>OX411741.1:969984-10969984 GCA_948252205.1 Orthosia incerta
GTACCTAAACAAACATAGTCAACTAACTTGTGGTAATGATATTCAATGAATTTCCTACGACATGATTCCGAGAAACTCATAGTTGCGCTAAATATAATACTAGTATTTCTGTGAAGCGATAACACTTGTTGTTTTCTTCTGACTTCATTGCAAGAAGTCACCTAAACGATATTTACGTAAAAAATGCATTTTACCCTACAGAATTAATATTTATAAACTTGAACAGATTTAGTAGAACAGTTTTATCTGTATTATAAAAAGGACTCTCATAGTTACAACAGTATTAAAATTGTGAAATATTAGCAAGGTTGTGCGAATTATTGTCAAGTGTCAAGACGACTAGGTCGCGGTTCCCCCGAATTCCCAGCGCATACGCAGCCCGTAAGGTGACCTCCCGGGGGGCGTTCACCGCGCGGTCACCTCCGCGTTACATCGCTCGCTACAATACTACACTATTCTCTATTTTTAATAACAAGTACTTCTTTGCATTTTTTTCCAGTTGCGAGAGTCATTGAGGATATGACTACATTATAAATATTTTTGCATGTCGTGTATCTTTTTTATATTTTGACCGAATCGAAGGACCAGAGTACTTGCTTTTGATTTGCATCTACCTAGCTCCCTTAATATTCAAGACGTATAAGAAGTTGAAGCATCAGAGGTACCGGCTAAATCTGAGTTACCGACTTACGGAACAGAACACCTATTAAATAACACAAATATATGCATCAGGGGCCTTAGTGCGAGTTTTTAAAGTAGGGAATAAAAACTCTCACTAAGCCCACTGTTGCAAGGCAGTGGACATACCTGGTGGTCGGGGGTGTGCGGTGGCGTGGTGCTGCAGCGTGTTGGCGATCTGGTGGTGCTGGTAGAAGGGCAGGAAGGGCGCGTGGAACGGCGCGGGGGGTGGGGGCTGCAGGCGCGCCTTTAGCTCCTCGGCAGAACCCGCGCCCGATGACGATGACTCCACATCCGACACGCCACTGTCCGCCGGAGAGGGGGGTAGAGAACCTGCGGAAGAAGATGAGATCAGTCAAGTGAGTCTAAACCTAAGGAGGAAGAGGATAGCTTGTCTTTTGTAATGAGGGTAGTTGACGGTTTCCTTAAAGCGTTTTGCAGACCAAAAACTACTAAGTATAACTTATGATAGCTGTTAATACTAGTGTGCAGACTGCTAACTATGTACGAGTATTTCTTCTTCTCCCACCTCGCCACTGCCCGTTACTCGGGTTCGGCTCTCCTGGTCATGAGGCGCCATTTGTAACCGTTAACCATGTTTCAACAAGTATGAAAAAATATCTCAGCTATGCGAACTGAGTTAATCAAACTTAGTTCAGCTTTTGGTCTGCAACCGGCTTTAACATTAGAAGGATAGCTTATCTTTTGTAATGAGGAAAGACAGTTTCCTTAAAAGTCCCTGCTGGAATTAGGCAGGTAAATGGAAATACACATCACATTGCTCTAGTTCTCGAGGATGGACCAATAAACCTGTTAGATCTTATACAACTCAATCAACCCTCGCCGCAGGTTGCATAATCTAATAATTCGTCTCCCGAGATGCATAACCGTTATTAAATTACATTCAGGACCATCATCCTATTATACCAACGGTCACCTGACATGCATATATTGCATATATTTGCATCTACAACCCTGCAAATGCAATTAATTCCCCGGGTCTTTGAGGCCCAACGGTCACTTTATGAGATTAACCGTTAGAGGCGAATTTCTCAGATGTATTGCGTCCACCTGTGTCTTGTGGGAATGGTCAGCAGTGGGACAGTGGGACAGTGGGAGCCAGCCCGCCGTGTTTAGATAACTCACAATTATGCAGATTTTTTACTATTTAAAGGACACAATAGGTGAAGGGTCGCATTTTTTTGCATCCCTAATGCGAAGTTGTTTTGGTTTACAAAGGGGTAATTTATGGCGATGGAGTTCGCTCCTTTGGCATGTTTTCTTGTAATTATTATCTTGGCATAAAGTTTAGTTAATTTAATTATTCATCACCCGAACAATAGTTGGTCAGTTTGACCGTTACAAGTCGCATCTCAGATTAGTCATGTTTGTGAATATTTTAACGTTGCAATTTGTGTCGAGCTATTCAAGATGTAACAGTAAACATCCTTTCGTGAATGAATGAGATTATAAGAATCCTTTCTTGTCAAGTAGCATTCTCCTATAATAGAAAAAGTTGATCAAAAAAACTTAATCTGTGCATCGAGTCGAACTAGCCGAAGGGACAAAGTTTCTCATGTCCGGGTCCCTAAAGTTTGACGCGTAACGGTTGTCCGGTATTTAAATAATATAATCAACGAACAAGTAATAGTAGAAAGCTGTTTATTCATATTTCCTCGTCCATTGAAACTATGACTGGTATAAAGTGACCATTTGACCGGTGCGAGCGTCGCTGTCCGCACCCCTTTGTGGGCATTGTTAACCCTTCAATGGTACAATGCATGGGAATCGGGAAGCGGCGATCGTATGGCCGGTCACTACGACCATTTAAATCAAGAATAGCTTGAAATATGATGAAACAATTAAAACTAGTTTCAGCGTTCGATTTAAAAAAAAAATTTGTATTATTTAACGGGAAGTACGCTAAATTGTGGTTAGTTACAACCCGCGCGCCGCCGGTATGCGTATGTAAGTTGGCCCACATAGGTGTTTGTTATCTAATTTTAAACATAAAAGGTAAAAGGAAAACGCATTGGCTCATTTGATTACTTGTATCCTTTAAATATTTATTTAATTACATACCTTATCTATTTTGATACACGAAAACAGGTAAAATATTTTACCTGTTTTATCCATATCCATATTATTTTTACCTAAATATTAGTATAAAGTGTAGGTAATGTCCGATGTTTGTTTTATTAATTAATTCAGTCGCCTGCACGTCTCACCTCCGGCACGTTGTCGAAGTTCCCAAGCTTAAACAAAAAGCATTTGGCACCCCATTCCGGTTGACACGTCTCTCGGACACACGAGTGACCAACGGCCATATATGGAACACGGAATACGAGTCCATTGTGCCAACCCTTTCATCTCGCGTATCAAAATAATAATAAATTAACTATAAATTATGACCGCGGCCTTACAGACCGGGGTCGCGATTGTCCCGAATCTGGTGTACCGGTCGGCGAGGAATGTGGTCCCATTAGTAAAGTATCACAATGATGACCCTTCCTTAATCGGTCCATCTTTATGGAGTGACCGCTCTTCATGTCCTTTGTGCTCGCTGGCGTTAGACCATAATCCGTGGAGTCCTGTCTTAGACGTCGCCATTTTTTTGCATATGAATAATATTGTGTGGTCAATATATAATATCTTATGTAACGGATCATCGCTAGCGACTAATGTATGACGATAGTTACACGTGTACAGCGATACTTCCCTATCGCTGATAGTTTTAGTGAATTATGTATTTATGTACGTTGTCACTAAATATCTAGAAAAACAATGGTAACGTCATGTCTCAGTTTGCATTGTTCAGGATACTTAATTCATTCGTTTATTCATTATCACTTACTGCTTCTTTTAATGAGAAAGCAATGCCCAATGTTGATTGTTTTATTTTTATTAACTTAGAAACTATCACATGAATTCAAAATCTAAAGTTCACTTTCCAGTTGACGTTAACTAAATTTCAGTTGATATCAAACGTGTCCCCTAACTTACTATAAAAATTAAGCTTGCGATCTACAGAGTATCTCTTAGTGTCCCTTTGTGAGCGTCCATTGTCGCAGGTCTCCTTTAAGATGGTAATTCAGCTTAGAATAACATCACTATGACGTTGTATCGTGTGGACCAGTTACCACCACTATACATAGCTTAGGTACACCTAAGTACCTAAGAGCAGCACATAGCAAGCCACCGGTCGGAAATGATAAACTATCTCATTGGTCATTTGAAATTCGCAGTATCTGATATTGCTATCTAAATTCAGGAAAAGAGTGATTACTTTATTATTTATACACTCTCCTTATCAGGGATATTACGTAAAATCAAGAACTAAGACTTAGATAGCTTAATCATGTTGATAAACAGAAGAAATCATAAAATGTGTGAGCTAGCAAGGTGCTATGAACCCAGCGCATACGAGTGCAGCAGATGACGACAATAGGCGCTCATCCTTTGTCGTATGCAAGCTATTATAATTAACCCTTACAATATTCGCCGATTGCAAATCGAGTCCACACACAATACTACACCGACAATGGGTTGCGTTCGCGCACCCACGCGTGACATTCTAATTTCAAAGTGTCAATAGCTCCGGAAAGCCGCTGCGAGGCAAATTGAAAAGACGATAGAGATGAAGCTATACGCGTAAACGAGACAGCAATCGAGATTAGCGCCTATTGTGATGGATGACTCGTCGATTTCGTAGTGCAAGGTGCAACGTAACCCATTTTTGCGTAAAATCTCGGCATTTTGGAAATGTGGACAGTGAGTGGCGCAACGTGTGCAACCATCTGCGAGTTCAATTGTTTGGTTAGGATGTTGCATGTTTAGATGGGTCTCGGTGACCCACCGGCGGCTTTGTAAGGGTTGTGCTTTGAAAGGTGCCGAACGATTTTAGGATTTGGCGATTTTTTGTTTGACAATCCCGAATTATTATTATATGTTTGATATTCAGTTCATGAACATGGGTCAATGTGCAAAGCAGATTGCATATCACTCTTATGTCCGAATACATTCTGAGCACATAATAAAACGATTATTCATATCTACCCAAATTGTTGGCGTTGCAGGCAGCATATGAAATTGCGTTTGTGCCCAAAAATAAACATTGTGCTACAGAAAGTGACTGAATCATGACATAATCCATCAAATACCTCGCACGTTGCGTAATAATTACAATCCTTGGGGTAACCCTTTCAATAAATATTATTTATTGTTCTCGGCACAATCCGCCCGCACGCGTTGTGGGGTTAAGTGCACATTTTGTGTCAAATGTGCCCATGAGACTCTGGACATCTGCGCTAAATGACGCAAAAAGGGGTGGACAGAGAGCGAAAGTTGTTAACACAAAAGATATAACATTGCGGACGATATATCAACATCATGAATTAACGATATGGTATAATATTACAGATTATTAGAGAGCCGTTAAGATTTTAAGTCGTAAACCTTTTGGCTTCAGTACATTCGAAGGAATAACCTATAAAAAGTTTTTTAGTTTTCTAATTGGGTCAGACCACAGAACGGTGACGACGACGACGTCTAACTAGATGATGAGATTGTATGTATACTTCGCGTGCCAAAAACGGAGTAAAGTTACGATCAATGATCGTAATCTGAGCTTTTCATTTAGAAATATCGGCACCGGAAAACCACCGAAATCTAGAAAAATGTCTTTGTATGCCATATTGAGCTGTAAATAATGTATAGAAAAAGTTGGCCGAGGCATTCGAAATGTTTTCTTTCATTGGTAAGTCAATTTTTTATGAAAAAGTGGCTTGGTTTTCATACAGATGGAGGGACGGTATCTAGTTGGATTTATGTCTGTGGGTCAGACATTTTTAGACCCAGACTGGAGCAATCGACGTTAATTAAAAACTTATTGTACAAACGTTAACAAACATTAATAAATATCAAACAGTGTCACAAAACAAAAAAAAACAACAAAATTCTGGAAACGTTTTTATTAAAACTTGATCTTGAAAATTTTTGAGAGAATTTAACAAAGCGTCTGTGCCTTGAGCTACTCCACTTGACGTAGAAAGGGTTTACAATAACGAAATAAGTAAAAAGTTTATCTAGACCACTAACAATTTGAGCTATAATTGGCGTATAATCGCGAAAATAAGTGTGCCGAACCGTTAATTCGAATAAAATAAAAATTTGCACGTAGGCAATCAAGTGGGTACAATCAGGCAAATAGTTGCTCATCCCTGGAGAGTGTCACGTCGTCGTGTTTGGTCACGCCGCGCGGCTCTGGCCGGGTGCGTCGGGCTGCGTGCGTGTGCGTACTGACGCGTAGGGAGGCGCGCGTGTGCGTGCGGACGTCTCGCCGCCGCCCGCCCGCCGGTCGTGACATTGGGCGGGCGGCGGCGGATCAGCTGACGCGGTATCGATTGCCGCGCCACCACTTCCTCTTTGTTCTTTATGAATTTTTCATGGAACAGCATGACTGTAGGCCATCGTAAGTTTTGTTATGACGCCTCTCAAGACACTATTTGATACTTGGATTTATAGAACTTTTGTTTGGAAACTTTGTGCAATTTGCATACTTATTTGTTTTCTGCCCGTTTGTAGGCACTATCTGCCAGAAAATATAAAAAGGAACAGAGTGTGTACGAAATTATGTCTCAGATAAGTTACGCGAGACTTTCTGAAGCTGTTTCTACTGTCATGTTCAGTTGGAATATTGTCTACAAAAAGTACGTGAGAGCTCTTTGTGTGCTATAATTTACATCTCAAACATTATACGGTATTTTAATGTTTGTTTCAATAATATTAACATCCATAAGTTAGCTTGCTACATAAGCTGTGGTCGGTTCGCTGAAGTCAGGTGGAGCGTGTATTAGGGAGGCCTAACACATACCTACCAGTCTTATATACTCCTAGTACATGCCCCGTGTGTTCGGCTCACAGACTCAGCTTTCAACACACTACCTAACTCATCCTAAACAGAATACTTGAACAGGCTACATATGTGATGCTTAAGCAAATAATTGAAATGTATTTCGCGAAATTTCTACAATGTTATCAATCTTAGGTACATGCTTTGATATATTAATAGTAAGGCAACGGTACCCTTCACTTATGTCACTTGTGTAAAAAGAAGATGGCTGACTGACAACATCTTTAACGGTTCATAGATGTTCGAAATTCAAATTGTGTTTTTTGAATGTTGGTGGATGATTTAAAAAAGGAAATTGACTTTTCATTTTTGTTATGAACGGATTATTACTCATTTTTGCTTCCTAAGTTTTGTAGATCATTAATTTAATAACAGTTTTATCTGCGTTAAATCCCGGTTAGGTAACTCAACATGAAAACATTGTATAATAAATTAATTCTTGTTAACTCTATTTATACGACTCCAACGTATGATAAAAGGTCCGTTTTGGATTTTGAAGCGACATGTTCCCTATGTCAACAGGAAATAACAAATGTATTTCCTGTATTTATGAGCAACTGAAATACTAGTTTTAGCTTGTCTGAATGCCTATATAGTTATGTGACACACTTATTGGTAATATAATGCCATCGTCTACAATAAAATAAAATTATTCCACAAAAGCTTTTATCAAAATCCCACGTGCAGTTTTCGAGATTTGTTCGCACATAGCATGATTTGAGAATAGCAGGAAGCTTAACTATACGTCATCGGAGGATTACAAGCGCAGATTAGATTAGAGTGCTAGAGCAGTCGCATCATCCGATACGTGGCTGATAACAAGATAAACTGAATGCAAGGAGCCATGTTTTTGAATGAGACATAATTCATAAACAATGGTTTGAAAATCTATGGTTTCGTTCCTAATTTAATCTATGGTTATCCAAACTGTCATGCTTAAAATAACGGAGCCTAGTCTATGGTCTCATTCAAGATTATTGTATCGATAAAATAAATTGTTAATTAAATTAGGTACACGTGCCAAGGGACATTGAAATTAATTTCATATGACATAATACGGACAGATAGGTAGATAAGGCGCTGGTTTGCTCCGGAAATTGCCTCCCTACTCGCAGTTTCGTCCCTTAGATATCTGCGAGTGTATAATATATATATATATATATATAACACGACACAATAATCATAATATGAAACTTGCGTGGCTACAGACATGATAAAAATCAACATTATTCTTGGTATAGTAAACCTAAGTAATATACTGAGTTAATTGTTTAATTGAATTGAAATTATGAATGATTATGATAGTAACAGTTGATACAGGATTTTAAAATTCTGATTAGAGATTACTTTCGACAAATATTGTTGTTAATAAATTATACAATAGGTACCTACTTATCGTTATTATCTGTCAATCATTTTGGAATGACGAGTAATATAATCGCAAATTATTGTCTCTACGCAAAAACTCCGTCATGTAACTCGTATTGTAAGAAACTTCGTTCTTGCTGGGACCTTTGGGCTCAAATACTCAAGTTTAATATCTAATGTAGCAGTCTGTAATTTCCGTTGTTAGCTAATATAAGATGTACTCAGTGGGCAATGTCGAAATGTGTACGTAACAGACTTAACAGTCCTAATGTTGTTGATAACCGAGCCAATTGCGACTCGATAGCTTTTTGTTTGCCGACACATTTTCTTGGAAAACGTCAGATTTATTATATCCTTCGCGATTTATAAGTTAGGTCAATTTGCAATTTTACATTACAGTTATTCATATACTTGCTTGGGTTTTTCTATAAGTAGGCAGTAAAGTGAGTGGAAAATTTATTTCAGCTGAATAAATGTCGTATTATTTGCAGTAGTTACGAAATCTCATACCGAAAATAGTTATCTAGTCAGGATATATAACTTTGCTTTTAATGATAAGATTTTGTTTTCTTTTCCTGCTTAATGACTAACACATTCCTTACTTAGCACTCAAAGGCAAATTTTACTTAATTACTCCACCTACGCCTTTACAAATCTTAAGGGATTCGAATTAGAGGTCGTTTTCGTAAGTGGGCGCCCGCAGGGTTCCCACCACTTATATATTGTGTCCTTATAGTTGTTACCTGTGTTAGGTGTTGTATAGAGATGGTGCCTGGCGGTAGGCCCGGGCGCCAGCAGCAGCAGCGCCCTGCTGAGAGAGCTGCGCGCGCTGAGCGGCAGTCCGGCTGGCTCACCATCCACTGCAAAGAGACACACACACTTAGACTAAGGCCAAGTACCTAGAGACTATGTTAACAATAAGAATGGAGAAGTTTAGCCACTGGCTGATCAGCTCCATAGTTGCCTGTTGGCAATAAAGATGTTTCAGGCCAGACAAAAGTCAACCTTCAAAATCAAAATTCTTTAAGGTTTGAGTTTTATAGAAGAATTGAAAAAGTCGTTAAAAGAAAGCGGAAGGTTATTTCCCCGGTGTATTGTGAGTCATTCGAACGGATCGTATTGATCAACCTATCGCGTATCGCGTATCGCCACTTATTATAAGCTTTCAGCAGAACGTTTCCGTCTTTTACAGTACCTCTAATTCATACGCAAAGCAGACAGGCAACCCTTAACTTTAAATCATGACGCAAAAGTAGAATATTTTTAACTGAAAAGGGCGGAGGGCTCGCTTTAAACGAAGACAGGTCTGACGCCAAAGAGTTTTAGTATTTAACGTCTAAAAGACAACTTGGAAGCTCGTTTATCAAAATTTCTTCAGGTAAAACTTGTGGACGCTACCCTGCGGAGGTCGCAGGGGGAACATTCTAGAATTACTTAGGTACGGTCTGTGTCTAACCCTTTGTTACACGCCTGTTCATCACTTATGTATGTGGCATAATGTTGAGCGTGTAGGCTGTACGCTGTAGGCTGTAGACCGCCTTGCTCTCTCAGAAACGATTCTCCTACGAGATTTGTGGAAATGAGCTTCAGATTATTTTGCGAAAATATGTGTTGCTTAAATAATTTATTGTTATGGCTCAGTTTGGCTTATGTTAGTGTGGTTCTACTGGAGCTATATGCGGTGGAAACGGCAGAGGGAATAATTCATCGATTGATTAATGCAATTAACGATGTTTATGTGCACATCTGTGATTAGATAGCAGCATATGTGCAGACATTCAATTAGTTACATTTTATGTGTGTGAATGCGGGTTTAAATGTCCGACTACGATTTGTGACTCACCGAGCACATAAAACTAGCCGTGTCAGCTACAAGTTACCTTAGTTTAACGACTCTGATGGACTGATACGTTACGCTACTTCATTTGTTTACAATTTATAGTTTGTTATTGAGCGTATCGGTCACGATTGTCTCGGGGGTTACTTTTTAACAATAAAGATGTTTAGAGATCAAATAGCAAAAAAGTTAGACGAGCCAGTTGTTCAAACTTAAGAATAATTTAATATCGAGTTACATCCCAAGTTTAGATCATTAAAGAGTACTCGAGAAGTTGCCAGAGGTCGCATGTTCCAGGGAAATTACCGCAAAATCGATATAACATTGTATATAATCTGGCTACATCCGAGCCAGACGCTTCCGTGCGCCGACCTTGGGCCCCCCAACCCCCTCAATTATTCACGGACCCACCTGTTGTCTCGTTCTACCCCCGAGCCAACACTGCGCATGTTTGACGCAGAGAGCGGGACGGAGGGAAGCTTTCGCTTTCGTTTTTCAGGTCGAAGTGTCTAGACGGAATTTGAACTCTTTACAGCCCGGCCACATGTGAGCCGCTGTGTGATAGCCGCTATCAGCACAATGCAAATGGTTCCAGTTCGGCAGCACGCGACGTGCCTTTCGCCCCGCGCCAAGCGCATGCAACCAGGGTTTATGACCACCAGCCAGCTATGCTGCATCCGTTCTCCAAACTGAACACTACTCAGGGGTTTTATAACTTAAGGGCTTAAGTATTCGAGGATTTAGCACGAGTAAATGTCAGAACATGATGTAACTAACATAAAGTCTTAATAAAGGAATGATGTAATGTGTCGCGGTTTTAGAAACTTGTAGCAATTTATAGCAATCTGCTTAGTATTGCAAATGATCTTGCATATGAAACCTTTTGTTACCTACTGTAATATACATACTATGCGATATAAGCGAATAGAAGCGATGCTTTCATCGCATATATTCGCATACTGGTCACGCGAGACAGTTTGTTTTCCCCACGAAACAGATTGATCAAATCGCAGTGAAATTCAAAACAGATGCATTGGAAATAGTTTCAAATGTCTTGGAGTCCGCAGCGGAATGGGGACAAAGCTCTGAGTGGATTAGACGCCGGCGCCGGCGCGGCTTGCGGGGTGAACACTGAACAGCTCGGTGTTAGCGAGATATGCTCTGAATATATACCGGATTTACACATCGTGAATACATAGTGTACATAGCTAGGTATGGAAGGTTCCTGAACACAGTGTCGGGAAAGAGACACATAAAAACTGAATACATATCAGCCGCTTATCGAGCGAGATAACAATAAAAACAGTATTCGAAAACAGCGCCGCATTGATAGCAGAACATAAACAAAATGGAGAATATACATATACGACAGTTTCAGAGAGGATTCAATTAATTCCGTAGAGCAGTGTGGAGAAGTGCCGGGGGATGGGAGCAGCGCGATAGAGACGGTTGTCCGGACACGGGACGTGCCGACGCCAAGCTGCATTATTCAGCACCTCGGAAGGCGATGCATACTCCAGCCATTCAATTTCTAAGTTGAATGAACTCGCTACACATTATAGAAAACAAAAACAAAGAATTTTGCAACAGAAATAGGGCAAAGTGAAGCCCTAGCGACTTAACTTAGCTTTCAATATCATCTGGCATTTCTTATTTTAACTGTGGGAAGTTAAAAATATAATGTTTCCTGTCAGAAATACATGGAGGCAGAATTATTGACAAGATGACGTAATTGAGCGTCCGCCATTACGATTACAAAGCCTCCAATTTTCTACGACGATTTCCGAAAATGAATAGCACATATTTGTACAGCCAATATAGAATACATTAATAATTAATATTTAAATAAAGGCAGATGTTATTTAATTTTCAGCCGATAGCATGAACAGTGATAAAATATAACGGTGAAAGTCCTAGCTTCCTCTACGAGTGGCCGAGTGGGGGCAGACAGAGATCGCTCTTTCAATAAATAACAGTTTAGGTCGCACCCCGCGAGCCTGTGATCTAGGAGTCTAACACTTGCCTAGAATAGGAAATAACCTACAATAAAACCTAGGTTTTGCAGCGTCATATATTGTGAACCCTAGAATATGCTGAGCGTGGGGTAAACTCGACTTTATTGCTTTCTGTAGGTGTTACCTAGACGCTAATTTTAAAGGAGTATTGATGCATTACGAGAATACTCATTACGATTTCATTACTCCTAAGTTTCAAGACGTTTAGGTTGTAATGGAATAGATTATATCTTAGTAAGAACCTTGCTAGAATGCCGACTGAAAACCGGCAGACAATTGTTCATCAAGTTTTACGAAGTCAGAAAATAAGACCTTAACAATTCACAAAAAGCTTGCTATTCCCTGTCTGCTGCAAAACCTTCCTTTGTACTTTTAATCATAAAATGTTAATACAAAATATTAAACATGTAGCGAGAGTCGGGTCAAAAGCACGAGCTTCCTACAAAAAGACGGAGCTAAAGGGAACGTTGCACCGGAGCAAAACATACCGAGCATATTTCGCGTGCACTCCTAGCTCCGGAGGAATAATAGAGGTGCAGGGAGGACCGCCCCGTGCATTCACCTGCGGGGAGGCAACAGCAGGGTGGCAGCCCGCCCGGCGTGAGCAGGAGGACGCTGCATAACTTATGCAAGTTTGTTAATATTTCAGCGCAGCAGGAAAGTAAAAGTAGTGCTCAGTTGGATTAAAGCGAACTTGTGTGTTGTCTATACATGAATAGGGGAACGTCCGCTGTGGCTCCACTAATTAGACGGGCTAATTTGTTGGAATTACTTCAGTTTTACAACTAGAAGCGTGATTATTTAGCTTCGGCCATCATGGACCAAGTTTTCCACGTAAATATCATGGCATTATTCCTAATTGGTTTTCTCCACGGTAAAGCGGAAATATTGGCGGTTGATACGACACGATTTTCTTTTACTCTTTGAATGATTTCCCTGGCCGTCTGAGGGGCGTGTATCTCGGGTACATAATCAAGCCAAACGAAATACAAAACCTGATTTAAGCATTCTTTAATCATTTTAATATTAGACAGACGTATAAAATAATTTGCGCCTCTCGTAAAATGTGTCCAGAGCGCACAAGTTCAAAGCGCATATTTCTTAAATGAACGTAAATCGTCGGTTTTAATTATTTCCTGTCGCTTTTATAAAAATATATGAAACTTCAGCCGGTGTTTGTGCAAGTGGCATTTCTTTGTGTTTCGATTTAAAAATAAAATTGCTAAAATTATAATTGTTGTATGCAGATGTTGAGAGCCAAGAGTGGTGACGCGAGGAAGCCAATTCTGGAGTTGTGTGCTGGTGTCAGACTGCACGATGCACGCCAGGCTGCCGTGTGCGGGACAGACGCAGATATCAACGAAAATATTTGACACGCCTGTCCCTCGTTAAGGGACAACCGAATATCATAAAAATAAACAACATTCTTGATTGAAGTACTTAATCACCATTTATTTGGAACAATGCGAATCGTTATGAATGAAAAAAATAAAAAGTACGATTATTGCATTCTAAGATGTGTAATAGTGCATGACTCTTGGTAAGTTAGTCCGGATTTCCCGTGGCCTGTTCCCTCCGCGGAGTAGCCAGCCGTGAAAAGCCGCTGTAATAGCGGGCTGACAGTCGCCGCCCGGCGCGGCGTCGGCAAGCTTAAGGCTTAAGTCGACTTTACACTATATTGAAACATACCACCTACACCATAATCCTTTTTATCTTCCCTTATATCTTTGGCAAGCTTTCGGAAACCTTTCGAAAAGCGGTTCATCAGTTTCCGAGATAGGTTCATACACACACAAACAGACGTCTTGTATTATGGTCGGCAGGGAAGTGGCTGATAGCACAATAAAATTAAATACACGTGGTTCGGATGACGTCAGTCAGAATGAATTCCATGAGACCCAACACAGGAGAGATGGCGGTTTGATGCAAAATGGAAAGATTGGTTAATTGCTGTTAAATGTGGCATGATTTGTTAGTATGATATTGATATGAACACAGTTTTTAAATATTTAAAGGATTTAAAGAGATAATCCTTTTAATATTATTAGTTGATGTTTTGTTTAGTTGTTAAATATGATGAGTTATACACATTATAGGATTACACACTTTTGGAGCTTATAATAAAACGTGATATTATTCTATAATTTAATTGTGGTTTATTTAAAAGGAGCGATAATGCTGTAGGCATATTGCAATCATGTGGTACAATTACATGCTTGTTTCAAGAAATTATTCGTAAAGCTTTTAGCTTGTGCCATTCTAATACCACTGCAGTCATTGAGGAAAATTGCCTCAAATATTCAGAATACACACGAGTCACTTTGATTTGATAAAGTCGTTTTGGATATCAACTCGCAAAATTATTATGCGCTTTGAGGAGAACCTTTACCTACCTACCTAAATCGAGCAGACAGAATTTTAGTATGTTTTGGTGGCCAATGGAAGACAACTTTTGTCCTTTTATTTACATCAACAAATCCTATGAAATATTGATTCTTCCTTTCGTTTTATTAAATAAAACAGGCACATTTACAAACGCTATTTAGCAATAAAACGTACACTAACTACATTTGCAATGCAAAGAAAATTAAACTCTGTGTACCAGCGCATAAGGGTACTTTGCAATTGACAATTGCTTTCGTCAAATCTCTAGCGAGATGCCCTGACGTCAGAGCAACATCCGGGAAGCTATGCTATTTCCAACGCGACGATGTCCAGTGGTGTGACCCCTGGGGGCTATTAAAGGCTTTAGCTAACAGAGATCGAGTTGTACTGGATAACGTGAGTCCATGTAATGAATGTTACTCCATTTGTCTGTACAGTGGCTTGTGTGTGTGTGTGTGAATAATCAGTTTTTTTAATGACTCACTGTGAACTTCAATGTGTTCATATTGATTAATCTGATTTGGAAAGCAAAGAAAAGTAAATTGTAAAATATCGGACAGCTAATATCAACAACCCTGTTTTTCCTTAGGAATTTGAGTAGCTTATTTATTATTTGTAACTAAACCGTATCTTAGTTAAACCCGGAAACCGATGAGCTAGACTTAAAAAAAACTATTACAAACAAAAAAGATAAATGATCTATTTGCCGTCGTTAAGCTTTTCTTTTCAATAGTTCTTCAAGTGACGACAGATGTCACTAGCGTTAAGTTTCCGCATTACAGAAGCTAAATTATTTACGAAAGTATTTTAATTTATTCACTATTTTGTAACCCTCTATTTAAGATTGGTTTAGTCTAGGCATATTTTAAGCACATTATTTTTCCGTATTTGCAAAAGATTTACGAATAGCCGCTCATAGCAACATTTTTACATTATTTCGTTAGACCTCTTGTTTGAGCAACGAGAGATGAAAACGACTGGACTCATTGCACCAATCATTTGCGAAAGGCAATAAACATACGAATAATTCTAGGCTGAGCACGTTTTCCTTTTGTTTCTACATTTTTCATAACCAGTGCGTAACACAGAACATAGAGAAACATCATTATGGCTGTGTATGTCGAATTACAATCGATTTTTTCACCATAAAATCGATTTAGGTACCGACGTCGCTACAGGTCCTTGATCGAAGCGTTAAGTTTCTGATCACGGCTGAGTTTGCGCACGTACTCGAGACTCCTCGTAATGATATATCTTTTGATAGCACCTAGGTTTATATGGATCTCTTTCGTAGAATTAACTTGTCTATTAAATTATCTTGATTTTACACGTACATTTTTGTCATAATAAATTGAATGTCTATAAATGTCAAGTTTATGTCAATTTCTAATTATAATTAACACAAATGAAATAAACACAAATCGTTAAAACTGTAATTGATCATAAAGCTCATTTTATGGCGATAGTTGCTACGTCAAGTTGCGTGGAAGGGAGCGTAGTTTCAAACATGGCGTCGGAAAAGCGCGAGCACTTTCCCCGCGCGCGGGAAACATAAGAAAGTGGCGGTCGCGCGCCGCGAAATGGAAACTGTCGCAATTAATGCTGATAACATGTTTATCTGCCAACTTTAATAACCGAGTGAGCTACCGTTGGACACATTTAATACCGATATAACTTGGAATCTATCGCAGAAAAAAAGGCAGTTTTAGTCTAGACAAAGACAAGCTTATCGGACGATCTTCTGTCCTTTTAATGAATATTTAAATTTGAGAACAGAAACAACAATGTCTGAGACGTTTCATATATCAGTATTTTATAGACATGTTGACATAACCTTTATAATTTCGATTTAAAATTAGAATTATATGTATTCCATGTAGACTGCAGTTTTTTATTGCAATTTTAGTTTCGGTCAGCCTCAAGTAATATTTACTTTTATCGTTAGTGATGTGCCAACTATTATAAAACCTATGCTTTCTTTCTGAACGATGATTCAACCTCTATTCAGCCAGTCGAACCGATACGTCTCATTTTTGGTATGGAACTAGTAAACAATAGATATTGTCCTGTCGTTTGAAACATATTATGTGAAGTCGAATGACATGCGTGTGGTTACGCAACCAAGTCGTGAGTCACGGAGTAAAGCGGCCGCGGGTCGAACTGGCTGCCCAAATTGTGCGACACCAGAGATTGGCATCGGTAATTGCCGATAGACTTATTTAGTCAGAGAATTATTAAAATTATAGAGAGAAAAGACGTCATTTGTAAGGTTTAGTGCAGACGAATTTGAACTTAAATTATTTTTGACACCAAAATTACAGTTCATTCAATGAAAGTAAAGCCTTTGTTTTTATACCACGGATGACACGATTTTGTCATCTGTGGTACAAAAACGAAGGCTTAGTTATCAGTGTGAAGACGTAAAGTGTACGCTGAGATACGATCACATCAGTGCATATTAGTGTGGCGGCCGCTAAGTGGGTCAGCCGGGCGCGAAGGGCGAGATGCGCCCGCGCTTCCTACGCCGCGCCGCATGCGCCCGCGCCGCTCTCCGCGCCATTCACTAGTGCTGGGACACTACCGCTCCTAGCTCCGGGATTTATAAGATCGGTTGTTATGATCAATGTTAATGTCTTATATATAATATTATAATAATACAATATATATTTTTCGTTCTGCCGGCAAAACTTTTTAATTAAGACTGTAACAGTTCACAAGGTATTTTTAGCTCAATTTCGCTAGACCTATTTACATCAATCGACAGCTGATACAATACAGATAATACAGGCAATTCCGTTTCGCAAGCCATTGTTCATTAGTCATGTCCCAAAAGTTTGGAGGTACATTGCGATAGTTTTTTTTTTTGGGCCAACCTTGTCTGAAGAAACAACAGGTTGGAATACGTGCAGCCTCGGACAGACGTTAATTCGATTCACGGTCGTGGTTATATGTAAACATACCTTTATAATTTGTTTGTTTTTTGTCTATGATCACACGAATATTGGCTGATTGCGTCGCTACTGTTTCATAATTGAGAATTTCACGCGTCGTTGTCACGGTTCGAAATAATTCGCTCCATGCAAATCGCCCACTAAGAAAGTGGGAAAGGAAATGCGTAGAAACTGTAGCACTTAACGCTTGATCTTGATTGCCTACTTTGTAAAGGATCTAGTATCAGATTTGCATTCATTCTCCACAACTAAGTTTCTTTATTTACCATATCCATTCGTAATTGGCCAACATTCCAGGTTAAACAATAATACGATTACGCCCTTTATCAAAATGATGTCAAATTAAAAACAAATAATAAAATCTGTTGTTTATCATATCCGACGGTGTATTGCATTATAGTAGTGCGCTGATAAGATGCCACTACGGCCAGATAAGCTTACTATCTCGATTACGCGCGATACTCGACGTAGGAAATAAGAAATAGGCACAAGGATATTGGGTCTCCATAGATATAAGTTTGTTTGTTTCGTCAATTACAACACACGTGTAAAACGTTACACCACACTTCAGTGGCCTGATTAAGTAGCCGGAACGGGTGGAAAACAAAACGGAAAAGCGGGAAACCGTAAAATGTGCCATCGAGAACGAAACCGCGCGTCACTACGTCCGCCATGTTTAGTGGTGCAGCGCGCGAAAGTGAGATTTAACGCGAACGGTGCATCGGAGCTCCCTTGACCCGGTTGCGCCGCCCGCGCCCGCGCCCCTCACTACGATAGTAAACCGAACACATAGATACTTCGTCTAGGCGAGAACTGCAAAGTAACGCCACGCGCATGTGTGCGTCGCCGCCGCGCCTGTGTGCGTGTTCATAGAACGTTTTGTTGCCAATGGAAATGTTTTTCAGGGATGCGATTAGCTTCATTATCAACATTTTAACTTTTAAGATTACAACACTTTTGATTTTTGGTGAAAATATTGGGTCACGATATGTGATTTAACTTCTGAGGTTAGGCAATCTAGTAGTGAAGTAATCACCGGTTCGTGATAAGCTAGAGGAAATGATTTCGTACCGGATCTATTAGCGGGGTACGTAGCAGGGTGTGCTGTTGTTAACAATATCGCCTTCAATCTGTGAACTTTACATTTAAATAATGTTTTAATAACATAACGCCTATATGTATTTTGTTGTTAATCACTATTGTAGCCTCCATCGAAAACCCAGTAGGTAAACAGTTTCCAGTTCACAGCTTTTTCCCTGTACCTAAACATTTAAATTTTTGCAAGAAATCCGGATTTCACAATTCAGAACCACGTTCATGAAAATTTCACAGTATTAGTGCTTAACGAATAACACCTAAGTAATCATCAAAAATATCTATAACTACTAAAGTATGCAGAACATTGTGCTACTTAAAAAAAACTGTGTTGAACAATTCAAAGATTAAGTACACAAAAAGACTACCGCGAGGCTTAGCTTGGCCTGTAAAGGCACGATGACATAATTAGAGGCACAAAAACGATCGCAAGAAAACCGGTAAAGAGTTATACCGGAAACATTTGCCAATCTCTACAGGTAGGCGGTCGGATACGCGACGCGGCGAGATACGAAATAGTTGCAACACTAATACGTCACCGTAGCCAATCACTGATCTGTCGAAACTTTTTTCGATTCGAGTTCAAAAATAGAACGTTTTATCGTGAAATGCAGTATTAGATCCCTGATAGTGGAGTTATTTTCAACTGCAGTGACCTTTGCGGATGCGAAGCGGGCGAAAACTCGCTTCTATTTTCAATTTCCCCTGGCCGAGCGCACGGTGCGCGGTGGGTGGCAAACTTTATCCTTCGCTGTAAGTTAGTGTTTTAATTTTAGCTCAAACTCTCTCTTGCTTGCTGCAAAGGTTCCATGTTATTGTAAGTGACGAGATAATTTTAACTTTTCCTAAATATGAGATTCTCGGAGCTCGTAAGCTCTGCAATGAATGGTTCTCTGTGTAAAGAGATGTTCTTGTTTGTCAATCTAAAATTAAAGTTTATAAGTTCCGGCTTAAAATTCAATGCTGTTTGTGAAGTTTATTAGGAGGTTTGAAGAACCATTGGTTCAAACATATCTGAAAATTATTTTTAGTACACTTACGGCGATGAGAATAACTGTATGAATGAATTAAAAAGTATAAGTATCGGCCACAGCTTTTCGGCGGCCGTTTTCCTGTTTACTTGCGCCCGCGCAGTCAGTTGTAGGTCGCGCGTTGCGCAATCCCAGCCATATTCTTCGTGTTTCGGTGTTACGATACGGTGCAACAGGTTTTTGGCCATAAGGGACAGAACTATATTTCGACAGTTGACTTATAAAACTTAAAGAAAGGATACAGATCTTTAAGTTAAATATTGCCGTACAGACCACAGTGTGCGATTCTCCGGAAACCGTAAAATACCGGCATTGCGCGCGCGCCGGCGGACAAACAAACAAACAGCAGAAGTGCAAACATCCACGCGAGCACATTGTTGTCGCTGGCTGTACGGATGCTTCCTTTGCCTGTTTTGATATAATACACTCACTACACGATAGCTACACGCTACTCGGTACCGCGTAGTATTGTTGTTGTGGCGTGTGCGAGATTGAGATGTCACCTTGAAATGCCTTTTTCTAGAACTTCCTCCGGTTAAGGACACGTCACACCGACCTTTCGAGGTGCTGTCATGTTAGATATCCGAAATGTATTTGATTTTAGTATTTATTTTATTTTATATGTCATTCAATAATAATTTCACTACAAAACATCTAATTTAACCTGAATTAAGATTGTACATAAACGTTCTTATCACCAAGTAGCCGGCTAGGAAGCAGCGCAGTCGCGCGGCTGGTAGGGCGGTCGGTTGCGCGCGCGCCGGTCGCGGGAACCGCGCGACATTGACACACTTGCCGGTGTCGTAACTGCGATGTTTGCGGTGATTGTCTACTGGCTTTTTTATTTCGTGGAAATATACGGTTTTCGGCCCACAACGAATTTTATAAACACGGAATATTTGACTCAGACTTGTTGTTTTTTCGAATGACGCAAAGGAAATGAATAGTCATAAATTATGCGTTTTTTAACTATCAGCGTTGAGGTTTAGGCAACTCTTTTCTAGGTTCAGCGATGACTAAGCGCTACAATGATCTATGCAAAGTTTGCATTAATAAACTCAACAACAAAGAATGTACTATCATTTCTGTTTAAATTATTTTCGGTTTAGTGAAAACACAGATTTTTTCAGTAAATTCATGTTTATTGTTTGTTGATAACCGTCTTTCATGGTAGTTAAGTATCATCATTGTTGCAGACGGCAAGTCCTTGAGAGGCTGGAGATCAAGCCGGTCAGTACGGCGGTCGAGTGAATCACTCTTAGTTATAATAATATGTGGATTGTTTGAGTTTGTTTATACCATTGCACAAATTAAAAAACAAAAACGTGCAAACGAACTTTCTGTTTCGTTGTTTTGTAATAAAACTACCAAATTTTCAGGTAATAATGACAATTTATAGATTATGTCGCTAGATTCTGTGCCTACTTGTGTTGTTATTTCATATTTCTCATGAACCGCTCGAAGATATCGCTCGCTGCGCAAGAGTTGCGTCGGATGATCTTAAGAAACAAACATAAGATGTTATGAGTAGCACACAGATACTTCGTGACTGTAATGTAATCGCAAGTTAAATCGAGTGCGGAACAACACAACAATCGAGGGGTTCATATAAAAATGTTTTGAAACGGCTGTTGTGGGCGTTCAAGGTGTGCAGTTAGCATCGCGCGTGCGTTCGGCCCATTGCGTCACTGGCCACGTTGTGCAATGCGAATGTTGTAAAAACGCCGGCGGCAAGCGAAATGCCCTGCTCTGTCTGTATGAGGCGCCCCTATGTGAATGCATGACGGTACATTTTTGAATGCGCTTAATTCGTGCGAAATTGTTTGGGCAAAAGTTGCATAGGTGCACAATTAACCAGTAAGCTTTAAGTTTGTTCTTACATTAATTTAATCTCTATAGGTACACAACTTTACAATGACAAAACAAGCAATTAATATAATTGCACAAAATAATGAGAAATTGTTTACATACCATGTTATCTAGCAAAGTATATTTTAAGTTAACAAGGTTCTAATTCAAGTTGACATCGTAAAAACATCAATATTAATAAACATTTTAAAAGCCAAAACACTTGATTTCCTGTACAATAAAGTGTCAGTTTGGTTTCGTAACATCCGCCGACGAATGCCAATAAGAACTGACAGGACTATTTGGTAACTACAGATATTTATTACTGCCAAATTAAGTTTAAAACTATATCTGTCTGATGAAATACGTTTTACGTGCATATCCAAAATTGAAGTAGGTTAATGACCTCATATTTCCGTAATTGAACAAGAATTGTATCTTACAAAATACGAATTAAGGGATATTGCAAAAGTACACGTTTTTGCAGGGTGTGACAATCTCTTCGTGCATTTTTCAACTATGCTAAGCGTGTCGACCACTCATTTTCAGACTTCAGTGTTACCAGAGTAGCAATTGCGACTGAATATGTATTCTGAAAGATCGATCGCTATCTGATAACCAATCGCGGGGGAATACCTATATTATTCCTAGGTCGTTGTAGTCACAAGATAGATATCTGGCTTTTTGACGGAAAGCTTCGGCACTTGTAAGAAAACCTGAGAACTTGATTTTGAATGATGAAGTGTCGATGGCCAAAAGGCCTATTTACAAAATAGTTAGACTTTAAAAATTAGTTTTCAAAAAGTTTGTTGTATATTTTTCTCGTTGCAAAAAGGAAACTTTCCGCATAAAATCCCAATTGCACGCGTAAATTAACGTGATGTTACCGAATGAAAATAAATTGGATCGATAGTATATTATATAGAGATTGTGCGTTATTTTATCGACGCTTAATATGTAAACAATAGTTGGGACTAATTGGGCTAAGGACGCCTCGTTAAAATTATTATGAGCACGAAGTACTTCCAACTAAGTGGGCCTTTTATTGAGAATGTTACAATTGTAGAACTTTCTTTTAATAATTACGAAATGTGTGGACCTTTATGAGTGAATTATAAGGCGTTAATTAGGCCTCATGTGAATTTAATACCTGTGACTTAAAGTAGAGCCATTACAGAGGGACCTAGCTTTCTATCGGCCCAGTAACCCATCCCCAATGACGTCAAACTAAAATCTATCTAGCACACCAATATCAGTGGTCGTTAATATTGAAACTAACCGAACCCAAACAAAGGAATTATCTGGGTCGCAACCCTTAACTGCGAATTACCCACATCAATCAATATGAAAAGTTTCAATTGAAATTAATTGTAAATCAAACACGAGTCTAGACGGTAAACAAACAATGTATGTTAATGAGTTGTTCCCTTACCCTCTGCCCCATGTTCACTTATACCTACTGTTTTCTCTTGAAACACGCCAATTCTCGCTGTAGCGTGAAGGTAGCGCACCAACTCAAGTGATACGATAAATAAGCTATTTAGAAGCTATTAAAAGGGCGTTGGAAACAACTAGAAAACTGAAATAAATAACGTTGCAATGTGTTTAAAATAAAGCGAAAAATGTGTATTGGAGAGTTGCCAATATTGGAGTAGGTAGTGATCGTCGTCCGGTTTCGCTAGTTTATGTGTACTGAACAGAAGTTTAGAATGGTTGACAACAAAACAAAAAACATGTTTAGTTTACATTCATGCATATTCAAGATCTGCATCGGTTTGTGTTAGTAAATATAGCTGAGCTTTTTTGTTTATTTGTAGTTGACAGAGCCAAGCTTCGCACAATCATTTGTTGCGTAGTTGATTAACTAAGATGCATAAAAATAAAAAGATATAGCTCTTATTAGCAAACGCGTCGCTCTCAGTAAAACACAGGTTTATTAGAAGCCTCTAGTTCCAAACGTTATTCTGTTCGTCTAGTTTCCATTATTATATTAGTCTGTCTATCCCACTCAGTCCCGACCTAGGCCCGCCCCGCCGCGTCGCCCGGGGGCGAGCAAAAACTCCGGCTACCTAAAAAAGCAAGGTCCCTTAGGTTACACGTTTCGGTAACAATACCTAGGCTAGACATGTACTTAATTGGTATTAACTCAGATGAAACTTTGTTGGTCTATGTAAGCCATAATACAAGTACACAGGTACAAGGTACTTTTTATTTAGAATTTCTCGAGGATTTTTTATTTCGGCTCGGTTGTTATTCCGTTTTCCTTTTTTAACCTTTTATTCAAGGTTAGCTAGCAGTTCCCGGCATGTGCAGGTTGTACGCTACTATCGAACTAAAAGGTTCTATTTCTGCAACATTTCGCGGAATCGTTAGGGCGATGGAAAATCTACTCATGTGATATTCGCGGAATTGTTGGGTCGATGGAAAATCTACTCATGTGATATACCTGCAGGGCAAGTACATACGTGAGTTTTATTAACGTACATATTAGCATCGCTACGTCTTTTCCTTCTATATTAAATCTTTAAAGTTCACCTCTAGATAGACGTTCGGTTTTTTTGCTCAAATAAAATTAAAATTCAAAAGATTACGTGAATAGCAGATAGCGTTTACATGTAATACTGATAATAATTTTGGCATACACTGACGACTTCCTCGTGTGACGCAGACTCGTTTGTGCACAGATGTTACCGAATATTTAGGCTGTAATATGAACTATTAGTTACACGGGATCTATAATTAAAATTATCTTTAGCATTTACAGAGCCATATTAAATCAATTAGCAAAATTATATAGACAATGTCTATTGACGATACAACAAAAAAATCTAAAGCACATTCTTAAATAAAATATAGTTTATTTTTTGCGCGTTGCTAGTTCACGGGAGTTTCGCCAATAAACTCGATGTGACCCAGAGGTGTAATAAAGTCTTTGGATTGCATGCCTACTGTCCAGACAGACAGGGTGTCGATGGCTAATTGTCGGCACGTGCTCAGACGCCTGTGTGTGTCTGTGCGTGGCTGCGTGGGCGCAGCGGAAGCGGTGACATCACAGACAACTCCCGACTGACTGACTTGTGTACTGCTCGGATGACCTGAATGAGACTGAGGTGGAATGTTTGAGCTGTATTGCTAGTATAGATTGGTATCAGTAGTAGAAAAATAGAGACAATCATCTATTTTTTGCACACCACGTAATAAACATCAATATTGAAAAAAATACGTGTAATAGGGTTGTTATTTTACCTTTGGACAGATATAAAAAAGGATATAGATTTTGGACGCTCAGTGTAAACAATGGCAGAATAGTATATCTATGACTTGTATTGAAAGTATAGATCACAGCAGGTCTATGCAAAATGTTGGCCACATTGACTGTATTACAATATTGAATACAAAAATGCCGTCGGGTTTCCCGCGTGCTCTTGTGCTCACCTTCACTATATTATCTATCTATAGGTTATCTATGTATACTCTCGCGGCGTCCGAAATATACTGTACTCAAATATTCATTGCATTTTTACACAAGATAAGCTGAAACGCGTGTCTGAGCACGTGCAACAGCACTTGTGTGTTAATGTGCTGCTGGTGAGCTTCCCAGCGTGTTTTGTGACAGATGACGGTGATCCTTCAACTTGGGCCACAGATAAGATACTGATAGCAGCTATAATGTAGGTACCTATCTTCATTTTTTCATTTTTTTTATTTTTTTTCAGTCCGGAAATCTGAGTGTTTAACGTGACCCCAGCTATCGTTAATGATCTCGTGTTCTTTATATTACCCACGATGCGTGTTAGATGCTGCGGGCGCAAGCACCGGGGTGATCATAGACAATATGTGGCATAAAGTTCATAATACTTAAAAGTTAAAACCAGAATAAGTAATAATAATGCTTGATTTATTTGGCGCTGTTTTCCGTATTGCGTTGTGTTTAAAATTTAGAATTTATTGTGATATCATGTTGAGTACATACAATAAAATGGTTTTTTGTTTAATATTGACCTTTGTTATTCAGGTTTTCCTCGTTTGTGAATGTATGGAGAGTTATATATCTGCAAGTTTTCTTATATTTATTAAGTCAGATCTTAAATTGTATATTAATTGAGTATATTTTTCATTGCCTAAACTTGAATACTAAATATTAAAAAAAAAATTGCTGCGGATGTAATCGCAGGAAATATCTAATGAGGACAGGAAACAGTCATGATAAGACTTATTTATAAAAACAAGTGTTTATCTCTAAAATCTTGAATTTCAGTACTTTTAGTCCCATCGTCAACCATCAACAAAAAGTTGTTTTTTGCACAGAGACATTACTGCCGACTTTTGGCAATGCTTGCGAAATCGACAACAATTTGTTTGTTTAAAAATACAGGGTTAAGATGTTTTTAAACAGAGGAGAAAGACAAACAAAGGTTACTCAAATCGTTTTGAGGAAGTCGAAACTAAACGCTATTATTTGCAGTAAAAAAACATCTGCAATGCAATAATAGACAAAAGAGCGTAGCGGTACCGTTGCACAAACCGAACGCAGCCGTAAATTTGCCAATAAAAAACACTTTTTTTTAAACTGTGGAATGCCAAAAAAAAACCGCGAAAACGTTCCACTTCATTATTTGAATGCACGCCTATAAAGGTTTACAGTTAAGATGTTTTTTTGTATCGCAGGGGTGTACACCCGCTACCGGCAGGTACCTACGAGTTTTTTAAGCATTTAAAAAAATTGGGTTAACTTTTTTATGTGACAGATGAAGCGAACAAGGTAAACGGTGTACTGTTACGGAAACCACAGCTTTTTTACTGTACCTACTACCCTATTAACTTAGTTTTTACCTCCGCCTGTAATCGGTTCACATGTTTTAGCGCACATGTAAATGGCTAAAAATAATTTTATGCGCATTGGGCCCATAAACACGTAATGATTGGTTCAGAATATCAGCGTGCGGGGATAGTAAGGGGCCCCGAAGTAACAGTGGTTTCGCAGGTCGCCAGTCTGTTTGTCCGTATGTGTTGTGAAACCTAATAGCCTTGCGCCGCGGTTGAAGGCCGGCCAAAAACTGCGCGCGCGGCCCCACGCCCAGATGTGCCCGATTTAAAGAGCGTTGCACGCATAAATACATAACAGATAAGATTAAATGTTCGATAAAAAATATAGATACAGACGGCAGGACGCGCCCGTTCATTTATTGCACTAACTTGCCGACGACACGCATCCATTCAGCCTTAAAGGGACGGCCAAAGTGCTAATACGTTAACGTAAAAAAACTAACAGCTTTGTTAGTTAGGAAGTTATAAAACAGTTTGTTTTACCAATAGCCGCTGGTTTGGTACGTTTATTTATTTTTGAAATTCTAAAAACGGATGCGTTCACGTCATTTGAATACTAAAAGTGCATTTTTTTGAATCCAGTCGCGAGCCGATATCAGTTTGGTAGTCGTCGTCTCGTTCTTACTGCATTATTGGCTCTAGTGAGAATGGGATGCACCGTCAGGAAGCTATTCAAAAAAAGAACAACCCTTCCTCACCCTTTCGGGACATTCTATTGTTTACATTAAAACGAAACGTCATAGGTCGTTTTCGCGGCCTTTAATATTGGACGCAAGCTCTTTAATTTTAAAGTTTATTTTGTGTTGCCAGTGATAGTTGCTTTGCATAATTCAGATTGGTGAGGGAATTAATGTAATTCAAAATTGTTCTTTTTTTCTTTGTTCGAAATTTCTCGGAACAGGTAGCTGGCCAGTGTTGTGATTGGATATAATAATGATGATCATCTGTAGGTATTGGACAAGTCGACGTGTTTGTCTATGCCAATAATAATTATGTTTCTTTTAGATGTAATTTATGCAAATATTTGTAAGGACAACGACCTTTGTGATCTCCGGGTGACGATACTTGCTACCAGTAACACGAGTTCTGACTTCCAACGTGATTTTGGTTGAAAAATATTAATAGTTATTTATCAGTAAAGATGAATCTTCTCGTCAGAGATTCACGTCTGAGATCAATTTGATTTATTTCTGTAAGTTGTTGTATGTTGTAGTCCATCAAATGTTTCTACGTCATCTATAATCTATGACCATTGTATGAGACATTAAAAATGCTGAATATGTATAAAAATGCCACTAGCTTCCAACCCGATCACGTTTGCGTATTGTTGGTGGTGGGTGCGCGGGCGCATCCGGCGCGTCAATCGCGTATAAATAAGATTTTTTACGCACCTTTCACTTCCGACCTGTGCTGGCAGGTATCACACATCTCACCCATAAGGGCCTGATAACCAACATTATTGGGCAGCTGCTTCATAAAATTGTACACAGATTACGTTTCCTGGTGCATCCTTTCTTTTTGAATATTCATGGGAAAGTTGCTCCGGCACAGGGTCAGCTTCTTTTTTTGAGAATCAGTATTTGTAAAGTATTGCCCATTGAGTTCGTTCGCAGTGATTTCAATTTTGTCGCACAATGGAAGCTGTGTCATGCTTTGAGGAGTAATTGATCAGTAAAATGGATGACTCACTGTCATGTCATTTGCCTCAACAGATATTCGGACTTCGCAAGAACTCGATTCCTCAAACAGATCTGTATCTGTTCAAAATGGCGGTTGTTAGCGACCGGCGGCATTCGGTCTATTTCCTTATTACATTTGCGATGATTTCTTCAAATTCTGGGATGAAATATATAAATACAGTTATAAACGTCAAAATAATTCGGCTCGCGACCGTATTCCGATATTAATCTTGGGAAATACAAAATGGCGATAGCAGAAGATATCTAGAATGACAGTCATTAATTGATTGTGTTGTACCCACGATAAATTCACTGTTTGATACGATTATTTTTCTAAGTTGATAGGCGAGTCTTTTCTAATACTAGACTAATAAATTGTGGACAGAAGTAATTAATCATTTGTCCGCTCGTAAAAAAAAATGAAAGTAGAGTGATGTCTATGAGTGCCATAGAGATCCGATATCGTTGTTTTTTTTTTCTAATACATGTCTTGTGTGAAGGCAGACATATTTTCCTGTACCTACGATGAGCACATATTGCATTGTTATAGTTTAACGCGTGTAATAAGAGTCAGGTAACACGATGCAGCGCCATAGTCGGAAGCCCGGGCATCGAACCCGCACTACGGCGAACCGGCATGATGAGCGAGCGATTCGTGTGTTTTGATGACAATATGTGTAATGTAATGCTATGCTATGTTGTTACAATATTGAGGTGCTTCCCATAAAAGGGTTAGCAGAAAGAGTAAACATTTTTTTAAAGTTCTGATCTGCTTCTCAGCTAAGGTAAGTTTGCGAATACTATTTATTACTAGAATCCAGAGTTCCAGTAGCTAAAAGGCATCAAAACCGCTTGGAAACAAGTTGCGTAACATGCTACAGTTTCCGTCGAGTGCGGTAACAATTAAATGGCTAATTGATTGATTAACAATCAATTGATAATTATGTAATTTTCCGGAAGCCGAATGTGGTTATAATGAGTGCCTGAATGGTGATAATTTACCATAAGGATATGTATTGGAATCATGGTTAAACTCATTCAAAAATGATGAATATCATTGTTCATTAATAAAATGATTCCAAAGCTAAACCAATAACCATATCGGGTTAAAGAGGCCACTCTAAATTTAGCGCAGCGCATATTGATGTGCAGTATTATAAAACAACTGTAGGTATATGCACAATATGCACAAATATGTTTTCCGTGATGTGTCAATGACCTCTATTGATGTTAGTGCAGTGCGCACGATTGTACGTATTATTGTCAAGACGAATAAAGCTGATGAATGATGATTTGATCGACTACCTACTAAGTTTGTGACAAATCTTGTTTGCACACACAGTTCAGCACAAATAATTATGTCATTTAGATAATAAAATCTAGTTTTCTTCCATTCATGTTAATTTCAATGACTTTTTCTTAGTTTCAGGTGAATATTTGATAGAATTTGGTTGAAAACACCCCGTAGTAGGCAATAGTAAACAGTGCCGGTACAATAAGCTATTGTTTAGAAGAATGTGCCGGATTCATGTGTGAGGATTCTATGTATGTATGTATTCTCACGACACTTGCTACAATGGGTTGGGCAGAGCGAGGTACTGGAGTTTCATGTCTGTAGAAGGTAAAGTCCAAACTTGTAACCCTTAAAGACGTAATGGCCGACGGGAAAACGAAAATAATGACTAACCTTTGTTATAGAGATAATTAACTAAGCTAATTGTTACAGCGTTGATATAAAATCCCTAATTATAATTAAAACGTTTCAGATCAAGTACATATTTCGGAACGAGTTCTAAGAAATCAAAGTTGTTTCAGCCAACTTTTGTAAATGCTATATTAGGCTTCCTTTTTCTAAGGAATTCAGAAGTAAAAGGTAAGATACAAGTAACAATTAAGTAATCCATTATTTTGGTGAATTTCTAAATCGTTATTCATCAAAGAATGCTGATCAATAGGCCTATAAGATCAGTGTAATCACAGGTCTTAAATAATTGAAAAACGGATAGGTGTATACGAGTACAATACATAAAATCGAGGAAGGAACACTAGTTTTTTTATATGAATGAGCAACAGTTCCTTTGAGCAAGCGGAGAAAATGATAAAGATGGTTCATATAATCACATACTGAAGGCCTTTCGGTGGTTGATTTAAGTCTTGTGTGGAGATGTGGTTGATGATTAATATACAAACACCCTTTAAAACCATTACCTAATCAACCAAGTATTGTAAATGAATAAGAACTTTAGGGTTTTTCCTTAATAAAGAAGAAACCTTTAATAAACGAAAGGATCGCCTTTGGGTAAAAGGCTGCTTAGTTTAAGATGCTTGCCAGTTAGTCCACAGATATATATATAATAATCTATACTTATATATTATTAATATTATAAAGAGGAAAGATTTTTTATTTGTTTGTTTGTACCGAATAGGCTCCGAAACTACTGGACCGATTTAAAAAAATCTTGCTCCAACATAAAGCTACATTATTCCTGAGTGACATAGGCTATTTTTTATCCCTAGCTATTTTAGTAGTTATTTTTTAATCGGCTAGTATAATACTAAAATGCTTGTGAATTAATCCTTCTACTTATCAATGTTATAAGGCCCACGAAAACACGAAGTTAAATGAACAATATTGTATGACAATCTGTAAATTTAACCTCGTGGTACGAGTAACAACTAACTGTGAGTTAAGTTTTGCCTGCAAGTGGCTAAGTCCTATAGGCAAATAGCAGTGTGTTAACTTAGTACCTAGAACACTGGTATAACTTAGTGGCTAAATCTAGCCTGGAATTTACAATTGTGTCCTAATGTTACACACGCCGACGTTACATTTCAGCCGGCCGACATTTTGTTACATAACTCACCAACAAAAACATGTCTGGCGGAATTCTAATCGTGAATAAAACGTGGCTGAAGGTTCCAGGCTCTCCCGGCCGCTCCCGGGTGGGTAGGTAACAAATGAGACCTAGGTTAGCAGAGGAGACCCGTCTGGGAGATATTGTCTTTGCTCTGTCGGTAGTCAGTGATGGGTGACTTGGTTAGTCATTTATGTGAGAGTTTTCATTTTTGCTATGTGCTATTAGGTTATTTACTAAGAAGATATTGCGATATCTGTCGGAGGAGGCGGTGTTATGGTTGTTATAAGAGTAAAACGGCTCTATTGACAGGCTCAAAATTATGTATTGAAACTTAAATACATGTATTATGTATTTTGAGGATAATGCACAATTCCAAGAACCATGTATATTAATTTATCCGCAAATGTTAAATTATCGTCGCATGTACTGTATTGTATACTAATTCTATTATTACAGAGGTACACGGAAATCCCTAAATTGGATAAATGTAAATGTTAATAACGTATCCTTATTTATTTTACGAGGAATAGATGAATTTCCCAAAGATTGGTTCTTAAAGCTACTGAGGAAACGATGCGAGGAGAATACTATCATGGGTCTTTTCGTCAATCGAAACAGTTCTATTGTGAATAGAATGCCTGTCTTTTCAGGTGTCATACAGCTAAGAACATAAGTTAAACGTAAGACTATTATTAAATATCAATACTGCAGCATTCATGAAAAACAAAGTGCGCAACAATAAATAAATTGAGTATTGAAGTATTGTAAATAGATGCGACGCAAGTGTATAATTGCCGCCCCGCCCGCCCCCCGCCCTACGCGCTGCATGTTGCGCTAGGTCAGGGCGGCGTAGCAACATACATACAACAACACTATGAGTACACTATGTGTATCATTTCAATAAATTGTATGCAAAATGTTGCCGTAGCAAGGGCCGCGTAGCAACCCGTAGCAACGCTACGCCGTAGCTCGTAGCACTTTCTTTCATGCGTGACGTAGCCGTTTGTGGAAAATCTTTTTTGTAATCATTTATTTCTCACTTATATGTTAATGTACGTTATGTCATTTAAATATAACAATAACAACTGTTGAAGAAAAATATCAACTTGGTTAATTTATACAGGTGACTTTAAATTTATATTTGATTTGTGATTGTAAAGCTATTTGTATCTTTTCTTTTTGCTACTTTTTTATCGTACCAGCTCGATGAATCTTGTGCGTTAACTATAATTTTATTACATGTGCACAATGAATAATAAATATTTCCAAAGCAGTATCAGAGGATACGGTGACACTTACTATATCTCTTCATGAGCGACTTCTTGTAGGCCTTGCCCGAGAGCGCGTCGTCGCCGGGGCTGAGGCGGCCAGCGGAGTCGTCGGACTCGGTGCCGGAGTCGCGGCCCGACGCCAGGTAGTCCTGCGACTGCCTCAGGATCATCTGCGTCCTCACGTAGTCTGCCGGGTCCGCGAACGAATGACGCGCGAACTCGCATACAGAAATCTCTTTGCGAACGGTCAAGTCTAGTGGGGCATCGTCTTCCTCTGGTTCTGGTTTTGGGGAATCTGGTTCCTCAGGGTAAGCCTTCCTGGCGGCCAGGGTGCGAGGCTCGCTCTCCGCGCTCAGCGCCCTGCGTTCGGCAGCCAGCGACCGGCGTGTTTCCGGGCCGGCACTCGCCGGACGAACTTCCACAGCCATCATATTTAATTATTAACACCGAACACCATAATCACAAGTCCACAGTTTGCAGTTATGTCATAGAGCGTAATGTGTCGTGTTGCAACCGCGTGCCGCGTCCGCCGGCGTTCGCGTCGTATTACGGACTGATGTCCCAGTTTCGACGATGAGTTCCACTGACTTCGTGAGCTCGCTTCGGGCGCGCTCGGCGCCGCTCGGACACTTTCGTTTTCGTACTGCTCGCGCTGGTGTGCGTGCGGTCACACACACAGACACCTGGCGGTGTGCGTGTGTGTGTGTGCGCGCCGCGAGTGTATTCGCAAAGCTTTTTCCACTTTCGTCGCGGAGCTTTCCTTCATTTCCCGAGTTACCCAACAGGTTTTCACTGTTTAGTCGACTTGATTAATTAGTGTGGCTGGTTCGACGTCGGCTCGTTTGTGAGCGATTGTGTTCAGGTAATGAATTTGCGAGGAAAATTATATTAATAATTAATTTTAGTTTGACCCAATATAGTTTCTGATTTTTTTGTCTAGTACTTAATTACTTGTTATCGTTCAAGAATTTGTTCTTATCTTTTCATTAAAAAAGGAACTGTGTATGCCGATCAAATTGATGAAATTAGAGATAGAGTCAATAAACACTAAAATAATAATATTATTTCACAGACTATGAGTTAAATAACACTTTATAATATTTATCGCGAACCGGAACGCTTGGACAATCAGCGATGTTTTGCGTAACACACCGCGTAAACAAATTGTGTGTTTTTTTATCTAACGCTCGGGGCATTGACCGACTTTACAAATAAAGTTGCGCGCGCGACGACCACGTGACACACTGACATCGCCAGTATAAGATGAGCCGCCGCGGCGTGCGCCTCTGGACTAAGATAGGGTCTTTGAGGGGTTTGCGAGTAGTGTTGAGGTGTCAAGATACATTTGCGGTTAATAGATAGGGTAGTGCCTACTATGAATTTAGAGCCAATGTCACACGTTCGTCCTAAACAGATAAATGATGGCTATTACCGACGTGGAAGTGTGACGCTGTGACGCATCATTTTGGCATAATTATAGAGGTGCGCCTGAATGACAATGTAGTCGAGAACTTGGCTATTTTAGTTAGTGTTACATTGTATTTAGTATTTTTGCTTAAAATAATACAAGAACAATGATATCAGAGGATGAAAATTGAAATTTTCAGTCAAATATAACAACATATTTAGATATTTTTATAAACCTGACCAATTCTGATTTCAGCAGTATGCCAGCCCAAGGCTTCCTTGGTCACGTAACCAAGTTCCAGGTTAGGTCGGTGGTACGACACGAATCGTTTCCACCTAACGACATTATGTACCAAAAATAGCTTCAGAAATATTGTTGTGATAAATATAAACATACGTTCACGGTATACCATGTGTTTTGCCCGACTTAGTGATAAACTACAGTATTATATGTCACTAAAACAAAAATATTAATAGCATTGTACAACATGAGTTATGATGTACATTAACTTAAGCCATTCCTATGGGGGTAGGCAGGAACTACAGAACACCACATACTGTGATCCATACCCGCCCCATTTGCTTTGTTTACGTTTCAGTTACGAAAGTAAACAAAGACAGTTTACGAAAGTATGAAACATAATTTCTTTTAATAGAACGCGTAAACATTTTTCAAGTTCAAACTAAAATCTTCTACGAAAAAAGACTAAAAGTTCAATTTGTCACAAAAGATATTCGAGACATATCAACAATACATATATTATCAGTTCTGAAAATACACATGTATGTACTTAATGCGTATTTGAATAACGAAAAATAATAATAGCGATAACTATTAGTTTTATTAGATATCAAACACACGCGAACTGGCAAAATCACATTGTTTTGGATGATAGAGAATTCGTATAGTCACTGATAACGATATTATAAACAAAGATTCATTTCCACTGCCTGGTTGGTGTAGTGCTCACAAGCGCTACTGTTCAGTATGAGGTCTTGGGTTCGATTCTCGGTTCGCGCAAAGTGTTATTGGGTTTTCTATCTGGAATTTCTCAGTAGCAGCCCGGAGTCTAGATTGGTACCCGTGCAGTAGGCTCGCCCCGTTTTAGTCCCAAGGGACTTAAAAATAACTGGCCAAATGTGGGCGTACATTCGTGCATCTCTGCTCAACCCTTTGAGGAGTACAAGCTGGATGTTAAGTTATTCATTTCTTGACGAATACGATGATAACAAACAATGTGATAACGTTGACGCAACGTGACTCTGTTTAGGAATAAAAAAGGATTTGTGTATGGTCGTGACACTTCCTTGTTTACGCCAGACTGGCTGTTTAGATGGTTGTCTAGTCACGGTACTTTAATACTTCCATGCTCTTGTTTTGGAATAAAATGGAACTCACCTTTATATATTTAATCGTAAAAAAACCATCTCTAGTTTTTTCCATTTTACCCAAAATATTGCCAATTAGAAATTCTTCCTGAAATAACTTTAGGTACTTAGTAAAACATGTGTGGTACACAGGTATGATTCTGAAGTCTCAAGTATTTGTTGTTTCGGTTCTGATGAAAACTGACAACATATGGGGCCATTGAAATTTTTGTTTTGAACATAACTACATTTGAGTTTAAAACTAGCCATGCTATATCTTAAGTGGTCGTAAAATTCTAGACCAGTTCACAAATAGGAACAGGCCAAAAGCCTAACAGTGCATGTCCTGGATACTCACAAGTGCTGTAGCACAACCGAGCAACTGTTCCAACCATGCAGCCCACTGCACACAAATAAGAACATGACGCTCGCGCGACCCACTTACTGCCAGCACTTCATTGATAACGTAAGAAAATATTGAATGAGATTTGAATACGCTGAACAATGCCTGAAGACCTCATTTTAAAAGGTGTGACAAGAATAGAAATTTTCTTTATTCTTCTTTTGTCTAGAGAATCACTTGTATTACAGTCCTATTTTTATCCGAGTCTAATTTTAAAGTTCTTAAAATATACATGTGTTTTATTATAACTTAAGGCCTGCGCAGACGAGGGATTTTTGTCCGCAGCGGTATAACTAATTTCTTCTCTTTCACTTAGAATCATGTTAAAAATAACGGTAAACTTGAGAATTTAAACTTGGGAATAGACAGAATGATCTTTATCATTTTTGATTAGTACATTCTATAAAGGGTAAAAAAAAATCCTTTGCGGACAAAAACATTGTTTGTTTGTTTGTAAGACATACAGTCGGGTAGAATAGATCCGATTGTAAAATATCTTGGACTGACACAAACTAACTCTAACGCTGAGTGCTTTCTTCCCGGAATAATGCAAGGTTTCTATGGTACAGTCTACGGGAGTGATACCGAATAAAAAAACAAGCGAGCAAACTAAACATAAATGAAATTTCAAAAACATGGTTGTCCCAGCGACGTATTCTCCTTAAACAATACCAATTGTACAATACATCTTGAAAACCATTTTTCCTTTAATCCTTCCGATCTTTGGTTTAAAACATGAAACACTAAAACAGTCTAGGCTTTTTTGTCTAAGTTCTAGGGTCTGTGGCTTCGTGTCAAAGGCTTCAAAGGATAACTCCACATATGGTAACGGGCGTACAGTCCACACCAAAATTGTTTCTTTACTTTTTTCCACAAAAAAATGAGATGTGATTCCTGATAAAATAGCACGATTTTTTTATGAAAATGTAATTAAATATGCATTTCAATTAGAAATTACATTTTCCTTCAACATGCTTGCCAGGTTTTTTATAGTCTGCCATGAATTATCACAAAGAGAAAAACTATGCCAAAGTGGTAATGAGGCATCCATCTTTGCAGTATAACCACTTATGTAGGTACTTGTAAGTTGAATCTAAGATGGCGGTGCGTTATCAGTGTCAGGTCGTTATCAGAGGCAGGTCGGGGGTCTCGTTATCAGATCGCAGAGCCCGGCCATCGACCCGCTTATGTAACCAAACTATCATCATTTGTTTTTGACATTATTGATAACACGCATCTTTCCTGTTATTATAACACGCGCAAAAACATTGATTTCAAGTGTTTTTTTTATAGGAAAATCATGATGATCGTTCAGTTAAATATAACATAGGATAAGGATATTACCTGTTTGTTTTAATTATGTCCTGTACCTGCATGTTTAATCTACCTAATTGATAACAATAGTGTAATAATATTACAATAAAAGAGATGTATTTATCCGTGTGTGGTCGATCGATACACGTGAGAGGAAAACCCCGAAACGATTTTAGTAAATCATGTGTGAGGGAACCAGACAAGTATGTCTGCCTCGTTTTTTGCTGAAGACCCTCATTTTTATAACATACATACATATATAAAACTCACACCTTTTCTCATCGGGGTAGGCAGAAAGCTACAGAACGCTTATGTTAACGAATGAAAGCTACACCCTACAATGTCTATGTTAACATACCTACCTAAATATTATCATTACTTCAGAATTTTCAGAATAAGGCTGGATGGTGCATGGTGTACATGGTTCTTTTTTTTTTTTTTTAAATACGTTGCCCACACTAGGAATTTCTTCCTGTATAAATGCCTCTATTATGTATGTATGTAGAAGTTCTAATACAAACAACTTTTGTATTTCTGTTTTTTTTTTGCAAAGAGAGCCGCAAAAAACATTTGGCTAAGTTTTATAAAATTTTGCGGCAATTCATGCTTGATCGAACATTGCAACATGTCAATATTGTCTTTATAGATTTTACTTAAGCAAAAAGTTTTCTTGTAGTTATTTCGTACCTTCAAATAAATCATCCTATAATCCCATCTAAAGATTCGTCTACAAAGTAATACCATTTTAGGAAAACGTCTCTGTGAGGATCCATCCGTCTCAGTTCTCAGATGATAACGCTAAAAGATTGGCTCCTCTCCACGGCTGTTTGACGCTGGTCCAAACGTCGCCAACCTCTGGATATGTCGCTAATATTTCATATATGTACTTGGTTAGTCAGGGAAACATATTTACTTAAGATCTGGGTTAGAGTTGATTCTATTTTTGGCTCAAACAAAACTCGATAACCGTCTGTGTATGAATACGGGTCCCTTGAATAATAGGCGGTATTGTAATATGTTTACTTGAAGATAATTGTTGTAAAAAAGGGAAAATCTGCAAGTTCTGTAGCATACCCTCAGGCAAGGCAAAGAGCGACATCCAAACCCTACGCAAGACATCTACGTGGCTACAATACAATACATTCCCCGCGTGTTCACCGCTCATGTATCGCTAAAAGCTGAATATAGGTCATCTGTAGGGCTCTGAAACAGACTGTCCGTACGTGCGCCACATCTACAATTGTAATGTTTGTCCGTAACACCGACCTCTAAATTCCAGAGGTCAGACGAACCCGTTAGCGATGCTAGCGTAATGTCTGCGCAACGACAAAAGATAAATTGGGATGATATTAGTAATAAGGGGGTAGTGGGTAGTTGGGTACTACAACTACCCGCTTCCCCGCCGGGTACGACCTTCGGGCCTTAGACGGGTAGTTATACATTTTTGATGCTTAATAGTTGTTGTTTTAGGAACAAACTAGGTCTAGATTTTGCCTGATAGTTTTGAAGATACCTTTTACCTACGGAACTTGAATTCTCTAAGGTTTTAAGTTTCAGTACCCAATCGACGGATATCATGTTTACTCAAACGAAGAAGATTCTAGCAAGAAAATACCTAACTGGCTAATACAAAGAGGAATATGCAAGTCAATAACTGTCCAATAAGAACGAAGAATCTAACAGGAAAACACAAAGAAAACCCCTTCAGTTGATAGAACACTTAATTCACAAGACAACAACATTAACACACTTAATTTAACGATATTGACTCTACGCCATTATTATCTGTTATGAGCTAGTAATATTAGGCCACAGCTGTAACGCTACCAATCGGCGAACATTTGAAGCCCTGTTTATCCCGCCTGGCCTATAAACCCGACCATCAAGTCACGGGCATTAAAATAACCAACGGAACTTGCAATAACGAGAAAATAATAAAAAACGAACGATCGATCCCGCGCTTAGATCATCAATCTCTCCGCGCTTCCTGCGGCGCCAATTATGTGCGCGTGCGACGGTGACCGCACCATAGGGACCTCGCCCAAGGAGAACAGAGAAGAGGAGATCAAGGAACGAGATGCCCGGACAAGGGACGGAGGTGTTGCAGATCTTGGAGCGTTCCGAAACGTTCTACTTACTAATATTTCTTCGAGATATTTTCCTTCTAAAAGACTTATTAGAAAAAAACTGATTTTTTTGCTGGCCTAACAAGATTCCAATAGCAATAGGACATTGTTTTCTTAATAGATTCCAAGTAGAGCCAATCGGGCTATATGAAAAACGTTAACTTTTTCTATTTTATCTATCAGAAAATTATTTGATATTGAAATGGTTCCTTTGTTTCAGACACTTAAATAAACATTACTACATAGATATTGTAGAGGTTACATGGTATAATGATTTCATTGCGCTTTGTTATCAGAAGGAATTTTACAAGTAACTTTATTGATATACAAAAATATTATTGTTACTAAATAACATGCTGATGAAGTGATAATAGATGAATTCTTCACTATCAATATTGATAATATTACGTAAACATTTACTTAAAGCGGCGTGTGGTTCTATGAGTAAATATTACATGACTAAGTATTTTCGCAGTCTGCCAAGAAGCAAATACAGTGCAAAAAAATATCAATTAAAAATATATCACAATATTACATTTCCGAACGGTTATCATTGTACAAGTGCAGTCGTTGTACGGATTCAAGGCTACGCCGCCGCCTGCGCCCGCGCCGCAGTCTCACACACGCACACAATGCACTGCGCACACACACACATGCACACTTTCGCGCGTCATGGATGCGCTGCCACTAACGGCAGCACAATCAAGGGTTATGAATAGTAAAGTAGCCCCCACCTTTTCTGTTATCACCGCCTATCCGCAAGTGTGAACGAGATAGCATCACCTCCCTCCGTTCCGCAATACTAATCGTTTTTGCAGCCAGATATTTGTGCATTAGTTGCTCTTGCTTGGGGTAGCTACTTGTAAAGTGTAATTTGGGATAATAGGACATATTCCCTTGTTTTTGGAAAGGTTTATAATATGGAATATAATTTCTTAATCTTGATTCTTGGAAGCTATCTAAGCTAAAATGATGCAGCTGTGAAAATTATTTAATGAAGTCCTATTAATGGCTATAACTAATTGAGACTTGTATTTACAATCTAGTTAGAAAAGATCTTGAATTATCTAATCTAATTTTTATCTAGTGATTATAGTCAAAACCATGAGTGAGTTGCAGGCCCTGTTAAAAATAGCAAAATCAAAGAGTATTCAGAATTCAACTGAACAATATTTAAAATAAATTATGCCCACATATGTAATTTCCACCTGACCAAATAGACATCTCGCTGTAACTATGCAAAACTTTCCTGTTTCAGGGATACGAAGCCAAAAGAGGAAACCCCTGAAGCCTATATTTTTAGAACATGGATTAATTGCCGATAATATAATTTAATTATATTTGCTCACAACTCATAGGTATTACATAGTCGGCATGTAGCAGTCATTTCCATAAAGGTAATCTTTAAAAACCCAACGTTTCCTCTTTAAAATTGATAAATTAAATAAAATACACATATTTTATAGAACTTTCCTTTTAAGTTGGCCAGGACGTGTCCAGGATAACAGACCTCATGGTGACCTTACTTATAATTGGCATCGATTAGCACAGGAAGACTGGTCTATGGTATGTTTTTTTATTTTTTTTCTACGCGAGTATTTTTAGCCTGTGTCCGGCTTACCGCGGGAGTGTTGTCCTAGGCTGTGGCTGCGTTTGTATTCAAATGCATGACTGTGGACGACCAGATATTAATCTATTGAATGCTCGACAAGGAAATATGAAGCTTATGGCGGCTAAAACAGATATTTTGTTTTGCACCTGTTTTTGTCATAGTTAAATATGGAAGAGGGAACATATTTATTATTATTAATAAGTACACTTTCGAAAGACGCACTTTCAAATCGATCGTTAATTTATTATCAGTCTTGCTTTAAGATCGTATCATATCGTGTACTGTTTCAACCTACCCCTGTATGTATTTTTTGTCCCTTTGTGAAATATTTTATTAACATATACAATTAAATATTCTAAAACATAAGACTAATAAACAAATAACATAATAAACTTGTAATTTTTGTCATTAGTGAACGAACGAACGGACGACGGTTACGAATAAAGATTGATTGAGTGTATATTAATACTTTGTGTTTCAAAAACGTAATTGCCGTAATGACTTAATAACACTGTCTAGTCTATACGATTCTAGTTGCTACCTAATCACCCTATCCAGTACTGATCGTGGATACGACAAGATATATTATAAAACAAATAATTCGATATGTTGTGCAAGCACTTGTCGTGTTTGTGTCAGTTCGCCTTGACGGCAAACACTCGACGCAATCAGTCGATAGTTGTACCCTTGTGCTGCTCAGCCAAGATACGGAGACAATGCACTTAGATCCTGCTGGAACTGATAAGAGTCGCCTGGCGGACAAGAGACATGGAAAAGTTTTAGAAGGAAAAGTGAGAGAAAATGTGGCAGTTGTACCAGGAAAGTATGGCATAAGAGGAGGTCTATAATCAGCAGTGTGATCATCCAGAAAACAAGGTTGTTAGGATTTGCATTATTTACATAAAACATGGTAATAAATCGGCAGGAAGCCAAATATCTTATCATCCAGGAAAATAACCAAAAACAGACCGATACAGAGAACCGAACTAGGGCATACACGAGTATAATATTAATACGGCCATTATTTCTGCGAAATTGTGCTGAGTGTGCCCCCATTCGTGATACACTTACGATATTGTACCATGAGAGCCTCGAATGTGTACCTGTTCCTAAATGATGACTATCGAGAAATATCGTGTCATTTTCGACATAAATTGCTTCGAGTAAAGCGTCCGTATGTATGAGTGATGTCCCAAGATTTGTGTAAGTAATATCGCGCACAAGGTTACCATATAAAAGATCTTCGAATATTTGTATATTTTTGTTACAACACAATCTCAACAAATCAACAATTAGTATCAAAACGTTTTCCTAGATATCACAGAATCAAGCTCGTTTACAATTCTCTCAATTATTTATCTCCATGAAACTTATTTGGAAGCAAACATCCCAAATTGTAAGGAAACGTTGTTTGTCGTAATTAGGCCTTGTTTATCGTAAAATAATCCACTTAACCTGAAAACTTCAGGGACGATAACCTTGAAATGGACTGTAAAACCGAACTGTGTTCATTTATTTCGTACCTTTTTATGATCTTGCACTAGGTGAGCAGAGCTTTTAATTGCAAATGCAATGTTCACAGTGCAAAGTGCCAGTAAAGGGGTCAGAGATCACCGCTGAATAAGAAAGATATTGCTCTCGAACGCCCACTAGGTACGATTTTCTTTAGAATAGGGATGAAGTTGGAAAAATCTAGGTGGAAGCTTTATTTATAGAATAAGGTTCTGTTACAACTTTCTTGAATGGCGTAGGTATCAAGAGATATAGATAGGATTCTAGGTGATAGAAGAAAGTGGGAGGAATATAATCATATTGTATGTCATATTATAATATCAAAACCTATATTTTTGATTCAGACTACATATTTAATTTATGGACAATTATTATTACAGTAAGATAATTGCTTAGATAGGGACTAAATCTTTTCGAAGAAGTTTATGCACTGCATTCTTAAGCAAACATCATTTACAAAAGCTGTTAAAATCTTTCTTAACCTACATACAACCTACTCAAATGAACTACCTAATTTAATTTAACTACCTCTACCCAAAGATCATGAAAATCCACCAAGTAATCGTTCAACAAAAATCGACCACGATCTTTTAATCTCATTACGAAGAAAAAAGACTCGCACGCACCGCGCCTTGCGCGCGCGCAGCCCAGCTGCTGCCGGGGAGGAGGCGAGTTTTCACTCGCGAGAAAAATATAGAGAGTGAAAACTGTAAACAAACGTGATACGGTATTGTACGGTGAGAGAAAAAATCGTAGACGGATTGTTGGGTTCGTTGTTTTATTGTTAAATCTGTGTTTTAAAGTGTGAATTATTTTAATTCATTGCAAATCTCTCAGAGTAGGTACTCCTATGTCCCATTTGCTAGAGTGATGGAGGTGCCCTCCATACATCTACACTTTGGAGGACTTGATGGACGCCACTGATGTCCCTATGAAAGTGGCCACCTAATGGACCCAAACTGTCTAATGGTTAAATCACCATCGACTCTAGAAGAAGGGGGTGAATAAAATCGCGAAACACAGTTAACTGATTTCCCCATTCATATTTTAGAGCTGGTCTCATTGTAAAACTTGTTTAGTTAAAAATCACCTGTATACTATTTAAATAAAACAGTGTTTATAATTGGGTCTGAAATTATAAATTCGCCTCATTATCAACAACCGTATATAGCTTTTTGCGGCTTTTAGTCAAATACTGTAAATAATAATGTTATCGTATCTACCGCAGGAGGATACGTTATTATAAAAAAAAAATGAATAAGGAAGTTTTAGATTAATATTACAGTTTTTGGAAAAATATTTGTCCTTAGTACCTTTTAAAGGCTATCGTTGTGGCTGAGTACTGGTCGCAGATAAAGAACAAGAAATCATCGAGACGAAGAAGTAGCTCAATAAGTACGATTCGAAAAATTATACTTTCATGCTAACTTATCCTGTCTCTCAACCCAGCTTTCAAACCTATTTGCTACTACTCCACTAGTGAACCAACCAATAAATATCTCACAATATGTCACCAGTACATTCGTGGTGTAACATTGGCGCAGTTTTTGCGCCCGCGCATCGGATCAGCGTCCATCAGTGAAAACGAAAGTGGAAACTGAATGACGACATTGTTCTGCGGTGAAAAACGCGAGCGTGCGAAAAACTGGGGAAAAGCGAGCCGAGTCGCGGCAATTAGTATAGTCGGCTAGTCACGATACTGTCGATACGGGTGTAGTTGGATGGGGTAATAGTAGTTGTCGAGTGGCTCTGCATGAGAGTAAAGAGCAGGTATGATTGGCAATGAGTTATTTCTTTTTAAGTGTATGCTGAGGCGCCCTTGAGTTCACGAAGATCGTTTATAACGTTCGTGTTGACTATATCAACTAGGAACCAACATGAATTAATTTAGGAACGGATGGATCTCATTATCCTCATGTTAACACCTACTGGATTGATACGGCTGGCTTAGGTATTATTAACGCATTTAAAATAGCTATTTTTTTGTAACGTCCTGCTTCCTTGTAGGTGAATGAGTTCTGCGAAATAATAAAAATAGGAGTATTTGTTGTCAACAAATTATTTTACCTATACCTGTTTTTTTATGTGTGTTTGTTATCGATGAGAGGCTGGTAACAGCATTAATACTAAATAACGGCAATTTGAAAGGAAAATGTTTGTTCTCTGTCTAGAAATAGTTAATGAGTACTTGAAAAAATACTGAGCTGTATCGCCTAGTAGCTTCTTGAAAGAATATGAAAGGGATACTTAAAAAATGATTTAAAATAATAAGGGCGAAGTTAGAACTTTTCATTTACCCATAATATGTTTGAAATAAATTAATGTTTATAATTTTTTATGTGTTACTATTATCATTATTTTGAATCCACATTAATATTAAAACTTGACAAATTATGATTAGATCACTAAGACGTGTCTATTCATGCTAGAATAATATACATGAGTGTTCCTTTATTTGGTATGTAAGAAAAGGCTAGATTGTCGATAACTTGTAAACGTTTTAGTTCTATGCCGATAATATAATATTAATACCAATATCATCTATGCTAGTTCTGTCCTTACTGAATCCTTAGTATTCCCTAGGGAAACTCATGATGAACTAGAAAATATAACTGCTAAGGCTCTGAGCATTACTGCTGTAAGCACAAGAGCAGAGCTTTGAGTTTAAATGAATTTCTACTGCCCTGTTCATACATAACTACTGTCATACAATATTTTTTTCTGTTGTGTTTATAACCTGTTAATGTAATCATAATCTGCCTAGCCTTTTTCCCAACTATATTGGGGTCGGCTTCCAGTCTTACCGGATTCAGCTAAGTACCAGTGTTTTACATGGAGCGACTGCCTATCTGACCTCCACAACCCAGTAACTGGGTAACACGGTACCCCTTGGCAAGACTGGTGTCAGATCTTAAGCTTCTGACTACCCGTAACGACTGTCAAAGATCTTCAAATGACAGCCGGGACCAACGGTTTAACGTGCTTTCCGAACCTGAACTTTCTGAACCTGTTAATGTAATATAAATATTTATTCGTTGGCTAGACGCCGATTTATGTTTTGAACTAAGTGAACAGGATAAAACTGTTTTTCACACATAATCATTTTAGATATAGTATCCAAGTTGTACACGTGTACGGATATTTAACTATACGGAGCAGCCATCGCAGAAGTCATTTCAGAACCTAAATTGCCATCAATGTTAACAGAAGAACCTTCATCATCATCATTACCCTTAGATTACATTTAGAAGAACCTTAAGAGCCGCAGATATTCTGTAAATTTACTTTTAAGTTCTTTTCAATAATGAGAATAAAGAAAAATCTGAGGAGGGTATTGTCTCAATCTTCTCGGTTAATTTATCTGGTAGATCATTTGAATGCAGGGCAAAGGTTGCCTTCTCCCTTTTCGATGTATTATCTAATAAATTTTGTTGAATTTTCGAATTCATCTGGTAGGTAGTTAGAAATTCTCCCTAGAAAATTGTGAATTTGAGTTTTACAAGTTTTACAGGAAATTGTACTTTAATCTTATCGTATTTTTAGGAACTGTGTTTTTTTGTAAGCTGGCTCAGAAACGATGTGCGGCTGAGACTGTTGACGGCTTTACAGTTTTGTATCATCATTACATTTAATATTATGTACAGGGCTGTCTGTTATAAACATGAAGCAAATCTGAGTTGACATTTTGTAAAGGTGTTAGGTAGCAACTATACAGTCAAAAGTTGTAATATCTAAAAACTCAGAGCAGTCTTTTCCTTACTTCCGTGAGTTGTATAAGCTTGAATGTTGCCTGTGACCATACAACTGTAAAGTGATCACAAAATAGTATATCATATCATCTGCAAAACATCATCAAGCAGATCATATCATCTGTACATAGGCAGCAATCCATATTCCTCGTCAAAACAGAGACATTATCACAACTTCCCAGTGTCATAGCAACGCCCACACGACACAAGGCAGGCCCAAGTTTATTTTATATTAGAAATAATATCTGTAGAACCGTGCCATGTTCTCAGACTTAGCTACAAGGTCTCTCGTCAAGGCCTCGGCGTCTAGACTTCAGAACAGCAGATCTAGGACTATTAGACAGCTAATTACTAAGACCTGAGACCCTTAGACCTACATTGTTAGTAACCTAGGGCTCTGTGATCCAAACAAGAAGTATAATTGGAGTTCACCTTACGTTTTGAGTAAGATGGAATGAGCAGAAATGATTGACAAGCATTCCCTTATGATCTCAAAGTCTAATATGTCTGGTAAGTTGGTAAGTAATGTACAGGACTCTATGTATACTGATGAGGCAGAAAATAGACACTCATTAAAGTCAAGACAATCAATGGTTGTGTGAACCTTAGATTAGAGCTTTTTGATTACTAGAATTGATGAATTTTAAGCAAAAGGAGTACTTTAGGATTGTATCAGACATTCAGAAGGTGTTCCATAGATTCTACCTGTTCCAACAGGGAAAAATATTGAGTTTATATAAACCAATACTCTCTAGTCTATATAAACCAATAAATGAATTTAGTTATACCAATTTAAATAACTGTTCTACGAGTATTTTTGTCAATCGCTTGAAAATGATAAAAATAGAAGGACGTTTTAAAACGTTTAGCGTTAATACGTTAAATGATTTGCGGTGGAAGTGAGCCTTAGACATATAGATAGAATGCTCTTTATTGACCACCATAAAAACTAACTCTCAACTCAATGAATACTCAAGAATTACTAAATAAATAAACAAAAACTGTTGTTTCAATCAATCAGCAATAACTAGAGAACTAAAGTTGCGTACGCGCAAGCTCAAGTAAAGTAGACAGTCCCCTCGGACGCGGGACGCACGTCGAAAGGGAAACGTAATAACAGACTGGAACTGTTTCAAGTTTACTAGTGCAAGTGCATCGGCGCAAGCGCAGGCGGCCGCATGAGAGATAGCGCGCCAGGACCGGTGCGGAGATAAGTTATGCTAGGTTGTTGATGTTATGTTGTAGCTGCTTTGTTGTATCTGTGTTGTTTTATGAAACTTGATGTTGTCAGTTTTATGGAAAATCGTCTTGAAAAATGGTTTTTGATTTTTGAAGTTTGCAGATGTTACGTAAAGTTGACAAATACTAATTTACAACAAGGAGAAAGACAATCTAACTACAAAGTTATCCTACACCATAAAACCTCACCAGGTGAAAAGGAAAATTTCACCTAAAAATAGCCCGAACTATCTCAAGATAGACGCTATCTAACGCACACTTGTGTAGCGCGTGCTATAACGCCAAGTTTCCCTCGACTAGCCGTCCGTGCAACCAGAATGCACTTTCTTCCTACACACACACATACAAAGCTGACAAGCCCACACACAGGCACCTCTGTTGCACACTATGCAGTTTGCATTTGCACACAGACGTAAGATAAACCTGTGCCTGTGTGAGTGAGGTGTGGTAAACGAAAGTTTGAATGGGAGTCATACTATATGTTTTATTACTGTCTCTATACTTTACTAAAATATTTATCGTTTGCGGGGAAATTGCTAGGAAAAGTGTAGAAACTTGGTGGATTTAAAAGTGTGCTTGGTTAGGTTGCGTTGTCTCTTTCTGTGGGACGTGGGTTATGTGGGTAGTTGCTATTTTCTGTTCTAGGAGCTGTGTGATGCAGATGACGATACACGCCGCATTGCGGCCCTTCTGACCCCCTGTCACCCTCTTCTGGTGAAGGTTGCAGGTTTGATTCGTTAAGGAAATATGAAAAGCTAAGCTCAGAAATTCGGCAGTACAGACTAAATTGCTTTGATTGGACTGTATAGTTATTTTTTTTGGTAGATATGGCTAAATAACAGAGTTCAGATAAAGTACTAAAGAGATAACCTCTAAATACTCCGTAAGATTATAATTGGCAAATAGGTACCAAAGTTTTAGTTGTTTCTGGTTTCACACATGATGGCTTAGCGTCAAGTTTTGCCTGCAATAAGTGAGTTTGCCCGTGACCAGGTGCCTCCATTTCAATGATTGCTGGCGTAAATGTCAGAAATAATTAATTTTCCCACTGGCGCGGCGCACCCTGGCAATTATGTGGGCATAAAAACTATATGTAAGAAATAACGGGATCCGCAGAAGATTGAAGGGTTCTGATAAAAGAGGAACGGCTATTCGAGCAAGAGCTAACTTATCTTTAATGTTTATATAGTAAATATAAAATACAAAACATTAAAAGCAATTTCGCTTTACCTAATGTTTTCCCTGAAGGACATACGGAAATTAAAAGATTCATTAGGCGATTGAGTGTAACTGTGACTCGTGTAGGTTATCAATGCATGTCAATTTAATACGAGTACCCCACGGTAGATATAAGTGATCAATAATTCTAGGCATTAAACCTTTTTCGTAGACTTCACTAATGAAAATTTCTAAGTAATAATAACTACTAATAAATCTAAGTGAAGGCCCAAAAATATATGTCCAGACTAGTAGTGTACTCTTCTAGATATTGTAAAGTAGATAGTTAAGCTAGAAACATCTTGTGATGGTCGCTATACACACGGATACATTTGAAAGTGTCCGTTCGTGTCCCATTTAGCCGGTGCATCGCGTCCTTGCGACTGCATTCCCACGCTTCGCCGACGTTCTATTACGCGGGCTGGTATTCTCGACACCTTACCGACATCGTTAGAGCATTTCATTTTTATGCAGTTTGAATTTTGATTATTTGTTTAGCTGCGTTGTTTTACTTTTAATTTTTGTCATGGTTTAATAAATCCGATGTTATTTATTAATCTATAAAGACGAATTAAACGTAATTGCAATAAATTCTCAGGAATTAATGTGTGTTTTTCTTTACAATGTTAGTAATGTTTGAAATTCATGCTACCTTTGATGCAGATTGGAAAACGACGAATTGTCTAACCTTTACGGCCAAAACCAACTACCCATAATAAAGAATAAATTCCGATTTATAGCTCTTACCTGTTCTAATTTCAATAAAAAAAAACACGTTTAAATTAATTTTCCCATAAGTAGGGATACGAGAATGCCTGCCTGCTTGAATATCGTATCTATTTTAAGCTGCAATAGTGTGTAATCCTTGTTTATTATAGGTGATGATGATTTCAGGTCCAGCGCGCATGCTAGCCACTGGAACTTACCTGGAAAGAGAGAGACACACATTACTATATGAATTATTGAGGATAAAGTTGAGAAAATGTCGGAAAACTCAGTACATCGACAATATAGTGCCATGTGCTGATAACAGAGTAAATTATTTAATTGTATTGATAGGCTCTCGTTAGACCACCATCTCACCTGATGGTAAGTGATGATGTGGTCGACGGTAAAGCACGCTTGCCTAGAAGTAACCTATTCACTCTTGACTTAAAGAACCCTAGGATTTAGCTATCAGAAAACACAGTCTTCAGTAACTTTTACTTTTTAACTCATTTATAAATCAGAGGCAGGAAATTCCTATAAATATGGCTAAGTTGTCCTATAATATCTGTTTTCTTAAGGTTTGAAATTTACCAAACTATCTAGCTAATTTCTTACACGTGTTTTGGGATGTGATTTCAGGTCAGACCTCATTCGCCAAAATCTGTTTCAACATCTATTTTTCCTAGTCTGAGTAATAAATATTAAAGTCGTCATATTCTGAAGATTTTTCTTATATTTCTGAGATTGAAATGAGTAAGAAAAAGGTCTTGTTTTTAGAACCGTTACGGATAATTCCGCCTTGTCTTAAAGTAAATGCTTGCCTAGCAACATGTGATTTTCCCTCTTCACTCATTTTAGTAACATTATTTCCTTCACTCCAACACTCAATTATTTGCATATTTATTGAAAATTGAGTGCTATTTCTGCGGTGTTCAAGGAGCTATCCAATGAGCGCAATCAAATAAACGAAGAACTAAAATATTACACTCAACCAAACATGTAGAAATAAATAAACAAGTAAATAATGAGCAGTACGGGGAGTATAGATGAACCAGCTCATTATTTGGCCCCCAATTAACCACCAATTAGCCAGCCGACGGTCTAACGGTACCTACCGGGAAAAAATCCCCTCATACCATGTACTTGCACAAGTACTGCTAAAAAATCCCTCGCGTTTCCTACGAGCAGCCAATTTATAGGCGCAGCATCGCGTGACCGACAGTGAAAACTGCATTTCTTCGGAGAAAGAGACCACAAGATCCATCACCCTGTCGCCGAACAGAGACACAAGATATGCACGCCAGCGCAATTTACTATCTAAAAGCGAATGTTTTTCTCATTGTAAACAATACGAGCGAGATCTATCCAGTCTACGTTGAACTAAAAAAGGGGAGGTTGGGGCGAAATGGCGGACCAATTTATGATGGACAGGAAATGGAGAATTTAATTAATAGGTTACCGTTGCGAGATATTTAGTTCTATTTGATTTAATCGTTTATTGCATTTGATTCAATTAATTATTAAAAGCTTTTAAATTTTAGTGCAGAACCTTTCAATTTGATCATATTCGGAGTATTTCTTTATTAAAACTAAACAAAATTAGAAAAAATATTCTACAGTGCACACGCAATATCAAGAAGACATTCGTGGAACATATCAATATTCATTGACTGCCGTGCTCCGAATCCCTTCCGGAGCAAATATTGAAACGATTTCAAGAAAACTTCCAAACGATCAGGAACTTCTGGGAATAATGGTATCGAAAGAAACACCAGAAGCCGGAAATTGTTTCCAAGAATCAAATGACATCGATGAAAAGATAATTCGTACGAGGAACAGTAAGCCTTTGATACCTCCACCGAACAATATCCTCTAGTTAGGAAAACTCGTTTCGGCGAACAAATATGTCTTTTGTTGGTTTAGTTAAAAGCCCGGAAGACGAGAATAGTACGTTCTTTATATTAAAGCTTCTATAATATTCATTGGATGTATAATAATCTAACGATAAAAACACTTCCTGATTTCTTTAAACTTCCATCCCAATTTAAGATCATGTGTTGAGCACACGCTGGCAAGCTTGACAGCTGTCAAACTGTTGAACGTCATCAGCTAACGTTTGACAGCTTGGTGACAGCCCCATTGGGATGCTGTCGAAGTCTTCGACAAGCGAACGCGGATACGCGCCGTCGTCGAAATATTTTAAAACGTTTGAAAATTTTATTTTAGCATAAGTAAAAGTATTTGCGTCTCTTTTGATTTGAGATAAAAGAAGATTTTTAATTTACTTTTGTTGATTGAGGTTTTCATGATAACGCTTAGAAAGTTAATCAGAACATGATTTTCAAAGATACGCTTTTTTTGTAAATAAAAGTTGTAACAAACGAATTCCTTCAAACCCTCTAGTTACAGTAAAGTCTAGCTATTTAACTAAAAAGTAAAAAAACAAGGCTTTATCAGGTTTGGTTTGTCCATTCCCCGCCAGGCGGCGCTGCTATTTAATTAAATTACTTTATTTCATGAAGTGTGTACCTACAAACAAACTGTTTTCCGGTGTACGGAGTGATGAAAAACTTTCATGATATTCAGGGCTTTTATTTATAGCCCATGAACATTAATATATATATCAATGCCTGTGAAGTAATATAATGTAGATACATATACTATACTTGATTACTATGCTCGAAAAGTATGTTAAGTCGTTGGTCCTACGCCTGATCTGTCTCCGGTCGTGTCAGCTTCTCGTCCCTTCGGACTATGAGAGTGACGGAACATAGAGTACACCTGCGTCTGCGCATGCACGCCTGCACTATAATATCTCCTGCGTCGATGGATATGTCTCCGCTGAGATTGGTCACCGTGGCCGACATACGGTCTGGACGACTATTATTATTAACAACCGGCTTTTTCTGAAACATTGGAGTCCTGTATTTACATGCAGGACTTCAATGTTACAGAAAAAAAAGTTTTGCGCTGTAAAGCGTCATCTTTCTCAATCACCTGTGTGTCTCTCTCTAAAGTACGATATGTCATATTAACGTTGAAGGCAATAAATCTGTTCGATGTAACGTGTTCTAATTGGTCGCGTTCACTCATAGCTGTGATTAGTCGTCAATATCTCTGGACAATCTTTACTGTTCTCTGAACGGGGAAAGTGGATACGAAGAATTTTCTTTTAAACTTGCATATTTATTTCGTTATTGAAGTGTTTTTCTTTGGTTGATCTAGTTTTTCATAGAGACATTTCTATTAGAAACTTACTGCAGATTTCTGGATTGAGAATATGAAATTGAGTATTTGTAATTTGACTCGTTGTTTTGTTTCTCCAACCAAATTACTCAATGCCCCCTGCCCCTTAGATTTGCCACGGATCGAGTCGTTCTAGAACCGTCAAATTCAGCACAGATCTCCATAATAAATCAACTACAAGATTTAATATTTTACTCATCTTAAATTATTAATTAAGAAATTACTAAGACACATCAGTCTACGCTAGCTAATAATTAAGTTATTATAATTTTCGTCTAGACTCTAGACTAGTCCTTATTTTAGTCCTGGTTTCTGGTTTCAGACGTGTCGTGAGTCGTGCGCTCCTGCTCAATAAAACATTCATTACATTTTCAGACAATACCTAAAACACTGGTGAACAGTTTCTAGGGCGTAAGGGGGCGGGTCCTCTTACGCGTTTGAATAGAGCGAATTGCTAACGTAGATGTTTTCAGAAAATTATGTTGTTGGCTTGAAGGTACTAAGTCCAAAAAACGTTTGACTGATAAACGTTTGATTTGATACAAAAATGTATTTCTGACTCAATATAAATGGTAAGATTGAGTTGATAAAAAGTTTCTAACAATAAACTTTTTTAATGATCATAATAACAATCGACAAAACTCAAATCAGGTACCTATGCCTTTTGTTTCGTTTTAAAAACCATAGCTTTGGATGACTGCAGATGACATCGACTTCCCATACCAAGATACCCATGTTATCATCACCATCATTTTCCTTATTTCGTAACAGCTCGTAACAAAACGCTCGCGTAGAACAATTTCGTCTTTACGTCATTATTTCGGGTTTTTATCAGCGGGCGTCCCTCAGGGGTGCTACATAGTTTATGCATCGCAACCTTGATTGTAAGTGGTTACTGTCCTTCGTGACAACCCTATGGTTAGTTCCTAGAAATATACGGTAAGGTCTAGCGTCTAGACATTATTTGGGAAACAGTTGTTTGGTGTGGTTTATAGTTGCTGATAAAGAACTTGGAAAAGTTTGTGTGTCGGTGTCGTATGCTTTGTAAGTAGAATTCCCAAGCTAATTTGAAAGAGCTTAAAAAGTGCCATATCGACGGCCGACCATACAGGTTGTTATTAACAAATGCGAATGTATAAAACTACTGTCATAGTAGACCAATTATTTGGGGATTCAACAAAACTGATACTGACGCTTTCCTTAGCAACAATTGTTATGTAGACAGAGAAGAACCATATAATCTTTTTTTAGCGAGGAAACATGATTTTTCCATTATTAGATTTGTAAAAATAGGTACAGCGGTCAAACGCGAGCCTATAAATGATGATAATAAAAATTGTAGCTATGTTGGTAAGATGGCAAAGATGTAAGATCGTAGTAAGGATTGGTAAGATGTATTTTGGTAATGTTTTACAGTCTCAAGATACATTTAATCAAAACCAAACACCTAAATAAAGTAATTTTCATAGAAAATGTACCACAATATGTAGCGTTATGTACATTAGGTATATTAAAATTAATGAGCCCATTTTCTCAGCCTTATAGGGCCGGTATATATTGATTTGTGTTCTAGTTCTAGGTGGCTAGGTGCCGCTTTATACCTATCTATGTACTGTACCTATGTGTGGGCTCTGACGTCTGCATAAACATGTGTATACACGGGCGGAATAACAAGTGTATATGGCTTAACGACCAGCGTTGCTTGTTAGTGCTGGTTGTGTATCTGAAGTGCAACATTTTGGTGAGTTACGCCGATGACCTGACATCGGCGTAACTCACCAAACTGTTGCAAAAAATTGCAAAATGTTGCCTGTTATACCCACGCTGACATGCAAAATTGAACGATTTACGTCAGGTAGCGGCAGAAACAGGACTAAAAATAAACATCCGGAAGACCCAAGAGATGAGATCTGGTGTAAGGAATAATTCACCGTTGCTGATCGGAACAGAGGCAGTGGGACGCGTCCACAAGTTTACTTGTCTCGGGAGTATCGTGTCAGAAACTGGAGGTAGTGAAGAAGACATCGCTTCAAGGATCGCCAAAGCACGAGCTACCTTCGCGCAGCTGAGACCTGTTTGGCAATCGCGGCAACTGACCCGAAGGAACCCAAAAACTTCGGATCAAATGTCAAATCCGTGCTGCTTTACGGGTGTGAAACGTGGAAGGTCACAAAAGACATCTCGTGCCAGATCCCAGTTTTCCTCAACCGCTGTCTTCGTCGCATTCTCGGAATCTACTGGCCAGAGACCATCTTCAACGTAGAATTGCTGAAGAAATGCCATGGCAGGCCGATCGACCGCCAGATCAAGCGTCGCAAGTGGAGTTGGATTGGCCACAACTGCGAAAGGCTTCTGATCATATACCAAGGCAAGCGTTGGATTAGAAACCCCAAGGCTGAAAAAAGCGTGGCCGCGCGTCCCCGTCAAACCTGGCGACGCACGGTGTTGACTGAAGCGACGAGCATCGGAATGACGTAGAGCGAGGTGATGCGTGAAATTCAAGACCGATCGTGATGGCCCATCCAGGAGACACAGGACGTTATGTCGACTATGTCAGCGCAATATGCATTTATCTTGTTTAGATACTGCTCTATTATTTTAGCCACACCTTTGTTCATACAGTTCACCTATCGAATGTAAAGTCCTTTGTAACACCGTATACCAAGATAAATTGGTTCTTCAGTTGTTGCAAAGTTGCAATGTTGTGTATTTGTTCTTTTGTCTTTCTCTTTTATGGTAAAAGAACTTGATGCAATGATTGAAGGATAAGCGCCAGCAAGACTAAACAAAACAACAGTTTTTCATTCGGCTGCTGGACAATGAAAGTGCCCGTGCATTTGTGTTTTGCACAGGAAGGGAGATGCTGGAAAATGTGTGTTGAGAATACATAAACTCACACCTTATTCTCATGGGGGTAGGCAGAAACAACAGAACGCCACTTGCTACGATCCTTACATACTCATTTTGCTTCACGTCTATACACATACGGGTATTGTAAATGTTCTCAATAAGTAAACTGTTTATCACAAGACAGCCTGCATTACACGTCTCGCAAGAAAAATTCATATACTGGCTTACCAAAAACAAGCTGCCGATATTCGCACAGTCAGACACAAATATTATTTGAGACACATATTCGTGAATACAAACACGTTATGTATCTAAATATTAATATCAGGCCGCTATTGACATATTTATTGTATCTACATTCTACATGCTTTTGCCGCTAATATCGCCCATATTTTTCCTTTAGGTCTAAATATTGTATGTGTAGTGATGCAGACGTTCTTCGTTAGACTATATGAGGAAAAGTCAAGCCTTTGTTCATAGAAAATTCTAGCTTTTAATTATACTAAAAGTGTTTTATAGCAGGTACCTACATAAATAAAGATACTTTAAAAATTACTTCCTTTCTTCTACGAAGGTCACCTAAAAACGATTCCTAATACTTACAAAACACCAGCAAACACGAGCGAAAAATAAACATTGTCAAAAAAGCCTAATTTCACAAAACAGTGAACATTACAAAATAGCCTAATAATACACCTGAAAAAATTCTACCCCACGCACACAGCTAGGGGGTCCTAAGACTTGGCAGTGTGGACATCCCGCGCGCCTGTGTGCGTGGGTGGGTGTCGTCTGGGGGTGAACGGCCTCCCGCCGACCTTCAGACGCGCGGGGAGGGGCGGGGGACCGTCTAGGAAGCTCCCCACAATAGACCAACATTGTAATTAATACATAATGTACCGTTTATGCTCGAGATTTGGGGACTAACGATCGTTGTAATGAAATTGGTTGGCCTTTGATTTGTTGGAAACTTGGGAGGTGTTGTGATAACTTTAATATTTATGATGATTTTGAAAACAGTTAGTATAAATATGGAAGCAGATTGATGTGGCATAAAAGCCCTGAAAATGTCGAGCACACATCAAATTCTCCTTTTACAAAGTCGCAAAATTTCAACCTTATTACTCTAAAGCATATTTTCGCCACTACACTTAACTACACCAATGCTGATAGTCTGATAAAATACCCTATATAAAAACTCCACTTTAGACCTTACAAACTGCTTCTCCCACGCAAAAGGAAGGCTGAAAAGGCCGCACGGTAAGCATTTTCAGGTCATTTCGTTAATCGCCTGTAGCCAACATTTAGGTCTAGAGCTTATCCTAAGTGAGGATGCCAATTTTTAATTAAACTAGCTTTTTCCACATATTTGCAAACAAACAATCGTTATCTGGAAACAGCGAAGTTTGTTCATTGAATATTTTAAAATGTAATTTTCTTTTAACACTTTTCCGAGAATATTGTCGATGGCAACTTTTGCTTTGTCTATGCTTCCAATTAGTTTTGTGTTTATTAGGAATTTTAATTTCTGGTTTTGTTGGCGTTTGCTCTATTTTTCTGGCTAAAAGAGGCAGAATAATAGTGGTAGTTATTATATTTTATTGAAGCTCAGTACGTACACGTGTAACAATTTGGGCGTGTAGTGAACCAATTTCATCTCATAACCTATATTGAAATAAATAGTATTCGAACATTTTTGGACAACACATCAGTCAGCAACAGTCGTATAGATACCAAAACGATAGCAGCAAGAAACGTGTTAATACAATATTTTTGATTGAATTATCTGTAAAGTTCTATCTATTTACTCTGGGGTCAGCCTTTTTGAAACCTTTATAGACCTAATGATCGAAGCTTTCATGCCTACTTGCTAACATAATGTAAATACCTTCATTCCATACAACTAAAACTAACTTAACGTAGGTACACAAGTTGGGGATCGGAAATCATTCGTATTCTTTGGAAGAATGTAATCCAAAGATAAACTGAGTGAACAGAACTAGTTGTTAATGGCTCTATTAGTATTCTCCTTTATACTAGGGTACCAGGATTCTAAGGAGGAAAATGTTTAATGTTATTCCTTATTGACATTTGAACTTGTTTTACTTTTTGATTTATTTTCTATATAACCGAAATTGGTATTTATTGTTGAAAAGGTCGGTGAGCATATGAAATTATTTATAGGTATGTAAGTATCTCATAATTTCACTGTAAAGTAGTAATGGACACTTGCATATTACCTAGTCTACTATATGGTTGCCAAACATGGGTTCACACCAACAGAACTAAACAAAAAATTATAACTACACAGAGAGCAATGGAAAGGAGCATGTTGGGAATAAGGAAAATTCACAAGGTGAAAAGCAGCAAAATAAGAAAAAAGACCAAGCTGACAGATGCTCTAAAACAAGCATTAGCACTGAAGTGGCGATGGGCAGGACATATCGCAAGGCTCTCTGATGACAGGTGGACAATAAGAACCACAAGTTGGAAAGGACCACCAGGAAAAAGAAAGGTTGGGAGACCATATAAAAGATGGGTTGATGACATAATTCAGACTGCGGGCACAAACTGGCTGAATCTCGCCAATGATCGGGCACATTGGAAGCGGATGGAGGAGGCCTTTACCCGATATGGGACTACATTTCCAACAGACATTCAAGCAACTAACACTACTAACTAGAATAAGCTAAACACTAACATAAATAACACTTTCATTTTATTTTATTTTTTGAAGCACCTAGTTTACAACTCATACCATGTATACCATGTAGAAATAAAAGGCTTATTATTATTATTATAAGTATCTCATATAAAGAAAGAGTGTATTATATACTAGCTTATACCACATTCTCTCAACGAAAGTACGAGAATCAAGATGATTCTGAAAAGTTTCAGTAAACCGGACCTCATATAATGCTATGAATTGAATATGAACATTCACAACAAGCAAATAGGTATTTTTCTCTAGTCTACATAACCTCTGCCTACCCACAGCTTCCCAAAATCACGTCCTGAAGCCTTTTAATATCCTGTTCTCATTTCCTAAGCATTAAATATTAACGTCTCAGCCCGAAACAATGTACCAAGTTTATTTATCCTGTAATATTTACTCGAATTCTCAATTGTCGGCTGAACGGTGAAGTCTTTACCCCTTAGCAACTGATACTGCTGAGCTACTTGAGAATCTGTCACCATGTTGAGTAATGGATAGGCTGAGATTTATGAAACACGTGTATAAATGTCGTTTATTGGTATCTAGCTTATATTAGTCGGAAATTATTGCAAGGGAATAAATATACTCTCGGTATAAAGTATGCACGGTAGAATCAACTTTTATAACTTGTAAATTTTAATGTACCTAACGTTCAAAAGTGCCACTTGGTGGCCTACTTGAAATAAAATGTCTTTGTCTTTGCTATGTCATATCGAGCTTATAGCATACCCGTGCACCAAGTTTCATCCACATCCCTTCAGCCGATGAGGCGTGAAATTGTAAAAAACAAACAGACAGACAGAGTTACTTTCACATTTATAAAATTAGTATGGCTAGCATGGATTATTGTACTGTGCTAGGTATCCTAGGTAGGTACATAAATGAACTGTGAACAGTGTTCGTTTAAACTTTTATAACAAACTGTAATCGGATTAGTCTGTCTAGATTTTCCAGTCGGAGGCTCGGAAAATATAGTCGGCATTCACTATGTATTTTAATTGGGGTAGAAAGTTTTGGATACTCAACACTGTATTGTCATGCTCTAATGCCATGGAGAAGGTCCACCATCTTGGAAAAATAAGATACTCTTGTTTAACCTCCTCCTATACTTGGTATGATTGTTAGTTTTGTACCAAATACTCGGGTAAATAATTAAATACTTCACAAACTTGGAAAAATGGGTTTTCTTGATGTACTATACTTTGTACACCAGGTGTGAATGAAACTTAATAATGTCATTTGGAGTTACAGAACAGTTAAAAGAGGTTTGGAGTTCAAAATACCAAGTTTTTTTTAAACATATCTTCTTCTTTATAAAAATAAAACACAGTGATGCACTTTTCTGCATTAACTTGAAAAAAAATTCTATACCTACATGTTTAGCCCAAAGTCAGTTTTTTTTAGGTTTGAATAAGAGTCTTAACAATTTTTCCAATTTTTTCCTTGAAATTGACTGTTTAGTAATCAAAATTTGTTCTACTATTGTTCAGGTAATATGAACTGCCTGCCTCCTCATCGGTGTCATCATCAGAAAAATGACTTTAATCATTACCGGCGACCATTTTTGAAAGATACTGATTGATAGGGTGTTTGAGTTTTTCGTGAAAATATTGCTCAAAATAATCCAAATATTTTGCAAAAATAATTCACCCCGTGTGTGTACTAAGTGTAGCTCTAAGATTTCGATCTTGTAGTGAAAAAAGTATCCACACTAAGCTTTTGGAAAAAAGATTAACTGTAAAAAAAATAACATGTATAGGACGCCAGCGGTTAGGAGGAAGCAACCAGGATGGGAGTAAAAAAATAAAATATTAATGTGACGCCTGTATTACGAACGGTTAGTCCGAGGTACGCACATTTCAAAAACAGTCAAAAAGTTCTACAAAAGCTTGTTACCAATCAATCAGTTTCAGTTATTGTCGAGTCCTATAGCAACAAACCTACCAGTTAATAGAACTGCCCCGTAACTACAGAGGCCTGTAATGTAATTACAGGAATACCTAGTAACAACAGACATTTCGTCGAGCACTTGGAGCTGTTTCCACGTAGCTACTCGCGCGTGTTCGGGCCAGGTTCTAGGTATTGTTGTACATGTGAGGAGAGGTATACTGCCTACAGGTATCGTTGATGTTACCTTAATCTTAAGGCCCATATTCCGCTTTAGTTTCGTAATACGGTTACTTTCTAAAGTATACTTCTTAATAACGGCTAGGTTAAAAGGTTTGAAAAACAAATTATTATTGATTCATGTATACACTAATTGTGAAACATATTTTTTTCGTATACTTTTGCTTTAAAAAAAATAACTAACAAAACGTTAACTTTTCGCGAAAATAAATGGTTAGAAATTGTTCCTAATCTACATAGGATGTGTAAATCAAAAAATATCTTGCAAACAAAACTGTCCAAAAGGAGGTACAATTTTGATATTATGGCACCGAGCGGGCGCACGGCCAGTACCGCGTACCGCGTTAACTAATACGATGAAGAGGTAGAATTGTATGTTCGTTTATATGTTGGTATTGTCTGAAAGTACTTATCCGTTTAGGGAATAATCTTTTTCTAATAGAAAGGCTATTGTAACTATATTGTTATCACAGAAATCATGCAGAATTACTGTGGGGTAAGCCACTAGAGTGAAGCCGTGGGCAAAAGCTAGTTATAGACATACAGTTTCCATAGAACTTGCCAAAAAACTGATCTTTGTACAAATGTAATTTCGTCATATCAAACGGTGACTTAATTTGATTCGTTTGCCTGGTATTAAATTCGGGTATTTACACAATACTGGTGTCGTGTCGTGTCGTGTCGTGTCGTGAGTCGAGCTGTCTGGTGCGTTATCTTGACCGTACTAACAAGTCGATTTCTAGTTATTTTTGGTTGTGACATAACTTAGAATCTACGTCATAGGAACCCGAATAAGGTAAATAGTAAACTAAAATACCTCAAATTCAATGATGAAAGCTTGAGGATCTCTATAAAGTATAGAGATCCTCAAGCTTTATATATATACTAGCTGTCCCACGCGGCTTCGCTCCCGTCAACTGGCCACGTATCTATCCTATCCTACACCTACCCTACACCTGCCCTACACCTACCCTACATACATGATTGCATAACTGAAACCGTTTACGTAGCGCACGCAACGGAAGTCCTCAAAAAGTAATATTCTTGCCCGTTTTTGCAACATTTTTCATTTATGCTCCGCTCCTATTGGTCGTAGCGTGATGTTATATACTCACTCAGGAATAATGTAGCTTTCTACCAGTGAAAAAATTTTTTGAATGGATCATTAGTTCCAGAGATTACCCCCTACATACAAACTTACAAATTTTACCTCTTTATAATATTAGTATAGACAAGTAAACTTGAAAGGATACTTTTTTCCACATACTCTTGTTTCTATGTTCCACCTTGAAGGAACATTTCATTGTAGGATTTCGGAATTGGCTGTGAGGTGTGGTTATTATGTCTACACCACTTAATAGTGTAGAGTTACATGATGAAAATGATAACACGTCTGAACAGTTAATTTAGCGGTACACGATAAAGGGCCGCAATAATGGCTTAGTATGCGGCAGTAGTTGAAGGCTTGTTTTCTGTAAGTACGAATTGTCACCGCTAGCGTCATAAACATTTCACTACGAGTATGCTATGTATCTCTTCTACTTTTTCATAAAATGTTTTGGGTCCTGTCTAGAACGCCTAGGCTACAAAGCTTAGACCAGGCACCGTTATGTACAACATTATGTACATATATGTACTAACATTTACATAAATTATTATTCCCAAGACTAATTCGTCCTGACCGACCAAGGACGCAACGCCGGGAGACCTGGAAGGACCTACAGCATCAATCATAACTATGGACCTTCAGTCTATACCGTTAGAATTCAATTTCAAACGAAAGTTATTATGAGTTATCGCCTTATTGATATTAGGACGACTTAGCTTTGAAAGCGAAATTTATACCTGATAGTGCCCTAAAAGGAAAACGACGGTTAACTCCAGCGCGTAAGGTCTGAATTCAAACGTTTGAATGTTCAGAATTGAAAGTAAGGGACGGGTGTGTAGGTTAGAAAGGGATAGCGATGTCCGTGGTGGTCCGTGACCTATCCTACTGACGAATGTCGAGCCCCGGAACATCGCATTTTAACAAGTAGTCTAGACAGCTGTGCTGGTGTGCGTGCCGCCATGTTGGTGTGCGTGCGTCAGATAACGAAATGTATTTCTGTGTGCGTCTCTTTCAGTAGCTGTTCTGTCTGTACAGGGCGTTTGTGCGTCTGTGTGTAAACTTAAGCATGTCTGATTCCTTACGGATGGCGCTTGAAGTTTTTAGCGAAGGGATGTTTATTTGACGTCTTCTAAGTCTTTTATCGCTTGCGAAATTGGTAGTAGTAGTGGCTGAAGTGTCTGGGAGCCTAGTTATACATCTAGCTCGAGACTTTGTTCTTGAATAGTGGATCCGTTGGGATAAGTTGTTTCGTAATTGGTCCGAATTTATTTTTTTATTTGTTAATAATATTCGCGCTTTGTTTGGAACAGTTTTCATCGGAAAACAGACTACCAAACAAAATTACTTATCAAATATTCATACCGAAACGAACTGAATACATTACAAAATGGTTTATTACTAACTCTGTTAGCCGAGTTTATGTGGATTGTAATGGAAATATTACTTAATAACTTTATCAACACAAGGAAAATTAGAAATAAGGAAAAAGATGTGGCTCAAGGGCTCTGAGACGTTGGACTTCGATACACAAAGTACAAGCTAGTCTCTGCTCATAATCCTTATTTTGCTTATCCTAATTTATTTTTCGTCATCTCAGCATTCTATTCATAACATATTTTACACTCTGTCTATCCGTCGTTTCTTTGCTATTTCCTTCCTATAGTTTTCATACTTCTATTTTCTCATTCCTCCGCAACACGTGCTCAATTTTTTACAACTATGGCCTGATGGTGCGATGCAATTCCATTTATATCACACGGATGAGCGATTTTTACTAAGTAAAATTGCATGTATGTTTTTATGGACGCAATGCGATGAAATTCGACCGAAACGCACTTAATTTTTCTTTGAAAGTCATTTCGACGCAATTTAAATTGCGTTGCGTCATCGGGAAAGGGTCTTACACTCATTTCTTATGCTATTCATTTATTTTACTCTTCCATCGGGAAGGTCTTTTTTGTGAACTAACATTAATTTTATTATTTGGCCCGTGTTTAATAAACACGGGGTGTTAAGTGACATAACAAGTGCGGCATTACCTTATAGCTGTATATTAATATATTCTAGGTATTGTACACTTGTCTATGCCCTTATTTCCCGCTCAAGTACCCTCACGTATATTAGAACACATGCGATATGAATACATTACCTTTATTTATTTACCAACACTCCGGTTTAACGTAACAATGTATAAAACATATCACGAAGATTATAAATAATTATATAACACTAATTCATAGAAATAACTCTCAAAGAGACACATAAAATAATTTCTTCTAAAGAAAAGATTGTACATGCCCATGTTATTAATGAAAACATTTAAACTCATTATAATATATCCTAAGAACAGTATAGTTGTTCAAAGCCAGGTCGTACAGACATGACCTTCCCAAAAGTCTCCTAATTGATGTAGAAGAAAAATAACATGGAAATTAATTAACGAAGAGGCTCATGGCTCCGACCATCAAATACGACAACACACCATTATAAACGCACACATGGGGCCGAACAATACAAACACACCCCACGTTACACACACTTTCATGCCCGTCTTTACAAACACACACACGTTTTTGGGGATGGTTTATGCAATTCGCCCTTGCGGAGGTGGTGCGATGAACTTCGTCCGGGACGTCCGCAACCTTCGCTAAGGTGAAACAAGGGGTGGTAGAGGGGGGTTGGGGTTGCAACGCCCAGGATGCCCGAAATTAGAGGGACGTTTTATAGCTATATTTGTGCATACAAGGCTTGACGTGGGTGGGGTGGAAAAGTTTTGAGATATTATCGAGGGGGTGGTGCATGGATAAAGTTTTTTTCGGCGGCCATTTTGTTGGCTGAGTATGTACTAATGTAACAATATGTTATATATAACACGTCATAGTGATTACAGCCTCAAGTTAAATACTGCTAAATTATGTACCAATTCGATATCACAATTATTTTAACTGCCTGTAAACGATCGTCTGGAAATGGATCGTCCCCGTGACTGCTGAAAGTTCCGTCAAAAAGGACATATTTCCATTACATTTATTAAAGTAGGAAATTTTGTTCTCTACCATAGACTAGACAAAAACTACTTTAATCGCCGAGAAAATTATTCTAAACACGATTAGATAACTCGCCTCAACTATCTAGACTAAACTGCGAAATTAGCAAAAAAAGGCGACAAAAATTAGTCTCTCTTTAACCAAAATTCAAATTTAAATAATGACTAGTCTAGCCAGCGTTCTGCCTACCCCATCCCTGGGTAGACGTGATAATTGTGCCACCGATGTCGTTAGGCTGATTGTCGCCATTACGCCCGTGATTTTAATAATAGGCGACTTTCGTGTGGAAAATTACCGGCTCTTATATAACTGGGTTAAGTAGGAGTTCTGCCGAGCTCTAATTTGGAAGACGCGTGATTGATGGCGGGATGGCTCTGTGGTGGAACAGGTAGAATGGGAGGAATTGTGTTTGGAATGTGGAGAGAATTAGAAGTGAATTCGGTAAAAAATGAGGGAAAGCGCGTCTTTTGGTTTCGAAATCTTTGTCAAAATGATCGTGTTTGCTCATTGTTATGCAATTTAATGAATAAATAACTTAACAAATGAACGTAAAAGTAGTAATACCATTCCATCTTAAACAGAATGTAATAGATTATTTATCAACTTTGACATAGGTACCATATTGTTGGCGACACGGAAACTGTCGCAAATATAATACATTCATATTCCATTCTTTCATCTATAGATCAATAAGAGTTTCAACAAAAAAATAGCTGCCATATTATTGCCTCCGCGGAAATGCCTTAGCCAATATTTACACATTATCATGATAGCAAGGTATTCTACGAACACAAAATTCACCAAACACATAACCCTCCACTTAATATATTTATTACAGAAGCACACAAAAGCATTCGTCCTCTACCGGTCGTCAGTTCGTAGCCCCGTAGCAGCTCGTAGAGGTAACCTCTACGCGCTACGCCGTAGCGCTACGCCGGGTGGAAGGTGACTACACGGGTTCAGGGTGAGGTCATCTCAGAGGTTGGTATTTGTTCTGGGAGGTGCTGTTTTTAGGTTTGTTTTGTAATAAAAATTAAATGAATTGTTGAAGAAAATGTATGTAGGGGTGGGTAGCTTGCTTGCCTGGGTACTGATTGTTATTATGAGGAGTAAGCTGTAGGTTTGCTTTTTTATATAATTGTGGTCTACTGACACAGTAAAATTTTATGGTAATTCTGTAATATTACTATGACATACAAATGCACTTGTTGAATAGACAGTTAATTTTATCTTTAATTATGTAGTTAGAATGTTCTAATGAAATTAGTGCTAGTCTTGCTCTTGATTTTGTTATTGAAACCCTAAGGGAAATAAATGGGCAATTGTTTAGCAGGGTTGAAACCAATTAGCCTTTATACAGTCTAGGATTGACTAAAATCGCAAAATTAAATGTACCTAGTTCTCTAACCAAAATAAAAATGAGACTAAATAAATCAGCTTTGTCCATTATTCAAGCATTCAACATAGAGTGAAGGATTCTCAGGTACCTAACAGCCACAGTTTTGGAGGACGCAGTGGAAGGCTAGGGCGGGCGGCGCGTCCTTCCGAGGGCGGGCGGCGACCCGGCCTGGCACAGCCTGTGCCTCCGTCCCTTTGATCCCGAGCCTAGTGCTTTAATAGGAATATTTTATTTATGGTACGTATTGATTGGCTTTAATATTAAGTAAGATATTAATTGACAGGTACCTACAATTATCTTTAGTATAAACAAGGTATGCGTCGCGGTTTTGTTTATGTTTAGTAGTTTTATACTTTCCGGGATGAAAATATTTTGATAGCAGCACTCTAATCCACAAATAGCTAGACAAATGTCTAATTTTAAAATATTAACAATAAACTCACGCTTTTCCCTATGAGGGTAGGCAGAAACGACATCTACTACGATCTTTACCTCCTCTTTTGGTGCCCTAAGCATCTATTACTTATTAAATAACGGTTCAGTAAATGAACCGAGAAGTCTAAGCTAATTGTCAGTCTGGTATTATCGAACAATCCTAAAGTACCATATTATTAAAAAAAACAACAAGGTAATAATGCAACATACGAAAAATATTACTCAACCAAAAAAACTCCCAACCAAACTTTTAACATTAGTTGCAGCATCTAAAACACTTCATAACAGTCTGTCTGTTCGTGGAAGGCTAGGGCAGGCGGCGCGTCCTTCCGAGGGCGGGCGGCGACCCGGCCAGGGGCACTGGACGCGCGCCCCTTTGATCTTAAGGCTCTATTACTGAATATCGTCTAGGTATTCACTGTCTGCTCATTGGGGAAAGGTGAAACGTAATAGTGGATTTTCAATCCATACTTAAAATTATAAAAACGAAACTAACTCTGTCTGTTTGTTTGGTACATTTCCCGTCTTAACGGCTGAACGAGTTTAGATGAAACTTAGCATACAGGTAGACCATGTCCTGGATATAGGTATTTTAATCCGGAGAGTTTGTTCCCTTGGGATAATATTCAGGTGTTGGACAAAGCCACTGGCAGAAACCAGTTATTAATAAATACATGGGACTTTAATCATCATCATCAGCCTATAGCAGTCCACTATTGGACGTAGACCTCTCCAATCGCATGCCGTTGGTCTCGATGATCGGCGAGGTGATCGGCGAAGATCGTCGCTCCACCTACCCTGAGGGAGTCCCACACTACGTTTACCCATTCCTGGTCTCCACACGTGTACCCCAACGGTGATCGGTACTACGTCCTTAAGGTTACACTAGTCGATCAACCTTCCATACAAACGTAGTCTGGCGGTTACTCCACTGTTTGACGATGTACGTTCAAAATAAATAAATACCATAAGAAGAACGAAAATTGAAAAACGGCCTCCATACAGGGATAGATTAGTAGTTCAAAAATGCAAATAATTTTATTTTGAAAATATACATTTAGTCGTTTTTTCATGATATCTAGACTCCCAAAGGTCTGTTTATAAAATTTCGCTCGTGTTCGTCCTAAATCATCATCCATTTCGCTACAAACTTGCAAAAAAGTGCTAATTCGTACGCTCATCACAGCATCTATCTCTTTCGCATGTGTTGTCGGATGAGATAGTATGCATTTTAACCCCGCGCGCAAAATAGTTCGTGCCGTCGACTAGAGGAACCTTAACTATAACTGGCTAAATGTGGCTCTGCCTACGTCTTCGGGGCACACAGTTCTGATATTACGATATCTAATGATTTATTACAACACATAACATGATACGCTTACTGAAATTCTACTAAAACTAATTACATAGGTTTTGTAGCATTTCAGTAGATGTATTAACGTAGGTATCTGTTTTCCCGAAGGGGTTGAGCAGAGGTGTACTATACACCCACATGCTGCCAGTTATGTTGAAGTGCCGAGTAATAAGAGATTAGTTTTAACAGTCGGGTTAGATTTATAACTACTTCGCTAAAGAGGCAGTATAGTAAACATATTCAATAGTTAATTAACCAGATTTAATTAATATACTCATCTTGGAGAATGTCTGTTGTTTTAAAGACTTTTAATGTTGCTACTGTTGAGACACAGGTCTCTTCTCTTTGAGAGGAAATGGGCTGTAAGCCACCACGGGGGCCCATTACGGGTTGGTGGATGTCACATGTTTTCGAATTTCGGTTCTAGGACATGCCCGTATCCTTTCAATGTTTTTCTTCACCGTTTTGAGAACAGTGCTGGCCCAGTGGTAACGGCCGCGACTTACAAGTTGTAGGTCGTGGTTTCAAACCCAGACAGGTGCTTTACTTTGAATCTTAATAGTCTAGCTATCTTATGAAATTTTCAATAGTTAATTAAACAGAATTAATAAACTCGTCTTGTACAATGTTTGTAAGCTATACTGTTTTTATTATATCATGTCTGTATTCCTAAGCAGAAGTGTATGATACACCCATACAAATTTCGCCTTTAACAATTAGGTACTGATGTAATAATTAATTAATTAGTACATAAGCATAATCATAATCATGTACCGTCTGCTGGGACACAAAATGTTGAATTTATTAGTACATACATAATATCCTAGGTCTAGTAAAATTCAGTATTTCAAGATTATATCCTAGACATCAAATTCCAAGAAATAAGTTTCTACAACGTTGGCTGGTTATATTTAATTATATTGTAGAGCTTTCAGCCATCCTGAGAAATTGAATATTCGAGTAGTCAATTATCCTGTAGCTGTCGAATAGGAACGTGTATATTATCATCACGCTGTCTTTAGTCGCAGACAGAATAGGCAGGATCTGATTAAAGTCCAGCCTAATCTTTCGACTACTAATTTAAGTTACATAAATATGCTATTTTTATAAAAAATATTAATTAAGCACTGATTCTGAACATTGAATGTCTGAACATTTTTATTTTTTTCTTAAAGCCTACGATCGCACTAATATGTATTATAAAGTTTGTTAGTGTGTATGTGTTTGTATGTTTGTTACTTCTACACGCTTAAACAGCTGAACGTATCTGGATGTAATTGGCACAGAGATAAGATTATAGTAGGAATAGCACATAGGATACTTTTTATACTGGGAATATGTTCTCTTGGGACCATTTTCGAAATTCCCGCGGGCGGAGTCGCTGGCAGAAGCTAGTTGTCTATAAATGCTATTTATTATTGCCGTTTTGGACAGTCTTATGAAATAGCATTAATACGGTAACTTGACGTAGTGTCTGTCTGCTGAAAAATATATATATAATTGAAAATGGATAGAAATTACGTAATAGAGAGAGTAAATAAGCTGCCTTCTCAAAACGACGCCTATACCTGAACTTGGAGTCAAATGCTAGACTAAACATTCGACTTGTTTAGTCTAGTCCAAAAAGCTGTGCCCTATGTAGCGGTTATGAAAACACAAAACACATAAAAACATGTGAGACCAAATAATATCTCCTGACGTCAAAAAAAATACTTATTTCACTATTAATATCTTCAGCAAACAAGTATTGAACGTAGGTAGAACTCAGTCGGGACAATTGGAAGCTAGGGCGGGCGGCGCGTCCTTCCTAGGGCGGGCGGCGACCCTAGCTGAAGTCTTGGGTTTAAGAGCTTCGAGGGGAGACATGGGTTTAAGTTAGTTTTGTTTGACACGTGAGGGGTGACTTCGAAAATGTGGGGCGTGGTTTTTGGTCTTTAGTGAAGTAAATAAGGGTAGTTTGATTGCTATGTGAAAAGCTTAGATGATAGTTCGGTAGACCACAAAAAAAAGCGAGCTATTTACTATTGTATTGTTTGTCGTCTCGACCTTATTTGGGCTAGTTCTAATTTCAAGTTAACAATAACTAATATACTTGAAAAGTTTTTTAGAAATTAGATTTTAATATCGTGCCTTACTAGCTTGACAGGAAAACAACAACTTAGCCTTTTTCACAAAATATGTTGCGACAGTTTTTGTACTGAACTAAAGTTTTCATTAATGGATAGGGATTTTATATTATTCTTTTTACTTCAGTATTACAAAAACCTAATGTACATAGTATAATCTTGAATAGGACCCAGACAGGCTGCACCGAGGTCCGGTCGGAAGGCAAGGGCGTCGCGTCCGCCAGGTTGACGCACCCTCACGTAACGACGCACAGCCTGCAAGGAACCACAGCCCTGTCTACCAGTGCGAGCTAGGCTACGAAATTATAGCTTAGTAAAAAAAGCTTTGGCTTCAGTATGTTCCCGTCTCCAACTTGCACTTGTTGTTTGACAGCGACAGGAATATTGCTTGTGTTTCAGTTCGCCACTTAGGCGGTGAGATTTAATTAAACGTCCAAAAAAATGTTCACACTTGTTGTCACTTGTTAGTTGATTTGTAGCGATTTCGTCATCGACTGTCAGGTTTCGGCATATAATTATAGTCTAAATCATAACAGGGCATACAATAGCCTTTTTGGTGTAAGGGATCGGGCTAGGTGATGAGAGTCGGACTGTGAGTGAGTGAGTGAGTCAGAACATGGTGAGAACTCAAGCATGCATCATCATCATTTCACCCGAAAGCCGTCCACTGTTGGACATAGGCCTCCGTCAAATTTTGCCACCTCGATACGTCCCGTGCGTGTCGCATCCGGCGGACTCCCGCAGTCTTGACCAGCGTTCCATCGCGATGTCTTTGGCCCTTTTGGTTGAAAATATTGTATAGAATACAAAGCCATCGGTACGCTTAGCGCATCTGTAGTGGAAAGCCAGCCTTACGCTGGGTCTGGGCGGGCGGGTCTCGTCTGTAGGAAGGCAAGGGCGGCGCGTCCTGAAGTTCGTCGAACGGTAATAGTACATAACGCCTGCACCGCGTCTGGTTATCCACAGACTCGTAATACGATGTGGCGAGATACAAGTTTTGTTACAGGATTTGCTTGTGATTTGACGGTATTTTACTTTCATGTTGTGTATTTTATGGATTGCTTTTGTGATTTGTGTAACTAGCGTCTCTGTAGTGATTTAAATGAGGAAAATATGAATAATTTAAATTATCATTAGTTTTATTTTGGGTGTTTAAAAGAGCGTTATTTTAGTTACATCTGAAACCCGGAACTAGAAACAATCGACCGGAAATAAATGCCTACATTTTCCGGAACAAAATATTGAATAGTTTAGAGAAAAAACTATAAAGATTTTAATAGTCACGCTGATGAGGCAATGTTATGGAGTAAAAAGTTGATAACGACACAACGGTCACATTCGAAAAACAAAAAGTGAAAACAAATCACAAAATTTGACACAAACAGACCAGTAAAACATCCCACCGCATTAACATAAATAACCTAACATCCCCCGGTCTACCCAACATCCCCAGTGCTTACGTACAACCTTCCCCGGTGTACCGGCCGGAGGGTAGCGCCGCAGTCGACCTCTAGACTGCAGGTTCAGTGCCCCGGCCGGTAACAAAAATTAGGTGACTTCAAGGGGATGTTGCAGAGATGAAAATGTATAATAGGTACATTAGAGCTTTATGTAATTGGGTGTAAGCAGAGTGGAAGAAAAGAAATGTTTAAAATTGTCATTATTCATTTCTTACTAACCCTGTTTTGTGTGTTAGATAATTTACAGTATATTTTCAATTTGTATTTTTATTTTGTTCATCTAATCTTAAAATAAAATTGTTTGTTTTACCCTTTTTTCTATGGTATGATTTCCTTATGTACTTTTAAAAGTTTTGATAACAAAGAAAAGTAGTTTCCTATGACAGTTGTGGTTATATTTGATAATAGTTTTTAAAATATGTATTTTATTTATATAATATTATTTTAATAACAGCTAACATGACTAGCCACAGAAAGCATAGAACTTAGTTTCCGTAATTTGTGTTTGCTGTTACTATGTAGGTAAGTCAAATATTCTATTTGCCGTTTTGGAATATCTTTTAAATAGGAACCTAATATTGCTCGGGTTTTAGTTTTATTCATTTTGTTTTCAATTACAATGATGTGAAGTACTTATTTACTAGTAAATAACACATAGTACACAGTTCACTTTGCATACTAATTCATTAATATATTCTATGGATTATTAATGATGTAACGAAATAAAGTGACAGTCGCCGACGAATCAATACTAAATTAAAAACCCACGAATATTTGCGACAGCACACAAATAATGAAAGTTAATGACATTACACATTAATTACATTGCCATTACAACTGTAATTATTAATGAGTTTCGCATCGTAAACAGTTCATATAATTGTACGCGCCGCGCATAATATATATGTGCATATTCATTAACTTATTTTCTTTTAGCAAGTTCTGTACATTCATATTTTTATTTTATTTTATTGACTCTGCAAATGTTATTGGTGACAAACGCAGACAATAGTAATATGCTGCCTTACACACATACACCCACACACACATTTCACTACCTGTCAAACTAGAAAATTAACTAGAAAAAAGAACTAGCCAGATTGCATTGCCAAAAGACAAAATCATCCTAACATTATTATTTTTATATATTACATTGTTACAGGTATTACTTAAACATAGATGATGTCATTAACAAAAAAGTAGTTTGTTATTAAACATAATATTACTCATCAAAATAATTTCATAACTTCATTAATTATTTTAACCTTTAAATGTTTATTTCTTAACATCATACTTAGGATAACAAACACCCCATCTATTTCACTCTCCCCATGGAAAATCCCACGCCCTCTTTCCACTGTTTTTCCTCGAATACCACGAGACACCACATAAGAAGCCTACTAATGTCAAAAAGGTTTAAGGGCACGTAAAAATGCCCTTCAGACGAACAGGCCGTTACCCTGGGGACGCCCTTCAGGGTCTATGCGTGTGTGCGTTAGATGCACTTGTCACTTATAGAGATCTATACAACTGTGTGCGTTGTTGAGCTGAGCTTGTGTGCGTTCGCGAGTCGCACACAGACGCTCAACATGATGCGTGTACTACAGCGTGACAATAAGAATTCGGTAAATCTCTGTGTGTGTGAGAGAGAAATGTATTCTATTCGATCATCGTTACTACAATTATCTAAGTGGTAGTGAAAATAAGTTTGATTGCTATTACGAGGCGTGTTTTTTGTTTTGGCTGCTGATAAACTCTGACATTTAATTGACTGTCGTGTTTGTTGGTTACCCCACATGTTGCAATTTGATCTTGAACTAAGAATAGTATTTTCCTCGTTTGCATCTTTCAGCAGTCTGATTTGCATAGAAAACTAAACGGATGTGAGTATTTTGCGTTCCATGAAGAAAGGAAAAGACTCAATTTATTACATTAAGATACTTTAGCTTATCTTCAATTCTTCGCAATACTAAACTATAAAATACGAATACATGTGACAACAAGAAAGATCCATTCCTAAGTAGGATGTTACAGTTTATGCGGGAAGCTGATACTAAGCTAGCTACTGAATAATACCTCTGCCCAGATCTCTAGTCCCAAAGTAGGTTGCATAATGTGACAAAAATTTGCCGAGGCACGCTCCGCTTGTGCGACGTACAGATGGCCTTAGCTGGTGGATTGCGTGTCCGAGCACATTAATGTGCTGTGCTGTTACGATACCTACATTATTTTGTGTAGTTCATAGATGCCTGTTACTCAGATACCTATTATCTTGTTCTAGCGCCGTGGGCTAGCCTCGTGAATACCTAATTGCAAATTCTTTCCATCGTAGGACTTTCAGGCAGAAATCGCTGCTAGCGATAAGATCGGTGTTTTTAATTCATTGGCAAACTTTCTGCAAAAGCAAATTACTCACTCTCTTCATTCATAAATATTAACAGTTTTTAGTATGAGATTATACCTGAATTCGCATAAATATAGTAAGAATAAAGTTTCTTATATTTTGTCAAATTATGCGAACAGTTGATCAGCCGCTGAAAAGCCAATGAATTTAAAGTCAAACTGTACATATCACTCCTTTTTACCCGACTGTAGGGAAGCCAAAAAGGAGAATAATGTTTATAAAATTGGTTTGTTTTATTCTTCATACAGTCCTGCCCCCGTCACGTTATCACTGACTCACTTTTCTTTCACATCAATCCTCAGAGGGGTAGATAGATATTCTATTTATATTTTCAGTCGCAGGTTTTTACGGTTCAGGTGCATCTCTGGGAGAATGCAGGCGTGGAGATGGATGGTGATGTTATTAGTTTTATTTTCAGTTGTTTACCAATGATAATAATTTACAAGCATGTGCCGCAATAACCTCGGGCTTCATCAGCGCTTCACTTGCTATTAATTGAATGTCTTCATTCTAGGAGCACTTGTGAGCAAACCTTGATTCTATTAATGAAATAAGCTTTATTTATTTGTATACCTATTACCAAGTATTGGCTAGTGAAGGTTCTTAGAAGTGGGTTCATGACTCGCTTTCTATGTCAGATTGTGTGAGGTACATTAATGAACAGGTGGAAGCCAATATAAACACAATATTATCATTTCTATTAATGAATATTAGCTATAGAGTAGCCTCATTTTGAAAGGAATGCATAATATATTCAAACGTGTATCTACCTAGCTCTATGACTCAGCACGCTATTTCAAAATGCAAACATTTCTAGTCAAAAATATGCAACCTCTAGTAAATTCCGTCAAGCTCCATCAGTAACTCATCACTAAAAATAAAACGTCATCAGATAAAGAGATTCAGCGAAGACTCACAAGCAAGCAGAGGCGTTTAAAGTTATTATCTATGCGGCCGACCTCAGTCGGGTATCGAACCCGCGGCAACTAGGTCAATGCAGCACGCGATGTCATATTCTGTCGCTGCCTGACTTGGCGACGCGGACGTGGAGCTACGAACCGAAGGTAACGAGACGATGATAAATAAATTAAACGCAGAACGTTACAACAGTTTGGAACTATCATTTTCAAACGATGATTCCAATTTCAAATTTTGTTCCCGCATTATTTAGACAGGTTATTTTTTTTTAACAAAATAATGTAATGATGATGATAAATAATATATTTAGACAAAAAGGTAGATTTAATTTTTTTTGACGTTTTATTTATTTTATGGTGGGCAGAATGCAAGGTTGCGTAGGTTTAATTCAAAGGTGTTATTATTTGTTTATGATAGTTAGCGTAAATATTTGAATAGTATTCGTTAGTTATAGTATTGTGAAACATGTGGCGAGACTGTAGTGTTTTTGGAAGCAATTTTCTAGTATATTTATTAGATTTGCGGTCGGTGAACCAGACAGTAATAAATCTAAATTGTGAGATTTCAACAGGGACCTTCAGTTTTTAAAAGTTGCTCAAAAACGGTAATCTATGGAACAATCTTCAAGAGGTACAATTTCTTAAGTTTAAAACTAGACGATTACCTACTTACAAATTGTCTTTATAGACCTCATTGAGTTATTTAGCACGTTCCACATACACCAATAAAGATATAGATCAATAAAACGCGTAGATCGCGATTAGATGTATCAGGAAGCGACTCTTGCGCACGGCTTTAGAGAATGGAGTCAAGGCTCCGCGAAGCGCGCCAGATTATTGCGAGAGAAGCCGCAGCTAGACGTATGTATTGTATATGTTCTGACGTCATCTCATAAATGTCGGTAGCAATTATAATTAGCAATCATCTGGACTATTTAGGAAAGAGAAAATATTTATAAGTTACCTGTTACGGTCATTGTTGTGTGGGTAGAGGGAAATTGTTTGTTTTACCTTTATAAATTACCTTTTCTGCTATTTATAATACAGTCCCTTGAGTGGGTAAACCTAGGCAGGTAGTCATTTGTAAAAGAAGATTTTACATAAGTTCAGCAGAGTCAGAAAATGTGGCTTGCTGTAGTCAGTACGCACTGTCCTCTACTCCCGTGTATCAGAAAAGATGCGTCATAAAGGTAGAAATTCATGGTTTTAATTTGAATTTAATATGACATAACAAATGTCTTTTGATGTCGCCACGATATTCGCAAGGTAGCAACGATAGGCTCCATCCCCAGTATTTGCAAGCAAGATCAAAAAGGTAGATAACAGAGACCAGGGGGGTGACCATGAGCTCTTAGAGCGGTATCAATTTGATATCGAGTAAGTGACAGATGTATACAAGTCAGATACATCTGTCCCTTATTCGATCTCAAATTGATACCGCTCTAAGAGCTTATGGTCACCCCCCAGATCAAGAATAAAAAAAGGAGAGAATGACATTAGATGACAAAGCTACCGATACCATCAAAAATAAAAACCACCAAAGTTTATAAATAAACTGACTCATCCAAAAATTCATACCTCAGTGTATTTCGCCTTTTATATAGCTGAGGAAAACACAGCCCCAACAGGAGTTAATGACGACTATTACTTATGTAACAAGTGGATAACGGACTGCAATCAGGGCCCAGAGCTGCTAGATATGACGCAGGTCCATGTAATTGTCTCATGATGAGATGCTGTGTCAGTAGGATTGGAGGTATGGTATCAATTTGCGTGATGGTCGCCAGATTCGTGATTCTTAATTGATTTTGTTGTACTAGGCTTGCAGATTCGTTGGGGAGTTAATTGCGAACGAGTATGGACGGTGTGTGATGATCAAATTAGGGGGTTTATGGCACTCTGTTTTCTTGTCCATTGACAAAACAATAGGCATAGTGTGGACCAGTTCTGATCTACAATGACATTAGGTTATTAATGCATTTTTGGAAAAGAATTCTGGGCAAAATCCTTGTCATGAAAATGAAAATCTAGGGCGTACTAGATAAAATACATGTCAAAGATCCGTAGACACGTAGACGCAACCATTCATACCGAAACTATAAAGATTCTGAAAACATGCAATTCAAATTCAAGTGGATTTACCCCAAATGCAGTTTTCTCTGAAAATACAAACAACAAAAATATGGTTCAAACAGTGTATTAATTAAAAAAAACATTGTTCTGTGAAGTATTTGCGGAATAAGATCGAGCGACTGAGGTTCAAGTACTAGGGATCCACAAGTCTTGAGGAGTTTAGGACACATATTGGATGGAAAATATATGAAAATGTTGCAGCTTCGAGTACTACGCCATAATAAGAAGATAGCTCGGAATATATGTTATGAAAATGATGCAACCTTTGTTGATCTCGACATTTGATCTGATTTTTCCAGTGGCCCACTACCAAGTGGGCGATTTTGTGCAAGACAAAATGCTCCACACCCCCGCAGTTTATGAGCGAAAATACAGTTACAGTAAGAAAATTGTTTGTTGTTATAATTAATTCGGTGATTATTTAGCCAATTATGTGTTTTCTTTGTTGGCAAAGATTTAGCAATGAACTTCATTATTAGATTTCTAGTTAGACCTTCGTCATGAGAAAGTAAAATTACGTTGTATTCTCATTTCATGTACTGATGATTTGGCCCAAAGTATAAAAGATATTGAAGCCTAACTTTATCTATAGAAAACCTAGGACCTTTTTATTTTCAATACCTTTTAAAAACCTAGAATTCGCGACTATTATTCTTTCCTATTCACCAAAAAATAATAGTAAAACTTAAAAATAAACAGTAGGTGGGCGCCCACCCCGTCTCCAGTCGAGAACAGTCTGGTTGCCATGGCAACTGGTCTAGACGACCTAGTAATCCTAGCCTAGATAATTGGTCTGAATTACATACTGCCTGTTACAGCCATATCGGCAGAATAGACGTTGTACAACTTTTGTGGATATGTTTTGAAGATATATAACGAGTATCTAGAATTGGGGAAATAATAAGAGCTTGTACCGTTTTCATATCTAAACAATACGCCACACTTTACCATGGTAACAGAAAATTAAAATAGCTACATCTAATTAACAAATATGAAGAGAGAAGACAGACGAAATCTTCGCTAGGACTCAACAAATTGAATAAATAAATAAATTTATTTCACCAAAAGCAATTTTTACAATTTCATAGAACAACATTTTTACAATAGGTTGTGTCTCCTAAACTAGTTGTCAATTCCTGCGACTTAGGAGGTAGTGATCCGCCGTAGCCACGATCCATTAAACATGCAAGCATAAGTCAGCAAAACAAATCTACAAAGTGTGCCATTAATTTCCAGATAATCTCTAAACAAGACATAAGAATGCACCGTTTGGGGCTCTTAGATTAAGGTTATTTTGAGTGTGTGTAAGGTACAGCTGTATATGACTTGTATACATCGGTCCCTTACGCACACTAAAAATAATCTTACTCTATGGTCACCCCCCTGGTTTCATTTCCACGCATACGTATCTTTTAGCAAACCCCAAAATACCATGACTGTCTAAAATGACCTATGAGTGATTGTAATTATCAATTTGAATCTTAGCAGTACATTGAGAGAGAATCCTTATCTGTCACTGTCACAACCAAACAGACGAAACTCGATTGGTTCCCGTCACAGATACTGTGTACTTAATAGCCAGGCAAATAATCAACTATTTATACATATGTCAAATGCCATGACCTCAGCATCATGTTATGTTTGTCTGTACTGTACATGTAGCGTTGTGGGTTCTCGGAAGCGGCCGGGCAGACGGGATGGCATCCGCAAGGTCGCCGGGACAACAGTGGAGCCCTTATCGCTTGTCATTGTCAAGGTTATCCGCCTAATGTGTTTGGGATTGCATGCATATGTGGATAGGTCGTGGTCTATTCAGAACTTTGTTGGTGAGAAGCTCGCTTCCTTCAAGCTGTGACTGTTCTACTGTTTTTTCAAGCGATTTGTATAGTGAAAACTTGGAACACATACAAACGTGTTCGAACACATATGAAAGCAATAAATATATTGCAAATGAGCATTGAAAATAAGTTTTAAAAGTTCGCTTTGTTAAATAGAAAATTGTCAGACTGAATTTAGCTAGACGGAATGTCAATTTCAAGACGCAAAAAACGTTCATGATGGCATAGGTAAGATTCTAACAAAGAAGTCACACACCAGTAAGTCTGTCCATCTGAATGGTTGTCTATTTATCAACAGTTTTCGTCCTAAACCGTCTGCCCAAGGTTAGGCGTTACATATTATGAAAGCAAGTGGCTGGAGTTGGCGTGTGAAGCCAGACGTCTAATCACTAAATAATTAATCAAATGCATTGTGCTGATGGGAACGGCGATGTGCGGCGAATAATCGATGCTGTTCGATCGATCGTTTCTGTTGCTAACACCTAACGTCATCTAAGTCGATCGAAATGAAAAGTAGAAGTTAGACGCGGAAGGTTATGTGGATACTGATCATAATAAGCTCTATAATAATCTTACTAACATTATAAATGCGAAAGTTTGTATGTGTGTATGTTTGTTACTTAATCACGCCAGAATGGCTGAACAGATCTGGATTTTGATCGAGCACAGAGATAGTTTATAGTCAGGAATAGCACATAGGATACTTTTTACCTCGGGAATAATACGTTCCTTCGGGAATACATTTCGATTTCACGTGGCCAACCCCACTGGAGCTAGTAAGCTGTAAATATCATTAATAAACCGTTTACTACTAGTGTAAACTAGTTATTCCCCGCGGCTTCGCGCCCGTGGCTTATCGCGGAAATCGTACATATTTTCTAGGATAAAAAGTTGCTTATGTTATGAAGATACTCAGCGAGAGCTAAGTACCCTTTACTAACATACTCGTAGCATTTTACATCTTTACGATATTAGTTAATAGTCTTTGTTAAAATCAAAGATGAACAGGCATTCAACGAGGCTAATATTGTTTTATTTACATGCGTAGCTCGTCATATAAGTAAAAGCAATTGAGGACAGTACAAAGATGAAAGTACATACGTTTTGCAAACAGTATCCAGCAACCCTATTCGAAATAGATATAACAGTAGTAATGATAAAATTCTCGAGATTCCGCAATGTTCTGTCGGAGAACGTTTCGATCTAGCGCTAATACATATTGCTGGCAGACAGACTGGAAGTGTCCCTGATAGAATTTGATAATATGGCGCTGTCTTCGCCGCTTTCACGCATAGCTCTTCCATAAATAGTCTGGATTTGCGGCGGGTTGACGACAAAAGTCTAACTGGTCACACTGGTCTACTCATAAATGGTGAAATGTCTGCTAATGTGAACTATAGATACCTAAACCCTTCGGGGAAGACGTATTTGTTGTGGATGTATCCGTGTGTAGAGTACAGTCTAATAAAAAAATTGGCAACATAGAAAATATAGGGTTGTAACACTGGTGGGAAGTAGGATTGTTGTACGAAAAGAAATATGGTTGACAAAATTAAATAAGAATATCCAAATATTCAGTGGTTTGATTCCGGCAATCAAAGTAAATTGAACGCTATCGAAACAGTGGTGATCTGTTTAAGACGACGACTAGCGCCAACGACCTTGAGGGAACAAAACGCGCACTCGTTTCACACCCGCGCGACCCGAAATTTAGTAGTTTTTTGTACTTTCCTTATTATTCTATGACTTTAAAAAAAAAAGCTCAGATCTAAATGTAGATAGTTAAATTGTCTTTGAGATGGTGTCAATTTCATTAAAATACGCCCAGTGGTTTTGATGTGATTGTCGTGTTTTTGTCCGTTTTAGACATAAGTTTACAAATTAATTACACTATGTTATACGAAGAAAACTCAAAATTTGCTCAGATCAAATTATTAAGAAAATAGTCTAATATAAAATATATTTTAAAAATTACGACTAGCCATTTAGACGTGATTCTCATTTTAAAATCAGCTACTCAAGGGAATCGGCGCCTTAAGTGCAATCCTCACAAAACAAAGTCGCTTTCTGCCTCTGTATGTTTCTCTGCTTACTTCTTCTAGAAGTAATCACGCAACGGGCTTTGATACGGTATTCACAAATAAAAAGTGCGATAAACGAGAGAGATTTGTGTGAATAATTTGTCCCATACGAAGCTTCGTCGGGTCGCTAGTTTTTGCATAATTCATTCGTGCGGAGGCAAGATCCGACAGGGTATTTAAAAGATGTCTGCATACCAAATACTAAACTCTTGGCCCTTTTTGGCTTCAATATTATGCTTGTGTTTCTTATTAGTGATGAGATTAGTCCTTGTTCATAAAAACCAGGCGATTTATAAAGTTTTCTCTCAAATCGCAAGTTTGTACGCACGTTGTTACGGGTCGGGGAGGGTGAGTTCTTTGTATAATGTTCAAATAGCTCTATATTTTCCATCCTTGTAACTCTCTCTAAAAAATAATATCAGATAAAACCAGTCCTAAAATATTTGAGAAAATATAGGTAGATTTATTGGTTCCGTTCATATGTACAGATGAAATACGACAGAGCTTATTGCAAAAATTATTACTAAAAATAAAAAAGGTTATCAGCAGTTCATCGTCCTCCGAACATCAGCCTATGTCTCTAACTTCATTAATTCTACTTATGGCTAATGATAGGAGCCTTCTCTCAGATTGACATGAGGGCTCATTCGATCACATTCATTAGACGTTGACCCCCGGAATTGGATCGCGAAGATATAAAAAACGGGAGTTATCATTGGAAATGGTAATTTATTGAGTTAGATGAACTACACATTTCCTATAAGTAATTTTGGTTCCTAAAGGGGTAGGTTCAGTAGAGTGAACCTGTTTTTTTTTAATGTGCGATTGTGATGTTGGGTTAAGGTTACACTAGTCGAAAATTAAAAGTAAATATTTGAAAGTTATGAGCGTCGAAAGTTCCACATTTCGACACTAATTTTAACGCATTTTTGGGCGCGAATAAATACCATAAGAAGACAGAAAATTGCAAAATGGCCTCCATACAGGGATAGATTAGTAGTTCAACAATGCAAATAATTTTATTTTGAACAGATAGATTTAGTCGTTTTTTCATGATATCTAGACTGCCAAAGGTCTTTTTATAAAATTTCGCGCGCTCGGTTTCGTCCTGAATCATTATACATTTCGCTACAAATTTGCAAAAGTGTGTATTCGTACGCGAACTAGCTTCCTACTGCTCATCACAGCATCTATCTCTTCCGCACGTGTTGTCGGTTGATATAAAATGCATTTTAACCCCGCGCACAAAATAGTTCGTGCCGTCGACTAGTGTACCCTTAAGGTTCCGGCAGACAAGCGCCACGCCTAAAAGGGATGTTAAAATAACTGAAAACCCATAATATGCCGTGTATCATCTCTACCCAATTAAAATATTCTAAGTATAATAAAGTCGCAGCCTTTTCCCAAAACGTGCCTACATTGAAGGGTAGTGTACATAAGGATGGGTACATATTTACTTATAGCCCTTCCGAGGCTGAGGGCAGACAAAAACTTCCCAGACGGTCATCATCATTACTTTTGTCTGGATTTAATCTGTCCTCTCGTCAGATATTCTCACCTCATTTATACGACGATTTAAAAGCTTATTTTTGTGTTAAGATTGAAAAGGAAGATTATAGATAAATAAGAGGAATAATGTTTCCTGTAGGTAACCAATGTATAGAGAAATGGTTTGAAGTTTACAGACACAAACGTACAGATGTGAACTTAACACCATAGGGATTTTCTACAAAACAATCATAGGGTGATGCAGAGACAAATAGAGGAAGGTGCAATAAAAATAATAAAACGATACTTGAGAAAAACGTGTTTCCGTTATCACTAGCAAACAGAAGAACACAGACCTTTTCTTAGTAATGTTTCCGTTGCTAAGACACTTCGAAGTCGCCAGATATTTGCTTAAAATCGCCTGGAACGGTATATTTTTTCTACACCAAACGTATGCACGCCTGATTGCCGATAGTAAAAATCTAGGCGGCGTTACTTTGGTCCCGAAGCGGGTATCAAACCGACAACCTAGAAATCAGACGCTCTGCAATTGCGCCACGGCGTCAATATCAAATACTAGCTAGACATACTAATCAGTTCTAGAACTAACCTCACGGACGGAAGGTAGAAGTTACGAATCGTAAGAGTTACTATTAGTTACCAGCACAGATATATAGCCAGCTAGAAATATGTAACCAAATTGTAATTAAAACTGATGGAAAAGCGTGTCCGTGAAGCTTCTTGCACATTCTTCTCCATAGAGACCTACTGATGCTTGCGATCGTGCAACTATACCTATTTATCTTTTGTATATCGTATTCAAAAGTACCTTTAAATGGTTTAGTTGAAATAAAATATTTATTGTATCCGTTGCCCGGCCTAAAGTTTCTTAGGATAATCAAATGATCACTCCTAATGATCATAACAAAAGGTTATGAGTCTTCCTATCAAGCAACTTAAACAATACTTTAGATTTTGCGCACGCGCCTTTAGATCCGCGGGTATGGTGCCAAATACACGCAGTTTTTGGTGTGACCGCCATACAGTATGGCGGACCATTCATATTTATGTAAATTTTATATTAAATATGGATAAACAAAGGTCATTCATTGATTGAGTTAGAAAACCACTTCTTGGTAAGAGAGTTATGCAGAAAAACTTCCATTTCTGAAAAACAGTAATTTAGTGGCGCTATCGCCAAAAGTATTCATGCCTAAAATCGTGATTTATTCTTAACGAAAAGACCCTAATCTGCTTGAATTAAAGAAATATCATAATTTAGTTTCTTTTCCAGTAGCTATTATTTGTAAGTCGTGTAAGTGAACTTCATGAAACTGCCCGGCACCTCGTGACTTCAGAACGTTTCTCAACAAGTTATGGACTATGTTGGATCATAACACAACATTTTACAGTGTTTATTGTTCACATTGTGTAATTGCTTTTAGAGCTCTCCCTCTATCATGTTAAGCTGACTAAATTATTAAAAGAACAATGATCACGTTGATAGGATAGTTTTGGCTAAAGGCACTTTAACCGATAATGAATCAGAACTGTCATAGATCAAAATACATAAGTAGTTTTTTCAAGAATGCAGAAATGTATACATGCAGCAGGTATTATGAATCGAACACCTCCGTCAGTCAACAAAACGCTTGAACAACAAATGCCAACTGTTTAATCGTCGCCATTAATCACGAATGAACTGCATTTTAACTTGGGCCAATCATTTTTTTTTGCAAATGATTTTACTAAAAAGGATCATGTTAGTGTCACCGTCTCCGTCCAATCGCTCTTAGCTGAACAACCTTAAACCTGCCAGCATCGCACGGAAAAACAACCTTTATTGATAGGTTGTTAAGTTTTACGTCAAGCGCAATTATGTGGTTGATTTACAAAGTTGTCTATGCGGCTGGTTGGATGGGAGTTAGACCTTAGTCGGTTGTGATAAGGTTGAAGGTGATTGTAAAGTGTTGTTGTTTTGAACGTAACTAGGGCGGGCGCCTTGAGAGCCGCATTTACATGACACGACCTCGCACGGTCGCTGATCTCGCGGCCTCCCGCTGTAGCATTGCACGCCGGCTGCGCAGTGCTGTTTCCTTCCTCGCTATTATCTATATTTCCTATCCACGCCAACTGACAAACAAGTCTAATCCTTGTTTTGAATGCGTTTGAATCATGGGCTTGGAAAAACGCCAGAGGATTTGAGAGCGGTGTACTTGTCCCTAGTTCCTATTGTCTCGAACTGCGCATGAGTTGCATTGTACAATGCAAAGGTCAAATAACATATGCACCAAAAATTGTTTTCAGTTTACAATATGCAGATTCTGGAATAGGCAAGACATTGCACTGTCTGAAGGAAGATTAGATCAAAATCTTTAAACACCTGTTCTATTTATAGCAGAACTATCTACAAGAGGAAAGACTCTAGATAAATTTCTAGATCTGCCGACAGACAACTCTTCAACCTCTTCTACAGAGCATCGCAGTTTTTAACCCACATTTAAAATCATTTTAAGACAAAATTCAACATCAGAGATCATCCAGATTTTAATGCCAACAAAATTCTCCTCTTTTAGAAAGCACAGGTTGAAAGTCCAGGAGAATGGGCATTCTCAGTATTCTGGCAGGCCTTCAGGCCAGTCGGAAGATCACATTGGTTCCAATTAGCGAGTGTTTGTGCAACATTCGAGAGCGGGTTGCAACACCCGACACAGACCTTGATGCGTGCGCTCGCCACTATTCAGTATATTATTAAAGTCACCCATACTACGGTATTTGCAACGAGATTGAGGAAAATAATATGTGCTGATAGTTTTAAAGCTGGTCGTTGTGGGTAGAAAGGACAGACCTTTCTAGGACAATGGGTAAAGAAGGACCATACCTATTCTTTTGTAGACTCACATAATCAGGCCAAATTGTTCCCACTACTGGGTACACAATCCTCCTCTCTGTGAGAGTGAGTAGGGTGTGATCCATCATGGCAAGCATCTTCCAACTTTTGGTTCTTGAATATTGCCGTGTTACCTCTTAAGACCAGTATTATGATTCCTATGGCAAGAGATGGGTAAACAACATTTTGGGTTGGCGTCTTCATTAGCATATTAACACTATTAATAAAACTGTTTACTTCTGCAAATTTATTTGACCTAATTTCCTGAATGTGGATGCAGAATATGTAACACCTAACTGGCTAACTCCCATTAAAAATATATTGCTTTTATTCATGCGACCTGCTTTAGTATCTACTAGCTAGAAGCTGCCCATCTCCCAAAACAAGAACTGCATAATGGTTAGATTAATCCTTGTTTTGCAAAATAAATTCAATGTTAATGAGGTGTGCTTCTACCAGCATTATTGCAGCCATGTCGGTCACTGGCCTTCTGCGCCCATATGTGGCATATTTAGAGTGCACCGCGAATTCTTGGACCTAGATACGTTGACTGACGAACTGGTATTATTACGACGGCTTGATGTATGGAGCTTGCAGTTTTTTAGGTGCAAGTACCGCTAGAAGAGACACAATTGACCAATAGGTTTTAAAGAAAGCAATCTAAAAAAAAATAAGAAGGAATCCAATCTGAAGGGTTTTAACTAGAAGAAGGAAGGTTGATTTTTAAGGCCATTTTAAGAGATTGTATATAATTTATTAAATTGCATTAAATAGGTGCTAGAGATTATCAAGTTACGGTAAACAAGAGCATGGAAATTGACTTTAATGTGGGTTCGGTATATGAGGGTTCTGACGTCCATTGGATTCAGTAAACGTCACAACAGATAAAAGAGTTATATTGGTAATTGATACGGGACACTTATGGTTGTATTCTTTGAACTTCTGTGTCTTTAATTGCCTGGGAATATCTATGCATATACCGCCAAATGTGTTCAAGCGCCATAGAGGCACGCAGGACGACCATCAAAAATGGAGAACATTCAAATATCTACGTTATATCACACAGAACCCTAATGAGCATAAAACTAATTCCACCTTACTAGTTTTTCTCCATAGACAAGATCCATAGATCGACCGGTTCACCTCACTAAGTGGGACAGGATGCAGGCTGCGTACGCGCACTGACATGTGTGTGTGTGTGTGTGTGTGTGTGTGTGTGATACCCACACATGCTCGCGAGTGCGTTATGTAACAGATTTGCGGTTTGTGTGCATTTACCGACACGATTAAGCCGATAAATTTATTTATATGATAAATACTCATATGTTTCGCATTTACATGTTCTAGTTTTAGCGATCCGGTTAGCTGCGAGTAAGTATATTATATTTTATAGTTATTTTATAATAATTTGTCGTGACTGCTTTTTAATTATTTGAAGTGATACAGGCATTACTACATTGCTAGTGACTCTACATGGTGAAACATCAAAATATGTAAGACATATTTAATAGACTACGTACTAATATTATTTATTATCGCATTCGTTTACTTGTTCCTATTGATTTTATTCAACCGTAAACACCAACTAAATGTATTGAAAAATATTATTTTATTTCTTTTGCATAATCTGTTACTAATTTATGTCTAGATCTTTCAGTAAATAAAAGAGTTAAACAAAAAAAAAACACAAAGTTTTAATTTTAAAATTAAGTTAGATTTTTTGTTATCTTAAATCAAAAATGCATTGAACAAGCACAAGTGCATCAAGGTAAAAACGCAAAAAAACAGCTATGAAAACACTAGTGCCTAGAGGTTCGCTTTCCGCGGCGCTCGCGCAGCCCTGACCTACATGCTCTACCACCAAGTGCAATGAGACAAACACATCGGATAATATCACTTTCGTTCGCGCGTCACACGAATTCGCGCCATTACGCAAAGTTCTGGGCTTGGGTGATGTAAAACCCTGGGTCAGAGTACAGGCCTAAAGTGGGTGTACCAATATGTTTTTTTGAGATACCTTCTTCGTGGAAATGATTTTTAAATCGCGGCAACTGTGTTACGTATACTTAGCTGGAATTCATCAAATCTTCTTTACGAACTTTCTCGTATGCTTACCCCTATAGCAAATTAGTACGATTGTTGTTCAACAATGTAAAATGAAGCTGGATAAGTATCAATTAATCCATATTACCTTTCCGCGTAAGTCTGATTCAGCGTAATCATTACGTATTTCAGATTTGCATGAGCATTTCAAACTGGGCCCTATGTTTAGAATCCGATTGTTTAAAAAGAACAGTCTTAGGTAAATTATTTGGTAAATGACGCATGTTAAGAATAGAACTTTTATTTAAAATAGTCACCCAGAATTCAGGATATTTTTGCGCCGGAATCGGTTTCAGGCGCCCAAATATCAGCGATTACAACATAAGAAACTCGTAAACGAAAACAATTTCTATAAAAATAACTATAAGGTAATTACGTAAGTTAATTGCAACTTTTAGTAAAGGAAGAAAAACGAGGCTGCTCCTAAAATATAACCTTCAAATACTTGTTCCTATTTCCCGATAAGCTAGTTATTTCCTTAGTCATTCGGGGTGCGTGAAAAATCGCAATTTTTCAGGCTTTTCGAACACGGCACTTAATCTTGGCCCAATAACGGAGCAATATATCGTGTACGAGTTATTTTAATTAGTCCTTACCGTGGGGAATTCCGGCCGAACTTATATGTATGTGAACTTACCTGTAAGAAAGAGAAATGTAATTAATATGTGGAACCGGTATTAGGTAATAGTATCGATTAAGCTGGAAAGGTATTTCACGGTCGCATTGTGCCGAAAATAGGTCGGTTAGTGACTAAGGGATTCTGTTAAAACTATAAGCAATTTTCGCCTTTGACGTAAGGAAATACTGTGATTAGGCGTTTTTTTTGTTCTGTGACTGTGATCGACAGGCATTTCCTAACTTTTACAAAGTCTAAGGTGCATGGTTCCTTGAAACAATTTCTTAAATATTGGTGTTAATTTGCAAGTTTTCAGACCTATAAATTTACTTTTAAAGAAAACTCAGCTTTTCACCCTGTGATATAACTTCTTGGAAGACGATTACATTAAAAGCTTTTGCGGCAAAAAACACATTTACAACTTAACACCATTTAACTTAACCTTTCGTGTGTAGGTATAGGACGTGGATCCACGCTAGACAAAATGACTTTTCTATTGTTTCACTAATTAGTAGCACACGAAAGATTAAATCGAAAAAGTAAATCAACATGCAATTTTTTCAAAGCATAATTAGCAAGTAATCTTTTAAGTGCTGTAGTTGCAACTGATGCTCAATCAATCCACCAAAACGTCGTTCTTAAATAAAACCAAGTAATTATTGCTACATCCATCTATGCAGTTGCTACCGAAGCCATTATATCACTAAAAACGATTTATTTTGACACGTATATTTTTTGTCCTGAGGCAGATTCGGACAGCCAATGTGTCATATACCAGATAATTGACGGGAATATTAATGTCACCATGCTAAACGATGACTACAAGAGATGAGCGAAGCGAAGATGAACGGGGTTTCTTGGGATATGCTTGTGACTCAAGAAATTATAGACCCTTGTTACTGCCCAGATCTATCTGAACTAAACTGAAGCATAGGCCTGGGGGCTTCTCAATCTGTGGTTGAGTTTCATTTCATTTAAAATTAAGAATTGATTATTGCTATTTTCGTGAACCAATCAAAGCAACTGAGCATCACAAGATTTCACAGTATATTTGGATGTCATCTTAAACTTGTTCATGTTTTCAGAAACCGGAGAGAGGCACGCTCGTGCATTTATTTCGATAATTCTCAACTCAATAAATGACCTTTTAAGTTACAAGACAAAAAACTGAACACCAAATATCCAGCTAATTAAACGCTAAACAAATACATCAGGAACCTGTCAAAATTTGAAATACTACGCATTCCGCAACAGCGTCAGAATTCCCCTAATTCATTAGCGTTAAATTCGAATGGCTTGTATTTGACACCCCTAACTATTGGCCCTATATATTGACAGCGGGGCCGAAGGTAACCGAACTTAGCCGATGGGCCGAGACGCGCAAAAAGTTGCGCCTGCGCACTGATACACGTGGTGAGGTGTCAGGTGCATAGATATTCGTGGGGTTCCGTGTTTATTTTATTTTGTTCTTTTTTTGCGTTAAAATATTATGTGTAAATTCTTTAAAGCTGGTGTGGATCCAATGGCGTACGCCAAGTTCAAAGTACTTAAAATGAATTTTGTTTTGTAGATTTAGACGTTATCAGATTGTTTAGGTTGTCGGTAGTTAGAAAATACAGTTTCGTATTATTGTGCCCAATATTGACGGATAAAGTTTGAAAGTTTACTGTTTCTGTATCTAGTTGAGTCTAGCTTAAATATATTACAAACCTAATTGGTAAGAATGGTTGGATGATTTGTTAGAATCATCTACATCTGCTGTTAGGTGGAATATACAGACTATAGTAACGTTAACAATAGTTCAGAATATTCCACCATAATAATATTCCAACTCTATTTCTATAGATTGTTGTTGTAAGTTCTATATTTGGAAGCGAACGTCTGGCTCGTAACGACCCTCTGTCAGGGTTCGCTTACGTAACTGCAGAACCCTAGAAACAGCGATAAATACCGCTCATCCGGGGTATTTAATGACACACCCAGAGTCGTCGAGGTGCGTTATATTAATGGGAGCACATTATGGTTTGGCGCCACTGACACCAAAACAAGAGTTTTTGCAGGATTTAGGAAAGTTTCTTTTGTCTATTTCTTATATGAGCTGGGGTCAGCTCAAGGCAAAAAATTTAAGAGGGATCAACCACCACAACTGGTAGCAAAATAACTGTTGTTATATGCTGGTTTTCCTGTCCTGTAATAAAATAGGATTCTGTTTAGGTCGGTACGACTATAACCGGTTGATATCTGTATTGGTATATTTTATTTGGAAGTTCTTGTACTGAAATAATTTCGATAGGAATCCTTTTGTTGAACTATACGTCCAAAATTGCGATATAGCCCAAATATAGGGTACTTATAAGGGCTAACGAACATAATTAGCTCCGTAAGAAATTAAGGACAGTTACTTGAAGCTTAAGGCCGTACCCTGACCAAAAAATCTTGAGCATTTTTATTGGCCTAGCGGCCACTGGTGGCGTATGATTACAGTAGTGAATAGATTTTAGAATAAAATCTTTATAAAATCGAATATTGGTCTTTTAAAAAAAAAGTATACTACCATTTTGGAATCAATATTATGTAGACATTTAATGTATTTTATTAATGGTTTTTTTTTATAACCTTTAGATAGCTTTTAAAAACTGCACAAAAACGGCTAGCACGGCGTTTTGCTCGGGCAGGCGCCTTAAGATAAATATGTACTCTAGATATTCCCTCTAGTCGCTCTATGGTTACTACAGAATTGAGTTCTCCTTAAAGATCTTTTTGTGACAAAAACAGAATAAAATGAAAAGAATTAACAGAAGTATTTTAAGCTTAGTTGACCAGAAATGCTATTATCTAAGGATAAAGCCTTGATCGCTACTCGTACGCTAGCGACGTAACTAGTAGTTTCAGCACTGGCGCATCTTTGCGCTCATCAACACACTTATCAACATTACGACATAAGGACAATAGCACTACTAGTGTGTGCACTAGATAACTAGCTCCACGGCCGATCATGAAACAATAATAAAAATAAACAATACAGTTTTACTTTCAATATCTATCTACTAAGGTTAGAGTGTGTCTGTTTGTCTGTGACGTAGTTACTATAAGACGAATGACAATGTATTTATGTCGGTAAATAAGTGTTATTGAGAAAAAGATTAGTGTAAGGTATGCTAGTATTATATTATTTGTAGTACCTAGTAGGACTACTGTAGTCGACGAAATGTTAAGCAGACGTGCATCTATAGTATCTACTTCCACACCCACATATCACAAGTATTTTTTAAATACCGAGTGATTAGGGGTGATCCCATTGCCATCAACCTATGCCAATACTAGGTGATAGAAAATCGATTTCGTATAGGAATTGCGTCGCAAAGTGCACCTATCGATAGACGATGAATCAATATACGTGTATGTGCGTGTGTGTTTTTAAGGGTTCCGTACCCAATGGGTGAAAACGGGACCCTATTACTAAGACTCTGTCTGTCTGTCATCTGGCTGTATGTCAGGAACCGTGATAGCTAGACAGTTGAAATTTTCGCAGACGATGTATTTCTGTTGCCGCCATAACAATCAATACCAAAAACAGAATAAAATAAATATTTAAGTGGGGTTCCCATACAACAAACGATTTCTTGTGATAATGGTACGGAACCCTTCGTGCGCAACAATATGATTCGAACTACGTAATTGTCATACAGTAACAAATCATATTATTCAGTGTTTATTATTATCTATCAAAGCTGGGATTTCCCATTGCTGTGCTATGTTACGTAGTTTTTAAACTATTGGCTAAGTATAGACTAGGACATATAAACATGATTCATAGAGTGATATTACGTCAGAAGACCACGATAATTCATTGATTTTATAAGAAACAGGAAAAGAATCAAAATTTCCTCCTTTTCGAATACACTATTTAATTTTATTTGAATTAACGAGTATTATAAGTTTAACCAGGTCAGCTGAGATAGTGGTTAAGCGAGAGCCTTTAAATTACAAAAAAAAACTAGTTTTGGCCGCGTTATTTTTCTGCAAGAATTCAGCAGAATAGTACACTTTATCCTCATCCACGCTAATATATATTATGTTCTAAAACCTATGTTCTAAATTACATCCAAACCTGTGCAGCCATTGAGGCGAAATCTAAATACATATAGGTATGTTTATGATGACTTATTTATCACTGTAGCTAACAAACAATTTAGGGCCGGTTTCTGAATTGCGTATTTGGATTTGAGAATGTGTCTACCAGGTTTGTCAGCCTAAGTAGAGTTGGACAACATAAATACTCAACTTCAAATTCTTAATTCAGAAATCGGTTAACAACAGATTTACCGATCAGCGGCCAGATAAGGTAAAGCCGGGGATTATCGGCACAAATACAAACATTAGCGATGAGGTCATAAGCCAGACATTAGCAACACTATTGATTTTTAATTGTTAACTCACGATTCTTATTTTCTATTTATAATGTATTGTAATTTTGGTTATTTTATAAAAAAAAAATCTTATTTTAATTAGATTTTTGACATGTGATTTTATTTCTGACAGTGCTGTGCACATCTGTCATTGACATAGACACTAGAATAAGACCCCAGAATAGTAGTTTATGATACTGTTGCATAATAAGGGGTATTAAAACATGAGTGTGAGTTTAAAAACCGAGCCGTAGGCGAGGTTTTTAATAGTATTCACACGAATGTTTTAATACCTAGTTATGTGCAGTTTCATACACTACTTTATCTACGCTCATACATTTTGGGATTGAACCTACTTAATCTTATTTTTTGCATTTTCCATGCCATAAAGTTGTGATAAATGCATCATATAATATAATTTCCTTCGCCGCATTTAAAATATTTACAAAAATTCAGTACAACGAAACCTGCAAAACGTATGAATGGCGCCAAAACCCAGCACATCACCGCATTAAATTGCGGTAAAAAAATCGTGCGGCAACAATACCGTGTTTTGCAACAGAATCCACCGCATCGCAGCGCGAATATAATTCGCGCGAATATTTTGAGCTCTATGAACAGGTGGAAAGAGACAAAAGTTCGCGCAAATAAAAATGGCAGTGCGTAATAAATAAGCCTAAAGCGGGCACTGTTACAGACAAGTTAAAATTGGAATATATTTTTTTTATTAGGTACTATAAAAATGGTATTTCAAACAATTTAAATAATTGATGGAATCTCCTTAGTGATTAACTTCTTGGATTTGTCCTGTATCATAATAGAAAAAAAGTTATTTTATGATGCAGTTGTTTGAAAATCGAAGGAAAATGTTGAACTATAATGTTTTTTTTTTTAATTTTACCTATCCACGAATATAAAGTACGTGTTTATGCAATATTGTTTGAATTCATAATTGGAACATTACGTTGTGAGTGTAGATAAAATGTATTATGTCCATGTATGTGTTTGTGTTGTTGATGTGCCTTAAATAAAATAAATAAAATAACAGTATTTTGGAATAAAATACAGTATTTAAACACCAGATCAGTCTAGCTCACCCAGGTGTTCGTCCGGTTTCCGATACACATTCGGACTACATATCTCTGGCTACATTGCCTAGGGCTTATGCTTTCCGTTGTTACGCTATTTGGACGCTTGAATAAATGGCTAGGGATACCAATATTATGTTTAGTTGCTTCATATATTTTGTCTACGTACTGTTTATAAGCCATTTAGGCTTGTTCTTAAATTAGGTTTAAATTAATAAAAAACGTATATTGTCTTACTTCTATAACACTGTGTACAGATAAGTAATTATTGAATTTCCTTCAACATTTTATATAGGTGGCTCTTTAAATTATACTTGCTCCAAATGTTTTCAAATATGCAGTTCATTGGGTGCTTAATTATGTAATATGTCGATCGGTGCATTATGTATTCAGTTTGCGGTTACTCGCTCTTCTGCACTTCATATTAATTTCAAATAACCTAACTACCAAACGGTGCATGTGCAATTTAAATCAGTTAAGACACTATAATACAAAAGTTTTTCTGGTAAATTAAGGTTTTTAAACGGGCAAAAGGAACATTGTTACACATTTAAACTTTGAGTTCAAAATATAAATACTATCTAATATGTAATATCCTACGTAATCGTCCAGACTGATTGATGACCAGTCTGTCAAAATACTACTTAACGCTTCCCAATTCCTAGATGTCTTTAAGATTACGTGTAGGTCATTTACCAGACTCATTAAAAATGCAAAATACCTATAAGTCGTGACAAATATAGCAACATATCCCAAGTGTAAGGCACAGGCGACTCTACAGCATTTCCTAATTAAAACATACTCTTCGCCATCTGGGAATAAGCCTGAACACGATTTCGAGCATTCGCACTTGCAAAATGCAACCTCTAGTACCAATAAACCAGTAAAATTAAAATAAATTACCAAAAATACCGTCATCATAATCCAGTGGAAATTCTCCTTTAACCCGATGATTTATTAAAACGATACGTAAAAACATACGCGACCCAGTTAGTAATGTGGTTGCGAAACCTTGCCCCTGCGCCCCTTTTGTGACTGATGCTTATGCAACGAGGACTGCGTCAGGAAAAGTCACGTGGACACGGAATAAACAGAAAAAGGGAAAACCTTGGCGAAATCGAGGACAATTGGTTGAGATGAAGAGGGAGAAGACCTGTGGTTTTAAGACACAGACAGATACAAAATACGGTCTTGCTCGAAGTCGCACGGTAATTTCCCTAATCCAAGAAAACTTATTACTATTTTTGGCTGTGACGAACGCCTAGAGACAAAGTATCGAAATAATTATTGTCTTACTTTATCACTTGATCAGTGATCACCGGAAATATTTAGCGACCTTTATTGATAATTTTTTACCATCGCGAATCTTTCATTCATCTCTATCAGTCATTAAAAAAATATTGTACAAACGTATAGGTGCAGGAAAATACGAATTTAGATAAAAACATAGCAAACTGTCTTTTGAATTTAGATAGTGGTTGCTAGCCGCGGCTACCAAGAGGTAAGTTCGGGTTTCAATTAGTCTACTAGAATTTGAAAATTTAGAAAATTTTGTCTAGAAAATGGCAATAGCTGCATATGGAGCAGAAGACGCTACCAAAAGAAATGCAACTCTAGCCTTATCCTGCCAAAATCCTCGTAACAGCCGTTTCTAAATCACTCTGGTCTGTGACCATAAAATTTAATAACAACAAACTCCTTGTTAGCAATGACAAACCAGTGCACAGGAGAACGGTGTCGCGTGCACTTGTGCAGGATATTATGCGCACGCGCACCTGTGTATATGTGTGTGTGTGTGTGTGTGCATATGTGGTCGGTCGTCATTGACACGATTCAGGTTGTCGCACTGCCTCAAGGAGCCGCGCTTGCGCTTAGATTCAAGTGTACTATCGAGCTGGACTGCGCAGTGTCTCATTGAAATATGTAGGTTATGCATGAGAGACTTGTAATCTATTTGGAGTTGCCCTTGGGGTAAGAGCAGTAGCCTAGATAGGTGCTGCAGTACGGGGTATTTTTGATAAGTTTTGTGTTATTGTGATGGGCGATGGTTAGCACGGACAAAAGAGAAGAAGTCGACCCACGGAGACAAAGTCAAATCATTTATTTCAATTAGGCAATTAAGCGGCACTTCGAAATCATAATCATTTCATAATTGATCCTACTGTCCAATCGCAAAGGTAGATTGTGTAGAGTAGATCAATTCAAACAATATTTTGATGACACACAATATGACCTACGGTTATGAGGAAAATAAACGCAGATATTTTAAATAAAGATAGCTACTAATAAATAGAATTAAAAGTGATTGTCTAAAAACACCAATCCTAAATTGGCTAACGTTAAATGGTGAATAATTTCGAATCTACTGGCACTTTCCAATACCTTGTAAAATGTGATATTAGAAAACTAATCTGTTTTCTACAATCACTAAGATTTACGCACTTGAGTGTACCGCTCAACACAATTATGGTAGGCAGGTAATATAGTTTCATTGGTTTCCGCTGGTCGTGTGTGCTCACTGCCTAGCACTCATTATGACCTGGTAACTGCCATGGGGGCCGAATAAAATGCAGATTCAGATCCTCTGATGACAGGTGTGCCGTCACATAAGAAAGGTACGCGAGCTTGTAAGTGCTTGTTTGTAAGTTTTGTATTCACACGGTATTTTGCTAAAAGAAGCCTAAACGGTGGCTGTCTTGTCACGGACAATTTAGTTTTGCATTGTATGTTTAGAGGTAGGGTGAATTTGTACCAGGAGTCTTTGCAGTTTTGTATGCAATTTGATTGTCATTTGTTTTTGTTTTACGACTCACAGATAATATATTTGTAAGTAGGTTTAGACAGTTTTAAATGCCTGAAAATCTTGAGTTTTTGTATGTATCTAAATACTTTTTCATAATAATCAAGAATCTATAAGCAAAAGGTGAGAATGACCAATCAAATGCCAAGATGAAAGACGCGATGTTGATTACCGTCTATGTGATTGGTCGACTGTTCATACTCTTTGTCCTTTGCCTTGCCGAATTCATTACGCAATAAGGCTGGGTCTAGGCTATTGACATACCTAGCTACATTTACTATGTAGTTCAAAACATTCCAGTCTAGCCACATCGTACCCGCGTGGCAGCTAGGTCCAGAGCTCCACGAGCCTGTTTATTTGTGTATAACCATTTCTGGGTCAGGGTTGCTCGGAGCTTCGTGAAATGTCCGCTGCCTACTGCTATCGGATTCCGGGAACACTTCGCTCATAAACGTTGTCGGAATCGGTTATTATTTAACCACTCATTGGATTTTCCTTCAGTGACGCGATTTATAAAAACTGTCGGAAGTGGCTGCCGGTTCCTACCTTCAAACGTGATTAGCAGGCACTAATTTGTTAATTACCTAGATAGGACCAATTATTAGGCAGCTTACAATGAAACATTTTGTTAAAGGAAACCCACTGTCTGTATTAAATAATTTTTGGCAGAATAAGTAGTCATAGGAGGAAAAACTGATTTATTTATTTCAGTGCTAAGATTTTTACTAATTATGTAGTTAAAAGTGACAAATAGACATACCGATAAAAACGTCTTATATGTAACTAGGGACCAGTAAAAACATTCAGGCTACTTTTTATCCTAGAAAAATCTATGATAAAGCTTTGTGACCCAGCTTTTTTTAAATAAATGTAACCAAGCTAAATAGGTGAAATCGCTGGAAGTGGCAGTGCTGTAGCGGCCAAACAAGAGCGTGAGAACTCGCGTAGGTTTCAAAAGCAGGATGTTATAAAGCATAATGCTCTAAAGCCTACGGTTATCCTAAAACGGATATTTAAGACTTGCAAAAGACCAATTGTGTTTGTTGACGAAATTTCTTTTAGAATTGGGTCTATCCGCAGAAGTGTAGGTGCTTTAGTTCGCAGCTATGGATATTGTATTAGGGTTACCTACCTTATTTAGTGGATTAAAAAAGGGGTGCTCAATAAAAAAAATATACTCTTTATGTAGTATCTACGATGCTGCACTGACCAACTGGATACACAACCCTACAATATAACAGTAGTATGTACGAGTATGATGCAACATTTCTACATTTCCAAGATTAATTTGGTCCATCAATTACTAAATAACCTTTTGATTAAGACATACTAACAGGAAGTTTCGGAGAATTCAATTGCTCAATTAATGGCGGGTTTTTCTACCCTGAAATTACCGATCATCCAATCTCATCTCACATAAGATCTATAAATCCGAAATCAAACCGAGTGAGTTCGCTAGCAGTGCTCAAGGCGACGCGCGCGGATGTGCGCTTGCGCAACTGAGACGTGCGGAGTATGCTCCACTTCGATAGATTTGTTATTAATCAGCGGACATCCGGCTATTAATAGCTTTACGAGTAATAGACAACCGAAGTGCCCTGATCTTCTTGTGGGTCACTATACGAGTCCTTGGTAGTGAACGGCAAGAAAGCCTTCGATTTGTGTAGTAATAATGTTATTTATTATCTGTAATTGTGGCAAGTAAAGGCGGGAAGCCATTTATCTTTTCATATATAATTCGTTTCTAAATAATTGACCTATTTCATGGTTTCCGAGTGCAAAGTCGTATGCTATAAATAATCCAACTAAAAAGGGCCAATGAAAACTGAACTAATGAATCCACAGGTGGTTTATCGTAACCTATATTAAATTCCTGGTATTGACAAACAAACAATAAGGAAAGCAGAGCAACCTCCGCAGCATCGCAGGCGCACGCATCGCGAAGCGCACGCTCCATCTCGTGTGACATAACACAAACACATATGCGCACACATACACACACAGCGTCTACGCGCACCTCACACATGCGCACTGTTTGTGAGCAGGGAAAACGGGGTCATGGTTGTGCCGCACACTCGCGCACCAGTGACGCACGCGGTGCACCGTGCACTAAGGATTGCGGATGCGGTTGTCAAAAATAATCAGTTTTGATGGAAATCTGACATTTTCTGTGAAAAATTACCGTGGGCGATTTGGCAAAAAATATGTTAGCAAATGATACATCCCGGTCATAGATCAGATTTAAGAAAGAAGAAGTTTCTGATATTTTTATGATCCCGGTAGAGATAACAGTGACATGATAGACGGCCTCGCAAAAACCTTATGGCCAAAGTAAAAACCCGAGGATTAATACATGAGGGTATCTTGCAATGACAGGGGATTTCCTGAGAACATATGGATACTAGGGCATACCAGTTAGATAATTACTTCCTAGATTGCCAGTTTTATAAGAAAAACAATGTATTTTTAGGTGTCGTTCTTTACTTTCTGCCATTGGAACAAGATGCGAGTTTGTGTATGTATCTAGATTCCTCGTAGTTCCTTTAATTGAATACTTACTTACATGAAGACATGAAGTGTTTCGCAAAAGTACCTACGCGGTATTATGGCAACAGTCATAGACTCATAGTAATGATTTCTGCTAAGAGTTGAGTTGGAGTTATTTTAAAAATGGGGCTTCGTTTGACGTCTAATTACAAGTTATTGTTTCAGGCTATCGCGTTTGAATGAGTCGAGCTGTTACGCCGAAATAGTGTGGAATAGGAGTATAGTAAATCATATTTGGGGAGAATAATATGTACATAAGAGTTTATTTTAAGATATTCTTCACGATTGTTTCATAACACTAAACTGAATTTAATAATCAACGACAATGAATGCCAAACTACAAATTTCATCTCTACTCGTATTCAGACGAGGTTAAATGATTTGGTTTGGGTTTTGTGGTTTATTTTTGTAAATTATATTAATATAAGGCTATTATTTTGAAAACTTGGTTGTCATTGTATCAATGATTACGTCAGTTTTTCTGTAAAACGTTTCGTCGCATGTGTCTCTGCGTTCACGAAGGTTGAGCACACTATATTTTTTATATTAATACTGCGTTTCCAACCTAAAAAGTATAGGTCTGGTGGTCACAGCTCTCTGACAAAACAAAAAGAAAATCTGGGGCCTTAAAAGCAGTGTGTCATAATCAGTTTATTTCATAGAATAGTATGCCGAAAGTTCTAAGTTCTAAGGAAAGGAGTAAATACAAAAATACCATGTTACGAGGTCGGAAGCGAATTAGCAGGAAACGCTGAACGTTAACAGCCGATAACCTACATACGCTAGATTCACCAGATAGGTAGGTATGTACACTAGATTCTAGGAATATCTTACCATCATCAACATCATCATCTTCACATTTATTACATGTCACGTAATCTGAACTTTAGGATATAACAATTGTAAGTATTCCGCCAAATTTTTACCATCATTGGAGTACAAGACGTTGGGCGATGCGCCATCGGTACATAGTGGACATCCCATTCTTACGCACTAAACGTTTTGGGAATACTTTCATTGTGCGTACAGCTAAGATGTGGCATTCCCTGCTGGAATTTGTTTTTCCTGGTAGCTACAATCAGGGGGTCTTTAAGTCAAGAGTGAATAGGATACTACTAGGCAAGCGTGCTTCACCGTCGACCACATCGTCGCTTACCATCAGGCGAGATAGTGGTCAAACGCGAGCCTATCAATAAAAGAGGAAATATTTACTATGGTTTTAGGAGTAGATAGGATACTGAGATCTCGATACAGCATCGCTTCTATTCGATATTTTTTCTACGTGTCCGGACAGCCGATTGTCACGTTATTAGTTTATTAATAACGAAAACAAAAATAAGCATCCATTGCCCTGACGTATGTAATGAAAGTTATGCTTTTTTATTATGAAACAAAAGTGCGATAGGTCAGTTGCTTGTCCCACGCATTTTATACTGCAAGGCAAGGGTTAAAAGGGTATAATAATTAATACCTTTTGTTAGTTAAGTTAAATAATTGTTAAAGCTAGAACAAGCAAATAGAGTATCCTAAACGATTTCGAAACAAGGCAAAGTTTAGCGATGTTCTTCCAGGAGAAAAAAGAACATGATGAGCCATTGTGGTTTCTCATACAAATTGCAATAAATTATTATTTTAGCCTATGTGCCACTAACCTGTACTGGGACAAAACTAACTTACTAGATAAATAGAAAATATCCCACTGAAGGGCAAAGTGAACTTGCAACACACTACTCAATTACTTCTCATCGCAATAACATAACCCAATAATTAAAATAAGCATTCCTAATGAACGCCATGGGACTGCTAGCACCGTCCCATCGTCCCCTAGTGATGACGTCACAAGCACAGCGACGTCGCAGCTCCTACCTTGACCTGCAGCCCTAGTACCCCACATCTTGTTCTAGGAAGATACTCCACTAATTATTAAAGTAATTCATTCCCGACGTTTTCCTACTGTTTGTACACAAATATGTGTCAATTTTTATTGGAACCGCCGATCGGTTCTGAAAAATTTTTCGTGTCAAGGTTATTCGGTGGAATTTTATTATTTTACCTGTTTTGGAGGTGTGCTCGTTGTAAACAGGTAATTGAATGTGCATTGGATTAAAGAAGGATGGATACTTAGATATAGGCTTTTGTCTATTTTATTTTTGTTAATAAGGACGGTTAGGAATCGTTCTATAGCATCTGCTACAGATTCTGATTCGTCTGATACAAATTCTGGTAGGATTCTAAGCTTATTTGCAGTAGCAAGGGTAAGGAAATGATAATGGAAGTAGGTATATGGAAAAAAAGAATTTAACTATGGAAGAATATGTCTTTGACGACCAGTGAGAAAATATTTTCGCTGTTATTAAAAATTGCGACAGTCATTACCTATATAACATACCTACGGAGCTTCGAATCAACAACTTGATAGCTATCGTCGTGTTTTATGCGATACGAAAGAGAAAACGAATATGACGAAGCAGACAGAATCTTTAAAATTTGTAATTAATTATAAACCTATACGCAGCTCGTAAAGAAACTAAGAAAATGACTATCACTGAAGTGCCTTTCTTTGGTAATGTTGCCTCTTTCACTTTTGTTAGAAGATTTACTTTAGGTAGGTAGGTACAAGAATACCAACACCCACTTTTCAGAATGAAAGAAAATTGTCATTTTCGTGCCTAACTTAATTCAAAACGTCGACGTAACTAGTTATGAATAAGTTAAAACAATTCTGTAGCAGTTTATTTTTGTGGCAAAAAAAATCCACTTCAAAGTTTGCGGCCGTCTCTAACTGAAAAAAATGAAACTTCCTTAATTCAGCTACACTTGTAACTTTGGTCCCTAAGGGTGAAGCCCTAAGTGCTCGAACGAGCGGCGGTTCCACCAAAGAGGTTCTTTTTATTTAGTGATAAAAACTTGCAAACATTTTTGTCGTTTCACTAACATTCATACCGTTAGGAACTGCGTATTTAAGAATAAAAAGGTTGGATTTATTATAATTAAAATAATTTGTCTGCTTCCAAATTGCGGGCAGCTCTTTAAGAAATGCGCTAAAGTTAGGTACTGTTGTTATACTTATTTTTTATGAAATCATTTTGGCTAAATCACTGTTATATATTCAGTTTAATTGTATACAGATAGTTGGTAAGTGTAGGTACCGCTTTTTATTTTCCCCTTCTACATAACTTTTATCGACCTGTTTTGTGTCTAAAACGTATGGCTACTCTCATAAGCTTTCCATCACTGTAACATGAAAGTGATCATTAAGAACCTGTCTGTGCATTAAATACGAAGATTTATATACAATAGAGACAGTATATTCTATGTATAATTACCTAGAAAGGTGTATGCTCGCATATGCACCGCGAAGGGCCACCGCGGACCGGCCAGTCCTTGCATTTGAAAAGGAAAAAGTAGTTTAATAGCTTAACCTAATCATTGGACGAATTTGACAAAACAAAAGATCTATGGTCCACATTAGCTCTAGATCGAAAGGGCTGGCAGTCGTGGGGAAAGTGCTCAGCAGCGGGATAAAGGTTCCTGTCAGAACAGTAACCAAAACATTGGCAAAAAGCCTTCGCCGCAGATGAATTTCACTGCTAAAGAAGTTAGGCACTTCCAAACAGTGATGTCAGTGCTATCGAACAAAAATCTGCCAGATACTGTTTCTAATTCAATATCTAATATTTATTTTTATGGATCATAAAATATCTTGGAGTTTATTAACTTTCCCATTACACGTCGGTGTCTATGTACAGTATGTTCGCAGGTTCAGATAGTTATTAGGCAGGGAAAGCGGTTAGATGTGCCGTCCAGTGCTCGGGTCGCTTTCGCTTCCGGCCGCGCGGGGGCGCCACTGACCTACTGCGTCTGAGATATATCTCGTCGAGAATAACCGACTAGATTTTATGTCTAAGGTAATAACGTTTTCTTGGATAAGATTCTTGCAAATTAAACAGTAAACACTGATAGATTACTCGCTTGAAAAAAACTAAACCTCATTTATGTAGGTAGGTCGTATTACCGAAATTTACAAAGAACATTTTACTAAATCCAAGATTCTTTGGACGACGGTAGATATTATAGTTTGGATCTATTGTTCTAAGCATCTAACAATTTATAGGTTCAAATAGTATTGAATAATTAAATCAAATTATCAAATCTAAGTACCTACCGATTTAAGTAGTTCGCAATTTAATTTAGATTGAACCTCTATAAACGCTACATGCTTCCCAGAATCGATTAGATAGAATAGATTACGCATCCCAGATGCGAGTACATAGGTACCTAGGTATAGGTACTGGATGCTTAGTGCCTGGCTTTAAAACTTTCTCGTGGCTGCCGGCCTAAACGTTTGACGAGGTAAAAGCGGCAAGTCGTGAAAGGAAAATCGTCGATACTTCCTCGAGCGGAAATCGAAAGTGGATTGTGATCGCGAGGAGAAAACTGCATAGACGGAGGTAGCTAATGCATGTCGTTGCAACTGCACTTTGGGTAGTAGCGACATCTATTAACTGTTTGAGGAATTATAGTTGTTACTCTATAGTGCTGCCATCTAGTAGCGGATAGCCAAATCACGGAGACACGTCTGTTATATCGTAGTTTTAGTATTCACCGCTAGATGTCGCTAAAATAAATGTCGCTACTTTACCCCCAAGTCTTATAACTAATAAGTAATAAAACTCACCTTTACCTCCACCAGCATCATGCACCTGCGGCTTCCCGCTCGGCATCCTCTGCATCGGCGACGCGCTGCCGTAGTTCATACTCGTCGTGTTGTAATCAGAGCTGATTGGTTCTTGCTTTATCCCGCTAGGTGACGCTGAGAGCTTTTCAGCTAGCAGCGGATTTTGCGAAGCGATGTTATATCGCCCGTTATTAATATTACTTGATACGGCATTGTTGATGGCACTCGTGCCTGATCTCAACAGTTGTTGTAACCGTTGTTGGCCATTGTTTGGCAGTGCTAATTGACTGTTCTGCTGGTAGTAGCCTTGGAGCTGGCTGCTGGACGTTGGCGATGATATGTTGTTGTTTTCTTCTTGCTGTAATTAAAAATCATACAATCAATTTTATGATTTTTACTATAAAACTCAAGTCTTACTAATAATGGGTAGATATCTCCTTCTCATTGGGACATTGTGGCAGTTATTAGGTTACTGTTGGAATGAACAGCAAGAGATCTGTGCAAACACTGTTCCACTATTAAAGCCTAACTCCTGATTCAGGGTAGTTGAACGGGCTTTTAAGAATACTAATATGATACTCTGTACTTTACGTCGTGTGTGTGTGTCTGAATGAATTTTGGCCTAAAATTCATCCGACCTAGGAATCGAACCCAACGCCCTTGCAAACATGACACCCATGAAGTAGTTTATACAAGCTGTACAGTAGTCACAACGGATCTTTGTGTCTCTCGCTTACGTTTCTCGCATCGTCATAATACGACTAAACTGATTTGGATGAAATTTGAAAAATGGGTAGACATGGCCATACATAATATGATAGTTTTATCTTGGTAGTACGTTCCCGTGGGACATTTTATAGTTCACGCGGGCGAAGCTCCTGGTAAAAGCTAGTACGTTTATAAAGATACTAGCACTGCGCCCGCGACGTCGTAAAAAATTCATATTTCAGGTGTCCAATTTACAAACTGTAGAAATTTTATACAAACTTTCAACCCCCTTTACGGGTGGAATTTCCAAAAACCAATAGATACAAGAATTATTTTTATCAACCAAGAGCGTAAATCTAACATTTAATTTGTCCAATATACAAACTGTATAAATTTCATACAAACTTTCAACCCTTTTTTTACCTCTTTATGGGTGGAATTTCCAAAAACTAATATACATCCATTCAAAAACTAATATAGGTACATACATTATTTTTATCAACCAACAGCGTACCTACATCTAAAATGTCACGTGTCCAACTTACAAACTGTAGAATTTCTATACAAACTTTCAACCCCTTTAGGGGTGGAATTTCCAAAAAAAACTTTTCTTAGTACGCCCTTATGTCACTTGAGGAACCTCCCTGCCAAATTGCATCTTTATACGTCAAGCGGTTTTCGATATTTCGTAATAGGTGAGTGAGTGACCTTTCGCTATTATATATATAGATAGATGTGACTCTCACCTTTATTTCAATAGGCGGCACAGAAGACGCGGTGGCATTCGTTAAATCCGTAAAAAACGTTTCAAAATTGTCGAAAGCAGTCTCTCCCAGTTGCTTGAGTATGTCGTCGGGGTCGGCCGCCTCGCCGGTGTCGGGCTCTAGCGTCAAGCCGCCGACGATGTTCGTGAGCTCGGCCTGCGAGAGGTCGCCCAGAGATGTCGCCATCTGCTGTAGTTGTGCGGCCGCTTGGCCGCCGGCTGCCACTACCGCGTCCTGGAACTAACACATGTTTTTTTGTATACATTCTCGTTTATAAGATAGTCTGTAATTTTTGTGTTTGTGTACCTAATCCTGATTAAAATTGGATAGTAAAACTCCTACTTCAATGAGTTGTTAGTCAAGTTATGCTCTAGTGTTGGGAATATAATAAATTTAATAGATATAAGTCTAAACAGTGCGCTCGCTCTCTTTTTGTCTTCTAATAATGCTTGCAATTACTGCTCCAAAGATATCTTGATGAGTTTGTCACAGTAAAATGTGTAACTGTGGAGAGTATTACCTGCAGGCAATTGGAGAGGTCAACCATCCTGCCCTCATTCTCGGCGGACCACCATTCGTCTTCAATAAATGGCATCGCCAGCGCCTGTCCCGATGGCGCATGCGTCCCCGCCACCTTTATCACGGTTCACACTAGGTGGCGCTTTCACACCACTCTTACACACGCGAGCACTCGCGGACTATACAAAAATGTATTTACACTAATAAATTCGTTCAAAATGTTTGGCAGCTTCTTGGACGGAACGGTCATACTACATGTAGGTATTACGCGAATTTTAGGTACTTAGTTACGGGGGAACACATATCGGTTTGTTTGTTGTTGCCGCTGGACGACAGATGGCTCTGCTTGTTCGGCTTGCTTGTCCTCCTCCCGGCCAGGTTACCTCACTCCTCGTAATCCACTTCTCTTCAGCAGCAACCTGTTAAGATTACGAGCGTAGGCTTTCACGTCTTAACACTGTTCGCAAATAAATTTATTGAATTCTTTGCTAGAGAGATTTTAAATAAGAGGGGGACGTTAGTGCTTATATTAGTAAGATTCAACAAAAGGGAATTCTAATAAGCGGAGTGTATTAAGATGTATTTTAAATATTCAAAAATAGGCAGCATAAAAATATTAAAGAATCAAGTTAGCCAACGCTTAACAGCAATTATTTTTAACAGTAATTGTATGTATATTGCTGATGTTAGGCGGGTTAGTTTACTAGTTTGCTACTCGCCAAAAGATGGCGCTGGTCTGCAGGAGTATGTAAAAAATTGCTGTTACATCAAAATTTCAGGTTAAGTGGATTTTTTTCTTTTTTCAGCTGGATTTAATGTTATAGTGTTGTAAGTGTGACGGCGGCGATGCGCCGAGATCACCTGGCGACGTCCCGGTGAATGTCAAATCTGCGTCGATACAGCATAGAGGTAGCGCGGCGCTCACCCTCTTGCTCACACGTTCAGCGCGCTCTGGAAATAAAAACATTAGGAGTATTAATTAATTTACTCAGAATAACTTTAAATTAGCAACATTTAAGAGAAGCGAAACGCTAAATGATTTAAGAAATTAAATTCGCGATATATTTAAGACAGACAGTGGTTGACCTATTTAAAGTGTAGATACAGCAGATTAATAAATCATTCGCGGATCGTTTGCGCATCACGTGTAGCGAATAGTACAATAAAACTAATCTGGTGTCGTGACGTATGGGCCAGTCAACGAACTTAAACTACTCGGCTATTTCGAGCGTCACCTCACAAAACATTGTTCTTCTACGATACCTAACACTAAATTAAATGCGATTCATGGTATCTTTTACGAATTCAAAAAAGGTGCAGAAATGAATTGAAAAAATGAGACATGTGGTTCTCAAATATCTTCTTACTACAGCATTATTTATAACAAGAGGCATTCACCACCCGGAATGAACGTAAATCAAAAATTCTATGGTAAGGTAATTGAGTAACATTAAAGAACGGGCGTGCGTGTGCTTTGCTTGCATTTATTAGTAATATCTAAAAAAAATACCGTCAGTTCGACGACGTATTCATGAACTGAATACTTTTGCGGAATTGAGGTCTTCAAAAATTAAACGGGTAATAATAAGATAACCTATTGTATGTAGGTACTTTGAAACACGAAAACCTGCGTGCTTTCTGATTTAGGGATAAAAGAAGTCAATGAAATCTTGTAACCATAAAACATATAATATAACTTATAACTATATCTTTTACACTTGAAGAAGTTGCGTAACTCGCTTCATCTTTAAAATTAACTGACCATAAAATGCTCAAAGCTACTAAAAGAAAACAAAGAAAAAGTTATTAACGTAACAAACATAAGACGTTCTCGTAATCATATTATGCTGAACTCACAATGCACGGAAGACTGCGCGCGCGCCGCGAAACAAAGAAATGCAGCCAATCAACGCGCGCCGTTTGAAAAAAGTGAACAATGCTAGCTCAGTCTTTCACTATAATTGTCGTGTGTGAAACAAAAATAATTACTTTTCTTTTCTAAACGCTTCCTTGTACCGCTTTCTTCGTGCGTAGTTTTTTTTTCAGAATATATTTTTGCAACTTTGAATACGTTAGTGTGTGTTAGGTCATATCTGGCTAAATTAATAATAATATTTGATTGAAAAATTTAATTATCGTCTAACAATGTTTTTACTCTTCAAATCTTCAACCTCAAATACCATATTATTACGAGCTGGGGTTCAGGGATAAATGACATAAACAGCAGACTTCAATTAATCACACTTTATTACAAAAACAATTCTTCTCCAATTCTCTTACTTTGCACTATTTTCCTTTTCCGACCGCTCTGTGCCGCTCCCAAATCGAAACTGACTCCAACCAACCCGAACGCTCTTTATGCAGCACGGAATATGTTTCTAGAATGTTCTACACTGTACTAGATAATTCGAGAATCTTCCAGAACAATCGGCTTTCGAACTTATTGTTCCCGAATCGACTAGAAACTTTTTTTTTAACCATTCGACACGAGGTTTCGAGATATCTTCTCGAAAGATCGTGTCGAATGGAATTTTCCAAAAGTTCTGCTATTCGTTACTAGATGGCGCTACTAGTTACTACTAGTTCTTCCTCTCGTCACTAGATGACGGTGCCCTATATTTGTAATATTGCCATCCTCTTAGACATGCTCGTCCCGAGCATTGTTAGACCCATGATAACGGGCCAACCGATCCACATGAACGACTTTTGATGCACCTCAGGTCACATTTTAATTCGGTAGGTGTCGTCATTAATAATAGATAACTTAATTTAATCGGTAAGTTCGACACAAATGTAGGTAGGTTTGCAAAAAATCACCCTTAGTACACGAAGTTCATTTGCATACGTACTTAGTTTTTTAAGTAAAATTAATTGTTAAGTATCAGTGTACTTATTTTCTCTGTGTACTTTGTTACAATATCTTATAAATAGTTGGTGTTAAAAAGTGCGTTTATGTCTTACCATCGCGCTGTAAGTTCATCAATAACTGTCTAACGTAAATAATATGATATCCATGTTTCATAACAATTAGTTTTGCTCATTACTTTTAGTATACGTAAATGTTTTATATAGGCGCTATAGTCTGCAAAAACAAGCATTTCTTAAGTTTAAATGCTTTTAAAAACGCAGGTGATCTTCAAACGTCCGTCTCACGATGATAATGTCATAAAGTTAGTACCCGCTCCATCAATCTCTCAAAGGTGGCAGGAGCATTACAAAATCCAAATGCCATGATGTTGAATTGCCACAATCCTTTGCCTGTAGAGAATGCTGTATTTTCCTTATCTCGAGGGTCTATCTCGACCTGCCAGTAGCTACTCTTCAGATCTTAGGTAGAAAACTATTTCATCCCCGTTAGCGTATCCAGCGTGTCGTCGATTCTTGGCAACGGATAACTGTCCTTCTTCGTGATGTCGTTTAGTCGGCGATAGTCTACACAGAAGCGCATGCTGTCGTCCTTCTTCTTCACCAACACTACCGGTGAATACCATGGGCTGGATGAAGGTTCAATCACGCCATCTTTGACCACACCCTTGATCATGTCGTCAACTTCACGTTCCCGTGCCACTGGTATAAGTCTTGGTCGCTGGCGGATTGGTACCTCATTTCCTGTATTCTGTGTTGAACTAACGCAGTCTTCCCTATGCCTAGTACCCTTCACCAAGGTGCGCGCAATCTTGCATGAGGCATCGCTATCTGATCCGAATCGGCTTTCCCGATCAGAAATTCTTGGTAGACAAACTGGTATGATTGTTTCTGACCTAGGACGAAGAATAACCTTCTCCAGGCAGTCCACCTTTCCCGGTGATGCACCTTCCATGAAGACTTCCTCTGAGCCACATTTCAACACTCCTTAATGAACGTCAATCTCTCACTGATATTTCCGCATGAAGTCTAGACCCAGAATGCAGTCGTCCACTATGTCGGCCACGATAACATTGTGGCGGTAAACTTTGTTCCCTAACTTAATGTCCACCTCCTTCTCACCTCGGACGGTTATGTGCTGACCGGTGGCTGTTCTCATATGTATACCTACATGGTCCGTCCACCGTCTTGCTAGTTGGAAACTGACAACTGTCCGAGAAGCCCCAGTATCCAATGTCAGCTTGCAAGGTGTTCTGTTAATTTCGCCCTCGATGACCATGCTGTTCCCGTCACAGGATTGTGAGATCAAAATCCTTGGTGCTCTTCCATCACCAGCCAGCACCCGCCCCTTAGTCCTGGCATCTACTCGTTTCCCTGCTGTTGTTGCCCAGCAGGGTCGTCAGGTGAACCTCTACTGGCGACGGCTTACCACCGTGGGTAGGCCTTCGTTTTGGGCAGCTCAAGCGGATGTGGCCTCTCTCCCCGCAGCCATAGCATCGGGGTGAAGTTGCAACCTCCCTGATTCGGTAACTCGTCCCGTCAAACTGCCTCCACCTCCAAAGCGTGGGCTAGAGCGTCCCTGAGGTCCTTGAAATGATCTAGCCTTACAGCAGCCCTAACCTCCAGGTCACGTTTCCCATCCGTAACCGTCTGTACGAGGTTCCCGTCGATCAGCACATGTGAAGACTGGTAAGCCTTCCGGACCAGTGTTTCAACTTCTAGAGCCCACTGCTGTAGAGTTTCACCAACCCGTTGCGATCGTCTTTAGTTGGGCCCGAAACAAATTTTCGCAAAGGTGCGCGTCGCCATATCTCAATTTTGGGCCATACATTGAGGCAAAGGCTCAGCTGGCTGCATAAAAGCTGGGGATCCTTGCAAAGGTGAGAAGGTACTTCACGCCAGAACAGCTGCTCAGCTTGTATCAAGCGCAAGTTCAATAATGCATGGAGTACTGTTTCATCTCTGGGACGGATCTGCCAAATACCAGCTTGATGTACTAGAGTCGATCGAAAAGCGGGCCAAGAGGCTCATCGGCGATGAGGCACTGGTTAAGTCAAAGCTCCAGAGCCTTGAACATCGTCGCCGTGTTGCCAGCTTGTCGGTCTTTTATCGATTACATTTCGGGGAGTGTGCGATGGAATTACATGATCTAATTCCGCCCAGCCCGTTTCATCATCGGACTACCAGACGTACGGCGATGCACCATCGGTACATGGTGAACATCCCACCCATACGCACTAAACGTTTTGAGAACACTTTTATTATGCGTACAGCTAAGGAGTGGAATTCCCTGCCGGAGTCTGTTTTTCCCGATAGCTACAATCTAGGGGTCTTTAAGTCAAGAGTGAATAGGTTACTTCTAGGCAAGCGTGCTCCATCGTCGACCCCATCATCGCTTACCATCAGGTGAGATGGTGGTCAAGCGCGAGCCTATACGAGATAAAAAAAAAAAAACTAGCTTCTAATGCTTCCAGAAGCTTCTCGAAAGTGACGTATTTTCCCAGCGCCTCTAACACGGTCAAGGCCTGGTCGCGAAGATCCAAGGTTAGAGCAGTCAAGGCCTGTTTTTTAGTCCATCCATTCTATTTCATTACGGCCTCAAACTGAATCTTGTTGGCGGACCATGACGAAGAGCCATCAAATGGTGGCACTTTAAAACCACGTGACGAAGGCGCCATTACCGCAGCTGCCACAGTCCCATCTCCAGACTTGAGCCCACTTATTGTCATCTCCATCTCGATAATGCGGGTCTCATGTTGCTGGACCTGGCCCTTTACCTCTTTCGTTGCCTTACCGATGGTAGTGCGGAGGTCCACTCTCAATGAAACGCGTTTTTCCTCACTACTGAGGAAAAACGCGTTTCATTTGTTTCTGTATCAACCTGTAGAAAATGACTTCAAAAAGTTGTAAATGAGACGCTGACTCGTTTTGCTATATTTGCGGCGAATTTGAGTACAAATTTTAAGATTTACGAGGCATATCAAGCTTACTTCCATCTACTTGTTAAAAATCAAGACAAAAATGGGCTCCACATGTTTCAAGTAATTCTTGAAGATACATTCTACTATACATGGACTGTATTTCTACTGAACATGACAGGCAAAGTAAAACTGATCAATTTTAAACATTTGGACTCTATTTTAAAACTTCTATTGTAAGAATGAAACTTATATGGATTATCGGTATTTTTTAATAAATCATCAATATGTCCATTTTTTAAGAATTTTAATTATTCCATTTTTTACGCCTACAAGCAAATTCAGAACCATTTTTTGTTCTTAAGCTTATTTCTAGGTATAAAAGCAATACAAGTAAGATATGTATAACCCGTGCACAAAAATGCCTGAGACCGGTGCTATTTAAAGTCTGCCGCTTCAATTAATCACACTTTATTACAAAACACTTCTTCAACAATTCTCTTACTTTGCACTATTTTCCTTATCCGACTGCTCTGTGTCGCTCCCAAATCGAAAGTGACTCCAATCAATCCGACCGGTCATTATATAGCACGGATGATGTTTCTAGAATGTTCTATACTGGTCTAGATAATTCGAGAATCTTCCAGAACAATCGGGTTTCGAATTAATTGTTCACGAATCGACTAGAAACTTCCAGAACATTCGGCTCGAACATTCTGGAAAATTCTATTCGACACGAGCTTTCAAGAAGATTAGTTCCGCTCTTCGATACTAGATGGCGCTACTAGTTACTATTAGTTCTTCCTCTCGTCACTAGTTGGCTTTGCCCTATCTTTGTAACAATATAAACAAGGTGAAACATATTTATAAAACAATGTTGGATCAGGAAAAAGTATCGCCAGTTAGGCACATCAACTGAAAGTGTTGTCCGTAAATTCCAACCAAAACTGTCATTATTTGATAGCCTTGATTTGAGTTGGGCTATAAGCAGACGCAGTGCGTCAATCTCCTAAACAATTAATTTCTATGAGTGTACCGTATTATTTAAATATATTTGGTCACAGATGTATATAGGAAAGAAGATTACTAATAGTTGGAATCTTGATGTCATTTACCTAACGTTAAACATTCATCACTTTCATCTAAATAAGTAGTCAATTAATAGGCAACTGCGAGAAAATACACACTGCCGTGATTTAATCATAGGATTAATTAGAGACACAGTCATACTTCAATTAAGAAAGTTGGTTGCGCCAGAATTGTCGGCTGTATAGATGTCATTTTTTGATTAATTCGATCAGCACTTTTTTTAACAACGAAACGCATACATAAACAAACTTTTGCACCTATACCTATTACATACAAGGGTTACGTACAGCGCCATCTGACGTCGAATAGGCGAAGTTATTTTTAGCTTAAATGCATTGTTTTGTGAATGTCTGAGTTTATAATTAAAATTCTATTAATTTTGAATGATATTATGTTGTTTAATAATATTATATATGTACATACTTAAACACTAAACAAAAGTAAACTTGAATGTTATTTTAAGTATCGTTCAATACCTAACACATTAGAAATTTATTATTATTTAAAATTAAGGCTTTACAAGTGCGTTCTTATTATTTTCCTTCACTAATAAATTTTCCTGTTTATTATAGCCTATTGAAAGATTTATAGACTTCAGTGAGACGCAACCTTGAATCATTTACTTCCTATTGCATATTGCTCTGAGGACCTTGCATTGAGTTGGCGTAATTGCGACGAGCTAATATCTTGCTAATACTTATCTTGTTTACACAACCTGTTGTTTGTTTTAATGTAGTAAAATAGCATTTAATGAAATAAACATAATATTCTTAGTAGGTAATATTATAATAGATAAATACAGAATAAGTCGGTACTTAATGTTCCTACTACTTCGCTTTATATGTTGGTTTCTTTTGCTAATACGAACTGTAATTATAACTTATTTATTGCAGTTTGAGGAAGAACCTTCAGCATTCTACCACGCGATCAATATGACTGCAATGTCAATAAAAAATGTACAATAATTATAATAATTTACTTTGAGGTAAATTAATTATTGTTGCCAAAACGATTTCCGTATGATCGAAGTTAAAAGTTTTGCCAAATCAAATCAGAATAATTTAATTATACATCGAATAAAAAATACAAACTAAATAATAAGTTTTGACTAATGGATTTGGATTAATTACTTCTTAAACAAAATAAAATCTTTATTTGAATGCGTAGAACTAAACGCAACACATTCCACACTCACATGACATTGACAGCGGTATAATCTGTGGTTTTGTCACAGAACATTTTTAGGTTCTTTCCACTGACTATTGGTTCTTTCTTTATCTTAGTTTTGGTTCATCATTCATTCATCGGTCGATCTATGTTATTGTGTTGCTAAATTTTTGCGATGTCGGCGGAAAAGCCGGAAAATTATACTGATTCTTCCACATCAGAGTCAGAAATAAGTGCGTGTAGCCCTACTTATAATCCATTGAAGGCTCTTTACTCTGACAGAGTAAAGGTCCCCGTGGAATCGGCACCATTGTATGAAAACATTGTTCAATTTGAAGCCGCACAGAAGAAACAACATGAAGTATTTCCTGTTGGTAAGAAAGAACTGGTGGATAAAAGAGAGGAAGAGAAGGAAAGAAAGAGAATTGAAGAAGAGAAACGGTTAGAAGAGAAAAATAAGCAGCGGTTCGCTCAGTATGGAGGTAAGAATTTGAGGTTATGTTTTGATAAAAAGCCTATTGATAGTTGTTGTAGTTTGGAGTAGAAGTACATAAAGTACAGTTGTTTATAAGTTTATAGGCAACGACTAATATTAATAGTTTGCATGTTGAGTAGTTATGAAGTGAAATAAAAATGTAGTTGTATTTATTAATTCAACTATTCATTTAAATTATCATCATTTTTCCTAGTTAACTTAGTTATCCTAATGATGAGTGACGTTAATTTTACTGTTCTGATATATCAGAGGCCTTTTTCCCAGCAGTGGGAACATTAAAAAGGCTAATGATGTTGATATATCAGACAATTAAATAGATATTCCCACTTAACCAGACAACGTAAAGGAAATCACAATAACGGACCTTGGGAAATCATCAAATTCTCTTTTTCATTATGAATTTATATATTATAATGGTGTATCAGTGTTTACCAATATCAATGGAAAGGTTTAATAAAATTAAGTTAACCAGTTCTTCAATATTTGATTTATTAATAAATAATTCTAGTACTTAATTAACAAAACTATGATCATTGACAACCTCGATCGGAGGGGTTTGGCGCATGGAACAAATATTGGTATGACCTAATCACCTATAATATTACTAAGCCTGTGTTTTGTAGTATTTCAGACTTTTTTGATACTTCACTACTTAGTATAAGGATGTAATAAAATAATACCAGCATTAAACTGTCCCACTGCAGGGTAAAGGCATCTTCTAAAACAGAGAACTTTTTGCATAAGGCGGGTTGGCAATTTCAGACTTATACTAACAATAAGTCCAGGTTTCCTCACAATATTTTCCTTCACCATTGTCAGCAATGTCCAAGATAAACTTAGGAAGTACATATGAATTTGAAAAAGTCACATTGGTGGCCGAGGTTTGAACTCACAACCTCAGACATGACAGGCGAGGTCTTACACAATTTGTTTAGAAAGATAAAACAATATTAACACTGTTAATTAATTTTATTGGGAATTCTGCTGTTGAATCACATATTGTGATTGATTCTACTAACTAACAACATGTAAGATCATATATTGTGATAAGAAATTTAACAACCTGATTAGTCCGAGTAAAATTTTAGCAACTAAGGGTAAAGTACTTACATATATCAGTGCAATAAATAAATATATCAGTGATGATTACATTAAACAACATGAATGTTTAATTATGCTCTGAGATCTGTACATGGATCTAAAATATAATTCTTTGAATATTAAATTGGGTTTCTTTTTACAAGCTTTTAATTATCTTGCAATGTATGGTATGTAAGTGTGTTCAGGACAAATATTACAACTGAATTTTTAAGAAGTTATCATGCACCGATTAAGAGGAAATTTTACATACCTTTAGTTTGGATGACAATGCATGATTAGCTAAGTGACGTCATTCTAAATCCAATATGGCGGACGGCCCAAGATGGCGTACTAGTTATTTTTCGTGCACTGCCATGATGTGGGTATCAACTGAAAGGGTTTGCTGAGAAGAATACGAAAGAAGATTGTTAAAAATATTTTTAATGAATATTGTTTTCAAAGTAAAATTGCGTTGTCATTTCATATAGAAATATTGTCAATGAAGCCTTGCTTGTATTTAACTGATCCATCCTCAGAAATGAACCTTATTAAAACCCTATAATTAAAGAATAAATCTTAAATTCTCATTATGTGTAATTATATTAACAAAACTCAATAGGTCTAAATTTGTACCTACCATCTAAGTTCACATGTGGAAGCAATAAATGTATTGAGTACTTAAATTACTATCAAACAGATGATCCTTAAGAATATTGCTAGAGAACGTCACAGTAAATGTCTCCTAAATTAAAACCATTATAAATCACACAAACTTTAACTATTCCTAATCCATCTCCACAAATCTCATATTCATGCCCTCATCTCCTGCCACATGGAGCCCCAGGTCGGCGCGAGGTCAGTCTAGGCCGTGCGTTCAATGCACGCGGTTCTATGTCAACTGCGGACGACGAACCCGTCCCCCGCCTCTCCACCCGGCCTACCCCAGGATAAGCTACGCAGCCCACCCAGGCAGTTGTGGCTAACATTTGAGGATCAAGGTTCGATCCGTGAAGCTCCGTTTGGCGTTTGATTGGGATTAGGGAAACGAGAATCGGAAAATTATTTGATGAAAATGTGTGATCGTAGTTGGGAAGGAAATTTTTGGACGGCGTATGCCAATTCTTTTCTGTAATGTGTTAAAACAGTGTAACCAGGAGTATCACGTTACGGAATTACGGGGTCAAATATGCAGTTGCTTCATGGAAAATACTGATATTTAGCTGTATTTGATTCAACTGGAAGCTGATGATATAGTTGGAAAAAGGTAGATGACGTACTCGTATGCACAATTCTTAGACACTTCCAAGAAGTGGTCAAACTTTAACAATTTCTATCGGACCATAAATAAAACTCAACGTGAACATAACGACGAACGGTTCCTAAGCAGAGAATCCTAGCAATATTTCAAACTTTGACATCTCACGCATAACTTTGACATCTCACGCATCTAACAGCCGAGTCGTAAATAACGAATGACCCTACATAGCTTTTCGCATTACTGCCGAGCTAATCAATAATGTCGAAACATATATAATATATGGTTGAAAGGATTGTCTTACTTTAACGCGGCGTATTTCAGAGAGATAAAAATCATATTCTAAAACTGGTCCTATCAGTCGCGTCGCTAAGGACCACCTCTCATTCGACATTCGCAACGAAGTAGCATCCAAGCGCCATAAAGTCCATAATAAAAATCCTTTTATTACCGTGAATGGACGTAACGTATCCAGGTCCGCATAGTCAATGACTTGCTATCAACAATGGCATCAGCTCATTTGCATAGCGCCCGTGACCCGTTGCCCCGCCGGCCTTGCTTACATAAACCTTTTTTTATCCACAATTTGTTTTGCTTAGAACGAGTGGTTTGGTTGCGTCAACAGGTTTTCCGGGGCAGCCTGTTATTTTGCGGATCCGTTTTAGGGCGGAATGGCTTCGTACTTAAAGAGATCATGATTACTTAATGTAAGTTGAAAGTAAAGAGAAATAAACATTGAAGCTTTGGTTTTAGGAGTACTTTCTGTGTTTTGCGCCATTTTCGGTGATTTTTCTTGAATTGAATCCGATATTTCGTGTCTCGTACATAGTCATCGTTCGCGATATTTATTCAAAAAATAATTATGTGCCCAGCTATCGGTCTGTTCCCATTTAAGCTCAAATTGTTATCAAAACACATAATTACTTTTACCAAAACAATAATGATAAACCATGGTAATTTCTGTGTCAAATTCGCGATATACGCACCCTTGTGCGTTAATTAAGAAACTTAAAATATTTTAAACGAACAAACCACATAGGAACCAAACACGCGATCGCGTGTTAAAATTACCAATTATTTTCTCACCAAATCGACAAAAATGGCGGTGGAAAGTGGCAGGTATAGCGCACCATAGATTAAACACAGCTGGCTTGTAAACTCCTTGTTCGCTTCTATTATCGGCTACTTTTGTGCAATCGTTAGTCTAATATAAGCGTAATGGTAGATACAGAGTATAATTATTGCAGTCGCGTTTTGTTTTGCAATACTGAAACACGGTCTGAACAATCGTGCGCATTTACATCTATTGAGTCTATCTAAGAAAGTGCTTGTTCGAAAGCTGGCTAACATGGATTTAAATGTAGCTGAATTACTTTTTGTTCTACTAATACGCACTTTTGAATGCTATTTTTAATTTGGGCAGTACGGAAACAGTCCTTTTCATTACCAATATATTCAGATGGTGATTAATAGTGGAACCCACGAACTTATCGTGAATTTCTTGAGTGCACATACGTACCCAAAAACCTGTGGATGAGCTAAGAGTTAAAATAGGGATTCCTGAAAAACTTAAAACAAAACTACTACTATACGCATAGTCATTTGAATCATAACTTGATGAGATACGTTTTCAACAAAAAACGAGCATTCGCAGCCAATCGTTCCATCACTAGAACGACAGATCGTTACGATTGTCGAGAGTATCAGAATAAATCGCAATGCGTTCATCTAGATGCATCGCCGCGAACGTAACATCGCTCGCTAGACTTTCGCGTGTACGATTGTTGCATAACCGCTTTCCACATGAGTGGCGCTCGCCGTCTCACTCGGCTTGGAGTCTCGGTCGTTGACATGCCATCCAGAGATTTTGCGCCTAGGGCTGTTGGCACTGGACACCCGACCCGACGAAAATTGAGGTTCATGCGTTGAGGCAGAATCAGCTAACCGCAGACAAAATTGGTTCCACGAGCGAGGTACTGCTGGAATCTACGCTGATGCTGATGTAAGGCTTTACAAATAACTGTATTTTATTTAGTCTGGACACAAAACCGAAAATGAGAATTTTAATGCTTTGAGCCAAAATCGCGAATGCGCGGGTTGATTTGAAAACCTTGCGTGTTCTGAGAGCGACGCACTTGATTAAAATGTAGATGAACTTTAGCTCCCGTGTTTTCCCCCGTATACATCGAAATTTGGTTGCTATGTACAATCTATATACTCGGTAACAAGTTGAGAGTACTGAACAGGAGTACCAATTATTTTATCAATGATTACTTTGATCTTTAACACGCGGGTTTTTCCAGTTTCAAAGAACTGCGCCTTCGCGTGTTACTTTACCTAAACTTTAATAAAATATTTTCAAGAACACTTTCATGGGTTCAGGATCGCTAAATTATTTTAAGATAACTTTGTAAGGCTGATGAAATGTTATCTTAAAAAGTTGTGTTACCAGTCGAAATTATTTTTATTTGTACGAAGCGTGCTAAGAAATGCCGATAAACAATTGTGGCATCCGAGATAAGAGACAATAAAAATGTTAAGATTGTATGTTATGAGTGTTATGACTATGAGTAAAGGCATTTTAATTCAGATTTCTGTCAATTAATTTTATGAATTGAACTAGTATAGTCTTGACAAGATGTTCAGAATCATTGTAGTCTACCTACTGAGCTACTAACCCTTGACCCTTCGTTTTCTTTGATAAGCCTTTAAAGTTCTTGTTATCAAGAACTTTAAGCGTGCGGTCATTTAAGATATTGCTGGTGCGTTTCGATTTTAAAATTGTTATTTTGTGTGACTATTGAATACAATATCAAAATCAATTCGTATATAAAACTTATTAGCCTAGCTAGAGTGAAATAATTTCCCTTGCATGAAAATGGTATTCGAACTTATAATGAAACAAACGAAATTACGCAAATGTAGAGATTGTTTTTCCAAGAAAACTTATAATTTCAGTCCATTAAATTAGAAATCAAAGAAAACAATTACGTGTATTACGCTGTTTACGAATTATGAAAGAAGATAACAAATAGTTGCGTGCTCTGTTATCTATCACGCTAAGCCAGCGGGCTGCGCGTGCGCGCCTGGCACTACACAACAAATCTATGTGTTATTGGTTTCTGTGACATAATTAGGCACTGTATGGTATTTATACTAACCAATAGGTGTGTGATATAAAATGGATTAAACTTCGAATGTTACAGATGAAAAGCATACGCGTAAAGTCGTAGTACCGCACGGACAGATTGCGTAAGCAAATAATTGTGTTAAACGCATAAAAGTAAATCGGTACGTCGCCAATAAGCGGCGGAACGGAACGCAAACGGAAGTGATGCAACGGCACGCGTTTCGGCGCGCATCTGTGTAAACATGGCGCGCTTTTCTGAATGGCGCGATGGCGGGTGGCGTTTCCCGCGCTCGGCTGCGGGCGACGACCCCGGCCGCGCGGTCAGCGCCCGGGGATAGTGGAGTGAAAGTAATTCGCGATCGGCGACCGTCGACCGCTCGCGAGCCATGCCGTCCTGGTACCTCCGACGCCGACGCTGCATAGATTTGTTGATAGTTTACGGTTTTTTTTAAATCTGTTGTTGATGAATTGATGAGTTTGGTTAATGGATTTTATTTAGTTTTTATTTGTTTTGTTTGTTGAAATGTACTGATGCTGTTACGAGAGGCCTTGTTTGTTTATTGCTTGCGTTGCATGGTTGTCTGCAGTAGAACTACAGCCTGCAGAGCTGTTGTGTCATACATAATGGCATTTCTAACTACTCGAGTACAGCAAAGGTCGGGTCCAATTAAAGTAACGCTATTTACAAATAATGGCTGACAAAATGCCATAATGATCATGACGCGTTTATTTTATCGATTGTAAACTCGCGATTCGACTAATCTCAGTGTATCGATAGTAATCGTCTCGTTTCTAACACGATTCTAATGAGAAACCCGTTTCGCGTAGCCGCTCTTGATTTCATTTACATAGAGTCTATATTTAGAAGCGTTTATTAATACATAGTAATTGTCATAATTAGTTACAAAAGTACCCGTAACTAGCTGTTTGCTGATATTAGTCTATTTTTAGCGTAGAAGTTTTTGAAGGTAACAAATTCATTCAAAATCTAATTTTGAAAAATCCTATCTTATTCCTTGTCTGCTATCTAGGTCCAATGATTTGGGTCTTGGCGTTGAAGTATCAGTGAGTCAGAAAAACTGATATTTTCTTTTAATACTAGCAAACATCAAAGTGTTACACCATTATTTAAACCATGATGAAAGTGCATCTTCATTTCAAGTGAAAATAGCTTAAGTTACAAAACTATTGCTTTAATATTATGAACCTCTAATCGTCCATATAGAATAATTATTTTGTAGATAGATCATGTAAAACATCTTGGTGAAGTCCGCAATGGCATATATATATATATTATACAGACACTGACGAAGGGTGAGTGCACGCATTGTCGTCCGTGCACCGACGCAACGAGCGTGTGACGCAAGCACCGTGCGATATTTTTACAGGTGTCATATTTGTGTCGCACAGTCGCACTGATAACAAGTGCGTTGACTTTTTCTTCGACATTGTTATCGTAATACACTAATACGTACGCTTTTGTGTCTTGTAACTAATAATAGGAATTATGTATTTGGCTAAGTGGCGTAATTTAATTTTGTTAATTTACGAACTCTAGGATTTTGGCTGGATATATTATTTTTGCCTTGTCCTAGTTATTTAAAATGAAAAACAGTCTGGAATGTGCCAGCTAGAATTTTGAAATTAAAACGAGCATTGAGTCGTGCAATTGAATATTAATTTTCTCCAATATTCGTAGGCTGGCCTAACTAATAATCACCTTCACTAACGGAATATCTCTTTATTCTAACTAATCTAACGAGATAGGAATACACAGTTGACAAGTCGTATAGGTACCTAACATGGCTACTTGCGAACGCCACAAGTTTTCCTTCACCAGGCATTCTTTGGTATCTTTCTCGAGTTGCAAATGATATCACCTCTTGACATAAAAAGCACAAATTATAACTTATTAATTATACTACTAGGTATTTTATATGTAGTTTTAAAAGCATGAAATAAAAATTAATTTAAAAATTTTAATAACCCCCGACACCAAATTTCACCTAAACCTCTAAAAAGCAAAACATAAGCCTCTTACTCGCGTCAGGGAACCGCTAAATAAATAAAATAAAGATTTTGAGTTGGGGGTTTTTTAATTTAATTTGTTTTGGGATACCTGTTAAGACGTTGCTCGTTGAAGTTCAACGAAGCTTCAACTAAAAGTAAAGGTCGATCCATTTAGTTCATAGTAATGTTAATTTTCAGGTTTGGTACCGAGAAAAGAGTTCAAGCAAAGAAATGTGCTCACACGCATGGAAGAGGTGGATATATTGGGCCCCCTCCAACGACTGAAGGATTGGGTCGACAAAAGGATTCGAGTTAAGGTAAGGACCAGGAAATGTACTGCTGAATACCTTACTTTATTTTGTTCTTAGGACTTTGGTGATAGGACCTATTTTTGTACAGTAGCCTACAGGCAGGTCCGATCGGGAAATGTAGGTACAGCTTCACTGCTTCAGGCTAACTTCATTTTGGTCTTTTGATCTTTAGAAAGTGATTAGAAATGAACAAGCCATTTAGATGAATAAGCAGTTTTCAAGATATGGAGTATACAACCGAACTCCTTAGCGACAAACAGCACATATGTGTAAATTGAGTTATTAAGGGTATTTTGTCAATCCTTTAGGTACCTTATTATAAAAATTGCTTACTTTTTTGTGACAGCGTAACTAAAAAGAGAAATAAAAACTATTCCACAAAAGGTAAACCGACTTCTAAAGAAAAACACTAAAAAGTGCAGTAATAACTTTCGTTTCGGAAGTCGGTGTTGAAAAACGATAAAAACAAGAGGTACCAAAGACTTGAGAGCAAGAGCAAGAGTTTGTATATAATTCCGTTATGCGTAATGTGATAATTTATTTATTGCTGCCAAAATAATCATAACATAATCTAGATTTAAAGCATCGTGTCTAACCGCTCATTAGACAGAACGTTTACCATTCGCTTCTACTCATCAAAACAGGCAATAACGAACTAGAACACATAACTCTAAAACCAAAATGCTTCACAGCCAATCCGTGTTTAGATCATGTGTCATAATTCTGGGTCCTTAATGCATCCTTTGTACATAACTGGCTAGTTTCCAACGCGGAAGCTGCGAGCTCGCTTTGATGACTGATGGCTTGCCCAAAGCCGATATAGTACAAAGCCCTTTCTACTGACTGAAAATTGCATTAGCTAGCCATTGATGGAGCAATCTCGACTTTAATGCTCGAAAGATACCTAGTAAACCGAAAATATGCTCGTTGAAGGAATTATTTTATTGTCTGAAGTAAGCTTGCAAACAAGTGGCCGAGGAAGTAAATGTTTATAAATGTTTCAGTTAGACTGTCTGCTCTACTTTCTTTAGCAAACAAGTAAAGCAGCAAGCTAAGTCAATAGCGGGTGCATTGTATGAAATTATATAAGCCTAGATAGGTACTAGAGCAGCAGCTTAAAATAGAGCTCAGTATAGGATTCCATAAGAATGCGATGGATGATGTGAGAAGGTCGAGCGAGACACGGAGTCGATTCTGATGAAGATATGTCACTTTGCAACTCAATGAGTTGATGTGATGTGACACAAAAAGGTGCTTGCAAAAGAAAAAACATCACTAGGATATTAATTGGCTGAAAAAATATTTGCACCAGAAATACCACTATAATACAATTTGATTTATTCTTCGTTCATCCTGAAGTTTTGTCCCACATTCCAAAAAAAACTCAGTTTTTTAACGCCTGTGGAACAAATGAACCTGATACAGTTTGTATACTCATTTCAGAGCATAAAACTGAAGTCTCGAGAACTATCTTGTCTGCTTGTGGCTATTGATTTATACAGAAGAAGGTTTATTCTTAGATTCTGAATAGAAAGTTGTCTTAAAATAGACTTATCTGCACTGACATCAGGAAGGTCTACTTGGACAAAGCTAAGTACTACGTGTAATTCAATTTGAGCCACGAGTATGTTATGCATGTAATTTCAACATCACAAGGGCATCAGTACAAAGTGCTCCAACTTATCGTTGCGACGCATGTTCATCGCAGTTGCCTTGGTACCTCTACTAATTGATTTGCATTTGATTTAATTAGTTATCGCTCTTGTAAACTATTGATAGTACGATAATTGGTAATTGGAACCTAATTATTAGCCTTCCTATTCCTGGTATAAGTGATCTAAATAAGCTTGGCCTTAGGTTTAGCTAACCTAGTAACACTTCTCGGGATGTCTCCGATTTAAGGCAACTGATGACTATCCTATAAAGGTCTACAAGGAGAAACGATACTCAAGCCATGGTCAAACGATATTCCTTTATACCAAACGCAGTCCGGATATCCCTTGCAAAGCAAGCTATCTAGATCCTCAGTTAAATTAATAGTAGTAGGAACGAATATGGTTTCAGTAGGGCGCATGCGACGGTTCTAGAAGTGCATGCGTTGAGTCACAGCCGTTTAGGAAGAGCCTTGCAGCCCGTCCGTCCGTCCGGCCGGCGTCTGCGCAGCGAGATTTGTAAGTTTCTATTATTGGTGCGGTGCAATGTGTGGCGTCTGCCGTACTGTTCACAAGTAAATTGGGAGTTTGTCGGGTATTTTTATTTTTTAATAGCATTTTGATCGAAACATGTTTTATGGTGTCGGGTTTGGTAAATTGTTGTGTATTGATTAATCACAATTTGCAAATGAGTTTATGAGTCATTTATCCCCCTCCTTTGAATCATTCGAAATAAATGACGCTTCTATTTTCAATATTTTTTATTCATTTATTACCAATACAAGCTCAGTATGGTTTATGAAAAAAATAACTTAATTTTAATTCTCTTTAACACATTTTTCCTTTATAGTAAAGTATTTTTGTTTGTAAACGAGGTAATTATAGTGATAACATAGCCCGTAGCCCTTGAGACTGTAAGTAAATATATTCAGATATAGCAATGTTGTACAAATTCGTTTCCTTATACAAAATACATGCGAGCAAATCGTAATCATCGCTTCGAGCCCTTGTTACCTTGAATACTAATTACTTGATTATTTTAAATATGTCTTTGTTGTGTATTTACTGAAAAATATATTTCAATTGTGATAACACACAATTTGAAATCCGATTAGTGCCAGGCTTACGAAACAGAGATGGAAAAATAGTAAAAGTTGAACTTACCGAATTAGTTCCAACTCCTAATTGTTCTTTAAAGGTCTGTCGGTCACCTCAAAGTGATCTAGTTGTTGTAGGTCAACGACAATCAAATTTGGTTCAAGTGTATGCAGGTATGAAAAGCATGTGTTTGGTACTTTGGTTGCGTGGGCCCTTAGCTCGGTTAAAAATATTCATCGTGCTCGGGGCCCGAAGGCCGGCGTCGACACATACACTGTCATTACTATATGTTACGCAGCATGCGTGATGCACGTGGAGGTACCGACAGCAAAAAAGTTTGAAGGCTATAAGATGATGCACGATTTTTTTTAGACTTCAGTGTGTATAATAGAGAGTACTTACATTAGTTGTTTTCGGAATTTAAGCTGTAAATGAATCGTAAAAAAGTGGCAAAGGCTTTCAGATTTGCGGCAAGTATCAACCTGAAATGACATTTCGTTATGTAAGTTCTGTGACGCGTAATTCGATTTGTAAAAACTGTTTGAAAGGTTCCGGCAAAGCAAATGTCGCAAATTTTCCAAAATATTTGCTGTGGACTGTAGAGCATTTAGGTTTAAAGTTGCGAAACACAGTTGGGGTTAGCACGCATTTAGAACTTATTAATTTGGTTAAACGTGTATAGGCGGATATTTTAAATTAATTTAGTAGTTAAATAATAATGACTTAACCCTGCACATAAAGTTGCACCCATAAATCGCGAGCTAGACGTCTCATTATTTCCAAAACCAACGTCATATTATGTAAATGCGATTGTAAAAAGTATATATTACCTCGTGTTGCGGTAAAAATGCATAATTTTCGTGTTTTCTTGTAAAGTTCAGGGTTGAAGTGAATAGAGACGGTTGATGACGTCATGTTACAGGAACGTTGCATTGAAAACATCAATACTTAAGATTTTTGCTGTATAAAAGATCTGTTTTGTCGACCGTACCGGCTGGCGGGACCTTGCTGTGATGTCAGTTATCTCATGGCCATTTTTGTGAGTGAGCGTGCGTGGTGCGCGCGTGTATGCATCAGTGTGCACGCTTGCACATCAGTGTGCGTGCTGTTAACAAGGGCTTGCTAGGACGAACCAGCCACGATACTTCCTAGTAGAAAGACATTTATCTGTCATTATCCGATTTCGGTGCCGCTCGCCTTGAAGGCAATACTTCAATTCATAATTGATCGCTCAGTTAGAGGCGTTACCATGAAAGGCACGGAGAGTATGCGCGCCTATATTTGGCACCGATTTTTTGGCGCAAGTTTTTTAAGTTGAGTTTTTCCTGAGGTCATTTATTGTGGCTGTAGCCTTTACGGATTGAGAATCTGTATGATGATATAAATAATCTTGCTCGTTATTTATGTTGACTTGTTTAACAAGAGTTATGATCCGGAAAATCTTGTTAAAAATTAAGATGTTTGACAGAAGGTCGTGAGTCGATTTCAGAGGCAGTCGTCGGACCTCAATCAGTTATTGAAGGTACTCAACTTTAGGGTCTGACACGATACGTTATTAATAGAACAATCAATAACGATTATGTTTATTTGCTCAATTAGCTGATCAGCGACTACGGTCATGGTTCTAGCGAGCAGGAAATAGAATAAATGTTTTTTTTCCTGAAACCTACTCATTCAATTAAATAGCATTTGTTGTAGAAGGTTGTGGTTTGTTTTATTAATTACTAAATAGAGGGTATTTTGCATTTGTTAAAGTTTTAGAAGGAGAAAGGATAACTTGTTAATACCTATTACTAGGATCTAAAACAAAATATGATTGCCAGCAGAGGATAATTATGTGTTGGTTTTAGGTATTGTCATAATTGCCAAAAAGGCCTTTTCTGCTACATTTAAAATAGTTCAAATTCATCTTTATCTTTCTGTTTATTCGCCATGTTACTTGAAGTCGTCCCAACACGTTTTCTCAAAATAAATAATAGTTCAATTTATTTGCTACAAATTATACGAAGCTAGACTAATTTCATAAGAAATAAAACTTGTGTGGGTAGGTAGTCATCATAAGATTATAAGCCAATGTCTAATATTATATAAACTCTAGCCAACTCATTAAGTTAAAATTGATCGAAGGATAACGACGTAGCTAACGTTTTGTTAAACAAGCCTTATTACCTAGACGGAAGATATTATTGTAGGCATAAGCATAAGTATGCAAATGCATATAAAATGGCTAGAATATATATTAGCTCCAGTCCTATTCAGTCTAGGGAGAATTATGTGGGAAGTACCTAAGTGTTTTTCTAGTAATTTGTTTAAGGGTATTGTGCGTTTCATCAATATTGTTACAGTAAATTAAAGCTAGTTATAAATACAATTTGACATTATAATGTAATAATAAATTATCACTTGTGTTTTATTAATATTTTAAGTTGGTGTTGGTTTTAAGGTGTATTCATAAAAATATCTCGTAATGGAGTTTCATGTACCTATAGATATATCAAAAACTGCTTAAAAACCATGTTACGATAAATAAGATTTTTTTCAAAAACGTCTTAAAATATCGTCTTCAAAATTATTAATATTTACGAAAGATATACCTAAAACTTGTTTTGCCGTCGGTACACGTTAGCTGCTCACCCCGAATTGTGAGCAATGACAAGGTCGCCTACATTCAAAGTGTGGATAAAAAACCTCCGCACACTGCAGGCTTAATAGATGGCAGTGGATTTTATTTAACTAACTACACGAAAACTGGGTTAGTTTTTAGATGAATGAAATAACCACGTTTTAAAATCTAAAACTATTTTAATACAAAAAAATAATAATTAAATAAGCTTTAGCTTACCGCGCATTATCATACAAACCAAACGTGTATACAAAATTTCATCTTAATCGGTTGAGGATAACTGCTTTAAAATTCAGTTGCAAGATTTGACCCGAACATACATACACACATTGCAAGTTAATAAAATACTTGTAAATCATCAACCGAGTACAAGTCTAGACTCCGGTCTGTTACTGAGATATTCTAGATGGAAAAGCCCAATGGCACTTGCCCGACCGACCCAGGAGTTGAACCTAGGGCCTCAGCTCTGCAGTGCCGCTTGCAACCACTACACCAATGAGGCACTCCTTTTTAGGGTCCCGTACACAAAGGGTAAAAACGGGACCCTATTACTGAGACTCCGCGATTCGTCTGTCTGTCTGTCACCAGGCTGTATCTCATGAACCGTGATGGCTAGACAGTTGAAAGTTTCACTTATGATGTATTTCTGTTGCCGCTATAACAACAAATACTAAAAACAGAATAAAATAAATATTTAAGTAGTGCTCCCATACAACAAACGTGATTTTTTGGCAATTTTTCGCGATAATGGTACGGAAGACTTCGTGCGCGAGTCCGACTCGCACTTGGCCGGTTTTTACATTCGGATTTTGCCCTGTCCTATCCTACCTACTATGTCGCCGGCCGGTATGTCTGTCTACCCAGTGCCGAATCCTGTTAAATTATTTTAGCTAACTTGATGTCCTTGCCTATGTTGTTAGAACCAAAACCGCAAAAACTACTAATCATTTCTAGGTAGTACCTAGTGCAAAGGTCTGAACAACATAAAAACTATGGCTTAGGAAGCAAAACAGAGCGAACCGTAGATACTTTGGTTTGTTTTTAAATATGTGATAATAAGGTCTTGACATAGACATTGATGTAACTTAATTTGTTAGATACCGTGTCTATATGCGTCGTTTTGTTCTAGAAGTAACTTATAGGCTCTAATAACGTGATGTTGTATTCATGATGTAATTGAGATGTCAATTTATTATCTGCTGTACTTACATTCTTTTTCAGCGCAATTTTTTATTATTAATTATAACATTGTGGCTGGCGGATCTGGTACGTACCATATATCACATGCTCAACAAGCATATATAAAATAAAAAGTGTTAAATTGAAACTTACATCTCACTAACAGCTCCCACTCGATCATACAGTTGATACGGTCACTTATATCGTGCCATATCTGAAAATAATACAAAACAACGTTAATTAAAATCCAAATAACAAGTACAAAAACTAAACAATATAAACGTTAAATACATAAAACAGAGCGCCTCAGTCGAAACACCTCAGTACCTCGATTCATTATCACTCAATTTATCTACAAGGTTTCTCTTCAAAAAGAAACGTATACCCTAACGATAAATTTATGGTTTCAATAATCATTTAGTTTTCAAGTACGCGCCAAGCAAAGGTATGATGCATTCGGCCTCGCGGGTAAACAGACGCTAGATAGCGCTAGACAAAGACGGTGCGAGGTCATGAGCGTAGCCTTGCGCGGGTGCGCGCGCGCACGCTTCCGCCTGTCGACGGCCGAGGCTCACGGCGCACTACAAGCGCAGTCGCCGATCGACCGCCGACGGTGACGGACGTGCAGACTGAACCCCACGCGTCGATGAATTCATAATTATATTATTAAAACTGAACTAATATTCCACTTTCGATTTGCTTTATTTCTCCTACGCTCATTATTTTTGTTCTATCAAAAATAGAAAACCCTGTGTAAATAGAAAACCTAACCACAACAACATCCCTGTTAATAAAAGCTATTGATATATAATGGTAAAACGAGCTTACAAATGGTTCATACATAATCATAATGCGTGTTTCATCTTCCCAAGCACATGCCAACGCATGTGCTTGCGAAGACTACGCGGTTGCAGCCTCAGCATGCAGAGACAAAGACCGATGGTGCTTACAGTTAAGACATGTAAAGTATGGCCTGAACATTCGCGAACAGCGTAGATCTAATAGGCAACATGATTAATAAACCCATTGTTATACCAACCCATTACCTTCGCCAGGAGCTCTACGCAGATTGATGCAAATGCTACAGTCCGAGATTGAATGTGCAAAGTTCCTATTACAGTAATTTCAAGTGACCCGCAGATGCAGCCCGACCTTTGCTTGCATAGTGGCTTTCCCCGTTGATTACAGCACAAACATCTGAGCTAACTTATTGTAAATGAATAGAGATAAATAATGTAATGCGTAGATTTACTTCAGAACTTTGTCATCTTTTCCTGCGGCCATTTTCCTTGTCAATTTAGCGAGATCACATTCAACACTGACTTTTACGGTTATTGCTTTAAGAACCATCATTCATTTATTTCTGGATACCATAAGTCTTTGCTCTCGGTGGTGTCATGTCATCATCGCTTAAAGCAAGTTTGTCACATTATTTGTATTGGCAGTGGAGTATGAACGGTCGGCATTATGCCATGTCGTTGAATTTTCAAACACAAGAAGTTTTAAGAGCACTTAGAGCTTTTTAGGCAACTTTCAAAAGGTTTAGCCCAACGTAGGAATGTGTGCACTGTCGTTTTTACTCACAGCGTGATTTTACATAACTTTTACTGGTGAGTAATGTATGTTTTATGCACATTGGTGACTTTAATCGGCATGCTTAGAATTTCTATGTAATCATGAATTTTATAGCTAAAGCTAATGGCTTTCGGTAAGGTAAAGTTATAAGCTTATTAAGCGAGATACCAGGGAACGTTTTCTCACATGTAATCGCTGACTCATCACTGATTGGCGCAATTTGCATCTTCACTGCGTCTGCGCATAACAGCTCATGTGAAAGTTTAGCATCACAATGTATGACTGTGAGATTTAGAAGCTGACTAATGTCAGAAAACGACAAAATTGCACTGTAATACAAGATTGTGCAATAACTTTTGAAGAGTTTTATTTTAAATTAAATCTTGCTTTAACGTATTGTTACTTTGAGTTAGTAGTTATTTAATTTGCTTCTGTGTGAGCTGAGTTTTAACTGGAAAGTAATATAGATGAGGTAATTTCTTTTGAATGTCTTCTTTCTAAATGCTATGCAACATTCACTCTATAAATTATAAGCTTAGATATTATAAAAATAATAGTACATTATGGTACAAGTGTGCAATGTTGGTGATTACCGCTGAGGCGCCATTGAGACCCGAGCCGTAGGTGAGGGTCTTAAGAGAGCCGAGGACGGTAATTATCAATACACACGTGTATCATACGACGTTTTTCAACACACTTGTGAAGAAAATAATACAAAAAAATCATTTTCAACAATTAAAACGAGTTGTGAAATTTTATTCGCAATGGCGGGCAAAATTAATCAGTTTTCCTATGCGCGCGCATTCAACAATGGCGATCGGCCAATGGCCATAGACTAAAAGAATGAGGTTTCTTTTTTTTTTTGGCTTTTGTGGATAGTGTTTTAGCCACGTACAAAATAGGGAATTTAAATTTTTCTTTATTACAGAGCAAATAATATTTATATTTGAGTGAAAGTTTTATTTATTGAGCAAGTTGTAATTATCTATTTAAATACGAAGTTGCATGAAATGACCAAGCAATAGGTACATTAATTTATTTGTACTATTGAGCACGATCTTTTTTGCATCGAAACTTTTTTAAGCGCGAGAAAAAAAAAAATACTTAACCAATAAATTAAAAAAAAAAATCTATAACTCACTTGTGAATAATAGCAACGAAAAAGTCACAGTTTGATAACAGGTATCATTATGTGCCTAATTGCGGTGAAATTAGAGCCACTTTATGAGTAAGTGTGTTGAAAAAATAATTTTTGTTTTACATAACACCACGTCTGTGTTCCCCAAAGGGATAGACTGAGGGGCACGTTTAGACCAATATTTCGTCAGTTATGTGTCTGAAGTCCCATTTAATTTCCAATCGGTCATAACTAGAACAAAAGTATTGTTACGCAAAACGCGTCACAAGTTACGTTGCAGCCACGACCTCGCGGCGACTGTCATGGCCGTCGCCCGCACACATTTCCTGCTCTATGCGACTGCACTTCTGCGATAATATTGTTTTGATTACGATAGTACATTATAGTATTTGTATATGTAGACCACCCTACATGTGTGGTTCGTGATAATTATGTTATTCGTTATCTGTTGCATAATTGATTGTGAAGTGCTTAGCTTGGTTACAGTAAGTAAGAACGTGAAATAGTTTGTAAAACATCGATGGTCGGACGAACAGCGCAGATATGATTATAGGGACCCATTCACTTAGATATATGATCACTAGCTTCTGCTCGCGACTTCGTCTGCGTAGCAATAGTACTTCTAATAGCCTATTTTTTTAATTGCACAATAATATTGTAGGTTTGCCATACAAACTTCCAAACTCCTTTCAACTCTCTTAAAAATGATTGCCGGGATAAAAAATATCCTGTGTCCTTCCCAGAGTCTCAAACTATCTCCATACCAAATTTCATCTAAATCGGTTTTAATTAGGATCATAATTTCAGCCGAAAGACGTCCACTGCTGGACATAGGTATCTCCCTAGCAACGCCAAATCCACCTGCCCTTTGCTCCTCGCATCCAGCGGAAGCGAGAAGCACCTAGATGATAATTGCACGAAAAGTTGTGGTTTGTGATTAAAAAATAGCGTTTAAAATGTTCTAATAAAAGCCAATGTCAGCAGTTAGCAAAACCTTTAGTATTTCATAAACACATTAATTTAAATATAATCATAAACGGGTCATCACTATATTAGGTAACCGTTTATTCTTGAGATATTTCATAAACGGATTAAAATACCAAATTATATCATAAAGTTCGACTGACCTCAGTTATCAGCCTATAAGGTTTATTTGTCATCGATATTCACGGTCTCTATAAATCATATTTAGGTACCTATTACGTTTAGCACGTGTATTTGTTACGATAATCAAAACATGATGATATTTTAATTTTTGCTATTTATTTTTCTTTCGAGTCTCCTGGGCAAGGCACAAATAAAATATGTCTTTTGTTTTAAATCTTCCATCACATAGTTGTGTGTGAATGAAATCAAAAACTTCTAGAACATTCATTACAGTTAAAATAACTAAAATATGTATTATTGCGTGGCCTTATATACCATAACGAATGCTTAAGTTAATTGTTTAATATCTTCATGATCTAAGTGTTAATTGAAAATGCGGAAATCTTACGCCTATCATAATTTTAACGTTCAATTAAAATAATAAAACTGATCAATTAATTTTATTAAGGTCGCTTGGTGCAGTTATCCAAAAATAATATGTATTTTGACAAGGCTGCAACGTTCTCCGTAACCTTTGGCAATATTATGAACCGGAACTGTAATTTAATAATAGTTAATTTATCTGATGCATTAATCTTTCTGCGAAAACATTAACGTTTTTCCTTTTATATTTCCGCTGGACAGCGCTGGAATGTTCAAAAGCGTAGTTGAAAAATCGCTGCATCGCTAGCTGCGTCTACTGCTGTCTTGTTTTTTTTTTTAAAGAATACTGCGTATTGTGTACACATGACTGACTCATTTACTATTTAGATATTTTATGCGACGCACTCGCAATCATATTTACGAACACCTCATGTTATCGCCAAAGCATTAACATTGTTCTTCATGATCATCCAACATTTGTAACCTTAGTAGAAGAAAGGCTCACTGTTGAGCAAAAAGTTCAGTCCGAACAAAAACTAAAGAGCATTTCCATTAATCACTTTTGTAATTAACGCCCATTATACTCGAGGTACATGCTTCCTATATTAAAATGACTTCGTGAGTGAGAATTATTATGCACTTGTTCGTTTTTCGTCGTGCACGCTCAAGGACTTGCGGATGTTTGTAATTTGTGGTTCAAAACTGAACATTTTGGGGAAAAATATCGTTGTTTTGTTAACTCTAAATGTGGTGTAGAATTTGTGGTCTTGCAAATATGGTTTTAAACGTTTTGGTTGAACGGTAAATCTATTGTGTTAAAAAGCTCTTAAGTAACCAGTTTGTGGTTTCCCGTAGGTGCATTTTAGCGACAGTTTGGCTTTTTTGTGGGTTTCGGTAGGTATGTACTTAATTCCTCTTCTGATCTTTCCAGTAATCTCTCTTAACTTGATGGTACTACGATGATGTAAAATTTACGTTTTGTTATTTTACCGTTTGAGGGTCAATAATGCCGAAATTATGTTTGTAAATTCAAAAATCAAGGTTACATAACCGCACGTTTGACACTGCTAATGAATCTGTGAAACATAACGCGACAGTGTCACTGCGCACGCGCTTCTAAATTAGCGGAATACTCTTAAGTGCACTTGTTCAGTAGCGGGACATACACGTTTCGTATAGCACGACACATTTTAATTTTTTTATCACGCCTGGCCTTTGCAACTTCTTGACGATGTTGTCGGCAATAATAAAATTCACGATATATATTGCAGATGGTCCCCGCATAACTTTTGGCTGAATCATGCATTTAATGGATGATATAGTTCAATATTTTATTGTGCCTGCCAGACACATAATTTTCCAGTTTATCAAGCAAACAAGATGAGAACGGAAAAATACTCCAGAGGATATTGTTATCCAAATAAAAAACAAATACACCTCGACCTTTACCCAGTGCTGTAGTAGGGCTGGCCTTGAGACGCTTGTTATCATCGTGTTTGTTAGTTCTTTTTTATCATTCGATAAAGGGCTGGCCTTGTCGAATGTTGAGGAAGGCCACTTTATTCGATTCCGGTATTTTTTCGTCAGGATCTTTATGCACGGCTGAATTTCCGACTCGGTTTTCCTTCCTACCTCTACAATGCAGTTCCGATGAAGGTCTGTGGTTGAAGAAGTTTTTTGGGTATTTGATTCCGTTGAGAAGTTAAAAAGATTTAGGAGCAAAGTTGAGCATTTTTGGCAAATTAGATACTTTGAAAGGATCTTTTAAAGTTTGTTGCGAAGTTAATTAATCAAATGACTTAATTTAAAATCTGTTCCAGTTGTCTTTTAAATTATTAATAAGGTCGTCTTATCATGGTCACGGTCTTGAATTTAAAGTCACGGTTCTAAATCGGTGTTCAAAGTAATATATTTTGATATCTACAGGCTTTTATCGATAAGCATATTTTGACAAACAAACACTGAAAAAACCTGAGATAAGTGCTCAGCAACTTCTGTAGTTTGTAGTCAAGCGTCTATTGCCTTCAAAGTAAAATGTAAATGATCTTGATTGTGTTTTTGCGTGTTCACGCAGTCCGGTGAAGCGTGACGTTGAAAGAAATCATCGTCACGTGAACACTGCGCCTCGGTGCACAGAGTGTACCAAGCATTGTTTTATTTTACACTCGAAGGTCCCGAAATGGGTTTAAAAACGCGGAAGTCACCGCTTTGGAAGCAAGTATTTTTTGAAAATAAATGCACTTTTTGATTTATTGGAGTTTGGGAAACTGAGAAGTAATTTTGGTAAACAATCGTTTTTTTTCTGAATAAAATTAAAAGCAACTGCCATTTTGTCTTTTCAACACTCTTGGTTGACTGGTAGAGATTGTCTAAGGCATTAAGCCCGCCATTGTATTTTTGTGCATGAAGTTTAAATAAATGTCTTCAACTGGTTCCCAAGATTTAAAACCTGTATGAAATAAACTAAAGCCAACTTTACCTTAAAAGCGAAAGCAAAAATCAAATCGAGACACAAACACAATAAAATACACCACACACAATAACACTGTCACAAATAAAGGCAGGTGACCACTGCCACGTGACGTTACATAGCCGAATTATGCCGAATGAAACAAAAACACGGCGTCAGGTGCCCGTGACCGTGGTGGCTGCGCGCGCGCCGAAAACGAGAGTGCCGGATCTGGAGCGTTTGCGCAACGAGACACGACCGCCTTTGCAGACTTTCGCGGTTTTGATGAGTTGTGATAGGTCGTGGGGTCTCGATCTAGATGCAATAAGAGAAGTCAAGGTATGATAAATTATGAAGAATCGGCAGAAATTACCTCGACCTTTTTATCGTATCTACATGGATATCCTCCGTCCGCCCAATACTAATACCACACGCTGTTCTGCAGCCATGTAGTCCTAGACCTAATTCCAGGCCTGTAAGGCTTTTGACCTGGTAAGGTTGTTCAATACTCTCGTGTGAAAATCGTCATGGATTTGCTCTTGCCCTGGGGCGGGCGCTGAGGTCTGTCAGACTCTTACTGAGTATAACCACAGGTGTCCTGCAGCTACGTCGTCCTAGGCTTCCAGTTCTTGAAGGCTTTAAACGGGTGTTAAAAGCGTAATAAAGTTGTTTAAAAAAGATGACAAGCGTTTAAGAAAGATTTCTTATGCTGTCAATAAAAAAGAAAGTTACGAAAGAAATGGTCGCTAACTCGCTGGCACTATGCTTATGGTTGCTATCACGATGCTTATGGTATAAATGGTAAATGGTATAAATGGTATAAATGGTATAAATGGTAAATGGTATAAATGTTACATCGTCGCTATATCGGTTGCTATTGACAAGTGACAGATGTTATGTTTTCATACACGTTGTCGTGATTGAATAATTACATCGTTTTTGTGATAGAATTAAAATAATTATACTTTAACACTTAAACGTAAGTTGGTTTTATTCAGTACTTAAAACAAAATAAATAAATTGCAAAAGGAGAAAGACAGGTAAGTTTTCCAAAAGTTCTTCAGTATATAAGAAAGCTTACTGAATCTGTAATCAGATATCATAATAAATCAGATATCTTAACAAAAGTATTAAATATTTATAGGCACTTGTAAAGTAAACTTTTGTCTACACTTCGAACAAAAAACTTGAGCTTATTTATTTTTTGCTACATTTTAAGTTACATAACTGCGTCCGGTTGCGTTTGGAACGCGACAGTTCTTTGACGTTTAGTTCGGCTTTGACACTGACCTTGGAAAGGGGATATCCGTTACGCGTATCAGTCAATCACATTATAACAACAAAACCGGCTTCGATCCGGATTTCTGCATTATGGATCGTGGATTAACGCCTTCTTACAATTTCTGATAAAGAAAAGGAAGAGTTGACATTTTTGTAAAAGCTATTGAAAGATATTTTTGCAATATAGCAAATAGTGTTTACTGCTTTTAAAACTCTTTAATAATCAAGAAATACCCACGAGCAGCATTCCACAGCCGTGTGTCAAATGCATCATTCAGAATCGGACCTCGCAGTTGTAGAACCACTTTCTTAGCTGTCAAAACGCGAGCACAGGCCAGTGCAACTGGAACGTCCACACGACTATAAATAAACAGTTTTATTATCCAGTATTACCTGAACGAGGCATGCGAGTAAATACTAATCACATTATCATACCTTCACCTTAGCTGCCGCGCTACGCTTCCGCGTGCGGCGCGGCGTCACCGCTCACTTTCACTGCGGCGACGTGGGGGACCAACAGCCTGCCGCTGCCGCAATAGATACAGCAGCACAACTTTATCCACTAATATGTACCCTAACAATCACTGGGTAAGGTGCAGTTTTCAAGGCCACTCGCATATTTTTTTTTCGAAACACACAAATCGGTAATGGACGAAGTTGAACTCAATTTGTTGAACTGTAAAGTCCTGTTTTGGTTGCTGACGGCCAGAGACGGCCTCGCCAAGGCTACACGTACGTCGCACAAGTGTCTGTTTACTTTCTCTAGCGGTCAATGGTCACAGCTTTGGGAGATGGTGGATTATTTGGAGTCTGTTCAAGGTCGGCTGATCTGCCTCGGACAATGTGACATGAGGTATTCCGACCGGAATTTCAAATTCACATGGGCGTATTATCTGCCGGGATTTCTAAATTGCAATTGCTTAAGTACTTTATTATGCAAGTCATTACCCTTAATTGCCACGTATTTTCCACAGCTGATACACAGGTATCGTCCATTAAATATTATGTTATTTTAAAGACTAACCTTATTAAAAACGTCCAAAAAGTGGCATTCAAAAACACATTTGGCTTTACCAAATTTGTCACAATGTTTGATACCGAGTATAGATCACGTTACGATCTTTGTTCAAGTATTATTACAAATGTAGCCTTAACTTGTGCGACCTATATACTAAATTGCTAGAAGCAGGCGTCATTGAACTTTGCTTCGTGTGTTTTGGCCTTAGACGCGCCGCAGTCAAGGATGTATCGAGACTATATTGGCAAGGTCGTGCAATATTTACTAAGAATGGCTTGTTTTATTTTGAATTAGGTGTTCGGCGATTTCTCATACATTCCATGTTGTGAAGTTTAGGGAGTCAAGAACTCGTCGAACCCTATTTTAAGTACTAGTCGTTTTTTTTCCATACAAACGTAGTCTAGGGATTATGCCACTGTTTGACGATGTACGTTTAAAATAAAAAGTGATATCAATTTGTCTCATCATTATCTAGCCCTGTATGGAAGCGAAAAAGTAAAAAAATAAAATATTTGAAAGTTATGAGTGTCGAAAGTTCCACATTTCGACACTAATTTTAACGCATTTTTGGGCGCAAATAAATACTCCATACAGGGATAGATTAGTAGTTCAACAATGCATATAATTTTATTTTGAACAGATAGATTTAGTAGTTTTTTCATGATATCTAGACTGCCAAAGGTCTGTTTATAAAATTTCGCGCGCTCGGTTTCGTCCTAAATCATTATCCATTTCGCTACAAATTTGCAATAGTGTGTATTCGTACGCGAACTAGCTTCCTACTGCTCATCACAGCATCTATCTCTTCCGCACGTGTTGTCGGTTGATATAAAATGCATTTTAACCCCGCGCACAAAATAGTTCGTGCCGTCGACTAGTGTACCCTTAATGGCAAATATTGACAGCTTTTCAGGCTAGAGTTTTTGACAATTGCTCTAGTTCCAATTCTTAGAGAACAGAGAACCTCGGCGGCGGAAATTTAATAATCTCATCGGTAGTTATATCTTCGTGGGGTCCGAGTGCTCACGCTTCATCAAAGATCTTTTCAAACACCTAGTTGACACGTCGCGTGAACCAAGGGCTTGCTTTTATCATGGTCAGAGAATAAGCATTGCCATACAACGTGGCAATGCTGGCAGTCTTTTGGGGACATTACCAGTGGACAACGATGTGGAGGAGTTTTTCGACGCCATATTTTAGTTTAGTATATTTATAGGTTTAGGTAATGAGTAGTTTTTGGTTTACGTGTATATGTTTATAGTCTTAGTTAATTAATTATTTTAATACTGTATATACTTTTATCCCATGTTAAGTATGAAAACGATATTCTTAATTCAGGTTTTATAAGCAAGTGTAACGAAAACCGTTTTTCTCTATCCACGCCATTGTGCTATGTGATTTTCAAGTTGTACAAACAGTTCCTATCAGTCTTTGTCGGTTATTGCAAGTAAACATAGTTATTTTTACGTCACATTTAAATATTATTTTAAGGGCCTGTGTCATGACGTTCGAATAGGCGATATTTACCAAATCAATTTAAAAATGCAACAGAATCTTGCCAAATTCATAAAGTGTTGTAATGTGGCTAACATAGTTAGGTACATTTTCTTTCAGCTAGTCTATCGTACCTAACCTGTGAAGCGAGATAAAATCTCTCTAGATATTTTGTCTCTTTCCCTCCCAGATAAAATGTAGGAGCATTACATTCATCCGTTACATCAATTAAGTCATACTAAAATTGTTTCACTTATCACAAGTCTATAATTATATTCACTTCATGAGTTATTGTCTGTTATCGCTTTTACGATGTTGCATGGCCAGTAATATCTATCTAAACTCATTAATATTATTAAAAGGTAACATTGTTTGTTTGTATGTTTGTAAGGCAATCTCTGTAACTAACCCGAATCCCTAAACCTACAGTATACGGAGTGTCATAAGCCTTTGTATTTTGGAAAATGCACGATCGCTGTGAGATGGGCCTTGGGAACAAAATCGTGAAATAGCTAGTATAGGAACAAACCAACCGTGGTGCAAAACAAAAACCGGCCATGTGCGAGTCCGACTCGCGCACGAAGGGTTCCGTACCCAGGGTGGCGTCAACTATGTATGTATGGGGACTCCCTTTAATTTTCAACTTTTTAAATTTTTGGAATTTTTCCTTTATTTGTGCTGTAAGACCTTACTTAAACCTTACAAAACCTATAGGATACTTCCGGTTGACCTAGAATTGTCAATTTTGGTTATAAGCAAGGTCTTACAGCACAAGTAAAGACAAAATAACGAAAAATAAAAAAGTTGAAAATTAAGGTAAATTTTGGTACTTAGGTACAAGTTTTCGCAAAAATCTAAATTTGCTTATATCGTTTTATCGTGTTGACTCAGGACCTTGATTTTTATACACCTAATAGGGACTAGACCTCAAGTATCTGGTATAAATTTCAACTTGCTAGGTCCACCCGTTCCTGAGAAAATCGGTGGTGGCACACGGACAGACGGAAAAGAGAGATCTTATAATGGTTCCTTTTTTACCTTTTGTGGTACGGATCCCTAAAAAATGGTGGCCTATACATTATGCCCTTAAATTAATTATGTATTAGAAAAGTTATTCATAAAGGTTTCACATCGATCTCATAAATTTAATCGGTTTCTATGCAAATCCCGGTTAAACTTTCCTATCTGATATTTAGTATGACGACAGTTCAGATTAATCGCTTGTGTTAATATTTATATACTGTACAACTGCTATATCAACTTTAATATGGTAATTTTGTAAATGTGAAATTAGAAGTTTACAGTATTATGACTTGTCTTATCTATCTTCTTAAATATATTGCAAACTTATAAACCGCATGTGTAGTTTAAGACAGATTTTAATCACCTACAAGTTTGATTTTGTGTTTTCACTTGAAGTAGAACGTGTCCTGTCTAGACATAAGCTATTAATCAAAGCTTTATCTTCCTAAGTCGGTTACGAGTCTTGAGTTTTGAGTCACATTTTATGTTACAGAACAATGAAAATCCGGTAAGATTCCTAAAAAAATGTGTATGTTACCTTAAGTTGAAAAGCAGCGTTGGATGGGAATACCAAGTCGTGGTGTCTCATCCCATACAAAGAAACCGTGCCGACGTACTGTACTGATTATACTGGATATAGATGGTGATCTATCTATCGCCGTGGAACGGAACCGAACGCGATCGATTTACAAAAAATAATCGGTATAATCAGATGAAAAACGCTAGTTACGTCGGCACGGTTTCTTTGTATGGGATGAGGCATCTGTATGCTAGTATTATATTATCTGTGACCAAGTATTGTCTGACATTATGCTGAGCTGAACCCTAAGCAATTTTTTTTCTGTTTGTTTGTTTTTCGTTTTAATTTTAAATTGGCTATTGCAGGCAGCGTATAGCTAGAATACCTTAGATTCCATGATCATTATAAACATGGAGATGAGCTCTAAGCATGTGTGCGGAGAAACGTAGCTGGGAAGTGCTGCATCGCATATCTTGTGCACTTTCACTGTTGGTTACGTCAATTTGGGTTGCATTACCATAGGACAGATGTTTGTGAGGCATATCTTTATACCTTGTACGAGGTATGTGGTACTAAAGGACTTTGTAGCTTCAATAATGATAGGATATGTCGTCCAAATACAAAGATAGGCCATTTAAATATACCTTGAAGTAAATAGTATCTTAAGACGAATATGATTCTCGAAACTACTCCTTCTACAAGCATTTTAAGCGCTAAAATAATACTTCTTAACAACGAGAACACTTTTAATATTACACTTGACCTTACATATACCGCTAAAAGCCTCTTAACACTTCAAAGAACAAGCCATAAACAAACCATTACGCAACCACGATGAGTAATAACTACCCAAACTACTCTACTAAGTGATAAATTACCGAAAATTCAGCACATCCCTGATTGTGATCGACCTCACATCTTCACGGCTGCAACCTTCGGCTTACGAAACCAGACCTTTTCCTTCCGTTCGAGTTCCACTGGTTAGTCCCACATTACTATGCTCGCTGCTAACTCTATTGTAATAGAACGTAATGTTGAAGGAAAAACGATCGGAATAATGAACTGTGTTGCCGCATTTGCATAACCAAGTTTTGAAGCATTGGAATTAGAAAATTTTCCGATAGGAGGCAAGAAGACATGCACCAAACGTGTGGCTTGTAAACATTATGTGCACGTCATTAAAGCTGACTGGGAAACTATATTTAGATGATATTGCGTAGTTAGTAGTAAATTAATATACTAAGGACAACGACCGGTCGTGAGGTAGATCACCGATCAGATGCTCCGATGACATAGTAAGATCATGAACTTGCAAAGAATATCATTGAATTGAGCTGAAGCCTACAAAATTGATTATTCATCACCTAAATAATTTAAAAAGACTACATGGCATCATGAGGCCATCGAAACTCCTTAACCCTGTGCAGATCAGCTTGCAGGTTAACCAGATGCGATAACTGCTTCGTTTTCTTGTTCCATCTTTTCTAACATCTTTTAAACTCCATAAATTGTCCATTACGTACAATTATCAGCCGGCTACGCAAACATTCCTTATAAACGGTAGGCGGCCACATCTGCCAGTGGATGCCGCACAATCGCCAGCTATATCACTTTGTTGAAAATAGACGAGTTGCGTAACAGACTGGGCAGTGCCCAGCGCCCTTCGCCTTGGCGACACGGAGACAAATGTCTTCGGCCCTGACGGAGAACTACGTCTCATCAATAAGGCCGGTCTCTTCCTGGGATGTCCGATCGTTTAGTTATGTTTTATTAACCAGGAAGTGCACAAAGTTGTTTTTGAGTTGCTATTTCTCGTTTTATTAGAAATTTGCCTGGCTCTCTTAGTGAGTGTAGTGTGCATCCATAACGGTCACAGGAATGTAATCATCATTCGTTTCTAGTGCCATTACTTCATAGAAACAATTCAATGCCATCTTAATTTCTGACATTTTACCTTCATTAATCACAATAGCTTCAAAACTGACAGCAGTAATTAGTTCATTCGCAGCTGGAAACATTGACCGAGAAAAAAGTTTCATCTTCCAAATGGGTTAATTCACATTCTGTACGTTGGCTGCTCTAAGTATTCTTCCGAGCTCTTATCGCCAGAACCATTTAGTCAAGTAATCATCATAGTTCACCCAATGAGCTAGCCAGTGTCGTGGGACGCATGCGTCCTCCCTTCACCTGCATTCTGCACTTGATGTAATTTCCCGACTATGATTGTTAAATTGCCAATGCTCCTTTTGATCTCCTCTATACAAATCTCCAGGATAATTTCAGAAGAGCTAGGCCTTGTTCAAGGGCCCTTACAATTGTGTCTGTCGCCTGACGGCTATATGATTGCTAAATTGCATCCTTTCTGGATAACATAACGTCCGATGTCCAAGGTGGCACTACATCAACACACAGGATTTGGCTACTTATTTAGAATATTTATATATTGCTTCTTCTTCTTAAGTTTTCAGCTCTTTATCGAGCCCTTAACCTTGGAGTTATAAGTACCTGTGACTTACAATTGGACAGGTAGTGGTGTCAGATAAAGGTGGTCCGCAAAGGTCACAATGAGATCACTATTAAATCACAAGGCCCCAATTTTCCCTTTCACCAGAACCAGGCCTAGCGTTTTATATGGATGATATATTTTGGTCAGCAGAAGAGTTTGCAAGATTTTCTTATATGCAAATGGAAATTAGTGTCTTAACAGTACATATGTGTGTACTAAGTGTGTCTGTGTTTAAATATTGGCAGGTGCCCGCCATAGGTATTGTGCACGCAACTGGCTCACCTGTCCGACTCTCAGAGTGTGTGCACACTAAACACATTAATTTTTATTTCTATTCATTAGAGGTTATGCGGGCGTCAATCGTGTAATATCCATTATTAAACTGTAATTGATTGATTTCCTTATTTTTTATTGAATTCGGAAAATTAATCTGCGTCGTGTTCTGAATCATCAAAAGCCTTAAAAGAAATATCAATCACCTCTTGAACAAGCCTGCATAAGGCGTCAAAGCGACTGAGTATAAGGTCGCAAAAGTACCGAGTGACGTAAGCAAGCACACTTGCCGGCAGAGCAGTGCCCTCTGGCGTCAAGTAGCCGACCTTGGGCCCAAAGCAACTTTCAACCCGGAAGACGCCGCGTCATTTGCGCTGTCACGTTAAAACCGCTGAATTTTATTTACATTGCCCTTATTTGGTGCAAGCTCGATATATGGGGCGTTCAGACGGCGAAATGGATATTTTAATGGATTTATATATTAAAGTTCGTGCCCTTTGTGGCGGGGCTCTATTAAAGTTTGACCTTCCTGACCTGAGGGGAACATTGCTTTTTAATTTTCCAGATTTCTTATCTGAATTTATAGTTAAGATACTTATGGAAAGTAAGTTGGGCTTTAATCTGTCGGATTAACAAATAGTGCACTTTTCATCATATTATTTATTTCGTCTCGTTGTAAAATGCTTTTTATACGTTATGCTTTGTATTAATACGCTGTATAAAAGCTTCTATTAAAGTCATACGGTCTATTTCAGTCTGTCAGCTGCTGCCGGGTATATTTCCACTAAGTAAAAATATTTATACTGTGACCATGCGCCGCGCGACTCGCGTGAACTCTGCTCATGTTTTTGTCGCGCAGTGCATTCTGTCTGCCGCACAGCTTCACCTGGCTAGCTTCCAATCTCATGGAGGAACGCTAAGACTAGGAATAGGTCAAAATTTAGCAATAAATATATAAGTTCGTCAACTTCATAAGTGACCTTAAATTCTGGCATTGCATTTGACAGTCAAGGTCGATTAATCACTGAATTTGTTCCGAAATATCGTTGTTTTAAAAAATCGTGATGCCACACACGCATTCCTCTGTCACCTTGTCATTAACGGTTTTAAGAAACACCAAAAGCCACAGAGGAGGAAAAATCAAAAAGTTTCCATACGATATAAGCGGCGGACCTTGGAGCCGGGAGCGGTACTTACGAATTAAATCGGCTCCGACGAGGCCAGCGCGCCTTCCGCAACAACACCGCGTATTTGTTCGCTACTGATTGAATTATAACACTTAAATGTGTCTGTATCCCACCTTTTTGTGGTGATTTAGCAGATCTGGGGTGATAATAATTTCATGGTAGAATGTCTCCGAAGGTCTCCCTATTCGGTACTCGGCTAGGCGCTAATGTGTGGGCCTAAATGGTGTCAATGTCACAGTATCCTCAGTGACCTCACCTGTAGTTAAGCCCGTGCAACGTACCATCTATCACCACGAGGTTGTCACACACTCTACATGTTACAAATGTAATGTATGTGTTTACGTTTCGTTGAACAGAATAAATATTACCATCCAAAGAAGAGGGGAATGTTCTAGAATTCGTGGCTCGTAGAAAAGTTGGATTCAATTGGCGAAGTTCCAGGTGATATTGTAATAAAGAAAGACATACGCGCTGCCCGGATCTACGTATGAGTGACGCTGATGATGTCAGAAACAGCCTCCTAACCTACGAACCTGCCCTGAAAACAGGCTTATTTTCATGGTAATATTACTACCCTGAGGCTTCTACGTAATTGACTGAAAGTGTTGCTATTCAATTCAGTAACATTTTTTCCTAAAAATCGCTCAGCATTTCCTTAAGAAAGATATTTATTCTAAAAGGGCTTGAAGGCGTCTCAATAGTCAGAACAAAGTTTCAGGACAAATGAAATCGAACTCATTTAAAAAAGGACATCCTAAGTGATCTTGAGTCTAAAGGCACAGGAATCGGCGAAAAACCTTGAAGAACTTCTTTAAATCTTAAAATAAAAACTTACCATAGATCCTGTTGGTGTATTGCTATGCTGGAAAGCAGGTTTCCGTGTGAACACATGGGGCAGGGAGTCACCACGCGCTGTCATGCAATGTTCCGTCTGAAAACAAAGAGACGAACATTACTCATCGGCCTTAACAAGGCCCTTCCTCTTCAAAATAGTTTTTCAACGGAATTTTCCATTAAATTTCAAATATTCTCGTGATGCTATTTGTTGTTTTTGTATTTAAAAATAAGCCAGTTTTATTAATATTTCTGGTGGACCAACACAGCATGTTTGCGTCCTATAGGACGGAACAGGGAGGAGGGCGAAGATTGATTCGTTTGTTTTGGAGTAAAAACAAATTGCTTGCGTTTATATTTATTAGAAAACTCGCGATGCAGAACATTTATTATGATTTTTAAGACAAAGATTGATGTAAAGTGGTATTATCATCGTTTGAACGCTCTGTGGACGATTTTTCCTTAACATTACTGAATCGTGAATCAAGCACTGCGCTAACAAAGTGTACTTTCTTTGTACCCAGATAGTGACCCGCAGAGACAGAGGCATCAGAGGTGTCTTACATGCTACTGTTGTGGCATTCGACAAGCAGTGGAACTTGGCGCTAAGTGACGTGCATGAGATATGGCAGAAGCGAATCAGACAAGAAAAATCACTTCCTTTACAGGGTAAGTAACTGGAATATATGGCTAAATTCATCCGTACTACTTTGATTCTGGAACAAATCCCTTATCACGATATTTTTCTAAACAGGCGAACCTGTCCCCAAAGGCACGGCGGCAACTATTTCATCAGTCCCAGAGGTTACTAAAAAAGCTCTAGGCAAAGGCATTTGGGAATGCACGCGGGACATACCGCAGTTGATGGTGCGAGGTGAACACATAGTTGTAATCATGCCACTTGTGCCATCATCGGCACCATTTCAGCCGAAGACTTTCCCTGCTTCCCTGAACATAAGTTTTCCTCAAGCGTCACCACATTGACCGGTCATCTGTCCACCTAGTGGGACCTTCCAACGCCGCGTCTGCGGGTTCGCCGTCGCCACTCCAGAACTTTTCGGCCCATCAACCACCTGTTCTGCGAGCAATGTGCCCTGCCCGCTGCCATTTAAGTTTAGCAATTCTTGTGCATATCTTGTATTGCATACCAGCCTGGTAGCTAGGATTGCGATGCCATTTTTTATTTGGCTATCGTAGGTTTTTGATTTTAGTCTAAGTATTAAGTTTTTTTTTGTATTGCTATAATTTGATACTTTTGATTTGTCTGTTGACTAAAAGAATTGCTTAAATATAAATTAAGATGATATTATTACAAATTATGATAAAATATTGATCTTGAATTACTAGACCTATGAAAAAAGATCAATATTTAGGCTATATTTCATTGCAATTAGATATTTAAGTGTCTCACATTAAATTTAGTAAGTGGTAATTAAGACGATTCTGTAAGAATGTAATTTATAAACAAAATTATTTTTACCGTCAAAAAAGTTTGTATAGTATTTTTAATAACAATAAAATGTTCTCACTGTCGTTCTCATGCGTTTCCAATGTCCCAGTATTGTCAGCGCATAAAATATAATAATATAAACACAATGCTTGCTTTGACGAACGTTATTCGATTTTTGAATGATATTTCATGAGAACGAGCCGCCATTGAAATTGAGAAGAACATTACATTTAATTAGTAACATTTTTTGAATTTCTTTTTATCCATCCTTTTTTAAATAAATGTTCTCTTTTATTTAGAGTATATTATTCAAATGCGTTTGCATATCTCGAAGAAACAATGTCTGCATCAAATGAATGAAAAAATGTGGTAATGTTTTCACACAAATCACAGTGTCCGCAAATTGCACGTTGTCCATACATAATTTGGAAGGCTGGACCCGCTATTATAACACGACTTCACTGTTACAATCCTTTGGCAAGATCCCGCACAGTTATTAGGGCAACATGACAATAAAGGAGAGCACCGAAGCGTAGAACTCGTACCTACAGGAAAGGCATACGCACTACAGAACACATCTACATAATACACTGTTGTTTTTGTATTAGGTTGTACAGAATTGTAAATATGAAAAAAGGGTTTTTGAACGGTTGTTTGATATAATAATTTTCATAGATTATTTTAACACCTCCTGGTGAGTTCCAGTTAGCCGATTACTTCTTTAAAATTCTGTCTAGTTTACATATACTATGTAGTAAATGCTGTTTATTTAGACGCTATGATTCAATCCTCAAATTAGAAAATATTTTTCCCTTTATGAAAACTAAAAAAAAATACCTTTATAAGGGCAGGAACACGTAAGTACAGTTACATGTATAATTTATTCAAATGAGTGAACCACACATAAATTACACACAAGTTACCAGGATCCCACAGGTGCGAAGAGCTATCTGTTCGTACGGTAATTTGCGGGCAGAGCATCCCAGGTTGGTTGACACGGAAGCACGCATTGTGCGCAACTGCGCAACAATAGTTTCCCATTTTCCCGCGCGGGGAACGGCCGGCGTGACCGCGGCTAGTCCGTCGACCCCGGGACAAGGGACGCGGGAAGCTTTTCGCGTGCGCAAGCGCATGCTACCAAAAACTCGGGGCTTTTCTTGCAGTATATAGGATATAATAGAAGGCTACAGGAGTTAAGGAAAAAATAGAAAATTATAGTGTTGTAACTTTTTCTTCTTCTCAAGTTACTGGTAGTTTTTAGATAATGTTAGTGAAATCGCTATGCCAAAAGCTATTGCATGAGATTATGAAAGATAGAGTATCCTGAAATCGATAGCCGCCATGTGGTTTTCCCGTATTAATAGACGTAACCATATTTTTTTTAAAGTTACCCGAATTATAACTAAGTTTAACTAGATAACTTTTCATAATTCAATTTATTAATAACATTAAAAGAGTTTCTAACGTTGAAAACAATAAGATGTAATGTTACTTTCATTAAAAAAAACAATAACTTTTGGTTAGTAATTTGCTATCTCTATTCTCTGGTTATTTCTAAAAACAATTTCTAAAGTAGTATATTTATTGTAATTAGGGATTGAATAGAAAACTTGAATGCATCAGCTGCTAATCCTCCGCAGGTTGTACTCGTATGTGTCGACTGAATGCAACAGGTTGGAAACGCCTTTAGCGAGAAATAAATATGTGGCGAATTAAGATCTTAGAGCCACGCTGGGTGTCAAATGCTTAGCTGGGTAGTTTATTTGAATCGTTTGACTGGTGAAATGGTAATTCAAGTTAACTAGTTTATTCCCGCGGCTTCTCTTCTGTGACTTGTCGCACAGTAATCATGCAATTTTCCAGAATAATAAAAAAATCCTATATTGGATCATTTCTTCCTCAATTTCTCCTCTATATAATTTAAGATATAATATTAGTATAATAGACAAGACAGCAGTTATTATCCCTTTACCTGAAGCAGAAAAAAAAAACTACAAGAAAATATCCTACGAGTCATACAGTCCACAATTTCCAACACACTGTGACGAAAAGAATCTCATGTGGCCAGCAATGCATCACATCTATTTCTGTTTGAAATCGATGAAGAGACAATGGCCGGCCAGGGCGACGCACCCTGGCCACGGGCCAACAGCCAGGAGGGTAGAAAGCAATCGTCATGTAACGTCTGACAGCTTGAAAAACGTGGCAGAGATGTGCACGCCGTGTTTTGACAGTTCGACAGACTTGGCCTTCGGAAAAGCCAGACGTTTATTTTGTTTTATGCATGTTGGTCACTGTTCGCCGGGACGTAGCCCTAGTACTTTTTAGGAAGAAAGAGAGAAGGCTTTGTATGACGAAGTGGTCGTCTTGTTTTGATAGTTTTGCTCTTATGGTTTTGGTAGGTACGCTCCACAGATCATAGAAACAACACCGTTGTTTCTATGATCTGTGGTACGCTCTGACCTTTGGAAAAGCCAACTTTTTAAGCATTTCTATCTCAATTTTCTAACAGCATGACTGTTCGCCGGTTATGTAGCTCTAGTTACTAGTACTATTTTAGTCTATTATAGAATTTAAGAAGGTAAGATAATAAGTATCTGTGTCTTGAATAAAGTAGTAGTAGATGGTAAAGTTATATAAGAGCGTTAATTGTTTGTATTCTGAGTGGAGGTGATGAAAGATTTTGTCCGTCGAGTTCCGATTGGTTTTGTTTTGGGAAATTCTCGCTTAACAATAGATTGGTTACATCTCAATGGAAAACGTTTTTACTTGAAACACATTCAAACAAAATTTACTACTTTGTTGCCAGTTGTGGAATATTAATTGGCTGATGTAATCGATGTATTATCAAGCAAATACTTCTAATTTATCATCTGAAGAGCCACTTGAGGAGTTGTAGTATTTTGTTCCTATGTTAACATAGAAATGTAATTCATTTAAATGGACATGTTTCCTTTTGCGAGCTCGTAGTATAGTTATTTTTGTTTACTTTTTCACTGGTATTTGTCCAATGAACCAGAAATCTTATTAAGCTATCGGTTCTGCTTGTGTTACTCATTAATTTGTACTTGTCAACCTTCGCGACTGACCTTAGACGACAAATTTTAAATAGTACGCGGAAGTGGCGTCCATTCTTGTTCGTTTTGACAACAAATTAATACGATTTGTTTATAATATAGTTTATAAATAAGCGAGGACGCTTGTGTAACAGCGGTAATGCTGTATTAGATAATGCTCGTGTTATGTTTGTTACCTTGCTGGGGAAGAATGGGCTGTTCTTTATCTGATTTATCTGTAGACTGTGCACAATGGGTCTTGCAAGTCGTTTCGAACACGAGCCAAACCCGATTAGTAGGTACACGAGACGTTCGCGATTTCGTTCACGGGATTTGTAGAAAACTTTTTGACTTCAACGTCATTATTCTAACCCGTCCCCCACCTGTGCTGCCCTAGTACTTGTCGTAGAATTTCTCATTCGGGAAACAACATTTTCTTTTTGCTACTCTGCATGTATCGTTAGTTCTCAGTGGGTAGTCCCTTTTTTCTCATAGATGAGTTGATACATGCTTTCTGAAGTAAACAACGTGTTCGTCCAAGCATGTGGATAATGGACTGTGGGCGTAGGTAGAAGATATTAATAGCCTTTCAACAATAATATATCAGATATTTAGATCTCGAACTACGGAACTACAGAAAAAGTAAATTAACATCAAATTCAAAATTAGGGTTGATTCGTAACTTCTCGTCTTGATACCGCACCGAATGGAAATCTTTAATGGAACTAATGAAAGGTCACATGTATGATTAATTACAAATAGTTTTAGAAGTGGCCTCTACAATGCGACTGCCATTACTGAAGCAATAAAACTGTGTATCAATTCAATTTATTCCCGTATTAACATTTAATGGCGTAGGTACTCACAATGAAAACTGAAAGTAAACCCGCGACCACATTGTCAAAAGGTCACAAAGTACACAAAAGCCTGTTGATTACATACATTTGGTGCTAAAGGTCATAAGTACTGGTCATAGAGGCTATTATACGATGAATATCTGGAGGTGAGAGATCGAGCTGCGTTGTACAAATTAGTATGATTATGTACTAAGTAGTAATGGTATAGTGGATTATGATAAAAGTAGAAATGATCTCTATGTTCGTACGGTGTTTGTGAGCGTCAGCCATTTCTTAGGCTAATAACATAGGATTCTTCACAAGTAAATTAGGGAAACTTATGTAATTGAATGCTGGACCTTAGGATGCAAATTATGTGATTATAAACATTGTGCTTTATTTAAAGTGTAACTCACATAGCTAAATATTCCTAAGTTATTAGTCGTATCTACTCTAATCCATCTTTGAGAAAACCTTTTCCCAGAAGTTATTGTTAGTGTTCATAATTGAAAGAAAGAGTGAATGGCGAAAATCACCAGCTGTATACAGCGAAAAAATCTACATCAAAATTAGGAGAATCTCCCAAAAAAATGTTATACATCCGAGAATGCCCGAGTAAAAAATGTTTACTATTAAAAAATATAGTGCAAACTTTCACCGGAGGAGTTCCGGCATTAGGCGAGGGTGGGTATAAATAGCCGCGGTTGCGCAACGCGGCCGATGCACTGCGCACGCGCACACCGACACACTGCCCGCCGGGATTCACATTAACTGCAGTTTAGTGAGACGTGGTTTAAATGTACGTTAGTCGGTAAAACTCGCTTTTGGCATCAGTCTCGCCTGATGGTAAGCACTGATATGGCCGACGATGAAGCACGCTTGCCTCATTATTACCCTCATCATGATTTTAGCCAAAAGACGTCTTCTACTGAATATAGGCTTCAAAGTATTATTTATTTATTTAGACTTCATGTGCAAAAGGTACAATGGTGGACTTAATGCCTTAGGCGTTCTCTACCAGTCAACCAAGGGTGGTGAAGAGATAACATGGCAGGTGCATTGTATTAAACAATAAAAAAAAAATGTTATTAATATACTAACATAGGTAAAATAAACGTACTTGTATATTGAATATAACATATAAATATATATATTTATGAACTAACAGAAAAGAAGAAGGTGAGATGACTCTCTCAACTCTTAGTTGTGTTGAAAATAAATCTGCAATTTCCGCTTGAATGCAAACCGACTTGTAACCGTCCTGATCTCGAGAGGAAGCGCGTTCCAAAGCAGAATGGACTGAATATTGAAGGAAGAGTGAACAAAATCAGTAGAATGAGAAGGACAAAGCAAGAGGAAGTTATTGGAAGAACGTAGATTCCGAGCTGTCATCCATTGGTTGTCTAGAAGTAGCTTAATCACTCTCAACTTTAAGACCCTTCAAGTTATTGTTGTCAGTAAATATAGAGTCCGGCTTCTATATTTCTATTGTCTTAGGCTCTCTTTAAATTACTTAGCGTCCTGTTGTCACCTACTGACAAGATTTTTTTCTTTTGTAAACAGCACCACATTTTACAAGATCAAAAACAAGTATCAGTTTATAATAATATTTTATATAGACACGTTAAATGTATCGACATTACTGGTAAGGCGAACAGGTCTCGACAAGGCGACACTTCCGCCTTATGTACGGCTATGTATATGTATTATATGTGCGTCCAATGTCGTCCACTATTCTTTTTACCAACCTTGGTGACTCGGTGACGCCGTGTAAATTTCAAGAAATTTGAATGTATAGAGATTCCAGTGTTTGTACCTAACCTAGGTTACAGTCACGTGTGTAGGCATGCGTAGAAAGGAATTTAATAAAGTCTCTTTGGTATGTGTGTCATCCTGGTAACTTAAACAACTAGAGGTTAGCTTTTCTACAAACATAGGCGGAAAAAACCGGCCAAGTGCGTGTCGGACTTCGCAGATTTAGGGTTCTGTACCAGACCGCAAAATTAAGTTGATTGTAGTAAAAAATAAATTGCGGTTTACGATTTATGACATATTAAAAAAAAAACAACTTACTAGATCTCTTTCAAACCAATTTTCGGTGGCAGTTTACATGGTAATGTACGTCATATATATTTTTTATTTTTTTAACATTCTCTTATTTTAGAAGTTACAGGGGACACACACACATTTTATCATTTTTGAAGACCTATCCATAGATACCGCTACACGCATGGGATAGATGAAAAAAAAAATGAGTTTCAGTTCTAAGTATGGGGAACCCCCAAAATGTATTGTTTTTTTTTCTATTTTTGTGTGAAAATCTAAATGCGGTTCACAGAATACATCTACTTACCAAGTTTCAACAGCATAGTTCTTATAGTTTCGGAAAAAAAAACTGGCTGTGACATACGGACGGACAGACAGACATGACGAATCCATAAGAGTTCCGATACCATTTGGCTACGGAACCTTAAATAGACATTTTTTTGCAGCATTGCCAATCATGCTGCAACTGAATGCTCATCTAATATTCTACTATGTATTTGAAAAAAATAAGTTCTCAATAAAAATCTAACCTAGCAATAAAACTATCAAAGATGAACCTCCAGTTAACCGGCCACTAACGTAGCGCGCGCGCACCGGCCGGCGTTCACTTTACTCTTTTTGTATTCGTTCTTGCAGCTAACTTGGGATTGGCTTGACCCATTTACTGCAAATAGACGCAGCCGGGATTCGAACGCACGTCCAAACGACACGTGGCTCGGCTTATGGTATTCGCGTTTTAAAATACGGACGCTTCGCCGATGACTCAGCTAAGCATCCGTTGTTCAGATTTATATGGACTTATGGGCTCTTTATTATTAGGGAATATAGGAATTGGGAAGTTTTAATGCTATTGTGAATATGTTTTTGAAGAGATGACTTCTCTTTTCATATTGGGTACGTGGTGAAATATTTTTACACGCACTTCTAGATAAAATTGTGGATTTTTGGGATCCTGAGATATCTTTCAGAATTTCATGAAAATCACTTCCGTGTGTCCCGATTGCGTCAAATAGGTACTATCGCGGTTACTAACCCTTAGTAAATATCCGAGAAATCACATTGATCAGTAATTATTTTGGCAAATTCCTATCATTACCCAAACCGCTAATCCAAAGATAATATTTGCCAAATCTGTATAATTTCAGTGATAAAAGCCAGATAATCCCTCAAAGGACTCCGTCCTTTAATTAACGGATATATAAAACGTCGGTGATATTTATAAGGCGGCTATACGATCCTGCTGAAGCCGCGGCTTCGTTTGATGAAGTTCCTTAACTCGCGTATTGGGGTCATGGAAATTAAGTTATTCAAGTTGAGAGGCTTCACGCTCCATTATAGATACAATGGTTATGTTTAAAGGAGGAAGTTATATATTTTTCGTAGATTTTTCCCGGAAAACCCTAAAAGGTACGTTTTCCTTGAATGATTGTTATCTTCTGTCGGTTATCCAATTGATATTATGACTCGTTATCTTGTATGTTTTCATTGAACTACTACATTTATTATAGACAAATCAATAAATTAATGTATATCCATTAATTTTCAGTCAAAAAAAAAAACAAAAGTTTTTTTGAGCTATGTACAATGATATTCTAGTAAACAGATATGTTATGAGCGCGCGCATGGTGAAGACTCGAATACGTCCTAATTGGGACGTATAGTCTTTGGTCTATGTCACGCATGGCGAAGAGCGATACGCTTTGTTGAAACAAAAACAAAATTAAAAAAATGCCATCGTGTGTATTCAGAAAGTGTACTTATGACCCCAAAGTCCATAAAATAGAAGGGATCTCATACCATTATGTAAGTACGCAATACCTCTCAATTTACAAATTTATTTCAATTTTTTTCCTAATATTCTGATAATTGGAGGTTAGGAAAATACAAAAATATTGGTTGTCAGAATAATTTTTGTTTACATTCACACGCAAGTGACAAACACTAGCTGTCTCTTTTTTTCTTGTTGGTTTTATCAAGCCATCTCTTTCGAAATGTAGTGAAATGTCAGATGAATGAAAAGTGAGTAGGTTAAGGAAATCTGTGCTGCCGCTGCTGTCATGCTGCGCGGAACACTTTTTTAGGTTATTTTGTGAGTGTATAACGTATCTGTTTACTAGAATATCATTGGCTGTGTAAAGGTAACAAAGTAATTATATAAAGAAAAAGGGCGGTAGCTGTCTCTTAAAATAACACTCGATTAGATTAGATAAAGTACACTAGCCACTCATATTGGTCCAGATAGTAATATACCCTTTACAAAACGATAACGAATCAAATACCACTCTCAAAGCCTCTGAGATTTCACGCGAGCAGCGACCCTCAGAAACATAATTCAAACCGAATGACCATAAAACAATCGATTTAAACTCGAGTAGCTATCGAAACATGAACGGTATCATAGTCGATATAATTAGCTGGTAGAAAAAATGGATCACGCGAATTGAGGCGTGCAAGCATGCAAGTTCAAGTCAGGGTCGATACCCATATTTTATAGTGTTCGATTTTTAAATAAACCTTGAATTATGTAAGGGAGGGAGCAGACTTGTAGAAAATTTTGGGGACAATATAGGCGTAAGACATAACTTTGTGTACTAGGTCAAATAATAGTCTACATTTTTGTGACAATTAAATTTATTTTATTTATTTATTTATTTATTTAGTACATGGAGAACTTACAGCTAACAAAAACAAAAAATAAAAGGAGGTAATAGTCACCAGAAAGCCAATTACAAGTCCTCGCGTTTAAAATTAAAATATAAATACAAGTATGATGCGAGCACAGACAGCAACACGACTTAAAGTGTAGTCACTAAATTCCAGATTAAAAAATAAGATACAGACATTTGTTTGCAAAAAAAAAAAAGACAGAATAAAAAAGAAAACCGCATAATATAACCGCTGTTACTTGAAAAATTGAAGGCTCAAGCTCCGTCTGGCCGAGTTTACAGTAGTTACAAAGGGATCCAAATCATGTAGTTTGCATATCTCATTAAAATTACTGCTTGCACGCACAAGAAAGCTGTTCTGCCTATAATTCGATGACGAATGAAGTACACAAATGGGAGGGTTGTAACGTAAAATTTTTCTGGGCACATTAAAATAAAATTATTTAATGTAGTATCCATCGCCCCTGGACACCTAATTCTTGCTACCGTCTTGCAGATGCAAATTTATATTTTTACCACAGGTGCTATTCTCAAAAAACTTCTTACTGATACGTGCAGTATAAGGACAAACAGATTAATATTATATCCAAAGCTGTACGAAAGTCCCAAAAATACACTCGAAGCTTGAGTAATGAAAATATAGCACAAAATATAATATGAATGCTAATATCTTGTTCGTAATGAGGCTGCCGCCCGCAGCGTCCCGTAAACAAGATAATTGCTAATTAAGTCATTACGTATTAATAAATTACTAGCTCACTGACCAGAGACGCAATTAGCTTTTCTCCAGAGTTTACGATCGTACGACTTGAAGATTATCGACGACGAGATCTAATATTGAAAATCTTAATGTTGGCTGATTTTCAAAATTTGTACATCAGTCAGTTTCTTGCTGATAAAAGAGTTATATAGACCTTATCAGAACCTATTTATTAAGTGACTTTTCTTGAATAGATAGAATAAAAAATTAAACAAAAACCTGACAAAAAAAAACCACGCTCGGAAAAGTATCAAACAAGAAAATAGTCTCTGAGGGTAACCGTGGTCGTAAAAATTATTCAAATAATTAAAAAAAATAAAAAATTGTGTAGTGGGTGCAATACCGGTTTTTCCATCGCCGTAGTGGTTAAAAATAAGCTTGAGATAAGAGCTAAATTGATATGTTAACCGCAACAACCAACTGAAACCAGACACTTTATTTATTTACCAATAAAAACGTAAGTATTACTATAATTACGTAAAGCCGATAGTGTTAGCCGTTTAATCTCTAGCTGTCGTTATGAAACTCATAATTACAACTTTTACCAGTGACTGCGCCCGCGCAGCGTCGCGTACGGAAATAAACTCGCTGTTATGATTATGCCAGTTTGAATTACGTTCACTCGTTGACAATTATGTGAAAATTTCATAAAACAAAAGTTAATTGTAGGGCTGTGTGTATAGATGCGGATATTCTAAGTTTAATTGGATTACTTAAGTTTTTTATGCAGTGTTTTAATTGTTCGCGACTGCAATGTTATTTAGACAGTTGGTTATGAGTTTGGGAGCAGACTAGGTTCAGCTACCCCAAAAAGGAATATGTGATACAGATCTTCATAAATATATGTATGTATGTATGCTCAAACAAACAACCTATAATAAAAAACTATATGTATATCAGCGCATTTTATAGAAATTTCGAAAAGCTCTCTTATATATTCAATGGACCATCTTTCGCTCCATTTTGGAAGACACATCAATGTATGCCTGAACCCATCAATGGACACCACAATAAAGCCACATTGGCCAGCATGGGCCATTGTATGTGGGCGCCATTTCTCTTATGGCGATTATGTCACCATGTCTTATGCAAGCTTCTCTCGGAACCCCATGCATATTGATCATGTAGCAATAACACATCAGTTGTCACACGATCTGAAGTGAAATTAACTTTCTGTCTAGGGCCCTGTTTTCTTAGAACAGTATAAATTATTTTAGTCATGTTTTAAGCACCGCTGAATGGGAGACCAACCAGGACCGGTCAATGTGGGGGTGACTTTTGGGGAGGCCTATGTTCAATAGTGAACGTCTTTCGGCTGCAATAATGATGATCATGATGTTTTAAATTTGTTGCATCTTCAAGGCTGGTTTGATACCTAGATACTTAGATATTGTATTAGATCACTTTCCATTTCTATAAAGAAAAGTTTTGATACAAAATCAGGCACTGCTAACCAGACTACAAAACATCGTGATTCAGATTTCCCCTTCATACAACATCGCTTACAATTAAACAGATAAAATCAGCTTCAGATCTGCAGATCTAGACCGATTCTAGATTCAGCTGCATTGTGCACTGCGGCTAAGTTGTGCGCGTGCGCCGCGTGACAGAAAGGCTTGCTTTCACTCGGGCTTCCTACCCGCGATTGATATACAACACGACAACGCTATTATGTACCATTTGTTGTGTTTTTGTGCAAAAAATGTTTTTTTGTACTTAATTGTCGAGCGGTGATAGTTTTTTAATTGATGCAAAAATATTGGCATGTAAATGGGTGTTCGTTAACAAGAAATTTAAGTGTTGTTGTGTTAGGGTAATAACCTAGAGATTTATGAACTATTCTCTAAAATAACGATGACTGTAACTTCGAGAAAGCTCTGAACGTATGAAAAGAAAATGGTCACATAATTCCAGAACAAAGGCTCATTACAAGTGCGACTGGAGTCGGTCTGGAGCAACGCGCGCGCAGACGGATAGACAAGTCGCATTCCTAGATGAATTACAACTAGTTAACATCTAAACTGTTGCGGGCTCAGCGCAAGCCCAGCAAAGGCCATTTCACCGCGCCGAACGCGTTATCTGCGATCGCCAGTACAAAACTTCGTATAATAAAGACGCAAACGCGCCCGTAACAACAGACGGGCGTTAGAGACTCGCATGCGCCGGCGCAGTGAAAGTACTTTCGCGCGCTCGTTGCCCCGGTCGTCGAACTTGGCGCGGGAGAGAGACAGTGCTATACACGGGAGCGGGACAGATATAGTTTTCTGAGGAAAGCCGTGAAAAGCGGCCGGGTGCGGGGTACGCGAAAGTGCGCACGATCAGGAAATCGCCGCGATCGTAAATTGTGAAGTTAAATGATTTTTATGCGTCCACCTTTACGATGTCAATAAAAGGTTTAATGCTCGTGCACTATTATTCGCTGCGGTGCCGGTGAACTCGATTTTTAAGGAATTTACCACGTTTTTCACCATGTTTCCCGGCGTGTCGTCCCCTGTTTGGAACATGAAGTTATTATTGTGTTTGTAAAGACAAGTTACGCACGCCAGCGAATTTTGCAAGTCTTCGTTTTTAGGGTTCCGTACCAAAAGGGTAAAAACGGGACCCTATTTCTAAGACTCCACGATCCGTCTGTCTGTCTGTCCGTCTGTCACCAGGCTGTATCTCATGCACCGTGATAGCTAGACAGTTGAAATTTTCACAGATAATGTATTTCTGTTGCCGCTAAAACAACAAATACTAAAAACAGAATATAATAAATATTTAAGTGGAGCTCCCATACAACAAACGTGATTTTTTGCCGTTTTTTGCGATAATGGTACGGAACCCTTCGTGCGCGAGTCCGACTTGCACTTGGCCGGTTTTTTTACTTCGATCTTACATTCTCGACAAGAATGAAAGCGTAAGCTCGGAAGCGGTTTACAACAGCCAAACTACGAACCTCTATCCTTAATTGAACCCATTGCTGAGATGTAACTTATTGAGACCAGCATCCGAGTTCTACCAGGTGCTAATCCTAGACATTCCTTAATCACTACACCATCAACCGCTTTACAAGTACTGCATTATCAATTCACAGCTCTCAGCGTAGAGCACTTGCAAGTTTCAAGTCGGTTAACATCATAAAGCACAGAATTTCGTAATTTAATTACGTTTGGCGTGTGCCACCACTCTATACCATTACTTTATCAGTACTAGTTGGTTTACAACGTGATTTCTTCCACTAAACATGGACTGATCTTATCAATATGTTCAGAAGGTATGGTCCAAGTAATGGTCGTCTTTACTTATGAAATTGCTGTTTTATGGAACTGGTAATTTTCAATTGTGATAACTACGGATTGAATTGGAATTCTAAGTTCAAGTGATTATAAAATTTCTTTTTAAAAAAAATGTTTGTTGCTTTTGTGTCCAAAATGGCCAGTTTAAAAAATCGGCAAAAACATTGAAACTTATTGTATTAAAGGCAATTCATTTGTTACTTTGATTAATTAGATTGAGTTATGAATTTCGAAATTGATCGATGACGCGTCGCAATTGATGATCGATGATAGATATATTCAAAGTTGTTATTAACATTCCAATTGCAAATGTATTATCATAGCAAATTCTATTAGGGTTTATTTGGCATGAGTTTCTATCGAATCGTTCTTTGCCAATATTTTTTAGCCAGCCGTACTTTACGGCAGTGAAGAACACTATTCACTGCCCTAAAGTACGGCTGGCTGTGATCCCAAAGAAATAGTTAGTATGGTAAGCCTACACTGATCTAACAAGATGTAACAACATTTGAAGTTTCTACTTGTAAAGCTCGAAATATTAGCGGTACAAGCAAAGCCCATATCCCAGTGGGTGTTCTAACATGTTCTGTCAATACACCTGTCGCTTGTAACTTGCGCCGGCGCAAAGTCACTGGCAGCGAATTAATTGTTGCCGCGGAGAGTGAAAGTTTAATGCACACGAATTAGTTTTGTTTTCGTTCACATCGCCGCCGTGTGTCGCGAGCTAATTAAACTGCTTTTTGACTGGCAAACAAATATCGGATTCAGTAAATTGCGATATAGAATACAAGGGTTGCCAAGTAGCCGCTACTTGTAGAAAATTCTATCTATATTCTTATAAGTTTACTTGGAACAAGATTTGAGAGAACTTTTGCAGCTGAACTTGCATATAAACTGAGTTTTTTTTTAAATACCTTCTTAATTCAAAACTACTGAGAACGACATGTATCGAACGGAGTCAACAGTCAAGTATATGAGGCTGAGAATCGGACTTTAAGGGTTCACTAGTCGACGGCACGAACTATTTTGTGCGCGGGGTTAAAATGCATTTTATATCAACCGACAACACGTGCGGAAGAGATAGATGCTGTGATGAGCAGTAGGAAGCCAGTTCGCCTACGAATACACACTTTTGCAAAATTGTAGCGAAATGGATAATGATTTAGGACGAAACCGAGCGCGCGAAATTTTATAAACAGACCTTTGGCAGTCTAGATATCATGAAAAAACGACTAAATCTATCTGTTCAAAATAAAATTATATGCGTTGTTGAACTACTAATCTATCCCTGTATGGAGGCCGTTTTGCAATTTTCCGTCTTCGGCTTGGTATTTATTTGCCCCCAAAAATGCGTTAAAATTAGTGACGAAATGTGGAACTTTCGTAGCTCATAACTTTCAAATATTTTCTTTTTTTACTTTTTCGCTTCCATACAGGGCTAGATAATGATGATACAAATTGATATCACTTTTTATTTTGAACGTACATCGTCAAACAGTGGAATAATCCCTAGACTACGTTTGTATGGAAAAAAATTCAACTAGTGTAACCTTAAAAGGCAAAAAATACTCAATACAGTCCCCCAAACAGCCACCTATCACAATACACTTCAGTTACATTTGATAGGAGATTACGGTTTCAAAAGCTTAACTCTGTCTGAGTAATTTTCAGGGCTTTAATATTATGCTTATTCCAGGCAACTTTCAGTTATGTTACGCCTAGGCAACAGCTGCGTGTCCCAACACAATACTATTACTAGTATTACTACCTCATAATTTTCAGTTTTTCAGCTAACGATCGCCATCACGGGACATTTTAAGGTCAAACAAGGTGAACAACCTCCGAAATAGGCTCGAAGGCTTTTAGGGAAAACGCTGACAAAACCGAGAGGACTTTACTGCGGTGCCAATGTTCCTACGCCACTGAGGCTCTGCTTGCCTGGTAGCTAGATATGTTTTGTAAGGGTATATAGAAAAAACTATAAGTCTCCCTTTTGCTTCACCGTAGTCGGGTAATAAGAAGAATAGCCTGATAACAGCGATTTCTAAAATAATAAGTATTTATCTGTTTTATAATTATTTCCTTCAGGGGTATCTTTCTTCACTGAGGGAATATACAGAGAAGGAAGTTAATAATAATCAAGGTAGAATGTCGTTTGTATGTCATTTCAAACGACAGGGTCTATTAATCTATCCTTTGTGAATTATTTTACTAGGAATTGTTGTGAAAGAGCAATTTACATTTCTCTGAATTCACACAATATTAGAATAGATGGGTAGCCTGAAAGGGATCTAGCTAAAACATAAACAGTTATCACTCAATTATTATAATTGAAAGAATAATAGCTAAAACAACAACTCTAGCCACGTTTCCACTAAAGCATTGACCTCAAAAACTACAATTAGATTACACGAGTACAGCATACATTCACATTAATTTGACATAAACATATATCTCAAACTACCAGGCGCGCATAGAACTAGCTAGATAGTTCAGTTCCTACCCTGATACGCAATGGTACGCGTACTCGCGGCCTTGAACCTCTCTCCTCCGCCCTACCCCCCGCGTATCGACCCGTAGTACTACGCGGGCAACCTTTGTTGTTATGTAATACGCAGCGGCTACGCCATTCATGTACCACGCTTGGTGACTTGGTCCCTGAATACCCTGTTACGGCAACTTTTACATGTTTATCTTTTGAATCAGTGAACCTGAAACATATTTTTATCGACCTCTTTTGGTTGATAAAGGATTTCTTTTCTGAAAAATGGGGAAGATGAAAGAGATGAATTTGAAGAACTGGCCTGAAATGCCAGAGGATTGATGTGTGTGGAAAAGGGAGAGGAAGCCCAGCAGTGAGACTTAGTGGGCTATTTAGATTCAACGGAAACTGGTTGTTTTCTTTCAATTATCTTCTTGTAACGCTATGACTATTCTAACCGAAGTCACTTGCCTAAAAGATGAGTGATCGCATTATGAACTTATATTCTTGTGTTCAGAAAAATCCGCGTGAACTACTTACTGGGACTATTTAGGTACTTCGTAGGAGGTGGCGTTTTGTAGTTTCTGCCTGCCCCCATGGGAAAAAAAATTTGTTTTTGTATGTATCATATGTCACTGGTCAATGTAAATAGTAACAATTTACTGGCAATACCTACTCGTAAATTAGGTATTTCCAGTAAGTTGAATATACCTTTTCCTTATTGTGGTTTAACCAGCCTCCAATCAAAATAAATGAGCCACAAGCCAAAACATTATAGTTTTACCACGTAACAAACTGTACTTACTTGTGTGACGTAAAAAGATTCGTGTATACAAACGTCGTGTTCGTCTAAATTTCCCCCATAAGACAAAAATGGCGCATTGCGGGGAAGGAGGTTTCGCATTGCGTTTCAACTTCGTTTTACTACGGAATGAGATGGGCTCTTCCTGTTATTTACTAGATTAAATAAACAAACACTTATTTCATTACTGTATTCTTCGTATTAAAGTTTTAATTCGTAAGTTCAAAGCTATGCCTTCAGGCCTGAAAACCTTTATTTCCTTGTCAAGTAAAAATGAACCTATAGTGCATAAATTCAGTACTCAATTTTCATTGATGCTTGGTTTAGGCTTCAGTGACTTCAGCATTCAATACCAGTACTTGAAATTTCAGCTCTCTTACAACACATTTAGGTTCATATTTGAGTTGTGCAAGATGGCCGACCTTTAGTATTTTGGACCGGATATTACGTTAGGCTAGGTTAGTGTGCAAGCTCTTGGCCTGCCTGAAAGAAAGTTATTGAGTACAATGACCTTTCGCTTTTTATAAACATACACTAGATAGAAAATAAACATCAACTTACTTAGCATTTTAACGTCCATATTCTAAGTCATATCTTTCAACTACTTCGACGGAACCTTGAATCATCAAGTTGAGTTTGATATTTTTTTTTGTATTTGTTCCTGACGGAACAGGCTAAGGTCTGAGACCATGCTGCCTAGTCTTCAGTGCAATTAAAAAAAAATTGTATGCATTAGAATACTGATGTAACAGATTCTAATGTTTTACGAAGTATTTGGCAGCAAATTGTATTGAGTCAGCCTTCCCAGTAAGCTTAGCGGAGGTAGTCAATACTACAATAAAATTCTCCGCTCCACTATCCTGAGATCGCTTCTGTCAATAATTTCACATATTGTCCAGTTGCGTAGACAGTTGAGACACAAAACTACACCACTTTTATATCACAATATCCACTAGGAATCAATTTGCAAATAATATTAACAGCCGCTGAACTTCACTTGAAAATATCCCGCCAAAAAACCTTGATATTTAGGTACTGACATTAATCGATGTTTTTATATAGCGGACCATGGTAGAATAATTATTACCAACATAGGTAACATTGAAGAAGCCAAAAAAAAAACAAATTAATATAAGTAGCAAGGACTTTTACAAGTGTAGGTATAGTCAACTTTTGCTATATTTTACTTTGTTTGTTGTTATTTTTTAGCCTTTATTTTATAACTAATAGCTGTGCCCCGTGGTTTCCCCCGCTAAAGCTTACTTTGGTGTCGCTTAGCGACTTTTTTTCTTTTTGCTCGGCTCCTAAGGATCGTAGCGTGATGTTAAATAGCATATAGCCTTCCTCAAGAATTATACTATAAAATACAAAAAATATTTTCAAGAATAATCGGTAGTTCCAGATAGTATTATAGCGCGTTCATATCAAAAAAACTTCATCTTTATTAAACTAGAATAGATTTAGTTGAGTACTAACTTCATTATACATTAAACTCAAAACAATAACACCATGTCATGCATGTTAAAACAAGATCGAGTTCTCCGATATAGAGCATTTCCATGTCTTCATTAAGATACCACGATACAGCTGTAGATCGTGTAGATCAATTAAATTAATTATTTTAATGAAAAAAAAACGATAACGCATTGAAATGAACCGTATCGTTAACTGATTCGGGGATTTTTACTAAATATTTATGAAAAATACTTGTCAAAACGGCCACATTATCTACGTTCTGACCAATCTATACAAGGAAAATTAATGTAACTATTTCTTATCTGTGTTCTAATCAGTCTAGGTAGGTTATACATTGTCCTACATTGTTCTTACTGTGTCTATGTTTAAATAGTTTATAGATATAATTAAGTGAACTGTTTAAAGGCATGATTTCAGGACTGAGACGTTAATCGGATGAGCTAGTCTCGTCCTAAAATAATTGGGAATATTGCTGCTACAAATTGAAAGCGAATATAAAGTATGGAGGCCTGCCTTGCAGTGCATCACAGGGTTTTAATAATAATGTGTAATAAGTCATTCATTTATTTCGGATTTCAAGTTCGATAGTAGTTAGTGCAGCTGATATCAAAATAAATTGTAGTTCTAAAAAAAACTTTTTTACAAAAAAATACTACCGACTTCCAAATAAGAAAACTACAAAGTGAAAAATAACTTTATTTTTGGAAGTCGGTGTCTTTCGTAGGTACCATTTTTTTTCGTTATGGACACCGACTTCCAAAAATAAAGTTATTTTTCACTTTGTAGTTTTCTTATTTGGAAGTCGGTAGTATTTTTTTGTAAAAAAGTTTTTTTATTTTACACTTTTTAGTTTTACTTACCTAATAGGCAAGTTGTTTAGTAAGTTTCCTATAACGCCAGAATAGATTACCCGAATATCATGAAAGTTGAACAAAACCGATCAAATGAGAGATCTGCTTACCCCTTAAGAGCATACTGGCGTGATGTTATGTTATGAAATGGTATAAACAATAAACAGACATGCGATTTCAGCAGTCCCGAGAGATTTGCCGTTATTTATTGAAGAGTTCTGTTGTATATCTTCGAAGTTCTTCATCAGATCTTCACCAAATTAAAATGGGACCAATTTCGGAACATACTCTTTCAAACAAAAAAAGAATTTTCAAAATCGGTCCACAATTGACGGAGATATCGGTGAAAATACACAAAAAAAAAAAAAAAAAAAAAAACATACAAGAAGTCGAACATAGAACCTCCTCCTTTTTCGAAAGTCGGTTAAAAACTAAAAAAACACGCTTTAATGGTAAATTTAACTAAAAAGTCGCTAATCCTGAAGATCTTGGTAAGGCTAATGGGACAAACAATTTAAACGCGCACGGTAGAATCAACTTTTATTACTTGTAAATTTTAATTTTTGTTTGACTTTCAAAAGTACTTTGACTTTGACTAAATTATTGCATTGTCATCGGTCCTTGATAGATGTGCAAAGTTTCAAATCAATCGGACGTTTTGAAGTGGGTGAAAATCACGTTCAAAGATTCCGTTACATTGATACATAGTTACATATATACATACCAAGCTAATAAAAGCTTGTTAAAAACTAAAATTACCCAAGCACATAAAAGAGCTTCTAAGCAAGCTAGCTATGCTTGTCTTTTAAATCGAATAACACAGTTTTTAGAGTTTATCTCCAAAAGTCAAAGTCAAATATATTTATTCAACTAGGTCAATAAGCGGCAAACAAAACTTAAATTTTACAGGTAATAAAAGTTGATTCTACCGTGCATTCGGAAAAGTAGCTTGTTATGGAGAAGAATGCACAAGAAACTCCATGTGAAGAATACACAAAAACTGTGTGATTCAATTCCATAATGATAAGATGGTCCATATAACTTTAGAAGACATAACAATCTACTGAACTAAGTCCCTAAAGATGTCTAGTTCAATAAACTAAACATAAGTCAAACCTACATCAAATAGCGAGTGACACCCGGCAGAAAATCTATACTAACGCCAAAGGCACTATCTCACTGCTATAAATATACTAATAAAATGAAAAATCTATGTAGGCATCAACAGTATTTACGCCTACATTTACATGAATGTAGTTTAGATAACATTTTAGGAACACAAAACATGATAAAAGTGTAATTAACTATATTTGGCCTCTACAGCGTGAGATTTTAGTTCAAAAAACATATTTAGCTGACCAATGTGTTGTAAGGTGTATAAGAACCTAAAAAGTTACCCTGCTCATCTTTCATAAGCCTATTATTCCATTGTAACTATTGAAAAGACCTTTAGCAAAAAGAAATAATATTTATTTACAGGAACTAAATCTTTTGATGGTGATGCCACGGGTGAGGGGTGTTAGGGGGTGAAAGACACGTATAATATCCACCGGAGTGGCAGCTCACCCCCGCTTTTAAAAATATAATTAGTAGAAAGTAATCAGATACGTATGTATTGCCACTTCGCAATGTCTATTTAATTCAGGAATTTTAAGTTTATGTTATGTCTTCGTTTTGCTTGTAGTATTTACTAAATGTACAATTCTTTTTTTGCTTTCACTACACAACCAAAATGATACCTTCACTCAGTTGTTTGTAGATCAAAATTGGGTTTGAATGTGATGATGACATCAACAAGGAAAAGTCGCTTTTATTTTAAGGAATTATAAAATTGTAATTCAGCTGCATCACGTTAGGTTGTAATCCTACCCCAGCATAGAGAAATGACTAGACTAAAAAAACAGGTGATAAACTAGATCCATTCAACAAATATCTCCGGGAAAATATCAAGAAAAATGCCTCCATTCGTTGCCTCAATTCACACAAACCCGGGAACAACCAACAACCCCGTTGCACAAATGCGACCAGAAATTAAAAATAAATCAGGAATGCCAAAACAAACTTATATCTTGTAGCTGTAAGGCTACGTCCTCAGTGCGCCCCGCACTGCTGGGCCGGGTTCATTCTTCATTGATACACGTGGAACACTCCCCCCCTCCCGTTTGGCGTACCTCCCTCTCCTCATTACCGCCCTCGCACCCGTACCGATAGTGTAGAGCAGGCCTTTGTTAGTTGATTCTAATAATTGCCGATTGTAAGGGTAAATGTTATTGCTTCGTTAGCGGAGATAGACAAAAGAAATATAAAATTTTATTTGGAGAATTAACTAGGAAAGGAATTTTTGGTCTTCCTCAAAATTTTGTTTTACCTTTACATCACAGGTAAGTATTTTAACAGTAGCACTTTGCCAGCGATTTCGTCCGCCATATATTTGTCATCACACGGGAGCTCCTTGTATTTTCATTGTTAACATCACAAAGGTACTTTTCAGTTTTCTAGGTCCAAGTATACAGACTAGAGATTGCGGTGGGTGACTCACGACACTAGACGTCTCTCGCTTAGATAGTTCTGAAACATTCCATAGTACCAGCCCTGAAAATTCCTAGCATACCTATCCTCCAATCAAAATACCAGGTATGCCACGTGGTCCTAAAACCTCAAAATACACCCTATGATAAATAGTGTTGTGCTGTCATTACTTCAGCCGGCTTAGATGCAGTGGTTTGGAGAGAGGGTGGGGCACCAGCCCCCTAGCTTCTAGCCCCGGGACTGGCACGTGTAGCGTTGCCTAGCAACGGCCTGGAGGTATCAGGTGGTTACAGAAGTATAACTCCGGTATAAAATGGTAGAATACGTGCTTATTGAGTTGGTCATATACTTTCAAAATTGTTTGGAAGTTTATTATGTAGGTCAAGTCAATCATCGGTTACTTTTAGTCCCTTAATCCTTATAAAAGTATGATATTAATTAGTCAAAGTGGACGTACCGCGTGTAGCAACTAATGTAAATTTATAGCAATTGCTATAAGGACGGTTTGATAACCTATGGATGTCCTTAGTACCCGAGGCTGCTGCAGTCCTAACGCGAAAGAGTCAGCTATCTTAGTTCTAGCTACTTTTCTTCTATACTTTTCCTAGTGAACCTTCTTCTAATTACCTGTTATTAGTCCCGTACCATCCCCCCTGTCCCCGTTTCCCGGAACATCCATTAAATCTAATGTAAGTTCGTTTTTGTGGAAGCTGCCAACATTTATTAAATTCCCTGACAGAACATTTTGTGAGTAGTTTCGTTCGTAATTATTTTGAGTGTTGATTTAATTTTGTTATATTGAATGTTAGTGTAAAGATATTGAAGGTGTCGCTAACATTAAGTTTTCACAGAGAGTGACGATTTGATAAATTCTAGGTACAATTAAGTGCCAGTTTAAAGTAACATAATAACGTATATTCCATTTATCAATCCTATATTAACATATACTTGCCCGCGGCTTCGCTCCCATGGCGAATTCCACACGATCATTACATTCTTTAGGGTTAACAACTAGTAACACAGTGGCGCTCAGCGATAGGGGGTCGTTTTCATTAAAATAATTTTAAACTGTCCTTATTCTATTCTAAACATTAAAAATTAAAACCTAATTATCAATAACATTGATATTACTAAACAATTGAATTGTAATGAATGATTAATTAAATAATTAAAACAAGTTTGGGGTTTCAAATAGTTTAAATAAATAATTACTTCCGATAACTCCAAATGCTACAGTTCGTAGCACCCGCCTACGAAAGCGTAGCACAACGCTACGAGGCTGCTACGGCGCCCAAGCGTAGCTCAGAACACCTTTTGGAATAAATTAATACAAATAAGTACCTATATTTAGTTTTGTTGGAACGATTGTAATGTTTAATTATTTAATTCTAAATTGACAGCAAGACAGACGGTTATCCTTATTTAATATGAAACTTAGAATAATCCAAGGTGAAATTATTTCATGAATTCTTCAAAGCATTTGACTAATATTTACATGTTTCTTTGTTATTACACTACTTACATTCCTGGAATCTGTTTGACCTTACTCCAAGCATATTATTTTGAACCAAGATAAAACTGTAGTGCACTAAAATAACCTCGAACTACTATCGATCGGTAAGTCGTTGCAGTCGGCTTAACTCACTGAATTATGTACTAGAATAATCAGTTTAAAAGAAAGCAGTTACTATGGCAACGGAACAGAAATAAACCAAAAAGGCAGAGGTACTCTTGTTTATTTTTACCCGACTACGGCGAAGCTAAAGGGAGGGTTATGTTTTTGTTACGTTTGTGATGGTAAGGAGCTCGTGGCTAAATAATAACAGCCGCACTGGTCGATTATCAAGGTTAAGCAACGCTTGACGAGGTCGGTCCGTGGATGGGTGACCATTTCAACATAGCGAGTTTCCTCCGTGCCTCGGAAAGCACGCTAAGCCGTTGGTCCCAGCTGTCATTTGAAGATCTTTGACAGTTGTTATAAGTAGTCAGAAGCCTGAGATCTGACACCAGTCTAGCCAAGAGGTACCGGGTCGTGGAGGTCAGATAGGCAGTCGCTCCATGTAAAACGCAGCTGAATCCGGTTAGACTGGAAGCCGACCCCAATATATGTAGTTGGGAAAAGGCTAGAAATAATCTCTGAAAGTAATTCCAGAAAATTCTTTCCCCTATGGAAAGCTACTATGCAAAAGAGTACTTTATAACTTTTTAACCCGGAAACATCACGGCCCCAGAGGGGTGTACCACGGGGCCACGTAGCCACGGGATCAAGCTACTTATATATGTATTTCTAGGAAGGTATATGCAAAGGATCAGTTAAGTTAATAGTCCAGTGATGTGTCAAGCAAGCTTAGTGCCATTAACCGGGAACGAAACTAACCATTTTATAGACATGTCAGTTTATGTGGCAGTAAATACTCTTTTTTTATAACGGGACTCTGGACCGATACAAAGCAAGCAAAGAATGCTCATTCTTGGAGTCGAACAAAAGCACCTCACGCTAAGCAGACAGTACGCTTACGAGCATAAAGGCTCCCGCAAACAAACGCGACAATGCCACAACCCTTTTTAACACGCTTTTATTAGCTTGGTATGTATCTATGTATCAATGTAACGGAATCTTTGAACATGATTTTCACCCACTTCAAAACGCCGGATTGATTTTAAACTTTGCACACCTATCAAGGACCGATGACAATGCAATAATTTAGTCAAAGTCAAAGTACTTTTGAAAGTCAAACAAAAATTAAAATTTGCTAGTAATAAAAGTTGATTCTACCGTGCGCGTTTAAATTGTTTGTCCCAAAAGCCTTACCAAGATCTTCAGGATTAGCGACTTTTTAGTTCAATTTACCATTAAAGCTTGTTTTTTAGTTTTAGAACTACAATTTATGAGAGATTTATAATCAGAAACAAAATACACGTGAGTAATTTCTATGAAAAGGCATTTTCAAATCGTTGTCATACGAGTAATGGTCGCGTCGCGATTGTTTGCTGGGAGTCTTAAAGCCAACGCCAGCCAGTGATGTAAATCTGCCAAAAGTTATGCATTTCTCTGACCGAATGTATCAAAGAAAGTGAAAGAAGTTATAAGTCGGCATCGCGTCGGTTTCTACCGAGTCACTTTCGTTTTTTTTATTAAACTGTTTATTATCAACATATTATGTATTTATTCGGTTTCTTCTATTTGTATGTGATTAGATGTTATTGAATTGCGATTAACGTTTTTGATTTGATAATAAATCGAAATGTTGTAATAGAAGTATTTTTCTCGGTTTCGCCAAACAGATGTTTTGATCAATCAGTTTTTAAAGTTATGTCTTTATTTAGATCTTCCTTTATTAAGTAAGCTTCATATTAACTTGTGCAGCATAGGTATATAAATTAAAGCTTTCCTGTTTATTTGATCTAAAAGAGTTTACTTTAAAAAAGGTAAACTCTGGATATAACAATCCGATTACAAAAATCTTTTACAAATAGAAAGTCGCACTGCCCTGAGTGCTACGGGCTACATTTTACTCACGGTTTTACTGTGAGATAGGCCACTGGAGCAAAATTGCGAATAAAAGTTCCGGATATTTCCAGTAAATAAACTCCAACTTAAAATAATTAGCTACATTCCTTAGACTTTATCTCCTAGATTGCGATGCATGTCGTGTATGAAACCGCCTGACAGTCAGACATATGACGTAACTGGCATGTCTTGCGGACCTCCGCTTACATAACGAACACCTTACGGGGGTCGCCGGCTACGTCCTATAGCACAGCCTTGACATATGTCAAAAAGATCTTAAATTGTGGTTAGCAAAAATATCTTCAACTTTTGGTTAGTCAGTTATACAGTATCTTTTCCTTATTAACGTATTCTGTGATTTCTTTGCCTTAATTTGTAAAATATAAGTTTTTTATGCGGAATTATATTGAATAATTTTAAAATAGAATGGATATTTCAAATAAAGGATTTCAACGCTGACAAGCATGAGCCCTTGAAGTCATCATGAGTAGTCACTGACCTAGATTTTTCAAGCATGATACAACGTCACTTTTAAACTTCTAAAAAGAATATTTCAAAAGTATACTTTACCTCAATAAATCATCCTTGACATTCCGAACTTCAAAACACTTCCAGGCACAATAATTCCAAATTCAAAATACAAATGCCGCACTGTATCTGTCAAAAATGCACAAACGTCAGAGCGCGCGCGTATTATTTTTAAACTGGCAACGTGCGACCTCAGCGCTTGAATGTAGTGCCAATGTCACAATATCTAGGTCTATGTCAGCGAGTGGCCTCACTGCCGCTGGGATATGTCTGCACGTTTTGTGGCCTTATTTGGCGCTTTTGACGGGGTCACTGGGCTTTTCGGAGCTCGTATCCACGTGTATTGGAACACCTGTTTTACGTGGAAGAAGTCACGCATCAAATAAAAAAAATAAGCTTCGAAATTATCACGTCACAAGTATTTATTTTTATTTTTACGGCCTTGGAGAAGAAAATAAGTGATGTAGGTTGTTTTTATTAATCATCAAAAATTCCCAGAGTTTAATTTATTTGCAAAACGATTTTTCTGAGCAAACATTTTGGCGCCAGTGTCGTAACCACGCCGGCCAGGTTTGTCATAATAATATGAATCACATCCCTATGTCAACTTGCTATAAATTGTCAATGAAAAGAGTTCCATGACAACAAGTATACGCTAGTTAACATTAAATATTACGTTCTACTATGTTATTAAGCGATTTCGTGTATTAGTTATCTTGATTTGATTAAAGGGTACCCACACACGAAGGCTGTTTTTAATCAGCGATACAAAAACCATGGTCAATTTGTTTGGCTTTAGTATTTAATAAGGCATATTTTAATAACAAATTAGTGGTTGGCTAATAACTGCAGTATAAAGAGCAGTGTTGTCAGATTAAAAAAATCTACCTACGTCAAAAGATCTTTATCCAAGCCGATGTTTGTTAATCATTTGACAAATTACTAGTAAAAAGCAATAAAATAGCTTATAAAAATGTGGTAGGATTATACATCTGTCCTATTTTGTTAGCAAGTTACTTATTGTCTCTGGTTATTCAACATAACTCACTTGAGTGAGATTCGTCGCCAGCGGAAAGTGTTATTACAACAGGCTGCCAAATAGCGTGGCGCAACACACGTAACTGACGGCTCTTTATAAATCAATCTTTATTATTCTTTTAGCACAAATAATGCAAAAAAACGAGAACGAACCAATTGAAAAAGCAAACGATGTTTCGACGAAAACTGTTCCAAGTAGCGTGGACTAGATACAATTCTACATAAATATCGAATAAATTTCGCAAAATCCACACTTAGTTACAACTAGTGCAGCGGAGTTTGTAGAAATTGCGCAAATCGCACTCAGCGATTCACACTAGACCAAGTATTGCAGTTCACTTGATTGCGAAATAAGTTATTAAGTCAATGCTAAGGTCAAAACTTAAAGGCTAAACTAACTTTGTATTAATTGACATAGATTTTTTGCATGTCATTCTGAAAAAACAAATATTAGGAAAGATTTACATGATGGTTCCACCAGCGTATCGCCTGACCGCTATCTCGTACTGCAAGGTGAACTTTAATCTATAACACATTTCTTTAATTGCATTTTGAGTTATCTTTCTAACCTCGAAATCGTTCCATGAAACGCAATGTCTAATGTCATTAACAAGATGTAGAGATAAACGGTAGATCCGATAGTCGATAGTACTTGCATCGCAAACTCTGGCTAGTGATGCTTGATGCGGCCCTGACGGTAACCTTGCTTCTCTCTCGCTCACGCTGTTGGCTGCCTGCATCTATTCGTCTCTGTCTAGCTGTATGTTTGCAGTGATGACTACCGGATTCCGTGCGCGTGCGTCGCGATCTAAACAAATGTGTTTGATATTCCCTTCAGTGCTGAAAGGGCTGTTTGTTTTGGCGTGGGAAAGTGGAAGATTTTGTGACAGATCTAGAATTTGTTTGGCCAATTTAGAGTAATTTGAAATTTAACCTACTACCTTGTTGGTTAGGCAAGATCGGCACCTTGAAAATGCAAAACAAGGCCGCTGCAGACCACGAAGGGGATGCCGGGACGGCTAGAAATGGCACATATAGACGATGGAAACGATGGCGGGCAACCTTTGTCCATCAATATGACTATACAGGCTTGCTGAAATAATTATATTGTAATTATAATAGTTTCATCAGACAATAAAGCAGACCTGACCTACCCAGACCGGTCCTGTATGTTTTTTTGTAGTGTACAATAAAGTATTTAATAAATAAACAATAATAAAGCCTTGAAGTACTCAAATTGATGCTGAAATAACATGTTAAAATAAAATGCCACGTGCTGGCTGCAGATAATGGAATAAAAGCAAACATATTTACATGTAACAGCGTTATTTTTACCAGTTTTCTCAAGAGTCTCGCTGCGTAGTGCAATAATACTATAAGACCAAACGTATGACGTCATAATACTCCAATAACATCATCACCTGTGTATACATAGGTCTATGTACATTTTGCCAAAATGTTTACAAGTACAGACAAGGCCATCCTTGCCCCGTACACACGTATAAATTCTAGATATTTTTCTTATGTGATACCAATTTAGCTGAATCGTAGTGTTGTTTTAGTGTATTTTCCTGATAAGTGCGACACGTGTGCTGCAGATAAATGCAGAGGTTTCAAGGTATCATAACAACATCTTACGTCACCGTGATTGCTCATTCTTTATTGTCAAAGAAAACTTTAGCGAAACAGATTGGTCTAAAACTCGAGTCCAGTGTAAATAATCCCTTTATCGACTGCCGATGAACTAAAGGGCTAAATAATCTAGTCTACATTGACACTCGTAGTATAAAACCGGGGGCTTCGTAGAAACCAACACCGTCCGGACTGACAGGAATAGAGGTTTGCTAAGCAAATGTATTTTCGTCACTAAATGGATTGAAATGGCGCTATCACAAGAGCACCAAAAAGTCACCTAAAGTTCCCGACAGTTCAAAATTTTGAAAAAGCAAGCGTAACCAAAGAGATAAACATTTTATAAACCCTTTGAGTTAATATTAGGCTTCGCATGTGCAACCATCATCAACTTCTACGCTACAATAGATAGTAATGTTTTGTTATGTAAATGTCCAGTTATGTTGGACAAACTATCGCAACAGTATATAGATGTGACAAACTAATCGTCCATGTATGTGGATGTGTGGATGTGCTCCACTGACCTGTTTCCCCCAATAACTTGTACGCGGATGAGGCGATTATGTTTCGCGATTGTTCATTATTTTATTATTGCTAATTACTTTGGCAACATCAATAGTTTGGGCATGCTTATTGAACAAAGGACAATTTCAGAGATCATGATTTTTCACGAATGTCTCTCTCTCTCGGATCGTGGTCAGCATCAGAGTTAAGGGGGAGTGTGTAATGATCGTGGCATGGGAAGCGTAATAATGTATGCACGTGTGTTTGTGATAGTTTTTAAAAAACCCTAATCTTTAATAAAAATATTTTTTAGAACATTACTTTATTGTTTTTATTTTGAAAAACCGTTAAAAGAGAATACTTAGGTATGTTATTATGGTAGCTACTTTTAAAACTACGAACGCATACAATCAAGTATGAAGTTAAGGTACAGCAAAATCCCACAGACAACATTTTGAGTTACACAATGTAACTCGATCACTTCTAAATTGATGGGACTTACATATACTCCACCAACCCTACAACTCAAAGACATCAGTTGACATTCAAGGGAATTAGGACAGTCAATTACATTATCTGCCGGCATGCCCAAATTGGACCAAGGCCGCTGTGCGTCGTTCGGAGATAAATAATGTATGGCCGTATTTACCGTCGTGCATGGCACTAGTAGATAAACATTAACATCGCTGGTTCGTGTGGAGTCATAACGAATTGCTATTGTCAGGGTAAGAGGATGACCTGCTATTATTAGGGCGAGATAAAATCGAAAAAATTAAGGCAATGCGTCAGTTATTTTTATTTGATTCTGAATTTTCAGAGATTTGCCTGCTTATAACATTTATTTATCTCTATACAAAATGTTCTAGCAAGAGAGAATCTTTTTTGGCAAATATTAGGAGCAAAATTTATGAAAGGCCGTCCATTGCGTCACCTTAAGAAATGGTTTCAACATTTGTATTTTTTGTAACTGATTTCTATCTATGTATTTAACAAACTCTCTCAATTTTAATTATACACAATATGAAGCCGAACAGACCATCATAATTAAATAATTAATCAAACAAATACATTAGCGGGTATGTAGGGCAGTTGTGCAATCGCCAGTTATTGTTTAAAATCAAAACGGTCATATGCGCAGACGCAGCGGCTTTCGCAACTCGCCCTAAATTATCGTACTTTGTGCAAGTGCAGCGAAACACCGGTCACTAGTAACTTGATGACTCATTTATGTCATCTTTATATTAATTGATTTTAGTACGGAGAAATTACAAGCAAATAGACTCTTCTTTTAATGCAATATTGTTATTTTAATAGAACTTTTTGGAGTAGTTATTTACATTCAAATCTCTCTCTAATACCTATAAAAATGGCTCATTAAATACTAATTACAGACAGTAATTATCATATTCCAATGACCTTTTTAAGACCAGTAGACTTATGCCTAATTAGACCGCGCGATTTCGATGCACCATCCAAATAACGCAATCTGGTATAATGTTACAAGGTCCCTTTATACGAATCAAACACGTGAGCCTTAAGAAATACATAGGAAATAAAGAAATCTTAATAAAAAGAATTAATAGCTGCTTATAAATTAAATCTGACAACTCTTATGTGTATTAAAAAACTGTGCCAATAAATAAAAATACATCTTTACTACAGCGTGTGTAATCTTGAAACTATATCAAAACGAGTTCAGTACTTTCGGAGACACGCTCACTAAAATAACTCATTATCCGGATTTGTTTACGCGGATAAAAATATTGGAGGCGCCAGTGTGTGTGGGCGGTCACGTGGCACTTCAAGGTAATTGATCTAATTTAATCAACGTGAATTATAAACTTGTATACAAAGTGTCCACTTTAGCAGTCCTTTAAAGGCATATTTAGCTGGCTAGGACGGGTTTTTGGAGGGTATGTAGCATTCACAAAAAGTTTCTAGCAAAAAAACTAAATCAGGGCATGATGACAGGTGTTTCGCTAAACAATTTATCCGCCTTTATTTTTATCCGAGGCGATAACCTACTTGCGAATTAGATCGGCCTAAATTCGAATTCAGCATCATCATCTATCCTACTGTTTCATGTTCTACCATCCATTTTATAACCAATAGGGCCTTGATTTTGACACTCTAAGCTACGAAGGTAAGGAGACAATTCGCATGATGGTGTGAAGTTGCGAAAAACTGACCTTAAGCCTTGCATGGTGGTGACGTGTGAGCCCCTCCACGCCATACCACGCCACAGTATAAAAAAACCTTCAGCAACGTTTAAACTTAACCCAGTGATCATGACACACTTTTAGTGATTACGTACGGCTGTGCGCGCGAGCATATTTCGACCACGATTTTCGCCCGCCTTTTTTCGTTTACTAAATAGGTCGTTTTAGTAGGTCGGTATTAATAGGTGGCCTTAATCCTATGGTTATGGGATTATCGCGTAAGTGTCGAGGGCTTCAATGACAAGTTGGATCGGAAAATGTTACGAGATTTTACAGGCGTTGTTACGTCAATTTGGTGCCTCTTTTAGTAGCCCAAGGCCAAGACAATGCAATTTTCAGCAACTTTTAAATAAAACATAAACCATTTTTGGTCTTCTTAAAATCGTACCTACAAATATAATAGTATATGCTCATGCAAATTAAGGTTTATACTCAATTACTAAAATTTAAAAATGTTTTAAAGAAAAATATACAAAGGTATTTTTAAATATCTCAATAAAAATTATAATGTTTAAATTGATTCGGCGAAGGCGGAAAGAGCGGACGCCAGATAGAGACAAGGCCAGCCGTCAAGGTCCACGAAAAGGAATAATTAACGAATTTAGACTCTGTTAGTGTTAACATAGAGTTGTTAATTGTGTAGTTTACGTGTGTAGTGCAAGACAATAAGTTGGGTGTTTTTAATGCAACATTTTTCAGTAATAGGTAGAGATCAAGGTTGGTTGATGTAGACGTGTATACGTAGGTAAGGTCGGTAGTGCGCACATAGTGGGGCCGAGGTGGCTCAGCCGAGTTGGCTCGTGGATTCCCGATGAGCATATAGACTTACTTAACTTTACTGCTAAATACTCGAGCTATGATTGTCTATGAGTAATTCGATCTTTTTACTTGTGTATGGCCAGTACTATTTATTAACACAGACTAATCAGAATCACACTGTGTCACAGAGAAAATAAGTAGCATGCTTGACTGGCCAAATTAGGGTTGTCTGATGAAAATAATTACATAGCAGTGACCATAGAGCATGACTTAACAACTCTATGATATTGTTATTGATATAATATTTACTATGTAATTTTATATGGCTATTGACGATACTTTATTTCTGACAAGTGGGGATCGTGCCAATTTAAATATCTTTTTTAGAATGAAACGTGCCTGTCTTGTTTTCTGTCTAAAACAATAAAAATAAAGAATCCTATTGTTTTGTTTTTCTAGTGTCCATGGCAACTCTGGCAACAATATGATGTTGTTCTCTCTAGTTTTTGGTACCCACATTATATTATCCTAGTCACAATAACAAAAGCATGTGTATGAAAAAGTAAAAGTTTAAAAGTGTTGTATATTTTTTCTTTTTTTTTTTTTTGCTTAAACTACGTCATTCAATGACAGATGAGATGGATTGTTTTTCCTCAAATGTCACCTAAAGTTCGGGGCATGGACTAAATGTTTTATGTGATTTTAAAAGGAAACTTAATTAACAATTATTTTGTAATGTGAATATGATAGTACATAGGGAGGAAACTAGTTAAAACAGTCTATCGTCTATTTCAAGGTTTTTAATTCGGTACCAGGAAATTATGAACAAATAATGAGGAGGACAGAAATAGAACGAATGAGCGATATGTCTGTCCCTCTCTCGCCTTCACTATCACTATAGTTACTAATGATTGGTTGTCTGTGTGTCAATGCCGAATTCGGGTGTTGGGGAAGGTATTGAATTGTTGAGTCAAACTTGACGTTCAAATTTACTTTTGGTTAAATCTACGAAAACTAAAATCATCGTACATTTTTTTTTTCAGGTAATTGTGTTGGAGTTTATCAAAAATAAATCAATACTATTCAACACTATATAGCCTTCTCTGTCTAACCATAAATAACAAAGTTAATTATGTGAGCCCTTGTCAACACTCGAAACTGAAATGCTAGCTGGCACTGTACTGTATACCGTCTACCTTAGTTCACGTGCTACACACACCTTTCGATATATATAAAACAAAGGGTAATTAAACTGTTATTATTCAAACCCTTAAACCATTCTTTTCTTTGGTGTCCACCTCATAAACCTCAACAGGTTATGGGCCCAGAGCGCTAAGCCAAAGTGAAAATAATTATTGGACACTAAATAATAAAAACGAGATGTGCATCTAGTGAAAAAAAAATAAAAATGAGTAAGACTGTTGAAAATCAAAATGAGTAATATGAACATTTTGATGGCAATAAGTAAAGTGTGTAGACATTTCAAATATCGAAAATAATTAAGTGAACTTGAAGTACTGAACATTGTCGATAGTGAAGTTCCGACGAAAATATGTGCTGAAGTGCAACGTACCTGTTTCTTGAAAAAGGTTGCTGAACTGGAAGCTGCAGGTGCAAAACAAAGGATTTCGAAAAAGTTATGAATCTTTTTCATGAGTTTAGTGAATAGAAAAAGAAATATTCTCACCTTAATCGAGTCTGAATGACAATTGACTGAAGACTATATAATACTAGCGATTGTGAAAACGAGATTGTTTGATCATGAAATCAAACTTAAAAGTTAAGGTCATGATCTAAGTTAAAAGTACTTCAGGCCGCAATTTAGAGGCCATAAGTCACACTCTGAAGCAATTCAAGAGATCATCAACAAATGCAAAAGTCAATAAAAACCGTTCAAGAACCCGAGAGATGTTAAAGCCATTGGAAACAACAGAAGGAACAATACAACGATGCAGATGGTTAGTTCAAAACCAGAAGCACATGACTAAAATACGTCTGGTTCTAACTTCGTGACGGGCAGTCATGATGGCGCGTTTATACAAGCGACGAAGAAAGGAGATCTGCCGGTTACCTGTAAGATGGGCGTTCCAGGTGTGCTCCAGAATGTATTTTTCTGCGAGATCCCATAATATCGATAAGCAAAATGCAGCAAGCAGGAATGACTCGTTTTTGATAAAACGGCGCAGTCATTGTGTTCAAAGATGTTAAACCGGTAATAAAGGGTAAGTCTTTGAATAATCTAATAGACGTTAATTTTCTGCATTTTGTAAGTGCTTTAATTACCAAACGTTTGTAAATAAATTCGTAAATAATAATAATAATGATTTAATGTGGAACGAAATGTGAGGCTATAAAGGCAAATTATATTTTTGCATTTTAAATTTATTAAACTATTTTCTAATAGTGATGCAATTAATAATATTGTGCCTTACGAAAAATTGTGTGAAGCTTGTATTTATGGAAAACAAGCTTGTTTGGCAATTGACAAATTGAAATAAAAGTTATGTTAAAAATAGATATTTAAAGTGCTCAAATTTGAGTTACGACTACGACACTTGAGTTGAAAACAAAAACTGAGTTGTGTTTTTTTGTGATAGACCATCTGTTTTTGTTATGTTTCGGGATTTAATTTTGATCTGAGAATTATTCCTAACTTATGTTGTGATAATGGAGAGGAAATTGAATCCAATTAAATGAAAGAGTTCTGAACTCGAAATGGTATTAGTTACCATTACAGTGCTATGTATAACGGCATTCAATGTAATTGTCGAATGGATGATAACAACAATTAATAATGTAGAACAGAGTCGTACATGTAATTAGTAATAAGTTGTACTCTACTATTAGTGTCTAAATGTGTCAAATCATTTAGGGTTAAGATTGTTCTGGAAAGCGCTGAGGTAAATAACACACCTTATGTGTTATGGCATAATAAGAAGCCACAACTAAAGTAATTTTAATGTTTTGGTTTTCTGTTTACTTTGTAATAAGTAGAAGAAAACGAAATTTGACAATGTATTGTCAAAGAGAAATAATTTATTGGTTATAAACGAAATGGTATACCTGAGATGTAGGTTGTGGTAGATAATTGGTTTGTGAGAGTCAGTGATGTGATAATGGATTAGATAAATATCTTATCAAATGGCCAGTGAAATCTGAGCCCGAACGGATTATGGCTAAAAGTAGCAATAACTCTGTTGATAATTCTGACTTGGTACACCCTGGCAAAGCGGTGTGGATCTGATAAGAATATATCAGATTGTATGTATGTACATGTGAATTAATAGGATTTAATTCCTGGCATAACAACATGCAATTGGCATGAGTTGGTACACCCTGGTGAAGAGGTGTGGATCTGATAAGAATATATCAGATTTTATGTACATGTGAATTAATAGGATTTAATTCCTGGCATAACTACATGCAATTGGCATGAGTTGGTACACCATGGTGAAATGGTGTGGATCTAATAAGAATAAAGCCGAATATATATGTGAATAAATATATTTATATATATATTTTAATTCCTGCTATAATTGCTAATAAATCTGTTAAAGAAACAGTGAAGCGTTTGAACCGAGCTTCATATTATCACAATGGAAATGAGTTAATTTAACCGTAAAATAATGAAACATAGCAAATTAAGACTAAGTGTTAGGATGCAAAACATGTTATCTCTTTCAAATAATGAAAATGATGACGACTGTATTTTTGGTAAATAATATCTATTGGCTTGTTGTGTGCTGATCTTTATTAATTAAGAAATTAAATCTATATATAATAAACATGTATGGGAAAATATCAGTGAGGCATGTAATTCACTTATTGTAAATGATACCTGATGTATAAAACTAAAATCATGTATAATAAATCTATTATGATCGATTGTAAGTGGGCATTTACGATTAAAGATGATGAGTTTGGAAAACCTGTGAATAAATAGCTAGTGGTTTTAGTCAGAAACTTTTGCATTAGTTACAAAGATCGCAAGTTTAAGATTAATATCTTTAGCGAGTCAATTTAATTTACTAGTACACCATACGGCTGTTAAATCATTTTGAATGGGATAGTTATCAAGGAAATCTAAGTACATAATTATATTAATATTTCCAAGCATATCCCGATTGAATATGTGTATACGAAAGGAAAGAAGTCATATTCATATTATATTCATTATCATATCATATTAAGTCATTACATTAATTGAAGCAGTTTGCAAGCTGTTAGTTCCAAATTTTGGAACATTACAACATAAAAGCTTTATAGAAAGGGATTTTCATTACTCATCAGTGAATCGGTGCATTATTATCTTTAATGCAGATCAAGTAAAGCCCAGAGTCTGGATTTGTGCCCCGTTGACGGCAATAGACTCGCCCCTATAACATAGGACCTAGATATAACTGGTGACATGCTGATGTACTATAATGTACTATATTCTTCTGCCTAACCCTTCGGGGAACACAGGCGTGATGTTATGTTAAGTTATGTTTTGAAAAGACTTTATTGTAACTGAAAACAATGTGTATGTATTATAATATAGTGTACTAAGCTTATATCTACCCATTTGGTTAATACAGGCGTGATGTTATGTATGTTAAGTTATATATTATTTCAAATTGTATTTCAGTTTTACATTTGGATGATCATGTGACGATCGCTGATTTAAATATGTACTATGAATAGTTCTGAAACATACAGATTGAACACTTTTAATATGAAAGACGGCAATGCGAGAAAAGGTTTTCTTGTAAGCAAAATAACCAGATCAGAAAACAAAGTTATTTTTGTCCAGGGTATGTAAACAGTACCTGAGAAGTTTAAATATGAATAATGTAAATAAGTCAATACTTGTACCCAAAGTGGAAAATAAACCATATTATGAACTATGAAGTATTAGAGCCGTGTGAAATTACAAGTGTCCCTTGTAGAAATTTCGTTGTGTGCTTGAAGCTTATCATGCTGGCCACTTGATCTGACCTAAGTTTTAATGTAAACATTCTGAGTCAGTATACAAGCAAAAACAATAGTTCATTATGGTCACACTTCGAAGGGTCTTGACTCTTGTGAAATTTAAAACGAATCATAAATTTCAAGTTAATAAACAAATAAAATTATTGGAAGTGGCTTTGTTCATTGTGACAAAAGGCTATGACGTAATTGATAGAAAAAGTACCTACTACGGGTTAATTGTAGTACATATTTGATCATTGCACAATGTGATTTGTATGCCACAAATAGGCAGTAAACATTGATAGCCGAGCAGGTACTTACATAGCTGAATATGAAGTTGTAAAGGAAACTTTGTGGTTAAAGTAAGTGGTGTCGAGTTTTGGCATTGTGATACTAGATTATAATTAAATTGATAGGGATAATAATGGATGCAAAAGCACCAGCAATCCAACCAGTCACAGACGATCTAAACACATTGAAACTATAAAAATCATGTTGAGAAAAAGTGTGTGAATGTGTTTTATATTTCTATTAACCAGCTGTCTGTTATCCTGACAAATTCCCCGCGGTGTTTCTCTGAATGAGTATGAAGTTCGGGGTGGTATTACAAATATGTATATGCAATGTGGTGATAAGGATATGTTACTTAAAAGGCTTGGTTATACTTATAATAAAAAGGATAATTTAATTATATAACGATTGGTTATAATTACAAGGATGATTACATAATGTGTTAATAATAAAAGCTTGGTTATAATTATACGGATTTTTAATTATAAGAGCTTGGTAATAAGTAGATGAATAACTTTAATATTTCATTAATTACAAGAGATGAAATGATTGATTGGTCTGATTAGGTTTTCTGGGTTTTCCTAATCCTGCGCAATGAATGTTGGACCATGATGATATTGTTTTCCCAGAAAGAAAGGTGTGTGTTTTATTATTGTATAAAGATGGTTTCAGATATGTATTATGACGATGATGTTATTAAAGAGAAAGGGATTTATTTTTGAGGGGGCGTGTTGGAGTTTATCAAAAATAAATCAATACTATTCAACACTATATAGCCTTCTCTGTCTAACCATAAATAACAAAGTTAATTATGTGAGCCCTTGTCAACACTCGAAACTGAAATGCTAGCTGGCACTGTACGTGACTGTACTGTATACCGTCTACCTTAGTTCACGTGCTACACACACCTTTCGATATATATAAAACAAAGGGTAATTAAACTGTTATTATTCAAACCCTTAAACCATTCTTTTCTTTGGTGTCCACCTCATAAACCTCAACAAATTGACAGTGTAATATAGAATAAATTTATTAATCTGAAAATTTGAATCGCCAAATAATGAAACAACACCTCATTTAATCAACAATCCCTGAAATGTTCACGATTATTCCCGCCATAATTCATAAAGAAAAATGGCCGACTCATTTTCTCGCGCACAAAAGTCATTCATCATTTTCTTTTTTTTTCGCACCGTACACATGGCATTGGCGTTGTCTTATAAAGCCATAGCTACTCTATATGCTAAAGTAGGTCATGGATGTCCCCGAAATTCGTTGCACACTCAATTTTAATGAATGAATGGTTTTAACAGTGACGAATGATGAAACTACGAATAGGATGTGGGAAAGAGATAGAAGTTAATAGTCATTACTGTGATCTGGCCTTGAATGAAACGTAAACTCTTGAAAAATGTAGGCAGGTTTTCGAAAATGCCTCTGCGTTGAATTCTGCAATAAGAAAAAGAAAGTTGAACGTTGAAAGTGCGAACGACGAAATCTGTAACAGGACGTGGGATAAAAAGACCTCCAAGCAGTTAATTTTTTGGAAACAATAAGGTTGAAATCGAAACAAATAAAATCATGTACTACTCTTCATCTGTCTAGCTCCTCTAGTAACCCAAAAGTTCGAAATATTTTTTTTCGTATAGAAAGATATAAATTCCAAAATCTCTTCTCCGTTCTTAAAAAAGAAAGTCGCATAAAATTCCCTGAAAAGATTGATGCACACTGTATTTCTTGCAGTGACATGAAATGAAATATGAATACATGAACACCAACTATAAAAAATGGGTCATAAATCAAAACTGCGTTGCTTCGAACCAGACAGATTTTATCACCAGTATATAGATGCAATAAAATTCGTATGTTTGTCTATCATCTGAAGAAACGCAAACGATAACGCTATAATTGAACTAAAAGCCATCAAACTTCAATAATTACGTGACAAACACAGTACTACTATTGTAATCTTCGTTGATAACAAACAAAAAGTCCATTAGGAAGTGAATTATCAGAGCTATCTGTGTAACAGCTGCGAAGCGGGCTAGAGCCCACTATCAAAGTAGGCCAAGGTCGGCGAGGCAGGCACGGATGTCCGAAGACCAGCGAATTGTGGCCTCCGAGATAGTGCGAGAGGCCCCCCTCTCGGGCCTCGTTACGTCGCCCTGCAGGGAGATGCACAGATCTAGTTATCGTGGTTGCGCCTCGCGACATTTTTGCGGCGATGGCAGCCGAAATCCGCCGGAGGTTGCCGAACATTTCGCGCGTATCGACTGAACGTTTGTTTTTTTTATTGTCAGCGCGCGAACACGTAACTCTATGACCACTTTCTCTGTTTTTCGCAAATTTTATGGTGTGCGGAATATAATAGAATTTACTCACACTTTTCCTTGCATCTAATTTTTTGTTCTGTTGGGACGATTCGTTAACAAATTCTTACAGTTTTACAATGTGCATTGGTGTCATAAGTATTTTTGATTGTGCATAAATATTTGACTTTGGATTAAGTACCTATAAATTATAATCAAAACAAGTTTCGAATGATTTATTTACATTATTCGCTAAATTCAATCTTATTTTTCTCGAAATTGTGCTCCGTTCTGAGAATTACACTGAAAAAATAAATGGTAACGTTTCCACAAACTATAATACATTTACAATCGATGGTCTTTGAGCAGATTCACTGATGAAATATGGTCTTAGAGAACTTAGAAACTGCAAAAAGTAGTGACAGCCTAGCCTAGCGATTACGATTGTCAAAGTCCAAAATGTTTCGTAACCATGTGACATGTACTCGTAGTAGCACATGTCAATCTCTAACATTTAGATAGATGGCAGCCCTAAATTCATTTCCTCTCTTTCAGTCCATCCAAAGTTTGTCTGAGAGGTTGCCATGTGCGATAAGGCCGCCCATTGTACACTTACTTTTATAAATGTTTGTCCTGTATACATATTTTTGTGGTGTACAATTAAGAATATAATAATTAAATAAACAATAGAATGTCACTTTACTTAGGACTGACTGTTTCATACCTAAACTATTAAGGCCCGTAATTTGGACATCTAGACGAATTAAAAGTAAAACTAGCAAATACTTACTTACAAATTGGAAACGTACCTAAAACAAAAATTTACTTATCTGAATTCCGAGTAAACACGAGTTAATTAACACAAAAAGCTTATTTCAAAACAAAAACGTTTTCGTCTATGCTTAGACACTTTTTTTTAGGGCCACGGCAATGAAATATAAACTATAAAACTTACTCACCATTATTTTATTCTGTCCACAGATAATAAAACAAACCCTTTACGACGGAGTATTGATAGAAAACATTTTTTAACATTGTACCTTGCATGTCGTAACCAAAGAGTATTTATTACGAGCAAGTTTTATGGAGGCCATAAAATATAAAATGGTCGGTGGGTAACAAGTAACAACCCTTTACACAGGGTTGAAGTGAAACATTAGAAAGCAAACTATATAACAATAAAGCACGTTTTATGAAATTTTTATTTTCTTTGAGTTTACGGTATTTTTTGTAATGTGTGAAGTGCAGTACCAACGGTACCGTTGGACAAGTGACGAATTTTGTCATTTTTTTTTCCTGCTCTAAACAGTGGCTCACGTCAATTTGACTTTAAACGCTAATTGGGTAGGTGTTTATTTATTATTATAATATTTTTTTTGTTTATCCTTTTTATAATTAGATGACATCTAAACCATCCTTATAAACGTTTCTTTGATAAAAAATGCAGTCCTTAAAATAGTTTACACTACAGAAATAAGGGAATGTAGATCTTAAACAAATATTGTTTATTTTCTATCATCTTACAACTATGATAAGGTGCATTTTTTCCAAACGGAGACCTATTGCTGTTACTCAGTGTCTGTCTGTCTGTCTGTCCATCGTCTGTCACACCATTTTGTTCCGAAGATTTTTTAAACTTTCCATAGACCTATGAACTTGAAATTTGGTGAAAATGTTTATTATTACGTATATTTTATTAATACCAATATATTGAAAAATCTGATTTTTTCATTGGTACGGAAATGTACGAACACGAAGTCCGACAAGCACTTGACCGGTTTTTTATGATTCTGCAATACTGGCTCTTCTAAATGATTCTCTATCTTCAGCTTCAATGTTCTCCCATCACCATCAAAGCCACAGACCCTCACGTGATCATCATAATCATATCGTAATCGATGATTTACGAGCGGATTGCTATGGCGCGGGCGCGGGCGCGGGCGGCACGACGGTGTCGTTGATAGTGTATCAGCCACTGACTTATAAACCTATGGACTTGCCATACCTACGAAATTAGCGTGCTTACCTACATAAATCGGGCAATTAAGATGGCTGCCCATTTGCCAATGAGGTAGGCCATTTGCAAGTGTTTGATAGCACAACTACACAGATAAAAGTACATATACGGCACACAACTACCAATTTTACTTGGCAATTAACATGGCGACCGGTCACGCATAGACATGATTTTGACGTCACTCAAAAGTGTTACCAAGTTTAGTCCTTAACAAACATTTAGATGTCTCTCTTTTCATATGCAGCTCTTGGTTAGTTAAAAAGAGACAAAACGCTTTTTGACATGCGTGTGTCGATATTATAGATATTTGTATAACTATTCTTCATATAGTAGAATATGCCGTCTCCATAGTTATCTACCTCATTGGTATCAGCCGATATCTGCTAGACATAATACAATAATTATATAGTTGATATATCTAGTAGATTGGAAGGACTGAAGCGGCCCTTTGCCTAAGAGAGCAGGTTTTTCATAGTTTAGTCAATTACTAATTTTGACTTACAATAATTGCACTAAATTGTTGGATCACGTGCTTTTTGAAAACTAAATAAAACTCTCAAGTCATTTGGGCCTTACCTACCAAAAGATCATCACCTAATCTGAACGATGCCTGAAAGCTACATAAAGCTAAACCTACAAGATGAAAAACCAGCACCATCATTGAAATGGGGAACCCACGGATAAACACACATCTGTTCTGTAACATTGGAATGTCGAAACCGCAAAACAAATACCTACTACTACTTACTACTTGCTCGTTTTTCCAGATAGGAGTCTGCATCCTTGAAGTTCTAAAGTATTTGACACAAATAAATAGGGCAAATATTAAGAATACACAAAAGCTGTTTGATCACCACCTCGACCCTGCGCCCTACATACCGACATTTATCGCAAAAAAAAAAACAATAAAACAAATTGGCGCCAAGTCACACTCATGCGAAATAGTTGGAATTGGGACATCTAGGCGCCAAGGTCGCTTGCTGCCATAGCCACCAACTTGCTCCCGACTAAGGCTGAAGAAAAACTAATTAAGAGATGGTGCCAGTATTTTAAAAGATATCAAGATTGGGTTTGTTTTCTCTGGTTTGATTCGGTCTGGCTTGTAGCTGAGACTTGCTGTAAACAAAAGCTCACAATTTGAAAGGAATGGTATACACTGTTTAGAGAGGTTTGTGTCAGTTTTGATTTGTGCGTCTAGACTACACTGCTACTAAAATAAGTGGGACTCATAGGCTTCTGGAAAATCAACATCTACATGGCGTCAGGATTATCAAAAATCATACAGTAGTTTATCTTACTTCAACAATCATAATCCATTATTTACATTAACTGAAAACTTTAAAACCGACGAATTCATCAGACAATGATTCAAAGGCTAGTTTTTATCCGCGGCCATTTTTAAGCGCGTCGCGGCTGCGCGGGCGCATCAGCGCTATGTGTGTCAAGGAAACGAATGTATTGGAGAAAAATTCGCGAACCTTGACGCCGTTAGATTAGAATTAGGACTGTCCGAGTTTATTTATTTTATTACACGCGTTAAAAAAAGAAATGGCGGCGGTGGGCGATGGTATAATAATATAAACATGCCAAACGAAGGTCAATTGTATCAGATTAAGATTTTTAATCATAAGAATCTAAATTCTAAAACCGCAAGTGTTTACAATACAATATATTGCCTACGTTGACTAGGTTGTTTTGCATTAAAAATGTAAAGTGCAAGTGAAAGTTATTAGAATGCATACATGCATGGAATTACAATATGTTCTGACCTCATCGATGCGAATTTGTTCAAGTTAGTCATTTTGATGTAATTTGCAGTATGATTGAGTAAATAAAAGTTAGGTAGATTTGACTACATGCAAGATGTTTCTGAGCACACGACCATTATCATAAAGTTCATCGAAATTATAATCATAAAGAAGCACTGACATAGCCACCCACATCCTTCGTCTCATCAGGAGTGGACCCAGCAAACAAATACTCACAAATATTTATTTCATCTACCTAATATTGGATGAAGCATAAACTATTGTTTCTCTCAAAAGGTCACCAGTTCGAATGATAGCGACCAATAAAAATATAGTTCGTTACCCCCGTGTCCGACATAACAAACAACTAATTATATTTACTTATTTAGTCACATTAGTCCAACAAACTTGTGTCTTTAGACCATGTAACAAAAGAGATAAATATTCACGTGGGAATAGATGTAACAATAGATGAAGGAGAGGAAGAAATTCTTTGCATCAGAGATGAGGTTTTTGGTTAAAAGTTTAGATGATTGAATCACAGAAGCATCTTCATCTTTAATAAATATCTGTGATTCTGTCCGGCGTCGAGTTAGTGATATTAAAAAGTTTGACATCTCCAAAACAGAATTTGACAGATGCTCAACTTCAAAATCATAATTCAGTAACCGGCCAAATAATCCTAGGAGATGTGTCGTTAGTTATAAACTAAATATCAAACATGTCTTCAATCAACTCATTTAGTACGTTCTAAAAGATAAACATACCAAGCTAACAGCCGTTTCCTTTCCTAATGATATCGTTTAAATGATTCCAAACATGAGTTTCCCACAAAACACATTTCCGGCCATCAGTGTACGAAAAGAAACACGAATATTTATAGCCCATAGCCCATGGGATTCGCTGGATAAAACTTTTATACCAATCATCAGACCATTGAACTCGAAGCCGTTAAAATTAAACCTACACGGTTCCTCTACGCTTGGGAAAATATCAGCAGTATTTTTGGAAACTACTACAATAGTGGATGCGTTTAATCATCGCTCTTTGAATTAAAAAGTTACAGCTAAAACTGTTTTCGATCATAGACTAATAACCTATGATACACGTGGCTTCAAAATACTCTAGTGGCACTTGATAGAGCTTATCCATTAAGGTATTAAATTCTATCTATAGCAATAAGTGTTATGATAGCATTAATATATTGTACTCTACAATCAAATCTATTAGTGTACGATTTTATTCGCCTATATTTATGACTTCGAACCTATGTTGGAAAATCCCGACAAAAAAAGAGTCAATCTCAGAATTTTTACGATTTGTTCACCAGCTACCTGTCCTTGATCCGTGTTACTTGGGCTCGGTGCAACACGTTTTCTTCTTTTATTTTCCTGTGTCACTCGTTTCGATATCCTCTCCTTACTCCTTCTTCTTTCATATCATTCCTCAGACATCCATCCGTCTTTTCTTCGGTCTTCATCTCTCTTTCCATCTATGATTTCTGATCCTTCTTAATCATTCAGTCTTTATTTTCATTATCTTGCATTTGCAAGAAATTCTTAAAATCATATTAAAAAAGTAAGCTCGTCTACGTAATGGCGGTGACGTCCATTTGAAATCATACTTTCACTCTCTGGTCGTCGCGTGCGCACCGCACGTCTATGCGGAAGCAAGTCGGCGAAGGCGCATGATTTATCGCTATCTTGTGAATGCTACTGAAAATGTTCGAATTGCATTCGTTATTTATTGCTAATGCAACATTCCCTTGTCCTTTCGATCGAGCCTCGATATTAATTTAAAATTAACTGAACAGACACTTCGCTAGAAAGCGTGTTGAAATATGTTACGAATAAAGTGGATGGAGTTAGTGGATTGTACAATAAGAAATACAGGTGGATGAGGGCAATAATTATTTAATTTACTAAGCAAGAAAGGCAAGAAGGACTACACACTAATGTGGTGACGGCTAAAAGACATGTTTGGATGAAGAAGACATGCAGTGCTAACCACCAAAGAAAGTCTTGTAAGAACAGCTAGATGGCTGGTGGCTGGATGCAGATATACTTTACAAAACAACTAATTAACTTCAAACATTGCATGATACGAACGTTTCGTCAGGTGTGTTTCGTTGTTAAGACTTCCATTGGCAAGTCTTCTAGAAACATCCAATTTCGTCTATCAACTGTACATAAAAGCGAAACTCAATTCCAAAATATCACTACACACGAACATTCGTGTGCCAAAGACCCCCCATTTCGCAATAGATGAGCTAACTAAATTAAAAAATAAAAGTTATTGTTAACAAGAGAAAGCAATTTCACCATTATAAATGTACATGTGATTCCATCGTTTGCTTGCAACCATTACTCGAAAGTATAAATTAAATTTAGCAGACGAGTTTAAATCTTAACGACTTTTACGTAAGAGTCGTTATCGCGTGAGATTGGGTTTCAGCTGCAATTGTACCGAATCTTAATGATGGCTTGGAGGATGACACGCGATGCCGAATGATTTCGAACTTTTTAGCTGATATAAAACATTACTCTTGGACAGAAAAAGTATTGATAGCTAAATGCGTTTTTAAAAGTACACCATTAAGAAATATTAAAGCAAAGGAAACTTTGATAAAGAAATTTGTTCCAGAAGAAACATCGACTACAAAACAAGAAACGGCTAATAATAATAACACACCAGCTTCACATGATATAAGTAATAAAAAATATATCACGTTAAAGTTCAAGCAACTAGCAGAAGATTCCCGGAATACCTCAATTAATGGAGTATAAGCAGGAAGCCGTGCAGTATGAGTGCTCAAAGTTATAGCTAAACACATTTTATGGCCTAAAACCGCAGAGCACTAGCCAGTGCTGCGTCCACACTGCCGAGGCAGTACACCTAGAACTTCTACTTGTATGGCTAGATTTTATTACGATAAGTTAAAATAGTGAGATACAAAGGATGGATAAGACTAGCGCATCATCTACATATATGTTAGTGAATTAACAAGTGTTTGGGCAAGCGTGTCTCATGAAAAATGTTAGAAAGAAATTAAAAAATGTAGGGTTAACGTCGGCCTACCTCATTTCTAAGGTATTTTAGATGAGTCTGTGAGCCTGCACAATACAATGTGTAAGATAGCTATGCATGCAAGGGAAAAGTTGTTACTCCTTTTGAAGCAAGATGAAAATAACAACAATAAGTGATTTAATAAAGTTGCTTACAAATTCAATTTATAAGAAATAGATGATAGTTAAAACCTTTTGTTCGCAAACCCAGTTATGAAAGGTAAAGCTAAATCTGTCATAAGAAGTATCGATAGAGCATGATATAAATGGTTTACGATGTTGATTCCGGCTTTATTTATAGATGCCAAAGATATTATTGAGTGCAATGCAAGTATCGCACAAGTTGCCTTTTTTAGACAGTTTTCCATCAGTTGAAACTTGCATGGACCATAAACCACCCAGCAAAAAATACTATCAACAATGACTGCTTAATTCTTCAAATTAATGTCACTAAGATAATGTTTGTCTTTCATCCTTTGCAATTAATTCCTTAACATACAAGCTGTAATTCTCAACACACAAGACTATTTGCCTTCAGTTCGAGTTAGCAGCTAGCTGAATGCTCTTGAAACAATCAGGCCCACGTAACAGATGAGCAGTGCTCAGATAAACACAAGGTCGGTGCTGATAAGGTATCGATAGGGCGCCATGTTCCGTGATTTTATAATACGTGTAATTGTTTGTTGTTGTTTTGTGTGGCTGTTGTATTTCTTGTGATACGTAGAACCGAGTGCTTCGTGGTTCGGGTGTAAGTGGGGAATCAAGGAAGTAGTTTTCAGAATGATAACTTATTGAAAGCTTAGTAGCCCTTTAAAGAGTTTGCAAAACTTCTGAGAAATTGTCCGAGGCAACGCCAAATTTTACACGTTATGTGCGTATATTTCAATTTGACCCAAGTTTGTTGAATAAGTTTTTCCAACTCCTTTAAAGTAAAGGCTAAAGTCGTTGAGCCAAAACGCTCAACAAGTCATGAGCTACGTTTACAACTAAACGTTTCCCGTAACAATTTGACGGTAACTTTTGGAGGTTACAGCATTACTCATAGCTAAGAAAATGGCTGCGAACTAAGGAGTAATTTATTGTGCAATCGTACAAATTTTCTACTGAACACTGCAGTTCATGAAAAATGCAAGATGAACATGCATCTTTTGAAATTGGAATTTTCACGAAAGAACCTACGTTTCTGACGTCACTATGAATATAGAATTGGATTAGAAACTGAACAAAGCCATTTCGTGACAACTGAAACATGGCGAACTACCGCCAGAACCTTACTTTTACTAAAGAAATACCATTTACTTACAGTCACACTGCACACAAATAGATGTGCTGAAAAAATTCAGAGAGCCGCTGTTTTTTCGACAGAATATTTTTATAACTGCGCAATACTTAGATAATAGTGCACAAGGTCGGTGCTACGTACAGGTATAGTTAGCGATTGTCCACAGGTTTTAGGAACATTATGAGTAATTGCACTAGTGGCCAAAAGTCAAGATTGCTCTCTAAACGGTGTTGCCACATTGTCCATGGTAAATTGGGATAGACGCACGTAATTTCGATTTTGTTTCGAACGTGATTCAATGTCAGTTAAACTAATATGAACGAAATGGAGTCTGTAGTTTCATTTTCGTTGCAGTCCAAATCTGGTTTGACGAGATCTTATAATCAAGTACCTACGCATACCAACCAATAAAAAACCTTCGGAGTTAGTTTTTAATGAGACCTTGATTTACCATAGTAATCGGTATTACATCAAATCAACAACAAAGACTTAAGAAGCGAAACAAAACTGCGTAATAGTGCCGATACGTAATACTTTAGTGTTACCGCCTACGAGGTGTCTGATTCTCCCGGTATAGCAGATCTGTACAAATACTCACTTCTGACACTATAGTGAAAAGCTTTCCTGAATATTGAAATATCTTATTTAGCTTCTACGAAATAAAAAGACGTTAATTATGTCAAGGTATGAAAATGTTCTTGAGGTTCTTCAAAAGAGTCATCTAGGTATAATACATATTTAGAATTTTTGTCCTTAGATGGAATGAAGATGGCGATTCAATGTGCAGCATGCCTGATATATAATAATAATAATAAAACCTAAAAACGTCTTAATAAGTCCAGAAGGAAATTTCTTTTCTTTCAGGAAAGTCCCAAAGAATGTTGACCATACCTAGAAAACCTGTTCAGAATCTTGTCTTGTTTTGATCAAATCTAATGAATAACATACTATGAATAAATTGACTGTAGTAATACCTAATATGGTAATAATCTTGCAAAGCGGCGAAAGTTCAGATAGAAAACAAATCACTGGGACGATTTCACGCGACGACTGATCGTAGCAAACAGATGAAACCTTCTGCTTTTACAACTAAATATATATAACAGATAAACGCTGCAATAAACAACAATACTATTATGGAAACCAAACGTAATGAATTGTCAATTATAGGCCTTGATTGGTCATCAATGCTGCAGTGAGTTGTTTGGACCCAATGTGGTCAAATTATGTCATGATTTACGTGCCGACTCAATTCAGGGCCACGATTTTTTGTCAGTTTGACACCAGTGTGGTCCATTTTCAACTACATTATATAAAGTATTTCCATTCTAAAGAATATTAAAAAAAATACGTTGCAATACTATTTGTCACAAAAAATCGGAGCAATGAAAGTAAACGTGGTCGCAGTTCTATTCTGAGCTAGAAAATTATTTTTACTTTCAATTTCTAAATGTTTTTGTCTTATCATCGCAAAACACTCCAATCCCAAATGTTTATTTTTAATCAAAAGCAGGTTTTATCTCTGAATAATATTTGTGTTTTTATTTCCAAGATTATTTTGTAAATTACGCTTAGGTCTTATCTTAAAAGTTTGTGTAAATTGTTGCAAGTGTTTTGAGCAATATTATAAGGCTTTTTATTTGGTCGTTTAAGATTAAGTTTACGCATGAGTGAAATGTTTTGTATACTTTGTTGCTGAATTAATAGTGATTATTTGTTTAATGTTTTCGGTAAAATAACTAAAAACTGTGTCCGTAATTTGCGCTTTAGCACATAAAAACAAAAATAACAAATGATGCTCACCAGGTCCAAATCGCAATCCAAAGGTTCACTGATCCGTCCACATGCACACAATAATAAAAAATCAAAATATTACAATAAAATCAGTTTCATCCAAAAGGAAATGTAACGGTATTCCTTAAAAACACTGGCAACACTCCTGTCACTGTCAGATAATTTTCAAATTGAGAACACACACAATTTCAAAATACAGTTCCACACCGAAGGTTGCGTTCGTAACGTGTTGGAGAAGTAGCGAGCGTCGCACGTCACGTACGTCCACTGGGTACGGCGGCCCACGAGTCACTGAACTGCCGCACAACCGCGCCCCCGTCAACCGGTGGATGCTCGCGTATATTTTTATGACTGCTCCAACTAGTGTTATCATTGTCAAACCCTGAAATGGTTGTGGATTTAAGAAATTGGGTCAAGCGGTTAGCGCTGCGGAACGGAAGCGCGGAGAGCTCATTCAATCATGATTTAGGGGCTCCTCTTTTTCACCACAAAGCGGCTGTCAGAACCAGAAAGGACCAAATAACTAGCAGGACCATTATTTATAGTTTTTGGAAGTATGGTTACGATCGTACTTTTTTTTAGCGGAATATTGTTCCATGGAAAAATAGTTCATGACATGACCTAAGATTATCGACTATATCCAAAATATTACTTGTAATAGGTATTATGAAACAAAGATTTTTATTTAAATGTATATACTTAAGTACAGGCTTAAAAAAAATTGCATTTATCCTTATGAGATACATTGGTCAATATTTTGTATTAACCTGAAAAGAAGCCCCTGAAGAGAATAATCCAACTTATATTCATAGCCTTCACGTTATTTGTGAACGCACTTTCGAATCGCGAACGTGTATCATAAATCGCGATATTTACGCAGATTTATGAAACGTAATAACACCAATTAATGCCAACAACTTAATTGTCAACCGATCCCAAAAACTGATGAGAAAATGGAAATTCTCTAAGTGGCAATCATCAATGACATTGATGGCTTGGAGCTTTGTACAAGGGGAAAAATTCGACTGTAAACATGCCTGACATAAATATTACGAAAAAAAAATGTTTTTTTTTTAAACCCTGGCAAAGACAATGTATCTTGTATGGAATTGAAACAGCCGAACTCATTCAAGTAAACACCAACTAATCTGAAACCAATTAAAATGAACACCACCCGATTCGTAGCGAGGACACCCGAGTGGCGCCGAAGAGCATCGACAATCAACGATCTCGACCGACCGCCTCCGAAGGCGCCCGAACGCTTCCGAAGGCGCCCGAACGTTCGCGGCCGCCAGCGAGGTCGCAGCGCGGGAAGCGCGTCATTTCAAGGTGAATTCTTTTCCCGCCAAACTGCGTCACACTGACTTTGTATTGTAGTGATACTATTAATTAAAAAAATAACAATATGCCGTCTTAAAACAATTTGTTAAGTGATGTTCTTGGAATTATAAGATATGAAAGTACTGAAGCGAAGCGAACTTGATTCATAATTACTTACAAGCTCACATAAGTCAATGAAAAAAACTTAACATAACAACAGGAAACTTCTGTGTGTTCTAAAATAATTCGGAATTTAACTCCGTCAAATTTCTCCACCAGATAGCTATAAGTTTTTCATCGCAACCTTCAAGAATCGTAGAAAGAAACTCCCCATTCAATCTATTTCCTCTTATTTCCCAATCACAAACGACATTTCATTTCAAGTCTTCAACTAGTCCAATTTGAAACAACTTCAGCTGACAGGAGGCCGGTACTCCACTCCTGACCTTTGCACCCAACCCCTTCAGTTATAAATGGCGGCATCGAGGCCACATCGAGCAAGGCCTATCGATTCCTCAGTTTCATTCACCCTCCATCACAAATGTCACAATGAGGATATATTTAGTTTGGTTTTCAGCTTCATGAAGATCAAACGTAACGCCCTTGGAAAAATCAATTACTTTTTACCCGACTGCTGAAGGAGGGTAATTTGGTTCATGATCAGTCTATGTATGTATGTTTGTTTCTATGTGGCGTTCTAGAGACCAAACGCGTAGGCCGATTTTCATGATTGTTACTTCAATCGATTCGTTTAAGACGAAGCGAGTGTCACTGTCTACATAGATGAAAAGAGAAAAATGGAGGCTTTTGGGCGCCATATTGTGGAGGTCCCAATTATATTTTTCTTCAAAACCCTCTGTGTGGGGTATCAAAATGAAGGGTTTTAAGTGGTGATTACCTAAATATATGACACCTATATGTTTAAAAGTAATTCGAAAAAAAATGATAGCTAAAACCTATTAAAATTCTGAGTTAAAATTATAAAAAAGTTAATTCTAAGAAACTAAAATCCCGACTGCTTAAGAAGCGAAAACAAGAAGAAAATCTTGCGGTGCAGTCCGAGGATACATATTCGCGAGCTGCTGACCAAAACCAGATGTATCTTCCGACCGCAAAGCATGATTTTCTTCTTGTTTGAGTCTTTTTAGTTCGCTTCTCAAGCAGTACCCTACTGCTTGAGAAGCGAACTAAAAAGACTTTTTGAATTATTTGTTTTTATTTATAACTTAGTTTAGTTAACAATCTTTTTTCGAATTAGGTACATTTTAACATTTAAGTGTTGTATATTTTTGAAATCCCCTTTTAAAATACTTTATTTTGATATCCCACACGACTGGTTTGGAAGAAAAAAAAAATGGTCCCCCACAATAGGGCGCCCAAAATCCGTCATTTTTCTATTTTCCAATTTTAATGTAGCCGGTGACACTCGGAAGGTTAAGACGAATCAATTGACGTAAGAATCATCAAAATCGGCCATCGCATTTGGTCTCTAGAACGCCACACAGGAACAAACATTCATACATATATACATAGACTGATAAACTTAAACACATTACTCTCCTTCGGTAGTCGGTTAAAAACAAAAAGTCTGACTGCAAAAAAAAAAATGAAAAGAGAAAAACAAGTACTAGGTATAATAATTTATACATTAAATATATGAGGTGCTGCCAGCGGTAACAAACAATGTTTTGGTAGGTTTTTCAGTTAATTATTTTTAGCAGTCGGGTTTTTTGTTTTAATAATGTTTGTTTTTATTAATGAATTTTTCGATGGGTTACGCTTCATTTTTTGCTGACCTACAGCAGCTTATGTTTCCATAATTGAGCACTTGAAATGGGTTCAGGAAGCGCACTCCACGTGTTTGTGAAAACCTTGAGTTTGTAAAAACCCAAAGCCAAATCTCGTACTTAAGGGTACACAAGTCAACGGCACGAACTATTTTGTGCGCGGGGTTAAAATGCATTTTATATCAACCGACAACACGTGCGGAAGAGATAGATGCTGTGATGAGCAGTAGGAAGCTAGTTCGCGTACGAATACACACTTTTGCAAATTTGTAGCGAAATGGATAATGATTTAGGACGAAACCGAGCGCGCGAAATTTTATAAACAGACCTTTGGCAGTCTAGATATCATGAAAAAACTACTAAATCTATCTGTTCAAAATAAAATTATTTACATTGTTGAACTACTAATCTATCCCTGTATGGAGGCCGTTTTGCAATTTCCGTCTTCTTATGGTATTTATTAGCGCCCAAAAATGCGTTAAAATTAGTGTCGAAATGTGGAACTTTCGAAGCTCATATCTTTCAAATATTTTCTTATTTTACTTTTTTGCTTCCATACAGGGCTAGCTAATGATGAGACAAATTGATATCACTTTTTATTTTGAAGGTACATTGTCAAACAGTGGAATAATCCCTAGACTACGTTTGTATGGATGAATTTTCGACTAGTGTACCCTTAAGAAACGTTCAAAAAATCAATATCAAAATCTCGCCAAAACTTAGGAAAGTTACAGGTGTTATTTACAGTTTGAGACAGTGATTAGATTACAAAAAATCGTTATAAATACGGGAATTGCCCCTCTGATAAACAGCTATTGACATTTTCAACAACAGAAAAAGTCAAATTTCAATATCTACATCAAAAAGCCTGTTTTGGTTGGCCCAGGTATAGAACAAGGACAACAAAATACAAATTACAAAAGAACAATAAAAGGGCACAACCAAACCTTGCACATTATGTTAAATCAAAGTGGTCCAATATTAGCATGTCTATGCGTGACTATAGATAGCATCAAATTCTCGCGTTTATCTATGGTTCCATCTCTGGCCATCACCATCGCACCCAGGGCCGCTAGGAGGTCGGTGTAACGTTACGTTATACGTTACCTACTTACCGATGTTGCCATGCCATTAAGTCTCCTTGATTAAAAGAAACGTAAAGTTCAAAGTCACGAAAGGAATTACAAGTTTGTGCAGATTTAATTAAACTTTTCGTTTAAATGCTAATCTTAATAACAAGGAAGGAAGAAAGAAAAGTAAATTGATTACTTTTGTAACCGGGAAATGGGCGGTAACTTTTGTCTTTTAATTCTATATTTAAACGAAAAGCGAGAAAAGTGTTTATCATATCTATGGACCACACATTATGCTACTACTCGTAATATTTTTATAAGTTTTTGAAGCATGTGGTCTTTGGGACATAGATTAACTCGGGATGCGATCTAGATAGGATCTATGCCTTAAATTTTGGAATTTCGACAACCACTATATAACAGAATATTATATCACAATCTCTAGATCCTCTAAACTACAATACAAAAAAAAAATATAAGAACAAAATCAAATTCAAATGAATAGCACGACGGCCATGTCCGCGACTAACAATACCTTAGCCACATTATTAAAAAAACATTGCCGATGCTAAAGGCTAACGCCGACGGCCTAGGCATTTTTTAGGCAAACGTTATCCAATTCAATTCACTCCATACATATTAAGGCTATTTTTACATTTGTACGTGTTTGCCAAACGTCAGGTTATGTGCGTGCAGTTGCGAATTTAATTACGAAAGTTTATCGCACCGGGAGCCTTGGGAAAGGTCGCAGCATACACCTGAGGCCTGTGTGAGGTCACCATTATGTGGTACGCTCTGACGATCAAATATTAACTAAATTGACAGCTATTGGAAGTTTTACTGAATATTCAAAACGTGCTGAGAATGACTAGTGCAGTTTAGTACTGCGTATGCGTTTGATTTACTGATCAATGTGTTCTCAAACAGCTCAACCAGGCAAATAAAAGAAAAGCCTGAGTTTTTGAACTTACCTTCGGACAGGTGGTTCATGAATCAGGACAGCTACATTATAGTTTAGGCCTTCAGATTTTTAATAGCTGGAAATGTTTTTGATTGGCATATAAATATTAAACCAGCCCTTGTGTTATTATAATCATCCTAAGCACCTGCGACTTGGATCCTTAGCTTCAGATGCCGATATCATCCAACAAACGTGAACAGTGACTATCACTGCTTTACAAAAATCTTCACCAACTTGAATAGGTCAAAATGTAAAGGAATTAAAATAAAATAAGTATCTGCCAAAGGTTACACTCCAATTATGGTAAATGTAATAATATTTCAAACAAGAAATAAAAGGAGTAAAACATAATTTTCCTGTGAATAATGAACTATGTATATGTGTACATAATGAACAAGCATATCCGATTCCATCTAACACGAGGAAATGCGTGAAGTATTGTAAAAATGTGTGTAATGCCGTACAGTTGTCACTAATGCGGAATTGCAATATTTTATCGCACTGTTGTAGGCGTTTATTATGTGTGTCACTATTAATAGTCATGGGTATATTTTGCTCTACGTCGCCGTCGGCAAAAATCTGCTTGGAATTGAATTATTGAATAGGCCTACGTAAACTGCATACGAAGCGTTAAAATTTAGTGCACAAAAATACTGTGTGCACAAATAAACACATTACTCCCATTAGAGTTTTATTTCAAAATGTGTAGTGTAGGTAATTCTGTGCTAGATAGTAAGATAGTGTGCTGTGTAGAAATGTGGTTTTTATTAAATCAATAAAAAAATATTCGTAACAATATATCGATGATTGTTCATGATTCTGTCTGATCTGCTCTACGTCCGTCTATTTATATAGTGACACGTGCTAAACTGAATCATTTTGTGCAATCTTGAAAGACACTGTGGTATAAAATGACCAGTGGTCGTTCCAAAACTGAATGACGTGTCCAATTTGGCAGAACTTTTTAGGTAGCTCGACATCACCAATTTCTGCCTCTGAACCAAGATCTCAAGGAATTCCTCTATTTTTAACTCCATCTTCATCAAATTGGACGGTTCTTAAAATGAATCTAAGCAAAAAACCCTTTGGTTATTTAAATAACATTTTATTGGTGCTAGCTTCAGTTTTCTATTGTCTCCTACAGGTTTTGTGTAGATTTAGGTACGAGGGGAAAGCCACTTTATTGGCCTAGATCGGACTGGCTTTATCTTAGAGATATTGATTTCATAGAGCTAGCCGATAACACACAGTAGCAGATATTTCACAATTTTCACTTTCTTGTCTCTACAATTTTGTAAATTACATCAAATATTTCATAGTACTTACTCGTAGGTAAATAGTTTCTACAGAGATAATAAAAGCTATAATTTTAACGAAAACACCGAAGTAGGCTACCACCGGTACCACCTCTTTTGTATGAATAGGTAAATAAATAGTATAAATAAAAAAGTTAACTTATACAATCAAAAAACCCAACTGCTTATGAAGCGAACTAAAAGACGCAAACAAGAAGAAAATCATGCTGAGCGGTCGGCAGATAAATAATTATGGTTTTGGTCAGTCAGCTGATCAGCTTGCGCGGTTTTTTGATATTTTAAGTTAACTTTCTTTATTTGTAACTTTTTAGTTCCCTATCATTTTTAGGGTTCCGTAGTCAACATGGAACTCTTATTGTTTCGCCATGTCCGTCTGTCCGTCCGTCGTCGTCGTTATCGATAGTCATTAAAAGGCAGAACCATCATATCGCAGAAAGTTCACAGTCAGAATCGTCTTTTAGCATACATAGCATATCCATATTAATTGAAATACTCATATTATTATATCACATTACAGAAAATTCATACTTATAATAATTTTGTATTATTACCATAACAACAGAACTGATCAAAAGCATTTTTTTTTTTGGTTTTTATTTCGCTGTATGAAGCATGCAAACATGCAAATAAGTATACACCTTGCATACAGCATGCATCATGAAAACATGCAGCAAGCATGCAACATGCAAGCAACCATGCAATTGAGCATGCAGCAAGCGTGCAACATGCAAGCAAGCATGCTATTGAGCATGCAGCAGGCATGGTTTCTGTCACGGCTCTGGCGGTCCCACGCGAGCTTATCGTCGCAGATGAGGTAGCTTCGGCTGGCTGACCGGTGAAGCCGACCAGCAAGCCGAAGCTACGGTGGTGAGCGTTAAAGCCACCTGCTCCTCAGCACGCAGGCCGCCTTGCCCCTCCGCGCCTAAGGGGCTTGAATTGCACTCTAGGGGTAGGGCAGACCAGACTACGTGGAGTCGGTTTTGCAGCGATTCGTTTCTGTCACTAACTTTTGTAACACAACATATTGACTTTTTAAGACAATATTTAAAATTTAAGACTAAAAATGCTATTTTATAGAAATGCCTAATAAAATTATTCCAAATGAATTTCTGCCATCTTCATAATATGCCAAGTGAAATTATGCCAAATAAAATTCTGCCATCTTAAAAGTAGCCATTATACATTCAAGATTCTGCCAGATAGAGGAACCCCATTTAAACATATTATACGTGATGTATATTTTTATAATCACCTCTTAAAACCCTTCATTTCCCTTTGGAAGTAAAAATAAATTGGGACCCCACAATATGGCACCCAAACATCGCCATTTTTCTTTTTTTCAATATTAATGTAGCCAGTAACACTCCGATTGACGTAAGAATCATCAAAATCGGCTTTCGCGTTTGGTCCCTACAACGCCACATAGGAACCAAGTTACATAGACTGCTATACACATAACCCTCCTTTGCGTCGCGCAGTCGAGTAAAGAGCAAATAATTAAAAAAACAATCACTGGCAGACAAAGCCCAGCCAAAGCATAGGTAGAGCTAGCACCAGAAGGATTTTAGAAAATTCATCCCCCCACGAGGATAATGTGGGATGAAAGTTTGTGTAGAATGTCTTATATTTAAATCCCTTCAAGCATACGACTTGTTTAACTATAACTAACATCACTTGAAGAACTGACAAACTTTGCCATGAAAAATAGGTTTAACAGGTTCTTAACTCGACATACTTAATTTATAAAGTCCAAAGGATTATTTAATCCTATAAATAAAAATCTCAACTACAATAAATCCAATGGGGATGTGAACTGCCATTTTTCACGATAGGTGGCGCATCGTCGCTATGGCTATTGAAAGCTGTCAAATCCATACATTTTGTAACCTATCATTCAGTAAATTTTAATTTTGTCGAAATATGTCTCTGTGTGCTATACCAGGATGGACCAACCCCGGTGTTAATTGGTTGACAGCAGCCATTGCGCCGCCATCGACATCTGCGCTCAGCTTTGCGTTCACATCCCCATTACTGCCTGCTCAGGTAGTCTGGGTTAAATAAAACATTATAAGGATTTTTTTTTCTATCATCCACATACACACGACTTGTACAACTATAACTAACATTTCGTCGTTCAAATGACCATGTTTTAAATAATCTTCCAATCGTTTGCCAACTATAATAACTCCAATTACTGCCTGCACAGGTGGCAGTGCCCCCGATAGCTCGACAACGCCACTGCAACCTGAGTGTGCAGTTGTGCACATATATCACCTTAGTCATCAGACGACAGACGCTGACCTCGTTCACAATATATTGATCACGAATTGTTTAGGACCATACACAGTAGGTGGGACCGTGTTAGGGCGATTAAAATGGCCCTTTTCACCCGACTGCCGAAGGAAGGTAATGTGTTTATCAGTCTATGTATGTATGTTTGTTCCTATGTGGCATTCTCGAGACCAAACGCGTTGGCCGATTTTGATGATGCTTACGTCAATCGATTCGTCTTAACAATACGAACTGTCACTGGCTACATAAAAATTGGAAAATAAAAATATGGCGGATTTCGGGCGCCATATTGTGGAGCACATTTTTTTTTCTTCCTAACCCAACGTGTGGGGTATCAAAATAAAGGTTTTAAAGAGGTGATTTCAAAAATATATAACACGTAAATGTTTAAATGTACCGAATTTAAAAAAAAATAGCTAAAAATTAACAATTCGCGAGCTGGCTGACCAAAACTAGATACAATGTATCCTCCGACTGCACTGCATGATTTTCTTTCTGTTTATGTCTTTTTAGTTCGCTTTTTAAGCAGTCGGGTTTTTTGTTTTTTTAAATTAACTTTTTTATGGCTTTGTTCAGCAGTGCTGGTTTAGGCAGCTTTAAAGAGGACAATATGGCTGAAGAATTGCGCCGCTTCTGTAAATGGCTGAAGGTTATGATTATTGAGCATTGTTGATATTCAAAAGTGCAGGATCGAACGCCGGTCTACTAATTGTTGAAGTTTAACAAAAACAAATGAATACTACTCTAGCAATATAGCTTTCTCTGCCTAGCCATAAATTTATTTTTTTATGGCTGGAGCACTGTTCCAAACATTTGACCGAAATGCCACAGGCTCACAGCACGGGTACACAATCCAGTCAGCCTTGCTAGGGATCACACGTCTCACATAATATTTCTTAAACACACCTTCAAGTAAAGGGTAATTAAACTGTTATTATTCAAACCCTTTGGTGTCCACTCCTTAGCCCTAACAATAATATTATAAAGGACATCTCAGATAGTAATGTTCCGATTACGAAAAATATTCCACTTTACTTTTCAAAGCTACACAATCAAAGGGATCATAGGCTACTTTTTATCCCGGTTTTAAAACACACAGTTCCTGCTGTGGGATAGAAGGGTAGCGTAGCGCAAAACGGGTAAGCAGGCGTCTTTAATTCAATAATAAATAGGTTACTTCTAGGCAAGCCTGCTTCACCGTCGACCACATCATCCCTAACCATCAGGCGAGATAGTAGTAAAGCGCAAGCGTTTGCGGTATTAAAAAACCGGTCAAGTGCGAGTCGGACTCGTGAACGAAGGGTTCCGTACCATTATCGCAGAAAACGGCAAAAAAAACACGGTTGTTGTATGGGAGCCCTACTTAAATATTTATTTTATTCTGTCTGTTAGTATTTGATGTTTTAGCGGCAACAGAAATACATCCTCTGTGAAAATTTCAACTGTCTAGCTATCATGGTTCATGAGACACAGCCTGGTGACAGACAGACAGAGACAGACGAACCGCAGAGTCTTAGTAATAGGGTCCCGGTTTTACCCTTTGGGTACGGAACCCTAAAAAGGTAGTAACCACACTTAGCAACGTTTTTAAGGTCAGCCCGTCTTACTTAACACCAAAAGAGAGAAGACAGCACCGTCCTTAATAATACCACCTAAAACTCCATTGTTTTAAATAATCTAAAGCTAAACAATAAGTTACACACGCGTTACACATAGCTGCGCACGTGTCAAGTCATCACTTACGAAACATACGGGTTGCGCGTCGGTGATGTTTGACGAACGACTGATCGGTCAACGTTGCTTCACTTCACTTCAAGATCGGGGACGGATGGTCACTATGTCTTTGGCTTAAAATAATGGATAGTAATATAAGGTGTGATATAGGTTAAGCAATTGGTCCGTGGATGGGTGACCATCTCAACATACCGAGTTTCCTCGGTGCCTCGGAAAGCACGTTAAGCCGTTGGTCCCGGCTGTCATTTGAAGATCTTTGACAGTCGTTACGGGTAGTCAGAAGCTTGAGATCTGACAGTCTAGCCAAGAGGTATCGTGTTACCCAGTTACTGGGTTGTGGAGGTCAGATAGGCAGTCGCTCCATGTAAAACACTGGTACTTAGCTGAATCCGGTAAGACTGGAAGCCGACCCCAATTTAGTTGGGAAATGGCTAGGCAGATGATGAGTATAAGGTGTGATATCTCAGCAGAACCAGACATAGACGGTGGGACTAATGTGACGTCTACGGACAGGACAGGCCCACACTTGATCAAAATCGGGCGGAATGGAAAGAAGAAAGGCCTTCACCCTGAAGTGGGAAAACCTAAGCACAAATAATGTGATAAGTTGGGGAGATATCCGAGTACCTATTATTCTGGTAGAACTGATGGAGTGCAGGGTCTCTGGAAAAATTTTGAAGCGCATAATACGCTCTTTAAAATGTCGAATAAGCCATCCCAGAATGGCTCTCTTCGATGCTAAAATATTAAGTGAGAACTATCAAAATGAGTGTATAACTTTAATTCAAAAATTGTTTGCAATACTTATCTACAGTGGCAATCATCAGACAGAAAGTACCACATTCTTGTGACCGCAGTTTTATTTATGATTATTTAAAGGTGGGCCTTAAATGGCCTTTCCGAAGACCTATTTTCTTTACTACGGTACATCTCATTTTGGGCTATAGACAAAAGATAAAACTGCAATGGAAACTCTTTCAATGATTTGTAGATTCAATTCAACGCTAGGCTGCGCTATCTTCTCAACGTATTCTTCGAGAAACCGATGATAAATGAGCCCGAGATCACAACTAGTAAATGATGTGTGGTGTTCATGGACAAGTGGGCCCCGGGACAATGCGCGAGTCCGAGAGGGCCCGGTCCCATTGTCAATGTAATAGTGCGTGTGAATGTGAAGTACCTATCTACTCGGCAGCGCACACTTGGGCGAATTTGGGTGTCTACATTAGGTATATTAAGATGGGACAGGATAGATGGCCCTTTTCCGCACTTAAACTCGCATTTGGTCTGTTGTGCGTGCAGGCCTCCTCTCTGTGACAGGGAATGAGCCGTAATCCACCACGCGGGCCCTGTGCATGTTGGTGGATGTCACATGTCTTCGAATTTTTGGTTCTAAAACACAGCCGGTTTCCTCACGATGTTTTCCTACACCGTATTTGAGAGTGGTGGTGATGAAAAAGAGAAATTGTAAATTGTACACTGCATTTGAATACTTCATATTTTGCAACACACACATATTATATTCTACCGCTTTAGTGCTGTAAAACGGTTACTTTCTGAAGCATACTCCTTAGTTACGGCTAGATTAAAAGGATTGAAAAAAAACATGTACATTATTTGCGAAACATTTAGGCTTTTTCGTAACTAATAGTTTTGCTTTAAATTAAAAAAAAAAAAAAAAAAAAATTAAAAATTATTTATTTCTCCAACATAATTAGTCAAACAGATAGTGATTGGAGCCTCCCTTTAAGCAAAATAAATAATTAACAACATGATATTTTATCGTTTCGTTTGGATACTCTTCCAAAACGACTTGGATGTTTAAAATATGTAAATCAATGAATATTTAGCAAACAGAACTGCCCAAAAGGAGGTTCAATATTGGTGTTCTGGCTCCAAGCGAGTTAGCGGGCACACGGCCAGTACTGCGTTAATATTGGATGATAGATACAGACCGAGTAATGTGCGGCAAAAGTATAAAAAAGCTGCCTTTTTTAAGATTTACGCATTTTTAGCTCCACCATTCATTTTAAATTTACCCACCCACCAAACCACACAACCGTTCAATCACATGCAGATACAACAGTACATTACCAACAAAGTAATACAGAGTGAGAGATAAATTGCAAAACACATGTAGCCGGTGTAAAGACACACCGTAACCGCAGCCCCACAGAGGCGCAGCGTCATAGCCACAGAACGCTGCAGCCGTCGGACGCTGAACGCTGATCTGCCGCATTTCTCCTTCTTACGGCGCCGCATGCCTTACGTAATGGGGCCTATTGGCTATAAGGATTGGGTTATTTGTTATTCTATTTTAGATTGTTCTAGTTATGTCATCATCTAGATCAGGGATTCCCAAACTATTTTGGGCAAGACACCTATTCCAAAATGAACTGATACCTCAGACCCCCTAGCCAAATTACTCTAAAAATCCGCTTATCGACTTGCTGAGATTTATTAAAAGTACAACAATGATACTTAAAGTAAATTAAGTAAATTTTTGGACGTCGTCGACCCTCAAAATCAGTTTTTGTTTGTGTCGACTCCTGGGAAACCCTGATCTAGATGATGGATTGAATAAAAAGCTTACGTATGGTATGTTCACGATAAGCTGTCGTTTGACCACTATCTCACCTGATGGTAAGCGACGATGTGGTCGACGGTGAAGCACGCTTGTAGATGTAACCTTTTCACTCATGACTTAAATACCTCCAGGTTGTTATATAAAAATTATGGTGGCTCTTGGTGACACCTTTTCATTTCTTACCCAGACGGAAAAAGTTGGGTGTTTTAAGTTTGACGTGTTTGTGTATCTGTCCATGGCATCATAGCTTCTAAACGAATGAACCGATTTTGATTTTGTTTTTTTTTTGTTTGAAAGGTGACTTTATCGAGAGTGTCTACTAGAGTCTGGCAAACGCAAGTAGAGACTGAAAAAGCGCGGCAAATTTAAAATATATCAGCATAGCAACCCCAAAAGCTAGTATGAAATACCTGGCATAACCTAATTTGATACTTTAGAATTATTATAAATAATTCGTCTGAATAAAAATACTATACCTATGTAATTTAGGTAGATAATACTTTAGATATATCAATCTGAAAAAAAACGACAGTATTCTAATAATTTTGGTTTATTCAGTATCAATCAAAATCTGAATCTAAGACTTTTTATATGAAAAGATTCATAAGAGTCACAGGAATAATTATTTTCTACATTAATAATGAAACTTTTTAAATTATTTTCTGTAATTCTGTCTGTCCCTTGAAAAAGGAAGAAAACGACTGATCATGTCATACATGTAAAAAATAAATATACAGTATTTATTTTTTACATGTATGACATGATCAGTCGTTTTCTTCCTTTTTCCTTTCCTTTTCTGCTAGCTATTTCATCCATGTACTGGTTCTGGTTATTATCCTATCTTTCTATTCTAAGTCCGTAAGCGTAATTTTTTTACAAAAAGATAAATAGTGATTACGAATTAAAACAAAGTATCAACTTAGTACCGTCATACGAAAAATTGGTGTTGACATTAGGATAGCATTGCCATATAAAAAGTTTTCAAATAATTCGAGTGTCTACTTTCGTTTGCCAGTCTCTACTAGATAAATTATGTATCATGAAATAAAAATGTGTCAAGAGTTGCTTCAATTTTTTAATTTTACTTGTAATTTACTAAGTTACAAAATTAGGTGATAATAATTACTTGCTTGATTTGCACTGCAACGCGTTCACTAGGGACGTGCCTACGTGACATTGCAAAGCGCAAACTGTAACGACGATTGGTAAGGAGTTATCACTGAGAGATAAAGTGCAAACGGGCCAAGAGGCACTAGTTGAGTCAAAGCTCCAGAGCCATGAACATCGTCGCCGAGTTGCATTTCGGGGAGTGTGCGATGGAATTGCATGATCTAATTCTCCCAAGCCCGTTTCATCATCCTACCCATACGCACTAAACGTTTTGGAAATACTTTATTGTGCGTACCTACAGCTAAGGAGTGGAATTCCCTGCCGGAGTCTGTGTTTGCCGATAGCTACAATCTAGGGGTCTTTAAGTCAAGAATGAATAGGTTAGTTCTAGGAAATCGTGCTACACCTTCGACCACATCATCACTTACCATCAGGTGAGATAGTGGTCAAGCGCAAGCCTATGTACATTAAAAAAAAACAACTGGAGCATTGTTAAGTTTTGTATGAGCTACTTCACTAAAACAGTTAAGTACCTACTACTTTAAAAACAGTACACAATATGTGTATGTACATACTGTTTGTTGTGTGTGTGTGTTCACATTGTGCTGAAAATTTATAAAAACTTAATGAAAAAATAAGCCTAGGCGTAGCTATAAGTACAACATAACTTTAGCCTTCGATTATTCGACAAACTAATTCATAGCTAGGTATATTAGCTATAAAATAATATATCCTTTTAGTTTAGGATTAAGAAACCCTACTCGAAGGACCAGCTGTGCAATCCAATAGAAAGTAGTCTCTCTGATAGGAAAGTGGTCCTGCACAATAGACCGGGTGATTGTAAGGAGTAATACAAAGGTACCAATAAATTAATTTATCTTAATGTTGGAACTATTATTTAACTTAGAACCGAGAACGAGGAATTAAAGCAGCATGATAAAAAGTATATTTTTTTGTAAAAATGGAAACAGGTTTCTATGTATTCTGCCTTGCCCCATAAGAAATATAACAGAAAATAGGTCTCTATTCGGCCTATTTTATAAAATTCTAGCTTGTGCCTGCCGCTTCGCCTGCGTTCAAAGTTCAAAAACATTGCTCCGATCGCCACCAAAGTTTACAGGATTATCCGCTGGGTCAATCTTAAGTTTCTCTGGAAATTTCTTTAAAATCGGTCCAGCCGTTTTGGAGTCTTTAAGGATCATACATACATACTTTCTCTTTTATATATATAGATATATTAATGTCTTTGCGTAATATAACATGGTACATACAAGGGACTATTTACAAGCACAGTTCCACATTTTGTTTGATTACTGTCTTTCAGCATGCAAAAATTTGTAAAAATAAATTCATTGTATAAATTCATTGAAGAACAAAATAAAGACATCTAATCTATAATTATTTGATATAGCTTAAATGTTTAAGTTCCTATCCTATCTCATCAATAAAACAAGGCATTAAAAACTCACTTAAATCATTTGCATTCATTAATTTCATAGTTAAAGCCATGTTAGCTATAATATTATTATCGACTAGCTGACCCCCGCGGCTTCGATCTCGTCAACTGGCTACCTACCCTACCCTGCTTACCCTGCCTATCCTGCCTATCCTGCCTACCCTGCCTACCCTGCCTATCCTGTCTACCTTGCCTACCCTACCTACCCTACCAACCCAAAGAATGATTTTTATAGGTAACATTTAGCTACCTTGGGTTACATTATTGCAATTTTCATAAGGATCTCTAATTTTTTTGAAAATATTTTGTAGCGTATGACACTCAGGAATAATGTAGCTTTCTACAGGTGAAAGAATTTTCAAAATCGGTCCAGTAGATCCGGAGATTACCCCAAACAACGTCACAAACTCACAAACTTTGCCAATTTATAATATTAGTTTAGATTTATCTTCATGACACCATAGACAAAATTATGTTATTGCTCCCATACATGTATTTGCATGAATCGTCTGCTCAACAATGGGTCCTTCTGTTTTGATGTGTAAGAATGGTGATGGGTAGTGGATGTTTACAAGCATTTTCGAACTATCGATTTGTCTGTTAGTTAGTAAGAAAGTAATTCCTCTAATGTGGTGACTAAGATGATGTATGGTGGATGAGCAACTTCAGCATATTATCATGAAGAATCTGCTGTATGAAAAACTTCTTGTTCATAGTTTATTATAGGCCCAATATTTCGCTACTTCGCTTTGCAATTCATAGTTTTGGTGCCAAGAATGCAGAAAAGTTGGTTAACTTCCTCATAAAATTCCTCATACACACTGTTCAGCCTTTTCCTATCTGATATCCAACTACTTACTTGTGTTCGGGGTCGGCCGATAAAGGATAAAAAAATCCGTCGGGGAAATACAAGGAACACGGTTGGCGCAGTGGTTGACTACTGCGCTGCGTCTCGCGGCTTCAATTCCCGCACGGGTCAAGTATTTGTATGAAGTACAGATAGTTGTTCCGTCTCTGGGTGTTTGTGTATGTGAGTGTATATTTTTGTAAACGAACCCACGATACAGGAGAAATTCCTAGTGTGGTAAAGTTTTTTATAAAAACAACACCAGGTTAAAAATACCCCTTCGTCTGTTCAACTAGTCGCCATAACTTTACTATGAAAATGTAATTTGCCAAGGATCATAGAGTTCAGTCGAAAGTAGCTCTGGGTAAAACCCAACTGCATTGAAGAACTTGTGTTGTCGGACGGTGCGGCACGAACGATTTCTATCAAGAAAAAGAAAATCTTACAACTGGCAGAAGAATCATATTCACCGATAACGAATAGCAAGCTGTAAGGAAGAACTGGGTGTGACCATAAGCTCTTAGAGCGGTATCAATTTGAGATCGAGTAAGTGACAGATGTATACAAGTTATATACATATGTCCCTTTTTCGATCTCAAATTGATACCGCTCTAAGAGCTTATGGTCTACCCCCTGTACTCTACTTACTATCCGTAACGTTTTTTGGACACGATTCCGATTGCAACCAGCTCGCATGCAAGTTTGCATTAAATTGCGGGCTACAGAGGTATATTCTGATCAACCTCGAAATCGCACTCCGCAAAGTATTTAAACTTGTATGCAAATTTCTTGTAAGTGCAAACGCTGCCTTATATTTAGAAATTCACCAGTCAGCTGTGTTACATGAACTCGCTAGTCAAACAAATTATTATAATAAATTGTAGTTATAAAAACTAAAAAACACGCTTTAATGGTAAATTGAACTAAAAAGTCGCTAATCCTAAAGATCTTGGTACGGCTAATGGGACAACGCGCACGGTAGAATCAACTTTCATTACTTGTAAATTTTATTTTTTGTTTGACGTTCAAAAGTGCCGCTTATTGACCTAGTTGAATTAATATATTTGACTTTGACTAAATTATTGCATTGTCATCGGTCCTTGATAAGAGTGCAAAGTTTCAAATCAATCTCACGTTTTGAAGGGGGTTAAAATCACATCAATCACACCGTTACATTGATACATAGATACATACCAAGCTAATAAAAGCGTGTTAAAAATGTAAAACCCGACTGCTAATTTCTCTTTTCAGTTAATTATATTTTGCAGTCGGGTGTTTTGTTTTTATAATAACTTGTTTTATTTCAGACTTTTTATTTTTATTAATCAAACGAGTTCTTCAAATAAGGTAAAACATTATTTATTTTGCTATCAAAGTTACGCTTATCTTGAATTTGTAAATTTGCACCAAAATAGTAGCATACAAATGTTACGATATATATATACTTGAAATGGTATACGTATTAGCGTTCATTTGATAGGTACCTACCCATATTGTTATGAAGTAATTGTATTATCTCATTTTTGGGGGGGAGAGGGGATATTAAAAATAAATATAGCCTATGTCACTCCCACAATTAATACGATTCCAACGACACCTCATATGTCTTCGTCAACCCGTTTGGGCTGTAGAGAAACCTATAGAAATGGACATACATACATGCGCTCGAAAAACATAAATCACCCGCAGTCGGCTAAATACATCACCAAGATGGAGATATCTGATCAAGATTCAATGTTGCAGCTTCTACAAAGTCCTAATGAAACTAATATGCAAATGCGCTGCACCAGAGCACCTAGTCATACTTTTATAATAGCTAGTGTCTGCTAACTTTCACTCGGCACCCCCTCCCCCCCTGCAGGTCTGTCCTAGGTTACATAAGCGCTGCATTGCACAGCTGCTGAGTATGGCCGCCGGCCGACTTTGAGACAAAAGCCTCGCTTTTACACATTTTCATGGTAATTCTAGTTTGACTTGGAGAGTTGAAATGGTAGTGGTAGAAGCCGTATGTTTAAAGACCTTACCTTTCTAATACTATGCAAAAAGGATTCATTCATACGTACGTATGCGTGTGCTATTCTCAACGTAAAAAGAAAATTACAAAAATCCTTCGTATCATCTAACACTATAATTCCAAAGGCTCCTCGGAAAAGTGTAAGGAAGGCAAGTTTTTCTACACCGCGGGAATCCTAGCAATCACATTAAAATCTAATCTGCATGGACTTTTCATAATCCGATCACAAAAACACTAACAATCACACACACACGGATGGGATGCAGTGTCGCGTGGCTGCGTGTGTGTGTGTGAGGTGCGCAAGAGCAAGCTTACATAACAACCAGCGAGAGTGCATTCACTCTGCGCGGGCGCGGGAGGGGCGCGGTGTTACGGCCCGGGGGGGAGGGAGCGCGAGAGAAATGCATCGGTGCACGGCGCACGCGCTACGTTATATAATACGTGACGGATTATGTCCGAGATTTGCGAGATCTAATGATACAAGCTGATTATAATTTAGATGTTTGTTTTAACTTCGGTATGTGCTGAATTTGCTAGATTTACCACGCGATTTTGTACTAGCAGGAATACATTATTTCACGCTGTTTTCCCATGGGAGTAGGCAGAAACGACACTAAGTAACCCACCTGCTAGGATCTTAACATACTCCCTTCGCTTCGTATACGTTCATAGTTCATACTTGCACTATTCTGATAGACCCATTTTTTTAATAGGTCTTGATCTAAATCCACGATTTTTTTATATAATACCATTGTGACCATTAAATCTTAATTTGACGTTTGTTGGACCCGTCATTTCCGCGCTGGGATTAATGAAAAACGTGCAGCGTATCGGCCACTTCCGGCACAGTCTGTTGAAGCCTATTGACGCAAACTTATTGCCTGGTGGAGCTTGTAAGCTTGGGCCATATGGTCGAACTAAAAGGCCACTCTCTTCCTGGACTAGCGATGTTTTGTACGACATTTATCCTTTCATCATCATCGGGAAATTTTCAGAATTTTCCTCAGTAAAAACGAAGACTATTTCCAACTGTCTCTCTGTTACCAAGTGCGAGTCTAACAAAATAAGCAGGAGGTTATTATAAGTTGAAATCGATATTTGTCGGTGAATAATAATTTTGTCCAAAATAAAACCCCTAAGCCTCGATCAAGCGTCTGATTTCCAGCGTTGTTATCATCTTCCTAAATCTCTGATTACTCCTGACATTTCTAAGTTTGTGATGTTATTTTGTGTTGCTTACAAGATTTGCTACTGAGAAATATTAATTCTTGTTTCGACAGAGGTGAAAATCTGATGGACGTTAAACTTTTTTATCTTTAGAGTTTTCTCCTTGGTCTGACTCATTAACAATTTAGTTGTAAACATTCTACATTATAATTGGAACCACGTTGATAAAATTCTGGTAACACCGCGCCAATATTACCTAAATCACAACCAGTCGGGACCAGTCCAGTCCAGTTCTAATTAATATTAACTCAAATGGAATCATGTTGATATCGCACAAACCTGTTAAATGCTTTACTAGTAGAAGTTGCAGCCGTACATATTTGTACATATTTACAGCAAATATCTTTGAGTAATATCATAATAACGATTTGTGATGAAACATTATCATAGAGAGCAGTGGTGGCCCAGTGGTATCGGCCGCGACTTACAAGTTGTAGGTCGTGGGTTCGAGCCCAGACTGGCGCTTTACTTTGTGTAAATTATTTCATCACTACTGTTCTCAAAACGGTGAAGGAAAACATCGTGAGGAAACCGGCATGTCCTAGAACCAAAAATTCGAAGACATGTGACATCCACCAACACGCACTGGGCCCGCGTGGTGGATTATGGCCCATTCCCTCTCACAGAGAGGAGGCCTGTGTCCCAGCAGTGGGAACATTAATAGGCTGATGATGATGAAACATTACGTAAGTACTTGCTTTATGTTCCCCTTAAAACTTTCAAATAAAATAAAATATTTCTGAAGTAACACAGATTAAGAAAATTCTGTGTCCAGGCACAGATAATACAATACTAGTTTCTTTGTACTACTTTTTTGTCATGCCGACGTAATTAGCGTTTTTCATCTCATTATACCGATTATTTATTGTAAATCGATCGCGTTCGGTTCGGTTCCACGGCGATAGATAGATCACCATCTATATCCGTGTAACGGAAAAAAAATAATCAGTACAGTACGTCGGCACGGTTTCTTTGTATGGGATGAGACACCACGGTCCAGGTTTCTTGAAAAGAAATTAAGAGAGGTTATTAAAGCGTCGATGGTGATGCTACTATATAAAATTAAATTAATATGTTAATTAGACTTTGCCAGCGGTTTGTCTCGCGTAAAAGTCGGATATTACACCGGGATAAAAACTATCACAATTATTTCCTAATCCAAGCCAATACCTTCATCCAAATCCGAGACAAGATTAGTAGAACTGGGAGCTATGCGATACCTACATTATAGGTATATCCTACAGCTTCCTCAATATTCACATCACAACAAGCCATCCCTGGTTGCATAGCCAATCGCAACAGATTAGAGAGATCAGATCCAGATGACTACCGAGATAGAACTCGATCTGAGAACGTAGCTGGCCATCGAGACATTTATTAGTAGGTACGTAAGTTGCGACAGTGTTTCAATACGAAATCGATGGGTATCGTGAACGAATTGTGCTGTTTATTTGGACTTTTGTTCTCCTAATTAGCTATTCCACTGATGAAGTTGAGCCGACTTCTGCTAGACGTGATGCTACTGGCGGTTTCTGCCATGTACATCAACTTTTGCTTTCAAGTCATTTCACCGTAAATTGCTAAAACAATATTAATGTATGACACCAAAACACTCCTTAATAAATGTAGTCTCCAAGATAACTGAAGGGACTTGACGTGAGATATTATTCAAGGATGTCAATTGTATCTTGCGCACGCGCTGATCAAAATTCAGAGTAGTGTCAGCGCGCTGAAATAATGCATAATGCTGTAGAAATTAGGCAAACTAAAGTCCACTGTAAGGAAACAACCTGAATATAGTGCTGCTTTGAAAAAATGAATTGAAGAGAGAGTACAAAAATGTTGTTTTTTTTTTTTAATGTTCAGGTTTATTTATAAAAACTTTGTAACCGTATAATACCGTAGAATACTCTAATTCTTGATTCAAATCCTCCAAATAAAATTTGAATATAGAATCTTCTTATTCGTATGGTAAAAAAGATTTTATAAATAAGGCCCTTCATGTTTTCTCAATGGCTCAAGTAATCCGGGATTAACATTTTATTTTGTAAACCCTCAAACGAGAATACTAATTCTGGAAACAGATCAGAATGCACTGAAACGTGCTGATTGCCTATTCCAAGGAAACTGTGTGTGTTCTGTCCTGAAAGAGAATTAATCAAAAGAAAATGTGGGAAATGAGTTTCCACGGAATAAATACCTATAGGTATCTTAAAAATCTTTTAAACAAAAAAATACTACCGACTGCCAGAAAACTACAAAGTGAAAAATAACTTTATTTTTGGAAGTCAGTGTCTTTCGTAGGTACCATTTTGTTGCGTTATGGACACCGACTTCCAAGGAAGTCGGTAAGTAGTATTTTTTTGTAAAAAAGATTTGTTATTTTTCACTTTTTAGTTGTACCTACCTAATAGGCAAGTTGTTTAGTAAGTTTCCTATAACGCCAGAATAGATTACCCGAATATCATGAAACTTGAACAAAACCGATCATTGAGAGATCTGCTTACCCCTTAAGAGCGTACTGGCGTGATGTTATGTTATGAAATGGTATAAACAATAAACAGACATGCGATTGCAGCAGTCCCGAGAGATTTGCCGTTATTTATTGAAGAGTTCTGTTGTATATCTTCGAAGTTCTTCATCTTCACAAAATGGGACCAATTTCGCAACATACTCTTTCAAACAAAAAAGAATTTTCGAAATCGGTCCTCAATTGACGGAGATATCGGTGAACACAAATAAAAAAAATAAAAAAAACATACAAGAAGTCGAACATAGAACCTCCTCCTTTTTCGAAAGTCGTTTAAAAATAGATTTAATAAGAAAACTAGCAAAATGATGATTCGTCCCAAATCGCAAGTCCAGACGCCAGGAAAACGGAAAAGTACTCAGATTGATGTCAATAAATATTAAGTGAAAAATGCATTTTTTTTTTTTTCCAGTTTTGTTGTTTCGAGATTAAGTCGAGTGCTATAATTATAAATCACTTAATTTTTCGCGGTTCGTTATAGAAAGAAAGGCACAATGAATACTATAGATATATGTATTTGTAGCTACTTGTATTGCACCGCGCGCCGTCGCATGAGTCAACACTCCACAGAAGAAAATGGATTATTGTGGTGCACCGTAATTACGCACCACTGTGACTTTATTATCATAATTTATATTCTATTTATACTTAATAATAATTAAATGTTTATTTTACACATTTAAAACATTTATAATTGGTATCTGTTGCCATGAAGGATACTTTGATCTTTGTCTAAACAAATACTCGTTAATTTTGCGAATGACCGGATGTTCGCTCATCCGTTTCTCATTTTGATGATAATTGAAAATACTTACTTCGGTATTTACACTTTTCTTTTGACAGTTCACGAAATACCAACATAATATTTCAGCCTGGTGACAGCCAGAGTGAAGATTGAGAGTGGGAAAAACTCTGCATCTGCCAGATATGCCTGAAAACGGAAAAGAAAAATGAAAAGAAACATTTCAATCCACATGAATATAATTTTATCAAATAAATTTATTCTTATTCTTATTTGAAAAAGTTGAATTTAGAATATGAAATCAGAAACAGATCAGCCATTTCCATTTATTTTCTTTTTCAAGCATAACTTGCGGTGTTTGTTCCAGCCTGTGTTCAAAGATAGGTCACGTGTGTGCGAGGTTTAGTTTGAGTGCAGTGGGCATTCAGAAGCAGGCTCGCAGTTTTCCATGAGGGAGCCAAAATGAATGTCTCTAATGTTTTTCTTTTCTTTTCTTACATGCCTGAATAAAAGGTTGTGCCTGCCAGTGTTGTAAGGTCCATCTCTATGTGCGTGAGGATTAGGTTGAGTGCAATGGCTGTTGGCAACTTCCCGAAAGTCAATAATATATAATATTGTTTGCAAACAATTTTTTTTTCTGGCTTCACTAGCAGTGTTTGTTTCAGCCAATGTTCTAAGGTTCATCTCGTGTGCCTAAGGATTAGGTGGAGTGCAGTAGGCACAGGCAGCAGGCAGCAGCCCTGCTCGCAGTTTTCCATAAGAAAGCCGCCGAGGCCGGCCACCGGCCGCGTTTGACGCTTCCGCGATATACAGCGTGCTTTTATTGTGTGCTTGTTTATTTTATTTGCGGCTTTAGGAAAATCATTAGTTTTGTATCAAATATTTTTTTAGTGTGTTTGTGTATGTGAGCTTAAATGTTTTTAAAGGGTGTGGGCCATTTCTTTTTAGATTGAATGGGAAGAAATAAAACTTTAGGCATTATTTTCAAACTATTGCAAATCTCAGGCGTAATTATATACTTTGCTCTGCTTTATATATTGTAAGTGTTTACTAAGTAAATGAATCTGCATATGTATTGTTTATAGTAGATAACAAACGAAACGATTAATCTAGAATATCTATTAAAAACAATATTTCTCAGAACGCTTTTAAAATCATTAGATCCTCATCCTAAAGATCGGATAAGTATAGCAAGTTCTTATATTGCATCGTTAAACTATTTAAACACCTAACAAAATTTCAACCACTCCATCTTCAACAGAAAACAATAGGAACCCAAACAGAAAAGCTCCTAAGCTCTGTTTATCACAGCACCCTGTAGGTCGGAAAGCGCAGGAGCATCGGCTGCGTGTGCGCAGTCGCTGCACACTACACTCACACACACACACTCACTTTCACTTGGCGAACTATTCCTAGGGCGCGCGCACCATGCTCTAAAGTCTATGGTAAATGCAGTTTTTTGTAATGAAAGTGTATAGATGGATAAATCGTTATTTGACGTAACACAGAATATAAAATACCTATTGTCATAATACTCAAATTCCTAGCAGACGAAGTACACAGTACTCGTAAACCGCTGGCTCCAAAAATAAATTTACGAAAATGAGTATGAATGAAACATTTTCAATCTGTGGTTTCTGATTAAGTTCATTGGAAAATAGCGTGAGTTAATGTATGTCTGTATGTTTCGAAAATGTATATCCTTAATGAGATAAATAAAGGATGAAAGATCTTTTTAGGGTTTCGTACCCAAAGGGTAAAAACAGGATCCTATTACTAAGACTCCGCGATCCGTATGTCTGTCTGTCTGTCCGTCTGTCAGTCTGTCTGTTTGTCTGTTTGTCTGTCTGTCTATCTGACTGTCCGTCTGTCACCAGGCTGTGTCGCATGAACCGTGATAGCTAGACAGTTGAAATTTTCACAGATGATGTATTTCTGTTGCCGCTATAACAACAAATACTAAAAACAGAATAAAATAAATATTTTAGTGGGGCTCCCATACTACAACCTTGAGATTTTTGTCGTTTTTTGCGATGATGGTACGGAACCCTTCGTGCGCGAGTCCGACTCGCACTGGGCCGGTTTTTCTTGCAATATTTTGAGCAATTCCTTTTTGTTGTTGTGTAAGTTTCATGTTGATTGTAATTTCCTCTATATTTTCATTATGATCTACCAAAAAAAAAATCCAAGAAATGCTTAACAATTTCATTTACCCAAGTAATCTGACAGATCAGAAACCGCGCACAAAACGTTACAAGCGCAACTAACATTAACAATATTTTATACTTAACTGACGATAAAAAGCGAACATTAAAGTAACTTAATGACATCCTTAATAAAACTTATTACTTTTAATTGACACGAGCACAAGACTTTACGTTTACGTACTATAAAGAGATTCGAATAACAATAAATATTTCTGAGAAAACGGGCGAAAGTTACCAAATTCTCAGTTTTGTGTAGATGCTACGAGTATCAAAGAGTCGACTGAAACTTAGCTGTAGACCAATTTAAAAGATATTCCCTATGTTTTCCTTTTTTCATTTATATTTGTCAAATTTGTACACTAAGCCTCTGTTGACAGCAGTTTTCCAATTTTGAACATTTTTTGAGGGTTTTAGTGCTTCTTACGATAATGTATCATCAAAAAGGAAAACATAGGGACATAGTATATATCTTTAATTTTTAGTTTATGGAATATCTTTTAAATTGGTCCAATATTGGAATAGGAAACAGGCGAGAGTCAAACCTCGAATTATGACTTTTTATTTATATAATTCAGTCGGCGCTCTCTGCCCCCGTTTCCTCTTAAGGGTACACTAGTCAACGGCACGAACTATTTTGTGCGCGGGGTTAAAATGCATTTTATATCAACCGACAACACGTGCGGAAGAGATAGATGCTGTGATGAGCAGTACGAAGCTAGTTCGCGTACGAATACTCACTTTTGCAAATTTGTAGCGAAATGGATAATGATTTAGGACGAAACCGTGCGCGCGAAATTTTATAAACAGACCTTTGGCAGTTTAGAAATCATGAAAAAACGACTAAATCTATCTGTTCAAAATAATATTATTTGCATTGTTGAACTACTAATCTATCCCTGTATGGAGGCCGTTTTGCATTTTTCCGTCTTCTTATGGTATTTATTTGCGCCCAAAAATGCGTTAAAATTAGTGTCGAAATGTGGAACTTTCGACGCTCATAACTTTCAAATAGTTTTCCTTTTTTACTTTTTTGCTTCCATACAGGGCTAGATAATGATGACACAAACTGATGTCACTTTTTATTTTGAACGTACATCGTCAAACAGTGGAATAATCCCTAGACTACGTTTGTATGGGAGAATTTTCGACTAGTGTAACCTTAAGTGAAGTGTCTTTGAGAGAAGCAATGCTGTAATTAATTTTTAAGCCGCAAAGTGCTGGTGAGGTGACCGCGTACCTCGGGGACGCAGCGCTGGGAGGCATTCCACAAGGCGGACCGATTGCTTGGTGGGGGCTGCAGGAGTCTGCTGGATATGAAACCCTCTGGAGCGGTCGATGTGCTGACGTTTCCGTGTGGCCTATGTCCACCGGTGGACGTCCTTCAGCAGGAGTAAAATGAAATAGAAAGACATTTCTCAGATTTTCTTTAACCCTGTTTATGATCAAAACAGAGAACAAAATAGACATCCAGGCTCTAAAGGGGATCTTCACAACCCAGCAGCTAAGTTTTGACCAATATGAATTCCTACAAGTTACAACCTAATGTTAAAAAGCCTATCGCCATCTATCATGATACTGCTTTGCATGCATCACCCTATGAAAGCGTGACGGTCTTCGTCCTTGTGCCACTTCTGGTCCATTGTCTGGAAAAACAAAAGGTATACCGCAGACGACTTGGTCAAAAAATTCGCAGTCGGTTGCACTTAATTGTTTTACTATAAACATTGCAATATTTGCACATGTGAATGGGAAATTATAACGAAATTCTTTCTATAAAGTAAAACGTAAAAAATGCTGCAGTGGAAGAAAATATGGAAACTTTTGTGATACAGCATTGACTGATTGAATCATAAAAGGTTATCAAAAAATCATTCCTATAACTTTAGTTGTGATTGCGAATCAGGATTGGGTGTGATTCACTCCCTTGTTTCTGGAATCCACCCAAATTTGCTGTCAAATCTTGTAACCACTGTTACTGACAACGAATAGGGTACACTAGTCGACGACACGATTTTGTGCGCGGGGTTAAAATGCATTTTATATCAACCGACAACACGTGCGGAAGAGATAGATGCTGTGATGAGCAGTAGGAAGCTAGTTCGCGTACGAATACACACTTTTGCAAATTTGTAGCGAAATGGATAATGATTTAGGACGAAACCGAGCGCGCGAAATTTTATAAACAGACCTTTGGCAGTCTGGATATCATGAAAAAACGACTAAATCTATCTGTTCAAAATAAAATTATTTGCATTGTTGAACTACTAATCTATCCCTGTATGGAGGCCGTTTTGCAATTTTCCGTTATGGTATTTATTTGCGCCCAAAAATGCGTTAAAATTTGTGTCGAAATGTTGAACTTTCGACGCTCATAAGTTTCAAATATTTTATTTTTTTACTTTTTAGCTTCCATCCAGGGCTAGATATTGATGAGAAAAATTGATATCACTTTTTATTTTGAACGTACATCGTCAAACAGTGGAATAATCCCTAGACTACGTTTGTATGGAAGAATTTTCAACTAGTGTAACCTTAACAGTAGGATTTGAAAGGTTGCAAAAACCTTAGGGTAACACCTAATAATTTCGTAATACTCTAAAAATTCACAAAGCCACGGTCCGTAGGGTAACCTAGGCTTTTAAACTCCAAGGCTCCAGTGACGTAATTTTTGAATGACTTCAGCAATAAAAAAAAACCTAGATAAGTCACCAATGTGTACTCGTCCTGCTACACTATTAGAAACGTCGGTTGGTGTGCGTGCGCAAGATTGCACCGGCTGCCTGTGTGCGTCTAATGCATCGCTTAGATTATATCATATAGAGTGGTTTATCTCTATTGCTATAATATTATACACTAGCCTTTTATGTATACTTATAGTGCCTTTACAAGCGTCTGAAGTGTTTGGAGTAGTTACATATCCACTTTCGATGGCTTGGTGTTATTTTCGTAAGTTTGTTTTGGTTTAAGGGTTTTGTTAGCTTGAATTTGAAAATTTTGAAATTAGAATATAATAATATGTTAAGTATTTTACTTTTGTCGCCAATTTGAGTCATCGTTCTTGAATTTACAAACAAATGTAGGCTCTGTCTAAGTTAGTCTGAAAACTTAGTTACAGCATGAAAATTTCAGACATTTGGAATCTTCGTATTGGAGCTGCCTATAACGACACACTGTCGTCTTAGAAAGTGTGATAACATCTTCCACATTGTACTTGGTATACTTAGGACCTGGAACTAAACATTTATTGCCGAACAATGTGACTATGCTTCAATAAATCAAAGTAGCGCCGGGGGGGTGTGCGCGCTCCATATGTTGCGTGCGTGCGGCGCGGGGTAGGGAGAGGGGGTTGCGTTCAGCACAATGCGCCGCCGCAAAGACGTTCGTTGCTCCCGCGCAGGTCATCGACTCTTTCACCGGCGCTCGCGCACGCGACCCGCCACTTTCGCGTCGCGATAACATTGCTAGACGGACTTTGGAACGAGACGGCGATACACAACTCCTTGGAACTAGAGAAAGATAGCACCATCGCTAAATGACCGTAGACCAGCAGAAAAATGTGTTTAATTAACGAAAGCATTGCGTGCGACCGACGGCAATAGGAACAGCTTTTTATCATGTCTGGATTAGATAATCACATGTCATACTAATTATAAGGGCAAAAAATATATCTGAAACATGTAAGGTAGAAATGTCAGTTGCTGAACTTATTTTTTGGGTTCCTGACACGAGTTACGAATATAATAAAAAAATTGCAAAGTAAAATAAGTAGCAATTAAATATTTTTCTTCCATTTATTTATAGGCAACGTGCATCCTTAAAATAACGCAGTCGGTTTATTTATATGCCGCCTTGTCAGGAAAACACCTAAAAAAGGAACATTCACGCGCCTGATTCAGCATACACACACAGCACATGTATTAAGTCACGAATCTCTTTGTTTAAAAATAAAAAGTCAAAAACATTTTTGCTTGGACAGTAATTGTGTCTTTCACCCTAAACTTTCTTGGAGTTATTAAACCGTGGTTCAAAGAGCAAGAATCGCATTAATCTCTTTGCATTCATTCTTAAATAACTTAATTGTCGTTGCATTTTTTTGAAGTGCATGTATTTTTTCTAGGTTTTAATGTAAAGATTCTAGATATTTATCAATCATGCCTGTAGGTCATCTAATCTTAACCTATTACTTATGAAGGAAAATTATTGTTTTGAAAAACGCAAAGCTAACGAGGTAATTGTTTTTACAATGCATGTCCTCGAAAATATTTTCGAAGCAGCCAAACTGTGCGGAAAGTGTCACTTTTTTTTACTAGTGCTTTTAATTTCCTGTATTTTTTATTTTTTTAACTCCAACGTCAGCCCGCCTAAAGCCCGCATAAAGTTTTCATTATTTGAGAAAAGTTTTAAAAATATAGTTAAGTACAGATTATCATTCATATAAAAGGTAAAATAAAACTAATACTTCATTAAAGGCGTTTTTAATTACTCTAGATTTAGATTTTGATCAATAAATTAATTTTAAATATTTTTTAAATATGTTTGGCAGAATGAATATTTTGCTCGTGCTATGCGCTACGACGTGACAGCTATTTGCACATGCGCAGTAGATATGCCCGAGGAACTATTATTTAATCTGTGGATATGCTGAGCGCGCTTGAAAACCCCGCCATTTTATTAATTTCTTGCTTGGTTCAGATATATTTTTTATTTCCTCGCACAATACATAGTAAAATGTTGTATGATTGTACGTAAGATGATTTCCGCACTTGTAGCATAAATATTTCAGTGCCAGTTTTCTGTAACTCTTTTGTTTTTTTAATTAATTGCTTTTATCATGACAGCTTAGGAAGAGGTTACTTCTTAAAGTTAAAGGAGAGTTCAGAACTTCTGATGATAGAAATGCCTCGGAAAAGTGTTAAAGGAATTATATGAAAAACCGGTTGATTTGGCGACGCTTGAAGGTATATTTGCTTGATGCTATATTTCCAACAGAGGACGAAATGATCTTTTGGGTGAAATGATGATGTAGAGTATTCAAAGTCTTCAATGTCTGAATATATTATGATCTTTCAATCTATGTACTGCAATAAGATTTTGGTCGGCAGCTCTTTATTCGTTAGTGCTCTTTTGGCATTATATTATTATCTTGATCATCATCATCAGCCTTTTATTGCTCCCACTGCTGGGACACAGCACAGGTCTACTTTTTGTAAGAGGGAATGGGCCTTAATTCACCACGCGGGCCTAGTGCGAGGGCACCTTCTTAACCAATAACCGTTTCTGGATTCTCGATATAATCGTCGATACGGTAACTAACGATTAACTTGAAGTAGTTTCATTCCTAATCCGGAAGCACTTCAGCGTGCTTTAAGATTTAGCAGTTTTCTTCTTCTTGGCATTTTCACATATTTTAATACAAAGTCATCACTCTTCTTTCTGTTTAATTATATATAGCATTTTCAACAAACCTTTCAAAGTCACTGCACAATCCCTGCTAACCCTGCTCACACAATACGTGCTCATAGTAAAAATGTGCAGAATTCGAGCGGCTTGCCTTTCACCGGCCACAGCGGAAAGCGACAGTGAGCGGACGCGCCGGCGCCGGCGACGCTGACGACACGACCACGAGATACGCTGGCAAGCGAGGTGTAAATGTGCTGCTGCCGGGCGAGCATGGCCTCTGTGATAGGCTTGAGTCACGCATTTTATCATGGGTTTTGTTCTCAAACTGTGATAAAAATTAAGCCTGTCACAGTATGCCGTGTTCAAGTTCAGGAGTCGGGCTTGTGACGTCACTACACTTCATAAAAGATAGCTTGATCTCTGCGACTTAAAGTCAAACTTACGTTTACGTTATTGTTAGTCTGTCAACAGAACTGCTGTTGTTTTCTATATTGATACTGACCGCTGTCGCAGAGATCAAGCTATCTTTTATGAAGTTTATGGCAGTATAAAGTGTACTATCTAGAATGCGCGCAAGATAAGTCTGCGCGCGGCGAAAATTGGAACTAATCGTCTGTCATTTATGTCAGGTGTCAAGCGAGTGTGTTGTATTTCGTGTTTTTATTCGTTTTACGATGTAAATAATCGCCATCATTATGCCAATAGTAATTTAAAGTGCTGGCAGAAATGTTTTCTTGAAGTGAACAAGACAATAACGAGCCTACGGTACCGTTTTACAAAGATAGAGCCCGCGTTTCTTATTTGACAGGTAACTCTTAGGGATACCAATATTATAAAATTTCCCTAAATTTTCGTAATACCGGTGCCGCAGGATTGGCATCATGTAATATAATGCATCATTGTTATTTTGCACCATTTAACAGAAGGTACTAATAAGTATTCAATAAAAGATTTACAATAATTTCATGAAGCTTTATTCATCATATTCTATGCAAGTAGAAACAACTAGTAATTACTAGTACTTAACTTAAATTACTTTAAGTTTCGAGTTATGTAAAATGACTATTTTTAAATGAAGGAAACAAGATCAGTTATGCTGGCAACATTAAGCACGCCACCCGTCGCGCGCAGACTTATCTTGCGCGCACTCTAGCGGTGCGGCGTGTCGTTTCACGATATTTCAACGCATTATATCGTTGTCTTTATGTTGACGTGTCAAAAGAAAAAATACGTATCCAATATTTTTTATTAATCTGCCTGGCGGACAAAAAACTAATTTTCATTAAACTAGCCTATTGCAAATGTGGTTAGGTACTTTATTCCTGCCTAAATCTTCAGGCGTGATGCTATTCATTGCGTTGTTAACGTTGTCGAGCTGACGAATTTTTTAAACAAAAGAAGCAATGGATCAGGAATTGCATGTTTCATTCGAAATTGGGGTGCTAAAGTGCCGAAAAGATCTGCCGGGACCCAAACGGTTGTTAAGGAGGTTGGAAAAAAAAAGATAATTCGAGAAATTAAAAATGCCGACTGCTTATGAAGCGAACTAAAAGGCGCAAACAATAATAAAACCATGCTGTGCAGTCGGAGGATACATATTCGCGATCTGGCTGACCAAAACCAAATGTGTCCTCCGCGACTGCACAGCATGATTTTCTTCTTGATTACGTCTTTTTAGTTTTTTTTAGCTATTTACATTTAACCATATAAGTGATATATATTTTTGAAATCACCTCTGAAAACCTTTTCTACGATGGGTTTGGAAGAGAAAATAATTAGGGCCCTCCACAATATGGCGCCCAAAATCCGCCATTTTCTATTTTCCCATTTTAATGTAGCCAGTGACACTCGCAAAAGTTAAGACGAATCGATTGAGTAAGAATCATTAAAATCAGATAACGCGTTTGGTCTCTAGAACGCCACATAGGAACAAACATACATAGACTGATAAACACATTACCATCTTTCGGCAGTGGGGTAAAAAGATATAGGACTGTTGGATATTTCAGCAATGTCGTAGATGACTTACTGAGCAGGCCTCAAGCTAGTTCAAAATGCTTTTTGTTAAACTTTGAACACCTCCAAAGCTCGTTTTAATCCCTAAAGGGTAGAGAACCCACTAAATTCAAAACTATTATTTATCCGCAAAGCTAATTTACATAATCTAATGAGAACTACGTTTAAAGTTATCAAACTCAAATAAAGACATCACGTACATAATTTTTGCGCTAGGATAATATTGTGTACTTTACAGAAAAGTTTTAAGTAATGTTATTGTAGTCCCCGGTAAAAGTTTATGAAGCTTTTCAAACAGAAATAAAGTCATCGAACATTTTTTATAAGAAATTGCAAAGAAGTAACGCCATTCAAGCACTTTTTATAGTCGATGTTTCCTTGAGACCTCAAAAACTTCAACAAAAGACTCTTTGTAGCATTGAATCACGTCGAAAATAAAAAAGTAAGTCTTGAAAAAAGTTCTCAGATTAAAGTTTTTTCACCGCACGATTCAGGTCATACTTAGTTTTAAAATCTGCGATGTGAACAAGGTGAAAATTTCACTCGTCAAGAACCTAATTCTTTTTGTTTCTCTCAATGCCGTATGGCTACTAAAATGTAAGACAATGGCGAAACAACACTGTGTCTATGTTAATTACTGCAGCTCTAGGTATTAGTTTTAACAATCGCATTGAAATGAGTATAAGTTATCCTAGAGTAACCTTCTGAGTTTCATAAACAATTGTTTTTATCTATCCATCGAGGTCTGATACGTTCCGACCATAGACGAAGCGTGAAAAGGAGAATCATCACTTTATGAAACTGCTAAAATAGATATACCTACTTACTTAGACGTTAATATTTTATTTTCATATTCATTTTCTAGCTGAAAATGAGAAAAAGATTTATAACTGTTTTCGATATGACATTTAAATAATTTGCATATAGTATTATAGAATAAACTTAGCCAAGTCATTAATAACAAACGTAAAAAACATTCTGATAATATCTTACGGATTGTGGCCATCTAATTAATTTCAGAGCAATCTTTGTTTTCGCTATTAATCGTGTTTTAAAACGGTAGCTACCTGTTGTAGGTGCCTATTAATATAAATGACGCAATTTATTTCTTAATCATTTTGATTGTTATGTCTCGGTGCCAGTAGGCAGTATGTTCAATGAATTGCCCGAATTTTATAAATAGTACGAGTACCTATGTACGTTCCGTTCCGCCGAAGGCACCGAGCACAGGTTCGGTTGTCGGTGCGCCTGCGCGCTCTACGTGTCGACCTCCCTTGGCGGCCATATCGTAATGCTTTTATGTATATATATTTATTTAATTTATTCTCCAGCGTGCGTGTGCGTATGTACTCACATGTTTATTTTAATATATGACAACTTATGTACCTACCATAGAGTATTTTTTATTATTTTAAGGCGCATACACAAGCTTGAGCACACACTTTTAATTTTACCATCGATTGACTAAATAACACGAAACTACGATCCCTGTGAGCGTTGTAATTGTTTACGTTAAAATACCTAATTACAGAGGTAGGTACAATAAGAAGGCCACGATTTGTTTCATTGTTTTATACAACCTATACATAGATAAATACCAAATAGATAACGAATAGCATTGGTTTGTTCTGTGTGAAAAAGAGCCTCTACAAGGTCGACGCTTGGATGCACTGTGATAGCTGCCTGCTGGTAATCACCACTAATTCCTTGGATTTTTTTGTGTATTTCATAATATTCAGTATCATTAGAAACAATATATTCGAAAAGTGCATACGACAATCAAAGTTTGAAGGCCGCACGAGCACACAACTCAATAATATTTCAAGTGCATTAAGCAGTCTATAATTTGCCTGGCCGCAAATAATTCGCACGTTTTGTTACACTGAATTACAAAAAATACAATTATCATTATTATACTGCTGCTTTGTAAGTCTTTGCCATTACATAATACGAATGTTATAAGCTCGAACTAATTTAGCATTAAGAAACGAAGGCCGTCACATATCAATATTTATTTATTAGGTAACTAGGTACGTGGGCCGCAGGCCGCACGTAATACGCCCATCGCGCATTTTCGCGACCTAAAAAAAAGTTGCAAACTTCAAAGTTGACAGCGCGCGAAAATGCAAACTAACTGACAATATGGCGACGATGAGCAGGCGCTGTTGCGCAAATATGCAAGTGTAAAGAGTTTAGCTCGGTGTATTATTTATTGATTGTTGAAAAACAATGGCGGGCGCTTGCTGGCAGTGAGTCAGTAGGTCAAGGGTGCGCTGGCCTAGTTACGCAGTGCCGTGCGGCGAAATTCGCGGGCTTAATAGTTGCTAACCTCACGCGCGGTAGGGTGGGGCTAGATGCCTAACGCGCTTACTATTCGCTTACTTTTTTGCGCATTTCATAATCAGACACTGATGGTATACTGAATTTTGTTTGCATGAGAATAAAGTTGCGATGGATGGCCATCTTTTCATTGATGATTTTATTACAAAAGTTTAAGTGGTTGAAGTAAGTTATAATGCGTCAAGTATGGTAAAATACTTACTAGGCCTTGCCAAAGTGGAACTAATAAATAAATATTTCCAATATAGTGAAGTAAATATACTGCACTATTACAACGTTTTAATGAAATTTGAAATAGAAGTGTGATAAGAAAATATCTGCTAAACTACATAAACATGATTATAATTATGTCGATCAGATTTCTTCCTACAATTTAAACTTTATCAATAACAATCTAGTGATATCTAGTCAAGACAGATTTAATGACTGTCTTCATTACTGACGACTCTTTCGACCTTCATATAAGTTGACTGTAAATATGTGCCGAGTGCAGTACCTACACATTTTATATATTCGGACTGGGTCACATCACTAGCAGACCGGAGCTTGTACGTATCCTTACGTAAGCCGTAAGCCCAAGTTTAAGGCCGCCTGGGTGTAGCCTCACGCCTCTTGGACTAGTCTTGTGCCTTGAATGCCAGTCTCCCACATCACTAAGCTATGACAAAACATCACCCGCGGCTATGCCACTGTGTCGGACCAGCCCATGTCCAAATTAGCACGATCACTATTTGTGGTTTATTGATAAATTAATATCACGCTATACATCCTTGGCAGTCGAGGTCGTGAAAGTAAGTTATTGAAAGAAGTACCAAACGAGTTTGGATGATTATTCAAATAAATATTACCCAGTGCAATGTATATGAATAATTATTTTGGTAAATCATAATATTTCATTCAGCGCCATCTAGTGGCGAGTAGAATCACTAACCTTTCCATAACTACAAAACATTGAACAAACAATTTTCTTGGTATTGCTGCAGTAACGCCTTGCAATAACATTGGAAGTAGACACATTCGTGCCCTTAAACCTGCTGAATTATGGATGATCCGGAGAAAAAGATACCAGTGCTATGCCTAGGACCAAAGGGGTCGGGTAAAACCACGTTATTGAAGAAACTGCAAAACGCCGAAGGAATAGATAATACATACAGTCCTGTTCCTACGATAGGAACTAATATTTACGACATTTATTACCTGAATAAACACGGAAAGAAACAAATGCTGTCAATCAGAGAGGTGGGCGGAGAGATGGCGCCACTGTGGCATAATTATTTGGACGGAATTGAAAAAGTAAGTAGGTACATAAATATGGACTAATGATAAAGTTCTAAATAAGCCTTTGTTTAAGTCGTAACGTTTCTAGGGACGTAGTATTTAAATTTGTTGTCCCAGAAAGACACTGCGGCTGCAGGTAGATACTGCTACACATGATTCTAGCTTTCTATACAAGATATTTGTTTTTATTCCAGGTGGTTTTCGTGGTGGACACGTCGAATTTGTGTCAGATATCAGCGGCTGCTGTTCTACTTTACACGTTACTGGCCGAGCCAAGACTCAAAGGCGCCAAGGTACGCTATACCCTTGTTACATACATCATGAATAAACTCAGATAGTGCGTAGGAAAAGGTTCCTACAGCAATACCATTTGTCCCACAAATGGTATTGCTGTTCTTGGAACTAAACAAGTATTTAGATTAGACTACAAAGTAAACATAAACTAGTACATAGTTCTCGACGTAAACTTAAACTTTATCTAGTACTAACTAGTAAGGTAACATTGAAACAGGCATTATTCTCTTTTTTTTTGGGTCGCCTTGATTTATGACAAGGTCGACGCCAACGATGAGTGCCGGAGAGAAAAGAAGAACGCTTGCCTACTAGTCCCTAACCTATTCTCACTCACTTAAAATACCTCATTCTCTCTGTCCACAGTTCATCCTAGTCCTGAGCAAGATGGACGCGGCCTACAGACAGATGCGCAACGAGGCCCTCCTGATGCTGCAGCACACGAGACTGAGCACAGAGCTGTCCAACGCGCCCACCCTGCTGGAAGCGTCACCCCTCACTGGCGAAGGCATGGACCAGCTGAAGGCAGTCCTATGCGATACTAAGATTGTTAGCACTTTTTAATGGAGCTGCGGCAACACTGTAATGGAGGATGCAATGAGTGTTACATGTGTGAAGTATGTTTGAGGAAAGGGTCTGAGAGAGAATGGGTGGGACATCTCTTGCCCGAGTGCAAAAATTTGGTAAAAATCTATAAGAAACTAGAGTAGATGATGGCATAACTTTAATTGACGATATTGTAGTAAAGGTAGTTAACTTTTTAAATAGTTTAATAAATTCTACAAAGAAAAGGTTTACTTTAATTACTCACATGTTCCTTTGTGTGTTGTTTTTTTTTGCGGACGAAATTTATAAATCTGCGCAGTTAAACATTACGCTTTGCTGACAGCCTTGTCGGGCACTGGCGACTCTGCCAGGTGCCTTTCTATCTGCGGCGTAAATATTTTGCTTCTGTCAGATCGTTTTAATTCATAGCTTTTGTTGCATTAGTATCGTTCAATACGGTGTCCTTGTTTCGTAATCTACGTTGTATCGTGCTATCTCTTTCTTAAGTTCGATCAAAATGTCACGCACAGATGATCTAGTAAACGGAACGCGCGTTTTGACACTTATTTAGTTATTTGTTTTTGTCTCGTCTGCGAAGAATCGGAAAATATTTATCTAAATGAAAATTAACTAAAATGGATACGTCTAATTTGTGTAGAAGTTGTATGAAAGAAGTAGCGTCGTGGGAAAAGGAGAATTTTGATACCAGAGCTGTGGAGATGTTCTGTTATTGCACTAATATTGCGGTAAGTTCCTGTCAGTTTTTGCGACATTTGATTTTCTTTCATTTAAGCGCCAGTCTCGTAAATAATATCAATTAATGGTAGCAGGTCCATGTGATTGAGAATATCTTGTTGCCCATTTTCTACAGCTTACTCTAACAATAAACTAATTACCTATCACATTACACACACAATTAGAGAATCCAAATACAATTTATATCTACCTTATTATTAAAGGCCGGATTATATGCAACATAAAAAGCTTGAAATATACATGCTAATATGCATGAATATTAGTAAAATATGCAACATTAAAGTTTTAGAAAAGGAAAAAAGGGTTAGGATTTAATTATTTTATTGCCAAATCAGCATATAATAATTCACTAATTGAATCATAAATTATCAATACCAAAATGTAACAAATTATTAGACGATAACAATGCACTAAAACGAAAAATAGTTTAAAATTTTTGTAAACGTAAACAATCAGGTAGGTAGGTGTTCTAAATATTAATATATATATCAATCAAAATATTTTTTTTAATGAAAATTAATAGTGTATAGGGCGAAATTTGGGTTAAAGAGTTTATTATTACGCTTATTAATAGGGTAACAAATAATTTGTACTTTTTGTAAGGTAAAGAATGATTTGTACTTTTGTTAAGTTGCCTGTTGTTACTTTAAAGAAAATATCATGATGATCTTCCAGATCTCAGAAGATGATAAACTACCAAAGCAGTTCTGTTATGACTGCATCATCAAAATAGAATCAGCATTTACCTACATAACAGAGGCTCACAAAGTTGATGCTACACTGAAAAATATCATCTCAAGAACCAATACCAGCATCATTGTGGAACCAGAGACACACTCCAGACACATAGAAAACCTCAAACTTACTCTACCAGACTACAAAATCAGTGCGACCATAGACAACTATGATGAACACATCCTCTTTGATAACATAGACTTACCGGCCAATGATACAAGCCATATAATCCCAGAAAAACCTTTAGAAGAAATAGAACTCATTCAAAATGTTATTGAAGAGGAAAAAAGAGAGGATATTCAAGAAAATGTAATAAAGAATCAAAAAAGTGTGAAAGAGATGGTGAATGTAGAAGATACTAAGAAGAATGTTTGTCCTGTTTGTAGAAAGGCTTTTACATCAAAAACTTGGTTTAATAAGCACATGAAGAAGGAGCATACAGAACATAAGTTTGCTTGTGCAAATTGTCCAAAAAGTAAGTTGGGGATTCAGACTTTAGTTTGTACAAATCAGTAGCCAATCTGAATACAGGTTTAACTTATGTCCAACATGATGTTTCGGCTAGCCTGCTTGCTACCATTCTTCTCTTTAGTCATAAATGCCAGCTGCAATGGGTAGAATCTAATTGGCTGTAATACCAGCTACTTTTCATCAAATAGACCATCTGCCTGTTCTGTTTTTTGAGACCTTTTTTTCCAAAGTAGCCCCTAGGCTATGGCATGATTATGTTCCTGGGTAGTTTGCTGCGCCACTTCTTCCTAGCTAAAACACTAGGAAGTGGTGAAGGGCAGGCATCTTATGTTATGTTGATATTCAAAATGTGCTGACTCGCATCCTAATTTGAATAATTTAATTTCAAATGCTTCTGCTTATCGCCATACCACCTTATTCACAGCTTTCTCCAAAGCATCCCTGCTGTCCGACCACGCGGCCTCTCACTCGGACGAACGCAAATTCGCTTGCACGGCGTGCGGCAAGCGCTTCAAGCGCCGCAAACAGCTCGCGTGCCATGCGCGCGCGCACGCCGACGCGAGGCCGTACGCTTGTGATAAGTGTAATATGAGGTAGGTTCTTTTGATTAAATATCCAAAGCATCCCTGCTGTCCGACAACGCGGCCTCTCACTCGAATGAGCGCAAGTTCGCTTGCACGTTGTGCAGTGGGCTTTATTGTTCAATACTTATTCATTGCAAGTAATGAAAATAAGATAGGTACAACTCGATCAAAATAACTGTGCACTTCGCCCCCCTCCCGCCTGGGCCTGCACGTCGCCCCGCGTTCGCCTCGTGCGCCAATAGCGAGAGTCGAACGTCAGAGTGACTTGACCAAAGTTTTGACCAAGTAGTACTACAGGTGCTAATTTTTGACCGAGTAGTACTACAGGTCCAATGTTTTGACCGAGTAGTACTACAGGTCCAATGTTTTGACCGAGTAGTACTACAGGTGCAAAGTTTTGACCGAGTAGTACTACAGGTGCAAAGTTTTGATCGAGGTTTTGACCGAGTAGTACTACAGATGCATCTCTGCCTAGCCCTTCGGGGAATACAGGTGTGAGCTGTGATCGTGGTGTTATGATATTTGTGAGAATACGATGTAGTTTTCTACCTTGAGGATTGTTTCGCTGGCTTATGATGACCAGCTTAAGGTCTATTTTTTAAAGGGCTTGCCTTGACCGAGCAAGCGCGAAACACGAGCGATACGTCTCCGTTTCAGCTTGGACAAAAATGTTTTCATATGTCCGGATGTCCGGCAATTCTCATCTACGGTCGCATTTCTCAACCGATTCTCTTGAAATTTTTTGAGTAGGTTCGATAATTACCTAAAAGTGAATTAACAAAAAAAACGTTAATAAATTGATCCATACACATATGACTAACATGACTATTTCTGTTAAAAAAAACGCAAACATAGCAGAAATCAAATTTGCAGAAAATGATTAGGTCACCAATGCATCCTTTTTCCCAACAGGGAGATAACACAGTAAATACTCATGATTTAAACAGGTCATTACTGAATGGAGGCGACGCTATTAATTGCCTATTTGATACAAATGACCTTACTCTTGGGTCCACTTCAGAGACCCTAGTGTTAAATTTGCTCATAACTGCTAATATAAACCCATAGCAATTGGCCAATAAAGGTCACAACCTTGAACTCAAGGTACTAAAAACCTGCAAACTAACCTTGAACAAGACATTCCTATTTTTTGTCCTGAAGAACTATAATCAAACTGTCCAAATAGATTTTTATCTTCAAAACTTTAGTAAACAGAACGTTTCGTTTTTCGACATAGGCACCGAGAGATCGTAAAACTTTTATTTTTACGACGAAAATGCCCTTGATACATCCGAGCTAGAAAGGACCTTGGCCCCGAAATAACTAGTTTAGGTGACCTTGACCCACTTACCCACATTTTGAAGCAACCTTGACCCACATGACATAACGAGGCCGCCATCGGCCATTATATCACAAATCATGGTCGTACAACGTTTAGGAAAGATTATTTTGATTATCGAGATTTTGATGCAGACAGGATAGGCAGACATTTTGGAAGTTGTAGTGTTGCGCTGCTTTATCGATAAATATGTTAATATCGATAAACGAGAACGTGAATGGATTCTCCGCGTGGTTGCAACAGCACGTTGATAGCGAATTGCTGCAAAATACACTTAGTTTTGCCGATTTCAAATAATAATGAATATTTAAAATTTAAAAAAAAATTACACTATTTCATATTACAGGTTCAAAATAAAAAGCATACTCAAGTCCCACATGAAGGTGCACGACGGGGATAAGCAGTATTTGTGCTATTTCTGTGGGTGGAGCTTCGCACAAGGTGAGATCATTACTTTTTATTGTTCCAGTAAGTTGGGGAAAACCTTACGATTAATTATTTCTGACGCTTTTTCGACTTATTAGGGACAAAAAGTAAAGGGTCACCACTAGCTTGGTGTGATACATGTGCAGCATTTGATTCTAAAAAAAAAGGCCCACACTAGGAATTCGTCCAGTATCGTAGGAGCGTTTAATAAAAACATTTAAACTCAAGTACACAAACAGCCAGAGCTGGAATATGTTGGCCATACAAATATTTGTTCCGTGCAAGAATCGAGTGCAATATCTTGCGAGTTGGGGTAACTAACTTCATCAACCCTTGTGGTATCCCCACCAAACTATGTTTGGTGGGACATTCTTCCGCTCTGGTATCACCAATTGTCCATATGTTGTCACCGACAGTATATCTGGTGAAGCAGGTGTCACCGTATGTCACAAAGTAGTAACGTGACCTCACTCATACACGTGGCCGCTTATTTAATCAAATGTAACAACTACCTACTTATACCGGTTAAGCTAGTAGAATCACACACTAAACTAATTAGTTTGTCTCATACAAGTGAAGGTCGCTACGCTAAAAGAACCTACCTCACTTTTACATATCCACTTGACACATCATTAGATTTCATAACGTTACCTATACGTCAGAAAGTCGAATAACCTTACCGTAAGGCCTCGGTTAGACGACGCGAAAGTTTTCCAGCTGAGTCTGCGTAGTCGCCGTGCTTCACGACATGTTAATGGCGAATGTGGATTCTATTCACTAAGTATCAACGTTCAAATTCCTCGGCATCATCTAACCACGCGGACGTCGCACGGTAGCCGCGTTGGGTCAGTGCGATTGTGCGAAGAAATCGTGTCAGCATATAAACGCACCCCAATGAATTAAATTTTACAAGCTTAAGTACTGTTCCACAGTGTCTAAATAGACTGATGAGATGGAAAAACCCAACACTACCTACCTACCCTGCCCTACCTTCTACCTTCTAATTTGCTACACAATTTATTTGAATAAGAATTATACTACAATACGAATACCCAACTTTTGTTTCTACCGGCGATATAATTAATATTTCATTTTTTTTGTAAATTAATGATAGCCAGCAGCCGAATTGCGTAAGTATATTATCCAAAGCAAAAGAATCGATTCTTTCCCAAAACCGACTTTACGTAGTGCATATTGATACGAAAAGTCGTTTTTGGGAAGGAATCGATTCTTTTGCTTTGGATAATATACTTACGCAATTCGGCTGCAGGTGACACTCAGGAATAATGTAACTTTCTACTGGAGAAACAATTTTTAAATTCTTCGCCGATATGATAAACCCCTAACAAAACCTTCAACTTACAAAATAGACACGAACGTAATCGATTATTTTCTTACACCAACAACACCCATTGAAGTAGCTAGAGAGATTAACCAATTGAAAAATACTAATAGCGTGGGTGACGATGGCATTTGTACTTAAGTTATAAAATGTATATCCCTATAATTGCGACCCACTTATGCTTCATAATAAAATTGTGCATTTCTGTCGGAACATACCCAAGCAAACTTAAAACCTCTATTGTCATTCCAATCCACAAAAAAGATAACAAACGCAAAACTAACTACTTGATGGGAAACTATAGGCCCATAGCGTTTATCCCCATCTTATCAAAAGTATTCGAAAAAATCATTTATAGCCGACTATACAATTATTTAGAAAACCATAATATTTTAGTAGACGAACAGAAAGGCAAGCAAGGGTAAATCGATTAATATTGCCATTTATGACCTACATAAAACTATTTTGACAACGATGGACAAAACAAACCCAATATGCGCTATCTTCATGGATATGAGCAAAGCCTTTGACCGAGTCAATCACAAGATGTTGATTCACAAACTGAGTATGTATGGCATATGAGGTAAAGCGCTAGATCTCATATCTTCATACTTGTGTGAGAGACAACAAATCATAGAAATTACACAGATATATCAAAAACTCGTTATGAGATCACACATAGATCAATAATAAAAACAATCAAATTTGGAGTCCCACAAGGTAACGTTTTAGGCCCTTTATTGTTTTTGTTATATATAAATGATGTTCCGAAACATATTACACAACCAATGGTTCTTTTTGCGGACGATACTACAGTAATTATAAAATGTGACAAATTAAACAATTACGAAAATGAAGTCAATTACACCCTGTTTACCATAATTCAATGACTATTCAAAAATAATTTAAGAATAAATATGGACAAAACGAAAATTCTACACTTTCATCAAAGAACACAGCCCAAAAACCTAAACGTCGGTTACGAAGGCAAGATAGTACACGCTGTGACAGACACAAAGTTTCTTGGCATTCATATTGACAATAAAATCTCGTGGAAAACGCATTTAGAGCACGTCTGTAAATGAGTTAATAAATCGTCGTTTGCTCTCTACAAACTCTCGAAGATTGTCAATCAAGAAACTGTATTAGCCGCTTACCACGGACTAGTTTCATCTATTCTAAGATATGGTGTAATATCCTGGGATAACTCGGTTGAAAAGGAATCCGTTTTAAACCATATTAGCTGTAAACCATATTTTAAAAACTTGAAAATTCTGACACTGCCTTCATTATATTTGTTACGAATTAAATCTGTTTGTGAAATCAAATCCAGCCTATTACAAAACCCCTTTCAAAAGTTACTTTAGCCAGTTACGTGACAAAAAAAGATTAGAGATAGAAATACCGTATGGGAAAACAGCCTTATTCAATAAAAGTGTTCTTTGTATGGCATCTTTGATATATAACAAATTGCCCGACGATGTCAAAAAGTTACCCATTCCAAAGTTTAAGTCAAAACTACACAAATTCCTAATTGCTAGATGTTACTATAATGTCCAAGAGTATCTACAGGAGTAAAATATTGTAATTTATTTTCAGGTGTTTTAATCTATTCTATTTATAGAACAATATTTTTTATTTACCTAATTATAATTTTGTGTGACACCTCATAATAATTTAATATGATCTATATTTAATAAATCTGACATTATAAAATTCCACAACTTAATATGACCTATATTTAATTAATTTAACATTATGGTAATTATTCTGACATTTTCATTTGTAATTTAAATGATGCAATGTTTGAAATTAAATTTATTGTAACACTACTTATATTGTGAGTCTAAACTTGTATTAATTTGCACACCATTAGGTTATAATACAGTGTATCTATTGAAAATATAATTTGTAGCACCTTACTAATCTGTATTATTCAAATAAATTATTTGATTTATAATATATTATAATTATAATATTAGTATAGATATAATTCTTAAAGCACTATCGCCCGGATTTTGAAAAGAAAATCGATACCTTTGCCAACAAACTGTCAACTGCTACGATCGGTTGACTGAAGTATCAATAGCCACGTCGTTGTCAGAAATTCGGATTATTCGGTTTAGGACAGATTCTGGTTTGGACAGATTCTTGATAAGACAAATTACAGTCATCTAGAGAAGTATTGTACACAAAAGTGTGCATTGATTGGAAAACTATTTGTTGCGGATAAAAGGTCTTACGCACGACCCGATCCCACCGATCCATGATCTGGTCAGATCAGGAGCGATATCATGTGGTCTCAATAGTCTTAAATTATGTGATAAATCCTAGTCAGATGGCGGACGCGGTTAATCTTGTCAGATCAGATCTAAATCAAATCGTGTGGAGCGATCCGACCTGATTTCGCCGCTCACATAGTATAATTATAGTGATTTGCCAAATAAAATTTACAAAACTACTAAGAGATCAGGTTCTATATTGGTTTATGATAATGGCACCGTGACGAAATTTTCGAAAATTTCATTCGGCGCCATTTTTGATTTTGTTACCTTTTCTTAGTACCTTTAATAAGGTTTTTAGTTTGAAATTGACTTTAAATATACCATTACATAAATTGTATGGTTTATGTAGGTCATGTTACTTCTGCCCTATAACGAATCTAACAAAAAAAGAATCTGCTCAAACCAGAATCTGTCCTAAACTGAATAATCCAGAAATTCATATAAGCCTTATAAGATAACCGAAAGTAGCAAATCAGGCCATAATAGTAGATTATTGCATCGAGCACAAAGTAATTTATTATTGCACCGAGTGCCTGATTTAGCAGGCTCTAATCTAACAGGCACGAGGGCAATATAAATTACTTAAGGCGAGGTGCATAATCTGTTTTTCTTTCAATTAAAAATATTGTCAAGCAAAATTAACAAAGTTCCCGCCAAATCACTTTTTTAAATTTCTTTCATTTTTAAATCAGAGTTAGCAGCAATCATTTTTTAAATTTAGAACAAGTAGGATAGAAACGAATAATACGTACGTAAAAAAAAGCATTGATATCTGCTGGCTGAATAGAGCTAATCCATTGAGATTGGCACCTTTTGGTGCTACTAAAAAAAAAACTGTGCAATAATGAGATTTCATACATTTTTATTGCTTTAGAGCATTAAAGACTCGCTTTGTACTGAGTTTTTAGTGTGATTGTGATGAAATTAAAGCATAGTTGGAAGAAAACGTACTAATAAATTAGAGTTCTTCCAATATTTTTTTATAGTCACTCCGTCTAGCCTTTTCGCAACTGTATTGGGGTCGCCTTTCAGTCTAACTGGATTCTTTTTTTTTCTTCCAGCCGGCAATTTAGAGGTCCATATGCGTAAACACACGGGCGAGAAGCCATTCCGCTGCAACGAGTGTGGATTCAGTGCAGCCGTGTCCTCCAACCTGCGGCGTCACCAGCGCCAGCACCAGGCGAACAGGACACACGTCTGCAAGCACTGCAACAAAGGGTTCTACGATGCCAGTGGACTGGTCAGTATCTGTTGTATTATTGTAGTAAAAAGCCATTGCGCTACTACGAGTGTGGGTTCAGTGCAGCCGTGTGTGCCAATATGCGGCGTACTGCATCCAAATCATTGCATTGGAACTTCAACCATTAGTAAACCTTCGGAAAGAATTGAAATGCAAAAACCGCTTAACCTCAATAATACCACTGAGACCAATTAAAAAAGAATTTGAGTGATACCGCTGTTACTTCTTATACGAAGCCTCAGTCCATCTTGTGGCTAACTATTGACGTTGTGGTAGACATATCCAACTTCTATTTAAGCCGATTCAGTAGTATTTATTTATTAGTATTTTTTTGTATTTATATCACATCACATCACCAGCCTATTAATGTTCCCACTGCTGGGACACAGGCCGTAATCCACCACGCGGGCCCAGTGCGGGTTGGTGGATGTCACATGTCTTCGAATTTTTGGTTCTAGGACATGCCGGTTTCCTCACGATGTTTTCCTTCGCCGTTTTGAGATTGTATTTATATATTTTATTTATTTATTTTTCCTAGTATTTCTATTTCAGCGGAGCTCGTTGTCAATGTGGTGAAGCAGTCGACCGCCTCGGTCACCATGGCCTATCCTGCAATAGGAGCGCTGGCCGGATAGCACGGCACGCCAGCATTTTTGACATCATACGTCTGCCAGCTGTTTTAGAACCCAATGGCTTGGCACGCGACGATGGGAAGAGACCAGACGGAATGGCCATAATGCCTTGGAAGGTGGGTAGGCCTTTGGTGTGGGATGCAACATGTGTCGACACCCTTGCGCCATCCCATCTTCTTAGCACGGCGGGCTGTGCTGGGGCGGCTGCTGCCGGTGCAGAAAACCTCAAACGGCGCAAATATAACAACCTTATTGGAAGTTATATGTTTGAGCCGTTTGGGTTGAAACATTAGGTCCATGGGGTCCGAGTGCGCATAGAGTTTTTCGAAAAATTAGCACAAAGCTCGTCGACTCTTCACGTGACCAGAGGGCTGGCCTTTTCTTCGGCCAGAGAATCAGCATTGCCATCCAACGTGACAATGCTGCCAGCGTTCTGGGCACGTTTCCCGTTGACATCGATGTGGACGAATTTTTTGATGCACAATGAGCTCTTTTCCGTCTCCCTTTTATATTTGTATATAGGTTTGTTTTTTTTTTACAATATTCAATTGTATACTAGCCGATTCATGAATTGTTGGGCATATACACTACCAGAATTTATGAAGGCAAAAAGGTCAGTTTAACTTACAATCCCTCATTTGCTCTCTACTTTTCCCAGGCTCGTCACCTCCGCACTCACACAGGAGAGCTACCCTACCAGTGCCCCGGCTGCGCGCGCGCATTCGCCGACAGCTGGAAGCGCAAGACGCACCTCATGCGCGCGCACCGCCTGGCTCTGCCCGACATACCGCGCATGAGGCGAGATGGACGCACTATACATTGAACATGTAATATTCATTTCCAAGAATGTAAACAAATACATTGCAGATTACTGTTAGCCTGTATCATCCGACTGGGCTTTGGATCCAGGGCTAATATGAACCACTAGTCATTTGTTTTTGTTCAGCTCGTCCTGCTATCTTCTACGGGGTCTGCTACGACTCCTTCTGACTGTGTTAGGGCCTCACATTAGTGACTTTATTTATATATAGATTTATAAGAAGACTTGGAAAAAATATCTTTCTTGTCAGTTCACAGTTCAGTTTACGCAAATTTTTATCTTATATGACTTTTTATAGTACTAGTCAGAGAAGTTAAGGAGCTCCTTAACCGAAACTATCGGATATCCGAAATAAAAATCTATCCGTAACCGTAACCCGATATAAAAAGTTGCGGATAATTTCGGATAGGCGAAATCTAAATGAGACATGTTATGACAAGCTTTTCTGCCTGGCTGATCCAACACACTAGCCGCGCGCATCACATGCATGTTAGTTTATTATTTCTAATGCTTAGTCATAACTAGACTTTGTGTTTAACTATTACAATTTCTTAAAAAATCTAATATCCGTAACCGAAGCTATCCGAAACTAACAGATTACCAGAAATTTCATAACATCCCTGGTCCTAGTCATTATGAAATCATTTTAATTAACTATGAGATGAAATTGATTTTTGTTGGCAATAAGGATAAGAGGATTTGAATAGGCTAGTCCATTAACAAGATACACAATTTTTATTGTCAGAAATATATTTTGTATTCGGCATCTATTTCTAGCAAATGTTAGTGAAGAAAAGGACATTAGATACTGTGATTATGATTGGAAATAAGTATTCTGTTCTATGTGCTTCTGTCATTACGATGATCTCCAGATTTAGTATATAATGGTCTAATTAAGTATTTTTTGTGTGATAATATTGAATGTGTGATAAGGTTTATTTTGTAATAAGATGTATGTTTTGCTATGAGTAAAACATGCATTTATTCCTGCAGCTATATAAAACTAATTTAAGTTTAAGCGAGGATGGAAAATACCAAAGATTATAATGATAAGAAAATGTGTAACATTGAACAAATAAATAATAATATAATCTTTATTCAAACTTCAAATTGGTAAAATATACTAATAGGTCTTATATATAAAGTGGATACAACAATGTTAGGTGCCTGTACTAGGTAATCCTGTATCACAGGCGGCAGGGGCTCAAACAATGTAATTGGAAGGACAAGGAATTTTTACAATATTTAAATAAAAGTCATTGAGTTGTATTAAAACATATTTTTATTAAATTCTATACAAGCCAACAGTCAACAATCATATAGGACATCCTTGAAATAAATCGCTACTGGAAGTACATTTTTGAATTATTATCTACAACACAATCATAATATTATGTACTCATTGAAGAACATTTACTTGATGAACTCATTTTATAGAAAGAAGGCATTAATATTATGTAAGGTTGGTGAATGATAAGATGAAAGGGTAGCCTTTTCCCTGTAATGGGACAAATCTAGACTAAAAATAAATAATAGTAAGGTAAATTATCTGTAGTGAAAACTGCATCAAAATCGATCCAGCAGTTTCAAGTCAAATTCATAGCAAAAACAAACCTACTTGGAAGTGCACCCGGGCGACTTCATTTATTATAATCTTAACTTTTGAAAAAGTCCTCAATCTCAACTTAATTTGAACAAATTAATTTTCAACAGCCAATCACAGCAGATAACGTGAGCTTGACAATTTGTCACATTAATTCTGTGATAATTTAGAGCTGAGAAACTCGGGGTTAGAGATTTTATGACACATTCACGACCACTATTGAAAACCAAATCTGCCCTTAGCCGAATGAGCAAGTTGCTCATTAGAAAATGTTCATCAATGTGCACCAAGTTACAGGAAGAATTTAGAGATCTATTCGAAGCACCAAAACTGCTACTTTCTAGTGATTACATTATTGTTTAGAAGGCATACGAAAGACCTAAATACTGATAATATGGCATGAAACCTGTATACCCTCTTAAAATTTACATAGGTAATTTGTTGCAAATATCAAATTGCTACAATTAAGTGCAAATAAGTGTTATTAATTGCAATAATGTATATTCTATTCTACTTGGATTTTAAACTCGGGTAAAAAATCTGCCTTTGGGTTAAATAGTGCTTATAAACGTAGAGACAAACTATTTGAATTCAGTTAAACATCAAGATTTGAAGAGTTTAAAAGTTGTGTAAAAGGATTACATTGAGAATTAAACGACATTTCATTTGACGACAGTTCGGATTACATTGGTTCTTTATTATTTTAACATTTCTAGCATTAGTCTAGCTGTATTATAGCTATATTTTATAATATTCTTGTCAGTCCCTACACGTTTAAATTGATGGTTTTACCACATAATCTTTTTAACATATTTATTTGAAACATGCCTTGCGTATGTTTACAAGACAATCCCTTGTTTTAGTTTATCATTATAAATAACGCACTATTCGATTTTCAATTATCTGAGCTATGCAGAGCATTGTAACAGTGCGCTTGTATTGAAGCATTAATTTAGGTGTCCACTGGTGTTGGTAAAAACCTCCTTTTACTTTGCGAGATAGAACGGTGTGCGTGCGCAATATCTCTTAACACAGTCACTGCCGCCAACGCGCACATATTTCCTACAGGAGCCGACAACATGCCTGGCGCTTTGAAAATATTTCTGAATAAATATATGGCGGCATCGCATCACCGTGAAAATTTTAGCGCTTGGCTCAAATCGAGTGTCAAAATTTTAACATCGAAGAAATCTCTCGTGTCATCGGTTCGTACGTTAAATTCGCAACGACTATAAATCTCGCCTTTGACTGTGCTATGAACACTTTAATAGCTGACCTTTTCTGTTATGAATTTTATTATGCCGTGATATCCCTCTACCAATTTTATTTATTTACATAAACTGTTAAACTACCCTCCTTCTGACACACGTTTCATCAGCATTGTGTAGAAACAAATACATCAAAATATCAATTTTCTTACTTGTTATCTGACCTATGCTAGATTATATCCTCGTCATACATTCCCTTGCTCGTCTACCATAATGGCCATAGATTCCTGTATACACAGACGTGGGTTTCACACGGTGATCTGCACGTTCTGTACAATGTTGGACCACTCCACCTTGGAAGGCACCAGGTAGAAAGCCGGTGCCACCTTTTGCCCGCACGGGCATTTGCAACCTGACACAAAGAAAATGATGATAAGTACTAGTCTTGATTTCGAAATGATTACGACGCCATGTTCCATCATTTGATAAGAACAAGGAACTGCGATGATGAATCTGTCTGCTAAGCATGGTTATTCCAATGGTTAATCAATCTATGTAAATATTTATCACAATTTGAGCGAATTAGGATAATTTAATCATAAAATATACATCGTGAGGAAACAGGCATGTCCTAGAACCAAAGATTCGAAGACATGTGAAATCCACCAACTTGCACTGGGCCCGCATGATGCATTAGGGCCCATTCCCTCTCACAGAGAGGAGGCCTGTGTCCCAGCAGTGGGAACATTGAAAAAGCTAAAGATGATGAATAAATACAATATATGGAAGCAACATTTTAGATGCTAGATCTTACAGCCTGGAGCCTAAAATGAGTTGGCAGGGTCCATCATTGGCAGTTATAGAGTTGGATGTTTCGCTACTTCTAAGTAGCGAAGCATCCAACTCTATAACTCTATAATTTGCATCACGATCATTACGTCTACGTAATGATCGTGATGCAAATTGAAGCAGTATTACTGACCCATGATCCAGCTGAAGGAGCCGATCTTGTTGAGACACTTGGGGCAGTGCAGCTTGCCCTGCGCGTTGTGGCTGACGTCGCGCATCCAGGCCATGGGCTCTACGAACCACATCAGGCGACAGATCTCGGGCAGGTCGGCCCGGGCTGCTATTGAAGCGTCCACCATGTTTGTTTCACTGTAGCCATCTAAACCCTGTGGCAGAATTTCGTTTTAATCGATTACTAATACAACTTACTCACAAGTTCAAATTAGATTATCAGGCGAAACTGACAAGACTGGAATATGACATTTCCCAAGATCATGGTCATTTGAGAAAGATATTAGGGAAAAGGCAATAACCCATATTGCTATGCTAAACTGGTACAACTAGTCAAAAAGAAGATGGCTATCTTACCTGACTGGGTCCCTCGTCCAGGTCACTGGGCTGGCTTTGACTCTGACTCTGTCCGGGGCTGCTGTCCTCGTAATCATTGCACCGCATCTCCATCAGCTGTGACGCCAGGCTCTTCAGCTTCTCTATCAGGATCTCTCCGTTCTCTGCACATGTAAGTCCTGTCAGCTTGCTTGGTGGTGGTCGCATGCCTATAAAGCCAGAAATTATTTTTGTAATGGTTCCAAATTGTTTTAATTTCGACTTTTATTAATTTCAAAACACAATTGTCGCCAAAATAGTTTAGAGTTACATTTATGGTTACACTAGTCGATAATTCTTCCATACAAACGTAGTCTAGGGATTCTAACTAACTCCACTGTTTGACGATGTACGTTCAAAATAAAAAATGATATCAATTTGTCTCATCATTATCTAGCCCTGTATGGAAGCAAAAAAAGTAAAAAAGAAAAATATTTGAAAATTATGAGCGTCGAAAGTTCCATATTTCAACACTAATTTTAACGCATCTTTGGGCGGCAATAAATACCATAAGAAGAAGGAAAATTGCAAAACGGCCTCCATACAGGGATATACACACATCAACACGGTCTAGGGATATTTCATACTCAATTAAATAACTCGAAAAGTACTGGCCGCATTGGAATCTTTTATACACCGATTTGTTTGTAATTTATCTCAGACTAATTCCAAATTCAAATTTATGAAAATGCTTTTGTTTCGGTGGCATAAAAATGTCTTGATGTGTAGGAGAGGGAATTTTCATTTGTGCGAAATTTAGAAAACAATACGAATTACGTTTAGTTACAGTTTTTTTTCATTTTTAAACGAAAGATAAAGTTAAAATTGAGGTATTGTAGCCATGCAACGCCAACATTTGACGAGGGCGGAGATGTTACGAGCTGTGGGAATGCTGGAAGCTGGGTCTGTTCAGCGTAATGTTGCTGAGGCCATAGGGACCCACCAAAATGTAATTTCAAGATTGTGGACACGCTATCGTGCCACAGGTGAAGTAGCGGAGAGGCACCGGGGGCCAAGTCGCATCACTACCCCCAGACAAGACCGATTTTTGCAAATTACTGCGCGAGCTCAACCAAATGCAACGGCGACTCAATTGGTCCAAAGGCTGCGAGTGGAACACCAAGTGCTTGTGAGTGACCAAACTGTAAGAAGGCGACTGCATGAAAGCAATCTACGCTCTCGTAGACCACTCCGGGTCCCACCTTTACGCAGAGGCAATCGTGGACGACGATTAGAATGGGTTCGGAACCACGTGGACTGGGGCCGTGAGCAATGGTCCAATGTGCTGTTCACGGATGAATCCAGGTTCGGCTTCCATCCAGATTCACGAAGGACGCGTGTTTGGCGAGTTCCTGGACGATGGAGCCGTCTTCAGAACCCTCAGGAAGTTCCCCCATACCAAGGAGGAACAATTATGGTTTGGGCAGGAATTCGTCTTGGAGGAAGGACGGATCTCGTTTGGGTGCGGGGCAATATGACGGCAGAACGATACGTCCAACAGGTGCTGGGGCCCGTAATCTTGCCCCACAGAACACAAATGGGGCAAGATTTCCTGCTCATGCACGACAATGCCCGGGCACACACGGCGAGAACGGTAGCAGCTTGGTTACATACACACAATATTAGGGCCTTAGACTGGCCTGCTCAATCACCAGATCTAAATCCCATTGAGCATGCGTGGGATATGCTGCAAAGAAGAGCTCTGAAGGAAGTTCCTGAAAATCTGGCTACAGAAGATCAACTTTTTGCGCACCTCAGAAGGACATGGGACAATATTCCGCAGCAAGACATTGACAACCTTGTTCTGAGCATGCCGAATCGTTGCCGATGTGTTATGAACATCATGGGCGCTTTCTCAGACTACTAACTTCAAGTTTATAAACACAAATTAAATGATTTTTCTATTTTTATCAGTTTTTACTCATAAATTAAAAGTTAATTCATCATGTCGTTGCTTAATTTTTTTTCCATAAAATCCTGAAATTTTATTCGAAGTACCTTAACCATTATTAAAAAATGGTAGAATATTAAATAACGTATCTTTTAAATATATACATGTCATATAAATAATTAACACATTGATAGTAATTCGCTTTTTTTAAAATATCCCTAGACCGTGTTGATGTGTTTATTAGTAGTTCAACAATGCAAATCATTTTATTTTGAAAATATACATTTAGTCGTTTTTTCATGATATCTAGACTCCCAAAGGTCATACGCCATACGGTACGCATCAGTGGCTCAAATAATTTGATCGAATGATAGGAAATGTGGAGGCATGCGAGGTTGTGCGTAAGTGTGGGTATTAGAATACTCGTTTGATATTAGTGAGGTAAAGATTGTTTAAGGTTACACTAGTCGAAAATTATTCCATACAAACGTAGTCTAGGGATTATTCCACTGTTTGACAATGTACGTTCAAAATAAAAAGTGATATCAATTTGTCTCATCATTATCTAGCCTTGTATGGAAACAAAAAAATGAAAAAGTAAATATTTGAAAGTTATGAGCGTCGAAAGTTCCACATTTCGACACTAATTTTAACGCATTTTTGGGCGCAAATAAATACCATAAGAAGACAGAAAATTGCAAAACGGCCTCCATACAGGGATAGATTAGTAGTTCAACAATGCATATAATTTTAGTTTGAACAGATAGATTTAGTCTTCTTTCATGATATCTAGACTGCCAAAGGTCTGTTTATAAAATTTGACGCGCTCGTTTTCGTCCTAAATCATCATCCTTTTCGCTACAAACTTGCAAAAGTGCTAATTCGTACGCGAACTAGCTTCTTACTGCTCATCACAGCATCTCTTTCGCACGAGTTGTCGGATTAGATAGCAGGCATTTTAACCCCGCGCACAAAATAGTTCGTGCCGTCGACTAGTGTAACCTTAAACACGGCAGGAAGAACAGTGGGTGTAGCTTTTTCTTTCGCACACTAATTGAAACTCCAGTTGTGCAGTGGTAACACTTTTCTCAAATATTTTTAGCAGGCACCACACAAAATCAATCAATGTCAGATATATAATGTTGAACACTTTGAATTACATTTAATTTAAAGACATCTCATTGAACTATTTACTATACATCATACTAAGGTATCCTTACCTTTCTTAGCCAGTTCCACCTTCACATCCTTAGGTATGTGTGGTATTATGTTGCTTTGGTTGGCGACGATGCGGCGACACTTCTTACAGCGGTACACAATAGGGTCTGGTCTCTCGCGGACCAGCCCAGGGTCCGGCTTCACCAGGTCCGCAAACAGCTGGGGCAAGATCTTCACTGGAAATGGTGCTGTAGATGAATTTGTGAACACAGAACGGAACCTTTGGACTTTTAAGTAAACTATGGCAAGTCACTAGAGGTGATTTTGCTATGTGAATTTTTGCAGTTCGAAGCAAAGGAAAGTTGTGTCGCGTTCTGTAGTTTCTGCTTGTCGTGTGTGTTTCTACAAGTTCATGCGTTTTTATTTTTGAATAATATTAGATAATAGTAAAGATAGAAGATTAAATAATGGAGAATTAATTAGGATGTGGTTTTTTTTTTAATAATTGATAGGCTCGCGCTTGACCACTATCTCACCTGATGGTAAGTGATAATGTGGTCGACGATGTAGCTTACCTAGAAGAAACCTATTCACTCTTGACTTAAAGACTCCCAGGTTGTAGCTATCAGGAAATACAGACTCTGGGAGGGAATTCCACTCCTTAGCTGTACGCATAATGAAAGTACTGCCAAAACGTTTAGTGCGTATAGGTGGGATGTCCACCATATACCGATGACGCATCGCCGTACGTCTTGTAGTCCGATGATGGAACGGGCTAGGAGGAATTAGTTCATGCAATTCCATCGCACACTCCCCGAAATGTAACCGATAAAAAACCGACAGACTGGCAACTTGGCGCCGATGTTCAAGGCTCTGGAGCCTAAAGACTCAACCAATATATCATTGCCGATGAGCCTCTTGGCCCGTTTTTCGATCGACTCCAGTGCATCCAGCTGGTACTTGGCAGATCCATCCCAGAGATGAGAGCAGTACTCCATGCATGACCGAACATGCGCTTGGTACAAGTTGAGCAACTGTTCTGGCGTGAAGTACCGTCTCACTTTTGCAAGGATCCCCAACTTTTTGGCAGCCAGTTGAGCTTTTGCCTCAATGTATGGACCAAAATTGAGGGTCGATGTCAGCGTAACGCCAAGAAGCTCAAGATGGTCCGTTATCGGCACGGTCACATCACGGAAAGAGGGAGCCGGGTGGAATTGGCTCCTTTTAGCGGAAAAAAGACACGCCTGGGTTTTAGCAGCATTAAACCTGACCAGATTGGCATCGCCCCATTCGGAGACTGCCTGCAAGGACAGGTTCAGGCGCTCCACCATGGCCTCCCGGAGAGACTGGATCTGAGGCCGGGTAGCACGAGCGTTGGACAAGTATCTCTCAGCAACAGTGCTGTCGTCTGCATACCCAAAGGTGCCAGGTTTTAGCAGATAATTTATGTGCAACAAGAACAGTGTTGCTGAGAGTACTGACCCCTGAGGTACCCCGGCGTTGATATCCAGTTGGTCAGATGAGCGGTCATCTCACTCGTATAGACCGGTCCTTCAGGAAGTCTGCGATCCAATCGCACAGTCCACCGGGCAGACCGAATGAAGGAAGCTTACCGATAAAGCTCTCGTGCCAGACCCTGTCGAAAGCCTTCGAGATGTCGAGGGAGACAGCAAGCGCTTCCCCGTGTCTCTCGATGGCCTCACTCCAGATGTGGATGGCATACGCTAGAAGATCCCCAGTTGACCGATTTCGGCGGAAGCCATATTGGTGGTCACTGAGGATGTCGTTAGCTTCTAGGTATGCCAGGAGCTTGGAGTTGAGCACTCGTTCCATTCTCTTGCAGAGGATGGACGTAACTGAAATGGGTCTGTAGTTGGCCGGGTCAGCCCGACTGCCCTTCTTGGGCACGGGCTGAACGTTAGCTTGCTTCCATGCATTCATGCATGGTTGCCGAAAAATGTAGGGATTTCTGATAGAATAAATGTAAATGGAAAAGTATTTTTTATCACATCTATTCAAAAAGAGCTAGTATATTATTCGTAAACAAGGACTAAAATAGCTCAATATTCACCAGGGACTAAAAGTGATTTGGATTTGGAATGTGGATATTGTTAGTAAATATTCCAATCAGCAAAGAAATGAATCACAAAACACGCACACCAAAATAGGATTACATCGCTAAAATCGATTCTAGTTCAGACCGTACGGGAACATTGTATTGAACAAGTGACTGGCTTGAAAACCGCGCGCGAGCCAAATTAAAAAATAAATCTACAACTGTTCTTCATAAAGGCAAGGTGCGCAGTACTCATAACCGGCGTGTGTGTATGACAAGATGTATGAATGTGAGTGAAGCAAAAGAAGTATGTAAGGATTGTAGCAGGTGGCGTTCTGTAGTTTCTGCCTACCCCCATGGGAAAAAGGCGTGAGTTTATGTATGTATGTAACGGATGGTAAGTACTAATAAAATTGTTACGAAGCACTTCCTTAGTTGTTCAAATATAAGGATTAGCGATAAAAGATAGAAGAAGATAAAAGATAGCTTGATCTCTGCGACATATGTCAAACTGACGCCTACGTTATTGTTAGCCTGTCAAGCGTTATTGTTACTGTTTTGATACTGACAGCTGTCGCAGAGATCAAGCTATATTAGAAGTATAATAATTATTCCTATATTATGTCATAACAAGGTCCCTAATTGTATGTAAATAAATAAACATAACGTTCTTGTTCATAGGTTGCACTTACTTATTTTCTCATAGAATGTGATAAAAAGTGGAGTGTCCACCTCTGGAGCAACATTATTTTAAGTTCGAATGACTTACTTTGAACCCCTAGCTGCGCTCATGATTCTACGATTCTACTCTAGAATCCTTCGCTCCACTCTGGATTAAAACAAACACTATCGCCTTTAAAATAATTGTTTGCTGCCTAGATAATAATACACATTTTCATGCCTGTATCCCCCATTATCAGAAGTGAAAGTTATCATCAAAAGAAAACAATAAAACCCAATAGTCACCTTCCTTCAGCTTCTGCCCCGCCAACTTCAGACGGAACTGTTTATACCGTGGATCATCTCTATTGATTGTGTAGCCCATGTGCCCAAACAGCTTGAGCTGGGCAATGAAGCCCAGGTTTGGGCCCACGAACCGCCGCTTACTCTTCACCAGATTAAAGGCTTCTTCAAAACAGAGACCATACTTCTCCATGATGTAGCCGATCACAACGGCAGCTGATCGGGAGACTCCGAAGTGACTAAAATTATGCCAACAAAAATATTACCAGTTTTGAAACATAGGAGGCAAAAAGCAGATGCACAATCTGCCTGTTTGGGCCTGTTCACATCGAGATGCGACATGCCGTTGGTCATGTTGGTCAAAGATCTTTTTCTATATCTATACAGACTGTTTTTCAAGTGGACGTGGGTGGCTAAAGCAGTGGTGGCCCAGTAGTATCGGCCGCGACTTACAAGTTGTAGGTCGTGGGTTCGAGCCCGCCTGTGAAGGAAAACATCGTGAGGAAACCGGCATGTCCTAGAACCAATAATTCAAAGACATGTGACATCCACCAACCCGCACTGGGCCCGCGTGGTGGATAACGGCCCATTCCCTCTCACAGAGAGGAGGCCTGTGTCCCAATAGTGGGAACATTAACCCTTTAGGCTGATGATGATGATGGATGGCTAAATCCGAAACTAAGAGGAATAACGAAAAACACTCAAAGGAGTCACGAGGCCGATTTTTTATGAAAACTAAAACTGCATCATTGGATTTTTTTTAATGCAATAGTCCTAGCCAAGAATAGAATACATGCACTCTTGTCTAGTAAGACTAATGCAGTCCTAGCCCTTCATCAGGGTAGAGCGAGATTGTCCGAGCGAGTGGGTTCAGCACCTTATGGTTGAACCTTTCACTTCACTTCACGTAAACTCTACTTCAAGTCTGATCTGGTCCCGCGTCTCTTAAAAGGCACCATATTTTTTTTATTTTGTGCTGGAAATAGTTTTTCACATTTGGCTTTTTGACACCCCTTACCATATTTGGCGCGGAGAGCGACCACTCCTCTCGTTCTACCCCAGAGCTAGCGCTGGATTTATGCTATCATTTTAGCAGTTCCTTTGTCGCGAGTTAACAAATGACTGGGTGTTGTGTATGTGACTTTCTTGTTTACATGTTTGTGAATGCATCCACGATGCAGGAGAAATTCCTAGTGTGGAGTAACATTATAAAAAAAAAAAAAAAAAAAAACTTTGTATCAGTCACAAATTTAGTACCGATTATTTTGTTTATCAGCAAATCAATGAGAATACTACTCTACTGACCAGTGTACAAGGATTGTCCCTCCATCTCCGAGTGCTTGCTTGATGAAGTCATTGGTCTCGGGCAGGTGGCTTATCAGGTCCTCTTTTGGTACATCTGCCACTATAAATAAAGAATAAGAAGCTAGTTAGATATTATTCAGATTATTCATTTAATCTCAAAAGTGAACATGTATCTTCTAGGCATGTTCAAATAATAGAAATTGTATGCATATAATGCAATCATCAGGCTGACCATTGTAATAATGTAATTGTGATAAAATCAACCTAGCCAAAACAGGTATCATAGACCCATCTAAAACATAGTACCAGTGTGGAGCCCATTCGCAGGATATGGCCCACCTCCTTGCCTGCCCTTCATGCACCACCTGTACCATTCTGGATTTGAACATGACAAATGATAAAGCTGTCCAAGTAGCTACATACTGGTCAGACCAAATCTCAGTTAAGACAATATTTGAGTTAATCAACACAAAAGAAGAAGAACAAGTGTCATAGACCTCATCTGTCACTCTCATCAGGCAAGATTGAGACAAGAAACAGCCCAATCAGTAATTTAAAAGAGAAGTTTTATTGTTAACTGTTCCAACTAATACTAGTTCTTAAAAAAAAGAGTAAACCTGTATAACTTACATTTAACATAATGGAAGATGACGTTGGCTCTCTCCATAATGGACCTGGGCAGTGGCACTACGTCTATCGTGAGGATGTGTGTGATCTGTAGCTTCTCCAGTGATTTAAGATCTCGAGCACATGCCAAGTTTCCTGCAAAGTGGTAGACACTGAAGTTACTGTTTTGTGATGGAGTCTGTTTGTTTGTCACTTAAAAAATAGTTTCTAAGTTTATAAATTTTATTGTAGGTGGTGATGGTGGGTTCTGGAGTCTGTAATTGTTTTAGTAACAGCCTGGAGTTTGTATTCTTTCTCAGTTGATGGCAATAGACTTGCCCCTATTACATAGAACTAAAAAATAACTATTGAAATGAATGACTAAAAAGATACTGTGGATGTTAAGCCAAACCTTAGGTGATCAAAATCAAAATAATTTATTACAACTAAAGCATTTAAAGGTACTTCTAAATAGTCAAACAAAAAATACCGACCAAGTGCAAGTCGGACTCGCGCAAGAAGGGTTCCATACTGTTATCCCAAAAAATGGCATTAATCAAGTTTGTTGTATGGGAGCCCCACTTATATATTTATATTATTCTGTTTTTAGTTGTTATAGCGGCAACAGAAATATATTTTTCAACTGTCTAGCTATCACGGTTCATGAGATGCAGCCTGATGACAGACAAACCGACACACAGACAGACTGGGGAGTCTTAGGAATAGGGTACCGTTTATAGCACTTTCGTAAGCATCAGTAGGTCTATAGAGAGGAATAAAGTTAAGTAAAATAAAGCAAAGTTTATTTTATTTTTTTAAGAAACTCCATGGGCACTCTTATCCAACATCGTGAATACAGGTGTGATGTAATGTTATGTGATTGGGTGGTATATATTCAATGTCCTATATATTATGTTATAAGTTCTTCTTCATCGTGTCGATGAAGAAAGTAAGGAAAGGAAGGAAGTATAAGTTAGGAAATTAACTTATTGTCTGTAGGCAATAAGTTTTATGAAAGATTTTTTTTTATTTTTTTGTTTTTTTATGTTTGTACCCAAGATTTATGCTAAGCTGATGGGCTGATCATTGGGCCAGTAGGTAACTACTTAGAGGTACTATGTAGCAATATTTAAATTGTATTATTATGAACTTGAAATTGTTTAATTTAGTGGGACTTGATTAGAAACCTATTAGGTCATGTGTCCTGTTATAGGCTAACCTAGGTATAATCTTTCGTCGATGAGATCCACGCTTATGCCGAAGCAGTCATCCAGAAGATCAACAGGATCCTCATCATCTTCTGCGTGGACCACGGCGGCCACGCTACGTTTAGCCATCTATGAGCCCGACAGACCGCTGAAAATCATAAAATAATCGATAAGCAAACACAATTGATACTTGTAGATTGTTTTGTCCACATTATCATCGTCCAAATTAACTCAGATTAAGGGCCTGAACTAGGTTTCTATATCTATGGCCTGAACGTAATCTTTGAATATAAACACACCTCTTGTAAGAAAATCAATACTCGAAAAATCAATACATGAGCAAGTTGCGCAGAGATTTCTCCCACAGCTTAACTATCACATTACAACGAACGTTCACAGTAACTGGAAAGTAATAAACACTTATATTAATACAATTTACGTAAGAAAAATTAATAAAATCGTCCGGAAAACGTGGAATCGGAAAACAAAACAAACACCCGCGAATTTTCTTATTTTGACATTTCATTTGACATTTACGTATTTTTTTTTTTTTTTTTTGTATTTGTTCCTGACGGAACAGGCTAAGGTCTGAGACCATGCTGCCTAGTCTTTAGTGCAATTTTAACATTCTTTAGTATGCATTAGAATACGGATGTAACAGATTCTAATGTTTTATGGAGTATTTGGCAGCAAATTGTATTGAGTCAGCCTTCCCAGTAAGCTTAGCGGAGGTAGTAAATACTACAATAAAATTCTCCGCTCCACTATCCTGAGATCGCTTCTGTCAATGATTTCACATATTGTCCAGTTGCGTAGACAGTTGAGACACAAAACTACACCAATTTTATATCACAATATCCACTAGGAATCAATTTGCAAGTAATATTAACAGCCGCTGAACTTCACTCGAAAAAATCCCGCCAAAAACTCTTTTTTTTTTTTTTTTTGTTTGTTCCTTACGGAACAGGCTAAGGTCTGAGACCATGTTGCCTAGTCATCAGTATTTTTCTTGAATTCTTTAGTATGCATTAGAATGCGGATGTAACGTATTCTAATGTTTTTTGGAGTATTGGGCAGCAAATTGTATCGAGTCAGCCTTCCCAGTAAGCTTTGCGGAGGTAGTCAATACTACAATAAAATTCTCCGCTCCATTACACCGAGATCGCTTCTGTCAATGATTTCACATATTGTCCAGTTGCGTAGACAGTTGAGACACAAAACTACACCACTTTTATATCACAATATCCACTAGGAATCAATTTGCAAGTAATATTAACAGCCGCTGAACTTCACTCGAAAAAATCCCGCCAAAAACTCTTTTTTTTTTTTTTTTTTTTGTTTGTTCCTGACGGAACAGGCTAAGGTCTGAGACCATGCTGCCTAGTCTTTAGTGCAATTTTAAAATTCTTTAGTATGCATTAGAATACGGATGTAACAGATTCTAATGTTTTATGGAGTATTTGGCAGCAAATTGTATTGAGTCAGCCTTCCCAGTAAGCTTAGCGGAGGTAGTAAATACTACAATAAAATTCTCCGCTCCACTATCCTGAGATCGCTTCTGTCAATGATTTCACATATTGTCCAGTTGCGTAGACAGTTGAGACACAAAACTACACCAATTTTATATCACAATATCCACTAGGAATCAATTTGCAAGTAATATTAACAGCCGCTGAACTTCACTCGAAAAAATCCCGCCAAAAACTCTTTTTTTTTTTTTGTTTGTTCCTTACGGAACAGGCTAAGGTCTTGGCCCATACCGCCTCGTCTTCATTGCAATTTTAACATTCTTTAGTATGCATTAGAATGCGGATGTAACAGATTCTAATGTTTTTTGAAGTATTAAGACTTATTTTCATTCGTAATAAGACTACGGACATTTTTTGGCACGGTTTCTTTTAATTCTAAACATCACGTACGTGTTTTAGAGAAATGGTATAGTTTTACTGAATACAATTTATGAATACTAAACAGTAGGTTTACGCACTATTGTTAGGCGAACTTTCTAACATTTATATCTTCAAACACGGATACCTGTTTGCCTATTTACATACGTAAAAGTGTAACAACTTAGTGTAATAGGTTTGCCTTAAATAATCGTTATTCACTAAGCTTATTTTATCCTACCGTGTTCAAGTCAACAAGGTTAATTGCTAAGGAGACGGTCATCCTGACAGTCTTAATCATTTTTGAAGGCTTGGCTAGCTATGGAGTAACAGATTTCCAGAACATAGTGCAATGACCAAAGTTTAACTATGAACAATCAATACTTACAAAAAAAGTCAAATATATTTATTTCAACTCGGCCATTTAAGCGGCACTCTTGAAAGTCAACAATTAAAATTTACAAGTAATAAAAATTTATTCTACCGTGCATTCGGAAAAGTAGCTTGTATGGAGAAGAACGGACAAGAAACTCCATAAACTATGTACTCCATATACTATGTATTGCTATTTTGATTGTGTAACAGTGTTATATACGTTGTTTAAAAATATGTAGGGTGTTGTAGTAATATTTTGCACGACCATGACCCTCATACATATCCTACCTCCAAACTTCATCCAAGTAGATCACTCCACTAGTCCAATGTCCAAAGTCCAAACAGATTGCACAAACATTTCGTCGAATATTGGACTTTGGAACCATCGGACCCACTGTCTTATGCAAGAAACCTTGGTCATGATTACCTAATAATAACAACCAAAATTAGTAAGTATTTAGACCAAACTAGGTCATTAAGTGTGTGTAATCATTTTTACGGAAGTCATTTGACTGAAGCACTATTAGTTAACTGAATTATCGCGGTGACTGTCAGAAGTAAAAGTAAATTTGTAATTGTTTGTAACATTTTAAAAATATAGTTAAGTAGGTACGGTAAATACCTACCTAACAATGTTGCACCCTGGAGGAAGAGATCGATCACCAAACGTTGGCCCCAACTTTCATAATAAACATTTGGCTATCTTGTGCAAGAACCAACCTTGGACTGCATACATTACTTAGGTAACAGGTGGGTTCAATAGTCCAAACCATAATGTGATAACCAGTATATCGCAAAAACGCAAGAGAAAATCCAGTTAAAGACGGCAACCCGCTATAGTAGATAGACACAAAAAAAACATGCTGTGCTGTCGGAGGATACATAATCGCGAGCTGACTGACCTAAACCTTATGTATTCTCCGACTGCATAGCTTGATTTTCACCTACAATATGAGTTCGGAAAAAGAAAAAATGGGATCCCACAGTAAGGCGCGTAAAATCCGCCATTTTATTTTTCAATTTATCTTTAGCCAGTGACACTAGCAAGGTTAAGACAAATCGGTTGACGTAAGAATTATCAAAATCGACCAACGGGTTTGGTCTCTAGAACGCCACATAGGAGCAAACATACATACATAGAAATATGCATAGACTGATAAACACATTACCCTCCTTAACGTCGCATAGTCGGGAAAAAAAGTTACGACTATCCAGCACCTCCACTTTCATAAAATGTGAACCGCCTTGGACTTGTGTTGTTACGAAACCAATATATGTTATAATGACTGTGTAATGTTTTATTATCATAACTTCGTGGCCGCATACGAAATCCTATAAGGAAAACCCATTGATTTTACCTGTAGGAAGCGAGTTTTCGGTTTATGCAATCACTATCGAGATGGCGCCTATTGACACGTTTGGTCCACAATTTCTCTAATCCGGGAGGAATGGAAGGAAGAAATAGGCCTTTGCCTGTAGTGGGATAGAATAGACTGATAATAAATAATAATTAATCAGTATCATAAAGCCACGATAAACTTCTATATAAATGATCAAAAATCCTTCCTTAGTGCCTTCATAATTTTCTTTTCCATTTAAAACCCAAACGTGTATGCAAAATTTCATCTTAATCGGTTGAGGATAACTGCTTTAAAATTCAGTTGCAATTTGACCCGAACATACATACATACATTGCAAGTTAATAAAAAGTTTGTAAAAAACACTTCTTGTACATAATGACATGCTTATAGTCTAGACCAAACGGTTAAGACTTGGCGTTACCTGCCTGTGAATCTATGAAAACTAAATAGTGTCGAGACTCTAGTTTCTATACAAATACTTATCTCCGTTTCGCAGAATGTTTGGTAAATTTTGATGCTATTGGTTTCAAAAATGAACAAATTAAAATCAAATTACTTTACCAATAATCATCGTCATCATATCTGCCGAAAGACGTCCATTGCTGGACATAGGCCTTCCTCAAGCGTCGCCACATTGATCGGTCCCGTGCGTCCCGCATCCAGCGGATCCCCGCAACCTTCATCAGGTCAGGGGTCCACCTGGTGGGAGGCCTTCCAATGCAACGTCTTCCGGTACGCGGTCGCCACTCCAGAACTTTTCTACCCCATCCTATAATACTGTCATAAAATAAAATAACTCCGTCCGTACTCATTGATAACATTTAATTTTCAGTTGACAAACCTATCATAATCGACTCGGCACAGATTCATTGTGCCGAATCATGCGCATAACAAGGCATAACTGTAATTAATCTAAAACACAAGCTAAAATTAAACTTCAACAGTTAGGTCGTTGACAGCAAACTTGATGTGATGAATTCAAACCCACCGATTGCTCTACGGCCGCGAACTTATTCCTGCTAGAAGACTTTTACCAAGAGTCCGAACTATTATTTGCATACCACCAAATTTTAGTTGGGGGTTGATTTTTTTTTATTTTAAATAAAAACAAAACAAATCTCATGGCCTATCCATGAGAAATTTTTGTTTTTTCAATTATCAAAACATCCTTTCGTTTTTCAAATTTTGCTAATTAGGAGTTTCATAACAAAGTTTTGTGATTGAAATGAGGCTGTATTAAGACAATTGATTTGCAAACGAAATATCGTACGTAACAGTTAAACTGCAATCCACTGCATAGCAAGAAAAAAGAAAAAACATGCTGCATTACATAAAACTTATTTCAGGGCAAGTTAAAGGTATGCGCATTGTGCAAAAATAGATGTTGCTAGAACTTAGATTGCCGATAGGTAGATAGTACCTACCTGCCTTATGTTACATAGTTTTAGAATATACCTTACCATTTTACTTCAAAAAACGCCTGCGGACTTTTCGGAAAAGCGTAGTGTGGGATTTTTACCTCACTAAAACCGGTAATCACCAACAGCACGTTAAAGGGCCCCGTTACCTCTCAAATGTCCACCCATGAGCCCCCATGAGGCCCCCATGAGCTTCTCCGAATGGGATCGGCCCTCTCCCGATCCCGCTCGGCGGCCTCCACCGCATCACGGCCTCACAGAAGGCGGCCATTTCCCTCCAGGTTCTCTGTATCTGCCAGCATGGCCCTCACCACTGCTGGCAAATACAGGTCTCTTACCTTACCTAATATGAAAAATACCTTCATATAAGACATATAAGGCACATTTACCTAGCTCCTGAAATTTTTACTCGTGTATCTCTCATATATCTTTAATCTGTCTTGATGTATCCAAACTATTTGGGGGTCGCCTTGTAGCCTAAGCGGATACAGCTGAGTACCAGTATTCTCCAAGGTGCGACTGCTTACTGCCTAATTGTGTAAGTGAATGCGGCAAGGCAAAATGTTTGATCCCATGAAAGAGCATGAACAATTGACCAACATGCGAGATGAAAGACGCGATGTGGATTTCCGTCTATGACATAGACTCTATGTGTGTGTGGTCGATGGTTCACCCTTTCATGGGTTCAAATCCTGCCTTGCCGAATTCACTTACGCGATCTCCACAGCCCAGTGATTTGGGTAACACGATACCCCTTGGTAAGACTGGTCAGTTGTCCTGGCTTTTTTTTGTATCAGCGCAACATGATTTCTTCCCAATAAGCCTTCCTCTCGCACAAATGTTGGAAAGCTTTTTTATTGCTGCAAGGCGTCATTGGCTCCTAGTGCGAGGATAAACGAATAATAATATCAGCAGAACCACCTTGCATACAGTCCATTTATCATTTCTTCGGTATTCTCATACTCATACACCTATCCACATTCCGACCACATTTCTCTGTATCATATACCTACCATGACAACAGATTGCCGCTCAACTATTTACCTTTTTATGTGGTTATTGTTTTTCAGACTTCCTCAAAAAAGGAGGAGGTTCTCAATTCGTGGGAATCCTATTTTTTTTTAAATATCTACTTCTTCTTCTTCGTATCGCTGGCACGACAGTAATTTATACATTTTCCGGCCCAAAACTTGGCCACATCCATGGCATCGTCTATGGCATCGTTAAGATCACTTCGGCTCTATGCCTCAGCTGGTCTCAAAGGACAGGATATGAGTGATCTCGGTGGATAATAGTTTGCGACTCGGCTCCGTATTCGCACCCTGGTTTTTTTCCGTCAAGGTGGGGCTACCTTGCGACACTGCTTTGCGTGTTTGGAATTGCACCTTCCTACTTGGGTCTGAGTCCTTTCAAAGACTGTTTCTAATTCTATACATTCACTTATCACGTCCTTTTTGGAATTTTCTCATCAACGTATCAGCATCGTTTCTACATACATTCGACTCTTACATGTGAGATAACGGAAAATTCCTTCATGCTTATTACAATTCACTTTCAACCAAGGTCATACAGAAACAAAAAGCAATTACAAAATTCACAAACGCCCAATTATTGCTGCAATTAATAAGGCTGGGTTCAGACTGTGCATTGCGCCGGCGTTTCTTCACCATCGCGTATTGGGAGCGTGTTACGTCACTTCTACGTAGGTACTACAGTGTGTGCACCATAACGTAATACGAGGAAAATTGTCTGTGCACTGTGCTATATCGTACGGGGAAGCCTACTTTTGGTGCGTAAAATTATATTCAGAGAATTTAACGATTATATAGATTTAATAAAGAATCTTTATTTCTCAAAAAGAACATTATACATGAGATTTAAATGTTTACATAAATAAATCGTCGTCTAATGACGAGACATGCGAAATTGAAATTACAAATTATAATAATCAATTATATAATAATAATAAACAAAGAAAATTAGTACAGCTAAACTAAGTTAACAAAGCTGGTTAATTGCTCGTCACCAAGTTACCCACTAATTTTATTTTGTTGGGACCTTAAAGATCGATTGACAATAACACCAGTGTGTGAATGTGTGTATGTTTGTGTGTGGTAGCGCCTTTCATATATTTTCTTAACTATATTTTTGTTCAAAACTTAATATAAAACAAATATGTTTATGTATATATATATCGGTAAATAAACCAACAGAGCTAGGTACATGTATGTTTCTCTCTGTTGCGTTGTTTTTACCGCAGAGCTTTAATAATTCTCTATATTTGGCCCAATGTTGCAAATTTCTCTGCTACGAGGATTTGCCATAAAATTAGTAGCCAATCCACGTTAAACTTAAAATAGAATAGAATAGAAGTTTATTTCTCTCAAAAAGGTACATTTCGGTAAATAGTATCTAGGTTACAGCAGATTCAAACCTTTGTGAGAGCTGCAGCCGAATTGCGTAAGTATATTATCCAAAGCAAAAGAATCAATTCCTTCCCAAAAACGACTTTTCGTATCAATATACACTACGTAAAGTCGGTTTTGGGAAAGAATCGATTCTTTTGCTTTGGAAAATATACTTACGCAATTCGGCTGCTGGAGTCTATACTGGGTTCGAGACCTGTATTACAGATCTCCAGGCTCACACCCTTAAAATTACAAATTTATGGTGCACTTACGTACTACAACAATGTGAAAGTATCAAATTGAGAGGAAGAGATAATTATACAAAAACAAAAGGAGATGTGTCATATGCACTTATTTCATCATAATCGTCAGCATTTTAATTTTCCCACTGCTGGGACACAGGTCTCCTCTCTGTGAGAGGGAATGGACCGTAATCCACCACGCGGCCCCAGTACGGATTGGTAGATGTCTCATGTCTTCGAATTTTTGGTTCTAAGACATGCCGGTTTCCTCACAATGTTTTACTTCACCGTTTTGAAAGCGGTGCTGATGAAATAATTTACACAAAGTAAAGCGCCTGCCTGGATTCGAACCTACGACCTATGTTACAACTTGTATTCACATGTCTCAGGTTTGATGCCCGGGCGGAAAAATACCGAATCCAACGTAGGAACAGTTGCTTTGCGTTCGTGCTGTGCATTAAGAATATTTTTAGCCAGTTTTTTCAATTACCTTTTAATGCATTCTGTGCAGATCTGTGGCAATAACATTATAGCTCAAGATAACACGGTGATAGCGTTACGTAAGGCAGCATGCGCTGCGCAGGCGCCGGTAGGCCGCGTGACGCGACCAGCCGCGACGGACAGAGTGATGGAAAGGCTTGCCACCAGTACTAGCCGCCAGTGTATGCAGTCAGTGGTTGGTGCTACTTCCTGTGCTATTTGTCTACGTTAATTAATGGGTGTTACCTACACTGCAGCAGACTGCTGTGTGTGGTACAGTCGATTCGCGATTGTTATTCGTTGCTGGATATTAAAAAGTTGATTAGGAGAACAGATTGGATACTAAAGGGTAGGGATCGGGTCTTGTGGTGCAATTTGGGAGAGGCTTTGTCCATCAGTGGGCTGAACCAGTAACCTAAATGCTAGTGAAAAGTACCTACACCACCAATAAGTTTTCTGTGCACAATCATCATGGCCAGGACATTGGTTTTTAGTCTCTTAATGCTGCCGAGCTCCTACCCTACACGTTGTGAATTCTAATCGTTCCACCGAGGAACGATTAAATTTTTCAACGCTTTTTCCATTTCAGAAAAAAGGTTTTTATGGGTTTTTGACTCTTGTAGGACATCAACAACGGCTAGATTTGTTGGGTTGGGTAAATGTTGAGTTGACTGAGGACTTAGATTTCTTTCGGCTAGATTTTTATCGAATCTTTAGGGGTGGGGGACAATTGCCCCTAGCTGCCTCCCCTTGGCGACGCCCTTGTACTTCAGAAGTCTTGATCCGTATCATATATGCAAGACATACATACGTGTTGTAGAACCTTAGTAATTAGAACGTGGTAGTCTGTAGCTTCGCTAAAATGGCTGACATACCGTCTATCTCAATCTCAATACCAGCAATATTACGTACGATAAAAGGTACGCAGGGATTTCTCATCAGCGAAAATAACTTTCCATACTTATTTCATGCCGGATTAAACACTTTGGGGCCTGAATTTTCAAAATTCGTGCCAAAATTTCAAGTTTCTTGCCAGCGATTTACGCTATACATTATTAGTCGTAAATTCATTTCTGCCAGATGTTTGGTTTGAGTGAATATTCTCTACTTTACTTGGAGTCAGTGGCCGGCCATTGTGTGAACAGTGGGAACGCAACACTTTTGTAATGGTTGTTAGTTGTTGTAATGACCCTGCATAGCCAATAATAGCCACGTGTTAAGTTGTGCATATAATTACGCCTGCGCTTGTTATATGAGTTGCTACTAATTATGTATTTGTTTACATAAGAAACATATTTACATTGTATCTTGGGTCTTACTACATAACCGTCCAACTGCATGTAATTCTATTTAGCTACCTACCTCAAAAATGATACCTATTCGAATGAGTTTACTGCACAAAACAATATAATATTTTGAGTTCTTAAACCAAAAAACTAAATTTTGATGAAATCGTTGACTATCAACAATTTCGCAGATCACCTACTACAAAAACGTTGCCCAATCCCGTAGTACATTTCTCAAAATATTTACTTTACGATCGCCCACAGAGAGACAAGACAAACTATTTCCCCATAGAGCATTTTATAATGAAAACATTAACATACAAAGTACAATAAATAATCTTCCACAAACATATTTAATTCGTAACAATAGTCACATTCTAAGGGGACGTATACATCTACGAACACTGAACAGGTTACATTACAGTATCATATTGTTGTTTAACAAATTAGTCTTAAGAGCTATTTACTGTTATTTACGAGTAATTAGTACCTACCTAGTAGTAGTAGTAAATCATTATGTATAGAAATCTCTCGAGAGGCCCGCTAGCTTTCGTATGAAAAATAGTAACACAATGGACTATCATCTTCTAATTCTAACCTATAAAGTCTAGATTACGATCGGATAAACCTACTGATCATCATCAGCCTTATAATGTTCCCACTGCTGGGACACAGGCATCCTCTCTGTGAGTGAGGTAATGAACTTAATTCACCACGCGGGCCCAATGCGGGTTGGAGGATGTCACATGTCTTCGATTTTTTCTTCTAGGACATGCCGGTTTCCTAACGATGTTTTCCTTCACCGTTTTAAGAGCTGTGGTGATGAAATAATTTACACAAAGTAAAGCGCCTGCCTGGGTTTGAACTCACGACCTACGACACGTAAGTCTAGGCCGTTACCACTAGGCCACCACTGCTCTTCCTACTAAATAATAAACCTACATACATAATTCTGTTGTGCACAACAATAATGGAACTCACAAAGCTCCGCAAGTGTGCACGCACCTTTATCACGCAAAACGTACAAATACACATTTACATAAGTCAGGCAGCGGTTCCCATTGCTTTCGTTTGCTCTCACGGGCATTTGAATAAAAATGAAAGCTTTCTCAGAATGACACACGTACTTTGATGAACAACACTGTTTGTTGCAGAGGTATGCGGAACAGAACAGGGTGTAAGGTCCCGCAAACTCCTTTGAAATGGACGGATCCTCCGAGCAGACAAGTGTTGAGTTTGGTTAGCGGCATCTATGCCCCACTTATGAACTAAAACAATACCTGACGTAAAAAGTTCTCTGCTCTATTTGAACATATAGCTACAAAACTCCGACAACAACCTCAGGCAGTAGCCCAACAGAGCCAAAATCCATTTGGCCGGATAATCCTCCCTTTTCAATGGAGGTTGTGGAACTCTCCACCCTGTCCTCTACAGGGGCGACCTTAACAACTGCGAGGCGCCGGGTGGGCGGCATATATATTTGCAAGGCCCTTGTCCTGTTTGTAATGTATGTGATAAAGTGGTGATAGAAGAGCAATGCAAAACTTGGGACTTTTTACTATTAATATTTTACTATGAAATACCTAATGAACTTTATTTTATTGTTACTGTTTGGGATATATAACCGAACAGAATTCTATCACGTTATAGTATGACATGACGCGATAGCTTGTTGTGATTGGCCCATTTTGTTCCCGTCCCTTTTCCCTCGATTGCTGTACCTATACTTAAAAATTGAATAGATTCGCTAACGACCATTTGTAACGACAACTTGTTTTATTTTAATCTTACTAAACCCCACCAAAACGCCAAAGTAGTAGCTAAACAAGCAGTTCTGATCACCACTGGATCATATCTAAACAGTTACGAATAAATCTTTGCTAATGGTAAAATAAAAAGTTTCAATTGTTAGGATTTTGTGTTGCCGAGCGAGGACTCTGCAAGAGCGAGGCCCCGAGCGATTGCCCTGCTCGCCACGCCACCCCTAAGGTCGCCTCTGTACACAATAATGGCTGTAGCTAATATAACGCTACTTTGCCTATAGCATCTTGTCAAACTATAAATAATAGAAGCTAAGTACCGAACCATTCATCGTTATTCTCGTCGCCTACAAGTTGAATCATTGTACTTAGCCTATATGAGACGTACTTAGGCGAGTGCTTTAACCTATTGAACGCGAAGTCTTCTCATGTGAACTCTGTTACCTAATCAGACCTGCGTTTTCTTAAGTATTGTGTTTTGTTAAACTAGCTTGGCTACTCGGTTTGGTTCGGCCTTTTGTAAATTAATCCTTAACTAATACTAAAAATGCGAAAGTAACTCTGTCTACTGTGATCTGGTGTGATTTACATAAAATTTGGTATGGATATAGTATGAGACCCTGGGAAGGACATAGGATAGTTTTTATACCGGAAATCATCCTTAAGGATGGTAAGGGGAGTGGAAGTTAGTATGGTGAACTAATAATTTCTCAAGTAAGGCGGCCCAAACACCTACAATATTATTACACGATATAAAGAAAAGGCTGGCAGACGAATTTGCGGGTAACAGCTAGTAGACATAACTATATAATTATTCTTTTTGTAGTTACCCTCCAGAAAGAAAACATTTGTTCGGCTATCATCTAACATATTTGAGGGATGACTTTCGCCTTTTCTTGTTGCTTTAATTTCTGCCCAACATAAGAAGATGTCGGATAGATAGCCTGAAAAAGGAAACTTTGGTGGATGCACTGGTTACAAGGCACAGGGCACAATGCTCTCGCAGAACGAATGGCCGCTGGGGCTGAAAAAACAGTCAAAAAGTTCTGGGGTGGCGACCGCGTACCGGAAGACGCTGCTTTGGAAGGCTCCCCTCTAGGTGAAGCGACGACTTGATCAAGGCTGTGGGAGTCAGGTAGATGTGACACGCACAGGACTGATCAGTGTAGCGACGCTTGGGGGAGTTCTATGCCCAGCAGTGGACTGATGATGATGATGACTGGTTACAAATAAGTAACCACAAGATTATTTGATTGATTGACTGGATAAAATATAAAACCATAACTAATGAAGCGAGCAGGGTGCCGTTAGTTTAACCCGGTTATAACAGATCTATTAACAAAGATAACCACATAACTGTTGTTACCCGTTATATTATACATATTATCTATGTACTTACTTGCTAGCTAAGACATGTACTGATATGTGTTTCATTTATTTTTTTCACGTTGTGAGTATGAACACCAGCGCAGCCTAATTACGTAAATGAATTTTGCAAAGCAAACATGTCGATTCCTTCCCAAAAACAACTTTACGTATTAATATGCAATACGTAAAGTCGTTTTTGGGAAGGAATTGACTTGTTTGCTTTGCAGAATTCACTTACGCAATAAGGCTGCAGAAGACATCGCAGCAGATCAAGCCGAAGATTGTGGACAGAGCTCAAGACCTACTGAACGTATTGGCCCGCACACGCGCTAGGTAAAGACAATATTGTCTGGAAAAGAGAGGTCTTTGTCCAGCTGTGGGACAAAATAGGCTCTAGATCGATAAAGTGTGGACATTGATTATCTACCTAATTAAGTCTTTTTAGCTCTACGGAATGATGGCAAAACGAGTGTGTAAGGCTCGTGGCGCATAAGTGGCGTTCTGTATATAGATACTAAGTTTCTGTTTACCCCCATTCGAAAATTATTTATTTAAAAATAAAATAAGCTAGACAAACCTACATGTTCATCAACTTCATTATTAGTTGATGGGAGGCCAATTGTCTCCAATTCCCACAGCGTTGTGTTTCCTCGTATTAAGAAATCGATGTCGCGAATAATGCTTGTATTATATAATATTGTAAACTAGCTGACTCGGCAAACTTTTTCTGCCATAAAAACACCAAACATTTATCTACCCTACCTACATACCTAACAATTTTTTTTTTTTCGTAATATACATAACCTAACAATAACAAACATAACAAAAAAAATAATAAACGAAATCAGTCCAGCCGTTCACGCGTGATACCGTGACCAAGGGAAATAGGGATTCATTTTTATATATATAGATAGATGTGTCTGTTCCTATTTACATCCATTTAGATAAAACTAAAGTTTATAGACATCACAGTTTAGCATTTAGCTAAGTATCTTCTAGTATCACAGCTCTACAAGGTATGGCTTAGGATTTAATTGCTCAATAAATGTTGATAATATTGCACCCCTGCTTGCTGTTAACAAAAGTGCCGATGTTTTCACATCACATCACATCATCAGCCTATTAATGTTCCCACTGCTGGGACACAGGCCTCCTCTCTGTGAGAGGGAATGGGCCGTTATCCACCACGCGGGCCCAGTGCGGGTTGGTGGATGTTACATGTCTTCGAATTTTTGGTTCTAGGACATGCCGGTTTCCTCACGATGTTTTCCGATGCCGATGCTTTAACACAAAGATTTTGTGAGATTCTGTCATACTCTTCTGCTTTATTATGTAACAGCACCTAAACTTTACAAACATGACATCTTTTGACGTTGCCTTTATAGATAATATGCCTAAATTTCAATATTCAAACGTACTGTCCCCATTTAATCTTCTCTGTACGAGTTTAGATCTTCAGTCAGATCTATATTCAGATCCCATAATTATCTCCATTCAAAGTAACACAATAAGCGAATCAAAAATGATAGATACTCTTTCAAAATTGTGTAGCAATATTCAACGATCTACATACCTATGTATAGTTTTAACAAAGACATCTATCACAACCACACTATCTTTTCAAGAGATGAGCTGAAGCCTGTGTACAACAAAACTCACATTACATAAGTGCCCTGCGCAAGATTCGATCCGGCGCGCGATCTGATCGCAGTCGCACGCACTGTGCACTGTTTCATAAGGAGTATTGTCCCATTGTGGACTGTGGCAGTATTGAGACATGCCCATTACTGCACATTTCTCTTCCGTGGTATATGTCGCCTGTTTTTCGCTGTTTCGTAGTATGCCAACATGTTTCTATGGTGTTTGAAGAAATTGGTACTTTATCTTTGTCACATTGGGGCTCCTAAGTGACCGATTTTGTGGAGACATTGCTACAATCACGATGGTATACTAGATGTAGGACAGATATTAACAAAACGTAGCGGATATCGTTATGATTAGTTCTTTTTTTTTTCTGGATGCGTTGCCCCACATTAGAAATTTCTCCTGTATCGTGGGTGCGTTTAGAAACATATAAACTCACATACATTACACCCAGAGCCGGAACAACTATCTGCAGGTCATACAAATATTTGTTCCGTGCGGGTATCGAACCCGCGACATGCAGCGCAGCAGTCAACCGCTCAACCACTGCGCCAACAGTAGGCGTTTTTTTTGTTCTGTGGCGCCAACCGTGCGCTCATTGTCGTTCAAGTCATTAATCTTCAATGTCATTCTTCAACGAGGAAAAGCCCTATATGCCTATTTTCCAATATCATTAAATTTTATAGCGGTTAACAAATTACCAGGCGGCACACCTATGCCTAGTGGTGGCCCAGTGGTAACGACCCTGACTTACGTGTCGTAGGTCGTGAGTTCGAACCCAAGCAGGCGCTTTACTTTGTGTAAATTATTTCATTACCACTGCTCTTAAAACGGTGAAGGAAAAGATTGTGAGAAAACCGGCATGTCTTAGAATAAATAATTCGAAGACTTGTGACATACACCAACCCGCACTGGGCCCGCGTGGTGGATTACGGCCCATCCCCTCTCACGGAGAGGATGCCTGTGTCCCAGCAGTGGGCATATTATATGGCTGATGATGATACCTATATGCTGCCTGGTAATTTGTACTGTATTGAGGGCTGTACATACCTATATACAATAGTTATTCATGTTATACTTCAAAAGATATATCTCAATTGGAGAGGAGACTGCCCAGGGTAGTCGAGATCTTCTAACCTCTCAAGTAGCTATTTGAATTACATACAAGCATAGGTTTATGATGTAAAGCTACTAGGCTTCCTAGAAACCCAATACCGCAGATGTTCACGTACGCAGTAAATCCTCACGATCACACAGTAGATACAATAGTACAGTAGACATGATAGTACAGTTCCTAGCTCGTGTTCACTTCCGTGAGGCAGTCGTCAGGTGATCATTGATGATTGCGTAACAGATGGACTTTCATTCGTAACATTGTATCTATGTTATTATGTAAATTTGCTGCAGTGCCTTCATAGTTGGTATAACCTATGGTAAATGCCAGACCGACATCCCACCTAAAAACTACGGCGTAATGATGATACAAAGTGTAATTTAGCAGCAGTATTCAAAAATGCAACTATACAATACCTTAAACTCTGGCCTTCTCCTTGTTAATAAATCTACCTTGAACCCACAGCGCACTGCACTCATGGTTGGTATAATTTAGTGTTTATAATTCAACATGCATGTAGCATGCAGGTAAATCTTATCTTACTTCTTCACACTGTAATATATCATCATCACACTAATATACAATAAAGGCGAAAGTTTGTGAGTGTGTTTGTTACTACTTCACGCTCAAACGGTTTGACGGATCTGGATGAAATTTGGGACAGAGATAGATTATAGTCAGGAATGGATAATTTCCGACGTCCACGCGGGCGAAGCTGCTTGCAAAAGCTAGTATCACATCACATCATCAGCCTATTAATGTTCCCACTGCTGGGACACAGGCCTCCTCTCTGTGAGAGGGGATGGGCCGTAATCCACCACACGGGCCCAGTGCGGGTTGGTGGATGTCACATGTCTTCGAATTTCTTGGTTCTAGAACATTCCAGTTTCCTCACGATGTTTCCCTTCACCGTTTTTGAGAGCATAGATGTTGTATTGGTTACAGGTAGATCTGCTATGTCCCGCCATTAAGGCATACAAAATTCATAACATCAGGCTATTCAAAATACAAATCATCAAATTGTCATGCAAAACAAATAAAAATTAAATAAGTAAAATGAAATGTCAAATTATTAATGCTACAAAATAGTACATTCAATTAAATAGATAGAGCTTCTAGTCTGGAATAGCAAGTAGGCCACTTTTTATCCGGGGCAAATGTACGGTTCCCGTGGGACCACTTTCGACATTCACGCGGGCGAAGCCTCTGGCAGTAGCTAGTATTTATCTATACTAATATTATAAAGAGGAAAGATTTTTTTGTTTGTTTGTACCGAATAGGCGCCAAAACTACTGGACCGATTGAAAAAATTTTTCACCATTAGAAAGCTATATTATTCCTGAGTGACTATTTTTTAATCCTGAAAACAGGTCCAGTAGGGGTGGACCACGGAAGCGAAGCCGCGGCGAACAGCTAGTTATTAATAATACTACAGGCGTAAGTTTGTATGTTTCTTACTTCTTCACGCTCAAACGGATGGACGGATCCAGATAAAATTTGCCATTTAGATAGATTATAGTAAAGAATAGCACATATAGGATTACTTATATCCCGAGAATATGTTGCCTCTCGATAATTTTCGACTTTCACGCGGGTGATGCCGCTGGCAGAAGCTAGTTATCAATCTTTATAAATGCGATAGTTTGAATGCATGTTTGTTACTGAATCTGATCAGATCTGGACGAAATTTGGCACAAATTCTGGAATAGCACATAGGCTACTTTTCATCCCTGTATAAGTTCCCTCGGGATAAAAAAAAACGCTTTTCACACGAAGCGCGAAGCAAATCAATTTCAACCAAAAGCTAGAATTTATAAATAAGTAATCGAGTTGCGAGAAGGATCAACATTATAGCATCATTCACCAGCATCCGAATATCTGAACATCACAATGACACAGCGACTTAGAACTTTTGGAAGTAGGATTCTGGATTTATTGCGAATCCCCGGAAGAATCTACGAAGTCTGTATAAGGTTAAACTAGTCGACGGCACGAACTATTTTGTGCGCGGGGTTAAAATGCATTTTATATCAACCGACAACACGTGCGGAAGAGATAGATGCTGTAATGAGCAGTAGGAAGCTAGTTCGCGAATACACACTTTTGCAAATTTGTAGCGAAATGGATAATGATTTAGGACGAAACCGAGCGCGCGAAATTTTATAATCAGACCTTTGGGAGTCTGGATATCATGAAAAAACGACTTAAGGTTACACTAGTCGATAATTCTTCCATACAAACGTAGTCTAGGGATTACTCCACTGTTTGACGATGTACGTTCAAAATAAAAAGTGATATCAATTTGTCTCATCATTATCTAGCCCTGTATGGAAGCAAAAAGGAAAATATTTGACTAGACTACGTTTGTATGGAAGAATTTTCGACTAGTGTACCCTGACTGATAAGGAAGATCTGCTCAAATATCGAGTAGAACTGCTTATGGAAGCGTAACTTATGTAAACCTATTAACATTTTACTAAAGTCTTTCATAACCAACGTGTTGGTTTAGTTTAGTTCTTTTTAATCTTGTGATAGTGTTATCGATAAACGCTAGGTTTTAAAACTGAAATAAAAGAACTTTTTGCAAAAAAATACTACTGATTTCCAAATAAAAGCACTACAAAGTTAAAAATAACTTTATTTTTGAAAGTCGGAGTCTTTGGTAGGTACAATTTTTTTTTGTTATGGACATCGAATTTCAAAAAGAAAGTTACTATTCACTTTTTAGTTGCTCCTAATAGGCAACTTGCCTTCAGTAAGGTAACTATTAATGCCAGAATAGATTACCCGAATACCATGAATCTTGAACATAATTGGTGAAATGTGAGTGTACGAAGGTGAACTGTACCTACACATCTGCATACCCGCTTTCGAGCGTACTGGCGTGATGTTATGTTATGAAATGGTATAATCAATAAACAGACATGCGATTGCATTTGCCGTCATTTATTAACGAACTGTAAAAAAAAACAAATAAAGTCGAACATATCTAACCTCCTCCTGTTTGGTAAGTTTTTTTTTTTTTTTTTTATTATTTGCGATGGGTTTGCTCTTGACTCTAGTCTAGGTCAAAGGTGACAGAGACAGAGTCGACGATGGAGTGAGCTTACCCAGAAGAAACCTGTTCACTCTCACTTTGAAGAGATTCGGGTTGAATGCGTTCGGAAACACTGACGCAGGTAGCGAGTTCCATTCATTCGCTGTGCGCATTATGAAGGATGTTTGGAAGCGTTTGGTGCGAATTGGTGGAATGGCAACAAGGTAAGGATGATAACTTGCAGTACGTCTAGATGTCCGATGGTAGAAGGGGGCTGGTGGGATGAGGTCGTGGAGTTCTTCAGCACACTCACCGAAGTACAGTCTGTAGAAGACCGACAAGCAGGCAACCTTGCGGCGATGAGCCAAGCTGTGAAGCCTGGCACCCGCCAGCTCAACGTCGCCAATGAGCCTCCTGGCTCTGCGTTCCACCGAGTCAAGCGCGGCAAGCTGATATTTAGCTGAGCCATCCCAAAGGTGACTGCAATACTCCATGCAGGATCGGACTTGCGCTTTGTATAGGGTTAAAAGCTGTCCAGGCGTAAAGTATCGTTTCACTTTATTTAGGATGCCTAGTTTTTTGGCCGCAATTTGGGCTTTGTACTCAATGGAGGCGCCAAAGTTGAGACTGGATGTCAACTCCATGCCTAGGAGCTCGAGCCGATCAGTCACAGGAACAGACGCACCCCGAAAAGTAGGAGTTTGATCGAAAAGACTCCTTTTAGCGGTAAAAAGACACGCCTGTGTTTTGGTGGCGTTAAAAGAGACCAGATTGTCATCACCCCACTGGGAGACAAGGCTTAAGGTCAAATCTGTCCGCTCCACCATAGCCTCTCTCAAGGAACGAACCTCATCCGCACTGGTTCTTGCGCTGGACAAGTATCTCTCTGAAACAGTACTGTCATCTGCGTACCCAACAATACCAGGCTGAAGAAGGTCATTGATGTGCAGCAGGAAAAGAGTTGCAGAGAGAACAGACCCCTGAGGAACTCCGGCATCAATAGCCATAAGGTCAGAGGAGCAGCCGTCAACGACTACTCGGATCGACCGTTCACTGAGGAAGTCTGATATCCAGCTACAAAAACCAGCAGGGATGCCATAAGCAGGAAGCTTACTAAGTAGACTCGCGTGCCAGACCCTGTCAAAGGCCTTCGAGATATCAAGCGATACAGCAAGTGCTTCGCCGTGTCTCTCGATGGCTTCGCCCCAGCAGTGCGTGACATACACAAGAAGATCGCCAGTTGACCGTCCCCGGCGAAAGCCATATTGACGGTCACTGAGGAGATTATTGTCTTCAAGGTAGGTCAGCAACTTGCTGTTCAGTACCCTTTCCATAACTTTGCACAGAATGGAGGTAATGGCGATCGGACGGTAATGGGCAGGGTCTGCACGGTTGCCTTTTTTGGGCACTGGTTGCACATTTGCAAGCTTCCAGGATTTCGGCACCGTTCTTTTTACAAGAGAGAGGCGGAACAAGCGAGTCAATACAGGAGACAGTTCAGGCGCACACTGCCTCAGCACTCTCGCTGGAATGCCGTCAGGCCCGCTGGCCTTATTCACGTCTAGACTGGACAATACTCTCCGGACCTCTTTAGTGTGCACAGCGATCTCCGGCATCGAAGATTCACAGTGAGGTATAGTAGGTGGTTGCTTGGAGCCAGCCTCCAGACGCGAGTTGCTAGCAAAGAGAGATGCGAATAAATTTGCTTTCTCACTCGCAGAGTGAGCCAGCGACCCATCAGGTTTCAGCATTGGAGGTAAAGTGGGACGACAGAAATTCGCTTCAACCGCTTTAGACAGGGACCAGAACTGTTTACTACCCGGAGGGTGCGATGCCAGCTTGGCCCCAATACGTCCAATATGGTCAAAACGTGCCCGACGCAGAACCCGCTTGCAGAACTTGGCGGCAGAATTAAAGGCTCTTTTCCTCGCGCGAACCCTACGTGCTCTTACTTTGCGGTCACGGGCCCCGACCCAGGCTTGGTAGGCAGACTCTTTTCGGGCCTCAGCGTGGGCGCATTCTGCATTATACCAAGGGCGGGATTTGTGACCGAGCGGAATGTCGGAAAAAGGAATGAAATACTCCATTCCCTGCCGAATCACATCCGCAACCGCGTCGGCACAGCTCGAGGGGTCACTCGAGGAGAAGCACACATGCCGCCAAGGATAAGACGCAAAAAAGTGCCGCATCTCGTCCCAGTCTGCTGACTCGTATCGCCATACTCGCCTCGTGCCTCTAGGGCTCTGATCTGGAGGAGAGCAAGTCGATACGGATTTCACCAGACAGTGGTCAGACGTTCCCAGCGGGGCTGAGACCGACACCGAATGACTGTCCGGATCAGTTGTCAGGAGAAGGTCCAAACAGTTGGGTGTATGGCCGTCAACATCCGGTACCCGCGTTGCCACATTCACCAGCTGGGTTAGATCTAGCGATAGAGAAAACTTGCGCGCCTCTAACCCGGCATGGTCAGTTTTCCGGTACGGGTACAGCCACTCTTTATGATGGGCGTTAAAGTCCCCCAGAAAATTAAGCTTCGCTGTTGGGTACCTTTGCTGGGCCATATCAGCCGACTCCACGAGGCAATTAAAGAGCGCTGTCGTCTCCTGGTCACCGGCGTGCGATCGGTAGACGCCGATGTAGAGAGATTTCTCCACGCCAGTGTCCACAAGCAGCCATATGGCAGAAAATCCCGATTTCTCAAAGCAACGGAGACGACGACAACAAATGTCATCGCGGACGTACACACAGACCCCAGCTTGCTTCTTGAACTTGTGTTCAAGAGCGTAACCCGGGTAGTTGAGGTACGCCACGTCCGACGGGGTTGTTATCTTCGTCTCCGTTAGGAAAAACAGGTGCGGCTTCTCGGTCTCAAGGTGGTGGTGGACCGGATCGAGATTAGAGTGCAACCCCCTGATGTTAGTGAGGTGCACTTTTAGTGGGAGGAAGTGCAGCCGTTGTTTCACCTTATTCTTCTTTTTTTTGCTCATTTTTGTGTAAGAGTTTGCTGGGGAAGAAGTCGAACTGTCGAGGCGCTGCTCAGTGAACCAAGTGGAACACTAGAGATAACCCAACCTATGGGGAACTCATTTGGAGACTGCGGGGACGCCCGAACCCCCCCGGATATGGCCACCGGGTCCTCCCATCCAGTCGCCAGCTGGCACGGTGGAGCATACCGGGATTTTTCGCGAGTTGGCGGGGCAGCCTTTGGCACGTGGCTGGCGTGCTACTGGGCCCCCTACTGACTGCGGTCGGCCAACGGCTGGCACCGTGCTTCGGATCCCGCTACCCTCCAAAATGAGTTATCCGGCGAGTTCTTCCCAGAGACCAAGACCGGTTCTGAACAGCGCAACTGACATCCTCCTTCTCCCCCAAAGGCACTGGCAGTCCGGCGCCGGACTCCGGTGGGATGGTGGTCGCGAGCCAGGCGGCCCTTTGCGGAGCCTACCACCGCTTAAGTGGGATCGTTCAGCCGTACCACAGGCAAGCCTGTGGTGCCGTTGCCCGGGGTGGACCGCTAGGAGGTAGATCCCGTACCCACCCCAAAAAGTAGTAGTAAGTCGTTTAAAAAGATAATTTAGCAATTTTATCATTTAAGTTAATACTAATGATTTACTTAAATGATAAAAGAAAACATTGTGAAGAATTGCAATCGGACTGAAGAATTCTGAAAAAGCCAACGAACAATGTTATCAATGCTTGTTCTTTTCTTGTATGCGAGAGGTCTTTGCTCGCTGTGAAAAATTCACAGGTGGTTATTGAGACGTGAAGCAACACCCATCGTTCCAAGAACAACCAGGTATTTACAAACTGAAAGCTGTCGGTAACTTATCAAAAGTTTCCTCAATGTAACCCAGCCTGTCGCAATAAAACTCAAGATTAAGACTAAGTAATTTTATTTTCCTTAAATGCACATTACGGATATGGCAGTAACTCTGTATGCACACAATCTTTATAAAGATTGGGTCGGGCAGGCAATAAAGATAAACATGGTGTATAAATGCGTTGCCCAATGCAGAGGCCGCGGGCGAGGTCGCGGCGTAAACTAGTTGCACTCATAATATTTACCAACACTCGTACGGGGAATCATGATTTCGCAAAATTGCCAGAAAATTATATAATCGATGAATTTCCACTCTTCTCTTATGTAAGAGTTCTACGACTGGGATGCGGAGCTTGCTGTATTTTAGATTATCTGCTGTTTTAGCACACTTGTGGCGCACGGTTGGCACAGTGGTTGAGCGATTGACTGCTGCGCTACGTGTTGCAGGTTCGTTTCCCGCACGGGATAAATATTTGCTTGACCTACAGGCTCTGGGTGTTTGTGTATGTGAGTTTATATGTTTGTAAACGCACGCACGATACAGGATGAAATTCCTAGTGTGGGGAAACATTTTTTCAAAGAACAAAAAGAAAAAAAAAATAGTTTATCCATTGCATAGGACGTTTTGAAAAGAACCTTTGTTGAATGTTTTGGTTTTAAATACACTTCTGATTACTACACGGGCTATCTTTTTTAAAGAGTGGTTAAATTAGGTTGTATTGGATGCCATTGAATGAATCTTTCTAGTAACAACTACATATTTCTGTTGGAAACAATGGAGATTACTTATACACATACAAATATTCTGGCCAAAATGTTTCTCAGTAGGTACCTACACTTAAACACAATGCAAGAAGACAAAACATCCGCAAAGTTATAAATAAAATATTTGCGACCTAAAATTGCGACCTGCGCATGCGGTGACCACCTGCGACCGTTAAGTACTGTCAAAATGTTCAACTTTCTACCAATAAGCAGTTAAGTCACAGTCGTAATAAACAGATACTTTCAGCTGCTCCACAAACAACCATTGGATATATGCAATGCAAGCCAAAGCTGAACTGAACCGAGCTGACTTTGCACTGAGTAACGTAAGTATGGACTTGGATTAGACAGACGACGGCGACGCGGGACACGAGTCACAACGTGAGCTGATTATGGAAACATGCTGTTCATAGAAGCAGACTGCATTCTAATTAAACGGAAGAGCAACGAAGCTGTGAGATCAATAGGTTTTTTTATTTCTTTTATTTTAGATGGGTTTTTCTCTTGACGCTAGTCTAGGTCAGAGGTGACAAAGACAACGTCGACGATGGACTGAGTTTACCCAGAAGAAGCCTTTTCACTCTAACTTTGAAGAGATTCAGGTTGAATGCGTTCGGAAATATAGACGCTAGGTAGTGAGTTCCACTCCTCCTCCTTCTTTGGAGGAGAAAGAAAAAGAGGGGAGAAAATGCAATGAGTCGAAGAAATGATTAGCACAAAAACACAGAAATGACTTTAATGAAGGACTATTCTACCTCTGGTGGGTCGACGACGTATAACATCCAATAATATGCAAAGTAACTACACGACCACCGTAATCAACAATTTGGGACAACTACAACTACTAAGAATAATACTAGAGCAATTGAGGTAGTTAAAAACCACTTTTGGCCTAACTGTAACTCGCCAAACAGTTTCACAATTCGCTAGTTAAAGAGGAGAGTATAGGTAGAGCCTCTAACACGACCTAGATTTAAAATTAAGCATGTAGTATATTCTTATTCTTGATGCAGTTATCACCTTGTACGAATTGGAAGACTTTCGTAATTTGTAAGAAAAATATTCTAGTGTAAAAAAAGTTAAAATTGTTATCTTCTGTTATTTTTGTTGCAAGAATTGACTAGTGTCAATTCTTGTGTGTGTGTGTCTTCAACACAAGTGTGTTGTAATGTAAATGAGACGTGTTGTTCAAGTCATGATGACGGTGTTCTTCTGAGATGGATATTTTGCATCATTTTTGTGACGTGTACTGTAAGATATAAAAGTCAATAGATGACCGTGTCGTGTATACACAAGACGAGAAAAAAAAACATCCCTACTTTACGTCAACAGGTTTTTTTTTATTTTTTTTTATTTTACCGCTTTGTCGTAGTGAATAATATGTATGTCGCAGCCATATCGTATAACACGCCGTATTACAAAAAGTCACGGCCTATTGAAAAACGTCGCTGTTTTCTAATGCGGCTATTTTCATTCAGCCGGATTTAAATCGCGTTCGTCAAAACGGCTTAGTATCGTGGCGCCTATACAAACGGGCGCATCTTCGATACGCCGCTCTGAAATCTGAATTGCGCTGCATGATCATAACAACAAAAATGGCGTCGTATTCGACAACGGTGTAACAATAAACGTTGATAAGAAATTGTACATGACTTTTTTATTTAGGGTAGTATTTAAACGAGTGAAAATGAATTCAAATTAAAGGTGTAAAATATACTGAATATGGCTTACTGAAATACTAAGTGGGCGACAAACAGTGGGCGAATACAAATGTTCATAACAGCGACTTGAAAATAAAAGTTTGTCGACAGAACCCCGCTGCGGGGCTCCTTTTTCTGTCTGCAGGGTCTAAAGTAACCTAACATGAAGGAGATGATTGAGGATTTCGAACCTAACCTATCCGTGTCGGGGAACCCTAAGTTCCCCGACACGGAACCCCTAAGTTCCCGAGCTCGCTTCGCTCGCTCTTGTACTAATTCGTTGTTCATAAAGTTATAGTCACCCTACATTGCTTTTTGCTGACAATAAAGCTAAACGCTATCGCCACCACAAAACGGCTGAACGAAAGGTAGCCGCATTTCAAAACGGCGACGTTTTTCGCGTTTCACGTTTTAAAATCGTAATGCGCATCAGTTTGGCTATCAAGAATCTTTGGGAACCGCCGATGCTGTTGAGGCATTGATCGATGAGGTCGTCCGCAATCTGAACGACAGGCATAAGGTAGCGGGTATTTTTCTGGACCTCAGTTCTGCCTTCGACACGGTGGACCATGGTATTTTGTTGGCCAAACTGGAACATTACGGTATACGGGAGAATGTCCTAAAGCTATTTAGATCTTATCTACACAACAGACGTCAATTCATAGAGATAAAGTCAGTAGTGGATGGAGAGGAGAAGATATTTAACTCGAATCTAATGACAGTAACTCGTGGCGTCCCTCAGGGATCAGTTTTGGGTCCTATCTTTTTCATTATATTTCTGAATGATCTAATTGAGTATATAAAAAAGTGCATGACGGACACGAGTCTTATTATTTTTGCAGATGACACTAATGCAATTGTGTCTGCAGATAACATGAATAATTTAGAATTAAAAATTAATAACATGTTTAAAGCTTTTGAACACTGGTTTGGCACAAATAATTTAAAACTGAATGTTAATAAAACTAAGTGTGTGCTATTCAAGTCGAACGTTCGGAAAAATGTTGGCCTTGAGGTTATGTCTTGTGGTAACAAAGTAGAAGTAGTAGAACACGTTAAATTCCTGGGTGTGTACATTGACTCATTGCTAAGCTGGAAGGCTGAGATATTGTCTGTAACAAAAGCTATCAGCTCCGCATGCTATACAATCAGAAGCCTGAGGGACGAACTAACTTTGGCCCAGCTTCGGATGGTGTACTTTGCTCTGGTTGAGTCTAAACTCAGATATAGCATTGAGTTTTGGGGCAATAGTTACAGGTACAACGTCCACTCAGCGTTTGTCTTTCAGAAACGAGCCTTAAGGACTATGCTCCGCTTAAAACAGACAGAATCTTGCAGGGACCATTTTAACAGACTTAAAATTTTGACGGTGCCATGCCTCTATGTTCTAGTATTGCTTACCAATTTTCATAAGAACCTGCACAATTTCGAAAGCTATGAGCAAAGACTAGCTAGATATAAAACTCGACGGAAAGACCTGCCTAACACAATACAACCAAAATTAAACGTCGTTCTTCACAGTCCCAGATACCAATCAGTCTTTCTATTCAACAAGTTACCCTTAGAATTTAAACAGATAAATAGCACTAACTTATTTAAAAACAAACTCAAAACATTTTTGTTGGGGAAGGGCTACTACAGTGTTGATGAGTACCTGGATGACAAATGACAAACATTAGACTAGAATTGATTCAAAATTTAATGCGTATTATAATAATTACTATCATTAATTTGAATTGCTATTGTATGTCGTGACATATTATTGTTTAGTTTTATTTGTCTATAATTGATGTAATACGGATTATCGATTTAAATTTGTTATGGTATTTGTGACATACCTTTTACTGAACTTTTTATAATTGTATCTTTATCATTTTTTTCATTTTATTTGACTTGAATTATTTTTTACTTAAGAATCATTATTTTTAAATTGTAATAATTAATTGTATTTGCGACATATTGTGACATTTTATAATTTTTGCTTGGACATTGAATTGTTTAATTGACTCGATTTGATATGGCATGGATAATTATTTAGAATTTATGACATATTATTGAACTTTTTATAATTTTATCTTTTTATTTGACTTGTATTTTTTGTTTAGGATTATCATTATTTATTTGTTAATCTTTTATAATCACTACCTAATGTTTTTTTATTTTTTTTTATTGATTGACTGAATTTATTTTATTATTAAATTTTTATCTCTGACATTTTAATTTTACTATTAAATTATTGTTATTGAAAGTTATTGTTATTTAATTATTTCGTATTAGTGGTGTTTTTAAATGTTTACTTACTTATTACAAATTTCGACTTACTTATGACTTATGACTCGCCGTTTTGCATGCATAAACATGTCTATGCAGCATGGATATACATGTCGCAGCCATATCGTATAATACGCCGTATTACATATAGATGTAATACGGCGTATTATACGATATGGCTGCGACATGTATATCCATGCGAATTTATAGCTTTCTAGTACTAAGTCTCTGAGCTAAGCTGCGGACGGATAGACGGACATAGCGAAACTATAAGGGTTCCTTGTTGACTATAGAACCCTAAAAATGAAGGATTTAATTAACAGAATAGATAGATGCGCAATATAACGCATTAGTACGTAATATCGTGTATCTATTGCGCACTGCCAAGAACGATAGAGTTGTTTTGAACATAATGGCCAGTAGTGCATAGAATGGAGATCAAATCATTGGTCTAACCACTGCTTAGCAGGGCCGGATTTAGAGGAGTGGAGGCCCTCGGGCAACAAGGGAGTGGAGGCCCCTAATTATTTTTCAAATAGGCAAAATAATATTTTTCTTGCAAGTGTTTCAATAATTTATTTATATAACCGTATGGCACAAAAAGACAGAACAGGCAATCACAAATCAAGTCACACAATAGGTAAATAATCGTTAAATTAAAGCCTCTCATGCAAATGGCGCCTTCCGAGCTTTTTTCAACGAAAAATCGTTGATGATTTTGCTGAAATCCAGCTCCCGCAGTTAATCACTTTCAATGCTAAGTAGGGATAACTTTGATAGGCGGTTTCGTCCCATCGTAGTTCGTAGCCTATTTTTTTTCATTTTTAATTTTGAAAATTAGCGCTCTCCAGTGCAATTTGGCACCATCAAAACCAAGTACTTTCGCAGTGTGATTTCGATGTTTGGAAATGTAGCTCAGAAATTTTGATTTTCAAGAATTTGTTAATAGAACAGCTCTTTATAAATGTCTTTTTTAAAGTCTGTTTTGTATAAGTTAATCAAAGATACAAATTGAACCAACTCATTACCAAGACTAGGTTATAAATCGTCTTTGTAAACTTTTACTAGTTTAGCTGCTGCAGCATACAATTTTGCAGCATCCATCTCCTCTATGTGATTAAGAAATCCAAATTTTGAACGTACAGTATCGTATGCATGATATCTTTCAGTAAGAGAAACACATAGCTGATCGATCACTGGGATAAATCCTGACACTTTAGATTTATCTTTTGGTGACAAGCATCTTGTGCTTTCATATAATCGAGCGGATCCATTTTAGTTCATTTTTTTTTGCATTTCCTTTTACATTAGGGTTAAAGAGATTCCACTATATTAGATAGTTGTGTAAGTTTATTTTTTAATAAATACAATTTATGTGGGGGCTTCTCTCTTGTGGAGGCTCGGGCAGTTGCCCCGATTGCCCTCCCTTAGATCCGGTCCTGTTGCTTAGCAAAGACCTCCTCCCTTATATCCCATGCCTCCCCTTGTCTGTACTTCAACCAAATCTACTCTGCGATGTTGTGGAGGTCCAACACTTCTTCTACTGTCTATCAGCACAGATAATATAATACCAGAATCAAAAAAAAAACTATCAGTAACCACTGAGTTAGGGCTCTGTCATCAACACCTAGTCATCTTCCTGCTTTCCTGTGCGGGTCACAAATAAATACTTTTTCTTTCTTTTACCTCCATTACAGAACGGCTAAACGCGTACAATATCTTAACTCGTCGGGTTTCTAAGTAACAGTGAGTTCGTTACTTAGATATAACTAAGAACTAAAATGGCAAATAGCATGATTAATCATTATTACGTGAATCCTAAAGAATTAGATCAGCCAGTGCAGATAATGACAACTCCACTACTAGTCTAAGAAGAGATCGATGTTAAGAGGTTGTTCGTTCAAGTGAATTTGGCAACAGATACCTCCACTTATTGCATCAGTTAAACATAGATACCGCAACATGACATCAATACGTACACACAAACATTCTACTAACTGCCAATCAATGTTTAAACAGCGTAAGTTTTACACTTCTTATGAAATAGGAACAAAAATACAATCAGTTGACAGCCGCTTTCCAAAGCACTGCACTGAAAGCTTAAAGTACCTAAAACTTTTGTTTTTTTTTCATAATATAATATGTAGAGCGCTACTAAATACAGCGAGCTTACGAGCTTATTGAAGCTTCTATTTAAACAATTTAAAAAGTTTATCATCAAGTTCTTGTTTTCCAGTCAGTGATGACGTTTTTGATGGTATTACTATATAAACTTTTTGCTGTACAATTGGAAATTGTCCTAATTGAAAATTCATAAACGGACTAAGTCTGCCGCCCTTGAGACCATCAGGTCAGTAGGCCGGGTAGCCTTGTTTTAGTATGTTTGTTATTAAACATTTATTTTAATTATAACAAGTTAACTAATAAGTTGGCCAATACAAAGTGGCTCAGCGGCACGCATCGAGCGCCCTACAAGGATGCGGCGATAACCTGCGCGCGCGCCGCTGCCGCCGACAGTGAAAGTGCCGCAGTGACTTCGTAACGGCGTTATGTCACAGCCTCGCGCCTGCTCAGTCGCGCCCCGACTATGACGCCGCGCGCGCACCTTTAACACCATCCAAAAAAACATATTCCGATTTTTTGAGGCATATGTGATCGTACTAATAAGCATGTGCGAGTGAAACATTGAAAAAAAAATTGTTTTTTCCAAAATGTCTCCCCTAGTGATAGTTTGGTTAAGTGCGTTAGTTTTAGTAAATGCTGTTGAGGTACCCGACAGTAGGGAGAGTGCGCGTGAGGAGAAGTTACGGAGTGCTTTGATCGACGCTTTTCAGAGCATCAAGAAAGGATCCGCTAAGGGCGGTCTCGACGAGGACTTGGCTTCGGACCTAATCGGTTCCCTTGCAAAGCCTAGTCCTCCGAACTCGAGTCGAAACGATAAACCTACGACGGAGGATGCCTTCGACGTGTTCGCGGACGATGACGGGCTTTCGTTCGCTGACTTCAGTGAGCTCAAGACTGAAGCCAAACTATCGACAACGGAGAAGTCCCACAATGTGCAGCACATCGTGAAGACGACCACTAAGCCCGCGGACAAAACGACTTCGAAACCGAACAAGGATGTTTTGAGTAAACTGAACGACTCCATCAGGAACGCTGTGAACGAATCCAGGAACGCCCTGAAGAGAGACATTATGGGCATGACGGAGTTGATGGGGATCGAGAACATGCTGCGTCTTTTCGACGCCGATATCCTGGTGAAGCAGTGGCCGGAGCTGCAGAAGACCATCAGCGGAGAGTGTCGCGAGGAGATGCAAGAGTACGTCGACGGGCTAATGGAGAGACAGCTGTGGGCGCTCAAGAGTGAGTAACAACCTTCAATAGTAAATATGTCAAATGTAATTTAAAACGCCTGCGGGTATAGACATGGCATTCGATGTCGGCGAAGGCTGTAGTCGAAATGTCACAATGTAAGGAATTGCTCACGTGATTTTTCGATATAGCTTTTTGCCATTTTGACAATCGCTAACGCCACGCTTTCGATGTAAGAAGGTCTCATGTCTAGGGCCTGTTAATCCATGAGATTTTGGTAGAGCATGTTGCAAGAATATAAATTAAGTATAATTAAATATTATTCACAACCGATGATATAATGCCCTCGGGTGGATCTGTGCGTTACACAAGATATACTTTTACCGAACATTGTGCAAATAAAACGTGTGCTAAGTATTGTTACATAAACTTGTGGCGATTACTTTAGTGTTAGTATTTAATTCCGAATAAACTAATGTGATTCGCTTTCCAATCTTTGTTAAAGAATATTTTTAAATTCCTAAGCAGTTCACGACGAAGTTATCGACAGGCTTTCTATTTGATTAGCACGAATTTTGTAATATATACCGAGATTTACAAAAAAAAAACCGCACAAGTGCGTGTCAGAGTTCGCACATTTAGGGTTCCTCACGAAACCGCAAAATTATGTTGGTTGTAATAGGATAAATGAGGGCATTTCCAAGAAAAAGTCTGATATATCAGTATATTGGTATTTGTTAGTAAAATATACGTAATAATAAACATCAAGATCATAGATCAATGGGAAGTTAAAAAATTCTTCGGAACAATTTACTTTTTTTAAATCTGACTTTGGTGGCTTCTCATTCCTTTGTTTTCCAATAGAGTTCTAAACAACGATATGCCAATCGATGGGGAAGGCCAAAGTTTTTTTCACTAAATATTTTTTGCCAATTTGCATGGCTTTGGGTCAATAAGATGCTTATACTGTTAAAATTTGAAGACTGTAATTGATCATCATTCATCACGCACGCTCAATGCGGGAGCGATTTCAGTCTTACATTAACATGAAGTCCAGGTTCCCTCACGATGTTTTCCTTCACCGTTGTCTGTGATATCCAAGATAAGCTTAGAAAGTACATATAAATTTGAAAAAATCACATTGATATTCGCCTGGATTTGAGTCCACGACTTTTATCAAAAATTTCCTGACGCTGTTCCATGTTACTTGAGGTCACGCAATACTTTTCTTCTTCCATACCGTCCTGTAAAACGTCATGCTATCATCACCTACCATTTCCATGTCATTCCTCACACAATATAATCTATTTTTCTTTTGTCTTCCTCTCCTCGAATATTCCAGTAGACACGCTGTAGCTGCGCCTGCGCTACGAAAGCTCCATCATTTTGAACTTTTGAAGTCTGAGAATAATAGCATTGATGTTGCTTATAATGTCCTGACTTTCTGTTGTTTCTCATTATTATTTCTGTTTGTACTGTTGACATTTATTATTTGTATAATTAAAGTAATGATTTGCACTCCGTAAAGTAAATCATGTTATTAATCTAATACTGTACCTACATGTATAGCAAATAAAATTCTGATTCTGATTTAGTGAATTTGTGATTTACATTGAATTTGCATGTTTTGTGACTGATTTAGAAACTTATAAATAAGCTAAATTAAATTACAGTTTATTATATAAAATTAATAAATTAAGCCTGCCTGCGCTTATTTAAATTAGTGCTTTACGAATTTTTTTATGTAACAATTTACATAAATTCAAAATCATTGGATATTATAATTATGTAGATAAAGAAAACGAAAATTCAATATTTCTTCTATAGGGCAAGCAGATTTATTTTTGAAAACAGCGATGGTGAATGAAAGAACACGTACCGAATATAGTTTATTGCAAATATTCAAAATTGCAATTACATTGAGGTCTACTTGACTCTTAAATCTATCTAAACTAGGTCACTCTAACGGATGAACAACAGCAAAAAATACAACAAAACAACAAGTTGTAGCGGGCCAAAGTTTTTCTAACAGTCCGTACCGACTGCGCGAAGTTGCATAATGAGTTTTAAGCCGAAATTCCGTATCTAGGTCACTAGCGCCACCAAGCGGAGTTAATAAGATCAACCCGTTTGTTTACTTGCACAACAGATTTCTTTTTTTACTTCATTATACTTAAATAACGGCTTTTGCCAAAATCGTGCTGAGATAATAGTATATTTTGTAAGCGAGAATGGACTCTTTGTTAAAGACTGAAGTTTTAAAATCAAATGATTAATAGTTGTAGGAACAAACAGCATGTGCTATTGCGAAATTTTGCTTGAATAAGCATGAGTATTATGCAAATCATTTTGACAATTACTTTTTTGAAGTTACTTTGATATGTCACTCCATTAACTCTGTGCCAAATTAGGACAACTGAAAAAAAACAGCATACAGCTCGATGGTTAGCACACTAATGTATGAATCATTTCAATTTGAATTTAATTTTAGAATGCTCATCGTGAAATTCATTTTTAAAGCCCCGAAAGAGATAACGCAATACTTGACTAACTTAGTGCATACATACTTATGGCACTAAGTAATTATGAATTTACTCCTATGCTAATGAAATTCCATTTTTTACACACCAAGGATGAAGCAATCGAGATTGCCAGGTATTTACTGCAAAAAACCAAGGTTTTCAACTTACTTAATTAAATATATACTAAAAGCCAGCATTCTTTATCAATTGTTTGTCCAATTCATCAAATATGTGGTCACCATGGCTCCACGAGCACTTAAAGTACTTGCTAATACTTAGCTATTTTTATAGCTCACGTACAATAAACTTATTTACTCGATTCTGAACAAATAATACGTTTCCGCCATATTCTCATGGACACCAGTTTTTAATTAGATAAATATCGTAAGAATCTACTAAGGTTCAAGATCGATCATTCAGCTTTTGTTCTTAAACCAAGTTTACCAAACCAATAGCCAGAAATCCATGCAGAAACAATCTTATTGTATTTATTTTCTCTTTTTTATCTATTACTTTGGTTACTTACTTTACTATCCCTGAAAGGTATTGATATACCTACTATTTGCTCTACTGTATCATTAGAGGTGCTTTGCTGTTCCATTTATCAGCGAATTTTATGAACATCCTCGAAAGGATGAAATAAATACATTTTCAGCGAATTTCGACCTTTCCGAAATTTGTTTTCAAGATGACTAAAATTTACTGAGACATGGAACAGCACACCGGCTTAATAATGTGACTGTTAAATAACATATAATGCAGACCAAAAAACAAAGAAAGAAATACCACAACTAGGCAATTTTTACTGCGGAAGTTATAAATCATGAAAGGGAAACGGCACACTAAGACTAAGTTAGATGCTAACTACAGATCACTGTATCTTAGGTTTCACTAATATTGCACACGCTAACTTCACAAAAATAAAATATAGGTGATTTCATGCACGCTGTACATAACTATTTACTTTAGTTTTCCTTATAGTTGTTTTACACGTAAAATTGCTCTAAAAGAAGCCATTAAAATGCAATAGAACTTAGAAGCAATTTAAATGCATGATTTGAAATTGTCCTTACTTATGGAAGAATCCTTAAGTAATTTATTTCATTTCACTGCTCTCAAAGCAAATAAGGCCGACATCGTGAAGAAAACAACATGTCCTGGAGCCAAAATTTTTTCCCACGTGGTGCGTTACGGCCCACTGGCTCTCACAAAGAGGAATGTTTCCCAGCAGATAATAAACTAATTATACTTATGCTATAGAGCTGCTTGACCCTTTCGGTTTCAATAAAACACAAAAATCTACCAATTTGCCAAAGAACCGACTTATTCCTTACTTCCATATTTTCTTGAGCTTGCGAATACAATAAATAATACAAGTGACATATTACACAATGATGAAGAGATATTGAAGATAGAGTCGATGACCGGATTTAAATGCCTTATTGGAAAGAAGTTGATAAATGATGTAATTTATCTAGTTAGTTTTGTTTCTGTCAACATTTACAAACGAGTATTGCCAGTTTGCTTTCTGCATACCACTTTTATGGATATATCATAGGCTCATGTACAAAATAATTTAGCAGATGCCCAACAATGGTACTTAAATGTAGCCCCGAAAAACACCCAAAGTTGCAGTTTGTTAGTGGTTTATCCCAACATAAGACATAGACATAGGGCCGACACCGTCTCACAGAAAGGAGGCCTGTGTCCCAGCAGTGAGAACGTTAAAGGCTGATTGATCTACCACATTTTATGCAAACAAATGATTTGATGGTTGCTTGACACCTTTCAGCTTGTCACACACACCCCGCGCTATTATACATCATAACATAACACATGACGTAAAAATTCCGATACATTTGCAACGTCCACATTACACCACGCTCGACCTTCAGCTTTCCTATACGCTGTCCCAACCCGCCATCTTTGGTTTGGCAACTGACCGCTTATGTAACGAGAGCCGGTCGCTGTCTCCGAGTTGTTCGACTGTTCGAGTGCCCACTTGATTCAATAATGTTATAGTCATGCTTGCCGCCTGTGTTTTGGCATTATCCATTGGTTTAAGTCTATAAGCTAGATGGTTTATTTCATTATTCGTTTACCCTCGCACTGGAACGTCTAGGCAGGGCAAAGGGTATGAATCCACGAAAGAGTACTATGACAAATTCCCTTTAAATAATTAGGTATTGTCAAGAAATATTGGACGCATTCAGTTTCTTCACGATGTTTTCCTTCACCGTGGTCACATTGGTATTTGCCCGGATTCGAACTCACTACCACAAGCACAAGAGGCAAGGTCTAGCCACAGACACACCAGGACAATTTACAATAATATTGCGCAATTAAGAACTAGAAGGCGATTCTTGCACATGCCAAATTCGTTATTCACGAGTGTGTAAACTGCAAAGTACGAATGCGTATATTACTTTTCTCTCATGAAAATCAAGTTGAACTATTCTATTGAAACTTGGGGGTCTAGAAGTCAATGAGAGCATGCTTAGGGGAGTGGCAATAAGCTCTTAGAGTAAGATAATTTTGAGAGTCCGTAAGGGACATGTCCGGATGTATAGGACTACATGATACAAGTCATACACATCTGTCCCTTAAAAACACAACCCTCGCTTTGAAACATAACATAATGTTCAAGTTAGTCAAGTTGTAAGTTGTTTGTAAAACAACAATTTTGGAGCGATTCTGTCAACTATCGCAAGTTTTCCGCAATTTAATTGATGGTAATCCCTCCTAGCTCCCAAATGTTGAATTGCCTGGTTTTCCCCCAAATATTCGATTGTATGTCATTTTATTTCCCATATTCTCTGTCTTTGCTGACCAGTCTCGAATTTCTGCAAGGTCAACGGCTTCAGTACACAGCACGATTGGATGCAAGCGATAACAATCGGAGCCAATGTCAGCGGAACTGCATTCTGTTAGGAAATGAAGGTGTGGAAATTGCTGAATTCAAAGGTGGTCTTGTCTTTCTTTCTCTGTTTGTTGAGATGATCCGGTTTATTTATTTATGTTGGTTTTTGAATAAAAGTGCTCTTGTTCAATGTCAATTTTAGCTTCTGGAATTTTCACAGAAAGTTTTTATGAGTTTTTATGCGGCCTGCTATGTCGATAGCAGTCAAATTATTCCTTGCAGCTTGTAAGAAAAATACATAATTTATACTAATTTACGAACCACCGTCATCTTGAGATCAGTCTTGAGATCAGCCGGATAAACAGATTCAAAACTGCGATCCCTTTGAGTCATGCAATAAAAAGACATAATTAATGACTTCGTGATCGTTATATATCAGTGAATATTTTTATTGGTGACATTTTATACTCGTAATGCAAATCGAATTAAATATTTTCATTTTATACTCGTAATGCAAATCGAATTAAATATTTTCATTTGTAACTTTTTTGAATAGCCAATTTAATGCCCTGTGTCAGACAGGGCATTAAATTGGCCTTTTTATTAAATCAAAACCGCAATTTCTAATCTAGACAGTAAAACGGATAATAATTTGAAGTCAGTCACATAGCGTGATTTTAACACATTAGTATTTTGGACAGCTACATGCATTGAACTGTCGAAAGAAAGTTAAATGTCATAACATTTTATCATAATAAAAACGCCTAAGTATATTTAACAATATTTCCAAAAAAAAACATCATTTCCCTTATAGGTTTAACAGCACTTCTTATTTCCTTCTTGAACGCGGTTCCACCATCATCAGCATTTCCCATCTAAGTAATGACCCTTGTAAGAGTTGCAAGTAACTAAAATACACAATCTAATACTGTGGCTGTGCAATAAAAATACCCATACATTGCAAAAGATGCACTCCACATAGTTCACATGCACATGTAACAGACGGATTAGATTCTTTCAACTACGTGGCTGTTAACGGAATGTCAGCATTGTAGAGTTTTTCTCTGGCAATTACGAGTATTAATTTCTTCCTAAAACTTGATGGGTCATACTTTGGGTCCTGAAGTTGGTTTGACAGATTGGCTGCTGTAGCTATTTCATCTCCTTCCCTGTCATATTTGAAAATGACTATTGATTGATTTTGCCCGATGTTTAGGCGGTCCGCATACGTACGTTTACCGCGTTCGATTTCCGAATTCGTTTTCCGTATTCGGAAACCCGAATGCACCGTACGCTAATAAAATACATTGACTGCCGCACACGTCCGTTTTTTTTCGAACCGAACACTTTCCGTACGTACGTATCGATTGCCAGCCCGCGCGCTCGTGAAAATTCCGAAAAGGAAATAACTAACGTCTGTGCTAGCTTCACGGCATTTCGAATCTGTATTCCGTATTCGGAAATCGAATGCGGAAAACGTACGTATGCGGCCAGCCTTAAAGAAAACACGATTTTTCTCGATTGTAAAACACAAGTATATAAATGCTTGTATATGTTAGGTATTATTACTACAAGACATTGATCGACGTCGCGTCTTCGGTCGATTGTCCTCATAGATTTTGGTATAGTTAGAACTACCGATGGACGTAACCCTAAGGTTTTCCTTATAGGCTAAAAGAATCACTACTTCATTAAACCTTCTTTGTTTCGTGCTCATTATCACGTTTACCGAGCACCAGCTAACAAGTAGTATTGTACTCGCATCGTGAGAGATACGGCGCCGGCGCAGATCAGCAACTTTCATCTGCATCGTACTGTTACCGTTGCGTAAGGTCGCGGGTTCGCTTCCCAGTCCGGTTGGTTTCTGCTGCCTGATTGGCTATTGTTTGAGTGTCATAGTTGGTAATATTACCAGTATATTATGGTTGTCTGAAATGTAGAATAGCGTCTTTCTTTATTTTTATGAGGGCCTAGGTTTCATTTTTTTATGGCAGTGTTGTCTCTAAAATAATGTTATGTTTTGTAATGATGTTCCATACACAGCAATATTTTAAAAACAACACAATCGATTGTTGTTACTGTTCAGAGTTCAGACCTACTCGGATAAGACGAAATTTTGTATTTTCCTCCCTTTGCACTGTTTACACACGTTCTACAAATATGTATAACTACGCTAGTATTATCTATGGTATAACTTAAAATTCTTTAGACTAATGCAAACATGGGTATATATTACTGGTACACAATATTTTCGCATATATTGACTATTAGGTAAATTTTGTTAAACACGTTTAATATGTTATTTGAGAGGAAATCGCAACTTTGTAATCCTGTTTGTAGCGGTTCTTAAGTAAAAAATATTTGAAAAATCTTGTAAAAGTGATTCTTCCTCAAAAGCTACCATGCTCATAATTAATATATCGCCTTAACTTATAACCGTTTCATTTTTGTGAACTGACAAAACCATGGAGGCACAACAACTGTTAGTGGTGTAGTCCACCTATAAAAATGTTTTAAATGCATGACATCGGCCAATTCATGGTCACTATATGCAAAATCAATTACATAATGCCCTATGTTGATCTATAGTGCCACAAACGACTAGATACCAAAGTAGCCATGTGATGTGCAATTAATCGAAAGTTGTCAAAATTATGTCATTGTCAAACATGACACATGAGTGTACTTTAAAAAAAATGACGACTGGGATTTTTTGATGATTCATTCATCCATGACCGTTCTCTGAGTTAGGCCTTTCACAAAGACAGTTTCTTAGAAATTTGTTAGCAATAGAAAAGAGCGCCTCGATGGCCAAGAGACGCGTTTGGGCAGAGCATTTTTACTGAGTTTTTCCGTCTGAAATTTCGCAGTAAGTAGCATCAAAATAATACCTACATGGTCTGTATTATTTTGTACCTGGTCTTTAGCAATAGGTTCGCGTATATCTACACCCTTCGCCCGTTACAAATCTATTGGTGAACCGCATGAAAAGCCGTTCAGTAGTTTTAGAGTAAATCGCGTATAGACGCGACAGGGGACTTTGTTTTATAATGTGTAGTGATAGTGATTACATAGCACTTATATATAACTGGGGAAATGTCTATGTACACTTCAGACTCGCCCGTCAGGGTGATGTTTCCAGTATACATTTTAAAGTAATGTTCAATGTTATATTGCTAATTGCTTCACGTAATTGACCTAGCTAGGGGACTACAAGGCTCCAGAAATAATGTTGATGTAGCAGATACAAGTAAAGTTGTATGCTAATTACTCATGTAAATATAATACAATGATCATTAACTAACTAGGTTCATCATCTGCCTAGCCTCAAGCTTCTGAATACCCGTAACGACAGTCAAAGATCTTCAAATGACAGCCGGGACCAACGGCTTAACGTGCTTGCCGAGGCACCGAGGAAACTCGGTATGTTGAAATGGTCACCCATCCACGGACTGACCACATCAAGTGTTACTTAACCTTGATGATCGATCCGTGCAGCTGTAATTATTTATCCACGAGCTCCTCACTGGACAATTATTTTTTTGACATGTGTCTCAGTCTCTTCAGATACGCACAATAATAAAAAGATGAGCAATCTCGGATCTCTGAACTGAATCAGTTGAGTTTTTATCAAAATCTACTTTAGCATGAAAACCTTTTAAACTTTGGCATTTAATTAAGGTTTGAAACGTACTTAATTCCAAAGTCTTAATACAGAAACCGCCCCTGAGCTATCATGAACCTGTCTTGAACTCTTGAAAAGCCGACAACTTCGTAAATTTCTTTTAAAGGTTCCGTTCTAATAACGAAACCAATAACGGACTATTAATCGACAAGTCGAATTTGTCAGTTACATCTAACAAAGTACTGTATCTATATTATGGCAATCGAGAAAATATAGAAATCATATACCTACTTGTATTTTTATCAATCGAAATTCAGAACGGGATCAGCGGTGCACAGAAATTGTGACTAATGAAAAATAACAGTCCAAGACAGCCTAGTATAAATATTATAATTAGGGTTCCGTACCTCGAAAGGAAAAAACGGAACCCTTATTGGATCACTTTGTTGTCCGTCCGTCTGTCTGTGAAGACCCTTTTTCTCAGAAACGCGTGGAGGTATCAAGCTGAAATTTTATCAAATACTCAAGTCTACTGTCCCTTAAAGCTGTGAACAAATCAAATTTCTAAGCCAACGCAATCAAAATACAGCCGTTTATGCGGCTTTTAAATTTTCGACACTCGCAAGGGAACTAAAACATAGACTACTACTTCCCGTGAACTCAGAATCTTGAAATTTGGTACGAAGCAACGTCTTATAGCACAGATAAAGTAAAAATTCCGTGAATTGTAAATTTTTAGTTACATCATATAAAAACAACATTTTTGTTTTTACTACCCCTTTCCTCATGAACGCGTAGAGGTATTAAATTGAAATTCATATCAAATACCCAGGTCTATAATAACTTTAAGCTAAGGTTTGTACGGAACCCTCGGTGCGCGAGTCCAACTCGCACTTGGCCGGTTATTTTTTATCCTAATATGTATTATTAACTGAATACGTCATACTAATAAGTTATTATAATTCACCCAGTATCCAAATACTTGCAACACGTTCCACATTTGAATTTGACAAAGAACGTACGACGCCGACGTGGGTGATCTATGCGTGCGCTGATGTTAATAGCAACCGTTTCGTTTGTCAAAGCTATAAAACCAATGAATCAAGCCGTTGTGTTAGTGCAAATTACTTTATTTATTGTGTAGTTTACCTCTGCTAGATATCTTTGCATTCGGTACTTAATATCTTCCACTTGAATCAGCCTCCCTCAATCATAGTCATAATTAAAGTTGTAGCTTGTTATTTATTAAACATCAACGTCCTCGACTCGATAGTTTATGGCCGTTGTCTTGGAATTGGACTGATTCGAGTGGAGTGAAGGAATAAATAAGGGGTTAAAATATGAGTGTAAATACATCCACGTTTTCTTCTTCCATGCTCTCCCGTCAACCGTCACGCAATCTGTGGGCGATACAATAAAAGATCGACCCTGACTGGTTCAGAAGTTTATTTTGTACAGAGATTTAACGCCCTTTTTTTACAAATAATTCCTCATAAAATCCATCTCTCTGTTTTCTTTTCATCCATACACATGTATTTATTACTGTTTTAGTCAAAGTGCCTATTGTAAAATATTTGATTGTAGCACCCAATTAGACATCAATACAAACTATTTCTGTCCTACCCCTTTCCTTAGAAGGAATCTGAAGTGGATACCAATCAAGCCGATTAACAAATGTGACATTAAACCATACTGAGCCAATATTCCTCTGGAAATACCAAGTTACCAGCGAAAGGCGCAAAAACCCTGAACTTACCATAACAGTTGAGCTATTCGACGACGGTACGGGACGAGGCCTCGGTCCGAGTCGCAGCCTTGCGCAGACGCAAGTTCCCCTTTATAGCCGTGCGCAATGTCCTGTCTACCGGAGTGTCGGACCGGACCGGTGAGGACCGAAAGTTTCACTTTCTTTGTGTGTATGTCTGTGCTTATTGATATTCTTGATAGTTTTCCTTCTTTGCTACCTAGGTAGTGAGCAATACACAGACTTCAGCCACAGCCGAATGGGCAGTAGACAAAACGTTAAAATAAATTACGTACTGTTTTCGTTTTCAAGTTATTTATTGTGATTGTAAAGACGAAACATTCTAATAGTACATTGTTATCCTAGGGGTGAAAGTAACTTATTTAGTCCCGAGACGGGGTTTGGCGCCCGGAACGAAGTGAGGGCGCCAATAGTTCGAGGGACTAAATAAGTCTTTAACCCGAGGTAAACACTGTGCTTTTCATTACAAATACAAGGAAATAAAAATAAAAACATGAATTAGCTAAAGAAAAATGATTGCCGCTTTCCCGCCGGCCTGCTATTCAGCCATTATTTTTTATTTTCATCATTGAAAAAATGGTAAATATTTTGCCCAAATCTAAGTTATTTTAAAGAAATTGTTGAAACTAAATTATAATAAAGTTATTTAAAAAATATATATTCTTTAATCAATACTTAACTTTAAGTTATTTCAATTTTACTTCGTGGTTGTATAGAAAGTTGGAACATGGTTCAATAGATATGTGAAAAGGAACTAGTTTTTTTTTTAAATAATTTGACAGCTGTCAGTTGAAAGCGATTCTCCCTAGGGCTGAAAAGTATTACTTTCAACCCGCTCCTCAAGCAACTTCAGACCTACTTTCCGAGTATGAGTAATGAAAATATTGTTTACCTCGGATCTTTTATTTTCACTTCATTCCAGCTTACAGGTTTCTCTGATCATTTGATTAAATGTACGTGAAATAAGTATTTGAGAAATCTGAAACAAGTATTTTATTTTAAAGATCTCTATTACATTTCTACTAATAATTGTTGTAGCATTGTTATCAAACGACCACTGGATTAAAACAAGACAAACAGCCAAAAACTTAACAAGTATTTTTCATTTCCACATGGACACACATGGACATGGAGATGATATCTCAATGTTGTTACAATGTCGGCAGACATATTTGGGCAAAACCTGTCGAGATTTCTTCAAAGGGCTCAAATAATTATTGAGAGAGGCCTGGAGCTTATAGACTTTGGCATGTTTAATTTAATTTATTGAAGTAATATTAATACTTATTTTTATTTTATTGTGTGTAATTTTGTTGCTAGGATACTTTAGTATTATGAAATTTTGTGTGTTTTTGATTTGTAGCATCATATTGGATCAAACTGTAAAGATGTTATAATTGATGATAATAAATAAATAAATCTTCGTAAATCCCATGTTAACCCTTGGGCCACAGATAACACCATCGGATAGCCAAAACTGGCAACAATTACTACTTAAAAGTTTTCGTGTCTAATGGTTTCCTTCTGTTTCTACTGGGACTGAGCTAGCGAAAGTGGTTTTGGAAAGAATTTTTATCGCATTTCTGAACAGCTGAGCATGATTTTTTTAGAGCATACTTTTGATGTTTCAACATATTCGTAGCATTTTTGCATACAGAACACATTAACAACTTAGGTCTCCTCAGATTTTCAAATGTGTAGAATATTGATACGGATTTCTAAAATCATAAAAGTCACTTAACCTGGCGGGAATGTAAAATGTGATACCTACTTATTTTCAAAACATTGGGGGCCTTATTTATAAAAAAGTTATAATAATAATACAAATCATCGCTTACCATTAGGTGAGATAGTGGTCAAGCGCGAGCCTACCAATAAAAAATAAAAAAGCCTTATTAGTTTAGCGGATTCTAAATTCAAAATGACCATAGATTTGATTAAGGATTTGATAATCAGTATTTAAAGTAATCATTTGGTTATAACGTTTTTTTTAATTAATGTTTATAAAAACTGTAGGTTACTAAATTATTTCGTAATCATTGTCAATGATTTATTTGCCCATATCCTTCGCTTTTCGGCTATTAAATATTGACGATCAAGTCTTGCTGATAAACAAACACCGGGTTAACATAAATTAGGTATATACATACAGCTCTTGGGAAATACTTACCGGTTCATAACTTTACCAAAGCTTGAAGCTAGCTAGGAAGTAAGCTGTTGAAAGCTTGTAAGCTTTCAGGCCATATGATTTATTGCAAACAGCTTACTAAGTATGGACTGTTAGAACGAGAATATAATAAATACACCGATACTGTATTTTATGACAAATACTTAAGTACTTATATGGTTTTGTCAACCATCATAATAATAATTCTGCATTTATATTTATACCAAGACTGCTTTGGGAAACCAGTATATCTATAGTGAAAACTCTCAGGTCGAATCTCTATTAATATAGCATGATGCACATTTTCCACCCATTGTATTGTGGCTAAATAATAACAGCCGCACGGGTCGATCATCAAGGTTAAGCAACGCTTGACGAGGTCGGTCCGTGGATGGGTGACCATTCCAACATACCGAGTTTCCTCCGTGCCTCGGAAAGCACGTTAAGCCGTTGGTCCCGGCTGTCATTTGAAGATCTTTGACAGTCGTTACGGGTAGTCAGAAGCTAGAGATCTGACACCAGTCTTGCCAAGGGGTACCGTGTTACCCAGTTACTGGGTTGTGGAGGTCAGATAGGCAGTCGCTCCATGTAAAACACTGGTACTTAGCTGAATCCGGTAAGACTGGAAGCCGACCCCAATATAGTTGGGAAAAAGGCTAGGATGATGTATTGTGTAAGACCGAAAACGCACTGACAGGCGGTAGAAATGGACGTACTAAAATGTTCGTAAATGGTCGCATTGAGACACGCTAGGTAAAACGCGCAATGCGGCCGGTTACGAACATTGTGACTTGTAGTCTCTAGGTGCTAAACACGCCTCTTGTCAGTGCGTTTTTGGCCTAAGGACTCTTATTTCTGCACTTGGACGCCGTTGTGTGTGGATTTTCCACCCATGTATTGTAAACAAACATCCCTATCAATTACGTATCAAAAAGTGTGTTATTTATTAACAAAATTGCAAGACAATGCGTGCGGCTATGCAAGCACGAGGCAGCCTTCACCGCTGCCCATCAGACCATTATCTTCGGCTACACTAATGAAGACGCGTGGGAACCATTGTATGGCACATGACATGGGTCAAGGACTTGCCATGTGGAACACCCTCGCCGGCTTTTCGTGCATGTTAAAGTCTAGCAATTATGTGGTGCCTTCGTCTGTTTAGTTGCTGAAGAAGCCGGCTAAAACTGGGTGACTAAGAAATCAAATCAAAACATGTCTTTCTTTGCTAACATGTGTAATTAAAATACTGATGAATTCTGTGAAATTGCCGGTTGTTGCCCTAAGAAACGGTAAGAATACATTAGAATCAATGTTATTAAAGACAGAAGAATCAGAATTAAGCACCGGCTAATTAAATTGATCTCAGCCCAGCGCTATCTCCTACAGCCTCCCCTGCTTCGCTGCGCACGCGCCGATGACGTTTGGTTGCGCAACCGGTTGCGTACGTGAGGGGAGAGTAACCACTAGCAACCAGTGAACCACTCGTTCACGTAACTGCGGACCACCGGATGTGTTGCTCCGGTATTGTCTTACGGCCAAGCACGTGGCTCTTATCAGCTGCACACAATAGCCAATGCTGGTCTAGTTTCAGACATAATAGAACACCACCAGAATCACACAGCCCTTTTTACATAACCGTGTATCTGGATTTGAGCTGACACCATCATCACCATAGGATAGGAAAGAAGGACCCCCTTATCCAGGCCTCCTCTCTGTGAGAGAGAATGGGTCATAATCCATTACGCGAGCCTATTGCGGGTTGGTGGATGTCACGTCTTCGATTTCTGTTTTCTCACGATGTTTTCGTTCATCGTTTTGAGAGCATTGGTGATGAAATAATCTACACAAAGTAAAGCGCCTGCCTGAGTTCGAATCCACGACCTGCAACTTGTAAGTCGCGGCCGTTATTATCTCTAGGCAACCACTGCTCCATCATCACCATATAAATCTTAGATTTGATTTGCACTTCCTTGGGGCATTTAACAAAGCCATTGGTAATCAAAATGATAGCCAGTTGCTAATTTTCAACTGACTAGTTAGTCTTAGTCTTAAATTAGAATTATAAATGTATCCAAAATTTGTATGCCAATATGGGTTAAACATAGCGATCCTGACATTGGAATTAGATCTTATTATATTGTACCTATGTTTTTACAAATAAATAATTTGAATTTGAATTTAAATATAGGTGGTAAATAAAAAGGTGTTTTGTACTGGTGCCAGTTGGCAGGTCCACCCACAACAATGACGTTCGGGAAAGCTGAGCATCAAAACTCAGTCAAACATTAGTTTCACTATTAAACCACTTGTTTTAAATGTAATGATGGGCGTAAAATGTGGGTTACACGCTTATTTCGCGGCCCTGCCCCGCCTCAACCAAGTAGTGGGTGTGACATGTTTTTGACATGGATATTATCTATGCCACTGTGCCATGTGTGAGCTTCAAGCAGTTGCATAAATCGAATAAATTGGTATATTTCCATACGTTATTTGAGAAGTTTATTGGCCCTGTTTTTATGATATATTTTTGTGTGAGGGCGGTAAAAATCAAAACACACCTTTAACCGTTTGAATGTCGTAATTACTGAAATAATTAAAAAGCCATTGAGCCTTGCGGGGATCCACTTTTTGAACACTCAAGGGACAAACAACCGATAATGTTTTGCCTAAATATTGTATTTATTTTAATATCTGCGTCGTTGGTCTTGTTTGTGCAATCGCTACTGCTGAACAGTAACGTCCTGGATTCAATTACCCGGTCATTGGTTTTTTTTCATCAGCAAAGTACTTGTAACTCGGCGTCTGGCTTTGTCACCGCTCCCTCCCGCCCGTAAAAACGGCCCGCCCGTACAGCGCGCGGGGCTGCTGTGGCCGAATTCTGGGCCAGGCAATGGATTAACGAAAAAGTTGAAGTACAAAACCTGGGTTTTGGAGGACTACACTTGTAAGAGCTACGCTGACTATAAACACTCTTGATGATGTTTTGTTTTAAAACAACAAAGGTTGCTATCGATTATTTTCAACTAAGTTGAAGACAAGAATCAATTAAACATAAAACAAGTTAAGCAAATCCAAAACTAATTCAATTCAATTAAACCGAATCTAAACCAATAATCATCCAATGAGAAAGTTCCATGAAATTATCCGCGGACAGTAGGTCAGCTCGCTAAACAAGGATAAGCATATGTGATCCTCTACAAGTGCGAGAGGGACGGCACTGTCCACATAATTGCATTACGTAAGGTGTTAGGTTCGATTCTCGCGCATTTTAATCGCTTTGCGAGGATAATACGCGTTGCAAAATGTTTGGCTAAGTTTTGAAAGTTAGAACATAAATGATGACATTTATGTTCTAACACCATTCCATCACAAACTTAAGCCTCATAATGATATGAGGCTTAAGGTTGTGATGAAGTTAGCTTTAATGGTGTGAGATGGAATGTCATTGCCTAATGTGGGGAAACTCTGCGAGACAACCTTTCGGCAAATCCAGCGTAGTCATATGTTACTTGGTAACTGTTTCATAACTTAGCAACCATCTGATGCTAAATATCCGTATTCAACTCGGTCTCTACATGGTCTCTACGATCAGCTGATTCATTGTTGTCGTTACGCAATCACATTGCTTGCCATCGAATTGCTAATCACGACCTACAGCTGATTCTGAATCTGAACCACGCCACCCTCTTTACAGCTTTACCTAAGTAAGCTGAACAAAAACATCCAATGGTTACTGCTATGAAAGACACAGGTTGCATTTACGACCTGAAAAACTGCATAACCCTTATAAGCACTTACGCACTAGATCTGATCCGTTTCCGTGAAATTTCGTTTTCGAAGTAGCCGTAGTACTTCTTGTAGGGAAGCTTACGCCCTACATCCGAATTCTATCCGTCATAATCTGTCATAATTCAGAACATTTTGAACTCGGCACTCAAATCACGGACACGGATCACGGACACGGATGTGTAGTGCGTGACCACCCTAATAGTGCACAACTGCATACCGATTGATTCTGATCGATAATCATATTTGTGTGCGATTAATGACAGTGATTCAGGATTGACTTACCTAAAATTACCCCTTTCATTTCATTCTTGCGTTTTACCAAACCACAAAGTTTACCTAATCCGCGGCATAGTATCAAACCGAGTGACATATCGGGTATTACATAAGAACCATTACTGCTGACCCAGTAACCGAATGCCTACCATCGCAGGCAGCATAGATCGGACCACTTACGACGAATTCTAATGAACCACTCTAGGAATTGAATGCCTATTGGCTGGTTGCTATTTCTTCCTTATAGGTTTGGAGGTTCACTGTAATTCTGCTGGTGTTGTACCCCTTGATATTATTCCAGCTAAAGCTAATGTTTTTTATATTTTTTGTTATGGGTTTGCGAGGTGAGATTGAGATGGTCAGTGGTGACAGAGACAAAGTAGACGATGGAGTGAGCTTACCCAGAAGAAGCCTGGTCGCTCAAATGCGTTCCAGACGCAGGTAGTGAGTTCGAATCTTTCGCTGTGGGCATTTTGAAGGATGTTTGTAAGCGTTTGGTGCGAATCACCGAGTCAAGCGTGGCAAGTTGATATTTTTATGTGTTTGTACTCAATGGAGGCGCCGAAGTCGAGACAACTCTCAACTCCATGACGATGTACCCCGAAAATTGGGACTGGGTGACAAGGCTTAAGGTCAAATCTGACCGCTCCACCATAGCCTCTCTCAAGGAACGAACTTCAGCACACCTGGATTTTATGCTGGACAAGTACCCCTCTGAAACAATACTGTCATCTGCATACCCAACCATACCAGGCTGAAGTAGGTCATTGATCTGCAGCAGGAAAAGAGTTGCAGAGAGAACAGACCCCTGAGGAACTCAATAGTCTTATTGAGGCTTGTTGTGTGTTATTTCGTAATGTCAATGTTCAAATACCAAAATATTATCGCACTGTTGAATTTTCAACTCAGCACCGAATTGAAAATCCAACAGTGCGATAATATTCTGGATTTCTGGCGTTAATTTAGGTGTTATCCACTTATAGTGAAAACAGGCCGATTGCCTACTCTTAAAAGCTTTATTTGTGATTCAACTGAATTCAACATCAGAATAATGGTGTCCTACTAATTCCTAGGTTATGTTTGGACACAGATAATATAATACTAGCATACAGATGCCTCATTCCATACAAAGAAACCGTGCCGACGTAGCCAGCATTTTTCTTCTGATTAAACTGATTATTTTTTGTCGATCAATCGCGTTCGGTTCCGCAGTGACTTGCAAGTAAAAGGGTTTACTCGGTTTGTGATTTTTTTTTTCTTTAAATACAGTGAAGGTTTGTTTTATAGTATTTTTTGCACGTTTTTAAACGTGTAAAATGTGTTACAATGCAAGTTTAAACATTCGAGTGGAATGCCTCAGAAATTTAAAACCGTCGTGCCATCTATTGGCATCAATTTTAAATGATCCGTTCAAATAATCTTTGCAATGTGAATTAAGAGCACAATATTACATAAGTTTGTACCTATGAGAGTTGATTAAACAAGAACATACAATTTTTATGTTCAAATGTAAATGTTACACTCAATTCAATAACAAATCGGTGCACATCGCGCCATCTAGTGAGATTTATTTGAACCAAATTTCCTTTGTTATCGCTGGGACTCCGTGGTTTGGATACGATATTTTGTTCAACTACTTTCTTAGGCTTAATTAACTCTGACAGTACTCGTAATAGGTGGCCACATCCTCACACGAAAAGAAGAATAAGTGTTTAAGAGTCCATTTACCTACCTTTTTTATATTATACATGAAGTTTGAAACAATTAGGGATCAATAAATTCTAAGAATTGTGGTGTAGTTTACAACAACACCATCCACCACAAATAATAATTACTTCTTGGCTCGTAACTGTACCTAAATAAAAATAACGGCAGCGAATCTAATCGTTGGCATTATTTTATTTTCAAGTAGCTTGTAGTGTTTACATAATTGTGGTTCCGCTCGTGTGCGCTTCTGAATTAAGCCATAATAATATAGTAAGTCACAAACTGCATTAATTTTAATGAAATATATACCTAAATAAATAAAGTAAATAAATAAATAAGTCTAGTACTACCGTGAGTAAGTATATCATTCAACATTTTAAGCAAATAATATTTAAAAAAGTATAAAAAAGGGTGATTTTTAGGGATCCGTACCCAAAGGGTAAAAACGGGGCCCTATTACTAAGACTCCGCGATCTGTCTGTCTGTCTGTCACAAGGCTATATCTTATAAGCCGTGCTAGCAAGACAGTTGAAAATTTCACAGATGATGTATTTCTGTTGCCGCTATACAACAAATACTAAAAAGGCAATATTTAATTGGGCCTCCCATACAACAAACGTGATTTTTTTGACGTTTTTTGCGATAATGTTAGGTACGGAACCCTTCGTGCGCGAGTCCGACTCGCACTTGGCCGGTTTTTATTCATATGGCAACCTATCAGAAGGAAAAGTGCCACTCATGAAAGTGTGAACTTAAACTACTTTTAAGGGTCCTACGCTCTGAAATGCAATTTCAGGTTTGGTCCTATCGTAAAAATGGTTCATATTAATTTGTTCTTTTAGCCTCTGAAAGATTGCCAATTATTAAAAGATGAAAATTAATGAACTTATATTATTTGTATTTCGTGATCTCTATAAAATCATAATATTGTGCTATTATTATGGATATAGAATTACATAAAGTTTTACAACTAAATTTTGAAATTGTAAATATGTTACGAAATACTTAATGGCCTATAGTGTATACTTTCAAATAATTATTGGTTTTTGAATATGAATAACATTGCTAAATCATTTAAATAATAGTATATTCATAGCCTATTAGTATTACCACAGATATATTACGAGATCGATACTATGTATTTTGCTAGTAACTATTACAAGTTAGGAACTTGGCGCACTAAAGCGGATGTTGTGTGAACATTATTTGATCATCTTTTAATCATATTTGATAATGATCGTCTAATCGTTTCAATGATCCTGTAAGCAATCTTCTGAATTATTTTATACGTGACAGCGGATTATTGCAGGCACCGTAAGTTTGCAATTAATCTTGCGACATTATAAATTCTCGATTTTGTGCACAGATAATTTCAAATATGAACAATTAATCCCATCCAAATTCGATAGTTTAAAATATAAGCGATTCGTATTGGGATTAAGAAAGAGTTTACAATATCGCGCGATTTATTTTAAACTTACAGTGTTTGCAATAATCCGTTACATATACAAAAAGTACTTTTCTTTTTATTAGTTTTTCAATTCCTTGTTCCATAATTATAATGCGAACTGTTTCTGTATAGCTACAAATCACTTCAGTTCACAGTTCGAAAAACAATAAGAATAATGAAAGTATTCGGTCGCTAACGTTGTGGTCGACACGGCAGCTGTTACGGTTACATAATTATTTTAAAACATTTACGATTCTCTGAGAACAGAGTTTTACGATTATGTCTGCCATACGTCATACTTTGTGTGCGGTTGTGCGGTATTGTTAGTAGGCCATAAAATGTTTATGTATGGTGGTGGATGGATGGTCTTTCTTACTGACAGTTCTTCTAAACTAATAAGAGAATAGAATGGAAAATAACTGACTAACTAAAACTAGTAAGATAATAGAATGGAAACTAACTTAAACTAGTAAAAGAATAGAATGAAAAATAAATAAAACTAATAAGAGAATAGAATGGAAACTAACTAAAACTAGTAAAAGAATAGAATAAGATAAGATAAGATATATTTATTTTGTAAAACATGAGTACAGTATGAATGTACAACTAGTAAGACTAGTAAGAGAATATAATGGAAACTATCTAACAAAAACTTGTAAGAGAATGGAATGGATAGAGTAGAAAACTTTGTCTAGTTAAAACACTGTTATAAGTCATGATTAATAATTATTGGTGTATTATGTTGTTTGTGCTTATTGTATCGTAGTGTTTCTTGTTTTACAAAAAAATACGAATACAAATTATTTATTTTAAGACACAGGACCAGCTGTTAGTAATGGTTTTCGCAGTAAACTGTTGTGGTCACAGCTACCTGTCATGCTTACTTAAAACCTATATGGTCACCAACCCATACGTCCCAGTGCGCGCTCACCGTAACATCTCAATGTTACACGGACGGTAACGTTGCCAAATACCGCCGTTTTCCGACAACTATTGAGAAATATTAATTACAGCTATTACGTGGCATTACTGTGGCCTGTTACCTGTCATTACGGCAAGTGGCGAGAGGGTTGCCATGGTTGAAGAGTGGCCAGAATATGACCTTGTCGGGTTATGTAAGGTCAGTAAAAGCAACATCTGTTGTATAAAAGATTGCGGGTCGAATCGTCAATGTTAAAATGTGATTTAAGAGAAGTTGTATTCGTATTTGTTGGACATTTTTTTTTATTCGGGATTTCTGTTATGTTAACTTATAGTAGATCAGCTTTTTTGCCCGGCTTCGCACCCTTAGCGACTCTTGGGATAAAAAGTAGCCCAGCCGGCGACAGTGTAGGTTTCTAACAATGACATAATTTTCGTAATTTTTCGCATGTCGCATGAGTTATATTACTTTAATAATTATTTTTCAAAATCAACGAAACCTGACGCTGCATCTACGTCATCAGAGACTTTTACAAAGTTTCTTGAAGTAATTGCCAGTTTAACCAGAAGTGCCTAGTTACTTAATATGTAAACCTGTCTGTACTTGTTCCATTACATGTGTCTTGGTAATAAAGTGAAACCGAGTGGTGTCGATAGCTTGAGGTCACGGGTCAATTTGATGTGCAAAGCTTTTATATAGGTTGATAAACAACAGCCTCTTTTTGTCGTGTTCCTGTCATCATGTTTTTGGTTTCCTTTTTCGCTGCTTCCATTGTTCGGTAGAAGAGTTTAAATACCATCAGTTGGCACTCATTTGTGTACTTTGTTTCTGGACGATCCCATGTAGAGTTGCCAGATCGGAAGACGAAAATATCTGGAGAAATTTTGAAAACGTCGGGCCTTTGAGGTTGTTGTCGGGAGAAAAAATATTAAAAATAAAAATGTAAACTAAAAACAAAAAATATTTTAATAGACTGAATATTGATAAAACACAACTTATTTAACTACACTTAATTTTTAGGTTGCCACATGAGTATTTGGCATTAAACTTTAATGAGTGCACCAATTAAGAAAAGATTTTAAATTCAAACAATTTACTTTAAATTTCAGTCTATTTAGTAACTCAGCTTTAAATATATCAAAAGCCATAAAATTTATCTCTTTGGTATATAAATGATTAAATGATTTAGCAAACTTAACATCGTTTTACATACAGTAATGCTTATAGGAATTGATACCACAAAATAAATGATCTGAAAGAAAGAACTTTCCAAGAACTTGTTTGTCTGGAAATTTTGAGTTTTGTCGGGAGTCTGGAGATCCTTTAAAATGTCGGGCGAATCCAGACGATTCCCGACCATCTGGCAACCCTAATCCCATGTTATGGTTATCTATGGCCACGAAGTCTATGCAGATTCGCATACGCTGTAAGGAGTTATAGTAGAAGTTACTTTGTTCTGTAGCTTAAATCCGAATTAAATACCAAATAATTAAATTGCTCTAAGGTAATCAGGGTGTCCAGTCACCAGTGCACAAACTGATCGGTGTCACCTTGTACAATTAATTGTTTGTAAGGTCATTTACTTCGAATAAGACCTTCCCTTTTAATGCCAAAGTTTAAGATATAAATATAACCGACTTTTTGGATTTTATTATCTGCTTATGAAAAAGTTTGCCTAAAAGCAATTGTAGAACAGTTCATATTTAGGGTTCCGTACCCAAAGGGTAAAAACGGGACCCTAATACTAAGACTCCGCGGTCCTCTCTTACGTCTGTCTATCTGTCACCAGACTGTATCTCATGAACCGTTATAGCTAGACAGTTGAAATTTTCACAGATGATGTATTTCTGTTTCCGCTATAATAACAAATACTAAAACAGAATAAAATATACATTTAAGTGGGGCTCGCATACAACAACCGTGATTTTTTTGCCGTTTGTTGCGATAATGGTACGGAGGTTCCGTGTTTTCGTGCGCGAGTTCGACTCGCACTTGCCCTGTTTTTTTATTGTTTATTTCGTAACATAACATCACAATTGTATTTATGAAAGGTAACGCTGAGGTACCCCAAAGTAAATCCACATATCGATTCCCATTCAAAATAATAGGGGACAGATTACTTAATACTACAGTATACCGAGCCGAGCATGTTGCTGTAAACTGACACAAATCTCAACTCCTGCATCATCATCATCATCATCATCAGCCTTTTATTGTACCCACTGCAGGGACACAGGCTTCCTCTCTGTGAGAGGGAATGGGCCGTAATCTACCAGTGCGGGTTGGTGGATGTCACATGTCTTCGAATTTTGGTTGTAGGACACGCCGGTTTCCTCACGATGTTTTCCTTCACCGTTTTGTGAGCGGTGATGAAATAATTTACACAAAGTAAAGCGCCTGCCTGGGTTCGAACCCACGACCTACAACTTGTAAGTCGCGGCCTTTACCACTTTGTCACCACTGGTCACCCCCAGACCACACGATCACGCGATCTCAAAATAATCTTTTTCTAAGAAGAAAAAGGTTATTTTGAGATCGCGAAGTGACATGTATACAAGTGATATACATCTGTTCCTTACACACACTCAAAATAACCTTACTTTAAGAGCTTATGGTAATGCCAGATCGCAAAACCCGCAAAACCTTTGGCAGGGAATCGAACCCAAGACCTCAACGTCAGCAGCTAGCGACCACTACACTAACTTTACTGTCCAACATGTATTTTTATTTTTTATAAAAAAATCTAGTTTAACACATTCGCTATCAAGGACTCGGCTCCCGAGGCCGATACATGGCTTTTTAATGGATTCAGTCAATCAACATTCCCTCAGAACGAAAGTCTCAACCACAAATGACAAAGTTTGGAGTAGGAACTTGAACCCGCGGTTGAACTCAGCGTGGCAATCAAGCCTGGGTGACTGACTCTGCTTACCGCCCACAACTCCACCAGGCATTTACTTTCGTTTACTTTACTTCCGCCTAACGTAAGAGCTGGTTTTCTGGCTTATTTATCTGTCACATGTATGAACATCCTGTACACGTGGTTAAAGACACCTACAGGAGGTTTTGTTCCACAATTTTTCCGTTTAAATTACATGTAAACCTTGTCTAGTATGACTTAGGTATGACCAAATAGTGGCGATAGAAAAAGACGCAGTACGTCCCTACACTGACTAAACTACTCCTATGCTACTCCTTACCCAGCCCATAAGTCAATGCCAAAAGTCTTCTACAGTCAAAGTCAAAGTCAAATATATTTATTTCAATTGGGCCAGTAAGCGGCACTTTTGAACGTCATACATATAACAAGTAATAAAAATTGATTCTACCGTCCATTCGGAAAAGTAGCTTGTTATGGAGAAGAACGCAAAAGAAACTCCATACTTACTCTTTTAAAAAAATAGGTGTTTTACAATATTTAGTACATACATTAATAAATTCATATATGCGAGGACGATGCTCCCAAAAATAACACAAAGTAATTAATTAAATTGATAAATAGGAACATGGTTCTCACATACTTACAAATATTGCAAAAATCGGTAAAATACCTATTTCAACAACAACGGAACAGTGTGTGAGTCAATTTCTAAAAACATAAAAAAAAATAAGAAAATTAATACAATAACCATGAATAGGAATATAAATTAGCAAATTTGATTTTGTCTACACTAAAGATTGCCCTATGGAGCAGGACCAGCATGTTTCCAAGCATTCTTATCTTAAATATAATCATCTAGTTTGTAATATGCTTGTTTACAAAGTGTGCTTTTAACTAAAGTTTAAAATTTACTTTCATTTAGTTCAATCTTACCCACTGTAGAACTTTTGATCGTTCGACCAAAAATTCGTTGGATCTCGATAACAAGCACACTTCCCCTTATTACGTAATGTCCCTATGGAGTGAAAGCGACAAGGATGGGGTCTTTGCCCCTACTTCCCCTTCACGCCGTATTAACGCTTGTAATCATGCGCTTAGGGGTCATTATGGCGTAACAACAATGTGTCTGCTTCTCATTACCGCTGATTTAGAGGTACGATTTGTACTCTGCTTTCTTTTCAATGTTTTCTACTCGTAGCTTAGATTTACTTATGAAAATGATATTTTAGTAAGCGCAAGCGTTAGGACAAAGACGGTTCGATTCCTGGGTCGGTCAGTGTTATTGGGTTTTTCCAATAATAATTTCCTTGAGTTTGTCAGAAGAGGAGTCTGGACTTGAACCCGGTTTATGGCAGTAGGCACGCCCTGATTGATGTACTACATACAGTACACCAGTCGGGGTGAGCATATATAGGTGAAAGTCAAATTCAAAGGCACGACAATAATTCGGATTTTGTTGATAGACAACTTCGCCACTTCCACGGTGTCATTAGTGCATGGCAGCGCTGAGGTCTTTAGCTGCAAGCTTTGGAGCAGAGGGCCGGATAGGAGGTGGAGCGTAGTTTGCAACAGATTTACGTTAGTTTATTTATTCTCACTTGGGAAGCTGCTCCCTGCGACATTTGCCAGTATTGACTAAGAACAAATCAGTCTGTCGCAGACCTACGTCTTTCTTTGATGTGCGACCACATCCTATACTTTTAATCCAATCACGTCATCATTGTTAACAGATACAATTGATTAGCAAACGATTGTGTAGGACCATTAACACTGCAGGAATTACCTGCCGGCTTTTATGACATAAAGCGTTTGATCGCTAAAGTTTTGCTCTTGCAAAAGATACGTAATAAGCCTGCCGGTTGCCTAGTAGAGATCGCAGAATGCGATAACATTGCCCCATTATATGTCGCAGTTTCCTTTTTTATGTATTACTAGCTGTCCCACGCGGCTTCGCGCCCGTCAATCCATCTACCCTACCTACTCTACCTACCCTACATACATGATTGTTGCGTAACTTAAACCGTTTACGGATGCTCTCAAAAAGGAATAATTTTGCCCGTTTTGCAACATTTGTCATTTATGCTCCGCTCCTATTAGTCCTAGCGTGATGTAATATAGCCTATAACATTTCTCGATAAATGGACTATCCAACACAAAAATAATTTTTCAATTCCAACCAGTAGTTCCTGAGATTAGCGCGTTCAAACAAACAAACTCTTCAGCTTTATAATATTAAAAAAATAATATATAATATAAATTAATTGCAATAAAGTAATAAATATCTATTCTCTTACTAAACCGATCTTGCACTTCTTATGACGGAAGACTAATTTATGCAGAAGGAGGCTGGATAACCCAACATCTAGCATCCTATAAGCATTAATCAAAACCCAAAACAAACGTTTTATAAAATCCCATCACCAAATAAGGATACAAAGACTCCTACATCGGGTCATTGCGTCGTACAAATATTTATTGTACTTCTACTTCTAAGTTAACTAACCCACATTCCTACTGCGTTAGTTTTTGTTTTATTTCCTGATAAGATGATAATTGTGAAGAGACCGGGAACTAATGATATGGGGTCTCACGGTTGGTATTATAAGTGGCAAGTTAGTTTTGGTGACTGTTTGTAACTTTCTTTTCTATGTATCTTTCGGAAAGGTGTCCTTGCTACTGATAAAGATGTTGGAATGTTGTTATGGTGTTTGTAACTTTGTAATTTATGACTATAACGATCCTCATTATGGATGTGGCCCTACGTGTTACAAAAAAACGCCGTGCGCTATGATTTGACTCTCTACACTTTAGCCAGCTAGCCTAAGTGCTTTTGATCAATTCATGATCAAAAGCTCCTAAAGACTCTATATTAATGGAATCAGCTTCACCCACCATCCTTAGCAGTTAGGAGTCCACTTAGCCTTTATTTCACGCCATCATCCCATAGTGGCATGGCACCAAAAAATAAAAAATAAAACTAATCAAATCATTGTTTATTCGCTCAAACATGAGTATCATACATACATAACAAATTGCCAGCATGAAGAGTCAGCAACAAGGCATCAGCGCCAAGCTTCTATTCAGCCTTTAGTCCCTTATATACCGCAACTTAAACAATCTTGACCTCACTAATATCAAACGAGTATTCTAATACCCACACTTACGCACAACCTCGCATGCCTCCACATTTCCTATCATTCGATCAAATTATTTGAGCCACTGATGCGTACCGTATGGCGTATGATCTTCACCTTGTTCGACAAAAGGTTAGGGACGGTAACCGTACTGGTACAGGTTAGTAATCAAACAGGTAAGTTTATTATGATTGTTATCGAATGCATTACAGTTGTTAATGTGGATTGCTATTTGTGTGATAGTGGTTCATTCCGCATAGCCGCATAGGCGTTTAACTAGTCCTACAGTCCTTACCTGAGAATTGTCCTTACATCTTTTTTGACTTTGATTCGAGTATGAGCATCTGGAACATTTGCCTTAGTCCCTCCTTTATCTACAGGAATAGAAATTAAAAGGATTTTTCTCAGGTATGTTCCTATTCCAGAAATAATCAAATTCAAATGTAATCTAATCAAATTAGGTTCATTCGTTCGTTGGTATGGGCACAAATAATATAATACTAGTATGGGCATGGCCACGTCAAGAGACGTGTGCGAATCCCTACTATTTGAACGAAAAAATTTACAAAAATCAGTGCCCCAAAACGCCTGCCCGTCGCCACTTCTCTTTGTTTTAACTGGGAATCGAAGTAATGCAATAAACTCTCAAGCAACTTAGGGACTGTCCATAAATCACGTGAGGCTTAAAAGGGAAGTGTAGCAAAAATCACGATATATCGCAAGGGGGGAGGGGGTCTCCGGGTGTAGTAAGATATTGTATTTATTTTCTCGTCAAACGCGCGATTTCTAAACCTAAAAGTGGCGTGTTGTGTTATTGCGCGTATATTACACGCACGATAATAAAAAAATACACTATTTTTATGCCAGCCAAAAACAACCTGCAACCTTCCTGTCTAGATATTTTGGTCATGGTCCTTAATAACAGAATAAAATTGGATTACACTTTATACCTGTATTTAATCAATCAATCATTTATTTTGTAAAACAAAGGTATGGTCACAGATGGTATATTATTATTATAATATGTGCACTATGTTTTGCCAATATCTGGCGTACAAAATTAACATAAACAAGCAACAATAAATAAAGATGAGATATTCAAAATAAAAAATTATTTGTAGGTACTAAAAAAAACACGTGATTTTGGGTGGCGGCGCGGCGGGAGGGTTGTCTTAAGCCTCACCTCGTATCATCAAGGGGGAGGAGGGGGCGTTAAAAATGCAAAAAAAAACATCACGTGATTAATGGACGGCCCCTTATCTATGTGCGTATCTGTTATGTCATCCTGGCTAAGTATCTCCAAGAGAATAGAAATCCAACATCAAATTCGTTGTCACTGTTCGTATAATTCCTTAGCATTTGCCAAGAACCTTTTTGTCTCAGCTGCTTCTGTCTTTTTTAAAACAACAAATAAGAACTAATGATTCCTTTTGTCATTATATCAGCGTGAAGATAATAATTGCTTTGTGAAGTATGTATTACACAATAATTACTTGGTGAAAGTTCCTCCTTAACATTAAATGCAATTATCTTGTAAATTCCGTAATGATCTGACGTCATAGGTACTTACAGTTACATTTTTGCAAAAAGAAAGAGTTTATTACACGCGGACTCTTTTGAGAAACGCATAGGAATTGAACGTTAATCGTGCTGCATAATATCTCGCAAAAAGAAACTGAATGAGAAGGCTACGACAAAGTGACAATAATAAACGCGGTATAAAGTTATACCAGGTATAACAAAGGAATAACCATACATTTTCATAGGTTTATATTTGGTATAACTTTATACCGCGTTTATTAGTAAACGGGTAAGAGATTACCGCACCAAAATACCGCATAGTTTACCGAACTAACCATTGTGCATTGGTTGACACGTTGACAGTCGATATCTCTGATGAATTACCCTTTGTCGGTGGTAGATCGAACCAAAAGTCCAACTGTTGAATGCTGATACTTTTCAATATAATTTCAATAATCTCCTGTACGGTTCTACAAAACTTCCCAACGGTTCCGATTTTTTAGGGTTCCGTACCCAAAGGGTAAAAAAGGGGACCCTATTACTGAGACTTCACGATCCGTCTGTCTGTCTGTCCGTCTGTCACCAGGCTGTATATCATGAACCGTGTTAGCGAGACAGTTGAAATTTTCACAGATGATGTATTTCTATATTGCCGCTATAACAACAAATACTAAAAACAGAATAAAATTAATATTTAAGGGAGGCTCCCATTCAACAAACGTGATTTTTTTGCCGTTTTTTGCTCGATATTAATAACGGCAACAGGTAGACGCTTGAAATATTCACAGAACATTTAGTTGTATATTCACTTCAAAAAATAATAATTATAAAATTAAAATAAAATAAATTAAGGGGCTCCCATACAACAAACGTGATTTTTTTGCCGTTTTTTGCTCGATATTAATAACGGCAACAGGTAGACGCTTGAAATATTCACAGAATATTTAGTTGTATATTCACTTCAAAAAATAATAATTATAAAATTAAAATAAAATAAATTAAGGGGCTCCCATACAACAAATGTGTTTTTTTTGCCGTTTTTTGCTATAATGGTGCGGAACCCTTCGTGCGCGAGTCCGACTCCAGTTGGCCAGTTTTTTTAACTCCACACTTCCATATCTGAGATTCGCGGCATCCATGTCAACTAGTACAAAGCATAGAGTTCGAAGCATGTCAAACTTAAATAAATTTTAGTTGCAAGAACGATCCAAGTACCTGAGACCCTTGCAAGTAAACTTTTTTCCAAACTATGTCAAGTAACCACGTTAAGCACAGCGAGGTGTTCACGTGGCCGGAGAGGTGTTTGCCCAGCATATGATGCAGATTTAACCGTATCAGTTAATATCATATCGAACTCAACAACAATAGACCAGCATAATTAAATAAAACTGCGTATAAACTAGTACGATCACACATGATCACGCCGGGGCGCGGGCAGAGAAAGTGCGTCCCAGTAGTATGTGGACGTGTTGCGCAAGCGCACTTATGACAATGTCGGCGCAAGCCATAGGCGGTCAAGTTCATCCCGGCTATGTTATGTCGAGAATTTGTGCTAGATTTTGTATAAATAGCGCTGTTTATGTGATGGTGTTAAGCTACGAAAAAGATGAGTGTTTGTCAAGCAAGATAGAAAAAGTTGTCTTTACCATCGAAATTTACAACACTGTCATTCTAATTCAATAGTTGACATCAGAATATCAGATTAACAATTGACATCAGTAATTATTTCTATTATTTATTAGGCTTATTGACAGTAGATCACTCATTTATCAGTAATTTCATCTGGTTCTGTCTTTACAATCGTTATAAATTGGACAAAATACCATCTAATAGGAATGTTCACATAGCCAAACTAGTTGACTCATTTTATATTCTCTACAGTGTACAGCTATCCGCTTACAACCTATATTTAACCCTGAAAACTTAATCTTAAATTTACAAGTTCCCCTACGTACCTTGACCCCACCCGCTACCGCTCATGACTTATACCGCCCTCACGTCACCGATGCCTCCCGCTAACAAGCGCGCGCGCAACTTAAGGCGCAGTGAAACTTATTAGCACCTGTTATGTGCTGCTATTATTATTATTATTCACTTTTACTCTATGAGGCTCGGTTTAATGTTAATTGTATGGCTTATGTAATTAAATGGCTGTGCGCTACTTGGCTTGTATACATTTTGTGCGAGTTTGTTTTTATTGCTCTATGTGTTTTGATCTGCACTGGAATATACATTACACGCCTGTATTTTCCAAAGGTGTAGGTAGCGGTTATTTCGTCAGTTACCTAAGTTTAACTAGCTTCAGCCAGCGGCTTCCCCCGCGTGTTTATTGTTTTGTTGAGGACATTATACCGGTATGAAAAGTGTACCTATGTGCCATTCCACACTAATATATCTCTGTTAAATATCACCCAGATCCGTTCAGCCGTTCTGGCGTGAAAGAGTAACAAACATACATCCATCCTCACAAACTTTCGCGTTTATCATAGCAGTAGTAAACAATAGCATATTAGTAGCTGATTAATAATAACTAATAATAATAACAGCCGCTCGGGTCGATCATCAAGGTTAAGCAACGCTTGACGAGGTCGGTCCGTGGATGGGCGACCATTTCAACATACCGAGTTTCCTCCGTGCCTCGGAAAGCACGTTAAGCCTTTGGTCCCGGCTGTCATTTGAAGATCTTTGACAGTCGTTACGGGTAGTCAGAAGCTTGAGATCTGACACCAGTCTTGCCAAGGGGTACCGTGTTTACCCAGTTACTGGGTTGTGGAGGTCAGATAGGCAGTCGCTCCATGTAAAACACTGGTACTTAGCTGAATCCGGTAAGACTGGAAGCCGACCCCAATATAGTTGGGAAAAGGCTAGGCAGATGATGAGTATTAGTAGCTGATTCCTATGTATATCAGCCAATCAGGGAGTGAGGCTATTACCATGAGCGGTGCACCAAGCCAGACTCTGGATAGCTGTTAAGAAATTCCAAATGGAAACTAAAGGAGTAATGTTTCCAAAAGGTCAACAAATAAAATGAAATCGTTTTTTTTTAACATCAAAGCACAGAAGCTTTCACATTTGGGCCTCCGAGAATGTTTGATAACTTTTCACTTTTATCACCTACAAGATAAACGTGGTTGAACAATTTTGAAAAAGTGTCTCTTAGTTACCTTGTATTATGAAATCAAATTAGTACATTTATTTACTTATATTGTATAGTTACCTAAAATGTAAAATGATCTTGGTACTTAGTAGGAGGTTGTCGACTTATGACATAAAACAAACAAAATGATAACATGAAATTATAAATAAAGAACTACATTCAAGTTATTTACAACCTAATCAACGAAATGTATGATTTTGTACACACCAGTGTCCAATACAGTGTACAAAATCGACGCATTATCGCACCACAAAAAGGCGGAAATACAATCAGCAGCAACAATTAAATCAAAACTGTTTCGAAAACATATTATTATAAGGCGCGAGTACATGACTAACAACAGGTACTACTATCGCATGCAGTAAAACGACACGCGACACTGTTCGAAATTCAACGAGCTGTCAATGACGCGTCACTTCGTCACGTTGCGTCAGAACATCAGCTAATCGGCGCGCGCAACTGGACCGTTACTACGCCCATGTTGCCAGTGTTGCCACACCTCCACTTGCACTGATTAGAAATCTCTTATTCATAAGTCACATCTTCGCGTTCTTGCAAACAATAAAATCCGGCAATGAATATCGAGCGGAAAAACCTTTACCATTCTTTCTTCCTGTATTTTATGGGTCCGGTTTTTGGTTTTATGACTCACGTGGATCTGCGTTTTCTTGTTAAAAAAAACAATCTATCACACAAGTCCAAACCTGCTTGAATTCAGAAAATATGGAATGTTTGGTTTTGATCTCATTGATTTGAAAAGTGCGACATCAGACATAGATACCAGAGATTACCTTTTACAAGCATAATCAACTAAACTATGTTTGTTGCCTCATTAATAATATTAGATAAAGTGAAGACCAGTAAAGCTAGCACAAAGATACAGTAGTTGAACAAATCCGCAAATACAAGTCACAAACATTAACACTTCGACCAAATCGATTAAGCGCAATGTCGTTAAGCTGTCCTAAATCCCCACACTTACATTCAACGTGCCAACTGCAACTCATAGTGAACTGTGAGGAAACGTATAGCGAACCCATCATTTCAACAGATCGCAGAGGTCAGTACCATCGCGCGCAGCATACCAAGTAGCCAGCATTGCAAGTAGTTGCAACTGCAAGCAATTGCGAACAGTTGGGACATGGTACACTTAGTACTGATAGTACGTGAGATGCATGTTGTGCTTTGAAAAGTGGTCCGACGGGAAAAGAAAATTGAGAAATGTCGGCGATTATAGAGGGTTCCATAGAGCTAGTTTTGAGAATGAAGTAAAAAGGTTAGAGAAAAGTGTCCTATAGGACATATGAATTACGAAATATTGGTAGGGCTGCGCAGAAGCATTGTCATTTATGCTTCAAAAATCAAAAGCTACCGGCAAGAAACTCCACGGTTACTCTTTTAAAAAAATGGTTTGGTTTTACAATATTTCCATGTGCATTAGTACTTGGATATGGGGGGACAACGTAGGCCCGACAATATGTCGTAAGAAAATTAAAAAAAAAGAAGTAAAACGAGATAAAAAGTTAACACAAGCATCTAGAAATCTAGAAGGCCTACAATGTTCACACATTCACAAAACAATCGGTAAAAGAATTTATACAAATATAAAAAAAAAACAATTAAAAATTAATGTCTAACAGTGCTGTAACTATTCTTAGCAAAGGGCTATAAAGATGATTGAAAACCTTTGTAAAAAGTCTAGTTAAAAGAACAAAAATGAGATTGAGAATAGTTAGAGACATCCACATATTTGTGCCGTTTATGCGTTACCCAGGGAAGCCGCATGCGCAGAAGGAGCTAAAGCCAAAATGTTTATCTTCAACGTAGTCCTTGATGTTATAATAAGCTTTTTTTAATAAGGACACGTTTGATGTAGTTTTTGAACTTTCCATCGGTCAGTTCTATAACTGACTTTGGCAACTTGTTATAAAAGCGTATACTGTTTATAAGAAACGACTTGCTAGTTTTCGTTAATCTGAATTTGGGTATTACAATTTCGTGCTTACTGCGTGTATTTGAATTATGGAAGTCGCTTCTAGTTTTGAAAAGTCCTCGATTTTTGCGGACATACTAAATACATTCCAAAATATAAATATACATTTACTAGTTGACCCGGCAAACTTTGTTTTGCCATAAAAACTCCAAACATTCACCTACCCTACACCTACCCGACACCTACCCTACACCTACCCTACACCTACCCTACACCTACCCTACACCTACCCTACACCTACCCTACACCTACCCTACACCTACCCTACACCTACCCTACACCTACCCTACACCTACCCTACACCTACCCTACACCTACCCTACACCTACCCTACACCTACCCTACACCTACCCTACACCTACCCTACACCTACCCTACACCTACCCTACACCTACCCTACACCTACCCTACACCTACCCTACACCTACCCTACACCTACCCTACACCTACCCTACACCTACCCTACACCTACCCTACACCTACCCTACCATATTTTTTTTTTTTTTTTTGGGATGAAAAATAGATGTTGGCCGATTCTCATAGATACCGGATAAGCACAAAAAATTTCATCAAAATCGGTCAAGCCGTTTCGGAGGAGTATGGCAACGAAAACTGTGACACGAGAATTTTATATATTAGATGTTCCTATCCGGTAGCTCACTAACCAAGATAGATATAGAACTTCTGTTACTTCGATAAACAAAGAGACATTTAAATTTTAATTAGATACAAACTAGGTACATAGTATAGCTATAATAGTTTCAGATTAAACAGCGAGTGACAAGCGCGGAGTAGAATCGGAATGAACTCGGAGTGGGGTCATCGACTGGCGAGTCGACTATCGCCTCACCTTGACATAGATCTCGATACTGTTCACTAGTCGATGCTGAGAAGCTTTTTACTGCGACTTCTCTTGTGCATTCCCAGTTTTTTTTGTGTTTTCTTTTAATCAGAATGAAACAAGTTTAGTTTTTATTGGGGCGTTATTTATAAAAATCTGGGTGCTTTTTAGCAGATTCCTACAGTACCGAGATTTTTATAAATGTACCTATATATTTTAAACAGAAGAGTTATAGGTACTAACTGCGCAACTTTTAGACTACTGGAGAATTGTGTATTGATATTTAAGTGTAGTGTTCAGTGATTTTCAAGAATTCTTCACCAACAGCACCAAGAATTTACGTTTAAAAAATACCTCTGCTATATACACCGTGAAATTTAAGTGGTTGTTTTCCCGCGGCAGAACGACTTGCCTTTAGGAGTACTTTCGAAGCATAGAGTTAAAGTAAAAAAATAACGATGTTTTTATTATAAAATAATTTAAAAAATATTCATCAACTCGAAAAAGTGAGTAACAATAGTAACTTGTAGGTACTAGGTACTACTCGCGTCACCACCGTGTTATTCACCGTAGTACCTAGTACCTACAAGTTACTATTGTTACTCACTTTTTCGAGTTTATGTTTTTTTTTTTTAATTATTTTAAAACAACAACATCGTTATTTTTTTACTTTAACTCTATGATTCGAAAGTACTCCTTAAGGCAAGTCGTTCTGCCGCGGGAAAACAACCACTTAAATTTCACGGTGTATACATACAGTTTTGTTTTTATTTGTTATTGTTAACGTGACTTTATTCTCTATTTAAGGAGAACTCGATTTATTTACACGATTTTCAATGAAAGCTTAAAAATACTTGTTCATATATGTACATATATACTTACATGAATTGGTAAATCTTTTAGTCGTGGTACTTTAAACCATTTGTTTTGGTTGTAATTGCATTGAAAAGATGGATGGACTGTATGCAAAGTGACATGAAAAAAAAGGGAGTCAGTGATAGCATGACGGGGGATAGGACGGTATGGAAGAAGAAAACAGCAGCCGTATTGCGTAAGTGCGCAAAGAGTATAAACTCTATCCAACCGACCAATCACATGCGAGATGAATGACGCGATGTGGATTTCCGTTTTGTGTGATTGGTCGATTTGGTCGCTTGGATAGAGTTTAAACTCTTTGCGCACTTACGCAATATGGCTGCAGGTTGCGCCAACCACAAATAACATGGGATAAGAACAGGAAGATGATTAGAGGAAGTTTAATTATTGATACAAGATATACTAAATCTAGAAAACTCACTCCACCCTGAAAAGGAATAACCTCATTTAAAAGCGACAGTGGCAGTCAGAAACACTTTCCCTAGTGTCAGTAATAGATCATGCTTGTCATACAAACAACGGATATCAAGACAACATCCGATAAACTGCTTTCTTCAATACATTATCGGTTAGTCTACAGATCAAGTTATCAAGTTTAAACTTTATCTCAAGGGAACAGAGTCCAGAGTAGTTGTTCCTTACTAAAGTGCGTAATGTAAATGGCCCCATGTTAAATATTGCTGAGATCTTTTGTCGGCCAATATTATACTTCACATCACATCACATCATCAGCCTATTAATGTCCCTACTGCTGGGACACAGGCCTCCTCGCTGTGAGAGGGAATGGGCCGTAATCCACCACGCGGGCCCAGTGCGGGTTGGTGGATGTCACATGTCTTCGATTTTTTGGTTCTAGGACATGCCGGTTTCCTCACGATGTTTTCCTTCACCGTTTTGAGAGCAGTGGTGATGAAATAATTTTACACAAAGTAAAGCGCCTGCCTGAGCTCGAACCCACGACCTTTTAGTTTGTATGTCTTGTAAGTCGCGGCCGGTACCACTGGGCGACCACTGCTCTCATTCATTCTCATATTATACTTAATCATATTCTATTTAACGAGCAATATTTGTATAAACATATGTTAACACGTTCTCGAAAACGGCTCTAACAAATCCGATATATTTTTTTTATATAGGAGTTTTCGGCAGCGAAAATCGATCTAGCTAGGTCTTATTTCTGGGAAAACATGTTTACTCAAAATAAATAATTTCTTTATTTTCACCCACGCAGAGCTCAGTCGCCCTGGTACTATACAATAAATAAGTTGTTGAATTTGAAGCGTTTTGTATAAGGATGTAAATATTTGTTTATGAGACCTTATTTAAATATTTTTGAACATTTATATCTGAAATACGTAAAACTACTACCAACCATTCACGCAGAATAACACAAAGAGCATGATTAAATGACTAATGATATTATATTTTTAAATTTGTTAAAATAAAACTTTTAAGTACACCATGACGTAAATTGCATTGTGCCAGCTTAGTCGAACATCGGACATCTAGACGCACTGCAAGTTATCATCCTTACCTTGTTGCCATTCCACCAATTCGAACCAAGCGCTTCCAAACATCCTTTATAATGCGCACAGCGAATGAATGGAACTCACTACCTGCGTCTGTGTTTCCGAACGCTTGAATGCGTGCAAATCTCTTCAAAGTTAGAGTGAACAGGCTTCTTCTGGGTAAGCTCACTCCATCGTCGACTCTGTCTCTGTCACCTATGACCTAGACTAGAGTCAAGAGCAAACCAAATTATAAATAATAAAAAAAAAAACGAACACAGACACAGCCAAAAGTAAAAATAATACTAAAATTTGTAAAAAATTGTGTCGGGGCTGCGCTGTAAAAAAAAACCGATCTCTAAAAATAAGTTAGTATGTCGTTACTTTTAATGCCTCGCCGGATGAAACAACATGTATTGGTGCTTCCGCAGTAAACAAAAGATGACTCTGAACATGACCGATTCTGACAATTACATTGAGGTCAATGTTAACGATTTAATTAACGTCCGTTTTTGTCAGAACCGCCATATTTAAAATTGTATGACAACATAAGCATGGTCAGGCTATAACATTTCCACTATTGGGGCACAGGCATCCTCTCTGTGAGAGCGATGCGCTGTTATCCACCACGCGAGCCCAGTGTTCGTAGATGGATGTTACATGTCATGTCTTTTAATTTTGTCCTTTTATTTAATAAATAACACACACTTCATCATCATCAATACTATTTTATTCAAACCCAGTTAAATAAATAAACAACATAAATTAATTCCCACGCGTAATCATGAATGAAGGGCTTAGGTCTCAGCACGTTTAATGCCATAAGCTCTCAAGGCTACACACCTGAGTCCCAAGGTTCCCTGTTACCTGCATAGCCTAAAGGGCACTATAATGTGCACAATAATGCACAAGATTGGAAAGCGCACATTCGCACAGCCGCAGCTGAGGTCAACCTCTCTGAAACTATAGGAAGCTAACTAGATTGGTTTTGTGCGTAATTTTGTGCTTTACAGCCTACAGGCTGCGTGTGCGCAACATTGTGCTTATAAAGTGATGTTTTTATACCTTTTCGCACTTGTCATGTCTTGAAGCTTTTCCAATGCTGTCGCTGGAATTAGGCTACTAAAGTAAAGAAATTTTTTTTTTGCGGCAGCCACGAAAACACGCAAATAACATATTTTTCTTCGTTAACTACGAAAGTTAAATTCCTAACTATTTTTTTTTATATTCTTCCACAAAAGACGCCTGCAAAAGATGACATACAAACTAAAATAAATAAAGCTTAACTACTTACCACATGTTTTATACTTAAAAATAAAACATAATAGTATTTGACAACACCCTTTGTTTATGCTACTTTAACACTTTATTGATTTCCCTGTTAAACATGAAGGAAAAAACGCTGCAGGAAGTGATAGGTATTTTGAAAGTGTCACCGTAAGATTGCACGTAGGTACACCAAAAGGTTCGCGTTCGAAGGCAAGCCAGTGTCATTTATTTAAATTAATGGCGGCTGTCAGAAAATTTCGGACCGAAGATTACTTCATCATTGACATCATAAGATCTATGTGATAGCTTAAAACTTCTTAAATATCATCATGCTTTTTCCGGCTCTTAACTTTTGGTTCTAAGACATTGCCACCCAATGTTTTCCTTCACCTTTTTATTTTATACTAGCGACCCGCCCCGGCTTCGCCCGTGTCAAATGATACAGAATAACCTTCCTCGTTTCTCACTCTTTCTATTGGTGAAAACCGCATGAAAAGCCGTTCAGTAGTTTTTAAGTTTATCGCGTACAGACGCGGCGAGGGACTTTACTTTATAATATGTAGTGATGATTTACTAAACGTTGTGTTTCTGCCTTTTTCAGTGGAGGATGCCAGTGGCCGCTACACGTCCATGTTCTACTGGGGCAACAACTACTGGACGGGGTCGGCAGAGCTGTGCGACATCCTCAACGACGAACACATACCCGTTAAACAGCGCAACAGTTAGTATCCTTACATCTAAGTGTACCGCTGCGTACGAACAATGACAATAGAGCTGACGTCACCAAAATCTTCGTCACACAATCGCATCGCACAAGCAAAGATATCGGCGAGACACTTAGACAAACCCTTCTGGTAGGACGATCTGCCCCTTTCAGTGGAGGATCCTGAGCTTTCAACCCTAGCTGTTCTGCATATCTCCTCCATAGCGATTTACCTTTTTTGTGCTGCGTACTGGCATCAAGGTACAAAAACATGTACATGGCTGCTAGCATCTTAAATATTAATACGGTAGTAAGAATTGGAAGTAATAGAATTTCTTCTCATATTTTTTATCTGCAGGTTTTACGCAGCTTCGTATACGACTATGCTACCAATTTTACGTTGATAAGAAAACGTAATATAACCGACGACGTGCATAGATTCAGAACATATACGAAGCAAATGGAGTTTGTAAGGATCTTAGCAGGTGGCGTTATGTAGTTTATGTATGCAGATAGAAACTAATATGCTTTCGAAAGCAAGATAATAATAGCATCATTGTAGTAGCATCATTACAAGCTTTACCTATTACGTATTATTGTTTAAGTATGTCACAGACCCTAAACTAACAACGAAATACTTCAAGTAGTTTATCAAATTCTTCTTCAAACAGTCTCGCAACTCCGCTATTGTATTGCTTGCGTGTCAGTAGGTACGGAACTCAGTTAAGTAGGCTTTGTTGTGTGCCGCCAACTAGTTATCTTAGTCGTATCTTATGAGGTTAGCACGCGATGTGTAGCGAGATAACTAGGATGTTATCGGTCGGGTTGGTATAGCTGTGGACTTAGATAGATGTTTTGCCGAGTATCTCAACACCACTGTGGATTCTAGCTTTCAGGAATTAATAATTCAGCCTGTATTTCGTCACTGCAGAATCTTTTACCACTGTACTTGAGCCTGAACTAATATGGACCTATCCCTCCTATAGTCACGAAGCTCTTCACACCATCTAAATCTCCTTCTGCTGCAATTTCGTAAACCGTTTTCAGAGGCCTACGTCGTGGAGGTCCACAATATCCACAAAGCAATTGACACGCGGTTATGATACCGCTTTTGTTGAGAGGCTGATTTTCATGTGATATCGGTGATTTGGGCCCCACCTATTCCTACGTGAATGCAGTGGGAATATTATTGTAGCTTTTCTGAATTAAAACTTATATGTGTGTAATCAATAAGCAGTAAGCACCAAAAATACGCAACGATCACCTAAAAGCTTTTCAGATAACTTTTACCATTTGAAATCCTTGTGATATGGAAATTATAAATTAAATTAATTGGAAATACGAGTATTCTGCTATAAAGAAATTGCAGTCAATCATTTAGCTCCTTTTACAGACAACATAAGTAATATCAAAATGTCTGTGTGTAAATCTAATTTAGCAACAAGAACCATGGGAGCACGTTAAGCGAATAGTAATTAATTTCGTCAATACTGTGTTACTGTATGCAACAGATTGCAATACTACCCGAGCCGTTCCACGCAATGTGGCGACACTATCGACTCGATGCTAATCGATATGCAGTATCGATAATAGACCACAACACTTGCGTAATCGAGTAATGGTAGAAATGGATTCGGTGTACCGTAGAAACAATGTGTTTTTTTTTAAATGGAAATATTTTCACTTGATTTTTTTACTTTGTAGTTTAAAATTTAATGAGGTAAGTCAAATATTTCTTTGTTTGTTTCGAATTTTTCTTTCGAAATTTGTAAAGTAAAAACTAAACAATATTTATAATCGAAATTATCTTTAAGGGTACACTAGTCGACGGCACGAACTATTTTTTGCGCGGGGTTAAAATGCAGTTTATATCAAACGACAACACGTGCGGAAGAGATAGATGCTGTGATGAGCAGTAGGAAGCTAGTTCGCGTACGAATACACACTTTTGCAAATTTGTAGCGGAATGGATAATGGCTTAGGACGAAACCGAGCGCGCGAAATTTTATAAACAGACCTTTGACAGTCTAGATATCATGAGAAAACGACTAAACGTATCTGTTAAAATAAAATTATTTGCTTTGTTGAACTACTAATCTATCCCTGTATGGAGGCCGTTTTGCATTATTCCGTCTTCTTATGGTATTTATTCGCGCCCAAAAATGTGTTAAAATTTGTGTCGAAATGTGGAACTTTCGACGCTCATAACTTTCAAATGTTTTCTTTTTTTACCTTTTTTGCTTCCATACGGGGCTAGATAATGATGAGACAAATTGATATCACTTTTTGTTTTGAACGTACATCGTCAAACAGTGGAATAATCCCTAGACTACGTTTGTATGGAAGAATTTTCGACTAGTGTAACCTTAAGTATATATTTTTGCTTGTCTTCATCGTAGCTAACCCCAATATGCCAGGTCATTTCCTACAAGTTGACTCCATCTTGAATGATACTTACACTTTAAGTTAACGCTTGTTATTTATTGTAATTTTTCCGTTGTCATGGTGCTTATAAGAGTCGAGTGGAACTGTTTCAACCTGACTTGGAATATGAGACGCAAGGCTCATATGAAAACTCCAAGCCTCAACACAACTCACTGGTAAATAAATCAAAGCGTTCTTCTTTCCTAGACCGTATGTACCTGATGGCCCATTTCTTTTCCAATGACCACAATTTGGTGTGCGGTCATCATCGAGTTGGGCCTCCTTCAGGTTCTTTTCAACCGTTGCCGCGTCGTGAACAAGTGGCTAGCAACATTATTAAACAATTACGTGATCAAGAGCCAATTATGAAACCGAAGTACTAAAATTTACAAAACTGTCCAAAACCAAGCACTTGCAATAATATGACAGTCGACACCCGGCACATTGACTGGGTCAAGGGATGTTGACTTACGTCACTTTCTACAAACAGCTGCGGCCTTGTCTCCTGCGCCCGCGCAGCTCTCGAGAAACTTAAAAAACTGATGAATTAAAAGTAGGGCTACTTAATGAGTTAGTGATTGTACCTAATTGATAGTAATTGAGATTTACTGTTATTTTTTTTAAGGCAAGTTTTTGTTGTTAATGTCAGATGAAAACCAAAATGTTCTTCGAAGGTTTTAAAAAGGTTTCCATTTATAGTGACTCATATAAGCAAAAGGCAATGAAAGGCTGAATAATCTTGACGTCATAAAAGTGTTTTTTTAAATACTAATGTAACTTTAGATTAAATTTAAATCTATTCTGAAAATCTGAAAGTATTTCTTCGACGAATTATTCAATAGGACCTTTTACCATTCATTCAGACATTATTACCTACAAAAAATGTATTATACAGTTCATTATGCAATTTTAACGACAGTTTACAAATTAGTATTGTAATATCGGTGCACACAAACAATATTAATCATTGTGTAAAATGTGCACACAGTTGACAGCGCGCGTTGATGTCTTTTGTATGGCGCTGCGGATGCGCAGCTGTGATTGATAAAATAGCATTTTAATCTAGGATTCTAGGTTTCGAGAATTTTGGTATTGAAACTAATATGATTTATGAATGCAAGGTTCAATGATATTATATATTTTCATAGATTTGCATAATGGGGTTATATTTATTTTAACATTCCTTCATCGTGATATGTATTTTCATCGTTCCATTATAATTATATTACGAAATGATAACTTAATGTAACATAGATGCTTGTTGCGTATAAAAAAAAATATATATTTATAAAACCTAAGTAATATAGAAAGATAACAGATTTTTCTGTTAGTACGAACACCGTTTTACCAACATACCCAAAATTAGCCGATGCAATAAATGTAAAAACTTTCTCATGTTTATCTTTGCATTTCCAGAGTCGATTCGTTCTCACATCTTCAACGATTGGCGCGAGGATCTGTCCATGGTAGGATATGGGCCTCCTTTCGAGACCGCCTTTTACGTCGCCAAGATTACTGTCACCACCAACTTTAGCGACATCGTCAAGAATGTAAGTTCCTTTTAATTTATATACCACTTTATATGTACTATTTGAAATGCTTACCAAATTCTGTCATGCCCGGCGCAAATAAATTATTTTTGTTTAAAGTCTGAGAATAAAATTTGATTTGCAAATTGCTGTGTAATTGTATCTCAAGTATTTTTTTTTTATTTGTGATGGGTTTGCTCTTGACTCCAGTCTAGGTCAAAGGTTACAGAGACAGAGTCTATTAATTACTTCTAACAACCCCTTTACCGGACTTAAAGAACACAATCCAGTCTAGCTTGCTAAAGTTTTAAAAAATCCTCTCTTCTGCCTAGCGAATGAGCCACCTTTTTCCCTGGATCTCGTATGACACATATAATAACTGTGTAAATCCTTCCTTAGCAACGTACGCTGCACCTGGGAGTGTGCCTGCCCCGATCATGTTCCCGCACAGCCGTCTCCGCGCTGGTGAGCGGAGTCCGCGCACCTCTGCTGCAGCACACCGTCGTAGCCGTGCGCTCGCCGCAACACGGAGGGTACTCCTACCTCGCAGACCCCACCTTCCATGTGCTACTGTAAGTACCTGTTAATTTTATCTTTGTGTCGATGGTACAGTACTCGCCAATCTTCATGACATGGCGCGCTGCTGTTTTATTATAAGACTTAATTACTGCACTACCAATATGATTGGGAAGTACCGTACATCTAAATTGTATTGGCCGAATATAATTCACTATTTCCACGGAATCATTGATGGCAGATAATTAGTCAGGTGAGGAAAGTAGGTCAGACACATATTCTGTGAGGCAGTTACACGATATCTCTGTACAGAGTAGACCTACGTCAACAGAGTACATGTTGATGATGCAGGGTTTCCTCATACGCAGAGGATGTATGGTTTATTTGTCCTAAAGATATTTTTCGTAAACAAAATTAATTATGAATGATCATTATTCATTATATTAGAGCGCCAACTATTCTATTCTTCATGGCAAGTATACCCATGGTAATTCAATTCATGCGAGCGTTTACATGGCTTTTTTATACTTCTTTTTACATTGATTTCCATAGCATAGTATAAGCACACAATTTTCTTTTTCGACTGCCCCTTTTCATCATCATAGAAAATAAATTTTAATGTCTCCCTTCCGCGACTGAAATAATTAAAAGGCCATTTTGACTCACGCGAGGAAAATCCTTGGCAGCAGTGTTAACATCTGACTTTAGCAACAGAGTCAAAACAACATACCTAATTATGTATTGAACACTCGCTGTTGTAATAGCACATAACACTATTACCACAGAGGTCAGCTAGGAAGAGATAACATTAGTTTGCTCTAGCCAGCGAAGACAATGCTTGCGAAAACTCATATTTGACATAAAAGTTATCACCGATAGCTTCGCAAGGAAACAATAAATATGACCTGTTGCTTATTTAGGTATTACTAGCCCGAATCAGCACACATTGCAGTGTTTTATAGTGTTAAAATACTGTGCAGCAGCTTCTCCCACGTGAAAGTCAGAATAATATCACAAAGAAACGTGCTCCCGAGACAAAAAGTATCGTAGGGCCCATTTCTAAGGTCCAATCTATCCCTTTACTAAAATTCTTAAAAGGCTTGAAAACTTAACAAACATACAGATAGATTTACTTTCGCATTTATAATATTAAGTAGGATCATAATATTATTTACGGGAGGAGCTCGTGGCTAAATAATAACAGCCGCACGGGTCGATCATCAAGGTTAAGCAACGCTTGACGAGGTCGGTCCGTGGATGGGTGACCATTTCAAAATACCGAGTTTCCTCCGTGCCTCGGAAAGCACGTTAAGCCATTGGTCCCGGCTGTTATTTGAAGATCTTTGACAGTCGTTACGGGTAGTCAGAAGCTTGAGATCTGACACCAGTCTTGCCAAGGGGTACCGTGTTTACCCAGTTACTGGGTTGTGGAGGTCAGATAGGCAGTCGCTCCATGTAAAACACTGGTACTTAGCTGAATCCGGTAAGACTGGAAGCCGACCCCAATATAGCTGGGAAAAGGCTAGGCAGATGATGATAATATTATTTACGGATTGTAGATTTCCACTTAAAGGCTGTCTCTTAAGAAACGTGAAGAAATGCCTCACTTCTTATGTAAGCCACGCAATCGAGTTAATAATGTATTAAAGCCGAGCATTCGCCGTAAAATACCATAACTTTTACCGACCATTACATTTTGCAAGTTGTTACAAAACTGGCTTCAGTTACTTACAGAACAGTCTATAATTGCACTGAGGAATAACCTCTTAAACTTTAACGTGTGTCATGTCTTCTGATTCTATAAAATGCAACAAAGATAAAAGGTCAGACTTTACAGTCTTTTTCTCTACACAGTTATTTCAGCGTGTCACAGAAAATATTTCTGAGAGCTGATGTCGTTTTGTGCCCTATGAATATGCTCGCCTTTTGTTACATAATGGGCCTTTATTTATCTGGCGAAATGTAGGTAATTAAGGAACGTAGATGTATGTATACCCTGCATAGCTCTTTGGGAAATACAGGTTAAGGAAAAACTAAGATGATTCATTCATTACGCGTATAACATAAAATTATGAAATGGTTGACATTAAGATATTTCCTAAGCCTTGCCTCAACGAGGCGGTTTATTCCACTTTCTACATCGGTGTCTGTGTGTCAGGCATTCTCGCGGTGACGTCACAGTTCTAGACCAGACCCGGCGAAACCTTTGAATGTAGTGCGATGCCTTATGTAATCGACTTAAAAGTAGATTTTACAATTTGTTGAGCAATTTGGGGACGAGTTTTGTTTTGACAGTCTTTAATTTATAAACTCTAAACAAACCCCTTAAGGTTGTAAACGATCAAGTACCTATTTGGTAGTTCACTTTAAAACACTGCAGACCAACTGTAAATGAACGGTCTAGGCGCATCTTCTTCACAGGCGTGCAGTGTGTTCTTTTCTGCGTGCTTAGATGATGAAATGGATTAGTACTGTTTGTCAAGCAGAGCAGAGATTGCTACAACGTCCTGTCTGTCACCTGTCTACCACCGTCCAGATGGTTGTTACCAAAAATATTTAAATAACGTTGCAGTAGTCTGGCATTATTTCCTACATTCTGTTTGTAAGTGTGTATTGGTGTGGCTTGTTAAAACTAGTGATAACTATATGAACAGTCTTAGCAAGCCTCAGCTGTGTTCCTAATCACACATTCTTTAACGAGTACAAAATAACCAACCTTGGGGTCTTTAAGTCAAGAGTGAATAGGTTTCTTCTAGGCAAGCGTGCTTAACCGTAGACCACGTCATCGCTTAACATCAGGCGAGATAGTGGTCATAAGCGAACCTATAGACTATAAAAAAATGGTGCAATAAGCCTGATTGCAGCCTAGATTGCACCACGCATAATCACAATACAGCATTTTAGACCAAACGTAACTATTTCTAACATTCGCATGAGCTGTAGAGATGGACCTGAACTGGTCGCCGACTACTCGGAAAAGCTGACTATTCGACCATATTTATGACAGAACAGAATGAGGCTCTATACAAGTGGCATTCGATGTCAGCGAAGGCGATAGTCGAAGTGTCTAAATGTAAGGGATTGATCACGTGTCTTATCGATATCGCTTGCCAATTCCATACAATTTAGCTTTTGTGACAATCGCTATCACCACGCTTTCGATGAAAGAATTTCACTTGTCTAGGGCCTCAAAACAGACATTTTGGACAGAAGATAGTCTAGTCGGTACTAAATCAGCTACAGAAAAAACAGGAAACAAAAGTAATAATTGGTCAGTTCTTTTTATAGGTTTTATATTTTTTTAATGTCTTACAGGAACAGAGTGAACTATCAAACCATTAAAATCTGTGGGCTTAATGCGAGTTTTTACTCGCTCAATCGCGTTAGCGTAAACGTCAATTTGTATTGAAACTGGAGAAACGCCGTCTGGTGACGGTAAGGAGAAACCTCTTTTTAACCGACTTCAAAAAGAAAGAGGTTCTCAACTCGTCTGTTTTTTTTATAATTTTTTGTGTTTTTTTTTTATTATTTTGTGTGTGTACATTATTACGTTTGAGTACGTTAAAAAACTCGACATAAGCCCACTGATTAATAAAGATGGGCCGACTAGTTGGGGCAGCCAATTATATGTCGGCAAATAGACAATTAGTCGGAAAAGCCTACTATTAATATAGCCACATAAAATGTCAGCGACTATTCGGCCATTCAAGCGCAAACTATCTGTCTAGTCAGTCCATCCCTAGTGCGACGTTAAACTTTAAACGAAAATTAAGCGGCGTCTAAATCACAGTTGATTGTGCCCGTCGGGTACCTACAGTTAGCAAAATAGTTATATTATTAAACTGGTAGTTATTTCTAACAATTTACGTTTGTTAGTTACGTTGCAAAATGCCTGTGCTTTGTAGAGCGGTAACTGAGATAATAATATATTGGTTACAGCAGCTGTCAGGGTTCTGGCAAAAATGGCAAATGGCCTGGGCAATATGAATCAAATCGAGTCAAATGGGGCAGTATAATGAATACTAATTTAACCTTCATTATTTAACATATTGTCTGGTCATTATGAATATTGCTACGTAACTGTTGGGCAAATCGATAATTATGGTACATTAATATGGTTTTTATTTGAGGAGCTCGTGGGTAAATAATAACAGCCGCACGGGTCGATCATCTAGGTTAAGCAACGCTTGACGAGGTCGGTCCGTGGATGAGTGACCATTTCAACATACCGAGTTTCCTCCGTGCCTCGGAAAGCACGTTAAGCCGTTGGTCCCGGCTGTCATTTGAAGATCTTTGACAGTCGTTACGGGTAGTCAGAAGCTTGAGATCTGACATCGACACGTTATGTTAGACCCTGTAGACCAAAATAGGAGCAAGTGCAGCGGGACTCAATCGTCTTTGGTGCTTAAATAATAATCGTACTTACTTACTATACTGATTTTATATTTAAATCAAAGTCAACATTAAAAATAATGGTATAAAACACAAATCTTTATAATAGTCTTCCAAGTGCCCAATAAGTTAAAGTTTTTATCATATTGGACATTTTACAAATTGCCCGGCAATTATGAATAATGCTGAATTAATCGCGTGATCCCTAACATTTATATAATATTCTATATAAAAAGGCCTTGTTTAGTCGAGCCTGTCTGCGAAGAGAATAGACTATATCCATTAATTTCTCAGCGTATAAAACCAATAATCCTTCATTTTCAGTGCGGTATCCATTCTGGTCTCCATCCTGCTGATCTCCGCGACGATATACGAAGTGAAACTATCCCGCGACGTGCGCCGGCGCAGGCAGCGCGCCGCCAACATTGCCGCCAACATCGCCAACGGTGGCACCCGCAGTGACCTGAAGTTGGACCTCAATGGGCTTGATAACATCACTGTTGCTAATGGTAAGTCCTCCTATAAACTCATGCGTTGGCGAACACTAAATCACCAGTTTGTATTACAATCGAAAGGAGTTTCTAAGCTATTGCTTCATAATCTTGAAAATCGTTTTACTCGACCGTAATGAATAGTGTTGAATTGACAAAATAAAAGAGTTTGTGATCGATTGCATGAATTTATTTGTTAAGCTGTTCTGTTGCACCTTCTTATGTCATTTAGCCAGCCAATTTACTTCAGGAACCATATGAAGGTGCGAATCAACGTTATTGCTTTTGCTCATCTTCAGGCATTTAGGGTTCTAAATAAATCTGTTAAGGTTACACTAGTCGAAAATTCTTCCATACAAACGTAGTCTAGGGATTATTCCACTGATTGACGATGTACGTTCAAATTAAAAAGTGATATCAATTTGTCTCATCATTATCTAGCCCTGTATGGTAGCAAAAAAGTATAAAATGAAAATGTTTGAAAGTTATGAGCGTCGAAAGTTCCACATTTCGACACTAATTTTAACGCATTTTTGGGCGCAAATAAATACCATAAGAAGACGGAAAATTGCAAATCGGCCTCCATACAGGGATAGATTAGTAGTTCAACAATGCAAATAATTTTATTTTGAACAGATAGATTTAGTCGTTTTTTCATGATATCTAGACTGCCAAAGGTCTGTTTATAAAATTTCGCGCGCTCGGTTTCGTCCTAAATCATTATCCATTTCGCTACAAATTTGCAAAAGTGTGTATTCGTACGCGAACTAGCTTCCTACTGCTCATCACAGCATCTATCTCTTCCGCACGTGTTGTCGGTTGATATAAAATCCATTTTAACCCCGCGCATAAAATAGTTCGTGCCGTCGACTAATGTACCCTTAATGGCATTGGCCCATTGCGCCGGTTGAGACAGTAAATAAGACTCGTTAAATCGTAGTAGTCTTCTCCAATTTAGCTTTGAAGATTTTATAAAGTTTAAGACCAGGAAGGTGTATATAGGTTATCGAGCGCTATCTTTTGTAATTACGTACATATGTATTGACTTCCAACCAGCACTGATTCTTAGCTTTAAGATAGTTTATTTATATTATTTTGAACTGTATGTGCAGGCAAATCGATGTACAACGTGAACAACAACCTGGCTATAAACAGCAACACCTCGGAGGAGCGTCTCACGGCCGAGACCGCCTCCGTTGACGAACTTAAACTCAGTAAGTTAAAACTATCTCTAGACATTCCGGTAAGTGGGACGTTCCGGAATTATGAGTACCAGTTGGTAGGTAGTATTTTTTATTCATTTTTGATGAACTAAGGACATGATTTCCTTCCCTTTTTGATTTTACAAATGCTTCTTTTTATCGACATGTGTGAAGTACATACAGTAAAGTCAAAAATCAAAAACCAAAATCATTTATTTTTATTTTACATAGGCCTACATGGGCACTTATAAAACGTCGACAAAAGGTGCACGGTTCGGGTAAGTCGTTTTCTATGGAAAAGAACCGGCAAGAAACTCCATGGTTACTCTTTTAAAATTTTGTGTTTACAATATTTCCATGTTACAGCATTAGTACTTGGATATGGGGGGACAACGTAGGCCCGACAATAAGTCGTACGAAATTTTAAAAAAAAGTGTTTGTACAAACCAACTTACAGAAATAAAATCATTTATCACTTCCTCCTAACATAATAATCTTGGCAGTTTAACCATGAGCGTAAGTTAGAAGTAGTCTGCTCAAACCCCGAATCTTACAAAAACATTTCAAGTAGTTTGTATTTCAAATAAAAAATACCTATTCTAATCAAGAATTGGATCTACTCAAATGCATGTAAAGTATCTCTCGTAAACGTTGTGTAATAGTTACTAAAATGAACGCCGCCCTACAACTCAATATATTGCTTGTCTTTTCTCAACAACGTTCTAATTTGCCATCGTACTGTTCCAGGCATATGGTCCGAGTTGCTGCTATCGTTCTCCATGAAGGCGAACATCCTGCAGATCTTCGACCAAACCGTCGGAGCCGACACCGTGCCCGTGGTGCATGGCCTGAGGACTCTGTCCATGATTTGGGTTATATTCGGACACACCTGCATCGTTGTCTTTAAAGTAAGCTACTATTACCAAACTTTCATACTCGACTAAGCCTTCACCCTCAGTTAGGCTAATCTTACAGTTAGGCTAACTGTATAACTATACCCACGATGTCACGAATTCACGATCAATTGCCTACCATTCTCGCATACGTGTATTGAGGCCAGCTTCCAGTCTAACCCGATACCTACGCTCGATTATAATCTCATAGTTGTCGATAAAATACCCTCAATCTTCACCTTTGACTAAACTGCTGACCTCATTAATATTGATGTATGCATTTATTTCAGTACGCCGATAACACTGCCCTACGAGCGATCCTGGAGAAGAGTTTCTGGTTCCAGCTTATTATCAGTGCTGTATACAGTGTCGACACTTTCTTCTGTCTCGGGTATGTCATCGTTTTGAATTCATTTACTAATCATAATGCGAAACCAATCATTCAGATAGTAGTAAGTATTCAAAATCTGAACCATGTGAATGATTTATTGTAAATGATTAATCTCCTTTAGTCTTTCATCGTTTCAGCTGAAACATATCCACTGCCAAACAAGCCAAGTGTCGCCACATCAACCGTCCAGATCACACCACACCTAATTTTATAATAACATTATCATATTGTCTCCCCAGTGGTATGCTGGTGACGTTCCTGTACTTCCGCACAAAGACGAAGGGCAAGCTGGACGTGCTGGTGAAGGGCCACAGGAAGATCACTTCCGGGATCCTACAGTTCTTAGGACTTATTGGATACAGATTCGCTAGGTTAGTAAAAAAAACTAAACATCTGTGGATTAACATAATTTAATTTAATGTTGTCATAACAATATTTATACCCGACTACGGCGAAGCAAAACATGTTTTTTTACCGTCGTAATCCACTCTTCTCATTCACACTTTGATAGTTCTATACCTAGACTAGGCATAGGTAGGTAGCATCTTCCCTGATCTGCCCAAAAACTTAAACAACGCTAATTCACTAGTAGAGAAATAGGTATCCAATACGTTTGTTGCTCCGAAGAAAACACGGAACATGTGTGTGAAAGATATTCTTTTTCTCTTTAAATCTTTTCTGTCTCATTCCAGACTGACAGCCCCGTACCTGTTCATCCTGGGCGTAGTGGAGGTGACGATGAAGTGGTTCGCGCACAACGCCGTGTTCGAGCCGCCCGCGAACGACCACGACACCTGCCCCAAGTTCTGGTGGAGGAACCTGCTCTACATCAACACCCTCTTCCCCGTTGAGCAGATGGTAAGGACTTTACGATTTTTTTGTAAAACAAAGCCATCGCCCAGAAATTTGCGATTACTTAAACCCGTCGCAGAGACTGCAGTGATGTTTGACGAGTTCCAAAGCAAAAAAAAAATAAAAATTAGATTAGACTATACATCAGACATTTGGCAGTACCTGCCAGTTCTTTTGGCACATCGTCTCTCCGAATTTGGACTTAATATGAAACTCAAATATATTGTCTTCTAACATCCTACTAACATCAATTTATTATTTCAGTGCATGTTATGGAGTTGGTACCTGTCAGACGACACTCAATTCTACGCGGTCAGCGCTATCCTATTGATTCTTGCTACTAGGTAAGACTACCAAAAATAAATAAAATCATTGAAGTAATTTTAATCACTTTGAATTCAAGTGATTAAAATTACTTCAATGATTTTATCTGAATGAACTTGAGGTCTGAAATTAATGCTGTTAGATTAAGAAGTAAGAATACCATGTTTAAATCAGTCAATCCTCGGGACCCTTGTTTTATCCTGGATGATGCATCATCAATTAAGAAACTTAACCGCCTAATATATTAAAACGATTTCCAACGATTTCTAAAACTTAACTGCCAGATTTCTTACCAACGCTTTATATCCCTCTCGAGGAGCTCGTGGCTAAATAATAACAGCCGCACGGGTCGATCATCAAGGTTAAGCAACGCTTGACGAGGTCGGTCCGTGGATGGGTGACCATTTCAACATACCGAGTTTCCTCCGTGCCTCGGAAAGCACGTTAAGCCGTTGGTCCCGGCTGTCATTTGAAGATCTTTGGCAGTCGTTACGGGTAGTCAGAAGCTTGAGATCTGACACCAGTCTTGCCAAGAGGTACCGTGTTACCCAGTTACTGGGTTGTGGAGGTCAGATAGGCAGTCGCTCCATGTAAAACACTGGTACTTAGCTGAATCCGGTAAGACTGGAAGCCGACCCCAATATATTTGGGAAAAAGGCTAGGCAGATGATGATGCTTTATATCCCTCTCCCCAGCCACTTCAAAGTGTCAGCGTCCCTAACGGGCGTGCTGTTCATCTCCTCGCTGTTCACGACGGGCTACGTGTCCTGGAGCAACAACCACATCCCCAACAGCGAGGACCCCTTCACGCAGTTCGACAAGGTGTACGAGAAGCCCTGGACCCGGCTCGGCCCCTACCTCGTGGGCATGCTCACCGGGTGGATTCTGTTCAAAACTAGCTTAAAGATTAGGATGACCAGGGTGAGTTTACACCCTATTATTTATAGATAGTTTTTGGGAAATATTGTAACTACTCGTTTCGTTTTTGCAATAAACATAAATAAATTGGAATTATCTATACGACGAAGAAGAAGTGCTGTTATTTTGACACACCGATGTATCTTTTACCAAGCTACTGCGTGGATCTCCTAAATATTTTATGTACAACCCTTCTAGTGGCATCGTCAGGTAGCCATACGAATTATAACACGATATCTTGCGATTCAAACAATAAAACGTAACATATCATTAAATTGAAATCAGACCATCCGTTTAGGAGCTATGATGCCACCGACAGATACACAAATACACAAACACACAGGTATACAATTCAATTTTAAATACCGGGGTAAAAATTTAAATACCTTAAGCTAAATCAAGCTGAAGATGAGAAAAACTAGCTAAAATCAAGTACACACATCTACACGGTATAGGGATATTTTTAAAAAAGCGAATTACTATCAATGTGTTTATTATTTATATGACATGTATATATTTAAAAGATACGTTATTTAATATTCTACCATTTTTTAATAATGGTTAAGGTACTTCGATAAAAATTTCAGGATTTTATGGAAAAAAAATGAAGCATAGACGGAAACCGTATATGAATTAACTTTTAATTTATGAGTAAAAACTGAAAAAAATAGAAAAATCATTTAATTTGTGTTTATAAACTTGAAGTTAGTAGTCTGAAAAAGCGCCCATGATGTTCATAACACATCGGCAACGATTCGGCATGCTCAGAACAAGGTTGTCAATGTCTTGCTGCGGAATATTGTCCCATGTCCTTCTGAGGTGCGCAAAAAGTTGATCTTCTGTAGCCAGATTTTCAGGAACTTCCTTCAGAGCTCTTCTTTGCAGCATATCCCGCATGCTCAATGGGATTTAAATCTGGCGATTGAGCAGGCCAGTCTAAGGCCCTAACATTGTGTGTATGTAACCAAGCTGCTACCGTTCTCGCCGCGTGTGCCCGGGCATTGTCGTGCATGAGCAGGAAATCTTGCCCCATTTGTGTTCTGTGGGGCAAGATTACGGGCCCCAGCACCTGTTGGACGTATCGTTCTGCCGTCATATTGCCCCGCACCCAAACAAGATCCGTCCGTCCTCCAAGACGAATTCCTGCCCAAACCATAATTGTTCCTCCTTGGTATGGGTGAACTTCCTGAGGGTTCTGAAGACGGCTCCATCGTCCAGGAACTCGCCAAACACGCGTCCTTCGTGAATCTGGATGGAAGCCGAACCTGGATTCATCCGTGAACAGCACATTGGACCATTGCTCAAAGCCCCAGTCCACGTGGTTCCGAACCCATTCTAATCGTCGTCCAAGATTGCCTCTCCGTAAAGGTGAGACCCGGAGTGGTCTACGAGAGCGTAGATTGCTTTCATGCAGTCGCCTTCTTACAGTTTGGTCACTCACAAGCACTTGGTGTTCCACTCGCAGCCTTTGGACCAATTGAGTCGCCGTTGCATTTGGTTGAGCTCGCGCAGTAATTTGCAAAAATCGGTCTTGTCTGGGGGTAGTGATGCGACTTGGCCTCCGGTGCCTCTCCGCTACTTCACCTGTGGCACGATAGCGTGTCCACAATCTTGAAATTACATTTTGGTGGGTCCCTATGGCCTCAGCAACATTACGCTGAACAGACCCAGCTTCCAGCATTCCCACAGCTCGTAACATCTCCACCCTCGTCAAATGTTGGCGTTGCATGGCTACAATACCTCAATTTTAACTTTATCTTTCGTTTAAAAATGAAAAAAAACTGTAACTAAACGTAATTCGTATTGTTTTCTAAATTTCGCACAAATGAAAATTCCCTCTCCTACACAAGAAGACAAGACATTTTTATTCCACCGAAACAAAAGAATTTTCAAAAATTTGAATTTGGAATTAGTCTGAGATAAATTACAAACAAATCGGTGTATAAAAGATTCCAATGCGGCCAGTACTTTTGGAGTTATTTAATTGAGTATGAAATAACCCTAGACCGTGTTGATGTGTTTAGAAGATTGGCACCAGCCGGCAGCCACCATCATCAGCAGACCTTATTGTTTTTTAGCGCGAATTTTCATCTCTCACTCTCACACGACCTCGACACATTTTCAGTTTCCCATTATGATCCCCAGGTATGGGCATTGGTCGGCTGGGCGGTATGCACGGCCACGCTGCTGTTCCTGATCTTCGGGCTGTACAAGGCGGAGCTGGGAGTCTTATCAGCCGCAGTGTATAGTGCTCTGTCACACTCGCTGTGGGCAGGCTGTATAGGCTGGATCATTATCGCTTGTTCTACTGGGCATGGAGGTAAGACTTCAACTGATCTTATACAGGATTGTACCCGACGGAGCTAAGATGTCAGCCGCTGTGTACAGTGCCCTGTCACACTCGCTGTAAGCCAGCTGCATAGGCTGGATCATCATCGTTTGTTCTACGGGGAATGGAGGTCTACTTCTTTAACAGATGTAAGGATTGAAGAAGACTAACCGTTTCCAGCCAAAATACTGTCCCATGCGAAGTAAAACCAGCCAAACCAAGGAATTCATTTCTTGGTTCGATTTATTTTATTTATTTATTCGTCTATCCTCGCACTGGAACGCCTTGCAACAATTAGTTAGTCACGATGTTTTCCCTTCACCGTTTTCAGCGATGTCCAAGATAAACTTAGAAAGTAGATTTATGTAACATTTAACTATTGTATTAACTTATGTAACATCGTGGAAAAGATGTGTGTGACACAGTTTTTCTACCTTTCTGATCTTTCGACCAGAAAATGTGTTTACGGAATCCTCAAAGTAATATTGTCTTTCCTTCCAGGCTGGGTTCGTCCCCTGCTGTCAGCGCCAGTGCTGTACCCGTTCTCTCGCGTGACGTACTGCGCCTACTTAGTGCACCCCGTGGTGCTACGCTACGTGGCCATGCACCTCACGCACCCCATCCATATGGGCGAGCTGTTCGTGGTGAGTACATCTGTCACGCCAACAGTTAGACATCCATATTAGTTCATGATCAAGCACCGTGGAACTGCTCAAAAGTCCGCAGCAGTCAACATAACGGCTATTCTAGCTAGTGATAAAATGTATGGGACTTAGACACACACCCAACCTCCCCTGCTGGTGATAATCCTGCAGACATCGTGGTCTTATCAAACAAAAGCGTTGTTTGTTGCTGAGACCTCAGCAGCCTACTCGGAGGAGTGCCGATACACCTCTTGATGCAGAGTGCAATATCAAATTGTACAATTAATATGAACTTCTTGCATGAAAAGATCAGATATTTACCTTTTAAAGTGGGTTGCACTTATTTTGCTTGCCAAAAGCATTTGCCCTCCTGAAATGAAATATTACCATATTTTATCTCCAAGAAAATGCAAAATGTTTCTTGAAACAATTTATTTCTGTCTGCAGTTCATCCTGTTCCTGGGGTTGACAGTCATATCATACGCGCTTGCGTTCGTGATATCAGTAGCGTTCGAGGCGCCAATCGTCACCATGCTGAAGATCATCTCCCCGCAGAGGAAGCCCCACAGAGTGTAAAACTACCTTAACTTAAGATACAGAGACTTTAACTTTAAACTTTGGCTTGATCACCTTCGGATACGTTCCGATCAAAAAAGTCTGGCAGAAAAATTCACTGGATTTTGTTCTATTTTTAAATGGCTAGAAAGTTTAATTTATCTAGTAGATATTCGCTATCCGGAGGCGGTGAAACAGAGCCTTAGTTCACTACTGACCTACTAAAGGCGGATGGAATTAATAAGCTTATAATTAATTACATTGCGCGGGTTTAATTGGCCCAAAATGTTCTAATGCATTCCGAACCTGCGCAAGAGTCGTTACAAAAATGTTGTACAATCTAATTGTCGTTAGGACGACGCTTTGCTACCTGATAGTAAGTGTGAATGTGTTTTTAGTAATATTTTTGCCCGGTTCCTTAAAGTAAAAACGGATAATTATAGTTAGATTTTTCTTGAGGACGCCTGAAAACTTTCTAGAGCTTGTGTAGAAATGATATATTATCGAAAATTGGCGAGTAATATTTTAACTTTAAATCATTACCAGTAAGAAGGTTTTTGGGATCGGGATTTACACTAATGTGTAAAATAAATGACATTCCGTTGTATATGTATGTAGATATGTCTTGAATAGAATAATATTATTATAACTTCGCCTCGAGAGAAGGCAGTCTGACTGAACACTGTATGTTGTGTTGATTGTATTTACTGAGGATTGGTTATGAACGATTAGATTAGTTCTTGTGTAAATCAGATTTTATTCAGCATGACAATTGTTTAAGTTTTAAGTTAAGTTTAAGTTAAATTAAGTTCTATTGCCTAATCTGGCCAAAACTGAGGGACAATAAAAAAAAACTAGAGAATTTGAATGCTATTTTTATGGGACATCGGCCCTTAGTTCTTTTAAATTGCCGAACAGCTTAAATACTGTGTTATAGACATCATGTTTCTAGCGTGTGAGAGAAACGGAGCATTATAGAACAAATAGGCCTAACTTTTTTCACAACGGAATTATGATGGCCTTACGATTTCGTAGTAAAGCCCCTGGGAGCATCTCGTGAAGGGTTCAACTTGATCTAAATTTAAAATGTCAGTGTTAAAAGACTTGTCATTGGCTAACCAACTGATAATCGTAGATATATTAAGTAAAGTCACGCAGGCGACTGAAAATGTAGTCGTTGAAATAAAAATCACACATGGATTAATTCTAATTTATTATTCTTACAAAAAACACGTAAAGCTAGGAACGAAATAAATAAATACTCTGTAATAAGATTAATATTCGTAACGTCCGGTTCACATATCTCTTGTTTAGGTGTAACGCTTGTATATACATGTAGTACATACATAATTGCTAAGCTAACAATTTCTTGTGAACCGGAATTTAAGTTGGCTTTAAATATCTTGAGGTTCTTTTTTCTTGATCTCTATTCTTCGCTTAGCTTGAAATAGATTGAGTACTAGATAGCCAGTAGATAATTATTATGAAAATGTTTTCTAAGTAAAGGTTAATTCTATCTTAATTCGGGCTATGGCTGTCTTCAACGGACAGCGACACATCATCGTCTTCTTCTGAATCACAGTTCTTATCCACGTGTACTGTTAAATTAAGCATATAGTTGTTGAATTTAAAAAGTCTGTTAAGGTTACCATGATTGCTATACGTGGCCATCTAGTACATCATCTAACCTACTCCTCATTACAATTTCTGCTGAACAAACATAATTAATGTAATGTTACGATAAATATGTACATTTACCTATGTACCTAATGTAAATAAGCTGTAAATATAAATAGTTGTAAGTTTTTTACCGAATATTATAAATAAATAAATATAATTTTGATTAAAAAATAAATACGTTATTTTATTGTTATGAGGCGCAATCGGAGAGTCTTCTTAGGAGGCTGCAACACGGCATCTCGACTAGGAGGGAGAGGACCATGGCAGCTAGTACAGTAATTACAGTAGTTCCCGCAAAGTAGAGCCACTGTGGAAAATTTAGAATCTGGTTTGGATCCATTTAATAATAACACGATAAAAATATGCCAAGCAATAACACAAGTCAAATAGATACAATAAAACAGATTTCACATTGCTCGAGATAAAACAACCTAATTGAATCACAAGTAGTGTACCTACATATTATGTAAACTTTCGAGGCCACCGTACCCAAGAGAGTCACGCATAAAAGATAATTAATTGTGTCATGAAACTTTCAATGAATTTAAATCGCCCGATACCAAAATGATCTAGTTTAAGACAATAAAGTACTTACAATGCACAAAGTAGTTGAACACAATGCTGATCCCACAGACAGCAACAAGGTCCGTGCAACTGCAGCATGTAGCAGCAACATGCCGTAACTCAATCTACTCAGTGCTGCTATTGATGAGCGGGCTAGTATGCGACGGAATACACCTGATACAAAATACAAAAATAAAGGTATAATTGAAGACGTTATAGGAATTATGAAAACACTAATAATAAACACACAAAGAATATAGATGAAGACTGCCGTCAAAGATACTTCCGGAACAGGAAATTGTTAAATCTTGATCGCTCACACTAACTTCGTCTTTTCCAGATTACTAATAAAATATCTACCGACACAGCGAAAGTCCCCAATCAAGCAGCAAAACTTTAAACATACTAACAAAGAACATTTTAAACTCTTACCCGCCATATTAGTAGTGCCCATCAAGACGGGCCACAACAGAGCGACAGGCCAGGTCAGGTGGAGCCACGCGGCCAGCCACGGCAGCCCCACCATCGGCACCGCTGACGACGTCAACATGAACGATACGGACGCTATCCAGAGAAGAGTCGATGTTACCTAAAATTATATTGAAGATTTTACGAAGGCTTTTGATACTATGAATCACTTTAAGAGAGATTAAAAAGATATTAAGTAATCTTTTCTTATTTTTGATAGCTCTATACATGTGAAATAGAAAATAGTGTTTTTCCTGTTAGTTCTGGAGTGTCACAAGTATGTCGTTTAGGACCACTTGTATTTAAGTAGTATCTATAATTTTAATAATCATTGCTGATATTGCAGACATATATTGTAAAATATTAATCTTGTAAAAAAATGTTAGTATGTTTTGATTTACCTTCGAGACTTTCATTTTTCCGTTCATCATGTGAATGAGCCAGCCCGTGAATACGCCCATAAAGTACGGAGAGACGCGCGCCCATGGGCGTTCTATGATGACAGCGTATGCGCCAAATGAATTTGAAAATCTGAAAAATTACAGACAACAAAATGAAGGAAAAATATTAGAATAAGTCATACCCTTGCTAAAGATAGATATTATAGCATAAACATAATCAGCCAGCAGACAATAAGGATCCCACTGCTCAAACACAGCCCTAACTTCTGTAAGAAGGAGCTTGCCGTAATAAACCACGCGAGACCCGTGCGGGTTAATGGATGTCACATCAGCGATGTTAAGATCCCGTAACCGTAACCGAAACTTCGGCTATCTGAAATTAAAATATATCCGTTACCGTAACCAAATCCGATAATTTCGGATAGGGGCCGCATCTAAATGAGACACGTTATGACAGATTTTCTACCGGGGCCTAGTCGAACTACAAGCCGCGCGCGGCTAAATATTATCTATTTGAGTTTTATTTTTACAATTTCTTACAAATTTAGTATCTGCAACCGAAACTAACGGGTCATCATCATCATTTCAGCCGAAAGACGTCCACTGCTGGACATAGGCCTCCCCCAGGCGTCGTCACATTGACCGATCCCGTGCGTCTCGCATCCAGCGCCTTCCCGCAACCTTAACCAGGTCATCGGTCCACCTAGTGGGAGGCCTTCCAACGTATCGTTTTCCGGTGCGCGGTTGCCATTCCAGAACTTTTCGGCTCCATCGGCCATCCGTTCTGCGAGCAATGTGCCCTGCCCACTGCCACTTAAGTTTGGCAATTCATCGGGCTATATCGGTAACCCTGGTTCTCTTGCGGATCTCCACATTTCTGATACGATCACGCAAGGAAACTAACGGGTAATCCGAAATAATTTAATATCCGTAACCGCCTCCGAAACCGGTATTATATTATTTCCATATCCGTATCCAGATCTAAAATTTCATATCCGTAACATCTGTGTCACATAATTATCTTCGACATTTTGGGTTTAGACAAGCCGGTTTCCTCACAATGAATGCCTACTTACATTCCTTTTGTTAAGCGATATTGTTATATACTTACAACTTCCCGTAGTCAAAGTACGCGGCACTTGCATCGGCAATGGTGGCGGACAACATGGCGACGACGGTGAAGACTGCGGCGAGGCGCGCGCGCATACTGGAGGTAGCGCTTGACGCGCACAGCAACGCGCCCAGCATGTGCAGCTGCGTCTCCGTGGAGAGGTACCACGAGATTTGCATACACTAGTGAGGCAAAACACTAAATAATATAAAACACAAACATACATCAGCGTCATCATCATCATCGCATCTGTTTTCCCCGAAGGCGCATCGAATTTTGGTCATGGCTGTCAAATGTCAACGAAAACTAGCCATCGACGCGAAATATATTATAGGGCACAATAATATGAGCCAGCATAGGTACACTCTCAGGAAGATACATATCCAAGCCTGAATGATGCAGTTAGACAAAAATACATATCTCTTTGGGCCTGTTTGTGCGTAATTCTTCCTTGTCATTCGTAAGTTAGGAATTGGAACAAACCTGTTCCTCAGCTGGATAAACAGTGGTAATGTAGAGGAGGTTCCTCCAGCCGTGCTCGCGACAGTTGTGCTCGTCCCCGTCAGGCAGCGCCAGAGTGGCGGTCTTGTAAGCGGACTGCGCCAATACCGCTGATAGGAGGACAGCATACGCATAGGATGGGAGTAACCTGGTGGAGAAGCTCAAATTGACGCTTTTACAGATGGAGATGTGACTACAATTGCCGCTTTTACTAACACAAGTGACACCTAATTGAATGTCTCAATAAACGCGAAAGTGCAAAGTCTTACAGTGTCTTTATGTGTCTACTTAGATGTTTGCATGAGTCACTGATATGATGACTTTCAATCATGTAAACGTTTAGTGGCTAGAAAAATCGAAATAGACATAAAATTATCTACTGTATTTATTTATTTATTTATAATAAGCACACCAACAGCACTGTCACTTACAATTCAAATAAAATAATATACAAAATCGGCATTTCAGTAACCATGCAAATAACAGGTATGCATGACATTGACACAATGAATATTTGAGACAAAGTAAAAATAAAAAGTGTGTCTTGTAGACCTTTATCTAGAACACTACAAAAACAAAATAAATTGAGCTATATAGACTTACATTGCTCGCACTGTTTATATAGGGAGCGTCTGTATGAAGCGAAACTCATAGAGAAAACATCGATAGGGTAATCCGTCAAGTTGGACCTTTCATTATATATCCTTGCCATACGTGTTAATAATAATAATAATAAATAATAAAGCCTTTATTTCTCACCAATTGCACGTATACATTTAAATGACATAATATTTACTTTTAACGTATAAAGAAAACTTTCATAAACGCCTTATGATAAATACAAATTACAATAATAGGTAACGAGATGAAATGGTAATTTTTTTACATTATTTAATTACAAAACCCATATAAAAATCATCAAATCAAATTAGCTATTTAAGCTTTTTATCAATTTTGAATAACTTTTACTTTTCATCTATCACTCATTACAATAATTAAATGATTATATCATTCAACTTTAAAATGTACACACAAAAAGCAAATAAATTTAATCAAACCAATACAAACCACTCATCATCATACATTAAAGTTATTAATAATTTTTTTAACATTTTTTACTATTGAATTCATAATCATTAATAATAATTAAATAATTACATGCATAATGTAATCATTCAATTGTGTTTGTTCTACCCTAATATGTATATATAAATTAAATTCATTACAATTAAGTTATTTATGAAATGTTAACAACTGTTACCAATCAATTAATTATTAATTATTTTAATTTAGTCTAATTTAAATTCTTATTGTTTAGTGAGGTACCCATTTTAGGGCATAGGCCTCCTCCAACTTTATATAAAATGTGTTTGTATATTGTTGTATTTTTCATATTTTCATTGGTTGGAGGGTTTTGGTCTTATCATCCCGCGGGGACCAGCCGTATTGGGCGATTTTATAAAATATTTATTTGTGTTATATATATTATTTCTGGTGTGGAGAGGGCCACTGTATTTAATGCTGGTGTGCGATCTAGCAGTTCTTGCATTGTTTTTCTGACGACTTTATGTAGTCTGTGATACGGTTGTTTCCCTTTAGTTTCTTGCTTGCTTGTGTTTCGGGGATTTTATAGGATGTTACAGGTGGAGAAGAAGACGATGCTGCTCGTTTGTTGCCGGGCTTCATGTTCTTTTCTCGCACGATGAGTTTATCGTACCGTATAAAGGCTTCATTTCCCTTTTCTAGTTCTTGTTTCTGTTGTATTTTAAGTTCTTGCCTTATTTTAAGTACTTTCTGTGGAAATTCGGGTTTTACATATAATGTTTGTTTTTTCTAACATTTTCTTATTTCTCAAAATTTTTATTTTTGTTCCTAATGTGGTAAATGTAACAGCAATTGGACGAGGGTTGCTACTTTTCTTTCCAATTCTTCTTACTGCTTCTATCTCTGATTCTTTCATTTCTAACTTCAGGGTTTCGTTAGTGACTTGAACAATTTTATCTTGTAACTCCAGATATGATTTTTCTCCCTCGTTTATCCCAAAGAATACCAAATTTCTCTGTGTAGCTGTTTTCTCCAATTCATCCAGTCTCTTTTCTTGTTCTTCTGTTTGTAATTGTATTGAATTCAAAGTACACTTTAATTGGTTAAATTTTTCGTTCAAGTTACTGTTAATTTTACATGTGATTTTCTCTTCAATTTTCGATATACTTTCCATTGTAGAAAATTTTTCCATCATCTCCTTTCTCATTTCCAATAATATTTTTTCTAATTGACTCATCTTTCTTTCTTTTTTTATGTTACCGTTAAATTGCAATTCAGAATTTTTTAATTTTATACTTCCCAATTTTGGAGAGATTTCTACTAGCTGGCAACCCTTTTGTTAGACAGGTGTCAAATGTACCCACAGTATTGGAATCACGGCTGTCATTTGAATTTGACAGCAGAATAGGAATTTTACTGTGGGTACTTGGAAAACTTGTCACTTTTAATTTTGTTGGGTATAAAAAATGCAGTACTTGCTGGCTGTATTTCCTCTGAAAATCAGCTGTGTTCCTCGTAGATAACAGCGTCAGGGCTTGCTGTGATGTTGATTAGCACACCGCAGTACAGTGTTAGGGTTGGTAATACGAATTTATCACACTTCTGTAAAATTTAACTCGGACCGGTACGTAAACAATGTCAGTGCTATCAGTGTTGCCACACACACCATACGTGTTAGGGGGCTATTAAAGGTAGTATTTAAGGTAGATGTAGGCAATTGAAAAATGCGATGATGTCGATTGCTACGTTGGCTAGTCCTAAAGCTTAAATAGTTTATCAATTGCGCATCTATGGAACCATTTATAATTTTGTGCAGTATAAGTAAGTCAGAATTGATCCGTCTTTCTTTTAAGCTAATCATCTTAAAGTGCCGTAACCTATCATTGTAATCAGGTATAGCTTTTCGGATCCCATTCTTGACACATAGATACCTAACAAAACGGGCCTGAACTGATTCAACATTATTAATATAACTTGAGTAATAGGGAGACCAAATAGTGGAACAATACTCCAAGTTGCTCCTCACCAGTGCGTTAAAAAGTAGAATAATGCTACTAAAATTACGGAAAGGTTTTGACATGCGGATTATAAAGCCAAGCATTCTTTTAGCCTTAGCAACTATAGTATCTACATGATCACGGAAGGACAGGGATGCATCAAAGAGTACACCAAGATCACGGATGACTGATACTCTGCTCAGTATTGATCCATCTATATGATAATCAAATTTAATGCAATTCACTTTATTCGTGAATGTAATAGTCTGGCACTTTCTAACATTAAGCGTCATTCTGTTGTTGAAACACCATTGTTGAAGGATATCAAGATCTCTTTGAAGCTTCATACAATCACTAAGGTCAGATATCCTGCAGTATATTTTTAAATCATCAGCGTAGACCAAACAATTGCAATTTATTAGATCTAAAAGATCATTCAAGAATACCAAAAAAAGCAAAGGGCCCAGCTTAGAGCCCTGTGGAACACCAGAGCCAGGCGAAAAAGGTACAGATTCATATCCCGCCACGGCAACTATTTGAGAACGATTAATCAAATAACTCTCGAACCACCGCAACAGAGAGCCATGAATGCCAGCGCTATTCAATTTCATAGAAAGAATTGAGTGATCAACACGATCAAAGGCTTTTGCAAAATCTGTGTAAACAGCATCAACCTGACCCCTAGCCTCAAAGGTGTTGCCAATGAAACTAGTATAAATAAGTAAGTTAGATGTAGTAGAACGGTTAGACACAAACCCATGTTGCTTCGAACTAATTATATGACGGAGGTGAGAATAAACTGCATTGTATATAAGGCCCTCAAACATCTTTGCAAATTGTGATATAATAGAGATTGGTCTATAGTTAGTTACGTCATTCATACTACCAGATTTATGCACGGGGATAACGTGTGAGATTTTCCATAAATCGGGAAATGTACCTTCCTTAAGGGATTTATTATATATTATCTGCAGTGGCACAATAAGAGCATCCATGCAGAGACGAATAAAAATAGGAGGAAGTCCATCCGGACCAGCTCCCTTATTAAGATCTAACTTTTTGATGCTATCTCTAACGTCACTTTCAGTAATGCCAATGGAATACATACTGTAATTGGACAAAGAGAAACCCGGAGACAAGTTACTAGGCTGTTGACTAACACCGTACACAGATGCAAAATACTCCGCAAATAGAGCAGCCACACCACTACCACTCTCACCAACACGATCACCCCACGAAACCTGGTTAGGAACTCCTTTGAAAGTTTTCTTCGACTTAGCATAACGCCAAAAAGCTTTAACATTAGTTTTCAAATCACTCTCAATTCTCTCTATATAATCTTTAAAACAGTCATCCATAGCTCTTCCAGCTCGCATCCGTAGGGAAACAAAAGTATCGTAGTCCCTAGGGTTTTTGTACCGTTTGTAACGAGTCCTGTATTTATGCTTTTCCTTAAGAAGTTTAATCAACGAAGCCGAGAACCATACTGGATAACAATTATTCTTAGGCTTACCCTTCGGCGTGTATTTATCTATATTTTCCCATAGTATATTATAAAATGTCAGAACATAATCATTACAGCCCAAATGACAATAATCCTCCCAATTTACATTTCGCAGATTACGAACACATGCCTCATAGTCTGTTTTAATGAAAATATATTTCAACCGTAAACTATTATAATTTAAATTAGAAATTGAAGTTTTAATAAGGGCTAACTCTAGCGGCGGATGATGCACATCTGGTTTATTGATGGGGGTTGCGCAAGAAACAGATAGACTGGAGTTCTCATCCACTAAGATGAGGTCCAAGATATTATTATTTTCATTGACGATATTATTCATTTGAACAAACCCGGTGATATTAAGAAAGTCTCTTAATGCTAAATACTTAGGGTCACTTATTCCTAGAAAGGGATCATTCGATTCAAGCCACTTCAGATTAGGAAGATTAAAATCACCAAGAATCAAAGTAGTGCAATCTGTATAACGCAAACAGATTTCTTCAGCCCTGGCCAAGAACTGCATAAAGATATGGCAAGGTATATAAGACGGTAGATACACAACACAAATATTCATACAGACGCCACCAGCACTAATGCATAACCACATATCCTCAACGGAGGTTTGCCACTCAGTTTTATTAACAAAATTATATTTATTATTAATAGCTACCAATAACCCACCACCATAACTTTTAGAATACAAATCTTTAAACTTATACAAATCTTTAGACTTGTGTTCAATTTATCCTCAGAGTGAGATTTATTGTATCTAGTTATCGCAGAGAAAAATTCGTCGCGGCATCTAGGACTACGCAGCTTCACTATTACAGAGCGCGGGCGAGACTTATTGTTGTATCGTTTACTGATGCCGTTATAATAAAAGTCTGACCTAGTCTAAAGTAATTATAAACCAAGAAACTTAAAATCTAGCTTTTATTTCAATTTTCAATCTATTTATCTAATTGCCACAAAAAAAAACGTCTGTTTAAATAATTGCCTGTATTTAATCAAACAAGACGAACTGGTGGAAGCAGCCAAGCTATCGAAATAGCAAAATCTTCTAACTGGGTTCTAGACAATTCTAAGAGTGACGCCTATGTCCATTGGACATCTGTCCGCTAAAACGATGATGATGATAGCTACAAACCTAATGACCCTGTTGGTGACGAAGCAGACGAACTGCAGGACTTGCCCGCAGACACCCTGGAACCCCACCAGCTCCTTCACGCTGTACTGACTCTTTAGGAAGAAGAAGTGGTGGGCGCTGAAAAGACCGCTGGAAAGACGAAGGCTAATTAAAGTAGTTCTACAAATGAACAGGATTTTAATCACCTCCAATTACCAGTTATAAATATGAAAGGCATTTGCAAAAAGGAAGCTAGGTTATTTTTTTTTGCATCCAATCAATGAAGAGCAATTTAAAAGATTATCTAGTCAAATCAAAAAGGTTTTTTGTAAGATATGTATAAGAATGGAGACTTGTATGTCAGAAAACATAACTAAATTGAGCTTGTTACCTCACATAAAACAATGTATCGAAAGCTATTGTCCCAGTGGCGATTATTAAGTAAACATCGTTCTGTGCATTTATATCGCCTGCGAAATCTGCAAATGAAACACCATATTAGATCCCAAAATTCTAGAATACTTATGTAGACCACAAAATACTTGGAGACGGTAATCTACCTGAGATATACTCGACTATAACAGCGACATGCACGAACATAATCCAAAATGTCGCTATGACCCTCATTACATGTATCAACGATAGATCCTTGTTCGCCGTGTTCGTATTAAAGATTCTCTTCCAGCAGTACGCTAGAGAGAAGCACAGGAGCAGTCGGCAGAAGATGTTCTTCTTCTTGCTCTCTGTGCTCAAACTCGCGAAGGAGTTATATTTCTGTCGTGGGCAGGGAGGTAGGTTGTCGAGCTGGCGCGGATTGCTGCACTGCTTTCTGTATTTCCCACACCTCTTGCAGCTTCCCAATGTATTTTCCGCACAATTCACGTCTAGCGTAATCGTGGGAGCGCTACACTTCACCAGATGGTCCACCGCCATGCAATTTGTGCTCGTGTTCTCAATGCCAAGCGTCTCCGTCTCAGCTTTTGAGTCAGTCTCTTGTTTTAAATCCCTGCTACTTCTATTTGGGTCTGTATTGTACTTTTCTAGATCGAACGTCATAGATTTGGTACCGTATGGGAGACATTTCATCAGATCTAGATCTATAACAGTAGCAACGATGACTAAAGCTACAAGTAGTGATGTGACGCATATCAACAGCACCCCGGCTTTGTCTGATGTTATGTCGTAGTGTCCCTGGACTCGCCGGACGCTAGTGATCCTCGCGATTCGTGATGACGTCTTATTGGTCTTCAAGTTATCGTTGATCATGATGGAGAAGTTGATGACGGACGTGATATCACGAGGATTGCAAGAATACGGCATGCAGAGTCCTAAGGTTATGCCAGTAGACTGGAAATGACAAAAATAATGTATTATCGACGCTTGAAGGGAAAATTTACCAAGTGGCATTTTGGGCGATATGGATATATAGATTCTAGTACGTCTACTCATTATCGCTCGAAATTTAGCTTGGCAAATTTTGCCTTTTAAGCCTCTTTATGTAACCTTTGGTGATTAAATAGGTTCTTAAAATCTATATAGTACTTTGAATAAAACTTTAGCATTTGATAAGTGACTTGCCTTCATCATATTGGACTTTGTGATATTCAGTGTTATCCCAAGGGTGGTGTATGCGAGCCGGTATGGCGGCCAGTTCTCGGCAACATTCTGTGGTGCCTCGTCATACTGCACTATCCAGCGCCACTCGTGTGTTTCTATTACAAAATGCATAATTAGTTGATGTACGTATGTTCTGCCTCGCTTAAGATATTGACTTCTATGATGTTACGTACCATCGTCAAAGTACTTTGACCTAGATATCGGGGTGATGGCTTCGACAAAATCATCCGCAATTGTGCTTCTATTCGTTGCAATCGACTGTTCATCCTGACAATTAAGAAATATGTATTATACGTTCTAATTTACGGATAAAATATTAGTTTATAAATGATGTCTGTTCGTACCAAATCCAGGCATTGTTTTTTGGATCCCAGCCAAAATCGGTTACCCATGAAAAGTCCCGATCCATAGCGGCCTGATGCGTCGAGAGCTGAAAGAAGTACATTATGATTTACACAATGGTATAGAATGCGTATGGGCCGGAGCGATTTTTGAGTACCTAACGTCACAGTAACAACTAATGAGGAAATGGGCTATGTTGAGAAATATATCTATAATAACAATGCATTGATCGCACTATCTTTCGATGGCAATCTAATAACATATCTGATATCAAAAACTTTATAATTATGAATGGGTTAGTGTCACTGTCAATCAACCAACCTATTCAAAATTATCGGTAAAGATCACCTAAGTACTGATAGTAGTCGAATATCTGCCTAACAAACAGTCCCACACGCAATTTACAACAATTTCACCTCATTAGTTTTTCCAGTGCGAGATAACTCTCACTGAAGTCATGCTATGTGGTCTCACGTCATCTCTGTCTCTGAGTGCGTTAGTTAACTGTGTGCCTGCTGCGTCTTCGAGTACAGTCAAACAAATCATTCATTTATCATTAATTTTAGACAAATCATGCTGGACAACGGCCTGCCCCAAGCGGTGCTACATCGGCCGACACTGTGCTTCTCGCATCCAGCACATGCCCGTAGCTTTCGACAGGTCATCGGCTCACCAAAGCTACGCCTTCCGCAGTCAGTTGCCAATCCAGACCTTTGACTCCTGCACTTTGGAAGACCTTATGTTCGCCACTGACGCCGCAATCGGGGTGGCCACCTACTGGGCCCAAAAATTATGAAGAGTTTCCCATCGACTCGAAAAGAAGAAGAAGACTACAAAATCAGAACATAAAAATTTGCAGCCTGTATAACAAAAAGCACGTTCGCTTATACCTTGTATGTTATGTGGACACCGCGCGTGCTAACGGCACTCCACAGTTGCGTGAATAGTTTTCTTTTGTTTTTGCTAATAATGCGCATAATTTTTGGTTCAATGCCTAGCTCCCGGGCGAGTTGGCCACTGTGATAGGCTTGAGTCACGCATTTTATCACGGTGTTTGCTCCCAAACTGTGTTAAAAATGTGTGACTCATGCCTGTCACAGTAGGCCGTGCTCGCCCGCCTGTGATAGACAGGTTTTGTGAAACACCGGTTTACATGGAGATGAGTAGGATGCTTTATTCACCTGAGTCATGTAAGCATTGTCTGAACTGTCAAACTTAGGCGACCGAAGTTAGCACAAGGAAGAGTCGGTATGTCGAAATGGTCTAGAGTGGTGTCGACTGGATCTGTAGTTAACTCAACCAATGGTTAAATACGGTAACCAATGGTTTCAAATTTAGTTTTTCATCAATTTTAACCTCACAAATGTTCAAATAAGTAATTATTAAATAATTTAATTATTTGACCATCTATTAGAATAAAAATTGATGAAAATACGCGTATTACCAAAATTTTAAACCATTGGTTACCGTATTTGACCGTTGAGTGAGTTAACAACGGATCAAAAAACCGGACCTGGAAGACGCTGGATACTGGAAGGCGCAGTATTGGAAGGTCCTCCAGAAGATGGACCGAATTCCGTCTGTCGTCTGAATGGTGATGTGGCAGAATATCACCTGTAGGTAACTTTTACCATCTTACAAGATCTTCTAAAGTAGGTAGCTACCTTCCTGTATATGAACACTAGCTGTTCCCCGCGGCATCGCTTCCGTGGATCACCCCACAAGACCCGTTTTCGGGATGAAAAAATAGCCTATGTTACTCAGGCATAGTGTAGCTTTCTAACGGTGAAAGATTTTTTTAAAACGGTCCAGTAGTTTCGGAGCCTATTCGGTACAAACAAACAAATAAACAAACAAACAAGAAAATCTTTCCTCTTTATACTATTAGTATCATAGAAATATAAAATACAGTTGTTTATTATACACTTGTACAATACAATTGTTTATTATATCTTTGATTAGTATAGATATCACTGCTAGAAGGCATTCAAGACGTGCAAAGTCTATCTGGGACTAAAAGCCTTAGGGGTCTAAGGCTTTTAGGAGCCCGTGCTTCGAGTGCAGATAATTATGATATATTTTTTTACTTCGCCCTACCTGTAACCAATGCTGCCCTACCTCAAATTCGACTCTAGCTACAGCCCTGCTGCTGGGATACAGGCCTTCTCTCTATGAAAAGGAATGGGCCGTAATCCACCACGCGGGCTCAGTGCGGGTTGGTGGATGTCATATGTCTTCGATTTTTTGTTTTTAGGACATGCCGGTTTCCTCACAATGTTTTCCTTCACCGTTTTGAGAGCAGTGGTGATGAAATAATTTACACAAAGTAAGCGCCTGCCTGGGCTCGAACCCACGACCTACAACTTGTAAGTCGCGGCCGATACCGCTCATTACCTCCCTAACTTAATATTAAAGAAATGCTCTTATTCAATAAGTAGGTAGGTACTATTATTATTGTTATCGTAAACAAATGACGTGATCATTACCTGTCTACTTACAATAAATTCTTAGCCACAACAATAGAGCACCAAAAACAAATGCATTACTACCTGTCTATTGTTGTCGTAAAAACAACCAAACGCAGCACGAATACCTTACCTCATTGCTGTCATCTTTATTTACGCAACGTTCTCTAATCATAATCGATTCGATTGTAATGCGCTAATAAGACAAGCTAGTTGTGCGAGCAGTGAACTTAGAGAACGTTCACATTGCTGCCAGTACGGACAATCGAAAGTTGCTATTGATTAGTGGTCAGTGTGTTCACGCCAAAGCAAAACAATACATGTCGATGGATGAGGAAATGAAATGGAGGAATTAGTACTCAGCTACGGTATTGATGAATGTATCGTAGGTGATTGGGGGGCAAAATAACAGCTCATTGAAGATATTCGCAACACACTTGCAAGCACTATCTACCTAATTTAAAAGTACCTATGAGTAATGCGATAAACAAAATCAGAACATGTAAGATGCCTACGCCTGAAGGTTTCTCCAGCAGTCTAATTGTGTAAGTGAATTCGGCAAGGCAAATACACAAAGTCACATACGCAAAACGCTCACATAGACGGCAATCCACATCGCTTCTATCATCTCGCATGGTCAATTTTAAATGTAAACGGGTAATTTCTAAGTTTACCTAACCATTTAAAACTTAATTTCTTATCCGATACGATACCTGCCAAAAAGTACTCATTAAAAGTACTCATTGAGTAAAAGTATCGAATGCAAAGTATCGAGTACAAATGTATCGGTATCGAACGGTAATGTACTCGATACCACAAAGTATCGATACTTTCTTCGTGTCCCTAAGGTTTTTTTCTTGTCCTTAAGGTTTAGTTACAGTTCATCAGATACCAGTACCATTTTGGAAATGGGGGCCGTACCTCTTGCGATCAAAGTTACAAAGAAACCAGTAGTAAGCCCCATTTAGCCCAAAAAACTTCACGGACTTGGGAATCGAACCCCGGGACCTCAAGCACAGTGACGCTGCTGATAACTAGACATTTTTGCACCGAAAAACAGAAACTATTTTTATGCATTGACTCCTTGATCAATGCATAAAAATAGTTTCTGTGCGAGTTAGATCTTTTAACTGATTGATTCCACACAACCCTAGAAATACCTATGGCGTAGAAATATATACCCAGTAAAAATACACGGAGTTGCGGCATGCCATCCCACTGACTTTTAAACCTATGGACTTGCCATACCTACGAAATTAGCGTGCATACCTAAATAAATCGGGCAATTAAGATGGCTGCCCATTTGCCAATGAGGTAGGCCATTTGCAACTGTTTGACAGCACAACTACACAGATAAACGTACATATACGGCACAACTACCATCGGCAATCAACATGGCGACCGGTCACGCATAGACATGATTTTGACGTCACTCAAAAGTGTTACCAAGTTTAGTCCTTGACTAACATTTAGATGTCTCTCTTTTCATATGCAGCTCTTGGTTAGTTAAAAAGAGACAAAACGCTTTTTGACATGCGTGTGTCGATATTATAGATATGTGTATAACTATTCTTCATATAGTAGAATATGCCGTCTCCATAGTTTTCCTACCTCATTGTGCCATCCCGACACACAATACAATAGATACTTAAGGTTGCCGTAGTCGACGGCACGAACTATTTTGTGCGCGGAGTTAAAATGCCTGCTATCTCATCCGACAACACGAGCCAAAGAGATAGATGCTGTGATGAGCAGTAAGCAGAAGCTAGTTCGCGTACGAATTAGCACTTTTGCAAGTTTGTAGCGAAATGGATGATGATTTAAGACGAAAACGAGCGCGCGAAATTTTATAAACAGACCTTTGGGAGTCTAGATATCATGAAAAAAAGACTTAATATATATTTTCAAAATAAAATTATTTGCATTGTTGAACTACTAATCTATCCCTGTATGGTGGCCATTTTGCAATTTTCCTTCTTCTTATGGTATTTATTTCCGCCCAAAGATGCGTTAAAATTAGTGTGAAACAATATAAAACAAATATGGAACTTTCGACGCTCATAACTTTCAAATTTCTTTCTATTTAACTTTTTTGTTTCCTTAGAGGGCTAGATAATGATGAGACAAATAGATATTTTTTTATTTTATTTTGTACGTACATTGTCAAACAGTGGAGTAATCGCCAGACTACGTTTGTATGGAAGAATGTTCGACTAGTGTAACCTTAAGTATCTAAATGACTAGAGCATACCTATGTAATGATTGGTTTGCATGTGCATAATATGCGATCACTTTCTTCAGGAAGACTGTCCCACGCGATCTTTAATTTGATGAAATAAGGCAATGTGACTTCCTTACACTTTCATTGTGTAAGGCAATAGGAGAATAATGATTCAAGCTATCATGCCTTCCATAAAGTGCAGGGTTTGACTCCTGCTGCATTTTGGATTTTTAACAGATGTATAATTTAGTTTGGATGGGACGTAAGATTGATGTTAGGAGCTCGCGGCTAAATTATAGGGGTCAGGGTCGATCTTCGAGGTTAAGGCGATATATACACCCCAATGCTAACGCAGTACCGGCCGTGCGCCCGCTCGATGCCAAAATATCAAAATTGAACCTCCTTTTGAACAGTTTCGTTTGCAAAATATTATTTGATTTACCTATGCTATGTTAGTTATGAAGAAATACCAGCCATCAATTTTTAAACATCCAAGTCGTTTTGGAGGCGTTTCCAAAAGTTACGAAAATTATCGTGTTGTTAATTATTTTTTCAAAGCAAAACTATTAGTTACACGTGAAAACCTTGTGTTCAAAATTATGTACATGAATCAGTAGTAAATTCTTTCTTTTTTCAAACCTTTTAACCTAGCCGTTACTAAGGAGTATGCTTTAGAAAGTTGCCGTTTTACGGCACTAAAGCGTATGTAGGCCCTTAAGGCGCCTCCCCGAGCAAAACGCCGCGCTAGTCGTTTTTGAGCAGTTTTTAAGAGCTATCTACTCTTTATTTAAAAAGAAAAGTCAATTAATAAAAATACATAAAATTTCTACATAATGTTGATTCTAAAATGGTAGTACACTTTTTTAATAAAGAGGTATATGTTTCACTAATCTCCTTCCAACAAAACCACAAAAGTGTGAAATAATTATTGATAGCATGCATCTCCTCGTAAAGTATTGTTACGAGCTGGGGCTCAGGGATAAATTATTTAAACAGCAGACTTCAATTAATCACACTTTATTACAAAAACACTTCTTAAACAATTCTATTACTTCGCACTATTTTCCTTTTCTGATCGCTCTGTGTCGCTTCCGAATCGAAACTGACCCACGACGAACCCGACCGCTCTTTTTATAGCAGCGAAGATGTTTCTAGAACGTTCCACACTGTTCTAGATATTTCGAGAAACTTCCAGAACAATCGACTTTCGAACTCACTGTTCCCGAAGAGACTAGAAACTTCCAGAATGTTCGGTTCGAATGTTCTGGAAAATTCCATTCGACACGAGAAGATTAGTTCCGCTATTCGATACTAGATGGCGCCACTAGTAACTACATAATTCTTCTACTCGTCACTAGATGGCGTTGCCCTATCTTGTAACATTGCCTCCCTCTTAGACATGCTCGTCCCGAGCATCGTTAGACCCATGGTAACGGGCCAACCGATCCACATGAACGACCTTTGATGCACCTCGGGGTCCCTTCTGAATTCGGTAGGTGACGTCATTAATCTGGGTAACTACGCGATACGGTCCATCCCATTTTGCTTGCAATTTAGGCGATTTTCCTTTGCTGCGTACCGGGTTATGTAACCATACCAGTGATCCTTCATCGAAGCCCTTATTGTTCGCCTTCCGATCGTAGCGAGTCTTCATCCTCTCAGACATCTGTTGACCTGTCTCTCTGATGTGCTCATATACATCATTCATCCTGTTCCGTAGTTCGTTTGCATAATCTGTTATACTGCGTGGAGACTCAGGTGGGATGCCAGTGATGAGATCTGCAGGTAATCTTAGTTCTCTGCCGAAATTAGCAAAAGCTGGTGTTACTGTTGTGGTTTCATGAACAGCACTGCGATATGCCATGAGATATGGTTGAATGTGTTTGTCCCAATCCTTCTGTCTGTTTTCCACAACCTTTGCAAGATATCTCTCTAGTGACTGGTTGAATCGTTCAACCATCCCGTCTGATTGTGGATGATAAGCAGTAGTTCTGGTTTTGTGAGCACCCATCACACGACACGTCTCCTTGAACACTTCTGACTCGAAGTTCCGGCCTTGATCACTGTGGATTTCCAAGGGTACCCCAAACCGACAAAACACTTCGTGAACTAACTTATCAGCCACCGTAACGGCTTCTTGATTAGGGATTGCAAACACTTCCGGCCATTTTGTGAAGTAGTCCATGACGACCAAGAAGTACTTGTTCCCGCTTTGGCTTTCCGGAAATGGTCCCGCAACATCTAATGCTATTCGTTCCCACGGTGCACCAACATTGTAAACCTTTAGTGCCCCTCTGCTTCGAGTTTGTGGTCCTTTCACAGCCGCACAATTTGTGCATTTGCGGCACCATTCCTCAACGTCCTCTCGACAATGGATCCAGTAAAATCGTTCTCGGATCTTGATTAAAGTCCTCTTAACTCCCATGTGACCCCCTGAACTTTCATTGTGATAGAGCTGTAAGACCTCCGGCACCTTAACTTTAGGTACGACCATTTGTAGATGACACTGGTTACCGCGAGCATTCTCCCATTTCCTGCACAGAACTCCATCCTGGATAACCAAGCTTTCCCACTGTGCCCAATAACTCTTGGTGATGGAACTGGTTGCTGCGACATCACTCCAGTGAGGCCTAGGAGCACCTGATTTCTTCCATTCAAGGATTGGCTTTATGTCTCTGTCTTCCTGTTGAGCACTCTGCAAGGTTTCCTTCCACTCTTCGCTAAGATCCGTCCTCAAAACCCGCACTAGTGTTACCTGCTTAGCTTCTTGTCTCGCACAATGTTTACATTGGTCTGGACATGGTCTTCGCGAGAGAGCATCAGCATTACCGTGCGACGTTCCGCTACGATGTTGAATTACGAAATCAAACTCTTGCAATAATTCAATCCATCTTGCTACCTGTCCTTCTGGGTTCTTAAATTGCAGTAGCCATTTCAGTGCAGCGTGGTCCGTTCGCAGGAGAAATTTCCGCCCCAACAAATATTTATTGAAATGCTGCAATGTTTTAACTACAGCTAGAAGCTCCCTTCGAGTGACACAGTAGTTCCTTTCAGGTTTGGATAAGGCTTTGCTGAAGTACGCAATTACAACCTCCTGATCTCCTTTTCGTTGTGACAACACCCCGCCGATTCCAGTATTGCTGGCATCTGTGTCAACTATGAATTCATTTTCATGGTCAGGATAGCCTAGGATGGGAGCATTGCACAGATGTTCTTTCAGCTTCTGAAATGCGACGTCACAGCTCTCATTCCAGCAGAACTGTATCTTTTCTTCAGTTAGTTTATGAAGAGGTCGGGCAATGTCAGCAAAGCTCTTCACAAACCGTCGATAGTAGGAGCACAAACCGAGAAATGCCCTGACTTGCGTTTTGTTCTCTGGAACTGGCCAATCCTTGACGGCAAAGAGCTTATCCGGGTCCGTTTGAATACCTTTTTCGGAAACCACGTGTCCTAAAAAGTTCACTTGCCGCCTGAACAACGCGCACTTCTTTGGGCTTAGTTTTAGATTGGCTCCTCGTATCTTCGACAGCACTTGCTCCAGATTGCGGAGGTGATCTTCAAAGTTCCTACCCACGATGATAATGTCATCCAAGTAGACAAGGCAGGCATCTCCAATCAGTCCAGTAAGCACCCGCTCCATCAATCTCTCAAAAGTGGCAGGAGCATTACACAAACCAAATGGCATGACGTTGAATTGCCACAATCCTTTTCCTGTGGAGAATGCTGTCTTTTCTTTGTCTCGAGGGTCTATCTCGACCTGCCAGTAGCCACTCTTCAGATCTAAGGTAGAAAACCACTTCATTCCCGTAAGCGTATCCAGCGTGTCGTCGATCCTTGGCAACGGATAACTGTCTTTTTTAGTGATGTCGTTTAGTCGGCGATAGTCAACACAGAAGCGCATGCTGCCGTCCTTCTTCTTCACCAACACTACCGGTGAACACCATGGACTGGATGAAGGTTCAATCACGCCATCTTTCACCATACCCTTGATCATGGCGTCAACTTCACGTTCCCGTGCCACTGGCACACGTCTTGGTCGCTGGCGGATTGGTGCCTCATTTCCTGTATTTATTCTGTGTTGAACTAACGCAGTCTTCCCTATGTCGGCATCATTTGTCGAGAAAATGTCGGCGAACTTGTTCAACATCTTCTTAGCCTTGTTCTTTTCTTCTTCCGATAAGTTATTTTGGGAGTCCTTCAAGAGCGAAGTCACGTCGTATCTTGCACTTTGAACTTTGGCGTTGGTAGGGTTTTCGTGGCATCTACGCATCCAAACCACTCCTTCACAAGTGCCTAACATTGTGCCTTTCTTGAGTACAAGGTCCTGATCACTTGTGTTGAGTGCACGTACGGATGAAACTCTAGTTCCCCTTACCAAGGTGCGTGCAATCTTCCATGAAGCATCGTTATCTAATCCTTCTATAAGTACACATCGGTTTTCCCGACCAGAATTTCCTGGTAAACAAACTGGTACGATTGTTTCTGACCTTGGACGAAGAATAACTTTCTTGACGCAGTACACCTTTCCCGATGATGCACCTTCCATGAAGACTTCCTCTGAGCCACACTTCAACACTCCTTGATGAACGTCAATCTCACACTGATGTCTCCGCATGAAGTCTAAACCCAGAATGCAGTCGTCCACGATGTCGGCCACGATAACATTGTGGCGATAAACTTTGTTCCCTAACTTCATGTCAACCTCCTTCTCACCTCGGACGGATATATGCTGACCGGTGGCTGTTCTCAGATGTTCACCTTCATGGCTCCCGAAGAAGTCCCCAAGAAACCGTCTTGCTAGTTGGAAACTGACAACTGTCCGAGAAGCTCCAGTATCCAATGTCAGCTTGCAAGGTGTTCTGTTAATTTCGCCCACGATGATCAGGCTGTTCCCGTCACAGGATTGTGAGATCGAGATCCTTGGGGCTCTTCCATCACCAGCCAGCACCCGCCCCTCAGTCCTGGCGTCTATTCGTTTCCCTGCTGCTGTTGCCCAGCAGGGACGTCTGGTGAACCTTTAACTGGCGGCTGCTTATTACCGTGGAGTTGCCTTCGCTTCGGGCAGCTCAATCGGATGTGGCCTCTCTCTCCGCAGCCATAGCATCGGGGTGAAGTCGCAACCTCCCTGATTCGGTGACTTCGTTCGTCCCGCCGTACTGCCTCTACCTCCAAAGCGTGGGCTAGGGCGTCCTTAAGGTTCTTAAAATGCCCTAGCCTTACGGCAGCCCTAACCTCAAGGTCGCGGATCCCATCCGTGAACGCCTGTACGAGGTTCCCGTCGATCAGCACCGGTGATGACTGGTAAGCCTTTCGGACCAGCTTTTCCACATCGAGAGCCCACTGCTGAAGAGTTTCACCAACCCGTTGCGATCGGTCTTTCAACTGGGCCCGAAAGACATGTTCCAGGTGTGCGTCACCGTATCTAGCTTCTAATGCTTCTAGAAGCTTCTCAAAGGTGATGTCATGTCCAAGCGCTTCTAATACAGACAAGGCCTGGTCGCGGAGGCCCAAAGTTAGAGCAGTCAATGCCTGTTCGTTGGTCCACCCATTCGATTTCATCACGGCCTCAAACTGAATCTTGTAGGCGGACCATGACGAAGAGCCATCGAATGGTGGCACTTTAAAACCACGAGGCGAAGGTGCCACTACCGCAGCTGCCACGGTCCCGTCTCCAGACTTGAATCCACGTATTGTCTTTTCCATCTCGACAATGCGGGTCTCATGTTGCTGGACCTGGTCCTTTACTTCTTTCATCTCCTTCCCGATGGCTCCGCGGAGGTCCTTTATCACCAAGAACTGCTCCTCTTGACGGCGAGCCTGCTCCTCCTTGTCGCGCTGCAGCTGCTCCTCCAAGCGCCGCGCCTGCTCCTCCTGACGGCGAGCCTGTTCCTCTTGACGGCGAGCCTGCTCCTCCTTGTCGCGCTGCAGCTGCTCTTCTATGCGGCGAGCCTGCTCCTCTTGACGGCGAGCCTGCTCCTCTTGACGGCGAGCCTGCTCCTCCTTGTCACGCTGCAGCTGCTCTTCCAAGCGGCGGGCCTGCTCCTGCATAAAAGCCATAAGGGCGGCGAGGTCAGGGGTCACCGGCGATTGAGCGGGAGCTGCTGCAGTCTCGGAGTCTCGTTGTCCACTTGATGATGGTGAGGGAGCGTCTCCAAAGCGACTCTGGTCTACGTCTTGCTGGCGCTGACTTCTGGTGCGCATTCCCTCCGTTTCTTCTTTTGGTAGAACCGGCATAATTTATCCCGCACTTCTGACACCAATTTGTTACGAGCTGGGGCTCAGGGATAAATTATTTAAACAGCAGACTTCAATTAATCACACTTTATTACAAAAACACTTCTTAAACAATTCTATTACTTCGCACTATTTTCCTTTTCTGATCGCTCTGTGTCGCTTCCGAATCGAAACTGACCCACGACGAACCCGACCGCTCTTTTTATAGCAGCGAAGATGTTTCTAGAACGTTCCACACTGTTCTAGATATTTCGAGAAACTTCCAGAACAATCGACTTTCGAACTCACTGTTCCCGAAGAGACTAGAAACTTCCAGAATGTTCGGTTCGAATGTTCTGGAAAATTCCATTCGACACGAGAAGATTAGTTCCGCTATTCGATACTAGATGGCGCCACTAGTAACTACATAATTCTTCTACTCGTCACTAGATGGCGTTGCCCTATCTTGTAACAGTATTCATTAATTATTTTTTCAACACACTTGCTCATAAAGTGGCTCTAATTTCACCGCAATTAGGCACATAATGATACCTGTTATCAAACTGTGACTTTTTCATTGCTATTATTCACAAGTGAGTTATAGTTTTTTTTTTTTTTATTGGTTGATTTGCTTCGTTCTTAAAAAAGTTTCGATACAAAAAAGATCGTGCTCAATAGTACAAATAAATTAATGTACCTATTGCTTGCTCATTTCATGCAACTTCGTATTTAAATAGATAATTTCAACTTGTACGTGCTTAATAAATAAAACTTTCACTCAAATATAAATTTGATTTGCTCTGTAATAAAGAAAAATTTAAATTCCCTATTTTGTACGTGGCTAAAACACTATCCACGAAAAGCCAAAAAAAAAAGAAACCTCATTCTTTTAGTCTATGGCCGGTCGCCATTGTTAAATGCGCGCGCATAGGAAAACTGATTAATTTTGCCCGCCTTTGCGAAAAAAATTTCACAACTCGTTTTTACTGTTGAAAATGTTTTTTTTGCATTATTTTCTTCACAAGTGTGTTGAAAAACGTCGTATGATATACGTGTGTATTGATGATTACCGTCCTCGGGTCTCAATTGCGCCTCAGCGGTAATCACCCATTGCACACTTGTACCATAATGTACTATTTCAACACACTTGCTCATAAAGTGGCGCAATTAGGCACATAATGATACCTGTTATCAAACTGTGACTTTTTCATTGCTATTATTCACAAGTGAGAGTTTTTTTAATTTATTGGTTGAGTTGCTTTGTTCTTAAAAAAGTTTCAATACAAAAAAGATCGTGCTCAATAGTACAAATAAATTAATGTACCTATTGCTTGCTCATTTCGTGCAACTTCGTATTTAAATAGATAATTTCAACTTGTACGTGCTTAATAAATCAATAAAACTTTCACTCAAATATAAATTTTGTTTGCTCTGTAATTATGAAAAAAATAAACTCCCTATTTTGTACGTGGCTAAAACATTATCCACCACACTATCCACGAAAAGCCAAAAAAAGAGAAACCTCATTCTTTTAGTCTATGGCCGATCGCCATTTTTAAATGCGCATAGGAAAACTGATTAATTTTGCCCGCCATTGTGAAAAAAAATTCACAACCTCGTTTTTACTGTTGAAAATAATTTTTTAGTATTATTTTCTTCACTGTGTTGAAAAACGTCGTATGATACACGTGTGTATTGATGATTACCGTCCTCGGCTCTTTTAAGACCCTCACCTACGGCTCGGGTCTCAATGGCGCCTCAGCGGTAATCACCAACATTGCACACTTGTACCATAATGTACTATTATACTAACACTAATGGCTAGACACTTTGATAACGAACATTTTGTAAGTATGTGTTTTTTTTTAATATAAAAATAATATTCGATTTTGTAAAGATTTTATTCCAAAATCTGGGCGTATTCACTACCGTAATTCATGCGCCACCAGTGCCGCTAGGCCAATTATAATGCTCATATCTCATGCTGATTTTTTGGTCAGGGTACGGCCTTAAGGCGCCGATTCCCTTGAGTAGCTGATTTTAAAATGAGAATCACGTCTAAATGGCAAGTCGTAATTCTTTGAAAAAAATATACAATTGTATGTTTATTACACTATTTTCTTAATAATTTGATCTAAGCAAATTTTGAGTTTTATTTGTATAACTTAGTGTAATTAATTTGTAAAGTTCACACCAAAACCGCTGGGCGTATTTTAATGAAATCAACACCATCTCAAAGATAATTTAATTATCTACATTTTGACCTGAGGCTTTTTTTTTAAAGTCATAGAATAATAAGGAAAGTACAAAAAACTACTAAATTATGGGTCTGGCGGGTGTGAAACGAGTGCGCGTTTTGTTCCCATAAGGTCGTTGGCGTTAGTCGTCGTCTTAAGCAACGGTTGCCCAAGGTCGGTCTGTGGATGGGTGACAACTATTTACATACCGAGGTTCTTCCGTACCTCGGCAAGCACGTTAACCCGTTGGTCCCGGCTGTCATCCGTAGATCTTTGAGATCGTTAGGTACGGATAAGTAGAGAGAGACAAAGTAGCCAGTAAATCTGACAGTAGTTTCGCCAAGGTGTACCTAAAGTGTTATCCAGTTACTAGGTTATGGAGGTTATAATAGATAGGTAGTCGCACCATGTAAAATACTGGTATACTCGTAGTTCTCGACAAACTTCTGGGCTGCCCTGAAGTTGGGTTCCGATGCACGAGGTACGAATCGGTGCAGTTATTGTATGAGATTTACTACTACGCAGCCATTGTAGCCAACTTCAGGGCGGCCAAGAAGTTTGGCGAGAACTATGCAGTTATTCTATCTTACGACGGTGGGTTGGTCTTGGTCGTGTGTGTAGATGCACATTGTTTCTGCGAGCTCAGGCGATACGAGCGCACCAGCTTACCTACGCACACTGAAAAATGTGCAATTTGCATCTACACACACGACTTATCCGCCGTCGTGCGATAGAACAACTCTGTGTACCTACTCAGCTGCATCCACTTGCACTGCAGCCCCCCAACGTAGTTATTTATTTATCTCGACATCATAAGTTAAATCCATAGAAATATAAAATACAGTTAAATCTATTCAGCATAAGATTTAGGTATCTATTTTTGGGAACCCTATCTATCTTCTATCTATATAAATAAAAAGTAGGGTAGGGTAAGGTAGGTAGGGAAGGTAGGGTAGGTAGGATAGGTAGGGTAGGTAGGGTAGGGTAGGTAGAGTAGTTGAATGTTTGGTGATTTTATGGCAAAACAAAGTTTGCCGGCAGCCGTATTGCGTAAGTGCGCAAAGAGTTTAAACTCTATCCAACCGACCAATCACATGCGAGATGAATGACGCGATGTGGATTTCCGTTTTGTGTGATTGGTCGATTTGTTCGCTTGGATAGAGTTTAAACTCTTTGCGCACTTAAGCAATACGGCTGCGGGTCAGCTAGTTCGCCTATAAAACTAAATAAAATTCTTCAACATCAACAAGTGAGACACAAGTTACATGTCACATCACGCCCGTAAGTGCCCGAGGGGTTAGGCAGACAGAGGTGCACCTGTAAGCAGTATACCCACAATACGCCAGTTACGTTTAAGTTCCATGTAGGGGAGAGCCTATGACATCAACAGGGCACTACTTAGAACTGCCGGATAGAGAAACCCAATAACCTTGCTTGATCGAATCAAGTTAACAGAACAAAATTAATGATTGCTTATAAATTAGCACTTCATCATCATGATCTTCCTGCCCTTATCACATGTTACTTGGGGACTTGGGGTCGGCGCAACACGTTTTCTTTTTCCATACCGTCCTGTCCCCTGTCACGCTATCACTGACACTTTTTTATCACTCCTCCTTACACAGTCAATCCATCTTATCTTTGATCTCCCTCTAGGGATGATGCGTATTTACTGGTACAGGTATAAAAACCCAGTATGAGCTTACCAGTACGCAGACCGGGTATGTCCAGCAGAGACCCGGTCCGTACCCGATAGGTATAATGTCGAGCTACGCACCGAACTAAATCGTATTTCACCACATACCCGCCCAGAACACTTGCCTTGCCGTATCGGGTATGACGTCATACCCAGTGCGGCGGGTGCGGCGGCGCAGTAGTTCATAGAGTCCGCCTAACGAAAAAAGTCCCGCGGAAATACATGGATCTAACAAGATTTGTTATAGGATAGCGTACAGTTGCATAGAAACTAGCGCCGCGTCTACGGAACTTCTTTCTTTGGAAGGACTCTAATGCTCACGCACGACCGCCTGCCATAGAAAATACGAAGTTACCCGAAGGTTACGGCGCTTCCCGAATACTCCCGATCGAGCCCGTATTGAATCGTAAGATTTTAGGCATAGCAAATAATTCGTTGATCTAAATTTGTTCTTTATTTATATTTTAATTAGAAAGTTAATTGCGTATTAATGTTAAAGAGTATTATTTATTTTGAATTACTTTTTTTCCAGAAAAAGGTTCTTTACACTAATAAAGATAGAGGTGATTTATAAAATATTTTAAGATATTTCTAGGTATAATGTACTTGAGTCGACAATTATAATACATATTATTATTTTTAATTGTTTTTAATTTTATGTCAGTACAATTTTTTGCACAGAAATTTTTTCTAGCTCTCTTTTTTTATTTTTTGTCATTTGCGATGGCGGATTGAACTATTTTCCTTGAAAAACAGTGATCTAAATTCTTCAACGGTCGACCGATCGAGTCTCCAAAAGGCGACCTCTAAGGCCAGGTCTGAACATACCCATGGGTATTTTGATACTGGGTTTTAGTACTGGGTATATGGCCATACCCATACCTTTGAGGCCGGGTATAGAATGTTGCAGGTATATCTCATGCCTATCTCCCTCTCCATAATTCCTTTAGTAACATGCGTTTTATTAGAAACTAGCTGTGCCCGCGGCTTCACTCCCGTCATCTGCCAGCCAACCCTACCATACTTACCAGCCTGCCTGCCTACTCCACATACTCAAATATATTATACATTACATACCATTTTTTTTTCTAGGGTCATTCTTTCGCGTAAAATCTTAACACCGCGATTCAGAAAATGACTTTAAATGCACAACGCCATCTATCGAATAGCGAGTTCAACTGTCCGAGTAACTGAATTGCGTGAGCTGTGATAATTTTACTTCTTGAACACTTTAAATTCATCTAACTTTTGATAGAGTGAACCGATTGCGATGAAACAAAAACTAAGTAATTCTTTAAGATACGCACAATTTTTATGTATAAAAGTTATCTACATTGGTTTTGTACATTTCACGTGATGCGTGCCCAAATAAACAGACAAACAGACAAAAATTCCAAAAATGCTAGAAATGGGTTCTGTTGGTTATCCTTTAACACCCTGGCTATTTTTTTTGGATTTTTTTTCGATGTACAAAAAATATTTTTCTACAGATTTATTATATGTATTGATTAGTAAAACGTATCTTAGACATTATGTTTTAGATATGTATCTGTATTTTTTTTCATAACATCTGATTATATTACCGTTCATATTATGGTCTTAATTATCTCATTGAGAGTGCCGTTAATTGGTACTCACCGTTGTACGCCCAAGCCTTGCCTTCAGTCAACTCTTTGAAGAATACTCCGAGTTCCTCCCAGCAAGTGTGGTCGACCAAAATATGAATTCCATTCGTTATTTTGGGCCACACCACCGCCAAAAACGTCGGATCATAGATATTGAACAAGTTGTCAAACACTTCAGTTTTCGCAGGACGTTGCCCAAATCTATTTAGTTCCTTCTTTGAGTTTTGGCGCGATTGCCCGCATTCAGCCAAAACTATGTACAACAGCACACAACACAATTTTATCTTGAACATTTTGTTAGCACATATTATTTCCTATTTCTATATCGCGTATGCGTGCGTTCTCTGTAGACACACGTTAACTAATGTTCACTAACTGCAGTAAAATGCGACTCGCGTATAGGCGTGTTTACAAACACTCAATGAGAATTGTAAATAAATAAACACTAGCTAGAATTCCTAACAGACAGCTAGTCTGGCTGTAGTTGCCCGACGATTTAGAAGTCGTTACCATATATTTTTTTTGACCGCTAGAGCCTGTCTCTGGCTATTTACTAGACTACTTTCCGCATAGGTTGGTCTAGCATTCTATTTTCCGATAGGTGCTCAATTGTTACTTTCTCTTTTAATCAAGATGTTATAGAGTAATTATAACGGGAAATTGAAAGCAATTAGAACAATTATGTGGCGAGATGAATACAAACAAGCCTTCTCAACGGCACACTGTAGGCCGGCTTTGTAAGTGGTCGGTAATTATGGTAAAAATAACCGCGGAACTAATCTTTTATGCATGTTATAATAGGCCATTTAGATACACGATGAAGTGAACTTGATTTATATGTCGAATCTTTACTTACGGAAAGCGAGGTCCGTCTGTGTTATGTGTGCGTTCAATTGCTGTGAGAATATTGTAAGGCGTTTGGGAGCACATTTAGATACCTCTTGATAAAGTCTACGCAACACTAGCAACTCAGCCTCGCCTTTCGTCCTGACTGTGGTGACACGATCAGTGATGAGCACCTACAGCTTCACTAAGAGCCCTTAATTTCAAGACAGCAATGTTCAGCTGTACCTGCATATGCTAAGCTTCATTTTTTTTTTGCTTTTTCTTTTTCATGCTAAGATAGGAACCTCTGGTCTCGCACAGGGCTTTTATTTTTTTTATTATCTCGTATCCCCTAATTATTTTTCTTCCTTTCTTTTTACTAGTTAACTATAGTTCTCTGCTTTCAATTACTTCTGCTCAAAATGTCTTAGTACAACGCACGATGCATAGCATGCGAGTGAAACCTCGGGCACAACTAAATTAGCGTTACTGGCTTCATGTTCCGGTCACAAAACGACCATATTGTGTTAATTAAATGCAAATAAAAGGGAAATGCTCGCCACAATATTACTTTCTTTTGCTAGCGTCAATTACTTTCTATAGGCGGAATTTAAATGAAACAGCGTTTTAAATGTTAGTAATTACATTTTATTACCTGTCAAAAAGACAATAGCTTACAATTATTTTATTCCATGTACTTAGTAAATACAATTAGCTAGATTTATTTCTTTATTGATACTGCAAATCATGTCACTGTAGTAGAAGTCTCTGATAGGGCGTTCTTCACACTCACACACACGAACATAGGAGGACGACGCACGACATTACGGATCTTATGTCTTAATGAATATGGTTACATTTGCCGGAGCCTCTTGTTTGGCCGCTGGCCGTCGTTCATGAACCCACCCTGCTGAGAAACAAACTATTATTGCGATTAGATGATAGAACAATTTCATTTGTTTAAAATGTTGGGCGTATCAGGGATTCTTGAAAAAATAACTCTTACTTCACGCAACTCAAAATAAAAATACAGCTTCCGAGCGCAAATAGGACACATGGAGCTGTAGGAGACATTCACCTAGGTTTGAGTGACGGGACGAATTCTCTACAAAGCATAAGATAGCTTCTCTGAAACTACATGTGCCATATTTACGATTGGGTATTGCGCGAATTAACTCCGATGCTGCTAGAAACATTTTTTAAACTAAAAGAATTAATATTGTACCATTTGAATACATGCAACCAAACAGTAAAAACGTATTTTTTTTTTTTTTATAGCAAGCATACGAAGAAGTAAGAAGGATAGGTTTAGTAGTATACTGTGTGTAAGAATCGTTTTTTTTTTTTCACTCTACAAAACTAATAAAAATATGGGACACCCTTTGGTTGTTTGTAGACACATGGCACAGGTATAGGCGCGGCATTACCTTGGACTTAACTGTTGTAATGTTTCTACAGGTAACTCTGAAAAGAATGCACAGAATGTGTTAATGCAAAGAGAATTGCAGAGCTGGTGTGTATTCTGTTGTTCTTTCTTTGTGTCTCGTCATTGTACTGCATTTCTTTGCACATCTTTCTATGCACTCGTTTCTATGAAATGGACGTAAGCATGCAATGGAAAAAGCTTTCTCAAAAATTATTGCAAAAAAATACAGTTCGAAAGATGTCAACGCAATAATTTGTACAGTGAGAGGGTAAAAATAAAAATATAATACATATTTATATGTTGACATCTACCACATGAAATCGACACTATTTTACAACAAAAGTTCAACGGAAACTTCGTACAAAGCTAACAAGCAAAAGCTATACAAACTGCTATTATAAAAACTTGCAAAAACATAAATAACTCGTAGGCCGTTCTATGACGTGAAAATGGTGCTATGTTTGTAAAACTACGCCTCTCTCACAATGGAACCATAACAGATTCGACACGTCATAGCAAGGTCCCTGGTTTAGACTAGAAGCTACAACCATACTTAGGAATACACTGGAAAATATACAAATGCAACAGTGTCGCTAACATGCGTAGTTTTAGTTGCCGAAAACCAAAAATGTGTTAGACATAGAGTAGTAAGCGAATGGAGGCCGCCTCTGAACAAGGAAACATTTTCGTAAAAATATACCTCTCACTTGGCGATAATAATATAGGGACAGGGGGGTGACCATAAGCTCTTAGAGCGTAAGTGACAGATGTATACAAGTCATATACATCTGTCCCTTATTCGATCTCAAATTAATACCGCTCTAAGAGCTTATGGTCACCCCCCTGGAGTCCGTTTATATTTTGTCACATTACGCAGCCTTTACAATCTCCAATAGCGTATTTATGTTAGACATTTAGTGAAGTATGTTTGATGGTGATTTACACCTTTGCTTGTTCACAACAAAATCAGTCGTTTCTCCGTCTCCATTGGCTTACTAGTCTGATATTAGTGTCGGTGTGGTGTGTGCGCTTACCGGGCGGCCCATGAAGCCCTGCGGCGGCATGTAGGTGTTGACGGGCGCGAAGCCCCCGCGCGGGAAGGCGCCCCCGCGCCCTCCGAAGCCGCCGCGACCTCCGCGGGCTCCTGCGGAGATTGGCGTCATTGAATAATGCAGGTCAGAGTCTACACATCAAAATAATTTCGATTAGTTTAACAGAATAGTTTCAAGATCATGACGGAAAATGGAAACGGAATGTTCTTCATCCACCTAAAGTCCAAGTCTGCTGGATCTCTTTAATTGTACTTATCTCCTTGCTCCAGGATCAACTGAGCACTCCGAGGCTTCTTTATTCAAAATACTCCAAAGTTGCAGAAGACAGAATAACAAGCTAAGTGGAAAGAGTGAGTGGGCCAGTACAACTCATAATGATGAAGATCCTTGTTTTTAAATTAATTGATTACAGCAACCTCTTTACTTATGGCATCTTTACTGGTTCCGGTCAATCTGCATCATCCTACATCTGGGCAAAGGCCTACCGTGACTCCCAACAGAAAATCAGACCAAAAAAGGTGCAATTGGGGGTTTCGAACATAGTCTAATACAAGTGACTATGAGCCACATGTCCTTTAAATATACGCTAAAATCTTCAACATTGTCTTATACAAGTGTCCAAGCAGTGAGTACATCAACTAACTATGACAACAAGTATAATGAGAGAAAAGCAGACACCTCTGAAGTTACCTCTAAAGTTGCCCCCCCTAGCGTTGAAGCCGGATCCACCGCGCGCGCCACGGAAGTTGTTGGCGCGGTTGCTGTTGGGGCTGGCGTTCGAGTTGCTGTTGGCGTTGTTGCGGTTCTGCTGCTGGTTGGGGTGCTGCCGCTTGTTCTGCGGGGGAGGCTAGGAGATGTAGCAATGTTTGTCGATGTTATGTATGCGCGTTTACATGGATACATTTTTATGGCTATTACTAATTAGACACAATCAGAGTATATTTGTGGGTTTTATTAAAGTAAACGTTCTTAGAGTCTGGCAAACGAAAGTAGACACTCGAATTATTTGCAAACTTTTTATATGGCAATGATATACTAATGTCAACCCCAATTTTCCGTATGACGCTACTAATTTGATACTTTGTTTGAATTCGTAATCACTAATCTTTTTGTAAAAACATTTTCTCTATTTAATCATTTAAAAAGTTTCATTATTAATGTAGAAAACAATGATTCCTGTCAATCTTATGAATCTTTCACATGGAAGTCTTAGATTCAGATTTTGATTGATATAGAATAAAGCAAAATTATTATAGAATACTGTTGCTTTTTTTTATTCAGATTGATATATGTATATCTAAAGTATTACCGACCTAAATGTACCTATAGTATTTTTATTCAGACGAAGTAATATAAATAATTCTAAAGTATCAAATTAGGTTATTCCAGGTATATCGTACTAGTTTTTGGGGTTGCTATGCTGATATTTTTTAAATTTGCCGCGCTTTTACAGTCTCTACTTTCGTTTGCCAGACTCTAATCTTGGATCAAATTATTTTATGCATATTTTAAATGCTTTAAGGATAGTTTATACTAGACAAACAAATGCTATTATTTAAACAGCATACACTATACGGCTCATCGAGCTTCTTAGAGATATTCACACGAGTATGAATATGAGTGACCGAAAAGCTAAGTTTGATGATGGACTCGATATGCCATGTAGACAACAGTAAAGTGAAAGTTGATGACGTTGGCAGTCAACCATACCCCAGAGCTCGGGGACGCCTCGTCGGCCGATACTAGAGACCGATCATCTCTTAATTTTATACAACCACACATGTCATGAACACTGTTTACTCAACTGAAGGCCCGTAACTATTCTGACAATGCCAGTGACAGCCGAAACATGCGCACAGCGCTAATATGCTCACTGTCACATTAGTTCCGCTTAGTGTTTGGGACATTTATGGAGACCTGATGGAGTTCCGCGGCGTCTCCAAGCTCTTCTTCTATTATCAAATTGTCGTCGCAGCAGGCACACATACATAATAGAATACCTTGTTCACGTTGGCGGCGTTGTGCGCCTTCTGCTCGTCCTCGTCGCGGTACTTGGACACAGTGACGAGGAAGCCGTTGATGCGCAGCTCGCGGTCCAGCTTCAGCGCCTTGTCCACGCAGTCCTTGTCTTGGAATGTTACTCTCACTGTGGGTCATGGAAATGCCAATATTTAACTTTTGAAAGAATATTCGGTAATCTATACTAATATTATAAAGAGGTAAAGTTTGTGAAGTTGTAGGGGTAATCTCTGGATCTACTGAACCGATTTAGATGAAATTTGGCATGGATATAGTTTGAGACCCTGGGAAGGAGATAGGATAGTTTTTATTCCCTTGTTATGATAAAACACTTTTTACGCGGGCGAACCCGCCTGCACAATTTATTTATAATTAGCAACCAAGTTCGGCTTCACACGGGACATAATAACAAAAACCTTCTTTGTTTTTCGCTCTTTTTAACCGACTTTCGAAAAAGGAGGAGGTTCTATGTTCGACTTCTTGTATGTTTTTTTATGTATGTTCACCGATATCTCCGTCAATTGTGGACCGATTTTGAAAATTATTTTTTTGTTTGTAAGAATATGTTACGAAATTGGTCCCATTTTAATTTGGTGAAGATCTGATGAAGAACTTCGAAGATATGCAACAGAACTCTTCAATAAATAACGGCAAATCTCTCGGAACTGCTGCAATCGCATGTCTGTTTATTGTTTATACCATTTCATAACATAACATCACGCCAGTACGCTCTTAAGGGGTAAGCAGATCTCTCATTTGATCGATTTGGTCAAGGTTCATGATATTCGGGTAATCTATTCTGGCGTTATAGGAAACTTACTAAACAACTTGCCTATTAGGTAGATACAACTAAAAAGTGAAAAATAAAAATCTTTTTTACAAAAATATTCTACCGACTTCCAAATAAGAAAACTACAAGGTGAAAAATAACTTCATTATTGGAAGTCGGTGTCCATAACGCAAAAAAATGCTACCTACGAAAGACACCGACTTCCAAAAATAAAGTTATTTTTCACTTTGTAGTTTTCTTATTTGGAAGTCCGTAGTATTTTTTTGTAAAAAAGTTTTTTTTATTAGTGCAATAGGTATCAATCAGTTGCGTGGTTTAGGAGAGTAAGCGGAGAAACAGACAGAGGCAGATAGCTAGATTGTTTTCTACTATTTAAGAAACATGGTATATTGGCTATAAACAAGACGACAGTTAGAAGCTGCAAATTACCCGCTTACAAATAAACCTTATCTTTTATACGTATTATAACTTGTTTCCTGCTACAAACTATGATTATGTGTGACAACAGCTGTGATTAAAACTATAATCAAATACGAGTACGCGCTTTTTCGTCTATCGTATTTCTAACCTATCTATAACTTGTATATTTTGTTAAAGCAGATAAGTAAAGACAGCCTCTCGCCCCCTGCGTAAACCCCTCGTGGCCTTTTCCGGCTAACCCCTAAATGCCACGGGTGGGGACTCGAATCATTTCGCCAGCCCTACTTTACGAAAAGGTAATAACGTTGCTTTTCCGCTTTGTTGAAAAAGATTTGCTAGGAAGATTTATGCCGCAAATTTTCATACGTCACGCCGCTGACTCGTGGACTCATTCATACAAATTGCCAGCGGACACCGTACCACGTGGTCACGGGCAGACATCAAGACGTGTTTTATTGACTTGACGTAACATAACTACACACCAGGCGTTCATATCCGCATGTGATGCGATGACTAACGGCAATCTATCAATCAATTATCAGTATTGGATACCCGAAAGCTACCTATGCTTTTCTAGATGTTGATATTGATTTTGTGTTATTCAACAAATGTATAGCTAGATGCACAAAATCACCCCAATGCAAACTCCGACCCTCGAATTCGCAGACGTGGGGGAGATGAGAGACATAAGTATAACAGAATACGACTACGGGCCGCTACTTGATTTCGGTATTTCGTACATAAGGAAGACCATATTTTGGTACTTTTCCTTCCTTAATAAATTAAAAGTTAACACGCCGTGTACGGTGACTTTTATGAATTCCCAGATTGCTAAGAAAACAATAGGTACAGCGGACGTTGAACTCCGATAAAATCTTTATAGTTTTTAAAGGATTCGCATAACAACAACGTCACGAGCCGTGGCTAGTTCGCCATGGTTACGTAACTCATTCAAGTAGGTACCACTTTGTGCTCAACCGGTGGACCTTGAAAACTATCGTAAACTCACAATATGGTCAGTAAATGTAACACGCCTTATATTGACTTGCATGTATTTTACTATCAATTTCATACATGACTTATCAAATTATAGTTTTATCTTATTTATACCAGCCTAGCTTACTATCCGCGGCTACGATCCCGTGGTGTGGTCCCGCAGAAACGGAAAGGCTACTTTTTGGGGTTATATAAAACTTATGATAATGATAGTTTAGTTTCGATCAGTGCAAGAATTGTCGAAATCGGATCAATATTTCTAGAGATTAACCACTACAAACGTATTAATATACAATTTTAGCTCTCTAAAATATTATTTAAGATTAAGACTGCACTACACATACGAGTACGTCAATCAAAACATTTTCTAAAATTATCCAAGACTTGTTTAAGACAATCTAACTGTGTCAAATAATGCGCATATTGCATAAATATAATATCGTTGCAACCAGACTGACGGACGTTAGAACGCGATAAGAGTTTGTAACAACACCGTGTCCCCTCGCGTTGGGGAGCTAACCCTCTAGTTAGTATAGACTCATTTACATATTGTACTCTGCACACAACATGGATGCCAATCGTAAAATAATCAATAGACGAGGCATGCCGGCGCCGCGATTTGCTCTTAACGCGTCCACGGGAAGCGTCAATAAATTCTTGATGTATTATGTGTAGTACAACATTGAGAGCTGTACCTTCGTACGTATTAATAGAAGCGGTAGGGGCGGACCCTCCTTACTCTCAAGACGAGAAGAAGAACTCACACGATGAAATTTAACAAAACAAGATTACCTGTGCAAGCGTGCACTTGTAATCTTTAAGATTTTCAATAATAATAAGCCGGTTTTTTATTGAATAGAAAATGTCGCAACAAAATAAACAGGTGTCGTAAAGTGGCAAGTAGCGTTGTGCAATATTATTCTAGTGTTTGTGCGTAGTGCAAGCGCGGACAGTTAATCAATATTTTTTCTCCCGCGTCGCCCTTCACCCTTCTATCACGCTCCCCTTCGGAGGGCTAATACCGGTGCCGTTTTATTGTCCAACGGGGGTCGTTACCCTAGAGCACAATGCTTAGGCGGACACCGGGTAGTGAATGTTACTCGCACCCCCGATCCCAGCCTCGACATTCCAATTTGGCGTATATTGAGGACTCTGATTATTATTTCGTTGTTTTGTATGCCAAATGTTCCGTTTCGTTTTCTTTAGACTTCAAATACATAAATACCACGTGTTAGTTTATGCTTCATGGATTATCTAGGTCAATGGTCCCCTATAAAGTAGAATTACGATAATTGGAACTCACAAGACCGTCCGGTATCGGCACTATATAGAACTGCGATAAAAACGCTGAAGAAACCTATAAAGTACAACACATCTTGATATTTCGTCCGATGATGCCGAGCTGAATTCACCATAACTTGTAGAATTTCTTAATACAGCAGAACCTTTAATATTTCACCTGTGCGCAGTCGGAGTCAGTCGCTAGAAATAAATAAAGAACAAGAGAGAGCGAGTATTAAGTGTTGTGTACTTACGTATTTTGTACTTGGTCTTGCTGAACTCATGTATGTGTGCCACGTCGCCGCACTGGGTGAACAACAGCTTGACGTACTCCGTGCTGGCTTCGTACGGCACGCCGACGAGTACGGCGGTCTCGGCGCGGGACTCCACGGAGACGGTGATCTTGCTGCCGTCGATCACCGTGCCCTCCTCGGACAGTGCCTGCGTATGACGTCAGCGTTAGCGTTTGATAAAAGATGGTTGTCATGTCGTGTGTTGAAAGGAGTCGTAGAAATATTTTGTTTAGCAGGTTGATATACTAAGTAATTTTAATGTGATATAGACATTTTGTGACTAATTAAGAACGATAGTTTTGCAAGAAACATACTGATAATCAAGTTGCTAAACAATGTTTACCGGCGTGTATATGTTGACTGTTGAGGGTTGTGTAGGATGAGAATTTTCTCATCTATAATATGTTTCGTTTGAGCTGTTTGTCTGTTCTTGTTTTAGTTGTTTTCCTTGTATCAGTGTGAAATTTCATGCTTATCACGGCACAGTATTAAATCGAAATTTCTCACTGAATTTCGATCTAAAATAAAGCATGTTCGTGGTGAATTGTGAACGAGATTTAAACATATATGTATTTAGATCACGGAGTACATACTACACAGATAGTTTATTGGCCATCACAGCCTGTGCAGTGTAAACTACACAATGCGGTGATTGCGAGGATTAAAGATAGAACTAATAAACGCAGTGTTCTGCATTCGACACACGCCCCGCATAAACAAATCACACTTAATACCTACAAGAAATTCTTCGGATGTCGCGACAAGTCCACTTCCTCGTGGTATTTCTTGTCAACTATTGTAAATGGGAAATTAATAAATGTGTCAGTTTCGGGAACGAAAATTATAGCAAAACGACAAATTGCTAAACACGCGTTGGCTGGTGTGTCGGGTTAAATGAATTTTCAGCAGTCTATCGCATCACTTGACTTGCGTTTAATTTGTGACGCGAAACCGAGGGTTTGTGTCGAATGGCGTTTTTTATTGTTTGTTTCAATGAATGTGTGTGACTTTATCGTGTAAAGAAGAATATGATAAGTTTAGGTTAGCCTAATAGCCGCAAATGCATATAATATGGCACAAAACTAAAAAGAGATAGACTAGCATTGATTGTGTTGAATATTAGCCCTGACTATTTCATATAAAAAGTAATCAATTTAAAATGGATGTTTGATGTGAATTTAATTAGCTTTAGATAACAAATTTTCGAAAAAAAAGTAATTGTCATCGATACAATATTGACCGCCGAATTCGATAACTTACGACCATGTACGTAGTAATAAAAAATGTGTAAAAACTTCGAAACTAAAATTTTCGCCGCGCCAACAGTTGGCATGGCAACCGCGTGAGGCATGGCAGAATGTTTAGTCTGTCAGTTTTCGAGATCTTATGGAGGGGCCGAGAAATACCTCGGACACTTCGACCCATTGGGATCTTTTGTGGACCGCGGCCTCTCGTTATGGACTTACACCTTATATTTAGCATGTTACCGCTCTGCAATACATCTGGAGCTCTACTTACCACAAAGGCTGTGCAATGGGCTTCATTGGTTACAGAGGAGTCAGTAAAGCATACATATTTATAGTAATAATGTCATTGAAAAAGCTACATGAAACATGATAGAAAACATAGGCAGAGTTGGTAAGTACATAATGCCCTTGTTTTTACAAAGAAATCCGTATATGCCTGTATTAAATTGTAGACATAATTTAAATGCATAATATATTAATCATAGCTTAGGTGTAACAAGCTTATAATAACTGCAAAAATTAAGAGTTATGTATGGAACAATAAAGTGTTGCATAAATAACTTAGATGAATTGTCTGAGACCTGAAGCCCACTGCAGCAATCCTGAAACTTACCCTCCGCCACTGCAAGTACACACAAAGACACGTCACAAATAGACATGAGTACATACTCAGCTGATCTACTACATCACCCCAATGACAATCATCAATTTTGATCTTTACTTTGCCAATGCAAAGCTGCAAAATGGATGCATCAAGTGTAGACGACCAGCCTGTTCTAACATTCAAATAGTCACTCATTCTGCTCAAGACTTGAGGAAAGTGGCAACATTTCTGTCTGGATATACATAATTTGGAAAAAATTATAATCTTAGCCATAAATATAGCCTCTTTCAGAAGCAGGCTAATAAATTTCTAATATCTACTTAATCACTTTTCAGTATAAAATATAAAATGTTAATAAACTTTTGTTTACCTTTTCCAGAGACTCTTTGTTTTTGAATTCGACTATTGCCGATAATGTCGGAGTTGTGGTCAGTTCAGTTACTATGATTGGACCACGTCTAAAAAGAAAGAAAATTTGTCTCATTAATACTCCGTACAGTAGAGCCAGTGTTGCTGTGTTCTGAGAGCAGCTTGCTAGTTCCTCGAGAACACATCACACATTATCATATACTAATCAACTTCAATCAGAAATACAAATATAGTGATTCATATCAACATGTTATGACATTTCATGGACTGATATTTGAATGTTGGCAAGTTGTATGCTTCAGTTACATAGCTGATATTGTGAAACAGATATACTCACTTAACGTTGGTAACTTCTCCATGTTTTGAGAACAACTCCTTGAGTTTCTCCTGGTAGTCGAACAGGTAGGTCGACGGGAGGTTCTCAACAAGTATTTTACCAGACTCTACTTTCTCTTCTTTCTTATCATCGCCGCCAGCGTCACCGTCGGCGTTCTCCTGGCTCTGGTCGGCGTCCCCACTGCCCTCGGCGGCGCCGGCGTCAGTCGCGGTAGACTCGTCGCCCTGCTCCGCCTGCTCGGCTTCGCCGTTGTTATCTTCGGCCTCCACGGGCTCGGTGGTCTCCATTTCGGGAGCCTGTTCTTCGGCGGCTTGGGCGGCGGCCTTTGCCTTCGCAGCCTGGTTTTTAGCGCCGCGGCCTTTCTTCTGGGCTACCATAATGTCGATCCAGCTGTAATACACAAGAACCGACTCAAGCAATCAGGCGTGCGATCCGAAACGCTCTCACAGTGGTAACGTTTCCCGCCATATCTATTTTTTGCTAAAACTTATCTACAACACTTGGCGCCTATTCTCAGATCTCAAGGGCGCAGTTGCTAACGCGCGAAACATCATAGTACGCAGAAACGCAGAAAATACAGTCATGTTTAGCAGATGAGCTAATTTTAACTATGTGTAACATCACAGATAACGGTAAATACATCATAACAAGCCATACACGCCATGAAGCATGCCTATAGTTCGAGTGGAAAATTCACGAACCCGAAGCGTTACCTCGTAATAACTTGTTACAATGGCATTTCGCAATCTTGGCTGAATATTTTACAATATGATTGAAAGTTTTACTTACCAAACGCGAATTAACAAGTAAAATCAATGAATCACAAATCCACAGGGGAAAGACGCCAAACTATATGCAATAATAACACGAAACCGGCATCACGCAAGCGCATCCGCCATTAAAATAGATTTTAAAAAGTGAGGTTAGTGGTGTTGCCGTACTATAATCGGTTCTAGAATTATTTTAGATGTATCCGAACGGATCCAAACATAACGTAAAATCAATAACAAAATGTCTCTTCATGGTCCACCTTAGACAGACAAAACAGCTCAAGAAATTTGGCAAAAGTGGAAAAGGAATATAGTAAAAGTGAAATATAACAAAATACTAAAAAGTCTCCTGTTTTAAAAAGCGAAAGAGTTTTAAAAATGTATAGGTCGTAAAGCAGTGTAATGCTAGGTACAGACTCAGCGAACAACTGCGAGTGGATATAGACTTTCGCTACTTCTAACTTTAATTTCGATGGAAATCACAAAAGAAGGTTACATAACAATAAATTTACATTTACATTTTTTTTTTACATCCATCCTGAGAGCAAAAATTTATAAACACATTGAAGATAACTCAATTATGTCTACCTCTCAGAATGGATGTAGGAATGGGTCTCGCGGCACTAAGGAGCTACTCCTCATTGACATGGCCATAAGCCAGCAGGTTCATCGATCCCGCAAGGATCTGTCCACATGCTGGATAGACTACAAGAAGGCCTACGACTCTGTACCACATACATGGCTCATGAGGGTGCTGGAGTTGTACAAAATAGATGCAACTCTATGCACCTTCCTTGAGTCATGTATGGGGCAATGGAAGACAGTCCTTCGATATCCAGGATGTCGACCGATTCAGGGGGATTATGAGCCTGTATGGATTAAGCGGGGGATATTTCAGGGCGACAGTTTGAGCCCACTTTGGTTCTGCTTAGCCCTGAATCCTCTAAGTACACTGCTGGAGGATTCAGGACTGGGCTATCGGTTGAGAAGAGGTGGTCAGGTCATATCTCACCTCCTTTACATGGATGATCTGAAACTCTTTACCCCCAATAAATTCCAACTGACGGAGCTACTGAAGGTAACTGAAACCTTCAGTAACTCCATCAGGATGGAATTTGGTGTGGAAAAATGTGCAGTCATGCATGTAAAGCAAGGGGAGATTATGGAATCCGAGGGAATTCAACTCTCTGATTCCATACACCTTAGACACCTCTCCTCGACCGAAACTTACAAGTATTTGGGTTTGTCGGAAGCGTTGGGCATCAACAGTACTGACATGAAGCAACTGCTGAAGGAGCGTTTCTTTGGCCGCCTGAAAAAGGTATTAAATAGCCTTTTGTCGGGCGGCAATAAGGTGCGCGCCTTTAACAGTTGGGTCATGCCGGTTTTGATGTACTCTTTCGGCATACTCAAATGGACTCAGACCGAGCTCGACGCCCTCGATAGGAGGGTCCGGACACTGCTGACTGCAAACCGGATGCATCACCCACGATCATCGGTGATGAGACTGTACATCCCGCGGAAGTGTGGGGGTCGAGGCTTTTTAAACGCCAAGACTCTTCACAACCGCGAGGTGTGCAGTCTCAGAGAATACTTTTTAAAAGCTGAAGTGGGTATGCACCGGGATGTGGTTGCAGTGGACAAGGGACTCACCCCGTTGTCCATGGCTAAAGAGAACTGGCGCAAGCCTGTAATACTATCGACCGATGAACGCAAAGAGGTATGGCAAGGCAAGGAGCTACACGGGCGCTTCTATCGGGCTCTCCATGGGCCCGATGTAGATTTCCCAGCGTCCGTATCCTGGCTACGTTTCGGCGACCTTTTCGGGGAAACTGAAGGTTTTGTCTGTGCAATTATGGACGAAGTTATCCTGACGAATAACTACCGGAGACATATAATGAAGGACGGGACGGTTGACATATGTCGGGCATGCTACCGTCCGGGTGAATCCATCAGACATATTATCTCTGGTTGTTCTCGTCTGGCTAACGGCGAGTACTTACACAGGCATAACCAAGTGGCCAGGATTGTTCACCAGCAACTTGCTTTGAAGTACAATCTAGTGGAATCGGAGGTACCGTATTACATGTATGTGCCCGACCCAGTTCTCGAAAATGACCATGTCACGTTGTACTGGGATCGGTCTATCATCACTGATAGGACTATTGTTGCCAATAAGCCGGATATAGTGGTGATAGACCGATTAGCGCGCCGCACAATGATAATCGATGTCACCATCCCGCATGACGAGAACCTCGTGAAAGCTGAGAAAGAGAAACAAATCAAGTATCTTGACTTAGCACACGAGGTTGTCGACATGTGGAATGTGGACTCGGCGATCATTGTGCCGATTGTCGTTACGGCCAACGGCCTGATGGCCAAGAGCCTCGACGACCATCTGTCGAGGCTGTCATTGGGCGGTTGGATCAAGGGTCTGATACAGAAGGCAGTACTCCTCGATACGGCTCGCATTGTGAGGAGGTTCCTGTCTCTGGAGCCCTAACCACCGGTAGCTTGGACCCTGTTCCCGATACCGGCGGACAACCATTATTTTTTATATTTTTAATTTAAGTTTTGAAATGACATTCATTCCATTCGTAATTTTCACATTATTCTACAAACATGCAAATAATTTGGCAACTTTCTCATTAGCAAGAAAAAGTGAATAAAAATACGGATCTCTAATACTTAAGTCGGAAACATTCCATCCCAAACATAGGGCTTAAAGTCTCATTATCTACCAGTCAACTAACAAGCGGCGGCGTAGATATAACATGGCAGGTGCATATAAATAAATTGAAGGTCTTCATCGAAATCATCATCCGAATCCGAAGTAATCATTATAGTGTTAACACACGCTCGAATTTGGTACGGCCGGACCACGGATTTGTGGGCAGGGTTAGTCCGGCCGCGACCATATACGAGCGTGTGTAGAGTGGTCCGCGGACATTATTATTATTAAATTGATTCCGTCTCGGTCCAAACAAGCGTGTGTAAGCCAGAAAGCATTTGTGGGCGGAGTCGGTCCGGCCGCCCGGCCGTACCAAATCCGAACGTGTGTAAGCACTATTATGTACGTTGCAAAGGTTCGATGCATACTGTTCAGAAATAGCGCCAGAGCGCGCCACGACACGCCAGCTATGTGCACACTCAACGCCACGCCAGTATGCGCCACGCCACGTAAGTGTGATTCCACCTTTACAAGCGGCGAAAATTCGGTTGTATGAGAAAAACAATTCTTTTTTTAAGCATTTTTTTCCAATGAAGCTACTGTTTTACAGTGCAACATAAAAGAGTAGAAATTAAATGAGGGCGCCACAATCGCTCAGATAGCAACCCAGTTAGTACGACCGAGCTGATCTTGATACTTGAATAGTATTATTTAGTTATTGGGTATAAAAAATGAGTAAATATATTAAATAAGTATGTTTATTAAATATTTAATATGTAGTAGTAATAAAACAACAATTTCACAAAAAATAAGTATTTTTAATAATCAATTGCTTTCCATATAAACTCAGATATAAACTAAAATTAATAAAATAAACTAATCTAATAAATCAAAATCTAAATACTCTACACCTTCCATTAGATCAATTAAGTTCGTGTAGTCTATTTTAAGCTCTGGTATTGATTTGTCACTGATTTCTGAACCACTCTCATCGTCACTGCTGTCTGCACCATGGGACGACCCTTCATGTGTTTAGCTGGTGTTGAGAATTTCCCACCGTTTTCAATGCCATGTTGCACGATTCTGCGCACTGTGCTTACAGAAACACCTAAAACAAGCATATAAAAGAATCACTGTCAGTCCGACGAAAGAAGTTCCGCGGTAAATAAATGTGAATATATTTTAAAATTGTTTCTTTCCATTTAGTCGATTGCATCAACAAATATGGTATAGCAAAAAAAAAAATTCGTATCCGCAATAAATTACATTAATTGTTTTTGCCTTACTATCAACGTTGTTAAGTCGCGATATAACTACAACGGTATTTGTTTTTGTTAGCATAACCTCAAAAATGTTAGACAAATAATTTGTAAATTATATGTGGTTCGAAAATTAAGCTTCCTGAATGTATTAATCGTTTGTAATTAACGTTTAGCGTAACTTTCAATAGTTACTTACCAGTAAAATCTGCTGTACGATGGTAAACATCTTCTAAGTTGCATAGAAGCTTCCCAGCTTGGAATTCGGCTGTACACCACATATAAACTTTGTAAACTATATCACGGGCACCTCCACGAATTACCTTATTCATGATTTGCCACTGTTTTTCTGTCCACACTCAAAAATATCACACAAAAACCAAAATTCTTACGAAAATCGAAACCGATCGAGAAAAATTGACAGCTCAAGTACTCATTTTAGATGTTGCCAGAAAATGAAAACTTTTAGTTCCCAAATATTTAATTTCTTCTCTTTTATGTCGTACTGTAGTAGTGGATATTTTTATGTAAAATCGCTGTAGTTTTGTTCCCAAGTGGAATTAATCAAACAGGCACGTTCTCGGTGAAGTAGAGCTTGCATAAAAGGCTGACTCGATAATACGGTTACCAAGTACTTCAAAAAACAATGGAAAGTGTAACATCCGCTTTCGAATGCAAAACAGTGTTTTTTTGTGTTAATCTCAGATTAAACAGTAGATACATAGAGCGTACGGAACAAGAGAGCGCAACCAATACAAATACAAATTGAAAAACTAATACAATCTCGCGTTAGTACGAAACTACGCGTCGCACTGCTTACACGTCACAAGTCATTTCTTATTTTATGTGTAAAAATGCCGTCTTGTATCTTTAAACATTGCAAAAGTTGTTCCCAAAAACAAAAACAAAAGATGGAATACCTTGCCACCTTGCCTTTTGATATTCTGTACCCACTAATATTTACGGCTCACTCGGAACACAAAATATTGGCAGTAATCACGGAACGGTACAAGTGGCACTAATTGGTTGGTGTTGCCAGTTTACATCGAAATACGTTTCTTTGAATTAGGGAAATGTAAATGGGGCGTAGGAAGATCGATTAATTTATACAGGAAAATTTTGTAACTAGTGTGCAATTGGTTTTAGTGAGTATCAGTAATGGAACACATTTCCATTAATTGTTCAATACCTTTTTTATATCCGATTTGAAATCTATAATATATGGACACAATCTATTCGTATAAATATAATTCAATGAACCAGTGGCACGCTGATAGTCCTATTGAAAAATCGCTGACCATTTATGCGTTCATTTTCGCTTAGGGTAAATCTTTGGAGCCTTGTTTTTTTATTAATTTTTATACAGAATTCTTACAAGTTTTAGCCTAATAAATAGGGTTTGCACACGTTCTCAATTTACAGTCATAATATTCACACATTTTGCCATAATTAAAAAGTTTCTAGAACAAAAATAGGAAAAAATCCGGTAAGTTTACATTTTCGATTATCTCGTAAACACGTGAACCGATTAAGATGATTCATATGGGTAAAATGGTTCTAGGCCAAGACCTTTCATTTAACCCAACATCATCAAAATATCTCAACAAACAAAAAATCACATTTTCAAGTTCCTCGCGTAATCATTCAACATGTATGATATCAATAATTTATTTGATAACCATTATTCTGTGCAAATACTACTTGTAAGTAACAATTTGTAGCAATAATATTCTTGAGAACAATCGAAAAAAATGTGGGAGTTTTGCCCAACATGTGGCATCCCTATACGCACACAGATGTACGTGTAGCGACACAGTGCCGCTCCTCGCTGTCGCGCACTTATGTAAATCGCGGCACCCGCTCTCTTGTTCCGTACGCTCTATCTGTTTACTGTTTAATCTGAGGTGTTAATGTTTTAAAGAAAACTAAAAAGTCTCAGTAGCCAGGTGAAGAAAAATTCCAAAAAAATGCATTCGTTTGGCCAGTTGATGGCCAGGGAGTTTTTGGCGGGATTTTTTCGAGTGAAGTTCAGCGGCTGTTATATTATTTGCAAATTGATTCCTAGTGGATATTGTGATATAAAATTGGTGTGGTTTTGTGTCTCAACTGTCTACGCAACTGGACAATATGTGAAATCATTGACAGAAGCGATCTCAGGATAGTGGAGCGGAGAATTTTATTGTAGTATAGACTACCTCTGCTAAGCTTACTGGGAAGGCTGCCTCAATACAATTTGCTGCTAAATACTCCATAAAACATTAGAATCTGTTACATCCGTATTCTAATGCATACTAAAGAATGTTAAAATTGCACTGAAGACTAGGCAGCATGGTCTCAGACCTTAGCCTGTTCCGTCAGGAACAAAAGCAAAAAAAAAAAAAAAAAAAAGTTGATGGCCAGTTGACAGCACTGAATTTTTGACATTGACACTTGGCACAACCATAAATGGAAATGGCAGTTGCTGCTAGGGGTGTCCACTTTGAAAAAACATCGATGTTTTTTTCGATTCGATAAATTGGAACTCTACATCGATGTCATTCGATGTATCAGATGAAAACATCGATGTTTTGTAAACATCGAGTACTTTTTCTAATATTATATTACAAAGTTGTAGGTATGTAGTCATGTGAAAAGTGATACCAACATCTCAAAACAGGTCATCTTTTCAGAGTGAAAATTTTTGTATCTGACGGTTATGAAAAGAGCTAAAGCCATTATTTTATTAAAGTTTAGGTTTTAATCTTTCATAAAATAATACATCTAACCACTTTGAAAAGATGACCTGTTTTAAGATGTACATATTACTTTTCACAGATTATCTGATCTGTGTTCTGCGAAAAGTAATATGCGTGTGCATCATTAAACTACTTCTACACAAATTTTCATGCAAACCATCGCAAGTTCAAACATTATTTATTGAAAAAGTAAAAGCCATATATGAGAAAAATCTTTATTATATTTTACAAAAGAACAAATAAAAAAAATAAAAACATCCGCAATAATTTTGCTGAGTCTGTCAAAATAACACTGGAAATTGGATAGAATTAATGTTCTATTTTTAGTGTTATTTTAAGAGACTTTGCAAAATTATTGCGGATGATGTTTTTAAACATAGAAGCTCGCCGGCCGACACGACAAACAAGAACAGTTTTTTTTTTATTATCACTGGCTCTTGCGCAGTGCTTCCAACATCATTTACAAGGCCTAGTACAAGTTGACCGCGACGGGATTATATTGTCATACTATTGATACTATTAAAAAATAAACTTGTCTATTTTAAAACAAACAAATAGAAAGAAAAAAAAGGAAAAATTTTAGTGGTAATTCTTGAGTTTTTGTGAAATTAACTGGTTATCATCGATTCGATGTTTTATGAAAAAACATCGATACATCGAAAATGTCAAAAGTTTTTCAAAACATCGAATCAATTCGATGTATCGCATTGTAAACATCGATGTTTTCGATGCATCGATGTATATCGAATATCCCTAGTTGCTGCAAAGTGCAAAACATAACCTCTAAATATTTAATGCACGATGTGTTATTATATTTTGTTCAGCAATATTTCAGGTTAAGAAGGGCTCATAACCAAGAAAATGAAGTCAAAGTCATTTGATTTGAAACCAACTGTCGCTGTAAAGCATACTCCCTCAGACAAAACTTTAGACTTTATTGGTCTTTATAAATCTGTTGCTGATACGAATAAGATTGCTGAGAAACGCAAATCTGATTTAATTACCAACAAGGAACTGACGAAAGCCAATACAAGTACACCCAAACGTGAACTTAACCAAAATAAAAACAAAAAACGGAGCAAACAAGAGCCAGTAGAGATATCACGCATTATCATTGATGGCTCTAATTTAAGCCCAAGTGTACCTCGGAGCAGCCCTATCGATGAATCTACAGTTACTTCTACTCCTAACACAAGTGGCAAAAAGAAAGCAGTCAAATCCATCATGAAAACTAAATCGCCAGCTGAGCCAGAGTCTTTTGACAGTGCCAGGTCAAACGCCTCCAGCAGTAAGCCCAAGAAGAGGAACAAATCCGTCAGCTTCATGCTAGAGGACCACGAGGAAGTTGTGGTGAAGAGAACGAAGTCTGATGACAGCAAAGTTAATGTAAAACCCGAGACCACAGCCAAAACTGTTGGTAAGGACAAAAACAAGAAACTTAAAAAGTTGAAAAAGTTTCAACAATCTGAAAAAGAGAACAAAGTTGCCGAAGTTAACAGTCTAAACATGGAGGTGGACAGCAGTAAAGGTGAAAAAAGGCCAGTCAAGTTCAATAAAACAAAAAAGATGCTGGGGGAGTCCCCGCCAGGTGATGCACAAGTTTTAACTCATCCTACAAAAGAGAAAAAAAAGAAATTCAAAAAAGTTAAGAAGCCTAAATCTGAACAAAGTACAGAACCAACTGATGCTGAGACTAATGGTGAGGCTTCATCAGAAACCAAAGTTAAAAAACTTAAAAAGAAGAAAGTGAAGTCCTCACCTGCTGAGAATACAGAGGCAGAGGGTGAACCGGCTCCTAAATCACGTAAAAAAGATGGCAAACCTGACATTGCAGAGGACTTGGAAAACCTCAGTATTGGAGACAATGCACACACACTGACCAACTTGCTAGATGAAATGACTGTAGTGGATAAGGACAAGCGTAAAAAAATGAAACAAAAGTTTAATAAAAATAAAAAACCTAAAGGTGCTCAAGTTTCCAGTAAGGAGGACTTAGAAAAGAGTGAAGAGGTAAAGGAAAAGGTCAAGTGGAAGAAGAGGAAGTGGAACAAAGATAAGAAGGGGGATGGGGATGAGGACGGCTTGGCCAACTCTGTGGTTGTAGAGAACTTGCCCATCTCCATCATGCTCAACTATAAGAAATTGCTAACAGACCATTTTGTCAAACATGGGTTGATTAGGAAAATTGGGTCAGGTTCTTTATTTTACCTATTAAGAAAAAAATATTGTATCTTTGAAAATGTTAGCATAAATGTGAATTTTCCCTTTTATCTGTTCCAGCCTTGCTGAGGTATACCCCACAGAAGAGTCGAAGCCTGTTTTTACTACTACCCTCAACTTCTACAGTGACACTGCTGCTGAACAGGTAACATAAAAACGCGTCTATTGGAACACTAAAATTAAATATTGGTACAAATGTATCATCAATGCTCTGCTTGTTGCCGCCGCATGATTATCATAATATCTAAAGTAGGTCGCATGTGTAAGTGCAAAGGTGCGAACCTACTTATTGCACAATTCCTTACATACTACACAATTTTAATACTCATGTACGTGCACCATACACTATAATTATCTTTTTAAGTATTTTTGACAATTGATTATGAGCTTGATGAATGCAGATTTTGGCATTCAATGGCATCATGTATTTTTTTTATAAATTACCTTTCTAATTTGCCAAAATACTCTTCATATTTAGGCAAATTGAAAACAATTTTTGTGGCATAGAAATAACCTGTTAAGAAAAGAAAATAAAAATAATCTTATGATTCAAAAATATAAAAAGGAACCATCTTCTATAAATAGGAGGCACAGCCCTGGCTGCCTCACCACAACACCATCTACTTTTAGAATAAATTCGCTTCTGATCTGACAAATGATTGCAAATAGTGAAATAGGTAAAGAAATAACCTACAAACTACAAAATTATCTCTTGCCCCAGGCCCTCCAAGAAAACAATGTGTACATCGAAGGCAGCCGCATCCGCGTGAAGCGAGCCCTGCCCATAACGCAGACGACGTTGGTGGTGCGCTCGTATGCCGAACTGACCGACCAGGCGCTCAGCTCCACCTTCCACGGCGCCGGCAAGATCAGGAGCATACGGCATCTCGTCAAGGGGAAGAAGAGCATGGGTAAGTCTTAAAAACATTACTCGACTACTACTTTAATTGGGCGCACGGTTGGCGCAGTGGTTGAGTGATTGACTGCTGCGCGGCGTGTCGCGGATTCGATTCCCGCAAGGAACAAATATTTCTGTGACCTACAAATAGTTGTTCCGGCTCTGGGAGGAAGAAATTCCTAGTATGAAAATTAAAAAATAAAATCTTACATCGAATGATAAAGACAACAGGTCAATTAATCCTGCTGCCTAATTGCGCTAGTGAATTCGCCAAGGCAAACCGCAAAGAGTATGAACAATTGACCAATCATATGCAAGATGAAAGATGCGATTTGGATTTCCATCTTTGTTAATGTTAAGTTTGCTCAGGTTAATGCAGCTGTCCTAAATTTTAGTTTAGTTTGAGTATTGGGCTCTGTTTATAGTGTCATTTAAGTGTAGTGCAGAATGCTGGCCTTGCTAGTAACTGATAAGATAAGAAAATAATGATGTATGAAAGGTACTTCTTCCTATGATGCAATGTTTATTTATTCACAGCAACAGCATTCGTCGAATTCGACGGCCCTCAAGCAGTAGAGAAGGCAATCAAGATGGCAGGTGACACAAAAATTGGCGGGAAGAAGATGCATCTGTCCAAGTTCGAAATACGCGCCAAAAAGGAAAAGAAACCCAAGCAAGAGGGCGACAGCGCCGCAGACGCGGACAGCGAAGATTCTAACGATTAGAATAAAGTTGTATTATAGTTTTTTACAGTACAAGGCATAGATATAGAATGAATGAATGATGAATTGATGACACCTCAAAGAGAGTTTTGTACACAGATTGATAATATCAGCATTTAAAAAAAATGTACACTGCCATGATCTGAGTATCTAAGAAACATAATGGGCCGACACCCTATCAGAAAAAAAATGGACATGAGACAACATTTGTTTTAATATTTTTAGGTGAATCAAAAAGGATTAGGTATGATTGAATGGTGATTGTTGATCGTGTTTTTCTTTACCCATTAGAGTCGGTCTTTTATATCATAGCATAAAGTGATAGAAAATTATAGTGATTCATTGTAATAATAAGCTCATAGTAAAATAAATGTGAGATTGTATACACAATTTTGAAACTTTAATACAGCGCCGCCGGACGACGTAAATATTGTCTATTGGAAATAATAAAATAACATTGGCTGGTTTCATTTTTAATTTATCAAATGAGAGATCGGTTTAAAATATCTTTATTTCTATTATAACATCGTGAACCATGAAAAAAATAAAATTTAAATAAAAATTATTATCCCAGTGTCGGTAAAAGAAAATAATAATAAAAATAACCAAGATAAAATATTACATAAAAAATTGCGTTTTTATATAGAATAAATATTTTAATATTAAAATATTCCATGTTATTCCGTAAACTTGCAATGTAGGTAGGTAGGTATGGATTTAATTAATGTTACCAATAAAATTGTTCATTTTGTTATTAAAAAATCGAATTCGATTTGAAATGTGTCTTTAGTAAGTACTATAATTATTTGTTAGATTATGCTTAATTTCGTATACAACCCATTATAAAAGGTCCTTTTAAAAATGTTGCTAATTTGTTGATTGAAATGGCACTAATTAATGTAATGATGTAAAAAAGGGCCATGTTTTTGGGATATTTATGGAGAACTAGCATTGTTAGTTATGACATGATTATGTTGTGCGCGACGAATATTAAAAAATAAACATGCTCGTTGAATTTAATACTGTTTTTATTTTTAATAACCTCTTCCAAGGAAATCAACTAATTTTCAAACGCAATAAAATATTATTAGCCTTAAGAAGGTTACCAATGAGCCTGATAAAAATAATCATACGAACGAAGCACAAAAAGCTATGTTTCCGCCCGGGATCGAACCGGGGGCCTTCTGCGTGTTAGGCAGATGTGATAACCGCTACACCACGGAAACGATATCAGTAGTGGCGAATTTGTGAAACGCTTTTCGCGCATTCTGCAAAACATATTGAAGCTAAAAAAAAATATGTTAGATTAATAAAAATTTAATTCCCAGACAAAATATTGTGACCAGCTTCGCCCGCGTCGGTCGAAAATGAATACCAAATCTGCCTAGCCTTCTTCTTCTTAGCGTGTCGATGACAAACACTCTTTTTAGTTAAATGCCTTGCCTGGCCCAGAATTCAGCCACGGCAACGCCCTCCGCTGACGCAGTCATAAGGTCCGATGGATGGTTCCGATCTTCGGTGCTTGTGCGGCGTCTCCCCGCAGACCATGGCCCACCTTTCGTCCTGTTGTCTGTTCACCTGAGGACCTTATGACTGCCTAGCCTTTTCCCATCTATATTGGGGTCGGCTTCCAGTCATATCGGCTTCAGCTGAGTAACAGTATTTTACATGAAGAGACTGCCTATCTGACCTCCACAAACCAGTAGTAAATGGGTAACACGATACCCCTTGGCAAGACTGGTGTCACATCTCAAGCTTCTGACTACCCGTAACGTCTGTCAAAGATCTTCAAATGACAGCCGGGACCAACGGCTTGACGTGCTTGCCGAAGCACGGATGAAACTCGGTATGTTGAAAATGGTCACCCATCCACCGACCGACCTCGTCAAGCGTTGCTTAACCTTGATGATCGACCAGTGCGGCTGTTATTATTTAGCCACGAGCTCCTCTCGAAACTGGCCAAGAGCGAGTCGGACTCGCGCACGGAGGGCTCCGTACCATTATCGCATAAAACGGCAAAAAAAATATTTCTGTTTTTAGTATTTGTTGATATAGCGGCAACAGAAATACATCATCTGTGAAAATTTCAACTGCCTAGCTATCACGGTTCATGAGATACAGCCTGGTGACAGGCGGACAGACAGACAGACGGATCGCGGAGTCTTAGTAATAGGGTTCCGTTTTTATCCTTTGAGTACGGAACCCTAAAAAGGCCTTAATCTATGCGTTTTTAAATCCATTCTGCGGTTATTGCGTGATTGATTAGGTTACGTATTAGTAGGATTATTTATCTGATTGTCTACAGTATTTTAAGTTTCCACTTTCGCCAGTTACGATTTTAGTTCCATGTTATAGCGCTATTGTCAACAACCGGGCATAGACTTCAGGCTCTAATGAGACATTCTAGATGGAAAAACTCAATAACGCTGGACGACCCGGGGGTCGAACCCAGAGGCCCTGGGCATGTGACATTCTTTATCACTATTATCGAAAGCGTGGCGATAGCGATTTAAAAATGTCAAAATTGTATGGGCATGTCAAACGCAACCTGCCATGTTATCTCTTCACCACACTCGGTAGAGAATGCCTAAGTGCCTTTCCATACGCCCTGGTTGCCGTTAAACACATGTGAAACACATGGCTATACACTTCGCCGCCGGGAACCCGGCATCGGCTACCCGCCAACCGGAGTTCTTGAAGTTTTAAATAAATAAATAAACGCTATCGAAATGTCACGTTATTAAGGCGATATACACGCCCCAATGTTAACGCAGTACTGGCCGTGCGCCCGCTCGATGCCAAAATATCAATATTGAACAGTTTTGTTTGCAAAATATTATTTGTTTTACATATGCTATGTTAGTTATGAAGAAATTTCAGCCATCAATTTTTCTGTTTAAAAATATTTTTAAACATCCAAGTCGTTTTGGAGGAGTAACCAAAAGTGGCGAAAAATTAGCGTGTTGTTAATTATTTTTGCAGCATTATTTGTTAGACGAAAAAGGGGTAAAAATAATATACATGAAACAATATTAAATATATATATTTTCAAACCTTGTAACCTAGCCGTTACTAAATATGTTTTAGAAAGTTACCGTTTTTCGGCACTAAAGCGGATGTAGGCCTTTAATAGTGCATTTCGAGCACCGCCATCGAAAAGAGCCTCAGCAATCTTTTATATATTTTAGTCTATGCCCCAGCCGCATTTTTTGGCCTTCCCAAAAAAAGACCTCTGCCAACGACTCTAGAAATAGCGGTGTGCGCCCCGGAGTCGCGGATTAACCATAATAGTAGTCTATAGACTAACCAATACGCGTTATCGAAAACACGTTTAGTAAACTCAAATAATAATTATCTGTAGCTTCGGGTCAGCCAGAGTAGCGCTCGCGACCTCTACACAAACACAAGGTAGTTTAAAATATGAAACGGATGCAGAGAAGTAAAACAAGTAAATTAAATCGAAACAATAATTTATTGTATTCTTAGAATTAATAGTTAATGCTTTAAAATTAAATATACTGTATACACAAGATTCTTATTCGTCCGACATTAATCTACTTCTTTATTACAATTAATTATTTACAATAATTACGAATAAATTACATTTATGATTCGACACGACTCGGTTACAACTATATCGTACAAATAATACTTTTAAAAACATACATTATTTCTATCACTTAAATTTGTATTGAGGATAATACAAAAATATTTTATTTATATCAGAAAAATAACATCCGTTTTCTGGATCGAATTTTGTCAACGATTATGTAGTGTGTTCTTGTCTTAATATTAAACATCGTATTCGGCAGACGTGTCCAGTCTAAAATGACATACAGAATATGGGAGTTTATTATAAATCTATTGTGAAGGTTTCATAAGACATCTTTAGATTTCAGGGTTATCATTCTCTCCACTTAATTCGTACAGGTGCAATATGCCAATGTTTATCATAATATTACCAGTTATAAGTCATATAGAAAGGCCTGGGCATATGTCTATACTTATAATTCAACTTTTGAGAAAATGTTTAAAATTGCCTTCATAAACTTGAGTTTCATTTAGATTATAAAATTCTCCACGTATTGAGCGACAAATTCGATAAAATATTGTTTTCGTATTAATAATTTTTAGAAGAATAAATAATTTTTCAATAAATTATACAATAAATAATGATAAATACAATCCGAGATCGTGAACATATCGACAGAAGAACCTTATTCCGAATGACGGCTATAACAGGAACTTGACCAGTCACTATTATTGAGACAGGAAAGATTTATAGAAAAATACAACTTCTGGAATTGATGCTTTATACAAAAGTAGAAGGGAAATAAACCGATGAGCTAACAAAAGGTTAGTTTAAATTGAGAATCTTTAAGGTTGCCCTAGTCGATCATTCTTCCATACAAACGTAGTCTGGCGATTACTCCACTGTTTGACGATGTACGTTCAAAATAAAAAATTATATCAATTTGTCTCATCATTATTTAGCCCTGTATGGAAACAAAAAAGTAAAAATAAAATTTATTAGAAAGTTGTGAGCGTCGAAATTTCCATTTTTCAACACTAATTTTAACGCATCAATAAATACCACAAAAAGAAGGAAAATTGCAAAACAGTCACCATACAGGGTTCGATCAGTAGCTCAACAATTCAAATAATTTTATTTTGAGCAGATACATTTAGTCGTTTTTTCATGATATCCATATTCCCAAAGGTCTGTTTATAAAATTTCGCGCGCTCGTTTTCGTCCTTAATCATCATTTCGCTACTAATTTGCAAAAATTTTCGTACGCGAACTAGTTTCTGACTGCTCATCACAGCATCTGTCTCTTTCGCACTTGTTGTCGGATGAGATAGCACGCATTTTAACCCCGCGCACAAAATAGTTCGTGCCGTGGACTAGGGCAACCTTAAGAAACATTCAGAAAAAATATTTTTTTAAAGAATTTAGGCCACCTACTGCTACTCCTAAATCAATATCGACGATAATTTTAAAATACGGTGAATTAGTAGTGCAGAGCCGCGTAAAACTCCGATGTGTGATGGTGGTGCACACATAGAAGTGCTGGTCGGCTTTACGCTGCCTCCACGCTTCTCAAAAGTGACCTCGTTCCAGTTGCCTGTTATAGCGCCGCAAAAAAACCGCTTGTTCTAAGTCCCAGCTGATTATTGACTAAGGTAAACCAGCCGCTGAACAGCATCGCGTAGAAGCTCATATCTCGCATCCTCCACCTATCCATCACATTCCCGAAGCGCTCACACTCCAACTATAGTAAGCCATACTTAAAATACTGTCTCACAATTTGTCCTTGTCGGCATTATCACATTTTACACTGAATTAATTAACTATACACAAATTGGTTTTTGGAACTGTTCGATTCGATTGTCTGGCCGAGCCGTTATGATACTAGGGAACTACAGTAAGACAACTATAGTCAGTTTTGACGAGCCCTGGACAAAATCTGACTGGGCTTGCGTGAGACTGAATTTTTAAGTGGTCGACACACGCGAACGCGTCCTCTGAGCCCTCACAGGACGCATTTCCGTGTGTTTTTAACTTAAAATGTATAATAGTATCATACCGGAGTTAGGCTCCCAACCAACTGTGACGTAATTACGGGTGCGTATATCGCCATGATGTGTGAAGAGCTACGCAGCGCGCGCGTGACGAGTGTGACGCACGTGACGAGTGTGACGCACGTGACGAGTGTGATGCTTGCCACTCGTGAGGTGCGCGTGGCGTGTGTCGCGCATGCGCCAGCCGCGCTGCTTGGCTAGTCGTAGCCCTTCAGCAACCCCTACGGGTGCCGCTGGTTCGGCACTGGGATGCTGGAAAAGGAAATGTAACGTGTTAAATTTTTATTAAAAAAATAGAAGAAAATTTGGCATGTTTACTGACGCCATCGTAGATGATTTCTACGCAATCATGCGTAAAAAAGTTGCGTCAGTGGTGCAACGAGTACGGGGGAGCCCGAATAGCGTCCTAAGGATGATTGGCGAGAGAACCGATACTGTTCTGCTCAGTAGGTTCAATAGACTCCGTGTTGCGAGACCAATAAGGCTACTGTGCAGGGGTATTATGTATTTGATTCTTTTAGGGTTCCGTAGTCAACAACCCTTATTAATTACTAACATAGTTATAAAATTCTTGTTACTAACAACCTTGCCTTGAACCTATATGGACTTTTATGTCTGAAATAAATGTTTTTATTTTTATAATTTAGCCTATCACAAGATTTCATTCTTCAGTGACTGTGTGCCAATCAATTGTTAAAAAAAAAACTAAATTGCCAAATAAAGCTACCTTATTTAGAAAACTAGCTGTCCCACGCAGCTTCGCACCCGTCAACTGGCTACCTACCTACCCTACATACATGAATATTGCGTAACTTTGACCACTTACTCAGCGCACGCAACAGGAATATTTTTTCCGGTTTTTGCAAAAAAAAACATGTATGCTCCGCTCCTATTGGTCGTAGCGTGATGTTATATAGCCTATAACCTTCCTCGATAAATGGACTATCCAACACAAAAGGAAGTTTTCAATTCCAACCAGTAGTTCCTGAGATTAGCGCGTTCAAACAAACTCTTCAGCTTTATAATATTAATCTATACTATGATATTATAAAGCTGAAGAGTTTGTTTGTTTGTTTGAACGCGCTAATCTCAGTAACTACTGGTTGGAATTGAAAAATTCTTTTTGTGCTGGATAGTCCATTTATCGAGGAAGGTTATAGGCTATATAACATCAAGCTACAACCAATAGGAGCCGAGCATAAATGAAAAATGTTGCGAAAACGGGCAAAAATATTCTTTTTTGAGAGCTTTTGTTGCGTGCGCTGCGTAAACGGTTTAAGTTACGCAAATATAATGTATGATGGAATTGTTCTTCGTTAAAAGTTCTAAAAAAAAGTCCGCGACAGCATATGTCTATCTTTTAAGATTGACTCACAATAGCAGCTTTTATGTTCTAAATTTTAATTACATCGCCGTCGCCGGTAGAAAGTAATAAGGGAGGGTAGGGTAGGTAGGGTAGGGTAGGGTAGGGTAGGGTAGGTAGGGTAGATAGGGTAGGGTAGTTATGGGAAATAAAAAAAATTGGGTAGGTAGGTAGGTAGGTAGCCAGTTGACGGGAGCGAAGCCGCGGGGGTCAGCTAGTAATATATATAGTATAGATAATTCTTATTGAGACATACATGTATTTCATGTTACAACTTATATGCTACTATTATTATTTGCAAAATAACTTAGACTTGAGAAATTTTGTGATTTCGAAAAAATATATTTTATTTGTTGAGAGGCCTTGGTTCTGTGTAGCAGTTAAAGGCTGATATCTATATACTTATATTCATTCACCGTTGGGAAGCTACACTATCCCCGGGTGACATAGGCGAGTGACATACTTTTTATCCTTGTATTCCCACGGGAACGAGAACTACGCGGGTGAAACCGCGAGGCGTTCGCTAGTTATTTTTCAATACAGTTGTTAAACATGGCGTACGTTCAGAGGCTATAATTATGATTCGAAAATTAAATCTTACGCACAGGCATCTTTCTATTACGCGGTCGTGACTTTTGTTTACGAGCTCGATCATTAGTTTTGCAGTTGAGATTTAAATTTATAAGTCAACTAGCTGACCCGCGGGGCTTCGCTCCCGTCAACTGGCTACCCTGCCTATCCAGTCTACCCTGCCTACCCAGCCTATCCAGGTATACCTACTCTACCTGCTCTTCCTACTCTACCTACTCTGCCTACTCTATCTACTCTACCTACTCTACCTACTCTATCTACTCTACCTACTCTACCTAATCTACCTACTCTACCTAATCTACCTACTCTACCTACTCTACATACTCTACTTACTCTACCTACTCTACCTACTCTGCCTAATCTACCTACTCTACTTATTCTACCTACTCTACTTACTCTGCCTACTCTACCTAATCTACCTGCTCTACTTACTCTACCTACTCTATCTCTCTACCTACTCTACCTACTACTATACCTACTACTCTACCTAATCTACCTACTCTACCTAATCTACCTACTATACCTACTCTACATACTCTACTTACTCTACCTACTCTGCCTAATCTACCTACTCTACCTACTCTACTTATTCTACCTAATCTACCTACTCTACCTACTCTACCTACTCTACATACTCTACTTACTCTACCTACTCTACCTACTCTGCCTAATCTACCTACTCTACCTACTCTACTTATTCTACCTACTCTACATACTCTACCTACTCTGCCTACTTTGCCCACTCAACCTACTCTACCAACTCTACCTACCTACCTAATAATTTTCTATCTATCATCAATAGTTTTCTCAGCGCACGCCAATGAATGAATTTTATAGGCAACATTTTGCTACCTTGTTTTCTTTGTAAAAAATATATGTAAAGTTGCAAAAACGCGCCATTTTCTGAAAATTTTATTTTTTGTGAATAAATAAATCTAATTCTTTGATTTGTTTTTACTATTTCCCACAACTGTATTGAAAAACGTCGTGTGATACACGGGTGTGTAGGTTATTGCAAACTCGTGTCATTAAAAACCCTCGCCTTCGGCTCGGGCTTGTTAATAACAGCTCGTTTGCAATAACCTACTTTCCACCCTTGTATCACAATGTACTATTGCATGCTCACGCCCGGTGTTCACGGGCACTGGGGTGAGGACTTATATTGCACTCACGGACACAACACTCTCCATAGACACACGACATGACACACCTCCTTTTGTTTTTGTATAATTATCTCTTCCTCTCAATTTGATATCACATTGTTGTAGTACATAAGTGCACCATAAATTTGCAATTTTAAGGGTGTGAGCCTGGAGATCTGTCATACAGGTCTCGAACCCAGTATAGACTCCAGCTCTCACAAAGGTTTGAATCTGCTGTAACCTAGATACTATTTACCGAAATGTACCTTTTTGAGAGAAATAAACTTATATTCTATTCTATTTTATATTTATGACATACCCGTAAAAGGCAGGAAAGCTGGTATCAGTATTGAACTGGAAGTTGACGGGCGTCTTGGGGGACGCACAACTGTAGCTCAAGTAGTCATCAGACGCGTGCAGCTGTCGGTTCAGGTTGGGCTCGGACGCGCTGCGCGTGATCTTGGGCATGGCGCGCAGCATGGACTCCAGCGACGCCAGGATCTGACGGAACAGCGGCCGTTGTTCTCGGTCGAACTTGATGCAGTCCTCGAACAGCCGCTTGAGGGCTTGTGGCGCGTCTTGGCGCAAGCGGCGGGCGTCGGGTCGCAGGTTGCCGCGACCTACTAGCCAGAGGATCTGAAACGATTGTTGGAGAATTAGTGAAATGGACTGAAGAATGAGGGTCGCAAGAATATATAGCACGGAGGCAATGCTTAGGTGAGGCCTATGCACAGCAGTAGACCTTCTTTCGGTTGAATTACAATATGAATTACGAATTTTAACATCATAACTTTACTTACTAAATTTTGTGGGTCCAGAACCATGCGAGGCACACATGGTTCTGGACCCACAAAATTTATTGTGACTGTATTTCGACGTGTCTTGTAAAATCCACATTCAGGAAGTTTGCTGATCACAGACAACAAACACATTGGCTTGGAATATGAGCAGGGGGCAAATCCGCTACCTACTCGGGGCCTTTACTGGCCACTTTGGAACCAACGACATGCTCATGCACATGGGTGTCGCGGTTAGACCCATCGGTCTAACCGCGACACCCATGTGCATGTTGTGTGGGGAACATACGGAACGCATGGAGCACTTTCTGTGCACATGCGATGCACTGGATGGTAAGCGAATGAGTCTCCTAGGGGTTTGGATATCCAAGATAGTCTCGTTGTAAAACTCATGAAGAGTGTTACCATGTGGAAAAGAATTACCACTTAGTGAGTACATGATTCTAGATACAATAGCATTGCAACTTTTCGTCGGCCTTTTTATATAAAAAGCAAAATGAATCCCTTTTTTCACAAAACATAGAGGTGGCGTCGACATCGAATAAGAGCAGATGGTGGATAATTGCAATGATCTCCCGCGTATTTGTGCCGTGCGCGGGAGGGAGGGAGAGATGAAGGAATTCTGGTGGTTGAGTGTAGCTGGTTATACACAACACACCACTTTGATCCGTCTTTCCTCTCATACGGGAGGTACCCACGATCAATCGGCTGAGGCATTCCATAAGCGGGCTGTCATACGAGGGAGAAGTCGGCGCAGCGTGGGGCCTTGGGGAGATGGGTTGCGGCATAGACTCGTGTCGTATACAGTCCCGGGATCATCCATCGCGTGCGGGCTCGTCACCTTCTTGCTAGGCAGGCCCTATACCGAAGGGGTAGCTCTGGCGTTGCTCGCAGAACGAGTGAAGTCCCCGATTGAGGGCTCCATGGTGGGTGGAGAGCTCCAGCGGTAAATTTATACAATCCAAACACAAAGATGCTGAGACGAATAAAAAGCAAGGTGAACGAATCGTATTGGTGAAGAAAAGAGGAGCCAGGTTGGCTCACGTACCGGTGATGCAGACTAATGCAGAGTCACCGGGATTAATTAATTATCAGCACCCCGGTTGCCGATAAGGTGGCTAGCGTCTCCTGCGAGATGCAGATGCGCAAGCATACTCAGCTGGTCACGGCTAGAATGAAGTTTTTTAAGTCGCTAACACTTAGCAAGCCACTTACCGACGGTTGAGACTACGAGCCAGCAAGTCCGTAGTGCACTCGCCACACAGTTACATACAAGTAGGTCCCACAGTACCTGGTCCTTGTTGTTGAGGTGCGCGTAGGGCAGCTCGCCGGCCATGAGCTCGTACAGCACGATGCCGTAGGCGTACACGTCGGAGCGGAAGGTGTAGGGCGCCGGCTCGTCCATGCGGATGACCTCGGGCGCCATCCACAGGATGGAGCCCGTGGGCTGCTGCCACTGCACGCCGCCCGCCACGGACGTGTCTGGAAATAAGTACAGAACATTGAGCTAGGCTGATCACTTGCTTGATAAGCTCATGGATAACTCAACTCAAACAATATTATTAATTTATTAGGGTTCCGTACCCAAAGGGTAAAAACGGGACCCTATTACTAAGACTTCACGATCCGTCTGTCTGTCTGTCCGTCTGTCACCAGGCTGTATCTCATGAACCGTGATAGCTAGACAGTTGAAATTTTCATAGATGGTGTATTACTATTGCCGCTATAACAACAAATACTAAAAACAGAATAAAATTAATATTTAAGAGGGGCTCCCATACAACAAACGTGTTTTTTTGCCGTTTTTTGCGATAATGGTGCGGAACCCTTCGTGCGTGAGTCCGACTCGCACTTAGCCAGTTTTTTATTTAAGTAAGGCACACCAACAACATATTTGCAATTTCATTTACAGGGTCAACATTAAATTAGAAAATGGTCCTGTGCAAACAGGTCAGTTACAGGCGTGCACATCGCTCACAGTCTTGTGTTCGCGAATACAAAATTGAATAATAATCTACTGGTTAAATTTGGAATTGAATTAAAATTGTGCAATAATAAAATTTAAATTAGATTTCAAAATACAAATTAAGATAAAATATAATATATAACAAACGAAATACCAGTGAGTCAGCGATAAAACAAAATTAAAATATTATTATTGCAAACAAAAATGATGTCAAAATAGGGAACTATCCGCAAAGCTGCGCTCAGATGGCGCCACAGGTTTCAGCGTAAACAAACTAGAGAAGGGCGTTTTCGGTTTTTTGCACAAACAGTTATGTTATGTTTTCATATCGATATCGAAAACGTTTTTCAGATATCGATATCAGTAGTACAGTTTGCAAAAGTTAAAATGTTATTTACATGAGCAAACTAACAACGAACGCGAAATAATACTTAGAAAGATAGGTAGCGCATATGGTTCCTAACGTTTGTGAAGTTTGCGTTTTGTTCGTAGTTCGTACGTTTTCGCATTGTTACGGTTTTAAGTTTTGAATTATTCAATCTCGCACGCTAGTAAGGTTTTTATTAGATACAGCTTTTGTAATATCGCTTATTTTGATATCGATATGATATGATATCTAAGACATATCCGATGTAAGTTACGTTTTGATTTATCGGACCCATCACCAAAAAAAAAAAAACTGTCAAAGTCGAGCGACAAAATTTCGCAGTCTAAGCATACAAAATATAAAAATAATAGTGAAAGTAAAATGAAGCTAACTACTTCCCCAAAATTATTATTTAGTTTTTGAACACAAGTTATCTTAAAAACAGTAAAAAATAGTTCGGTAACCACATGGTAACCACAAACAGTAGTAGACGCCATGTTGTTATGTTTTTGTTTACTCTGAGCCGTCAAGCGCCATCTGGCGGGAGCAATTGGCAGTAATGTTCCCTATTGATTACATAATAACAACATTATAACATTATTAGTGCGAGTACAAAACAAAACAGATGGAAACAGTTAAAAAGAAAACAGGGCAGGTGAGACTACGGGTTGTGCGAGTACAAAACAAAACAGATGGAAACAGTTAAAAAGAAAACAGGGCAGGTGAGACTACGGGTCAACCTGTGTGATCCTTTCCCTCCTCCATTAATCTATTTACATACACTTTTTAATTCTGTTGTCATTCTGATGAAGCGAGTAGCAAGTTGGAAAGAGTAGATCTCTATGAAGAACATAGGTACGTGACAATCCATGGACACTTTTAAATACAAGATGTCTACATTGCACAAATAGCAGCAATGTAAATAAAATGCTATCTATCAGTTGAATTCCTAAAGTTCACGATCGAAGTCAACGCCGACAGTTTACTACACCCAGCGCGGCCTCTTTAGTTTTAAATCGACTAATAATTAAAAAACTAATTGGGTTAGATAAGAATGACGATTTTAACAGACTAAATTAAAAAAAAGTAGTAGTACTCACCAGACCACCGCACTTTGGCCGTGGCTAGACCGAAATCTCCGATCTTCACAGACCAGTCGTCTCTCAGGAATATGTTGTTCGATTTTAGATCCCTGAAACATGAAAATAAAATATTGAAGTATCATCACACAAACGCAGGACGGTTGTTTGTTACATGCTCGTCTCCATCACACATTCCACACACCAGTGCAGTGCCTCTCGATCTCATTTTGCCGCATTGCTGTTAGTTTTTAGGGTTCCGCACCCAAAGGGTAAAAACGGGACCCTATTACTGAGACTCCGCGATCCGTCTGTCTGTCCGTCTGTCACCAGGCTGTATCTCATGAACCGTGATAGCTAGACAGTTGAAATTTTAACAGATGATGTATTTTTGTTGCCGCTATAACAACAAATACTAAAAACAGAATAAAATAAATATTTAAGTGGGTCTGCCATACAAAAAACGTGATTTTTTGGCCGTTTTTTTTGCGATAATGGTACGGAACCCTTCATTGGCCGGTTTTTTCTACACTCCTTACTCTTCAAGGATGAACCTTACTTGGCATTTAAGAGCAGTGTTTCAAATAGGAATCTACCGTTTAATTCTTCTTCTTTCGTTTGATGTGGCGACACTTGGCTGAAATGATGATGATGATGGATTTTTCTGGGTCTACCTATGTATGATGTTCTTGGCGTGCAGATAGTCCATGCCCTGCGCGGTCTGGCGCGCCACGTCGATGAGGTACAGCAGCGGGAAGGGCGTCTCCAGCACGTGCAGGTGCTGGTACAGCGACGAGCCCTCGCACCACTGCGTCACGATGGCCAGCGACGGCTTTGACACGCAGCCCATGAACAGCAGGATGTTGCAGTGCCGGGTCTTGCGCAGGACTGCCACCTGGTGGGAAGAACATGGTGATAACCAGCTTCCATAGGTTATAGATAGTGTTAATAACGTTTACACAAGATAACATTTAAGGCGCCGATTCCCTTGAGTAGCTGATTTTAAAATGAGAATTACGTCTAAATAGCTAGTCGTAATTTTTTGAAAAATATATGTTATATTAGACTATTTTCTTAATGATTTGATCAGAGCAAATTTTGAGTTAGAGCGTAAATTTTGAGTTTGAGTTAAATTCTGAGCGTATTTTAATGAAATCGACACCATCTCAAAGACAAATTAATTATCTACATTTTGATCTGAGGCTTTTTTTTTTTAAAGTTATAGAATAATAAGGAAAGTACAAAAAACTACTAAATTTTGGGTCGCGCGGGTGTGAAACGAGTGCGCGTTTTGTTCCCTCAAGGTCGTTGGCGTTAGTCGTCGTCTTAACTACTGACTGGCAAGTTCTACCATCAGTTCCTTAGATACGTTACCTCATTCTTGAACGCTTGCAGCTGTGCCGGCGTGGGTGTCTTCACATTGAGCGTCTTCACGGCCACCGGGCCGTGCCAGTGCGCCTTGTACACCGTCCCGAAACTGCCAGAACCTGACGTTATGAAGCAGTTTTGAGTTAGTTTAGGGCAGCAGCATTTTACAACTAAGCTAAGATGGTGGTGTCTCATGAGAATTTTATCACGATGTGGGAGAATAAACCAAAAGAACACTCAATTTGAAGTGCGTTTTTTTGACTGGACCGGAAGACGTTTCGTTGGAAAGCCTCCCTAGGTAGACCGATAACCTGGTGAAGGAATATGTTCAGTAGTTATGATGTTTTCTTGATAAATGAATGAGGCTTTGGTCTCTACAAGTTTATGGACTCACCTATCCTGGCCCCGATAAGAATCTCGTCAGCGTGTATGACCCAGTCGTCGTAGCTCTCTCGGGGCGACAGCGCGTTCTTCCACGACTCGTCGGCAGAACGCGCGCGCGCTCTTCGAGGCCGTAATGTGCCCGTTGGAGATGCCTGCACATTATTATTCGATGTTATAAATATGCCAAGAAAATAAAAAGTTTCTGGAGCGATATAGGTTTACTTAATCATCATCTGCCTAGCCTTTTCCCAACTATATTGGGGTCGGCTTCCAGTCTTACCGGATTCAGCTAAGTACCAGTGTTTTACATGGAGCGACTGCCTATCTGACCTCCACAACCCAGTAACTGGGTAACTGGGTAACACGGTACCCCTTGGCAAGACTGGTGTCAGATCTCAAGCTTCTGACTACCCGTAACGACTGTCAAAGATCTTTCAATAGCAGCCGGGACCAACGGCTTAACGTGCTTTCCGAGGCACGGAGGAAACTCGGTATGTTGAAATGGTCACCCATCCACGGACCGACCTCGTCAAGCGTTGCTTAACCTAGATGATCGACCCGTGCGGCTGTTGTTATTTAGCCACAAGCTCCTCATATAGGTTTACTTAATGCTAAATAAAAAAAGCACGCCCTACGAATTCTAAAGAAAATCAGCACGCTACGTAGAATGTTTACAGAACTCTTTACATTTTTCGTGTCGTCGAAGTCAGTGAAATTTAATAAGCGTATCAAGATACATATGTAGGAACTAGGAACAATAGTATATTATGCAACTAGTGAATAAAGGGCGGTTTTAAAGCGAGGGCCATAGATGAACCACGACCAAGAGAAGTGAGCGACGCGAGTGATTCATGGCCCTCGATATAAATCCGTTTTATTCAAGAGTTGCATACTATATTTTATACCATGACTACGAAAAAAGATAGATTAGATAGATTTAAGCTAAAAGCAAGGAATTTGAATAAATAAATGTTTTATTACCTTCAAAATTTACAAAAAATGTGAAAACTAAGGTTTCACATTTTTTGTAAATTGAATCTGGGCTAGGTAACAGCATCTGTGTTTCAGGGGCCAGTGACCACCTCCGTTACGTTACATAATTGAAATTAATTTAACACCAATGCAATTAATATTAGAATTACAATCCAAATAAGTATTCACTTAACATCGCAGACTAAAATCAAAATCATTATTAAAATCCTAAATATTAACAAACTGAAAATTAAATCGATGAAGGAGTTTGAAAGTAGAATATTCTTTGCACAAGGAGTTTGTATCGAGTATTTTATGCGCAAGGAGGTTGTATAGCATCGAGATGGACGTCGAACGACGAACGATGTGTTCTAAATTCAAACACCAAAACAGTGAGTAAAAGTGCTTTTTGCCAAAACAGTGAGTAAAACGCTTTTATTAGCTTGGTATGTATGTATCTATGTATCAATGTAACGGAATCTTTGAACGTGATTTTCACCCACTTCAAAACGTTGGATTGATTTGAAACTTTGCACACTTATCAAGGACCGATGACAATGCAATAATTTAAACAGTTTGTCCCATTATCCTTACCATTAAAGCGTGTTTTTTAGTTTTTAGAACTACAATTTATTTTATTATTCACTGTTTTCAGTGAATAAAATAAGCTTTTTAGAGGGGGAATGGTATAAAACAACATCTTACCAGTTCGATAAAAAAAGAGGATACAAAGTGATATTCCGAAGATTATGTTATAAACATTCCTGCAACTTAATTGCGTAAGTTTATTCGGCAAAGGAAACGAGTCGATTCTTTCAAAGAATCAGAATCATTTCTTTCAACTTTTTCGGTATTGTGAAACTAATTTGGAAAGAGTACAAACGGGTTTTATGGGGTTTTACGCTTGTCAAATATACTTGACATTTGTATATTTTGCATTACACAATACCAAAAGTGAAGTTTTATCTCGATTCTTCCGCTTTCGTTCATTCTTTACAATCAATTCTACGTCAAAATATTGGTAATGGAAAGGAGCATTACCTTTCCGTTTCAGAGCGTAATATGCAATATGTAAAGTCGTTTTTGGGAAAGAATCGACTTGTTTGCTTTGCTGAATTCACTTACGCAATTAGGCTGCTGATTAACTATTAAAGCTGGAGTGTGTTGAACGAAAAATATAAAGTGGAGATTACCTGTGTACTCTGACTAAGTTGTTGGTCAACAGCCTTGTCCTTATCGTCCTGTTTGTGTCTCCCAGATGTCAGGTAGTTAGACGACTGGGGAGAGTTGTTACACTGTAACCAGAAAACATGTAGGTAAGAGAACGGCTTCCACCAAAGTATTCCTGCGCGTACCTTATGAGAAGAGAGGCCAGGGGGTGACCATAAGCTCTTAGAGCGGTATCAATTTGAGATCGAATAAGGGACAGATGTATTTGACGTGTATACATCTGTCACTTACTCGATCTCAAATTGATACCGCTCTAAGAGCATATGGTCACCCCCTCTGTACCCTGCAGTGGGGCAGTAATAGACTGGTGTGTCATTATTTTAATTCCTTATTAATTTGATCATTAGTGGTTGTTTAGGTCAGCTATAGTTGTCCTATCTCACGATGACGGATGAATCGTGGCAAAATTAATCTTATTTAGGCGTCATAAAAAGTCACGCAACGCGTCATCGTGAGATAGAACAACTATAATATAAACTCAGCTTTGTTTTGATTATGAAAACAGACCGACTGAGAATAAAATCCAGTTTTTAAAAACCTGGCGTAATCATTTAAGGGTACACTAGTCGACGGCACCAACTATTTTGTGCGCGGGGTTAAAATGCATTTTATATCAACCGACAACACGTGCGGAAGAGATAGATGCTGTGATGAGCAGTAGGAAGCTAGTTCGCGTACGAATACACACTTTTGCAAATTTGTAGCGAAATGGATAATGATTTAGGACGAAACCGAGCGCGCGAATTTTTATAAACAGACCTTTGGCAGTCTAGATATCATGAAAAAACGACTTATTGGCATTGTTGAACTACTAATCTATCCCTGTATGGAGGCCGTTTTGCAACTTTCCGTCTTCTTATGGCATTTATTTGCGCCCAAAAATGCGTTAAAATTAGTGTCGAAATGTGGAACTTTCGACGCTCATAACTTTCAAATATTTTCTTTTTTGCTTCCATACAGGGCTAGATAATGATGAGAGAAATTGATATCAATTTTTATTTTGAACATACAGTGTACATCGTCAAACAGTGGAATAATCTCTAGACTACGTTTGTATGGAAGAACTTTCGACTAGTGTAACATTAAGAGTTCTCGTGCAATTGTTTTGGAAGGAATACCGAAGCGGCTCTTTGTAAAGCGGGAGGAGCAATATAATATTCAATCGAGCAGCCAATGATAACATTAAGATAATTGAAAATGTTTTTACAATGCATGTCCTCGAAAAGAGCGTTTTCCAAGCAGCCAAACTGTGCGGAAAGTGTCACTTTTTTTTACTAGTGCTTTTTACTTTCCTGTACTTTTTTAATTTTTAACTCCAACGTCAGCCCGCCGCATAGAGTTTTTATTATTTGAGAAAAGTTTTAAAAATTAGTTAAGTACATATTATCATTCATATAAAAGGTAAAACAAAACTAATACTTTATTTAAGGCGTTTTTATTACTCTAGATTTAGATTTTGATCAATAAATTAATTTTAAATAAGTATTCATTAAATAGTTTCTGCCTACCCCCATGGGAAAAAGGCGTGAGTTTATGTATGTATGTATGTATTCATTAAATATGTTTGGCAGAATGAATATTTTGCTCGTGCCTTTTTGCGTTACGACGTGACAGCTTTTATTAGTTAATCTGTGGATATGCTGAGCGCCTTTGAATAAGCGCCATTTTATTAATTTCTTGCTTGGTTCAGATACATTTTTTTATTTCCTCGCACAATGCATAGTAAAATGTTGTATGATACACGTGCGTAAGATGATTTCCGACTCGTCTCGATTTATCCACTCACTCGCTTCGCTCGCTCGTGAATAAAAATAGCACTCATCGGCAATCACATACTTCCCGCACTTGTAGCATAAATAACTATTTCCTACTGCAGGGAAAAAGCCACTTTTTCCTTTTTGCAACTATTAATGCGTAAAATTATTGCACGCTCAAATTACGGAAGTATCGCATACGAATCATCCAATACCACATGGCATACATAAAACCACACGCAGCACTGTCACATATCAATTACACAGTTAAACAGACGCGTAGCTTCAAGCGCAATTGCGTGCGAGTTTCTACTTATTACTCACTGTCTACACAACAATTATTGACACTGAAGAAAGTTAGTTCAACACACTATCAGATTATACAGTAATACAAATTGTATTTAAACATGTCGGTTGCTCCTATGTTTGTCCTGGTTTAACTACGTATGTTAATTTGTTTTTATATTCTACTAGCTGTCCCACGCGGCTTCACTCCCGTCATCTGGCTACGTACCTACCCTATCCTACCCTACCCTACCTACCCTACATACATGATTGCATAACTGAAACCGTTTACGCAGCGTACGCAACGGAAGCCCTCAAAAAGTAATATTCTTTCCCGTTTTTGCAACGTTTTTCATTTATGCTGCGCTCCTATTGGTCGTAGCGTGATGTTATATAGCCTATAGCACTCAGGAATAATGTAGCTTTCTACCAGTGAAAAAATTTTAGAATTGGATCATTAGTTCCAGAGATTACCCCCTACATACGAACTTACAAATTTTACCTCTTTATAATATTAGTATAGATATAGATGAGTAAAGCTGTTTATGCTCGAAATTTGGATACATAAGCACATTGTTTGCTCAATCTGCTTATGTATCCAAATTCAGCTTCATTCAGGTCGGCTTCCAGTCTTACCGGATTCAGCTGAGTACCAGTGTTTTACATGGAGCGACTGCCTATCTGACCTCCACATCCCAGTAACTGGGTAACACGGTAACCCATGGCAAGACTGGTATCAGATCTCAAGCTTGCTACCTGTAACGACTGTCAAATATCTTCGAATGACAGCCGGGACCAACGGATTAACGTGCTTTCCGAGGCACGGAGGAAACTCGGTATATTGAAATGGTCACCCATCAACGGACCGACCGCGTCAAGCGTTGCTTAACCTTGATGATCGACCAGTGCAGCTGTTATTATTTAGCCACGAGCTCCTCTTAAGCACATTGTTTGGTAATAAGAAATATTTAGAGTAGTTATAAGATGTGCAGCAGTTCGGCGTGCCTTTTTGCATAGGCCTCCTCTAACTGTCTCCATTGTGCTCTGTCATCTGCAACTCTAGTCCAACGAGGTCCCAAATTCATGCGGATATCGTCTTCCCATCTTGTTTTTAGACGATCCTGTTTTCTAGTTCCGTATCTTGGGTACCATTGGATCACTTGTTTGCTCCATTTTACAGCTTTTTTGCATCCTGTCTAGTCCCATTTCAAATGATCGATACGAGTTAATATGTCCGTAACTTTAGTTTTTACTGTATTCGTCTATGAAAAGTGAAGGTTAATAAAAAAAATAGTCGCGGTGTATGTCCAACCACGCCCAGTATAGGGTCCAATAGCATAAACTAAGCGGTTAAAGTTTGTAACCCAAAAAATAACCATCTCAACTGGAACCATTTCCAGTTAGCTGCAGTTAAGGCCTAAAGGAAATCCTGTCCATTTATCGAAAGAATCTAATCTGCAAGTAAATGTTTCATACCTGGTTATGCTTTCTCTGATGTTCAGCGAGGGTCATGGGTCTCTGCACCATGTTTATGCACACATTAGGCGCCGAGTTGGACCTGTCCTGCTGGTTTAGTGAGCGGGGATGCTGGTGCCTGCGTAAGAGATACATGGTAAGAGATGATCTAAGAAAATGGCGGAAGATACGGTCAAAGATTTGGCATAGAGTGTGAATTATTGCTGCTTCGTTACAATATAGTAGACCATGCTTAAAATAACTCTTCAAATATTAGTATTTCAAACAGGATAATATTGTAGTCTATGGGGATATTGGGTAATATATCAAAATTAAGCATTACTTAGAACACAAAAACTCAATCGTATAACAAAAGCAGTGTTATAGTTTAGCATCGCGTTTTAACACCGCTATGTAAAATGCTACAGCAGAAGACTTTGTACAAACTTTATTTTACTGACTGTGCAGAAGTTAAGTTGCTAATTACAATAGGTTTTACGATACAAATAGCAGTTTAATTACAAACAAAACTCATCAAAGAAACTGAAATATAAACGGGTGCTGATTATCCTATAAATATCTTACTAAACACGAGAAAATCTAGAAGAAGGAAAGTTACAACAGAGCTAAATACAAGTATAGTTCTCGTCAAGCTTCTTGGCCGCCCTGAAGTTGGCTACAATGGCTGCGCAATAGAAAATCTCATACAATAAATTGTAATTCAAAAAACTAAAAAACACGCTTTATTGGTAAGGATAATGGGACAAACTGTTTAAATTATTGCATTGTCATCGGTCCTTGATAAGTGTGCAAAGTTTCAAATCAATCCAACGTTTTGAAGTGGGTGAAAATCACGTTCAAAGATTCCGTTACATAGATACATACATAAATACAGCTAATAAAAGCGTGTTAAAAACAGTACCGTTTCGTGCCTCGCGCATCCGGTAAACCAAATTCAGGGCGGCCAAGAAGTTTGGCGAAGGGTTATACGATTTGTTTGTGTGATGGCTGGTGCAAATCTGACGAAGGGATGTTTTCGAGCTATGGCTTAGCACTTAAACATAAATTAAATATGTTTTTACGGTCTTCTGTATTGCCATTACTGTCGGTGTCGGATGAAACCTCGCGTGGTAATCTCAATCACATCTGTTATGTCTATTTGAATAGCCGCGTTAAACAGGGGAGCATCAAGAGTCAGTATTCCTTGGTGAACCCTGACTCGAGATCGACTCGGTTCAAACGTGGTAACTGGGTTTAAGGTTGCTCTAGTCGACGGCACGAACTATTTTGTGTGCGGGGTTAAAATGCTTGCTATCTCACCCGACAACACGTGCGAAAGAGATAGATGCTGTGATGAGCAGTAAGAAGCTAGTTCGCGTACGAATACACACTTTTGCAAATTTGTAGCGAAATGGATGATGATTTAGGACGAAAACGAGCGCGCGAAATTTTATAAACATACGTTTCATAATAACATTATTTGTATTGTTGAACTACTATATATGCTGTATATCCCTGTATGGTGACTGTTTTGCAATTTTCCGTCTTCTTATGGTATTTATCTAATAATTAATTAAAATTCAATTTATCTCCGACCGAAGATGCGTTAAAATTAGTGTTGAATTATGGAACTCTCGACGATCATAATTTTCATATATATAAAAATGAATCCCTATTTCCCTTGGTCACGACATCACGCGTGCACGGCTAGACGGACTGTGCTTATTCATTTTTTATTGTGTTTGTTATAGTTAGGAGAAGGACCTAATGAAAAAAAAAAAGGAAACAAAACAAATGGTATCTTACCTGCATAGGTAGGGTAGGGTAGGTTAGGTAGATATCATTTTTATTTTGAACGTACACCGTCAAACAGTGGTTTAATCGCCATACAACGTTTGTATGGAAGAATGACCGACTAGGGCAACCTTAAAGACCGTCTCTAAACATCAGCAAACCCACGTGCCCACGTGTTTAAGCCCTGGTTGCTGGCTACAAACACATCTTGCTGAATGCCCATATTTCTCGTGACGATGAAAAAATATCGAGTCGGCAATTGGAAAAGCTACTATTGAGCTTTTGTTTTACGCTGCAAAGAATGGCAATGTCACCTCAACGTCAGGTTCGCGCCAGCCCTGTGTCGCGTTTTAGTGTTTTGTGTCGGTGTAAGCGTTCGATTGCGTTCACAAAAGCAAGCGGTGCCAATCTAGTGATTGATATTCACCAGTGGACATCAAACTCCTTCATTTTCTTTGCTGGCGAGATAGACCTGCACATGACGATACTGCTTAGTAACCTGCGTTATTTACTACGATAACTTTTTTATACTAATTCAGCAATATACTTATAACAGGACAGTAATTATAAGTCACTATGATATTGATTAATCACTCATTAAGAACTTCTTTCGTTTACAATAAAATCATCTATTGAAGTCATTTGAGCCTCTTTTACGATAATAGGAAATATGAATACTAAAAAAATTATATTTGACCATTTGATCCATAAACATAAACACTAAAATAGAATACTAATAGTGAAAACAGAATCAAAATTGATCGAAAAACGATTGAGATATAACAATTTAAAGAAATATTTCTGTCCCTCTCTACGAAAACACAGTTTTCTTTGTGGCTTGCTATCTGACGTCAGATGGCACGACGGACTTCTCTTTCTAATTCTCAACTGCGAAGCTTTATAACTTCGTTCTGGGGGGTGACCATAGGCTCTTAGAGCGGTATCAATTTGAGATCGAGTAAGTGACAGATGTATACACGTCAGATATATCTGTCTTATGGTCACCCCCTGATCAAGATTAAAAAAAAAACATTCATATTTGTTTTCTAGAGTTAATAAGTATTTCATTTAGCAAATTCAAAAATATTGTGTAGATTAGGGGTCACCAAATGGCGGACCGCGGTCCCAATCCGGACCGTGGCACCTTTCTTGTGTGGACCTTAAGTAAACACCACAATATAATTTACTTGAGTGAATAATTTAAGAATTTATCCCGCTTTTTGTCTTTAACTGCCGTCGATTCGAAAATTAACGAATCGCCTCATCAAATTTTTCATTGATATCGAATCTATATTTACATATTAAAGTTTATTATTTCAATTTCAAAGTAAATACACGTGACGATGTAAAAGCGGGGGCGGGGGGCATAGGTAGCTTTAAACCTTACGAACTGCGACGGTCATACTATTTTATAAAACGGACTCCAAATGAAAGTAATTGGAGATCAACAAATTGATTGACGAGTCAGAAGGGTGAGGCTTCCACTTTAACCAAATGAAGCTCTATTTTACATGGAGCAGTTTCCTGAGGTCCATAATGATGCTGGGTAGCTCAATACCCTTTAATAGGACTGGGTAATCAGATTCGGGAAACTTGTGAAACAAGCTATAAAATACGAAATATTATGATATGGTTATGAATGGTAATGTTGTGGTATAATACTGACTTGTTCTGGTCGTTCCTGGCGATCATATGGTGGTAGCCGAAGTGTGGCGGGAAGTGCAGGATGCCGGCTTGCGTCTCCGGGTTCTGAGCCAACAGCGCTGCGTAGTACGTGTCCGTCATACGCACCTGAGACAAATGATACATAGAGGTTTTACTAATTCAGTCTGAGGCTTGAAACCTTCCGAAAATGGAGTCTAAAACAGATTGGGCGCATCTACTGTTCGCCGCTCACTTCCACGTTTGGCATTTTCATTACAGTGCCAAGATTTCTTTTTTTTACTCTGAACCTGTTTGAAAGGGTTGCCACTTTTTGCCACTTTAGCATACTATATATTTGTAACTCATTTCATTACAATTCCATAACTTTGAAAAATTACTTTGCGCTCCAGCCCTTGGTGTAAAAGAAACGTGGGTACATTTGTGTTAGCTTGCATATATCGTGTCTGCGAGACATAAAGAGCGTACGCTCATGTATCTGTACAAAGCTAAATTATCGGTAAACTTTGCCCAATTTCTCACGGGGCATGGTAACTTTAAAAGTAAATTATTTTCCTTCAAGCTCGTTGGCTCGCCTTTATGTCAGTGTTCTACGTCTGACTGCGAATAAGTACATCTGCACATCATATCTTATGGGAGTGTATTCTTTGGCAGAATGAACGCAATATTATGCTGAATAATGTACAGGCTTCATCAGGAATTGTTTACTATACGGACCATGTGGAAACTAGAACAAATTTCCGTGCGTTCAAGCGTTTTTGCCATACCTATTATTGGAATCAAATATAACAGCTCACAATGTTAGGTCCCATTAATATTAATGCTAATTTTTATCCGTGGCGACCCTTTGAGCCTATTGACCTTGTTTGTTCTGTCTCCTGCTTGATGTGGAAGGAAGTGGAAATTTATATTATTTTTTTCTACTCCTCCGTTATTCCGAGTCAATACCTGATGACAAATACTGGGCACTTTGTCGGCGCATCGCTGGTGGAACTTAAAGTTGCACTGCGAGCAGTAGAAGCCGTTGAAGAGCAGTCGTCTGCAGCACTCGCAGAAGGCGAGCGTGAAGAACGTCTTGCGCGTGAATTGGTGCGATATGTGCGACATGATGGGCAGCTTGTCCAGTGTGCGTACTGTCACCTGCAAAGATATAAAGTACAATTAATTTCTTATTATAAAGGTTACACAACTGTCAAATCATCTCATCATATAGCCAGCCTTTGTGTGAATAGTGTAAGAGAATTTAAATTTTTATGAAACAACTGCCAGCGGCTTCATTCATGTGCATGAACTCTAAGATCGACGACTCGTCCACGCTAGCTCGATGTTCACTATTCGCTCCGGACCGAATGCGGGTGTCGCGTGCTTGTGCCCCGCGGTGCCTGTTTGCGGCTCCGCCCTCCCGTACCCTGACTGCTCGTCATGCTCCTACAGCCCAGGCGCTCAATTTGCTGAACGACCTAATTGCTCAGGAACCTGGCGTCGACATATTTATGCTCAGTAAAAATAGTACATTGTTATCCTAGGGGTGAAAGTAACTTATTTAGTCCCGAGACGGGGTTTGGCGCCCAGAACGAAGTGAGGGCGCCAATAGTTCGAGGGACTAAATAAGTCTTTAACCTGAGGTAAACACTGTGCTTTTCATTACAAATACAAGGAAATAAAAATAAAAACATGAATTAGCTAAAGAAAAAATGATTGCCGCTTTCCCGCCTATTTTGTTTGTTTTTTTTTCTGTGGCTGGCCTGCTATTCAGCCATTATTTTTTATTTTCATCATTGAAAAAATGGTAAATATTTTCCCAAATCTAAGTTATTTTAAACAAATTGTTGAAACTAAATTATAATAAAGTTATTTAAAAAATATATATTCTTTAATCAATACTTAACTTTAAGTTATTTCAATTTTACTTCATGGTTGTATAGAAAGTTGGAACATGGTTCAATAGATATGTGAAAAGGAACTAGTTTTTTTTTTAAATAATTTGACAGCTGTCAGTTGAAAGCGATTCTCCCTAGGGCTGAAAAGTATTACTTTCAACCCGCTCCTCAAGCAACTTCAGACCTACTTTCCGAGTATGAGTAATGAAAAAATATGTTAAATGTTTGTATAAAGTTTTTTAGTTTATAAGTGTTATTATATGTGTAGTTTTGGCTTGCTGTACGCTTTGGTGCAAACTGTAAGTACAGCAAGTAATTGTTATAAAATAAATAAATAAATGTGAAAAGTGTCATTATACCAGAGTAAAATTATACAGGGATGAAAAGCAGCCTTTTTGCAATTCCAGACTATAACCTATCTCTGTGCCAAACATCCAGATCTGTTTAGCTGTTCTGGCATGATTGAGAAACAAACAAATGTAAATAAAAACAAAAAAAAATTCATGTTCTGTGGAAATAAATACTTTTTCTTTATTTTATGGTACATTAGAAAGCAGTGAGCAAATACTAGGTTGGTGTACTTGGTACCACACTGGCTACCACTGCAGTCAACATGCTTATAGTTGTGATGAACTATGGAATGATTGACCGTATGAGGCTGGCGGAAAACCAGTTTCTGAATAGATTTTTGGGAATTAAGAATGTGTCAAAATCTAATTAAGGGTCAAAGTTTGTACAGATTTCCAGGTAACTAGTTTAAAAATATTCAAATTCTTATTAGGGAAGTACCCTCAAGTTGCCTAGTTGGAATTAATTACTTCATGCACAAGGAGTTGCAGGTAAAATTATAGTTATGCTGTGCTGTTTAATGGCCTCTCTCCACTCTGTCAACCTCTTGCAGCAGATTGTTGTTATTGTCCAAAATAAGGGTCCAAATCTTATTTACTAATAAATTTCTTAAAATACAAATGAAAAGTAATTCCCACAGAAGAAGTGCTCAGTTGAGTATCCCAATTGTTAGAATAAGGAAAGTAAATATAGAAAATAATTAATAATTTATTAAGATTTCATTTAGTTTAAGACACAAAGAAAATAAATTAGAATATATAAGGAAGGAAACTATTTAGAGTAAATTATATAATATTTTGTGATATATAAATATTTTTATTTTTTTTTAAAACTTTGCCCCACACTAGGTATTTCTCCTGTATCGTGGGTGCGTTTACAAACATATAAACTCACATACACAAACACCCAGAGCCAGAACAACTATTTGTACAAGTTCAGTGGCATAATAAATATAGTAGTTGTTGATATAGGTAGAATAGTTTGCTCAATCTCTCATTCTTAAACCCGTCCTTGTGAGTTATCTTCTGTTGAGCTTCTTCCCTTTTGGTCATGCTTCAATCTCTCTTATAAATTTTTGTTTGTATAGATATATGCGGTTTAAATATCTGTTGAATATTTATTTATAAACAAAAAAACCAGCCAAGCGTGAGTCGGACTCGCGCACTAAGGGTTCTAATTGGCAAAACAATCACATGTGTTGTATGGGAGCCTCACTTAAATATTTATTTTATTATGTTTATAGTATTTGTTGTTGTAGCGGCAAAAGAAATAAATCATCTGTGAAAATTTCAACTGTCAATCTATAGACTGAAGTGGACTGTATTTGGTTGTTAGTTTTCTTTTATCCGCTGTTCACTCAATTTTGCGAGCTCTACTTCGGCCCTGTAGACGGCAGCAGCAATGCGGGCTTCGCGGCTCAGACGGCTTGATCTCGACCCGGGTGTCGCACACGTGGCATTAATCGAACCACGCGTTACAGCTGCGATATCCACTCCTGGTCGGTGCTCGGCCCCAGCGTTATCATAGTACCGTGCTCCGCGGCTGAGGCTGCTCGATTTCGACCCAGACGACGCACACGTGACATTATACGAACCACGTGTTACTATTGCGATATCCACTCCAGGTCGGTGCTCGGCCACGGTTCATGAGATACAGCCTGGCGACAGACAGACTGACAGATGGATTGTGGAGTCTTAGTAATAGGATCCCATTTTTACCATTGTTAAGAATGGAAACTAAATAGTTACCTTTTTGTATAGTAATGAAGTTCATAAAAATATACTGTTGCTGGCATTGCTTCTTAAATATTTTTAGTGTTATTTATCAAAAGCAGCCTTGGTAACACCAGTATCAGTAGTTTAGGTGATCACTGATCAATTGATCATCTAGGAGGTCCCAATCAAGAATTCATGACATGGGAGAGCGCACAATCCAATTTAGTATTTGATTAAAAACTACGGAGTGAGTATTTGTACGGGTACTGGATGAATAAATTATATTTATTCGTACATTTATTCAATTATTTTTTTTTTATTAAGAATGAATTGCACTCTAATGGATATTGTTCGTCCAGTACCCGTATTAATAGACTCAGCCTAAAAACTATCATCATTTTATTATTTAGTTGTTTTCAATCAGAATTTTAAATTTCAATGTACTAAAGATATAGATTATTTTTCATACAAGCTAACAAAATGAGTTTAGAGGCAAATTTGGTGGGTTCCAAAGTTGACAATGTAAAGAATGCAAGCCTAATGTGTTTTAAAAAAGCCTTATAGCAAGTCTACTGCATCAGGAACTACATCACACTACATCAGAATAATCACTGTCTGTGATACCAAGAAGAATTGTCTCAGCATAATTACTACAATTCAATCCACTTCCTTAAACATTTACTGTCTTTCAAGTTTGGAGAGACAGACTACAGGAAAACCAACAAAAACCTCTGTTGCACAGCCAGCTGCACCATGTGTCACTGACTTACCATGACCAAACCAAAACAAACAACACTGGACTGACCTCTTCCGCGTCGATCCCAGTAATGTCGATGTCCCACGGTATCACTAGGTTATTGCCTGTCCGCACCACTTCACACATCTCACACGTCAGGTTGCGAAGCTTCAGTGCCTTCGAAAGCGCGTCCCGCAGCGTCACACCCTCCTTCACCTGCACACTCGTCCGCTGCTGGTTCGGCAGGTGCGCCCGAAGGAAAACCTTCGGCTGCCTTGTAAGGGTGTCGAACTTTTTACTATCATCCTGCAACGAATACTCCTCACTCCTGTCCGGCGAGTCACACTGCAGCAATTCCCGTAAAGTCCGCTCTCTCAACTCCAAATTATGCAACTTTGACGTCAACTCCTGGTATTCGGACAAATACAGCGACGGTGGATGCTGGAAACCAGCGAATTTTGCATTCAGAGCATCAATGTTTTCACGGGTTACGTTTATGATGCTTTGAATGTTCCTAATTTCATACGTCGGGTCCGCTACGTCGTCACTATCCGTGGACGTCGACATATTATCACTGTTGAGAGATAATGCAGGTATGTTTCCATTAATTTTTCTTGTACAATTTTCTTTCTCTCTAGTTACTGCCATTTCTTTTCCTATTATTTTTTTATTTTTCTGCGCACACTCGCGGCGCAAGACAAGAATATTGTTGCCATGTCATAATATGAGTTGATATTTTTTTTACTTTGGTCACACGGAAAATAGAGTGGTCCGTTTCATCTACCGGTACGCAAATGTATATAGTATGTACAATATGTAAATACAAGACGCCTCGCCTGTGACGCCATTAGGGTTTTGCCAGGTTTAGCTGTGCCAAGAAAAATTATGCACCACGACTCCACAATAGCCACAACTCACGGGAGATATAACAATGATGGTCCGTTGTAAGTACGTTTGCGGTCAAGCCCATGTATCCCAATACCATCTAAGTCTGCCGTAAATAAAGGTGAGACGTATATACGGGAATAGGTTTTAGGAATAGGTTTTTCGTAAAGTATAGCTCTCGCCAAACTTCTGGGCCGCTCTGAAGTTGGCTTTCCGCATGTGCAAGGCACGAAACGGTGTAGTTTTTGTATGAGATTTTGTTAGTTTCTTTTTATTTTGTTTTTTACCACTGCGCTGCCCTACCATTGTAGCGCGGTCAATAAGTTTGGCGATTATAGTACTGCGGTATTTACGCAAAGTAGCAATAATATTTTCGATCTGAAGAACCATAAACCGTAGAGGACTTCGCCATTGTCACAGAGAAACTTATATATTATACGGACAGTCATTGTCGTGTTGTAAACGTCTAGCTGGAGGCTATAAAGCTTAGTCTCAGCAAGAAAAGTCCGGTTAAGCAGTAACAAATCACTTTGATTGACACTGCGAGACGCCACGTACAAAAAATAAAATAAAAAAAGTCCTGTTGTAAAGATCTCTCCATGAGGAAATCTATAATTATCTATCTCTTCCTGACTATTTTAAAGTTATCTGTGGTAAAGATCGATTAAATTGACACATTGATGACATTGATCATTGACACCATTGACAGCTGATACTGATACAGACTTACAGAGTCTGTACTGAGTGATCATGTTTTTGTTGATATTTTTCTATCAATAAAATCTTGTTTACAAATCCAGTTATTATTTTAATAACTTGGAAGAATACGATCTAAATATATTAGATTCAAATGTAGTTGCTGATTTTTGTGACACGAATTTATAATAGCACCTTTTATTCCTAAGAATGTAAAAGAAAACTTAGTAAAGAAGTCACAAACTCAGTGTTTTCTACCTGAGACTTGATAGTATTTAGACCACATTAAGCCTAAAATTATTGTAAGTCCTAGTTTGTCCCAAACTTCCTGCCTCGTAGTAAGACAATGTTTTAAAATTCCATAAGGAATGATAAAAATCTTAAAATATTGAATTCAGTGATGAAAATATGAGTGATAGCAACGGTCAGTCTCGTACCGTATCGTTCGAGCAAGTGAAGTCCATCATAGACTTCATGGCACAGCACGTTGAGTTTGCATCTGGTAACCTGCGGTCTCTTGAAGCTAGGCATACATCCAAGAGGCTGTGGGAGGAACTCACTAAGATGCTCAACAGCTGCCAAGGAGGTACCAGGAAGAGTGCTGATGGATGGAGTAAGGTTAATATAGTTGTACACCTACATATCTATTTGTTATATCGTAAGCACTGAACAGATTATCTAATGTAGAAAATAAACAAAATAATATAATGTGCGCTTTAAAAATACTGCAGTATTCTCAGAGGCCTTATTTATTAATATTACCCTCTACTATAACAGTTTCACCCAACACATGCAGAAAGTCAATCAACAATTATGTATGCACATGAATGATTAAATTACAATTCATAGAATACCAATTACTTTATAGCAGCTGCTGCAGCTGTATTAGCAGCTTTAAATGTACTGGATCTATAAACCACCACCCTAAGGTCGACTGGTAGAAAATGCCTAAGGCATTAAATCCAACTTTGTACATGTGCATAAAGTTTTAATAAATTTTATAAATAAATGCTTATATAGTACTGGAGCGACTTCAAGAACAAGCTAAAGAACAAAGTGTGGCTGTTAAAGAGAAAGAGGTCGGGCTCTTCTCTCAAGGGCATCAGACCACTGACAAAGATGGAGAAGAGGGCACTTGCTATATTAGGCCCATATTATGAGAAGAAGAAGACCCGGCAAGGATACACTGAGTCAAATTCGGTATGATTGTTATTTTTTTTATTTATAAGACTGTTAGATAATCTTGATCAATATGCCGTACATTATCTATAGCAGGTATCTATCAGGTGGAAGTGCTGGCTTCCTTAGACTGGAAGTGTCATTTGTTGACAGCAGCTGCCATCAATAATTCAATATGTGCTTGAAAGTCCAACAGTTTAAAAAAAAGCAACTAGGCTGAATCCAATGTGTAATTTTATAGTGATCCTGGATCTTATAAAATACTGATAAATAATTAATTATTGTGGTTGTTGTAGTGAAAACTTATTGAAGTTTACATTATCATCATCATCATCATCATCATCATCATCATCATCATTTCAGCAGAAAGACGTCCACTGTTAAAGATAGGCCTCCCTCAGACGTCGCCACACTGACCGATCCCGTTTGTCTCGCATCCAGCGGATTCCCACAACTTTAACCAGGTCATCGGTCCACCTAGTGGGAGACCTTCCAGAACATAACGGGCCCATCGGCCATCCGTTCTGTGAGCAATGTGCCCTGCCCACTCGTTTCGCTCTTTTCTGATGCGATCACGCAAGGAAACGCCGAGCATAGCCCTCTCCACTATCCTTTGCGTGACTTGTAAGCTTTCTGATGAAGCCCATTGTGAGCGACCATGTTTCGGTCCCAATAGTATTTACTGGCAACATATACTGGCGGGCGAGCACGGCCTACTGTGACAGGCTTGAGTCTCACAGTTTGGGAACAAAAACCGTGAAAATTGGGAAAAACTGTGTGACTCAAGCCTGTGGCCGTGCAAGCCCGGCTGGTCACAGAATTTAGTCTTGAGACACTACGGTAAATTAGACGAGAAGATACCGCGCAACTTCCCGAACGCCGCCCAGCCCAGTCGGATGACCTCTTGCTCGACGTTAGACCTATCCCACTGGACTGTTTGTCTCAATGTATTGGTAGTCAATCTGGCACCGTTATAGAGAGACTGCAGTAACGCCCAAGTCTCGATCGAATCGAAGGCTTTCTTGTAGTCCACAAAAGCTAAACAGAGAGGCAGGTTATACTCTTCGGTCATCTGTATAACCTGCCGCAGCGTATGTATGTGGTCTACAGTACTAAAGCCTTTTCGGAATTCGGCTTGTTCGAGAGACTGGAAATCGTCGAATCTGCGCGCGAGACGATTCATGATGACTCTTTAAAACAACTTGTAGACATGGCTAAGAAGTGACATAGGCCCATAGTTCTGAAGAAGAGTACCACCACAACCCCGCACCATGCCTGTGACGTTTAAACCTCGACTGTGATGGAATCAAACAGCTTCTAAAAGTTCTTACGGACCGGTTTCCCACCCACCTTCTGGTGTTCGGCCGTGATCCCGTAATCACCTGGAGCCTTGTTGTTTTTAAGCTGTTTCAGAGCCATCCTAATCTCATAACCACGTCCGAGCAACGACATACCGTGTGTCCTAAATTGAACTTTAGTTCCGTGCATTTTGTTTGAAATTTGAATGGAATAGGATGCCGCCCATGTCATGTCCGCGCCCGGGATTTCTTCGGTATAGTGTCGGGTCAATCTAGCTCTTGGGTCGTTAGCTAGGGCAAAACGGGTTTGTTGATCGATGTGTACAATTGCCCACAGAATGTCTCGATCTTCCTCAGAAGCTCCAATTTGGCGAATACGATCCTGCCTTCGTCGGTCTTCAGTTTCGTTAGCTGGCTCTGCCCAATCACCAGATCCGTTGAGAATTAACACCTTGGAGCCTTTCGCTCAATCGCGTCTTTAATATGCTCGGAATTAAAGCGGCTCGGAAGTAAAGTGAGTTTTGAAACCATGCTTGGCTCTAGAGATATCTTCATACATGGTCTCCAGCTCTTCAAAAGTTTGAGTTCTCTCCCTCTCTTCGGACTTCAGATATCCCTATAATACTCCATCGAAACCTGCTAAAATCCTCTTCGAATTCGGTGATCTTGCTGCTGCCCATTCTCTGGTTTGTCCCTTAGTCGCCTCTTACGACACCCACGGGAAGACATTGGATGGTGAAATTCTTTGCTTCCAACACCATACGGCACTGAAGTTTACGTTATATTTCAGAATAATTTACACCCAGAAGTGAAGCTGGAATCCTTTCAAGAGACTACACAAGCAAATAGTTTTAGCAAATCCCATAGTGGTTCAAGTGACAGATTATCAGGTAATATTATTATTAACACTTATATTATGCTTATTGGTGTCCCCCCGAGTTTAAATTTTATTCTTATAAACTGAATCTACTTATTTACAATGAACCAATAGCATTTTTTCATTTGGGTAGACAGGAGAAATTGTGATTTTTAAACGCTAGGCCGCACTGTGGTTAACCGCGTGCGGATAAGCCGGGTAGTTATGTGATATTCATTTTATATATCTGATCGATCAACGCACATCCAAAACAGCTAGACCTATAAGCATAAAATTATGCAGAAAGGTTCTTCAAGTGACGTAAGTGAGCACTAAGAAAGGATTTTCGGAAATTATACCCCTAAGGGGTTGGAAGTTTGAAAAATCTATTTCCGGCGACCAATATTCTTGAAACTTGGCATAAATAGTAATCTAAGTAAATGATAAAGGTTGTCATTATTAGTTTTTCGAAACTACCCATAAAATACGATGCGCGGTTGTTAGAGTTTGCTAAGAATCTTACTGCGCAAGGTTTCGCTTTTGATGTAGGGATTTCGATAGCACTTAGAAGAATTTTTTGTATGAAATTCCTTGGGGATAAAGTAAAGAATAAAATTAACATTATATTTTTTTTTGGGAAATCTTACTGCGCAATCTGACTAACATTAACGAAAAATAAGAAAAGAGCGAATAATATATTTAGGTTGTTAAAAAACTCGATCCTCAACTGGGCAAAAAGGAGTTATTAAGTTTTTAGGAAAGAATTTTACGTTGTGGTGGTAACCAAAAATGTATTATTCCTTATGTCAAATAAAGAATCGTCTAAAAGCAATAAATCCTAAATATCTACGAAACCCCATTTTTAGATTTAACAATAGCTGGTTTATGGTCGCCTTCACTAACTGCATATAAGAAAGTGATCTTTAGGATAAAATACGAAGTCACGCGAATGAAATCGCGGGCGGAGTACTAGTATATCTTATGCAACACTACTGGCGGTTTTTTCTCGCGACTAATTTAAAATCCGCAACTACAGCACGGTTAAGCTAACTTAGCACCCGAAATCAGCCTGTTGCCATGTGCCAGAAATGTCTATATCACTCTGATGTACGACTCTCAATATTGGCTCACGAGGAGCACGCGGGGTGCGGCGCGAGTAGGCGGGCATGGGGTCCATTGACATTTCGGGTGCTCAGATATTACTTAATAATTACGTTGACCGACTAGGTACCTAGTAGCCCGCATTGGCTGCTACCGCTTGAAGGTTTTTGTTCAATGGATAGTAACGATGGCCAACCGTCGTTGTGAGTAGTCTTTGTTTCCGTCTGTGAATTGAAAAAATGATTTTTCTTATTGTAGCTGGTTACTGACATCCGATGAACCCAGTATTTGTGAGGTTTTAGTTGACCTTGTTTTTATATCTTGTTATTTGATAAACAACAGAAATTGTTCCATGAAGCCTATTTTACAACTGATGAGAGCCGCTGCGGTTTGCAACCGTAACGTGTGTGCGTTGAGCGGTTTGGCGATAGCAACGAATAACTTCCGGCGGCAGAAAACCGTAATGCGGCCTAGCACTAAAACATTATTTTTATCACATCTATTCAAAAAGAGCTAGTTTATTCTTCGTAAACAGGGACTAAAATAGCTTATTAATTCCTAAGGACTTAAAGTGATTTGAATTTGGAATGTGGATATTGTTAGTAAATGTTCCAAACAACAAAGAGATGAATCACAAACCATGCGGTCCAAAATAGGATTACCTACATTGCTAAAATCGATAACGACGAATGTATGTGGTGAATGGCTGATGACCGATTGTATTTTCGGACCGCACGGGAGCATTGTATTGAACAAGTGACTGACTAGAAAACCACGCGCGAGCCAAAAAACAAATAAATCGACAACTGTAACGGATGGTATTAATAAAATTGTTACGATGCACTTCCATAATTGTTGAAATATAAATATTGGCCTCTAATTATTTCTATGTTATGTCTTATGATTCCTAATTGTATGTAAACAAATAAACGTAACGAGCTTGTTCATAAGTTGCATTTACGTATTTTCTCATAGAGGGTGATAAAAAGTAGTGTCCATATCCGGAGCAACACTATTTTAAGCTCGAGTGACGTGCTTTGAATCCCTCGCTGTGCTCCGGATTTATCCTTGGCTCCGCTCTGGATTAAAAAAAACACTCACGCCTTTAAAATAAAAAATCTATTATTTAGCTCATCATCATGCATTTCAATCTGATTCCAGAAATAAGTAATTGCAGTGACGAGTCGTCTGGCGGCGAATATGTTAACAACACTGCGGTTGACAATGCGGACAATGATTCAAATGAACCTGTTATACATAGTAAGTTTATTGCATTCGTTTTATGCGCAATGAACTCATATTTACTGCAAGCAATCAGCTCATTACCCTCCTGGCTGCATGATCTCAGAAGCAGCGCAAAAACGATACACATGCTCCGACCTAAACATTCAATAGAACAGGAAAAGCGAACCTATATACGGCACGCGGCAAAATAATTCGAGCACCAATCTATATCTATACTAATATTATAAAGAGGAAAGATTTTTTTGTTTGTTTGTACCGAATAGGCTCCGAAACTACTGGACCGATTTAAAGAATTCTTTCACCAATAGAAATAAGCTACATTATTCCTGAGTCCTGTAAGGTGGTCCACGGGAGCGAAGCCGCGGGGAACAGCTAGTATAATATGCAACTCCAGAAATCACACTAACTTACGATTGCTGTACGAATTTACAAATAAAAAGAAAGGGCGGTTATGCACTGCATCTGATCCGAACCCGAGAAATTTTGGTTCCGAAGTAGCCGTAGTACTTCTGGTATATAAGTTCTGGTACTATCCGAACTCTATCCGTCATAATTCAGAACATTTTCAATTCGGATAGAACTCTGAACTCAAATCACGGCATCGGATCAGATGTAGTGCGTTTCCACCCTTATGTTAATAGTATATATTCTACCTATATAGCATATTTTGTATTTCCTTTTCTAATAAATCACCCAATCAAGATTCCTTGGCGTTCTTTTTTAATCTATACTAATATTAAAAAGAGGTAAAATTTGTAAATTTGTATGAAGGGGGTAATCTCAAGAACTACTGGTTGGAATTGAAAAATTATTTTTGTGTTAGATAGTCCATTTATCAAGGAAGGTTATAGGCTATATAACATCAAGCTACGACCTACTTTTTGAGGGCTTCCGTTGCGTGCGCTGCGTAAGCGGTTTCAGTAATGCAATCATGTATGTAGGGTAGGTGTAGCGTAGGTGTAGGGTAGGTGTAGGATAGGGTAGGTACGTAGCTAGTTGACGGGAGCGAAGCCGCGTGCTGCAGCTAGTCAATAACGAATATTGGGCTCTTAATTCACATATAACCGAATTGATTGTTTTTTTCTTTTAATCTATTTTCTGTAATATTTCAAAGAAAAATAATAATAGTCAGGCATGTGATTTAATTTGAAATTCAATATTGCAAAATAATTTTGTAAATGCATGGAATAAAAGGCTTTTTTATTTTATTTATTTATTAATTCACATTTCAAAGATTATTGGAATGGATCATTTAAAATTGATTTCAATAAATGACGTGATTTTAAGTTTCTGAGGCATGCCACTCGATTTTTTTAAATTTGTATTGTAACACATTTTGGTACAATGAAACTGTAAAAAAGTGCAAACAAAAATACTATAAAACAAATCGTCACTGTATTTAAAGAAAAAACATAGTCACGAACTGAGAAAACCCTTTTCCTTGCAAGTCGCTGCTAACACCATCTATACCCGTGAAACGGAACCGAACGCGACCGAAGTATATGTCGCAGCCTTATCGTATAACACGCCGTATTACAAATAGGCGCGGTCAATTGAAACGTCGCTGGTTTGAAATGCGGCTATTTTCGTTCAGCCGGATTTCAATTCAGCTGAAATAAAGTACGCCGTATTGTGTGATCACTTCGCGTTCGTCAAAGCGGCTTAGTAACGTGGCGCCCACACAAACGGGCGCATCTTCGATACGCCGCTTTGAAATCTGACACGCGCTGCATGATCATAACAACAAAAATGGCGACGCAATCGACAACGGTGTCACAACAACGTGCTGTCTGCAGGGTCTAAAGTAACCTAACGGTACGTTCACACGGAGCCACATTTTGCCGAATCTTATTTTCATCAGATCTGGAAAAACCGAATGTTGTATTCACACAGCACATCTTGCATTGCCGTATCCGACGGCCTCGTATCGCGATTCCGTGTGAACACACCATCTAGCTTTTTTTTAGAAAGAGCGCGCACAGTTCTTCACGTTGATTTGGAAGTGATGGACGTGAACAGTCTTGCTATAATATACTGGTATTATCGCCGTCAGCGTCGTGGAAAAAGATTGTGGCTAAACCCAATAGTACAAAGACGATCAACAGTTGGTGCCTTTACAAAAAGTTGGGCGAAAGTGACTGGCGAGCGCGCGTGCGAAGTGTCCCTCCCGCCCACCCCTCCTCCCCCGCTTGTGCGATCCGACGACGTATTCGGTTTCAAGATCCGGCAAATAACCGAATCTACCCCTACGTGTATCGTATGAACGCATGTGTTTAATGCGCTATACCACTGCACCGGATCTTACATTTTGTACGGCCGGATCGGTTTGTAGTCGCAAAATCGGATGTCAACTTCAGCAAGATTCGGTTTTTTTGCCGTGTCTTGAAACTGAATGCATGTGTAAACTCATTCATTGAAATACTGTTGCCACTAAACCGAATCCTGCAAAAAACTGATTCGGTAGAGAAACACTCGACCCCGTGTGAATGTACCGCATGAAAGAGATGACGTCAAACCTAAGTTCCCGAGCTCGCTTCGCTAGCACCTGCACCAATTGGTTATTCATAAATGTATAGTCACCCTACATTTCTTCTTGCTAACAATACAGCTAAACGTTGAACGCCGCTTTGTAGAACGTATCGCCACCAGGGATCCGGCTGAACGAAAGGTAGCCGCATTTCAAAACAGCGAAATTTTTCAATCGGTCGCGCCTATTTGTAAGCGTGTTATACAATATGACTGCGACATATATAAAAAATATTTATCTTAATCAGACGAAAAACTCTAGTTACGTCGGCACGGTTTCTTTGTATGAGATGAGGCACCTGTATGCTAGTATTATTTTATCTTTGGCCGTGTCAAGAAATCCCTTTCGATGCCAAAAATTTAAATTTCCTCAAAGAAATAGAATTGCCACTAATTTATGACCGTTTCTTTTACAGACTTATATCCACAATGGCTGATAGAAGTAGAGAAAAAACGAGCCGACGCAGAGTTAATACGAGCCAAAGCAGAAGAGCACCGCGCTGTAGTCGCGGCTAAAAATGCAGAAGCAGCGATTTTACAGGCCGACGCGCTGAGGCGGTTGGCGGACGCTGCACAAACACAGGCTGAGGCTATGATGCGGATGGCCCGGGCTATGGAGGAGAATCGTCAGAGGGAAATGTTGGCGATGTGACCAAGTGGTCCAAGGCAGTGCGGTTAGGACTATGAAATGAATTGATATTGAAAGTTGCAACAGGAAAAAGTTTAATTAATGTATTATACCTATATCATGTTAAAATGTAGTTTATCTTATAAATTTGTTATTTTTTTTTCTCCTTGAGTGATGCGATTATTATAACCCCTGGGCACAGTTAATAGTTATTTATGCTACAAGTGCGGAAAGTAGGTGATTTCCGATGAGTGGTATTTTTATTCACGAGCGAGCGTAGCGAGTGAGTGGATAAATCGACACGAGTCGGAAATCATCTTACGCACGTGTATCATACAACATTTTACTATGCATTGTGCGAGGAAATAAAAAAATATATCTGAACCAAGCAAGAACTTAATAAAATGGGGGAGAGGGGTTTGTTGCACGATTTTATAGACTTTTCATATTGATATTTTAGAGAGGGGCAAAAAAAAATGAGTGGGGGAAGGTGAACAGTTAAGGGGGGGTTGTTATCCTATCTTGTTCTCCGGCCAGAAGCGCCGGGCGGAAGGGGGACAAATTTTTACTCAGAATTGAGCTAGCTCCAACCGTTTCCGAGTTAAGGAGGTTTTTAGGTTTTCTGATTTGATCGCCGGTTCGTTATTAGTGGCGGCTCGGGGTCAGTTTTCGAGTAGGGTTGACTCGAGTCGTCAACACTACTCGGCGTATAGGTTAGAACACGCACGAAACACAGTTCAATTATACAGTTGGGAAAAGCCTTTGATGTCGGACGACTGCCCGTGTAGGTACTTACACTACCAGTCGCAAATATGCAAGGGTTGTCAAAAAAAGTAAATAAAATAAATTTGATTATTATGTTATCATTTATTTACAAGTACCTACGTATGTACCTAATTACATTCCCTCCGGAGCAACTGGACCTGGACAGATTCTCAGCTGGACAGATTAGCAACTGGACAGAGTATACTCGCAAAAAAGAATAACTTTATAAACTGAAACATAGGTACCTACCTATTGAATTTAAAAAATATTTATTCAAGGAAAGTCTATGTAACAAAAAGGCACGACAATAGAATAAGACCTATCTTACAATAGGTAATTATGATTACGGGGAGGCAACTAATGTTGAGATAATTTTAACGACCGTAGGCGTTCTAAGCATGTCATGTCTGAACCGGATTTGCCAAATACCAGCTTGATGCACTAGAGTCGATCGAAAAGCGGGCCAAGAAACTCATCGGCAATGAGGCACTGGTCAGCGCAGATTAGCGAGGTGAGCAGGCGCATGCATTATTCTTTTCATTCTCTCAAACGACTCCAGTCCTTCCTGCCCTTACAAACTAAAATCATGCTTGCTCAAGCACTTCTCCTTCCTACTCTTGATTATGCTGATGTATGTTACTTGAATGTGACAGAGGAGCTACTAAATAAACTTGAGCGCCTTCAAAATCTGGCTATTCGGTTTATTTTCGGACTTCGCAAATTTGATCACATCTCTGAATTTCGTGCTCAATTAAAATGGCTCCCAATCCGACTTCGTCGTGATGTGCACATCCTATCTGTTCTCTACAAGATCCTCAAAGTCCCGTCCACTCCTGATTATCTTCGCTCCCGCTTCCGCTTACTACCTTCCAATCCCCGGCCTAGGCATGCATGTAACACCAAGGTGTACCAACTTGAGTGTCCTAGAGCGAATACAAAATTTTTCCTCAATTCTTTTACTGTTCGAGCTACACAACTTTGGAATAATTTACCACAAGTAATCCAAGACTCTCCCTCTGTAACATCTTTTAAAAATAAATTGAAAGAGCACCTCCTTTCGCAACAACCTTGATATTAATTTATGTATTTATATGTAGGTTTATATAATATATATATTTATTGGTGTAGGTTTCTTTTTTTTCCATATTTATGTATTATATATATTAATAACATGTAATTATTTGTGTGTGCAACCTTGTCCCCGTATTGTTATTTCGTACATCAGTTTTACAGGTTGGCTGGAAGAGATCTCTATAAAGAGATAAGCTCACCTTTGTGAACAAGTTTAATTTTTAAATTTGTATTGTAAACCTTTTTGTGCACAATAAAGAATATATATAAATCAATCCAATGAAAATTAATAAAATAAGTCATTAATTCTAATCCAGTTACAATTGAAGTATTTTCAATATAATAAAATGTAACACTGATAATCAATTAACCACTCAGATGCGCAGCTAAAATAAAGAACATCGCCAAACTGCGCAGGTACCTCGGCGCCATTTTTTGCTATCGGCCCGGTCTCACTAAAACGCCGATTTCTCGAAAGTTTTGTATGGAACCCATGTATGAAATTTATTTTGTTAGAATCGCTATGAAATATTCTATCATATTTCCAAGGGATGTATCTAGTTTTACCATGTAATTTATTTTTAAATATTGTGTAAAGTCAGTGGTAAGGGAAATTTTCCAAGTTTTGTGTACAAAAGTAGATATAAATAAAAATAGAAAGCATAATTTCAAAAAGTTTTAATTTTATTTGCGTAAATACACCCTATTCCACAATAATCAATGAAAATAACACACCTCCCCATACATTTTTTTCATCCCACACACTTTAAAAAATTACAAAAAAATTACGCCGCAAAAAAAACCGCCCGACGGCGCGCCGGCGCGCCACAAAAATGAGTATGTTTACACTCCAGTTCTGTGAACTCTGTAGGTCAAGTGGCTTAAAATGCTATTGTATTACATAGTTTGGTACATAGTCTTATCGCACACACAGTGTTTAGCTGTTAGAATTGTTTAGTTTACAAGATATGAGTCACAATGTAAACACTTGAAAAGGGTCATGAAGACGGCCTTTGTTTTGTTTTTTTGATGTTTTTTGTTTATTTTTTGTTTGTTTGGCATTTTATTTCACAGTCCATGTGCTAATGATATTTACTAATGAAATAACACAACAAAAGGGCATGTTGCCTAAAAAAACACAAAGAAATTCAAAAAAATACACATTACTTACAGAAAAACGACGATGACGGTCCAAATACCCAAAATGGGTATTGTGATTCACTTTTCACTATATTCCAATTTGGATCATTACCACTTCATTTAAATGCTTTAATTCTGTTTTTAATTAACGTAGCACTGTAACTAACACCAGTTTCATGAGTAAAATTGGAAAAAAGCACAAAAAAAAATAATTTTATTTTTCAACGACACAAAACACAACAACAAACGCAAAAAAAATGTCCGACTGCGTTCGTAAAATATTTATTTCAGCTGGAATTTACACCAAATACGAAAAAAAAACTATTTAAAACAGTCCAACACTTATCGATCCATCGTTTTTTTCACTAAAAACCAAACGCCACAAAAAAAAATAAAACAAATTTTTATCACAAAAACTTTGAGCGCGGACCTTGTGCGGTCGAAAAATGGCGACCGAGCGTGCACTGATATAAAAAAATAAATATTACTGTCACGGGCGGATCCACAGAGTAGCGGCAATTTTTTTTTCCATACTTGTCTATTAAACTAGAAGACTAAATAGAGATGCAACACTCACAGACGGTTTAGTGACACAAAATCAGAAAAAAACATGTGCCGACCGGATTTACCCAAAATGGGTAATAAGCCAGTTTCAAAAAATTTGACTTTACCCAAACCGGTTAAGTGTTCGTCCGAGTGGTTAAAAGTGTCCCATTCGACATTAATCCCTTTCTATTCCTGTCATGAAAGTATTACTTACTATATCCATAACATGATATGGGTAGTAATTACTATTTCCATGATATCCATTGAATACATAAAATGTTTCATAGCTTCTAGTCAAACAATTCAGCAAAATGCTAGAATCTAACATATTGCTTGCTCATTGCATGCAACTTCGTATTCAAATAGATAATTTCAACTTGTATGTGTTTAATAAATAAAACTTGCCCTCAAATATAACTTTTGTTTTTCTGCAATAAAGAAAACTTGAAATTCCCCATTTTGTACGTAGCTAAAACGCTATCCGCGAAAAGCTAAAAAAAAGAAACCTCATTGTTTTAATCTATGGCCGATCGCCACTGTTAGATGCGCGCGCATAGGAAAGCTGATTACCCCGCCATTGCGAAAAAAAATTCACAACTCGTTTTCACTGTTGAAAATGATTTTTTTTTGTATTATTTTCTTCACAAGTGTGTTGAAAAACGTTGTATGATACACGTGTGTATTGATGATTACCGTCCTCGGCTACGGTCGGGTCTCAATGGCGCCTCAGCGGTAATCACCAACATTGCACACTTGTACCATAATGTACTATATTACCACTTAATATTTTGTTTGAAATATGGATGAATTCGTCAAATAATTAAACGATGAGCAAACCACTACCCCTGCAGTGGAGTTTGGCTGTCCCAAATGTGCATTTTTTCTGTTTTTTAGCATCGACCACCTCTGTCATCAAAATGGCGATTATCGCATTAACACACTTGTATAAGCGCGCAAGTTTATTCATTATTGTAAATTAATAAACATGCGTGCTGAATCTAAAAAAAATATTGGCGCTAACATGTATGCTTTTTATCCAACTTTTTTAATGAATGGCTCCAAATAAGTTTCTTAAGGTATCTTAATCAATAATTAGGTTATTAATTAGGATGTCGTATGACCTAAATATGGGGTCCAAAATGAACCACTGCTGAGCCAGCGGAGGTATGCTTGTCGCGCCCCAAAGTGTACCCCGTCCGAACTATACGGTTAATGCGCGTGAGGAAGGTTCGATTCCCAGGTCAGTAACAGTTTGTTTTTTTATTTTCATAAATACAAAAAAACTATTTTTGATAATTATGTCAAGTTTTTATAATGTACCTAATTAATTTCAAAAGTATGTACCTAATATCCTATTTTTTTAAAATCTTGATAATTAAATAATTGATCTAAATTAACGTATTATTTATAAATCAACCCATACCATAGTTTTCGCCGACCCCTATTATCTTTCTATCGTAATGTAAGCCTTTAAAATCATAATATTAATTTTAATCTGCGAATAATCGACCAATTTCCAACAATTATAAATTAGGCTCGTTGACAAGAGATTAACATTGAAAAAGGTTGAGAGAATGTTGTCAATTGTGACAAATTGTTAAACGCTTGTCACATTTGGGACTTGAGAAACTGAAAGTAGAATTAACAGGCGATTAATCCTCGATTACGTTAACAACCCGATAATTGAGAGCTGGGAAACCGGCAGTAACTCTGATTAAAGTTTGTGGTGCAAGCGGGCCTTCACAAGAATAAGAGCGTTTTCACATTATCCGATCCGATATCGGTGTCGGACGACGATAGCCGACATCCGATAGCCGACACCATGTGCTATTTTCACATATTTCCGACAAAATCGTTCCGATACGGCCATTTGCTCGATAGCTTAGTGCGGGCAGGTCATCATGGCAGACTATAATAGAAAACTTTATTTGCTATAACTATTATATTTGAGACGCAAAAAAAGATCTGTCCACAGACAGGGTATTCACATACTTCTCGCTAATTATTGTCTCGGAGTATTTTATTTTTATATTCCTCGTGAGTTTTATCCCACAAGCATGGTTTAGTTAGATTCTACCAGTTCAATTAATGTAATTATATCGTATTTAAATGATGACGACGCCATGATGACAACCAAACTAGTAAACAAGCTCAAAATGGCCGCCGCGCATCGGGCTCTACGCACACAGAGACAATTTAGATACACGTATAGCACACATACAAACATTATCGCCCGACGGCTCACGGGCGTCCGATGGTGCCGCCAGCATATCGGTGTCGGCTCCGATATCCGATATCTGGCCGGACAATATGAAAGACAGGTACATATTTCATACATTTTACTTACCCCGATATATCGGATCGGCATCCGACACCGATATCGGATCGGATAAAGTGAAAACGCTCTAATAATATTGTGTCGTCCCTATCGGCTTCGTAAAAACTGCTCCTATTTTACGCAAAAGTACTTTCTTAGCGAGTATACTTTCGAGTTTCCGATAGATTTTTACCGGATCCTGTAGATAATTAAATGGTAACGGATTAAATTGCCGATCGGATTCGAAAATTTGAAGGTCGAATGCGCGCGTCTTTTTATCTGGATAGAAATGTGTGCATTACTTAGTGGAGATAGGGGTCAATATGCAATGTACAATTTGAGCTTATCGCTTCGACTCTGTGTCAGCTGTCAATGTGGTTTAACCTTGTAAGCAGGCCAAATACAGTAGGGTAGGTCGTATATAATTTTACACGACTATAGGAAAGTCAAAAGGGGTTATGATTTTAATCACTGACCTCTAATATGATAGAGGTCAGTGATTTTAATCCATAAGTATAGTCATTGGTTGCATCATAACTTCTAAACTGTTTATCATAATTTGTGTTTATCAACACTTTATGTATTGTTGGAACGGTGAAGTGGTGACATATTTATTACTGGTTTGAGTTACCCTGAACAGAGTTTTTTTTTATTAGTCACAAACAAAACTGATACACTATTTAGGTAAAGAGAAACTTAACATTAAAGCTATGTGATCTAAAAGTATCGACACAAGTAGCATCCCACACCAAAGGCCTACCCATCTTCCATGGAAACAAAGACATGACGTCCGGTCTTTTGCCATCATCGCGTGCCAGGCCATGGGGTTCTAATACGGCCGGGATGGCGATAAGACCACATCGGATGATGTCGTTTATGTTCGATTGCCACGCTATGTGACTCACATTTCGGCTGCATCAGCTGCATGACAGGCCGTGGTGGCCGAGGCTTTTAACAACTTCGTCACAGTGGCAGCGATAAGGAGAACTACAGGGGGTGCCTAACCTAGGGAAGCACTGGGGTGAAAACAGTATCGTCAAATAAGGTGGTTATGTTTGACGACAGTGGTGCGTCATGCTTTGGTGACGCTGCCACAGCGGCTACAAAGAACCTAAAGCGGTGGTAATATATACTCATTCCATTAGGGGTTGAAGACCAAGGTCTCGTCTTTTTTCAAAAGAAGTAATCTTTTTGTAAATATTTTTGCAATAGGTCTTTTTTTAAATAAATATAAAACCTGTCTTTGCTGTTGCGCAGTAGCAATGAGAGCATACAAATCCATACTTCGATACTTATACTCAATCAAATATTATAAATGTGAGATTAGATCTGTTTATTACGTTTTCACGTCTAAACCACTGAATTAAGATTGATGAATTTGGCTTTAGATATAGAATGGACCTTGGAGATGGACATAGGCTACTCTTCAAACTGTACAACGACGTTGTAGGCACCAGCTGAAATGAAATAATATACATTTGCACATAAATGGTCCGCTAATCAGCGAGTGTCCCTGTAACTTACAAGCCTGCGACCTATTGATACATATATTATCTATGTTCACAGGAAACTGGCGGTTAGACTATCTAACTGCAAAAATTTAAATGACTAAATAATAACGAATTATATTATTCTAAAAATATCAAAAACCCATATGAAGTCCGTTTATCACAGGAAGTCTACCCAACAGGAAATGGGTTTTGAGCAATAGTAGATAATGTAGCTAACTATTTTACAGCGTCGTGTTCACATAAAATTATCAGTTCACTTCTGTGTTCAACGAGCTATCATCGAGAGTGGACGTCTCATCTAGTTTTGTCGAAACTATCTTGTCTGGAGATCAAGATCAACATGCGTTTGTTAGTGTTGTTAGCGCTGCAATTGGCGTTGGTGCACGGTTTCTCTTGGGGTGAGCATAAATTTGTGAAGATAATATTTTATTTTTTATTAATTTTATTCTGTTTAATATCACACCCAAATTACTACCAAAACGAAAAAGTGCTTAACATTTTTGCATGGAATTGTTTAGGTTACCTAATTTAATCAATTTTATATTTTCTTACGTATCCCCGTATAATTGTGAGCCACCATGTGTGTAGGTACGTTACGCGTCCGTGTTTGGGTTGCAGAGGTTCATTGTAGATTCAAAGCCAATTGGCTGAGACAAATGAACGGACAGATTCACGAGTGATCGTATAATGTGTATTAGGGAACTAAAAAAAATAGGTTTGTTGTCATGTTTATTCACGAATTCAAGAAATTGGATGTAAAAATTTGTACCTTGTAAATTATGGGTTCCGATTATCCGATGCCCACTTATTTTTGTTGTTTCCATGATCTAAAAATTATGTGATTCAACTAAATCGCTTTTCAGCGGCAATGTTAGTACATTTCAGATTCCGTTGCCTAACATTATGAACTAAATTAATTGTCCAAGGAACGCCACAAAAAACGATAACTTTCTTCAAATAACCTGACTGAAAAGTGCCACATTAGATTACTTCTTAAGCAGTCTAAATTCTAATTCAGTTAGAAGCAGTTATTTATAATAATTGATTTCTTTTATTTTCTTTGTGAATAATGTGAGCAATGCGTCGATAACACGAGTATTTGATATTATGTGTGTAGGTAACTAGCTTCTGCCCGCGGATTCGTCAGCGTATAAAGTATTTTATCATCCCAAGGGATCATACCTACTACCGGGATGAAAACTATTCTATGTCCTTCCCAGGGTCATTCACAAATTTCATATTCAGGTAACAAACAAGCAGTTACAACATATTTATTATTACACTTCATAAACTATAGCTTGATCCCTACGACAGCTGTCAGTATCAATAGGTACCTACAGTAACAATAACGTTACGTCAGTTTGACATGTCGCAGAGATCAAAATATCTTTTATGAAGTATAGTAAAGATAATAATATGTTTTTCTCGGATGTTTTTCTGTTTTTTTTTTTTTTTCGGAGCCGGTTGTTCTATCCTCGAATATTTCATAGAGCATTTCTTACGGCCAGCAACTAGCAAAAATCCTTGTATTTATCAATCACTAGCTGTCTCACGCAGCTTCGCTCCCGTCAACTGGCTACCTACCTACCCATCTACTCTCTACCTACCCTACATACCGAAAGCTCTCAAAAAGGAATAATTTTTCCCGTTTTTGCAACATGTATGCTCCGCTCCTATTGGTCGTAGCGCAATGTTATATAGCCTATAACCTTCCTCGATAAATGGACTACCTAATAAAAAATAAAAAAAACAATTCCAACCAGTAGTTTCTGAGATTAGCGCGTTGTAACAAACAAACAAACTCTTCAGCTTTATAATATTAGTATAGATTACTAATTTGAGTAGTTTTCACTTGATGGTAATGTCTGGCTGAACCTTCGGCTTCGAATTTGCTCGTCTTCGGCCAAAAATACCACGAGTGTTCCGAACTGTCCCTTTGGTGTCCCGGTCGCAAATACGACTACTGATCGTCGTGTCTTGTGTTCGTGTCCTAGATCGGGCAAGGTACGAATAATAATTCGTACCTTGCCCGATCTATTATTCGCAATGGTAGCTCGGAGTTTCAAAGCTGGCATTGTAACATTTATCTAGGCAAACATTTAACAGCACGCTAAGCCATTGGTCCTGCGCGGTGCAGATCAGTCTTTGGTCGTGTCGAGTTATCGTCCCATCGGACTATGACAGTAAGGGACACTGATGGTGTTATGCAGTTGTAATTGTATCACGAATTTTCTAAGGAAACTTAAAGAAAGTGTATATCGATCGAATTGCATTGCTTCCGTCCATGTGACGTACTTGCAATTTCGCTTAGTAAAAATCGCTTATCGGTGTGATATAAATCGAATGGCTGCGAGCCACCAGAAAGGTTGCTAAGGGAATATAGAGTGGAAGCGGTTTCCTGACTTCTAAGTACAGGCATCTGTCTAGTTTAGACGTCAGGATACCATCACTTGTATTTTGTCTTATCTTGTATCTCTTATTTGTAAACTTTGTTTGTGATTTGGATTGATGAATGAAAAAATTATAATTATACTATTCTTCATCATCAGCCTTATAATGTTCCCACTGCTGGGATTCCAGACACGGACACAGAGGGAATGGGCCATTGTCCAACTCGCGGACCCAGTGTGGCTTTATTAGTGGAATTATTTAATTAATATATTAGGGCTCACACTATAATGCGCTTTAATATCGCTCGCGACTTTAGCTAGTATCCGCTGATACCCGCGGTTTCTGGAAAGAAATTATCAACGCGTCACAAATAAAATAAAAAGTGAAGTGATAGGTACAATTGGCGGTTGTAAGTTCATTCTACCAGTCACACTTCAAAGTTTGTCACATTAATTTTGCGCTAATTTTCGTTCCAAAATCTTGGTTCTAAAGTTGCTTTAGAGACAAATTTTTAACCGACTTCAAAAAAGGAGGAGTTTCTCAATTCGTCGGATTTTTTTTTTTGTATTTTTGTTCTCGATTTTTGTACTTCGGTCCCATTGTATTATAAGGACGGGTCTAGAGCATGTTATTTTAAAAATCTTTCAATTCCGATATTAATTTCCGATATTAGATATCAATATCGGAATTCCGAGATCAATATCGGAAGTGCGCATATTCGTTAGATATCGTATTTTTTTGTTAATTGCACAATTTCGGTATGAGGTTGGATTAAGTAGAATAAAAATACCTACGTTTATCAGCGACATGATAGGATTTTCTTTGTGTCTCTCTCCAATCAACAGTGATTGGAAAATCGGGCACTCATTTATTTACGTAAACTTTACATTTGTTCCCAAGAAATAATACTAAAGTCAGCTGAAAAAAGGACAATGATGGCAAGGACAAACATGCTTGTTGATCAATCTGAAAGCAGTCCCGATTAGTGAGTCAATAGTACATTATGGTACAAGTGTGCAATGATGGTGATTACCGCTGAGGCGCCATTGAGACCCGAGCCGTAGGTGAGGGTCTTAAGAGAGCCGAGGACGGTAATCATCAATACACACGTGTATCATACGACGTTTTTCAACACACTTGTGAAGAAAATAGTACAAAAAAATCATTTTCAACAATAAAAACGAGTTGTGAATTTTTTTTCACAATGGCGGGCAAAATTAATCAGTTTTCCTATGCGCGCGCATTTGACAATGGCGATCGGCCATAGACTAAAAGAGTGAGGTTTCTTTTTTTTGGCTTTTCTACGATAGTGTTTTGCATATAGCGATACGGAATAGAAAATTTAATTTTTTCTTAATTACAGAGCAAATAAAATTTATATTTGAGTGAAAGTTTTAATTATTAAGCTCGTACAATTTGAAATTATCTATTTAAATACGAAGTTGTATGAAATGAGCAAGCAATAGGTACATTATTTTATTTGTACTATTGAGCACGATCCTCACCTAACGGCTCGGGTCTCAATGGCGCCTCAGCGGTAATCACCAACATTGCACACTTGTACCATAATGTACTACTATCTAACTGTTATTTTTGCTCATTCCTATTACGAGTAAGTTAATTGTTATTTAATAGACTATAATCAATTCTGTCCTGACATTGTAAAAATGAATCATCGTAGACCACTACGATACCTATACCCACTGACTTATAAACCTATGGACTTGCCATACCTACGAAATTAGCATGCATACCTACATAAATCGGGCAATTAAGATGGCTGCCCATTGGCCAATGAGGTAGGCCATTTGCAACTGTTTGACAGCACAACTACACAGATAAACGTACATATACGGCACACAACTACCAATTTTACTCGGCAATCAACATGGCGACCGGTCACGCATAGACATGATTTTGACATCACTCAAAAGTGTTACCAAGTTTAGTCCTTGACAAACATTTAGATGTCTCTCTTTTCATATGCAGCTCTTGGTTAGTTAAAAAGAGACAAAACGCTTTTTGACATGTTCGTGTCGATATTATAGATATTTGTGTAACTATTCTTCATATAGTAGAATATGCCGTCTCCATAGTTTTCCTACCTCATTGCCTATACCAATGTACAGGGAGGTGACCATAAGCTCTTAGAGCGGTATCAATTTGATATCGAGTAAGTGACAAATGTATACAAGTCAGATACATCTGTTCCTTATTCGATCTCAAATTGATACCGCTCTAAGAGCTCATGGTCACCCCCCTGGTATCGTAGCAAAAAAAAATCTAAATCTATGATCGTAGTGATGGACGATTGATTTTTGAGTTTTTGTCAGTACAACTGGAGCATTATTATTCAAATTAAATGAATCCTGTAATGCCGAGAAAAACTTATTGTATATAACAATAAAATTATATAAAATAAGTTAATCAACTAATTAAAACATAGAAATGATGAAATATATTTATTCCATCTTTATTTTATTCAAAATAATGTAATATCAATGGAAAAACTGATATTGTAGAGATAATGTAGTCATGTAGAGGAAATTGATTTATCCAACAGATTAGTAATCGGATAGACACTATTTTTGTATTCATACAAGCAGAAGACTTAAAAATACAAAGCTTTAATTTATTGAGGTTTTCATGCATCACATTGGAAATTTGAGATAGAGTTTAACAAGAATAGGTACTTATGTCGAAATAGCCCTCTCAAAAGTATGAAAATGTGTGTAAGCATTCAACATCAGCATCATTACAGCCGAAAGACGTCCACTGCTGGGGCGTCTACTCCCTATCTTCGTCGACGAAGTTACGGGCCGTCCGAAAGTATTCCGAAACTTCGGAGTGAACCCTACTCCCTAACGATTTCGGGAGCTTCGAACGGGATCATAGACAATTTTCCTGAACGAACGACGGATGACGTTAGAGTTGCACTCAGCGTTGCCAGAAGGTTACATTTCTTACATTTTTCGTAACTTTTGACCCCCTCGCGTAACATGTAAGTAATTTTTATTCTTAGGGCAATTTTCGTAACTTTTGAGAACAACGAGATTTGCAATACTAGATTTTACGAACGCATCCAAATTAAACGCACCTAAAACTAGCGCGTCTTATAGTGTTAACACATGTCCGGATTTGGTACGACCCGACCACGGATTTGTGGGCGGGGTTAGTCGGGCCCCGACCATATCCGAGCGTGTGTAGAGTGGTCCGCGGACATTATTATTATTATATTGATTCCGTCTCTGTCCAAACAAGCGTGTGTAAGCGAGAAAGCATTTGTGGGCGGAGTCGGTCCGGCCGTACCAAATTCGAGCGTGTGTTAACACTTTAAACAGCAGAGTGTTTGTATATTACCCTCTACGATTATTAAATAACGATATTATAAAAAAGTTATGCTAAATTGGTGGATTTGATGTTCCTTTTTGTCTTCAATTCGCTATATATTTAAAAAATATTTTTTTTTAGTTTTCGTCTTAATAACACGGTTCATGAGATACAGCCTGGTGACAGACGGACAGACAGATAGACATACAGACAGACAGACGGATCGCGGAGTCTCAGTAATAGAGTCCCGTTTTTACCCTTTGGGTACGGAACCCTAAAAAGATAGAACAAAATTTAATGAAAGCGATAGTACCTACTCAATTTAATACACATTATAGAGAGATGACAAATCATCGTCGATAATATAGGTTTTTTTTTTGCATTGAGGCGATTTTGCCCTTTATTAACAGTACTCTTAAGAACATAATGGTAAAAAAGTACGTTAAGAGAGTTCTATACATATCGAATATTAGTAGTTAGTTCAGTGTAAAACTAACAGATGCACCACCTCTCGTGGATTTGGTTCAAACTAATAGAATTAGTTAGGTGTTGGACTAGATAGTAACAACTGTGAAGGCTGTGTGGCTCTGCGAACAAATGAAACTAGAGTCTGCTTTATCATAAGATTAAATACACCATTAGACATCATAGATTCCTTTATATTCCGCCATTTTGCTGACATCAATTTGCCTCAGACCTCAAAAACACGAAATAAAAAAAAAACAAAAATGTAACTTTTGCAGCAAAAATGTAACATTTAGGTGTCCGAGCCTTCGCTTGACCCACTAATTTATTGTGAGATAACTTCTTGGATTTTACGTGTGGCAACACTGGTTTACCATTGGCCACCCTACCCTACCGAGTGCGTGACGTCACTTCCTAGCTACTCGGTTGATCGCAGCGGCGGGGCAGGCGCTTGCGCTTCTCCAATCTCCAGTACGTCTTGGATTTTTGACGTGTTAACACCTGTGACTAGAAGTGAACAACAAAATAGTTATTTAAAGTGCGAATCTACACAAACTTATTAAGGTAAGCTCCCATTATGAACGTATTTCTGTTCTTAACAGGAACGCCCTGTTTCTTAATGTTTGATTGCGCTTTATGCATGGGAAAGCCCCATGCTTGCTTTTTGATTGCGTGGGAAAGCCCCATGCTCGCTTTATGCTTTCTAAAGACAGAAGCGCATACAACCTTATCGCGATTTACTAGGAAAGCCCTAGTTTTCATCGCAATATACATACATTGTCATCTGGTTGTTAATTTCACAGTGTGGAATATCTAGCAGGGACAGCCGACATGTCGCCTGTGCCAACAGACGACGTCGGCTGTCCAGACGACAAGGGCAGCCGACATGTCGCCTGTGCCAACAGACGACGTCGACTGTCCAGACGCCTGACAACGTCGCCTGCGCACGTTTGTTGCCTATATTCCGCTTACGCTTTTCGTTTGTCTGCAGATGACAACGACTATGAGAGAGCTGATAGATTGGCAGCCCCCACCAGCGGATGAAACTCATTTTCACGCGCTCATACATACTTTAGAAGTTCTCTATCCTGATGGTTGGAAGGATTGGGTGGTCAAGAGCGTTACACCAAAAGACCTCTTCGGCGAAACTCTTACTCCCAACACTGAGGCGCGTCTACGTTTCGCTGTGCCAACGCTCCGCCTTGCCAGAGTCTTCCGTTGTGGAAAATCTTTCAGTGAACGCCGATACAAAGCTATAAAAAGAAAACTTTTAGAGTGGCCAATTGGCTTAGCCCTTATTTACCAACCTCTATCCATAATGGTGAAAGTCCACCCTGACGGGCCACAAAATAAATTTGAAGCTATACTCCCAGGGTTGATGAAACACTTGATATCACGCAAAGAGGCATCTGATATTCTGAAATCTGAAGGTAACGAGGAAAACACATCCGTCGCCTCGAACACTTCTGCTGCCTCCAAACGACAGCAAACGCCTGACCCTGTGCAACATCGAAAGAGACAGACTCGTAGATGATAGTCATTCGGCCGAGTCCCTGTCAGAGTATATGCGGCAACAAAACGAGATTTTGGGTAGGCTGTGTGAAATCACTTATGGTCTAACCCGTCAGACGCCAGAACATACTTCAGCACCTAAAGAGTCTACAAGCCGTAGTCTGGCAAGCTCCGAGGACGACTCTGAAGCTCGTGAAAGGGGTTCAAACATTGAAGACTCCTGGACTGCACCACCCCTGGCGTAGGACGAAGAGCCAAAAGATCATGACGAACCCCTGCTTGATTTCGCACCTGAAACTAAGGAAAGTGAAGCAAAACTTAGCAAAGCATCCGCCAAAATGGTCGAAACAGGTATGAAATGCCAAAAATTAGACACCGACGGTTGGCACAACATCCGTTACGCAGAAGTGCAAAAGATGTTTCAGGCATCGCCTGTGTTCACATCTCTTAAAGTTAATGGGCACTTAGCAACAGTAACTCCTCCATGGCAATTAGTGTCTACCCTGGAAAAAACTGACCTGTGTCTGGGAGCAATAACCCACGGCTTATTACAGCAGCGAATAGCATTTGAGGAAACGTATGCTAGTGCCCCACCCGATGTGAAAACTTATCTTAGTAAGAATTTCCTAAACAAAGATAAATCGCCGTTTAGAAAAATATCAGACTCTCTGCTGCAATATGTGTGTGGGAAAAGAGCCGAAACCATCGAACAAAGACGAGTTTTATACAGACCTCAAAATAAAACAATCAGTGAACTGCTGCACGCTATTCCACCATCGGGTACTCACATTTTCGCTGAATCCCAGCTGTCTGATTTAATAAAAGAACAAGGAGGAGTATCAAGGGTGTTCTCTGGAAAATTCAAAAGACCGAATGCGCCTGCGAATCCTAAGTCTAAAGGTAGACAAGGATTCAAGCAAAGATCGACATTTCGGAAACAAAACCGCCGAATTCCAGAAAAGCCAACACGTAGCTTTAACCAGCAGCAGCGGCAGCCTGCAAAAAATAAAGGAGGATATGAGGGGAAAAAGCAATAATTTTCAGGCGGGACAGGTTAGTTATAAACTCACGGAATGGGAGGCACTCGGTGCTCCACGTCGTATCATGTCAATTATATCTGGATATAGAATTCCATTTGTACGACGTCCCCCGAATTTTAGGTTGGATAAAGACACTTGCGCCCGATATGAAACCAAATCTTCGACAGATATGTCTAAACAAATCGGTAAATTAAAACAAATTGGTGCATTACGCACATGTCAAAGTAATACAGGTTTCTTATCATTTATGTTCTTACGAAGGAAAGCAGACGGGTCTAATAGACCGATCTTTGACCTCAGAAATCTAAACCTTTATTTACGTGCACCTAAATTTAGACTCATAAACCAACATAAAATTCCGGGATGTCTTAATATTGGCGATTATATGACTAAAATTGACCTATCCCAGGCATATTTCCATAATCCAATTGCGAAATCTCATCAAAGATATTTAGCACTAGTATACGCTGGTGTTACATATGAGATGCCCTGTCTGCCTTTTGGTTTATCAACAGCTCCTTGTACATTCGCTAATGTTACTAACTGGCTTGCTAACTATTTCAGAAAAAAATCAATTCGGATGATAGTTTACTTGGACGACTTTCTCCTAATGCATACGGATCCAGATGTTCTGCAGACTCAAACCCACTTCGTTGTAAATCAGCTCACAAAACTAGGTTGGTGCCTAAACCCAGAAAAATCTGTACTAAGACCAACCAACAGTGTGGAATATCTAGGACTAACCTGGGACACATATCACAACATCAAAAGTCTTACAGACGACAAGATCATGAAAAACCTAAGCATAATAGAATATGCACTTCAAAAAGGACATTGGACTTGGCAATCTACAAAAGTCTTATTAGGCAATATCAACTTCGCTTCTTGCGTCGTGCCGTGTGGGCGTCTTCACAGCCGAAGAATTCAGATAGAAGCGAACAAGCTGACAAAGAAAGACCGCTACAAACGCCATTGCTTACCGGAATCTGTGAAAGAGGCACTGGATTGGTGGAGAACGAATATCACGCGACAGTCGCCAAATCATCACGAAGCCCCGACTACCTTTGTAAGCACGGACGCAGCAGCCCTCGGCTGGGGAGCTTCAGTAAACGGACAAAACTTAAGTGGGCTCTGGAATCAAAAGCAACTCAAATGGCACAGCAATCAAAAAGAGTTGTGGACCATCCTGGAAGTATTAAAAATAAAAGGTTGGCAAATTCGCGGACAAACAGTTATGGTACAGACGGACAACAAAACAGTTGTATCGTACATAACGAAGGAAGGAGGAACCAAATCTGTGAGACTCCTACAAACGACATTCCAAATTTTCCAACTTGCGGAGAGAGGGCGAATACACCTCATAGCTCGTTACCTGCCGGGTCGATACAACCTCATCGCCGACAGTCTTTCAAGGGACAACGACCCGCCAGAATGGACGTTGTCAGAAGACATTCTGAAAGTGATATTCAGGAAATTCGGCACACCAACAATAGATCTATTTGCAAGCAAACGATCTGCCGTAGTAACGAGCTATGTCAGCGAAAATGCGAAGGATCGACATTCTGTGTTCGTGGATGCTTTCAGCCGACCGTGGAACTTCAGACTCGGTTGGATCTTCCCTCCACCAGCCCTAGTGCCTCGAGTCCTTCGCCACCTCGGAAAGAGCAAAGGAGTCTACCTATTTGTAGTACCCAAATGGGAAAAGACCTTTTGGAAAGCCGAGCTGAGGCAACGAGCCTTATGCCCTCCAATGATGATCCGAAACGTCAGGAAACACCTGATAGACCTAACTACGGGCCGGGCACCAGTGGCAGTAAAACATCTGTCTTTGCAGGTCTGGAAAATTCAGGCTGGTCCAATATAGTTTCTTCCTGGCCTGAAAAGGACAAAAAGCTTTTAGAATCGTCCTGGCGTAAGTCGTCTTTAAAAACATACAAACCCGCGTGGGAAAGATGGCGACAATGGTTTAAGGAACATTGTGACACTAACAATCCAGAGGCCAGTGATCTCGCAAAATTCATTTGTCATCTACACTCAGATGTTAAACTCGCCCCCAGTACCATAGCGGTTCACAAATCAGTGGTTGCAATGTTTGCAAATCCTACAAGAATAAATGAGCTCAGTAATCATCAACTAGTTCGTCAAGCCCTAAAAGCTATCACCCTCAGTAAGCCTCCTTCCAGAAAACCCAATATTTGGGAAGTTACTGACCTTATTAATTACCTTCGTAGTTACACAATTGACAGTAGTAGTTTGTTCCAAGTGTTGCGGCACGTAGCTGTTCTTCTTCTTCTCGCCACTGGAAGGAGAATCCATGACCTTACTCTTCTCGACATAAGCTCAGAAGGCCTTGAGAAAGTAGACAATCACTTAATCCTATGGCCCAGGTTCGGTTCGAAGACTGACTGTGCAACCTTTCGTCAGTCGGGCTGGAAACTAGCTCCTAATGAAGATCAAAAATTTGATTTAGTACATTGGATTCATATCCTGATATCCGTGTCAGAATCTCGTAGATCAAGTCGAGATAATTTGTGCAGCCTTTTTATTACGACACGAAGTAAAGTCGGTCCTGCCTCTCGCACAGTCATCGCAGGGTGGATCCGAACAGTTTTAAAGGATGCCCATATTTACGATTCACCCGGCAGTTTTCGATCTGCAGTAAATAGCGCAAACTGGAGAAACTACAACCTAGATTTGGACGAAGTAATAAAACGAGGTAACTGGAAAAGTAGAGACACTTTTCTAAAGCACTACTTTAAAGAAACCGAAAGTTGTCGAAGTAAGCAAAACGTTGATGATAATATTGTTGCTAATTGTTTTGCGTCTGTGTGATTTATAATTAAAGTGATCTCTTAATCGTTCCTGATTTTTGTTCTATGAATAAGTAGAATCTAAATACTTATAATTAGTTATAAGAGTATCTTTACCGTTGTTATGAAGAAGTTTCATTACAAATTCTGTTAATTTCGTTAACTAAGTTATACCTAAGTTGAAACATTGAGTTACCTTCTTTAGTTGAAAGGAAACCTTTCTTTTTGTTCACTCCAAATAATTAAACATTCCGAACATTAAAGACTTATTAGGCTCCCCTCGTACAATCGCAGCGCCAGCAGAAAATAAACACTTCTCACAATAAATTAGTGGGTCAAGCGAAGCCTCGGACACCTAAATAGCAACGTTTTTCCCCAGTAGGGTAGAAAACGTATATTTAGGTTCCAGCCGAAGCTTGACACACTAAGAATTAACATTCTTGCTGGCTTGTGAGTACTGAAGAAGCGCAAGCGCCTGCCCCGCCGCTGCGATCAACCGAGTAGCTAGGAAGTGACGTCACGCACTCGGTAGGGTAGGGTGGCCAATGGTAAACCAGTGTTGCCACACGTAAAATCCAAGAAGTTATCTCACAATAAATTAGTGGGTCAAGCTTCGGCTGGAACCTAAATATACGTTTTCTACCCTACGGGGGAAAAACGTTGCTATTTGTGACAATTAAACGTAACTTTTGACTTAAGGGCTCTGGCAACACTGGTTGCACTATTTTATCGGTCGATTACCGGTTTTCCTAGTTTGTGGTTTCAAGCTTACTAAACAAAAAATTTAATATTTTTACGTTAGGAAATGACCATATTTTTAACAATTTACTTTTTTTATGTCTATTAATATAGAAATGAATTACTTTAGTCATTTTTGTCCGGCAAGCGGCATTATCCTGTTGATACCTTTGCTTTTTTTTCTTTATGACGGCAACTTTCAAATGTAATGTCAAGAAATAAATAATAAATACCTTTGAAGAATTTAGTTTTCAATAATAATTAATTAGAATGACCCCAACCGCTGCAGCAAATTCCGCGCAAATTGATTGAGGCCCTCGGCGACTTCATAAGCTCGCTTAAAACGGCTGTGGGAAAACCTTAATTCAATGGAAAGTTGCACTAAGTCCGTGGAGCAGTAGCAAAGGGTGAGTTTAATACATTACTCGTCATTTCGTCAATATTAATATGATTTTAAGGTCTTGTCCTCCTCAGTTAAGTGCATACAATGATAGTAAGTCATCCTGCAAATACTTATAACCCGTCAGTAGGGGTTGCAATCACGATTACGTATGTGAAAATCATGACGAACCCAGGTTTGGCAAAGGCATTTTTAATTATTTACTGACTGGGTATTATCTGTAGGAGTACTTACGAGTTTAATGTTTTTATATATTACGTGTCTCCTGTGTGGGTATATTAGAGGAAGTTTGAAAGTGGCGCCAGTGACAGAAAAGTTGAAAGGAAACCGTTTGTCCTGGTATGGTCATCTGATGAGGAGGGATGAAACGCATGTTACTAGAAGAGTTATGAATATAAATGTGGATGGATGGAGAGGGAGGGGACGGCCAAAGAAAAGATGGATGGACTGTGTGAGGAGTGATATGAAAGAAAAGGGAGTCAGTGATAGCGTGACGGGGGACAGGACGGTATGGAAGAAGAAAACGTGTTGCGCCGACCCCAAGTAACATGGGACAAGGGCAGGAAGATGATGATGATGATGAGGTGTCTCCTGTGTGGGTCACAAATAAAATTATTTCTTTTTATTTAATATTTTGGCGATTTTTGTACTTAAAGTATGGTACATAGGTATAAACTTAATTTCGGTAAATAATCAATTGTGTAAACTACCAAATTCAAAACTACTTTGTTTACTAAATAAAACGTTTTTTTTGCCTCTTGTAGTTCTATTTTCGTAGTTATCGTATAAGTCATGGTGTGTTGTTGATTGTTAAATTTATTCAGATTTGAATGGTGACAAATAAAAAAAATATAATAAAAACAATGCTTTTATTGTGGAAAGTCAATAATACATACATACATAAACTCCCATGGGGGTAGGCAGAAACTACAGAATGCCACCTGCTACGATCCTTACATACTTCTTTTGCTTCACTCACATTCATACATCTAGTCATACACATACCCACTGCATTTATATTTGTAGATTTCTTGTGAGACTGCATAAGTACTATTTTTTTTCCAGCAATTGCACTAATCTGTCTCTAGCTCTTTGCACTTGCTAAAGAACTTGATGGGCAGATAATATATTTATAGACACTTCTCCCTGTCTACTGCGTTCAAATTGAAGATCTTCTCGCTGAAGGAAGGTGCTTCTAAGTACGCCTGATTAAACATATTGTGTAAAACACAGTAGGCAATGACAATTTTACCTGAAAAAATAATTAAAATATGCTCTTATCGAAAAAAAAATACTGTTCACGCATTCAATATATATTATTATTAGAAAAACATAGCTATACCTAGTATAAATTGTGACAAATACCAACTGTGTTCTATGTTATGGGGTTTGGTTTCCACACTTAGTCCTTCTGGTGGGCCATGGCGGAATCCCCTGTAACACTACGCCTGGGTGGCCATATTTTTCATAAAGTCTGTAAAATTTTTAATGATACAATTTATTTAAGTGTACTCTATAGGTAGGTATGGCCGTGTGGGTATAAAAACTCTTCATAGCATAGGTAGTCATTGTTTAAATGGCAGGCTAAATTTTATTAAATACCTAAAGATATTTGTTTTAGAAAAATGGTACTAGCTTTTAAACTTACTGTCTTTATATAAGGTTCCTCTCAGCCAAATTCTGTGGCAACCTTATCTACTTTTTTATTAATGAGGGGCTGTTCAGTGCATTTGTGACATGCCGCAGACACCGTGACACTGTCTGTTGTGCCATTGGAACGTCACTGCTAAGGCCCACTGAATATTGGTAACTATAATATTGGAGCCCGGGGGGCCATAAAAATTAAGAGCAGCGAGGATCTGAAGTAAACCAATCATCTGCCTAGCCTTTTTCCCAACTATATTGGGGTTGGCTTCCAGTCTTACCGGATTCAGCTAAGTACCAGTGTTTTACATGGAGCGATTGCCTATCTGACCTCCACAACCCAGTAACTGGGTAACACGGTACCCCTTGGCAAGACTGGTGTCAGATCTCTAGCTTCTGACTGCCCGTAACGACTGTCAAAGATCTTCAAATGACAGCCGGGACCAACGGCTTAACGTGCTTGCCGAGGCACGGAGGAAACTCGGTATGTTGGAATGGTCACCCATCCACGGACCGACCTCGTCAAGCGTTGCTTAACCTTGATGATCGACCCGTGCGGCTGTTATTATTTAGCCACGAGCTCCTGAAATAAAACAATAACAACAGTAAATGGGTGGGACGGATTGGTAATACAGCTCAATAAGTTAGAGTATCTTTAATATATCCTTACCTTCATTCTTGTATCAAAACCACTTCGCCGTAAGTGGTGAGGCAAAAGAGGAGAGGTATTAGGTCCTCACACAAATCCTCAAATAATTCCCGAGTGAGCCTATAGTTCCCTATGAACTCAACATCGGGAATACTTGCTAACTCGTAGTTTTGGCGCACGTGTCGTCGACGTTGCCTCCGCTCTTCCTGTAGATCTTCTGCGAGCATTAAAAAAGTAGCCATCGTTGGGTATTCTAAGTTTCGTCGACCGCACGATAACTATTTTGATGTCGTAATATCTGACATAACGATCCGATAAAACAAGTGTCAAATTCAATTTTTCGAACGGATAAAAACGCTTATGGAGTAGGTAAAACTGTCAAATTGTGTTGTCATTCATTCTTCGTTCGGGCCCCGAACGAATCATCCGTCCGTAGGTGTTAGGGAGTAGGAAATGCCCGTAACTAAGGTCGAAACTACGGACTTCGAGCTTAGGGAGTAGGCCCCCTGAACCGACTAACGCCAACGACCTTGAGGGAACAAAACGCGCACTCGTTTCCCACCCGCGCGACCCAAAATTTAGTAGTTTTTTGTACTTTCCTTATTATTCTATGACTTAAAAAAAAAGCCTCAGATCAAAATGTAGATAATTAAATTATCTTTGAGATGGTGTAGATTTCATTAATATACGCCCAGTGGTTTTGGTGTGATTGTCGTGTTTTTGTCCATTTTTGATATAACTTTACAAATTAACCACATTATTTTTTTAGATCAAATTATTAAGAAAATAGTCTAATATAACATATATTTTTTTCAAAGAATTACGACTAGCCATTTAGACGTGATTCTCATTTTAAAATCAACTACTCAAGGGAATCGGCGCTGTGCGGCTCGCATCCAGCGAATTCTCGCAACCTATACTCCATTTATTATAACATTAGACAAAAGAGGCTCGCAGAAGCAGGAGTACGAAACCTTTTATTTTCAAGTCAAGTTCAAACAATTTTAATAAATAATGTATATGTTTTTTTTTGTAAGTCACAATGTATGGCATACAATAAAGCGTATTCTATCTATCTACTCGTCACGATTCTTGGATAGGTACATGAAATGAAAAAAATAATTAGTAACAATCAGTTTATTAAAAACAACTTTATCACAATATGTCCATGTTTTCAATCAACCAAATAAATACAACACAAAACACCACTTAACAATTTAGTCACTGCTACCATCAGTCATCACAAATGATAATAATTAATTTACATGGGTGGTAACAAAAGTCATAATTTTAACAATAATAATTTAGAATGCCAAATAAATTTATTATTATTATTATAAAGAATGACAGAGAATTAACAAAAATACACTTTCACAAGCTAAATACCAACTAAGAAAACATTTTCCAGAGACAAAAGTGTGAGATGAGATTTATGATGATGAGGTCTTTTTCCTTATAAGGTTTTTTTTTGTTTTTTAGCCACTACTGAATATCTGCCTTTCGTGTGGCTGTAGTTGGCAGCTTCTCCAATTTACTCGAATGATATGGTGCATTATCCATAACAATAACTGCACCACTCTCGATTTTTGACAATATTAATTTGAACCACTTTTCAAAATTGTGTGCATCCATTTCAGAATGGTAGTCTCCATCACCCTTTTTGGCTTCAAATATTAATTCACCATCCATTAAAAACCCATCCGTTAATCCTGTGAAATGAAATAAAAGTAAATCAATAATTGTGTGCCGGTGGCGTAGATTACTTGATCGCTGGAAATAGATTTTAACCTTTAAGTAGCAACCGAAATTAACTGCATCATTACTGTCCTTGAACAGGTTAATCTACAACCATAAATATCTTTCTCCGAGGGGAGGCATTAAGACTTAACCAGATTTCAGTGACAGTTTCAATTCTACCAATATGGTCAATGATAAGCCGTCTTCCTTTTCCAGTTGGGTTCTTTAAACCAGATGATAAACCTGCCCGGTGTGCTTCTTTTGACTTAATAGTATTGTCTTGCCATACCTTGCATTTCGTGTGTCCTGTATGTATAATTAAAATTATAGATGTAAATACAATATTATATCGACTTATGTGAACTATTAATACTTCACTGTATTGTTTTGCATGCAAGGAGGCTTTACATAGCTTACCAAGTTATGTAACCTTCTTTCAGACTATAAATATTAGCAGCACTGTACGTTCATTTAGCCAAGTCTCATCTAAATAATATTTTTTTTTCCTTCGTTCCTTAATCTCTTAATTTCATGGAGATATTTCACCCTCCATAATACAATCTCTTGTTTATCAATTAGGGCACTTTTTCTGCTTCTTTTAATGTAAGTAAATTTTATTTTTTTCTTGATGATGTTGTAAAAGTGCTTCTTTTAAAATCGGGTAGAGACTCATCACTATTTACAGCTTCCAGAATCTTGTCCAACGTTGGTAACTCATTATCAAAGAAACAAGAATGATTTTTTCTCCGTACGAGTATTCCACTTAACGTTATATCATCATAATCGTCAGATTTTGAGTATTTCCGTTGGCGAGGAGGGGGTGATTGCAGGCGAACTTCTGTATTGTACTCTTTCAGTACATTATTGACTGTTGCACGAGATATGCCTATAAAATAAGATTAATAATGTATGTTATTACCTCACAAATCATGTCGCTTTCAAATACGTTTATTTATTATGGTAAAAATTTTATGATCCTTACCTGCAATTTCTGCAGCTTTGTTAATTAACTGCGTCCTATAAGCCTGGACCCCTTAACATGTTTATAAATATTTATGAATGTTCTTTTTTCTGCAGCACGAAGCGTTATTTGCTTTGTTCTCTTTTTCTTGGGAGACAATATTTTAACGTCTCACTGATCAACGTTGGGGCCACGTTTTTTACGCTGTTGACACTGATCAGCGTTACCAGCAGTTTCACAGCGTATATGTTGCGCTTGCAAGCCACTCGGGCCTGCACCAGGATCGTCCCTGTCCATAGTTCAACAAAACGTACCGCTTTGTACGAACAACACATAACTAACACTCATAACGATAACAAAACAATAACAACAGAAACAAATAACAACTAAACCACGAAAATTCAGCAATAACAACGAGAAAAGGCGTAGCATTCACAAGTATCCACAACCACAAGCGAATGACAATTGACAACTGCAGATTATTTATGCAATTTGACGGAAAGATGACATCATAATCCGACAAAATTAAAAAACACGTGCTGCCACAACTTATTAAGGGAATAGGTAACATTTTAGATTTGGTCGAGTTATAGTGACATGAAAAACGTTTCCGGGACAGTCCGCCCCTGCTTCTTTTAGGTTTTAAACATTGGCACGACATAATTTTATGTAAAAACTAAATAATATTAAATGAAGGCCTTGTAATTTCAGAAGGTAGATAGGTTAAGTAAGTGCAATTAAGTGTGACAACTGTTATTTAAATTGATTACATTTAACTCCACATCAATCTTGACTGTAATGGTGCTAGTTGTATTTTTATTACAAAGTGTGCACCTAAAAGAACCTTTTTTAACTTCTGTCTAATGCTATAGTAAATGGAGTATAAGCGTTATTCAATGAAAATAACATTGTTTCAATGGGTTCGATGAAAATGTGTATTTACTCTTATAGGATAATTTTTTAGCAATTTCAAGACCGGACCCAGGATCCGGGATTCAGCAACGCATGTCCATATTATTTTTTCATGAAGTGATGTTTAAGGTTACACTAGTCGATATTTTTTCCATACAAACGTAGTCTAGGGATTATTCCATTGTTTGACGATGTACGTTCAAAATAAAAAGTGATATCAATTTGTCTCAGCATTATCTAGCCCTGTATGGAAGCGAAAAAGTAAAAAAATAAAATATTAGAAAGTTATGAGCGTCGAAAGTTCCACATTTCGACACTAATTTTAACGCATTTTTGGGCGCAAATAAATGCCATAGGAAGACAGAAAATTGAAAAACGGCCACCATACAGGGATAGATTAGTAGTGCAACAATGCAAATAATTTAATTTTGAACAGATACGTTTAGTAATTTTTTCATGATATCCAGACTCCCAAAGGTCTAATTATAAAATTGCGCGCGCTCGGGTTCGTCCTAAATTATTATCCATTTCGCTACAAATTTGCAAAAGTGTGTATTCGTACGCGAACTAGCTTCCTACTGCTCATCACAGCATCTATCTCTTAGGCACGTGTTGTCGGTTGATATAAAATGCATTTTAACCCCGCGCACAAAATAGTTCGTGCCGTCGACTAGTGTAACCAATTATGCGATCACTGCTAATCACGGCGCTTCACAAGGAGCTAAAATATAGACTTTTTCTTATTTCGAGATTCAGGATACTTATTGGATAATCAGTATCGGCATTGATATAGTGGATATTTCGTTACGAGATTCCGATATTCCGAATACAACTTTTTCAACCATTATTTCTAAGAAACAGTGACGTTTAGGAGAAAAATTGTAGAGACCATTTTTATAGATAATTGCATAATCTACAATTTTGTTTCACCTATTTTTATCATAAAACTTATCGTTCAGCTAAAAAACGGTGAAAAGACTGTTTGAACGCGGTAATCGCAGGAACTACTGGTTGGAATTGAAAAATTATTTTTGTGTTGGATAGTCCATTTATCGAGGAAGGTTATAGGCTATATGTTATCACGCTATAACCAATAGGAGCCGAGCATAAATGAAAAATGTTGCAAAAACGGGCAAAAATGTTCCTTTTTGAGAGCTTTTGTTGCGTGCGCTGCGTAAACGGTTTAAGTTACACAAATATCATGTATGATGGAATTGTTCTTCTTTAAAAGTTCTAAAAAAAGTCCGCGACAGCTTATGTCTATCTTTTAAGATTGACTCACAATAGCAGCTTTTATGTTCTAAATTTTAATTAGATCGCCGCCGCCGGTAGAAACAAAAGTTTACAGGTTACATTCGTATTAAGGGTAGGTAGGGTAGATAGGGTAGGTGGGTAGGGTAGTTATGGGAAATAAAAAAATTAGGGTAGGTAGGTAGGAGGTAGGTAGGCAGCCAGTTGGCGGGAGCTAACTACTGGTTGGTATTGAAAACATTTATTTATTTATTTTTTATTTATTTATTTTAACCTTATCACATTAATCTTTACAGGATTACACCCAATACGATAAATGCGCTTATCCTAAGTAATCTAATTACATATTAAATATCTAAACTAATTTAATGTTAATTAGTTTACAAACAAATTTTATCGATAACAAATTTTAAACAATGCACTCCTTGTGAATTCACCCAGAGTACAGCAGAATAGATCGGTCTCAATAGCCACAAGGTTGAGCGTGCGGAGTGCACGCGTCAGCGGCGCCTCTCTTAAAAGGTTGGTTCGACTGCGCGGCTCAACTAGCAAGCTCGGCCGCCGGCGTCGCCATACGTACCTGTCCGGAACACACAGACACACCTGTTCTAAAACAGTTGCATTATGCAACTTCCCTCTCAATATTTTGAAAATATATGAGGTGAGTGCCAGTTCCCTTCTAACCCTCAACTCATTGTATCCTACCATACCTAAAATAAATAATGTTGTAATAAAGCCTAAATTTCTATATGCTTTCTTGCAGCAACGCATAACGTGATCACGAAATGTCAAGTTGGTGTTAAAACTTACCCCCAAGTCCTTGACTTCCGTGACCCGTGTCATAGGCAAGCCATCAATATGATAGCCATGCACGATGGGATTGTGTGCACGAGAAAAAGTAATTGTCACACATTTCGAGATATTGAACATATTTTTGTGTTGGATAGTCCATTTATCGAAGAAGGTTATTAGGCTACATAACATCACGCTACGACAAATAGGAGCGGAGCATAAATGAAAAATGTTGCAAAAACGGGTTTTTTTTCCTTTTTTCTTCCGTTGCGTGCGCTGCGTAAGCGGTTAAAGTTACGCAACATCCATGTATGTAGGGTAGGGTGGGTAGGTAGCCAGTTGACGTGAGCGAAGCCGCGTGGGACAGCTAGTTATTATATAAACCTAAACTTCTAACACTATTAAAATCTAAACTAATATAAAGTAAAACTTAACTTATCTAAAGGACATGGCTAAACAACTGCCCTTAGCATGTATAGTTAAACCCGATTGTCGATATGATTGTAGGTATAATGTAATAAATTTAGCAATCCCTAGCATCATTGACAGCTCACTCCACTTCGAGCTCACTTCACGTAAGTCATCACGGTGAGATCATGAGATGTGTACAGAATAGTATTGCAGGTCAATGGCGGGCGGCCTCTACGTCTCTTTTGTTCTGGTAGGCGCAGAGAAATATGTACCACATCACACATGCTCGTCATCGTCACTACGCCGTTTGACGATTTTGTATTCCATATTTATTTATAATCTTACGTCTTACTAATATTATAAATGTGAAGTTTGAATGTTTGTTACTCAATCACACCAGAACGGCTGAACGAATCTGGATGAAATTTGGCACAGATATAGATTATAGACTGGCATAGTACATACCTATATACTTTTTACCCCGCTATAATTATCCCTTGGGATAAGAAAACACTTTTCACGTGGGTGAAGTCGCTGGCAGATGCTAGTTTATCAATATTTTGTCCAATCAATGTAAAAAACAACGAAAATTTAAAAAATTAGAAGCTTCAAGATATTTAAACGGTTTCCGTTTCAAGTAAAAGGTTTAAGGGTTATGTAACTTTTGAAAGTTCTAATTTTTTATGGTGTATTTTATTGTATTTCAGTGCAAATCATTTGTCTGAGCAGCGTGTTTTATGAAATGATGAGGCAAGCATAGTTTTTAGGGTTCCGTACCCAAAGGGTAAAAACGGGACTATATTACTAAGACTTCGCGGTCCGTCTGTCTGTCTGTCACCAGACTGTATCTCATGAACCGTGATAGCTAGACAGTTGAAATTTTCACAGATGATGTATTTCTGTTGCCGCTATAACAAATACTAAATACAGAATAAAATAAATATCCCCGTACAACAAACGTGACATTTTTGCCGTTTTTTGCGATAATGGTACAGGACCCTTTGTGCGAGAGTCCGACTCGCACTTGACCGGGCATATTTTAAATTAAATCTTATCTTCATGTTTCAGACATAGTCATGGGCAACGAGAAACGACTAGAGTTTTATTACAATGGAACACTTACGCACACAGAAGACATTCCGTCGGCTAAAGATATTCAATCCCCAACTTATGATCCAGTTCACTACAGGATAATCTTTGCTGAATACTACACCCCGACCGTGTCAATATCCAGCTTTGACCTATCAACCCGGAAAATACAACATTTAGTTACGGGTTATACCCACTATGACGTGTCTGTCGCTTACGACCCGGTCACACAATTACTGTTTTGGAAGACCGGAAAAAATATTTTCTCGTATCCATTAAATCCTGGCTCTTCTAATAAAACAGTTGACGGAAATATTATAGCTGTGACAGATTATTGGTGCAGGGATATCGCCGTGGATAGTTGTGGAGGGTAAGTTACTTATTAAGTGATATAATCATTCATACACCGGCAAATTAGCGGCACATTAAAAGAAACAGATATATTTTTTGTAGATCATTGCAGGGTAGTTTTAATATTAATAACTATAAAGAAGGAGAGTGAATTTTAGGTGTTTGTCTAATTTTATGTGTAGGGTGAGTATCTACATTACTGCAGCGACCAGCAAAAGAGGCATTGATGGACGAACGTGTAACCGATTGGACCGATGATTACCGTCCTCGGCTCTCTTAAGACCCTCACCTAACGGCTCTGGTCTCAATGGCGCCTCAGCGGTAATCACCAACATTGTACACTTGTACCATGAAAATAAATTAATGTACCTATTGCTTGCTCATTTCATGCAACTTCGTATTTAAATAGATAATTTCAACTTGTACGTGCTTAATAAATAAAACTTTCACTCAAATATAAATTTTATTAGCTCTGTAATTAAGAAAAATTGATATTCCCTATTTTGTACGTGGCTAAAACACTATCCAAGAAAAGCCAAAAAATAAAAGAAACCTCATTCTTTTAGTCTATGGCCGATCGCCATTGTTAAATGCGCGCGCATAGGACAACTGATTAATTTTGCCCGCCATTGTGAAAAAATGTTCACAACTCGTTTTTACTGTTAAAAATGATTTTTTTGTATTATTTTCTTCACAAGTGTGTTGAAAAACGTCGTATGATACACGTGTGTATTGATGATAACCGTCCTCGGCTCTCTTAAGACCTCCACCTACGGCTCGGGTCTCATTATCACACATACATTGTACATTATTCCCGTGTCCGTTACCGAGGCCAGATGTTGTCGAAAATGGTCATTTGAATCTTATAGATAATTAGTTTTGCGGCTTCTGTAATTGTTGCGCACATTTTTAAATTTGTTGCGCTTATAGTTTTTTAATTATTTCACAAAAACATTTCCTGCTGGGGTAACGTTACCCCAGCCAGACCTTTTTCTTTCTAATGGGCATATTTAAATAATTACTAGCTATAAAATTAGTTGTCTAGATGAAGTAAATGTTGTGCCTTATTTTGTATTTGTTCTTTCATCGGTTGCGAAGTTATTCGAGATTTTGCTGGGGTAACGTTTTTGGTTTTGGTAGATCTTTGAAATGGTTAAGCGGATTCTTATCATATTTTGTACATGGCTTCTTAGGAATTAGTTTAAATTTGTTCTGCAATAAAAAAAACAAAATAATACATAGCTTAAAGGTTATTTCATTAAATTGAAAAACACTTCAATTGGTCCCAGCACTCTCAATAAGAGCTCTAAAGACTTACTTTAAACGTTATTTTAAAGCTTGTAACTGCCTTCAAATGTATGTGAAGTTTCATTAGTATCCTGTAAGTATTTAACAAGTTATGATGATATTGAGTTCTTCACGAGCACGGTCTTGATGCGCGCGGTGTTATTTGGCCACTGGATTGGATATATGAACTGAATGTTATGTCAATTATTAGTTTTTTAGTTCAGTTGTATATCAGTAAAATTTCAGCTCAGTACATTGGATAATTAATGAGATAATACGATTAAAGTCATCAGGAAGTGAATGACCGTGGTAACCCGACCAAGTTTAGGTGGTTACGAAAAAGCGAAAACGCAAAACATTATGGTACCTTCTAAAATATGTAGGATAGTGTTACAAATTTAGTACAGACATGTACGCAAGTTTAAAAAAAAACTACGTGATTATTAAATAATTTTTATTGACAGGTAATTTTGAAACTGGAATCGTCATCTATTTGCGAGTTTATATCAACGCGAGTGTCGCAACAAGGTAATTATGGATTTCTTAAAGTCTACGTGTCCAAGGAGTTTGTGGAAATAAATAAATACCTACCTGTTGCGGTAGTCCCGACTCCCGACATTGATAACGATAAAAATCGGTCGCTAAGTCATGAATTTCATTAATCAAGTTTCAAGTCATATTTTGACAATATATACACAAAAACCTTCCACTTGAATCAATCTATCTATTAAAAAAAACTGCTTCAGAATCCGTTGCGTAGTTTTAAAGATCTAAGCAAACAGGGACAGACAAACGGGAAGCGACTTTGTTTTATAGGTACTATGTAGCGAAGGATACATATGTCGTTATCATTGTTGAGAATTCCAGTCTAGGTAATAATTAAGTACGTTATACAAGCTTACCTTGTTCGTGAATTCATCAAGCAGCCTGCACCATAACTATGATCATCAATAGAAGCACTCCACATTAGCAGTAATTCGCCACACTTATTATTTTACATTAGCTCTCACGCACTCTATAAATATTTTCAAAAACAGGAAACGGAACTGCCGAAACGCATGCGCACTCTACAAGATGAATTATGTGATTACGGAGCATGTTTAGTGCGATATGCAAACAATGCGCCCCTTCACCCCACCCCTTCCGCGTCCCACCGAACGACATGTTATATCAGTGATTTTTGATAAGTTTGTGCAACTGGAAGATAATAATAATGTTTTCATAGTACAGATATTATTATATTATGAATGTATTTAACAGTGTACGCGTCTGTACCGAAATTGTAAGGTGTATTATACTAAACATTTCAAAAGATAGTATAATGTTCTGCGTTTTCGCTTTTTCGTAACCACCTAAACTTGGTCGGGTTACCACGGTCATTCACTTCCTGATGACTTTAATCGTATTATCTCATTAATTATCCAATGTACTGAGCTGAAATTTTACTGATATACAACTGAACTAAAAAACTAATAATTGACATAACATTCAGTTCATATATCCAATCCAGTGGCCAAATAACACCGCGCGCATCAAGACCGTGCTCGTGAAGAACTCAATATCATCATAACTTGTTAAATACTTACAGGATACTAATGAAACTTCACATACATTTGAAGGCAGTTACAAGCTTTAAAATAACGTTTAAAGTAAGTCTTTAGAGCTCTTATTGAGAGTGCTGGGACCAATTGAAGTGTTTTTCTATTTAATGAAATAACCTTTAAGCTATGTATTATTTAGTTTTTTTTATTGCAGAACAAATTTACACTAATTCCTAAAAAGCCATGTACAAAATATGATAAGAATCCGCTTAACCATTTCAAAGATCTACCAAAACCAAAAACGTTACCCCAGCAAAATCTCGAATAACTTCGCAACCGATGAAAGAACAAATACAAAATAAGGCACAACATTTACTTCATCTAGACAACTAATTTTATAGCTAGTAATTATTTAAATATTCCCATTAGAAAGAAAAAGGTCTGGCTGGGGTAACGTTACCCCAGCAGGAAATGTTTTTGTGAAATAATTAAAAAACTATAAGCGCAACAAATTTAAAAATGTGCGCAACAATTACAGAAGCCGCAAAACTAATTATCTATAAGATTCAAATGACCATTTTCGACAACATCTGGCCTCGGTAACGGACACATTATTCCCTTCGATCAACACACGGAACAGAAAAAACGATCAACAATAACAATAACAGCTCACTTGAGACGTGAGCGGAGTAACGTAACCCAAGTAACACATCAAAGCAGAATAACGGCTGACTTACAGCATTTCTGTTTCGCTGTCGCATTTTGAGTTAGTTCTATAGTAGCATTACAAACGATTATACGGCTACTGTAATTCTTATTTGGGCACAAATTATACGGCTTTAGATCCTAAATACGTTCACAAGAGTTATTTAATTGCATTACAGGCGCATTATATTAGCATTATTGTGGTCAAGGAAGTTGGCCATCGCATTAAAGTAGCTATATTACGGTCAATGAAGTTACCAATCGCATTACAGAAGCATTATACTAGCAATATTATTGATAATGGAGATGTTAATTGCATTACAAAAGCATTAGACTAGCATTAGAATGGAGTAAAATAATTATTGGGGCTATTTAAGTGTTCACAGTTAGAACTTAATTAAACCCTACATTATTGCAAAAACATCTCAATACCACGGTACAAATGTTATGATAAATTATCGTTGTAATTTAACTACTTTGTCTCGCAATATAATATAATATGGACGAACAGTGTAAAAAAAACTCTTTGTGAGTTATTTATTCCGCTGTTTTGCTATTGTGCGTAGTTTTATGACTCAACAAAATCGTTTTGAACTTTGTGAATTTTCATAGTTATTTACAAATTACAGATATATTTACTGGAGCACAGACCATGCTATAGAGAGGATGCGCTTTGATCGTTCCGAGAGAAAAATTCTCATAAATAAAGAAGTTTCTTTTCGACTAAGTTTGGCCATTGATCCACAGACACAGAAAATGTACTGGGTTGAGTCAACTGTTATATATCCTGATAACCAAATATGTATTAAAAGTGCCAATTTGAATGGAAAGGGCGGAACAACATTATATGTTATAGAAAACGAAGAATTTGCAAATTCATTGTCCGTATCAAAAGATTTTATCTACTGGAGGAGCAGAAAACAAGACAAAATATGGCAATTACATAAAAACCCAAGCCAACGTGAGGAACCTAAACTATTTTCAATTTCTAACTCAACTTTTTGTGGCGCTTGCCAATATTTAGCAGCCAACTATACAACAAAGGAACAAACTCAAGGAAATATAAACTGTGAACCTCTGAAAAATCTGATACCGAACAAGTCGGTATCAGAGTCAACAGATGTAAGCGTGCTATGTTTCCATGGTACGAAAGTTAGTGGAGAAACTCGATGTGAATGTGCACATGGTTTCACCGGTGAGAGATGTGAAGTTTCAATATGTCAGAACTATTGTGTCCAAGGAGATTGTAGTGTCAGTGCTGACGGACAACCAGAATGCAGGTAAAACTTTTTGTCTCATTATGTACTAGCATCGTCGCGTCACGTCGCGTCTCGGTTTGAGCTGACCCTAACATCCTAACCTAACTAACGTCACTTAAAACAACTCATTGATATTATAGTAGGTATAAGTACCTATCGTTTACAGATCTTAAGCATTCACATTATCCCTATCACTTTATCAGAAAGCGAATAGAAAGCTTCGAAATCTATATTTAGGGTACCTAGCACACCGACTCGATTCGCTCATAATTACATTAGAAACAAAATAAATTTTGATGTTTTAAGGCCGAGTTTCTCACCTCTAAATTATCGCAGAATTAATGTGACAAATTGTCAAGCATGCGTTATTTTTTGGTTATGTTTTGATTGGCTGTTGAAAATTCATTCAATGAATTACAGCAGATAACGCGTGCTTGACAATTTGTCACATTCTGCGGTAATTTAGAGGTGAGAAAATCAGCCATAGTGTCTTGTGTACTTTTATTTTATTTTATTTTAACTACCGCAAAATCAGTCTATGGTCCAAATTCACGGACCAAAACTGATTTTGCTGGCTTTACGGTACTTGAGTTGCAAGGCCGGATAGCTAGAGATTGAGCAGTGTTTGGACTTCCTCTCGTCCACAGGCTGGAGTGGTTTCTGGTTTCGTACTTTATTAAGTGTTTGATGTGTTTCATGTAGGTATTTAATATTCCAGATGTAAAACTGGTTTCGCCGGCGAACGGTGCGAAGTTAACGCATGCCATGGCTATTGTTTGAACAGCGGTGTCTGTTCAATGAATAAAGAAGATAAGCCGGTCTGTGAATGCACAGAAGGTTATGATGGTGAAAGATGCGAGATTTCCATTTGTAAGGACTATTGTATGCAAGGAAACTGTGGTATCAGTACAGAGGGAAAGCCTATATGCAGGTAAATGCGTGTTGTACTTACTTGCAAACGTAATAATTATAAACACTTTTACTAATATGCCTGCCCACTTTTGTCCCAACTAGCAATTGACAATTTGAAGTCAGAGTTCCCTCACCGATGTCAGTTTTGTCTACGATGAACTTATAGTGTCTGATACGCAGCGCAGTGGTCACACACTCCATTCGCCGTTAGGAGACCGACCGAAACTACATTTTTGACCGAAACCGAAGCTCATAGAGAAAGTCTAAGAATGGAGTATTTCCGAGCTTATATTGAACCAATTTGTTATTTTCATTGGCAGTCAAACCTTCCTCGTAGAAAACTGAAGTTAATTCAAGTTGCTTTTGCATAGCCTCATTTTTCATTCACTTTAATTACGAATGTCTTTACAATACAAAACTTATCTGTAATTATCATGAAATATTGATAAATGTTGTTTTTGGACTTTGCGATAGACAAAGCGATTTTTTGCAGATAGCTTAGATAAATCAGTTTTGCCTTTGTCGAAAAACTGCCAACGGTATTTTTCATTTTGTGTTTATCTCAAACAATAGTGTGTGAGTTAAAGTTCTTAAAATTGTTGACTTTGTTTAACTTACGTTAATTACATTTAAAATTGCGAACATATCATAGTTGGTAAAAAAAATATAGTCTGCTTATCATAAAACTAATCAGAAATAATCCATAGATTAATTTATTTATATCGAATTCTATAAATTTTTATGATAATATATATTTATTAAATAATTAAAATTAACAAAACTAATCATTTGACTTCAGTTTGAAAGTAACAAAAAATTTAAAAGCATCTTATAAGCTGCCAGTTTTTCAAAAACACAGATGTTTCGAAAACAAATGTATTCTAATTCAATTCTTTTGAGCACTTTTTGAATAATTGCAAACATGCAATGCAAAATACGTGCAAAATGTTATAAAAACAATGAATATAGGTAGTCCAGTTCTTTTTTTTGTTTATGCAAAGAAATATCACTTTGTTAAGATTAGTTCACTTAGTAAGTATTTTTCTTCAATAATTACAATTAAATAATATAATAAATAATAGAAATTCTTTATTTATCTCGACATCAAAATACAGTGACTATCATAATACGTAACCTTGTATGGAGAAGGCTGTCTGAGATAGGTAAGGCCCTGTGTTACAGATCACCCATTATACATAAAAGTAATAATTTGTGTGTAGGTACACACTACTAGTAATCTTTACAAAATCGAAATTTAAGTGTTAATTAGAATACAATTAAATTAAATTTAAAGATAATTAAAATCAAAGAGAAATTAAGTACCTATAAAAATTCAGCGAAAAATATACAAAAGAAGTATCTTATTCACTGAAGAGTATATCATAATCTACAAACAATAAGTACCTATGTAACTATAAAAAAATGAGAATGGAGAAATGAGAAGGATGTGAGCATGAGTGATTGAATAAGTGTAATGTGAGGATGTAAATGTGTGAGTGTGAGTGTAAATGTGCGTGTTATGAGTTTATGACACTAGTTATAATATATTTTCCGTGGAAATGTAGTCAAGGTTTAACAGCCAATTCCTTAATTTCCTTTTACAAACCTCTTTTGTATGCGTTTATATAGATAGTTTATTATTAATAGAGTTGTACAGAAAAGTACCAAGAAAGCAGAAAACCTTTGAGAGAAACTCTAACGGATAATTGGACAAATATTGGTTAATCTCCTGTTTGGAGATCGGGCACAAGGGGTATAATTTAGATAACTATGTATTGAGTGAAGAATGCTCGTACTTCGTCACCACGTATGCTCATTTGTCCTAAGGTCAAACGAAAGAATCGATGGGTGGATTATGTGGTAGGTAAATGATTTCAGCGTGTTTTTTTAATACCGTCATGATAATGAATAATTGCCGGACTGTAAGTACTTGGCAGTGTTGATAAAGTTCAGAAGTTGGGTAAAGGATTGGGAAAAAGCAACTAACTTTTAATACCGCTCTTTGGGCTCTTTCTATATTGATTTTGTTTGATTTAGAGGAACCGCCCCATGTGGTTATACAATATGAAATAAGTGATTGGCATAATGCGAAGTAAACTTTCATAAGAACTGATGTATTGGAAATATGTCGTAGGTTTTTAAATATATAAATTAATTTGCGTATTCGTATAACAAGAGATTCTATATGTTGTTGGAAACTGAGTCTGGAATCTATAATTATCCCAAGATATTTAATAAAACTAGTTTTAACCAAGCCAGGACAGGGACTGGTTGATATAATCACAAGAGTGAGCTTTTAAGTCAAAATCAGGTTGATCTTGCGGCCTAAGTGAGTAAATCATAAATTTCGTCTTATCCACATTTAGGGTTAGCAGGTTGTAATGCAGCCATTTATAGACGGTATCAAATCCTTGTTGAGCATATTGTCTAACCTCATCCCAAGTGTTCGCATGAAATATCAAGGCAGTATCATCGGCAAACGTGATAATTTAAATAAATTAATGTTTTTTTTTTTTTTTTTTTTTTTTTTAATATTTTTTCTTTCTTTCTTTCTAATTTTCCCGTTTTCTAAGCTGATATTACATCAATAGTTTATGTAAACTAAGAATAATGTAGGGTCGAGGATACTGCCCTGTGGAACACCGTATTGGTTAGGAAGTTCATCGCTAACCCAATTTCCTATTTTTGTTTTTTGAGTTCTGTCAGATAGATAGTCTGTGAATAGTTGCAGCGGCAGACTTCTGACTCTCATATTTTCGAGTTTTTTAATCAAAATGGGAACAGATACAGTGTCGAATGCTTTGGCTAAATCTAGGTAAATGGCTAAGGTCTTCTTTTTATTATCTAACTTATTAATTATGTGATCTGTTAGTTCGTGGACGGCTTCAGCTCTTGACCTGCCAGATCGAAATCCGAACTGAGATGGAGATTGAAGAGAGTTTTGTTCAAAATATTTAGTAAGCCTGGTGTTCATTAATCGTTCTAATATTTTTGACAATGTTGGCAGTATGGAGATTGGTCTATAATTATTGACACAGTATCTGTCTCCTGCGGAAATATTCCAGTAGAAAAGGAGAGATTGCATATGTATGTTAGTGGGGGACTAATAATTTTGGAAAAACGTTTTAAAAAGGATCTAGATATATTATCAACGCCGACCGCACACTCGCTTTTTAAATTACTTATTAAGTATTGTATTTCCTCTTCGTCAGTAGGCAGAAGAACAAAGGAATTTTGAGGCGAATTTATCAGATGGCTGTTGCCATTGTCATTTGGCAAAATTTATATGTTGTGAGAGTTTTTCTGACAGTTTCCTTCCTTCATTTGCAAAAAATGAGTTAACTGAATTTATAGACTCTATAGGATTGTCTGCTGAGATTAATTGTGTGGATTGCTGTTTTGTTTTATTGGTATATGTTATATTTTTAATTGCTTCCCAAAGTTTCTTGTTGTTTTTCCCTGCTTGCTTAATCAGTTCTTGTTCGGAATTTTGCTTAACTTTCTTTAATAAGGTGTTGCAAAAGTTCCTGTATCTTTTGTAAGTGGCACGTACTATTTCATTATCTGGATTTTTTAATACTTTAAATTGTAATTGATCACGGTTTCGCATACATCTAAGAAGGCCCGGTGTAATCCAAGACTTCAATATTAATTTACGTTTGGATGCATTGATAAGTTTCGTGTTATCATTTATGGCTTGACTTAGTGAGTGTATGAAATAATTTGTTGCCTCGTTAACATCCGAAATGTTGTAAATATATTGGAAATCTATATTTTTAACATCCTTTTCAAGTCCTTCATCGTCTAGTCTTTTAAACGTTTTGAGACCCTGGCTTTTGTTACTGGTACGGTCTAGAAATAGTAAAACGCTGTTGTGGTCTGTAACTGAAGTTTGAGAAACATAGCACTTAGCTGATAATCTTGTCTTTATCATCATATGATCTAAGCACGTGCGACTATGAGTAGGAATTGTGTTAGCTGGGAGCAAACCATGAGAAGCGATAAGGTTGAGATAGGTGTAGGATCTGTTGTCTTGGGAATTATCAACAACATCAATATTAATATCGCCAACTAATATAATATTTTGGAATGATGATAGTTTGCTTAGACAATCATTAAGAGATGTTATAAAGTTATCGATATTTTTATGACTATATGAATTGACAAATACTAATGAAACACAAAGACATAAGTAAGGATTTGTTTAGCCGGTAATCACAAATGGCATTGGCCTAATAAGTCCATGGTATTTCCACTCACTCAACGCAATGGAGTGCGGTCGCCCAGTTACAGCGCACTCGAAGCAACCAGAGCGTTTTACGAAAATTATGAACGTAGTGAAAGCCAGGCCGAAAGTTTTGGGCGAAACTGAAAAGTATCCATTTGTAAAGACTATTGTTTACAAGGCAACTGTAGTGTCGATAACTCGATACTGAGGGACATCCGAAATGATGAATTGAATTCGTTGCAAACAAAATTCAAACACTTTTATAATACCACAATTTTAATACCTGCCCCTTATTGTCCCATTGAAGGAAAAAATGCAATTTGAAGTCTGTATTCCATAACCGTAGTCGGTGTTGTAAAGTGGCAATGTATTTTTACCCGGCTGCAAGGAAAGGGTTATGTTTTTCGCGCGTATCTTGTATGTTTGTATGTATGTTTGTATGTATGTAATATTCTTTATTACCTCATACCTTTGAAACTACATACATACATACATAAACTCACGCCTTTTTCCCAAAGAAGTATGTAAGGATCGTAGCAGGTGGCGTTCTGTAGTTTCTGCCTACCTTTGAAACTACTTTTCGGATTTTTATAATTAGGACATCATTAGATAGGTCTTGACCGCCCAAGTGTTCTTAGCTAAGTGCCGTTAAAAAAAAAGAAACATGGCGGATTTTGGACGCCATATTGTGAGGTTTAAAATTTTTTTTTTCTTTCCTACCCATCGAGTGGGGTATCAAAATGAAGGGTTTTTAGAGGAGATTACAAAAATATAAACTACTTATATGTTTAAATGTCATTCGAAAAAAAAATTATAACTAAAAAGTTGTAAATAAAAAAAGTTAATTTAAAAATCAAAAACCCGCCTGCTTAAAAAGCGAACTAAAAAGCTGTAAACAAGAAAAAATCATGCTGTGCAGTCGGAGGATCAGGGGGTCAGCCAGTTTACGAATATGTATCCTCCGACTGCACAGCATGATTTTTTCTTGTTTACAGCTTTTTAGTTCGCTTTTTAAGCAGGCGGGTTTTTGATTTTTCGATTCAGAGATCCGTTTGCGTAAAATTAAGCTTTAAATTGCAAATGTATGTTAGAGTCAAGTGTCCCCCCTCCCCACTTCCAGCGAAATGGTTGCTCTTAGCTATGTGAAAAAATTAACGGCAGTAATAAATATAACGAAATTAAAAGGAAAACTATCACGGATAGGTAGGCTTCACAAGTTTACGAGTAATAGTCGACCAACTTAAAAAAAAACAACAATAACTTAATAAATAAATAACTTATAAAATGTACTTGGCACAGTAAAAATTTTGTACAAATGCCATTGAAAATAGTAGTTTATGATACTGTTGCATAATAAGGGGTATTAAAATATGAGTGTGTGTTTAAAAACCGAGCCGTAGGCGAGATTTTTAATAGCATTCACACGAATGTTTTAATACCTAGTTATGTGAAGTTTCATACACTACTTTATCTACACTCATACATTTTGGGATTGAACCTACTAAATACCTTTTTTTTGCATTTTCCATGCTATAAAGACGTGATAAATGCAACATGTAACAATCTCGACTTTGCTGGTAAGAGATTATGAGTAGTTTCCTTCGCCGCATATAAAATATTCGCCCATTCTGCGACCTATGGAATTGTATGAAGCTGCTCGCATTGCGGTAAAAAAATCGTGCGGCAATAATACCGCATGAAAGCCGTGTTTTGCAACAGAATCCACAGCACCGCGGCGCGAATTTAATTCGCCCGAATATTTTGAGCTCTATGAACGGGTAGGAAGAGACAAAATTCGCCCGATAAAAATCGCAGTGCGTGCTAAGCCTAAAGCGGGCATTGTCACAGACCATTTTACAATTGGAATCAAATCTTTTTATAATAGGTACTAAAACGGCATTACAAAAAAAAAATTGATGGAAACTCCTTAGTGATTAACTTTTTGGATTTGTCCTGTATCGTAATAGAAAAAAAAAATGGTTTTATCTACACTCACAACGTAATGTTCCAAATATGAATTCAAAAAATATTGTATAAACATGTACTTTATATCCGTGGATAGGTAAAATTAAAAAAAAACACATTACAGTGCAACATTTTCCTTCGATTTTCAAACAACTGCATCATAATAGTACATTGTGATACAAGGGTGGAAAGTAGGTTATTGCAAACGAACTGTCATTAACAAGCCCGAGCCGAAGGCGAGGGTTATACAGCCTATACAGCCTATTCGATTTTTGACAAACGTTGATGTGACAATAATTAACTTAAAACTGGTAATTAAATATAGTAAACAACTATTTAAAAATAATTAAGAATTCAATGCTAAAACGTACGGAATCATTAATTTTTCCTCGTATAAAATCGTATCCCATTTTATTCTATGTATGAAAACTCCTTGCTACTAAACTTTTTTAAATTGACATATGGCGCGTTTTTGCAACTGGACATTTTTTTTTTTCAACGAAAACAGCCTATTCGATTTTTGACAAATGTTGATGTGAAAATAATCAAATTAAAACTGGTTATTAAATATATTAAACAACCATTTAACAGACTTTTGAGAATTCAATGCTAAAACGTACGGAATCATTAATTTTTCCTCGTAGAAAATCTATCCCATTTTATTCTATGTTTGAAAACTCCTTGCTACTAAACTTTTTTAAATTGACTTATAAATTTAAAACTAAACTGCAAACATAATGATCGAGCTCGTAAACAAAAGTCACTACCGCGTAACAGAAAGATGCCTATGCGTAAGATTTAACTTTCGAATCATAATTATAGCCTCTGAAAGTACGCCATGTTTAACAACTGTATTGAAAAATAACTTTTTAATTTTTATAGCACACTTTTACTTTTTAATTTATTGGCGTTTATGGGCTCCTTGACTTATTGTCGAAAAGTACTGTCATGTCTATGGAGGCGCGCGGTGCGCTGTCATGCGCAATGACAATCTAAATTGCCCGCCATACCACATAATTTTTCCGTTTCCACTTTTGTTTTATTTCAAATTTAAGAGTGAAGATAAAGTAGTGTATGCAACGGCATATAATTAGGTATTAAAACACTCGCGTGTTAATATTATCACATTCGGCTTCGCCTCATGTGATAAACCAACGCTCGTGTTTTAATAACCCCTATTATATGACCATTGCATCAACTACTATTATATCATTATTTTGTTAGAGAAATAGTGTTATAATGAGATTCTATTTTTAAATTTCGGTATTGTGTTTATAAAGTATGACAATACTCGTATAAACTCGTTTTGAAGTTTATAATTCGAATATTACGATATGAGAGTAGATAAATTACTTAAATAACGTTGTTAGCTGTGTAAAAGAAATAGTAAATATATATGCTTATGAACCATGTAAAAATATTAAAAAATAAAATCATAACATCCTTAATAATAATGGTTTCTAAATTAATAATCTTCAAGCTCGAATAACGCATTGGAGTGGCCGGAGTCGTTAGCAGTACACGTCCGTAGTCCATACGGCGCATGCGCGCGGGGGAGTCTATTTTGTGTTAGTGCAGAAGTATTTTCTACGTTTTGTAATCTAAAGTCAAATTAGATTCGATTGCCAAGAAAAATAATTATTTTCTTTTGTCGATATCCATATATAAAGTCGATATTTGACCCGACTACATCACTAATTGATTGCGTAAAACTTTCCAGAACGAAATAGTGAATACCGCAGATTAGAGGTGAATACATAGGAATTTTTTTCAAATTCCGAAAGAGAAATAAACGAGGAGCATGTGCGCAAGGATCCAGGAACGAGCCATACCATACCCCGTGGCTCTAACGCGCGCTCGTATCGGCTCCTTTCGTATCTAACTTCAGTTGCGAAGTTGGATTTTATAACTCCTTCTTCAGTTACCAGTTAGTCCTTATTTAGTTTAAGTCAATACTGAATAGGTTACATCTATCCAAGCGTGCTTCACCGTAGACCACATCATCACTTACCATCAGGCGAGATAGCGGTCAAACGCGAGCAAATAGATTAAAAAAAACATTCTATGTGGGCCCGTTTTAAGACGTTGTGTGCCGCTGAAACCGGTTTAAAGTTCATATAACAACAACAAAACCCTTCTTAGTATGCAACTTCGGAACCCTATTACTGCGCGTGGCCCGACACGCACTTGGCCGGTTTTTAAATTTGATCAAACCCTTCTGATACATCCTGTATAGGGCGTCTGAAACGCGGCACAGTGGTCGCGCACCTCATTCGCCTGTTACAAGTATTCATACATATTTTTTGATTTTCTTGAGTATAGAGTAACTCATTGATATTTTCATATATTTCAGTTGTAATGCCGGCTACTCTGGAGAACGTTGCGAAGTTAATGCGTGTCATGACTATTGTTCAAACAACGGTGCCTGTTCCCTGAATGAGGAAGATGAGCCGATCTGTGAATGCACAGAAGGCTATGAGGGTGAAAAATGCGAAGTTTCCATTTGTAAGGACTATTGTTTGCAAGGAAACTGTAGTGTCGGTACTGAGGGGCAGCCTAAATGCAGGTAAATCGAGGTGTAAAAATTCGTTGCAAACCAATTATAAACACTTTCATCAATTTAATAATTAATACATGCCCCTTATTGTCCCACTGAAGGAAAAAGGGCAATTAGAAATGTGAATTTCATAACCGTAGTCAGTGTTGTCAAATAAACTTATAAACAGGGTGTATTTAACGGAAAAGTGTGACCATAGTTTAAAATCACCTTTTACCCATGAATATGAATAACTTTCTCCAAGGAAGTCGTAATCAATTCCTAACAAAAAATTGTATCTTCCATACAAACGGCAACTTTGTATGGATAATCCAATTTTTTTTTGGTAATTGCCTGGGCTTTCCTTGGAGAAAGTTTTACATTTACATGGGCAAAAGCAGTTTTTAAAATTTGATCACACCCTACCGTTATACCCTATATAGGGCGTCTGAAACGCGGCACAGTGGTCGCGCACCTTATTCGACTGTTACAAGTAGTCATACATATTTGTTGATTTTCTTGATTATAGTTGTTACTCATCGATATTTCAATTTTTTCAGCTGTAATGCCGGCAACTCTGGAGAACGCTGCGAATTTCCCATCTGTAAAGACTATTGTTTGCAAGGAAACTGTAGTATCGGTACTGAGGGACAGCCTAAATGCAGGTAAATCGAAATATATATAATTAAAAATGCAAACATAATAGAAACACTTTCATAAATATTAGTATTTGAAGTCTGAATTCCATTCCGTAGTCAGTGTTGTCAAATAAACTTCTATACAGTATACAGGGTGTAACGAAAAGGTGTGACTGTATTTTAAGATCTGCTTCTACCCATGAATATGAATAACTTTCTCTAACGATGTCGTAGTCAATTCTTAACAAAAAAATTGTATCTCTGTATACAAAATTTGGTCAGCTGACGAAAACTTTGTATGGAAAAGCCAATATTTTGAGGTAATTGCCTAGGACTTCCTTACAGCAAGATGAAGATTTACATCGGCAAAACGGGTTTTTAAAATTTGATTACACCCTTCCGTTACAACCTTCAATTCCTACAGGTCGTTTTAAAAGGGGAACAGTGGTCGCGCAACTCATTCGCCTGTTAATCAAACAAAGAATAATCTATATAAAGCATCATCATCTTCCTGCCCTTGTCCCACGTTACTTGTGGTCGGCGCAACACGTTTTCTTCTTCCATACCGTCCTGTCCCGTTTTTTGAAGAATAATTTTTCTTGTTTTAGTAAACTTGACATAAATACCAAACTAAATAAACAATAAAGGTTGATATTATTAGTTTTTTTGAAACTACGCCTAAAAGTCGATCTAGGGGGTGTTAAAGTTTGTATGGAAAAATCAGATTTCTTGGGTCCATAAACTTGAAACATGACCCCTAAATTAATAATAATGGTTGTTATTTTTTTTTAAACTACCCTCAAAAGACGATACAGAGTGTGCTAGTTTGTTTGAAGAATCTTATTTCTTGGGTTAAGAAACTTGACATAAATAGGTACCAACCTAAATTAACAATAAATGTTGTCACTATTAGCTTTTTGAAACAACACAACAAAAGACGATTTGGAGTGTGTTAAAGTTTTTTTGAAGAATCATATTTCTTGGGTTAATAAACTTGAAACTTGGCACAAATGCCAACTGCAACGTAAGTAAACAATAAAAGATTTCATCATTAAGTTTTTCGAAACTAACCCGAAGCTAAGAATCTTACTATACAGGGTTTCGTTTTGACGTAGGATTCTATAGGAGCACTAAACTGGCATTTTTAGCAATTCAAGGTGAAAAGGGGCAAAATTTGATTTTATGATAAATCTAATTCCGTGGGGATAAAGTTAAAATAAAACGTTTTTTAAATCTACCCTCCATAGGGTTAAGGGGTGTTAAAGTTTTTTTGAGGCATCTTACTGTGCAATCTCACTAACATAAACGAAAAACAAAAAGGGACAAAAAGAGTGAATAACATATTTGGGTTGTTCAAAATTCGACCCTCAACGGGGCAAAAGGGGGTTATTAAGTTTTTAGGGGTCGATTTTACTTTGCGGCGGTAACCTTAAATGTATTTTTAAGGTTACCGCCTTTAAGTCAAATAACAAATCGTCCCAATCCAATAAACTCTGTGTATCTACGAAAACCGTTTTTTTATTGATTATATATATAATAATAGCTTGTTTTTGGTCGTCTTCACTAACTGCACATATAAGAAAATCATTTATAGGATCAAATAAATCACGCGAAGGAAGTCGCGGGCGGACTGCTAGTCATATATAATTGTTGATTTTCTTGATCTCATAAATAACTTCGTTATTTCAGCTGTAATGCTGGTTTCTCTGGCGAACGCTGCGAAGTTAATGCGTGTTACGAGTATTGTTCAAACAACGGTGTCTGTTCCCTGAATGAGGAGAATGAGCCGGTCTGTCAATGCACAGCAGGTTATGATGGGAAAAGATGCGATGTTCCCGCCGTTATAATGAAGTGCATCCAATGTGTTTCAATGTTGAGAGACATGCTAAGTCCAGGTAAAAATATTTTTAATCTACAGACTTTCCAAATAATGATCAGTTTCACCTTTACGTCCGTCTGATCTGATGAAACCCCGAACTGTGTCCGGCTGCTGTCCTCACGTCAGTCGCCCATGCACCATGACGACCGCAATAATCGCTATGGTTAAAACTAACAAGTCTCATCGTTTCGTGTACATACATACGGACAGTCTAACATGCCGTAGATTTATATCAATGAATCGGCGCCATGTCGGTCATATCGGTAATCTGAATCATCAGATTGATATTGTCATATATCAATCATGCCCTAACAATCGCTTTAATACATTATAATAGAAGTTCCTCTTTAACTTTTTTGCAGATGCTACGCCGGTAACTCTGGACAAAGAAGAGTCGACGTGTGCTTCAACTGTTGTCTGAAAAACGGAGGTTGTTCGGAAGCCGTTGAAGAGTTTATTTTCACCTCTACCATCACTATTACATACTAATCATTATAACAAATATATGGGCGCGGTTCCATTATTAGTTAATTAAAGATGATATAAATTGCAATTTAGTCACCAAGATTAGACAGAAGAGGCAATATAATAGTTTACTTGTTTTCGGGACACATTATTCACTACTAAAATTCCAGCTCAGCTACTACGACTAGTGCAGTATCTACTCTCTCAGAATTAAAGAAGTGACGAATCTGTCGCCAAAAGCATTCAGAAAACTGTTGAGAAATGTGCTTCCTAAATAGGCATGTATCCATTCAAGCGGCGAGTTTCAAATTAATCTAACCACAAAAAAATAAGGTAATACAAATTTACCTTGCACAGTTACATTTTTGGTATACTTTACTATACATTTTTAAGTTATTGCGTTCAACATGAAAACATTTTATAACAGAGAGACGCAATTTTCGTATTTTTATGTTTTTTTCCCATCTCAGCTCCAACCTGTCAAAAATACGGCTTGTCAATTATTTACGTTAATGTGATATCAATGAAATTGCGACTAGAATGTGAGTTGAGCTTTATTATTTGATCTGTGATCTCGAATGACAAGCTAAGGCGTACTGGCGTAATTCCGTTGTACATGAGTGCGTGTACTTGTGTATTTGTACGGCAAGGCCGAACCTTATAGTTTGAACCGGCTTCACCTTGTTGTTTGCAACGTTCCATCTTTACTTTTTATTTGATCTGAGGCTATATATGAAAAGGTAGACGTACTTAATACGCGACACCCTACTAGAGTTCTCCTGTGAACTTTATTTATTCTGTCATTCTCACAAATTTTGTTAGTTTTTTGGAAGTGAAAACTTCTTTAGCCGAATTTTGCTAGGGTCATAACTTTTGGGTTCGCGTCGTTTTAACTTTTCATTTCTGTCAGCAGTCACCATGACTGTCTAGTTTTTGGTACTTTTTTATTTTAATGTAATTATTATATAGGTAAACTAAAATATTTCTATAACATTTTGATTTAACGTTAGCTGTAGTTTCTCTTTTTAATAAAAATAACACCTGTATAATACATGTATTTTTATTTTCACATACCACAGTAATTTCATAATCTCGCTTTGAACAATATTTTGTACGCCACTCTTATGCCGGGTGAATCAAGGAGTGAACGAACGCGGTTGGGTGTGAATAGAACAGAAAATAATATTATTCGACACAGGCACAACACAACTGCCACAAATACAGACTAAAAAAGAAGAATAGTAACAAAAGTACAATCACAAATAGCGCTGAGCGTGCCCGACAGGGTTACCAACTCGGTTACTCGGCATTTGCTGGGCGTTAGACAGCCTGTAGGAGTAGCTTGTCTAGAAGCAGTGGGTGTCTGTAAATTTTCCAGAGGAGAACTAGTACTTGGCACCTCGATTTAATGGAGTTTTCAAAGCTGATACAACTGCAAATTGTTGTCCTTTATTGTCCGAAGATTCGTATAGAACTGCTACTTGAGTGCAACGCTGCGAATCAGGTGATTGTGAAGCAATACGTCTGAGTGTCATACCCAGAATATTCGTCTTAATATCTGCATTACAGTTGTCAGGTGGGGTGGGATTATAATGGCAGAGTCAATTTAACAGGCAGAGTAATTTTTCTACAACTGCTCAATAATTTTGTGAAAGTATTGACTTCGTAATTGGCTAAACCAAAAAACAACTACTTTATTGTACACATTAATGTTAACGGTATAGTCGTACATGTTAATTTTGTAGTTAATAAACTACACTAATATCGTCAGCTAATTACTTGACTGCCTCGTTGGTCCCGTGGTCACTGCTAATGCCGAGCTATATGTCCGCTGTGTCCTGTCGACTTATTACGATATCTATGAATCAATTTAAGTTATGTCTGTATAGTCAGCTGAATGTGTTTCTGGTTCACACACAAAACGTGTGTGATCCACATTCAGCTGATTTTCAAGAGGAGTTTAGTTTGACAGGCTATTGATTTTATATTATTTTTAGCATCTTCATTAAATTGTGTAACTTCAGTTAAATGTAACTGAGCATGTCATAGTGAGTTTTTTTTTTTTAAATAATTTATTAGATTTTTCAAGACGTGGTTTTTAGCATTGGCTGGCTGAAAATTGTGAGTCACGTATTTTCTTTTTCAAGTGAGTGATTGTGTGGCAGAGATTGGGAGATGCCAAAAATATGAAGACGTAACTTTAATTTTACTGCGTTCTTTCTACCACAAACTATTTCCGCCCCTCAGACGACCCACTCCATGCCCTGAATTTGAATGGATAAACGAAGCTTCAATACAATGTTTACCGCCACCAATTTCTAGTTTTTGGCAAATTATACTCGTAGTAAAGTAGTGGTAACCTATTTTTCAAAAGTTTTTACTAGATTTATTATTTACATAATTATCCTTTGCCCTTTCATACATCTACTCCAACAGCCTAACGTCAGGGTGGTATATGTTCAAACCATAGATTTAGATTTTTTTTTGCTACGCAAAAAGATACACGAAGGTTCAAACATAGATAAACCTTCGGTATTTATTACCTACATTACTCTGAGATATACTTACGCCTTTTCCCATGGGGATAGGCAGAAACTAGGAAACTACAGAACGCCACCTGCTACGATCCTTACACTCTACCTTTGCTTCATTGATGTTCATGCATTATAGACGTACACCGATTTCATAACCGTACTATCGTACAGGTGCGCAGTGCCTTTCTGAAGGACATCACCAATGAGATCCTTGGCATTTCCACTCACGTCTTCCTTGTAATAGTACATTGTTATCCTAGGGGTGAAAGTAACTATATATGTGGCCGGCCTGCTATTCAGCCATTATTTTTTTATTTTCATCATTGAAAAAATGGTAAATATTTTGCCCAAATCTAAGTTATTTTAAAGAAATTGTTGAAACTAAATTATAATAAAGTTATTTAAAAAATATATACCTATTCTTTAATCAATAGGTACTTAACTTTAAGTTATTTCAATTTTACTTCGTGGTTGTATAGAAAGTTGGAACATGGTTCAATAGATATGTGAAAAGGAACTAGTTTTTTTTTTAAATAATTTGACAGCTGTCAGTTGAAAGCGATTCTCCCTAGGGCTGAAAAGTATTACTTTCAACCCGCTCCTCAAGCAACTTCAGACCTACTTTCCGAGTATGAGTAATGAAAATACCTTTTGTTAATCGCCTTTCATTCATCCTCTGAACATGGCCAAACCATCTACTACTTTAGGCATACTCTTTTAAATTTTTGTCACTAAGTCTTCTTTTGAACCACAACTTTCCATTAGGTTACATGGGTCCTAACATAACCTTTGAAATGCTAATTTACATTAAAGTGTACCTTTTGTATGTAGGTAGGTATATTGCATGTGTAGGTATATATTCAACACAATGTAAATTGTTTTATGCATAAATGAAAAAAATAAAAATAGATGTAACTAATGACAAAGGCGAGCTAACACAAAGTTGAGTTTTCACCCAGCCTTCCAGCGTACATTTGAGTCTTCTTCTTTTGGATTCGACGGTACATTTAATTAAATTGTCTGTGGCTGGCCACGTTCGTTGCAGCGTCAGAAGCACTGCACAGAACGTCCATGGAGTAGTTCAGTGGCAGCACACTCGCACCCAGGTTGTAGTAAATAATAATTAGGGCTTTTTTTTGGTTGCACACACTTAGGTAAATACAATTATGCTTTAACCAATGAAAATACAGAATAACATGTTTACAATTATAAAAATTTAATCTTGGCCAATAGGGATACTTACTTTTTGTCACCAATCGGATTGTAGAGTAGCATGTTTGTTTGTTCCGTTCGTGTCACCACAGTCGATGCATGCGGGTGTTTTCTTCATCATGTCAACCAAGAAGCAAATGTTCAATGATGTCTCTGTGATCAATTCGGTGAAAACCGGGATCGAACACCGCATGGTAAGACATTGAATATTTGCTTCTTGGTTGTCATGATGAAGAAAACAACCGCATGCATCGACTTGCTTGAGAGGTCTCGACTGATGAAGTCTACGGTCCGTCCAGCACAGATCCAGATCCAAAACCCGAGAGCTTTCAACTCGAACTCCAGAATCGTTTCGAATGCCTAGGGAGCTCCTTGGTATTACAATGTCTCCTGCTGGGACGTATACAGCGATGGGTTCTTGGAAGCTGTCCATAAAATCAAAATCAAATATTTTTATTTTACATAGGCCTACATGGGCACTTATAAAACGTCGACAAAAGGTGCACGGTTCGGGACGTTCGGGTTAGTCGTTTCCTATGGAGAAGAACCGGCAAGAAACTCCATGGTTACTCTTTTAAATTTTTTGACGATGCATTTAAATACCGGCAGCTAAATAGATGGATCTCAAAGTCCTTGAAAAACGACCGCCGCTTTACCGAAATTATTAAAGACGCGATTGAGTGGCATATGGGCTCCAAGGTCTTTGCTTTGCAAGAGATCTAACTATTGGGCAGAGCAAGCTCACGAAACTAAGACCGATGATGGCAGGATCGTATCCGCCAAACCGGAGCTTCTGAGGGAGATCGAGAGATTCTATGGGCAGTTGTACACGTCAACCAGAGAACCCGTCGCGAATCTAGCAAATGACCCTAGAGCTGGATTGACCCGACACTATACCAAAGAAATTCCGGACTTCAGCCTGTACCTACGAGATTAGGATGGCTCTTAAACAGCTTAAGAACAAGATGGCACCGGGCGATGACAGAATTACGGCCGAACTCCTGAAGGCGGGTTGAAAACCATTACATAAGGCCCTTCAGAAGCTGTTTGGTTCCATCATACTCGAGAGGAAAACGCCACAGGCATGGTGCAGCGGTGTGGTGGTACTCTTCTTCAAGAAGGGTGACACACTGCCCTATTGAAGAATTATAGGTCCATCTCACTTCTAGGTCATGTCTACAAGCTGTTCTCAAGAGTCATCACGAATCATCTCGCGCACAGGTTTGACGATTTCCAGCCTCCCGAAAAAGCCTGCTGCTTCAGCAGCGTGCAGGCTTCAGCACCGTAGACCACATACATACGCTACGGCAGGTTATACAGAAGACCGAAGAGTACAACCTGCTTCTCTGATTAGCATTTCTGGACTACGAGAAAGCCTTCGATTCGATCGAGACTTGGGCTGTGCTGCAGTCTCTCCAATGATGGTGCCAAATTGACTACGGGTACATCTAAGTGTTTGTACAAAAACGCCACCATGTTAGTTAGTTCGACCTCGGAACCATATACCCAGTGTGGCGCAGAAGTACTAGGAGGGTTGACACCACAGATAATATAATACTAGCATACAGATGCCTCATCCCATACAAAGAAAGCGTGCCGACGTAACTAGCGTTTTTCATCTGATTAATCTTGTTATTTTTTTGTACATTGATCGCGTTAGCAGCGACTCGCAAGTAAAAGGTTTGTGAATATTTTTTTCTTTAAATACAGTGAAGGTAAGTTTCATAGTATATTTTTGCACGTTTTTACAGTTTTTTTGCACCAAAATGTGTTACAATGCAAATTTTAACAATCTAGTGGCATGCCTCAGAAATTTAAAAATGCGCCATCTATTGGCATCAATTTTAAGTGATCCGTTGAAATAATCTTTGAAATGTGAATTAAGAGCCAAATATTCCATAATTTTGTACTTAGGAGAGTTGATTAAACAAGAACATACAATTTGTTTGTTGTAATTCCAGAAAATATTAATTTTACATACATTCAATAACAGACAGGTGCATGTTGCGCCATCTAGTGAGATTTATTTGAACCAACTTTTCTTTGTTAGCAATGATACCCCGTGGTTGGCACCAAATAAACTAGGATAAGCAAGGATAAAGAGAAGATGAAAATTTAGAATAGAACATATAAGCACATATAGTACATACGAATCTTGTGGATAGAATCTGGTCAAATTAATAATTGTTAATTAAATTACCTATGTGATATATTTATAAAAAAAAATCATTTCAATACTCAACACAATCATTCTGCTCTCACAGTACCTATATTTTATTTACAGTATTTTATCATAATTATAGCTAAGTGTTATATTACAGCATGTCGAAATCGTCCCTCTGAAACAATTAAAACATTAAATTATAATTTTGCCCATTGGTTTCCAAGACTCAATGTAATTTGAAATAGCCAATAGCAGGATCAGGATATTGGATTCTAGAGTACTATAATTTATTAGTACTTAAATTAATTATAAAATTTGTTCTAAAGTATAAACCTTTGACTATTTACAAAGAAAAAAAGCTTATAGAGAATAACCAACAGAATCAAGAGACTGAAGTGGAGATGGACGGGCCACACAATGCGAAATAGGATAGACAAGCGGACGAGAAGCGTAATTGAGTGGTACCAACGCGATGGGAAAAAGCGCAGAGGCAGGCAACACAAGAGGTGGGAGGAAGATCGCCCACAGGGGTGGAGGAGATCGGCAAGGCACCGTAAAAAGTGGCATGACCTGAAGGAGGTCTATGTCAAAGGGCAACCTGGCCAAAAACAGTCTAAGTTAAGTTAGTTAAGGATAAATTTAAAAAGAACTGTAAAAGTCAGTGAATAAAGACTATTTTCATTTTATTTTTAATAGAGAATATGCATGAAAAAAAAATTGTTATTTGACAAGTTTATCATTGAAACACAATAGTGAAAACAGAATCAAAATTGATCAAAAAACGAAAGAGATATAACAATTAAAATAAATTTATCTGTCCCTCTCTATGACAATGCCATTTTCTATGGCAGCTGTATGGGCGTTGTGCCATCTGACGTCATGTGGCACGTTAGACTTCTCTTTCTAATTCTCAACTTTGACACTTTTGTTCAAAACTTGGACTCTGATCGAGATATTTTAAAAAATCTTCCATATTTGTTTATAAGTATTTCATTTAGCACATAAAAAAATAACATGCATATTCCCTATTGCCTTCACAAAATGGCATCCTGATGACGAAATAATAGGGTCACTATACAATTTTTAAAGGGTAAAAATACACATGCCAGTAACTTGTATAAAATGTGCAAGTGGCTTGTGGCCCGTGCCAAAATAACTTCTGATTTTACTTGCACTTTTTGCTAGATACAGGCATGTGAAATTTCATCCCCTTTCTTGTAATAAGCCATAAACTACATAAAGTAAAATTGAGAAATTATAACTTACTAAGTCATTGTACTCCATAACATGTCTTCTGATGGCAGACCCATCAACCCATGTGACAAAGTCCTCCAAAGCTCTGGTGACCAGGAACGCTGGATCCTTCACTACTTCGGGTCCCACACGGACATGACCTTGTTCTATGTACTTTGTGGCTTCCTTCATGTTCTCTGACATTTTGTCTATAATTTTCATGGTAAAATTATCAGATAACAAAGACATAACAAAGACATGATAGAGAGTATTCTATTCTATTCTAATAATGTTGTTGCAGTTTTTAAGTATAAGGTACAAATTCTATGCTGCTTCTACTAATTTATTCTTGCCTACATCAAACAAAACTCTAGATGTGTTTCTTTCTGTAAATGGGCACTCTTCTAGCAAAATCTTTATAAACTATACTCACTTCTAATCATAACAGAAGGCAGTCTTCGTCTGCAGAACGCGCTCGCGGAAACAGTACTAGCCAGCGTCAGATCCCAGCGCGTCGGAATCAACCCCATCTGATATAACTTCTCCAACAATTGGGCACTCGACTCAGTCCGAAATTCATTGCTTGCATCCAGATCTTTAATCTTATTTGCCAATTCACGAATCTCCCTAGACAGCTTGTTGTACCTATGACACAGACGTGAAATTAATATGTAAACACTTTGTTTACAATTCTATTATTATGACAATAACCAAAGTCGTGGTATACTTCGTGTAATCTTCCCGTTTTTGTATATGATATTTTTTCATAACTTTCACTTCATTTAGATTATTGTCAACTTTCCATGATATAAAGTCAACTTTCTTAAGTAGCTTCTGTTCGTGAAACTTTAATTTTCGCACCATTTTTAGACAATTTTATTGATTTAAAGCGGTAGAGTAGAACGCACGTGTGAATTTCTGTCAAAGTTTCTCTGCTGAGCAATGAGGAAGGAAAATGCTGCTGAGTAGTGCTGAGTGTGGTGTCAAGTGTCAACGTCAGTTCATCAGTTGTCAAACCAATTGTCAAACTTAATTATGTTTTTTTTTTTTTTTTTTTTTTATTTGTTCCTTACGGAACAGGCTAAGGTCTGAGACCATGCTGCCTAGTCATCAGTATTTTTCATGAATTCTTTAGTATGCATTAGAATGCGGATGTAACGTATTCTAATGTTTTTTGGAGTATTTGGCAGCAAATTGTATCGAGTCAGCCTTCCCAGTAAACTTTGCGGAGGTAGTCAATACTACAATAAAATTCTCCGCTCCATTACACCGAGATCGCTTCTGTCAGTGATTTCACATATTGTCCAGTTGCGTAGACAGTTGAGACACAAAACTACACCACTTTTATATCACAATATCCACTAGGAATCAATTTGCAAATAATATTAACAGCCGCTGAAGTTCACTCGAAAAAATCCCGCCAAAAACTCTTATGGTTTTTTTTTTCATCTTTGTCAAATGAGCCGATTTTGTGAATTTAGTAGTGACTGCCGTATTTATTATTTTACTCTTTGGTAGTGACTAATGAGCACAGAACATTTTTATTCTAGCTAATGAGATGACACTTGTGTCTGTTTTAGCCGACTTGGAAATTGGAACCTTGGAACGGAGCACAACACATGTGAGTGGCCAATATAAAAAATATCGCTGCCATCTCGTTTCGAGTTTAAACAAGAATTCCTAATGGTTTCAAATACTCCAAAAAACATCAGAATGTGTCACATGATTACATCCATATTCTAATGCAGAGCAAAGAAGTAACTTTCTAAAAACTAAAGACTTGACTTAAAGGCCAGTGTTGCCAACGTAGGCGATTTGTCGCAATTTAGGCTACTCAGAACGAGAATCGGCGACGAAGAAATCTAAAAGGCGACTGGTCGCCAATTAGGCTACTCTAGGGACAAGTTTTTTTTTTATACTACTTAGTAGGTAAACAGGCATACGGCCGTGCGTGTGTGTAATGTTAGTACAATTTGATATTGAGATGGTCACCCTATTCGTTTGTGATTGGTTATTTTCGGGGAATACCCTGAATTTGTCTTAGCTATTATGTAACCAAATTAGAATGCAATCGAGTTACATGTATTCTATTGTGAATAATGACTTCCGCAATCATCTGTGTTGTACTGACTAAATAGTTCAGATAAATTCCGGTTATTGCTTTGTCACTTTCACTTTGTACAACTTCGCCTATGTTTCTGTTTAATTTGTTTGCGTTTTTCAATTGTTGTGAAATTTCTGTGAAAATGGGTAAACACGGTAAATATATAAAACATTATCGTGATGAATGGGAAAAACTACCAGCATTTAAAAGTAAGTAAAAACTTGAGTACTGTTTTATATTAATGTTGTGTGTGATGTACGTAGGTATATTATCTGCTACATGGTCTTACTACTTCCAGACTAAATCAGAAGTCGTGGTTTTTAGTTTCACAATCATTTTTTTTAATATTTGCCCCAGTCTGGTTAAGATGTAATAGGTAGACTGAAACTGCACAAATAGAAAGAAATCAGAGGACGAATCAGAATAATCTTAATTTTTGTTAATGTAGTTTTTAAAATGTTAATTTTAATTTCATTAACGTGTTTTAAAGATGGCTTATGCCTAATTATCAGTATGATAGGAACATATTATGAATAAATTGATAAAAACTACATTTTATTTTATTCATATTGATATTTTGGTGTTTGGGCTACTTTAGGCTACTACAACTGAAATTCGGCGATATTAGGCTACTTCATGCATGAGAAACGGCGACATTAGGGCCAGCGCTGTTGGCAACACTGTTAAAGGCCTCAGTAGCCAGATCATTATATTCCCAAAACAAAACCTCCGGTTTGTTTGTTTAAATTGTTTATGATTAATATGACTAGATATAGAGAATAGAATAGAATTTTTACTCGCTAGAGTAAAAATTTTCTTTGAGATATATAGTTATCTGTGGATAAGTTCGAGATCAGATCAACGAAAAAAAAGAAAATAAGTTTCGTTGCTGCCTGACTTGTAAATAAATATTATTCTTTGATTTTACAGAGATTAGCTAAAGATGGGTGAACGGTACAAAACTAATCCTGGTGATTTCACCGAATACATACAATCAGTATTAAAATTAGACGCGTTAGAAAAAATGACCAATGATTTGGATAAAGAGCTTGAAGATTCACAAAAGATTATGATGGAAATAAAATCGATGTACGACTCTGTGTCTACAGTGGTTGAGAACACTGAAGAACCCGCCAGCGATGAGATGCGGCATGAAAACATTTTGAAGTTCTTGGATTCCAGTGTTCCAAACCTCTTGATGCCTGATATGGCGGTAGACAGAACGGATATGGATATCGATGAAGCTATTTCATCAATGAAGAGCTACGTCGAGCGTCTAAAGCAGTCATTAGTTGTACTAGAACAACAACCCCCTAAGCCTTCAGCGATGGTCGACCTTGATCTGGATCAGTATGCACAGAGCCTGGATCAGCTCGGCAAACGCTTGGCGAACCTCAAGTTAAACAAAAATGATGATGTGAAGCTTAAGAATGCTGAACTGGAGGCCAAGCTGCAACAACTGTGTGGAGATGTTGACATGTTTAACAAGGTAAGAATATATTTTTAGTATAATTTAGTATGTAGAACATGCACTTGGATATGGGTATGAAAATAATTAATTCCATACTAAAATAAATGTTCAAAATACAATAGGATCTAATGCATATTTTGTTGAATTTCTTTCAGTTGATTGAATCTAAGAAAACTTTGAGCCAAATTAACCAGAATTGGTCTGAGAATCGACAAGATGGCTATGAAATGCAGTATGATAATATAATCAAAAAGTTGATCTCTGATCTCAACGAGGTCATTTATTTGCTGCAGAACAAAGTGTAAATTGGAAGTATGATTTTCTAAGAATGGATCTCTTTTATTGTTGTCTATGCACAGCTTTTTGTAATTTCTGGGTTATAAACCCTAAGTGTTATGTGTTCTATGCCAATAGTTGTTATATATAATTTGTTATGGGTAATTACAGCCAATGTCGGAGTCAACTATAATGTGTGATAACGTGTACTGAATTATTGTGGACTATCCACAATTCATTGAAACAAAACTATTGTACTTATAATTATCATCAAGATAAAAAAACATTTTATTTAATTAATTTCAGTTCATTCTAAACTTTAAATGATTTTCTAAATAAATAAGTAACCCGGTAGCAGATTGTATTGATATGGATATTACTTTTTTTGTTGTTTCAAGTTTTAAAATAATAACATATTTCATAAAAAATATCAGTTTTAGCATGTTCGGGTCCAGTGAAGTTGGTAATATGATGAATTGTGATTTTTACTATAGAAGTAGCATAAGATGGATGGCCAAAGCCATATATAACTACTATAGACCTCTTAGTCTTAAGAAAATAAGTAATCTCTTTATTATTGCAAAATTAAAAGATGTCCGTGACTGCCGCAGGACCCCAACGACAATCGTTTCCATATTTGGTAAATAATTACTACTCTATTGGTACCGATTAGTACTCGAACAAAAAAAATGGTACCTTAGTAGTTTTCGAGTAAATCGACTTTGAAGGTGGTCCTGCGGTAGTCACGCTCCATTGACAAAGACAAAGATATTTTATTTCAAGTAGGCCACCAAGCGGCCCTTTTGAACGTTAGGACATTCAGCATGAGCGCCGAAAACGGCGGCATGCTACAGCAATATTAAGTATACAAATAATTACTACCCATAAATGTGATTCATTTCGTAAAATAAACAGAACTGAAACATTTGTATTTACCGAGAAATTAACGATGATAACTTTCGCTCGCTCGTTCAGCAGGACCACGACTTTGAATGTTGATTCCAAGTTTGAGCAGCTTGCGCCTTGCCTCAAACTCATGGTATAATAATATACTCCGTATATGTGTTATTATACCATGCTCAAACCTTTATAGAAAATTACTACCCAGCAAGATAAAATTGATACCCAAAATTCACAACTAGTACTCCAGTAGTACGAGATATACCATGCCATTGGTGGGGTGGCGGTAGTCACGGTGTTGAATTTTCATTTCAAGATGTCTCTATTAAAATCTCTGTGATTTCTATCCAAATTTATACAAAAATTACTACTCCTAAAGAAGTTATCAACAGAAATACATCATCTGTGAAAATTTCAACTGTCTAGCTCCGTCCGTTCATGAGATACAGCCTGGTGACAGACAGACAGACGGATCGCGTAGTCTTAGTAATAGGGTCCCGTTTTTACCCTTTGGGTACGGAACCCTAAAAAATATCCCTCAATGCCATTGACAACATAATTTCTCTTAAAATACAACACTTAGGTATCTGAATGTTTGATCGCTATAACTTCTTTAGGAGTAGTAATTTTTGTATAAATGGAAAGAAATCACAGAGATTTTAAGAGTGCGTTACTTCAGCCAGATAATGTCGTTAATCGTCATCTAAGTGCAATAGATAATTAGATAGGTATACAGCTTCTGTAATTGGTAAGCAGGTTTATTAATTTGGTAAGCTGATAGTTTTTTAATAATTTGATAAAAACAGTTGCGGCTGCAGTAACGTTACCGCAGCCAGATATTTTGTTTTCTAACGGTTATATTGAAATAAATGTTACCTAAAAAAAAAAAAAAAAAAAATATTACATAATTAGATATCATTACGTTTGCACGATTGCTGCATCTCGAAATTGACTAAACGAAAGGTTATAATTTTTGTACATGACATCTGGCTAATTAGTTAGAATCTGTTACGCAATAAAATAATTCACAATAATGCACCGTTTTGAAGTTATTTTAGTAAATAGAAATATGCTTTAATAGGTCCTAGCACTTCCAATAAGCGGTCCAAAGACTAACTTGAAACGTTATTATATAGAAACTAGCTGACCTGGCAAACTTTGTTTTGCCATACAAACACCAAGATACACCTACGCTACCAATATTTTTTTTTTGTTGCTATAAACCTCACCGAGCCGAGACCTTTCCAACGAATGCAAAATCGTGGAAATCGGTTCATGCGTTCTGGAGTTATAGCGTCGGGGAGGAATACCCGACTTATTTTTATATACCTAGGTAGTAGATTACTGCTTATAAATGGTACTGAAATTTCATTAGTATCCTTTATGTAATTAAAAAGTTATGATGAATTTCAATTTATTCCGGCCACGGCGCGGAGCTGAGTTATTTGAAGACCGATTCACCGAGTTTCCTATAGTTGTAGTAACTGAATGTTATATCAATACCTAATTAGATATATAGTTCAATTATATACCTGCGAAATATCAATCTTGTACACTAATGAATTAACAAGATAATAGAAAAACAATACTTATGCGTGGTAACCCGACCAAATCTAGAATGTTATAAAAAAGCGGCCGCGCAATACATTATACCAAGCTTCTAAAACTTACAGGATAATACGTGAGAATAATACGTGTTTGGTACAGACGAGTACACAAGTGGTAAATTAAAACAAAGTTATAATTAAATACATTTATTGTATTTTTGTTTAAAAAATATGGAGTACCTACTTATGTAGATGATGATGATTTTATGCAGATATTAATTAAGGTCAGTAGGTATATAAGTGAACTTCAAAATATGCAACGTTGGTTGCTTATCTGAAATTGAAATTTAGAACTGATAAACACCTTCACTATTTTCACTGAGATGTGCTTCCTCCTCCTCGCGTCGTGTTCCTCATTTCTGAAGGTCGCGTTTCCCGTGACAGGAGACCAACTTTTCTTTGACGATGATTCTCCATCTGTGTCTGTTCTTGGGAACGTGGAGTGCATCGTGCAGCTTGTTTTTCAGCGTTGCACGTATATGGTCAGACCATGGAATCGGGCTGCGGCCTCTTGCCTTAGACCTTGCCAGTGATCATCAGCTGCTCGAGGTTATGATCATCCTTTCGGGCAATGTTGTGTTGTGTCGTTCTGAATAAGTTTATAATTAAAACATATTTAAAATTAAGTATTATTGTAAAAAATCACATACCTATCAACAATAATGAAATGTAATAACATCACAATGCAGTAAGTATTAACAAATTATACAGTAGGTAGGTAGGTTCTACGGTTTTCTAATCTGATTTTACAATTATTTGTTAAAGGATTTATTTTAAAGCTACGGGGCCCATATTACTTAAAGGTACCTTACTTTAATGTAATAAATATATAATAATAAATTCCCATAACTAAATAGATAATATAAAATTAACTAAAAACTAATTGTAGCAATTTGTACCTTGTAAATAGTAAGTAGGTACCTACCTACTTCATCGACAGAATGGTTAAAAGTTGCTAGGATATATGAAAAATGGCATATCTAGTGGACACTTACTTTGAGCAATTTAAAATTTATTTAAATATTAAATATTTGTATGGTAGGTTTAATTTTTCAATCAAATTAATTTCATTCGTAACTGTACCAACTTTTAAGGACAATTATGCTAATAATTTTAGAAGGTTGGTAAAATGCATTGCGTGGCCGCTTTTTTTATAATATTCTAGATTTGGTCGGGTTACCACGCATATTTATTTATATATGCTTTATTGTAGGTACACCAAGTTAAAACAAAGAAAAGGAAACTTAAAACTAAAATACATACAACAGGCGGCCTTATCGCATACCGCGGCTATCACTGTCCATTCCAGGCAACCTGGAATGGACAGTGATAGCCTGGACATGAAATGGGGTTGACTTTGGTGTAACACATAACAATACGAATATTTACTTTAAACACAATAATATTATTATAGATACACAAATATATACATACGTTCAATAATAGATACATAAATAGGTACATACACACTTAATAAATATATAGGCAATGAAAGTAGATGTTGACTAACGACAATCACAGTGACAGGTAATGTTCTTTTACGAGTCTTTTAAATACAAGCAAAGACTGGGCGCGTTTTATTGGGTTGGGCAATGCATTCCACAGACGAGCAGCTTGGACAGTAAAAGCTTTATCCAAGAAAGTAGTGAATGTATTGGCATTTTAAGTCGCAAGTTATCCGATGACCTAAGTGATTTCGTGTGGGAATCGCAGATAAACTGAAAACGATCCTTGAGGTAAAGAGGAGTGGAAGGAGTAAAATGCACATTATACAGAAGAGAAAGAATATGAGCATTCCGGCGAAGGCGAATTGGCAACCACTTGAGCTTTACACGGAAATCGGAAACATGGTCATATTTGCGCAAACCGAATATGAACCTTGTACAAAAATTTTGAAGGCACTCAAGTTTATCGAGTTGTTCTTGAATAAGGTCAAGATAGCTGGCATCAGCATAATCAAGGATGGGAAGTAGAAGAGATTGTGCAAGCGCAATCTTGGTGGCAGTCGGAAGAAAATTACGCAGTCTCCTCAAAGTTGCAGCAGATGCAAATAACTTGCGGCTTACTTCCTGCAGTTGGGCAGTCCAAGAGAAGTTCTTGTCGATGAATATCCCCAAGTTCTTAACTTTCTCACTGAAGGGAATAACTGAATTGTCAAAACGAACTTGGGGAAGAGCCGTCCAGTCGATCCTAGAAACCATTCTCGAACTGCCCACTACTATAACCTGCGTCTTGATAGGATTGACCATAAGCCCGTACCGCTTGCTCCAATCGCAAATGCGAGCCAGATCCAGATTGATTGCAACGATAGCCTCAGACAGATTTCCGAGAGGAGCTCGCGAATAAATTTGTAGATCCTCTGCATAAAGATGGTAGGATGAAATGAGTTCATTGGAGATTGAGTTTATAAAAACTGCGAAAAGTAAAGGTGATAAAACGCCACCCTGTGGTACCCCGGCAGAAGTACTATACCAGGAAGTTAAGTTATCTCAGATGCAAATACGTTGCCGGCGGCCGAACAGGTAACTTCGAAACCAGTCAACTACCGATGGAGATACATTAAGAGAGCGTAGAATGCCAAGCAAAACATCGAAATCAACAGTATTAAAAGCATTACTGAAATCTAGCAATGCTAAGACCGTCAGATTACTTCAGCTTTCCATGGCTGATCTGATATTTTCCGTGATATTGAGTAGAGCAGTGGAGGTGCTGTGACCAGGACGAAAGCCGGACTGGAAGGGGTTGAGGAGATTATTTTTGGCAAGGAAACTGCTAATTTGATTATGAATTAACCGTTCTAGGACTTTGGACAGGAATGGTAAGACGGATATTGGACGGTATTCAGAATAGGATGTAGGATTGGACTTTTTGGGTAAAGGAATAATTTGCGCATCTTTCCATGAACTTGGATGTGGCAAATGACAGGAAGGATAACGTCCAGCTCCGGGAGTAACATTTAGCGGCTGATACAGTCGCATCCTACTGCATTGGAGGTAATCAATAGTATGCTCTTCTTAACATCACATGCGGAGAATTGACTAAAAACAAATGGAGAAGAATAACTGGGAGTCGTAAGAGATGAAAGATAATTCAATGTACTTAATTTTACTGTCCGATCGAAATTGGACGAAGCTGTAAAATGATTATTCAATGCATCGATGTCTAAATCTTTAGGGATTGACTCTTGCCGGGTTTTACCGACCCCCAGCGATCTTAGAAAATTCCACACTTTGGATGTGTCTCCGTTTTGGACAGAGTTATGAATGTGTTGGCGATTAGCATTCCTACACACCTTATTGCAGGGTTTGCGGACTGAGGCATATTTGTCCCTATTCTCATCAGTAGGCCGACGCTTAAATTTGGACTTTGCCTCAACCTTTTTGTTAATTAACCGTTTGATCTCATCTGTCAGCCACGGCGCCGGCAAATGTTTAACTTTAACTGCTCGTACAGGTGCGTGAACATCATAAAGATCGACCAGGGGGGTGACCATAAGCTCTTAGAGCGGTATCAATTTGATATCGAGTAAGTGACAGATGTATACAAGTCAGATACATCTGTCCCTTATTCGATCTCAAATTGATACCGCTCTAAGAGCATGGTCACCCCCCAGTTTAGCAATAAAGATTTCCACTTTCTCATCGACCGACGTAGAGGCAAACAGAGGAGCCTAATCAATATTACTTGCATCCTCGTTCTTCGAATAGAATATTATTATCTCGCTTGATTGTCAGCGTTCATACCACCAAAATTGCGTTGCATGAGGATTTTGGCTTTAGCCTTAGGTGGACGAAATTTATAGGAAAGAAAAATCAGGTCATGATACGAAAAGGCGTCGGCTGAGCATTGGCCATGCTTAGCGACGCGATAGGAGACAAACATCAAGTCAAGAAGCGAAGGGGCACAATTTGGAAAATGGTGAGTAGCACTTAGTCGCAAAATGGAAAGATAACTAGAAGCTGCAACATTATTCAGAGAGGAAGAGCGATGGTCTTGTTTCAGGAGACAGGTGTTAAAATCACCCATTATTATGCTATGACTGTAAGATGGGATCAGAATTTCTAAGAGTTTTTCAAAAGATGAAAAGAAATTAATGCGTAAGGAGGGACAGTAATACACGCCAAGAAGTAGTTTTGAGTGATGTAATTCGACTTCAAGAAACAGGTGTTCACCAGCATTTGATGGCGGTGGCTCCGCTGACACATGGACAACAGAAAAAGGAATGTGCGCACGGAGATATATGACAACACCACCACCAACCGTCCTGTCGTTTCTAATTAGTACGAAGCCAGGAAGAGAGTAGCTAGTTGAAGGGAGAGAAGGCTCAAGCCATGACTCGGATACAAGAATAGCATGAATGTTCTTACAGTCAAAACTTGCCAGCATATCGTGGAAATGGGCCGGAATACTCTGGGCATTGATATGAATAACGTTAATTTTTTTAGGATCATCAGAAAACTGCGCCTTAAGACTGTCTGCAAGAGAAGGAATGGACACGAAACTGTCATCGTTACTTGTTACAGAGAAAAATCTATAACTATCACTGCTCAGATCGAAATTCATAAATATTTACCTAATAAAAAAATAATAAAATCTAAATAAAGTCTAGGAATAATTGAACTATATATCTAATTATTGATATAAGATTCAGTTACCACAACTACATGCGGTCTTCAAATAACTCAGCTGCGCGCCGTGGCTGGAACAAATTAAAGTTTCATCATAACTTTTTAAGTACGTATAGGATACTAAAGAAACTTCAGTACCATTTATAAGCAGTAATTACCTATATAATAACGTTAGTCTTTGGAGCGCTTATTTAAAGTGCTAGGACCTATTAAAGCAAATTTCTATATACTAAAATAACTTCAAAACGGTGCATTATTGTGGATTATTTTATTGCGTAACAGATTATACCTAACTAATTAGCCAGATGTCATGTAGAAATATCATAATCATCCGTTGAGTCAATTCCGAGAGATGCAGCAATCGTGCAAACGTTGCCGCAGCAGAATTTTAAACATCTTCGCAACGATAGCAAATACAAATTAAATTGTACCATTTATTTCAAATTGATATCTAATTATTTAGATAACATTTATTTCAATATACCTGTTAGAAAACAAAAGATCTGGCTGCGGTAACGTTACTGCATGACGCACTTATATGACGGTTTTCGACATTATCTGGCTGGAATAACGTACTCGATATTTTAAAAGAGAAATCTTGAAATGAAAATTTAACACCGTGACTACCGCCACCCCACCAATGGCATGGTATATCTCGTAAACTACTGGAGTACTATTTGTGAATTTTGGGTAAGAATTTTATCTTGCTGGGTAGTATAATTTTCTATGTTTGAGGAAAGGCGCAAGCTGCTCAAACTTGGAATCAACATTCATGGTCGTGGTCCTGCTGAACGAGCGAGCGAAAGTTATCATCGTTGATTTCTCGGTAAATACAAATGTTTTTTCTTTTTTTTTTACGAAATGAATCACATTTATGGGTAGTAATTATTTGTATACTTAGAATTGCTGTAGCATGCCTCCGTTTTCGGCGCTCATGGTGGTGTACGTTACCCCAACAGGAAAGTGGCTCCTGGAGTGATATGAGTGGAACGTATAATTAGAGCGTAATCTGCTGTGAATGTGCGCTACATAAAAAACATGTGCGTGTCTTCGTTTTTGAGAAAAACGGAAAAAACGTTTCCTGCTAGGGTAACGTTGTTCCAGCAGGAAAATTCTAAACGAATGATCGGAGTGAGAAATGTTGTGCATGGGCAGAGAGCTTATAGTTGTGCAAGAATGTGCGCTGAAAATATAATAAGTGCGTAATCTGGTTTTCGAGATATTGCATTTCCTGCTGGGGTAACGTTTTGCAGAATCGTGTATCTCTGAAACTATTGTGTGTGCGCCTGTAGAATAAACATACACGAGTAGCTCTTGATTTGTGCCGGAATTAGATTTAAGAAAATATTTATAGTTTTCAAGAAATCGCACTTTTTTGAAAACCCGAAAAAAAATCACAGCGCCTAAATGAGAAAACTTATAAGCTCGCTGAAAACTGTAATCAGTCCATCTTGACGCTTGTATTAACCATAAAAAGTTTCAAAAGTATACATGCTTGCGTTATCGAATAATATTGCTAAAAGTCAAAACGACGGTGTCATAACTTTGACGGCAAAATACGAGAAACCGGCTCAACCCAAGATTGTAGGTGTAAAGCACAAATAAGAGAGTTTAGTCAAAAATATATAGTGAAAATATTCAGCTTGGAATGTTTCGCATTAAGTAGATTTAAACACAAAACTACAAAACTAAACATGTAAACAACGGCTGGTTATCCGACCAAATTTGAATGACTACAAAAAAGCGACGGATTCATACATAACGATGACCTTCTTAATTGGACGTATTAAACCTAAGCTGTTGTCCGTACAGTCGCGTTCAAACGTTTGGTGATTTGACTTAATTTTGGGGGCTAATTAAAAAATATATTAAATGCACCTTGTGACCATAACAAATGAAAGAGCTTGTTGATGTAGAAATTATTATTTTTCTTCTCTAAATTATGTTTCTTAAAGTAATAATGGTTTGGCGACGATACTTTGGCGATGTGTCGCAGGTTGATGGAAATAATAATGACTCCAATTTGTGGTAAATAAAAAGGGGTTTATTTTTAGTTGCACACACTTAAATACCATTTTACACTTATACTCTAACCAATGAAAATACAGAAACAAGTTTACAAATATAAAAATAAAATCTAAATGTAGTGTCCTTACACTCTTGAATTGTTTTAATAAAATGAAAATGCTTCCATAGCTATTTAAAATACTTTAATTTAAATTATACATGACCTTAGTCGGTGGCTTCCAAGATGGTTCCTTTTTTCCGGATATTAGAAAAGACAAGAGACTTGTGAACATAGATATTCAATTTGTGTTGCCATACTTATCTTCTAAATACACTACACTAAACCAATAGGGTTGCTTGATTATTTGGGACCAATCGGGTTGTAGCATAGTTTGGTGTTTGTTCCGTTAGTGTCGCCACAATCGACCCACGTGGTCGTTTTGGCGCGCATTCTACGAGGCGTTCTGCGCGCTGAAGTTATAAATATAGGTGGCGCGTAGATTCGGCCTTTTTCTTCGGGCGGCCGTTGCGCAAGACAGACGTGTCCGGCGCGATGGTTGCTCGTGTCCTGTTTCTTTACAAATGAGTTCCTTCGGGATCTCAGATGAGTTCTTTTCAGAACTGGGAATAGTCAAAACGTAAACGTACCGTAAATAGTTCTTTTGAGGACTGCTTGCTTCAATGTTTCTGGTAACAGAGTGTCAAAACGTACTGTGATCAAAAGTCCTTTTAAGGGCTACTTGTTTCATTGTTCTAATAAAGAGTGTCAAAAACGTGGATTGATGATGTGGCTACAGTACTCCCCTTCAAGCGAAGCGTACCGGCAGCTTGACTGTGCGGCCTGTACGTGTTGTTTTGTTCACGGCGGGCTGTAGCGGCATGTTGGCGGCAGGTACTTGAGTTCCTTGCTTGGTGACGGTTGGGTCGGTATTTGTTTTTTTGGTAAAGGTCACTGGTTTTGGTGTGGTAATCTTGGTTGGCGGTAAGGTATCGGTATCTTCTGTGATGACATATGCAGGCTTCAATCGATCGATGGAAATGTTGACTTGCCGATCTGGTAACTGGATTAAATAGACTTTATCTGTTCGGCTTATAACTCGATAGGAGCCTTCATATGGAGTTTGAAGTGGTTTTTTTACTGCATCAGTTCTGACAAAAACGTGGCTGCACGTGGGCAATTCTTGATGAACGAACATGTGTCTGTTATTGCTGTGATGCTCGGTTACGGCTTGCGGTTTGTTTGCTTGAATAATACCACGCAGTTTCTCAACGTAGGTATAATCCATCGCAGGTGTGCAGGTACTTGTATTGAAAAAATCGCCAGGTAAACGAAGATTGTAGCCATATGTAAGCTCGGCGGCGCTCACGCCTGAATCTGTACGTAGAGCGGCTCGAAGTCCAAGTAGCACGGTAGGCAATTCATCGATCCATGTGCTTGTGTCTGTGATTTTTGCGCGTAACGCAGTTTTAAGAGAGCGATGCCACCTTTCGACGATACCGTTGCTTTGAGGGTGATAAGCTGTTGTTCGAGTTTTCTTAATTCCCATTTGCTTCATCAAGTTTTGGAATAGTTGACTCTCGAATTGGCGTCCTTGGTCGCTCGTTAGTGTTGTAGGACAACCAAATCTTGCTATCCAGTGTTGGTAGACGATATCGGCTATTCGAACAGCTGATATTTCGTCGGTAGGGATCGCTTCAGGCCACTTAGTAAATCGGTCGATCATTGTTACTAAGTATCGGTGACCTTGAGCTGTTGTAGGGAGTGGTCCAACGATGTCAACGTGTAGGTGTTGAAAACGTTCACTTGGTGGGAAAGATGCTATGTTCGAGAATGTGTGTCGCTGTATCTTGCTCTTCTGACAATGTATGCAGGATCGAGTCCAAAGGTTGATGTCTGCGTTCATTGATGGCCAAAAATATTTTTGGGTCGTAAGCTTACGCGTCGTGCGTGTGCCTGGGTGACTTATATTGTGCAGGCTGTTAAAAACCTTTTGTCTATACTGCTTGGGTATATAAGGTCGTAAAAATGGGGTTGATGTTTCGCAATATAACTCGACGTCGGTATTGGGTATAATTACTTTCTTTAGAGTTATGTTTTTTTGTAATAACAATTGTTCTATGGTGCTGTCCTTTTGTTGTGCGCTGGCTATGTCTTTGTAGTCTACAGCAGATGGGCATGAAATGGTTTCTATGCGGCTGAGTGTGTCGGCAACGACGTTTTGTTTACCGCTCACGTGCCTTATGTCCGTGGTGAATTCGCTGATAAACAAAAGTTGTCTCGTTCGCCTCTGTGTTTCTGAGTTTGTATGCGTTTTCGACATTACAAATGTTAGCGGCTTGTGGTCGGTGAATACGATAAGATGGCGTCCTTCAAATATTTTTCGGAAATGTTTGACTGCCATGTAGATTGCTAGTAACTCACGATCGAAAGTAGAGTATTTCTTTTGTGCGTCGGTGAATTTCTTGGAATAGTATCCAAGCGGTTGCCATGTTTCGTTGATGTATTGTTGCAATACGGCTCCAGCTGAATTATCAGATGCGTCACAAAATAAAGCTAGTGTTGCATGATGCGATGGGTGAGCTAGTAAGGCTGCGTTAATGATGCTAGCTTTACATTGCTCGAACGCTTGGGTTGCTTCGTCGGTCCACGTGATCTGAGTTTTGTCTCGCTTCTTGACATTGTGTAGGTATGCGTTCAATGGTGCTTGTAGAGATGCGGCGTTAGGTATGTGATCGCGATAGAAATTGATCATACCGAGAAATCTTCTTAGCTCTTCGATTGTGGTCGGCTTGGGATAGTTAGTGATAACTTCGATTTTATGGTCCGGGGGTTTGATGCCTTCTGTTGATACGGTGTATCCTAGGAATTGGACTTCTGGTTTGCCTAGGTTGCATTTAACGGGGTTAATAGTGATACCGTTATCTTCTAACCTCTTTAGCACGATGTGAAGGTGTTCTCGGTGTTGAGCTTCGTTTTCGGATGCTAGTAACAAATCGTCGATGAATGGGAAAACGAAATCTAATCCTCGTAGCACTTCATGGATGTATCGTTGAAACGTTTGTCCCGCGTTTTTCAAACCAGGGCACATACGAGGAAATTCGAATAATCCCATTGGTGTGATGATTGCTGTCTTCTCAATATCTTCTTGTCTTACGTTCAGTTGTTGGTAGGCACGATTGAGGTCTATTGTAGAGAATATAGTTTTGCCGGATAGATGATGCGTGAAATCTTTGATGCGTGGAACAGGGTAGCGATCTGGTATCGTAATGGAGTTGAGTCGGCGATAATCACCACAAACTCTAATATCGCCATTCTTCTTGGGTACGATATGTAGAGGTGACGACCATGGGCTTTTACTGGGTCGGCATAGTCCTTGTTCTATCATGTTTTCGAATTCTCGCTTGACTGTTTCGAAACGATGCGGTGGGATGGGTCGAGCGCGGCAATGCAACGGTTGACCATGTGTTTCTATAAAATGTTGGACTTTGATGTCGGAGTTTAATTTCATCGATGTTAACCGTGTTATGTTGGGATATTGAGCTAAGATGTCGTGGTATGTTTGCGACATGTCAATGCTGCGTACGGTAGGCGTGTTTGATACTCGTATTGGGGCATTTACCTTTAAGCTTGTGACATCGTCGATGAGTTTTCGGTTTTTCAGGTCGACGATGAGTTGATGATGCTTGAGGAAGTCTGCTCCGAGTATTGGCTTCGAAACGTCAGCTACGATGAATTTCCATTTGTAGCGGCGTCGTAGGTTGAAATCGAGAGATAACGTTTTCTCGCCATACGTAGCTATTGTTGTGTTGTTAGCTGCGTATAATTGAAATGGTAACGGCGTTGTTACTTGACCCTTTCTTCTTGGTAGCACGGATATGTTAGCTCCAGTGTCGACTAAGAATGATAGTTTCGAGTTTCTATCGGTGATGTATAGGCGGTGAGAATTATGTTGAACGCCGGTGTCCGCCTCTGCCAACGTCCTGTTTAGTTTTCCGCATTTTGTTTTACGAATGAGCAAGGCGACGTGCAGCGTCTAGCTTGCTCTTTGAATCGTCTGTGATAATAACAGAATGGTGATGGCGATTCTGTTCGATTGCGTGATCTTGAAGGGTAGCGGTGTCGAGAAGGGTAGCGGCTGCGGCGATAATTGTTTTTAAATTGCGGTCTTGCTTTGAGTTCAGCCACTTCTAGCGTTAGCTTTCTTAATTCATTTATGATAAATTGCGTATCTGCTAACGGTGCTGATGATGTAGGTACAGCGGTTGACTGCACGGCTGCGACTTCTGTTGATGTTGCCTGCTCCATCATTTTGTCAGCGAGTAGCGCCAGCTCTTCGAGTGCCGTCTTTGTGCTGAATTGTTCACTTACTGCGAGTACTGAGCGGACGTGTGGTGGTAGGTGGTTTGTCCACATAAGACGCAGCGTGGAATCGGGAACTTTGTCTCTGGCAAGATTTCGCATGCGGCGGAGTAGTTGGGTGGGCTTCTGATCGCCGAGTTCCATCTCGGACAACAGTTTCTGAAATTGGCGGCAGTCTGATTCTTCATAGGCAGATATTAGCCTTTCTTTGATGGCTTTGTACTGGTCCGTCTCTGGTGGATTGTAGAGTAAATCCGTGATCTGCTCGATGTCTTGTCGCTCCAGCTGTGCTATGACCATCTGGGCGAGTTGTGATTGGTTTTTCTTGAGGTCATTCGTTGCGGCTTCGAAGCTAATAAACCAGAGTCGTGGTCGATCACGCCAGAATGGTGGTATGCGCATGGTGAGAGAGATACCAGCAGCTTCAGCCTTTGTGATGGTGTGTGATGTCGCTGAGCTTGTTTGTTCTTCTGTTGGGCAGGTATTCGGCATCTTGAAATGGGTACGCAGTCGAGGTTCTTCGCCAAAATATTCCTCAGTTATGTTCTGGTTCGAGTGTGTTCTGGTCCAGGTGTGCTCGTTTCGGGTGTGTTCTGTCGGGGTCACCACTTTGGCGACGATACTTTGGCGATGTGTCGCAGGTTGATGGAAATAATAATGACTCCAATTTGTGGTAAATAAAAAGGGGTTTATTTTTAGTTGCACACACTTAAATACCATTTTACACTTATACTCTAACCAATGAAAATACAGAAACAAGTTTACAAATATAAAAATAAAATCTAAACCAATAGGGTTGCTTGATTATTTGGGACCAATCGGGTTGTAGCATAGTTTGGTGTTTGTTCCGTTAGTGTCGCCACAATCGACCCACGTGGTCGTTTTGGCGCGCATTCTACGAGGCGTTCTGCGCGCTGAAGTTATAAATATAGGTGGCGCGTAGATTCGGCCTTTTTCTTCGGGCGGCCGTTGCGCAAGACAGACGTGTCCGGCGCGATGGTTGCTCGTGTCCTGTTTCTTTACAAATGAGTTCCTTCGGGATCTCAGATGAGTTCTTTTCAGAACTGGGAATAGTCAAAACGTAAACGTACCGTAAATAGTTCTTTTGAGGACTGCTTGCTTCAATGTTTCTGGTAACAGTGTCAAAACGTACTGTGATCAAAAGTCCTTTTAAGGGCTACTTGTTTCAATGTTTCTAATAAAGAGTGTCAAAAACGTGGATTGATGATGTGGCTACAATGGCATCAAATTACAGATCAAATTACAAACCTATTAATCTCAAATTAACTATCTCAAACAGGATTCCGTATTTCCGATTTCCTTTAGGGTTCCGTACTCAAAGGGTAAAAACGGGACCCTATTACTAAGACTTCGCGATCCGTCTGTCTGTCTGTCACCAGGCTGTATCTCATGAACCGCGATAGTTAGACAGTTGAAATTTTCACAGATGATGTATTTCTGTTGCCACTATAACAACAAATACTAAAAACAGAATAAAAATAGTATATTATGCAACTAGTGAATAAAGGACGGTTTTAAAGCGAGGGCCATAGATGAATCACGAACAAGTAAAGGATTCTATCAACTGAATCACTCCCTGCGGTCGTGATTCAGTCTTAGAATCGTGAGCGACGCGAGTGACTCATGGCCCTCGATATATATCCGTGTTATTCAAGAGTTGCATAATTTTATACCATGACTACGAGAAAAAGAAAGATTTAAGCGAAAATCGCAATGAGTAATAATAAATAAATGTTTTATTACCTTCAAAATTTCACATTTTCACATTTTTTGTAAATTGAAGCTGAGCTAGGTAACAGCATCTGTTTTTCAGGGGCTAGTGACTACCTCCGTTACATTACATAATTATAATTAATTAAACACCAACACAATTAATATTAGAATTACAATCCAAATAAGTATTCACTAAACATCCCAGACTAAAATCAAAATCATGAAAATCATTATTGAAATCCTAAATATTAACAAACTGAAAATTAAATCGATGAAGAAGTTTGAAAGTCGAATATTCTTTGCACAAGAAGTTTGTATCGATTTGTTGTTGTTTTTGCATTGAGATGGACGTCGAATATATATTGGTGTGTTCTAAATTCAAACACTAAAACAGTGAGTAAAAGTGCTTTTTATTCACTGTTTTCAGTGTATAAAATAATCTTTTTAGATGTGGAATGGTATAATAGTACATTATGGTACAAGTGTGCAATGTTGGTGATAACCGCTGAGGCGCCATTGAGACCCGAGCCGTAGGTGAGGGTCTTAAGAGAGTCGAGGACGGTAATCATCAATACACACGTGTATCATACGACGTTTTTCAACACACTTGTGAAGAAAATAATACTCAAAAATCATTTTCAACAGTAAAAGCGAGTTGTGATTTTTTTTCACAATGGCGGGCAAAATTAATCAGTTTTCCTATGCGCGCGCATTTAACAATGGCGATCGGCCATAGACTAAAAGAATGAGGTTTCTTTTTTTGGATTTTCGTGGATAGTGTTTTAGCCACGTACAAAATAGGGCATTTCAATTTTTCTTAATTACAGAGCAAATAAAATTTATATTTGAGTGAAAGTTTTATTTATTAAGCACGTACAAGTTGAAATTATCTATTTAAATACGAAGTTGCATGAAATGTTACATTAATTTATTTGTACTATTGAGCACGATCTTTTCTGTATCGAACCTTTTTTAAGAACAAAGCAACTCAACCAATAAATAAAAAAAAAAGCTCTATAACTCACTTGTGAATAATGGCAATGAAAAAGTCACAGTTTGATAACAGGTATCATTATGTGCCTAATTGCGGTGAAATTAGAGCCACTTTATGAGCAAGTGTGTTGAAAAAATATTTAAGTGGTGCTCCCATACAACAAACGTGATTTTTTTGTCGTTTTTTGCGAACCCTTCGTGCGCGAAAGCGACTCGCACTTGGTTTTTATTAAAAACAACCACCATCAAATTTTTGGTCTTTAAATTACTTTATTTAAAGACCAACTTTTTACTAATATTATAAAGGCAAATTAAAATGTCTGGATGTGTCCACAAAATTCTGAATGTATTTTAATGAAAGTTGGAATAAAGAAGATAGCTTATACCTTGGCACTACTTTTCTAATGTTCTTACGTAATCAAGTGCTTGGCAAATTAAAATGTCTGGATGTGTCCACAAAATTCTGAATGTATTTTAATGAAAGTTGGAATAAAGAAGATAGCTTATACCTTGGCACTACTTTCCTAATGTTCTTACGTAATCAAGTGCTTGGCACTTGATTACGGAAACAGCTAGTAGAATGTAATCCAATAATAAGTTAATTATTTTAATACTTTTCTACCTCAGTGTACTCAGGCACAACACGTTTCAACCGATTCGTGAGTAAAGTTAAGAAGGTCATCGTTATGTATGAATCCGTCGCTTTTTTGTAGTCATTCAAATTTGGTCGGATAACTAGCCGTTGTTTACATGTTTAGTTTTGTGTTTAAATCTACTTAATGCGAAACATTCCAAGCTGAATATTATTTTTGACTAAACTCTCTTATTTGTGCTTTACACCTACCATCTTGGGTTGAGCCGGTTTCTCGTATTTTGCCGTCAAAGCTATGACACCGTCGTTTTGACTTTTAGCAATATTATTCGATAACGCAAGCATGTATACTTTTGAAACTTTTTATGGTTAATACAAGCGTCAATGTGGACTGATTACAGTTTTCAGCGAGCTTAAAAGTTTTCTCATTTAGGCGCTGTGATTATTTTTCGGGTTTTCAAAAAAGTGCGATTTCTTGAAAACTATAAATATTTTCTTAAATCTAATTCCGGCACAAATCAAGAGCTACTCGTGTATGTTTATTCTACAGGCGCACATACAATAGTTTCAGAGATACACGATTCTGCAAAACGTTACCCCAGCAGGAAATGCAATATCTCGAAAACCTGATTACGCACTTATTATATTTTCAGCGCACATTCTTGCACAACTATAAGCTCTCTGCCCATGCACAATATTTCTCACTCCGATCATTCGTTTAGAATTTTCCTGCTGGAACAACGTTACCCTAGCAGGAAACGTTTTTTCCGTTTTTCTCCAAAACGACGACACGCACATGTTTTTTATGTAGCGCACATTCACAGCAGATTACGCTCTAATTATACGTTCCACTCATATCACTCCAGGAGCCACTTTCCTGTTGGGGTAACGTACACCTCATGGTGGTCCTGCTGAATGAAGCGTGACTACCTTCAAAGTAGATTTTATCAAAAACTACTAAGGTACCAATTTTGTTGTACGAGTACTAATCGGTACCAATTGAGTAGCAATTATTTACCAAATATGGAAACGATTGGCGTCGGGGTCCTGCGGTAGTCACGGACATAATTAAAAGTCAGTATTTTGTTGTATAATTTATTAAGGCAACTTACAATTGATTTAGATTTTATTTCAAGTCTTTTAGTCATCAAAACAATGTCTGAAAGCAGTGTTCAATTCATTAGGGTAATCTGATAATGTACAATTTTGTAAAAAAATATAAAAAACAGTCAAAATTCCAAACAATTAGGTCAAATTTTTATTTCTGTAAAGTCAGTCATAATTTCAAACAATTTTATTATATTTATAAAGGATGAATAATAAAGATTATTATCTTTTAAATTTAAAACAACTTTAACAACAGCTGCGTCAGATCTGTACTTATAATATCAAAGATTCTTTTTTATTAGCTCATGTTGGAGTCTTCGTCATGTAATTTAATTCTCTTTCGCTCAGTATTGTGGTCTACATTGTTTTCATCATCAACAATTATCTTGTCGTCTTTTGAGGGTTTCTCATCTGCTTCTAATACCTTGAGTTTAATGTCACATAGACTGGCTCCATGGAGAGTTTTAATAGCCTCCTGAGCTGCTCTAATTGATGCATACTTGGCAAACCCGAAAGTTTTATTAGGGAATGTAGACACATCTATGAGATCCCCAAAACGGCAAAAAGCGTCTTTCAAAATTGAGACAGGGGGTGGGTGAGGCTTGAACACTAAGAAACATCTCTGAGCTACCCTGCTGCTACTGTTAGCGAGTGGCTGCGGAGGGGGCAGACTAACACTACAGTAGTCAGTTTGATGGCTCTCCGATTTAGTGTCCTTCAAGCCAGGACCTGATGTGGCAGCTTGTATCAAAGTTGATGCCTGAGCTATAGCCTCTGCAAGCTGTATCAAATCAGGATTTGCTGAGTCAATAGCATTTTTAAAGTTGTTAACAATGTTAGAAAGGTTATTTGCTGCCTTGCTAAGAGGGTTATCATCTGGTTTCACAGATATGATTTCTCCTGAAGGAAACTCAAAGTTATTTAATCTTTCAACAGCATAAGTTGCTGATTTTTCATCTGAATATGTAATAATTGCCTTGCAGTAACCATTGAAAGAGTCTGATGAATATTTACAAGAAGTCATTCCTGGGATAATGTTAAAAAGCCTGTCTATGTACTTCTGTGGCACTTGTGGGCTACATGTTACACATACTGTGTCGTAATCATTAGGTTTGGATTTAATAAGTGAAGTCACACTGTCTCTTTTGTGCATTTCACCTCTGGACTGGCTGTAATGATCAATGTAACTATCTTTAACAATACTGGAGTTGCTGGAGTGGAAGCTTTCAGTAAAATTCTCAATACTATTGCGACTTCTTTTCAATTCTTCTTTAGGTGTTGCAAATATTGCTTTATATTTCTTATCACATCCTTCAAAAGCCATGGCTGCATCAAGAAATGAATTGTAATTGACATAAGCAAACCCCCTGCATTCATCAGTAAGTTTGTCCCTCTGCAGGTGGATGGTATGCACTTGACCAAATTCTGAGAAGTGCTGTCTTAACTCACTCTCAGTAACTTCTTTATGTACTTTGATAAAGAGACGCTTGTACTTATCCTCATTAGGGTTATGATTATCATTCTTGTGTGTAGCAACCATTACTCGGACGGGTTTACTACTGTTTGCAATAGTTTTCAAGTGCATCTCTTTTATAGCAGCTGCGGCGGAAGACGTCTTAGTATATTTAATGTACGCTATGCCCTTCGACTCCCCAGTGTTACGGTCCCTCGGCATGTGTATGTCTTCTATCTGACCATACACCTCGAACGCCGGTCTCAAATCTTCTACCCGTAGCTGCTTATTGCATACTACGAATATCCTGGAGTAAGGTGGCTTATCGTCATTGCGATCGTCGTTTCGCATACTTTGGTTCCAATTGTTCATGATCACAGTCTAACGGTATATTAGATCAGTACGTGGTCGTCAATCAAGTCGATAATACAAGCAGTCTGAAATAGTCTCGCGTTAGTCGTTATATTGTCTCTTCATGTCCAATTTTTTAAATCACCAATCATTTTGAGAATACAAATAAATCATTTCACGAACACCGACCAACAAAACACAAAAGAAGAATATTAAAAAAGTTCATTCAACTCATAATTTGTATTTGCACAGACTGCACCACACCAAGCACAGACTATTTTTTAATTTGAAACACTGGTGTGAAAAACGGAAAATAGGTAGAAGAATAAAAATAAAGGTAGTTTTTCACAGTCGAAGTAAGAAACGCGTGTCATGTTAGAGCCAAAACACACTATTTTAATACATACATAAACTTATGCCTTTTTCCCATGGGGGTAGGCAGAAACCACAGGATGCCACCTGGCTTCACTCACATTCATACATCGAGTCATACACACACGCCGGTTATGAGGACTGCGCTCCTGGCCTTTCGGAAGAACATCACCTATAAGGTTTATGTATGTCTTTCTAGGGCGTCCCCTCCCGGCGTTTCCATTCACGTCTGCCTTGTAAATGCCTTTCGTTAGTCGCCTTCCATTCATCCTCTCAACATGGCCAAACCATCTTAACATCTTCTATTAAACCACAAAGTTGTCTTAATACCTCATTTATCAATCTATCATTTAAAGTTACACCACACATACCTACTTCGCAAGGAGCGCATTTCTGCTGCATTAATCCTATTTTCATGTCTTTTTTGCCTTCACTTCATGTCTCTGAAGCGCTTATTACACTACACGGTATTCAGGGCCCTGAATACAGTTCCAGGTCAATGAGGTCGTTATTTTGGGAACCCTAACCTCCTACCAGGTATTACTCCATCCTAAATAAGAGTATAGGGCCCTGAATTCCGTGTAGTGTAATAAGCCCTTTAGTCAAAGAAAATGACAGCAGAAGTCAAAACCCACTGACTGTCAAATCTGTCGATAGTGTCAGTTTACCGTCATGCGTGGTTGTGTATTTTGTTTTTCTTCCATTTGAAATTACAAATGCAACGCAATAATAAAAATGAGACATACTATATTGCTCTTTTGAAGTATATACTGTAATGATACACCTTTAGTTGTGTTCTTTTAATTTCCTAACTTATCGCACAAGTCCTCCTCGAAAATGTTTCACAAAACTGATTCCATTTTACAGTCTCATCAAAGATTTTTCAGTCACGACGACTTTCAAGATGAGTTGAACAACTTGTTCAATAAAAAATTCCAATTTCGCTTCCACCAAGACTGGCAGTTGCCAGACAAAGAATCGTGGTTTTCCACCCCACCTTGGAAAGTAAAGCAATTAGAGATATTGAAAAATCGATTAAATTTTCACAAAAGTCAGTTGAATGATTTCAATATTGAAGAATGGAGCAGTCATACGCGGCGCAGAAACCCAGCGGGGGAGGTTGGCTGGAAGATCAGGTTTCAGATAAATCCAGAGTTCTTAACACAAGCATGGACAAAGTTCTATGAGTGTGCATGCACATACAGCATCATACCGGCGGAGGCGACGCTGGAGAGGAAGATGGTGTCGCTACACCTGTGCGAAGCTCCGGGGGCATTCATCACATCTCTGAACCACTACCTGAAGTCAAACCACCAGAACATTGATGTGAGTCAGTGTAGCAGCCAGTGAAATGCTAACAATTTAAATATCAACCAGATTGTGAGCATTTTGTGGTGTCAGTAAGGTGTTTTTGTTGTTTTCTTGTATTGAGTAGTTTGCATGTATTAACATATTTCCCTTTTCAATGACCATCTGTTTACACATCATTTTCATATTTATGAATACCAAACATTAGCAACTAATTACACTAATAAAATTTTACCAACTATGACATCATAGCTCCTTATACAAATACTGTATACTTGTTACCTAATTAATTACTTACTATTAAAATTAAGCTAAATAAAATCAGGGCTAAATATCATAATGTGTATAACTATTTAAAGAGACATTTTACATGTTTTCCATGTAAAAATGTCTCTTTAAATAGTATTTGACAAGAAGTGACAATACTTTTTATTTGTTTTGTCTATTGAGATTCCATATGGCTTCATCTTCAGTTTTGGTATAGAAACTAACAGAGTTTTGTACCTTTTTCAGTGGAAATGGGTGGCTAACACACTGAACCCGTATTACGAGGGCAACTCTCCATCCAACATGATCAGTGATGACCGGTTCATGTTCCACACACTGAACAACTGGGACTTCGGGGTAGACAACACAGGCAACCTCATGGATTGGGATAACTCACAGGCCATCATCAGGAAGGCCAAGTCTTTGGGGAAGGTAGGTGATCTAATGTCATCACATCACATCATCAGCCTATTAATGTTCCCACTGCTGGGACACAGGCCTCCTCTCTGTGAGAGGGGATGGTCCGTAATCCACCATGCGGGCCCAGTGGTGTGCGATTCAATGGCGCGGCCACAGCGTTTTTTTTTTAAAAAACACTATGTGAAGATTATGTAAAAATTTGCAAAAGTTGATTCCCAAAACCATAAATTTGTCAAAGTTATCGTTAAAAAGTTTTAAGGGTTTGAACGTGGCCGCGCCATTGAAACGCGGCGAACCGCGCGGCCACGGAGATCTTTAAAACTAAGCATTGAAGAGAACTAAAATTTGGGTACCTACATAACAGAATTAATTTGTAAAAAAAATTTAAAATATAGAAAAAAATCCTAGGTTTATATTTTAGGAGCTGTAACACTAACCCCATGGCCGCGCCATTGAAACGGTGATAAATGCGTTATCGCCGATATCTCGCTGAAAAATCATCGCAGAGGTCTGAAGTGTTTTGTAAAACCTATATTTGAATTTGTCAAAACATGTAAAAATACACACATACTACACGCTGTGGTTATCTATCGAAGAAAGAAAGAATTAGCGAGATCTTGTTTTGTAAACAACACCTATTAATATGTAGAATTACCAATATTAGGAAAAAAAGTTTTTATTTTTTTCATAATATAAAACCTTCAATACGTTACGAATGTTCTGATAGGGTGACCATGACTTATTGTTTACAGAAAACTTTCCACCTGTAAGTATTAGAAATTATCAAACTTGACTTTGTATTGTATAGATTGAGATTTATTACTGAAAAACCTATGACCTATGATGTGATCTAATGTAGATCTATATGATATTTTGGGACAAGATTTAGATAGATTTTTCTGATTTCTTGTGTTGTTATGGAGGCAATAAAAATTCTTCATCTAACCTTTGTTTTTTGCAAACTGCTGAGACATACTAAAAATGATTGTTTCATATCTTTTCCCCAGGTGCTGCTGGTAACAGCTGATGGCTCAATTGACTGCCTACAAAAGCCTGATGCTCAAGAAGAAGTGACCTCCCCTCTGCATTACTGCGAAATTATCACTGCATTGCAGGCACTCAGCCCAGGTACTTTACCAGTTTTGTTATTGATAATAAACATAAGTTGTATCAATTAAGATAAGGGGGAACACTCCATTATTCAACACTTAGGAGCAGTGGTGGCCCAGTGGTAATGATGACTTACATGTTGTATACAAGTTCGCACCCAGGAAGTCTTTGTGTAAATTATTTCATCACCAATGTTCTGTTGTACTTGAAACATTGATGGAAAACATTGTGAGGAACTAGAACCAAAAATTCGAAGATATATGACATCCACCAACCTGCACTGTGTGGTAGATTACCCGTGGCCCATTCTCTCTCACAGAGAAAAGCCTGTGTCCCAGCAGATGTGTTATGTGCCATGCATTAAAAGGCTGATGATGATGATGATAATATGTTCTACTAGCGGACACCTCGGGGTTTCACCCGCATAGTTCCCGTTCCCATGGAAATACAGGAATAAAAAGTAGCGTATGTCACCCCGGGATAGTGTAGCTGCCCAATGTTCAAAGATTTTTTTTTAAATGGTCCAGTAATTTTGTAAGTTTATTTGTAACATACAAAAATACAAATCTTTCCTCCTTTTAATATTAATATAGATAATTACAATTAGCTAGTTTAAAAAAGTAAGTTAGTAATAAAAACTTTATTTAATAAATGTTTCAGATGGGACACTAATCTTCAAGCTGTTCACATTATTTGAACATTCAACAGTGAGCCTCCTGTATCTCATCAACCATTTGTTCAATGAAGTGAATATTTACAAGCCAGTTACCTCGCGCCAGGGTAACTCTGAAGTCTATGCTGTCTGCCTCAAGTACAAGGGTGTGGCAATCTTGGAGAAATTCCTCCCTACTCTGCAGTCTGCATATGGTTCAGAAGTATATGGCAACGTTGCCTTGTTTCCCCTTGAAGCTATACCAGAAACATTTCTGAAACAAGTTGAAGAATGCGCATGCTACTTCTGTTCTATACAGTGCCAAGTGATCAACAATAACCTACAAGCCTACCTCATGCAGAAGAACATTGCACTGCATAGAGATATCAAGAAAATTCGAGCTACAGTAGCTAACGAATTCCTCTGGCAATATGATCTGAAACCTTTGGATAGTCAACAAGAGATTTTGAAAGGAATCCTACATGAAGAAAACAAAATCAACATGAATCCTAGGTACCACCGTGGATCTTACACAGAGAGGATGCTGTACACAAAGATGTCTCACAGAGAGAAGTTAAATAATTTGAATTCATTCCTACAGGCAGAGGTGCTGTCAAATCCTTTGATTCTAATCAATGAGGAAGTGAAATGGATGCAGTTCTACGACGAAAACTCTGAACTGACACTAATGTTCACATGTGGTTGTCCCGTACAGAAAATAAATAGCTCAAAGTTTATTTTTGTACCTATTTTTAAGTTATACCAACAGATTTTAGCCGAGGAAGAGTTTAGGGAGATAATATTTTGTAGAGATGGTAAATGTATGGATAATAATAGAGACTATGGACTGGAGATAAATATGAGACTGTTACTGCCCGAGTTTGAGCATTTAGAGAGCTACCATGTATTTGAGAAGAGGTGCTTCAAGATGCTGTTGCAGAGTTTGCAGAAGTTAGCAGCGGGGCAGACCCTGCTGGTCCAGAATATCAACATGCTGACACATTTCAATGTCAGTGTCATATACATCATAGGCAAGAAGTGTTTTGAAAAGATTGGCTTCACATCTCACAATACACTGCTGTTGAAGAACCTGGTGAACAAATCTGCTCTGGATTACCTTGAGCTGTTGAACAATGAATGTGGTAAAGTAAGGAGTGATGGCACTAAGGACGTGTTGAACTCCCTGATGGTCCAGACGACTAATGTTGGTGACTTCTACAACAGCATAGTTTTCTACAACAATACATTTTATCGGAACAAGTGTCTGGAGTACCTCACTAACATTGAAAAAGTTATCTAATCTATTATGCATTATTTCTGCGTTTTTAACTGTATGTACTTGAAGTCTATTTTTTAATGCATTTTTTATTGTTATAAATGTTCTTGTTCTGTAAACTCTATTTGACATACATTTAAAATATATCTTAAATGTTGTGTGAAGGTATTAGTATTATTCAGAAAAATCTTTATCCTCAATTTTTTTTTTATCTGCCTGCACTGTCCCAAAGCTGGAAAAAGTCATCCCCCCAAATCCAGCCAGGTATTCATTTCCTGAGTCACCTTGAACTAGCTCTTGTAGTAGGAGTCTAGGTCCTCGCGCCACCTCTTTCTGGGCCGGCCAATACGGCGCCGCCCATCCTCAGGCAACCCACACTAGAATTAGTTATAGCACCTAGGTGCTTTATCTAAGGAATAGACCGTTCATGACCAGGGCCTGCAGTCTCGACTTAGTTAGCGATCGATAAGTGAGCTAACGATCGTTAACTTTTACCGATAAAATACGCTTGCCGTAACGACGCTAACGTTAAATGCAAGTCTCGACATCTGAGTTATCGTGCAAAATCGGTCACTAATTTGACTTAGCGTTGTCGGTACGATAACGATGTTCGTATTCATAGTGCGGTGATTTTATTGTAAAATTATGGCAGTTGAAAAAAATCCTTGTATTTTAGGGAAAATTCGTTGACAAGATATTCAAAAAAAACTATTTTTCTTTGAAAATTGTACAGAAGATAGATAAACCTTATCATGTTAACACTTTTTTGCATACAAACGGGTAAGTAGCATATACCGTTTTTAAGAATACGCATAACAAAGAAGAAAATAGTTTGCTTCCTTGCAACACAGACGTTGAAAATGGGAAACGAACTGTCAATGTCAACTTTGTTTTGTACACAAATTATGACATTGAGATAGAATTGGAATTGATAGAAAAACTGGAAAAGAACCGTATTTTGATGGTGGAGGACAGTGTCAAAGGCGCAGGCCTGAGCCCGAGTGCCAGCAGCGTGAGCGTCAGGTAAATACAACCTACAACAATTTTCGATTTCAATTTTTGGTACTAAATTGAATACTTTGCGTATTTCCAAAGAAGTTCGTGTTTATGTTTACTTAATGAATATCTTAAATGTTTCAGGCGTACTTCGGGGCAGATTGATCCGCTTTTGGCGACTTTAGAAGTCCGACCATATCCCCACACGGGCAAATTTTGAAACAGGCTGGAAGGAGGTTGCCAAGGAATCCATCAAGTAGCCCGAGCAGTGCATGACGTTAAATCACAAGTTGCTTTTTAATTGTAAGTACAATCCACGTCAGTTTTATTTATATTTAGTAAAATGCACTATTCTAATTACAGCTTGAACTAAGGCAGCAAAATTAAATAAATAAATCATACAGTCTGGCAACCGAGGCATCATCACTGCTCCTTTGACTGAGGTGGAGAGATGTATGACATCCTTAATTGGTGTAGAGTACACATTTGGCATCGACTGCCCGGACGTTAAAAAGTTTCAAAAGAGTAACCGTGGAGTTTCTTGAAGGTTCTTCTCCATAGGAAATGACCTACCCGAACTGTGCACCTTTTGTCGACGTTTTATAAGTGCCCATGAAGGCCTATGTGAAATAAAAAGAAATATTTTGATATTGTTATGCTATTTCTTTTTTTATTATTAGAATCACAAGCACGCTAGAGGGTATTAAGAGACATTTTTTAGTACATCTAACTTTTTTACAGATGCTGGCAGCTGCAACTCAAGTGCAAGCAGACGCTGCCAAGATGCAGGCTGAGGCAGCCAAGGTACAAGCCGAGGCGGGAATGCTATTTGCATAGGCTGCAAATAAAATAGCTGATGCTTTTACAACATTTGTAAATAAAAATATTAAATGAATTTATATGTTTTTTATTTAAATCACAGAGGGTCAATAAAATAAAATTATGTAAATCTAGTATTAATGAGTCTTCTTCTTATACACTCTGCAACAGCTCGCCCAGTGCACGATACAAGTTCTGTATAACAAAAACAACATTTTAGGAGTATTCATACAATGGTGTTACATAAGGCAGACTTGATGCTGTAAGTCATTATCTATCACCTTTGGGTCAAATAAATGGAGATTCCAATGAAATAGGTATAAAGATCTGGAGAAAATTATATATTCTGCAAATATAGCTAATTAATAAATAGAATATATTCACCGGTAGCTTGGACCCGATACCGGTGGGCTACTATTTTATATGTTTTTTTTTATAAGCTAATATTTTAAAATGTTTTTAGTATGTACATTAATTGAATAAAGGAAATATAATATAATAAAATATTAAATGAATACCTTAAAATAAATCAATTGATTTGGCACCTGTAACTTCTAGGCCATCATCATGAACTCTACCATAATTGTCCAATATTTGCATAGGTGTAGTGACCTCCGGTTCATGTAATTTGTATTTTATGTGCATGTTGTGTATCACTGCACATGCATTGACAATTAGGCCAGCAGTGTATGGCTCATATGATGTATGAGCCATACACCACTACCCACTGGCGTTGGTGGGATAGATACCTAAAAACAGAATTTAGCACACCGAAGCATATTACAACGATGTTCATGGCTGAACAATGAACATTTGTTTATTGATACTCCGGTGTACCCAGGGTGTTGCAGCATTTCTAAACTTCTCTTTAACTACCCACCGTTCTTCTTGGGTTATGGGAAATTTGATGTATCTTCTTAAAAGGTTTTCATTGATAGCCTAACCCGCCGACCCGCCGACACAGCCCGGCGGCTTGGTGTCGGCGACCCAAACCCCTTGAAGCAAAGTCGCCGACACCACTGTGTCGGCGGGTCGGCGGGTTTGGTGTGTAGACTCCTTAAGTTACAGCATGTATTTTGGCTTATGCTGCATCCCCACTACAAGCTAGCACTGGTAGTTGGTAGCACCCTCTTGCGTAAAATCGGAGTGCCGTCAGTATCTATTAAAAAGAAAATTTTATGTACATCTTGGATATTAGAAAAATATTATAGAAATATTATTTAGGCACGGTAGTTACCCAACGCAAAGACACTCACTTGAATAGATGGGCGAAGTTCATGAAACATGTCCTTGTTGTTTCGGTAAATATAGAGAATTTGGCCATCCTCTAAATCCAAAGGGTTTTCACTTTCACGCCGGTTTTGTGCAATTTGCCACCTCATTATTATATCGCGTCTGTGTTGGAGCACGACCAAAGCCCACGCTAAATACTATACAGCCATATTACTCCAATTAATATTTATTTATTTTTGCGTAAACTCAAAAAACCAATGTTAACGATCGTTACGAATACTTATCGGGCTGTCAAAAATGCACGCTAGGAAATCCGATATCATACCGATAAATCGTTAACTTATCGTAAATATACGTTAAGTTAACGATGACAAACGTCAAAAATCGATAGCTTTGAAAGTCGAGACTACCAAAAATCCATATTTAACGATCGTTAGGACTTATCGACCGATCGTTACGAGTTATCGATCGTTATCTATGTCGAGACTGCAGGCCCAGGGCCTGCAGTCTCGACATAGATAACTGCAGGCTGCAGGCGACATAGATAACTGCAGGCCCAGGGCCTGCAGTCTCGACATAGATAACGATCGATAACTCGTAACGATCGGTCGATAAGTCCTAACGATCGTTAAATATGGATTTTTGGTAGTCTCGACTTTCAAAGCTATCGATTTTTGACGTTTGTCATCGTTAACTTAACGTATATTTACGATAAGTTAACGATTTATCGGTATGATATCGGATTTCCTAGCGAGCATTTTTGACAGCCCGATAAGTATTCGTAACGATCGTTATCATTGGTTTTTTGAGTTTACGCAACAATAAATAAATAATAATTAGAGAAATATAGCTCTAGAGTATTTAGTCGTGCTCCAACACAGACGCGATATAATAATGAGGTGGCAAATTGCACAAAACCGGCGTGAAAGTGAAAACCCTTTGGATTTAGAGGATGGCCAAATTCTCTATATTTACCGAATAAACAAGGACATATTTCATGAACTTCGCCCATCAATTCAAGTGAGCGTCTTTGCGTTGGGTAACTACCGTGCCTAAATAATATTTCTATTAATTTTTTCTAATATCCAAGATGTACATAAAATTTTCTTTTTAATAGATACTGACGGCACTCCGATTTTACGCAAGAGGGTGCTACCAACTACCAGTGCCATTACCAGTGCTAGCTTGTAGTGGGGATGCAGCATAAGCCAAAATACATGCTATAACTTAAGCTATCAATGAAAACCTTTTAAGAAGATACGTCAAATTTCCCATAACCCAAGAAGAACGGTGGGTAGTTAAAGAGAAGTTTAGAAATGCTGCAACACCCTGGGTACACCGGAGTATCAATAAACAAATGTTCATTGTTCAGCCATGAACGTCGTTGTAATATGCTTTGGTGTGCTAAATTCTGTTTTTAGGTATCTATCCCACCTGGCTCATATGATGTATGGCTCATACATCATATGAGCCATACACTGCTGGCCTAATAGTCAATGCATGTGCAGTGATACACAACATGCACATAAAATATAAATTACATGAACCGGAGGTCACTACACCTATGCAAATAGTGGACAATTATGGTAGAGTTCATGATGATGGCCTAGAAGTTACAGGTGCCAAATCAATTGATTTATTTTAAGGTATTCATTTAATATTTTATTATATTATATTTCCTTTATTCAATTAATGTACATACTAAAAACATTTTAAAATATTAGCTTATAAAAAAAAACATATAAAATAGTAGCCCACCGGTATCGGGTCCAAGCTACCGGTGAATATATTCTATTTATTAATTACCTATATTTGCAGAATATATAATTTTCCCCAGATCTTTATAACTATTTCATTGGAATCTCCATTTATTTGACCCAAAGGTGATAGATAATGACTTACAGCATCAAGTCTGCCTTATGTAACACCATTGTATGAATACTCCTAAAATCTTGTTTTTGTTATACAGAACTTGTATCGTGCACTGGGCGAGCTGTTGCAGAGTGTATAAGAAGAAGACTCATTAATACTAGATTTACATAATTTTATTTTTTTGACCCTCTGTGATTTAAATAAAAAACATATAAATTCATTTAATATTTTTATTTACAAATGTTGTAAAAGCATCAGCTATTTTATTTGCAGCCTATGCAAATAGCATTCCCGCCTCGGCTTGTACCTTGGCTGCCTCAGCCTGCATCTTGGCAGCGTCTGCTTGCACTTGAATTGCAGCTGCCAGCATCTGTAAAAAAGTTAGATGTACTAAAAATGTCTCTTGTGTTTGTGAAAAATGTGCTTGTGATTCTAATAATAAAAAAGGAAATAGCATAACAATATCAAAATATTTCTTTTTATTTCACATAGGCCTTCATGGGCACTTATAAAACGTCGACAAAAGGTGCACAGTTCGGGTTGGTCATTTCCTATGGAGAAGAACCTTCAAGAAACTCCACGGTTACTCTTTTGAAACTTTTTAACGTCCGGGCAGTCGATGCCAAATGTGTACTCTACACCAATTAAGGATGTCATACATCTCTCCACCTCAGGACTTATCGACCGATCGTTACGAGTTATCGATCGTTATCTATGTCGAGACTGCAGGCCCTGGGCCTGCAGTCTCGACTTAGTTAACGATCGATAAGTAAGCTAACGATCGTTAACTCTTACCGATAAAATACGCTTGCCGTAACGACGCTAACGTTAAATGCAAGTCTCGACAGCTGAGTTATCGTGCAAAATCGGTCACTATCTTGACTTAGCGTTGTCGGTACGATAACGATGTTCGTATTCATAGTGCGGTGATTTTATTGTAAAATTATGGCAGTTGAAAAAAATCCTTGTATTTTAGGGAAAATTGGTAGACAAGATATTAAAAAAAAAACTATTTTTCTTTGAAAATTGTGCAGAAGATAGGTAAACCTTATCATATTAACAATTTTTTGCATCAAAACGAGTAAGCAGCTTATGCCGTTTTTAAGTATACGCATAACAAAGAAGAAAATAGTTCGCTTCCTTGCAACACAGACGTGAATATGGGAAACAAACTGTCAATGTCAAGTTTGTTTTTTGTTTGTACACAAATTATGACATTGAAATAGAATTGGAATTGATAGAAAAACTGGAAAAGGACCGTATTTTGATGGTGGAGGACAGTGACAAAGGCGCAGGCCCGAGCCCGAGTGCCAGCAGCGTGAGCGTCAGGTAAATACAACCTACAACAATTTTCGTTTCCTATTTTTGGTACTAAATTGAATTCTTTGGGTTTGTCCAAAGTAGTTTGTGTTTATGTTTACTTAATGAATATCTTAAATGTTTCAGGCGTACTTCGGGGCAGATTGATGCGCTTTTGGCGACTTTAGAAGCCCGTCCATATCTCCACACTGGCAAATTTTGAAAAAGGCTAGAAGGAGGTTGCCAAGGAGCTCAACAAACTCCCAAACGAATCCATCAAGTAGCCCGAGCAGTGCATGACGTTAAATCACAAGTTGCTTTTTAATTGTAAGTACAATCCACGTCAGTTTTATTTATATTTAGTACAATACACTATTCTAATTACAGCTTGAACTAAGGCAGCAAAATTAAATAAATAAATCATACAGTCTGGCAACCGAGGCATCATCACCAGTGATGATGCCTTTGACTGAGGTGGAGAGATGTATAACATCCTTAATTGGTGTAGAGTACACATTTGTCATCAACTGCCGGGACGTTAAAAAGTTTCAAAAGAGTAACCGTGGAGTTTCTTAAAGGTTCTTCTCCATAGGAAATGACCAACCCGAACTGTGCACCTTTTGTCGACGTTTTATAAGTGCCCATGAAGGCCTATGTGAAATAAAAAAAAATATTTTGATTATGTTATGCTATTTCCTTTTTTATTATTAGAATCACAAGCACGCTATAGGGTATTAAGAGACATTTTTAGTACATCTAACTTTTTTACAGATGCTGGGAGCTGCAACTCAAGCACACGCTGCCAAGATGCAGGCTGAGGCAGCCAAGGTACAAGCCGAGGCATGGGTGCTATTTGCATAGGCTGCAAATAAAATAGCTGATGCTTTTACAACATTTGTAAATAAAAATAATAAATGAATTTATATGGTTTTTATTTAAATCACAGAGGGTCAATAAAATAAAATTATGTAAATCTAGTATTAATGAGTCTTCTTCTTATGCACTCTGCAACAGCTCGCCCAGTGCACGATACAAGTCCTGTATAACATAAACAAGATTTTAAGAGTATTCATACAATGGTGTTACATAAGGCGGACTTGATGCTGTAAGTCATTATCTATCACCTTTGGGTCAAATAAATGGATATTCCAATGAAATAGGTATAAAGATCTGGGGAAAATTATATATTCTGCAAATATAGGTAATGAATAAATATAATATATTCACCGGTAGCTTGGACCCGATACCGGTGGGCTACTATTTTTATGTTTTTTTATTTATAAGCTAATATTTTAAAATGTTATTAGTATTACATTAATTGAATAAAGGAAATATAATATAATAAAATATTAAATGAATACCTTAAAATAAATCAATTGATTTGGCACCTGTAACTTCTAGGCCATCATCATGAACTCTACCATAATTGTCCACTTTTTGCATAGGTGTAGGGACCTCCGGTTCATGTAATTTATATTTTATGTGCATGTTGTGTATCACTGCACATCCATTGACTATTAGGCCAGCAGTGTATGGCTCATACATCAACTGGCATTGGTGGGATAGATACCTAACAACAGACTTAAGCCCACCAAAGCATATTACAACGAGGTTCCTGGCTGAACAATGAGTATTTGTTTATTGATACTCCGGTGTCCCAGGGTGTTGCAGCATTTCTAAACTTCTCTTTAACTGCCCACCGTACTTCTTGGGTAATGGGAAATTTGACATATCTTCTTAAAAGGTTTTCATTGATAGCCTAAGTTACTTAGAATCTTGGCTTATGCTGCAGCCCCACTGCAAGCTAGCACTGGTACTGGTTTTTGGTAGCACCCACTTGCGTAAAATCGGAGTGCCGTCAGTATCTATTAAGAAGAAAATGTTATGTACATCTTGGATATTAGAAAAACATAATAGAAATATTATTTAGGCACGGTAGGTACCCAACGCAAAGACACTCACTTGAGAATCCACAGAAAGTCCGTAACGCCGTCGTCTTTGAATAGATGGGCGAAGTTCATGCAACATCTCCTTGTTTTTTCGGTAGAGAATTTGGCCATCCTCTAAATCCAAAGGATTTTCACCTTCACGCCGGTTTCGTGCAATTTGCCACCTCATTTTTATATCGCTTCTGTGTTCGAACACGACTAAATCCCACGCTAAATATTTATTTATTGTTGCGTAAACTCAAAAAACCAATGTTAACGATTGTTACGAATACTTATCGGGCTGTCAAAAATGCTCGCTAGGAAATACCGATAAATCGTTAACTTATCGTAAATATACGTTAAGTTAACGATGACAAACGTCAAAAATCGATAGCTTTGAAAGTCGAGACTACCAAAAATCCATATTTAACGATCGTTAGGACTTATCGACCGATCGTTACGAGTTATCGATCGTTATCTATGTCGAGACTGCAGGCCCAGGGCCTGCAGTCTCGACTTAGTTAACGATCGATAAGTAAGCTAACGATCGTTAACTCTTACCGATAAAATACGCTTGCCGTAACGACGCTAACGTTAAATGCAAGTCTCGACAGCCGAGTTATCGTGCAAAATCGGTCACTATCTTGACTTAGCGTTGTCGGTACGATAACGATGTTCGTATTCATAGTGCGGTGATTTTATTGTAAAATTATGGCAGTTGAAAAAAATCCTTGTTTTTTAGGGAAAATTGGTAGACAAGATATTCAAAAAAAACTATTTTTCTTTGAAAATTGTGCAGAAGATAGGTAAACCTTATCATATTAACAATTTTTTGCATCAAAACGAGTAAGCAGCTTATGCCGTTTTTAAGTATACGCATAACAAAGAAGAAAATAGTTCGCTTCCTTGCAACACAGACGTGAATATGGGAAACAAACTGTCAATGTCAACTTTGTTTTTTGTTTGTACACAAATTATGACATTGAAATAGAATTGGAATTGATAGAAAAACTGGAAAAGAACCGTATTTTGATGGTGGAGAACAGTGACAAAGGCGCAGGCCCGAGCCCGAGTGCCAGCAGCGTGAGCGTCAGGTAAATACAACCTACAACAATTTTCGTTTCCTATTTTTGGTACTAAATTGAATTCTTTGGGTTTGTCCAAAGTAGTTTGTGTTTATGTTTACTTAATGAATATCTTAAATGTTTCAGGCATACTTCGGGGCAGATTGATGCGCTTTTGGCGACTTTAGAAGCCCGTCCATATCTCCACACTGGCAAATTTTGAAAAAGGCTAGAAGGAGGTTGCCAAGGAGCTCAACAAACTCCCAAACGCATCCATCAAGTAGCCCGAGCAGTGCATGACGTTAAATCACAAGTTGCTTTTTAATTGTAAGTACAATCCACGTCAGTTTTATTTATATTTAGTACAATACACTATTCTAATTACAGCTTGAACTAAGGCAGCAAAATTAAATAAATAAATCATACAGTCTGGCAACCGAGGCATCATCAGCAGTGATGATGCCTTTGACTGAGGTGGAGAGATGTATAACATCCTTAATTGGTGTAGAGTACACATTTGGCATCGACTGCCGGGACGTTAAAAAGTTTCAAAAGAGTAACCGTGGAGTTTCTTAAAGGTTCTTCTCCATAGGAAATGACCAACCCAAACTGTGCACCTTTTGTCGACGTTTTATAAGTGCCCATGAAGGCCTATGTGAAATAAAAAAAATATTTGGTTATGTTATGCTATTTCCTTTTTTATTATTAGAATCACAAGCACGCTATAGGGTATTAAGAGACATTTTTAGTACATCTAACTTTTTTACAGATGCTGGGAGCTGCAACTCAAGCACACGCTGCCAAGATGCAGGCTGAGGCAGCCAAGGTACAAGCCGAGGCATAGGTGCTATTTGCATAGGCTGCAAATAAAATAGCTGATGCTTTTACAACATTTGTAAATAAAAATAATAAATGAATTTATATGTTTTTTATTTAAATCACAGAGGGTCAATAAAATAAAATTATGTAAATCTAGTATTAATGAGTCTTCTTCTTATGCACTCTGCAACAGCTCGCCCAGTGCACGATACAAGTCCTGTATAACATAAACAAGATTTTAAGAGTATTCATACAATGGTGTTACATAAGGCGGACTTGATGCTGTAAGTCATTATCTATCACCTTTGGGTCAAATAAATGGATATTCCAATGAAATAGGTATAAATATCTGGGGAAAATTATATATTCTGCAAATATAGGTAATTAATAAATATAATATATTCACCGGTAGCTTGGACCCGATACCGGTGGGCTACTATTTTTATATGTTTTTTTTATTTATAAGCTAATATTTTAAAATGTTATTAGTATGTACATTAATTGAATAAAGGAAATATAATATAATAAAATATTAAATGAATACCTTAAAATAAATCAATTGATTTGGCACCTGTAACTTCTAGGCCATCATCATGAACTCTACCATAATTGTCCACTATTTGCATAGGTGTAGTGACCTCCGGTTCATGTAATTTATATTTTATGTGCATGTTGTGTATCACTGCACATCCATTGACTATTAGGCCAGCAGTGTATGGCTCATACATCAACTGGCGTTGGTGGGATAAATACCTAACAACAGACTTAAGCCAACCAAAGCATATTACAACGAGGTTCCTGGCTGAACAATGAGCATTTGTTTATTGATACTCCGGTGTCCCAGGGTGTTGCAGCATTTCTAAACTTCTCTTTAACTGTCCACCGTACTTCTTGGGTTATGGGAAATTTGGGTCTGTCCCAATAGTCCCATTGGCCTAGTCCCATGGTGGGACAAGTGGGATGATATATCCCACTAGTCCCATGGGACAACTGATACTAACATATTTTTAAAATTATGTCCCAATAGTTCCATGGGACAACTGATACTAATATATTTTCTAAATTATGTCCCATTAGTTCCATAGGACAGCAAGAACTGATTATATGATTGCGACGGTGAATCAGTCAGCAGGGTACAGGTGCATGTGAAAATGTCAATTTCACTCCAAACTGCAGGAACCTATTAATGAAGGAGATTTATATTTGTCAAATTTGTACACTAAGCCTCTGTTAACAGCGCAATTTTGAGCATTTTGTGAGGGTTCTATTGCTTCTAAAGATAATGTATCATCAAAAAGGAAAACATAGGAACATAGTATATATCTTCAATTTTCAGTTTATGGAATATCTTTTAAATTGATCCAATATTGGAGGAGGAAATAGGCGACAGCCAAACCTCGATTTATGACTTTTTACTAAGGCAATTCAGTCAGCGCTCTCTGTCCCCGTTTCTTCTTAAGACGTCATTTTGCAAAGTCACAATAAAAGCTTGTAAAATAAAAACACTTTTCAGGCAAAAATGTAATGTAATGTAAAATGCAAAAAGAAGCGGCTGTCCTACTAGTTAAAAAAATAATCTTTAGATAATTTTAGCGCAATTTTTCCAAAAAATGGCCCTACTGAGATGTCGCCTGTTATGAGTTCCATTTGAATTTTTTTTATTAAAATATCGTTATCAATATTTTTATTTTTTCGTTTACGCGATGAAGTTACTTCATCATTTCGAACAGTATTTACTGTAGCATCTTCTATTAATATAGGATTTAAAAAAAAAAAAAATACTTCTGCCTTTGTTACTTTCTTATTTATTTTGCGTTGCCAACCTTCAATCGAATTTGTCGTACGGTGTCTCTCGTATCATATTCGTTGCTTGTCAAGCCTTTGTATGCAATGCAATCACACAAATTATTTACGATGACGAAGTCGCAATCATACTCGTATAATCAGTACTTGCTGTCCTATGGAACTAATGGGAAATAATTCAAAAAAAATATAGTATTAGTTGTCCCATGGGACTAATGGGACATACTTTTAAAAATATGTTAGTATCAGTTGTCCCATGGGACTAGTGGGATATATCATCCCACTTGTCCCACCATGGGACTAGGCCAATGGGACTATTGGGACAGACCCGGAAATTTGACATATCTTCTTAAAAGGTTTTCATTGATAGCCTAAGTTACTTAGAATCTTGGCTTATGCTGCAGCCCCACTGCAAGCTAGCACTGGTACTGGTTTTTGGTAGCACCCACTTGCGTAAAATCGGAGTGCCGTCAGTATCTAAGAAGAAAATGTTATGTACATCTTGGATATTAGAAAAACATATAGAAATATTATTTAGGCACGGTAGGTACCCAACGCAAAGACACTCACTTGAGAATCCACAGAAAGTCCGTAACGCCGTCGTCTTTGAATAGATGGGCGAAGTTCATGCAACATCTCCTTGTTTTTTCGGTAGAGAATTTGGCCATCCTCTAAATCCAAAGGATTTTCACCTTCACGCCAGTTTCGTGCAATTTGCCACCTCATTATTATATCGCTTCTGTGTTCGAACACGACTAAATCCCACGCTAAATATTTATTTATTGTTGCGTAAACTCAAAAAACCAATGTTAACGATCGTTACGAATACTTATCGGGCTGTCAAAAATGCTCGCTAGGAAATACCGATAAATCGTTAACTTATCGTAAATATACGTTAAGTTAACGATGACAAACGTCAAAAATCGATAACTTTGAAAGTCGAGACTACCAAAAATCCATATTTAACGATCGTTAGGACTTATCGACCGATCGTTACGAGTTATCGATCGTTATCTATGTCGAGACTGCAGGCCCAGGGCCTGCAGTCTCGACTTAGTTAGCGATCGATAAGTGAGCTAACGATCGTTAACTTTTACCGATAAAATACGTTTGCCGTAACGACACTAACGTTAAATGCAAGTCTCGACATCTGAGTTATCGTGCAAAATCGGTCACTAATTTGACTTAGCGTTGTCGGTACGATAACGATGTTCGTATTCATAGTGCGGTGATTTTATTGTAAAATTATGGCAGTTGAAAAAAATCCTTGTATTTTAGGGAAAATTCGTTGACAAGATATTCAAAAAAAACTATTTTTCTTTGAAAATTGTACAGAAGATAGATACACCTTATCATGTTAACACTTTTTTGCATACAAACGGGTAAGTAGCATATACCGTTTTTAAGAATACGCATAACAAAGAAGAAAATAGTTTGCTTCCTTGCAACACAGACGTTGAAAATGGGAAACGAACTGTCAATGTCAACTTTGTTTTGTACACAAATTATGACATTGAGATAGAATTGGAATTGATAGAAAAACTGGAAAAGAACCGTATTTTGATGGTGGAGGACAGTGTCAAAGGCGCAGGCCTGAGCCCGAGTGCCAGCAGCGTGAGCGTCAGGTAAATACAACCTACAACAATTTTCGATTTAAATTTTTGGTACTAAATTGAATACTTTGCGTATTTCCAAAGAAGTTCGTGTTTATGTTTACTTAATGAATATCTTAAATGTTTCAGGCGTACTTCGGGGCAGATTGATCCACTTTTGGCGACTTTAGAAGTCCGACCATATCCCCACACGGGCAAATTTTGAAACAGGCTGGAAGGAGGTTGCCAAGGAATCCATCAAGTAGCCCGAGCAGTGCATGACGTTAAATCACAAGTTGCTTTTTAATTGTAAGTACAATCCACGTCAGTTTTATTTATATTTAGTAAAATGCACTATTCTAATTACAGCTTGAACTAAGGCAGCAAAATTAAATAAATAAATCATACAGTCTGGCAACCGAGGCATCATCACTGCTCCTTTGACTGAGGTGGAGAGATGTATGACATCCTTAATTGGTGTAGAGTACACATTTGGCATCGACTGCCCGGACGTTAAAAAGTTTCAAAAGAGTAACCGTGGAGCTTCTTGAAGGTTCTTCTCCATAGGAAATGACCAACCCGAACTGTGCACCTTTTGTCGACGTTTTATAAGTGCCCATGAAGGCCTATGTAAAATAAAAAGAAATATTTTGATATTGTTATGCCATTTCCCTTTTTTATTATTAGAATCACAAGCACGCTAGAGGGTATTAGGAGACATTTTTAGTACATCTAACTTTTTTACAGATGCTGGCAGCTGCAACTCAAGTGCAAGCAGACGCTGCCAAGATGCAGGCTGAGGCAGCCAAGGTACAAGCCGAGGCGGGAATGCTATTTGCATAGGCTGCAAATAAAATAGCTGATGCTTTTACAACATTTGTAAATAAAAATATTAAATGAATTTATATGTTTTTTATTTAAATCACAGAGGGTCAATAAAATAAAATTATGTAAATCTAGTATTAATGAGTCTTCTTCTTATACACTCTGCAACAGCTCGCCCAGTGCACGATACAAGTTCTGTATAACAAAAACAAGATTTTAGGAGTATTCATACAATGGTGTTACATAAGGCGGACTTGATGCTGTAAGTCATTATCTATCACCTTTGGGTCAAATAAATGGAGATTCCAATGAAATAGGTATAAAGATCTGGGGAAAATTATATATTCTGCAAATATAGGTAATTAATAAATAGAATATATTCACCGGTAGCTTGGACCCGATACCGGTGGGCTACTATTTTACATGTTTTTTTTATAAGCTAATATTTTAAAATGTTTTTAGTATGTACATTAATTGAATAAGGGAAATATAATAAAATATTAAATGAATACCTTAAAATAAATCAATTGATTTGGTACCTGTAACTTCTAGGCCATCATCATGAACTCTACCATAATTGTCCACAATTTGCATAGGTGTAGTGACCTCCGGTTCATGTAATTTATATTTTATGTGCATGTTGTGTATCACTGCACATGCATTGACTATTAGGCCAGCAGTGTATGGCTCATATGATGTATGAGCCATAAACCACTACCCACTGGCGTTGGTGGGATAGATACCTAAAAACAGAATTTAGCACACCAAAGCATATTACAACGACGTTCATGGCTGAACAATTAACATTTGTTTATTGATACTCCGGTGTACCCAGGGTGTTGCAGCATTTCTAAACTTCTCTTTAACTACCCACCGTTGTTCTTGGGTTATGGGAAATTTGACGTATCTTCATAAAAGGTTTTCATTGATAGCTTAAGTTATAGCATGTATTTTGGCTTATGCTGCATGCCCACTACAAGCTATCACTGGTAATGGCACTGGTAGTTGGTAGCACCCTCTTGCGTAAAATCGGAGTGCCGTCAGTATCTAATAAAAAGAAAATTTTATGTACATCTTGGATATTAGAAAAAATTAATAGAAATATTATTTTGGCACGGTAGTTACCCAACGCAAAGACACTCACTTGAATGAATAGATGGGCGAAGTTCATGAAACATGTCCTCGTTTATTCGGTAAATATAGAGAATTTGGCCATCCTCTAAATCCAAAGGGTTTTCACTTTCACGCCGATTTTGTGCAATTTGCCACCTCATTATTATATCGCGTCTGTGTTGAAGCACGACTAAATACTCTAGAGCTATATTTCTCTAATTATTATTTATTTATTGTTGCGTAAACTCAAAAAACCAATGATAACGATCGTTACGAATACTTATCGGGCTGTCAAAAATGCTCGCTAGGAAATCCGATATCATACCGATAAATCGTTAACTTATCGTAAATATACGTTAAGTTAACGATGACAAACGTCAAAAATCGATAGCTTTGAAAGTCGAGACTACCAAAAATCCATATTTAACGATCGTTAGGACTTATCGACCGATCGTTACGAGTTATCGATCGTTATCTATGTCGAGACTGCAGGGCCTGGGCCTGCAGTCTCGACTTAGTTAGCGATCGATAAGTGAGCTAACGATCGTTAACTTTTATCGATAAAATACGCTTGCCGTAACGACGCTAACGTTAAACTATGTCGAGACTGCAGGCCCTGCAGTCTCGACATAGATAACGATCGATAACTCGTAGCGATCGGTCGATAAGTCCTAACGATTGTTAAATATGGATTTTTGGTAGTCTCGACTTTCAAAGTTATCGATTTTTGACGTTTGTCATCGTTAACTTAACGTATATTTACGATAAGTTAACGATTTATCGGTATGATATCGGATTTCCTAGCGAGCATTTTTGACAGCCCGATAAGTATTCGTAACGATCGTTAACATTGGTTTTTTGAGTTTACGCAACAATAAATAAATAATAATTGGAGTAATATGGCTGTATAGTATTTAGCGTGGGCTTTGGTCGTGCTCCAACACAGACGCGATATAATAATGAGGTGGCAAACTGCACAAAACCGGCGTGAAAGTGAAAACCCTTTGGATTTAGAGGATGGCCAAATTCTCTATAGGTATTTACCGAATAAACAAGGACATGTTTCATGAACTTCGCCCATCTATTCAAGTGAGTGTCTTTGCGTTGGGTAACTACCGTGCCTAAATAATATTTCTATTAATTTTTTCTAATATCCAAGATGTACATAAAATTTTCTTTTTAATAGATACTGACGGCACTCCGATTTTACGCAAGAGGGTTCTACCAACTACCAGTGCCATTACCATTACCAGTGCTAGCTTGTAGTGGGGATGCAGCATAAGCCAAAATACATGCTGTAACTTAGGCTATCAATGAAAACCTTTTAAGAAGATACTTCAAATTTTCCATAACCCAAGAAGAACGGTGGGTAGTTAAAGAGAAGTTTAGAAATGCTGCAACACCCTGGGTACACCGGAGTATCAATAAACAAATGTTCATTGTTCAGCCACGAACGTCGTTGTAATATGCTTTGGTGTGCTAAATTCTGTTTTTAGGTATCTATCCCACCAACGCCAGTGGGTAGTGGTGTATGGCTCATACATCATAATATGAGCCATACACAACATGCACATAAAATATAAATTACATGAACCGGAGGTCACTACACCTATGCAAATAGTGGACAATTATGGTAGAGTTCATGATGATGGCCTAGAAGTTACAGGTGCCAAATCAATTGATTTATTTTAAGGTATTCATTTAATATTTTATTAAATTATATTTCCTTTATTCAATTAATGTACATACTAAAAACATTTTAAAATATTAGCTTATAAAAAAAAACATATAAAATAGTAGCCCACCTGTATCGGGGCCAAGCTACCGGTATATATTCTATTTATGAATTACCTATATTTGCAGAATATATAATTTTCCCCAGATCTTTATACCTATTTCATTGGAATCTCCATTTATTTGACCCAAAGGTGATAGATAATGACTTATAGCATCAAGTCCGCCTTATGTAACACCATTATATGAATACTACTAAAATCTTGTTTTTGTTATACAGAACTTGTATCGTGCACTGGGCTAGCTGTTGCAGAGTGCATAAGAAGAAGACTCATTAATACTAGATTTACATAATTTTATTTTATTGACCCTCTGTGATTTAAATAAAAAACATATAAATTCATTTAATATTTTTATTTACAAATGTTGTAAAAGCATCAGCTATTTTATTTGCAGCCTATGCAAATAGCATTCCCGCCTCGGCTTGTACCTTGGCTGCCTCAGCCTGCATCTTGGCAGCGTTTGCTTGCACTTGAGTTGCAGCTGCCAGCATCTGTAAAAAAGTTAGATGTACTAAAAATGTCTCTTAATACCCTCTAGCGTGCTTGTGATTCTAATAATAAAAAAGGAAAAAGCATAACAATATCAAAATATTTCTTTTTATTTCACATAGGCCTTCATGGGCACTTATAAAACGTCGACAAAAGGTCCTATGGAGTAGTACCTTCAAGAAACTCCACGGTTACTCTTTTGAAACTTTTTAACGTCCGGGCAGTCGATGCCAAATGTGTACTCTACACCAATTAAGGATGTCATACATCTCTCCACCTCAGTCAAAGGAGCAGTGATGATGCCTCGGTTGCCAGACTGTATGATTTATTTATTTAATTTTGCTGCCTTAGTTCAAGCTGTAATTAGAATAGTGTATTTTACTAAATATAAATAAAACTGACGTGGATTGTACTTACAATTAAAAAGCAACTTGTGATTTAACGTCATGCACTGCTCGGGCTACTTGATGGATTCCTTGGCAACCTCCTTCCAGCCTATTTCAAAATTTGCCCGTGTGGGGATATGGTCGGGCTTCTAAAGTCGCCAAAAGCGGATCAATCTGCCCCGAAGTACGCCTGAAACATTTAAGATATTCAATAAGTAAACATAAACACGAACTTCTTTGGAAATACGCAAAGTATTCAATTTAGTACCAAAAATTTTAATCGAAAATTGTTGTAGGTTGTATTTACCTGACGCTCACGCTGCTGGCACTCGGGCTCGGGCCTGCGCCTTTGTCACTGTCCTCCACCATCAAAATACGGTTCTTTTCCAGTTTTTCTATCAATTCCAATACTATCTCAATGTCATAATCACAGATAACTATATACTAGTCAGAGAGTCATAATTTGTGTACAAAGTTGACAATTTGACATTGACAGTTTGTTTCCCATTTTCAACGTCTGTGTTGCAAGGAAGCAAACTATTTTCTTCTTTGTTATGCGTATTCTTAAAAACGGTATATGCTACTTACCCGTTTGTATGCAAAAAAGTGTTAAGATGATAAGGTTTATCTATCTTCTGTACAATTTTCAAAGAAAAATAGTTTTTTTTGAATATCTTGTCTACGAATTTTCCCTAAAATACAAGGATTTTTTTCAACTGCCATAATTTTACAATAAAATCACCGCACTATGAATACGAACATCGTTATCGTACCGACAACGCTAAGTCAAATTAGTGACCGATTTTGCACGATAACTCAGCTGTCGAGACTTGCATTTAACGTTAGCGTCGTTACGGCAAGCGTATTTTATCGGTAAAAGTTAACGATCGTTAGCTCACTTATCGATCGCTAACTAAGTCGAGACTGCAGGCCCAGCTCAAGGCTGAAACACATTTGCGTGGCGTGTCGCGCCAAAAGCCAATCGGTTTCATACATTTAGTTCTAAAAAAATTCGATTAATAATCGCAGTGCGTGCTATGCCATACATTACATGCTACACTGCTAAGTGAGTACCCAGCAAAAAGTCCTCTGTGGTACCCAGCTTACACTACACCGCGTATCTCGTAGTCGAAAATTCTTCCATACAAATGTAGTCTAGGGATTATTCCACTGTTTGACGATCTACGTTCAAAATAAAAAGTGATATCAATTTGTCTTGATATCTAGACTGCCAAAGGTCTGTTTATAAAATTTCGCGCGCTCGGTTTCGTCCTAAATCTTTATCCATTTCGCTACAAATTTGCAAAAGTTTGTATTCGTACGCGAACTAGCTTCCTACTGCTCATCACAGACAGACAGAAGAGCTTATGGTCACCCTCCAGGGGGGTGACCATAAGCTCTTCTGTTCTGCTCAGTAGGTATGGTTGCGTGCCGCGTGCCCGTGTTCCCGCCATAAGCGGCACTGGAGGACACCGTGCAGTTTTAGTGGGTTAGAGTCCCACATAACTGCACTATCTCCCCGTGGTAGTGCAGTATGCATGAGCATTTCTCCACGCAAAAAAAAAAAAAAAAAAAAAAAAAAAAAGGTATGGTTGCGTGACCAATGAGGCCACAGAACAAAAAAAACGCCTACTACAGTGAGGCTACTGTGCAGGGGTATTATGTATATTGTATTTCATTCTTTTAGCGTTCCGTAGTTAACAACCCTTATTAATTACTAACATAGTTATAAAATTCTTGTTACTAACAACCGTGCCTTGCACGGAACAGAAAAATCAGTGGAAATGCAAAGTAGGCGTGGCACGCGTGTCACTAATAAGCGCATCCACGCAAAACTGATTCCTTGGCTTCCAGTCGTGTTCTAACATCGCGTCGAGTTGCTAGTCTCGCGACAAAATTTTTCCGTAACTACGCCGTTATATTCCATTTTGGAGTGCAAAAATGATATTAAGAGAAAGAATAAGATTCTAAAAATGGAGTTGTTTCGTATCATCGGTAAAAACGATTTTATTTGTTTTCTAATAAAACCTTAGTAAATTTAAATTTACTAATAATTTAATAACACGTCTAGTTAAAATCAACTTTATTTAGTAGTTATATAGTTTATTTTAAATTGAATGTGTTCACTATTTCGTTCTCGAAAGTTCTTCGCAATTAGGGATGTAGTCGGGTCAGGTATTGATTTTATAGATAGATATCGATAAGAAAATAAGCACCTATATTTTCTTTTATATTAGGTGGATTAAATATTGCCCAAAAAATTGAAGTATGCTGTATTGCATGCATTATGCAATTATTACGATGATTGTTTGTGCAGCAATTTCTTGAAATCACTAAATGAAAAATCCTTCTGCTTTTTAGATTTCCCAAAGAAGCTAGCGTCAAAGAGAAATGGATAGATGCAACGGGTAGAGTTAATTGGATGCCATCCAAATCAAACACGATATTCTCTGAACATGTTTTAGAGGTTGATTTATTAAGCCGTTTTTGAGTTTTAGCGAGACTAACGAAAAGTAATAGATTTTTATACATAGAATATTTTATGTTTACACAATACTACGCCATTCATCTTACAGTTTGACTGAACTCCAAACAAGGTTTATTTTTTCTAATTAAGAAATCGGGTATCTATCGATATCGATAATGTGATTAAAAATGTAATGCAATGAGGTAGGATAACTATGGAGACGGCATATATGAAGAATAGTTATTCAAATATCTATAATATCGACACATGCATGTCAAAAAGCGTTTTGTCTCTTTTTAACTAACCAAGAGCTGCATATGAAAAGAGAGACATCTAAATGTTTGTCAAGGACTAAACTTGGTAACACTTTTGAGTGACGTCAAAATCATGTCTATGCGTGACCGGTCGCCATGTTAATTGCCGAGTAAAATTGGTAGTTCTGTGCCGTATATGTACGTTTATCTGTGTAGTTCTGCTGTCAAACAGTTGCAAATGGCCTACCTCATTGGCAAATGGGCAGCCATCTTAATTGCCCGATTTATGTAGGTAAGCACGCTAATTTCGTAGGTATGGCAAGTCCATAGGTTTATAAGTCAGTGATGTAATGTTACTTCCATGGTTGAGTAGCAGAAGATAGCGACCTATGACACGAATGTCAACCTTACATTATACGCAATAAAGTTTATAATTGCAACCACTGAGAATACCGCCATCTATGGTCGGGTAGCGGAATTTACTTGGCAATAGAATCTAGTTTGACTTTAGATTACAAAACATCGTAAATGCTCTCTGCACTAACGCAAAATAAATCCTATTTAAAGAGATTGAAGATTTATTTTCAGATGTAGGATCTGTGACTTAGGCTTGTTTTGACTAAAATTAAAACGACAAATCAAACGATCAACTTATTTGTAGTGCATTATAAGATTATCAGTTTATTTGTGTGAGTTTGGCGACAACGGTTCCCATAGTAATTTTGCTGCATTGCACTTTCACTGTTTTTTCTGTTCCGTGGTGCCTTGTACCTATTTATGTGGACTTTTTTTTTGTCTGAATTAAATGTTTTTTTTTTAAAGAATGCTCACGTTTATTATACATGTTAATTTAATAATTACGCGAGTATAGGTCTCGCCAAACTTCTTAGCCGCCCTGGAGTTGGCTACAGTGGCTGCGCAGTAGTCATAGTCAATCTCATACAAAAACAGCACCGTTTCGTGCCTCGCGCATGCGGTAAACCAACTTCAGGGTGGCCAAGAAGTTTGGCGAGGACTATAACTTGAAAACGTGATTTTTTGTTTGTGGAGATTTTTTGATGACGTTAATGTCAAACATGCTTTTTAGAAGAAATGTATTTATTTATTATCATTTCATGCAACTTATAGGTACATACGCAGACTTAAAACCTAAGGTATAAATATATTCTCTACCAGTCAACCAATGTGGTGGAGATGGCATGTGCATAAAAATAAATTGAAGGTCTTCATCGAAATCCTCATCCGAATCCGAAGGAAGGAAGGAAGGACCTATTCACATAGACAATATCAAAGAGTATCTAACACTACGTTTGACAATATCGTGTAATTTCCGAACGAAAGGAGTCGTGCGCGCGTCTGTCTTCCTTCCTATCAACTGTCAAAAATCAAAACGAGATTATTTCAAAATAATGAAACATTTTGTGAATACTAGTTTATAAATAATAATATAATTGTGCGCAGTGAAAGTTGGTGGTTTTATTATAACATTATTGATGTTTAGACAGTAAATTAACACAATGGATATAAATGAAGGTAACTATTAGCTTGTCATAACCTATTTGCTTTCTAAGTTTAGCGGTATTATTAAAATCTATGTTTTACCTTGATTGAATAAACCTGTATGTTCCAAGAACCGTACATTAGAGTTAAACATCTGTCTGAAAGCGTCTTCACTAGATGAACTTCATATCAACTATTGAAATAAATTCCTGTAACTCACTTATTTTTGCGTTTGTAGGTTATAATAAACACAATTGATTCTTACTGAGGTGACAATACCCACTCACAGGTGGTAGGCAATTAATACCTTGCACCTAGCTGCATTTGTGTGCCTGTGGCATGAGTTTAACATTACTTTAAAATGCACAAGTACCACTACTCTATAATCTCATATTATTCTTTCAGGCACAACTGCAGATGACCTATGGACCCCCTTCAAAGAGTTGGTCTCTGTTGTGGAAGGCTACTTGGCACACGAAGGCAAGGGAGCCCCATATGCTGTCCATACATTTGAGTCAGTGTTGAGGCGGCACAAGCAAACATTTCTATCTCTGTTCAAGAACCCTGTAAGTTTGTTTATTATTCATTTTAAAATATACTTGCAATGTTATTTCACAATAAGCACTCTTATTTGAGGTCTTATTAATAAAAATGTTTAGAATAAAAATTAGTTCTACAAGCATTTTTAGTTAATCTTATCTGTTTCTTTTTTTTCTTATAATTAATTCAACTTTATATTTCATTATTAGAATCAATTTATCATATAAATTTCACAACAAATTATTTATTCTATTCTTAACTTTATTTTGTATGTTATTATTTTTTATCTCCTACTAGCAGGCGCCTCGCGGTTTCATCTGCATAGTTCTCTTTCTTGTGGGAAGACAGGGATAAAAAAAAAAGATCTTTATAATATTATTAGTATATTAGTATTAGTATAGAGTATGGATAACTGATGGAGCAAATAAAAAAGAACCCTAAGTATAACCATAATTTTTGTAAGTAATATCTCTGTGCATCCTCTAACCTAAATAAATGAATAAAGTATGTGGAACAAATCATGTCAACTGTTCCAAATACTGTGATTTCTAGTGCAGAGGTTCCAAATAAAGAAATATCGCCATTAAGCTACTTATGACACTGTTTACATCAATTCTTAATGTCTTTAAAATATATCTATGAATGTTTTCAGGCAAAGAATCCTACAAGTCGGGATGAGATAAGGAGGGGTATCACAGAGGGGGTGACCCTCCCCAGTGTGGGGAGGACACTCCTCTCTAAAGAACTTGTGGATGAAGCTTTAATCATATCAGGTTGGTAACCTTTTGTTATGTTTAAGTTTAATAAAACATGTCATGAATCTAATCAAATCAATACAATTATGATCAAAGAACTAAAAGGAGAAATACTCATAGTTTTTGTGCCTATACTGTAATAAAGTTTTGCTCTAAGCAAATCATCATTTGCCTAGCCTTTTCCCAACTGTATTGGGGTCGGCTTCCAGTCTTACCGGATTCAGCTAAGTACCAGTGTTTTACATAGAGCGACTGCCTATCTGACCTCCACAACCCAGTAACTGGGTAACACGGTACCCCTTGGCAAGACTGGTGTCAGATCTCAAGCTTCTGACTACCCGTAACAACTGTCAAAGATCTTCAATTGATAGCCGGGACCAACGGCTTAAGGTGCTTTCCGAGGCACGGAGGAAACTCGGTATGTCAAAATGGTCATTCGGATTTGCTCTAAGCAAATCCGAATAATAAATAAAAATACCTAATTTTGGTATTTAGTTTCTGATTCAAACATTTATTTTAATTTTAAACCCTTCAAAACTTGTGGAATATAAGCATTATGTGTTCCTAAACAGAAGATATTTTATGTCCCAAATTGCAGTATTACTAACAAACACTTTATTTTTCTAGATATGTACAATGTTAGTGAGTACCTATCCCTGGAGCTCCTACACACGGCACAGCGTCAGTCTCCGCGGCACCCTGGGCTCCCTCGTGGTTTAGTGGCTATGCTGCTTTACTATGATGGCAGGAGGGCGCTCGTGCAGGCTCTGAAGGAGCTTGTCATGGCACGGGATGGCGTATGTTGGTAAGTGTACAGGAGAAGAAGATTTGCTGTTTAAAAAAACTTGTAAAAGAAATAGGAAAAGATGCCATCTTGGTTTCCTGTGAACTTGGGCAGAGTTCAAAGTTTGATGATGAAAACTACCTAAATGCATAGAAAAAATTGTGCACTGACATGTTGAACTCACACTCAAAGTGGCCATACTATTTGAAGCATTGGATCACGTCAACATCTTGCTTCAGCTCTGTTTACTGCAAATGTAGCCTAAATGCATAAGAATTAGGGTTGATACAGTTTTCTTTCATTATTATAACCAACTCTTTTTTCTTCTCTTAGTTAAGACCATCTTCTGTTACCCAGGTCAATAAACGCCCGCGAGGATATAGTATCCTACGTTTCTCGCTATGTTGAGCAGCTGATCGCGGACGGGCTGCTGGGCAACGCACTGGATGCCCTGAGACGCTTCACGCTGGAGACGGAGATGGAGCTGCTGCAGAACAACCGCGCGCTACCGCCGGGCAGGCACCACGCCACGCTCGTCACCACTATAGAGACCACCAGGTATGTACAAAAATTGTTTTATTGTTAAAAAGCTACATTATCGATCGGCAAACGGGCTACACCGTCGACCACATCATCGCTTACCATCAGGCGTGATAATGGTCAAATGCAAGCTTATAACTAAATAAAAAAGAAATTTAATGAATTATTAATTGAAAATCTTTTTATAAAACAAGCTTTTTTCGTATTCTTCTCAGCAAACCCTTTCATTTGATACCCATATCATGGCAGTGCACAAAAAATAACTAGTCCGCCATCTTGGGCCGTCCACCATATTAGATTTAGAATGACGTCACTTACCTAACCATGCATTGTCATCCAAACTAAACGTGTATGCAAACAAAAAATGATTTTTTTTTAAATTTAAAAGCCTGTAAAAAAGTGTCACAGGCTTTTTTATCCTAGTTACTATTTTGTATTTTATGTATGACTAACATAAATCTTTATCACACAGAAAACTGCTAGCTGGTGTAGTATTTGCAGCCTCAGCACAAAAAGGACTAAACAGAGATATCATTTTGAGGCTGATAGCAGAGGTATGTATTATCTTACAATGCGTAACATTCTAGGCTTGGGGGAGGCCTATGTCCAGCATTAGACGTAGGCCTCCCTCGGCAATGATGATGATGTAACATTCCTTGATATTATAGATCTATATACTATGTTTATTAATTTTTCCAATGTTTTGTGTAGCAAACCACGTCGCCGACTCAGGGACCGACGGGTGCACTTGATGAGATATCACTCGGTTTACAAATGGCGCTGCTATATGCACTGGATTTATCTGTATTACATAGGTAAGAACTGTTTATTCTTCAGATTCGTTACAGACACAGTCAGATTATTTGTCGAATCTCACTACACCCCTCATCTATGTTCTATGTTATGGGGTTCGGTTTCCGCACTTAGTCCTGTAGTTGGACCTTTGTGCGTGGGCCTTGGCGGCCGTTGGATGGGTTATTCCAACCAGCCCACCTCCCTCCAGAAGCTTATTAGGGCTCCTGGTTTTTTTAGAACGTCCGTGTAAGATCTGGGTGACCCGAGGGTTTGTGTTCTTATCTGTGTGATCCCTTTGCATTCAAAGAGAACGTGTGTGACGGTTTCCTCAGTCTCCATGCATGCCCTGCACAGAGGACTGTCCGTTATGCCTATTGTGTGGAAATGTTTGTTAAGTGAGCAGTGTCCCGTGATGGTCCCCGTCACCATGCGGAGGCCATTCCTGTCCAGACGTAGCAGACGTCTGGTAAGACTACTGTCCAGAGATGGCAAAGCTTCTTTGGACTGCCTACAGCCTGGTGCTGAGGACCACCAGTTCCCCGCCTGTGTCTTGGTGAATTCCTGTAGCCACCTACGTATTTGGTTGAAGGGGATGGGTACGACGGGTTCGGGTCCATAGACCGCCGTGCTGGATCCGCGTCTCGCAAGCTCGTCAGCTGCGTCGTTGCCTAAGGATCCGCTGTGTCCCTTTATCCATTGCAGTGTCACCGTGTTACGACTAGATAAGGTTATTTGTTCTAGTGCGTTGTGACATTCTAGTATTAATTTCGATGTAATATATTTTTTTCGTAAGGATTGGAGGACTGAGGCACTGTCGGAGAGTATACGAATATGGGTGTCCGTAACCCTCCTGGCTTCTAGGGCATGGACCGCCAGTATGATGCCCACACACTCCGCCTGGTAGACGGTGTTGAAACCTCCTAGCGGTCTGGATATATTTATATTTAGGTCTTGTGAAAAGACTCCGACTCCGGTACCGGAGTTCGTCTTCGACCCGTCGGTGTATACTCTCATCTCCTTCGGGCCTGAGTAATCACATTGTTCTTCAGTAAGTGTTATGTTGTAGTGCCTATGAAAGTGGTGTGTTTTTGGGGCTTTGTCGCATGGTGATGCTAGCATCGGGTTTCGCTTGATCGCGTCTTCTCTTATGCGTGTGTGCTTAACCCTGGAGTCTTGAGTTAGGATACCTGATAGATGGAGTCTAAAAGCGGCCAGAGCTGCCTCCTCCCGCACGATAAGATGCAGAGGTGGCAGTCCTAGCATTGCTTGTAGGGCGGCCGTGGGTGTGGTTCTCATGCTGCTGGTGATTGCAACGCAAGCAAACCGCTGCAGTTTTTCAAGATCTTTTTGAGCTGTGCTGAGGTCTGTCCTGGGCCACCAGACCAACGAGCCGTATGTAATGATTGGTCGAATTACTGTGGTGTATAGCCAGTAGGTGATTATGGGGCTGATCCCCCAATTCCTGCCCAGTAGTCTTTTGCACTGCCACAGGGATATACTGGCTTTTGTGGTAATATAGTTCATGTGTCTCGCCCAATTCAATTGTTTGTCCAAGTAAATTCCCAGGTACTTGGTTTCGGTTGAAAGGCTTAGGGTTGTTCCAAAGAATCTTGGTAGCTGCATTGGCATTGGTTTCCTCTTTTTAGTGAAGAGAATTAGTTCCGTTTTTGTGGGGTTCACTGAGAGTTGGTGCTCGCCGCACCATTCCTCTACTAGTTTTAGGGCTTGACGCATGAGATTGCATAGGGTGTTTTCGTGGGTCCCGTTTACTATTATTGTTATGTCATCCGCGTAGCCAACAGTGAAATAACCTTTATTGTTGAGTGTTTTGATGAGGCTGTCCGCTACCAGGTTCCACAGAAGTGGCGAAAGGACGCCCCCCTGTGGACAGCCCTTCGCAACGACGGCCCTTGTAGTGTCGTTAACCGTGACTTGAACCGCTCGCAGTTTGAGCATGTTGGTGATCCAGCCTCCTAGGGTCGGGTCTATGCCGTGTCTGTCGAGGGCCGTGTTTATGCTGTTGAACGTAGTCTTATCGAAAGCACCCTCAATGTCAATGAAGGCAGCCAGTGCTGAGCATTTATGGTCCACTGCGCATTCAATTTTAGAAACCACGTTGTGCAACGCGGATTCTGTTGATTTGCCTGTGGAGTACGCATGCTGTTGTCTATGAAGTGGTTTTACTCGGAGAGGCCCATCACGGATGTGCCTATCGCAGAGTCTTTCTAGGGTTTTCAATAAGAAGGATGTGAGGCTTATAGGTCTATACGCCTTGGGTTGTGTGTAATCAGTTTTTCCAGGTTTGGGTATGAAGATGACTTTCACCTCCCGCCACGCAAGAGGTATGTATCTGAGTGCTAGGCATGCCCGATAGATCTCCAACAGCCATGGTGTTAGATGATCTACCCCCCACTGCAGTAGGGCTGGGAAGATGCCATCCAGCCCCGCCGACTTGAAGGGTTGAAAGGTGTTGATAGCCCATTTTATCCGGTCTACTGTTACTATATTGTGGGCTCTTGACCAATCTTGTTCCGTTGAAGTCCATACGGTACCCTCCTCCCACGTCCTGTCCTCCATGATTTGACAGTCCGGGAAGTGAGTTTCGAGGAGGACCTTACTGGTCTCATAGTCAGTTTGTGTGTATGAGTTGTCGGGTTTTTTCAGCGCGCCGAGAGTTCGGTCCTGATCGGTTGATAGTATCTTCCGTACCCTGGCGGCTTCGTTATTTGTCTCGATGGATTCACAAAATTTCTGCCATGCCGATCTCCTGGCGGTTCTAATCTGCTTTTTGTATACATATTGGGTCTCTTTGTATATCTCCCAGTCTTCCGGGAGTCTAGTGTTTTTTGCTCTGTTAAATTGCTTACGTAGCGTTTCTCTGAGTTTACCAAGTTTAGCGTTCCACCAGGGGTTCCTCTCGTTCCTACTTTGTGGCGCTCTTGATTTACAGCATGCGTGGTAAGCTTCGGTTAGGTATTCGGATAATTTTGTTACGGTGTATTCTAATTGTGCTTGGTCCCTTATGGTTACCATTGCTAGATGTCTAGCTAGAAGCGAAGCCAGAAGACTTTTATATCTGGGCACATTTGTGCGCCTCGGGTTTCGCCTCGGTGCGGGTTTTTTAGTGTTTGTAGTTAGTGTAAAGCGGATTCTTCTGTGGTCTGAGCAAGAAGGTTCGTCCGATACGTGCCAGTTTGTGATAAGGTTTGTCGCGTTTTCTGTAGCGAGTGTTAGGTCTATGATCGTTTGTCCGCGGACCGTGACCCAAGTGGGTTCTGAGCCGCGGTTAACAATGTTAAGATTAGTGGAGAATAAAAAGGTGGATAGTACCTCTCCTCTGGGGTTCGGCGTGTCGCTGCCCCAGAGCGGGTGGTGGGCGTTTGAGTCGGTGCAGATGATCAGGTCCAAATCGGCGCGCTCACAGTGCTGCACCAGGTCAGCCAACTCCTTTGGCGGGCAATCGATGTCCTCGCCTGGCATGTATGCCGAGGCCAGTACAACATCTGGAACGCTAATTTCGGTTTGGAGCCTGACAGCTGTCAGATCTCTGGAACAAAATTGGGTCAGTGGCGTAAAGGGAATTTCATTGGGTATAAAGATGCAGGTTCTTGGCTTATCTGAGCTGGCTGTGTGTCGAGAATTGTCTTACCTCCGATGTTACCGAGGCCACATATTCTGTTATTCCTGATCCACGGCTCCTGGATCAGTGCGATGGTTCGGGGCTTTACCTCCAGTGCCCTGCGTAAGCTAGCCGTGGCAGTCTGGCTATGCTGGAGGTTAGTTTGGATGATGTTGATGGGTATTTGTGGAGGTGGAGTGGATTTAGTCGGAGACGGATCCATTAGAAAGTCCCTCCGTCTCCACCTCCCGGTAATGCTCGTCGTCGTGCTCATCCCCCGGCGATGAGGCAAGAAGCTGCACGTTCCAACCGGGTGATGCGGGCAGTGTTGGTTCGTCGTCATCGGCCATTGCCGCTCGAGCCATCTCCTCCTCGAGTTGGACAATGTCCGTGTCGCTCGTCTGTGTCGTCGTCGGTTCTGTCGTCAATGTGTTGTCGGTCTGGGTGTCGGAGGGTCGGGTCGTGGGCCAGAAGCGAACGTATATCGACCCTAAGAGGTACGATATCCGTCGCTCCCGCCCCAGGACCTTTTCGGCTTCCTCCGGTGGCAACCCCAGGGTCAAGTACGTCCCGTGTCGGTCGCCACCGACGGTTGTCGCCCTGTACAGTGACCACCTGCTGATGTCATACCAGGTATTCTGACGGATCAGAATACCGTGGAGCTTGCCCACGTCACCTCTGTAACGAGGGACGAAGAGCGAGGCTCGGACACGGGTGGGCACGTCGGTCTGTTTGAGTACCGTCAGTGTAAGGTCGTTGTCGGGGAGTTTAATTTGGGGAACATTATGGGTCAGCCAGGTCAGAGCATTTTCATCCTCGCACCAAAGCTGCACCGTGCCTTCCGCTATCCGTGGGTATCCGCGGAAGGCCGGGAGCGGTGTCGTCGAGTCCGTGTCCAGCATTCTGTCCTCTAGTGCGGTCTTTATGTGTTCGGCCTCTTGTCGGGTCAGTTCTCTGCCGGGATGGGGAAGGCAGATTGCTACCGCCAGCCGCGCAGGAATATCCTTCGTGGCCCGCGCATAGGTCCTCTGCCCCCCCTGAGCGGAGTGAATTCTCACTCGCTTGGCATCCCCCTGTAGTGTACTTGGCGAAGCCGTGTCGTCGGGGCGCACCCTTTTCAGTGGCGCTGTCCCACTCGGTCCAGGTTGTGGGTTTGGGGAGCTTGGCACGGTTTGTTTTGCCTTGCGTGCGGCTCCACCGCGCTTGCTCCTGGTGTGTCTATTTTTAGGTCCGTCGTGGGGTTTTTCAGTGTCTTGGGGTCGGTTTGCGGCCCTGGCAGAAACTATCGCTTGCGAAGGCATTTCGCTCTGGGTTGCCCCTTCGCGTACCTGCCTCCGCTCGCTATGGTCCGCGTCCGATCGCTGTTCACGCTGGGTTTCCCCTACGCGTACTAGCGGCTGGTCGCGTGGCCCCGAGTCCGGCCGCTTTTCGCGCTGGGTTGCCCCTACGCGTACTTGCGGTCGGTCCCGTGGCCCCGCGTCCGGCCGCTCTTCGCGCTGGGTTGGCCCTACGCTTACTTGCGACCGGTCGCGTGGCTCCGCGTCCGGCCGTTTTTCGCGCTGGGTTTCCCCTACGCGTACTTGCGGCTGGTCGCGTGCCATCTCTTCAGCGTCCGATCGCGCTTCGCTCTGGCTGGTGCCGTCGCGGGTGTTGCGCTTTCGGTCGCCTACTTTTCTCTCGCGGGCTAGGATTTTTCCGCGCTTACTCAGCAGGCGTACTCCTTCCACTACAGCCGGGAGAGTCGTAGAACTGCCAGTTCCACTTCCTTTCCCCGAGTCTGTCTGTCCGTGCTGGTCTGGGTCTTTGTCTGGGTAATTGGTGCTGCTCCGCACGACGCTCTGTTGCCAGGGGTTCGTGGGAGGCATACACCGTGTAGCGGGTGTCGCAGTCGGGGTCAAGTCAGTTGGCGCGTTGGACGCAGCCGACGTCGGGTTTATGGGCGCGTTTGTCGCAGCCAGTGTTGTGGGCGCTAAGTTAGCAGCCGGCCGCGCTGTAGAGCGCGGCAGAAGTTCGACAAAAATGCAGTTTGATGCTCCCCCCATACTACGCTGGGAGCTGACCGCCGAAGCGGTGTGGGATTCCCCGGCTTGGCCGGGACCCACCTGGGTAGTGGTATTGTCATTCTGCATGTTCATTTTTTAGGGGGTGGGCTTTTATTGGAAACCGAGGTTACCCTTCCTCGGGGACCGACGGGATTAAGGGGATAGGAGGGGAGGAGTTTAATGGATAGGGATGTGGGTTTCTTGGGGGTCACCCTAGGTCTGGGAGTTGACCTAGGGATTTAAGGATCGACGGGATGTGTACGGATAGGAAGGGATGGCTTGTTTAGGTAACGGGCACATGGGAAAGTGGTGTATGGGTTACCCTAGGCCTGGGGTGTGGCTTTCGGGAACTTCTCTTGTCCGGGATCTTTTTACAGATGCCCCGACCACAGGATCGCCACAGCAAAGATAGCTGCGGCCCCGCCGCCGGGGTTGGGCTATCCGCAACCTGCCCACCCGCTCGGTTGCATGAGAAGAAGTGCCTGGCAGTCCGGGTCGCCCCACCACGGATGTACGTATACATTCGCGTTGAGTCGACCCAGCCTTCCCCGAGACTTCCCTACACCCCTCATTCTTGCCGTCATAAAAATTTGCTACTGTGCAATAACTTGCGGAGTGTTCCGAGTCGGCATTATGTTTTAATAAAACCTGGATACTAAAATGTATTTTCCTCTTCAAACCAGACGCGAAGACGGCGAAGAATTAGCCAAGAAGCTGCCCCTCATCCAAGACCCAGAGCTGATCTCCGTGCTCCTAGACGAGCTATCAGGGTCTGCTGAACAAGGACGAGGTTCTGGTGTCAGGGCATTGTGTCAACTGTCTCTTGGGCTAGCGTTAGCCGCACTGAAGAGGGCGCCACAGTCGTTATTGAGAAGGAGTAATGCGCCGCATTTGAAATGTGAGCTGTTGGACCAGGATGAAATGCTTGTAGATGCAGCTATTGATGGCAAGGTTAGTGCAGATTCTTGTAATTATAATTCTCTGTTAGGATGTATCTAAATATGGTCCTAAATCGTGGTGAAAAAGTCGTCCAAATTGCAAAAAGACGATCAGCTATAAACTTGAAATAGAAATTGAAGTTCAATTCACTCTAGGGTTTGCTGTAAGAGAACTCAATATTCAGTTAGACTCGCTTTTTTTAGATAAACTTTATTATCACTTTGTATTGAATATTGTTTTTGGTGTACAATATAGAATTAAGAAAGTGAACAGGTTTACTGTTGTTGTTTGCAAGTTTTACTGTAACACGTACAAGTAGTCTGCTACCTCTGCATAGCAAAGTCATTACTATGCAGAGGTAGTATTTCGTGCAAATACGAGCCTTATGCTTGAGCGAATTATGTTCATATTTGTATAAGTGAGCGATACTTACGAATAACAGATATTCGGTATCTGAAACCTTCACAGCTCATTGATATAATTATTTCCAGGTATTCGAGTACCTAGACGAGGCCATCCTGTCGACAGACCTGGTATCTAAGGAAGAGTACTACCAGCGCCGCATACACACTCTCATCACGGACTTCATCGTGCTCATGCACTCCAAGCTCATGGAGATGAGGGTCAAGTAAGTTACATTATAAACATTGTCATCAAGCAGTAAAATTTAAGGTGATATAATAATATATACGCCCCAATGTTAACGCAGTACCGGCCGTGCGCCCGCTCGATGCCAAAATATCAATATTGAACCTCCTTTTGAACAGTTTTGTTTGCAAAATAATATTTGATTTACATATGCTATGTTAGTTATGAAGAAATACCAGCCATTAATTTTTCTGTGTAAAAATATTTTTAAACATCCAAGTTGTTTTGGAGGTGTTTCCAAAAGTTGCGAAAAATGTCGTGTTGTTAATTATTTAATTAAATACACGTACAAAAAAAATATTATTGATTCATGTACATAATTTTGAACACAAGGTTTTCATGTGTAACTAATAGTTTTGCTTTAAAAAAATAATTAACAATATTTAAACAATATTTTTCCTCCAAAACAACTTGGATGTTTAAAAATATTTTTACACAGAAAAATTAATGGCTGGTATTTCTTCTCTTTATTAAAGCAAAACTATTAGTTACACATGAAAACCTTGTGTTCAAAATTATGTATATGAATCAATAATATTTTTTTTGGAGTATGCTATAGAAAGTTGCCGTTTTACGGTACTAAAGCGTATGTAGGCCCTTAAATTATAATCTTTCTCTTAAAATAATTTTGTAAATAGAACTGTATTTGTTTTACGTTATATTTAAATTTTCAATGATCAGAAATTTTATTCCAAACACTCAGATGCAAGTTGCTTGACGATTAAAATAATCAGTCCTAAAAGTGAATATTTTCTTTACCAACATTACGTTTTCCAGGGCCGACGAAGCTGCCCGCGCGGTACAGATGTACGCCTCCGAAGGGCTCACGCCGCCGGTGGGCGTGGGCGCCAGTCGCACGCGCCTGGACGCCCTGCTGCGCTGTGTGGAGCGTCTGTACGCGCGCGACCCGCTCGGCCTGCGCCACGACTACTGGCAGGCCTGCCAGACCCACCAGCACCCACACACACAAAGGTAGGCAGAAGTGTTCGCATAAAGTTGTCTTTAGATCATATTTTATGGGCCCATCATTATTTCAGTTGGCCGCAGCATATTTACGTGTTCATCGGCTAAATGATGAAGTATCCAACAAGCACGCTGCATTGACACCGCGTGGCGCATTATAAGCCTGTTTCCACGTTTACAAGTTAAAATTTTCAGTAGGTCAAAGGATCCCCAAAATCCCCAAAAAATACAGTGACTATACTGTGTATGCATGCTATAAAAGCAGCGCTATCTATTACAACATTTATTTACTGAACAGCTCAACTAATCCTATATTTTTTCTAGATCGGGCGGTCGTGCAGCCACACTATACAAATTCGTCCGCCTATCAGGCGAGGTGGTCTGCGGAGCTCTACTGGCGGCGTACTTACGTGCGCTGGCCAGCCTGGCCGTGCCGCGCCACACGTGGGCGCTGCTGGCCAAGCGTGACGCGCTGTCTGCCTACCATCTGCTCACAGCGCTCCAGAGATATCACAGGTTTGTTACTGAATAGTTCACAAACAGCCTGGCCGTGCCGCGCCACACGTGGGCGCTGCTGGCCAAGCGTGACGCGCTGTCTGCCTACCATCTGCTCACAGCGCTCCAGAGATATCACAGGTTTGTTACTGAATAGTTCACAAACAGCCTGGCCGTGCCGCGCCACACGTGGGCGCTGCTGGCCAAGCGTGACGCGCTGTCTGCCTACCATCTGCTCACAGCGCTCCAGAGATATCACAGGTTTGTTACTGAATAGTTCACAAACAGCCTGGCCGTGCCGCGCCACACGTGGGCGCTGCTGGCCAAGCGTGACGCGCTGTCTGCCTACCATCTGCTCACAGCGCTCCAGAGATATCACAGGTTTGTTACTGAATAGTTCACAAACAGCCTGGCCGTGCCGCGCCACACGTGGGCGCTGCTGGCCAAGCGTGACGCGCTGTCTGCCTACCATCTGCTCACAGCGCTCCAGAGATATCACAGGTTTGTTACTGAATAGTTCACAAACAGCCTGGCCGTGCCGCGCCACACGTGGGCGCTGCTGGCCAAGCGTGACGCGCTGTCTGCCTACCATCTGCTCACAGCGCTCCAGAGATATCACAGGTTTGTTACTGAATAGTTCACAAACAGCCTGGCCGTGCCGCGCCACACGTGGGCGCTGCTGGCCAAGCGTGACGCGCTGTCTGCCTACCATCTGCTCACAGCGCTCCAGAGATATCACAGGTTTGTTACTGAATAGTTCACAAACAGCCTGGCCGTGCCGCGCCACACGTGGGCGCTGCTGGCCAAGCGTGACGCGCTGTCTGCCTACCATCTGCTCACAGCGCTCCAGAGATATCACAGGTTTGTTACTGAATAGTTCACAAACAGCCTGGCCGTGCCGCGCCACACGTGGGCGCTGCTGGCCAAGCGTGACGCGCTGTCTGCCTACCATCTGCTCACAGCGCTCCAGAGATATCACAGGTTTGTTACTGAATAGTTCACAAACAGCCTGGCCGTGCCGCGCCACACGTGGGCGCTGCTGGCCAAGCGTGACGCGCTGTCTGCCTACCATCTGCTCACAGCGCTCCAGAGATATCACAGGTTTGTTACTGAATAGTTCACAAACAGCCTGGCCGTGCCGCGCCACACGTGGGCGCTGCTGGCCAAGCCACTTCTCAGGCCACTTCTCAGTTGCTATTCTGACAAAAATATTCATTCAATTGAGATATAGTTGAACTCTATCAAAAACTCTCTTAGTTTCCCGGATCCAAACCAAAATCCAAATTCTTCAAACCTCTTCCAATATTTTAGGCTGTAGCTTTATCAAAATTTCTTAACAAGACTACTGCAGACCTTTAAAATAAACGATGTATTTATGTCATACAGTAACCTGCGCGCGGACCCCGCGCCGTTCTCCAACCACGTGCACTCGTCGTCACTGGGCGGCTCCGCCATCGTGACCCCGGCCGCCAGACCCGGCAAGATGCTCGTGAGGCAGGAGGAAGTAAGTCAAAACACAATCAAAATCATACAACCATTCAACATTATGTACTTCTTTGCAAGCATCACAGAACAGAGAAGACAGTAGAAGTCGCATATAGCTTCATTAGTATCGGAACCAGCGTACCCAAACTCACACATATACAGATTAATTGTATTTCATAACACTAAGAAATCTTTAGTGTGATTGGTAGTTTAATTTTTAGATGAAAGTAGAAAATATGTCAGTCGTCGCTTATTTGAAAATAAACCACAGCTTTATGACCATAGAGTTGGTTTAATGTCTACACGTTTTGAGTATTTATTACTTTTTCCGTTTAAAGCGTACACGGAATAGTTTAATGAGCAAGTTACGCTACCCGCCGCTAGATGTCACTATAATAAATGCATTCAATTCAAAGCCGTATTTCGTTAACGATAAGATTTATATTTGCGAAATGAGGTCATTACTACCCGTCCTCCTGTAGGGATGTACCACTGTCGTTGGCTTATTTATCGACATCCCGTTTTATATTCAAACAAAATACAGTCAATAACTAGAGTCGATAAATATTATTATGTTTGTAATCAAGTTTTTATATAAATTTATTCTAATACTTACGATTTATAGAAAGAATAATTAAGATATTTTATGGTAAACTACTGATCCGATTTTGAAAATGATTGTATGTGGTGTTTCTTCTATCAATAGAATTATAGAATAGAATACTCTTTATTATGTACACCATATAAGTTACAGAAAGTATAGACCAAGAAAACATTACACTGGGTGACACAATGGCGGCCTTATCGCTAAAAGCGATCTTTTCAAGACAACCTTTGGATGGATTTAAAAAATGAAAGGAAATACAGTACTTTAGGTAGTCTTTGGTGTACTATTATTAATTATGCGATAGACTACACTACAAATGCAATACGTCCTACTGATATGGGAAGCTTACGCTTTCGGCTGCGGCTACACTCTTATTATGATTAGCTTGACTAACTCCTTAAGGGCCTACATACGCTTTAGTGCCGTAAAACGGCAACTTTCTAAAGCATACTCCTTAGTAACGGCTAGGTTAAAAGGTATGAAAAAAAAATTATTACTGATTCATGTACATAATTTTGAACACAAGGTTTTTACGTGTAACTAATAGTTTTGCTTTAAAAAAATTATTAACAACACGATAATTTTTGCAACTTTTGGAAACTCCTCCAAAACGACTTGGATGTTTAAAAATATTTTTACACAGAAAAATTGATGGCTGGTATTTCTTCATAACTAACATAGCATATCGTAAATCAAATAATATTTACAAACAAAACTGTTCAAAAGGAGGTTCAATTTTGATATTTTGGACTCGAGCGGGCGCACGGCCAGTACTGCGTTAGCATTGGGGTGTATATATCGCCTTATCGAACTGTTGAAATTTTGGTCTATACACCAGTAGATCTTAAATTTCAGACTAACACATAAGCCACTTTTTAACTGACTTAAAAAAAGAAAGAGGTTCTATATGTTCATGTGTTATTATTATTGCACTTTGTAGATTTTTAACCGACTTCAAAAAAAGGAGGACGTTCTCAATTCGTCGTAATCTTTACTTTTACACGGCTGCAAGGAAAGGGTTATGTTTTTCGCGCGTAAGAAGATTTTTTCGAATATTGTAAGTTTAAAGTATCGATAACTCATTATCGATATTGGTAATCTCTAATTGAGTAGCTGAATGTGACATGTGCATAGTTGGAATCTTCGAGAACAATGTTTGAGTTTTAAAGAAAGTAGACCTTAAATTTAACATCATAAAATCAACTTTTACTTGTCTTGTTTAATAAAATATTGTTTTTACATTTTTATCGAAATAAAATAAATTAAGACTTGCCGATGGTAAGATATACCTACATTTGATACATTTTTGGTTCTGCTATCGTGTTTACATTCTAAAACAGCACAATAAGGCATTTTTATATTTTTTTTCAAGTTTTTGTCACCGTTACGGTTGAACCAAGACTGATGTGCGTAGTGTGTGCGCGGAAGGAAACATATGCAGAACTGAGCAAAACTCGGGGTACGCGGGCCCCGCCCACTTGCGACTTCTATTGTAGTAGGCGTTTTTTTTGTTCTGTGGCAAGCATGCTTAGGTTACACTAGTCAACGGTACGAACTATTTTGTGCGCGGGGTTAAAATGAATTTTATATCAACCGACAACACGTGCGGAAGAGATAGATGCTGTGATGAGCAGCAGGAAGCTAATTCGCGTACGAATACACACTTTTGCAAATTTGTAGCGAAATGTATAATGAATTAGGACGAAACCGAGCGCGCGAAATTTTATAAACAGACCTTTGGCAGTCTAGATATCATGAAAAAACTACTTAATCTATCTGTTCAAAATAAAATTATTTGCATTGTTGAACTACTAATCTATCCCTGTTTGGTGGCCGTTTAACAATTTTCCGTCTTCTTATGGTATTTATTCGCACCCAAAAATGTGTGTGTTTGATGATTTTCTGATTGTCTGTTTGAACACCTTGATTGTGCAAGCAAAAAGTCTATATAGACACTCGCATATAACCTTGGTTCGTACATCCTTATGTTAGGCTTGCAGTTTCGTGAATACAGCAGATTTTGTCCTTGAAAATGGACAAACGCACGCTACCTCTACTCATTCAAAATCTGAGACGTGGTACTAATAGCAATATTCTATTTGTTGTTCAGGTGGAAGCATTGATAGCAGCTCTGAAACTCATAGCTAGCGTAGCGCGCGAGGACCACGCCGCGTGCGCTGCTATTTGTGAGAACCTGCAGTGGGACGCCGTCAACTGCATGTTTGGTTAGTAGATATTTTGTTATTACTGCTTTTCTATTCCTATAGCATTTGGGATGAAAGGCATGAGAACTACAATCCCCTTTTGCTATACCCATATTTTTCTCTTAACTCATTTACTATTTTTAACCGACTTTCGAAAAAGGAGGAGGTTCTATGTTCGACATCTTGTATGTTTTTTTATGTATGTTCACCGATATCTCCGTCAATTGTGGACCGATTTAAAAAAATCTTTTTTTGTTTGAGAGAGTATGTTTTGAAATTGGTCCCATTTTAATTTGGTGAAGTTCTGATGAAGAACTTCCAAGATATACAACATAACTCTTCAATAAATAACGGCAAATCTCTCGGGACTGCTGCAATCGCATGTCTGTTTATTGTTTATAACATTTCATAACATAACATCTCGCCAGTACGCTCTTAAGGGGTAAGCAGATCTCTCATTTGATCGGTATTGTTCAAGTTTCATGATATTCGGGTAATCTATTCTGGCGTTATAGGAAACTTACTAAACAACTTGCCTATTAGGTAGGTTCAACTAAAAAGTGAAAAATAAAAAAACTTTTTACAAAAAAATACTACCGACTTCCAGAAAACTACAAAGTGAAATTAACTTTATTTTTGGAAGTCGGTGTCCATAACGTAGAAAAATGGTACCTACGAAAGACACCGACTTCCAAAAATAAAGTTATTTTTCACTTTGTAGTTTTCTGGAAGTCGGTAGTATTTTTTTGTAAAAAGTTTTTTTTATCTGGTTTTTAGGTTTGATCTGCTGCCACATCCCGCTCCAGCTGAAGGCAGAGTTGTGTACCACTCTGGCAGCACTAGGCGGCACTCCAGCCACCGCGGGCAGGGTGTGGGCAGCGTTAGAAGCTGCACATCTCGTATCCACGACCAATGATAAGAGGGCACTCAATGCTGAGCTACATGAGGTTTGTTTTGTGTTGCTGAAGCAAAGATGTTCAGGTATCTGTTGGTGGTTCTAAAATAATGGATGACCATTATTGTTGATCAATGTGAACTTAAAGTAGAACTTAGAAGTCGGATTTGCACTGAGTATTTGACAAGTTTTTATTAGATTTTTTGAAACCTTAGAAAATTCAAAAATGTGTGTTAATATATTGTAAGCGTTTTGAAGTCTATGCTAGACACGGACAGTACTGCTACCCTTTGATGTCATAATACAGAGATGTCTAAAATGATAACTGTACTGAATGACGCAAAGTTACTATAATTTGCGTCATTTAATACACTTTTTATTTAGCGCGACAAGGATTGAAGAATTATTTTAAAAGCTTGTAATTTCTCCAGTTCTTATATATTACAAAAAAAAACTTTTCCTATATCCTAGTAGAAATAAATAATAGTAATGCTGTAAATGCACATTCTCATATAATTTAAATGACTGTTTCAACCATATCCAGCAATTTCTGTATTATCTGTTCAGGTGGAGTGTCGCATCGAAGAGTACCCTCTGTCCCGCGCGTTCCTCTCTCTGCTGGACTCGCTGTGCGCTGCGGCGCCGCTGCCGCGTGCGCTGGGCGCCGGCGCGCGGGCCCCCGGCCTGGACCCGTACGTGGAGCACGCCTTGAGCAGGCTGGCGCTGCCTGCGCCGCACAGGCCTTATGCTAAGCCTACGGAGAAGTGGCAGGTGGGTACAATCTAGAAGCGTTTGTAGCGACATCTATGACGTGCGCTGGGCGCCGGCGCGCGGGCCCCCGGCCTGGACCCGTACGTGGAGCACGCCTTGAGCAGGCTGGCGCTGCCTGCGCCGCACAGGCCTTATGCTAAGCCTACGGAGAAGTGGCAGGTGGGTACAATCTAGAAGCGTTTGTAGCGACATCTATGACGTGCGCTGGGCGCCGGCGCGCGGGCCCCCGGCCTGGACCCGTACGTGGAGCACGCCTTGAGCAGGCTGGCGCTGCCTGCGCCGCACAGGCCTTATGCTAAGCCTACGGAGAAGTGGCAGGTGGGTACAATCTAGAAGCGTTTGTAGCGACATCTATGACGTGCGCTGGGCGCCGGCGCGCGGGCCCCCGGCCTGGACCCGTACGTGGAGCACGCCTTGAGCAGGCTGGCGCTGCCTGCGCCGCACAGGCCTTATGCTAAGCCTACGGAGAAGTGGCAGGTGGGTACAATCTAGAAGCGTTTGTAGCGACATCTATGACGTGCGCTGGGCGCCGGCGCGCGGGCCCCCGGCCTGGACCCGTACGTGGAGCACGCCTTGAGCAGGCTGGCGCTGCCTGCGCCGCACAGGCCTTATGCTAAGCCTACGGAGAAGTGGCAGGTGGGTACAATCTAGAAGCGTTTGTAGCGACATCTATGACGTGCGCTGGGCGCCGGCGCGCGGGCCCCCGGCCTGGACCCGTACGTGGAGCACGCCTTGAGCAGGCTGGCGCTGCCTGCGCCGCACAGGCCTTATGCTAAGCCTACGGAGAAGTGGCAGGTGGGTACAATCTAGAAGCGTTTGTAGCGACATCTATGACGTGCGCTGGGCGCCGGCGCGCGGGCCCCCGGCCTGGACCCGTACGTGGAGCACGCCTTGAGCAGGCTGGCGCTGCCTGCGCCGCACAGGCCTTATGCTAAGCCTACGGAGAAGTGGCAGGTGGGTACAATCTAGAAGCGTTTGTAGCGACATCTATGACGTGCGCTGGGCGCCGGCGCGCGGGCCCCCGGCCTGGACCCGTACGTGGAGCACGCCTTGAGCAGGCTGGCGCTGCCTGCGCCGCACAGGCCTTATGCTAAGCCTACGGAGAAGTGGCAGGTGGGTACAATCTAGAAGCGTTTGTAGCGACATCTATGACGTGCGCTGGGCGCCGGCGCGCGGGCCCCCGGCCTGGACCCGTACGTGGAGCACGCCTTGAGCAGGCTGGCGCTGCCTGCGCCGCACAGGCCTTATGCTAAGCCTACGGAGAAGTGGCAGGTGGGTACAATCTAGAAGCGTTTGTAGCGACATCTATGACGTGCGCTGGGCGCCGGCGCGCGGGCCCCCGGCCTGGACCCGTACGTGGAGCACGCCTTGAGCAGGCTGGCGCTGCCTGCGCCGCACAGGCCTTATGCTAAGCCTACGGAGAAGTGGCAGGTGGGTACAATCTAGAAGCGTTTGTAGCGACATCTATGACGTGCGCTGGGCGCCGGCGCGCGGGCCCCCGGCCTGGACCCGTACGTGGAGCACGCCTTGAGCAGGCTGGCGCTGCCTGCGCCGCACAGGCCTTATGCTAAGCCTACGGAGAAGTGGCAGGTGGGTACAATCTAGAAGCGTTTGTAGCGACATCTATGACGTGCGCTGGGCGCCGGCGCGCGGGCCCCCGGCCTGGACCCGTACGTGGAGCACGCCTTGAGCAGGCTGGCGCTGCCTGCGCCGCACAGGCCTTATGCTAAGCCTACGGAGAAGTGGCAGGTGGGTACAATCTAGAAGCGTTTGTAGCGACATCTATGACGTGCGCTGGGCGCCGGCGCGCGGGCCCCCGGCCTGGACCCGTACGTGGAGCACGCCTTGAGCAGGCTGGCGCTGCCTGCGCCGCACAGGCCTTATGCTAAGCCTACGGAGAAGTGGCAGGTGGGTACAATCTAGAAGCGTTTGTAGCGACATCTATGACGTGCGCTGGGCGCCGGCGCGCGGGCCCCCGGCCTGGACCCGTACGTGGAGCACGCCTTGAGCAGGCTGGCGCTGCCTGCGCCGCACAGGCCTTATGCTAAGCCTACGGAGAAGTGGCAGGTGGGTACAATCTAGAAGCGTTTGTAGCGACATCTATGACGTGCGCTGGGCGCCGGCGCGCGGGCCCCCGGCCTGGACCCGTACGTGGAGCACGCCTTGAGCAGGCTGGCGCTGCCTGCGCCGCACAGGCCTTATGCTAAGCCTACGGAGAAGTGGCAGGTGGGTACAATCTAGAAGCGTTTGTAGCGACATCTATGACGTGCGCTGGGCGCCGGCGCGCGGGCCCCCGGCCTGGACCCGTACGTGGAGCACGCCTTGAGCAGGCTGGCGCTGCCTGCGCCGCACAGGCCTTATGCTAAGCCTACGGAGAAGTGGCAGGTGGGTACAATCTAGAAGCGTTTGTAGCGACATCTATGACGTGCGCTGGGCGCCGGCGCGCGGGCCCCCGGCCTGGACCCGTACGTGGAGCACGCCTTGAGCAGGCTGGCGCTGCCTGCGCCGCACAGGCCTTATGCTAAGCCTACGGAGAAGTGGCAGGTGGGTACAATCTAGAAGCGTTTGTAGCGACATCTATGACGTGCGCTGGGCGCCGGCGCGCGGGCCCCCGGCCTGGACCCGTACGTGGAGCACGCCTTGAGCAGGCTGGCGCTGCCTGCGCCGCACAGGCCTTATGCTAAGCCTACGGAGAAGTGGCAGGTGGGTACAATCTAGAAGCGTTTGTAGCGACATCTATGACGTGCGCTGGGCGCCGGCGCGCGGGCCCCCGGCCTGGACCCGTACGTGGAGCACGCCTTGAGCAGGCTGGCGCTGCCTGCGCCGCACAGGCCTTATGCTAAGCCTACGGAGAAGTGGCAGGTGGGTACAATCTAGAAGCGTTTGTAGCGACATCTATGACGTGCGCTGGGCGCCGGCGCGCGGGCCCCCGGCCTGGACCCGTACGTGGAGCACGCCTTGAGCAGGCTGGCGCTGCCTGCGCCGCACAGGCCTTATGCTAAGCCTACGGAGAAGTGGCAGGTGGGTACAATCTAGAAGCGTTTGTAGCGACATCTATGACGTGCGCTGGGCGCCGGCGCGCGGGCCCCCGGCCTGGACCCGTACGTGGAGCACGCCTTGAGCAGGCTGGCGCTGCCTGCGCCGCACAGGCCTTATGCTAAGCCTACGGAGAAGTGGCAGGTGGGTACAATCTAGAAGCGTTTGTAGCGACATCTATGACGTGCGCTGGGCGCCGGCGCGCGGGCCCCCGGCCTGGACCCGTACGTGGAGCACGCCTTGAGCAGGCTGGCGCTGCCTGCGCCGCACAGGCCTTATGCTAAGCCTACGGAGAAGTGGCAGGTGGGTACAATCTAGAAGCGTTTGTAGCGACATCTATGACGTGCGCTGGGCGCCGGCGCGCGGGCCCCCGGCCTGGACCCGTACGTGGAGCACGCCTTGAGCAGGCTGGCGCTGCCTGCGCCGCACAGGCCTTATGCTAAGCCTACGGAGAAGTGGCAGGTGGGTACAATCTAGAAGCGTTTGTAGCGACATCTATGACGTGCGCTGGGCGCCGGCGCGCGGGCCCCCGGCCTGGACCCGTACGTGGAGCACGCCTTGAGCAGGCTGGCGCTGCCTGCGCCGCACAGGCCTTATGCTAAGCCTACGGAGAAGTGGCAGGTGGGTACAATCTAGAAGTGTTTGTAGCGACATCTATGACGACCATATGAGAAGTAAATCACAAAATCGTAGATCGCTCAAACAAAGGTTTTGGTGCAATTTGAACATATACAGAACAGTTCGATAACAATCGTCAGGCAGTTGCCCGAACCAAACATAACACCCATTTGCTTGAAAGATACTCACTTTTCAATGGAGGCTGTGGGACTTGACACCCTGTGCCATATTCACCAGTTCTCTGGAGTTTCGATAAACTGCCTGGATAATATGCAAGTCTTATTATTTGTTATCTCTGCAGATGCTGTCCCTCTGCTTCCGCCTGTTCGCGCGCTGGCTGGAGTCGTACGAGCCGTCCCCCAGCGACTTCCCCCCCGCAGGCCGCGAGCCCGACACCAACCCGCCGCCCGGCTTCCGCCTGCTGCTGCAGCTGCACACCAAGTCTGAGCTGCTGCGCCTGCTGCTGGCTGCGCTGGACGAAGCGCAAAAGCTGCTGGACAGCCCAACGCCGGCTAAGGTGAGTGCTCTGCGTGCATGTATACCCTGTTCGAATGCATACGCTGCTAAAATTTATATGCTGATCAAATGCATCCGTTGCGTACATGCATACTCTATAAAATGCATACGCTGTGTACATGCATACTCTGTGCAAATGTATATGCTGCGTTCATGCATACGCTGCGCAAAAGTATATTTTACAAAAATATGTCGCATATACGAAGACTTCACATCGCAGCACTCGCGTTTTCGTTCGATGAACACCTACACTGGGCAAACGTGAATTGCCAAAATCTCTTTAATATTTTTCTCCAAGAGTCTTTCTGAGCTGTAGGTAAATCCCCACAGCTCAGCAGAAACGCTTTTATAAAAACTCTTGTTTGATCACTACATATTTCATTTCATGGTAAGCAATGATGTTGTAGCGGCAAAGTTTTCGGCGCGATTTCACTGGGGCACAACCGCATACAGTTCCGACTCACCGCGAACTCTGCGACTTCCGGTTCCGACTCACGGGAACCAACCTTCCACTGGCCAGGCACGCATCACAAGATGTACAGACGACTCAATCTGCTATCGACCTCCGGTCTCCGGAGGGGAGTGATGTAGCGGCACCAGCGCCGCCACTTACGAACTAATAACATGACGTCACACAAATCCTGCATCGCGCAAGTAAAGTTTGCGGCGCGATTAGAACACATACAACAGTCCGACAACAACCGTCGGGCAGTTGCCCGGACCAGACACAACACCCGTCTGGTCGGAGGATCCTCCCTTTTCTATGGAGGTTTGTGGGACTTTACACCCTGTCCCACCTACCCCCAAAATGTAGTCGTCGATGCAGCACGTAGAAGTAGCCTTGAAGTATAACTATGGCTCTGGCAGGAAATGCTGCGTACAACTATGAGAGTATCACTAAAACGTTTAATCCTTTCTTGTATATATTAACAAAGTAACCATAATTATAATGTGTTGTTGTGTTGTCCAGGTGTACATAGAACAGAGCCTGATCAGCATCCTGCAGATCATGGAGCGCGGCCTAGCCCTGGAGCGACCGCTACAGACTGCGGCCGCAGACGCAGGACGATCTGTGCTCATTGTTCCACTGTCCAAACTTATTCTGGGTGAGTTATCTACTAAATATTTATTGCTACTTTTGTTTTCATCTTGTTAGGAACTGAAGGCGAATAGCATGATTTCGGATATTACTCGGAAGTAAAGCATTGTATGAACTTAACAATGTGTGGTGTCATTAAGTGACATTTTCAAAATTAATTGACAGTAGCTTACAATATGGAGATATGCAATGTCGAAGCGTCGTCGTACACTTCAATAGTGACTTTGTATCACACAAGGTAAAGCTGACATTGATACTCATATACTTATATACTGACTTATTAGTACAGTTTATGATGCACCTATTAGGGATGTTTCCTGGATTAAAAAAAAATACTGTTTAATTCTCAAATATAATAACATTAATATTCAATTCTATGAAGATAAAGCAGATCAAAGTAAGCTCAATTTTAACACACTCACTGTATCGTTGTCTGTTACGTGACTAAAGTTAATGTACGAATCCTTTTGTAATGTAACTGACGAACAAATTGATACATTTTAGGATCATACCCTATTGCATATGAACTGCCTCATATTTGTGTCGTGTTTTCTTAAGGTTACACAAGTCGATTTTTTTCCATACAAACGTAGTCTAGAGATCATTCCACTGTTTGACGATTTACGTTCAAAATAAAAAGCGATATCAATTTGTCTCATCATTATCTAGCCCTGTATGGAAGCGAAAAAGTAAAAAATAAAATATCTGAAAGTTATGAGCGTCGAAAGTTCCACATCTCGACACTAATTTTAACGCATTTTTGGACGCAAATAAATACCATAACAAGACGGAAAATTGCAAAACGGCCTCCATACTGGGATAGATTAGTAGTTCTACAATGCATATAATTTTATTTTGAACAGATAGAGTTAGTCGTTTTTTCATGATATCTAGACTTCCAAAGGTCTGTTTATAAAATTTCGCGCGCTCGGTTTCGTCCTAAATCATTATCCATTTCGCTACAAATTAGCAAAAGTGTGTATTCGTACGCGAACTAGCTTCCTACTGTTCATCACAGCATTTATCACTTCCGCACGTGTTGTCGGTTGATATAAAATGCATTTTAACCCCGCGCACAAAATAGTTCGTGCCGTCGACTAGTGTACCCTTAACAAACTTTTCTTGCCGCAGCCCCCGAAGGTCCAGACAACAACTGCCGTCTAGTCACTTGCTGCAAAGTCCTGCAACTCGTATCAACCCTCCCAGCCGCGGCTGCGCATGCGGTCGCTTTATTAGTCCGCGCACTGAACACGCCGGCTGCTGCCAGGCACCTGCTGGCGTCCATCACGCATCGACATGCGCTGGCTGCGGAGATCAGGTATGTGTTTATCATCATTCATTTCAGCTGAATGACGTCCATTGCTTGTTATAGTTTTCCCTCGAGTATCGCCACCACAATCAGTCTTGTGCGTCTCACAGCCTTAACCAGGTTACCAGTCCACTTAAAGTATAAAGGGAGGCCCAATCCAGGGAATATTGGTTTCACCTAAAGTGTAAAGGGAGTCAGGGTAACTTTAGACATCCAACCCTGCGTCTTCCGGGCGGACTCCAGAACTTTTCGGCCATATGTGCTGATAATGTTTACAGTCATTTAATCATTCAATCATTAGACATTTTTACAACCCTTTTTTAATATACGTTCAACCGATTTTGAGTTCTATCCCGTACGTATAAGGATAGCATAAAAAGCATAAACCTTAGCATTACCAAAATCAACTGTTAAATACAGCTGCCATTTTTCATATCACCAATGCAATAGAAGTCAAAATCGGTTGAACGGGCTTTAAATAGGATTATTTAAATGTCATGTTATCTCAAATGGAGTATCATGTAACTCACCAAAGACATCTTGTTGAAATCTCCGTGTTAATAAACGCGGAATAAAGCCGATTAACTCTCAGATTCAAACCGCCATTTTTGAGGATTTTTTTAAATCGTTTTGCATAGGTTCCGAATTGTTCATCTGTCTCCATGTTGTTCACAGAGGCATACATAATATTATGTGAGTACGTGAAATACATGGATTTTTTATCATTTCCAGGTACGGTTTCGTGGAATGCCTGGAAGCTGAAGAGTGGACGGAGCCAGTGGTGCAGGCGGATGGGGACTCAGCTCCGGCCAGCACGGCGCCCGAGCCCAGCAACTATGTGAGACAAGCTAAAGAAGGAGTGCTGATGTTGCTGCAGCACGTGCTGCCCACCGCGCCGCCCAACCTCGCGCACTTCCTACTGGGGTACAGTCTGACTGACGATGTGAGTACTGTGGACTTATGGCCGGTTTCACCAATGCAACTAACTGCGATTAGTTCAACTAAACTCAGTTTATGCAAATACACCGTGAAATTTAAATGGTTGTTTTCCCGCAGCGAAATGGTATTTTCTATGTAATACAATCGTTTCGTAGTTATGTAAAATATTAGAAACAAAAACTGGCATATTTAACATTGTGAAAAACTTAACTCGAAAGCGATCACGAACCAATAGTAATACCTCCCGATATCTACGGCCGAACGACAGCGGGGCGTTGACCCGGCTGCTAAGTAGGTAAGGATCACCGTCGAAAGGTGTTGCGCGCGGGCTAGTTTATGCCGTACTACACGCGAGAGTAATTTTACTTTGAACATTTCTAAATCGGTCTTTTCTTTGTCGGCTTCGCGGCGATTTTTTGTATTGTTCCGTGCCAACTATTTTATGACGTATCACTACGTGCGAGAGTTTATTTTGGTTTGAACATTATCTTGTGCATCGCTTTTCTTTGCCGGTGGTGACGCGAGTAGAACCTACTACCTACAAGTTACTATTGTTTCTCACTTTTTCGAGTTGATGAATATTTTTTAAATTATTTTAAAACAAAAACATCGTTATTTTTTTACTTTAACTCTATGCTTCGAAAGTACTCCTTAAGGCAAGTCGTTCTGCCGCGGGAAAACAACCAATTAAATTTCACGGTGTATAGTGTGCTGATTGGTCGTTTCTGAGCAGTCTCAACCAAACAACAAGGAACAGAAGTAAGCAACCGAAATCCATATGTTAATCCTGTTGAAAGTTGTAGAAATACAAAACTCTTTGAAAGCGATTGACACTTTTCTGTTTTTCTTGCGTTTTTATAATGGTTAGTACACGAGAGCGCCAGAGAATTTGTAACAGTTTTGAAGCATAAACTGTAACATGGCACACTGGCGCCACATTATTACTTGTTCGCGTCACAGAGGTCCATCACAGGCTTCAAGCATAACTGTGATATGTCACATTGGCGCCACATTCATACTTCTATGTTAATTCATACATTAGAAATATTGCAGTATTTTTTTACACAGTGGAGGTAACAAAAATTACCATTAATTTTATTATAGTATTTAGGAGCTCGTGGCTAAATAATAACAGCTGCACGGGTCGATCATCAAGGTTAAGCAATGCTTGAGGAAGTCGGTCCGTGGATGGGTGACCATTTCAACATACCGAGTTTCTTCCGTGCCTCGGAAAGCACGTTAAGCCGTTGGTCCCGGCTGTCATTTGATGATCTTTGACAGTCGCTACGGGTAGTCAGAAGCTTGAGATCTGACACCAGTCTTGCCAAGGTGTACCGTGTTACCCAGTTACTGGGTTGTGGAGGTCAGATAGGCAGTCGCTCATGTAAAATATTCATATAATAAGTCACATCTGAAAAACTCTATTATTACAAGATTAATTAAAAATGTGCCTCGTACAGGTAACATGTTATGTTATGTATATGGACAGGATAGAATTAAAATTAGGTTTACATTAAATGTTTTTTTTTTCTGATTATATTTAAATTGATAATTAGGCAAAGTAGCAACACATCTCATTTTATGCTTTTTTATCACATTAATACCATGGGTCACTAGCCCCCAAAATACAGGCTCAGGCCTAGTTTGGGAGTTAGCATCATCGTGTAACGTGTTACCTTTGTGTCAAATAAACATTTTTATTTTATTTATTTATTAGAATAGGATAGATGGACCCCCTTTTCTGCACTTAGACTACGATTTGGTTTGTTGTGTGTGCATGTCTCCTCCCAGTGAGAGGGAATGGGGCATAATCATGTCAAATTATGTATATATTATATTTTATTGTGTTACCCACGTCCGTGTGTCACTAGCGGGGTGCCAACTGAAAACCAGCGCTGGGTGTCTGACACCCAGCAAATGCTGAGTTGGTAACCCTTACGGTATGGGCACGTTCAGCGCAATCTGTCTTTGTACTTCTGTTTTGTCTTTTACTCCATGTTTGTTGCTGTTGTGTTGTGCCTGTGTCGAATAAATATTTTTCTATTCTATTCTTCTTTCTATAATCCACCACGCAGGCCCAGTGCGCACTGGGCCTGCGTAGGTGCGTTTTTTTTTTTAAACAACGTTGCATTTTTATAAAAACCGCACCACACTAGGAATTTCTTCCTGTATCGTGGGTGCGTTTACAAGCATATAATCTCACATACACAACACCCAGAGCCGGAACAAATATCTGTAGGTCATACAAATATTTGTTCCGTGCGGGAATCGAACCCGCGACACGCAGCGCAGCAGTTAATCACTCAACCACTGCGCCAACCGTGCGCCCGGTCGGTGGATGTCACATGTAATTTACACAAAGTAAAGCGCCTGCCTGGGTTCGAACGCTTGCCCTTCAACATGTAAGTCGCGGCCGTTACCCCTGGGCCACCACTGTTCTGATGTTATGTAACTATGTATTTAATATAAAACAATCGTGTCTCGCATTCCCAGGTGAGTCGCAGTCAGCTGAGTGAAGCGGGCGCTTCGGGCTACCCGCGGACCTGTCTACATTCCATACTCGACATCCTGGAGCAACACATCGCTTCACACAATCAACAACACAGGTGCGTGTTTTATTTTTACAAGCTCTTCGTTAACTAGTTCCGTTAGTATGTGCTCTCTTTCTGCTTATGTTTCTTAACATTTATTGTAGCAAATTATTTTAGTTCGGTAAAAGCAATAAGATTAAAAGTAACAAAACTCCTTGGTTTTGATAAAGTTTTGTAGATTACTGACTTATTCTGACAAGCTGAACAGCTGACTTACTGGATACATAAAATTGTGAACGTTATGTTTTTCTAGGGAGGCGAATAACTTAGTAGAGAGCTGCTACCGACTGGTGTACTGGCTGTGTGCGAGACCCAACACCTCCGCACCAGTACTGCGCTTCCTCAGGACGAGGGACTACTTCCTGTCCAGACATGTTAAAGCTACTGTTGATCTCAAGGTAACGTTTTATTTTTCGTATTTGTTGTCTTTATGAGTTATTTCCAACACAGAGTTTGTTTATTTTAGCCTCGTTTAAATCAACGCCAGTCAAACAAAAACATTTTAAACTTCCAAAAAAACACTACAAAGTGAAAAATAACTTCAGTCGGTATTCTTATTATTGCTTCTTCGTTTTTTGACAAGGGATGGAAAGATTGAAGAGGATGAGGAAAGGAGAGTAAACACAGGGAATAAAGTGAATGGTGTTACACATGCGGTTGTTACCAGCAAGTCGATGTCTCCGGAAGCTCGCCTCGCCGTTCTCAACAGCTTGCTGGTGCCTACTATGTATGGAAGTGAAGGTTGGGTATGGCAAAAAAGACATGAAACTAGGATAAATGCAGTAGAAATGCGTTACTTGCGAAGTATGTGTGGTGTAACTTTAAATGATAGATTGAGGAATAAGGTAATGAGACGAAATTGTGGTTTGAAAGAAGATGAAGTGACTAAAATTGAAAAGAGTATGTTAAGAAGGTTTGGCCATGTTGAGAGGATGAAAAAAAAAAAAAAAGACATACGTAGACCTTATAGGTGATGTTCTTCAGAAAGGCCAGGTGCGCAGTACTCATAACCGGCGTGTGTGTATGACTAGATGTATGAATGTGAGTGAAGCAAAAGAAGTATGTAAGGATCGTAGCAGGTGGCGTTCTGTAGTTTCTGCCTACCCCCATGGGAAAAATGCGTGAGTTTATGTGTACGAGCACTTGGTTTCTAATACATGAATAGATGGAAGAAAACTATTCTTGCTGAATTCTTGATAAATTATTTATTGATTGTACTTGTTTACAATACAACGGTCGAAAGTGTACTCAACTATATTGGTATGAATGACGATTTACATTAAATAAAAACGCTTATGCTAGCGTGCTAATTAAATGTGCGATGTAATCGTACATTTTTAACCGACTTACCAAAAAGTAGGAGGTTCTATGTTCGACATTATGTATGTTATTTTTTATTGTTTTTGTCTTTGTTCACCGATATTTTCGTCAATTGTGGACCGATTTTTTTGTTTGAGAGAGTATGTTCCGAAATTGGTACCATTTTAATTTGGTGAAGATTTGATGAAGAACTTCGGAGATATACAACAGAACTCTTCAATAAATAACGGCAAAACTCTCGTGATTTCTGCAATCGCATGTCTGTTCATTGTTTATACCATTTCATAACATAACATCACGCCAGTACGCTTTTAACGGTTACGCAGATCTCTTATTTCACCGGTCATGTTCATGTTTCATGATATTCGGCGTGATAGGTTACTAAACAACTTGCCTATTAGGTAGCTACAACTAAAAAGTGAAAAATAAAATACTTTCAAGCAAAAAAAATCTACCGACAAAAAAAAAAACTTTCAAGCAAAAAATTTCTACTTACTTCGAAATAAAAAACTACAAAGTGGATAATAACTTTATTTTTGGAAGTCGGTATCCATAGCGAAAAAAAATTGTACCTTCGAAAGACACCGACTTCCAAAAATAAATTTATTTTTCACTTTGTAGTTTTTTATTTGGAAGTCGGTAGAATTTTTTTAGCAAAAAAGTTATTTAAATGACTTTACTATCTTTCATACTCGATATATGCTGCAACAATCTTTTTTATTCCGTATACCAACCAGCCCCCCTAGCCAAGTTACTAACATTACGTATCGAATCTCTTTCTATAATCGTTAACGCCTTCTATTTGTATGGTCTGACCACGTGACTTAACGCTCAGATGTATCATTCCCATACATTGATTCGTTGTCTACTAGCGTTATCGATTGTAGATTGTCAACTACAGGGGCTGTACCAGTTGGTTAGTAAACCATCGCTAATCGTATTTGTTTGTTGAACAGTGCGCATCAGTAGTGACGCTGTCGGCGCGCTCGTGGGTGCTGCGCGCGTGCGCGTGCGAGGCGGGCGCGGGCGCCGCCAGCCGCCAGCACGCTGCGCTGTCAGCCTTATTGACGGCGCTTACACACACTGCGCATCATCCCACACAGGTAACACTCTTAATTAAAGAGTTGATAATACAAAAAAAAAATTGCCAGTTGACTTGACGACTTTTCATGACAATTATTATTAAGGACGAAGGTGACGAGACCTACTTTCGGGGTTGTATCTAAAAATGGTATCATAAATGCTAGCATAAAAAGTAGAGATTTTAACACGAGCGATGTAGCCAAAAGCTACATCGCTCGTGTTAAAATAAAGCCTTTTTATGCGAGATACGAACGATTCTTTTCCCACTACTTAATTAAACGCAAATAAGTTCCAACAACAATTTATTAGAAACGTTCAGACTAAAAACCACAAACTATATGTAAGAGTGGCAGTACTCAGGGTTCTCAAATGATAACGATCAGACATCTTGTTAACACTTTTTATTACTCACACCAAAAGTAAATCAACTTAATTTTATAAGAAGATGTTCAAAATACAATTCAATATTGAGTTCTTTTGACTAGAACCAGCCTATTTATACGTTTAGACAAATGAAAAGGCGTCACATAGCAACTACCGGTGACATTGGTTTATCAATTAATTTTAGATTTAAGTTTGTAAAAATACAGTAATTGTGTTCAATATTAATTGATTAGTAATTAATAACACTTTTTACAAATATTTTGAATGGATTTAGCTACCAATTATTTTATTTGAATGAACTAACAGTCAGTGATCTACCTTCCATTTTTGATTTTTAAAATATTACTCAAATAAAAAGAAATCTTTACATTAACAATACTCAATTCGGGTTTCCGTTAAGTCATCTGCCTTGAAGTTTGATTTCGTCTGTGGTACTACTTTCATTTAGCAGCGTTATCATATGTACACACAATCAACGCGCGCTTTTTCGAGAGGTAACAGCTGCAGTATCATACTGCCGGATGGGGCGGTGGCAAAAGCGCGGGCGTCGCGGCAGAATGCGTCTACCAACAGTAGCCTATATTCAGTTACGTACATTTTTTTTCTCTAAATTGCAAATTGTTTCACTCGTACCGCTCTCGGCCGCCAAGAAGAAAAATAATTACGTTGTACATAATGATATCAAAACTCCATACAAAAGTCATTTCGTAACAGTTATTATGTCATTTTGTTTTTTTAATTTTTATTTAATAATCTTGTGTCTAAATGTTCATAATTATTTCGAAACGAATTTCTTAGGCAATGTGTTACATACATAATAGACAGGGTAGTGGAAAAAGCTTATTATGAAACCCTCGCTAGATGTTGTATCTTTCAGGACCATCAATTTTATAAACGGTTCTAAAACTGATGAAGTGTCCCGAAGTCGATGACTCTCCAGAGCTTGTAATTGTAATTTTTATGGAACTCTATAAACATATACGATTTCTAAATGTGTTGACAATTCATTTTCGACTTTAGGAATGGGAATGGTGCCTCCTCCGTCGGACTTTAGAAGAGTTACCAGTGAGTGTAGAAGCAGCAGTTGAGCCACATTGGGAGCTGTTCCAAGCACAACAGTTACGACAGGCCATCGCTTCCTGCGATGTACCTACAGGTATGTACTGATATGAAATCTTAGATCTCTTTTGGATTTGTGTCATATTAAACTCAATAGTATCCAGTTCGCTTATACGAATATGAACATTGACTGCTTCAGATTAAGATTCATATTCGTATAAAACGCTAACTTATGTGTGATCTGTTCTATGTCCCTTGTAAATCACGTCAGGAACTGACAAGGTTCTTAATAGGATCAAGGTTTTCATAGACCTTAGTGTGTATAGTGAAAGCAGTAAATTGGGAGTTATAATATTATTGATGTTGTTTAGGTCTTGGAGGCAAGCGTATCAGCGTGTCGCGCGTGCACGCGCTCTTGACGCGTGAGTTGGCCGCACTTCAAGCCACTGCGCCGCAAAGGAATCTGGTCGCAACTGAGATACAAAAGGTCAGTAGTATTTGCAACTAGCTAAACCAAATAATCTTGATATAAACCGAAGATTTCGAAGAACATAAACGAGCGTTCTGTTTTAGTAAAAAATCCGTTTATAATAATTATTATCCATCCTGCAGGTCCTAGACTACGTAACAGAAGTGAACAGACAGCGCAACCTAGCGGCTACTCTCACACACTACTACGATTCATGGCGCCAACTCACAGAGATTCTATTCTGTGTAGCTCCACACGACATTCTCAACTTAGAATCAAGAAAGAACCTACTTCTCAATATACTACAGGACCTTCTGAACAAAATCCCCCCTTCAGAAGTACTCCCACAGCTAGGAAACTTAGCCTCAGGCACTGTGCTACTCTTACTAGTCAATCTCCGACACTGCTACATTCTACAGAAGAGAGAATCGAATCAGAAGTCTTCCGAATTCGAAATGAGCTTCTTTGGACCTTCAAACCAGATCATGCAGACGAATTCTCTGACTCTCAAATTTATTTTACACAAAATACTGTCCTGGATTTTAGTGTCTGGTGGTTCAACGCAAAAAATGAGAGTGAATTTATACGGAGCGTTGCTAAACTACTTAAATATAGTGAATTTGAAGTCAAGTGCAGCGGATCCAGAAGATGAAAGTTTATCAAATACATACGTTAGTCGATTAGACAGTTCCAAAGCAAGGCCTAGTCGTGAAGAGTCAGCGTTAAAGTCCATGGTGATCGATGTGATCAGTGACTTCGGTGAGAACCTGTGTTCTATAGTCTGTGGGGACTGCATCGGGGCTGGTCACGATGTGTGCCGCATGGTGGCGCTAGCGTGCCTGGACACCCTCATAGAGATAAACCCGAGGACTGATTGGATGAATACCTTGACCAATCAGGGGTATCTGAGGAGCTTGATCGATAGTTTGCTGCAAGATGATGAGGGGTTGAAGGAGGTGAGTGTGTTTCCATATTTCTCTTCCACTCAGTAGATGGAACTACATTACCACATTGAGTTTAGATTCGGCTTTCATGAAAATTCAAATCTACGTAATTTTTTTTTTTTTGTTTAAACTAACACAAGTTACCATCCTCACCTAGTTGCTATTCCACCAATTCGCACCAAGCGCTTCCAAACATCCTTCATAATGCGCACAGCAAATGAGTGGAACTCACTGCCTGCGTCTGTGTTTCCGAACGCATACAACCCGAATCTCTTCAAAGTTATAGTGAACAGGCTTCTTCTGGGTAAGCTCACTCCATCGTCGACTTTGTCTCTGTCACCTCTGACCTAGACTAGAGTCAAGAGCAAAACCATGACAAATAAAAAAAAACTAACAATTAATTTTAAGCAAATTTCTGTGTTATATCTAAGGCTGAGTCAAATAAACGTTACTTATCACATAACTTGGCTTCGCTATGTTCGCGTCCCTAACTTGCACTCTTAGTTTAATAGTTTTGCTAAAGTTACAGGTTAATAACAAATCTCGAACAATAATAACTATTTTTCTCAATTTTCTTGACATTATAAATAAATTACACATTTTTGTATCTGCTACGATATTAGCGAGTTCTATGCAGATTTCAACCACTGTGGCCCATTCTTAAACCTCTTTAACAGACACTAGAACCAAACCCAAAATCCCTGCGCGTCCTCTACGTATACGAGTCCAAGATGGGGCTGCTGATCAAGATGGCGGGCACCCGCGCGGGCGCAGAGACGCTGTTGGCGCAGGGGGCGCTGGCCAGCCTGGCCGCGCTCTCGGCGCTGGCGGCGCATCCCGACATACACACGGGCTACGGCACTCATAGGGACACGGACTTTGTGCCGTCGGTGGCTAACAGGTAAGGAGTTACGGAACTGGTTTCCTCTATTCTGAAGGTATCCCAGACAAGTCTCGACAAAATTTATCATCGCATCAAAAAGAAATGCACAAATTAATAGCGACAGCAAATTTTGGGAACCTCACCGCGTAGGGCTATAAACATTATCGAGAATTGTTATAGTACATTGTGATACAAGGGTGGAAAGTAGGTTATTGCAAACGAGCTGTCATTAACAAGCCCGAGCCGAAGGCGAGGGTTTTTAATGACACGAGTTTGCAATAACCTACACACCCGTGTATCACACGACGTTTTTCAATACAGTTGTGAGAAACAGTAAAACAAATCAAAGAATTCGATTTGTTTATTCACAAAAAATAAAATTTTCAATATGGCGCGTTTTTGCAACTGGACATATTTTTTTACAAAGAAAACAGCCTATACAGCCTATTCGATTTTTGACAAACGTTGATGTGAAAATAATTAACTTAAAACTGGTAATTATACATATTAAACAACTTAAAAAAAAAAAAGAATTCAATGCTAAAACGTACAGAATCATTAATTTTTCCTCGTATAAAATCGTATCCCATTTTATTTTATGTATGAAAACTCCTTGCTACTAAACTTTTTTAAATTGACTTATGGCGCGTTTTTGCAACTGGGCATATTTTTTTACAACGTTAACAGCCTATACAGCTATACAGCCTATTCGATTTTTGGCAAATGTTGATGTGAAAATAATTAAATTAAAACTGGTAATTAAATATATTAAACAACCATTTATAAGACTTTTGAGAATTCAATGCTAAAACGTACGGAATCATTCATTTTTCCTCGTAGAAAATCTATCCCATTTTATTCTATGTTTGAAAACTCCTTGCTACTAAACTTTTTTAAATTGACTTATAAATTTAAAACAAAACTGCAGTTTAGTAGCAAGGAGTTTTCATACATAGAATAAAATGGGATACGATTTTATACGAGGAGAAATTAATGATTCCGTACGTTTTAGCATTGAATTCTCATTTTTTTTAAATAGTTGTTTAATATATTTAATTACCAGTTTTAAGTTAATTATTTTCACATCAACGTTTGTCAAAAATCGAATAGGCTGTATAGGCTGTTTTCTTTGTAAAAAAATATGTCCAGTTGCAAAAACGCGCCATATTGAAAATTTTATTTTTTGTGAATAAACAAATCTAATTCTTTGATTTGTTTTTACTGTTTCTCACAACTGTATTGAAAAACGTCGTGTGATACACGGGTGTTAAGGTTATTGCAAACGATTTGGCATTAACAAGCCCGAGCCGAAGGCGAGGGTTTTTAATGACACGAGTTTAATAACCCTTGTATCACAATGTACTATTGTTGATGCTTAGGTCAAAACTCTGTTCAAGCTATATCAAAAAGTGATCGTTAACTGTTCGTGTATGTTTCACGTTTATGCAGCAAATTCGTCCCCAATAAAATAAATCGACTGATTCAATACAATTTATCTATACTAATATTATAAAGAGGAAGGATTTTTTGTTTGTTTGTTTATTTGTACCGAATAGGCTCCGAAACTAGTGGACCAATTTAAAAAATTCTTTCACCAATAGAAAGCTACATTATGCCTGAGTGACATAGGCTATTTTTTAATCCCGAAAACGGGTCCTGTGGGGTGTTCCACGGGAGCGAAGCCGCGGGGCGCAGCTAGTACAATATAATTAATTCTTTGTCAGATTCCGTCAAATCCTCGTGCCAGCGCTATCGCTGTGCGACGCTTTGCTAACTACCCTCGGGCCTCAGAACCACAGCTGTGTGTTACACGTGACGCACGCGCTGCTCAGCCACGTCGAGTGCATCGACGCCGTGTTAAGGTAAGTGATCTATTAATATGACCAATATACTTTCAAACCCCATGACCGTCTTGGTTTCCACTAGTCGTGTTTTAAAGAAATATGCCACACTTTGCGGTCTGTTTTGAATACATTTTCAGCATCGCCTTTTGTGGCCGCTGTCATGGATTTCGATTTTTGACATAAATTTTATTGACCGCTGTCATAGGATTAAATTTTGGCAACATTTTCGGTATTAGCACCCCTTGAACATCTCTTCATAATCATCTTGTGTTAATTCTGAACTCAAATATTTTTCTATACAGAGCGGCACACCCGAACTCTCCCATGGAGCTCCTCATTGAAGTGGAAGCGATAACGTCAGTGATCGGGCGCGCGTCCAACCGGGAAGTGTTCGGCGGTGCTCAGTCAGCTGAGCCCACAGCTCTGCAAGCCAGTGCTGCAGCTGCTGCGAGGGTTCGCTGGCTCATGCTGGCTTTGCTAGCGCGCTTCCACCGCCCCGCCAGCGATTTGCCTGACCACACGCAGACGCGCCTGCTCTACTACAAGGTAACAATATGAACTAAACCAAACCATCAAATAAAGCCTCCAATCTACGAATGATCACTTAACAATAAATTACTGTGACGACTATAACTGGATAGAGATGTTGATAGAATACACTACATAACGTTACAGATACAATTATTGTAGAAACCATTTCATAAAGGGATATTTTAAAAATATTTGGATGGATTCACTATTTCAAAGCCTTTAAAATTGTCGCGTTGCACGCAGAGGCGGCTATACTTTAAGTTCACTCGTGCACTGAACTGCCAGATTTAAAAAGGTTTAGAAATAAAATAAAAATGTTTAATAATATCTGATTAACGATCTATTCAATATATACGAAATTATGACGAACAAATTTAAGCTCTTTGCTAAAGTAATAAGACGTATATTGCTGTAAAAAATACTCCCCGTCCGCTAGGCTAAAGCGCACGGCGAGAGTTCATACAATTCTATGAGAAACAAGCGAAAACGCCTGGCGCGTGAGACAGAGATAGTTCAATAGAAAATGTACGGCGAAATATGACCATTCTCGTGCGCCGCACCAGAAAACCGAAGATTACCGAGAGCGGGCGAGGTTTGACGAACGAAATTTATCTTAGGGTCGAGTACCAACATTAAAAGTTGTACAACGACGTAACTAGATGGCGTTGGCGTTGAATTAGAAGTCGCTAGCGAGATTGTTTGCCGATTTACATGGGCTCCTGTGAATTTTATCACATTTCTTACATGCCTGGACATTAATCAATACATATAATAAATCTGTAGAAAAATATTCTTTGTACATCGAAAAAAAAATCCAAAAAAAATAGCCAGGGTGTTAAAGGATAACCAACAGAACCCATTTCTAGCATTTTTGGATTTTTTGTCTGTTTGTCTGTTTATTTGTGCACGCATCACGTGAAATGTACGAAACCAATGTAGATAACTTGTATACATAAAAATTGTGCGTATCTTGAAGAATTACTTAGTTTTTGTTTCATCGCAATCGGTTCACTCTATCAAAAGTTAGATGAATTTAAAGTGTTCAAGAAGTAAAATTATCACAGCTCACGAAATTGAACTCGATATTCGATAGATGGCGTTGTGCATTTAAAGTCATTTTCTGAATCGCGGTGTTAAGATTTTACGCGAAAGAATGACACTAGAAAAAAAAATTGGTATGTAGGATTTATATTTTTGAGTATGCGGAGTAGGCAGGCAGGCTGGTAGGTATGGTAGGGTTGGCAGGCAGATGACGGGAGCGAAGCCGCGGGCACAGCTAGTCCTACTTAAAAATTATGCTATTACAACTTTTTTGACGTTACACGCTACCACCAATAACGAAACGTGCATCTTACGAAACCTTTCCTTCCAGATCGTGTGCAACCTGCTAACGTACGCGCGCAACATAATGTGCGACTCAACCGGCCGCGCGGTCAGCGGCGTCACCATCGAGGGCGGCGCGTGCGCACGCCTGCTGGCGCTGCTACAGCACCTGGTGCGCGCGCATGCACACCACGACAAGCTGCTGGCTACCACCCGCCATCAGCTGCAGAACCTGCCTACCATGAGTCTTGATGGTAAGTCTACTGGCGAAAAGAAAAATAGAAAGAATAAGATTTATTTGTAACCCACACAGGAGATATGTGCAGCGGTAGGCCTTCTAGATTTCTATATGATTGTTAACATTTGTTAACTTTTTATTTCGTTTTACATTTTTTTTGGTTGGTTTTTTAATTTCGTTCGACATATTGTCGGGCACACGTTGTCCCCCCATAACCAAGTACTAATGCCGTAACATGGAAATATTGTAAACACAAACAAATTTTTAAAAGAGTGACTATGGAGTTTCTTGCCGGTATTTAAAAGAGTAACCATGGCGTTTCTTGCCGGTTTTTCTCCATAGGAAACGACTAACCCGAACCGTGCACCTTTTGTCGACGTTTTATAAGTGCCCATGTAGGCCTATGTTAAATAAAAAAAAAAATGATTTTGATATTTAAAAATAATATTTAACGTCGCTCTGGTACAGTGGCCTCAGGGACCGAAACCGGTATGAATAATACCGGTATGTTTCGGTTAGTTACAGGTATTTTAAAAGGTTACCTTAATTTTTAAATAATAAAAACAACCTTTATTAATACCGGTTACCGAAAAAAAAAATACCTCTATCTTACATGTTGCCGTCCGTCGGCATTAGTCAAACTGCAAAGGGCGCGGATCGCCTGTGTGTGTGTCGAGTCTACCCGCGCGCGCCGGCGAACGCCGACCAATCACGGCTCTGGCTGGCACGGCGACGTATCTCTTAGTTTGCTAGCGAGGCGTGTGTTGGTCGTTTTGGATAGTTTTGTTAGCTTGGTAAATTATAAATAAAACTAAATATGTTTGCTTGGTAAATTATAAATAAAACGTAATATTTCGTTTATTCAATTTATGTACTATTTTTAAATATAAAAAATAGTAGCCCACCGGTATCGGGAACAGGGTCCAAGCTACCGGTGGTCAGGGCTCCTAATAGAGGAACCTCCTAACGATACGCGCCGTGTCCAGGAGTACCGCTTTCTAGATCAAGCCCTTGATCCAGCTGCCCAACGAGAGCTTCCTCAGAAAAAAAAAAATATTATTATACTTAGAAATGGGACGAAAGCAAAAAATTATGTTTATGGATATTTTACCTACCAAAGGGAAACAAATACCTCTAAAGGCCGATTTCACCAATGACTTCAACACTTCGATGTACCGGTAGTCAATTTGGCACCGTTGGAGAGACAGCAGTACAGCTCAAGTTTCGATCTAATCGAAGGCTTTCTCGTAGTACACAAACGCTAAACAGAGAGGCAGTTTGTACTCTCCGGTCTTCTTTATTACCTGCTACGGTCTACGGTGCTGAAGCCTATACGGAATCCGGCTTGTTATGAAGGCTGGAAATCGTAAAATTTGCGCGCGAGTCGATTTTTGATGACTCTTAAAAACAGCTTGTAGACATGACTAAGAAGTGGGATGGGCCTATAGTTCTTCAGTAGGGCATTGTCACCCTTCTTGAAGAAGAGTACCACCACACCCCTGCACCATGCCTGTGGCGTTTTCCCCTCAAGTATGACGGAATCAAACAGCTTCTGAAGGGCCTTAAGTACTGGTTTTCCAATCGCCTTCAGGAGTTCGGCCGTAATTCCGTCATCACCCGGTGCCTTGTTGTTCTTAAGCTGCTTTAGATCCATCTCATATAAGCTGACGTCCGGAATGTCTTCGGCATAGTATCGGGTCAATCTAGCTCTAGGGTAATTTGCTAGATTCGCGATGGGTTTACTGGTTGACGTGTACAACTGCCCATAGAATCTCTCGATTTTCCTCAGAAGATCCGGTTGGCGGATACGATCCTGCAATCATCGGTCTTCAGTTTCGTGAGCTGGCTCTGCCCAATTGACAGATCTCTTGCAACGACCTTGGAGCCATTATTCCGCTCAATCGCGTCTTTAAAACTTTCAGTATTAAAGCGGTGGAGGTCGTTTTTCAAGGACTTTGAGATCCGTCTGTTTAGCTGCCGGTATTTCAACGCATCGTCTGAAGACTGCAGGATCATCTCACGCCTCTCTTTCATGAGCTTAAGAGTAGGATCAATGAGCTTTTTGTTCCTATCTGTAAGGCGGGCCTTGAAAAACTTAGACCCGACCGCATGAACAGCTTACACAAACCCATCGCTGTATTCGTCCACAGAGCTCCCTAGGCACTTGAAACAATTCTGGAGTTCGAGCTGAAAGATGTCGGGGTTTTGGATCTGGATCTGTGCTGGATGGAGCGTATACTTCATCAGTCGAGACCATTCAAGCTTGATATTAATGTTCAATGTGTCTCTTACCATGCGGTGATCGCGCCCGGTTTTCACCTAATTGATCACAGAGACATCATTGAACATTTGCTTCCTGGTTGACATGATGAAGTCGATCAGAAATTATATATCACTTTTTTATTTAGTTTTGTCAAGCTTTAGCACCTAAAATATTAAAACGAGACTCGATTTTAACTTAAGTCTCTTGCTGTGATCACTTTAAGTCAAAGAAACTGTATCACCACGAGAATTAAGCCCTATTTACACGATGCAAGTTTATTGCCTGTAGCAATAAACTTCGTGTAAATAGGGCTTCAACGGCATCTCAACATCAAGTAGCGTTTTAATATTTGGCCACAAGTCCTGTAATAATAAACATATTATGACTAATTTGCACAAAATTTTCGCCATCTTGTCATCTTTCATACTTTATACTGAGTTAGTAGGTTTCCGTTGTCTTTCATTTGTTTTGATGAATTATCAGAGGATAAATCTGGGGCAAAGGTTGATCTGAATCTAATTGGAGTAGATACATCTGGATCCAACGTAGTAGATTTATTTGATTTTTCCATATTCTTTACTTCAGCAGAATGGATAACAAAATAACATCAGTTTTCGTATAACCGGAGTCACACTTAATTTTGTATTTATACCTTTTTAGTTGGCGTTTTTTGACAATACTGTCCTCGTAGTTCAGACCTTTCACTATAACTTGTCCCTTGCCGTCATGTTGGCAGCATAGCTTGCCAAGCTTAGACAGAGTAAAGCAGGTGATTTTGTCGATAGTAGCAGTTGCTTCTGTCGACCAAATTTATCGCTGATTGACCTAGCCCGTAATGCTCTAGTTTCAGAAGTAATGTTTCATGATTAACGCAATCAAACGCCTTCGACAGATCGCAGAAGATACCTATGGCATCCTGCGACTCTTCCCACGCATCAAAGGTGTGTTTTAATAGAGTGACACCAGCGTCAGTTGTACAACGTCCTCTGGTGAAACCGTACTATCATGCAAGATGTTATTCGTATTAAAATGAAAGAGCATTTGATTTAGCATTATCCTCTCAAATACCTTGCTGAAAACCGGCAACACGGATACTGGTCTATAATTATTTGTGTCTTTACTGTCCCCGGATTTAAAAAGTGGTATAACCTTACTATATTTCATTAGATCCGGAAAGACTTCTTAATCCACACACAAATTGAAAATCAAAGTACGGCGCTATAGTCTGAATAATGGAGGTACAAGCTTTGATGGACATTCCCCACAGATCTTCAGTCGGTTTGATCATGATTTGCTTAAAAGCTTTTATCACTGTCATGGGGTTTATATGTGAAAAGTTAAATACAATCGGGCAGGCAGAAACGTTCGCGTTTAATAATCCAAAAGCAAGCGAGGGCGAAGAAGATTTCAGTAGTTTTAATTGGGATGTTGGTAAAGAAATTTACAAATTCTTGCGCAACTTTTTTGTTATCTCTAATAAGTCTGTGTGTGGTCTCAAGCGTGTAATCAGTACTATTTCTTTAATTCCTATTCCTTTCATTGTTTATAATTTTCCAAACCGTCTTGATTTTATTTTCTGCTAATTTAACCTTATTGCTAATGTACAAGACCTTAGCTGCCTTGCAATGTTTGGCTACATTATGAATTAGTCGTGCGTTTACAACTGACCATTTCGTCCAACGTTGAGTATTCAATAATTTGGCCAGCACCCTAATTGCGTAACACACGATCAATCATTCTATTGCTTCATAAGTTCGAAAAATTTGTCTTCTCAACAACGTAAATAACGCAATGAAAGTTGTTGATCTGTCGAAATAAAACAGATTATGATTGATCGTGTATTACGCAATTAGGGTGCCTTTGCTGATTGCTGACCACATTATGATACAACCATTTCATGAAATGGTCGAACACTTCATGACAGTGTTTTAATATAAACATTGTAGATGCTGTGCTAGGGCGCTCAAACAAATTGCAACAAAAAAGATAAGCGCTTTGTTTACTAGGAAGTGCTGCCCTCAATTAGAAAAACAGGGGTGTACGTTCCTCCCCAAGTTAAACAAACAAACTACCGAATTGATTTCTATGATGAGAGAAAATGATAACCAAATGGTATTTTACCAATTTACAATGTAATAATGTAATATTATCTTACTTATCTTTGTTCATTTCCTTTTTTTACTTTAACTCAAATATGCCGCAAAAAGGCGAACTAAATAAACGTAAACAGTACTTGCGTGTAGACGCACACACACGTACTACAGTACGCACGACGATCTCCCTCGTAATGTATTTTCTAATACCAACAAGTTGTCGGCATTGCGATATTCTGTTTCTTTCTAATCAAGGTTATTTTTAGGTAACCGGTATTAAAACGGTAACCTAAATAAAGGTAACCTGTTTTTTCTTCTTGGGTTACCCAGATAGCGGTTACCTAAATCGTAAAGGTAACCAAAATTCTTCGATACCGGTACCGTAATTTATAACGGTTTTCGGTCCCTGTGGCCTATGTTAGCCCTTAAGGAGGACAGGGTATTAAGTCTCGCAACCTCCATTGAAAAGGGATCCTCCGACCTGACGAATGTTGTGCCTGGTACTGCCTCATGGTTGTTGTCGTGCCATTGTATATGTGTTTGTCTCGTTGTATACGTGCCAAACGGACGGAGAACTTTGATTGCGCGATGAAGGATTTGTGGAACGTAAAAGATACCCATTGTTATTTTAAATTATGTGTGCATGGTATTTTATATTTTTTTAAATTAATTATTCTAACATATTACTCTAATTTAAATTGAATTCTCTTATTCATTAATTGTACATCCAATACCTACTGTTTTATGCTGATTATTTCGAACGCAATGTAAATTGTTACTGAATAAATAAATTGAAATTGAAACCCGAATGTCTTTTATAAAGTACCCCAAGTTGGCAGAATGTCTTCTTATTTATATTAGTGTGTTGATGGCAAATAATATAGTTTTTAAATATTATGTTTGGCCCAATATTCAGCTACGGCAACACCATTCGCTGACGCAGCCATAACTCACATGTACAGGTTAGGGCATGCGGTGCAAGCCGAAATGTGTATTCTACATGTGCGCCAAGAAACATATCTGCTAGTTACCCTTGTCTACCACCTATAACTAAGAACTGGTGAACTTGTCAGCATGGTTGTTTGTCAGCTTTTAGTAGTAGCTTGCCTCACTAATTGTAACATTTGTTCGCAGACATGCGCAAGCTTCTCCCAGAAGAGTCTCAAACCCTCTCTCCAGTGGAATGCCGCGGCCGCGCAGTGTCAGTGCTGACCGCGCGCGTCACTACCAGGCGCGCAGAGCTAGCCGCATGTGCGCACGCGCTGGACGCCGCGCTACATCTGCTGTGGGCACACGCGCGGCTGCTGCTGAGGGTGCATCTGCCGACTGATGATAATGATAACTGTGAGTATGACAGTGTCTCGGCAGATCTCTATGGATATTACAGGCAGAGAGAGCGTCTCGAATAAAATCCTATAGAAGATCTTGCCGTGACCTCACCGAGAAAATAACATTCGAGTGTTACAGCGGGCGGCCTTATCTCAAAAAACAATAAAAAACCATTTAGATATTATAGCTATGGATTCAGATTGTTTTAATACTTTTAATTATGTTAGTATTGAAAGTTTTCGAAGGGAATTTTAGATAAAACTTATTTAATTACTTTTGTCCTATTGCAGCAATGTTGAACACATCTGGAGCGTGGAGTGGCAGTGCTGATGAGCTCCCGGAGCTGCGCAAAGAACTGATCGCCGTGTTTAACGACCGGTTTACCGAGCAACTGCTCGACACCGCCAAGGTAAGAATCATTAGCACAACCCAGTTATAAAAAAAATTCAGTGAAGAATGTACGTCGTTCGTAAAACTTCACAGGCTTGATAAGATTTCTATACACCGTTTAATTTTGGTTGTTTAAATCCCGTTCAGGGTTGATCCGGTACATGAAACAGTATCGATTTGTAAAGATAAAATTAAAAGCAATAAAAAGAAAATCACAATAATATAAACAGACTTCCAAAGCAAAACACTAAATAGTACAAAAATAACTTTCGCCTCTTGTTTTATCATTTTGCAACACTGACAAAACGATACTGTCGAGTGTCGTGTCGACCTTCCTCGGGATTTAAACGTTTAACGTTGTTTGCGCTTGGCTGCAGTGGAAAGGAATGGGGTGGAAGCTTTGGCCATAAACCAACATTCAGATTACGAATTTTAGACTGAAGAATTTTTACGCAAAAAACCGTTCAATAGCGTGTAGGACTTGCGACTTAAAACTGTCTGCTTTAGCTGTTAAAATGTTATTATATTACAGACAACCATAATTATAAATCAGGGGTCACAAATTACTTTCATGTGAGATGTGTAACATTTCGGTGTACAATAAAGTACATTCTATTCATTTGGGATAAGTTGACCATCACTCGTTCAATTTGTTAAAATTGAATCAATAAACTTAATTATCTAAATATAGTTACAATATCAATGAAGATGCTGATGAAAATATAGGTCGGCGGTGCGGATCCGGATCGTGGTCCGCCATTTGGATATATAAACTATCAGAAGTCATGATACAATAAGAAACATGCCTTACGATGATTAAATGGTTATTTTTAATTTGTAATGAAATGCTTGTTTTTGTTGCCAGAACCAACCTCAAGTGCAGCGCGGCTTCCTCGAGATCCTGGTGAAGGACATCAAGACGATGATCCAGTTCTCGCCACTCTGATTATGTTAATTTATGTTACGATTACGTTAACTTTACTATAAACTATACGAAGTTTGTCATGTTGGATATTAAAATTAATTTTGTAATTATTTGCGTCGTTTCATTATCTTTTTATATCTTAAAAAACATGACCTTGTACTAGGTGTAGAAACATATTAAACTCACATACACGAACAGACAGATGTGGCACAATGTCCGCCATAGAAATATTTGTTTGGCGCTGGAATCGAACCCGCGACACGCAGCTAAGCAGTTAATCGCCGTCACTGTGCAAACCGTGTCATCATATCTGACGTTATTTCCGTGTTCTTTGTTTTTCCCCTATGTTCTTATCATATGCTGCCCATGGCCTAATGGCATGAACAATAAAAAAAAACATTAAAATATTTTTCAAAACAAGGTTTTCCGTATTCTTCTCAAAAACGCTTTCATTCGATACATGGCAGTGCACAAAAAATAACTAATCCGTCATCTTGGGCCGTCCGCCATATTAGATTTAGAATGACGTCACTTGCTGCATTGTCATCCAAACTAAACGTGTATGCAAAATTTCATCTTAATCAGTGAAGGATAACAGCTTTAAAATTCAGTTGCAAGATTTGACCCTAACACACATACATAGAATACATTGCCAGATTGCAAGTTAAATAAAACATTGTAAAATACCATTACCTTATGGTCCGCGTCTGACCATAAAAAATAGAAAATAGGTACTTAAATAGTCTATTCTACTACGACGACGACGATTTGACTTTGACTTATATTCTGAACAAACAAAAATAAAATAAAACAAAAACGAGAAAGTGTGCATCACGGCTGCACCATATAGTCACACATCACACCACTCACAAAACTTTCACTATCGCCAAGGTGCCAGGTCCCTTGATCAAATCGTCTACCACCTAAGTAAGAACTAAGTTGTGGGAAGAATTTCACGTACCACCTTGCCTGCTGCCCTAAAACCCCAGAAACACCAACAACGCATTGTATAGGATAGAAGAGTCCTCAATACTGGTGGGTCGCTGCACAAGCTAGTTAGATGGGGGTACTCGACGTACTCCAATGACCAACAGTGCGATTCCAGGTCCCGAACAATGCCTCACCTTTTGTCGTGCTCTCTGTGCAACAACACCTGCACCTTAAAATACCTTTGTGAGGCAAATGACAACGCTGTTGGCGTGTCTGAATTCGAATGAAGGCGGATCGCGTCCGAAAGTATACATAATCTCGGTCATCCCGGTGTTCGGGCGACCCAGAAATTAATTAGCAAAACGTTTTCTGGCCAAACATCAACAGCAACATTAACGAATTGTCTAAAATAAAAAGGTCCTAGTTTATCATAATTATGTGACTTCGGCTGACAGCTGTATTAGCTACATGTAGGCGGGCACGCCCTTTATGCCTGGAGGCTTTATAATTCGGGTACTAAGTTCCGTTTACGTTTTTGTTTTTAGTTTTTATTTTCGCTTGAGTTTAGATTTCGATGTTTTTGTTGGTATATTGGCGTGTGCTAGCTGTCATTATGGCAAATATATTTTATTTTGTAGCCGTTGGGCATAAAGTTCGGGCCTCTGAGTAAAAGTCCTTGCTAGATTTACACTACTTTAATCACAACACACACGTAAAGGAACAAAAACAAGATTAATATGAAAATAACTACTCAAAGGTAACAATTAGAGGTCTAAGATGGCCGGCGCTTTACGAGCGCGGCCTGAAACACGTCGCGTGCACGTTTCGAGGGTAGACTTAGACGTAGACTGGCCTTTTTCTGGTACCGCCAGAAACGCTTGCTCAGCGCGATCCGCGGGAATAATCGTGGCGCGTGATTGGCCGCGATCATCTGATTGGATATGCCTATCAGTGGGGCCAACACTAACATTTACTCTATCGTCGTGGGGTTGCCGCGCTACATACTCCCCCTCTAGATCACGATTACGACCTCGATCGTGGTCTAGCCTAACATTAATGTCATTCGGAATGGGTTGTAAGCGAGGTCGGCCTCGCTTTTTCTTAGGCTCCAGTGGCTGAGCGCACTCATCTGTTCGACCTCGAAAAGGGGTGAGCTGGTTAGCGTGGAATTTGCCCAATACCTCACCAGGATTTCCATCAGATGCGATTAGGTACGTTGTTGGACTCAATTTCTTCTTTACAACATATGGCCCATCCCTCTTAGGGAAAAACTTGGCAGTCTTTTTCTTGTTGGCGTCGCTCAGCTGATGGGTCGCCAATAAAACTTTGTCGTTTACTTTAAAATCTTCTCCTACTCTTCTCGAACGATCAGCGTAAATCTTCCTCCTATCCTGCAGTTTTTCTACTCTATCACGAACTTCGCTTAAGGAGTTTAAAAATCTTGTTAAGTAAGGAGTGATCTGTGGGACAAAATTATCCTTCTGTAAGACCGCTCTTGGATCATTGTAAACCTCTAACGGTAACCTCAGCTCACGTGCAAACGCCAAATATGCAGGTGTAACTCCGGTCGTTTCGCAGACCGCGCTGTTCATGCTGAACCGCACTATCGGTAGTTGCATAGGCCATGAGGGGTGATCCGTACCAACTAACAGAGCCAATTGTGTCTTCATATCCCGGTTTTTTCTTTCAGCTGGATTGGCTTCTGGGTGGTAGTAGGGTATCAAGTCTTGTGTTATACCAAGAATGAACATGCACTTCTGCATGACCGCTGAGACAAACTGGACACCATTGTCCGAAATAATGCGACGTGGTAAGCCGAACCGAAGGAAATACTCTTCTATGAGTATCTTTGCGCAGGCGACAGAGGTTGCATCTTTGAGAGCATACAATTCTACCCATCTTGTCGCGGTGTCTTCCACTAACAGGATCCATTTCTCCCCGTTTTCGCCCTCTGGCAATGGTCCAAATAAGTCGATAGCCAAGACTTCATTGCGCTGGTTTAAAATCGGTGTTTAAATCAGACCAGGTGGCTTTTCATTTGTCGCTTTATAGCGTTGACATGATGAACATGATTTTACGTATTCTGTTACTATTCTTCTCATGCCAGAGAAATAATAGTTTTGAGCTATTTTCTGGTACGTTCTCTCTATACCAGGATGACCTGCAATTGGAGCATCATGACATTCTCTTAGAATCTCCTCCCGTATGCTTACAGGTATTACCAATTGCGGTGATTCGTTGTCTGTATCTGGGTTATAGCAGTAAAGGATACCACGTTCCATGAGATAACCGCGTTCTGTCCAACGACGGGAGGCAACTTCTTCTGTATCTTCTAATTCCTTCATAATTTTATTGAGATCTGGGTCGGATTCTTGTGCTGCACGTAGCTCCGTAAGATCTCGCGTAGGCAAATCAATAATAACGGAACATATTCCACAGGCTTCGCGGGACTCATCTGTACAGACAGGGCGGCTGAGTCCGTCGGCAACCACATTTACCTTTCCAGGAGTGTACTCAAAACGAATGTCATAGGCCTGCAGTTTAAGTGCCCAACGCACCAAACGACCAGTAGGTGACTTTAATGACAGAAGCCATTTCAAGGGTTGGTGATCACTGGCTACGATTACTGGATGGCCATCAATGTAACCCCGCATACGGTCGACTGCCCAGATGACCGCTAGAGCTTCTCGCTCCGCGGTCGAATAATTCCGTTCCGCTGCTGATAACAAACGGCTGGCAAATTCAATGGGTCGTTCTTCATTCTTTTCTCCTTGAAGCAACACTGCTCCTAATGCGTAGTTGCTCGCATCTGTGCGAAGGATGAATGGCTTGGAGTAGTCTGCCTGTATGAGAATCGGCGCTGACGTCAGCAGCTTTTTCAAATCACTGAAAGCTTCAGCCTGATGTGGTCCCCATATCCATGGTTGATTTTTCCTCGTCAATCTTGTCAGTGGCTCTGCTACCTCCGAAAATTTGGGAATAAATTTCCTAAACCAGGAACATGTTTGTATGAATGTTCTGAGGTGTCCCAGTGTGGACGGCTCTTTCATGTCTAAGATGGCTTGTATTTTCCCTTCATCAGCTGAGACTCCCTCCTGTGAGATCACATGACCCAAATATTTTACCGACTCTCTTGCAAATACACACTTTTCTCTGTTAGCTCGCAATTTGAACTTCATCAGTCGTGCAAAAACGATTCGCAGGTTTTCTAGGTGCCTCGAAAAGTCCCCCTGCGTTATAATCAACAAATCGTCTAAATACCCTAGTATTGTAACATCCTTTAATTCTGAACCGGATCGCATTCTGTCTATCAGACGCTGAAAAGTAGCTGGTCCGTTCTTCAGGCCGAACGGCATTCTTTTAAACCGGAAGGTTCCGAAAGGGGTCACGAAAGCCGTCTTATCCCTATCATCTTCCTTAACTGACACTTGCCAGTACCCAGATCGCAAATCGATTGTACTCATGTGACAACGTCCACGTATAGTAGATTGTAGCAGTTCATCAATGCGAGGCATTGGATAAGCGTCCGACTTCGTAATTGAATTTAACTTTCGATAGTCGACGCAGAAACGATAACTGCCGTCACGTTTAGGTACTAGCAGGGCTGGAGCAGCCCACGCAGATTCACAATCTTCAATAATATCTTCAGCCAACATCTTGGTAAGCTCTTGCTGCATAATCTCCTTCTTTGCAGGTGTCAGGCGATATGGGGGCGTCGCTAACGGAGAATTATTCCCCGTGTCTATATGATGTTCCCCATATGGAGTCGGCTCCCCAATTGTATTAAACATCTCCTGAAAATCCGTGAGTAATTTGGCAAGCTCCTCACGCTCCTGATCGTCTAAACCTGCACCTTCATCATCGCGTAAAACATTCATCGCGGCGTAAGAATGACGAGGTGAACAAGTTTCCAAAATCAATTTATACTTTTGATCTCCACTATCCGAAAAATTCCAAAGGCGCTGCTTGAAATTGATAACGAGACCGGCACTATTAATAAAATCTATACCTAAAAGTGATTCATTATCTTGCGTTTCGGGGAAAATTATAAACTCGGTGGGCACAATCTTATGAAGAAGTGTCACCTGTACCTCTGCAACAAGCACCTCCATCAGGCGCGTGCAGCCATCCGCTAGACGGATGTTTCTAGTGCACTGTTGTAAAGGATGACCTTTTTCCTTCAACACACGAAAAAGCGTATGACCGGCAATACAGCCTCTAGACCCAGTGTCCAGTAACGCTGTACCATTTTCCCCCAAAATACCTATTTGCATCAAAGGTCTATTATTACTAGGCTCCCCCTTGATTGGACCTCCCTTAGTTCGACCCTGTGCAGACGCGATGTGTTTCTTATAATTTTGTAGTTCGTTATTTCTATTAACATTTACTGAGCTCAATCCTAAACATTTATGAACACTACCATCAGAAATACATGAACATAAACAATCACTCTGAACATTATCTAAACACTGAACGTTTATATCATTATTCATGTAAAATGATACGTCAACATTATCGTTATCATCTGATTGAATTACATGTCCATTTTGCGAACTGGTTTTAATTGAACTTACAGAAAACTTATTGTCTCTAATATCATTATTATTATCACACACATTTTGGTGACATTAGAATGCTCGTTAGTATTTAAATGACTCCCAGCGTTGCAACACGCTGGGTTACCTGTGGTACCGGCAGGAAAGATGCGAGGCGGATTCGGCGACTTTCGACCGCGCGAAACGTTATTCGCACGCTCGCGAACGGTCGCTAGGCAACGAGCGGCAACAACTGCGGCGCGGTCGCATGTACTCTGCGGGGCCGGCGCGGGTGGCGCTGGCGGGACGCTAGCGGCTGCCGATCTCGGCTCGTCCGACGCACTTTCATTTTGCATGATAAGGCGATGGCGGGAACCGCGCACTTTTGAATTTACGTTATCACTGGTAACCGAATAGAAAGCATTTTGAGAACTAGATTGACACTTTTCGCACTTTGATTTTATAACGTTAGGGGTACCGCACTCATAACATTGGATAGGTTTAATTTTATTTACGTTGTTATCACTTTTTCCGTTATCACTTTTATTGCTGTTTATTAACTTTTTACACTGCGATTTTTCATGTCCCCATTTCTTACAGTAACTGCACGACAGCCTTTTGTTGTTAGTGGTCTTCTTATCACTTAGTGCCGAAGTTGAAGTAGCGCCGGTCGCGGCAGATTGGTGACTGGCACTCGAAAGCGTCAGTGTCGATGTCTTGTCCCATGCGCTGTCTTCTAACGATTCCTCGATTGCTCTGGCACGGTGCAGTAGCTGGTCGAAAGATGTTATGGAGTTACGATCGAGCCGCTTTTTTATTCTACGATCGAGAAGCCCGTATACCATATCTAGTTGTACTTTTTCACGTAGATCTTCTTGTGGCAATCTCGACAAAGCGCTCGCGTCTTCGCTATAAACAAATCTGTCGTGTCCGCATTTTGTCGCAACGAAAACAATTCTAAATATATTCGAAATGGCGGACGATGCTCTCCGAACGCACTTTTAAGTTTTTGAATAGCATCCGACCATGATGTGGTGCTGGATTTTATCCCCTGCCACCATAATGCTGCTGAGTCTACTAGCAACATAGAGAGTCCTTTGACAGCGTTATCATCCGATATCTGCAGGCAGTTTTTATACACTTCTATTGCGTCGATAAACCCGTCCACATCAGCGGACGATCCGTTGAATCGAGCCGTGCACTTTGAGAAATTCGCGGCGGGCGTTGTCATGGACACTTCAGGCGCTGGTGTCGAAGTCCTCACATCCTGGATGAGCCTCGCGAAAATTTCTGCCTGACTCTGCTGTAGTGAGTGCATCAGGGTTGCAAATTGACCCTGGTCCATGGTGATCGATGTGGACATCTCTGTTTCCTCTTCCGCTTCTACTCTCTGATTCTTGGATTTCTTATTTCTTGTTTCCATCGTTGCCATACTGACAACGGACACGGAACCACGTGGCGAAAATTTTCATTCACCGGAAACGACAGTCGTAGCGCTTCAGGTTCCGAAGTTCCTGCTTGTAGGTAGGTAGGTGTAATCGAAGGCTTCCTCCTGGAGTACTGACTCCAACTGCGGCGCTATGCTTCGTAAAAAAAAAATCCGCAAGCACGTGTCGTCAGAGGCCCCTACTGTTGGGACGCCAGATGTAGCCGTTGGGCATAGGGTTCGGGCCTCTGAGTAAAAGTCCTTGCTAGATTTACACTACTTTAATCACAACACACACGTAAAGGAACAAAAACAAGATTAATATGAAAATAACTACTCAAAGGTAACAATTAGAGGTCTAAGATGGCCGGCGCTTTACGAGCGCGGCCTGAAACACGTCGCGTGCACGTTTCGAGGGTAGACTTAGACGTAGACTGGCCTTTTTCTGCAGTGTTGCCAGTCACAGATAGTCAAATGTTACATGATACATCTCAAAAAGTTACATTTTCATGAGAAAAGTTACGTGGCCTTATTTTATGTGGAAAATGACACTAAGGCTAAACACGCATACCGATTTTTTTTCGCACGATTTTTTGTCGCGCGTACTGAATCTGACTAACACGCACTGCTGATGGAATTCCGCGCGATTGTTGTCTTCTTCCAACTGTTCATACAGTTCAAAATGATCGCGCGAATTTAATCCGCGTTGCGGTGGATTCTGTGGCAAAACATGGCTTTCTTGCGGTATTATTTCCGCGCTAATTTTTTACCGCAATGCGTGCAGCTTCATATAATTCCATAGGTCGCAGAATAGGCGGAAAAAAAATCGCGCGAATAAAAATCGCAGTGCGTGCTAAGCGCATTAGACGCTCACTTGCTCGCCGGAGTAAGCGGGATGGAAGATTTAAATAAATACGTGAGTGAGTGAGGAAATAAGCAAAACGTCAATTTGTGTGTCACAAAATCAGGTGCGACAACACGACGAACGAAAACTTTCTTAGATGCGTTCCGTTTCACGATTATTTTTTATTTGCTGGAAAATATTTCGATTATTTATTAAGTCCTAAAAGTTACGTAAAAGTTACATTTTGAGTCGTGTTACATGGAGGTTACATGAGAAGGTCAAAAGTTACGTAAAATGTAACAAAAGTTACGTTCTGGCAACGCTGTTTTTCTGGTACCGCCAGAAACGCTTGCTCAGCGCGATCCGCGGGAATAATCGTGGCGCGTGATTGGTCGCCCACGTCAGTGGTGTCAACCTTTCTATCATGCCCGCGATCATCTGATTGGATATGCCTATCAGTGGGGCCAACACTAACATTTACTCTATCGTCGTGGGGTTGCCGCGCTACAATTTTAATTTTTTGTGTTGAGTAATGTAAATTATTTGCATACTATTGTATAGAATCAAGTTCTTCTAACTGAACAGACAGCTGTGCTGCTGGGGAGTTTGTTGCGCCACTTCTTCTTCCCAGCAAAAGCACTAGCAGTGGCAGTAGGAAGTTTTTGGGGGACTGTCTTATGTAATTTTGACGTTCGGAAAGAGCTGATTCTCAGCCTAGTTTGAATAAATGACTTTTGAATTTTGAAAACATGCATAGAGTGTCAACAATCAAAAATCGGTAGCCATACTATTTCAGTTATAGGCCAGTTTCCTAAGATCGATAGATTCCAGCACACACATATACTTAGATATAATCGGCAAACTTCCGATTTCGCAAAATGGTTTCTAGTATTGCTTAACGGTAATAGACCGAAGTACACGATGGCCTGAAGCCTTCCCCATGCAGGTTATAACCGCCGAGAAAGTCGCGGGTATTTTGTACAAAGATTGCATCTGCCGTTAAGGTTGCCTAGTAAAATTACAAACGGAATGATCAGTTTTTAAAATGTAGAACGTTTGCTCGGGATTGATATTAAATGATAATCTTATATCTAAGTTAGTAAGTACGTACCTTATCTATCTGCCTAGCCTTTTCCCAACTATATTGGAGTCGGCTTCCAGTCTTACCGGATTCAGCTGAGTACCAGTGTTTTACATGGAGCGACTGCCTATCTGCTCTCCACAACCCAGTAACTGGGTATCACGGTACCTCTTGGCAAGACTGGTGTCAGATCTCAAGCTTCTGACTACTCGTAACGACTGTCAAAGATCTTCAAATGACAGCCGGGACCAACGGCTTAACGTGCTTTCCGAGGCACGGAGAAAACTCGGTATGTTGAAATGGTCACCCATCCACGGACCGACTTCGTCAAGCGTTGCTTAACCTTGATGATCGACCAGTTCTCTGTTATTATTTAGCCACGAGCTCCAAGTACGTACCTTCTGATGTACTATAAAGTATATAATAAATAAATATCTATTTATATCGATTTTTGTAAAGATATTCTTACCGGCCATGTTATTGGTATAATCTTGTAACCGCGCTTGGGTATCTATCTGACTAAATGCAATCACAATTGCATTTAGTCGGCGGTAATCGCCACATGGCCTAATGATTAAAATTATTTTTCTCAACTATGTGTAAGCGGCTTGCTTAAGGACTCTTTGAAGGTCGACAGATACCTAATTCCTGCATTTTGTTGAATTCATCTTTGACAAGTTGGTATCGGACAGGTGCTAGAGGCCATGCTCGTGCGAAGACCGGTGGTCCGGTGGTTTCAATGTTATGCTGTACAGAGCTCGACAGTCATCGAGAGATATTCTCGATAAGTTAGGACATTCAATTTATGTTATAACTCTAGATCTCGCATCCGGCTTCCATCAAATAGAAATTGAACCCATAGATGTACCAAAAACCGTCTTTTGCACACCTTATGTAAGGCCATTATGAATTCCTTATATAAGATGCCATTTGGTCTCAAAAATGCACCCACTACATTCTAACGGGCGATGGATAGCGTCCAAACCTTTAACTCTATAATAATATCATAATTATGTACTCTATACCCATCCAAAATCCCAATTCTTCCTTTAACTTAACCATCCTCTTAGAGCACACCTACCTATTTGTCCACTGATCTTAGTAGGAAATATTATGTGTCGACGAGTTCAATGAACAACTGCATCGTCTTCGCACCGACAAAAAGATTCTGCAAGGACGTGCTAGTCTACGAATCTTCAGCATGTCCGATCTGCGAGATGGAACTACTCAGCACTTTAACAAAAGTGCCACCAACTTGTACAACAAATACATTTTCACTTCTCATGCTCTGAAATTGCTTATTTGTGCAGGATATAGGCTGCACAAAATCGATTTTTGTGCACAAGTGCATTAATGTATCTACTTATAAATGTATCTATATTAAGGCAAAGAAGATAATGAGCCATACAGCCAAACACAATAAAAAGTTCACAAATAGAATTTGTTATTATATAATATTTACTTTAATTTATTTGCCTTTTATGTGTTTTTTAAGACATAAAAGATATTTAAATTAAATACAGTAGGTAATTTAATTAATTTAAAAAATATATATATTACAAAATTAATTTAATAATACGTTGTATAGGTCTGCAGCCCAAGCCTAACATCAATGTCGTAAGATTAAAAAAAAAGCGGCGGGAAACAGGTCTTATTTTTTCGTGCGTTTATTAATTTCTTCAAATTTGCTAAAATTTTCCAATGAAGAAGAGGATTTAGCACTCTCTCCTAATACGCTAATTAAATAAATGTTATGTTATACTACTGTTTTATTTCCTCGCAATCGAAATGAAAATCAGAGTTTATAACTCGTACACAAAACCATTTTTACCTCGACATTACTATCAGCCCTCGCATCAGCTCGGGCTGCTAATAGTCTCGGATAAAATGGTTCGTTTTGTGCACTCGTTGTAAAATCTACTATTTCTGCAGAAATCAACACATTCATAGACAAACAAGATAACATTCTCAACAATAAACAAGCGGGAGGGGTGAGGGGAGGAGGGGTTTGTTGCACGATTTTATAGACTTTTTATATTGATATTTTATAATGGGGTAAAAAAAAATGTGAGGGGGAAGGTGAACAGTTAAGGGGGGGGGTTATCCTATCTTGTTCTCCGGCCAGAAGCGCCGGGCGGAAGGGGGACAAATTTTTACTCAGAATTGAGCTAGCTCCAACCGTTTCCGAGATATGGAGGTTTTTAGGTTTTCTGATTTGATCGCCGGTTCGTTATTAGTGGCGGCTCGGGGTCAGTTTTCGAGTAGGGTTGACTCGAGTCGGCCTGTGGTGGAGGGTTTTGTAAATAAATTTTAAAGTTAAAGTTGACGAACGAATTCAACATCCACCATCAACTCCACAAACAAACGATAAACGAAATTAAAACAATACAACTCGTACTAACGATCAGGCGCTAAAGTTCAATCTTTATTCTAAGGAGGGAGGTGTTATGTACTTATTAGATCCCCTTATCTTCCTATGTTTATCATATAGGTAATTAGTCTATTTAATTAAGTTAAGACGTACCATAGTAACCATGTTAAGTTAGCCCACAATACACAGACGGATTGCATTTGAGCGGACATGCGCACTCGGCTAGCAGTTTCGATGCAGTTGTTCAGATGTGTTATGTATGTCAACTGCACATACACTGCATTCAAACTGTAAATTTGCAGTTGAAATGCTGCCCGTCTGTCTAGAACCTAATACAATAAACTCACATCGTAAGTAATTGTACAGACAGAGACTTTTTTAATACCTCAACTTCATATCACTCCCATAAATCTTAGCTTAGTTATATTAAATTGACTTAAACAATTTATTTTTAAATCAGTTTCCTATTTACTGCGTAACAAGGTTTTCTTCCTACTTGGTCAACATTCTAAATTTAAAAAAAGTTTGAGAAAATATGGATTATTAAATAAAGATGACACTTGGTATCCAGGGCCACGATTATAAAAGTAAGCCGGTAAGCAGTCGCGCTTCAAGTTCATACATTAACGATAACGACCATAACATTACGAAACATGCAAAAAATAATGCTCGTCTCCCACGGAGTCGGCCGCGCTCCACTCCACAACAACTATCAATTTAATTGGAGATCCGCGCGGGCAGCCTCTTTACCCCGCTTAACTTTTCGATTTACATTCAAAACGGTCTTTTAAAAAACCCAACTCAATAACTACAAGTCTAAACCCTTGTTCGATGCGTACTTTAGAAAGCATTCGGCTGTGAAACTTTGTGGCTGGTCTCCCATTGGCGCTCAGCTTCAGGGAGGAGTCCCAGACCACGCCCGGCGCCCGCCGCGCATGCTAAACGCGCTTTAAACCCCGTTTAAGCGGTATTTTGGTCCAAAACCACAAGAAAATGTATGTAACGTCGGTTAGGGGTAGGGCGTAGCTAAATGAAAAGATTTTCGCGATTCAACGACTATTTGCGAATATGGCGGACAGTGACGTCGAATGCGCGGGAAAGTGCACGTTGTTTATAAGTTACTTTTGATAATTGCATCAAGTTTAGATAATTTTAAACTTATTATTGTGCTAACATCATTTATTTCCATATTCATTATAACGGAGAAGTAATTAAATGTTTAAAAAAGGTTTGAATAGTCATTTGGCGCTATGTGAGTTTTGAACTTTCATCAATATAAAGTGTTCCGAATTTTTGTTAAAGACTTAAAGAGTAAGTGTAACAATGGATTCGCGGATGCAGGATAGCCACAAATCGTTTCTAATCAAAGATCTGCTCGGGGATGTGTTGAGGCCGGGCGCAGTCGCTGCTCTAGGTATGTCGGTGAAAGTTTATTTAATTCATTATATATTATGCATCAAACAAAAAATATAACCTAATCGAAGTTAGATGGGTTAGCTGTCTGTGTTTGTTTCACATAATACCACAATTTGATTATCTTTACGAATGAAATTTTATTGACAAAAAATTTGAATAAATTCAACTAATATCTCACCCATGCAGAGTTTTCACCCATTCTGAAATTTTCTTATAATAGGTAAGATACGTAAACAAAACAAAACCTCTGACTGAAACTGACTTTTAAAAGAAAAGTTCGTGACCATTATTTGAGTCAGACTAAATAGCTCTCAATGCTCTCATCTAGAGACAGAAGTCTAGTCGTATTAATTATTAATAGGTTTCTCTTTTATTATTGGTATTTATTAGTCTATTTTATTTGTATATGTGTATTATTATTATATATGTAAGTATATACATTTTCGTATACTAGTTGTTATTTTATATATTATTTTGTACCCATTCACAATGTTGTCATTTTTAACCCAAAGGTTGACTGGTAGAGAATGCCTTGTGGCATTAAGTCCGCCTATGTACCACTATTGTACATGAAGTTTAAATAAATAAATAAAAATTACATTTAAATTATGTATGTATCGTTGACGCAGGAATAATTCATAATCAAAATTTCAGTGAAGAACGTGAAGAAACTGAAGGTCAAAACATTACAAAATAAAGAAATTACCTACTCCTAACTAATTAAATTAAACTAACAAATCAATGAAAATTATATCATATTTACTTATTTTAATTTTCCTAAATCAAATATATCTCAAACTTTTGCAACTTTTAAATATCAAGCGCAGAGGCGCCCGCGTAGCAGTTTCGTAGCACCCGCGTAGCGCGTAGCGGCCGGAGTGGCGCGGGTGTTTACAGTGCGCGTAGACTTTAGTAATTTTTCATAAGTTCAAATTTAGTTTTTAGATGACTAATACGTTTTACTGTATATTATTTACTTGTATATATTTTAAATGGAATTTGTTTACAGTTTTTTTTTAATATTTTAGTTTGGTGGTAATATTGGAAGTTATTGTGTCTATTAACGTTTCTTTGTTTTTGGACATCAACTTCGAAATGAAGTTATTTTTACTTGGTAGTGTTTTTTTTAATTTGGTAGTCTATATTTCTTTGTTTTAAAATATATTTGCACTTTTTAGTTGTGGTATCTAATTGGCTGTAATAGTGAGCTACCTACTAGTATTATATAACATAAATAGCATGCGTCTTGCTAATGCAAACATCCATGAAGCTATAACTAAAACTAAACGAAACATAAAAAGAATCATCAAGACGGTTCATAAACAAAAAAGTTATGCCAGAAAAGATTACTCCAATAACATGGAACTTGATCACCACCGGTGAAACGAGTGTGTACCAGGATGAACTGTATATATCCCTTACATATCTCTGCTCACACCTTTAGAGCATACTGCCGTGATATTATGTTACGAGATGGTGTAAACATTAAACAGATATGCGATTGCAGCAATCCCGAGAGATTTGCCGTTATTTATTGAAGTTCTGTTTTATATCTCCGAAGTTCTTCTTCAGATCTTCATCAAATTTATATGGGCTCACCTCGGGTAAGTATTCTTACAAAACAAAAAGTATATTCGAAATTGGTCCACAGTTGACGGAGAAATCGGTAAACATACACATAAAAAAATATAATCGAACATAGAACCTCCTCCTTTTTGGTATATCGGTTAAAATAGGTAATGGCTAGGAGTGAGAAGGTCCGACTGATCATTTAACTACATAGTTAATACTGGTTGACATTAAATAACACTTCAATTTGAACACATTTGAGAGAGGGGTTGCCGCGTGAAAAATATTGTTTGATGTTATATTGATAATTGCATGCAATTCCATTCTCTTCTTCCTTTCTTAGGGTTCCGTACCCAAAGACTAAAAACCGGACCCATGTTTGTGTATTTGTGTTTTTTATTTTTGCCATTTTTTGCGATAACTGTACGGAACCCTTCCTGCGCGAGTCCGACTCGCATTTGGCCGGTTTTTTTTTGTATTTTTCAAATTGAATGACGATCTCCTGTAATACTTTGTCTTTAATCTCCTGTAAACTTTCTGTCAGTGCTGCGCATCCTATATACAAAACTGTATATAATTTCATTCGAAAATCGAATGACGTCGAGATTTAAATCCGTCAATGTACTTTAAGAGATCGCGGAATGCGATAAGGCCGCCCATTGTATGTTTTTAGTATTAAGTTTCTCTTTTTTCTTGTTTATTATGGTGTACAATAAAGTGTAAAATAAATAAATAAATAAATAACCCAGGCAATAAGGACATTTGATGAGAAAAATCCTAGTTAAGTAATATTACAGGCATTATGTTCATTACGTCATAATGTTGCCTGCAAAGTCACATAACTGCAAAAAAAACATTAGCAAAGGGTTCCAAAAATCAGTTTTTTACTTAATTCTCATAAAGTTTTGTTTTTACTGCAATTTGTGCTAGGGCAAGATTATGTCTAGTTTAATTGTTCATTTATTTATTTAATATTAGGAGAACCAACAGCTATAACAGATGGATAACAATTGTATATGAGACATAAAGCCAATTACAGGTTCTCACGGACATAAACAGAAAAATTAGCAGAAAACTTAGGATCACTTACAAGCACGACTTATATGATTAAATAAAGAACAATAAGAACTAAACACTTTTAAAAAACTTAGCATTCAGCCGAGTGCGTGCCGAATGAGTTTTAGTGGTAAATGGGTTAAATGAGAACTCTTTACAAAGAATATTAAAGTCCCTACTCGCTCGCACCATGTATGAATTTTGCCATGCATGTGAAAAAGAAGTTTGTCATTGGTATCATTAATGTTCATTACTTTTCGAGAAGAAGAGTAGGATTTTTTCGCAGATTCGCTTCTTATTGCAGTTATTTTCCTGGGCTATATATAAACCAACTCGCGAGAATTGTTTTTCAGTCACTATTTTCGACTCGGGGTGTGAAACTAACAACGGTCTACGGATTAGAACAACGTCGATGTTTTTATTTTTTATTTATCGATAGGCTCGCGTTTGACCACTATCTCAACTGATGGTAAGCGATGATGTGTCGACGGTGAAGCACGCTTGCCTAGAAGTAACCTATTCACTCTTGCCTTACAGACCCCAAGTTGTAGCTATCAGGAAACAAAGTCTCCGGCAGGGCATTCCACTCCTTAGCTGTGCGCTCAATGAAAGTATTCGCAAAACCCTTTGTACGTATGGGTGGGGTGTCCACCATGTACCAGTGGCACATTGCCATACGTCTTGTTTTAAGATGATGGAAAGGGCCAGGCGGAATTAAATTGTGTTGTTACGTCGTACACTCCCCGAAATGTAACCGATAAAAACAGGCTGGCAACTCGGCGTCGATGTTCAAGGCTCTGGAGCTTTGAGGCGACCAGAGCATCGTTGGCGATAAGCCTCTTGGCCCGTTTGTCAATCGTTCATGATGATAGCTTACTGTAATAACTTAATCGACCTACCGGTAAGTCTGCCGAAGATGATTATAATTAGGTTACTTCAACTACGATTCAGGGATTTGGACAGTGAACCTGAAAAATGTTTTTGCACAAAAACTGCATAATATTTTTAATTTCGGAAGTCGGTATTTCTGGATTATTTTTCCATTTTTGACACCGAATTGACGAAGGTATCGCTGAACAAACACAAAAATAACATTCAGATGAATTGAGAGCCTACTCGTTTTTTGAAGTCGGATAAAACATTATGCAATATGTCTGTTTTACGATCTATGATCTTATTGATCGATGAAGTGGAATATCAAATAACCACTTCGAATCATTCAATTTGTTTCAGTTTTGGAAACTAACTAGTTTCTGTACCTACCATCGGAAGATTTGAATAACAGATGAGTCTATCCGTATGAATCTCTATGAATATTGAATGCTATTTTACTCTATGTAAGTAATTAGACGGCAAAGAAGCCGACTGACGGCTCCACAACCGCCTTTAAGAGGATATCAGCAATATCAGCATCGCATCCCATGGTATGATGCGTTATAAACCATCCCTGAGACATCCCTGGGCCTAGTATATGTAACTGTTTTTCAAATCAGAACCAAGCAACTAAAAGCAAGGCAAGCAGCAACTTATTTCTTCATTTCAGACAGAAATAAGTTGTTGGAGCCTTTGAGCAAAATTGCCCAGAGTTTTCCAAATTCGGAGGTCCAAATCGGTCAATGAGCTGTTTATTATCTTCCTGCCCTTGTCCCATGTTAGTTGGGGTCGGCGCAATACATTTTCTTCTTACTTACCTGCCTACGTCACACTATCACTGACTCCCTTTTCTTATTTATCACTCCTCACACAGCCTATCCATCTTTTCTTTGGCTGTCCCCTCCCTCGCCATCCATCAACATTTATAATCATAACTATTTTAGTAACATGCGTTTCATCCCTCCTCATCACATACCACCAGCCTAGTTGCGTAAGGGACAAATCGTCGAAGAACAGATCGTCCTATTCTCAAAATGACTATTAGCAAAATGTCCTATTAGCAGAATGTCCTACTGTCAAAGTACAGTCATGCTAAAAAATTACTATCGATTTTTCGTCATTCGTCTTACAATGAATGTACAATTTATTTTAAAAGTAAAATTTAAACAAAAAGAAGAATTAAAGCAACATTGTATTTTATGGCGAATCTGATGATGGTGTTACAAACTGACTTCAGGTCTGATGAAGGGTTCGATGGAACTGAAAACTGTAATGTGGGCTCACAATCGAGAGTGGGGTGTGAATAACGGCTCGCCTCCGGTCGTGGTCGTGGTCAGAAGTGACGTCGCCGAGGCTGAAGGAAGGCAACACGAGGATACAATCTCCCCCCCTATTCGTAGCAGAAGCACCGAGCACCGAAAATCGCGAAATAATGGCTGCGGGTGTCAAACTTAAGGAGTTTTGCGCCACATCTGACCGCGCCGTGTACCGCGCTTACTTCCCAAGAGGAACTACTATCGTTTACCGCCACAGAGCGTGGCGGGATACGCATCAGGTCTTACGGGCTAATACCTGGCCGGGGAAGTGATGAATTGGGCAAGCACTCTAACGCTCAAGGCTCAGGCGGGGTCTATCAGACTCAAGGGTATGAGTCTGATAGACCCCGCCGCTCACCCCAGGGCGGAGAATATCCACAAGATTTTGTACACTAGGACCGATTTATAACAACTGGAAATGATCACTTTCACACTGAATGCAAAATACAACGCATTGATTTTACTTTAATTTTTAATTTAACAGTCTCAAGAAAATGTTGAATAAAATTATTCGTTTAAAAATCTCATAATTGTGTGGTGTGATGTACCATTCCCATTCTTTTGTTTGTAGGGTATTTAGGACGATCTGCTCATATGTCGTTTTGCGATTAGGGTGTTTTGATACAGAGTCAGGTGAACCACCCCAAAGTTGACGACCACAACACATGAATATGTATCCACTAGTGTGAAGATAGTTTCCCTACAAGCTAGCTAGGGTAGTATGTAGATTGTAGAACAACATAATACCATTATTACCGGGCGACGTGACTAAGTGTGCGCGGTGCGAAGCTAATTAGCCGCCATTTTGAGCGCGAGTGTGCGCGCCCGCCGCATACATTAGCCCGGGTTAGCGCGTTACTGCGGTGCATGGATTACAACTAATCAACCTTCTCGACGGAATAATTAGCCGTGTTTAATGAATGTTTCATGTGTCTCCTGCCATTTTCGCGATATACTCGTGAAGAGAGGGGCAATCGAGGCAACAATATGTAGCGAGGCCGCTACATATTGTTGAATTTATTTACATTTTTATTTCGGCGAGTTGTTTTGTTTGAGGTTGAATTAAAAATTCAATAAGAAAGATAATGGAAGAAGCATCTGAAAAGGCATAAAATACACGTAATGATCTATTTTAGATTCCGGTTTTCCTACCATCTAATAGAATCTGTTTTGTATATGTCATCCCCGATTTCTGAATTAAGGGTACACTAGTCGACGGCACGAACTATTTTGTGCGCGGGGTTAAAATCCATTTTATATCAACCGACAACACGTGCGGAAGAGATAGATGCTGTGATGAACAGTGGGAAGCTAGTTCGCGTACGAATACACACTTTTGCAAATTTGTAGCGAAATGGATAATGATTTAGGACGAAACCGAGCGCGCGAAATTTTATAAACATACCTTTGGCAGTCTAGATATCATGAAAAAAAACAACTAAATTCATCTGTTCAAAATAAATTTATTTGTATTGTTGAACTACTAATCTATCCCTGTATGGGGGCCGTTTTGCAATTTTCCATCTTCTTATGGTATTTATTCGCGCCCAAAAATGCGTTAAATTTGTGTCGAAATGTGGAACTTTCGACGCTCATAACTTTCAAATATTTTATTTTTTTACTATTTTGCTTCCATACAGGGCTAGATAATTATGAGACAAATTGATATCACTTTTTATTTTGAACGTACGTTCAACATCGTCAAACAGTGGAATAATCCCTAGACTACGTTAGTATGGAAGAATTTTCGACTAGTGTAACCTTAAGTATATATTGGAAGTTGAGCATTTGTCAAACTCTAGTTTAGCCTGAAATCCTGTCAAACTGTGGCACTAAAGTTGGGTTTTAAAAATGTTCTATTGGTAAACCGTCCTTTAGTTTTGAGCATCGCCAGCTATAACCGATAATTCTTGCTTCGTTATAAAATTGTGTTTAAAACACAAGTGTCGAACGTGCCGTTTCTACATCTCTTCGGGTCACGCGTCGTGGTGCTCAACACCCTTGACACAAAACTATTCTTTGGAACTGGAAAAGTTTATCGACAACTAACGACCACTTATCGAGTTGACCACTTCACACAAATTTATAGTTTCTTTTCTCAATCGTTGTTTAAGAACTGAACCAGAATTAAATAAACACAACATGGTAATGGTTTATATTTAGAAGTGACAGTTACTGTAAACCTGCGTAAGGGATTTACATTCCACCCCGTCTACCACCCAATGCTGGGTAGACGCTTCCTATCTTTTCTGCCATACTTACTTCTCAGTCCACGTCTACAAAACATCCTTTTGTACGTCCTGACGGGAGTTTCTTCGCTTAATATACATGTTTTGATATTCTTTCGTTTAAACATGCTCCGTCCAATCGGTCTCTCAGCTACTATTTTTTTTTGTTCATCTTTGCTGCCGAATAAGGTTATTATTAATTTGATACTTATTGCCTTCTTTTCAAACAACCTCTCCCTGATACTCGTATCATCGAGGCTACCTAACTAATTTACATTTTAGAGCTTATCGATGTCTACGTGATAGAGCTACTATCTGTTGTGAGTCTATATTTTTTTGTGTAATTCGAAGCTGTATAGATATCAAAATTCCTTTGAAATAATATGAAATACTTAACAGCTACAAATTCATAGCAATCAACGCTAAGACAACGCCGTTGCATATGCTCTTCAGCGCAGCACGTCGCCACTCACCGACGCACGCGTCCGCCACGCGCCGCGGTCGAGCACCGATTGACTCTGCGCGTTCTCTATTCAAAATTTAAATTAACGACTTTTAATTTGTTTTGTCCAATCAAATTCATGCTTTGTTCGTTTTGTTCACGGAGTTTTATTTAAGTTTACAGGCCAAACTTCAACTTTGTATTGATAAATTTGTAGATATTAATTAATGACATTTCAAACAGGTATCTCTAGATTTGCTATTGTAATATTGATGACGGAATGTAATTGAGATACATTATTGTCGCAACTTATAAAACCAAGTAATAGGGTAGTTTACTGAAAATTAGTTTTCAGTCCGTCAATTAGATTAATAAAAAACGGACACGTATTTTTTTCTTTTGACACTTAAAAACAAACGCAATCATATCAAAAGCAATAATAGTGTAGATGGCATCATGGGTTAGGTAAGCAGAGCAGTAGCTAAAATCAGTGGCTATTGATACAAAATTGGGCTCTTATTCGCCCATTGAAATAATGATTATTACGAATTGCTATTACCTACTGATTGCTATGAAAACGTTAGCTTTTCCTCGCAGCATGAACTGTAATTATATATTTGAACTCTTCTTAGAAGATTTATGAGAACATCTAATATCCATTGAGTTTCCTAATTACCTCACCGTACGGTTGGCCCATCAGTTTTTAAGGTCGCTCAGTGAGCTATGGAAACGGCTATTCTTGGAGTCTCCTTGAGCTGGAAAAAGGTATTCCGGCAGATAACCAAAATTGTTCACATAAGGTGGGCGCCGCCGCCGTCAGGCTAGGTGGAGCGATGATCTTAGCAAGGGCTGGTAGCAGCTGAATGAGAGCTTCTTAAATAATAGCGTGCGATTGGAGAGGCCCATGTTTAGCAGTGTCCTGCTAGAGACTTAAGATGATAATTATCTAGAAAAGAATTAAAACTTAAAATCACTTATAATCTATAGTAACATAGGTATTGCTATTCATGGTTGGTTTCACCACCTCCAGATAAGTTCCAATTTCCAGTTAACTGAACTGTAATGTCGTAAGAAATTTTTCCTAGATTTATCTGATAGGTGCTTCCTAATTAATGAATCTAGCTAAACGGACATTGAAATAAGGCCTTTTGAAATTGTTATGGATTCTTAATCCATTGACGCACATCAGTGACCAACAGCGACATCTCGAAGCAGGCAATGATACCATACACTACGTCATACCTATCGATCGACTGTGATTGGTCGTCTTCTTAAATATTGTTCCCACACCTCTCTCCTTGAATGTTGTAAAAATAAAAATGGCGTATACAGAATTTGTACGTTAAGACGAACGCATCGTTTTTATAAAAAAAATCCTCAACACAATCTCAAAAACATTAGAAGTTTTTACAAACTTCACCGCTGCTGCTACAGAAATCTTGGATTTATCTTTGCAAGCTTGGCGAAATATTGAGTCGATGGTCAAACACTAGACCTTATTCTAATCGAATAGCTAAAATCCTTCGTTATCGCCTCAAAACATCCTTCTTAAGCAATAAAAAGCAGTAACTTTTGGTGGTACTGTAAAGTGTTTCATGTTTTCTGGACCCATGAGTCCCACCCAAAGTAACTTCTAAGTTTCTAACCGTCAGGTCTACCGGTAAACCGGTAGATTCTATTCATGAAACTTGTTCCCGTTATCAGTGGATATTATGTGGCAAATGTCACTAGGGGCACATTTGTTTTTCATCGTGTTCAAATTGTATGTATTGCTGTAGTGTGTAGTCGTTTGTTTTTCCGTCGCGTCGTTTTTCCAAATAAATAAAATGTTGTTTTCATTTTTGTACGAATCAAATTGATTTTTTTTAGAGTAACTTTAATCCTGCAGGTGTGCGTTTAAATGTCACCCAGTATCTGGGCAGTGGGTATATAGGATAGGCAGTAGTTTTATGTAAAAATCCAGTACCGTTGGACTGCAAGCCGACTCCAACGTATCCGGCAAAATGCTAACTAAATGTGTGAAAATGATTTAAATTAAACATAGTTGAACCTGATTGAGTTTAATTACCACGTGTGCTTGTTTAAACGAAAATGAAACCAGTATTCATAGTCTGATCTACATTTTATTCAATGTAGTTGAACATTTATGACCAATAAAAAAAAGATAAGCAGAGAGAAAACGATAATGATTGAGATTTGATTCTTAGCCTCGTCCGGTTAGCGGTGCAGTGATTGTCGTTATGAGCACACAATTGACGGGACAACCCTAACAATAACATTAATGATTGTACCGCGATAGAACCCACTTGATAGTTTTACCAGTCTGAAGACTAGGGACTTATTGCCGCATGAGAACTGGGTGAAAGTAGCGACAGATTGGGTTCCAAACTTCAAGAATTGGGACACGGTTGACCTAGAAGAAAATGTCGAGACTAGTTGGTCTCCTACCTAAAGACAGGCAGGCTAAGATTGGTCAAGACAGAGACAAATGGGCAAAAGGAAGGGAGGCCTTAGCAGTGGCACACTAAGACTCATAAAAAAAATATGTTTTTATAGAAAACAAATACCTACTTTTTTCAGAAGAAAGAAAAGGAAGAAAACTGTTTTACTGTTTTCTTACCTTCTGGGTATAGCAAGATCGCTAAAAACTTGTGAAAAGGGATGCTTAATGAAGGTCCGATTTCCTGTTTTACAGCACTAATGCTGCACTAACTGAAATATTAAACTTAGACGTTAATTGTGGCGCGTCAATCGTGCGCCTAATTGACTACACACAAACTATATTTCAAAACAAAACTAAATCTCTACCAATTTTACCTATCATAGATCGCGTTAAAGATGAGATCAACCAACACAGTAGTCGACGTGCATTGATGAAGGACGCGTTATATGCCAAATTAAGAATTTTTTTTTTAGTTTTTGATATTATTTATTTACTTATGTACATTAATATTTACAAACAAATATTTATTTTTTTTCGTTCTCACAGATTTTATTTATTAACATATATACAATTGATTATTCTAAAAAAAAAAACAAACCTATATACAAATAGAAAAGGGAGACGGAAAAGAGCTCATTGTGCATCAAAAAATTCATCCACATCGATGTCAACGGGAAACGTGCCCAGAACGCTGGCAGCATTGCCGCGTTGGATGGCAATGCTGATTCTCTGGCCGAAGAAAAGGCCAGCCCTTTATTACAAACAAATTCAATTAAATGAAATTGTTTCTTATGCAAGGGGGATATTAGAGACACTTTTACACGTGATTATTTTTTACAAACATGCTTGAAGTTGGTAGAACCAGAACTTGTAAGTATGATAGTACCCATATGAAACATACAAGTAGGTGATTCCATGTTGGTACGGTAATGATCATCTGGAGTGGGTAGATATTATTTACTTCCGAGACTTTGACTACCTCTGAGAAGAAATACCGAAACAAACTCAAAGATCGACGTTTCTTTTAAGAATAATCAATGTGTAATACCCATGCAGGGGACGAATGCTTTAATTCTTACACAGATCAAGTATCAAGACTATTTGTGTCTGCTCGGAAGGCCGCAGGGTGTCGATGTTAAAGCGCGCAGCGGGACATCGCTAATTTGTCACGCGTGCTATTTACATTGTCGTACGGGGGCTGAGGGGCTAAGGGGTTGCTCGGAGCACCCCAACACATAATGGGCTCAAAACCAAAAATATTGTTGTTAACGTTTGTTTATAAAGTTATTCATCACATGGACTTCACGAAGAATAACATTAAGTGAAATTTCAACCAATGTTAATATTTGTACGATTTTCATACTTTTTTAGGGTTCCACACCAAAATATAAAGAAATAATAAATTCTTACGATATTTACAATATACTATAAGTAACTAGGTATTAAATATTGCTGCTGCTTATTAATCAAATAAACATTATTTTTGGAAGGCCTGCCACTAGGTGGACCGATGACCAGGTTAAGTATACGGGAGTCCGCTGGATGGATGCGAAACGCACGGGATCGGTCAGTATGGCAATGCTTGGGGGAGTTCTATAATCAGTTAATAATCAACTGTAAAGAAAAATCGAAATGACGGTGCGTGACTGGGTTCAATGCCATGAAAATGGAAATATATTATCCCAACCAATACACAAAACCCTCTGAGAGTATAACTCGCTCTCGACTAGAGATGCCGATGCATTCCACCAGCTTCTACGACAAATCTTTTACGGTTCAAGCGGTGCGGTTGTGGAATGCTTTGCCCGTGTCAATAAGGCGTGCTCAATCTCTGCCCATTTTTAAAACAATGGTAAAAAATCACTACCTCTCTCTTTAATAGTTGTATTTCTTGATATCTATGCTTTTGTTCCATACTTATTACTGTATATATTTGTCTATTATATATATATGTATGTATTTTTTTATTTATTTTATATATAAATAGTACACCAAATACTACCTGCAGTACTGTCATTCCTTCCATTTGTTTTTTTAAATCCATCCAAAGGTTGTCTTGAAAAGATCGCTTTTAGCGATAAGGCCGCCCATTGTGTCACCCAGTGCAATGTTTTCTTCGTCTATACTTTCTGTAACTTATATGGTGTACATAATAAAGAGTATTCTATTCTATTCTCGCTCTTTGCTGGTGATTTGCTGTTTTAATCTATATATATATATAAGAGAAAGTATGTAGGTATGTATGTTTCGAAATGGCTGGACCCTTTTAATGAAATTTTCAGAGAATCTTTAGATTGACCCAGCGGATAATCCTGTAATGTTTGCCACCAAACATTACAGGATTATTGATCGGAGAATTTATTTTTTTGAACTTTGAACGCGGGCGAAGCCGCGAGCAGAAGCTAGTAGCCTATAAAATACAAAAACATGCAAAGTCGCAATCGCAATTAAGAATGATATATTAATATAAAAAATCTTCCTGGAGCAATGCACTAATTTATTGCCATGGAAGCCGTCGGCCGACGGATCGGCGAGAAACTTGACGAGCGGCGTGAATTTGAATTTATTTTAACGATGATTTACTAGGTAAAAGTTGCAGATAGATCAATATTTTAGAGCAGTAATAGTTTTTTGGTTGCCAAAATGTAGAATGATTCTGAAATTTAGGATTGAAAAGGTGTTGGTACAGGGGACTGTTCATTAAAATGAATATGTAACTGTGTGTAGTCGTTTGTTTTTCCGTCGCGTCGTTTTTCCAAATAAATAAAATGTTGTTTTCATTTTTGTACGAATCAAATTGATTTTTTTTAGAGTAACTTTAATCCTGCAGGTGTGCGTTTAAATGTCACCCAGTATCTGGGCAGTGGGTATATAGGATAGGCAGTAGTTTTATGTAAAAATCCAGTACCGTTGGACTGCAAGCCGACTCCAACGTATCCGGCAAAATGCTAACTAAATGTGTGAAAATGATTTAAATTAAACATAGTTGAACCTGATTGAGTTTAATTACCACGTGTGCTTGTTTAAACGAAAATGAAACCAGTATTCATAGTCTGATCTACATTTTATTCAATGTAGTTGAACATTTATGACCAATAAAAAAAAGATAAGCAGAGAGAAAACGATAATGATTGAGATTTGATTCTTAGCCTCGTCCGGTTAGCGGTGCAGTGATTGTCGTTATGAGCACACAATTGACGGGACAACCCTAACAATAACATTAATGATTGTACCGCGATAGAACCCACTTGATAGTTTTACCAGTCTGAAGACTAGGGACTTATTGCCGCATGAGAACTGGGTGAAAGTAGCGACAGATTGGGTTCCAAACTTCAAGAATTGGGACACGGTTGACCTAGAAGAAAATGTCGAGACTAGTTGGTCTCCTACCTAAAGACAGGCAGGCTAAGATTGGTCAAGACAGAGACAAATGGGCAAAAGGAAGGGAGGCCTTAGCAGTGGCACACTAAGACTCATAAAAAAAATATGTTTTTATAGAAAACAAATACCTACTTTTTTCAGAAGAAAGAAAAGGAAGAAAACTGTTTTACTGTTTTCTTACCTTCTGGGTATAGCAAGATCGCTAAAAACTTGTGAAAAGGGATGCTTAATGAAGGTCCGATTTCCTGTTTTACAGCACTAATGCTGCACTAACTGAAATATTAAACTTAGACGTTAATTGTGGCGCGTCAATCGTGCGCCTAATTGACTACACACAAACTATATTTCAAAACAAAACTAAATCTCTACCAATTTTACCTATCATAGATCGCGTTAAAGATGAGATCAACCAACACAGTAGTCGACGTGCATTGATGAAGGACGCGTTATATGCCAAATTAAGAATTTTTTTTTTAGTTTTTGATATTATTTATTTACTTATGTACATTAATATTTACAAACAAATATTTATTTTTTTTCGTTCTCACAGATTTTATTTATTAACATATATACAATTGATTATTCTAAAAAAAAAAACAAACCTATATACAAATAGAAAAGGGAGACGGAAAAGAGCTCATTGTGCATCAAAAAATTCATCCACATCGATGTCAACGGGAAACGTGCCCAGAACGCTGGCAGCATTGCCGCGTTGGATGGCAATGCTGATTCTCTGGCCGAAGAAAAGGCCAGCCCTTTATTACAAACAAATTCAATTAAATGAAATTGTTTCTTATGCAAGGGGGATATTAGAGACACTTTTACACGTGATTATTTTTTACAAACATGCTTGAAGTTGGTAGAACCAGAACTTGTAAGTATGATAGTACCCATATGAAACATACAAGTAGGTGATTCCATGTTGGTACGGTAATGATCATCTGGAGTGGGTAGATATTATTTACTTCCGAGACTTTGACTACCTCTGAGAAGAAATACCGAAACAAACTCAAAGATCGACGTTTCTTTTAAGAATAATCAATGTGTAATACCCATGCAGGGGACGAATGCTTTAATTCTTACACAGATCAAGTATCAAGACTATTTGTGTCTGCTCGGAAGGCCGCAGGGTGTCGATGTTAAAGCGCGCAGCGGGACATCGCTAATTTGTCACGCGTGCTATTTACATTGTCGTACGGGGGCTGAGGGGCTAAGGGGTTGCTCGGAGCACCCCAACACATAATGGGCTCAAAACCAAAAATATTGTTGTTAACGTTTGTTTATAAAGTTATTCATCACATGGACTTCACGAAGAATAACATTAAGTGAAATTTCAACCAATGTTAATATTTGTACGATTTGCATACTTTTTTAGGGTTCCACACCAAAATATAAAGAAATAATAAATTCTTACGATATTTACAATATACTATAAGTAACTAGGTATTAAATATTGCTGCTGCTTATTAATCAAATAAACATTATTTTTGGAAGGCCTGCCACTAGGTGGACCGATGACCAGGTTAAGTATACGGGAGTCCGCTGGATGGATGCGAAACGCACGGGATCGGTCAGTATGGCAATGCTTGGGGGAGTTCTATAATCAGTTAATAATCAACTGTAAAGAAAAATCGAAATGACGGTGCGTGACTGGGTTCAATGCCATGAAAATGGAAATATATTATCCCAACCAATACACAAAACCCTCTGAGAGTATAACTCGCTCTCGACTAGAGATGCCGATGCATTCCACCAGCTTCTACGACAAATCTTTTACGGTTCAAGCGGTGCGGTTGTGGAATGCTTTGCCCGTGTCAATAAGGCGTGCTCAATCTCTGCCCATTTTTAAAACAATGGTAAAAAATCACTACCTCTCTCTTTAATAGTTGTATTTCTTGATATCTATGCTTTTGTTCCATACTTATTACTGTATATATTTGTCTATTATATATATATGTATGTATTTTTTTATTTATTTTATATATAAATAGTACACCAAATACTACCTGCAGTACTGTCATTCCTTCCATTTGTTTTTTTAAATCCATCCAAAGGTTGTCTTGAAAAGATCGCTTTTAGCGATAAGGCCGCCCATTGTGTCACCCAGTGCAATGTTTTCTTCGTCTATACTTTCTGTAACTTATATGGTGTACATAATAAAGAGTATTCTATTCTATTCTCGCTCTTTGCTGGTGATTTGCTGTTTTAATCTATATATATATATAAGAGAAAGTATGTAGGTATGTATGTTTCGAAATGGCTGGACCCTTTTAATGAAATTTTCAGAGAATCTTTAGATTGACCCAGCGGATAATCCTGTAATGTTTGCCACCAAACATTACAGGATTATTGATCGGAGAATTTATTTTTTTGAACTTTGAACGCGGGCGAAGCCGCGAGCAGAAGCTAGTAGCCTATAAAATACAAAAACATGCAAAGTCGCAATCGCAATTAAGAATGATATATTAATATAAAAAATCTTCCTGGAGCAATGCACTAATTTATTGCCATGGAAGCCGTCGGCCGACGGATCGGCGAGAAACTTGACGAGCGGCGTGAATTTGAATTTATTTTAACGATGATTTACTAGGTAAAAGTTGCAGATAGATCAATATTTTAGAGCAGTAATAGTTTTTTGGTTGCCAAAATGTAGAATGATTCTGAAATTTAGGATTGAAAAGGTGTTGGTACAGGGGACTGTTCATTAAAATGAATATGTAACTGTGTGTAGTCGTTTGTTTTTCCGTCGCGTCGTTTTTCCAAATAAATAAAATGTTGTTTTCATTTTTGTACGAATCAAATTGATTTTTTTTAGAGTAACTTTAATCCTGCAGGTGTGCGTTTAAATGTCACCCAGTATCTGGGCAGTGGGTATATAGGATAGGCAGTAGTTTTATGTAAAAATCCAGTACCGTTGGACTGCAAGCCGACTCCAACGTATCCGGCAAAATGCTAACTAAATGTGTGAAAATGATTTAAATTAAACATAGTTGAACCTGATTGAGTTTAATTACCACGTGTGCTTGTTTAAACGAAAATGAAACCAGTATTCATAGTCTGATCTACATTTTATTCAATGTAGTTGAACATTTATGACCAATAAAAAAAAGATAAGCAGAGAGAAAACGATAATGATTGAGATTTGATTCTTAGCCTCGTCCGGTTAGCGGTGCAGTGATTGTCGTTATGAGCACACAATTGACGGGACAACCCTAACAATAACATTAATGATTGTACCGCGATAGAACCCACTTGATAGTTTTACCAGTCTGAAGACTAGGGACTTATTGCCGCATGAGAACTGGGTGAAAGTAGCGACAGATTGGGTTCCAAACTTCAAGAATTGGGACACGGTTGACCTAGAAGAAAATGTCGAGACTAGTTGGTCTCCTACCTAAAGACAGGCAGGCTAAGATTGGTCAAGACAGAGACAAATGGGCAAAAGGAAGGGAGGCCTTAGCAGTGGCACACTAAGACTCATAAAAAAAATATGTTTTTATAGAAAACAAATACCTACTTTTTTCAGAAGAAAGAAAAGGAAGAAAACTGTTTTACTGTTTTCTTACCTTCTGGGTATAGCAAGATCGCTAAAAACTTGTGAAAAGGGATGCTTAATGAAGGTCCGATTTCCTGTTTTACAGCACTAATGCTGCACTAACTGAAATATTAAACTTAGACGTTAATTGTGGCGCGTCAATCGTGCGCCTAATTGACTACACACAAACTATATTTCAAAACAAAACTAAATCTCTACCAATTTTACCTATCATAGATCGCGTTAAAGATGAGATCAACCAACACAGTAGTCGACGTGCATTGATGAAGGACGCGTTATATGCCAAATTAAGAATTTTTTTTTTAGTTTTTGATATTATTTATTTACTTATGTACATTAATATTTACAAACAAATATTTATTTTTTTTCGTTCTCACAGATTTTATTTATTAACATATATACAATTGATTATTCTAAAAAAAAAACAAACCTATATACAAATAGAAAAGGGAGACGGAAAAGAGCTCATTGTGCATCAAAAAATTCATCCACATCGATGTCAACGGGAAACGTGCCCAGAACGCTGGCAGCATTGCCGCGATGGATGGCAATGCTGATTCTCTGGCCGAAGAAAAGGCCAGCCCTTTATTACAAACAAATTCAATTAAATGAAATTGTTTCTTATGCAAGGGGGATATTAGAGACACTTTTACACGTGATTATTTTTTACAAACATGCTTGAAGTTGGTAGAACCAGAACTTGTAAGTATGATAGTACCCATATGAAACATACAAGTAGGTGATTCCATGTTGGTACGGTAATGATCATCTGGAGTGGGTAGATATTATTTACTTCCGAGACTTTGACTACCTCTGAGAAGAAATACCGAAACAAACTCAAAGATCGACGTTTCTTTTAAGAATAATCAATGTGTAATACCCATGCAGGGGACGAATGCTTTAATTCTTACACAGATCAAGTATCAAGACTATTTGTGTCTGCTCGGAAGGCCGCAGGGTGTCGATGTTAAAGCGCGCAGCGGGACATCGCTAATTTGTCACGCGTGCTATTTACATTGTCGTACGGGGGCTGAGGGGCTAAGGGGTTGCTCGGAGCACCCCAACACATAATGGGCTCAAAACCAAAAATATTGTTGTTAACGTTTGTTTATAAAGTTATTCATCACATGGACTTCACGAAGAATAACATTAAGTGAAATTTCAACCAATGTTAATATTTGTACGATTTTCATACTTTTTTAGGGTTCCACACCAAAATATAAAGAAATAATAAATTCTTACGATATTTACAATATACTATAAGTAACTAGGTATTAAATATTGCTGCTGCTTATTAATCAAATAAACATTATTTTTGGAAGGCCTGCCACTAGGTGGACCGATGACCAGGTTAAGTATACGGGAGTCCGCTGGATGGATGCGAAACGCACGGGATCGGTCAGTATGGCAATGCTTGGGGGAGTTCTATAATCAGTTAATAATCAACTGTAAAGAAAAATCGAAATGACGGTGCGTGACTGGGTTCAATGCCATGAAAATGGAAATATATTATCCCAACCAATACACAAAACCCTCTGAGAGTATAACTCGCTCTCGACTAGAGATGCCGATGCATTCCACCAGCTTCTACGACAAATCTTTTACGGTTCAAGCGGTGCGGTTGTGGAATGCTTTGCCCGTGTCAATAAGGCGTGCTCAATCTCTGCCCATTTTTAAAACAATGGTAAAAAATCACTACCTCTCTCTTTAATAGTTGTATTTCTTGATATCTATGCTTTTGTTCCATACTTATTACTGTATATATTTGTCTATTATATATATATGTATGTATTTTTTTATTTATTTTATATATAAATAGTACACCAAATACTACCTGCAGTACTGTCATTCCTTCCATTTGTTTTTTTAAATCCATCCAAAGGTTGTCTTGAAAAGATCGCTTTTAGCGATAAGGCCGCCCATTGTGTCACCCAGTGCAATGTTTTCTTCGTCTATACTTTCTGTAACTTATATGGTGTACATAATAAAGAGTATTCTATTCTATTCTCGCTCTTTGCTGGTGATTTGCTGTTTTAATCTATATATATATAAGAGAAAGTATGTAGGTATGTATGTTCCGAAATGGCTGGACCCTTTTAATGAAATTTTCAGAGAATCTTTAGATTGACCCAGCGAATAATCCTGTAATGTTTGCCACCAAACATTACAGGATTATTGATCGGAGAATTTATTTTTTTGAACTTTGAACGCGGGCGAAGCCGCGAGCCGAAGCTAGTAGCCTATAAAATACAAAAACATGCAAAAGTCGCAATCGCAATTAAGAATGATATACCTACTCGTATTAATGTAAAAAATCTTCCTGGATCTATGCACTAATTTATTGCCATGGAAGCCGTCGGCCGACGGATTGGCGTGAAACTTGACGAGCCGCGTGAATTTGAATTTAATATTATTATATAACGATGATTTACTAGGTAAAAGTTGCAGGTAGATCAATATTTTGGAGCAGTAATAGCTTCTTGGTTGCCAAAATGTAGAATGAATCTGAAATTCTGAAATTTAGCATTGAAAAGGTGTTGGTACAGGGGGATTGTTCATTAAAATGAATATGTAACTACAATAATTAAACTGATTACTAAATTGAGTATTTGGAGTTGACGACTAAAGTTCATATTTTCAACCATTTAACAAAATAAATATTATCTACGAACGTGTCAACCCCTACTTTTCCTTTCCAGCCGAAATTATAATCGTAACCGAATATTCAGTTCCGCTTCCGGTGTCAGTTGGTATCTAAACCGAGCCACTCCGTGGTAACAAAACAAAACCGGCCGAAGTACGAGTTGGACTCGCGCACCGAGAGTTCCGTAACAGTACATTCACCACAATAATTAGGTTACCTTATTGAAGTTCATGAGTTGCTCAAGCTCTAACGAACAGATAAACTGGATTGAGAGACAAAACTTAAGGTTACACTAGTCATTTTTTTCCATACAAACGTAGTCTAGGGATTATTCCACTGTTTGACGATGTACGTTCAAAATAAAAAGTGATATCAATTTGTCTCATCATTATCTAGCCCTGTATGGAAGCGAAAAAGTAAAAAAAGAAATTATTTGAAAGTTACACATTTCGTCACTAATTTTAACGCATTTTTGAGCGCGAATAAATACCATAAGAAGACGGAAAATTGCAAAACGGCCTCCATACAGGGATAGATTAGTAGTTCAATAATGCATATAATTTTATTTTGAACAGATAGACTTAGTCGTTTTTTCATGATATCTAGACTGCCAAAGGTCTGTTTATAAAATTTCTCGCGCTCGGTTTCGTCCTAAATCATTATCCATTTCGCTACAAATTTGCAAAAGTATGTATTCGTACGCGAACTAGTTTCGTACTGCTCATCACAGCATCTATCCCTTCCGCACGTGTTGTCGGTTGATATAAAATGCATTATAACCCCGCGCACAAAATAATTCGTACCGTCGACTAGTGTACCCTTAAGTCTGCCGTTAGAAAATTGTCATCCCCATACATCGACATTGGTCACGGTCGGTTTACCAACTGCAAAAAAAGTGTTTTTAGGGTTCCGTACCCAAAGGGTAAAAACGGGACCCTATTACTAAGACTTCACGATCCGTCTGTCTGTCTGTCTGTCCGTCTGTCACCAGGCTGTATCTCATGAACCGTGATAGCTAGACAGTTGAAATTTTCACAGATGATGTATTTCTATTGCCGCTATAACAACAAATACTAAAAACAGAATAAAATTAATATTTAAGGGGGGCTCCCATACAACAAACGTGATTTTTTTGCCGTTTTTTGCTCGATATTAATAACGGCAACAGATAGACGCTTGAAATATTCAAAGAATATTTAGTTGTATATTCACTTCAAAAAATAATAATTATTAAATTAAAATAAAATAAACTAAGGGGGGCTCCCATACAACAACCGTGATTTTTTTGCCGTTTTTTTGCGATAATGGTACGGAACCCTTCGTGCGCGAGTCCGACTCGCACTTGGCCAGTTTTTTTTTTGTAATATAGGTACAATATTACGGTTTTCGGACTGATTCCAGACCTGAGAATTTGAAATTAATACTTGAAACCGCCACGCGTTCCTGAGGTAAAGGGTCTTGACAGACAGACAGACAACGAAGTGATCTTATAAATAAGGGGTTTCTTTTTTTTATTACTTAACTCTACCATTAACTCCAAAAATAGGTAGCAGTTCTTGAGGAAAAATGAATTAACCAGGGTGTTGATTTAAAATTGTAATATGGTCGCTCATTTTGCGGTGGGACTTGAATTGATTGTTGAATATTTTCGTTTGTTTTCAATACTTTTTTCCTATTGAGGGAATGTAAGGAAGAGGGAAAAGAAAAGACAGGCAGCCATTATAAGACATGTTTTCTTTAATTAATTCATCACAATCAATTAATTAATAATGCTCTACAAATCTTTGAAAAACCAGAGCATCTAAATAAAGTAACATTCAATCTGCGAAGAGACAAAAATCCTCAAAAAAAAGGGGAAAGTTCTCAATTCGTGGGTTTTTTTGTTTTTTTTTGCTTTGTTTTTTTATTTCTATCTACTTTTGTAAACAAAACTGGGAAAATTTCCCTTACACTGACTTTACACAATATTTACAAATAAACTACATGGTAAAACTGGATACATCCCTTGGAAATATGATAGAATATTTCATAGCGATTCTAAAAAAATAAATTTCATATATGGTTCCCATACAAAACTTTCGAGAAATCGGCGTTTTAGTTTAGTGAGACCGGGCCGATAGCGCAAAATGGCGCCGGCCGGGGTACACCTGTCACCTGTCAGACGGGCGATGTTCGGATATCAGCCCGACATATGAGTGGTTATAAACCAGTGGTTATAAACCATTTTTATATTTATTTTTTTGTGTTCTTCGTTACGACGTCTACGCCGACGACGATCTTCAGTACACAACACGTTCAACATACAATATTTGTTCAGATCCGATACCGACTTCTGACCGGGCAATTGAGAAATTCGCAATTTGAGTGATTCAACATACATAAGTCACTTAATTAAATTGCTAAGCTAAGCTAAGAGCTTTTTCTAATTTAAATTGTTATAAAGTAGGTATAAGCAATTTTTGTTACAAAACTGATTGATCTCATTATTTCAATTATAGTTTTATAATTTAATTTATTATAAGTCGACTTTTTCGTTTCTGAATTCGATTTAATACAGAATGATACTATATTTTTCTGATGTTATTTATTACTACACACTTTCTTTACATTTACAATATTTTTTATGAAAAATCATAACAAAAACATTGAAAAATATAACAAAGAAATGCTTGTCCACCAGTGTTGGGAGCAGGGACCAAGCAATCGGTGGTTAGGGCTCCAGAGACAGGCACCACCTCACAATGCGGGCCGTATCGAGAAGTACTGCCCAGTAGTGCCCAGAGTACCTTCTGTATTAGGCCCTTGATCCAACCGTGTAATGACAGCCTGGACAGATGGTCTTCGAGGCTCTTGGCCATCAGGCCATTGGCCGTAACGATAATCGGCACAATGATCGCCGAGTCCACATTTCACATCGAAAACCTCCAGGTCGACCACCTCGTGTGCTAAGTCGAGATACTTGATTTGTTTCTCTTTCTCAGCTTTCACGAGGTTCTGGTCATGCGGGATGGTGACATCGATTATTTGTGCGGTGCGCTAATCGGTCTATCACCACTATATCCGGCTTATTAGCAACAATAGACCTATCAGTGATGATATACCGATCCCAGTACAACGTGACATAGTCATTTTTGAGAACTGGGTCGGGCATATACTTGTAATACGGTAACTCAGAACCCACTAGATTGTACTTCAAAGCAAGTTGCTGGTGAATAATCCTGGCCACTTGGTTATGCCTGTGTAAGTAATCGCCGTTAGCAAGGCGAGAACAACCATAGATAATGTCTGATGACTTCACCCGGATGGTGACATACCCGACACACATCAACCGTCCCGTACTTCATTTCTTGTTACCATCGTCAAGTAATGTGGGACTGTCGAGACGCATAGCTTCTTGTTGAAGTGGTAAGCAGTTGATTTTAGGATGGTTGTCATCCTCATCCGGTCGAGGTTCTTTTTTAAAGTAAGGTTTGATTGATGGCTGCCCATTGCAGTCAAATAAACACTAAAGTGTTCAAATAAACTTGAATTTTAAATCACGAATATTTTAAATACTTCGGAGAGTTTTTTTACGTTAGCTCAGGAAGTGAACCTGGCAGAGCCCCGATGGTGCACTAAAAACGAGATCCTTATAAACGAATACAGTAATGGGTTCATTCTTGGAAGCTGTCCATACGTTCGGGTCTAAGTTTTTCAAGACCTGTAGTACAGATAGAAACAAAAAGCTCTCTGATCCTACTCTCAAGTGATGACGGAATTACAGCCGAACTCCTGAAGGCGGCGACTGGATTGCCGCTATCTAATGCTAATTAACTACTAGCTGTGCCCGCGGCTTCGCTCCCGTCATCTGTCTGCCAACCCTACCCTACTTACCTTCCTGCCTACCCTACTTACCTACCTACCATATTTTTTTCTAGTCATCATTCTTTCGCGGAGAATTTTAACATCGCCATTCAGAAAATGACTTCAAATGCACAACGCCATCTATCGAATATCAAGTTCAACTGTCCGAGTATCTGAATTGGGTGTGTTGTGATCATTTTACTTCATGAACACTTTAAATTCATCTAACTTTTGATAGAGTGAACCGATTGCGATGAAACTTGAAATACTTTTATTATGCGTACAGCTAAGGAGTGGAATTCCCTGCCGGAGTCTGTGTTTACCGATAGCTACAACCTGGGGGTCTTTAAGTCAAGAGTGAATAGGTTACTTCTAGGCAAGCGTGCTCCATCATCGATCACATCATCGCTTACCATCAGGTGAGATGGTGGTCAAGCGCGAGCCTATATAAGATAATAAAAAAAAAAAAAAAAACAAAAACTAAGTAATTCTTCAAGTTACGCACAATTTTTATGTATAAAAGTTATTTACATTGGTTTCGTACATTTCACGTGATGCGTGCACAAATAAACAGACAAACAGACAAAAATTCCAAAAATTCCAATAGTTTCTGTTGGTTATCTTTTAACACCCTGGCTATTTTTTTTGGAAATATTTTCGATGTACAAAAATTACTTTTCTACAGATTTATTATATGTATATTGATTGATGATTGATGATAAAGCACATTGTAAATTTGGCAACGCTGCGTTTACCTGTTACACTTATTAACACTGTTAACACTTTTATATCTGTTACAGTTATATTACGGTTACACTTTTAAGTGTTTTGGGTTAACACATTATAAAACTCATTTATAAGTGTTACATATTTGATTCTGTTATCAATTCAACATTGTTACATGTTACTTTTAATTCTGTAACATTTATGAAGGTGTTTATAAGTCCCTCATACGTATTAGCGATTTAAGTATTTTCATCAACAATGCAAGCACTTGCACTCAGAAAGTATCATTTGGCGATGTAGAACTGATGAAGAAGACCACAGATGGTCACTTGAACTCCTTAGTGCACGAGTATAAGTTATCTCGAATAGTTAACCAACCATGACGAATCATATACTTATAAATAATAGGTTAAGAAAATGGTACCATCGAACTGATCGGATGATGAAGCCGGAAGGTAGGCACTGGAACGCCAAAATAAAACAATGTATCCTAATCGTGTTTGGGTTTATTGGAATCGTCGTGCGATGTAATTTATCAATAAATGATTTCCATGCTAATTTGAGATAGCTACTCGTACCAAAACTAAAAAGAGAAAAATAAAAACATTTCAACAAAAAAATTAAACCGAATTCCAAGACAGTTCCAAAAAAATAATAGAATATTTCATAGACACCGGCTTCGGAAAAGAAAGTTGTGGAAGAAATTTTATGAAAAACACGTAAATGGGCAATTTGCCAATTTTGGTGAAAAATAAAACTGCCTTATTGGCATTTTGACAATGTTCGATTTTGAGTGTTTTTCGCTATTCCGCATAGTTTCGGATTTGTCCATCCACGCCGACGTGATAGCGCAGAAATTTAGCTTTCTATACAATAAATCCACAATTCATCAGTTATGTTTAAGTTCCATGTTATGAGGGCAAGCTTCTAGCGTACACATCCAGATTTCGCGATGCTACCGGGCAATTGTAGGTGGAAAAATCCTACAGCGCTTTACCCGAACCCTGAACCAAGTTCTCTCGAAGTGCCATAAATCATACTGCGCCTATCATACACAACGTTATAGTTGCTTTAAAAGAAAATTTGTGATATTCTTCAATTGCCAATCAATAGCGTTTTGGTAAGTTTCTACCCACCAACTTTAATCTTTGAGTTTCAATACAATTTATTCAAGCATACGTCAACTTTTCTCATCTTATATTTAAATTCTTATCCATTCTTAATCTACTTTCAAATGATTCAAAATTTTTAGAAAACTGCAGAATAAATGATTCAGTGCAAGAATTTGCATGTCATTGCACTTTATTTTGTGTAACTTTTATGATATGAATAATATTATCCGTAGATAAAATACAACATTTTAACGATGTTTTCGTAGAAGATACTCATGCGGAAACATTAAGACCTCTCGACATCGCGAGGAGGAGTGCACGCTAAAACATATTTATGCGATATTATAACGAGAGAAACACTCGAGGACCGCTCTCCACGCCGCCCGCCACATAACAAGTAATCGTGGTACGGCCACGCCATTAACAACGGCGCACACAAAAGTTTAGCGAAAGAAAATCATATGAAAAGCGACCACCCGGCCTGAATGCCCCACGCCCACTCCTCACCATTTTCACGCAAATTAAAAGACACAAACGCAACCATAGACAAGAATTTCCCGCGCGCGCTAAAACACACCATTCACAGACGTCGTATTCAATTGCTCGAGAGCGAAGCGGAACGCCCCGAGGCATTAATTAGAGCAGAAAACTCGCGTCTATGGCCGTTCCTTTTTTAAAACTGAGGTCTTTATGCGAGCCGGGGCCTTTGTGCGCGTTCCGTTTGTGCTCACGGTTAAGTGTCAAGTCTTAGTGTCAAGCGATGCTTTAACCTCTTTGTTGACTATAATTTACGGGAAATCCTCATTTCACACCAACAAGAGAAGCAAATTAGAAAGGAACTTGCTTGTTTAATCTTAGTTTACTCTATAAATTAAACTTGATGAATCACATTCGACTTATTGTTCCCAGGTCCACCTCACACTGATGAAGATCGAGAACCGTTGCGATGCAATTCGACCACCAGCCAGAACGTGGAAACATCAGATGCCGAAGACGACATTTCAGTCGGCGACAACAGAAGCGAGACATCCACTCCCAAAAAGTCACAATTCTCTTTCACCGACGAATATAAGAAGAAGTTAGACGGAGAAGAAACAGAGAGGTCATCGCCTGTAGAATACAACCAAACGAATTACAGTTCCCCTTTCAAAGAAGACGAGAATGAATATGAGAACCGACCGGAAGAACGAATGAAGTTGTACGATACCAGTCTGTTTCACTTGTATAGGCCAGATCGAGATAATAAGAAGGATGAGAGTACCGAAGGGACTGGTTATGAGCATATGGCTGGACTGTCGGATAGTATCTATGGCAGGTCTATGGATCTGTCGAAGAATTCGTTCCAGTCACAGCTATTGGCCGGTTTTGCGTCCGTCATCGCTGGAAATACACAGAGGGAGTCGCAAGAATCGAACGGTAACTATTGTATTTAGCTATTCATAATTATAGATCAATTAAACATATATTTCATTTACTTTGACATTACCAACATAATAGAACTGAAGTATTATTATAGTACTGTACTTTTTACCGAATTTTTATTCAAAATGACAATAACGGGGTGATCTTTATTTCTTGCAGAGTTCGCCTTCTTAGTTTGTGGCGAATCTGACGATTCAAATCATTGGTTTCACAATTCTGTATTAGCTCTGTTTTAATAAATGTAAATTATGTGGCATTTTTTAGATCGTCAACCAGGAAGCAGGCCAACTGCCTCGTCGAGCTCAAGCCGCAAGCCACGTCGTCGTCGAACTGCGTTCACTCACGCCCAGCTCGCGTACTTGGAACGCAAGTTCCGCTGCCAAAAGTACCTGAGCGTTGCTGATCGCGGGGACGTGGCTGAGGCGCTTAGCCTCAGCGAGACGCAAGTCAAGACCTGGTATCAGAATCGTAGGTTAGTGTTATGTAATAATGTTACTATTCTTAAGCTAGTAATCTACTTGTGAAAGTTGACGATCCTTTATCAAAATAAAAGGCGAACATTTTGAACAGATTTGTAAAAATACAATTTTTGTTTTGTAGCTACACAGCACATATCTTGATATTATCTAAAGTTTATGTCTTCATTTTTCTAATGGTTAGACAGAACTATAATATAGGATACTACTATTTGGGTAGTTATATTCACATAATATTTAGTCAAGAAAATAGTAAGTATTTAATTCGGTTTTATATTGGAGTATATTTGGCGCCCAACACGGGCTTCGATGGTCCCATGCTGGGTGCCAATAAACAAACAGTTTCATGATAATTAGATTTTCATGACCTCAATATTAACAAAACAACGTATAGTTCTATTTTGACGAGACAATAATTTTCCCATTTAAAGTAATGGCGTCCAAATGGGACTTTAATAATTGAGTAGATTAATAGAATTTAGTGCCTTAGTTACTTGCATTTGGAGAGTTGTATTTACATTTGTCGTCATGAAGATACTTTAATTTTTTAATTTGTTGGTGTCCAAGTATATTTTGGCACCCAACATGGGCTAACGATAGTCCCATGCTGGGTGCCAATAGGCACAAACAGTTTCATGAAAAGTAGATTTTCATGACCTCATTATTACGAAAAAAAATATAGTTTTACTTGACTTGGCTTGACTTTGTTTTAACTTCACTAGGTTTTATGACAAACGAGTCTATATTTTTTCTTTTTAAACTAATGGCGGCTAACTGGGACTTTAATAATTGAATAAAGTAGGTTAATAGTATATAGTTCTTCGATGATAATCTATTTTTAGATGTACAGAATAGTTATTTGCGGTGTTAGTGGAACACATTCATAACAGTAAGTAATTGATTATTGGCGCCCAACAAGCAAATACGTTGGGCGCCAATTTTAGCTGTAACAGAAATAATATGAGGTCTAAATCCCTTCGTACTGTGTTGATACTTACAAATTATCTAAAAGGAGCATTATTTTTCATAGAACAAAATGGAAGCGTCAGAACCAGCTGCGCCTGGAACAGTTACGTGCGCAGGCGGCGAGCGGTGAGCGTGAACTGTCGGCGCACGCGCTGCCACTTGCGTGCGCGTTATTGCCGCCGTACCCCGCCTACATGCACTGCCATCTGTGAGCGCCGGAGAACATTGCACGTTACTATTATGTTGAATAACTTTGTCTTCCGCGCCGGCTATGATGTTTGCAGTGAGTTTACTCATTTTGTTACAATCATGCAGTGAAATTTCTATGTACTGCATGTGATCCATCATTATGTTCTCTATTTTACGCATTTACGAAACCTACAAGGTTACGTCTTGGTTTTTGTTTTCATTTTGTAATGTTGGTACTTTGGTGGTAGCAAAATTAATGAAATGATTAGATCAGAAATTCTAATTATAAATAATTCAAAGTGATCACTGACATTCGTGTAAACGCGCATCAGAAGTTGAGCAGTTCAGACCTCACACCGACTGATCAACCATAGATGAATTGAAGGAAAACATTAGACAAGAAATCAACAACATTCCTACTCAACTTGGAGGTGTGATGTCTGGGCTACTCAACTTCTGAGGCGCATTTTTATGAATGTTAGAGATCGCTTTGAAGAGTGACAGAGCCGCTGAATAATGTTATTTTCAAAAAGTAATTTTTAGGGTTTCGTACCCAAAGGGTAAAAACGGGACCCTATTACTAAGACTTCACGATCCGTCTGTCTGTCCGTCTATCTGTCCGTCTGTCACCAGGCTGTATCTCATGAACCATGATAGCTAGACAGTTGAAATTTCACAGATGATGTAAATTATTGCCGCTATAACAACAAATACTAAAAATATAATAAAATTAATATTTAAGGGGGGCTCCCATACAACAAACGTGTTTTTTTTTGCCGTTTTTTGATCGATACTAATAACGGCAAAGGGTAAACGCTTGAAATATTCACAGAATATTTAGTTGTATATTCACTTCAAAAAATAATAAATAAATTAAGGGGGGCTCCCATACAACAAACGTGTTTTTTTTTGCCGTTTTTTGCGATAATGGTGCGGAACTCTTCGTGCGCGAGTCTGACTCGCACTTGGCCAGTTTTTTTCCATGTCTCCACTTTCAGATTTGGTAATTTAACGTGTATATATAAATAAATGTTAATTTATTATGCATCTACAAAAGTTAGTTTGTTGTGATACACCCAGTATAAGTATTAAGGAAAAAGAAACTAAATAAAGAAACAAATGAATTACAATTAATTAATAACCCTCCTTTTAGGCTTCGATGCTGTCGGGTTAAAAGAAATAATATCCCTTGATTTGACTTAAGATCCTATGTCCGCTCAGAGTCCTCCATCGCGACCAGTCTTGAGCTTCACGTTTCACCTCGATCCACGTCATTCCGATTCTCGTCGCTTCAGCCAATACGGTGCGTCGCCAGGTTTGACGTGGTCGGCCACACTCCCTTTTTACTTGAGGATTCCAATCCGTGCCCTGTTTAGGGATGTGTTCGGAATCCCTCGTGTCACCAATCCTCCATTTACGACGCTTAATCTGACTGTCGATCGGGCTCTCGTGGTATCTCTCCAACAGCTACACATTAGAGATGGTCTCGGGCCAGTATATTCTGAGGATGCGATGAAGACATCGGTTGACGAAGACCTGGATTTGGCGTGAGATGTCCTTTGTTACCTGCCACGTTTCGCATCCGTAGAACGATTTTAAGTTTAACGCTTCGGGTCAGTTTCTGCGATTGCTAAATAAGTCTCAGCTGTGCGAAGGTAGCTCGCGCTTTGGCGATCCTTGATGTGATGTCCCTTAAATATATGTAATTTTTTTGGACTCAAAATTAATAGTTTAATTCATAGATCCAAAAACATCCAAATTCAAATTCAAATTCATTTATTGCTCAACACAGTTAATAAAAATACACTTCCAGATGTCAGGTGAATGCGCAGTCAACCGTGTTCCACCAATTCAGGCATGCAAAATTATAATAACAATATTAATTAAAATAATACAATGTCACACATTAAATTAAAATTTTAACGTATATGTCATAAAAATAAAAAATCTAAAACGTGTTCAATGTCATAAATTAAAAAAAAATGGTATAAAATGTCATAAATTTAAAATTAAAATGAATCCAATGTCACAAGTTAACAACGCTTACAATGTCAAAAATTAAAATATATCCAATATCATAAATTAAAATTAAAATACTATACGATCTCATAAATTAAAGAAATCAAATGTATGCTATGTCATAAATAAAATTTTAACGTATACAATGTCATAAATTAATATTGATAAGTAATGTCAGATTATACAAATGTCGTAGTAATAATAAAAATAGTAAGTAAACAAATCGATCCAGTTCATTCAGTGCTGTATCAAAGAAACCAATTTATCAGTGCTGAATTATATCACATCCCGGCATTATTTAAACAATTTATAATAAGTAGACACTAATTCGTTTGGAGATAAACAATTATTGTAGTGCTTAGTTTATGGATATATCTATATATATATACCTGTATATTTATTTGTTATATACTTTATTGTACACCACTTAAATAATTACAGGACAAAAAACATTTATAAAGATAAGTGTACAATGGGCGGTCTTATCTCACAGGGCAATCTCTTACAGACAACCTTTGGATGGACAGAACGTTCAGTGTACAAAAAAACTATTTTAAATAATGTTACTTAGATGTTACATAAAATACATACATACAAATAAAATAATATACTAATAAATATCAAATATAGAGCAGAGAAAGGAGAAGAATAGTTACAGAGAAAGGAAATGCTCTTTCACCATTTTTTTAAATATAGGTAATGTTTGCGCACGTCTTACCTCAATAGGTAATGCATTCCACAAACGAGCTGCTTGAACCGTGAAAGATTTGTCGAAGAACGATGTGGAATGCATACGAATGCTTAATTTTAGGTTTTGCGATGATCTCAAGGACCGAGATAAGTCTCGTATAAGTTGTAAATTGTAAGTTTAAAACTGTGCAATAAAATTGTAAATTATTTCGTATCAGTCACGTTTATTTGCAGATTATTAAATAAGTAAATACCTATGTATCTCTGGAGTAAAGAGTTGATAGATGTAGTTGGGTAGTATTTCAAGTAAATATTTATACAAATTACAGTCTGTTTTTCTTATTGTAACTTATTAGAATGTAGCTACATGGCCGAAATTGAATATGCTCTACTTATCTGACAGTTGTTGATCGACTTGTGGTCGATGTTATCATTCTTAACTGTGTACTTAGAAATTATGACAATGTTCAAGCAATAACTTCAAAAACAAAAATATCTTGAATAAAATCGCGCACATTTGTGATTTACCGACGCGACGGCTCTTCCATCGGCATTAATGTTGCCAACATAAAATGATTTAATAATAATTTATATCTTCTTCATGTTGATTTAGAAATAAGTTCTATTGTGTTTGTAAAGTGCTTGATACAATTTGTGTAAATTAGTTAGTGTTGTAAATATATTGCAATAATATTTTGTAGTTGGTTAAATACTCGTAAACTAAATTTTAGGACTGTAGGAAGGCTGATTAAAAATATATATGTTTGACAAGTAATTACATCATTAGTTTATGAATATTGATTGGCTTTGAACTTAGTACCTTCCTGTAGCTACTTAGATGTCTAACCATCGATGATCAGTTAATCATTTATATTGTATAGTAAATGTTTTATAATAGGCCGAAGTCAACTTTCATTATTTTGAACCAACATAGATGACTGTAACTAATATTTTTCTATTCATCAAGTGTTTAGATATCACAATGTACAGTTAATTAATTAAGCTCGTTTTTTTTGTTGTTGTTTATTACTAAGTAGAACTTTAAACCATAGCTTTAATGTAGATTAACAATCCAGATTATAATAGCAAGTAAAATGATCTTAAATCACCCACAGCTTTTCAATCACACTCCATTTCTGAACCCACCATTCAATTCTGTGCAAATTATGCAAATGTTTTGGCGCCATTCCGAATCATGGCTGCCAACCGCTCGCAATTTGCATCTCTTAGCGAGTTGTTAACATTTGAAACGAGAACACAGCCGCTTCAGCGCTCGAAACTTTAAGTGTAGTAAGTATATGCGTTGAACTTTACCTCGCTTTAAATCGCAGTAACGCTTTACGGCCTCAGAGCCCATCAGGCCAACAACTTTGACCGGGCCTCAGAGTCACATTTACTGTTCAATTTATTCAAACAAATGCTAATTTGTAGCTTTTCGTTTCAAAATTGTTGATTATTTATCCGTCTTTATTTCAGATTTGAGCAAACGAGGGTTTATTAAAGGGTGGGCTCGTGTAATTGGGCTGTTTTGATCTCGCGGGGGAGTGTCGCGGGAGCGGGGTGGAAGGGTGAGGGTAATTGAAGTATTTTCCCGACGTTTGGAGGGTAGTTACGTTACCCGAGGCTGAATGGATTAGTTAGCGCGCCGAGATAACGATCTGTCAATGATGCCTGTATAATGGGCGGTTTGTATTCTTTTATTAGGCGTTATTTGCTGGAGATTATGCTCGTTTAGTTTGTTTGTGGTTTACCACAGATTGTGAATGTGCAGTGGCTTGTGGAGATTATATTTCGACTCTAATGCTATGATTACTGTTGTGCCTTTTATGGAGCATTGAATATAGTTTTGATTGGAACTGTTTTATGATGTACCATCGCACTAAATAATCTAAAGCGAAAGATAAACATACAACTATCTATTATTAAATATTTTGGTTCAAACGTGAGTGAATCTTACTATTATAAACGTGCAAGTCTGTGAGGATGGATGGGTGGATGTTTGTTACTCTTACACGCAAAAACCACTGAATGCATTTCGATGAAACTTAACAGAAATATAGCTTATACATCAGAATAACATATAGGCTATAATTTATAAAATTTTGGGCGATGTTCTAATACGACGCGGGCGGCGCCGCGGGTGGCAGCTAGTCTTACTATAATACTTTAACGTTCAATCAGTAACCTCGAACAATATAATATCTATAATTATTAAATAGTCCTTCGGTTAGATTTCACTCTCATCAAATGCTGTCAAATCTCTTTACTTCAGTAAATAAAAAGTTCGATGCTTATTTATAATATTTATTTAAAACTTCATGCATCTTACAGTTATACCGTGATTTTTAATTTCGTCGACTAAACTGACATTTTGGGGGTTGCCACTTTATCGTTACATAAATATAGTGTCGTATCCTGACTATCCCGAGTGATCGAAAGTTGATAGAAAACCTCAGTAGATCGAAAATGGAACTTTTTCTTGGCAAAGAAAATACATTTGTTAAGAAACTTGCGGCCCTTATTTTTCTTTATTATTGCCCTTATCATTGGCAGCTGTCAGTATAGTCTACGAAATTAAAAATCACAGTATAGGTTGTACCGGTAGGCCCTCTGCCCTCTTGCCAGCTAGTGTATATTTGAGGAAGCCTCACCGGACCACGTTATTTGTTGTAGTGAAAGAACAGTAAAACAGGCCGGAGAATATTTATTACTTGCACCAAATTATTAGAAGGATTCACACAGTGTTTCAAAAGATTATAAGAAGATTATAAGACGATGGTTATAATTGCAGGCAGTAACTAGCCTCGGCGGGCTCTCAAGATGATGTGAACGCTGGGCGGAATGAGAGTGCATGTGTGGCGTACAGAATTTGAATTAAAAATCGAATGATAATGTGTGAAAAATAAATGATGAAGTGGCCTGCTATAAAAAGTTGCCAGTAATAAAAGAATGAAAGAGTATGGAAGAAAGGACCTCGTCACAAGGTTATAGGCGGACTTAATGCCTGAGGCATTCTCTACCAGTCAACCATGGGTGGTGGAGAGATAGCATGGCAGGTGCATAAAAAAAATCCTCTCAGCCTAAATGATACATGTCGGATTTGATCTTCAAGGTTAAGCGATGGTGACAATGGACATCTGAGATAGATACCGAGAATCCTGTGTGCCTCATAAACCATGCTAAGCTGCTGCTCCTGATTGCTTTTGTAGACATTTGACGACTGTTACGGCTAATTAGTCAGAAGCAAGGCTCACTAAAGGCGTATCGTGTAACACCAGTTAATGACTTGTGGAGGTAAGGTAGGTAAAATATAGGAATTCAGCTACATTCATTTAGACTGAAAGCAAACCCCGTCCTCAATATAGATGAGAAAAGGCTAGGCAGTTTGCTATTGGCCCAGAAAACTCTGCAAATGTACTCTGAATATGAACACCAATCTTGTAAAACATGGATTGATAAAAGTGGGAGATAGTCCCATAAACTACACAGATATTTTTTTAACCGACTTATCAAAAAGAAGGAGGTTCTATGTTCGTCTTATTTTTTATTTGTTTTCACCGATATCTCCGCCAATTGTGGACCGATTTTGTAAAGTCTTTTTTGTTTAAAAGAGTAAATTCCGAAATAGGTCCCATTTTAATTTGGTGAAGATCTTATGAAGAAATTCGAAGATATGCAACAGAATTCTTAAATAAATAACAGCCATATCTCTCGGGATTGCGGCAATCGCATGTCTGTTTATTGTTTATACCATTTCATAACATAACATTACGCCAGTACGCTCTTAAGGGGTACGCAGATCTCTCATTCACCGGCTATGTTCAAGTTTCATGATATTCGGGTAATATATTCTGGCGTTATAGGTAACTTACTAAACAACTTGCCTATTAGGTAGGTACAACAAAAAGTGAAAAATTTAAAAAACTTTTACAAAAAAATACTACCGACCGCCAAATAAAACTACAAAGTGAAAAATAACTTTAGTTTTGGAAGTCAGTGTCTTTGAAAGACACCGACATCCAAAACGTTTTTTTTTTAACTGTTGTTCTCCTGCCTCGATACCAATTTATTTGGGGTAAGCGCAGGATGTCTTTCACTTATATATGTTATGGACCATGCGATTAGTTACGGCATTATTCATAATGCCTAGACAGTTTAAAAAATGTCCAATAAAATTAAATTGACCTGGATTTCTGAATAATGCCCATTGAAGTGTGTGGGTTGCGGGAAGACAATGAAAACACGTCAGTCCGCCACGAGTGGTCTATTACGACTACACTTAATACTAACTAATACATGAATAGGCTACACATAGGTACACTACACCATCACTTATTGGGCCGGTAATAAGAAGATGTGTCTGTTTAAATTATTTTAATGTTGACATTGATTTTAATATAGAATAGGTAAGAACGATTAGTATTTAAGCAACAAAGTCGACGGGTCTCTTATTTCTGTCTGCAGGGTCTAAAGTAACCTAACATGAAGGAGATGACGGGAGCTGACTGATTTGCTCGTTCACTTCAGCTCCCGTCATCCTTTTCGAACCTAAGCTATCCGTGTCGGGTTGCCCTAAGGTCCCGAGCTCGATTCGCTCCGCTCGCTCTTGGACTAATTCATTGACCACAATTATCGAATTGTCCAACCGTTACATAGCAATATTCTTAATAACCAAGACGATGAAATATAGACGTTTAAATCAGTATTCATTACATTGTCCAATTTGACTTGACTTGATTCATAATGCCCCATAATTATACATAGTGCTGATGTATCACTTGGTCCATTTCATCTTTACTTGTATTCATCTCAATGGTCACCTTCTTTCACACAGTCCATCCATCATTTTCTTGGTTTGGATATCTCGTTTAACAATTACTAGCTGTTTTGAGTTTTTTTCCGGAATAAAGTGAAAGAAAGAAATAATATTTATTTGTGACTCGCGCAAGAGGTACAGACAGTTTATAAAAATAAAAAGTTAATTAAATGAAATTAAAGAGAAAAGACTCAGTTTGATGCCAAAAATGCTCATATCTCAGCTTAGGGGTACACTAGTCGACGGCACTAACTATTTTGTGTGCGGGGTTAAAAATTCATTTTATATCAATGGACAACACGTGCGAAAGAGATAGATGCTGTGATGAGTAGTAGGAGGCTAGTTCGCGTACGAATACACACTTTTGCAAATTTGTAGCGAAATGGATAATGATTTAGGACGAAACCGAGCGCGCGAAATTTTATAAACAGACCTTTGGCAGTCTAGATATCATGAAAAAACGACTAAATCTATCCGTTCAAAATAAAATTATTTGCATTGTTGAACTACTAATCTATCCCTGTATGGAGGCCGTTTTGCAATTTTCCGTCTTATGGTATTTATTCGTGCCCAAAAATGCGTTAAAATGAGTGTCGAAATGTGGAACTTTCGACGCTCATAACTTTCAAACATTTTCTTTGTTTACTTTTTCGCTTCCATACAGGGCTAGATAATGATGATAAAAATTGACATCACTTTTTATTTTGAACGTACATCGTCAAACAGTGGAATAATCCCTAGACTACGTTTATATGGAAAAAATTTCGACTCGTGTAACCTTAAGCAGCGATATTTAATATAATACCAAATAACGCTGCGCTGGTATTGGGGCCCGCTGTTGATAACGATAATCACATTCACAGAACAAAGTGTTAATGTAGCCTTCTGTTAGTGAAAGACTTTTCGTAACAGTTTCTGCACTTTCACAAAATAACATTACCTAAACAAACAAAATATTTTACCTCTTTATTAAAAGTAGATTAGATAAGATGACATAGCGTTTATTACTTTGGTGGATAAAATATAAAATTTATTTCATCATACATGTAAGTAAGTCTTATTTACAGGTAAATTATATTTTCAAGAAACACCTTTAAACAATGTATATCAACTTCATGCATTGTCAACCAAATCACAATACAAGATTTTTTCTAATTAATTTCTGTTCTTACGTCTTGTGATTCAGATAAATATTATCGTTTGCTTAGACATGTATATATTGTTCCTTAGCACATTTCTAGTTATAATATGCCAAATCAAGTGCCAGCAGGCGATACTTGAGAAACTAGCCATTTCCACAAAAAGGTCTGAAGACAAGGTAAACATTAGAAAGACGAATATCGAGAGGAGATTTATAGAAGACTTGGATGACGATGAATGGCACGTCGCTCACCTCAGGGGAGATGTGCTGGACGGCAGGAGAAGCTGCATGTCCGACACTTTCGAAGACAAAGCGAAGAGATATAGGAAAATGTTAAAAGAGGACGGAGCCAGGGTCGACTTTGTGTCAGCTCAAGCACTTCCTGTGAATCCAGATGATATAGTCCCAGAAACATGCAAAGTAATCGACGAACTTTACTATGTACGCAACTTTTCTTTAACTACCATGGAAATTACATCTGCAAACTTTGGCGAACCTACAACTCTTGCCCAAGATAAAAAAGTTACTATGAAAGTTAAATCTACAATCGATTCTACAACTGGCGCACCAAACGTAACGTCAGCTGTTAATACAACAAAAGATCCGAAGACGGAAGAAACGACACCAGAGTTAGACTTTAAGGCGACGACAGCTGAGCCGAAGGTGAAACCGAAGAAGAAGAAGTTGGAGAACAAGTCTGAGACGGGTAAGAACGACACGAGGCGAGCTAGTGAGTACATGTTCAGCTCGATAGAGTACTACGATGAGTCCATCGAGTTCGACAATGATCTGTGCCCGGACGCCGTGGAGATCATCGAGCTGGAGATAGACCAGCTCCGGAGCTACGACTTGGAGTGCGAGATGACTGTCGAGTGGAGGAGTTTAGAATAAATGTTTCTTATCTCGTTTTTGTTCAAGTATAACAAACTATCTACATACTTATTCACTACCAAAACAACACAGTTACCGGCAATTTTAATTCACTAAGGTCATCTATTGGTGTGAAAGCTTTTGGCTAAGTCGGTGTAGAAACAGAGCTCGTTTCTCGTATCCATGGAGCGGTTCTCCAAATACCTCATACACTAGTAAATAGATGGCGCTGATACCTCTGCAGGGAACTACGGCGTAGCGCGTGACGCGTTACTACGCTGCTACGAGAGTAAATACCAGGAGGTCTTGATAGATGGCAGTAGGTGTGGGTTTGAGGATTGATGGTTCCATAATAAAATCATTGACCTAAGAGTTTAAAAAAAAATTGAATGCAATTATCTACTGCTTAAAACAAACTGTGTACCTAGAAACTGCATAGACAATTATGTTCAGCTGAAGACCGAATTCTTAGGACTGATTTTTCAATCTTCGCGATGGTTCCGAAATATTTTTCCTTCACATAAAAGTTACGAGACTGTTGAAAAATCAAATCAGTCTTTAATAAAAGGTTGAGAAACTACACGAAGTAATAAATAAGATATTAGTTAGAGAAGTTTGTTCTATGAAAACAAATGGCATAACACCAGTCGATAACTATTTTACAACTAATTCAAAATTTGATTGGGTCGTAAAACTATTAAAATTTGTTTTTGCGACGATTCCTTCCACAACTGTAAAAGGGCTGGATTCAACATTTTATTTTATATTACTTTGTAGGTAAATACAAGGATGGAAACGGAGTTACGTTAATTGAAACGTGCTATTGTTTCAGTGAGCGTTTAATAATACTCGGCGAGTAATAATGAGCAAATAAAACAGTTAATTAGTTCATACACACTCGCGGCAGGCAGCAGGCAGCAGGCTTCGCTACGTGCCGCTATTTGTTACCTTAATTAGTTTCCTTATTATTATTTTACAGTGTTCTTGTTACCACTTTGCTTAGCTGGGGAATAAAACCTGCTTTGTGGAGAGGTCTCATCTTCGTTTTTCTTTTCACTTATTAAATAATCACTTAAACTGGACTTCCGCGCAAAGTGGCTCCGGCATCATCCTGGGCTCCATTTTATGCTAGGCGACATCACGCTAGACCGAGACCCCAATGAGAGGTGTGTGGAGAGCAGAGAGGAAGACTATTGTCCTGAGAATTGTGGGACATATCAGGTTAATTAGATAAGATTACATAGATTTTATAGAGACAGAATAATTAATGATATAAATGACAAGCTTTTATTTTTTTACAAGCTTTTTATTAACTTGCAATGTGTGTTCGGATCAAATCTTGCAACTGAATTTACTGATTTAAAAAACAGTTATCTACAACCGATTGAGCGTAACATTTGCATACACGTTTGATTTGGTTGACAATGCTCGGTTAGCTAAAAAGCTGGTACAAAAAGCTTTATTAGCAATCGCCACACATGTTGACGCCAGAGGGGTCCACCGCCTCAACTACAAGTCTACAATCATCCCACGTCGACGGGTTGAGCAACTGATCCATGCATTAGTTTCAACCCTTCGCTCGACTGTGCGCCTGGTAGTTCGGCTTCGAGAAACACGTGAGGTGACGTGTCACGACGTGTTTCTCACACACGGCATGCCGGACACGTCCGTGCTGTATGACACACAGACACATGTCTTGTGTGCATGTAGTGACATGTGTCTAGCGAGACGATGAGGGATGGGCTATGGTGTGCTAGAGCAGGGATTTTGAAGGTCAAGGCAAATTTAGGTCAATGTACCATTACTCAACCCCGGTTTCTCCACACTCGATTATCGGGCTGTTAACGTAATCGATGGCTGTTGAAAATTGATTTTTTGATTTGAGGACAATTTGTCCCATTAAGTCTGCGATAATTTAGCGGTGAGAAACCCGGCCTAAGCTGCCATCAAAATAACCAAATAGCATGGAAAGTTTGACGACATTATGCTAGTATTATATTATCTGTGACCACATTAAATTTGTTTAAGACTTTGGGCTGATTAGTAGTTTCTTGGTTCAAATTGTCTATGGAGAATTTGAATTTACAATCTGCTGATCGGGTTTTAATCTACACTTAAGGGTTTGTGATCTTTTGTGAATATGGCTGTTAAATAGGGTGGGTCATGTAGGGAAAAATGTGTTTGTAATTGCATTGTAATAGTGATATTTTATTGTATTATGTGAGTAAATAATGTAAGGTAAAAAGGCAAATAGAGTTGAATTTTTAGACTGCGCATGCGGATCAAAGTTTATGAAAGTTTAAGTAAACTCAATTATTTAATTTAGAACATACAAATATCATTATAAAAATCAAGAAAACGCACAAAAATGAATGAAAACTTAAATATACATATTAATTTAGATTTATCGACCACTTCAAGATTTGATCTTAAACTGTCCAATACTGAAGAAAAAAGTGCAGCTGCAGCAGCTGACCTGTCAGAAATAACGGTCGCAGGTTTTTGAAAATATAGGCAATACATAACTAAAAATTATAATATTTTTTAGTCTTCTTGTGATGTGGATGGTAAATATATTACATTATAAGAAGACACGCTATCGCATCGCATTAAGCACACTAGAAGTTGACACTAATTTTGTAGAGTTGACCTGCTGTTCAATATGATAAGTATTCAGTTTATTTATAAAGTTGTACAATTGGCTTCTAAGGCTTGTGTCATCTTTTTTTTTGTTTATAATTTAGCAGTAATAAGCACCAATGTACATCTTTACTTCCTGTCGATCGATGTCTTCGATTCGATGACGCCTGGACCGATTTGGATTTTTTTCTATGGTTTGAAACGTTATAGGTACTTTACAGGTGGTCCCATGGTCATCACGGTCATCAGTTCAGGATCTGATGATGGGATCCTGGAGAAATCGAGGGAGCTCCTCAAATATTATAGGCATACTACGAGTACATATAGCGATTTTGGTATATTCATCAATTAATGCAATCATTTGCACTCAGTATGTATCATTTGGTGCTAAGGAGCTCGTGGCTAAATAATAACAGCCGCACGGGTCGATCATCAAGGTTAAGCAACGCTTGACGAGGTCGGTCGGTGGATGGGTGACCATTTCAACATACCGAGTTTCCTCCGTGCCTCGGAAAGCACGTTAAGCCGTTGGTCCCGGCTGTCATTTGAAGATCTTTGGCAGTCGTTACGGGTAGTCAGAAGCTTGAGATCTGACACCAGTCTTGCCAAGGGGTACCGTGTTACCCAGTTACTGGGTTGTGGAGGTCAGATAGGCAGTCGCTCCATGTAAAACACTGGTACTTAGCTGAATCCGGTAAGACTGGAAGCCGACCCCAATATAGTTGGGAAAAGGCTAGGCAGATGATGATGTATCATTTGGTGCAGTGGAACTGATGAAGAAGACCACAGATGGCAACTGGATCTCCTTAATGATAAGTTTGTATATTACAGTTATAAGATATCTCAAATAGTTATCCGACTATGATGAAGCAAACACTTACAAATAAATGGTACTGATGAAAATGGTACTATCGAACTGATCTGATTATGAAGCCGGAAGGTGGGCACTGGAACTCCGAAATAAAACAATGTATCCTATTTGTGTTTGGGCTTATTGTAATGAGATGTACTTTGGTTATAAATGCGTTTAGGAAACAAAAAAAAATACTATTTCCAGAACAAAACACTAGAAAGCGAAAAGGGATCAGATCGGGAACAAATCAAAATAACTTACTTTTCCGAAGTCGGTGTCAAAAAACGAAAAACAATAAGTAACAAAGACACCGACTTCGTGAAAGAAACTTATTTTTCGCTTTGTAGTGTTTTGTTATGGAAATCGGTTTAATGTTTTTGTTAAAAGATTTTTATCATCTCTTTTTATTGTTGGTAGGTAGCCAGTAGGCTGACCAGCTTATCCGCTAAAACTTTAGTACCTACTTAACTTATAAGTATAACATAGATGAAAATATAATAATGCATAGATTATTCATTAAGTTTTTGATGCGAGGCATAATTTGAGACTCCCCGAAATGAGAAAAAGTTATTTTGCGGACTAGTAAAATTTAACATTTAGGTATCTTTTTCTATTTTCGTTGATAGGTGTAAGAAAAGCCCGAAGCTTGCGAAAATCATAGATTTAATCTGAATGTGAATTATTGTGCTGTTTATATTAAACACTAGATGTGCCCGCGGCTTCGCTCCCGTCATCTGCCTGCCTGCCAACCCTACTATATTTACCTTTCTGCTTACCCTACTTACCTACCTACCTTTTTTATTTCTATAGTCTTTTTCGCGGAGAATCTTAACACCGCCATTCAGAAAATTACTTCAAATGCACAACGCCATCTATCGAATATCGAGTTCAACTATCCGAGTATCTGAATTGCGTGTGTTGTGAAATTCATCTAAGTTTTGATAGAGTGAACCGATTGCGATGAAACAAAAACTAAGTAATTCTTCAAGTTACGCACAATTTATTGGTTTCGTACATTTCACGTGATGCGTGCACAAATAAACAGACAAACAGAGAAACAGACAAAAATACCAAAAATGCCGGAAATTGGTTCTGTTGGTTATCCTATAACACCCTGGCTATTTTTTTTGGAAATATTTTCGATGTACAAAAATTTTCTACAGATTTATTATATGTATTGATGATGATGATTGATGTCTGCCTCCATTTTACTTTTCAGCACAAAAATAATTAAAACTCCCCAAAAAAAGTATCTTTCTATTATTAGTTGCAACGTCGCGGCGCTAGAGAGCTGGTTTATCAAATGAAGAGAGAGAAGATCACTCGTCTCTTTTTATCGTATCATACTTTATTAGCGGTGCATCCCTTTCATACGGAAGTATTCATAGGGGTATGCAGTTATGCCACCAGCTTTACAAAAGGTCTAATAAGCCAGATATAAATTTGCTATTAGACTTTAATGCCAACACAACAAGGTCTCAAATTTATTGTAAGCATGAAAAATGGAAGTGACAAAGGGATGAAACGTGATTGGGTCTTGTGGCATCGGGCAAAGTAAAGTACAGTGTAACCCGAATGCATTTGAGTTGCATTTTGAGTAACATTAATTCAACGTTAACAAGAGGGGCGTTTGTGATCAAGACAATAGAGACTTTGTTGCATGTGTTCTAAGGATAAAATACGTGGTCTATGCAGATGTGTATTAAACTCCTGGTGGCTTCTGGTCTCCTAGTGACGAATGCCCTTTAAACACGTGACGACGGTGGGATTTTCACACGGGTCACTCAGCTGTTTGTTGGTCCCGGTTTTTTATTCTGGACCGTTAATAACGGTTTTGGTAAATAAGTGCCGATGCATTTTAGTATAGCTTCTGCCAGCGTCTTCGCTCGCGTGAAAGTCGAAATTTGTCCCGAGGGAACATATTCCACGGATAAAAAGTATCCTATGTGCTATTCCTGACTATAATCGATCTATGTGCCAAATTTCATCCAGATCCGTCCTGCCGTTTGAGCGTGAAGAAGTGACAAACATACAAACACACACACTACTAGTGTGATAAAAAGGGCATTGTCAAGTTGTCATCAAACTGCTAGTTAGAATAGATAATTATATCTTGTAGCATAAACATGAATTTAATAAAAGTAGTTCGACATTTTTTTTTCTTGCTGATATTGAGATATGCAAATAGCACAAAACTGAAACGAACCCGGTCAAGTCGAATTATTCGTGCGTCCCGGCCATCCTCCTGATAGCTTCTGATGTTCTAGTATTTTGTGTCCTACACGTGACGTCACTCCTGTGACGCCATCCACTGCTGTTTGTTAACAAGATTCTTCTGATTACGAGGAAAATTTGATTTTAAGGTGACATAATTCGCAGTCCGCAGTGTTAATTTAATTAACAAACCCGAAAGGAATTTAACAATTCTAAGTTAACCACTAGGCTTGATAACATCTTGAATAAAAGTTTTTAAGAATCATTGACATAAATAAGAATTGGGAATTAAGAGTCATATAGAATTTCAGAAAACAATTCAACTTCTTTTAAGTACAGAGTCATTAAAAATAAACATTCAAGAAAAGAAAGCGCTTATTTATACACATGTGCGCGATTTCGATTTCTATTCTATTCAATTCGTTAAATTCGTTTCTTGTCTTTGGCTTACAATAATATTTTTCATTTGAAGCAACAAATGACTAACCCGGCTAAACGCTGTTTCGGCAGTGCAACTTTTATAATTGCTTCGACTTAAACCACTGAAATTTGATCACACAGTGTAAATCGGGTTTTCAGCGATCCCTAGGGTTTGTAATAGTAGTTAGGGGCCCAAGTAGTGTGCCAGCCACACATGAAAGGCTGCCCCGCCAACTGTCGAAAAATCCCGGGATGCGCCATCGTGCTGGTTGGCGACCAGATGGGGAGGGCCCGATGGACATTCCGGGGGGGCTCGGGCGTCCCCGCAGTCTCCGGACTAGTGCCCCAATGATGCTGTCCTTTCAGTGCGGGTCTGAAGGTTAGCAGCGTGGAACCTCGTCTCACTTCCAACTCCTCTCCTCCATTCACTTTTATCATCATATGGCATTACCAAGGAAAAGAAATAATAAATTTGAACAGCGGCTGCACTCCCTCCCCCTCAAAGTGCACCTCACCAACATTCGAGGTCTGCACTCAAATCTCTCTGCAGTCCACTACCACCTGGAGACTGAGAAACCAGCGCTGTTATTTCTTACGGAGACGCAGATAGCGAGTCCGTCGGACGCGTCGTACCTATCTTACCCAGGGTTTACCCTGGAGCACAATTATAAACCGCGCGCGGGTGTGTGTATGTACGCCCGTGATGACACTTGCTATCGGCGTCTCCGTAACCTTGAGGACTCAAAATTTTCAACGCTGTGGGCTCTAGTGGACACAGGTCTGGATAAAATTATCTACGCCTGTGTCTACCGCTCGCACAGCGGAGATCAGGAGACATCCAGGCTTGCAGAGTACCTCAGTGAGGCGGCTGAAGCGGCACAGCAACGGTACCCTTCCGCCCAATTAGTGTTACTGGGGGACTTTAACGCCCACCATCAGGAGTGGCTCTTCCCATACCAGTGCACTGACCATGCTGGACGGGAGATGCGTAAGCTTTCGCTAACGCTAAACCTCACCCAGCTGGTCCAGGGGGCAACGAGGGTACCGGATGTTGATTCGCACACAGCGAATTGCTTGGACCTTCTGCTGACAACAGATCCAGACAGATACTCTGTGTCGATAAGTTCACCCCTGGGTAGTTCCGACCACTGTCTGGTGAAGTCTGTGTCCGTCTATTCCCCGCCCGATCCCAGCCCAAGAGGCACCCGGCGGGTTTGGCGGTACAGGTCAGCAGATTGGGATGGCATGCGTTCTTTCTTCGCTTGCTATCCTTGGCAGCCTACTTGCTTTTCTTCGGCTGATCCTTCGTCGTGCGCGGACGCCGTTACTGATGTGTTGTGTCAGGGAATGGAGTACTACATTCCGTTCTCTGACATAACGATTTCCAGCGTTGACCGGCCATGGTTTGGCGCCGAATGTCGTCGCGCCGACGCGCTTAAACATGAGGCGTACCTGGCATGGGTCGACGCTCGATCGCGTAAAGCGAGTGACTTGGGTCAGAAGAAGAAAGCCTACAACAGGGCTGCCAAGTCCTGCAAGAAGGTGTTGCGTGGGGCTCGATTCGACCACATTGGCCGAATGGGGGCCAAACTTGCTTCTTACCCAGCAGGTAGTAAAGCGTTCTGGTCCCTGGCTAAGTCGGTCGAGTCGAACTTCTGCCGTCCCTCACTACCACCACTGCTGAAACCCGATGGGTCACTGGCTCACACCGCTGAGGAGAAGGCAAATTTGTTTGCCTCCCTTTTTGCGGAATCTTCGCGTCTGAATCCTGGTGATTCGCGGCCCCCTCCTTCTCCTGATGGGTGCGAGACGAGTATGTCGGACATTCGCATCCATCAAAAGGACGTCCGTAGGGTGCTGCGCAACCTCGACGTGAACAAGGCTAGCGGCCCTGACGGCATACCAGCTATAGTTCTTAGAACCTGTGCGCCTGAACTGTCTCCGATCTTGACACGCCTATTCCGCCTTTCATATGAGACTGGAACAGTGCCGAATGCTTGGAAGCAAGCCAACGTACAGCCCGTGCCCAAGAAGGGCAGTAGAGCTGACCCGGCCAACTACAGACCCATCTCTGTAACGTCCATACTCTGTAAGAGTATGGAGCGTGTACTCAACACTAAGCTCCTGGCATACCTAGAAACTAACGATATCCTAAGCGACCGCCAATACGGCTTTCGCCGAAATCGGTCTACTGGGGATCTTCTAGCGTATGCCATTCACATATGGAGTGAGGCCATCGAGAGGCATGGGGAAGCGCTTGCCGTCTCCCTCGACATCTCGAAGGCTTTCGATAGGGTCTGGCACGAAAGCCTTATTGGTAAGCTTCCTTCATTCGGTTTGCCCGGTGGTCTGTGTGATTGGATTGCAGACTTCCTGAGAGATCGGTCCATTCGAGTGGTTATCGATGGCTGCTCGTCGGACCAATTGGATATTAATGCCGGGGTCCCTCAGGGGTCCGTACTCTCAGCAACATTGTTCTTGTTGCACATTAACGATCTGCTGAAGCCCGGCACCTTTGGGTATGCAGACGACAGCACTGTTGCTGAGAGATACTTGTCCAACGCGCGTGCTACCGGGCCTCAGGTCCGGTCTCTCCGGGAGGCCATGGTGGAGCGCTTGAACTTGTCCTTGCAGGCAGTTTCCGAATGGGGCGATGCCAATCTGGTCAGGTTTAATGCTGCTAAAACCCAGGCGTGTCTTTTTTCCGCTAAAAGGAGCCAATTCCACCCGGCTCCTACTTTCCGTGATGTAACCGTGCCAATAACGAACCATCTTGAGCTTCTTGGCGTTACGTTGACATCGACTCTCAATTTTGGGCCATACATTGAGGCAAAGGCTCAGCTGGCTGCCAAAAAGTTGGGGATCCTTGCGAAGGTGAGAAGGTACTTCACGCCGGAACAGCTGCTCAACTTGTATCAAGCGCAAGTTCGATCGTGCATGGAGTACTGTTCTCATCTCTGGGATGGATCTGCCAAATACCAGCTTGATGCACTAGAGTCGATCGAAAAGCGGGCCAAGAAACTCATCGGTAATGAGGCACTGGTCAAGTCAAAGCTCCAGAGCCTTGAACATCGTCGCCGAGTTGCCAGTTTGTCGGTATTTTATCGGTTACATTTCGGGGAGTGTGCGATGGAATTACATGATTTAATTCCGCCCAGCCCGTTCCATCATCGGACTACCAGACGTACGGCGATGCGTCATCGGTACATGGTGGACATCCCACCCATACGCACAAAACGTTTTGGGGACACTTTTATTATGCGTACAGCTAAAGAGTGGAATTCCCTGCCGGAATCTGTGTTTCCCGATAGCTACAATCTAGGGGTCTTTAAGTCAAGAGTGAATAGGTTTCTTCTAGGCAAGCGTGCTCTATCGTCGACCACATCATCGCTTACCATCAGGTGAGATAGTGGTCAAGCGCAAGCCTATAGATAATAAAAAAAAAAAAAAAAAAAAAAAAGTTGCTCTTCATGGTTCTTGATATCCTGGTAGCTCGCCCCTCTTCGAAACGTGCCGTGTTCTCGCCACTGGCACTTTCAACCCCATGTAGGACTCCACATTATGTTCCGCGTACCATCAAGTGTGTGAGATCACAGGTGGCGCTGCTAGTTAAGTAAATAATGTTTTGTTTAAATTTGAATTGAGCTCTAGAACTATTAAAAAACGCCGAGTGATAAAACGTCAAACGTTTTCTGAAAAAAAAAAGTATTTATTCCTCCTTTTAATACATCAATATACATAATTATGATTATATTGGTTACATTGATGGACGTAATGACGCAGCCATATTTTGTATATTAATGCATAATTCTACTAAAAGCCAAAATCCTACCTTTTGGCTTTCCTACTATAAGTTCGATAGAATCTATTACCTTTTGTTTTTTAAATATGCTCGCGCTTGACCACTATCTCACCCGATGGCAAGCAATGATGTGGTCGACGATGAAGCACGCTTGCCTGGAAGTAACCTATTCACTCTTGACTTAAAGACCCGTAGATTGTAGCTATCGGGCAACACAGACTCCGGCAGAGAATTAGCTTAGCTGTACGCATAACATAATTAAAGTATTCTCAAAACGTTTAGTGCGTATGGGTGGGATGGCCACTATGTACCGACGGCGCATCGCCGTACCTCTAGTCGTTGGATGATGAAACGGGCTGGGCAGAATTAGATCATGCAATTCTATCGCACACTCCCCGAAATGTATCCGATAAAAGTGCGACAACCTGGCAACTCGGCGACGATGTTCAAGGCTCTGGAGCTTTGACTTAACCAGTGCCTCATCGCCGATGAGCCTCTTGGCCCGCTTTTCGATCGACTCTAATGCATCAAGCTGGTATTTTGCAGATCCGTCCCAGAGATGAGTACAGTTATATATAATTTTTATTAAATCGTCATCGGAATGGCACGCGCTTACAAAATATCTACTTACGTGTAGAAAGGAACACAAATAGATCGAACAATAATATAATGTCAAAAAAATAGTAGATTATTGCATCGAGCACCAAGTAATTTATTATTGAACCGAGTGCCTGATTTAGAGCCCGAGCGCTAGCGAGGGCTCTAATCTAACAGGCACGAGGGCAATATAAATTACTTAAGGCGAGGTGCATAATCTGCTTTTCTTTCAACTATTACCTATAGGATTAGTAGATAAATCACTTTTTTAAATTTCTTTCATTTTGAAATCAGAGTTAGCAGCAATCATTTTTTAAATTTGGAACAAGTAGGATAGAAATGAATAACACGTACGTAAAAAAAAAGTATTGATATCGGCTGGCTGAATAGAGCTAATCCATTGAGATTGGTAACTTTTGGTGCGATTAAAAAAAAACAGTGCAATAATGAAATTTCATACATTTTTATTGCTCTAGAGCATTAAAGACTCGCTTTGTACTGAGTTTTTAGTGTGATTGTGATGCAATTAAAGCATAGTTGGAAGAAAACACCTTTACAAAATCAAACTAAAGGACGAACCGTGGGAACGAGCTGGTTACTTCACGTTTCGGGAACCGATAGTTGCTGGGACATCAGAACAAGCTAGAGTTAAGCTTATATCTCAGGTTTATATTTGTCAAGATCGACCTTTTATTTAATAAAAATATTTTCAGAAATTTTACGCGTCATGCGCCTAACGTTGCGATATTATCAAAAACATGTCGACAAATTTTAAATTTTTTGTCCACCTCCGATTTTTTGGAATAGTAAAGAAATCGTAGTTGACCGACAAAATGCAAGTTGAACTCTTGGTATGTTCTGATGTCCCAGTGACTGTCGTTTTCTAAAACGTGACTGAACCATTCGTTCCCACGACTCATTCAAACTTTTGAGCTTTTTTACTCGACTGACCCGGAAGGGGAGGGTTATGTATTTCAAGTATGCAATAGATAGATATGAATGTTTATTTTTTTGGCAAACTCTAACCTGTAGATTTGTATTGACATCTGAGTGACGAATACAGTAAGGATTTTGAAAAAAAAAATGGCGGCTTATGCCATTTTTGTGACATGGACATATGAGGTACCTATCAAAATAAAGGGCTTGAGAAGACAATTCCAAGAATATTACTCACTAAAATGTAGGAAAAAAAACATTCAAAAGACCTGCCTGCAAAAACCAACAAACGTTCTGAACAAGCCCACTTTTCAAGCAGGTAGCTGCATCCTGCAGTTAGACATCAATCTCAGATTGAACTAAAATATGGTTAACTCTGCTTGCTCTGATGTCCTAGTAACTATCGCTGCCTGAAACGTGACGTAGTCAGCTCGTTCCCACGGTTTATCCCAAATTTCAATCCCAAAGGTGACATACATTTTCGTGTTGGTTTTTAAAAAGAAGGGTTTGGGGAGACGAATCCAAAAATGAAGTTACTTACTGAAATGTAGAACAAAAATAAGGAAAAAAAAAACCCGGCTTGAAAAAGCAAGATCAAGAGATGCAATAAAATCAATCCCAAATCCTGTGTAACATTGTCATGTGGGGTATCAAAAACAAGGGCTTGAGGAGAAGGCATCCAAAACGTTGTAACTAACCTAAATGTAGGACAAAAAGAAAAAAACAAAACCACCTGCAATAAACAATCAAGGACCTACACAAGATCGTGTCACAGTTAGTGGCAATGAACTAAAATTAACTTAATCTTGGCGTACTTTGATGTCCTAGTAACTATTGCTTCCTGAAACGTGCCGTATCCAGCTCGGTCTTTACCCGACTGCTCTAAAAGGAGTAAGAAAGATGTTATGTTTTTGAAGTGAATTTCAGTGTATTTCTTTTGGTACGCTACGGCTTGATAGAATTACAAATACCTAGGTTATCTATCATTAGATTTGTCTTGATACCCTGAATGAACTATAATATAAATTGAAGAAAAAAACAAGATGCTTTCGCTATTACATTTTTGTGTCATGGTCATGTAGAGAATCAAATTCAAGAGCATAGGGAGATAGTTGATTCCAAAAACGTAAATAACTCAAATGTTGGCAATAAGTAATATAAAAAAAAAACAAAATCCAGCAAAAGTTCTAGGTAAACAAGATGACTCTTCAAGCAGTCTGATGCAGTTGGTATCAATAAACCCGAGATTAAGTATAACTCTCGCTTGTTCTGATGTCCCAGTACCTATCGGTTTCTGAAACGTGACGTAATCAGCTCTTTCCCACGGTTCGTCCTTCAGTTTGAGTTTTTATACGTGTTTTTTTAGACATTCTTTCTATTCATCAAATCATCTATTTATGTTCCTGTCTACACGTGCGAACGTAAAGTGGATTTTTTGTAAGCTCGTGCCATTCCGATGACAATACAATATATAGCAGGGATGATCTGGCTGGATGCTGCAGCCTTTATCTTACTAATATTATAACGGCTGAACGGATCTGGATAAAATTTGGCGCAGAGTTAGATAATAGTCTAGAACAGCACATTAGCTTTTTATAGTAGTAGTATGTTTCCTTGACATAAGTACCGACATACACGCAAGTGAAGCCGCTGGCAAAAACTAGTCATTAAATAAATGGCAGATAAGAAATGGTTTCTTTGTAGCCAATCTGTTATGAACTTATGAATCGGCACATCATACCTTATGGGACTGTATTCTTTGGCAGAATGAACGCAATATTATGTTGAAATAGTGTTCAGGCTGAATCCAGAGTTATTTACTACACGGAGCTTGTGGAAACTAGAACAAATTTCCTTGCGTTCAAGCATTTTTACCATACCTATTATTGGAATCAAATGTAACAGCTCAAAATGTTAGGAACCATTCCATTAATAAAAACCAAGTACGTCAAGTATATTAATGTAAATTTTATCCGTGGTGCTAGGAAACTGGGCTGATCCCAGGGGGGTGACCATAAGCTCTTAGAGCGGTATCAATTTGAGATCGAATAAGTGACAGATGTATACAAGTCATATACATCTGTCACTTATTCGATCACAAATTGATACCGCTCTAAGAGCTTATGGTCACCCCCCTGTAGTAAACGACCCTTTGTGCCTATTGGCCTCGTTTGTTCTGTCTCCTGCTTGATATGGAAGGAAGTGGAAATCATGTTTTTGTTTTCCTACTCCTATACTACTTTTGTCTTTTCTGATTAACTTCGTTGCGGGATCCAAGACAGTTAAATTCATTCGCCGGGTCTTCGTCGAGCTTCATTGCCGCGGCGCTATTCTGTGGTCACCGATGTTGATTCTGGCTTTCATGAGTTGCAGTGGTTTAGGAATAGTGCGCTAGGATTGTCCCAAACCAAGTCGTCACGCCAGTGATAAGACCTGCCTCGATAGATCACCATGGCACGTAGCGCAATGTTTTCAGGCAACGCTGCCTACCACAAAAAATAAGCAGCTGCTGCATGGTACTAAAAAGTCAGACGGATAAACCAAGTTGCACCATAAGGGTCTTTACCCCAACCCACATTGACACTTAGATTTGCTGTAAGAGAGCCCAATTATGGGTTAAGCTCGCCTTTGTATATAAAATACTGTCCTACTGTATTTGAATTTCTATGTTTTGTGTACAATTTAGTTATGAATCCCAAAATAAGTGATTAAAATGTCATCCTATAAGCTCTAAGAGAATCCTAGCGCCCTAGTAATAAATGGACGGATCAATCGAACGACAGCGTGCAGTCACTCGTGTGGTGGCGTCATAATGCAACGTCACAAGTTTTCACTATCGATATTGGAAAAGCGAAAGTGCTTGCAACTTGCAACCTGCTGGCGTGTTCTGTTATCTTAGTATACCGTGCCATGAAACACGTGGCCATATTGGTGAAACCAGATATTTGGGATTTGAATTGGCAAATGCACTCCACCAATTTGTGATAGCTGTGAGGCTACCACGTAAATAATATGCTAAATTTTAATTACATTCAGAGTTTGTTTCTATTATTTTTAAAACACGCGCCATGAATTTCTTCACATTGTTTACACGTATGTAAGTACTTGCCACTTTGTCAGAACGGACAATATTGTTTGTTAGATAGCATAGCAATTTCGACAAAAAAGTTTTGGGCCATAAAGAAAACTATTAAAACCGACAAAGAAATGAAGTCAAGAAAACAGGTGCATGCATTTCAGACGGAGAAGAAGCAGCTTGGGCTCTGCTATAAACAAAGTGTCACCTCATCAGGGATAATGCGATTGTCGCAAATCTAAAAAGTGTTTGGGATTGACCACATTCCGGTAGCGCATCTTCTATCAGCTCATATGTTTTGACTTACGACAAAAGTTATCGCTAACAGAATCTCACACTATCTAAGCCGTAGCTTTTCTAAACTTTGAAGCATGCTGTTACAGAAAAGCAACCCACATAATTGCGCTATCTCCCCGTGGAAGCGCAGTACCCATGATCATTTAACCACACAAAAAAAGACCTTGATAGGCAGACTCAAGACTGTTCGAAATATATAGTAAAGGTCAACCAACCAATTTACAAAGTTAAGTCCAGAGGACTTCTCATATGAACCTATTAATTTAGGTTGGATTACCCTTTTTAAACTCAATTGTTTTGTACTGTTCTATGATGTCTGTCCTTGAAAAACGTTCTCTTGTAAAGCATGTGTATACCATACTAAAAAAACTACTATACTAAAATATTTCGTAACCTGTCATTTACATTACAACACCGACTCGTCTCGGGCGTCATCGTGGGCGCATACTGCATTATACCAAGGCCGGGATTTGTGACTGAGCGAAAAGAAAATACTCTATTCCCTACCGTATCACGTCCTCAACCACGTCAGCACAGCACGAGGGGTCACCCGTGAAGAAACACACATGCCGCCATGGATAATACGCAATAAAGTTCCGCATCTTATCCCAGTCTGCTGACTCGTATCGCCATACTCGCCTCGTGCAAAGTCTAGGTCTAGTACTCTCACCTGGAGGAGAGCAGATCAATACGGATGTCACCAGCAGACAGTGTTCCCAGCGGGGCTGAGACATCACGGTGAGCAGTCCAATCATTTGGGTGTATGGCCGTCAATATCCGGTACCCACGTTGCCACATTCACTAGCTGGGTTAGATCTAGCGTTAAAGCTAACTTGCATGCCTCCAACCTGGTATGGTCAGTTTTTTGATACGGGTACAACCACTCCTTATGATGGGCGTTGAAGTCCCACAGAAAAATAAGCTTCACTGTTGGGTGCCGTTGCTGGGCTACGTCAGTCGACTCCACGAGGCTATTAAAGAACACTGTTGACTCCTGGTCATCGCTGTGTGATCAGTATACACCGATGTAGAGAGATTCTCCACTCCGGTGTCCACAAGTAGCCATATGGCAGAAACCCCGATTTCTCAAAGCAACGTAGACGATTTTGTTCAAGGGAGTAACCCGGGTAGGCTTCTCGGTCTCAAGGTCTTAGTGGACCGGATCAAGAATGGGCTTTTGTTTTAATCAGTATTAAAGTTTTTTCGCTAACGCTATTCTCTGATGAGTGGCCACAGTGTTTTACAATATTGAGTACTAGGACATAAGGAATCGACTGGAGTTCCGCTAACAATACACGGATATTAATACAACTTGCAGGATGACACTGAATAATGAATACTGACATCATGTTTACGACAAAAATTATTCAAATGTTTTAATCTCTACTTAATTTCTAACCTCAGACCAACAAGAAAAGATAGACGGCGCATCGCGAACATCATAAGTGAAGCCACAAAACTATGCTCCTCCATGTAAATATACACGCTCACGCACACACCTACACTAAAACTATGCTCATCGCTCTTAGTACGTCACGAGTCGTCGTCTAGTTAACATATATTAAAAAAAATAGAATTATGCCTTCCTGTGTAGTGAAAACTTGTAAAAACAATAGCAAAGCACATAAAAAGTCTCACGGAATCACTTTTCATTAGCAAGTACTTGAAATAACATCGTTTATCTATTAAATATACTATGAATTTTAGGTTACTTGGAACAAAAAACCTCAACGGACGAAAGCAGTGACATAAAGTGCGAGAGTTGCCATAATATGATTAAAAATTTCCCCATTCGATTAAACATATTTAAATATGATTTCTTACTTTGAGTTATTTTGAATTTAATAAATTTGATTGAAAATATAATTAGGTACCTATATTATTTCAAAACAATTTACATAATGACTCATACCCATGACGATGTTATAATTTACGCTTCAGCAACTTATAACCTATTAATCGAATTTCTATGAGCATGGTTATAGGCAGAAGCTGTATTTCACTTCTTCCGATCCCAAGACACTGTGACAGATAGGGCTAACTTACACCTAAACATATTATACCCCATAGTAGAACTAAATATGCAAATTTTAACTCATACACACTACACACCCTCACGCATTAGCACACTCTCACCTATACTCCCACATATAACACAAATACGCGCATTTTTTCTCATGATGACATGATAAAAAAAAAACTTGAGAGGTGTCAAGGGACACCCGGATGGAACGAAGTTCCTTTAGTATATATATATATGTGTATACACATAAATATGTTATAAATTGTAATAAATGTAGTATATTCTAATCTGTTGTCAGATTTGGCCTATCTCCTCCCGTTGCCGAGATACAATTTTATTTCTAAAATTAATGTTTTTTAATTCCATCTGATGGCGACAGATGGCGCTAGGTGACGGTTAACAAATGTGGATTTTACAATTTGAATAGTTGGTTCGGTCGTTCGTATATTTTCGATCTCACCTAAAAAATGTTTTAAAATTATTTTATGAAAAGGATTTCGAGTAAATGAGAGCGGGTGAGGAGTGAAGGTGGGGTGGGGGGAGGGGTGAGGGGGGAGGGGTTTGTTGCACGATTTTATAGACTTTTCATATTGATATTTTAGAATGGGGTAAAAATAAATTGCGGGAGGGAAGGTGAACAGTTAAGGGGGAGGGGTTATCCTATCTTGTTCTCCGGCCTGAAGCGCTGAGCGGCAGGGGGGCAAATTTTTACTCAGAATTGAGCTAGCTCCAACCGTTTCCGAGATATGGAGGTTTTTAGGTTTTCTGATTAGATCGCCGGTTCGTTATTAGTGGCGGCTCGGGGTTGGTTTTCGAGTAGTGTCGACTCGAGTCGGCCTGTGGTGGAGGGTTTTGTACGTCTGGCGTTAAGAAACTAAATATATACATACATATACACATATATATATATATATATATATATATACATACATACATACACACACATATATACATGTACACATATATATATGTATGACACAACAGCGTATAGGCTAGAACACGCACGAAACACGCGCACGCCGCACGGCTTACAACTATAGCAAAAAGTGTTGTGACAACCAACTTTTCGTAAGAATTTTTTCCGTCTAGCCCCCTTTCACAACGCGCGATAAGGAACTTCGTTCCAATATAAATTCATCTTTCGCTTTTTTAGGTAGATGTTGACATTATCAGCATTTAAACCCAAACTACCAGGAGGCCAGAATCATGAAGAAGTATTTGCAGGGCTAGAATCATTAGCGGTAGAGACTAACGGAGTACTACGATTAGAATCATTAGCGGTAGAGACTCACGGAGTACTACGATTAGAATCATTAGCGGTAGAGACTAACGGAGTACTACGATTAGAATCATTAGCGGTAGAGACTAACGGAGTACTACGATTAGAATCATTAGCGGTAGAGACTCACGGAGTACTAGGACTTCAGAATCGAAAATCGCCCGGTACTCTTTTTACCGATCATGATTCTAGCATAGCTTATTCATGATTATAATCTCCTGGTACTTAAGTTAGTCTTTGCCGGTACCGGAATGACCTGATAGCGTATAGAACTTCTTCTTTTTTTTTGTAGCGAATATTGCTGTCTCCCTCTTATTGTTTTGTCACCTGTTTATCATATCTAACGTGCATCTCTCAACGTTTTAAGTGGTAATTACTTATTTAATGCATTGCTTTCCTAGTTTCTAGTAAAATATCAATTAACTTCGATTAATTCTTCATATTTATTTACGAGACGGGTGAGCACGACTGTACTTTGATATTTTTTGTTCACTAAAATAAAATTCGGCGAATCGCCTGCTAAATAATTTTGGAGTGGACAACTTGCCCGACGATAAATAATTAAAATTTGGGCGAATCGACACACAAAAATGAATATTTTGAGTAGTGGACAATTCGGCCGATTCGGGCGAGTCGTCCACTAACCCTCGTTCACTTATAGTTTGCTTTTTCTATTGTTTAAAAGTTATCTATTTATGTTTGTATTTATTATTTTTTTGCATTCAATTGTAAATTAATGGATAATGCTAAGCGGGAGAGTGAAGTCTCCTAACACCAGCAAGTCATGCATAAAAGGTGATCACCAAATCATAAGTATGTACACTTTCTTATTTTTTTTTAAATTAATTTTGCGATGTGACTTAAAATTGTTTTCTTTTTTCGGAATAAATGTTCTTCTAAACAATTGAGGTACAATACCATACTCAACAATATCTTACTTGAACAATATTATCCTACCCACACGATAATATTATTACCCATTTTATAGGGAAAAAATTAACAAATGGCAACCCTTCCAAACACACAGATAAAAATGTGGCTTCACTTTTGATGTTCGCGGCGCGCTGTCTTTCTTTTTTTGTTGGTCTGAGTTTATAACTATAATAAATAAGTTACCTCAAGAAGTTAACAGCATTTTTTTAATCGATCTGCTCACGCGCGCCTGCTTCATTTTGATTCTCCTGATTTATTTGGTTAAATAAATTAAGTACATACTAAATAACGTAAAATAATATTCAAAAGTTCAGAAAACAAAGGCCCATCCACAAAAGCCATTTGCCTAACCTAGCCAAATCACGTTATGTTCGGTTGCCTGTATAACCCAATGTTAGGTCAGACTTTCGGGTTTGACAGTAACGACTGTCAAAGATCTAGTCCAGTATGTTAACACACCAGCTCACAGTTCATCAACAAAGCAATGGATTGCGGCGGGCAGAGGTTGAAAGTTGGTCGTCACTGTATCGATGATGTGACATCAAATCACGCGTTCCTGGGTGCCCTAGTACTAACTTATCAATGTATTTTATACTAGGGCGCTTGAAATGAATAAGAGATGCTAAAATGTATTATTGGTTTTTGATAACTATCCACAGCCTTCCTGATTTTATTTAATGTCTTCAGTTTTTTTTTTATATCGCGGACCGATACATCTTCAACAGTCTTTAGGCCCAGTCACGTTTATTGCATTGTTTGGGCCGTTGGGTCAGGGGAGCCAGGGTGCAGGTAAACGGACATTTGGGGCACTTGGGGCAAATGGGACATGCTTATTTATTAAGAAATATTTAATGAAAGCGGGTTTGTAGTTTTTTGGTGCAACCATTATGGTGGGCCTGGCCTTATCTGTCTGTCACTCATTCAGTGTTCGCCGGGGTAGTTTGTGTCAAGGTCGTCTGTTGCACCTGCCGCACCCATTTCAGAGTCACCCCAAAGTTGTGTCTGTTCTATAAGGGCGGGCGTACTCCAGTTGACTCATGGTATCCTAGTACTTGATATTTTAAAACACGTGTCTTGGGAGCCGTCCCGGTTCCGAGCACAGAGATTGACTTTAGTTTGACTTTTTCACTACAGATATTATGGTTGTTGTGTAATTTTTATGGGTTAGAGTCCATTTTGAATGTCTTGTCTCAATCACAGCTGTTAGATCTTGATCTTCCAAAATAAACCAGGAAACACCTCAAATTCAACAAATTTTACCTAGGCGACCGAACTCTGCTCCGGTGAAAATAGAGAAAATGACGTTTTCTAAAAATAAAACCTAGCTAGAACGATTTATCACCCCCGAAACCACCTGCATACTATATTTAATGAAAATCGTTGGAGCCGTTTCCGAGATAATAAAATAAATACTTCCAAAAACACTACTAAGTGCAAAATAATTCGTAATTTTAATTTCGGAAGTGGTGTCAAAAAACTAAGATACAAATCCTGAAACACCGAAGTCGGTTAAACATTTTTGCAAAAGAAGATTTGTCGCAAAAAATTGCAAATGCGATCCACCGATTTTCGTTTTTTCGAGCCACACATGCTAAGACATCAGAATTATGCAAGAGGTGCTCTGTCTCAGGGTAGGGGGTGGGTTGTTAGTTGGTGACGTCACTATAACCCGTGAAATGATGTCAATCCGTGTTTCTGAATGCCCTACCGCTTTGTAAAATATTTTACAATGCATGACCTCGAAAAGAGCGTTTTCCAAGCAGCCAAACTGTGCGGAAAGTGTCACTTTTATTTACTAGTTTTTTAATTTTTAACTCCAACGTCAGCCCGTCGCATAGTTTTTATTATTTGAGAAAAGTTATCATTCATATAAAAGGTAAAACAAAACTAATACTTCATTTAAGGTGGTTTTAATTACTCTAGATTTACATTTTGATCAATAAATTAATTTTAAACATTCATTAAATATGTTTGGCAGAATGAATATTTTGCTCGTACCTTTTTGCGTTACGACGTGACAGCTATTTGCACATGCGCAGTAGATATGCCCGAGGAACTATGAACTATTAGTTAATCTGTGGATATGCTAAGCGCCCTTGAATAAGTGCCATTTTATTAATTTCTTGCTTGGTTCAGATATATTTTTTATTTGCTCGCACAATGCATAGTATAATGTTACAATACACGTGCGTAAGATGATTTCCGGCTCGTGTCGATTTATCCACTCATCATGAAATAAAGAATTTAAAGTATATTCGGTCTGTAACAATTAATAAAGATAACCCAGCTAATGCAATCTCGTTACAGTACTTTATGAATGACGTGACAATCGCCTCGAGCCGCGACTGAGCTCAGTCTAATATTGCCCAAGAACCCTTGTAAAATCGCAATTTCAATGTGTGTGTGCAAAATGACGCTTTGTCTGTAGTGGCCTCTCTGTCTGCCGCCGCCACTTACGTACTTTATGGTATTGTGCGTCTTTTTATGAACTTGTGTGCTACTTGTCGTTTTCTGATGCCCTAGTATCAAACGCTTCCTGAAAACGAACTGCGCAACGCAATTGACGATTTCCCACGGTCACGGTTTGTTTGTTTTAGAGGGGAAACCCTCAAAATGTGCTCTCACTCCTGGACTGGAAAAACTAGCGAAGCCAAGACTGGAAATTGTTGGAGGAGGCCTATACCCGCCAGGGGCCTAAGAAAGAAACTCTATGTATGATAAGGAAATAAAAAGGTTTAAGGTTACACTAGTCGAAAATTCTGCCATACAAACGTAGTCTAGGGATTATTCCACTGTTTGACAATGTTCAAAATAAAATGTGATATCAATTTGTCTCATCATTAACTAGCCCCGTATGGAAGCAAAAAAGTAAAAAAAGAAAATGTTTGAAAGTTACGAGCGTCGAAAGTTCCACATTTCGACACTAATATAACGCATTTTTGGGCGCGAATAAATACCATAAGAAGACGGAAAATTGCAAAACGGCCTCCATACAGGGATAGATAAGTAGTTCAACAATGCAAATAATTTTATTTTGAACAGATAGATTTAGTCGTTTTTTCATGATATCTAGACTGTCACAGGTCTGTTTATAAAATTTCGCGCGTTCGGTTTCATCCTATATCATTATCCATTTCGCTACAAATTTGCAAAAGTGTGTATTCGTACGCGAACTAGCTTCCTACTGCTCATCACAGCATGACAGCATCTATCTCTTCCACTACACGTGTTGTCGGTTGATATAAAATGCATTTTAACACCGCGCACAAAATACACACATCAACACGGTCTAGGGATATTTTAAAAAAAGCGAATTACTATCAATGTGTTAATTTTTTATATGACATGTATATATTTAAAAGATACGTTATTTAATATTCTACCATTTCTTAATAATGGTTAAGGTACTTCGATTAAAATTTCATGATTTTATGTGTTCGCGACGAAGCGTCATCAACCATACTAAATGGTTCATAGAAATTGAAGTTTGTATGTGTAGACATGTCTGCTTACCACGGCGCGCCACCTGATACTAAAATGAATTTTAGAGGCACGTTTATATTTATACTAAAATTTTACCTACATTTTTTGAGATAGTAGTATAATGTTTTTAGTGTTTGTCAGTATGTTATAGGGTTCAATAGTTCACCCTTAACAGAGTAAAATCATTAGAAAGCATACTGATAAGAGTTATCATAGTAAAAAACATAAATTTCTGTCATACGATACGTCTGTGCTCGACGACGGATTAGTTCCGAATGAACCGTGAGAGGGAACCACACGATATATATAGTTTTGGTGGTTTTCGAAAATATTATAGTAATTAAAATCATGTTTTTAAGGGCTTATCCTATGTACTGGACATGAAATCAGTACATAATGATGAAACTATGTGAAGACCACATAGTTTCTGCTATGTAAATAGGAATATTGACTTGATATCTCAAACACCAAATATATGGTTTTAGGTCATTTTAGGGTATATGGGGGACCTAGACCGAGACAGGAAGCCTATATACACCTCATAGTTAGCGTAGTCTTTTATATAAAGCCCATTTACTTGAGATATCAAGTCATTATATAATAGAAAAACTGCTGTTTAACTGGTTTTGGCAATCGCTTACGGTTTTAGGTGCCCTAAGTACCTAGAAACATATAGGTGTACTGGTAAAAGTACTACCATTGGAAAGCTTGCTAAAAGGGCTTCCAGGCGGTTTCTAGATGGGAAGAATCGCTTGGATAGTCAACGAGATAAGCAGTCGTGAAAAATGTAAACAACGTAAAACGTTGAAATTTGTAGACCCTTCAGGTGGAATAACTCCATGAAGGGAATAGATGTACTCATGGTATAAGTACTTTCGGATGGCTTGCTGGACTAGCTACCAAGCCATCACTTTGGAGCGAAAATCGCTCAAGTAGTTTAAGTACAATTCCGGAAAATAGGTTTCTGGAAATGTAATTTTAGTCAGTTTTTGGCATTCCCCGAGACTATACACCCCTGGGAATTCCGAAAATAAGGAATTTTTGGGGACCTCCCGATGGCCCGTTGAACGCACCATCGTGTCGTCCCAATCTTATTAGTGTTTTTATATCTAATTTCTCTGATAGCTGGGCGCAAAGAAAGTGACCGGCTATCAAATTTGTACATATCAAGGCACCTTATGTGCATATGACCTAGATAGACTTACATAAACACTAGAAATGTAAAGTGTGGTCTATTGGCTACCAGAATCCCCATAATAGGCGGTGATTGTCTGGTTAGCCTAAGTAGGAAGTCCTAAAGTCGGTGAAATGACTTAGGAATTTATAGATTCATTACATAAGGGATGATATCCCATAGAAGATTCCCGAAAATAAGCTTTTTCTAGACGTCAACAGACAGCCTGCTATTGGCACCAGCAGGTCAACCCAACCTATAGATATCCTTAGGCTAGGTTGAAAACTATTAAGGTTTTAACTGGGAAATAAAGGGAATTGTCCTTTTATTTCATGGAAATAGTCTAGGGAAGCTATCAATACCTGGAAATTAGGTATATTGATTAGATACATAGATAGGGGGCGTTGCTGTGTTACAGTACGAAGGAATCCAGCTATTGATAGCACCATGGAAGGGGTGCGGTAACCCTATTTACCAAATATGTATAAGGGTTTTTTACATAAATAAAAATTATTTTCGGCGAGAATTTGCGGGGCTCTCAATAATGGCACGATGCGAGGGTATAAAGAACCCCCGGGCCCAAAATAGAATTTGTAGTCATCCAAAGCTAGTCGCTTGTACTTGTCTTAGTAAATAAGAAGTAATTCTTATATAGAATCAAGTCTCAGAAATTGTTGAGAGCCCTAGAATCGTGCCGTGTACTGAATAACTTAGTGTTTCATTTAATTCATCGACTTCAACCCTTATGAAGACATCCCTTTTCGATCCTGTCGAGCTGAACCTCGGAACCTGGACACCAGGAGTGCTGATCCAGAAGTAGGCAACCCGGAATCTGGAAATAACTCAAGTACAGCTAACACATCGTTGAATCGTTAGAGTCGATTTGCAACCCTACGTCACTGCTGCAGCTAGGCATCCAAGAACCTTTGTTTTCGTTGATGTGGATGGGGCGTTCAGCGGCAATGGCCAGAAGGTTTACGCCCTTCTTTTCTCGGGGCCAATGAACACGCTACGTCCTGCACATTTAATGGTCCTATCGAGCCGAATTTTGGAGCCTGGAGAGCCCCAGGACGTCGGGAACAGTAGATCCAGAAAAAACAACTGGGTGCCTGCATATTAAGTCGGCTACGTGCAACACATTGACCCGTTCGAGCCGAAATTCGAAGTCTGGAGCGCCCCAGGACGTCAGGAAGAAACAGTGGTGGAATTAATTTTTCGAATTTTGGAGAAATTAATTTCACATATAAACCAAAAATCGACGTGCACTGCAGGGAACAAGTCCTGCGTGCCCTATTTGCCGCTGGATCCAAGAGGTAAAATTCTGGAGACAGTTATTGAAAATACCCTATTTTTTCAATAATTGTAAGAAAATAGAAGAAATTTTCTGTGAGCCGCAAAATGCTGTATGAAGACAGATGCGCATCCTTGAAGCCCCAAGAATAGTTCCTGAAGACTTATCGCTGAAAACTACCCTATGTTATCAGTGATTTGTTCTAGAACTGAACGCTTGTTTATTCAACCAAGAATACTCGTTCAGAAGATTGGATTACGTCTTTGACGCGGAAGAATAGTTCCTGAAGACTTATCGCTGAAAACTACCCTTATGTTTTTAGCGATTTGTTTAAAAAACGAGCGCCCGTCAGAAAAATACAAGACGTGCGTTTAGAAGGCTGATGTGCATCCTTGATGATTGAAGAATAATTCCTGAAGCCTTATGACTGAAAACAACCCCTATGTTTTCAGGAAAATTTTGAAGACTGAATTTTCGTCAGTGAATGGAAGAAACGTACTCTGAAGACTTAGATACGTTTCGGATGTACTGACTATGCGGTTCCTGAAGCACTATCACTGAAAATAACTTTGACGTTTCGGTGATTTATTTGAAGATTGAATTTTCTTCAATCAAGCAAGATACGTGCTCGGAAGATTGATGCACGGCTCTGATGCTTTGGACAAGCAGTTCATGAAGCATCACCACCGAAAAGTAACCTTGACTTTTCGGTGATTTAGAATTTGATTGAATTATAGTCAATCAAATAGAACATACACGTTTATGGGAAAAATAAACTTGTATAGCAAATGCCTGAAGTTTCCTGAAGACTTATCACTGACCGTAAGTTTTTAGTGATTTTTTATTTGAAGATTGAATTATAGTCAATCGAAGTGGAGGTTAACTTCTGGAGATCGTCGGTTTGAACGCTGAAGCCCGGAACTGGGACTTATCTTTGAAAACTAACTTCGAGTTTTCAAAAGAAAATATTTCAACAACAATGCCGATAACCAGATCCAAAGGCAAGACGCCGGAGGCATGGACCGTGGAGTTGGATCAGCCAGTTGGCATCAGACATGAGCTGCCGCCGTGTTCACCTTCCACAACCGAAGGGACCGAGCCGTCGGACGAGCAGCGCCATCTAGCGCCTCAAACTGAAAGCACTCCGACGCATCAACCAATAGAAACTGATCAAGCGGTTTCTACCAGAGTAACCAGATTAGAAGGAGCTTCAGACACAACATTGAAACCTTCTCAGAAAGAGAAGATTTCCGAAGAAGACAGACGTACAGCGATGCCGATGACTACCCGGGGTGACGCCCGTATCGAACATAGCCGTCCGCCGTCAACTAGAGTGACTCGGTCACGAAAAAACATAGACAAAGCTCGCGAAGACTTACTCAAAATTAAGTTGGAGCTTGCACAACTGGCACTTCAGAGAGCGGAGGAAGAGGGTTCCGAAGCTGAATACTTGGATGACAGAAACTCGAATGACGAGTACGTGCGTTCATGGCTAGAAGAGGCACCAGAACCTCAGCCTGAGAAGGAGGATAACGTCGTTGAAGGGGGAACCAGAAATTCTATGCATAGACCCCTGACTGCGGCCGCCACCAAATCGCAAATAGAAGGTCAGCATCCTAAGGAGAGAGAAGTGCGAAAGCCTCCAGTTGCAGCGTCAGCTGAGGGTACAGGAGGTCAGAGGGATAGTCTCCGTCCATTCTTGACGGAGTTGACGTCCGCTATAGCGTCGCTAGCCGACAGGAAAATAGAACAGCGGGACCAACCGAACCCCTCTGCGTCGAAATTCGTCATGACATTGCCGAATTTCAATGGTTCTCATACTGAATGGCTATCATTTCGGGCCATATATGAGACAACTCGAGCGTACTTTACGGACATCGAGAATACAGCGAGGCTGAGGAGAAGCTTACATGGACGTGCAATGGAAACCGTCAGCTCAGAACTCATCGGACATGCCAGGCCCGATGACATCATGAAGGAACTCGAGCTGCAGTTCGGCCGTCCAGACTCCATAGCGCAAGCTGAAACAGATAGATTACGCGGACTGCCGCGCTGCAGTGAGTCACCAAGAGACATCTGCGCGTTTGCAAGTCGCGTAAGAGGTGCTGTAGTCACGCTCCGCGCGTTAAAAAAGGGTCATTACCTTATGAACGCGGAACTTATGCGATTGTTAACAGAGAAGTTACCCAATTCGCTACGAGCACAATGGTACCGATCATATTCGGAGAAGTACCAATCGGTGCCAGATATTTCATTGTTCAGTAATTTTATATCTGAACAGGCACACTTCTGTAGTCCATTCGCCCCACCCGAAGGCATCGCTTCGGCCGAGGCGAACACCAACAGACGCGTCACACAAAGGACGCATATAGCTACGGACCAACCGGTAGGAAAATGCCGTGTTTGCGACGTGGGACATCACTACGCCACTGGATGTGCACAATTCAGGGGCGTAGCTGTCGAGAAAAGATGGGAGCTAGCGAAAAAACACAATCTATGTTATCGCTGCCTTCAACATCGACGAGGCAACCACACTTGTAAGAGAAAACAGTGTGGCCAAGACGGGTGCAGAGATACGCACCATCGGCTTCTTCATAGGAAGAAGCAACAGCAGAGGGAAGCCAACAAGAAGCCCGATGTTCCTGAATCCCGCAAGGATCCTCAGGAAACGGTGGCCAGTTTCGGGTCACCATCGAGCCAGGCGTACCTCAAGATAGTGCCGGTCCGGGTAATCGGACCGGCGGGAGAGGTAGCAACATACGCTCTCCTAGACGATGGGTCCACCGTTTCGCTGATGGATGAAGACATCGCGAGGCAAGTCGGGGCAGAGGGCCCTGTGGACCCGCTCAAGATCGGTGCGATAGGCAACACCATGCTCACCACCCCATGCTCAAGAAGAGTCAAGGTGACGCTGGTTAGCCCGCAAGAGAGAAGGGTACAATTCAAAGCACGTACTATACCTAAACTCAGCTTGGCAAAACAAACAGTGAGCGATAGGGTTGTCGCACGCTGCAAGCATTTAACCGACTTGAGAAAAGAGTTGATGTACAACAATGGCGTGCCAAAAATACTCGTCGGCCAAGACAACTGGCATTTGTTATTGGCCAGCGAGATTCGCAGAGGTCCAAGACACCAACCAATTGCGTCACTTACAGCAATGGGTTGGACACTACATGGCGCGCACAGTAGTTTACTACGACAACAAGTACATCATGTCAATAGAATAACAACTGATGACAATTTGGATCATCAGTTGCGCGAACATTTCGCCATAGAATCGTTGTGCATAAACCCACAGCGACCCGCCTCTGACCCAGCAAGAAGGGCAGAGGACATTTTGAATCGATCAACTGTCCAATTAGAGAATGGACACATCGAAACCGCCATGCTTTGGCGTAATGAGCATGCTGAGATGCCAGATAGCTTTGAGACAGCTCTGAAGAGGCTCGTCTCAACAGAAAAGAAGCTGGACAAGAACCAGGAACTTCTAAGAAGATACTCAGACCAGATGGACTCGCTAATTGCGAAAGGGTACGCTGAAAGGGCACCCGCAATTAGCACGCCGGGCAAAACTTGGTACCTCCCACACTTCGATGTCTTCAACCCAATGAAGCCAGACAAACTTCGCATCGTACATGACGCTGCCGCCAAATCGAGAGGAATGTCACTGAATGACTTCCTGTTAACTGGGCCCGACCTATTACAGTCGCTGCCAGGCGTAATGATGCGGTTTCGCCGCCACTGCGTCGCATTAACCGGTGACATAGCGGAGATGTTCATGCAAGTGAAGGTGCGGAGCCAAGACCGAGACGCGCTTCGCTACCTGTGGAGGGGAAACCGCAGAGAAGGAGCGCCAGAAGAATATAGAATGACGTCCATCATTTTCGGCGCAGCCAGTTCGCCTTGCACAGCAATTTTTGCAAAGAACTGGAACGCAAACAAATATATAGAGAAGCACCCTGAAGCTGTGGATGCTATACTACGTAGTCATTATATGGATGACTACCTAGATAGTTATAGAACTATCGAGAAGGCGGCAGAAGTCGCTAGTATGGTGCGAAAAATACACCTACAGGCGAGGTTTGAACTCAAGAAATGGGTTTCAAATAGCTCGCAGCTCCTAGAAAAAATGGACCCATCGCATATACAAACTGAGATGGTATCCATTGGAGATATAGATACGTCGGAAAAGATACTCGGCCTCATATGGAGGCCAGGCGAAGACACGCTGGGTTTCAACCTCACACTCGCGCGTCTGCCTGAGGGTATCTTGGACCGAGAGGCGCCCACCAAGCGAGAGGCGCTCAGAATAGTAGCGTCGCTATACGACCCACTCGGACTCGCCTCGCCAGTAACCATCAAGGCGAAGCAAATATTGCAAGAAGCATGGAGGCGAGGCGTCGACTGGGATCAGAGGCTAGATGTTGACCTAGCATTACAATGGAAAATTTGGGTACAACATTTACGCCAACTAAAAAACGTTAGCGTACCAAGATGCTATCCTGGATATAGCGACGCTATAGAAATGCAGGTGCATGTGTTCACTGATGCAAGCGAGATGGCATATGCTACCGCTATATACTGGCGGGCCACGACCGTGGAAGGCAAGCACTTAATAAGCCTTGTTATGGCGAAAGCGCGGGTGGCCCCACTGAAACTGCTTTCGATACCGAGACTCGAACTTCAGGCCGCGGTATTGGGAACCCGCGTAGCCGCAGCAGTGATGAGTGAACACGACTGCAAGCCCACGTCAGTAACGTATTGGTCAGATAGCAAGACCGTACTGACCTGGATTAGAAGAGGAGCGAGAGTATACAAACCTTTCGTTGCTCACCGAATAGCTGCTATTGAAGACAATAGCAAAGTCGAAGATTGGCGATGGATACCCACCAAGATGAACATCGCTGATGCAGCAACCCGTGACGTGCCACTGCGGTTCAACTCGGACCACGAGTGGTACTGCGGGCCGAGTTTTTTGTCTCTTGGGCCCGAATTATGGCCCACAGAGAAACCTCCGACTACAAACGACACGGGAGAAGAAAAAACTTTCGTTGTCACAGAAGGGGACAAGAAGAGCTTCATAGAAGCCGTTCCAGAGCCAAGCAGATTCTCCAGATGGGAGCGACTGCTTCGTGCGACCGCCACAGTTCTGCGTTTTATATCTCTTTGCAAAAATAGAACAGAGATAACGTCCTATAAACGGACGAGAAAAAACGCTGAAAAGGACCCAGACTGGCGCAAGAAGCCCGCTGTACCTGCACAGAAGCAGAAGCAGGCATGCAGAGCACCAACCCAGGTCAACAGACAAATCATAGAAGCAGAATTTCTCCAAGAAGCTGAGAAAATACTTGTCCAGGTCGCACAACAACAATCGTTCGCTTCAGAGTTAGCGAATGTTGAAGAAATAAATAAAAATAGCTCGCTGCGACCTTTACAAATTCAGGTCGTCGACGGCGTGCTGCGACTAAGAAGTCGCATAGCAGCTACGCAAGAGGTAGCTGAAGAAGTGATGCGCCCGCCTATATTACATGGCGACCATCACATAACGCAGTTGTACATAGACTGGACACATCGCAGTCTACAACATAGTGGCACCGAACTCACAATTAATGAGGTACGGCAGCACTACTGGGTCGTGAAGATGCGACCAACAGCGAAGAAGGTGATAGCAAGATGCCTGCATTGCCGTATACGCAAGGCACAGCCACCAGTACCTGCGACCGGCGACCACCCGAAAACGCGCCTCGCTCACCATAAGAGGCCGTTTACATATACCGGGCTCGACTATTTCGGCCCGCTATCCGTCACCGTCGGTCGGCAGCATCAGAAGAGATACGTAGCACTATTTACGTGTCTCACATCAAGGGCGGTGCACCTTGAAATCGCCGCCAGCCTTAGCGCAGACTCCGCCATATTGGCGCTGCGCCGATTCGCCGCACGCAGAGGATGCCCAGCTGAGATACACTCAGACAATGGCACCAACATGCACGGCGCCGACAGAGAGCTGCGAGACGCCTTCAAAACAGAGGCAAGTCGTAGAGGCATCGTATGGCGCTTCATAACGCCATCAGCGCCATTCATGGGAGGCGCCTGGGAGCGCCTAGTTCGTTGTGTAAAAAACACACTATACAATGTACTTACAGAAAAACACCCCACCGAAGAGGTGTTGTCCACACTGATTTGTGAGGCAGAGTACATTGTAAATAGCCGACCATTGACACACGTGTCGGTAGATGGTGATGATGATGAATCCATCACACCGAATCACCTCTTGCTCGGTGGGTCAGCCAGACTACCTACACCTGGCACGTTCACCGAGCAAGATATAGACAGCAGGAAAATATGGCGACGATCACAGATCCTCGCTGATATGTTCTGGAGTCGCTGGGTCAGAGAGTACCTGCCGGAGCTCCAAAACCGGCGGGAGCCACATAGTAGTGGGCCCAGATTTAAAGTGGGTGACCCTGTCCTGATAGCCGACGGCCAGCTGCCCCGCAATACGTGGCCGCGAGGCCGCATTGTGGCCGTGTATCCAGGAATCGACGGAGAAATCCGGACCGCTGAGGTACGCACGCTTGGCGGTACCTTGAAGCGTCCGGTGAAGAAACTCGTCCCACTGCCCCAGTAACCAGAGACCGTCCTCTCGGTGGGCCTGGCCGGCAGCCGAGAAATGCCGTCCGTCGCTCACCGAAGGAATGCAGCGCCGCGCCGACAACACTTCGAGTCGACACAGCGAGTCGACACAGCACTGCACGGCGGGAGATATGTTCGCGACGAAGCGTCATCAACCATACTAAATGGTTCATAGAAATTGAAGTTTGTATGTGTAGACATGTCTGCTTACCACGGCGCGCCACCTGATACTAAAATGAATTTTAGAGGCACGTTTATATTTATACTAAAATTTTACCTACATTTTTTGAGATAGTAGTATAATGTTTTTAGTGTTTGTCAGTATGTTATAGGGTTCAATAGTTCACCCTTAACAGAGTAAAATCATTAGAAAGCATACTGATAAGAGTTATCATAGTAAAAAACATAAATTTCTGTCATACGATACGTCTGTGCTCGACGACGGATTAGTTCCGAATGAACCGTGAGAGGGAACCACACGATATATATAGTTTTGGTGGTTTTCGAAAATATTATAGTAATTAAAATCATGTTTTTAAGGGCTTATCCTATGTACTGGACATGAAATCAGTACATAATGATGAAACTATGTGAAGACCACATAGTTTCTGCTATGTAAATAGGAATATTGACTTGATATCTCAAACACCAAATATATGGTTTTAGGTCATTTTAGGGTATATGGGGGACCTAGACCGAGACAGGAAGCCTATATACACCTCATAGTTAGCGTAGTCTTTTATATAAAGCCCATTTACTTGAGATATCAAGTCAGTATATAATAGAAAAACTGCTGTTTAACTGGTTTTGGCAATCGCTTACGGTTTTAGGTGCCCTAAGTACCTAGAAACATATAGGTGTACTGGTAAAAGTACTACCATTGGAAAGCTTGCTAAAAGGGCTTCCAGGCGGTTTCTAGATGGGAAGAATCGCTTGGATAGTCAACGAGATAAGCAGTCGTGAAAAATGTAAACAACGTAAAACGTTGAAATTTGTAGACCCTTCAGGTGGAATAACTCCATGAAGGGAATAGATGTACTCATGGTATAAGTACTTTCGGATGGCTTGCTGGACTAGCTACCAAGCCATCACTTTGGAGCGAAAATCGCTCAAGTAGTTTAAGTACAATTCCGGAAAATAGGTTTCTGGAAATGTAATTTTAGTCAGTTTTTGGCATTCCCCGAGACTATACACCCCTGGGAATTCCGAAAATAAGGAATTTTTGGGGACCTCCCGATGGCCCGTTGAACGCACCATCGTGTCGTCCCAATCTTATTAGTGTTTTTATATCTAATTTCTCTGATAGCTGGGCGCAAAGAAAGTGACCGGCTATCAAATTTGTACATATCAAGGCACCTTATGTGCATATGACCTAGATAGACTTACATAAACACTAGAAATGTAAAGTGTGGTCTATTGGCTACCAGAATCCCCATAATAGGCGGTGATTGTCTGGTTAGCCTAAGTAGGAAGTCCTAAAGTCGGTGAAATGACTTAGGAATTTATAGATTCATTACATAAGGGATGATATCCCATAGAAGATTCCCGAAAATAAGCTTTTTCTAGACGTCAACAGACAGCCTGCTATTGGCACCAGCAGGTCAACCCAACCTATAGATATCCTTAGGCTAGGTTGAAAACTATTAAGGTTTTAACTGGGAAATAAAGGGAATTGTCCTTTTATTTCATGGAAATAGTCTAGGGAAGCTATCAATACCTGGAAATTAGGTATATTGATTAGATACATAGATAGGGGGCGTTGCTGTGTTACAGTACGAAGGAATCCAGCTATTGATAGCACCATGGAAGGGGTGCGGTAACCCTATTTACCAAATATGTATAAGGGTTTTTTACATAAATAAAAATTATTTTCGGCGAGAATTTGCGGGGCTCTCAATAATGGCACGATGCGAGGGTATAAAGAACCCCCGGGCCCAAAATAGAATTTGTAGTCATCCAAAGCTAGTCGCTTGTACTTGTCTTAGTAAATAAGAAGTAATTCTTATATAGAATCAAGTCTCAGAAATTGTTGAGAGCCCTAGAATCGTGCCGTGTACTGAATAACTTAGTGTTTCATTTAATTCATCGACTTCAACCCTTATGAAGACATCCCTTTTCGATCCTGTCGAGCTGAACCTCGGAACCTGGACACCAGGAGTGCTGATCCAGAAGTAGGCAACCCGGAATCTGGAAATAACTCAAGTACAGCTAACACATCGTTGAATCGTTAGAGTCGATTTGCAACCCTACGTCACTGCTGCAGCTAGGCATCCAAGAACCTTTGTTTTCGTTGATGTGGATGGGGCGTTCAGCGGCAATGGCCAGAAGGTTTACGCCCTTCTTTTCTCGGGGCCAATGAACACGCTACGTCCTGCACATTATGGAAAAAAAATGAAGCATAGACGGAAACCGTATATGAATTAACTTTTAATTTATGAGTAAAAACTGAAAAAAATAGAAAAATCATTTAATTTGTGTTTATAAACTTGAAGTTAGTAGTCTGAGAAAGCGCCCATGATGTTCATAACACATCGGCAACGATTCGGCATGCTCAGAACAAGGTTGTCAATGTCTTGCTGCGGAATATTGTCCCATGTCCTTCTGAGGTGCGCAAAAAGTTGAACTTCTGTAGCCAGATTTTCAGGAACTTCCTTCAGAGCTCTTCTTTGTAGCATATCCCACGCATGCTTAATGGGATTTAGATCTGGCGATAGAGCAGGCCAGTTCTAAGGCCCTAACATTGTGTGTATGTAACCAAGCTGCTACCGTTCTCGCCGTGTGTGCCCGGGCATTGTCGTGCATCAGCAGGAAATCTTGCCCCATTTGTGTTCTGTGGGGCAAGATTACGGGCCCCAGCACCTGTTGGACGTATCGTTCTGCCGTCATATTGCCCGCACCCAAACGAGATCCGTCCGTCCTCCAAGACGAATTCCTGCCCAAACCATAATTGTTCCTCCTTGGTATGGGTGAACTTCCTGAGGGTTCTGAAGACGGCTCCATCGTCCAGGAACTCGCCAAACACGCGTCCTTCGTGAATCTGGATGGAAGCCGAACCTGGATTCATACGTGAACAGCACATTGGACCGTTGCTCACGGCCCCAGTCCACGTGGTTCCGAACACATTCTAATCGTCGTCCACGATTGCCTCTCCGTAAAGGTGGGACCCGGAGTGGTCTACGAGAGCGTAGATTGCTTTCATGCAGTCGCCTTCTTACAGTTTGGTCACTCACAAGCACTTGGTGTTCCACTCGCAGCCTTTGGACCAATTGAGTCGCCGTTGCATTTGGTTGAGCTCGCGCAGTAATTTGCAAAAATCGGTCTCGTCTGGGGGTAGTGATGCGACTTGGCCCCCGGTGCCTCTCCGCTACTTCACCTGTGGCACGATAGCGTGTCCACAATCTTGAAATTACATTTTGGTGGGTCCCTATGGCCTCAGCAACATTACGCTGAACAGACCCAGCTTCCAGCATTCCCAGAGCTCGTATCATCTCCGCCCTCGTCAAATGTTGGCGTTGCATGGCTACAATACCTCAATTTTAACTTTATCTTTCGTTTAAAAATGAAAAAAAACTGTAACTAAACGTAATTCGTATTGTTTTCTAAATTTCGCACAAATGAAAATTCCCTCTCCTACACATCAAGACATTTATATGCCGCCGAAACAAAAGAATTTAAAAAAAAAATGAATTTGGAATTAGTCTGAGATAAATTACAAACAAATCGGTGTATAAAAGATTCCAATGCGGCCAGTACTTTTCGAGTTATTTAATTGAGTATGAAATATCCCTAGACCGTGTTGATGTGTTTAGTTCGTGCCGTCGACTAGTGTACCCTTAATAATAATACGTTTGACGTGTGTTGCTATGCATTTTGGTGCCTGTCTGTGGCATTATAGCTCCTAAACGGATGAACCGATTTTGATATAGTTATTTTTGTTTGAAAAGTGACTTTGTTTAGAGCATTCTAAGCTATTCTTGATGAAAATCGCTTCAGCCGTTCAAAAGTTACACGCAATTTATTCTTTAAATCGGGATTATTTCACACGATATCTTGTCATCAGTACGTGTTTGAATAGATTATCGATCGAAACGTGTCTACTAATATATTTGTTGCTTATAAGCACGAAATAAACATTCAATTAAAATATTAAAACCCCTGACTCAAAACCTCTAAAATGTAAAAAAATTACCAAAACAATTAATAGTTAAGTTTGGCGGTCTCCCGACGCGATCACAAGGCTTACTTTATATGGTATTTAAATTTTAAATTATCTTCTTTGTAGTTCGTCATCCTGCACGATACAGGAAATACAGACGACTCTTGCTTTTAAAACGTTTTTTTTGTCGAAAGATTGATCAATTCAACAAAGCGCTGACACGACCGTGGGAAATGGTCGGTTGCGTCACGTTTTCAGGAAGCGTTTGATACCAGGACATCAGGAGACGTCAAGAGTCAGCAATAAGTTTATCAAAAGGTGCACGGAAACTTTATCATTTGATTTTGGTTCTGCTTGCTTCAAAATAATATTAATTAGCGCTTAAACAGAATGATAGCTTTGTATGAACATTGAAAGAGAACACAACAATATTTATGATATCGCTTGTCAATCCCATAAAATATTTTAGATAGTTTGACGTGTGTACCTGTGTGTTTGTGTATTTATGTATCAGTCTGTGGCATCATAGATCCTAAATGGAAGAACCGATTTTGATATCGTTTATTTTTGTTTGAAAATTCCGTTCAAAAGTTATGGGTGATTTACTGTTTGAATCAGGGTGTTTTCGTAAGATATCGTGTCATAATTACGTGTTCAATAGATTTTCGATCGACGCGTGTCTCTACTAGATAAATTATGCAGCATGAAATAAAAAGGCGTCGGCAGATTTTTAAATTTTACTTGTGTAACATGCTAATGTGACCACGTTAGCTTCTTTGCAAGCGATCATTGCGCTAATCGTTTCGGCAACAATCAATGTCTAGTCTCTCGACAAAGTGTCAATACATGCCCACATTGTAGTACGTCTTAAAATGTAGGGATTTTACTGAAGTGTATTTTTGCGAATGCGAACTTTTCTATAAACCACGTGTTTTCACACTTCCGTCGTGTACTAGGACATCAGGAATCAAGTGGATGTTTGCTAACAAAAACTAGGAGGTAAGTCGCGCCAGTTGCGCCTACGTGTTGCAACTTGCATGGCGAAAATATGGGAATTCGCCTGCTTGTGGGCTGCACTGAGGGCACGTGTTTTCAAATTTCGTGTACTAGGACATCAGGAATCAAAGGAAGTACGCTAAATATGGTTAATGGGTTGCAACTTGCATAGTGACGGCACAAAAACGTGTAGTGCATTTAAGTGCATGGAGCGGCCTATATGGTCGAATTTTAATTTATAAAAAAACCGGGCAAGTGTGACTCGGACTCGCGCACCGAGGGTTCCGGTCAAGTAGCAAAATTCACCAAAATTGTTGAGTAACATTACTGAAGTTCATAAACAATGAAAGCTCCGAATACACACAAGATGTGACAACGTCATCGACATGCTAATGTGACGTATGACGGTATCATGCTGCAGCTACGTCGTAGCACTCGGCTCGTAGCACGTCGTCGTAGCGTCAACTGCATAGTAAATACATACCTAGGTATATCTATAGGAATTATTGCAATAGAAAAATTGCTTTTTCAAAAAAGGCAGTCAAATCTTGACAATCCACGGTTCCTGTGCTGTATAATCGTGGATTGTCAAGATTTTAATTAAAATTTGTTAAATTATTATAAAAGCAATTATTTGTATATATTTGCAATCACGTTCTCGATAACGGCGCTAGCGATAAAATTTGCAATACAGGGGTTTTTGAAATCAAAATCAAATATTTTTATTTTACATAGGCCTACATGGGCACTTATAAAACAGCGACAAAAGGTGCACGGTTCGGGTTAGTCGTTTCCTATGGAGAAGAACCGGCAAGAAACTACATGGTTACTCTTTTAAAAATGTTGTGTTTACAATATTTCTATGTTACAGCATTAGTACTTGGATATGGGGGGACAACGTAGGCCCGACAATAAGTCGTACGAAATTGAAAAAAAAAATACAAACGCTTTGGAGACGAAAAATCGGTCTAACTAGGTTTCAAAGCTGAGAAATTCGTTTTCTCAAAAAAACATGTTTTCTCTATTTTTACCCGAGCAGGGCTCGGTTACACAGGTGATAAAGAGTTCTGGGCAGTACGCTTTTTCAATAGTTTCATACGTGTTAAAATCATGCAAATGAGTATTTTAAACACAGGAAAAAAAAAATAGTCACATAACCATAGACGGAATATAATCCGTTTTTTAACCGACTAAGATGAAGCAAAAGGGAGGGTTATGTTTTTGACCGGTATGTGGGTGGGTATGCATGTTCATCTGTCTCCTCGTATTTTCATTATAATTTTACAAATGATGTGTTGTTGGAAGCGTTTGCCTTGTTTGTCCGCTGGTTATAGGCCACAGATAATATAATATTAGCATACAGATGCCTCATCCCATACAAAGAAACCGTGCCGACGTAACTAGCGTTTTTTATCTGATCATACCGATTATTTTTTATAAATCGATCGCGTTCGATTCCGTTCTACGGCGATAGGTATCTCTACTGAGAATGCGGCGCTTAGTGAGCTAGTTACCAAACAACTTGACAGAGGCAAATAATGTGCAACTGTATTCCTAGATTTAAAAATAGGTCTTCGACACTGTCTCTGTCCCACTCTTAGCAAATAAGCTGGAAGATATTAGGGTTCGCGGGATGCCCTTGAATCTTCTCAAAGATTATCTCAGCAATCGAAAGCAAAGGGTCAGTATATTAGTGGGACATGACGGTGTCTTACGGAGTCCCCCAAGGGAGCGTGTTGGGGCCCACCTTGTTCCTTATTTATGTGAACTAACTCTTAATTGAATTTACTCACACTGAATGTAACTAAAACTAACTACATTTGCTTCAGTGTATGCAGTCGTACACAACCCAGTACTGACTTTAATCTTAAGGGCCACCTATGCGATGTTGGTAATCACTCACAATGCAGCTGGTCAAGTACACAACAGAGTAGCTCATATCAAATATTTGGGTATTATCATCGACCAGAGATTGTCTTGGTATCCCCACATCGAACAAGTTGCTAATAGAATCAGAAAACTAAGCTGGATCTAATAGACTCTTAGATATATAATACCTAAAAATTTGGGCGCACGGTTGGCGCAGTGGTTGAGCGATTGACTGCTGCGCTGCGTGTCGCGGGTTCGATTCCCGCACGGAATAAATATTTGTGTGACCTATAGATATTTGTTCCGGCTCTGGGTGTTTGTGTATGTGAGTTTATATGTTTGTAAACGCACCCACGATACAGGAAGAAATTCCGAGTGTGGGGCAACGTTAAAAAAAAAAAAAAATGTATGTTCTCCTTCAGGCGGGAACAAAAACCTCCTAAATATGATATATTTAGCGCTTGCACAATCAGTATTGTTATACTGCATCCCTATATGGCGGGGTGCTTCGAAAACATTTTTTTTTGTATTAGAGCGAGTACAACGGGCTCTTATCAAGTGCATGTATTTTAAAAACGGAGACATTTTACTGATAAACTATATGATGTGTTAACATTACTCAAGTTGTTCTCACATCACACATCATCAGCCTATTAATGTTCCCACTGCTGGGACACAGACCTCCTCTCTGTGAGAGGGAATGGGCCGTAATCTACCACGCGGGCCCAGTGCGGGTTGGTGGACATGCCGGTTTCCTCACGATGTTTTCCTTCACCGTTTTGAGAGCAGTGGTGATGAAATAATTTACACAAAGTATAGCGCCTGCCTGGGCTCGAACCCACGACCTACAACTTGTAAGTCGCGGCCGATACCACTGGGCCACCACTGCTCTCAAGTTGTTCTCACAAAACATAAATCACAAACCTATAATTCCAGAATATGGGCAAGAAGAAGAAAAGACATTATATTAAAAGCACCACAAACAAGAACACAACTTTATAACACTATTAATAAACATATTTACGTCTACCAGAATAGTTATGAATGCAAAAAAATACTTACGGAATTGATAAAAAAGCTTATCTACAGCGAGACAATCACTTCCACAGCAGATATACTAACATAAATACTGCACATACACACACACTCACACACATACACCCTCACACTCACACCTTCACACAAATCACGTTGTTTTTGATTATGTACTCGTATTAGTATAGTTTAAGGTTACACTAGTCGAAAATTCTTCCATACAAACGTAGTCTGGGGATTATTCCACTGTTTGACAATGTACGTTCAAAATAAAAAGTGATAACAGTTTGTCTCATCATTATCTAGCCCTGTATGGAAGCAAAAAAGTAAAAAAAAGAAAATACTTGAAAGTTATGAGCGTCGAAAGTTCTACATTTCGACACTAATTTTAACGCATTTTTGGGCGCAAATAAATACCATAAGAAGACGGAAAATTGCAAAACGGCCTCCATACAGGGATAGATTAGTAGTTCAACGATGGAAATAATTTTATTTTGAACAGATACGTTTAGTCGTTTTTTCATGATATCCAGACTCCCAAAGGTCTGTTTATAAAATTTCGCGCGCTCGGTTTCGTCCTAGTTCATTATCCATTTCGTTACAAATTTGCAAAAGTGTGTATTCGTACGCGAACTAGCTTCCTACTGCTCATCACAGCATCAATCTCTTCCGCACGTGTTGTCGGTTGATATAAAATGCATTTTAACCCCGCGCACAAAATAGTTCGTGCCGTTGACTAGTGTAACCTTAAGTAAATGTTTTGTTTATGAAGGAGCGGAGTCACCTAATACAGGCATCTGTAGCGGTTGTTGGAGGCTTCAATCTCAAATTTGTTGTACAAATATGGTTATAATATCAACGTTTTTTTTCTATTTGTTTTACTGTGAACACTTTTCTTGATGCTGGAAAGAGACACAATGTGCCTTATTACAAAAAACCCACGTTTAAACCTTGATTAAACTGTACATTATAGAGGTTTAAACTTGGGTTTTTAGTAAAACCGCTTTTTGTAATACGACTGTATCGGTTTTGAAAGATTAATCAGATTTAGAACGCGATTCAATATTCGTAGACATTTTTGTTTCGGGTTTTTTCCCATGACTGTAAAAACCATCTGAGTCAAAACATATATTTGGCAGAATACATAATTTTCTGTTTCCCTTCCTTTCCTCTACAGTATCTACTTAGTTACTTAAATGAGATACCTACTACAAAGTCTCCGAAACTCCGAACACGTCATTTTAACATCGACACGACCTTGGGACACCCCTGTGCCATAATGTTCCACACGATAGCTCTACCTGCACTCTGATATCCTAGTATTCAGTTTCAATTAGCACGTGGCGCAATCGGCATCCACACCGTCCACACAAATGGCATACATTGCTTCTCGCTTTTGAAATGTTTTAAGACGACGACTAACGCCAACGACCTTGAGGGAACAAAACGCGCACTCGTTTCACATCCGCGCGACCCGAAATTTAGTAGTTTTTTGTACTTTCCTTATTATTCTATGACTTTAAAAAAAAAAAGCTCAGATCAAAATGTAGATAATTAAATTGTCTTTGAGATGGTGTCAATTTCATTAAAATACGCGCAGCGGTTTTGGTGTGATTGTCGTGTTTTTGTCCGTTTCAGACATAACTTTACAAATTAATTACACTATGTTATACGAAGAAAACTCAAAATTTGCTCAGATCAAATTATTCAGAAAATAGTCTAATATAACATATATTTTTTTCAAAAAATTGCGACTAGCCATTTAGACGTGATTCTCATTTTAAAATCAGCTACTCAAGGGAATCGGCGCCTTAAAAGGTGATATACCATCTTTCTTTATAAATACTTTTTTTCGGATACGAAGAGGTTACCTATATTTGCAGTGTTCTTCTTTCATACATAAACTCACGTCCGTTTTCCATGGGGGTTGGGTTGCTGGCAGAAATCACAGAACGCCACCTCATGATCCTTACATAAGTACTGATTTTGCATTGTGTTCTTATAAATATGCAAACACGCAGACAGCAGCTCGAAATCGTATGAATACCTAACAACGTCAGATTTTTTTTTTTATCCGGGGAACAATTTTTAATTTGTGATATTGTTTTCATTCAAAATATGACAGACGTGATTTTGAACACTAAAAAAATTTAACAAATTAAAAAAAGAACAATGATATCATGCCGAGGTCAAGGCAATAATATTATTTTAAAATATATAATTAATAGTACATTATGGTACAAGTGCGTAATGTTGGTGATTACCGCTGAGGCGCCATTGAGACCCGAGCCTTCAGAGAGGTCTTAAGAGAGCTGAGGACGGTAATCATCAATACACACGTGTATCATACGACGTTTTTCAACACACTTGTGAAGAAAATAATACTAAAAAATCATTTTCAACTATAAAAACGAGTTGTGAAATTTTTTCACAATGGCGGGGTAAATTAAATCAGTTTTCCTATACGCGCGCATCTAATAATGGCGATCGGCCATATACTAAAACAATGAGGTTACTTTCTTTTTTTAGCTTTTCGCGGATAGCGTTTTAGCCACGTACAAAATGGGGAATTTCAAGTTTTCTTTATTGCAGAGAAACAAAAGTTATATTTAAGGGGAAATTTTATTTATTTAACACATTCAAGTTGAAATTATCTAGTTGAATACGAAGTTGCATGAAATGAGCAAACAATATTTTAGCATTTTACTGAATTGTTTGACTAGAAGCTATGCCACATTTTATGTATTCAATGGATATCATGGAAATAGTAATTACTACCCATATCATGTTATGGATATAGTAAGTACTACTTCCATGACAGGAATAGAAAGGGATTAATGTCGAATGGGACACTTTTAATTGATTAACAGTGTATAAGTACGACATAAAAGAGTAGAAATTAAATATTTGGGAACTAATAGTTTTCATTTTCTGGCAACATCTAAAATGAGTACTTGAGCTGTCAATTTTTCTCGATCGGTTTCGATTTTCGTAAGAATTTTGGTTTTTGTGTGATATTTCTGAGTGTGGACAGAAAAACAGTGGCAAATCATGAATAAGGTAATTCGTGGAGGTGCCCGTGATATAGTTTACAAAGTTTATATGTGGTGTATAGCCGAATTCCAAGCTGGGAAGCTTCTATGCAACTTAGAAGATGTTTACCATCGTACAGCAGATTTTACTGGTAAGTAACTATTGAAAGTTACGCTAAACGTTAATTTCAAACGATTAATACATTCAGGGAGCTAAATTTTCGAACCACATATCATTTACAAATTATTTGTCTACAATTTTTGAGGTTATGCTAAGGTAAACAAATACCTTTGTAGTTATAGCGCGACTTACCAACGTTGATAGTAAGGCAAAAACAATTAATGTAATTTATTGCGGATACGAAATTTTTTTTTTACTATGCCATATTTGTTGATGCAATCGTCTAAATGGAAAGAAACAATTTTAAAATATATTCACGTTTATTTACCGCGGAACTTCTTTCGTCGGACTGACAGTGATTCTTTTATTTGCTTGTTTTAGGTGTTTCTGTAAGCACAGTGCACAGAATCGTGCAACACGGCATTGAAAACGGTGGGAAATTCTCAACACCAGCTAAACACATGAAAGGTCGTCCCATGGTGCAGACAGCAGTAACGATGAGAGTGGTTCAGAAATCAGTGACGAATCAATACCAGAGCTTAAAATAGACTATACGAACTTAAGTGATCCCATGGAAGGTGTAGAGTATTTAGATTTTGATTTATTAGATTAGTTTATTTTATAAATTTTATAAAGTTTATATGGAAAGCAATTGATTATTAAAAATACTTATTTTTTGTGAAATTGTTGTTTTATTACTACTACATATTAAATATTTATTAAATATACTTATTTAATATATTTACTCATTTTTTATACCCAATAAATAAATAATACTATTCAAGTATCAAGATCAGGTGGGTCGTACTAACTGGGTTGCTATCTGAGCGATTGTGGCGCCCTCATTTAATTTCTACTCTTTTATGTTGCACTTGTAACATTTTATTATATTGAAAATACTTCAATTTTAACTGGATTAGAATTAATGATTTATTTTATTAATTTTCATTGGATTGATTTGTGACAATTTTAAAAATAGTTTAATTTAAAAGTATTTAAAATGAAGGCAGGAAACCATTTAGAGGCAAAGGTATTTTCAACACACTTGTTCATAAAGTGCCTCTAATTTCACCGCAATTAGGCATATAATGATACCTGTAATCAAACTGTGACTTTTTCATTGCTATTATTCACAAGTGAGTTATAGAGTTTTTTTTTTATTTATTGGTTGAGTTGCTTTGTTCTTAAAAAGTTTCGATACAAAAAAGATCGTGCTCAATAGTACAAATAAATTAATGTACCTATTGCTTGCTCATTTCATGCAACTTCGTATTTAAATAGATTTTTCAACTTGTACGTGCTGAATAAATAAAACTTTCACTCAAATATAAATTTTATTTGCTCTGTAATTAAGAAAATCGAATTCCTTATTTTGTACGTGGCTAAAACACTATCCACGAAAAACCAAAAAAAAAGAAACCTCATTCTTTTAGTCTGCTTTTAGTCTATGGCCGATCGCCATTGTTAAATGCGCGCGAATAGGAAAACTGATTAATTTTGACCGCCATTGTGACAAAAAAATCACAACTCGTTTTTACTGTTGAAGATGTTTTTTTTGTATTATTTACTTCACAAGTGTGTTGAAAAATGTCGTATGATACACGTGTGTATTGATGATTACCGTCCTCGGCTCTCTTAAGACCCTCACCTACGGCTCGGGTCTCAATGGCGCCTCAGCGGTAATCACCAACATTGCACACTTGTACCATAATGTACTATTACAATGCATGTCCTCGAAAAGAGCGTTTTCCAAGCAGCCAAACTGTGTGGAAAGTGTTGGAATACTGGCAGTAAGTAAGCCTATCACTAGTTTAAATGTTTTGTATGTGTTCTACAACTGACGTGTTAAGTCACTTCAATAAAAAATTTCCCCGTGAACTCTCAAAATACAACGTGGTATTTTTATTTTAAACACAACACTGCATTTCAACAATTCAACAGAAAGTGTCACTTTTTTTTACTAGTGCTTTTTAGTTTCCTGTACTTTTTAATTTTTAACTCCAACGTCAGCCCGGCGCATAGAGTTTTTATTATTTGATAAAATTTTAAAAATTAGTTAAGTACAGATTATCATTCATATAAAAGGTAAAAGAAAACCAATACTTCATTTAAGGCGTATTTAATTACTCTAGATTTTGATCAATAAATTAATTTTAAATATTCATTAAATATGTTTGGCAGAATGAATATTTTGCTCGTGCCTTTTTGCGTTACGACGTGAAAGCTATTTGCACATGCGCAGTAGATATGCCCGAGGAACTATGAACTAATAGTTAATCTGTGGATATGCTGAGCTCCCTTGAATAAGCGCCATTTTATTAATTTCTTGCTTGTTTCAGATTTTTTTTTTTCTCGCACGACGCATAGTAAAATTTTGTATGATACACTTGCGTAAGATGATTTCAGACTCGTGTCGATTTATCCACTCACTCGCTTCGCTCGCTCGTGAATAATAAACCACTCATCGGAAATCACCTACTTTCCGCACTTGTAGCTTAAATTACTATTATCATATTACCCATGACTAGAGACAAATCAAGGGCAGTATAAGTTGGTTTGAATCTCTTCACGACTTACTGTTTCAGCACTCTTTTTAAGGTCTTAAGACGACGATTGTCGCCAATGACCAAACAAAATAAAACGCTCACTCGTTTCATACCCGCGGGACCCAAAATTTTGTAGTTTCTTGTACTCATGACTTTAAAGAAAAAGCTTCAGATCAAACTGTAGATAGTTAAATTGTCTTTGAGATGGACGCCCAGTGGTTTTGGTGCAATTGTCGTGTTTTTACCGTTTTAAACATAACTTTACAAATTAATTACACTATGTTATACGAATAAAACTCATTTTTTTTTAGATCAAATTATTAAGAAACTGGCTTTATAAAAAAAAAAAACATATTTTATTGTAAGGCATTAAGGCCCATAGGGTATTAGTATTACATCTTACTTAAAACTATGTTAGTTTCATGCAGGAACACTCAAAAATAATATAGAAAACCACAATCACAGCAAGGTTTAACCGGCTTTGTTAACAACATGTAGCCTGATAAACCTCCCCATCGTAGGCCCATCTAGCCTCTCTGCAAACACCCTCAGAATGCTGTTGCTGCTTCCCCTCACTCTGGATATTACTGAGGCAACTTTCTTCCGCATTATTGCAAAATAATCGTCAGTGTGCGCAGCAGCGAACATACCTGACGCACCACAGTAAGGTGGAAGCCACAACAGTGCCATGAAGGTATTGTTGTATTGAATGCGCAGGGTGCAACATATATTTTTTCCAAAAAATTACGACTAGCCGTTTAGACGTGATTCTCATTTTAAAATCAGCTACTCAAGGGTATCTGCGCCTTAACACACTTTCATGTATGTGTTTATTTTGTAAGAAGATGTTTTAAAAGTCGCGGATCCTTAGCCACTTAAATCGAAGAAGTTACAAGGTTTGAAATCCCTTGTTGTAGCTAGATGTTACTATGTAAGTACTTCAATATCGAAATCCCACATTAGGAATTTCTTCCTGTATCGTGGGTGCGTTTACAAACATATATACTCACATACACAACACACCCAGAGCTGGAACAACTATCTGTAGATCATACAAATTTTTGTTCCGTGCGGGAATCGGGGGACTTGGAGTATCGGTGTTTTAAAGATTTGTTATAATGAGCTTTAACTGAAATTGCCAAACATGACAAGTAGAGCTAACAGGGTTGCCGAGCAAGCACATTTTTAACACGCTTTTATATTAGCTTGGTATGTATGTATCTATGTACGAGTATCAATGTGACGGAATATTTGAAAGTGATTTTCACCCCCTTCAAAACTTTGCAAAGATTTGAAACTTTGCACACTTATCAAGGACCGATGACAATGCAATAGTTCAAATAGTTTATCGCATTATCCTTACCAGGATCTTCAGGAATACCGACTTTTTAGTTCAATTTACCATTAAAGCGTGTTTTTAGTTTTTAGAACTACAATTTATTAATTAGTTGTGGGCTTCCCCTAAATCTGTAGACTATGAAATCTTCGATATGGGCAATTTTCAATAGTTATCAGATTAAGTGGAAACACACGCTTTCTTCTTTTTATCTTGGACGTAATTGACAACGGTGAAGGCAAATATCGTGAGAAAACCTGGCCTTTTAGTTATTAAAAGATTGTGGTCCATTGGTGTAATTACAAGGCGTTCCAGTGCGAGGATGACCGAATAAATCTTGTATATATTACATTAATAAAACAGTAGGAACGTTTCTCTGTCTGTTCACAATAATCTCCGAAACTACTGAACAGATTTTCTTAGGGGTTTTCGCAGTTAGCTTAAGCTTAGTTTTGAGCAACATTTAGTCTTTGTTTTATTAAAATTGGAGGTCGGGCATTAAAGTTATGGTCTTTTTTATTTACTCAGTTTTAATTTAATTATTTTACATCAATATTTTCAAAAATCGAAATCGGCTGTATAGGCTGTTTTCTTTGTTTAAAAAAATGCCCAGTTGCAAAAACGCGCCATTTCTAGTTTTTTTTTTTTTAAATAAACTAATCTAATTCTTTGATTTGTTTTTACTATTTCCCACAACTGTATAAAATATATATATAGGCTTGTTAATGACAGCTCGTTTGCAATAACCTACTTTCCACCGTAGTATCACAATGTACTATTTTGTGTCGGTGCCTGACACACCCATAAATCAACAGCTAATGATGTTGCAAAGCTGACCTTCAGATGATATCTAATGTCCTAGTATTTCGTGTCTAAGAACACGTGGCAAGAGCACCAGAGTTCTCAATGTTCTCATCTCAATATGGCCAAATAATGGGTTGGTCTTTATGGTCCCTGACGACCAGTCCTTTTTTGATTATCTTCTATGGATGCCTGAAATCCTGGTATCCAACGTTGTGGAGCACGTGGCATGGGCGTGTACCGAAACCCGCAAATTTGCGCAGAATTGTTATAGGAAATATGAAACCTTTGAACAATAAAATTAAAACCGACTTCTTGTAGTGTTTTGCTTTAGAAGTCGGTTTGTTTTTTTATGTTAAAAGTTTTTATTTTTCTCTTTATAGTTTTGGTAGTTCATATTACCATGAAAATCATTTATAGCCAGAGTACATTTATAGACTAGCCCTCTTACTAATAAACGCGGTATAAAGTTATACCAGGTATAACAAAGGAATAACCATACATTTTCATAGGTTTATACTTGGTATAACTTTATACCGCGTTTATTAGTAAGAGGGTAAGATACATTGTTTTATTACGGAGTTCCAATGCCGACCTTCTGTTTACATCATCAGATCAGTTCGATGGTGCCATATTCACCAACCCATTTATTTATATCTTGTACCAGTACCATACTCGTGACATAGTTATCCTTATCATTAAGGAATTCCAGTGGTCTTCTTCATCAGTTCCACTTCACTAAATGATACTTTTCGAGTGCAATTAATGCTTTCATGTTGATGAAAACACCAAAATCGGTATATACTTCCCTTTTATTGTGATTGACGAGTTACCTCGATTTACATTGTATCCCATCAACAAATCCTGACCTGATGAACATGTGACCACCTGGGAAGTACACCCTTTCAAACAAAAGAAGATTTTTCCAAATCGTTCCAGGCGTCTCTGAGTAATCGGGTAACATAATCATTAAAAAGAAAGATTCCGACGAATTGAGAACCTCCTCCTTTTTCTGAAGTCAGTTAATTAGTAATACATAATATTAGGTATAGATTGTTTCATTGTTTGAAAATTGTTTCACTACCTGATAACTTTTCGTCAGACAAGCACAATCATTGTATGCTCTTAGGCGCAGGCCACACAGAAATGGCGTCGGGCGCGGACATAGCACGGGCGGCTTCCTATTCCATTCAAATTTAAAACAAAATGCACGGCAATAAAGCGCTATTTAGGACACACGGTATGTCGTTGCTTGGACGTGGTTATTCTGTGTGGCCCATTATGTAAGTACCTACTTGTTACACATACTCGAGGGTTTTCGTTTCGATACAACCAACAAGTACAATAATATAATACTAGCATAGCAAACAGTTGGAATTCAATCTACCAACTTTCCGCTGCAGCGATACTGTTTCTTTTAGATATATTTCAGCTTTTTATTTGTCCCTGTAATGAAACACGCCTGTGTTAGAATTCGAAGTATGTGTGACGTCATTAAATCATGAATTTTTATTTTTCATGTGATAATGGTTTGCTATATAATACATACCTGTCATATTTATCAAGCGCCTACCGACAAATGTTTAAGTACCGACCTAAATTATTATTGTGTTGTCAACTACCTACAAATGTAAAAGAGTACCCACCTAAGTAAATATTGTTGTGTACAGGAAATAACTCTTAAACTTGTATTAATCCACATTGATGATATTACTATAAATTATTACGTAATTTGTAATGATTACTGTGATGTATCCTGGATTTTATATTGCTATAATAGTATTATAAGTCCTTTGAAACAATTGGTACAATACTGTCTCTTAGTATCAATATTCTTTCGAATATTGATTAAGAATGATTAAAGAGATGTTATTAAATTCCTTAATTGTCTTGTTACGTTTTAAAATGGATTCATTACATGATAATTTATTATTGTTTACCTAATTATGAGATTATTTAAAGCAATATAGAAAATGGCGGGATACCGCGCCATTTTCTCATATTGGACGTATTGAGACACTGATAGACCCAAGATTATAAAATATTGTGTAATGGACAAGCTGACTTACTTTTCTGTGAACTACAAGCCAGTACAGGCCAGATATAATATTATATATCCTTTATCATTAATAATTGGTGTAAGATCGACTACACAAGGCTAACGTAAGTTATTTGATATTATAACTTTATTTTACCTTTGTCTTGTCCATGTTATTTTGATTCTATAATATTGTAAATACTTTGTGGTTGTAAAATATATCGATAAATACTATGAAAGAGCTTCCGTGGGGTTTCTTGCCCTTCTTACACACGAGAACTAGGTCTAGCGAATGGGCAGTAAGCTCGATGAGCCTTCTAAATATAAATTAATAGTCAAGCCTTATTTAAATAAATATCTAGTCTTGTCTTTCTGTGTTTTTATTCATAAAACCCTTCCCTTACACACCGCATACATTGGAACCCTGATACACAGTAAATAATCAGTTTCCATCTTGACATTCAAAGCTTGCTATCCTGGTAGATATCAATACTTTTATATAGAGTTCCATTCATGATTCTAACACACGCACGCACGTGCCTGTTCTTCTTTGCACTTGGGTCGCGTTGTTGGCAAACATAAAGTTGTCATGGCAACTTGTATTGTATAAACGAAAATCGGCGTTCCTACCAATTTTGGACACGCACAATAATCGGAACTAACGCTACTTATTTTTTACCGCTATCTATTTTATCTAGAGCTAAAACTGTCACCAGTGGTCTGGGATCACAAACACAGCCTGTTTTTTTAATTCTGAGATTTCTAGACAGCAGCCGAAAGTTCACACCGCAATTTCCTACATGCCCTAGTACCGACTTCTCAGTGCATTTCATACTAGGGCGCCAGAATTGACAGGTACAGTACAGCACCACAACTACCCGGATCCTGGATTGCTTTCATAAAATAATCTGCTGATTTTGATTTTATTATAATTATTTATACTATTGAAGTTGTTGTCCCTTTTATATAGTACTGTAACAATTTTATTTAGAACAACAGATTGCAACAAAAATTTATAGATACATAAAATACCTACAGGGGTGAATTTTTCAAGCGGCCAAATTCGAAACTATGAGGAATAGCGAAAAACACTCGAGGACAATTTCGATGAAAATTAAAACTGCATCATCGGACTTTTGAAAAATCAATAGTACTAGCCAGCAGATTTTGGGACAAAAATAACACACGCTGTATTATTACACCATCCGATAGTGTTGCTAATAAGGATAATATTATGGGAAGGAATGTCATACGACAAACTTGGGGAAAGACTTCACAATATACATTTTTTACTAGGACAATAAAATATTATTTTTGTTCCACATGATGATCGTAATTTTCAATACATAGCCGGATTCGATAACTCAATCATGGCACTGCATTTAGCATTACAACGATTTTGATTCCGTTTGTAATATTCTCCAATTATTTTTTATGTCATCAATTGATTGCTTGAAATAATGGATTTAACTTTCCCTATAACTGAGGACTTAAAAAAATGGTCCACATCGAAGTTTTAGTTCTTAATTCTACCAGCTCCCTTATTGTACATTCAGACTTAGTTTACATCGACGATATTCCTTTTTTTGAACATTTTTTTGTTGCTTCTACAACTTTTAATCGAGGGGAGAAGCTCGATTTCACTGTTTTTGCAAGGTCGTCTGATGCACTTGGCGATTTAGACTTGTTACTGAGTCACGAACTTCAATTGATTCCTGGCGTCCTAGTATTCAATACCAAAAAACACGTGGCTTCGGAACCCCCGATTTCTAAAATAGGAATTTGCAATTGAGTGTTTGGCATTGACCAGAACCAGACTGATCTAGTAAGATATTAGGAACTCAAATAGACTAATATTTCAATTTTGTATAACAACAAAACCAAAAATGACAACTTCTATTGATTGCTTTTTCAAAACATTCTTACACTTTTTCATAACATACAATAAGAATCTTTTGAAAAACATTCTTATTGTATGTTATCAAATGTCATTCGGCTCACAGAATGATTATAATAGTTAGAATCACAGTTCGTATTTCAGTTGCCTCTGAAGGTGCACCATTAGTAAGGTTTGTTGTCCTAGTATCTAACACCAGAAAACACGTGGCAGGTCAGCTTAAAAACAAAAAAATAAACTATAGAGGAGTTCTTGTCATATTTTGGTGTCCTGGTATCCCCGTGTCGATAAACACGTGGCCAAAGAGCTGTTCAGTCATTCGGAGCAGTTGGAGCTATTTTGATGCTCGCGTTTTTTTCATGAATGGTCTCCTTCACAGTAGACAGGAGACTTGTACAAAATTGTATGCTTCTAGAACCAGCCGTGAAGGCTGTGCATTGTCTGTTGTCTGTTAGTAAATGTCTGATTGAAAAAAAATAGACTGAACGTACATCTACCTTCATCTTTCTGAACAACCGACAATATCCGAAACGGCGGACCCAATTTGACAGGGCTTTCATTGGCAGATGGCTGATGTTATAAGGATTAACATGGGCTACTTTATTTAAAAAAAAAAGATTTGTGGTTCCGTGTATAAAAGAAAACGCCTTGATTTTTTTGTTGTACGTGTTTGATACGGACGAAGTCGCGGGCAACAGTAAGTACAGGCGGTAATATTAAGACGACAAAACGCGCACTCGTTTCACACCCGCGCGACCTAAAATTTAGTAGTTTTTTGTACTTTACTTATTATTCTATGACTTTAAAAAAAAAAGCCTCAGACCAAAATGTAGATAATTAAACTGTCTTTGAGATGGTGTTGATTTCATTAAAATACGCCCAGTGGTTTTGGTGTGATTGTCGTGTTTTTGCCCGTTTTAGACATAACTTTACAAATTAATTACACTATGTTATACGAATAAAACTCAAAATTTGCTTAGATCAAATTATTAAGAAAATAGTCTAATGTAACATATATTTTTTCCAAATATTTACGACTAGCCGTTTAGACGTGATTCTCATTTTAAAATCAGATACTCAAGGGAATCGGCCCCTTAATTAGATAGGTAGGTACTCGTAATATAAAACGCATGCGGTGGCGTGGGCGCCCTGTGAAACACTGACATTACTCAGTAATATGTCTATATGTAATACCTAAGATATTAAGTACTCTTTATGTTCCAAAATTAAGCAAAATTAGCATTCTACACATACACATTGACCTAGTTAATTAATTTTAATGTATGGTGATGCTTGGTGGTAGTTGGACGTTCTATTTAGAATTCTGTTAACTCCAGTTGTTTTCTGATACCCTCGTATCCTGTGATGTAAAACAGGTGGCCTCGAGAGTATTGCACAGGCACAGACACCTGTTGCCAGACTAGTGTGTCGGCGCCCGCCATGCCCATAAATCTACAGGTAATAAATTATGTTGCAAATGACTGACCTGCAGTTTACATCTAATGTCCTAGTATTTTGTGACTAAGAACACGTGGCAATAGCACCAGGGTTCTCATTCTCAATTCGGCTATAATAATTATGGACCAGACAAGGACTAGTTCATTTTTGTTTGCCTTCTTTTGATTCCTGATATCCTGGTACCGAATGCTGTGAAACACGTGGCATGGGCAAGTACCGCTTGCACCCATGACAAATTATTGGATTCCTTCGAAAAGAGTATCTATCTTCACCAATGAAGCGTCCACTATTTATTGGCAATACCTAATTATTTAAAGAGAATTTGTTATACTATTTCATGGCCTTGCCGAATTCACTTACGCATTTAGGCTGCTGGTTTCCTCACGGTGGTTTCCATCAGCGTTGCTTGTGATGTCCAAGATAAACTAAGAAAGTACATTCATATGAATTTGAAAAAGTTACTTTGGTTCTTTTCCGGGTGTGAACCCACTCAAGCACGAGAGGCAAGACCTTAGCCACTGGGCCACCACAACATTAAAAATATAATAAACTTTTTATATGTTTTCGTTTGTTTCAAGTAGCTATCCGGTCATTTGGGTTCAATTGAATCATGATGTCTGTTTAGTACTTTGATTGGCGGTGCTTATAAAATAATACACATGTACTTGCGGGATTTTGATTCTTTCGTAACTATTTCTCCCGCCAAGCATCGGTGCTGTTTCTTTTGTAACATTTCGCCTTTTACAAGTATTTTATACGTGATTGAACTCCGAAATTGAATACGTCATTTCAACGTCATAAATTGAATAATAAGACGACCTTGAGATGAGACACACGGACGCACCCCTGTGTCTTATGGGTGATCTACATGACAGCTGTACCTCGGCTCTGATACCCTAGTATTTTGTTTCTCTGAACACGTGGCCGTTTCGCGTTGGTGCGATCGCTATTCACACCGTCCACATACGTCCCATACGCCTGAAACACAGGTTTCAAACCTAAATCGGGCGGGTAGCTAGTAGCTACCAAAAATAGATATTCTTGTTTTTAATCTTGCAGTTGTAATAAAATCGAATTTGAACACGTTCTTTCAAGTTTCAACGTCATAGATTGTATTTTTTTTTCCAATTAATAACATTCTTAAACAATATTTTTAGCTTACCGTGCATTTTCATCCAAACCAAACGTGTATGCAAAATATCATCTTAGACGTTTGAGGATAACTACTTCAAAATTCAGTTGCAAGATTTGGCCCGAACATACATACATTGCAAGTTATACATTGCAAGATAAGGCGCCGATTCCCTTGAGTTGCTGATTTTAAAATGAGAATCACGTCTATATGGCTCGTCGTAATTCTTTGAAAAAAATATATGTTATATTAGACTATTTTCTGAATAATTTCATCTAAGCAAATTTTGAGTTTTATTTGTATAACATAGTGTAATTTATTTTGTAAAGTTATGTCTAAAACAGACAAAAACACGACAATCACACCAAAACCGCTGAGCGTATTGTAATGAAATTGACACCATCTCAAAGACAATTTAATTATCTACATTTTGATCTGAAGCTTTTTTTTTAAAGTCATAGAATAATAAGAAAAGTACAAAAAACTACTAAATTTTGGGTCGCGCGGGTGTGAAACGAGTGCGCGTTTTGTTCCCTCAAGGTCGTTGGCGTTAGTCGTCGTCTTAATAAATAAAAAGCTTGTAATAATGACACGACCGTGAGACACACGCACACGGTCGCACCCCTCTGTATCATATTTATGACCCATACGACACCTCCAACTTGTCTCTGATACCCTAGTATTTAGTTTCTATTAACACGTGGTGGTCCCATCGGTGTTCACACTGTCCACATACGATCCACACATCCTGCTCCTCTCCTTCCTCGCTTTTGATAATATTTATGTGTAACTTTTTGTAGATAATAAAGTTACAATCTTTCTGGTTACGCTAGTCAACGGCACGAACTATTTTGTGCGCGGGGTTAAAATGCATTTTATATCAACCGACAACACGTGCGGAAGAGATATATGCTTTGATGAGCAGTAGGAAGCTAGTTCGCGTACGAATACACACTTTTGCAAATTTGTAGCGAAATGGATAATGATTTAGGACGAAACCGAGCGTGCGAAATTTTATAAACAGACCTTTGGTAGTCTGGATATCATGAAAAAACGACTAAACGAATCTGTTCAAAATAAAATTATTTGCATTGTTGAACTACTAATCTATCCTTGTATGGAGGCCGTTTTGCAATTTTCCGTCTTCTTATGGTATTTATTTGCGCCCAAAAATGCGTTAAAATTTGTGTCGATATGTGGAACTTTCGACGCTCATAACTTTTAAATATTTTCTTTTTTTACTTTTTTGCTTCCATACAGGGCTAGATAATGATGAGACAAATTGATATCACTTTTTATTTTGAACGTACATTGTCAAACAGTGGAATAATCCCTAGACTACGTTTGTATGGAAGAATTTTCGACTGGTGTACCCTTAATGCATTAATGCAAGGTCAACATACTAATTGTCTCAAAATTATCCAAACACTATTTTAAAATTAATTGTTTCTATTGTCTCATTTCCGTACGTAAAATCCACGCTTGGCCATAAAAGAACAGTCTGATAAATAAAATACTTATGCTGATTTATCAGAGGTATTTTGATTTTTCGGCAGTTTCCATGTGTAAACAAAGGAGCACTAGAGCCATCTTGTGTCATAACACTGCACTAAATGCAGTGAAGATCCGTCACTGACGACTCCTGTTATCCTAGTACCGATTTCCCCAAACACGTGACGTCACTAGAGTATTCCCCCGGCTCGGGCCGACTGACGGGAATTTAGTGCTGCGGCTCACGGCACAAAAAAGGTTGCCACCCGGGGGTATAGTGAAACGGGACCATGGGATTTGTATTGAACGAATGGACGGAGCCGTTATGTCGGTAAACAACAATAATACATGGCACCTTTTTTTGTTATTATCTGGAACTGTACCGGTTATTTTTGGAAACAATTAGCAAATTAAAAATGAAATTACAATTTACTTTTTGTTTAGCAAAAAGTTGCTAAAGTGGCACGTAAAAGTGTATTTTTTGTCAATTTCACATACGAAAATAGAGCTTCGGGTAACAACTTACGTGCTTGGTTATGTGAATGCAGTAACAAATCATGCGTTACAATTGTTCAATAATACGTCAATGTTACTCGTCAAATCACAAATGCCATTGCCAGATGTCAATAGTCATTTGTACTTTATTTTTTGTTTTTTTTTTTTTATGGTATGCGTCGTGCCCGGCACATATAAACACTTTTTCTTTCTTTGTTTTTTTATTAATTGTGTTTTTGCGTCTGGTTTGGTACGCCTGTTGTTTTAATATGATTCTTTAATTAGCATGGATAAAGTTAAAAGAGAGAGAACTGAATTACCTATTGTTCAGAAGTTCAATAGATTTAATAGTAAAACCCCTTGAATAATGCAAAAAATACCCATCATCTTGCAATTTATGTTACGTATTTTATGTTATAAGGATAATTTAAGGTGCACTTGGTTTATTGCCTTACTCAATAGACGAAATCTAGCAAAAAATGAGTGTCATCTAGGTCCGTAAAATAATAAACACGGCATTTAAATACTCCAATCCTAGGTACTCGTTGCGTCGGAGAATGTTCTAATTCATCCAATTGATGATCAATCAAGTCAAATATTAAATCTAAATCAATTTTTATTAATAAACTAGCTGTGCCCGCAGCTTCGCTCCCGGTAACTGACTGCCTACCCTACCCTGCTTGGCTTCATACCTACCCAACTTACTTACCTATTACCAATTTTTTTCTAGTGTCATCATTCTTTCGCGGCGAATCTTAACACCGCCATTCAGAAAATGACTTCAAATACACAACGCCATCTATCGAATACCGAGTTCAACTGTCTGAATTTTAATTCTTGAACACTATAAACTCATCTAACTTTTGATAGAGTGAACCGATTGCGTTGAAACAAAAACTAAGTAATACTTCAAGTTACGCACAATTTTTATGTACTTATAAAAGTTATCTACATTGGTTTCATACATTTTAACTAATGCGTGCACAAATAAACAGACAGAAAAAAATCCAAGAATGCTGGAGATGGGTTCTGTTGGTTATGCTTTAACATCCTAGCTTTTATTTTTGGAAATGTTTTCGATGTACAAAACCGATTTTCCTACAGATTTATTATATGTATTGATATTGATTAATTTACACAAAATGACAACTTTTAACTTACTATAAAGTAAACACGCTAATGGGCGATGATGCAGAACAAAATAAATTGACTCACACTCCGTTGTTGTTGAATTAGGTAATTTTCGTATGTTTGCAATTTTGTTTGTGAGTACCATGTTCCTATTTATAAAGTTAATGAATTTACCTGGTAGTGCTTGTAATACTTTATATCTATACGTAGTTTGGTAGTGTTAGTCTGGGTGCATCGTTCTCACTTATATGAATTAATGTACGAGTATTTCTGTAAATGTTGTAAAATGTTGATGGGAGATATGGAAGATCGAAGTGTAAATGAAAGTTAGAAGGAGATTGCTGGTTGTATTAGGAGTGCAGCGAAGGATATTATGGGAGAGACGAAAGGAAGGGGCACGATAGATAGGGATACATGGTGGTGATCAACTGAAATACAAAATATGTTAAAGGAAAAGAAAAAAATCAAGGAATGGCTAGGTGTAGACCAGGAAAACGCTAGTTTGAAAGCTGAAAGAAAGAGGGTGTATGATGCTGTGATGATAAAGGCTAAGAAAACCGTGGCTATAGCGAGAGCAAAAGCTCTCGATAAAATACGACATGCTGGATAGCCCAGCAGGCCAAAAAGATCTGTACCAGCTTGCTAGAGCTAGGGAGAAAAAGGCGAGAGATGTTTGTCAGATAAGACGTATAAAAGATGAAGTTAGAATGATTCTTTCTGATGATGAAAAAAATAAGGATAGGTGGAAGGACTACTTTGAATAACTGATGAATGAGGAAAATGACTGGAGTGGTGTGTTACAAAGTAAACCTGTGAGTGAGGGGTTATTGAGAATGGTTAGTATGGATGAAGTTAGACTAGCAGTAAATGGAATGAAGAATGGTAAGGCAGTTGGTCTGGACGGAATACCAGTTGAAGTTTGGAAGTTATTGCTCGTAGATAGATGGACGTGGTTAGCTTTATTATTCAATAAGTTGCTGCGGGAAGAGGCCATACCTGATGAATGGTGCAATAATTCACTGGTGCCCATCTTTAAAAACAAAGGCGATGTGCTGGAGTGCAACAACTATAGAGGAATAAAGCTAATGTCACATAGTATGAAAGCTTGGGAGAAAGTTATTGAAAGACGGCTGAGAGAAGAGAGTGAAATGTCGCAGAACCAATCGATGCAGTACCCAAGTTAGGTCTATAGTGGGCAATACTGGCAGCTTCAGTGTGGCAGTCGGCTTGCACCAAGGGTCGGCCCTCAGTCCCTTCCTCTTCCTGTCGATAATGGACGGTCTGACTTCGGACATACAGGAAGAGGCACCCTGGTGTGTACTGTTTGCTGATGACATTGTGCTGGTTGCCGAGAGTGGCCTAGAGGTACAGAGCAGATTGGAGGTGTGGTGGTACAGACTGGAGAGTGTTGGCCTGAAATTGAACTGAAGCAAAACTGAATACTTGTTTTGCGATTTTGGCGGTCTCTCCAGTTCCGTGTCCATAGATCTCGCTGGAACGCCCATACCAATCTTTTCCGATTACCTGTACCGAGGGTCGCTTGTCCAAGGGAATGTCAAGGTAGACCGAGACGTAACGCACCGGATCAACTCAGGATGGATGAAATGGCGACAGGTCACTGGAACAACTTTCGACCCACGGATGCCCCTCAAGTTAAAGGGGAAAATCTACAAGTCCGTGATTAGGCCTGTCATACTGTATGGATCAGAATGTTGGGCTGTGAAAAAGATGGATGAAAGGAGATTGCATGTAGCAGAGATGAGAATGTTGAGATGGATGTGCGGCGTGACGAGATTGGATAAAATAAGAAATGAGTACATTAGAGGCAGTTTGAAAGTGGCGCCAGTGGTAGAAAAGTTGAAAGGCAACCGTTTGTCATGATATGGTCATGTGATATGGAGGGATGAAACGCATGTTACTAAAAGAGTAATGAATATAAATGTGGATGGATGGAGAGGGAGAGGAAGGCCAAAGAAAAGATGGATGGACTGTGTGAGGAGTGATATGAAAGAAAAGAGATTCGGTAATAACGTGACAGGGGATAGGATGGTATGGAAGAAGCAAACGTGTTGCACCGACCCCAAGTAACGTGGGATAAGGGCAGTAAGATGATGATGTAAATGTTGTAAAAACTTTTATTTTAAAAGAGTTATTATGGAGTTTATTTTTAAAATTAAAATTTTGACGTTCAAAAGTGTGCTTAGTGGCCTAATTGAATTTTTTTTGACTTTGACTTTTGTTATCCGTTCTCAGTCTCAAGACTATAAAAATATCTATCAAAAAATACTTGGTGCGCTACAACGAGTTAACCAACTACTGCGTAGCAAGCGTAGACTTTTACTTAAGCATTTTGCTACAGATACGGTCTACGGCGTAGCGAAACGTAGGCTTATTGCTACGAATGTTAACGTAGCTGTAGCCTTACCAAAAGCGAGCAGAACAGGAGTTCAGCGAATTATACCCATAAATATAGGTAGTACCTACTAAATAAGCTGATGAAAATAATTATTAAATCTTATGATAACGAACAAGCCATCAAAAAACCTATCGATGGAACATTTGATAAAAAAATTGAAATGTAAGCTATCTAAGTAATTATTTAATTTGTATTAGAAAAATAACTCTTTATTGTGATCCTGAATAACTTTCGACATTAACAGTTCACTGATAGACAACTGAAGGATCACTCAAACCTGTAATGGAAGGGTCCACGCCTGTATAAACGAATCGTAAACCTGCTCATTGTAAACCGCCAATCAATGCAAGTATGCAAGTGTGCAGTTCCATTCATACACAAATTATAAATAATACGAAATCTATGCGTCATTGTATAAGTAGTAGTTACTATCAACTGACAACCTTTTCTTTTCAAGCTATGGTGGCGCCACTTGTAACGGTATTGTGACAAATTCAGTGCATTCACCTTTAGTTCCTAATTTCGCCACGTGCACATATTAAGTTTGCTTGTCTATAATCATGTTCATATTATGTTGCAGTGAGAGCTCTTCGTGATTTCTTGTGCTCTGGTACAGATTGTCCTTAATGCCTCCTCTACACTGCTCGCGAAGTTCCTCGGCGAAGTACTCTAGAAACTTTGGCTAAAGTCCGAAGTGTGACACTAGACACTCGTTCAACTTCGCGATGAGCTCATTCGCTCTGTGGTGCCGATAGCCTGTGCACGTTTGTAATCGACGCTCAAGTAGCAGTTGCCGTTGCAATGTGCACTCTCGCGTATTATAACTACGTGCATATTTGCACAACGACGTCACGACGCGAACTGAAGTCAACGGAGTAGTATAGAGTCTCTTCGTGTGCGCACTTCGGGCAACTTCGGGCCCTTTGACTCGGGCGCAAAAACAGACAACAAATTTAATGGAAGTTGCCCGAGGCGAGGTAAGCCGAAGTGGCTCTCTACACTATCGTATTCGTTTAACATCGTTCAACTTCGCGAGCAGTGTAGAGGAGGCATAAAACGTGACATTCTCAGCTGATGTGCTTTTCCCACAGTTAGTTGGATGGAAATAAGACAGAGGGCGCTTTTACTTGTTTGAAGTTCTCATAATGTTTTGACGAGAATTTTTTTTTGTTGCTTGAATATAGCTATATATTGGCTGTTATTTTCTTTTTAGGCGCTAGTTAGGTATTTGTGGTTGGTACATCGCCTCTATTTGGTGTTATTTTGAAAGGGTTTCTTTTGTACACTTTATTAATTAAATAATAACTGTATTATTTATATTACAATGTGTTTAATTATAACCGGAAATCGCGATAGATTTTCCGAGTTTGCTGTAGCCATCTCTGGGCATTAAACTTTTCAGGAAGCGTTCAAGCTTGGTTGCAAGGAGGAAAGCTAAATTTTTACACTATAATCATATATAATCTAACGTTACGTTTTAAATATTCGGTAAAATAAATCGTCTATAATATAGCCATTATTTCAAAACAATAAAACAGCGGTTTATAAACTTCCGATGAATTCCGCGCGTCTATTGAAACTTGTGATGCTGATTGATGTAGGATTGTAGGTATGTATATTATTATGTCGACTATTGGTTCAGTGTGTTCCTGCTGCAATCTGCTACCCTAGTACTTTTTACCCCACAACATATGACACCATTTTGGTTTGTACAACACTAATATTTAGTGGTGTTTCGTACCAGATTTTATTGCTCTCTTTTTTATAAAATTTACAAAAGTAATAGGCACGTTAAAACTACTAATTTGATTTCAAAATAAGGCATAAAATTATATTGCTTTTTTTCATATTACCTATTGATTGGATCATAAACGGATCATAATTATACTCAATATCATCTAAGCTGCGATCATCATTGCAGTGTTCTAAAAGTTACTTTTTTTATCTAGTCTTTGCTTGCCCACTGCTAGGCAAAGTTCATATCATCATCCGGCCTGATTTCTCCCACTGCTGGGCTAAGCCTCTCTTTTCATATGCATACTTATAAATAAATGAAAACCTGACGCGTATTTTCATTTCACTAAATCGTATTTTTCTTCTGTAAATCTGTTAAGGCGCCTCCCCGAGCAAAACGCCGCGCTAGTCGTTTTTGTGCAGTTTTTAAGAGCTATCTACTCTTAATTTAAAAAGAAATATCAATTAATAAAAATACATTAAATTTCTACATAATGTTAATTCTAAAATTGTAGTACACTTTTTTTTTAAAGAGGTTTAAGTATCACTAATCTCCTTCCAACAAAACCATAAAAATGTGAAATAATTATTGATAGCATGCATCTCTTCGTAAAGTGTTCATTAATTATTTTTTATTCTAACAATAATGGATAGACAATTTGTTAACGAACATTTTGTAAGTTTTATTTTTTTCAAAATACCGATATTCGATTTTATAAAGATTTTATTCTAAAATCTGGGCGTATTCACTACCGTAATTCATGCGCCAACAGTGCCGTTAGGCCAATAGGAATGCTCATATCCCATGCTGATTTTTTGGTCAGGGTACGGCCTTAATCTCTATAGGTAGGAACCATTCCCAAAGCTCATCGCATACCATGTTATTTGTTCCCGATGTGCCATAGTTTCACACGTGTATGGCATGTTTTGCCATCAGTGTAGTTGTCTAGTAATAGTTCAGTTATAGTTCGAGGGCTCGCCGATACTTGTAAACTGAAATAAATGTACACCCGACCAACAGATTGGATCTTGAGCATTTATTATTCGTTTTATATTAGGGATCTATCCTGGGTAGAAAAAAATAATTCTATTTAGTCAGCCATTATCAAATAATATTGGAATCGTATTTATTGTTTTGTCAAATAACTAAAAATTGATAAAGACAAAGCGTATCAAAATTCAGGAGTGGGGGTTTGTGACGTCACTTTGTCAGTATAAAGTGTAGCACACCGTGACGTCTCACGATATTTCAACGAACTGTATCGTCTTATTTTTTTGTTTACTTGGCAAAAGAAAAAAACGTTTCCAATATTTTTAGGTTATCTAACTGACAGATTTAATAGATATTTTTTGTCGACATCCCTTATTCAGCAGTTATGTTTTACTTATAAATAAAATATGTGCATGAGTCCATGAATCCAGATCACACACTGTAAAAAGATCTGGATTCATGTGTAAAAGATCTGGATGCTACGGTGTAAGGGGCGAGCAGTCTAGTTTCAAGCTTAAGGTCAAAGAAATAAATAGGACCAGCAAGACCTGGTTTTTTCATATTCAATGCTTGGGACTCTTTTAAGGCGTATCTTTTATGAGCTTACTTTAAATGTCGTTTTGTTGGCTATTTTCCTCTTAACTCAACTTTCTTATTTTTAAGGGGAAAAAATCAATTGAACAAAGAATATATGCGTCACGAATAATAACCATTATGTTCAATTAACTACAAGTAAGTCGCGTATTCTGGAGTTAACAATTTACTAACACACAATTTTTATTTTTATTTAAGTATGTAATTTAATTTAAAATTTAATTACAATTACTCTCTACACTTATTGACCAAACACGTGCAAAGAGTCAATAATTATTCGACCCATTCTGCCGTGCCGGTGTACAGAGTAGTACCTCACTCATAGATCGTCGTAAACTCGGCGCCTGCGCATGTGACCGGCACTTGCTGCGCAGCTTGCTACGATACGTCAATTTCTACGTTTGTTGTATGGCTATAATAATTGAAAGCTTTTATCTATTTAGAAAATCTAAAATAAAATAAAATCTTTTTGATCTAAATGAATTTATTTCGAAATTTGGCTATTATTATACACCGCACTTTTTTCTCGGCATGTTGCGTTTAAAGCGAACCTTAACGAAAACAGTTCTATGTATCATGTTCATAAAAACAATTGTACCAAACATTTTTAAATATTATATTCAATGAATACTAATACTTAATAGACTCACGAATATTGCAAGAAAACCTGTATGTACCCATGTAGTATATGTTATGATTTTCCAGATGTAGACGTAGTATCTTTATAGTGGAAAACAATTTAATATTATCTTAATGCTGCAATTGAACCTGTGACCCCATGCTCAGTAGACAGACGCTCTATCATTGCCACTGTGAAAAAACGAAAAATATTATGACGGATTGTAGAAAGATTTTTTCAGCACGATGTCAAATAAAATTATTCATTGTTTTTTTTTAAACAGGATTTTTCATGGCGCTTGTGACGGTGCCGAAATATCGAGCTCTCAGCAAAAATCTAAATATACATGGTAAATATCCCGAAACAAATATTAATCCTAATGATTGTGACCATGTCAGCTTAAAAACTTATACTAAGATTTTTAGGGTTGGGTAAAAACGGGACCCTTCTACTAAGACTCCGCGGTCCATCTGTCTGTCTGTTACCAGGCTGTATCTCATGATAGCGAGACAGTTGAAATTATCACAGAAGATGTATTTCTTTTGCCGCTATAACAACAAATTCTAAAAACAGAATAAAATAAATATGAATAAGTGGAGCTACCATACATCAAACGTAATTGTTTTGCCGTTTTTTGCGTTAATGGTACGGAACCCTTCGTGCGCGAGTCAGACTCACACTTGGCCGGTTTTTTAGTATTCTTCTCAAACCGTTTCATTTGTTATCCATATCATGGCAGTGCACAAAAAATAACTAGTCCGCCATATTGGGCCGTCTGTCATATTGGATTTAGAATGACCTCACTTCCTAACCATGCACTGTCTTCCAAACGAAACGTGTATGCAAAATTTCATCTAAATCGGTGGAGAGTAACTGCTTTAAAATTCAGTAGCATGATTTGACCCGAACACAATTGTAAATATGTTCAACTGTATGTTCCTTTTTTTTTGTATTTTCAACGGTTTATCTGTCAATTGTGGACCGATATAGTAAATTTTGTTTCAACGAGTATTTTCAACGGTTTTTTTTGTATTTTCAACGGTTTATCTGTCAATTGTGGCCCGATATTGTAAATTTTGTTTCAACGAGTATTTTCAACGGTTTTTTTTGTATTTTCAACGGTTTATCTGTCAATTGCGGATCGATATTGAAAATTTTGTTTCAACGTGTATTTTCAACGGTTTATCTGTCAATTGTGGCCCGATATTGTAAATTTTGTTTCAACGAGTATTTTCAACGGTTTTTTTTTGTATTTTCAACGGTTTATCTGTCAATTGTGGACCGATACTGTAAATTTTGTTTCAACGAGTATTTTCCCAAATTGGTCCAATTTTAAAGTGCTGAAGGTTGCTGAAGACCTTCGGAGATATTCAACAAAAGTCTTCAATAAATGACGGAAACTCTCTCGGGATTGCTGCAATCGCATGTCTATATAATGTTTACACCATTTCATAACATAATATCGCGCCGGCACGCTCTAAAGGGGTGAGCTGATGTGTACAGCTCTGGTACACCCTCATTTCATGTTATTCGGATAATCTATTCTGGCATAACTGTGGGCATTATAGATATGTACCACAACTAAAAAGTGTAAAATAAAAACATGTTTACAAAAAACTGTAAACAACTTCCAAATAAAAACACTACAAAATGAAAAATAACTTCAATTTCGCCAGTCGGAGTAAAAAAACGAAAAGACAAAAACAAGAACACCGACTTCCGAAATTGAAGTTATTTTTCACTTTACAGTGTTTTTATTTGGAAGTCGTTTGTATCTTTTTTAATACTAGCTTCTGCCAGCGGCTTCGTCGATAGTCGAAAATTATCCCGAGGGAACATATGTCTGAGATAAAAAGTAACCTATGTGCTAGTCCTGTCTTAATTTCATACAGATCCGTCCAGCCGTTTGAGCGTGAAGAAGTAAGAAACATACATACGCACACACACACTCACTCACAATCTTTCACCTTTATATGATTAGTATGATAAGCGTTTAACGTATTCTAGAGGCAATTATACACATGTACCGCCCAGACAGCAAACATTAACCACCCTTATCTCCATCGAGAACATGCATACATTAGCGTGAACAGCAAATCCTACCCACCGTTTAGCATGTTCTAAATTAGTACATAACATGTCCTCCAGCGCGGCCTGTTCAAATCTCCCAATTGAAAAACGTCGTTACACGGTGTGGGCTGACTCATCAACACACAGGCAGAATGGCTCAACTGAAATTTTATGAGTTGGTTTCCCTTAGCGGTGCCTTTTCGCTAAACATATTTGCTTAGGGCATTTTTTTGGGCTCATCTTACTTATTTACGCATTCTACGGCCATGCTGATTAGGAATAGTTAGTGGTGCATACTCGTATTATACAGTCGTCGTCTGCAAAGTTGGTGCGCTTTTTTACCCGGCTGCAAGGAAAGTAATATGTTTTTCGCGCGTATCTTGTATGTATGTATGTATGTAATATTCTTTATTACCTCGTATCTTTCAAACCACTTGACGGATTTTTATAATTAAGACATTGTTAGATAGGTATTGTCCACCCAGTCGTTCTTAGATAAATGCCGTTGAAAAAAAAAAACATGGCGGCTTTTAGCCGCCATATTGTAGGTGTTGTAATATTTTTTTGTACAGCTTTTGTTACCCTTTTAATGGCCTGGCTAGTGTTACCTGCCCAAAAGTTTATTTCTTACCAAAACAAATAATTTTAAATCATTAGAATATATTCACAACAATATTACAAGCACGTCTCGCCAATTTGTAGATCAAAGACGCAAACAAAACGGAACAAATTTTAAAACCTCATAAACCTTTGAAATGTGCACCGATTGTTTGTAAAATTGCGGTGAGCGGAACTATTCCCACCAAACATATTTATAAAGATATAGGGCCAATTATAAATAGCGCGACCCAGTGTCCACGAAAATGATATGACACGATTGAGTAGAACAAATGTATAGAATAGAAAAATACACGACCCACTGCGCGGGTTCCAGTCCATCCGACAACATTTCGCGAGCTGGTCGACAGGCGCGAGCCGGCCGGCGCGGGCCCGACACCTTCCTGCAAACTATATACAACTTTACGTCTTTTAAAAAAAAGTGTCGTTACTGACGCGAGTGTTCGGTGACAATGATATGGATTTGTGAGCGTCCCAGTGAATAGGCCTCGTTCGCGCGACGCGTGACGGATGACTCTCCCGCGCTTTTACGTCAGGTGCGTTCATGTAACACTGATATAACATAATTAATGACTCCGCACACATATTGATTTTATTGTCACATTACTGCAGTCGAGCTATTGTAGCTGTCGCAAACTTTTTCCAATAGGGTGTCTCAGCATAATTAAAAAGCCATGTTCTACAGTGAATTGTGTCATTTACAAAATAAACTGCTTTGGCCCAGTTTAAAAGACTTATTTGAGAATTAAACGGCGCTCGACGTAACATGAAACATCAAAGCGAGTGGGCTCATTGATTTTCCGTTAATTTATGTTTAAATGGTTATTAGATAATGTCGGTAAGTGTGTGGAGTGGTGTTATTTTTCTCGTTTTCGTGTGTAAGGTAAGTGAGCGTCAGATATGAGCGGCCCGCGGGCTGGGTCGCACGTGGTGCCTGTTTGGACACAAACAAGTGAATTCTATTTTAGTTTTGACGTTTCGTAACAAATGTCCCTTGGCCGGTGTGCTGATAAATGGCTGCTTCTGATAAATATGTTGTCTGCTATGGCTGGACTCGTGTGTTGTTCTGTGGTACGCGTGTGTTTTCACTGTGACAAGTCCTCGGTCGCCGATGTAAGTTTTTATTCTTATTTTCGTGTCTTATTGTTTGTTTGTTTCCTGAAAGACGTGATTTATAGTTGCCGGTGGTACATATGTGTTTAAACTGTATTAACAACAAACAGCTTTAAAAAACAAACAGTTTAATCTAAGTTTGACCATTAATGCAATTATTTTCGCTTAGTTTGTAAAATAATTGCTGAAAAAGCGTGGGCAAAGTTGTGGCGAAAAAGTTTTTGAATTCCCTAGGTATTTTCAGGGAAAAATGGCTCTGTGAACACTAAGTAGTTTTTTTCCATACGGGAAATTGTTATTGTTAGGGTCTACCCTTAGTTCTAGCATTTTTAATGTGTTATAAGCGCTTTACAATATTGTTTGTGGAATCTGTTTTGTTAGTATCAGCTGATCGCACAGTAAGTAGAAATGTTATAAATTGATAGAATGGGTTGTTTTTCTAATTGTTTCACAATTCATCATAGATTTTGATTGTTCGTCAGACAAAAAATGATTGAAAACTTTTCAGTATACCCGTAGTAACCCATCAAATATTAATATTGTTTTGACTCTGTAGTAACCTCTATCAATATTTCCGTAGGTGTCCACATACACGTCTACTGTTTAATTAACATAAGGCTTCTTGATGATTAAATATCGCAGAAGGAGATTATGTGAGGTACCTACAGAGTTATCTACTCCATATCCTCTTATCATAATGTAGCGACACGCTCTTTCAGATATGTCTGTACTGGCTTTAGCTAGCGGTTTCGCCCGAAGTGTTTTATCATCTCGTGGGGACATTATACCGGGATGCAAATGTGCTATTCCAGTCTATAATCTATCTCTTTGCCAAATTTCATCTAGATCTGTGGAGCCGTTCTGGAGGGATTGAGTAACAAACATACTTCCACATATCCAAACTTTCACATTTATAATATTTTAAATTAGACTTTGTTTATTTTCTTGACGTTTATTTAAGATAATATTCATATTAAAGCTAAGAAGAGCTCATTTTATTTTAGACTAGCTGTTACCTGCGGTTTCGCTCCCGTAGACCACCCCTAAGGAACCAATTTTGGAATGGAATGTAGCTGTATTGGTGAAAGAATTTTTCAAATCGGTCCAGTAGTTTCGGAGCCTTTTCGGTAGGTACAAACAAACAAACAAAAAAATCATTCCTCTTTATAATATTATTAGTATTAGTATAGATTTCAGAACATTAATATTTGATGAATTATTATTAGATTTATTATTGTTTTCATTTTAATTTAAAGTTGCTAAGCTGTAATTAGGATCGGCGTCGATGGTGTTTTGTAGTTTCTGCCTACCCCATGTGAAAAACACGTGAGTTAATGTAAGTGATTGTTATGTTATCCTTTATCTGCGTAACATGAAAAACGTAAAAGATACACATGTCAATCATAATAAAGAAACCAGAGTACTTAAAGGCTACCTTCCTCAGTACCCTCAAGCTCATAACACCAGTTTACCGAGCAGCACTATAAACCCGGAAGCCATCCCCCATGGCCCATTCATCGCCAGCCCTTTCACGCCACCACCCGAAGCCCAACAAATCAAACGACCCACAATTGATCACCACATTTCCGGGACACATACATAAGAACGATACAAGTTGCAAGTTTTTACAGCACTTGTTTCTTCGCCTTAATGTGTGCGGGGTACCCCTGCACCCCGGGGTGGGGTGCTGGAGTACCCCAAGTCCCCAAAGCTCATTAAAGAGTTCGTTAGCTTTATCAGCAGCGTTTACGGGTGTATCGCGTTTTTATAGATGTTTGCGTTTGTTTAATTAAGCCTTACGATGCTCGTTTGGGTGTAGGGTGTTGCTGATCGGATAGTTAACACTATTGTGGTTGTAATTGATTGTTTGCACGTGTGTTAGGGGGTTAAAGGACACCGGTGTATTGTTTTACTATAGTGTTAACTAATACTTACTGATAAATTATTAAAAGTATACAATGATCATCTTTCAGCGCTTGCTTTAGTTACTTGACGCTTTAAAATTTGATATTCTATTGAGGTACGAGTATTTTTTTTATGTTGAGTTTTTTTTTTAATACTTTGTCTCTAACTAGGAATTTCAACCTGTATCGTGGGTGCGTTTACATACATATAAACTCATACACAACATCCAGAGCTGTTGTTCCGTGCGGGAATCGAACCCGCGACACGCAGCGCAGCAGTCAATCGCTCAACCACTGCGCCAACCGTGCGCCCGTAATAGAATACATAGATGGATTCGTTGACTGTCTGTTGTTTTCACAGCTTACTCAAGAGGTTTTGACATGACACTGGCAGCCAGTCCTAAACGCTGGCAAAGTGCACTTCTAGTATTATCTAAGTAATACTAGAAATAAGTAATAAGTTACGATACTGATGCCAGTCGTACCCTCTTCCCTGCTAGCCTAGTACCACACTCCGTATGACATAATAATTTAATTAGCGGTATCGCTAATTGGATTACGATTATCCTTCGCATTTAACACCACAGGTACTAGGACCTCATTTAACGCGGTGGGTGAAGTTTTAAGGCGTTTTTAGATTTACATAATAAGTCTTTTGATCTGTCTTCTACACTGAACTATGGTTTTTGTTTCAATGTTTTTATTTGTGAATATTTATCCTCTTTTTCACTGAAATTAAGTCACGTCTAGCTGTAATTCGTTAAAAGTTAGCAGTTACTTAGTGCAAGGCGAGACTCAGCAATTTCCAATTTCGAAGTTATGTAGTTGTCAAACTCTACTTTAGCTGAAAATCTGTCAATTATGCTCATCACATCACATCATCACATCAGCAGCCTATTAATGTTCCCACTGCTGGGACACAGGCCTCCTCTGTGAGAGGGAATGGGCCGTAATCCACCACGCGGGCCCAGTGCGGGTTGGTGGATGTCACATGTCTTCGAATTTTTGGTTCTACGACATGCCGGTTTCCTCACGATGTTTTTCTTCACCGTTTTGAGAGCAGTGGTGATGATATAATTTACACAAAGTAAAGCGCCTGCCTGGGCTTGAACCCACGACCTACAACTTGTAAGTCGCTTCCGATACCACTGGGCCACCACTGCTCTTTAAAATTATTCTCAACTCCAAATTATTCAGAAATCGGCACTAAGCTATGACCGCCATTCTCCGATCCGTCATGATTAGACAACTCTATCAGGTTGCCTAGCAACAGATCCCAGCAATTTTGACAGACACTGAAATTGACTTCTAAAACCCCAGACAAGTGCCAAAAATGTAGATTTCGGAGGTGACAATTTGTCTACTGGGAAACGACCGGTTTCACAAAACAATTCACAGGATTTTTAACTTTGTACAGTTAGGGTTTGTCCACATCGCCACGTCACGACGTCGTCAACGAGGAGACGTGCGGTGTAGCAGCGCGGAACGTTTACATTACCGTGTCGTATAAATACACGTCACTATGTCGCAATGTCACACGTTGTCATGCCTTGACAAATTCCGGTAATTTTTTCTGCATTTCTGACAGAACGAAACAACGTTTCGTTTTGTTTCTTGTAGTTTTTGACAGTTACAGCATTTCTGACATCTTTTTAGCATAGCTAATCGCTAAGACATTTAAACATTAACTGAGCGATCTCATCGCCACGTACAACGCATCGTTCCGCGGCGACTTTCCCGTACCGGGTATTACCACGTCACGTCAATGAACCGCGACACCGCATCGTTCCACGTTGACGACGTCGTGACGTGGTTATGTGGACAAGCCCTTAGGTTAATCCATGTGTCTAAAATTGTATGTAGGTAACTTAGCAAACAAAATAAATTGTAGCACATGACTACTGGCTCTGTGTAAGCTTTACTGGAATAACTTTAATGTCTACATTGTACTACAGACTAGAATCCTGGCAGACAAACCCGACATGAGTTCATCGAAACTAGCCATAAATCAGATTTATGACCAGGAACACATAGAGATCAATGCAGTAATCCACTGCTGAACGAATGGGATATGGGCAGGGCTATGGCGGTCGAATAGATAACCGGACGGTGACGTAAAACGCGTACCTTAGCACTTCCTTGTTACTATTGATATGAACCGCAAGGACTTTGGGAATTGACAAAGACAAAGATAAAGACAAAGGTATTTTATTTCAAGTAGGCCACCAAGCGGCACTTTTGAACGTTAGGTACATTAAAATTGCTTCCAATAACTTAACTGCACAAAGTAATTCAATAGCGCCAAGGGTAGTAAGGTTATTGTAGGACAATACAAACAATACAAATTTAATTTAAAATTTAAGAAACCCCCGACATTAAACCTTTAAAAAGCCAAAAACAACCCTCGTACTCGCGTCGGGGAGCCGCCAACATGTAAAGCAGTTTATTTTATTTACTTATTACTGCTTTTTAAAGGTTATGTGTCGGAGGTTTTTTTTTAATTTTATATTTAGTTTTTATTTCATGCTTTTTAAACTACATGTTATATACCTAGTAGTAGACCCGCTTCAATCGACAATCTATCGAAACACGTAATTATGACACGATATCTAGCTAAAAAAACCAGATTCGTAGAGTAAAATGCGGATAACTTTTGAATGGCTGAACCGATTTTAATCAAACATAGCTAAGAACACTCTCGACAAAGTCACCATTCAGACAAAAAAATCAAAATTAAAATCGGTTCATCCGTTTAGGCGCTATGATGCCAGAGACAGACACACAGATTCACAAAAACACACGTGAAACTTATAACACCACACACTCTTTTTCCGCCGGGTGTTAAAACATCATGTTTTCATATTACGTAATTATACTTGTTGGTACAAGGCGGATCAATATATTTTATTTTTTTGGTATCTGGTTCTCACTTTAGCTTACATACGAAATGTGGTATTATCAGAGAATAAGTTGTAATACGTATCTGCATGTTCTTGTACTAACTTAAGGTTACACTAGTCGAAAATTCATCCATACAAACGTAGTCTAGGGATTATTCCACTGTTTGACGATGTACGTTCAAAATAAAAAGTGATATCAATTTGTCTCATCATTATCTAGCCCTGTATGGAAGCAAAAAAGTAAAAACAGAAAATATTTGTAAGTTATGAGCGTCGAATGTTCCACATTTCGACACCAATTTTAACGCATTTTTGGGCGCAAATAAATACCATAAGCTCTAAAACGCAAAACGGTCTCCATACAGGGATAGATTAGTAGTTCAACAATGCAAATAATTTTATTTTGAACAGATAGATTTAGTCGTTTTTTCATGATATCTAGACTGCCAAAGGTCTGTTTATAAAATTTCGCGCGCTCGGTTTCGTCCTAAATCATTATCCATTTCGCTACAAATTTGAAAAAGTGTGTATCCGTACGCGAACTAGATTCCTACTGCTTATGACAGCATCTATCTCTTCCGCACGTGTGGTCGGTTGATATAAAATGCATTTTAACCCCGCGCACAAAATAGTTCGTGCCGTCGACTAGTGTACCCTTAACAGCACTTTTCAAACCAGACACCAAAGCATTAGTTATACTGGTTTACCCCGTGGGTTTACCTCATCAAAGTAGGTGGTATTAAATAGAATCCCGGACAATGTTATCATATTTGAAGTGGTTAAAAGACACAAATATCAAGTGTTTATAAAAAAGAAGTACTATTACCGCCTTCAAGATAACAACCATTCTAGACATACACACGTATATGTAGCCATAAGTAGCTGTCCACTTCATCTGCCGAGACATTACCGCGGTTGACCCCTAGGCCACTAGCCGGCCACTCCAAACTGCAGGCACTCATCGTTTAATTAAGGCGCAGATACCCCTCAGTAGCTGATTTTAAAAAAACAATTACGTCGAAACAGCTATTTGTAATTTTTTGGACAAATATATCAAATTATTAAGAACATTTTCTTAATAATTTGATGTTTGTTTTTATTTCGTTTTATTCGTATAACATAGTGTAATTAATTTATAAAGTTATGTCTAACACGGACATCAAAACGACAGTCGCACTAATATGGCGGGCGTATTTCAATCAAATTTTCTAGCTTTTTTTAAGTCGTAGATTAATAAGGAAGTACAAAAATCTACTGAATTTTGGGTCGCGTGGGTGTGAAACGTGTGCGCGTTTTGTTCCCTCAAGGTCGTTGGCGACTGTCGTCGTCTTAATAAATGCGTAATAAGATTGGTCTACAGAAATTTTCACCTAAAGAGGCTACACTCGAAGGCTCGAGGCTTTAAAGCAAAACGCCGCGCTAGTCGTTTTTGTGCAGTTTTTAAGAGCTATATACTCTTTGTTTAAAAAGAAATATCTATCTATATCTATACAAAAAAAAATTGGTATGTAGTATGTATATTTTTGAGTATGTGGAATAGGCAAGCAGGCTGGTAAGTATGGTAGGGTTGGCAGGCGGATGACGGGAGCGAAGCCGCGGGCACAGCTAGTCAATTAATAAAAATACACAAAATTTCTACATAATGTTGATTCTAAAATGGTAGTACACTTTTTTTTTAAAGAGTTGTGTATCACTAATTCACTAATCTCCTTCCAACAAAACCATAAAATAGAGAAATAATTATTGACCGAACATTTTGTAAGTTTAAGGTTTTTCAAAAGATCAATATTCGATTATATAAAGATTTTATTCTCAAATCTGGGCGTATTCACTACTGTAATTCATGCGCCACCAGGGCCGCTAGGCCAATAGGAATGCTCATATCTCATGCTGTTTTTTTGGTCAGGGTACGGTCTTAAGTAACATACGCAATGCAGCTTAGTCTTTCATCAAGTTTTCCCCAAGAAACCTTATCCAAAATGATTAAAAGAACGCATTAAGTACAGCATAATAAATTTCACAGACCAAATTCTATCTAACCGCATAAACTTGGTTATCAATATTCTTTACCAACCCCGTCACACACACATGTATCTGTAGCCATAAGTATCTGTCCACTACATCTTCCGAGACATTACCGCGGTTATTAGGCGTCTTACCCACTAGCCCCAACAAACTGCGACGCGCACCGTTTCATTACCGCCGCAGTGGGCAGCTGCTCTAATTAACTTACGTCACACTTATGTCATCCCGGTTAAGTTACGGTTTTTAACTTACTGCTGTCATATCGCGCACCTGGGAGTTAGCTGCGTAAAGTTGATGAAACATCCGTTTTTTTTTGTTTTTTTTTTCGCAAGTTTTGTGTTCGTTATTTACAATTTCAATTTATTTATACATGTTAGTAATACTAGATCATTACTGTAGCTAAACTATGACAGACTTCTGTGGAAAGTTGGTCTTAAGGGTACACTAGTCGACGGCACGAACTATTTTGTGCGCGGGGTTAAAATGCATTTTATATCAACCGACAACACGTGCGGAAGAGATAGATGCTGTGATGAGCAGTAGGAAGCTAGTTCGCGTACGAATACACACTTATGCAAATTTGTAGCGAAATGGATAATGATTTAGGACGAAACCGAGCAAGCGAAATTTTATAAACAGACCTTTGGCAGTCTAGATATCATGAAAAAACGACTAAATCTATCTGTTCAAAATAAAATTATTTGCATTGTTGAACTACTAATCTATCCCTGTATGGAGGCCGTTTTGCAATTTTCCGTCTTCTTATGGTATTTATTCGCGGGCCAAAAATGCGTAACTTTCAAATATATTTTTTTTTACTTTTCGCTTCCATACAGGGCTAGATAATGATGAGACAAATTGATATCACTTTTTATTTTGAACGTACATTGTCAAACAGTGGAATAATCCCTAGACTACGTTTGTATGGAAGAATTTTCGACTAGTGTAACCTTAAATGAAATAGGTAGTAACGTTCTAAATATTACCTCTGCGATAATCCTTTAAGGCTATCAGGTAAACACCTACTTTAGTAATTCGGTATCATCATTCCATCCTTTTCAATAAACCCGACACACCAGTATTCAACATTATTTGTGTAGGCAGACACAAATGTTTTGCAATTAAATCTTTTTAAATATCTTAAACTAGCTTAGAAACTTTTGTATGCCATTTTAAAAAGCTGGAGTTCAAACAATGCACAATATTAAAACAGTTATTTGCTTAATTTCAGAATAAACAGCAGCCTTTAAACAAAACGGCCATGTTTTCTATAAATAAAAAGCTGAAGCCGAAGCTCAGACTGTACTTAAGCTATCTGACTACAAACTCGTTTACGATTCCGCGCAGAACTTAGCAGCGGCTAAGCAAAGCTTAAAGCTTAATTCAACAAAAGAAGCCGCCAGCGTTCGTCGGCGCGGCAGACAGCTCTGAAATAAATCGCACTAACATGCTGCGACTAAAGGAAAGACAACAGTCTACACCGGAGGCGGGGTTTGTTAAATTATTTGTAGTCTTTCTTGTGCAGTTTGCTAACTCAAAATGGTTTAATTAACACGCTTTTATTAGCTTGGTATGTATTTATGTATCAATGTAACGGAATCTTTGAACGTGATTTTCACCCCCTTCGAAACGTGGGATTGATTTGAAACTTTTTGCACACCTATCAAGGATCGATGACAATGCAATAATTTAGTCAAAGTCAAAGCCAAAGTCAAAGTCAAATATGTTTATTCAACTTGGTTCAAATTTACAAGTAATGAAAGTTGATTCTACCGTGCGCGTTTAAATAGTTTGTCTCGGATTAGCGAATTTTTAGTTAAATTTACCATTAAAGCGTGTTTTTTAGTTTTTAGAACTACAACTTATTTTAAGTTGGGTTTGGGCTAATTAGTAACTAAATAACTTTTAATTTTTTATGCCCAATTTGCTAAATAAACTTAAGGGTTTTTAACCTCTTCAATCCTGATATTTATTTATTATTTAAAACAGGACCCAACAAAAAAATAAAAGTACTTAATAAATAACGTACCTGTATACAAACTAGATATATATAAACGAACAAATACATCAAAAATTCGTCTACATCGCTGTCAATGGGAAAAGTGAAGCAAAAAAAAATCGGCCAAGTGCGACTCGGACTCGCGAACGAAGGGTTCCTTACATTATCGCAAAAAAATCACGTTTGTTGTATGGGACCCCACTAAAATTTTTATTTTATTCTGTTTTTAGTATTCATTGTTATAGCGGCAACAGAAATACATCATCTGTGAAAATTTCAACTGTCTGGCTATCACGGTTCATGAGCCTGGTGACAGACGGACAGACAGACAGACAGACGGATCGCGGAGTTTTAGTAATAGGGTCCCGTTTTTACGTTTAAAAAATAAGGCAATCAAATATAAAAAAAAAACGGCCAAGTGCGAGTCGAGTCGCGCACAAAGGGTTCCGTACCCAGGGTTGCGTCATGTATGGGGACACCCTTTAATAGTCAGTGTTTTTCGTTTTGGAATTTTTCCTTTATTTGTGCTGTAAGACCTTACTTTTTGCCAAATTTTGTGATTCTTGGTCAACGGGAACTACCATATAGGTTTTCGAACCAAAACCTATATGGTACTTCCGGTTCACCGAGAATTGTCAATTTAGGTTAAAAGTTAGGTCTTACAGCACACATGAAGAGAAAAACCCGAAAAATTAAAATGTTGAAAATAAAGGTAAATTGTCATACTTACAAGTTTTCGCGAAAATCGTAATTTGCTTATATCGTTTTATCGTGTTGACTTAGGACCTTCATTTTATATTGGTATAAATTTCAACTTGCTAGGTCCACCCGCAGCCTAATTGCGTAAGTATATTATCCAAAGCAAAAGAATCGATTCTTTCCCAAAACCGACTTTACGTAGTGCATATTGATACGAAAAGTCGTTTTTGGGAAGGAATCGATTCTTTTGCTTTGGATAATATACTTACGCAATTAGGCTGCCGGTCCTGAGAAAATCGGTAGCGAGACACGGACAGACAGACAGAAAAGAGAGTGATCTTATAAGGATTTCTTTTTTTCCTTTTGAGGTACGGAACCCTAAAAAGTAAGAATACGTATAACTATGTCACTCATCTACTAACCCATTTACTAAGGACTTATTTGTAAATCGTTTCAAGCCTCAAGTAAGCAGTTGCGATTTGCGTTAAGTTGCAATATCGAAAAAGATAAACTTGAAATCTTGAAATATAGCTCATATCTTTCTGTCCACATACTTATGATACGGTTGTCACTATCGCCATAAAATTCCGGTTGGCTCTGCCATTTAATAGCCCATTACTGTAAAGCTGAGCACAGACAGCCAGACTATTAGTGCGATCAAGTCTACCGAGCAAAAAATCTGCAATGCACATTTGTACATACTATGGCGGACTTATTGCTCTTCGTACCTACTATTTTGTACATTTTGATATTCAATTATATTGAGTTGGGAGTTAACAATTTTTATAAATCTTTTCTCCACACTAGGAATTTCTCCTGTATCATGGGTGCATACATAAACATTATCGCAAAAACGGCACAAACATCACGTTTGTTGTATGGGAGATCCACTTAAATATTTATTTAAATCTGTTTTTATTATTTTTTGTTATAGCGGCAACAGAAATACATCATCTGTGAAAATTTCAACTATATAGCTATCACGGTTCATGAGATACTATAGCCTGGTTATACACAGGCAGACAGACGGACAGTGGAGTCTTCGTAGTTAGTCCCGTTTTTACCCTTTGGGGACTATTTTTACACTTTGGGGACGAAAGCCTAAAAACCAGACTGAAACTATCTGTAGGCCATACAAATATTTTGGTCCGTGCAGGAATCGTACTCGCAACACACAGCGCAGCAGCCAATCGCTCAATCACTGCGCCAACCGTGTCGTCATTATCTGCAAAAGACCACAACGATTATTACTGGTGAAAACCTCACTAACCATTGGTAGCATGTGTTAGAATCATGAATGGAACTCTATATAAAAGTATTGATATCTACCAAGATAGCAAGCTTTGAATGTCAAGATGGTTATTGATTATTTACTATGTATCAGGGTTCCAATGTATGCGGTGTGTAAGGGAAGGGTTTTATGAATAAAAGCACAGAAAGACAAGACTAGGTATTTATTTAAATAAGGCTTGTCTATTAATTTATATTTAGAAGGCTCATCGAGCTTACTGCCCATTCGCTAGACCTAGTTCTCGTGTGGAAGAAGGGCAAGAAACCCCACGGAAGCTCTTTCATAGTATTTATCGATATCTTTTACAACCACAAAGTATTTACAATATTATAGAAACAAAATAACATGGATAAGGCAAAGGACATAAGACTATCCCTTAAATCAATATAATATATTAGGACTAAAGACCATAATATGATATAGATACAGTTTCAACACAACCATTAGCAATAATAAAGTTATAATATCAAATAACTTACGTTAGCCTTGTGTAGTCGATCTTACACCAATTATTAATGATACAGGAAATATAATAATATATCTGGCCTGTACTGGCTTGTAGTTCACAGAAAAGTAAGTCAGCTTGTCCATTACACAATATTTTATAATCTCGGGTCTATCAGTGTCTCAATACGTCCAATATGAGAAAATGGCGCGGTATCCCGCCATTTTCTATATTGCTTTAAATAATCTCACAATTAGGGGAACAATAATAAACTATCATGTAATGAATCCATTTTAAAACGTAATTAGACAATTATGGAATTTAATAACACCTCTTTAGTCATTCCAAATCAATATTCGAAAGAATATTGATACTAACAGACAGTATTGTACCAATTGTTTCAAAGGACTTAGAATACTAATATAGCAATATAAAATCCAGGATACATCACAATAATCATTACTAATTACGTAATAATTTATAGTAATATCATCAATGTGTCTTAATACAAGTTTAAGAGTTATTTCCTGTACACAACAATATTTACTTAGGCGGGTACTCTTTTACATTTGTAGGTAGTTGACAACACAATAATAATTTAGGTCGGTACTTAAACATTTGTCGGTAGGCGCTTAATAAATATGACAGGTGTGTATTATGAAGCAAACCATTGTCACTTGAAAAATGAAAATTCATGATTTAATGACGTCACACATACTTCAAATTCTAACACGGCCATACTGACAAATACTTCGTCCACGAAGTACATATGTACAATTTTATATAGCTTATTTGATAATAGCATATCAATGAAAACAAAAGTAAGACAAAAGACATAAGACTTTTAAATTTACTTTGTAGCTTGGATCACAATAGTGACTCAAGATTAAGCGTTTTAAGATTATTATACCAAATCTTACTAATCACGTCATTTTTACTTTTGTCACATTTATTAATAATGAAGTGTTTAACCAATTACATTCAGGTAAACTTACAATGCTACTTTTAAGACATCGTGGTCCCTTTCAGTCGTACTGAGATACACCATCAAAATTATTTACCAGATACTTTGACATGTCAATCACATTAACCATCTGCTGGTGAGATATCAGATACCAAATTAAAGATCCGAATTGGTTGAGCCAAATAAATAGACACGCCAAACGCTTTCACCCGCTACTGGTGAGATTAAATGGCGGCAAGTATAAGGCCTAGTAGCGGATATTGAGCCAAATAAATAGACACGCCAAACGCTTTCACCCGCTACCAGTGAGATTGAATGGCGCCAAATATAAGGCCTAGTAACGGATACTTGAGCCAAATAAATAGACATGCCAAAAGCTTTCACCCGCTGCTGGCGAGATCAATTGACGCAAATTATAAGGCTTAGCAGCGAATAAGTTGTAGCATAAACATGCTGATTACATTTATCGAATTGCGGTAAAATCTTTTATTACTTTACCGAATTGCGGTAACAACTTTTATTACGTTTACCGAATTGCGGCAAGATCTTTTATTACATTTACCGGATTACGGTAAGATGTTTATTTATTACATTTACCGAATTTCAGTAAGATGTTTATTTATTACATTTACCGAATTTCAGTAAGATCTTTATTTATTACATTTACCGAATTTCAGTAAGATCTTTATTTATTACATTTACCGAATATTAGTAAGATCTTTATTTATTACATTTACCGAATTGCGGTAAGATATTTTGTTATATTTTTACAAAATATAACTCGGCAAGATCTTTTATTATATTTTTGCAAAATATAGCTCAGCGGTATCAATGTCAAAATAAATGGGAAATCAATAATTCAATATTATTTCACCAACCAACAATACATCGCTCGGTCAACCTGACAATATTGTTGCAAATTGTACTGATTGTGCATATTTTCTTCTGACCAGTAATAGTTTTACGGATTTTGTCAAGGGCACTCTGACCAGTACTTGACTTTTCATCGTAATAACATTAGCTATTTGACCAAGACCACAGAATAAGCACTTTCACGGTAAAAGAAATGCAAAGAAAAGATAATTACTACAGAATTTTCACCTGAAATCTGCACTAACATTGGACCAATAACAGACCAATAGTGACATATTTTTTTATAATTCTCTTGCTGTCTAACATTAGATCACGATTTGTTTATATTCAAATCTGAATCTAATAGCCCTAAAACTTATTACATTTATTTTCAGATCGATCAAAATGCATGGTCATTAAAATATTAATTGGATTGCTACTTTTAATATTTCTGAAGATTAAAACACTAATTTTATTAATTAACACGGAATGTAGGAAAATAATTTCGCTACAGCTTTTGCTGTAACTACTATTCCTTTTTAATTTTACCCAAAAGACAGCCAAGAGAAAAACTGAGCAGATAACATTTTCTTGTAAACGTGAGAATATTGTTAAAACTACTATTCCATAATAACGATTCTTTGCAAGTCCTTTGTACCTCATATGTGTGAATGTGGTCACTAACTGTTTTATTACCAAGTTGGGTACACTTTTGTAAAAATACCCTCTGGTATTCAAAATATTCATTCTGGTAATTAAACATTCTTTAAATTCTCATACATTTAACTCGATTTTGAGATCTTGAGTTATGGCGAGACCAAAATGTTACGATTTTATTAAGTGATAATTACCAATTTTTTGGTATATAAATTGAAAACCTTGGAAAATATTGTTTTACGCTTATTCAAACATATCTTTATAACACATAAGATATTCAAAATTCACATATATTCAATAGTAAAACAAATAAAACCAAATTCTCACCACCTTTAGCTGCTTCGTGCTGCAGCTGTCAGATTGATTTCCATAGTCTGACTCCGATGCTCTGACAATAGTTTGCAGACTCGCAGATCCACTGTTCGTAAGGTAGCATGAAGAACCGTAGTTCCAATGATCGTACAGCTTCTAGATCCGCAAGCTATGCAGCTCGCAGTGCCGTCGTCTGTTGTGGTATCGCGAAGTCATCGTCTTGGTGCGAGTGGAGTTGGCGACTCGTCGACACGTTGTTTATGAAAATGACAAAATAGAATTCATTAGAAATCTGTGTGAGCTAGAGCTGAATCCCTGCTTCTGATGTTAGAATCATGAATGGAACTCTATATAAAAGTATTGATATCTACCAAGATAGCAAGCTTTGAATGTCAAGATGGTTATTGATTATTTACTATGTATCAGGGTTCCAATGTATGCGGTGTGTAAGGGAAGGGTTTTATGAATAAAAGCACAGAAAGACAAGACTAGGTATTTATTTAAATAAGGCTTGTCTATTAATTTATATTTAGAAGGCTCATCGAGCTTACTGCCCATTCGCTAGACCTAGTTCTCGTGTGGAAGAAGGGCAAGAAACCCCACGGAAGCTCTTTCATAGTATTTATCGATATCTTTTACAACCACAAAGTATTTACAATATTATAGAAACAAAATAACATGGATAAGGCAAAGGACATAAGACTATCCCTTAAATCAATATAATATATTAGGACTAAAGACCATAATATGATATAGATACAGTTTCAACACAACCATTAGCAATAATAAAGTTATAATATCAAATAACTTACGTTAGCCTTGTGTAGTCGATCTTACACCAATTATTAATGATACAGGAAATATAATAATATATCTGGCCTGTACTGGCTTGTAGTTCACAGAAAAGTAAGTCAGCTTGTCCATTACACAATATTTTATAATCTCGGGTCTATCAGTGTCTCAATACGTCCAATATGAGAAAATGGCGCGGTATCCCGCCATTTTCTATATTGCTTTAAATAATCTCACAATTAGGGGAACAATAATAAACTATCATGTAATGAATCCATTTTAAAACGTAATTAGACAATTATGGAATTTAATAACACCTCTTTAGTCATTCCAAATCAATATTCGAAAGAATATTGATACTAACAGACAGTATTGTACCAATTGTTTCAAAGGACTTAGAATACTAATATAGCAATATAAAATCCAGGATACATCACAATAATCATTACTAATTACGTAATAATTTATAGTAATATCATCAATGTGTCTTAATACAAGTTTAAGAGTTATTTCCTGTACACAACAATATTTACTTAGGCGGGTACTCTTTTACATTTGTAGGTAGTTGACAACACAATAATAATTTAGGTCGGTACTTAAACATTTGTCGGTAGGCGCTTAATAAATATGACAGGTGTGTATTATGAAGCAAACCATTGTCACTTGAAAAATGAAAATTCATGATTTAATGACGTCACACATACTTCAAATTCTAACACATGCAACAATACCCACGGGAAAATTTGTGGCAACCATTACCCGTTACGCAGAAACAACAATAATAAATTACAAATTATTCAAACTACTAGGGTTTCATAATTAACCAGCAGAAGACCACAACGGCATTAAGCTGAAGTTACATGTGCATTTGTCAAAATATACCGTGTGTTATAATCATGGCCGTTAGCAGGATGACGGAGTGGGGGCAATTGCTGCAACACTCGCAATTTGACCATAAATCTGGAATACGCACGATTTATTGCGAGCACTCGAAATAGTGCATGTCAAATGAATACGTGTGAACTGAGATTATTTTAGCAATGTGAACTTAGGCTAATAGTTTGAAATTCTTCAAATTGCAACAAAACGGTCAATAACTGAGAAATACGCACTAAACGTTTTGGAAATACTTTCATTATGCGTACAGCTAAGGAGTGGAATTTCCTGCCAGAGTCTGTGTTGCCAGATAGCTACAACCTCGGAGTCTTTAAGTCAAGAGTGAATAGGTTACTTCTAGGCAACCGTGTTACACCGTAGACCACATCATCGCTTACCATCAGGTGAGATAGTGGTCAAGCGCGAGCCTACCTAAAAAAATATGGAAATCCTTGGATGATTTATTCGGTTACGCTCATGCATCTAGAGTTTCGGTAATATTATTATACCTAAATGGCAAAGTTTTGGGCAAAAACAAAATTACTGTCGTGCCACCGACACGAAGACGAATATGAGGAATAACACCTAAATCTGTAACACTAACAACCAAAGCTGAGTAGATTTATTTAGTGTTTATAAAACGAGGAGCTCGTGGCTAAATAATAACAGCCGCACGGGTCGATCATCAAGGTTAAGCAACGCTTGACGAGGTCGGTCAGTGGATGGGTGACCATTTCAACATACCGAGTTTCCTCCGTGCCTCGGAAAGCACGTTAAGCCGTTGGTCCCGGCTGTCATTTGAAGATCTTTGACAGTCGTTACGGGTAGTCAGAAGCTTGAGATCTGACACCAGTCTTGCCAAGGGGTACCGTGTTACCCAGTTACTGGGTTGTGGAGGTCAGATAGGCTCCATATAAAACACTGGTACTTAGCTGAATCCGGTAAGACTGGAAGCCGACCCCAATATAGTTGGAAAAAGGCTAGGCAGATGATGAAAACAAATCTTCTAAAAAACTCCAGCTAGCAAACTACCGGTCAAGCCATACACTACAAAAACAAAAATATCAATACTAGATAAGCTTTTTATTATCATAAACATATTTATGGCCACTAAAACTACATTTTCACTACTTTCGCCTTCCCTTTTTTTGGCACAAAATCCGCTGATCATAGACTTTTTTATCTATGGCCGCCATCTTTATAGGTCCTAAGAAAAGTTCACACAGAGATTATTTTGTCCGTTTGTGACCAGGAGGTCATGATTTAAGGGAGGTCGGCGAGCTATTGGTGCGTAAATTACTGAACCCCTGGTGTGAGGATATTAGAGGTGCGAGGATGAATGTGAGATAAAGCAGGCAAATGGAGCTTTAAATGAAATTGTTAGATTGCAGTCTGTTTCGTGAATGCAGGCAATGATATTTTGATAATTATGACAGCAAGAGTTCATTACTTACAAAATGTTGATAGGTTATTTCGAGGAAAAAATATTAGGTACTCAAAAAAACACACTCGAAATGCAAATAATCTCAAAAAACGCAACGCTAATATAAATTATAACTAGGAACAAGATTTATTAATCTCATTTACGATTGTATTCAAGATAAGTAAATAAGACAAACATGAAAAACAACTTGCTGAAACAGTCGGCAGTGACAATATTCCGACAACGAAAACAACAAAATGCTTACCATATGCTCAGGTTGGCACTACAAAATGTTTCCCTATGGTCGTTTTAGTAAAAATAGCAAAAGGTATGTATGTTTTATCAATTCAAGTGTACTACGATATTGAATCCTTATTTGTTTTTGATTGATGTGTCTTTAATTGCTCCAGAAACAATTTATGAACCTTTTAAATATTGACCTTCGTATCTAATGTAGGTGAATATCTATATTCGATACAGTACATAGATTCTTCATGTGCCCTTCTTATTTCATAATTACGTATTTTGAACTTGGCCTCTTGATAGTTTAAGCAGATGGGGCTCTATGGGTTTAATTTTTAAAATTCTTTGGTTATCAACTGATGAGTAACTGCATTTTAATTTTATGGAGAATATTATTTATCTTTTACGGTTCAAGTGGTGCAGTTGTGGAATGCTTTGCCTGTGTCAATAAGGCGTGCTCAATCTCTGCCAATTTTTAAAACTATGGTAAAGAATCACTACCTCTCTCTTTAATAGTTGTATTTGTTGATTTCTATGCTTTTGTTCCATACTTATTACTGTATATTATATTTGTCTATATAATATATACATATATATATATATATATGTTTTTATTATGTAGTATGTATTTATTTTATATATAAATAGTACACCTAAGACTACCTACTATCACTATTAGCGATAAGGCTGCCTATTGTGTCAGCCAGTGTAATGTTTTCTTCGTCTATACTTTCTGTAACTTATATGGTGTACATAATAAAGAGTATTTCTATTCTATTTATTTAGAATCAATACTTTGCTAAACACTTCAGAGATTTTTATAAAACGGATTATTTATCTAAATACCTCTGAGTCAAGGTTCAAGCATCTGACCTACAATTTAACTATAGACGTTGACTTCAATGGTGAGACCTTTGAACTTATTCTACCCCTAGTAACCGTCTTATGTATCAATTTATATCCTATCCTAGGTTATCCACGGAGGGGCTCTAGATATAGAATAGTTTCCCGTATTAGGCATACCTGCAGTAGTTAATCATTTTTTATATATTTCTTAAAACGTTTCGGCTCAGTTTTGGTGATACAGTTGTGTTTGGACATATGCACAACATGTGAGTGGAAGAATTTCACACGTCTGATACAATATTTATTAATAATATTTAATAAATAACTTTATTTACATAAGAAACATTCAAATACATGGATTCCTTGACTCCTGAGCTAGGTGATAGACCTGTGTTACAGGAGCCAGTGCCCTCTTCCGAGGAGGAATTACAATTTATTCTTATGCAGACAGAACAGTGTAAAATTAAAACTAATGTACATAGAATAGAATAGAATAGAATAAATTTATTTGATAAGGTTACATTCAAGTGGATTGAATTCAAACTAATAATAAAACAAACTAATACATACACATATACATATCAAACTAATAATAAAATAAAATAAAAATCAAAGTCCAGCGTGAATGTGTTTGTGTGTGAGCGAGTGTATTTGTGTGTATGATTGTGTGTGTGCACGTATGTAATAATGTGTCTACGTGTATAATGGAAGGATTTGGCTCACGAGATGGTCACTATTATTTGCTCTGTTTCTTCGTAGCTGAGGGACAACAACCATGGCTTAAGGCTCTGCTTGACCTTATGCACAGTAAGTCTGTAAATTGCTACGTTCTTGTTGACCCTTTCGTAAATTTGGGAGCTTTGGGCACGATAGTGACGTTGAGCTAGTGCAGAACGACACTGGACCGATTTACAAACAGTAGTTGTGGTTAACAATTCTTTGTTTTAGCCAATTAGGCGAGACGGTCTTCCGCACAAATACGATCTACCAAAGAATAGGAGCCCAACAAACTCACATTATCTGAATGACTTAGAAACTTCCAGCTGCAGTTAGCCTCTCATTACTCACTTGGTTTTGTTTAGAAACTGTGGCTCTCTCAATAATCCCATGGGGAGAGACCTGCCACGAAATTAACCGCGTCTTAAGTCAAAATAATTGTTGGTTAACACCGCCATTAAATGGGTGTTAAATCTTATTCTGGTTTTATTGTAAGTTTTCCTGTTGTGGCGTGTTTTGTGGCCCCTCCGGTTTAGTGGCCTAGCAGGGGCGTCTGGCTCATAAACCGAGATTAAGTGTGTTATTATTCTGTTTGCATTTGTTAGCATTAAAATTCGTTAAGACTATTCTAAAATGTGTAGTTAAGAACTGGTTGGTTTTATTTTATATTTATTCAACAAAGAACCCTCCTCTTGACTTCGACTTAACCTGATGGAAAGCGATGAATGACGATCTAACGCGCGATCTCAGGAGATGTCTGTTCATTTTTAACCGACTTCAAAAAAGGAGGGGGTTCTCATTGAATATTTTTTTAAAGTTTAATTGGTTATAGGTAGAAAAGAACACAGACGCTGGCAAATCTTATCCACATTTACCTGTTAAATAAAGAAATCATTTTCCCCTGCTAGTTTCTTTAAATATTCGCCATAGCATGTATCGATGTTCCTTTTAGTGACAAGGCCAAAGTTTGCAGTATCACGGCAAAGTTAGAGCAAAAAGGTGTGAAACTACAGACGCTAGTCGGCAGAACTTTGGAAACACACGCGAACAGCTGCTCTATACTAGTATTTGTATATTTAAACTTTTAGAACATTAAAGCGGTTTTGTTTACTCACAAAAATATTATGCAGTCGTTTTTCGTTTGTACACTTTTTATAATAAAAACAAAACTTTTATTTAATTATAAGCATGCAAAATAGCGTGTTCTTTTCTCATATCGGCAAGCTAGAGGTATACAAAAATAACCCATATCGCGGTGAAAAGATAATCCCTGACCCATGTGTGGATTGACCCTTGGAAAGTTAATATAAAGTTGTAAATCAAGACGCTGAAATGAAAAAAAATCTGGCCGTAGAGGTTTCGGACCATTCACCCGACAACACGCTTAAGATTCCGTAGCATGAATTGGAACCGTCGAGTCCCTGTTTTCCTAATTCAACTACGCAACACTAAAACTATACATTTCATTCTCTAACTTCATTGTTCGTTTAGGAATGAACGAATGTAATGAGTGAACGTTGACATTGAACGCCTCTTGTTCTAATTTATTAGTGTATCTGTCGCAGGTGCTTGTCGCCCAAACATGTTCATTTGAGACCCTCACTTATATCGGACATGTTGACGGCTGTTGGAGCCAGTTCAGACAAATAGTTTCAAGTTAGTTTGGGAATATTCGGCAGTTGTAGTTAGCAATGTTGTCGGGGACTTTACTTTGTACGAAAGTTATTTTCTAAAAGTCTGTTTATAAGTTGACGTTTTGTCGATAATGTTTTGTTACTTTTTTTTTTGATTTAACATATTTTGATTACCGATCTAAATAGGAGGACCATCAGCTTTATTGCGTAATGAATTAGCAAAAGGCTATAAGTATGAAAAATCGACGATCACCCATATATTCAAAATCTAAATCAAAATTTCTTTATTCAATTAGGCCATTAAGCGCATTTTGGCAGACAAAATTTTAAATTTAAGAGTATTAAAAATTGATTCTACTGTCCATGCGAAAATAGTAGCTTGTAATGGAGAAGAACGGACAAGAAACTCCACACTTACTATTTAAAAAAAAGTGTTTTACAAGTATTTGGTTACTTCATTCTTGTTGAATATATATATATATATATGTGAGAACGATGTGAAAATACGTGCACGTAAAAGCGTCTAGAGTAAAACAAACAATTAAAAATACAATAAATTGGTAATTAAAAACAGCCCGATGCAGTTAAGTTATGATGGATATTTAATGGATGATAAGCATTTTATATCAAATTGAATATGTTAAAAAATATATCGCGGGTGGTTTGTCTAAAAATGCCTGTCAAGACTATGATTAATTAGAAATTCATATATGAATTCGTTGAGTTAAGATAAACCAAATAACAAACAGCAATGAGACTAAAGTTTTCAGAAATCTTAAATTCTTATTTTTTGTCATATCCCAGTTCTGAAATATTAAGGTAAACTAAAACCGGGATTAATCGATGAGTTAAAACAGACCGCATAACGAACAGCAAATAAGCTAATGTTTTCTGTAAGGCCTTCTTTTGTTCTTTATTTTATGCCATAGATGTTATCATTAATTGTATCCCAGTTCGTAAATATTAAAGTAAACGTACACTGTTTCCCTTTTTTTTATTAATTATTGTTGTACTTTGTGCACATAATTTCATCACCACTGCACTAAAAATGGTGAAAGAAAACATTCCTAACCAGCATAATTATCCTAGAACTAAAAAATCGAAGACTTTTGACCCACCAACCCACACTGGCTTCGCGTGGTGTACTTATTAAGGCCCATTTCTCTCTCACAGAGAGGAGGCCTGTGTCCCAGCAGTGGAAACGTTAAAAGGCTGATGATGATGATGGAATTTGATATAAAATGCTTTTCGTCCATTGAACAGCTGGGTGAAGGTCGCTCCTTATCGGAAGCGCCACCATTTGGCATACGCCATCGAAATGTCAATTGGTCAATCCCAAAATTTTTGCACATTTGGCAATAGCGATCCCAGATAGAATGGCATTTTGTATATAGCCCATATATTTGTACATATATCTATCAATCTACCGGTTTGGAAACTATAATAAGAAAAAGAAAAAGTAAAACCAAATGCATAACTTATTTGATAGAAACTACATTTGAAATTGATCCCACCCCAACAAATAGCGGTACACATAAAACCTCCGAAACTTCATAAAGTGCCAAGAAATGTTATTTGTGAGTACAATAAACAATTTCCTTCTTATTTCCTCGCAGCCCGACAACTGATACGTAGCCATACAGCCTGCAACGTCAGATGGCGGCCATTTTGTTTTACGGCCTGATATTTTTGTAGGCTTTTAGTCTATTGATATTTTAAAACACTGGACATTGATAAGTGCCTGGTTATCTGGTAAAATATAAATATTTTTTATAATATAAGTAACAAGCACTAGAGTTTATGCATTGTGCTGTGCAGTAGGAAGGCTAAGCTTTGCAGGGTATGTTGCCATAGTTACAATTTAATTCAAAAGAAAAGCAGCATGTTAATATTGTCCTTAACTACAAAATTAATTGCACGAAAAAGCGTAATGGACGTTTTTCTTGTCTTCGGAATGGGCGATGAGTGAGTGTCATCAAAGAGCCGCAATTCCGTGCACGCGGAGAGCCCATAACTCTCGAGAGAAATGTGCCCTCAGCCGACATACAGAAAGTTTAAATTTCATTAAAAATGGAGAGATAAAAAGTTCTATCTGCAGTTTAAATAATGAAAATACTTTCGTCAACTACCGCGATTGCTGCTACATATTCAAATGAGCACGAAACAAAATTCTAAGGCATAAATATTGCAGACGAGACTGTACTAAGTAGTTTTCGTGATAGAACGTTTCTGGCAGGCCATACATCTTGGCGCAGTCGCGTGATCGTGCCGTGTCGTGTCGTACCGTGCCGGACCGTGCCGTACCGTGTCGCAGTGCCTATCTGCAGGAAGCTCTGACAGTTTCGTGTAGTGCGAACTGCATTGTTGCAGCGCACAACGCTCGTAGATAAATGTTCACATGATGAAGTTTTCAGGCAGTTCGCGTAGTTTCGGTCTAGTTTGTTCGTTGTCCGATTACGCTGCAAAGAATGGGACAAAGATTGCTGTTTGCAAGGAAACTATTTATTACTGGCCACTTCGTCTGCTGGCTTTGTGTGAATTTGAATTCCATTTTTGAAAATGGAGTGATAACTTCATGTTGCGAAACATTTTTAGGTTTAAAAAAGTTATGGACTTTAACCTTTTTAACACGCTTTTATTAGCTTGGTATGTATCTATGTAACTATGTATCAATGTAACGGAATCTTTGAACGTGATTTTCACCCACTTCAAAACGTCGGATTGATTTGAAACTTTGCACACCTATCAAGGACCGATGACAATGCAATAATTTAGTCAAAGTCAAAGTACTTTTGAAAGTCAAACAAAAATTAAAATTTACAAGTAACTAATAAAAGTTGATTCTACTGTGCGCGTTTAAATTGTTTGTCCCAATAGCCTTACCAAGATCTTCAGGATTAGCGACTTTTTAGTTCAATTTACCATTAAAGCGTGTTTTTTAGTTTTTAGAACTACAATTTATTAGATGCAAGTTTGTGTCGGATCATTGACAAAGCGAGACATCCATTTTAGGTACAAAATAATTTTTACCAATGGTTAGCACCATTGAGGTATTAATGTACTACGCACACATATTATCTCAACGGTTAGCACCTCAAATAAATCTTCAACTACCCCAACATGTGACCCAAGTCACTAGCAAATCGTTTGTCACTGAACGAATTCACTCACCGCCTTCGTTAGCTAGAGTAGTCCTAAAAGAAAACCTAGAACAAGACGGGATGAATAAATCAGGGATGCGACGTAAATCCCGGCCATCCGGTCCATCCCGGATCTGAGCGGGATTCCCGTCTCATTTACAATTTAACTGCAGAATTAATCTGACAGCGAAGTGAATCGACCGCTGGGGTCTCGATAAAATTTATTGTTCTTGCATGCAGTAGACATGTTGATACAAGTCTACTCTACTTACAGTTAGGACTGTCTGCGAGGATTCGTAAATTGGGGAAAGATTTATTGATTGTGCCTGGGTAGTGATAGTGGTTTGCTGTAGATAGTGATGTGACATTTCTATGGGTACTTACCTACATGTGTAGGTCACTGTGTGTTCTTGAATAAAATATCCTAGAAATTATGAAGAGGTTATTTATTTATTTTATTATTAATGTACACACAGAAAACACATCATGACAAAGGAGTACAAAGGTACTGCTTAAGTCTTAAGAAATTTCTACCAGCAGACCCGCGAAAAGGAGAAATGAAGATAAAATGTAGACAAATAGTGTGTGAGAACAGGCAGAGAAGAAAAGTGAACGACTAACCTAAGATACAAATACATACACATATAGTATAAGTGATATATACTTAAATAAATACATAACTCTAAAATATATAGATACTAAATATATATACATAAAGCTCAGATTTGAGAGGAAAGGTAAAGCTCTTTTAATCGTTTTTAAAAAGCGTGATGGTATCTAGATCTCTGATGCTAGGCGGAAGTGAGTTCCACAATCTCACAGCTTGGACAGAGAACGAATAGGAATGATAGCTGGTTTTATGTGGATGGGATTTAGGGAGGAATCTAAGATGTGACCTACATAATGCATCTCTAGGGCGAGCGTAAGAAAATCGCTCACGCAGCCGGGCGAGCACGGCCTACTGTGACAGGCTCGAGTCACACTTTTTTTTCACCGTCTGGGAGCAAAAACCGTGATAAAAAGCGTGACTTAAGCCTATCACAGAGGCCGTGCTCGCCCGGCAGGTAGGAAGGATAAGACGGGTTGTGTAAGATGTTGAAGAGGAGACAGGAGGTTGGTTGAGAGGACAGTTTTTCATAAAAAGAAGGCGGTTCTTTTTTAGCCTTGTATTGCCTTTTATAGCCTTGCATTTTCATTTCATGAAAACATCAAAAACTATCAAGGTCAATCAATATTTATGCGGTAAAAAGCTAGCCATCTACTACCGATTTCCTCAAAAAACTTTTAATAACTATAACTTACGAATAAACTTCCTCAAAGCCGGCTTATTCTCAACTTATTTTTTTTCATTTTCTGCATGGGTTACGCTCTCCATAACCTTTCTATGTAATCTCCTGCTTTTTAACACTTCGACCTGAGCGGTTAATGCCTTGATATAAGGTGCGGGATTTAGGTCCCGGGGCCTTTTGGACCGCGGGATCTGTCCGGACGCCGGGGTCTCGAAGACCCAACACGCATAAATCTTTGGAGCTTATTTGTTGCGGAAAGTCGTCGGCTTTACGCCCTCCCACGGTAGAGGGTTAGGTACTGTAATTGATTTGTTAACAGTACTCACTTAACCCTCCGGGAGTCGCGGCGGCTTCTGTAAGGCCTACGGGTTATTATGGCGTTATTTCTGTTTCGTATTTTATTACATTGAAGTGGGATTGAAGGGTATCTATGTTTATAGTCATTGTAGGGCTTTGCAGTGCGACATAAAAATAGGATTTACGAATTAAAGAATAAAAACTTGATTTTAGATAATAAATTCGATTCTTGTTGCGTGCCGTATTTACAGCCTACACAAAAAAAAAAAACAGTATTTCAAGCGAGCGCTATGTACACCATAATTTATCATGTGCATTAGTCCTTCCGTTGTGCGTTGGAAGGCCTCCCACCAGGTGGACCGATGACCTGGTGAAGGTTGCGGAAATTCGCTGGATGCAAGACGCACGGGACCGGTCAATGTGGTGACGGCCTAAGTCCAGCAGTGGACGTCTTTCGGCTGAAATGGTGATGATGATGATTAGTCCTTCAGTTATTGAGGTTGTTATTAACTTGGGTAACGTATGTGATGAGGCAGTACTTAGGTAATTTAAATAAACAAATGAATAGATAAGTATTATTCTGATACTAGAAGCAGTTGCTCTCGTACTTTATGTAACATTTTCTCGATTGCAGTAATCCTAAGCTGCTGCTGATACTGTTAGCATACTGGCAATTCTGAAGGCTGTACAAATAGTTATATCGCCACAGCGCGGAAATGAAAGCTACCACCCTTCTCAAGACAGAGCCGAGTGCGGCTGCCAAATAATAAATACACTGTGTGGGTCGTTCAACTCGCGTTGTCATGTCTTTTTACATTGGCGAAATGTAGAAAGGAATTAAGTTTATTTGACTCACAACATTAATTAACTAAACTAGATCTAGAACTAGATATGAATATGATAAAGAGCTAAAATTAGGAATGTGTTTATTTATAATTATGTGCGGGATCGATGAATAGGCTGCTTACCTTTACTAACTAAAAAAAAAAAATCTCTTCGAAGTTTCGCTATTTCTGAGAGCCATAGGAGGATTTCTGAGAGCCATAGGAGGATTTCTGAGAGCCATAGGGGGACTTCTGAGAGCCATAGGAGGATTTCTGAGAGCCATAGGAGGATTTCTAGAGCCATAGGAGGATTTCTGAGAGCCATAGGGGGACTTCTGAGAGAGCCATAGGAATATTTCTGAGAGCCATAGGAGGATTTCTGAGAGCCATATGAGGATTTCTGAGAGTCATAGGAGGATTTCTGAGAGAGCCATAGGAGGATTTCTGAGAGCCATAGGAGGATTTCTGAGAGAGCCATAGGAGGATTTCTGAGAGCCATAGGAGGATTTCTGAGAGAGCCATAGGAGGATTTCTGAGAGCCATAGGAGGATTTCTGAGAGAGCCATAGGAGGATTTCTGAGAGCCATAGTAGGATTTCTGAGAGCTATAGGAAGATTTCTGAGAGCCATAGGAGGCTTTCTGAGTGCCATAGCAGGATTTCTGAGAGCCATAGGAGGATTTCTTAGAGCCATAGGAGGATTTCTGAGAGCCATAGCAGGATTTCTGAGAGCCATAGGAGGATTTCTGAGAGCCATAGGAGGATTTCTGAGAGCCATAGCAGGATTTCTGAGAGCCATAGGAGGATTTCTGAGAGCCATTAGAGGATTTCTGAGAGCCATAGCAGGACTTCTGAGAGCCATAGGAGGATTTCTGAGAGCCATTAGAGGATTTCTGAGAGCCATAGAAGGATTTCTGAGAGCCATAGGAGGATTTCTAGAGCCTTAGAAGGATTTCTGAGAGCCATAGGAAGATTTCTGAGAGCCATAGGAGGATTTCTGAAGCTAGTTTACAACATACAAACCAAAAACTACAAAACTACCTATATACATCGTGTGTCCCACGACTGAGCCAAAAAAGCCCGGTCAAAACGTTAAAAGTGCCAGACAACTAGTGCCTGCCGACGATATTACCCTTTTATCTACTCGCATATCATAATATTCGAATTATAAACTTCAAACCGAGTTTATATTGACATACTTTATAAACACAATACCGAAATTTAAAAATAGAATCTCATTATAACACTATTTTTCTAACAAAATAATGCTATAAAACAATTTTTTTCTATTACGATACAGGACAAGAAGTTAATCACTAAGGAGTTTCCATAAATAGTTTTTTTGTAAAAGCCATTTTAGTACCTATTATAAAAAGATTTGATTCCAATTTTAAATTGTCTGTGACAATGCCCGCTTTAGGCTTAGCACGCACTGCGATTTTTATATGCGCGAATTTTGTCTCTTTCTACCTGCCTCGCCTACGGCTCGGTTTTTAAACACACACTCATGTTTTGACACCCCTTATTATGCAACAGTATCATAAACTACTATTCCATACTGTAGCGTTATTCATTAATTCCATTCTCACTTCATTCCGAAAATCGCCGACAAGTCATATACGCCCTGCCCAGAATTCCCTGACCACGTCAATATCTTGGCAGCTCACAGACCACTGCGCCGATTAGAGAGGCCATTACACCGCTCATCGCCTGGAATATTATTTAATAGCAATTTTCGGGACACTTAGCCCCGAATACACGGTAGATAAGGTGATACGAGGGTGGGACGAAGATGTAGATATTGTGGAAGGGTTAACGTGTTGGTAGTTGGAGCATGCCACAATTTTACTTACATTTTACTTCCAATTATAATAATAATAATAATGCTGATAACTTAGCTGTTATATTGACAGATATTTAGATATAATTAAAATCGTAATTTGTGAGAGATCTGGAGTCTAAGCTAAGCCTAGGCCTGTATTTCAGAACTCCAGGCCCCCCATTACATAGTTACACATAGAGATTGTCAACATGGAAATAATGGGAAATGGTGTGTGGATAGTGCGTGTGTATGTGTGTGTGGAGTGCGTGAGTGTGTGGTGTGTTTGTATGTATGTGTGTTTGTGTATTTATAAACATTACCTTGTAATTGGGTTCTGCAACACTTTGAAAAAAGTTTTTCATCAACTGATCTTTGACTTGATAACAGCGACTTGGATGAATTAGAAGTAACATTCAGCTATTAAACATTTCCCTTTGAATTGCCGAATGATAGTCTGAAGTTTTTAGGCTCTATAATAAGACAGCAGTGAAGGGTCTGCCCCTCTTGGTGCACTTTCCTTCACAGGTACTAATAAATTAACAACTATTTTTTCAAGTATCTGAGCTTTAGAAAAATTATAACTTTCTTTTTGGAAGTCAGTGTCTTTGGTAGGTACCAATTTTATGCGTTATGGACACCGACTTCCAAAAAGAAAGTTTTTTTTTTTTTTGTTGTACCTACCTAATAGGCAAGTTGTTTAAGTTTAGTTGTACCTATAACGCCAGAATATATTACCCGAATATCATGAAACTTGAACATAACCGGTGAAATGAGAGTGTATCAAGGTGAACTGTACACATCTGCGTACCCCTTTAGAGCGTACTGGCGTGATCTTATGTTATGAATAGTATTAACAATAAACAAACGTGCGATTCCAGCAATCCCGAGAGATTTACTGTTATTTATTGATGATTTATGTTGTATATCGCCGAAGTTCTTCATGAGATCTTCACTAAATTAAAGTGGGACCAATTTCGGAATACATTCTTTCAAACAAAAAAGAATTTTCAAAATCGGTTTACAATTGACGAAGATATCAGTGAACATAAACAAAAAAAACCGGCCAAGTACGAGTTGGACTCGCCCACGAAGGGTTCCGTACCATTATCGCAAAAACGGCAAAAAATCACGTTTGCTGTATGGGAGCCCCACTTAAATATTTATTTTCATCTGTTTTTAGTATTTGTTGTTATAGCGGCCACAGAAATACATCATCTGTGAAATTTTCAACTGTCTAGCTATCACGGTTCATGAGATACAACCTGTTGACAGACGGACAGACAGACAGACGGACAGACAGACACGGACAGACGGACAGACAGACAGACGGCCAGACAGACAAACGGACAGACACACAGACGGATCGCGGAGTCTCAGTAATAGGGTCCCGTTTTTACCCTTTGGGTACGGAACCCTAAAAAACAAACTAAGTCGAACATAGAGCCAGATAAATGTTATCAACTTGAAAGATTAACGCGAAGAAGGTATACTACTTATTTATTATATTTTAAGCCACTTCCAGACTGCCAACCTCCGAGTAACTACGCACATCAACCCTGAATGACCGGACGGCTCCGTGATGGAATGAGACATACATATGTATACCGCGGCCCCGTCTGAGGCCCAGTCGTTACTTACATTACATCGCGTTCTGTTCGTCTGTCGGGGATCGGGATTAGGATAGCTTGCTTCGAGGTATTGGAGAAAGTAGATCTTTGTTCACATATTATTGATTTGCTTGACACTTTGGCAAATTGGTTTTCAGTGTTCTTAATAAAAACACTTTCGTAAGACTTCACTTTACAGATGAGGGATGGAGGCCATAAACAGATGTCAAAGTCAAATATATTTATTCAACTAGGCCAATAAGCGGCACTTTTGAACGTCAAAATAAAATAAAAAAAACTGGCCAAGTGCGAGTCGGACTCGCGCACGAAGGGTTCCGCACCATTTTGCAAAAAACGGCAAAAAAAACACGTTTGTTGTACGGGAGCCCCCCTTAATTTATTTTATTTAAATTTAATAATTATTATTTTTTAAAGTGAATATACACCTAAATATTCTGTGAATATTTCAAGCGTCTACCTGTTGCCTAAGCGTCTAATATCGAGGAAAAAACGGCAAAAAAATCACGTTTGTTGTATGGAAGCCCCCCTTAAATATTAATTTTATTCTGTTTTTAGTATTTGTTGTTATAGCGGCAATAGAAATACATCATCTGTGAAAATTTCAACTGTTTAGCTATCACGGTTCATGAGATACAGCCTGGTGACAGACGGACAGACAGACAGACAGACGGATCGTGAAGTCTTAGTAATAGGGTCCCTTTTTTACCCTTTGGGTACGGAACCCTAAAAATTACAAGTAATAAAAGTTGATTCTACCGTGCATTCGGAAAAGTAGCTTGTTATGGAGAAACTCCAAACTAACTCTTATTAAAAAAAATAGGTATTTTACAATATTTACATCAGTATATACATTAATAAATTCTCGAGGAGGAGCTCGTGGCTAAATAATAACAGCCGCACGGGTCGATCATCAAGGTCAAGCAACGCTTGACGAGGTCGGTCCGTGGATGGCTGACCATTTCAACATACCGAGTTTCCTCCGTGCCTCGGAAAGCACGTTAAGCCGTTGGTCCCGGCTGTCATTTGAAGATCTTTGACAGTCGTTACGGGTAGTCAGAAGCTTGAGATCTGACACCAGTCTTGCCAAGGGGTACCGTGTTACCCAGTTTCTGGGTTGTGGAGGTCAGATAGGCAGTCGCTCCATGTAAAACACTGGTACTTAGCTGAATCCGGTAAGACTGGAAGCCGATCCCAATACAGTTGGGAAAAGGCTAGGCAGATGCTGATGATACATTAATAAATTCATATATGTGACGACGATGCACCCAGAATAGCACTACACACTATACTAGGTACGTATGGTCTTCATTTGCCCGCTTGTTAGAACTTCAAAAGCTAACTAGAAACCTGCAGGATGCCCTGAAACATAGAGTTGACATAAAATTATGTTAAGTTGATCCCAATAAGTAACAAAATCAAAATCAATTTATTTTTATTTTACACTAGCTGTGCCCGCGGCTTCGCTCCCGTCATCTGCCTGCCAACCCTACCATACTTACCAGCCTGCCTGCCTACTCCACATACTCAAAACTATACATAATACATACCAATTTTTTTTTTCTACGGTCATTCTTTCGCGTAAAATCTTACCACCGCTATTCAGAAAATGACTTTAAATGCACAACGCCATCTATCGAATAGCGAGTTCAACTGTCCGAGTAACTGAATTGCGTGAGCTGTGATAATTTTACTTCTTGAACAATTTAAATTCATCTAACTTTTTATAGAGTGAACCGATTGCGATGAAACAAAAACTAAGTAATTCTTCAAGTTACGCACAATATTTATATATAAAAGTTATTTACATTGGTTTCGTACAAATCACGTGATGCGTGCACAAATAAACAGACAAAAATGCCGGAAATAGGTTCTGTTGGTTATCCTTTAACACACTGGCTATTTTTTTTGGAAATATTTTCGATGTACAAAAAATATTTTTCTACAGATTTATTATATGTATTGCTATTGATGATGATTGATGATAGGCCTACATGGGCACTTATAAAACGTCGACAAAAGGTGCACGGTTCGGGTTAGTCGTTTCCTATGGAGAAGAACCGGCAAAAAACTCCATGGATACTCTTTTAAAAATGGTTTGGTTTTACAATATTTCCATGTTACAGCATTAGTACTTGGATATGGGGGGACAACGTAGGCCCGACAATAAGTCGTAAGAAATTAAAAAAAAAAAAAAAGTAATACGGGATAAACAGTTAACAAATGTTAACAATCATCTAGAAATCTAGAAGGCCTACAATGTTCACACATTCACAAAACAATCGGTAAAAGAATCTATATAAAGGAAAAAAATTAACGAAATACAAAAAAAAATTCTAACAACACTAAATTTAACATGTGGCACAAATGTTGTTATCAGTGCTGTAAGCAAAGGGCTATAAAGATGTTTGAAAAACATTGTAAGAAGTCTGATTAAAATTGAAATTGAGAATAATTAGAGACATCCACATATTTGTAACGAACTGCATTTTGACATTATTACAGAAAAGAGCCGTTTTATATCAATATATCTGAATCAAGTTATCTAGACACTATATAGTTATCAAAATGTGCGTATTCTTGTACATTAAGTAAGACATAATTTTTGTTGCTGTACAAAGAGCGTCGGTACCAAAGCTCCAAAGAAAGTGGTTGATCCCCTTTGACAGCTTTTCAGGCTGAAGAAGATTTCGTCAAATAAACAACTTCTAATTCTGTCTGTGAAGTGTGGTTTCTCTGACTATGAAGAACTTTGGTCAAATGAAGTCAAAAGATGTCATCATTTCCCTTTCCATAGAAATCTGCAAATAGGACATCAAAAGGAAGAACATAATACGAAGATATTAGCTATTGAAACCGAAAGGTTCGTACCCAGCTTTTCTCGCTCCGCTCGCGCTCCGATAAGACTTATCAAACGTACACAGGAGCTGAGCCCTGACAAATGCTGCGTTTGTGTTTATACCTCGACGGAGTACAGTCAGCAACTACAATTGGATTTTTATATAATAAAATTAATTGACTGGACCTTATTTAAAACGGCAAAACGAAATAGTACCGCTGAAATAATACTTACTTTTAATAATATACAAATATTTTGTCTTAACTTTTGTTGCTGACCGTACCAACAAGTATTACATTTCGTTATGAGGGTCATTATCAGCGTTGCCACATCAGCACGTAAAAATGCTGGCCAGGACGTGATGTAAGGTAGGATATTAGATAATGTAATAAAAAAAATGGTTGTTGAATTTATTACAAAAATATTAAATATTGCGGAAAGCCACGAAAATCTCTCGTTCGCAGCTCCTAAAATTAGTTTACAAGACATTTATAGATACTAAAGAAGTGTAAAAATATAAAAGCGTCATCACTTGCGAATTTGTTATTCAAAATCTTTAATTTTTTTGGCCGCAAATGAGTTAGTGATGTGTCAATGTAACTGCCAGACAGTTTCAAATCAAATTGCAGTCCAGCCTGATGCTGCGGAGGACCCGATCCAGGCTGGGAGGGTGTCTCAAGACACTGTCTTCGCACAAGACGGTTCTAATGTAGCACAGGATTTGCCTCAATTAGACCGGCCTGAAAGTACTGGCTTTTCATCTAGTCATAGAAAAGAAGGTTTTCATTCGGTTATGTTTTCGGATGGTGTTGGAAAAGGTTTAGGTAAATTAATAAATGGCAATCAGAGTCATTCCACTTTTAATTATTGCATGCCCGGGTCATCATACAAGCAAATAATGGAATCTGTGACAAAGAATATATATAAACCAGATACCAATATAACTGTATTTGTAGGTAATAGTATAAAAGTAAAAAAAGATGACATCACTGAGTGTGTAAAAGAGATGTTAAAGTTAAATTACAATAAAATTATTTTGTGTGCCTTCCCTTACTTGGATAAATTGTCAAATAGACAAAATAATCACATTCACATGCTTAATAAGCATCTGCACTTTCTTGTGAGTCACTATAGTGATAAACTAGTTTTTTTTGACATCAACATTTTTGTTGGTAAATTAAAGTCGACAGGCGATACTTTGTATCTGCCTCTTAGGGTAAGACATCAAATAGCTCGGCTATTATCTTATACAATAAACTCAGACATAAGTAGTATGTCGAAGTATCCAGTTATTATTGATATTAGTAATAGTACTAATTTAAATATGGTCAATACCTTGAATAACGTTAGCAAAAATGCTATTAATATTTATTCTTTAAACTAGTTGATAGGACAAGGGAGGGTACCAATAACGGAGTAGTTACGAGTATATCCACCATCAAAAAGGTACCTTCTTGCTCGCAAAAAATTAATTTGAAAAAAAGGTCTGAGCAGAATTCTCTGAAATTATTCCATCAGAATATTCAGGGTTTTTCTTCGAAGGAATTGGAAATCGAACTGTTTTTAGAAAAATCAATGTTTGAAATTGTTTGTTTCACTGAGCATTGGCTGAAAGATTATGCAATGTTAATCAATTATGAAAATTATACAGTGGTCAGTTGTTTTAACAGAAATATTATGTTGCGTGGGGGTTCACTTATATTAATTAAAAATGGTATTAAATCAAAACCTCGTAAAGATATAGTAGACCTATCAGTTGAACATAGTGTTGAACTGTCCTGTGTTGAGCTGGATAAGCATGTCATAGTGTGCGTTTACAGACCCCCAAATTATAAGAACTACTCTATATTCGAGTCAGTGATGGAAGATGTTTTGGCAAAACTTGCAATGGGTAATAAACTAATAATTGTCTGTGGTGACTTTAATATTAATATTCTAGAAGATAATTCAGACAGCAGTAGGTTATTAAATCTCTTTAAATCATTTAATTTGTCACATGTGTTTATGGAACCAACCCGAACTACACTGACTTCTGCTACATGTATTGATAATGTTTTTTGTAGCTGCAACTACTTGGACAAAGCCATTATAAATTATCTGCCTTCGGATCATAGTGGGCTACTGGTAGCCTTTAGTCCATTATGCTAATAAAACAAGTGCAGATTCAATCCAGACCAATAACATCCGGTAAATTAAATAAATTTAACAGCACTTTAATCAGTAAGTTAAGCATCCAGGACCTCACAGTGAATGATGGTCATATTTTGTATGATGAAGTTTTCTCAGTGGTTCAAAAAGAGTGCAATAACACTTTTAAGAAGAAAACTAAAACTATATGCCCTAAGTTTTTATTCAGTGACTGGGCGACTACAGGACTTAGAAAAAGTAGGGAAAGACTTTACGAGCTATATGGGCTTAAGCCTTGTATTAACACTGAAACGTTTAATAAGTATGTTGCTACTTACTCAAGAATTTTTAAAAATTCCTGCAAGGCAGCTAAGGTCTTGTACATTAGCAATAAGGTTAAATTAGCAGAAAATAAAATCAAGACGGTTTGGAAAATTATAAACAATGAAACGAATAGGAATAAAAGAAATAGTAGTGATTACACGCTTGAGAACACACACGGACTTATTAGAGATAACAAAAAAGTTGCGCAAGAATTTGTTAATTTCTTTACCAACATCCCAATTAAAACTACTGAAACTTTAAATTCTTCGCCCTCGCTTGCTTTTGGATTATTAAACGCGAACGTTTCTTCCTGCCCGATTGTATTTAATTTTTCACATATAAACCCCATGACAGTAATAAAAGCTTTTAAGCAAATCAAGATCAAACCGACTGAAGATCTGTGGGGAATGTCCATCAAAGCTTGTACCTCCATTATTCAGACTATAGCGCCGTACTTAGCGTTGATTTTCAATTTGTGTGTGGATCAAGGAGTTTTTCCGGATCTAATGAAATATAGTAAGGTTATACCACTTTTTAAATCCGGGGACAGTAAAGACACAAATAATTATAGACCAGTATCCGTGTTGCCGGTTTTCAGCAAGGTATTTGAGAGGATAATGCTAAATCAAATGCTCATTCATTTTAATACGAATAACATCTTGCATGATAGACAGTATGGTTTCACCAGAGGACGTTGTACAACTGACGCTGGTGTCGCTCTATTAAAACACATCTTTGATGCGTGGGAAGATTCGCAGGATGCCATAGGTATCTTCTGCGATCTGTCGAAGGCGTTTGATTGCGTTAATCATGAAACATTACTTCTGAAACTTGAGCATTACGGGCTAGGTCAATCAGCGTTAAGTTTAGTTAAATCTTATTTGAATGATAGACAGCAATTAGTTCAAATAAACGGTGTGAATTCGTCCGGGTTAAACGTTAAAATGGGGGTACCCCAGGGCTCAATTTTAGGTCCTTTCTTATTTTTAGTATACATAAACGATTTACCCCGTTTATTGGAAAACAAACTTAACATGGTGTTATTTGCTGATGACACATCTTTAATTTTTAAAATAAATAGACGTACTTGTCAGGTTGACGACGTAAATAACGCGCTACGGCAGGTTCAGGATTGGTTCACTGCCAATAATTCAGTTTTAAATGGTAAAAAAACCAAGTGCGTAAAATTTTCCTTGCCGAATGTCAAAAGTACTGATTGTGACATTATATTAAACAAGGAGAAGCTAGAATTCGTCGATAAAACGGTTTTCCTGGGGATCACGCTGGACTCAAGGTTGCAATGGGGTCCTCATTTGGTATCCCTTGCGGGGCGGCTGAGTTCGGCGGCTTATGCTGTTGGAAAGATTCGTCGGTTGACGGATGTGGATACCGCCAGACTAGTCTATTTTAGTTATTTTCATAGTATAATGTCTTACGGTATCTTACTATGGGGAAGGGCTGCAGACATTGAGTCAATTTTTATTCTGCAAAAACGAGCCATCAGAGCGATATACAATCTTCGCCGGCGCGATTCTCTAAGGGAACTGTTTAAGGACATTAACATCATGACGGTTCCTTGTCAATATATTTATGAAAACATCATGTACGTAAGAAAGAATTTACATCTTTTTAGTAAAAACGGCGACAGACATAATTATGTTACTAGAAATAGGGACCAATTAGTTCAACCAGGTTTCAGACTGGCTAAAGTAGCCTCATCTTTCATGGGGTACTGTACAAAATGTTACAATAAAATTCCTCCCCACATTCTTGAACTGAATGAGACGAAATTTAAAACTTGTATAAAACGCACACTATGCAGGCTGGCATATTATAAGTTGGGGGATTACATCAATGATAAAAATGCTTGGCTAAATGCTAGTCCTGCTCCACAGCCACTAGGGCGCAAAAACAAGTGATATGCAGAACATTATTGTTTTGAATTATTGTTGGACCTTCTGAAGACTGTCTATATATATTTGTATTGTATAAACTCAATTTCATTCATCAAGGTATGTACTTATGTACCTAAATATTGTAAAAAGTTTTTTTTTTTTAAAGAGTAAGTATGGAGTTTCTTGTGCATTCTTCTCCATTACAAGCTACTTTCCGAATGCACGGTAGAATCAACTATTATTATTTATAAACTTTAATGTAACGTTCAAAAGTGCCGCTTGGTGGCCTACTTGAAGTAAAATATCTTTGTCTTTGTCTTTAACAAATTCCTATTATCACGTAGTGGGTCGATCTACAAGTCCACAAGCCAATATCTTGTTAGAAAAATAAAGAAAAAAAAATAAGCCATTGGGGCCTATCCTATAGCCATGTTTTATTGCGTGTTTAATGTGAGAACAACCAAGCCACACAGAGCTCGGAAAGACATAGACGCCTTGGTGGCCACTGCTAGAGACGGCATTGTCAACAATTTCCATAAATACCAAGCATGTCAGTGAGTGTCATAATTGATGCCTTTAGAAACTGACGGGCCGAGACTGTTGTAACTATATCTGTGACCATGGATAGCCATAGAGACTGGACTAAGCGTAATTTCTCTCCCTATCCCCTGAGCCGCAAAATGTTAGGTGGCGGGGCCACTGACCTTGACCCGTCACAGTGGGACCAAGGGTGCCATACACGGGGTCGTCTGGCACCCATGTGCTGATTTGGTCCCTGGTGTGGTCACGGCGTACAGTGTGTTCTTGTGCGTCGGTGATGTCGTCGGCTTTACGCCCTCCCACGGTAGAGGGTTAGGTACTGTAATTGATTTGTTAACAGTACTCACTTAACCCTCCGGGAGTCGCGGCGGCTTCTGTAAGGCCTACGGGTTATTATGGCGTTATTTCTGTGACGTATTTTATTACATTGAAGTGGGATTGAAGGGTATCTATGTTTATAGTCATTGTAGGGCTTTGCAGTGCGACATAAAAATAGAATAAAAACTTGATTTTAGAAAACAGAACGTAATAAATTCGATTCTTGTTACGTGCCGTCTTTACTGTCTCCACACAAAACATTATGAGAGAAATGTTTCAGTATTTCAAGCTAGCGCTATGTACACCATAATTTATCATGTGCATTAGTCCTTCCGTTGTGCGTTGGAAGGCCTCCCACCAGGTGGACCGATGACCTGGTGAAGGTTGCGGAGATCCGCTGGTTGCGAGACGCACGGGACCGGTCATTGTGGCGACGCTTGGGGGAGGCCTATGTCCAGCAGTGGACGTCTAGCGGCTGAAATGATGATGATGATGATTATTAGTCCTTCAGTTATTGAGGTTGTTAGTAACTTGGGTAACGTATGTGATACGGCTGTACTTAGGTAATTTGAATAAACAAATGAATAGATACATATATTTCTCAGTGTTACCAACCTTTACCAAAAAATATCCCCAATTTTTTTCTGAATTTCCCTAAAAATCCCTAAATAAAATTTATATGTAGCTCATAAAATAAAACGTTATTGAATAAATACAATCAGGCAAAGTTGTTACTTATTTCCAGAACCGCATCATCATCCTGTTCCTCGTTTTCGTTTGACGTCTCATTTTTGAAGTCATACGTACGTTGCAGTTCTTGATCATGTCCACAGTATGATCAAGTTTTACTCACGATCCATAATCTCGATTTAAAGAAAATCGTACCACCATGATACTCTGTACCATTTTAAGGGAAAAAACTTAGATAAAGTGATATAATGACATATCGTGCGTGCCTTTCTAATCACAAAACTAAAAACACACGCTTTGTTTTCGATTTTGCAAGTTTTGTTTGAAATCCCTAAAAAAATACCCACAAAATTCCAGTCCCTAAAAATGTCCCTTTTAACACTTCAAGTCCCTAAATTTAGGGACAAAATCCCTAAGTTGGGAACCGTGATATTTCTAATACTAGAAGCAGTTGCTCTCGTACTTTATGTAACATTTTCTCGATTGCAGTAATCCTAAGCTGCTGCTGATACTGTTAGCATACTGGCAATTCTGAAGGCTGTACAAATAGTTATATCGCCACAGTGCGGAAATGAAAGCTACCACCCTTCTCAAGACAGAGCCGAGTGCGGCTGCCAAATAATAAATACACTGTGTGGGTCGTTCAACTCGCGTTGTCGTGTCTTTTTACATTGGCGAAATGTAGAAAGGAATTAAGTTTATTTGACTCACAACATTAATTAACTAAACTAGATATAGAACTAGATTTGAATATAATAAAGAGCTAAAATTAGGAATGTGTGTATTTATAATTATGTGCGGGATCGATGAATAGGCTGCTTACCTTTACTTAACTTAACTAAAAAAAAAAAAATCTCTTCGAAGTTTCGCTATTTCTGAGAGCCATATGAGGATTTCTGAGAGCCATAGAAGGATTTCTGAGAGCCATAGGAGGATTTCTGAGAGCTATAGGAGGATTTCTGAGAGCCATAGGAGGATTTCTGAGTGCCATAGGAGGATTTCTGAGAGCCATAGGAGGATTTCTGAGAGCCATAGGAGGATTTCTGAGAGCCATAGTAGGATTTCTGAGAGCTATAGGAGAATTTCTGAGAGCCATAGGAGGATTTCTGAGTGCCATAGCAGGATTTCTGAGAGCCATAGGAGGATTTCTGAAGCTAGTTTACAACATACAAACCAAAAACTACAAAACTACCTATATACATCGTGTGTCCCACGATTGAGCCAAAAAAGCCCGGTCAAAACGTTAAAAGTGCCAGACAACTAGTGCCTGCCGACGATATTACCCTTTTATCTACTCTCATATCATAATATTCGAATTATAAACTTTAAACCGAGTTTATATTGACATACTTTATAAACACAATACCGAAATTTAAAAATAGATTCTCATTATAACACTATTTTTCTAACAAAATAATGCTATAAAACAATTTTTTTCTATTACGATACAGGACAAGAAGTTAATCACTAAGGAGTTTCCATAAATAGTTTTTTTGTAAAAGCCATTTTAGTACCTATTATAAAAAGATTTGATTCCAATTTTAAATTGTCTGTGACAATGCCCGCTTTAGGCTTAGCACGCTCTGCGATTTTTATATGCGCGAATTTTGTCTCTTTCTACCTGTTCATAGAGCTCAAAATATTCGGGCGAATTAAATTCGCGCCGCGGTGGTGTGAATTCTGTTGCAATACACGGATTTCATGCGGTATTATCGCTGCACGATTTTTTTACCGCAATGCGGGCAGCTTCATACAATTCCATAGGTCGCAGAATAGGCGGGAAAAAATCGCGCGAATAAATATCGCAGTGCGTGTGCTAAGCCTTAGCGCATGCGCAGATAATGCGGTGATGTGCTAGGTTTTGGCGCCATTCATACGTTTTTTATGGCATGGAAAATGCAAAAAAAAAGATATTAAGTAGGTTCAATCCCAAAATGTATGAGTGTAGATAAAGTAGTGTGTGAAACTGCACATAACTAGGTATTAAAACATTCGTGTGAATACTATTAAAAACCTCGCCTACGGCTCGGTTTTTAAACACACACTCATGTTTTGATACCCCTTATTATGCAACAATATCATAAACTACTATTCCATACTGTAGCGTTATTCATTAATTCCATTCTCACTTCATTCCGAAAATCGCCGACAAGTCATATACGCCCTGCCCCGAATTCCCTGACCACGTCAATATCTTGGCAGCTCACAGACCACTGCGCCGATTAGAGAGGCCATTACACCGCTCATCGCCTGGAATATTATTTAATAGCAATTTTCGGGACACTTAGCCCCGAATACACGGTAGATAAGGTGATACGAGGGTGGGACGAAGATGTAGATATTGTGGAAGGGTTAACGTGTTGGTAGTTGGAGCATGCCACAATTTTACTTACATTTTACTTCCAATTATAATAATAATAATAATGCTGATAACTTAGCTGTTATATTGACAGATTTTTAGATATAATTAAAATCGTAATTTGTGAGAGATCTGGAGTCTAAGGTAAGCCTAGGCCTGTATTTCAGAACTCCAGGCCCCCCATTACATAGTTACACATAGAGATTGTCAACATGGAACTAATGGGAAATGGTGTGTGGATAGTGCGTATGTGTGTGTGTGTGGAGTGCGTGAGTGTGTGGTGTGTTTGTATGTATGTGTGTTTGTGTATTTATAAACATTACCTTGTAATTGGGTTCTGCAACACTTTGAAAAAAGTTTTTCATCAACTGATCTTTGACTTGATAACAGCGACTTGGATGAATTAGAAGTAACATTCAGCTATTAAACATTTCCCTTTGAATTGCCGAATGATAGTCTGAAGTTTTCAGGCTCTATAATAAGATGGCAGTGAAAGGCCTGCCCCTCTTGGTGCACTTTCCTTCACAACTCGATAAACTTGAGCGACTTCAAAATGTTTGTATAAGGTTCATATTTAGTTTGCGCAAATATGACCATGTTTCCGAATTCCGTGTAAAGCTCAAGTGGATACCAATTCGCCTTCGCTGGAATGCTCATATTCTTTCTGTTTTGTACAATGTGCTCTTTACTCCTTCCACCCCTCTTTACTTCAAGGATCGTTTTCAGTTTATCTGCGATTCCCACACGAAGTCTCTTAGGTCATCAGAAAACTTGCGACTTAAAATGCCTATGCATTCCACAATTTTTTTTTTTTTTTTGATAATTCGTTCACTGTCCAGGCTGCTCGTTTGTGGAATGTATTGCCTGACCCAATAAAACGTGCTCAGTCGTTGCCTGTCTTTAAAAAACTTATAAAGGAACATTACTTGTCTCTGTGATCCTGTCCTTGTTTAGGCTGTATTTTTTTCCTGTTTGTGTAGTTATGTATGTATTTATGTATCTATTTTTCTAGTTTGTTTTTAGTACCTAATTGTACTTAGTAATAATAATAATTTGAAATTTGCACCAAGTGCAACCCCATATCGTGTCCAGGCTATCTCTATCCATTCAAGGTTGCCTGGAAGAGATCGCAGAACGCGATAAGGCCGCCTGTTGTATGTTCGTTTAATTTTAATGTCTCTTTTTGTATTTTTTTATCTTGGTGTACAATTAAGCATATATATGTATATAAACTACTAATTAATAAACAACTATTTATTTAAGTATCTGAGCGTCAGAAAAACTATAACTTTCTTTTTGGAAGTCAGTGTCTTTGGTAGGTACCAATTTTTTGCGTCATGGACACCAACTTCCAAAAAGAAAGTTAATTTTCACCTTGTACTTTTATTTATTTTCACCACCAATTTCGGCATACATTCTTTCAAACAAAAAAGAATTTTTAAAATCGGTTTACAATTGACGAAGATATCGGTGAACATAAAAAAAAAAAAAACAAAGTCGAACATAGAACCTCCTATCAAATAAATGCTATCAACTTGAAAGATTAACGCGAAGAAGGTATACTACTTATTTATTATATTTTAAGCCACTTCCAGACTGCCAACCTCCGAGTAACTACGCACATCAACCCTGAATGACCGGACGGCTCCGTGATGGAATGAGACATACATATGTATACCGCGGCCCCGTCTGAGGCCCAGTCGTTACTTACATTACATCGCGTTCTGTTCGTCTGTCGGGGATCGGGATTAGGATAGCTTGCTTCGAGGTATTGGAGAAAGTAGATCTTTGTTCACATATTCTTGATTTGCTTGACACTTTGGCAAATTGGTTTTCAGTGTTCTTAATAAAAACACTTTCGTATGGTTTCACTTTACAGATGAGGGATGGAGGCCCTAAACTTTGGGCGCACGGTTGGCGCAGTGGTTGAGCGATTGACTGCTGCGCTGCGTGTCGCGGGTTCGATGCCCGCACGGCTCTGGGTGCTTGTGTATGAGAGTTTATATGTATTATTATTGTCACCTTTCAGAGCAGTATTATGTCGAAGGTATGTTCTGTCGAAATAGAGATCCGCCGAACAAGTGCATATCGAAGAAGGGTTCTGTCGAAGTAGTGTTTTTCGAAGATGCATGCAAAGACCTTATACGTATTTCTTAGATGCGTGTTGTCGAAGTATAATCTGTCAAAGTAATGCTTGTCGAACATATGTTCAGTCGAGGCAATGTGTTGTCGAACTATTGGTTTTCGAAATTGAGACCGTGTCGAAATAATTAACTGTCGAAATTCAGAATGACACCCGTGGGGCAACGTGTTTACTTAAAAAAAAAAAAAAAACAGATGTCAAAGTCAAATATATTTATTCAACTAGGCCAAAAGCGTTTGAACGTCAAACAAAAATTAAAATTTACAAGTAATAAAAGTTGATTCTACCGTGCATTCGGAAAAGTAGCTTGTTATGGAGAAACTCCAAACTTTCTCTTTTTTAAAAAAATAAGTATTTTACAATATTTACATAAGTATATACATTAATAAATTCTCGAGGAGGAGCTCGTGGCTAAATAATAACAGCCGCACGGGTCGATCATCAAGGTCAAGCAACGCTTGACGAGGTCGGTCCGTGGATGGCTAACCATTTCAACATACCGAGTTTCCTCTGTGCCTCGGAAAGCACGTTAAGCCGTTGGTCTCGGCTGTAATTTGAAGATCTTTGACAGTCGTTACGGGTAGTCAGAAGCTTGAGATCTGACACCAGTCTTGCCAAGGGGTACCGTGTTACCCAGTTACTGGGTTGTGGAGGTCAGATAGGCAGTCGTTCCATGTAAAACACTGGTACTTAGCTGAATCCGGTAAAACTGGAAGCCGACCCCAATATAGTTGGGAAAAGGCTAGGCAGATGCTGATGATACATTAATAAATTCATATATGTGACGACGATGCACCCAGAATAACACTACACACTATACTACGTACGAATATATGGTCTTCATTTGCCCGCTTGTTAGAATTTCATGCTAACTAGAACCTGCAGGTTGCCCTGAAACATAGAGTTTAAAATTATGTTAAGTTGATCCCAATAAGTAACAAAATCAAAATCAATTTATTTTTATTTTACATAGCCCTACATGGGCACTTATAAAACGTCGACAAAAGGTGCACGGTTCGGGTTAGTCGTTTCCTATGGAGAAGAACCGGCAAGAAACTCCATGGTTACTCTTTTAAAAATGGTTTGGTTTTACAATATTTCCATGTTACAGCATTAGTACTTGGATATGGGGGGACAACGTAGGCCCGACAATAAGTCGTAAGAAATTAAAAAAAAACAAAAAAAAGTAATACGGGATAAAAAGTTAACAAATGTAAACAATCATCTAGAAATCTAGAAGGCTTACCATGTTCACACATTCATAAAACAATCGGTAAAAGAATCTATACAAAGGAAAAAAATAAACGAAATACAAAAAAAAATTGCTAACAACACTAAATTTAACATGTGGCACAAATGTTGTTATCAGTGCTGTAACTATTCTTAGCAAAGGGCTATAAAGATGATTGAAAAACATTGTAAAAAGTCTAATTAAAATTGAAATTGAGAATAGTTAGAGACATCCACATATTTGTAACGAAATGCATTTTGACATTATTACAGAAAAGAGCCGTTTTATATCAATATCTGAATCAAATTATCTAGACACTATAGTTATCAAAAGCAAGTTAATTATGTGCGTACATAAGTGAGACATAGGTTTTGTTGCTGTACAAAGAGCGTCGGTACCAAAGTGGTTGATCCCCTTTAACAGCTTTTCAGGCTGAAGAAGATTTCGTCAAATAAACAACTTCTAATTCTGTCTGTGAAGTGTGGTTTCTCTGACTATGAAGAACTTTGGTCAAATGAAGTCAAAAGATGTCATCATTTCCCTTTCCATAGAAATCTGCAAATAGGACATCAAAAGGAAGAACATAATACGAAGATATTAGCTATTGAAACCGAAAGGTTCGTACCCAGCTTTTCTCGCTCCGCTCGCGCTCCGATAAGACTTATCAAACGTACACAGGAGCTGAGCCCTGACAAATGCTGCGTTTGTGTTTATACCTCGACGGAGTACAGTCAGCAACGTCATTTGGATTTTTATATAATAAAATTAATTAACTGGACCTTATTTAAAACGGCTAAACGAAATAGTACCGCTGAAATAATGCTTACTTTTATTAATATACAAATATTTTGTCTTAACTTTTGTTGCTGACCGTACCAACAAGTATTACATTTCGTTATGAGGGTCATTATCAGCGTTGCCACATCAGCACGTAAAAATGCTGGTCAGGATGTGATGTAAGGTAGGAAATTAGATAATGTAATAAAAAAAATGGTTGCTGAATTTATTACATAAGTATAAAATGTTGAGGAAAACCACAAAAATCTCTCGTTCGCAGCTCCTAAAATTAGTTTACAAGACATTTATAGACACTAAAGAAGTGTAAAAATGTAAAAGCGTCATCACTTGCGAATTTGTTATTCAAAATCTTTAACAAATTCCTATTATCACGTAGTGGGTCGATCTACAAGTCCACAAGCCGATATCTTGTTAGAAAAATAAAGAAAAAAAATAAGCCATTGGGCCTATTCTATAGCCATGTTTTATTGCGTGTTTAATGTGAGAACAACCAAGCCACACAGAGCTCGGAAAGACATAGACGCCTTGGTGGCCACTGCTAGAGACGGCATTGTCAACAATTTCCATAATTATCAAGCGTGTCAGTGAGTGTCATAATTGATGCCTTTAGAAACTGACGGGCCGAGACTGTTGTTACTATATCTGTGACCATAGATAGACATAGAGTCTGGACGAAGCGCAATTCAGGTATTTAGTGAATACGGGCACAACGTGTGTAAAAGAGATAAAGAGATGAGGCGGCTAGTTTCTATGTTACTACTACTATCTTTTTCTAGCATTCTGATTGGGCTTAGAGAATTTGAAATGACATAGATATTGACCTTTTACCACAGATAATATAATACTAGCATACAGATGCCTCATCCCGTACAAAGAAACCGTGCCGACGTAACTAGCGTTTTTCATCTGATTAATCTTGTTATTTTTTTGTACATCGAACGCGTTCTGTTCTGTTTCACGGTGATAGATAGATGGTGTTAGCAGCGACTTGAAAGTAAAGGGATTTATTAGGTTCGTGAATATTTTTTTCTTTAAATACAGTGAAGGTTCGTTTCGTAGTATTTTTTTGCACGTTTTTACAGTTTTTTGCACCAAAATGTGTTACAATGCAAATTTTAACAATCTAGTGTAATGCCTCAGAAATTTAAAAATGCGCCATCTATTGGCATCAATTTTAAGTGATCCGTTGAAATAATCTTTGAAATTTGAATTAAGAGCTCAATATCCCATAATTTCGTACTTAGGTGAGTTGATTAAACAAGAACATACAATTTTTATGTTGTAATTCCAGAAAATGTTAATTTTACACACATTCAATAACAGACAGGTGCATATTGCGCCATCTAGTGAGATTTATTTGAACCACATTTTCTTTGTTAGCAATGAGACCCCGTGCTTTTACTGAATGCTCAGCTAAAACTTGCACTCGGCACAATTTCAGCGACACGAATTTCATAAATTAATTGCGTACAAGTAGGTAGGTAATGGCATATCTAGTCGTGGTTCCGCGCTCTATGCGCGTTGACAACTGCCTGAGCCTAAGCTCATAAATCGTATCAAACGGTGCGTGTGCGCCGATTCGCCGCCTTCACCGATATCATAATATAGGGCGCTGACGTCATGCTCACACCATACATTTTACTCGTTTTCTTTTATCGTTCCCGGTGTTGAGAAAGCCGTGTTTTTGATGTGCATGCAGTGTTTATTGAGATTGTTTTATTTGTAAATATTTTTCATTGATATGATGGAATGGATAAATAAAGCAATAAGGAACATAAAAGCTATGTAATGTATTAATTTATAAGCAGTAATTTTTTGGGAGGAATCATCGTAGCGTAATTAATTTATGTTTTTATACAAATGGAAAACCGTTTGATCGCTCCAAACATGTTTCTTTTTATTTTATTCAATTAACGAATTCAGTTTCAAGATCTTGGCCCTGCGGTCAGCGATAATGTACATTGTTATCTACAAACCTGTGGTCTTATGCTCATTTTCTTCCCTCTCCTTTAATTAAGGAAGGTTGTCAATGAACTGTGAATGTTTCTGCTTATTCTTCGCGAGGTGGAACAGCCCAGCAGCACTCTTTACTCCGGTAGATTCGCGAATGTTACAAGACTCCGCCAAACACCGCTTCCTTCTTTCTCCTTTCTTGTTATTATTAGTTTACAGTAAGTCATGCCTTTCTTCTTACCCAATATTATGCCGAGAGGGAGATCTATTCTGGTTGACCTAAGCTTTGCTACATTTGAGTTCTTTATGACACAGTAAAGGGAAAAGTTTAAATTCACGATCTTACGCTCGTCTCGCTAACCATTCCATCATTCCCGTTTCATTGGAGTCAAGAAAATAAAGCTGTAAATTCTTGCGGACCTTCTAGCCCCACAGCCTCGTTATCGTGTGGTGTGGTGTGTCGATAAATCTGCCTTGTCTAATAAAACCTTCGGCCGGTATGCCACGCCGCCGCCGTCCCATTGTCCGGTAGCTACCTACATACAACTTATAAATAGATGATTATGTAGTACGTTAGATCGTCGGCGATATTAATATGTATTAGGAAATCTGTTGGTAAAATAGGTTTGTTGTCCGTTGTTGTGTTTGTTAGGTAAATTTTATGTTTAGTTTTGTTGTTATAATATAAGTCTAAAATCGCGAACCCACCTTGAGAAAGGCTGGTGTTTTAAGGTCAGACCGCACTAGGCGTAACTGCGCGTCAGCGGAGCGACGCGACAAAATATATTGTATGAGATAAAGTGTCGCGTCGCGTAGTTCCGCTGCCGCGTAGTGCGGTTTCACTCATACAATTTCATACAAAGTATATTTGGTCATGTCGCGTCGCGTCGCTCCGCTGACGCGTAGTGCGGTTTGACCTTTATACTTTTGCCGGTATGAAAAGAGCCATTTACCCTGGAGTAGCAATTACATGCTGAAATAGTTTTGTTCGACTTTTGTTGATCTCTCGTCTTGGCAAGAATTGGCGGAGTCACTGATGAACTGCTTCCAAGCCAGTCTTCGGCTCTTTTCAGGGCAGTAATCACCGTGAGTGTGAGTCCTTTTGTTGATAGGTGAATGATTATATGAAAATTGCGGGTACACTCATCTGCATCGGCTGTTCTTACTTTGTTTGCCTGGAGAAATAGTTGAGACTCGCACATACCAGGACAGCATAGCACATAAAGATAGAGGTCTGATACTCTGCATTGGGCGGAACAAGGCTGTCAATAATGATAGATGGTTTTGTTGTAACCTACTTTAAACATGACTCATTGCTTTGCTCTTCTTGTTCTCAAGCTGATCTGGGTTATACGAGGTTAAAGTCATGCCTTTTAAAGAGACTTAAACCACAAATTCTGTAGTTTAGCCTTAAAACAAATATAAGAAAAGCTTTCCTACTGTTACCCAGAGACTTAAAATTCTACGCGAGTCGTGCTAGCTTTCAGTCTCTTCATTAGTTGGAGCGCCTCCAGCAACAGATTGGTCAATATGGACACAGACAGCGCTGGTCACTAGGAATTCAGAAGAAGTTTGACCATTTTGTCAACGATACTCGTTTGGGAGAAAACGGCGTACCGCAGTCTTTAGATGTGGCTGAGGCTTACACCGGCGCAACGTTGGAAGGCCTCTCTCTAGCTGGACCGGTGACCTAGTCCTGCTGCTCCTGGACCTGGTGAATCCGATAGATGCGAGATGCACTGGACCGATCACTGTGGCAACGCTTGAGGGACGGCTTATGTGCAGCGGTAGACATCTGTCGGTTGAAATGATGATGAAGAGGCTTATCAGCGCTAAAATGTCAAAACGCTGTTGGTTAACCTTATTAAACCAATAACGTTTGTCAAAACTACAAAATGTTTGGGTTTGATCACGTGACATCAATGCCATACTTTTTGCATATCATTGCTTACAAAATATGCAAGAGATTCTTGACAAAGTGACAATAGAACCTCTTGGCAAGTTCAAAATTGTGTGTGAAACTATTCTTCAAAACAGCGTGCTTCAAGTTTGAAGTTGTTTACCTACTTTAGAATCGATATCTGAACGTTGGTAAGTTTAACAAGAGTCTGTTCTAATTCTAGAAATTAAAAAATCAGATGTACAATGTTTTGCTTTCTATAGAAAATGACAACAGTTTTTCTTATTTCTATCATAGCAGAAACACAAAATGTGTAGCCACTTAATTAACATCTTATTGTTTGTTTATTAATATATATGTAACTTAATGTAGACAATTTCAGCATATAAATAAGTTAAATTATCCATCCGCAGTAGCCACCATTATTATAGTCCATTCAGGCAGTTTTATTACACTGTGTGTCCAAAATGAAAGAACAAAGAAGATGGCATTTTTGCGCACATCGTGGCGATAAAACTGTAATTGCTGATTACAACATTTGGCACCGGCTCGAGTCTGTAGTCCCAGTAATATTAACAGCGTGCATCTCTGTACCAGGAGATAGGGGATAAGTGGATAGGGCCTTTTATATCTTTAGGTAGGTACATATTTACATGATGTGGTCATTACTTCTGCCTCTTTCAGAATTTAGTAAGAAAATGTTGGAGACTTTTTGCCAATAAAAACATTCAAAGTTTTTCTAACTCTTCCGCCAATTTTTCTGATTAACTTCGTTGCAGGACCTAAGAAATTTGAATGGACGTTTTACCGGGATTCGTCGAACTTCATTGCCTCGACCCTTTTTTGATGGTGGACAATTTTGATTCTGTCTTTCTGGATGGATCTTGCAGTTATTTGGATTAGATTCTTTAGCTCTACTTTTCATGATTCCTAATCAGCCATAACAGTTATGAATAGACATGCAAAGAACAAAAGACAATAGCAGAGAATTAAGTACAACAAAAACATGAGACCCAGAGGTATGGTCCAAAAAAGAAACAAATAATCTCAAGGCTGTTTATTATTAACGATGCCAAGCCACGTGCTGGGGCAAGTGTCCTTGAAGGCGGGGCTGTAGTGTGCCAGGTGGATGTCCAACAGTTCTGCTATGGGCAGCATCCGGGAGGCTAGTGCCTTCAGCATGTCGATGACCTGAGGGCCCACATTCTGGGGCTTGGTGGAGAGGACTTCCAAAGACTTGGATCGGATCGCGTAGTTTACGGTGTTGCGGAGGTGGTACTGAATAAGGAGAAAAGAAATCAGATGCCGTTTTCATTATGAAATTCTTATTAATCTATCTATGTATGGTTTTCTGTTAGAGAACTCAATTACGGGTTATCGTCGTATTTCTATTTATTTTGTGTACAATAATGTATATTATAAACATTAATACAAATTGGTTGGCTGTTGTTGATTTAGTAAGCTAATAACAGCAGTTAACGTGATGTTGACAGTCTGTCAAATGATTGAGAGACCGTGTCAGAGTTTATAGTTGAGGCGAATTATTAATTTAAGAAACCAGATTCAAGTCTGAATATGCCCTTAGAAACCACAAAATAAGTAGGTTTAGCTGTACATTTTTTTAGTAACTAATATGAAAATAGCAAATGATATTTATGCATAATACTAGAAACTAGTCAAAACATCAAAGTCGATGGTGTTATTGAAAAAGTTTGTACTCACCTGTACGAGTAATGCTACTCCTAGATGAATAGGTTTGATCTCCATGTCCTGGAGTTTCCTCATCAAGATCCTCGGAGTCAAGTCATCTAGCTTACCTAACTGAACCAAGATTCGCGGAGCCTGTGAAATAATATAAAGTTATTTTTTTGAGACTGAAGTCGCTTGGTGGCCTTTATTGTTTACTTATTCTTCACAGCGCAACTATGGTATATTTTACCCGACTGCCGAAGGAGGGTAATGTGTTTAACAGTCTATGTATGTATGTTCCTATATGGCGTTCTAGAGACCAATCGCGTTGGCCGATTTTGATGGTTCTTACGTCAATCGATTCGTCTTAACCGTGCGAGTGTCACTGGCTACATAAAAATTGGAAAATGGCGGCTTCTGGGCGCCATTTTGTGTATGCCCAAATTTTTTTTTCTTTCAATCCTTTCGTGTGGGGTATCAAAATAAAGGGTTTTAAAGGTTGATTTAAAAATATATTACACTTATAACTATGTTTAAATTTACCAGACTCGAAAAAAAAAATAACTGAAAAGTTATAAATGAAAAAAGTTAATTAAAAAAAAACAAATACCCGACTGCTTCAAAAGCGAACTAAAAAGACGTGTACATCTGGTTTTGGTCAGCCAGCTCGCGAATATGTATCCTCCGACTGCACAGCTTGATTTTCTCCTTGTTTACGTCTTTTTAGTTCGCTTTTGAAGCAGTCGGATATTTGTTTTTTTTTAATTAACGTTTTTTTTTACAACTTTCTTTTGGTCTTTCGTGTGTAGTTGTGATGAAACATTAAATATGTTGATCGGTAATTTTCATAAGATAGTTGTAAATTATAAAAGCACCAACAAAATTTTCAGTTGGAGTTAATCTATAGTCACAATGCTATCGCAATCAATGCTGCTTTATCTAACTTCCCTGCGATAATTATGATTAATATCTGTAACAACTATTTGCAGTAGACTACTACTACACTTTGGTACACTGTATTTCAGTAAGGCAGAGCTTAATTTCTCAATGTCGCTGTCTCCATTGTCGACTAGGTTCAACCGAGATTACTGCTCGAATAGAATTGTTACCGGTTACATTTTAGTTACTAAATTAAAGTTTATTTATGTACGTCGTGTTTCTGTTTTATTTAAAGACTCAGATGGCATTAGACCTGATTTATTAGTAAACATTTTGGAGTTAGAAGTTTATGATATGTTGGATACTGCAGCAATTTGTTCAGTTTTGGGAAATAATTCATATTAATTATTTATGAAGTATGGATTTAAATTAGTTAAATTACCCAATGGACAAAATTTTAGAACTGCAGATGGTGCAAAAATTCAACGTTTAGGCTTTATGCAACTATACTTCATAAAAGACAGCTTGATCTTTGCGACATATGTCAAACTGACGTATACGTTATTGTTAGCCTGTCAAGCGCTATTGTTACTGTATTGATACTGACAGCTGTCGCGGAGATCAAGCTATCTTTTATGAAGTATACCTATAAATTATATGAATCAAATTAAGATCGTTAAGTTCTACATAGTGCCCAACATAGTAACTTCTCTCTACTAACTTATCTCCACCGCCGATTAATTAATTCAGTAAATAACAAGATTGATTATTCGTGATAGAGTTGAAATGGAGGACAATGACTTGGAACAAAAGGGGTGGCAAACCTTAGTAGACATATTTTATCAATAAGATTACTGCTTTTGCTTGCTAAGAAAATGGGACAAAAATCAACATGTTTTTGCTAAAATGTTAATCATCCATCACTAAACTGTCAGCATTGAGTTTGTCCATAAGAAGTTCAGTGTGATTGATTTTGACGTTTGTTAATTTCTTACAAAAACTTTTTAATTACATTTGGCCAAATTCTGGTTGTTGTTGTTGACTTGAACCTCTACGAAGACCATCGAACGTGAAAATCACTCCGAAATTCAAATGATATTGATTTTTAGGCTTAAAGAGAGGTGCTCGTGACTAAATAATAACAGCCGCACGGGACGATCATCAAGGTTAAGCAACGCTTGACGAGGTCGGTCCGTGGATGGGTGACCATTTTCAACATACCGAGTTTCCTCCGTGCCTCGGCAAGCACATTAAGCCGTTGGTCCCGGCTGTCATTTGAAGATCTTTGACAGTCGTTACGGGTAGTCAGAAGCTTGAGATCTGGCGCCAGTCTTGCCAAGGGGTACCGTGTTACCCAGTTACTACGTTGTGGAGGTCAGATAGGCAGTCGCTCCATGTAAAACAATGGTACTTAGCTGAATCCAGTCGAAAGCCGACCCCAATATAGTTGGGAAAAAGGCTAGGCAGATGATGAAAGAGATAAAAACCAAATGTATAATATACTTACGTGTTACGTACTAAAGACCTTATTGTAAGCCGTTATGACCTGAAGATACGATCCATTGGTTAATATTTATAACGTGTTGGAAAGGGAACTTACAGTAAACATGATGTCGTACAGCCTGGCACACGCGTGGAACACTTGCACGTCAGCCATATGATCGTGCAGGTCTCTGCTTTCCACGGACATGTAGAATGTATGTGCTGTCTCTATACGGTTTACTGATGTCGTATTGTGAGGTAGATCCTGTGAAACAAAGGTTAAATAAGAATTAGAAAAAGGCTAAGGTGTCGACTTCCTGCTGAATACCAGAATTTCTACGTGGAGCGAAGGCCTATCTCACCACCTAAAGCCAGTTACTTGGTAAAAATAGTCAACTTAATCACACCTAAGAAAATTGTTTGACATAAAAACGTAACATAACGCTTGTGTGTTCCCCAAGAGTTGGCCAAAGGCGCACATATATTACACGCACATATAAAACAAATGAAGAAGCTACAATTTACGCTATAATTTTTCGGGAAGATATGAACCGGGCGAAAATTTTACTGAATGGGCGACTATTATACTAAGTAAGTACCTAACTATTTATCCAATTTGAGTAGGAGGGCTTTTTAAGAGGTTTTTGTGAGCTGCGGTAACATATTGTTACATACTTTAATTGTATTTGGGGTTCTATTTTTCAATTTTAGCATTTTATTCTTTTGAAAATAGCAGAACAATCGACGACGCGACATCGCTGTGCAGCGTGGGCGTTCGGGTGTATTCGTGTTGTCAACGAATTAGTCCTTTTTTTTTTTTTTTTTTTTTTTTTTTTTTTTTTTTTTTTTTGGGTGGGCAATCATCCAATGACTTCTCCCGCCCTGGGTGAAGCGGGAGGGCGTGTCAGACTTTTACTGACTAAAACCCACCCGTGTTCCTTCAGTTGCTTGTGCCAGGGCCGCGGTAACTCTGTTTCAAATTTATCCGCGACCCAACGAATTAGTCCTAGAGCGAGCTCGGGAGCTTAGGGTTTCCGGTCATCTCCTTGATGTTAGGTTACTTTAGACCCTGCAGACAGAAATAAGCCACGTGCAGTGGGGCTCCGTCGACAATTTTTTATTTTCACGTCACTGTTTTAATCATATATATTTGCCCACTGTTCGTCGCCCACTTAGTATTGAAATACTGAAAGTATATATTCAGTATTTTTGCCACCTTTAATTTGAATTTATTTTCGCTCGTTTAAATACTATCCTAATATACTTGACAAAGTCCCTTTACAATGTATGGATATCGCTTTCTACGAAAGGACCGCCTTTGTACCCATTGCTTTGTACGTGTCCTCATATGGTTTACAATAAAGTTCTAAATCTGAATTTACCTGAAAAGGCGTTTTCACATTCGAAACGTGTAGTTACAGCTACTTCTAAATTATTTTTACACACTAACGGCTCATGATTTGAAAAATCAGGCACTACATAAAACTACATTTTGTCAGCTATACCGAATAAGTGTTTAAGTTTAAGGGAATTAACCTTGTGATATTCCAGCATCCCATTCATTTGGAACTTGTTCTGTTTTTGCACAGCGGGGTGTTTTTCTGTTCTATTTGGCCACATTTCCGGCAAATGTCTCTCCGACAACAAATAACCGCTTTATTTACAGTATATCTAGTTCTCTTTGTACAAAATGAAGTATTCACGTTATTCGGCTATTGTTGTCCGAGCCATTGTTTCACTTCGATGTGCATAAAGGAACCGCTTCTGAGCTCATATTTACAGAAGCAGTAAGTTCAAATAATTTATAGACTCGTTTGTTGGAATTGGTACGTTCAATAAATAGACTTTCCTTTTGAAATACGACGGAAATAATGTCATATTGGATAGGTTGTAGGGGTCAATATTATTTTACGTAATCACTTTCTTGGGAACCTTAATTAATCTTGGGTTCGATTTATTTAAATCCTTGGCGAATAATGGCGGGCTTAATGCCATTATAATCATGATGTTTGCCTGCAGGCAATGTTAAAACATATTTTACAATGCATGTCCTCGAAAAGAGCGTTTTCCAAGCAGCCAAACTGTGCGGAAAGTGTCACTTTTTTTTACTAGTGCTTTTTACTTTCCTGTACTTTTTTAATTTTTAACTCCAACGTCAGCCCGCCGCATAGAGTTTTTATTATTTGAGAAAAGTTTTAAAAATTAGTTAAGTACATACTATCATTCATATAAAAGGTAAAACAAAACTAATACTTCATTTAAGGCGTTTTTATTAGATTAGATTAGATTAGATTTAGATTTTGATCAATAAATTAATTTTAAATAAGTATTCATTAAATATGTTTGGCAGAATGAATATTTTGCTCGTGCCTTTTTGCGTTACGACGTGACAGCTTTTATTAGTTAATCTGTGGATATGCTGAGCGCCTTTGAATGAGCGCCATTTTATTAATTTCTTGCTTGGTTCAGATATATTTTTTTATTTCCTCGCACAATGCATAGTAAAATGTTGTATGATACACGTGCGTGAGATGATTTCCGACTCGTCTCGATTTATCCACTCACTCGCTTCGCTCGCTCGTGAATAAAAATAGCACTCATCGGAAATCACATACTTCCCGCACTTGTAGCATAAATAACTATTATCTACACCCATGCTATAAAAGTTCTAGAAACAGTTAGCTTATTGCCAACATTAAAACAGCCAGTGTCATAGTAACCATAAATAATATCATCCAAACGGGTGTTATAATGTTGTACTAAATTTCATAATGCAACTCCTTTTTTACCCATCGAACAGCCACATTCTCATGGCATCTTTATGAATTTCAAAAAAAGAACATTGTCATGCTCGCGCGTTTCACTACCACAGCGCCGTAATTTAAAAAAAAAAACTTATTCGAATTTTTGAATTGACGTCGTATCCCGCCATTTTTGTTCAATAACAGTATTGAAAAAAAAAAATTTTACAAAAATGAGTGATACAAACTTTGATAACACACCACCAGATATTTCTAATGCAGCAAAGGACATTTCTAACCAATTATTACCAGAAAAGTTGAGAAAACATTATGAAAAGACGTACCAAAATTTCATGAATTGGAAAATATCAAAGAGTAGTACATCATTTTCTGAAGATGTGCTACAATAAATAATTATATTATTACCTATACATAGTTTGTTTGTATTAGATACTGAGTAATTAAACTTTTCATGAATTTACATAGAGTTCTTACAACACTGTACTATGGTTTGTTTGGTTTCAGAACCTTTATATAGGATTCATATCATGGGTGTAGATAAAGTCTTGTATGCAACTGTTATAATTAGGTATTAAAACACTCATGTGATACTATTATCACACTCGGCTACATTCGTGTTAATACCCCTTATTATACAACAGTTGCATAAATAACTATATTTATACTGTTTAGGCATTAAAGCGTTAGACATATTAGTTCGATAAAACTCTTCTTTAAAGTTGTTATAAACTGATCACATACATAGTAGCGTTCCTGATTTACCAGTCCCATGATATCGAAAAATCACGTGAACAATCCCTTACATATCGACTATCGCCTTCGCTGACATCGAATGCCTCTTGTCTATAGCCTATATATCATCTATTAAAAAAACCCTAAGAAGTAAAATAATCCAGTGTTGTACGTACCTTGGCGATATCGATGAGTTTCATGATGAGCGAGGAATAAATTCGTCTGCTGATCGCGTCGGTGCGCCTTGCGCGGTAATTGTCTACCTCGCTGGAATCAGACGTAGATTGGAAAATGTTAAGGATTACGAGAATATTTTGCTGTCACGTTTTTATACCTTTGGGCAAAAAAAAGATATGCGACGTTTACGAAATCATGGGTGGCTCTCAATGCAGTGCCATCTTTAGATAATTAATGGATTTTCATTTGGAAAATTATTTTCCAACCTGTAGTGGAATAAAAATAAATGGATTGTCTTTATTGCTGAGGGATTAACTTTTTCTTCAGCAGGTTCGAAAGCGACAGGTTTTTAGAGTTCCGTATTCACATGGAAAACAGCGCCATAAACTTTCATTCTGTCCATCTATCCGGATGTTTTTATTTTTGGATAATTTTATCCAAAAAAATGTAGAAATAGACATTCTCAGAAGTGAACTTTAATTTTCCATGATCCGAAGCCGAGCTATATGGGAACTCCCAGTCTTCCCATATGTGACTCAATATCAATATGTTACACGTAACTGCCATCGAAACTACGCATCTATCCTAAGCCGTAGTAAGCCATAATGTCGCTCCGCAGTTTCTATGGGAATCCGACATGAAATATAATGTGAACTGCGCTGAACACAATACACATCCTGGTTTATGCCATAGTTGTTTCGGAGACAGTGGTAGCAATCTGAATATCAAGCTATAGGTCTGGGGAACGAGCTTAGTTCACCATGCTTGCTAACGGCGTATTGGAAACGGATCAAGCAATGTAGGTTTTCTAGCGTCTGGCTAAACCTAAGGCTAAAGGCTAAACCTTTAGCCTTTTAGCTTATATAAAGTTCTACTTCATTCAACTTCAATATATTAATTCGCTAATAATCAACGCAGGGTATATACTACTGGGTCTAGAAGCACAAAGTTCCGTGCAAGTAAACTACTTGCACGGAAACCTAGGCTACTTAGACAAGTAGCCTAGGTATTACTAGGTGGTAGGTTCTAGGGTATAGTGAAGGTGTGCACTGAGAGATTTTTGTGAATTCATCCCCTAATGTGTTTTAGTTTTTATGAAAGTTCGACATTTTGCCGATGAAATCCCGACAGACACAAGACCTATTCAAAAAGCCATACCTGGTCCCAAGGAGCAAAGTATGGACTGCAACATGATTCCAACATTTATAAACACCTTCTTTTTCGACACCATTCGATACACAACAAACCCATCGTATTACCGTTTAACAATATACTTGATGACCAGCGACATGGTACGGTTAAGGTACACCTGGTTCTCCTTTTTCAGATCGAAGAGCAGTTCATTCTCAAACTTGGAGTCTTGTAGGGCTTCCACTATGGCCTTCGCGAGGCGTCTGTTCTCTTGGAAGTCATTCTGTGGAATGGTGATCATGAGCAACGAGGAAGATATATGTGGGACATTGTAGAGAGTGGAATATAATTTAAAATAGTAGGGGATGTCTTAACTCATAAGTCATGTAAGTTTTGATATAGATATTCTGAAAATAAACAGCTTTAATATTGCAGCTAATAAAAATCTAGATGATATGGCAGCAATGTTTAGTTATTTCGTGCAACAGTAAAAAGTCATAGACATTTATTGCAGATTTATCCAAAGTACGCTTGGTTGAACATAACAAACATTTTAAATTTTGAAAGCCTTATTTAACATATACAGAAATAAAAATGGGCCCTTTGTTCCGAAACTGCATCTGAATAGAACAAAGGAAAATGCATTCCGCAGCGATTAAAATAAATAAATGTTTTTAAGAACACGCTGCAATGCAAAACCGTGCAATTCAGATATCATAAAATGTTACAAAAAAGGAATTTCGAAATAAAATCGTACAGTTTTTTATCTTTGCGGCATTTACATCTGTATGCGTCCGTTATCAGAACATCCATTGTTGCCAAATTTCTGGAGCTGTTTTGCAATTCAGAGTGTGCAACAAAACAATTACGCTTACTTCTGGGTCGGCTGTAGCCACGGCCACGAGCGCTAAAACCACGCCGAGCAACGCGGCCATTCCCCACTGCAACATTCACTTTAACTGCCTATATTCATTTTATTTTTTAGTAAAAATTACTTTCACAGAGAATATCTAACGAACACGATGTGTTTTTTTATTCACGAGGGACAGACGTTAGTGGTGTTGCCGCTGCGGCGTCCAAAATGGCGGAGGCACGTATTCGAGAGTAGCTCTACTCTATGGTTACTGGTTGGTGCTGGGCACATAAAACGTGATTGTTAATAAAATGGTACGACACGTTATGTGACTTCGAGCTCTAAATAAATTATTTGATTTTACGAGAAAACTACAAAACGGAATTGAAGCGTTAATAGAGCGATTATCGTTTCGATTTCACATAAAAAGCTTTTTTTTATTCGGCATTTTGTCAATTAAAACCTTTCAGATAGTGCTCCTGGGAAAAGGCCTCGTTTGCCACGTTTAATTAAAACTTACACACCTGCATCGAACAAGCAAGGCATGCATAATTTATTAATGTTTCTGTGGCAATAAATACTTCATTTCTTTAACAATATTTATTTTTATTGGAATTCAGTCCACATTAGAAACTGCTACGGAAAAAAATGTTCATGAAAATTGCGCGCTTTTCCTCAAAATTCAGTTAGTTTTCAATTCCGAATTTATAAATAGACATTGCAACGACGAATAGAGAAAATTGTGTTAAACCTGGCTGTTCTAGAAAAAATTATCTCAATTTGAATTTTTCGGAAAATATTAAATCCTTATCGAAATTGTGAATGAAAAATATCATCATAACATTTTCTTGTCTTTTGGAATGAAAAAATGAGATATTCTCGTGTTATATTTACTATCTTAAAATAGACTGCAAAAGCAAGGCGCTATATTTTTTAGGGCCACACGAGAGGAAACTTCGTAACTATACATTTTAGTTAATGACCAAACTTTTGAATTTTCGACCGTTGAACCTAAATTATTTAACGTCTTTTGCTCAGAAAAACAACGTGATTTAGTTATTACTAGCTGTCCCACGCGGCTTCGCTCCCGTCTACTGGCTACGTACCTACCCTATCCTACCTACCCTACTCTACCCTACTCTTCCCCTACACCTACCCTACATACATGATTGCATAACTGAAACCGTTTACGTAGCGCACGCAACGGAAGCCCTCAAAAAGTTATATTCTTGCCCGTTTTTGCAACATTTTTCATTTATGCTCCGCTCCTATTGGTCGTAGCGTAATGTTATATAGCCTATAGCACTCAAGAATAATGTAGCTTTCTAACAGTGAAAAATAAATTTGAATTGGATCATTAGTTCCAGAGATTACCCCTACATACAAACTTACAAACTTACAAATTTTACCTCTTTATAATATTAGTATAGACGAGAGGGTTTTAGGCATAATTCCTGAAGGATCAAAATTAAATGATGTAGAAAGTCAAAGGTTATTTGTCTAGACAAGTAGAGTCTCTAGTCAATACCCACCTACATTAAATAAACTAAAATAACATTGTTTCTATATCCAATAGGTACCTAACATATTTTACAGCCACTTAACCCGAAAATACCAAGTTGCAAACAGGATACCTAAACCAATCTAGGAGCCATCACCGACAAGATTGCACGGATGAAATACTCGACGTAGTGGCGTAGTGTCGTAGTGGCGTATCGGTAAATATCGACGTGTGTCGCAATACTTTTACTGCCACCGTAAAACTCGCGATTTATTGCGTTTACAATACGCCACTAGTACGTACGCGGATTTATGGAAATATGTTAGATTGTGTGCGGGCATATTGTTAGTTGTCTAGCAATACTAGACGTCAGAAAATGATGGATGAATATTACTATTGTATTGCAAAATGTTCTTTGATTTAGTTTTAGGTTAAATTTATTTTCAGTAGTGTACGTTATGAGATTTTTGATTAAGGTTACACTAGTCGAAAAGTTTTCCATACAAACGTAGTCTAGGGATTATTCCACTGTTTGACGATGTACGTTCAAAATAAAAAGTGATATCAATTTGTATCAATTTATCTAGCCCTGTATGGAAGCGAAAAAGTAAAATTAGAAAATATTTGAAAGTTATGAGCGTCGAAAGTTCCACATTTCGACACTAATTTTAACGCATTTTTGGGCGCAAATAAATACCATAAGAAGACGAAAAATTGCAAAAGAGCCTCCATACAGGGATAGATTAGTAGTTCAACAATGCATGTAATTTTATTTTGAACAGATAGATTTAGTCGTTTTGTCATGATATCTAGACTGCCAAAGGTCTGTTCATAAAACTTCACGCGCTCGGTTTCGCCCTTAATCATTATCCATTTCGCTACAAATTTTCAAAAGTGTGTATTCGTACGTGAACTAGCTTCCTACTGCACATCACAGCATCTATCTCTTCCGCACGTGTTGTTGGTTGATATAAAATGCATTTTAACACCGCGCACAAAATAGTTCGTGCCGTCGACTAGTGTACCCTTAAGTTGTGAACAATTATTATGATTAATTAGTTATTTTATTATAATAAATCAATTGTTTATTTGCAAAAAAAATACAAAACCTGTGTTTCAGGGGCCAGTAGTTAAGTACTCAAAGGAAAGACGAAACTACACTCCAATAGCTCTGCCAAGATAAATCATGTACAAAAGTATACGTATCTATTGGCGCATCTGCATTTAATTCGTTAGCTAAGCGGGCAATATTTGTTCATACGAAACTGTCTAAGTTTAACCCTAAATTTGAAACCAGCACGTCCACAAAATACTGCAGCATTTGGCAAAGCTGACAGCCAGACAGATGCTCAAATATGTAAAACCATTTTACAACCCAAACCTAACTTGAAAAAGCAATAACAAACTACCTACTAGCACTCAGAATCCCAAAAAAATACAATACCTGTCACATCCACACAGCTCGTAAAACGGAAAGATAAAATTTTATGTGATTCACGTACACATCAGAAAATTAAGAATTTCTAGACAAAACTTTAATATTACACATGGCGATAAGTGAAACGTGAAATTTCAGCGTTTTCCCGCGTCCTGGAAAATTTATCCGTCCGGGATCGCCCGGGAATGGAATCCATTCGATTTCCGCGCACTTTTCGCGGCACTACTTTCGGGTGGGGACTGGGTGGGGCGGAAGCGGAAAAGCGGACACGTTAAAATGAATGATCGTTATCAATTATGTTGTTCTGTGATTTTTTTTTTTTTTTATTTATTTATATATGACGTTTAATTTTTGAAAGGGTAGTTCTATTTTTTCAATACAGTTGTTAAACATGGCGTACTTTCAGAGGCTATAATTATGATTCGAAAGTTAAATCTTACGCATAGGCATCTTTCTGTTACGCGGTCGTGACTTTTGTTTACGAGCTCGATCATTATGTTTGCAGTTTAGTTTTAAATTTATAAGTCAATTTAAAAAAGTTTAGTAGCAAGGAGTTTTCAAATATAGAATAAAATGGGATAGATTTTCTACGAGGAAAAATGAATGATTCCGTACGTTTTAGCATTGAATTCTCAAAATTCTTTTAAATGATTGTTTAATATGTTTAATTACCAGTTTTAATTTAATTATTTTCACATCAACATTTGTCAAAAATCGAATAGGCTGTATAGGCTGTTTTCGTTGAAGTAAAAAATAAGTCCAGTTGCAAAAACGCGCCATTTTTTTTTTAAATATTTGTTTAGTATATTTAATTACCAGTTTTAAGTTAATTATTTTCACATCAACGTTTGTCAAAAATCGAATAGGCTGTATAGGCTGTTTTCTTTGTAAAAAAATATGTCCAGTTGCAAAAACGCGCCATATTGAAAATTTTATTTTTTGTGAATAAACAAATCGAATTCTATGATTTGTTTTTACTGTTTCTCACAACTGTATTGAAAAACGTCGTATGATACACGGGTGTGTAGGTTATTGCAAACTCGTGTCATTAAAAACCCTCGCCTTCGGCTCGGGCTTGTTAATGACAGCTCGTTTGCAATAACCAACTTCCCACCCTTGTATCACAATGTACTATTGTATTTCTGTATGTATTAATGATTTTCAGTTGACTGCTAAGTCTTTCCTTGTTGATTTTTGATCGCTGCACTGTAGTAATGAATATTGTTATCCTCTACAAATTCCTACCTATTCCAATTCAATTGCACACAAGCTAAAGGAAAGATCATTCGATTACTACCGCCCAATAAATCAGTATTTACGGCCTATCAAACGGTTTAGGCCCAATATATCACGTTTAAAGTGTCCATGACTCCGTGATACGATAGAACACAAGCAATCTGACGTAAATTACTGAGGAATAAACTTAGTCACCTCGAACTACTTATCGTATCGTATTTATAGACTTTGTGGTCCTAGATGCCCAACGCAGATTACTGAAATTGGGCTTTTCGGTTTTTTAAAGGTTTATCTTAGGGAAACTGGGTTAATTAGAAATGCGTAACCACCACCATCATACACCAAGTGGATAAAGCAGCCCCTCAATGGTCGAGAAATCTGAATCAGTTGTGAAACAATAGAAAAACACTCGTGTGATACTATTATCACACTCGTATTTTAATAACCACTATTATATGACTGTTGCATATACTACTATTATCTCTTTTTATTATAATAAAGGAAATCGTACTGCATGCTTAATTATGCTTAAACTGATAAACTTAACGATAGTATTAGTTGTACGTAATTTATGTTAGTAAACACAAAAAATTTGTTATAAGCACTTTTATGCGGAACAGGGTGTAAAGTCCCACAAACCTCCATTGAAAAACTATTATCCGCCGATCAGACGGGTGTTGTGGCTGGTCCGGGCAACTGCCCGACGGTTGATGTCGGGCTGTTGTGTACGTTCAAATCGCACCGAAATTCAGGATTTGTGTGACGTCATGTCATTAGTTCATAGGTGGTGGCGTTCATGCTGCTACCCTACTATCTACATTTAAACCAAAAGCAAGAAGCATTACAAACAGAAACTAGGCACATGCATATCACGATTGGCAAGAAGAAATAGAAAGAAGCTGTACTGCAAAAGGCTCAGCCTTTTAATCATAGCTTTTAATGTTTCCACTGCTGGGACACAGACATCTTCTCTGTGAGAGGGAATGGGCCGTGACCCACAACATAGGCCCAGTGCAGTTTGGTGGATGTCACATGTCTTCGAATTTTGGTTCTAGGACATGCCGTTTGCTTAAAGATGTTTTCCTTCAACGTTTTGGGAGCAGTGGTGATGACATAATATAAACAAATTAAAGCGCTTGCCTGGGTTCGAACTCACGATCTGCAACTTGTAAGTCGAGGCCGTTACCGCTAGGCCACCACTGCTCAAAAGGCTTACAACCATGCAGACTGAATTCTGCAGAAATATGCAAGCCATACCTTCCTCAGTCACCATATACGCTGAAGCAATTTCACAACACTATTCCGCTAACACCGTATTTCAACCTTAGAAATGATATTTGCCAGTCAATGCATTCGTAAAGAAATTCGCGGCGTATGCACCGTACTTCGGCGATATCAATTATTTAAATGACTTGTCGTTATATCTGATAGGATACATGTGCTCTTAGTTGTGATTACAATAGACAAGCTCGTTTCTAACCGATGAGCAATAACAAGCAATGTTTCGTACTTTATCGTGGAAGTTGAAGATGGATTTTATGAGCCTAGGACTTTAAGGAACTCTGTAGATAGATAGACTCTGTAGATAATTTCCTTTTCAACACACTTGCTCATAAAGTGGCTCTAATTTCACCGCAATTAGGCACATAATGATACCTGTTATCAAACTGTGACTTTTTCATTGCTATTATTCACAAGTGAGTTACAGAGTTTTTTTTTTATTTATTGGTTGAGTTGCTTTGTTCTTAAAAAAGTTTCGATACAAAAATATCGTACTTAATAGTACAAATAAATTAATGTAATACCTATTGCTTGCTCATTTCATGCAACTTCATATTTAAATAGATAATTTCAACTTGTACGTGCTTAATAAATAAAACTTTCACTCAAATATAAATTTTATTTGCTCTGTAATTAAGAAAAATTGGAATTCCCTATTTTGTACGTGGCTAGAAAAAACTTCTAAAACACTATCCACGACATAGATATAGGAAAACTCGAGCGAAAAGGAGTTTTCCTATATATATGATCGACGAAAAGCCAAAAAAAATAAGAAACCTCATTATTTTAGTCTATGGCCGATCGCCATTGTTAAATGCGCGCGCATAGAAAAACTGATTAATTTTGCCCGCCATTGTGAAAAATTTTCACAACTCGTTTTTACTGTTGAAAATGATTTTTTTGTATTATTTTCTTCACAAGTGTGTTGAAAAACGTCGTATGATACACGTGTGTATTGATGATTACCGTCCTCGGCTTTCTTAAGACCCTCACCTACGGCTCGGGTGTCAATGGCGCCTCAGCGGTAATCACCAACATTGCACACTTGTACCATAATGTACTATTATTGTACACAAATATTATTACAAATTCTTTTACAAAATCAGTAGTTAGCAGAATTTTTGATCTTGACAAGCATTGTTTACATAGCTTACTTAGCTGTTTTAGTTATCAGGAAAATGGTAGGTGTTATTTGGTTTTTGGACCTTATGACATTGTTAAAGACGATTGTGTGGAACCTCGATTGAATACTATTTTTATAGCTGCTCTTCAATTTGGACGCATCCTGTTTTATAAAAACATATGTTTTGTAGCTTAAAGACCTTTAAACAAATATACCGCCTCATACAAGCATGAATCTGCAAACGACGAGACAACCGCTGAACCGTTTTATGACGCCTAATGACGCCGCGTCGACACCAGTATTCTCTAGCACATTTATCTCAAGAAATAGAATCCATACAATCACACTAAAATTATAGACTGAAAGTGAGTCCATCTGTTTGTTACGTTTTCATGTCTAAACTGCATAAGGGTTTTTTTATAAAAAATGCTGGTTTTTTATAAAGTATGCTGGTCAAAGTCTAACCTACCCCAAATGCGCTAGGTTAGACTTTGACCAGGATTAGAACCAGGATTACACTTTTTATAATATTAGATCACGTGTACATTCTACGAAGGACGAGGCAGAGGTAACCTGTAAAACACCTGCATTTTGGCAGCTATGTCTCCTGTTATGTGTATACTTTTCGTCCCGGCAGAAAGTGCCCTTGGGATGATAAAACTGTTTTCACTCGGGCAAAGTTGTGGACAGATGCTAGTACATCTATACCACAGTACCCTACCGCTAAATGGACGTCACATGGCTAGGGTAATTCGAGCACGTAGACTAAATATTAACACTTGATTGACAGACTAATCTGCAGACAGGACAGAAGGTATTTTAGTAGATTTCGCTAATTGCTTTCTTGGTATTTTAGAGATTTAAAGGAATTTGTTCCGGGTTGTCCGTTTTGCACATGTTTTGTGCATTAGTCTTAATTCATATTCTGTTATGGTAGTTATTGTATACAAGATTGTCAGGGCTCTGAGCTTTGAGCTTTTCTTTTCTTTGCTTTCTCGTGGCGACGACAACATCTGACCTTACTATAATAATAATTATGGTTTGGAATAACTGGCATCCTAACGTTATCCCTATAAACAGGCTTGCCTAAAATGGGAAATCAGAGAGTTAAAATTCTCCTGCTAATAACGTGTTTGTAAGTGTGTTGCAAGTGTGACGGAGGAGTAGGAGCCCAGTGCCTGTAACACAGGTTAATTCCTAGCGCGGGATTGGGTCTTGCTCTACCTTCTGCTGAAACGCACCTCATTCATCTGTTATATTTAAATGGTAGTTTTAAGGATGATTATTGTACTCAAAATTTTGTTGATGAATAAATTGAAATTGTTAAGATTCTGACTAATTCTTGTGCTCACTAGGACTAACGATTTACAATTTTCTTCTATTCGAATAAAGGTTATATTCCTTAGTCGAATCCTATCCGATATTTTATTATACAATTTTTCCGGTTCTTTTTAAACATGTTATGAACAGATTCATAAAAACATGTTCAGTTACTGTCACTTCCACTTGTTTTTTAGCCCGTCAGAACCTGTGACACTTGATAGTGGGAAAACTGCCAGACATTGCGTGATGAGAAGAGCCTTCGTGATGCTAACAGTTCCTTTTCTTCCCCCAGTGGTAGGTGCGAGAATGGCGCGGGCTACCAGCTCGCGCTGAGTGTAAAGGCGCTCCGCACCCATGGGCAAGACGTCTGGAGGCAGGCCTGACCGCGAAACAGGAGTGCGTGCTCACAGGATTGCTAATAGAAGGTAACATTCTTACACCAAATAAACAGTTTAGAGGTGAGGCACGAAACACAGTACTAAAAACAGAATAAAACTGAGACTGCAAAATAGTATGAGAAACTATTGTGCCAGAAAGTCCCAACACTACTCGTAGTTTGTAGGCTTTAATAAAATGTTGTTCACATTAGTGATAGTTCACTCGACTATTTTTGTGTGTATCGGCACTTGAAACTATTTAAAATTACTCAAGCCATGGTAAAACTAGTTAGTAAGCAAGATGACTGAACTAAGCGGGGCTGGCTGTCAAGCGTACATTTAAGTACCAGCCTCCAATCGTGGAGACTATCTAATGCACCCTAGGCTATTTAAGTAGCACTGCACTGTAGGATAAATTGATGAAATTTCTACAGGCGCAGAGCGACACTGCTTCCCGCGCACCCCATGGGCAAGACGTCTGGTAGTCGCCAAGAAGTGGTTGGCCGCCAAGAACTGCTTCGAGTGAACAGGATTGCTAACAGAAGGTATTACACCGTCATAAAAAACCGACAATATTACTTACTACACTAATAACCGCAGACAATAACATTTCTCATCCGAAATAAAGAGTGAACCAAATAACTCAAATAGAATCGAATCTCAAACGGTATCAATGGAACATTCATAAACAAACATACACAATATAAATAAATGCCTCAAGACATAATCTAACAAACATTTTACCATTGAGCAATAAAATCAGTTCAAGCCACACACATAAAAAAATATACAAGCGATAATAGAACACACTGCTCGCTAACAAGATATTAAAAATAAACACGATATCCATTAACAATGAAAAGTGTATGATACAAGTCAACAGACGTTTGACCGAGTTCCAAAATACGCATGATTCACATCACGCTATCGAACAGACAGACAAAGATCTCGAAGTCAACGGCAGCAGTTGTTCAGACATCAATCTCCGGTTGCTGACTTGTGGGCAGCGTTTGACAAGGTCGACACCTGTATTTATTTTACAACCTCCTTAAAGCGGAACAATGCTTGGTAAAGTGATGCTCACACAGTTTATTGCTTTAAAAAACAAGCTCCACTTTACTTGAGACTTCAATCGGACACTTTTGGAAATGAAAACAAGGGGGATACCGCAGGGTTCTGTGTTAGGCCCATAAAGAATGCTCATAGTTTCTTGTTCCTAATAAAATTGAGTCATAAGACATACGATTATTTGACGATAACGATACGGAGCGATTTATTTAATTAACCGTTAGACGTTAACTGGGATTAAGAGGCGGTGTGTAGTACATTTATCACGTAAGTTTGGGTAATTTGGAGAGCATCCAAAGCTTTTTTCGTAAATATTCTCGTCTGAATGGGTTTTTATTTCATAATGAGACAAATATGTGGTTAAGATTCTGAGAGTTAAATGATGGGTAGATCTTTGTATGTACTAACTTGATTGTTCGTTCGACGATTTTCAATTCAATTTTGTTATGTCTAATGTAATTCCTTTGAACAAAATCCTCGTTGAAAGGTTGAGTTATGTTTCCCGCATTGTTGATTTTCACATTAAAGCACTTTATTTTAGATTTTTCACTATTAACTTTTTATGTATCCTGTATGTGATTTATGAGGAAGCTGTCATTCATGTTGTCAAATGAGCACTCTCCATTTATTTTTATTTTTTTCAAAATGAATGTTCGTACACACACGCGAATAACAATTCATACTAATGTTTGTTCAATTTCAATGAAGCAATTAATGTTTACTTGGTGTCTTACAGCACGTGGCTTACTCCACTGGGCCCTCCCTCAATCATATTATAGCTTATTTAGTATTGACGCACATGAAAATATATTTTCGTTCAAAAGGAAAATGCCTTCAAAAGGATTCAAAATATGAATGTTAGGTAATTGGTAAACCACAGTTGCAGAAATATTCAGCCTATCATTGTTACTCAATCCAACCTTGTTCCTATTATTATCTTCATTACACATTTATAGGTCGTTCACTCTCAAAACAAAAGAAAACAACTTGTCTCCCCATTCCCGATTGACAACAGAAGTAACCTTGAGTTTCTATTAATTGAATTTCTATTTTTATATCTTCAGCGGTTTCCTAAAGCCCTGGTAGTTGTGTCCGAACCTTTACTGCGTTTGTACACAATTGAGTCGATTTCGACGATATTGTCTAAATTTTGTTTGTAACACGTGTGAAATCAACGCATGCGCTTCTTATTTTAAGATATGTTCATTCATAGGATCTGTTGCTGATAGTGTGTTTGTGTGTGTACTGGTGTTTGTTAGGGATTGACTGGGATAAGGATTCTATCATTTCTTTTGGTGAGATAATTTTGTTTATATTGGCATTAAGCGTTTGTTAATTTACCTTCTACGAAATGTCAAGTGTTAGTTGTGATGATTGGTTCGTCAATTTTAAAATATATCTAAGAATATGTTAGCTTTTTATTTTAAAGTTTTTAAGTGTCGGGCAATAGTTGCATTTTAGAATCACATTTTTTGACAGGGAATAAATACATTATTTTTGTTGTTCTTGTATACATATGGTACTTTTGAGAGTTCTGTTCCTTAAAATGAAAAAAGGAACCCTTATAGGATCACTTTGGTTTCAGTCTGTCTGTCTGTTCGTGTCTCAAGACCTTTTCCTCTGGATCGCCTAAGGTATCGAGTTGAAATTAATATCATACACTTAAGTCTGCAGTCTCTTGAAGCTGTGAAAAAACAACGCTACCTATCAAATGATGTGACCGTTTATGTCGCATATTTGACGAATCGTAATAGAATCAAAACCACCCGTTGGCCTAGAATCATGCAATTTGGCAAGAAGTCTTAAAAAAATTAAATATTTTCATAAATAAAATGCAAACAAAAATTGCATCTTCCAAGAAATTTCTCTCAGGTACGCGTGGAATTTGTCAAGTTATAATATTAAAGTCATATTCTTAAAACTACCATCAAACATCTAAATCAAAACAATCAAAAGATACAGCCGATTATGCAGCATATTGGATACTCGCAAGGGAATTAAACCTTATAAGGTACTTCGTTGACCTAGAATAATTAAATTTGTTTGAATGTCTTAGAGCACAAGCAAAGTCAAAAATCCAAAACACGTAAATTTGTAGATACATCCAGAAAAGAAACGATTATTAACTTATTTGCTGTTGAAAAACTGACTGCAACCTAAATAGACGTATGGGGACAACAGATTTACAACGGCAAAGTTAATTTTGTTTCCTCAGTCCATATTATCTTTTCGTTAGAGCAATGTTTGGTGCTTTCATTGTGTATTAACTTCAGTAATGTTACCTAATTATTTTGTTGAATAACTGTGAGTAATCTAAACTGTTTTTACGGAACCCTCGTTGCGCGAGTCCGTCTCGCAGTTTTCCGTTTTTTTTTCATAAAATTAGTATATAAACAGCTGATACAGCTTTAATAGCAACTTGACCTTCGTTGTTTCAAACTAGGATAGTTTTTATAATCTCGGAGCCGTTGCTCGTCAGAATAACAATCATAACACAGAACAATGCATTCCAGCCTGCACTCAAGATGAAATTAATTTTACGAGCACTAAACACCAAACAACGTAACTGCATATTGCAGCTGTGAACTGCATAATTTGGACACAGTTTACGACAAGGTGCATAACCATTTGATCGAAAGTTTCGTACGGTATAACTTCACATTTTTACACTTTTTCCAAGGATAGATGAGCTTATGTAGCAGTTCAGAGAGCTCTATGAATTATAAGAATAGCCAATCCACCTTATCTTTGCAGCTCGCCTCTCTTTTCACAGTTTTTGTGTGGCACAACATTTCTTGTCAGTTGGCCAGAAGGTCGACAGTCATGGTTCAGGTTCCATTCATATCTAATCGCTCGTGAGCTTCTTTTTTATTACTTATAGGTTCGCGCTTGACCACTATCTCACCTGATAGTAAGCGATGATGTGGTCGACGATGAAGCACGCTTCCCTAGAAGAAACCTATTCGCTCATGACTTAATAACTTCCCGGTTGTAGCCGTAGATAATTTTATCCAGGCCTGTGTCCACCAGAGCCCAAAGCATGGTAAATCTGAAGTCCTCAAGGGTACGGAGATGCCGATAACAGATATCGTCTCGGGCGTACATGCATACACCCTCGCGTGGTTTAAAATTGGGTTATGATAGGTACGTCTGATAGACCTGCGTCTAATGGATCTGCGTCTCTGAAAGGAAAAGAAGAGCTGGTCTACCAGTTTCCAGGTGGTGATGGACTGCTGCGAGGGTAGAGTGCAGCCCTGTAATGTTGCTGAGTTGTACTTTATGTGCTGTTGTACAGCTTTTTTATATTTTTCTTAACATTATTGAGCGTGAAGGAAGGAGAGGATAAGGAAGTGAGATGTGGTTCTACGCTGGCAACCCACAGACACGCACTGACAGGACGCCATCATTGGGGGACCGATCTGGAGATTGCGGGGATGCCCTAGTCCCCCCGGGAATGTCCATTGGGCTCTTTTTCCTGGTCGCCAACCAGTACGATGGTGCATTCCGGGCTTTTTCGTCAGTAGGCGGGGCAGCCTTTCGTCTGTGGCTTCAGTGGAGCACCTATCTCGTCCCAAGCCCTCTAGTGGCTACACCGAGCATAGTACCGGAACACGGCTATGTTGCCCGTTGGGTTGTTCTCGAGCCTTCGGCCGAAACCTACCAACAGTTAGTGTTACCTGATTATTTATTAATTTTAGGCCCCAAAAACACTTGTGGTTTTAGGTTCACTCATGAACTGCCTCGTTGGTACAGTAACCTTAACCTCTTCCTCAGGGACTAGTGCCTGTTTGTAGTGTCAGTTTCAATTAGGCAAGCATGTTTCATTGTCGACTACATCATCGCTTACTACCAAAAGCGAGCCAATCAACAATACAACAAATAAAAAAACCTTGGTCAGGCCAGGGGTTCGTGCATGGCTTGCTTATAAGCTGTGACCTCGATTTCTGCCCCAGGGATTGTTCTAACTTCTAGTTCTTCTTCAGTGACTCGTGTATATTCAGAAGTATCAGACCTAGCAAGGAATAAGTCTTCTCCAGCTATCAGTCCATATCTTGTTGTGTCAGTTCATATCTCTTTTGCAGGAGCTCCTGCCTGTCTTGAAGTATCAGTTCAGCTTGCAAAACTTCCACGGGACTTGTGTTAATCTTGAAGTATTAGCTCTAACCAGGAAATCTTCTGCTGCTACCAGTTGTCTTGGAATTTCAGTTTTAACTAAGACGTCCATTTTAGGGAGTCGTGCCTGTCTTAAAGTATGTTTTGTACCTTCTACATCTTCCTCATTAATTCGTTCGTGTCAAAACCTGTTCGTTCAAACCAGGACAACTCCAGGGACTCGTGCTTCTTGAGGCATAATTGGACATTATACTTCTTCTCCATTGATTCTAACATAATTATCATAAACTGTATGTTCTAACCTTAGCCTCTTCCGCAGGGACTCGTGCCTGTCTTGGGGCCGTCGGGCTCGCTGCGGCAGCACGCGCGCAGGCGGCGTGTCCGCGGCCGGAGGGGGCGCGGGCGCGTGGCGGAGGCGCGAGCGCGCCCCGCAACCGCGCAGGCCCATGGAGATCCTCACCAGCATCTATGCACTGCTGTCTGGAGGGGTAAGTTGTATGTGTGTGCTGGCGGCGGGGGTGCGGGGGCGTAGCGGAGCCCTGCAGCCGCACAGGCCTAAAGTGATCCTCACCAGCATCTATGCATTGTTGTCTGGAGGTGTAAGTTGTCGATCGGTCTCTAGAAAGGTAAAGGTAAGCTCTAGAAAGCCTGATTTTAAGTAGTGGCCATTTTATCTTGATTACATTAAGAGTCTTGCATTGCTTGACCCTCCTAGTAATTAAAATAAAAAAAATATTCAAAAATCAAAAGACCCGACTGCTAGAAAGCCAAGCCAGTAACACTCGCAGGGTTAAAACAAATCGATTGACGTATGAATCATCGAAATCGGCCAACGTGTTTGGTCTCTAGAACGCCACATAGGAACAAACATACATACATACGTACTTACATACTTAGATACATACCTGCATACATACATAGACTGATAAACACATTACCCTCCTTAACAGTCGGGTAAAAAGAATAAGGAAATAACCTTTCATCCATAGAGAACTATAGATTCTAGATCCTAAGAAGAATCCTAGAAAAGTGCCCTCATGTTCAGGAAGGGTCACCGGTCTCGGCCCTCGTCTTTGCAGACCAACGTATTCGTTTAGATCTTTTTTATGTTTGATCAAAAGTTGAAGTTACGATGGGATCTCAAAGGCTTAGATATAATTGGGGTAGGTTTATAACCAGTTCTGATTGTCTAAATCTTGAAGAGCAGCAAGGAAATGAAAAAAAAATTGGTCATTCTCGACTTGCCTGTGTCCCTTGAATTTATTTTAAAGTCAAAGCCTTAAAACAGTGTCTAAGCACGTTGCAACCCTCCAGAAAATAATACATGTCTACCTAGGCTACATAACTGTTTACCATAACACTAGTCTGCGACACTAATTAACATACGTAAGACTGTTCTAGAGGCAGGAAGACCACGGAAGTCGGGACTAATCTCGTTGTAACGTAACGTAAGTCGGTGACGTTACGTCGTGGCTTCCAGTGACTACTCGTTATTGTATTGTGGGGATATTAAGGACATTTGTTTCTTTGTTTGTCTTGATATTAATTACTGTGATATTATTTCCTTTGGTCATTGTTCTGTGATATTTGGTCCTTGTGCGGGTTGTGTTTTGGTTCATTTAGTGTGATTATTTTGGAAGCAAGTATGGGCATGCCCTATTTAGGTATTCAGCGTCTCATGGTAAATATAGAGTTCAAAAACTTGCCTATATATTAATTAATAGTCAAACAAACTTTTAAACATTCGCATAGTAAATTTGCTATGCTTACCAAAATGTATTTTCAGATTTTTTTTATGTAGATATTATGTACCTTCTTGTACATATAAATAAAACCAATAAATAGTTAAAAAAATTATTGCTCAAGAGCTAGCAATAAAAATAAAATCTCTTTGAATTCAAACAGCGTGGTTTACAAACAGCTTCCCCAGCTTCCCCAATTTGCGCCGACTTTAACACTGAATTTTTAACCGACTTCCCAAAAAGGAGGAGGTTCTATGTTCGACTTTATGTATGTTTTGTGTATGTTCACCGATATCTCCGTGAATTGTGGACCGATTTCAAAAATTCTTTTTTTGTTTGAGTATGTTCCGAAATTGGTCCCATTTTAATTTGGTGAAGGACTGACGAAGAAATTCGAAGATAAACAACATAACTCTTCAATAAACAACGGCAAATCTCTCGGGATTACTGCAATCGCATGTCTGTTTGTTGTTTATACCATTTCATAACATAACATCACGCCAGTACGCTCTTAACGGGTACGCAGATCTCTCATTTCACCGGTTATGTTCAAGTTTCATGATATTTTGGTAATATATTCTGGCGTTATACGAGTAAAGTTACTAAACAACTTGCCCATTAGGTAGGTACAACTAAAAAGTGAAAAATAAATAAAAAGTTCTTTTATTAATATCTGCAAACTACTCATAAAAAAAACTTTTTACAAAAAAATATTACCGACTTCCAAACTACAAAGTGTAAAATAACTTTATTTTTGGAAGTCGGTGTCTTTCATAGGTACCATTTTTTGCGTTATGGACACCGACTTCCAAAAATAAAGTTATTTTCCACTTTGTAGTTTGGAAGTCGGTAATATATTTTTGTAAAAAGTTTTTATTTTTCTCTTTTTAGTTGTACCTACCTAATAGGCAAGATGTTAAGTAAGTTTCCTATAACGCCAGAATAGATTACCCGAATATCATGAAACTTGAACAAAACCGATCAAATGAGAGATCTGCTTACCCCTTAAGAGCGTACTAGCGTGATGTTATGTTATGAAATGATATAAACAATAAATAGGCATGCGATTGCAGCAGTCCCGAGAGATTTGCCGTTATTTATTGAAGAGTTCCGTTGTATATCTTCAAAGTTCTTCATCAGATCTTCACCAAATTAAAATGGGACCAATTTCGGAACATATTCAAACAAAAAAAAGAATTATCAAAATTGGTCCACAATAGATGGAGATATCGGTGAACATACATATAAAAAAAAAAACATACAAGAAGTCGAACATAGAACCGCCTCCTTTTTCGAAAGTCGGTTAAAAATGTAATTATATGCTTAGGAACTATGTTTTTATGTGTTATTTTCCCGTGAACAGCAAGGGGTGAACCCGAAGATTGATTCCGTAGCATTCCGACTGCACTGCGGTGCTACTACCGCCGCGTTGCTTGCGGCTAGTGCAGCCTTAACAACGCGCCACCTGGTGGGAAACCCCATCGACTGCATACACACGAGGTGAGAAAACACGAAGTTTAGCTAGCTAGCGGACGACGTAGTTCGCACTTAAAATGGTAGATGGCGTCAAACACAATAGGTATTTGTTGAAAAGTGTGGGAGGAAAAATAAGCGGAGATTTTTATCGAAAATAATTGTTTTCTTTCTGTAATATGACTTGTATTGTTATTAAAATAATATACGAGGCGTATTACGTGACCAGGTTTAAAATAGTGCCGCTGTAACGATTCAGAAGCGAGGTTATTCATGATGAACTCATTAGCCAAAAATGTGTGCCAATTATTATTTTACAGTTAATAGTTTTATTGGCGTAATAAATTAAATTAGTCCACGGGCTAAATTATAATTATGACAGTAGTAACGCTGTAAAATTATATTTTCACTTTAAAATGATTGCGAGAAAATTCAGTTAGGTTATAATATTTGTATCGTTATAATATTTTGTGTTAAACGCCCGAATATCATCAATGTTACTCTTATAAGAAAATAATAGGATATTTGCCAGTATTTTGCAAAATTGACACATTTTTAAACTTTCTATATTCGACTTAAAAGTTACTGAAAGAACGTCTGAAGGAAAAGTTTTGATAACCGTATTACAGTTGGCACTGAATATTTCAACCACTTTAATTATTTCATTGTGACGGGTTTATGCATTAAATCTCAGGATATTATTATACTTACCTTGCCTGCCCTTTTTGGCAAGTAGATTAAGGGTCCGTTTCTGAATTGAGTATTTGCAGTTTTGAACGTATTAATATCTTGGTATTTAATAGCCTATGGATGGTTTTTCAGGCAAAAGTATAGTTTGACGAAAACATACTCGAATTTGAATTCTTAATTCAGAAATCGGGGCTGCATTTGAAGAGGATTTTTTCCAACTGAAAGAAAGGAAACACTTTTATTTCGCATAATAGTATACACAATGCAGGTACTTCATAGAATAAGAGTGATTACTTATAACTGCCTCATTTCACCAGGGACATACCAGAAGATGTGCTGAACACGTACTGCTGGATCCACTCGACCTTCACCGTGGCCGGCGAGGCCGGAGGAGCATACCCTGGCGTGCGGGGCGCTGGAACTTCTCCCCGCCGGTATGGAAAGTACTACCAGTGGGTTGCCTTCACGCTGTTCTTCCAGGTTAGTGTTCATAATAAATTATGTTGTTTGACAGGATGAATAGGTAATTTGTGTTTTAAGGTTACACTAGTCGATAATTCTTCCATACAAACGTAGTCTAAGGATTACTCCACTGTTTGACGATGTTCGTTAAAAATAATAGTACATTATGGTACAAGTGTGCAATGTTGGTAATTACCGCTGAGGCGCCATTGAGACCCGAGCCGTAGGTGAGGGTCTTAAGAGAGCCGAGGCACACGTGTATCATACGACGTTTTTCAACACACTTGTGAAGAAAATAATACTAAAAATCATTTTCAACAGTAAAAACGAGTTGTGAATTTGTTTTACAATGGCGGGCAAAATTAATCAGTTTTCCTATGCGCGCGCATCTAACAATGGCGATCGGCCATAGACTAAAAGAATGATGTTTATTTTTTTTGCCTTTTCGTGGATAGTGTTTTAGCCACTTACAAAATAGGAAATTTCAATTTTTATAATTACAGAGCAAATAAAATTTATATTTAAGTGAAAATTTTATTTATTAAGCACGTACAAGTTGAAATTAATACGAAGTTGCATGAAATGAGCAAGCAATAGGTACATTAATATATTTGTACTATTGAGCACAATCTTTTTTGTATCGAAACTTTTTTAAGAACAAAGCAACTCAACCAAAAAATTAAAAAAAAATCTCTATAACTCACTTGTGAATAATAGCAATGAAAAGTCACAGTTTGATAACAGGTATCATTATGTGCCTAATTGCGGTGAAATTAGAGCCACTTTATGAGCAAGTGTGTTGAAAAAAATTATATCAATTCGTCACATCATTATCTATCCCTGTATGGAAACAAAAAAGTAAAATATTTGAAAGTTATGAGCGTCGAAAGTACCATATTTCAAAATTAATTTAAAATACCATAAGACGAAGGAAAATTGCAAAACGGCCACCATACAGGGATAGATTAGTAGTTCAAAAATCCTAATAATTTTATTTAGAAAATATATATTTAGTTGTTTTTTCATGATATCTAGACTTCCAAAGGAAAGGAAACGCGCGTGAAATTTTATAAACAGATTTATAAAATTTCCAACCTAAATTATCATCCATTTCGCTACAAACTTGCAAAAGTGTTAATTCTTACGCGAACTAGCTTCTTACTGCTCATCAGAGCCCAGAGTCGACTAGTGTACCCTTAATAATGAATATTGTGAAATGGGATAGTGCTCTTCATCCTGAATAGATCCGTCTCAGAGTAGAACCATGATAGTTTTAAAACGTCAGAGTAAGGCTGGGTGATAACAGGACTCACGATGACCGCCGTCTTCGGCTCTTCTAAGGGCTGACAAGAGCTGAAGACAGAATGGCTTGGAAGCAGCTCGTCAGTGAAGCCTTCAAAGCTTTCCAAAACGGATACGACCTTTAGCAATGAAGAAATCGAATAAGGAGAAGATCGAACATTAGTCAAATATCGTATGATTAATGGGATGAATTGATGATTCAAAAACTATTGAAGAAGTTTTAAGAAAATGAGTTAGTCACCTTGATCGATCATGAATGAATTAGCGGATATTAGTTATGTAATGAGGATGATTTGAGCCAATAGTAGATAAGTAAGAAGAATTCCATTGTGTTCATTATTCATATCCACTTTTTAATAGACGTACCAAACAAAAAGTGTGTGAAATGATCATGTGATGATGATTTGTTTGTTATTTATGTATTCTATTTTATTTTTTAAGTATTTTCCGTTTCCGTAAGTGTGCCCGTGGCATCAACAGTGGGCCTTATCAGAATATCAGCGCGTTATTTCCTTTTTGGATATCGCTGCATATGCTGAGATAGGAGCCTTTCTGGTCTCGCACGGGGGTTTTTTTTTATTGTAAATATTTTGCTTATTTCTCGTGTCTCCTGTGCGGGTCACAGATATGTACTTTCTTTTATTTCTTTCTTTCCAATAAATAAGATACTAACTTATTATAACTAGCAATGCAGCATCATAGTTTGTCATGTTAGATTTACATGTAGTCATGCAAAATGTACTTATTTTAACTATGTTTTATTTATTGTCTATTGTATCTATGTGTTTTATATAATTTGATTTGGATGAACATCTGGAAAGTAAACAATTTCATTTCAATGAAAACGAAACCCTACGGTTGCCTATTCAAAAGTAAGAACTACAAAATTAATAAAGGATTTAGTCAAACTCCGTGTGAAACTGTGGTTTTACTGACATGTAATTCATCATATCAGCCAAAAGACGTCCACTGCTGGACATAGGCCTTCCCCAGGTGTCGTCACATTGATCGGTCCCGTGCGTCTCGCAACCAGCGGATCCCCGCAACCTTCATCAGGTCGTCGGTCCAACTGGTGGGAGGCCTTCCAACGCAACGTCTTCCGGTTCGCGGTCGCCATTCCAAAACCTTTCTGCCCATCGGCCATCCGTTCTGCGAGCAATGTGCCCTGCCCACTGCCACTTAAGTTTGGCAATTCTTCGGGCTATGTCGGTAACCCTAACTCTTGCGGATCTGTACATTTCTGATTCGATCACGCAAGGAAGCGCCGAGCATAGCCCTCTCTATTGCCCTTTGAGTGACTGTAAGCTTTCTGATAAGGCCCATTGTAAGCGACCACGTCTCAGAGCCATATGTCATCACTGGCAACACACACTGGTCATAGACTTTCGTCTTGAGACACTGTGGTAAGTTGGACGAGAAGATACCGCGCGACTTCCCGAACGCTGCGCAGCCGAGTCGGATTCGACGGTTGACCTCTTTCTCGAAGTTGGCCCTATCAAACTGTAATTATGTTTATTAGGTAATAATCAAAAGAAGAAATGGAAATATTCTGATACCACTTCAAAATACTTAAAATTAAAGATTATGTTGGCGAATGGTTCTTCGTTAAATCTTTTTTTATAGATAATTTATTTTACAATTGTTACACAATAGCCGTACAGTGTTGTGTAGGTAAAATATGAGATATACTGTATCAATAAAGTAGGTATACTCGTATCTCATATTTTATTTTATATTTTGATTTTATTAAAGTTTTTTCGGTAATAATTAGGATAATGGTACGAAATAAAGTGCAAGCATCTCAGAGATTCCCCGAACAATATTTATAACTTTCACAACCTTTTAGGTATATTTTCTGGGTCAAATAAGTACACTAAATGTTTTATATACCAATATAATATTCCCAGTGATAATGATAACTAAATTGCAAAATAATATTGATATACGAGCAATAAAGCAAAGTGCTCACTTAGTCTATGGCGAGAATAGACTATAGAGCAAAGTAACTGATTCTAGTGCGGTCATCATGAATTGGCTACTTAGCGGGTCTCGGGATTAGCTAGCACGCTATTGGTAGTAGGAGTAAAATGTATTGGCGGTTGGCATTTTTAAACAGTTTAATTTTAAACTTTGAAATGTAGGATGGAATTAGATATAGCAACAAGAATAAGGAATTTTATGAAGTTAAATACCTCCTAAACACAAGCACTGTGTTAATCATAAATACATTGAGGTCTAGTAAAAGGTTCCCTTATTGCTACGGAGTGCTACGGCGTAGCAAGCGCGTAGCAGTGCAAGCTACGAATATTTACAAGCTACGCGCATTATGATTTTCGCTTCGATAGCGGTGATGGGGACATTATCTTCTACTTTCTATCTATATAATATATATAAAAGAGAAAGTATATATATATGATCCTTATAGACACGGCTGGACCGATTTTCAGATAATCTTAAGATTGACTCAGCGGATAATCCTGTAAAGTTTGGTGGTGATCAGGGCATTTTGTTTTGAACTTTGAACGCGTGTCACGCCGCGGGCAGAAGCTAGTAATGTTTATTGATTTTGCAGTGTTATTTATGTAATATTCTTTGTAACAAAACACCCATATTTCTTCAAGAAGGGGTAGGCAGAGCTATGTGGTACTGCAACAATTCATAGTTATTTCAATAGTTAGGTATTATTAATTTCGTCAAGATTTGCATAATTACCAACAAACTTCTAATTGTTTAAAATTTTACTGTTATTAAATGAATCTAGACGTTATTAGAAACCATTTGTGTGTATGAAATCGATGTTGCATCACATAACATACTGCAAAACTCCGAATTATTACAACCATGACGGTTCTGCGAAATTATTGCAATTACGAAGTTATTATCGTTCAGTTCAGCGTATCGTTAGCGCAGACTGTAGGTGTGTCGAACTACCCACATAATGCAATATGTGAGGCATGTCAAACTACCCACATTTATCGACGATATGAGGGCAAGACTAAAGGATTGTGCCGTGACTCCGTGACGCGGCTTCTATACTGCTAGTGATGAACTGGAGTGGGACTAGCACCTTTACCTGGCTTCACTTGCATGTCGGGAAGTGGTTTCAGCAACAGTAGGTACGGTTTAATTTAAAGGTTTAGATGAAAGTGTAGTATGTAGTATGACGGATCAATTCTGACTATACTGCACAAAATTGTAAGTGGTACCATAGATGCGCAATTGATTAACTATTAAAGGGCCTACTTACGCTTTAGTGCCGTAATCAGTCAGGATAAAGTAGGATTTGACAAATACTCAACCTCCTTTTAATTCAGAAATCGGGAGTAAATATGAAATTACTACATGGTGATGAACCTACATAATAATTATTATGTAAATTATTTTTATAAATATCCCGTTGCTAAAGAGGAGCCTCTCAATTAGCCCACTTTCGGTCAAGGGTCGCAGTTCATGTCATATTAATAATAAACGCTAACTGGCTATTCAACGCTTTGCAACAACAATTAATTCCGCTAATGAGCTCATTTACATTAGCAGCATTTAGTTCATGGTGTAAACGTTTCCGTTTAGGTTATTATTAATTATTTTATTTATTATTTTATTTAATACTTCATGCACACACAAGTACAGAGGCGGACTTAATGCCTTAGGCATTTTCTACCAGTCGACCTTTGGGTGATGGAGAGATAAACAGTGGTAGGTGCAATATTGAAAGTGGAATATTGGAATTGTTGCAACAAATGTTCAGATAATAAAAAAATAAAATACTAACGATTTATTTTGGAAGTCGGGTGTATTTTTTTCGCAGTTTATGCTTATTTTATATCAATTTACACGTTTTTTAAAATAATGAAGTTGGGAAAATTTTATGGTCTACGCGAACAAAGACGCGGGCGGAAGACTATGTTTGGATAATAATTTGCAATATCCCACCAGATCTGCAAAAAAACGTAACAACCCATATCGTGTAGTCCACGCAGGCGAAGCTGCGGGCCGAAAGCTAGTTATATATAAACATCCGAATTGAAAATCTCCTCCTTTTGGAGGAGTCGGTTAAAATACAATTTGCAGTTTGTTTCTGCTGCTTATAATATGGGAAGAAATTTTATGTATCCATGTCCCGATTCGGCAATAGATCAGAATCAATCGGATACCCGCGATATCTACTTTCTGTGCAAGTAGAGACAATATGATGATGAATATTTCAATCTTATTTATTAGTATTTACATATACAGTTGCTTAATTAATAAAATTCTATAAATAAAACACAATTCCATCAATAAGCTGCTAATTATTTATTTGATACTTTACTTACACAAATGTTCAGAGACAGTGGACTTAATTTCATAGCCATTTTCCACCGGTAAATATTTAGATGATGCAAAGACTTATAGTGGTAAGTGACATGAGTCGTTAGGTAATTATACAACACAAGTATTCTTCACACGTTAAATTTTTCTTCACCATTGACTTTTTCCTCCCGTCTAAAACACTATACAATGGCATTTCGAACAATACCGTCTACCTTAACAGACGGACGGACACAATAAGCAGTGATTCGCATGTAAATCGGTATGTATGTTAACGTCCGCTGCGTTTTGTGACGGTGTCCCGCCGTCGCTAGTAGGTAGTTAGGTAAGTACTTACGTTTAGTGTCTGCGCACGTGCTACTTGTCGTGACGTACTGCCGTCCAAGTTACAGGAGAAAGGCGATAAGGAACTAACTAGCCACAGATATTTTCAAAATGGCGGTAAGACAAAAAACTTTAGGAACAATGAAGACCTAGAAGAAATAATTGAGAACCTCCTCCTTTTTTTTCGTCGGTTGAAAACGTAAACAGTAGCTTTCTTTGAGAAAAATCTTGCCCGGTATAGGTAATATGGTTGTAGAACTTTTCGTGTAATACCCACTTCTAACAAAAAACAGTTTTGTAGTAAGATTAAACAACACCTAAGCAGCACCTTTGTGCTATTCTATCTGTATATGTACTTTCTCTTTAAAGTGTTTTGTGTGTACATACATAAATAAATAAATAAATAAAATACGGCTGTGAAAGACCAGGCTCAATAAAATCATGCATTAGTTTAGTCTTTAAAGCATGTTAACGTTCGAACTTTTACGCCCTATTTTCCATCGCTACCCGCTCATCCCTTGCACGTGTGTTACAATTTGACATCGCCGTGTCCATCTTTACATGTTTACTGCTCACCTGCGCAAGTGGGTCGCACCGAGTTCCTGTACTCTCGTCTGTGATGAAACATACTTCATTTACATTTTCTTGAGTCTTCCACTATTCGAATTCTGAAAAAGAATCACCTGATTGACAATTTGCGCAAAATAAAGTGTTTGCTTGCATTAAAAGATACGAAACTTTAGCTTGAATGTAAATGCATCATTTAAATAAAACTTACTGAAATACTACGTAGAGGCTCCTTGGTTTATTCAAGACTTATGCATATGTAAGGATCGTTTATATCCAAATTTTTGTGGCGTTATAAAAAAAGGAAAAACACTAATATCTTGATGACGCAATTATATCTTGATGACACGGTTGACGTAGTGGTTGAGCGATCGGCTGCCGCGCTGGATGTCGCGAATTCGATTCCGCACGGAACAAATATTTGTATGGCTTACAGATAATTGTGCCGGATCTGCGTGTCTTGTGTATGTAAGTTTAAATGTTTGTTAACGCAACCACTTCACAGGAAGAAATGCCTAGTGTGGGGCAAGGTTTACAAAAATACGTATAATTTGCTTTAAAATAAAATACACCGAAAATAAATATAAAAGAATACAAAAAGGTAAACACTTGCAGAAAAAACGCAGGGTTTGATATCAAATTAGTAATTTTAAATATTTAGTAAGAAAATCTTAGGAGTGAAACATTGACTCGATTTGAAATTATTACGCTGAATACTTGTACCTATCCTCAACGCAGTGGCAAACGGTTACATTCTGGGTTATGTATCCAGGTGTAAAAACTAAGATTTAATCCGTGAATATTTCAAAGATCAAACTATCACGTAATTGGAAGTTAAATTCTAACACAAAAAAAATATAGTAAAAAACAATATACGTCAGCCAATCGTCGGCGATACGCGCCAGACGAAAAAAATCCGCCTTCAGAGTACCGCTCCATTGCTGGATTACGGGCTGAAACAGCACCGCAGCTCGCATAGCAAAACTCAGGCCGTTGAAAAAGATATACGGAACTCGTTGTAAAATGTACGGAATCACGAAGTCTGCAGACTCGCAAGAAGTCACGCGCCCTGCTCGTACGGTGAAGCCGGAGTACGGCTTCTATTAACAAAAATCAAAATTATGAAACAAAAAGATACTGAGATATCAGAGAAAGCGTAATGCCAAAGAATAATTAATAAGAAACCACGATACATACCAGTTTGCATAAATAACCCTTAGTTGTACACCAGACTTTTTAATTAGATTTTGAACTTTGCCCAGAGAAACTAGTGTTAAGTCTAAAGCCTGTCTGACCATACTGCTACGCTTTTAACAGCAGCTATAAAAATATCAATAATTTGGTAGTTGATTTCTATAGCCATTAATGTTCTGTAAAACGAATTTTTTTTTTATAAAAAAAATGTCTTATCTTTTCTTGTCAATCGAAATTTGAAAACCTGTACAAAGTAACTGGCCAATCTGTCAACTCAAAACAGGCGTGATTTCTATTTACTTCTTGTAGAGTTTCGCTACGTTTTGTAACAAATAAAATATTCTCAATTTGAAAGCTGTTGTTGGAAGGTTAAAAGTAGAACTTTGAAAATAATGTCTTCCTCGTGTATTCTACGTTAAAATCATTGACGTAACCAGTTCAATATAATCTTCCAACAGGTATTTATTTTGGAACTAAACTCACCGTGTTTACAATGTAGGGACTGCCCAAGGTAACATAAATAACCCGTCAAATGATTAAAACAAATAAAAACACATTAATTCACAGCGTTTTATTTATATTTTTGTTAAGGTCGCTGCAATTTGTAAGCAATCAAGAAATGGCGTCAAAGCTAATTAGTTTATGTCTTGTTTGTGCAGAGTGTGAAGTTGTAAAACAAAATATAATATTACAACTGAATTCTCTAAAGGAACTGGGAGAGTTTTGTAGAGCAAGGTAGGTTTATTTTGACATTCACTTATTATAAGACTAAAAAGGAATGCAAAAATATCATAGTATTTTCTTACTTACCTAAACTTATTTAAACTAAACATATCTACCTACTAATTTATACTAAACAAATATTTTTTCAACACACTTGCTCATAAAGTGGCTCTAATTTCACCGCAATTAGGCACATAATGATACCTGTTATCAAACTGTGACTTTTTCATTGTTATTATTCACAAGTGAGTTATAGTCTTTTTTTATTTTTTATTTATTGGTTGAGTTGCTTTGTTCTTAAAAAAGTTTCGATACAAAAAAGATCGTGCTCAATAGTACAAATAAATTAATGTACCTATTGCTTGCGCATTTCATGCAACTTCGTATTTAAATAGATAATTTCAATTTGTACGTGCTGAATAAATAAAACTTTCACTCAAATATAAATTTTATTTGCTCTGTAATTAAGAAAAATTTAAATTCCCTATTTTGTACGTGGCTAAAACACTATCCTAGAAAAGCCAAAAAAAAAGAAACCTCATTCTTTTAGTCTATGGCCGATCGCCATTGTTAAATGCGCGCGCATAGGAAAACTGATTAATTTTGCCCGCCATTGTGAAAAAAAATTCACAACTCGTTTTTACTGTTGAAAATTATTTTTTTGTATTATTTTCTTCACAAGTGTGTTGAAAAACGTCGTATGATACACGTGTGTATTGATGATTACCGACCTCGGCTCTTTTCAGACCCTCACCTACGGCTCGGGTCTCAATGGCGCATCAGCGGTAATCACCAACATTGCACACTTGTACCATAATGTACTATAATTTAGCGATCGTGTGCTCGGAAACTAACACGATGGGTAACTAATATTTTAAAATACCTAAGTTCGACACTATTTAAGCATAGTGAACTTGGGTATTCCCCGATATGCGAATGGTAGTGCATTGTCCATTTTTCTGTCAGTTTCCTATACACTAGTCAAGAAGGTATAGTGCAGATTACTCTCACATAAACTTGATGTATTTATTATACCTACCCAGTATGTATTTATTATAACTAACGTAAAAATAAACGTCGAGGACTGTTCACCAGAAAAAATAAAACTCCTAATCGTACTAATATTATAAATGCAAAAGTTTGAAAGGATGTGTATACATATATATATATATATATATACACATCCTTTCAAACATATATATGTATGTTTGTTACTCAATCACGCCAAAACGTCCGAACGAATCTGTATGAAATTTGGCACAGAGATAGATTATAGTCAGGAATAGCACAGCAATAGGTTTTTGTACTTTTTGTTCCGGGAATATGTTTTAATTAATTTCCGATTTTCTCGCGGGCGAAGCCGCTGGCAGACGCAAGTAATTAGGGATGGATCCGATATATCAAAACGTAACTTATATCGGATATGGGCTTCGATATCATATCATATCGATATCCATATCAAAATAACCGATATCACAAAAACTGTATTTATCGAATCAAAACTACTTGCGACGAACGAACGAATAACTCAAAACTTAAAACCGTAACAATCCAAAAACGTACGAACAAAACGCTAACTTCAACCGATATGAACCATATCGCTGTACTATTGATATCGATATCTGAAACCCGTTTTCGATATCGATATGAAAACTGTATATCGGTTACATAACCGTTTGCGCAAAAAACCGAAAACGCCCATCTCTACAAGTAATTTATAAATGCGAAACTAAATTCACATCATTCAGCCACCAGGCTGCTATCAGAGTTGAATGTCACGTAACAGTGCATCAGCGCCATCTGTCGAGCGCATCGCTAATTACCGGACGTCCTCCAGTGTAGATAATAAAATCCGTCTGCTTTACGCGTCCGTAGGGTTTGGCACTAAACGCGTATGATTTAGCAGAATGGACGTCTAATGTACTATGATACATATGGTAAATGTCTTATGAGTTACGGATTTAATTCATTTGATAAGGTAGTGTCGGAGTGATGCAGTGGTTAGCTTTTCGATAGAGGCAGGTTTGATTCTTGCTGTGGGGAAATATTTATAAGGCTAAAAGCTCGTCTGAAAACAAGTCAGAAAAATATACAGAGGGGACCCAATTTCAAAGTATGTATTGTTTAACTTCTGCTATTAAGGATTTAAGGTTCTGACCTTAAAAGGTTAATCGGAACCCTTATAAGAAAAGCCTATAAAAATATGATAGTACAACTACAAACACTTCTGAGAGTCTAGACATAGGGACCACGTATCAGCATTAACGATTCTCGAATAGTCAAAATGTAAATAATTTTAGTTTCATATTTACATATATGAAACTAAAATCCTAATTTTTAGGGTTCCGTACCCAAAGGGTAAATACGGGACCCTATTACTAAGACTCCACGATCCATCTGTCTGTCTGCCCGTCTGTCACCAGGCTGTATCTCATGAACCGTGATAGCTAGACAGTTGAAATTTTCACAGATGATGTATTTCTGTTGCCACTATAACAACATACAAAAACAGTTATGCAACGCAACGCTATAAAACAAGATGAATATAATTTTTTTAGTGGGGCTCCCATACAACAAACGCCTTTTGCCGTTTTTGCGATAATGGTACGGAACCCTTCGTGTGCGAGTCCGACTCGCACTTGGCCGGTTTTTTGGCTTTTGGTTTATCACTATCATTGACAGAATCGCAGTTTTTCTGTTGCTTCTTTTCATTCTGGAAAATTCCGCGCCAATAACATACCAATAAACCTAAATCTATACTAATATTATAAAGCTGAAGAGTTTGTTTGTTTGTTTGTTTGTTTGTTTGAACGCGCTAATCTCAGGAACTACTGGTTGGAATTGAAAAATTCTTTTTGTGTTGGATAGTCCATTTATCGAGGAAGGTTATAGGCTATATAACATCACGCTACAACCAATAGGAGCCGAGCATAAATGAAAAATGTTGCAAAAACGGGCAAAATATAACTTTTTGAGAGCTTTTGTTGCATGCGCTGGGGTAGGTGTAGGGTAGGTGTAGGGTAGGTGTAGGGTAGGTGTAGGGTAGGTGTAGGGTAGGTGTAGGGTAGGTGTAGGGTAGGTGTAGGGTAGGTGTAGGGTAGGTGTAGGGTAGGTGTAGGGTAGGTGTAGGGTAGGTGTAGGGTAGGTGTAGGGTAGGTGTAGGGTAGGTGTAGGGTAGGTGTAGGGTAGGTGTAGGGTAGGTGTAGGGTAGGTGTAGGGTAGGTGTAGGGTAGGTGTAGGGTAGGTGTAGGGTAGGTGTAGGGTAGGTGTAGGGTAGGTGTAGGGTAGGTGTAGGGTAGGTGTAGGGTAGGTGTAGGGTAGGTGTAGGGTAGGTGTAGGGTAGGTGTAGGGTAGGTGTAGGGTAGGTGTAGGGTAGGTGTAGGGTAGGTGTAGGGTAGGTGTAGGGTAGGTGTAGGGTAGGTGTAGGGTAGGTGTAGGGTAGGTGTAGGGTAGGTGTAGGGTAGGTGTAGGGTAGGTGTAGGGTAGGTGTAGGGTAGGTGTAGGGTAGGTGTAGGGTAGGTGTAGGGTAGGTGTAGGGTAGGTGTAGGGTAGGTGTAGGGTAGGTGTAGGGTAGGTGTAGGGTAGGTGTAGGGTAGGTGTAGGGTAGGTGTAGGGTAGGTGTAGGGTAGGTGTAGGGTAGGTGTAGGGTAGGTGTAGGGTAGGTGTAGGGTAGGTGTAGGGTAGGTGTAGGGTAGGTGTAGGGTAGGTGTAGGGTAGGTGTAGGGTAGGTGTAGGGTAGGTGTAGGGTAGGTGTAGGGTAGGTGTAGAGTAGGTGTAGGGTAGGTGTAGGGTAGGTGTAGGGTAGGTGTAGGGTAGGTGTAGGGTAGGTGTAGGGTAGGTGTAGGGTAGGTGTAGGGTAGGTGTAGGGTAGGTGTAGGGTAGGTGTAGGGTAGGTGTAGGGTAGGTGTAGGGTAGGTGTAGGGTAGGTGTAGGGTAGGTGTAGGGTAGGTGTAGGGTAGGTGTAGGGTAGGTGTAGGGTAGGTGTAGGGTAGGTGTAGGGTAGGTGTAGGGTAGGTGTAGGGTAGGTGTAGGGTAGGTGTAGGGTAGGTGTAGGGTAGGTGTAGGGTAGGTGTAGGGTAGGTGTAGGGTAGGTGTAGGGTAGGTGTAGGGTAGGTGTAGGGTAGGTGTAGGGTAGGTGTAGGGTAGGTGTAGGGTAGGTGTAGGGTAGGTGTAGGGTAGGTGTAGGGTAGGTGTAGGGTAGGTGTAGGGTAGGTGTAGGGTAGGTGTAGGGTAGGTGTAGGGTAGGTGTAGGGTAGGTGTAGGGTAGGTGTAGGGTAGGTGTAGGGTAGGTGTAGGGTAGGTGTAGGGTAGGTGTAGGGTAGGTGTAGGGTAGGTGTAGGGTAGGTGTAGGGTAGGTGTAGGGTAGGTGTAGGGTAGGTGTAGGGTAGGTGTAGGGTAGGTGTAGGGTAGGTGTAGGGTAGGTGTAGGGTAGGTGTAGGGTAGGTGTAGGGTAGGTGTAGGGTAGGTGTAGGGTAGGTGTAGGGTAGGTGTAGGGTAGGTGTAGGGTAGGTGTAGGGTAGGTGTAGGGTAGGTGTAGGGTAGGTGTAGGGTAGGTGTAGGGTAGGTGTAGGGTAGGTGTAGGGTAGGTGTAGGGTAGGTGTAGGGTAGGTGTAGGGTAGGTGTAGGGTAGGTGTAGGGTAGGTGTAGGGTAGGTGTAGAGTAGGTGTAGGGTAGGTGTAGGGTAGGTGTAGGGTAGGTGTAGGGTAGGTGTAGGGTAGGTGTAGGGTAGGTGTAGGGTAGGTGTAGGGTAGGTGTAGGGTAGGTGTAGGGTAGGTGTAGGGTAGGTGTAGGGTAGGTGTAGGGTAGGTGTAGGGTAGGTGTAGGGTAGGTGTAGGGTAGGTGTAGGGTAGGTGTAGGGTAGGTGTAGGGTAGGTGTAGGGTAGGTGTAGGGTAGGTACGTAGCCAGTTGACGGGAGCGAAGCCGCGTGGGACAGCTAGTTTTTCATATAATTTGCAATCCCCAATAAGAAACACCCCATCCAACTACATAACAAAGTTCGCATTTGCATAAACTAAAACTGGTAACAACACCTTATTATGCTCGAAAAGCGAAACAGCTTAAAGTTTTAGTGTTCTAACAGTTTGAGGAGCTGCACGTGTTGAGTTAGCGAAATTGCTGCACTTACGTCATACTAACTGTTCAAAATTTTGTTTAGTTTATCTTGAAAAGGCTGTAAAGTAGGTGTAATTTGGAAACATGACGGTTGAGTAGTTTTAAAGCTACGGTTATGTATTATGAAGGATTTTTTTTTAATGGGCACATTCTTGTATAATATGTAGATCTAAAGCATCACACGGTGTTTGTGCGTGTATCTTTAAAAACTCAGGCAATCGCTGTTTGACAAAGATTTTACTAATTTTTTTTCTGTGTTGATCCACTTTTACAAGCTTGTAAGTGTTTTCAATTATTTCATCACCACTGATCTTAAAAACGGTGAAGGAAAACATCGTGAGGAAACCGGCAAGTCCTAGAACCAAAAATTCGAAGACATGTGACATCCATAAACCCGCACTGGGCCCGCGTGGTGGATTATGGCCCATGCCCTCTCACAGAGAGGAGGCCTGTGTTCCAGCAGTGGGAACATTAACAGGCTAATGATGTGATGTGAAGTGTGTCTGAACTGAATTTTAAAGCAGTTATCCTCCACTGGTTAAGATGATATTTTGCATACACGTTTAGTTTGGAAGACAATGCATGGTTAGCTAAGTGTCATTCTAAATCCAATATGGCGGAAGGCCTAAGGCATCGACTATACAGCCTCTAGACGCCTAACAACAGGCGAGCGATGTCTGTCAACACATATGACTAAAATAATCATATACTGGTAATATAGGTCGCCACTCGACAATTTCGAATTAGTAGCGACCACTTCCGTGAGCCGTAAACACTGCCGCGTCAGGCAATTACAAATTGGTAAAATAAATATTATAATGGCCCCTTGTACCGTACGTTGGTGTGGTAATAACAGCCAGAACTCGAGTTTCCCGAAAAATGGCATAACATTTCATCGGTAAGTTAATAGTTACATAATCATAATCAGATTTATTTTCTGATATTATTTATCGGAGTTCATTTTGTACTGGTCATTATTGTAGGTGTAAACTGCAACAGCACAAATTTTTTCGCGCTCGTTGATGTCTTTTGTGTTTTCGTCTCTTTCTTTTTAATGTACTTTTTTATCTATCTCTTTTCCTCTATAATTTGGTACGCAAAACTAGTGATGCACCATATTCTATGACCAAATCTGTTATGGATAAAACTAGAAACCTACATACAATTATACAAAAAGAGACATTAAATTAAATAGTTTATTATTTGTTAAATTAATTGTGAAACGAATATTGATTTGTATAGTGGTTGAAAATGATTAGTATAGTGGTGATTTTTATTGCACAAAAAATAGGTGAATTCTCTTAGAAAATTTTTCTCTTACGGAGAAAAGGCCTCTGTTCCAGCAGTGGAAATATTGTAGACTGATTTTTGTATTTTATAGATAATTATTTTGATTTTAGAATTTAGGTATTTTTTCTATTGATTGTTTTTTTAGTAATATTTAATATTATGAAACAACCGCCGAAAATATATGTTATCTTTAGAATTTTGTTTTTAGTTTTTGCATGTTATGTTATTACTGTATAATTAATAATAAAAGTAGCTAACATTAATAAATAAAAATATTAAGTACACTAACAATTTAAAAAAATATTGATACCTTCGTGGTTTTGTTTAAACCTCTCCCATCCCTAGTTCGGCGAAATGACGTTGGTAAGGACCAATCAGAGCGCAGTCGTCCCGTGCCTCATACCTCAGCTAGTTGACAGAATTATTTTGATGTATTCAATCAAGCATTAGGCGTCTAGAGGCTGTATAGTCGATGGCCTAAGGTGACGGACTAGTAATTTTTTGTGCACTGCCATGATATGGGTATTAAATGAAAGCGTTTGCTGAGATAAATACGAAAATAAAAGCATGATTTAAAAAAAGACTCTTTATTGAATAATTTTAACCTTTCAAAAAGGTTATACAGGCTGTTCTTTAAGATAAGATAGACATAACAAATTTGATCAAATGCTTATAATATATGAATAACTTTAGATCGAGGAAAATAATGCTGCTCTATTGAATCACCAAACGCATACGCAGTCAAAATGCTTAAGACAGCTGAAAACATCGTAAGATTTTCATATTCATGAGCATTTCCCCCTAACGTAAATTGATTCACCTCTCACTAATATAATTAAATAAGTAGTATTCCAGAATCAGTCCAAAGTTCTGTAACAAGATTAGATATATCAAAACGTTATAATGGAAATAAGAACGAACAAAAGCAAAAAATATGTATTGTGATTTATGGCGCCAATGAAATATTCGTTTGCACACTCCAGCCTTAGTTCATAATCATTACAAGCTTCAATACTAATATTTTACACATTATTTATTACAGCAAGTTTTCATGTGTCACTTAAAACTTCAGTTTTGTGAAGCTTTTTATTCTTTACGTAATCAATTAATATTTTTATGACTTCCAGATCTTATTATTTCTGAAAATTATATTCTATTTATTTCCTCATTATGTCAAATTTCTCGTCTATTAGGCCCTCGTGTGTCACTTCCCTTAGTTAGTCGACATTAGTAATATAAAATATTGCCAAAATAAAAATAAGCCTATGACAGTTTGACGCTGCAAAATAAACTTCTCAACTCATTTACAACGGTACCCATAAACATAATAAATTATTACATTAAACTCCTATTTTTTATGAAAACAAGAAATATTGAAGAACATTTCAACACGTCCAATTTAGTTGTTATATGTGCTGAGATGTTTATGTCCGCCCAAACTTCAAAGATTTATCCGTGCCCGTGTCACGCGCGATCTGTCTTTGATTCCTACGGCTTGTATCTGTTTTAAAAAACTAACGTGTTCCCCTCGTAACACGGTGTAGCTAACTGACTTGTCAGCGCCGTCAACTTTGTAAATCATATTCGTCAACGAAGCGTCACGTCGCGTCGCGTCTCGTCACGTTGTCGTCCCGCGTCCGTCGCGCGTGTCTGTCGCACGCACTTGACAACTTACGACACCGACGCGTTGACGCAAATAAAACCTTTCGAAAAACCATCACTAAAATATGAAGCCATTTTGTTTTACGATAATAAATTCAAATGTCGAACTCAATATTTATTGCCGTTTTTATAGTTTGCACTGTAACTAAAGATGTTATTTTAGTAAATAAAATAAAATATAAAACGGACCGCGTCGGGTGCGAGGCGGAGCGCGTCAAAACGGTTCTCACGATCATCATAAAAATAACATATCTCTATTATTGTTGGAGCCCTTCCAATGTGTAACTATTATACCTACTTAGTGCTTGTGGTGCACCGCAGGCACGTTCAGCACGCGCGGGCCGCAGCCCTAGGCTCCGGGCCCGTCGCAGCACAGAGGTGCTGCTAATTACCGAGGTAGCAGTCCGCGAGCGCGCCGGTGTGCCGCAACACGTTTCATCAGCTGACCTAATAACTTCAAATATTATGATGTTAATGTAGGCAGTGGCGGGCGCTGCACGCGCGTGCCGCACGCCCAACTTAAGTTTAAAAATAGAATGCACATCGCCCTGTATGTATTTAACGTAAGGAGCTTTTTCAGCGGCGCGAGCCAGTCGCCGCGAACGTCTGAGCGCGCCGCCCGCGCTGTCCCCGCGCGCCCCGGTACCAGACAACGCAACTTTTGGAAACGAAACGCGAACTTTTTTTTCTATCGAATTTTGGAAGTTTTTCGATGCGAGTGTTTGCGGGTGTGCAGTGCGGGCCCCCGCCGATCGCGAGTGCGCGCCCAGCACGCGTGGCGACGCTCTAATCACCGCAACGTAACCGTGTTTCAAAAATAAAACGTTGCCGATTCGAAACCGGAGCACCCCGAAGGTTAATGACAAAATAAAAAGCATGCATTAAAATTGTGTGTCTAAAGACTGGGCGATCGCAAGCTGGACCCGTGGCCTATGTGCTATATCGACACGTGAGTCGCGCGCTAATTTGCTATGTCAATACGTTGGTTATCTTGTAGGAGACGAATTTATTTAATTTTACGTAAACTGTTACCTGTGAAACGTTCGCGTGTAACAGTTGTTTGTGCAAGTGATTGGTACAAATGAGACGGTAATTAGAGTAGCAGTCGTAATTAACTCTCACAATGCACCGCCGCTCGGCTGGTAGTGTTGCAACTAATCAAGGTGTTCGTTAGTATTTGTTTACATTCTAGTTTCGTAATAACAGCGCGTTGAGAAATTAAAGTGCTCCAAATTTCGGTTCAGATTCTGAAAAGTTACTACTAAACTATTAAACAGTTTAGTGGACACAATAGAAACCAGCTTTTGAATTTATAAAAATTTTATAGAACAATTATAAATGGCAAGGAAAACATTTTATTCTTCGTACCTACCGGAACTTTTCTTCCAATTTTCTTTTTTTATTTATTTATTCATTTTCACAAATGAACTGACAACTTAAGACACTTCACTTTTAATAACGTAGTCAAATTAATTTTGTTTGATATTTAATTAATTAACACAAAGTTTATCTACCTATAATAGAAATTTGTTAGGTATAAACAAAACAGAAAGACAATCTGAAACCATTCCATAAAATTCAAAAAAGGAAAATGATCGCGTTCTTTTTCTCAACTCTCCAACCTAATTCCGCAATTTTTATTCTCACAAGTCAATTCTGCACTTTTTTTAGAATCCAATTCAGTCGAACTGTTCCGTTTTCGATCAAACCTCTGCCGTGCGGTGATTTACGACAAGTTTCGAAACGTTGCTCGATAATGCTCATAGTTCATCGTACGAGGCGTTTGGACAATGTTGACCCAATATCGCCGGGAGCGGTCTGCTCGCCGAATTACAATGTACCTCCTACATTAAACAGTGGCTAATCGAGACCGTGCTTTTTAAATTAATTATACCTACCGCAGAACACGCGGTCTGCGTTTCAGCGGATAATTTTAAGGTGCGGGATGATATTTTTATGATATATTCGTGTTTGAGATGTTGTATGGCTTCTAGTGAAGATGTTGTGTTTTGTGTAGGCTGAGTTTTGTGTTCATTGAAGTTTATTTATTTAGATTGATTTGATATTATTATATTTATCTAGAAGATTTATATGGGGCTGATGTAGTTATCCCAATACGTAGGTACCGTTGTTACTGTAGCGATATTACTGTTTATAAAAACCTTATTGCACAATAGTAACGATCATCATCATCATCATGAATTATCACAATTAGCGGTAGAGAACAAAAAAGATCAGATAAAAGTGGTACTAACAAAGTTATTACCGAATAAACATCGCTGCAACATTGTACCCAAGGTCAGATATACAATAATTTAACATCAACCCACAAGGCACAAAAAAACGGGCCACTGAATCATCCCCAAGTTATTTAACGAACTGAAATAAACATTTATTGCGCATCGATACTAGGCAGAATGCGCGTTATCTTTGCGTCCACTGCTTTCCCGCGCTTTTCTCTGTCACTCATTAGCCATTAATGGCGGTCGCTTGATGGCTCGATGGTTTGATGGTTTGACGCATTCGACAACTGACAAAATGGTCATAGATCTGTTGAAAAGGTTTATGGGTGTCTTAACGTAGAGAAATTGACGTAACAAATGATTTATTTGTATTGTAAATGCTGTTTTTGCCAGATATTTCTGTACAATATTATATGTTTCTGGCATAATAAAATACTATTTTGGTATTCTCTTAAATCATTGTTTTATAGTCTTTTAACACCTAGTGACGCTCTTCGGCTATTTCATGGATGCACAATAATTATCTGTTGGCAAATAGACCAACAGTAAAGTCTTACACATTTCTTGTACATAATCCTGGTTGTAGATGCACATAAAATAAGGTGTTATTTTCTCGTTATGTTCGTGAAATATGCTCGCAATTTTTCAACGGGATAGCTTTTGCATTTACAATTTCATGTTGAACCCTTAACACTCCTTGACTTAACTTATTTCGTAGGTATCTCCAAGAAGTTTCACATTTTAACCTTTTTGTCACCTTTATAACATGCTGAAAACAACCTCCATACAGTTTCAATGTGCCTATGATGAGATATCACGTATAAAATTAAATTAGAAAGGAAAATCAAGTCGCACTCGCTTCCGCTTAATTTGAATGTAGGTGACAATACATTTCTACCAACAATTTGGTAGTTTTCAGATGTAGTATTCGCCGGTTTGTGATTGAAGAATTTGATGTTGTTCATATTTGTTAAACTTCACTTAAGTAACTTTACTTTTACATAACTTTACTGAAAACCTGTATTTTTTTTCGTTAAATGAGGGTTTACATCGTTATTTACGCAAAAACCCGGCCATTAATAGTTTTCGCAGAATCCTATGATACTAGGAGTGCAGGAGTACTAGAATAACGGCAATCCTCTTGTCAAAAGACTTAACTATCAAATCCCATTCTTCACTCACACGTCACTTGCCAGCAACAAAAAGGTTCACCCAATTAAAAGGTTGGCTGCATATCTCATAAATCATGCTACGTTTGGACCGACACACTCTTGATACAGTCAACTGCACGTTAGTATTTACGTTTGCACTACGAAAGAGATAATTATCTATACTAATATTTTAACTAATATTTTTAATATGTAACGTTTAAACTTAATAACTACTGAACCGAATTCAAAAATTCTTTCACCGTTGGGAAGCTACTCTATCCCCGGGTGACATAGGCTATTCCGTTTATTCCTGTATTCTCACGGGATCGGTAACTACGCGGGTGAAACCGCGAGGCGTAATTAATATTTTTTTATTACAAACCAACTTTGTGGTCGTAAATTTACGTGTTTGTATAGTATGTTAGTTCATAAATAAATATGACTAAACAACCCATTATATTAAAACCGCATAGTACTTACTGCTGTTTCTAGCTAGAAAAATAACGAATAAAAATTAATTAAAGTAAATCTTAAAACTAAAATTATCACAGGAACTAAAATTGACAATAAATTAAACAAACATTGTGATAGAATTAAATAAAATAAAACCATAAAATAAAAATACTGTGCCCGCGGCTTCGCTCCCGTCATCTGCCTGCCAACCCTAACATACTTACCAGCCTGCCTGCCTACTCCACATACTCAGAAATATACTTACTACATACCAATTTTTTTTTCTAGTGTCATTCTTTCGCGTAAAATCTTAACACCGCGATTCAGAAAATGACTTTAAATGCACAACGCCATCTATCGAATAGCGAGTTCAACTGTCCGAGTAACTGAATTGTGTGAGCTGTGATAATTTTACTTCTTGAACACTTTAAATTCGTCTAACTTTTGATAGAGTGAACCGATTGCGATGAAATAAAAACTAAGTAATTCTTCAAGATACGCACAAAGTTATCTACATTGGTTTCGTACATTTCACGTGATGCGTGCACAAATAAACAGACAAAAAATCCAAAAATGCTAGAAATGGGTTCTGTTGGTTATCCTTTAACAACCTGGCTTTTTTTTTTGGAATTTTTATCGATGTACAAAAAATATTTTTCTACAGATTTATTATATGTAATGATGATTTAAAATGTCGATAAACAAAACGCGTTAGGTTATAAAACCGTTGTTAGTATATTATCTGTGCCCTGGTCATGCGTTTGGCTGTACCTAGAAGTGTATTTGTTTCAACACGACACGTGTCACAGACGGCAGTACCTAGGCACTGCAAATCACTGTTTCTCAGAATCGTATTTTCAGAATGAATTAGTGTCAACTATGAACAGTTCGTTGCTAAGAACTTTGTGTAGATCTATTTAAACAGTTCCTAGGACTTTACTATTGTGTTTGAAGAAGCTATGCTATGGCTGACACACGTCATTAGGTTTTACTTAGAAACTAAAGTCGAGCATATGTTTTCACCTTTCTGTTAAGTCGTTGTCACATGTCACAATACATAAAATAGACGCTAACTGTAGAAGCTAACTGTACACGTTCATAATAAAAAAATAATGCAACCTATTTTCAATAACTATAACAAAACCGGTCAAAACTTGAAGATGCCATTAAAGTATTTTGAATTATTTTTCTTTTTGATACCTATTTAATGTATTTAAGGCTTTAAAATATTTTTTTAATAAAAACTGACAGTACTTTTTATGTTGGTAATTAATTAATACAGTGCATCCTTTTAAACCTGATTTACAATAAATCAGTCTGATTTGTGCTAGGTAAAGCATCGATCGACGATCTGGAAGAAATCCTGTGCCATTTATCTACCGTGAATTTTCACACCTGGCAATAATAATAATTTATTATATTAAATCATTTGCAACTTAAAGTTTCGCCATTTAACTGGAGGAGGCATTTCATCTTTTTCCTGCACTTATAAACCACTATAACCCGCATTACCCTATCCTTACAAACTCGAGGTCAGTTTTCCAAAACTATAACATATTCTCCTTTAAAAAACTACACAGTAGCATGTCTATATTTTTATTCAACACCAATAAACTGGCTAGTTAAACATGCGCGCACGCAACCGTTGTAAACTGTGTTTTACTGGCGCGTTCGTTTGAAAAAAATACAAACTGTGAAGAAAGTAAACTTGGACATTTGTTTAGCGTCGGATCACATTCCTGTGATGGGTGGGCAACGCTGCAGGCGGGCCTGTATCGTGGAGACATGCAGATATCTGTTTCAGAGTTGTGGTAATATGTCGTGTCAGGAAATATGGTAGTACTGATAAAATCAATTATATGCTATTTTTTTCTCTTGTTAGGCTTGCTCATGTTAGGCTTGCTCTTTTTAGGCTTGCTCTTGTTAGGCTTGCTCTTGTTAGGCTTGCTCTTGACCACTATCTTACCTATTGGTAAGCGATGTTATGGTCGAGGATAAAGCACGCTTGCCTTGAAGAAACCTATTCACTCTTGACTTAAAGCCTCCCAGGTTGTAGCTATCAGGGAATTCCACTCTTTAGCTGTGCGCATGATAAACAAATGCAACTGATAAAAAACCGACAGGCGACAGGCTAGCTACTCGGTGCCGATGTTCAAGCTTGCAAGCGATTGATTGCTTGAAAGCGAATGTATCGCTGAGTCACTTGAGTAAAGAAGTCATACGTTTTCCCTGTAGGTACTCTTGCAGGATACGTCATATGTCCTATAAGCTAGTATTACATAAATATGTGATCTAACTTATAATAAGTCTTGTCACACTTATTGATTGGAAAAACGTATTGATTTAATAAGGTTACATGTTTTAATTAGCTTGTCAATATTCTCGGGCACTTCACATCTCTAAAAAGTCACGTTTCATCCTTGTCAATGTTTGCTGGTAACACGAGAAGTAAGTTACATTTCTATTTTTAGCAATACAGAGCATCAAGGGCAAAAAATATCGAACCACATAAAACAAGGAGGAAATCTGATCAAAGATGGTGACTAATGAGACAGAACCATTCCATAGCCGGAGACATTATTGTCACAGCGTTTTCTCGTCCCTACGATGACGCGACTGTTCGATCGAACTGTATCGTATCTATCGACCAACGTTGGTACCATTGTATTAAAAGACTAGCATTTTACTATTTCACAACTACAAAGTTAAAAGGTCCTGTTTTCAACCGATTTAAAAAAAAACAGGTTCTCAATTCAACTGTTACTATGTTTTGTTACGCGAATACTCCGCCAATTATGAACCCATTTTGTTTTTATTTGAAAGCTGGTGCTTCTCATGAAGATCTGATGACTCGTTTTTAAGTTATCCATAACAAAACTAAAATTAAAAACGTTTTAACAAACAAAAAACGCTTTCCAAAACAAAACACTACAACGCGAAAAATTACTTTCTTTTCGAAAATCGGTGTCAAAAACGATAAAAAAAGGTGGCAATGACACGGACTTCAGAAAAGAAAATTATTATCGGTTTAATTTTTTTGTTAAAAGGTCTTTTAAGACTTATTTTTCCACCGGTTTCACTGCCGAGGCCGCAGTAACTGTGAGTTTCTCCATGTAGCTTATGGCTCTCAGCAATAGTGTTTGGTTTCTATCATTTATAAAATTTACGTAATCAGATCTATACCTTCCAGAGATTACTTTCTTCAAATAATCTAGCAATATGTGACCTCTTTATAACACTATGAACCTAGCAATATGTGACATAGTTATCTACGGTTTTATATTTATACATAGACAAACTTTTGCATCCTTTGCTAATTCTGTATTTCTGACTTAAGGTTACACTAGTCAAAAATTCTTCCATACAAACATAGTTTGGGGATTATTCCACTGTTTGACGATGTACGTTCAAAATAAAATGTGATATCAATTTGTCTCATCATTATCTAGCCCTGATTGGAAGCAAAAAAGTAAAAATAGAAAAAATTTGCAAGTTATGAGCGTCGAAAGTTCCACATTTCAACACTAATTTTAACGCATTTTTGGGCGCAAATAAATACCATTAGAAGACGGAAATTTGCAAAACAGCCTCCATACAGGGATAGATTAGTAGTTCAACAATGCAAATAATTTTATTTTGAACATATAGATTTAGTAGTTTTTTCATGATATCTAGACAGCCAAAGGTCTGTTTATAAAATTTCGCGCGCCCGATTTCGGCCTAAATCATTATCCATTTCGCTACAAATTTGCAAAAGTGTGTATTCGTACGCGAATTAGCTTCCTACTGCTCATCACAGCATCTTTATCTTTCACACGTGTTGTCGGTTGATATAAAATGCATTTTAACCCCACGCACAAAATAGTTCGTGCCGTCGACTAGTGTACCCTTAAATTATGAAAATGACCTCGTTTGGTAATTATAAAGAAATTAAGACCCGCGGCAACGGGTCAGGCGAAATTAAAAGAATAAATCCCATCCAGATTTACTGTAGAAGGTACTTAAAAATAACTCAACGAAATGCAACGTTTTATTTAAAATGCAGGAGACAGTTTTTTCTCTATTTTTTATGGCCCAGTTCAAGCGACTTCCTGTTTTTACTTTACCTGTTTCCTGGCTGCCTTAAATAGATTTGATCCCCAGTGATAACGTCGTTTCACTTGAAAAATTGAGTAGGCAAACCGCGATGTAATAAAAATAACTTGCGTGTTTAACAAAATATTCTAAATTAATATTTGTTTTTGAGAAATAAATAAGGTATTCATAAGATACATTACAACTAGAAAAAGTAGATATTATAATTGATAAGAAACATTTTGAAGCAATTTCATGTTAAACACAACAAATATTATTTAATATGAAAGTACATCGAATTATTTAGAGTTTCTGCAAGCAAAATTATCTGCAGTGATTGGCTGTTGAAAATACAGTAATGTTTGCTTGCCAATTTGTCACATTAATTTTGCGTTGATTTTGCTCCCAGAAACTCGTGGTTAGGCTTACACTAAGATATAGTGTAGTGACATTTCGTTTTCTCGTCAATAATGATATCAATAATCAAATACGACTTTGTTTAATTATTCATATTGTCAACCGTAATATATAAACATTACTTTAACATAATCAATTCAATTCAATTTTTATTCATGAACAATTTACATTGTGTTTGAACTCTTAAAATAACATCTTTAAATAACAACTATATTATCATGTTTAAACTGTTGTCAATGCTGACTCTTTGGACTAAACATACTCTATGGACGGAAGTATTTAACATTTAAGAAGCCGTCCTAAAACTGTATTTTGTCAGTCAAGATCTTGTCACAATCTCCTTGCCGTCATAAAACTGTATTTTGTCAGTCAAGATCTTGTCAACATCTCCTTGTAAAACTGTACTTTGTCAGTCAAGATCTTGTCACAATCTCCTTGCCGTCATAAAACTGTATTTTGACAGTCAATATCTTGTCAACATCGCCTTGTAAAACTGTATTTTGTCAGTCAAGATCTTGTCAACATCTCCTTGCCGTCATAAAACTGTATTTTGTCAGTCAAGATCTTGTCAACATCTCCTTGCCGTCATAAAACTTTATTTTGTCGGTCAAGATCTTGTCACAATCTCCTTGCCGTCATAAAACTGTATTTTGTCTGTCAAGATCTTGTCAACATCTACTTTAAAACTGTATTTTGTCAGTCAAGATCTTGTCAAAATCTCTTTGCCGTCATAAAACTGTATTTTGTCAGTCAAGATCTTGTCAACATCTCCTTGCCGTCATAAAACTTTATTTTGTCGGTCAAGATCTTGTCACAATCTCCTTGCCGTCATAAAACTGTATTTTGTCTGTCAAGATCTTGTCAACATCTACTTTAAAACTGTATTTTGTCAGTCAAGATCTTGTCAAAATCTCTTTGCCGTCATAAAACTGTATTTTGTCAGTCAAGATCTTGTCAACATCTCCTTGCCGTCATAAAACTATATTTTTCATCCAGTTCACGTTAGCTTTCAAATCTTCACCTGCGAGGTCAATGACGGAGCCTCTTAATTGATCGAAGGCGTCTCGAAATACGACTGTGCCGCCATTCACGACTCTTGTTTGTATTTATAGGAAGCCAGACAGGGAAAGTTTGTGTAAACTCACTGGAAACTATCGCTAACACATTAACGAGACATACAATAAAAAGTAACATTGTAAATAATAAAATTGTTGGTTTGTCTCTGGCAGTTTGTGTTGGTTGATCTTAATACAAACATTATTTCAACGATCTCAAAGTAATCTATCATTGATAGCGACACTTTCACTACGCTGAGGCAACTTTTTATACCGGAAATCTCGAAAAATTATCGATTTCTTTGGGAACGATCAAAAGATAACGATAAAGCCGCGGGAACGTGTGGGTACATAATAATAAAAAATCTTCTTGATACAAGATTGTGGAAATGCAACTGAAGTTTCGACACTAAATGCCGAAATACTGGTAGTATTTCCAACCGTGGAAGTTACCGTTTATTTCAGTGTTCGAAAATTCATCATCTTCCTGCCCTTGTCCCATGTTACTTGGGGTCGGCGCAACACGTTTGCTTCTTCCATACAATCCTGTCCTGTCACGCTACTACTGACTCCCTTTTCTTTCATATCACTCCTCACACAGTCCATCCATCTTTTGTTTGGCCTTCCTCTCCCTCTCCATCCATCCACATATTCATAACTCTCATCTCTGCTACATGCAATCTCCTTTCATCCATCTTTTTATAGCCTAACATTCTGATCCATACAATATGACAGGTCTAATCACGGACTTGTAGATTTCCTCCTTTAACTTGAGGTGCATCCGTGGGTCCCAAGTTGTTCCAGTGACCTGTCGCCATTTCATCCATCCTGAGTTGATCCGGTGCGTTACGTCTCGGTCTACCTCGACATCCCCTTGGACAAGCGACCCTAGGTACCGGAAGTCGGAGCGATTGGTATGGGCGTTCCAGCGAGAGCTATGGTGCCCATTGCATATATTGTTTCGAAAATTGTATAATAAAAATCTGAAGGCCAAAATAAATTCCTGAAAGATGCACTGATTTTCCTGTGTGATTGTATTATTGTTGTAGAACTCATAATATGTTTATTTGTAGAATTTTTGTAGCGCGAAAAAGTGTTTTACTATCCTAACATCGCGCAAGAAAATTCGCGTTAAAATGATGATTTAGTGACAAATGCAGCTTTAAGTATAGACATCGTGTATATATCTTAATATGCAATAGACGTAGCTATTCACATTTGAAGGTCACCTAATTATTTTTCAGTTGACAAAGTAACCTCGTTCATGCTAATCAGTTGTTATCAGATTTGGGAAACACTTCAGTTTTATCTCTGAGGATATCGGCCATCGGGTTTGTGAGCCTTTGTCCAAATTATGGGACAAGGATTTCTCTACTTTTTTAAGAACGATTTTATCTTTATTTTTAGAACTCACAAGGCCACTAAAACTGTATAAAAGTTGCCATTTGCGTTTGTACCATTCCTGAAAACTAAGTAAGTGATGTTATATGTGGACAAATAAAGACAGCGTTATATAAAATTGTATACAACTGTAAAACAAGATCTTCATAATCTTAGTTACCGTGTAGGCTACCTTCTACACTTAATTCCACTCTTTATTTGCCTTCAAAAACATCAAACATAGCAACAGAGAATAATAAAACTCTAGCAACTTTTCTTTATTAATTAAATGCAAACAAAACCTACGCAATGACGCAGACTGACATACTGACAGTAGCTACCAACACTAGGCTATTAACTGTCTGCTAGAAGACGCTGGGAAACAGCCTTGCAAACTGATCTCGCACCTCATTGCGGCGTTTCTTCCACCACCTCAACGGAAGGCCGAACAAAACGAGCAATGGAACGCAAAACTATCGATAACTTACACCCGAACGCTGACGTACTATAAGATGTTTGCTCTGTATCCATAGCGGTTGTCAATTTGTTCCCGGTTCCAGGTACTACACGCACGTAACCGCACAAAATAAATGATTAACAAAAAGAACTCCAGATCCGACCTTGGAGCCGGATACTTACGCGTATTATAATTATTTACAATCGTAAATCGTATTAGCGAATGATTCCGTTTATTTTTTCAATTCGAGTCAATGATAGAGTCGGTTTGCGTACACGGCGTATCGGAGTACTGGCGTATCGGTAACTCAGATTGTATCGGTACACCAGTCTATTTTGGCATCTAGGAAGTTTATTATGTATTTATAAATGAAGTCGGTGTTGTGGAGCGTGTACACTGGCTTCGATATTTGAAATTATTACGCAAATAATTGTTTAAAATAAATGTGGTGGCGTTTGTTTTTTTTTTCGATGTTTTTGAATCGAGGTCTGTTGCAAGGAGGTCGGTGAGGTGGATTGATATAGACGTATGGTTTGTCGATGGTGCAGCCGGGGCGCGAACACTGCACGTCATCCCGGCTCGTCGATTTAAGTCTTAATTATTGCACGCCAGACGTAAATACAAACACATAAGAAGTTACGATTGGTTTCTGCGAAACACGCAGACGTGCGAAAAAGCTTTGAAATAACATCGCATTTCGTTTGGAAATTGAATTATAGGTCGCTACAGTTGGAATTGCTTCTTATCGCTATTGTATGAATAGAGATGATGCCGGACAACAAAAAAAAAATTGTTCGGTCATTTAAATAATCACAAATATTAGACAATAAACTTGACAAAGATAAAAAGTGCATCAAAGTTCAGGAGCGGGTGGCTTGTGACGTCACCTCTAGGTAAAACGTGTTCCAAGGCGTGACGTCACGCGAAATTTCAACGCATTGTATCATTGTCATTATTTATTTACGTCACAAAAAGAAAAATACCTATTGATAATCTAGCTGACAGAATAAATATATCTTTTTCACGAATTTAGCCTATTGCAGAATCAATTATAGATTTCCCATTTTTCAAGTCTTTCTAAAATACTTTAAAGTTATGTTCGTTATTCATAGTTTCTGTCGTAGTAATCTCCTCACCAGAGTTACTGTTATTTTGCTTCAGTTCTTGCTGCCTTTCATTTCCATGTATTTCAACATTTAGAAATTCACTAGGAGCATTCTCTTCTGGAACTACCTTTTCTCTTTTATTGAAGAACTGGTTCTCGAAAAAAGTCACATCTCTTGACTTCTGCAGCTTAGCTGTGATGGGGTCACAAAGCCTATATCCTTTGGATTCTGCGCAATATCCTACGAAGATCATCGCCTTGCTCTTTGCATCGAGCTTCTTGCGTTTAGCTTTATCGTAAGCTGAAAGTTTTTGGTGTCACAAAAATGCAATTCTATAAAATATGTCCAGAACATCCCAGGCTAGCATGGCGACATTGCGGCGATTAATCGCGAAGGTATTAGAGTCCTGACGTGTCTATACTTCAGCTGGCTCCTGAGCAAACCTCACAACGCGAACTGTCTGGCCTGGATATCCCCACACTCACGATAAATTAGATGCACCCACGTATTCTGAATCTTGATGCTTGAACAATCGAAATTTAGACTTGATTGTGGGTATATAAATTTGTACTCTAGAAGTATCTCAAGATATTGTTCCGACATTTTAGTAGTAGTGGTAGTATAATTACAAAAAATATTAAGATTCATATTTTTTTTTTTTTTTAATTGGTGAACTCGTGGCCAAATAATAACAGCCGCACGGGTCGATCAACCAAGGTTAAGCAACGCTTGACGAGGTCAGTCCGTGGATGGGTGACCATTTCAACATACCGAGTTTCTAAGTAAGCCGTTGGTCCCGGCTGACATTTGAAGATCTTTGACAATCGTTACGGGTAGACAGAAGCTTTAGATCTGACACTAGTCTTGCCAAGGGGTACCGTGTTACCCAGTTATTGGGTTGTGGAGGTCAGATAGGCAGTCGCTCCATGTAAAACAGTGGTACTTAGCTGAATCCGGTAAGACTGGAAGCCGACCCCAATATAGTTGGAAAAAGGCTAGGCAGATTGGATAATTAGATTATTAGATATAGTTTTAGTCATAGTCATATTATAATTCGACTACAAGAAGTTTTAAGCAATTTCTTAATTACAATTAATTATGAATGATCTACTGTTTACCAACCTTCAGCCGTCAAAATCCCAGCGCAAGGAATCTCATTGACGTCCACGTTTCCGGTTTTCCAAGAAATGTAGCAGAGAAAGTAACATTAAAATCACTTCAGCCGTTTCCGAGATATGCGCGTGACACATGCAGATAAACAAACGAAGTATGTTGTTTTTGGCGCCAAACTGTGGGTGGAAACGTGAAGCTGAAATTTCTAAATGTTCAATTAGTATTTTCTTCAACGGATGTAAAGAGTTTGTAATAGTCTGGATTTCCATTCGTCTTAGTTTCGTGGAAAGTAGATAGATTGGTTTGAGCTCGGGGTGATTATTATTTATTAGGCACGTGAACATGTTTTCTAAGAAGAGTGTAAACACGATACGTTACTTATTTTTCTTTCTACAGAGATTAATGAAGATGGCAATGATACAAGTTCTGCACAGAGGAGAAAAATGATAATAAAAATAAATTGTAGTTAAAAAACTAAAAAACACGCTTTAGGGGTAAATTGAACTAAAAAGTAGCTAATCCTGAAGATATTGGTAAGGCTAATGGGACAAACTATTTAAACGTGCACGGTCGAATCAACTTTTATTACTTGTAAATATTAATTTTTGTTTGACGTTCAAAAGTACGGCTTATTGACCTAGTTGAATAAATATATTTGACTTTGACTTTGACTAAATTATTGCATTGTGATCGGTCCTTGATAAGTGTGCAAAGTTTCAGATAAATCCCACGTTTTGAAGTGGGTGAAAATCACGTTCAAAGATTCCGTTACATTGATACATACATACCAAGCTAATAAAAGCGTGTTAAAAACGCGTCCATTGGACACAGTCCCTAACAGTTGTATAGTTAGCGGGACCACACAGCAACACCTGATTGACATAGTTCTATTCTAATCTAGTTTACAATTACGCCAACAATATGGCAGTAAATAATGGGACTTGTCAAACAGAAACCTGGGGGATATACAAGTCATATACATCTATCCCTCACGCACACTCAAAATGTGCTTATTCTAAGAGCTTATGGTCACCCCCCTGGAAACATGGAATGTTACCGTTATTTCCAATGGAAATTGACAATTGAAACAATTGAATGACGGTAGAAGCAGTAATTTATACACCAGCCACAGATCTCTAAAGTCACAACAGCTCTTACGGGTGGCCTAGCATTTTTTTTTTCTAAGTAACAGACAGGCACCGAACTTGTTAATAAAAACCGGACAAGTGCAAGTCTGACTGGCACACAGAGGGTTTCGAATAAACAGCAACATTCACCAAAATAAATAGTTAACATTACTAACGTTCATAAACAATGAAATCACCGCACATTGTTCTAACGAAGGGACAATATTAACTTTGTTGTTCAAAAACGGTTGTTTCGATACATCAATATATATATTTTGTGTCTGCTGTGATTTTTTTCACATATCCAAAAGCAAGTGGCGCCAGTGACAGAAAAGTTGAAAGGTTACCGTTTGTCCCGGTATGGTCATCTGATGAGGAGGGATGAAACGCATGTTACTAAAAGAGTTATGAATATAAATGTGGATGGATGGAGAGGGAGGGGACGGCCAAAGAAAAGATGGATGGACTGCGTGAGGAGTAATAATGAAAGAAAAGGGAGTCAGTGATGGCGTGACGGGGGACAGGACGGTATGGAAGAAGAAAACGTGTTGCGCCGACCCCAAGTAATATGTGACAAGGGCAGGAAGATGATGATGATCCAAAAGCAACAATTTAGCTAGCTGGGGGACATACACCTGAATCTATCAAAAATAGACATTCAAAGCTTGATTTTACGCAAATGGATCACTGAATCAAAAAATGGTTTACACAGACCCGTAATATTTTTGAATGGCCTATCCAACGATATCACACACCATAGGATAGAGCGAAAACAAGCATCTCTTTTTTTGAGGTCGGCGCAACAAGCGTTCTTCTTACACACGAAATTTATTCTCTATACTAGTCGCCATCTTTATGGCAAAAATGCAATGACCCAACTGCAAATAGTATGAGAGAGACCGAAACATTTCACGGAAGACGAAGGTGAAACTGTTCAGCCCTCTGGTGTTCTCCATCACCAGTTACGGGTCCGAGACGTGGACTCTGAAGAAGGCCAACCGTGACCAAATCTATGCTTTTGAGATTTAGTGCTGGAGGAAGATGTTGCAAATCCCCTGGCCTTTTGCACCAATGATTCAAGGATGCCGGGACCTGAACATAAAGATCAGAGTGTCCACGGTTTGCCTTCGTAGGATTCTTGAGTGTTTTGGTCACATTGCCAGAAAGGATGGACACAACTTCGAACAGCTGATGGTTACTGGCAACATTGAAGGTTATGATGATCAGACTAAGTCCGCACATCGTTAAATACCAAGCTGCACGATGCTCTCCACGATGTTAAAGACAAGCAGATGGTGCTAATTGGTCGAGACGTCGATTCCACGAAGGCCGGGGAATCACGACCCTCAGTAATGAAGAACACAATGCGAGGAGGAGGAGTCACCATCTCTGCAGTCACTTCTTCATTACCTATACCATTTTCGATGCATCTCCTACATTTAATATTAAATCTTCTATGCAGCAGATTCCAAGATTGATGATATTCAAAGCAGACATAAGAATAATAAATGCATTGAACATGAAATAAATGCCAAAGCTTCAACTTTGACGCTGGTATCTATATTCTTAAAGTTTCATTTTGACGTTCCGAGATATTACAGTGGCTTTAGTCAGACGGTTTTAGAAAATTGACTCTCCATTCACTTCGGTTCCCAGTTCGGTTTGCCTCAAGTATTTATATCCGCCATCAGAATACTTCTTTGCAGAAGATATAGCTCTTTTGAATGTATTTTTAGAATAATAGAATTTATTAGGAATATGGGCAGCTATTTGATGTATATAATACTTGATCTATACTTCATTAAAGATAGCTTGATCTCTGCGACATAATTATGTCAAACTGACGTATACGTTATTGTTAGCCTGTCAAGCGCTATTGTTACTGTATTGATACTGATAGATGTCGCAGACATCAAGCTATCTTTTATGAAGTATAGTTAGCTTTCAGGCTTTATTTCTCTTCTGATTTAGTGATTATAGAAACATAGGCTATCCAATCCTTTCCTGTAGAATTGAATAGTGCTTCTATTATCTTGACTTATCACCAATTCATCATCTTCCACAGCCCGACTTCATCTTCTCTTAGCTTTTGCTTTAACACGCTTTTATTAGCTTGGTATGTATGTATCTATGAATCGGAATCTTTGAACGTGATTTTCACCCCCTTCAAAACGTCGGCATAATTTGAAACTTTACATACTTATCAAGGACCGATGACAATGCAATAATTTAAATAGTTTGTCCCATTATCCTTACCAGGATTTTCAGGATTAGCGATTGAACTAAAAAATAAATATTAGTTAGAAAAAACAAAAAAAAAAACTCGCCTTAATAGAAAACCAAACTAAAAAGTAGAAAATTATTTTCAATCAATTTAAAAATAAGATTAGTGTGATTAAAAAAATCTTTTTTTTTATTGTAATGAATCGTGGGGTGCTTGATGTCAATTGTTATAATATTTTATTGAGAGTTATTGGTAAAAGTAGAGTAATTTCGCAATTATCTTATCTCATTTTTTTGAACACACTAATCAAATCACACAACTTAATTTAAATATATTGAAAATTATATTAGTAGAATTTTTATTTTATTTAGTTTGGTTTTCTATTAAAGCGTATTTTTCAGTTTTTTTTAAATTTATTTATTTTTAATTGAACTTATTGTTAAAATTCAAATTAAGACATAACATCAAGCTTTTATTGCCGAAAGTTTTAATTGATTTCATAATTAAACACAATATTTATGAAACTAGCTAGAACTTGAACATTCTGATTCATTCCACACTATCATCATCCAGTATAGCTCATTCCTCGAATAGTTTCCATTCAAAAATTATCTACAGAATCCCTTTTCAAAACACACCATCCATTGGCCTCTTTTGAACGATGTTTATCGCTCACTCATTCATTCGTTCAACATGACATCTTTTGTATCATCACAAAACTGTCAAACGTATTTTTTCTCACTGCGAACTGGCCATAAATATGTTTCTTCTTCCATTTTTGAAACGGCTGTGTTGCCATCCAAAATAAAATAAACCTTTTAAGTGTTAAAGTATTTACACGTCTCTAAAATAGTGGGCTGAATAGAGATAGATTTAACGTATTCTCGCGACGCATTAAGTTTTATTAATCTTGTCACACACGAGTTTGGCATTCATGTTTTTTAAATGGTGGCCATTTGTTAAGTGTTTAGTAGTTGGAAGTGAACTCTTTTATTTGTCAAGAAATATAGCAGTCGTTTATCAATCAATTTTGAACTACTTTTCCGTTATTAATTCTGTTAATTTTTCTCTGTCATATTTAAATGAAATAAGCCGAGAATAAAAAAAATTGTAAATAATTTGCGTTTGTCTGGACGATTAGACTTCATAAAAGATAGCTTGATCTCTGCGACAGCAGTCAGTATTAATACAGTAACAATAGCGCTTGACAGGCTAAAAATAACGTATATGTCAGTTTGACATATGTCACAGAATATCTAGAACGCTTGCAAGTTATATAACTTAAATGATGAAAGTTATCCGTAGCACCATTGTTTAAAAGTGCTTGTAAACAAGGTATTTCTTCCGTATGTAGATCTATTCGCAACGCATGACGTAGCACAAACTATACTAAAATTCTGCGATTTATATTATTCCAACCTCATTTTTAAGGAAAACCTTGACTGTTCGGCCTTCTCACAAAAAAATAAACCAATCAACAACCTTAATTATTTTCAAAATCACACGTAAGCTCAAATATTTACAAATTACACTTAAAACCAACAAATGAGTGTTGCAACCACAAACACATTTATTCCCCGTGCTATCTCACCGTAAGTATATCCATCACTAAATACTATTTTTAAAACTAGCAACACCCATTTTTACACGCCAAACTCGCTAACGCGCGGAGAATAGCCCCGTGGAATAAATAAATGTAAATATAGGTAACTCGGCTTCGTAATTACCTAGCCAGGTTAACGTTGGTACTAGCAGATTGTTTATTTGTCTAAAAGAATTATTTCGGTTACGAACTTGGCATTCGTTGTGCGATGAGAATTAAATGTGGAATTAAACGAATTTAGGTTAGGTGTGGCAGGTGAAGTTGGCGAATATAGATTTTCTATAGGATAAGCTGCAAATACTGCATACTTTTTAAGACTCTTCTACCTGGCAATGCCGTGGAAGTCTATATACTTGTATAAAATCCCAAACGACTAGAAAAGCTATGTCCTAGCTAGGCTGAAGAAAGACGGAAAGTCCCCACATTTATACCGTTGTCCTTACCCAAATTTGGGATTTTTCTCATTCAAAAACTATATTATAATGCACGGCTAGTATTTTAAGAATCAGAAAGAGTAGTTCAGAATATCTAGTCTAATAATCTCAAAAAGCTCAACCTCTTATAGCGTAGGTTTCAAATATACTCATGGCTTACCAATTCTTGAAAGTCTAACCTAACACGCGATTCTTATGCGCAACTTAAACCAAACCATATCGTCTCAATAAAGCAAGAAGCATAAACCATCCAATAATGAATTCCTCGCGGCTTGTACCGGCACATCGTTTTGGCGCGTTGTCGCATGTTCCACCGCTGGTTGTTTATTTTTCATGCGCCTCTCCGTACTGCACCGAATTAAGTTTTGCAATCGATACTATTTGCCTGGTAAAGTTTGGCATTAGTAAATACTTTAGAAGGTACGGAAAAATACTGATTTCGAACGCGATTGTTTAAATTTCAAAACCAGAATAGCTACTATGCAGATACGTAGAAGTTTTGATACCTGAATTTATGCATAGGTTTTCCTCCTACTTAGAAGTTTTTGCTCGTTTTCACCGCGTAGACGCTGCGTGAATGCATACGCTAATGTCACTAGACGTGATTTTAAAGTAAATACGTCGCGTTTAAACAGCGTCTACGCTGTGTTTACGTTCGTCGAAAGCTTACGTTGAGCCAACGCCAGATGCCAGGCACCAGAAGTCTATCCGAATCTGATTGGAAGTAAAAAAAGTTTCGCAGACAACCATCGAGATCGGAGTTCTGACAGATCAGAGGTTAAAGACTTTTTGGATAAACACTAACGCTGCTGTTCAGAAACCGTGCGCACTTCCTAAATATTGCTACTGAGCGGTAATAATACTCAGAAAATGATTGCTTACCTACTTCAATTTTCAGACTACACCTCTGTTCTATACAAAAGTATGAGTTTAAAATAAAGATCTTGTGTATTTCTTCGCGTTTATTCAAATAAATAAATGTTGTGATAGATCATACCAATTTAGACTTTACTAGCTACTTTATGGTTTTACTTTGAATTTAGAACTCGTGTGAATAAGTTTGATGTAACAATTTTATAGTGTTCATCTTTTTCAAACGTTTGTTTGATTGAAATTAACGATCGAATCTGTTATGATAATAATCTACAATTCTACAAGTAGTTTTAGAATAGTATATTTTTTTATTTAGTCATCAGAGAACTCGTGATTGGAAAGAAAATTTGTCTGAGTCACTGTCATCATCAGCCTATTAATTCTCCCACTGCTGGCCACCGGCCTCCTCTCTGTGAGAGAGAATGGGCCGTAATCCACCAAGCGCGCCCAATGTGGTTTGGTGGATGTCACATGTCTTCGAATTTGTTGTTCTAAGACATGCCGGTTTCCGCACTATGTTTTCCTTCACCGTTTTGAGTTGCTGAAAGGCTGTTTTTTTTTTAAAGGACTAGGTAATTACTTTGTTTAAATTAGTTAACAAGAGGCTTTGCTCTCGTAGTCTATCTTAATTGCATGCCGTGCATTTTTGAAGTACTATTAATTATCTATTTATTTTCAGAGAATACAAAAAACAAATAATTTTACCCTTTTAAAAAATTTGTTCAGTTTACATAAGCTTGCGCAGCTCTGACAATAATATTTATTTTCCCTTTTACAACATAATAATGTTTCTAAATATTGGATAGTATCGTAATTCGTTGCCTGCTATCCCGCCACCGTGGATGCTCTCTATGTGGGTCAGTTTACGTTAGAAATGATGAATTCTTTCAGAATAGACGCCATGCTTTACGAGTCGGGATAATTTATTTAAACGTGTAAAAATACGTGTAGGTACCTGCACGAGGAGCGAGGGATATTTCTATTAGTTTTTCAATTTATTGTATGGTCAGCAAAAGGAAAAGAATATTTTGATAGATTAGTAACTCATTTCGAAAATCAAAATATTCTTCTCCTAGCCAGCGGCTTTACCCGCGTGGGTTTTAAAAATGATATCTGGATTAAACCTACTACCGGGTTGAAAACTATCCAATGTTTAAATCCAACCAGGGATGTACCTGTTCGGGAGTCGCAAGCCAATACCCAGTCACAGCAGGCGCGGGCTTGCGAACGGCGTGTATTGGGTAGCTAAGCTCGCCGTCCGATAAGGACCAGGCCCGAGTCGACGGCGCGTAGTGTTCCACGCGCGCCTCAAAAAGATGTTAGCAAAAACTGACGGGATCCGCTAGGGCCGATGCCTGCCTGGGTCGCGGATAAATTTGAAAATGAGTTAGCGCGGCCCTGGCTCAAGCTACTGAAGGAGTCTAACACGCCTTCCCTTCGCCCAGAGTGCGAGAAGTCATTGGATAATATCGCAATCCAAAAAAAAAAAAGAAAAGAAAAGGGTATATCTGTTCAAAATTTCATTCAAATCCGATCTTTCGTTAAGGCGCGGTATACAGACTTCATTACGCATAGGTAGGTATTGGGTAGGAGAATTACTGAATTAGTTCATTAAAAAAAGTCAGCATTTTAATTTCAAGTTTTTAAGTGCAATGATGACTTACTTGCCATGCAGTCTGTACAAAGTTTACGAGTATTCAAGGCGTCGAACAATATTGAGGTGAGTCGTATAATATCTTATCTTCGTTTAATATTATTTGTTTTTTATAAATAATCGTGAAAAAACACAGGCGGTGTTGTTGCTGCTGCCATATCGGTTCGAGTCAATGATCTCAGAATCATTCGGGTGTCGAAAATGATGTCATTAGGACTGCCGATATTTGGCATCGGCTGATATATTTGGGCGGTCCTACAATAATTACGGCTTTTAGAATAACTTTGTTACTTTTAAGGCTATCTATAAAAATAGAAACGTTACATACTTGATTTTTATTGGACAAGTAATTTAAAGAAGCGAAACTGTTGGTATTAATTTTGTTTTTTTGTCAGACAATCTCTGAAAGTGCTAATGTGATTTTGAAAATTCTTTCAATGATACAAAACTACACTGTTGCTGGGAGGTTACAGGATTTTCATAAAAATATTTTCAATGTTATAAACCACGGGTGCGAAGCTGCGTGAAAACGTTTTATTTTTTCAACTATTTGTTAAGAATTATTAACATAACCATTTATAGGTAAATAAAACAACTTCAAGGCTTTTAAAAAAGGTTATCCAAAAAAGAACAGAGTGCCTGCAGTCATAGAGCTGCCTAATTCATTTTCATATTTTCTCGATGATTACACAACTTTTGATGGCGTTTCGTCGAATCTAAGAGGGGTATATCTAGGATCATACGGGGTTTTTGGCGGGCTTTTTTCGAGTCAAGTTCAGTGCGGCTGTTATTTATCTATTATTATTTGTAAATTGATTCCTAGTGGAAATTGTGATATAAAATTGGTGTAGTTTTGTGTCTCAACTGTCTACGCAACTGGACAATATGTGAAATTAGTGGAGCAGAGAATTTTATTGTAGTATTGACTACCTCCGCAAAGCTTACTGGGAAGGCTGACTCCATACAATTGCCAAATACTCCAAAAAAATATTAAAATCTGTTACATCCGCATTCTATTGTATATGAAAGAATGTTAAAACCCATCTATGTAATGTATCCGACTGAAAGACTTTTATCTATGGTCATGAACAATAATTATAAAAAAATCAAATGTCAAAAAATCTTTTTCAAAGACGATATTATGATTCATAAGTTTATATTTACACTCATAGATCTATGATACATATATTTGATAGTGTAATATCCCCCTATCAGCCGGGTGACTCGGTGAACATTGCCCAGCTGCATTAATTTCCCTGCATCGCACGCTCGTAACGTAAACTGAAGCATTCTAACATTTAATGCATTACTCTCTGACCAACTATTTACTACTGTTGTGATAGCTTATTGATTTCTAATGATAAATTAACAGCAAACATACAATTTATAAAACCAGCCAAGTGCGATTCGGACTCAGGCACGAAGGGTTCCGTACCATCATCGCGAAAAACGGCAAAAAAATCACGTTTGTTTTATGGGAGCTTCACTTAAATATTTATTTTATTTTGTTTTAGTATTTGTTGTCATAGCGACAACAGAAATACATCATCTGTGAAAATTTCCACTGTCTAGCTATTACGGTCCATGAGTTACAGCCTGGTGACAGACAGCCGTGTTTACCCTTTGGGTAAAGAACCCTAAATAATGGCTTTTTTTAAACACCCTTTCATCCTTTTCTCCTCCTCTTCCTTCTTAAGGAAACCGACTTCAACGCTGGTCAAATAATTTGACCAGCGTTGAAGTCGGTTTCCAGCCTAGCCTGAGGCTATGTATAGTTATACATGGACCGACCGATTTATATATTAACATTAACACTTATTAACATTCTAGGTATTAATATGATACTTAGGTATTTATTTCTGAAAGTTTCAAAAACCATGTTGAAAATTCATTCAACGTTTTTTATTAATACTAGTGTCCAAAGATAGCTTAATGTGTTTTTTAACACATTTATTCTTAAAGTCTTAAGTTTTATCCTCCCAGGTTTCTATACTCACTTCAAAATAAATAACTTGAGAGTAAGGTCGTATCATCTTCACGTTACATTAACTTTACCTACGTACTGGGAAATAAATAACATTTTCACGATACCTCTAGTTCCTTATTTAAAAACGAAAAAAGAATAATCTTTAACGTCTAGCTATACATAATTATGTGTAGCTATACAAAGATCTTGACTGAAATCGGAACTAATGTTGCCACCTTATTTTCTCGATACAATATCCACAAGGAATTTCAAGCGTCAAAAGATCCTTCTATAACCGTACTATGAATACCCTGTAGGATAAGATAAATCGCGATACCTTTACTTCATACATAGATATACTATCAATACTCTAAATAAGATTAAAGGACACGGAGCCGTTTCTATATTCAAAACGACAAAAATTATAAATGCAACAACTACAATGACATACGTAGGTATTATCATTACCGTCAACGCCAACACCAAGACGAAAACCACAAAGGCATTGTTTCCATATTCAAATATCCAAAAAAAAACAATTCAAAAACTAGCTATACGTACCAGCAACATATTTTATGAGAATATCGGTCGGGATATTGTTCTATATTTAAAATAGCATTAAAAGAACAATCGTGCAATAGTGCCAACATTCGATTTGCACTAAAACGCCAATGCAGATACTATATACCGATAATAAAAAATATGCTGTAAAACATTGAAAAGCGAAAGCGAATGTTTTCGGTACAGCTGAGATGATAGGATTACATTATTCAGATGGGTCTGCCGACTATCGCGCGCACTATAATGGGAGGTTAAAAAATTATAAGCTTTCCACGTCTTTCCATCTGATCGACAAGTTCCTTTTGACTTTAGCGAATGTTCTCAAGGTAAGTGTTTAAAATTTTGGGGCGAGCTAAATTTTGTGATGTGTTCAAAATTAAAAGGTCATTGAGATAGTAAAAAAAATTACCGACTTCCAAAACAAAACACTACAAAGCGAAAAATAACTTTCTTTTCGAAATACGGTGTCTTTGGTAAAATGGTAACCCATGTTTTTGATTATTGACGTCGACTTGCCAAAAGAAATATATTTTTCGCTTTGTTGAGTTTTGTTTTAGAAGTCGGTTTATTTTTTTGTTAAAAACTTATTTAGTTAAAACGTAAGTATGTATGTAAGTGTGTCCGGGTCAATTCTTGCAAGTAAATTTTAAAGCAGTTATCCTCAACCGATTGAGATGATTTTTTGCAAATACTTTTGGTTTAGATGATAATGGACGGTAAGCTAAAATAATAAAATTTTGTTTTTAAAGAAGTTTTTTTTTCATTTGTAATAAAAAAAAACTTACTTAAAAACGAAATATAAAAAAAAAAAAAAAAAAAAAAAAAAAAAATTTTTTCTTTACTTACTTACTTTACTTACTTACTTACATCTTTTTAATTTTGGTACCGTATTATTACGACGGAAATATGCATTATTAAGGATTACTTGAAACTTCTCGTCGGATCTTATTAAAAATTTAATGTTACCACATGAGAAGCTCCAACTTTCAAATAAGAAAAACATACAGTCGAATTGAGAACAAAAATGTCTCGTGGTAAATCTCAAAGACGATCTCGAAGAAAAATTTAGAACTTTTGACAGTCGTTATGCCTTAGTGTAATTTCTTCTAAAGCCTGAAACGCAAACGATGCAAAAACGAGTATGTAAGAACCGTAGCAAGTGGCTTTCGGCCTCCCAGGAAAAAAAGCGTAAGTTTGTTTATGTATGTGACAATTTAAATGAAAGAAAACTTAAAGAATTTTGACAAAAACATCTTAAAAGTAAATTAAAATCAAACTTTTTCTGTTGCGTTAAACATTGATCCATTTGGCGAAGCTTGTATTTCATGCTAGCTTGAACAGTCTTATTTTTATCCCAGGGGAACATTATACCGGGATGAAAAGTAGCCTATGTACTATTCCAGACTATAATCTATCTCTGTGCCAAATTTCATCCAGATCCGTCCAACCGTTTGAGCGTCAAGAAGTTAACAAACATACAAACACACACAGTCACAAACTTTAGCCTTTATAATATAAGTGTGAAGTGTGATTCTATTCAATTAGAAACATTTCATTCACACCACCATATCTATTAATGAATTTTGAAATTTGGCCAACATCAGTATTTAGAGCCGGAGCCAAAACAATGAAATTCATCAATACACTAATAACTCTTAACCCAGTTTAGTGAAAACAGTCGCGACTACACTCATTATGGTCAATACAACTACTAATTCTTATGGAAATGTTTAAATTACAACATTTTTTAAACGCGGTCAAAGTGTGTAAAAGTTCTATGCAATCTTCATAAACATACGTGTCTTGAACATTTTCTATTGCATGATGATAGGTATATTTCATGCTCAAGACGAGTGAATGATTCTCTTAAGACAAGAGATGGTCATGCATGTTGCCTGTTGGAACAGCACACACACACTGTCGTAAGTGGTGATAAGCCGGTCTTATTATTGTTAGTATTTTGAGAATACCGTGAGCTCCAAATCTGCACTGTACATTGGCACTATTATGTTGTTATCCAACGTGTTCTTTAGAGAGGATTATTCTATTATTCAAACCACACTCTTAGTTAGAAAGTTGTAAAATATTTTCCTCCAAACCTACTCACACATTTTGCTCACTTCACCATTGCTTCATCCGTCGAACATTTGTCTCTGGCGTGGGCAGATGAAAAGATACGTAATTACGGGCAAAGTGCGTATTTCACGATTCGTAACGATCGACACAAACTGTTGAAGCCCAGGCCTGGACATTCATGTATCCGGCAGTGTCTACCACAGAGGTTTGAGTAGATTTATACCTCGTTACAAAGAATATTGTAGTTTTATAATGACATTAGATTAGAGCCGTTGGGGCAGGTTATGAGGCTCTTCCCGCGGAAGTCTATTTGTGAATGGATAATGGTGGGTTTTGTGGTATTAAAAACTATGTGTTGGCCAATGTTTTGTTTACTCTGTGTCTGTGTTTTTGGGCAGGCTGACACCTGATTTTTGAATTGAGAATTTGTAGTTGAGTGCTCTTCGGTCTTCGGCCTCTGTTTTTAACCGACTTTCGAAAAAGGAGGAGGTTCTATGTTCGATTGTATGTTTTTTTTGTATTTTCACCGATATCTCCGTCAATTGTAGACCGATTTTAAATATTCTTTTTATGTTTGAAAGAGTATGTTCCGTAATTGGTCCCATTTTAATTTGGTGAAGATCTGATGAAGAACTTCGAAGATATACAACAGAACTCTTCAATAAATAACAGCAAATCTTTAGGGACTGCTGCAATTGCATGTCTGTTTATTGTTTATACCATTTCTTAACATAACATCGCATAACGTACATAACGTTAACATAACGCTCTTAAGGGGTAAGCAGATCTCTCATTTGATCGGTTTTTTTCAAGTTTCATAATATTAGGGTAATCTATTCTGGCGTTATATGAAACTTACTAAACAACTTGCCTATTAGGTAGGTACAACTAAAAAGTCAAAAATAAAAAAACTTTTTTACAAATAAATACTACCGACTTCCAAATAAGAAAACTACAAAGTGAAAAATAACTTTATTTTTTGAAGTCGGTGTCTTTCGTAGGATAAATTTTTTTGCGTTATGAACACCGACTTCCAGAAATAAAGTTATTTTTCACTTTGTAGTTTTCTTATTTGGAAGTCGGTAGTATTTATTTGTAAAAAAGTTTTTTTTATAATACTAAAGTTTTACATATTCTCACTTTGAAGTAGAGTTCTTAATTTGAAATTCTGTGTTTTGAGTGGTGTTAGGCCATTAGTAGCCGTTTGAAGCTTATTCAAAAGTAGAATTTCCTAACTCTTTTTCTAAAGCAGAAAGATAAAACAATCAAAACATAATTGGAACACGAAAAGGTAAACTGCTCTAAAAAGCTTTACAAAAATGATCGTTTGTTTGTTTCTCCTTTTGTCTTTGCTTTGACTCAAAATGTATCTCGTCCCACTAATGTTCTACCTTTTGTTTCCCCTCCACTTCTTATACCATCAACATTGAAAGGTATTTTAGCGATCCCACCTGGTTTGCCTGCAACAATGTACATAAGATTACAGTATGTCTGGTTCGTGGGTTAAAAACCGCGGGTATTAACCCAGTTGTGATCTAATTCGAGCGACGCGTACGCGGGCAGGCGATCCCGGCTGCGTCAATACTGATGATTGATGATATTTGACAACCATGGCTTTTTGGTTACTGTAGCTGATATGATGTTTATTTCTTTGGGTTGAGTCTTTGTGGTTCGTAGAAGACGTGTTTCTGTTTTCTGCAGCTGGTGGTACTGGCCTGGTTTTGTGTCATAGGCCACTATGAGTAGTCAGGTTTGGTTTCGACCTTGGAATCAGTTCTTTTTCAGAGAGCTTATGTTCTTTTTTCAGGCAAATATTGCATGTTTAGTTTCTGTCAGTCTCTTTTATACCCACCTCCTTGTTTTTTGGCTCTATTGCCCATGCTATCTTTTTTATAGTTTCGTTCTTAGCCATATCAACTCAAACACTCTTCAGTAAATTGAAAGGTTTAATATATCTATGAATAGGTTCTAAAGAGGTCTGTGATATTTTTTTATTGGAAAGCTCGACTTTGTCTACTATCTCACCTTGATGATATGCAATTATTTGGTTTGCAATCTTCTGTATGATTTACAGTGTTCATACCTAGGTACCTATTTAATCAGTAGACACCGTCTAGTACTTAGCAAATTAGTCATGCACTATTCGATTAATTGGCTGTTAATTGGCTGCTGATCGACTAAAACTATTAGTAGTCGACTAGTTTATACTTACCTGTACGTACCGTTTCTCTAGTTCGTCTGTCTCGCCAAACTGTTCCGTTCTATTTGCAGTAACCTGGCGAATGTGTTCCTTATTCGCTGGCAACGTAAATATTAGCTGGCGTAGTTATTTGTGTATTAGGTTCAATATAACAACATTCCGTATTGGTAGGAGTGTTAGTAAAGTTATTACGGATTATATTGATTACTAGCTTTTACTTGGTTTGTGCTACAGAAACCGTGCAATTTTCGGGCTAAAAAGTAGCCTATGAACTACAGCGGTAGTGCAGTTTTCTATCTGTGAAATACTTTTCTCAATCCAATCAGTATTTTTCCAGAAATTGTCCTTTACAAACAAATTAATAGTTCAGATAGACTAAACATCAAACTTCAATTTCTATAGCTCCATTTTTTCCTCTTAAACACGTAAGCTGATGGTCCAAAAGCTCTAAAACTGGCCAGTACGTGTTTACGATAACCCAGCCTACACATCAATACAACAGATGTTATCACATAAACCTAAACCTAGAGTCCGCAAACCGTTTGACGTCACAGCACACTATTCGGGAACACTTATCAAAAACTGACGTCACAGCATTTCGCGATTCGTATCAACTCGTGAAGCGCGCGTTGTATCATCGATAGCTGATCGATTGCCGCCAGTTGGCATCCGATCACACGCCGCATCTATGCCAGTGTTGCCAGTATTGCCAGATATTAACGGATTTCTGACAGATACGCGAGTTAAAATCCCCGGGATTGTAGTTCGTTGAACTCTGGTGTTACCCTAGTTGTTGAAATAGCTGGATTGTTGATGCAATTTCTTAGTTGAATGCAATTGTTGTTATTGCGGATTAATTCTAGTTAGTTTTATTGTGGTAGGTTGCTATATAAAAGGATTCCAAAGAATAGATAAGATTGCCTTTAGAAGTCTATGACTAAGGAGTGTATCTACAGCTCTACAGCTAAGGAGTGGAATTCCCTGCCGTAGTCTGTGTTTCCCGATAGCTACAACCTAGGGGTCTTTAAGTCAAGAATAAATAGGTTACTTCTAGGCAAGCGTGCTCCATCATCGACCACATCATCGCTTACCATCAGGTGAGATGGTGGTCAAGCGCGACCCTATATAAGATAAAAAAAGAAATATCCTCATAGCTTTAACTAACCTGCTGGTCTTTAAGTTAAGATTGAATGCGATAACTATAAATAAGTGAGCTATCTCATCGATCACATCATCGCTTACTAACAGAAGACATAGTGGTCAAACGACTCATCATCTTCCTGCCCTTATCCCATGGCACTTGGGGTCGGCGCAACACGTTTTCTTCTTCCATACCGTCTTGTCCTGTCACGCTGACTCCCTTTTCTTTCATATCACTGCTCACACAGTCCATCTACCTTTTCTTTGGCCTTTCCTTCCCTATCCATCCACATTTATTTTCATAGCTCTTTTAGTAACATGCGACTAACGCGAGTGAAAATAATAAAGAATTAATTTATGTCTTGTGAATGATAATTTTCAAGTATATAATTTAGTTCAGGTATTAGGTAGGTCTTTTAGGAATAGACATGGCCTGTTTAATATCGCGACCAATATCAATACTCTTACTAATGTTTAGCTGATATTTATACCTACGAATAACTTATACCATTGATTACCTACTACATACTACACCACAGAGCCACAAAACACCTCAACGGGCACTGTTAGAGACAGCATTGATAAAAGTTACGATACAACCCAAGTGTGTCCGGTGTCAATAAGTATTACCATTAGCTCATAGTAACTGATGACCACATTACAAGGGTACAAATATTATTAGTAACTAGCTTCTTCGTCCCAGGAGCTTCATCCGTCTGAAAATCGGAAATTATCTCAAAAGGAACGCACATCCGAGATAAAAAGGTCTATGTCCTTTGCAGTGTCCAACCTATCTTTATACAAACATTCAACATAATTAACTCAGCAGTTTAGGCATGATAACGCAAGGAACAGACAGACAGTCAGAGTTACTTTTGCTAATTATAGTATTAAGTTTGTCTCTAGTCACTGCCGGCTGCTTTTGATTCTGTGCTCTATGCTCTAAACGAACTTCAAACAGTGTGAAACCTAATCCACAAGTACTCTATGGTTACCCCAAGACATAAACCTGATGTTCTGACCTTCATCATTGAACTCTTCGACATACTCCAGCCAATCATGTCAGTCGTCGGAATTTAAATAAACAACCGTTTAAACCGACGCCATTTTTCTGTACGCACTTCCAAGTGTTTATTTGATAGTGTTGTACTTGGTACCCATTATTACTGTCTGCACTATATTAACAGGAATAGTAGGGCAATTAGGTTTCCGTGTTCTTGGATGAATAGGTTTGTGGTTGAAGAAGATCCTTGAAAGGTTGTTACAAGTAGTATTGTTGCTAACAGAAAGCCCATATCGTATTTATTTTGATCTACATTCTATTATTGAATCAATTTTCAAATTTTCATGATCGCTGAATGTAATTCTAATTTCCCAGATTTTAAGCTGGTTTCCGAAATGAGTATTGAAGTTAAGAATTTGAGAAACCCTAATTTAATTCCAAAGATTCATAGATTTTAGGCTAAACAAGAGTTTGACGGATACTTAACTAAAAATTCTTAATTCTGAAATTGGGGGCAGGTGACAGGATTGTTTAAAAGTTGATACCAAAATGTCACGTTTTGGCATTCTGGTATTTCGACCATCGCCATCATCGAATGACACTTGTCTATAACGTCTCATGTGACCGCACATTTAAAAATCGAATGCAAATTCATTAGTTTTTAATTTCGGAACCACACCGTTTGAATTTCGAAGAAATGTTCGAACATAGAGAATAGCCATACAAGGAAGTATGGTTATTCTCCAAACATACAAATTCCCAGCTACGTGAGTAGTTCCCAGTTTGTTGTCGAGCGGATGTGGCATTACAAGGTACTTATATGTGTACCGGACGTCTTCCGTGTAATACCGGGAGGCCGTACCAGTGCGTCTTACGACTAACGCCTTATCGATTGCACACCTCACTGTCATTGTCTAGATAAACAATGGGAAATCGTAAAAATGTTGCCAGTTATATCTGTATCGATAGTTATTAGTTTGCAGCAAGCTTATGATTGAAAGATACAAGCTAGTATGAAGGTATGAAGACCAGGAATTAACCTAATCTAACCCTTCGGGGGAATACAGGAATGAAGATAAGATTAAATCAACCAACACTTTTATAATCGTGACAATCTGAGAAGTCCGATGACGTTTCTCATTTTACATGCCGCGATAACTTTGTATGAACGTCTTCGAAAAATCTAATTCATAATGCTAATTCATCCATGTTATTAAAACAACGAGTATCATTCGTAAGTATCAAGTTTAACTTATTTAACGTATTATTATAGCTGTAAAATCCGTCTTATTAGATTGTCACAACTTAAGCCTTTTTTCAGTGTTGTTTTTCTATGTCGGGTTTGGCTTTCAATCCGGCTTGAAGGACCATTTAATGTACGGGACGCAAGTCCGTACACTGATTCGCCGTTAGTTGTTTGGAGAGATACACATCACAGTTAGATCCACTAGGTAAATATATTTGAGTTAAGTAAATTTCAGTATAACTTAGATGGAAGGCGACTATTTCTGTCTCTTGGTTTGGAAAGCAACACGGCTATAAGATCACTATCAACGTTCATTATTTTGTTCTGATGTTTTATAAGGTCAAATTATGATGCACATCGTTGGCCTAAAGTAGGTTGCCAGTATGCAGAAAAATGTTCGGTGAGGAGACCGTACAAATCAAGATGCAGCTAAATATCATTATTTTACATGGAGCGACTGCCTATCTGTGGTGTTTGTGTCTCAAACACCCTGTTTAACTGAATTATCCGATACCATTTGATTATACAAAACAATTTTGAGGCTCTGTTAAAGCAATTTGTAATTTTTGAACCTCTGAAAATGAAAACTACTAGATCTTGATAATTGATATTTGGGGGCGTGCAAAATTTATGAACTGTCGGATTTGAACAATATGTTTGCTTGCAAAAAAAACAGGTGACTTTTTTCAATTTAATCTTTAAGATGTAACACATCTGGCAATCTCTTGATGTTGCATGAGTCTATAACCATTCTCTATATATAATTTTCCAGTTTGCAAAGGTCAGCCTATAATGCATCAGCATCATTCATCATCCTCACACAAGAACACTCAAAGACCATTTACAATGAATGTTTTCCATCTTATGCACCGGTAACTCTAGAACTAGATTCGTCAGTGTAATGTTTAGTTTTTCACGTACTTCGGCGAAATCTTGACCTATTTTAAATGCAGCATGACTAAGAAGCCATCCATCATCAGCCCATGAATCATCATTACATTCCTTCATATTGTTTATATGAGAAACACTTCCTCGAGATATTATGAAGATCATTATATCGGTGTAAACCAATTTATTGTAGTCAATTATAGGTGAGTCAGTTTTTCTGGCTCAGCTCGTAAATTGTGGTGGAGTTGTCAGATTCTGACAATTTGTGTGTTGATACTGTCAGTAATTGTGGTGATATTGTCAAATTAATAATGTTGAATTGTCGGTTATTTATTGACCGCAGATACAAACCATATTTTATAGTGATTTCTTTGTAATTAATTGCAAGTTTAGCCATTTATTTTCGTCATCACCGTGCTCTCATGCGGTAACTTTATATATTCCCATAGGATTTGTCAATTTGTTTGTAGTCATTCGCTTTAATAATGTTTTTTTTAAATAAATGACGTCTATTTTGACACAATTTGGCTATAAATATAAACCATTTATTACAGTAGTTTGTCTGTAATTAATTGTTTTGAAATATTTTGCCATCAGTTACTAATAATTAGTGACGGTCCAGGTACTAATACTGGTAGTTGTGAAATAAATAATGATAATTTCAACAAAACTATCTATTATTTTCTTAACAGGGCCCATTTTTCGAGCTCTATTTTTGCCCGTAGGTAATTAATGTGAACTTTCGAAATCTCGCGTCAATTTTTCGGCATCACCGTGTAAAGTTAAAACAATATCATTTAACCACTTCGAGGGCATGTGTTTCTCTATATTTAGCTTGAATTTATTGGCTCTTGGTCGTCTGATTAATTCTCCAAAAATACTCGTAAGTCCGGGATGGCATGTGTATTGTGGAACAGGAGTCCGTTACTCACCGGGAACGGAAGCAAAAGTGTGGTGCTGGAGTGGAAATACTCCTGTGATTCACGCGGACTGCAGATGCCTGGCATTGTTGTCTTAATTAGTCTTCTGGATGCTTTAACTGCAGTATGGGTGATGTGTGTTGCACGGTTTACGTTAGTTTTTTTGGGTAGGTGTATCATCTCTATCCTTGTGCCTTTGTATGACTAAGATGCAGTTTAGATTTCTTTTAAGTCTTCCTTGGTATTGTCTATCTAAACAGCCACAAACAAATCTTAATACTTACTATAAATTATTTGTATGCGTAAATAGGTATTCCCATGGATTTCCTCTTGTGAGCTAACTCACAGGAACCCTGCAGATATTCGGGATAAGTAAATCATTTCATTCAGGTATAGTGTACCTAAAATCATTGAAAGAATTTTTGAAATCGAATCAGTTCTTTCAGACAGAAATGTTTACAAAAATGTAATAAACAAACAAATTATTTTTATAAATTATTTTATATATTAATATTTAAAAAAAACGTTGGCCCACATTAGGAATTTGTTCCTGTATCGTGGGTGCGTTTACAAACATATAAACTCACATACACAACACCCAGAGCCGGAACAACTATCTGTAGGTCATACAAACATTTGTTCCGTGCGGGAATCGAACCCGCGACACGCAGCGCAGCAGTCAATCACTCACCCACTGCGCCAACCGTGCGGCCAAAAAAAGAACCTTACGTCTTTCTTATTACGTACTATTTTATAGCAACGGTTGTCTGCATCAGTTGTGGTATTTCGTACCAAAATCCGTCCAAAACCGTACCATCCCCTTAACTGGCCGAGGCAGTTGAAAACCTGTCGATCATATTAGATGGCTGCGGATGATTGTCTGGAACCGATCCAGGATCGTCTCGATACTGATACGCATTAAATTTTATTTTAGCTGCCGTTAGCCGCGCCTGACGCCAGACCATGATACACCATAGAGTATGTAGAGACAGAAGGAAAATTTTAGGATGGGTCACTCACACATATTTAGGCAGTTCATAAATTTTTGGCTTACTAGAGAAAGCCACTGTGTCCGGGAGCCCCTGACTCTCTTGTGTTTCTGGGTTCGATTGCCGAATCTGGCTATTTTTCTGCTATTTTTCAGTGGCAGCCTAGAGTCTATTTGTGACCGGTTGATGTCACACCATAGAGTATGTAGAGACAGAAGGAAAATTTTAGGATGGGTCACTCACACATATTTAGGCAGTTCATAAATTTTTGGCTTACTAGAGAAAGCCACTGTGTCCGGGAGCCCCTGACTCTCTTGTGTTTCTGGGTTCGATTGCCGAATCTGGCTATTTTTCTGCTATTTTTCAGTGGCAGCCTAGAGTCTATTTGTGACCGGTTGATGTCAAAATACTCGGCCCTTTTTTACACGGGACTCAAATATAACCGATGAAATGTGGGCTAATAAGTAGACCCCAGTCTAATCCATTGGGAACTACATAGGCGATTATCCCAGTTGTAAACGACCCTTTGTGCCTAATGGCCTTGTTTGTTCTGTGTCCTGCTTGATATGGAGGGAAATAGAAGTTAGTATTTTGCCCTACACCTCCGTTATTCTTTTCTGATTGATTTCGTTGTGAGATTCAAGACAATTAAATTCATTCTCCGGGACTTCGTCGAGCTTCATTGCCTCGGCGCTTTGCTTGTGGTCTCCACTGTTGATTCATGAGTTGCAGTGGTTTGGGAATAGTGCGGTGGGATTGACACAAAAGTATATATATACAGGCTTCACGTTCAGCGAGTGCAAATACAGCTGAAATTTGTCGGATATCGCCGTACGTATGCGTCTTGTGTGCTCGCACCTATTTTCGCTCGTTGTTATAAAGCTGGCCGTCTGTACGTATTTTTTATTCCGTGTTACATTACCATTTTTAAATTATTGCAGTCTGTGAGTCAAGGAGTCTAGCTTTTAAGCTCACGAGAACATTAACCTTGTTTATTTGTAAATTGTAAACTGCTTTAATCTTTTTTGTTTGTAAATAAATATGAAATTTATTATAGTAAAATGTTATAGTCGTGAATGTAGGTATGTGTGCCATTCGGCGAACATGTACTGGCGTATTTATTTCAGTGAGTCAAATCGACATTTCAATCATTTGTAAGTTTATCAAGCAATCAATCAAAGTTTAGACTACTGGATGATGTAGACAGGCATAGCAAAAGTTTAGAGCTTATGCGTTTTAGACAGCCCGTATAGCTTCTTTAAGAACTGTTCTATACTAAAGTAGTGACAATCTATAAAGTCGGATTTGATAGCTAATGCTTGATTTTTCGTGGACCATTGTACAAATTTATCCCAGCATGTTAAATGAGACTTCTTAGATTGTCACGATTATAATTTTTGCTTCACTTTCATGAAAGTCGAAAATTATCCCATTGGGACGTAGTACTGGGATAAATACATAGGTATCCTATGACCCAACTTCGTGCTCCAAAGTTCTGACTGAACGACGTACGTGTAAATATTGTAATTGAAATAAATGCAAGAAGAAGTGCCCAACAAATAATCGTGGGACGGGGACATAAATACTTTCGCATTTTATGATATTAGTCGAACAAATTAATATTGAAGCAGGTTTTTCTATGATGAAACTGGCAATCCAAGCCATGCAATGCAAAACATTCTTAAGGTTACACTAGTCGATTTTTTTCCATACAAACGTAGTCTAGGGATTATTCCACTGTTTGACGATGTACCTTTAAAATAAAAAGTGATATCAATTTGTCTCATCATTATCTAGCCCTGTATGGAAGCGAAAAAGTAAAAAAAGAAAACATTTGAAAGTTATAAGCGTCGAAAGTTTCACATTTCGACAATAATTTTAACGCATTTTTGGGCGCAAATAAATACCATAAGAAGACGGCAAATTGCATAACGGCCTCCATACAGGGATAGATTAGTAGTTCAACAATGCAAATCATTTTATTTTGAACAGATAGATTTAGTAATTTTTTCATGATATCTAGACTGCCAAAGGTCTGTTTATAAAATTTCGCGCGCTCGGTTTCGTCCTAAATCATTATACATTTCGCTACAAATTTGCAAAAGTGTGTATTCGTACGCGAACTAGCTTCCTACTGCTCATCACAGCATCTATCTCTTCCGCACTTGTTGTCGGTTGATATAAAATGCATTTTAACCCCGCGCACAAAATAGTTCGTGCCGTCGACTAGTGTACCCTTAAGCGCCGTATTCATTAAAAAAGGTTGATAATAATTTTCGCAACATTAAATGTTACTTTCTCTAACTGAGTTTTGTACCCAATTATGGGTTAAGTTCGCCTTTGTTCATAAACTGTCCTATTTTATGTTTTGTGTACAATAAAGAATAAAATTATATATCCCAAAACAACGTTGCTCAACTTTTTTGTCTATGGGATTTAAAACTAACATCTCTTCACACAATCGGTATCAGTGTTGCTAGACCGAAAGGCCGATATTCAGCTGTACCCATTCACCGGCCGATGACTGATCGTTGATTGATAAGCAGCGGTTGCGAGTGCGCCTGTCACTCCTGTCACTGCTGTCAACTGTCACTTTAACTGAACAGCTTGGTATTGGCCACAGAGAAACTGTTATTGGCTCTCGTCTTCATTACTGATGTCTGATGGACAGGCGGTGAGACCAATACGGGGTTAAGTTTCTTTCAGAAACTGGTTGAAATTGGTACCTATGGGTTTTCGTAGCAATTTTTAAAATACTATGAAACTGATATTTAACGATTAAGTTGTAATGATTTTTTTCTGCAAGAGATTTGGGTAGGTACGCAATGGTCAAGGCAACGATATATTTCAGAATTTTTCGCTATCATGGTGGCACTGGCATGCCTTAGATTTTCGTTTCCCCATCAGTTACCTCTCTGTCTTACTATAACAAAACATAATAGCTAATTTGCTTAGCTTTGCCTGAGGCCGCCTGAAAAAAGTAAGTCTGTTTGGTGTCCCGTAGCGGTTTTTTTATAAACAATTTTTTTTTTGCTCTTTCCGCAGATCGACATAAGCATAACTTTGTTGACAAGCCACCATTTTGTTTATCTAATTATCCCGCCATCACTTATATGACGTCTCCCGCTCGCCGCCTCGTAAAACACTACTGACTATAAAGATCGCATCAAAAGAGAGAGGATTGATTTATTAAGCTTGTCCTTGATCCAATTCTTTAAGGATGACATTCTGCTTAGCAACATAATGCAGTTATCTTATTTTTGTCTTTGTTTGAGTGGTTTCTGTAAAGAGCAAACCACACTTTGGACTCTAGACAAAGCGACATTGTACCAGTGTTCAAAGTGTAACGTATTTAACATGTGGCATTTCGGTGCAGGATCGGGCAAGACCTGTCTTTGCCAGCAGTTGAGAGGGCCATGATGCCAGATACAGAAAACTGAAGGGAAATGGCCTCCTCCTGTGAGATTGTGATGTTCCAGAAGTAAGCCACTGAGCGGGATTGCGAGGGTGCTTATCCCGCTCGGAGAACATGGCGTCGCGGGGAGGCACGCCTCGATGTCTAAAATGCCGAAACTCTGCCTGCACCAAAAGTAGGTGGGACGCCGGGGTGACGGGCAAACACACTAATTGGGGACTCTGTCCGCCCACCAAGTGACTCCAGGAAAGACGGTGGCACAGTGATCACGTGCTGCCGTGCACAGCAAAGTTCAGAGCAGGCGCTTTTTCAGTCTCCCCAGGGACGTGCCGTAACAGGCTTTGCACAGAGGGAGTTCCGGGGTGGTCTTTAGAGGTCACGGTGGTTTACGTACTGATCGTAGTGATCACCGGGTTGGTTTTAGTGAGGCAGTAATCCCACAGTCTCTGGTCTTTTTCTCAAAAGCCCAGGCGCCTTTGCCTTTGCCCCGAAACAAAATAAAGCCCTTTTTCCACCACTAGCTCTGTACTCGCTCTTGTATAATTATACAAGAGCTATATAGCTAGACAAAATACTCTAGAGAAGTGACTTTCAATCTACGAAAGCGTCGATATAGCGGTTGGAAATGTGTCAAAAATGCGTGATATTGCCAAGCGCTATCGATATTTCCAAGCGCTATCGATATTGCCAAGCGCTTTCAATATTGCCAAGCGCTATCGATATTACCAAGCGCTATCGATATTGCCAAGCGCTATCGATATTGCCAAGCGCTATCGATATTGCCAAGCGCTATCGATATTGCCAAGCGCTATCGATATTGCCAAGCGCTATCGATATTGCCAAGCGCTATCGAAATGTCTTGTCTAGAGCCTAGCACATGTCCATCCCACACATTTTGGACATTTCACCCGACTGCGGGCGGATAATGTTTTTCGAGCAAAATATTATTCTCTGAAAAGAGCAGTCGGGTTTTTTATTTTTAACAATCTTTATCGCTCTGAGAATTTCATTTTCTCTAGGCTCTCATAAAGTCACATCGAACTTTATATATGGTAACAACATTATTAGACTGTTGTCGAAGCAGAAACACCTAGTTTCCAATACGAAGGCAGATGTAGTGTACAGCAATATGCGAGCAATTGAATAAATATTTAACCTCGGCCTGCGATGCGCGTGCCCATTGATAGACGGTCATATTGAATTCAAGTTAGGTGGTTTCAGAATAACAATACCAGCCTGACTGTTCCACTGCACGGTTTCTTCTCCTATAGAGAAGGGACGATTATCAATTACCGCGCTTGATCAAGGTGGGTGACCTTCACCAGGTCATCGGTCCACCTAGTGGGAGGCCTTCCAACGCAACGTCTTCCGGTTCACGGTCACCACTCCAGAACCTTTCTGCCCCATCGGTTATCCGTTCTGCGAGCAATGTGTCCTACCCACTGCCACTTAAGTTCGGCAATTCTTCGGGCTATGTCGGTAACCCTGTTTCTCTTGCGGATAGACATTTCTGATTCGATCACGGAAGGAAACTCCGAGCATAGCCCTCTCCATTGCCCTTTGGGTGACTGTAAGATTTCTTATGAGGCCCATTGTGGGCGACCACGTCTCTGAGCCATATGCTATCACTGTCAACACCAATGGACATAGACGTTCGTCTTGAGATACTGTGGTAAGTTGGACGTTATCTAATAACTGCTTAGATCAAGCGTGAAAGTCGGTAACTGACCCACTGGAATCAAAGCAGATTTTTATTTTACATAGGCCTACATGGGCACTTATAAAACGTCGACAAAAGGTGCACGGTTCGGTTTAGTCGTTTCCTATGGAGAAGAACCGGCAAGAAACTCCATGGTTACTTTTAAAAATGGTTTGGTTTTACAATATTTCCATGTTACAGCATTAGTACTTGGATATGGGGGGACAACGTAGGCCCGATAATAAGTCGTAAGAAATAAAAAAAAAACAAAAAATAATTAAAAGTTAACAAATGTTAACAATCATCTAGAAATCTAGAAGGCCTAAGGCTAGAAGGAATGTACCGTATGTCCTAATATTCAGGTCAAGGTCTACCCGTGCGCCAAATTGCTGCCAAATCCGTTTCGGCATATTTGTAACTACAAACTTAAAACATCAAACTTATATTAAAATAAAGAGCTAATAATAATTGCATATTTGTTTGTTTGAAGGAGGTAATGTCTGGAAATATTGATAATATTAAAAATCTTTCACTGCTAAAAACTACACTATCGCCTGTGGGACAGGCCACAGATAAGATAGCTATCGAATATAGTCATAACAATAAAATATCCTCATGTTAATGTAACGCAAAAGTTTTAACGTGTTTCTCCAATTATGACCCCATTAACAAAAATATGAGCAAGCCAAACATGCGGCATAATAATAAAAGCTTCGTAAATGATTCCTATTGGGAATTTGCATATATTCATTAATACTTGTTTGGTTAACATATTAGTATTGAACTGTATTTTCAGGCGGACGAGTTGCAAAGCCCTGCTTAGCCGTCTTTAGGGAATATTCCCAGAATGCAGTGGCAGTGCTGATATGACTAATGATATCTGTGAATAATGCATCAATTTTAACACAGCTTTGAAGTTTGAATCAGATATTTTCGCACAGGAAACCGACCCACACAAACTTGATGATTTGCAGTGACTTTTAGGAAAAAAATGTGGCAATCTACTTCACAAATCGGTGCCTACATTCAACTATCAAAGAAAGTGATTCGATTCATTAACTACCTACTGTTTTGATCTCGCATTAACTGTACACACATCAAAACATTACTTTTATAACACTTACACAAAATCAGTTAATAAAACTTTAATCGTTCACAAAGAGGAAGTTGTAAAATATCATAAAAAGTAAAGATCAGCATTTCAATGAGTATTACTAAGATTTCCGGATGTGATATCAAATAAAAGTGTTTTATTGAGCATAATGGCGCCGAAGAAATAAGCCGTTTAGTCTATGATTATGTTTATTTTTTAAAATTTCGAAAGCGCGCAGCCTGATTCGAAATTAAAATGTGGAAGAGTTACATCCGTTGGTGCAGATGCGTTTCAAGAATCACTTACCGGTTGGGTAGATCTTTGATTGCTGTTTATTTAGATGTTGCTTACAAGTACAACTTTAAATCATTTGGAATGGTTGCCAAACAAATTAAATGGCATGCGGATTGAAATGTGTTAGTTCTAGAGACAGCCGTCAGGAAATTAGAACGATATTCTCAAATATTTTTAAAATTAAACCTAGCTATCTAGTTATGCTACACAATCTTCAAGTAAGTATCTGATGCTGGTCTATTCTGTAAACATCTCACCGGGCAAACTTCGGTGAAGTGAGTTTTCCATCCACTTTATACCAGGGATTTTGAGATCTTTACAGAATAGCACTAATGTTTCATCTCCTTCCCATCAGTTTCTAACTCATAAATCAGAGAGTAAATAAAAATCATTAAAACACAAACTGAAACTGTATCTGTAGCACACAAAATTACTACATTTGATAAAAAAATGTTCCATTTACTGACATTCAAAACTTAGTGTAATTTTCATGTCGCTCACATTTTGACTGGCTGACAGAGAGCGTAACAAATGTGCAGTCACTCAAATGTTGATATTATATATTATTTCACTTTCAATTTTCAACTGAAGAACTATCTCGGCTTCAAAATTAGAGACTTTTCTGTTTTGTACAATTCCTAGCATCTGCCAGCGGATTCGCGCGCGTGACTGTCAAAAATTATCCCGAGGAAACATATTCCCGTGATGAAAAGTATCCTATGTGCTATTCCAGATTATAATCGTGGCCAATTTCATACAGATCTTTTCAACGATGAGCGTGAAGAAGTAACAAACATACAAACACAGTCACTAACAAACTTTCGCCTTTATATTATTAGTGAGACTATTAGTTTTGTATGCGGCTTCACTTGCGTAAAAGTCGAAAATTATACCACAAGAGCGTCCTAATCCTGGCCATGGTCTGCTTACCCTATTTATATTTCAAATTTTACATAAATCCGTGCAGCCTTTGGGCAATGATTGACTAACAAACATTCAAACAACCAAACTTAGTCTTTAAAAAATATTTGATACGCTTTTAACAACTACTTACATAAATGTGAAGAGGCTTTAGGAGAGTTGCATGTAGGTAAATTCAAAAAACATATTCCAAACAGTATTTTTTCCGAATTACGTCAGTCAGATCGAATATAAACACATTACTCTCTTTCGGCAGTCGAGAAGAAAAGCTAAACTTGAATACTACCATACACCAAAAATAAAAGTTGCAAGCCCAAAAAAAACCGACACTAAATTTTAAAAACCCGCCCGTTATCGTTACAAACAATGGGAACGCACCATAAACATCAAAATAATAGCTCGGAGCACTTTTATCTGCTGTTTGAGCTGCATTCGGGATACGGACGTAAATAAACCGAAAGTGCAAAGACTCGACCGGGAGCAATGTTGGATGCTGCGAGCTATTTGCGAGCAATTGAAAACTGACGGCCGGTTACTGAGCTGTTTGTTTTACGAAGTTGTTATTATTGTTTTGTTGTAAGTCAATAAGGAATGGGATTATTGATTTACAAGAGTAATTTGTTTAGCATTCTAGCAGTTGAACCTTATTTAATTTATCTGCCTCTTTGGAAAATACCTGCTTAGTTACAAGCTGAATTGAAAAGAGAACTTATGTGAGTCTTTTTACAGTTCCTTTTTCAGGAACACTTAGCTTTAGCACTTTTTTTTATAATTTTTTAAAAGTCTTCCCACCATGAAAAAAAATATCTTTCGTTTATTCATTCATTTAGGATAAGCCATGGAATTAGTATGTATTCTGATCCTTGGGAAAACCAAAGACAGGTGGAAAAAAAATACGATTTAAAAATCGAACTCCACCAAATTGAAACCTTGTTTATTTCATTCTTGTCAATTCATGAATTCATGTTTCACTTGTGATGTCGTCGACACCGGAAGTATGTAACGTATGAAGCGTTCATTTTACGACACAAATGTTAAATTATTAGCTCCATATATGGTTGTTTCGTGAATTATTGTGGCTCTTTGGATTGCAGTTGAAACCCTTTGTTTCGTGATGGACTGCGAAGTCGAAGTCTATGAAGTTTGAGAGAATTTGTTTAATATGTTTTGTTGGCGATTCTGTCTTTTTTAATGGAGTTATATATAGTGCAGTTTTAAATATGTTTTCGGTTGTCTTTGTGTTTTTATAAAAATGAATGGAGGAATATCTGAGTTTAACAAATTTTTTTATTTGCTGTATTAATAGTATACTACAAATGTAACTAATATTATAAATGGAAAAGTTTGGATGAATGAATGGATAAAGTTTGTTCAGAGATAGTTTGGAACCTATATTATATTTAGCCCGGTAGTATGTATCTGTGGGATAATTTTCGACATTCACGCGGTTGAAGCAGCTGACAGAAGTTAGTGGCTAATAAAAAGTCTGGTAAGACCGTGGCAAGCTAAGCTAGTAGGTCATTTTAACTTGGCAAAGCTTTCGTTCGAAGTGAATGTATAAGACTATTGCGTTGCGAAGCTTCTTAAGAGCTTTAACTTATAGTTAATGTATTACATTATTTTAGTTAATTCAAAGAAACAAAGATATTTAACTAGCTGGGTAGATTTAAGAGCTTGAAAGTGCTGAGTTCTCCACCTTTATAATTTTCAGTGCTTTGAAGGTCGGCACAAACTAACGGCCGCGACTTATAGAATATCGAATCTATACTAATATTATAAAGATTTTTTTGTTTGTTTGTTTGTACCGAATAGGCTCCGAAACTACTGGACCAATTTGAAAAATTCTTTCACCAAAAGAAAGCTACATTATTCCTGAGTGACATAGGCTATTCGTCCATCCTGAAAATGGGTCCTGTGGGGTGGTCCACGGGAGCGAAGCCGCGGGGAACAGCTAGTGGACAATAAATAGTGAAAACTATCGGACGTAAGTCGCGGACGTAACCTTAGGCGTTCGGACGTCTGATAAACATCTGGCCCGCTGGATGTTTTTGTCTATGCACACATATCAGTCGCGTCCGATAATTTGTTCCCAGCTTTACGAATCTAGCAAAAACTAAATCAAAAGTATTATTCCAATAAATAATTCTCTCGTGCATCCCACATATCGCACATCCCAATCTTTTCTCTCTAAATCGTCGCATACGCACGATCATTTGACAAACTCACGACTACCCACGTGCCACTGCGCGGGTAGCACTGCGGTACATACCCACCTAGCACTAAATATACGGAGCTTGTGAATGAATAACGCGCGTATAAATGGCTGCGCACGCGCTGCCAACGTTGTCACACGAGCAACCACTAAATACGTTGGAGAAGGTCGGCTTTTACTGTATTTAATCTGTCGCGTGGATAATGAATTGCCGTATTTTTAAATAACGTGCACATTTTATTCCCGCCAAATTTCCTTACACTCTGTCAAGTATTTGATTCTTACTGTCGCAGAGATTCACGTCTTTTCAGTCTACTAGGTAAACAGAAAAGTCACGAAAGTAAAGAATTATTATCAATGACTCAAGACTCATTGACAATCTTTCAAGGTTTGAAAGTACCTATTCACGAATAATTATAATCATCAATCAATATCAATACATATAATAAATCTGTAGAAAAGTAATTTTTGTACATCGAAAATATTTCCAATAAAAATAGCCACGGTGTTAAAGGATTTACAACAGAACCTATTTCCGGTATTTTTGGAATTTTTGTCTGTTTATCTGTTTGTCTGTTTATTTGTGCACGCATCACGTGAATTGTACGAAACCAATCTAAATTACTTTTATACATAAAAATTGTGCGTAGCTTGAAGAATTACTTAGTTTTTGTTTCATCACAATCGGTTCACTCTATCAAAAGTTAGATGAATTTAAAGTGTTCAAGAACTAAAATTATCACAGCAAACGCAATTCAGATACTCGGACAGTTGAACTCGATATTCGATAGATGGCGTTGTGCATTTGAAGTCATTTTCTGAATGGCGTTGTTAAGATTCTCCGCGAAAGAATGATGACTAGAGAAAAAAGAAATGGTAGGTAGGTAAGTAGGGTGGGCAGGAGGGTTAGTAGGGTAGGGTTGGCATACAGATAACGGGAGCGAAGCCGCGGGCACAGCTAGTAATTACTAAGAGATTAACGCTACAATTGCGGAAAAAATCTAAATCAGCTGCTCTCTAAATTGTTTCGTGTTTATACACTGAACAGCTGTTGTAATTCATGTTTCAGAGTTGATTCTATAATAAAAGTTTGTTCAACAGTCTGAATGAAGTCTGGCTACCAGTAGTGATGGCGATCTTTTTGATACGGTAGCCCATTAAAAATCTTGTCATGGATCCGTTCATCACAGCTTGATAGAATTATTTCGTATCACCCGAGCTATACGTGAAATGAATCCTAAGACAAAGTGCTTTATAATGGGCTCTTAGGCAATAAATAACGTAACTCCTAAATCTTAAACCAGAACTAACACGATATAAACGCTTCAGTTGATTGAAATAAAACTTAACGTGAACGTATCGCGTTTATTGTTTATTTTCATTTCTAATATAAATCATAATAAAATAAATTTCGTTAATGTTCAACAATTATGCAGGCGTTTAAATTATTGCCGCCTACGGGCGAAGCGAGACGAGAAAGAAAGGTTTGAACTAAAACGTGGAATTTATTTTCTTTTGAAAATGTAAACGTCGAATGAGTTATTAATTTATTTGGACAATGTAACATACCACAATAAAACACATTAAGATGACAAGCAAAATAAATACAATTATGAATTACCTATCTTATTTAAAACTTGTTTTGTTAAAAACTATATTTTACTCGCGGTTCTCGTGGCATAGTCCATCGAAACAGCTCATATCTTTCGGTACAATTTTTTTTGCCCATGGCAAATAGCAATAGTGTACCTTTCTAACCATCAATTCTTCTTAATCAGAGCTTTTAGAGATAACCTTCTAGGTTAAAAAGCTATTGCATAGCATTTTGTATCAACTTATGCATTTATATATTTTTATTTTTTATTTATTTTATTCATGCTGTAGTATATGTCATAATTCACTGTTGCACTGCTACATTTATAGTAATTACCGTAACATATTGACGTACGAATTGGGGTCATTTGCTACAATATAAAAGACAGTGTAATGTGTTTACTTGTCACCTTTTACTATGGAGACTACCTAAATATAAACATATTCAACACTCCACGTTGAGTTTCTCTTCTCTTCGAGAGCTCCTCATCAACATATTACATGGCGACCCTGCCAGGATTAATCTTACAGAAAACTCTAGAAAATACACGGCTTTTAATCTTGACCGCATGTATCAATTATCTTTAGACAAAGACTCACGGAAGTATACAGCATTCACTACTGATAAGATGTACCAAATGAAACGGTGCCCGATGGGACTAAAAGAATAAGAAGTTAAATTCGATAACTTATAAGCCAGGTGATTTTGTACTTTTGAAAAATCAAACTGGACATAAATTAGACAACATTTATTTAGGACCATACAAAGTTCATAAGGATTTATCACCTAATGTTGAAATATTGAAAAATAATAAAACCTATATTGTCCACAAAGATAATACTAAATTGTTTTGTGAACCATGACCTTAGTCAATGTGTTATTTAGTTTATTAATTAATTATTATTATATAACTTCATTAATTAAAACAAAAGAAATTGTATAGTTACTAATATGCCAATGTTATTTTTACCTAGTCTAAGTTTAACATATAAAAATGTAAGACTCAAGTGCGTACGTCATACATTTTTTTTTTAATCCGGTGGTGTAAAGGGTGTCTTTTCGGGGGAGATGTAGTATATGTCATAATTCACTGTTGCACTGCTACATTTATAGTAATTACCGTAACATATTGACGTACGAATTGGGGTCATTTGCTACAATATAAAAGACAGTGTAATGTGTTTACTTGTCACCTTTTACTATGGAGACTACCTAAATATAAACATATTCAACACTCCACGTTGAGTTTCTCTTCTCTTCGAGAGCTCCTCATCAACATATTACAATGCAGTATTGCTTTTTCTTTGATATTAATTCAAGTTACACTTTTTGAGCGTGGTGACCGATAAGAAAACAAATTTTTCTATTATTAAATAAATAAAAAATGTATGTATATAGAGTACTCACTCATTTTCTTTCACTATTTTTTCGTGACTTTCTTCATTAATAATAAATGCACTTTGTTCATTCATATTCAAAACACTTTATACACAAATTTTACAAGTACAGCTATTCACTGTTGTACATAAATACCTATACACCTATATACTTTCTCATAAACAGCTGCTTATGTATTCGTCCGATTTCGGAGCAGCTCGTCTCGATTCGTGCGAGTTTCGTAGAGTCGTACAATACGTCTAATCGCACACAACGTCGTGTCGAAGACTGCCGAACTGAAACGACGTTAGACGATGCACGGCCTTCAAGCCACACCTCCTTGCCCGTCGGAGTGGGGAGCGTGAGGTTTTTTCGTTACGGAATTTCTGGATTCGGTCCCCGCGCTCAAGGCCCGCGATGGAAGCTATGCAATAGCTTAAAAATATAAAGACTTCTAAAGTAGAGACAAAAACTCTACCAAACAGTGGTAATTTTTTTTAGGCAGAAATATTTCAACTTTTTACGGCTAGCAGGTATAATCTATACTTTAATTTCTATACAAAATATTAAATCAGTTGTGGATAATTTAACTTTTTCTTCAAAAACTATCCATTCGAATTTTGGGAGAGTAAGTCTGCACTTTTGAACCTTGACTGTATATAAAAACTGACTAAAGAAACAGCACACACATGTATTGGTTTGTATCTAGACAACCCAAATTAGGAAAAACGGAAAAACCAATACGCTAAACATTGACTTGGTAGATAGGTACTCATTCTTATCCTCCTTTAACCTTTTTTTGCAATAGTACCAACATAATATGATTAATCTTTCATTGTGAAGTAGAAAAGTCAACGTTTTGTACTTTTCTGATGCAAATGTGCAGTCTCACTAATTAGCTGATCTTTTTCAGCCGTTTTTACCCCAGCTTCCTCTTCCGGTGTAGTCTGTGGATGGCGGGAACTAATGTACGAAACTGTACTTGCAGCTTTTCTTCTTTTAATTTAATATTATAAGTTTTAATTACTGAGTATGCTATGCGTTACAAGTATGACTTAGCTTATTTTTATATAATCATAAAACATTGAAGGCACACAACTTCTGATATTTTATCGATAAATATTATTATTTTTAATACTCTCACAGTTGAAAAATCCAGGTCGTCCTATGAAAAATGTCTAAGTCAATATTAGGCAAGGTAGACACCATACACGGTTGAATTACAGTTCAGGAAAACTCTGTGAAAACCTTTTTCCGGAAACTTCAGCAAGCAGCTTGTGCTAAATTAATATTTATTTCACCCATCCGGCAATTAAAACACATAACACCATACATTAAAAACAGAATCACGTAACAAATGACATAACAGCGGACATGACAGATGACAGCCGAACACTTACGAAACTTCCCGAACGCATTATTACTTATTCTATGCGTCCGCGTCTTTGTTTCCTGTCCCGCTTGCGCATACGTCCTTGACCTCATATTTTACACGTAAATATACCCAGAATAGTGTTGGGGTTTTACCCGAATAAATACTCAAAATGGATAAATACTCTTTTTTATTCGAATACTTATCCAAAAGAATGAATAGAAACTTTATTCGAGGAAATATTATAATATCAAACAGTGACACTTTCACTTTCTATAAATACTCAAATAAATAAATACTCAAGTAGGTCCTTTGATTATTCCTACTCAGCCCATCACTAGGTAACCGAGAACTAAAGTATGACAGAGGAAAATTAAAAAATATTTGTTAGTCCAGCGGAAGGGCGTCCCTTTTGAAGAGTGCCGTAAATTAAGGAACTCGTTAAATGAGTAGTTAAGGTTGCCACACAGTAAAATATTCTAGTATGAATTTTATTAGGCACGTATCAACTTACATAGGTTAAATCTTTATTACTTCACTTAAATGCCCGCCATTTAATTAAAAATCAATAATTTGAAGCCGAGCATTAATATTGGAGCATTTAGATACTTTTAATCTTGTCTTTCTTTGTGTAGTATGATCTATACAGCCTCTTATTATCTCTGAAAATCAACCACTAATATTATGAGGCCATATTTTTTGTTTGTTTGGTTGTGTGTCTATATATCTCTATGTGTTTGTCAAAGGTAATGTCTAATAATATATATACTGACTAGTATTTGCTTGGTGCGCGAGCTGCAAGCAGCTCGCGTGTTGTTGTCCCTACAACTACCCTACACCTTCCCTACACCTACACCTGCCCTACACCTACCCTACACCTACCCTACACCTGCCCTACACCTGCCCTACACCTACCCTACACCTGCCCTACACCTACCCTACACCTACCCTACACCTGCCCTACACCAACCCTACACCTGCCCTACACCTACCCTACACCTACCCTACACCTACCCTACACCTACCCTACACCTACCCTACACCTACCCTACACCTACCCTACACCTACCCTATACCGACCCTACACCTACCCTACACCTACCCTACACCTACCCTACACCTACCCTACACCTACCCTACACCTACCCTACACCTACCCTACACCTACCCTACACCTACCCTACACCTACCCTACACCTACCCTACACCTACCCTACACCTACCCTACACCTACCCTACACCTACCCTACACCTACCCTACACCTACCCTACACCTAAACCTACACCTACCCTACACCTACCCTACACCTACCCTACACCTACCCTACACCTACCCTACACCTACCCTACACCTACCCTACACCTACCCTACACCTACCCTACACCTACCCTACACCTACCCTACACCTACCCTACACCTACCCTACACCTACCCTACACCTACCCTACACCTACCCTACACCTACCCTACACCTACCCTACACCTACCCTACACCTACCCTACACCTACCCTACACCTACCCTACACCTACCCTACACCTACCCTACACCTACCCTACACCTACCCTACACCTACCCTACACCTACCCTACACCTACCCTACACCTACCCTACACCTACCCTACACCTACCCTACACCTACCCTACACCTACCCTACACCTACCCTACACCTACCCTACACCTACCCTACACCTACCCTACACCTACCCTACACCTACCCTACACCTACCCTACACCTACCCTACACCTACCCTACACCTACCCTACACCTACCCTACACCTACCCTACACCTACCCTACACCTACCCTACACCTACCCTACACCTACCCTACACCTACCCTACACCTACCCTACACCTACCCTACACCTACCCTACACCTACCCTACACCTACCCTACACCTACCCTACACCTACCCTACACCTACCCTACACCTACCCTACACCTACCCTACACCTACCCTACACCTACCCTACACCTACCCTACACCTACCCTACACCTACCATACAGCTACCCTACACCTACCCTACACCTACCCTACACCTACCCTACACCTACCCTACACCTACCCTACAGCTACCCTACACCTACCCTACACCTACCCTACACCTACCCTGCACCTACCCTACACCTATCCCTACCCTACACCTACCCCTACCCTACACCTACCCTACACCTACCCTACACCTATGTTTGCTTGTCGTCGCCAGGCACTGAGTTTCGCTTCACCCACTCAACCTTCGTTACGCTACGGATACGGGATCCCTACGCTGCCTGGTCCACTCCCACCGGACAGGTTTCGACGACCGATATTAGGTAGGGGAGATTGGGGAGAGGAGGGTGAAGGGAGGTGTGAAGGGGGGGAGAGTGGGGAGTTTTGAAAAATGATTCCAACTAAAGCATTGCCCCTTTATATGAATCTGAAAAAAGAAATGTTCCAAGTCTCTCAACTTCCGAGATCCGCTTATAGGGGGGGAGAAGGGGGGCGAGGGGGTCAACTTTGAAAAATGGTTTTTACTTTTCCGAGCCTCCTCTAAACGAATCCGTAAAAAAAACACAAAAAAAATTTCGCCAAAACGGGGTGGGGGGAGGGGGGAGAAGGGGGGCATGGGGTCAACTTTGAAAAATGGTTTGTTGGTGACTATAGCATTGCCCCTTTATATGAATCTGAAAAAAGAAATGTTCCAAGTCTCTCAACTTCCGAGATCCGCTTAAAGGGGGGGAGAAGGGGGGCGAGGGGGTCAACTTTGAAAAATGGTTTTTACTTTTCCGAGCCTCCTCTAAACGAATCCGTAAAAAAAACAAAAAAAAAAGATTCGCCAAAACGGGGGGGGGAGGGGGGAGAAGGGGGGCAAGGGGGTTAACTATGAAAACTGGTTCGTTTGTGACTATAACATTGCCCCTTTATATGAATCTGAAAAAAGAAATGTTCCAAGTCTCTCAACTTCCGAGATCCGCTTAAAGGGGGGGAGAAGGGGGGCGAGGGGGTCAACTTTGAAAAATGGTCTTTACTTTACCGAGCCTCCTCTAAAAGAATCCGTAAAAAACAAAAAATACGGGTACCTTAGTTTCCGAGATACGATAGAGGGGGGGAGGAGGGGGGGGGAAAAGGGGAGGTTTGGCACTTTTCCCATACTCGCGGGAGTTACTTGTTTACGAATCTGTCAAAATATACCCACCTCCCCCTCCACCATCTGGGAGAACAATTATGTCAATGAGTGAGTCAGTGAGTCAGTCAGTGGTAATGCAGTTTTATATAATATAACTAGTATTTGCTTGGTGCGCGAGCTGCAAGCAGCTCGCGGTTTTGTCGTGTTTTTGAGAAGTATTCCTTAACCTACCCTACATCTACCCTACACCTACCCTACACCTACCCTACACCTATCCTACACCTACCCTACACCTACCCTACACCTACCCTACACCTACCCTACACCTACCCTACACCTACCCTACACCTACCCTACACCTACCCTACACCTACCCTACACCTACCCTACACCTACCCTACACCTACCCTACACCTACCCTAAACTTTGTTCCAAAAAACATAACCCTAATGTTTGCTTGTCGTCGCCAGGCACTGAGTTTCGCTTCACCCACTCAACCTTCGTTACGCTACGGAGGTCGCCGGCTCGCTTCGCTCGCCACCTCCCCCCTGCGCTGCACTCGGTCTCGTAGGTTCGCCCCACTCGGGATCCCTACGCTGAATCCGTAAAAAAAACAAAAAAAAAAGATTCGCCAAAACAGGGGGGGGGACGGGGAAGAAGGGGGGCAAGGGGGTCAACTTTGAAAACTGGTTCGTTTGTGACTATAGCATTGCCCCTTTATATGAATCTGAAAAAAGAAATGTTCCAAGTCTCTCAACTTCCGAGATCCGCTTAAAGGGGGGGAGAAGGGGGGTGAGGGGGTCAAATTTGAAAAATGGTTTTTACTTTTCCGAGCCTCCTCTAAACGAATCCGAAAAAAAAACAAAAAAAAAAGATTCGCCAAAACGGGGGGGGAGGGGGAGAAGGGGGGCAAGGGGGTCAACTTTGAAAAATGGTTTGTTTGTGACTTAAGCATTGCCCCTTTATATGAATCTGAAAAAAGAAATGTTCCAAGTCTCTTAACTTCCGAGATCCGCTTAAAGGGGGGGAGAAGGGGGGCGAGGGGGTCAAATTTGAAAAATGGTTTTTACTTTTCCGAGCCTCCTCTAAACGAATCCGAAAAAAAAACAAAAAAAAAAGATTCGCCAAAACGGGGGGGGAGGGGGAGAAGGGGGGCAAGGGGGTCAACTTTGAAAAATGGTTTGTTCGTGACTTAAGCATTGCCCCTTTATATGAATCTGAAAAAAGAAATGTTCCAAGTCTCTCAACTTCCGAGATCCGCTTAAAGGGGGGGAGAAGGGGGGCGAGGGGGTCAAATTTGAAAAATGGTTTTTACTTTTCCGAGCCTCCTCTAAACGAATCCGTAAAAAAAACATACTACGGGTACCTTAGTTTCCGAGATACGATAGAGGGGGGGAGGAGGGGGGAGGAAAAGGGGAGGTTTGGGACTTTTCCCATACTCACGGGAGTTACTTGTTTACGAATCTGTCAAAATATACCCACCTCCCCATCCACCATCTGGGAGAACAATTATGTCAGTGAGTGAGTGAGTGAGTCAGTGGTAATGCAGTTTTATATAATATAACTAGTATTTGCTTGGTGCGCGAGCTGCAAGCAGCTCGCGGTTTCGTCGTGTTTTTGAGAAGTATTCCTTAACTTACCCTACACCTACCCTACACCTACCCTACACCTACCCTACACCTACCCTACACCTACCCTACACCTACCCTACACCTACCCTACACCTACCCTACACCTACCCGACACCTACCCTACACCTACCCTACACCTACCCTACACCTACCCTACACCTACCCTACACCTACCCTACACCTACCCTACACCTAACCTACACCTACCCTACACCTACCCTACACCTACCCTACACCTACCCTACACCTACCCTACACCTACCCTACACTTTGTTCCAAAAAACATAACCCTAATGTTTGCTTGTCGTCGCCAGGCACTGAGTTTCGCTTCACCCACTCAACCTTCGTTACGCTACGGAGGTCGCCGGCTCGCTTCGCTCGCCACCTCCCCCCTGCGCTGCACTCGGTCTCGTAGGTTCGCTCCACTCGGGATCCCTACGCTGAATCCGTAAAAAAAACAAATAAAAGATTCGCCAAAACGGGGGGGGGGGGGGAAGGGGGAGATGGGCGGCAAGGGGGTCAACTTTGATAAATGGTTTGTTTGTGACTATAGCATTGCCCCTTTATATGAAACTGAAAAAAGAAATGTTCCAAGTCTCTCAACTTCCGAGATCCGCTTAAAGGGGGGGAGAAGGGGGGCGAGGGGGTCAACTTTGAAAAATGGTTTTTACTTTACCGAGCCTCCTCTAAACGATTCTGTAAAAAAATCAAAAAAAAAAGATTAGCCAAAACGGGGGGGGGAGGGGGGAGAAGGGGGGCAAGGGGGTCAACTTTGAAAAATGGTTCGTTTGTGACTATAGCATTGCCCCTTTCTATGAATCTGAAAAAATAAATGTTCCAAATGTTCCAACTTTCGAGATCCGCTTAAAGGGGGGGAGAAGGGGGGCGAGAGGGTCAACTTTGAAAAATGCTTTTTACTTTTCCGAGCCTCCTCTAAACGAATCCGTAAAAAACAAAAAATACGGGTACCTTAGTTTCCGAGAAACGATAGAAGGGGGGAGGAGGGGGGGGGGAAAGGGGAGGTTTGGCACTTTTCCCATACTCACGGGAGTTACTTGTTTACGAATCTGTCAAAATATACCCACCTCCCCCTCCACCATCTGGGAGAACAATTATGTCAATGAGTCAGTCAGTCAGTGAGTCAGTCAGTGGTAATGCAGTTTTATATAGTATAACTAGTATTTGCTTGGTGCGCGAGCTGCAAGCAGCTCGCGTGTTGTTGTCCCTACACCTACCCTACACCTACCCTACACCTACCCTACACCTACCCTACACCTACCCTACACCTACCCTACACCTACCCTACACCTACCCTACACCTACCCTACACCTACCCTACACCTACCCTACACCTACCCTACACCTACCCTACACCTACCCTACACCTACCCTACACCTACCCTACACCTACCCTACACCTACCCTACACCTACCCTACACCTACCCTACACCTACCCTACACCTACCCTACACCTACCCTACACCTACCCTACACCTACCCTACACCTACCCTACACCTACGCTACACCTACCCTACACCTACCCTACACCTACCCTACACCTACCCTACACCTACCCTACACCTACCCTACACCTACCCTACACCTACCCTACACCTACCCTACACCTACCCTACACCTACCCTACACCTACCCTTCACCTACCCTACACCTACCCTACACCTACCCTACACCTACGCTACACCTACCCTACACCTACGCTACACCTACCCTACACCTACCCTACACCTACCCTACACCTACGCTACACCTACCCTACACCTACCCTTGCTTGTCGTCGCCAGGCACTGAGTTTCGCTTCACCCACTCAACCTTCGTTACGCTACGGAGGTCGCCGGCTCGCTTCGCTCGCCACCTCCCCCCTGCGCTGCACTCGGTCTCGTAGGTTCGCTCCACTCGGGATCCCTACGCTGAATCCGTAAAAAAAAAGATTCGCCAAAACGGGGGGGGGGGAGGGAGAAGGGGGTCAACTTTGAAAACTGGTTCGTTTGTGACTATAGCATTGCCCCTTTATATGAATCTGAAAAAAGAAATGTTCCAAGTCTCTCAACTTTCGAGATCCGCTTAAAGGGGGGGAGAAGGGGGGCGAGGGGGTCAACTTTGAAAAATGGTTTTTACTTTACCGAGCCTCTTCTAAACGATTCCGTAAAAAAAACAAAAAAAAAAGATTAGCCAAAACGGGGGGGGAGGGGGGAGAAGGGGGGCAAGGGGGTCAACTTTGAAAAATGGTTCGTTTGTGACTATAGCATTGCCCCTTTCTATGAATCTGAAAAAATAAATGTTCCAAATGTTCCAACTTTCGAGATCCGCTTAAAGGGGGGGAGAAGGGGGGCGAGGGGGTCAACTTTGAAAAATGCTTTTTACTTTTCCGAGCCTCCTCTAAACGAATCCGTAAAAAACAAAAAATACGGGTACCTTAGTTTCCGAGAAACGATAGAGGGGGGGAGGAGGGGGGGGGAAAAGGGGAGGTTTGGCACTTTTCCCATACTCACGGGAGTTACTTGTTTACGAATCTGTCAAAATATACCCACCTCCCCCTCCACCATCTGGGAGAACAATTATGTCAATGAGTGAGTCAGTGAGTGGTAATGCAGTTTTATATAATATAATTACGAAAATTGTTTCAGTGATAGAAAGCTAATGCAGAGTGTCATAGACATCCATTTATCCAAAATGCTCTGGTCCTAGGTCCACTCGAGCAAAGTCGTCGAAAAACCTTTTTTTCAATCAAATTCAGCTGATGGCCTATCACTTTACACTTTGACTAACTCTACCTCTCTCTCTATTTTTACTCTATCAACTAAGGAGTGGCATATTCTGCCGGAGTCTGTGTTTTCCGATAGCTACACTACAATCTCGGGGTCTTTAAGTCAAGAGTGAATAGGTTAATTCTAGGCAAGCGTGTTACACCGTAGACCACATGATCAGTTTCCATCAAGTGAGATAGTGGTCAAGCGCAAGATTACATACAAAAAAGCAGATGTAAAACAAGCTTTCAAATTGAACACTAAGAATGAGAGCGATTTAGCGATACCAAAGTTTAATTTTATCAGATGTTATTATAACTTTAAAATAACAATGCACCAGAACATACACTTAATTTGCCAATACAATACCAATACAATTGATCCCATAGTTTCGGCCATTGCACATGAGCCAAAGGAATGTTGCCACACAAAGCCATAATATTATTGGGAGCAGTGTCACGCTTCATTGCGTAGGTACAACGTGGAAATAGTTATAGGTTATATTCATAAACAATGATCATTTAACTATACAGGGTGGGCAAAACTCGTGAATCAAACGAAACAGGGCGCAATTGGGGTTACGAGGAGAGAAAAATAATTAAAAATTAATTTAATTTTCTTAAAAAAACGGTTTGTGCTTTTTGTGTGGTTGTCTTTTTTTGTCCGAATTAGACATCACTTTTCAAATGAATTTCACTATGTTATAGAAATAAATTTAAAATGATTAGATATTGAATTGTTAGGCAAATGGTCTAGTTTAAAATATATTTTTTTCAAAAATAACGACTAGCAACTTAGACGTAATGTTCATTTACAGATCTCATTCGAAAATTCTCAGACGCAACGTTCATCACAGAAAAAAAAAATACCATGGGTTATCTGCGCCTTAATAACATATTACATTTTTGTAAACAAAGTATCCTCGTTATAATATCAGATAAAATATTTATTTCGGACTTCCTGTTGTTTTTATAACTGTGATTTTATGCATAAAGAAAAATGCAGCTTTATTTTGCAGAACGTTGATCTTTACTCAACCAACTAATGCTAAAAATGCCACCCATATTATGGAATACAAGGCATGGGAGATATTTAAGCACATTCAGTAACACTTGGCAGCTTTTTCTTTGCCAAACAGCTAAGGATGCGGCGTGAGATACATAATTTACGATCTCCAAAAGAAGCTGGCAACCCTGCAAGATTGCCAGATATCGACCGCTTAATTTTGACAAATAGTTTGCCGCTGCTGTTATTTATTATGGCAATATTATTTTATCGCACAGATTAGTAATCGATAAATCATGCTAATTATATGCGTCTGTTAACTGTTAAATGATTTTAATGATGAAAATTAATTTGTTTTTGAATGATTGGCTGCCATATGAATTAACATGATGTGATGTCTGATTCGCGAAAATAACATAATTAATACAGTTTAATTTATTGATATCATAATTTAATGATGGGTGGATAATTGACGTCTATGAAGCGTCTACGATTTTCATCCAGAAATAAACATGTCTTTTTAAGACAAAAAAAGCATTTATTTGAACCCATAAAAAGTACCAAGTTACCATGTGCTAATCAAAACGTTACCTATAAATATGATTCTTCTGTTTAAAAGTCCTATTTCATCGATAGTCTCCAACAGGCTGACAAGTTACTTGTTCAGGAAAATGAATACATTTCTAGTTTAAATAACTTGATGCATATTTTATCTTGTCGTCATAGTGACCGTTTATTGTTTTTTGACACCAACAATTTTGTTAGTGATTTTGTTTTGATTCGGGATCATATGTTTCTTCCCAAAAATAGTCGACATTTATTAGCTACATTGTTAGCTTTTAATATACACGCAGTTATTGATGATTTAACTGAGACTAGGTTTAGTGATTTAACAGTATTATCCAGTTTTTCTGATAATACTACAGTAGATTCTTTAAACGATTTGAGCCGACAATAGAGAAGACGAATAGTAATATTTTACTATATCATCAAAATATAAATCGCTTCTCCGGCAAAATTTTAGACGTGGAATTGTTAGTAGATAAATACCACATGGATATCTTATGTTTTTGTGAAACTTGGTTAAAACCAGATAGGATGTTGTTTAATGTAAATAATTTTTCAGTTGCCAGCGCGTACAACAGATCCACAGTGGGTGGTGGTACCCTGATTCTTTGTAATAGTCATCTCAAATATAAGGAAAGAAAGGATATCACTGCTTACTCTGTTGATCGCTTATGTGAGGTAGCATGTGCGGAGGTCGAGGGGCATACTATCTTGTGTGTTTACAGACCACCAGCATCAAACTTGTCATTGTTTTTAATTACAATGGAAGAATTGTTAAGTAAACTTTTCAGAGATAATAAATTAGTTTTTGTTTGTGGTGACTTAAATATAGATCTGTTAGTCAATTCACCTGAAAACTGTAAGCTCATTTCATTGTTCAAATCATTTAACTTAAAATATTTATTTAATGAACCGACAAGAATAACAGCAACTTCAGCTTCGTGCATAGATAATGTATTCACTAATTGTAAAGTACAAAAATCGTTTTTAATTAGTGGCGTTAGGTCAGACCATACAGGTCAGCTAGTATCTTTTGAGTCAGATAAAAAAAATAACCTAGCTAAATCAATTCGTTTAAGACCTCTTACTAAAAATAAATTAAATTCTTTTAATAATAATGTTTTTAGCAACCTTTGTAACGCCAGTTTTGATTTAAAAGACCCCAATATAAATTACGGCACGTTGTTTTCTACAATTTGCCAAGAATTCAATAAATCGTGTCCTATAAAAACAGTTAAAGTCAAAAATTGCAAATCGAAATTTAGTGAATGGGCCACTGTGGGCATAAGAAAAAGCCGAGATAATTTATATAATTTATATTACGAAAAATCTTTGACTACCGATCAAGGTGTCCACACATATGTTAGAAACTATTCCAAAATATTCAAAAGAGTATGCGCTCAAGCAAAATCTCAAATAATAATTAACAAAATTGGTGTTTCTAATAATAAAATAAAAACTGTGTGGCAAGTAATTAATAGAGAAACTGGAAAGACACAACAACGCGATCAGAATGAGTTGTCTTTGAAAATATCTAATGAAACCATTTCTGATAAGCAAGAAGTCGCTGAGACATTAGAAAATTTCTTTACCAACATTCCGTTAGAGGTTACGAAGTCACTTCCCTCCTCATCTAAATTGGCTGCAGCTCTTCTTAAGGAATACTTTACTAAAGACATACCAACATTTAAATTTAAACCAATATGCATTGATACAATTAAAAACGCGTTCAAAAGTCTCAATATAAAAAACACTGAAGACTTATGGGGGATATCCGTTAGGGTTCTTGGAGATATTATTGACTCAATTGCTCCTGTCCTAACAGGCATATTCAATCAATGTTTGGACAGCGGCACGTTTCCTGACTTAATGAAACACAGTAAAGTAGTACCAATTTTCAAATCAGGCTGTAAGAGCGATCCCTCTAATTATAGACCTATATCCGTGCTACCAGCATTGAGTAAAATCTATGAAAAAATCATGCTGGACCAGATGTTGTCTCATTTCAATTCAAATGGGATCCTGCATAGTCAGCAGTTTGGTTTCACGAAAGGTAGGTCGACAACGGACGCGGGAGTAAATCTCATCAGCCACATCTTGGAATCTTGGGAGAAGTCCCAGGATGCCATTGGCATTTTCTGTGATCTGTCAAAAGCGTTCGACTGCGTCGACCACAACACACTGATCTGTAAATTACAACACTACGGAATTCGAGGACAAGCTGCTGATCTTGTGCTTTCCTATTTATCAAACAGACAGCAAAAAGTAAATGTTAATGGGGCGACGTCCTCCGGGTCTCTAGTCAAAATGGGCGTGCCCCAAGGTTCAATTCTCGGCCCTTTCCTTTTTCTTGTTTACATTAATGATCTCCCTTTTATGATGGCCAAATTATCGGATATAATTCTATTTGCTGATGATACTTCGCTAATTTTTAAAATAGATAGGAAAGATACGGATGTCTTACATGTCAATGAAAGTCTGGTTGTTCTCTCGGAATGGTTCGCAGCTAACAATCTTTTACTGAATGCGAAAAAAACAAAATGTCTAAAGTTCTCTTTACCAAATGTACCTCAACGTGACCTAAATCTAAATCTTGACGGCAAAAATCTTGAAATAATAGCGGAAACTGTATTCTTGGGGATTACTATCGATTCAAAATTGCAGTGGGGCGCGCACATTAGAACTCTTTCGGGCAGGTTAAGTTCGGCTGCCTATGCAGTAAGGAAGATAAGGCAGTTAACCGATGTAGCCACAGCTAGACTAGTATACTATGCTTATTTCCACAGTATTATGTCTTATGGCATTCTGCTGTGGGGGTCAGCAGCAGACGTTGACTCAATTTTTATCTTGCAAAAGAGGGCAATCCGCGCGATCTATAAAATGGGTCCTCGCGAGTCCCTCAGAGAAAAATTTAAAGAGATCGATATACTGACTCTACCTTCACTTTATATTTTGGAATGTATTTTGTATGTCCGCAAAAATCGAGGGCTTTTCAAAACTAGAAGTGACTTCCATAATTTAAATACACGCAGTAAGCACGAAATTGTAATACCCAAATTCAGATTAACGAAAACTAGCAAGTCTTTTCTTATAAACAGTATACGCTTTTATAACAAGTTGCCTAAGTCAGTTATAGAACTGACCGATGGAAAGTTCAAAAACTACATCAAACGTGTCCTTGTTAAAAAAGCATATTATAAAATCAAGGACTACGTTGAAGATAAAAAATTTGGCTTTGACACCCTCTGCGCATGCGGCTTCCCTGGTAACTCATAAACGGCACAAATATATGGATATCTCTAACTATTCTCAATCTCATTTTTTTTTTCTCTTTTAATTAGACTTTTTACAATATTTTTCAATCATCATTATAGCCCTTAGCTAAGAATAGTTACAGCACTGATTACAGTATTTGTGCCACATGTTAAATTTAGTGTTGTGGTTTTTTTTTTTTTTTTACCTTTGTATAGATTCTTTTACCTATTGTGAATGTGTGAACATTGTAGGCTTTCTAGTTTTCTAGATGATTGTTAACATTTGTTAACTTTTTTTTTCGTGCATTTTTTTTTTTTTTTTTCAATTTCGTACGACTTATTGTCGGGCCTACGTTGTCCCCCCATATCCAAGTACTAATGCTGTAACATGGAAATATTGTAAACAAAACAATTTAAAAGAGTAACCATGGAGTTTCTTGCCGGTTCTTCTCCATAGGAAACGACTAACCCGAACCGTGCACCTTTTGTCGACGTTTTATAAGTGCCCATGTAGGCCTATGTAAAATAAAAATATTTGATTTTGATTTTGAGGCTAAATTAAAGATATTTCAATTTCGATGGACAGATGATCTGATAGTAAGTAAGTAGGTTAGGTTCACATTGCCTTGGTGTGTTCAGTAGCAACACTGTTTGGTAAGCCAATCACGTCGCGACTACGTGTGTGGTTTCAGGCTGCAAAAGGTGCAAATAACTTTGATACGGTTTCTTTACTCTACAATTGTTCAATATATCGTCGCTATTCGTATATAATTAAAAAAAAGTTTGCTAGATATGTCAAATTAGCGATCAACCTTTGAATGAGAGATAATAGGCTAAAAACTAGTATACTTCTTCATTTCAGCATTCTAAAAGTTGTCTCAAAAGTCTCATAAAATCTCGTGTGTGCGTCATTTAGTTTATTGCTTAATTCTCAGAAAAGTATTATTTTACTACAATTTGTGCTGGGGGTAAAATATGCCTTCTTCAATTGTGCACAATACAGTCCTACATAAGTTGCATTCATTTTAAAGATATGAGTCGAAATACATGTTTTTTGTGGTTATTATTTGTGCGTATGGTAATTCAGGCTAGTTAAATTATGTTCTTATGCTCAAGAGTGCCGTTTAACATTCAAATTGACGTTTTCGGGTATGTTTTCATGTTTTGACAGCAATATTACATTGTTATTATTTGGGTACATAAAACACGTACAAACAAAAAGATGACGTTACTGAAATATAACCCATTGCAGTGTTTTTCACTGACAGTTCTAAACGAATGAAACAGCTTCGAACATAGAAAATTCTAAAAGTTTTGTTAAAATGGTTTCAGATTCAAAGTCATAATCTTTATACAGAAACACAATGTTCCTGATATTAACGTACCAAAATAGATAAGCTATAGAATACTACCATTTGCAACAAATTGATAAATTACTTACTCTAGAGCAGATCTCTGTAATCCTTTGAAGTGCTCTCGAAGCTTTAAAGTGCATCAAATATAATATTAGTACACACCTACACTTTGTAATATTCTTTTCAGTGTAACGAATATTGTAATCTGAAGCAAAGCCATCGTAAAACACGCGGCTTTAAGAGGCTTAAAAGATTTAAAGTCATTGAAACTATTAAATAGCGTATGGAAATTCGCGCGAATTTTTCTGTCAAAATGACGCTTAGTTTGAAAATTTGTTAAAATGTTTTTTTGAAGGTTGGCAAAAGAAAAGTTTGAATAGCATGGTAGTAGTACGAATGTAAAATCATGCTGCAGTAAAATACTAACGAACACTCGAACAGGTCTTGGACAAATTGGTCTTGAAATAGAAAACCAATCATCATTTTGCGTCTTAGCTGCGAAATATTAGGAAATACTTGTCATCGTTAATGTCCGGTCGGTTAAAAGCCAAGCGGCCGTGAGACAAGATCTGAATCATCACAAACAATGCTACTAAATATAATATTTCAAAGGAGCTCTTAAAATCTAACGTGTAAATATTAGCACAATTTAACAGAAACAGCGCCGCGTGGCACACTTTGTGACAACGTGGGCCTTGAACCGGCACTGGCCCATAAATCGTCAGCTCGAGAAATAGACTTCTTAGAAACGCGAAGCTCTTCTAAAGATTGTCATTGTTGTTTTAAAATATCACACAATGAGGGTATTTGTAGAGCACATAAAATTATCGTGTCGAGACCATCTCACTGAAAGTCCGCAGCGATTGCAGTCGACGCGAGTTTGCTTCGAGTATTGCCAATGCTAATAAATATCTTAATGCTCTTATAACTCACATCAGGTGTCGAGCTAGTTTATGCTACTGTAATCATAATATTGCGGTTAGTCACTCCACTCTCAGCTCTCCTGTAGAGTGCAGGAGAGCTGGTTGAGTCATAGCGACGCATAAATTAAGCCGTAGGGAATACACGGCTCTATTTAGGATCATAATTTAAATATTTTTCATCAGTTTCCTACACCGATTAGTTTATCGTAGGCGGGTGCGGTGCTCCGGCGGATCGACGATGTGTGAACTCATAAATTTGTACTAGAACATCTGACCTGATAATCTAGTTTCCGCTAATTCCTCGAAGATTAATTCCCCGTGCGATACGCAGCGCGCGTCACGCGTCATCGCGTCATCGACAGACTGGATGACTGCCGGCCGCGGCATGGCGGCGCGCGCGCTCTGACCTGCCGGACCATGAAACGAAGAAAACATGAGCCAAGCGCTGTCCCTGCTCAAGTTCATCAAAATACCAAAAAAGTTATCCCCACGTGAGAGGACATGAGCCCCCGGAACATTCTCACTGCCAAACTAAATAGTGCCTTACGTTATAAATAGTGTAATTTTGGTGCTTCGAAACAATAAATAATGTTAGTGGACACAGACACACGGACGATAAGCTCAAACGTTTAAGATGTTAGACGTTTTTCGTGGATTGAAGAATCTGATAAAAGTGAACTATGTACACATCGACTCTCCCGTATTCCGCTTGCATTACTCTATCACGGTGATCCTGCTGATCTCGTTCAGCCTGATCGTGACGACGCGCCAGTACGTGGGCAACCCCATAGACTGCATCCACACGAAGGACATCCCGGAGGATGTGTTGAACACGTACTGCTGGATCCACTCCACGTACACGCTGAAGAGCTTCTTCAACAAGAAGGTGGGCGTGGAGGTGCCGTACCCCGGCATCGGGAACAGCCGCGAGAAGGGCAAGGAAGATATGAACGACAGGAAGATCTACAAGTACTACCAATGGGTGTGTTTTTGCCTATTTTTTCAGGTGAGTTTTAGTTTTAGTTAGTTATTCCCTTGACTAACAACAGATTTGTTAAAACATCCACTGAGGTGTCGCTACTGAAATTAACACTCACTTTTAGATCAGTTTTGACAAGTCGTTGACAGCTAACTTTTTACCGGTCGATGTTACTCGCGCATAGACATTTTAGTCTGCTTTGAATTTAGAAACACGTGCAGAGCGACTGTTTCATTTCATTTGTTTCTTTTACGAAATGACGTCTGTGATAATGGAAACATTGCTAGTGGCCAGTTTGCATTATAAAAAAAACTCGTATTCTGGGTGACCTTCAACGAGATATTAGTAAAAATCTTCTACATTGTTGCCTAAATATCTAGAAAAACTTATACGTGTGACGGATCAATAGTGTTAACTTGCAAAAAGGATCTGTTTTCCTTCTAAGGTCGGCATTATGAAAGTTGTCATTATATTATTAATGTTTAATACTGTGGACTAGTTTTTGGAAATATATATGGTGCAGCAAGTCACCATTAAAATATTCAGAACCAGTGTCGCAACATAGATGCGCAGGCGCATAAACAAATCTCAAGTAAAACAAGCAAACTAAAATTAGTACAGAACATTGTTTAATGTTGCCAGCGCGACCCGGTACACAATAAATAAATATTTTTTATTATTTTCTACCGGTTTACGATCAATAAAATTGGTACGTAAATCAAGGAACCCGGAAAATTCAGTAATCAAAATATTTTGTGTAATTTATAGAGTGCATGTCGTGCGCGTGCGGTCGGCAAATAAGATAGACTGTTTTATATTCCAGAAGAAATACTGTCAAATGTAACGTTTTCACTTTCGGTCAATCTTTGAACCTGTGGATATGTGATCAAGGTATCTATTAATGTATCCAAAATGCTGGTAAAAGAGTATGTAAAAGTTCAGCATTTTACTATACTAGATTTCCACTTGGAACATTATTATGACTAACCACTACTGGACACAGATGACTCTTTTCCAATAATAATCTACTCCTTTCATCCATCTCGATTCTGCACTACTTCGCTCCAATTCTTAAGAAAGGCATCCATCCAGTTCCAGTACCTAATGGAAACCCAGCTGAGCTTTCTCTACCCGGGCATCGAATCGAATACCTCACAGATTTTACATCTAATACAGAACTACAATACCCAAGGCAGATCTTCTTCATAATTAATAGACGTCAGCCCACTGGCTATCTTCCTACAGCTAGGCCCGAGTGCCGACATAATTAGATGCGGAAGGATTACCAGCTTAATTTCATGTTACCAGATTAACTAAACAGACTGTAACGGTAAGTCCTTATGAAATATTGATACTAATAAAAGTTGTAGGTACACAACATTATTTAGGTTTTTTGGGTTAAGTATTGATTCGGAAAATCATTACTTATATATAATAAATCTGTAGAAAAATCGTTTTCGAACATCGGAAAAATTTACAAAAACAATTGCCTTGGTGTTAAAGGTTTACCAACAGAACTCATTTACAAAATTTTTGTTTCTTTTTCTGTTTGTCTGTTTAGTTGTGCACGCATCACGTAAAAGAACAAAACTAATGTAGGTAACTTTTATAGGATAAATTTTTTGCGTAACTTGAAATATCATTTAGTTGTTGTTTCATCGCAATCGGTTCACTCTATCAAAATTTTGATGAATTAAAAATGCTCAAGAAGTAAACTCGGACTGTTGAACTCCATATTCAATACATGGCGTTGAACATTTGACGTCATTTTCTGAATGGTGGTGTTATGATTCTCCGCGGAGGAATGACACTAGACTCTGGAAAAAAAATTGGTTGGTAGGCAGGGTAGGTAGCAAGGTAAATAGAGTAAGTAGGTAGGATGGTAGGGTAGGGTAGGCAGTTGACGGGAACGAAGCCGCGGGCACAGTTGGTTAATAATAATCCACCCTGTTACTGTCCCAACTTCTTCCCAACTCTCCTTGTAGGGCCTCTTCTCATACAGCTCAATAATTATTAACACAAAATTTGCTGCTGTCAACTTTCGATTGGTTCCTGTCATTTTAGTCAACCTTCTGAGGTCCAGTACTCGTGTTTAAAGAACTCTGCATTCTAATATCAACCACTACTTTTTCTTACGTGTTTGTCAATTTTTAAGCAGTGATTGTCGATAAGGTGATATTGCGACCAGAATAAAGTTTTAATTACGAGAATTGACCTTCAGAATGGCTAAAGAGATATTAAATCGTGTAGCAGTAATTCAACCGAATCTTTCGTAACCTAAGTTTAGTTTTAATCTTTGCTACGAATGGCTACGAGGCCTACGACTTTGCTACGCCGTAGCACTTGATAGACCCAAACCTTTCATTTACATTTTCTCGTCTTATTCATACAGCTGTGGATATTTTTGTTTTGGATATCAGTCTTCAACTAAATCGTAATTATTAAATCATATAAAAAAATAAAAATAGCATCATAATTCTTATTTTAAGTAGCTAAATATTTAGATTCCTTGAACTTTCTCATTAAATATAGAGACAAGGAGAGCAGTTGTGTAACGTTGGCAAGGAGCTTTGTTTTTATTAGGGCTGGCTCCAGTGGCCGGCTAATGTATGCAAATATCAACAACATGGTAATATCGGGGACGACTCGCGACAACCCTGCCGTTTCACTGATGCGACTATTTGAATTATATTTGTAATAGTAAATGTGCGAGCAGTCTAGGTTAGCAACATGCAACTGATGTTTATCCTCTTATTTTCAATGTCGATTACTTAGCAGTATTAAATTAATATTTCAAGCCAGTTTTTATTGTTTAATCCATTTCATATTTTCTAAAGACATTAAAGCAGAGTTAATTATTTATGAATGTTTAGTGGAATGCTCAAATTATTTGTTTTCTTAACGATTGCATTGTATCTGCCTTCGTACTTTACTCCCCGTTCGCGCAATCTCACTTGATGGTTAACGATGACGTAAGCGACGATGGAGGCCGCTTGTCTAGAAGTAACCTGTTCACTCTTGAATTATATAATTATATTATTAAATACACAGACTTCAAAGGAAAATTCTACCCCTTAGCTGGTATACGCAATTTAGAAACTCGATAAACTATAATATGCTCAAAAAATAACAGCGACAAATCGCACAATAAAAGTCGCAGCTACCAAACCCCCCCTTAAACAGATCATCAGAATAAAAATGTAAGAACTCACTCAAGTAGCCGTTAATATCGGTTGATTATCATCCCGACACAGACATTACCCCCCCACCCCCCCCTACAGCCTGTCCTTGCTCTCCCACCACCCCACACCAAAAGCGACCTAATTTTCATTTTATTAAGCTAAATAATGGCATGTTTAACCGAATGGAAGACAGTTGTGCACTATTTAGGGATTTATTTTACAAATGTTTTGAGTTTTGTGATAAAAGAGTGTAGTTAAGATTTAGTTTATTTTAGTTTTATTGTGATTGATTTAGGATTTAACTGATTTCGTGTCTTAGTGGAGGGCAAAGGACTTTCTTTAGGTTTTCAAGTATTTTCGGCCTAGACCTAATCATTATTAGTTTTTCTTTATTTAGTTTTGTGCCTCTTAAATCGTAAAATGTTTAGACTTTAAGAAAGATTACTATCTTTACCTGACGTAATAATTCAATACCAATTCCTGTGTACTTCACACGCTAGGGATCTGCTTGCATCTAACAACCTTCTCTTGCTCTGTCCTTCTCATACTTCTGATTTTGTTTATTCTTCCTTTCATATTCAATCCATTCTTCTCTGGAATGCGCTTCCTCTCGATATCAGGACGGCCACCAGTCAATATGCATTTAAGGCGCGTCCCCGAGCAAAACGCCGCGCTAGTCGAATTTTGTGCAGTTTTTAAGAGCTATCTACTCTTTATTTAAAAAGAAATATCAATTAATAAAAATACATTAAATTTCTACATAATGTTGATTCTAAAATTGTAGTACACTTTTTTTTTTAAAGAGGTATATGTGTCACTAATCTCCTACCAACAAAACCATAAAAATGTGAAATAATTATTGATAGCATGCATCTCCTCGTAAAGTGTTAATTAATTATTTTTTATACTAACACTAATGGATAGACAATTTGATAACGAACATTTTGTAAGTTTTATTTTTTTCAAAAGACCAATACTCGATTTTATAAAGATTAAATTCTAAAATCTGGGCGTATTCACTACCGCAATTCATGCGCCAGCAGTGCCGCTAGGCCAATAGGAATGCTCATATCTCATGCTGATTTTTTGGTCAGGGTACGGCCTGCGGAAGTTGCGGCATTATTTTCTAAACGAATAGCAGAGTCGTCTCAATACGCGCCTTTCTATTATTTTATATATATATATTATTTTAAATATAGTATTTATTATCAATCAATATCAATACATATAATAAATCTGTAGAAAAGTATTTTTTGTATATCGAAAATATTTCCCAAAAAAATAGCCAGTGTGTTAAAGGATAACCAACAGAACCTATTTCCGGCATTTTTGTCTGTTTATTTGTGCACGCATCACGTGGTTTGTACGAAACCAATGTAAATAACTTTTATACATAAACATTGTGCGTAACTTGAAGAATTACTTAGTTTTTGTTTCGTCGCAATCGGTTCACTCTTTCAAAAGTTAGATGAATTTAAAGTGTTCAAGAAGTAAAATTATCACAACACACGCAATTCAGATACTCGGACAGTTTAACTCGATATTCGATAGATGGCGTTGTGCATTTGAAGTCATTTTCTGAATCACGGTGTTAAGATTCTCCGCGAAAGATTGATGACTATAGAAAAAAAATTGGTAGGTAGGTAAGTAGGGTAGGCAGGAAGGTGAGTAGGATAGGGTTGGCAGACAGATGACGGGAGCGAAGCCGCGGGTAGTACCTCTTTATGTATGTTTATTTTAACTATATACTGTTGTACTCATTTTGTGTTTATTATTTCATTCTTTACGCACCTGCCATGCTATCTCTTCACCGCCCATGGTTGACTGGTAGAGAATGCCTCAGGCTTTAAGTCCGCCTATGTACTTTTATGTTGCATGAAGTTTTAAATAAATAAATTCGTGTATGATCTTATTTTATTAATAGCGGTCACTTTATTTATCAGCCATTACCTTAACAGAGAGATTAAGCGCCTGGCTTCTTCAGCTTCTGTTCAAAGTACCATATCATGGAGTGATAATTTGATCCTGCTTTGACCTACTTTTTATCATGCAAGTGATACAATTATGTAAGTTCGTCTTTACAAAATAAGATACGCTTGGCGTGCGTATACCGGTAGTACGGATTATTTTATTTCAATGGGTCAACCTACTTGTCAACTACTGGAATATTTTTTACCAATTTCAAAAAAAGGAGTAAGTTCTCAATTCGTCGGTATTAGTTTTTATGTATGTACCCCGATTACGAAAATAGATAAAGACGCCTGGACTGATTTGGAATATTCTTTTGTTTGAAAGGGTATATTACCCGGGTGGTCCCATGGTCATCAGGTCAGGCTCTGATGATGGGAGCCTGGTTGTACCTAGGGAACTCCTCAAATATTATAGGCACACATAAGGCGATTTTGGTATTTTCATCAACTATGCAATCATCTGCACTCAGAAAATATAATTTGGTTAAGTGGAGCTGATGAAGAAGACCACAGATGGTCACTGGAAGTCCGAAATAAAACAACGTATCCTAGTCGAGTTTATAGATAAATAAAAACTTTTTAACAAAAAAATCAAACCGACTTCCAAAACAAAACACTACAAAGCGAAAAATAGCTTTCTTTCCCAAATTCGGTGTCGAAAAACGGATCCCAATAGGTAGCAAAGACACTGACTTCGGAAAATAAAGCTTCTTCCGCTTTGTAGTGTTTTGGCAGTCGGTTTGATATTTTAGTTAAAAAGTATATTTTATTTCAATGGGTGCTTACTTGTCAACTACTGGAATATTTTCTTAGTACATGCTAGTGTAGTACCTCTAAGTATTTAAGAGTTTCTCCAGGCTTATCACCGGACTGTAGTGTCCCATTATGTGTGGTCACGTCTCAGCACGGTGCGCGTATCACAGCGGTGTACATTTTGCCATTTTAATTAAAACACACGTGTTTTTAAGGCTAGTAGAGCTAATAACAATGTAACAAGTAGGGACTTGAGTACGTTAATCTTGACTGGCAGTTTTTCTTTTACAGAATATTACATTCATAAGTTTTTTTTCCTCGATTGAAACATAGAATACAATTATATCGAAGAATACGAAATTGATTATCTTGAAGCCAGACGTTGATTTATTTCTCTTCTCTCTCATCTTAACACCGCCATTCAGAAAATGACTTTAAATGCACAACGCCATCTATCGAATATCGAGTTCAACTGTCCGAGTAACTAAATTGCGTGTGCTGTGATAATTTTACTTCTTGAACACTTTAAATTCATCTAACTTTTGATAGAGTGAACCGATTGCGATGAAACAAAATCTAAGTATTTCTTCAAGTTACGCACAATTTTTATGTATAAAAGTTATCTACATTGGTTTCGTATATTTCACGTGATGCGTGCACAAATAAACAGACAAACAGACAAAAATTCAAAAAATTCTGGAAATGGGTTGGTTATCCTTTAACACCCTGGCTATTTTTTTTGGCTTTTTTTTCGATGTACAAAAAATATTTTTCCACAGATTTATTATATGTATTGATATTGATATTGATCACCACATTTAGCAAACGCACTGTTGGTTGGTTGCAAGTTGTCTGGTGTTATTACAACAATTATTTATTGATTAGCAACAATTCACTAAACCATCGACACCCACGGCAAGCGACTTAATGGTATATGCTATTCTGGAAGCCACTCACACACATATATTTTAAAAGATTATTCTCTAAACCTAGCACATAATAAACTCACACTTATCAATTTACAGACCAAACTACTTCAAAAACCAGTCCATTATGACTCACACTCGGATACCAATCGAAACGTCTGTTTATTATACCAGATAACGCGCTTTTAATGTGCACAACCTTGTCTGATACTCAGCCACAGCATAATGCATGAGGAGCACTACCCAGATTAGATAGAACCCACGTCCCTCGGGTACCCGGGCTCCATAGGTACTCTCACACCGGGATCATGGCTGGCTAAAATATGGACTATGTTGTACTTGCCAATTCAGAGGTTTGGCGAGAATCACGATAATTTTACAAAATAATTGGATTCTAGTCTATGTGTAGCGGTTAGCGCAGCGATATTTATGACGCTTTTCTAATAGCTGGCTGTAAAGTTTGTTAGGCTTTAAATTAAGCTTGGTAATGGTTACACGTTAGTTATAAAAGAGGCTTCATCGTTTAAATAAATAAATAATATTGTTTATATTTGCCAAAACGGCGTGTTCGCGTTTGCTACAAACTTTTTGCCACAGAATAAAATGAAGATGTCATTTTAAGCTTTCGTATAGCCAATGTCTCAGCAGTTTTAGAGAGTTTAAGGGTTAGGTGAGGGACAGAAACCAGTGTTTTCTTTTCGTTAGAGATAGGATTTATTTTAGTTCTTGCATATCAGTCAATTGTAATTTGCAACAAGGTGAGGTACACGCAATTTGCTTGCAGAACGAAGGCCGATGGGACCGAAAAGTTCAGGAGTGGCGACCACGTACCGGCAGACGTGGCGTTGGCTTATACTAGGTGGAGCGATGACCTGCTTAAGGCTGCATGAATTAGTTGGATGCGAGATACAAAGGACCAGTCGATGTAGTGACACTTGGAGGAGGCCTAAGACCAGCAGTGGACGTCCATCGGCTCAAATGATGCTGATGCATTTTTCCCAACTCATTATATCTACTTCATTTGTGCTGACCCTAGTTATATATAAGGGGTAATCAGTTACCCAGTACATTGAAATCATGCGTGTGGTTAGCTGCAGCTCATAAATTATGACGCTTGTTGGGACCGGCGATAAATCCTCCCTCTGGTGACCGTCACAAATGGCGCGGAATCATTCCCGTTTGCAAGTTCATCTACATTTAGATGTCTATCTGCCTATATAGGCCCACAGTACAACTAGCTTCTGCCAGCGACTCTGCCCGCGTCAAAATTATCCCAAGGAAACAGTCAAATAATGGTTGAGCTGAGTGGTGTCGATCCATGCGTCATGTTCGTGAACGGGCGCCATCATTTGGGTTTGGTCATAACTTAGGTGCCACGGCCTGTTATTGTATTCTTTTTTTATTGTTTGTTACTCTAGACGCTTTTACGTGCACGTCTTTTTACATCGTTCTCACTTAAATGTATTTTTTCAACAAGAATGATGTAGGTAACCATATACTTGTAATTTAAACTGATGGAAAAGAGTGTCCGTGGAGTTTCTTCTCCATTGAGACCTCTTGCGAATTTTCAACTAGAGTAATCTGTTTTTATTTTGTTTTTTCACGATTCAAAACTACTTCTATGGTTTATTTAAAATAAACTATTTGATTTTGAAAAGTAAAAAGTTCTGTAATCATTGAGTTACTGTGTTTTTTCTAATGAAGGAATACTTTAGTCATGTTTAGAACTAGAGTAGTGACCCGTAGGCAACACAAATATTGGTTTCGTGCAGGAATTGAAGCCGTAGAAGTTAATCGCCAATCGTGCGGAATTACCTTTTAAACGCTGACCAATCTTTACGTCCTGAATGCTTTTTATAAGACTACTATTGCTATAATTTAGCTATAAATTCATATACTTCGTGAAGAAAGTCCTGACTCAATCTCTAAAGGCCCATCCGAAATTTTGCCCAAAAATTCTCTTTATGATTAGTAGGTAAGGAATATTTATTAATACACATGGTATCGGTAAGGGCAAACAAATTACTATTAAAAAGTGCTGTTCTAGACTAATCTCATAATGAGCATCTGGCAGAGTAGGTAACCGATGTTTTGTAAAGCAACGCTTTAAAACCAGCATATTATAACTAGCTGTAATTATACTTATTTTACGACGCCACGTTACGCGCACGGTGCATTGCTGTTCACGATGTTTACGCCACACGTCCGTTTTATTGTACTGATTATATTATTGTCAGACTGTTTGCAATTACGATCAAATTATACGTATGTCTGTTTGTGCGAACTTTTCAAACATTGTTTTACTTATTGATGATTAAACAGTTATGTGGGCCGTTGAGATTTAAAATATATGTTTTCTGAATTAAAAATGTATGTATCTGCTTTTTTGTGTGATATTTTGATGATAACAGACTCCGGACGTTTTTTTGAGTTTGTTATTTTTCCTGTCGTGTGTGTGTTTTCTTTCCGCACATATTGTAGAGTATTTTATGTGATTGGTTCGGAGTTTTGCACGTGCTACTGCTTAACGTTGTGCAAACGTGTTGGTCATACTGCTTTTTCTCAACGTATTACACATCGCTGCTACCTACCTACCTACCTACCTAAGTCTAGTATTAGCGTTAAATACTTCTTACACAGACACTATTTTTAACCCACGACGTAAAAAGAGGGGTGTTATTTCTTTGACGTGTGTTGCTGTGTGTCTGTCTGTGTCATCATAGCTCCTAAACGGATGAACAGATTTTGATTTAGTTTTTTTTGTTTGAAAGGTGATTTTGTCGAGAGTGTTCTTAGCTATGTTTGAATAAAATCGGTTCAGCCGTTCAAAAGTTATGGGTGTTTTACTGTTTGTATCGTGTTTGGGTGTTTTCGCAAGATATCGTGTCATAATTACGTGTTCAATAGATTGCCGATCGAAGCGTATCTACTATGTACTAGATAAACTAAGTAGCATGAAATAAAAACGGGTCGGGGGTTTTTTATATTTTGAAATTTTACTTGTGTAGAAGAATTTTCTTAAAAGTTTCAGATCATACTGCCGGAAAGATATGTAAGGCTATATATCCTACATATCTCTACATACTTTTCAGTAAGTTCTTGATGTGTCAATCTTGTCACGTATACGCAATTAAATTTTACCAATAGAGACGTCATTCATCAAAAACTAAAAACAAAACGATATTTGACTTTAGCTACCTACACAGGACCTATGGAATTTGGAACTTTATTTCTATCTCTGAGTAGGTTAAAAGATCACAGGGATATAAATAGGACACTGTTGTCAGAAAGAGATAAACATACTGTTCAAACGTATGTTCGTGTCGCGGCCAGACGCAGAACGGACTGAGTTCAATCAAGCTGGTCAGCTTGTGTTTGAATTGCCGCGAAGAAGTCGATAAAACGTATCTACCTCAGTATATTATATATAACATCATTGTGTTTACGTTAATATCTAGATAGATATAATAAGATTATTGAAAGTTTTATAAAAATAAAGATGGATGGGGAGGAACAGGGAATCCAAAGTAGGCAAAGCACTTGTTCACACAATCCATTAATATTTTTGTATAAAAGAGAAGAGAATCAGTGATAGCGTGACGTTAGACAGGAAGAAAAAATTTAATTAAATAATTTAATTTTTATTTCATACTTTTTAAAAATCATATAACTTACCTAGTAGTAGAAACGCTTCAATCAACAATCTATTGAAACTCGTAATTATGACACGACATCTTGCAAAAAACCCATATTCAAAGAGAAAAATGTGTATAACTTTTGAATGGTTGAACCGATTTTAATCAAACATAGCTATGAACACTCTTGACAATATCAACTTTCAACCAAAACAAACTAAATCAAAATCGGTTTATCAGTTTAAGAGCTATGATGCCACAGACGTTGCGCTAACCCCAAGTAGCATGAACAAGGTCAGAAAGATGAACATTACATCAAGTGTTTTTTTCCGGGGGTTAGATAGAGGTTTTAATGTCCGAATAAAACTTACAATTTTAAGTACTTAGTTATCCACAGTAGCCTAAGATCCCGACTACAGAAATATGCAGGAATCAGGGTTTTTGATTAACTTAATTTTCATGAATGATACCTAAGGTTACACTAGTCAACGGCACGAAATATTTTGTGCGCGGGGTTAAAATGCATTGTATATCAACCGACAACACGTGCGGAAGAGATAGATGCTGTGATGAGCAGTAGGAAACTAGTTCGCGTACAAATACACACTTTTGCAAATTTGTAGCGAAATGGATAATTATTTAGGACGAAACCGAGCGCGCGAAATTTTACAAACAAACCTTTGGGAATAATCATGAAGAAACGATTAAATCTATCTGTTCAAAACAAAATTATTTGCATTGTTGAACTACTAATCTATCCCTGTATGGAGGCCGTTTTGCAATTTTCCGTCTTCTTATGGTATTTATTTGCGCCCAAAAATGCGTTAAAATTAGTGTCGAAATGTGGAACTTTCGACGCTCATAACTTTCAAATATATTCTTTTTTTACTTTTTCGCTTCCATACAGGGCTAGATAATGATGAGGCAAATTGATATCACTTTTTATTTTGAACGTACATCGTCAAACAGTGGAATAATCCCTAGACTATGTTTGTATGGATTTTTTTTCGACTAGTGTAACCCTAATAGAATAGATTGCCACAGGTTTTGCCAGGAAATATCTGGCCACAATGATCCTAATTAAATAAATAATGTATGCTCGATAATTAACCCCAAATTTAAATAAGAATTCAAGTGAATCCAACGTCATTTTTAAGAAATGTAGAAAATAGGAAAAAAAATGTTGCCAGCTCTCAGTTAGCCGCAAGCAAGGTTGGGAGTTAACCTGCAAAACTTCACAATTCATTAAAGGCGACTAACTGAGAGCTGGCATACGTACCCACGATACAGGAGAAGTTTCTAGTGTAGGGCAGAGATAAAAAAAGAAAACGAAATACTACTTGCGGCAACATGCGGCCAGGCAACCCAGCCAGCCAAGATCTTTCTACAATCGTTAACGCCTTCTATGGTGTGACCACGTGACTTAACGTTCAGATGTGTCATTCTCATACATTGATTCGTTTTCTACTAGCGTTATCGATTGTAGATTGTCAACTTGGCTACAGGTGCTGTAGTTATCTATTCTATGTCAAAAATCATTCATAAAAAAAGAAAATACCTGCAGATATTTGCAGTGGGATGTCAGTATACAAAGTTAATTAATATCTAATTACAATTTACTCGTGGATTCGTCGATAGAAATTAGAGCAATCGTTGTAAGAGAAACATAGTAGGTAGCGTAGTAACAAACGAAGCCGGATTCTAATGAAGCGGTAAACAATTATTATTTATTAGCAGAGTTCGTGGGAACCAGCACATATGTAGCAGATAGGTATAGTACATAGTGGTGCATTGTACTTTGTTGTTACGGCAAACTTACACAGTCTGGGAATTCTTGGTGTGAAGGAAAAGACAGCGAAGTCTTGCAATGTTTATCGATGATAAAACTGACAGATGTCGCGTCTATAATCATTATGAATTCGACCGATACGCATTTATATTATTCTATAACGAATCAAATTGATGGCTAATAGAATTTCACTTATTCAAGAGCATTTTATCAGCTATAAATAAGCAATACTTACTTTGTAGACAAAGAATAGGGACCTATATTATCGAACTACGTCTACCTATAAACAATTAAGTTCTGTCAGTGCTGTGGTAGCCTTTAAATGTCTGAAAATTGCAGCCTGTTATAATAGCTATTTTATTTTATGAACTTTATGCCATAACCATTAGCCATATTTTGTTAAAAACAATAAAATCTTGATTCAATATTATCAATCAAAATGGCGCCATTTCAGTTATTTTTCCCTGGCTGTCATTGCGGAAGGCAAAGACAACTGGACATACAGCCAACGCATAAATCACGCGCGTTGGCCCCGATAGCTGCATGTATCCGAACGATGATCGATGCATCCGAAATGTATTTAGAATTCGACGAATTTCACGTTTGTTTAATATTTGCCTAATGCATAATTAGTGGCTTTTCGTTCTCTAAATTGTAAAGCAAGTCGGGATTCGAGTGGCAATTGACTAATTGGATAGCAAACTAATATGTGAACAGGATAAATGTGGTTCATTCGCGTAAATTACACTGAAATCTTCATCTGACCTTTATAAAAACCGTTTGTTTTTATAAACCTTGAAATTATTCCAACCTTGACTTTCGCTAACCCGAGAAGACATTTCCACTCTTACTCACTCTATGCTCCTCAAATAACTTCCTTGACCAATGACAATTTTAATCTCCAGAATATAAAAACTAGTGTTTATTGTGTCTACGAAAAATACGTGGGCTATTATCTAAAATAAATGAGCCTATATATTTTTTGTTTGTCTATAAACAATCGCGCAACACGCTTAAAACATATTAAAGATAATTTATGAACTGTGTTAATAATCCTAAATATCCTAGTTAACAATCTTCTTTATATCTTATCATAATCTTTAAAAACAAAAGCTTCTTTTAATATATTTAGAAAAAATTGAGCGATAAATCTTTGACCTAATCCCGTAAACATGTAAGAACCATAGCTAATAAAATGGCCGCGCGACAGTAAATTATTTGGCGTTCGAAATTCAAATCTACATGAACTGTCAAGGTTAACCATAAACAATTCGTTAGAACGAGCAGTGGAGTAATTAACTCATGCACTTTCAGCTGTTGAAACTCAAAAACAACACGTTTAAGTTTGAAATGAAACGATAGCGTTGTACTCATTAATGGTTTCCATATTTCATAAGTCGGTTCGCGTGTGGCCGTGAAAAAGTCACGACTCGCTAACATTTTCCCGCCTGTGGGAAATGGACGTAAGTTATAAAATATGGCGGGCACCATTTGGCATACGGCTCAAATTGCGTTTTGTTTTGTACAATAACTTATCACTAAGTATTTGTTTTAAATTCATAATTAGTAATGTTTCCGCTATTGTAATTAACTGCAGTTCGCAAGCCTTGCCAAAGAATGTAACTACAGGATTGTAATTGTTGAGTTGCCAGTTTGTCGGTATTTTATCGGTTACATTTCGGGGAGTGTGCGATGGAATTACATGATTTAATTCCGCCCAGCCCTTTCCATCATCGGACTACCAGACGTACGGCGATGCGTCATCGGTACATGGTGGACATCCCAGCCGCATACGCACAAAACGTTTTGGGGACACTTTTATTATGCGTACAGCTAAAGAGTGGCATTCCCTGCCGGAATCTGTGTTTCCTGATACCTACAATCTAGGGGTCTTTAAGTCAAGAGTGAATGGGTTTCTTCTAGGCAAGCGTGCTCTATCGTCGACCACATCATCGCTTACCATCAGGTGAGATAGTGGTCAAGCGAAAGCCTATAGACAAAAAAAGAAAAATGTACCTAATATATTTCGATAATTTCAACAATGTGGCATCATCGGGGAATATTAAACTTACTCGAATATGTTAATTCTGGGTAAACGTGCACCATCGTCAACCACATTATCCAGTGAAGTATGGTCAAACGCAAGACTGACTATAAAATTTTTAGGAAGACTGAATTGAATAGTTTCACATAGGTACATGTTGCATCATTACAGGTGATTTAGAAGACTGAAAGATTCCTAGAACGACTTATGTCTAACGTACAGAAGACAACGATGACTTTAAATTCATTTTATTTTCATAACATCGATGAATATACAACATTTTTACTAAGCTAATACTAAACTCGCTGCCGCTTGTAGCTCGGACGCCACAAACGCCTGGACGTTCACCGGTAGAGAGTGCCAAGTGACTCAGCTGTGATCTTGGACCTATCTGTCGGCACTGACAGTAATCTATTGTAACACTAGCTAATTATGAACGTGTTATAACACGTAACTGTGTTGTTTTTCTTTTTGTGGGGACACCTACGCTTCTTAGGTTTAAATCATGATTCTGTACAATCTGTACCTACTCGATTGTTTGTCGCATACTCACTTCCAATTTGTCAATAAAAATACTGTCCAATTCAAACAAGGAACTCGGCTTCGGCTAGAGTGATGCCAAACGCTTCACAGATGATAAAATGGTTTTAAGAAGCGATGTAACTGAAGTTAATCTCTGCAACATTTAGCATTAAGGAAGTTTCGTAGGTAGATAATCTTTTGTTTCAAATCGGGAACCTAATAATAACCGTTTAGAAATAACGGTAAATCTCCTGTGGGTGTAGTTTAAGCATCTCTAATAACAGCAGTTGCATCAAGATTAATGATGCTACATTATAATTAGTTGTCTTGTCACCTACGCAAATAATATATATTTGTCTTTCTATACATCTATGTTTGTTATCGGCAGCTTTTACACATTACAATACAATAAAATAGAATAGAAAACTCTTTATTATGTACACCATATAAGTTACAGAAAGTATAGACGAAGAAACATTACACTGGGTGACACAATGGGCGGCCTTATCGCTAAAAGCGCTCTTTTCAAGACAACCTTTGGATGGACTTAAAAAATGGAAGGAAAGACAGTTCTGTAGGTAGTCTTTGGTGTACAATATACATTACCTTGGGTTTTTTTAATGTTTCTCAAAAGTCTACAATATATCGGTTGACCAAATGCAATTTCAGTGTCACATGTTTCTTATTATTTGACAAGCGTTATCGTTGACTTTACTTCGTTAAGGCTCTCTTATACCTTTCCATAGCTACCAGAATCTCCTATAAGGTCACATCAAAGACGAGCTGCAATCGTATCAATTTTACTGGTCATATATTTCGCTTAGTCAACGATATTCATACACGTGCAACCGATATTGTTGCCACGAATCTGACCTTTTTATGGCAAAGTCCTCATTTGATAAACAAGATTGACCCAGAGATACCTATGTGTTGTTTGAACTCGTAATATCGATATCCGATATCCCTTTATAAGCTTTTTAGTAGGAAGAATCGAAGGTCAAATGAAGCCGTCACGTGTAAAAATTTTAAGGATTTATGTAACCGTGGTTTTTGCACCTTTTTGTTTTGTTACTAACTTTTCATATGATTTCGCTTCCGTGGCCTTGTAAAATAAAAAGCCTAAGGCACACACCGATAGAGTAAATTTCATTAAAATTGAAATAGTTTTTGTAAGTATTTCAACAAAAAAACCTCCGGAAAACCCTGACTCCAGTCTATCCATGAGTACATCGGCAGCTGCTCCGTGTATCAACAATTTTGCAAAAGCAGTCCTTATGATTTCTGGGCCACAATTCACAAAGGCATCCTCTCGATGTGATCGTGGGACTGTAAGTTTTTTTTTAGGTGGGTAATCATCCAGTGACTTTTCCCGCGCAGGGTGAAGCGTAAAGGCGTGTCAGACTTTTACTGACTAAAACCCACCCGTGTTCCTCCAGTTGCTTGAGCCAGGACTGCGGTAACTTTCTTTCAAATTTATCCGCGACCCAGACAGCTAGGCATCGGCCCTAGCGGGCCTCGTCTCAATTGCTAGAGCGCGTTTATACGAGAAGAATTCCGGTGACCGCGCAGCAGCTGCAAGAAAACTTTCGTGTCGTATAAACAGAGACTTGAAAGTGTAAATGGCTACCTATAAGTATCAATATCTACTGAATGGTTATGAAGAGACCCCTCGGTCTACAAAAGCGAATCGTTCTAAACAATACTTACAATAAACACTGCACTACTTTGGCACAAAATCTTCGGTACCACTCGTCTACAGACAAGCAACAAGTATGTGACAATCGGTTCACAGCTGATCGCAGAGCTCATTCGGCTGTGCACTAGTGCGATAACGGCCTCCTTGCTTGCACTAGTGCGCTATTTGTGTTGCCGAAGAAGGTCGCTTTAAAAATAAACTTTTGTGGGGTAAACGTGGGTAGTATTAGGTCTTTGTGTCTTCGCTTGGTTGGCATAGATGTCATAAGCCTGTTTGGTTAAATGGCTTAAAGTTTTGGAGATTTCGAGATAGTTGCCTATAGTTACAGGTCTCTGAGAAACACATTTTTTTTTCAGCAAGCCAGACTTAAGCTACTGATTACATTAGTCTATGTTTTTCAGAGCCTTTATCACAGCTCTTTATTTAAGTAATTATCGTAAATAATTAAAACTGTTATTTTAATTAGCAGGCAGAATACTACCGCCCATTCATAATATCGATGCCAAAGATAACTTGATTCAGTAGTGCAAGGTCTTTAATCCTACGTACACACATTCCAGGTGCAATTCATTGAGAGCTTTTCTCCTTTATCTGTCAGTAAAGTCAAAAAAAAACTCACTCTCAGTAAATACCATTTAGAAACTCTTTATTCAGCAACCAAGACACCCGGCGTTTTCATTCGCATTTACGAACGTAACTAGCCAAACCTCGGAATGCTCATACGAGTGCAGTAGGGCTATTAAGCTAGTCGTTGTGGAAAAGATGAGCAGCTGTTGTGGTTTACCGCTGCGCGAGAAAAACTGGCAACACTCGCCAAAACTTACGAGCGCAAAAACGTGTTTTGATCTTCCTATTTTTCACTTATCATGGGTATTTTTATGGTTTGGAAAAATATTTATCGTTTGACTTCAATCTTTCTGCTTGTTTACGAGTAATTGATTTACTTTTGAGTAAAAGATTTACCGATATCCTATCCTACTAAAATAATAAATGTGACAGACAGTTTGTCAATCATTTGATGTGGGTGTCAATCATTTGATGTGTGAGTGGGTCGCTGCAGGCACAACTTAGTTAGATGGGGGTACTCCAATGACCCGCAGTGCGATTGCGGAGCCACGTCCCATACAATGCCTCACCTCCTATCGTGCTCTCTGTGCAACAACACCTGCACCCTGAAGGACCTTTGTGAGGCAAATGAAAACGCTATTGCCGTGGCTGAATTCTGGTCAAAACGTATATAATTGAGGAATCATCGATACGACGAAGAAGAAGAATCATTTGATTTGATGGAAGTTGAAACACTGAGAGAAAATCGCCAGGATTGGGACGTAGCACACCTTTTCATTTTAGTATAGTCTAAGTTCTTACTGGAACTATACTGGTAACTTGACTATAAATCTAACATTTTTAGGTTTGATAGAACAAAATGGAATAAAACGGGTCAGTGTTGTAGATACCAAGTACCTTCAGACGTACTGAGTATCGCAGATACGCACATGAGTGTAAAATTATTCATACGGAAGAAAACGTACGCATTGTTTTGTCACTTTGTCTCCTTATGACAGGAATTCATAAGGAACAGAGAATATACAATGTATCCGGACTTCTAGTAATAAAACTTTAAGGTCGTAAGATAAACTTAATTTTATCGATAAAACACCATGAGGGTTTTAATCCCCACACGTTTTTATTGCATTTCCTAATATTCTGCAAAAAATATAAGGCCAGAATGCGCAGGGGTTCTTTTTAGGCAATAATATAATTAAAACTAATTAGCTGAGAGCTGTGATTCTTTAGTTAGTGTGTAGACCAAATCAAAGACTAACAAAATATTCCATAATAGACATGTGTTTACCCCTAAAATCTTGCAGAATTTTAGGAAATATAATAAAAACTTGTGAGATTCGTTTAAAAATTGTCTTTTAAGGCTCAATACAAAAATATAGTATCTTTTGAGTGTTAGTTGAATGTGTTTTTTAGATTCTCTATGCTAGGACCTAGGTCCAAAGTTATGGTTGTAAGACTATGTAGACAAGTAAGTCAGGTAATAAAATTGTTCTATCTTTGAGGGTGTGGTGATTGCATCCCTTATGGAGGGTGTTTTATCGATATAATTAAGTCCATACTAATATTATTCATTCGAAAGTAACTATCGTCTGTCTGTCTGCTTCTTATCTTTTCACGCCTAAACCTCTGAACGGAATTCAATGAAATTTGGCAAGAAGTTAGATGGCATCCTGAGAAAGGACATAGGTTACATAATGTATGAAAAAAATGCAGGTGGGTTGGTAGTTAGGTAGCGTAGGGTAGGTAGGTAGCCAGTTGACGATGCCGCGGGGGTAGCTAGTTTTATAGACCTCACACCCTAAACAAAGTGACATTCAATCAACGATTATAATTGCCAAAGTACAGCTCTCTTTTACCCTGCAGATACAATTTTCTTACTCAGAGCTAAGTAGGTTTACTTTCTACTAAATCGTCTCCTTTATGTAAGTAATCTCGTGACATTCCGGTAGCGCAGAACATGTTGAAAATCACTATCAAAAATTATCACTTCTACCTAGAGCCTACTTAAAACAAACAGCGGTGGCAACAATCCCGTGCCAAATACAAAATCCATCTGCAAACTGAAAACCATCACAACACTACATTTTCAATTAAACCACATGAATCGCCAGTGCTATTAATAACGGCCGTAAAGTCGGGGACACACTGGGCGATTCGCCGGCCGGTCAATCGTTAGGCCGTGAACACACGCGCGTTATCGCGGCGATGCGGAACGTAAATAAACCGGACGAGTTGATGCGGAGAAGTGAAGTATTTCGGTTGCGGATTGTCGACGATTTATTGTTTGTAATGATTTTTTTCGGATGTCGGGTGATACGCTTATGAGTTCTTTTTGGAAGACTTCCTCTGCTGAATACATGCCTCCCCAAGTATCGACACAATGACCGGTCATTGACCATTGAATCAAATTGAATTTGTTCATCCTTCAAAAAGAACTGGAGGATGTATCAAACAGTTCATAATATAGGAATCGAAAAGTAAAACAATAATGTTTGAAAACGAAATAAGCTTCACAGTTTTTATTAGTATCACTATTAAATAACTTTAAAGTAACTCTTCGTTTTAATTTATTTTTTCACACTGCTTCGCTCCTTTTTGCAGAATAAGGAGTACTTAATGACATTAGTATTATATTAGTGCATGAAGGTAGTAGAGCATTTTACGAAATCTGAAAACAATATAATCGAAAATATTGGATCTTTCTAATATAAGTTTAAATTTAAAATACTATATTCATAACATACCTATATATATTCTTTTTATATACTAAAGATACAAGCTACAAAAAATCCTGTAAATGACTACAAACTCAAGCTCACACTATTTCGGGGCATGCATTGAATAGATAATACAGGGGCTAAGCAGCATCGAACTCGTCCAATTTATGAGCTACGTGCACGGGCACACCGGCGGCCTGCACTCTGCACTCTGCAGTAGCAGGCGTGAGCTCTGCATTAAGCACGCTGCACAATTCACAACTTGTTTGCAGGTTGGCATTATTGCAATGGATTCTTATTATGAATTAGTTTTTGTTGTTTTGTGCTCCTTATTAGCTTAGGGACCTTATTACAGTTCGACCAACTTAACTGTGAATTATGAGTGGCGCTGTTTGTCACCATTTTACCAAAAATAAACGAAAACCGATCTTATGTCCCATTCAAAATGTAAGTTGCAAAATTGTCCGTTTCACAGGTGAAGTTGGTCGGAGTGTAACAACAGTAATTATATTTTAACAAGGAAAATTAAAAAGAAAGCCTGTTGGAAAGAGTATTTATATACATAGGTATTAGGGTAGGATTTTGTTAATCTAAATTCAATCAACGCTAAAATCCTCAGACCATTTCCATGTTTTACCCTTTAAATACATCTTAGCATTTCGTATTGCCAAGAAAAGGCCGAAAACACGAAGTCCTTGAATTAATAATAAGGCACAGGCATTCCTCCAAGCCATGTATTGAAACACTCTCAATTTACAGCTTACGTGACACCACAAAATGCAGCTGAAACTGCAATATACTAATAATACATAGTAGTTGAGCGCCACTAACGCCATCTAGTAGCGAACCTCACAAACATCAATAAATCTGCCTATCCTTTTCCCTTTTCTATGTTGAAGTCGTCTTCCAGTATTTTATATATTGAGCTTATAATATATTAAATACAACCCAGTAACTGGGTAAGGTACCTGCCTATTCCTTAACAAAACAGGTGTTGTCAAAGAGATCTTTCGAGATACAAATGACAACCGGGACTAATTGATTAACGTCCTTGCAGAGGCACGGAGAAGTAAGTGTATAATAGGTCACCAATCCTCAGCAATTGCTTAACTTCGAACAACGAACCGTGTGGCTGTGTTGTGTGTGCCCCACAAACGCCAATCTGTTATTTATATAGGCCCATCAGTATTATGTTGTCTGTCAGTATGTGCGCATCTATCCGCGGCCTGCTGAAAGCCATAATATCTGATGGCTATAAACCATTTACGATAGTGTCTAGCCAGATGAATTTATGACGTATGGAAGTATGGGCAGGGCTGCCGGTAGAAAGTTATTGATTTAAGTTGTAGTGAGAGTTTTAGGTTTTTAGTTTTAGTTTTTGACGCACGGGACCGGTCAATGTGGCGACGCTTGGGGGCGGCCTATGTCCAGCAGTGGACGTCTTTCGGCTGATATGATGATGATGAGAGTTTTAGATGTTCTATTGGAATAGTTTTTTGCACTGGTAGTAAATTTTATGGTATTGAAATCTTAAATCTAATAGTTTATTACCGATTTCAAGTCTATTGCAGATAGATCATCAGGTAGAAAGCTATTGACTTATTATTTGTGTCAGACTGAAAACTTTTTCAAAAAGTTTAGTATAGCTGGCCTTTGCTTTCAGTTTATTTAAGTTCTTCTTCGTCCTTTTTGTTTGTTATGGCATCTTTTCTTATATAAATCAAATCTATTATTTGACAGCCCTGCTCCTAGCTTCCGATATGTATTTTAGCAATTGCATTCATATACCGGCAACAGCAATAAACGTTGCTACATCGTAATACAGGTTGCAATACGGCCATTCAAACGTCTGCCACTTTTAGTTTTCATACACAACTTTATTGCTACAGATTTGTAGATTGCTCCCATTGTGACTCATGCCTTATTTTTTCTAACTATTATACTCTAGACTTTAAAACCCTAGAAATAAAGTTTAAAATAAGTTGTGGCCAAGTTAATTAAGTTAGTTGTAAAACATTTGAATGCGCTGTATACTTGGTCGTTTAAAATAAATTGGGTAGTTTGAATATTAGTGAAATTGGTATCTGTTAGTGTTAAGGCGCCTCCCCGAGCAAAACGTCGCGCTAGTCCTTTTTGTGCAGTTTTTAGGTGCTATCTACTCTTTATTTAAAAAGAAATATCAATAAATAAAAATACATTAAATTTCTACATAATGTTGATTCTAAAATGGTAGTACACTTTTTTTTTTAAAGAGGTATATGTTTCACTAATCTCCTTCCAACAAAACCATAAAAATAATTATTGATAACATGCATCTCCTCGTAAAGTGTTCATTAATTATTTTTTGTACTAACACTAATGGATAGACAATTTGATAACGAAAATTTTGTAAGTTTTTGTTTTTTTCAAAAGACCAATATTCGATTTCATAAAGATTTTATTCTAAAATCTGGGCGTATTCACTACCGTAATTCATGCCGCTAGGCCAATAGGAATGCTCATATCTCATGCTGATTTTTTGGTCAGGGTACGGCCTTAAGTGCAGTTTGGTTAGTTTTAGTGATCATTCTGCAAATTACTTATGAGGACTGAAATAAGATAAGGAAGCTAAAACCAAGATTGGTAGACTTCGATATATATTATACCTACATTGTGTGAGTCCAAGACATTTTAGGCGATGATGTCTTAATAAATAGGTACCTAGTGTTGAGATCGTCACGAAAAGGTCAATCCCAAAGTTTAATATCCGTCATGTTTCCTTTTATATTTCCGGGACAAAGATTAACGATCACAATAACATACATGATTGAATCCAAACATCGTCGAAGGTTTGTAAACCGGCCGAGAAATCAACTGTGAAAAGCCGAATAATTTCGAGTCCAACTTACGTTGATACTAAGAGTTCTATTCTATATCACCAAAATCTTCACTTGCGGTTCATTTTATTTATTTATTCAAAGTTATGTAAGTAACACCTTAACAGCTATAACGCCAATGCGATGTTACTACCACAAAGATATTAGAATTTTAGAAATACAATTAAAAATACAATTTAAATTACCATTAAATACAATTTAAAATACAATTATCATAGAATTAAACACAATAAAATACAATTAAAATACCATTACAATCCAACTAAAATTTCAATTAAAATCATTTTTCAACATTTTCAATGCACTTCAGTGCTACCCTTGTGAACTTCATCAGGCTACAGTGAAATATATCTAAATCATAAGATATAATATTTAAAAATCTTATTCATCATCATCTTAACATTACCAGAGGCCAAAGTAACCATTAAAATTCAAAATTACGGGCGTTTGATCTTTGGCTGTGTTAGTTGGCGCATTTTGGGCACCTACGAACATAAAAATGCATCCTTATAGCAAAAAACTACAAATAACTACAGTCTATATCGTCGTATCATCACCATGTCAACTGAAAGATGTTGACTGGTAAACGTAGGCTTCCCCAAAGAGCCGCCAAATCGACCGTTCTTGCTATTATTGTCGTTGACTCTTATTCAATCTAACACGTCTTGTTCCAGGCAATGTTATTCTATGCGCCCCGTTGGCTGTGGAAGTCGTGGGAGGGCGGCAAGATCCGCGCTCTGATGATGGACCTGGACGTGGGCGTGTGCACCGAGATCGAGAAGAAGACGAAGAAGAAGCTGATCCTCGACTACCTGTGGGAGAACCTGCGGTATCACAACTGGTGGGCGTATCGGTACTACCTGTGCGAGGGACTTGCTCTTATCAATGTTATAGGTGAGTTAGAAGATTTTCTACAAGTTTTTTAACAGGCTCCATGTAGCAAGCAGCCTCCAGTAGTGGTGGCGAAACTAAAATGAACTTTGGGTACCCGCTTACCCTGGGTAGTCAGGCTTGCTTTTTTTACTAGCAATGTTTAAAGTACGAGAAGAATATAAGCTCATATGCCGTGAAGGAGCTCGTGGCTTAATAATAACAGCCACACTGGTCGATCATCAAGGTTAAGCAACGCTTGACGAGGTTGGTCCGTGGATGGGTGACCATTTCAACATACCGAGTTTCCTCCGTGCCTCGGAAAGCACGCTAAGCCGTTGGTCCCGGCTGTCATTTGAAGATCTTTGACAGTCGTTACGGGTAGTCAGAAGCTTGAGATCTGACACCAGTCTTGCCAAGGGGTACCGTGTTACCCAGTTCCTGGGTTGTGGAGGTCAGATTGCAGTCGCTCCATGTAACATACTGGTACCCAGCCGAATCCGGTAAGACTGGAAGCCGATCCCAATATAGTTGGGCAAAGGCTAGGCAGATTGATAAGCTAATATACCGTGTAAAGCTCAGCTAATTCTGCCCATAAAATTTCTGGTGAATAATCCTCTCAAAATTCTTCTATGTATACTTGTGTCTAGTAGGTGGAGAACGGTTTTCACTAGGTACCTAGGACTCAGGAAAGTATTTTGACCAAGGTTCTGCAACCAATACTTCAAAATGTCGAGAAATACTGACATTGCGACTTCCTTAGCCAATAATGATTCTCGTTTTGTAGATCAACACAAATCAAATCAAATCTTTTTATTGTATATAGGTTATACAGACAGATGTTAGGTAAATTACAGTTCGAATATGTCCTGCCGAGTAGGCAGACAATAATTAAGTCAACATGCAACATAATAAGGCTAACACATATAAATCAAATCTTACAAACTAAGTATGAGGTGCATGGTGACAGATTGTAGTAGGTATTAATTATTAAGAAAATCTTGGATCGTGTAGTAAGCTTTGTCATTAAAAAAAATACGTAATTTATATTTGACTAGTGGCAGTTCCTAGGTGTTTAAAATGTCCACAGGTATCCTATTGTAAATTTTAGATGCCATTCCGAAAATACTATTGTCTTTTGTTTGACTCTTGAGTTATCCTGTAATTGTTCCGCCTATCATCAATTGTTTCAGCACGTGGGAGATGTAACACTTTCAGAAGCTATGAGCTTAGGATTAGCTCGTAGTTTCTGAAAGTGTTATCTTACTATTTTTAGCATACTCTCAAGAACTCAAGACTTATCGGAAGTAGATCTATACCAGCCACTTGTCGTTTAATATGGATTTATATTAACCTAATTTGAATCTTGAAAGCCTTTTAGAAACCTGTCAAGTGGGCTCTCCGTTATCGCCGATAGATATGATGCGTAGTGATTGAATCTAACCACTTTGAGTTACTTCATTTTTATAGACACAGGACATTATTTTAGTGTCCTAAATGCCCTGTCGATAATTGTTCTGACAACATATCTATATCTATACTAACATTTTAAAGAGGTAAAGTTTGTGATGTTTTAAGGGGTAATCTCTGGATCTACTGAACCGATTTTGAAAATTCATTCACCAGTAGAAAGCTACATTATTCTTGAATGTCATAGGCTATAAAATATTTTCAAAAAAAATAGAGATCCTTATCTAAATTGCAATAATGTAAAATGTTGCCTATAAAATTCAAACTTTGGCGTGCGCTGAGAAAACTACATTATTGATCATCATTTATTTATTTATTTATTTATTTATTTATTTATTAATCACAAAATCCACAGCTCTTAGAAATATCGTCAACTGCCTAGCCTTTTCCCAACTATATTGGGGTCGGCTTTCAGTCTTACCGGATTCAGCTGAGTACCAGTGTTTTACATTGAGCGACTGCCTATCTGACCTCCACAACCCAGTAACTGGGTAACACGGTACCCCTTGGCATGACTGGTGTCAGATCTCAAGCTTCTGACTACCCGTAACGACTGTCAAAGATCTTCAAATAACAGCCGGGAGCAACGGCTTAACGTGCTTTCCGAGGCACGGAGGAAACTCGGTATGTTGGAATGGTCACCCATCCACGGACCGACCTAGTCAAGCGTTGCTTAACCTTGATGATCGACCCGTGCGGCTGTTATTATTTAGCCACGAGATCTCCTAGAAAGAAAGAAAACTATATTATTGATGATAGATCAAAATATTAGGTAGGTGGGTAGGTAGGGTAGGGTAGGTAGGTAGGTAGCCATTTAACGGGAACGAAGCCGCAGGGGTCAGCTAGTTATGATATAATTTTTGTAAGAGATGCGATATTTGACATGTTAAAATAGAATCTCCAAGCAGCAAAAGAAAAAAAAAATTGTTCTAAATGAAAGTTATTTTGACACCATTGTCAATTAAAATTTAGAGGAGTTTCAACGAAGCTCCTAATGTGTTGCTTTTTGAAGGTGACATCAAAAAGCTCATTAAAATCTGTCAGGAAATACTATCATCCTTTTGGTTGTAATTCTAAACCTATAACAGCTATTTACTTTCGCTTCCTGTCGCGTTTCCAATAACAAAAACTAAGTAGGCCGCGAGGGAAATAATGCTGTGTGCGCGATCTCGCCCTGGCTGGGCCACTAAGATAGCGGTAACGTACGTACGTACAATTATCTACAGTGGAGCTTACCGTAAACAAAATAATTACAGGGTCTTTGTCAGCAGAAGCAAATAAACCAAATGATCTCTTTTACAAGGACAAGAACATTTTTTACCGGTTCATAGTCCCATGACCCACATATGGGCTGTTGTGATTGTTTAACTATTGTGTCTGTTATGTGGACAGAGCACCTATTAAGGGTACGCTAGTCGACGGCACGAACTATTTTGTGCGCGGGGTTAAAATGCATTTTATATCAACCGACAACACGTGCGGAAGAGATAGATGCTGTGATGAGCAGTAGGAAGCTAGTTCGCGTACGAATACACACTTTTGCAAATTTGTAGCGAAATGGATAATGATTTAGGACGAAACCGAGCGCGCAAAATTTTATAAACGGACCTTTGGCAGTCTAGATATCATAAAAAAACGACTAAATCTATCTGTTCAAAATAAAATTATTTGCATTGATGAACTACTAATCTATCCTTGTATGGAGGCCGTTTTGCAAATTTCCGTTTCTTATGGTATTTATTCGCGCCCAAATGTGGAACTTTCGACGCTCATAACTTTCAAATATTTTCTTTTTTTACTTTTTTGCTTCCATACAGGGCTAGATAATAATGAGACAAATTGATATCACTTTTTATTGTTAACGTACTTACATCGTCAAACAGTGGAATAATCCCTAGACTACGTTTGTATGGATGAATTTTCTACTAGTGTAACCTTAAGATCACTTGGTAAAGGCTAGTAGCAATGGTAGGTAAGACTAGAACTGAGTAATTATAGGTACAACACATTTCGGAAGATGGAATGATGTAAAGAATTCACTGTAACACCAAACATAACTCATTCACAAGACAATAATTCCAGTGCAATATATACCCTATGTACGTGGTGTTTATGGCAATATCAAACAATGGACGTTTACGGACCGATTTTGTGACTCGCAAATACATTGTAAAGATTTATGCCACCCAATATTGTTGTGTGTTAGCATTTTGGCTCGCGCCGCGGTGCTGGTGGCCCGCGCGGGACCTAAACATGTCCTAACTGATATATCAGACGCACATCTGTCGCGCGCACGATCTGAATCGTGAACCAACCGGTGACAGGATAGATAAACAGCAGTAGAGCCACTTGCTTGAGCCCTTTAGCGAGTGAAATAATGATCCGACTGCGCTGCTATAGAAAATCTTATGAAAAACCCCATACACATTGGAAACCTCATTAGTTTGATGATTCGATAACCGGCAAAATATCTGCTGGAGCCACAGATTATAGAAACAAGCTATGGTCTGTGGCCGTTTTCTGTGATCTGTGGCCGGAGCATAGCAACTCTCTATGGTGAGAAGAGTTTATGGCGGGATTTTTTCGAGTGAAGTTCAGCGGCTGTTAATATTATTTGCAAATTGATTCCTAGTGGATATTGTGATATAAAATTGGTGTGGTTTTGTGTCTCAACTGTCTACGAAACTGGACAATATGTGAAATCATTGACAGAAGCGATCTCAAGATAGTGGAGCGGAGAATTTTATTGTAGTATTGACTACCTCCGCTAAGCTTACTGGGAAGGCTGCCTCAATACAATTTGCTGCCAAATACTCCATAAAACATTAGAATCTGTTACATCCGTATTCTAATGCATACTAAAGAATGTTAAAATTGCACTGAAGACTAGGCAGCATGGTCTCAACCCTTAGCCTGTTCCGTAAGGAACAAACAAAAAAAAAAAAAAAAAACTCTCAATGGTGATGATTATGATATTGAGATGATGTTTCTCGCAAAACTAGTTATGCGTTAAGTTTCATTCACCCTATTAAATTTTCCATCATAACTGAAAGGAATTCATCAGCCATCACTTCACGTGTTTCAAAATCCATCTTCTTAACAGCGTAAAATTAAATTGAATAAGGAATTGAATTGTTGAAATAAAAGAGAGTGGGATGAATTGATGTGTTACGCAATTAACCCGGTGATTCAGTGGATTTCGGTTAACTTCAATATATTCGAGTCACAATTTATTTTTCTCTCGGCTTAGATCTATTTTAGAACTCACTTGATCTTCTGACAATTTCCTGCATTACGGCGTAGGGTCCTACCACGCCGATTGTAAATCATAACATATTGAATTAAAACGGGCATAAAACAAGTTTTACAGCACGCTGCGGGTTTTATGCCCGAATGTTGACCTGTGCCCCAACTATGCAATAAAAAAACACGATGCGTCGGCTGTTTTTAGGCTCAGCTTAGAATTTAGATGTGATTTAGCTTAGGTAGACACAGGTTGTTGTAAAAAATCGCCTTACATTTCATTTTGAATTGGATTTGGCATTTTATATAACGCAATATCACGCCTGTATTTATCGAGGGGTCCGGCAGAGCTGTATTTACAGCGAGAGTAATCATCATATCAGGCGAAAGACGTCCACTGCTTGACAAAGGCCTCCACCAAGCGTCGCCACATTGACCGGTTCCGTGCGTCCCACAACCAGCGGATTCCTACAACCTTTCCTCACACCAGGTCATCGGTCCACCTGGTGTGAGGCCTTCCAACGCAACGTCTTCCTGTTCGCAGTCTCCACTCCAGAACCTTTCTGTCCCATCGGCCATCCGTTCTGCGAGCAATGTGCCCTGCCCACTGCCACTTAAGTTTGGCAATTCTTCGGGCTATGTCGGTAACCCTGGTTCTCTTACGGATCTCAACATTTCTGATTCGATCACGCAAGGAAACGCCGAGCATAGCCCTCTCCATTGCCCTTTGAAAGACTGTAAGCTTTCTGATGAGGCCCATTGTAAGCGACCACGTCTCAGAGCCATATGTCATCACTGGCAACACACACTGGTCATAGACTATTGTCTTGAGACACTGTGGTAAGTTGGACGAGAAGACACCGCGCAACTTCCCGGCCGACCTCTTGACCTCTTTCTCTAAGTTGGCCCTACCCAACTGGATCGTTTGTCCCAGGTAGACATAGTCGTCCACAACTTCGAGTGTAGAGTCTCCAACCGACACATAGTACAGTATATAATACATTTCACCAAATAATAGAAGAAACATGTAAGTAACTCGAGCCTATTGCCTTCAACTGGACACTGATCTAGACCCAGGGATTACACTAAAAAACCCCGATTCTTGCCATGATAGAGGGAACATGTTTTTCAGATGATTTTCCTGAGACGATTCAAAGTAATTTTAATACGGTAGGTAGGTAGCGGAAAACGTAATAAGGGTAATCAAGAAAGGTCTTCCAATCATGCGTATTAATTAACCTACATTCTTGGAAACCTCAACAAAGATTTAAATATATGTAGGTACATACCTGATCTAAATCGTATTGGAAAATTTCTGTGAAAGGTAAATAGAGAAGTATCAATAAAAGAATAAGACAAGCTGTGCCGTCCCCAAACAAACTAAGATAATGATGGATTATAATATAGTTTTGGAGTGTTACCAATTTCTTGATATGTTTGGTACAGGGGCAATGGGATTAGTACAACAACAGGGTGGTCTAAGTCTATCAGTGGGCGAAGTCGGGCTGCAGATGATTTAACATGGATGTAGTCTCAATTATCGATGTTTATGGTTTCCAGGGCAAATGTTCCTGATGAACCGTTTCTTCGACGGAGAGTTCATGACCTTCGGGCTGGACGTCATCGCGTACATGGAGTCCGATCAGGAGGATCGCATCGACCCCATGATCTACATATTTCCAAGGTAAGACCAGTTTTAGACAAGATATTTTTCTATCGCGGTCTGCAGAGGAAAGGCAAACTTACCAATTTGATAAAAGTCATTAAGCCCCCTTACGCACTAGCGGTATGCCGCCTAGGCGATTCATTTGAGCGGCCAGCCGGGTTGGAATAATGGAATAGCGGCTGACCGCCATGGCGGCCAACCGCGATGAAACCGCGTCAAGCGGTTGGTACGCTCATATACTTACGTACGCAGAGCGAGACCCTCGACTCTAAGTCTTATGATATTAAACTAAACTAATTTATCATGGTGCTGTTTATAGAAACTCAGAAACAGTTACAAGTTACTTTTTTACGACCAATAGTGTTGTTAGTACTTAATCACAGATAATATAATACTAGCATACAGATGCCTCATCCCATACAAAGAAACCGTGCCGACGTAACTGGCGTTTTTCATCTGATTAATCTTGTTATTTTTGTAAGTACATCAATCGCGTTCGATCCAGTTTCACCGCAATAGATGGTGTTCGTGAATATTTTATTCTTTAAATACAGTGAAGGTTCGTTTTATAGTATTTTTTTGTACGTTTTTACAGTTTTATGGACCAAAATGTGTTACAATGCAATTTTTTACAATCGAGTGAAATGCCTCAGAAATTTAATAATGCGCCATCTATTCAGATCAATTTTAAATGATCCGTGCAAATAATCTTTGAAATGTGAATTAAGAGCCCAATATTCCATAATTTTGTACTTTGGGGAGTTGATTAAACAAGAACTTACAATTTTTATGTTCAATTCCAAAAAATGTTAATTTTACACACAATTATTAATTGTGTCTACTTGTCGCGCCATCTAGTGAGATTCATTTGAACCAAATTTTCTTTCTTAGCAATGAGACCCCGTGACTTAATTAAGGATTTACATTTTACTAATTTTATTCTATAATTATACCAATTGTTATTTTACTCATCCTTGTTCTGTAGGTAGGTAATATGTTTTTTTTTTTGGTTTTAATATATATTAAATACAAGCACTAAATAATCACAAAAGTTTCGTTCCTTTATTTTCGTAAACATAGGAGGGCCTCGCCGGTAGTAACTTTGCTTCAAGTGAGCTTAACTCCTACAACTTTGGAGCACAAAATCTAGATCAAAATAATTTGAAGGGCACAAAATGAGGACTAAATAATTAGGTGGAGTGGAAAGACTAGTGTCGAGGGTCCTGCTATCAGAGGCGGCTGTACTTTAAGTTCACTCGTGCACTGAACTGCCAGATTTGAATAGGTTCAGAAATAAAATAAAAATGTTTAATAATATCTGATTAACGATCTATTCAATATTTACGAAATTATGACGAACAAATTTAAGCTCTTTGCTAAAGTCATAAGTCGTATATTGCTGTAAAAAATTCTCCCCGTGCGCTAGGCTTAAGCGCACGGCGAGAGTTCATACTATTCTACGAGAAACAAGCGAAAACGCCTGGCGCGTGAGACAGAAATAGTTCAATAGAAAATGTACGGCAAAATATGACCATTCTCGTGCGCCGTCCCAGCGAACCGAAGATTACCGAGAGCGGGCGAAGTTTGTCGAACGAAATTTATCTTCGTGTCGAGTACCAACATTACAAGTTGTACAACGACGTAACTAGATGGCGTTGGCGTCGAATTAGAACTCGCTAGCGAGATGGTTTGCCGATTTACATAGGCTCCTGTGAATTTTAGAAAATCTAACACTGTTACCCAGTGAATCAGCAAAGTGCACTACCACTATTATGATCCACCAGCCGCCACTGCCTATCTAACACTGTTACCCAGTGAATCAGCAAAGTGCACTACCACTATTATGATCCACCAGCCGCCACTGCCTGCTATGCGTAGGTACATACATCAACGGCGGCTCGTCGCATACTGAATAACTGAACCGCCAGTGCAGTGCGTATAAGATGGCGGCCAGCCTCAAATTTGACCGCGGTAACCACCGCAATTGGCAGTTAAGTGCGATACCAAGCGGTTGCATATTAAAATTGAAAAGCGGCTAGCCGCGCGGTTAACTGGCCCCGGGGATAACCGCTAGTGCGTAAGGGGGCTAATTCTAGCAAAGCTGAATAGAACTGAATATTGATCTGAACTTTTGCTTGATGTCTAAATTATAGATTTATAGAGACTCCATGCACAAAGGTACAGATCAGAAAAACAAAATCTTTATCTAAAATCATAGGGCCAATCAGTAAATTTTTTGCTAAAAATATATGTGCCTGAACTAGGTAATCCTGTGGTTCAGGCGAGAAGACGTACATTATTTATTTTTTAAATAATCACTGTTATTCAAATATAAGGACGTAAGTTTTTATTTTAGAAGGTAAATTTTAGATATGATTTTTATTAAGGGTGTAAATAATATAACAAAATTCTTATTAGATTGTAAAATATCAAAATACGTATGTACAGTATCTATTTTAGTACAAGTAATAACTTCTCTGTATTTTCGTAGGACATACTTTGAAGAGCTTGTTTGAGACTTTTCTTACAGTTACAATAATTTAGGGAATAAATGTTTGTTGTTGCGTTTAGTCAGTTGTAGAGTAGTATTCTGAGGAACACATAAAATTTGTCAGTAAATACATGTTTTGTACTTTTTGAAGGCAAACTACATCTTTCCGTCTTTTTAGGGTTCCGTAGCCAAAGGGTAAAAACGGGACCCTATTACAAAGACTCCACGATTCGTCTACCTGTCTGTCTGTCTGTCACCAGGCTGTCTGTCTGTCTGTCTCATGAACCGTGATAGAAATTTTCACAGATGATGTATTTCTGTTGCCGCTATAACAAGAAATACTAAAAACATAATAAAATAAATATTTAAGTGGAGCTCCCATACAACAAACGTGATTTTTTGTGATAATGGTACGGAACCCTTCGTGTGCGAGTCCCACTCGCACTTCGGCAGTTTTTTTCATTGTGATATGAGGGCTGCGTGTTGTTTTAATACGATGCTCTTTACGAATAATTGTGGAAAAAAAAGGCGGACACAAAGGCTGACTTAGTGCCTTAGGCATTCTCTAGCAGTCAACTAACGGTTTTTAAAAAAGAGCATGGCAGATCATGGAAGGTCCATTTTTTGAACTGCCGTCTTCGTTGAGCATTTGGAGCCTAAGTGATATAATATTTTTCTAGAATATCAATAACGTAAGACATGTTCATTCCAGGATGGTGAAATGCACACTGTTCAACAAGTTCGGCTCGTCGGGCGAGGTGGAGCGGCACGACGCGCTGTGCATCCTGCCGCTCAATGTCGTCAACGAGAAGATCTACGTCTTCCTGTGGTTCTGGTTCGTTATCCTCGGCATCCTCACGTTCATCACCCTCGTGTACCGCTTCGTCATCATCTTCTCGCCGCGCATGCGCGTCTACATGATGCGCATGAGGTTCCGACTCGTCCGCCGCGACAATGTCGACACAATAGTGCGGCGCAGCAAGATGGGCGATTGGTACCTCCTCTACATCCTCGGGGAGAACCTCGACTCGGTGATCTTTCGGGACATCATGCATGAGTTCGCGAACAAGCTGAACCACACCTACCAGCACCACATCCACGGCGCGCCGGACGCGTGACCTCCGGTGCCGGGGTGGGTGTTCACCACGTGACTCACGTCGCTGCAGCGCGACCTGCCGCCCGTGTGAGTGGCCCGCACACCAGTGGGCCCAGGCGGTCGCCCTGCAGTACCCCACGCATGTTCTCGACTTCTGGACAATACTAACGAGTGTAAAGACTACTTTTATCGATACTTTTAAATCGAAATCGTAACAGTGCAATTCTAAACATGCAATAATAGTTTGTACTTAATCTTTAAGAACGTGATCTCAGGACGAATCCTATCGAAGGCCTTCTAATAGTTAACATCGACGGCTACCCCGTTAGTACTAGTATACTTTTTAGAACTATTTTTACTCATAGTTTCGCTGCTCGTAGTAATCTGTTAATCGACGCTTCGTTTGTTTTCTACTTTAGCTGTTGTAACGTACTGAAGGTAAGCACATGGTGAGCACACATACACGATATACATTTTCACACATTTCACTCGCCAAGGATATGACAGACCAAAAAAATTAAAGCAATAATTAATCAAGCAATTAAGTATTATAGTGTAGTTGTAATTGAGGATATTACTAGTGGAACGAACAGTTCTTTAGAGGATCGAGTAAATACCCGTGTAGCAGGATCACCGCGACTTGACAGACGTAGCTTTTGCGTGTCAAAAGACATAATACGTTAATTGCCGACGAACGAACCACTGAACATGTAACGCAATAAGAAATTTGAACTTAAGTTTCTAGTAACTACCTATTCTTAGCAGAAATAAACGCTACAACGTCGACAACCATTTGATTTGAATATAATAATACTTTCAATATATTTTCAACCTTCCTTCAAGTTGACTGGTTAAAAAAAACTTAAATGACTCTGTAAGTATACAAAAGGATAAAAACGCCACATGTATCTAGCGCTCAAATATTATGATGAAACATTGTTATGACGAGAACCACACTGCAAACACACATCTCACACACGAGCTTAATGTTCACTAAGATGTGTTTTAAAAGAAAATTGTGTGAAGGTGTAAGCCTGATGATTTGTAATGGAGCGACTGAATTCTTATAATTTCTTCGATTATTAGAAAATTTATTGATATTTTGGTTGGAGAACTCTGATCTACAATTTAGAAATTCCTAAAACTTGTATCATAGTGCAGGAATAATTTACTTTCGTTGTAGATAGATTTCGAAATGTAGATTAGATTTCTTCAATCGATTATTTAGACGTAAGTTTGCAGATTCAAAACATTTCCAATTCTTACGACAAATTCTTAAAAATAATGTAAATGGATGACTACCCAAATGTTTAAATTGGATGGCAATGATACTGTCGCCGAATGTGAACTGAGGTTGGTATGCATTGAATCTGTAAACATTACACTATTTAGAGAAATTTATTTGCCTAGAAGTAGGCTAAAAATATTATTGTTACAAACAATTGTTGTGTTCGTGAGGATATTAGAAAGTTGTGTCGGAGTCGCTGGGCTGGGGTGTTTGATCTCCAAGAATATAAATTGTAGAAGGTTTTGATGATCTACAATTTTAAGATTCACCAAGGAGACATTTCATGAGCTCTACACAAAATGACATTGTTTCTGCGTAGGCAACACCGACAAATTAAATGGAAGTGACTGACATTTCGGTAGTGCATGTGAATATTTTTAGAAATCGTTGATAGAATATCACATTGTCTACACGCACAGAAATTATTTCGAGGTAGTTACATCGAATTCACTGGCTCATATGTAGTTTACCTGTTCTTGGAGATCACATCCCACGTTACGGTGGACACGTTAATATAGTAAATGTAAAGGTTGTTTGGTTGTAAAGATGAAAAGTGTAACGATTTTTGTTTGCTGACGCAATTGGACACAGCCTTCGAAGGCTGCATTATACAAAATACTGACTTTAGTTCCTTCATATTGCCCGTATTCGGTTGAATTAATGAAAACAGCATTGTGGCAGTAGTATCTGCATTTAAAGCAGGTACTTACCTAAATCAATCGATCGTGAAGATAGGTTTGTAATGCAATGCCAAATTGACTATTTCCCGATTACAAATTCTGAAGATACATGTGCTATATGTGTTACTAACTAGCTATAGCTATTAAATTCTTCCAAAACTTACCTATATGTACGATAGATTAAAAAAAAAACGATCATTTGCATCAGTATCTACTGTTGAACTTTGCAACACTTTCACTTGTTACTTGCTACGAAATTTGTTGCGAAGTTCGTCGAAACTGCGCCGAATACGGGCGTAACAGCAACACTAAGAGACCCATGCCAAATATTGTGCCAAAAGATATTATTTATAGCAAGGTGTTACGACAGACGAAAGTTACCATGGGAGATATCGAATAAATCATTTGAAAATTGATGTTGTATTTTTACTTATCGAATCCATCAAAAATAATGAGAGAAAATCTGTTACTCGAAGGCTAATCAGCTTGGTCAGGTTGTTGAGCCTACCAGGTTACAGACACTTGCGTACGAGTACATCAGGACGACAGTTCCAACGACCCAGTGTAAAGTTACTTACGTACAAGTAGGTACATCAGGACGATAGTTCCAACGACCCAGTTTAAAGGCACTTACGTACAAGTACATCAGGACGACAGTTCCAACGACCCAGTGTAAAGGCACTTACGTACAAGTACATCAGGACGACAGTTCCAACGACCTATAGTGTAAAGACACTTACGTACGAGTACATCAGGACGACAGTTCCAACGACCCAGTGTAAAGTTACTTACGTACAAGTACATCAGGTCGATAGTTCCAACGACCCAGTTTAATGATACTTACGTACAAGTACATCAGGACGACAGTTCCAACGACCTATAGTGTAAAGACACTTACGTACGAGTACATCAGGACGACAGTTCCAACGACCCAGTGTAAAGTTACTTACGTACAAGTACATCAGGACGACAGTTCTAACGACCCAGTGTAAAGTTGTGTAAGTGTCTTTACACTAGGTCGTTGGAACTGTCGCCAACGACCTAGTGTAAAGACACTTACGTACAAGTACTTCAGGACGACAGTTCCAACGACCCAGTGTAAACAACTTATAGCCGTCTAACATCATTACATCACAGATACCTACTTAGTTCAGACAGAAATTACTTAGGCCCAGTAGTTTTATCAGTAGTTAACTCGACCAATGGTTAAATATGCTAACTAATATGTTACATATTTCGGTAAAACACAATTTTTCTTCAGTTGTTATAAGCCTCACATATAATCAAATTAGTTGGAGAGTTAATCATTGACCATTTGGAAGACTAACAATTACTATTAAGGCCCAGGTTTTGATCCGTAATTAACTCCACCAATCCATACTAATATTATAAATGCGAAAGTAATTAGCTTTTATTATGCGTACAGCTAAAGAGTGGAATTCCCTGCCGGAATCTGTGTTTCCCGATAGCTACAATCTAGGGGTTTTCAAGTCAAGAGTGAATGGGTTTCTTCTAGGCAAGCGTGCTCCATCGTCGACCACATCATCGCTTACCATCAGGTGAGATAGTGGTCAAGCGCAAGAATTTAGAAAAAAAAAAAAGTAACTCTGTCTGCTGTCTGTCTGTCTGTTACCATATCACGCTTAAACCGCTGAACCGATTTATATGAAAGTTGGTATGGAAATAGTTTGAGACCCGGGAAAGGCCATAGGCTACTTTTTTTTATAAAACACTAAGAGGGAGAAATGGGTTGGGGTAGTTTTGTATGATATATCTTATTATGGCTTAAACCGCTAAACCGATTTAGATGAAATTTGATAAGGAGATAGTTTGAGACCCTGAGAAGGACATAGGTTGCTTATTTTTGCATAAAGCACGAAAGGGGAGAAACGGGGGAGAGGGTTAATTTTGTATGTAACTTTTTATCATGCAACTTCTTATTATAAACCGATTTAGATGAAATTTGGAGATAGTTTGAGACCCTGAGAAGGACATAGGCTACTTGCATAAAACACGAAGGGGGAGAAATGGGGGATATGACGTTAGTTTATTTGAATCTTCTTAATAGGGCTTAAACCGATGAACCGATTTTGATGGATTTTGGTATTGAGATAGTTTGAGATCTTTGGAAGGTTATAGGCTACTTTTTTTGTATAAAACACGAAAGGGGGAGAAATAGAAGAGAGGGTTAATTTTGTATGTAACTTCTTATCACGTAACTCCTTTTTATAATGATCCGATACAGATGAAATTAGGTATGGAGATACTTTGAGACCCTGAGAAGGACATAGGCTACTTCTTTGGGCATAAAAATCGAAGGGGGTGAAATGGAAGCGGTTAGTTTTGTACAAAACTTCTTATTATAGAGATCGATTTACTTCAAACTTTGCGGTAATATTTCCGTAACAAATAATTCTAATGTATTTTTTTTAATTATCCCTAAAAGGGGGTTGTGGATGTAAAGATAAAATGTACAAATATTATACAAGAATGAATGAATTTTGTCAGGTGTTAGTGTAAAGATAGTAAACCTTAGTTAAGAAAAGATTTTTGTAAATTCGAATTTTAAGGGGGTAAATGGGGAAAGCTGAACTTTGTATGAAACTTTTGTTGCTGCTTCCGATTTGGTTGAAACTTTGCAGGCATGTTTTTAATAACACATGATTGAGGTCTGTATATCAATTTAGATTATGTAATGGGATGAGGCTTCGTATTACACGTAGGTGCCAATATATTAACAGGTATGAGAAAAGGTGAAAGCGTGCTCATACGTGGAATCCCAATAATCGCCACTGACCTAACATTTCAATTCAAAAGACTCCAGTTTCCAATCAAACTTAGTTTTGCTATTACCTACTATGGACAAAGCTCAAGGATAGCAGGGGTGCATTTGGAAAAGCTATGCTTTACCCACGACCAGCTACATGTAGCTCCTGATATTTGCGTACATCCAAGGCCCAGAATGTGTATGTATTAGCATAAATGAAAGGACATAGAACATAGGATATAGCAGCGTCATAAAATGTTGTACCCATGATTAACGGAATAATTAGGTAATGTAAATTAACTGTAGATACAATTTTATTCAATTAAATAAGTTAATCGTTTTTACGTCAATGCTTCCTGTACCTATACAGGCTGAGTTTTCCAAGTGTGCGTGAATGGCCTAAAATTAAGAATTATGAATTATGTTCATTCCCATCACTATGAAGAATAGCACAAAACAATCAAAGGAGTCACGGGGCCGATTTTGATTAAAACTAAAACTGCAACATTGGATTTTCTCACCCTGTACGTCGACAACCAGAATTGATTGACAAAACTTATGTTAACGCCGGCGAAGCTGCGGGTAACAGCTAGTGGTTAAATATGTTAACCAATATGGTTTAAAATTTCGGTAAAACGCGTTTATTTATCAATTTTATTGTTTGTCTAAAAATAATTAAATCTTAAACTTATTTAACCATTTTGATGCCAATAATACTTGAATAAACACGCTTTACTGAAAGGACAATGGCAGAAGCCCATACATTGTTTTAGCTGAGATTAAATTCCTACGTAATATTTTCATTTTGCAATAACATTTGTGCCCTTAATACGCAAGAAATTGCAATTGATCTGAGTTTTTACCCATCCACTAACGTTAATTTCTTCTGTCTTGTCCTGTTCTACGAACAAGAAATTAAAACAATATTTAAATACAAACACGCGTTCATTCATGCAGGACAGGCCTTTGACAGGGTCTGGCACGCGAGTCTACTCAGTAAGCTTCCTGCTTATGGCATCCCCGCTGGTTTTTGTAGCTGGATATCAGACTTCCTCAGTGAATGGTCGATCCGAGTAGTCATTGACGGCTGCTCCTCTGACTTTATGGCTATTGATGCCGGAGTTCCTCAGGGGTCTGTTCTCTCTGCAACTCTTTGCCTGCTGCACATCAATGACTTACTTCAGCCTGGTATTGTTGGGTATGCAGATGACAGTACTGTTTCAGAGAGATACTTGTCCAGCACAAAAACCAGCGTGGATGTAGTTCGTTCCTTGAGAGAGGCTATGGTGGAGCGGACAGATTTGATCTTAAGCCTTGTCTCCCGGTGGGGTGATGACATCTGGTCTCCTTTAACGCCACCAAAACACAGGCGTGTCTTTTTACTGCAAAAAGGAGTATTTTCGATCAAACTCCTAGTTTTCGGGGTGCGTCTGTTCCTGTGACTGATGCTGAGCTGAAGCTCGAGCTTATGGTCACCCCCGAGATCAATTCCTTACCTTTTGGCACTTCGACTATCGCCTTCGCTGACATCGAATGCCACTTGTATAGTCTCTGCGTTTGTTCTCGAATCAGGCAGTGTATTTTGGTTTTCCATCTGGTAACTATATCTCAGAGCTGCCCGGAGTACGTAGTTGTGCCCGGTTCATAGCAATAAGCTGGCATAAGCCGGCCACCTTCGGCACGCTGAAGTGGTGTACCGAAGTCGCCATTTTAGACCCAGAGTCAGTGACCCAAAAGAAAGTGAGTTTCTCTACTGCAATCTGGTGCAGAGTACCAAAAGAAAGTGAGTTTTAATGTGTAAAGAGAGTTGAATTTGGTGCCTACTATAAGCTAGTACCCATAGTCCTCATCATTTCAGCCAAAAGACGTCCATTGCTGGGCATAGGCCTCCGCCAAGCTTCGCCACACTGATCGGTCCTGTGCGTCTCGCATCCACCGGACTCCCGTTGCCTTGACCAGCTCATCGCTCCACCTATAGGAAGTCCTTCCAACGCAACGTCTTCCGGTTCGCGGTCGCCATTCCAGAACTTTCCTTCTCAACGGTCATCCGTTCTGCGAGCAATGTGCCTGCCCACTCCACTTCAATTCTTCGGGCTATGTCGGTACCCTTGGTCTTCGTTTCTGACTCGATCACGCCAAGCATAGCTCTCTCCACTGCCCTTAGGGTGACGTTAAGCCTTCTGATGAGGCCAATTGTGAACGACCACGTCTCTGTCCCGTAAATCATCACACACACTGGTCATAGACATTCGTCTTAAGACACTATGGTAAGTTGGACGAGGAGATACCGCGCAACTGACCGAACGCTGCCCAGCCGAGTCGTCTTCGACGGTTTACTTCTTTTTGGAAGTTAGAGCTACCTAACTGAACCGTTTTCCCAGGTAGAAATAATCGTCCACAACCTTGATTGTAGAGTCTCTGACCTTGATAAGAGTGGGAGCAACAGGGGTATTCAACGTCACCTTGGTTTTGTCCATGTTCATTTTAAGACCCACTCTTTCGGAGGCTCCACTGAGCATTCAGTCATCGAGCATTTTACTGAGGTCCTCCATGGTCTCATCCTTGACCACTATGTCGTCAGCAAATCGAAGGTGAGTAATATACTCGCCATTGACGTTGATGCCCAGCTCTCTCCAGTCCAGAACCTTGGGAGACATCCTCCAGTGCAGCAGTGAACAGTTGCCGAGATATGTCGTCTCCCTGTCTCACACCTCGCTGCAGAAAGATGGATTCCGAGGTCTGATCCTGAAATCGGACTGACATGGTGGCGTTTTTGTACGTACACGTAAACACCTCGATGTACCAGTAATCGATTTAGCACTGTTGGAGGGACTGCAGTACAGTCCAAGTCTCGATCGTATCGAAGGCTTTCTCGTAGTCCACAAACGCTAAGCAAAGAGGCAAGTTATACTCTTCGGTCTTCTGTATAACCTGCCTTGAAAACAACTTGTAGATATGGCTAAGAAGTGAGTTGGACTTCAAATAGGCATTTTTCCCTTCTTGTAGAAGAAGAGTACCATATCACCCCTGCACCATGCTTGTGGCGTTATCCCGCCGAGTATGACGGAATCAAACAGCTTCTAAAGGCCTTGATTATCAGTTTTCCATCACCCGGCGCCTTGTTGTTCTTGTTTCAGAGCCGTCCTAATCTCGTACAGGCTGACTGACGTCCGCGATATCTTCGGCATAGGTATTAAAATAGGTTGCTTGCTTATAGTATTCAAGTTCTTGTAAAGAGATGTGTAACTTTTTGGTATAGAATAAAGTATATTCTATTAGGTAAATTAATGTATATTTGTGGGTGTGTCTAGTCAAGACATTTAGGATCAGTAAATAAAAAACAGACATATAAAAGAATAATATTTGTATAATTCATCTGAAAATGAAACATCGCGTCTTCTAACAGCTACTTTTAAACAATTACAGTTTACAGGGTCTAAATAAAAATAATCACGATATATTTCATGCAGCTTTGCTTTATAGGGTGAGCAGGTATGGAATTATAGTTTGATAACATTTGAATGTTGGACGCGAATATACAAATAATGCGTTTGCAAAAATTACTTGCAAGTAGGAATTTTTAAATCAAATATTTAATCTTTATGGACGGCAAAGAATATTTCAGAAAGTCAAAAAGAAAGAAATAAGGAAAATGTCTGCCGTCCATAAAATTTTAAAAATACAAAAACGATTTTTTCTATTATTTTTTTTTTATATTTCTTCAAGATACTTCTGTCAAATAAAAATATAATTAAAACTAATAACTTAAAAATAATGTCTTAATTCGAGAACGTATCATACAGAGTATATAAATATTAACACAAGTTTAAACTAAGTGTAATAAATGCTGGATCGTTACAGATAGTATTACATTTAACATTAAAATGAAACTAGTGTGATGTTGTTATCCATCACATCACTTTGCAAGACCCTTATTATTTTTAAAGTTGAAATCGCGCCACAAATGGAAAAGTTTTTTTTTCATGGTTGGATAGATTTTTGACCAATAGTAGTATACATTTTTGACAATAGATGGCGCTTCTAGCATCCCTTTCCTTCCTTTCACCACTAGATGGCGCCGCTTTGTCTTTTAACAAATACAGTCATTTCACATGAAAATTCGAATTTCGAGCAGTAATGTCTTATAAAAGTAACAACCGAATTTAGGCGCGAGAAATACGTTTTCACTTTTCACTTACTAAAATTAAGCTAAATTAATCGTCTGTTAGGAACATACGTAAACTATTAAATTCACTATTTACATCCTGTCTTTAATTGCAATAATTCCTTGTCATACACCGAATAACAATAGTATTGAGTTACAATATTTTGTTCTTCCGATTTTAATCTGTCAAATGAAAATAGGTTATAACATCATTCGAATAAGTTATACTTTCGAACAGGGAGAATCTTTGCGTCAAATCGGTGTATGTACATATTAAAAAATCTAACTTATAAATATAAAAGTCACTAAATTGGAAAATGTTCACGAATCTGCGCAAACGCAAGTCGTGTGACGAAATAATAACTTTTACGTACTTATACTAAATGTACAAATAATATAGATTTTGTGATTTTATATATATTTGTAATATTTTATGGCATTCTTCTTGAGCGCTTTTTGTAATTAGGCGTTGTTTATTCATATTTTGTAACAATAGAATGATGAAAACGTAATTGTATCATCACCGTGATTTTGAAGCACTGATTGTATAATCTCTTTGAAGATGACTTTGTGTTGGTTTTAAATACTTAATGATTTACTAACTCTACGTTACGTTGATGAGAACTTAATTGCAGCAAAGGCAAACTTCTAAAACCTAATATGAATTAAAAATGTCGGATGTTTATATTGCTCCATGAGACATCATGCAGCTATCGGATCTAAGGCTGTTTCTATTTGAGAAATAAGTCTTCACCACAACAAGTAAAAAATTATATCAATATTAAACTTAACAATTCATCTAAAAAGTCAACTTTCAACGCGCAAAAGAGCGAAAATGCTAAAAAACACTCCAATATAACGGAGTTTATAATTTTATTAGAAAAATGAACACCGACAGTCAGACGATCACAACACTCGTTACGATGCGGATGCACGCCGCAAGATGGCGACACCGTCACTTTAGAAACAACTAAAATGCTTTCTTTCGCTTCACATAATATATAACTAGTTATATTAATATACGTACACAAATAATACAATATATCACTGACTACCCTCAAATATGAACTTGGAAATATCCAAATACAAAGGCCATACACTTCACTGTCACACAACACTTACTTATTCGAGATATAACAGTTAGGCCACGTTTCCACTTGCAACCAGCTCGCATGCAAGTTGCGTTACGCACTGGACCGTACTCCAAAATGTAATGCTAGTTGCTTGCAGGTGAAAACGTGGCATTATTCTTGCGAGTGTAATTGTCAAAAACCACAATATCCATGCAAATCCATACATTTCATACAACACTACAGTTAAGGCCATACGTTTGCAGTCCATCTGTCAGCGCTTGTCGGCTTGAAGGCTGTATATATAATGGACAAAAAGGGTCCAAGATTCGAGTATAAATTGGCCCAAAACAAGTCTTATAAAATTCAGAACTATCAGATATAGAGAGAATTGCAATTGCAAAAAAAACCGTAATACATAAAATAAATGTTGCCATACTAAAATTGTAAAATAACATTTGTGCTAAGATATGATTGAGATTATTTTGAGACATGGATAAAAGAAATGATTTCAAACCATCAAAACAATGATGGCATTTAACTAACCTTAAAAACAACTGTCGAAGTATATAACATTAAAATAATTGTATAGAAACTTACAAAAGAACTAACTACATGATATGCATTAAAACTGTTTAGTAAAAATGTCTTTTTACTCAGATCAGGGGATTTAGAAAAAGCAAACTAGGCGTATATCGGTTTCCAAATGGGGCATTTGCAGTTGACAACTTGTCCTTAATTAAAAAACCGTGTGTTAGCTTACAAACATTAAAAGGCCAGAATAAAAACTTCCCTGATTTCAGATCTAATAACTAAAGATTAAGATTAATTCGAAGTAAAAATGAGGTTCTGATATCCAGCTACTGATATTCAGATAAAATTGGTAAAATTATACATTTGGCACAAATTATGTGCGTTTTGAATTGTGGATTAATTGTGCAACTGACTTTGGTAAAAGTTATATGCGTTTTTTGATGAATATAGTTTAGTAGAAATTAATGTAGTAATTATGTAACTGACATTATAAATAACTGTGATATAGGATACAATAGTCGATTTATTATCGACCTTCGGTTTTAGGGTTTGTAAGTATACTGCAGACACTTGTTTCAAAGCCCTATTATTTATTTATTATTTTCTTGATAAATTACTTATCTGCAATCTGGATGTCACTAACACAATATTTAATTACGCTTATTTACGTCACTGTTACGTGATGTTACAATGTTTTACTTATTAAAATGCGCATACAATTTTTACACAGTTAGATTACTTAGAGGCCAACCGTTTATCAAAGACCTCAGCCGAATTGACAATCTTCTCCTTTTCTTGAAGTCGGTTATATATATAGATACATGTCATTTAGTAAAGAATAGAAATGGCAGTGTTTATAATAATGACTACACAATAGAATACTAAAAAGTCAAGCAAAAGTTAAAAAAATGTCGAGATTTTGTACGTTAGGTACAGATTTCGTTGTTCGAACGGACAGTTTTATCTAATGTCATATTAAAGTTAAGAAAAATATGAAATAGATTTGTAAGCTTAAAAATATACAAATAATTCAGATTTCTAGTAGAGATTTTATATTAAGCATTTTTACGGACGCTATTGTTAGCAAAATACGGGCGAAGACCGAAAAAAAAAACAGATCAAAAAGTTTAACTCAGTGCTATTTAAAATTATGGCCACATAAAGCCCAGTTTCTGGAACAAAAAATAATGTGTCAAATTATCAACGATATGTTTGAATTAATTTTCATCAGCCAATCACATCATCTGTCTTGCATTTAGTCGTGACGTTTCGTTAATTTATTTCCAAAAACTGAGGGTTAACCTTTTTAATGAATATCTTATTATATATTTTCATGTTTAGCTTCTATTGCGAATTCTTAAGTAGAGTATTTTACGCTACACTCATTGCATTTCACGACGACGAGCAGCATAGCAATTTTAACCTTATTCCATTGTCATAAGGGTTATGATGCGTCATCGGGAAATGCAAGAAGTCTTATAATAGCGACATTGGGCAAGTAATTGACTATCGTCGACTACAGCTGAAAATGCTACATAATTATAATATTATCTGTTGCTATTGCTGTCTGATCAGTGATCACATACAATGTTGAAAAATTGCACCGCCCTAAAATGTCAATTTCTAACAAATAAATTTCAGAGGTGATATAATTATAATCGTTAATTTTAGGTTTCCACGTTATTGACTTACTGTCAAGCTTGTAAAAAAGTACAAATAGGTTTGAACTTTATAACATGGAGCAAAAGCTTACTGTAAACCAATAAAATTAAGCTTAAACAAACTGAAACAATGTTGAGACTCCTAAGGCTATAACATTTCAGTATAAAATCACTCAGTTGCATTTCACCTGACAACTCCTCCAATAGGTACTAGAATTTAGAGATAGATTAATTTCCACTGAAATTTCTACGGAAGTCAAAACTGTCTTTTGAATGCCCATTTGTATTAAAACTTCTTACTTTTGTTTGCAATTGAATAAGAACTTTATCATGTAAGACAATAAGTTTTTATTCTAAAAACATGATAATCTGAGATTCTAAATTTAAATACAGAGAAGATTATTTTTTAGCCGGCTTTGCTTTACGGGTTCTTTCAGAGCAGTTATAAATTCATCTGAGATTCTAAATTCAAAAACTAGGTTTTTATTTTGCTTCATAAGTTGTTTATGGAGGTCGATGTCCAGTAGAGTGGTGATGAGGTGTACTGGGGGTCCTTCAAGGTGGTTGGTGTCCAGTAAAAGGGTGGTGGGGTGTACTGGGGGGTGTTGTATGTGTGTGTGTGTGTCAGACGCCGAGGACGGCGACGCTGGGCGGCGGGCGTCACGCGCGCGCTCCTGGCTTCTCTCCCATGCGCTTGGCTAGCTCGGAGATCAGCTCCCTGGGAAGAGAGATTAAGACAAAATAAGAACTACTTGCGAAGAAGGTAAAATAGTATTTATCTAGCTTTGTTGGTACAGTTAATGGTTTTAAGAGCGAATGCTGAGCTAGAGATCCGTAGTTTGATCCCCTGAACGAAAATCTGATGATGGCAATGGACTCACCACCTGGAACTATAGTAAACTTAACGGGGAATACATGCAGCAATTTGACAGACCGGCAGAAATTATGTTATATTAAACCCCAAAAAAAAAGGTATCACGGCAAGTTGGTTAACTCCTACCATCAGTTCTGGTCTGATATGTTACCTGTATATGAGTGGGTCCATGTTCCTGGCGAGCATGTACAGCAGCCACCAGTCGCCGATGTCGGTGCGGCGCGACACCAGCGCGGCGGTCTCCATGGCCAGAGTGCGCGAGCGCGCGTGCAGCAGGCGCGGCCGCACGGACGGCACGAAGATGATCACCAGCCTGGCAGGAGAAATAACTGGTTATTACTAACTGATGATGGGATACTGTTACTGTGCCCTTGTCCCGGATGTTACTTGGGGTCGGCGCAACACGTTTTCTTCTTCCATACCGTCCTGTCCCCCGTCACGCTATCACTGACTCCCTTTTCTTTCATATCACTCCTCACACAGTACATCCATCTTTTCTTTGGCCGTCCCCTCCCTCTCCATCCAAATAACTATTGATCATAAGCGTCATTCTCAGTTATTCGTCGATTTCAGTATTAATATCTTACTGCTATTATGGCTCATTTACACTTCGTCGAAGGCAACTCGGTCCGAGTCACTCGATGCCGAACTTGGCCGACTTTGGACGAGTCGTCAGACGTCTAGGTCTAGGTTACATTGGGTTGTTGGACCGCTGGTCTATCAACCCACTCTAAATGAATCATTTGGTAACTAACCTATTATGGGCTGATAAAGTAGGTAGTTCAATAGGCAAACCAGTAAATTATAAAAGTAACTAGCTGACCCTCTGGGTTTCGCCCCCGTCAACTGACTACCCTGCCTACACAGCCTGCCCTGCCTACCCTGCCAACCCTGCCTATTCAACCTACCTAATATTTTTTATGTATCATCAATAGTTTTCTCAGCGCACGCCATATAATGAATTTTACAGGCATCATTTTGCTACTTTGGGTCACATTATTGCAATTTTCATAATATATATTTATTTTTTTTGAAAAAATTGTATAGCCTATGGCACACAGAAATAATGTAGCTGACTACTGGTGAAAGAATTTACAAAATCGGTTCAGTAGATCCAGAGATTACCCCTTACAACAACGTCACAAACGCACAAACTTTACCTCTTTATAATATTAGTATATATATAAGTTAAGGGTACACTAGTCGACAGCACGAACTATTTTATGCGCGGGGTTAAAATGCATTTTATATCAACCGACAACACGTGCGGAAGAGATAGATGCTGTTATGAGCAGTAGGAAGCTAGTTCGCGTACGAATACACACTTTTGCAAATTTGTAGCGAAATGGATAATGATTTAGGATGAAACCGAGCGCGCGAAATTTTATAAACAGACCTTTGGCAGTCTAGATATCATGAAAAAACGACTTAATCTATCTGTTCAAAATAAAATTATTTGCATTGTTGAACTTAGTAGTTGGGATAGAATAGTATCTATTCCTGCATGGAGGCCGTTTTGCAATTTTCCGACTTCTTATGGTATTTATTTTTGCCCAAAAATGCGTTAAAATTAGCGTCGAAATGTGGCACTTTCGACGCTCATAACTTTAAAGCATTTTCTTTTTTTTACTTTTTTGCTTCCATACAGGGCTAGACAATGATGAGACAAATTGATATCACTTTTGATTTTGAAGGTACATCGTCAAACAGTGCAATAATCCCTAGACTACATTTGTATGGAAGATTTTTCGGCTAGTGTAACCTTAAGCATAGTTCATTTCAAAATGAACTTAAACATAGTTGACCACAACATTTTTATCTTAAAGTCCCGCTCCTAAAAATAGCCAGGAGACATAAAGCTAGTACGACAGGGCACTTAACCACAGCGCATTATCATAATTAGGCTATACGCCGCTATCGGCGCCTCGTGTACCACCACAGGTACCGTGTGCTGTTGACACTGATAAACCACGAACTGTCGCATTATGATCTATCGAGTGTTTGTTTAACTTCGGTTTAGCCGCGGCCATTTATAGGAAATTATAATCTAATTATACTCATTTAAATTAGGTTGAACGCCACCACTTTATCAATATCAATCAATACATATAATAAATCTGTAGAAAAATATTTTTTGTACATCGAAAAAAAATCCAAAAAAAATAGCCAGGGTGTTAAAGGATAACCAACAGAACCCATTTCTAGCATTTTTGGAATTTTTGTCTGTTTGTCTGTTTATTTGTGCACGCATCACGTGAAATGTACGAAACCAATGTAGATAACTTTTATACATAAAAAATGTGCGTATCTTGAAGAATTACTTAGTTTCATCGCAATCGGTTCACTCTATCAAAAGTTAGATGAATTTAAAGTGTTCAAGGAGTAAAATTATCACAGCTCACGCAATTCAGTTACTCGGACAGTTGAACTCGCTATTCGATAGATGGCGTTGTGCATTTAAAGTCATTTTCTGATTCGCGGTGTTAAGATTCTACGCGAAAGAATGACCCTTGAAAAAAAATTGGTATGTAGTATGTATATTTTTTAACCGACTTCCCAAAAAGGAGGCGGTTCTATTTTCGACATTATGTATGTTTTTTATTTTTTATTTTTTTGTATATGTTCACCGATATCTCCGTCAATTGTGGACCAATTTCAAAAAATCTTTTTTTGTTTGAAAGAGTATGTTCCGAAATTGGTCCCATTTTAATTTGGTGTAGGACTGACGAAGCAATTCGAAGATATACAACAGAACTCTTCAATAAATAACGGCAAATCTCTCGGGATTGCTGCAATCGCATGTCTGTTTGTTGTTTATACCATTTCATAACATAACATCACGCCAGTACGCTCTTAAGGGGTACGCAGATCGCTCATTTCACCGGTTATGTTCAAGTTTCATGATATTTGGGTAATATATTCTGGCGTTATACGAGTAGGTAACTTACTAAACAACTTGCCTATTAGGTAGGTACAACTAAAAAGTGAAAAATAAACATCCATAACGCAATAAATTGGTACCCACGAAAGACACCGACTTCCAAAAATAAAGTTATTTTTCACTTTGTAGTTTTATTTGGAAGTCGGTAGTATTTTTTTGTAAAAAGTTTTTTTGAGTATGTGGAGTAGGCAGGCAGGCTGGTAAGTATGGTAGGGTTGGCAGGCAGATGACGGGAGCGAAGCCGCGGGCACAGCTAGTCTATACTAATATTATAAAGCTGAAGAGTTTGTTTGTTTGAACGCGCTAATCTCAGGAATTGAAAAATTCTTTTTGTGTTGGATAGTCCATTTATCGAGGAAGGTTATAGGCTATATAACATCACGCTACAACCAATAGGAGCCGAGCATAAATGTAAAATGTTGCAAAAACGGGAAAAAATACTCCTTTTTGAGAGCTTTTGTTGCGTGCGCTGCGTAAACGGTTTAAGTTACGCAAATATAATGTATGATGGAATTGTTCTTCTTTAAAAGTTCTAAAAATAGTCCGCAACAGCATATGTCTATCTTTTAAGATTGACTCACAATAGCAACTTTTATGTTCTAAATTTTAATTAGATCGCCGCCGCCGGTAGAAATAAAAGTTTACAGGTTACATTCATATAGTAGTAAGGGTAGGTAGGGTAGGTAGGGAAGGTAGGGTAGGGTAGATAGGGTTGGGTAGTTAGGTAGGAGGTAGATAGGTAGGTAGCCAGTTGACGGGACCGAAGCCGCGGGGGTCAGCTAATAAATAATAAAGCTGTACATAAAATAAAGTCCTGCTGAACGCCCGCCTATCACCATCTTCTAGTCTTCTAGTCTATTAACTGGGGAGAAGTGGCGCAACCAACTCCTCAGAATGGCATAAGTTAAGGTTTTCAACAACAACAGGACAATGATGCTAGAAATTCTAGGTACATAGACCTACATGACACCATAATTATGTCTACTGGTTATCATTACCACTTGATTGCCATGATTACCACGCTCAGCAGACATGTTACTGACAGCATCGTGATGATGACCAGCTGAAAGACATCTACTTCTGCACATAACCTTCGTAACCCGATCACCGCTTTGCCGAAGTATGTTCTGAAGTTCCAAAGCCTCGAACATCGACGCCGAGTTGCCAGCTTGTCTGTTACATTTTTATCTGTTACATTTCTGGGGAGTGTGCGATGGAACTGCACAATTTGATTCCGCCTAGCCCTTTCCATCATCGGACAACAAGACTTACGGCCGTGCGCTATCGGTACATGACGGACATTCCACCTATACACACAAACTGTTATGCTAATACTTTCATTATGCGCACATTTACGGAGTGGAATTACCTTCCGGAATCTTTGTTCCCTGTTAGCTACAACCTTGGGGTCTTTATGTCAAGAGTGAATATGTTACTTCTAGGCAAGCGTGCTTCACCGTAGACCACATCATCGCTTACCATCAGGCGAGGAAGACGTCAAATGCGAGCATATCGAAAAAAAATACAAATTTCACTCTTTTGGCATGGTTTCGTCATTTGAATACTTCGTGACCCCATCGGGGCTTCACAGGTTCCGCAGTCATTAGTATGCAAGAAGCAGATTGCTAGGTATCCTTTACAACAACCCACGCTTAAAAAGTTAGCAGAATGTATGCTAAAACTTAAACTCACCGGTAAATAACAAGCAGAGTGAGGATGACCGCCAGAATGATGTACCAGAACCACAAGAAGATGTACGTCTTCTCGTTAACGATGTTCAGCGGAAGTATACACAGACTGTCGTGCGTCTGTATGCTCCCTGACGCACCGAACTTGTGGAACGTACACTTTGTGATTCGAGGGAAGATGTAGATCATTGGATCATATCTGGAATGAGAAAGGATGGAATTAATAGAATATTAGAAGCGGAATAATTTTGTTTTGTCGCGAGGGTTGCTGTGAAGCAGTTGACTATTTTGGGCATTTGTTATCTCATAATATGGATAAACCTGCTGGCTTTTGAAGGGTTCATTGTAATTAAAGGCTCATGACCCTTTTCTATCTATCGAATCATGTGGTGACAGCCTTCGGATATCCTCCTTCGTGGCTTTAAGCTGAGGCAAAGACATACACATTTATGTCTTCGGTATAGTTCTAGTAGCTATTAATAAAACCATAAAAACACTGTCCTTCCTAATCAAAAGAATACATTTTAAACCAGCTTTTCTCACGTACCTGTCTTCCTGCGGCACTTCACTATACCCCAGCACCCTGGTCCCGTAGGAGAAGAACTCCCCGTTGAAGAAACTGTCCATCATCCACAGCTGCAGCACGATGTTTACCAGGCATAGCAGCTCGCAGCCCCAGTACCGCAGCGCGTACAGTTTGTGCGTCTGGAAAGAGAAAAAGTGATTGTAGATTTTGATAGATTTCAGAATATTCACTCAATATACCTATATCAGAATTAGGCTGAGATTCAGCAAAATATGAATGTTTTTTTTTTAAAATCATTTATTTAAAAAATTAGAAAAGACAGTTCATCTGTCACCATTTCTCACACACAAAGATGAAATGTCGCAACAAACTTTTCAGCAACACATGTCTGTTAAGTTAGAAGAACTTGATTTAATGATGATAGATAATAAGCATAGTAAGTAGTTGAATCGTTTCGATGACGAATATCAATAATATCCAGCAATATTTTGGCTAAACAAATGGTAACTATGGACCTATGGACGTTACTTTTACGAAATAGCCGGCACTATGATTTTCGCCAAACATATCGATTGGTTACTTTTCAACGATATGTTGTATAGATAAATTTACACAATCCGTAGCCGACTTAATTCGCGATGTCCCTGAATTGGTTCACGTTACTCCGGAAGTGATGATGACAATGTTCACTTAGCCATTGGAATCAAAACACCAGTATGCTCCATTTCCACTGAAATGGCCCATTGTTGTGTTGGTCTTTACTTATTTAGTGTTGTACTTAACAACATTGTAAAACCCGATACATGGCCGTGGAAATTAACAGAACTAAGATTCAAAATACGGAAATATCCATGTCAGTCTACATCTAAGTTGAGAACAAAACGCTTTTAAACATTGCCAGATATTTTGCCGCTTTGCACAAAAGGATTAGAGCTCCAATAAATTCACAGAATTCCTTGTGCTCTAGTGGACAGAAGACCGCTCTATCAACTAGAGTTGCCGCAAAAACTCGCTATTATTCGGTATTCGGCATTACTCGTCATTGTTTTGATATTCGTCGAATACCGAATAATAGATAGTATTATTCGGCATTCGGCGAATAGTCGTCGAAAATAAAAACAAAAGAACTAATGAGTTAAAAATAATCATTTTTTTAATTATTTTCCTTAATAAAACAATACACAATATCAATTATTATCTGTAATATGTGCCTGTGCCTATCATATTCATGAAATTAAATTAGTAAGGCTTTTAAATTAATATTTAAAATCCAACAGAGGCAGATTGTGGTGCACAAAAACAATTTTTCTGCACGTTCTGGAGCAAGTCGGTTTCGTTTTTCCTCGTAAATTAAACCTGCCTCGGAAAATAGTCTTTCTGAATAAACAGAGCTTGCTGGTGTGATTAAGTATCGTTAACAAGCTTACTTAAAATAGGAAATCTATTCTTATTGGTACTCAAAGCCAAATATTTTTAATGTGTTTAATGGTTTTTTTTATGTCGAATAGTAATGTCGAGTTATTCGACTATTCGCCAAAGTGAATGGCGATTAATCGGTATTCGACTATTCGCTATAAACACTATTCGCGGCAACTCTACTATCAACTATAATTATTGCCAAAAACATTTTTAGGTGTGACCACAGACACATTTTTGTAGTACATTAAGTTATTACCATTTTGGACTTTTTGTCAATCGTTAAATTGGATTGGATATGGTCTTCCTTATCCGCATTTAGACTCCCGTTCAGTACGTTGTGTGTGGCCATTGACATACGTTATCGCTGATAACATAAAATTTATCTAGGGCAAATTCTTGGGTTCAATATAGGCTCTCTAGTATTTACAACTTCCCAAGCAAAACCACTCTCGTGAGCTAACATAATAAGCATTCATTAATATATTTTCAATAAAGGCGACCGCGTTAAAAAATGCTCGCCATTAGACATAAGATATCTAAGTGTATGAAGACATAAAGGCGTCGGTGGTCGGTATTAAAATTCCTGAGGAGTGAACAACCGCTTAATGAAGATAGCACTGTCTCCGGGCGACTATATGAACTGAGTTGGAATGATGACGACTTTATATAGAAGAGTTTATGTATTAAAGGGGGTTGATAATAATTGATCTTTGTAATAGTCTTCAGTTAATTGTATAATCAAACACATTAGCTTTAGTAAGCAATCAAACTTTTATGAGGTCAAAACGAAGAACCAAGGGTGAGATCTGAATGAAACCAGCACAAAACAAGGTAAGCATGGTTCAAAAGAGATGAGGGATATTATACACAGCAATGTTAACCATAAGGATGATGTTGACAAACTTTCCTTTGTCGGCTACATCTACAAAGGGACAATAGACAAATTGGCGATTCCAATTTATCTGTTTAGTAGACAGGAAGCGCTGTGTAGCTGATGAATTTTAATGTGAGGTACAATATAAGGTATCCAGAATTCAATCCAACATCGACTCCAGACACGTATTATATTGTATAAGCTTGTAATTTTCTTAGTAATCTGTCACTCCACATAACGACACCACATTCTCGTATTTCTCTTAATGTTTTATTAACATTTTTGTGTGACATAATCTCCTAAAACACTCAACCGTTTTGGATATAACAGGCTCTTGAACACGAGTGTATGTACATCATTATGTCATTTTATCTCGAGTAGATATTAGCGGACTATTGACCGGTGGAGGTATTTAACCCAGAAAGATAGGTTAAGGTTGCCCTAGTCGACGGCACGAACTATTTTGTGGGCGGGGTTAAAATGCATGCTATCTCATCCGACAACACGTGCGAACGAGATAGACGATCTGTTCAAAATAATGTTATTTGCATTTTTGAACTACTAATCTATCCCTGTACGGTGACTGTTTTGCAAATTTCGTTCTTCTTAGGATATTTATTTGCGCCCAAAGATTCGTTAAAATTAGTGTTGGACTATGGAACTTTCGACGCTCCTAATTTTCAAATATTTATTGTTTTACTTTTTTATCCATTCAGGGCTAGATAATGATGAGACAAATTGATATAATTTTTTATATTGAACGTACACCGTCAAATAGTGGAGTAATCGCCAGACTACGTTTGTATGGAAGAATGGTTGACTAGTGCTAAGGTAAGGTATTCCTTTAGTATTTATATAACTAGTGTTTTAACAAAACTGGCGATATGTGGGTGTACTATAGTATAGGTGCACCTCTGCCTAGCCGTTCAGGGAATAAGGCGTGATGTTAAGTGGCGTCTTCAAGTCAAGAGTGAATAGGTTGCTTCTAGACAAGCGTGCTTCACCTTCGACCACATCATCACTTAACATCAGGCGAGATAGTGGTCAAACGCGAGCCTATAACAAATAATTACTATAAACGATTATAATTGTAAAAAAAAATGTTTTCCTGTAAGGGCTGTGTCATATGGACAGGTGAGTTATTTTTGTGAGAAGCTTTGTCACAAGTAACCGGCAAACATTTTACATGTCACATACTAAATCATTTAAAGGCACTTTCACTTTTGAACAATCAAGGTGCAGTTATGATCACATTATTCCAGTAGCTTTCCAGTCCAGAGATCGAAACCAGTGCTGGAATTCCACTGAAACAATGTTAACTGGTACTGGAATTGATGAATACGTTCTACTTTTTCATTCCAGCTCGCGCATTCCAGCGGCACAGGAATAGTGTAGACGGCCAGTCCGTAAGATGGTTAAAGCTATTTAGACGTTCTAAAACATACGAAGAACGTTCAAGAGCTTTAATGGACACTGTTTTAATTAACTACAAAACTTCATTATAATGCTTATCTTACTTCCTTTTTCCTTCCTGCCTTCAAACACATAAAAAGCATTGACACAGTTACAAACTATACCTAATCGCGTCTTCCTGTGCAGAAATTCCCTTCTGCACCACATCATCACAAGGCCCGAATACCAAGAACTGTTCTGGTGAAATCAAAGGAGTATTCATAGTGTACCACGCGGGTGGCTTCGAGTATGTTTGGGTTATCAATCACACGCATATCAACAGTTTCATATTTACAAACGGACCTTGTCACCGGATCGTTATGATTATCTTTTGGCCCGCTTGACTCTTGAGACGAACACTGGTCAGTTATTGGAGATATAGCCCTGATAACGAAGCTTATGAAATAGCTTATTGTTGATGTGCGATACTTATGATAGGGTTGAAAGGTAAGCGGAATGTGGCAGATGGTTGCTTTACTCAATTCTCTCTATTTCAGTTGAGCGTGCTACTCTTAGGAGTATATATTATACAAGGTGGGCAAAAGAAGTCATCCGATGTTGCTGGCTCTCTTTTTTATTTCTAAATGAAAAACTACGATTCTGTGTTTTGATTATGTTTATTTGTACCTTTAGAATTTTACTGGTCAAGTCGAGAAGATTATATCGCCATACGGGCTCGTTTTATGGCATTTTTCATCACTTCGGCGAGAACTTCGGGTGACAGATTCTCGCACTCGTGTCGAATGTTGTCCTTGAGGGCTTCCAGAGACTCGGGCTTGTTCACGTAAGCACGGGACTTCAAAAAACCCCACAAAAAAAGTTTGGAACGTTTAAATCGGGCGATCTTGCGGGCCAGTGCAAATCGCCAAAACGAGAGATGAGGCGACCCGGGCACGCTGCCTTCAGAATATCGGCTGTGGCTCGCGCAGTGTGTGCCGTTGCTCCGTCCTGTTGGAACCGCATGTCCCTCAGTCCTAATTCGTCCAATTTCGGCACCGTCCACTGTTGTCGTTTGGCCAGCGGCATTCTCGAAAAAGCGTGAACAGCGCACCATGCAAGCAGTCACTTTGAGCGGGTGTAATGGCTCCTCGTGCCCCAGAAGCGATAGTTTTGCTTGTTCACGTACCCGCTGAGGTGGAAATGAGCCTCATCGCTCATTATCATTATGGTCAAAAAATCGTCATAATAATAGACACGATTATGCCGCGTTCTTGGGGAGTGCACTGAAAAAAGTTTTGAGTAACAAACAACAAACAATTGAGTAACCTATTACATAAAAATAGTGACTACATAACTATAGTTCTTAGTAGACAAATTCAGTTTTGTTATTAGTAGTTCTGTTATTAGTGGCTCGACAAAAATGATTACTTCCTAACAAATTTATAATTCACGTTGTACCAAAGTGTTTTAGAATAAATAACTTAATGTTATGTGTATTAGGAACAAAAGTGTTATGTAAAAATTGCCACATTTCATTGTTAGCGCATACAAAACCGTTTGGTTAAAACTTGGTCATGGGTTTGGTTTTGTTCAGTTACTAGTTACATCACTTTATTATTATTGTAACCCTATTTTGTTATGTGTAAATGAACTTGTTGAATAATTTATGGCTGCCCCTCATATTACTTGCAACAGTACGGAATTGTTATCTGTAACTGTAACTTTTCGGTTAAATGTAACAAAACTTTTTAGTTACTAATAGTGTTTTTTTTTGGTTATAGTTTTTCAGCCTATAGCCGAAACTAATATACCTATGTACCTATAAGAAGTTTCAGCAAGACATATCCTTCCCCAAATCTTACTTAAACTCCTCATATACTTAGGTACTAATTTCGCCTGCAAACTTGGGATCCCTACATAGAATAAGAAAAATAACTTTCTTTAAATTAGTATGTATTTATTAAGTATCCAATCAATCACTTTTAGTAAGATTTTATATATTAATTATCACAAATTCAGACAATGAGTAAGCTTGTCTTCTTCTATTGCATTTGTTTCAGGGGGGTCCTCATTAGGGAATGTTACAACTGGCAAGTAGTCCACTGTATACAGCATTATTTTGTTGTTTGAGTCCGGAGTAGTATGACACTGAAATATAAAATAATAACATGATCAACCTTATTTTCCATGGGATTTGTATCCACAACCTCATCAGATCGGATCGGATCAGGGGCTGGAGCCCCAAACCACTAGAAGACCACAGAGACAATAATTAATTTAAAAGTAATAAATACTAACTGCCATACATGAATTAATACTTTTTTTTTATATGATAGTTATAAAATATTTTATTGCTAATTTAAATTACTAAACAGGTAGGTAAAATTAAAATTCTTATTTATTAAATTGTTGACAGGTACTTAATTATTAAATATTGTTATGATTACTTACAGTGTTCTCAAAAGCATTTGACATTATGTTGATCAAAAGTTTTATTTGTGTGGCCAGCTTAGCCCGGTGTCCAATTATTGGCACCAAGTCTTATAGGTCGGACTCTGACAACATTTGGAGGGTCTCGACATCAATACTCTTCTGAAATATTAATGAAAATTAGTACATACAAAAGTAGACATAAATTAATGGTAAAATTGTTAATAGTCACATAGGCAATAAGTTCATTATTGTCTTTTTAACTCCGCACTAAGTGGTTTATTCAGTTTGTTAACTAGCACCAAGGTACTTTAAAAAAATCAGAGCCGGTTGAGAGAAGACAGGCACTAGGTTAAGTAGGTGCGGATGCGGTAGGTATGCAGTTAATAATATTATACATTAGGAAAGAGAAAACCTGCATAGGGCTTATGGTCCACTCAAAGTTAGTTGAAGATTCAAAAGTCAGACAATAGCTCGTAACAGTCCATTGCTGAGCCTTCTCCAATATTGGAGGGTATTGTCATAATCTCCATGTCTGGCAGGTCGGTTGGAGATCGCAGTGCTGATAGATACCCGGTAGAAAACGCTGCTACTCGTTTCCTGGCCTACGAAGGTACCTATTAAACGGTAAACCTTGACATCAGTCGCCTTGTACGACACCCTGATGTAGTTTGTAGTATGGTGCTAGCTTTTCTATTTTGCCACGCTGCCAAAAAGAACGGCGGCAAACTAACGGGAAATGCCCCTGTATAAAATACCTAGTGATCTATTGAATGAAACACTATTGTCTAGTTATTGGAATAGAAGCTAAAAGTACTCACCCAAAAATTTTGGTATATCCTTCCAATCCCCATGACCGCAGGTAGTCGGAGATTGTTTTTTTCGCCGCCTCATCTGCTGGCGGAAGATCCATTTTTGAAGTTTTGTCAAGTTTATATTCATGCAACTAGGTACTGTTACTGCACAGTACACACTGATCTGGGGGATCACGTCCAGATCTTAAAACAATTCAACAAAACAATTCAAGCAAATCACGGGTACGTCACGCGCGCGACGCACCGGCTATCCAGCCTCGCAAAACGAAAAGTAAAGAACAGGTTTCTACAGGTTCCGTTTGATTGATTCAATGAGGTAGGAAAGCGGGAACAAAACGTTTTGTTATGCACAGCATAACTTTAATCACCACATAATATATTGTTGTGTGATTGATAACCAAAAATATTCTAAAACCAACATAATAAATATTAGTTGGTCTCAGTCAAATTTTTTGTTTGTTTATAGTAACTTTACAACGCAAATTTCAACAATAATTTACAGCTGGAAACAAACTAATAACAGAGTTGAAAAATAGCAACATAGTTGATTAAAAAATAGTTTTAGCTGGGTCAACTGTAAGTCACAAGTGTGTTTGATTATAGCAAGACATAGTATGTTGCAAAGTACCGAAATCGAATGTTGCATTAGACAACATAAGCTTTAGTAGTTTTCAACCAACTCAAATAGCTAAAATATTTTTGTAAAATGCAACAAAAGCAGTTGATCAATACGTAAATGAAATTCGTTTGTTAGTTAACAATGTTTGGCTATTCGTCAGTTAACTCAACTAGTTCTGTTAAATACTTTTTTCAGTGTGTATCGCTCCACGTATTCTGCATCTGTCTAGTCCAAAAATGTCAAAACAGATTTGACATTGGCGGCCATTTGCAAAAATGAGAGCAGCTGCCAATAGGGTGATTTCTTTTGGCCCACCTTGTATATATCTATACTAATATTATAAAGCTGAAGAGTTTGTTTGTTTGAACGCGCTAATCTCATGCACTACTGGTTGGATTTATTTTTTTTGTTGGATAGCCCATTTATCGAGGTAGGTTATAGGCTATATAACATCACGATATGACCAATAGGAGCGGAGCATAAATGAAAAATGTTACAAAAACGGGCATAATTATTCCTTTTTGAGCTTCCGTTGCGTGCGCTAACGTTCGTGCGTAAACGGCTAGAGGTAGAACAGGAAGACAGGAGAGACTAAAGTAGCAAAATCGTAAATATCAGCAAGTAAAATCGATGGTAATTGATTAAAAATTGAATGGGAAACATCATTACTGACAACAACATTAATTTGTCTTTGACATTGAGCTTATCTTTGTATAACTCGAAGGCAAAAACTCGACTAATTTTGCAATGTTTACTAATTTTGATGTCACATAAACCATTGTCAACTTTATTATTTATGATGCCTCGTCATAAAGATGACTATATTTATTTATACTCGGACAAAGGTATGATGTGCATATACAAGTCGGAAGTTATAAATATTATGCCATCCCATTTGTGATGTGTCAAGGTAGCTATTAAAATAGCTTGCTCATCAGATCTAACTGTTAATGTAAATATGGACAGACGGACATCCAAATACCAACGACATTACTGCCTGGTTGCAAATAGCCTAGGGTTCAAAAGTCTTTTTTTTTTTACTATAGTCGAAATATTCTGCAGTCATAATTTGGTCATCTTTAGGAAACGGGCATAGATGAATAACTATATGATTTAAACAATCGAATAGTACATCTCTAGTGGTCATATATTTGTGTGAGCACACTAGGCACATGGCGTCAACCCCAATTTTTATGTTGCGCACGATTTAAGACAACTAACGCCAACGACCTTGAGGGAACAAAACGCGCACTCGTTTCACACCCGCACGACCCAAAATTTTGTAGTTTTTTGTACTTTCCTTATTATTCTATGACTTAAAAAAAAGCCTCGGATCAAAATGTAGATAATTAAACTGTCTTTGAGTTGGTTGTTGATTTCATTAAAATACGCCCAGCGGTTTTGGTGCGATTGTCGTGTTTTTGTCCGTTTTAGACATAACTTTACAAATTAATTACACTATGTTATACGAATTAAAACACAAAATTTGCTCAGATCAAATTATTAAGAACATGGTCTAATATAACATATTTTTCCAAAAAATTATGACTAGCCATTTAGACGTAATTCTCATTTTAAAATCAGCTACTCAAGGGAATCGGCGCCTTAAAACTACAGACAAACAACATCACGAACCGGTATAACTTGAATGAACACCGCCTAGGGCTCCAGACGAGTAACATTTTATCGACGACAGCTATTGTCGATATGGAAAAAAACCGACCTAGCGCACCTAGTGTTATATAATCGCCGATATAATATCATTTTCCCTAAAGCCTCTGTTAGGTATTTCATCACGAATTACTTCAATGGATAGTTCTATTCTACTATGGGTACAAAATACAAAGTACCACCATGAAACCATGAGGTACCCGCTAGCCCCTGTAGGTCTTGCATCAAGTTGCGTCACGCTTGCATCATTGTCGAGTCAATGGCGTTTGCGACAGTTGCCTATCAACTATCAAGCTGTCATTAGTCAGACAATGCTGTGCAGTGAGGTCAATGATTTACGGACAAGCCAAATGTTTTGCTATTAATTTGGTTGTACGACATTCGTATGATATAAGCATACTTCTTTTTGAAAGATTCCATCTATTGGTTACTAGGTACAGAAGGTTGGGCACATCCACAACAATAAAACACATAAAATCCACCGAAAATATTCTAGGAAGGTACTAAAAACTTTAAGGTTACACTAGTCGAAAATTCTTCCATACAAACGTAGTCTAGGGATTATTCCACTGTTTGAAGATGTACGTTCAAAATAAAAAGTGATATCAATTTATCTCATCATTATCTAGCCCTGTATGGAAGCAAAAAAAGTAAAAAAGAAAAGATTTTAAAGTTATGAGCGTCGAAAGTTCCACATTTCGACACTAATTTTAACACATTTTTGGACGCAAATAAATACAATAAGAAGACGGAAAATTGCAAAACGGCCTCCATACAGGGATAGATTAGTAGTTCAACAATGCAAACAATTTTATTTTGTACAGATAGATTTAGTCGATTTTTCATGATATCTAGACTGCCAAAGGTCTGTTTCTAAAATTTCGCGCGCTCGGTTTCGTCCTAAATCATTATCCATTTCGGTACAAATTTGCAAAAGTGTGTATTCGTACCCGAACTAGCTTCCTACTGCTCATCACAGCATCTATCTTTTCCGCACGTGTTGCCGGTTGATATAAAATGCATTTTAACCCCGCGCACAAAATAGTTCGTGCCGTCGATTAGTGTACCCTTAATTGCAAAAACTATCGTGGCTGTGTCCACATCTTTCTCAGTTCAGTTGATCGACTTCGAATTCCGATCTACTGCAATTTAAGGGATACCTGGGGATACTCAAAATGTTAAGATATTAGCACAATAGACACCTTTCAATTCTGCTCGGGCAAATTCCCCCACTTAACAAGCACAATATTCATTGAGCAGCATCGCCCTTGTAGGGTGACACCACACACTGGTAGGGTCGTGAGAGGGGCTGGGCGGCTGGCTACATGCGGCAGATGCACGAGAGAGAATAGCCAGCACCTGGCGGTTTTTGTATAGTGGCACAGGAAATAAATGTGATGCTAGTCAAGGCAATGTATGCTCTATTAAATGGTAGCTTATTCATGTTTTTGTGAATGAACTTGCGTGGTGTGTGTGTAGTTAGCTCTATTTTTGCTACAACACGAATGTTGACCAAGATAGACAAATCATTAAAATCATATCATTGTTAAAATGTGTTCTTGTTTTGGCTTCTTTATCGTAAAAACTAGTTTAATTTCTCAAAATAAGATATTGTAGTGTCAGCTATTAGTGAAATAATTTTCAAAATCTGATCTGTATACTCCAGGTCGTCCTAATCATCCAATTTTATTTTTATTAATAACGTCACGATGATAGTAGATCCTTATGGCGTAGCCGTTGTATTAATTTTATTATCATAAAAAAACCGGCTAAGTGCGAGTCGGACTCGCGCACGAAGGGATCCGTACCATTATCGCAAAAAAAACGGCCAAAAATTCACGTTTGTTGTATTGGAGACCCACTTAAACATTTATTTTATTCTGTTTTTAGTATTTGTTGTTATAGCGGCAACAAAAATACATCATCTGTGAAAATTTCAACTGTCTAGCTATCACGGTTCATGAGGTACAGCCTGGTTACAGACAGACGGACGGATCGCGGAGTCTTAGTAATAGTGTCCCGTTTTTACCCTATGGGTACGGAACCCCAAAAACGAATAAAGCGTTAACATAGTACCTAACCTTTGCGGGAGGTAGATAAAGCAAACGAGCACGATATCTACACGGGCTAGTATGTATGTTGATTGATGAACTAAAGTATGACTCTTGGACCATCCACGTGCCTGCCACACGAGGCTCAAGTGGCGTGAAACAATACAAAATTTATTTATTTGAACGACTATACAGTATTGTACCATAGCAATGTGACTGAAATGATACAATTCAGGGCAGGGCATCACAAATAAACATACAGTTCGCGTCACGTAAGTAACTTGGAAAACTTCCCAAAGGCAAGGCGTGGCTGCTGTTTAAGAAAGAGATTTACTACAGCACAGCCTTTTGTAGCCTACTTCAGAGCGGCTAATAAGAAATAAGTTTTATGTACACGACTCGAACCGAGAACTCTACCGGAGTTTTTTTGTATACACGTTCACAAATCTGCTCACGTCCACAAGTTTAATACTAAGTTCCAAACTAATGACCATTATAAAAAATACACGATTCTTCCCAAGTGAACCGACATACCCATAATCATTTGAGTCCTCATGGCAGTTAAAAACAAACAATCGAGTAATCGGACTCGTCTAACTAATTATTCAGCACCGCACTAAGGTTTCACATCACTGGCCCATTGTTGCTGGTGAGTGGTGGTTGACATACATGAGACCGGCAATCACGCAAGGAGTATTATTACACTTTCATAACTTCCATGGTGAAGCAATCCGGTGGTTAGTACTGAACGTATACGTTCGGTAGATACCTCCACAGTCCACACCCCCAAACGCCTTCGACAGTTGAAACAGTCGGTATTGCAAGACGAAAACGGGGCAAATTGACGTAGAAAACGTGTTCTGTCGACCCCAAACTACATGGAACGGGCAGATGATGATGAAACAGTACAGCAAGTTGAAAAAAAAAAGCGTTGGAATATACAGTCTTATACAGAGTCCATAAATTGAAGATAATTTGACAAGAAGATCTCCAGTGAAATAATTATCGAGTCAATGGCCCGTTTAGGTATAGTACCTGGGCTACCGAGCTCTGGTCGGGTGAAAATAGAGAAAACGACGTTTTCTAACAATGAAACCTAGCTAGATCGTTTATCACCCCCGAAACCTCCTGCATACTATATTTCATGAAAATCTTTGGAGCCGTTTCCGAGATTCAGATTATATGTATAAATACAAGAATTGCTCTTTTAAAGGTATTAGATTAGATTCAGAAAATAATACAAAAAAAAAAACTTTTTTACAAAAAAATACTACCGACTATCTTTTTGTAAAAAAGTTTTTTTTATTTTTCACTTTTTAGTTGTACCTACCTAATAGGATAGTTGTTTAGTAAGTTTCCTATAACGCCAGAATAGATTACCCGAATATCATGAAACTTGAACAAAACCGATCAAATGAGAGAACTGCTTACCCCTTAAGAGCGTACTGGCGTGATGTTATGTTATGAAATGGTATAAACAATAAACAGGCATGCGATTGCAGCAGTCCCGAGAGATTTGCCGTTATTTATTGAAGAGTTCTGTTGTATATCTTCGAAGTTCTTCATCAGATCTTCACCAAATTAAAATGGGACCAATTTCGAAACATACTCTTTCAAACAGATTTTTTTTTTTAAAAACGGTCCTTAATTGACGGAGATATCGGTGAACATACATAAAAAAAAAAACATACAAGAAGTCGAACATAGAACCTCCTCCTTTTTCGAAAGTCGGTTAAAAATAGACACACTCGTTCTGTAGTTGTATAATGAGGTATACAGGAAAATAAACAACCTAAAAAGAGAGTTCCATGACTTTGCAAAAAAAATCAATAAGGATAATAGTAGAGCTTACTACATAGTGTATTACATAAAGCGGTCATTGCTCCAACACCTACCATTAATACAAGCAACAAACTATCTTTCTGACCGTTGATCTGTCTATTGATCCTGACAAAAAACTGCCCATTATGAACTAGTCGGAATATGCAGCAAAAACTTTTACATGTAGATCCGAACAACTGCTTAGGAGGAAAGATTTATCCTTTCGAGAATTGAATTTACAATTAGGTATTTTTGGCTAGGATCGGACAGCTACAATATATCTGCCACACCAGAAAAATATCGGGAAATTGTAGGAGCCGTTATTAAGTAATCATTCATCATGTAGGCGACCACTGAAAATCAGCGCCGTGCTGTGGTTCCCCCACGGCACAGCATTATGCTGAGTGGAAGCCTTCTTGCCACAATCATGACATGCATCTGCCTGGTATCTTTTTCACCCTATTCCTTTTGGTGTTTTTATGCAAAATGTAGGTAGTAAATGTTATTATTGTTTTATTTATTTCTTGATTTTACTAACTTACTTTAAGTACTACTAATACTACTGTTAAGGGTTTAGCATAAGCATGTATTTATATTGTATGTCGTTTAGTAACAGTTAAAAACTTTTTCTTTCTTTCTTTCTACGTCGCTTCCACAAAATATAGTTATGTAGAGTAGTTGTATTACAGATGAGTAAGAGATAATTAGTTACCCTGTCTTTTCACCCGACTGCCGAACGAAGGAAAAGAGTTTAGCAGTCTATGAATGTATGTATGTTTGATCCTATGTGGCGTTCTAGAGACCAAACGCGTTGGCCAATTTTGATGATTTTTACGTCAATCGATTCGTCTTTACCTTGCGAGTGTCACTGGCTACATTAAAATTGGAAAATATAAAACGGCGGCTCTTGGGCGACATTTTGTGGGTACCCAATATCTTTTCTTCCTTGCTCATCGAGTGGGTAATCAAAATGAAGGGTTTTAAGAGGTGATTTCAAAACTATATGACACTTATATGTTTAAATGTACCTAATTCGAAAAAAAATGTGAAAAAAAAATGTTTTAAATAAAAAAAGTAAATTCAAAAAGTCAAAAAACCCGACTGCTTAAGAAGTGAACTAAAAATACGAAAACAAGAAGAAAATCATGCTGCGCAGTCGAAGGATACATCTGGTTTTGGTCAGCCAGCTCGCGACTGCACAGCATGCTTTTCTTCTTGTTTACGTCTTTTTAGTTCACTTGTGTTTTTTGATTTTTTTAATTAACTTTTTAAACTAGGAAAAGCCTTTTTCTTCAAGAACATACAGTATTTCGTAACTTCTGATATTGCGTCTGACTGAGGCAAACTTAAAAAAAAATACGGATGGAAAAACCCTCGCCTATTGGTCAATGCAAGGTTCTTAATGGATAAACTTCAACAAAAGTACGTTAACGCAAATCTATATTACGCATACACGATAATCAAACAATTACCTTTAATAGGTATTATTACGCAGTATTGTCTCTGATTTAATCATTTTGTTTCTATTGTTTCCTGATCATTAAAGCCATATTTGTTTTGTTTGTAGCAAGGCGCCATAAATTCTCAGATAACTCCGGATGCCGATAGACCGGACTGGACACGTAAAATCTGCTTGCCATATGTTGTGGCCCCCAGCTAAGTTTTTGCGTGCTAATTTACAATCTCTCAAAACAAATTGGTCTTTAACTTCTTTGGAATATGATTTCAGTTTGCATACAGATGTATAATTGGCCACCAAAGAAAGATACAAACTTCGGCGATCCTTTTACAATAAATTTTAAAATTAGAGTAGGAAAATTGTCGAAGTAAAACGCCAGCAGTTTTAAACTATATTACAGAAAGAATTGGTTCTACAAAATAATTCGATTTACTTTTCAATTCATATTCAAGAAATCAAATATATGTTTGTCAGCAGTCGCCACAAAGCCCAAGCCACAAGTAGGTAAACTGCACTTAATGTAGAAGGGATAAAGTGCATTTTGAATTGGAAGTGAATCTACGTCTTATGTTTCATATCCCCAATAACAGGGGTCAGTGATTGCTGTTCTGCTCTCTTTTAACTTGAACAGGAAGTGGGGAAGAGACCCTAAATTAGGGGAAAACAATGTGTATTCAACAAAAGTTTCTGCGTTATGCGGATTATGAATGAGAAGCTTCTGTTCGCAAAAAGTTCAAGATCATTCACTATTTCTCCTACTTTAAGAACTACTTGGAGGTAATACTAATGGGCTGGTGACCAGTATGCTACATTATCATGATGCTTGATGTAATGAAATGAAGGCAAATTGATGCAGAACAGAAGCGAATTTCTAAAAATGCACAAGGCATATTGACTCCTATCTCCACAAGATAACGTACAATATTATATTTTACTAGCTGTTCCACGCGGCTTCACTCCCGTCAACTGGCTAATTACCTACCCTACATGCATGATTGTTGCGTAACTTAAACCATTTGCACGTCGCAACGGAAGCTCTCAAAATGGAATATTTTGCCCTGTTTTTGCAACATTTTTCATTTATGCTCCGCTCCTAATGGTCGTAGCGTGATTTTATATAGCCTATAACCTTCCTCGATAAATGTACTATCTAACACAAAAAGAACTTTTCAATTCCAACCAGTACTTCCTGAGATTAGCGCGTTCAAACAAAAAAATCTATACTAATATTATAAAGCTGAAGAGTTTGTGGTCAGCTAGTATTATATACTAGCTGTCCCACGCGGCTTCGCTCCCGTCAACTGGCTACGTACCTACCCTATCCTACCTACCCTACTCTACACCTACACCTTCCCTACACCTACACCTACACCTACCCTACACCTACGCTACACCTACCCTACACCTACCCTACACCTACCCTACACCTACCCTACACCTACCCTACACCTACCCTACACCTACCCTACACCTACCCTACACCTACCCTACACCTACCCTACACCTACCCTACACCTACCCTACACCTACCCTACACCTACCCTACACCTACCCTACACCTACCCTACACCTACCCTACACCTACCCTACACCTACCCTACACCTACCCTACACCTACCCTACACCTACCCTACACCTACCCTACACCTACCCTACACCTACCCTACACCTACCCTACACCTACCCTACACCTACCCTACACCTACCCTACACCTACCCTACACCTACCCTACACCTACCCTACACCTACCCTACACCTACCCTACGCAACAAAAGCTCTCAAAAAGGAATATTTTCGCCCGTTTTTGCAACATATTTCATTTATGCTCGGCTCCTATTGGTTGTAGCGTGATGTTATATAGCCTATAACCTTCCTCGATAAATGGACTATCCAACACAAAAAGAATTTTTCAATTCCAACCAGTACTCCCTGAGATTAGCGCGTTCAAACAAAAAAATCTATACTAATATTATAAAGCTGAAGAGTTTGTGGTCAGCTAGTTATTATATATATAGTATAGATTATATCCCAAAGTTCATCAAACTCTTGAAAACGTGACATTCTGTGAGCCATGGCGATTGTTTAAAGTCCAAATCATATGAGATTATCGTCACAGTTTGGTAGCGAATGTGTATCCCATATTGTTTTTACCTTTTAGCAAACATTATCGCCGATTGCCGATAGATTATTACTCTGCCTAGATCCTTCTAACCGTCCAATTATAATCAAAACGTAAATACATACATCTTAAAGGTTAAATTGTCCTACTAATCTAACTAGGCAAGGCATAATTGGACCATTTTTTAGGGCCATCTGCTCACCGTGTCAAGGCGAACATGGCCAGTTGCAATGACATCTGACAAACTGCAAACATTCCCCTTTAGGGCATGACGTACCCTTGCCATTAAATTTTTCTTTATGAATTGTAATTATGTCATATTATTCCCTACCACTCTGTGGTAGTGTGGTGCATATTGTTTTGATTTAATTATCGTTTGTTAAGAATGTTGAATGACGTAAATAAGCCCGTTATTGTTTTAATTAATTGATTTTACCGTCATTTAATCATAAGCACTATTCATTTATTTTACTCAGAATAAGAGAAACGGAGTTTCTTTTTTTGTTTTTGTTAGTAGGTTACCTAGCGGTGCATGTATATGACGTAAATAATTAACTCTAATAAATAACAGGGTTACAAAAAGGACTTAAATTATGTGACTACGTGTTTTCCAAAATCTCTTCGCTTGTATTGACGAGAGACATACTACCTACGGGAGAATACTGTAAGCAGAACAAGACACCCAAATTTACTACAGCAGCTGCAAGTAGCCTCAAACAAAAAATAACCTATTATGGCTGGTGCCTGGTTAAGCTCTTTAAAAACACATCAGGACCAGACATGTGGTTCCCTTCCCCATATCTTAGTACAAAAACGACTACTATGAACTCCCATCCACTCCTGCGCATTATAAATTATCGTCGCGTCGCACGGTAGCAGTTTTGAAGTACCGTTAGTACAAAAAGTGTCGTCAGACCAGTCGCGGTTGACGGCAACCAAATAAACAAGTTGCTATTGGAAAGTTCTGTAGTGTTGTGGACATAGCTACTGATTTTGTTAATCATTGAATAATGGTTGTGTTGCCCCGGTTAGCCCTAAAACTTGGCACTTGTTTGAATTGTTATTTTGAAGAAGAGAATTCGTTTAATTAAAGGTTTCTTGGAAGTACTCATTTATTTTACTTTCGCTGATAGATATAGCTAACCCCGAAAACTAGGATAGGAGACGGGAGCTAAAATCTCAAGAAAAACAAGCTAATAGTCTAATAAAAATTTGTTCGTATCGGCAGCTGATGGATATATTGTTGACCACATAGAACAATATATTCCCACATAGCCGAGTAAAATAGTACTACCCAAAGTATGCGAAATAGACAAACCGTAAAAGCAATTTTAAGACAATCACATGGCACTCATTGTGCGAAGCATTCACTCAGGAGTCCGTACATAATAGCCACACGTTTATGAATGAAATCTTCATACTCCACTGCACACGTTTGCTAGAGTCTTAAATACATAATAATACATAATTAATTTAGTACCTGTATGTTACTAAATTAATTACGTATAATATGTATGACCTACACACGTGAGAAGAATGCGTGGTTAAAATTCAAAGGTCGTACATTATAATATACTTTTCGATTTGTAGATATTCAAGTTCATTATCAATTCTAATCAATTGATTATGAATTCTTCGTAGTTTTTGACGAATTCCATAGGTCCAGTAGGGATATTCTCAAAGGATACAAGAACCTTAAGCGCAGCGCTGCGCTGTTTTGTACTAGTAAGCAATACTGTTATGAATATGTTGCAAATTTCTATTTAAGAATATCAATGTGGAATTGTGGATGGCTATGAAAGTAGAAGACCAAATAACGATAGCCAGTTTGTGTGAATGACAAATGTCAAGAATGGCTATACTGGTAGGAGTGAGCATGGGAGAAGTAGACATTGAACAAAAATAATTGGGACAAAGTAAAGATAAAGATGATGATATTGACGAGGAATTGCATTCTGTAACTGAATTTTCATAAAAACTAAAGCCAAAAATATACAGGATGCTAAAGGTACGTACGACGAATAAAAGAGTATGGGCGAAGAAGTCATGTTGCGCCGATACATAATTAATTGGCACAAGGTAACAATAAAGATGATGACACTGACGAGGACTTGCATTCGGTAACTGAACTGTCATAAAAACTAAGGGCAAAAATATACAGGATCCTAAAGGTACTTCAAATTAACTGAGATTTAAACATAATCCAAAGGTTTAAGGTAACCCATCCGTAAAGTAAGCTTCAACAAAAAATATACCCGAAAACATTGAGCAAGGTAGCACAAATCCAAATAAAATTTAACATTATGACGAACTTATGGAAAAAACTTTAAGGAAACAGTAAAGATTACTTAGATGTATGTACAAGATTTTTTTAAGCATTCGTCATCGAATTGCGAGAATATATGCAAATGTAGGAAGATAATGTTGTATATTGTGCGAAGGAATTAGTCTTAGTTGGTGTAGTATGCTAATTCAAACATCTGTTTTAGTAATTACGGGTTTTCCGCACAAAGAAATAAGCTGCGTAAATTTAATATAAATTTATATGGATCTCAACTAAGAAACCTTTATTCATTTTAGACTATCTTTTATACTTTTTTCGGTATGGGCACGTTCAGCGCAATCTGTCTTTGTACTTCTGTTTTGTCTTTTACTCCAAGTTTGTTGCTGTTGTGTTGTGCCTGTGTCGAATAAACATTTTCTATTAGAATAGAATAGAATAGAATATACTTTATTGTACACCATAAAAATTACACATCTATTTTAAGAAATCTTAATTATACGGGTACAAAGGCGGTCTTATCGCTGACAGCGATATCTACCAGACAACCTTTGGATGGACTGAGAGAACTTAGAATCAAAAAAAGGGGGTAGTCTGTGGTGTACTGCTATTACATTGAATCATAAATATATACAAAACTATATTGTTATAGTAAATACTATCCATAAACTTAAATACACATATACTTACATATATATATATTCTATTCTATTCTACTATATCCTTTATAGGGAGATTTAAATATAGCTATAGATAACGAGAGAACATAGCAGGAGCTGCTTGTATTTGCACAAAGCACTATCTGTATCATTCAAAGGTCAGTTATCAACTATAGGTCTTTGTTCATTTCTTGTAGTGGAGGTCAGAATCTTCTATCAAAATCATATTCTAAGATTCACATACTTACATATTAAAATCTTGTTGTAGGCGTTTAAGAGGAAACAGGCCAAAATATAAGAAGTGCGTACGTGCTCTCAGTCAGAAACGATCGTGTGATAAAAATATTAAGAAGGCACCGTTTACTTTTGTGAATTTATTATAATGGTAATTAAGTGACTCAGAATTAGCGGAAACTGATGTAACTATAGGTACAGCCTTATGTGCAAATATAGTTTTACACCTGGAGTTTCCCAGGTGATTGTGATTCGCGATTGCCGGAACAATAAAAGGCAGTGAGTGACTGGTCGTAAACAGGTCCTCAAACTTGTAAGCAGGTATTTTTAATTTGAACCAATAAAAGAGTTCCGGGAAATAAAATTAATAATGTGTTTCAATTTAAAGTAGTGTAATTTATTTCAAGACTTATCAAGGTAGACTTCCGTTTCATTACCTAGACAACAATCAACAAGTAATAGAATGTTCTACACATAAGACAACGCAGTATAAAACCTTGCTAAGTCTAGACTAAACGTGTCGGTCGGAGTAAAGGATCTTATTGAAATACTTAATACTGGCTTCGAAACACAGAAACTCTTCATAAAAAATCGTAAGAATGCGATGTTGCTGGCAGGAGTACATTGTTGCAGCAAGCTTAGATACAACTACTGCCTGCCTCAAACATACAACTAGAGTTGCCGCGAATAGTGTTTATAGCGAATAGTCGAATACCGATTAATCGCCATTCACTTTGGCGAATAGTCGAATAACTCGACATTACTATTCGACATAAAAAAAACATTAAACACATTAAAAATATTTGGCTTTGAGTACCAATAAGAATAGATTTCCTATTTTAAGTAAGCTTGCTAAACGATACTTAATCACACCAGTAAGCTCTGTTTATTCAGAAAGACTATTTTCCGAGGCAGGTTTAATTTACGAGGAAAAACGAAACCGACTTGCTCCAGAACGTGCAGAAAAAATTGTTTTTTTGCACCACAATCTGCCCCTGTTGGATTTTAAATATTAATTAAAAAGCCTTACTAATTTAATTTCATGAATATGATAGGCACAGGCACATATTACAGATAATAATTGATATTGTGTATTGTTTTATTAAGGAAAATAATTAAAAAAAATATTATTTTTAACTCATTAGTTCTTTTGTTTTTATTTTCGACGACTATTCTCCGACGAATATCAAAAAAATTACGAGTAATGCCGAATACCGAATAATAGCGAGTATTCGCGGCAACTCTACATACAACCAAGCCCACTACTGAAACTTCTGAAAGCCAGGAATCAATAGTAGCAGACACTAAGAAAGAAAGGCCAGTCAAGTAAATAAGCACAAACAAGTTAGTAGTATAAAGTGGTAACAAGTAGTAACCACTAAGTAACCGTGTTGACAGTCAAAACAGGCTACCCAAGTATAAGGTGTAAGCAAACTTCATTATTGGCAGCAGTGAGCCAACAATGAGCCCACTATGTACTTACACCTGTGCAAAGCGAGAACATCCGCCAGATGACAGGAAGCGGTCGCACTTGATACCGACACCGAGTTCAATCACTGCTCTTGTATGGTTTTATTTGAATGAGGACGTTTGGGGGCAAATTAAGGCATATAAATAAGTTTAAATCATCAATCAAGTAAAAGAAACAAATAAATCTTCGAGAGAGTAAGACATTCTAGACAAAATGCATAGGATTGTCAAGCGCTATCGAAAGGTTGTCATATTTAGAGTTTTTGGCACTAACGAAATATAAGGGTTCGAAATTATCGCTGAATGAAATTAATTGACTAGGGTCTGGTCTACAAATCTACAATTTAAATGGCCAAAAGCACATATGCCGAGTAACTTAGAATCCGGCTCGAGTTTTGCTACAAACTTTTCCTAATACCATTTCAACTCTTCCGAAAATGTTACCGATATCAGTTCGGCAGTATAGGTCGAGAGTACTCGAGAGAATGTGATTCTGTGTCAATTATTACTCCGAAAATGGCCTCGAAGCCTTTCAAGTCAATAATTTCGATGAAAACTTATTAGTCAAGCTTTATTACTTTCAATTGTTAATTACAGGAAATGTTATCTATAAAGCGGTTGTATGTATAGTCATTTGAAACCACAGACAGACAATAAAAGTAATGATCAATTGATTCTTGGTTTGGTAGTCTTACATCATTAAGTATTGTAATTCAATAGCATTACTAATTTTATTAGACAAAGCAAGGTTTTATTTATCCGAGAGACAGTTATTAACTTATAAATTTTTGACAATAGATAGGTACATATATAACTTTATTAGATAAGCTTCTGAGCTTTAGAAAAAGAATACTACAAGACTGCAACAAACTAAAAGCTTTAATAACTAAGTACACGACTCTAAACCGGAAAAGTAACTTCGGAGATGGCATCAAACGCAAAAAAAATCTGTTCGAGAACCATTACTGGGCTCACACTAACTCATAATCTAATACTACGAACTCAGTCATCAATGTATGGAAGCATGGAAGACAGTGAAGGTACAGATTGCGTAACAACGAGCAATGAACGAGGTATGGCCAATGACCGCGTAGAAAAAATTGGTTGAATCGGTTTGTCGCTAGCCTGATCGACTGTCACGATCTGAAGCCACGACACGGTCCATTGCAGACAAGAAAGCGACAAGAAATACACAAAAGGGTGTGTAACAGGCGGGGAAATTAAATTGTTAAGGTATAGAAGGTTCGCTAGTGGAAAAACTGAGTTGAATATTGAAATCACTTTATAATAAGTGGTAAGGAAAGTGCTAGGGAAACGATGATAAATGAGGAAGCCAAATTTGAACAACCCCTTAAATTTATCAGTATAACTTCATGCTTTATCATCATCATATCAGCCGAAAGACGTCCACTGCTGGATATAGGCCACCCGCAAGCGTCGCCACATTGACCGGTCCCGTGCGTCTCGTAACCAGCGGATCCCGCAACCTTCACCAGGTCATCGGTCCACCTGGTGGGAGGCCTTTTATATGTATAAACGTATTTTCTTTTAACGTATTTTAACGCAACGTCTATTGATATATCGATTTTTATTATGCACTTGGGTTAAAATCTCGTTGCTTACATTTACGACGGTTTGAGCAGAGATTTTGGGATTACCCCAAATTATTGATAAAGCAATCAAAGAACCCAAGATGTTTGTTTTATTTTAAAAAAAACTGAGTTCTAGTGAATCAGAACTGAAGAGGAAGAAGTAACTGTTACTCATCATGCACTGTAAGGAACGATGCTAATTGAAAAAAAATATATAACTGGTCAGATTTAAGGAACTAAAAAATGGTCACCGTTAACAGACGTGTAAACAGTAAAGTTTTACGATCTAGGTCAAAATCATTAGCATATTGTCTTGGAATGAATTAAACATGATATCCGAAAAAGTAGGTGTTAATAGGTACGAAATAACAAAGGCCGTGGTCACTAACTTAATGACTCGTCTAGACGAGTTGTAGGGAAATCTCAGCAATAAAAATAACAATTAGAATAAAATAATTTGATGAATATTATGTTAAGGTGATATTGGTGTCACTGGCAAGTAGGTGACTATATAGATGACAACAAATTAAGAAATATTAAAGAAGAAGACAGTTGCGCCCATTCCAAATAAATTAGTATAAGGCAGGAGGATGAGGTTGATCGGAATGAAAAGTTGGGTCTTCGCTATTTCTCAGTCCTTCAAAAAGCTAGTAGAAAACACGACGAACCCAATCGTGTATGCCACAAGGTATCTCGTTTTTGCATATTCCACGATGAGATTATATTTTCACAAAAGCTAAGCAAAAAAAAGTTGCGATTCATAAAAATGTGTGGTAAAAAATCTTATTGAGCGATGGCTGACGCCTTATGAATGGGTAATCTCTGCCGTTAGAAGCAGGGTGGCCATGGAGTCGTGTGTGCATTTGCTTTGTGTGTTTAACTAGCATACTGATGCCTGCTTAAGTAAACTGATTGAAGTGCTATTTTTGTATCAAGTATAGTAGTAGAAGACGTCACATTTTGTATTGAATGTCTTACTGTTAAAGCAAAAATAATTGCCAACTGAAGGTACCTACTCTACAGAATGAACTCTATGACTCTATTGTCATCGGAGTGCACCCAACGCGAAGAAAGAAAATTTGGTTCAAATAAATTGCACTAGATGGCGTTATAAGCTTCGACTTGTTATTAAGTTTTGTGAAATATTAACATTTTCTAGAGACGATCATAAAACATGTTGTAACAAGGTCTTGTTTAATTAACTCTCCTAAGCACAAAATTAAGGAATATTGGGCGCTTAATTCACATTTCAAAGATTATTTGAATGGTTAATGGAAAACTGATGCCAATAGATGTTGGGGTTTTGAATTTCTGAGGCATCCACTCGATTTTTTTAATTTGTTTTTTAACACATTTTGGTACAATTAAACTGTGTAAAAACGTGCAAAAAATACTATAAAACGAATCGTCACAGTATTCAAAAAATTCACGAACCAAGATAAACCCTTTTACTTGCAAGTCGCTGCTAACACCATCTATATCCGTGGAACGGAACCGAACGCGATCGATGTTCTTAGAAAATTATTATCTTAATCAGACGAAAAACGCTAGTTACGTCGGTTACGGTTTTTTTGTATGGGATGAGGCATCTGTATGCTAGTATTATATTATCTGTGACGTGGTCCACACAGTGCAAAAATCAGGGAAGATAAAATAAGAGCCACATACTCGTATACCGAATAGCTGGAACAAGTCTAGTGGACTGAAGGCTACAGCAGCTTCCTAAGGCCTTTTACTCCCTTTTGGAGTTCCAAAGCATTTTTTATCGTGCAATCCCTACACCTCAAGTCCATGGCCACAACAAGAAAGTCCCTCGCTACTCACGCGCATCGCTTGCGAACTGCATGCCAATGACCAGTGGTACGGGAATGCATTGTGTACTCAGACCACGGCGCGGCAGGAACAAGGCACGGTTCCCAGAGGCAGAAGCCGTTGCTTTGAATATTAATCGGATTTGGAACTGCAAGTTTTTGATCGGTGTTTTTTTTTTTGACCAAGAGTCCTTGGCATATTTAAGTACTTATTTCAAAGGCTGTAAGGAAGTGTTCTACCAATTTTTGACGTTGATATTTCTATCACTCTTCTTGTCTATAGAGAAAAGCAATACTACGCGACAAGTCACGTTATTGCTTTGAAACAAATTGGCAAAGAACTTACCCAAAACGTGATTTTTATGCACTCGCTCGTGCATTGGAAAGGCTAACCTTATTTAAATTAGATCAAAGATCACTTTCATCTTGTAATCATTGACTTGTTACTGGCAAAAATTAACAGAATAGGTACACTTATCCTTATAATGACTTAACAAATTTTTGGGCGAATGATTCACTTACCTAAGTTATTGATTCATTGCTCAAAACCACAAAGTTAATCTTACTAGGAAGAAACAACATTGCGTAAGTAACATTTTATGCACAGTCATGCAAATATACCAAAACATAGTTAAAATCCTTGAACGTGGTCGTCCTGTACTTTGATCCTCTTGTGTACTTTGGCATTGCGCAATAGTTATACATAGTTAATTTAAATATAGCGATCACGATTGTGTCGTTGAACCACGACTGTCTTATAGAGGTCTTGGAGAAATAGAATTTTACTGTTGGCGAAAAGAGAAATTACAAATTTGCCAGCAGATTGAGCAGAAACATGCGAATTTTCTCGCTTCTTCAGCCTTTGAGGGTAAGTATCCTTTAGTTAAGCCCCAAAGGATTAAAAACCTAGAATTTAGGGATGCAAATGCTCTGTAATACTCTAAGGGGGAATGCTTATAAGCCCTATGAATCTTCTAAAGTGACGCAACTTGGTGAAGTCTTAGATAATAGACATAATTGCAGACCTCCATGCGTTGTTGTGCTTTAAGATATCATGATTGTTCATTGTTTATAGTCTCTAATCTATAGTATAAATCCTATCGGTTGTTACTTATTACGTTTTCAAAGTAGAGAACCTCTTTCCGAAGTATCGCCAACTGGTGGCGTAATTTTTGCTGAAAACCCTTAATGTAAGGTTAAATCTTATCTACATTCTGCTACATACCCTCTCGTGCCTGATGAGGTACTCGATGAGGCAGTCCTTCTTCTTCTCCTTCTCGTCAGGGTGACAGATGCCGATGTTTAGCCCCATCACGATGGTCCTCAGCAGACCACCCTCGAATGCATCCCATAGGAACTTGGGTGTGTAGCACATTATTGCCTGAAACAAAGTACGGAATTAAAATATGTCAATAGCTGAAGATTGGGGAGACGATCTCAAGATTTGTAAGAAATTACGGTAGACCCTGCATGGTAATTGAAAGTATACAGATTAATTTATTCTCAAAGTACCTGTATGGCCTTATGCGAGCTTGGTATACCATAGTATTTCTTAGGACCTTTGAACAAGTAAATAAAGGGATCAATGACCAAACGGCCTTGCAAGCAGGAAGAAGTTATTGCACTCTTGATTGAAAACATTGTCAGTCTGTTCAAAGAAGCAGAGGCCTGTCATTCATTGACACTACTTACATTAGAAGTAGACTAAAAGAGCAATACACCCTATATTGGCCGATCACGATTCCATGAGACATACCTTCATGCAAATATTTTTAATATTTGACATTCAATTAACACTAGACGTCAGAATGTTTTGTATAGGGACGAGAAAAATGCGGTTCCCACGAACGTTAGTGCAGTGATCCCAACAATGACGATTGTAATATTTCACGGTTTATAGGTGAGAAGAATTTATTTATTTATTTATTATAAACTTTATTGTACACCACAAAATAAAAAACAGACAGGACAAACATTTGAATTGCTCAGAGTTTTGAAATAAAATTATCATCATGTCATATCAGGTCCAACTTGTATTTAGTTGGTACAGAGATTGATGACGACATAATCTAATAGCAGTCTGCAGGAAGATATTTATGTGCTAAATAGTATCTTCTGTCATTTTTAAGGTAGGTACATCAAACAGGCAGGGGCTCCATTCAAAAGATTGATGCTCAGCAGCATTTGGTTATACAGGAAAGACAACCCTACCACAGGGAATGGCTAGACAGATTGGCTTTGAAGTCCGTCAAGAAAAAGAGTTGCCGTTTAAATATTTTTGACATTAAGATGATGTAACTCGGTCGAGAATCGAGATACAAATATTATTATTTATGTTTAATTATAATAATTAAACGTATGAATAGTACAGAGAGGCACTTTATTATCATTCCACTGTGCACAATGAATAACATTCAAGCGCATCTGTACACAGCATTCGTTGTCTTGTCACACCTGTCCAGTACAGTTATTCATTCGATCTTAGAACAAAGATCAAGCCGGTGTTTCTGCTAGTCCAATTAAAAACAAAGATGTTTATAAAACAAATTGTAGAACAAAGAATAGTTTGCAGAACTCGGGCAAAGCTAGAAATATTATTGTATTTCGCATTTTCTTCGTTTGTAACTTATAACTGGAAGTACTTTCTTGATCGGTTAATGACAAAACCAAGATATTTCCTACAAAAGTAACAAACGTAATAGTCCAATTAATTACCACCTTCACTATTAATTACATTGTTTCTCCAATTAAATCATCACATAAATTATACAATTTACCATTTTCCTTGATTATAGAGTAATGTCAAGATAGAGAAGGTAATCTTGAACTATACTTGAGTTATTCATTCATTGAAGAAATCCGACAGGTACTAGACATCACTGGGTTTATTTTGGACCTAACAATTTTTATACTTTTTGAAACCCAGGTTTAGTGTTAAATGTATTTAGTGATTAGAGGTGCCTTATTCAATCGTAAATCAATCGATTTAAAACTATACACTATTAGAATAAGTATGTACAACTCTATTATTTTGACAGTAACACCTGTCAGCTAATTTTAAAGAAAAGGAATGACAATAAATTCGAGCTGTTAATAGTGATACCGTTACTGCGGCTCGTATGAGGTCGTTCCGTTGACACGACGTGATTGAGCTATTAGTACACGTTAGGACAGTCTGTGGCCGTATTTGGGCGTGAATTGTGGGTTTCCATAAACTCAGCCAGTAGGCCACAGCCGGTCATAGGCCTTGCTCCGGTTTTAATGCTAATTAGAATTCTTAGAGGCATGACGTCATTGCAGAACAGTTGGATAGGAAAATTCTTAGAAAATTATCGCAGAATAACATAATAACTCAACTATATTGCCCGAATGGGTAGGCAAAGTTAGTCTTGTCGTCGGGTGTTTTAAATGTCCAGAAATCTGGACTCCGGGCTGCTACTGATAAAAGCCAAACGGGAAAACAAAATAAGATATTATGCAGTGGGAATCAAAAACTAAGACCTCATGTTAGCAAAACTCTGTTTTTAGGGTTCCGTACCCAAAGGGTAAAAACGGGACTCTATTACTGAGACTTCACGATCCGTCTGTCTGTCTGTGTGTCTGTCCGTCTGTCACCAGGCTGTATCTCATGAACCGTGATAGATAGACAGTTGAAATTCTCAGATGATGTATTTCTATTGCCGCTATAACAACAAATACTAAAAACAGAATAAAATTAATATTTAAGGGGGGCTCCCATACAACAAACGTGTTTTTTTACCGGTTTTTGCTCGATATTAATAACGTCAACAGGTAGACGCTTGAAATATTCACAGAATATTTAGTTGTATATTCACTTCAAAAAAAAAAAAAAATTAAGGGGGGCTCCCATACAACAAACGTGTTTTTTTTATTATTGCTTATAGGCTCGCGCTTGACCACTATCTCACCTGATGGTAAGCGATAAGTTGTCGACGTTAGAGCACACTTGCCTAGAACCTCTACACTCTTTCCTTAAAGACCCCGAGAATGTAACTATCGAGAAACACAGAATTAAATTGATTGATTCTAACTGATAACTTACAACAGAATTGCCTCATCACTTATTTTAAACCGAGAACATTCAAATTGTCACTCCGATAAACCAGCAAAAAAAAAATGTCAACAACCGCAAGCCCCTGACAGAAAGTTAGTCATAAAATAAATATAAAACAAATTGATACTATTTTAATTGCGTGAGTAATAGAGCAAGGTTTGAAGTGAGTAATGTATGCGTCCATTGAACAAATACAAGATAAGGTAATTAACTGCACGTGGATTACAAAGTTCAGTCATTAATTGAACTGTGTCATAGCTAGGAGATCGATATTGATGACTTCCAATGGCTTCATGGGACTGTTCAGGTGGAAACGTTACAGTCAACTATCCATCCAATCCTATTCTTATTATTTAACTAGCTGTGCCCGCGGCTTCGCTCCCGTCGTCTGCCTGCCAACCCTACCCTACTTACCTTCCTGCCTACCCTACATACTACATACCATTTTTTTTTTGTAGTGTCATTCCTTCGCGTAGAATCTTAACACCGCGATTCAGAAAATGACTAAATGCACAACGCCATCTATCGAATAGCGAGTTCAACTGTCCGAGTAACTGAATTGCGTGTGCTGTGATAATTTTACTTCTTGAACACTTTAAATTCATCTAACTTTTGATAGAGTGAACCGATTGCGATGAAACTTTTTTTTTTACTCGATGTACAAAAAATATTTTTCTCTAGATTTATTATATGTATTGATTTAGGTTAACATACCTCCAATTAATGAAAGTGTTCATATTTGGATATTTATTAATCAATCACGTCTCAACGATTAAAGGGTCGGACATGCGGGTACACCATGGCCTGGATTACGACCTTGAATCTTATCTTATCTTGTGGAGAGGCCGAGAAATAACTCGGAAAGAATATTTTGTGGTCCCCTAGATAATTTACTCCTCCCCAATCACGTTAAAAAAACATTCTTCATGAGTTTTACAACGAGATTAAAAGATATGAGTCTATAGTCTACTGGTCCTGGATATCCTTCCCCTAGGAGACTCATTCGCTTACTAGTCAGTGCATCGCATATGCACAGAAGGTGCTCCATGCACTACGTATGGGACAAACCCACAGCACTATTCCCAAACCACTGCAACTCCTGAAAGCTAGAATGGTTGCAACAGTGGCGACCACCAGAAAAGCGCCGAAGCAATGAAGCTCGACGAAGTCCCGGCGAATAAATTTAACTGTCTTGGATCCCGCAACGAAAAAAACACAAATTTCCACTTCCATATCAAGCAGGAGACAGAACAAACAAGACCAATAGGCACGAAGGGTCGTTTACAACTGGGATAAGCCCAGTTGCACCATGCACCATGGATAAAAATTAGTATTAATATTAATGGTTCCTAACATTGTGAGCTGCTATATTTGTTTCCAAAAATAAGTTTGGTTTGAACCTTTGAACGCACGGAAATCAATCACGTCAAGCGTGCTTCACCGTAGAGCACATCATCGCCTAACATCAGGCGAGATAGTGATCAAACGCGATACTACAGATTATAAAAAAAACTTGTTTGCGGCGTATTTTCCCCGCACAAACTGCACATGGGTGTCGCGGCATCTACATGAGCATGTAGTTGGTTCCAAAGTGACCAGTGAAGGCCCCATGCAGAGGATAGTTAATATTCCAGTAGTTCGCTCCCGTGGGATAATTTAAGCCAGTGCTGACTGCTGGTGAAAGTTAGTTTTTTACATAATTATTTATTAGTCATGCCATCGTTTATCTATACTAATATTATAACGCTAAAGAGTTTGTTTGTTTGAACGCGCTAATCTCAGAAACTACGGGTTGGATTTGAAAAATTCATTTTGTGTTGGATAGTCCATTTATCGAGGAAGGTTATAGGCTATTTAGCATGACGCTATGACCAATAGGAGCAAAAACGGCTATTTTTTTCCTTTTTGAGAGCTTGCGTTGCGTGCGCTGCGTAAGCGGTTAAAGTTACGCAACATGCATGTATATAGGGTAGGTAAGTAGCCAGTTGACGGGAGCGAAACCGCGTGGGACAGCTAGTGTAAATATAAAGTAGTGTGGGAACAAGGCAGGGGAGTGCGAATTTGTTAAAAGAGCATAGATACTTCTGATTTTGTTCATTCTTCCTTTCATATTCAATCCATTCTTCTCTGGAATGCGCTTCCTCTCGATATCAGGACGGCCACCAGTCAGTATGCATTTAAGCGGAAGTTGCGGCATTATTTTCTAAACGAATAGCAGAGTCGTCTCAATATGCGCCTTTCTATTAATTTATATATATAGTATTTTATATATAGTATTTATTATAGTACCTATTTTATATACTTTTGTACTCATTTTGTGTTTTTTTTTTGTATGCACCTGCCATGCTATCTCTTCACCGCCCATGGTTGACTGGTAGAGAATGCCTCAGGCATTAAGTCCGCCTATGTACTTTTATGTTGCATGAAGTTTTAATAAATAAATAAATTGAGTTAAGTATTTGTAATAAATGGTGACAAACCACCAATCTTAACCTGACTGCCCCAGAAGAAAATATTCTTCTCTAAGATAACTATTTCAACGTGTTCAAAGTACCACGTTTTATGTAAAATGCTGCGATAAGTACTTATAATAGTAAACACTGACATCACAGCAAATAAGTAATGTTTACATCGACATCACGGTTCCGGGCAATTACACATCGTTTTAATAATTTTATTGTAATCTTCCATCTGACGTCGCCGCGACGTAAGGATAGCAGCTGTTATAGTTTCTGAACAGAAAACCCCAGTTTTTTACCGAGACGGTAGCTGAGCGGGTCCTGTATTTGATGCAAAGTGTCGTTGGGTTTTTTTTTTTTATAAATTATACACAAACATACTGTAACTCACCTTCTGTGTTTTTACTATTTTGTTATTTGTTTTATTCTATTGTATTCCTAATATATTGTATGTTTCGTTTCCGTGAGTGTGTCCGTGGCATCAACAGTGGGCCCTATCAGAATATCAGCGCAGTGATATTTTCTTTTTAATATCGTTGCACATACTGAGATAGGAGCCTTTTTGGTCTCGCACGGGGTATTTTATATTTTATTATTGTTTGTGTTTTGCTTATCTCGTGTCTCCTGTGCGGGTCACAAATAAATATTTTTCTTTCTTTCTTTATTTAAGTATAAACCCCGACTGAAAAAGAGGGATGTTATAAGTTTGACGTTGTGTATCTGTGTGTCTGTCTGTGGCATCATAGCTCCTAAACGGATGAACTGATTTTGATATTTTTGTTTGAAAGGTGACTTTGTCGAGAATGTTCTTAGCTATGTTTGATTAAAATCTGTTCAGCCATTCAGAAATTTATCCGCATTTTATTCTTTGAATCTGGGTTTTTCAGCTAGATATCGTGCCAAAGTTACGTGTGTCGATAGATTGTCGATTGAAGCGGGTCTACTAGGTATATCATATGTAAAGTAAATAAAATAAACTGCTGTACAAGTTGGCGGTTCCCCGACGCGAGTACGAGGGTTATTTTGGTTTTGTGTCGGGGGTTTTTTTAATTTAATTTTTTTTACAAGCTTTTATTTAACTTGCAATGTATGTATGTAAGTGTGTTCGGGTCAAATCTTGCAACTGAATTTTAAAGCTGTTATCCTCCACCGATTAAGATGAAATTGTGCATACACGTTTAGTTTGGATGACAATGCATCGTTAGCTAAGTGACGTCATTCTAAATCCAAGTACCTGTGCGACCGAGCTCGGCTCGGATGTAAAAAGAGAAAACGACATGTTCTAAAAATGCAACCTAGCTAGATCGATTTATCGCCCCCGAAACCCCATGCATATTTAATTTCATGAAAATTGTTGGAGCCGTTTCTGAGATTTAGATTATATATATACATACACTTATACACTAGCTGTCCCACGCGGCTTCGCGCCCGTCAATTGGGTACCTACCTACCCTACATACATGAATGTTGCGTAACTTTAACCGCTTACGCAGCGCACGCAACGGAAGCTATATTTTTTTTTTTTTACTCCATTAAGTAAAACATTTCAAAAGGAATAATTTTGCCGTTTTGCAACATTTTTCATTTATACTCCGCTCCTTTTAGTTGTAGCGTGTATATAGCCTATATATAACCTTCCTCGATAAATGGACTATCCAACACAAAAAAAAAATGTTCAATTCCAACCAGTAGTTCCTGAGATTAGCGCGTTCAAACAAACAAACTCTACAGCTTTATAATATTAGTAAGTATAGATATATACAAGAATTGCTCGTTTAAAGGTCTTTTACATTAGATGAAAATCGTTGGAGCCGTTTCCGAGATTCAGATTATAATATATCTTATCTTATGGAGGGGCCGAGAAATACCTCGGACACTTCGACCCATTGGGATCTTTTGTGGTCAAATATAAACAAAGTTATAATATATACAAGAATTGCTATTTAAAGATATTCGATATGGCGAACGGCCCAAGATACCTACGCCTACTTGTTATTTTTTTGCACTGCCATGACATGGTTATCAAATGAAAGGGTTTGCTGAGAAGAATACGAAAAAAGCTAGTTAAAGAAAAAAGATTTATTAATGAATATTTTTTATCAGACAAACCCGCAACGCTATATCCAACCACTGGAACTCCTGAAAACCAGCATCAACAGGGATGACCACAAAAAAGTGCCGGCCAAATATGAGTTTAATATTTCCATAACTATTAGGACTGCATAGATGGCGCAAATTAGTGAAGGAAACGTTGTTTTCACGACAACAGGGGGAAACACGATCCTCAGTAATGAGGAGCACGATGTGAGGAGGGGGGATCTACAAAACAGATTCTAAACTACCCTGATAGCACACACATGTACCTACAGAATGTACAGCTGTTGGCAAAACCCAGAATTATCCATTTAGGCCGCGGACTTTTATATATGTAACTTGGGTAAAAGATGGATACCAACCGTTACTGTGAAATCATGGTGCAATACTTTGCTTTTAAAATAAGTCGTGTTTGTCAAAACAAGGCCTACTGTTATAAAACTTTTATTAGGTGCATATGACCAGAAAGGCTAGAGTTGTAAAGCTAAGTGGGTCTAAGGTCTTTAGTCGGCTACTGCATCGACGAATAAGGATAAGGGGATAAATTACAAGTCCGTGATTAGACCTGTCGTACTGTATGGATCAGAATGTTGGGCTGTGAAAAAGATGGATGAAAAGAGATTGCATGTAGCAGAGATGAGAATGTTGAGATGGATGTGCGGAGTGACGAGAATGGATAAAGTGAGAAATGAGTATATTAGAGGAAGTTTGAAAGTGGCGCCAGTGACAGAAAAGATGAAAGGAAACCGTTTGTCCTGGTATGGTCATCTGATGAGGAGGGATGAAACGCATGTGACTAAAAGAGTTATGAATATAAATGTAGATGGATGGAGGGGGAAGGGACGGCAAAAGAAAAAATGGATGGACTGTGTGAGGACTGATATGAAAGAAAAGGGAGTCAGTGATAGCGTGACGGGGGACAGAGCGGTATGGAAGAAAAAAACGTGTTGCGCCGACCACAAGTAACATGGGACAAGGGCAGGAAGATGATGATGATGATGCAATGGCCAATGTATAAGTAATAACACAAACAATTACAACAGCTATATTAAGGCGTATATATGCCCGAATGTTAATGCAGTACTGACCGTGCGCCCGCTCAGAGCCAGAATATCAATATTGAACCTCCTTTTGGACAGTTTTGATTGCAAAATATTCTTTGATTTACATATGCTATTTCAGTTATGAAGAAATTCTAGCAATGAACTTTTCTGTGTATAAATATTTTTAAACAGCCAATTCGTTTTTAAGGTATAACCAAAAGTAGCGAAAAAATATCGTGTTGTTAATTATTTTTTTTAAGCAAAACTATTAGTTACACGAAACCATGTTGCACAAATAATGTAAATCAAGCAATAATATTTGTTAACTAAGCCGTTACTTACTAAGGAGTATGCTTTAGAAAGTAGGTAACCTTTTTACGGCACTAAAACGGTGGAAGACCCTTAAATAAAACTAATTAGTGCCCAGATTAGAATATAAATGCTAACTAGAAAACATTAACTAATGTGATAATGTCACAAAACACAACTGTGCACCTTAATGACGCCTATTTGTATTTACTCATTGACCTTACGACATCCACTCATTAGACAATAACTTTAATGTCATTAAATCTGTGGTTTACATTGTCTGAACTCTGAATCACAGTTTTCAAATTAAATTAACTCATGGCTCATGATGAGTAATCACAGCGAAATAAATACTAAATGTTACGTTTGCTGACGCAATTTAGCAATTTAACCCAATTTTCAAAATATTGTATATTCAGTTTCCCGAAAAGGTTTCTACAAAAGATGTTTTTAAACAATCTTACGATTAACACAGTTCAATAACCTATTAGCAAGAGCTTATTGGGTTTTGAAAACTTCGGCCTTCGATATTGTTTTGATAGGTGACTAGAATGGCCAAGCTAACCCATTCAAATTTCATGTGGTTGGAAATAGTTTAAGCCTTCATGTGGTTTAATTCTTAAAAGATGTTAAAGCTATTCAATGAGGGTAACCGAATGAGATCTTCGTTTGTGAGAATGAGCCGCAATCCATCATTCTCACAGAGAGGAGGCCCGTGTCTCGGTAGTGGAAAAAATTAAAAATGGCTGATGATGGTGATGAACCGTTTGTTAGACTTAACTTTAAAGTGACTCAATAAGGACTATACGGGGTGTTTAGTCCTTATTGGCAAACTCCACAATACCCACACAACTTTTTGGAGACCTCAACAATGCCCACACCCACTTTTTGGTGACCTCCAAAATGCCCACACAACTTTTTGGTGAACTCCACAATGCCCACACAACTTTTTGGTGACCTCAACAATGCCCACACAACTTTTTGGTGAACTCCACAATGCCCACACTTCTTTTGTGTCGTTTTACATGTTTATACGTGATGTCTCTTTTTCATGATAGCAACTTACTTGGAAGAACAGCACGAAGCACACCCACTGGTAGTACGTATAGTACTTCTTCTCTTGCGTGCTGTCATACTCGTTCGCTATGCCTGGATGCGCCACCTCTTTGCCAACCTGCAATCAACAATACGCCGTCAGTTTCGCAAACATTTGCATGTGACACAATAACAAAGTTCTAAAGTGCATAACATAGGATGGATTTGCTACCGTGATTTCTTTCTACCATTTTACATAGCGCTTAGTGAAATTCATTCTAACAGCGATAACGACTATCAAAAACCGGCCAAGTGCGTGTCGGATCTCGCACATTTAGGGTTCCATACTAAATCGCAAAAACAAGTTGATTTTAATAGAAAAAAATGGAATGGAATTTTCTGGATAAATGGAAATTTCAAAGAAAGATCTGATTTATCAAAATATTTTTACTTATTAATAAACATTATCAAAGAATTTCAAGTTCATTAGGTCAATGAGAATTTAGAAAATTCTTTCTGACCGTCATTTGTTTAAAGTTAGAGGAGTAAGTTCCCTATAAAAAAAATCTAATACACAAAAAAATAAACCGACTTCAATAGCAAAACATTATAAGTGCAAAAATAACGTATGCTTCGAAAGTCGCTGACGCAAAACGATAAAAACAGGAGGAGGTACCAAATACATAGAATTCCGAAACGAAAGATATGTTTGCACTTTTTATTTCTTTCTTTTTAATTTTGGTACACCATCACCAAAAAGTGTGCAAGTTCTATATAGTAAGATACCTAAAGGATTGAAAAAATACCCATAATAATTCAAATATTCCCTCCAACATCACTCACACCACACTCAATCAAATATAAAATCTCGATAAATAAACAAACTTATTTACTATCGCCTGAAATTTCATATATTCGCTAAATAAGTAAACATAACATAAACTGAGATTGGGACAATCCCACCGCACTATTCCCAAACCACTGCAACTCCTGAAAGCCAGAATCAACAGTGGCGACCACCAGAAAAGCGCCGAGGCAATGAAGCTCGACGAAGTCCCGGAGAATGAATTTAACCGGCGTGGATCCCGCTACGAAATTAATCAGAAAAGAATAACGGAGGAGTAGGAAAAAATACAAACTGAGATAGTCAATGAATATGCAATGAGAAGGAAATCTAGAAACTAGATGAAGATATGAATTTCAAATTAATTGATGTGGAAATCATGAAAGCCGAGTTTGATGGCAAATTGAAAATATTTGTTTTGAAAGCCAAATAGATTCACGTTGAGTTCTTAGTATCCATAATTCATTTTATTTGCAAGTCAGAGCATATGAAGCTTCTGAAATAGCCACAAGGCATATACCATGAAGAAATCTATTTTCCCTTTACTGTTGAGTTGAGGTCATATTCATATACTAGCTGTGCCCGCGGCTTCGCTCCCGTCATCTGCCTGCCAACCCTACCCTACTTACCTTACTGCATACCCTACTTACCTACATACTACATACAAATTTTTTTCTAGTCTCATTCTTTCGCGTAGAATCTTAACACCGCGATTCAGAAAATGACTTTAAATGCACAACGCCATCTATCGAATAGCGAGTCCGAGTAACTGAATTGCGTGTGCTGTGATAATTTTACTTCTTGAACACTTTAAATTCATCTTACTTTTGATAGAGTGAACCGATTGCGATGAAACAAAAACTAAGTAATTCTTCAAGTTACGCACAATTTTTATGTATAAAAGTTATCTACATTGGTTTCGTACATTTCATGTGATGCGTGCACAAATAAACAGACAAAAATTCCAAAAATGCTGGAAATGGGTTCTGTTGGTTATCCTTTAACACCCTGGCTATTTTTTTTTGGATTTTTTTTCGATGTACCATTTTTTTCTACCGATTTATTATATGTATTGATATTGATGATTGATGATGAACTGAAAGCTGATTTATTTAAATCAAAATTTTACTGGCACCACAAGTCCTCGAATTACGTCACACTTTAAGATTTAGAACGTAATACTCTTCACGTTTCATGCATTATTTAATACTCATTTTCAGCTCATGTTTTAGAGATGAAATGTTGTAGTAAAATTATAATGTGATGTTTTGCCGCTAAGCGCTATATCAGGTAGCCACGTGAGAAAATGTTGATTCGAATAATATTGTTTATATAGGTTTATTTGGCGAGTTATGATCATAACGAAACTCATGTTTCTCGTGTGAATGGTGTGGCATATGCTCTCAGCGTTGTTACGAGTATCAGGCATTGACTTACGATTTAACAAAATTTAATTCGCTCAAAAATAATACAGTTATTTACCCCTATGAGGAAAAAAATACATTATAATTTAGCTAAGCGACGCGGTTTCGCTTGGTAATAAAATTAATTTATAAGAACGGTAAAAACTTACAATTTATACAATATTCAGGTGGTGCTATAATAGCCTTTTAAAAGTTGGCAGTGACTTCGATTCTTTGATATCTTTAGGCATAGAGTTATAGAGTTCAGCCCCCTCATATACGACAGTCCTTTTACCGTAGTTTGACCTCGGTGCTCTTAAAATTATGTGCTTAGCCTGCCTCGTCATGCGCTTTTGAATCTGCATTCATTTTAGGGTTCCGTACCCATAGGGTAAAAACGGGACCCTAGCTATTACTAAGACTCCGCGATCCGTCTGTCACCAGGCTGTATCTCATGAACCGTGATAGCTAGACAGTTGACATTTTCACAGATGATGTATTTCTGTTGCCGCTATAACAACAAATACTGAAAACAGAATAAAATAAATATTTAAGGGGGGCTCCCATACAAAAAACGTGTTTTTTTTTACCGTTTTTTGTGATAATGGTACGGAACCCTTCGTGCGCGAGTCCGACTCGCACTTGGCCGGTTTTTTGTAAATGTTATTTGTGTATGTATATCTCTATTCATTATTTTACGTACAAGTATGGTGTAATATTTATAAATTTGATCAATGTTCATTAATATTGTTTCTTTTAGAACCTTTTGAGAAGATGTTAAATAATCATTATTGAATAGGACTTTAATCATTTTATTTTGAGTTGTTTGTAGCTTTTAAGGTGAGTTTTAGCAACACTTCTCCATACCTACTTCGATTAAGTAATCGAGATGTGGTTTAACCATCGAATTATAAATAATATATCTGACCTGTAGAGGGAGACATCGGACAATTCCTCTACTTGAAATTTCTATTATTACAATCTAAATAATTATCTTTTATACGACATAACCGCTTATTGACCATAATCGGTAAAGAGTAAAAAATGCGAACATAATTTGAACTCAGGGGGAGTTGTGTATCACACACACAACGCAATTTTATGCGACCAAAATAACAAACTCGATGCCAGCCTGATGTACACAATAACAATACATTTGTCAGATAACAATAAGACCGCGACAAGTGGACGGTGACCTTAACGACACACCCATCTGGGGCATTACGCACGGTTGTGGACGATTTGCGAATCTCTGCGACTATATTAGGGCTGCTAAGTATGGACTTAGACCAAACAGTCGTACAAATATCGATAGGTGTAGTACCTTAAGCAAAAGACCTATCGAAAGCATTACGAACGATCGAAAGCAAATTGCGAATCTCTGCAACGATTACACTAGAGTTGCTACAGATGTATCTGACTTGTATACATCTGTCACTTACTCGATATCAAATTGATACCGCTCTAAGAGCTTATGGTCACCCCCCATAGCTCTACAACTCTACACACAATGACATTATTTCAGCGAAAAGTTCAATGTACAGGATTGACATGTGGACAAGGGACCAATTAGTTCAACTAGGATTCAGAATGGCTAAAGTAGCCTCATCTTTCATGGGGTACTGTACAAAATGTTACAATAAAATTCCTCCCCACATTCTTGAACTGAATGAGACGAAATTTAAAACTTGTATAAAACGCACACTATGCAGGCTGGCATATTATAAGTTGGGGGATTACATCAATGATAAAAATGCTTGGCTAAATGCTAGTCCTGCGCCGCAGCCACTAGGGCGCAAAAACAAGTGATATGCAGAACATTATTGTTTTGAAGTATTGTTGGACCTTCTGAAGACTGTATAAATATATTTGTATTGTATAAACTCAATTTCATTCATCAAGGTATGTACTTATGTACCTAAATATTGTAAAAAGTTTTTTTTTAAAAGAGTAAGTATGGAGTTTCTTGTGCATTCTTCTCCATTACAAGCTACTTTCCGAATGCATGGTAGAATCAACTATTATTATTTGTAAAATGTAACGTTCAAAAGTGCCGCTTGGTGGCCTACTTGAAATAAAATATCTTTGTCTTTCACAACGCACCTTCTTAGCCCAAATAGTTTGTAAAAAATATTTCGATCGGAGATGCCAATAAAATCTTGTCATTAACAAGATAATGATGAACATCGTTAGCATGTGGAGATTAAAACATACTTGAAAGGGCCTCTAGTGTTGCTGTTGATGCTTATATATTGGAACAAGATTGTATAATGCGAAAAAAGCAGTGGAGGTTACAAAATGTCCAAAATATCTGGCTATAAAGTCACTAACACAATAAAATTTACACTAATATATTAAAGCGGCACAGTTTAGTTGTTTTAGCTATTGTTTCCGAAACTCCACCTCTGATGTCAAAAAATCTTGATTGTTAGAAATCCTAAAAAAAAGTCGAGGTAAAAATGGATTTAAATGGAGTAAAAATTTATTTTACAAAAGTGATAAGGACATAGTCAGAAGAGCCGTATCTCATTGGGCTTGAATTCAACCAATCAATCATTATAAGTACAGAAACTCCAACGATCAAAAATACCCACCTAATTGGGTATCATTTGACCCCAAGCCGATCCTTTGAATAACCGCTACGAAGCTGGTCACGTCATGGTCATATTTGGCCAGGAATTTGACCCAACAATTGGAAGAACTCATTATCAGCCTCGCAGACTTTAATAGGACATTGCGTGGGCGACGACCTGTTGCGAACCGGGAATAAGTTGGCCAATTTTATTAAATTACCAATGGCCTACAATCAGATAGCAGTGGTGGCCCAGTGGGTTCGGCCGCAACTTACAAGTTGTAGGTCGTGGGTTGGAGCCCAGACAGGCGCTTTACTTTGTATAAATTATTTCATCACCGCTGCTCTCAAAACGGTGAAGGAAAACATCGTGAGGAAACCGGCATGTCCTAGAACCAAAATTTTGAAGACATGTGACATCCACCAACCCGCACTGGGCCCGCGTGGTGGATAACGGTCCATTCCCTCTCACAAAGAGAAGGCCTGTGTCCCAGCAGTGGGAACATTAATAGGCTGATGATGTGTGTGATGTGTGGCCTACAATCATAGAACTGTATAGAGAAAGAGGCATAAATAAAGTACTCGTAATACTGAGAATAAAATATAGCAATCGAAGCATCGGAAATAAATATTGGCACCAGGGTGACTCCAGGGTGAATTAAAGTTAATACAAATATTAGGAACTCGACGGCACGAACTATTTTGTGCGCGGGGTTAAAATGCCTGCTATATCATCCGATAACTCGTGCGAAAAAGATAGATGCTGTGATGAGCAGTAAGAAGCTAGTTCGCGTACGAATTAGCACTTCTGCAAGTTTGTACCGAAATGGATGATGATTTAGGACGAAAACGAGCGCGCGAAATTTTATAAACAGACCTTTGGGAGTCTAGATATCATGAAATAACTACTAAATGTATATTCTCAAAATAAATTAATTTGCATTGTTGAATTACTTATCTAACCCTGTGTGGAGGCCGTTTTGCAATTTTACCTTCTTCTTATGATATTTATTTCCGCCCAAAGATGCGTTAAAATTAGTGTTGAAATATGGAACTTTCGACGCTCATAAATTTCAAATATTTTATTTTTTTACATTTTTGTTTCCATACAGGGCTAGATAATGATGAGACAAATTGATATATTTTTTTTATTTTGAACGTTCATCGTCAAACAGTGGAGTAATCATAAAAATCAATAAAGAATTATCGACTAAAAGAGAAACACTGAGGCAAGAGGGACAAGTACCAAATAGAAACAAGCCCTCACCTAGGCATTATAGCAGTAACTAAATTGTACTAAAGGATGAAATAAATATAAACTTGTATATATTCCGCTTGGTCAGGTTACACGATATAGACGTCAAAATTCTGCCACTCACCAACCCTAACCTACTCGTGCCAATTAACTCCACAAGAGAGGAAGCGGGCAGTTACGGGGATCGGCGCACGCGCAATTGGCAGCACCTACCCGGCTAATAGACGGTGATTTGTGCTGAAATGAAGACGTAGTAGCAGATGCTAATAGTGTTACCTAATGACTATGTTATATCGACAATAAAATGTCTTCAATCAATCAAAAAATCTATCAAACAATGTAAATTTTTACTTTAATAATTATTTCTATTTTTTATGCACCTGCCATGTTATCTGTCCACCACTTTGGTTGACTGTTAGAGAATGCCTCAGGCATTAAGTCCGCCTATGTATCTGCATGTTGCATGAAGTTTTAATAAATAAATAAAATGTGAAAAACGATAGCATAATCATTATAAGTTTTTTTCTAAAGTCCTGAGCGTCTGCTAGTGTTATATTATCTGTGGCGTAGGTTACGAATTACAAACGGGTACCCATGTAGAAGAAATTAGGAAAATACATGTTTCTGTATAAAACATTGAGGGTAGATAAGAGATTTTGCCGCGAAAGTCGTTAACGCGACGTGAAAATCTATACGATTTATTAAAGAAAATTCAAAAGGTCAATAGACTTGTAGCGACTCCATTAATTGTTTATTAATAGAATACATATTACTTTAGGGAACTTGCATATAAATAATATTTTAAGTTAACTGTTAATTACCGTTAGTTTAAGATTTCTCACGGCCTGCGCACAGATGTTATGTTGTCTTTTATTGTAATGTGCAAGGGACCCTTTTTATCCTTTGGAACAATGACTTTATTATCTTAGTTTTAAGAATTTAGCTAAGGTTTCTGTGTGATGATGCCGACGGTTCTTTTGTTAATGTATAACTTTCTATATTTATTGTGCAACCCATTATAGCTGTAAAAACCTTTGTGTAACGTGCCGCCCGATCGCATCCCAGCTTTCAACAATTGTGTAGAAGCATAGTCATGCAGTCTTAGTCGGTCTAGGGAAGCGGTCGGTCGGCACTCTGATTCTTTGTAATTATCTTAAATAAACTAACTCCAACACGTTAACCAAGTATTCATTTCGCGATTCACGTAACGCCGATATATAGCTAAGTAACGATACGTTCCCGAAAGTGGTGACCCCGACGTGATCTCTGTCGTTAAGAGAACGGGTTACCTAGTGCTTCGGTTAGTGCGCGAATCGCGATACCTGTGCGCGAACGAGTGTTAGTTTTTCATTAACGGAAGAAGTAGGTGTCAACAACAAAATGGCCGGTGAGGACCAACCCCAGCCCGCTGCAAATACACGTCAAGTTATTTTAAAGCCTTTTAATCCGGCTAAGCCGGAAATATGGTTTGGCGGAGCAGAGTGCTTAATGGCATTGGCAGGAGTAACGTGCCCGCGCTTGAAAGCTGAATGCGTGGTACGCGCCCTAGACACGGAAGCGATGGAAGAGCTCACCGACATACTAGCCGAGTTGCCGGCTTTTCAAGGAGATGCATACCAACATGTCAAAGAGACAATGCTGACAAGGTTTGGTGACTCACAAGCAAGAAAAACACGGCTTTTGCTCGAAGACCAGGCGATCGGTGACCGCACGCCATCACAGTTTCTGCGGCATTTAAAGACTCTTGCTGGGTCTTCGGTAACGGACGACGTCCTACGAGCAATATGGATAAAAGGTTTGGCTCACGACATGCAAAACGTGGTTATAACAAAGACGGATGCATCATTAAATCACCTTGCGGATGTGGCAGACCTCATTAACGAAAACCACCAGCTACGATCTAGCCGAAATACCTGCGCCACTGTAGCCGCTGCGCAACAAGAGCCCGCACCGCCGCCTGAAGGACGAATCATATTGCTACTAGCTGAAATGCAGGCTCAGTTAGACGAGTTACGCAAGTCCCGACCACGCAGCCGCTCCAGAGAGAAACCAAGTCGCAGCCACTTAAGAAGCCAATCAAGGTCGAGACCAGAAGGGTGGAAGTGCTGGTACCACCATAAATTCGGCCCTGCAGCAGAGAAGTGTGTGCAACCCTGCGCATATAAATCACCACCGGCGGGAAACGCGAGCGGGGGTCATTAGTGGCGGATGACGCAAACTCCCAGCCACCCACACGCCGCATTTTTATTAAGGACCAAAGCAACAAGGTAGATTTTCTTGTTGATACCGGTGCAGACCTATGCGTTTATCCAAAGTCACTGATTCATACGGCTCGCCAAATGTCTGCCTATGGGTTAGTGGCCGCTAATGGTACACAGATCGCTACATATGGTACGATCCCACTCACGCTTAACCTAGGTTTACGCAGAGATTTCCCGTGGATGTTCGTGGTGGCAGATGTATCTAAACCAATAATTGGAATCGATTTTTTAGCGCATTATAATTTAATGGTCGATGCGCGCAACCGACGACTTGTAGATGCAACCACCCAGTGTACCGTTAAGGGGCAGGTAGGTGGGTGCAAAACCGAGTCAGTGAAAACCATTAACGGTGAAACGCCGTACCACCATCTGTTAGCACAATATGTCGACATTACTCGCCTTGATGGGACTATGCAGAAAACGGTCAAACACAATACTCAACACCACATAATTGTTACACCTGGTCAACCAGTTGCGCAGAAGCCTAGGCGTCTAGCTCCGGACCGCCTGATTGCAGCGAAGAAAGAGTTCGAGTCGATGTTAAAATTAGGCATCGCTCAACCGTCGAAAAGTTCGTGGGCTTCGCCGCTACACATGGTTCCAAAATGTGAAGACGAGTGGAGGCCGTGCGGTGATTATCGTGGTTTGAATGAAAGAACAGTTCCCGACCAATACCCAGTGCGACATATTGAAGACTTCGCCCAGTGTTTAAGTGAAAAAAAAGTGTTTTCAAAACTAGATTTAGTGCGTGCGTTTAACCAAATCCCTATCGCCGAAGAGGACATTCCAAAGACAGCAATAACTACGCCCTTCGGTTTATTCGAGTTTAAGTTTATGACTTTTGGCTTGCGTAACGCAGCACAAACTTTTCAACGATTTATGGACGAAGTGTTATGTGAACTTGATTTTGTGTACTGCTACATAGACGATATTTTAATCGCGTCTAGTGACGAAACGGAACATTTAAAACACTTAGAGACTGTATTTGATAGGTTAAGGAAATACGGAGTAGTAATTAACCCCGCAAAGTGTGTGTTCGGGCAATCTGAAGTTGATTTTCTGGGTTATCAAGTGTCATCAGCAGGTACACGTCCGCTCCCCGAAAAGGTTGAAGCAATACGTACCTACCCCTTGCCAACCACCGCGAAGCAGCTACGCCAATTCCTAGGTATGTTGAACTTTTACAGAAGGTGCATACCTAATGCAGCGAGTAGCCAAGCTAGTTTACATAAATTACTATGCGGCAACAAAAAAGGAAAAACACCTATTACTTGGAACGACCAAGCTAAGCGTGACTTTAAGACTTGCAAAGACAGCTTAGCTGAAGCAACGTTATTAGTGCATCCAAAGCCCGATGCTGAACTTGCTATTTTCTGTGACGCTTCCAACATGTCCATAGGCGCGGCTTTACAACAGAACATCGATAATGAATGGCAACCAATTGCTTTCTTTTCTAAAAAACTTACGTCCCCTGAACAGAAATATTCAGCCTATGACCGCGAATTACTCTCAATATACGCTGCGGTCAAACATTTCAGACATTATGTTGAGGCGCGAAGTTTTATAATTTTTACAGACCACAAACCAATAACTTACGCTTTTAGGAAGAAAAATCAGCAATGTTCCCCTAGGCAATTTAGATATCTAGACTTTATTGGACAATTTACTACAGACATACGTCACATCAAAGGAGAGGACAACATTACGGCTGACCTACTGTCTCGCATAGAATCAGTATGTACTGAGATAGACTGGAAAGCTCTTGCATCTTCACAACACAATGACGCGGAGCTTAAAAGCTTAATTGACAATAGAAACTCGTCCCTTAAATTACGTCTTGTTCATTTGCCAGAGTCAGACAAACCAATTTTTTGTGACTTCTCTACCCTAACAGCAAGGCCTTTTATTACGGAACCATTCAGAAAGTCCGTTTTCAATTTGCTTCATAATGCCTCCCATCCAAGTAGCAGGGCGACGACTAAGCTTATCACTAAACGATTTGTTTGGCCCTCGATAAATTCTGATTGTAAGTTATGGGCCAGAGCATGTGTTGATTGTCAACGGTCAAAAGTGTCTCGTCACGTCATTACAACACCGGGAACATTTACACTTCCGTCATCTCGATTTGAGCATGTACATATTGACATCGTAGTAATGCCCTATTCTGAGGGATACCGTTATTGTCTTACTTGTGTAGACCGATTTACTAGATGGCCGGAAGCTATTCCCATTGTCAATCAAGAAGCCGACACAGTAGCCCGTGCATTTTATTCCAATTGGATTTCTCGTTTTGGCATACCACTTAGAATCACAACAGATAGAGGAAGACAGTTTGAGTCACACCTATTCAGAGATCTCAATACCCTGACCGGTACGGCTCATTTTCGAACGACGGCTTATCACCCTGCAGCTAACGGCATGGTCGAGCGTTTCCACCGTCAATTAAAGAGTGCACTAAAGTGTCACAATGCAGCAACCAGTAGTTGGACGCGAATTCTCCCTACCATTTTGCTAGGAATTAGGTCGTCTTGGAAGGAGGACTTGAAAAGCACATCCGCAGAGTTAGTTTACGGACAGAGCTTACGCCTCCCCGGAGAATTTTTAGGTGACAATCCGACTAACAAAACTACGCAGGCTGAATTTGCTAAAGAGCTTCGATCGCATTTTAATAAGCTCAAGCCTGTCGCTAGTACCCAACACGGAAAGAAAAGCACTTTCATTTTCAAGGACCTTATTACCTCTACTCACGTGTTGGTGCGGAACGATGCAGTCAAAGTTCCATTACAGCAACCTTATGACGGCCCTTATAGAGTAATTTCTAGGAAGGATAAAACATTCGTATTAGATATACGTGGCCGCGAGGTTACGGTATCAATCGATAGACTAAAACCAGCTTATTTCTTAAGGGATGCTAATTGTCATCCAGACAGCGCTACTAATATTGTCGTAGATCTCGCTCCCGAAATCACTTCACGTTCTCAAACCCCATCTGAATCAGTTCCCCAATGTTCACCATCTGTAACTCTGGTTCCTGAACCGCAGGGGCCGCGAAAGTCTGGTAGACGCGTACGATTTCCTGATTACTACCAGGCCAATTTTTCGTGATCTCGATCACTGGCAGGGGAGTACTGTAGCGACTCCATTAATTGTTTATTAATAGAATACATATTACTTTAGGGAACTTGCATATAAATAATATTTTAAGTTAACTGTTAATTACCGTTAGTTTAAGATTTCTCACGGCCTGCGCACAGATGTTATGTTGTCTTTTATTGTAATGTGCAAGGGACCCTTTTTATCCTTTGGAACAATGACTTTATTATCTTAGTTTTAAGAATTTAGCTAAGGTTTCTGTGTGATGATGCCGACGGTTCTTTTGTTAATGTATAACTTTCTATATTTATTGTGCAACCCATTATAGCTGTAAAAACCTTTGTGTAACGTGCCGCCCGATCGCATCCCAGCTTTCAACAATTGTGTAGAAGCATAGTCATGCAGTCTTAGTCGGTCTAGGGAAGCGGTCGGTCGGCACTCTGATTCTTTGTAATTATCTTAAATAAACTAACTCCAACACGTTAACCAAGTATTCATTTCGCGATTCACGTAACGCCGATATATAGCTAAGTAACGATACGTTCCCGAAAGACTTAACAAAATACATCAAAACAAAGCAAGCCATTTAATAAATGGGAAGACTAATTAAATGTTTAATAAATAGATGTGACATAATGTGGTTTTTTGACCCAAAAACAAAGTGATTGTGAGGCTAATACAAAAAGTAATTACTACATAATATACAACTGATTGTTGTGCGTTATTTATAGCTTGTTTACGCAACAGGTACATTGGCCTACTCATGTAATCATGTTTTACGACTAGTTATTACGTTAACTAGGTAATAACTCTGATTATGACGTAACTACAATACTAGCAAGCAGCCTGAAAAATCGATGAAACCATGGATGAACTATATTAAAGATCATCAGGCTGTAAAGAGAGTAAAACTTCTGAGATGATGACTTATAGAGAAGTATGCAAGAAGAAAATTGGAATAAGGGCAATACAAAATATCTTAAGAGGAAACGGGGGCAGAGAGCGGTGACTGAATTTCCTTAGTAAAAAGTCATAAATCGAGGTTTGGCTGTCGCCTATTTCCTCCTCCAATATTGGACCAATTTAAAAGATATTCCATAAACTGGTAAAGTAAGATATATACTATGTCCCTATGTTTTCCTTTTTTCATTTATATTTGTCAAATTTGTACACTAAGCCTCTGTTGACAGCGTAATTTTGAGCATTTTGTAAGGGTTCTAGTGCTTCTAAAGATTATGTATCATCAAAAAGGAAAACACACACAGGGACATAGTTTATATCTTTAATGTTCAGTTTACGGAATATCTTTTAAATTGATCCAATATTGGAGGAGGAAATAGGCGAGAGCCAAACCTCGATTTATGACTTTTCACTAAGGAAATTCAGTCGCCGCTCTCTGCACCCGTTTCCTCTTAAGTAAGAATTTTCGTAATCGGTCCACAATTGACGTCGATATCGGTGAACATATACAAAAAAAAAACATACAAGAAGTCGAACATAGAACCTCCTCCTTTTTCGAAAGTCGGTTAAAAAAGGCAATACATCAGGAGTCAGGTGTCACAATTAAAATAATAGAAACAATGATAAAGACAGCCGAACACGAGTGGAAGCGACAAAGAAATCGGAAACTCTGCCTTATTCGCAGAGGTGCTGGCTCGATGCCAATATTGTGTTACAAATGTTACCATTGCAATTAATTCGAGGCTTATGTGACATGATACCTTCATGGGCGGCATACAAAGATTTTCGATGATAGAGAAGAATAAAGAGTGTTAAGCATTTATGGTGCGTTTGAACTTGTCCTTGCAAGCAGTCTCCGAATGGGGCGATGTCTGTATTTTATATTTCTATGGGCGATGCCAATCTGGTCAAGTTTAATACCGCTAAAACCCAGGCGTGTCTTTTTTCCCGCTAAAAAGAACCAATTTCACCCGGCTCCAACTTTCCGTGATGTAACCGTACCAATAACGGACCATCTTAAGCTTCTTGGCGTTACGTTGACATCGACCCTCAATTTTGGGCCATACATTGAGGCAAAGGCTCAGCTGACTGCCATAAAGTTGGGGATCCTTGCGAAGGTGAGAAGGTACTACACACCGGAACAGCTGCTCAACTTGTATCAAGCGCAAGTTTGATCATGCATGGAGTACTGTTCTCATCTCTGGAACGGATCTGCCAAATACCAGCTTGATGCACTAGAGTCAATCGAAAAGCGGGCCAAGAAACTCATCGGCAATGAGGCTCTGGTAAAGTCAAAGCTTCAGAGCCTTGAACATCGTCGCCGAGTTGCCAGCTTGAAATGCCCTGAAAATGTTACGTGTGTCACACCTATAATTGGCTATGGTTGGATTTTTATAAAGCGTAGTTAAATGTGACTAAGAGATTATACTAACAGAGAATGTGTGGGATGGCGTCCTCCTGTCTGCTTATATCAACTAAGTGCAATTAGTGACTCATCTGCCAGGCGTGGCGATGGGGCTATTATATTTGAATCCTTTGCAATCAATTGTTAATGGTCAATCATCGCGCAAACCTGACTGCTGCTTTCAATTAGCGCTTGCTAGAACCGCCGATGTTTAGACACACACCCCAAACAAAGGGCTTATGAATTTTAATCATCACTAAGCTCGATATTATCAATGAGGACAGCAAACATATCGACCTTTAGTAGCCTGTTGAAGCATGCGCATTTGTGAGGAGAGCCACAGTGATTCATAAATGTCACGATACAGTGCGCGGTTAGGGAACTAAAGGGTACCAATTAGTGTAAGGGCCCTTAACTTGAAGTGGAAGACTGAGTCTGAGGTTCGAGGACTAATGCCGCACGCTCCCAAGTGGTATAGAGCTACTGTACAACTAAATAAAATACATGGGAAAGAGTCAGACATAAATAAATCGAAGAGGAGGATGTTGTGGATAATTTAGAATGAGATGATGATGATTTTTAAACTAGCTTACTTCATATTCAGTGATTTACAAAGTGCAATACTTTTAGATCGAATTCAGGACATGTTTCTATGATACATGCTTCTTTTGAGATGAAGTATACTTCATCTCGGTTATACCAAATTAATTAGTATTGCTTGTTAGTTATGGCATTATAAACCCTAATAGATTGTAATATCTGTATAGCAATCTTCAGACGACTGGGTCGACAAGGCAGTGCCTCTGCCTAGCCTTTTCCCAACTATATTGGGGTCGGCTTCCAGTCTCACCGGATTCAGGTGAGTACCAGTGTTTTACATGGAGCGACTGTCTATCTGACCTCCACAACCCAGTAACTGGGTAACACTGTACACTTTGGCAAGACTGGTGTCAGATCTCAAGCTTCTGACTACCCGTAACGACTGTCAAAAATCTTCAAATGACAGCCAGAACCCACGGCTTAACGTGCTTTTCGAGGCACGGCATGTTGAAATGGTCACCCATCCACGGACCGACCTCGTCAAGCGTTGCTTAACCTTGAAGATCGACCCGTGCGGCTGTTATTATTTAGCCACGAGCTCCTCGGTCGATCGTGTCGGCAAAGCAGTGCAAAGATAAATAATAAGAACTCACCTCTCTAGCAAAAGCATCAGGCATGGTAAACGTCGACGTGATCCAACAGAACGTGTTCACTACATTGACGGGCAACCCGCTCACGATGCACTGTATCGGCTGCCCCACATATTGTGTCGCCGTGATGATCATGGAACAGGTCAGCAACAACACGGTCGTGAACACATTGTGCAGCCGGAACACCGCATTGTCTGTTCTTATCGGCTGGTACTTGAAGTAAACACTTAAGCCTCCTAATAACTTAAACATGTTGCCTTATTTCGGCGTCTTGCTATCTATACATGGGTAGGAATGTGAGGTACTACTCAAAATCAGTCTTGCAGTGATTGAGACGCGGCAGTGGAACGCGTGTATTATTGTCGGGGTTACGTTGGCATCTGAAACAAGAGATACATAGGTTAGAAGGTAAAAAGTAAACCGTAATAACGATTCAATTGACACCTTATTCATCAAAATCGGATGAATAGTTTAGGCGCTACGGAGGAACATACGTAAATACAAAAGTACATACATACATAGACTGAAAAGAGAATGCATGTAGCAGAGATGAGAATGTTGAGATGGATGTGCGGAGTGACGACAATGGATAAAGTGAGAAATGAGTATATCAGAGGAAGTTTGAAAGTGGCGCCAGTGACAGAAAAGTTGAAAGGAAACCGTTTGTCCTGGTATGGTCATCTGATGAGGAGGGATGAAACGCATGTTACTAAAAGAGTTATGAATATAAGTTATGTGGATGGATGGAGAGGGAGGGGACGGCCAAAGAAAAGATGGATGGACTGTGTGAGAAGTGATATGAAAGAAAAGGGAGTCAGTGATAGCGTGACGGGGGACAGGACTGTATGGAAGAAGAAAACGTGTTGCGCCGACCCCAAGTAACATGGGACAAGGGCAGGAAGATGATGATGACATACATACATAGACTGTCAAAATCATAACCCTTCCTTTTGGCTTCGCCGCAGTCGGGTAAAATAGATTCCTTGGAACGATTATTTGTAAATATAGTTATTACAGTTTTAATGATTCTATCAATATACGGCTAGACAAACAAATCATTCCATATTGTCAGAATAAACAGCTATTTATATACAACAAATTATAATAACAAGTATTGCTCACAAACCCTTATCTAGTAGCCGGCAGTCTTCAATCGAAAGGAATTTCTGAGCGAAGGAATATGTTCTATATACAGGCTCATAGGCTCTTGGAAAACTATAGGAGTACTAATTCACGAAAGTTCTCTCATGTGTGTAACCAATTCATGGCTTAGCAATCGATGAGATTCGAAGGAGAAAGAAAGATAGAATAGAATATGCTTTATCTACTCTCATATCGTAATATTCGAATTATATATCGTAATATTTCAAAAGGAGGCCAATATTATAAAGAGGAAAGATTCTTTTGTTTGTTTGTACCGAATAGGCTTCGAAACTACTGGACCGATTTGAAAAATTCTTTCACCAATATAAAGCTACATTATTCCTGAGTGATATAGGCAATTTTTTAATCCCGAAAATGGGACCTGTGGGGTGGTCCACGGGAGCGAAGCTGCGGGCAACAGCTAGTACTTTATAAACTCAATACCGAAATTTAAAAATAGAATCTTATTATAACTGCAAGAAGTACCATATATTACCCCTAATTAATCGGCGAGCAGTCTCTGACTGTACTACATTATTTAAAATTTTCAATAATTCGATCAATAACTCTGATATTCTATCCAAATTTTATTTTAACATTCCCGGAAGGTCGAAGCGATGGTACGCACCGTTGCGTGTTCCATCTTCCTCTACGAATAACAGGCAAATCTCATTTATAGTGCGTCAAGTAGAAGCTTTAATGACATATGTAAGCGGCATGATTTTTATCCTTTCATAACAGGTGTGTCCTCGGCCAGAAAGTGCCTGAGCCTTGGCTTTTTTAATTAGGATTTTGTATGTTCAGGTTTTTTATCAAATATGAAATGTTAATTTAGTTTAAGCTTGAATGTTATACTGTTTTGTTTTTCTTTTTTTGGTAGCTGTGTTATGTTGTTCACACTATTTCCAAACTATTTTTAGAAGTGATGACTTTTAATTGGCTGTCAGTCTCACGTACTATTTGTTATTCTGTTTGTTTTAGCTGTAAGTCGTCCATAATTGATAAATAAATAAATAAATAACACTTTTCTCTAACAAAATAAAGCTATAAAACATTTTTTTTCTATTACGATACAGGGCAAATCCAAGGAGTTATTATCACCAAAAGGATTTTTCATCAATTTTTTTTGTGTATTGAAAAGCTCATGCGGGGCGCGACATTTTTACTCGACTGGGGCGAGAATGTTTTTTTATAGTACCTATTATTAAAAGTTTTGATTCCAATTTTTACTTGTCTGTGGCAACACCCGCTTTAGCGCATGCGCGGTTAATGCGGTGATGTGCTGGGTTTTGGCGCTATTCATACGTTTGGCTGTACCGAATTTTTCTTACACTTTCGACTTTTTCTTTTATTCAGTAGGTTCAATCCCAATGTATGAGTGTAGATAAAGTAGTGTATGAAACTGCACATAACTAGGTATTAAAATACTCGTGTGATACTTTTAAAAACACATATACTTTTATATACACTCGTGTTTTATTACCCCTTAACATGCAACAGTTTCATAAACTACTATTATTGTACACCATATAAGTTACACAACTACAATTAGATACAAGCTGAACGAAAAAACGATTGAAGTTGCCTACTGTGGAAGAAGAAAAAGTTAAGGTTACACTAGTCGAAAATTCTTCCATACAAACGAAGTCTAGGGATTATTCCACTGTTTGACGATGTACGTTCAAAATAAAAAGTGATATCAATTTGTCTCATCATTATCTAGCCCTGTATGGAAGCAAAAAAGTAAAAAAAGAAAATATTTGAAAGTTATGAGCGTCGAAAGTTCCACATTTCGACACTAATTTTAACGTATTTTTGGGCGCCAATAAATACCATAAGAAGACGGAAAATTGCAAAACGGACTCCATACAGGGAAAGATTAGTAGTTCAACAATGCAAATAATTTTATTTTGAACAGATAGATTTAGTCGTTTTTTCATGATATTTAGACTGCCAAAGGTCTGTTTATAAAATTTCGCGCGCTCGGTTTCGTCCTAAATCATTATCCATTTCGCTACAAATTTTCAAAAGTGTGTATTCGTACGCGAACTAGCTTCCTACTGCTCATCACAGCATCTATCTCTTCCGCACGTGTTGTCGGTTGATATAAAATGCATTTTAGCCCCGCGCACAAAATAGTTCGTGCCGTCGACTAGTGTACCCTTAAGAATATGAATTAACCAGATTCGGCGTAACTGTTGAAGCAGTATTCTTAAGCCACTAGCTCTCCTAAAGTGAACTTTACAGCTTATACCTGCCAGGTTATAACAAGAACCGGGAATTCGATCAGGTGGCTGGCACTCAACACGCGACTGATGCACGTTTGTCGCTGACTATGACATCGCGTGACTGCTTATTACTAATAACACAGGATATATGCACGAAACAACGATATACTGATGATATAGCGCGTAAGTACATGCTTCGGGAAGCTATGGCGATTGGACACAGGTGAATACTAGCCTACATAATTCACAAAATTGTCTCCACTTGTTCCAATAGCCAGAACCGCTTCCCTGTCACTGTTTTAGAACTTATAGTTATTTAAAAACACAATTCTAATGATGAAATACAAGTATTTACTTATATAGAACTCAAAAGCGAATTTGAGTTACAGAGAACAAAACAGGAGGAGAGTTCGGCATTTTACTGAAGAAAGAACTGCAGTTTTGTAGATTAGAGCACAAACATTAGTAAAAACGTCGTCGGTTACGTTTGGCGATACCATTTCTAAAATGGAGACTGTTACTAACAAGGTTAAGTATCTCATTACGAGTACGTAGGGATATAAAGACATCTGACTGTCTCTGTATTTATTAAATCTGTTCCTCAATCATTCAATTCTGTCTACCAGTATTCAAAATCAAACCTAACGGATTTAAATGCAAATTTTCTCACGGGTAAACCTTGTCCTGAGAATCTAGCTAGACAAGTGAAATTCGATGTCAGAGAAGGCGATAGTCGAAAAGACAAAATGTTAGTTATTGATCAGTGTGCTTAGTGCGAGTTTTTTAACGTACTCACTCGTGATAACGTAAACGATCTCTTATGTCAAAATGTATACAAAAAAACCGGCCAAGTGCGAGTCGGACTCGCGCACGAAAGGTTCCGTACCATTATCGCGAAAAACGGCAAAAAAAAACACGTTTGTTGTATGGGAGCCCCACTTAAATATTTATTTTATTCTGTTTTTAGTATTTGTTGTTATCATCATCATCATCATCATATCAGCCGAAAGACGTCCACTGCTGGACATAGGCCTCCCCCAAGCGTCGCCACATTGACCGGTCCCGTGCGTCCCGCAACCAGCGGATTCCTGCAACCTTCACCAGGTCATCGGTCCACCTGGTGGGAGGCCTTCCAACGCAACGTCTTCCGGTTCGCGGTCGCCACTCCAGAACCTTTCTGCCCCATCGGCCATCCGTTCTGCGAGCAATGTGCCCTGCCCACTGCCACTTAAGTTTGGCAATTCTTCGGGCTATGTCGGTAACCCTGGTTCTCTTACGGATCTCAACATTTCTGATTCGATCACGCAAGGAAACGCCGAGCATAGCCCTTTCCATTGCCCTTTGAGTGACTGTAAGCTTTCTGATAAGGCCCATTGTTAGCGACCACGTCTCAGAGCCATATGTCATCACTGGCAACACACACTGGTCATAGACTTTTGTCTTGAGACACTGTGGTAAGTTGGACGAGAAGACACCGCGCAACTTCCCGAACGCTGCCCAGCCGAGTCGGATTCGACGGTTGACCTCTTTCTCGAAGTTGGCCCTACCCAACTGGATCGTTTGTCCCAGGTAGACATAGTTGTCCACAACTTAGAGTGTAGAGTCTCCAACCTTGATAGGAATGGGTGTAACATGGGCATTCAACATCACCTTGGTTTTGTCCATGTTCATTTTCAGACCCACTCTTTCGGAAGCTCTACTGAGGTCATCGAGCATTGTACTGAGGCTCTCCATGGTCTCAGCCATAACCACTATGTCGTCGGCAAACCGAAGGTGAGTGATGTACTCGCCATTAACGTTGATGCCTAGGCCGCTCCAGTCCAGAACTTTGAATACATCCTCCAGTGCAGCAGTGAACAGTTTCGGAGAAATGACGTCTCCCTGTCTCACGCCACGCTGGAGAAGGACTGGTTCCGAGGTCTGATCCTGAAGACGGACTGACATGGTGGCGTTTCTGTACAGACACTTCAACACCTCAATGTACCGGTAGTCGATCTGGCACCGTTGGAGTGACTGCAGTACAGCCCAAGTCTCGATCGAATCGAAGGCTTTCTCGTAGTCCACAAACGCTAAACAGAGAGGCAGGTTGTACTCTTCGGTCTTCTGTATAACCTGCCGCAGCGTATGTATGTGATCTACGGTGCTAAAGACTTTTCGGAATCCGGCTTGTTCGGGAGGCTGGAAGTCGTCAAACCTGCGCGCGAGACGATTCGTGATGACTCTTGAAAACAACTTGTAGACATGGCTAAGAAGTGAGATGGGCCTATAGTTCTTCAGCCGGGCATTGTCGCCCTTCTTGAAGAAGAGTACCACCACACCCCTGCACCATGCCTGTGGCGTTTTGCCCTCGAGTATGACGGAATCAAACAGCTTCTGAAGGGCCTTAAGTACCGGTTTTCCACCCGCCTTCAGGAGTTCAGCAGTGATTCCGTCATCACCCGGCGCCTTGTTGTTTTTAAGCTGTTTCAGAGCCATCCTAATCTCGTACAGGCTGACATCCGGGATATCTTCGGTATAGTGTCGGGTCAATCTAGCTCTTGGGTCGTTTGCTAGATTCGCAATGGGTTTACTGGTTGACGTGTACAACTGCCCATAGAATCTCTCGATCTCCCTCAGAAGCTCCGGTTTGGTGGAAACGATCCTGCCATCATCGGTCTTCAGTTTTGTGAGCTGGCTTTGCCCAATAGACAGATCCCTTGCAAAGACCTTGGAGCCCTTATTCCGCTCAATCGCATCTTTAATACTTTTAGTATTAAAGCGGCGGAGGTCGCTTTTTAAGGACTTTGAGATCCGTCTATTTAGCTGCCGGTATTTCACCGCATCGTCTGAAGACTGCAGGATCATCTCACGCCTCTCCTTCATTAGCTTTAGAGTTGGATCAGAGAGCTTTTTGTTTCTATCTGTACGGCGGGTCTTGAAAAACTTAGACCCGACCGTATGGACAGCTTCCACGAACCCATCGCTGTAATCGTCCACGGAGCTCCCTAGGCACTCGAAACGATTCTGGAGTTCGAGCTGAAAGGTTTCGGGGTTTTGGATCTGGATCTGTGCTGGACGGAGCGTGGACTTCATCAGTCGAGACCTTTCAAGCTTGATATTAATGTTCAATGAGCCTCTTACCATGCGGTGATCGCTCCCGGTTTTCACCGAATTGATCACAGAGACATCATTGAACACTTGCTTCTTGGTCGACATGATGAAGTCGATCTCATTTTTAGTTACACCATCGGGGCTTTGCCATGTCCACTTCCTGTGCTCACGCTTTCTGAAGAAGGAGTTCATCATATAGAGGCCATCCTTCTCCATAAAACTGGCCAGTAGGTGACCCCGGTGGTTCCGACGTCCAACTCCAAATTGCCCCACTTGCAGCTCATCCTCGTCTCGTTTGCCCAGTTTTGCGTTAAAGTCCCCCATGACAACGGTGAAGTGAGTTTTGAAACCATGCATGGCTTTAGCGATATCCTCATACATGGTCTCTACCTCGTCGTCGGGGTGTGCCGAGGTTGGGGCGTAGACCTGTATGACCTTCAGCGAATATCTTGCGGATATTCTGAGTATAAGGTACGCCACCCTGGTCGACACACTCTCGATCTTCACCACGTTGTTCACAAGGGACTTGTGGACGATAAACCCGACACCACCTTGGGACTGCCGGTCACCCTCTCGGAAATAGAGCAGGTTACCGGATTTGAGGATTATCGAGTCCTCCCCCTCTCTTCGGACTTCAGATAACCCTATAACGCTCCATCGCAACCTGCTCAATTCTTCCTCGAGTTCGGCTATCTTCTCGTCGGTCCGGAGTGTTCGCGTGTTATACGTTGCCAGGTCCAGTCGTCGGTGTTTATTGAGGTAGCCGGGTCCACTCCGGGGATTCTTTGCACCCCTTGCCACGCCATCGCCTCGACCGCTACCGTAGTCGAGGGTAGACGGGCTGCCGGGCACTCGGGGCCGTTTTTTTGTTGTGCTTATCATGGTTTGGGGGGGTTTGCCGTAATCGCCACGCTTGGCAGGCGGGTTGGCGATCGCAGTTTGTTGATAAAGTGCCCAGAGAACGCTGCTGCCCATTCTCTGGTGTTTCCCTTAGTCGCCTCTTACGACACCCACGGGATGATATGGGATGGTGAAATTCTTTACGTCCGTCACCATACGGAACAATTTGTTGTTATAGCGGCAACAGAAATACATCATCTGTGAAAATTTCAACTCTCTAGCTATCACGGTTCATGAGATACAGCCTGGTGGCAGACGGACAGACAGACAGACACAGGCGGATCGCGGATTCTTAGTAATAGGGTCCCGTTTGCATCCTTTGGGTACGGAACCCTAAAAAGAGGTTTTGCCTTGCCGTCACCAGAGCGTGAGTAAAAACTCGCACTTAGCCCACAGAGGCCTTAGTGCGAGTTTTTACTCACGCTCAATCGCGTTAACGTTAACGCCAATTTGTATTGAAACTGGATAAGCGCCGTCCGGGGTCAGTAAGGAGAAACCTCTTTTTTGTATACAGTTTGACATAAGTGATCGTTTACGCTCATCATCATCATCATCAGCCTATTAATGTTCCCACTGCTGGGACACAGGCCTCCTCTCTGTGAGAGGGAATGGGCCGTGATCCACCACGCGGGCCCAGTGCGTGTTGGTGGATGTCACAGGTGTTCGAATTTATGTTTCTAGGACATGCCGGTTTCCTCACGATGTTTTCCTTCACCGTTTTGAGAGCAGTGGTGATGAAATAATTTACACAAAGTAAAGCGCCTGCCTGAGCTCGAACCTACAACTTGTAAGTCGCGGCCGATACCACTGGGCCACCACTGCTCATCGTTTACGCTATCACGAGTGATTACGTTAAAAAACTCGCACTAAGGCCTCTGATGATTTTTCGATATCGCTTGTCAATCCCATACAGTTTTGCCTTTTTGACAATCGCTGTCGTCACGCATTCGATGGTAGAATGTCACTTGTCTAGGGTCTCAGGATAGGTCCTATGATCAAAGATACTTTTTGATCCCGTAGAAAGTTCATATGGAATCATTTGCAGGTGGAACCGCTGGTAGAAGCTAGTATTCTAAAAAACTTTTTTACAAAAAAATACTACCGACTTCCAAATAAGAAAACTACAAAGTGAAAAATAACTTTATTTTTGGAAGTCGGTGTCTTTCGTAGGTACCATTTTTTTGCGTTATGGACACCGACTTCCAAAAATAAAGTTATTATTCACTTTGTAGTTTTCTTATTTGGAAGTCGGTAGTATTTTTTTGTAAAAAAGTTTTTTTATTTTCACTTTTTAGTTGTACCTACCTAATAGGCAAGTTGTTTAGTAAGTTTCCTATAACGCCAGAATAGATGACCCGAATATCATGAAACTTGAACAAAACCGATCAAATGAAAGATCTGCTTACCCCTTAAGAGCGTACTGGCGTGATTTTATGTTATGAAATGGTATAAACAATAAACAGACATGCGATTGCAGCAGTCCCGAGAGATTTGCCGTTATTTATTGAAGAGTTCTGTTGTATATCTTCGAAGTTCTTCATCAAATTAAAATGGGACCAATTTCGGAACATACTCTTTCAAACAAAAAAGAATTTTCAAAATCGGTCCACAATTGACGGAGATATCGGTGAACATACAAAAAAAAAACATACTATAAGTCGAACATAGAACCTCCTCCTTTTTCGAAAGTCGGTTAAAAAGCAGAGCTACCGATAGAAGATGAACCGTCTCTTGTTCAAGTTACAAGTAATTAAATTATATTGCCATGACGTTTTATCGTATGTTATCTATATCACAAACTACGGCATTCGAGCGCGGGCGTGGCTCAGCTTAAACGAGGGGTAATTTATCAGATAGCAATTTAAATGGGCAATAATCTTTCAACATTTACTTGTTCTCTATATATTATAAACAGGTGATCTCTTCAAAGGATGCACTTATAACCTGTACTTAAAAGTCGGACAATCGTACACTGTGCCTGCATATGCGCTTGTGCTAAGTATTTGAAATAGGGTTGCTAACCTTACTATAAGGTATTTTTTTTTGTTACTATCCCACCGAACTATTCCCAAACCACTGCAACTCCTGCAAGCCAGAATCAACAGTGGCGACCACCAGAAAACCGCCGAGGCAATGAAGCTCGACGAAGTCCCGGAGAATCAATTTAACTGTCTTGGATCCCGCAACGAAATTAATCAGAAAATAATAACCGAGGAGTAGGAAAAAGTACAAATTTCAACTTCTCTCCATATCAAACAGGAGACAGAACAAACAAGGCCAATAGGCACAAAGGGTCGTTTACAACTGCGATAAGCCCAGTTGCTTAGCACCACCCCCCCCCTATAAGGTATTGTATATTGTATTGTAGAGGGCTGGCCTTTTCTTTAGCCAGAGATTCAGCATTGCCATTCAATGCCAGCATTTTGGGCACGTTTCCCATTGACATGTGGACGAATTTTTTGATGCATAGTGAGTCTTTTTCCCTCTCCCCTTTGTATATAAGTTTGTTTTGTCATTAGTCATACGATTAGAAATATTCAATTGTATATGTATATTATCTGTAAATATAGATATTGTACTGTATTTGATGTAGGCGTACTACTAAGTCTACAGAAGCAATGGAGTACGTACCTACCTAGTTTAAACAGGTACTTAATTTATTTTACATGACTTTGTATGAAACTAAATAATCTTGGCGGAGGCCTATGTCCAGCAGTGGACGTCTTTCGGCTGATATGATGATGATGATGATGATGAAATGATCTTCTGCCATTTTACCATGGAGTTTTTCTATTTTAGGTCATAATTGCAAATGTGTTTCTTTTTTTTCGTATTGGGAACATTTAAACATGTAAGTGTTATATATTTTTGAAATCAACTCTTAAGATCCTTTATTTTGATACCCCACACAATGGATGTGGAATATAAAAAAAAATGGGCCCCCACGACATGGCGCCCATTTTTTCTATTTTCCAATTTTAATTTAGGCATCGATTGACGTAAGAACCATCAAAATCGGCTGACGCGTTTGGCCTCTAGAACGCCACATAGGAACAAACAAACATACATAGACTGATAAACACATTACCCTCCTTCGACAGTCGGGTAAAAACGACGAAATGTTTGTTTACTAACTCTTATTCTAAAAAGTTGGCAACCATAGCGCAAGCGCATACGTGCTAAGCATTTGGACTGGCCGGTAACAACAGAGGGTGTTTACACTAACTACTAATAAAGTTCAACGACCTCTGTTATCGCTCTAGAACAACTAGCTATATGCAGCTCGTTAAGATTACAATTAGTTTAATATCCACCAGGTGCAGTTACTGAAAGCAAGATTAAGTTGTTAAAGGAAATTGAATGACTTCTAGAATAACTCAAATGTAATATTGGTAAAGGTTAAATCTATACTATAATATTATAAAGCTGAAGAGTTTGTTTGTTTGAACGCGCTAATCTCAGGAACTACTGGTTGGAATTTAAAAATTCTGTGTTTCTTGAAGAAATTTTGTGTTGGATAGTCCATTTATCGAGGAAGGTTATAGGCTATATAACATCACGCTACGACCAATAGGAGCGGAGCATAAATGAAATGTGTTGCAAAAACGGGCAATAATTATTCCTTTTTGAGTGCTTCCGTTCCGTGCGCTGCGTGAACGGTTAAAGTAAAGTAAGCAGTTGACGGGAGCGAAACCGCGGGGGTCAGCTAGTATTCAACTATATGGTAACGTCAAGAGACGTAGTGAGGACTAAAAAGAGGTAGAGGCCGCCCGCCATTGACCTGGTAGTCCACTATAGTAAGAGACTTCAAGCAAGCCCAATTGCTCGGACAGACAACCCAAGACAGAACAACTTGGTGCAGGAAAGTGACGAGACCCGACTCCAAGTAATGTGACAAGGGTAGGAAGAATTTAAGTCATTAACTCCGAACGAAATAATTGACAACAGTTGCGAATGTTCTCAACAAGCATAATTTCCTTCTTGAAAAGCTTTCCAAGTGCCTATATCAAGCTTTGGAACAGATTTACACAGTTCGATGCCCATTCTCCTTTCCATACATACATTTTATATTAAAGAATTTATGCAAAAATATAACTTAGGCAGGTGTATATGCCTGTAGAATCCAAGCTTCCCTTCTCGACTCACAGAAAACATGAGTTGATTCACAATAATTGATCAATCAATCAACCAAACTAAGTCTATCGCAGAATGCATGAACACACAGACGCCCGACAACATGATATAAAGGCACTGTATCAAAAAGAAAGATGGCTCACTTAGCATTTGGAACCCCTAGTTCGCGTCCCCTGGCTTGTTCCAACATCACTTTATATTTAGACACATAAACGATGCCATGACTGTATTATAATTATGTAGTAATAGACTAGCTTTTACCAGCCGCTTCAGCCGTTTGAGAGTCGAAATTTATCCACAGGGAACTTTCAACCTGGATAAGAAAGATCCTATTTCTTAATCTACCCACGTCCTCGGTCACACGGTCTTCTGGCACTTTACATCCAAAATGATTTTCTTCAGTTTCAAAATTACTCTTTTTTTATTGTCATCATCATCTGCCTAGCCTTTTCCCAACTATATTGGGGTCGGCTTCCAGTCTTACCGGATTCAGCTAAGTACCAGTGTTTTACATGGAACGACTGCCTATCTGACCTCCACAACCCAGTAACTGGGTAACACGGTACCTCTTGGCAAAACTGGTGTCAGATCTCAAGCTTCTGACTACCCGTAACGACTGCCAAAGATCTTCAAATGACAGCCGGGACTAACGGCTTAACGTGCTTTCCGAGGCACGGAGGAAACTCGGTATGTTGAAATGGTCACCCATCCACGGACCGACCACGTCAAGCGTTGCTTAACCCTGATGATCGAACCGTGCGGCTGTTATTATTTAGCCACGAGCTCCTCTTTATTTACTCTTTTTTTATTGTATCAGATAGTAAGCGAAGATGTGATCGACGATAGAGTTGCTAAATCTATGGCAATAATACTAAATACCCGAAGCGAATTCTCTACAGCGGGTGACTTATTGCTACAATTATAAACATGAGCAAACTACTACAATACATTGTTTTATAAACAAAATTAATAGTTCCAATAACAATACAAATTATAGCTAGTAACTACAATGCTTGTTATAAAATCAATACCCGGTTTTGATTTGGTTTTCGTCAATATAAAGGGACGAAGCTGAGGGTTCGATAGTTATGACTCCGTTATCTACCATAAGCTTTTCGCTTTTTTGTCTATGAAGTTCGCAAGTTTTATTCTTGTCATATTCATTAAATCAAGCTGTCTACCATCAGGTGTACTAAGTCTTTCATTAGATTGGTCGCCACTTCATCAGCAAAATCTTGAATTTGCTGACCACCGCTCAGAATAAAATGTACATTTCACTACGTGTTTACTTGCTATGTAGATTCTCCACATCTATATTCTACACTTATTATAACAATAAATCTATTACAACGTGTCGTAGGAAAATCTGCTTACCAAAGATAAGTGCATGAGCAATGCATAAATCAACATGATTTACATTTCCTGGTTTAGATTACTCACTAACTAACCTACCCTATCTATTCTTCCACGTCAACAAAACAAAAATCGGTCCAGTTTTTCAGTTTTAGCGAGACTAACTTCCACGGCGTGGAACTGGCAAAATTATGGGTCAAACAATTTTAAGATACGAAGAAGAAGAAGCGAGACTAACGAATAGTAATAGATTTTTATGTATATAAGAGATATAGATATCATAGACCCAACATGCACCGTTTACACCAGCTTGACCGGATTCTGGTTCTGTTCCTTCTGGTAAAGCACCATCTTTCATTTTTCCAAAGCCTAACCTGCTACTATATTTGAATCGGCGGTTGCTGAGTACCAGTAACATGGAGCTACTGCCTATCTGACCTCCATAACTGTACTGCCAATCTAACTCCAGTAACTGGGTAACACAATACCCCGTGGCAAAACAGGTAACAGATTTACTGCCTTATGACTATCCGTGACGACTGTCAAATAACAGCCGGGACCAGCAGTTGAACGTGCTTGCCAATTTATTATTCGTTTTATCTTCAAAGACCCCCCCCCCCCGTATGCACCGTTTGAACCCGTTTCTGGTTATTTGATTTATTTTCTGTTGCTTCTGGTAAAACTTAGTCTTTTTCCATTTCTCCAATGATTATTACGTAACTCTGGGTTATAGTGACGTTACACGGGTACCGCGCAGGCACGCAGGTCACAGCTGTGCAAATAACGAGTATTGCTCAAGTGGCGATTGTTCAGCGTGGTACCCGCCTTGTTTTGGTTGTAACCTCTTTGTAATACGTGTGAACGCAGCACTGCTATTGACAGCTTGGAATTTGATGCATTTGGAACGTGCTTCTTCAGTAAAGTTCGTGGGCAATAACCGATATATATGTCCGTATGTATCGCTATAAATGTACTCGCAATAACCCGATATATGTACTCGCTAACCTAAATTTGGAAACCTACAGCAGCTGCTTTGTGCCATATTTTGACCTAGGGGTATTTAAGTCAGGAGTGAATAAGTAATTTCTCGGCAATCATGATTCACTGTCGACCGCATCATCGTTTGCCATCAGGTGAGATAGTGGTCAATCGCGAGAAAATCAACAATAAGTAGTAGTTTATGCAATGGTCATATAATTGGGGTTATCAAAACACGAGCGTGGGTTTATCACATGAGGCGAAGCCGAATGTGATAATATTATCACGCGAGTGTTTTAGTACCTAATTATATGCCGTACTATGCCTACTTTATCTTCACTCTTAAATTTGAAATAAAACAAAAGTTGAAACGGAAAAAATATGTGGTATGGCGGGCAATTTAGGGCATTGCGCATGACAGCTCACCGCGCGTCAAGGAGTCCATAAACGCCAATAAATTAAAAAGTAAAAATGTGCTATAAAATTAAAAAGTCATTTTATGATACAGTTGTTTGAAAATCGAAGGAAAATGTTGCACTGTAATGGGTTTTTTTTTTTTAATTTTACCTATACACGAATATAAAGTACATGTTTATACAATATTTTTTTAAATTCATATTTGGAACATTACGTTGTGAGTGTAGATAAAAATATGACAGGGTCTATAATTAATTACCGAACAAACATGATTACCTAAAATTAAATCCACCAACAATTTAATCATTTACAGTAACAATCGACAACTTATCACACAAAGTCCAGTTAGATGAGCCATATACTGTTACTCATATCGAAATGTCAAGCTAGTTAACAGAGCAGAGAAAGTCGAAAACGTAAATTACTGCACTTATCTGTCACTTTTATACCAAATATAGAAATGCAGTGTTAAAAGTGGTCGTGATAACAAGAAGACCACACTAGGTACTTTTACAATTAGCAAAACTATAAAGGCGTTAAAAAGGTTAACCTAGATCAAATAATTTCGTTTAGTGCTGCTTAGCGACGAAAATCTGTCGCAGATGTTAATATGTCACCAAATGGAGTCGTGAGAGAATATTTAGCAATACTTTCTAGATGCAAGAATAATAAATAAACATGACAAGGAAAATGTTAGAGAAATACATAAAAAGTGCATGATTTTGAAATATGAAAACCTAGACAATAAGAGAATTCAAAAGTCGTAAATGAATGCTATAAAGTAAATCCAGAAATAAAGAACTAACGTTTCTAGAAAATAATGTTTTGACTAAGAAGTTCAGATTTGGCAATACATTTTGTAATTGAAATTAACAATGCCCATAAAAAAACACAACCTGAATTAATATTGTGACCTACACTTGAATCAAATTAACATATTTAAATTGACAGATAGATTTTTTATTGTTATGCAAAGTTAATTAAATAATTTTTAAATGAGACGTAATTAGGATACCGTTACCGTAACAGCTGTTTATATTGGAGTTAACACACAAATGATTCTGAATGAATTTGTTCTAACTGTGGCACATATCGCAATTTTCTAGCGTTTTTGAACTGTGCACCCGCCGTTACTGTTTATAAACCAGTGATGACTTACCTAAGCGATGGTGATTTCACTAATATTCATAGCAGAACACACAAGCCTTGTAGCCTTATTTTAATTATGTTACAGCGGATGATGTCAATATTAGTAATCGCTAATTTTTCAACCATATTATGAACACAACACAATTTCGAACAATGCTCACCGTGATTCATCAAATCAAAGGCCTACGTCAAATCGAAAAGCATACACCTAAGGGTTATAAATAAACAAAACAATACATATTATGTAGGTAATAAAATAACCTGTGTCATGAATTCATGAGTTTTTGAAAAGGTTAGTGACCATAATGTTACCATAACGTTTGAAACGTACCTAAATGATTAAATAAAGCCATCAGGCCAATTAACAGCAATGGCGTTAAACAACCGCACAATTGCACCAAAACATCTGAAAATGGCGTCGACGACCGCAAAACCGTTGAGAAAATTAACGCTTGAATACCATGAAAATTGTTGAAACAGTAAATAAACACTGGGAATTATTTAATTTTTGTTAAATTTAGGTAGAAGACTTATGATTATTATCTTAACTTATATAATAATGAGGTATAGATCCTATTTCGAAAATGCATTCACTGATAGTCATAGGTAGGCTTATTTTTATCCGTTAAGTTCCTGTGGGGTGGGCTGGGCCATGACAACGAAACGAAGCTAGTATTTTTCTTCCAATTTGAAGCAACACTCTGGGAATATTTTATATTACTGAGATTTTTCAAAGTTCAAATACCAGATTTATGTGAACGAAAAGGAATCAGATTTCAATTAAAACATTCACCTCAGCACGAAACGTGATGCCGGAACTCACTGTGGGATCAGCAGTATAAAAATCACACGATATTCTAAGAATTCACAGGGTGAATTGGTTGCAAAAGAAATAATTAGTGATCGGGATTTCTGATTTATTGATTGATTTCAAACCCTATTCAAACAATAATTATTTTTAGTTAGAATTTTTAGAACCCCAAGACTAAAGCAAGGAATTCCCCGAAAAACCTTTGAAGCGAGCTCATCAAAACAATAAAGTAATAGCGAAAATAAACAAACGAATAATAAACATATTTTCGATGTTATTTTATAACACTTGAATATTGAAGAGAAACCAACTTTTGACGAACTTCTTGGACAACATCCAAGGAACTCATCTCCAGATAACAAAGTTCTTAATACGGATTACGGAAACAAATGCAACGCTATGAATAATATATTTAAAGCGTTATTACGGGGTAATGTATGGGTTCGGTTAGGATAATGGCCAAGCTAGCTGGTGGCTTTACGAGCACTGTAAAGTCATGCCCATGCACGGAGGGCGCTATTTTGGTACCGGCTAATAAAGGGGATATAGCACTGGTTGTACTTCTTAGAATATTGAGTATTTAGATTGAACTTTAGTTATGGAACAATACTACAAAAGGGCAAACATCCGCTTTTGGAAGTATTAAAACCGGAATGGACGATATTCTGCAATGCTATTCTGTAAACACATTACCGTGAAAACTATGGTGAAGAGAGCTCGCAGTGAGTTGGAAAGCCCTAATATGACATGACAACAAAATGTGGAAGGACTTACTTCAAGCCCAATTCGACCGGCTGGTTTTCATACTTCGTGCATGCTATCGTACATTTGTGCTCATGCTAAGGACGGACATAATTTTATAAAAGAAAAACTTTCATTATAAGCAATATGTTATGAATATACATGTGGATGGAGAGGCAGGCAAAATAAAAGTTCCAAGGAATGATCCGAAATAAAAAGGACTCAGACATAACGTGACACACCTGTAGCCAAGTTGAATCTACAATCGATAACGCTAGTAGAAAACGAATCAATGTATGGGAATGACACATCTGAAAGTTAAGTCACGTGGTCAGACCATACAAATAGGAGGCGTTAACGATTATAGAAAGAGATTCGATACGAAATGTTTGTAACTTGGCTAGGGAGCTGTTGACAGTACGAAATGGAGAAAGAAAACGTTTTGCGCTGACCCCAAATAACATGGACACAAGGGCAGGTATCTAAAGAGCATCTTCATCATCATCTATTTGATGCTCTTTACACAAACTTGTATTTTTTTGCAGAGCAGATTCTTGGCCTCGATCTCACCTGATGGCAAGCTATGGATAAAATTACAATGGAGAATCCACGCTTGCTTTGAAGGTAGGTGGTTCATATTTAGTAGGCACACAGATGCTGGCAGAATTCTATAAAATAAGTATAATACAGTAGGCTAATCTCTGGCACCGTGTTGACTGGCTGTAAGGACAATGCTACTCTTAAGTTAATAGAAAACAAAAAATGCATTGGAATTGTTAACTGATAACCAAATTTCATTTACTCCATTCGTAATTAAACTTTTATTAGACGTATGCAAGTGATCTACTTTCCTAATAAAAGGGCTGCCCCTTTTAATGATTACTTACATAACAATTAAATAGAGCCATATTAAAGACATTCACTTATCTGTTCTGATTGCTTCACCCAAATTTAATACAATAGACTCGATCATAATGCGACTTTAATAGAATGTAAATTCAATTCAAAGGTAGCAGGCAATAATTATCTTCGGCAAATAAAATTATACGAAATATAATTTCCTTATCGGCGTATTTAATAACAAGTATCTATATGGAATTTAATATTGTTAAGTTACTTACAAACTACTTAGGAACAGTGGTGGCCCAGTGGTATCGGCCGCGACTAACAAGTTGTAGATCATGGGTTCGAGCCCAGGTAGGCGCTTTACTTTGTGTAAATTATTTCATCACCACTGCTCTCAAAACGGTGAAGGAAAACATCGTGAGTAAACCGGCATGTCCTAGAACCAAAAATTCGAAAACTTGTGACATCCACCAACCCGCACTGGGCCCGCGTGGTGGATTATGGCCCATTCCCTCTCACAGAGAGGAAGCCTGTGTCCCAGCAGTGGGAACATTAATAGGCTGATGATGATGACTTACAAACTTTGGTTTAAGGCTTCAACAGACAGGAGCGATGTGACAACGATGCAAAAACACGTTTACACAGAAGTTGTTCTAAAAATTGCTGCACAAAAGATTTGCCAAGCCTAGAGAATTACTGTGAGTGAAAGATTTACTATTAGTGGTCGGCTTCAAGTCTGAATCGAATGCACCTGAAGAAACCAGCATTTTAGATGGAGCAACTGGCAAAAAATCATTTTGTCTTTTCTGCCGGCATATTCTTTCGCAGGTAGAACAATTTCTATTAAAAAACATATTCACACCGTTGTCGCACATGTCTGTGTGGAGCCCATCCTATAGTCTAAGAGGTAAGTATTTTTTAAGAGAGAGAAACAGGTTTTCCTTGGCCAATAAATACTAGTAGTCATATCGTATACAAGGTAACTACCTACTTTCTCAGTGAAGCAGTGGATTTCCTTTACATCTATTTTAGTTTTTATAGCTGTAACATTATTATAGTAACATTAGGTAATAAGGATGTGTATAATAAAGAAAACGGTCTGACCGATGAAACATCGGCAGTCGGTAAAGATTTCCGTATGAAAAGATCTGGGGAAAATTCGGGTAAAATATGATTATGATTTTGAAAAAATCTATAGCGGAATCCTGCAACAATACCTACAATGGACGTCAAAAGGCAGATGATAAATATAATGACTAAATGATTTTAAATAACATTATCTATAAAGAAGTGAAATTGCATGTTTATTTGTAAAGTGTCTCATTCGCTTTTGAAAATTCTTTCATTTGTAGAAAGCAATAGTGTAGCTTTCTATGTGCTGATTATCCTGTGACGTAGCCGGTCCAGTGAGAGTGGGGCATAGGAACGAATCCGCGGGAAAAGCTAGTAACATATAACCCAATTATGGTAGGTTATTGCAAGTAACATGATTTTTAAGCACATTTTATTCTGCAAAAACGAGCCATCAGATCGATATACAATCTTTGCAAGCGCGATTCTCTAAGGGAACTGTTTAAGGACAATAACATCATGACGGTACCTTGTCAATAAATATTAATGGCAACATCATGTACGTTAGAAAGAATTTACAACTTTTTAGTAAAACCGGCGACAGACATAATTATGTTACTAGAAATAGGGACCAATTAATTCAAATACGTTTCAGGCTGGCTAAAGTAGCGTCATCTTTTGTAGGGTACCTACTGTATAAAATGTCACAATAAAATACCTCCACATTCTAGAACTGAATGAGGCGAATTTTAAAACTTGTATAAAACGCACACTATGCATGCAGGCTTATTATAAGTTGGAGGATTACATCGCTTGGCTTGCAACGCCAGTTCTGCTCCGCATCCACTACGACGCAAAAAGTCTTGAAGTATGGACCTGAAGACTGTATTAATATATTTGTATCGTATAAACTCAATTTCTTTTAGTATTATATAACTGCACAGCCAGCACAGCACATGTGAGGGTACTATGTACCAACTGTAAATCTACCATTTACTGTATCTATATGTCGTTCGTTGACGTGTCATTCTCTCTCAAATGTCTCTCTGATGGTGGCACATGTGTTGGATCATTCGGTTCCCTTCATGATGGTTGAGCTGAGTGGTGCCAATCCATGCGTCATGTTCGTTAATGGGAGCCATCAGTTGGGAAGGGTCATAACTTGGTTGCTTCGGCCTGTTTTTAATTCATTATTGTATTTTGAGGTTGTTTATTTTACTCTAGACGCTTTTACGTGCACGTTTTTTGTTTTAACATCGTTCTCAAATAATAAGTAATTTTCCAACAAGAATGATGTACTCGTAACCAAATACTAAAACTTATTGATGGCAAAGTCCGTGGAGATTCTTGCACATTCTTCTCCATAGAGACGACGCTTGCGAATGTGCAACAAGATTCGTCTATTTTTTTTAATTCAATAGTACCTTTATGGTTTATTTTAAAAGAAGCTATTTTTAATGTTGATTTGTAAGTCCCTTAGTCCGCTTTAGTGCCGTAAAACGGTTACTTACTGAAGCATTGTAAAGGCTAGGTTAAAAGGTTTGAAAAAAAAAAAAAATCAAGTACATTATTTGAAACATGGTTTTTGCATTGATGGTTAGAATTTATTCTTAACCTACATAGGATATGAACGAAAAATATTTTGCAAACTAAACTGTCCAAACCTTTCGTCATCATCCGAAAACCCATGCACAAATCATCTGCAAAAAGACATAGATTGACTCGCGCTCTATCGGTTGTCTACGGTTTTGACAAATGATCATAGAGCCGTCGAGATTTTGGTCGTATATTTATTGTTTTATTTAGATATTTATTTTATACGTTTTACACTTACATACTGTGACTGACCTACTGTGTTTATTTATACTATTGTGTTATTATAAATCTTGTTTTTTTTTATTTCTTAAATATAATCTGTTTCCGTGAATGTGTCCGTGGCATCAACAGTGGGCACTATCAGAATATCAGCGCAGCGTTATTTCCTATTTAATATCGTTGCACATGCTGAGATAGGAGCCTTTTTGGTCTCGCACGGGGTTATTTATTTTTATTTTTTATTATTGTTTGTGTTTTTCTAATCTCGTGTCTCCTGTGCGGGTCACAAATAAATATTTTTCTTTCTTTCTTTACATAACTAAACCACAATATTTCATTGATGTTACTAAATTAATTAACAAAGGACTCCTACTATGCTGAATTAGTCACGAACAAAACGGTACATACAGATTAAAGGAGCATTATTATATGTAGTAAATATGTAATAAAATAAATATTTAGGTACCTAGAAGATGAATGATAAGGTGTTATTGTGGTCCTGCTATGCGGTTAGGATTCCCGTCTTCGATTTATATTAATCTATACTAATAATATTATAAAGCTGAAGAGTTTGTTTGTTTCTATGAACACGCTAATCTCAGGCACTACTGATTGGAATTGAAAAAAAATTTTTGTGTTGGTTAGTCTATTTATCGAGGAAGGTTATAGGCTATATAACATCACGCTACGACTAATAGGAGCAGAGTATAAAAGAAAAATGTTGCAAAAACGGGAAAAAATATTCCTTTTTCACAGCTTTCGTTGCGTGCGCTGCGTAAGCGGTTAAAGTTACGCAACATTCATGTATGTAGGGTAGGTGGGTAGCCAATTGACGGGAGCGAAGCCGCGTGGGACAGCCAGTATAGGATAATTGGGTTAGTAATTATTAAGTACTAACAGAACAGCGCAGGTTTTCCCTAGCACTTGAACCGTTTCTTCGTAGAAGATTTTCTTTATTAACAGCATTTATTTGACTGAAACCAGAGTGTAGCAAAGAGTCATTCCGTCAGTGATTGCGGTTGTCGAAATGCAAAAATATATGGTTTGTTAAAACACGTTAAGTACATATCAATAACGCTTGATACATATTTTTTTTTTATTAATTAATTATTTATTACTAATCGCTATCGTGACGCTTTCGTTGATGAGAATGTCACTTGTCGACCCTCTGGTAAAGGCTACAAGGCGACAATGCGACAACGCCTAGCGCAAATTGTCCTAACTGTAAAATAATTTCTACTAACTTCGGCCGCGTGAAAGTTGGAGGTTGATCCACTGGAACCTGGAACCATACATTTTTTCCGATATAGGAAAAACTTATGTGCTATTCCTGACTACAATCTATCTCTGTGCCAAATTTCATACAGACCCGTAGAACCGTTCTAGCGTTATTGAGTAACAAACATACATCCATCCATCAAAACTTTCACATTTATAATATTAGAGATATGAAAACGCGCTTATAAGCAACTTCTTACTACCTCTGCAGTTGCTGTAGTAAAAACTAAATCGTGTAGAAGTGGTCTAAATAATGAAACTGTATTAGCAGTAATTAGAGCAGTTGCAGTCGTGATTGTGATTAAATTCACGGGTATTACCGAGGGCATGTGTCAACTGCCAATTGTGGCCCTGGTGGTATCGATACCAGTATTATTAGTCATCGCTACCACACCACGTCCAAAGCTCGAATTTTCCGTACGCTAAATATGAACGTGGAGTTGCGAAAACCAGTCCGATATACAATACAATGGTGACCATAGATATTGCCATCATCAAAACATGGTTCGTAAGTGTCAAGATCAGGGGAAATGAGAAGTTTTAAAAGAAGCTGAGAAAGTTCCATCTAGTTTATATCATTAACTTTATCGTCATTAACTATGTAGGTAAATAACTGTTATATCACATTTTATTCGGCCTCGGAATCAAATTAACACAGAACTAGCTTTATTATAACGCTAACCGAACACTTTTAAAAATAAATTAAAATTTCATACTCCACTTATCAATAGAGATACTGTAATTAATTCTTACCTCATTACTTTCAGAAATATAATGAACATTACAATTGGTTCACACTAAAAACCATGTTACAAGTTTAAAACAATAATACTCTGAAAGTTTTCACATCACATAGCAAAAGTGAATGTACTAGGTATTCTCCAAAACTCAAATCAAAAATACAGTTGCGAATAGTGAACCGGTCTAGAAATTACCAGGAAGTAGCTAAGATTTATTCTTATAAGCATCAGTCATAGTTGCAAAATACATCCTGTAATGAAAGGAGGTATCAACAATGGCCATCCGAATCGGATCCAATCTCAAGCTAGATTGCAGAATAAAGAACGCAAAGTGGAATCATGTAAGCAACACTACGAGACCCCGAGATGCGTTTCTTCAGCAATCTTCTCAATGCCAACAAAGGGTACAAAACCGTATGCATTTATGATTCTCCAGCCTATTGTAGGTCCATGGCCCGATCAACGAGGCCGGTCAAAATTGGCCAATTGTCGGTGTCGCCCCCAATTGACATGATCGGGCAATGAATGCAGCAGCTTGTGACACAATGCAACAAGTACTACGAATTTGATCATCCAATATGGGATGAATCGGCCGTAATAGCCGTACAGAACGTTTGCTGTAAATAGGTCAGGATAGTCGAAGTTTTGAGAAAGTTTTACGTAGGCGACCCTTACGATAGAAAATACTACAAGAACATGTTTTATCCCCACAAAATGATTAAGACAAGCTCGGATCAGTGTCCAAACAAATACAAGACAATAACGTTTCCATAGAAACCTACATCAAGTATCAGCTTTGAGAAATCCCGTTAACATTTAACAACGTCGTTCGAGATTTCTCTTTGCGATTGTCAATCTTCATAAAGTCTAAAAGCTCGTAAACCAACACATATCTTAGAATAAGGAAGCACAACTTAAAGTCAGATTAACATTAGATCATAGCTTTGAAAACAGTGACACTAATCGGTTTTCTAGAAACCTTCAATTTATTGGCTGGGTTATGTGATGTTTCAATTCATTGCAAAACATTGGTCATAAAATTCATAATGTCCCAAACAGCAGTAATGACATTATTGGACAATACCTTGTTGAACAGAGCAAATCAATTAGTTTAGAACTGAGAAAAGCGTTTGATACATAACATCACGTCAGTATTTCCCGAAGTGCACCTTAATTCACCCAAATTTCGCCAAATATGTTTAAGTCCCACGTAAAGGACGAGCCTATTGCCCTCATCAACCGGACTCAAGGTCAGACTCCAGGCTGCTACAGACAAATTCCAGATGGAAAAACCCAACAACATTTTACTCGACCCAGGACCACTAGTAGCGTTTGCGACCAACGAGGCAGTGTAAATTAATTAGGTGAATACTGAGAAAACCCTTGATAAGAACAGAATGCCAATAAATAGCCCAGTGTATGATGATGAGAGGAAATTTTGTTGTTCAAACAATAATGGACGATACAAATAACGCTTGTTTATCACAACAACAAACAAAGAGTATTTACAAACGTTTCGATAGTATATTTGTATACGTTATAGTTAACGAAGACAGTGTTATGATTATGAACCATGATAAGTATAGACAACAAACACTACTGATAGATCTGGGCGACCTAAAATCGATATTACTAGAAAGCTAAAAAGAAGAAGAAGACTAAAAATCTTAAAGTACCAATCACTCAAAACAAGACAAATAAATTCAAATAGAAGCTTAAGTCTATAAGGAGGGCGATATTAAAACATAAAAAAAACATATAAAAGTCGTATCAATAGTAGTATTCAATTGTGATAACCTCGGTGTCAAGGAACCACATATACTAGATAACGTTTCTTTTATAATAAGAGATTGGAACGCGAAAAATACAGACGATGTTACTGTAAAATTAGGTACGTGCTTTGCAAAATGTATTTTTTTACATTTGGTAAGTTCGCCTTGGATGGTTAGAAATAAAGAGTTTTCAGCAGAGCAGTCAATTTCTTCAGGCGATTGGAAAATCACCTTCTTAGATTTTAGAAGAACTTAAGACAGGCAAGATCAAAATCTGTTATATTTAATTCGTGGTCTAGATTACTTAAGGTTACACTAGTCGACGGCACGAACTATTTTGTGCGCGGGGTTAAAATGCATGCTATATCAACCGACAACACGTGCGATAGTGATAGATGCTGTGATGAGCAGTAAGAAGCACTTTTGCAAATTTGTATCGAAATGGATAATGATTTAGGACGAAAACGACGAAAAAGACCGAAAAAGACCTTTGGTAGTCTAGATATCATGAAAACACGACTAAATGTATATTGTCGATAAAATAATAATTGCATTGTTGAATTACTAATCTATTCCTGTATGGAGGCCGTTTTGATATTTTCATTCTTCTTATGGTATTTATTTCCGCCCAAAGATGCGTTAAAATGTGTGTTGAAATATAGAACTTTCGAAGCTAATAACATTTAAAAAATTTTTTTTTTTTTCTTTTTTGCTTCCATACAGGGCTAGATTAATGATGAGACAAATTGATATCAATTTTTTGTTTCGAACGTACGTCTTCAAACCGTGGAGACTAGACCACGTTTGTATGGAACGGACTACGTTTGATTGATCGACTAGTGTAACCTTAACAGCAAAAGCTGTAAACAAAAACAAATGTTTGATTGAAATAAATACTAGAACACGATTGTTCGATTGGCAATCAATGTTAAAAAATATCTAACAATGGTGTCATTGGCAGGCATTTAACATTGATTATTTCTTGATTGACTGAAGACCTACAACCATCTGCAGCGAGATATTTAAAACAACCGACACTGAATAAGGCGATCTAGAACACTACGAAGAAAATCAATAAAGACAACTGCTGAATGACAAGAAATAAAAAAATCGCGTTGTCTTTGATTGAACGGATGATAATATATCTCGAAGGGAATAGACAATTTAAGTATAAGCACTTATGCAGCCTGTGGCAGTATTGTCCTCGATGATGCTGGACCAAGATCGTCTCAAAGATCGACGGTAACTATGCAACGTAAAACAAAAATACAATCAGCTTTAAAAATAAGGCTAGTATTTAAACGAGCGAAAAATAATTCAAATTAAAGGTGTAAAAAATACTGAATATGGCTTACTGAAATACTAAGTGGGCGACAAACAGTGGGCGAATACAAATGTTTAAAACAGCGACTTGAAAATATAAGTTTGTCGACAGGGCTCCTTTTTCTGTCTGCAGGGTCTAAAGTAACCTAACATGAAGGAGATGACGGGAGCTAAGTTCGCTCGCTTTGCTCGCTCACTTCAGCTCCCGTCATCCCCTTCGAACCTAACCTATCCGTGTCGGGGTGCCCTAAGTTCCCGAGCTCGCTTCGCTCGCTCTTGGACATGAATAAACCCGAACTCCCGCACTGCACAGTGATGTCGCCTCGATAGTTGTTCAGCTATTTTCAAAATAATAATATTCTAAAATAGAAAAAATAGAAACCCAAATACAATTAAAGTATGTAACAATATTATTACCGCAGCTCACAAAAATCTCCTAAAAGGTATTACTCAAATCGGATAAATAGTTACTTACTTAGTATAATAGTCGCCCATTCATTTTCCCTCGGTTAATAATTTCCCTAAAAATAAGACGAAACGACAGTTTATTTGTCAGCACAACCATTTAATATCTCAGCCAAACTACCAGGCTCACATGACATCACAAAAGTATCACAATAGGACAAATTTACAGAACTCACACGCCTTACCGAATGGAAGCAGGACAATCGCGGGTTCCGAATAGTTTACATCAACGCAGTGTTACAATGAACTCCGTCATTGTACTGGCAAGACTTTACTAACGGTAATAGTGACCTCAGACCGGCCCACGTGCGACGAAGGATTGGAAGACAAGCTAGTAGGCCTGTTTATCACTCAATTCGTAATGGTGTGAACAGACAGACCTAATTGACGGAAATTGAATTATAATTATTACCCATTTGGTGTGTACGTACTTGGATCTGATATGTTAATAAGCCGTGTGCAAGATGGGGTTACCCATCGGCATAAATGAAGAAAATTTATTCAAACTTTTATCCTCTTTCACCTTTAGGGGATGAATTTTAAGAACTCCTTCCGTGCTCTCTTTCGTTGTATTAGGATTTCTTGTGCAAAGTTCCATGCTCCTAGACCAGCTGTTTTGGCTATGCGCTGACTTTCAGTGAATTAATTATATTGTTATTAAATATGTAGATACACCGCATCCTAAAACGATTACAAAGCATTGATTTGTATCATTCAACGGATCTTAAGAGACATATTTTAGTTAGTGACTAAGACAATATCAAGAGTCTAAGGAGGAATTCCTTTGATAATCCAAGTGTGAACCTTTTATACAAGAACAATTATTATTATACCATTTTTTTTTACCCTTGCTTCACATGCAATTTACTAATGTCATTTCCCTAAGAATCTAGTGAAAGACATCATTTTAATTCCTATACACCAGACAACGACAACAGACTATTGCCACTAATAGGTAGACCGGTAGAGCAAACATTACATTCATGGATGATGTGTTGACAGCAGTATGACCTAAAAATATAATTGAAGCAATTGCCACATGGCCGCTAGCCGTGATTGAGGGTATGTCAGTAAGGTCACAGATAGTAGACGACCTCTCTGATACGTGAGTTTTTGTTAAATCACCATTATTTTCGTGGAATTGTGTTATTTTGATTAATCTGATTTTGGGATAGTGTGACGCATTAGATCATAGGTGATGATGATAATGGAACGGTTGGTTCAACGCAGTATCATCATCATCATCTGCACTTCCCTTCTTCTCAATTTTTTTTGGGATCAGTACAACAACAACATCTTCAATTACAATCAGTCATCATATCAATAGTTACCGTCATTCAAGAGATATCAACTTTCATATAGTTCATCCATACTTTCCTTGGTCTTCCCCTATCCTATTACCAGCCACATTCATACAGTTGTACACAATACATGTGTATTTATTTTATCCAAGAACGCGCCAACGTTCATCGCAACATTTTTCCTCTAAAAGAAAAATGGCTTCAGAGCCGCGGGCAAAAACGGCCTAGGCCTATAATTTAAAACATTTTATTTGAAGCCGTGCTATTAAAACGTGTGCTAAATGATAATTGTTAAACACCGGACGAGATGAAGGACGTTGCGGTTACACACCGGCCCAGCCGTGGGATAAGTCCCATCTGTGACTGTTGTAGAGTTATGCTTTACAAACGAGTGTAACTAGAATAACTTGTGTGAATGAAGCCTAGGAATATATTTACTTAAGATCGATAAAATATTAGGGTTATGAAGGGTAGATACGAGAAATTTCAAAGGCGTCTACTGCTTGAAAATTGTAAAATATGCAGGTTTAAGAATAGGTGCAGTCTACTAAACCGTCTAATGCTTTAATGTAATAGTTTAATCTTTACTTTTTTCTGTGCTATAGAATACATCTGTCGTGAACCGTTGACCTTCTTCTATGAAGTAATTTTAGACTAACTATAGTTTTGATAGAGTATGACTGATATTTTTTTTAGAATAGAATAGAATACTCTTTATTATGTACACCATATAAGTTACAGAAAGTATAGACGAAGAAAACATTACACTGGGTGACACAATGGGCGGCATTATCGCTAAAAGCGATCTTTTCAAGACAACCTTTGGATGGATTAAAAAAATGAAAGGAAAGACAGTACTGTAGGTAGTCTTTGGTGTACTATTTATAAATAAAAATAAATACATATATATTTATATTATATAGACAAATATATACAGTAATAGGTATGGAAAAAAAAAGCATAAAATCAAGAATAACAACTATTAAAGAGAGAGGTAGTGATTCTTTACCATCGTTTTAAAAATGGACAGAGATTGAGCACGCCTTATTGACACGGGCAAAGCATTCCACAACCGCACCGCTTGAACCGTAAAAGATTTGTCGTAAAAGCTGGTGGAATGCATCGGCATCTCTAGTCCCAAGTTTTCCGATGACCTCAGATATCTATTATGTGTGTCATGAAGGAACTTGAAACGTTCTTTGAGATAAGAGGGGGTTGTAGGATTGTATAGAATACTGTAAAGCAGAAATAAAATATGAGAATCCCGGCGAAGACGTATGGGAAGCCACTTGAGCTTTGTCCGAAATTCAGAAATGTGATCATATTTGCGCAGGCCAAATATAAATCTTATGCAAAGGTTTTGAAGACGCTCAAGTTTATCTAGTTGTGCCTGGGTGAGATCGAGATAACTGACATCAGCATAGTCAAGGATAGGAAGCAGAAGGGACTGTTCAAGCGCAATTTTAGTGGCAGTGGGAAGAAAGTTTCGCAATCGTCTAAGGGAACTGGCAGATGCAAAAATTTTGCGGCTTATGTCCTGAAGCTGCGGACCCCAAGGTTCTTAACCTTCTCACATATTGTAATCGTAGTTCCGTTAAATTGTACCAGAGGAAGTTGTGTCCAATTTACTTTTGGAATCATCCTAGAGCTGCCAACAACTAGATTAGGTTTGGGGCTGCCCAAGTCAAGGGTAAAAGCCATAACAGGATAAGTCAGCACTTATCCTATCAAAAACAACTTATCCTGTTATTGGTTGCAATTTACTAATAAATAAAGAGAAAATAGTAGATTATTGCATCGAGCACAAAGTAATTTATTATTGCACCGAGTGCCTGATTTAGAGCCCGAGCGCTAGCGAGGGCTCTAATCTAACAGGCACGAGGGCAATATAAATTACTTAAGGCGAGGTGCATAATCTGCTTTTCTTTCAACTATTACCTATAGGAATAGTAGATAAATCACTTTTTTAAATTTCTTTCATTTTGAAATCAGAGTTAGCAGCAATCATTTTTTTTATTTGGAACAAGTAGGATAGAAATGAATAATACGTACGTAAAAAAAAGTATTGATACCGGCTGGCTGAATAGAGCTAATCCATTGAGATTGGCAACTTTTGGTGCGATTAAAAAAAAACAGTGCAATAATGAAATTTCATAATTTTTTATTGCTCTAGAGCATTAAAGACTCGCTTTGTACTGAGTTTTTAGTGTGATTGTGATGCAATTAAAGCATAGTTGGAAGAAAAGATACATTATAGTCGTCACAATCTAAGAAGTCCGCTAACGTTTCTCAATTTACATACCGCGATAACTTTCTAACTAAGAAATTGAAAAATCTAATTCATAATCCTAATCAAATACTATGTTACCGATACACTATGACAACGAGTATCTTTCGCAAGCATCAAGTTTAATTATTATTATAATTTTTCACACAATCAATCCGTCATTTCTTTGGCCACAAATTAATCCAATTTAATAAATGCAATATTCGATGTTAAAAACAATATAACGCAAGTTTCCAATATCGGCATAAACCGACGCGTTAGTCAAGGCCGTATCCTGCCCCAGTAATTTCATTACCACGGCCACGTTGACATCACAGCCCTCATACTGATATAATCTGGCGTGGAAACAGCTTATACTGCTCGCAGTAAACAGGTCTGTTTCGCGGTCAAGGCGAACCTGCGCCTGCGCAAGGTGCATAGTATCGCGTTGCATCCACTCAGCATTGGTACTAGGAACCTGTCTTTACAAAGTATGAGGACTTTTACTCTCTGAGATGCTGACTGTCCTTGCTTAGAATTCGTTGTGGTTGTAATTAAGTATGCGCAAGATTTGGCGAATGCCAATATTCATTTGCATTTCTTGCTTGTGAATGATGTGGCCAGAGAACATCGAAGAAAGAATGCAAGCAAACAAGAACTTTATTAAAAATGCTATTTTTTTAAAATAACACCATTCCTCTCTTACGTACAGCTACGTCTTAGGAATTCCGGCGAATTCCGCGCCGAAGCAGACTTAAAGACAGATCTTTCCAGACCGCTGGCTATAGAAATCCTGGGCTGAATAGGTCACTTTTAGGCGACCCTACTCCACTGTCGACCATATCCTCGCTTGAGATCAGTTGAGATAGTGGTCAAACGCGACTCTTTATCAATCTGCTTAGGCTTTTCAAAACCATATTGGGGTTGGCTTATAGTCTTACTAGATGTTGTTGACGTTTAAACATTAACAGCTCTATAATAACAATGAATAGGCATCTGGATCGAAGGTGAAGAAATAGATGGTTAAGAAGATAAGATAAAGTAAATGTTCATGTATTCGTGTCGAAGAGAATCCCAACAGATATCGACGCAAATTTACTAAATATCGGAATTTTTTGTGGGTGCCGTCATCACCTTTATGGGTAAAGAGAACCCTGAAACTCTGACAAACAGTCTTGCCAAGGGGTAACGTTACTCAGTGGAAGAGATACTGGTATTCAGTGCATTTGATTAGACTGAATGCCGACCCAAAAAGTTAGAAAAGGCGAGGCATATTATGATGATACACAATAAAGAATTGTGGTGTGTGCTTGATGTTTAGGGGAATTACCAGTTAAGAAAAAGATATTGTACAGACTTCCATGTGACGTCTAAAGCACGATAAATTGGCCGTTTCCTTTAGTCAAATTATTTGCCAATAAGAGGGGCCAAACATGATGTTTCTTTTGGGTTCTCGGAAATGTTCTTGGAATAAAACTAAAAAACATCAGCACCAATCAATAGAAGTAACCAGAAAAATATAGTTTTTTGGATGGACAAAGATGCTTTTACCCAGAAATTAAACAGATTATAATATCTAATCTTTCAACAAAAAAAATTGTGGATTAAAAACTAGATCACGACTCTGAAAACCCTTAGAAACTAACCCAATAAAGTACTTACATATATCGGCTCTCAGTTAAGGATCCAATACCACACGGATGCCCCTAATACCACGAGTCCCTGTCCTTGTACGGATTCTTAAAAAACTCATTGGAGAACCTGCGGAGTTTAGAAACAGCTCTAAGGCAATTTATTCTAGATCGAATACCACACCTGGCATTTTCGACAGTACGAACTTACGTCGGAGATCACGACCACCAAACTAGAAAGACCTTTCTTACTCCTTACTCCGAGAGGTGGTTAATAGGTAATGATCCAAGTTATTCGGTCTTGGCTCACTGGACGGTTAGACTAGACAAGTTTGGCTATAAATCACCCAACCCCGCCCCAAGCGATCTACCATTAAAGGTGATTAAAGTGTGCGCGAGAGCAGGATGGTCCAAATTATACGGTTTGGCCTCAGTTGGCCACAAAAATGTGGTGCGGTCATTATCCCGGATGGAGCGTGGCTTGGGAGCACGTGCGTCAAACCACATGTTGGAATGGGCACAATACATGCCTTCGTCCAAATGACATTGGATTTGTTTGAAAGACCACTGGGCTCGTGATTCTTTGGACGTTTACTTGATCGCATACTTCGATCAATAATATCGCATAGAGCTTTGTGTATTATACAAAGCATGATCGTGTTTTGTTTGGCGTTGGAATTTTGAACTGCTATGTGGGATATATGGCGTAGTTTCGGTGTTCTTGAAAACGGTCGGTGTTCTTGGCTGAAATGTTGATGAATTTCGATGAGCTACCACGTATATATACCAATCGCACATCCATGGCAACATTGTTAAACAGACAGGTTCTTTTTTAATTTCGTAGCAGTTAGGTCGGCTATCGTTGTTCGAGTGCCACTATTGAGTGCGGTTAAGTATAGGACGCGTACTCGTCTAAATACCACATTAGTAATTTGTTAAATGACATTTGCGTAAACATGATTGAACTGGACTAACAATTCTATGTATAACTAACTGAGCTAGCTTTCACTGTGAACAGTGCTCTTTTATCCTCAGACTAAAACTGGTATAGAAAGTTTCTAGCGCACTGTATGACACTGCAACCAGTTTTCATCAAATATTTTTGCATTTTTCTAAATACTTTAGAACGACAACAGACTTAGGTCTAGATAAAGAGCTATATTTCGGGCATATCATGGCAAATTATATTCTTTGTAAACTTAAAATAACTACTTTGACAAAAGATTCTATGCTTGTTATAGAGCATGTGCATTGACTTCATCATCATCGTCATCTCAGCCGAAAAACGTCCACTGCTGGACATAGGCCTCCCCCAAGCGGTCCTGTGCGTTTCGCATCCACCGGATTCAGGTCATCGCTCCACCAAGAGGAACCTTCCAACGCTACGTCTGCCGGTAAGGTGTCGCCAAGTCAAACATCCGTTCTGCGAGCAAGGGCCCACTGCCACTTAAGTTTGGCAAGACTTCGGGCTATGTCGGTAACCCTGATTCTCTTGCGGATATCTCCATTTCTGATTCGATCACGCAAGGTAACCCCTAGCATAGTCCTCTCCATTGCCCTTTGGGTGACTCCTTCTGATGAGGCCCATTGTGAGCGACCACTTCGCAGTGCCATACGTCGTCACTGGCTACACACACTAGTTATAGACTTTCATCTTGAGACACTGCGGTAAGTTGGACGAGAAGATACCGCTCAAGTTACCGAACGCTGCCCAGGCGAGTCGGATTCGACGGTTGACCTACTCTAACTGGACAGTTCACACTCAGATCTTAATGAGTGGGTGTTACATGGGCATTCAACATGAACTATGTTTTGTCCATGTTCATTTTAAGATCCACTCTTTCGGCTGTGTGAGTCATCGAGCATTGTACATTGTACTGAGGTCCAGGCTGGCATGCATGGTTCTCAGCCATGACCACTATTTCGTCGGCACACCGTAGGTGAGTGATGTAAAGCCATTGACGTAGATGCCAAATCCTCTCCAGTCCAGAACCTCGTCCACATCCTCCAGTGCAGTGGTGAACAGTTTCGGAGATATGACATCTGTCATATCCATACCTCGCTGCAGAAGGATAGGTCCGAGGTCTGATCCTGAAGTCGGACTGACATGGTGGCGTTTTTGTACAAACACACACACCTCGATATACCGGCAGTCGATTTGGACCCGGTGCAGAGACTGCAGTACAGCCCGAGTCTCAATCGAATAGAAGGCTATCTCGTAGTGCATTATGTTAAAATTAATTGCGGCACAAAGTAACATTATTAATTTAATATATGTACCAGAGTATATCAATTATGAGTTTTACAAACAAATTTTCCTGAATATTAACTATTGAAATCTAATCAAATTATAATTGCCTGTTATAAACTTATAATAATTGAGGAATTTATTATGACTGAATTACATTTTCCTATTGATTGATTATTTAATTGGACATTGAAATATATTTTTAAACACAACATCAAGCCCGTTAACTGTGATGCACCTACAGTAGCACTCAATTTGACCAGTTTTGTTTGGCTTCCATGTAGTTGGGGGCCAGCCTATTGCTATCAACCTTTATATACCATATATTTTTCATTGTTAACTTATTTATTTGTTTCCAGTTACTATAATAGCTGTATGATTAATTTTGATGTTTTCTACAACTCTTATTTAAGACTTGCATTTTACAGAAATGCAAATAAGAAAACTAGGTATTAGCATATGAACACAATATGGATATGTACCAATTATCCTGTTGATTAAACATTTATTTTGTTTTTATGTGGTAAGTACCTACCTGATTCAGGAAACTTGTCATTTAATTGGAAAAAAATTGGTTTTAAAATTAAAATGATTTAGGTATCAAAGTATTATACCTGGTTACTTACTTTGTATGTCACATTAGGTACATTAATTAAACCAAGCATCTAGAATCATCATCTTCCTGCCCTAATCCCATCTTCTACCATACCATCATGTCCCCCATCATGCTATCACTGACTCCACAGTCCACAGTCCATCCAGCTTTTCTTTGGCTTTACTTTCCAAGTTTCTAGAAATAAAACTATAATAATCTTGTGTAAACTTTCCTAACTCGTTGTTGTTTATTGGGGCAACTGATACAATAGAAAATATATAATTAGTAAAAGATAAACATAGTACTTGATAGCTGGTTTACTGATCAGGGAGCATTATTTTTTTTTTGTTTGGCTTGCGTTTGGCCACTATCTCACCTGATGGCGATGATGTGGTCGAAGATGGGGCACGCTTGCCTGAAACCTATTCACTCATGACTTAAAGACTCCCAGGTTGTAGCTATCAGGAAATACAGACTCCGGCAGAGAATTCCACTCATTAGCTGTACGCACAATAAAAGAAACTGTAGAGCTGATAACTCAATACTTTGATGCTAAAAGCATTTATATCATAGTTAGTGAACAGCAAGTTGCTACTTTTGGTGAAGGAAATGACATTTTGATGTATCCTATCTTGATTGATAGACAGGTTTAGCGGAGGACATTCAGACATCTGAAATAATCTTTATCAACAGCCCTAAGTAGATAGCAACTTGATAAGGAAGTACCTGCTGTCCTGGTTTCTAATATGATTGGTACTTTAATTATATCTAAGTAACTTACAATTATAGATTTATAGGCCCTACCGGCTGCATGTTGCCAGTAATTTAGCAGGTTATTGAAACTATCTAAGTGCCCTGTAATATGTGGCAAAAGCAAGGCTTGCCAATTTATACTTCAAATTGAAATGTACAGTTGTTGCACCAGTACAGTTGCAAAATATTTCAGAGATCTTTAACAGTAAGAGTATTATTATTTTGTATTTATAGGTTGATGTTTATTTCAATAAATAGAGCATAGTACTTACTACACAGTTGAGGGTACTTTCTTGCAAACTTATAAACTTAATTCAAATTAAATCATAATTTGATTAACTGAACACCAAACTATTAACGATCACACTTAAATTGAAAATCGAACATAGTGGCCTACTTAGAGTTTTGTTTTATAATTTATTCCATTAAAACTGCATCACCTACTGGCTGACTAGGAAACAAAATAGATGAAATAGGGTGCTATTGAAACTCCTTTGTCATAAAATTGAGTTCAGAAGTTATTTTCATCAAACAATACTGACACAGAACACTCAGCTGTGTTTGCGTAGCTACCTACTCAAAAAATTGTGGTGCGTATAAAATATTACACGACCGACTTAGGCATAAAATATTTTCTACTTACCAATTTTGATTGTTCTTTGCCTCCTTAGACTCTTTTAAGTCAATCCTTTGTTTTATGTAAATATTTTTCGCGGAAAATCAGATCGTTTTCGAAATAGTCGTTTACAAAATAATACAATTTCATGGAATTGGCAATATAAAATTTCGCATTAAACACACTCATTAAACATTTCAAAGTCCACCTTGTTCGTATGATAATTGTTCCAGTAAATACCAATATTTTCTTTTATAATTCCCGAAAGAAAACGTAAAACACTTGCACCACGAAACGAAACCATGCAACGTCAAAGAAAAGTACTCCGTTTCACGGCTAACCCGGCTCTCACAATTTATTTTGTTTTACATCACACGCATTGAAAGAAAATTATTATCTGTTGCGATAACAGAGATAGCGGTATATTTCTTCGTTAGCTAGAAAAGGACAACCCTACAAAGTGAGAGCGCGCCTCGGCTCGGAGCGCGCGCTGACGCCATTTTGATTGTTGCCAGAGTACAAAAAATGCGATCCGATCTACGCCTAGAACTCCAATTAAAATTATTAAAATATGAATTTATTTTAACACGTAAATTATGATTCAAAATATTATTTCTTTTAATAAACATAGCACAAATAGTTTTTCTTAAAGTTTTTGTTAATTTAACGGAATAATGCAACGTTATAATCCAATGTTCTGTGTGGAGCGCCAATTTCAAAACATATATGATCATGAAAATAGTATATTTTCATACAAGTGGGTAAATTTTGTCATTACAGCCGAGGCAGAATATACGCCCAAGCCGAAGGAGAGCCGAGAGCCTGCAATGACAGAAATGCCCACATGTACCAAACGACGCTATTCAACACGCTTGTTAGAAAAATAAAAAAAAATCATAATTATAATATTTAGCAACTCATTACTGTGAAAAATAGTTCGTGGATTTTTTTCGTTAGAAGGCTCGATTTTTAGAGGGCGTCTGGCTTCTAACTTGAGAATTTATTATAAAACCAATATAACAACTACCGATGGGGGCTTGCCACGCCATATCTGCACGAGTGCAAGATACACATCATCTCGTGCCTAAGGCATAGCACGCACTGCGATTTTTATTCGCGCAATTTTTTTCCGCACATCTGTGACCTTTGGAAATATATGAAGCTGCACGCACTGCTGAAAAAAATCCGCGCTCAAATAGTACTAAAAAAATAAAAATCGCAGTGCGTGCTATGCCTAAAATAAGCGATGAGATGAGGTAGGAGCTAGTTTCCGAATGTGTTGAAGTTTGTTTATTATTATGTTGGCTCCATATGCTTGACTCTTGTCTTTAAAATAAGTACTTATTTACCTACTTACTTACTATAGGTACACATAGTTAGTACCTAACCTACTTCATTAGTTTTGGTTTTGAGTGTGAGTCTATCTGGCAGGCCCCAACGAGCTTTTTTTTCTAGTACTGACCAGACGGAATCGCGGTAAACGCCTGTTCCGTAATTAAGGAACTAATAATAATGAGGAAATATTAATTTATTTATTCATCGAGTCGTATCTAAAACAGTTCACAGATAAGATGTACAAGATAGGGAGGATAGGGAAATATACCTACAAATAATGTAACTGACTTCTAAACTAGGCAGTTGCCTGTATCTTAGAAGTCAGTGTTCCTCCAAGAAATAAAAAAACAAATAAGGTTTCGAAAAACGAGTTCGTTCTCCATAGCCCTCTTTCGATAGGTAATTTCTCGGGCAATCTTTAGTTCCCAGATTGCAAACTAAAACATGACTTATTATCATTGATCACTAAATGTAATTTTATTTGTAGCATTTATGTATATTAAAGAATAAATAAAAGCTTGTAACAACAACTTACTAACATAGTGTACCGCACGTGGGCCACAATGCAACACAGACGTAAAATTACGTAAGAGTATGGCATTTGGTGTGAGATGCACGTGACTTCTAGCCAATGGCGAGCATAATGGCTATGTGTGCGTAGATTCCCCGCAGCCTGCTCACTACCTGCCACCAAAATTCCGGGAACCGGAGTTGAATGCTTCGGGACGTGCTATTTATCTTTATAAACTAATATTATAAAGAGGAGAGATTTTTTTGTTTGTTTGTTTGTTTGTACCACGGAGCACGAAACCAGTGGAGAGAGCGTGCCGGGATTACCGCGGGCGCCAAGCGTATGCAGTATCAATCACATGCGGCGAAATTTTAGTCAGTCGCAACATTCGTAGGTAGGACGTACGAACGTCACGCGCTTCCGTCTTTAAAACAAATAAACTGAAAAGTAATGTCTAGTTGTGCAATTAAATGGTGTAGAAAGTGTTCTAATACTTCAAGTTACACAAAAGATGGGATAACATTTCACAGGTAAGTGTTTTTCTACTCCATTTAATCAATTTCATTAAGTAAAATCAAATATTTTTATTTCTGGATGGTTCCGCTGCTGTCTCTTTCTGGTACACTGATTCGCGCGTTAGTCGTTGTCTCTTTTTTTCTCGATAGTGCTGCATCGCATCACCACGACGATTATATCGATATGTTAGGCTCCAAGACGGAAAAAACTCGTCGAGCGAAAAAAATACTCAGAATGCATTGTTTATTATTAAGTATTACACAATACTTTGTTGCCGAAATTAATAAGAACTGCAGCTGTGTACGTTCTTTTGTTTTTTATTGTCATGCCCGTATTTACCATATCATAAATCTAACCTTTAATCGAGCAATTCATGTATATATGTATCTTTATATATATAATTCTACTGTACGTGTTATGTCACTGCACTCCTCCTAAACGACTGGAACGATTTGAATGAAGTTTTTTGTATGCGTTTGGGTGGCGCCCCGGATGTTTTAGATTCACAATAGGGTAGGGTAGGTAGGGTATTTGGTGTTTTTATGACAAATCAAAGTATGTCGGGTCATTACGAAAAATAATACAAGTCCAAAAGATTACATAAGAAAAACATATTCAAAGCTAATTCATTTTAAAAACCAGTAAATTCATAATTATTTTTTAATTATACCTTTAATTTATTAAACACCTGTTTTATTTCAAAACCCGTAATCTCTGTATCCTAAAGAAATCCTTACACTATTAATAAGTTAAACAACTATCGATATCGATATTTTTTTAATTTCTTTTTTGGAATCCCTAAAGAATCAGCTGTCATTTGGTTGTCAATCTGTCGCCCAATCACAGCGGAGGAAGCTTACCTCTGCCCCCGCCGTTATTTGGTGACTTTGGTTTAGAACAAAAACGTGCCGATGCTCTCTCCACTGGTTTTGTGCTCCGTGGTTTGTACCGAATAGGTTCCGAAACTACTGGACCGATTTAAAAAAATATTTCATGAATTACATATTCAAATATACATTATTCCTGAGTGACATAGGCTATTTTTATCCCGAAAGCGGGTCCTGTGGGGTGGTCCACGGGAGCGAACCCGCGGGGAACACCTAGTGTTAGATAAGGATACAATATTTTACCATGCAACAGTCTTTTTTGTAGTTTTCAAGCAATAAAGGTTTAGTTTAAACAAAATTTATGAATAAATTGTTTATTTGTCACAAAACGAAATACCTAAATATTTCGTTTTGTGACAAATAAACAATTTTGCTTCTTACTTATTTTAAAATTATATGAAGTTTTTTGGCTATTGTTGGCTTTTTACGTGTTTATTTTTACTAGAGCGAGCAAACATGCTACTATTTTTGGGTTAGCTAAAAAAAGTCAAAGTATTTTTACAAAGGTACAAGAAACTTCTTTAAACAGTCACTATTTTATCACGTAAATTTTCAAATGGCTACACATAGTTCCCATGTAATTTATTCTAAACACAGTCCGTAGCTACAATAGACTTTGTCGAAGTAAAATGATAATAACATAGACCTCAAATATAAACGTCACATCCGTATGATGAACAGTATTAAAATACACAACGTAAAATAAACAAGTTAGTAAAAGGAGTAGGTAATGTTTACACGTGGACGAGAAAAATAATAACAATATGAAACAACGGACAGACACTTAATTACTCATTAGCTTTATCGTGAACTATTTTATTAGGTGGTTTCTCTGGCACCGACGGCGCTCCACGTAAATATGTGCTGATTAGACGCATTAAAGAAGACACAGAAAGATAAGATAGAATCATAGGCGTCGGTAGGGGGAACTAAGGGGGTGTAAAAAAAATAAAAAGAATGAGGTGAGGTGCTAAAATGTTCGAGTTTCCTTCACTCGCTCTTGAATTCCAATCCTCCTTCTTCATTTCACAAACTCTCTGCTTATGTCGACAAAGTAAGTTTTATCTCAATTCACCATAATGATCTTAATTGCAGAAATCTTAAATAGTAGCCTAACAACAGTTATAAAATATCTTGATGAAAATTACAAAATAAATCTAGAAAAATCATGAGTTTTAAATAGCTAGTAAAACCTTACCAATTTAAATATATATGCTACTCTCAAACCAGTCTATTAGAAATTGAAGTTACCAAAATTTCTAGATCTTTATATTGATAGCAAAGTAAATTGGAAGTCAGTTAAAGAGCAAGTTTGCAATAGACTTAGTCAGGCCTTAGCACGCATTGTTGTTTTTAGCCGCACGGATTTTAATCGCGCGAATTTTTGTCGGCTCAAAACTGAACACACAGATAAAACTTCTTTCAAAGCGATCAAATGTAGGATACTCAGCAGTGGAGTGCGATAGACAGAATTCAAAGTTACTACATAAACTTATTCGCATTGGAATAGACGTATTTTTAATTTACCGGACATATTTACAAACACCCTGATTACCCCTGGAGTAATATGAGATTAAAATTAAATGAAACTCAAGCTTCAGCGTGCATTTGTTTCTTATTTTATTATTATGTGCCTACATACAAATTTCAATATTTTATTACTAAATTGTTACCAGAGATTTATGCAGGGTCAGATGTCTAATTCTGACCCTTGCTCTTAGATAAGGGGTAAGACAAACAACAAATGAATTGCACAATGTTATTTATTATGTTTTCATATAATCTGTGACAAACCTAATCTGAAATAGTTGGGGCAAACCCGAACATAACTACCTAGATGACGCTGAAAATTAGACGGGCAAGTATCTAGAGTTTAGGACTGTTTTATTTACAACTAGCTGTGCCCGCGGCTTCGCTCCCGTCACCTGCCTGCCAACCCTACCCTACTTACCTTCCTGCCTACTTACCCTATCTTTTTTCTTGTGTCATTCTTTCGCGTAGAATCTTAACACCGCGATTCAGAAAATGACTTTAAATGCACAACGCCATCTATCGAATAGCGAGTTCAACTGTCCGAGTAACTGAATTGCGTGAGCTGTGATAATTTTACTTCTTGAACACTTTAAATTCATCTAACTTTTGATAGAGTGAACCGATTGCGATGAAACAAAAATTTAGTAATTCTTCAAGTTAAGCACATTTTTATGTATAAAAGTTATCTACATTGGTTTCGCACATTTCACGTGATGCGTGTACAAATAAACAGACATACAGACAAAAAATCCAAAAATGCTGGAAATGGGTTCTGTTGGTTATCCTTTAAAACCCTGGCTATTTTTTTTGGAAATTTTTTCGATGTTCAAAAAATATTTTTCTACAGATTAATTATATGTATTGATTGATGATGATGATGTAGTAAGAAAACACAACTATTGCTTCGAAAAAATTTTGATAGCGTTTTCTATAATATTTCCTGTATTAAAAGATAAAGCTTACATTCTTGTGCTGTGTTAAACCTGCAATTGGGTCATGCCATTTTATGATTCTTTCAATTAAAACTACATTAACACAGCATTGTTTAGGTACATTAGAGCAACCGTTTTCGCGTAATTACAACAAAACTTGCTTTTTCTGTTTTAGCAGAAAGTAACAGTTCAACCTCATGACCTCTTTTCTCAGTAAGTCGGTTAGGTCAGCATCCCGTAGCATTCGATCGGGTCAACAATCTTTCGTAGACCCTATTACAGGAGAAAGCTTACCTACTCGAAAAAAAAACGGCACAGATAATATAAAGCGTATGGGCAACTACATTGTTAGATATTTCAGAATTATCTCAGTAGGTACTGCTGTTGCCTGCGATTTCGTCTGCGTAGCATCAGTACTTCGAATAGCCTACTTTTTTAACCGACTTTCGAAAAAGGAGGAGGTTCTATGTTACGGCCGATGAGTCGTAGCCCGTCTGGATTTAGGCTTTGCGAAATTTCGCGCATGCTACCGAAGAAAACAAACACCCATTTGGCTCGCAAAGGTATGTTCTGCACAACCATTGGCGCTAACTTCAGACAGGCCACAATAGGTACTTACCTATAGTCGTATACCTAGTTCTCGCCAATCTTCTTGGCCGCCCTGAAGTTGGCTACAATGGCTGCGCACTAGTAAATCTTATACAAAAGCTGCGCATCGTAAAGCCAACTTCAGGGCGGCCAAGAAGTTTGGCGGGAACTTTACCTACTGTTTGTTACACTTTTTTTAACATTTTTTTTGTTTGTTTTTTTAATTTGTTACGACTTATTGTCGGGCCTACGTTGTCCCCACATATCCAAGTACCTACTAATGCTTTAACATGGAAATATTGTAAACACAAACAAATTTTTAAAAGAGTAACCATGGAGTTTCTTGCCGGTTCTTCTCCATAGGAAACGACTAACCCGAACCGTGCACCTTTTGTCGACGTTTTATAAGTGCCCATGTAGGCCTATGTAAAATAAAAAAACTTGAGAGGTGTCAAGGGACACCCGGATGGAACGAAGTTCCTTTAGTATATATATACATATATATATGTATACACATATATATATGGCGTATAGGTTAGAACACGCACGAAACACGCGCACTCCGCACGGTTTACAACTATAGCAAAAAGTGTCGTTACAACTTTTCGTCTTAATTTTTTCCGTCTAGCCCCCTTTCGCAACGCGCGATAAGGAACTTCGTTCCAAAAATTGATTTTGATATTGTTTTTTTTTTTGTGAATTTTCACCGATTTCTCCTTCAATTGTGGAAGGTTTTTTTTTGAAAAATCCTGTGTCAACTTGAACTTTTTTATTTGGTGAAGATGTGATATGGCACTTCGGAAAAATACAACAGAACTCTTCAATAAATGACGGCAAACGCCCGAGTTTGCTGCAATCGCATGTCTGTTTATTGTTTCATAACATAACATCAAGCTAGTACGCTCTAAAGGGGTACGGTACGCAAATGTGTAGGTACACCCTCATTCCACCGGTTATGTTGAAGTCGCATGTTATTCGGTTTAGCTATTCTGGCATCACTTATAGAACATTACTATGAAACTTGCCCATAATGTACAAGTAAAAGGTGAAAAATAAAAACATTTGTACTAAAAAATATAACCGTCTATCAAAACACTACAAAGTGAAAAATAACTTAATTTCGGCAGTCGGTGTCAAAAAACGAAGAAACGAAAACAGCTTAGAAACACCGACTTTATTATATCACGCAATTTTACTGTATACTCAAATAACATTAGACGTCTTTACAACTCTTTCTACAGTCCGTTCAACCGATTTTAAGTTATATCTCGTAAACATAAGGATGACATGAAAAGCATAAACCTGTTACCAAAACCAACAGTTTACTACAGTTTCCATTTGTCACCAACGCAATAGAAGTCAAAATCGGTTGATCGAGCTGTAAAATGGGCTTATTTAAATGTCCAATGTTATAGTAAATGGAGTTTAGATGTGTGTGTGTGACCTTAACTAAATTACTATTTCACCATAGATACAGCCACCCCCGGATAAAAACATAAAAAAAAAACTATTCTTGTCCTTCCCGGGGTCACAAACGATCTCCATACCAAATTTCAATGAAAAGTTGAACAGACAGAATTTCTTTCGCATTTATATATATATATTTTTTTTTTAATATTTATAATGGGTTTGTCCTTGACTCTAGTCTAGGTCATAGGTGACAGAGACAGAGTCTACGATATTAGTATAGATTGATGAATATTCCGGTGTCCTTAGCGTTAACCCAATTAGGAAGGTGTTAATATTTAAAATACAAATCGTTGATTACAGACATACGGATACTACATTCAATTACATAGTTTACTTAACTAAATTGGTTTGAAAGTAAATATGTATTATCAAAATACATGACAAACACATTTTGGTCTAAGGTCGTGTAAATATAGCTACTTTCATATGCCTACTGTAAGTCAAGTCTCCTATTATATTATTATCTATGGTATAGTTGATTTAGAACAACCCACATACAACTAGTGTCCGACCGAAACCGGTTATTCAGCCGAAACCGAACTTTCGGCCTTGGTCTCAGTTTCGGCCGAAACCGAAACTTACTTAAACATATTACTTTAAAATCTAGTCTTCTTCTCCTTAGAGTGTCGATGGCAAATACAATTTCCTAATGTTATATTTGGTCCATTATTCAACCACGGCGACACCCCTCGCCGAGAGACGCAGCCATACATTCCTCACATGTACAGGTTACAGCCTTACAATAAATGCAGTACAAGATGAACTGTGCGGGCCAAGTTCTGCGGCGAGACGCCGCACATCTGTATCTACTGGTCATCGGTTCGGTACCATCCGAGAACCGAGGCGCACGACTGCGTTTTTGAAAGATTAGGTTTGAGAGTGTTCCCAGCATTATAAGGAATGAGATTGGCAAGGGCGGTGGAAAGCTTGACCTTAATCTCCTCAAAATCAGTGGCTTAGCAGGTTAAGGCCGGTCGTCTGCATACAAGAAGTGGGCCTTGTTAGGGTTCGCCGGTTGGTTATTGGTATAAATGTTGAACAGTAATGGAGCCAGTACTCTACCTTGAGGCAGTCCATTCTTTTGAACTCGCCACCTGTTCTTATCATCCAGGAGGCTAACTTGGAATCGACGGTTACTGAGGAGCTTTCTGAGAGTTTGGAGCGACCTCGTGTTAGCCGCAAAGTTAGCCGAACGACGCACGACAATTCACGAACACTGAGTTTCGGTGCGGTCGAAAGTTTTGGCCGAAACCAAAACTAAGGCCGAAACAAGATTTTAAAAACCGAAGTGGCGGCTTCGGTCTGGCCATACAACCTTAACTCGTTTACCTATTCTATTGAAGTAATATATACCTACCTAACGTTATTGTAAGATACCTATTTTGGAATGAAGCTAATTACTTAAATCAAGTTCGCACCTGTCTGCGGGAGCCTGCACTAAACGTCTTCTTAGTAATATTAAATCTTTAGTTTATCAACCGTTTAGTTTTAGTGATGATGTATGTTTGTCAAAACATAGTACGTGATTAGATCTAAATCTTCAAAAAAGGCTTATGATAAATGCAAAGATAAGGAAAGATGCCTACGCTTACTTATTTTATGGAGTCAAGGATCCACGGACATCAAAGCAAACTAAGAAGATTCCTATCTACTTATCATCATATTCCTGTACTTTTCCCATGCTACTTGGAGTCGGCGCAACACGTTTTTTTAACCGATTTCCAAAAAAGGAGGAGGTTCTCAATTCATATGTCTCTATTTTTTTAATATTCGGATGTTGCTATATCTATACTAATATTATTAAGAGAAAAGATTTTTACAATGCATGTCCTCGAAAAGATCGTTTTCCAAGCAGACAAACTGTGCGGAAAGTGTCACTTTTTTTAACTAGTGCTTTTTACTTGCCTGTACTTTTTTAATTTTTAACTCCAACGTCAGCCCGCCGCATAGAGTTTTTATTATTTGAGAAAAGTTTTAAAAATTAGTTAAGTACAGATTTACATTCATATAAAAGGTAAAACAAAACTAATACTTCATTTAGGGCGTTTTTAATTACTCTAGATTTAGATTTTGATCAATAAATTAATTTTAAATATTCATTAAATATGTTTGGCAGAATGAATATTTTGTGCGTGCCTTTTTGTGTTACGACGTGACAGCTATTTGCACATGCGCAGTAGATATGCCCAAGGAACTATGAACTATTAGTTAATCTGTCGATATGCTGAGCGCCCTTTAATAAGCGTCATTTTATTAATTTCTTGCTTAGTCCAGATATTTTTTTTTATTTCCTCGCACAATGCATAGTAAAATGTTGTATGATACACGTGCGTAAGAGGATTTCCGACTCGTGTCGAAATACCACTCATCGGAAATCACCTACTTGCCGCACTTGTAGCATAAATAACTATTTTTTTTGTTTTTTTGTACCGAATAGGCTCCAAAACTACTGGACCGATTTAAAAAATTCTTTCACCTATGCTAAGCTACATTATTTTTTAATCCTGAAAACGGGTCCTGTGGGGTGGTCCACGGGAGCGAAGCCGCGGGGAACAGCTAGTTTTGTATATATATTATGTTCGGGCATAACTCCGTCATGTATAGACGGATTTGCAAAATTATTTTTTTGTTCGAAAGGGTATTCTTTCGAAGTTGTCCCTCTGTCCCAAACCTTTACCACCGCGAGAGTGATGATGGCATATCAAGGAAATCGAGAGAACTCAAATATTATAGCCAGATATATAGCAATATTGGTATTTTCAATAACAAGGCAAGCATTTGCACTCGGAAGGTAGCATTTGGTGAAATGGCACTGATAAAGAAGAACACAGATGGCCACTGGAACTCCTTAATAAGTATGTCATGGGTATAAGATTTCTCGAATAGTTAAGCGAAATATGTCCATGTCGTGTTTGGGCTTATTGGTAACGTCATGGGATATACTTTGCCTATAAATGATTTTCATCTTAATTTGAGGCACTTAGCAAAACTATAAAGAGTAAAATAAAAAAAAAACTTTGTAGTGTTTTGTTTTGGCAGTCGGTTTGTTAAAAAGTTTTATGTTGAGCTTTGCCTAGTTATCTATTTCGCTTCCAATATTTATATCAAAATTTATTTGTAGATTTGATTTAGATTGAAATAATTTGTACTCCAGGATACAACGCCTTTACAAAATGTGTTTTTGCAAATATAACGTAGGAGCGGGAAAACGTGGAATATGCGGCAAGAGTCACAGTCCATGTCTACAAGTAGATACAATAAAAAAAAACAAAAAAGTAAAAAATAACACAAATTTAATCACATAAACTTTAAAAAACAACAATAAGTACATAAAAGGACTAGACAATTTATACAACATTGCAATTACTGAAACACAAATAGGTATTTACAAAAGCTTTGCAAAAGAACTTTGTAATTAAAATCGCTGGGACGGCTATTTACAATACTGTTCTATTAAAACTGAAAAATAATGTTTTGAATATTTTAGCTTCCATAAGTGTAAAAACACTTTTAAAGTTTATTTGAGCAAAAGCCATAGCGTCTACTACAACTCACAATAAGTTACATTTGTGAGCATAATTGAATAAAATAAACATTTCCAAAGTTTTAATGCAATATCTCAACAACAAATTTATCCGCACGACTATAATAATGACCCTGTAAATATATATTTATCTAATACTTAGTTAGATAAAGTAGTAACAATTTTGGTGACCTTAAAAGTTGCGGAAGTCATACAACCAATTACTGATCTGATGTCATTCTGAACATAGCCTAAGATAACAGGGATCTTACTCTACAGCATCCTAAGAGAACTCATCATAATTTGACGAACTCCATAAAATAAGAGTATCCTTAAAACTAGCAAGTCATGCCTTCAAAAGAATATTTCACTTCTCTTTCTTCCTCATCTGAATCCTAAAGTTACTGCTAAACTATATCGAGTCCTACTGCTATGTGTCTTTCTTCTCGGGCTTCAGCGGCAGAGTTTCATCATCGTAAGACAGGTGGCCTATGAGAATGGGCTCAGCTCCCTTCTTCTCGCTGTCATCTACGATGTTATCAGGCATGTCCCTTCGTCCTAATTCTTCTGCGAGACGGCTGAATAGCTCCCTGGAAATGAAAAAGGTACAATTAGAAAAAATCTTTTTTTACAAAAATTACAACCGACTTCCAAACAAAAACACTACAAAGTGAAAAATAACTTCAATTTCGGATGTCGGTGTTCCTGTTTTCGTTTCTTCGTTTTTTGAATTGATAACCTCCTCCTTTTTGCGAATTCGGTTAAAAAGCACTCAGATTTGATACCCAATGCATCAGTATTTTCATCAAGGCGCCGTTCCATAGCAGCCCAAAAGCTTCGTCGTATAAAAATGTAGGCGGGCGGAGTCCCCTTATCACCCTAGTCCACTACGACCGCCATGCTAAGCACGAAAGCATGCCTGGTTAACAAATGAATCCTGCAGCAATCGTAGCATAACTCTCCGTGGATATTCTATGTAGCAGTGGACATACGAATTTATTATTGTTGAACTAACAAAAGTATGTATATCCAAAATATTATTATTGTCGATATAATAACATCAAACGATACTGGCTGACTTTACTAATAACATGAATGAAAGTGTATCACTAAAGACATAAACAATACCTTCATCAAAAGACGGCGGCGGAGACCTGTTGGACATAGGCCAACAGGTCTCCCTTAAGCACCGCTACATCGACCGATAATTCAGTATTCTCATACCCAGCGGAATCCCACGGTCTTAACCAGGTTATCAGTCCACCTTGTTGCAGGCCTAAATAAAGAATGTCCAAGACTAATACTCACTTGAAGACAACGCCTTGCATGTTCTTAGCGAGATAGTAGAGGAAGAGCCAGTCAGCGAACTGACAGCCGTTGACGACCTCGATGACGTTGTAGGGATCGAACTTAGCGTCATTCTTGACCGCTCGCTGGAACATCATCATGTTGAACCGCGGAGAGCGACGGTACAAGAAGAAGGAGGCGATACGCCAGATCACAGCTGTAATAAATGGCAAAGATTAAAATCATGATATCAACACATTCAGGATAACTATAAAAAGTTTAGAAACTGTAAGCAGACTACGGTTTTTATTTAGCCTAATTTTTTTTATTTAGTTAATTTTAACGAGTCAATTGACATTTTGAATTGAATTCATCAAAATCTTGTGAATAGTTTAAGCGCTACGGAAATAAAAACATACATTCATATATAGACTGCTAAAATCATAGCCCTTCCTTTTGGCCTCGCCGTAGTCGGGTAAAAAATCGAAAACCACTACAATTATTTAGAACAACGCCAAGCTGCACCCCAAAATTCTCTCAAAAGAGCCAATCATTTGAATGGCACTGATGATAATCGTTTCGTCGACCATGATCCTTTTTTATCCCAGAAAACGGGTCCTGTGGGTTGCGCCACGGGAGCGAACCCGCGAGGAAAGGCTAGTCATATATATTTAGGTAGTTGATTCAAGGAAGATCCAGGCAACATTTTACAGGTTTACTACAACGAAAGATGACTAAATGTGAAAAATTTTTCTTACCGAGAACAGAGACGATGAAGAGGATGAGGAACCAGAACCAAAGCACGGTGTAGATCTTCTCGTGGATGATGTTGAGAGCCATGACGCAAAGGGCGTCATGCTGCTGGATGGAGCCGCTCGGACCGTATTTGTGGAAAATGCACTTTGTCACCTGGACACAACGAGGGGGAGAAGAAAAAAAGGACTCATTACAACTTATTTCAAGGAAACTATTTATAAACACTATTTTGGGTCCAAGGAATTGGCAGGAACAAGGAAAAAAGACGATGAGCTCTTTTTTTATTGGAGAATCTCTTTGAAACCTTTTATAGAGGCTACGTTTATTGTGTCCTGTAAAATTCTGCATCAGTTTTCTCCAAATATACACTCGCTATAAATCAAGCCGTGTATTGCATCCATTATTTGCCGACAATAAATTATAATAGAATCTTCGCAACAGACGTTTTAATAGGACTTGTTTTAGCCACAAATTGTAGAAAATTATGTCAAGTGAAATAAATGGACCAGCACCCTTACTGCGTAACTTTATTAAAAGATCAAGGCACGCGTGCATGCTGTAATTTTGACAATTAAACGTATTCAATGCGTGTTTTCTGCTGCCGAGTAAAGGGATTTTTAAACATATGAAGCAATTAATACAAACAAAGAACACGCTCGTTCTTTGAGCTGGAAAATGTTAGGCAACTAGGGGCTGAAGAGTTACAGTAATACTTAGACGGTTGACATGCTCACCTTAGGGAAGACAGTCTCCAAGGGGTCAGAAATTTGGTCCCAGTCCTTGAAATTTAGCACACTGGGGCCCAGGCCTATGAATTGTCCGTTGAGGAATCGGTCGATGATCCAGATCTGCAACATGACGTGGAGTAGGTTCGCCACCTCCATCGATACCAGCCAGACTGACCAAGTGCGGCTGATACGCAATCTAATACAGAGAAATTGGTTAATTATCACGGACTTACAGACACCGAACTTAGGAAGATAACAAATAACACACAAGGAGAATTGAGCTTAGAAAGTAGTGCGCTGAGAACACGTAGTCTGATCGTATGTATATAGATAGCGATCATAAATGTAGACTACCAGCTGCAGTGTTCTTCTGTCCTGCTAATTTAAGACACGGAAGAAATAACAAGATCCGGTTGTTTTCGCTTGCAAAGGATCGCTCGAGTCTTACCTCAATTTTATATCTCTCCTGATGATGTCAATTCGTTTGTCCAACGTGTCCTTGGAAGGCAGGTCCATGCCAGCAACGGTCATGTCCTCCTGTTGTAGTGCCAGACTTGCGTACTGCAAGCCGTCTACCAACGCTTTTATTCTTCCACCTGATTGAGAAATTAAAAGAAGAAGTTTTCATTATGTTCTATATTTAATTGTACAGAGTCAAGCGTGATCCTCTGTCTGATCAGTGTCGCAATGTGAGTTTGGTGCCCCTTTGCAGTATAACTCACATGCTAGAGTGCCCCCAATGCACATACATGATAGTTCAAATCACCTGAGCGCGCGCCGCCATGTGTGCGTGCGCCATAATCATACAACCTCAACACACGTGTTGTGGTCAACTGTCGGACGGCAACTGCTGCGGAGTGCCGCGTCACTAACACACAAATTAAAGCTGTATAACTAGAACTTGTAGGTACTTGGAAATAGGATCTGATGAACGCCACCTACTGACCACTGTGCCCAAAATATTTAACTTTTCCATTGACTCGAAAAGAACAAGATGATCAACCCTGATTGGTTAATCTTCCATTTATTTTCGTGTGTTAGTCTTTAGCCCATAGTTACACCCTGCTATGTGGTATAGTTATTGTGTACAATGAAGAAAATTTTATTATCAATGTCTACTGCTAGACATTGGACTCTCCAAAGTTGTGTCAAAACATCCAGTTCTCCGACGGTCTGTCAGCCCCAACGGTATTTTTAAGGTCGTCGATCGATTCGATCGGTTTATCCATGCTTTATCTATTTATATTCTTATAAGCAACTAGCGACCCGGCTTCGCATGAGACTAATTATACACAAAAAACCTTCCTCGTTTCTCACTCTTTCTATTGGAGAAAACCGCACGAAAATCCGTTTAGTAGTTTTTGAGTTTATCGCGTACAGACACGGCGGGGTACTTTATTTTAAATGTAGTGATAGTGACTAAGTTGTTCGTAAATTATATTTTCACCGTAAAATGACTTTAATTTCTTAGAAAAATGAGTAAACGGTATTTCCGTAGCTAGGTAAACTCTTTGTCATATATGGCACGGAACTCATCACCACAATATTGATGTGACACACATTTCCACGAAATATAACCCGGATTCTTAAGATAAGATAAAAGACAGTGTGAAATCATGAAAATACACAAATTGCAACTTTAATAAAAATATAACTACAGCTGTGAAAATATTTGCACTACCTTAACAGCAGATTACACTTTGAAATAAAGTCTGTTGATTATTCATTAACAATCAGCAAACTGAAACACAATGCAAGTGCGGTGCCTCTGTTCAAAATACGAGACACACATGCTGCAGTGCCCCAATTGTCCAGTATTAGAGGTACCTGCACTTTAGAGGACCCAATGTACAACATTGAAGCTGTGATTGGCGTGTCTATCTACTAGTGTCTAGATATTTAATTAATAAAATAGATATTTAAAGAATTTTCAATCGTCTCGAAAGAAGAAAAAGGCAGTAGCTGGGTTGTGGCAAACCAGACACTGTTTTTTAGACCATCAGGTTGGAAGTCGTGCGTTGGTTGACTCCCACCAATCCCAACATAGTTGGCAGAAGACTAGACAAATGATGAATCAGCCAAACTAATTTCATCAGGCTTATCAGTAGAGACCGCGATTATATGCATTAGCATATTTGCTTGTGAAATTGCATATTTACCTCATTGTCAGGAGAAATTGCATATTATCTCTAATATCTAGTGATGATGCATATTTTCAGTACAATTATTATATTTTTCGGTAGGTCACCCTATTGACGCAAGAGAACCAGGGTTACTGACATAGCCCGAAGAATTTGTTGCATATAATCCGGTCCTTATTCATCAGTAAGGGAACTAACCTTCTTTACTCTTCCAGATGTAATGGGGCATGTAGAAGGCCAAAGACTGCAGGAACAGCACGAAGGGAACCCACTGATAGTAGGTGTGGTTCAGGTATTCGTCCGAGTCTGACATGGGACCCACGCCGGGATGCGGGAGGAACCCTCCTTGTAGGAGGCTTTCATTGTAATGTCGAACCTGCAAACATGAAGAGAGAAAGGAAAAAAAATGATATACATTAAAATGATATACATCATCTGCCTAGCCTTTTTCCCAACTATATTGGGGTCGGCTTCCAGTCTTACCGGATTCAGCTAAGTACCAGTGTTTTACTTGGAGCGACTGCCTATCTGACCTCCACAACCCAGTAACTGGGTAACACGGTACCCCTTGGCAAGACTGGTGTCAGATCTCAAGCTTCTGACTACCTGTAACGACTGTCAAAGATCTTCAAATGACAGCCGGGACCAACGGCTTAGCGTGCTTTCCGAGGCACGGAGGAAACTCGGTACGTTGAAATGGTCACCCATCCACGGACCGACCTCGTCAAGCGTTGCTTAACCTTGATGATCGACCCGTGCGGCTGTTATTATTTAGCCACGAGCTCCTAAAAACTAAAAATGATACACAAAAATTAAAAAAGACGGCCAAGTTTATGTCGGACTTCGCACATTTAAGGTTCCGTACCAAATCGATGTTTTCATTTGATTTATCAATATATGGGTAGTTTTTGGTAAAATATACGTAATAATAAACATCATAACAAAATATCAAGTTTATAGGTCAATTGGAAGTATAAAATTCCTCAGGTTTTTTTTAATGATTGCATTGGTAGCTTCTCATTACCTTGTTTTTCGATATTTTTGCTCAATGAGCTCTAAACAACGATGTCCGACTCGATGGGGTAGATCATTTTTTTTTTCATGTTCCCCCTTTATCTGAATGGGACAAGGTAAGTATAATATTTTTTGACAATTTGTATGGCTTTGTGTCAACAAGACGCATCATCATCTGCCTAGCCTTTTTCCCAACTATATTGGGGTCGGCTTCCAGTCTTACCGGATTCAGCTAAGTACCAGTGTTTTACATGGAGCGACTGCCTATCTGACCTCCACAACCCAGTAACTGGGTAACACGGTACCCCTTGGCAAGACTGGTGTCAGATCTCAAGCTTCTGACTACCTGTAACGACTGTCAAAGATCTTCAAATGACAGCCGGGACCAACGGCTTAACGTGCTTGCCGAGGCACGGAGGAAACTCGGTATGTTGAAATGGTCACCCATCCACTGACCAACCTCGTCAAGCGTGATTGGCTGGTTTGTTTTTTTAGGGTTCCGTACCCAAAGGTTAAAAACGGGACCCTATTACTAAGACTTCACGATCCGTCTGTCTGTCTGTCAGTCCGTCTGTCACCAGGCTGTATCTCATGAACCGTGATAGCTAGACAGTTGAAATTTTCACAGATGATGTATTTCTATTGCCGCTATAACAACAAATACTAAAATCAGAATAAAATTAATATTTAAGGGGGGCTCCCATACAACAAACGTGATTTGTTTGCCGTTTTTTGCCCGATATTAATAACGGCAACAGGTAGACGCTTGAAATATTCACAGAATATTTAGTTGTATATTGTAACGGATGTGACGTCGGCCTACGTGCAATCGACCAATACCCGCCGAGCCCGCCGAAGCTAAGCCGCCATATTGAAGCCTCCCCTCCAGTCAAGCCATGTCTGCAACGAGGACTGTGTTAATATAAGCGATTGCCCATCATTTATTTGGCTCTTTCGATTGTGAATACAAGATCTGAACAAAGCTCTGCCCGGTTTTTATTTATCCGTTTCACTCAGAAGTGGTATGAACAAAAAGTAATCTTCTTTTAATAACACATCCACGCCACAACCGCAAGATCACCCGACTCTGAAGAAAAATCGAAGAAGTTTGTGTTATTCACGAACGGAACGACACTACAAGCTTCACGGCGTGAGCTACACTCTGCCATCGACCCAACTGCACGCCGAGCAAGACTGCATCAAACCCTGTGCTGCGTGTGACTGCAAGGAGAGGTCCTAACAAGGGCCGAGAGCTGCCAGGAGCCACAGCCAGTTTGCCAGGTACGTTGTCTTTCTCATTTCCATATTCGCAATATCGATAACTCTAATTCTATCCAGGCCATAGCCATTTGTTTTATTCGTCGCCATATTTTCAATAATAAAGATAAAACTAGTTTGCATACCCAGTATCCGTGTATGTGCGTGTATGACTATGTTTTTAAGTAAACGAAACAAGGGTTATAAGGATAGTAGCAGATGGCGTTCTGTAGTTTGTCTACCCTCATGGGAAAAAGGCGTGACTTCATGTATGTGCTTATTTACTGTTCCCTGATCTGAGGTGCTTATAATTAACTCTTATTCTAGCCAGGCCATAGCCACTTAGTTTAACAGTGGGAATAAATAGATGAACCAAATACAAATATTGTTTTGCTTCGGGTACACACAACTGATCAACCCGTGTATAGACATGAGACATCCTTGGATACTGGAATCTGAATCCAGTTACGTTTATCCGGTGAACTAAGTAAAAAAAAGAACGTCGATAATAAGCTTTGTCACAAAATAGAACTCCGCCGCTTACATACTTTGTGCCTCTGTGTTGATTACCTCGCTTTAAATGTCCCTGTAAAATGAAAGATTTCCTTTACCATATATAGATGATCAAGTTTCTCGAGTTATCTGGCGAAGATTACTTTTACTGTTACGTATCAGTATGGTCCAAAGTTAGCAATTAATCCAGATGATACTCATGAACTAGCAAAGGTAGTAGGTAGTATAAGTATACCGGGGTTCCATTTAGTTTAGAAAAGAGGCCTTCAGTGTGAGATTTATTAATATAGTACCTAGCATAATCTGTAAAAGTCCAAAGTAGGTATTAAGTAGGTATTGGCATTTTTAGAAGATTTACTTCTACCCTCAACTGATTTAAATTCTGGTGTTATTATTTTATAAAATGTCTAATAAAAAAAGGACTTGAGTAATACTGAAAGTTAAATATGAATACTCGTTAATACACTAGTTTTGAAAAAAAAAACAAATCGCTTAAATGGTCAGGTCAAATTGCCACTAGTGGCAGACAGCCGAGTTGGCAGTTTCAAGTTTCATTTGCCTAGTAATGTGTGTCATGTGGGTACGTCAATTTATCGGATTGTGCAGTTATTTTAAGAAGTGTATTCCAAATTTCGCGTTGATTGTGTACCCGTTAAAGGATTAGTTTTGAAAGATTGCAAAATGTTTCGCGTTCTAAGCCTGTTTTCGCATTGTATGACCCCGCGCTTCCTACAGAAGTACATACGGATGCGTGTAAATTAGGTGTCGCCGGTATATTGATGCAAAAACAAACTGCAAATAAAATTCATTACGACCAGTCTGATTACAAGTGAGCATAGCATGGACCATTATTATGAGCTTCGAACTCTCGCTGCTGGACTCGTTACGTAGATTTCGCGTGTATGTTATAGGTAAACATGTCATGTAAAGGTTGTTACTGATTGTGCAGCGGTCCAAGGTACGATAACGAATCGCAGGATAGTGGTTTTTGATAAAGTATTATAACATTAGTGTTGAGTATAGGCCGGCCCATCGTATGAAACATGTAGGTGCACTTGGCAGAAATCCAGTCGATACAATAAATAAAAAAAAACCGTCTCTAAGTCACTGATACTGGTTATATACGTTACAATGCCATGACGACAAGCTTTAGTTCACTAATTAACCAGCTAAAAACCAACACCGTCGATCCGGACATAATAAGCAATTACTTGATTGTTGACGAGAAGCTTTATATAAAAACTCTAAATGGCAGTAGACTGGTAGGAGCTTCGGAGCTTGGGTAGATAGATAAGATAGTGCAAATGCATCATGATGACTTTGGTCACCATGATTTTAATAAATTAGTATATTGGTTACCAAAAATGACTCGATTCATTAAAAAAAATACATGACCGCACGTCTTCATTGTGCATATGGCAAGGGCAGTTAGTGTATGAAAGAACGAACATTACATCTAAATTCCTAAACCGACTGAACCAATGCTTATGATTCATGTAAACCATTTAGGTCAGTTTTGTTAAAAAGAAAGGGGTATTTGTACAGTTGTCTCGTGGCTAAATAATAACAGCCGCACGGGTCGATCTTCAAGGTTAAGCAACGCTTGACGAGGTCGGTCCGTGGATGGGTGACCATTTCAGCATACCGAGATTCCTCCGTGCCTCGGAAAGCACACTAAGCCGTTGGTCCCGGCTGTCTTTTGAAGATCTTTGACAGTCGTTAAGGGTAGTCAGAAGCTTGAGATCTAACACCAGTCTTGTCAAGGGGTATCGTGTTTCCCAGTTACTGGGTTGAGGAGGCAGTTGCTCCATGTAAAACACTGGTACTCGGCTGAATCAAGTAAAGCCAAGTCAAGTAAAGTCAAGTAAAGCCAAGTCAAGTAAAGTCAAGTAAAGCCAAGTCAAGTAAAGTCAAGTAAAGCCAAGTCAAGTAAAGTCAATTAAAGCCAAGTCAAGTAAAGCCAAGCAAAGTAAAGTCTAGCAAAGTAAAGTCTAGCAAATTAAAGTCTAGCAAAGTAAAGTCTAGCAAAGTAAAGTCTAGCAAAGTAAAGTCTAGCAAAGTAAAGTCTAGCAAAGTAAAGTCTAGCAAAGTAAAGTCTAGCAAAGTAAAGTCTAGCAAAGTAAAGTAGAGTCGAGGCCAGGCCAGTAAAGTAAAGTAAAGTAAAGTAAAGTAAAGTAAAGTAAAGTAAAGTAAAGTAAAGTAAAGTAAAGTAAAGTAAAGCAAAGCAAAGCAAAGCAAAGCAAAGCAAAGCAAAGCAAAGCAAAGCAAAGCAAAGCAAAGCAAAGCAAAGCAAAGCAAAGCAAAGCAAAGCAAAGCAAAGCAAAGCAAAGCAAAGCAAAGCAAAGCAAAGCAAAGCAAAGCAAAGCAAAGCAAAGCAAAGCAAAGCAAAGCAAAGCAAAGCAAAGCAAAGTCGAGGCTAGTAAAGTAAAGTAAAGTAAAGTCGAGGCTAGTAAAGTAAAGTAAAGTAAAGTCGAGGCTAGTAAAGTAAAGTAAAGTAAAGTCGAGTCGAGGCTAGTAAAGTAAAGTAAAGTAAAGTAAAGTAGAGTCGAGGCTAGTAAAGTAAAGTAAAGTAAAGTCTAGTAAAGTAAAGTAAAGTCGAGTCGAGGCTAGTAAAGTAAAGTAAAGTAAAGTCTAGTAAAGTAAAGTAAAGTCGAGTCGAGGCTAGTAAAGTCGAGTCAAGCCTAGTATTACGCCTGGTAGGGCCTAGTATTACGCCTGGTAGGGCCTAGTATTACGCCTAGTAGGGCCTATTATTACGCCTAGTAAAGTTAGGCAAGCCAGCCGAACCAGCCTAGCCAGGCAAGCCAGCCAAACCAGTCTAGCCAGGCAAGCCAGCCAAACCAGCCTAGCCAGGCAAGCAGCCAAACCAGCCTAGCCAGGCAAGCAAGGCAAGCCAGCCAAGCCAGGCCATTAAGCGGCACTTTTGAATGTCAAATATTGAATGTAAAAATAACACTTCAGATAACGCAAGAGTGATAATGTGTACAAAAGGGTTGTTTTTATGACTACAATTTAGAGTCAATACAAACTGGATGACTATTATTCAGGTCATAATATAGTAACTAAAGTCAATGTCAAACCCATAGCCATGACATATTTATTATAGCCATTATTTACATTGAATGTGGTACAATGGTTTGCAAGAATCTGTTAAGTCCATATTGAAAATGCATTATGTAAAGTAGTGGCATATTATATATAGGTACAGGATTATAGACATAAAAGGTTAACGTGGTTCCAAAAGCTCACGGGTGCTTAGACTGTAAATGCGCTAAGGCCATATAGAAGTAAAGCACCTATATCAGACAGTAACAATAGCAGTGACACTGAATACCTAATTGATTTATATGAAAGCTAATGAATGTGTTTTGCTCCCATTGCGGGAGCAATGATTCCAGGATGGCCGAATGTAACGGATGTGACGTCGGCCTACGTGCAATCGACCAATACCCGCCGAGCCCGCCGAAGCTAAGCCGCCATATTGAAGCCTCCCCTCCAGTCAAGCCATGTCTGCAACGAGGACTGTGTTAATATAAGCGATTGCCCATCATTTATTTGGCTCTTTCGATTGTGAATACAAGATCTGAACAAAGCTCTGCCCGGTTTTTATTTATCCGTTTCAATATACACTTCAAAAAATAATAATTATTATATTAAAATTAAGTAAATAAAATAAGGGGGGCACCCATACAAAAAACGTGATTTTTTTGCCGTTTTTTGCGATAGTGGTACGGAACCCATCGTGCGCGAGTCCGACTCGCACTTGTTTAATTTTTTACATTAACGTGCTCAAGTCTAAGATCCTAGATGCCCTGAACGTTACCGAACTTTTTTTAACACAAAATCAGTGGCTTTGAGAAGTGTCGGCATGTACTTGGAACGTACTCGGACTTGCTAACTTGCGCTTTCATTTTCATTCAATCCTTAACCCACATTTTGTGTATATAGAATCAGTAACATCTGGGGCGTCTGTGCTCTTGCTCTATTTAGTTACACATAATGTCAAGCTAAAAAATCATATTGCAAACTCGAGATTTGTGATTGCTTGGCAGTTGTGTAGCGACTCCATTAATTGTTTATTAATAGAATACATATTACTTTAGAGAACTTGCATATAAATAATATTTTAAGTTAACTGTTAATTACCGTTTAAGGATTCTCACGGCCTGCGCGCAGATGTTATTGCATGTTATAATAGGTTATTGTAATGTGCAAGGGACCCTCCTTTGGAACAATGAGTTTAAATTATCTTAGTTTTAAGATTTTAGCTAAGGTTTCTGTGTGATGCCGACGGTTCTTTTGTTAATGTATAACTTTCTATATTTATTGTGCAACCCATTATAGCTGTAAAAACCTTTGTATTGTAGTTTGTAACGTGCCGACTCGACAGTTATCCCAGTATTCAACAATTGTGTAGAAGCATTCATTCAGTCTCATTCGGTCTAGGGAAGCGGTCGGTCGGCACTCTTACTCTTTGTAATTTATCTTGCATAAACTAACTCAAACACGAAGTTAACCAAGTACTCATTTTCGCGATTCACGTAACGCCGATATAGCTAAGTAACCATACGTTCCCGAAAGTTGATTGGTAGGTGTGGCCAATTTTGAATTTGATTGGAGAATGAGCATCTGGAATACGGGCCTAAATTAACCAAACAATAATGATTTAAAATACTCACGATAGTAAAAGTAGCCATAAAAAAGCAGTATTTCTCTATCAGCGGAGTCGGAATCCCAGCATCAGCCATGCACCTGATGCTTTCTCCGATGTAGTCTCTCGCGCATACCAGGATCATAGCAGCTAACAGGAGGGTCACCGTAAACTGGTAGTGTAGCTTGAACGCAAAGTTCTCGATGATAGGCTTGCGCATGGCTATCCGCATCCGCGGCCCCAGCAAGTTGGAGACAGTCGCTGCGAGCATCATCTTGGCAGAGTTCTGTTTTTATACGCGCATTTGAAAAAAATCTGTAAGATAAAACAACATAATATTGATATTTCTGATTTGGCTGAAAGCTTCTGGAGTTGCGAGTTGGCGACCGCGTAGCTGTCGAAACGCGTAGCGAAAAGGTGGACCGATGACCTGGTGAAGGTCGCAGAAAATTCACTAAATATGATTACCTATGTCCAGCTGTGGACAATCTTTTGGCTGGAATGGTAGAAATATTCATTCTCTGAGTTGCGTTCTACGCGTTTTCTTGCGTTCCAGATCGTTGTGGCATAATAACATAAGTCTCTACCATGACTACATGGAGACAGCTTCCTTTCTGCATGAGAAAAAGCTTGAGCTTATATCTGCATTGACGAATGCAAAACTGTTACACAATTGCTGGGACACAGGCATCCTCTCTGTGAGAGAGGTAATAGGCCTTAATCCACCACGTGGGCCCAGTGCGGGTTGGTGGATGTCACAAGTCTTCGATTTTTTGGTTCTAGGACATGCCGGTTTCCTCACGATGTTTTCCTTCGCCGTATGGTTCGAACTCACGACCTACGACACGTTAGTCGGGGCCGTTATCACTGGGCCATCACTGCTACGCATATTAAAGTTTAGTAATTCTTAAAAATTAAAAACGTCGTTCAGCTGTTTTACATAATGAAGCTGTTTTGTAAACCAGCTAGCGGTTATGTATAACATCTGTCTGCGACATGTATAGGGTATTTTTTTTAGAGGTATAGAACTTTAAGTTGGCCACACTGTTTTAACTGGCGGCCATTTTGTCCGCTGTCAAGTGATTTGTGTTTAGTTTGGTTTGGCATTTCAACATGAATAGACTGACCCCTAAACAACCAAATTGTGCAAATTGTGCAAATTTCATGTTTTGTGCAAATTGGCCAGAACGTTACAGTCTATGGTGACGGATATAGAGCCCTGATTACTGACTTTTTCGTTCCTCATTTGAACAACCATGATGTGCAGGAGCTGTGGTTTCAATAAGACGGCGCAACATGTCACATAGCTCGTGCCACAATTGATTTAATGAAGGAAACGTTGGGTAGCCACATTGTTTCACGTTCCGGAGGCCTCCAAGATCGTGCGATTTAACGCCGCTAGACTATTTTCTGTGGGGATATGTGAATTCGCTAGTCGACGCCGATAAGCCCGAAACGATCGACCACTTGGAGGACAACATTCGCCGCGTTATTGCCGATATACGGTCACAAATGTTGGAAAAAGTGATTGAAAATTGGACCTCCAGATAAGATTACGTCCGAGGTTGTCGTGGCGGACTTATGCCAGAAATCATATTTAAATTATAATGCCAAAAGATTATCTTTTGAATGAAGTCAATTTCAAGTCAATTTTAAAAATTCATCCTTGTTTTAATCCATTTCAAAGTTCTATACCTCTAAAAAAAACTCCCTATATATGACGTTTACTGAGAATCATTTAAACTGTAACCATGACCTACATATAGTTACATATCTATGGAAATAAATCTTACAACTAACACACATTTATTTTGATAACAATAGTTATATGGCGGTATTCTTTTCTGTATGTAGGCACATAAAAAAATGTTGCAACAAATATAAATGGTTATTCATTATGAAATTTTAAAGCGTTCATAGTTTATTGTATGGGAAGTTAGATAATCTAGAAATGAATTTAGAAGGTTATTTTTTAAGATTAGACAAATTGTTCAGTTGTTGTCTTGATTAGATAACGACGGATCTGATAATTGTGTGTTGGTTTCTTAGAATGTGCATGCATTGTAAGAAACTAACCCAAAAGTTAATCGGAATTGTCTTTATCTTTATCAAACACATTAGCTGGAACTACAATAAATAATCAATGTGATCATGTAATGGTGGCGTACTCAAAAAAGGATGAAAACGGAAAACTCTGTCGCTGATCAGTGCTGAATTCTCAACGCGAGGAATAGGTACGTATACGTCTGTATTGTGTAGCAAAGGAAACCAAGTAGCCCCGACTTATAAGTCGTAGGTCATTGGTACAGTCGAACCCAGACATGCACTTTATTTTGTGTTGTTTTATCATCACATTTATTTCTCTCGAAAACATCGTAAGAAAACAAGAGGCCTTAGTGCGAGTTTTTACGCACGCTCAATCGCGTCGATTTGTATTGAAACTGGATAAGCGCCGTCTGGGGACGGTAAGGAGAAACTTCTTTATTTGAATACATTTTGACATAAGAGATCGTGAGCATAACGTCTTTCAAAGTGCAGGAGTATGGGCACCTGGGACACTCCAGCATGTGTGCACGAGTGAGTACTTTAAAAACTCGGCATAAGCACACAGCATGAGCTGAGACCAAAATATTGAAGACGTGATAAATACCCATGTTACAGTTGGAATCGATGCGTTATGGTGCGCTGATTAAGCTGTCTGTATTCCTTTGTGTCAGAGTTCAAACTACATATCCAGGATCATGCCGTCTCTAGAAACATTCACTAAAAGAATTAAAAAAAAACGATCCATTTGCAGCTTATCTATAGCAGACGTTGCACTTTTAGATATAGACCGCGTAGCAGAAAACAAAAGTAAGTGTCTTTTGTAACTGTTTGCGGCTTATCTGAGATACCTACAACAAAACTGATAATAGCTGTTAAGAAAACTGATATCGTAGATCATAACGCTCCAGCATGAAAGAGAGAGTGAGTGACATGTATTTGTGTAGCGTGACGATTGGCAGATTAAAATGGAAGAAGAAACATCGATCCCAGCCTCCCTAGCCAAATTACAATTGTTTCGTATCGAATCTCTTTCTGTAATCGTTAACGCCTCCTATTTGTATGGTCTGACCACGAGACTTAACGTTCAGATGTGTCATTCCCATACATTGATTCGTTTTCTACTAGCGTTATCGATTGTACATTGTCAACTTGGCTACAGTGCTGAAGAGGGACAAGGGCAGGCACATGATAATAATAGTGCTCAAGCATAGCGCTTACAAGTAAAAAAACCGGCCAAGTGCGAGTCGGACTCGCGCACGAAGGGTTCCGTACCATTATTGCAAAAAACGGCAAAAAAAACACGTTTGTTGTATGGGAGCCCCCCTCAATTTATTTTATTTTAATTTAATAATTATTATTTTTTGAAGTAAATATACAACTAAATATTCCGTGAATATTTCAAGCGTCTACCTGTTGCCGTTATTAATATCGAGCAAAAAACGGCAAAAAAATCACGTTTGTTGTATGGGAGCCCACCTTAAATATGTATTTTCTTCTGTTTTTAGTATTTTTTGTTATAGCGGCAACAAAAATACATCATCTCTAAAAATTTCAACTGTCTAGCTATCACGGTTCACGAGATACAGCCTGGTAACAGACGGACAGACAGACAGTCGGATCGCGGAGTCTTAGTAATAGGGTCCCGTTTTTACCCTTTGGATACGGAACCCAAAAAATGTTGATCGGTCTTAAAAACTTAAAATGTGTACCGCTCTTGTTGTATTGCTAACTTCGAAATAACTAACTTAGAACAGGTACAACCAAACAATACCTAGTAAGTAAATGATTGAGCTCAACAACAACCTGTAAGATCACTAACGGAATAACCATTATGGTTACGAAACAGTATCAAACAGGCAGGACAAGGGAGAGAGAGCGGAAAATCTAGACGTTGCGAAGAGAAGGAATGAGTGGAAAGCAGAAAGGCAAGGCATTGCATTGTATCTACAAATACTCGGTTAACAAAAGGCATAAAGAAATACTGATTTTACTATATCTAAAAGATGTTTAACTGTTTTACTTACTTAGACCACACTATATCATCAATGCTTCAATAGTCTTATTTTTTTTTGGATCTCTGTCACAAAGAAAAGCTTTAACAAAGTTAGTGAAACAGCTAGAACACTTAAGTAAGCCTGTGTTTATTTCTAACTCAAAAACCAACCCGTTGTTTGCCTATAAACAGTCTCTCTCGACCCTCAATCAATGATCGTAAGTATTGTTAAACCGTCACCATAAACCCTTACACAGAAGTCAGAATCAATTAGATCATTACCCAAGATAAGGAAGAGAATCACTTACACTCTCACTAATCTCCTTTCGTCACTCACTCACTGCACAATTCTTTTGTCCCACAATCAACCGACATACACGTAAGGCTGGTCGCATACTGACGGGCCCAACTTCAGCGTCCGTGTGTCACTGCCAGATAACACTGATAGCGATAAGATAACGTGATCAAGTGTTTTAATGTGTATCGCTTGAAATTATTGGAAAAATATTGAGTAGGACTCAAATAATGAGTTTATAATTGACAAAGAAAGAGCGTCCTGTTCTGATACCTGCTCGTAACAGGAATTACTGATTAGTAACATTCGACTCAAAGATGCCTAAGCCTGCAGACACAATATCGACACGCTAGGAAGAAGAAAGGTGGATATTAAAGGTCCAGGATCGGCAGTTAAGGGTACACTAGTCGACGGCACGAACTATTTTGTGCGCGGGGTTAAAATGCATTTTATATCAACCGACAACACACGCGGAAGAGATAGATGCTGTGATGAGCAGTAGGAAGCTAGTTTGCGTACGAATACACACTTTTGCAAATTTGTAGCGTAATGGATAATTATTTAGGACGAAACCGAGCGCGCGAAATTTGATAAACAGACCTTTGGCAGTCTATATATCATGAAAAAACGACTAAATCCATCTGTTCAAAATAAAATTATTTGCATTGTTGAACTACTAATCTATCCCTGTATGGAGGCCGTTTTGCAATTTTCTGTCTATTTATGGTATTTATTTGCGCCCAAAAATGCGTTAAAATTAGTGACGAAATGTGGAACTTTCGACGCACATAACATTCAAATATTTTATTTTTTTACTTTTTTGTGAGACGAATTGATATCACTTTTTATTTTGAACGTACATCGTCAAACAGTGGAATAATCCCTAGACTACGTTTGTATGAAATAATTTTCGACTAGTGTAACCTTAAGCACGGCGAGCACTTACCTTAGCTGGCTGTTTCCTTCGCCTCTTCAAAGTTAGAGTGAACAGGCTTCTTCTGAGTAAGCTCACTTCATCGTCGACTTTGTCTCTGTCACTTGTACCCTAGACTAGCGTAAAGAGCAAAACCATCACAAATTAAAAAAGCTACGGTAAACTAGAAACCACCATTGACAAAAAAGATTGTTATCCAAAATGTTTACAGTTCTACAAGCAGCATTGAAGTTGTACGGGTTGGAGAAGAGCCAAAAGGCAGAGAAAGCAAGTTCGTGGATCTTAGCCTAGAATTCTCCGTCAGCATCATAAGAGCAGTGGTGGGTGGCCCAGTGGTAACGGCCACAACTTACAAGTTGTAGGCAGGCAGGCACTTTACTTTGTGTAAATTATTTCATAACCACTGCTCTCAAAACTGTGAAGGATAACATTGTGAAGAAACCGGCATAGTCCTAGAACCAACAATTGGAAGACATGTGATATCCACCAACCGCACTGGGCCCGCGTGGTGGATTACGGCATATTCCCTCCTCATAGAGATGAGGCCTGCACGCACAACGGGCAAAATGGGAGTTAAGTGCGAAAAAGGGGTCCCCGTCTAATCTATCCATCTCCGTCATCATCAGTCGGGAATGATTCTTCAATCGCAAAAAGACCTTCCTTCGCTTCACCTGGGTTGAGGGTCCTTCCTCATGCTTCTCGATACGTGGTACTTCCACTCAGGAAAACATTATCCCTAAGATTAATTATAGAACAAATCTTTTCTCAACTCAATAAACAAATGATTGACTGAATGAAGACTAAAACTAGGCAAGATTACATTGAAATCGTCACTCACAATACTGTGATAAGTTTGTATAGATTACTAGCTGTTGCACCCGGCTTCGCTCCCGTGGACAACCCCTCAGGAACTGTTCGGGATAAAAAATAGCCTATGTCACTCAGGAATAATGTAGCTTTCTATTGGTAAAATATTTTTTTAAATTGGTCCAGCAGTTTCGGAGCCTATTCGGTACAAACAAACAGACAAAAAAATCTTTACTCTATATAATATTATTTTATAGTATAGATTATTCATTCCGGACGGGATGGTCATAATGCCTTGGAAGTTGGTGAGGGATGCAATATGTGTCGATACCCTTGTGCCATCCCATCTTCTAAGCACGGCGGACTGTGCTAGGGCGGCTGCTGCTGGTGCAGAAAACCTCAAACGGCGCAAATAGAACAACCTTATTGGCAGTTATATGTTTGAGCCGTTTTGTATTGAGATTTAGGTCCATGGAGCCCGAGTGCTCATCGAGTGTTTTGAGACATAAGTAAACGGTTAGTCGACTGTTCGCGTCACCAGTGGGCTGGCCTTTTCTTCAGCCAGAGAATCAGCATTGCCATTCAACGTGGCAATGCTGCCAGCGTTCTGGCCACGTTTCCCATTGACATCGATGTGGACGAAGTTTTTGATGCATAGTGATCCCTTTTCCCTCTCCCCTTTGTATATAAGTTTGTTTTGTTATTAGGCATAAGATTAGAAATATTCAATTGTATAAACAGACATACGAAGCAGCAATCCCGAGAGATTTGCCGTCATTCATTGAAGAGTTCTGTTGTATACAACCAAATCTCGCTAATTCGCAAGTGTTATAAATAACACTAAACACAAAAACACATAATCGACAATGGAATAGGTGTTAGTTAATCCAATTAATCCATTATAATTATATCTGCTACTCCAACTAAACCTATGATAAACATAGCTAACATTTGATTCAACTGATATCTGTTATCAGCTGGTCTAAGCTTTGCTACTTGGTTGATGGATCGGTCTACTAGGTTAAAAACCTGGTAAGGCAATAAGCTAGGTTCAGATTAATCCTTACAATTTAATTCATTTAATTGAATGTGTTTATTCATCGAACAACATGATTCACTATTTGTTAGTAGAAACACCTTAGAACTATTGTTAGTAACAATACAAATACAAATAATTATTGCATACAAATTAACAATCAATGAAAAATTAAAATCTCAATAAAAATATTTAAAATTAATTTAAAATGTCAACTTTTTTTTTGAAGTTTTGATATTTTAGGGAAAACATCATTGAATGCAGGAAATATTTTAATCCGTGTTAATCGGATTTCCTATCTGTAATAATGACGATCTTCCAGAAATTTCATCCCCTTTGAGGGATGAATAACTATTTATTTTTCAAAATTGCATAGATCCAGCGCTTTAGGTTGTGCTCCTACATAATAAATTATTTTTTCATTACTCATACTCTGAAAGTAGGTCTTAAGTTGCCTGAGGAGCGGGTTGAAAGTAATACTTTTCAGCCCTAGGGAGAATCGCTTTCAACTGACAGCTGTCAAATTATTTAAAAAAAAAACTAGTTCCTTTTCAAATATTTATTGAACCATGTTCCAACTTTCTATACAACCACGAAGTAAAATTGAAATAACTTAAAGTTAAGTATTGATTAAAGAATATATATTTTTTAAATAACTTTATTATAATTTAGTTTCAACAATTTCTTTAAAATAACTTAGATTTGGGCAAAATTTTTATCATTTTTCAATGATGAAAATAAAAAATAATGGCTGAATAGCAGGCCGGCCACAGAAAAAATAACAAACAAAATAGGCGGGAAAGCGGCAATCATTTTTTTTTTAGCTAATTCATGTTTTTATTTTTATTTCCTTGTATTTGTAATGAAAAGCACAGTGTTTACCTCGGGTTAAAGACTTATTTAGTCCCTCGAACTATTGGCGCCCTCACTTCGTTCCGGGCGCCAAACCCCGTCTCGGGACTAAATAAGTTACTTTCACCCCTAGGATAACAATGTACTATTTACGGAGTATAAAGGACATGGCCAGAATTTGTATAGAGCTGTGCCCTAACAAAAAATATTCATGTACATTGACATACAATACGTCGTTTTCAAGCTTAGAGGTGTGGCTTTTCAATAGTTTATGTTTTATAATCAGAGAAGAACCGAGAGACACTATAAAAAGGATAAGATCGTGATAAGATGAACGCAAGACTGTACCACGGACTAGACTGCACCAGTGCAGTGCGCGCGCGTAGAAACGTCAAAATTACTAAGACGTTCGGTTACACACTCTGGAATATATTGTATTACTGTAGTATTATATTATCTGTGATATTGTCGATGCATTCAGCATTATGACAACGCTCGGCGCTCGAAAAATGGTGTTTGCGATAATCGTAAACCCTACCCTAAACTTTTATTTTAGAGGTATTTACCTTAGCAATACGTTCTTGCAGTTGTAGTTGATTTATATTTTAATCTGACCTTAAGGCGTACTTCAGAAAAGTGTTTGTCATAAGCGTGTATCCAGACGCAAATGCATTGCATAGTAACCGCACAACTTAATTAAATATTTTTTTGGCATTTTTAGTCGCCTGTTCTAGACAAATGTAATCGTTGCGATATTTTTTTATTTAAGTTATTTACAAGTAATTTTCACATATTTATAATTACTGCATTTATGTATTCTGATTGATTCGTAATTTACTAGTTCGACTTTTACTAACTACCTAGGTACCTAGATACTGCCTCCTGTAGCGCCGCAACCACCGCAACAGCTTGGGTGATCCATGTTTTTAACCGACTTCAAAAAAAGGAGGAGGTTATCAATTCGTCGGAATCTTTTATATATATATGTTTTAATGTATGTTCCCCGATTACTCAGAGACGCGATTTAAAAAAAAACTTCTTTTGATTGAAAGCGTATACTTCTCAGGTGGTCCCATGATCATCAGGTCAGGATCTGATGATGGGATCCTGGAGAAATCGAAGGAACTCTTCAAATATTATAGACATACATATAACGATTTTGATATCTTTATCAACAATGCAATAATTTGCATTCAGAGATTATCATTAGGTGAAGTGGAACTGATGAAGAAGACCACAGATGGCCACTGGAACTCCTAAATGCTAAGTAAGTACCGGTAAAATATAGCTCGAATAGTTAAGGTTACACTAGTCGAAAATTCTTCCATACAAACGTAGTCTAGGGATTATTCCACTGTTTGGTGATGTACGTTCAAAACAAAAAGTGATATCAATTTGTCTCATCATTATCTAGGCCTGTATGGAAGCAAAAAAGATAAAAAAGAAAATATTTGAAAGTTATGAGCGTCGAAAGTTCCACATTTCGACACTAATTTTAACGCATTTTTGGGCGCAAATAAATACCATAAGAAGACGGAAAATTGCAAAACGGCCTCCATACAGGGATAGATTAGTAGTTCAACAATGCAAATAATTTTATTTTGAACAGATAGATTTAGTAGTTTTTTCATGATATCTAGACTGCCAAAGGTTTGTTTATAAAAATTCGCGCGCTCGGTTTCGTCCTAAATCATTATCCATTTCGCTACAAATTTGCAAAAGTGTGTATTCGTACGCGAACTAGCTTCCTACTGCTCATCACAGCATCTATCTCTTCCGCAAGCGTTGTCGGTTGATATAAAATGCATTTTAACCCCGCGCACAAAATAGTTCGTGCCGTCGACTAGTGTACCCTTAACCGACTGTGACAGTACAGATAAAAATGGTACCATCGAACTTCCTGTCGATGTTCATTGTGAATTGCATGTTTCAATAAGTTTAACAAAACATTATCTTTTTTATAAAAGTAAATTAAGATTACATTTATAACCGAGAACTCAAAGCAATTAATTGAGTGATCGTGTTCGTAACACAATCATTACACTCGGTTATTTGGGTTATCAGCGTTATCGCGAATGTGCTTGTTATCGCAGTTAAAGTACGGCTGCGGGCTGGAGCACCTTTATTTTACTTTTTAATTTATAGATTAGGTTTACATAGAGGTTTTATTTTATTACCATTAGTTGTCTCGAAGTAAGGCGTAAGTACTTCTTGCTTATCTCTGCCTGCCGTATTATGCGGGGAGAGTCCGATTGCCAGGAGCTCGTGGCGCAGTTGTTGAGGCTGTTTGCTCCTGTGGCGCCCAAACAACAGCTTAGACCACGAAGTCACCGGCTTTTGGCCGTACCTTCGGCACGTACGGTGTCCCGAGCTAACTCACCTCTAGTTCGGGCGCTCACAATGCTAAATGCCCTTCTGACATCAGCACCGGAGTGTGACCCTGTTTGCTGGGAGGTGGATAGATGTGTGTCGTGAATGTTTAAGTTTTTGTGTGAAGATGGATGAAAGTTAGATTAGTGAATAATTGTTTAGGTATTCTTTGTACATTTTTTACTTCTGTAAGATATTATTTTATTTTTTCTCGTTATTTTTTTTCGTTTTTGTGTCTTTTTTGTCAATGTTTTTTTTTTTGGTATTGTCTTTTTTTTTTATTAGTTTTTATTTGTTTATATTTAATTTTGCCTAATTATTCTATGTTTCGTTTGTGTATTTTTTTTGTTTCTCTCATTGTATAACGCCTTAGTTGTGACCTGTAAAGTTATCTTAAATAAATTAATAAACGTCTTTTTCTGTTTTTTTTTTCCGTAGTCTGTGTTTCCCGATAGCTATAACCTCGGGGTCTTTAAGTCAAGGGTGAATAGGTTACTTCTAGGCAAACGTGCTTCACCGTCAACCACATCATCGCTTAATATCAGGTCAGATAGTGGTCATTCGCCAGCTTATCAATAATAATAAAAAAACATGGTACATATCTAAAAAGGTCTTTGCGAGTTGGCTTCGGCCCCTGGCACGCCTTTTAAAGGACCGGGACCTCAGTGCCCCGAGATTGTTAAAGACATAAAAAAATATAAAATCTAAACAACTAAGTTAGGTATGCATCAACATATAAGAAGCTAGATGTTCTTGATGCATAATGATAATTATCATTGCGGCCGAAAGACGTCTACTACTGGACAAGGACATAGACCTACCCCAAGCGTCATCACATCATCTGGTTCTGTGCTTCTCATCATATCATCGGTCCCCCACCAAGTGGGAGGTCATTTAAAGCTGCATCTTACGCCATAATAATAATAAAGCCTTTTATTCCGAAACTAGACAAAGCAAATTTACAATAATAGTTAAAACGAAAATCACAAAATGTCTCGAATTTCGGTGTGCCTCATGGCATAGGCCTCCTCTAACAGTTTCCATTGCCGTCTGTCTTGGGGTACCCTCTTCCAGTTTGGACCTGCTGTCAGCTTTATTTCCTCCTCCCATCGGGTAAGCTGTCTTCCCCAATTTCTTTTGCCGTCCCTTGGATACCACTCTGTCACTACCTTACTCCACTTGCCTTTAGTGTCTCGCATCATGTGGCCTGTCCACCTCCACTTTTGTTGGTCTATTCTTGTTAGAATGTCAGTCAGCTTTGTTTTGGCCCGAAGATCTGTGTTTCTTATTCTATCCTGTCTCTTTGAGCCTACCATACTTCTCTATGCTCTTTGACACTTGGAAAGCTTTTCTCTGAGCAATTTGGTGAGTGCCCATGTCTCGCACCCATATGTTAAACATGGGAGTATACATGGGTTAAACGTCTTTCTTTTCAAAGTCATGCCTAGGTCTTTAGACTTCATTATCTACTTGAGGGACCAGTATTTTTTCCAACCTCCTGCAATTGCAATCCTCATATTTATCTTCCGCCATGCGTGTTCTTAATTGAAAGCTGTGAATGATATATTTCAGACCACATGCAAGTGAATTCTCCAGAAGTTCTGTTGATAGATTTATTACGTTGTGTTTCTAATGCGAAATACGTACCCTTCGATCACTAATAAAGAACGCAGTCATCATCATCATCACCCTTTTAATGTTCCCACTGCTGGGACACAGAACTCCTCTTTGTGAGGGAGGGAATGGGCCTTAATCCTAAACGCGGGCCCAGTGCGGGTTGGTGGATGGCACATTACTTCGAATGTTTTGGTTCTAGGACATGCCGGTTCCCTCACGATGTTTTCCTTCATCGTTTTTAGAGCAATGGTTTGTCTGCCTGGGTTCGAACAAACGACCTAGGACACGTAAGTCGGGGCCGTTACCTCTGGGCCACCACTGCTCACGGATCGAAGGAAATACTTAACAAAATCGAGGTGAAAGTTTCATTATCCTCCACAAGGCACACATTGATAGCAGATAAGTAAGTGTTTATCAATAGAGGAAGCGTTACTACCTACTTCACCAGTTCTTTATTATCAAATTTGGTAGTTGCCGGAAAATATATGTGTTATTGTAAAAACCCGAACTTCGGTAAAATGTAGGATATAGGATTTTCCTCAGAGACGTTTAAATGTTGAAAAATTTTCATGTTTTTGTATGATACACTAAGATACGAAATTATGAAACTAAACTACCTTACTTGGTGAAGCTAATCAGTCAATCCGTAATTATTCTCATCAGCTTAGGATTTCTCTTAGAGACTTGACATGTCTTGTTATTTCTTAAAAACCCGAAAATAGCAATTATTATAAGTACATCATTTCGGGCTTTTACCGACAAGACTTGGTCAAATTTTGGATTTACCGGTATATCCTAGGTTTTACTGTAGTTCGGGATTTTACAGTAACATATACATGTTATACATACATAAAAACTTTTTTTCGTGTGAATAGGTAGAAACTACAGAACCCCACCTGTTACCCTTACATTTATTATGATCATTTTGCTTGATTTTTTGTTCATTATAAATCTAGTCACGCCAGTTATGAGTACTAAGCACCAGGCCTTTCTGAAGAACATCACCAATTAATCCCTTTTTTCCTTTTTTGTGTTGTGTATGTTAAAGTGTTATTCAATACTAGCTGTCCCACGCGGCTTCGCTCTCGTCAACTGGCTACCTACCTACCCTACATACATGAATGTTGCGTAACTTTAACCGCTTACGCAGCGCACGCAACGGTAGCTGTCAAAAAGGAATAATATTTCCCGTTTTTGCAACATTTTTCATTTATGCTCCGCTCCTATTGGTCGTAGCGTTTAGCGTATGTTATATAATAAAATATATATGTATGTTAAATAAAAACCGTCCTCGATAAATGGACTATCCATCACAAAAATAATTTTTCAATTCCAATCAGTAGTGCCTGAGATTAGCGCGTTCAAACAAACAATCAAACAAATTCTTCTGCTTTATATTATTAGTATGGATTTACCGATCGAAGTCGCCTGCGCACACCAGTCTAAAACACTCTAATCCACATGAATTGCATCTTCAAGACGGTAATCTGATATTGACTGAACTCGCCATGATGTCAGTCTGCCATACAATATGTTTTATCGGGAACTTGTAACACAATCACGATATTTACAAGAAATCTTGCTGACCAGACTGCCTACGAATTCTTATTAAGGTTACACTAGTCGAAAATTCTTCCATACAAACGTAGTCTAGGGATTATTCCACTGTTTGACAATGTACGTTCAAAATAAAACTGATATTAATATTAAAAAGTAAAAAAAGAATATATTTGAAAGTTATGAGCGTCGAAAGTTCCACATTTTGACACTAATTTTAACGCATTTTTGGGCGCAAATAAATGTCATAAGAAGACGGAAAATTGAAAAACGGCCACCATACAGGGATAGATTAGTAGTTCAACAATGCAAATAATTTAATTTTGAACAGATACGTTTAGTCGTTTTTTCATGATATCCAGACTCCCAAAGGTCTGATTATAAAATTTCGCGCGCTCGGTTTCGTCCTAAATCATTATCCATTTCGCTTCGAATTTGCAAAAGTGTGTATTCGTATGCGAACTAGCTTCCTAATGCTCATCACAGCATGAATCTCTTCCGCACGTGTTGTCGGTTGATATAAAATGCATTTTAACCCCGCGCACAAAATAGTTCGTGCCGTCGACTAGTGTAACCTTAAACGTGAATTAAATATATATGTCATTAAAACAAAACAATATCAATTAATGATGAATAATGATACAGCGAAAAAGTTTAGCTCATCATTCTCGCATCAGCCTGATCTCTGAGATTATCCCAAATCAGGGGGGTGACCATAAGCTCTTAGAGTAAGGTTATTTATCAGCGTGATCTCTTAGATTAGCTTAAATCAGGGGGGTGACCATAAGCTCTTAGAGTAAGGTTATTTTGAGATCGCGTAAGTGACAGATGTATAAAAGTCATATACATCTGTCCCTTACACACACTCAAAATAACCTTACTCTAAGAGCTTATGGTCACCCCCAGGGGTATTAAAAGTCTTCAGCGATACGACCTTAAAAAGGTGGCTGGGATAGATTGCTTGATGTGGAAAGTGGAGGAGGACCAGGAGTAGTTTAGGAGAGGCCTAAGTCCAGCTGTGCCCTGCGATAGGGTTATTTGATTGACTGAAGGCTGTATTGAGCTGGGGTGTGCTGGAATTGCCCCTCAAAAGCCATTCAATCACAACATTTTTGTAATCTAAGCTTTTTCCTGAGGGAAAATTAAGCTGAGAAATAAAATAAAACAATTTGGGTTATATTATTTAATTTAGTTATCATTATTAAATTATTATTGATATAATTATATCTAAATGCGGTCAATAAAGAAAACAATTTAAGAGTTATCATTATTAAGTTATTAATGAAATAAATGTAACTAATTGCGGTCAATGAAGGAAACGATTTAAGTAATTCATTGAAATATGTAGATGAATAAATGGGTTTATATCTAAATCTAATGTAGGTAGCTAATTGTGTGACGATATGATTATTTACTACATAGTTAGCAGAAACGACGTTGCCAAGAAGATTCCGTATAGAGAACGAACACTAGAATTACGGAACCTGCAAATTAATTACGACCACACAAATTCGCAAAGAACTACGGAAGGACAAACAAAATATGTCGACTGAATGTGTTATTTCACAGTGAGTTATTATTTGTGAAGTAATTGTCACATCATAGTTATTAATAGCGAGTCGTGACTGACTTGCCTCAGATATTGTATCAATATTTAGTGTTTGATCAGCGATAATGGTAAATCATTGGACAGATAAGTTTCAAGTTTTCATGTCGTTACCTAATAGAAAATGATGAAAACATTTTCAGCTTGAGTAGAAACAACCTAAAAATAATTATAGGGACACTAACGCCTTCTTAACAAACATCTATTCAACATAGGCGCCACGGACAGCCCACTTTGCAGGGGCTGTTTTAACGCCGAAGAATCAGCCGCCCACGTAATCCTGGAATGCGAGGCTGTGGCATCTCCACGCGAAGAAATCCTCGGAACAGTGAGGTCGCCTCGTGAAGCATGTGAAGCCCCCAGGAAGCTGCTGTGGACGGAGCTAGGCTGGCTATGTTAGCCACTGCCCCCACGCACAACAGACCAAATCGGAGACTAAGTGCGGAAAAGGGAGTCCCTACCACTTCTACACTAGTTAAACACAGCTTTCATCATGACAATGATTTCATCATTTTATCCTTTTCTGAACTTCTGAATGTCATTAAAGAACAACCTGCATATTTCAGAACATCTATGCTCTAGAAAAAAGTAATTCCAGAAGATGGCGATTGTCGAAATGTCACAATGTTTTTGAAAATCAGTATCGCCACCCTATTGATGGTAGAATGTCACTTGTCTAAGGCTTGGCGTCCTCTTGCTAACAGACAATCTTCCAAGCTGTTGTTTCTTACAAACTAGACATTATTTGGACATATAAAAAGTATAAAACAATAGGTAAATGTGAATTAAATTTATACATATGGCGATATATAATTCGCATTATTAAACACTTCGGCGGGAGCCTAAGAAGGTGGTTGTATTTGTTATCATCCCACAGCTGGACAAAGACTTCCAACCATGACTGCCAGCTGTAGCGGCATTTATACCGCCTCTAGTGAAAAGCAAAAAAGGCCTGACGTCACTACATCACGTAATCAAAGTTTGCCGCGTGATTTGAACGTGGCCCGACAACAACCATCGAGCAGTTGCTCACCAAACAAAACACGAGGATCCTCCCTCTTCAATGGAGCTTGCGATACTTGCCCGCATACCTCTAGAAGTCTAGACAGCTGTTTCGGTCCAGGGGGGTGACCATAAGCTCTTAGATTAAGGTTATTTTGAGTGTGTGTAAGGGACAGATGTATATGACTTGTATACATCTGTCACTTACGCGATCTCAAAATAACCTTACCTTACCTTGGTTATTTTGAGATTGGTCACCCTACAGGGCTAGTGTGAACCATTGGCTCTTCATTTGGGCCAGCTCGTCGTTCCGCCACCTTCTGAAACACCCGTATAAGAATTAAGTAGGTACAGACCGGTCTTCACCGAACCAATTCATCTAATAATTCTGCCTATACCACCACGCGAAACAGCATGAATATTTTCCTCTATGTATCAGTTTCATGCATGCTATTATTATCCCATTTTTCCTTAAGAATTAATAAATAAATCTTATTAATAACTCCGCATTTACCTCGTTACGATACGCATCGATCGTTTACAATCATTATTATGTATTATTATTACATAAGACTATGTGCTGTATTCCATAACCTGTTTGGTCGTGCCTCGCGTGTAAAAAATTGCAAATGTGTGTTGTGTGTGTGTAATATGGACTCTGGTGTGGTACCAATACAACACAGGCACAGTTCTGTGGTGAGGTACTATGAGTGAGATTCTCATGTGGTTATCACTTAGTTATCACTCGTTTGGTTATGCTTCTGTTAAGTTTTTTGGCGCTCTTGATTCATTTATCTAAATAGTCTAATTTGACTAAACTGCATTATTGCCATAGAATTAAGTTAGTTCTCGAAATTCGAAGACTTTTACGATCTAAAAGGCATACGCATCGGTTACGTAATCAATCTGGAATAGATCTACTCTAGGTGACTACAGGACTGTGTGGTACTGGCCGTGCCCCTCAGAGAAATCAGCAATCCTGTCGTTTTGATATGGATTAGGGAAAAAGGTATTTTTTTAAAAGAACCTTCTTTAACAAGAACAAATAACTTTATTACCTATCATTAAGTGGTAAATACCAAAATATAAATAGGAGATAATTTAATCAGTACACAATGTCATGTCAAGACGTTTTCAAACAAAAGTTAAAAATATTTATAAGTCATTGAAACGCAAAAAACAAATTAAGAATCCGATTTCCGTAGTTTTACCGCATAGGTACATTCTTAAACAAAAGAAGCCATGACTTTCCAGCAAGATATACTCGAAGACCACAACTTACTCTCTTACTAATAAACTCGTTGACCAAAGTCATTCGATAACCGCGTGACTTCGCGACCCGTAGTAGACCTCTACGAACACACACACACACAACGCCTGTCCTGCCTGTCTGTATGCTCTGTGTGTCTGTGCGTGTGTGTCTAGTCCGTAGCCAGCAAGACTGCATTCCTCTCCACGGCCACGGCGGACAAGGGAGCTTTTGAAATTTCTCATTTTAAAGAGGTTTTTGTTCGGTACCTACATAACTTTTTATTTTACGAATAAGGATAATACTTACATTTATTTGTATCTTTGATACATTAGTCATTGCTTCGGTCGCCAATGTAGGTTACCTACAACCAATGTCATGTTATTAAATTAGGGATATTGGTTTATCATTAATTGCATAAGAAGCAACTGCGCTGTTATAATTGGTAATCCTCAGGTACTTAAATATTTTTTTGCTGTTTTTCTTATACTTTATTGTAAACAAGAACATACAAATGGATATGTACAAAAGCGGGCTTAACTCAGAATTATTGGCTCCTCAGTTGAAGATAATTAGCAGTAGGCTCAATGTTATAGTTTTCAGATAATACTACAACGATTGGGATAAATATTGTCGATTGATCACTGTTATAATCTTAGACCCTGACAATAAAGGTGTTGAAAATCGGTCAGCTAAAAGACTCCCGACCGATTTCGTTCACGGTGGGGAATCTCAACGGAGAAACTACTACTACTAGCTAAGTATACGCATGAAATACTATAGTACAAAAAAGTGCAAACTCAGATGCACTGTTCCTTTACTCTAAAAGTCTGATGGGATGGCATACCAGCATGACCGGAAAGGATCCGATCAGGGGATGTCTTCAGTAACGCAAGTGGTCAAATACGCATTTCGCCAGAAAACGCATGTTGACAGATACGCATCTAGAAAGAAAAGAAAAAGGAATAAATGTGTTTAATTGTCACAAAACTAAATACAATATAAGAACATGCTTATATGCTAAACCCTTAACAATAGTATTAGTAGTACTTAAATTAAGTTAGTAAAAACGAGAAATAAATCAAACAATAATAACATATACTACCTACATTTTTTTATAACAGAATAGAAATAGGGTGAAAATATGCCAGGCAGATGCATGTCGTGATTGTGGCAAGAAGGCTACCACTCAGTCTCAGTATAATGCTGTGCCGTGGAGGACCCACAGCACGGCGCTGATTTTCAGTGGTGTTCAGAGGTTTACATCTCGTCAGATTTGCACCACATCAAAGACGCAGCTCGACCAACACGCAACTTGACAGATACGCTTCTCGACAGATACGCAACTCTACAGTCAAATAATAAACAAGATTTATAATAGTCACAACGGATCTTTGTGTCTCTGAAGTTGGCTCTGCCAACCATTGCGCAAGAAACAGTTTATCATCGAGTATACTCCATAGAGTAAGCGAGATAGGACGATGCGACAAACGTAAGCAAGGGAAAGAGACAGTTATACAATGCTATCTGCACTTTCAATATTGACGCAATAATAGTTACAGCGCAGGGTCTTGCAGCCAATTCAGAGACAAAAAGATCCGTTATGAGTATTATAAACGTTTTTAGTCATATACATACGCTGTTTATCTTTCTGACAGTCGCTAGACCACCGGATTCATGTGGTTTCCGAGGCAGGGTCCACACCACCAAATTTGAAGCTCCGGGCTACTACTGAAAAACTAAACTCTTAATACCACTAATTCTGACCTGGGAATCGTGCCCAGAATATTACCCCACGCAAAGCAGTGCTTGTAACCACGAGACCAAAGTGACAGTTCAACGACGCAGAGGTAGTTTCTTTTCACAATATTATGTCATTCAACTTTTTCTACCAATAGTTTTAATAAAAATAATTTTATTTCACATCGGAATTTCACATTCACTTGTAGATCTACTCAAACACTATTATCTAACGAGTTAAAGACTTACATCATCGCACACAAAGACAAGTTAGTGATTAGCTAATTAGTGTCTCGGATACCAGCTTAAGTTATTTGTAATTAGTTACATAATAGTTATGTGGACATTACTGTTTTTGGGCATTTATATAGCCACACTATAGACGTTACGTGTTAGCCTTCCTTCATCATAATCATCATCATTTCAGCCGAAAGACGTCCACTGCTGGACATAAAAGTCCAAAAGTGTCACCACATCGATCGATCCTAAGCCATCCATCCGTTGTTACTTTATTACTGAAAAAAAAACGTCAAATCACATGCATTCGGTAATTTTTTGAAGTCGGTTAAAAATACCACGTGCCTCAATCTTGAATATTATGATTCGTTCAATAATAGCAATCAACTTTTTGTTTTCATACTACAGACAGACATCATCCATTTAATTTCTCACATAAACTAAACATGTTGAACATAATTAAAATGATAATTGCATCAAATTCAAAACTGCTGATGTTTGGCCGTAATTGGCGACGTAACTTAATACTAAGGGCCAATTTCACCAAAGAAATTAATAGCAATTAGTTCAATTAAACTTAGTTTATGCAAATGCAACGTTCTAATTGTTAGTTTCTCAGCGGTCTCAACCAATCAGAACGCTGTATTTGCATAAACTGAGTTTAGTTGAACTAATCGCGATACGTTCATTGGTGGAATCGGCCCTAAGTCTCATATGGGACTAATTCTCAACCTGACCACCATTTGACCTGTGACTTACATACACACACACACACACACAAACACATACAGACAAAGAATCACAAACGTCTATATTTGACGTATGTGCATGTGGTAGATCGACTCACGCGCATAGGAATCAAGACCGGCTCCGGAGGATTGGCAGAAAGGTGTTAGTGAAAAATTTCAAAATTTGAATTGTACTTTGTACGGGATTTAACTGACTGAAAAATTGGGTTTGGTGGTAGGTATAAAAAGCAAGCTGTTGTGAATAAGCTGTATAATTGTAAAAAAAAAAATTCTATCAAATAAATAAATAAGAGAGAGGCAGTGTATTTACTGTCACAGAAACTCACATACAAATACATAAACTATGCTTAAACATGTCACATTTATCTTCTCTTTGATTCATAATCAATGAGAAGAATCACAGTTCACACTGGATGCGTAAAGCACAGGACCCGTTGATGTGACGACACTTGGGGCCGGCCATAATGGTAAATCAACGACAATTTTTTTTTTTGACAGGTACGTCCAAGGAAGATTTTTTTATCAATTTGGTGTATTATATCGAATATTTTAAAGAACCACTTTCAAGTCGGTGTTTTTTATATCTTGATATCTTTTAACTACCACACCTCTTTGTATCTTGATCTCATAAATATGAAATATAAAGATATTAAAGGAACCTTTGTCGTTATCTTTATTTATGAAGTAGGACAATGACGAATGCGGCACCAGCCATGATAAACTGACATCAATTAATGTATTTGAACAAGATTAATTACTTTATTAAATTGTGTCTCCTTACTGTTAGACGCCATATTCTTCACTTAAGTCGACGACATTCGCCAACGTTCTTGAGTAAACGAAGTTACGAAACGCGCACTATTTTCACACCCGCGCGACCCAAAATTCAAAAAATCCTCAGATCAAAATGTAGATAATTAAATTGTCTTTGAGATGGTAACAATTTCATTAAAAAACCGCCCGGCAGTTTTGGTGCGATTGTCGTGTTTTTGTCCGTGTTAGACATAACTTTACAAAATTAATTACACTATGTTATACGAATAAAACTCAGAATTTTCTTAGATCAAATTATTAAGAAAATGGTCTTATTTTCCAAAAAATTACGCCGTTTTTTTCTCAATTTAAAATCAGCTACTGAGGTGTATCTGCGCCTTAAATCTATCGGTTCTTATCGAAGTAAAGGAGTATGAAGGTTATCAGCAGAACTTTTCATGGTCTTCCTAACTTTAGGTAAAAACCATGTTCCGTTCATCAACATTTTAGCCGAAAAAGGTCGAATCCTGGACACGTGCCGAGCGTTGCTACAGCGAATGGTGCTGTGCTTCTCGCCCCGTGGTCACGCTTTATTTAATTGAGCATCATCATCAGCCTTATAATGTTCCCACTGCTGGGACACAGACATCCTCTCTGTGAAAGAGGTAATGGGCCTTAATCCACCACGCGGGCCCAGTGCGGGTTGGTGGATGTCACATGTTTTCGAATTTTTGGTTCTAGGACATGCCGGTTTCCTCACGATGTTTTCCTTCACCGATTTAAGAACAGAGGTGATGAAATAATTTACACACAGTAAAGAGCCTGCCTGGGTTCAAAGTCACGACTCACGACACGTAAGTCGAGGCCGTTACCCCTGGGCCACCACCACCATCGTAAGTCGTGGCCCTTACCCCTGGGCTACCACTTTATTGATTGAGCATAACGCCGAAAATAGCCAAAGTATATACTGGTGTTATATGTACATAGCTGTTCATTATATGCCCTTTTGAGCTTTTAACTGACTAAAGAAATTGCAACTTTGGGTTACCTACGCTATTGGAATTTAGCCAGACTTATCCACACACAAGACATCTGCAATAACCACGGACAACAACAAGTCAGGCATTCAGGCTCTTCAGAATTCAATGCTTTCTCTGTTGATAAGGCAGCAGTAACCCTACACTGGTAGGTTGGTGTAGGGTTACTGCATGCTGCCTTTGGTTACTGCTTACTAAGTAACTTTTCAAAGGTCTCAGAAAACCAACCTATTTAAAGTATGTGTATACCATATCTCATCCATCTATTACCCAAAAATATGTGTATCTATTTATATCTAAAATTACACATCGACATCCACCCAAAAATAAATCCCCATAAAGCGTGCGATTAAAAACTTAAAAAGTCGCGCAGAAATCCGCAGCGGAATGCAGGCAAGCACGCCGCGTCAGATCTCAGCCAGGCTGGAACCTGTTCCGTCACCCCCCCGACCTTCCCGGCAGTCAGCAGTCAGTCTGTTGGCGCTGTTGCCAAGCGACCATGGACACGGCTCGCCATTCATCGAGCCTAAATAAACGATGTGTAGAAGTAATCGGTTTGTAAATATTGATGAAGATAGTTTGTTAATTGGTGGTGTAGGTTTTAATATATTGATGAGACTGGGACTGAAATAGACACACAATTTGTGCTTGTAAATCTACTTTTAATTATACGTTTTAACATTTGGCTCGCATTTGACCTCTATCTCACCTGATGGTAAGCGATGATGTGGTCTACGGTGAAGCACGCTTGTCTGGAAGTAACCTATTCACTCTTGACTTAAAGACCCCTAGGTTGTAGCTATCAGGAAACAAAGTTCCGGCAGGGAATTCCACTGCTCAGCTGCGCACAATGAAAGTATTCCCAAAAAGTTTTATGAAAGTTTTGTTGTCTTGTGGCTTTTTGGCAATAAATCTATATTTTTAACACGCTTTTATTAGCTTGGTATGTATCTATGTATCAATGTAACGGAATCTTTGAACGTGATTTTCACCCACTTCAAAACGTCGGATTGATTTGAAACTTTGCACACCTATCAAGGACCGATGACAATGCAATAATTTAGTCAAAGTCAAAGTACTTTTGAAAGTAAAACAAAAATTAAAATTAGCAAGTAACAAAAGTTGATTCTACCGTGCGCCTTTAAATTGTTTGTCCCATTAGCCTTACCAAGATCTTCAGGATTAGCGACTTTTTAATTCAATTTACCATTAAAGCGTGTTTTTTTAGTTTTTAGAACTACAATTTTTTCTGTAGAAATGCTGTGCTGCTTTTGTGCCAGTCATGTGCTACAGATAGATTGTTTATTAGGTACATGTAAAACTATCATCCAATTGTAGTCTACCTTATAGTAGGTTTTTATTTTTTAAGCTATCACTATTTCTCAGCCCGCCTTATATAAAACTAGCTGTCCCACGCGGCTTCGCTCCCGTCAACTGGCTATCTACCTACCTTACCCTACTAAGATGAATGTTGCGTAACTTTAACCGCTTACGCAGCGCACGCAACGGAAGCTCTCAAAAATGAATATTTATTCCCGTTTTGGCAACATTTTTCGTTTATGATCCGCTCCTATTGGTCATAGCGTGATGTTCTATAGCCTATAACCTTCCTCGATAAATGGACTATCCAACACAAAAATATTTTTTCAATTCCAACCAGTAGTTCCTGAGATTAGCGCGTTCAAACAAACAAACAAAAAACTCTTCAGCTTTATAATATTAGTATAGATATAGTATAGATTTACCTCGTGCCTAGAAGGTAGACACATAAGTCTGCCAGTAAGACGATTCTCCAGAAACGTTAACCAGATCTTTGCTCTCATAATCTGCTGAACCGGTATTATTTTATACTTGGTCAGTGTTCTACATTCATCGTCTTGTGTGTCTGTCTGTATCACTGAGTAACTCGACACGAGTCCACTACCTACATGACCATAAGTGATTATGAGATAATTACCAAGATGGCTTATTGTTGCCTCAATGAGTGAGTCGGATACACCGCACCTCCTCGAGGACAGACTCGGTACGTTAGTTATGTTATGTTATCTTGTAGTAATAATGTACCCCGAATCTGAAAGTAGTTGAATGGAAACGAGATATGGAATTCTTTAGCCCTGCACTAACCAACTTTCAGGGGTTTAAAGTACCAAGATTATGAACTACTTTTACCTACTATGAAACCAACACTGATATTTAAAAAACAGCTGTTTTTTTTTTTTTTTTTTTTTTTATTTGTAATGGGTTTGCTCTTGACTCTAGTCTAGGTCATAGGTGACAGAGACAGAGTCTACGATGGAGTGAGCTTACCCAGAAGTAGCCTGTTCACTCTAACAAACGCAAGCGTTTGTTTAAGCGTTTTGGACTTCGTGGTATCTTGAACTAGAGATAGGTAGGTGGATATACTAGATAAACTTGGGTTTCTGCAGCTCCAGGGTGGGTCGAAGAGGTTCCAATGATATAGCAACGCCCGGCCTATCTATACTTATATTATCTATACTATAATATTATAAAGCTGAAGAGTTTGTTTGTTTGTTTGTTTGAACGTGATAATCTCAGGAACTACTGGTTGGAATTGAAAAATTCTTTTTGTGTTGGATAGCCCATTTATCGAGGAAAGTTATAGGCTATATAACATTACGCTACGACCAATAGGAGCGGAGCATAAATGAAAAATGTTGCAAAAACTGGAAACAATATTCCTTTTTGAGAGCTTCCGTTTCATGTGTGTAGGGTAGTAGTAGGTAGCCAGTTGACGGGAGCGAAGCCGCGTGGGATAGCTAGTTATATTATATTCTTTATTGTATCCGAACCATTTCATAGCTAGAATAAATCTAACGCACACTTAACAATCTGTTGTATTTTTTTTAAATTGATTCCAAATTCGAATGAGTATTTTTAATCAGCCAGAACGATATTTCTAGCAGCCTGAAAGAACATTGCAGCAGGCAACCTTCACAGTATCTCCTACTTACAAAATCCGTGACACTGACCCTGTAAAGTCATAAGTCGTTCGTCGTACATTGCCGTTAAACTACAAATTAACATAGAAAACCCTACATACATAATACATAAGCCCATAAATTAGTATGTGAACACGACACGCATTTACCAGCGCACACAAAGAAAGCATTCCTCGATGTCGAAGCGTCGAAGGCGACTAACAACGTATAGAATCAGAAACTCTTCATCATCATTCAAGAATACACAATTAAGGGCCCTTATCAAAATACCTTCCCACCTTTTTTTGCTTAATCTTTGACAGTAGCAAGGTAGGACAGAAGGTTAACGCGATTAATTTGGAAAAAAGACAATGGTATTTCCCATCGACCAAAATTACACACTTCCATACAAATTTTCATCCTCTGTTTAAACTATAAGTAGATCTAAGAGATCTTCTTCTTCTTCCTGCCCCCTTCCCAATTTATTTGGGGTCGGGCCTCCTTGTGCGTCTACGCCAGGATGGTCTATCCTGGGTTGTCGATGGCGGCAACTTTTCTCTTTGAGGTCTCTCTCGACAGTGGTCCACCAAGAGACTGGTGGTCTGCCCCTTGTTCGTTGCTTGGTGTTGATTTTGAGCATTGTCTTCACGGAGTAGCTATCTTCACTTCTCATAATGTGCCCATACCATCTAAGTCTGTTCTCTCTGATCTTGTCGGCGATTGGTGCTACCTTGAAAGATCCTCGTACGTATTCGTTCCGCACTTTATCCAAGCGGGTCACGCCCCCTGCCCAGCGGAGCATTTTCATCTCCGCTGTGTGTAGCTGTTGTTCGTGCTTCTTCAAGGCTGCCCAACATTCAGCGCCGTACAGCATAGTAGGTCTAACGGGGGTTTTATAGACTTTCCCTTTTGTTTTCCCACATAGGACGCCTGACAGAGATCTCCATTTCATCCATGCCGCATTAACTCGATGGGTCACATCTTCATCTATACGAGCGTCAGCAGTCAGCATAGAGCCAAGGTAAGTAGATCTAAGTAGATCTAAGAGATGAATTTCAAAAATCCTTCCTTACTTAGGCCTTCGATAAATAGGAACACTTGTGCAAAATTTCATGCTGTAAAACCAGGCAGGTCCATAATGTCTGTTAGATTTTTATTAAGTAAGTAGATTAATTATAATTGACGTTGTTGTTTTGTCAAGATAATTAATTCGCTAACGCCAGGTTACGAAGTTATCGCATGAAACCTATGCACTATCATCAGCATAAAATGTGTGACCAAGAATGAATGTATCACATAACACTTGCAATATAACAAACACACATGATTCAATTCATAAAATACTCATAACATTTAGCAATACTGAGAAAAACAACACGAAATCAGAATGTTTCCATTCTGTTATCACATGAGTTCACGTTTCCTGAATTTGTTGGTTAAAACTACGATAAAAGAGCATAAACATTCGTCAGTTTTTGCCTAATTATGACATACTGTTAGATAATGGTATATCTTCGAGAGATTATGGTTCTTTTCAGCTGTAAAATTACATGAGACGGTATAACTGTCTGATCGTATGGTTAGTTCTAATCCTCGGATAAGGAAGACGTAATGTTGACATTGTGATTAGAGATTTGTGCCGTCTAGAGATTGTTATCGTTGAAAATCTACAAACATTCTTAAAGACTCCGAGTTTTTAAGTCAAGAGTGAATAGGTCAATTCTAGGCATGTGCGCACCACCGTCGACCACATCATCGCTTACCATCAGGTGAGATAGTGGTCAAGCGCGAGCCTAACCAAAAACAAAAAAGCTTGGTGCTTCATCATCTTCATCGTCATTTCAGCCATAAGACGTTTACAGCTGGACATATGCCACCCCTAAATGTCGCCACATCAACGTACAGTTATTTCTACTTAATTACCTAAGGTAAAAAATTTGCGAAGATATTTGTGAGATTACTGAGAATTCAAAAAAGGGTAACAGTTACGGAATCAGGCAACAGATTTCTGAGGTAATAAAATCATTAGCAGTTGAAAGAAAGTTCATCCACCGCGGAGTGCACCGCCTTTTCCCTGCAGTCTAATTACGGACATCCACATCGCTTCTTTCATCTCTCATGTAATTGGCCGATTGATGGCTGTCAAAACCCTTTGCCTTGCCGAATTCACTTGCGCAATTAGACTGGTCTGTGCAAACCTCAAGTCCCAACCAAGTCATACCCTCGACCTAATTTAGTTGATTACAAAATAATTTTACATTCTTGTTGTATATTTTTATTTAATTTCAAAATATCTGCTTATGGGAAAACTGCCACTAGTTGATCAATCACGCTCAAACCTGTACTTCTGCCACATACCTCCATAACCTCTTTATACCGAACTATTTGGGTTACTCCTACGCTAAAAGAAGACAGCAGATGCTTCCGGGTAAGAGTGACAAGGAGGGCAGAGGACCCGTTAGGAAAGTAGTTTGGACTACTACCTTTACGCGTAAACGTCGATTATTTGTGTTGATGTGATCAATAGTGCCGTACCACAGATAATATAGGCCTTACCACAGATAATATAGGCCTGACTGCAGTGGTACATGTATCATTATAGACGTAATGGCCGACGAATGTTGGGAAACAAACGGGTAATGCTGTAATTGATGAGATTCACTGATTGTGATTACTTATTTATGTAGGTATTTTACTGTATTATCTCACGGTATTTTATGTAATGTCTAGTTTTTTTTTATATAGAACTTATTAGTTACTCAAAAAGTATTATTATTTTTTATATTATGTTTTAAAGAGTCACCTATGTATTGTTATTTTTTAACTGTTTTTTTTTACTCTAGACGCTTAAACGTGCACGTCTTTTTACATCGTAAACAAACACTTTTTATTTTAAAAGAATAAGTGTGGAGTTTCTTGTCCATTCTTCTCCATAACAAGCTACATTTCCGAATGGACGGTAGAATCAATTATTATTACTTTTAAATTATTATTGTTTGACGTTCAAAAGTGCCGCTTAATGGCTTAATTGAATAAAGAAATTTTGATATTGAAGCGATAAACTATCAAAAGGAAACTGTCGTAAGCCGTAACATTACTATTGGCCCAAGGATATAATGGGTTTCTTTGATGACTTTGCTACTTATGTGAAAAACCATAAACTTCTTGCGGCTGCAGTGTATCAACTATGCTGTCAAAAATATTCTGAGTAGCCGCATAAAAGCAAATCTAATGCGTAAATCACGACATTTTGCGTTTTTGAAGTGCAATTCATTAGTACAAAATCTATCTGATGATATAATTGTATCACTTACACTAAGTAATAATAGTATAAAATAAAAAAGTTTAACGAATCCAAGATGGCAGCAGTCTTCATCTGCAAATGATAAATTAAACCTTCTGCATACCTAGTTTCTGGAGCTGTATGTTAAGAACTACGGTTAACTTACCTGACGAATAGATCCTGGTGAGTCAGTGAGTTCATCTGTCAGAGCTACCTGCGTCGTGCTTTGTGTGGTGTGTCCGCCTGTCCGGGCGAGGCAACCGCAGCTTTTGTGTTAGTCATACGCCATTGGGGCTCTCAAGATATGTTTCTGTTATGGTTTATTTACCAAATCTTATATAGAAGAAAAAGGCATACGTACTTGGTTTAAACAAATAACTTTCACAACTGGACATAGGCCATGCCAAAGTGTCCTGTGGTTCATTTTTCCTGCTAGTAGGTTATGAATCTTTCGTCTTTTTCTTCCTTTGCCCACTTTAGGTGGGCTCGCCTCGTCTGCTCTTAGAGTCCGCGCCCAGTCGACCTATAGAATAATACCAGATTTTTTACTACCAATTCAGTGGTATTTGTACAGTCAGGCACAATGATATTTTAATTCTAAATAACTTATGAAAAAAATATCAAGAGAAAGTTATGTCCTTAAAAGAGGTTTTACAATAAACTGCTCGATTGTTGATTATTTCAAAAAGCGTCAATACGTTCTGCGGAGGTTTGTCCGGTCAGGTTATAGATATAAGAAAAAAGCTGGTATTCCTGCTAGTATATGAATAACACTGCTTAAGAGGAAATATGGGGCAGAGAGCGCCGACGGAATTTCCTTAGTAAAAAGTCATAATTCGAGGTGTGTCTCTCGTCTCTTTCCTCCTCCAATATTGGACCAATTTAAAAGATATTCCATAAACTGGTAAAGTAAGATATATACTATGTCCCTATGTTTTTCTTTTTTCATATATATTTGTCTAATTTGTACACTAAGCCTCTGTTGACAGCGCAATTTTGAGCATTTTTTGAGGGCATAGTGCTTCTAAAGATAATGTATCATCAAAAAGGAAAACATAGGGACATAGTATATATCTTTAATTTTCAGTTTATGGAATATCTTTTAAATTGGTCCAATATTGGAGGCGGAAAGAGACGAGAGCCAAACCTCGAATTATGACTTTTTACTAAGGAAATTCAGTCGGCGCTCTCTGCCCCAGTTTCCTCTTAATAATGTAATGAAGATATCATTGCAGCTGAAAGTAACAAATGCTAGTCAATGCCAAGTGTCAATTAACTAATTGGCCCGAAGAAATGAGTTACTATACCATCATCATCTTCCTGCCCTTGTCCCATGTTACTTGGGGTCGGCGCAACACGTTTTCTTATTCCATACCGTTCTGTCCCCCGTCACGCTATCACTGACTCCCTTTTCTTTCATATCACTCCTCACACAGTCCATCCATCTTTTCTTTGGCCGTCCCCTCCCCCTCCATCCATCCACATTTATATTCATAACTCTTTTAGTAACATGCGTTTCATCCCTCCTCATCACATGACCATACTAGGACAAACGGTTTCCTTTCCACATTTTATTATATATATATTTTTATACTGCATATAATTACTATATACTATACTAGCTGTTGCCCGCAGCTTCGCTCCCGTGGACCACATTTTCGTGATTAAAATAGTAGTTTATGATACTGTTGCATAATAAGGGGTATTAAAACATGAGTGTGAGTTTAAAAACCGAGCCGTAGGCGAGGTTTTTAATAGTATTCACACGAATGTTTTAATACCTAGTTATGTGCAGTTTCCTACACTACTTTATCTACACTCATACATTTTGGGATTGAACCTACTTAATCTTATTTTTTGCATTTTCCATGCCATAAAGTCGTGATAAATGCATCATATAATAATCTCGACTTTGCTGGTAAGAGATTATGAGTAATTTTCTTTCGCCGCATGTAACATATTTGGCGGCGTCAATTTTTCTTCTCATTCACTAATATCAGACATTTTAAGCAAGAATTTAAAAAAGTCATGAAATTCAGTACAAGGCGTAATAAGCCTAAAGCGGGCATTGTTACAGACAAGTTAAAATTGGAATATTTTTTTTTTATTAGGTACTATAAAAATGGCATTTCAAAAAATTTAATTAATTGATGGAATCTCCTTAGTGATTAACTTCTTGGATTTGTCCTGTATCATAATAGAAAAAAAGTTATTTTATGATGCAGTTGTTTGAAAATCGAAGGAAAATGTTGAACTATAATGGTTTTTTTTTTTATTTTACCTATCCACGAATATAAAGTACGTGTTTATGCAATATTTTTTGAATTCATAATTGGAACATTACGTTGTGAGTGTAGATAAAATAGTTTTCTTCCAACTATGCTTTAATTTCATCACAATCACACTAAAAACTCAGTACAAAGCGAGTCTTTAATGCTCTAGAGCAATAAAAATGTATGAAATTTCATTATTGCACAGTTTTTTTTTTAATCGCACCAAAAGGTGCCAATCTCAATGGATTAGCTCTATTCAGCCAGCCGATATCAATACTTTTTTTTTACGTACGTATTATTCGTTTCTATCCTACTAGTTCCAAATTTAAAAAATGATTGCTGCTAACTCTGATTTAATAATGAAAGAAATTTAAAAAAGTGATTTTCGACATCGCCGCGCCCGTGGCCGCGCCCATCTACTTCCCGTGATAACGACTTCATTGTAACAAATCAGCCAGGCCCATCTAACTCGTCTGATAATATTATTCAGTCCCAAGTTAAACAAACAAATATAAATTTGCCCAACAAAACTTAACCTTACGTTTAATAATTGCTCAAGTGTAACTTTTAATTTCAATAATTAAACTTCTATTTTAACTGTTTGATATGAGTTTCTTTTATCTACTATTCCTATAGGTGATAGTTGAAAGAAAAGCAGATTATGCACCTCGCCTTAAGTAATTTATATTGCCCTCGTGCCTGTTAGATTAGAGCCCTCGCTCAGGCACTCGGTGCAATAATAAATTTCTTTGTGCTCGATGCAATAATCTACTATTATGTCACTCAGGAATAATGTAGCTTTCTATTGGTGAAAGAATTTTTCAAATTGGTCCAGTAGTTACGGAGCCTATTCGGTAGGTACAAACAAAAAAAAACAAAAAAATCTTTCCTCTTTATAATATTAGTATAGATAATTAGTTTATTACTATATATTTCTCTGAAAGTCTGATAAATGAAGCCTCTCTAGTCACTACTGATGTTAAAAGAACTAATGTGCGACTTATTTATTTGCCATACCAACAACACAGAATTTTACTAAACAACAGACAATTCAAACGGTGCTAAAAATAAAGCCGGTGCCGGCGGATATTGCTTATTGTCGTCTTGAGTACCGACTATCATTCCGCTATTGTGACGCTGTGAGCTAGTGTTACTGGACCTACTAACAAAGGAGTATACCTATATGCATGTGCACAATTATGCTCAATAAATAACGTAACTCATGGAGGACGCACGTGTCCTTTATTGTGAGGACGAGCAGTCTACTCTGTAACCTAACAATAGGGAGACACTGATTGATACTCTGTATACTTATACTTTAAAACACTGATTTAAGGCGCCTCCCCGAGCAAAACGCCGCGCTAGCCGTTTGTGTAGTTTTTATGAGCTATCTACACGTTATAACACTAATGGATAGACAATTTAATAACGAACATTTTGTACTTCTTTTTTCAAAATGCCAATGTTCGATTTTATAAATATTTTATTATATAATCTTGGCGTATACACTACTGTAACTCACGCGCCACCAGTGTGCCGCTAGGGCACTGGGAATGCTCAAGGTTTTTTTTTGTCAGGGTACGGCCTTAAGGCACCAGACCCTGCAGCCTACACTAGTTGTTAGCTTCCTCAAACCAATGATCATCATATCACCTGTAAAGACACACTGCTGGGTATCCTTTACATCATCACCATCCTGGGGCCTCTTTTCCTTTCTGTCTTACTGCCCGACTCATGCGATGTTTCCTGCGTCTTTGTTGATATAAGCACTTTTGGATACCCTTAGTTTTTATCGCCCAACCTTGACCACCATAGTATTATAAAATTTCGTACTTAAGTTTTGTGCCACGTTCCAAAAAAAAAAATAGTTTGTCCCATATCACTAATGAAGTGGTGCTTCGTTCCATATTACAAGTACTTTAAAGACTGTATGTCAACAAAAATAACACACACTTACACACTGCGCAAAAAATAAAAATCAAAAATATTTTTTAATTCAACAAAATTTTACTAATACTGTGAACATTCGCAAGCGTCAGTAGATCTCTATGGAGAAAAATGTGGAAGAAACTCCACGGACACTCTTTTCTATTAAAAGCGTCTAGCGTAAAACAAACAATTCAAAAATAAAATAAAATCGTAAATAAGTACGTAATTAAAAGCAGGCCGAAGCAGTTAAGTTATGACCAATTCCAACTGATGGCACCCGTTCACGAATATGACTCATGGATTGGCACCACCTAGCTCAACCATCATGAAGGGAACCGAATGATTCATTAAATGCCCATCAGAGAAATATTAGAGAGAGCACGACACACTCAACTGCCAGGACACACAACTCAACGAACGACACATAGGTACAGTAAATGGTACATTTACAGCTGGTACAAGTACTGACACATGTGCTGTGCAGTTATATAATACTAAATGAAATTGGGTTTATAAAATACAAATATATTCATACAGTCTTCAGCAGTAATAATCGGAGAAAGGAAATTGCAAAAAAATGGATGGTATTGGATTTGTGGATTGTGATAAAACTTGAAGACAAATGCAGGGCTACTTATAGATCGTTCTTGTAGTTCAACCTACGTGTCAAGTGGAATGTCATTTAAGTTATTCTCCAATTCATATATATATTCATAGTTACATTGTGACCCTTCATAAAAGCAAAGACGTTCATTTGACTTAACTCCTAGCCCGAAAAGGTCCCACGCCATAATGGCTTTTCCTGACAATTGCACAGTCTTCCTTACAAATAGTATTGTACTACTGTTGTTGACATAAACGCAATCCGTATCATTGATCCGTTGTTGTGTTATGCAACTCTTAGCAGCCATGTTGGAGTCCATTTGTCTAGAGTTTCATAAAATATACAGATGCATGCTACCGACTGCGGTTTCTCCCGTATTGCATAAAACAAAACTACATATTTTTCTATTAACCGACTTCAAACGGAGTGCTATGAAGTTCATTCTTCTGAAATTGCTCCAAATGATGACCTTTGCGGGCATCCGCAGGACTTGTCAATGTGGCGAGTGTCGCTGAGCGGAAGTCTATATCTAAAAGTGGACTTTCGGCTCTCCGATGAATGATCATTCATTGGCTCACCAGATGTGAGGTGGTACCCATTCATTTGTGTCCTCTAATAACGAATGCAGTCCCACAGTTAGGAAGTACTTAAATCAGGAACAAAGCTATAACAGCTGCATCCAGAGGGGTCGAACCGCATCACCCAGACCTCAATGCCACAGCAACGCCTCACGGATACAGGGGGATCGCAAATGGCAAATCATCTCATCACCCTTGACGCTCATTACGTAAACTGCAGACGGTGGATCGAAAAAAAACCTATGTGTTCAAAAGTTTGGCGGGAAGTATGTTTGTGACTTAATCACGCCAGAACGGCTGAGAGATAGATTATAGTCTGGAATAGCACATAGACTACTTTTCATCCCGGTATAATGTGCCCTTGGGATAAAAATAATACTATTCACACGGGCGAAGCTGCTGGGCGAAGCTGCTGGCAGAATCTTGACTCCATTTGCGTTATCGTTTAAATTAGCCCATTTTACAGCCCGTTCAACCGATTTTGACTTCTATTGCGTTGGTGATACGACATATGGTAGCTGTAGTAAACAGTTGGTTTTGGTAACAGGTTTATGCTTTTTATTTCATCCTTATGTTTACGGGACAGAACTCAAAATCGGTTGAACGGACTGTAAAAAGATTTGGAAACATGTCTTATTTTATTTCAAATGGAGTATACAATTAAATTAGTGCAACCAATTGGATGCTAGAATATGGAATTTTGCTGCGTCGGCGGCTCCTGGCTGGATAGTCATCGGTTCAGTTTCTATGCGCTTGACGTAAACATGAAGGAATTTTCAGGTCAGCTATATCCAATAGGAATCCGTACACGTCACAAGGATACCGACATCAACAAACCAACATACAACACAACACATGTAGTCAAGTAACAGTACTTCCCAGTAATTGCTCGGCTCCCGAAGGAAGCGAGGCCGACGTCGATTAGTTCGGCCTTGCACACCCACTCGTGCGCACACGCAGCTCTGTATCTTCTGCGATATCTGTCCAGACAATAGGGATTAATTTTATCAGTTGATCTCTGCTTTACTGGGTAGGTATCGTGATCGGTGTTGTATGATTCCAGCGCTGGCTATGTAAATAGGTTTCTGAATAGGTTTTAGTACCATTGAACAACATCATACCATTGCAGTTATATAGTACTAAAAGAAAATGAGAATAATAACAAAAACAACACAAATACAGCAGGTACATACAGTCTTCAGCAGGTCCAATAATATAGTCCTCGCCAAACTTCTGCGCCGCCCTGAAGTTGGCTTTCCCATGCGCAAGGCACGAAACGGTACTGTTTTTTGTATGAGATTTACTACTGCTATGCTAGTATTATATTATCTGTGCTACTGCGCAGCCATTGTAGCCAACTTCATGGCGGTCAAGAAGTTTGGCGAGGTCTATCTTCAAAACTTTTCTGCTTACCATTATTTTTGCGCCCCGGTGGTTGTGGAGCAGGACTACCGTTGAGCCAAGCCTTTTTAGGGTTCCGGACCCAAAGGGTAAAAACGGGACCAGTAATAGGTTCCCGTTTTTACCCAAGAATCCGAGATCCGTCTGTCTGTCTGTCTGTCCGTCTGTCACCAGGCTGTATCTCATGAACCGTGGTAGCTAGCAGTTGACATTTTCACAGATGATGTATTTCTGTTGCCGCTATAACAACAAATACTAAAAACAGAATAAAGTAAATATTTAAGTGGAGAAGTTTTTTGCGAATATGGTACGGAAACCTTCGTTCGCGAGTCCGACTCGCACTTGACCGGTTTTTTTATAACTTATAATATACCAGCATGCATAGTGTGCGTTTTATACAAGTTTTAACTTACTTTTCAACACACTTGCTCATAAAGTGGCTCTAATTTCACCGCAATTAGGCACATAATGATACCTGTTATCAAACTGTGACTTTTTCATTGCTATTATTCACAAGTGAGTTATAGAGTTTTTTTTATTTATTGGTTGAGTTGCTTTGTTCTTAAATAAGTTTCGATACAAAAAAGATCGTGCTCAATAGTAAAAATAAATTAATGTATCTATTGCTTGCTCATTTCATGCAACTTCGTATTAATTTCAACTTGTACGTGCTAATAATAAAACTAAAAATAGTTAATAAAACTTTCACTCAAATATAAATTTTATTTGCTCTGTAATTAAGAAAAATTGATATTCTCTATTTTGTACGTGGCTAAAACACTATCCACGAAAAGCCAAAAAAAAAACCTCATTCTTTTAGTCTATGGCCGATCGCCATTGTTAGATGCGCGCGCATAGGAAAACTGATTAATTTTGCCCACCATTGTGAAAAAAAATTCACAACTCGTTTTTACTGTTGAAAATGATTTTTTTGTACTATTAATTTCTTCACAAGTGTGTTGAAAAACGTCGTATGATACACGTGTGTATTGATGATTACCGTCCGCGGCTCTCTTAAGATCCTCACCTACGGCTCGGGTCTCAATGGCGCCTCAGCGGTAATCACCAACATTGCACACTTGTACCATAATGTACTATTTCACATTTTTTGGCTGGTTTCTGAACAGAGTATTTGGAATTCATAAAGTGTCAAACCGTCAAAGTTTGGCAGGTTTTCAGTTTATAGTTTTAAGTCTGTATTTTATATTTCTATGGTTTAAGTAGAGTTTGACGAATACTCAACTTCAAATTCTTAATTGCGAATTCGAGGGTTAATCTTGCAACTAAGATAAAACATTACATAAACCTTTTTTTATCGCCCTCGTTGTATGGAATGATCCCAAATTGTTTCAGTGTAATTATGACAACTATAATGACTCGACAGTCAGGAGAATATTTGCAGTTTGCAGTATATTATATGTACAGAAGATTACTTATAATATACTGCCAGTTGTTTGTTCGTGCACTACATTGAGGCGTGTACGTAAACAACAACATATAAATAGGCATGCACCTATACAATATATCCTCGTATCGTAAATATGTCGTTATTTTATTTATTTATTAATAGGTAAACAGAGGAAAATCTTTTGTCTCCGATCCTCTATATGGGTGCTGTGTATTGAGACTTGTTGCTTCGTCTCGGTATCGGGGTAGGGCATCTGCTTACCTACCTTAAATGGTTCGCTACGACTGTTTGCCTGTAGTTCTACACGACACCTAAATGAATGACTAAAAACCGAACAAGTGCGTGTCGGACTTCGCACAGTGCGTAGCGACCTCGACAGTGGATCATATATTATTCTTGCCTAACTGTTGATTTATTTTTTACTTCGATGGTCCTAGTTTATCATAATTATGTGACTTCGAGTTACAGCTGTATTAGCTATATGTAGGCGGGCACGCCCTTTATGCCTGGAGGCTTTATAATTCGGGTACTAAGTTCCGTTTACGTTTGTATTTTTAGTTTTTATTTTCGCTTGAGTTTAGATTTCGATGTTTTTGTTGGTATATTGGCGTGTGCTAGCTGTCATTATGGCAAATATATTTTATTTTAATTTTTTGTGTTGAGTAATGTAAATTATTTGCATACTATTGTATAGAATCAAGTTTTGGTTTTTTTCCTAACTGAACAGACAGCTGTGCTGCTGGGGAGTTTGTTGCGCCACTTCTTCTTCCCAGCAAAAGCACTAGGAAGTGGTGAAGGGCGGGCGTTTTTGGGGGACTGTCTTATGTAATTTTGACGTTCGGAAAGTGCTGATTCTCAGCCTAGTTTGAATAAATGGCTTTTGAATTATGAATTTTGCACATTTAGGGTTCCGTACCAAACCGCAAAATCAAGTTAGTTATCCTAGAAAAAATAACGGTCGTCGGACGATATATCAATCTATTTGTATTTGTAAGTAAAATATACGTAATAATAAAAATTATCACCAAATTTGTAGAAGGACAATGGGAAGTTGAAAAAATTCTTCGGTACAAAATTTTGAAATAAAATACAGACTTTGGAGGCTTCTCTTGTCTTTTTTTGTCAATATTTTTTTAAAATAAAAGTGATATATTTATCTACTCAACCAGTTCTAAAAAACGTTACCCTTACGACGACGGACAGACAGACAGACAGACCGACGGACAGACAGACGTACACGTGAGTGACAGCAATAGGGCTCCGTTTGGACGCATCGGGTACAGAACCCTAAAAAATTTTGGGTCATACAAAAATATGCAAATATGAAAATTGTAGCTTCAAAAAAGGCCAAACAGTCAGACGGATGGATGAGCGAGTGGAATAGGGCTTCCTTTGGACCCTATGGGTATGGAACCCTAAAAAAACCGCATCGATGACCTGACCCTTGAGTGTGATAAGTATGGTACTATATAGTCATACACTTAGGTATCGGCTTTTGTTATTAAAAACGAACAGTTTTACGACGAGGAAAAGGATAAAATCCCTCTTGAAAGAACAAAGACTTTTTGCATTGTTGCTCTGTGTGAATCAACCAATAACTATGAAAAACACAGCCATTTCATCGACATATTTGTCACTAAATCGAAATTGTATCATTTATTACCTACTTTCAATATTTTTTCCTGTTTGTTTGGGGTATTACCTGCCTCCTAGGTCTGGAGGTCGCAAACACTGAAGTCCAAAGCGTTATCGGGGCTTCCCTTCTAGACTTCTCAGTAACAGCCGGGCCGGGCCGGTTCCACCACCCTGCTTAACACTTCGTGCAATTCCTACAGGCTTAAATGTCTATTTGGCTCCTGGCTTTTCTACAGCAGGTAATCAACAAAGAAAGTCACATTTTCAAATGTGATGATACATTATCTTTAGAAGCACTAGAACCCTCCCAAAATGCTCAAAATTGCGCTGTCAACAGAGGCTTAGTGTACAAATTTGACAAATATAAATGAAAAAAGGAAAACATAGGGACATAGTATATATCTTACTTTACCAGTTTATGGAATATCTTTTAAATTGGTCCAATATTGGAGGAGGAAATAGGCGAGAGCCAAACCTCGATTTATGACTTTTTACTAAGGAAATTCAGTCGGCGCTCTCTGCCCCCGTTTCCTCTTAACAGTCTAAGAATGATACAGGTGACATAGTTTCGGATGCCCAAAGTTAGTTTTAATACCAAAGTAACCTTAACAGCCTCCACTCTCTGACAAACCTGTTATGCATAAAATCAATTCCCGTTTCAGTTAGACCTGCTAAATGAAGCCAGTGCATATTTAACATGTTTGAAGATACTACCGGTTCTCGTCTAAATCACCAAGTCTAACCACTTAGAGTGGCGCAAGTTCACCCACTGCTGAGCGTGACAAGTGACAAAACGTCGTGTTAGCGATAAGGAAAACACAGCCAATCCCTTAGCGTATTTCGACCATCACCATCGGTTTTAGAATGACACTGTCTAGAGCCACAAGATTGACTTGCGCTGACTAAGGCCGTTTCATCACGACGCGACACACGACACTGCAAAATGTGATCACGATGCTTTGTTAAGTTGAAGTTAATTGCACGATTTGCACGACACAGCACCACACGCGGCACGATCTTCATACGGTTTTTCGGCTATGTCGTCGCGGGATTTTTGCGGTGACGATTTAGCGGCTGAACAAAACCGGTAAGAGCTTGTTGACGACACGACACACCGCACCGCATGGCTCATGCGTGGTTCGTCACTCACGCGCTTATAAAATAATACAAGTGCACTGCAGAGTCGTTGCAGAATCGTGTCTATTGAACAAACGAACGGACGACAGACCGTATGCAGTGTGTCGTGTGTTAAAATCGGGACCGCAAATCGTGTCGTGCGGTGCCTCGTGAACCAAACGACCCAACGCCTACCTTATCACGTGGTCCATCTCAAACATTTTACATTATATTACTTTTCCTAGACCCCTGGCAATGGCAGCAACAGTGAATTGTAAAATGCATAAGTTTAATCGCCTTAAATTTGGCAAGGAAACATATATTTACTCGTTCGGTGCCTCAGGGGAAAAACCAACTTACGGATTTTACCTGTATGAACTCAGGCTCAAAATTAATCCCCCCCGGTGGGTTCCCGCTTTGTCGAGGCGGGGGGGCTCAGTAACCGTGGCTTGGTCACCCACGGTGAAGCGAAGAGGAACCCGAGGAGGGGCCGCTCGTCAGGGCTTTTGCCGGTTAAGCCGACGACGTAGCGGCCAACTAGTAGGTTGCGGTGCCGCTTGGTAACAGGCGACATCGCAACTGAGGCGGGCCGCGATGTCTTATGGAGATTCCCAGGTCCCATAAGATATCGCGGCTGAGGGATGGAGGCCGCGGCGGGAGAGGAGTGCCGGTATTGCGGTGCGCCGCTCTCCCTACCTTCCGCGGCCTAGACGGGGTCGCCACCGTCTGATGGCGGACGCGGTGGGGCCGCAGGGGAAGAGGAGTGTTGGTATAGCGTTAGCCGCTCTCCCTATCTCCTGCGGCCGAAAAATGGTAGGTGGCGGGGCCATTGACCTCGACCCGTCACAGTGGGACCAAGGGTGCCAAACACGGGGTCGTCTGGCACCCATGTGCTGAATTGGTCCCTGGGGTGGTCACGGCGTACAATGTGTTCTGGTGCGCCGGTGATGGGGGTACTCCCCCGAGGAGGGTCCGGTGACGGACAGCCGCGGCGGGTTCGCGGTGAGTGCTAACGCGTGCCCGTGTTCCCGCCATAAGCGGTACTGGAGGACACCGTGGAGTTTTAGTGGGTTAGAGTCCCACATAACTGTACTATCTCCCCGTGGTAGTGCAGTATGCATGAGCATTTCCCCACGCAAAAAAAAAAAAAAAAAAAAGGCTCAAAATTAATGCATGTATTCCACCTAAACTTTTTACAGTAATTTTTTATTTAGCAAGGAGCCATGAAGTTAAATATTTGACTTTATGTGAACATTATGGATTTCAAAAAGATTTTATTTGTGTCGGTCAGATAGTAACGTTTGGTTTGCGTCTTACTGCTTCAGGTAATAAATAAATCTAGTCCTGCCATCGTAGTGCAATAATCTTCTACATAGTAAACTGCCACACACATTACTAAATTATAGTCAGAACTTTTTGGGCATCGCTGCCTAGGTTTACTAGTAAGTGACCCACAGCAGTTACTCCTCAAATATATGTAGGTACCTAACTTATTTCCCATCCACTTCATATGCCACCTAAATTCGACCTCGATATATTTATTTATTCTCATCAATGGTCACTTCTGGTGCCCGAGCCGTATCAATGAGTCCCGTTCATTTGACCTGTGCAACGATCGTTCGCCGCTTGCGCAACTCACATTCCAATATATCGTCGCCATATTGGGACACTATTATAGCATCAACGTACGGTATTTACCTTGTTGATCAAGAGTTTAAATGTCAGAGCAATAAAATGTACAGTAATTATGCTTCTGCATATAGCAACAGATTCTCAAGTGAACGGGTGTCACTATCCAACGCGCGTCTGTTGCCCTGTTCCTTCATAATGTATCTCTTATACTTAGAGAAGCATATTGATAAAGATATCAAAGTAAGTGTAACGGACGCATGGCTTTGTACGTTGCGTGGTGATTTTTTAGCATAAGGGCTTCCCACGTAGACCTATAACGGTGTTTATGGCGAACATGTGTTTGGGTCTTTTTAACGAATCTTTGAATGAAGCAATAACCCTGACCGTTGTCGGCATTTTGTAAAAATAAAGAAACAATCCATGTTTAATGGCTCCGTAACGGTGAACGCCTTGTTTGTCAAAGGTTTACCGCTTTGAAAAATAAATAACTATAAATGCTTATTGTCTGCAGACCCGTACGCCGCCTTAATAAAACATTGAATGGACTATTGCTGTTATCCCAAAACACATTAAGTAATTACCGGGATCTGCGTGAGAAAATATGATATCCCGTTAGTTAGTGTAAATTTCTCTTTTCGTGGTACTAAAAATAACACGTGAATGTTAAAATATAATTGATGTAGGTTCCATGTGAGTTTTAAAGTATGAGTACAAAACATATGAGAACTACTGTAATACATATAAGAACTAGAGAAAACGTAGATAATTAGGTAAGATTATGCATGTTTTGATAGCTCATAAGTAGGGAGGAATCTAGGTTAGATAAGATTTTTGTGTTGACCTTTTTACAGCTTTATATGTTTCCTAGGTAGAATTAAGTATGTAGATTAAGGAAATGTATAATTTGTGTAGATTTAAGTAAGATAATATTGATAATTACGGCATTTCTATGACGCCATACCCGAGCGCCATTGAGAGAGAGGGGCGCCATTGTTCGCGCCTAGCGGTTTGAGTATAAAGGTCGGACCGTTTGGAGGCAGAGACACAGTCGGACACAGTCAGTCTTCAGCTCTACAATTGTAATAACATACAGTTGTAATAACAATAAGGAATAAAATTGAAGATACGAATCACGACAGTATTTTCATTCTTCCAACGCACAACAAATACAGTCCACTTCAGTCTGGTCCTTCGAGCCGGATAAAGAACCAAGAACCAGCGGCAACCAGGCCCACTACAGTCTGGTCCATCAAGCAGCGGATACAAGAACGAAGAAGACGCTGCAACCAGAACCACTGAGCTGCAGACGAAGTACGAAGATCTGCGGCAAGAGCGAAGAAAGGAACCCGGCTGTCACCGAGCCGCAGACGAAGTAAGAAGATCTGCGGTAAGAACAAAGCTGTACGGAACAGGACCGGTTTCGAACCTAACCGGTCTTGAACCTGACCGGCTTCAACACAACTGAACCCGACCGGCTTACCGAACCGAGCCGACCGGTTTCACCTGAAGTACCGAACCGAAAAGGTACTAACCCGCCTTGCCAAACTGAACGTGCGGCTATACTCAAGATGGTGTTCACAAGGAGCCAGGGAGACGCAACCGAGATAGAAGAACAGCTACGCATCCAAGAACAGGAAGCGCGACGCGTCCAAGAAGAGGAGGCGCGCCGCCAGGAAGCGGAGCTGATCGAACGGGAGCGAAGAAGAAGACTCTCACCGGACCCACCAGCATCACCATTTCCGAGAATGGCACACAACAGCGCAGCGGGGCCTTCCAGTGCACAGACGACAAACACCGCGATCCGACAGCGAATGACGTCACCGACCAGGACAATGAGGTCGCAACGGTCGACGACAAGCGTCACAACAAGGCTACGGATAGCGGAACTGGAGGCTGCAGAGAAGCTAGCAGCCATCCGGACCCAGCAACTGGCACTGGAAGAAGAGCTAGTCAAGAAGAGACTAGCAGTGGAGGTGTCAGCGATCAACGATGAAGAAAGCGTACAAGAGGAACAAGAGCCCTCTCGTCCACGCGAAGAGCCTCATCAAATGGTGGATGAATGGCTGAGGACGAACCCCCTCAACTCACGGGGGGAGGAGGGACCAAGAGAATCCAAACAGATACGCTTCGTGTCTAGAACGAGATCGCCGACCCCCATAAGAGCAAAGGACAGCTTTGAGCACTTGGCAGCAACACTAGAAAAAATGGCCCGACCTAGGCCTAGGCACACGGAGCTACCTACATTCTCCGGAGCGGCCAACGAGTGGCTGCCATTCAAGGCGGCTGTACGAGATTCGACAGATATGTACCAGGTTACAGCAGCCGAGAACGTACAAAGGCTGAGAAGCTGCCTCAAAGGAGAAGCAAGAGACGCCGTGGCCGCCCTTCTACATACGGCCACTGATCCAGGCGTCATTATGAAGACTCTTGAGCAGTGCTTCGGACGACCGGAAGTCATCATCGACCGGGCACTGGATGACCTCAAGAAGCTTCCAAAACCTGGTACATCGGCCACAGAACTCAACAGTTTCGCTGTCAAGCTACAGAACATAATTTGCGTACTGCAAACAATCGATCGAAGAGGTTACTTGTTCAACCCTTTTATGACCCGGGAAGTACTGGACAAGCTCAGCCCGCATCTCCGATCCCGCTGGTGTGACTACGCCTACGATCAAGAAGGGACAACGGATCCGGAAATCGTCGTGCTGTCACGGTTTCTAATGCGAGAGGCGGACCGAGCGTTACGATATACGTACGCTCCGTCTACAAGCGCCGCCGCACCGAGAAAGGAAACTCGACCCATCGTGACACTCAAGAAGAAGGCGAGCGTGTTCACTACGACCGAGGGAAGGGAAGAAGAAAAGGACAAGTGCCCTAAGTGCGAGCAAGCCCACCTGTTGACGCGGTGTCCGCAGTACAAGGCGCTAACGGTAGAGCAGCGATGGAGCTTTCTTAAATCTAATAAGATTTGCTTCAAATGCGCCCAGAAGCAACACAGGCGCATAAGTTGCAAGGCGCAGCTGTGCGGCGTGGATCAATGTCGCCGCCCGCATCACGCGACGCTCCATCAAGCGGTACGCGAAGCGCAGACGGAAGACATGGGGAAGGGTGAACCACGGAAGGAGGAAGCGGTCCTGTCTGTGGCTACCCAACCCGCTACCGGGCCACGGGCAGTCTTGCTCAAGATGTGCCCTGTCATCGTGTCCGGACCACGGGGGGAGGTCAAGACCTACGCACTCCTAGACGAAGGGGCCACGATCACCCTAGTGGACGAAGCACTGGCGGCGAGCGTCGGGGCAGAAGGGCCATCACGGCCGCTCCACCTGAGCGGGGTCAACATGTCGCAGCGAGATATGGGCAGCCAAGTAGTGAATATCAACGTGAAGGGACTGAAGAGTGACGAAAGCTACAGGGTCAGAGCGAGGACCATGAAGGATCTCCGGCTTCACCAACAGTCCATTCCCGACACGCTGCTGGATTACGAGCACCTGAGGGACCTGACCCCAGAAGAGGTGTGCTACGAACTGGCGCGCCCCGGGCTTCTAGTGGGTACAGACCACTGGGAGTGCATCGTGTCCCGTGAGCTCCGAATCGGCGGCCCTAACCAACCGGCAGCATCAAGAACGCAACTCGGATGGGTGGTACACGGAACCGCACCACGCAAGACCATCATCAAAGAAGGGAACGTGCTGCATGTATACGAGCCCAACCGAACTACGGGTGCGTGCAGCCAGGAACTCCACGACTTAGTCGAAGCCCACTTCAGGATCGACGCGCTCGGCATACAAGGAAGGCCGAGAGTCAAGGCGAGCGATCAACGGGCCATCGACATAGTCGGAAGGACAATCAGGAAGATTGACACCGGGTACGAGGTTGGGCTGCCATGGCGACGAGACGAGGTCACTATGCCGCCTAGCTACAATCAAGCGTTCCGCCGGCTGAAGAAGATCGAGCAGAAGATGGACGCCAACCCACAGTTCGCGGCTGAGTACTCCAAGCAGGTTAACAACCTATTGGACAAAGGGTACGCGACGCCATGCGACGGGTCGGAGCGAGCGAATGCCATCTGTTGGTATCTGCCACATTTCGCCGTGCAGAACCCGAACAAGCCCGGCAAACATAGGCTAGTGTTCGACGCAGCAGCGAAGAGCAACGGCGTCTGCCTAAACGACGAACTGTTGGAGGGACCCGACCTACTGCTGTCGCTGCCAGGAATCCTATTTAGGTTCCGAGAGAAGGTGGTAGCGATTACATCAGACGTGCAGGAGATGTTCCTGAGAATCAGGATAAGGCCGGAGGACCAACCAGCGCAACAGTTCCTGTGGAGAGGTGACGACCGACAAGAGCCGCCGAGGAAATACAAGATGACCAGTATGCTATTCGGCGCCGCGAGCTCCCCGTACATGGCCCATTACGTTCGCAACCACAACGCAGACGTACATGGGCAGGAGTACCCGCGGGCGCTGGAGGCCATCAAAGGAAGTCATTACATGGACGATTTGGTGGCCAGCTATGAAGACGCTGAAGAAGCACGGAAGGCAGTAGAGGAAACGAGAGCAGTACATGCGCACGCAGGGTTCACGCTGCGAGGTTGGAGCTCCAGCAACAAGACGGTGCTACGCGACGTGCCCACCGAGCTGCACGCCACCTCTCCTACACAATTGGGGGGTGAGCAGCCTGAGAGCAAGATTCTGGGGCTGCATTGGGACGCGGAGCGCGATGAGCTGGGGTTCAACACATCTATGAACCGAGTCCCGGCTGAAGTACGAGCGAGAACGCGCGCCCCGACTAAGCGTGAAGCCCTCAGCGCCGTGATGTCCATATACGACCCGCTTGGGTTGCTGAGCCACTACACAATACGATCGAAGATCATACTGCAGAGCTTGTGGCGCCTTCAGACGACGTGGGACGAGCAAATCCCCGAGGAAGAGAACGAGCTCTTCGCCTCCTGGCTCGCTCGCCTGACTGAACTCGCTCAGCTGCGACTACCGCGCTGTTACGTGACGCAAAAGTATGAACGCGTCGACTTACACATACTGTGCGACGCCAGCGAGCAAGCCTACGCAGCTGTGGCCTATTGGCGAATAAGAAACGTCGATGGGAGCCTGAACGTCGTGTTGGTGGCCGCCAAAGCTAAGGTGGCGCCTCGTCGGGCGCAAACTATACCGCGCCTGGAGCTACAAGCCGCAGTGATTGGAGCAAGACTCGCTGAGACGATAAGAAGGGAGCACCGAGTCATCATCGGCCAGACGACCTACTGGACCGATTCATCTACCGTGGTGCACTGGATCCATCACGACGTGCGACGCTACACGCCATTCGTTGCGCATCGGCTGGGAGAGATCGCAGAGTTGACCCAGAAAGAAGAGTGGCGTTGGCTACCTACTGCAAGCAACGTAGCGGACGACGCCACTCGGCTCATCGACACGCCCATCTGCGCCACGGATAGATGGTTTCAAGGACCGGACTTCTTGCTCCTGCCAGAAGAGCAGTGGCCCACGACGTCGACGGATGACAAGGAGGACGAGGAGGTCCTTCACACGAGGGAAGAAACGGAGCGAGACAGCTGGCTACCGAACCCGGCCCGCTTCTCGAAGTATGAGGACGTGCGACCCATGCGAGTTGGCGACGGTGGCTACGCGAGTATCCGCCCACACGGGTACCTCGCGGCGAGCCACGGAACACATGAACACATGGCCGATGGAAATCGTCGAGCGCACGCATCGCGGACCGGATGGCGGCATCAGAGTCGTCGAGGTGCGCACCAGGACTGGCACCTTCCGACGCCCCGTGAGCAAGCTCGTCGTCGTGTCAACAAAGGAGGCTACGCGAGCTGCGCCGGGGGGAGAACTGTAACGGACGCATGGCTTTGTACGTTGCGTGGTGATTTTTTAGCATAAGGGCTTCCCACGTAGACCTATAACGGTGTTTATGGCGAACATGTGTTTGGGTCTTTTTAACGAATCTTTGAATGAAGCAATAACCCTGACCGTTGTCGGCATTTTGTAAAAATAAAGAAACAATCCATGTTTAATGGCTCCGTAACGGTGAACGCCTTGTTTGTCAAAGGTTTACCGCTTTGAAAAATAAATAACTATAAATGCTTATTGTCTGCAGACCCGTACGCCGCCTTAATAAAACATTGAATGGACTATTGCTGTTATCCCAAAACACATTAAGTAATTACCGGGATCTGCGTGAGAAAATATGATATCCCGTTAGTTAGTGTAAATTTCTCTTTTCGTGGTACTAAAAATAACACGTGAATGTTAAAATATAATTGATGTAGGTTCCATGTGAGTTTTAAAGTATGAGTACAAAACATATGAGAACTACTGTAATACATATAAGAACTAGAGAAAACGTAGATAATTAGGTAAGATTATGCATGTTTTGATAGCTCATAAGTAGGGAGGAATCTAGGTTAGATAAGATTTTTGTGTTGACCTTTTTACAGCTTTATATGTTTCCTAGGTAGAATTAAGTATGTAGATTAAGGAAATGTATAATTTGTGTAGATTTAAGTAAGATAATATTGATAATTACGGCATTTCTATGACGCCATACCCGAGCGCCATTGAGAGAGAGGGGCGCCATTGTTCGCGCCTAGCGGTTTGAGTATAAAGGTCGGACCGTTTGGAGGCAGAGACACAGTCGGACACAGTCAGTCTTCAGCTCTACAATTGTAATAACATACAGTTGTAATAACAATAAGGAATAAAATTGAAGATACGAATCACGACAGTATTTTCATTCTTCCAACGCACAACAAATACAGTCCACTTCAGTAAGATATAAAAAACCTAGCAATACTTCGATAAGTGGTTGTATCATTCTGCCCAGCAATATCAGACATATTGATATTGAAATGCTATATTGGATATGAACCTGTCTGGATCGCTTAATTATAGAATTTTCGACTCTATAGCCATAACATAAACCTGCAAATAAAATCTCCTTGCATTCAAGTGGCCCTGGTAGTTTGTCCTCAGCGTTCGCCATACTACCTTAGTTCTAGATTTCTAAGAATGTTCGTCTCTGGCCAAAACATAAAACCTACCCAAAAAAAAAATCTCCTTGCATTCAAGACGCCCTGGTAGTTTGTTCCTAGCGTTGAACATCATCTTGGATAATGGTAATATGAATTCGACCCAAAAATGAATGTCCGACTCTGGCTATAACAAATCCTTGCATCCATGGCGCCCTGGTAGTTTGTTCTCAGCGTTGAACATCATCTTGGATAATGATAATATGAATCCGACCCCAAAAAGAATGTCCAACTCTGCCTATAACAAATCCTTGCATCCATGGCGCCCTGGTAGTTTGTTCTCAGCGTTGAACATCATCTTGGATAATGACAATATGAATCCGACCCAAAAAATAATGTTCAACTCTGGCTATAACAAATCCTTGCATCCATGGCGCCCTGGTAGTTTGTTCTCAGCGTTCGCCATACTTGGCATGTTTCTCACTGTTCTCAGAGCGTTATACTCGAGTACCTACATGTTTGGAATTTAATATTATCGTGTGAATTCACTATGTAAGATTTATTCAGAAGTGCTTGATTCTCTTTATTATCATACAAATTCATGGCGGGATATTTTACATACATATAGTAGGTAGTAAGTAGAAGAGACTCTTTGGAAGCGGCTTGCCTATTCCTGTCGCCAAACAGCTAACGCTGGTGTGCTTCGGTTGGGTTTGGTATGGTATATAGGTGCTGCTGTACCCGCACAGCAGGTAGGCCACAAGTCTGGGGTTACACTTTTACCTTGAGGTAGCCTAGCTTAGTAAAGATTTTAGATATTCGGTATTGGTTTTATTACACACGTTGGTGGCCACAGGGTTATTTGAGATTATTTTCAACTTTATCCATAGAATGACAACGCATCTGCGATGCTGACTATACCAACTTACAATAAAGTGGGCTGTCGAACTTCTCCATCTTTTTCTTTATAAAGAGTCTGGCAGACAATGCACATTCGTATTTGCTAGGTCTAGAAACATGCACAAGACATCCTAAGAACACGGAAGGATTATCGAGAAACCCCTAAAGAATATATCTATTATCCTCCCTTTCGTCCCCTAATTCTTAAAAGGGTCTGAAAAGTATAAAAGTAATTTTTGCAGATGGGTACTGAGCACACGGATTATCCCGTATGCTAAAATGCAAGTAGCACCACTGTCAGTCAACGGCCCAGATATAAAGCAAAATATGAAACATAATGTACACTTAAAAGGCCATTACTAGCCGGCACGCGCTTGACAAGCCGAGATAGTTCCCACGACAAACCGTCTCTGTACTCTGGTGGATATCATCGCGGCACAGCTGTCTGATGTGGCATCAGCAGAGGCACAGGTCGGGGCGGTCGGTCGTCATATATTTATCAGGGAGTTGCCAATGCATGCGATTGGCCTTCATAACTTTGATCGAAGAGGTCCTGTTATTGGTGATGGATATAAAAAATTGTGAAATGATCATCTGCATTCTGCAACAAATATTTAATAGCATTTATTTACATAGATACAAATTTATTTAGTTTAATATACTTCATCATCATTTCAGCCGAAAGACGTCCACTGCTGGACATAGGCCTCCCCCAGGCGTCGCCACATTGACCGATCCCGTGCGTCTCGCATCCAGCGCCTTCCCGCAACCTTAACCAGGTCATCGGTCCACCTAGTGGGAGGCCTTCCAACGTATCGCCTTCCGGTTCGCGGTCGCCATTCCAAAACTTTTCGGTCCCATCGGCCATCCGTTCTGCGAGCAATGTGCCCTGCCCACTGCCACTTAAGTTTGGCGTTTAAAATACTTAAATACAATAACTACCTACTACGACCACGTATAAAAAGAGAAGGGCTCATTGGGCGTCAAAAAATTCGTCCACTTCACTGTCAACGTGAAAAGTGCCCAGAAAGCTGGCAGCATTGCCACGTTGGATGGCAATGCTGATTCTCTGTCCGAGGAAAAGCCCAGCCCTCTGGTCACGTGAAGAATCGACTAAGATTTTTCTCAAGTGCATCTCGAAAAACTCGATGAGCACTCGGACCTCATGGGTTGTTTCAACCCCAAACAGCACAAACATTAAGCCTTAAATAAGGGTGTTGTAATTGCACCGTTAGAGGTTTTCTGCACAAGCAGAAGCCGCCCCAGCACAGCCGCCGTACTAAGAAGATGGGATGGCGCAAGGGTGTCGACACATGTTGCATCCCACACCAAAGGCCCACCTAACTTCCAAGGCATCATCTTTATGGTCATCCTGTCTAGTCTCTTCCCAGTCTTTCTCTTCTTATCTTCATTCCCCCTTATACTAATTTATTTGGGGTCGACGCACCGTATCATCTTCTTTCTCACTGCTCCAAAAATCGACTTCTCAATATTTTATCATCATCTTTCAAGCCCTGTGTGCTTAGTGCGAGTTTTTTAACGTACTCACTGGTGATAACGTTAACGATCTCTTATGTCAAAATGTATACAAAAAAAGAGGTTTCGCCTTGCCGTCACTAGACGGCGCTTATCCAGTTTCAATACAAATTGGCGTTAACGTTTACGCGATTGAGCGTGAGTAAAAACTCGCACTAAGGCCTCTGATATCTTTAACACAGTTACACACATGATAATTTTGACATGTCATTTGGAATACTTTTATTATGCGCACAGCAAAAGAGTGGAATTCCCTGCCGGAGTCTGTGTTGCCTGATAGCTACAACCTGGGAGTCTTTAAGTCAAGAGTGAATAGGTTTCTTCTAGGCAAGCGTGTTTCATCGTCGACCACATCATCGCTGACCATCAGGATACGTAGTATCTCTAAGTAGTCTGTGCCATCAGGTGAGATAATAGTCAAACGCAAGCCAATCATTAGTAAAAAAAAAAAACGGTCTATGGCATGATTATGGCAATAAATGTAGATAAAATTTTGCCGCCGTCATAATACCCTCATTGCCATTTTACTCATGTCATGCTGAAAATTTAAATGGATACCACAACCATAAAGGAGAAATGCGCTCTCATTTACATTACCACAAATGCTGCTGGTAGCGGCAATTTTATTACTATACCATTATGTTGCACTACTTCTTTGAAAGTGGCGCCAGTGACAGAAAAGAAACAGTTTGTATTGTTATGTTCATGTGATGAGGAAGGTTGAATAGTAGATTATTAACCAAGGGGATAAAGCAGTGTCTTCTGTCGAAGATCGGAAGGATTCGAGGTTTACGCCCGAGCGTAGCGAGGGTGTTAAAAACTTAAATCACGAGCGAAGGATTTAAGTTCACCCAAGACTAAGACAGCTTTATCACCGAGGAAAAAACTCTACTTTTCGTACCATTTGCGAAAAAATTAACACAATAATAATATGAAATAAGCATTTATTGAAAATAATGACAATTAAAAGTATAGTTAACATTCGAAACATTGGTCCAATTATTGATAGAGTTACAAAGGCATCAAGCTCATACGGCCTCGTCGGTTTTCGTAATTTTATTTAATAATCATAACTGCATAATAAATGCGTATTCCTTTTTCAAAAAGATGTATAATGCTTTGTATACAAACTCAATGGTGTAAACACAGATGTAGCTCAGTATAAATTTCGGTAAGTATTCCAAATTTAAAACACATTCTCCCCCTAGAGGATGAATGAAATTCAGTACAATTTTCTTTCCCTGTTTTTAACAGATTAAAAATGACTATTGTTATGTTCGCTTTTTGTGGCATAGAATGTCACTTTTTTGAGCAAGTGGTACGAAAACGCATGTTACTTAAAGATTTATGAACATAAATGTTAATGGATGGAGAGGGATAGGAAGGCCAAAGAAAAGTTGGATATACTTTGTGAGGAGTGATATGAAAGAAAAGGGAGTCAGTGAAGGCGTGACGGGAGACATGGACGGTATATAATATGGGACAAGGGCACTAAGATGATAAGAATGAGAAAAATAAAAATAAAAACCTAACACCCAGTTTCTTACCACCATCCCGCATTGGCCCGTGTGCTAGATTATATGGCCTCTCACAGACAGGAGGCATGTTATGGCTGTTATGCAATGCAGTTTCTGAAAACCAATTAAACATAACAGCCTTTTATTTAAAACTAGCTCATACTAGCGGCTTCGCCCGCCTGGATCGTCGGGTGTTGCCCCACGGGAACATACTATCGGGATAAAAGTAGCCTATGTGCTATTCCAGATTATAATCTATCTCTATGCTTTTCACTCAGATCCGTATAGCCGTTTTGGCGTGATTGAGTAACAAACATACATCCTTCCAAGTGTTCGCATTAATTAGGATTAATTTAAACCTACTAATCGACCTCAAAAGGAAAAAAAACCGAAACCTTATAGGATCACTCGCGTGTCTGTCTATCTGTCTGTGGGGCCGTCCATCAATTACACTAGGCATTTAGGGGGAGGTGGAGGTCGTGATGAATCTCACCGAATCTCACGTGGCAGAGAGGGAGTTCTCGGCAAACATCACGTGATTTTTTTTTTAGTCCAATTTTTTATTTAACATAATTTCATTTGATAAGGATACCCACCACGTGACACCTATCTCAAGATCACAGACCCTTGATTGACTTCACCTCGCGTGCGATCCTTCGTGATGATTAGCCACTTAATTTGATTAAAGGTATGCTCGTGGTAATTCAGGATTTCTGAGCGATGCCTGTGTAGTTAGATACAAAATTTTATTTCATAATACTTCATAGTAAGAGTGTTTTTAAGTGTCAATCTCAACATAAATCTTCTTTGAATGGGTATAGACAATGCAACCTTGGGTAGACCCACATCCAGCCGTGGACTGCGATTGGGTGAGATGATGGAAATTATTTTGGGGTTATGTATTTCTATGTTGCCAAAAATATTAGGCCCTATCACACTTGAAGTGGACTGTATTTGGTTGTGCGTTGGAAGAATGAAAATACTGTCGTGATTCGTATCTTCAATTTTATTCCTTATTGTTATTACAACTGTATGTTATTACAATTGTAGAGCTGAAGACTGACTGTGTCCGACTGTGCCTCAGCCTCCAAACGGTCCGTTATTTATACAAGAACCGCTAGGCGCGAACAATGGCGCCCCTCTCTCTCAATGGCGCTCGGGTATGGCGTCATAGAAATGCCGTAATCATCAATATTATCTTACTTAAATCTACACAAATTATACATTTCCTTAATCTACATACTTAATTCTACCTAGGAAACATATAAACTGTAAAAAGGTTAACACAGAAATCTTATCTAACCTAGATTCCTCCCTACTTATGAGCTATCAAAACATGCATAATCTTACCTAATTGTCTACCTTTCCTCTAGTTCTCGTATATTACAGTAGTTCTCATATGTTTTGTACTCATACTTTAAAACTCACATGGAACCTACATCAATTATATTTTAACATTCACGTGTTATTTTTAGTACCACGAAAAGAGAAATTTACACTAACTAACGGGATATCATATTTTCTCACGCCGACCCCGGCTTAATGTGTTTTGGGATAACAGCAATAGTCCATTCAATGTTTTATTAAGGCGGCGTACGGGTCTGCAGACAATAAGCATTTATAGTTATTTATTTTTCAAAGCGGTAAACCTTTGACAAACAAGGCGTTCACCGTTACGGAGCCATTAAACATGGATTGTTTCTTTATTTTTACAAAATGCCGACAACGGTCAGGGTTATTGCTTCATTCAAAGATTCGTTAAAAAGACCCAAACACATGTTCGCCATAAACACCGTTATAGGTCTACGTGGGAAGCCCTTATGCTAAAAAATCACCACGCAACGTACAAAGCCATGCGTCCGTTACAGTTCTCCCCCCGGCGCAGCTCGCGTAGCCTCCTTTGTTGACACGACGACGAGCTTGCTCACGGGGCGTCGGAAGGTGCCAGTCCTGGTGCGCACCTCGACGACTCTGATGCCGCCATCCGGTCCGCGATGCGTGCGCTCGACGATTTCCATCGGCCATGTGTTCATGTGTTCCGTGGCTCGCCGCGAGGTACCCGTGTGGGCGGATACTCGCGTAGCCACCGTCGCCAACTCGCATGGGTCGCACGTCCTCATACTTCGAGAAGCGGGCCGGGTTCGGTAGCCAGCTGTCTCGCTCCGTTTCTTCCCTCGTGTGAAGGACCTCCTCGTCCTCCTTGTCATCCGTCGACGTCGTGGGCCACTGCTCTTCTGGCAGGAGCAAGAAGTCCGGTCCTTGAAACCATCTATCCGTGGCGCAGATGGGCGTGTCGATGAGCCGAGTGGCGTCGTCCGCTACGTTGCTTGCAGTAGGCAGCCAACGCCACTCTTCTTTCTGGGTCAACTCTGCGATCTCTCCCAGCCGATGCGCAACGAATGGCGTGTAGCGTCGCACGTCGTGATGGATCCAGTGCACCACGGTAGATGAATCGGTCCAGTAGGTCGTCTGGCCGATGATGACTCGGTGCTCCCTTCTTATCGTCTCAGCGAGTCTTGCTCCAATCACTGCGGCTTGTAGCTCCAGGCGCGGTATAGTTTGCGCCCGACGAGGCGCCACCTTAGCTTTGGCGGCCACCAACACGACGTTCAGGCTCCCATCGACGTTTCTTATTCGCCAATAGGCCACAGCTGCGTAGGCTTGCTCGCTGGCGTCGCACAGTATGTGTAAGTCGACGCGTTCATACTTTTGCGTCACGTAACAGCGCGGTAGTCGCAGCTGAGCGAGTTCAGTCAGGCGAGCGAGCCAGGAGGCGAAGAGCTCGTTCTCTTCCTCGGGGATTTGCTCGTCCCACGTCGTCTGAAGGCGCCACAAGCTCTGCAGTATGATCTTCGATCGTATTGTGTAGTGGCTCAGCAACCCAAGCGGGTCGTATATGGACATCACGGCGCTGAGGGCTTCACGCTTAGTCGGGGCGCGCGTTCTCGCTCGTACTTCAGCCGGGACTCGGTTCATAGATGTGTTGAACCCCAGCTCATCGCGCTCCGCGTCCCAATGCAGCCCCAGAATCTTGCTCTCAGGCTGCTCACCCCCCAATTGTGTAGGAGAGGTGGCGTGCAGCTCGGTGGGCACGTCGCGTAGCACCGTCTTGTTGCTGGAGCTCCAACCTCGCAGCGTGAACCCTGCGTGCGCGTGCACTGCTCTCGTTTCCTCTACTGCTTTCCGTGCTTCTTCAGCGTCTTCATAGCTGGCCACCAAATCGTCCATATAGTGACTTCCTTTGATGGCCTCCAGCGCCCGCGGGTACTCCTGCCCATGTACGTCTGCGTTGTGGTTGCGAACGTAATGGGCCATGTACGGGGAGCTCGCGGCGCCGAATAGCATACTGGTCATCTTGTATTTCCTCGGTGGCTCTTGTCGGTCGTCACCTCTCCACAGGAACTGTTGCGCTGGTTGGTCCTCCGGCCTTATCCTGATTCTCAGGAACATCTCCTGCACGACTGCTGTAACCGCTACCACCTTCTCTCGGAACCTAAATAGGATTCCTGGCAGCGACAGCAGTAGGTCGGGTCCCTCCAACAGTTCGTCGTTTAGGCAGACGCCGTTGCTCTTCGCTGCTGCGTCGAACACTAGCCTATGTTTGCCGGGCTTGTTCGGGTTCTGCACGGCGAAATGTGGCAGATACCAACAGATGGCACTCGCTCGCTCCGACCCGTCGCATGGCGTCGCGTACCCTTTGTCCAATAGGTTGTTAACCTGCTTGGAGTACTCAGCCGCGAACTGTGGGTTGGCGTCCATCTTCTGCTCGATCTTCTTCAGCCGGCGGAACGCTTGATTGTAGCTAGGCGGCATAGTGACCTCGTCTCGTCGCCATGGCAGCCCAACCTCGTACCCGGTGTCAATCTTCCTGATTGTCCTTCCGACTATGTCGATGGCCCGTTGATCGCTCGCCTTGACTCTCGGCCTTCCTTGTATGCCGAGCGCGTCGATCCTGAAGTGGGCTTCGACTAAGTCGTGGAGTTCCTGGCTGCATGCACCCGTAGTTCGGTTGGGCTCGTATACATGCAGCACGTTCCCTTCTTTGATGATGGTCTTGCGTGGTGCGGTTCCGTGCACCACCCATCCGAGTTGCGTTCTTGATGCTGCCGGTTGGTTAGGGCCGCCGATTCGGAGCTCGCGGGACACGATGCACTCCCAGTGGTCTGTACCCACTAGAAGCCCGGGGCGCGCCAGTTCGTAGCACACCTCTTCTTGGCTCAGGTCCCTCAGGTGCTCGTAATCCAGCAGCGTGTCGGGAATGGACTGTCGGTGAAGCCGGAGATCCTTCATGGTCCTCGCTCTGACCCTGTAGCTTTCGTCACTCTTCAGTCCCTTCACGTTGATATTCACTACTTGGCTGCCCATATCTCGCAGCGACATGTTGACCCCGCTCAGGTGGAGCGGCCGTGATGGCCCTTCTGCCCCGACGCTCGCCGCCAGTGCTTCGTCCACTAGGGTGATCGTGGCCCCTTCGTCTAGGAGTGCGTAGGTCTTGACCTCCCCCCGTGGTCCGGACACGATGACAGGGCACATCTTGAGCAAGACTGCCCGTGGCCCGGTAGCGGGTTGGGTAGCCACAGACAGGACCGCTTCCTCCTTCCGTGGTTCAGCCTTCCCCATGTCTTCCGTCTGCGCTTCGCGTACCGCTTGATGGAGCGTCGCGTGATGCGGGCGGCGACATTGATCCACGCCGCACAGCTGCGCCTTGCAACTTATGCGCCTGTGTTGCTTCTGGGCGCATTTGAAGCAAATCTTATTAGATTTAAGAAAGCTCCATCGCTGCTCTACCGTTAGCGCCTTGTACTGCGGACACCGCGTCAACAGGTGGGCTTGCTCGCACTTAGGGCACTTGTCCTTTTCTTCTTCCCTTCCCTCGGTCGTAGTGAACACGCTCGCCTTCTTCTTGAGTGTCACGATGGGTCGAGTTTCCTTTCTCGGTGCGGCGGCGCTTGTAGACGGAGCGTACGTATATCGTAACGCTCGGTCCGCCTCTCGCATTAGAAACCGTGACATCACGACGATTTCCGGATCCGCTGTCCCTTCTTGATCGTAGGCGTAGTCACACCAGCGGGATCGGAGATGCGGGCTGAGCTTGTCCAGTACTTCCCGGGTCATAAAAGGGTTGAACAAGTAACCTCTTCGATCGATTGTTTGCAGTACGCAAATTATGTTCTGTAGCTTGACAGCGAAACTGTTGAGTTCTGTGGCCGATGTACCAGGTTTTGGAAGCTTCTTGAGGTCATCCAGTGCCCGGTCGATGATGACTTCCGGTCGTCCGAAGCACTGCTCAAGAGTCTTCATAATGACGCCTGGATCAGTGGCCGTATGTAGAAGGGCGGCCACGGCGTCTCTTGCTTCTCCTTTGAGGCAGCTTCTCAGCCTTTGTACGTTCTCGGCTGCTGTAACCTGGTACATATCTGTCGAATCTCGTACAGCCGCCTTGAATGGCAGCCACTCGTTGGCCGCTCCGGAGAATGTAGGTAGCTCCGTGTGCCTAGGCCTAGGTCGGGCCATTTTTTCTAGTGTTGCTGCCAAGTGCTCAATGCTGTCCTTTGCTCTTATGGGGGTCGGCGATCTCGTTCTAGACACGAAGCGTATCTGTTTGGCTTCTCTTGGTCCCTCCTCCCCCCGTGAGTTGAGGGGGTTCGTCCTCAGCCATTCATCCACCATTTGATGAGGCTCTTCGCGTGGACGAGAGGGCTCTTGTTCCTCTTGTACGCTTTCTTCATCGTTGATCGCTGACACCTCCACTGCTAGTCTCTTCTTGACTAGCTCTTCTTCCAGTGCCAGTTGCTGGGTCCGGATGGCTGCTAGCTTCTCTGCAGCCTCCAGTTCCGCTATCCGTAGCCTTGTTGTGACGCTTGTCGTCGACCGTTGCGACCTCATTGTCCTGGTCGGTGACGTCATTCGCTGTCGGATCGCGGTGTTTGTCGTCTGTGCACTGGAAGGCCCCGCTGCGCTGTTGTGTGCCATTCTCGGAAATGGTGATGCTGGTGGGTCCGGTGAGAGTCTTCTTCTTCGCTCCCGTTCGATCAGCTCCGCTTCCTGGCGGCGCGCCTCCTCTTCTTGGACGCGTCGCGCTTCCTGTTCTTGGATGCGTAGCTGTTCTTCTATCTCGGTTGCGTCTCCCTGGCTCCTTGTGAACACCATCTTGAGTATAGCCGCACGTTCAGTTTGGCAAGGCGGGTTAGTACCTTTTCGGTTCGGTACTTCAGGTGAAACCGGTCGGCTCGGTTCGGTAAGCCGGTCGGGTTCAGTTGTGTTGAAGCCGGTCAGGTTCAAGACCGGTTAGGTTCGAAACCGGTCCTGTTCCGTACAGCTTTGTTCTTACCGCAGATCTTCTTACTTCGTCTGCGGCTCGGTGACAGCCGGGTTCCTTTCTTCGCTCTTGCCGCAGATCTTCGTACTTCGTCTGCAGCTCAGTGGTTCTGGTTGCAGCGTCTTCTTCGTTCTTGTATCCGCTGCTTGATGGACCAGACTGTAGTGGGCCTGGTTGCCGCTGGTTCTTGGTTCTTTATCCGGGCTCGTAGGACCAGACTGAAGTGGACCTGGTTGCCGCTGGTTCTTGGTTCTTTATCCGAGCTCGTAGGACCAGACTGAAGTGGGCCTGGTTGCCGCTGGTTCTTGGTTCTTTATCCGAGCTCGTAGGACCAGACTGAAGTGGACTGTATTTGGTTGTTCGTTGGAAGAATGAAAATACTGTCGTGATTCGTATCTTCAATTTTATTCCTTATTGTTATTACAACTGTATGTTATTACAATTGTAGAGCTGAAGACTGACTGTGTCCGACTGTGCCTCAGCCTCCAAACGGTCCGTTATTTATACAAGAACCGCTAGGCGCGAACAATGGCGCCCCTCTCTCTCAATGGCGCTCGGGTATGGCGTCATAGAAATGCCGTAATCATCAATATTATCTTACTTAAATCTACACAAATTATACATTTCCTTAATCTACATACTTAATTCTACCTAGGAAACATATAAACTGTAAAAAGGTTAACACAGAAATCTTATCTAACCTAGATTCCTCCCTACTTATGAGCTATCAAAACATGCATAATCTTACCTAATTGTCTACCTTTCCTCTAGTTCTCGTATATTACAGTAGTTCTCATATGTTTTGTACTCATACTTTAAAACTCACATGGAACCTACATCAATTATATTTTAACATTCACGTGTTATTTTTAGTACCACGAAAAGAGAAATTTACACTAACTAACGGGATATCATATTTTCTCACGCCGACCCCGGCTTAATGTGTTTTGGGATAACAGCAATAGTCCATTCAATGTTTTATTAAGGCGGCGTACGGGTCTGCAGACAATAAGCATTTATAGTTATTTATTTTTCAAAGCGGTAAACCTTTGACAAACAAGGCGTTCACCGTTACGGAGCCATTAAACATGGATTGTTTCTTTATTTTTACAAAATGCCGACAACGGTCAGGGTTATTGCTTCATTCAAAGATTCGTTAAAAAGACCCAAACACATGTTCGCCATAAACACCGTTATAGGTCTACGTGGGAAGCCCTTATGCTAAAAAATCACCACGCAACGTACAAAGCCATGCGTCCGTTACAACACTAATAGAGCAGTGGTGGCCCAATGGCATCGGCCGCGACTTACAAGTTGTAGGTCGTGGGTTCGAGCCCAGGCAGACGCTTTACTTTGTGTAAATTATTTCATCACCACTGCTCTCAAAACGGTGAAGGAAAACATCGTGAGGAAACCGGCATGTCCTAGAACCAAAAATTCGAAGACATGTGACATCCACCAACCCGCACTGGGCCTGCGTGGTAGATTACGGCCTATTCCCTCTCACAGAGAGGAGGCTTGTGTCCCAGCAGTGGGAACATTAATAGGCTGATGATGATGATGTGATGATGTGATCACACTAATATTATAAAGGCGAACGTTTGTGAGTGTGTGTGTGTTTGGTACTCAATCACGCCAGAACGGCTGAACGGATCTGCATGAAATTTGGCACAGAAATAGATGATAGTCTGGAATAGCAATTAGGGAGGGGAAGCCGCTGGCAGAAGCTAGTTTGATTATGTTTATAAAAATCTCGACACTTGCGACTGCTCAGCTCATTTAATATTATTATTTTTTGAGAATTTCAATTAGAGATTTATATAAACAAGATCCGTGTTTGAAATACCAGCTCTGCACACGGTGTCGCGGTGGAGTGATGCCACTTCTTGTCTCGTCTTATCATATCGCCGTATCTTCAGTCGTTCAGCACATTTGTCATGATAACAGCCACATCTGTCAGTCCCAGATCTGGGTCAGTATGACTACAATAGCTTTGTTTAACACAAATATTTTTAAACTGCTTTAATTGTTATGTAAATACAGATTTATATCATCAGTTAAACAACTCTTTATCAGGTTTCGTTGTTTATTTGCTTAACTTGTAGCACACTTGTCATTTAGTTAATGGTATATTGGGCTGAGAACTTACAGTACAGTCAATGGGTCCCAGAACCCTAACAAAGAAAATTTGGTTTAAATAAATGTTACTAGATGGCGCAATATACTTCGATTTGTTATTGAATTGTGTGTAAAAAATATGTTCTTTTTCAATCAGCTCTCCTAAGCAAAAAAATATGGAATATTGGGCTCTTAATGCACATTTCAAAGATTATTTGAACGGATTATTTAAAATTAATTCCAATAGATGGCGTGGTTGTAAATTTCTGAGGCATGTCACCCGATTTGTCAAATTTGTATTGTAACACATTTTGGTACAATGAAACTGTAAAAACGTGCAAAAAAATATAAAACAAATCGTCTCTGTATTTAAAGAAATAAATAGTCACGAACCGAGGAAACCTTTTTAGTGAGCAAGTCGCTGCTAACACCATATATATAAAGCCGTGGAACGGAACCAAACGCGATCGAAGTAGGTACCTAAATAATCATCTTCATCAAACGAAAAACGCTCGTTACTTCGGCACGGATTCTTTGTATGGGATGAGGTATCTGTATGCTAGTATTATATTATCTGTGGTACAGTATATCTTCATCAACATAATTATCATCATCATAATTAGGCCACCAAGTGTCGCCACATCGACCAGTCTGCGTGTGTCTTGCACCCAGCGGAATCCCACAACCTTAACCAGATTATCGAGCCACCAAATGGGAGGCCTTTCAACACAGCGTCTTCCGGTACGCGGGCGCCACTCTAGAACTTTTCGGCCCCATCTTACCATCCGCTCTGCGAGCAATGTTTAAACCAGCCCACTGCCACTTAAGTTTTATCCCTGGCATCTACGATCTTTCGTAGTTCGTCGATATGACGAATCAAAACTACCATGGTTCCAATGTGAGAGAAAGATGGAGTTATACAGAAGAAAAAGCACTATCCTGTTTGCATTAAGGAATCATGATGGATTTGACAGGTCATAGATACGGGCCCAGCTCTCCGACAAATTATAGACTGCTGCTGCAAGCCTGCGAGTACGTTAGAAGTATTACTATAGAGGTAACTTTAAAAAAATCCCCAGTACTAAATTCTCGGCTCTGAGGACCAACGCTGGTGTAAATTAATCGTTTAATATTTCCTTTTTCTTCCTTCCTTATTTACCTGTTAATTTAAGAACTACAAAACAAATGAAACCTTCACGGATTAGTCACCTTTATCATTTAAATTAAGACTATTTTGAGAAGAATAATCAAGATTACCTGGCTCACTGCCACTTCGCCAGTGCATGACTTGTGCATAATGTTTAGTAAACAGTGTGTGAGGATGACACAAGAGTGGATCACTAGAATGCCATTGTGCGCAGAGGAACCAGCTGTGAGTAATGTTGTAGGTTCCTCTTACTATCGGTAAAGGTGTCAATATGTCATCAGCATTGTCTATGAGTGGCTGTGATAAAACTTATGTCATCATTGACATACGTTCTACCGATAGACAAGAACAATCATGTTTTTTTTTTTCAAATATTGGTAAGTTAGAACTAAAGTTCGCTGCAGCGCTATCTATCAAAGTATTAAAACATGCAGCTCTAGATCGCGTATAGAGTTTAGTTTACTCGCGATCAAAACGTCGTAAGCTCCATGAAACTCATGGCGCTTCCGCGTTTCGTTCAACAGGTGTACGGATTGCAGTACAGTTTAGTCGAACAGATTGAGTGTTCGGATCGGCAAATCTAGTGAGTAGTACATATAATATCGATGTATGTCATCGATTTATCAAATACTTTACAATCTATACAAATACAAAAATACAAGAAATACAAAATATTTATTTCTGAACCAAAAAGTTTTACATTCGTTGGTGATTGGAACCTCCTTTTAAGCAAATAATGGCTGTGATAGGAGACTCCGCTCTTCCATAGCAATATACAATTCATTCAGTACCTTAGATATAACCAGTATGTTTGCGTGTGTGTGTGTGTATGTATGTGGGTGGGTGTTTTGTGTGTTTGTGTGTGTCTATAAAGTTCAGTTACAAATCCGCCAATCGCCATGGATAAGTTTCCTAGGAAGATGAATTCCACAAATTATTCTGTACTAACTGTCCGCGGATTAGTCCGCGTGAAAAGTGATTTGTCCTATACCAAGGAAATGTTATACCGGGATAAAAAAGTATCCTAAGTCCTAATCGAGGTCCTAATCTAACCGTTAACAAACGTTAACGGTTAGATCAGAATATTAGTGTGTAGTGACGTCACGCCGCTAGTACACTTTATACTGCCTTAGTGACGTCACAAGCCACCACTCCTGAATTTGATGCGCGGTTTTTTTGTAATATTTTATTGATATATTATTTGATAATCTCACGGATGGACTATAATAGAATTATTTGCACGATAGAATCAACTTTTATTACTTGTAAATTTAAATTTTTGACGTTCAAAAGTGCCGCTTATTGGCCTAGTTGAATAAATATTGTTAAATACTGTTGCTTTCTAAATGCAAATGAAATAGGTCTCAAGTTTTAAGTTATTTACGTCTACAATCAGTACTTCATAACTGCAATACCTAACTTGGCTTGGAGTGGGCGTCCTGTAACCCTATCTGCCCATGTAGCGGAGTAGAGATGCGCTACAGGCCCTCAGTCCCATGGTTAGATAATGCTTACTCGGCTTTATGGCAACAGATAACTGCTGGGCGGTGTCAGACAATATAGGGTTGCCAACCTTACTCTTAGTAGCCCGGGTAGAAAATTTATGCTTCGTAAGAACTTATTGATTTATTACGTGATTTTGTAGCATAAATAAACATTTTAAACCGACAAGAAAAAGGAGGCGGTTCTTAATTCGAATGTAATTTTTTTTATTTATTCTTCGTTTGGCCCACTGAGTTTCGTCCTACATAGTAAAAGCCTCAAACGATATGCTTGCTTCGTCCTTCTACGGCCCCTATCTTTTTTCTGTATATACTAAACTTACTTGTTTGTACAATCAGCAAAAAAGGGTGACGTATTTTTGATTATTTAACATCAATCAACTGTTTAAAACCACCGCTTCTCTGTCTTCTCCGCGAGAGTAAATTTACTCGTATTATTGTAATAACACTCTTTAGCTGCTGTTAGTGAGCAAGTTATACGCACCTTTAGATACAGCTGACGTCACCGGCATCTGTTTAGAAGAGCGGGTACAGAAAGGGCCACTTTTTTTAAATATATTATATATGAAAGGAATGCTATTGGCCAAATGACTTATTATAGATAGTCATTGGCCAATAGCTGTACTTTCTTATGTGAGTTACCTCAGAACTTTTTACTAAGTGAACCGATTTTGATGCACCTTTATTTTAAAGCTGATGGTGCTTCATATGTCGTTCCATTTAAATTTGATCAAGATCTGACGAGTATTTTTTGAGTTATCCTTAATAATACGTATTTCCATGGTAATATACGGTACCAAAACTAAAAAGAGAAAAATTTAAAACCATTTTGGTTTTTTAAATCTTTATGTATTATTACATTGATTGTTGTAATACATGCATCATGTAACTGCTTTACCTTTCTTAGAAATAATATGAGATTATTTATTAAATAAACTAAATAATAAAGTTTGTTTTGATTAAAAAAATTTTGTCACTTTATTACCAACGGTTATCGGCTTCATATTTTTGCATATCATTGCATATTGCATAATCAGTGTACAAAGCCTCGCCTACTTAGATAACCTGTGTAGATGTTGTAATTATCGAATAGGAACCTTAAAGAAAATCTTCAAATCATCGTGATAGATTCGTTCGTAAGAAGATATGTAGACCTATGTCATATAGTTAGGTACACGAAAGTTTAAGGAGATCTCTCGCCGACTGATCGACACCGTGCGTGACCAGAGGGGTGGCTCTTTCTTTGCGCAAAGAATCAGCATTGCCATTCAACGTGGCAATGCTGCCAGTCTTCTGGGCACGTTCCCGGATGACAGCGATGTGGATGAGTACTTCGACGCCTAAGTGTACCTTTCTTTTGTATATAGTGTAAGTAGTTAGTTTAATTTTAAGATTGTAAAGTTTACTTTTGTTTAGTGTTTCAGTATGTACATATATAATATTTTTAATGTCTAAAATAAATGAATTAGGTACACTTATCTATGACGTAAGAATCGACACTCATCTACGACGCTTTATAAAAACCTTAAAACCAACAACTGCCAATCTAACAAGCGGGACAAAATCTTGTCGTTCCATCATGTGCAACCAAAACGAGATACTAATGTTCACGTCTCGTTTGGACACGAGAAAATCTGACAGCAAAATCTTGTCGTGTTTTCGCACGTGCATATTAGACTGGCTGGTCTAGGCGTGGTCAAATCACACAAGTATAGAAAGAAGTATTTGGCAAAAACGTGCACAAACCGGTAATCAGCCGTCAAAAGATACGAGTCAACGAACCTACTGTATAATGTCATTTTATTTATAACTATTACAAGTTACCACTAACGAACTATGATTTAATTGAGTAGGTAGTCGACAGAGTCCGAAGTTCTATAATGTTTGGGTAGACTAAGTGTGTGTGGTCGTGGATAAATTTGAAAGAGACTTACCGCGGCCCAGTAAAGTGGTGGCCTTGTAAAGTCTGACAAGCCGCCCGCACCCAGAGCGGGAGAAGTCATAGGAAGTGCAAAAAAAAACCGGCCAAGTGCGATTCGGACTCGCACACGAAGGGTTCCGTACCATTATCGCAAAAAACGGCAAAATAAACACGTTTGTTGTATGGGAGCCCCACTTAAATATTTATTTTATTTTGTTTTTAGTATGTGTTGTTATAGCGGCAACAGGAATACATCATCTGTGAAAATTTCAGCTGTCTAGCTATCACGGACTCACGGTTCATGAGATACAGCCTGGTGACAGACGGACAGACAGACAGACAGACAGACAGACGGATCGCGGAGTCTTAGTAATAGGGTCCCGTTTTAACCCTTTGGGTACGGAACCCTAAAAAAAGGCCACGGCGACCAATCTCAACGGAGACTTTACCTAGCCATCGGAGCGGGCGATATTATACTAAACAAGTAAGTAAGTAAGTCTGATTCTCTGATCCGCGAAACGGATCCAAAACCATATAAATATTACTTATTTTCCACTAAAGAATCAGATGTAGGGTATCGAATTATAAGTTAGAATTGTTATTTTTTCTTCCAAACTTCTCTTCACTGTGACTGTTATATTTCATCTCAGTATTCTCTCTCTCTTTCTACCCATATTACATTATATCGTGTTTGAAGCTTCAAGCCTCTGTTAGATATTATATCCTCCATAAAAATGCACGCTTTAATTTAAGCTGATTGCAAGTTTTTATTTGCTTGGCAATCTTGCCATACTCGTTTGGATATACGTTGACAGGAACGTTGTATAATAAGGTTTTATCCGTTAGTACATTAAATGAATTTTGTTCGTAGAGAATTCTATGAAATGCGACTAACGTTCAACGTGACTTTTATAGAATTAGTCAGAAAACTACCATCGACCGCCATCCATTTTCGAACTTATGATAGGTAACCCTCTTCCCAATTTGGTACTCTATTTGTGCCCATAGTTTCTTTTTTTTTTTTGTTTGTTCCTTACGGAACAGGCTAAGGTCTGAGACCATGCTGCTTAGTCATCAGTTAGTATTTTTCTTGAATTCTAAAGCTAAAAGCTTTGCGGAGGTAGTCAATAGTACAATAAAATTCTCCGCTCCACTATCCCGAGATCGCTTCTGTCAATGATTTCACATATTGTCCAGTTGCGTAGACAGTTGAGACACAAAACTACACCACTTTTATATCATAATATCCACTAGGAATCAATTTGCAAATAATATTAACAGCCGCTGAAGTTCACTCGAAAAAATCCCGCCAAAAACTCCTTATAGGAGTCATAGACTTTGACAACGATTCGTCATATTTTTCCAAGTATTTTCTCCTACGAAAATCTCACAACAATTTACCTAAGTATTCGGATAGCTAGACAGCCCTACAGAGTTAGGTCGTTCCCGGTGGTCCTGGCCGTTGACCACAGACATCAATACTTAGAAGTTTATAAGCAACTTATTAATCATGCTCCGTACTTCACATTCTACGTTTTGAATGCAAGTTTATGCTACATTGTCCTTCTGCATTCCTTAGTCAGTCTTCGAATGTTAATGCCTTTTTCCTTATGAAAATGGGGATAGGATATTTCGTTAAGAAGCTGTGACGCCAGATTAATTGGAATAAGGACAGAAGGATGCTGGTAGGTGATACTGATGTTAGTTATTATGTCAGAAGAATTGAGAAGGAGATAAAAGATGATGTTCCTCGCGATGAGAAAAGAAGATCCTGCAGCAAGGTGGATGATAATGATAGCCTGACAAACTGCAGCCTAAAATGGTAGTTTGAATATTTTAAAACATATCCACAAAAAAAAAGTTTGAAGATCTTTTAAGAGAAATAGTTATTTATGCTACAAGTGCGGAAAGTAGGTGATTTCCGATGAGTGGTATTTTTATTCACGAGCGAGCGAAGCGAGTGAGTAAATAAATCGACACGAGTCGGAAATCATCTTACGCACGTGTATCATACAACATTTTACTATGCATTGTGCGAGGAAATAAAAAAAATATCTGAACCAAGCAAGAAATTAATAAAATGGCGCTATTCAAGGGCGCTGACATATCCACAGATTAACTAATAGTTCATAGTTCCTCGGGCATATCTACTGCGCATGTGCAAATAGCTGTCACGTCGTAACACAAAAAGGCACGAGCAAAATATTCATTCTGCCAAACATATTTAATGATTATTTAAAATTAATTTATTGATCAAAATCTAAATCTAGAGTAACTAAAAACGCCTTAAATGAAGTATTAGTTTTGTTTTACCTTTTACATGAATGATAATCTGTACATAACTAATTTTTAAAACTTTTCTCAAATAATAAAAACTCTATGCGGCGGGCTGACGTTGGAGTTAAAAATTAAAAAAGGATAGGAAAGTAAAAAGCACTAGTAAAAAAAGTGACACTTTCCGCACAGCTTGACTGCTTAGAAAACGCTCTTTTCGAGGACATGCATTGTAAAGGTATTTTTAGATGCGTCTCTTAATTTAAAAACGTCATAAATAAAAAAAATGAAAAACTTGAAACATCATATAAACTTGAAACGTGAAAAATCATATCCTTTTTTTTTTCAATGGAAAATCGGCACAGCAATCAGAATGGCATATTATTAGTAGATCTCTATAATCTTTATAGGTACTTACTTCACGAACGACAAAACTTTGAAATTCTATTTCCAAAATTGCAAGGTGTCAAATCTGTAAAATAGAAAACAAACGTCGCCACGTATAGGGTAAACAACCCAGTAATAGGCCTGTTACTAATCCGACGTGGATGGATGGTCATACTGGTTTTTTCGTCGACCATTTTTTGTGTTCATTTTTTTTAAATGGCCCGTGGGACCGGAGTACCGGACTTTGGTCGTAAAAATGCAATGCGCGTACCAAGTCGTGAACACAACGAGCTAAGTCGATTAGTGAAGTTTGAACTAAAAGCTTTCGCTGTTGAAATTTAAAAGAAATAACTGACAAAAATGTATAATCTTCGATTAACTGTGTTCTTGTTAGGTTTGAAGAGAATATTTAAAAATGTTTTCAATGGTGGACGTGAAACAGAACTCCGTATTGCTTACAAGCTACAATGTAGCAGAACAAGTAGGTGTATGATTCACTGATTATGAGTAGGACCGAAGTAGCTAGCCGTTTTTCGAAAACTTAGGTATTGGACATGAAGTCATTTAATGTATGAACAGTATCGAGTACGTGGGCACCTTTTTTCTACTCTTATTTCGGTTCTATAGTTGTCGGCACGTAACTTAAAAATACGACTTGTGCGCATCGCATTTTTTAGGTCTCTTTGGTTATCAAGCGGGACACGGGGGACGTTTAGCACCGTTCCGAGCGCGCGATTGGTTGTTCAATTGACACGCATCGACTGACCAATCGCGTCACGTCCACGTTCCGTTCGCTCTATGGTGGTTGGTCAGTCCGCGCAATATGCGCGAACTTATCCCCACTACGCCAAAACCTATTACTACCAAACAAAAAATAGCCAGGTGCGACTAAAAACTTCACCTGCAAGTTTTTTTTACCTGCCACATCATCTAGTTCTATGACAGTTGACAAAAAACAGTAATTAAACACTCCGAGTTTTAAAATTATTAAAGAATCGATCGTTAATAAACACCAACTAGTTTTTATTGCTTTCAAATCACGACAACTTAATTTTCTTAACAAAAAAGGAGTAAAGAACACAGACTAACGACAGCATTTTTCAATTCTGAGAATCTCCAAACTTGAACATGTCTTGTGCATTATCCCCCTGAAAACGAAAAAAGACATAAATTGCCATTGCAGCTTCAGCAACAATCAACCTTACTACTTCGCATTAACCTCTAATTTCCTTTGCTTAAAATGTAAATAATGTGCAAAGCAATCCAATCCTTATGTCAAACAGCAATAGCGTGGTTTCATTATTGAAATGAATATTTAAACCTTTTTTTGTTGGAAAGCGGTTGTAAAAGGAATAGAAGTTAATCTCTAACACTGTACTTCTATGACAAGGGACAATGAGTTATTTGTTTTGAAAGACAGGGTTTAAAATCGCTTGTGGGTATTATGAAGGCATTTCGCGAGAGAAGCAGAGGGGATCTCGGCATCTCTCGGCTGCAGGTTTGACGGGTTCCGTGTTACTCACTACCTTCCCCCCCTCGCCCCGCATGGCTCCCCCTGTCCGTCTGCGCGGGCGCAGGCTGCGAGGCTACCCGTCTAGAAGCAATTATGTGTATTAAACCCGTGCGTACTGACATTTTGTGGTATAATGTGGGGTTTTGCGGTTAAACCTTATATTAATTACATTACTAGTAGACTTTAGTTGCCTTTGTTCTTTAATATTCGCCGTTATTCCGTTGATCAGAAGTAAAACTTAACAGCTTTTAAGTTTTTGCGACTGCTGAACACACATAGGTACTAAAATACCTAAATTTCAGTACCGACCTAGTAAGCAACTTAGATAATAAAGCAATTACCATTGCTAAAATTCAAATATCCAATAATATTATGGTAAATAAAACACAGATATAGCAATATAATGACAACGACAATAAGTAATATTATATGTTATTCTTATTAATTGTAAATTTCGAATTTGACTCATGTTCTTCATTGTTTAACAAGTATACTGATGAAATAATTCTTAAAATAACAACAGCTTAATTGGTAGTCTTTCCTGTTATAAACAATATGTGTTAATATTATACCAGTTCGTTGAAAAGATTTGCGAAAATAATACTTGTGTGACAGTTTTTGGGGCTGCTACCCTTTGTCATCGTCGCGCGGTCGGTCGGATATCTATGGTCACGGAGTTTTTGGCGGGATTTTTTCGAGTGAACTTCAGCGGCTGTTAATATTATTTGCAAATTGATTCCTAGTGGATATTGTGATATAAAAGTGGTGTAGTTTTGTGTCTCAACTGTCTACGCAACTGGACAATATGTGAAATCATTGACAGAAGCGATCTCGGTGTAATGGAGCGGAGAATTTTATTGTAGTATTGACTACCTCCGCAAAGCTTACTGGGAAGGCTGACTCGATACAATTTGCTGCCAAATACTCCAAAAAACATTAGAATACGTTACATCCGCATTCTAATGCATACTAAAGAATTCAAGAAAAATACTGATGACTAGGCAGCATGGTCTCAGACCTTAGCCTGTTCCGTAAGGAACAAACAAAAAAAAAAATAATATCTATGGTCACGCCATTCGTTGACAATAGTGATGGGCCAACTCGGGATAAGTACGACTCGAGTTAACTCGAGTTGAAATTCACATAACTCGAGTTACGCAACTCGAGTTAGCAGAACGAAGGAAGTTAAGTTAGAATTAATTATTTATTAGTAACAAATCACTTTTTTACATATTTGACAGATAATTGGATGACTTCCTTGAGAATTGGCGAGATGAGGCAAAACATCGAAGGAAATGAAAGGAATGGGGGAAGCCTTTGCCCAGGAGTGGGATAATACAGGCTAAGAAAATAAAATAAGATTAAGTAGGTAGGAATAAAATAATAGAGGTTATTTTTAGTATAAATCACCTACCTGTATTTTTGATTTTAGTCTGACTTATTTTAAACAATTATAATTTTATAATATAATCAACAACAAAACTAGATAAACACATACAGCAGCTTTCAAAAATTATCACAATAACAACAAAATATTTTGGTTACAGCTAATACTGACTTTTACGTTTGTAGCTTTCATCGAGTTATTTATTAAAAAAATAAACTTTTTCTTATTTTTTTTTTTTTATGTTTTTTGATAGTAACTCGTGTTCGGAAGATAACTCGAGTCAACTCGAGTCAGGCACAACTCGAGTTAACTCGAGTTAGTAACTCGAGTTGCACATCTCTAGTTGACAATAGCATCTTAGTTTGAATTTGACGACCGACGGCGAAGTTTTGAAGGAGGTGAAAATCACGTTCAAAGATTCCGTTACATCTATAAGCACTCACTGTTGTTTATAAACATATAAAAATGAATCGCAAAATGTGTTGGTAAGCGCATAACTCAACAACGCCTGGACCAATTTGGCCAATTCTTTTTTTTTAATGTTAGTTGAAGTTCAAAGATGGTTTTTACGGCGAGAAAAATTCGAATAATGACCGGAAAAACCCTAAAAATATTAAATAATATTGTTTTATTGAATTACAAGCACTCACTGTTGTTTAAACAATGTAGGTATGTTCCTAACGTCAAAGGGTCAATTTGCACTTTATTACCTCTGTACAAAGTTCAAATTGGTGTAGGGTAGGTGTAGGGTAGATGAATGTTTGGTGTTTTTATGGAAAAACAAAGTTTGCCGGGTCAGCTAGTAGATACATAAATATCAAGCTATTAAAAGCGTCTTAATTTTTTTTTTCAAATGCAGGGCAAATAGGTGTGTTTGGCCACTTACGAATGCTAAATAATTTATTTGCAATAACTACTGCCTGGCATGCCAAACAGTATTTAAACCAAGAATCCACAATATTGATTAAAAATGCTAACATTTAGATGAGTGTAGCCAATCTTTTCATCATCCTTCGACGAATATTGTTTATAGCCCCCTCTCACGGTATTGCATAACTCAAGAGTTTATTGGCGGTAAGATTATCGCGGTCAAAATCTCGAAACATGTTCTTATGCCAATGAGCACTTAGTGATTCATTTCCGGCTGGTAGTTCATTCTTATATGGCTAGTCATTTGGTGTTACAAACATCCTGAGAGCTGAAGAGTGTTTGTATAATGCTTTCATTGTCCGTAGGAACAGCATGGGGGTGGAATGCCCTGCCGTTGTCTATTGCTTGATAGCAATAACCTGGGAATCCTCAAATAAAAAGTGAATTGACTTCCAGACGAGCGTACTTGGTTGTAGCAGGGATGTGGTAGACGATGTACAACCAAGTGACTGTGAGATAGTTGTCAAACACGTGCCTAAGAAAAAGCTTTTTTTTTCTATAATTCCTGCTAAAATTAATAGACTTACTTACACCATTTTGCCTTAAACATAATGCATCTTCTCTTTTGGAAATCCAATGGTTTCGTTGCAAGTTTTCCGTATTATTATCATTTTTTTTTACCAAACACTCCTCCACTTCAAATCTTCGTCTTGCCCTGATCCAAATAATACCGCCGGTATTGTTGCAGACTTACGGAATCGTATCTTCTTGGGAGCGACTGTAATTGGGAAATACGTCACTGTCAAGAGTGGAGCTTTTTGCATGATCTACTCCATAGAGATCTAGGAGTTGGAACGTGCAAGTAGATCATCTTTTTGACTGATTGATCTTGGCAATTCAAAAGTGCCTGTATTGGATTGTAATGCTTTAAGTCTGAGTTGAATACATTCTATTTAACATTGACCTGTAATTAGCTATCATCAACACAGGAAATCTAATCTCCTGAACCATGGCGTGGCCTTTCTACATCCAGCATAACGAAATCAGGCCGCTCCTCATCTGTCATGCAGTCTTGCTGATGCACCAGCTTGTCAAAAATAGTATTTTGTTGTTCTGAGTTCCTTTATCTTGAAGAGACATCGATAAGCCTAGCTTCAATGTTACCGACGGCGACGTCTAACAGTTTCTCAATAGGAATATTTTATATACCTATATTGATAACAGTTTAGAAGTACCTACCTGCTTGTCGACTTGTTCTAATTTAGAGGACGTTTTCAAGGTTCTCAAATAAATAATTTAATAATAACAAATTTTACGCTGAATATTATAAGTGTATGTAAAATGTAACTGTATTTGAAACAATGTGGTCACAATCGTGGTTTGGGTCATTCATGAATATTTAAACCACAAACAAACATAGTCACGTAAACCGTCCACATTAATTCCTTCTCCACTGATATAAAAAGCGTAGACAGTAGTAAGCCGGGCTGACAGACAGCATCCTCTAAGAATGACCGCGAGTTGGTTGCAGCTGGAATCATGGCCTTAGTCAATCAAATGCAAGTTGCATTTTCAATGCGGCCTACCGACATGACGCGGTGTAATGTGATCAATTTATGTATCGCGCCATGCATTTGTATTAAACTAACTACGAGTCTGGAAAATCTAGATAGAAGCTGCAGTTCATTTCACTGTTTCGTTATTAGTGTATAACATTCCTACTGCTGAGACACAGGGTGAGGCCCCTTTCTAAGAGGGAGTGGGCCAAGATCCACCACACAGGCTCAGAGTGGATTGCTGGATGTCACATGTCTTCGAATTTAAGGTTAGTTAGTAAACACATCATCGATTGCCCCCAAAAAACCCTGCCACAGATGATTCAACGACTGGTGTCGTGTTTTCCAAACGCATAAACACATTCAGATTTAACGGCGCAATTACTTACCTAATATTACTAAACTTATACTGGTATTATGAATACATAACAATGGAATACTTATATATTGTTTTAAAAATTTCAGCATTGTAAATGTTTCTAGAACAATAACTAAAGTCCTGGGATGCAAATTTTCTGTGTAAACTGGATAAATCTGCCTGGATTTATTTACGTTTTGAAAGCCATGATTTACCTTTCGAGGAAAATCATTATCTACATATTTTCAAACATTATACTATCAGTGACCTATCCATCGCTTTCCACCAGGTGAGAATGAGTCCAAACCAAATATGTTGAGTTCAAAAGCTGGAAAAATATTATTTTCCATGGGGGCAGGCAGAAACCATAACAGATCACCAGCTGCTACGATCCTTACTGTATACTCCTTTTACTCCGTACCCCTTCCTGCCGCGGAAACCATGTCGTCCTTCGTTAATGGCTTCTTTGTCATTAATGGTGAGTAGAAACCCAAACGGGCTTCGGGTGGAAGAACTAGAAATTTCCAAAACTGTAAGGTGGCAGCGCGGGTCGTGAAAGGAGAAAGAAGAGAAGAAAGGTCGTGGGACAGAAGCTAGCAAAAGCGAACGGGCCAAGAAAGAGTCGGACTTACACAGGGTTCCGTACTAACGGTAATAGACAGGCGAAGAAGTGATCATAATAAGCGTTCCCTTTTTTTCCTTTAGAGGAATGGAGCAATAAAAAAGAAGCCCAAAAGTCTGCCCACCTGTCTTGTCGTAAGTTTACCTACATAGTTGGCTCCAAATGATGACGCAAGAGCATTGTCCATGCCGGTAATGCGAGACGACACAATAATAATTGAGTCATATTAACTATTTATAGCAATTTTAAAATATTTGTTATAGGTAATTAATTGTTGACTACTAAGCATGTAGATATTTTTAACAACGGTAACTAGTTACTTAGTATATATTATTCTAAATCAATGCTAAAAAAGATAATATGGTTAATACATAACATATTAATTAATATTAACATGAAGATGAAAGTGCTGAAGACAATATTAAGCAATATTTAATTTTGTAAGAAGCCATAAACAATCTCAGTAATTTTTTATTTATTGCATTAACATCTCTAAAAGGATGATAAAGATAATACAAAAATCAGAAGTGTTACACAAAGAAGAGAATAAGGAGATATATTTGAAAGAAAAGTAAGAATAAAATTTATTTGACGATACTACATCAGGGACACACAAAAAAAAATTGATCCATGCGCAATAAAAAGAGAAAAATGTAGCACAACATTGGTACAGTAACCTCTTCACAGTTTAACCTTACGTTGTATTTGCTATAAACAGTTGCATAAAAACATAAATAATATAGCCAGAATCAATGGAAAATTCACACATAAATCATCGAACTCAAGTACAAACTCATATCGTCAAACTGTCAGCTAAGATTCATAAAAGTCATTGTCTATAAGCATTATTATGTCATCACTAAGAATAATTCAGTGATGAACAACCTTTTTAAGTAGTTGCTGTATTGCCAATAAGCCTTTTTACGAGCTAAGCAGAGTGATAAGAACTCGATAATATTTAACTCTTTTGAATTGGTTTAAGTATATCGCTCCGTTTAGTTAGATACATAACTAAAATTTTGGTTGAATTGTGTCAAGCTTATATTTCGCTTGACCAAGTTATGAGAAACCTGTTAAAGGATTATGTTATTGGATGAATTTAATGGACCTTAGCCTACTTTATTGTTATGTTTTAGCGTATTATCCATGTCTGACCCTTTCCTTATATTATATGTTATGTTTAAGGCTATGTCTACCTCTTGTCTATCCTTGGCATCATCAGTGATAATGTTGTTATAGTTACTCGAATGTTCAACTTGATCATACTTGTCCCAACAGAGCCGACTATGGACAGCGTATGCGCCACTTCAAATTGTCCTCGTTAACTTAACAGCTGTAACTTGTACCTACTTTCTGTGCAAATAAAGAACTATTCTATTCTATTCTATTCAAGACCGTAGAACCTCAGCAGACATGATTTTTCTGTATAAAATTGTAAACAACAAGACATGCACACCCGAACTGCTCAAACAAATAAGTCTTGACGTTCCACGACGGGGCCATGTTAGGTCGGCGAGAATTCGCAGAACATTCGCAACCATAACTACTCGAACCAATCTCGGGCGTTCCGCTCCTCTAAATAGGTTGATGAGTGCGTATAATGGGATCAGTACTTGCAACGATGAATTAGACATCTTCTTTGACTCTATGTCTCTCTGTTTTCTTTTTAACTGTTTCCTTCTGTTGTTATTATGTAATCAATTTTGATATCATTTTTATTTGCAATGTACCTAATATTTTATTTTATTTTTATCGCTGACTCACTGGTATTTTAATAATAATAATAAATAATAATAATATGTTAATAATAATACATTTTGTTTGTTATATAATATTTTATCTTAATTTGTATTTTGTAATCTAATTTAAATTGTATTATTGCACAATTTTAATTCAATTCCAAATTTAACCAGTAGATTATATTTTTTTTGACAAGTTTTGTATTCGCGAACACAAGACTGTGAACGATGTGCACGCCTGTAACTGACCTGTTTGCACAGGACCATTTTCTAATTTAATGTTAACCCTGTAAATGAAATTGCAAATATGTTGTTGGTGTGCCTTACTTAAATAAATAAATAAAATTATCCTTAATAGGTACCGTATTGGTCTATTATTATTGGCATTAAAGACTGATGACCTGTCGTGTCACTAGTTCATCTCATGGTTTAATTTAATAAAAATAATAAAATGTTTATTGGTACAAAAAAAGGTTACAATAATAAGTGTTCACATAAGTATACAGTTATATTGTAGTAACTACATTGTAACCATTGGTTAATGAACCCTGCTTCTCAAACTAGGGCAACCTGTATCTTGAGAGACACAATGGTGTTTCATACCAATTCATTTCGGTCATTTCAGATAGGTTCTTAGTGGTCTCCTGCATCACTTTTTACTGTTTTTTATTTATTCATGAAGAAAAAAAACAGTTTGGAAGCAAAGAATAGTCGCACGCTCATAAACAACTCTGTGGCTTTTCTCCAAAACTGAGAATTTTTTCTTTGCACATAATATGACTGCTGTCCATCTATGGTCATGGACATGAGAAGACATGGTTAATTGATTATGTTAGCACCTAGATAGCCAGCATTTTTTGAAACGAACTTGGAGTCTAGCAAAATCTTCAAAGCAAGGGTGAACAGGCATTTGGGCTCGCTCGTTCCATTGAAAATCTTATGATCCATCAGACAAGATCGAACTCATCAGGATTTTTCAAACTAAGGATTCTGTTAAAATAGACGATCAGTCGGCCTACTATTTGAAGTAGGAAACGGAAAGTCGTTGAAATTGAAATCACACTTATCAAAAATCATACACGTTAAATGCATTCAGGCTATCACAATGACACGAATGTTGGAAAAAGCCTTTCAATATAACTGCAACCCGAAGGAAAATACCTATTAGCGACAAAGCGACAATCATTAACTAATCACTAATTCTACAAACGGAGATATCAATTAAACAATTCCAATCTAATATAAAGCCACACCTTTCAGCAAGGTTATCGAAAATACGGGCGATTATTGAGAAAGGTGCGGCGATCCAATGATAAGCTTATCAAAACGGATAAAATAATAATGGACTATGTAATATCACGAAATTTATTAACTAATCAACAGTAAAAAGAACGGTTATTGGCGCAAAGTAGAACATTGATAAAAACATGGGTGCGTGTGCAATCGCATGCAGTATGATATAGTCATGGTGAACGTTTAACAAGAATCTAACCTTAACTGATGATTCGATTAGATATTAGAAATATATACTGAATTTACTATGCAGGAAGTAGCGCGTCACCTTCATGAAAATTCGGCACACCTGCTTACACACAATTACCTACTTAACAATATCGGTTGTGATAAAAATCTGAACATAATGATACACAAGCAATTCCATTAACTACTTATTTGTCTACGATACAGTAGAATATATTAAGCCTATCGTCAGTCCATATATCGTTATTCAATATCATCAATTCCGTCAACTGATTATCCTATGGCCCTCATGCTTTCTTATTGTTCGGCGCAGGAGGGTGACCATAAGCTCTTAGAGCGGTATCAATTTGAGATCGAATAAGGGACAGATGTATCTCTCGTGTATACATCTGTCACTTACTCGATCTCAAATTTGTCCAGGTTGTCGTTTTCTTCCATGCTTCCATATCGTCTTTCAAAAATTCGTATAACGTTTCTTAACTCATCAATTGCCCAAACTCTAGAAGATTAATTGTAAAATCTATCAATTATTGCATTTAGAAATAGTTAGCAGAATAATTTGGCAGAAATCGGAGTAAATGAAAAGCGTAGCGTGACGGTTGAAAAGGTTGAAAGGAAAAAGGAAATGTATTGCGTCGACAACAAGTAACAGGACTAGGACAGGAAGCTGATGACTAGGTCAAAAACATTGCAAGCAAAGGCTGGTAAAACAAACAGGTAAATGAATACTTGGAACTATTATAAATCACTTACATAGCAATAAACCGGCATAACCCACTCCAAACTATTAGTAACATGACTGTTTGGCAGGATAAAGATACAATTTAAAGTCCGTCAAAACCTTACCTACTTAGGTAAGGATGTTGCGGACTTGGGAAATTATTTGGAGTTTGAATATACCTAATACCAAGCTCTTCCTCATTTCCATTTTTGCAAGTGCTATCTTTTTGTAGGTATCCAATGGTGTGATCGTATCATGGTTTTAAACTCTTATTAGCAAGCATGATAGTAAGGGCTGTCATCAACATCATTCTCTTAGCTTAAATCTAATTTATTAGACTCGGCTCAATATGTCTTATTTTTCTACCCATGTCTCCTTTTCCCTTTCTCTCTATTTCTCTTGCTTTCTAGCAATATTTATCACTTATCACAAAGTCCATCTGTTTCTTTGGTCTTACCGTACTCTTATATCCATATCTTCACCAGTTTTTTTCCGTGTCTCCGCATGTATATCGGCTGTAGTAAAGCTTCCGTCATAAGAAGACATTGTTATTTTACCATTTTTGCTTTGTAGAATGTTTGTGGCATTACTCCATTAGATATAGGTAATACCTAGATGTCTAGACCTACATACACCTTAAGGAAAAACAACAAAAATGCATCACTCTCAGTTACGCACTCGGGTTTTACATTGTAATTACTATAACATTCAAATGAGGTAAATAAATAATATCAGGTATTTACAAACTCTTAACAATAGTTATTCGCGTAATAATACATCGTCCATATTATTATTTTGTACCAGTTTTATCACCTGATTCAAAAGTTACTTAGGTACCTAACAGTATTATAGCCAATTTTCCTTTCAATGACAATAGAATTTTAAACAGAATTTCGAACAACGAAATCTTCATCTACCAACTTCTCTACGTTTAATTGATACCTAGCCACTTCATCAACATCTTCCTGCCCCTGTCCTGTGTTACTTGGGGACGGTGCGATACGATTTCTTTTTCCATTCTCCCCAGGCTATCACTGACTCCCTTTTCTTTCATATCACTCTTCACACAACCCATCTTATTTCTCCGTCTCCATCCATCAACATTTATATTCATAACACTTTTAATAACATTTGCACAAATTGCTAACTAATACCTAACCACAAGTAGAAAAATATAACCATTGTGAATTTCTCCCAATATACTTTTCAAGACTACTATTCAAAATATGCTTCAGTTCATCCCCAGTTATCTACCTACTCTTTTAAGCAAACTTAAATTAAACTTAAAAGGAAAAACACAGCCAATGCCTTGGGTGAGGGAAAGTCCCAGTGGTGTAATAAATTAATTCATAAGTCGTTAAGAATTTATTGAAATCATTCATTCATGTTATTGTAGCCTCATACTACTAAAACCTACTATTTACTTTGCGGTCTAGTAACTATCACTATACCTATGCCAAATAAAATACAAAAACACAAGTTTATATCTTTCGAAAATCACCTAAAGCTTACCTAATAAATGAACATCTTTACTTAGATTATAAGTAAGCAGGTGCTTGGCATATTGACTTGCCTGTATATAGACATAAGAAGAATGAAGCTGTTGTTTTGAAGAGGAAATTTGTACCTAATTGACAAGGTAGGTTAGAGTAGGGTAAAGCTTAAGAAATGATTGATATTTATCGGAGCATAAAGAATGAAGGTGAATACTGAGATGATGGTTGATCAAGAATTCAAGATGAAAGTATAAAGAAGAAAAAGGCATTTCAACCAGACCAAAAGAACCCAGACAAAGGTGGAAGGACGGTAAACTGAACGTAAGTAAATGTCTTTCATGTGGACCGATGACCAGCAACAGCCTAAGAGCGAAAGATTTCATGCCATCAATCGACCAATCAAGTGCGTGATGAAATACGCGTTGTGGATTTCCGTCTATGTGATTGGTCAATTGATGGGTTTAAATCCTTCGCCTTGGCGAATTCACTTATTTAATTAGGCTGCTGGTTTAGATTGCATTATGCGGGATTGACTTGGGGGATGCCTGTGTTCAGCACTGAACGTCTATCAACGGTTGTTGATGACGATGATGAAATAAACAGTACTAACAAAAATCCATTTCTAACCAGATCAAATAGACCGCCCAACAAAAACCGTCCACTGCTCAAAACAGTGAAAATTGATAAAAACAATATAGTCGAGGATTAAACGTATATATTGCCAACCAGAATTTATGAGGACTAAGATAAAATCGTAGGCATAGTACAGGTTAGACAAGTTAATGCCTTCTTATGCCAATCGAGAGTCATAAATGGCAGGTCTTTGTGATAAACAATTGATGTTTGATATGAATGGAGTGAGGCAACTACTGTTATTGAAGTCTTCAAAGATTAGACGTGGAATGTCGTGCAAGGACACACGATTTTGATTGTTCTACAAATGCTGAAAATTTTCAAAGAGCTTCAAAATTCATGAGAATCAATTCTGAATAGATGACGAAGATATGAGATTTTCTGGGAATAGATGATAAAATAGAAAGAACATTTGAGTAAAACCAATCAAGCAGGATCTTAATTAACAGTTAAATACAAAGCTTGCATATAATGAGTTTAATCAGGAGATGATATAATATAAAAAAATACAACCGACTTCAAAATAAAAAAATGAATTCAATTTCGGCAGTTCGTTCGCAATTCCTGTTTTCGTTTCGTTTTTTGACACCGACTTTCGAAATTGAAGTTATTTTACATTGTAGTGTTTTTTTTATTTGGAAGTCGGTTGTATTTTTTTGTAAAAAAATATTTTGTCATTTCAAGTTCTATAGTAGATTACCCGAATAACATGTAACTAACTTGAACATCACACACCGGTGGAATGAGAGGGACGAAATGTACACATCTGCGTACCCGCTTAGAGCGTACTGGGGTGATGGAATGATATGAAATGGTGTAAACAATAAGTGTTTTAAAACTAAAGCGCGTTTGGTCAGAGCACTGGTTTTCCCGATTTTTCTCTATGGAGTTGAGACGTGGACAATCCGAGCAAGAGAAAGACAGAGAATAGACGCATTCGAAATGTGGTGCTGGAGACGGATGCTCCTAATCCCATGGACAGCGAAACGCACAAATGTGTCTGTTCTTTCGCAACTCAATATCAAGACCCGATTGTCTACGGTTTGCTTACAGCGTATTTTGACATACTTTGGCCATATAATGCGAAGAGGAGATAACAGCCTTGAAAAGCTGGTCATTGTTGGCAATACCGAAGGAAAGAGAGCACGAGGCCGGTCGCCAACACGATGGTCAGACCAAGTGAAGGAAGCTACGTCCTCAAGCAAATTCCAGCAGGTGGTGATGGCAACTTTGGACCGGAGTCGATGAAGACGGATTGTCCGCTTAAAGGGGTCCAGTGACCACGATCCTCAGTAATGAGGGACCGACTGAAGAAGAAGAGAAGAAACAATAAACAGACGTGCGATTGCAGCAATCCAGAGAGATCAGCCGTCATTTATTGATGAGTTCTGTTGTATAACTCCGAAGTTCTACATCAGATTTTTACCAAATTTAAATAGGTCCATTTCGAAACAAAAAATTTTGCATATCCATTGATCTATGACGGAGTTTTGCCCAAACATATATAAAAATATATATAAACATCCGAATTGAAAGCCTTCTCCTTTTTGGGCAGTCGGTTCAAGTAAGTGACTAGTGAATACTTAAAGAAGTAGGTACGGAAAAATACAATACCTACTTGGTGCGCTATCCTCAAAAACATTGGGTTACCGACAAGAGAATGATGACACAGAATCAGTTAAATGTATTATAACTGACCCTAAAACCGATAAAGCAAAAGCTGACTAAGCACTCGAAAAACATGAACAGACCGAAACCTAAATACTACTAATTTATGTCAACAAAGCACACAAAAAGGCCATTGTATTGAAACAATCTAGAACAGGTTTGCACCTTACAGCTAAGAGCTAACTTGAGCATGAAACTCACGTAGAAAAAGCGTTTTTTACGAATCACTTACATATACACTTATTATTCAGAGAGGCGACATTTCTTTGTGTTGTCAGTAAAAAGCGGAATACCGTCGTGAATGCTAATGTGGCTGAGGTAGATAGATGTGGAAACGGGTTTAGGAGGCAGGAGGCTTCGCCGCTAAGAATAACCTAGAAGTATAGACGTCTTGTTAGTTGTTGCTATGTCATGTTTATTTAGAGACTTGTCCTGCTTGAGACTTAATTTGTTTGCTTATTTGCCTTTAAAGATGTTAGTGTTTTTAACCGACTTCAAAAAAGGAGGAGGTTTCTCAATTCGACCGTATATATATATATATATTTTTTATGTTTGTTCGCGGATTACTTCGTCGTTTATGTACCAATTTTCATGTTTCTTTTTTTGTTGGAAAGCAGATATCCCAAAGGTGGTACCATGATAAGGAATCCAGGATCTGATGATGGTATTCCAGAGAAATCGAGGGAACTACTCAAATATTATAGCCATATATTTAGCGATTTTGGTATTTTTATCAACAATGCAATCATTTACACTCAGAAAGTGTCATTTGGTGAAATGGAACTGATGAAGAAGACCACAGATGGCAACTGGAACTCCTTAATGCTAAGTATGTTACGGGTATGAGATATATCGAATAGCTAACCGACTATGATGGAGCAAATATTTATTGTTAAAAGTTTTTTTGTAAGGTATGCTTAGGAACGTGTTGAAATGATGGCATCAAAACAGTTCTATAATTTATTTCGACGCACGGATATAACACCGAACACAAAGTCCAACGGTAGTATGTTAGCTATTAGTTGTCAAAGGACTTAAGGAGCCTTCTGATGACAGCATGAAAATGGTTGAAATATTATGAGAATTACTTTCTTAATGTACCTACACGTCTCTTCTTTATAATTGGCAATTTTGCATGAAGGAACCACAGAAAAGATAATGTCTCTGAAAGGAAAACCAACAAGGTAAGAATACCACAAAACGTAGATACCTATAAAAACAACCCTAAAAAAACGGTTATTTTAATCCATGTCAGTCCTTAGTTGGTAATTAAATACCATCGCACATGAATGCAAACGAAAAACATTGGCAAAGCCGATCTGACAGCGGTCACGTAGGATTTGTGGTCAGAAGAAACCTAAGCTGCAGATATTTGAGTCATAAACCTACACGATGCAGGTGTTTACCTTTTCTGCATGGGACATATTGTCCTCCTGAAATCCATATATTGTTATGCGTCAATCATTCTTTTATGGCGTCATTTATTCATTTATTATTAGAACGGTTATTTTCTAATCAATTGGTTCCTACGTAAAATAAAAGAGTGAGGCCTTCATAGTAGTTACTAAATAAGGTCAAATGTTATGAGAAGAACAAAGAACCTTCGCCACAATGGATACTGAAAACCGATGAGAGGAGGAGAAGACCAAAACGATGGGTGAACTTTAATAAAGTAGAAATAGTTAGAAAGAGGATCTACTGAAATAACGACTGATAAAGAAGTACGGAAGAAAGGGCATGAGGATAATGAAGACCGACGTCACAATACTGAAATAAAAATCAAAAGGTTCTTATTTAAACAAAAATGAACGTGAATGTTGATGCCTACAAGAGGAAATAAAAATCAAAGAGTTATTATTCAGACTAATGAATGTGAATGTTGATGCCTACAAGAGGAAATAAAAATCAAAAGGTTCTTATTTAGACGTGAAAGTGGATAGTTACGAGTATAAGTAGAGAGTGAATCAAATATCTAGGAAAGGAGTGACTATACCTAGATAACGACTGAAAGAAAAATATGGAAAAAAAGACACTTGCCGCTGTCGCCTAATAAATTGAGATAACTACATTTGATTAGATTCTTGGATGCCGAACAACAGGAACTAGCGACGCCGTAGGCCCAGAAGGAGATGCATGACGAGTTAGATAGACTACTATCCAGATGGCCAGATGTAGCAAAAGATAGAGAAAAATTGAATTACGGAAGGAAGGTCACAACAAAGAGAAATAATGATGAACGATGTGAAAAGTTCTGACATTGGACCATATTGGGTGAGATTAGGTGATAGATAGTAATCTTCTATACTCTTAAGGGGCTTTGATATCAGCCGAATCGTCAATAATAATCATAAGTTGAATTGGAAAAGATATCGCTTATAACCAATAAGTGTGCAGTGCAGTGCGTAGGTACTACAATATGACTGGGTCAAGGTGGTTATTGGCTACGTAATCTCTGTCGATTTGAGAGCATGGCCACCGTCTCACGCGCCTTTCTTAACTGTAATAATGTTACACTCCTTATTTGTGTTTGATTTGTATTTGGCTATTTAATAGCAGCTGCACGGGTCAATCTTCTAGTTTAAGGTTCGAGGTCGGTCTTTGGATTTGCATACCGAGATATGTTCGTGCCTCGGCATGCACCTTATGTCATTTGTAGATCTGCATGTTGCATGCATGTTATATTTAAGACCCGGATTAGGGGGCGACATCGGTTACATCTCGAAGATTGTGCGATGGGATTGCATATTCTAATTCCGAGTAGACCGCTTCATCATCGGACTACCAGATGTACGGCGATGCGCCATCGGTACATGGTGGTCATCCCACCCATAGGCACTAAACGCCGTTTTGAAATAGAATAGAAATTTATTTATTCGACACAGGCACACCACAACAGCAACAAACATGTGGTAAAACATCAACATCACAGTGCGGGTTGGTAGATGTCACATGTCTTCGAATTTTTGGTTCTAGGACATGCCGGTTTCCTCACGATGTTTTCCTTCACCGTTTTGAGAGCAGTGGTGAAGAAATAATTTACTCAAAGTAAAGCGCCTGCCTGGGCTCGAACCCATGACCTACAACGATACCACTGGGCCACCACTGCTCTAACGGAACAGCGAAGTGGAAAAGCGTACAGCTAAGGAGTGGAATTCCCTGCCGGAGTCTGTGTTTTCCAATAGCTACAATCTAGGGGTATTAAAGTCAAGAGTGAATAGGTCACTTCTAGCACAGAATAAATAATAGCTTCTAGGCAAGCTTCATCGTCGACCACTTCATCGCTTACCATCAGGTGAGATAGTCAAGCGCAAGCCCATGGATAAGAAAAAAATAACAGTCTCCGAGGTACACTTATTTCTTAGTGGGTACTGTGCTATATCGTATGTTTGAGGTACAGTTGGCAAGTTATATTGAATTCATTTACACAACTCGGGTTGTGTTAACAGTTTACGTTTGATTATCGATTTTATCGCCCACAATAGGTTTACCTTTGTTTTAATCGGGGCAGCCATCTTTCTTTGTCCTGTAAGTACTGAGCCGATAACTTATAAGTTGGTACCTACAGGGTACACGGTATACCGAGATTATGTGTGTCTTTATGGCTATTACCCTTTTCTGTATCCTACAAAATTCCTGCTGGGTTGCCTGGGCTTCAATTCTCTAGAAGTTAGACGGTCGCGCGACCAGATGATTGTGGCATTCAAGATATTCAGGGGAATTGTTGATGCTCCTGATCTACAAAACCGTATGTGTAGCTTGTATGTACCGGACAACTACATTCGTGGCAGGAAACACCGGCTCTTGGCAGTTCCCACATGTCGTACGGTTGCGCGGTCCAAATCACCCATACCACGGACACTCACTGCACTTAATGCTCTCCGGGACCAAAGCAAGGATTTTGATATGTTTGCGGCAGAGTGGAAGACGATACTGTCTGAGTGTATGAAGTTTTGTGAGATGAGTGTGTGACTGTGTGCGTAAAAGTCCCAGGCACCTTTTCTTTTTTGATTTGTAATTTTTGACATTTAATTTTAAAGTTTTATTTTGTTTATCTTTTTATAGACATTAGATTTATTTTTCTCTTTTTTTTTGACATTTGTTTGAATTCATTTTGTATTTTTTTTTTTTAACCTTTGTTTTTTGTAAGTTATTTGAAATTTACAGTAGGTTTTAATTTTAATTTTAATTTTTGCCTTTTTTTTGACATTTGAATTTTTATGCAATTTCTTATATTAATTTCGTAATTTTTTGTGAAATTATTTGCAAAATTTTTTTTTTTTTTTTGGTGTAGTTTTTTTATTTGTATTAATTTTTATTTTATTCCTTGTTTTGCTTAGGCTATTTATTATTGATTCTTTGTTAATTGTATTTTATTTTGCATTAATTATTATTGTTATTTATACATTATTGTGTTTGTAAAGTGTTGCAATAGTGTAATTGGCTCCGGCCGTTCTATTTCAATTTCAATAAATAAATGTGAGTCTTTTCTAGGCAAAAACTTTACCATGTTTTATTCTAGCCAATGAGAGCATTAATCTGTTTTCTCTTCCCTCATCGGGATATATTCGCGGGAAATGCTGCAATCCGACGGATTCTAGAAGCACAGGATCAGTCCATGTGGCGACGCTTAGGGAAGGCCTACATATTTCGTTCGGCTGAAACGTTGATGATGAAGTATATATTTCTATCTATGTCTGGGTCGCGGATAAATATGAAAGAGAGTTACCACGGCCCTGGCACAAGCAACTGAATGAACACGGGTGGGTTTTAGTCAGTAAAATTTTTAATTTCCTCCCGCTTCACCCAGAGCGGGAGAAGTCATTGGATGATTTAACAACCAACATTAAAAAGAAATTGTATATACTATACATGTGTTTCCTCAACAGCATGCTGGTGCCTACACTTATGTATGGAAGTGATAGTTGGGTATGGCAAAAAAGACATGAAAGTAGGATTAATGCAGTGCGTTCCTTGCGAAGTATATGTGGTGTAACTTTAAATGATGGATTGAGGAATGAGGTAATAAGACAACGTTGTGGTTTAAAAGAAGATTTAATGACTAAAATTTAAAAGAGCATGTTAAGATGGTTTGGCCATGTTGAGAGGATGAATGAAATGCGACTAACGAAAGGTATTTACAAGGCAGACGTGAATGGAAACGCCGGGAGGGGACGCCCTAGGAAGACATACATAGACCTTATAGATGATGTTCTTCAGAAAGGCCAGGTGCGCAGTACTCATAACCGGCGTGTGTGTATGACTAGATGTATGAATGTGAGTGAAACAAAAGAAGTATGTGAGGATCGTATCAGGTGGCGTTCTGTAGTTTCTGCCTACCCCCATGGGAAAAAGGCGTGAGTTTGTGTATGTATGTATGTGTGTCCAATATAACTGATTGAGAAGTAGGTGCGGCAAATGAACCTAATGGTAATGACATACCCATCTATAATGTTAAATGAATGAATAGGTATAAAATAAAGAGCCCTCTAATATTAGGTATATTAGATGATGATGATGATGTTCCTCATCATCATTATCATTCACTCATATTTAATCAGTCACTAGTCAATGGCTCCACGAAATAAAACTTTCACATAGATAGCCCATGATTTGCATTAAAGTCTTTTATCGTAGCCTCGTAGGATGATTCTAGATATTCTTGTGGGTTACGCCTTTATCAAAAGCAAGTTAATTCATTAATACGTCGCCTTTAATAATTTAAGGAGAAATGGGTAAGTAAGGTAAGTATTAAAACTATGATGTCATATTGTGCCAATTCTCTCGACAGTCATAGATTACATAGTGACACACAAGCACCAGAATATACCTGTACCTAGATATCAATCGATACGCAAACTATGTTATCTGTGAGATGTGCGCTTTCTTCCGAGAATTATTATCTGTTGATTGACTTCGAACACGACAAGTCTCAGATAAAATGTACTTATGAAAGGTAAAGTCCACGCAAATACGATAAAATATTGTGGAAACTGAATTATTCTTCTCCCTCTGCCTGCCTTTTTTGTTATCAAGGGTAAACCTTCAAAGACGCCTGGATTATTGGGGTAAAAGGCGAGTGTGATTTTCACCTCACCAATACAATCCCGGTGATAACCTACAACAGTCCAGCACATAGGAGCACAGTTGCCTCTTTTAAGGTTACACTAGTCAACGGCACGAACTATTTTGTGCGCGGGGTTAAAATGCATTTTATATCAACCGACAACACGTGCGGAAGAGATAGATGCTGTTATGAGCAGTAGGAAGCTAGTTCGCGTACGAATACACACTTTTGAAAATTTGTAGCGAAATGAATAATGATTTAGGACGAAACCGAGCGCGCATAATTTTATAAACAGACCTTTGGCAGTCTAGATATAATGAAAAAACGACTAAATCTATCTGTTAAAATTTGTTTGCATTCTTGAACTACTAATCTATCCCTGTATGGAGGCCGTTTTGCAATTTTCCGTCTTCTTATGGTATTTATTCCAGGAACTCCCTCTCTGCAACGCCTTCCTACTTGTCAAATCACATTTTCATCTGAAGATTTTTGGAAGACCATTATGAGAAAATCAACGTAAGAAAATACAGGGACATGAATCTTCAATTTTGGTCCAGGATGGCGTTTGGGCGATGTCTGGCTGTTATGATTTTACAAGTGCTTTATCTAATTCTATAATAGATCTTAAGAGGCTTTTCCAACCTGCAAACTAATATGATACGAGGCTCGTAGGCACCTGTACAGAAATATGCTAAATATGCAATAAGTAAGCTACCTAGTCTACGCTGATTGCAAAGAAGAAAATCAAATTCACAACATCACATCACATCATCAGCCTATTAATGTTCCCACTGCTGGGACACAGGCCTCCTCTCTGTAAGAAGGAATGGGCCGTAATACACCACGCGGGCCCAGTGCGGGTTGGTCACATGTCTTCGATGTTTTCCTTCACCGTTTTGAGAGTAGTGGTGATGAAATAATTTACACAAAGTAAAGCGCCTGCCAGGGCTCGAACCCACGACCTACAACTTGTAAGTCGCGGCTGATACCACTGGGCCACCACTGCTCTAGTTTTTAATTAAGTTCTCTACTTCACCGCGTTTCATGTAATTCTGGTCAGTCTGTAACTCTGTGTATTGCACGTAATCTAACACAAAAGGTGAGTGCATGCCTTACTAATTCTTATATTTCTTATCTTGTAAGGAAAATAAATAACAATTAGTGACCAGTTATTAATGAGCGATATCCTGTGCCATTCCATTAATTACCCGTATCATATTTAACTGCATTGTTCCCTTATGATAAGATGTAAGTTATTTAAATAGATGCTAATGTTTTCTGATTCGATATTTTATTAGAAATTCGATATTTTAAAAGATTGGTTAATTAATGTCGCGCTGGCCTTCACTTTTCGAGCTATTAATGTCGCGCTGGCCTTCACTTTTCGAGCTATTAATGTCGCGCTGGCCTTCACTTTTCGAACTATTAATGTCGCGCTGGCCTTCACTTTTCGAGCTATTAAAGTCGCGCTGGCCTTCACTTTTCGAGCTGTTAATGTCGCGCTGGCCTTCACTTTTCGAGCTATTAAGGCGCCTCCCCGAGCAAAACGCTGCGCTAGTCGTTTTTGTGCAGTTTTTAAGAGCTACTCTTTATTTAAAAATAAATATCGATTAATAAAAATACTTTAAATTTCTACATTATGTTGATTCTAAAATGGTAGTACACTCTTTTTTTAAAGAGATGTAAGTATCACTAATCTCCTTCCAACAACACCATAAAAATGAGAAATAATTATTGATAGCAGGCATCTCCTCGTAAAGTGTTTATTAATTATTTTTTGTACTAACACTAATGGACAATTTGATAACGAACATTTTGTAAGTTTTTTTTTTTTTTAAAGACCAATAATCGATTTTAAAAAGATTTTATTCTAAAATCTGGGCGTATTAACTACTGTAATTCATGTGCCACCAGTGCCGCTAGGCCAATAGAAATGCTCATATCTCATGCTGATTTTTTGGTCCGGGTACGGCCTTAATGTCGCGCTGGCCTTCACTTTTCGAGCTATTAATGTCGCGCTGGCCTTCACTTTTCGAGCTATTAATGTCGTGCTGGCCTTCACTTTTCGAGCTATTAATGTCGCGCTGGACTTCACTTGTCGAGCTATTAATGTCGCGCTGGCCTTCACTTTTCGAGCTATTAATGTCGTGCTGGCCTTCACTTTTCGAGCTATTAATGTCGCGCTGGCCTTCACTTTTCGAGCTATTAATGTCGCGCTGGCCTTCACTTTTCGAGCTATTAATGTCGCGCTGGCCTTCACTTTTCGAGCTGCTAATGTCGCGCTGGCCTTCACTTTTCGAGCTATTAATGTCGCGCTGGCCTTCACTTTTCGAACTATTAATGTCGCGCTGGCCTTCACTTTTCGAGCTATTAATGGCGCGCTGGCCTTCACTTTTCGAGCTTGAGGTCGTGGATTGAAATCCGGGCAAATACCAATGTTACATTTTTTAATTCATAGTTATGTACTTTCTAAGTTTATCTTGGACATCGCAGACAACGGTAAGGAAAACTCGTGAGGAAACCTTGACCTTACAACGAATATAAGTTTGAAATCGCCAACTTGCCAAGCGTCGTAATTAATTCTCGTGCCTTCTCCGTATGAGAAGAGGTCCTTCTCCGTATGAGAAGAGGCCCTTCTCCGTATGAGAAGAGGCCCTTCTCCGTATGAGAAGAGGCCCTTCTCCGTATGAGAAGAGTCCCTTCTCCGTATGAGAAGAGGTCCTTCTCCGTATGACAAGAGGCCCTTCTCCGTATGAGAAGAGGTCCTTCTCCGTATGAGAAGAGGCCCTTCTCCGTATGAGATGTGTATATTGGTCTAAAAGGCTTGGGATTGAGCAGCTCCAATTTTTTTTTACATCCTGATTTAGTCTTTTCTTATTCTTTCAATTACAAGAATATTTACTTTTTAAAGTATTATATTTTAATTACTGTGAATGTGAAGACTATGTGGATCGTTTTTTTGTTGTTTTAATTTTTCTCAGTTAGTTTTAATCACGGTCTGGCAGTTTGACTAATTTATGCGGCCTACCCGAATGTCCTTTCTTTTGTATTGTTCGCCGAATCGTTGAGCTCCTTAAATTCTGCGTTGAGCTGCACGGTTATTGACAAATGCGTGCACTGACTGGACAGGTCCACTCAATCTGGCTGGTTCTTTCCTCAGAAGACCAATTTCAGACACCAATCTATATGGTCTTCACATGATCTAACCAAGATTTTGTCTGGACTTTAAAAGAGACTGTGACCTCAAAGTTTGTTCCGGCCTATCTTCTCAGAGTAGTCAGCCGACCACATCTAGTTTAAAAAAATATGATCGATATATAAAAGTGTTTGTACAAACAAACTCACAGAATCATTTATCAACTAGCCCGTTATGAAATACCTCCCTCGGTCTTTTACAAAAATGATGCAATTCAATAATATTTGCGCAATTCACTAAAAAGACTTCTCCTGATCACTAATTCACTATAATTACGGGATTTCAAATTAGTCTTAGCAGACTATATCAATGATTCACCGCGGTTTCTAATTATTTAATCTGTTTTTTATTAATAACTGTCGTAAATTATCTTGTTGTTATTTTGGTCAAATCATAACGACTTAGTCAGGTGGGGTTAGTCTGGTGAGTCATAGTGCGTCAATGGAACCTCAGAAGATACCGCCTTTCCTAATCTTTATACAGAAACTGCACATATATACCTACCCTGAGGTAGGTACCCTGAGGTAGGTATATATGTGCAGTTTCTGTATAATGCACTAGCACAGATCTGAATCTGTGCTAGTCTAAAGCGAGCTAAGGGTCGATGTAGCTGAGCTCCGACAATCTAAAATTGCCACGAATGTAACAACGAAAGAGAAAGAAAGCAGTGATTACTTATGGAATGCCATTTATGCCATAGAACAGAGTTATTCTGTAAAAATGTCACCGTGAAATCATATATTGAAGTAAGCTGTCAATCCCTGGTATCCGATGGAATATAGCATGTGGCGGATTGACATTTGACATGTCACTAAGACATGTCAGCGTATATTATTTACCACACACATCACACACATCATCAGCCTATTAATGTTCCCACTGCTGGGACACAGGCCTCCTCTCTTTGAGATGGAATGGGCCGTAAACCACCACGGATTGGTGGATGTCACATGTTTTCGAATTTTTGGTTCTAGGACATCCCGGTTTCCTCACGATGTTTTCGCCACCGTTTTGAGAGCAGTGGTGATGAAATAATTTACACAAAGTAAAGCGCCTACCTGGGCTCGAACCCACGACCTACAACTTGTAAGTCGCAGCCGATACCACTGGGCCACCAAAATGATTCAAAACATTTATAGAAATCAATGTGAGTAACATTTATCTTTCACTGTGTCGCATTTGGAGTGAACATTTTGCAAGAAACCCAATCTTATCTTACGGATATCGGCGATAAATATAAATTCGAGGATTTCGTGCGACACATCTACGTTGTTTGACTCAATAACCTTCATGATTCTTTTGCCTTTATTCCAACTTATTTGGGTTCACATGTTTTCTTCTTCGAGACTTCTCCACCAGCCGTCAGGCAAGTGTGACTACAATCATATCCACTAGAAATCCTAGGCAAGCAATCAACTTAGCCATTTCCTATGTTAATGGTACGGCTTCCAGTCTAACCTGATTTGTGTTTCACGTGGACTGCCTACCTACTGCCCTTCACAATCCAGTACCTGAGTCATACGGTACCTCTTTGGCTATCCGTAATGACAGTCATAGCTCCATTTGAAATCACAGGCCTACTATTATAGTGTCAAATATTATTGTATTTAGTAGACTTGTAGATGTCTATTCAAAAGTAAATCCAGAAAAAGTCATACTATTCTTCACAACCATAAATTGGTGTTGTTATCGACAGCTTTTGTCTTGATGTTTTTTTTTTTATCATAAGGCCATTAGAAATGGTTTCGGCGTTACTTGCAAATAGGTATTATTTACTAAGAATATCTAAAACAACAATAAGTTAAGAACACAAAAACACCGCTCCTTTGTCATTTTTGGCCAGCCGTTAAAAGGTTTTCTCTTTGTTTACGGGATTACGGTTGCCAACAACAAAAACCCTGAGTCCCTTACTTTTTGGGATTCCGTTTTGTCCATCGTCCATCTTAACATATATTTTAAGGACAGCCCGAATTTTGTGAGTTTGTTCCTACGAGTTGGGTAATGTCTGGAATCAATTACACCTATTTGAAAAATCTTTCTTACATTATTCCAGATATGTTAATAGGGTTAATAGGCTATAAATTATTTATGACCCAGGCAAATGTCACTTAGTCTATGCCCGACTATTATAGGTCTTTATGCCCTAATATTAAAGGTTTTGGTCTGGCTTTTTCTCCTCCATGTTTTGATTGAACAAGTAAAATTAAAAATTTGAAAACCCTTAACACATTTTTATTTTATGCTACATAGTTTGCATTTTTTTTTTGCATAAATTGTTTAGTAGTAGACACGCATCGATCGACAATCTATTGAACACGTAAATTATGACACGATATCTTGCGAAAACACCCTGATTCAAACGGTGAAACGCCCATAACTTTAGAACGGCTAAACCGATTGTTTTTTTTTTTTCCTGTAGGCTTGCGCTTGACCACTATCTCACCTGATGGTAAGCGATGATGTGGTCGACGATGGAGCACGCTTGCCTAGAAGAAACCCATTCACTCTTGACTTAAAGACCCCTAGATTGTAGCTATCGGGAATCACAGATTCCAGCAGGGAATTCCACTCTTTAGCTGTACGCATAATAAAAGTGTCCCCAAAACGTTTTGTGCGTATGGGTGGGATGTCCACCATGTACCGATGACGCATCGCCGTACGTCTGATAGTCCGATGATGGAACGGGCTGGGTGGATTTTCATCAAACATAGATACATATAACAAACAAAATAAACGAAATCAAAATCGGTTCATCCGTTTTGGAGTTATGATGCCACAGACAGACACACAAATACATACATACATAAACACACAGGTACACACTTCAAACTCTCCTCTTTTCTCGTCTGACGTAAAAAAAAACAAATCAAACGATTAGGTATTTTATTGCGTTTGAAAATCTTCACTCAACAATGACAAAGATCAAACAACATGATTATTGTGGCAATTGAAAAACAATTTGAGTTAATACTCGTATGAGCATTTTGTAAAATTATTCACCAACTGAGCTCTAACTGCACTTGGTTCAAGTTATAATTTTTTTCACGTTTATTCCTAGACATAAGTAGTGCTTTTTATATACAGATTAAAGTAATAAAGTATCACAGAATTTTAAAATTATCTCTGGATTAAAAGAATACCAAAGAAACTGTATTCAATTTCTTTGGTTTTTTTTTTACTTTTCAGCCGTAACATTACTTTTTGAACAATAGAACGATAGAGATAGGCAGTTTATAGATATAACATAAACCATGAACAAATTCCAATAGTTATAATTAAAAAAAAAAAACTGCGTTGTCAAATTCCTTACACTGGCGGACACTAAAAACTGCCCAGCAGTTGAAAGCGTTAATATTTTTACCTACTTTCTCAAATAAACGAGTTGTTTGAGTAAACCGCGTGCGTGGGAGCACGTAAACACTCATTCGGAATGATATGGGTTGCGAGAGAGATATTTAATGATTCTAAGTGACCCTGTTTTTAAATATTACGTTACTGAACTAAATATTATTGCTTTTCGTTACATAACATTTTCAGTGTAAAATGTTCAACATTATTAATTGTGGCGAGTGTAATGTTTTACATCACGCTCTAGTCTGGCTTGCACATTCTATATTCAAACTTTCCATAGAGAATAAGAGGCCTTATTATGCAAAGTCTAGTAGAACCAGCATATTTACCGTGGCGTTCAAGTTTCACGATACTAGTGATGTCCGAGATAAACTTAGAAAGATTTCATTTCAATTCAAAGAGTCAATTGGCCAATTAAAAATATCACGTGTTATTTTTCGGAGATGCGAAAACGGAAGCCCTTCCATTTCTATGTTAGTAGAACCATCATTATACGTAATATTACGGTCTCACATGAAGTAATTAATGCTGGCAGAATGATAACATTAATTACACTTGAACTATTAGCCTCTGACCGACATATCGTCATCAGCCAAGTGTCCTCCACCTCCCACACTCATGTTACCAATAACATTATTTATGATAATTGTCAAGAATCACTGGAAATGATACTTCTTCGACAGTGTCGAGATACATACATTGAATCAGTTAAGTTATTAAATGATTTGTCCGAACGAGCGACCAATCTGCATGTGCGGTGCCGTCGCGTCGCCCTTTACCGTTACATAGCTTACTTGATTACCATTTCACGGACATGCACTCCCCTAAACTTAATGATGCAATCCGTAGACATGTATTTAATTAAGCGGCACTGCGGCGCACCGTGAACATTATCACTTGCCGACAACGCTGAGATGCATATTGCATAGCCCCTGGGTACAGCGTCACTGGCCACTGCTACCAGATGACGCCACGGAGGTACAAAATAAAGGGGTCAGTGCTGTGTCGTTGATCCGAGTCTGCTGCGGCTGCGCGGTGCGGTGAGGAGGGGGGCCAGGCCCCCCGCGCTCTCCGCTGCATGCTCCCCCCGCAGTCCTGCGCCCTCCTCAACTGACGGTGCGCCCCACCGCAGTTCAGCATTCCGCACTCGACGCGAGGGCGAAGCGCACGCCCTGCTTTACACGATCGCGTACGACGCGCCGCGCGCTCGCGGCTAGACGACCGCCATGTTTGACGTTTTCGGCTCCGTGAAGGGGCTTCTCAAGCTCGACTCTGTGTGCATCGACAACAATGTGTTCCGGCTACACTACAAAGCCACCGTGATCATCCTGATCGCGTTTTCGCTGCTCGTCACGTCGCGGCAATATATCGGCGACCCCATCGACTGCATCGTCGACGAGATCCCGCTCGCCGTCATGGACACGTACTGCTGGATCTACTCAACTTTCACAATCCCCAACCGGCTGGTGGGACGCGTCGGCAAGGACGTGGTGCAGGCGGGCGTCGCCTCGCACGTGGACGGCCAGGACGAGGTGAAGTACCACAAGTACTACCAGTGGGTGTGTTTTGTGTTGTTCTTCCAAGCCATTTTGTTTTATGTGCCGCGATACCTGTGGAAAACATGGGAAGGAGGCCGCATCAAGATGTTAGTGCTCGACCTCAACTGCCCTGTGGTGGGAGATGAGTGCAAGGATAGTCGCAAGAAGTTGCTCGTTGACTACTTCCACACAAACCTGCACACGCAAAACTTCTACGCGTTCCGTTTCTTCATCTGCGAGGTGTTGAACTTCATCAACGTCGTTGGCCAGATTTTCTTCATGGACTTCTTCCTGGACGGAGAGTTCTCCACGTACGGTAGTGACGTGGTGAGCTTCACCGAGATGGAGCCGGAGGAGCGCGTGGACCCGATGGCCAGAGTGTTCCCGAAAGTGACCAAGTGCACCTTCCACAAGTACGGTCCCTCGGGAACCGTGCAGAAGTTCGACGGCCTGTGCGTGCTGCCACTAAACATCGTCAACGAGAAGATCTACGTGTTCCTGTGGTTCTGGTTTATGATCCTGTCGATCCTGAGTGGAATCTCGCTGATTTACCGCATGGCTGTGGTGGCGGGACCGCGCGTGCGCCTGTACCTGCTGCGCGCACGCAGCCGCCTCGCCCCACAGGCGCAGGTGGAGACGGTGGCACGCGAGCTGCAGATCGGGGACTGGTTCGTGCTCTACCAGCTCGGGAAGAACATCGACCCCCTCATCTACAAGGAGTTGATGGGCGAGCTGGCCGAGAAGTTCGAAGGGAAGGACAGTGTGTAGTCTGTCGGGGCGTGTGAAGCGGCTAGTGGACATTGGGTCGTCCGTGTGACGTGTTAATAGTGATCGAAGGCCCGGTCCGCGTGGCGGGCCGGCGGCGCGCGGTGCGGTGGTGCGGCTACCTGCCCGCGCCGCGGACCGGGCGGGGCGCGCGCACAAAGAGCGCCAGGAGCGGCTGCACGCCGACATTCCATTACCCACGGCCGGCGCGGGGAACGACCTCCGCCGAGCCGCACTTGTTGTATTCCAGAACCGCTTTGAAACATATTAACGCTACCGAAATTCAAATAGGTGATATGACTCTTCCAAACGCAACACTTTGACTGAGTCGCGCCGCGTAGGGCGCGCGTGCATTTAGCGTAACTGGCGTAACGTTATTGGGGCATGTTTATACTAGTAGTCGTAGATGTAGTTAGATCTCGTGCCTTCGTTTTGTATTTTGTATTATTTGTGTGCGAGTGTATCATGTTGAAGGAACGTCTCATTGTGATATGTAATTATTATTAATCTAAATTAAGTGACTAGCGTGTACGAAATAGAACGTGTGGACGGCTACACGATACGATATTGTATAAAGCAATAATAAAGCTAAACTGTAATAAAACTTAATGAACTATTAATTATAAGATAATGGCTAAGTATACAAAATGAAAGTCGACAATATTATACATATACATAAGTAATTCGTACTGATTTGTATTAAACTTTTTTACATTGATAAAATCGATAAATACCTGAGATCATGGTTGATATTTTCTGAATATATTTACTGCCACATTATTTTTTGTATTATTTCGATAAGAACTCCTCATTAAAAATGATGATTCAACTAATCTTGAAGACAACAAAAACAAACCGCTTTGTTCAGCAGCCTCGACTCGACACAAAGCAACAATGACTACCACTAGCGCCATCTAGTGTAATAATGTGAAACCAAACTTCATTATTAAGCTCAAAATAGATGGCGCTGTTATAAATGCAGACACAATTACTCCACTTATTTTAGAATGTTATAGACGAGTTGTTTTTTTTTATGTTTAAACCATTGTCTAACAAACTAGTTCAAACTACTTATTATTTATAATAACAAGCCATGTAATCAATAAAAATAGGTTTGGTATCAATATGGTATATATCCATACATTTTGAGTTATCACTAATTTTAATAAAGCTATTAGGTAGTTGTGGTTGACATTGCATCCACAAATTTGAATGATTTGCCGCAAAACCATAATCATTCGCTAATTGAATCATTAAATTCATTCAATTATTTATCAATTACTTAAATGATTAATCATACAAAATATTGTTTAAAATAGTATTGCCTCATAAAATTGTCACAGTAATTAATTGACATGCAATGGGAAATACAATCAAGACTTTGTTCCCACTACTTTTATCCTGATCGTAAAACGTCATTGAAGTGACGTAGGTAATGTATACGACTGTGACGATAATATTGCGTTAGCTACGTAGCCGTAGTATTTGAAATACAACAGCTGTTCTTACACGCACTCATGCGTAAACTGTTGGGGCGAGAAAATACAAAAATATCCACTAGAATTGTAGTAGGTACCTAATCTAGGATGCTAATATGTACCTATATGGTATCACCGGGCAATTGACATTCATTAAGCTACTGTATGATTTGTGTCAATAATAATGTTAGGTTATTTTTCATGTTCGCAAGTGAACGATAGTGATATTCGAATGGTAAAATAATGCAAACTGGCGTTTCATTAGTTTGTTAGTAATATACTTTTGCAGAACGTTTTGCTATTTATAATAGGTAATTGAACCATAGTAAAATTTCAATCATAACTTTTGTATTGGATTATAAACTGTATTAACTTTAATGTAATTATATTATTTTAATTAATTATGAGTATTTATTTATTTAATACTTCATGCACATGACGTACAGACACGGACATAATGCCTTAGGCATTTTCTACCAGTCGACCTTTGCTTGATGTAGAGACAACTAATGGCAGGTGCAATATTGAAATTTAAACGTAGGTACCCTGGTTTATGGTAATAAACTATAGATACAATTTAATTATGCCTTTAGTCAAAATAATAAACTAATTAAATAAATATACTTTTACTGTTTAATCTGAGACTTAAACATTAGTAGTAACAGATAAATAATTGAAAAACATTAGGTAACGCTGTGACGATACTACTGCCAAATTCTTACCTTAGAGTAGGTATTGAAAAATTTTAATCATTATGTAAGTCGTTAATATTATTATAACTTAGTGGCATATACTGTCTGTATTAATGTACATGTATGTATGATTGAATGTTTGTTAATGCAGATTTGACTGTTTCTGGGGTAGTTACTTTATATCGCGGTATTAGCTGCGTCGGTATCCTTTGTCCACCAGCAGCCTAATTGCGTAAGTGAATTCTCCAAAGCAAACAAGCCGATTCCTTTAAAGAATCAGAATCATTTCTTTGAACTTTTTCGGTATTGCGAAACTAATTTGGAAAAAGTACAAACATCCTTCATTGAGTTGAAGTTCATCTACTGCGTTATGATTCATCAAACACGAACATTACACAATACCAAAAGTGAAGTTTTATCTCGATTCTTCCGCTTTCGTTCATTCTTTACAATCAATTCTACGTCAGAATATTGGTAATGGAAAGGAGCATAACCTTTCCGTTTCAGAGTGTAATAAGCAATACGTAAAGTCGTTTTTGGGAAAGAATCGACTAGTTTGCTTTGGAGAATTCACTTACGAAAATAGGCTGCAGATCGCCAAAAAAAAACGTACCTTCACGCAGACGAAGCTGCTGGCAGAATAGTACCAATAATTTAAATTTTCATTCATAACTTTTAATGCCGGTTTTTTAACCGACTTTCCATAAAGGAGGAGGTTCTCAATTCGGCTGTTTATATTTTTTTTATGTATGTTCAGGCATAACTCCGTCATATATAAACGGATTTGCAAAATTCTTTTTTTGTTTGAAAGAAGTTTACTCCGAAATTTGGTATAGATCTGATGAAAACTTCGGCGATATACAACAGAACTCCTCAATAAATGATGGCAAATCTCTCAGCTTTGCTGCAATCGCATGTCTGTTTATATTTTATACCATTTCATAACATACCATCACGCCAGTATGCTCTAAACGGGTAAGCAGATGTGTACAGTTCAACCTGGTACACTCTCATTCCACCGGTTATGTTCAAGTTGTAATGTTATTTGGGTAATCTATTCTGCCATCACTGTGGACGTTTTAGGTACCTTACTATAGAACTTGTCCATTGTGTACAACTAAAATGTGAAAAATTAAAAACTATTTAACAAAAAAATAAAACACTAAAAAGACGGTTTATTTTTTTGTCAAAAGATTTTTTTAAACTTAATAGTACATATCTTATGCACAGATAAGGTAAAAAACTTCAGCCATATTTATAAAAAAAACTAACCATTATGACATCGCCGCTACCGCTTGCATACTTTGTGTCATAATGGTTAGTTTTTTTTTGAATTTGAATTATTTGAATTTAGAATCTTTACCTATCTATAGATAGGTAAAGATTCTAAATTCAAATAATAAATTTGAATTAAGAATCTACTAATCAGTTCTTCAACAGTTAAAAAGATTTTTATAAATAAGGCCCTACTATATCAAGTCTAACTCTAAACCAAGCCTAAACGTGTGAAATATTTCACTCCGAGCCGTCAGTGTTTGTGTCGGTCGTGATGTTTGCCCGCGCCGGCGCACATCGCTACGTTCCAGGAAGTTCTCGTTTACCTGGCTAGAACAAACGGTGGGACCTCCTTTGTTACGATGGGCACACTATACAAACTTCTTACTTTACTTGACGGCATTGTTTTTTATCCAGGTAGATATGAGGGATCATGAAATAACGTGTCTTATATTGTAGTAACAGGTAATTTGCAGAAAGTTTTTATGTCATATTCTTTTGTGTTGTTGCTTTGTGATTGTTCGTGTTGCGTTGGGTCTGTGTTGAATAAATGTGTTTTGTTTTATTCTATAGCAGCGTGGCTTGCATTAATATTGTACTGCATCTGTAGCCAAGTTGACAATCTACAATCGATAACGCTAGTAGAAAACGAATCAATGTATGAGAATGACACATCAAACGTTAAGTCACGTGGTCACACCATACAAATAGGAGGCGTTAACGTTTGTAGAAAGAGATTCGATACGAAACGTTTGCAACTTGGCTAGGAGGGAAGTGTCTTTCGTAAAACTACTCGAAGACTTACAGAAGTAACTTGCACAAAACAATTTTTAAATTTATTTTGTACCTATATTGCCAAATCTTGGAAATCCATCATCACCATTCATGATTTAGTAAGGACAGATACATGCCAAACTTAGCCTAAAATGAGAGAAATTCCGGTAACTGGAACGAAAATCTATCACGTCTGTGTTCCCCGAAGATTTGTAGTGTTGCTCCAGCACCTGTAGCTAAGATGACAATCTTTAAACCAATAAATATATGGGAATGATCATAGATTTAGATTTTTTTAATACTATATCTATGGGAATGACACATCTGAGGCCATAAAGTGCGCGCAAGATAAGTCTGCGCGCGGCCATAATTGGAACTAATCGTTTGTCATTTATGTCAGGTGTCAAGAGAGTCTTGTATTCCGTGTTTTTATTCGTTTCCGAATTATATAATCGACATCATTATGCCAAAAGTAATTTAAAGTGCTGGCAGGGATGTTTTCTTGAAGTGAACAAGACATAACGGGCCTACGGTACCGTTGAACCGTACAAAGATAGAGCCCGCGTTGCTTATTTGACAGGTAACTTTTAGGGATACCATTATACAAAAATTTCCCTATATTTTCGTACTACCGGTGCCTGACAGTATTGGTTTTTGGGTGGTACATAAATATATCAGCGGACAGGACCGGCATCATGTAATATAATGCATCATTGTAATTTTTTTTAGGCGTTTCTGAACGCACCACCGTCACCCAAATAACTCAAGAGGGTTATGTGGCAGCAGCTTCATCAAACATTGAACAGAAATTAAAAAAGAATTGAAATTGAAATTGTTAGACCAAATTTAAAAGTAGGTAATATTAAGTATTCAATAAAAGATTTACAATAATTTCATGAAGCTTTTTTCATCATATTCTATGCAAGTAGAAAAAGCTAGTAATTAATTATGATTAACTTAAATTACTTTAAGTTTCGAGTAATGAAAAATGACTATTGATTAAATGAAGGAAAAAAGATCAGTTATGCTGGCAACATTAAGCACGCCACCCGTCGCGCGTAGACTTATCTTGCGCGCACTCTAGTACGAGTTTTTACTCACGCTCAATCACGTTAACGTTTAAACGTCAATTTGTCTTGAAACTGCATAAGCGCCGTCTGGTGGCGGTAAGGAGAAACCTCTTTTTAAGGGTTCCGTACCCAAAGGGTAAAAACGGGACCCTATTACTAAGACTCCGCGATCAGTCTGTCTGTCTGTCCGTCTGTCACCAGGCTGTGTCTCATGAACCGTCATAGCTAGACAGTTGAAATTTTCACAGACGATGTATTTCTGTTGCCGCTATAACAACAAATACAAAAAACAGAATAAAATAAATAATTAAGTGGGGCTCCCATAAAACAAACGTGCATTTTTTTGCCGTTTTTTGCGATAATGGTACGGAACCCTTCGTGCGCGACTCCGAATCGCACTTGGCAGGTTTTTTGTATACATTTTGACATAACAGATCGTTTACTTTATCACGCGTGAGTTCGTTAAAAATCTCGGCGTGAACGTTAAGTCACGTGGTCAGCCCATAATAAATAGAAGGCATAACGATTGTAGAAAGAGATTTCATACGAAACGTTTGCAGTTATGTTTAAAATACATATAATTGGGGTCGAGCCTTTTGTCACCAACTGGTCACAAGTACAGACCATAGACTACTATTTATATATGCTACAGACTCCAGGCTGCTACTGAACTGACACCAATGAGGAAGGAAAATCTATGGAGACGGCCTATTCTACTATATGAAGAATAGTTATACACATATCTATCAAATCGACACACGCATGTCAAAAAGCGTTTTGTCTCTTTTTAACTAAACAAGAACTACATATGAAAAGAGAGACATCTAAATGTTTGTCAAGGACTAAACTTGGTAACACTTTTGTGTGACGACAAAATCATGTCTATGCGTGGCCGGTCGCCATGTTGATTACCGAGTAAAATTGGTAGTTGTGTGCTGTTTATGTACGTTTATCTGTGTAGTTGTGCTGTCAAACAGTTGCAAATGGCCTACCTCATTGGCCAATGGGCAGCCATCTTAAGTTCCCGATTTATGTAGGTATCACGCTAATTTCGTAGGTATGGCAAGTCCATAGGTTTATAAGTCAGTGACTGACACAATTAAACCCCTGTCTATGCCCATAACCATAGATATCGTTTTTTTTTTTGCTCCCATAACAATCGATGTCATTGGCAGCATTTCATGTAAGAAAGAATGAAACTGTTAGATATCAGTCATTATTTCATAGATAGCCGACTCGCTTAATGTGCTCAAAGCTTCCAAGGAGACCTAAACAGGTGTCAATTTAAACTACAATTCATGTAAAGTACATACTTACTGACAAATATGTTGCTCAAGCACTTACTTAGATACCAGGTAACGTCGTACGAATTACATGTTTTCAAGTAACACCTACTTATTATAGGTACCTATATGTACTTGAAAATTTAGTGTATGAGTTTGAACGTAATTGTGATCACGCGGTTTGTCCACGGGAGTGAAGCCGCGGGCAACAGCTAGTGCTCAATAAAAAGAAATAAAAACAAGGCAATATTTTACTTTAGCTACCTACACAGGACCTATGGAATTTGAAACTTTATTTCTATCTCTGAGTAGGTTAAAAGATCACAGGGATATAAATAGGACCCCGTTGTCAGAAAGAGATAAACAAACTGTTCAAACGTACTTACGTTCGTGTCGCGGCCGACACGAACGACTCACTCAGGACGGACTGAGTTCACTCAAGCTGGTCAGCTTGTGTTTATATTGCCGCGCAGACGTAGGTAAAACATATCCACCTCAGTATATATGTAACATCATTGCCCCCGACACATTTTTATTTCATGCTACATAATTAATCTAGTAGTAGACATACTTCGATCAACAATCTATTGAACGCGTATGACACGATATCTTGCGAAAACATACCCCGACTCAAACAGTAAAACGCCTATAACTTTAGAATGGCTGAACAGATTTTCATCAAACACAGCTAAGAACACTATCGATAAAGTCACCTTTCAAACAAGCGAAATCAAAATGGGTTCATCCGTTTAGGAGCTATGGAGCCACAGACAGATATACAAATACAGATATATACAAAAGTCTACCGAACCGATTTCCATCAAACATAGCTAAGAACACTCTCATCCTGATTCGTTTAGAGAATGACAACACAAGTTGACAGTTGTACCAAATAGTAGTCCATGGTTGTACCTACTCCCAATGTGTTTTTACCCGTCCGAAAAATTTAATCTTTACGGGGTAGGGTTCACCCTGGAGTTCCGGTATACTTTCGGGCGGGCCCGTAACTTCGTTGACGGAGTTAGGCAGTTGAACCCCAGCTGTCAAATTTTCTGTCTTCTGATTACCTGCTGTAACCTTAATTACTATCAGAGATGGACTAATGACATCCAGGCAAAAAAAAACTACAGCAACAAAGATTAACACGTCCGTCATTGATATATTAAAACATAGAATGAAAATAGAATAATCCGATACATTACTTTTCTGCACAGAGATAATTAATCTAACTAGATATCGCAAGTCCCTCCATTTGTATGAAAACCAAGCGTGCCACTTTTTCACACACAATTTAAAAACATTTTTTCTTACCAATGAAAGAAAAGAAACCATCCAATGCCTCTGCCAACTTTTTAGGGTTCCGTACCCAAAAGGTAAAAACGGGACCCTATTACTAAGACTCCGCGATCCGTCTGTCTGTCTGTCTGTCCGTCTGTCACCAGGCTGTATCTCATAAACCGTGATAGCTAGACAGTTGAAATTTTCATAGATGATGTATTTCTGTTGTCGCTATAACAACAAATACTAAAAACAGAATAAAATAAATATTTAAGTGGGGCTCCCATACAACAAACGTGATTTTTTTTGCCGTTTTTTGCGATAATGGTACGGAATCCTTCGTGCGACTCGCACTTGTTCTATACTGTCTTTACATCTCAATATGGCATAAAAAGGCATTTATCTAGATTTTGTTAGATTTGTCTGTGCTTTTCTGCAACTAATTAGTGAAGGACTAGGCAACCTATACAATATTCACTTTATAGAGACAGGATAATATTAATTAATTATATTACCAACTGTATAAATAAATCTGCTCGCAAGTTCCATGAACCGATACATAGAAACATACCATTTACAGTTAACTTGTAACTTTAAACCAACAATGACGGCTATACTCCTTGTACATAACATTACTCATTGTTTTACGCAAGTTGGTATTACTTTAGTTAATAAACTTATGGAAATGAGAAAATCCGGTCAAGTGTGCGTCACTCTCGCACAAACATAGGTATAGTTCGATTCAAACTTAATGGCGGATGTGTAGGTTGAAAGCAAAAGAAAGAAAGAAAAATATTTTATTGTTATAATTCGTTCCGCGATTAACACGGTACCCATTGACTTATAATTATGATAGTATGGACAGAGCGGGCCGTGCGTTCTCTGGCGCCACAATTTGATCACACTAGACGTAGAGAGAGAATCGCCAAGCGGTCGGCAGTTCGGGAGCGGACGTGTTTGCGAGACGTTCTAAATGTTTCTTGAATGGTGAACGCGTTTAAACAAACCGCGTTCGGACGGCCGTATCTTTACTATTTAAATCTATGATAGTAGCCCATCCCTTATCCCCGCTGTCATATTTTACAACCACGCAGCGACAAACCTCGTGCTCCGAGCCACCATTAAGTTTGAATTTAACTATACCTACAAACAAGTCCCGTTATTTAGCCTCAACTAGACTGGATTGACCGCGACATACTTGTGTATGGGAAAAAGGTTGTTTTTCATGATTACCGTGGTTAGGTTAGGTTATACGTTTTGTTATTGCGCCAGCTAAGTTAGTCTATACTCTACTCGCTGAATGACTAATGTTTGCAACAGAAACTTGTGGTAACTGGTAAGCAAATGTTTAATGACAGCATAGCGCACTTATCAACTCGGAGAGGGATCGTCACCGTTTCACGCAATCTGAACTCTCAGGAACCGCGGTGCGGTGCGTGGTCAACTTGCAGTTACGTCTCTGCGGCGAGCCGTAAGCGCGGCGTCACCTAGCCGTAGCCGAGTAGACGTACCGGAGCTGCTGCTGATCCGCTTTGGTTACGTGCTTACATTAGTTTGACGCCTGTTCGACGTCGAGGCGAAAGGCGTAAGGTAACGATCCCTTCCAGAGTTGTTAAGTGTGCAATGACCTTTATCTACAGCTGGTTACTCACTGAAGGTATCTTCCTAGACTAGACTCCATGTCTTAGATGCCCGTATTATACATTTACAAGGCTTTACGACAACTCAAAAAAGCCAGTTTTACTTGAAATAGTAACTGCCTGACACGGGAAGCCAACCCAGGAACACTCATTCAGCAATACTTAGCACTTGCGAGTGCGACCACAGGGCCAACGGGACACAATTTTGTTGTACCTACCTAACAAATTCCAGAGGGCAAAATCAACAAAAAAAACCCCGACTGCTTCAAAAGCGAACTAAAAAGACGTAAACAAGAAGAGAATCATGCTGTGCAGTCGGAGGATACATATTCGCGAGCTGCAGTCGGGTTTTTTGTATTTTTGATTTTTATTTATGACATCTTAGTTTTTTTTTTAATTTATAGTTACATTTAAACAAATAAGTGTTATATATTTTTGAAATCGCCTCTTAAAACCCTTCATTTTGATACACCACACGATGGGTTTGGAAGAAAAAAAACATTTTTGTCTGACAATATTTTTCTATTTTACAATTCTTAGGAACAAACATACATAGGTACATACATACATACATAGAGTGATAAACACATTACCCACCTTCGACAGTCGGGTAAAAATAAATCATAATGTAGGTAAGCAAGTAAGATTTTTTGTCTCACCAAACTGAACACATCTTGTCTAAGCCATAAGTACCCATTAATTAGAGACCCGACCTTGGAACCACATTGTTACTTCCTCTACCAATTGTTTCCATTGTGGATTTGTGACCAAGTACACGATAACCGAGCCGTTTCACTGTCTCGTGTTTAATTCATGCTAATTATGTAAATAATTAGGTCGTTTATTTAATTAAATTGTAGGTACTGTTGTTATTTTTTTTCTATTTGCTTGGTTTTAAAGATGACTTTTGATTTTTACTTTTTAACCAGTTGTAAGAAAGAGGAGCTCGTGGCTAAATAATAACAGCCGCACGGGTCGATCATCAAGGTTAAGCAACACTTGACGAGGTCGGTCCGTGGATGGGTGACCATTTCAACATACCGGGTTTCCTCCGTGCCTCGACAAGCACGTTAAGCCGTTGGTCCCGGCTGTCATTTGAAGATCAAGACAATCGTTACGGGTAGTCAGAAGCTTGAGATCTGACACCAGCATAGAAATATAAAATACACACCAGTCTTGCCAAGAGGTACCGTGTTACCCAGTTACTGGGTTGTGGAGGTCAGATAGGCAGTCGCTCCATGTAAAACACTGGTACTTAGCTGAATCCGGTAAGACTGGAAGCCGACCCCAATATAGTTGGGAAAAGGCTAGGCAGATGATGAACCAGTTATAAGATTTGTAATTAAATTATATATGCCTTGTTGCGTATATATTTCAAGAGTAAGGGCAGTCTTATGGAAACTTCTTCCACTCCAACTGACGCGACGCACTCGCCATGGCAACAAGCTGAGTCGAGGGGTTGAGTCAAGTGAAGGCAATTACCTTAAAGGGTTCAGCAGTTAAGAGGAAATATGGTCAGAGAGCGCCGACTGAATTTCCTTAGTAAAAAGTCATAATTCGAGGTTTGGCTCTCGACTCTTTCCTCCTCCAATATTGGACCAATTTAAAAGATATTCCATAAACTGGTAAAGTAAGATATATACTACGTCCCTATGTTTTCCTTTTTTCATTTATATTTGTCAAATTTTTACACTAAGCCTCTGTTGCTAGCGCAATTTTGAGAATTTTATGAGGACTCTAGTGCTTCTAAAGATAATGTATCATCAAAAAGGAAAACATAGTATATATCTTTAATTTTCCTAGTAGTAGTCACGCTTCAATCAACAATCATTCGAAACACGTAATTATGACATGAACTCTTGCGAAAAAACACAAATTAAAAGAGTAAAATGCGGATAACTTTTGAACGGGTCAACCGATTTTAATCAATGATAGCTAAGAACACTCTCGACAATTGACAAAGTCACCTTTCAATCAAATAAAAAACATAATCAAAATCATACATACAGACACTTCAAACTTATATTACACCGTCGTTTTTGCGTCGGGGGGGAGGGGGTTAGTCGTAAGTACGGAACACCTCAGTTTCGATTATTTACGAAGGAAATTCTGACAAGGGAATGGGGTGTAATGATGTTGTTGTTTGTTTTCAAGTAGATACCTAAGTACTTAGCTATTTTTATATGACTAAACAATAAATCAACTTCAAATGACCTAAATTTTTAATAAAATCCAATATCTATTCAGTTAAATACAAATAAGGATATTCGATAAACGACGATATAAATAAGCCTTTATGGAGCGCAACCTCAACATGACCTAATACTTACCTATGCAATGCATTTATGCAGTCATAATATAGATACATAATGTATTTATCGGCCATATAGGTATAAGTAAATGGTCTCCCAAGATAAAGCCGTCGTGGACAGAAAGTGTCCGTATCACTGCGTTTTGCAACGGTTGCTAACGTGCGCATTGCATAAACAACCCGTTGTTGACCTGTCAGCTCGCAGTCGCAACGGCTGAGTTGACATAACATCGTAACTCTAGAAAGCGTGGAATAATCTAGATTTATTGATGACTGAGACTGTTATTAATACTTTTAAATCAGTCTACAATCTTCGTCTTAGCGTGTTGATGCCAAATACAGTGCGTATTATACTATATAAAACTGCATTACCACTGACTGACTGACATAATTGTTCTCCCAGATGGTGGATGGGGAGGTGGGTATATTTTGACAGATTCGTAAACAAGTGACTCTCGCGAGTTTGGGAAAAGTCCCAAACCTCCCCTTTTCCTCCCCCCTCCTCCCCCCCTCTATCGTATCTCGGAAACTAAGGTACCCGTAGAATGTTTTTTTTACGGATTCGTTTAGAGGAGGCTCGGAAAAGCAAAAACCATTTTTCAAATTTGACCCCCTCGCCCCCCTTCTCCCCCCCTTTAAGCTTTTCTCGGAAGTTGAGAGACTTGGAACATTTCTTTTTTCAGATTCATATAAAGGGGCAATGCTATAGTCACAAACGAACCAGTTTTCAAAGTTGACCCCCTTGCCCCCCTTCACCCCCATCCCCCCCGTTTTGGCGAATCTTTTTTTTTAAGTTTTTTTTACGGATTCGTTTAGAGGAGGCTCGCAATAGTAAAAACCATTTTTCAAAAATGACCCCCTCGCCCCCCTTCTCCCCCCCTTTAAGTGGATCTCGGAAGTTGAGAGACTTGGAACATTTCTTTTTTCAGATTCATATAAAGGGGCAATGCTATAGTCACAAACAATCCATTTTTCAAAGTTGACCCCCTTGCCCCCCTTCTCCCCCCCCCCCCCCCCGTTTTGGCGAATCTTTTTTTTTCAGTTTTTGTTACGGATTCAGCGTAGGGATCCCGAGTGGAGCGAACCTACGAGACCGAGTGCAGCGCAGGCGGGAGGTGGCGAGCGAAGCGAGCCGGCGACCTCCGTAGCGTAACGAAGGTTGAGTGGGTGAAGCGAAACTCAGTGCCTGGCGACGACAAGCAAACATTAGGGTTATGTTTTTTGGAACAAAGTGTAGGGTAGGTGTAGGGTAGGTGTAGGGTAGGTGTAGGGTAGGTGTAGGGTAGGTGTAGGGTAGGTGTAGGGTAGGTGTAGGGTAGGTGTAGGGTAGGTGTAGGGTAGGTGTAGGGTAGGTGTAGGGTAGGTGTAGGGTAGGTGTAGGGTAGGTGTAGGGTAGGTGTAGGGTAGGTGTAGGGTAGGTGTAGGGTAGGTGTAGGGTAGGTGTAGGGTAGGTGTAGGGTAGGTGTAGGGTAGGTGTAGGGTAGGTGTAGGGTAGGTGTAGGGTAGGTGTAGGGTAGGTGTAGGGTAGGTGTAGGGTAGGTGTAGGGTAGGTGTAGGGTAGGTGTAGGGTAGGTGTAGGGTAGGTGTAGGGTAGGTGTAGGGTAGGTGTAGGGTAGGTGTAGGGTAGGTGTAGGGTAGGTGTAGGGTAGGTGTAGGGTAGGTGTAGGGTAGGTGTAGGGTAGGTGTAGGGTAGGTGTAGGGTACGTGTAGGGTAGGTGTAGGGTAGGTGTAGGGTAGGTGTAGGGTAGGTGTAGGGTAGGTGTAGGGTAGGTGTAGGGTAGGTGTAGGGTAGGTGTAGGGTAGGTGTAGGGTAGGTGTAGGGTAGGTGTAGGGTAGGTGTAGGGTAGGTGTAGGGTAGGTGTAGGGTAGGTGTAGGGTAGGTGTAGGGTTGGTTAAGGAATACTTCTCAAAAACACGACAAAGCCGCGAGCTGCTTGCAGCTCGCGCACCAAGCGAATACTAGTTATATTATATAAAACTGCATTACCACTCACTGACTGACTCACTCATTGACATAATTGTTCTCCCAGATGGTGAAGGGGGAGGTGGGTATATTTTGAAAGATTCGTATACAAGTAACTCCCGTGAGTATGGGAAAAGTCCCAAACCTCCCCTTTTCCTCCCCCCTCCTCCCCCCCTCTATCGTATCTCGGAAACTAAGGTACCCGTATTTTTTGTTTTTTACGGATTCGTTTAGAGGAGTCTCGCAAAAGTAAAAACCATTTTTCAAAGTTGACCCCTCGCCCCCCTTCTCCCCCCCTTTAAGCGGATCTCGAAAGTTGAGAGACTTGGAACATTTCTTTTTTCAGATTCATATAAAGGGGCAATGCTATAGTCACAAACGAACCAGTTTTCAAAGTTGACCCCCTTGCCCCCCTTCTCCCCCCTCCCCCCCGTTTTGGCTAATCTTTTTTTTTTGGTTTTTTTTACGGAATCGTTTAGAGGAGGTTCGGAAAAGTAAAAACCATTTTTCAAAGTTGACCCCCTCGCCCCCCTTCTCCCCCCCTTTAAGCGGATCTCGAAAGTTGAGAGACTTGGAACATTTCTTTTTTCAGATTCATATAAAGGGGCAATGCTATAGTCACAAACAAACCATTTTTCAAAGTTGGCCCCCTTGCCCCCCTTCTCCCCCCTCCCCCCCCCCCCCGTTTTGGCTAAATTTTTTTTTTGTTTTTTTTACGGAATCGTTTAGAGGAGGCTCGGAAAAGTAAAAACCATTTTTCAAGGTTGACCGCTTCGCACCCCCTTCTCCCCCCCCTTTAAGCGGATCTCGGAAGTTGAGAGACTTGGAACATTTCTTTTTTCAGATTCATATAAAGGGGCAATGCTATAGTCTCAAACAAACCATTTTTCAAAGTTGTCCCCTTGCCCCACATCTCCCCCCTTCCCCCCCCCCCCGTTTTGGCGAATTTTTTTTTTGTTTTTTTTACGGTTTCAGCGTAGGGATCCCGAGTGGAGCGAACCTACGAGACCGAGTGCAGCGCAGGGGGGGAGGTGGCGAGCGAAGCGAGCCGGCGACCTCCGAAGCGTAACGAAGGTTGAGTGGGTGAAGCGAAACTCAGTGCCTGGCGACGACAAGCAAACATTAGGGTTATGTTTTTTGGAACAAAGTGTAGGGTAGTTGTAGGGTAGGTGTAGGGTAGGTGTAGGGTAGGTGTAGGGTAGGTGTAGGGTAGGTGTAGGGTAGGTGTAGGGTAGGTGTAGGGTAGGTGTAGGGTAGGTGTAGGGTAGGTGTAGGGTAGGTGTAGGGTAGGTGTAGGGTAGGTGTAGGGTAGGTGTAGGGTAGGTGTAGGGTAGGTGTAGGGTAGGTGTAGGGTAGGTGTAGGGTAGGTGTAGGGTAGGTGTAGGGTAGGTGTAGGGTAGGTGTAGGGTAGGTGTAGGGTAGGTGTAGGGTAGGTGTAGGGTAGGTGTAGGGTAGGTGTAGGGTAGGTGTAGGGTAGGTGTAGGGTAGGTGTAGGGTAGGTGTAGGGTAGGTGTAGGGTAGGTGTAGGGTAGGTGTAGGGTAGGTGTAGGGTAGGTGTAGGGTAGGTGTAGGGTAGGTGTAGGGTAGGTGTAGGGTAGGTGTAGGGTAGGTGTAGGGTAGGTGTAGGGTAGGTGTAGGGTAGGTGTAGGGTAGGTGTAGGGTAGGTGTAGGGTAGGTGTAGGGTAGGTGTAGGGTAGGTGTAGGGTAGGTGTAGGGTAGGTGTAGGGTAGGTGTAGGGTAGGTGTAGGGTAGGTGTAGGGTAGGTGTAGGGTAGGTGTAGGGTAGGTGTAGGGTAGGTGTAGGGTAGGTGTAGGGTAGGTGTAGGGTAGGTGTAGGGTAGGTGTAGGGTAGGTGTAGGGTAGGTGTAGGGTAGGTGTAGGGTAGGTGTAGGGTAGGTGTAGGGTAGGTGTAGGGTAGGTGTAGGGTAGGTGTAGGGTAGGTGTAGGGTAGGTGTAGGGTAGGTGTAGGGTAGGTGTAGGGTAGGTGTAGGGTAGGTGTAGGGTAGGTGTAGGGTAGGTGTAGGGTAGGTGTAGGGTAGGTGTAGGGTAGGTGTAGGGTAGGTGTAGGGTAGGTGTAGGGTAGGTGTAGGGTAGGTGTAGGGTAGGTGTAGGGTAGGTGTAGGGTAGGTGTAGGGTAGGTGTAGGGTAGGTGTAGGGTAGGTGTAGGGTAGGTGTAGGGTAGGTGTAGGGTAGGTGTAGGCTAGGTGTAGGGTAGGTGTAGGGTAGGTGTAGGGTAGGTGTAGGGTGTAGGGTAGGTGTAGGGTAGGTGTAGGGTAGGTGTAGGATAGGTGTAGGGTAGGTGTAGGGTAGGTGTAGGGTAGGTGTAGGGTAGGTGTAGGGTAGGTGTAGGGTAGGTTAAGGAATGCTTCTCAAAAATACGACAAAGCCGCGAGCTGCTTGCAGCTCGCGCACCAAGCAAAAACTAGTTATACTATATAAAACTGCATTACCACTCACTCACTGACTCACTCATTGACATAATTGTTCTCCCAGATGGTGGATGGGGAGGTGGGTATATTTTGACAGATTCGTAAACAAGTAACTCCCGTGAGTATGGGAAAAGTCCCAAACCTCCCCTTTTCCTCCCCCCTCCTCCCCCCCTCTATCGTATCTCGGAAACTAAGGTACCCGTAGAATGTTTTTTTTACGGATTCGTTTAGAGGAGGCTCGGAAAAGTAAAAAGCATTTTTCAAAGTTGACCCCCTCGCCCCCCTTTTCCCCCCCTTTAAGCGGATCTCGAAAGTTGGAACATTTGGAACATTTCTTTTTTCAGATTCATATAAAGGGGCAATGCTTTAGTCACAAACGAACCAGTTATCAAAGTTGACCCCCTTGCCCCCCTTCTCCCCCCTCCCCCCCCGTTTTGGCGAATCTTTTTTTTTTGTTTTTTTTACGAAATCGTTTAGAGGAGGCTCGGAAAAGTAAAGACCATTTTTCAAAGTTGACCCCCTCGCCCCCCTTTCCCCCCCCGTTTTGGCGAATCTTTTTTTTTTGTTTTTTTTACGGATTCAGCGTAGGGATCCCGAGTGGAGCGAACCTACGAGACCGAGTGCAGCGCAGGGGGGAGGTGGCGAGCGAAGCGAGCCGGCGAACTCCGTAGCGTAACGAAGGTTGAGAGGGTGAAGCGAAACTCAGTGCCTGGCGACGACAAGCAAACATTAGGGTTATGGTTTTTGGAACAAAGTTTAGGGTAGGTGTAGGGTAGGTGTAGGGTAGGTGTAGGGTAGGTGTAGGGTAGGTGTAGGGTAGGTGTAGGGTAGGTGTAGGGTAGGTGTAGGGTAGGTGTAGGGTAGGTGTAGGGTAGGTGTAGGGTAGGTGTAGGGTAGGTGTAGGGTAGGTGTAGGGTAGGTGTAGGGTAGGTGTAGGGTAGGTGTAGGGTAGGTGTAGGGTAGGTGTAGGGTAGGTGTAGGGTAGGTGTAGGGTAGGTGTAGGGTAGGTGTAGGGTAGGTGTAGGGTAGGTGTAGGGTAGGTGTAGGGTAGGTGTAGGGTAGGTGTAGGGTAGGTGTAGGGTAGGTGTAGGGTAGGTGTAGGGTAGGTGTAGGGTAGGTGTAGGGTAGGTGTAGGGTAGGTGTAGGGTAGGTGTAGGGTAGGTGTAGGGTAGGTGTAGGGTAGGTGTAGGGTAGGTGTAGGGTAGGTGTAGGGTAGGTGTAGGGTAGGTGTAGGGTAGGTGTAGGGTAGGTGTAGGGTAGGTGTAGGGTAGGTGTAGGGTAGGTGTAGGGTAGGTGTAGGGTAGGTGTAGGGTAGGTGTAGGGTAGGTGTAGGGTAGGTGTAGGGTAGGTGTAGGGTAGGTGTAGGGTAGGTGTAGGGTAGGTGTAGGGTAGGTGTAGGGTAGGTGTAGGGTAGGTGTAGGGTAGGTGTAGGGTAGGTGTAGGGTAGGTGTAGGGTAGGTGTAGGGTAGGTGTAGGGATGGTGTAGGGTAGGTGTAGGGTAGGTGTAGGGTAGGTGTAGGGTAGGTGTAGGGTAGGTGTAGGGTAGGTGTAGGGTAGGTGTAGGGTAGGTGTAGGGTAGGTGTAGGGTAGGTGTAGGGTAGGTGTAGGGTAGGTGTAGGGATGGTGTAGGGTAGGTGTAGGGTAGGTGTAGGGTAGGTGTAGGGTAGGTGTAGGGTAGGTGTAGGGTAGGTGTAGGGTAGGTGTAGGGTATGTGTAGGGTAGGTCTAGGGTAGGTGTAGGGTAGCTGTAGGGTAGGTGAGCCGCGAGCTGCTTGCAGCTCGCGCACCAAGCAAAAACTAGTTATAATATATAAAACTGCATTACCACTGACTCACTGACTCACTCACTCACTCATTGACATAATTGTTCTCCCAGATGGTGGAGGGGAAGGTGGGTATATTTTGACAGATTCGTAAACAAGTAACTCCCGTGAGTATGGGAAAAGTGCCAAACCTCCCCTTTTCCCCCCCCTTCCTCCCCCCCTCTATCGTATCTCGGAACCTAAGATACCCGTATTTTTTGTTTTTTACGGATTCGTTTAGAGGAGGCTCGCAAAAGTAAAAACCATTTTTCAAAGTTGACCCCCTCGCCCCCCTTCTCCCCCCCTTTAAGCGGATCTCGAAAGTTGGAACATTAGGAACATTTCTTTTTTCAGATTCATATAAAGGGGCAATGCTATAGTCACAAACAAACCATTTTTCAAAGTTGTCCCCCTTCCCCCCCTTCTCCCCCCTCCCCCCCCGTTTTGGCAAATCTTTTTTTTTGTTTTTTTTACGGAATCGTTTAGAGGAGGCTCGGAAAAGTAAAAACCATTTTTCAAAGTTGACCCCCTCGCCCCCCTTCTCCCCCCCTTTAAGCGGATCTCGGAAGTTGAGAGACTTGGAACATTTCTTTTTTCAGATTCATATAAAGGGGCAATGCTATAGTCACAAACAAACGATTTTTCAAAGTTGACCCCCTTGCCCCCCTTCTCCCCCCTTCCCCCCCCGTTTTGGCGAATCTTATTTTTTGTTTTTTTTACGGATTCAGCGTAGGGATCCCGAGTGGAGCGAACCTACGAGACCGAGTGCGACCTCCGTAGCGTAACGAAGGTTGAGTGGGTGAAGCGAAACTCAGTGCCTGGCGACGACAAGCTAACATTAGGGTTATGCTTTTTGGAACAAAGTTTAGAGTAGGTGTAGGGTAGGTGTAGGGTAGGTGTAGGGTAGGTGTAGGGTAGGTGTAGGGTAGGTGTAGGGTAGGTGTAGGGTAGGTGTAGGGTAGGTGTAGGGTAGGTGTAGGGTAGGTGTAGGGTAGGTGTAGGGTAGGTGTAGGGTAGGTGTAGGGTAGGTGTAGGGTAGGTGTAGGGTAGGTGTAGGGTAGGTGTAGGGTAGGTGTAGGGTAGGTGTAGGGTAGGTAAAGGGTAGGTGTAGGGTTGGTGTAGGGTAGGTGTAGGGTAGGTGTAGGGTAGGTGTAGGGTAGGTGTAGGGTAGGTGTAGGGTAGGTGTAGGGTAGGTGTAGGGTAGGTGTAGGGTAGGTGTAGGGTAGGTGTAGGGTAGGTGTAGGGTAGGTGTAGGGTAGGTGTAGGGTAGGTGTAGGGTAGGTGTAGGGTAGGTGTAGGGTAGGTGTAGGGTAGGTGTAGGGTAGGTGTAGGGTAGGTGTAGGGTAGGTGTAGGGTAGGTGTAGGGTAGGTGTAGGGTAGGTGTAGGGTAGGTGTAGGGTAGGTGTAGGGTAGGTGTAGGTTAGGTATAGGGTAGGTGTAGGGACAACAACACGCGAGCTGCTTGCAGCTCGCGCACCAAGCAAATACTAGTTATACTATATAAAACTGCATTACCACTCACTCACTCACTGACTCACTGACTCATTGACATAATTGTTCTCCCAGATGGTGGATGGGGAGGTGGGTATATTTTGACAGATTCGTAAACAAGTAACTCCCGTGAGTATGGGAAAAGTCCCAAACCTCCCCTTTTCCTCCCCCCTCCTCCCCCCCTCTATCGTATCTCGGAAACTAAGGTACCCGTAGAATGTTTTTTTTACGGATTCGTTTAGAGGAGGCTCGGAAAAGTAAAAAGCATTTTTCAAAGTTGACCCCCTGGCCCCCCTTCTCCCCCCCTTTAAGCGGATCTCGAAAGTTGAGAGACTTGGAACATTTCTTTTTTCAGATTCATATAAAGGGGCAATGCTATAGTCAAAAACAAACCATTTTTCAAAGTTGACCCCCTTGCACCCCTTCTCCCCCCTCCCCCCCCGTTTTGGCGAATCTTTTTTTTTTGTTTTTTTTACGGAATCGTTTAGAGGAGGTTCGGAAAAGTAAAAACCATTTTTCAAAGTTGACCCCCTCGCCCCCCTTCTCCCCCCCTTTAAGCGGATCTCGAAAGTTGAGAGACTTGGAACATTTCTTTTTTCAGATTCATATAAAGGGGCAATGCTATAGTCAAAAACAAACCATTTTTCAAAGTTGACCCCCTTGCACCCCTTCTCCCCCCTCCCCCCCCGTTTTGGCGAATCTTTTTTTTTTGTTTTTTTTACGGAATCGTTTAGAGGAGGTTCGGAAAAGTAAAAACCATTTTTCAAAGTTGACCCCCTCGCCCCCCTTCTCCCCCCCTTTAAGTGGATCCCGGAAGTTGAGAGACTTGGAACATTTCTTTTTTCAGATTCATATAAAGGGGCAATGCTATAGTCACAAACAAACCATTTTTCAAAGTTAACCCCTTGCCCCCTTTCTCCCCCCCCCCCCCGTTTTGGCGAATCTTTTTTTTTCAATTTTTTTTACGGATTCCGCGTAGGGATCCCGAGTGGAGCGAACCTACGAGACCGAGTGCAGCGCAGGGGGGAGGTGGCGAGCGAAGCGAGCCGGCGACGTCCGTAGCGTAACGAAGGTTGAGTGGGTGAAGCGAAACTCAGTGCCTGGCGACGAATGCAAACATTAGGGTTATGTTTTTTGGAACAAAGTGTAGGTAGGTGTAGGGTAGGTGTAGGGTAGGTGTAGGGTAGGTGTAGGGTAGGTGTAGGGTAGGTGTAGGGTAGGTGTAGGGTAGGTGTAGGGTAGGTGTAGGGTAGGTGTAGGGTAGGAGTAGGGTAGGTGTAGGGTAGGTGTAGGGTAGGTGTAGGGTAGGTGTAGGGTAGGTGTAGGGTAGGTGTAGGGTAGGTGTAGGGTAGGTGTAGGGTAGGTGTAGGGTAGGTGTAGGGTAGGTGTAGGGTAGGTGTAGGGTAGGTGTAGGGTAGGTGTAGGGTAGGTGTAGGGTAGGTGTAGGGTAGGTGTAGGGTAGGTGTAGGGTAGGTGTAGGGTAGGTGTAGGGTAGGTGTAGGGTAGGTGTAGGGTAGGTGTAGGGTAGGTGTAGGGTAGGTGTAGGGTAGGTGTAGGGTAGGTGTAGGGTAGGTGTAGGGTAGGTGTAGGGTAGGTGTAGGGTAGGTGTAGGGTAGGTGTAGGGTAGGTGTAGGGTAGGTGTAGGGTAGGTGTAGGGTAGGTGTAGGGTAGGTGTAGGGTAGGTGTAGGGTAGGTGTAGGGTAGGTGTAGGGTAGGTGTAGGGTAGGTGTAGGGTAGGTGTAGGGTAGGTGTAGGGTAGGTGTAGGGTAGGTGTAGGGTAGGTGTAGGGTAGGTGTAGGGTAGGTGTAGGGTAGGTGTAGGGTAGGTGTAGGGTAGGTGTAGGGTAGGTGTAGGGTAGGTGTAGGGTAGGTGTAGGGTAGGTGTAGGGTAGGTGTAGGGTAGGTGTAGGGTAGGTGTAGGGTAGGTGTAGGGTAGGTGTAGGGTAGGTGTAGGGTAGGTGTAGGGTAGGTGTAGGGTAGGTGTAGGGTAGGTGTAGGGTAGGTGTAGGGTAGGTGTAGGGTAGGTGTAGGGTAGGTGTAGGGTAGGTGTAGGGTAGGTGTAGGGTAGGTGTAGGGTAGGTGTAGGGTAGGTGTAGGGTAGGTGTAGGGTAGGTGTAGGGTAGGTGTAGGGTAGGTGTAGGGTAGGTGTAGGGTAGGTGTAGGGTAGGTGTAGGGTAGGTGTAGGGTAGGTGTAGGGTAGGTGTAGGGTAGGTGTAGGGTAGGTGTAGGGTAGGTGTAGGGTAGGTGTAGGGTAGGTGTAGGGTAGGTGTAGGGTAGGTGTAGGTTAGGTGTAGGGTAGGTGTAGGGTAGGTGTAGGGTAGGTGTAGGGTAGGTGTAGGGTAGGTGTAGGGTAGGTGTAGGGTAGGTGTAGGGTAGGTGTAGGGTAGGTGTAGGGTAGGTGTAGGGTAGGTGTAGGGTAGGTGTAGGGTAGGTGTAGGGTAGGTGTAGGGTAGGTGTAGGGTAGGTGTAGGGTAGGTGTAGGGACAACAACACGCGGGTGTAGGGACAACAACACGCGAGCTGCTCGCAGCTCGCGCACCAAGCAAATACTAGTTATATTATTATTATTATATTATATAAAGCTGGATTACCACTCACTGACTCACTGACTCACTGACTCATTGACATAATTGTTCTCCCAGATGGTGGATGGGGAGGTGGGTATATTTTGACAGATTCGTAAACAAGTAACTCCCGTGAGTATGGGAAAAGTCCCAAACCTCCCGTTTTCCCCCCCCTTCCTCCCCCCCTCTATCGTTTCTCGGAAACTAAGATACCCGTATTTTTTGTTTTTTACGGATTCGTTTAGAGGAGGCTCGCAAAAGTAAAAACCATTTTTCAAAAATGACCCCCTCGCCCCCCTTCTCCCCCCCTTTAAGCGGATCTCGGAAGTTGAGAGACTTGGAACATTTCTTTTTTCAGATTCATATAAAGGGGCAATGCTATAGTCACAAACAAACCATTTTTCAAAGTTGACCCCCTTGCCCCCCTTCTCCCCCTCCCCCCCCCCCGTTTTGGCGAATCTTTTTTTCGTGTTTTTTTTACGGATTCGTTTAGAGGAGGCTCGGAAAAGTAAAAACCATTTTTCAAAGTTGACCCCCTCGCGCCCCCCTTCTCCCCCCCTTTAAGCGGATCTCGGTAGTTGAGAGACTTGGAACATTTCTTTTTTCAGATTCATATAAAGGGGCAATGCTATAGTCACAAACGAACCAGTTTTCAAAGTTGACCCCCTCGCCCCCCTTTCCCCCCCCGTTTTGGCGAATCTTTTTTTTTTCGGATTCAGCGTAGGGATCCCGAGTGGAGCGAACCTACGAGACCGAGTGCAGCGCAGGGGGGAGGTGGCGAGCGAAGCAAGCCGGCGACCTCCGTAGCGTAACGAAGGTTGAGTGGGTGAAGCGAAACTCAGTGCCTGGCGACGACAAGCAAACATTAGGGTTATGTTTTTTGGAACAAAGTTTAGGGTAGGTGTAGGGTAAGTGTAGGGTAGGTGTAGGGTAGGTGTAGGGTAGGTGTAGGGTAGGTGTAGGGTAGGTGTAGGGTAGGTGTAGGGTAGGTGTAGGGTAGGTGTAGGGTAGGTGTAGGGAAGGTGTAGGGTACGTGTAGGGTACGTGTAGGGTACGTGTAGGGTACGTGTAGGGTACGTGTAGGGTACGTGTAGGGTACGTGTAGGGTACGTGTAGGGTACGTGTAGGGTACGTGTAGGGTACGTGTAGGGTACGTGTAGGGTACGTGTAGGGTACGTGTAGGGTACGTGTAGGGTACGTGTAGGGTACGTGTAGGGTACGTGTAGGGTACGTGTAGGGTACGTGTAGGGTACGTGTAGGGTACGTGTAGGGTACGTGTAGGGTACGTGTAGGGTACGTGTAGGGTACGTGTAGGGTACGTGTAGGGTACGTGTAGGGTACGTGTAGGGTACGTGTAGGGTACGTGTAGGGTACGTGTAGGGTACGTGTAGGGTACGTGTAGGGTACGTGTAGGGTACGTGTAGGGTACGTGTAGGGTACGTGTAGGGTACGTGTAGGGTACGTGTAGGGTAGGTGTAGGGTAGGTGTAGGGTAGGTGTAGGGTAGGTGTAGGGTAGGTGTAGGGTAGGTGTAGGGTAGGTGTAGGGTAGGTGTAGGGTAGGTGTAGGGTAGGTGTAGGGTAGGTGTAGATAGGTGTAGGGTAGGTGTAGGGTAGGTGTAGGGTAGGTGTAGGGTAGGTGTAGGGTAGGTGTAGGGTAGGTGTAGGGTAGGTGTAGGGTAGGTGTAGGGTAGGTGTAGGGTAGGTGTAGGGTAGGTGTAGGGTAGGTGTAGGGTAGGTGTAGGGTAGGTGTAGGGTAGGTGTAGGGTAGGTGTAGGGTAGGTGTAGGGTAGGTGTAGGGTAGGTGTAGGGTAGGTGTAGGGTAGGTGTAGGGTAGGTGTAGGGTAGGTGTGGGTAGGTGTAGGGTAGGTGTAGGGTAGGTGTAGGGTAGGTGTAGGGTAGGTGTAGGGTAGGTGTAGGGTAGGTGTAGGGTAGGTGTAGGGTAGGTGTAGGGTTGGTGTAGGGTAGGTGTAGGGTAGGTGTAGGGTAGGTGTAGGGTAGGTGTAGGGTAGGTGTAGGGTAGGTGTAGGGTAGGTGTAGGGTAGGTGTAGGGTCGGTGTAGGGTAGGTGTAGGGTAGGTGTAGGGTAGGTGTAGGGTAGGTTAAGGAATACTTCTCAAAAACACGACGAAGCCGCGAGCTGCTTGCAGCTCGCGCACCAAGCAAATACTAGTTATACTATATAAAACTGCATTACCACTGACTGACTGACTGACTGACTCACTGACTCATTGACATAATTGTTCTCCCAGATGGTGGAGGGGGAGGTGGGTATATTTTGACAGATTCGTAAACAAGTAACTCCCGTGAGTATGGGAAAAGTGCCAAACCTCCCCTTTTCCCCCCCCCCTCCTCCCCCCCTCTATCGTATCTCGGAAACTAAGGTACCCGTATTTTTTGTTTTTTACGGATTCGTTTAGAGGAGGCTCGGAAAAGTAAAGACCATTTTTCAAATATGACCCCCTCGCCCCCCTTCTCCCCCCCTTTAAGCGGATCTCGGAAGTTGAGAGACTTGGAACATTTCTTTTTTCAGATTTATATAAAGGGGCAATGCTATAGTCACAAACGAACCAATTTTCATAGTTAACCCCCTTGCCCCCCTTCTCCCCCCTCCCCCCCTGTTTTGGCGAATCTTTTTTTTTTGTTTTTTTTACGGATTCGTTTAGAGGAGGCTCGGTAAAGTAAAAACCATTTTTCAAAGTTGACCCCCTCGCCCCCCTTCTCCCCCCCTTTAAGCGGATCTCGGAAGTTGAGAGACTTGGAACATTTCTTTTTTCAGATTCATATAAAGGGGCAATGCTATAGTCACAAACAAACCATTTTTCAAAGTTGACCCCCTTGCCCCCCTTCTCCCCCCTCCCCCCCCGTTTTGGCGAATCTTTTTTTTCGTTTTTTTACGGATTCGTTTAGAGGAGGCTTGGAAAAGTAAAAACCATTTTTCAAATATGACCCCCTCGCCCCCCTTCTCCCCCCCTTTAAGCGGATCTCGGAAGTTGAGAGACTTGGAACATTTCTTTTTTCAGATTCATATAAAGGGGCAATGCTTTAGTTTGAATCATTTTTCAAAACTCCCCACTCTCCCCCCCTTCACCCCTCTCTTCACCCCTCCTCTCCCCAACCCCCCCTACCTAATATCGGTCGTCGAAACCTGTCCGGTGGGAGTGGACCAGGCAGCGTAGGGATCCCGAGTGGAGCGAACCTACGAGACCGAGTGCAGCGCAGGGGGGAGGTGGCGAGCGAAGCGAGCCGGCGACCTCCGTAGCGTAACGAAGGTTGAGTGGGTGAAGCGAAACTCAGTGCCTGGCGACGACAAGCAAACATTAGGGTTATGTTTTTTGGAACAAAGTGTAGGGTAAGTGTAGGGTAGGTGTAGGGTAGGTGTAGGGTAGGTGTAGGGTAGGTGTAGGGTAGGTGTAGGGTAGGTGTAGGGTAGGTGTAGGGTAGGTGTAGGGTAGGTGTAGGGTAGGTGTAGGGTAGGTGTAGGGTAGGTGTAGGGTAGGTGTAGGGTAGGTGTAGGGTAGGTGTAGGGCAGGTGTAGGGTAGGTGTAGGGACAACAACACGCGAGCTGCTTGCAGCTCGCGCACCAAGCAAATACTAGTTATACTATATAAAACTGCATTACCACTGACTGACTGACTCACTGACTCACTCATTGACATAATTGTTCTCCCAGATGGTGGAGGGGGAGGTGGGTATATTTTGACAGATTCGTAAACAAGTAACTCCCGTGAGTATGGGAAAAGTCCCAAACCTCCCCTTTTCCTCCCCCCTCCTCCCCCCCTCTATCGTATCTCGGAAACTAAGGTACCCGTATTTTTTGTTTTTTACGGATTCGTTTAGAGGAGGCTCGGAAAAGTAAAAACCATTTTTCAAATTTGACCCCCTCGCCCCCCTTCTCCCCCCCTTTAAGCGGATCTCGGAAGTTGAGAGACTTGGAACATTTCTTTTTTCAGATTCATATAAAGGGGCTATGCTATAGTCACAAACAAACCATTTTTCAAAGTTGACCCCCTTGCCCCCCTTCTCCCCCCTCCCCCCCCGTTTTGGCTAATCTTTTTTTTTTGTTTTTTTTACGGATTCGTTTAGAGGAGGCTCGGAAAAGTAAAAACCATTTTTCAAAGTTGACCCCCTCGCCCCCCTTCTCCCCCCCTTTAAGCGGATCTCGAAAGTTGGAACATTTGGAACATTTCTTTTTTCAGATTCATATAAAGGGGCAATGCTATAGTCACAAAAAAACCATTTTTCAAAGTTGACCCCCTTGCCCCCCTTCTCCCCCCTCCCCCCCCGTTTTGGCTAATCTTTTTTTTTTGTTTTTTTTACGGAATCGTTTGGAGGAGGCTCGGAAAAGTAAAAATCATTTTTCAAAGTTGACCCCCTCGCCCCCCTTCTCCCCTCCTTCAAGCGGATCTCGGAAGTTGAGAGACTTGGAACATTTCTTTTTTCAGATTCATATAAAGGGGCAATGCTATAGTCACAAACGAACCAGTTTTCAAAGTTGACCCCCTAGCCCCTCTTCTCCCCCCTCCCCCCCCCCCCGTTTTGGCGTTTTTTTTTTTCGGATTCAGCGTAGGGATCCCGAGTGGAGCGAACGAAGCGAAGTGAAGCGAAACTCAGTGCCTGGCGACGACAAGCAAACATTAGGGTTATGTTTTTTGGAACAAAGTGTAGGGTAGGTGTAGGGTAGGTGTAGGGTAGGTGTAGGGTAGGTGTAGGGTAGGTGTAGGGTAGGTGTAGGGTAGGTGTAGGGTAGGTGTAGGGTAGGTGTAGGGTAGGTGTAGGGTAGGTGTAGGGTAGGTGTAGGGTAGGTGTAGGGTAGGTGTAGGGTAGGTGTAGGGTAGGTGTAGGGTAGGTGTAGGGTAGGTGTAGGGTAGGTGTAGGGTAGGTGTAGGGTAGGTGTAGGGTAGGTGTAGGGTAGGTGTAGGGTAGGTGTAGGGTAGGTGTAGGGTAGGTGTAGGGTAGGTGTAGGGTAGGTGTAGGGTAGGTGTAGGGTAGGTGTAGGGTAGGTGTAGGGTAGGTGTAGGGTAGGTGTAGGGTAGGTGTAGGGTAGGTGTAGGGTAGGTGTAGGGTAGGTGTAGGGTAGGTGTAGTGACAACAACACGCGAGCTGCTTGCAGCTCGCGCACCAAGCAAATACTAGTTATTATACTATATAAAACTGCATTACCACTGACTGACTCACTGACTGACTCACTCATTGACATAATTGTTCTCCCAGATGGTGGATGGGGAGGTGGGTATATTTTGACAGATTCGTAAACAGTAACTCCCGTGAGTATGGGAAAAGTCCCAAACCTCCCCTTTTCCTCCCCCCTCCTCCCCCCCTCTATCGTATCTCGGAAACTAAGGTACCCGTATTTTTTGTTTTTTACGGATTCGTTTAGAGGAGGCTCGCAAAAGTAAAAACCATTTTTCAAAAATGACCCCCTCGCCCCCCTTCTCCCCCCCTTTAAGCGGATCTCGGAAGTTGAGAGACTTGGAACATTTCTTTTTTCAGATTCATATAAAGGGGCAATGCTATAGTCACAAACAAACCATTTTTCAAAGTTGACCCCCTTGCCCCCCTTCTCCCCCTCCCCCCCCCCCCGTTTTGGCGAATCTTTTTTTTTGTTTTTTTTACGGATTCAGCGTAGGGATCCCGAGTGGAGCGAACCTACGAGACCGAGTGCAGCGCAGGGGGGAGGTGGCGAGCGAAGCGAGCCGGCGACCTCCGTAGCGTAACGAAGGTTGAGTGCGTGAAGCGAAACTCAGTGCCTGGCGACGACAAGCAAACATTAGGGTTATGTTTTTTGGAACACAGTGTAGGGTAGGTGTAGGGTAGGTATAGGGTAGGTGTAGGGACAACAACACGCGAGCTGCTTGCAGCTCGCGCACCAAGCAAATACTAGTTATTATATTTATATTATATAAAACTGCATTACCACTCACTGACTGATTGACATAATTGTTCTCCCAGATGGTGAAGGGGGAGGTGGGTATATTTTGACAGATTCGTAAACAAGTCACTCTCGCGAGTATGGGAAAAGTCCCAAACCTCCCCTTTTCCTCCCCCCTCCTCCCCCCCTCTATTGTATCTCGGAAACTAAGGTACCGGTATTCTGTTTTTTTACGGATTCGTTTAGAGGAGGCTTGGAAAAGTAAAAACCATTTTAAAAAGTTGACCCCCTCGCCCCCCTTCTCCCCCCCTTTAAGCGGATCTCGAAAGTTGGAACATTTGGAACATTTCTTTTTTCAGATTCATATAAAGGGGCAATGCTATAGTCACAAACAAACCATTTTCAAAGTTGATCCCCTTGCCCCCCTTCTCCCCCCTCCCCCCCCGTTTTGGCTATTTTTTTTTTTTTGTTTTTTTTACGGAATCGTTTAGAGAAGGCTTGGAAAAGTAAAAACCATTTTTCTAAGTTGACCCCCTCGCCCCCCTTCTCCCCCCCTTTAAGCGGATCTCGGAAGTTGAGAGACTTGGAACATTTCTTTTTTCAGATTCATATAAAGGGGCAATGCTTTAGTCACAAACGAACCAGTTTTCAAAGTTGAACCCCTTGCTCCCCTTCTCCCCCCTCCCCCCCCCCCGTTTTGGCTTATCTTTTTTTTTTGTTTTTTTTACGGATTCGTTTAGAGGAGGCTCGGAAAAGTAAAAACCATTTTTCAAAGTTGACCCCCTCGCCCCTCCTTCTCCCCCCCTTTAAGCGGATCTCGGAAGTTGAGAGACTTGGAACATTTCTTTTTTCAGATTCATATAAAGGGGCAATGCTATAGTCACAAACAAACCATTTTTCAAAGTTGACCCCCTTGCCCCCCATCTCCCCCCTCCCCCCCCCCCTGTTTTGGCGAATCTTTTTTTGTTTTTTTTACGGATTCAGCGTAGGGATCCCGAGTGGAGCGAACCTACGAGACCGAGTGCAGCGCAGGGAGGAGGTGGCGAGCAAAGCGAGCCGGCGACCTCCGTAGCGTAACGAAGGTGTTTGCGTGGCGACGACAAGCAAACATTAGGGTTATGTTTTTTGGAACAAAGTTTAGGGTAGGTGTAGGGTAGGTGTAGGGTAGGTGTAGGGTAGGTGTAGGGTGGGTGTAGGGTAGGTGTAGGGTGGGTGTAGGGTAGGTGTAGGGTAGGTGTAGGGTAGGTGTAGGGTAGGTGTAGGGTAGGTGTAGGGTAGGTGTAGGGTAGGTGTAGGGTAGGTGTAGGGTAGGTGTAGGGTAGGTGTAGGGTAGGTGTAGGGTAGGTGTAGGGTAGGTGTAGGGTAGGTGTAGGGTAGGTGTAGGGTAGGTGTAGGGTAGGTGTAGGGTAGGTGTAGGGTGGGTGTAGGGTAGGTGTAGGGTGGGTGTAGGGTAGGTGTAGGGTAGGTGTAGGGTAGGTGTAGGGTAGGTGTAGGGCAGGTGTAGGGTAGGTGTAGGGCAGGTGTAGGGTAGGTGTAGGGTCGGTGTAGGGTAGGTGTAGGGTAGGTGTAGGGTAGGTGTAGGGTAGGTGTAGGGTAGGTGTAGGGTAGGTGTAGGGTAGGTGTAGGGTAGGTGTAGGGTAGGTGTAGGGTAGATGTAGGGTAGGTGTAGGGTAGGTGTAGGGTAGGTGTAGGGTAGGTGTAGGGTAGGTGTAGGGTAGGTGTAGGGTAGGTGTAGGGTAGATGTAGGGTAGGTGTAGGGTAGGTGTAGGGTAGGTGTAGGGTAGGTGTAGGGTAGGAGTAGGGTAGGTGTAGGGTAGGTGTAGGGTAGGTGTAGGGTAGGTGTAGGGTAGGTGTAGGGTGGGTGTAGGGTAGGTGTAGGGTAGGTGTAGGGTAGGTGTAGGGTAGGTGTAGGGTAGGTGTAGGGTAGGTGTAGGGTAGGTGTAGGGTAGGTGTAGGGTAGGTGTAGGGTAGGTGTAGGGTAGGTGTAGGGTAGGTGTAGGGTAGGTGTAGGGTAGGTGTAGGGTAGGTGTAGGGTAGGTGTAGGGTAGGTGTAGGGTAGGTGTAGGGTAGGTGTAGGGTAGGTGTAGGGTAGGTGTAGGGTAGGTGTAGGGTAGGTGTAGGGTAGGTGTAGGGTAGGTGTAGTGACAACAACACGCGAGCTGCTTGCAGCTCGCGCACCAAGCAAATACTAGTTATTATACTATATAAAACTGCATTACCACTGACTGACTCACTGACTGACTCACTCATTGACATAATTGTTCTCCCAGATGGTGGATGGGGAGGTGGGTATATTTTGACAGATTCGTAAACAGTAACTCCCGTGAGTATGGGAAAAGTCCCAAACCTCCCCTTTTCCTCCCCCCTCCTCCCCCCCTCTATCGTATCTCGGAAACTAAGGTACCCGTATTTTTTGTTTTTTACGGATTCGTTTAGAGGAGGCTCGCAAAAGTAAAAACCATTTTTCAAAAATGACCCCCTCGCCCCCCTTCTCCCCCCCTTTAAGCGGATCTCGGAAGTTGAGAGACTTGGAACATTTCTTTTTTCAGATTCATATAAAGGGGCAATGCTATAGTCACAAACAAACCATTTTTCAAAGTTGACCCCCTTGCCCCCCTTCTCCCCCTCCCCCCCCCCCCGTTTTGGCGAATCTTTTTTTTTGTTTTTTTTACGGATTCAGCGTAGGGATCCCGAGTGGAGCGAACCTACGAGACCGAGTGCAGCGCAGGGGGGAGGTGGCGAGCGAAGCGAGCCGGCGACCTCCGTAGCGTAACGAAGGTTGAGTGCGTGAAGCGAAACTCAGTGCCTGGCGACGACAAGCAAACATTAGGGTTATGTTTTTTGGAACACAGTGTAGGGTAGGTGTAGGGTAGGTATAGGGTAGGTGTAGGGACAACAACACGCGAGCTGCTTGCAGCTCGCGCACCAAGCAAATACTAGTTATTATATTATATAAAACTGCATTACCACTCACTGACTCACTGACATAATTGTTCTCCCAGATGGTGGATGGGGAGGTGGGTATATTTTGACAGATTCGTAAACAAGTGACTCTCGCGAGTTTGGGAAAAGTCCCAAACCTCCCCTTTTCCTCCCCCCTCCTCCCCCCCTCTATCGTATCTCGGAAACTAAGGTACCCGTAGTATGTTTTTTTTACGGATTCGTTTAGAGGAGGCTCGGAAAAGCAAAAACCATTTTTCAAATTTGACCCCCTCGCCCCCCTTCTCCCCCCCTTTAAGCGGATCTCGGAAGTTGAGAGACTTGGAACATTTCTTTTTTCAGATTCATGTAAAGGGGCAATGCTATAGTCACAAACATACCATTTTTCAAAGTTGACCCCCTTGCTCCCCTTCTCCCCCCTCCCCCCCGTTTTGGCAAATCTTTTTTTCTTGTTTTTTTTTACGGAATCGTTTAGAGGAGGCTAGGAAAAGTAAAAACCATTTTTCAAAGTTGACCCCCTCGCCCCCCTATCCCCCCCCTTTAAGCGGATCTCGGAAGTTGAGAGACTTGGAACATTTCTTTTTTCAGATTCATATAAAGGGGCAATGCTAAAGTCACAAACAAACCATTTTTCAAAGTTGACCCCCTCGCCCCCCTTTCCCCCCCCCGTTTTGGCGAATCTTTTTTTTTTGTTTTTTTTACGGATTCAGCGTAGGGATCCCGAGTGGAGCGAAACTCAGTACCTGGCGACGACAAGCAAACATTAGGGTTATGTTTTTTTGGACAAAGTGTAGGGTAGGTGTAGGGTAGGTGTAGGGTAGGTGTAGGGTAGGTGTAGGGTAGGTGTAGGGTAGGTGTAGGGTAGGTGTAGGGTAGGTGTAGGGTAGGTGTAGGGTAGGTGTAGGGTAGGTGTAGGGTAGGTGTAGGGTAGGTGTAGGGTAGGTGTAGGGTAGGTGTAGGGTAGGTGTAGGGTAGGTGTAGGGTAGGTGTAGGGTAGGTGTAGGGTAGGTGTAGGGTAGGTGTAGGGTAGGTGTAGGGTAGGTGTAGGGTAGGTGTAGGGTAGGTGTAGGGTAGGAGTAGGGTAGGTGTAGGGTAGCTGTAGGGTAGCTGTAGGGTAGCTGTAGGGTAGCTGTAGGGTAGGTGTAGGGACAACAACACGCGAGCTGCTTGCAGCTCGCGCACCAAGCAAATACTAGTTTAAATATAATGTTTGGTCCATAATTCAGCTACGGCAACACCATTCGCTGACGCTGCAATAAGGTCCTCACATGTAGGTACAAATTACAGGGCATGCGATAGGTACAGGGCGAAAAATGGACCATGGTCTACGAGTAGGTACGAATAGACTGCACAAGCACTGGACATCGGAACCATCCGAAAACCCCCAACTGTGACAGGCACTTTAATTTGTTTTATCTACACTCACAACGTAATGTTCCAAATATGAATTCAAAAAATATCATATAAACATGTACTTTATATCCGTAGATAGGTAAAATTAAAAAAAAAACCCATTACAGTGCAACATTTGCCTTCGATTTTCAAACAACTGCATCATAAAATAACTTTTTAATTTTTATAGCACACTTTTACTTTTTAATTTATTGGCATTTATATATTCTCTCATTTATCTCGCATTTATATAGGCTCCTTGACTTACTGTCGAAAAGTAGTGTCATGTCTATGGAGGCGCGCGGTGCGCTGTCATGCGCAATGAGAATCTAAATTGCCCGCCATACCACATATATTTCCGTTTCCACTTTTGTTTTATTTCAAATTTAAGAGTGAAGATAAAGTAGTGTATGCAACGGCATATAATTAGGTATTAAAACACTCGCGTGTTAATATTATCACATTCGGCTTCGCCTCATGTGATAAACCCACGCTCGTGTTTTAATAACCCCTATTATATTATGACCATTGCATAAACTACTATTAATTATTTCGCCACCACTGCTCTCAAAACGGTGAGGAAACCGGCATGAGAACCAAATATTCGATGGAACATCCACCAGCCCGCACTGGGCCCGCGTGTTGGATTACGGTTCATTTCCTCTCATAGAGAGTTGGCCTGTATCCTAGTAGCGGGCACAATAAGGATACAAAACAATCTGGTTCAACCCTTAACTTTTTCTAGAATCGTCCCAAATATTACCTAGCCTAGATTACAGGCACTGTGTAAATACATGAGCATCTATCTGCTATTTACACCGGCAACGGCGGCGATACGCTTAACGACAGTAGGTAGCCAACAATGCAGTTGTAATGATAACGTATCGGTCATTGGGAACGTAGCATGCAGGTACTAAGTGTACCGGAATCTTGACCAGTCAACAGAACTGTGCGATGATTTTATTTCATCAATGGAAGAGGACTGCTGCCCAGCACTTAATAAATTGGAATATCTTAGGATACCTATGGCAATGATGAAGAGCCACTTTACTATGAACGTCAGAAAATTATCACATTTGGACATTTGAATCTCAATTTCAAGCATGTAAAGGGTGTCTCGAAATATTCATCGTTTTTTAGGGTAAAAACGGGACCCTATTACTAAGACTTCACGATCCGTCTGTCTGTCTGTCTGTCCGTCTGTCACCAGGCTGTATCTCATGAACCGTGATAGCTTCACAGATGATGTATTTCTGCAGCCGCTATAACAAAAATACTAAAAACAGAATAACATAAATATTTAAGTGGGGCTCCCATACAACTAACATTTTTGCGGAACCCTTCGTGGGCGAGTCCGACTCGCACTTGGCCGGTTTATAACTGATACGTAAAACCGAAAAAATATCGAGAAAGTCAGTGTATTTGGTACATATTGTTTTTGACACCGACTTCAGGGGGGTGACCATAAGCTCTTAGAGCGGTATCAATTTGATATCGAGTAAGTGACAGATGTATACACGTCAGATACATCTGTCCCTTATTCGATCTCAAATTGATACCTTTCTAAGAGCTTATGGTCACCCCTCTGAAAAGAAAGTTATTTTTCGCTTTGTAGTGTTTTGTTTTGGAAGTCGGTTTAATTTTTTTGTTAAAAAGTTTTTTATATTCCCTTTTATTTTATGGTAGGTACTTTAAATGTCCATGAAAATACGCATTATTGAAGCAGAACGCCGTTAGTGAGATAGCTATTTGTCATCTATTGTGTCTGCTAATTAGACGCGCGATGGATTAGAGCTCACCGGTCGTAATTAGGAAACAATTGATTTTTATTGTTTCTTACTCGTCAGCTTTTGATCAAATTTAAATAGGACCACATGAGAATCACCAGCTTTCAAATAAAAATATTTGAATCAAAATTGGTTCATAAAAACATACAGTCGAATTGAGAAACTTCTCCTTTTTGAAGTCGTTGAATAAAACACAACTATGAAGTTCGAACTCGTTTTATTTACTGTTAAATAGAGCAGTTTTTAAATTTATAGTTTAATCAAAACAATAGTTTATAAATGCACACCCTCCACTGCCTGACACTTATTTAGCTTGGAACTAACATATTCAATCACTCGCTGGAGCATCACTTTTGGAATAGCTTTGATTTCGTTTTGCTTGCTTGTCTTGCGGTTTTGTTGGGTGGCAATGGGTTATAAACTTATAACTTTACTTTTTAGCTCCTTGGGACAAAATCAGCAGGCGTTAAATCTGGGTGCTTGGGCTCCCTTATCAAGTCTAGGAATCGTAGTGTTGTTATCGGCCCTTACCTTTTCAGCATGCAGAAAAACGTGCAAGAAAATTCATAGACATTCTTTAAAAACTTGTTGGCGAGGCTTAAAAGACGCAGCCAGCAAGCGACAAGTCCTTGATCTATAAATATGAATCACTAACAGTTGATGGCTGTCAGCTGTAGAAACTAATTAAAAGATATTTTACATCGTTAACGAGCTGCCGAGACGAGCTTGTTGATACAACATCGCAGGATGCGTGTCATAAACATACGCACGTACTCACAGATTTTATTACTGAGAATGAAGTTATCTCTAAAAGGAAGTATTTATTCAAGTAGGTATAAGTACCTATCTAAAGATGTATATATAACCCTAAGTTGTGATCCTACCTGACGCTGAAGCAACCTTACAGAAGCAGCTGGTAGCAGAAATATAAAAGTCAGGTCAGCCTCAGCCTCCTAGTGAGCAGTGAGCAACAAATGGCCACTTTGTGGTCCCTGACACATCCAAAAAGCTTTGTGGCAATGCCCGGAGAAGGTGGAGTATCAAACTGTACTAAACAACTGACCAAAACAGATCCGCACTAGCCCTGGATCGATAAAACCTGTCATTGGGAGAAGCGTTTGACCAGCAGTGGGATGTAGGCTTACAGTATGAGTAGAAAACAAATCTGTGAACTTGTTGAAAGGCGGAGCATCTGTTGTATTTAAAAGAAGCAAAATACCTTATCGCGGCTTTTATCTTAGCTGTAAATTATACAACTGACACTGAACTGATAAATGATACGTAATTGAACCCAAAAGTAATAGGTAGATCATTTATTTAATGTCAAGGAGGTCATTATGTGGCAGGCACTAATTGTGCAGCGGACAGTTGCCTTGATAAGGATAAGCTGGTGTTGGTCAAGTAATAATAACATTCAAATTCAACCTTTTTGATCTATGTTTTGATTGTTTCTACAGCCGTAGTTATCTTCCTACTTGTCTGTCTGTGTAATAACTACAAACAGAATACATTCAAAGTGGGAGGGTAGTTTTTAATTTTCGCATAAGAATTCCCGTTACTAAGGTATAAAACAATAGCCACCAATACACCTATCAATCTTTAATGTGTCGGTAACAAAAATCAGCGAAAACCATGGAATACTATTTAATTGTTGCGGATACTTCTTGGTTAGATGAAGGGTGGATAAACTACTACAAGCACCACCAAATATTTTCTTTAAAAGAAGGTAGTCCGTATAAGTATCCCAGTTATATCACAAGCAAGTCAATCCTACAAAAACGAACGGCCTATCCGTTCAATTGTCAACTATTAAATGATTTGTCCCAGATAAGGGACACGTGTCCAACAGTTGACATGGCCCGCATAGCTGGATTCATGCATGTTGATCATGATATAAAGATGACATCGATTGCGAATTGACGTCTCGTGATAATGCCTAACCTTGGCGTAATCGTAACATCGGGTAGGTGTAGCGCATAGGTGTAGCGTTTATTATCATTTGTTGTTATCAATAGAAATTCGTTAACTACCTACGCCAAACGCCAATAAATAGTATAGTCCTATCCTTTTATTATAATAATCAAAGGTTCTATCTCGCCAAACTTATTGGCCGCCCTGTATTTGGGTACAATGTGAATGGCTGCGCAGTAAGTAAATCTCATACAAAACAGCACCGATCCGTGCTTTGCGCATCGGTAAGTCAACTTGAGGGCGGCCCAGTAGTTTGGCGAAATGGCGATAACTATAAAAAAAAGACAGATTGTTTGATAGCAGGCTGCGATTTTGGTCGACATGAATGAAAGCTCATGTGTGTGGTTAAAGCATGGGTTGAAGCTTGCCACAACAACAATTATTAATTTTTGAATTTCTACTGATATTTTGTGTATGGAACACACAAATGAAAATTCTATTCTATTCTATATTTTTATATGGCAAGCAAAGCCGATGTCGACTATTCTGCCAATGTCTAAAGTTAAATGGAAGGGCAAGTATGTTTATAATAAGTCTGCGTAAAACTATTGAATGCATAGATTTAGAATTTTTTTTGCTACGCAAAAAGATACACGAAGCGTGCGAGCGAGAAATCCTAATCAAGTACAAACCACCCAAGAGAAAAAGAGAGCGTGAATGACGTACCGATATGTCATGTTTTTCGTGAATAAGTAAACCTAGCGGACAATCTGTTTTACGCCGCGGTGAATTTCTTGCATTTAAATAATAATCTTTAGATTTAAATTGATAATATTAATTATACAATTATGGTGACTTGTTCTGTGAGTGAATGTGACGTTACAAGACGAAATATCCCCAATAAATACACGTTTCACAGGTAAATACAATTTTGTCCTTGGATTGTTTTGAACCGTATTTTGACGAATTTCTGCTAGTAATTGGCTCAGAAAAAGATTCTTACAATAGTATATTGATTTCCAATGTTATATATAAGTATATTTCGTATATATAAACAAAATTGGAGAAAATATTATGTAAAAGAGTAAATTGATTGTTTACGCTAGGGCTTGACAAAGCGGTGACGTCATGAGTATCGATAAAAACTTAATCGTTTTTAGTGACATCATGACATGAATACAAACTTATTTAGTCAGGTTTTGTTAAAATAGATTTAAGTTACGATTGAGAAGATGTTTTTATCGAAACTGTACTTAAAGTTGCATGTTTATTGTTGCCTTTATTTTTCAAAAAAAATCGGAGTGTTTTGATGTTTTGTTACTTTGAGTAGGTTTAGGAATGTCATTATATTCTTCTCCTTAGCGTGTCGATGGCAAATATAAAAAGTTAAATATTGTGTTTGGCCCAGAATTCAGCCACGGCAATACCATTCGGTGACGCAGTCATAAGGTCTTCGTAAGTACAGGTGACAGGGCATGCTGCGCTCTCCGTGAGATGGGCCATGGTCTGCGGAGAGATGCTGCATAAGCACTGAAGACTAATGCCATCAGAGCCCATCAACCCCCACCTGAGGAGGTTGTCCTTGCTGCGGCCAACCCGAGTGCGGAGTCTATTTAGGGTCATTATAATTGTATGCATTTATTAGTTTTACAGTGGCTAGAATACATCAGTGCTCTGCTCATCAGCAATTTTTTCTGTTGTGTAAATAATAATATATAATATTTATGTACCTACAGATTCCCAAATAATTCTGTATTAAGAGAAAAATGGATTCGAATTTTAAACCGAGATGGATGGTCTCCAAATAAAAACTCTACAATATGTAGTAAACATTTTGAATCGAAATACTGCATACAAAGAAAACATCGACGACTTCTAATGAAATAATCTATACCTACTTTAATTGTGCCTGTAAGAATGACGCTTCCTATCGTATGGTTAGTTAGTGGCCAACCTAGTGTTAGTTTTCAAACCATCTAGATACCTCTAACAGACCTCATCTACTTTTATAAAATATGTAAACGTGTTTGTACAAACCAACTTACAGAAATAATATCATTTATCATTGAACTATCTGCAGGCCATACAAATATTTGTTCCGTGCGGGAATCGAACTCGCGACACGCAGCGCAGCAGCCGATCGCTCAACCACTACGCCAACCGTGTCGTCAATTTCAAATACCTGACTGCGGTATTTTTTTATTAGTACTTCAAATACTTGTGGCTTCAAAATACATTCAGCGATTTTATTAATAGATGCGTTCTGCAGAAAATAGCGCTTGATAGCTTTCATAAGCAAAATGGCGACCGCATACGTCAAATTTTCAAGTACCTTGTAAATTATCATTTTCATTTCAAACGGTTATTTTCACCGAACTTCTGTGTATTGATTAAGTTTATTAGTACGAATGTCACGATGAATGACCAATGAATGAATATTTTGTTATTTGTATTTTAAATAAAAATAGTTAAAATACTGTACTTTACATTTTAAATAAGCGACTTAAAAATATTTTGTATTTCGTATTTTAAATACATGCGAGATATTATTTTGTAATTTGTATTTTAATTAAAGCAAAGCATGGTTTTTGCCCAGCAATCGTGTTTCTTAAGGTGTTCACCAAGTATCGATATCAATATTGAACATGGACTTTTTATCAACACTTTTTTAACTAACACATGGACAAATTCCCTCACACATAGATTTTATATTTTCGGTTTCGTTTTCCATCTGACTCTGTGTATCTTGTACATACTATATCTATGATTGAATGTGACAATTTTTCAACTAATTTTGCAATGGCAATACCGAACCCATAATGTCAATGTCACAGTGTTGAAATAGTTCATTCCATTCATTCATTGTGTTATCACTCATTCAATCAGCGTTGCCAGAACGTAACTTTTGTTACATTTTACGTAACTTTTGACCTTCTCATGTAACCTCCATGTAACACGACTCAAAATGTAACTTTTACGTAACTTCTAGGACTTAATAAAAATATCGAAATATTTTCCAGCAAATAAAAAAGAATCGTGAAACGTAACGCATCTAAGAAAGTTTTCGTTCGTGTTGTCGCACCTGATTTTGTGACACACAAATTGACGTTTTGCTTACTCACTCACGCATTTTTTTTAATCTTCAATCCCGCTTACGCCGGCGAGCTAGTGAGCGTATTATACGCTTAGCACGCACTACTATTTTTATTCGCGCGATTTTTTTCCGCCTATTCTGCGACCTATGGAATTATATGAAGCTGCACGCATTGCGGTAAAAAATTAGCTTGGAAATAATACCGAAGAAAGCCATGTTTTGCCACAGAATCCACCGCACCGCGGCGCGGATAAAATTCGCGCGATCATTTTGAAGTATATGAACAGTTAGAAAAATACAGTTATCGCGCGGAATTTCATCAGCAGTGCGCGTTAGTCAGTACGCGCGACAAAAATTCGTGCGGAAAAAATCGCTATGCGTGTTAAGCCTTAGTGTCATTTTCCACATAAAATAAGGCCATGTAACTTTTCTCATGAAAATTTAACTTTTTTAGATGTATCATGTAAAATTTGAATATCTGTCACTGGCAACACTGCATTCAATCATTATAGTGTTAACCATGTGTTAACACACGTTCGAATTTGGTAGAGTCTGGCCAACGAAAGCTGTCCAAGGAAAAAGGCGGGAATTTTAAAAAATCTAGAGCTTACAACCCTGACTATACACTGCTTAAACGGAGTTGATACTATTTATTATTCTATCATATTATGCGATATTTACATCAGTATTTCAGATTTATATACTAAGACCATAATAAGGTTATTAATGGTTACCAGTTTGAACATATAAAAACAAAACAAATAACAAGGTTATTACCCCTGGCATATGAAATTTTTTTACTTCTTGAAGCACCTTGAAGTTCACAGATCCAACTTACCTGGCACGGCATTATATAGAAAAGGTTGAATTAAAGAAAAAGTTATTACTATAAGTTTATATAATATAATGCAGACACTGATGTAATGACACAATAAAATCAACACAAAACCATAACCCCTATGGGTTATGAGTCATAGTCGAAATCGGATTCCAACATTTCTACACCTGACAATGTTGAATCAGCTTCATTGCTTTCTTCACTGCTACTACTACTACTGTCATATTTTTCTGTAAGTAAAGCCCGTTCATTTCTATTGGTTTGAAAGTCAAACCCGTTCTTGTGTAAAAAATTTCAAAGGGTTTCACGGCATCCCATAAATCCAATGGCTTCCTTCAGCTCATTGTGCAGGCTTCTCAGGGTTGGGACTTGTATTTTCACTCCATACAATTCGTTTATTTTGTTTCTTATAGCCGAAATATCCAAATTGGAAACTTTTGCTGAATGTGGACGTTTTTTCCCCGGAGTATTCCACTGTCCTTGATTTTTAGAGCCTTCAATTTTAATTCTTCTTAAGGTCTTCACACTTACACCTGAAGAGAACAAATACAATGAATTATGTAACAGTGTTATAATATTTACCAGATACTTTTATTTTAAGTCTTTGGTTAGTGCACTCAGTCATAAAAAACAAAAACCGGAATAAAATACAAAGACTGTGAAAGTGACTGTTATACCTATAATTTCTGAATTATTATGAACAGGTACCTGTCATTGAAGATATCTTTTCCAAATAATTTGTTTCACAAGTCGACAATTCATTTTTTTCGAGAGTTTTCAATTTCTTTACTGTTTCCACAATTCTAAGTTTTGTCTCCTCGTCGTTAGTACTTCCTGAAAAGTAAATAAACCGTGAATAGTTGTGCCATTTTTTTATAAATAAAATAGTATCAAGATGTTATATGAGAAATTCAAAAAACTAACCTAAAAGTGAAATGATTGAATCCAGTTGTCGTATTTTCTCTGCAATTTCTGATTCAAATCACTTTTTATGTCTTTATATTTGACAATCATAGTAAATAGTAGCTTCCTCGTCGAGCTTTTGATTGTTTTCGGCATTATTTTAAACAGAACCAACGAAAAATACGAAAATAAGATGCACGTAAACACAAGATGACTCAAGTACGAAACGTCAATGTGACAATTTTGACAGCCCTAAATAATTGCCATCCTAAAAGTTTAGAAATGCGTTGGCGGGGTTAGTCCGGCCCCGACCATATCCGAGTGTGTGTAGAGTGGTCCGCGGACATTATTATTATTAAATTGATTCCGTCTCGGTCCAAACAAGCGTGTGTAAGCGAGAAAGCATTTGTGGGTGGAGTCGGTCCGGCAGTACCAAATCCGAACGTGTGTTAACACTATAAGTCTATATTTTTATTTTTTTTGGGAATAAAAAGGATATTACATTAAATATAGAACTATTCTAACACATTCTACTATTCTAAAACTTAACAGTAAGGTACTTTTAAAAAACAAGTCAATGTAATAACCACAACATTTTCCACATATTAACAAAGAGATATGCTATGATGAGGACTCATCGGTAGGGTAGTTACTTCAAATTCTACGAAACATGTTAAATCGTTACAAACTAATAAACAACTACGTAATAAACAAACATTATCCACTAGATAAATATCTAAGTTGTTCAGTACGTTGATGACTTCACTTCGAAAAGCATTTCTATTTAACATAGATATATCAATATCCATAAAATATATATTGTACATTCGCATAAAGCGCTGGGTGCACGTTTACCTGCGTTTGTCCGGTTTGATGCCTGATCAAACAATCGGTAATTGCGCACTCCTCGACGAAGAATTGATCTAGGAACCACAATTTTAATATCATTACCAAGGTCTATACAATTTAGCTTAATATGATAGAGGTCATGCAGTGTCATTATTTGCAGAAGCATTCGTCTCTTCTCGAGTGAGAGTAAATTATAGTGTAGTTGGCATCTGTATTGTATAATTCGTAAGAATTTTCGTTGTACTTTTTCAATGGCTATTTTATATTTATTATAAAACGGGTCCCATATCAGACTGGTATATTCAAGCTGAGAACGAATGAGTGAACGATACAAATGTAAAAATGTGCAGAGGCGCCTAAAGTCGGTTGCTGATCTGATAACGAAGCCGTACATTTTAAATGCTCTAGTAATGATGTTTTCTATATGTAGGTCCAAATGTAATTTACAGTCAAATAGTATTCCCAGGTCTCTAAGGTTCATTACTCTTTTTAGTATAGTACCACATAATGTATAATCATATTTTATTACAGTTTTGTTTTTAGTGAAGCTGATGATGGCATTTGGGTATACTTAAATTTAGCTTGTTAACTTTACAGTATTCCGAGAGTCGGTTAAGATCGCTCTGAAGTTCTGAGTAGTCGTTATCGTTTTTTATGATTTATATAATTTCAAATCATCAGCGTATAAAAGAAAATTAGAGGTCCTAGTATGGAGCCTTGGGGTATACCGGATGACATACCAGCACTTCCTGACTTATAAAACCAACGCAAAAGGTTGCCCCTAATTCCGTTGTAGGCTATTTTATTGAGGAGGATTTCATGGTCCACTCTATCAAATGCGTTCTGAAAGTCTGTATACACGGCGTCCAGTCCACCTGGACTCCTTTGTCGATACTATGGAATAGTCTTGTTCAAAGGTTCAGTCGATGTTGCCAGAACTTGGCAAAAAAATATCAGGTTTCGCCCAACTTGCGCAAATAAGCCCGAGACGGCATAAAGCAGAGGCGTGTCAGGCGGAGAAAAGACGTTTTGTAAACATCCAGTTGAATTTCGTTATTTACACGTGTCATCTCTGCATAGCTGCAGTGGATACGGTTAATTAAGCGGAAAGGACAGTAGATGTACAACGACATGCGTTTTAGACAAATATGAGACATTATCTGAAGTCAGTCCCAGTCATGTCCCAGTCATTGATGATCTGTCACTGGCACGTGCACGGACCTGTGTGAACGAGTTCATATATAATGTACACAACGATATTTTTTTGAGCCACTGACGGGGCACGGTCCTTCCTCGTCCCTGGCACGGCCCTGATATTTGTGGATAGACCTTAAAGATACAAAAGAGATGCGAGCTCTGCGCGGCGGAGGTTTAGGTAAAATAATTCAATGTTTCAAAATATGGGCAAAAGGTGCGAGTTTATGTATGAATATGATTGTATATAAAAATATCAATATTTGACATTTTATTTCGTCGATTGCGCGTCTAAAAACCACAATGCGTGCTAAGCCTTATAAGCTATTTCTGCTCGTTTTCATAAAATCGATTCTAGCAAAACTTGGCAATACCTGTGACAATACCATAGACAAGACTGAACTTGTCTATGGTTCATTCATTTCATTCATGAGCTTTGATTGATTTGAGAAATGACATTTAATTTCATAATTCTCGTTCATTTGCGGTAGCGCGATGACGTCACGCGAGTCTGTAGACTAGACGCAGGAAATATCAAAAACAAATTTAATTTTGTTATGGAAGGTATTTATCTTGAAATAAATGCAAATCAATGACATCCATCATCGCATTTGCCTAGTTGTAACAGGAGATTCCTAAACACGTTTGTAAAATTCAAGATGGAAACCGATGAAACCCAACGTGTTGGCGAAAACGGGGATGTTTTCATTCATCGCCTGAAGGAACTGACTGACGAAGAAAAACAGCGTCTTGAGTCGCAAAACTCGCGAATAATACCTGAAGCCAAAGCTGCACGACTGGAGAAAGAAGCAAAGCGTCACTGGGATATATTTTACAAGAGAAATGGGACGAAGTTTTTCAAGGACCGCAATTGGACCACACGTGAGTTTCAAGAGCTTATTAACTTCGAGGCAGACGATAAGATCACGTTCCTAGAGCTGGGATGTGGCGTGGGCAACATGATTTTCCCGCTGGTCGAAGAAGGTTTCTCGAACTTTCATTTCTACGCGTGTGATTTTTCTCCACGTGCAGTCGAGTTCGTAAAGTCGAACAAATTGTTTGACGAAAGTCGTATGAAGGCGTTCTGCGCTGATTTGACTACTGATGACTTGTTCGAGAACATGGAAGAAGGATGCGTGGACATCGCGAGTTTGATCTTCGTGATATCTGCGATCCACCCGGAAGCGTGGTCGCAGGTGGCCAAGGTCGCATACAGGGCACTCCGTCCAGGAGGCGTGTTGTTGTTCCGTGATTACGGACGGTACGACATGGCGCAGCTGCGGTTCAAGGCGGGACATAAGATTGCTGAAAACTTCTACATGAGACAGGATGGCACCAGGTGAGACTTCTTGTTGAGTGCAAACTAAAATGCAGGCATCTATCAAAATTGCGGCATGTTACTGATGTTACCATGTACTGATTAATTTTATTAAAAAACATTCTCAAGCAATGACCACAATTGCCGGAAACTGGCTTTTACATCACTAAAAAGTTGTTTCTTTAACATTATCTTTATTTTTCAGAAGCTACTACTTCACTGAAGAAGAGCTGCTTAAGCTATTCACTGATGCTGGCTTTGAGATCCTCATGAACACTTATGTGCAACGTCGGACTGTAAACTTCAAAGAGGGAATAGATGTGCCTCGCATATTTCTGCAGGGGAAATATAAGAAACCTGCTGATGGTAAGAATCCCAAAATAACAAATATAATCTTCAATTAAAATGTTGTAAAGGCCATGAAGGCTAAAATATACTAATTTGAAAAATTCAAATGATGAAACTGCTAACCATTGAAAAACCATGATCTTGCATGTATATTAGCTCTATCTGAACATTTAAAACAAAAAACCCATCAAAATACATTATCTGAAAAGTATTCTCACAAATCTTTATTGTTGTTTCAGGTTGAAAGAGTATCCTATTCCTTAAGCATCAAATTACAACAATATTCAAATTGGTAAGGTTATTTTCCTTATATAAGATGTTGCCTTTACACTGGGCATTTCTCCTGTATTATTGGTGTGGCACATACAGAAACTGTCAGATTGGAAACAATTATCTATAGATCATACAAATATTTAATCCATGCAGGAATTTAACCCAACACACATCCAATCAAGTCAACCAAACCAACCATGTCATCACCACACCTTGTGGCTAGAAGCTGAAAAGAAGAACTAATTGATTTGATGAAAAGTGCTAACCATTGAAAAATCATGATCTTGCATGTATATTAGCTCTATCTGAACATAATACAAACTAATGTAAATCCCATCAACAAAATATTTGAAAACTGATCTAACAGATCTTTCCTAATTGTTGCAGGTGTATAAAGCCTCCAAGAGCATTCAACTGCAATGGAAATTATTTTGGTAAGTTTTATTTTTAGTTATTGTAGTGATTTGCATTATCATGCATAGCTATTCCATCTCATTTAATGGGTGTTTGTGTTCCCTTCCAAGTTAACCAAGAAAATTAGACAGTTAAAACCTAAGCATTGTCAGTGGTGTCTCATCCCATACAAAGAAACCGTACCGAAGTTCTATACTGATTATTTTTTGTACATCAAACAGGTTCCATTCCACGGATATAGATGGTGATCTATCTATCGCTGTGGAATGGAACCGAACGCGATCGCTTTACAAAATAATATCGGTATAATCAGATGAAAAATGCAGTTTCTTTGTATGGGATGAGGCATCTGTCTGTATGCTAGTATTATATTATCTGTGGCATTGTAATAATAATATCTAATATCTCCAAGCTATTTGATACACACGCATCAGCTAATTAGCTGCTAGTGTGTCTAACCAAATAATAATAAATAATAATAATTGTGCTACTATAAGGGCCAATTTCACCAATGTAACTAATCGTGGTTAGTTCAACTAAACTCAGTTTATGCAAATTCAGCATTCTGATTGATAGATTCTCAGCGGTCTCAACCAATCAGAACCCTGTATTTGCATAAACCGAGTTTATTTGAACTAATCGCGATTAGTTTCATTGGTGAAATAGGCCCTTATATCTGCTTTGTACTACTGTTTGTCAATAAATATTTATGTTAACTGGATTGTAAGTAGCCTCCTTTTCTTGGGCCAATGTTCATCATTTTCTTTGTCATTTGGACTTGTCTGATTATGCTTTGTTTAGTTAAACTGGAAGCCATACGAACAGGAATAGGTTATGCAGAAGATGAGGTTATCTATTGACAATTATCCAATTTTCTTGGTTGGCAATTATTTCCGTTCCCTTTTGAAGAGCATGATGACAGCGCAGTGCAGCTGAAAACCATCAGTTGACTCACAACAGCTCACTCAAGAGTAGGGAAACTTTTATCATTCAATTTTAATTCATTCATAATTTCTATAGCTGGTACTTGATCAGCTATTTGTTTTGTTTTTGTTGTAAATGGTAGCATAGGGCAGCCTGTTGTGAGGTCTGATGCACAAACAAATGCTTTAAGCATACTGACTCTATGCTTTAAATTATTTTCTTTTTTTATTTCATGACAATGTTACTTATGTTTCATTTTTTATTGTTTGCAGGTACCATTTGTCAACTGCACAGAAATGATTTATGGTAAGATTCTTGACTAGTATTTCTTTTATTAAAAAACGTGTTGATTTACAATCACATTGTTCTTTTAATTGTTTTGTTAAATGATGACCACATAGTTCATCTGAACTCTTTGATGTACACTTTTGCAATGTCTTTCGCTCCTATCTGATAGCAACATTCAGAACTATGCTCGCAGAAGAATTAGTGACAAAAACTAACAAGTTTTTACATTTTACAGAATGAAGATCAAGAAAAGGCAGTATTGGCATGGCTTTGCATATTATACAAGCAAGGTAAGACACCAAACTTATTATCAAAACCATGTTAATTATATTCCAAATCTAAATAAAAGTTCCTGTGATACTAAAATGATGACCACATAGTTCATCTGAATACTCTGATGTACACAATTGCAATGTCTTTCGCTCCTATCTGATAATGTCACCTCTTAACTGCAGGGACAGCTGTGCAATAAACGAAAACTAACTTATTTATACATTTTACAGGCCAAAATCACCTCACCAAAGTAAATGCTGCAGGCAAACCTTCACGAGTTACTCAAACAAGGTAAGAATAGAATTTTAATTAAAGAATTAGCAAAACATAATGGTCATTGCCCAAACTAATCATTGGAATTTAAACTTTATGTCAATGGCATAAAAGTTCATGATTTTTAAAAACTATTTCTTGAAATTACTCAATGATGACCACATAGTTCATCTGAACTCTTTGATGTACAACTTTTGCAATGTCTTTCGCTCCTATCTGATTTATATCTGCTCAGGGCTATATAATACAGACTTAGAAAGGATATTTTTCTAAATTCTTGGTATTTTCAGGGCAAGTTGGATAGATGCAGTTGGGTATGGTTATTGGAAGGAAATACTGCTTTTATACAAGGTAAGAATTTGTTTAAAGTAACAAACTAAAATTAAATTATTTATTTTGATACTCAAATGATGATTTCAGATAGGGACATCTGATTATAATGCTGTTAACATAACTATCCACACTGATATAAATGCATAATACAACAATATTACACAACTTACTTTTCTTTGGCATTAAATATCAATTTCTTTTGTTATCAGGTCCATAAAATCCAGAGTCCACACCATGGAATGGAATCTGAATTTGATGTAAGTAACCTAAATCAAAACTAATTTTAAATAAGAATATGAACTGCATATATGCATCCCCATTTTAGAATAACAATCCTAAAAGTATTTTTACAATGATGACTTGACCTTCAGGTCTCCCTCATCAGAGCGAACCCAAACCACCATGTTGACCACCTTACGCGTCTGAGTTATATTTAAAACAGAATATTATGCAAAAGTATTGTTAACAACATGCTAATCCATATTCTCTTCAACAGATATCTCAAGAGATTCAAATTCTGAGAAAAGGCAACTGAAAGGTAAGGATCAAGCAGATATTTTTTTTTTTTTTATGAATTGACTATTTCAATCTCGTACTCAAATGATGAATCCAGATAGGGACATCTTACATATAATGCTGTTAACATAACTATCCTCACTGATCTAACTATCTGAAAAAAATATTTATTTTGCCCACATTGGAAAGTCTTCATAAAAATTCTCTTTCACAGGCTACTTTATCGGGCCATTATCCTGCCAAGGGACTGAAGCATATGAGAAACAACACCATGGAATTTTGTTTATCTCCTTCTATTCACCCTAGACAAACAGTAACAATGATTCTAGGTAAGATATACAATACAGGCTAATTTACTATAGTTAATTTTGATTTATTTATTTAGTTAGTCCACAATGATGACTTGACCTTCAGGTCTCCCTCGTCAGAGCGAACCCAAAACACCATGTTGACCACCTTACGCGTCTGAGTTATTTAACATCATAAAAATAACATTACATTGATACAAAGAAGATATATACTATTTGTTTTGTTCTCAGGTCTCCAGCACTAATCGCGAGCAGAAGCAAGCTTATCCAACAAACTTTATTAGGTGAGTTGAAAATTTATATATTTATCAATATTCGCGGCAGCCACGGTCATGAAACGCCGAAGCAAGAAAACACGCGTAATAAAATAATGACCGTCCTACTTGCGCGTTTTAAGACTGAGTGTGAGCGTTTAGTTTTTATAAAACTGTTGCAGACTAAGAATTAAGTTAGTTTAACTTACACCACATATATTTTCATAGTTTGCACACACACGTATGAAAAATTATCTCTCAGCTATGTGAGCTACACTTGAAACTAAAAGTAGGTCTTAGTCTGCAACTGGGGTGAATGCAAATACGTAGCACAAGCATCTTCGTGCACAAACTTTCAATTCTCGATCTTTGAATTCACATTCAAATTAAGAATTTAGCGCATGATTCATGTAAATTATTTTCTAAGAGAATTACAATGATGACTTGACCTTCAGGTCTCCCTCGTCAGAGCGAACCCAAACCACCATGTTGACCACCTTACGCGTCTGAGTAATTAAACTCTCTAAAAATAACATTCATGTAATCTGTGGAAAGTGTTAACAACATGCTTTCTTTTTGTTCTCAGGAATCCAGTTCAGGAAGGAGACTTTGACTAGCGTATCTAATTTAAAACTGCAAGAAGGTGGAGAAATTTATTATCCTGCCAAACCTAGAGGTAAGTTTTTACTAAATAAATCCATTACAAATTTGTCAAAGTTCAGTTGTTTTGAATACTAAAATAAAGAGTAATTGGAAAGAAAAAGAGTTAATTTGCACGATGCATGATGAAAACCATTAAAAAAAAAAAACCAAAAGAAATACTTAAGGTTACACTAGTCAACGGCACGAACTATTTGGGGGCGGAGTTAAAATATTTGCTATCTCATCCGACATCACGCACGAAAGAGATAGACGCTGTGATGAGCAGTAAGAAGCTAGTTTACGTACGTATACACACTCATAACGCTGTGTGACGCATACATGCGCAATTTCATTGACGAGCGCCGACAGCGGTGTGTGTGTTTGCGGTGTCATCGGCGATGGCGCGTATGCAATTCATGACAACATAAACTCATACAAATAGGTGTTAGAACTTTGGATTATTACTATGTGTAACGTAATTAGAAGACTCTTAATTTACTTGTTGTTATGCACCTATACTTACCCCCGACTTTGCAATAAGATCTCTTGCGAAAATGTGAATTTACGTAGATATTGTTACTATCGACAAGTACGAGTAATGTTATTGATTTGACTTCAAAATTATTTTTGGCGGCAGCGACGACAGCGCAGTGCGAGCCGCTTGCGCGCTTATTGTACCTTATGTCATTAGTTATAAGAATGAAAAGTGTTCGAGCGTCAAGTCGGTAGATTTTATGTTGGCAGAGCGGGCGCCAGGGCTTCGCTGACTGTAGGTATCGTACCAGCGCGTGCGGAAAGCTAGGCTCTATACGCACGGGTGTAGGTCATGTCTATATGTTTTTGTATTTTATTGAAGGTTGTGCAAGTATTACAATGTGTGTTAAATAGGTATTTATTTACCTTAGCTAGTTAGCTATAACCTGCAGGCGACTCCCCGTAAGTAGGTATTTCATACCAGCCAGAGTCAGGATAACTGCTTTTTCGACAGCGCCATATTTATGTGAGACCTATTTTCTAGGTACATAGGTTCATCAAATAAAAAATAATGTTATTTTGTAAATTGTTTATTGATTGATTGTTTACAACAGCAGTTTGAAATATTATCTGTGTTATCACAATACACTAGGCATTGCGCCAGCTTTCTTTTCTTAGAGGTGTGCTCTAAATGACTCAAAGAAATAAAACTTACATATTATTTTTATTTTTATATTGGGCATCATTCATTACCTACTTGTAAAACTTAGTCGCGGGAAAGTAATAGGTATTGTGATATACTATGCGTTTCATTCAAGTTTTATGTTCTTACTTTTATTATCTAGTAACTTACCAATTTGGTGGCAGAGTTGCCTCAATATTTGCTTCACGTAGGTTCTTGGCGATATTTTCTGTATTTCTGGATATATCCGCAGTGCACCTAAAAAAAGAAAGATATTATGTCACTGGCTGATTGCAAACGCCGTGAAATTGACGCTTATCCTGACCTGATGACTATGGGACCACTTGGAAAGTATATCCTTTCAAACAAAAGAAGAATTTTTCAAATCGGTCCAGGCCGTCTTTGAGTAATCGGGGATCATACATTAAAAAAAAGATACCGACGAATTGAGAACCTCCTCCTTTTTTCGAAGACGGTTAAAATAATTATACACGAAAAAGAACTTACGATTCAGACATGTTCATTGTTGCAGGAATATTTTCTTTATTTGGATTTGAAAATCTCCCTTTTACTTTACACCTCTTTGTGCGAGTGGCACATGGCCATAGGCTGGTCTTTTTGCCCATACGCTTATCCTTATTTAGCTCTGTAACACAAAAGATTATATGTGTGTTAGTTTTACATAGTTCTTATTAATCTGTAAGAAATCTAACCTAATAAATATACTATATATAGTACCTAAGATAGTAAAACTAGGTACTACTATTTTATTTAGTACTATGCGTTTCAAATAAGAATAGGAACCTCAATGATTTTTAGCAATTTATTGCCAACAAAAATACAAATTAATTTTAATTTAAAGTTGTTAGGATAACAAGCAACTTTTTTGCTGACTTTACCTAACTGGTTCAATTCGACAGCTATGACGTTACAATATGGCACGAAGGCCGTCCTTTTCTTAGTTGAAACGCATAATAGTAGGCATCTAGGTAGGTATTAGGTACTACGTCATGTCTGAAGTAATAACCAGTAGCTTCGGGTGGTCGAGCCGAGCTTGTGAGTGTCGGCGCGCATAGTAGGTATACAAATAAAAAAAATATCATCAAAATCGGTTCACATAATAAAAAGTAACTATTGAGGTAAGACAAATAAAAAATACAGTCAAATTGAGAACCTCCTCCTTTTTGAAGTCGGTAAAAAAATAGCTTCCTTTTGTTTTTGTCCGCCGCTGAAGCCGAGCCGATATAACAGATAGGTACCTACATAATAATGAACTTTCGATATAAGTAGGCACGACTATCGAAAATCTTGAAATACCTACCTAATCTAATACCAAATATATATAATTCTATGTATGTGAATAAATATATACAACAGAACTCTTCAATAAACAACGGCTAATCCCTCGGGATTGCTGCAATCGCATAACTGTTTATTGTTTACGCCATTTTATAACATAACGTCAAGCCGGTAAAAAAGATTTTCTAATTATAGATAAAGATAAATGAATTCTAAAATTTTATAAATGCCCGTGAAACATTAGAATTACAGTCAGTGTTTAGTTATAAAAGTCATGTCATGCGCCCTCATGAATTGTACAAACTAAATTCAATAAAAGATTCAACTTACCCATTTTTACTTGAACTGCTGAAGATCACTTCAATTCACTTCACTGACGCAAAAAGTTCAAATTCAAACGTCATGTAATTCACTATGAAATCGGAATCCAAAGTCCAACGCCAGGGTCAGTAAAATTTGGGACCAATACAAAATAATCAACACAAAACATAAAGGAATATCGAAATCCAAGTTCAAGCCAGGGGTCAATGTTATAAAATATTATACAATTACTTTATCGCCGATATCACAATATCAGTTACATACACAGCACGCGCGTAATTACGGTGACGTATGTAGTAGCCGATTGAGGCCCTGCGGGGTAGCGGGGCGCGGGCGCATCTAAACTAGTGAGCTTGTGTGTGTGTAGGTGTGTATGCGCCGCACGCGCCACCCCTCCGCCCCACTGACCGGGGAGGAAATTTGTAGCGAAATGGATGATGCTTTAGAACGAAAACGAGCGCGCGAAATTTTACAAACAGACCTTTGGGAGTTTGGATATCATGACAAAACTACTAAATGTATCTGTTCAAAATAAAATTATTTGCATTATTGAACTACAAATCTATCCCTGTATGGAGGCCGTTTTTCAATTTTCCTTCTTCTTATGACATTTATTTCCGCCCAAAGATGCGTTAAAATTAGTGTTGAAATATGGAACTTTCGACGCTCATAACTTTCATATAAATATATTTTTTACTTTTTTGCTTCCATACAGGCCTAGATAATGATGAGACAAAATGATATCAGTTTTTATTTTGAACGTACATCGTCAAATACTGGAGTAATACCTAAACTACGTTTGTATGGAAGAATGATTGACTAGTGTAACCTTAAATATGCGAAACTATGCGTCATATCAGCGCAAAACGGCCTTCGCCCACCATAACGCTGGGACTCAGAGTGTGAGACAGCCACAGCACTGGTTTTCAGCTATAACCGAATTCTATTCCATAAAACGTAAGGGCTTTTTCTCTAAAAGATTTTTTTTACAATGATGACTTGACCTTCAGGTCTCCCTCGTCAGAGCGAACCCAAACCACCATGTTGACTACCTTACGCGTCTGAGTAATTATTTCACTCACTAACAACATTCACTATAGTGTGGGTACAATATTAACCATGTGCATTTTTTGTTGTCAGGTATCCAGTTCAAAATATGAAGGTGAAAATAAGCTTGTCCTTGTATAAGTGAGAAGAGGTAAGTTCAAAACCTAGTAAAACATATTTAGGGACCTTCCAGAGGGGTGACCATAAGCTTTTAGAGCGGTATCAATTTGAGATCGAGAAAGTGACAGATGTATACAAGTCATATACATCTGTCCCTTATTCGATCTCAAATTGATACCGCTCTAAGAGCTTATGGTCACCCCCCTGATGGATTGGCGATATCGGTCGTATTGAATTGCATCTTATTACATCCATGTGAATATACTTTCAGTTTAAATCTCCTATCGTGTCATAAAATTCGAATCGCGTCGGGCCATCAGGATAGTCGTTCGAACAGCCATAATACGTAAGAATGAGATAACACGAGACTCAAATAAAGCCCATACTGACTAAAATGTTTGAGCAGGATTGAAAATAAGCTATGATTCCTAACATTTAGCCTAAGTATCTTTCTGGTAAAAGTAATGTTTTACAATGATGACTTGACCTTCAGGTCTCCCTCGTCAGAGCGAACCCAAACCACCATGTTGACCACCTTACGCGTCTGAGTTATTAAACCCCATACAAGACATTTATAGAGCTCTGATAACAGTGTTTAATAGATTTTATTATTTGTTACAGGACATGAAGATCTGTTTTAGAAATCAACAAGAAGACTTAAAAGAAAGAAAACGTGTTTTAAGGTTGGTATCTCTATTTCTAACTGACACTCCACATTCTCATATGTAGCAATAATGACATAGTCTCTGAAGTATTTCATCACATGACCAATATAATAAGGGACGAGATCCAGGGCTACGTCGCATGTCAATCATTAATTGTCCCATGTTATCAAGTCAATTAGGAGTAATCTGTTAAATTGGTTCTGATTGATTTAAAGTGTTCGAGTTGCTGCGCCGTAGGCCTAGCGAATAACTGTATTGATGATGATCATTTTGGCTATACATACATACCATAATGACTCTGCTTAATTTTACATTGACTTTTTCCCGTGCCCTATCTGTCACAAACCATGTATTATAGCCCTATGACTTCCTAAGTGAAACAATTTTCGTGATACGATCCAGCACTTGCAGCGACCAAAGTTACAAACAATGTTACCTAATTATTACATTGAGTGACTATAACCCAGTTATTTTATTTATTTCAATCAACTTTGGATCATACAATTATAATAAATTATTATCAAAAGAATTTAATTAAAAAACAATATCTTAACATTAGTCAGTACATGAAACATGCAGCAATGGTTCACATACTGACAGTCGAAACGTTCCGCAAAAGCGTTCAGGAAACTTGCGGCTAGCGCACTGTACACACCAGGGATGTGCGCCGCTTGCGCATTATTGTGTGGAAACAATCCACACGCACCTCCGCAACATCCCCGACGCGCTACAGAAGCGAGGCAGCCCCAAGAGCACCCTGAACGCGTTGTTGTATTGGACGCGTAGAGCGCTGTACTGTTTCTGCGTGTATACTAGCCACAGACTGCCAGTATAAAACGACGTACAAAATGATCATAGTATAGTAATGGTTATCATAGTTCAAAATCCACGGTAATCCTAGCATAACAATTATTTTAGGAGCCACCTCTTGTATCCCAATTTTTCTCTTATCTTATCTGTATCCCTTTATGCGGAATACTGTCTCAATCCTATGAGAATGCGATCTCTTATAGTAGCATTCTGTAAGTCGAGACACAGATGACCGTGGTTAAAACTGCCGGAGACGACGCCCCGTCGCCGCCTCGGTTATAACGACACACTACAAATAATTTCAAACAAACTGAATATGACTGTTGAGAAATTTATCAGCTGTGGTTAAAATACAATCATTATTGTTGCAGGTTAAAAAATTGCAAGAGGAAATTCAAACCTTGGCCAAGACAAAAGAAAATCGAAAATGCTAACGATGCCTCAGCTGACAAGGCTAAGGCCGATAATGATAATAAAGGCAAGAAAGTGGTTGCTGCTGCATGTTACTCCTTCAGGCTAAATGAAACTGCAGAAGATGACAGTGGTGAAGAACCTGATGATGAAGAAGATGACGACGATGATGAAGATGGAGAGGAGGAAGAAGAGACAACCAAGAAGAAGAAGGCAGCAGCTGCCCATGTGGACTCCAGCAAGGAGGAGGCCCTAGACACAACGAAGCTGTCTCAAGTCACTGAACTGGCGGTTAAGGAAAGACCGGCTAAGTGCGAGTTGGACTCGCGCACGAAGGGTTCCGTACCATTATCGCAAAAATTGCAAAAAAATCACGTTGTTTTATGGGAGCCCCATTATCATATTCTGAGTGGCAACAGAAATACATCATCTGTGAAAATTTCAACTGTCTAGCTATCACAGTTCATGATATACAACCTGGTGACAGACGGACCGCGGAGTCTTAGTAATAGGATCCCGTTTATTGGGTACAGAACCCTAAAAAAGAGATGGACATATTGAGAAGCCGACGCCTATAGGCTCGGGCTATTTCTGCTATTACGACTGGTTGTGATTTTGAAAGGCGTCATCATGTCCGGCACTGTAGGCCTCAAAGGGTGTTGGTTTATTTATAGCAGAGTGGCCAACATGATGGCTACCCTTAAGTTATGTGTGTGTGTGTGTGTGTTTTGTTTTCAAGACAGGCTGAATAAACAGTCCCGCAATGCAGCAAAGTGCATCAATACTGAATTATGCATTTTGTCTCTGTAATGATATTTAATGTTTAAGGAAACTTTAAATATTGTTTTAGAGTTGGTTAACCCTTAAATGCATGATTTTAACTTTTTAACCAAATTAAATTTATTTGGACGTAAGATTAGCTCTATAATAAGGAAAAAATATTAAAAAAAAAAATATTTATAAAAATACTTTATTTATTTAGAAAAAATGGGTTGGTGGAAATTTACATCATTATGTAATCAGACTAACCTACTGAGAACAAAATTTGCAGTGAGATAATAAACTTATTCATTGTGGTATTTGCTGAAACAATTGTTGTTTTTGTTGAGGCAAAGATTAATATTACATTTGGAACAGTGTATAGTTGAATATCCCTTACAATTGGGGTATTTGCAACGCAAGGATCCCCCTACCAAAGGCCAATGATCTTGCCCATCCCTGCGAACTTCTTTTGGTGGGGCAACTGCTACAGCACTTCTTTTTTTTTTGGCCTGGATTTCATTTTCTAGAAGACTAGAACTTGGACGACCTCTTTTTTCTTTTGCTGCTCCCATGTTACAAAGGACGAAGGCCAGTTCATTTCTAAAAGTACCTAAATTGAGAATATCTTTCTTAGGTACATTTTTAGCATTTTTTTTAAATATTATCCATGCATTTATCACTGCCAGGTCTAAAAGATGATAAAAAATACGAATATACCATTTTCTTGACTTGATCCTTATTCTGTACCTTCCCAGAAAACTGTCCATAAGGTCTACGCCTCCCATGTGGGCATTGTATTCACTTATGATCTTCGGGCATGGAATTTGTATCTTCTCTTTTTTTTTCTTGTCATATCTAGATACATTATTCAAAGGCAAAGCACCTACATAAGATGACAGTAATGTGACAACTTTGTTGTCTTTCCATGCTACTACACTCATATCCACACCTTGAAATGTTGTCACTCTTTCTTCATGTGCACCTCTTGGAGTAGATTTATTCATAAATTGTTTTTTATCAGGTAATTTTGAATTAGGTATTCTATTTTGTTGAACTGTCCCCACTGAAAGGATTCCTTGAGTTGCCAAATAGAACACCAAGGGCACAGAAGTATAAAAATTGACGAAATAGACAATGTGACCAACTTGTCTTGGTATACCACGAGCTAAACGCAAGACAATATTGCTGGTTGAGCCCAGATCTGGTTCATTCTCAGGTTTGTTGGTAAGGTCCTGCCCAGCATAAACCTCAAAGTTGTGTGCAAATCCTTGTAAGCTGCACAAAACATACAGTTTAAACCCCCACTTATGAGGCTTGTTGGGCAAGTACTGTTTGAGAAAGTGTGCAACTTTAGTTGCACACATTTGTTCATCTATGGACAGGCGTTGGTCCATAGGTACTGATGAAAATTTTGAATTCAATTCATCAATAACAGGGCGTATCTTGAATAGGCGATCATGGCCTGGATGACCAATTTCCTTGTGGTGGTCATTGTTATTGAAGTGCAATATTTTTTTCAATTTTTCAAACCTGTTATTAGACATCACCGAATAAATTGGTTCATAGCCATATTTTGGAGACCAGTATGCTCTTATATTGGGAAAATGTTGGACTGACATATATATAAGTATTCCAAAAAACTTTCTCAAGTCTGATAAATTGGTTGCAGTTGTATTTGCTGGATTTTTTTGTGTGGCATACAGGTTTGTTTCTTCCACTATCCTTGCCATGAAATCTTCTGAGAAAAAGTAGTTGAAGCATGCATATGGAGTATCTAATGGTGACAACTCTGGTCCTAGGTCTGAATTGCCTTTGAATGTAATTTTGGACTCATCAAATTCTATGTTCTTTTTTTTCCAGATCAATTTTCGTTTATCTAATAATGCTGAAAATATGTGTCCTGTAGGGTCACTATTGTCCACAACCTGGTTATCCATTACCTCATTTTCAACCAAGGGTGGGTCACTTTCGTGGTTTTGTGGGTTTTCTGTGTCCTCCTCATCACTTTCTAACATGTTCAGTAACTCGTCTCTGTCATAAGTTCCAGGCACATTTTCTTCCTCTTCATCAGACTTCTCCATGTCATCTTCCGACAGCCACCCACCTTCCAAAGATGCTAAATAATGTTCAATATCTCTGTCATTCATTTTGCTAGATATCAACACCTGGAACCAAAAGATAAACGAAATCAAATAAAACAATAGTATTTTACTAACTTTCATACAAGCTAAATGAACGTCATTACATGATGATGTAAATTTACATCAAAACAATATTGAGTTTGTTTCTTCATATTTTTCTATTTATGAACAAAATTATATAGGGTAAACAGTACAATGATTGGCATTCTAAGATGATCTTCAACATAAATGTAGTGACTTCTATGTTATAATAATATTTTTATATATCTAATGTTTACCAGATATAAGGTATATAAACGTATAAATTATAATGAAACACATTAGTATTAAAAAAAATAGCTTTATTGCTTAAAAAGTAACATTAAACTTAATTCTATGTTATTGCACAATCATTGGCACTGAAGTATAATTATTGACACAGCGAGTTTGGTATAACCATTGGCACTACATATTTACTAATGTAGGCACACCTTGCTGTCGCGAAAAAAGGCGAACCTAGGTACGTACATAAATAATTTATCCCATCCATGGTCCATTAATAAACTCCCCTACCTAATCATCTTCTAATACTTTTAATAGTTCATTTGTCATTGGTCTCAATCTATTTTCTTTAACTTTTATCTTATCTTTTCTGGTTTCCCTTGATACTCTGAAATTTACAGGTTCATCTAAAATAGGTCCTTTCTTTAATGCTTTTTTGACCATTACTTGTTCCGATTCTTTAAAGCTTCTTTCATTTTCAGTTTCAGCTGCATCTAAAATTGGTCTGTTTTTTATTTCCTTTAGGGTAGTAATATTTGCAGGTTTAACTTCGCTCATAGGTTCTATTTTTAATTCCCTTGTATATCCTCTTTCTTTTTCAATATCACTTGAGATTCTATTTGCAGGTTTAATCAAGACGTTTGATTGGATTACAATTTTGGGTTTGATACTATCAGAGTTTGGTTTACTTTTCTTAATTAACTTTAAATCTTTGGCTTTGTTCTTTTTCTGTATAGTTTCAGCTTGTTTTTTTTCCTTGAGTAATTGTTTCTCTTTGGCTTTCTCTAGTCTTTCTATTCGTTTGTTCTCCTTTTCTTGTATCTCTTTCATCTTTTTTTGTTGTTTTTGTAGTTCTACAGCTTCCCAATCTTTACTAGTCAAAACAAAAGAGCGATGTTCTGTACCAGCTTTCTGAGTTTTAATTGGAGTCTTAGGTAACTTTAAAAAATCGTTTATATTTTGCGCCTTTGTAGGGACTTCGGTTGGCATATCATCCACCAGTACCCATGTTCCACCAATCAGCTCTACACTTTGACGACTGGTGGATGGAATAGGTATTAAATCTATTGGCGTTATTGACTGGTTTTCTCTTTGAAATTCGGAAATAACGTCAACCGTTTGTGCAGCTTCTGGTATTGAATCGTTTATTGATGAATAGATTATACAGGATTCTAAAGGTAATTCTTCAACCACCTGATTCTGAAGTTCAACATGCTCTCCACCTATTTCGTGTCCTGAGGTTTCTGAATAATCGACAACCATCGTGTTTGCTTTAGATATGCCAGTGTCTTCGGATTGAGGTTCATGGGACAGTTCTGGTTCATTTAGCAAAAGTTCTACTTCTGTTGGCATTGTCGTTAATTCATTAAAGGCTGCCATTGTGTTCAAATCTTCTGAACCATCGTTGTTTTGTTCATTTAAATTGCTCCTGTCCTTGTGTTGTATTAGTTCCATAGAAGTTGTCTCTTGTTGTGGTTCTTGTGTTGAAATTTTTGGTACGAGATATTTATACAAGTCATAAAGCTTTTTAGCTTCTATTGATTTACCTACCATCTGATTCTTCATCTTTCGGACTAGCTGTGGTCCAACAATTTCTTCAAATGTCTGATAGCTAAGACTTGTGGAACAGTTGTCATCCAAAATTTCTTGTACTGGTTTAGAGGGCATTAAACATTTTGTATAGTCCACTTGATCTGGATTAAATGGGCATAAACCACAAGCTTCAAAACCGTTCTTTAATGTCGTCTTGTTTAATTTGGGTAAAAGCTTCTCTAATATAGGAGCAACATCTGTTTTTAGTAAGGATTTCGTTAAGTTATCTGTACGCCATTCCAGGACTGCTTTACGCCACATAACTTTTATTGGGCGAAACGCCGCTACGTCTGCTGGTTGCAAAATCCGGGTCGCGTTAGGGTATAGAGCTATAAGTATTATACCAAGATTTTGACAAAGTTGAGTAAGCTGAAGTGTTGTGTGGCTTTTATGCCCATCCAAAAAAAGAATTACTGGAAAAGTGATATTCCTCTTCATTAGCGCTGGATGCAGAACATTCTGTATGTACTGAATGAAAAGCTCGGCCTTCATCCATCCATTATCTGACAAGCCAATGCCCCACTCGCTAGGCACAGACTTTTGAATCTCAGGTCGCATTCTCTTTAAGGGGTAAATAATCATAGGAGGTGTTGTTACACCATCCGCCGAAAATGTAAACATTACGGTAACACACGATTTAGACTGAGCGTGATCTACCTCATACACATTTTTGGTTCCCCTTAAAGCGATAACTTTAGTATTCTTTGGGCATAAAATAAAATTAGTTTCGTCCCCATTGTAAACTCTGGATGGATCACTCAAAATATTAAAAAGATCATTTTCTTTCAGATATTCTTCTACTTGTTTAAACCAATTTCTAATTTGCTTCTCTGTCAATTTTGAGCTTGCTGAAGTTACAGCCTCTGATGTTCGTATAGAAAGCTCAGGATGCCTCTTCAAAAATAATTTATACCATCCATCGCCTGGTGTATTATCTATAAAACTGTTTGGTCTGGGATTTTCGTCCAAATACAGTTTGACACTCTTTATGACGTCCTCTTTACGCCGTGGAAATCCTTTCCTACAAGCTGAAATTATCCATTTAACTACCTCTTTTTCTTCTGCATCAGTCAGAACTGTATCTGGACCAGGTCGACTTTTAACAAATAAGTTGGATAGGCGAAACTGCAAAGTTGCCCGTGGGATATTAAATTTATTTGCAGCAGTTTTCTTACCCATTCCATTTTTTATGGCTTGCAAGGCTTTTTCTACATCTTCTGTATATGCTTTTGAATATTTTTTTCCAACCGTAACCTTCGGCATCTTAAAGCCATCTAAGTACCTGAAAGTGATGAAAAGAAGAGGAAACCTTAGGTGGATATAGTCATTGGCACAACAAAAAATATATAATGATTGGCAGTGCCAAGAATTCGAATAGAAGCGAAATCAAACTTATTTAGCAACCCAATATGGTCTATTTTGATGAAAATGTAATTTAAACAACAAATACATACACATGCCACCAAAAAAAAAAAGTACAATCATTGGCATCTCATCCAATCACTGTACCACTATACAAAAAAAAATACAGTGATTGGCACCAATGCCAATGGTTGTACGCTTATTTTTCAACACTGAAAACAATAAAAATAGCAAGATATTTGAACGCCAATGTCGGCTATAGCCGACATGAGCAAGCGTGCCCTGTGCGCCAACGACGGCTATACTCGACAAAAAACAGGTCGCAGAAAAATACTTGGCGTACAGGGCATAGGAATACCGATATGGCGTGGCGGTGAAAAGGTTCAATATCAAATATAAATTGGCGTAGAAACTTACACAAAAATCACTTTTTCACGTGCACTTCTATCCTCCAGCACTACACTTTTTACTATAAAATCAACACGATCACGACCTCTCGATTTCCGTTAAAACTCACAAACAGCTGTGAAATAAAAATGGCTGACAGCAGTGTTGCCACTATAGAAGATTAGATATTCTACCCAATAAGGTATTGCAGCCGTAAATAAACAAAAATTGTCTCTTATTATCTGGATTTTTATATCAGAGTGCCAATCACTGGGGGGGTGCCAACAATAGTATGGTTTACCCTACATAAATCAAAATACTGACCTCAAATCTATCAATTACCTACGAATAAACTGAGAAGTAACCGTGAGAATTTTATACCACTTTTTTCCAATCACATTAGCCGAAATCTTCACCGAGCAAACTAGCGCGTAATGATATTTTGAAATGACATTTGACAGCTGACATTGAAGAATGAACTTTTTTTTTTTTTTTTTTTTTTCCTAACGGAACAGGCTAAGGTCTGAGACCATGCTGCCTAGTCTTTAGTGCAATTTAACATTCTTTAGTATGCATTAGAATACGGATGTAACAGATTCTAATGTTTTATGGAGTATTTGGCAGCAAATTGTATTGAGTCAGCCTTCCCAGTAAGCTTAGCGGAGGTAGTAAATACTACAATAAAATTCTCCGCTCCACTATCCTGAGATCGCTTCTGTCAATGATTTCACATATTGTCCAGTTGCGTAGACAGTTGAGACACAAAACTACACCAATTTTATATCACAATATCCACTAGGAATCAATTACAGCCGCTGAACTTCACTCGAAAAAATCCCGCCAAAAACCGAACTTTTTTTTTCGTTCGGAAACGATACTATGGTTCCTTAAAAGTTGCCATGTACAAAAAATATAATCCAAATACCCTGTGGAAACGACAAAAATTACATTGAATTGGTTGATGGAAATTTCCATCACAATGCATTTAAGGGTTAAGTAAAATTCATTGTTGAGAGGATAATTTTATTCAGTTTCTTTTCACAAACTAAGTTATATTATTGTTACAAAGTTCCACTTTTATTTTGTTGTAAACTTGGAATCTGAACTGTTAAGTGTGTGGGTAAAATCAAATAAACAAGTTTATCAAAAAGTGAGGTGTTTATTTTCTGTCATCCACATCAAGAAATACCCCATAAATAACGTCATGCTCCCCAGACACCCCATCAACTATTTTGCTGTTTATAAATTCATAGCACAAATTGTACGCAATGTGTACCGAATTAGTACCTACTTAAACAAATAAGTACCCTAACAGATTAACAGGTACAGGTAACTGAATTATGACTAGCTGTAGAGCATCTCCCCAGCAACCCCAAGTAAAATTTTAATCATTTTACTTAGGCACTTACTTAATGGGTAAACAAGAGGTTGATAAAAATTGGTGTACATCAGAATCGCGGGTGTACTCTTCAGATTTGCCTAAATTTATTGCAGTTATTTGGTACCTTCTGTGTACCTTAACGTACCTCTCCTGAAAATCTGTGTACCTACACCTGTAAAATGATATTTTAAAAATTAGGTACACCCGCCATCCGTGTCCGTTACCGAGGCCAGATGTTGTCGAAAATGGTCATATGAATCTTATAGATAATTAGTTTTGCGGCTTCTGTAATTGTTGCGCACATTTTTAAATTTGTTGCGCTTATAGTTTTTAATTATTTCACAAAAACATTTCCTGCTGGGGTAACGTTACCCCAGCCAGACCTTTTTCTTTCTAATGGGAATATTTAAATAATTACTAGCTATAAAATTAGTTGTCTAGATGAAGTAAATGTTGTGCCTTATTTTGTATTTGTTCTTTCATCGGTTGCGAAGTTAATCGAAATTTTGCTGGGGTAACGTTTTTGGTTTTGCTAGATCTTTGAAATGGTTAAGCGGATTCTTATCATATTTTGTGCATGGCTTCTTAGGAATTAGTTTAAATTTGTTCTGCAATAAAAAAACCAAAATAATACATAGCTTAAAGGTTATTTCATTAAATAGAAAAACACTTCAATTGGTCCCAGCACTCTCAATAAGAGCTCTAAAGACTTACTTTAAACGTTATTTTAAAGCTTGTAACTGCCTTCAAATGTATGTGAAGTTTCATTAGTATCCTGTAAGTATTTAACAAGTTATGATGATATTGAGTTCTTCACGAGCACGGTCTTGATGCGCGCGGTGTTATTTGGCCACTGGATTGGATATATGAACTGAATGTTATGTCAATTATTAGTTTTTTAGTTCAGTTGTATATCAGTAAAATTTCAGCTCAGTACATTGGATAATTAATGAGATAATACGATTAAAGTCATCAGGAAGTGAATGACCGTGGTAACCCGACCAAGTTTAGGTGGTTACGAAAAAGCGAAAACGCAAAACATTATGGTACCTTCTAAAATATGTAGGATAGTGTTACAAATTTAGTACAGACATGTACACAAGTTTAAAAAAAACTACGTGATTAGTATATAATTTTTATTGACAGGTAATTTTGAAACTCGAATCGTCATCTATTTGCGAGTTTATATCAACGCGAGTGTCGCAACAAGGTAATTATGGATTTCTTAAAGTCTAAGTGTCCAAGGAGTTTGTGGAAATAAATAAATACCTACCTGTTGCGGTAGTCCCGACTCCCGACATTGATGACGATAAAAATCGGTCGCTAAGTCATGAATTTCAAACCACTGCACTGTCCAGCATTCTTAATAAGAGTCGGGGTCAGTGACCCTAATCTGTGGCCGCCTCTTAATAAGAGTTTCTTCCCGCGCTTCAGTGTTGTCGGTTATTTTCTGTGGGGTGGTATTCTCGTCACATGGGAGTGTCTTTCCACGGCGTGGCCATAGACAAGGATGATATAAATGCATTCAAATCACCGGCAACCCCGGATATCGCTTGTTTATGATTTTTTTTTGCTTCGGACCTGTCAAAGCGCGTTCCGACCGCCTGTGTGCCGGTCGGCGATGGTTATATTTTCGAGTTTATGGTGAATTTAGTGCTGTGGGTGTTAAAATATCATGGAATAATAAGTAACGAAGTGATTTTACTAGCGTGATTGTGTATGTGTCGTGAATTCCAGCAGAAATACGTATTTCAACGAACAAAGTCCTCTATTGTTCCAGCCATGACGACCGTTTTGCCGTAAGTCATTTTTCGACATCTAATTTTGCCTTATTCTTATCAAACTGTCGTTATTTACATTAGTAGGTTAATTAACAACGCCACTAAAGCCACTAATTGAAGTGCTAACGCCGGTTCTTTGAATGAAGTCGAAAACAAAAACAATAACAAACAAAAAATCCACCATTTTTTTTTTAGCCGGTCGGGTCATGTATTTTGAAAATTTTTTTTTTCGAAAAATATGTGTGGGGAGGTTTATTTATTGATTGATTTATGTGAAATAGGGTATTCTTATGTAAATAAAAAAAAAACTTATTGAAATAATTTTTTATTTTTTTATTTCTAACTACATCTGTACAAAAACAGTGCAAAATATTCCCTTTCGCTGACTTTACACAATTTTTGCAAATACAAAACAAATCCAAACATGGAAAATCCATTTGAAATCTGATAGCTTAGTTCATTGACATTACAACAACATAAGTTTGATGTATGGCTCCCATACAAAACTTTCGTGATAAAGCGATAATAGCCGCTCCAGCGGCGTATTAAATAGGGGCCCGTATCACCCCCCACAGATAAGAGCTTTTCGCGGTTTCGCGCGCCACAGTGCAGTGGCAAGTTTCAAGTCATATTTTGACAATATATACACAAAAACCTTCCACTTGAATCAATCTATCTATTAAAAAAAACTGCTTCAGAATCCGTTGCGTAGTTTTAAAGATCTAAGCAAACAGGGACAGACAAACGGGAAGTGACTTTGTTTTATAGGTACTATGTAGCGAAGGATACATATGTCGTTATCATTGTTGAGAATTCCAGTCTAGGTAATAATTAAGTACGAAAGAAAAGAAAATAATAAGTTCCTAAATTTAAATATTTAAGCCTTAAAAAAATACAGTTTTAGATAAGTACCTAACAACATGTACATATTAATAATAATTTTGCTACTATTTCTGTAGTTACATTATACAAGCTTACCTTGTTCGTGAATTCATCAAGCAGCCTGCACCATAACTATGATCATCAATAGAAGTACTCCACATTAGCAGTAATTCGCCACACTTATTATTTTACATTAGCTCTCACGCACTCTATAAATATTTGCAAAAACAGGAAACGGAACTGCCGAAACGCATGCGCACTATACAAGATGAATTATGTGATTACGGAGCATGTTTAGTGCGATATGCAAACAATGCGCCCCTTCACCCCACCCCTTCCGCGTCCTACCGAACGACATGTTATATCAGTCATTTTTGATAAGTTTGTGCAACTGGAAGATAATAATAATGTTTTCATAGTACAGATATTATTATATTATTAATGTATTTAACAGTGTACGCGTCTGTACCGAAATTGTACGGTGTATTATACTAAACATTTCAAAAGATAGTATAATGTTCTGCGTTTTCGCTTTTTCGTAACCATCTAAACTTGGTCGGGTTACCACGGTCATTCACTTCCTGATGACTTTAATCGTATTATCTCATTAATTATCCAATGAACTGAGCTGAAATTTTACTGATATACAACTGAACTAAAAAACTAATAATTGACATAACATTCAGTTCATATATCCAATCCAGTGGCCAAATAACACCGCGCGCATCAAGACCGTGCTCGTAAAGAACTCAATATCATCATAACTTGTTAAATACTTACAGGATACTAATGAAACTTCACATACATTTGAAGGCAGTTACAAGCTTTAAAATAACGTTTAAAGTAAGTCTTTAGAGCTCTTATTGAGAGTGCTGGGACCAATTGAAGTGTTTTTATATTTAATGAAATAACCTTTAAGCTATGTATTATTTTGGTTTTTTATTGCAGAACAAATTTAAACTAATTCCTAAGAAGCCATGTACAAAATATGATAAGAATCCGCTTAACCATTTCAAAGATCTAGCAAAACCAAAAACGTTACCCCAGCAAAATCTCGAATAACTTCGCAACCGATGAAAGAACAAATACAAAATAAGGCACAACATTTACTTCATCTAGACAACTAATTTTATAACTAGTAATTATTTAAATATTCCCATTAGAAAGAAAAAGGTCTGGCTGGGGTAACGTTACCCCAGCAGGAAATGTTTTTGTGAAATAATTAAAAAACTATAAGCGCAACAAATTTAAAAATGTGCGCAACAATTACAGAAGCCGCAAAACTAATTATTTATAAGATTCAAATGACCATTTTCGACAACATCTGGCCTCGGTAACGGACACCCGCCATCCTGATGTCAGAACCGCGGGTGTACTGCTAACCAGTATATGTAGCTAAGTGCGCTGTATAAGTAAATTTGGTACCTCTTGTGTACCTGCAGAAACACGTATTTATTAAACAAAATACTGTAATGTTACTTCGAAAAGTAAAAAACCGATTTTCTTTCTTTTACATTGTTACTATTTTATAATACTTCCTCATGATTATAATCTTCTGGTACTTAAGTTAGTCTTAACTGGTAATGATGCCACCCTCGCAAATATTCTATATATAATAACAATCTTCAGTATTAAAAACAAGTTAAATATAAAAAAAAACCTATTCTAAAAACAAACAACATTTTGCCTATTTTTGAACATTGTTGAATGGAACATTAGATGTTGAACATTAAAAGCATTTACACCCAAACTACCAGGAGGCCAGAATCATGACGTCACAGTAACAACATCAAAGAAAGAAAATCGGTTTTTTACTTTTCGCAGCAACCTTACAGTATTTTGTTTATTAAATACGTATTTCTGCAGGTACACAAGAGGTACCAAATTTACTTATACAGCGCACTTAACTACATATACTGGTTAACAGTACACCCGCGGTTCTGACATCAGGATGGCGGGTGTACCTAATTTTTAAAATATCATTTTACGGGTGTAGGTACACAGATTTTCAGGAGAGGTACGTTAAGGTACACAGAAGGTACCATATAACTGCAATAAATTTAGGCAAATCTGAAAAGTACACCCGCGATTCTGATGTACACAAAAATTGTACTCTTATTTTTACCACTGGATTTGCTAGCTATGGCTACTTAAACGTTTATTTTAAATTTCGATTATAAGCCCCTGAGAAAAATAAATAGCAAAGTGTATTTTAATCTCTTTCGATATCATAAAATTAGTAGGTGTTGGGTAGTAAATAAATTATAGACACTAGGTATCCCTCTTACTAATAAACGCGGTATAAAGTTATACCAAGTATAAACCTATGAAAATGTATGGTTATTCCTTTGTTATACCTGGTATAACTTTATACCGCGTTTATTAGTAAGAGGGTATGTGATTAAGCAAAACTATTGTAATAAATAATATTTTTCTTTAGCTGTTATCACAAATATTGATTTATTTGTATGTAGGAATTACTAATACCTCAGTACGTATAAAATAAAATCATAGTGATTCTAAATTTTAACTTGTCCAGCTGTTTTACTTTGCATCTACCTATCAGTTTATCCGAGTGGCAACACTGATAGCACAAACTTTGTTTACATTACGGTCCGAGTTATTTTTTACGGAAAAGTGAAAATTTTCGCTTTAAAGACCCTTACAGTTTACTTCAGTGTGAAAAACAACATTGCAGCAAGCCATACTATCATTATCTATGAGAGCTGCTACCGCTACCGGGAGTAAATACAACTGCAAGTACTGCATTATTTTACATCTTTATAAAGACAAGTTGTAGTACCCACATAAAGATTAATTTTCTTCTGACAACTTCAAAAGACAGCTGTCATTCAAACACTGACACTAGCATCTGACACCTGTCAAATAAAAGGGTTGCCAGCTTATCGAAATCTTCCTTAAATTGGGGAGAAAGAGTTCTTTGAGGATTTATTACTATTGAGTACACCATGCCCCGAAAAAATCGCTCGCCACCACCCAATACATCCAATACGCAAACTGAATCGCAGACGGAACTCGATTTAACTGAAATCGGTGACTGCACAACTAAAAGTGCAAATACTCGAAAGATTCGTTTCCGATTGGAGGAAAGGAAGAAGAGAAGGATGGAAGAAGAGGACGAAGAGGTGTGCTGCGAATCGACCCAGTTTGAAGATCTTAGGTCTACGATCGAGTCATGGAAGTCTGACCAGGATAATATTCTGAAGAAGCTTGTCGCTGATGTAGCTGAACTGAAGCTGCAGAACCAGAGCATCAAGGACTCAAATGCTGAGATTGTAAAGGCGATGAAATTCATGAACCAAGAGTACGAGGACATAAAAAAGAAAGTAGAGGAGTTTGAACGGGAGAAAAGGAACCTGCACGAATGCATTCTCGGGCTGGAGAACAGAATCAAGGATGCCCAGTATATGTCGCGTACGTCCAGCGTAGAAATAAGGAATATCCCAGCCAATGATAGGGAAACTCCATCTGACTTGTTGTCTGTAGTTACTAAAATCAGCACGGCCGTGAATGTTAAAATTGGACCGAACGACTTACGAGACGTATATCGCATACCCGGTAAAAAAGGCACGAATAGGGGCATTGTCGCCGAGCTCGCTACCGTCAACATGAAGTCAAGTCTGCTTTCTGCGGTAAAGAATTATAACAAGAACCAAGGCTTGGCAAGTAAGCTAAACACGGAGATTATAGGTCTACCGGGGAAACGTCAGCCTGTTTACGTTGCTGAATTCTTGCCTCCTTCCACAAGGCAGACTTTTTATGCGGCACGAAACTTCGCTAAGAACCATAAGTATGATTTCTGCTGGGTGGCAAATGGCAATGTTCTTATTCGGAAAGAAGTGGGTGCCAAACATATACACATTAAATCTGAAAAGTGCCTACTAAAGTTACAACCTCTGCTTTGACTGTGTAATTTTAATTATTTATTTTATTATTTCCTTTGTTTAATTGGGAGAGTAAAGGTTAGCATGCCCAAGGTTTTACTTTCTAATTTTCTAAATTGCATGTGTTTGGTTTTTATTGTTGGGGTATTATGTAAAGCTTATCACACAAATTCCACACTCAAACTCATAGATATATTAACCTATTACACACACATTTATTCATGCATATTCTGGTCTGAGCTGAAAATTATCGACTTGCACCCGTATCTTTTGTCTCTATTTCGGTTTTTGAGCTATCATTCCGTCTCTATTTTTTTGGTGTCCTACTTTTTGCACTTTTGTCAACGTATTTTAAACAACGTTTCTATTTTTCTCGTGCTTATAACTAATGGCTAATCTGGATTTTATGAATAGTGAGTTAGACTCGCTAAATGTGTCGAAATCGTTTAAGTGTCAACCTGAGAGGTGCTTGCAGTTCATTGGAGACCCAACTAAGGGTTTAAAAATTTTACATTTAAATATACGAAGCATCTCAAAGAATTTCGATGAGGTTGCGGTACTTATGCAGCTAATGGGTTTCCATTGTGACGTGCTCGTACTCTCCGAGTGTTGGTTAAACAAACTTTCACACTTACCGACCATGGATGGCTATACATCCTATTTTACAAAAAACATATATAATCAAAATGATGGATGCGCCATCTATGTTAAATCTTCCCTCAAAGCTAAAGTAAAAGAACCATATTTTTCAGAAGCAAACTGTCTTGTTTGTCACGTGGATGACATTACAATAGTGGCTATTTATCGGTCCCCTTCCTTTAAGAATATAAGTAATTTCATTGATAGTCTCGATAAAGTACTCAAAATATCTTCTCCTACCGTGGTTCTGATCGGTGATATCAATATTGATTTTAAAGCTGACAATAATGACAGTCATTCAGATGAGTATCTTACATGTGCTGCTTCAAACGGACTTCTCCCTGCTCATTTGTTTCCAACACGGCTCACAAATTGTTTGGACCATATTTTACTAAAAACAAACAAATCCGCCACATCATTTGTTATCGAATCGTCCATTACAGATCACGAACCACTCCTATTATTTCTTCAAAGCGGGAATACCAACATGATTGTAACACACACTAGGTTAAAAATTGACTACGACTCTGCCATTGAGAACATCAAAAGCCATGACTGGTCCCCCTTGCTGGCAATCAGGGATCCTGATGAAGCCGCAGATACTTTAGTTGACAATCTTTCGTCCATTGTACTAAAGCACACGTACCAATTTACTGTTCCTAAGAGTAAACGAACCCTCAAGCCCTGGATTACGCCGGGTCTACTGCGCTGTATTCGTCACCGTGACCGCATGCATACCAAACTCGGCAAGTCCGTAGACAATCAATTATTAAAAATCACGTACACCCGATACCGAAATTTTTGTAATTCACTCTTGAGAAAACTAAAATGCTCTTATGAAAAAGAACAGTTTAACAAGACAAAAAATAATATAAAGGCTACCTGGGATGTCATTAAGAAGGTCTCAGATCTGCAGAGTAGTGGTCCACCCTCTTATGACCTTTTACAATTATCAGATTCCCCAAAATCCTCGTTAAATCACGTGAATAATTTTTTTGTGAATATCGGTAGTAATTTGGCTTCCAAAATTATACCACCCCCCACGAAGCCCAAATTTGTGGCTGACTCTAATTTGTGTAGCTCAATGGTTCTCCTTGAGGTAACTGAAGAGGATATTGATGCCATTATTTTGGGTCTGAGGTCTGATTGTGCAACTGGCGTGGACTGTATACCGTCTATAATAATAAAAGCCTCACGGTGTGTTTTGGTGCCGATTATCACACACGTCTGTAATATATCGATTGGTGCTGGTGTCTTCCCAAAGGCTTTTAAAAAAGCATTGGTTCACCCCATTTTTAAGTCTGGGTGCAGAGATGATGTGAATAACTACCGTCCAATTTCGATTTTAACAGCTATGTCAAAGATCTTGGAACGCGTGCTAAACAAAAGTCTGACCAGTTTTCTCAGTGCAAACAATATCCTGGCTGATAACCAATACGGATTCAAAAATGGAGTAAGTACCGAAGATGCAGTTATGGCTTTATCTGATCACGTAGCTAGATCGCTTGACAGAAAATACAAGTGCTTGGGAATTTTCCTTGACCTGTCAAAGGCATTTGATACAGTCTCTGCCCCAGCCTTATTAAAAAAAATGGAAAACATTGGTATCCGAGGGCAGCCTTTGAAAATCTTTGCGGACTACCTCAGTGGTCGGACCCAGAGGATCAAAATCGGCTCACACGAAAGTGATGACCTCGCTATCACGTACGGCGTTCCACAAGGCAGCATCCTGGGGCCTACCCTATTTCTCATTTATATAAATGAACTATGCAAACTGCCTCTAGAAAATTGTCGGCTTTTTACTTATGCCGATGATACCGCCCTCATAATTGACGGTTCTGACTGGCCCCACACATATAAAAATGCCGAGGCTGCGCTCTCGAGCGTTATGAACTGGTTGGCAGACAATCTGCTAACTTTAAACGTCGAGAAAACGGTGTACATACCCTTTGCCATTAGGTCAAATCTGGGTCCGCCAAATTATCTTACCCTACAAGCGCACACTTGTATGAGCCCAACGCAGTGCAACTGCCTATTGCTCACTAAGTCTTCTAGTGTAAGGTACCTGGGAGTTGTCATGGATCGGCATCTAACTTGGCACTCGCAAATAGAGAAAGTAACGTCTCGAGTACGTAAGCTGATTTATGTTTTTAAGAAGCTTAGAAATTCTGCTGACCGTGATATCCTCAAATTGGTATATCTTGCTTTGTGTCAGTCCGTCCTATCATACTGCTTGCCTGTATTGGGAGGTGCTTCTAAAACCGTCTTCATCCGCCTAGAAAGGGCGCAGCGAGCCATCCTGAAGGTAATGCTCTTTCGTCCTCGACGGTATCCCACTGCGCAGCTCTATGCTGACTGCAAGGTACTCACAGCCAGGCAACTTTATGTGCTCCTTTCAACTCTACGCAAGCACTCGGCTCGTCCTACTGTGGGGCCGGCGGGCAGACACAAACATAACGTTTTTCCCTCAGCAAGCCATAGAACTGCCTTTGCCGAACGACAGTTCTATGTTAAAAGCGTAATATTGTATAATTCCCTAAATAAAAAGTTGAAGATATTTTCGTACACTAAATTCCAATGTAAGAAAGTACTTACAGATTATCTTCAAACACTTACATTTAATTTCACTGAGGATCTTCTGCTGGGTAACTTACAGTGATATCAAAATAATGAAACCTAGCTTTGGATACACACTTTACACACACACACACACACGCACACACACATATACTTATACCTTGGAATACGCTGCTGAACCATATTATTAAATTATATTTTATTAATTATAAAAATATTATGAGAAACTATATTAATTATTATTGTAATGATGTTTTAAATTCTTTGACATTATCATTATTTTCTCTCTTTTGTATTATTTATTTTAAAATGATATAATGACTGTTTTATACATGTTTTTACGGCTCTGTTGCTACGGTGGATCACTGACTCCTAAGTCACAGGAATATACACCTAGTTTAGGAGTCAGAGTATCTAAAAATTACCTAATGTTTAAAGCTTTTATATTTTATTTAACTACTATGAATGTTTGTAAGACAGGCTTTTTGGTGAATAAATTATTATTAAATTATTAAATTAAAAGTTAGCGGCCTGCGCAAGCTACTTAGCGCAGGACCTAGCCGTTACACAGGGTAAACCCTGGGTAAGATAGGTACGCCACATCTGACGGGCATCCGATCTGCGTCTCCGTAAGGAACAAAAGTGCTAGTTTCTCAGTCTCGAGGTGGTGATGGACTGCGACAAGGTTAGAGTGCAGACCTCGGATGTTGCTGAGGTGCACCTTATGTGAGAGTGAGTGCTGCCGCTGTTCAGATTTTTTCTCTTAAAACCCATTGTTTTCAGTGTTTCGACACCGACTTCTTCTTCTTTTGGAAGTCGGTTTGATTTTTTGTTAAAAAGTTTTTTATTTTTCTCTTTTTAGTTTTGGTAGGTATCCTCAATTAACATGATAATCATTTATAGCCAAAGTACATATAATGACGATTCCAATAAGCCCAAACACGACTAGGATATATTGTTTTATATCAGAGTTCCAGTGCCTACCTTCCGGCTTCATCATCAGATCAGTTCGATGGTGCCATTTTCATCAGTACTATTTATTTATAAGTATTTGCTTCATCATAGTCGGTTAACTATACGAGATATCTAATAACCGTGACATACTTAGCACAGGATGATGTTTATGTTTTTATGTGAAGATGGATGAAAGTTAGATTAGTGAATAATTGTTTATGTATTCCTTGTACATTTTTTTTTTTTTTTTACTTCTGTAAGAAAATTTTTTCCGTTATTTTTTATAGTTTTTGTTTTTTTTTGTCTATGTTTTTTGGTATCGTGTTTTTTTTATTTAATTTTAGTAGTTACCCACAGACAAACACACATTTCTCAGGCGCTTATAATCGAACTTTAAAATAAACGTTTTAACATACGTTTTTACAATAAACGTACAAATAAATCAATATTTGTGATAACAGCTAAAGGAAAATATTATTTATTACAATAGTTTTGCTTAATCACATACCCTCTTACTAATAAACGCGGTATAAAGTTATACAAGGTGTCTCAAAAGTAAGTTCACATTTGCTTATCTTATTACGCGAAAGCAACTATTCTGAGGGGCGCGGGGGGTATGTCAGTCGGTAGTCTGGCTCTTGGGAATTTAGTCGCTATGGAGCGTTTCTCTGGTGCGGACCGTGCGTTGTGCGTACGTGAGTTTTACAAAAACGGTAATTCGGCGACTGTAGCGCGTAGAAAATTCTGCAGTATTCGACATATTCGTCACTTAAATGATGCGCCTAGCACTCGTCTCATTGCAAAATGGGTTGAGAAGTTTGAAGAGACTGGGTCAACTCTGGAGAAACCAAAATCTGGGCGACCAAGAACAGGCAGCGATGCCGGCGCGAGGAATTATCGGCCCTTACTTTTTTGAAGATGGAAGGGGACGCACACTCACAGTGAATTCAGAGCGTTATGTGGAGATGTTAGACGAGTTTTTCGTACCCCAACTGCAAAACTTTCCTGGTTACAACCAAAGAACATGGTTCCAGCAGGATGGAGCAACTTCACACACGTCCAACAGATCTCTGCCTCGAGTTCGAGAAATGTTTCCGAACAAATTAATCTCCAGGCGAGGTGACATAAATTGGCCTCCACGGAGTCCCGATTTAACGCCTATGGATTTTTTCCTGTGGGGTTATGTCAAATCAAAAGTTTACGCTAATAAACCGACTTCCCTGGCACAATTAAAAGAAAATATCCGTCATGAAATGGCAGCCATCACGGAGACTACCTGCCGAGCTGTCATAGGCAATTTTAGTGCCCGACTAAATGAATGCCGAGAGCGCAACGGTTTACATTTGGACGATGTTATTTTTAAAAAATAAATTCCCAAACAGTGTACTTCAATATAAAATAAACATTTTTTCAATAAAGCTAAGACTTTTCTTTTAAAAAAAGATTTAAATGTGAACTTTCTTTTGAGACACCTTGTACCAGGTATAACAAAGGAATAACCATACATTTTCATAGGTTTATACTTGGTATAACTTTATACCGCGTTTATTAGTAAGAGGGATAGTGTCTATAATTTATTTACTACCCAACACCTACTAATTTTATGATATCGAAAGAGATTAAAATACACTTTGCTATTTATTTTTCTCAGGGGCTTATAATCGAAATTTAAAATAAACGTTTAAGTAGCCATAGCTAGCAAATCCAGTGGTAAAAATAAGAGTACAATTTTTATCAACCTCTTGTTTACCCATTATGTAAGTGCCTAAGTAAAATTATTAAAATTTTACTTGGGGTTGCTGGGGAGATGCTCTACAGCTAGTCATAATTCAGTTACCTGTACCTGTTAATCTGTTAGGGTACTTATTTGTTTAAGTAGGTACTAATTCGGTACACATTGCGTACAATTGTGCTATGAATTTATAAACAGCAAAATAGTTGATGGGGTGTCTGGGGAGCATGACGTCATAAATAAATGTATTTAATTCACCTATTTTGCTATTAGGAGTCGTTTTTATAAGGAATCGCTTGCTTGCCGCGAATGGGAAGTGCCAGTTTCCGGGGGACTTTAGGACAGAACTTAATGCAGAGTTCCAATCCAGGTTCATATCAAATTTGATCGCTCTTTTCCATCTATAATAAGAGGAAAGATTTGTATAAAACGAATACACTTAAAAATATCGGTGAACATACATAAAAAAAAACATACAAGAAGTCGAACATAGAACCTCCTCCTTTTTCGAAAGTCGGCTAAAAACTACTGGACCGATTCGAAAATTCACCATTGGGCAGCTACACTAACCCTGGATGACTAGGCTACTTTTAATTCTGTATTCCCACGGGAACGGGAACAATGCGGGTGAAACCGCGAGGTGTCCGCTAGTATTACATAATACATTGTATACTAATATAAACACACTGGTATTAATTTAATATGGCTGATAATTCGCGAGACAGCAAACCGGTGAGCAAGCAGTATAGATATAGGACTGCGTGCGAGGTTGTTGGGGTATTGAACAACAATAGTTGTCTAATATCCCAACATACCGATATCACAAGGAGTACTCGTGACATTTTCCACCACCATAAAACCCTTTGTTCCCGTTGAGTTACACCATTTTGTGTTACACTGTTAACCATTGGGATAAAAATTACCGATTAGTAACACTGTAACTCAATGCCACCTTTTTTTTACACTGTAACCCACAGAGTAAATTGATTATATGGTAGCTTCAACCTAATAGTAGGTACGTATTAAGGTTACATATCAAATGACGAAGTCGACGGAGCCCCGCTGGGCGGGGCTCCTATTTCTGTCTGCAGGGTTTAAAGTAACCTAACACGAAGGAGATGACGGGAGCACAGTTCGGTCGCTTTGCTCGCTCACTTCAGCTCCCGTCATCCCCTTCGGACCTAACCTATTCGTGTCAGGGTGCCCTAAGTTCCCGAGCTCGCTTCGCTCGCTCTGCACAGCGATGTCACCTAGTCGGTTGTTCTGCTATTATATATATAATAATATGCGAATGTAACCCACTACCCCTATTACGTACTATTAGGTTTCAGTGTAATTTTTATCCCAATGGGTAACAGTGTAACACAAAATTGTGGATCTCAACGGGAACATACCAATGAAACTGTCTCATTTCTTTTGCATATATTTGAGAAACAGATCGATTAATCTTCACTATAAAATCTATAGAAATTTGTTCATAGCCATACCTTGCAAAATTATTATACTGTCCTTACTGATGTTGGTCCCTTGTTGATCGAAAGTGATCGTCATACCGGCCTGTTGCATCCTCATTACTGATAGGAGGTTGACAAAATAGTCAAGCAATGTGTGCTTTTGTTTCATGCTTGCTTTGCGGAGTTTAGAATCGTGTCGTTCATGGTTCCATCGAAGTGTTGGTTGCCCAGAGATGCCCTTGGTCCAAGTCGCTTAATGCCGAATACACCGATTTCCTCTCGTAACTGGATTTTCATAGCATTAAGGTATTACTTTGTGTTCAAGTGTGAACAACTTAATGAACAAAAATATGTTTTTTAACCGACTTCCCAAAAAAGAGGAGGTTCTCAATTAGGATGTTTCTATTTTTTTTTAATGTGCACAGGTCACCCTGGTACACTCTCATACCACCGGTTATGTTCAAATTACATGTTATTCGGGTAATCTATTCTGGCATCACTTTGTGCATTATAGGTACCTTACTATAGAACTTGTCCATTATGTAGGTACCACTAAAAAGTGTAATATAAAAAACTTTTTTACAAAAAAAAACAACCGAATTCCAAAAAAAAAACTACAAAGTAAAAAATAACTTCAATTTCGGAAGGCGGTGTCAAAAACTAACACCGACTTCTGAAATTGAAGTTATTTTCACTTTGTAGGTAGTGTTTTTTTGGAAGCCGGTTGTTTTTTTTTTTTGTAAAAAAGAGTTTTTATCAAATAAAATCCTATTTTCCCAATCAATAAAAAAATATTATAAAGAGGTAAAGTTTGTGAGGTTGTAGGGGGTAATATCTGGATCTACTGAACAGAATTTGAAAATTCTTTCACCAGTAGAAAGCTACATTATTCCAATTTTTTTATCCCGATAACGGGTCCTGTGGGGTGAGCAACGGGAGCGAAGCCGCGGGGAACAGCTAGTCGTAAATAAAACACGATTGCACTTAAAAAATACTTTATTCCTTTTACACATAACATAACAAACTATAAGAAGAACTTCCTCCTGGAGGTTTCCATCTGGTGCCTTCTGCCGGCTATGATCCACTCGAAGTCTCCGCGCTTGGAGTCGAAGGTCCCTTGCTGGAGGGAGACCAGCTTGAGAGTGAATCGGGGGCCTAGTTCGCGAAGCTTGGCACGCTTGCCGTCTGAGGTGAACTCGTACCTGGAAGATGAGTAATGGTTTAGGAAGTAGTAAGTTCTGTATGGTCAGACAAAATTCGCGCTTCGAAGTTGGAAAAAGGTCAAAGTAAAATTTACGAGGCTCATGGCCAATCAGTAATTAGAGGTCAGGTGCTAGAGGACAGCAACTAGATTCTGTTCACAATTTATTTCTAGTCAACTCGTTTATTTTTCATTATTGTGATCGAAAATCCATCGTTTATTTAAGCTAGAATTATATAGGTCGCTTCAAAAACATAACAGTTTTTCTTGTCATTCGGGTTTCGTGATAAGAATAAGTTATCTTCGAGTTAAAGGATGCAAACTCACCGATGATGCCTAAAGAATATGTAGTCGCGTTGATTGTGGAAGGTGACGGCGCGGCGGCCACGGAACTGAGGCTCGTAGTGGAACAGCGCGCCCAGCATGCGGCCCACCGTCAGACCCAGCCGCGTGCTGAAGTTGTTCAGGATCACCTGTATCATACAATGAAGAAGTTCTTGTAACGGGACACTTTGTCTATAATATAAAAATGAATCGCTAAATGTGTTGCTTAACGCAAATCTCGAGAACCACTGAACCGATTACGCTAATTCTTTTTTTGTTGTGTTTGTTATTGTTAGGAGAAGGTTCTTACGGAGAGAAAAAAATAAAAATGGCCTGAAAACAACACCAGCTTTTCTTTACTCCCATACAAACGATTCGTAATAATACTTAAAAGTCAATTTGAACTTTAATACCATACCATAAAGTTTAATTGTTAGTGGAGAGGTTCCGGGAAGGCAAAACAATTGAGTGACGTGACGTTATCGTATAAATATTAATTTCAATATTTGTCAATACTCAAAAACAAATTGGTAGGGTAGATGAATGTTTGGTGTTTTTATGGCAAAACAAAGTTTGCCGGGTCAGCTAGTTATTAAATATATCATGTAGTGCAAATAAATGTGTATTTTAAAGTGAAAACTTCTTTAGTCTTGTTGTGATTTGAGACTCGATGAAACGAAAAAAAGGACAAAAAAACACCTATAGGATCCAACGTGAGAGAGAATAAGATAGAATATTTTAAGGTCTCACTTCTTCCACGTGTGACACATGTTTATTTTTTTATAGACAGAACTGACACCATCGGGCAACAAGGTTCTTATTCTTTATTGCACAAAAAACATAAAAACAGTATAATAGGACAGTAAGTTTATGTACAAAGGCGAGCTGAACCCATAATTGGTTTAAAGGTTCATAATACACACTACGTGACGCAACCTCGACGTGAATAAGGCCCGGTATCCACCAAAGCGGCGAGGAGATGTGTTTTGAATAACCAATCAGATTTCGTCATTTCCCCATCTCTCTGCTTAGTTTCGGTGGAAATGGATCAAGCGTAGAGGAGAGGAGAAAATTGTGCCGCGAACGAGCAAGTGGCACGGCGGAGGGAAGATGTGTGTAGTCAGGCGGCCGGGCAGGGCCAGCGTCCGCGCTCGCGGTCCCCGTTCCCCGCGCCTCGAATTCCAGTAAGCGACACTGCTACGTACAGCTCATATCTCCTCTCCGTTACGCATCTCCTTTCCGCTTTGGTGGAAATAACCTGCCAGCTTCGCAGCACATCTCCTCTCTCCGCTTTGGTGGATACCGGGCCTAAGGCTAGCGGACCCGACGGTATACCAGCAATTGTTCTTAGAGCCTGTGCGCCTGAATTGTCTCCGATCATGACACGCCTGTTTCGCCTTTCGTATGAGACTGAAAAAGTGCCGAATGCTTGGAAGCAAGCCAACGTACAGCCCGTGCCCATTAAGGGCAGTCGAGCTGACCCGGCCAACTAAAGACTCATCTCTGTAACCTCTTGGCATACCTAGAAGCTAACGACTTCCTTAGTGACCGCCAACTGAGAATCTTCTAGTGTATGCCATTCACATCTGGAGTGAGGCCATCGAGAAGCGCTTGCATTATCCCTCGACATCTCGAAGGCCATGTTGGAGCACTTGAGCTTGTCCTTGGAGGCAGTATCCTAATGGGGCAATGCCAATCTGGTCAAGTTCAATACCGCTAAAACATAGGCGTGTTTTTTCTCCGCTAAAAAGAGCCCATTTCACTCGGCTCCATCTTTCCGAGGTTTAACCATACCGACAACGGACCATACTTGTGCTTCTTGGCGTCACGTTGACATCGACACTTAATTTTGGGCAGTACATTGAGGCTCAGGGCAGGGGCGCAGGTCCTTGCGAAGGTGAGACGGTAATCATGCCAGAACAACTGCTTAAGTTGTATTAAGCGCAAGTTCTATCTTGCATGGAATACTGTTCTCATCTCTGAAACAGTTCTGGCAAATACCAGTTTGATGCACTAGAGTCGATCGAAAATGGGACAAGAGGCTCATCGGCAATGAGGCACTAGTCGAGTCAAAGCTCCAGAGCCTAGAACATCGTCGTCGAATGGCCAGCTTGTCGGTATTTTCTAGGTTGCATTTCAGGGAGTGTGCGATAGAATTGCATGACCTAAATCCGCCTAGCCCGTTTCATCATCGGACTACAAGACGTACGGCGATGCGCCATCGGTACATAGACTAAGTAGTCTAAACGTTTTGGAAATACTTTAATCATGCATACAGCTAAGGAGTTGAATTCTCTGCTGGAGTCTGTTTCCCGATAACAATAATTAGCAAAACTGAACTATCATAGAACCAGAGAATATGCTTAAATTAATGTGAATGTTTCACCAAGGGAAATACAGTGAAACATCAAAATATGACAAAGCAGTCCAGCCAAGTCTTTCAACCTCTTAAATTAATGTTATTTTATGACAAAGGTCTAAAATAAAATAAAGAAATTTACATTACAGTTACAAGTATTCTTACCTCAGGCCTATGGTTTGTAATCTCTTTATAATCTTTCCTGAGCTCTGGTGTTATCTTGCAGCTGGAGAGACGGAAATGTGCGGTCGGCCCATTAGGTAAGTGGATCAGGAGGAAACCATTGGGCTGCTTCTGATTCTCATTTACTACTATCACATCTGTCACTTTCTCACGGAGAGCTGACTGGACTATGCGCTTTACTGATGATCTGAAATAAAAGTTAAAGAAATAATTATGTTTCAATTACAATACAATTATTGTGGATCTTTAAATAGTTTTTCAGCATATTACTATAGTGGTTAAGCTGCAACAATTGTAAAGTGGGGAAAGCCTCAACTACTTTTTTTCTGGAAAAAAAGAAGTCAAGCTGTGCAGTGCCTTTATTTCCACCCATTGATCAGTGGCACTTATTTAGTGTCATCTGCCACCTTTCATAACTATAGTTGGTTAGTTGATTTTCATGACATTTGTCACATAAAAGTGAATGTTGATGCTGTAACTGGTTAACTTTGTTATTTGGATCCAACTAAAGGTGCTGGCCCTGATGAAATATCATCTAAACTGCTACTGGGGTGGCAAACGCCACTAGTTAGTGCCATTCACCACTCCGGAGGCAAGCTCCAAGGTGGCAGATGGAAATAAACCACTGATTGATACTTTTCATCAGTTGATGACACTGATTTGATGAAGATTCAAGACATTGTGATTCTCAAAAAGTGTGAACTTGAGTAAGGAGATTGGACTCCCTAGCAATGACAGTGTAGCTCCCAGAAAGAGTATTTGAAAAAAAAATAAGTAAAATATGAGCTCAATAGGAACTTGAAAGACTATTTACCAAAGTTGACATATTAACCAGAAAAGTATCCTTACCTTTGTCTATACCTAGATATGGAGTTAGGTATCATTCTACACAGCTCCTTGCCAAATATCCTAGTCTTGTTGTGTGGGTTGTCCGAGTATGTGATCAGTACTTTAGGCTCATATGAATTCTCGTAGTATGTAGCCAGTTCATCTAATTCCATGTCTTTTTGTGCCTGGAAAGTTACACAATGGTTTAGTTAAAGTTGTCTCATCATATACTCTTGGAGTAATGTATGAAATAAATGTTACTCTATATTGCAGTAATGCTGAATAATTGCTACATGTATTGCTATATTGCTACATCATCACTATGAAGAATAGCACAAAACAATCAAAGGAGTCATGGGGCCGATTTTGATTAAAACAAAATCTGCAACATTCGACAACCAGAATTGTTTGACAAAACTTATATTGACGCGGGCGAAGCTGCGGGTAACAGCTAGTGCTGAATAATTGCCAAATGTAGGTACATATAGTACTTGTTATGGCAAAAAGCTGATTTAATAACACATAGTGCCTCTGTGCCATAACTCCTAACTAAATTAGAAGCAAGTTACTGTAAGTATAGGAAACCAAAGTTTTAGTTGGTAGGATAGTTCTTTATTCTGTTAGTATTGTTAATTTTGAGCAATTTCCATAAATATAAGTCGGAGGGTCAACTTAGAATGCAAAAAAGCCTCATCTTGAGAAATAACACTTTCTAACCTCCAACTTTTCTTCATCGTCAACATTAGCAAGCATAGTCTCATCTTTCTCTCGGAGGGACTCCAACGTGTGGGGCACCTGCTTCGGGACATCGTCGCCTTCTTGCTTCTTCTCCAACTTGCGCCTAAAACACGATTATGTTAGCCCAAACTTTGTAAACATGGTAGACAACTTGCTACATACATAACCAAACTTACTTTTTCTTATCCTTGCCGCGAGCCATATTGTTTTTTCGTTATATGAGTTAAGACGAAAAACAATGTTTTTTAAAATATTAAGTCACCGAGATACGTTTAAATATTAATTTCAAATCTATATTTTGTAAACGATTCTCGAGTGGAACACGCTTTTCACTGTTTTGTTGACAGATTGGTGCCAGACCAGACTGACAGGACAGTGACAGCCCGCATTCCGAGACACGTCAAAATCGCTACCTAGACGTTTACGAAGAGAGTGAACGTCGTCAGCATACTGTTTTCTTCCGATATGTTTCTACCTTTCGCAATTATTAGTCTTTTCTAAATTGCTTATATTAAACACAAATAATAAGGCACACCAACACAGGGAACCGTAGTTGCTTGCTGTGTCATGTAGCGTTGATCGGACACAGTCGCCCATTGCTGATTTTATACTGGATAGAAATCAAATATTCATCGGCAGCTTGCATCTGACACGAGTGTCCACGTTTGCGCTCTGCAAGAGCAACCTGAGCAACTCAAGTTTACGTAGTAAGTTCTCTAATCTGTAACACCGGTTCACACGATGTTGCTAGTTTTCTTACTTTGCAAACGCTTATCGTAGGGTGGAAAAAGAAAAAAATGCAACCTGATGGTATCATAAAATCTATTTTTTTTTTCTTATTTTGGCATTCTCTCGTTAAACTCTTACAGGGTAAACTAAACAACACGTGTATTTTAAAAACTATATTTAATTCAACTGCACGTCTTGCCGCGCGAGCTCCAACAACATAGGGTCATCGAAGAACTTATTGATGGAGACGTCTTCGCTGAGCCCTTTGCGACGCCGCGTCTTGATCATAAACTCTCGAGCTAAGTGCGTGGCAGGCTGAGGTTCTAGGGGCCTGCGAAATTAATAAAATCATTAAATTTAAAGCATTTCATTTAGAACATTTGTCCTGCTTAAGTGCCCAGTAAACTGAGACGGTGAGCATATTGCCAAATGTGTCAAAAATTGGGGCTATAAGTTACTGATGCGAAAACTCAATAAGGCCGGGACTCCACCAAAGCGGAGACGAGACGAGCGGAGAGGAGATGTTTTTTAAACAACCAATAGAATTGAGTTATTGACACGTCTCCTCTCCGCTCAGCTTCAGTGGAGATCGCTGTGCGGAGATGTGTAATATTTGTATGTCGCGATGGAAGCGGAGATGTGAGCTGTGCGCGGACGACGCGCAGTGGAGACGAGAGATGTGAGCGGCGTGCAGTGAGCGATGTCACCCTCCCCCCTCTCGCCCGCTAGCAACCCGCAGAACCCCGCGCGCGCGCCGGCCGGCCGGCCATCTTGCTAGTACCGTGCACGCGAGCACTCTTCTCGCACAGCACACAGCACACCGCACACATCTCCGCTTTGGTGGAGTCCCGCGAGCTGAAAAACATCTCTTCTCGCACAGCACACAGCACACCGCACACATCTCCGCTTTGGTGGAGTCCCGGCCTAACAGTTTGCCAAACCTGTAAGTGACAGATGTATACATCTGTCCCTTATTCGATCTCAAATTGATACCGATCTAAGAGCTTATGGTCACCCCCCTGACGATTGATTGAACTCAGATAAGCAACAAGGCAGTTATTTTTAAAAATCAACGGCCAATAAGCTTCCTAGAGTGCGCGAAAGATTAGTCTGCGCGCGACGGGTGGCGTGCTTAATGTTGCCAGCATAACTTATTTTTTTTCCTTCATTTAATCAATAGTCATTTTTCATTACTCGAAACTTAAAGTAATTCGTGCGAGTTAGGCATAATTAATTACTGGCTTTTGTAGGACGAAAACTTAGGGTTTTTTTATTATAATGGTATCCCTAAAAGTTACCTGTCAAATAAGCACGCGGGCTCCTTTAAAAACGGTACTTGTTCCTGACCTGACAAAAATGACAAACGATTAGTTCCGATTTTGGCCGTGCGCAGACTTATCTTGCGCGCACTCTAATCGTTTGTCATTTATGTCAGGTGTCAAGAGAGTGTTGTATTCAGTGTTTTTATTCGTTTCCGAAGTAAATAATCGCCATCATTATGATAAAAGTAATTTAAAGTGCTGGCAGGGATGTTTTCTTGAAGTGAACAAGACAATAACGGGCCTATGGTACCGTTTTACAAAGATAGAGCCCGCGTTGCTTATTTGACAGGTAACTTTTAGGGATACCATTATACTAAAATTTCCCTAAATTTTCGTACCACTGGTGCCTGACAGTATTGGTTTTTGGGTGGTACATAGATATATAAGTGGGATAGGACCGGCATCATGTAATATAATGCATCACTGTTAATTTGTTTTAGGCGTTTCTGAACGCACTGTCACCCAAATAACTCAAGAGGGTTATGTGGCAGCAGCTTCTTCAAAAATTGTTGAAGAAGAAATTAAAAAAAGAATTGAAATTTAAATGGACGGTATTAGCCACTGCAGGACCATTGTTAGAGCAAATTTAACAATAGGTACTACTAAGTATTCAATAAAAGATTTACAATAATTTCATGCAGCTTTTTTCATCATATTCTATCCAAGTAGAAAAACCTACTTATTAATTATGCTTAATTTAAATTACTTTAAGTTTCGAGTAATGAAAAATGACAATTGATTAAATGAAGGAAAAACTATCAGTTATGCTGGCAACATTAAGCACGCCACCCGTCGCGCGCAGACTTATCTTGCGCGCACTCTTTCACCAGGTATATTAGTTGTTAGCGGCCACAAGCAATAATCTGGTAATTGAAAGCCCCCAATAATAGATTGTTATAGGTCAGTTGACATGAGCGAATGGAAGGAATAAACATGTTACACCGACCTCAAGTAACATAGATAGAAAGATGGTAAGTATATTACTATAAATTATGTTGATACTGTACCTGATAACAATACTCTTGTCAAGTGGGTCGCCGGGCACGATCTGCCAGTGGTGGAACACTTGCAGGCAGAAGGCTTGCCCCTGGGTGTGCGTGCGCAGGTCAGTCTCGAAGCCGAACGAGTCGATGGCCGGCACGAACGCTTTGATCGTGTAGAGGGGCGAGCCCGGGACTGGGGCGTCTTGTGTTACGTGACCTGGGGAAGGGAAATACCAAATAAATTAGTGTAATACTATGCAAATTTTTCTTGGCTTATCAATAGACCACTTTTTTGCAGCCTGTATATAAATTGCAAGCTTGCAATGACTTATGCATGTGTGTTCGGGTCAAATAATGCAACTGAATTTAAAAGCAGTTATCCTCCACCAAATAAGATGAAATTTTGCATACACGTTTCGTTTGGATGAAAATGCATGGTTAGCTAAGTGACGGCATTCTAAATGCAATATGGCGGACGGCTCAAGATGGCGGACTAGTTATTTTTTGTGCACTGCCATGATATGGGTATCAAATAAAAAGGTTTGCTGAGATATACGAAAAAAGCTGGTTTCAAGAAAATATTTTTAATGTCAAATTTTTACAACTTAAAGATGATGGAAAATCCTGCAGGAAGTGATTAGAATCTATACTAAAGATGATATAAATTAGGTCAAGCTATGTAGACGTAGCCAGAGTATCACAAGGAGTTTCATGAAGGTTTCTAAGGCATGGTTACCTCTTTTAGGATAATCAGGTAACAAACAAGTGTATGCCCTTGTGTTTAACTACAAAGTGGCAAATATATGGATGCCGTTTTTTCGCCATGTGACTTGTTGTTTTTACAGTTACAAAGTTTTACAATCACAAAATTAGCACAAATTGAAAGCTTACCTCTCCTCTTAGCCAGTACTGTGTAGACCGCAGACACGCAGTCGGCCGGCGCCTGCACCTCCACGAACAGATAGGGCTCCATTAACCGAGGAGTCGCCATCAAGAATGCCGAGTATGCCACCTGTACACAAAAAACATTATCCAACTTCGAAATAAGAGGAGGTTCTTTATTCAATGGCTTTTGTGTGTGTAATCTGATTTTTTTTAAGTTCACGATAGTTTGGGCATCTTTATTGGGCATCTTTTGGGCATCTTTATTAGGCATCTTTATCTTAATGTCTACAGGTGGTAATCGCCATAATCACCTGCCAGCATCAATCGGATTGGCGACAACTTTACAGTACACATTGATTGTAAAACATAGAAAATAGAATATAATAACATGATATGATTGTGTTATTAGAAGCTTGCAGTATTCAAATAAAAGTTTTCTTTTAAACTTACTTAACAGTATTCAAATAAATATTATGCTTTTAAATGTCCTAAACTAGGTATTTGAAGCCTGGACTGGTTTGGTGGCCATGTAAAATGATTTAAAAAATAATGTACGTCAGGCTGGCCCGGCCCCATGGAATTTAATAATGAGATTGTTATCAATCCAATGTACCCGGGTATACTAATATATGTAACACCTTCATTTTCAATGTAACTCTTTTTAAAAGAAATTACGTGCACTTCTTAGTGGCCGGGCCAGCCTGACGTTTTCAGCCCGGCCACCTTGTTTCCCACTAATCTACAAAAAATACTGGCAATATTGTGCTACAGATGAAATGTACCCTATAATTTATGCATATGTAACACAAAATCGAATCCTAAAATGCAATAGCATACGAAATATTAGCGGTTGCAGGTGGCCGGGCTGAAATTATTTCGTTACTATAAAACAGTAAAACTGCAACACCTACCAAAAAATAATACCAGTACATAATGAGATATAGAGATATAGAATACATGTAACGCTTTCATTTTAAATTATAATACATATTTAGAAAGAATAATCACTTGAAATTATATTTCAGCCCGGCCACCTAAAAGCGGTAATATTCCCTAAAATCTTATGCTAATTTGTACAGTAAAACCTGATACAGCTATGAAATGAAAGTTACATTCGTTTTGTTTTAGTCGTATACCTTTAAGCCTTCTGTTTGACTAGATTATCAAAATCTGAGAAACTTTCCGAAGAGTGACTATCATTTATTAACAAATTTCAGGACATTTGGTTTGTTGAGTGAAACAAAATTGGTAATTGTCATATTTTTTTAATAATCATTTTTGAAATTAGTTAGACAACATTTGTACTTATATTAATTAGGTACTATAACAATTGTTAATTATAAATAATGTAAAAAAAGGTTACACATTGATAATAACACAGTTATCAAAAAATTATAGTAATATCAATATTACCTTAACATCGAACATTCATTCATTCAGAATATTAGAAGATAATTTTTGGTTAAATACTTATTATACCTTGGTAAAAAATCACAGATTTTCATAATGATTTTTACATCAACTTTGAATTTAAAGTTTTGAAAACTTTCAATTAAAATTATGCTAATATAATTATTACAACAATTCTTAAATAAAGAGAGAACCATAGTTCTTTCAGTGGCAGCTAATGGAAATATAGCTATGTAGTATATATAATTTAACATAATATTAAAATCACAGCTAAAAATCACAATGTTAACTTGTATAATTAAACGTATGCTAATATAATAATCATTGCTAGCCTATATCTGGCATTTGTAGGGGAGAAGGAGGCAGCTTTGTACAGGGGCAGATATGAACAAACAAGTTTACGCAGTTAGTTTCAAAGCTATTTCAGTTTAAAAACTGATTTCGGGGCAGCAGTACTGTTACCCACAACCGTCATATAGTATCTGTGGCATTTGACAGCTTGCTACCAAGTTATCGGCCATGTTTGTTTTTGTCATTGCAAAGAAAACATTTTTAAAAATGGGTGTAAGCTTGTGAAGGACAAAGTTTTAAATTCTGGTGAGTGTTATCAGTCTAAATATATTCAGTAGTTATATAGGCTTATGTGAAAGTGTTTATTTTTATGCATCAAATGTTTTTTTGCAGCAAAAATATTTAATTTCTATAAAAAGAGGGTATGGGGCAGTTTTGAACAAATTGAATGGGGTACCTTTGAACATGTTTAAATCTACCCTATACTAATTGTGTAGTACGGAAGCGGAAGTCATTTAACTGTGAATCAATTTAGATGGGTAAGAAATGCCAATATTTAAAAAAAAAAAATCACTTTGTCATTTGTTTAAAGGCAAAAAGGTACGCAATTAAAAAAAAACAAGATCAAGATGTTAATGAGGAAAATATTAAAAGGGCCATTTTGGCAGTCGATGGTGGAAATATGAAGCTAAGAAAGGCTGCTCCGGTTTATAATTTTAGACCAAACACTTTATTTTGTAGAATAAAAAAATACAAAGGCAAAAACCTCAAAATGACCAAGTATTCTCACACAAGTACACTGTCTCTCAAGTAAGAGTCTAGAGAAGAGGAAATGATGTTAAAAACTTTTTATATAACAATATATAATACAATGTTAATAATATACCTATGTATGTGATTTAAAAAAAAACTTAGAACTAATAAATAAAACTTGTCTATGACCGTTTAAATCTGTTATTCAAAACTACCCCAGGCATGTTCAAAGCCGCCCCTTATTCGGGGCAGCTTTGACCATTTCCCTTCTCACACCAAAATGAAAATAACCGCCTTATCTCAGGGTTATTGTTTAAAATAATAAAACGATTATGTAGGTTAATGATCAGGTTAACCATTCCGGGTAAGTAAAGGGATTAAAAGAATTTATATTTTGCGTCATGACATAAAGTTTGAAAAACGTTCAAGGCTGCCTCCTTCTCCCCTACTATAAGTATTTTGACTAATTCAAATTTAAATATATTGCTTATTAGAATCGATAAAAACGTACTAATCACTTGATTATGTTATTTAATCAAGCTAAAATGTACGTCAAGGAATGTAAAAATATTAAATCCAAATTACTTTTTTTAACACTAGACTGTAAATCGTCATAACACATCCACAGATCTTGATTAAATAAATGGCATTTATAATGTCCTAGATTTTCCCCCAATACTACATATTCAATAGCACCTACAATCACATAAATATTAGTTCTAACTTTGATAGATAAACGTATATCGTTCAATATTATTTGATCTGTTCCATTTAAATCAAAAGATATAATATTCTTTACATTATAGCTGGACAAAACAGTGCCCGGGCAATCGTGTTCACAATCCTTCGAAATAACGTCTATACAAATTGAGTCTTCTAGGGCTGATATTCCAAATGTTTTAATTACGTTCATATTAATGGGTAAAAATGGTACTGTTCTTTGAAGTTGAAATGCACATTTTTCTTCGGTACATATTTTTGTAAATAGAGCGCTATAAAATAATTCTAAAATCATTTGTTCAAACAAATTTGCGACATTGCATTCACAATTTATATCTATTGTATTTTTCGAGGATAGTTTGTAGTACTTTTTACATATGGTATTTCTTAGTTCGTATACTGCGGCTTCAGATATGTTTTTGTTACCTATAAATTGTATATAATTACATAACATATTATTATTATTTTCAGTCTGATCTATTTCTAATTTAAAGTTATTAAATGCAATATAACCATAAGCTATTAAATATGTAACAGCATCAAAACCACATGTATTTGTTAAAGTGGAACCAGTTACAATATTTCCATTTTTTATAAATTTTAACATTTTATAAATCGGTACGGTAACTGGCTCTTCAGCTTGTCCTTTCCAATTTTCTACAAAACTTGGCATATCACTGAAAATAGAATCTTGAGGAAATAACCGTTTTTGGTGTGTTCTTTTTTGACGATTCTTTTTGATTTTAATCTTTCGCTCTTGAAGGGGCGGTGCCTCATTATTTTGTAGTTCACTAGCAGCGATATTAAGCTCTCCATTTAAATGATTAATATGTATGTTTAGAAATTCGTCAATCCTGTATTTTCTTACTTTAGTTTTGAGTAATAAATGTTTTATTGTTTTAAAATAATCCTCTGATGCACTAGACGATGGATTTTTGTTTTTTGAATTGTATAATGGAGCCATAACGTTTGACCACATGGGCAATTTTCCCAATAAACGTTTTAGAGTAGATATTAGAGGCGGATAATATAATTTGTTGGGGCGTTCACAAGATTCCTCTTCTTGTTTATTTTTACAAGCAACAATATTATCAAACCATACCATAAAATTGCTTACATCTAAAACATTCTCCTCATTTAGGAATCTTTCTTCATCTACGTAATTGTGTGCGTTGTTAGAATCTTTTTTATCAATTGTAATACCTTGAATTCTTCTTTTCAAATTACAGTGGGCATCAAAGCAAATTTTTGAATAAAATTTAGTTAAAATAACAGTTAACATATTTTCAATTATCTCTCTTATGACTACGATACACTCTGCTGTTTTAATGTAAAGAATACAACGAACAAAGAAAAATTTTACATTTTCTGTTGTATTATTGAAGCACGAAAGATTATGAATAGTTTTGACAAAGTGACTTGTATCTATTCGCATATATACTACAGGCAAACTATTTGTATGTCCCTCCAATGCACTGTAAGAAGCTTCTAAGTAATCTTTTGTAGATTTATATGAAGTAAAGCATTGGATTGTAGCAGCAATCAAAGCTGAGGAATCGTCCGTGATTATTTCTGCAGGAGGGATAATTCCATTACTGGCCCATTTACCCAACCAATCCGCAATGCTATTTTTAGTGTGAGAATCACTAAGCATTTGTGAAATTGGAATAGATTTTAAAAAGCTATCAGCAGTTATTAATATAACATATAAGAATAATCTTTTAGTAAATTTAGTCCCATTAGGTAACACAATTGGTTTAATTATAGAGCCTGTGGCATCTAATGATATGGTTGGTCGACCATACTCTTGAACATATTGTTTGTAATATTTTATTTGTTCTTCTAACCAGTAGTAAATATGAAAAGTTGGTTTCATTAAAATTTCCTGAATTACGGAAGAGTATGTTGAAGTATTTGCCATAATGACAACAGATAATATTTGATTGGTATGGTACCATTTCTGCTTCCTTGTTTCATGACGTATTTGGCGTAATGCTCCGACTGATGGCAATACAGGTGGTTCCTTATCTTGAAATATCATATCATGACTCGCTATTTGTTTTCTAACTATTGTTGCTGAATCAAATTTTAATTTCTTAGATAATGTTCGTCTTGAGTACGGAGTGAGTCGTATTTTTTTTAAAGGATTATGCTTAAAATTTGGTTGAAGTTGATCAATTTCACATAAAAAATCAATAATATGATCAGTCTTATCTTTATTTTGAATTTTCACTGTTGCTTGACACTGAGTGCAACGTCCGTAGAATGTAATGTTAGCGCCTTGAATAACATGTCTTTTAAATGCTACAGTACAAGGTAACTTATAAAACTCCCAGAGTTTTTTTCTTAAAAGACCGGACCACTTAAATTTGGGAATAGCTCTGTACGTCTGATATCTTGCACTAGGTTTATTTTTATCGTGTCGTTTATACGTATAACTTAAGGGTTCAATTTTCTTCCATTCATGAACATCAATTGGAAATTTAAAACTAATTTGATGAAGTAAGCTTGCTTGTTGAATAACTGGAGAAGACCCTGATGATGATGTTGACGAAATTATAATACTATTGGTATTATCTTCATTTCTTTTAATGAAGCACTCATCTTTTGCCCGAGGTGAGTTCTGGTTGTTTAAAAAGTTTCTTCTAAAGCTGAGATATAGTGCTTTTGGTGACATCACATAGTTTATATCTTTTGCTATGGTATTGTATATAATAGAACTATATCTTGTCGTGGTGATCAAGCGTTTATGTTTCTCAAATATTTGTTTTTGAGCCACAATATCTAACGCACTACGTTTTCCCATGGTGTAGGCACGCTCAACTGAAATAAAATATATTCATTTTAACTATGGTTTCGTAATAGGTATTCATGTAGGCTAAATAACTACATTAATATTTATTTAAATACAAATTCCCTAAAAAGATAAGTGTATGCAGTAACATTTGCATGCATTATCAAGTATATACATAAATCTATTAAAAAATATTTTAGCACCTAAGGAAAGAAAGAAAGAAAGAAAGCAAAGAATGTTCATAAGAATCAAATTTACTTTCACAAAACTTATAACTTTTGGGACATTAGAAATATATAAGATAGAATAGAGATGGGGAGAGGGGCGCGTGTCGCGGGACGAGGAAAAGAATGCGGTGAGCGAGGGACGTGGATCGCTGTGGCAGGCCGTACAAGGGGGAGTTACAAGAAGCGCGGGTACAGACGAACACCGTCGACGGTTGCCTGATTACAATGAATAATTCACTAAAATCCAATATATAAATCTTACAGTAATTAATAAGAAACTGATTAATTATTGATTTCACGAAATAAATAAGTACACAATAATAATAAGTAAATACATAGGGTAGGTACACAACAATAAGATTCACAAAAACTAAACACTTACTGTTAGTAAATCACCAAAATTATTACCTATTGACTATAAACGAAAGGATAAAATATATTTAGTTGATGGCATTGTATGGAGTTTTATTATTAAGTAAATGAGTGTTTAGATTTACTTTACTTTACCTGTATATTTTTTTAAATAATTACTTAGCTACCCATTAACATTGTTTGTCGATATATTTTAATTTATCAAAACTATGACTTACCTTAAAAACATCACATCACAAACAACTACACTGCAACAACTGATCAAATTTTACACTCACAGTAATATTAAAACGTAAAATATTATGTCAGAAGTGTTGATAACTACACGGCTCTTGCGCATCTATTCTGTCTACTCGGGGAATAGTACATTGTGATACAAGGGTGGGAAGTAGGTTATTGCAAACGAGCTGTCATTAACAAGCCCGAGCCGAAGGCGAGGGTTTTTAATGACACGAGTTTGCAATAACCTACACACCCGTGTATCACACGACGTTTTTCAATACAGTTGTGAGAAACAGTAAAAACAAATCAAAGAATTAGATTTGTTTATTCACAAAAAATAAAATTTTCAATATGGCGCGTTTTTGCAACTGGACATATTTTTTTACAAAGAAAACAGCCTATACAGCCTATTCGATTTTTGACAAACGTTAATGTGAAAATAATTAACTTAAAACTGTTAATTAAACATAATAAACAACTTTTAAAAAAAATGAGAATTCAATGCTAAAACGTACGGAATCATTAATTTTTCTCGTATAAAATCGTATCCCATTTAATTCTATGTATGAAAACTCCTTGCTACTAAACTTTTCTAAATTGACTTATGGTGCGTTTTTGCAACTGGACTTTATTTTTTCAACGATATCAGCCTATACAGCTATACAGCCTATTCAATTTTTTACAAATGTTGATGTGAAAATAATTAAATTAAAACTGGTAATTAAATATATTAAACAACCATTTATAAGACTTTTGAGAATTCAATGCTAAAACTTACGGAATCATTCATTTTTCCTCTTAGAAAATCTATCCCATTTTATTCTATGTCTGAAAACTCCTTGCTCCTAAACTTTTTTAAATTGACATATAAATTTAAAACTAAACTGCAAACATAATGATCGAACTCGTAAACAAAAGTCACGACCGCGTAATAGAAAGATGCCTATGCGTAAGATTTAACTTTCGAATCATAATTATAGCCTCTGAAAGTGAGCCATGTTTAACAACTGTATTGAAAAATATCTTACGACTTAGGTTGGGACGCGACACAGGCGCCGTCTAAAAATCGGTGGTAGCGTCTGTGAACTATTATCTTTGTATGGTTATGTTGTGAAGCCAAAAACGGAGAAAATATATATAGGTTTAGGTATTATGTATCCAACAATTATTATGTGTGATTTATACTACTTAGTTTATTAATAAAAATATCATAGTAACGCATTTTGTTTCACTCAACAAACCAAATGTCCTGAAATTAGTTAATAAATGATAGTCACTCTTCGGCAAGTTTCTCAGATTTTGATAATCTAGTCAAACAGAAGGCTTATAGGTATACGACTAAAACGAAACGAATGTAACTTTCATTTCATAGCTGTATCAGGTTTTACTGTACAAATTGGCATAAGATTTTAGGGAATATTACCGCTTTTAGGTGGCCGGGCTGAAATATAATTTCAAGTGATTATTCTTTCTAAATATGTATTATAATTTAAAATGAAAGCGTTACATGTATTCTATATCTCTATATCTCATTATGTACTGGTATTAGTTTTTGGTAGGTGTTGCAGTTTTACTGTTTTATATTAACGAAATAATTTCAGCCCGGCCACCTGCAACCGCTAATATTTCGTATGCTATTGCATTTTAGGATTCGATTTTGTGTTACATATGCATAAATTATAGGGTACATTTCATCTGTAGCACAATATTGCCAGTATTTTTTGTAGATTAGTGGGAAACAAGGTGGCCGGGCTGAAAACGTCAGGCTGGCCCGGCCACTAAGAAGTGCACGTAATTTCTTTTAAAAAGAGTTACATTGAAAATGAAGGTGTTACATATATTAGTATACCCGGGTACATTGGATTGATAACAATCTCATTATTAAATTCCATGGGGCCGGGCCAGCCTGACGTACATAAAAAATATACCAGCCAAGTGCGAGTCGGACTCGCGCACGAAGGGTTCCGTACCATTAACGCAAAAATACGACAAAAAAAAACACGTTTGTTGTATGGGAGCCCCACTTAAGGGTACACTAGTCGACGGCACGAACTTTTGTGCGCGGGGTTAAAATGCATTTTATATCAACCGACAACACGTGTGGAAGAGATAGATTTGCATTGTTGAACTACTAATCAATCCCTGTATGGAGGCCGTTTTGCAATTTTCCGTCTTCTTGTGGTATTTATTTGCGCCCAAAAATGCGTTAAAATTAGTGTCGAAATGTGGCACTTTCGACGCTCATAACTTTCAAATATTTTCTTTTTTTACTTTTTTGCTTCCATACAGGGCTAGATAATGATGACACAAATTGATATCACTTTTTATTTTGTACGTACATCGTCAAACAGTGGAATAATCCCTAGACTACTTTTGTATGGAAGAATTTTCGACTAGTGTAACCTTAAATATTTATTTATTTCTGTTTTAAGTATTTGTTGTTAAAGCGGCAACAGAATTACATCATCTGTGAAAATTTAAACGGTCTAGCTATCACGGTTCATGCGGTACAGCCTGGTGACAGACACACAGACGGATAGTGCAGTCATAGTAATAGGGTCTCGTTTTTACCCTTTGGGTACGGAACTCTAAAAAAGAAGGATTGCTATCAAAACTCACTCTCCTAGCTGTAGGAATAATCTGTCCGCCGCCTCTGTGTAGTGGTTCCTGTGCTATCACCGCGTCCAGGATCTTGAACTTCACGTTACGAATGGGCTCCTCACATAATGGACCTTCTCGCGTGCCCCATTGGAAACCTGACAAAATTAATGAAAGTTAGTTTATACAAGTCATAATCCCAGTGAAAATTGATTGAAACATTGACCAAAGTTATGTAAAAATATGAGCTTAATCCTGGATTCTGAGGCTGTTGGGCTAAAAGATCATTTTGGCCAGAAATCGAAACAAATCTTTTGATCAATGAGCTCTGTATTATTTATTGCAGGAAGCGATAGTATTGCTGACCAAACTCTGCAGATTTGAGTAAATGAAGCTGCCTGTTTTCATAGCCCAAAATCCCCATGTTAGATCTAAGATGTTAATAGATAGGGAAGTTAAATACGAGCTGCTGATAGATAACTTCATGATATTCTAAGTAAAAAACAAGCAATCTACCCAAACATTCACTCTTAAAAATATTTTTTTCTTCCTTGGAGGGACACTGACTTCTAAGATACAGACATCTGCCTAGTTTGGCAGTCAGGGTTCCGTCATTTGTATTTTTTGCTTTATCTTGTATTCCTTATATGTAAACTATTTTGATATGGCTTGATGAATTAATAAATTATTATTTATTTATTTTATTCTTGGCGCCTAGGCAGTACATTTCCAGCCTCCCCAACAAGCCGGATACCGAAAAGGCTTTAGCACCGTAGACCACATACATACGCTGCGGCAGGTTATACAGAAGACCGAAGAGTATAACCTGCCTCTCTGTTTAGCGTTTGTGGACTACGAGAAAGCCTTCGATTCGATCCAGACTTGGGCTGTACTGCAGTCTCTCCAACGGTGCCAGATCGACTACCGGTACATTGAGGTGTTGTAGTGTTGGTACAAAAACGCCACCATGTCAGTCCGTCTTCAGGATCGGACCTCGAAACCAATCCTTCTCCAGCGCGGCATGAGACAGGAAGACGTCATTTCGCCGAAACTGTTCACGGCTGCGCTGGAGGATGTCTTCAAGGTTCTGGATTGGAGAGGGCTTGGCATCAACGTTAATGGCGAGTACATCACTCACCTTCGGTTTGCCGACGACATAGTGGTCATGGCTGAGACAATGGAGAGCCTCAGTTTTTACTGAGGCTCTCCATGGTCACGTTCGATGACCTCAGTAGAGCTTCCGAAAGAGTGGGTCTTAAAATGAACATGGATTTATCCAAGGTCATGGTGAATGCCCATGTAACACCCACTCCTATCAAGGTCGGAGACTCTACACTCGAAGTTGTGGGCGACTATGTCTACCTGGGACAAACGATCCAATTGGGTAGAGCCAACTTCGAGAAGAGGTCAACCGTCGAATCCGACTCGGCTGGGCAGCGTTCGGGAAGTTGCGCGGTATCTTCTCGTCCAACTTACCACAGTGTCTCAGGACGAAAGTCTGACCAGTGTGTGTTGCCAGTGATGACATGGCTCTGAGACGTGGTCGCTTACAATGGGCTTCATCAGAAAGCTTACAGTCACTCAAAGGGCAATGGAGAGGGCTATGCTCGGAGTTTCCTTGCGTGATCGAATCAGAAATGTGGAGATTCGCAAGAGAACCAGGGTTACCGACATAGCCCGAAGAATTTCCAAACTTAAGTGGCAGTGGGCAGGGCACATTGCTCGAAGAACGGATGGCCGATGGGGTCGAAAAGTTCTAGAATGGCGACCGCGAACCGGAAGACGATACGTTGGAAGGCCTCCCACTAGGTGGACCGATGACCCGGTTAAGGTTGCGGGAAGGCGCTGGATGCGAGACGCACGGGACCGGTCAATGTGGCGACGCCTGGGGGAGGCCTATGTCCAGCAGTGGACGTCTTTCGGCTGAAATGATGATGAGGCAGTACATAGTTGGGTCATCAAGATGAATGGAAAAAGAATGCCTTTGCCCTGCAGTGGGCAGGCAGTGGATTTTTTTATTCAATAGCTGTAGATAAGTTTATCATTCCTCACCTTGTACTATACTATCCTTGACGGACGCTAGTAAATGTTTGTCGACCTCTGAGGGCAGTGTGTCGTCGACCAGGATGTTAGGTCCTGTCGAATCTGGCCCGAAGGCCCAGATCGAACGCGCCGCCAGTAAATCCCAGTCGTATCTTAAGGGAAAAATAATGAATTATTAGGGATTATCTGTTTACAAACATAAATCAGTTGCCTCAAACCAGACTATTATAAGTTTTAAATTGCAATTATTGACAAGTGTTAGTATAACGCAAAATCTAAACCAGTGCAAGAGGAAAGGTTTTTTCGGTCACTAAATTTATTTCGCCTTTGAATGTGGTAAATGTAGGCACAAGCAGAAGATAATCACAGCCTCTCTCTCTACTCTACTATAATGCCAGCTATGGCTAAAGGATGAAGTATTGTGCTTTTCACATCTATTGGATCTCGATTAGGACAAAGGTACTCACTTAGTTTGGAAGAACTCTCCCAGCCGCTTCCTGTCCCACGTGACGCACACGGCGCCCGCCTCGATGTCCTCTGCCAGCCCTCTCTCCAGGGGCTCCGCGATCATGGTGAGTTTGTTCCGTTTGTTAGGAGTCTCGGCGAAGCACTTGAGTGAGGATGTCTCCACTACTGTCTCGCAGAAGGAGACTACGGGGTCTGCCACTATGGCAATAGAGAACATCTTGGTTTAGCGTGTTAAATAATTAATTAATTACAATCAAAATAATTATATAAATTCTCACAAAATTAACAGGTATAAATTATTTCATTCAATTTCTTTCAAAATTACGTCCCTGTTCACCCATGACAAAAGGGGGTTTTTAAGGACCCCATTCTTTTTGGTACAGACTGTAATATACGTATGAAGGCCGGATTCATATCAACAACATTATCGCACGCACACATGGATACACGTCGACGTGTTTTAAATTACGAGCATCTAGTTTTTGTTCATGTGCGCGTGCGCCTGTTTTCGCTCATTGTTTGCAGGAGCTAGGCGCCTTCTGTACCTATCTACTGTGACATATCTGTGTTGGGTATTTACCTTTGATATCAATCTCGGAGTACATATTCCTCAAATCGTGCATGACGCAGTCGAGGTACAGCTCCCCAGTGCCCAGGATCACGTGCTCGCCGGATTCCTCTACACGTGTTGATAGCAAGGGGTAGGATTTGTTCACCTGAAACAACATTATCTTATAGCTAAAAAACTTGAACAAGTGACTGGACTAAAAATCATCGCATCACAGTTTGCAGAAAACCTGATTAATATTTAATTGAATCAAGTCGGATAAATGAGATGCTAAGGCTGAGTTTCTCACCTCTAAATTATCGCAGAATTAATGTGACAAATTGTCAAGCACGCATTATCTGCTGTGATAGGCTGTTGAAAATTCATTCAAACTCGGCCTAAGCCACAGATCTTCTTTTTTATTTATTTATTTAATATCTGTAATTTGGTCAGATTAGAACTATGTTTTAAATCTGTTGTCTGTCTACAAGTAGTTCTCAGTATTTGAGTCACAGGCAAATAAAACCTGTAAAAGATCATCAACGCAAAGCTATCGCTGGCTTTGAGAAGACCAAATCCGTAATGATTTTTAATGAGTTTACATACGCCTCAAATTGCCCCCATATCGATCTCCTATTGTATTATTAAGAACTAGCTGTTGCCCGCGGCTTCGCTCCCGACGACCACCGCACAGGACCCATTTTCGGGCTTAAAAAATAGCCTATGACACTCAGGAATAATGTAGCTTTATATTGGTGAAAGAATTTTTCAAATCGGTCCAGTAGTTTCGGAACCTATTCGGTACAAACAAACAAACAAAAAAATGTTTCCTCTTTATAATATTGGTATAGATAAGAATACTTCACCCAAAAAAAACCCGTCAGTTTTTCCATTCTTCCTGTATTATAAGCGGAGTAATAAATTCTGTATAACCCACCTTCCTCAACCCATCCAACATCTTCGGCAACTCAGACGGATTAACAGGTTCCACGGCGATCTTGACCACAGCCTGAGTGTTGAACCGCAGTGGTGTGAAGGTGTGCAGCTCGGCGTCCTCGTCTGCTGCTACCACTGTGCAGGTCTTCACGATCGGCTGGTCGATGCCCTCGATGAGCGCCCAGCAGCCGGCTGGTACGCGGTTTAGTTCCACCTGGAGGGGAAAATGGTTATTAAGGTTACACTAGTCAACGGCACGAACTATTTTGTGCGCGGGGTTAAAATGCATTTTATATCAACCGACAACACGTGCGCAAGAGATAGATGCTGTGATGAGCAGTAGGAAGCTAGTTCGCGTACGAATACGCACTTTTACAAATTTGTAGCGAAATGGACAATGCTTTAAGACGAAACCGAGCGCGCGAAATTTTATAAACAGACCTTTGGCAGTCATGAAAAAACGACTAAATCTATCTGTTCAAAATAAAGTTATATGCATTGTTGAACTACTAATCTATCCCTGCATGGAGGCCGTTTTGCAATTTTCCGTCTTCTTATGGTATTTATTTGCGCCCAAAAATGCGTTAAAATTAGTGTCGAAATGTGGAACTTTCGACGCTCATAACTTTCAAATATTTTCTTTTTTCACTTTTTCGCTTCCATACAGGGCTAGATAATGATGAGACAAATTGATATCACTTTTTATTTTGAACGTACATCGTCAAACAGTGGAATAATCCCTAGACTACGTTTGTATGGAAGAATTTTCGACTAGTGTAACCTTAAAGATGGACATTAGACTAAAATCAAATTTTCGTGACTCGACACAATCATAAAAGTGCGAATAGGATGGTGAATCTTTAGAGCCATTTCCCTCACACGTTTTATGACCGCTCTGCCAAGGCAAATGGCGTTAGCGTTCGTCTGGCGCACAGCATGAATCAGCCACACTACTAAAATATATTGTAGATTTATGGATATATCTTTGTTTATATGTCCACATAAATAGATCGAATTTTTATAATTTCATTGACTTAATTATTAAGGCGCCTCCCCGAACAAAACGCCGCGCTAGTCGAATTTTGTGCAGTTTTTAAGAGCTATCTATTCTTTATTTAAAAAAGAAATATCAATTAATATAAATATTTTTTTTTTACAAAAAAAACTACCGACTTCCAAATAAGAAAACTACAAAGTGAAAAATAACTTTATTTTTGGAAGTCGGTGTCTTTCGTAGGTACCATTTTTTTGCGTTATGGACACCGACTTCCAAAAATAAAGTTATTTTTCACTTTGTAGTTTTCTTATTTGGAAGTCGGTAGTATTTTTTGTAAAAAAAGATTTTTTATTTTTCCCTTTTTATTTGTACCTACCTAATAGGCAAGTTGTTTAGTAAGTTTCCGGTAACGCCAGAATAGATTAACCGAATATCATGAAACTTGAACAAAACCGATCAAATGAGAGATCTGCTTACCCCTTAAGACCATACTGGCGTGATTTTATGTTATGAAATGGTATTAACAATAAACAGACATGCGATTGCAGCAGTCCCGAGAGATTTGCCGTTATTTATTAAAGAGTTCTGTTGTATATCTTCGAAGTTCTTCATCAGATCTTCACCAAATTAAAATGGGACCAATTTCGAAACATACTCTTTCAAACAAAAAAATAATTTTTAAAATCGGTCCACAATTGACGGAGATATCGGTGAACATACATAAAAAAAAACATACAAGATGTCGAACATAGAACCTCCTCCTTTTTCGAAAGTCGGTTAAAAAATACATTAAATTTCTACATAATGTTGATTCTAAAATGGTAGTACACTTTTTATTTAAAGAGGTATATGTTTCACTAATCTCCTTCCAACAAAACAATAAAAATGTGAAATAATTATTGTTAGCATGCATTCATTAATTATTTTTTATACTAACACTAATGGATAGACAATTTGATAACGAACATTTTGTACAGTACGACATAAAAGAGTAGAAATTAAATAATTGGGATCTAAAAGTTTTCATTTTCTGCCAACATCTAAAATGAGTACTTGAGCTGTCAATTTTTCTCGATCGGTTTCGATTTTCGTAACAATTTTGGTTTTTGTGTGATATTTCTGAATGTAGACAGAAAAACAGTGGCAAATCATGAATAAGGTAATTCGTGGAGGTGCCCGTGATATAGTTTACAAAGTTTATATGTGGTGTATAGCCGAATTCCAAGCTGGGAAGCTTCTATACATATTAGAAGATGTTTACCATCGTACAGCAGATTTTACTGGTAAGTAACTATTGAAAGTTACGCTAAACGTTAATTACAAACGATTAATACATTCAGGGAGCTAAATTTTCGAACCACATAACATTTACAAATTATTTGTCAACCATTTTTGAGGTTATGCAAAGGTAAACAAATACCGTTGTAGTTATAGCGCGACTTAACAACGTTGATAGTAAGGCAAAAACAATTAACGTAATTTATTGCGGATACGAATTTTTTTTTTTGCTTTGCCATATTTGTTGATGCAATCGACTAAATGGAAAGAAACAATTTAAAAATATATTCACGTTTATTTACCGGAACTTCTTTCGTCGGACTGACAGTGATTCTTTTATGTTCTTGTTTTAGGTGTTTCTGCAAGCACTGTGCGCAGAATCGTGCAACACGGCATTGAAAACGGTGGGTAATTCTCAACACCAGCTAAACACATGAAGGGTCGTCCCATGGTGCAGACAGCAGTGACGATGAGAGTGGTTCAGAAATCAGTGACGAATCAAAGTCAAAGTCAAAGATTTAGATTGATTAAATTAGTTTATTTTATTAATTTTAGTTTATACAAGTTTAATTTTCTTCTAAGTAGGAGGAGTTGGCTTTAAATTTTAGGCAAAAATCTACACAAGCATTATTCAAGATTACATAATAATAAAAAAAATTGATAAATTATGGGATTTGTAGCAATTGGAGTTAAAGAACCATTACAGGGATTGATTTTTTTAGTAAATTTTTAAAGTGAACATAATTTTTTAAAAACATGAGATAGATTTTTTTTCGTATTTTTCTGAGAACTGTTATAACTTGGTCTATCACCCATTTACGGCTTGACGTCGATTTCTGGGACACCCTGTATATTAGTTTATATGGAAAGCAATTGATTATTAAAAATACTTATTTTTTGTGAAATTGTTGTTTTATTACTACTACATAATTATTAAATATTTAATAAATATACTTATTTAATATATTTACTCATTTTTCATACCCAAAAAATAAATAATACTATTCAAGTATCAAGATCAGCTGGGTCGTACTAACTGGGTTGCTATCTGAGCGATTGTGGCGCCCTCATTTAATTTCTACTCTTTTATGTTGCACTGTAAGTTTTATTTTTTTCAAAAGACCAATATTAGATTTTATAAAGATTTTATTCTAAAATCTGGGCGTATTCACTACCGTAATTCATACGCCACCAGTGCCGCTAGGTCAATAGGAATGCTCATATCTCATGCTGATTTTTTGGTCAGGGTACGGCCTTAATTGAAACTTTATGCACAATTAAAAATCACTTTACAAAGGTGGACTCAATGCCTTAGGCATTTATGGAAAAAGAGCCGACGTACGAGACAAAACAAACTAATAGGTAAATATTAATAATAACAAGTGTAACTCACTTTATACCGCGCCTCATATATCCAGAGGCGACCCACGTTCATGATCCTGGAGTCTTCTTCATCCTGTGTGCTGTAGTTCTCTCCCAGCACTCGCACTGTCTGACCCGCGTATAGGGTGCCCGACATAATGCGAGCTAGCACCTGTAAGCAAGCAGGTTAAAATTATAATTTAAAATGTTTATTTCAATTAAATAGGACATTTCGATACATATTATTGGAGATCACCTTTTAAGCAAGGAATTGCTTGTATTAGGAGACTCCGCACTTCCACTTATCATTATTTTATGCAATTGAAATGTAGGTTAAGTAAGTATTCATTACCAGATGAATTTTTTACCCGACTGCCGTAGGTAGGTAATGTGTTTATCAGTCTATGTATGTATGTTTGTTCATATGTGGCGTTCTAGAGAGACCAAACGCGTTGGCCTATTTTGATGATTCTTACGTCAATCGATTCGTCTTACCCTTGCGAGTGGATACATTAAAATTAGAAAATAGAATAATGGCGGATTTTGGGCGCCATATTGTGGGGGCTCAGTTTTATTCTTGCAATCCCGTCGACCAAGGTCGGAGACTCTACACTCGAAGTTGTGGACGACTATGTCTACCTGGGACAAACGATCCAGTTGGGTAGGGCCAACTTCGAGAAAGAAGTCAACCGTCGAATCCGACTCGGCTGGGCAGCGTTCGGGAAGTTGCGCGGTGTCTTCTCGTCCAACTTACCACAGTGTCTCAAGACAAAAGTCTATGACTAGTGTGTGTTGCCAGTGATGACATATTGCTCTGAAACGTGGTCGCTTACTATGGGCCTCATCAGAAAGCTTACAGTCACTCAAAGGGCAATGGAGAGGGCTATGCTCGGCGTTTCCTTGCGTGATCGAATGTTGAGATCCGTAAGAGAACCAGGGTTACCGACATAGTCCGAAGAATTGCCAAACTAAAGTGGCAGTGGGCAGGGCACATTGCTCGCAGAACGGATGGCCGATGGGGCAGAAAGGTTCTGGAGTGGCGACCGCGAACCGGAAGACGTTGCGTTGGAAGGCCTCCCACCAGGTGGACCGATGACCTGGTGAAGGTTGCAGGGATCCGCTGGTTGCGGGACGCACGGGACCGGTCTATGTGGCTTGCTTGGGGGAGTCCTATGTCCAGCAGTGGACGTCTTTCGGCTGATATGATGAATCCCGTCGTGTTGGGTATCAAAATAAAGGGTTTTAAGAGGTGATTTCAAAAATATCTAACACTTATATGTTTAAATATACCTAATTCGAAAAAATTACGTTGCGATAGTGGTATGGACGTTTAATTTACTATGAATAACATGGCTTTGTGTTTGAGTGTTGGAGCATCTTCAAAGGACATGCGCCACAACCATCTTTCCTGCCCAGCATGCAGAACCACCTTCTCATTTCAGGATGTAACGAAGCGTATGACAGAACTATCCAGGTGGCCAAATTTAAGTCAAAACAACACGAAAAAAAGAAAACATGAATTTATGATCGTTACTTAAGTCATTAGTTTGTTTTTTGTTTTGTGTCGACCTCTCAACACTTACCAAGAAGAAGGTGCAGTCATCAGTGGGGTACATCTTGGTGGTGTGCGCCACCAGACGCCCGGACTGGTCGCAGGCCAGCATGTCCTCGTGCAGCGGGCCCGCCGCCCCGCGGTACGTGTGCGCCACCTTACGGGGCGCTGCGTCTAGTGGGGACGGCACGTGCCGGACTACCATCTCTACGAAACCGCTGGAATACAGATAAAAACATAAATACTCTTTTCTTCCAACTATGCTTTAATTTCATCACAATCACACTAAAAACTCAGTACAAAGCGAGTCTTTAATGCTCTAGAACAATAAATATGTATGAAATTTCATTATTGCACAGTTTTTTTTTAATCGCACCAAAAGGTGCCAATCTCAATGGATTAGCTCTATTCAGCCAGCCGATATCAATACTTTTTTTTTTACGTACGTATTATTCGTTTCAATCCTACTTGTTCCAAATTTAAAAAATGATTGCTGCTAACTCTCTCACTCACTCTTAAAAATGAAAGAAATTTAAAAAAGTGATTTTCGACATCGCCGCGCCCGTGGCCGCGCCCATCTACTGCCCGCGATAACGACTTCATTGTAACAAATCAGCCAGGCCCATCTAACTCGTCTGATAATATTATTCAGTCCCAAGTTAAACAAACAAATATAAATTTGCCCAACAAAACTTAACCTTACGTTTAATAATTGCTCAAGTATAACTTTTAATTTCAATAATTAAACTTCTATTTTAACTGTTTGATATGAGTTTCTTTTATCTACTATTCCTATAGGTAATAGTTGAAAGAAAAGCAGATTATGCACCTCGCCTTAAGTAATTTATATAGCCCTCGTGCCTGTTAGATTATCAAATTATCAGTAATCAGGCACTCGGTGCAATAATAAATTACTTTGTGCTCGATGCAATAATCTACTATTCTAGAAGGAGCAGATAAACACGAATAAGAAAAGGCATTACTGGTTCATAATAATAATTAGAGATGAAACGGATAGCCGGTAACTATCCGATAACCGGCCTATCCGGCGACTAATTAATATCCGGCCGGGTACCGGATATCAAGCGCCTTTCCGGCCAGATACCGGATCAAAAATAACATTCAATTTTGGTAATTACTTTATTTATATCACTCAACAAGTACAATCAATGATCACTCAATTTTCGGTCTACAACTTAGATAAATAATTAGTACTCATATTGTACTAAGAATGAATACCAATTTCTCTGCATTATGACTTAACAAGCGGTTTTGCTTGTCTTCATAAAGACTTCAAAAAGACCAGCTTCAGAAATAATTAAAAACGTTAAATCTTTTTAGAATTATTAAAATACTTGAAATAACAAAAGCGCGTATTTTAATGACATCAAACGTTCCTTTTTGCAATCAATTCAACAAGACAATGAAACAATTGGTAACTTCGCTCATGAACAAAAATACCCGACCCGCCCAATCGTTCTTGCGCCACCTACGCAAGATCACTTCTTGCTATGGACTAAACGGCAATATGCCGGCAAATATCCATCTCCTCTGTCTCCTTTTTCCCAATTATTGTTGGGGTCGGCTTCCAGTCTTACCGAATTCAGCTAAGTACCAGTGTTTTACATGGAGCGACTGCCTATCTGACCTCCACAACCCAGTAACTGGGTAACACGGTACCTCTTGGCAAGACCGGTGTCAGATCTCAGGCTTCTGACTACCCGTAACGACTGTCAAAGATGTTCAAATGACAGCCGGGACCAACGGCTTAACGTGCTTGCCGAGGCACGGAAGAAACTCGGTATGTTGAAAATGGTCACCCATCCACGGACCGACCTCGTCAAGCGTTGCTTAACCTTGAAGATCGACCCGTGCGGCTGTTATTATTTAGCCACGAGCTCCTCTATTCCGGCTCTAATAATAATCCTTCTCCGTAGAGCTCGGTTTGGGTATACAGGAGACATTAAAACAACGACCCACCTATTTTTTGCCCAGTATTTGACATATTAGCTTGCTTTATTCGACAGACAACCGCTTCGAGTTATAGTAAGGGCTGTTTAGAATTTCAAGACTCTTTTCTAAGTTAATGAATGAAAGGCGTCTGAGCCACAAACTCACCAGAAATCTCCAAAGAACCGGCTGCAGACGAGTCTAAGCAGTGGTCGCACGTTTAACTTGGACTCGTGCTTCGTCAGCTTGATGCCGAGCTCCGACAGCACTGCTGGCAAAGTGTCATCCACGTCTCCTACCACCTAAATGAAAAGGAAGATTTCAAACATAAGTAAAAAAAGATTTGAACTTGAGGACTTGTCTTGAATTATTTTTTTATGGTGCCGGACCCAAAGGGCAAAAACGGGACCCTATTACTAAGACTCCGCGGTCCGTCTGTCACCAGGCTGTATCTCATGAACCGTGATAGCTAGACAGTTGAAATTTTCACAGATTATGTATTTCTGTTGCCGCTATAACAACAAATACTAAAAACAGAATAAAATAAATATTTAAGTGGGGTTCCCATACAACAAACGTGATTTTTTGCCGTTTTTTGCGATAATTTATTTATTTATTTATTTAAACTTTATGTACAATGGTAATACATATGCGGACTTAATGCAGCAAGGCATTCTCTACCAGTCAACCTTTGGGTTAAAAAAGAACACAACAGTGGTAGGGGTATAAAAAAATATATATATATGAACAATAATTAAGGCGGATATTAATAAACTATCTAACTAATAAAATACATAAATAATTTTTAAAACAATAGACTAATAAATATTATAATAAATATCCTATTCTAAATGAAACAGAAATTTAAATATAATAACTATGACGAAGACCGAGCTATGCAAGAGAGGACTAGTAATAGTAGATAATGGTACGGAACCCTTCGTGCGCGAGTCCGACTCGCACTTGGCCGGCTTTTTTTACTTTTCCCCACACTAGAGATATGTAGTTACCGTAGAATAGGTAACAGTCATGTATTTTTCTGAAAACCTGTCACATTTCTGGCGTAAAATTTCGTTTTACTTACTATATTTCGTGAATAAAACCGTCACAATAATGAATTGCCTTAGAATTTTGAATATGACAGTAGCATTACTGAATAGGCAAAATCATTTCATTTTATGTATGGATTTTTTATCCTGAAATCATGATAATAAATTTGATAATTCAATATGGCAATACCAGGGGCCTTATACCATGATGTGTTAAAATTATCATAGTGCGACAGTGAAAAAGAGACAGAGCTATTTATCTTGCGTAGTCCTGCTCCTGTTTCTATGATCTTATCTAACAACAATTAATGTCAAAAATCTTTTATCAAAGACTGAATCATATGTTATATTTATAATATTACTAGCGGACGCGTCACGGTTTCACCCGCGTAGTTCCCGTTCCCGTGGGAATACAGGGATAAAAAGTAGCCTATGTCACCCGGGGATAGTGTAGCTTCCCAACAGTGAAAGAATTTTTGAAAACGGTCCAGTAATTTTTAAGTTTATTTGTTACATACAAAAATACAAATCTTTCCTCTTTATAATATTAGTATAGACTTTGATAGTATAATACCCCCGTTACAAGTAAATCTACAACCATCAGTTAGAAAATCAGTTAGTGGGCACACGGTTGGCGCATTGGTTGAGCCACGGGGTCTCATTGCTAATAAAGAAATTTTGGTTCAAATAAATCTCACTAGATGGCGCGACATGTACACACAATTCAATAGAATATAATAATTGTGTGTAAAATTAACATTTTCTGGAATTGAGCATAAAAATTGTATGTTCTTGTTTAATCAACTCTCCTAAGTACAAAATTATGGAATATTGGGCTCTTAATTCACATTTCAAAGATTATTTTAACGAATCATTTAAAATTGATGCCAGTAGATGGCGCATTTTTAAATTTCTGAGGCATTCCACCCGATTTTTTAAATTTGCATTGTAACACATTTTTGTGCAAAAAGACTGTAAAAAAGTGCAAAAAAATACTATAAAACGAACCTTCACTGTATTAAAAGAATTCAATATTCACGAACCTAGTAAACCCTTTTACTTGCAAGTCGCTGCTAACACCATCTATTGCCGTGAAACGGGATCGAACGCGATTGATGTACTTACAAAAATAACAAGATTAATCAGATGAAAAACGCTAGTTACGTCGGCACGGTTTCTTTGTATGGGATGAGGCATCTGTATGCTAGTATTATATTATCTGTGGTTGAGCGATTGACTGCTGCACTGCGTGTCGCAGGTTCGATTACCGCATGGATCAAATATTTGTATGAACTACAGATAGTTTTTCCGGCTCTCGGTGTTGTGTACGTGAGTTTATATGTTAGTAAACGCACCCACGATACAGGAAAAAAATTCCTAGTGTGGGACAAAGTTATTAAAAAAAGAAAAGAAAAAACAAAATAACACAAATTCAAAACCATACCTGAGCAAAAATCTTATACAGCGGCTCCAGTATAAACTCAACAAAGCTCCTCTGGGCAGACGCATGCGGCTGCTTCTTGGTGAACCGCCGGGTCTTGGCGTTGAAGTACACGTCGCCCCACAGCCACGCGGACATGTCAGCACCGCGGAGCCCTGAGGCGGGGTGCGCCGCTGCGTACATCGCCGCGAAGGATTCCACGCTGAAGCATACGTCGTAGAGGGACGAGGCGAAGCAGACATTGCCTGGGGAAGAATAGAGTTGATTTGAATGTAATGTCAATATTATTTTTGGAGCTCCAAACATGAATGTCTAAAATGTGACAAAGATTAATTGATAATGCCTACTCAATACCTTGTTAGTAAAGTCACGCCTTTCCATCAGGAGAAAACGACAGAGAAGAAGTCATCACATCATCAGCCTATTAATGTTCCCACTGCTGGGACACAGGCCTCCTCTCTGCGAGAGGGAATGGGCCGTAATCCACCACGCAAGCCCAGTGCGGGTTGGTGGATGTCACATGTCTTCGAATTTTTGGTTCTAGGTCATGCCGGTTTCCTCACGATGTTTTCCTTCACCGTTTTGAGAGGAGTGGTGATGAAATAATTTACACAAAGTAAAGCGCCTACCTGGTGGGTGACCATAAGCTCTTAGAGCGGTATCAATTTGATATCGAGTAAGTGACAGATGTATACAAGTCAGATACATCTGTCCCTTATTCGATCTCAAATTGATACCACTCTAAGAGCTTATGGTCACCCCCCTGGGCCCGAACCCACGACCTACAACTCGTAAGTCGCGGCCGATACCACTGGGCCACCACTGAAGAAGACGGAGAAGAATATTAACAATATTTTTCTATTTAAGTGATCATAATTCATTTGGTGAGTTTTATTCTAAGTTTATACTACTACCAAAATAAATATTTTATTGACCAAGTCTGACACTGAACTAGCAAACGACATGAAACTAATGCTTACCCAACAAAGGCGAAAACACAGTAGCAGGCTCATCAGGATTATCCTGAGGCTGATGCGTCTCCAGCATAGAGTTCAGCTCATCAATGATGTGCCTCAGCTTGTAGTAAGCATCTGCGGGCGGCAACTTCAGCTCCAAGATCAGACGGTCGATCTTGTTGATGCAGAGGGTCAGGGGAACTCTTTCCTGGACAGCGTGGCGTAGGAGACGCTCTGTGTTCAGCATAATGCCTTCTGCTGCGTCCACGAAGAGAACCGCGCCTGTGATTGAGGACAAGTTTGTTGGTGTACTTGATAAATTGCATGAATAAAACAGAAAGGCTTATAGTCATTGGCGCGTAACTTGGGAAGATTCGTTAGATGCGCAGAAGTCGTTTTTAGATCTCCTTGGTAGTGAAGCGGGACGCGGGGTACAAGGTAGCGCCCACCCGAGCGCGCGATTGGTGGCTCAGGCGACCCTTGCCTCCCGCACCGCGTCCTCTTTCCGTTACACTTGCGTGCACGGAAGTTTGATTTTGTTGAGTTTTTGTTAAGATTTTGTTAAGTTCAGGTGCTACTTTTAATTTGATGTCAGGTGTAGCAGTTTTATTAAATGATAGTGACGACGAGGACACATAATTTTTAATAATAATATCTTTTTCGAATATTTTTTTATACTTTTAACTGTATATATTCTATTTATTACACCTAATAACTTCACGAATTCCTCTCCTTTATTAAACTTTCTTATAAACTTACATGATTAAAAATAAATGATGGCCATAACCATTGAAAAATGACAAAAATAAGTGACCACTTTTTTGTGGCAATAAGTGTACGATGCGCGAACTTACCCACACTACGCCAAAACCTTGCTAAGTTACGTGCCGATGACTATTACGTTTTATCTAATGCTATTTTGGTAGGGGTACCTTTTAATTTACGTTATAGTATCACTAAGTGAGCGACTGACTGCGATTGACGACAAATCAACAGAACAGCAACTTACAAACATTAATTTAAGTTACTTAAAATACAAAATGAGAAGCTTCATAATATTTGACGTGAAAATAAAAGTTTGTTGACGGAGGCTACTTTTTCTGCCTGCAGGGTCTAAAGTAACCTAACATGAAGGTGATGACGGGAGCTAAGTTCGCTCGCTTTTCTTGCTCACTTCAGCTCCCGTCATACCCTTCGAACCTAACCTCAGCAACTCAGGTGCTTCACTCGCTCTTTTTAACTAATTCGTAAAAAATACGAATACACCCGAACGCCCGCGTATTTCTAGTCGCTCACTACTTATTAATTTATTTGCACCGCTAGAATTTTAATATCTGATATGCATTAATCACAAACCACTTTTTGTAAGCTCATTCTGGATTTTATTATTAATACAACATACATTGTTAGTTCAGTTAACTTTTTACTTTCTCAAATTCATACCGCTCAAGTTATTAAAACAGTGTCTCAACATCAGTTGCTAAGACTTTTTTATTTGATCGTTTTATAATTCCCTTTTTGGTAGCTGATACTTCATATCTTGTAACAACTATAAACAAAGATATTTGAGCTCAATAAAATGACTCAATGATTACTGGTTTTGTCAGCCTTTGTCATCTCACTGCTGGACAAGGCCTTCCATAACTTCCAGCTGTTTCATTTGAAATTGAACTTAATAAATATAGTTTATACAATCTACAAAGACATAAGAGGAAATATGGGCAGAGAGCGCCGACTGAATTTCCTTAGTAAAAAGTCATAATTCGAGGTTTTGCTCTCGTCTCTTTCTTCCTCCAATATTGGACCAATTTAAAAGATATTCCATAAACTGGTAAAGTAAGATATATACTATGTCCCGATGTTTTCCTTTACTATTCTGATGCCTAAAACACTTTAATAACCATGTCAACTTACCATCTGAGATCCTCAGTGCGGCTGTAACTTCATCACTAAAGTTTACATGTCCTGGTGTGTCCATAATGTTCAGCAGATGTGACTTCCCCTTGATATTCTTCAACAGTAGCGTGACTGGCATGGACTTGATGGACACTCCTCGTTCTTGCTCCACAAACAGTGTGTCTGTGTACCGCATTGGTATTGTTGTGTCTGTGTTTATTGTGCTTGGGTGGGTTTGTCTGATTAAACAGTCTACAAAAGAGGTTTTGCCTGGAAAATGGAAATACTTATTAGAAAATATTAAACATTTAAATCTAAAATTGATAAGAAATTGCTTTGATTTTTGGCCAACATATTTTCTACTTGAAGGTGTGGTAGGAAACTAAAGAACCCATGATCGAAGGCCAAAAAGCAGTTACATTATCTGGATCCATCTAAGCGGGGCGGCCATGTCCTAAAGAATCTATATGTTTGCCTTATTATATACACCTCAGTTGAACAAACAAAAATTAAAACCTACTATACTGACAAAAATCCTTATATAATAAGATTTAGGGCTATTATTTAATATGGTAGAATGAATTTTTGATAAAAACCTACCATTATGCAGATGTCCCATCAGCGTAACATTCCTCATCAGGTTGGTATTATCCAACATATCAGCCATGTACTCCATATCATACTTAGTCTCCGGCAATGCCTGTTCCTGCACCTGGAACTTCTTATGCTTGATAGGCTCCACAAGAGGCTTGTCTAAGGCCTGTGTATCTTCCTCTTGGACCACTGTTTCGACATCTGGCCCATACACTTCCACTGCTTGGGGGTAGTATCTGTTGAAAGAAGATGTAAGTTAGAAACTAGATATTTATTGGGGTTGAAACAAAATTTATGCAAATTTTTGGGTAATGTGTTGATATAGAAGTTGAAACATAGCTGCAGTTTAGGAACTTGAAGTCTTATACAGCTTGAATGAGAAATATGAAGTTCTTGTGCAATTTTTGTTCAAAAACAATCAATAACCTTTGAGTTTGTAAACAACCTGAAATCATAACCTGATCAAGAGTTTTTCCATCTCCTGGCTGTTGATAAGTTTACATACCGCTTATCTTCATGCAGCACGACGGACATGGGCGCCACCTCGGGCTCCGCGTCCCCGTCTTCATCCTCCTCCATGGCATCTTCGTCAGCGTCTCTGTTATCGGCATAAACACTCTGTTCATCATCCGAGTCTGACTCAAGGTCCGGCCCGATATAGTTACCAAACTCGTCGTACAAATCACCGTCCATTGTCAAGTTTTATAAGAAATATAATTAGTAAATTGAAGGAAAATATTTTTCAAAACAAATGCCGCTAAGTAACTTGTCAGCACATTTGACACATAACCTCAATCTTGTCAATTTGTTTACGACCATAGAGCAGAACCGAACTTTTTAACTCAATCTTGTCAGTGGTCTTCTTGTTCATATTTAGACGAACGCATCGCAATCGCAACATTTTCATTTTTTTTTCAAATTCTGATGTTGCCTTCCGTTCGTCTGTCTGACAAATTCTTTTCAATACAAAAATGGCTGCTGTGCAACCAAATTTATCAAAAATGATTTCGGCACAACTACGCAATAAAGCAAATGAGTTTTTGAATTCTAGGAAACATGCCAATAATCTTGCCGATATATTACAGATGTTCGAGGTAAGCACAGGCCCGACATAGTGGTAAAAATTGCGTTATTAAAACTGCGCCCTAGGTTACATTTTTTATTCGTGGTTATTTATCATCTTTCAGGCTGAAACGGACAATTATACGCCCTTACTGCTTACTGTGGAAGTAATATTTACTGAACTATTGCGACGAGGCGATTTGGTGGAAGGAATCGTCCCCTTAAAACCAGCAGGTTAGTGTCAAAGTGGTGTACCAAGTTATAGATTATTTTTGTAGGAATTATATTGATTTTGCTCGTATCCAGGCACCGTAGTCGAGCATTTCCTATGTTTTATGCCATGTATTCGGAGGGCTATTGCGCAGTACCTAAGGATGACGAGTGGGATGTGTCCTGTTGGGTCACATTTTGCGACATGTGACGTTATTTGCTTATATAAACGTTTGATTCGACCGCAGAGCCCGGAGCCGCACTCTTGTGTAATTGCTCTTGTTACGAGCTGCACAGGCTTGTTACGAGTACAGAGGCTTTATATAAATAAGTTTTACATAAAGTTAAAGTTGGAACAATGTTGGTCTTTGGCTGTAGCTACCAGCATTGTTCTGTGCTGTTGGTCAGTGTCTCAAGGTCACTCACATGTGATAGGTACTTGTGTGCCTACTCACATGTTCTTTGTAGGTTGGGAACTAAATGTTTATAACTTTGTTTACTTGGAAACTGCTCAGTTACTTCCTACTGAAATGACAGCTATATCATTATTTACAACTACAATAATAACATACACACATCTGTATAAATACTCTCTCAATAAGTAAAAGATCTTTTTATTCAATTTGATAAACAGTACTTAAAATTAGCTTAACATTGTAGTTATCAATGTGGTTAGAACATAAACAAAACAGACTTTGTGTCATTGTTTACAATTGATTATGTTTCTAAGCATCAACATTACACTACAATTAAATAATTATAAATCTACCATATCTTTAAATGTTAACCAATCAACATATTTACCAAAAATGTTTTCCTTAACAATGACAAGCACATTTAAGAAATAGCACACTCTAAAAAGCAGGTTTTAGTCACATCATACTTAAAAATAGAATATCAATTGCATATAGGTGATCTGACCAAGGACGGGGACAGTCAAATGATTCAGAATTGACATTTAGTTTTGATAAGGATACTAAATAAAAACATGTTTTTGATATCAGTTGCATGTTTAAAAAGGTTATAAAGTTGTTTTAGCCAAACTAACCAATAATAATGCCACCCTGTCCAACTGCAAAACAAAGGCTTCTTATATGCTGGCACCAGCATTAATTACCATGCTTGGTAAAATGTTTGAGTACATAAAAAATACAGAATAACTATGTTCACTTTAGTAGGATGGGCGACCGAGCTCCGCTCGGGTGAAATTAGAGAAAACGACATTTTCTAAAAATGAAACCCAGCTAGATCGATTTATCGCCCCCGGAACACCCTGCATACTAAATTTAATGAAAATCGTTGCAGCCGTTTCCGAGATTCAGATTATATATATATACAAGAATTGCTTGTTTAAAGGTATTAGATAGATTTAATTTTTTTAGAGTTAACTAAATCTGTTTATAAATTATAATAAAACTAGCTTCTATCTGCAGTTTTCACCATGTGAATGTCACCCCAGAGTGACATACTACTGGATTCCTATTTCCTATTCTGGGTCATGGTCTATCTGTGTGCCAAGTTACATCTAAATTCGTTCTGGCTACATAATTTTTGACACAAGGTTTTTTTATGTAACTAATTCGCTTTAAAATAAATTGTAGTTCTAAAAACTAAAAAACACGCTTTAATGGTAAATTGAACTAAAAAGTCGCTAAGCCTGAAGATTTTGGTAAGGTAACAAACACACAAACTATTTAAACGCCCCCGGTAGAATCAACTTTCATTATTTGTACATTTTCATTTTTGTTTGACGTTCAAAAGTGCCACTTATTGGCCTAGTTGAATAAACATATTTGACTTTGACTAAATTATTGCATTGTCAAAGGTCCTTGATAAGTGTGCAAAGTTTCAAATCAATCCCACGTTTTGAAGGGAGTGAAAATCACGTTCAAAGATTCCGTTACATTGATACATAGATACATACCAAGCTAATAAAAGTGAGTTAAAAATAATTAACAACACAATATTTTTTCGCAACTTTTGGAAACTCCTCCAAAACGACTTGGATTTTTAAAAATATTATTACACAGAAGAATTGATGGCTGGCATTTCTTCATAACTGAAATAGCATATGTAAATCAAATAATATTATGCAAACAAAATTGTTCAAAAGGAGGTTCAATATTGATATTTTGGCATTGAGCGGGGCGCACGGCCAGTACTGTGTTAACATTGGGGCGTATATATCGCCTTACCAAACATACAATATTAGTAAATTAATCAGGATGACACAATCTGCTAACAATTTAGTTATGAATTATACTTCTCAAACTGGTAAGGTTGGCCTAGTCTCTTAGTAACTCCTTGTAATGAATTATCAATGTGTTATTATGTTTAACATCTTACTGTATGAATTGTGTTATCAATATACATTGTTGCTAAAAAAACAATGTAAGTCATTGAAGTAGTCTCTTGATAAACTTTTAATTGTTTCCACTTACATCAAGAAGATAGATTTAGTTAATGAAAGTAACACAAGTATCTAAGACAAGTTCTAAGAATAAAGTTACTAAAGACAACCAATTTATTTAGTGGCGATATGCTGAAAATGCAGTGGGCTGCAATAGTTTTAACAACTCTTATTCTTTACTAGCTGTGACCGCGGCTTCACTCCCGTTACCTGACTGGCTACCCTACCCTACTTACCTTCCTGTCTACCCTACTCACCTACCTAGTTTTTTCTAGGGTAATCAATCATTCTTTCGCGGAGAATCTTAACACCGCCATTCAGAAAATGACTTTGAATGCACAACGCCATTTATCGAATATCAACGCTCGGAGTATCTGAATTGCGTGTGTTGTGATAATTTTACTTCTTGAACACTTTAAATTCATCTAACTTTTGATAGAGTGAACCGATTGCGATGAAACAAAAACTAAGTAATACTTCAAGTTACAACATTTTTATGTATAATACTTATCTACATTTCGTACATTTTACGTGATGCGTGCACAAATAAACAGACAAACAGATAAACAGACAAAAATTCCAAAAAAGCTGGAAATGGGTTCTGTTGGTTATGCTTTAACACCCTGGCTATTTTTTTTGGAAATATTTTCGTTGTACAAAAACGACTTTTACAGACTACAGATTTACAGATTTATTATATGTATAATAATGATAATTGTTCACGCACACATATCCAAAACCAACGAACACTACGGCGTCATCGACGAGCGGCGCGTGGGCCGGGGGCACAGAAGGGTCTCGGCTCGGCACTGCATCGTCCGAAACGACCGCGCTCAGACATACTTACTAACCTTTTAATCTAAATACTTAAATTGCTATAATATTGTAAAAACCACCTAATAAACCTTTATACAGTCCGCTTGCTTTACCTGGGCCTATTCAATAATGATAGGTAATTTGTATTGTGGCAGTTTATGTTAGACTACACTATCCCACCGGTGGTCAAAGGCCTCCCCCAAATGCTTATGGTATTCTTTTCCTGAGCTACCCCAAACCAGACTTTGCAATAGGGGTATAAATAAAAAAATTAAAATACTATTGCTACCCAACCTCCACAGACCAAAGCCCCGAGGCGGAATACACGCGATGGCTTCGCGAATGCTTCGAGGCGGCTCATTCGCGAGCTCTAGAGTGCATACGCCGCGGTCGCACCAGCTCCAGACTGCAGGCGCTTGTTACCGCCTGCAAGCTGATGCAGGCTGAGGGCAAACATCCCTTGGAGGGCACTGCTGGTTATTACTTCCCTTCGCTTAGGCTCAAGGTATGATACACAGTGAATTGTTGTTTCTTTACAGTACTGACTTCTAATAGTTGCCCAGAAAGAAAGGCCTCTTTGTTTGAAGGCTGGACCTGAAGAGTGCGCGCAAGATAAGTCTGCGCGCGGCCAAAATCGGAACTAATCATTTGTCATTTTTGTCAGGTGTCAAGAGAGTGTGTTGTAATCCGTGTTTTTATTCGTTTTCGAAGTAAATAATCGCTATCATTATGCCAAAAGTAATTTAAAGTGCTGGCAGAGATGTTTTCTTGAAGTGAGCAAGACAATAACAGGCCTACGGTACCGTTTTACAAAGATAGAGCCCGCGTTGCTTATTTGACAGTAATTTTTAGGGATACCATTATACTAATATTTCCCTAAATTTTCGTACTACCAGAGCCGCTTCTTCAAAAATTATTGAAGAAGAAATAAAACAAGAATTGTAATTGACTGCCACTGCAGGGCCATTAGTATGTATGTATTAGTATGTGTGTGGGCAAGTAGTATTCAATAAAAGATTTACAATAATTTCAAGCTTTTTCATCATATTTTATGCAAGTAGAAAAAGCTAGTAATTAAGTATGCTTAACTTAAATTACTTTAAGTTTCGAGTAATGAAAAGTGACTATTGATTAAATGAAGGAAAAAAGATCAGTTATGCTGGCAACATTAAGCACGCCACCCGTCGCGCGCAGACTTATCTTGCGCGCACTTCTACCTGTGAAGTGTCTTAATAAAACTGTCAAATCTAATGTCAATTTCTATGATTTTGAACAACCTGTTAAACTAAGAAATATTGTGTGAATAGTAGAATTCTGTATCATACTGACTTGATTTTGACAAAGAATGCTTAAAATATCTGATTACATATTTTCTTCCAGAACATATTCAGTGTATTGCTGGACTCTGAGATGTCGATGTCAGCGCCCATAGCTCGCTTCCAAGAGTTCACTGAGTACAGGGATGTGCAGCAGTACGGCCTCAAAGTGCTCTCCACACTGGCTTATCGCAAGTAAGAAACTTTTTCAAAAGGCAAACTAGATATACAGTACTCCCCAATCTTCTTGGCTGCGCTGAAGTTGGCTACAATGGCTGCACAGTAGTAAGTCTCATACAAAAACAGCAGAGCTCCGTCTCTTGCGCATCGGAAATCCTATGTTCAGCCCGGCCAAGAAGATATTTGGAGAGTACTGAAAACTTCACAAACGAATTTCAGAAAACAATAAAATATCAAAACAATTTAACTTAAGAGCGGACTCTAGTCAACAAGAATTTGAAAAATAGGTATTTGAAGAAACTATTGCCGTCGCGCAGCGCCCGACCAAGCGAGCTATCAATGTGTGAACGAGTAATGTATTTGTGTGTGTAAGAGCGCGCCGCAGCGGCCGGCCGACTACGGTGCACGCGCCCTCGCCGCGAGTACCGAGCCGCTTTACACTTTACGAAAAAATTTAAAGAGTTGTTTAATTTTGGAGAAATGTAGTTTTTTTTTAAATGCCTTCCGCCAGAAATAATTGATGGTCGTATACCACGAAATTTACCTGCAAGTGAAAGGATTGAAATTACGATAGATAAATGCACATTTTTACACGACTGTCCAAAAGAGGAGAGTTATGTTATGTTTATAGCGCTCATGTATGTTTGTGAGATTCTTTATTCCACCATTACTTCTAAACAGCTTAACCGGTATCAATTTATGTGGTATCTTTAGAAGCGTAACGTTATTAAAAAATAAAAATAAAAAATGATATTTCATAAAAATTTACTACCTATTCTATCATCGTCTAGCTAGTCTAGAGCTTACTTAGTATATATATAATAATATATAACAGTAGTATTAAATAATCATTTGTTCCCTAATAACATACCAAAAGAAATTAAATAAATATAACAGTACTATTCAATATCCCATAGAAAACTTATAAAATAAATTGTTTTTGCAATAATATCGCTTTATTACTAAAAGAGCTATGATATAAAAAATAAATCATTAAAAATAATTAAAAACACGCCTGCCTTGCAGTCGGGGGATCGATCCTTGGATCAGTTTTTTACAGGTCCCCCGACTTCGTTGAAAAGATTGGTTTTCAGTTGAGCCCATTCAACACAAAATTAATTTCGCTTGTTTTTAATTTTTTTGTTCAATTTTTTCATTCACTTTTCGACAAGCTGCCTTGTCAAAAAGTGCTTTTCTATACTAATATTATAAAGAGGAAAGATTTTTTTGTTTGTTTGTTTGTACTGAATAGGCTCCGAAACTACTGGACCGATTTGAAAAATTCTTTCACCAATAGAAAGCTACATTATTCCTGAGTGACAGGCAATTTTTTAATCCCGAAAATGGGTCCTGTGGGGTGGTCCACGGGAGCGAAGCCGCGGGCAACAGCTAGTAATTAATAAGCGTGTTTTTAATTATTTTAATTTAAAATTCTATATTTTAATGTAAATACCCACAAACCCCACTTCTCCAAAATTCATAAATAATTTTTATAAGTATCTGCTTTATAAGCAATCAAAATTTAGTTTGTATGATACTGGGTGTAAGACCAACCGAATGAATGCAAATCAGCAGACAGGACGTAAGATGAGCGAACGATTCAGTACATCAGAGCCATCATTTTGAGGACCGGATCACCCGCGTCCGTAGGAAAATAAGCGTTTTGAATCCCTACACGTGGTCCCCGGATGGTGCTAATCATATGACATACTGGTGGTAGGTTTCGACCGAAGGGCTTGTGACCACATAGCGGGCAAAGACATACTGCCAAGTGGCCTAGCCGTGATCCGGTTACGATGCCCGGTGCAGCCATTAGAGTTGGGTCGAGATAGCTGTTCCACTGATGGAAGGCCGGCCAGACTCACGCTGTTATGGACGTATCGGGAGACTGGTCGCAGAGGGCAGTGAGCAAGTACGCAGCCACTTTAAAAAATAAGATGCAATATACCATTCGTATTATGAATTTGTAAATTTATATTGAAATTTTAAAGTAACGTTTCATTTGAAAGTCATTGTACCGAAAAAGGTCAAAATTAAATACCATTTCTAGAACCTTTGGAAAAAATAAATTTATTATATTATATTATACAGCGAGCGTCTTTTGTTCACTAAAAAGAGCCAATTCCATCCAGCTTCATCTTTCCGAGGTGTAACCGTGCCGATAACCGACCATATTTAGCTTCTTGGCGTATGCTGCTAAGAAGTTGAGACGGTACTTCACGCCAGAACAGGTGCTTAAGTTGTATCAAGCGCAAGTTCGATCTTGCATGGAGTACTGTTCTCATCTCTGGGACGAATCTGCCAAATACCAGCTTCATGCACTAGATTTGATCGAAAAACGGGTCAGGAGGGTCATCGGCAATGAGATCGAGTCAAAGCTCCAGAGCCTTGAACATCGTCGCAGAGTTGCCAGCTTGTCGGATTTTTATCGGATGCATTTCGGGGATTTTGCGATGAAATTGCATGATCTAATTCCATATAGCCCGTTTCATCATCGGACATCATTCATCTACAAGACGTACGGCGATGCGCCATCGGTACAAGGTGGATATCCCGCCCAAAGGCACTAAACATTTTGCGTACAGCAAGGAGTGGAATTCCTTGCGTCTGTGTTGACCGATAGCTACAACCTCGGGGTCTTTAAGTCAAGAGTGAAGTTACTTCTGGGCAAGTTTGCTACACCGTAGACCACATCATCGCTTACCATCAGGTGAGATAGTGGTCAAGAGCGAGCCTATCTATAATAACAAAAATCAGCGATTTCTTTTCAACAACATTTGTTAGTTCGTTCGGTTGGTCTGTACCGAGCATTATTCTGGATCCTGACTTAATTTTCTTAACAACTTTTGATCGTGTATTTGCAACTGCACTTGCCAGATCTTAGGCATGCCTAAGTTAATCATTCGACAAGTGCCTTCAACTATAATAAACAATACTCACAATCACACGATTTATTAAATAAAATCATTGTATAGTGTAAATATCGACATCGGTGTATATCACTAGAGTATCGATAAAAATATCGACAACTGCCACTTCCCTATTAGTGTACGTGTAAGCCTTACCCTCCCTCACCTCCAACCTCCACCCGTAAAGTGCGAAAGGGACAACTGCAGCTCAGGCTGATTTTACCTACAAAAACCTTGACCAAAAGGCGTTTCGTATTCCGCTGTTTTCTTCTTCAAAACTGGCCTGATCTTAAAAAATCTTATATCAAAATTTAGAGGAAAAGTATATCTATGCTTCTGTCATTTTCTTTTTTGTTAAAAAGTTATCAATTTTGTCTGAAAGTCGTCTGAACATGGCGGTAAAAACGGGCATTTTTTTCGGGTTTTTGGATTGTCATATTTCTTTTAGTGATTATGTTTTCGAAAAAAGGAAATGATAGGGGCACGTATTAATTAGACCTTGATTTTATGGGAAAAAATCATTGCTCTGGAGGCATTATCCACGAAGAAAACAGCGGAATGTTTTTGTATGGAGAAAGGCCCAATAGAGTATCCTCTTAATATTCCTTTTATTTTTACTTTTCCATATACAATACATTTTATTCTTGAAGGCTAATCCAGTTTCTGGTCAAAATGGCAAATCAATTCAAGTATCTATTGTTTGTAGGATAATGCATACTGAATTTATTTTGATGGCGAGGATTCACACCGGGTTTCTCAAATCCAAATTAATATGACAAATTGTCAACCACGCGTTATCTGCTGTGATTGGCTGTTGGAAATTCATTCAACCAATCACACTGGCGATTATTCGTCAAAATTACGTTAACATCTCGATAATCGAGCTTCGAGAAACCAAGCATCAGGGTTATATATAATAATTAATTTTTTAGGTCACCAACATCAATCTACATGCAGAACTACTTGGAGTTGCTGGACAAACTGCTGGTGTGTGAGATTACCACTGATACCAAGGGCAAAGGCAAGGAGAGGGACAGCGAGGAGAAGGAGGAGAAACTGCTGTGTGGGACAGAAGGTAGGAGGAAATTAGAAACTACATACATCTGTATACTCCATTTGAAATAAAATTAGACGTCTTAACAACTCTTTTTAACCGATTTTGAGTTCTATCTCGTAAACATAAGGATGACATAAAAAGCATAAACCTGTTACCAAAACCAATGGTTTACTACAGCTTCCATTTGTCGTATCACCAACGCAATAGAAGTCAAAATCGGTTGAACAGACTGTAAAATATGCTTATTTAAATATCTAATGTATGTAAATGGAGTTTAGTTGTGTGAATTTGTGGTAAAAAAAAACGGAAATCACAAAAATAAATATGACATTTACTATGGGTTAAACCCTGAAATGTGGACTTAATTTGTAGCAAAAATCTCTCTGTTGCAAACATATATCTGAACCTTCTTTTACCTCTGCAGCGTTCTTGTAGCGAGCATGTCCTGTAACATGTTCGTGATCAAAGTTGCAGGTACAAGTAGAATCAAATCTAATGTTGGCTCAAAACACTCCGCAAGTTGCTGCATAGTAGCAAATTCATGTGTCAGCGGAGATGAGGGGTGGAGTACTGAAGAGAAAAGCGAAATTCAGAGATATCATTAACTTTAAATCAAACTATACCGGCAGTAACAGAGCCTATGCTAAATTTCCAGAAATGTGACCTCAGTTTTCGTTTTTCCTCAGACAAGGCCCCGTTCCCCTACAACCCGGGCGTATGCCGCCGCTACGCCAACCGCTGCTGGGGCTTCGCTTGCCAGTGGCCGCTGTGCGAGGACTCGCGCACGCACCGCCGTGCACTCTTGTTGCTAGTGGAGCGACTCATGCCGCTGTTGACACGCCCGCACCTCGCCACTGATATGCTCTGCGACAGCCTTGATGCTGGTGAGTGTAGTAGCCACTTTGTGAGGCCTTGGATTTTCATTTTCACCTCCTGTCGACTTTGTTGGATTCTTATGATTATTGTGGTTGGAGAAGAAGAGTAAATAAAATTCCAGTGTCCAGGATAAAGTCTATTCAGATGACTATGAGATATTAAGCAGTGACTCTTCTTACATAAGACATACAGAACAAAAATTATTGCTACGGTACTGGGAAAACAATTCACGGGGAAATTCGCATTTTACACTGCTAGCATTATTGTTACCAGTCCTGTAGTCCCTACAGACTACCCCTGAAAATCCGAAATTACACTTATGTTTGAGATGATATAAATGATTGAGACCCATGAACGAAATGAAAGGAAAGTGACTCATTTTTGGCTCATTTTCGGTATTTAAAACACCCATTACGTTCTGCTGTACGTTAACTAACTTTTTTTTCCGCGAGAGGGCGCTGTAATGTAAACATTCAATTCTGTCAGTTCCGTATTAATTAATCTTTAAAAATATAATTAGTTCAATAAAAGTTATAAGAAGTGTATAGAAGTGAAAACAATAAACTCATATGTCTGTGGAAGTGTTATCTTCACTTGAATGAGCTTATAAACTAAAAACATAGTGATAAAAGTGACGACACGATTTATCCAGGGATACCGAAATCTGTATGTACTTTCTGTTCATAAATGGTGGTGACTTCAAGAACATTACCTTACACACTAACTACAAGTATTGTGGGAGCTATTCCTATGGCAAAATAAACAAAAACATACTTGTAACCAAGGTGAAAAATTATAACGCCTCTAGTGCTTAGTAGCGAAAGCCTTTATTCAAAATCTCGTCCGTTGATGTGACAGTTCGATAGATGCCACCAGTAGATGGCATTACTTTCTTCAGTGATTTACGATAATCCGCAAAGCGACATCTGTTGCTGAGTGGCAGAACTTGAGTGTGGTGATCTGCTTCTCGTCAATAATAACACACGGATCACGTATAGAGGGCACTTTCTTCAGTTGTTGAAACGACATACATCTATTGCTGGATAGCAGAACTACTTACACTGTTCACTGCTCGGCTTTACTACCACATGGATATTGAACATCGTCGCTAATAGAGGGCACCACATACCACATACAACATCTGCTGACAAATAGGAAGACCTCTTTGAGTACCCATTGCATTGCACTAATTAGTTCCACAAATTTGCTATAGGGGGCGCATAACGATGGAAGGCCTGGATAATGTAACTCATAGAAGACCTTTAAAAAAGTGTAAATCGCTAGAAAAAATGGATATGAGCACCTCCATTAACTCGTCATATTCGGATGAATCTTTTAGTAGAAGACTAGACGTTTCTTCGCATATTACAGCATTATGCAGAGACGAAATGGATTCCGAAATCAGCAAACTCAAGGCGGACTTACAATCTACGCAGGATGAATTAGAAAATGTCATTCTCGAAAATGTAGAACAGAAAAAACAAATTGACCAACTATCTCAGGAAGTTGAAATTTTAAAACAGATCTGCCGAAGTCCACGAACAACTTTACGTCAGTCAACCATGCAGAAACATAAAGTCAAGCGTCGGCTTACTGAGTCATTTAGAAACTCTCCGCTCATGATACAAAGCTCACCTAGTGAGCAAAAACTTCATGCCCACACTCATTCACTGGTCCAACAAGAACAAACCCAAAGCAATATACCCACGACAGCACTGGGATGTTCTGAGCAAAGTGTTACAACATCAGTTTTTGATCCACATAGCGGACAATCATTAGAACGCAGTATAGAGATCCCATGTGCTCAAACTTCGTTCACTTCATTAACACAACTAAATAAAAGTGATCATCAACGATCGCAAAATTCAACAACAATTGGTGTTCCAAAAATTATTATTTTAGGTGACCAACAAGTTCGAGGTTTTGCCAGTCAAATAAAGTTTCAGAGGGATGCCAATAAGTGGAATAACATGTATTCTGTGTCAGGAATTTCAAAGCCAAACGCAACTAGTACACAAATATTGTATAATTTAGACGATTATTTAAAAAAATTGCATAATGATGATATAGTGATATTGGGTTTAGGAAGCAATGACACAAACCCGTACAAATATCTATCAGAGTTGATTCCAGCCCTTCATAAACTAAGAAACAACCAAGTATTTATAATAAATATTATTAATAATCCCTATTTAAATTTTAATTTGTTAAATCAATATATAAAACTATTTTTGCAAAATTTTCCTAACTGTAAGTTCATTGATACAACTGAGAATATATATCATAATAATTACAACTACACATTCAAGGAAACACTGTGTTATAAAATAAATATAGAAATTGATAATGTTAATTTTAAGAGGATTATGGACACAGCTTGTACATTAAAACACACGCGCACTTCATCGAGCTCAAACATAAGTAGTAGTCACACAAAAGGAACAATTCCATATTATTTTAAGGTACAAACAAAGAACCCCCATCAGCTATTAAAAGCTAGTGAACCTACTACGCCTACACCGACCCCTAATGAAGCTAGTAAATCCACTTTTTTTCGAGGTTAAACGTAAATGTACACTATTTCATCAAAATATTGCCGGTATCTTAAATAAAACAGATTTATTAGAAATAACTTTACAAGAACTGCATGCAAACGGTACAAACATTGATATTCTATGTTTTTCTGAAACTTTCATAAAACGAGGATCAGAAGGTAACTTAATACTAAAAAATTACAAGCTAGTGTCATCTTTCTCAAGGCCTCACCAACGGCGAGGTGGAACCTGCATAATGGTTAAAAAGGATCTTGAATGTAAACCTATCCCTAACTTGGTTCCGCCTTTAATATATGACTTCGAATATTGTGCAATAGAAATTATCACGCTTAAAGTCATTGTTATTTGTATCTACCGCACTCCAAACTCAAATTTAAGTCTGTTTTTAAAAAACCTAGAGGATATTTTAAGAAAAATAACAAAACGAAATAAAAATAGAATAATACTTTGTGGAGATTGGAACATTGACGCATTAAAGCGTAACAATAATTATAAAGAATTAGAATGTATCTTGCAGAACTATAACATCTCTAACCATATTACTAAACCCACAAGAAAATCATCATGTTTAGATCTCATCGCAAGCGATATACCTAATGCACAGCCTGAAATACATACCCTTGCATTATCTGATCATGAGACCGGTCAGTCCATATGTTTCCATTCGTCTGTAGATATTGCAAAACGCAGAAAACAATTTTGGTTTCAAAAGAGAAGAGATTTGAGTCAACACAACATAGAAAAGTTTATGTCGTGCATATCGTCTCTCTCCTTTTCAGAAATATACGAGTCAGATGATACTGATATAGCATTCAATCACTTTCATGATATACTGTCCCTTTTTTATAATCTCTGTTTTCCCATACTAAAAGTAAAAATTACAAACAAACCGCCAAAAAATAAATGGATAACTAAAGGAATAAAAAGATGCTGTGTCAGGAAACGAAGTATGTACCTAAAATATAGACTATTAAATTCCAATAAAAATCAAAACCTAAAAAACTACCAAAATTATACTAGAATACTGAGACGATGTATATTACATGCTCAGAAAATTGATAATACTCGTTACATCCTTCAATCGAACAATAAATGTAAAGCCGCCTGGGACATTATTAAAAAGAATAGTACAGATATCGATAATAACGCTGAAATTACGTCGATCATAGATGATCAGTGCACATACACTAATGCCGACATAATTGCAAATAAATTTAATGACTTTTTTATAAACATGACAAACAAACCTAATATCCCTAATTCTGAAACACACATTGACTACAAACATACCATCACTGACATATCGGATACCATTTTCTTGACTCCAACTAATGAAGATACTGTATATAAAATAATTAATTCTTTAAACTCAACTAACTCAACCGGGTATGACGATATCAATACAAAAATTCTTAAACGTTGCTCTAAATATATATCTCATCCACTCGCCCACATAATTAATCTATCATTATTTCAAGGTTTATTCCCCGCCAGGCTAAAATTTTCGATAGTCAAACCGTTATACAAAAAAGGAGTTAAAAAAGACATGAATAACTATCGACCAATTACTCTGATACCCGTAATTTCTAAGATTTTTGAAAGAATTATGTACGATAAACTTCACTCCTTTATAGTAAAACATTCTATTTTGAAAGAGGAACAGTTCGGTTTCAGAAAAAATAAATCAACAACCCTTGCATGTTTCTCTCTTGTTAAAATGATTACCTCTAGCCTGAATGAGAAAAGGCCAATAGCATCGATATTTCTCGATATGTCCAAAGCATTTGACTTCGTAGATCACAAACTGCTTCTCTTTAAACTGAATCGTTATGGTATTAGAGGAAACGCATCACAGTGGATAGAATCTTATCTAAATAATCGCCAACAATGCGTAGAAATATCGAGGCATACAATATCAGAAAAAAAAATACATAGATCCGCTTATCGTCAAAACTCATGTGGTGTTCCCCAGGGGAGTATATTGGGACCCTTTTTGTTCTTGCTATATATCAATGATTTGCCCAACGTAACCCCATATTCATGCATTCTGTACGCCGACGATACAACTCTTAGTATTGAACTCACCGATGACAATATCAACAAATACGAAAATGAGATAAATGACACGTTAAACAAAATAATAGAATGGCTGAAAGACAACAATTTACATGTCAATATTAGTAAAACCAAACTTATGCAGTTCCAAACTTACAATAGCAACCGTCAAAAATTGGAAATTAGATATGCAAATAACGCTGTAGAAGAGGTTGAAAGTGCAACTTTTTTGGGTATAACATTAGATAAGTATTGCAACTGGAAAGTACACATTGACAAATTATGCACTAAGTTGCAAAGATTTGTATTTGTCTTAAATCGAATAACTCGCGTAGCTGGTATCAATGCAGCACTTTATGCTTATCATGGTTACGTAGCATCAGTTCTCCGCTACGGCATCATTATATGGGGAAATTCTGTGGATACTATTAAAGCATTCCGAGCCCAAAAGAAATGTATTCGATCAATGACTAAAGCCCAACCATTACAAAGCTGTGTCCCAATCTTTAAAAAATTAAAAATATTACCACTCCCATCTTTATATATATTCGAACTCTGTATCTTTGTACGTAAGAACTTAGCTTTATTTAAAGTTCACAATGATGTTGTAATAAGGAAAAGTCGAGATATCCACAAATTATGTACACCACAACAAAGAATTAAACTATTTTCGAATAATGTTTACTGTATGGCAATTCAAATTTATAATAAATTACCTAATGTCTTTAAAAGTCTTAACCTTATGACATTTAAGAATAAACTATTCAACTTTCTGTTGCAAAAGTGTTACTACTCAACGAATGAATTTTTAAATGAAAAATTTGATTCAAAATTAAAATTAGACAACGAATTACCTCACAATAATTGAATGGAATGTCATTTCTATGACATTATATTGTTTTTTTCTCTTCATTATATTTAATCATTAGTGACATTTTATTTAATAACCATTGACATTGTATTTAATCATTCATAACATTTTAACTAATAAGCCTTACATTATATTTAATCATTCTTGACATTATAATTAATAACCCCTTAAATTGTATTTAATAATTCTTACATTATAATTGATAACCCCTGATATTGTATTTGATAGTAGTTAACGTTTTCCTAATTCCCGACATTGTATGGTTTATTATTAATTTTAATTCTTTGAAATATTTGTACGCTGGAAACAGCAGAATATTATGGACATTGTATTTTGTGTAACACCTATGTAACAACAATATTCTAACAAATAAATTTATTATTATATTTATTATTATATATATTATTATTATTATTATTATATAACTAGAAGGCCGTTAAGCCCAAAAAGTCATTTCCGAGTAAATGACAAAAAACGCGGGAATCGTTGTATCTTAAAAACTATGACACTTAGGTTAATGATTGTAAGACAAATCAATTGATATTTAATTATATTTATCCTAAATAATCATTTGTGCCCAGAAACTATTATTAATTACTTTTTAAATTATTTTTTCTAATTTTGTTAAGCATTTAATCCACTTTTTTCATCTTATTACCGTACTAAAAGGCCGTTAACCATACCTTAGCGGCTTTTTAGTGAAGTAATTTATTAAAAATTTTAGCCTTGATAATGTTTTTTAAATTTGTTCATAAATACTTACCTAAAAAGTTGTTAAGTGACATAACTGCTTTATAGCAATGACATTCGCTTCGATTTCAATTTCAATAACTTTCCTAATGAGCGGTTACGGAGCTTTAGATGCTTTTAAGCTAATTGTTGCCAATGTTGTACGGAACTTTACTAAAATCTTAATTACTTTGCTTAACTAAAAGGGGGCTAAAAACATTTCGACTGTGGTTAACTTCTTTATAGTTTAGCATTCATATGGGAATATCTGAGAAATTATAGACATCTTTAAAAGAAATATAATTTTAATGGGCAATAATCAACGAATAACTAATTAAGATTTTAAGATACGATGCCACCAAAATAGTGTGCAGCACATTTATTAACAAAGATTTTGTGCAAAACTCCAGCATTGCACGTACTAAGCTGGTATCGCGTTTAGCCTCTATCTCCACTGGCAAGGCTGTGTAACATTTTTAAGCGCACAGTGTGACACACTTGTGCACGAACATATTCACTGAGCATTGTTTTCTGTCTTCAGTTGTTAAGGTGGATGGGCAGGAAAACGAGAATCCGAAAAAAAAGGATTTTCTTTTCGGTATTGAACCAAAATAATCTTCCATTTTCTCATTACCTCAGTCGAGTCACAAATTGAAACTTTGAGCCAACTCTTGAGTGACGTTGCAATTTTTGTTTCTATTTTTCATTGTGACTGGTATCCCATAGTCGAGGATAAGTTTCAAATGTTTGAATAAATTTTATAATTTTATCATTCGTCCAATCCAGATTTAACCTGGTTAAACAATGTGCGCGAACAAATAAATGTTTTCACACCGGTAGCGGAAGCAAGACTGAGTTCACGAATAACAAACAATGCTCGCCAAATTTCTGGGCCAACCTGAAGTTGTCTTTCCGATGCGCAAGGCACGAAACAGTGCTGTTTTTGTATGAGATTTACTACTGCGCGGCCATTGTAGACAACTTCAGGGCGGCCAAGAAGTTTGGCGAGACATACACGTCGACGCGAGTCCACTGCTTGCATTTGTGCGCGCACAAAAGTATACAGATGTGCGCGAACATTTCTAGAATATTCGCACACAATTTGTTATGGTTTGCTTTAGTGAGTCAACCGCAATAATTCTTAAACGTTGTTTGTACTTTTTTACTATTCTTCTGTGTTACGTTTTGATTCTTGTTGTCGTGTTGTGTCTATGTCGAATAAATGTTTCCTATTATATTCTTCTTTTCTAAAATCACTAGCAAAAGCTTGTGGTTTTAAGTGTCCCTAAATGGGACTGAACACTATCTAGATTTAAAATAGTAATGAGGTATAAAAAGGAAGATCACTAAGTAATGAATGTTTTAGAATATACTGAACACATTTACATAGTGACTCTATTGGTTTTTTGATGACGTTCATTGTCATCACGAATAATGGGTAAATTTTGCCAGAAAAACATTTTATGCTTGGATATTATTTATCGGTGATAATGTTATAATTATATTTAATTTTCGTTATTTTTAAATTCCTTTAGGATGATGCTCTCGAAATTTAATGACATTTAATGATTCTTTAGAAACTTGTCGTCTAAAAACTTCAAAGTTATATAATCTTCAGCAAAATTAAGGCTATACACGGTGATATAACAAAGTAATAAGCATTATTGACAAGTATTGATGTTGCATCCTGGTGGTAGAGGTATTATTTATTTTTATACATTGTTTTAATAATTTTTATATCTCTTGAATCTTTATCATGGCTTAAATTAGAAACTAAATTCTAATTCTAATTTGCTGAATTCTGGGCCAAACACAAGATTTAACTTTTTATATTTGCCATCGACACGCTAAGAAGAAGAATTAGAAACAGTAAAAATTATTAATCTAGCTTAATAAATTAGTAACTTTCTTATATTTCCGGACTAGTCCGATTAGAAAAAGTTATAGAATCGTAATCAGATATATTCTGGCAAGTTTAATAAGAATAAAGACGTTGCGGAAACAGTGTTTTTTTAATGAATTTTTTCGTCAAGTACACCTACCCATTGGCAAGAAAAAAATCTCAACCGTTTTGTAGTTAAACTATTGAACTGCTTCGCCCCCTGGGATCTGGAGTAACTGGAGATAAAAGCGGAGATATTCTGGACGAGGAAAATTCAGAAAATGATGAATATAGTGTTTTTTTTGTATTTATGCTTTTATTAAAGTGTATAAGTCTATTTGTTTTGTGTTTTATATAATGTCAATCGACTTTGATAACAAATTTGCTGAGAACAGTTAAAAAATAATTTTAGCCATATTTTAGTATCAAATACTATGTATGTGCGACGATTGTACACTACCGTGGCAGTCGGTGCTCCGGATGGAAAGATTGAGTCACACGGGATGGCGGACGGCGGCGGGGCGGCCGCACCCCGCTCATCCTCAGAATGAACGCAGCGCAAGAGTTTGCTAACTGCCTTTTAGTTAAGTAATGAGGCTTAGCTGCTTTCTAGCTATGCAAAATCTAATTTCTTTTCGCTGTTTTCATGAATTATTTTCATTGTGATAAATTTACTAAATATAATGCTTAGCTAAAAAAGCGTTAAGGGCGAATAACTGCAAATAAGTTAAGTTTTTCATTGAAACTGTTTTTTAAATGCTTAACTATAAAGTAGTTATAGTCCTTTTGCGCCTATATAGTCAAGAATAATCAGATAACGTACTTGTAGTTAAGCAAAAGGCTAGAAAATAATCATCACATCGGGCAGTTAAGGTTTTTTAAAGTACATTTAGCGAAGAAGTGTGGGTTAGACGCTTTCAAGTGATGGAGTCGTCGTAAATTATGTTACTTAACGGCACAGATAATATAATACTACAGTACAGATACCCAATCCCATACAAAGAAATGTCACCTCCTTAAGTCGGGCTATTCGTCGGGCTATTTTTTCTTTCTCCATATTTTTAACAGGCGGCAGCACCAGTGACTCATTAATAGCCCGAGGCTGTGGTTTTTTAACGCCATCTAGAATTTTGCGTAGATACTAAATCATATGGCAATTTGAGCGAGGAATCGCATCATGTAGGTACTCAGAGACGTTATTTGCCAGTTGTCCTTGAAAGCTTATTTCGTATTCGTAATAATAACATTAGGTATGATCGGGACAGACTCCTCAGTCCGCTCAGACCGCGGTAACTTCTTAATAGTGGTCGCATTGTGTAGCGAATTTCACAATATTCACGAATATTCCAAATCAATCAAAACTATAGAATTCCTTGTAAAATTAAATGTAGGTAGGTAGCTTGCTTCCGCGGCAACGGAATGATATGATATAGGTACCTACTTCATGTCATTTTATTATTCACTATAAGGGTTACCCTTTTTTATTTTCGGTAGGTACTTAGAAAGAACATGATGTTTTTACAAAAAATATTACTATTAAGTAATACTTTAGTTAGGTACGTAGCATGGGCTACTTGAACAAATTTGATGTAGACTAGAATCAAAGTTAATGGCGACTCGCAACAGACAATGAAAATAAAAAAAAAAAACAAAAACCAGTCGGGTTTTTGTGTACTACAATTTTAGAATCAACATTATGTAGAATTTTAATGTATTTTTATTTATTAATATTTCTTTTTAAATAATGAGTAGATAGCTCTTAAAAACTGCACAAAAACGACTAGCACGGCGTTTTGCTCGAGGAGGCGCCTTAACACTTTTTATTTAACATTTTTTTCGAATTTTGTACATTTAAACATATAAGTGTTATATATTTAGTGTTATATTTTTTTGATTCAATTCAACACAATACAACACACGCAATTTCAACACAAGATGGGATTAGAAGAAAAACACAATTGGGCCCCCACAATATGGCGCCCAAAAGCCGCCATTTCTCTATTTTTCAATTTTAATGTACCTAGTTAATGACACTTGCAGGGTTAAGACGAATCGATTGACGTACGAATCATCAAAATCGGCCAACGCGTTTGGTCTCTGAAACACCACATAGGAACAAATATACATACATACATAGACTAATAAACACATTACCCTCCTTCGGCAGTCGGGTAAAATTAATTGTGCCAGCGGTGGTTAGGGGTGCGCAGCGACTCATACGAGTGTTCCAAGCCGCCATTAAGTTTGAATCGAACTGTACCTATTAGGCGACGCGTAAACTCGGACGGCAAGCGGGACTCACGTCGCGTTATCTCTTATTTCATAACCCGTGCGATTTGAGTAGGCCCTAGTGAAATACGAGTCCTGTTCCAGCGAGTTATCTAGTTAATTCGACGTGTAGACAAGCTTCACAAAAAAGTGATTTTAAGTAATAGACCAAGACTTTAATATTTAAAATTACGCCTATAATAAATAATATATTTTAAGTTACGCCTATAATAAATAATAACTGTCTTACAAAATGATTCTGACGATGGATATATAGTTTAGGACAAATCGTGAAAAACGCCATCTATTGCAAAGAACTCAAAACAAAACGAAAAGTCTACAGCAGCAATTAGTTGAAAGTAGTCTACTTTCAACTAATTTAACTTACAAAGTCTTCAACTTATCTTTTTTGTTCAAAAACCCTGATTAATGAGTGTAAATGGATAAATTAACATTAAAGAAGCAAGTTTTGATTTTTACTAAACTTATTACAGCCTAAATCTGCTGTTTAACATTTATAAGTGATTGTTACTTTCATATTTGTTACCTATGCTGCCATCTATGATCTTTTTTTAATACTAATTATAATTTGTTTGAATTGAGACCCCATGTTAACGGCCTAAAAAAATTTCATATCTTTGGAACTATTAACATTCCAGACATGTTTCTTAAACAGAAAGATAGAGAATTTTGAACTCTGTCACTCTCTATTAAAAAGTGAAAATTGACCATTTGAGGGTTAACGGCTTTCTAGTTAAAGGACGGCAGCGTTGTTCAACCATTGCATTAACCATGACGGGGGTAGGCGAATGATATGAAATGTCACACATATTTACATTATAATCTCCCACAGGTGGCCCCATCAGCATGTTAGCGCTACAAGGCGTGCTAGAACTAGTCCGGCGCCACAACATCGACTACCCCGACATGTACGACCGCCTTTACGCCATGTTTGAACCTGAGATGTTCGCCACGCGATACAAGCGACGGCTATTGCATCTCGCCGACATATTCCTCAGCTCCACGTGAGTATAGTGTGACACCACCTTTATGCCTTGATCATGTTATTATGTTGGCTGCACTGTAAATTAATTGCCAGACTAGAAAAATATTTTATTACATTTTTGTATTTTTTCGTTTGTATGTTTCGTTTCTTTCTTTTAATATTTTAATAATGTTTTACAACTCTACAAAATGGAATATTTTATGCTGATGATGTTACTTCTTCCACAGTCACTTGCCCGAAAGTTTAGTTGCTGCATTTGCGAAGCGTCTCTCCAGACTGTCGCTGGTGGCGTCTCCTGATGACGCGGTGGGACTTCTGCAACTGGTCGCCAACCTTCTGCTGCGCCACCCCGCGCTCAAGCGCATGATCTGCTTAGAGGACACACCACACATCAGTGAGTACATCAACTAGTTGAAAGAATCTTTCCTTTTCTGGCATGCTTAAGTCCGTCTGAGTTTCTTCCAACCCTTTACCGTCCCTTCCATCCTTGTCTGTTAAAAGTGTTTTCAGTTTTGTATAAAAATTGTTGTCATCCTTATAAAGCAAAAGCGGCCGGAGGAATATAAGGCGCCGTCTTAATAAAAAGGTACTATCGCGCAAATACGCGAACGTCGCACCTCTGTCGGGGCGACGACGCGTACAGAGGCCTTAGTGCGAGTTTTTACTCACGCTCAATCGCGTTAACGTTAACGCCAATTTGTATTGAAACTGGATAAGCGCCGTCTGGTGACGGCAAGGCAAAACCTCTTTTTTGTAAACATTTTGACGTAAGAGATCGTTTACGTTATCACGAGTGAGTACGTTAAAAAACTCGCACTAAGCACATAATTTCAGGTTTGCCGTACAAATAAACGCGACGATTGCGTATTCGTGCTTTCTATTGTGACAACGCCTAGAATCCAAGAAGGAGGGCAAGGACAAGAGCAAGGCCAAGGGCAAGAAGGCCGAAGTTGCCTTCAAGAAGCTCAGCTACCCCAAGAACGTTAACAAGCGATGCGTCGCGCGAGGAGTCTATGCACCCTTCGTCTTCAATTGCTTCACGATATAATTTGCTTGCAGTGTCAAACGACCCTTACGTGATGGAAGAGACGTGCGCCCGCACATCTCGCGCGCTGGGCTCGTCGCTGTGGGAGGTGTGGGCGCTGCGGCGGCACGCGGCGCCGGCGCTGGCGGCTGCGGCGGCGCAGGTGCTGGCGGCCGCCGACGAGCGCGCGCAGCCTCAAGCACTGGCGCCGCCGGACTTAGCTGCGGTATGTATTCGAATACGTTACTAAGCAATAGCATAGGCTCGCGGCTAAATTATTCTTTTTTAGGGTTCCGTACCCAAAGGGTAAAACGGGACCCTATTACTAAGACTCCGCGATCCGCCTATCAGTCTGTCTGTCCGTCTATCACCAGGCTGTATCTCATGAACCGTGATAGCTAGACAGTTGACATTTTCACAGATAATGTATTTCTGTTGCCGCTATAACAACAAATACTAAAAACAGAATGAAATAAATATTTAAATTCCCATAAAACAAACGTGTTTTTTTGCCGTTTTATGCGATAATGGTACGGAACCCTTCGTGCGCGAGTCCGACTCGCACTTGGCCGGTTTTTTTTTTCTAAACTTCCTTTTTTCGTATTCTTCTCAGAAAACCCTTTGATTTGATACCCATATCATGGCAGTGCACAAAAAATAACTAGTCCGCCATCGTAAGACGTCCTTCATTTTGGATTAAGAATGACGTCACTTAGCTAACCATGCATTGTCATCCAAACTAAACGTGCATGCAAAATTTCATCTTAATCGGTGGAGGATAACTGCTTTAAAATTCAGTTGCAACATTTGATTGGAACACACTTAGATACATACACTGCAAGTTAAATAAAAGCTTGTATTAATAGCCGCCGCACGAGTCGATCTTCAAGATTCAGCAACGCTTGACGAGGTCGGTCCGTGGATGGGTGACCATCTTTACATAGTGAATTTCCTCGGTGCCTCGGAAAGCACGTTAAGCCGTTGCTCCCGGCTGTCATTTGAAGATCTTTGACAGTCGTTATGGGTAATCAGTAGCCTGAAATTTGACACCAGTCTGGCTAGGGGGTGTGGTATCACCCATTTACTAGGTTGTGGAGGTCAGGTAGGCGACAGCCTACAATAGCCTACAACCTAAAATAAAAATCTATGTAGATTACTGGTATAGTTGTCGGCACGTAACTTGGCAAGATTTTGTTGTAGTGGGGGTAAGTTCGCGCAACTACCACTATAAAGCGAACGGAACGTGGACGCGACGCGATTGGTCAGGCGATCCTTGTGTCAACTGACCAACCAATCGCGCGCTAGGAACGGTGCTAAACGTACCCCGTGTCCCGCTTGGTAACTAAAAAGACATAAAAAAACCGGCCAAGTGCGAGTCGGACTCGCGCACAAAGGTTTTACGTACCATTATCGCAAAAAACGGCCAAAAAATCACGTTTGTTGTATGGGGGGCTCTTAAATATTTATTTTATTCTGTTTTTAGTATTTGTTGTTATAGCAGCAACAGAAATACATCATCTGTGAAAATTTCAACTGTCTATCTATCACGGTTCATGAGATACAGCCTGGTGACAGACGGACATACAGACAGACGGATCGCGGCGTCTCAGTAATAGGGTCCCGTTTTTACCCTTTGTGTATAGAACCCTAAAACCGACTCTTGCCTTTGTTATGTGCCGACAACTATACTCTGCATTCAGTTAGAGATTGATTGACTAAGCAATAGCATTCCTACAGAATATTTTCTGGCTCATGATATATTGATATAGAATAACAAATCATTAACTTTCCAACTGTTGGGACGCAGGGCTCCTATCTGGGCAGGAGAAGCTGGCAATAATCCAGAGAGACACGGGTATATAAGCGCGAATTGGTGGATGTGTATGAGATGCTGTATGTATGATACTCCAAATATAAATTTATTGTACCACATTTTGTAAAATGGGTTACAGTTGTAGCAAATGGTATGTCTCTCATTATACAGGAATCATTTTAAAGTGAATTTACTAAACATGGTTGATATGAAAAACCACAGTTGTGAAAAGTCTTGCACAAAAACTTTTCAGAACGAAACGAAATTACAGCCAATTCATTTAAAAAAATATTGTCCACAGTCATTCGACGCCGAACTAAAGAAGAGGTTCAAGACAATAGAAATGAACTTCGTCCGGCCACAGGGCATGACGACGCCATCAGGCGAGCGAGTGATGCAGTACTGGGAGCTCATGGCCTGAACACCCCTCACAGTAAGATTAACACCCTGTTGACTCGCATTTACACCCTACATGTGAAAGGACCTCGCCGACGAATGCTGCCGACCAAACCCGACACGATTTGGTCAGCAACAAGGTCGGTCGGACCAAATCCTGTCGTGTGTAGGGATAACACATTTATTTCTGTAACACCCCAGGGGTCGTACACTCATATAGTAGCTCTATAATATGTGTCAAGCGATTCTGTACCATCCGTGTATGTATTAACTGTCACTTTCTTTATTTTTTTATAAAAAACGTTGTCCCACACTAGGAATTTCTTCCTGTATCGTGGGTGCGTTTACAAACATATAAACTCACATACACAACACCCAGAGCCGGACCAACTATCTGTAGGTCATACAAATATTTGTTCCGTGCGGGAATCGAACCCGCGACACGCAGCGCAGCAGTCAATCGCTCAACCACTGCGCCAACCGCCCAAACAAACAAACTTTGACTTGTACGATCCCTGGTCGCCCGCGAATTTTGTTTTTTTTTCACATAAAATTTCACAGTAATTGTAATCATAGATTATGATTAGATAATATTAATATAATTAATACTGCCACTCTGGTGGTATTTGAGCTTTCGAGATGTTTGTATTTATATTCTCGTGGACTAACCTAGATGGAAAATCATGTCGTTTCCAATCATTACTGGTCCTAGTACTTCGTATTTGATCACAATAATTCCTGTTGTCAGCAAATATAAATAAAATATCTCAGTCTTCCCGCAACTGTCAAAATTGCATGATCGACACTAATTGATCATTCAATTTCGATCTAAACGTGATATGTAGCACACAGGTAAATATCATCACAACAGTTTACAGAATCTATGTCAGCCATAGAGTACGGATATAACCGTAAAATGTATTGAAATATAGGCCTAGCACAGTAGCCATTGTTTTGCTTGACAATCGTTTATAGAAATAAATTAACTGTTGATGATTATGACTAAAATGTAAGGATTTGTGCTCTTTATACCGTTTGGCTGTTTTCACATGTTCAAGAGTTGCTGGTCCAGCTAATGTGTTGGTTAATAATATGAAAGAATGTGTGGAAACACCTTTATTTATAATTTATATAGAAACGAGCATCCTATTTCGATTTGGTAGCGTTTTAAGGTATTTCCAGTGGAAACTACTCCACTTCCTAAACTAAAGATTACACAAGATTATGATATAATATTATAAACTCGGTAGTTGTAAGGTTTTGAATAAATTTTGCACTTGTAATGTTAAAAGTTGTAACGTAGGTGAAGTTTGTTGTAATTTGGTTATAATTTTATTTTTTTACGAACGATTGTATGTCTGTGATTGATGGCCTGGCGTCGGTAGTAAGCTTTAAGTTTTAAGACGTTTATTTATTAACGGTAAATGTAGTCAAATATTTAATAAGTAAATTATGGATATAGGACACCTCTTAAATGGTGGGGTGATTAGTAATGTGTAAACGCTACTAATTAAACTTATAAATAAGTAAATTATCATGTCAGATATTCTTTGTATGTAAGTATTAAACTAACTTATTATATAGAGTGTAACTGCTGAAAGCTAACTACCGACATACGGGTGCGTCTGCGCCGCGCGGGAGATCTGTTAACTCTTGTGCGGGTGCGGAGCAGCGCATAGTTTGTTATAGAATAGTTCGTGAATGACGCGTGTTCAGGGTGACAACAATAAAATATAGAAAATTTCCAAAATTGCTTTCACCGTGATAGGTTTTCATTCAATCTGAAATTCTAAGGCCGAGTTTCTCACCTCTAAATATCGCAGTATTAATGTGACATTGTCAAGCACGCGTTATCTGCAGTGATTGGCTGTTGACCAATCACAGCAGATAAACCGTGTTTGACAATTTATTACATTAATTCGCCGATAATTTATGTGTGAGAAACTTGGCCTATGGCCCACATGCATGACAAACTGTCAATTTAATCTTGTACTACCAACTAATACTGAGTTATGTTTTTTCTGCAAGTAATGAAATATCTTTTAGTTTCAACCCCTAATATACAAATATGTAATGTCAAATCTGCCTGAAGTCACACTTGACACGCGCCTGTCACATGGGTCGCGTTGATGTAAGGTCCGGTAGATAACTGTGTTACAGTACTCGGCTGTAAGTGTGATATGTCCCATCGAGTTTGAAGTGTGGTTTCTGACACTAAAACTGATTAATTATGTTTTTCAATAAATTTGTTATATATAGCACTTTTACACTTCGTATTTTTTGTTTTTAAAACTAAGATTTCGGTGTTTCATAACCTAAGAAAAACCTGAGGACCTGTCACAGAACGTCCGAATGAATGAATGAAGTTTTAAAGTGAATAAATAAATACTTCGTTTTACATGTGTAAAATTGAAGTGAATTAGTGTTCAAATCACATGAGAACCATGCAGGTGAATGTCGTGAGGTGATTTGTTGACGAGAGAAGCACCTAGACAGTCTTGTTCTAAGCTCGATGGGCCATATTTACGATACGGTACGATACTGGCGTTGCCGCCCGTCTTCCCGCACTAACATACCTACGTTAGTTTCATTCCAATGCGAATACTTTCTTGCTAGTTGTTGACTCAGGTTTCATGTAAATTAAGAATTTATTTTGTTACATTGTATAGGTTTTTAATGACTGCTCTCTGTTCTCTGTGTAGTGTAGCGTGGTAACGTTTCATATTGATCCAGATTTTCTAAAAATGATTCTATTTAAAAACTTGTTATAAATATATCAAGTTTTCGAAATTACATGCATGTAATTCAAAGTAACAGTGCACTCGTAAAAGAATATGTTATACAGTTTTATCTATAATATTGAAAACCAAAATACATTGTGATGTTTGTAAATATTGATGGGATATATTTTTATGATGGTGCCATCTAGCCTCGGGATCCTGGATCCTCATTGTGGTTGCGAGCTTTTGCTACTCTGTTGTGGCTCATGTGACTTGCATATCCAACTTTGACCAAAGAATTCTGAGGCACGGAACAGACCCAAAATTTTAAATGTTGTTGGTAGTCTAGCTTGAGAGCAGACTTACAAGTTGTAGGTCGTGGGTTTGAACCCAGGCAGGTGCTTTACTTTGTGTAAATTATTTCATCACCACTGCTCTCAAAACGGTGAAGGGAAACATCGTGAGGAAATCGGCATGTCTTGGAACCAAAAATTTGAAGACGTGATTTCCACTAACCCGCTCTGGGCCTGCGTGGTGGATCACGGCCCAATCCCCATTCATAGAGAGATGGCATGCACGTACAACGGACCAAATGGAAGTCTTAAGTGCGGGAAAGGGGGTCTATCTATCCTATCCTAGTCTATGTTATGTAAATATATAAAGTGCCATGCTACACTACTCGAGATGAGGTGTTAACCAATTTGTCCTGTATCATGTTAATACGATCAAGGTATTTTGACAGGCAAGCGCCATATTTATTAAACTTTATTGTTATTATTAATTATTTGAAGAAGCCTCGCAGACTTGGGCGCGGTAGGTCATCCGATGAAGAATTAAAGATGGGCCAATTTGTAACAGTTGTATTATATAGGAAATGTAATGAGTATTTTATATCTTCAATGATAGAGCAAGAAATTACGAAGACAAGCATCACTGACACAATAGTACATAAATTTGATTCTAAGGCCGAATTCAAGCACGCGTTATATGCTGTGATTGGCCGTTAAAAATTAATTCAACCAATCACAGCTGATAAAGCGTGCTTGACAATTTGTCACATTAATTCTGCGATAATTTTGAGATGAGAAACTCGGCCTAAATCTTTTAAAATAATATGAATGTGTTCTCAGTCCCGGGTCGGAAGAGACTCGTTTGTAGCTGTGAAGGTTTTAATCCGTGCCTTTGTTTGTGTTATAGTGAATTTTATAAGATTGATCTTAAATCGAGAATATTTTGTGTTCGACAGCTTACCTCGATGCCGTCATTATATGAAGCTGACAGAATAGTCGACATTGGCTCGAGTAGTCTCAGAAAAAAAAACAATGTCAGTGATCTTAATTTTTTTTCTGCTCTATCAATGACGATGTAAATTCAACTCTATCTCTTCAGTAACGTCTTTTGGGATATAACTTCATTGATCCCTTTAACGTTACATTGTCTGTTCTTACCATCATTGTCAATAAAATTGATAATCCATTAGTCACAATTATTATTGTTTCTGTATCTACGAAAACAGTAATATGATTGATTATAAAATAAGTTTATACATAGTGCAATATTGTTCGGAACATTTTGTACGTTAGTTTCAATATTCTAGTCCGGCGTATGCTAAATTATGGAACTATGCCCAAATATGGCTGCGGATTGATATATTCAGAAAGTTTAAAGTAAATTTTGATCTGATTTATCAAAATCAGATAAATTTTGATCTGATTTATCAAAATCAGATAAATTTTGATCTGATTTATCAAAATCAGATAAATTTTGATCTGATTTATCAAAATCAGATCAAAATTTGATTTGAAGGTTTGATATAATATTTAGTAAACCGCCATTTTTTTTCTTCAGATGATAACTGACAAGAAAAACTCGACCCTTATATTTTGAAGCTTTGTATCTTATTCTGTTTGTTCTCTATAGAACAATGACCAAATATCAAAAATGAGGAGTCAGTAATAATTTAAAAAATAAAAAGACTAACATTGCTTCCATAAAAATACGAAAAAGCAGTACTTCCACTAAACATCCAAAGTTCAAAACTTTTACCTCAATGTAAAACATGTATCAACTCTGTCTTTGTTTTAAGCACAACACATTAGATATTTAGAATAATATGTAAAACATTTATACCACTTTTTATAGAGAATAATATTGCATGTCTAAATGTTTACTGTAAGAATTCACACCATTATTTTAAGCTAACGTTGAATCCTGTACACAATGCAGGCCACTATTCTCTATTCGGTGGGGAAAAAAATAAAAGGTAAACAAAAAACGTCAAATGGTTCTAAACCATTTCGCGTTGTACGCAAAATGGTTACTGGATTCGCGGGTTAGACGCTCCGCAAGTTCACTATAAGCTGATTTCGATCGAAAAGGATTGGCAAGCGACCGTGGATCAAAATGAATGGCGGCTCGCTTTTAACACGGTTAAGGAATGCACAGTACCGACATTGTTTTGGTTGTCCAGTGAGAAGACAGTTGGCGACGAATTGATGTGAAGAAAAGAGAACTTCTTGTTACTCGAATTGAAGAAAAGTGGGCAGGAATTCACTGTCTTCCCGAATTACACGCGCTCGTTCGAATTGAGCAAGGGCTGTGCTTTTGACTGGTCGACGTGACGGTTAGACCTAGCAACAACAATGAAGAAAGAAGGAAAGAGGCCAGGCGCAGGAGTCGCAGGCTGCTAGCGTTAATTAGCAGACACAATAGAAATTATCATTGTGTTAGTCTTATAGAAATTAATTTTAAATATTCATTAAATATGTTTGGCAGAATGAATATTTTGCCCGTGCCTTTTTGCGTTACGACGTGACAGCTATTTGCACATGCGCAGTAGATATGCCCGAGGAACTATGAACTATTAGTTAATCTGTGGATATGCTGAGCGCCCTTGAATAAGCGCCATTTTATTAATTTCTTGCTTGGTTCAGACATATTTTTTTATTTCCTCGCACAATGCCTAGTAAAATGTTGTATGATACACGTGCGTAAGATGATTTCCGACTCATGTCGATTTATCCACTCATCGGAAATCACCTACTTGCCGCACTTGTAGCATAAATAACAATTTTATGGTTTACCTACCTTTTATTTTTTGCCCCAGTGAATAGAGTATAGATATTTCAGATGTCCATAGGCAGCGGTGACCACTTGTCATTAGGTGGGCTGCTTGTCACTCTATAATAGAAAAAAAAGCTGATATTTAACGCCAATAGACACCATTGTGTACACGACCCTTTAGAGTTTACTTTATAAGCGTAGATACTAACCCCACTAGTGAATGTCTTAATATATTAGAATCTCGCTATTATAGACCCTATTGCAATAGACATAGGGAGTTAGCCGCCGCGCCCGCCGCATCTATTGTGATTATGTTGAAACAAAAATGTTAGTCGTAAGTTAGGTTAAGGCATTATTTTAATATCATTCATTTAATGTTCTATTATTATATTCATGATTATAAATAAAATAAAGTATTATAAAAATACTAGTTTTTTTATTACCACATAACCTTCTTGTTTAAAATTATTTCTATGCTCTTGCCCGATATAAAAGGGTTAGTTAGGGGTAGTTTACACGGTTTTTAATACTTTTGCTGAAAATATTTTATTATTCTTGTATGTGGACAGTTATCCAGAACAAATATTAAAAAAAAATCCGCCACGTCTGGTTTTAGTAATATGTATTTATTTACTTAAATTGGCATTTCAAGGATAAAATTAAAAATAAAAGTGGCGGGTTTTTGTCCTTTTTACCCGACTGCAAGGAAAGGGTTATGTTTTTATCGTTTTGTGAATCGATTTGTCTTATCTGGTCAGCCAGCTCGCGAATATGTATCCTTACTGCACAGCATGATTCTTCCTGTTTACGTCTTTTTAGTTCGCAATCTTAAGCAGTCGGGATTTCTATTTATTATTACGACTGCCCAAACTCAACCAGTAACTGTAAACCCAAATACGTTGGTGAGACAATTCATGGCTCGCTATCCTGCCGGGAAAGCACGGCCTCTGTGATAGGCTTGAGTCACGCATTATATCACGGTTATTTCTCCCAAACTGTGATAAAAATGTTTGACTCATGCCTAGCATTCTATAACTGTCTCTTTCACTCGCTTACGTTTCTCGCATCGTCCTATCTCGCTTACTCTATGCAGTATATTCGATGACAAACTGTTTCTTACGCAATGGTGGCCAGAGACACGTGCTCGCCCGGCTGGTGGAAAGCGGCCTTGGACTGAAAGCTGACCCAAACATAGCTAATAAAGTTTAGGCAGATTAATTGTGTAAAGAGGAAATAAAACTCGTAAAAACTAAAATATTTGATCTATATTTACCCGACAACAACATTACAAAGGTGCCTCAATACTCAACATAAACTAAATTTGGCACAATGCAAATCATTACAAGGCACTTCGATTCACTAACTAATATTGTCGCGTGGAGCAGATTACTTATAATTTATAAATAAGTTACAGTCAACATTATGGTATATTGAACACACTTTGCGAAATAAAAACAAATCATTTATATTAGTTTACACTCTGATTAAAAAATGAGTATCTCTTCCAATGTTTAGAAAAGTACTAACGGCAAAAGAAATAGGTATGCAGGCAACTAGCGACATCTGCAGTCTATAAATATAAAGCAAGCGCTTATGTCAAAAATAATATTTAATAATATATAAATTGCGAAGCATCTATTTTATGTTGATAACTACTTGCATAAGTATATATATATATTAAATTGCAAAGAAGGGTCTTGTGAATGGTTATGTAACGATCAATGACTATTGGCTTTCTATCCACGCCACAACGTTATAGCCCCGTATCTTACAAAAGTAACATGGGAAGATGTTTTATTAGTTAAAATATGGCAAAATTTATTTTGATCGTTATATATTACCTATTTCTACTGTACAATAATGGAGGCGGCTAATAACAATAATTAGCTTACGCTTTTCATTTCATTTGTTTTCCAGTTCTTTTAGATGGAGGCTTATAAACTATCATACTTTTACAAATTTATTGCAAACACTTTGGAAGTCTCGTTATATTAAATTCGACGATTAAAAATCTATAATACACGCGTCAAGCAGTTGCTGGTTTTCTTAGAAAATCAAAAGTTGAAATCTGCTAGGTGAAGGCTAAAGAGATGTCCAGATAGATGGCTGATTTATAGTAAAGTATATAGTTCCTACTGTAATGTTTACCCTGGACCCCTTCCAAGAATCACCATATTTTCGACGCGTTTTAGTCTTTATAAAATAGTGATATGCCAATACAAAAAACTTAAAATCTACTTCTAACAAAAAATATTAAATTTCTGAACAAATAATAAAAATACTAAACGTTACTTGTCATCATTTATCGATTCGTTATATCTAAATGACGTCTTACTGTTTTGGATGCCTTTCATAGTCAGAATCTTAACGCTATTTAATAGTCAGACAAAGAAAAGAAAGAATGTATCACAGAATCGTATTGTGTGGCCACGTTTGTGATTGCTTTTATCAATACAATAGAATTTTATTCTATCAACCAAACCATGTTATTAATAAAAAGAGACCAAAGAGGTGCATTGTAAGACTAATTTTTTACTAAAAATAAACTTTTCGTAGTCCTAAAATATATCAACAACAAGTCACTTACAAACGCGCGCACACACGGACACCTAAAACAGCGTAACGCCTAATACAAGAGCCTCAAATATCACTTCTCTCTCTCACGATAGTATGCCTCACTCTCACTTGATGATCTGTTCCTGACTGTCACTCGGGGCGGACACACTATGGCAACAGGTAATCTGCGGACTTTGTTCCCGAACTTCCTGACGCTGTTCTTCAGAACTTTCGTTCTTACTGCAGCAAGACTGACTAGGTTCGTGGACTATCACAGTAATCTCCTTTTTACAGCATTTTTCTTCAGGTGGCGGTTCTTGCTTCTTTTTGCAACAACCTTGGCGCTCCGTTCGGAGAAGTTGGACATCTTCTACGCTAGGACTGTCTTCTTTCTCACTTTCGTGATGGCAGTGTGATGTGGAAGCTTGCATTTTCTTTGCTCTGGCAACTTTTGAGGGACACTTTTTAGCGCCGTAGTAGCAGGTGGCGTTCTGTTCGGTGGAGCTGCCATCTTGCGAGGTTGCGGGGAAGTAGTGTGATGGCTGGATGCAGGTGCGAGTCTGGCAGATGAAGAAGTCGGACTCTGAACTCATAGAGGAGTCGAGCAGAGGCGGTGTTGAGGTTTCGGCTGGTGAAGAGATAAGATATTTTAGTGAGTAAATGGTTGAAGATTTTTCTGTGTGTATGGTAAACACGGAGCAGGGTTCAAAATGGGGACAGAAGCTGTGTTATTAATAAAAGATATGACCTAAAAATTTATTTGTGATGGCACGAAAAAAAAAATTCAAGAAAAACTGTAATTGATAAATTCTCTTATTATTAATAAATTTTATGTTACATACGTTGAATGATAACAAATACTGAAAGAACACGTGGTGTTATACGTATGACGAACGAATGTTCCTTATGTAAATAAGGAACATTCGTTCGTCATCGCTTTGCAAATAAAATTGACTAAAACATAGTAGAAAATTAAGATTATCCTTTCAATGTTACAGTATTGAAACATCTATACAGCTGATCAAACATACAAGCTAATTTGCAGAAAAATAGTTTTTGCCTCATGGAAAGCAATAAGTTTTTAACGTCTGTGTCAACTGCAAAAATGCTAAATTAGCTACGTTCTTTTCACTGCTGCCAGCAAGCATCGTTCGAAAAGCTAAGTCAGTGGCAATTGTAATACTGGTTAGTTACTTAAAGCTATCTAAAGCATATACTAATCATAAACGAGGGTAGCTTCCAAAGCGCCATCAATACGTCAATATGCAATGGATAGAATAGATTATGGTCAGAAGATGTAATGGGATAGGATGGAAGTAACTTAAAACTCGCAAAAAAAATTCAAAATACCTCAAATAATTCTACAAAGGACGAAACAATTAACAGATCAAGCAACCAAACAATGTTCGCGTTAGATTGGAATAAACGCTAGGGTACCGAGCAACTAAACTATAGTCTACTATGTTTTTTTTTTTAAATAAGGATGAAGCTATGGCTTACTATGACTAGATTATAAAGTACCTATGCTACAATAGGAAAGGATATACAGAGCTGAAAACAAATAAAAACTAAACAAACTATATGACAATCTACTGCACTAAAAAAGGTCTGATTCTATTTTCGATTATTATTTCGATTTCGACACATTCAAAGCTCTACCATTCATCTACAAAAGAACCAAAGAGTATGTTACATCAATGTCTTTGATAGTCGTCTTCCAACAGCGTGTGGTCCGTCTGCTGCAACTCAACGGCGTCCATCTCCTTGCATAGCTTGCCTTCGCACACCTCCCAGCTACACTTCTCCTTGTTGCAACGATCTTAGCAGGATAGGAAAGGAAGGGTGGAAGATGTAGCTTTATGTTTTTAGAGCAAGATGGCGCTTTTGTCTGTTTTGGCAAACACTGTTTAACTTTTTACTGATAGCTTGAATGATTCGAAATTCGTATTTTTTTACATAAACCGTATCGGCAAAAACTGTACAAGAATTTCCCACTCACAAAAAGACGAAATCCCTTTAGTGAATGTATTGAAAAAAAACATAAGTTCAGCAGTGCTCAGTTCACCTTTCTTACATAGATAACTCTTGTGCATTTCCTGCCCCTAGAATCAGCGGTTTAGGCTGCGCCTTATCTGTCAGGGAATTAATGATGTTTTTATTCTTTGACATGTTCAAAAACAATTGATTAAAAAAGTATACAAATCCACCAAGCTATCCTTGAATAGGGAAACAACGCTGTCGCGAAAACACGGCCTTAGGAATGTGTAAAATGAATAACATAATATAGACTTGTTAATAAAACAACTCGTGCTTATTATGTGACCTCCTGTCTATTTAAAAAATATATTAAACATTGCTCGTAACAATTAATTATTATATAATAACTAAGGACGGCAAAAGCGATAAGTGTGAGGACGAAAACATTTACAATTGCTTCCGTAGATAACTAGTTGCTTGCACCTGCCTGCACACTAAACTGTTTTGCCGAGTGTACGAAAAATCACACACTTGCTACTTTTGGAGAGTCCAGTCAAAATTGAATTTTTATTTAGCTATTCTGGTACGACTACGAGTTACAAAATTACAAATAAATAAACAGCAATTATTAGACGCCAACACACTCAACAGTTTTGCTAAGTGTACCTACACACACTGTTTCGTGCTTAATTTTGTACAAAATCTTACAAAGTGCAAAATTTGTAGAAATTTAAAAGAAAAAGCTAACAATAGTACAGATAGATGGAAAAAATAAAGTGAACAAGTAAGAACTACCAGTGTCGTCGCACTCCGGCGTGCAGATGACCGCTCGTTTTCTTCTGAAGCACTGCATTTGGAGACGAGTCAGCTTCGTGCCGAATAGGAAGTACCCTGCCGACAATAATATGACGTGAGAAATAATTAAGTCAGGCGCGCTTGACCCAAGTCGAGAAGTTGAGAACATAAGACTTAGAATCCATTCTTGATACAAATCACACTACACTTGCTTCGCGTTTTTTTTTTTTGCTTTCGTTACTAATAATAATAATTTTGTTCACAAAAAATTTAAAACTCTTCACAAATCAGTGCTTAAACTAAAGATAAATTACAAAAATGTATAAGCATTTGAGGCCGAACTAGGCATAGCCTGTATTTCAACAAATCACAAAAAAATAATAAATTAAAAATCCCTAATAATCCTAATATACAGACATGAATAAGAAACAGAAAGTCTACGTGCTATTACAGACTATAATCTAACTTTTTGCCAAATTTCATCCAGATCCGTTCAGCCGTTTTAGCTTGATTGAGTTACAAACATACATACAAAGTTTGGTATTTATAATATTAGTAAGGAAATAGGATAACAGTACAGACCAAGCATCATCCCGAAGACGACAGCAAGAAGCAGATGCACGTTGTACACCATGACAGCTAACATGAGCAGGTAGCCCACCACGTTATGTATCAGGAAGACCAGCGACTGGTGTGTGTTCACCAAGGCACTGAAGCAAATAATAGAACGTTGTGTTTGTACATCAACTTCATAGTAAAAAACATAACTAAGTACTATCTAATCTCCATCTATTATGGGTACAGTCACAATACTCAGAGCTACTTATAGAAAAAATACTATTATTTATAATTATTTGCATACGATCTAAAAACAGCTGAATTTGGTAAGCCAAAACACAAGGTCATACACAAAACAATAATCTACAACAATAGTACATTGTGATACAAGGGTGGAAAGTACATTGTGATGCACGAGTTTGCAATAACCTACACACCCGTGTATCACACGACGTTTTTCAATACAGTTATGGGAAATAGTAAAAACAAATCAAAGAATTAGATTTGTTTATTACCAAAAAACTAAATTTTCAGAAAATGGCGCGTTTTTGCAACTGGTCATTTTTTTTACAAAGAAAATAAGGTAGCAAAATATTCCCTATAAGATTCATTCATTGGCGTGCGCTGAGAAAACTATTGATGATAGATAGAAAATTATGAGGTAGGTAGGGTAGGTAGAGTCGGTGAAGTAGGTAGAGTAGGTTGAGTGTGCAGAGTAGGTATCGTAGGTAGAGTAGGTTGACTAGGTAGAGAAGGTAGATCAGGTAGAGTAGATAGAGGAGGTAGAGTAGGAAGAGTGGGTAGAGTAGGTATAGCAGGTAGAGAAGGTAGATTAGAGCAGGTAGAGTAGGTAGATTAGGTAGAGCAGGTAGAGTAGGTAGACGCAGGGTAGGGAGGTTAGGCAGGTTAGGCAGGGTAGGCTGGGTAGACTGGATAGGCAGGGTAGCCATTTGACGGGAGCGAAGCCCCGCGGGTCAGCTAGTCGACTTATAAATTTAAAACTCAACTGCAAAACTAATGATCGAGCTCGTAAACAAAAGTCACGACCACGTAATAGAAAGATGGCTGTGCGAAAGATTTAATTTTCGAATCATACAGCAAAGCCTCTGAAAGTACGCAACTGTATTGAAAAAGATATTAAAGGACAGACGAACAAGTTATATGGTGAAAAGGCAAATTATCTTTAAACTACAGGCTACAGCAAAAAAATTGATAAGGCTAATTAATAAACGATAGACTACATGCTTCTGATTCTAATATGAGGAAGGTGGAACTAAGGAAGGATGCCTGAAAACTCATTCCCAAAAGGAATTTTTGGTGGAAATATATAACTTTACAGGCAGATGGAATTATATATCGGGCACATGGCTTGTGCCTTTAAAAGTTAAGCTTATTAGGTATTCAAGAGAGTGCTGTAAATAATTGATCACTCAGCAGTTCGATACAATCACAAATGTTTAAAAGTAACAGAAAGATTAACTTCGACTTAAGACTGTACGCTAGCTGTCAAGAATTGTGTTTATTCCATTCATGTGAAATAAACGAATAGTTTATATTTCAATGTACGTGTTTCGATTCATTATTAGGTACATGCTGTAATAATTTTTTATTTTTACAAACATTCCGAGAGTCAACTTTGATGAACAATGTCCTCTCCACAAAGTGATCATGTTTAGCTATAGTGGTCCTTATTTCATGGTGGTAACTACTTACCGTATTCTGAGTGAGGCCCACCTGCTGACCTGTCCGGTGCTGGTGTTCCTGCTGGTGGTCGGCTCCATGCTGCCCTGCTCCCTGCAACCAACACCACATTATCATCGTTATATCAACCCAATAAAAAAAGTTAATTCAAAGATCAAAAAACCCGACTGGTTAAAAAACGAACTAAAAAGACGTAAACAAGAAGAAAATCATGCTGTGCAGTCGGAGGATACATATTGGCGAGCTGGCTGACCAAAACCAGATGTATCCTCCGACTGCACAGCATGATTTTCTCCTTATTTACGTCTTTTTAGTTCGCTTTTCATGCAGTCGGGTTTTTTTTATTTTTTTTATTAACTTTTTTTTTTCGAATTAGGTACATTTATAAGTGTATATATTTTAAAAAATCACCTCTTGACACCCTTTATTTTGATACCCCATACGATGGGTATGTAAGAGAAAAAAAATTGGGACCACACAATATGGCGCCAAAAATCCGCCATTTTCTATTATCCAATTTTTATGTAACCAGTGACAATCGCAAGGTTAAGTCGAATCGATTGACGTAAGAATCATCAAAATCGGCAAACGCATTTGGTCTCTGGAACGCCACATAGGAACAAACATACATACATACATAGACTGATAAACACATTACCCTCTTTCGGCAGTCGGGTAAAAAGACCCACTACATATACATATAGGTCTCATTTTCCTAACCACTGGGCTACGATATAAACCAATGGAGAGCCTGGTTTTGGCTTTTCCATCTGCTAGAGTTTTGTACTATTTCTTCCCAGCTAAAACCTGGAAAAGTGGTGAAGATTGACCATTTATGGAGCAGTCTTGAGAAACTACTTACCAAGTTCTTAACCAATTACATTACAATAAATATAGTCCAAATTATCGTCAAGTATATTCATCTGCCAATGTTGTTGTTTTCAAGATTAAAGATAACATCCAACAACAACTGGAAGATTGACTAGGGCAAAACTAGCGAAGCGAAAATATTTATGCTATAAAACGGATTCAGAAAAATGTAATTTGCCAAAAACTAAATAAAAGATGTCAGCGATCGACATGATCGCCGACTTTTCTCTTAGTGTATTAGTACATTACTGCAGAATCCAGTAAGTAAGCCTTCCTGGCCAAGTATGAGTTTACCGGACCGAACCGCAGGTGAGGTCCGGTTATATACGAGGCCAGGATGGCTTTCTTACTGGTTGAGGCTTGTATAATGTTTTTCTCAAAAATGAAAGAAAGTTTAACAACAAATTCGTTTAATTAATATTGATGGTTACATTCTTATTAGGGCAATTACTGATAGACATTGTGATCGATTGATTAACGGACTCAAAAATATATCTATCTCATAAAATGTTATACCAAAAAGAGAGATAGATATATATTTGGAGCCTCCCTCCTATAACCATGTTATAATGGCTAAACTCTAATCTGTGTCTGGCCGGTACTATGTTTTTTTTTTCTAAGCAGATCTAGAGAAGATGACGTACCGTCTAGAGATGGGCGTTATCGGTTTTTTGCACAAACGGTTATGTAACCGATATACAGTTTTCTTATCGATATCGAAAACGGTTTTCATATATCGATATCATTTAGTACAGTTTGCAAAAGTTAAAATGTTATTTAGATGAGCAAACTAACAACGAACGCGAAATAATACTTAGAAAGAGAGGTACCGCATAATTATGGTTCCTATCGTTTGTGAAGTTTGCGTTTTGTTCGAAGTTCGTACTTTTCCGCATTGTTACGGTTTAAAGTTTTGACTTTTTGTTCTCGGACGCTAGTAAGGTTTTTATCAATACATATAATAAATCTGTAGAAAATATTTTTTGTACATCGAAAAAAAATCCAAAAAAAATAGCCAGGGTGTTAAAGGATAACCAACAGAACCCATTTCTAGCATTTTTGGAATTTTTGTCTGTTTGTCTGTTTATTTGTGCACGCATCACGTGAAATGTACGCAACCAATGTAGATAACTTTTATACATAAACATTGTGCGTATCTTGAAGAATTACTTAGTTTTTGTTTCATCGCAATCGGTTAACTCTATCAAAAGTTAGATGAATTTAAAGTGTTCAAGAAGTAAAATTATCACAGCTCACGCAATTCGGTTACTCGGACAGTTGAACTCGCTATTCGATAGATGGCGTTGTGCATTTAAAGTCATTATCTGAATCGCGGTGTTAAGATTTTACGCGAAAGAATGACCCTAGAAAAAAAAATTGGTATGTAGTACGTATATTTTTTAACCGACCTCCCAATAAAGGAGGAGGTTCTATGTTCGACATTATGTATGAATGTTATTATTTTTTTTCATTGTGTATGTTGATATGTTCAGTGTTCACCGATATCTCCGTCAGTTGTGGACCGATTTCAAAAAATCTTTTTTTGTTTGAAAGAGTATGTTCCGAAATTGGTCCCATTTTAATTTGGTGTAGGACTGACGAAGCAATTCGAAGATATACAACAGAACTCTTCAATAAATAACGGCAAATCTCTCGGGATTGCTGCAATCGCATGTCTGTTTGTTGTTTATACCATTTCATAACATAACATCACGCCAGTACGCTCTTAAGGGGTACGCAGATCTCTCATTTCACCGGTTATGTTCAAGTTTCATGATATTAGGGTAATATATTCTGGCGTTATACGAGTAGGTAACTTACTAAACAACTTGCCTATTAGGTAGGTACAACTAAAAAGTGAAAAATAAAAAAACTTTTTACAAAAAAATACTACCGACTTCCAAATAAAACTACAAAGAGAAAAATAACTTTATTTTTGGAAGTCGGTGTCCATAACGCAATAAATTGGTACCTACGAAAGACACCGACTTCCAAAGATGTGTTATTTAGATGAGCAAACTAACAACGAACGCGAAATAATACTTAGAAAGAGAGGTACCGCATAATTATGGTTCCTATCGTTTGTGAAGTTTGCGTTTTGTTCGAAGTTCGTACTTTGCCGCATTGTTACGGTTTAAAGTTTTGACTTTTAGTTCTCGGACGCTAGTAAGGTTTTTATTAGATAATATTTTTGTAATATCGGTTATTTTGATATAGTAATCGATATGATATGATATCTAACACATATCCGATATAAGTTACGTTTTGATATATCGGACCAATCCCTACTACTGTCCAGTAAGTAAATTACATACTTATTTACTGGACAGTAGGAGATTCCAAATTTAAAATCTCGCTTCTTACTGGACAATTGTGAATATGTCTCCGGTAGAGTTGACTTTTTGGATACTTTTTAGAGATGTTATGACAACATTACATACCATTTTTGAGAAAAATAATATTTTTAAATTCTAGCTCTTTTTGAAGCCGGTTAGAAAACAAACATCTTTGCGTTGACATAACTATTTATAAAAACCTATAATTACCTTGGTTTCTTTTTAATATGGAGCTCTAGCAAAGTTTCAATTTTATAAAGATTTTCATTTGCAGTTCTTTTTTGTACATACATACATAAACTCACGCCTTTTTCCCATGGGGGTAAGCAGAAACTACAGAACGCCTCGCGAACTACTTCTATTGCTTCACTCACATTCATACATCTAGTCATACACACATGCCGGCATTTTTTTACTCCATCTGAGCTGAGCACGCCGGTCATGAGTACTGCGCACCTGGCCTTTCTGAAGAACATCACCTATAAGGTCTATTTACGTCTTTCTAGGGCGTCCCCTGCTGGCGTGTGCGTTCTTCAACAATAAAGATAAATACTTATAATTTAACCTTACTATAAAAAAAATCTGTTCTGTGATAAAAATTAAATTAATAATTTAAACACAAAACCTCTAAAAAGCAAAAAATAACTCTCGTACTCGCATCGGGGAACCGCCAACATGTACAGCAGATTATTTTATTTACTTAGCGGTTCCTCGACGCGAGTACGAGGGTTATTTATTGCTTTTTGGAGGTGTTGTGTCGGGGTTTTTTTTAATTTTTACTTCTAATTTCATTTCATGCTTTTTAAACTACATATAATATACCTAGTAGTAGACACGCTTCAATCGACAATCTATCGAAACACGTAATTATGATACGATATCTAGCTAAAAAACCCAGATTCAAAGAGTAAAATGCGGATAATTTTTGAATGGCAAATTTTTATCAAACATAGTTAAGAACACTCTCGACAAAGTCACCTTTCAAACCAAAATATCAAAATCGGTTCATCCGTTTAGGAGCTATGATGACACAGACAGATACACAGAAACACACGTCAAACCTATTACACCCCTCCTTTTCCGCTGTGGCTTAAAAATATTGTAAAAGAAGTCGGTAATAACCATTCGATGTATCATATCAAACGGTTATTTTTCATTATTTTCTAAGAAAATTGTTTTTACGACGCGTAATATGCGAGTAATTGATATAACTTGTATTTTTATGACGATTATCGGTTAGTCGATAGCTCGATAGTCATGCTCAATCAACTCTCAGTTATTTCATAGCGCGGGGAATTTACGCCGAATTATAATCTAACTTTAGGTTTACAACAAAAAAAGCTTATTTTTTAGGGTTCCGCACCCGTTCGGGTGAGCAGTTGTGGCCCAGTGGTATCGGCCGCGACCACAGATTACCTCCCGCCGCGACCATAGATATAATAAATTGTAGTTTTAAAAACTAAAAAACACGCTTTAATGGTAAGGATAATGGGACAAACTGTTTAAATTATTGCATTGTCATCGGTCCTTGATAAGTGTGCAAAGTTTCAAATCAATCCAACGTTTTGAAGTGGGTGAAAATCACGTTCAAAGATTCCGTTACATTGATACATTGTTACATTGATACATTGATACATAGATACATACATACCAAGCTAATAAAAGCGTGTTAATAAACAATATTTATATGGCCGCGACTTACAAGTTGTAGATCGTGGGTTCGAGCCCAGACAGGCGATTTACTTTGTGTAAATCATTTCATCACCACTGCTCTCAAAACGGTGAAGGAAAACATCGTGAGGAAACTGGCCCTAGAACCAAAAATTCGAAGACATGTGACATTCACCAACCCGCACTGGGCCCGCGTGGTGGATTACGGCCCATTCCCTCTCACAGAGAGGAGGCCTGTGTCCCAGCAGTGGGCACATTAATAGGCTCTGATGATGTGATGTGACGGGTGAAACCGGTAGCCTTATTACGTATCTTTTGCTAGAGCAAAACGACAGCGATCAAACGCTTTATGACATAAAAGTTGGAATTACCTGCAGTGTAGGTATGGTAGGTCCTACACAATCTTTTGCTAATCGCTCGCTGTTTGTCAATTGCACTTGTTTAAAAAAAAAACCGCCAACAACTCTAAAACTTTTGTATTGAAGAGCAATTATTGCGCAAAAATCGCTATAAGCCTGCGGACCATACTCCGCTGTCCGTCCGTTTGTACAAAAATACAGTCGTGACTACGACTATATTTTTAACCGACTTTTGAAAAAGGAGGAGGTTCTATGTTCGACTTCTTGTATGTTTTTTTTTTTGTTTATGTTCACCGATATCTTCGTCAATTGTGAACCGATTTTGAAAATTCTTTTTTTGTTTGAAAGAGTATGTTCCGAAATTGGTCCCATTTTATTTTGGTGAAGATCTGATGAAGAACTTCGAAGATATACAACAGAACTCTTCAATAAATAACGGAAAATCTCTCGAGACTGCTGCAATCGCATGTCTGTTTATTGTTTTCAAGTGATTAGCTATGTGCGACAAATTATTACCATCTTTACTACTGCCATAATTTCCATATTTCAAGATAATGAATTGAGGTCAGACTGTTAAGGGTACACTAGTCAACGGCACGAACTATTTTGTGCGCGGGGATAAAGTGCATTTTAAATCAACCGACAACACGTGCGGAAGAGATAGATGCTGTGATGAGCAGTAGGAAGCTAGTTCGCGTACGAATACACACTTTTGCAAATTTGTAGCGAAATGGATAATGATTTAGGATGAAACCGAGCGCGCGAAATTTTATAAACAGACCTTTGGCAGTCTAGATATCATGAAAAAACTACTAAATGTATCTGTTCAAAATAAAATTATATGCATTGTTGAACTACTAATCTATCCCTGTATGGAGGCCGTTTTGCAATTTTCCGTCTTTTTATGGTATTTATTTGCGCCCAAAAATGCGTTAAAATTAGTGTCGAAATGTGGAACTTTCGACGCTCATAACTTTCAAATATTTTCTTTTTTTACTTATTCGCTTCCATACAGGGCTAGATAATGATGAGACAAATTGATATCACTTTTTATTTTGAACGTACATCGCCAAACAGTGGAATAATCCCTAGACTACGTTTGTATGGAAGAATTTTCGACTAGTGTAACCTTAACCAAGCAAAACGTATAATATCCAATCTTTGGTTAGTCTACGAATTCACCGTTGATTTTCTACCCTCTATTTTTGAAAGCCCGATAAAGCCTCGTTCATCACATCGGCTATAAAATTTCAATATGAGATTAGGGAGTTCTACTCCACGCTGAAAGTGAGTGTTTCAGTCTGAAGCCCTCGAGGAACACTAAATTACCTACTGTTTACCTTCGATCACTATTATTAGTGATCAAAGGTTTGTGTATAAAAATCTATAGTAAGACTGAGACGAACAATGAGAAAACTGAAAGGGCGTCATACTCATACCACGGCAAACTCTTATAGACGGAGGAAATTCCAATATAGACCTCAACAAGAATGTGCACCCATTCAATGTGCGGGCCATTAAACGCGTGCGAAGCATAAATTTAGCTGTCGTGAACTTGTCAAGGTCTATTTGATTAGAAAACGGATTACTGACTGTAGCTTAGCGGTATGCAGCTAATTGTTACATATTGTCAAGGCTTTGACACAGTTTTGCCTTTCACTAGTAGTTATAATTGTGTAAAACCAGTTTTGTGAGGTAACTGACCTAAGTCCGTTTTTGTTTTAATGGAATTCGAAGAGAAGTGGTGGCCCAGTGGTGTCGGCCGCGACTTACAAGTTGTAGGTCGTGGGTTCGAGACCAGGTAGGCGCTTTACTTTGTGTAAATTATTTCATCACCACTGCTCTGAAAACGGTGAAGGAAAACATTGTGAGGAAACCAGCATGTCCTAGAACCAAAAATTCGAAGACATGTGACATACATCAACCCGCACTGGGCCCGCGTGGTGGATTACGGCCCATTCCCACTCACAGAGAGGAGGCCTGTGTCCCAGCAGTGGGCACATTAGTAGGCTGATGATGATGATGATTGTAGTGTTTTTATTATGTAAAAAACGTTTTTAATCGAACCTACGTATATGAGAGGGCTAGTAAATAAATATACATTTATCATGTATCACACGACAAACTAACTTCTATTTTTGTTCAAATACATAAAATCTAACACTGCCCAAGGCGTGGCGTGCTTAGACCTTCTTTATAACACGCTTTTATTAGCTTGGTATGTATGTATCTATGTAACGGAAACTTTGAATGTGATTTTCACCGCCTTCAAAACGTCAAGTGTACCTATAAAATAAATGTTCCGGAGAGGGAGCCTGGACAAGGCTGTCACATCCAGGGCAGTTAGTACTTGTAGTACGTTCTCTAATTACCAACTCCCATCACAGTTGCATTTTATGGTAAATTGAAATAAAAAGTAAAAAATAAATAATAGTTAAAAAAAAACACGCTTTAATGGAAAACCAAAATAAAAGTAGTTTTTGTTTTAAGCAATCTAAATTAAGAATAGTGTGTTTAAAAAAAAATACTAAAACTAGGTGTTATTATTTTTTATTTAAAGGGGAATGCCCATTTTGTAAGGGAACTTGGGCCCCTTTGAAAAAATGGTTGTATCTTGATGATTTTGTTTGTATATTGTAGAAAAAACACGTTATATTCATAATTTGAAAACATTTTTTATTTATTTTGTGGGGTTCACGAGAAATAACGATGTTTCTGTTCTTGAAATGAACCCTTGTTACAATGCAATAAGGTGCATACAAATGTCCAAGTGAAGAAACCTGATCTGTTGTTGTCTGTACATAAAAAGTAAAGGACACGGATGGAAAAAAACACAAAACAATAAATCTTATTTTTGGATAATATTGAAATCGCAGACACGATACCTCATAAGGGGCCTGTGTATGGGCAATCTCCTTTATTGAAAATAATTTTCTACTTTTTATTTTTCTTTTCTATTCAAGCGTGTTTTTTTAGTTTTTTTTTAACGATTATTCATTAAGTTTCTAAAATGTGTAAGATTTGGATTTTCTAAGAGAATATGGTTGCCACCAAATAGCACAGGAGAGGAGTCTTGTAAATAACAAATGTATATTTGCGTCGCTGTCGGCTGTATACTGTACACGATAACACAGTACAATGTGCATTCATATTGTATTTCTATACAACAATGATAGCTAAACAACTTATTGTTGGACTGCTCACTTAGTCACAAGCCATATTGTTAGATTGTGAGTCGGACAAAACATTTTAGTGATCTGCCTTCCTCGCTGACTGACTACATAATTTACACGACTGCCTAAAAGAGGAGTATTATGTTTTCAGGGCCCATGTATGTTTGTGAGTTTCTTTATTCCATCATAACTTCTAAACGGCTTAACCGATATCAATGTTTGTGGTGTCGTTAGAGTCTGGCAAACGAAAGTAGACACTGGAATTATTTGCAAACTTTTTATATGGCAATGCTATACTAATGTCAACCCCAATTTGCCGTATGACGCTACTAAGTTGATACTATGATTTAATTCGTAATCACTCTTTTTGCAAAAACTTTTCTCTATTTTTATTTACATTCATTTTATAATAAGTTGTACACCATCATATTAATGCAATATGGTTATTTATCATACCATAATAAATGTTGCATTTTAATTTTAACACATTTTCTTTCTTTTACATGAAATCTGGAGGATTTAGCTGAGGTTGATGAGATAGTGAAACTAGTGAAAGCTATTGAAAAGCTTACGGATTTAGAACAGAAAGATAGGATAAGAACCCAGAACCAGTACTTGGATGAAATAGCTAGCAGAGGAGTGGAAGAAAACGACTGATCATGTCATACATGTTAAAAATAAATATAAATAAAGGGACAGAATTACAGAAAATAATTTAAAAAGTTTGATTATTAATGTGGAAAACAATGAATTCTGTGATTCTTATGAATCTTTCCACGTGGAAGTCTTAGATTCAGATTTTGATTGATAGTGAATAAAGCAAAATTATTATAGAATACTGTTGCTTTTTTATTCAGATTGATATATCTAAAGTATTACCTACCTAATGTACCTATAGTATTTTTATTCAGACGAAGTATTATAAATAATTCTAAAGTATCAAATTAGGTTACACCAGGTATTTCATACTAGCTTTTGGGGTTGCTATGCTGATATTTTATACCAGGTATTTCATACTAGCTTTTGGGGTTGCTATGCTGATATTTTATACCAGGTATTTCATACTAGCTTTTGGGGTTGCTATGCTGATATTTTATACCAGGTATTTCATACTAGCTTTTGGGGTTGCTATGCTGATATTTTATACCAGGTATTTCATACTAGCTTTTGGGGTTACTATGCTGATATTTTATACCAGGTATTTCATACTAGCTTTTGAGGTTGCTATGATGATATTTTTTAAATTTGCCGCGCCTTTTCATTCTACTTTCGTTTGCCAGACTCTAGAAGCGTTGCGTTATTTTGTTTCATAAAAAATTTACTCCGTATACTATCATCGTCTAGAGCTTGCTTAATACATAACAAAAAATTCTTACAGTAGTATTCAATAAGCATTCGTTCACTAATAACATCAAAAAAAAATGTATATAACAGTAGGTACTATTATATAATATATACCACAGAAAAAAAAGAAAATGTTCCGTTTGCAAAAATATCGTTTTATCAGTAAAAGGTAGAAAAAAAACCGACCAAGTGCAAGCCGGACTCGCACGAAGGGCATTATCGCAAAAAACGGCAAAAATAACACGTTTGTTGTATGGGAGCCCCACTTAAATATTTATTTTATTCTGTTTTTAGTATTTGTTGTTATAGCGACAACAGAAATACATCATCTGTGAAAATTTCAACTGTCTAGCTATAACCGTTCATGAGATACAGCCTGGTGACAGACGGATCGTGGAGTCATAGTAATAGGGTCCCGTTATTACCCTTTGGGTACGGAACCCTAAAAAAATTGAGTTTACCAAAAGAAGAAGAACCTGAAAAAAGTGAATAAAAAAATTGAGCAAAAAAATTAAATTTAAGCTAAATGACTGGAAAACTCCAAATTTTCTCAGATCAAATTATTAAGAAAATGGTCTAATATAACATATATTTTTAGACGTGATTCTCTTTTTAAAATCAGCTACTCAGGGGTATCTGCGCCTTAACTAAGTTTTCACGGTAGGATTGCTGAATCGGCCGGCTGATTAGCGCTTTCGCAAAGGTAGTAAGTACAGTTGCGAAAGTGTATTTAGTAGATTCGCTGTAATTAACATAATGCTGTTGTATTTTCAATAGTTTCTCAAAGTATTAAGGGTACACTAGTCGACGGCACGAACTATTTTGTACGCGGGGTTAAAATGCATTTTATATAATCAACCGACAACACGTGCGGAAGAGATAGATGCTGTGATGAGCAGTAGGAAGCCAGTTCGCGTACGAATACACACTTTTGCAAAGGACATGGCTAAACAACTGCCCTTAGCATGTATATAAATTTTTCACTAGCTCGTAACATTCAAATATTCATTAATGAATTATTACAGTTTTATTATTCGTCAAGAACTTTCGCGAATTAATCAAATAATTAAAAGTTTTTTCATGTTTTTGTTTGATAAGTAGAACATAAGATACCGTTCTACGAAAAAATGTAGTCAATAAACCTTCTTTTAAAGACATTTGCGTAAGTCGAAACGAACAATATTCATTATTATTTATTTTTATACCTATCGCAATACATCTCAAATATTCATGAATTATTACAGTTTTATTATTCTTCTACAACTTTCGTGAATTAATCAAATAATTAAAAGTTTTTTCATGTTTTTGTTTGACAAGAAGAACATAAGATTCCGTTCTACGAAAAATTGTAGTCAATAAACCTACTTTTAATGACATTTGCGTAAATCGAAACAAACAGTATTCATTATTATTTATTTTTGTACCTTTCACTATACATCTCAAAACCTTAGAGATAGAACCTTAGATGTTGATTTCTTTAATTGCATTTATCTGATTTCTAGAAATTAGGTATTGGCAAAATCTGGAAAGAAACGGCACTCTTCAAATGACAGCCGGGACCAACGGCTTGACTAGCTTTCCAAGGCACGAAGGAAACTCGCTATGTAAAGATGGTACACGATGGAACCACGGGATGATCTCGGCTAGCGTTGCTTAACCTTGAAGATCGACCTGTGCGGCTGTTATTATTAAGCCACGAGCTCCTCTAAACGCCTGAATAAAGTATCATAGCAAAATCTTATTCTTTTACAAGTTTGTATACCTATTAATGTAGGCGTTTCTACGATTTTATTTTCAGGATTGTGACGATATAAAAAGTGTCTGTAACTTTTTTCATACGAAACACTAATATTCAGCTATTCAGCATTACATATTACTAGTTAAAATGTTTATTCATTGCTAGGGCAGCCGTCCATACTTTATTTAGCCATGTCCTTTGTAGCGAAATAGATAATGATTTAGGACGAAACCGAGCGCGCGAAATTTTATAAACAGACCTTTGGCAGTCTAGATATCATGAAAAAACGACTAAATCTATCTGTCCAAAATAAAATTATTTGCATTTTTGAACTACTAATTTAGCCCTGTATGGAGGCCGTTTTGCAATTTTCCGTCTTCTTATGGTATTTATTCGCGCCCAAATATGCGTTAAAATTAGTGTCGAAATGTGGAACTTTCGACGCTCATAACTTTCAAATATTTTATTTTTTTACTTTTTTGCTTCCATACAGGGCTAGATAATGATGAGACAAATTGATATCACTTTTTAATTTGAACGTACTTTTTTTTTTTTTTTTTTTTTTTTTTTTATTTGTGATGGGTTTGCTCTTGACTCTAGTCTAGGTCAAAAGTGACAGAGACTGAGTCTACGATGGAGTGAGCTTACCCAGAAGAAGCCTGTTCACTCTAACTTTGAAGAGATTCGGGTTGAATGCGTTCGGAAACACTGACGCAGGTAGCGAGTTCCATTCATTCGCTGTGCGCATTATGAAGGACGTTTGGAAGCGTTTGGTGCGAATTGGTGGAATGGCAACAAGGTAAGGATGATAACTTGCAGTACGTCTAGATGTCCGATGGTAGAAGGGGGCTGGTGGGATGAGGTCGTGGAGTTCTTCAGCACACTCACCGAAGTACAGTCTGTAGAAGACCGACAAGCAGGCAACCCTGCGGCGATGAGCCAAGCTGTGAAGCCTGGCACCCGCCAGGTCAACGTCGCCAATGAGCCTCCTGGCTCTGCGTTCCACCGAGTCAAGCGCGGCAAGCTGATATTTAGCTGAGCCATCCCAAAGGTGGCTGCAATACTCCATGCAGGATCGGACTTGCGCTTTGTATAGGGTTAAAAGCTGTCCAGGCGTAAAGTATCGCTTCACTTTATTTAGGATGCCTAGTTTTTTGGCCGCAATTTGGGCTTTGTACTCAATGGAGGCGCCAAAGTTGAGACTGGATGTCAACTCCATGCCTAGGAGCTCGAGCCGATCAGTCACAGGAACAGACGCACCCCGAAAAGTAGGAGTTTGATCGAAAAGACTCCTTTTAGCGGTAAAAAGACACGCCTGTGTTTTGGAGGCGTTAAAAGAGACCAGATTGTCATCACCCCACTGGGAGACAAGGCTTAAGGTCAAATCTGTCCGCTCTACCATAGCCTCTCTCAAGGAACGAACTTCATCCACGCTGGTTTTTGCGCTGGACAAGTATCTCTCTGAAACAGTACTGTCATCTGCGTACCCAACAATACCAGGCTGAAGAAGGTCATTGATGTGCAGCAGAAAAAGAGTTGCAGAGAGAACAGACCCCTGAGGAACTCCGGCATCAATAGCCATAAGGTCAGAGGAGCAGCCGTCAACGACTACTCGGATCGACCGTTCACTGAGGAAGTCTGATATCCAGCTACAAAAACCAGCAGGGATGCCATAAGCAGGAAGCTTACTAAGTAGACTCGCGTGCCAGACCCTGTCAAAGGCCTTCGAGATATCAAGCGATACAGCAAGTGCTTCGCCGTGTCTCTCGATGGCTTCGCCCCAGCAGTGCGTGACATACACAAGAAGATCGCCAGTTGACCGTCCCTGGCGAAAGCCATATTGACGGTCACTGAGGAGATTATTGTCTTCAAGGTAGGTCAGCAACTTGCTGTTCAGTACCCTTTCCATAACTTTGCACAGAATGGAGGTAATGGCGATCGGACGGTAATGGGCAGGGTCTGCACGGTTGCCTTTTTTGGGCACTGGTTGCACATTTGCAAGCTTCCAGGATGTCGGCACCGTTCTTTTTACAAGAGAGAGGCGGAACAAGCGTGTCAATACAGGAGACAGTTCAGGCGCACACTGCCTCAGCACTCTCGCTGGAATGCCGTCAGGCCCGCTGGCCTTGTCCACGTCTAGACTGGACAATACTCGCCGGACCTCTTTAGTGTGCACAGCGATCTCCGGCATCGAAGAGTCACAGTGAGGTATAGTAGGTGGTTGCTTGGAGCCAGCCTCCAGACGCGAATTGCTAGCAAAGAGAGATGCAAATAAATTTGCTTTCTCACTCGCAGAGTGAGCCAGCGACCCATCAGGTTTCAGCATTGGAGGTAAAGTGGGTCGACAGAAATTCGCTTCAACCGCTTTAGACAGGGACCAGAACTGTTTACTACCCGGAGGGTGCGATGCCAGCTTGGCCCCAATACGTCCAATATGGTCAAAACGTGCCCGACGCAGAACCCGCTTGCAGAACTTGGTGGCAGAATTAAAGGCTCTTTTCCTCGCGCGAACCCTACGTGCTCTTACTTTGCGGTCACGGGCCCCAACCCAGGCTTGGTAGGCAGATTCTTTTCGGGCCTCAGCGTGGGCGCATTCTGCATTATACCAAGGGCGGGATTTGTGACCGAGTGGAATGTCGGAAAATGGAATGAAATATTCCATTCCCTGCCGAATCACATCCGCAACCGCGTCGGCACAGCTCGAGGGGTCACTCGAGGAGAAGCACACATGCCGCCAAGGATAAGATGCAAAAAAGTGCCGCATCTCGTCCCAGTCAGCTGACTCGTATCGCCATACTCGCCTCGTGCCTCTAGGGCTCTCATCTGGAGGAGAGCAAGTCGACACGGATTTCACCAGACAGTGGTCAGACGTTCCCAGCGGGGCTGAGACCGACACCGAATGACTGTCCGGATCAGTTGTCAGGAGAAGGTCTAAACAGTTGGGTGTATGGCCGTCAACATCCGGTACCCGCGTTGCCACATTCACCAGCTGGGTTAGATCTAGCGATAACGATCGAACGATCACGTACATCGTCAAATAGCGAAATAATCCCTAGACTACGTTTGTATGGAAGAATTTTCGACTAGTGTAAACTTAAGACATAGACGTAGGATCATATCTTATTATTGGCAAACCAAAATGCTGTAACCAATCAAGAACAAGAAAAATACAGTCAGCGTATTTTTTGTTTTCAACCGTATTTTTTAAATGTTTCCATTTGCCTTTCAGAAACCACGTGGAAGAATAAAAAGCTAGTAATAGACAAAACTCACCTATCACAGAGTAGATTCCGCCTTTCATCCGACCTGTATGGGTACAGCTTCTTATGGGCCGCGCGCTGCACCTTGGCCAAGTACACCTGCAAATACAAGCATTATTTGAGATTAATTAATTAGTAACAATGAAGAACTTGCATATAGTCCGCTGAACATCAGTTTTAAAAAGTCTAATTACCAACACCATTACTAATGTCTACCATCTTTAGCCATCATCGCAATCACAACTATGCTGACGCTTTAGGACGCCCACAGACGGCCGCGGCGCGACAGTGCAACAACGCGTTTTCTTATTCAATGTTTAATTTCAGAATAAGTTCTAATCTGAGGGAGCCTTTAGTTACAAATTGAGAATACATAGGTACTTCCTTTCGTAAGTACCTATCTAGGATTTATTCTACACATTTCTAGTAAACAAGAGTTGTATTAGTGTATATCTACAGTTCAGTGGCCTAGACATCGACACCGGTTAACCAAGGATAATTTTAACCTTCGAGAAATTCATAAGCTCGGCTAATCCCGAGTTATCATAATTATCCTCAAGTTTTTAAACCCATCGATTCGTTATCATCTAAGTCTAATAAGTAATACTTGATAAATTATCATATTATTATGAAAAACAAACTCAATTTAATCGATTTGCCCACGCTACGACAGACCGTCTGAAAATTCGTGTGATTTCTGCACACGAAATCCAGTGAAATAATGAGTTGCAATTTTATAAGAACGGTGTGAACTTTCTGTTGGACAGTTTAGTGGGCGGTTTGCACACGTCTGTACGTCATAAGCCGATAATACGGATAAGCAGATAATTGTTTTTTTTTTAATAACAAGGGGCGGATCATATCTCGTAGAGCTTGTGAGCATTGCTACCAGCGGTCGTACTATGACGTGTCAAAACTACGAGTATCTTATTGGTTCCATTGAGCAAAAGGGACAATGCTATTCGACCTGTACGCTGTAAGCCAATGCGCCGACATTCTCTCGCATCGGAATCATGAGGATTTTAAGATGTCATAGTATCGTTCAAGCTTAGAGTGCTAGCGTCTCCCCTGAGGGTGTTACCACAGCAATCGATCGACATCGGTCGACGTTGATCGATTGGTGTGGTAGCTTTAATTGGTCGACGGATACCGGTCGACTAACCAATCGATCGATTGCCGGTCGATGGCATCGGTCGACGGCATCGGTCGACGTAGATCGATTAACCCCGGCTATATTCCATCAGTTTCTTTCAAAATGTATTCACAAGAGGACGCGTTGTTGTTGGCCAGTACGATGTTGCTCGTACTATTATTACGGAGACGCAAACGCAGAACGAAAGAAGCACGCGGGGCGCGGGACGCGTGGCGCGGGGCGCGTGTGGCACCGGTTGACACATGGGGAGCTCAAGCAGCTCGATCGACGTCGACATATCCATTCTACCATCGATCGATCGTCGATCGGCAATCGATCGATTGGTCTAGTAGAAACAATCGATCGACGTCGACCAATCCATTCTACCATCGATCAATGGCATCGATTGACGATCGATCGATTGGTGTGGTAACACCCTAGATTTTAACCCTATACAGTTCCAGTTTTTTCTGTATTCTAAGTCATTTCTTCGACTTGACTGTACCACAGATAATATAATACTAGCATACACATGCCTCATTCCATACAAAGAAACCGTGCCGACGTAACTAGCGTGTTTCGTCTTATTATGCTGATTATTTTTATAAGTACTTTCTTTGATCGCGCTCGGTTCCGTTGCACGGCTATAGAGGGTGTTAGCAGCAACTTGCAAGTAAAATAGTTTTCTCGATTCGTGACAATTGTTTTCTTTAAATACATTGACAAATTGTTTTATAGTATTTTTTTACAAGTTTTTACAGTTTCATTGTACCAAAATGTGCTACAATGCAAATTAAATAAAAACCGGCCAAGTGCGAGTCGGTATCGCGCACGAAGGGTCCCGAACCATTAGCGCAAAAAAGCAAAAAAAACACGTTTTTTTATGGGTCCCGTTTTTACCCTTTGGGTACGGAACCCTAAAAATCGAGTGGCATGCATCAGAATTTTAAAACTGCGCCATCAATCAATTTTAAATGATCCGTTCAAATAACCTTGGAAATGTGAATTAAGAGAACAATATTCCATAATTTTGTGGTGCATATCGCACCATATAATGAGATTTATTTGAACCAAATTTTCTTTCTTAGCGCTGGGATCCCGTAGTTACAGCTTGTTTTAAACTAGCTGTCACAGCAGCTGTGCCCGCGGCTTTGCTCCCGTGCCTGCCAACCCTACCCTACTTACCTTACTGCCTACCCTAATAATTACCTACATACCATTTTTTTCTAGTGTCATTCTTTCGCGTAGAATCTTAACACCGCGATTCAGAAAATGGCTTTAAATGCACAACGCCATCTATCGAATAGCGAGTTCAACTGACCAAGTAACTGAATTGCGTGTGCTGTGATAATTTTACTTCTTGAACACTTTAAATTCATCTAACTTTTGATAGAGTGAACCGATTGCGATGAAACAAAAACTAAGTAATTCTTCAAGTTACGCACAATTTTTATTTCTAAAAGTTATCTACATAGGTTTCATACATTTCACGTGATGCGTGCACAAATAAACAGACAAACAGACAAAAATGCCAAAAATGCTTGAAATGGGTTCTGTTGGTTAGAGTCTGGCAAACGAAAGTAGACACTGGAATTATTTGCATACTTTTTATATGGCAATGCTATACTAATGTCAACCCCAATTTTCCGTATGACGCTACTAAGTTGATACTTTGTTTTAATTCGTAATCACTATTTATATTTTTGTATTTTTTTTTTCTCTATTTAATAATTTAAAAAGTTTCATTATTAATGTAGAAAACAATGATTCCTGTGACTCTTATGAATCTTTTCACATGAAAGTCTTAGATTCAGATTTTGATTGATAGTGAATAAACCAAAATTATTATAGAAAACTGTTGCTTTTTTTTATTCAGATTAGTATATCTAAAGTATTAAAGCTACCTAAATGTACCAATCAGGTACCAATAGTATTTTTATTCAGACGAAGTAATATCAATAATTCTAAAGTATCAAATTAGGTTATTCCAGGTACAATATTGTATTGCATACTAGTTTTTGGGGTTGCTATGCTGATATTTTTTAAATTTGCCGCGCTTTTTCAGTCTCTACATTCGTTTGCCAGACTCTATGCTATTTTTTTTAGAAATTTTTTCGATGTACAAAAATTATTTTTCTACAGATTTATTAGTATTGATTGATGATATTGATTGATGATGATGATGATGATGATGATGACGGGTATTTCCTCTGTTGTCATGACGAATTGGTCGACTGAAATTGTAGAAGTTTCCTTCAAAAGAACTTAGAGTAAAAGCCTATAATTATAAAAGTATAAAAAAACCGATGATTGTTAGTGAAATTCAGTTGAACCTAGATAACGTTACAATGGTCATTAAAGTTAGCCCGACTGATGATATAGAGGGTATATAGATATTTATATAGGTCATCCAATAAGTATGCCATAACTTTTATGCCGAACAAAACCGAGAAAAACAACGTTATTTTTGCACACGGATGTTGTCGTAAAATTTATATTTAATGAGCATGTAATACGTGTGCATAATGCTTTGGGGTTAGATAAATATCTTGACACTTTTGTTGACAAGCCCGTCATTTGTGGTGGGTGCAAGAATTTCCGACGATAACCCGAATAACCAGCTCAGGATTGTAATATTGTTTAGGTAGTAGTGAAGTTTAGGTAGTAGAAAGACCGATTTTGAGAACGGTTTCGCAATTTGAGGACATAGCAGAGTGAATACCCGCAACATTTAAAACGCTTAGGAATTAGGTCTTAACAAAATTAACATAGATAGGAATTCCAATTTGGGTTTTAGCTAGAAAAGGCATTTAAACGCGACGCGACGATAAGACAGCCTTATTTTATAGCTATTGTTCTATGTGTAGAACAGTTTATACACCGAATAAAAAATAAAAAATGGTGGGTATCGGTGTCGCAATGTCTTATAGCGCCTGCCCTCGGGTCCTATTATTTCATTTCTTTTTAGTTGAACATGAGGCAATGAAATAAAACTACTAGATCTTACATTAGGTACTACGAGTACATTGTTATGATTGGATGTGTTAGTCGCAAACTCAATTTATTTCTAGACTTGGCGTCGTTTTGCCTGTGGCGTCAACGTCTACAGATCTATCAATCTTTGTTTGTTTATAGGTAATAGCAATTTAGTGCGCAAGGTTGGCGCAGGGTTGAGCGATTGACTGCTGCGCTGCCTGTCGCGGGTTCGATTTCCGCACGGAACAAACATTTGTATGACCTATAGTGAGTTTATATGTTTGTAAACGCACCCACGAGACAGGAGAAATTCCTGAGTAGGGCAAAGCTAAAAAAAAACCGGCCAAGTGCGAGTCGGACTCGCGCACGAAGAGTTCCGCACCATTACTTATCACAAAATTCGGCAAATAAATCGCGTTTGTTGTATGGGAGCCCCACTTAAATAATTATTTTATTCTGTTTGTTGTTATAGCGGCAATAGAAATACATCATCTGTGAAAATTTAACTGTATAACTATAACGGTTCATGACATAAAGCCTGGTGACAGACAGACATACGGATAGTGGAGTCTTAGTAATAGGGTCCCGTTTTTACCCTTTGGGTACGGAACCCTAAAATGGATAAGTACTTGTTTAATTATTAATTTATTTATCCAAACATTATTTAAATTTTACATTATCTGTGTTGCAAGCGTTAAATCAATACTTTTCTGCCTGACTGTATACATCGACTTTTTTACGCCTATCAAAACAGAAACAGGCAGGTATTATTCTAGGGGTCGAGTGGGCACAGACCCCCGTTTTACCCCATTGAGTACGGAACCCTAAAAATGCTGATTCATCTAGTCCAGTCATTTAGCTTCGGTCGAAGGAAATATCGTCGAGAAAGTCTAGCCTTTCTACAGCCGATAGGTTGCAGAAAAATGTAATTAGATAAGCTTTGATTATGAATAACGGCTTATTAAGACTTTGGGAACACCAACAAACTATGGATGAAGTTTGTAAAGAATAAAGATAATTATGGCTTCTTCTTATTTTCGAGTCGATGGTGGGTTTAAGGTTACACTAGTCAACGGCACGAACTATTTTGTGCGCGGGGTTAAAATGCATTTTATATCAACCGACAACACGTGCGAAAGAGATAGATGCTGTGATGAGCAGTAAGAAGCTAGTTCACGTACGAATTAGCACTTTTGTAGCGAAATGGATGATGATTTAGGAAGAAATTTTATAAAAAGACCTTTGGGCGTCTAGATATCATGAAAAAACGACTACATGTATATTTTCAAAATAAAATTATTTGCATTGTTGAATTACTAATCTATCCCTGTATGGAGGCCGATTTGCAATTTTTCTTCTTCTTATGGTATTTATTTCCGCCCAAAGATGCGTTAAAATTAGTGTTGAAATATGAAACTTTCGACGCTCAAAACTTTCAATTTTTTTTTTTAAGTTTTTGTTTCCAGACAAATTGATATCATTTTTTATTTTGAACTTACATCGTCAACCAGTGGAGTAATCGCCAGACTACGTTTGTATGGAAGAAAAAATTTACTAGTGTAACCTTAAGACAGTTTTGGCGCATTCGATGGCCACGTTAATAGCGGCAACAGTGGCATTCATCAAGTCCTCGAAGTACAGGTGTAACGGCACATGGAGCACTCCCAAATGCAAATACACCTGCCTGTCCAGAGCATGGTCCTGCTCTGGACAGGCACCGCACTCACATTTCGTATCAAGAAGAGTCTGTGAAACCCCATTTAGACAATTTGTATTTACAGAAGCCTACCTGGGTACGTAACTTGTCGCAAATATGTCTTGGAAGAGACTACGCTGAGATGCCGGGACCACAGATAATATAATACTAGCATACAGATGCCTCATCCCATACAAAGAAACCGTGCTGACGTAACTAACGTTTTTCATCTGATTAATCTTGTTATTGTTTTGTACATCGAACGCGTTCGGTTCTGTTTCACGGTGATAGATAGATGGTGTTAGCAGCGGCTTGAAAGTAAAAGGATTTATTAGGTTCGTGAATATTTTTTTCTTTAAATACAGTGAAGGTTCGTTTCATAGTATTTTTTGCACGTTTTTACAGTTTTTTTGCACCAAAATGTGTTACAATGCAAATTTTAACAATCTAGTGGAATGCCTCAGAAATGTAAAAATGCGCCATCTATTGGCATCAATTTTAAGTGATCCGTTGAAATAATCTTTGAAATGTGAATTAAGAGCCCAATATTCCACAATTTGGAGAGTTGATTAAACAAGACCATACAATTTTTATGTTGTAATTCCAGAAAATATGAATTTTACACACATTCAATAACAGACAGGTACATATTGCGCCATCTAGTGAGATTTATTTGAACCAACTTTTCTTTGTTAGCAATGAGACCCCGTGCCGGGACTAACAGAGAAGTATAGATATGCATGCCTGTCTATGCTTGCCCTAAATAAATTGGGATCAGTACAAGAGAATGATAAATATAGCTTCAGTCTAGATTTATTGTTTATTATAAGTACCTGCATATTGTATGTACTTCACATTATCAGTAGAACGATATCGAGGACCGGTCACGTTTTGTAACTGGGGCAGTTTCTCGAAGGTAGGTATGTCATAGCACTCAAAGCATAAAATATTATATGGCCAGACGTTAATATTTCCGTTGGTTATTACCACATCACCTGAGGAAACATAAAGCAGCCAAGCAACAGATATGAAAATGTGTTGCTTGAATAGAATCAAATTGTACAAAAAAAAATGTTAATAAAATCAAAAAACCCGACTGCAAAGATGTAAACAAGAAGAAAATCATGCTGTGCAGTCGGAGTATACATATTCGTGAGCTGACTGACCAAAACTATAAATATCCTTATTATTAACTTTTTTATTTACAACTTTTTAGTTAAACTTTTTTTTTTCGAATGAGTTTTAAACATATAAGTGGTATATATATTTGTAATCACCTCTAAAAACCCTTCATTTTGATACCCCACTCGAAGTGGTTCGAAGAAAAAAAAATGCAACCCCCACATTATGGCGCCCAAAAGCCGCCATGTTCCTTTTTTTTCAACGGCACTTATCTAAGAACACTTGGGCGGCCAAGACCTATCTAACGATGTATTAATTATAAAAACCTCTCAAATGGTTTGAAAGATACGAGGTAATAAACAATATTACATACAAGAAACGCGCGAAAAACATAACCCTTTCCTTGCAGCCGGGTAAAAATAACTCCACTGCTCAAAGGTGGGTAAATATGAGAACACAAACCATTACATCTGTCATCATGAAACCCTCTTCATCCTATTTAATAGTTGAGGAAGACCCTTCAAAGACATGCTTCACAAACTACAACACTATCGAGCGAGAAGACGATCAAGAAGAACCTCAAGTGAACTAGAAGCTACAATAGGATCAAATCTATTTACAGACCTCATGGTATCTAACTCGTCGGTCTTCAATGCCCGGTAGTTTTAAGGTGGTTGCCACTGTCGATTCTGGCTTTCAGAAGTTGTTACGCGTTGGGCATGTTCAAAATTTGAAAAAATTGTGATATCCTCTCACCTTTGAACCCTCGAAGAGCAGCGCCACCACGAACAGCACTATCCAAGTGAGGGCGAAGGCCCACCTCGAGGCGATGGTGAGGCCGGCGAACATAAACTCGCCGAGGTCGTAGCCGAACCATAGCCACATGTGCATCATCTTGCCGGCGTCACAAGACCTGGTGGAAAGTGTGGCATTACTATAGATTCACCATAATTATGTACATCATAGTCGCACAAACGATAAGATAATAAGCTTTTGCTACAGGCGTTACCCGCTTGAAATCTTACTAACATAAAAAATGTGAAAGTTTGGATGGATGGACGTATGTTATTTACTCAATCACGCCAGAACGGCAGAACGGATCTGGTTTCAATTTAGCACAGAGATAGATTATAGTCACAAATACCACATACAGGATACTTTTCATCCCATTATAATGTTCCCATGGGCACGGGCACCCAACGCGAAGAAAGAAAATTTGTTTCAAATAAATTGCACTAGATGGCGTGATAAGCTTCGTTTTGTTATTGAGTTTTGTGAAATATTAAGATTTTCTAGAGACGATCATAAAACATATATGTTCTTGTTTAATTAACTCTCCTAAGTACACAATTAAGGCGTATTGGGCTCTTAATTCACATTTCAAAGATTACTTGAATGTATCATTTAAAATTGATTCCAATAGATGGCGCGCTTTTAAATGTCTGAGGCATCAGCAAATTTTTTAAATTTGTTTTTGAAAAACAAAAAATATTAATGAAACTGTAAAAAAATACTATAGTTTTAGAAATGAAATAAAATACCGATCAGAAGTTGACAAAAGTAATCTAATCAAATTAATAAAACACAAATACAAAGTTAACAAATTTAGGTACGTTACAAAATAAATCAAGAGAACGGAATCAAGGGGAACAATTAGCTAAGTGCGAGCCGCCGGATGCGGGAATGAGCCCTTGGCCACGGTACGCGTTGGCTTATATAGGCTCGATGACATGCTCCGGGCTTTCCGGAGGGGTGTAGGTTGGTGACGCAGCTAACACGGCCTCTCCTGACGTGCCAGCGTCCTCGCAGGCCTCGGCAACCACCGGAGCATCTTCACCGGGAGCAACCTCCGACTCGGCATTACTGGGTGTCGCCGACGAGGTGCACGGCTGTTCATCTACTTCATTCTCCTCATCATCAGAACCTGCACATCATAAATCAAGAATCTAAATGTTAGATGTGACAGCAGACAACTTTTTTTTTTATTCTTGATGTATTTCCTGGATGAAAGAGATTATTCGATCAAATGCTAATGAGACGTGAATTGCTTCTTAATATTAAAATCCACCCTGACAATGACTACACAGCAGCTGCACGAAACACATAGCCTTACGAACTCAAAACCTCATAAAGGTCATCAATGAGCTCACTTGTCCTCAGGATTTACACAGTACTTTGCCAGTCACGCCCCGAATGTCATAGATGGACACGGGTACTTTCTGGGTCACGACTGATACCAATTGGTAGGAGCTAAGCTAGTCCTCAGGATTTACACAGTACTTTGCCAGTCACGCCCCGAATGTCGAGATGGACACGGGTACTTTCTGGGTCACGACTGAAACCATTGGGTAGGAGCTAAGCTAGTCCTCAGGATTTACACAGTACTTTGCCAGTCACGCCCCGAATGTCGAGATAGACACGGGTACTTTCTGGGTCACGACTGAAACCATTGGGTAGGAGCTAAGCTAAAGGCGTAGGATAAAGTGCAACTACCATGAGAACCCGCTATTTAAGTGGATCACGTCTCAGAAACAAAACAAAGATCTACACTCAAGCAAAGTTCTTGAAACGTAATCTTAGATAAATAATTATCAATAACGACAGCTCGGTTCATAAATTTTACAAATGTTTAATGTTAACACTTGTGAGGTTTGTTTAGTTAATTAGTTATGAATTTATGAACAGCACACTTAAGACTCAAGTTCACTGTGACACTTAGTCGCTTAGCGATAAGTGCCGTGCGCTTTAAGCTGTGTCACTCACTTAGCAATTCAATCAGTGAATATTTATGTCAATTTAAATGAATTGTCAACAAAGAGGCTAACCGTACCTACGAAAAAGTGCATGAAATCATCAACACAATGAACAGTTCTCATTTAGAACACTAAAACTTACATTCGAAGAATGCAGCACAGCACTCTGGTGTCCATTCACCATGCCATGGCAGCATATATTCGGCGGCAGCTTGTGTAGTTTTGCCATATGATCCCGCCACCAACTGGAGCTCGTACCGACCGTTTGGTAGGACTTTAGTGATACGATACGGTCCCCGCATACCACTGTCTAGCTTGCCAATCGATTGTGATCTTTTTATGACGTAAGTTAAATCATCCACTGCGAATGTTTTTGGTGCTGAACGATTTTTATTTACACGCGTATTTTGAGCGGACTGATTTTCCGCCAGAAGCATTTTAGTACGCTGTCTCTGCAATTCGCGCCATGCTTCGCGATTTGGATTATCGCCCTGTACTGTTATATCCTTAACAAGAGCTTGTATAACCGGGGTGGTAGACTCTGTACCAATTAGAAGATTGAGTGCCGAACATCGAGTGGTTTTTTGCTTCGTTATGTTTAGTACTAGTTGTAACTTCCATAGTACCTCCGACCAAGATTCACGTTTGTGATTTGTTTCGATGCGTATCATGTTAAGAACGGTACGGCAGTACCGCTCTACTTGGCCGTTTGACTGGTGCATTTCTGGGGTAATAAAATGCAAATTGATACCTAATCCGGCGGCCCAACTCGTGAATTCAGTGCTTGTAAACATCCGTCCTTTGTCGCATACTAACAAACAAGGGGACCCGAATAGAGAGATAGCGTTAATAAACACACGTTTTAACTCAGCGCTTTCTTGTTTATAGAGCGGGTAGAGCAGGCAATACTTTGTGAATGCATCAATAATGATAAGCACGTACTTATAACCGTGTGATTCTGGTAAAGGGCCTAGTACATCGGTATGAATAGTATCAAATGGGGAAGATGGCTTTTGCCATGAAACAATCGGCTGTAAAGGAGCACGGGGTATCTTTTTATGCGTTATGCAGACAACGCAATGCGAAATATATTTTTTTACAAATTTGCTTATACCCGGGAACCAAAAGTGTTTGAGAATCAAATCACACGTCTTTTCAACTCCTATATGTTCATGTTCGTCATGAAACGCTCGCAATAAGCTAAGGCGATAAGCCTTAGGTACATAACATAAGTGTCGCGTTTGCTCACCGACCGGATCGTACTTATAATACAGTAGGTCATTCCGTTTCTCATACCTACAGGTATCTAATTGTCCGTTTTGTAACTTATCAAGTAAGTCGAGTGTCTCCTCATCGGCTGACTGCGCGACCTTAGCCCAATTTTGAGGCTTAGAAACTGTACAAATATTAACGGGATTGCGGCTAAGATAGTCAGCATGTGGTAGGAGTACACCTTTGCGATATTCAAGCGTAAAATCGTAATCTTGAAGGTACATCCACCAGCGCGCTACTCTAGGAAGGAGATCCTTTTTACGCTGTGTCATTTTCAAAGCGTTACAATCTGTTACAATTTTAAAGTTTTTGCCAATTAAATACTGACGAAAGTAGTGTAAAGCCTTGACGACCGCGAGAGTCTCTAGCTCGTAGGAGTGATACCTTGGTTCAGCACCTACAGTTACTTTGCTGAAATACGCAACCGCACGTTTACGTCCGTCGCGATGTGTTTGTAAAAGGACTGCGCCGTAACCTAGTGAACTTGCATCGGTATGTACCTCTGTTTCTAACTCGTGATCAAATATAGCCAGTATGGGTTCGCTCGTTAAGTGTTTGATAACGTCCTGTCTTGCTTTTTCCTGTTCGATACCCCAAACAAACTTAACGTCTTTACGTGTTAGGGCAGCGATAGGTGCTGTCAAGGTGGCATACTGTGGGATGTACCGTCTAAAATACCCGGCTAGGCCGAGTAATTGACGCACTTGTTTAACTGTCTTTGGCGTCGGCGATTTTGTTAAGGCTTCTATTTTATGATTGCTCGGCCTAACCTGACCATTGCTTATGGTTCTTCCAAGGTACTCCACCTCTGTTGTCAGGAAAAAGCATTTCCGCAAATTGATTGAAAAGCCAGATTTCGTTAACGTTTTTAATACTGAATCGAGCAAAGTTAGTCCCTCTTCAGCAGTATCACTTAATAATAATACGTCATCTATGTAAACGAGCACTTTTCCAGACTCGATGAAAGATTTGAGAGTTTCGGAAATTATGCGCTGATACACTACGGGTGCATTCGCAAGTCCAAAGGGCATCTTGAGATATTCAAAGTGACCCTCTGGCGTAACGAAGGCTGTTTTGTCAATAGAATCGTCACTAATTTTAATTTGGTGGAAGCCTGTTAACATATCAAGAGCCGTAAAATATTTACATTTCCCCAACCTATCTATGTGGTCCTCTATAAGGGGCAACGGGTACCGTTCCTTTACTGTAATACTGTTTAAGCCGCGGTAATCAACGACCATCCTATTGGTGCCGTCTTTTTTCTTCACTAGAAGAATTGGGCTTGCGTATGAAGATTCCGAATTGCGTATTATGCCTTTGTTCTTGAGATCGTTAACGATTGCGCGTACACACAACTTTTCGTCGTGAGACAACTTGTAAGGGCGATAATTAACAGGAGTCTCTGTTGTTAAGCGAATTTTCATTTCGCCGGTATTTACAGTACTTGCGGCGGTACCGCTTAGAAAATATTCCGAATAGTTTTTTAAAACACTTCTGAGACGCTGTTTATCATCACCTTGTAAGGGCGTATTAACAGAGTCAAAGCTTGCAACTTGATTGGTGCTTGACACCGTAATATTGTTAACACACGCACGGTCGGCGCAGATACGCTGGCAATTGCCGGTACGAATGTATGCAATACCACTGCGATTCAAAACATCGGTACCTATTATCACTGGTGTACTCAAACAACCACCGGGAACTACATGGAAGTCTACCTCTAAGGTCAAATTGTCGAACTCGATTGGCAAAGTGACGTAGCTATCCGATCTTAACTCATGACCACCTATTCCGCGTAACATCTGAGCATTAGGATTTAGGCGACAAGAAAAATGTTTGAGTAATTCGTTTGATATGAGGGATACAGACGAACCGCTGTCAATTAAGACGTCCGTAGGTACACCACACAGCACTGCGGGTGTCACGTCACGGTTTTCAGTATCACCCATAATTTCACGACAAAAATTTACGTTGGATTTATTGCGCGACTCCGATCGCTGTTTAGTAAAACACTTTTCTTCCGTATGCCCCATTTTTTTACAAAAGTTGCACTTAAAGTTTTTTATGTTCGGAGAATTTGTATTTAAATCTGTGTTCCGACTATCGCTTTCGGCTTTAGAATTTGAAGTGCTATAACTATTTTTAAATCTTTTGGGACAAGCGTTGCTCTTACTGGTATGGCCGTGAGCGCCGCACGTAAAACACTTAATAGTTTTTTTATCAGACTCTATAGCACTACGGCTCCTACGGTGATAATTGTTATCGCGACAGCTAGTATTTCGATTAGAATGGGCATCAACATTGTTTTTATTCATATTTGCAGTGGTTTTATTTGGCATGACATAAATTGATAAAAATTCCACAATGGTTTCGGTAGTTAATTTTGCATTCATAGCTGCAGCACGAATCTGGGGATCCTTAATACCGCGCACAATGATTGCACACAAAAGTTCATTACTGAGTCCTTTAACAATACGCAAACGCAACAAGGATTTGCGCGCGTATTCCGCGTATGTGGAATATTTATCTGACTCAGTGCACATGACGTCATACAGGATATTAGCGACATCGACACGTCGCGGACAAAGTGATTTTAGTTGTAATTTAAATGTAGACCAAGTACGATCCGTTTCGGTCCAACCGCGTAACCAAGAGTGAGATTCACCCTTCAGACACAAACCGATACGGGCCAGACATTCTTTGTCGTCCCACCTATTTTGTGTCTTAGCACGGTCAACTTCCTCACACCATGCTATGACGTCATGAACATTAGGGTCGAAGTCAGAGACGTAATAATGGTTTGATCTCACCGGATTTAAGCTCCTTAGCGCATCGATGAGACGCTCTGTGACGTCCCCTGTAGCCGACGTTGAAGGCGAGGGCGACAGCGACAGCGCCGGTGCCTGTGGCGTCGGGACAGGTCGCGTGATAACAGGAGGGCTGGCCATGCCGGTGATGGTAGGGCACGGCTGCTGCTCCACACTCGATCTTGGTTCTGAAATTGAACTTCGCTCCAAGGCTGAGACCCTATTAAGTATTGCGTCTAAGGTGATACTAAGATGAGTTAGGTCGGGCGGCGGCGGCGTGCACTCACGTTTACGTCTTTTTCTGGGGCCAGTATTATTCGGCATTTTTTTTATTTTTTATTTTAGTTAAGTGGGCAAATGAGAGACGTCCCGCTTCTGATTTTAGAAATGAAATAAAATACCGATCAGAAGTTGACAAAAGTAATCTAATCAAATTAATAAAACACAAATACAAAGTTAACAAATTTAGGTACGTTACAAAATAAATCAAGAGAACGGAATCAAGGGGAACAATTAGCTAAGTGCGAGCCGCCGGATGCGGGAATGAGCCCTTGGCCACGGTACGCGTTGGCTTATATAGGCTCGATGACATGCTCCGGGCTTTCCGGAGGGGTGTAGGTTGGTGACGCAGCTAACAATAGGTAAATCAAATCGTCGCTATATTAAAAAATAAGTATTCACGAACCGAGTAAACCCTTTTACTTGCAAGTCGCTGCTAACACCATCTATATCCGTGGAACGGAACCGAACGCGATCGATGTTCTTAGAAAAATAAATTGTAGTTCTAAAAACTAAAAAACACGCTTTATTGGTAAGGATAGTGGGACAAACTGTTTAAACTATTGCATTGTCATCGGTCCTTGATAAGTGTCCAAAGTTTCAAATCAATCCAACGTTTTGAAGTGGGTGAAAATCACGTTCAAAGATTCCGTTACATTGATACATACATACCAAGCTAATAAAAGCGTGTTAATAACCAGCTAAATCAGACGAAATGGTTTCTTTGTATGAGATGAGGCATCTATTATATTATCTGTGGCTTGGGATAAGAAATCACTTTTCACGCGGGGGAAGCCACTTGCTGAAGCTAATCAAAAATATCCCAAAGGAATATACTGCCAGAATCCTCAATTCTAAGCCCCGTCATGTCTAACTTTGTAGGTTTATACCTACTCAGGTCAAATGCCTCAATACTCAGAAAATGGAGTTAATTTTAGCACCGTAGCAACCGCATCGATGATGGTACCGGTATAATGTATTCAAGCATGCAACTTGCAAGTTGTTTTGCATTATTTATAGTGCCTTGGACTCTTGGTGTTTGCGCAAAACCGTTATTGGAGGCATCTGAGAACTGGGATTAGCTATTATAGGTGGGATCAAGTCGTAACCTAAATACGAGCTCTTTAAGGCCGTACCCTGACCAAAAAATCAGCATGAGATATGAGCATTCCTATTGGCCTAGCGGCACTGGTAGTGCATGAATTACAGTAGTGAATACGCCCAGATATTAGAATAAAATCTTTATAAAATCGAATATTGGTCTTTTGAAACAAAAATCCTACAAAATGTTCGTTATCAAATTGTCTATCCATTAGTGTTAATTATTTCGCATTTTTATGGTTTTGTTGGAAGGAGATTAGTGAAACATACACTTAATTAAAAAAAAGTATACTACCATTTAAGAATCAATATTATGTAGAAATTTAATGTATTTTTATTAATTGATATTTCTTTTTAAATAAAGAGTAGATAGCTCTTAAAAACTGTACAAAAACGACTAGTGCGGCGTTTTCCTCGGCCTTAATTAAAAATGCAATTTCAGAACCATTGATAAAGGTTTCTTTTGTGCCAGTTTGGTCCAGATGCTATAAGCACAAATCCGCATTGATTAGAAAGGGACGTGCCTAGCCTCTATGTAGGGCACGACTAGACCCTTCACTGTAATATGGCGAAATTCTTTACTGGATGGGAATGCCGTAAGGTACGTACCTACGTTTTCAAACAATTAGGTGAATGTTTACCAGAGGAATTGTCAAATTGACATGGAAAATTGGTTCATCACAAAGCAAATAGAGTATCTATGGAGTTATTTGCACGATCTTCTCCCTGAGATCTTCGTTGAGGAACGTGCAAAGTGCAAATACCATATTTTCAATTTTCTAACTGATCGGCGACTGGATAATCCAAAAAAGGCCTTTAAGTAAATAGTTTATTTTCGAGCGAAAAAGTCACAGCATATTAAACAACATTCATATTGAGACAATTTCGTAATAATGTTGTTCCACTTGTTGAATAACAGAGACCTGCGAGCGGCATAAAATGCTTTACATTCGTGTATATGCGTCTGCGCAGGTGAAAGTAGGCGAAAACTTGGCGATTTGAATTTAAAGGGCAGTGAGAATGTTCAATATGATTAATGAGGAAAGTGACGAAATAAATAATGTCAATAGTGAACATAATTGGTTGGATGAACTCTGGTCCAAACATATTTAATTCGGAATTATTGATACGTTGAAGAAGAAGTGAAAATAATCAGACTGACGGACAGTTTACAGAAAACCAAGCCTGAACTAGCTTAAAGATGATGATGATAAACAGTGTGAAGAATTGCCGTTTATTGACCTTTTATACTATAAACAATGTATCGCGGCTCGAAGTCAAGGATTGAGGAAAGACTTTACGAACAACTGTTATTCTTGAAATAAAGGCAATGGCGGAGTAAGCCGTAACGGAATTACAGAAGGCAGACCGGGGTTTCCAATCTTGTAGATGTTGAACCTACAAATGTTGTGTGGGTTTGAATTTAATGCTGCTGCACTTAAAAAAAAGCAGAAATATCGCAATTTAAAAAGTGATATCGATAAGGGAAGTAAGTAATAATTATAAGTAACTCTTTTATGACTCCAATAATATAGAGAGAAAGAGGTTTTATCAGTACCACACTGACGTCTACAACAATTCTCGCTTCCGTAGAACCGTAGCTTTTAATTCCGTATAAACTTGTTCTGCAGCAAGTTTTATTGCTCTTTATCTTGGTAAGTACAAAATAAATAAGCTTACAAACTGTATCGTTATCTGCGTTTCGAATTCCGTGTCCAACAGTCAATGAACCGTAAAAGTGTACGTATCGTTTGACATCGGCTATGTGATTGATCTGATTCAGCACGGTATGAATGAGATAATAGTATTTAAGGTTACACTAGTCAACGGCACGAACTATTTTGTGCGCGGGGTTAAAATGCATATAATATGAACCGAAAACACGTGCGGAAGAGATAGATGCTGGGATGAGCAGTAGGAAGCTAGTTCGCGTACTAATACACACTTTTGCAAATTTGTAGCGAAATGGATAATGATTTAGGACGAAATCGAGCGCGCGAAATTTTATAAACAGACCTTTGGCAGTCTAGATATCATGAAAAAACGACTAAATCTATCTGTTCAAAATAAAATAATTTGCATTGTTGAACTACTAATCTATCCCTGTATGGAGGCCGTTTTGTAATTTTCCGTCATCTTATGGTATTTATTTGCGCCCAAAAATGCGTTAAAATTAATGTCGAAATGTGGACCTTTCGACGCTCATAACTTACAAATATTTTATTTTTTTACGTTTTTGCTTCCATACAGGGCTAGATAATGATGAGACAAATTGATATCACTTTTTATTTTGAACGTACATCGTCAAACAGTGAAATAATCCCTAGACTACGTTTGTATGGAAGACGTTCGACTAATGTAACCTTAACGTACACGTAAGTTGGTTTCCCTAGTAGGCAAGGTACCATCCTTATATCGACATGAGTAGGTATGCAAAGCGTATTTTTGATTATACTTTTTTCTTCTCTAATTTATTTGATACATGTCTATTCGCCTTCTTTTCAATAGTCACCTCTATTCTAGTTGTAAGTTGTACTAGACAACCAGGTTCTTATTATTTTTACTGCTACATGGTTTTCGCATTAAGATGAAGCATAAATGCTACCTCTTAAGATATATTAATACAAGTAGATTTGTGGTTTACATTGGTTGCAAAAATAACAATTTGTACGCTCTTGTTTTCCTTATTCTTAGCCTTTTTATTATAGACATTAATGTTCTTTTCTCTTTCAACTCTCCTCGAGATTCTTTAATTCATCAGTCTACATTGTAGTAGTGGTTGTAGACTCTACAACTACGACTAACATTGAACGAAAAGGTGTGATTACTGCTCGTTGGGGCATTACTGATTGATTAATACTTAAATATTTTACATTCACTTGCATTAATTGGCATTACATGCATATTCATAACGATATGGTTGAACGAACTTCCTAAAGTATCGCGAATCGTTTCTTTTTGGTTTCATATTTTATATTATACAAGCCGTTACCCCCAGTAGTGGTGGGATTTTGCATTTACAAATATTAAATTACTAGCTGACCCCCGCGGCTTCGCTCCCGTCAACTGGCTACCTACCTACCCTAATTTTTTGATTTCCCATACCTACCGTACCCACCTACCCTATCTACCCTACGTACCCTACCCTACCCTACCTTACCCTACTCTACCTACCCTTACTACTACTATACGAATGTAACCTATAAACTTTTGTTTCCACCGGCGGCGGCGATCTGATTAAAATTTAGAACATAAAAGCTGCTATTGTGAGTCAATCTTAAAAGATAGACATATGCTGTCGCGGACTTTTTTTTTGAACTTTTAAAGAAGAATAATTCCATTACACATTATATTTGCGTAACCTAAACCGTTTACGCAGCGCACGCAACAAAAGCTCTCGAAAAGGAATATTTTTGCCCGTTTTTGCAACATTTTTCATTTATGCTCGGCTCCTATTGGTTCTAGCGTGATGTATCTATTACACCTTCTATAACCTATAACCTTCCTAGATAAATGGACTATCCAACAAAAAAAGAATTTTTCAATTCTAACCAGTAGTTCCTGAGATTAGCGCGTTCAAACAAACAAACAAACAAACAAACTCTTCAGCTTTATAATATTAGTATAGATTATATAAGTATAGATTTAATACGAGCTTTCATACAAAGTTTCAAGGAATGTATTGTCTGTTAGTGATCGAATTAAAGATTTTTACTATGTACATTGCAAATGTAATAATAAAACGAATTATTATTCAAGTGGACGGCAAGCCATGATGGCTGGTAACAGATGGTTGAGAGTGGTTTTGGATAGAGCTTAATGAAGAGCTATTGGAGAATTATGTATGTCCAGCAATGTTCTATTACTGTACAGAGGAGGATGGCAATACTAAATCAGAGGCAACCGGTGCGGTGTTGCGAGGTTTGTATGGGTATTCACTGCCCCATAATGGCGTAGGATATTGTAGCTTATAAAAAACTGGCCAAGTGCGAGTCGGACTCGCGCACGAAGAGTTCCGTACCACTATCGCATAAAACGGTAAAAAAATCACGTTTGTTGTATGGGAGGCCTCCTTATGCCTAGGTTACACAGTGCGAGCTGGCATGCGAGCTGACCGAGTCAGTTACTGAGGTGCAGTTACTTGCACCGTGTGACCGCATCATACGAGTTACTGTCATGTGCGAGTGGGACAGTAGCTCGCGTCCGAGTTACTTCAACATTTTTTGTTTTTACTCGCTACTTGCCTTCCCCCACCACGCCACTCGCACGCCGCTCGGTCGTCAACTCGCACGATTTTGCGAAATGACAGTAGCTCGTACGCTCGGGCCCACGCTACAGTGTTTCTTGTTTCGGCGTCAAAATGGCGGAAAGATGGACATCCGATCAAAATATAAAGTTTGTGGAGCTATACAAAGATCAAACGAACTTATGGAATTGTTTGGATCCTAATTATAAGAACAGAGATTTGCGTAAAGCGTCGTTAGAACACATCCGCATGGAATTTAATTTACAAAACACGAATGAAGTTACAAAAAAAATCAAAAATTTACGTTCTACGTATAACCAGGAGTTATTGAAAATTGAAAAAAGCAAAAAAAGTGGATCTGGCACTGATGAGATCTATAAACCATCTATCAAGTGGTTCGATTCTATGGATTATATTATGAAAATAATAAATCTAAAAGAAAAAGAAACACTAAGTAATCTGGTAAGTATTTTATTTCTAATTACACAATCATATCATTTTGCCACGTAACTGCTCCCTCGCCATTGAAATAATTTTTATATTTATCACGCATTTTCTCTGCTATTGCTTTCGATCTATTATTGATTCTCGAGCGACGAATACTCGGTAATTCATTAATTTCGGACCTCCACTGCCCCAGAATGATTTGAAAGTTTATGATGTCTTCATAATCTGTAGTTCCTGGTGGTGTATAAGTGCTTGATGCAGTGGTACGTAACCAATTGTGTAATGTACATGCACATAAGACGATCTTTATCGTAGTTTCCTCTTTAACTTGAATTGGCTTTCCCAAAACACGAAAACGAGATGCTAGAATGCCAAACCCATTCTCCACAATCCTTCTTGCTCTGCTCAATCTATAATTATATATCTTTTCTGCGGTAGTCAATATATTTTTGTAGGGCTTTAGTAAATACGGCTTCAAAGGGAAGGCATCATCTCCAACTAGAATACCATTTTCAGGCAACAATAAATTGTTTTCTAGATACGGATACAAAGAGCAGTTTTGAAATACCCCACCATCTGCATTACGACCGTATGAGCCTATATCTACATATCTGAAAGTATAATCGTGATCTACGACGGCCATGAGCACTATACTGTTTGTTCCTTTGTAGTTATAATATTCACTGCCACAATTTGGTGGTGCTTGAATTGTTATGTGTTTCCCATCAATAGCTCCACAGCAATTCGGGAAATTCCACCTCGAAGCGAATCCTACTTCTATATCTTGCCATTCTTCCACATTGGGTATCTGAAAAATAAAAGAGTAACATTAATTTCAGGAACCAAATCATGCGTCAACGTCAGGAAGCAACGTTGGATCAATGTCAGGAAACGAGGCCATGAATAACGAGGACCTTGATGCTAGTGACAATAGCAACAACGCCGTTCCTACAAAAGTGATGAGGCCACCAAAAACTCCAAAATTAAAGACGAAAGTATCATCAGAACGGTCTGAAATTCAAGCAGCTGTGAATGAGCTCAAAGAACTAAATAACAGTTTAGTAAACGTGTCTGCCCCGATTCCAAGAGAATTAGAAGATGAATGTGATGTTATTGGAAGACATGTAGCACTGCAGCTCAAACAGTTACCTCCGATTGATAGAATTGATGCGACAGATGAAATACAGGCAATACTCTCTAGATACCGTAAAAGCGCCCTCTGTGCTAGAATTGTGTATACACCTTCTGATTACAGTTCTGAATGTACGCCATCACCACAGCCTGCAGTAAATTATCAACTTGTTGGACCTACAATATCTGCACACTCTACACAACTGGAACAATCTTCACAATCTATACTCCATAATGAATGTACGCTGTCATCACAGCCTGTAGTGTTCGCAGCTCCAGTAAATCCTTCACAAACAATGTCTGTAAATTATCAACCTGTTGAACCTACAATATCTGCAAACTCTACGCCACTGCTGGATCAATCTTCACAATCTATACTCCGTAATGATATACTTTCTTCAGCAATATCAATCTCTAAAATAACGAAATAAGCTATGTAGTACTGTAGTTATTAAGTATTACTATGTTAAGTTCACGTTTAATATGTGCAAAAACTTTAACAAATCCGTTGTGAATTTGATTAAGAATAATAAAAATTACTTACTTTGATATAACCTTTTAGACTTTCATTGATAGCAGCACACACTTCTGGTATTATTTTAATTATGGATGCTTTTGAAACTCTGAAAAATACCGACAATAGTCTATACGATATCCCAGAAGAAAGGTATACCAGAGTTATTTCCAACTTCACCCTTGCAGGTATCGCATCCCTCATCAGTGTATCATCACGTTGAATTTTTGGAGCAATTAAATTTAAAAGTATTTCCACTTGTTCAGGTGTCACTCTCATAACCGCTTTATATTCTCGGGGATCTTCATCATATAGCTCTTTAAATATTGTATGCGTTGCCCCTTTTTTTTGCAACCAATCCCTGACCCAAATACTTCTTTTCTTCTTCTTTTTTTGTATAGCTCTTTCAATTCTAAGCATTTCAACACAAAGTATTTTCGTAACCGCTTTTATTGTGGTATGTACTGTGATTAAACGTGTATTTTGCGACAACATTGCAGACGAATTGCCATTGACGAATATGCCAGTACACTGGTGCAGTAGCTGTCTTCTGCGAAGCCAGCAGCTTGCATAGTGTGACCGTGCGAGGCGAGTCGAGCTACTGTCATACGAGTACATAGGCACAGTAGCTGTCTACTGCCACATCAGCAGCTCGCACTGTGTAACCTATCCTTTAATTTATTTAATTTTTTTTATAATTATAATTTTTTGAAGTGAATATACAACTAAATATTCTGTGAATATTTCAAGCGTCTACCTGTTGCCGTTATTAATATCGAGCAAAAAACGGCAAAAAAAACACGTTTGTTGTATGGGAGCCTCCTTAAATATTAATTTTATTGTTTTTAGTATTTGTTGTTATAGCGGCAATAGATATACATCATCTGTGAAAATTTCAACTGTCTAGCTATAACGGTTCATGAGATACAGCCTGGTGACAGACAGACAGACTGACAGACGGATCGTGAAGTCTTAGTAATAGGGTCCCGTTTTTACCCTTTGGGTACGGAACCCTTAAAAGACATAGTATTAGTACTAGTGTCTTACGCCCAGTCTTATCTCCAGTTCATAGGTGGCAAACTGGCACAATAACCAGATACAAAACAAAATTTTCACAGTCTGACCGCCGTAACTTGGCATCTCAACCAGTAGACACCGGTTAACAAAGATAAGCCAACTCATCAATTAAACAATAATCGAGTTGACAACCAGACAACAACAAAACTTATTAAGGCCCTGACCATAAAATCAGCATGAGATACGAGCATTCCTATTGGCCTACCGGCACTGTTGGCGCATGAATTACGGTAGTGAATACGCCCAGATTTTAGAATAAAATCGAATATTGGTCTTTTGAAAAAAATTAAACTTACAAAATGTTCATTATCAAATTGTCTATCCATTAGTGTTAGTGTAAAAAATAATTAATGATCACTTTACGAGGAGATGCATGCTATCAATAATTATTTCACATTTTTATGGTTTTGTTGGAAGGAGATTAGTGAAACATATACCTCTTTAAAAAAAAAAGTGTACTACCATTTTAGAATCAACAATGTATTTTTATTAATTGATATTTATTTTTAAATAAAGAGTAGATAGCTCTTAAAAACTGCACAAAAACGACTAGCGCGGCGTTTTGCTCGGGGAGGCGCCTTAACAAGTTCAAATCAAAACAAAAACCAAACTCACTGCTTTATTAGGAACAAATAATCCAGGTAGACACAGTCACTGCACTTAAAAGGTCCATCGCTGATCATCAAACTGACGTAACACCCGGCATGACAAGGGCTAGTCCCCAAATGTTTCTCTTTCAGCATTTGCTAATTGGGTTCAGACTGTTAGTTCGGTGTTATTATAAACATTACCGAACAATGGTGCTAATTATAAAACATGTGGCCGAAATTTTTTCGCCCAACGGCATTGTGATTAGGGGATCTGTAGCGTGGATATGAATGTCGTGGATTTTAATCGGATTTTATCGGGTTTTGATACGGCTCATGAACCGACTAACACATTACAAAATTGATAAAGCTACACTAATATTGTAAAGTGGCAATCTTTGCCATTTTAGATGTAGGAGGTAATCTCCAAAACAACTCATTTGGTTTCCAAAATTCCTTCACTAAATGAAAGCTACACTCGCTGAATGTCATAGCCTTAGACATAAATCTACTAGATGACGCGATTGTATGTACTTGGCGAGCCAAAAAACCGGTCAAGTGCGAGTTGGACTCGCGCACGAAGGGTTCCGTACCATTATCGCAAAAAACGGCAAAAAAACACGTATGTTGTAAGGGAGCCCCAATTAAATATTTATTTTATTCTGTTTTTAGTATTTGTTGTTATAGCGGCAACAGAAATACATCATCTGTGAAAATTTCAACTGTCTAGCTATCACGGTTCATGAGATACAGCCTGGTGACAGACGTATCCCGGAATCTCAGTAATAGGGTCCAGTTTTTAACCTTTGGGTACGGAACCCTAAAAACGGAGTAAAGTTACGATCAATGATCGTAGTCTGAGCTTTTCATTTAGCATTATCGGCACCGCAAAGCCACCGAAATATAGACAAATGCCATATTGAGCTGTAAAGAATGTATAGAAAAGTTGGCCGAGGCATTGGAAAATGTGTTTTTTTTAAATGATTGTGGAAAAGTAGCACGCCCGGTTTTCATACAGATGGAGGTACTTGTGTTATCTAGTTAGATGTATATCTGTGGCCATAGCCTTCGTTTGTTCCTGTAAGATAGACCACCAGAACGAAATCACCAAAAAAAGCTAGTTATGTATTTAAAAAGAACATTGCGCCAGCAGGAAATTAGATACCCAATAGACTGTTCGTTGAATTTACCTTTTAATTTTACCATTACTTAAGACCGTTACTTAAGACATCGTGGTCGCCCTACTAGTGACTCATTAATATTGGTGCATATAAAATACAATAGAGTGGGTCGTCTTAATGTTTTGATAAATTATTATCTAATGGGTACCTACCATCCGTTGTTAGTTCCTAGTACTGTTATTACTCATTAGTTCCTATGTTTAATGCTTATGATATTATTATGGGCGTACAGTCTAACAAAGCAGTGCCTTTTAAATTATTTATTAATTCACATTCTCCATCACAAGTCTTCTAGTGACATGTTACAAGACAGCAAGTAAACATAAAAGATATCTTAACCTTTTTGGCTGTATGTAATTGTTGTCCTTTTCTATAATTACTTTACTGTTTAGTTGACAAAAATGGACCAAGAATAGAACCTTGCGGAACGCTCATAAACAATAGTAAAATATACCCTACATCCGGCGATTCCGTTAATGCCTACTTTCTGAATCCTATTATTTAAATCGGAAAAAAGAACAGCAGCGGTGTTTCAACCCGATAGTAATGTAGTTGCTTGAGTAATGTATCATTGTAATGCAATCAAAAGCTTTCGACAGATCACAATCAAATCCTAAGGCATGGTGTGACTCTTCACTGACAGAAAAGTTGTTATTTAATAGCCAACATAATATGAATTTGGTGGATTTTTACAATTGGAGTTTACGATATAAGAATAGAGCTATGAAATGGCACAAATTGTAACTTATCTTCTTAACCTTGTCAAATATTTCCATACGGGTAACAATTGTGTGAACCACATGAATCAACATTTAATTAAATAATGGCATAAGTATCAATATATCCATTATTATTACGGTCACGCGCCGTTGTATTTCAACTACTTTTGTTTCTATAACTTTTAACTACCTAAAGTAAAAATAAGTCTTGGGCAGCGGCCATGTTGTTTAGAATATAATAGGACTTCATAGTATAACAAAATATTTCACAATACACTTGTCCATTGAATCATAGGTATTTGTACCTATCACTGCAGTCGTTAAATCATCCACTCCAATTGGTAGATCCTGTCCATCTCTACCAATTGGAGTAGATGATGAGCCGTGCCTAGTTCTAAGCTTTTTAATCGGCAACCATCGGAGTCAGAACACAACGAAGCTGAGAAAAAATACTTGGTTGGTTTTCTTTGGCGGCAAAATTGCCTGTCGGGCTACAATTTGGAGGTACATAATGTGCGCTGGAGCTACACGACCAGCGCCCTAATTTCGTAATTTAAAAGAATGGTGCACGAATGCTTTGCTTGCATTCATTGTTTCATATGTTCAAAAAACCGTCTACTCGACAGCGTAAATCACGCAATGAATACTGTTGAGTTGTCAAAACGAAAGAGAGCGCGCGTGCTTCGTGTCGTGCTGTCAAACAAAATAGTTATGCTATATTTGGGTGCTGATTGAGCAACCCTTTCACAACCGGACAACCAGACGTACTGCAGTATCTGCAGTTGGTTGATATCCCGATTACTTCCTAAGTTCCTACTAAACTGTTCTCCTCCACTATTATTAACCGCACAGTCAAAGTATGGAACTCTTTAGAAGCGTCTGTATTCCCTATCACCTATTATAACTCATCCACCTTTACAGCAAGAGTGAACAGGCGTCTTCCCATCGTGGAACCTCATCTATCAGGCGAGATCGAAAACGAAAACCGGCACAAAAACCACCAATCTATTTGAATTTTTAGGGTTCCGTCCCTCGAAAGGAAAAACGGAACCCTTATAGGATCACTTTGTTGTCCGTCCGTCTGTCTGTCAAGACCCTTTTTTTTCAGGAACGCGTGGAGGTATTTAGCTGAAATTTATATCAAATACTCAGGTCTACTGTCCCTTAAAGCTATCAAAAAATCAAACTTCTAAGCCAAAGCAATCAAAAGATACAGCCGTTTATGCCGCAAATTTCCGCAAATTTTAGACACTCGCAAGGGAATCAAAACCTACGTACTTCCCGTGAACTCAGAAACTTGAAATTTCGTACGAAGCAACGTCTTATAGCACAGATAAAGGAAAAACTGCGTAAACCGTAAATTTTTAGTTACATTGTATAATAAAATTATGTTTAATCATTTTAAACTTACTACCCCTTTTCTCATGAACGCGTAGAGAGTATTAAATTGAAATTCATATCAAATTCTCAGGTCTATAATACCTTTAAGCTGAGGTTTTTACGGAACCGTCGGTGCGCGAGTCTACGATGACAATATACGATCGCACTTGGCCGGTTATTTTTATTTTTATTGTTGACAGGCTTGCGCTTGACCACTCTCTCACCTGATGGTAAGCGATGACGTGGTCGACGATGAAGCACGTTTGCCTAGAAGAAACCTATTCAATCTTGGCTTAAAGACACCCAGGTTGTAGCCAACAGGCAATACAGACTCCGGCAGGGAATTCCACTCTTTTGCTGTACGCATAATAAAAGTATTCCCAAAACGTTTGGTGCGTATGGGTGGGATGTCCACCATGTACCGATGACGCATCGCCGTACGTCTTGTAGTCCGATGTTGGAAAGGGCTAGGAGGAATTAGTTCATGCAATTCCAACGCACACTCCCCGAAATGTAACCGATGAAAATCTGACAGGCTGGCCTTTACAAATGGTAATTGATAAAAGGGAATATATTGTTTTAACAGTGAATGGATTTTCACCTTCATAACATTTGTATAACAGTGTAACCCATTACAATTAACTCGTAAATTACCCATATATAAGCATATCATTAACAACATAATTAGTCAACGACACAGACTGACGTGGTAATGTAAAAACACCATCTTGTATAGCAATCGTAGTATTTTTAAGGCTGCCACAGACAGGCGCAACGCGACGGTGCGACGACCAACTTCAATCATTTTTAGGGTTCCGTACCCAAAGGGTAAAAACGGGACCCTATTACTTCACGATCCGTCTGTCTGTCTGTCAGTCCGTCTGTCACCAAGCTGTATCTCATGAACCGTGATAGCTAGACAGTTGAAATTTTCACAGATGATGTATTTCTGTTGCCGCTATAACAACAAATACTAAAACCGAATAAAAGAAATATTTAAGTGGAGCTCCCATACAACAAACGTGATATTTGTTGTTTTTTTTTTCGCGATAATGGTACGGAACCCTTTCTGCGCGAGTTCGACTCGCACTTGGCCGGTTTTTCTACAGATTCATCTGTCCTACGTTTCGCGCGAACTTGAATAGGAACGATTAATAGTGCGCTCGCGGCAAGTGTTATTTTCGCGTTTGCTATTGTATATCGTGTGTACTTAGTACCTAGTTCTAAAGCGTTCTATGTGTTCTTGTTCTAATCGATATGTAGAATGCAATTTCAATGTCTAAAGCCCCTACAGAAGCGATGCGACAGTGCGAGAAATTGTTCTTCAGGTACAGGTGGAACAATATCTATAAAAAAAAAACCCGACTGCTTGAAAAGCGAACTAATAAAAAGGCGTAAACAAGGAGAAAATCATGCTGCAGTCGGAGGATACATATGTATTCGCGAGCTAGCTGACCAAAACCAGACGTAACCTCCGACTGCACAGCATGCTTTTTTCCTTGTTTACGTCTTTTAAGTTCACTTTTCAAGCATTGGGTTTTTCGAGTCAGGTACATTTAAACAGTGTTTTATTATTTTAAAATCACGTTTTAAAACCCTTTATTTTGATACCCCACACGATGGGCCTGATGGCGCCCTAAATCCGCCATTTTCCAATTTTAATGTAACCAGTGACACTCGCAGGGTTAAGACGAATCGATTGACGTATGAATCATCAAAATCGGCCAACGCGTTTGGCCTCTAGAACGCCACATAGGAACGAACGTACATATATAGACTGATAAACACAATACCCTCCTTCAGCAGTCGGGTCTGTCTGGGCTTTAGACATACAATTACATTCTGTGATCTACATCGACTAATCAGCACAGTCATCATCCCAGAGGCTGATTGGCAATTTGAACACTACTTAAACCTAACTTTATGTAAATATTCGATAATTAGCTACTTTTAAATAGAGATATGAGAACTGATTATTTACAATGCCAGATGGCCATTGAGGAAAAAATTCAAATCATTACATCTTTTTAACCGACTTTCGAAAAAGGTTCTATGTTCAACTTCATGTATGTTTTTTTTTATATGTATGTTCACCGATATCTCCGTCTATAATATTGTGGACCAATTTTGAAAATTATTTTTTTGTTAGAAGTAGTATGTTCCAGACCATTTTTTTTGCGTTATGAACACCAACTTAGCTATTCTAGCTATTCTAAGTCATCAAGATTCCCAGTCTGGTTTTCCAGATCACTAATACGAATATTTAATGGTAAAAATAAGGCCTGGATTAAATGGAAAACATATAATAACCTGTCAGATTACGAGCAGTTCTCTTTTCTTAGGCGGAGTTTCCAAATGGAGTGTAAAAAGTGTTATAATCGATATATAAGTGGAGTCGAGGATAATATAAGGAGGAATGTTAAAAATTTGTGGAGTTATGTGGCTAATCGCAAATCCAATGGTGGTATACCAGCCACGGTATTTTACAAAAATGTTAATTCCAGTGACCCAAATTCTATTTGCGATATGTTCTCTGACTTTTTTCAGTCGGTCTATGAAGCTACCACTTTTAATGACAGTGACTGGACGCCTCCCGAAATATTTTCAGACAAATGCGTTGTAATTAACCGTATCACTTTCAGTCTTGATCAATTACTGCAAGCTTTGAAGTCATTGGATGTTACTAAAGGCCCCGGCCCAGATGGGTTACCACCTTACTTTATTAGAAGAGCAGCTGATAGCTTGTACATTCCTCTATGCCATGTTTATAATAAATGCATTACTGAAGGTACATTTCCTGAAGTTTGGAAACAGGCCTACATTACCCCAGTACATAAAGCAGGTTCTAAACACGATGTTGAAAACTATCGCCCCATATCTATCCTGTCTGCCTTGTCTAAGGTTTTCGAGAGACTTGTACACAAAGCAATTTATCCAACCATTCATAACATTATTCTCACACAACAACATGGATTTGTTCAAAAGAGATCTACTGCTACAAATCTATTAACTTTTACAGATTACTTGTTTAATCATATGGATGGACAGGTACAAGTAGATGCGGTGTACACAGATTTTCGTAAGGCTTTTGATAAGGTGGATCATGAGCTGCTTCTCAGAAAGCTTGCGTATAATGGCATTCGTGGGGATCTGCTTCGCTGGTTTGCATCATATGTCTCAAACAGATCGCAAAGAGTTGTAGTTAAAGGCTATCGGTCCAATTCAATCGGCGTTACTTCTGGTGTGCCACAGGGCTCTATTTTGGGGCCTCTTCTTTTTATTCTTTTTATTAATGATATCGAGTCTTGTTTCATTCACTCAAAATTTTTGCTATATGCAGATGACCTTAAAATCTACAGACCAATTCGTGACCATACCGATACTGTGCTACTGCAAGAGGATCTTCACCGATTTTCTAGTTACTGTGTAGAAAACAAAATCCAGTTAAGCTCATCTAAGTGTGTGTCTATTACATTTACGAAGAAAAAAAACTTTATAAGTGGTAGTTACACGTTAGATAACACTATACTGCAAAGAGTTATGTCAGTAAAAGACCTTGGAGTACTGCTGGACTCTAAACTGCATCTTGATCAGCATATTCAGAAAATAATAAGTAACGCTTTCCGTATGTATGGCTTCGTCATGAGAGCTTCTAGTGACTTCAAGCGCATAGATACCTACATGCATTTGTATAAGTCGTTAATTAGGTCACAGCTCGAATACGCTGTACTTATTTGGAATCCGCTTTATAGGAAATACATCGACAGCTTGAAAAGAGTACAACACAAATTCCTAAAAGCCTTAGAATATCGGTGCCGTCACGACTTGCGTTCGCCCAATTCTCCCCATAGAAATATGGATTTGTTAAGCTTGGAATCTAGACGCCTTTTCCTAGAAACTATGTTTCTCTATGACTTATGTAATGGCAGGTACGACTGCATAGATCTTGCCAATAAATTGAGCTACGTTGTTCCGAGGACTGTCATTGTACGAGGGGTGCGCGCACGTCCGCTATTCGCAGTCTCCTCCTGCCGCACCAACGCTGGAGTTCGCGCGCCTCTTCGACGTATGGCAGTAAAATTCAATGACGTTTTTGCAGACTTGGACATGTTTACATTGTCATCAAATAAGTTCAGGATCTCCTTGATCAATTTAATTAGTGGCTCAAAAAAGTAAAGCAAGAACTGTAGTTTTATCTAATTTATTTGAATTTATTTTATTTTGTTTTTGTATAAATATGGTTTAATTTAAGATTTTGTTTTTATTTTTTATAATTGATTGAATTTTAATTATTTTTGATAATTTTTTAATTGTATTTTTCTTAATGATCCTTTAGATTTTAAAACTTTTGACATTTAAATTGCATGCTAATTTTATTTTATTTTTTTACATCTAAATCAATTTTGAATTTTAATTACTTTTGACATTTTAGTAATTTTTGAAATTTATGAATTTAATTACTTTTGATAAGTACTTTATGAATTTTAATTACTTGCTGATTTATATATTTATATGTATTTTTGTTTTTGAATTTTAATCTTATTGTTTATCTGTGTTATTCTCAGCCTCAGTTGTGGGCATTGGTAGGTAACATTATTTTATTAAGTTGTGGATAACGTCGTGGGCTACACATATATTATGTTACTTTTTAATTTTTATTTTTTTTGTCTTTGTATTGTTTTGTGTAACTGTTTGTTTTCCCAAAATAAATAAAAAAAAAACTTCCCAAAATAAAGTTATTTTTCACTTTGTAGTTTTCTTATTTGGAAGTCGGTTTTTAAGATTTCGTTCTAATGAGAGCTATGGTTCGGAACGACTTGGACAGATGTCAACTTGACGTAACACTAAGCACTAGTTTTTGGCGCGAAGAAGTGACAGAGGTCAAGGATAGAGTAAGAAAATGGCGGGTTGGATTGAGTTGTAAATTTGTAATTGGCGAAATACAGTGAGAGTGACTGATTGTTCGTGTATATAAAACTACGTGCTTAGTGGAATGTCGTATACCTACGTTATTCTCCAATACATAACGTGATCCGTTACATTTTGTTGTGACCCTACATATAAGCGAAGAAGTTGGTTTGTCACTCGTATTAGCCCACAGATTACCTCCCAGGTAATCTGTACCTCCCAGGTAATCTGTGTATTAGTAAGAACCCATGCAATAATGGCCTTTCCTGACAATTAGACAGTACTCCCTAAATATATATACTGTTAATTAAATGATTTTGTGTAACTATACAAAATAAAAACTTTGCACAGAGCTAATACACAGCCTAGAAGGGCTTTTTATCAAAGTACAATCAACTGCTCGAACATGGTATTGGTAACAGTCCATCAACTACATTTTTTTTAGTTTACGGGACTGCCAAATGGCCAGTGAGGAAAAATTTGGGAATACAATCCCGAGCATGTTTTTCAATCCCGGGACTACGGGAGTTTTGAAGCGTAATCCAGTTATCCCGTGCCTGTCCTGGGATTAGACTATGTGGTTTCTAATTGGGCTCAAATGAAAAAAATACTTGAATTATTTAATAATAAATGTTTTTAATGTCTTTGCACACAAATCTATACTAATATTATAAAGCTGAAGAGTTTGTTTATTTGAACGCGCTAATCTCAGGAACTACTGGTTGGAATTGAAAAAATATTTTTGTGTTAGATAGATCATTTATCGAGGAAGGTTATATAACATCACGCTACAACCAATAGGAGCGGAGCATAAATGAAAAATGTTGCAAAAACCGGCAAAATTATTCCTTTTTGAGAGATTCCGTTGGGTGCGCTGCGTAAGCGGTTAATGGCGGTTAAAGTTACGCAACATTCATGTATGTGGGGTAGGTAGGGTAGGGTAGGTAGGTAGCCAGTTGACGGGCGCGAAGCCGCGTGGGACAGCTAGTTATGATATATTTATATACTGTTAATTGAAACACATCAACACGGTCTAGAGATATTTTTAAAAAAGCGAATTACTATCAATGTGTTAATTATTTATATGACATGTATATATTTAAAAGATACGTTATTTAATATTCTACCATTTTTTAATAATGGTTAAGGTACTTCGATTAAAATTTCAAGATTTTATGGAAAAAAAATGAAGCATAGACGGAAACCGTATATGAATTAACTTTTAATTTATGAGTAAAAACTGAAAAAAATAGAAAAATCATTTAATTTGTGTTTATAAACTTGAAGTTAGTAGTCTGAGAAAGCGCCCATGATGTTCATAACACATCGGCAACGATTCGGCATGCTCAGAACAAGGTTGTCAATATCTTGCTGCGGAATATTGTCCCATGTCCTTCTGAGGTGCGCAAAAAGTTGATTTTCTGTAGCCAGATTTTCAGTATCTTCCTCTTCTCCCTAACATCGTCTAAGTCCTAACATTGTGTGTATGTAACCAAGCTGCTACCGTTCCCGCCGTGTGTGCCCGGGCATTGTCGTGCATGATCAGGAAATCTTGCCCCATTTGTGTTCTGTGGGGCAAGATTACGGTCCCCAGCACCTGTTGGACGTATCGTTCTGCCGTCATATTGCCCCGCACCCAAACGAGATCCGTCCGTCCTCCAAGACGAATTCCTGCCCAAACCATAATTGTTCCTCCTTGGTATGGGTGAACTTCCTGAGGGTTCTGAAGACGGCTCCATCGTCCAGGAACTCGCCAAACACGCGTCCTTCATGAATCTAGATGGATGCCGGATGAATCCAGGTCATCCGTGAACAGCACATTGGACCATTGCTCACGGCCCCAGTCCACGTGGTTCCGAACACATTCTAATCATCGTCCACGATTGCCTCTCCGTAAAGGTGGGACCCGGAGTGGTCTACGAGAGCGTAGATTGCTTTCATGCAGTCGCCTTCTTACAGTTTGGTCACTCACAAGCACTTGGTGTTCCACTCGCAGCCTTTGGACCAATTGAGTCGCCGTTGCATTTGGTTGAGCTCGCGCAGTAATTTGCAAAAATCGGTCTTGTCTGGGGGTACTTGGCCCCCGGTGCCCCTCCGCTACTTCACCTGTGGCACGATAGCGTGTCCACAATCTTGAAATTACATTTTGGTGGGTCCCTATGGCCTCAGCAACATTACGCTGAACAGACTAGCTTTCAGCATTCCCACGGCTCGTAACATCTCCGCCCTCGTCAAATGTTGGCGTTGCATGGCTACAATACCTCAATTTTAACTTTATCTTTCGTTTAAAAATGAAAAAAAACTGTAACTAAACGTTATTCGTATTGTTTTCTAAATTTCGCACAAATGAAAATTCCCTCTCCTACACATCAAGACATTCTTATGCCACCGAAACAAAAGAATTTTCAAAAATTTGAATTTGGAATTAGTCTGAGATAAATTACAAACAAATCGGTGTATAAAAGATTCCAATGCGGCCAGTACTTTTCGATTTATTTAATTGAGTATGAAATATCCCTAGACCGTGTTGATGTGTGTATAAATCGGTGTGATATAAACAGAATCGCATCGAGCCATCAGGCAGTTAGGTTGCTAAGTGTTACCACTGATAAGCGACTGACCATAAATATATCTATACTATTTTTTTTTTTGTTTTTTGTTTGTACCGAATAGGTTTCGAAACTACCTACTGGACCGACTGCAAAAATACTCTCACTTAGGGAAAGCTACATTATTCCGGAGTAACATTGGCTATAATTTATTTTCAAAATAGTTAGAGATCCTTATGAAAATTGCAATACTTTAACCCAAAGTAGCAAATAATTGTCTATAAAATTCATTATTTGGCGTGCGCTGAGAAAACTATTGATGATACATAAAAATTATGTACTAGGTACATGATTAAAATACTCATTATTACCTAAAAAAACGTCTATAAGAGAATATATCTAACTGTCCTAGTCACAGGTCCTAGTTAAGTCACAATAGCAGCTTTAGTGTTCTAAAATTTAGATCGCCGCGCCGCGCCGCCACCGCCCGGGTAGAAACAAAAGTTGGTTATATTCGTATTGTAGTATTAATTCTTATTCAAATAAATAGTTTAATAAATTGGTAGGTAGGTATGTAGGATAGGGTAGCTAGGGTAGGTAGTGTAGGTAGGTACGGTAGGGTAGGCAGGGTAGGATAGATTGGGCAGATGAGTAGGTTCGTAGGTAGGTAAGGTAGGTGGGTAGGTAGGTAGTTATGTAGGGTAGGTACGGTAGGGTAGGCAGGGTAGGGTAGGTAGCTATGTAGGGTAGGGTAGGTAGCTATGTAGGGTAGGATAGGTAGATTGATAGGTAGGGCAGGTGAGTAGGTTGGTAGGTAGGTAAGGTAGGTGGGTAGGATAGGTAAGGTAGGTGGGTAGGTAGCTATGTAGGGTAGGATAGGTAGGTTGATAGGTAGGGCAGGTGAGTAGGTTGGTAGGTAGGTAAGGTAGGTGGGTGGGTAGCTATGTAGGGTAGGATAGGTAAGGTAGGTGGGTAGGTAGCTATGTAGGGTAGGATAGGTAGGTTGATAGGTAGGGCAGGTGAGTAGGTTGGTAGGTAGGTAAGGTAGGTGGGTGGGTAGCTATGTAGGGTAGGATAGGTAAGGTAGGTGGGTAGGTAGCTATGTAGGGTAGGATAGGTAGGGCAGGTCAGTTGGTTGGTAGGTAGGAAGGTAGGTAGCCAATTGACGGGAGTGAAGCCACGGGTGTCAGCTAGTTTATTTATAAATGTTGTTATAATCTCTAAGGAGAGTTCTCTTAAGAAGAGTATACAAGCAAGCCAAGCAACAACATCATTAAATAATGAAGTATTACATTCTAGTGGAATACTACATATAATGATATATTAACTTATCTTCCATCATATCACATTATTTAATAAGGCTAATAGAAATATCTTCAGATAACACATGCACTTAAGTTGTTTACAATTATTGATTATACTAACAAAGATTGTAAATTTAATTATTTTAGTTAATTTCTAAAGTATTAATATTTGCTGTTAATATTAACAGCAGCACGAGTTGATCATCAAGGTTAAGCAATGTTTGACGAGGTTGGTCCATGTATGGGTGACCATTTCAACATACCAAGTTTCCTCCGTGCCTCGGAAAGCACGTTAAGCCGTTGGTCCCGGCTGTCATTTGAAGATCTTTGACAGTTGTTACAGGTAGTCAGAAGATTGAGATCTGACTCCAGTCTTGCCAAGGGGTACCGTGTTACCCAGTTACTGGGTTGTGGAGGTCAGATAGGCAGTCGCTCCATGTAAAACACTGGTACTGGTGAGTGGTGAGACTGGAAGCCGACCCCAATATAGTTGGAAAAAGGCTGGGCAGATGATAATGTTTGCTGTTAGAAAACCCAATTCTAGATTATGCTAGCAGATATATAGAAATGGGTCTTAAAATTTGTATTTAAACATTTAAGAGGTGAAGACAACCTAGACACGTATTTGCTTACCATAAAGTCGGGTATGTGTTTAGCAAAAGAAATACCGTTTGCCCTAGCCTAGGGTTACTTTTACCATCCATTGGATTGGTCCAGAAAAATGTACCTACATTTGGCTTCCCGTCAAAACATTGTTTTTTTTTTATCAACCATGTCTGTCCCCTAATAATATTTTCTTGTTTCATACTCTTCAGACCATTATTATTATTATACGTTTTCTTATAACTGTTTTTGTCAGGACTGTTCAAAGTCAAAGTCAAATATATTTATTCAATTAGGCCAATAAGCGGCACTATTGAATGTTAAATAAATATTTAAAAGATATTATAATATATGATACTACTGTGCATTCGGAAAAGTAGCTTGTTATGGAGAAGAATGCACAAGAAACTCCATAAACATAACATAATTGTATATAAAATTCAAAAAGTAACTTTTTTTCGAAGCTACTTTGTTTGTTATTGTTTGTTGAAGCTACTTTGTTTTGTTATTGTTAATCTACCCTTGTTTTAATAATTTTACTATGACGTCAAGTTCCTTCGATATTTGACTGTCGTAATATTAACTACTACCTACTGTTAATTTAGTTAAGTTTCTCTTGAAGTGAACTGTAATTTGTTCTTTGAGAAATAAATATCTTTAAACCGAACTTAGCCTAAACTTATTAATTTCAGACGACTTATGACCACTGTGAAGTAGGTATACCGTATAATTATGTCTGTACTTATTAAAAAAAACTGGAATATTTTTAGGAATTTATACCAGTTAAAAATTATATATATTTTATAACAACTTGAACTGACTGTGTCCTATTATATTAAGAGTACAATAATTAAAAATATTTTAACTAAATAGCTAGTATTATATTATCTGTGTAAATAGGTAACTGTTAAATTGGATAAAAGGACATCTAAAAAAATTATATTTCAATATTGTAATGATAAGTAAACATTGTTTTGTAGGACTTATAATCATGCTAGAAATATTACGAAATTGATAATTTATGTAGTCGATTTAAGCAATTTGTCTAAAGTATTATTAAAATAAAATTATAGTATTGCACTCACTTTTATTACTTGTAGCTGCTTTCTAACTAGGGCTCTTCAGACCCCTATCATCCATTTATTTGTTTACTAACTGTCCTCAAGATATCACACTAAATGATAATTGTTATCACACATTTTATTGATAAATTGATAAAAAAAAAATTAGAAAGTAAATAGAAAATTTAATCACACCTGATAACATTTAAAACCAATTTTAATAAAAACTCTAAAGAGAATTTATGTCACAAGCCACTCTAGCTCACTGCTCACTACATACAAACGCGTATTTGTTTTAGTTTCATCAAAGAAAGTGAATACCATTCATAAAAATTTGCAAACAAATAAAATCGTCAACTCCATTCGCATTCAGAAGAAAAATTAAATATCAATGGTACCTAATGATTGCCTGTCATTGTCAAAATAAATAACTGTCAATCGGAGCGATTACGTAACACTTAGTCGATTTCAAAGATTATTTATTATTAGTCAACTAAAATGCCACGCGTTATCTTACTTATTGATTTATTCTTATCTTCGTTAAGCCTGTGCTACACGGTCGCCGACCGAGACAAAAACCAAGGTCACCTTGGTTGGAAGCGTGTTGGGCGATGCGGGCGGTTTGAAACATGCTCCCAAACCCAACCTCCTGAGACAACCACAGGCACAGTATGTTTCAAAGAGTACTATTATATACTGGTTCGTTGTTGTATGTTTAGAACGCTGCGCAGAGAGGACGTATTTACGGTCGTCCCGTACGTTCATTACAACGACGTCATGGTGCCTTGACTATCAAAACTTCAAATAGAATATACTAATAAACTTTAAAAACTAAACTCTAATCTTACTATCTTCTTACTAATATCATAAATGCGAAAGTTTGGATGGATATGTGTATGTTAGTTGCTCAATCAAGCTAAAATTGTTGAGCGGATCAGGATAAATTTTGCCAAAGAGATAGATTATCTAGAATAGCACCAGTGCCGGATTACCCACGTAGCAAATGCTACAGGCCCCGCGAATTGGAGGGCCTCGCGCTACAACGCCTGTCTGACCGTAAAAAAATAAGTTTAGATAAGCGTAAAATATCTTGCATGCCTTAAACGCGAAGCGCTTAGGCTATGCTTCACTCCCATCTGAAAAACTAAAACTCGATTTCGTTGAAACTCGATTTTTTTTTCTTTGTATTTTTGTTGCATCAGTTTACATTCCACCATATTATTATAACGCCAACAATTGTGATTTGTGACCCCCTGGCGAATGAAAAAGGCAGCCCAAAGTTTCTTGTCAGTTCTCATGGCTCAACCCCAATCAGCTAACTGACCGTAGGCAAATTGGCTCAAATAGCTCTTACATAAGTATCATGGATGTTATTTACTTACATGAATATAAATTTTAATTTGATTGTTCGTATGTAACTTTGATTGTACCTAATAAATATTTAAAATAATATAAGTTTGAACTATTTTATTACCCAAAGGTTAAAAAAGCCAACCAATTTGATTCGTAATAGTAATAAAAAAGCACAGATATGCGTGTTCCTACATAGCCGCTCCGGGTGGTCACACACACACATTTTCGGTTTTATTTTTTAATCTGAGTTTAATACCATAAACTTGAGAACCCTTGGCCGAATTTGCTACAGGCCCTGCGCTGGCATAATCCGGCACTGAATAGATAGTGAACGAAAGATCACTTAGGCATATTTTCATCCCGGTATAATGTTCCCTAGGTACCTTTAAAGTAAAAGAATAAACAATAAAAAAAATATCGAATGTATTTTTTTTTAGTTGCGTCTACATGACTCTGATGTCAAATCCCAAAGAAAAACGAGATAAAAAGATAACAAATGTTAACAAAGCATCTAGAAGGCCTACAATGTTTACACATTCACATAACAATCGGTAAAAGAATCTATACAAAGGTAAAAAGAAATTAAGAAAATGTTTATCAAGACTAAATTTAACATGTGGCACAAATGTTGTTACCAGTGCTGTAACTATTCTTAGAAAAGGGTTATAAAGATGATTGAAAACCATTGTAAAAAGTCTGAAAGAAGAGATAAAAGAAAAAATGAGATTGAGAATAGTTTGTGACATTCACATACCTATTTGTGCCGTTTAAGAGTTACCAGGCAAGCTGCATGCGCAGACGGATCAAAAGCCATTTTTTTTATCTTCAACGTAGTCCTTGATTTTATAATATGTTTTTTTAATAAGGACACGTTTGATGCAGTTGTTGAACTTTCCATCTGTCAGTTCTATAACTGACTTTTACAGCTATCTCCAATATGATCGGATTCTATTCTACAGAACAAGGAGACGCTCTTGTTCTGGAGCTTGCCACGTCGTAAGGCGTGTCTGGCTTCCACTGCCAAGGGATGGGGGAAACGTGTATTGGTCACCGATTGGAGAGCCGCCATGGAGTCGCTGAAAATGCCGAACGTGGTTCCACTGCGCTTGAGCGCTTCCCCTGCTGCTCTTTGCAGAGCCAGGAGTTCTGCCTGATAGACGGACGGCAGAGCAAGCTAGGATAGCGCCGCTCCAACCTTGCCCTCAATTTAGCTGCCGGTAAAGAACGCACAGCAAAATTGCTGTCGTTATATCGTTCCTCGTCTACCAGGCTTCCCAACTCCAGGCTCATTTGCTCCGCGGGGTGCAGGGCCTCCAGCGCTGGGAACATCCATTCCACCTCCCTGTCCCTCAATACAGGCTGGGGCATTCCCCTCCTTGCTTCGTAGAGCACAGCCGCCTCCCGGACGCGAAGGTCGAGCGGGAGCATCCCTGTCAGCAACATGGCCGAGTGCAGGGAGACCGTCTGATATACCTTGCACATTTTTTGGGCAATTCAACGCTGAACGGTCCTAAGTTGTTTTATAACTCCCAACTTCTTGGCAGCTGGTGCCCAAACGCTAACAGCGTAAATTATTATGGGCTCTATAGCCGCCACGTACAGTACACGAACAATCTCCGGGTGGAGCCCGCAACTGACCTTTGCGGCTCTGCACAACTGCTTGTAGATCCCATTTGCCCTCCTGCAGACGAGTGAAACGGGTGTTAAACGTTAGCTTCTCATCTATCGCCACTCCCAGAAGCTTTATTTCTTTCAACATGTCAATGTCGATCCCCCCATGCTCAGGCGCGGTGTTTCATATTTTAATTTTCTGGTTATCACCACGGCGGTGGTCTTGTGCGGAGCAAATTTCAGTTTATTCTGGACACCCCACGCCAGAACATGACTGAGATCGGCATTGGCATATTCCTCCACCTCCAATGCAGTCTAACCGTCAATAACCAAAAGAACATTATCCGCTAACGCCTGGATGTAGTTCCCCCTATCTTCTAAAGCTTTTAGGAGAGGGTCTACGACTAAGTTCCACAATATGGGTCCCCCTATTGAGCCCTGGACACAGTCCTAGCTTGTCCCCTTGCTATATCTGCTTTGCTTGCTTCCCCACCGTACCTGATCGAGACTTTCCGGTCACTGAGGTAGCTGTCGATGGCGCGCTTGAGGTCGACTGGACATTTCTCCTCCACCAGTCTGACTCTAATCATTGGCCACCAAGCACTGACGAATGCTCCCTCTATGTCTAAGGATACAAGCGTGACTATTCTTTTTTGTGCTAGCTTGCTGTGGACGTGCTAAATGAGAGCATAGAGGGAATCCTCCGTGCTCCTTTGCGCCATGAATCCGTATTGGCGGTTGCTCATCCTCGGTAATAGATGGAACTTGAGGCGGGCCACCAGCATCTTTTCAAAGATTTTCCCTAATATGGGCAATAGCCCAATCGGCCTATATGCTTTGGGAGTGTAATAGCTGTCTTTGCCGGACTTCCTCAGTATCACTACCGTTGCCTCCTTCCAGGACGTGGGGAAGTGGTGGTTTTCCAGGCACGCCGCCAATAAGTAGGTTGCGGTGCCGCGATATGGTATGGTAGGCATCGCGGCTGAGGTTTGGAGGCCGCGGTGGGAGAGGAGTGCCGATATTACGGTGCTCGCCCTACTCTCCGCGGCCTGCACGGGGTCGCCACCGTCTGATGGCGGACATGGTTGGGCCGCAGGGGAAGGGGAGTGTCGGGTTGGCCGCTCTTACTATCCCCTGAGGCCGAAAAGTGGTAGGTGGTCACAAGGGGACCAAGGGTGCCACACACGGGGTCGTCTGGCGCCCATGTGCCGGCTTGGTCCCTGGGGTGGTCACGGCGTGCAACGTGTTCTAATACGCCGGTGACGGGGGTTACTCCTCAAAGGAGGGTCCGGTGACGGACAGCCGCGGCGGGTTCGCGGATCGGATTTATGCTTCCGCGTTCCCGTGTTTCCGCCATAAGCAGCACAGGAGGACACCGTGGAGTTTTTGTGGGTTAGAGTCACACATGACTGCACCCCGTGGTAGCGTTTATAAGAAAAGACTTGCTAGTTTACGTTAATCTCAATTTAGTATTACAATTTCGTGCTTTCTGCGTGTATTTAAATCATGGAAGTCGCTTCTTTTGAAAAAATACATTCCAAAATATAAAGTGAAGCTAGAGTCAGTATATCGATCTCTTTAAATTTTTCTCTTATTGACTACCTTAGCGAAGCATGCCAAAAAGGCTGATATAATGCTAGAATGTGTTTACGTTGTGTTTATCTGTATCTTAATGCAGAACAAAGCTTTTGATTGACTATCAAAGAACTGAAGACTTAAAGCCTCAGAAACCAACCATAACAATAAAAAAAAAAGTGTCAAAACACTGTCATCTGTCAATAGCAAAAGTCCGACAAGCTCTGTTTTCATGGTTTTCGTTTATTTTTTGTACAAAAATCGTATTAGATATGTAAAGTAAATATCTGTGGCAAGTTGAATAACTTTCTATAAAATATCAATCACAAATACATAAAACATGGCATTCAACAACCAGAAACGTAAGAGAACGCCAACGAAAATCGAGGACATGGATAAGGAGGAAATACGTCAAGCTATTTTGAAGAAGCGAGAGTGTAATGCTAGGGCTCAACAGATCGTCGAGAGCCTCCTGGAACCGAGCGTTACTGAGGAATATTTACTCCAGTGCCTTCCAGACATCAACCAAGCTCATTTCGAAGATGTTATAGAAGAAAGAACCATAATCCATTTGTGTGGATACCCACTGTGTAAGAAGGCCCTGTCGATGAAGGATATACCTAAACAGAAATACAAGATATCATTGAAGACTAACAAAGTTTATGACATCACTGCTAGGAAGAGTTTTTGTAGTAACTCATGTTATAATTCTGCAATGTATGTTAAGAAGCAGATGTTGACTAGCCCCCTATGGTTCAGAGAGTATGAACAGGTACCAACATTCCACCTCTTGAAGCTAGATGCTGTAGGCACTATGGGAGAGGAAGTAGATGTAACATTGATTGAAAGAGTGAAGATCTCTGAGAAGAAAGCATTTACTTCAATCAACGATTTTGCTGAAGCAAGTCTTAATGAAATGCCTTCTAATGCTCAAGATGATAATGAGAACAACAATGAACAAACAAGCAATACAAAAGAAACCAAAGGAAGTAGTTCAGAAAACCAGAGTGAATTAGACAAAGCACTAGCAGCAATTAATGAACAATTAGCTAATATTGACCTAAAGTCCGTTGACAACATCTCCATTAAACCAGAAATTACTATAGACGGTAAGCAAGAAACTGAAGGCCGTAATCTAGCTGCACCACAACCATTTACTGAATTAAATGTTAATTCAAAAACTGAATCAGATATAGCTGCTAAGAAAACGCCCAAAAAAGGACCTAAACGACTAAACATTGTAGGTGACATTGTAGAAAAACCTGAAAAGAAAATTGACCCAATTTTGATGACAACCCCTGTTTCCACAGCTGTTGACAAAGAATTTAAATCAAAGAAAAAGGTGCTGTTGAAAAAGCAACCTTTAGTAACCGTATTAACCATTGAAGTTGAAAAATGTCTAGCTGAATGGTTCACTTTAGACACCATTCTCTTTTTATTTGGTGAAGAAAATGTTCGAGAAATGGTGGCTAACAAAGGAGATAATATTAGAGAATATCTAAATAATTTTGCAAAAGGAATATTCTATAGTTCCAACGTGTATGACCAGTACCAAGCGTTGTGCAAGAAACTAAATATGCTAGAGTTAGAAGACAGAAAGTTTGATACGCAAACACTGAAACGAGAGACGAAGCCATTGCCAGACTACACAATGCTGCAAGAGGAGAGTAAGAAAATGCAATTAAAAGTAAAAGCATTCTTCTCTGGAGAGACCGAAGTAACTGAACCAGTGACAGAAGAGGCCATACAATCCCCAGAAATTGTAGAAGAGGAAAACCGTACAAACCTGCCTTTAGTTGACAAAAACTCACAAAACGCTCTGCGTAGACGAATAGTGGGTCAACACTTAAACAAAGTATTACCTGACATACTTCTTTCTTTGGGTCTGCTTAATCTTTCAATAAATTCGGACATTCGTTTGTTAGTGAATACTTTTAAGTTGAAAGCGAATAATATCATGTTTAAGCCTATACAGTGGATGCTGATAGCAATAATTTTTATAAAGCTCTTGTCTTTGAGAGATAAGAGATTAGAACATTTACTTGAACAACCGAAGGCTTACCAGCATATGCAGTTACTACTTTTAAGTTACAAACAAGAAGGAGGGTACTTAGATAGACTAATAAGTTGGCTTACTGATGTAGATAGGCTGTTAGATACTAGTGATACACAATTAACTATAGATTAATTTGTAAAAAAATATGATTATAATTTTTATTTATTAAACATTTTTTTTTTAATGCCTGTTTTATTTTGGTAATATTGTTTAAAGTGAGAATAGTTTGGGCATGTGTGACATGGTATAAGAAGAAGAGTGTAAAAGAGTTAATTTGCGCCAGGTGTGATGCATACAAAAACCGGCCACGAAGGGTTCGTTTGTTTGTTGTATGGGAGCCCCGCTTAAATATTTATTTTATTCTGTTTTTAGTATGTGTTGTTATAGCAGCAACAGAAATAAATCATCTGTGAAAATTTCAACTGTCTAGCTATCACGGTTCATCAGATACAGACAGGGATCGCGGAGTCTTAGTAATAGGGTCCCGTTTTTACCCTTTGGGTACGGAACCCTAAAAACGGAAACAACAAAAAGAAACTTTAACACAAATAGATAAAATATACGTCACAGAATAACCGCGCGATGAGATGATGTAAAATGACTAAGAAAATTATGAATATTTAAGTGTATGGACGGAGAGAGAATACGACCTTAACTACAATTTTACTACGCATGCTAAACTTGAAGGGCCAATACACAATCTATCGGAACCCGAAATTCCGACTCGGATATCTTGCGAAAAGACCCTGATGCATTGTGTAAAATGCGTAACTTTTTCATTAAACATAGCTAAGAACACTCGATGAAGTAACTCCTAATTAAACAGGATTGAAAAGTTATAGTTCTCGCTAAACTCCGGCCGCCACGGTGTTGTTTGTATGAGATATACCACTACGCAACCATTTTAGCCAACTTCAGAGCGGACAAGAAATTTGGCAGGTGAATGGAAGTAGAAAATGTTGTATAGTACTCACAACGGATCTTTGTGTCTCTGAATTGGCTATGCAAGACCCTGCACAGTAGCTATTTTTAACCGACTTTCGAAAAAGGAGGAGGATCTATGTATTTATTTTTTTTATGTTGAGATTTCGAAAATTCTTTTTTTGTTTGAAAGAGTATGTTTCAAAATTGGTCCCAATTAAATTTCGTGAAGATCTGATGAAGAACTTCGAAGATATACAATAGAACTCTTCAATAAATAACGGCAAATCTCTCAGGACTGCTGCAATCGCATGTCTGTTTATTGTTTATACCATTTCATAACATAACATCACGCCAGTACGCTCTTTAGGGATAAGCAGATCTCTCGTAAGACCGGTTTTGTTCAAGTTTCATGATATTCGGGTAATCTATTCTGGCGTTTTATAGGAAACGTACTAAACAACTTGCCTATTAGGTAGGTACAACTAAAATGTGAAAATAAAAAAACTTTTTTACCAAACAAATACCGGTGTAAGTACTAAATAAAGTGAAAATAACTTTATTTTTAGAAGTCGGTGTCCATAACGCAAAAAAATGGTAGCTTCGAACGACACCAACTTCTAAAAATAAAGTTTTGAGTACTTTGTAGTTTTATTATTTGGAAGTCGGTAGTATTTTTTTGTAAAAAAGGTATTTTTGTGTTAATGTTGAAGGTGTAGATAGCATTGTATAACTGTCTCTTTCACTCGCTTACGTTTGTCGCATCGTCCTATCTCGCTTACTCTTTACAGTATACTCGATGACAAACTGTTTCTTTCGCAATGGTCGGCAGAGACAACTTCAGTGACACAAAGATCCGCTGTGACTATTATACCAATCCCTTCTTCTCGAGTCGATGCAAATCTATATATTTTGGGCCCAGTAGGCCATACCATACCAATTGCGGCGTCTGTGGCAAGCGAAGGGCTTCCAAAAGACAGGTGCATGAACACTCCAGCATGTAAAACCAACCCCTATAAAATGGACAAGGAGGAGGAAGAAAATGGATAAAAAAACATTTTATTAACTTACAACAAATAATAACCTTTATTAAAATCACTCAACATGTCAAAATTAAGTACTTAAACTAGGATCTAGTATAGACAATGCAGCACCAACTAGGTGCAATGACCCTGTAATCAAAACAGAAGACCTATCGACAACCTTTTGTCTTTTTAAATTGACCAAGGCATCTGCTACACAGCTTGCAACTGTCACATTGGTCGAACCTCCTTGGAAGTGTTGCCAGATCTCGGCGTGTTTTTCGCATCTGGCAAAAAGTTCTTCTTGTTCTACTAAAGAGTAATTGTCATTGTTTTGGCTTATGTTTTTGTGGGCGGTCGGGATCACGAAGTAGACGGATTTGAAGCCCACGTCTTTCAGTGGTTGGAGTAGCATTTCTGCGTTTCTGTCGCCTGTAGCACTGAATATAAGTATTTTGTCATGTATTCTGTAATGGAAATGATATATTTGTTAGTAGTTACTCTTGATACATTAATCTAAACTAATCTAAAGTATTGTATGTGACCAGCAGCCGAATTGCGTACCGTAAAACGGGGTGAATAGGAACGCAGGGGTGAATGGGAACAAAACTTTGATTGCGATTTTAACTGTGATACAATTTTATTGGTTTCAAACAAAGCATCGTTTTTTTTAAGTAATCATTTATTATATTGGAGTACCTACTAAGATGTTGTAAAAAATTTTTAATAACGTGAAAATTTCCTTCAAAGTTTTGTTTCTATTCACCCCTGCGGTCCTATTCATCCCGTTTTACCCGGTAAGTATATTATCCAAAGCAAAAGAATCGATTATTTTCCAAAACCGACTTTACGTAGTGCATATTGATACGAAAAGTCGTTTTTGGGAAGGAATCGATTCTTTTGCTTTGGATAATATACTTACGCAATTCGGCTGCAGGACATTACTGGATTTTGTGAACACTGGCAGATTCAGTACAGTCAGCACATCAGTGTTTACACTTAAACTACGAAAATCACCCTTACTGCTACGACATATAGGCGCTGCCCGTTAAGCTGTCAGTGATTTGCGTTTGACAGTACAGCTAGAGTGAGGACGACTATAATATATATTATATCAACCAAATAGCTATGCATAACAATGTTGAAATACTATAATGGGCCCAAAATTTCTACAAAATGACAATGATAATTTAAAAAAAACGTCTCACCTATTAGTATTACGATTCTTAAACCACTCTGCACAAATTTCCATAGACTCCTTAGTATGCGCTCCATCCAAATAAAACTTCGCATATTCAGAGTCCACAACCTGATATCTTCCCGGCCACTTGCAGGCAGTCAACCCGGTCATGGTCTCCTTCGTCACACATTTCACTACTGTGTCTAATACTGGTTTGGTCACGCCATTTAGACCGTTAGCCTCCTGCTTGATAAGGCCGTTTTTTCTATGCACTGGCTTGGTGATTCTCATCCACGCGTGGGCTAGCTGTATGGCAAGGGAGGCGTTCGTCTGGTATGCGTCTACGTCTATTGGTAAGAGGGCTCGCTCCGTGGTCGGGAATGTGTAGGTATTGTAGGCAGGAACTACTGTTAGAGGGCACTGGGAATAAAAAAGCACAATTTTAAATTCGAGAATTTGCTTTCGCAAATTAAGCTTATAGCTAGTATTATATTATCTGTGGCTTATTTATGCCATGGGGTCTTATTGCTAATAAAGAAAATTTTGTTCAAATAAATCTCACTAGATGGCGCGAAATGTACACACAATTCAATAGAATATAATAATTGTGTGTAAAATTTACATTTTCTGGAATTGAACATAAAAATTGTATGTTCTTAGTTAATTATGGAATATTGGGCTCTTAATTCACATTTCAAAGATTATTTTAACGGATCATTTAAAATTCATGCCAGTAGATGGCGCATTTTTAAATTTCTGAGGCATTCCACCCGATTTTTTAAATTTGCATTGTAACACATTTTGGTGCAAAAAGACTGTAGAAACGTGCAAAAAAATACTGTAAAACGAGCCTTCACTGTATTTAAAGAAAAAAATATTCACGAACCTAGTAAACCCTTTTACTTGCAAGTCGCTGCTAACGCCATCTATTGCCGTGAAACGGGGTCGAACGCGATTGATTTACTTACAAAAATAACAAGATTAATCAGATGAAAAACGCTAGTTACGTCGGCACGGTTTCTTTGTATGGGATGAGGCATCTGTATGCTAGTATTATATTATCTGTGGCTTAAGCTAATAACTATAGGTTGCATTTCCTATTGCCATCATAACAAAAATATTTGGCCATGGTGGCATTAGTTCTGAATACCTTAAAACTACTAGCAACACGTCTCAGCACGTCCATAGCTTCGTTGGGCTGCTCCACCGTGTAAGCCTCGCAGCCAGTCTTCATGACACCCGCCTTGGCAGCCGCTATCTCCGGCAGAGTGGTGCCCAGGATAGATGTGTGGTCTAGTCCTAGTGCTGTAATGCCGACCACTGGGACTTTTCTGAAAGATGAAAGGTAAATGGTACCGTAAAAGACTGATAATGCAAAAGTTAAAGGCCTATAAACTCCTTTTTCCACTAGCTTGTCAATTATGGAACACATTGCCTAAGAAATTCGTTTCGAAATATGAACACAAAATAATAAAATTAAAAACAATAACAAAATTACATAATTACAGTTACGAAATCACTTTTGTATGGAGTTTTGAGATCATTATGTAACTGGCATAATGATACTGAACCTGTTACCTCTCTAAAAAGCGCGTTTTGATTGTATGTATATAGTCTGTGGTTTTTAGTCTGAACGTTACTAATAAATTGCTGTCGGAACTTATTTGCATTTAATTAAGTAAGCTCATCAGTAGTGGAAAAAGAATCGTTCGTGACTCGCATAAAAAGGCTTGATTTTAACAATAGAATGTAGCTTTCGAAATTGGCTACATCGCTCGTGTTAAAATCTCAACTTTTTATGCTCGACGCGATAATGTACTATTATTCACTCTCTTGTATAGTAGTCACAGAGGATCTTTGTGTCTCTGCGAACCATTGCGCAAGAAACAGTTTGTCATTGAGTATACTGCATAGAGTAAGCGAGATAGGACGATGCGACAAACGTAAACGAGTGCTATATTCTACTTCAACATTGACACAAAATAGCAGCTGCGTAGTCTTGCGGCCAATTTCAGACACAAAGATCCGGTGTGGCTACTATATCGGATTTAAAGAGGTTCTATCAATACGTTACATTTAGATTGGAGACTTTCCAGCCTTCTGGGATCTAGTTCATCTCTACTGGGCTCTGAGTCCCGTTTGGAACAAGAAACGTTCTCATAAGAGAGATAAATAACAAGCTTATTTTTGCTGGTCTATTTTAAACCTTTATGCTGAGTTTATAATGTCGATTATACTTGTTAAAGAATCAAACGGTTTTCAGGATCAAAGATTTTTGCCAGTCTATATTAAAAGTTATTTGTCCGCTGATAAGTTCGAATATCACGCAAGCAGAAAAATTATTACCTTAAAATATTTGTATAGTCGACAATGCCGCCGATGCCCACCTCGATGATGGCCACATCCACCTTCTCCTTCAGGAACACGTTGAACGCCATCACGGTCAGGAACGCGAAATATTTTGGCATGTCACCCTCAAACGCCTAAAAAAATAATTAGTAAATAAGGTAGTATAGTATCTCTATTTATCGCGGAGTCATTGTAAATGTCGCCAGGCTATCAAACTGGCCACGACTTCTGAGATTATAGTGTAAACTAGCTGTGCCCGCGGCTTCGCTCCCGTCATCTGTCTGCCAACCCTACCCTACATACCTTCCTGCCTACCCTACTTACCTACCTATCAATTTTTTCTAGGGTCATCATTCTTTCGCGGAGAATCTTAACACCGCCAATCAGAAAATGACTACAAATGCACAACGCTATCTATCGAATATCGAGTTCAACTGTCCGAGTATCTGGATTGCGTGTGCTGTGATAATTTTACTTCTGGAACACTTTAAATTCATCTAAGTTTTGATAGAATGAACCGATTGTGATGAAACAAAAACTAAGTAATTCTTCAAGTTACGCAATTTTTATGTATAAAAGTTATCTACATTGGTATCGTACATTTTACGTGATGCGTGTACAAATAAACAGACAAACAGACAAAAATTCCAAAAATGCTGGCAATGGGTTCTGTTGGTTATCCTTTAACAGCCTGGCAATTTTTTTTGTTTTTTTTTCGATGTACATAAATTACTATTCTACAGATTTATTATATGTATTGATTGATGATAGCGGAAGTTAAGGTCTTCCAGGGAGAGACTCACAGCAGAAGGCAGGATCCATGAAAATTGCCGAGCTACATGTCTACCGCTTAACTGAGACGGTGCTTAGTAGTAGTATGTAGGTATCGGCTCTTCGCTGACGGCCGTCAACATCTCTCACGCACCATGTACTTCAGGCACCGTTTCAGTTATTATATAGTTGATAGGCTGTGAATACAAAGCAGTATAATGAAGATGCTTTTTTTTTCAAACGTGTTTCATCATCATCATATCAGCCGAAAGACGTCCACTGCTGGACATAGGCCTCCCCCAAGCGTCGCCACATTGATCGGTCCCGTGCGTCCCGCAACCAGCGGATCCCCGCAACTTTCACCAGGTCATCGGTCCACCTGGTGGGAGGCCTTCCAACGCAACGTCTTCCGGTTCGCGGTCGCCACTCCAGAACTTTTCTGTCCCATCGGCCACCCGTTCTGCGAGCAATGTGCCCTGCCCACTGACACTTAAGTTTGGCAATTCTTCGGGCTAAGTCGGATGTATGCTCAATCAGACACCGGGAAGAGGGTTAAATTTAACTGAGCTTGTAAAGGTTACCTTAGTCCCATCCAGCACATCATGGACCTGATGGAAATGCCTCGCGAACTGCTCCTCGCTGATGACGCGGCCATCAAGTCGGATGCGCTCGCGCACCGCCACGAGGTGCGGCGACGAGTAGAACCCTGTGCGGAATCCGTGCTGACGCAGGATGGACTCGCACATCGCGCTTGTTGAACCCTGAAAATTGTAACGAGTTTTAATGAAAATTATGGGCTTCTTATGGAGCATAGCGTGACAAATATGACCTTATCATGACGACATAAGTTGCATTTCGCAACGCATTGTAAGTTGCAATTTTAGACGCGGACGTCGGTCTACATAGGTCTACCCACATTTTAATATGTTTTATATTTGTATAATACTTACACATACTTTGACCCACCTTCTGTGTTTATTTTATTTTGTTTGTTATTTATATATTCTATTTTATTGTATTATTTAAGTATTTTCCGTTTCCGTAAGTGTGTCCGTGGCATCAACAGTTGGTCTTATCAGAATATCAGCGCAGCGTTATTAATTTTTTTTTTGGATATCGCTGCACATGCTGAGATTTGCCTTTTTGGTCTCGAACGGGGTTTTTATTTTTAATTTTGTTTAATTTTAAGCTGATTTCTCGTGTCTCCTGTGCGGGTCACAAATAAATACTTTTTCTTTCTTTCTTTCTTTTTCTTTCATTTTAGCTTGTACGTTATAATGTAATTATGATATTATTTATTGGCGAGTCAAATTGTATTTGTACTTGATACTGTTTGTGTAGACTACTGACTTATGTTGTTTTCTAATGGCCATAAAAATACAAGGTCTAATTAAATAAGATAGCAAAACTACGTAGTTTTGACCTTGTATACCAACAATAACTGGCCAAGTGCGAGTCGGACTCGCGCTGGAAGGGTTCCGTACCGTTATCGCCACGGAGTCTTAGTAATAGGGTTCCGTTTTTACCCTTTGGGTACGGAACCCTAAAAACCAAGACGTTCCCTGTCCATAATCGTATAAAACGGTTACGTAAACAATGTTTCCAACCAATACCAAGATGTCTCGTAAGTGTAGGTATTTACCAAACATGTTCTCAAATATCCTTACTTATCGTGTATCCTGCTTCCGGTAAAGATTAGGTACTTATGTGTTCGTGGGTTTTATTAAAACCGATCGAGTACGAATCGAACTCACGTATGAACGAAAATGTTGATTTGTATCGACCAATAAAAATATCAAATGTCTTACCTACCACACTGCCACAGACATAGTCCTGTGACAGATGGGCGGACACGCAGGCTTAATAATACGGTGCCGGTGCCATATGGATAAGGGATCCTAAATCCGGCCAAGTGCAAGTCGGACTCGCGAACGTAGGATTCCGTACCATTATCACAAAAATCACGTTTGTTGTATTGGAGCCCCACTTAAATATTTATTTTATTCTGTTTTCAGTATTTGTTGTTATAGCGGCAACAGAAATACATCATCTTTGAAAATTTCATCTGTCTAGCTATCACGATTTTTGTGATACAGCCTGGTGACAGACAGACAGACGGACCGCGGTGTCTTAGTAATAGGATCCCGTTTTTACCCTTTGGATACAGAACCCTAAAAATGACTGAAGGCTCTACCTCTATGATTCTGTAGGTGGATAAATTGGCATTCATCATCATTATTATTTCAGCCAAAAAACGTCCACTGCTGATCATAGGCGTGGGCTTCTTCCCCCTCCAACCCAATTGTCGCCACTTCGACAATAATCAGTGATGATCATTATTTTTACGGAAGAGGCCATTGCGTGGTAAGTCACTGTAGTCAGCGATTTTTAACGACAACTATAAATAAATAAAGTTTATTATCAAAAAACCAAAATACAATTTTTCCATCTCAATCAAACATAAAAACGCCATTATATGAAGTACAACACTATGCATTATTTGAGACAGAATGAACGTCTGTCTGTGGGGTTCCCTACTTGAAATCGAATGACGTAATATCGAATAGCACTTGCTCGAAAACGTTTACTCGATAGAACTTGAAATCGACAACTTATGAGCGCGACAATTCACTACCTCGTTGCATCAAAATCTCGAATAACTGGAAGCTCGAATCATCGGCAGCGTAAAGGCCCATTAACTTGAAACATAATTTCTCATAATAATTTACAGAGTAGTTTTAAGGATTTTTATTTGAGTAACTACAATATGATGACTTTCTTTATAACACGCTTTTATTAGCTTGGTATATATGTATTTATGTATCAATGTAACGGAATCTTTGAACGTGATTTTCACTCACTTCAAAACGTCGGATTGATTTGAAACTTTGCATACTTATCAAGGACAGATGATAATGCGATCATTTAAATAGTTTGTCCCAGTATTCTTACCAGGATCTTCAGGATTATCGACTTTTTAGTCCAAAATACGATTAAAGCGTGTTTTTTAGTTTTTAGAACTACAATTTATAATGGTGTTTATTGCCACCCAAAGATGCGTTGAAATTAATGTTGAAATATGAAACTTTAGACGCTCATAACTTTCAAATACACGTTTTTTTTGCTCTTTTGTTTCCATGCAGGGCTAGATAATGCTTAGACAAATTGATATAATTTTTAATTTTGAGCGTACACCGTCAAACAGTGAAGTAATTGCCATACTACGTTTGTATAGAAGAATGACAAACTAGGGCAACCTTAACGCGGGTTTACTGCAGCCGAATTGCGTAAGTATATTATCCAAAGCAAAAGAATCGATTCCTTCCCAAAAACGACTTTTCGTATCAATATGCACTACGTAAAGTCGGTTTTGGGAAAGAATCGATTCTTTAGCTTTGGATAATATACTTACGCAATTCGGCTGCTGATTAGCCTCCGTGTGATAAGCAGATGTTTAGTTTTATTTTTATAAATATAATTTGAATTTAGAATATGTTAATCAGTTTCAAAGGAGCTTATATATAAGGATTTCATACACGAGCAAAACAATAGGGCTCAAAATGTTTAGTAAATATTTACCTTTCCTTTGGTCCCAGCTATGTGTATCACAGATAGTTCATCTAACTTCGTGAGGCTGACTCCAGTTCTCGACAAATATTGTTCCATATCGTTCAGGTTTGTGCATTTCTGAAATATTTGTTAGTTAATATTATTAGAGGTATTCCCAGTTGTTGAAGCTGTCTGTACTTTAATTTTCATATACTAGCTGTCCCACGCGGCTTTGTTGCCTAACTTAAACCGTTTACGCAGCGCACGCAACGGAAGCTCTCAAAAAGGAATAATTTTTGCCCGTTTTTGCAACATTTTTTATTCATTCTCCGCTTCTATTGGTCGTAGGGTGATGTTATATAGCCTATAACCTTCTTCGATAAACGGACTATCGAACACAAAAAATAATTTTTCAATTCCAACCAGTAGTTCCTGAGATTAGCGCGTTCAAACAAACAAACAAACTCTTCAGCTTTATAATATTAGTATAGATTTTGAGAAATAATAATGACATATTTGGTACCTACACATATATATACAGGATGTTATTTTACGGTGTAAGTGCATCTCTGTGTTTAAATCACACATGTTTTGGTTTATCTAAACGCAAACTATTACTTAAATATAATTAGTTTACTTTTTGACCCTTTTTACTAGTTGACCCCTGCGGCTTCGCTCCCGTCAACTGGCTACCTACCTACTACCTAACTACCCCATTTTTTATTATTTCCTATAACTACCGTACCCACCTACCCTATCTACCCTACTCTACCTACCCTACCTACCCTTACTACTATACGAATGTAATCTGTAAACTTTTGTTTCCACCGGCGGCGGCGATCTAATTAAAATTTAGAACATAAAAGCTGCTATTGTGAGTCAATCTTAAAATATAGACATATGCTGCCGTGGACTTTTTTTTAGAACTTTTAAAGAAGAACAATTCCATTCATTATATTTGCGTAACTTAAACCGTTTACGCAGCGCACGCAACAAAAGCTCTCAAAAAGGAATATTTTTGCCCGATTTTGCAACATTTTTCATTCATGCTAGGCTCCTATTTGTTGTACCGTGATGTTATATAGCCTATAACCTTCCTCGATAAATGGACTCTCTTCTGGAAAGTCTTCAGCTTTATAATATTAGTATAGATTAGACTCGGTCACAAAATTTACAAAAAGAAAACATTTATTTTTATATCAAACGCCGTGCATTTGAAATGAAAATGATTATTTCGTCTTTAACCAGTAAATTGCATTCCTCCTCTATAACTAAATTAAAAAAAAAGAATTATAATATTACAGGTGAAGGAGGCCATCCCAACAACATGCTGTTTATAACGATTTTCAGTCATTGTGATATTTTTTTGTGAATAATGATTAGACCCTTTGCAAAAATATAAAAAAAAAGAATTTTCCTTCACATATATTATTAGGTTTTATTCGAAACTAAGTGCTAGAAAATGACGTGACGAGCAGTGGTAGCCCAGTGGTATCGGCCGCGACTTACAAGTTGTAGGTCGTGGGTTCGAGCCCAGACAGGCGCTTTACTTTGTGTAATTTATTTCATCACCACTGCTCTCAAAACGGTGAAGGAAAACATCGTGAGTAAACCGACATGTCCTAGAACCAAAAATTCGAAGACTTGTGACATTCACCAACACGCACTGGGCCCGCGTGGTGGAAAACGGCCCACTCCCTCTCACAGAGAGGAGGCCTGTGTCCCAGCAGTGGGAACATTAATAGGCTGATGATGTGATGTGCTAGAAAATGTTAGTATGAAACCTTGCATATTCAAAACAATAGCTATCATGGCAATTAATAGACTTGTATCTTAATTATTGTCGCATTATGAGTGGTATACATAAGAACTGATGATGCTTTTGAAGGACTCTTCTTCAGGAAGCCACAATCACTGATAATTTAAATCAATAATAATTAACATTTACTGCAGAATATGCTGGCTATCGTCAAGCAGTACATTTAACTTCCACAGGTCTTCAAAAGTACAGTGTTTGAAATAAAGTAGCCACATCATTTTGAAACAAAGTAGCCACATCATTTTGAAACAAAGTAGCCACATCATTTTGAAACATAGTAGCTACATCATTTTGAATTTTCATGAGATCTATGGGTTCAGAGCTGATGATTGATGACTCGATTAGCCCAAAACAATGATATTCTAGTAAACAGCTACATTGTACACTCACAAAACAACCGAAAAAAGTGTTCCGCGCAGCAGCGGCAGCACACATACACACTTTTAATTCATTTGACATTTCACTACAGTCGAAAGGGATGGCTTGATAAAACCAACAAGAAAAAAAGAGACAGCTAGTGTTTGTCATTGCGTAACGTGTGATTGTAAACAAACATTGTTCTGACCACCAATGTATTTTCTTTTTTCTAATCTATAAATATCAGAATATTAGGAAAAAAAAATTAGTAAATTGAGGTGTATTGCGTACTTACATATGGTATGAGATCCCTTCTGTTTTATGTACTTTGGTTTCATAAATTGTAAACTTTCTAATTACCCACAATGTAATTTTTTTTAATTTTGTTTTTGTTTCAACAAAGCGTATCGCTCTTTGCCATGCGTGACATAGACTAAAGACTATACGTCCCAATTAGGACGTATTCGAGTCTTCACAATGCGCACGCTCATAACATATCTGTTTACTAGAATACCATTGGCCCAAAAACATATTTGATTCTTCGATTTAAAATCTTAATATACCTTACTCATGCATAAATCAAGACATGCCATGATGATTTCACGCAAAGAAGAATAGTGCAAGATATCACAAAAACATTTACCTCTGTTATCTCTGGTAGTGTGTTACTTACTTGTCCCGTTCTTATGTCTTTTCGGATCTGCTCTATGGTCGCCTTGTTTGATTGGAGGTCATTTAACTTTCGGACAGCGTCCTGAAAAAAAAAGTCAAATTTAACTAATTTTAAGAATTATGGCGGCCAATGTATGACGATAATAGCCGAACTACGCTTGTCGGAACCGAACGTCTCGAGAGGCATCATCATCATCATCATATCAGCCGAAAGACGTCCACTGCTGGACATAGGCCTCCCCCAAGCGTCGCCTTGACATTGACCGGTCTCGTGCGTCACGCAACCAGCAGATCCCCGCAACCTTCACCAGGTCATCGGTCCACCTGGTGGGAGGCCTTACAACGCAACGTCTTCCGGTTCTCGGTCGCCACTCCAGAACCTTTCTGCCCCATCGGCCATCCGTTCTGCGAGCAATGTGCCCTGCCCACTGCCACTTAAGTTTAGCAATTCGGGCTATGTCGGTTACCCTGGTTCTCTTGCGGATCTCTAAATTTCTGATTCGATCACGCAAGGAAATTCCGAGCATAGCCCTCTCCATTGCCCTTTGGGTGACTTTAAGCTTTCTGATGAGGCCCATTGTAAGCGACCACGTTTCAGAGCCATATGTCATCACTGGCAACACACACTGGTCATAGACTTTCGTCTTGAGACACTGTGGTAAGTTGGACGAGAAGATACCGCGCAACTCGAGAGGCATAGGTAACGCTTTTTCGTGACGTGACGATTTCTACCAGGCAACTCCTACCGCAAGCCGCGTTATGGAACTTCGTTCCAATATGAATTTTAATCTAAGACCTTTTTTAGGGTTCCGTACCCAAAGGGTAAAAACGGGACCCTATTACTAAGACTTCGCGGTCCGTCTGTCTGTCCGTCTGTCACCAGGCTGTATCTCATGAACCTTGATAGCTAGACAGCTGGAATTTTCACAGTTGATGTATTTCTGTTGCCGCTATAACAACAAATACTAAAAATTGTCAAAAAAAAAAAAGTGGGGCTCCCATACAACAAACGTGTTTTTTTTTGCAGTTTTTTGCGATAATAGTACGGAACCCTACGTGCGCGAGTCTGACTCGCACTTGGCCAGTTTTTTTTTATATTTGCCAGTTTTATTAAAGCCAGTGACACTCGCAAGGTTAAGACGAATCGACTGACGTAAGAATCATCAAAATTGGCCCCTATATTATAGAACGCCACATAGGAACAAATATACATACATAGTCCCACATCTATATCAAGTAAAAAAACAAGGAAAAAAAAAGAAAATCATGCTGTGCAGTCGGAGGATACATGTTCGCGAGCTGGCTGACCAAAACCAGATGTATCCTCCGACTGCAAAGCATGATTTTCTTTTTGTTTACGTCTTTTTAGTTCGCTTTTTAAACAGCCGGGTTTTTTGATTTTCTTAATTAACTGTTTTTTATAACTTTTTAGTTATTTCTTTTTAGAATTAGGTAGGTACATTTAAACATATAAGTGTTATATATTTTTGAAATCACCTCCTAAAACCCTTTATTTTGGTACCCCACACGATGGCATTGGAAGAATAAAATTGGGCTTTACAATATGGCGCCCGCAATCCGCCATTTTCCGCCAGGGTTCCGTACCCAAAGGGTAAAAACGGGACCCTATAACTAAGACTCCACTGTCCGTCTGTCTGTCACCAGGCTGTATCTCATGAACCGTGATAGCTAGACAGTGCAAATTTTCACATTTACGATGTATTTCTATTGCCGCTATAACTACAAATACTAAAAACAGAATACAATAAATATTTAAATGGGGCTCTCATACAATAAACGTGATATTTTTGCGGTTTTTGCGATAATGGTACGGAAACCTTCGTGCGCGAGTCCGACTCGCACTTGGCCGGTTTTCATTTAATTTTTATTTTCTAACAGGACCTGTGAATTTTGCCGGGATAAAAAGTAAACTTGTTACTCCTTATAACATCAGCTATGTACCAGTGAAAGTCCCGTAAAAATAGGTTCAGCCATTTCGAAGATTACCCGGAACAAACAGACAGACAGACAAAAATCCTATAAATTGCGTTTTGTTATAAGTACCGTATACACTTTCACATGCATTCAATAAAACGTAGTTGTTACATTGATATTACATAAAGACACATTAATTTCATTTATTTGTACTAGCTGTCTCACGCGGCTTCGATCCCGTCAACTGGCTACGTACCTACCTACCCTATCCTACCTACCCTACACCTCCCCTACACCTACCCTACATACATGATTGCATAACTGAAACCGTTTACGCAGCGCACGCAACGGAAGCTCTTAAAAAGTAATATTCTTGCCCGTTTTTGCAACATTTTTCATTTATGCTCCGCTCCTATTGGTCGTAGCGTGATATTATATAGCCTATAGCACTCAGGAATAATGTAGCTTTCTACCAGTGAATTTTTTTTTAGAATTGGATCATTAGTCCAGAGATTACCCCCTACATACAAACTTACAAATTTTACCTCTTTATAATATTAGTATAGATAAATGTATAGAAGACTTCATGCTTAAAAGTATAAGGGAGGACTTAATGCTTTAGTCATAGGTACTCTGCCAGTCAACCAAGGGCGGTGAAGAGATAACATGGCAGGTGCATTGTTTCATGCAGATGTAAATAACAACCGGCCAAGTGCGTGTCAGACTTCGCACGTTTAGGGTTCCGTGAAAAACTGTAAAATTAAGTTGGTTGTAATAGTAAAAATTAGAGGGAATTTCAAAGAAAAATCTGCTAATAAAAAAAAACAAAAAAAAAAAAAAAAAAAAATATACTAATAATAAACATTATCAGCAAAATTTCAGGGTCATAGGCAGAGATTACTAAATAGTTACTTCTAGGTCAAAAGCAAATAAAAAATTCTTAAGAACAAAATTGTGTAAAAAACTCTAACTTTGGTGGCTTCTCATTCCTTTGTTTTACAATATTTTTCTAAACAAAAAATACAGTATTTATCTACTCAACATGCTCTAACCAACGATACCTCAATCGATGGGGAAGGCCAAGGCTTTCTTTTCACACCCCCCTTTTGCTGCATGGGAGCATTGGGAGCCACCTTTAAAAACATTTTTAAAAGAAAATTGACAATATGTATGGCCTTGGGTCAACAAGATGCTTAGCTTCAACTGTTTGGCTGTAAAACCCGTGTGATAGACGACGGACAGACAGACAAACACGTGTGTGACAGCAATAGGGCTCAGTTTGGACCCTTTGTGTATGGAACACTAAAAATGGTTTTGGGTTGTTAAATGCAATTCTAATAATGATAGAAGCATGTTTGTTACATGACAAATTACATAATATGAATTAAGATTATGTCAAGATCTAACAGTATAAGAATACATTTTGAAATTTACATAATTTATGCAGTGGCGTAGCTCGGTATGACTAGGTGGGGCACTGCCCCAGGCAGGCGGGCAGGGCCCCCATGTCCAAGGCCTCCATGTCCTCCATAAACTACATTCATGACTGCTGTATTACCCTGCACACTACACCTTCAAAGAATTTACTTTAGTTTAAATAGGGCTTAATTTATTTTTGCCCTGGGGCCCTTGGTTACATTGCTACGCCACTGAATTTATGCTTATTTATATGATGTTTAATCATCTATCAGGAGTATTACTTATTTTATGTATCAAGAACCATTACTCATTGTTTAAAATTGTATTAAATGGCAATCATTTCATAACTTTATTGAGAAAAATGTATGAATTAAACTGTATAAAATTTGTTTGTTTTAATTACAAGAAACTAAATAATATGTTATTAGTTCGGAACTACAATAAATTATACAAGTGAAGATGACTATAGGATGTCAGAAATGTAGTTTGGTTTGTATAAATTACTGAAATAAATATCTTTCAGATAAACTGTAACAGTGACCCAAAAAATCAAATAATTCTTAAAAATAAATGACATACCTAGGACATACCTACCCATATATAGGAAATATTTAAGAAACTAAATTAAAGTATAAAAATAAACCAACACTGGAAGAACCTGGTCAGTGTTTACAAACAAACAAAATTAAAATCCTCCTACAAGTTTTGCATGATCATAAATTTCATAAGTTTATAATCAAATGTAAACTCGAGAAACTAATTTGCTACAACAGGGAAACTTTCTAAAATTCAGTAGGTGATGTGGCAATACTTTTACAACAGTTTGTTGTAACTACAAACAGAACTTACGCAACCCAAACAAAATAAAAGTAAAAAAATATGTCACAACTCGTACCTCGTAACTTGTCTTCGTCGAACACATCCTAACAGCTAGACTACTGGCTAAGCGACTACGGAATAAGCGGACGCTGATCATGAGTGAGTCATCCGTCCAATGGACGGCTCACCGACGCAATTATACTGGAAATAAATGAAAAAGTGACCTCGTCGCGAACGACGAGCGAGTAAATCACATGGCGATTCTCTCTTCGTCTACTGATACTTATCGATGATGAGGCATACGACATCTGACCCTCGTACTGGCTATTGTCATAACATCAAACCGAACGGAGCCGGTTATTAATGCTAATCGCTTCCTAGAACAAAACAAAAATTACGCAAACATAACCTTACAAAAACATGTGGAAATGACAGCGTCAAGTCAAAATGAATGACAGTGTCCTGTCGGCTGTCAGCACTGTCAGTGACAGTCCCGACGTTGACAGTAACCTAACTGACGTCTTCTAAAACGTCCAGAAACGCCATCAAGCAGATCAAATCAAATCATTTCTTTATTAAATTAAGCCATTAAGCGGCACGTTTGAACGTCAAAAACTAATCATTTAAAAGTAATCATAATTGATTGTACCGTCCATTCGGAAATGTAGCTTGCTATGGAGAATAATGGACCAGAAACTCCACACTTACTCTTTTAAAATAAAAAGTGTTTAACAAGTATTTGGTTACATCATTTCTTGTTGCAATGCATTTCATGATGTCAAAACGGTCAAAACTACCCACTGTCTGTAACATTCTCTTTGGTGCATTCATGTGGTAGTAAGGTAAAAAAGTAAATTACTGTTGACAGACTAAGATTGACACAGGTTTCTTTCTATTTCATAATTTTCAAAGAGTAACTACAGAGAAACTTATTGTGTAAAACCACTTCGTTATCTATTCTCACTGTTTTTTGTTTCTTAAACCTACCAAGTTTTCTTTTTACAAGTCTTACCATATCCTCATAAAAAATGACGGAAACTGACCAAACAAAGCGCCCGCTGCATATGCCTCCCTTTTTTTTGCCACAATTGGAGAAAGCGCGGGTTTATCTTTTTATGAAGGTTGTTTTTATTTCACTTTTGACTATATTTCCCGTAAAAAACCGGCACTGGTATGGTAAAGCAAGGCTACACGCTGACTAACAATGCCAACATATTGCTTTGGACCCTGATGATATTGGGTTCGTAATGAGTTTGCATTCCAGCTATGGGATCCCATCTCGTTTTGCCATCGTTGATTATCTGGTTACTTGGCCTTGAAATGGCAATACCTTCACCGACCTAGTATCTACTTCTACTTACTTTATATTTTAATACAAAGTTCAATATCCAAACCCCAGACTAAAATTCTGTTCAGGATATGGTCAGGAATGTCATCATCCATCTGCCAAAAGATCATATTAAACAAATGAAGGTCTTCGCGCTTCGTCACCTCCATACTGTGGAGGCCTCGCGGTTGATGTTACTTGCTGAACCAGAACTCGATATAGGTATTTCTTGTAACCTAGTATCTATTCTTGGTACCTATTGATAACCCTATAACGTATGCATTTCCTTTTGAACTCTGCAGTGTAGGGACAGCGGTAGTCTTTCTACGATACATCAAAAAAGTTATTTTACCTATTTATTTTATTGGATGGTTGACATGGTAGACATCAAGACTCGCAGCTACCTACCTACCAGGCTTAGTTACTTGGAATGCTCTCAGTTGTCATGCCGAACCAAACGAAAACCTAATAAATTCATAATTAATAAGGTTCCTAACCCATCGTCCTATCCCATAAAATTAAAATGATATTTGATGATTGAAGAATTAAAATTGAAGATGATAAACCCATTAATATAACCAATATATTAGTGACGTGCTTCAAATCAATTCTTTTATAATTTGCCTTTACGAAAAGAATAATTTTCTTGTGTATTATAGATATAAAAGGATTGGCGAAACAATTAATGAAAGATTTCGGTTCCTACGTTATAACACGTCGGTGCGTGATAGATCATTATGAAAAAGTAAGGTCCCATTACACTATTTGACTGTTGAAATGATTTGTGGTGATAATCGATTAGTAACAGCAATATCTTGCAGCATGATAACTACGTTCCTGGTTGTATGGACCCAGCCTTGATGTCGGAAGTAACTAAGGAGTTTACTGTACGCGAACCAGTGCCACAAGCTGGATGGATGATGTTTGGTAATCCTTCCTCCCTTCTTCCTTCCTGGTACGCTATTTCATCATCACTACCATGTAACACGGACACGGTAGCTATTCTAGAGGACCTTAAACGACTATCCATATTGATATAGATCCCGCGGGAAATAAGTTCAACCTCAGACTTGCATGAAGAAATCGACAAACGAATAGACGATGGTTCCTGGAAAAAACTATTTGGTGCATCAGTTAGATTATCAAAAAAAATTTGGACACGTATTCACAAAGATCCTCCTCCTTGCGTTGATATCCCAATGCTGGGGGTCGTGACCATATCATGGGTTCAAAACAAAACCTTCTTCTTGATTAAGCTTCTCCACTTTCAGCAACATGCGTGGTTTCTGAGGCTTTAATGTTTAAGGAGGTGGGGGGTTTGGTCTGACCAGCGTAAAGGACTTCTGCCTCTAGTTGGTTTGCCCTCGACTTTGCCAGTGACAATTATCTTCAAAAGATTATCTCCAGGTTTGCGGGTGATTCTGCCATAGAAGTCAAATACCTTGCGGAGGCACACATTCGATAATCTAAGTCTTTTCTCAATTTTGAGCTCCTGCAGTATCGAGATGTTCGTCCTGGATGTCGTCTAAGATATACGCAGCATCTTCCTATAGCACCACATTTCGAAAGACTATGCGTTTCCGATCAGCAGCTCTTAAGAGTCCACATAATAAATGGAAAACACAAAAGAGTTGCTGACCAATGCTATTTTTGTCTTGTTTGAAATGATGCGGTCTTCCGTCTTTCCATACCTACTCTCTCGACATGGCACTCTTGGCACTCCGATGCGCCTGCGAATTTCATCCTCACATGCTCAGCTCTAGTTTGGCAGTACGGTCCGCCACCATAATTTTTGTCAAAGATCAAATTCATCAAAGTTGATGGAGCTTGTTTGTGACGTCACTTAATTCCCTACCTATAATAAAGTAGAAAGTGTACCAAGGCGTGACGTCAAGCGAAATTGCAACGTATTGTTTGAATCGTAATATTTTTATGTTAATGTAACAAAAGAAAAAATAAGTATTCAATATTGCTGGTAATCTAACTGACGGATCAATATTTTTTCAACCCATCACCACACTAGGAATTTCTTCCTCTATCGTGAGTGCGTTTATAAACATTTAAACTCACACAAAGACACCCAGATCCGGAACAACCACAGATAAAAATCTAACTAGATGACGCGATTGTATGTACTTCGCGTGCCAAAAAATGGAGTAAAGTTACGATCAATGATCGTAATCTGAACTTTTCATTTAGCTTTATCGGCACCGGAAATCCACCGAAATCTTGAAATATGCCTTTTTATACGTCATGCTCCCCAGACACCCCATCAACTATTTTGCTGTTTATAAATTCATAGCACAATAATTGTACGCAATGTGTACCGAATTAGTACCTACTTAAAAAAAATAAGTACCCAGATTAACAGGTACAGGTAACTGAATTATGACTTGCTGTAGAGCATCACCCCAGCAACCCCAAGTAAAATTTTAATAACTTTACTTAGGCACTTACTTAATGGGTAAACAAGAGGTTGATAAAAATTGTACTCTTATTTTTACCACTGGATTTGCTAGCTATGGCTACTTAAACGTTTATTTTAAATTTCGATTATAAGCCCCTGAGAAAAATAAATAGCAAAGTGTATTTTAATCTCTTTCGATATCATAAAATTAGTAGGTGTTGGGTAGTAAATAAATTATAGACACTATGTGATTAAGCAAAACTATTTTAATAAATAATATTTTCCTTTAGCTGTTAGTATTATTATCACTGTTCATTGCACCAAAAAAATAGTTGCAATTTCTTTTAAGGGAAAGGTACAAAGCCTTAGGTGACATTTGAAATACAACATCGCGGATCAGTGTAAAGAACTGGCGACGCTTGGGAGAGGCCTGTCCAGCTGTGAACATCTTTCGGTTGATATTATAACGACGAATATGACAATTACGTAATTGTAGACCACCCGTGCACAATGCGCGAGGCCCGCTGTCTTCAGCAAGATGGCGTCCTACCCACGGTGACGCTGGTGCTGATGAATACACCATCGGCTGCGCCGAAGGCCGTAAGCAACCACACTCCACCTCGGAACTTCTTCCAGCAAGACTTCGTGGGGCTGAAGTATGTGTACAAGGCTACGGCGAAGGTAACATACCTTTTGATTGTTAAATATTTCGTTATTATTTACCTATTTATTTAATTACACAGGTTGGGAACCGCTATTACAGTTACAGTAACTAAAGAAATAAAATCCGGCCAAGTGGGTGTCGGACTTCGCTCTATTAGCGTTCCGTACCAAACAGCAAAATTATTTAGTTAAATTAAGTCGGTTGTTATAGGGAAAAATGAGGGCATTTCAAAGAAAAATCTGAATTAGTAAAATATACGTAATAAAACGCCTCCTCCTCGCGACATGTTCCTAAGAAGCGAACTAAAAAGACGTAAATAAGAAGAAAATCATGCTGTGCAGTCGGAGGATACATAATAGCGAGGTGGCTGACCAAAACCAGGTGTATCTGCCGGCTGCACAGCATGATTTTCTTCTTGTTTACGTCTTTTCAGTTCGCTTCTTAGACAGTCGGCTTTTTGATTTAATCACCTTTTTTGTATGAGATTTTTATTTCATTTATTATTGCGTAGATTCAGATATATTTATTTGCATAAACATGTGTAGGTACATACAACAAATAATAATAATAATAGGTAAGTGCATGCAGGATTACAAAAAAAGAAAAGGTTCAATCGTGTTTGCCACATACTTTGGCGTGCAAATCTTGAAAAAACATAATGAATACTGCAGCCATTTGTAGCCAACTTCAGGGCGGGCAAGAAGTTTGGAGACAAATATACCCAGGTATGAAGCTATGTTATATTTTCTACAGGAAGTACACATCAATCCCGAAGATAACCTAGACACTATTTCGACGAAATGCTTCAACGCGGTGCGCGCCTTCAACTCGGGCCACCAGAACATCAGACAGGGCATCAACGCAGTGGGTGCCCCATCGGTGTACCGGGTACTGCTACTCGGACCGCGGGGCTCCGGCCGCAGCACTCAAGGCACCTACCTTGCTAAGCATTTTGGACTGGTCTTCAGTATGTAAAAGTTTGCTTATTAGTAAATAAAGGCTGACGCGTACTGGAAGACCTGACCAGACGCAGCTTTGGAAGGCCTCCATTTAGGTGGAGCGATGACCCGGTCAGGACCGATCATTGTGGTGACACTTGGGGGTCGCCTATATCCAGCAGTGGACGTCTATCGGCTGAAATGATGATAATTTATGGCTGACGTAGGTACCTACTCACAAATACATATATACTCACAATCACAAATACAGCAGCAACGGTCGATGCGCATCGCAATGCAATCCAATAAAATTTCAACCCACCTGTGAGAGAGGATTCGCAGAATCTAAAGGTTACCACTAATTTCCGGGTTCAGGAAATGTACGAAAGTGATTTTTATCCGACTTCAAAAAAAGGAGGACGTTCTCAATTCGTCGGAATCTTTTTTTTTATGTAGGTATGTTCCCCGATTACTCAAAGACGCCGAGACCGATTTCAAAAATTCTTCTTTTTGTTTTGAAGGGTATACTTCCTAGTTGGTTCCATAGTCATCGGGTCAGGATCTGATGATGGTATCCTAGAGAAATCGAGGGAACTCCTCAAATATTATAGGCATACTTATAGCGATTTTGGTATTTTAGTCAAAAATGCAATAATTTGCACTTAGAAAGTTCATTTGGTGAAGTGGAACTGATGAAAAAGACCACAGATGGCCACTGGAACTCCTAAATGCTAAGTATGTCACGGGTATAAGATATCTCGAATAGTTAACCGACTATGATGAAGCAAATACTTATAAATCAATGGTACTGATGAAAATGGCACCATTGAACTGGATCTGATGATGAAGCCGGAAAGTAGGCACTATAGAACTCTGAAATAAAACAATGTATCCAAGTCGTGTTTGGGCTTATTGGAATCGTCATGAGATGTACTTTGGCTATAAATGATTATCATGTTAATTGGAGATACCTAACAAAACTAAAAAGAGAAAAATAAAAAGCTTTTTAACAAAAAATCAAACCTACTTCCAGAACATGAAACTACAAAGCAAAAATTTACATTCTTTTCCGAAGTCAGTGTCGAAATACGGAAAACAATATGGGTAGGTACAAACGACACAGAAGTGATTTTTTCAATTTATTTACTTTGAGGCATCTACTGACGTCCTAATCGTAGATGCATTCAATACTCTAACGAAACTAAAGTGTTTTTAACACGCTTTTATTAGCTTGGTATGCATCTATGTAACTATGTATCAATGTAACGGAATCTTTGAACGTGATTTTCACCCCCTTCAAAACGTGGGATTTATTTGAAACTTTGCACACCTATCAAGGACCGATGACAATGCAATAATTTAGTCAAAGCCAAAGTGAAATCTATTTATTCAACTAGGCCAATAAGCGGCACTTTTGAAAGTCAAACAAAAATTAAACAAGTAACAAAAGTTGATTCTACCGTGCGAGTTTAAATTGTTTGTCCCATTAGCCTTACCAAGATCTTCAGGATTAGCGACTTTTTAGTTCAATTTACCATTAAAGCGTGTTTTTTAGTTTTTAGAACTACAATTTATTAAAGCTTTTAGAAGAAGGTTCCCCCATCTTCGAGTAGTTTAATCAATAGCTACTTTAGTTTCTAAGAGCCATTAAATTCTTCTATAAAGTTAGACACTTTAGTTTTGGTAGAGTACGACAGCACTTTTGACCCTTGACTGTGCATCTAAACTGTTGTAGAGTGTCGAGCTTGAATCCTGCTGAAAAGCTGCCCACCTACCTAGATGTCATGTTACTTAAACATTATGATTTGCCGTTTGCAGTACATTTTGACGCCATCTTCAACGAGGCCAAAGTAAAGGACGATGATGTTGGGCAAAGGATTCGTAAATACGGGACCAGCATCGAGCTAAGGGGAGAGGTTGTCAAGAGACGGCTGCTGAAAAGGGTCGGTTTTATAATTTTTATTGATAGTTTCGCGTTTTGACCACTATCTCAGCTGGTGGTAAGCGACGATGGGGCACGCTTGCCTAGAACTCCTAGAAGTAACCTAGGTTAGTTTTACAAAAACTATTTAAACGTAAAATTCACACCACCAGTTGCCGCCACGTTGGCGAGAGGACTTGTAAAACGTAACTCATGCCTTCAAGTGGTGTCAAACTAATGTCAAAATACCTATGCGCTTTGACAGACTCTCATTATGTAGTAGACCTCATTTCAAACACTGTGCAAAGACCACCCAAGTGTCTCTAACAAGTGTTTACCATCGAGCTAGCCCAATATATACTTAGTACAGTTAGTACGCCAGATCCAGGGCATTTCGCCTTTTCTTTCCACTCCAGACTTAGCAACGTGCCATCCATCATCAGGCACGCATTGGGTGAAGACTTTTCTCAGCGCTACAGAAAAGCAAAACCATTTTTATTATTTAGTTTAGAAATCGCGAGACGTCTTAGATTCCTTTGGAACTGGCAAGACTGCTAAAGGCTCAGGATCGGCAGAAATGGAAAAAAATGGAGGGGAGGTGGGATAGTACAGTTTAGTTAATATGACATATTTATGAACCTACCTGTTTTGTAGGTCTTATAATGCACATTTACTTAATACATTAATTGAGAAAGCTTTGTGACTTGTAACAGGACTGCCTAGACAACGGGTATGTGATGACCGGCTACCCGACTAATGGGAACGACTTCGAACTGTTGGACGCACTGTGCACTCCTCCAAATCGGTGAGTGCAATGACAAATGTGAATGGTTGGTGAATGTAATGATGACGGGAGTTGAGTTCGCTCGCTTTGCTCGTTCACTTCAGCTCCCCCCTTCGAACCTAACCTATCCGTGTCGGGGTGCCCTAAGTTGCCAAATCGATGTCACCTCGTCGGTTTTTCTGCTATTACGTACTATTAGGTTGCAGTGTAAATGAAAGGGAAAAAAAGGTGGCATTGAGTTACCTACAGTGTTGTTACTAATCGGTCATTTTTATCCCAATGGGTAACAGTGTAACACAAAATGGTGTAACTCAACGGGAACATAGGTACCTAAAAATCTCGGTACTGCCAAGCGGGTTCTAAATAATAATTCTATAAGTATTTAAAAAAATAAGAATCTGCTAATCCAGTTGCATAACAGCGTCGAGATTTTTAAAAAAGGCCCTTAGATTTAAAACAAGATTTTTAAAAAGGTGACCAATTGCAGTGTAAGCAGTGATTACTTACTAATCTTACTAGGTATCTACTGCAGCTGTTCGCGTATCGAAATACAGGCCTTGCCTAGCCTTAAACGCATAGCAATCTGTACCTATCCGTCGTCACTTCATACACTCTCGGCTCTAGAATGTCAGGAAACTATCTCCGTGTCTCAAATGAGCCCTACATAAGTACCTAAGTACTTATCTAGTAGCAAATCATGATCATACTCCTGGCTTTATCCCATTTTATACGGAGTTAATCCAGCACACTTTGTCTTCCGTACGACTCTATTGCTACCTTTCTCAACCTTCACACAAACTATCCATCGTTTTTTAGGGTTCCGTACCCAAAGGTCCCTATTGATAAGACTCCGCGGTCCGTCTGTCTGTCACCAGGATGTATCTCATGAACCGTGAAAGCTAGACAGTTGAAATTTTCACAGATGATGTATTTCTGTTGCCGCTATAACAGCAAATACTAAAACAGAGTAAAATAAATATTTAATTAGGGCTCCCATACAACGAACGTGATTTTTTTGCCGTTTTTTTAGGGTTCCGTACCCAAAGGGTAAAAACGGGACCCTATTACTAAGACTTCACGATCCGTCTGTCTGTCTGTCCGTCTATCACCAGGCTGTATCTCATGAACCGTGATAGCTAGACAGTTGAAATTTTCACAGATGATGTATTTATATTGCCGTTATAACAACAAATACTAAAAACAGAATAAAATTTATATTTAAGGGGGGCTCCCATACAACAAACGTGATTTTTTTGCCGTTTACTGCTCGATATTAATAACTCGATATTAAGAATATTTTTAGTTGTAAATTCACTTCAAAAAATAATAATTATTAAATTAAAATAAAATAAATTAAGGGGGGCTCGCATACAACAAACGTGATTTTTTTGCCGTTTTTTGCGATAATGGTGCGGAACCCTTCGTGCGTGAGTCCGACTCGCACTTGGCCAGTTTTTTGCATTAATGATACGGAACCTTCGTGCGCGAGTCCGACACGCACTTGGCCGGTTTTTAGTCTTCCATTACAGTTACAACACTTACAATCCTTTACATCCATCTTGAAAACCGCTTGAAAACTTTCCTACGGCGTATGTGTGTTCGTAATTACACCACATCTCTTGCCCATACCATGACAACAAATTGCCAGATCTTGTTGCAATTCATTGACACAGAATAAAACTACACTTTTTACCCAATCGTCTGTCAACACCGTGCTAAATTATTTCGCTATAATTGCTACCGTCAGACCAATAAGACGAGTACAACTTGCATTTTCGTTTTGTTCACTTACTTAATATTATTTTTTGCTCCAATTTAAACCACTTTCTAAATGAAAGTCGAGAAGCGATTGGTTCAGGTCTGCTTTGAAATACTGAGCCTGGATGGTAGGTATTCCGTCAGAAACTTTGTGCACGATATTGCCAGCGGTCGTTGACCCCGTAATCAGCTGTAGACGCTGTAGTTGCTTGAAATTATTAATCGACTTTAAAAATGTGGAGATTATCAATTCGACTGTATTTTTAGGGTTCCGTACCCAAAGGTTAAAAACGGGACCCTATTACTAAGACTTCACGATCCGTCTGTCTGTCTGTCCGTCTGTCACCAGGCTGTATCTCATGAACCGTGATAGCTAGACAGTTGAAATTTTCACAGATGATGTATTTCTATTGCCGCTACAACAACAAAAAATAGAATAAAATTAATATTTAAGGGGGGCTCCCATACAACAAACGTGATTTTTTTGCCGTTTTTTGCTCGATATTAATAACGGCGACAGGTAGACGCTTGAAATATTCACAGAATATTTATTTGTATATTCACTTCAAAAAATAATAATTATTAAATTAAAATAAAATAAATTAAGGGGGGCTACCCATACAACAAACGTGATTTTTGGCCGTTTTTTGCGATAATGGTGCGCGAGTCCGACTCGCACTAGGCCAGTTTTTTTTAATATATTATATACGCTTGCACTTGAATATATAAATATATATAGTTCAACTCCAGTTTCACCGTATTGTTGCCCGATTTTATTTGATAAATGTAACCATGGAGTAAATGCCCTGTTTATCAAAACTTACAAATCTACACGTTCATAAGTTACACTTTACAAGTAAGTTTTTTTGCCGTTTTTTTGCGATAGTGGCACCTACGGAACCCTTCGTGCGCGAGTCCGACTCGCACTTGGCCGGTTTTTTTATGTTTGATCACTGATCACACACTCAGAACTTTTTACTAGGTGAACCGATTTTGATGATTATTTTTTTTTCTTCCATGCCCATCGCGTGTGTGGAGATTTGCTTGCTTGACCATTTAAATTAAAATATGTTAGGGGCTGTGAAGATAAGTTGTAGGATTAAGTACCTACACACGATTACGGTGGGGAGCATTTACAGCATTCAGTGAATGATGTACCGTGGGTTCAGGCCTTAAGGGTAGTGATTTAGTCATGTAGACGTCCCGCCACAGCCACAGCCACATGGCATTGTTGAATTGAAACTAAACTGAAATGTGGCACACAATGCAGAAACATTGTGTTGCTCATTTCGTTAAATTGGATGTAATGTAGGTAACTAATGTAGAGTCAACAAAACAATCAAAAACCAAAAGTTAAGTTAGTGGCTCCAATGTTACTTAACTAATACCTTTATACGAGCAATTCTTGTATAAACGTATTTAAATAATCTGAATCTCGGCAACGGCTCCTATGATTTTCATGAAATTTAGTATGCAGTGGGTTTCGGGGGCGAAACATCGATAAACCAATACTTCATAAAATATAGCTTGATCTCTGCGACAGCTGTCAGTATCAATAAAATAATGAACAATAGCGCTTGACAGGCTAACAATAACGTATAGGTACGATAGTTTGACATATGTCGCAGAGATCAAGCTATCTTGCATGAAGTATAGGATTCATTTTTAGAAAAGGTCGATTTCTCTATTTTGATCAGCAGCCGAATTGCGTAAGTATATTATCCAAAGCAAAAGAATCGATTCCTTCCCAAAAATGACTTTACGTATCAATATGCAATACGTAAACTCGGTTTTGGGAAAGAATCGATTCTTTTCCTTTGGATAATATACTTACGCAATTCGGCTGCAGATCACAGCTCGGTCACCCAGGTACTTATTATATAAACCCGCTTCCACCAGCATAATATTCTTGAACGTGGACTTGGAGTCGTGCCGCCAGCGGACCATGAACGAGGGCTTCGACACGTGCACCGGCAAGACCGTGCCGATTGGCTCCGGACCAAGGGTTGTCCTACACCCGGACCACGATGAAGTCCGGAGGGAATATGAGGTTATTATCATTATAACAAGCTTTTATTTACTTTCTATCTGTAATCAAATCTTGATTACTGATTGAAAAGACCCCCTTCCCGGTGGGTTTGATTTGAAATTTTACGCACACGTTTGGTTACTCATGCCATAAGTATGGTAGTCTGCAGTTTTTAGCTGCGACAGCAGAAGCGTTTCGTTCGTGTATTGTGAATGTCAATTTTTGTGTTGAAACTGCAGATTGCCAAACAGCTTGAACGTACCAGGCAACGATTTTTGTGAAAATTTTGTAATATTCCAAGTGGGGTGGCAGAGGATTGCTCCTCTCCTCTGCCACCCTACTTTGAATCTGACTACTACATTGCCTCTTTTAAATTTCGAGTATTGTAATTAAGTTCCAATCCTTCAAAAATAAGTCTTGCTCATCCCGTCTGCTTTTGGGTTTGCCTCGTTGCCGTTTGGGAACTATTGTGTTGTTATTTAAGCCCAAACAAAACTCCGCCAAGATGCGACCAAAATAAAATGTGACCATTAGCATTTTTATGGTTCTGCTGTCAAAGAGTATGCAGCAGCTACCTTTCAAATCCTAGCTCTCCTCTTCTGGAAGAAGTCAGCCAATTTTTAGACCATGGTACCGCTATCACAACCTTTTTTAGTCATTAAAGGCAGATCAATCAACTCTGACCTACATTTAAAATCTAGTCCGATGTCTCACGCGCGTACGTAATACGCGTTTTTAGCAATAACCATGCTAATAAGGAGTGCTGTGTGCATATTTGACAAGTCAATGACTCCCGGGCGACAGGCCGTAGTTTTCGCTTCGATGATATCTTAATATCCTATCTAACCGTTAGGAGGCGTGATTGGAATGAGTTAGGAGTATCTAACTGTGACTTTTATTTTCGGGTATGTGATAATTATGTAGGTATGGGTAATATATCCCGTTGTCGAATTTGTTAACGGTCTATTTAGGTACGGTCTGCTTATGCTCTGACCAATATTTAAAGGTTCTCTGGAATATTTATTTGAGATAAACACCAAGTTATTAATTATATAAACTCTGTATTTTAGTCGACATGTTTTTACTGACCGGCACGGTAGGTAATCTTCAAGCAAAATATCCCTACCGTATGTCTATGGTATTGTTTATGGTGCTCATATCTCATTTGACAGTTTCCGCCCCTCCCGCCTTCCGCATTTCTGCCCGAATGACGCCATGTTTGTTGATCTGTCATAGCTTTTGAAGTTTGAAGTTTGTTACAGTTGGTTACAGTTTCAAAGTTGGTCGAGTGAAGTTCTGCGTTGATTTATTTCCGTAACTTATCCTCTCAATTTCTGAAGCTGTAATATTATCGTCCAACATGTACAACAAGTGTTGTGTTGTGACCTGTGCTAGTAGACAAAGGACGTCAGTTTTCATATGTTTCCAAAAAGTGAGAAAGGCTTCAAAAAATGGTTACTGTGCATTAACTGTGAAAGACTGCGAAGCTTGAGCTTCCAAAAACTTCGCAAACACTATGTGTGTCGGAATCATTTCGAGAAGAGGTTTCTTTTAACAACCCGCGATAGAGTTCGTCTTTGCCCTGACGCCTATCCAACGTTGTTTACTGCTCGCGAGATATCCAGTGGTGTTCCTCTGACCGATGCATTAATACCCGACAACTCTGGTACGTATCTATTTGAATATTATCACTTAGTCAATTTATATTTCATTAATGATTTGCACAAGTTTTACTCTTCGCACTACACGTAAACTTGTACAGTTTATAAAAGTATCATAATATGTCCTATTCCAGGCCATTGGTTACCCGTGTGCCAAATTTAAATAAATACATGTACATTAAAATCCTCAACAATATTTTTACTATGCATAAATTTATAAATAAACTAGCTGTTGCCCGCGGCTTCGCTCCCGTGGACGTGTACTCAGGAATAATGTAACTTTCTATTGGTGAAAGAATTTTTCAAATCGGACCAGTAGTTTCGGAGCCTATTCGGTACAAACAAACAAACAAAAAAATCTTTCCTCTTTATAATATTAGTATAGATGAGCTCTGTTACTTGTTAAATTGTAATTTTAGATTATTTTATTTCAGGTGAAAAATTGCACTACAGTGTTCAGCAAGACAGTAGCTGCTACATTGTCATATACTGCTCAGTTTTGTAAGTTGCTATACTGATGTTTTTTTTTAAGAATTTTGTTTATGACCTTAGTATTGACTAAGTATTATTTAATTATTTTATTTGTAGCTCATTATGCAGATGGAACCGAAGTAAGCTCTACACTAAAGAACACGGCTGAAGTTGTTTCTTTCTTTGACGACCTGCCATGCTATTCTCTAAGAGACAGTTTCTTGGCTGTGCTCGTTGACGAGCTCGTCTTCGAGACAGTCTCGAGATCGACCGATCGTGCAGCGCTGATTCAAACGGTATTCTCTAGCGCGGTTATGGTCGTCGACGAACTGTAGACTGACATCTCCCGTCATAATTTCGTAGACGAATTAGGGCTTGAAACAAATTCTTTAAATTACAATCGATAAATCTCGACTGAGAGTTTTATGGCCTTAAAACGTATAATATAGGTATATCTTTAAGTATTTTAAGTAATAGAGTGAAACTACAAACGATTTCATAGTTATAATAGTTTAACTAATGTATTTTTATTATTGCATTTTAAGGCTGAATGACAATTTCTTTGCCTATTTCGTAAGTAAAAGCAACGCGCTGTGTGACGCTGCCACAAAACGCAAAATCGCAACCGACTCTTTTTGTTTGATAATTTGTTGTTTGTTTTTATTTAAAACTATTTACATATATGATTTTAACATAGTTGTGTGACTGTGTGAAATGTAAGTATTTTAATATACTTAGGTACAGTGACAATATTATTGTTCTCCAAAAAAGTGAAGTGAAGTAGGTACCTATAATATGTTTATCTCTAGATCAAATATGATAGTACTGCGTTGAAATAAATTTGCAGGATGTAAAAGCAGGGCTATCTTGGCGTAAGAACAATATGACAATGGAAAACCAGCCGAACACAAAACAAGTGATGAAGTTTTTTAGAAAAGTCTTACTAGGTATGTTATATTTTGTTTATATTTCGTATTACACTTTGAGGCTAGATGGGGCTAGATCTCTTGCAGTGCCTCAAAGCAGAGATGCCTCAATTGCCTCTTCATGCATTGTTGGTTGGTGCAGTGTAAGAAGCTCTAGATAATTAAATAGTGTTCTCACTTTTCATTCCCAGGTTGGACCAAGTTGTTGGTGTTTTTAAAAGTAGCCAAAAAATCAATTAACCAGCAATACTATGTGTCTCCCTATAATATCTGTTCCTTCAGAAAGAGAGAGTGATGCTGTTATACATAGTATCCTGCATATTTTTTTACCTCTAATAGTAATTTATTGCATTTTTATGTTCACAGCTCCTCGCAGGTGTCGTTTGCTAACGGTATGAGGCCATCTAATCCAATGCTCATTTCACAACAACCTTCACAAAGGCAAATGGAGATACACTGAAGATATTTATAGAATAAAATTCTATTACTGGAAAATAGTTCAATAAATAAATCTGAGTTTTATCATTTTGAGTTTTTTTTATTAGTCAATATGTATATTATGTCTGTTTATTTTCCATAATAAACATATTAATCTGTTTTGCAGTCTTAATGCACAATTTTGCTTGTACAAACAAGAATTTGGCCTATTAAGATTGAGTATCTAGCCGGAAGGAACCTGTGAAGGTTGCGGTGTTCCGCTGGATGTGAGATGCACGCGACCGGTCAATGTGGCGACGCTTGGTGGAGGCCTATGTCCAGTGGTGGACGTCATTAGACGTATATGATGATGATGAAGCCGGACCAATAAACATGATTCACATTACAACAAATATTATTTAAATATATTTATGACATATAATTTTAATTAAAGATCCTACTAATTAACCTATGCAATCCATGCAAAAGTAACTGTCTGTTATCTTTTCACGCTTAAACCGCTGATGGTACCTATGGAAACAGTTTGAGACCGTAGGTAACTATCCTATGTCCTTCATAGGATAATTTTTATCATGGAAATCTTCCTTAAGTTTGTATGATGAATTAATAATATCTCTAGTAAGGCGGCCCACAAACCTACAATATTTTTTCTTGAAATAAAAAAAATGGCTATTCGAAATACTAATGCTACGCAGACGTAGTTGCAGGCAACAGCTAGTTACATAATATATAAATTAAAATTCACATTAAACATTTAAAACGCCTGTACGCTAAGAGCTATAAGTCGTTTTCCAATACTTAGGTATGTTATTAAAGCCTGAAGTTAACTGTGGATAAAGTGTCTCTATCCCAGGATATTGTTATCAACGTTGCTAATTCTCTCGCCTGTCGAGCTAAAATCATTAATTTTCTCAGCTTCTTCTAATATAGGTATGTAGCTTTAGTTAACCAAGCTAAAAAACTGGCAAGCTGGTAAAAAAATATTTTAATACAATATTTTATTAGCTTCTGCCAGTGGCTTCAAACACGTGAAAAGTGTTTTCTTATCCCAAGGGTACATTATATTGGGAAGAAAAGTATCCCTTATGCTATTCCTTTACCTAGCTATAATCTATCTCTATGCAGAATTTCATCCAGTGCCGTTCTGGCGTGATTCAAAGAGTATGTAACACTGGCGTGATTGAGTAACAAACATACATCCACAAACATTTAAACCAACAAAACTGCCCATCCAAACTTTCACATTTACCTATAATATTAGTTAGATTAAAATCCAAGAAGAATTACGTTACGCGCAAAAATAGTGGCTTTTGGATTTGACAGATAAAAACGAGGCTGTAAGCCAGGCTGCGAGCGTCTTCGACGCTGTTTTTTCTTACGGAATACCAAAATGTATGAAGAACTGTCAACTTGCTCGACATTGAGTAGTTCTAACTCACGGCCGTCACAGCTTAGAGCGCTAGTGTCGCTATTCGCGGCTTAGCGAATACCAAACTTAGATTCGTCGCTGGCACCAGCACTGCGCTCAAGGCTGTATCCTTAGAGAATAGCACTGCTGTTTGATTCAGTCAATGGAACAGGCCACAACAAGACTTCCAAAGGGAAACCTTTAAGGCAGGTGGTAACAGAAAAGTCGCCGCACCACGAATTTTGGTGGGCAGGTATAATAAAACTAAAACTAAATAAATATGTAGACAAACACGGTAAGGAAACATCTGTGCCATTGTTAAAAAATTGGATTACTACTTTGGAAAGTTAGCAGAGAGTGCAGCAATTCTTAAAAGATTAAAATATTAAAATTATGCGCCCGCGATATTTAAATTCAGATCCCATTGAAAACTTTTTTGGACGAATGCGGGCCTATAATTTTAGAAATACAAATCCAGATTGCCATGCTTTCAAAAGTACCTTCAAATCACTGCTAATCATGAGGTTTATAAAGTTTCACTCTGATAGCTACAATTGTGAAGAGGATTCTGGTGAACGGATATTATAATCAAAATCACTTTTTAATAAAGAACAAACTAACTCAGAAACAGCAAGTTTTTGAGTTAGTTTGTTCCCCCGAGACCTCTGAGCTATCGAACTGGGCTGAAAGTGAAAGCTTTCAAAGATCAGCAAGGCAAGAAAGGCTAAATGTCCACTCACATGCATTTACAACTGGGTGGGTCATAAGAAAAATATTTCAAAAAATAAAGTGCCTTCATTGGGAAGAAACTTTAACTAGTAGGGAATCCAATTATGATAAAAGTAATGTCAATAATTGGATTTCCTTTAGAGAGTTCAAGAGCATAAAAGAAAATAAATTGACCTACCCTTCAGAAAATGCTGTGAGATTTTTTGGAACCATCATAGAAGAAGCAAACAAATACTAAGAAAATCAACCTGAACGGAGTCCTATTATAAAAAGTATTAAAAATCATATCAAATCTAAGTATTTGTTTACTTTATAAATTGTGAATAGCATAAAGATGCTGTTTCTGAATGCTTTCTCGCATTAACTTTAAGATTAGCAGCATTTAATTGGTGCACTGTAATTAATAAAATCCTTAAAGGCACAGATGTCTTCAGATTGCAAAATAAATCTTTGTTGCCGCAGATGCAATTAAAAGCCTTATATAAATATAATACAAAATTGAAAAATAAAAAGAAATGAGAGTAATAAGAAAAGTATTTTTTTTCCGTAACATTCCCTTTCTAACAACATAGAACATAATATTATATATAATGTAGAACATATTGCAATAACATTGGAATTATTGCAATATGTTAATAAAATCAAACAACAATATGCCTAGCAAGAAAAACTTTTTAGGCTGACGCCTTACCACGCCTTTGCCGCGCTGGATGCAATGCAAGATTAAAAAAAAAAAAGCTGTCATCCATGATAAGTTCACCTTAGGCGAGTCGAATTTACTCTATGAGAGTGCCCTGTCTGATACGTAGTATCTCTAAGTAGTCTGTGCTGACCGGTAGCCAGTCTCGCTGTGTTGCCACATGCAACCAACGCGTGTACCACAGATCTCCTAAACATCTAGACAAATAATCATATCAAACAGCTTAATAAGTAATGAAAGTAAATGGAGATATATAGATAAGGTTGAAATAAAAAATTGGTCACTAACTACATGGACTTATTTTGATCAAGCGGTTTGCCCTCGATTTCGTTATAATTATGTGGATTTGGTAAATTTCCCATTAAACCTTTAAAAACCCATTTCACTCGTCTAGGGTGGTCCTGCTTGTTGGTTTAAGGTCTTGAGCGCATGTCAATCAATCAGGTTCAGTTTAGTCATTATCCTTTATTGTATACCAACAGTGGGACTTATACTTCACGGAGCAGTTAGCGGAACTTCGGGCATCGGCAGGACTGTCGGCTGTGGAGATAGATGGCACCGCATCTTTCGGTACGTAGGTAGAGATAGATCCTAGCTTACAGTTATTGAAATAGGCACCTATTACAATTCTTTCGGTCTTCCAACGCTGCGTCTTACGGCACGAGGTCGCCACTCCAGAACCTCTCGGCTTATTAAGCCTCCCACAAGGTAGACCGATGACCTGATGAAGGCCATGGGAATCAGCTGGATGCGAAGAACACAGAACCGGGCGTTGGGGCGATGCTTTAGGGAGGCCTATAACCAGCACTGGAAGTCTTCCAAATGAAATAATGACTGCTTTATTAGAATTGCCCCTACAGTTTTCAGTTTAGAACTAACAATGGAATCACATAAGGAAAACGTAGATACATAACGTATCTACTTAGCACTGGCGTATGTAATTTCAATGTGAGTTCACCGTTCAAGATCAAGGGCACTGTTCGCGTTCGCAGCCATTACTTTTTCGTAATTGGGTCGAGTTAGCTAGCGATGGCGACCGCTCGCTAACAAATTAAACCCATTCACTATTAGCAATGAGTTTTGTTTTTAATAGCGATACGATGCCCATGATGTCGTGTTAATCTAGCATGGAAAATATTAATGATCATTTCAATTGCTAAAGACACGTCATGTCGATTTTTCCGTACCCGATTGGCACAATTTTGTACGCCACGATACATAGGTACCTAGTCGATATTGTTCTCGTAAATTCTGCGTAAAGTTGATATCTGATAATAATTGTATAGTAACAAAAGCTATTATAATCGACATCGATAAACACGGTGTTTACCGAAACAAAATGATGACGTGTTTCTAAAACACGTAAAATTTTCTTTCTGGAACCGTGTTTATAAACAATTGTTTCTCAGTCAATTGTGGCTTTATCGTCGAGAAACTGTATGTAAGCAGTTTGTTGCATTTTCGGCGGTGAACAAAACTACAGATTATAATATGAATGACGGTAGAGGTTATAGCATCAGTGCACTGATATTTTATTTTTATCGCCCAGATAAAGTACAAACGAAGGTGCAAGCAGCTGTCATCGCTGCACCGCACTTCGACATCGAGTGCTGCGCTCAACTGAGAAATGTCTGTGCCGACTAATTTTCTTTATTTATTCTTCTTTTACTTTATCATTAGATTATTACACTTTGGGTTATTCGAAAATAAAAGATGACGTCCTTAGAAAAATTGTTTTATTTATGTACTCCTCCGTACTTCAGTTGAAATTATTTAATTACTACATAATTATTTAATTATTCTGCTAATTATGAACTAACAATTCTGCAGTCTCAAAATAATTACATACATACAGTTTAAGAACACTGAGGTAGCCTCTTAGATGTTATGAGGCTCGTATCGATTAGATGATGACAGTAATATAAATCGATAATGAGAAAGTCATGGAATCAGGCCTCTCCGCTATTACTTTCACTAAAAATAAAAATGCATCAATTTTTACAATTAAATTCACGCAACATTCAGACCTGCGTGCGCGGCGGAAGAAACTCGATCAGATCTCGGCACTGTGGCAGGCCGCCCGCTGCACACGCCACTCGCACGCTCACACTCTCGCAGACATACAATAAATATACACAACACGAGCTAAAACACTCCGCATCCGTGCCGGTGCAGGCTATGCGGCGTGACGTCACGTCACGGGGCACAGTCTGCAGCGGTCGGAGATCACATTTGGCTATGATCACACGTTTTAAAGTCTGTTTGGTTACAACTCGTCTTTGAAGTCTTCCTCCTCACCTCCCGCGCCTGGCGGGGGCATGCCTCCTTGTCCTTGGTACAACTTGGCAATGATGGGCTGGACGACGTCCTCCAGGGACTTCTTCTGTTTCTTGTACTCCTCAGAGTCTACGTCCTGGTTGTCTTCGAGCCACTTGATGGAGGCGTCGATAGCCTCTTCCATCTTTGTCTTCTCTTCATCGGTCAACTTAGCGCCAAGTTTCTCCTTGTCTTGGAGCTGGTTCTTGATGGAGTAAGCATAGCTCTCCAACTCGTTCCTGGCCTCAACACGCTCCTTGAGTCTCTTGTCCTCATCGGCGAACCTCTCGGCATCCTTGATCATCCTTTCGATGTCTTCAGGTGTCAGTCTGTTTTGGTCATTGGTGATGACGATCTTTTCGCGGTTGCCGGTACCCTTGTCCTCAGCAGATACTTGCAAGATACCGTTAGCGTCGATCTCGAAGGTTACCTCGATCTGAGGGATACCACGGGGCGCGGGAGGAATGCCAGTGAGGTCGAACTTTCCGAGCAAGTGGTTGTCCTTAGTCATGGGACGCTCACCCTCATAAACCTGGATGGTGACGGTGTGCTGGTTGTCACTGGCGGTGGAGAAGATCTGGGACTTCTTGGTGGGGATGACAGTGTTACGGGGGATCAGCTTGGTCATGACTCCTCCGACGGTTTCGATACCCATGGTAAGAGGGTTGACGTCGAGCAGCACAATGGCGTCAGTGTCTTGTTCACCGCTGAGCACACCAGCCTGGACGGCGGCACCGTAAGCAACGGCCTCATCGGGGTTGATGCCTCGGGAAGGCTCTTTGCCATTGAAGAACTCCTTGACCAGTTGCTGAACCTTGGGGATACGGGTGGAACCTCCGACGAGTACGATCTCGTCGACGTCCTTCTTGTTCATGTCGGCGTCTTCCAACACCTTCTGCACAGGCTTGAGGGTAGACCTGAAGAGATCCATGTTCAATTCTTCGAACTTAGCCCTGGTGAGAGTTTCGGAGAAATCTTCACCTTCGAAGAAGGATTCAATTTCAATCTTGACCTGGTGGCTGGAGGACAGAGCCCTCTTTGCCTTCTCAACTTCACGACGCAGTTTCTGGACGGCGCGGTTGTCTTTCCTGATGTCCTTGCCCTTCTTTTTCTTGTACAGCTTGATGAAGTGCTCCATGACCCTCTGGTCGAAGTCCTCACCTCCCAAGTGAGTGTCTCCATTGGTGGCTACTACTTCAAACACTCCGTTGTCGATGGTAAGCAGAGACACGTCGAAGGTACCACCACCCAAATCGAATACGAGCACGTTCTTCTCGCCTTCCTTCTTGTCAAGACCGTAAGCAATAGCGGCGGCGGTGGGCTCGTTGATGATTCTCATCACCTGGAGACCGGCGATGGCACCGGCGTCCTTGGTGGCCTGACGCTGAGCGTCGTTGAAGTAGGCGGGGACAGTGACGACGGCGTGGGTCACCTTCTTACCGAGGTAAGCCTCAGCAGTTTCCTTCATCTTGGTGAGGACCATGGCAGAGATTTCTTCAGGGGCGAAGATCTTGTCGCCCTGGGAGGTCATGACGGAGACATGGGGTTTGGTGTTCTTCTCAACCACCTTGAAGGGGAAGAATTTGACATCATGTTGGACAGTGGTGTCAGTCCATTCACGACCGATGAGACGCTTGGCGTCGAAGACGGTGTTTTCAGGGTTGGTAGTCAGCTGGTTCTTGGCGGCGTCACCAATGAGACGCTCGCCGTCGGCAGTGAAAGCTACGTATGAGGGAGTGATACGGTTACCCTGGTCGTTAGCAATGATCTCCACTCGGCCATTTTTGTAAACACCCACACTGAGGACAAAGAAAAGTAGTCTTTAGTTTTTTTTTTATTTCACAAACCATTAATTTCACTTCATTGATGGCCAAACCCCTCTTAAATACTTCAATTACTTAATTATTGTGAAAGCATACTTCCACTAATAATATGAATGAAATATATCTACAGGTGTGTAGAGAATTTTATGATAGTTCTCTGAACATTGTGTTAAAATAATGTTATTAAAAGGAAGGAAAACCTTAATGAATTTTTTACCGGATATACACTATACTAGATTTTATTAACAGGTATTGGAAATACTTTTAAGATTTTAAAAGTAATTAATCAAATGTTGTTTAAATAAAATTGAATCTAAAACGGAAAACCTTGTTCATATTTAAATAAATTTAAAGCAGGTTTACGAACTGATTACTCAGGCTCAATAGTTTAGCAAGGTCAGTCACCTCTGAAAGATTTGACCTTTTATAAATCCTTCTTTATTTTATAGCCTGGTGTTTTACAAAAGATGAAAATGCCATCTCATTTAAACACTTACATAAATAAAATAGAGTTCACTGGCCCGAAATATGCTAATCGAGTTATGTTGTTCTTGACACTCAAATACAAGTGCTGTTATATTTAAATTAAAATATGATTCTTATTATTATAAAAGAGTTTCCAATTTGTAAAAACTGCTTTGATTGTTCAATGCCACAATGTTGCAAATTTCATGGCAATTTTTATCATATTTCACTAATAAATTAGGCCATTTCAATATAAAATTATCATTCCTAGTATTGTTGTGACAATTTTTAACTATAGATTATGAAATAAATCAATGGAAGTCACTGGAAGATTTGATTAGCAACAAGTTAATTAATGTCATATGTTGTAAATTACCTTTCATCTAGAATAGTAACTTGGAATAAGAGCGAATAAGAGCATGATGGTATCACCTAGGGCATGATACTGCTTGCAATATGTTGTAAGTAGGAGAGTATTAGTATTTTTGTAAGTATGTCGAAAAACTTCAAAAAGGGGGAGGCTCAAAAATTACGAATTCAGCAGATACTCACCAAGAGTAGGTGGTACCCAAGTCGATACCGATGACGGTGCCAAGGTCCTTTTCTTTATCCTTCTTGTCGTCGGCGACTACGGCCGCGACCATGCAGGCCAATGCTAGAATACTCCACCGCATTTTCAGCATGCAATGTTACTTTTCTAAAACAAATCAACATAAAAATAAGATAAAATAATGATCTAAATATGCGTACGCGTCAGTATTGGAGACGTACTAAGATAAAATCTCGAGATGACAGTTCTTTGTAGAGACACGTAATCGTTATGGAGACACGTCACTACAGGGCGCCGGGCCAAACGCTGCCGGGCTATGAATTATAGAAAAGGAAAGTACTCGGTCCCACCTATAACGGCAAGTAAAACCTAACGGTACCCTATGACGGCCACGGGAGATGTAGGGCACGCCACCGGCCCACACTCCTACATCGAGAATTTTCGCTGACGTTTCACGCAGATAAGCGAAATTTCATATGAATCTTATTGGAATTTATATACGGAGGGACTAGGTTTACAATTTTAAAGCCAATTATTATAGCCACAAGAGAGAAAACTTAGTAATTATCCTAAAAATGGTCAGGTTTCAATCCATGACGGGAGAGGTTAACAAGTCATGGCGATCCGCGGTTTAGATAGAAAAGACAAGATGAAATTTAAAGAAAAACATAATTACCTATTACTACAGATGATTAAATAGATTGAATCCCGATGAATATAGTTCACACCCACGATACAAGCACTTTGAATGGGACACGATTACGAATTCACAATTCCGTTGTTCCTTCACCTTCGATTTTTCAAGTAGAACTGAAGTTTCACACGCCGCCGTCGCTATTATTTAGCGCTAGTATCCATCGTGGGCTAATGTGATTGGTCCACACGATGATGACGTTTCAAACATTTCTCTACGATTGATCCAAGTAAGAGTATTTGGCGTAATCTGATTGGCCCACGTTTATAACTGGCCCTGAATAGGACATTCCCCATACCGCCAACTTTGAAAATAGGTTTTATTCATGTTTATTATTGCGAAACAGATTTTTATATTTCTCAATTTTGCCAGAGAGATAATTATATTTGTATGATGAAGTAGATATAAAGGATTGCAAATAGTAAACAACAGCGCCTATTTGCCAAACATACAAATGAAATAGAAGGCTACATCTCTACAGAAAGGAGATGGTAATATTCTAGAACATTATAATATGTTCTAGACCTCGTATTTTAATAATCAGTTAAGTGTATAGTTAGTTAAATTAGTGTTTCTGCAGTTATGAGGACTTACTCAAGCATGTATTTGAATATAAATCATATTTGATGGTTGCTTTTTGCGGCGCAAGTTTTCGAAACATCTAGAATAATTCTATTCTATAATCCTATCTTGCAGTTCCATTTTTCCAGATGATTCGAGGCCTTATTTATCTGGCTATGTGAACATATTCCCACATGTATCGTACCTAACATAAAGTTCTAGATCTCTAAATCCTCAGAACTTTCGAAAAGCAGTAAAGTGGTTTAACGGCTCCGTAATCGTTGACTCTTAACATAGGTACTATTCTCACAACAAAGGCCAAGGTGGGCCAATCCAGGCAAGGCCAGACCGCATTTATGGTAAAGAACTTTACCATTACCGCTTTTTTAAAGATCCTAATAGAAAACCTCAATGGGTAAACCATAAAGGGTCTTTTTTAGTAACTATAGAAGACCTTTAAAATCATGAGTCAGCCTATCATGCATAGCCGTTTACTTCATCATCATATCATATCAGCCAAAAGACGTCCACTGGAAATACAAGCGTGCCGCCACATTGACCGGTCCCGTGCATCTCGCATCCAGCAGATCCTCGCAATCTTCTCTCATCGGTCCACCTAGTGGGAGGCAGTATATAATAGTAATCATTGGTGGAAGGCCTTTCAACGCATCGTCTTGCGCCACTCCAGAACTTATCTGCCCCATCAGCCATCCGTTCTGCGAGCAAGACGTCTACTAAACATGACCAAATTCCGTGTTTTCCATAATAGGGAAATCCCAATTGCGTTATCTGACTGAAGTAAGAAGCTTAAATCAGCTTGACCCATTGCCAAAAAGTTGGGGAATTGAGCGAAACAGTAGAAACTTTTTTATCTCTTTATCATTTGAGACCCTCATGATACCCTTTTTATAAAAATTGCATCATTCATAATATTCCCGAAGTCGGTTTACTTTCTAAATAAATGACGAATATAGCCACGTCAGCTCAGATAACGAATAGGTATAACTATTTTTGTTCTTGAAAATGTTATTTTAATTAACGACCATCTGTTTTATTTAATAATGTAAACAATTAATGGCATAGCAACAAAGATACTAAGTACAAATGAAAAAAAAGTGTTACTCCGTGTATTGATATTTATTTCTAATTCTATCACATATTGATAAAGGCTTGTAACTTATATATTCTAACCTCACGCCTGTTACCATAAAAGGGTAGGTAGAGGAATACAACACATACATTTTTGACTGCATGACGTCATAAATACAGTAATATTATGTCATAAGAGGTACGATACAAAAATGCAAAAATACATAGAAAAAATAATAACCCTTTTATTCTGCACTTAAAAACTATAACAACAGTTTGAATTTTCTGTACTTATAAGAAAGGCTTGAAATTAATTTGAGCAAAGTATAATATACAGTGACTGATAGAAAACAATAGTGTCCGAAATTTCGGGTTCGTCTTCGGCCGCCTTCGGTTACCATCGGCCGTCTTCGGCCAAACCTTCGGTTTCTTACGAATGCGCAAGAGCACGATGGAAGAGGTAACGGCCAGGGGGTAGGAGATAGTAGTCATACTCCGTTGCACCGGCCAGTCTCCATCGACCGGATGTAGTAGCCAATCTTGAACCGAATCTCTTAGACCCAACTGCACGAAAAACTAACTCGGAACTCAGAATTACTTGCTAACACGAGGTCAAATTGACAGTTTGTCATACAATATAATGTACTCAATTTAACCTCGTGCTAGCAAGTAACTCTGGAGTTAACTTTTTCGTGAAAGTGGACCATAGAGTTAATAAAATTTCGGTTTCGGTTTCAGCCGAAGGTTGTGGTGATAGCTGATGAATTGCTTTAGTCGGACACTGGAAACCAGTAAAACTATTTTCTTTAATGCCCCTCTGAAAATTTCGTGTTTACAATATTATCTTAAGAGCCCCTACAAGTTTCACGAGCTAAAAACAGGAAAAAGCTACTTTTTAGGGCAAATTTCTCAATAACTACAAGATAAATCTTTTAAAACAACTTTTTGCGTCACAAAGTTATCTAGGGAATAGACATTACACATTTTTGATAACTGTTCAATTAAAATTAGAAAAAAATAATTTCTAACACACGTTTTTACGTAATCCCGAAACAACAGGTTTTTCAATTGATTTTTCAGCTTACTGATGGCGAATAACAATCAGCAAAAAATGGTGTAGACTGAGCGTATAGTATACTAGGGAGCCACGAATTTAGTTTTTTAAAGTTTATTGTATTTGTACTTAAAAAAAAATATTGTCCTCGCGGAAAAAAGGCAATTTTATCATGTGTGAAAGCGTCGGCTACGTGTAAGAATATGATGAATATAAAAATAACTGATAAATAATTTGAAATTTGAGGTGTTTACCAATCGAATCCAATTTTTATATATTTTTTTTGAGGACTTATTTTATTTTAATAAATTGTCTGAATATTGCCCTACAAACCGTTGCACACGCGCGAGACATTAATATTGCTCATGGGCTTGTAGACGACGGACTAGTGTCGTTTTTTTTTATCATATATCTTGTTTTTTTTTATCATATATCTTGTAGTTATTGAGAAAATTTCGCTGAAAAAGTAGCTGTTTTCTGTTTTTGGCTCGTGAAACTTGTAGGGACTCTTAAGGGCCTTCCACCGCTTTAGTGCCGTAATACGGTTATTTTTCTAAAGCATACTCCTTAGTAACGTTTTGGTAATATTCTATTTATTATTGAATCGTGTACATTATTTGTGAAACATGGTTTTTTCGTGTAACTAATAGTATTGCTTTAAAAAAATAATTAACAACACTATATTTTTTGCTACTTTTTGATACTCCTCCAAAACGACTTGTTTAAAAATATTTTTAAAAGTAAAATTGATGTCTAGAATTTCTTTATTGGGGAATATATACGCCTTAATATCCCTCGCAAACTTCGTGTTTCGTCAGTCATCGGATTTCTATCAGTTGCCCTTTGCACTTGTTCAAAGAATATACACCGTGAAATTTAAGTGGTTGTTTTCCCGCGGCAGAACGACTTGCCTTTAGGAGTACTTTCGAAGCATAGAGTTAAAGTAAAAAAATAACGATGTTTTTATTTTAAAATAATTTAAAAAATATTCATCAACTCGAAAAAGTGAGTAACAATAGTAACTTGTAGGTACTAGGTACTACGGTGAATAATACGGTGGTGACGCGAGTAGTACCTAGTACCTACAAGTTACTATTGTTACTCACTTTTTCGAGTTTATGTTTTTTTTTTTAATTATTTAAAAACAAAAACATCGTTATTTTTTTACTTTAACTCTATGCTTCGAAAGTACTCCTTAAGGCAAGTCGTTCTGCCGCGGGAAAACAACCACTTTTCACGGTGTAGTTACTCTGGTGCAAACCGACGCTCTCAATAGATTTGTTAGTCTGATAGAAATCATAAACCACATCGTCGCTTACCATCAGGTGAGATAGTGGTCAAACGCAAGCCTATCAATAATAAAAAATAAAAAAAAAATAAAAATCCGACGACTGACGAAGCACGAAGTTTGCCATAGTTTACTGTATATAACTTATACATATATTCTAACACCCCAGTCCCACAAACAAAATAATTTAAAATAAAACAAACAATCAATGTTTATGTGTGGCTTTGTTTCTTTGATATCAAGTCCAAAATCAATGGCGCGAAGTATGTGATGATGCAATCCGCACCTGAAACAAGACAATACATTATTAACTACCGTTACAATCAAATAATATGAATTATTAGTATTTATTTTTCTTTTTGGTATGCGTCATACCTGGCGCAGATAAACCTCTTTTTACCGACTTAAAAAAAGGAGGTAATCAATTCGACACGTATGTATAGTAATATTTTTGGAATGGCCCAATATGCACATCACATCATCAGCTAATAATGTTCCCACTGCTAGGACAGGCCTCCTCTCTGTGAGAGGGAATGGGCCGTAATCCACCGGAATAGTGGAAGTTTAATTAAAATCGGTCCACCAGTTTTCAAGATATGGGGCATACAATCGAACTCCATAGCGACAAACAGCACGATTGTGAAAATCTCAGACCAACAAAAAAAGATCTTTTTTTGTTGGTCTGAGGTGAAAATTGAGTTATTTTGGGTATTTTGTCAATCCTTTAGGTACCCTCGCCAAACTTCTGGGCCGCCCTGAAGTTGATTTACCGGATGCGCGACGCACGAAACGGTACTGTTTTTGTATGAGATTTACTACTTCGCAGCCAGTGTATTTTTTTTTTGATGGGTTTGCTCTTGACTCTAGTCTCACTCCATCGTCGTCTCTGTCTCTAGGTCAAAGGTGACAGAGACAGAGTCGACGATGGAGTGAGCTTATCCAGAAGAAGCCTGTTCACTCTAACTTGAAGAGATTCGGGTTATTTGCGTTCGGAAACACTGACGCAGGTAGCGAGTTCCATTCATTCGCTGTGCGCATTATGAAGGATGTTTGGAAGCGCTTGGTGCGAATTGGTGGAATGGCAACAAGGTAAGGATGATAACTTGCAGTGCGTCTAGATGTCCGATGGTAGAAGGGGGCTGGTGGGATGCGGTCGTGGAGTTCTAAATGATAAAAACAAGAGGTACCAAAGGCACCGACTCAGTGAGGGAGTCAGTGATCCGCTGTAACAACAGGGGGAACTTGGGGATGGGCTCAGCTGTGGACTTCTTTCGGCTGAAATTACTATGATTTATTTATTTTTAGCTTATCCTGTCTGCAAGGCAAAGGCGTCCCTATCTTCCAGCCCGGTTTAGTGCAGTTGTGCATAATAAATTGAGTAAAGATAAAATACTCACCAGCCCGCCGGAAGCTGGTCATCGTCTCCATGACAATGGTTTCCGTCTCCGAGCTGTCAGTGCGGCAGATCATTGCATACTCACCCGACACCTGGCAACAACAATAATAATTTGAATGTAAAAAAAGCGTGTTAAAAAAACAATTTACGAAATCGGTCGACAATTTTACTGACGGAGAAATCAGTGATTCTTTTATATAAAAAAATCTGGCCAAGTGCGAGTCGGACTCGCGCACGAAGGGTTCCGTACCATTATCACAAAAAACGGCATAAAAATCACGGTTGTTGTATGGGAGCCCCCCTTACTATATTTTATTTTAATTTAATAATTATTATTTTTTGAAGTGAATATACAACAAAATATTATGTGATTATTTCAAGCGTCTACCTGTTGCCGTTATTAATATCGAGCAAATAACGGCAAAAAAATTACGTTTGTTGTATGGGAAAATATTAATTTTATTCTGTTTTTAGTATTTGTTGTTATAGCGGCAATAGAAATACATCATCTGTGAAAATTTCAACTGTCTAGCTATCACGGTTTATGAGACACACCCGGTTACAGACGGACAGACAGACGGATCGTGAAGTCTTAGTAATAGGGTCCCGTTTTTACCCTTTGGGTACGGAACCCTAAAAAGACACGCGAAACAAACGTGTGTCAAATTAACCTTAATCGGGCACTGGAAAGAGGGTCAAACTTAACTTGCCAGATTTGATTACAGACATCGGGACTGTTCAAACTAAATAAAAGCTTATATCAAAAATATCCGTCGTGGGTCACACACATCAACAAGTACAATTTGAAAGACCCCCGAAACATTTTTATTTCATCACCACATATTACAAATAATGCAATTGGGTAGAGCCAACTTCGAGAAAGATGTCAACCGTCGAATCCGGCTGGGCAGCGTTCGGGAAGTTGCGCGGTATCTTCTCGTCTAACTTACCACAGTGTCTCAAAACGAAAGTCTATGACCAGTGTGTGTTGCCAGTGATGACATATGGCTCTGAGACGTGGTCGCTTACAATGGGCCTCATGAGAATTACAGTCACTCAAAGGGCAATGGAGAGGGTTATGCTCGGAGGTACCTTGCGTGATCGAATCAGAAATGTAGATATTCGCAAGAGACTCAGGGTTACCGACATAGCCCGAAGAATTGCCAAACTTAACACATTGCTCGCAGAACGGATGGCCGATGGGGCAGAAAAATTCTGGAGTGGCGACCGCGAACCGGAAGACGTTGCGTTGGAAGGCCTCCCACAAGGTGGACCGATGACCTGGTGAAGGTTGCGGGGATCCGCTGGTTGCGAGACACACGGGACCGGTCAATGTGGCGACGCTTGGGGGAGGCCTATGTCCAGCAGTGGACGTCTTTCGGCTGATATGATGATGATGATGATGACATATTATTATATTATCAATCCCTAATCCTGGAGACCCTGGTAAGGATAATGGGACAAATTAAATTATTGCATTGTCATCGGTCCTTGATAAGTGCAAAGTGTGCAAAGTTTCAAATTAATCCGAAGTTTTGAAGGGGGTGAAAATCACGTTCAAAGATTCCGTTACATGTACACATAGATAAATACATACCAAGCTAATAAAAGCGTATTAATAAAGTCTCCCGCCGCGTTTGTTTGTGTTAAACTCAAAAAGGAGATTGCCCATCCTTATATGGACCGCCGTTGCGCATAAAAAAAATTGTATGATAGCGTAAATTGGATATAAAAGAGGGGAGAGGTCATACTTTCAAAGGAAATAAAAATTATCCATTTATTTTGTGGGGTTTTTGTTTTTTCTTTGATTTTCTGTTCGTTCTACACAATCCACACCACCAGCACAGAAACAGTACAATAGTCTTCAAAAAGATTTCTTGAGCGTGCAGGAGTCCGAAGACTACCGAACACGAACTCAACGCAATGATAAGTTATGAATTAGCACAACAAACTCAACAAATATCAACGCAAAAACAAAAGTTCGCCGGTGCGCCGACACGATGCTTTATTTGGCACCTACTTTGACTTGACATTTGACAATGACATTTTTGACAATGACGTTTTGGATAGTTGACAGTTTACCTTTCATTTACATCGCCTGTGGTAGAGTTACCAACAATTAATCTAAATCACCCTGACCATAAGTTATTTCTTTATTAGAGAAAGATTTGTAATTAGTAAAGTAATATCATTTTAATTATGTTATATATAAATAAAAATATTAATAAAGCGGGAAATGTCATAATTGAAATGATTTTAAAACTCAGCGTCTGCCCTTACACTATAGGTAACACCGATTCTGGGGAGGTTCATAAAATGGCAACACTGTTTTCACTAAAGTACGCCATTAAAATAAAATCGAATAAATAACTAATTAAACACAAAATATTAACCCCACATACGATTTCGATCAAGTTAAATAAAAAAACTTGTATAATTTATGAGTATATTTTTGTGGCTATACTCTTTAATTTTAAAGCGATACTGATTTTGGTCATTCTCCTTTGCCACGGGCGAAGCCGGGACGGGTCGCTAGTGCTACATAATTTATCTAGTAGTAGACACGCTTCAATCGCCAATCTATTGAACACGTAATCATGACACGCTATCTTTCGAAAACACCCCGATTCAAACAGTAAATCGCCCAAAACTTTTGAACGGCTGAACTGATTTTCAACAACCATAGCTAGGAATACTCTCGACATAGCCATCTACAAAAAAAAAGACACAAAATCAGTTCATCAATTTAGGAGCTATGATGACACAGACAGATACACAAACACATAGGTAAACACGCCAAAATTATAACACCCCATTTATACCGTCGGGGTTTAAGGTTACACTAGTCGACGGCACGAACTATTTTGTGCGCGGGGTTAAAATGCATTTTTGTGAAAGTAAAATGCAATTGATACCTTAAGGATACACTAGTCGAAAATTCTTCCATACAAACGTAGTCTAGGGATTATTCCACTGTTTGACGATGTACGTTCAAAATAAAAAGTGATATCAATTTGTTTCATCATTATCTAGGCCTGTATGGAAGCAAAAAAGTAAAAACAGAAAATATTTGAAAGTTATGAGCGTCGAAAGTTCCACATTTAGACACTAATTTTAACGCATTTTTGGGCGCGAATAAATACCACAAGAATAAGGAAAATTGCAAAACGACCTCCATACAGGGATAGATTAGTAGTTCAACAATGCAAATAATTTTATTTTGAAAAGATAGATTTAGTCGTTTTTTCATGACATCTAGACTGCCAAAGGTCTGTTTATAAAATTTCGCGCGCTCGGTTTCGTCCTAAATCATTATCCATTTCGCTACAAATTTGCAAAAGTGTGTATATTCGTACGCGAACTAGCTTCCTACTGCTCATCACAGCATCTATCTCTTTCGCACGTGTTGTCGGTTGATATAAAATGCATTTTAACCCCGCGCACAAAATAGTTCGTGCCATCGACTAGTAAAACGATTTCTCGACCAGAGACGCATAAGGTCGGATGTCGAAATTTAAGCAATAGAGTTTCTATTGCTTCAATCTCGATATCTTATGCGTATACCTTATGCGTCTCAGGTCCAGATTTATCAAAATCGGACTACAATTGACTGAGAAATCAGTGACCATACCTTAAAAAAATACATACAGTCGAACATAAAACCACCTGCCGGTTAAAACTATAGCATAGCAACAACTTACTTTGAAGTGTAAGGCGCAGGCCACACAGAAATGGCGTCGGGCGCGGACATAGCACGGGCGGCTTCCTATTCCATTCAAATTTAAAACAAAATGCATGGAAATAAAGTGCAATTTAGAACACACTGTATGTCTTTGATCGGACGTATTTATGAAGACGTACCGTGTGTCCTAAATTGCACTTTATTTCTATGCATTTTGTTTTAAATTTGAATGGAAACTAAATTAGTCACATTCCCTCGAAAGAGTAAAAACAATTTCAATATTCAACATGGTGGTACAGTAATTGAACAAGTCAGCTGCGTACAATTTTTAGGGCTATGGATAGATAATGATATGACTTGACAAACACACATTGACACAGTATGCAGTAAACTGAACCAGTACTCATATCATCATCTGCCTAGCCTTTTCCCAACTATATTGGGGTCGGCTTCCAGTCTTACCGGATTCAGCTAAGTACCAGTGTTTTACATGAAACGACTGCCTATCTGACCTCCACAACCCAGTAACTGGGTAACACGGTACCTCTTGGCAAGACTGGTGTCAGATCTCAAGCTTCTGACTACCCGTAACGACTGCCAAAGATCTTCAAATGACAGCCGGGACCAACGGCTTAACGTGCTTTCCGAGGCACGGAGGAAACTCGGTATTTTGAAATGGTCACCCATCCACGGACCGACCTCGTCAAGCGTTGCTTAACCTTGATGACCGACCCGTGCGGCTGTTATTATTTAGCCACGAGCTCCAACACAGGCTCCAACCTGAACCAGTACTCATATGCTCTTTACAAATTGTCTAAAGTTGTCGATCAATCAGCTTTATTAACTGCCTATCATGCCTACGTATCATCAACCTTAAAATACGCTATTATATTCTGGGGCAACGCCACAAATAAAGAATCGCAGTTTAAAGCGCAAAAAAGAAGCGTTCGCGCAATTGCTGGTACCTATCTTTGTTAGCTTACATCTATGAAGTTGCGGTATTTGTGAAAATAAATAAAAATCTATTTCACATCATCATCACATCATCATCCTATTAATGTTCCCACTGCTGGGACACAGGCCTCCTCTCTGTGAGGGGAATGGGCCATAATCCACCACGCAGGCCCAGTGCGGGTTGGTGGATGTCACATGTTTTCAAATTTTTGGTTCTAGGACATGCCGGTTTCCTCACGATGTTTTCCTTCACCGTTTTGAGAGCAGTGCTGATGAAATAATTTACACTAAGTAAAGCGCCTGCCTGGGCTCGAACCCACGACCTACAACTTGTAAGTCGCGGCCGATACCACTGGGCCACCACTGCTCTTCAAAATCTATTTGGTGAACTAAAATCAAAAAGATATATAGTTAAAATATTTACACGCATATTTATAAGCACATAGAACTGCTCTTCTGAGCAAAAGTCTTTTCGGAATGGCATCTAAAATTTACAATAGGGTACCTGTGAACATTTTAAACACCGAGGAACTGCCACTATTCAAATATAAATTACGTATTTTTTTAATTGACATAGCTTACCACACGATCCATGATTTTCTTAATAATTAATACCTACTACAATCTGTAACCATGCACCTAATACTTATTTTTAACCGACTTACCAAAAAGGAGGAGGTTCTATGTTCGACATTATGTATGTTTTTTTTTTTTTTTTTGTGTATGTTCACCGATATCTCCGTCAATTGTGGACCGATTTTGAAAATTCTTTTTTTGTAAGAAAGAGGATGTTTCGAAATTGGTCCCATTTTAATTTGGTGAAGATCTGATGAAGATCTTCGGAGATATACAACAGAACTCTTCAATAAATGTCGGCAAATCTTTCGGGATTGCTGCAATCGCATGTCTGTTCATTGTTTATACCATTTCATAACATAACATCACGCAAGTATGCTCTTAAGGGGTACGCAGATCTCTCATTTCACCGTTTATGTTCAAGTTTTTTGGTATTTGGGTAATCTATTCTGGCGTTATAGGTTACTAAACAACTTGCCTATTAGGTAGGTACAACTAAAAAGTGAAAAATAAAAAAACTTTTTTGCAAAAAAATACTACGGACTTCCAAATAAAAACTACAAAGTGAAAAATAATTTTATTTATGGAAGTCGGTGTCCAAAACGCAAATAAATGGTACCTATGAAAGACGCCGACTTCCAAAAATAAAATTATTTTTCACTTAGTAGTTTTTATTTGGAAGTCGGTAGTATTTTTTTGCAAAAAAGTTTTTTTTGTAAGATTTGCTTTATATGTGTTAGCTATGATTATGTTGCTTGTTGACTTAATTATTGTTTGCCTACTAGGCAGGACATAATCGAACTGTAATTTACCTAACATCTGTCTGTATAACCTATGCCCACAATGAAAAGATTTGTTTTTTTTTGATGGAATAGGAAACCGCCCGTACCATGTCCGCGTCCGATGCCATTTCTGTGTGGCCTGCGCCTTAAGTTTTCAACAAAAGTAGCGTAGGAATTGTTTACGTCATTGGATAATACAATTTATTTTCAGCTGTGTAAAGTGAAAAATTGTGCACACATCACACTGTTTTCAGAATTAGATCAGTGCTCTGAGATTATGTTTTAATTTGAAACAAACAATCTGAACTTGGATGGAATGTGTGCGGAGTGATATGAAAGAAAAGTGAGTCAGTAATATTGTAACGGGAGACAGGACGGTATGGAAGAAGAAAACGTGTTGCGCCGACCACAAGTAACATGAGACAAGGACAGGAAGATGATGATTTGGAACATTACGTTATGAGTGTAGATAAAATAACTTTTTAATTTTTATAGCACACTTTTACTTTTTAATTTATTGGCTCTTATGAGCTCTTTGACTTAATGTAGGAAAATTATGTCATTGTCTTTGGATGCGCGCGCTGCGCTGCAGTCATGTGCAATGAGAATCTAAATTGCCCGCCATACCACATATTTTTGCCGACATTTTTCCGTTTCCATTTTTGTTTAATTTCAACTGTATGAGTGAAGATAAAATTGCGTATGCAACGGCATATAATAAGGCATAAAAACACTCGCGTTATGTTATTATCACATGAGGCGAAGCAGAGTGTGATAAACCTACGCTCGTGTTTTAATAACTCCTATTATATGACTGTTGCATAAACTACTATTATGATGCAGTTGTTTGAAAATCGAAGGAATATGTTGCACTCTAATGATTTTTTTTAATTTTACCTATCCACGAACACTAAAAAAGAAAAAGAAAAAGTACGTGTTTAAACAATATGTTTTGTGTTCATATTTGGAACATTACGTTGTGAGTGTAGATGAGAGTGTAAATACTTTAGATATCGAGCTAAAAGTCATTTATTATACAACTTGAGGAAATTAGTTATTTTTCAAGTGTGTCAAATTTAGGCTATTGTGTGTAAAGATAAAAGATTGTGTCAATTTTAATTAACTTTACGGACGATTACCTGCCTTTATTTTTTATCAAGAGAAAGTAGTTAGGGCTCGTTTCCACCGGAAACCACGAAAACTTAAAACAAGTTGCATTACGTTGCAGTACAGTGTACAGTTGCACAAAGTACATTGTAAACTCCATGTAACTTCACTCGCTTTAACGTCAAACTCCCTAAAACGTCAAAATTACTCGACCTTGGTCGGTTTGCCTTGTTGTAGCATTACACCCACTCTAGTTAACGACCAAAATATGTCATTATAAATCAATTAATTTCGGTAACTTATAAAGCACCTACAGACTACGTTCTTTTGTTGTTTTATTCCCGTATTTAGCTCGACCACAGATAATATAATACTAGCGTACGATGCCTCATCCCATACAAAGAAACCGTTCCGACGTAACTAATGCTGATTATTTTTATAAATACTTCGATCGCGTTCGGATTCGTTCCACGGCTATAGATGGTGTTAGCAGCGACTTGCTTTTCTCGGTTCATGATAATTATATTCTTTTCTTCCAACTATGCTTTAATTGCATCACAATCACACTAAAAACTCAGTACAAAGCGAGTCTTTAATGCTCTAGAGCAATAAAAATGTATGAAATTTCATTATTGCACTGTTTTTTTTTAATCGCACCAAAAGTTGCCAATCTCAATGGATTAGCTTTATTCAGCCAGCCGATATCAATACTTTTTTTTTACGTACGTATTATTCATTTCTATCCTACTTGTTCCAAATTTAAAAAATTATTGCTGCTAACTCTGATTTCAAAATGAAAGAAATTTAAAAAAGTGATTTATCTACTATTCCTATAGGTAATAGTTGAAAGAAAAGCAGATTATGCACCTCGCCTTAAGTAATTTATATTGCCCTCTTGCTTGTTAGATTAGACTCAGGCACTTGGTGCAATAATAAATTACTTTGTGCTCGATGCAATAATCTACTATTAAATACAGTGACAATTTGTTTTATAGTATTTTTTGCACGTTTTTACCGTTTCATTGTACCAAAATGTCTTACAATACAATTTAATAAAATCGAGTGGCATGCCTCAGAAATTTAAAACCGGGCCATCTATTAAAATGATAATAATTAATTAATTAATTATGACTTAATTTTAAATGATCCGTTCAAATAATCTTTGAAATGTGAATTAGAGCCCAATATTCCATAATTTTGTGCTTAGGAGAGTTGATTAAACAGGAACATAATTTTTTTTTGATCAACTCGAAAAAAAAGTAATTTTACACAAAATTCATTAGCAAATCGATGCATATCGCGCCATCTAATGACATTTATTTGAACCAAATTTTCTTTGTTAGCGAAGATTCTAAGAAATTCGTTATTTTGTTTGTTGTGATTACTTTGCACGTGTTTACCTCAGCTGCTAAGTGCTAGAATGTTGTTAGATTATTATTATGCACTAGCTGTGCCCACGGCTTCGCTCCCGTCGACTGACTGCCTACCCATACCCTACTTACCTTTCTGCCTACTCTACTACGTGCTGGAAAAATAGAACCCATTTCCAGCATTATTGGATTTTTTTATAACGTTGGTTATCCTTTGGAAATATTTACGATGTACAAAAACGACTTTTCTATAGATTTATTATATGTATTGAATACCTACACTAATTGTTCATAAACTTGTCGAATAAGAGAAAATCTTTTTCAATGGACGAAAAAGTTTTATTAATACGCGCAATAGAGTCGGGAGTAAAGATAAGTGATATTGGAAGACGCTTTGGATTCAGTCGCTCTACCGTGTCTATAATATGGAAAAACAAAAAAAAAACTACAAGCAGAGGAGGCTCCATATAAAGACAACTCTGTATAACGCCAGAAAATGCAGTCCCTTCAGCATCACTATAATAGAGTTTACACCAATGGTATTCTAGTAAACAGATATGTTATGAGCGCGCGAATTGTGAAGACTCGAATACGTCCTAATTGGGACGTATAGTCTTTAGTCTATGTCACGCATGGCGAAGAGCGATACGCTTTGTTGAAACAAAAACAAAATTAAAAAATTGCCGTCGTGTGTATTTAGAAAGTGTAACAATTATGATAACAAAGTACATGAAACAGAAGGGATCTCATACCTTATGTAAGTACGCAATACACCTCAATAAATTTTTTTCCCTAATATTCTTATATTTGGAGGTTAGAAAAAGAAAAAAACATTGGTTGTCAGAATAATACACACGCAAGTGACAAACACTAGCTGTCTCTTTTTTTCTTGTTGTTTTTATCAAGCCATCCCTTTCGACTTGTAGTGAAATGTCAGATGAATGAAAAGTGTGTATGTGTGCTGCCGCTGCTGCGCGGAACACATTTTTCGGTTGTTTTGTGAGTGTATAACAAGACAAGACAAGATAATTTATTTGCGTAAAACATGGTATACATGGGTGTTATTATAGCATATGAGATCATAAATGTTTTGCTTAAAATTAAAGCATGCAAACATACAAATTTGAATTTACAAACATTATAATTTATGTTCAAAAAAATTCTTAATATTATAGAAATTATTTTCATTCAGACATTTATATAATTTAATTTTGAATAACCTGCAATTTAATATTTTCAATTCATTCGGTAGTTTATTATAAACACGTACATACATAGCCAGCTTTTATTATATTTTGCTAACCTAGGGCGCTCATCTAGTACAAGTCTGTATTGATCACGGCGACTTCGAGAACATATTTCCTCTGCTGTTATGAACAATTCTTTATATTTCTTAACAAACATACATGTTTCATACAAATATAATGAAGGTAACGGTAGCAAACCAAGCTTCTTAAATATTGGTTGACATGATTCATCAGATGGAATCCCGTATATAGCTCGTGTACATTTTTTTTGGGCGACAAATGGTCTATTATGGTCAGTGCTATTTCCCCACATAATTAATCCATACCGTAACGAGGACTCAACATATGCACGGTATGACATCACAGCCGTTTTTATATTTGTTACCTTTTTGATCTATCTGAGAGCGTATACAAATTTATTTTCTTCCAAATATGCTTTAATATCATCACAATCACACTAAAAACTCAGTACAAAGCGAGTCTTTATTGCTCTAGAGCAATAAAAATGTATGAAATTTCATTATTGCACAGTTTTTTTTTAATCGCACCAAAAGGTGCCAATCTCAATGGATTAGCTCTATTCAGCCAGCCGATATCAATACTTTTTTTTTACGTACGTTTTATTCGTTTCTATCCTACTTGTTCCAAATTTAAAAAATGATTGCTGCTAACTCTGATTTAAAAATGAAAGAAATTTAAAAAAGTGATTTTCGACATCGCCGCGCCCGTGGCCGCGCCCATCTAACTCGTCTGATAATATTATTCAGTCCCAAGTTAAACAAACAAATATAAATTTGCCCAACAAAACTTAACCTTACGTTTAATAATTGCTCAAGTATAACTTTTAATTTCAATAATTAAACTTCTATTTTAACTGTTTGATATGAGTTTCTTTTATCTACTATTCCTATAGGTAATAGTTGAAAGAAAAGCAGATTATGCACCTCGCCTTAAGTAATTTATATTGCCCTCGTGCCTGTTAGATTAGAGCCCTCGCTAACGCTCGGGCTCTAAATCAGGCACTCGGTGCAATAATAAATTACTTTGTGCTCGATGCAATAATCTACTATTATTTTATTGCATACATTATCGACCTGAGCTTTCCAGTCTAAATGTTCGTCAATTACTACTCCTAAAAACTTAGTTTGTGTCACTTGTGTAATTTGTGGTATGTCCATTCTAAAATTAAATCGATTTTGATAAGATCGATTAAATTGTATATATACAGTTTTTTTTAAGATTAATAGATAAATTATTATTATTTAACCAATTAATTAAATTGTCTATTGTATTATTTATGTCCGCTTCATGATCAATAATTGTTTATGTTTTTTATCGGTAGTAACTATTATGGAAATGTCATCAGCAAAAAGAAAGCATTTATGATTGGTCACATTTACTATGTCGTTTATGTAGAGCAGAAATAAGATAGGGCCCAGTATGCTACCCTGGGGGACGCCGCGTTTTATTTTTGTATATTCAGACCACAGATAATATAATACTACAGTACAGATACCCAATCCCATACAAAGAAATGTCACCTCCTTAAGTCGGGCTATTCGTCGGGCTATTTTTTCTTTCTCCATATTTTTAACAGGCGGCAGCACCAGTGACTCATTAATAGCCCGAGGCTGTGGTTTTTTAACGCCATCTAGAAGTTTGCGTAGATACTAAATCATATGGCAATTTGAGCGAGGAATCGCATCATGTAGGTACTCAGAGACGTTATTTGCCAGTTGTCCTTGAACGCTTATTTCGTATTCGTAATAATAACATTAGGTATGATCGGGACAGACTCCTCACTCCGCTCAGACCGCGTTAACTTCTTAATAGTGGTCGCATTGTGTAGCGAATTTCACAATATTCACGAATATTCCAAATCAATAAAAACTATAGAATTCCTTGTAAAATTAAATGTAGGTAGGTAGCTTGCTTCCGCGGCAACGGAATGACATGATATAGGTACCTACTTCATGTCATTTTATTATTCACTATAAGGCGGGTTACCCTTTTTTATTTTCGGTAGGTACTTAGAAAGAACAGAATGTTTATTAAAAAAAAAAACTTGTTTTTGTCTTTTTAGTTCGCTTTTTAAGCAGTCGGATCTTAGGATTCTTTGTTTTTTTTATTTAAGACGACGACTAACGCCAACGACCTTGAGGGAACAAAACGCGCACTCGTTTCACACCCGCGCGACCCAAAATTTAGTAGTTTTTTGTACTTTCCTTATTATTCTAAAACTTTAAAAAAAAAAAGCTCAGATCAAAATGTAGATAATTAAATTGTCTTTGAGATGGTGTCAATTTCATTAAAATACGCCCAGCGGTTTTGGTGTGATTGTCGTGTTTTTGTCCGTTTTAGACACAACTTTACAAATTAATTACACTATGTTATACGAAGAAAACTCAAAATTTGCTCAGATCAAATTATTAAGAAAATAGTCTAATATAACATAATTATATTATTTTCAAAAAATTACGACTAGCCATTTAGACGTGATTCTCATTTTAAAATCAGCTACTCAAGGGAATCGGCGCCTTAAGGCCGTACCCTGACCAAAAAATCAGCATGAGATATGAACATTCCTATTGGCCTAGCGGCACTGGTGGCGCATGAATTACGGTAGTGAATACGCCCAGATTTTAGAATAAAATCTTTATAAAATCGAATATTGGTCTTTTGAAAAAAATAAATCATCATAAATAAATCAGATTGTCTATCCATTAGTGTTAGTATAAAAAAATAATTAATGAACACTATACGGGGAGATGCATGCTATCAATAATTATTTCACATTTTTATGGTTTTGTTGGAAGGAGATTAGTGAAACATATACCTCTTTAAAAAAAAAGTGTACTACAATAAACATTATGTAGAAAATTAATGTATTTTTATTAATTAATATTTCTTTTTAAATAAAGAGTAGATAGCTCTTAAAAACTGCACAAAAACGACTAGCACGGCGTTTTGCTCGGGGAGGCGCCTTAACACTTTTTAGTTAAGATTTTTTTCGAATTTTGTACATTTAAACATATAAGTGTTATATAGTTTTGAAATTGCCTCATAAAACCCTTGTCTTTGATACCACACAAGATGGCATTAGAAGAAAAAAGAATTGGGCCCCCACAATATGGCACCCAAAAGCCGCCATTTCTCTATTTTTCAATTTTAATGTAGCTAGTGACACTTGCAGGGTTAAGACGAATCGATTGACGTACGAATCAACAAAATCGGCCAACGCGTTTGGTCTCTGAAACACCACATAGGAACAAATATACATACATACATAGACTGATAAACACATTACCCTCCTTCGGCAGTCGGGTAAAATTAATTGTGCCAGCGGTGGTTAGGGGTGCGCAGCGACTCATACGAGTTTCCCAAGCCGCCATTAAATTTGAATCGACCTGTACGAGTAGTGGAGCCGTGTAATCACAAGCACAAAAAATACTTTATGTTATTATTTACGTATTTACTAACGTTACGCGCGTCGATTCAAAATTAGTGATGTTTTAAAAAAACCCTACTCGCTGCGCAGTACCTACCCTACCCCTCAACCCCACTGTCACATGAAATTGCTAGCTCGTAGTAGCTCACGAAGTGTTTCGAGCCGTCATTAAGTTTGAATCAAACTGTACCTACTAGGCGACGCCTGTAGTATTATATGATCTGTGGCGACGCGTAAACTCGGACGGCAAGCGGGACTCACGTCGCGTTATCTCTTATTTTATAACCCTTGCGGTTTGAGTAGGCCCTAGTGCAATACGAGTCCTGTTCCAGCGAGTTATCTAGTCAATTCGACGTGTAAACAAGCTTCACAAAAAAATGATTTTAAGTAATAGACCGTGACTTTAATATTTAAAATTACGCCTATAATAAATAATATATTTTAAGTTACGCCTATAATAAATAATAACTGTCTTACAAAATGATTCTGACGATGGATATAGGACAAATTGTGAAAAACGCCATCTATTGCAAAGAACTCAAAACATAACGAAAAGTCTATAGCTACTTTCAACTAATTTAACATACAAAGTCTTCAACTTATCTTTTTTGTTCAAAAACCCTGATTAATGAGTGTAAATGGATAAATTAACATTAAAGAAGCAAGTTTTGATTTTTACTAAACTTATTTCAGCCTAAATCTGCTGTTTAACATTTATAAGTGATTGTTACTTTCACATTCGTTACCTATGATGCCATCTATGATCTTTTTTTAATACTAATTATAATTTGTTTGAATTGAGACCCCATGATTCAGACAAACTGTGTGCCATGTCCCTATTTTCATCAAGTTTAGTGACAATGACACTCTGCTGCCTGTCAGTTAGATATGAAGGTATCCACTGAAGTGGCAGTCCTCTAATTCCGACAGCCTCTAAATTTTGTATTAATGTGTCATGTGAAACTAGATCAAATGCTTTTGATAGATCAAAAAATAACCCTGTCGTCAGCTGATTGTTGTTGACATTGGTCAGTATTGCTTTTAAAAGTGAAAAGATGGCTAAGGACGTGGACTTATGTTTTTGAAATCCGAATTGCCCCTTTCTGATAACAATAAATTTCTTACAATAATTAATTATTCTTTGATACATGCATTTCTCAAATATTTTTGACAAGATGGGTATTAGTGTTATGGGACGATAATTATTTATATCAGCCTTATCACCCTTTTTTAATATCGGTTTAACAATAGATATTTTTAATGCTTTAGGAAACACTCCTTGTGAAAAGGACAGGTTAATTAGATAAGTCAACACTCCACTTATTATTCTGGTATTAAGTTCATCGTAGCCTTCAGAGTTGGTATCGTTCAACGATAGTATCTGTTGTCTCACCTCATTTTCGGACATGGGTGCGAGGAACATCGAGTTAGCAGCTAGTGTTTCGCTACGGGAAATATTTGTACAATTTGGTGTAGCGTATCTGTTTATTAGAATAGCATTGGTTTACACTGTTTTTATTGGCATAACTGGGTTTATAGAGGCACCGGACTCGTCGGAGCACACGAACACATAACGCTATGTTAGGTTCAGTATTTATAAGTTCACATACCTGATACACAAATAAGGGGTGGTACGGGTATTTATCCTTGGTCTGCCTCACGATGTCCAAGTACGGCAAGCCTGGCTTCACCATCAGGAAGTCTGCGCCCTCGGCCACGTCTCGAGCCTGTAAATAAGTTGGAGAGCCATAAGAATATCTGTATCTCTAAACCGGCTATGAAGCCAAGTGGGCCGCTGTAGGCATAATTTAGTCAGATGGGGGTACTCCGATCAGCCACAATGTCACTGCGGAACCACTCCACTGACGATGCCCCATCTCCTGTCCTGCTCCTTATTAACACACCTGCACCATGCAAGAGCATTGCGAGGCCAGCGCTAAGGCTATCGACGTGGCTGAATACTTGTCGAAGAAAAAGAACACCGGACAAGTGCGTGTCGGCTGAGGCTGGCCGGCTGAGCCCGCCAGCAAGCCAAGCTGTGGTAGTGAGCGTTAAAACCATCTGCAACGATAAGCTCGTGTGGGGCTGCCCAAACCCCGCAGCGCCGGAGCCGTGACAGAAACAATGCTTGCTGCATTTTGCATGCCTACTTGCATGTTGCATGCTTGCTTGCATGCTGCGTGTCTGCTTGCACGCTGCATGTCTGCTATATTATACTTCTTTTTGACGAGCAATTATGTGTTTATTTGTCTTGCTATTCAGTTTTACAAGGCGTTTTTATTTCGGAATTGTATTCATCGGTATTTTTATAATCCGAATTCGTATTTTTGATGTTTAGAATTATCATTAAGTCAATTAACAAGAAGTCCGAACTTGTTGTTATTCGATCTATTGAAACTCGTGTTTTGAGCATAGTAATTATTAACGTTAGGAATATTGAAATTTAGGACTTATAAAAATAGGAGTAATGATAAGTCGGAGTTGTTATATTCGGAATTTTGAACCATTCGGAATTATGAAAATCGGTATTTTAAAATTCGTATTTGTGACTGTCGGAATAAAGTTTTTCGTATTTATGTAGTGTACCCGGTCGAAAAGCTTGTTGTTTCATCCAGCGCAATGGCCGCAATGTTTGAAAAAAAAGCAAAGCGAAAAGAAAGAGATAGTGAAAAATCGTATTTGAAATATCATAAAACTTTAAAAAAACTTGATAGATAGAAAAATTTGTTACAGGAAGTACTAATAGTGGAATAAATATTTGTCATTTAGAATCTCCATTACATGTGGAAGGTTTCTATCACGATGTTTTCTTTACTTTTACAATTTATGAGTAAATTATGAACGGCCAAAGTTCAGGTAAAATTTGTGGTTAACGGGCCCGTGCACGTCCCGTGCACGGACGTGTGTGTACGACTTCATATAAAATGTCCGCACCGATATTTTTTTGAGCCCCTGACGGGGCACGGTCTGTCCACGTCCCGTGCACGGCCCTGATATGTGTGGATAGACCTTTAAACTGAATTCGTTTATTTTTTATTTTTTTGGTATACTTAACCCAAATACAGTGCGCAAAATAAGTTAAAAATTCAAAGATATATGTGTTACAAGTACAACGGCTTAATCACGTACGAGCGTTTGTATGAAAAGTATGACGGGTTGGCCGCTCTTAACAGACATAAACATTAGGCACCTTTGTACTTAGCTTTCTGTTCCTTCTTCTTGATTATTTATCAAATGTGTGTAGGTACATAAATTGTTTAATAAATAGGTACCAATAGACACGGGCGCGGGACTGCTACTATTTTTTTTTTGGCAGAGAACACAATTTTATTTTTCTACTTTAATTACCACCAAAACCGCTGTCAACGTGCCATAATGGTGAGTGAGCTCGATATTTTTAAGCGTAGCTCGTAGTTACCCTAGCACCAAGCCAACTGGCAGTTGGTAGCATTTCCTGTCACCATCCATGGAAGTATGGGAGTACTGGTCATTGTCTCCCGAAACGGCCCATACTAGTAATGTCTATGACTTACAGCAGCTCTAGCAGCGAGCCCGGCACTGCCAGGAGGCAGCTGGTAGCACTTCCTGTCACCCTCCATGGGAGAGCTGCTCATTGTGTCCCGGAACGGCCCGTACATTGCCGACGCGAACTTGCATGAGTATGACAATACTGAGACCTGAAATATGAAAATGACATGAGCATTTGATTTTCCCATTGCTGCAACTAGCCCCCTGTTTCTAAAAAGAAAATTAACGCAACTTTGTAAACCGTGCGCGTAAACTACAGTGTCATTCAACCAATCACAGCAGTTTACATTATCTTGATGAAGTTTCGTTCTAGAAATTGATTTTAATTTGTTTTCTGATAACCAACTCGAAAAACTATTGCAAGTTCGATAAACTTACCGTATTTTGTAGTTTGCAGGCCACCAAAGAATCTTTGATAGCTTTAATTCTGTTGTCCATCATGTCGGACGGGGCAACGATTTGTGCACCTGTTCATACAAAGGCTTTATTTTACTACATATTTAATAGTTTAAAATTAAGCTTACAAATTTTTCTGATAACTGCTTTTACATCTGTGAAGTTATGCTTGTGAAACTATTTTAATTTTGTTCATATACTCAAATTTAGGTACCTATATTTTGATGAAATCATTACAATAATTGCAAGACCATAATAATTAACAGTTATAGGTACTTTTATGTGTGAAATCGTGTTCTAAACAGACCTTATCTTATTAGTATCACAAGCACAGGTCAAAAGGGCAAATAAATATGCTACATTATCTCCAAAAGCAAATAAAAAATTATACAAACACTGTATGATTCTACATAAATAAAAAAAACATACCAGCTTTAGCATATGCCAAGGCCACTTCAGCAATCCTCCTGACGGATGCGGCATGGTCTATGGTTCCACTCGGTGTGAGAAGACCGCAGTGTCCATGAGAAGTGTACGGACACAGGCAGACATCACAAGCTAAGAGAAGGTTCGGGAACTTAGCCCGCAGTTTAGGAATAGCCTTCAGTACGGGATTCTCTGGACAATCCGCACTTGAGCCATTTGAATCCTGATGAAAGATTTTTTTTTAATTAAGAATAAGTTTGAGATAAACAAATGAATAAAATAAATTGTAGTTGTAAAAACTAAAAAACATGCTTTAATGGTAAATTGAACTAAAAAGTCGCTAATCCTGAAGATCTTGGTAAGGCTAATGGGAAAAACTATTTAAATGGGCACGGTAGAATCAACTTTCATTACTTGTAAATTTGAACCAAGTTAAATAAACATATTTGACTTTGACTTTGACTAAATTATTGCATTTGATTTAAGTGAGATATGTCTAAAATTTTTTTTTTTCGTTTTTTTTAGGATTTTTATACTACATGTATAATTATGTCAGTCAGGTTAGTCTTATTCACTAATACTACATCATATGTCTAAAATATGATAACTAATTAAGTTTTTATTCCATTATCACAATGATCACCTGTTGCTAATACCAATTTACTTGTGGTAGATTAAACAGAAAATAACAAATTGTTTAAAAAAAAAACATATTTTCTAGTTACCTTTGGCAATGTGCGGACTACCCCAAAGATGAGTATGGACTTGAGTCCCTTTTTGACCAGCTCTTCAAGCCTCTCGATCAGAAGGTTAATGCCATATCTGGATACATTCGGCATGCTTGCCACTGGCTCAACTCGATTCTCCTCTTCCCTGTTAAGTTATAAAGAAAATTGTCATAATAATAAGAAACTGCATAAAATAAATAATTGTGTTACCAGTTTTTATTATGACCTTTCATTCTTTACATTCTTACAGGGCTATCTGGCGACCGGCACGGTATTTCGGTATACTTACAGTAAGAAAACGGGGTACATAATATTGTGCGCCTCAATACTTGTATTGGGTTCCTGTAGTTTCCTCAGAGTCGAGTGATGGTACCCGCCTTGCAGGACATATTCGGGACTCAAAAATAATTGATTCATCTTGCCGTATCAGAGCTTAAACCAAACAGTTGTTACAATGGTGAATACTGCAATGCCTGAACTAACCGGTAACTGATTTCTTTTATCAGTAAAGTAAACTAGCAATTCATTGCTATTTAGATAAGCATGAAAGTTGGAATACACGTCTGTCATTGTTGTCAATAATTATACCTATTGATTTCATTTGTTATCACCCTCTGAGATGAATTTATGAGTACACCGTAAGAGTAAGCAAAACAACACCTAAATAATGCTTAAAAGCAAGCAAAATTCCTACAGGAATGCGTTTAGAAAACAAACAAAATGTCAAAATGACAATTGACAAGAAACGTCATATTTCCGTCTTTTGGTCAAAGACAAACCAGACAATATTTTCCTGTGATAAACGAGAACAAGTAAAGACGGAATCGATAGATTGTTTTTCAGAAAAGTACAACATGTAAGAAATTTTCGTAAATTATCAACAGAGACTACTTTTAAGGGAGGCCTTTTCGAAAGTTAGTCTCGTGACTAGTCTGATGTGGCGTGGGCAAAGGGAGCGAAACCACGAATTATTATATCTTGTTTTTTCTATGTCCTATCCATTAGATAGTACTATGCCTATTACATGAATACCTTAATGGTCATATCCTATAAAACAAGTTATAACATCACTCAAAAAATGCCAAATTTAGGCGTGTCGTGGCATGGCGCGGAATACACCAAACATACGAGTCTATTCAAGCCACAGAACAAAAAAAACGCCTACTATTCAAGCCCATGGTATCATGGTATCACATGCATGGTATTCTCTTTATTTTATGTGACAGCTGGATCACGTGACTGGCCCAAGAGTACGTCATCAATTGCGTTGCGGTTCTCAAACTTTTTTAGTGGGGAAAAAGATAAAAATAGTACAATAGGTACTCAAATTCAAATATTTTTATTTGTAGAACATAGGTAAATAAAAGGTACAGTACAATTTTTATAATTTTTATTAAATCTACATACATACCACATCATCGCTTACCATCAGGTGAGATGGTGGTCAAGCGCGAGCCTATATAAGATAAAAAAAAACTACATATTTGATACTTTTTGTACATTTTTACTTTACTTCTTTTTTAATTGATTGCATATTATGGTTTTATTTAGTTTCCTCACGCGTAGATAGAATGAGATGAGAATGTTAAGATGGATGTGCGAAGTGACGAGAATAGATGGAGTGAGAAGAAATGAGTATATTAGAGGAAGTTTGAAAGTGGCACCAGTGACAGAAAAGTAGAAAGGAAACCGTTTGTCCTGGTATTGTCATGTGATGAGGAGGGATGAAACGCATGCTACTTAAAGAGTTATGAATATAAACGTGGATGGATGGAGAGGACGGGACGGCCTAAGAAAAGCTGGATGGACTGTGTGAGGAGTGATATGAAAGAAAAGGGAGTCAGTGTTGGCCTGACGAAGGACAGGACGGTATTGAAGAAGAAAACGTGTTGTGCCGACCCCAAGTGTCATGGGGCGAGGGCAGGAAGATGATGATGACTTGTAGATAGGTTCTCGTTTGAACTATACAGAGTACTACAGTCTGGCAAACGAGGCGGTCCAATCTTCGAGAGTGATTCGCATTACAAGCTCGGTGTAGACGTTAAACAGTAATGGCGATATTATGCATCCCTGTCGCATGCCCGCACTTGGATGAAAACTATCTGAGAGGAGGTCATCTGTCCGCACTGAAGCTGTTCCCCCTTCGTAGAGCTCCCTGAGCAGGTGCACGAGGTGTTGAGGTGTGCCCATGTCCAATAGTGTTTTCCACAAAATTGGCCATTTCTCTGAGTCGAACGCTTTGGAGAAATGTCGTATTGCAAGCTATAAACTAGTGGATAGCGTGCTACTAAAGTTATAGCGTATTACTGTCAGATTAGTGACATTTAAATATGGGGATAGGCTAACAACTTATCCTTAAAACTAGTATATTTGAGCGAGCATCTTCTTGCTCAAGTACACAAGTTAGTTAATAGTTCGGATTCACTCGGTTGGCGCCCATCGGATTCGTAAAGGGAACATCATTCATACAAATATTTGCGTACGTATTTCTCGCTCTCATCGCTGAGATCCTGTGTCTGTAGAGTTAAGGTGCAAATAAGAGTGACATCGCATTCCACGAGGTGAAATCTTAGTTTCAACTCTGTTTCAGATGCAGATATAAATTGTTTGACTTCAAAACATCATCAATCAATACATATAATAAATCTATAGAAAAATAATTTTTGTACATCGAAAAAATTTCCAAAAAAATAGCCAGGGTGTTAAAGGATAACCAACAGAACCCATTTGTAGCATTTTTGGCATTTTTGTCTGTTTGTCTGATTATTTGTGCACGCATCACGTGAAATGTACGAAACCAATGTAGATAATTTTTACATATAAAAATTGTGCGTAACTTGAAGAATTACTAAGTTTTTGCTTCATCGCAATCGGTTTACTCTATCAAAAGTTACATGCATTTAAAGTGTTCAAGAAGTAAAATTATCACAACACACGCAATTCAGATACTCGGACAGTTGAACTCGATATTCGATAGATGGCTTTGTGCATTTGAAGTCTAATGACTATAGAAAAAAATAATGGTAGGTAGGTAAGTAGGGTAGGTAGGAGGGTAAGTAGGGTAGGGTTAGCAGACAGATGACGGGAGCGAAGCCGCGGGCAAAGCTAGTTTGTTAATAAAATTATTATTATCGTGATATTAATCCAGAATTAATTCCAGGCACAGGAACGAGGCGATTGATACAAGAAGAGAGGGCCTGTGCTCAGCAGCGGGCGAAGTCGGACTGTGGAATTGTGGATGATCATGATGATGATTCCAGAATTTACACATTGCTTTTGAACATATTATTACTGATTATTAGACATTCATATAACATTCATGACCAATACCATTATGAGATATTTAGTTACAACATACTACGCGGAGTCAATACAGTAAATGAGTGAGTACGCCTTGCCAAGTCGCCTTGAAGTCTACTATTTTGATTTTAATTTAATTTAAAAATACCACTAATACTGATACCTATATTAGTTACAATATTATAACATTTCCAGGCGAATATATTAGAATTACCTAATCTTGAGAAATATCGGTATTAACCTATCTCTAAATGTGTCAATTTTAGTTCCTGAGACCCTCGAGCGGGGCGCTCTGAATCGGCAAAAATATCAACTGTCATTTCATCTCATATATTTAGTCCAGCGATGGTCCAGCGTACTTGTATGTTAGAGGTCAGTGTCTGTGACACAGATTACTGATATGTAGCTAGCTAGTCTGTGACATGCTCAGTCAGACCACGTCGCGCGGACACCGACACGCCTCCTTGCCACTTCTCCTGTATTTTATACTAGCTGTCCCACGCGGCTTCGCTCCCGTCAACTGGCTACGTACCTACCCTATCCTACGCTACACTTACCCTACACCTACCCTACACCTACCCTACACCTACCCTACACCTACCCTACACCTACCCTACACCTACCCTACACCTACCCTACACCTACCCTACACCTACCCTACACCTACCCTACACCTACCCTACACCTACCCTACACCTACCCTACACCTACCCTACACCTACCCTACACCTACCCTACACCTACCCTACACCTACCCTACACCTACCCTACACCTACCCTACACCTACCCTACACCTACCCTACACCTACCCTACACCTACCCTACACCTACCCTACACCTACCCTACACCTACCCTACACCTACCCTACACCTACCCTACACCTACCCTACACCTACCCTACACCTACCCTACACCTACCCTACACCTACCCTACACCTACCCTACACCTACCCTACACCTACCCTACACCTACCCTACACCTACCCTACACCTACCCTACACCTACCCTACACCTACCCTACACCTACCCTACACCTACCCTACACCTACCCTACACCTACCCTACACCTACCCTACACCTACCCTACACCTACCCTACACCTACCCTACACCTACCCTACACCTACCCTACACCTACCCTACACCTACCCTACACCTACCCTACACCTACCCTACACCTACCCTACACCTACCCTACACCTACCCTACACCTACCCTACACCTACCCTACACCTACCCTACACCTACCCTACACCTACCCTACACCTACCCTACACCTACCCTACACCTACCCTACACCTACCCTACACCTACCCTACACCTACCCTACACCTACCCTACACCTACCCTACACCTACCCTACACCTACCCTACACCTACCCTACACCTACCCTACACCTACCCTACACCTACCCTACACCTACCCTACACCTACCCTACACCTACCCTACACCTACCCTACACCTACCCTACACCTACCCTACACCTACCCTACACCTACCCTACACCTACCCTACACCTACCCTACACCTACCCTACACCTACCCTACACCTACCCTACACCTACCCTACACCTACCCTACACCTACCCTACACCTACCCTACACCTACCCTACACCTACCCTACACCTACCCTACACCTACCCTACACCTACCCTACACCTACCCTACACCTACCCTACACCTACCCTACACCTACCCTACACCTACCCTACACCTACCCTACACCTACCCTACACCTACCCTACACCTACCCTACACCTACCCTACACCTACCCTACACCTACCCTACACCTACCCTACACCTACCCTACACCTACCCTACACCTACCCTACACCTACCCTACACCTACCCTACACCTACCCTACACCTACCCTACACCTACCCTACACCTACCCTACACCTACCCTACACCTACCCTACACCTACCCTACACCTACCCTACACCTACCCTACACCTACCCTACACCTACCCTACACCTACCCTACACCTACCCTACACCTACCCTACACCTACCCTACACCTACCCTACACCTACCCTACACCTACCCTACACCTACCCTACACCTACCCTACACCTACCCTACACCTACCCTACACCTACCCTACACCTACCCTACACCTACCCTACACCTACCCTACACCTACCCTACACCTACCCTACACCTACCCTACACCTACCCTACACCTACCCTACACCTACCCTACACCTACCCTACACCTACCCTACACCTACCCTACACCTACCCTACACCTACCCTACACCTACCCTACACCTACCCTACACCTACCCTACACCTACCCTACACCTACCCTACACCTACCCTACACCTACCCTACACCTACCCTACACCTACCCTACACCTACCCTACACCTACCCTACACCTACCCTACACCTACCCTACACCTACCCTACACCTACCCTACACCTACCCTACACCTACCCTACACCTACCCTACACCTACCCTACACCTACCCTACACCTACCCTACACCTACCCTACACCTACCCTACACCTACCCTACACCTACCCTACACCTACCCTACACCTACCCTACACCTACCCTACACCTACCCTACACCTACCCTACACCTACCCTACACCTACCCTACACCTACCCTACACCTACCCTACACCTACCCTACACCTACCCTACACCTACCCTACACCTACCCTACACCTACCCTACACCTACCCTACACCTACCCTACACCTACCCTACACCTACCCTACACCTACCCTACACCTACCCTACACCTACCCTACACCTACCCTACACCTACCCTACACCTACCCTACACCTACCCTACACCTACCCTACACCTACCCTACACCTACCCTACACCTACCCTACACCTACCCTACACCTACCCTACACCTACCCTACACCTACCCTACACCTACCCTACACCTACCCTACACCTACCCTACACCTACCCTACACCTACCCTACACCTACCCTACACCTACCCTACACCTACCCTACACCTACCCTACACCTACCCTACACCTACCCTACACCTACCCTACACCTACCCTACACCTACCCTACACCTACCCTACACCTACCCTACACCTACCCTACACCTACCCTACACCTACCCTACACCTACCCTACACCTACCCTACACCTACCCTACACCTACCCTACACCTACCCTACACCTACCCTACACCTACCCTACACCTACCCTACACCTACCCTACACCTACCCTACACCTACCCTACACCTACCCTACACCTACCCTACACCTACCCTACACCTACCCTACACCTACCCTACACCTACCCTACACCTACCCTACACCTACCCTACACCTACCCTACACCTACCCTACACCTACCCTACACCTACCCTACACCTACCCTACACCTACCCTACACCTACCCTACACCTACCCTACACCTACCCTACACCTACCCTACACCTACCCTACACCTACCCTACACCTACCCTACACCTACCCTACACCTACCCTACACCTACCCTACACCTACCCTACACCTACCCTACACCTACCCTACACCTACCCTACACTACCCTACACCTACCCTACACCTACCCTACACCTACCCTACACCTACCCTACACCTACCCTACACCTACCCTACACCTACCCTACACCTACCCTACACCTACCCTACACCTACCCTACACCTACCCTACACCTACCCTACACCTACCCTACACCTACCCTACACCTACCCTACACCTACCCTACACCTACCCTACACCTACCCTACACCTACCCTACACCTACCCTACACCTACCCTACACCTACCCTACACCTACCCTACACCTACCCTACACCTACCCTACACCTACCCTACACCTACCCTACACCTACCCTACACCTACCCTACACCTACCCTACACCTACCCTACACCTACCCTACACCTACCCTACACCTACCCTACACCTACCCTACACCTACCCTACACCTACCCTACACCTACCCTACACCTACCCTACACCTACCCTACACCTACCCTACACCTACCCTACACCTACCCTACACCTACCCTACACCTACCCTACACCTACCCTACACCTACCCTACACCTACCCTACACCTACCCTACACCTACCCTACACCTACCCTACACCTACCCTACACCTACCCTACACCTACCCTACACCTACCCTACACCTACCCTACACCTACCCTACACCTACCCTACACCTACCCTACACCTACCCTACACCTACCCTACACCTACCCTACACCTACCCTACACCTACCCTACACCTACCCTACACCTACCCTACACCTACCCTACACCTACCCTACACCTACCCTACACCTACCCTACACCTACCCTACACCTACCCTACACCTACCCTACACCTACCCTACACCTACCCTACACCTACCCTACACCTACCCTACACCTACCCTACACCTACCCTACACCTACCCTACACCTACCCTACACCTACCCTACACCTACCCTACACCTACCCTACACCTACCCTACACCTACCCTACACCTACCCTACACCTACCCTACACCTACCCTACACCTACCCTACACCTACCCTACACCTACCCTACACCTACCCTACACCTACCCTACACCTACCCTACACCTACCCTACACCTACCCTACACCTACCCTACACCTACCCTACACCTACCCTACACCTACCCTACACCTACCCTACACCTACCCTACACCTACCCTACACCTACCCTACACCTACCCTACACCTACCCTACACCTACCCTACACCTACCCTACACCTACCCTACACCTACCCTACACCTACCCTACACCTACCCTACACCTACCCTACACCTACCCTACACCTACCCTACACCTACCCTACACCTACCCTACACCTACCCTACACCTACCCTACACCTACCCTACACCTACCCTACACCTACCCTACACCTACCCTACACCTACCCTACACCTACCCTACACCTACCCTACACCTACCCTACACCTACCCTACACCTACCCTACACCTACCCTACACCTACCCTACACCTACCCTACACCTACCCTACACCTACCCTACACCTACCCTACACCTACCCTACACCTACCCTACACCTACCCTACACCTACCCTACACCTACCCTACACCTACCCTACACCTACCCTACACCTACCCTACACCTACCCTACACCTACCCTACACCTACCCTACACCTACCCTACACCTACCCTACACCTACCCTACACCTACCCTACACCTACCCTACACCTACCCTACACCTACCCTACACCTACCCTACACCTACCCTACACCTACCCTACACCTACCCTACACCTACCCTACACCTACCCTACACCTACCCTACACCTACCCTACACCTACCCTACACCTACCCTACACCTACCCTACACCTACCCTACACCTACCCTACACCTACCCTACACCTACCCTACACCTACCCTACACCTACCCTACACCTACCCTACACCTACCCTACACCTACCCTACACCTACCCTACACCTACCCTACACCTACCCTACACCTACCCTACACCTACCCTACACCTACCCTACACCTACCCTACACCTACCCTACACCTACCCTACACCTACCCTACACCTACCCTACACCTACCCTACACCTACCCTACACCTACCCTACACCTACCCTACACCTACCCTACACCTACCCTACACCTACCCTACACCTACCCTACACCTACCCTACACCTACCCTACACCTACTACCCTACACCTACTACCCTACACCTACCCTACACCTACCCTACACCTACCCTACACCTACCCTACACCTACCCTACACCTACCCTACACCTACCCTACACCTACCCTACACCTACCCTACACCTACCCTACACCTACCCTACACCTACCCTACACCTACCCTACACCTACCCTACACCTACCCTACACCTACCCTACACCTACCCTACACCTACCCTACACCTACCCTACACCTACCCTACACCTACCCTACACCTACCCTACACCTACCCTACACCTACCCTACACCTACCCTACACCTACCCTACACCTACCCTACACCTACCCTACACCTACCCTACACCTACCCTACACCTACCCTACACCTACCCTACACCTACCCTACACCTACCCTACACCTACCCTACACCTACCCTACACCTACCCTACACCTACCCTACACCTACCCTACACCTACCCTACACCTACCCTACACCTACCCTACACCTACCCTACACCTACCCTACACCTACCCTACACCTACCCTACACCTACCCTACACCTACCCTACACCTACCCTACACCTACCCTACACCTACCCTACACCTACCCTACACCTACCCTACACCTACCCTACACCTACCCTACACCTACCCTACACCTACCCTACACCTACCCTACACCTACCCTACACCTACCCTACACCTACCCTACACCTACCCTACACCTACCCTACACCTACCCTACACCTACCCTACACCTACCCTACACCTACCCTACACCTACCCTACACCTACCCTACACCTACCCTACACCTACCCTACACCTACCCTACACCTACCCTACACCTACCCTACACCTACCCTACACCTACCCTACACCTACCCTACACCTACCCTACACCTACCCTACACCTACCCTACACCTACCCTACACCTACCCTACACCTACCCTACACCTACCCTACACCTACCCTACACCTACCCTACACCTACCCTACACCTACCCTACACCTACCCTACACCTACCCTACACCTACCCTACACCTACCCTACACCTACCCTACACCTACCCTACACCTACCCTACACCTACCCTACACCTACCCTACACCTACCCTACACCTACCCTACACCTACCCTACACCTACCCTACACCTACCCTACACCTACCCTACACCTACCCTACACCTACCCTACACCTACCCTACACCTACCCTACACCTACCCTACACCTACCCTACACCTACCCTACACCTACCCTACACCTACCCTACACCTACCCTACACCTACCCTACACCTACCCTACACCTACCCTACACCTACCCTACACCTACCCTACACCTACCCTACCTACCCTACAACATTTTTTATTTATGCTCCGCTCCTATTGGTCGTAGCGTGATGTTATATAGCCTATAGCACTCAGGCATAATGTAGCTTTCTACCAGTGAAATTTTTTTTAGAATTGGATCATTAGTTCCAGAGATTACCCCCTACATACAAACTTACAAATTTTACCTCTTTATAATATTATTAGTACCTATATTAGTATTAGTATAGAAGTATAGATTTCTATGGTCCAAGACTTCACAGAGCCGTCACAGAGAAACTTATATCGTTTTATTTTGTCTATGCTTATATCTGTCTAGTTTATAACAAATATTACTATGGTTTATAGATTAGTTAAGGTGGAAACACATTATTAACACGCGACCCGACGCCACGCCACCCGACGCCTTCTGACGCGTTGAAGTACTAATCCATCCCATATATTTAATATGGTCAGCAACACATAGTCAACACGCCATGTGACGACACGCAATCACACGCGGTAACACGCAGTCGGTTTGGATCAGCGTGTTGCCGGGAGAGGGGGCAAACACGCCACCCGACGCCACCCGACGCATCACACACAGTGTGTTCCTAGTTAACACCCGATGCCACGCGTCAGTCAGTCGAAAGCATTCCTGGCGTAAAGATATTTTTGTATGTTTTTATTTTAAATGTCGGATGAACAATTCATCGAATTAGTAAAACGGTACTCATTATTATATGATATGATTTCAGGCCAATACCGTGATCATAGTATTAGAAATAATACTAGAAACAAAGCTATGATATGATCAATGGTGCCAACTTAGGGTAATTTACCCTAATTTAGAGAAAAGTTTAATCAGCAGGGTCTTTTAGGGTATAAACTCGGCGAGGGTAATTTTTATGTTTATGCTATAATAGAAATCATTAACTTATTTGAGTCAAATTTTTAATTGGAAGTCGGTTGTATTTTTTACCCGAGGGCCGAAGGAGGGGAATGCGTTTATTGTAAAAAGTTTTAAATTGTTTACTTTTTTGTGTGGCACATTACGGTTCGGCACAGACAGTGGTCAATTTCTATAGTAATCTTACTTCTTGGATGTATGTTTGTTACTCAATCACGCCAGAACGGCTAAACGGATCTAGATGAAATTTTGCTGACAGATAGATTATAGTCAGGCATAGCACACAGGTTACTTTTTATCCCGGTATAATGTTCCCTTGGGTGATAAAGCACTTTTGACATGGGCGAAGCCGCTGGCAGAAGCTAGTGTACAATAAATAGACATGCAATCCCGGGTGATTTGCTGTAATATTTTGAAGAGTTCCGTTGAATATCTCCGAATTTCTTCATCAGATCTTCATCAAATTTAAATGGGAACAATTCGGGTACATAACCTTCCAAGCAAAAAATAATTTTCAAAATCGGTCATCAATTGACGGAGAAGTCGGTGAAAAATTGCTGTTGGTGATTTGAAGACCTGAGGCCTTAGTGCGAGTTTTTACTCACGCTCAATCGCGTAAACGTTAACGCCAATTTGTATTGAAACTGGATAAGCGCCGTCTGGTGACGGCAAGGCGAAACCTCTTTTTTTGTATACATTTTGACATAAGAGATCGTTAACGTTATCACCAGTGAGTACGTTAAAAAACTCGCACTAAGCACACTGGACTACAAATAAAACCCCGCCCGCCTTCTAAAATAGCACAAATCCGGGGAATGTCGGATAGATGACAACCCTATATTAGCGAAGCGTGTTGTAGCATCACGTGGGGTGTTGTATATGTGCACGGTTCGCGTCGGGTGGCGTCGCGTGGCGTCGGATCGCGTGTTAATAATGTGTTTCCACCTTTATCTGTGGTCCGTGCTGACTGTCTGTCATCAATGATACTGAAAGATTTTGTGTTTTGTGTGACTGTGATTTATTTTTTATTTACAAGCACAGAGGAAAGTAATTTTACAAGTTTGAAGTTACTATGCAGTAGTTTTTAAGAAATACAATGCGTTAAATTGAACTGTAAAATTGAAGCACAACGCTTCATAGTACTATTAAAACCATTTCAACAATTATGCCAGTGCGAAACAGAATACATTTCGTTTATTTTGTTTATTAACTTAAACTAATGTGTATCTTGTTTATTTTATTTTTAAATTATCGACGTAGTTTATAAGATATTCTGTAAGTCTGAGTTTACGTACGTATAGGGACGTTATTAAAAGAATAAGCAAAGTGAAAAAAACCCAGCCTTGAAAATTTGAGGCAGCCTTGAAGACACCATGAATGCGGATGAAGACGCGCCTACCAAGAAAAAAGTTGAAAAACAATCCTCTGAGAATCTTACAGTGATTGTGGACAAAATAGATACAAAGAGATCTGATAAAGGCGACGAGGAGCCTAAACCGCGAATAGTTTTGACGTTTCGATCGGAGAAGAACAGTGCTAAGAGCAGCAATATGAAGATCGTGACTCCCGAGGAGAAGCACGAGGAGACGCCTCGCCGCTCGAGCAGGACTCGCGGTAAGTGGGAGTGGATCTGCGACAGTGACACGTCACCCAAAAAGGACAAGTCTGGTGCTCAGACAACATCAGAGAACGATGAGTCAGACAGCTCCCATACCACGCCCAAGCGCTCGACACGGCGTCGCGAAGACACAGACAACGTCCTCGCCAATGCCATAGCCAGAAAAGAGAAGTCTTATGAAAACCTGCAAGGCCCACAGAGACTATCCCGTAGGATAAAACCTACCGCCAAAATACATGCAAACGAAGAGCTACATATTGGTCTTGAATCTCAGAACAATGCACGTCTGGGTATACAATCTGAGAAGTCCCCTGAGGAGGGAGTGAGGACGAGAAGGTCAGCCCGTCCGTTAGTCACAGAAGTTGCTAAGAAGGAGGAAGTAGAACCAGAAGTTGCGGACGAGGTGGTGGACATATGCGATGATGATGACAGCCAGAGCCAGAACACTGTGATGAAGCTGAAGCATCTATGTGAGCTGGGCCTGAAGGCTATCAACCCTGATGAGGTTGATGAGAGTGGCAATGAGATCAGGTAAATAATCTAAATCTAAACTAATATTACAAAGAGGTAAAATTTTATGTTTGTAAAGTACTGCACAGCCATGTGTACTAGGTATTCTGTGGCAGTAAGTACTGATTCATATTAGGTAGTTCTTTTCCGGTTAAAAAGCTACACATGGCTGAGTGTCACAGGTTATTTTTGTCCCCAAAAATTTACCAGGCCCTGCTTACCATCAGGTGAGATGGTGGTCAAGCGTGAGCATATAAGATTTAAAAAAAAACCTAGTATACTACACTTTTTTTAGGTTCCGTACCCAAAGGGTAAAAAAGGGCCCCTATTACTAAGAAACGTGGGCCATCTGTGTCTGTCACTAGGCTGTTTCTCATGAACAGTGATAGCTAGACAGTTGAAATTTTCACAGATGATGTATTTCTGTTGCCGCTATAACAACAAATACTAAAAAACAGATTAAAATAAATATTTAAGTGGGGCTCCCATGCAATATACGTGATTTTTTGTTGTTTTTTTTGCGATAATGGTATGGAACCCTTTGTGCGCGAGTCCGACTCGCATTTAGCCGGTTTTTGTATTATTGTTGTGCCTACCCACTTTGTAGGATTGGTATCACATCATCACACATCATCAGCCTATTAATGTTCCCACTGCTGGGACACAGGCCTCCTCTCTGTGAGAGGGAATGGGCCGTAATCCACCACGCGGGCCCAGTGCGGGTTGGTGGATGTCACATGTCTTCGAATTTTTGGTTCTAGGACATGCCATTAATTTAATAAGAAAGTCCAAAATTTTTTTCATAACAAAAATAATTTTTTATTTTTGTTTTCTGCTCATAGTGCCCCTAAGCGTATACTCCAACTCCTAAAACTCCGCCCCTAAGACGACCCACTGACCGAACCTTCTACTTTTTTGGGTAATACAACCAGACTATTTTCTTTGAGCTACAAGTATCCATAGACTAATATATAAAAGACAAGTATCAATGAAGTAAATCTGTTTGACATTTGAATGACAGTGAAGATAAATAATAATGTTATAGTACCCACATTTAAACAATATTTCTGCAAACTATTAATGTTGTTTTTCAAAATTAATGTCTGCAAGGGTCTTATAATTCACAATTATGTTTAAAACTTACTATTTCACATATTCATTACTCAGAGAAGAAGAAGAGGAAGATGATGCAGAAGCAGAAGAATTAGAAGAAGATGATGAAATGGATGATGACCCAGTAGTCATCAGCAAACTGTTGGAGACAGATGAGGATTCCAGCGAAGACTTCCAGTGTACTATCGAAGTGGCTGCTAAGAATCGGCCAAGAAGGTCAACTAGGCTGTGTTCGACATTTGGCATGAATGATGGCAGTGACAGGTCATCTCCTGTTGGTGAAGAGGAACAGAAGTAAGTTTGTTAACCTTGGCTCGTCATAGTTCACTCCTACTTTTCCAAATTTCTTTGCCCTGAAAGCCTATGCTTTTATTGCTACAAGTCAAATGGTTTATAGTCGAACTGTTGAAAACATGGTGATGTTCTTCAGAAAAGTACTCATAACCGGAGTGCGTGTATGACTAGATGTATGAATGTGAGTGAGGTAAAAGAAGTAAATAAGGATGGTAGTAGGTGGTGTTCTGTAGTTTCTGCCTACTCCCATGGAAAAAAGGCGTCAGTTTATGTATGTGAAAACAAGTAAAATGTAATGTAGCAGTGTTTTTTTTAATATTTTGGCTAATGGTGAAAGCATAAAGTCAGAAACCAATATGAAATTCATTATTAAGTTCTTACGATGTAAAAATATAGGCTGGCAACATTCATTAGTTCCTGCGAATCACTTTTTCAGTATAGATGTCACTACTAATATTTAGTTAGGTTCTTTATCGAAAAAAATCTAAATAAGCTTATCTTTTTTTTATGTTGGAAATTAGACATTCTGTTATACTCTGTGATCTGTGTATCTATCGTAAACAATAAATTATTAGAAACGTAAATAAAACAACAAAATATGAAACGTATTTTATATCTATGGCAAAGTCTATGACAGTCCAAGTACCTAACCCAAGTGTCAAATATGGCGGACACTAGAAAAATGTAATACCTTGTAAAACAGTGCTTTGTAACAAACAGTCTCTAATAAATAATATGTCGTCTCGTCTCTTTGTGAGTTTCAATAAAACCGAAGAATAACCCAAAGTCATATCCACACGACCTCGCAAAATACGAAATTTCGAAGTTACTGTTATTGGTATTTGATTATGTCCTCAATGACTCATCATCATCCTTCAGACCTTATTCCAATTTATGTAGCTTCGGCGTGGCGTAGCTTTCTTTTCAGTAGATCTCTAATCGCCGTAATCTCTATAGCTACCTTCAAACCATTCATCTTTCACACAATCCACCCGTCCTTTCTTTGGTCTGTTTTAACTTTTATAATCATCTAAATGCCCTAAATGCCATGCTATGCCTGGAGCATCGTCGCCGAGTTGCCAGGTTGTCGGTTTTTTATCGGTTATATTTCGGCGAGTGTGCGATGGAGTTCTACCTAGCCCGTTTCATAATCGGACGTACGGTGATGCGCCAATCGGTACATGGTAGACATCCCACCCATACGCACAAAACGTTATGGGAACACTTATTGTGCATACAGCTAAAAAGTAGAATTCCCTGCCGGAGTCTGTGTTTTCCGACACCCAAAGGGGTCTTTAAATCAAGAGTGAATAGGTTTTTTCTAGGCAAGCGTGATTCACCGTCGACCACATCATCGCTTACCATCAGGTGAAATAGTGGTCAAGCGCGAGCCTAAAGTGTATAAAATACAAATGAAAATATAACTGTCTAACACAATAATTTGTTGACAGATCACCGCGCAGATCATCAAAACGTTCAGCCCGGCACAGTTACGTCGACGAGAGTGAAAGGTAAGACCATGTTCTGTCACCAATACATATTTCACGTTTCACGTTGTCTCAACAATAAAGCTCTGGAACGCGCTACCCTTTAGCATTAAAAAGGCTGAAAGCAAACTCACTTTTAAAAGAAAAGTTCGTGACCATCATTTGAGTCAGATTAAATAGCTCTCAATGCTCTCATCTAGAGACAGAAGTCTAGTCGTAATAATTATTAATAGGTTTCTCTTTTATTATTGGTATTTATTAGTCTATTTTATTTGTATATGTGTATTATTATTATATATGTAAGTATATGCATTTTCGTATACTAGTTGTTATTTTAAATATTATTTTGTACCCATTCATAATGTTGTCATTTTTAACCCAAAGGTTGACTGGTAGAGAATGCCTTGTGGCATTAAGTCCGCCTATGTACCACTATTGTACATGAAGTTTAAATAAATAAATTTCAATATTGAATCCTATTTTTGTTATTGTTTCTTTTCTTATTCTCAGGAGTCATCGTAAACGAAGGAGGCATAGGTCTTCTGGTGGGGAAGAAGTACAGTCGGATGCTGAAGTTGTGGAAACCAGGTAAACTGAACAGGCTGAATAATTTTATTTTGCTAGCTTGCACTGTCCCGGGAAAAGACAGACACTGTCTCAGTAACTCACTCCACTTCTTCCATCTTTCGCGAGCCGCTCAAGTTGTGGAAACCAGGTAAACTGAACAGGCTGAATAATTTTATTTTGCTAGCTTGCACTGTCCCGGGAAAAGACAGACACTGTCTCAGTAACTCACTCCACTTCTTCCATCTTTCGCGAGCCGCTCAAGTTGTGGAAACCAGGTAAACTGAACAGGCTGAATAATTTTATTTTGCTAGCTTGCACTGTCCCGGGAAAAGACAGACACTGTCTCAGTAACTCACTCCACTTCTTCCATCTTTCGCGAGCCGCTCAAGTTGTGGAAACCAGGTAAACTGAACAGGCTGAATAATTTTATTTTGCTAGCTTGCACTGTCCCGGGAAAAGACAGACACTGTCTCAGTAACTCACTCCACTTCTTCCATCTTTCGCGAGCCGCTCAAGTTGTGGAAACCAGGTGAACTGAACAGGCTGAATAATTTTATTTTGCTAGCTTGCACTGTCCCGGGAAAAGACAGACACTGTCTCAGTAACTCACTCCACTTCTTCCATCTTTCGCGAGCCGCTCAAGTTGTGGAAACCAGGTAAACTGAACAGGCTGAATAATTTTATTTTGCTAGCTTGCACTGTCCCGGGAAAAGACAGACACTGTCTCAGTAACTCACTCCACTTCTTCCATCTTTCGCGAGCCGCTCAAGTTGTGGAAACCAGGTAAACTGAACAGGCTGAATAATTTTATTTTGCTAGCTTGCACTGTCCCGGGAAAAGACAGACACTGTCTCAGTAACTCACTCCACTTCTTCCATCTTTCGCGAGCCGCTCAAAAGCAAAGAGCACTGTGCTATTTTGTCCTAAATGAGTATTATGTAGATCTATGTTCTATCTTAGAAGGGTTTGGTGTCCGCACTTAGTCCTTCAGGTGGACCATTGTGCGTGGGCCATGGCGGCCGTTTAGTGGTTATTCCAACTAGCCCACCTCCCTCCAGAAGTTATTTAGAGCGCCTGGTTTTCTCAGAACATCTGTGTAAGATCTGCTCAAAAAGTGGCTCTAACTTCATCGCAACTAGGCACATAATGATACCTATAATCAATCTGTGACTTTTTCATTGCTATTATTCACAAGCGAGTTATAGAGTTTTCCTTTTTAACCGACTTTCGAAAAAGGAGGTGGTTCTATGTTCGACTTCTTGTATATTTTTTTTTTATGTATGTTCACCGATATCTCCGTCAATTGAGGACCGATTTTAAAAATTATATTTTTGTTTGAAAGAGTATGTTTCGAAATTGGACCCATTTTATTTTGGTGAAGATCTGATGCAGAACTTTGAAGATATACAACAGAACTCTTCAATAAATAACGGCAAAACTAGGTAGGTAAAAATAGGTAGGTACAACTAAGGTTTTTTTTTTTATTTTACTTTTTATTTGTGATGATCTGGGTGACCCGAGGATTTGTGTTCTTATCTGAGTGACACCTGTCCATTCAAAGAGAACGTGCGCGACGGTTTCCTCAGCCTACATGCATACCCTGCACAGAGGGAGAGGACTGTCCGTTATGCCTACTGTGTTGAAGTGTTTGTTAAGTGAGCAGTGTCCCGTGATGGTCCTACCTCCCCCCCCCCCTCGTATGATGTAGTTTCTTACAAGCTTACCGTCTCAAGATCAGCAGGCTTATTACGTATCTTTTGCAAGAGCAAAACGATTGCGATTTTTGCGCATTAATTGCTCTTCCATACAGAAGTTTTAGAGTTGTTGGCGGTTTTTTTTTTAAAAGTGCATTTCACAAACAGCCAGCGATTAGCAAACGATTGCGTAGGACCTACCATACCTACACTGCAGGTAATGCCGACTTTTATGACGTAAAGCGTTTGATCGCTATCGTTTTGCTCTTGCAAAAGATACGTAATAAGCCTGCCGCATTTCTCTAAACCATGCTATGGCTGTATTTGAAAATGTAGTTTTATTAATTTTGGCTTAAAGTATTTTTTTTTTTCTTTTTTTTTTTGTAGTGGGTTTGCTCTTGATTCTAGTCTAGGTCATAGGTGACAGAGACAGAGTCTACGATCGAGTGAGCTTACCCAGAAGAAGCCTGTTCACTCTAACTTTGAAGAGATTCGGGTTGAATGCGTTCGGAAGTTATTCATTTTTTCTGTCCAGCAACCCAGCGGGCGGTGACGAAGGCTCAGAAGCTGCGTGTCCTGTTGACGAGTCCACCATCGTAGCGACCTGCTTCTGTGAGACACCCAGCAATGTGTATGCGGCGCCTGATGAACTGACCGGTAAGACTGAGTTGATTTATTAAAATCGCTACTTTCTGTTTATGCTTGAAAGAAAGAAAGCTCCTCAAATACCCGTTCAGTTAAAAATCAAAATGGTAAATATGGGTCACTGTATTTAACATATTTGGTAATTAAAATATAATAGCGAAATACTCGTAATAATCAATGCATCAACCCTATAGCAGTGTTGTCTCATCCCATACAACGAAACCGTGCCGACGTACTGTACTGATTATACTGATTATTTGTTCTGATTTTTTGTAAATCGAACGCGTTCAGTTCAGTTCCACGAATGTAGATGGTGATCTATCTATCGCCGTGGAACGGAACCGAACGGGATCGATTTACAAAAAAATAATGGTATAATCACATGAAAAACGCTAGTTACGTCGGCACGGTTTCTTTGTATGGGATGAGGCATCTGTATGCTAGTATTATATTATCTGTGCCTATACAAAGCTTTTTTTTTTTAATCTGTTCCCTTTTATTAAAGCATACATACGAACGAACCAAAAACCACCTTTTGGGCCTCATTGCATTTGATTAAAAATATGCCATCTTCTGTTCTCAGAACCAGTATTCTGCCAAGCAATAGAAATCGTAGACGGCGTCCGCGTCGGCTGTTCTCACAGCGCGCGTCGGGAGCGCAACCCTAGCACTAATGACAGTAACAACACTAGCGGCCTGGCGCCCCTAGTGAGGGCGGGGCCGAGGGCGCCATACTTCCTGGCGTGCGCTTTGCATGCTGCACAACTGGCTAAGCACATGTGCTGCCCTGCTTGTGGGCTGTTTTGTACTCAGGTAAGATAACATAGATCTCTAAATAATGGCAGTTGCAGTAAAACACTAGCGGTCTGGCGCTCCTAGTAAGGGCGGGGCCGAGGGCGCCATACTTTCTGGCGTGCCCTTTGCATGCTGCTCATCTGGCTAAGCACATGTGATGCCCCGCTTTCGGGCTGTCTGGTACTCAGGTAAGATTAACAGTACATTGAGACATTAACGGCTGCAACAGTAATAACTCATGCGGTCTGGAGGACGGGCCCGAAGGCGCCATACTTCCTGGCGTGCGCATTGCATACTACGCAGCTTGATGCAAAAGTGGCAATCAGATACGAGGTCTTTAGATTAGGTAAGAAAAACATGGGGTTCCAAATGGCATATATCGCGCTTAATTTGTCCAAGCTGTAAAATTCTTTGCAATTATCTACAGCATTTATGAGGAACCTATCTTGATAAGACCACTTTACTTATGTCTCAACCAAATGGTGATCTTCTCGTCTCTTCGTGTGAGGATGTGGGTGTGGCCAGGTGTCAGTTTTAAGCCGCCTCTGGAAACCCCACAGGCTTCTGACTTGGCTATTTCAGACTTTTTCTTTTTTCGTGTAGAAATCCTCATGGATGTCCTTCGCCTTGGGGCAGGTGGAGGGGTCTGTCAGACTCCTACTGACTAAAACCACACGGTGTTTCTCTTCGTCACTTCTTGCTGCGGTTCGGGGACACGGATGCATTCTCCACAATCACTACAGCAGTGACGGTTTACGATAGCAAACCCCATCTATGGCCAGGGGAGGAGCTGCTCCTCACCCTTACTTCATTGAGAAAAGCGCGCGGAAAAACCACGCGACGCAACCTCGGTCCTATGTGCTTGGGAGACAGACTTCTTCAAGTCCGTCACCCGTAGGCCACTTTACGGTGGATGGAAGAGGGCATTATCAACCCTCCCCCTGCGCCCGGTCCGTCGGACGCGTATTGGCAGAGTGGAGGACATCTCCCTCTCCCTTTCTGCAGCCTCTTTCATTGCCATCACCTCTTCGGCGAAGACAGCCACTGCTTGCCATGATCTTTCGCTTCCGACCACAGATTTGATTATGAGCGAAAGCGAAAAATTGTTCCCCACTTCGGCAACTAGGGCATTCCGCTGCACCACTCAGGCTGGGCACAGCTCGATGGTATGTTGGGCCGTGTCCTCGCTATAGTTGCAGTGATGACAGCTTGACGTCTGCTCCTTGCCGGCAATGTGACATAGGTACTTCCCGAAGCAGCCGTGCCCTGAAAGCACCTGCGTCAGCCGGAAGGTAAGTACTCCGTGGCGCCGCTCCACCCATTCCACAAGTACAGGTGGGAGGGCCTCGATGGTCCTTAGGCCAGCCCCAGGTCGCATCAATCTTTCCCTCCACTCTACAATAACTTCATCTCGGCGCTCATTTTGCTTACGTCTTACTACGCTTGCCGGGATCTTTGTCCCCACTTCCTTGCGCCAGATGTATAGTGACGCTAATGACTTTGCGCCCAGGTCCCATGTCACCGACCCAGCAAGAGCCCGCTGTGGTTTACATAGTAGAGCGGTACCCCTAGTGGCTAAGTCATAGGCCCACACTGGAGCCCCATAGAGGGCCATTGAACGTACGACCCCCATTTATAACCTCCTGCAGGCAGCTGCACTTGACTCACGCAACTCTTACCAAACCTTGGAGGGCAGTAGCAGTATTCGGCCCTCCAAAGTTTGGTAAGAGTCGACCAAGTGCACCAGCGGCACCCATCAATTTCGTCACAAGGATACTGCCACTTCGGAAATATAGATAGTTTTATACAAAATACAATAAAATTCGGATGCCCATAATTCGGAAACAGTGCGTTGTAGTGCTATACTTCTCAGAACCTAAATGGTTTTTATGGTTAAGGTTAAACCGAAACTGAAAAAAAACATATAGTTTTTCTATGTCCACGCGCCATAGTGCCCCTAAGGCTACACTCCAACCGAGTATCCAGTATAAGTATGAGAGCAGTGGTGGCCCCGTGGTAGCGGCCGCGCCTTACAAGTTGTAGGTCGTGAGTTCGAACCCAGGCAGGCGCTTTACTTTGTGTAAATTATTTCATCACCACTGCTCTCAAAACGGTGAAGGAAAACATCGTGGGGAAACCGACATGTCCTAGAAACAACAATTCGAAGACATGTGACATCCACCAAGCCGCACTGGGCCCGCGTGGTGCATTACGGTCCATTCCCTCTCAAAGAGAGGAGGCCTGTTTCCCAGCAGTGGGAACATTAAAAGGCTGATGATGACAAAGTATCCGTAACTTACTGAGAAATAATAGTTTACAATCTCACGCGATTTATTATAAACTTACGGTATTTCCGATAACCCGGTGAAATTTTGTATAAAGAGCCCGATCCAAAGGCCATAAAAAGGTACGAATCCCAGACCTTCGGCTGCCCCTGAAAATCAAATAATATATTTCCCTGTCTACACCATATTAATCCGTATAGGTTACTTCTAGGCAAGCATGCTTCACCGTCGACCACATCATAGCTTACGATCAGGTGAGGTAGTGGTCAAGCACGAGCCTACCAATAAAAGTAAAATAAAAACATCTGAGGATTGGGCCCAAAATTCCAATGAGGTGAACAAAAATTCGACAATGATGTCCAACTTCCATTCCAGGGCACATTCTTCCAGTGTTCCTCGGGCCATCTCTTCCACCTAGACTGTGGTCTTCCCTACAACGACGCAAAGCTGCGCCCCGGCTGTCCACATTGTGGGGTGTTCTCCTACCGCTGGCAACCCGCCAACGTCACCTGTTCGAAGGTCAAGGTGGAGATGAAGTGTAGCAACAAGCGGATCTTCTTGCCGGACCAGAGGGAACAGTGGTGAGTGATGTTTTTTTACTAATGAGGAGAGAAGGGTGTTTTTAGCACCATGTTTCCAAAATTAAGAAAGCTTTGTTGATTATAAGTCTCCTATGGACCAGAAACAGCTGATCATGAACTACCGTACAGTGTAATAATTACACTACTGTACAATGTAGTTTTAGGGTCCGTACCCAAAGGGTAAAAACGGGACCCTATTACTAAGACTCCGCGATCTGTCTGTCTGTCTGACTGTCAACAGGCTGTATCTTAAGAACCGTGATAGCTAGACAGTTGAAATTTTCACAGATGATGTATTTCTGTTGCCGCTATAACAACAAATATTAAAAACAGAATAAAATAAATATTTAGGAGGGGCTCCCATACAACAAACGTTTTGTGCGTTATCGGTACGGTGTTTTGTGCGTTATCGGTACGGAACCCTTCGTGCGCGAGTCCGACTCGTACTTGGCCGGTTTTTTTCTTCAATTCACATTCAATGTAATTTTTTCTTTAATATATGTGCATAAAAAGAAAATATGAAAGAAAACTCAATATCGCAAAAAATCTTCTATTCTTCTTCTATTCAAAAAATAAAAAAAAGCCGACTGCTTAAGAAACGAACTAAAATGATGTAAGTCGGATTTTTTGACTTTTTGATTACCTTTTTTTATTTATAAATTTTTAGTATTTTATTTATTTTGCATTGTTTACGTGTAAACGTATAAGTGTTATATATTTTTGAAATGACCTCATAAAGCCCTTTATTTTGATACCCCACAAGATGGGTATTGAAGAAAAAATTCGGGCCCCCACAATATGGCGCCCAAAAGCCGGCATTTTTCTATTTTACAATTTTAATGTAGCCAGTGACACTCGCAAGGTCAAATCGATTGACGTAGAATCATCAAAATTGGCTAACGCTTTTGGTCTCTAGAACGCCACATAGGAACAAACATACATTCATACATAGAGTGATAAACACATTACCCTCCTTCGGCATTCGGGTAAAAATACTGATATATTCAAAAAAATTATCTCAACTTTCCCAACAGTTTTTTCTTTACTATTTCGCTTCTCATAATTCTAAATTCCCTGTGCTGCCACCAACGGCGCCGTAGAAGTGGCAAAATTTTAAGCCAGTAAAATATGATTTACTGCCGTGCCAGCTAAATGTAGTAGACGAATCTAACATACATACATACATAAACTCACGCCTTTTATCCAATGGGGGTAGGCAGAAACTACAGAACGCCACCTGCTACGATCCTTACATACTTCTTTTGCTTCACTCACATTCATACATCTTGTCATACACACACGCCGGTTATGAGTACAGCGCACCCGGCTTTTCTGAAGAACATCACCTATAAGGTCTATGTATGTCTTTAGATGAATCTAATTTAGAATGAATAACTGAAATCTAGTTTTCACTCGTTTGTTTTTTTCTTTTATTAAAAAAAAAAACTTTGTTCCACACTAATAATTTCCCCTGTATCGTGGGTGCATTTACAAACATACAAACTCACATACACAAACAACCAGACCGGAACAATCATCTGTAGGCCATACAAATTTTAATACACGCAGCGCAACAGCCAATCGTTCAACCACTGCGACAACCGTATCGTGACTAAAACCTTCTCATCTATTCCAGCACACCAGCCTACCTCTCATTCTCGACCCGAGAGCCGAGGCCAGAAGCTGGACCTATCATCCCCGAGGACCTGCTGCCCACCCCCCCTATAGACCTGAAGCAACTGAGTGAGAAGGTCGCGGGGGCGCCTAACAAGTCACCACAGCAGCTGTGTGATGGGATACTGAAGGGGGATGCTGTGGATATGCTTATTCCGAAAATTGGTGAGTTTAAAAAAAGTTATAAGTGTAGGGTAGAGCACAAGGTTTTATTAAGGTTACACTAGTCGAAAATTCTTCCATACAAACGTAGTCTAGGGATTATGCGACTGTTTGACGATGTACGTTCAAAATAAAATTGACAATTTGTCTCATCATTATCTAGCCCTGTATGGAAGCAAAAAAGTAAAAAAAGAAAATATTTGAATGTTATGAGCGTCGAAAGTTCCACATTTCGACACTAATTCTAACGCATTTTTGGGCGCAAATAAATACCATAAGAAGACGGAAAGTTGCAAAACGGCCTCCATACAGGGATAGATTAGTAGTTCAACAATGCAAATAATTTTGGTTTGAACAGATAGATTTAGTCGTTTTTTCATGATATCTAGACTGCCAAAGGTCTGTTAAGTTATAAAAATTCGCGCGCTCGGTTTCGTCCTAAATCATTAGCCATTTCGGTACAAATTTGCAAAAGTGTGTATTCGTACGCGAACTAGCTTCCTACTGCTCATCACAGCATCTATCTCTTAAGCACGTGTTGTCGGTTGATATAAAATGCATTTTAACCCCGCGCACAAAATAGTTCGTGCCGTCGACTAGTGTACACTTAAGTTTCCAACACGATTAATTTCTAAAAAATTGCATAACTTACAATACTGAGTTGTTTCTTTTTGACACCCTTGATAACCTAGCCAGCTTGGTGCGCTATACTTATTAAGTACCTATGTAACCCCCATTCCTTACGGAACACACATAAACGGTTTGTAAAATGAAATTTTTAGGGTTCCGTACCCAAAGGGTTAAAACGGGTCCCTAATTAACCCTATTACTGAGACGCCACTGTCCGTCTGTCTGTCTATCACCAGGCTGTATCTCATGAACCGTGATAGTTAGACAGTTATATTTAAGTGGGGCTCCCATACAACAAACGTGATAATTTTGCCGTTTTTTTGCGATATTGGTACGGAATCCTTCGTGCGCGAGTGCGACTCGCACTTGGCCGGTTTTTTTGAAAGCATACGGCACCGCGCGGTTTAGCCTGCCTTGTGATTGCGAATGATTACGGAAAGATTCAAGACACGCGCTTCAAAAACACGTTAGATTTTTGTCTTGGGATATTCTCAGCTCTATTGTTGTTTGCCTTTAGAGTTTTCTTCTTATTATTATTCTGGTTCTTTCCTCCTACAGTGTCGAGCTCCAGCATCAACAAGGCTCTCCCCAGTCAATCGGGAGGCACCTGCCTCCACGCAGCCGCGCGTACCGGCCACACGGGCGCTGTGTACTTACTGCACTACGCCGGAGCCAACCTCGACGTCACCGACAACTATATGCGCACGCCGCTCACCAGCGCTATACTAGGTAAGATGATAGAAATAAATTAATAATTCGCACAGGAAAATAAATATGTGTGCAGTTCACATGTGGTAGAACTGAAATCTTCTGAACAGAATCTTATACTTTTTTGAAGGTTTCACTTCTACACTTTATCACAGATAATATAATACTAGCATACAGATGCCTCATCCCATACAAAGAAACCGTGCCGACGTAACTAGCGTTTTTATCTAATTAATCTTGTTATTTTTGTAAGTACATCAATCGCGTTCGACCCCGTTTCACGGCAATAGATGGTGTTAGCAGCGACTTGCAAGTAAAAGGGTTTACTAGGTTCGTGAATATTTTTTTCTTTAAATACAGTGAAGGTTCGTTTTATAGTAATTTTTTGCACGTTTTTACAGTCTTTTTTGCACCCAAAATGTGTTACAATGCAAATTTTAACCATCGAGTGGAATGCCTCAGAAATGTAAAAATGCGCCATCTACTGGCATCAATTTTAAATGATCCGTTGAAATAATCTTTGAAATGTGAATTAAGAGCCCAATATTCCATAATTTTGTACTTAGGAGAGTTGATTAAACAAGAACATACAATTTTTATGTTCAATTCCAGAAAATGTTAATTTTACACACAATTCAATAGAATTACATGTCGCGCCATCTAGTACGATTTATTTGAACCAAATTTTCATTGTTAGCAATGAGACCCCGTGACTTTATAATGTTTCTATCTCATTCACTTGCACGTTAAATCCTATAGATGGTTGCGTTTGTCTCTTTCAAATGTCGTTTTTTCGTTTCATGGAGTTTCAAATCACAACTAGACTTCACTAAAAGGCAGACCTGGAGGACCTCTGTCTCTCTAGTATTAGATGCTGAAGATTTACTTATAAACACCTAACTAGCCTATAATGAGCATAAACGGCCACTTACAACTGTCCAGGACAACCCTGTACAGTACAACAATTTTCTGAATGTCCCTCGGCAATTCTCGGATTGCCGAATACAAACGAATGCTAATTACCATGTCCATCAATTATTAGTTTTTCGAGCTTTATTGTTGTTATTTTGATTTCCGTATGAAATATATAGCACTGTAAAAATATTAGCTTTCCTCCCTTTTTTGAAATAAATGTAATTGTTACTAGCTGTTGCCCGCGGCTTCGCTCCCGTGGACCACCCCACGGGACCCATTTTCGGGATAAAAAAATAGCCTATGTCACTCAGGAATAATGGAGCTTTCTATTGGTGAAAGAATTTTTCAAATCGGTCCAGTAGTTTCGGAGCCTATTCGGTACAAACAAACAAAAAAATCTTTCCTCTTTATAATATTAGTATAGATTATGTTAAAAGAGTATTAACAACTGTATAATCGGTAGAAACAACTTTTACTACTTGTAAATTTTAATTCATATATGTATCTCGCAAATAGGAGGGCTATCTTGGATAAACACTCGATCTTGTGGGCTTTCGTGGGTATATGCATGCTACAAAGCAGGTAACTTATGCCGATTTGGAGATAGTCCTTGTTCCAATCTTATCAAAGCAGCGAATTCGGCCACCTATTCGTTTCGCTTTCTCTCAACAAAACACACTTTCAAGTTTATAACGCCACACTTTAGGCTACTTCTCAATTATTTCCCTCACAACTCTTTTTTCAACTTTTTGCAGAAGCGCTACCGCGCGTTCCTTTTTTCTAACTTTTTCCCGACCAAACATGGCGGAGAACTTCGCTCAGGTCGCCATTATTATTGGCTACCCTGCTTTCATTGGTTTAAGAACACCTCGGGCAAAGTTCACAGCTTTTAACATCCAATCAAAATCGAGTATTTTGACATAAGCCAAATAAAGTGTTGTCAATCGAATAAAATCGAACTGAGATTGAATCGTAGGCTAAATGTTGCCAATTAAACAAAACTGAATTAATAAGTTTACATGCGTCATACTTCTTTGTTCTAGATTATTAGTCATATACCTTCCTCCTAAATGTATGACGTTCAAATGTGTCGCTTACTGGCCTAATTGAAATAAATATATTTGACTATGACTTTATATACTTCCGAGTTGATTGAGAGCGTCCGGTCCGCACCAAGTGCAAACGGCAAATAATAGAAAGCCGACGACTGACGAAACACGAAGTTTGCCGAGATACATTAATAAATTGTTTGTACTGTAACAGACTTACCTTTGTAGAAGCTGAAAGCATCATCAGATATCAGTCCACTGCTGGACATCTAGACCTCGCCATTTATGTTGATCTTTAGTCACTCATTCAGATGCTACAAAAAAAAAGATTCTGAAGAATTGAGAACCTCCTTCTTTTTTTGAAGTCGGTTAAAAAGTCAATAAGAACTATCTATCCTCAAAATTTACAATTTTAATATTTCTTTCAGCGCTTCTCGATAAATCCGACAAGAAGAACAAAGATAAAGCCAAAAATACCAGCCTTAAAGACGAGGCAACGGACTTGGAGGTGAAGGTAGACGAAGAAGTAGACCCTAGTGTGGAGAAGATGGAAGTGGATGATGCCAGGAAGGCGAAGGACGAAGATCTGTTCAAAGTGATCAGGTATCTCGTTGCGGCGGGCTGTGATGTTAACTTTCCGGTGAGTTGGTAACTTTTTATTTTTGTTTCGACGGTTAATTTACATTGTTATACTGTTCGGGCCCAGTAATTTAAATTTTTATACTATTCGGGTCCAGTAATATACATTGTTATTCTGTACGGGTCCAGTAATTTACATTGTTATACTGTACTGGTCCAGTAATTTACATTGTTATAACGTACGGGACCAGTAATTTACATTGTTGTACTGTACGGGTCCAGTAATATACATTGCTATACTTTACGGGTCCAGTAATTTACATTGTTATACTGTACGGGTCCAGTAATTTACATTGTTATACTGTACGGGTCCAGTAATTTACATTGTTATACTGTTCGGGCCCAGTAATTTACATTGTTATTCTGTTCGGGTCCAGTAATTTAAAGTCAAGCGACGTTTGTAGTGGCGCTGAAGGCCTTGTTTAGATCATCGAGGGTACAGATGAAAGAACATTTGGGACACTCCAGGAGATGAAACATACCATACATAGATTGATAAGGAGCACCGCAATCGCACTGTGTTTTCGATTGCGGTGCCCACTCCGCCAGACTATGTTTGAAGCGGACTACTTGGGCTCGCAATCGATTCAGAGCTTGCCATATATATCACTGCTTCACGGCAGTAAGCACAGTCCGGTACCAATGTGTTTTATTTTGATAGTTTATTAGGGTTACGTACCCATAGGGTAAAAACGGGACCCTAATAACGCACTTGGCCGGTATTTTATTTATTTATACTTCATGCAACATACTCGTACATAGGCAGACTTAATGCCTTAGCCATTCTCTACCAGTAAACCAAGGGTGGTGTAGAGATAATATGGCATGTGCATAAAAAAAAATAACTGCTGAAATAATATGTCACAAATATTTATACATAGTTATAGTAGTAGTAGGTAGTAGTTTATGCATAGTTTCTGTGTCGATTCGTTTTATAGGAACAAATTTTAGGGTTTCGTACCCAAAGGTTAAAAACGGGACCCTATTACTAAGACTCCGCGATCCGTCTGTCTGTCTGTCACCAGGCTGTATCTCATGAACCGTGATAGCTAGGCAGTTCACAGATGATGTATTTCTGTTGCCGCTATAACAACAAATACTTAAAACAGGATAAAATAAATATTTAAGTGGGGCTCCCATACAACAAACGTGATTTTTTTGCCGTTTTTTTGCGATAATTGTACGGAACCCTTCGTGCGCGAGTCCAACTCGCACTTGGCCAGTTTTTTTTGTGTGAGTGCGCGCAAGATAAGTCTGCGCGCGGCCAAAATTGGAACTAATCGTTTGTCATTTATGTCAGGTGTCATGAGAGTGTGTTTTTATTCGTTTCCGAAGTAAATAATCGCCATAATTATGCCAAAAGACAATAACAGGCCTACGGTACCGTTTTACAGAGATAAAGCCCGCGTTGCTTATTTGATTATTTGACAGGTAACTTTTAGGGATACCATTATACTAAAATTTCCCTAAATTTTCGTACTACCGGTGCCTGACAGTACCTATTGGTTTTTGGGGTGGTACATAAATATACCAGCGGGACGAATTAAAAAGAAATTATTAAGCACTGAAATTTAAATGGACGGTATTAACCACTGCAGGACCATTGTTTGACCAAATTTAACAGTAGGTACTACTAAGTATTTAATAAAAGATTTACAATAATAAAGTAGAAAAAGCTAGTAAATAATTATGCATTACTTAAATTACTTTAAATGCCGAGATATGAAAAATGACTATTGTTTAAATGAAGGAAAAAAGATCAGTTATGCTGGCAACATTAAGCACGCCACCCGTCGCGCGCAGACTTATCTTGCGCGCACTCTAACAACAAAATAGCAATTTGACATGTTTTTTAACTGACTTCAAAAAGTAGGAGGTTCTGAATACGAATGTATTTTTTCTCGTGTGCTAACACAGAACTTTTTACTAGGTGAACCGATTTTTATTATTCTTTTTATTTGAAAGCTGGTGCTTCTCATGTGGTTCCATTTAAATTTGATCAAGGTCTGATAAAGAACTTCAGAGATCTACAAGAGAACTCTTCTACAAATGACGGCAAATTTCTGGTGATTGCTGCAATCGCATGTCTCTTTATTGTCGGTGTCGAAAAATTACAAAAACAAGAGGTACCAAAGACACCGACTTCCGAAAAAGTTTTTATTTCTCTCTTGTTTAGTTTTTGTACACCACCATAAAAATGAGCATTTTCTGTAGTACCTGAAGGGTTGACAAAATACCCATAATAACTCAATTTACACATTTGTGCTGTTTGTCGCTAAAGAGCTCGGTTGTATGCTTCATATCTTGAAAACTGCTGGACCGATTTAGATGAAACTAGCACTATGCCCATAGTGCAAGTTTCATCTAAATCTGTTAGATAGATACTCAATCCAACACAAAAAAGATAACGATCCGATAAGTATTTTCGGAGAAATGCTTGGACAAACACAGAAACATACATGCATACAACACTTATGAAATTTGGCACACGTGTTTAGAAGCCCACATAGAATAACATAGATGAATATTGTGCAGTTCCAACAATAATACATACTTATGTGTCGAATTAATTACCTCCTTCGTTTTTTTGAAGTTGGTAAAAAAACAAGAACACCGGCTTCCGAAATTGAAGTTGTTTTTCACTTTATAGCGTTTTTATTTAGAAGTCAGTTGTATTAATTTGTAAAACTAAAAAATAAAGATACTCTGGTAGTAGGTTTTCTTAGGAATACACCCCGCTGGAAAAGCTAGTACTTATTATAAATGTATTACTGTCCTGTCAGTCTGTTAGACAGTTCATAGTATTATTTTCGTCTTCCGTCCAGGGTCCAGAGGGCATGACAGCGCTGCACATAGCCGCGCAGCACGGCGGAGCGCACGTGGCGCGCGTGCTGCTGGCGCGAGCTGACGTGGACGTGCGCGACCACGGCGGGTGGACGCCGCTCGTGTGGGCCGCCGAGAACGAGCACTGCGATGTAGTGAGGTGAGCACAGTACACACCATACTGTACGGAGCGTTTCAAAATTGCCATGGACACGTATAAGCACCACCACCTAGGGTCAATACACCTAGGGTAATAATACCCTAGGAACGTGGGGCATCGCGGCGGTGGCACTCCTTTAGTGGGGTGACCCCCGAAAGCGGGATGACCTCTAAGTGGGATGACATCACAATTGTGGTACGAACTTACGCTTAGGCGCAGGCCACACAGAAATGGCGTCGGGCGCGGACATGGCACGGGCGGCTTCCATTTGCTATTCCATTCAAATCAATACATACAATAAATCTGTAGAAAAGTAATTTTTGTACATCGAAAATATTTCCAAAAAAAATAACCAGGGTGTTAAAGGATAACCAACAGAACCCATTTCCGGCATTTTTGGAATTTTTGTCTGTTTTTCTGTTTATTTGTGCACGCATCACGTGAAATGCGGCTCAAGCTACGCTCAACTTTTATACATAAAAAATTGAGCGTAGCTTGAAGAATTACTTAGTTTTTGTTTCATCGCAATCGGTGCATTCTATCAAAAGTTAGATGAATTTAAAGTGATCAATAAGTAAAATTATCACAACACACGCAATTCAGATACTCGGACAGTTGAACTCGATATTCGATAGATGGCGTTGTACATTTGAAGTCATTTTCTGAATGATGATGTTAAAATTCTTCGCGAAAGAATGATGACTAGAGAAAAATATTGGTAGGTAGGTAAGTAGGGTAGGCAGGAAGGTAAGTAGGGTAGGGTTGGCAGATAGATGACGGGAGCGAAGCCGCGGGCACAGCTAGTTTAAAATAAAGTGCAATTTAGGACACACGGTATGTCGTTGCTCTGACGTCGTTATGACGACATACATTCTATGCATTTTGTTTTAAATTTGAAGCCGCCCGTGCCATGTCCGCGCCCGACGCCATTTCTGTGTGGCCTGCGCCTTAGAGTGACCCCTATTAAGGGGTGTCCCCACGTTTTTTCGACAACCCTACGTAGCTGGGTGAACTTATATATATTGGGGTCGAAGTCAACTCCTAGAGATTTAAAAGAGTCAAATCAAATCATTGTTTATTCGCTCAAACATGAGTATCATACATACATAACAAATTGCCGGCATGAAGAGGTGTTAAAATATAAAGATTATGGAACGTCATGTTTGCCTTGGTAATGGCATGCAAATATTGATATAGAACACAGTTCAAAATAATTATTCTAGATTATCAAATTTAAAAAAATAATAAAATATGTGCAAATGTCAATAAAAATAATGCAAGTCTAAATTACCATTCTAGAATGTCAGATAAACAAAACACCGGCCAAGTGAGAGTCGGACTCGCGCACGAAGGGTTCCGTACCATTATCGCAAGAAACGGCAAAAAAATCACGTTTGTTGTATGGGAGCCCCACTTAAATATTAATTTTATTCTGTTTTTAGTATTTTTTGTTGTAGCGGCAACAGAAATACATCATCTGTTTAAATCTCAACTGTCTAGCTATGACCGTTCAAGAGATACAGCCTGGTGACAGACGGATCGCGGAGTCTTAGTAATAGGGTCCCGTTTTTACACTTTGGGTACGGAACACTAAAAATTATATTTAAAAAATTCAAATTAATAACTCATATCAAAATAATCGTTCTAGAATGTCACAGTCAAAAATATAATTATAACTGTGGTGTTTCTTGCCGGTTCGTCTCCATAGGAAACGACTAACCCGAACCGTGCACCTTTTGTCTACGTTTTATAAGTGCCCAGTAAAATAAAAAATAAAAACAAGAATTTTTGATTTTAGACCCACCAATAGACGCATTTCTTGAAATGTGGCATTTAGTGACAATAATCAAATTCAAATTCCTTTATTGTTTGTCACAGGTGGAAAAGCAGTTGTTATCATAATATATATAAAGATCGCTGCAACATACCCACAGGGCGTACAATATTGTATAGTCTTATAAGATCTATTCTATCATTATTCATGTTAAAGTATACATGTCAAAGAAAAAGAAATACCATTAATTAATTAAAAATTATTACATATGTCAAAAAAATATATGATCATGATTTAATATGTCAAAACGTCATGTCAAGAATACAATATTTTTCTTATCAAAAACTCATTCATACCTTATTAATTATGTCAAAACTCATGTCACTCATATACTTCACTTGTAATAAACCATCAGTCAGCTCAATACACCTTTAACATTTACGTTCCTTCCCTCAGGGTACTCCTGCAAGCCGGTGCTGATGCCATGACGTGCGACAGCGAGGGTAACGGTGTGGTACACTGGAGTGCTCTGGCTGGCTCGGCCGACTCACTGCGGCTGCTGTTAGACACCGCGCCGCAGTTGACAGCGGCCGTCAACGCGCATGCTGACACTCCTCTGTAAGTATTACATCACCAGAAAATTGTTGTGGAGTTTCCGTTCTCTCTTATAAAGTCCAAACAATGTAATATGTACTTATAGCTTCCCATCAGGTGAAATCAGGTTTAAGGTTACACTGGTCGACGGCACGAACTATTTTGTGCGCGGGGTTAAATGCATTTTATATCAACCGACAACACGTGCAGAAGAGATAGAAGTAGTGATGAGCAGTAGGAAGCTAGTTCGCGTACGAATACACACTTGCAAATTTGTAGCGAAATGGATAATGATTTAGGACGAAACCGAGCGTGCGAAATTTTATAATCAGACCTTTGGCAGTCTAGATATCATAAAAAAACGACTAAACGTATCTGTTCAAAATTTAATTATTTGCATTGTTGAACTACTAATCTATCCCTGTATGGAGGCCGTTTTTAATTTTTCCGTCTTTTTATGTCATTTATTTGCGCCCAAAAATGCGTTAAAATGAGTGTCGAAATGTGGCACTTTTGACGCTTATAACTTTCAAATATTTTCTTTTTTTACTTTTTTGCTTCCATACAGGGCTAGATAATGATGAGACACATTGATATCACTTTTTATTTTGATCGTACATCGTCAAACAGTGGCATAATCCCTAGACTACGTTTGTATTGAAGAATTTTCGACTAGTGTAACATTAAGAACTGGATTATCATTAACAAAAAAAGTACTTGGAGAAACTTTCACCAAACACAGGATTCATGAATGAATAATCAAGTTTAAGTATGACACAAAATTAAGAGGTTACTGCAATTTGAACCTTTTTCCCATGATTTAAAATTTAGAGTATGTGCGCTCGTTGTTTTCAGCGAATATAAATGTTTGAAATAGTTTATTTCTGTATTTCAGGCACGTAGCTGCAAGGCAGGGTCACTACGCCTGTGTGGTCATTCTACTGGCTCGCGGAGCACGGGTATAAACTCAATTTACTTACAAAAATAACAATAAATTTGAACAAGAAAGATTAAACGCCCCACACATTTTTTTTTCTGTTATATATTTTATCTACTAGACACGCTTCGATCGACAATCTATCGAACACGTAATTATGACACGATATCTTGCGAAAACACCCCGATTCAAACAGTAAAAAGCCCATAACTTTAGAACGGCTGAACCGATTTTCATCAAACACCTAGCTAAGAATACTCTTGATAAAGTCCTCCACAAACAAAATAAAAACAAAGTCAGTTCATCCGTTTAGGAGCTATGATGCATAAGACAGATACACAAACACATAGGTATATATACACGCCAAACTTATAGCCCCTCTTTTTCTGTCGGGAGTTGAAAATGTGAACTTTATTGAAATTTCAAAAGCGTTAAACGTTTTGTAAGAATTATGATATGTATATGTGGTATATATTAATCTGTCTGTACTATTGTGTGCACAGACGGACTTGGAGAACTCAGCGGGCGAACTGGCAGTGGAAGTGTGCACCGGATCGTGCCAGAGTGCCATCTCACTCAACATGCAGATGACCATCGCCGTCAGAGACAACGTGTCCCGGTTTAAACTGCTGTCCAGGTAAATAACTGTATTCCATAACCGGCCTGAATTTTTTGGCAGTTGATAATAAAATCATGTTATATGATTTGTAAGTATAAATGCTTGATTGTGGTGACAGTAGCCACACGAAAGCCCACACTCAGGGTACTGTACCTGGTAGAATTAGAAGAATTTAGGATCGACTTTTGGCCATAAAAAGATGTTTATATCGTTAATTTTGTGCTGAACATTTAGCAAAACGTGGGACACTTATAGAATTGTTTAGCCAGTATATTTAGTTAAACATTCTGCATCGTTTCATTTGCGGCATAAATACTCTAAGGCCCGAGTTAGTAGCTAACACGGCTAATAATATGACATACTAGCTGTCCCCCGCGGCTTCGTTCCCGTCAACTGGCTACTTAACCTAATCTACCTACCTACCCCACCCTACATACCTACCTACCCTACCCTATCTACCTACCTACTGATTGTACGCAACGCACGCAGCGGAAGCTCTCAAAAAGGAATATTTTTCCCGTATTTGCAACATTTTTAGGATTCCGTGCACAAAGGGTAAAAACGGGACCCTATTATTAAGACTCCGCGGTCCGTCTGTCTGTCTGTCCGTCTGTCACCAGGCTGTATCTCATGTGACAACGATGATAGCAAGACAATTGAAATTTTCACAGATGATGTATTTCTGTTACCGCTATAACAACAAATACTAAAAACAGAAGAAAATAAATATTTAAGTGGGGCTCCCATACAACATACTTGACTTTAAATTGCCGATTTTGCCATAACGGTACGGAACCCTTCGTGCGCGAGTCCGACTCGAACTTGGCCGGTTTTCATTTATGCTCCGCTCCTTCTGGTCGTATCGTGATTTTATATAGCCTTCCTCGGTAAATTGACTATTCAACACAAACGATTTTTTGTTATTCTAACCAGGTTCCTGCGATTAGCGCGTTCAAACAAACAAACAAACTCTTCAGCTTTATAATTTTAAGTACTAGTTGACCCGGCAAACTTTGTTTTGCCATAAAAACACCAAACATTCATCTACCATACCTACCCTACCCTACCTATCCTACACTACCTACCCTACCCTACCTAAACCTACCTACCCTACCTACCCCACCCACCCTACCCTACCCTACCCTACCCTTCCTACATACCTACCCTACCTCTGTAGGTAAGGTACCAATTTTTTTTTCTTATTTTTTTTTATTCATTCATGAACCTTCTCCTAACAATAACAAACACAACAAAAAAAGAATAAGCGAAATCGGTCCAGCCGTTCATGCGTGATGCCGTGACCAAGGGAAATAGGGATTCATTTTGAAATAATAGATAGATTTTTTATTTATTTAACCTTGTGCTAGCAACTAACTCTAAATTAAGATTTCGGTGCAAGTAGGCCTAAGTAATACTATTGTCTACCATTTCTCAGATTCCTACAGAGTTCTTCACCATTTCTTTTGTCGACAGCGACATCTCAAATGGGCGCGAGCCGTTCCCGATCCCGTGCGTGAACGAGGTGGACGACACGCCGTTACCGGATGACTTCACCTACGTCACACGACACGTCATGCCGGTACCAGTCAATGTTGATAACACTATCAACACCAACCAGGTTAGTTATCATATAATAATGACATACTCTCGTTCTAGAGGTCGTGGGTTCAAATCTGGGCATGTACCCACGTGACTCTTCCAATAAGGAATTTAAACATTAGTTAATTTGAAGTCAACGTCATGTTAATAATATCAAAAGTTACTTTTTACCTAGTGGAGGACCTCTCTCTTTAATAGTTGTATTTCTTGATATCTATGCTTTTGTTCCATACTTATTACTGTATATATTTGTCTTTTATATATATATGTATGTATTTATTTTATTTTATATGTAAATAGTTCACCAAATACTACCTACAGTACTGTCTTTCCTTATATTTTTTTTTAAATCCATCCAAAGGTTGTCTTGAAAAGATCGCTTTTAGCGATAAGGCCGCCCATTGTGTCACCCAGTGCAATGTTTTCTTCGTCTATACTATCTGTAACTTATATGGTGTACATAATAAAGAGTATTCTATTCTATTCTATTCTATCTTCTTCATCATCAGCCCCTTATCGCCCTCTTCAGGGCATAATAAAGCAAATCTACTTGTTACAATTTCTTTTTTTTTGTTTATATTTTGGCTTCGCACGGTTTGTGCATTTAGCCAGTGTCACGTTTAGAATAGAAGTTCTAATTTATTTAGATTTTAGTCCAATGTCCTAGTTAGGCCCCAATAAAATGGCGGTAACTTTATTGGAAGCTTCTACGGAGTTTTGTCGACAACATGTTCAAACTCATGTTCTACCGCAGTATTATTAGACTAAAAAACCACCATTTTCACACTATTCATATTCAATTTAACACAATTTTAGGAAAATAAAACAGAGAAGCAACATGATGCCATCACGTGCCCGCCAAAAGTCTCTACTTGCTAATAAGTATTATGTGTAACGCAGCAGTCGTTCATGGAGGTAAAGGGGCCTCGTTGCACTGCCCCACCTTGCCCTACGGTAGCTACGCCACTGCTCAAATCATATTTATTTTTGCTTTTTAGTAGCTACTAATTTCATTCACACGCTACAATGCAACCGATTTTAAAATAGTTTTTTGCTTGAATGGATATACTCTCGAGGTGGTCACCAAGTCGGGATCTCCCATGGCAATCGAGGGAACTCCTCAAATTTTATAGGCTTAAATATTGCGATTTTGCTATTTTCATCAACATGGCAAGCATTTACATTCAGAAAGTATCATTTGGTGAAGTGGAACTGATGAAGAAGGTCACAGATGGCCACTGGAACTTCGCTATGATAAGTATTTTTTGGGTATAATATATCCCGAATAGTTAAATGACTGTGATGAAGCAAAGTTAAATAAATGGTTCTAATGAAAATGGTATCATCGAACTGCCCTGGTGATGAAGCCGGAAGGTAGGCTTCAGAACTCCTTAATAAATCCATCTATCGCATTCGTGTTTAGGCTTATTGGAATTGTTATGAGAAGCCCTCTGGCTATAAATAATTTTCTTGATGAAAACAGTAGAAGTCGGACATATAAACGTTAAACGTTTGTTAATAAGTTTCCGTTTACATTATGATACATAATCATAAAAATGTTCTTCCTCCACTAGGGTTGTGAATGCAAAGAAGGTGACTGCACATCTGGGTCATGTGCTTGCAGCGCCCTGGGGGTGAAGTGCTGGTACACGCGCGGGCGGCTGCAGGGGAGCTTCCCTTATCAGGACCCGCCCATGCTGTTCGAGTGTAACCAGACTTGTGGCTGTAATCTGGTAAGAATTTACAATTTAAATTATAGGTTTTATGTCATGTTCTTGCAAATTTAGTACTATAACTCCGAATGTCTGACAGAACTTGAGTCTTTCTTTGCCCAGCAATGGGACAAAAAAACCTATACAAAAAAATAAAACTTAAGGATAGCAACACTTAACAACTGGCAATTTTAACAGTTTTATCGTTAGCTGTATGAATACACAAGTCACACACACACATAATAACTCACAATACAACAACACATAATCAAGCCTACAACTTCCTACCTACTATTGGGATTCTGGTTTTTTCACTGTGAGAGAAAGTATGCCGTGGTCCAAATGGACCCGGGGCGCATTTGCCCATTTGAACAGAAAACAATAAATTATAACTGAAACGTGTTAAAAAAAGGATTCATGTAAAGGTGTTTGATTCTATAAGTGGATGTTGCAATCTATAATTTCAGCGTCAGTGACATTCATTAGGTCCTCTAAAGTACAGGTGTATAGGCACTCCAGCATGTCCATATTCTGCACAGGGGCCACTCACATTGGGTACCTACCTATTTGGCCCAAAATATTTAGAGTTTTCCATCGACTCGCAAAGAAGAAGAAAAGAATCTTCAATTAGTCGATTTTTTAAATTAGTCGATTATAGAGTCTGGCAAACGAAAGTAGGCACTCGAATTATTTGCAAACTTTTTATATGGCAATGCTATACTAATGTCAACCCCAATTTTCCGTATGACGCTACTAAGTTGATACTTTGTTTTAATTCGTAATCACTATTTATATTTTTGTAAAAACATTTTCTCTATTTAATAATTTAAATAGTTTCATTATTAATGTAGAAAACAATGATTCCTGTGACTCTTATGAATCTTTTCACATGAAAGTCTTAGATTCAGATTTTGATTGATAGTGAATAAACCAAAATTATTACAGAATACTGTTGCTTTTTTTAATTCAGATTGATGTGGCTATGCTGATATTTTTTAAATTTGCCACGCTTTTTCAGTATCTACTTTCGTTTGCCAGACTCTTATCATATATTACTTCCTTTAGCGTCGCTGTGGCAACAGCGTAGTAACAAAGGCCGCAGCCTCGGGCTCCATCTGCGTGCGTGCTCAAGTGTTCCGCTGCGGCGGCGCGCGGGGCTGGGGGCTGCGCGCGCGACAGAGGGTGCTGAAGGGGGCTCCCGTGGCGCTGTACTGCGGGGAGCTGCTGCCGCTGCCGCAGGCTGACACCCGGCCTGCCGACCATTACATGTTCGCCTTGGATGTTAAACCTGACTTGCTGGAGGTAAGGAGATTTTCGCCTTTGATTGGGCGTCAAAATGTAGTGTAGTGTGGAAGCTTCAAATAAAAAAAAAAATCTCGAGTGTCAACATTAAAAGCACTACAAGTTTCACGAGCCAAAAACAGAAAACAGCTACTTTTCCAGCGAAAATTTCTCAATAACTACAACATATATGATAAATATATAAAATAATGACAAAAATAATAACGACACAGGACCGTCGTCTACAAGCCCTTGGGCGAGACTGAACTGAACTGAATGCCTCGCGCGAGCGCAACGGTTTATAAGGCATTATTTGGACAATTTATTACAATAAAATAAGTACTCAAAAATATTATATAAAATGGGATTCGGTTGATAAACACCTCAAATTTTCAAATTATTTACCAGTTATTTTTATATTCAACATTATTCTTACGCGTAGACTACGCTTTCGAACCTCATAAAATTGTTTTTTTCCGCGTGGACAACATTGTTTAATAAGTACAAATACAATAAACTTTGAACATTATTATTCGTCACCAGTAAGCTGAAAAAGCAATTGAAAAACCTGGTGTTTCGGGATTTCGTAAGAACGTGTGTTAGGAATTTATTTTTTCTAATTTCATTTGAGCAGTTATCAAAAATATGTAATGTATGCATAAAAAGATTGATCATGTTGTAGTTATTGAGAAATTTGCACTGGAAAAGTAGCTGTTTTCTGTTTTTAGCTCGTAAAACTTGTAGGGGCTATTAATATTGAAACAATTTTTTCTTAATAAGTTAGCTACCCCATGATAAGTTCATGTATAAAAAAATATAATAAAACAAGTATCCACAATAATTTCAAAGCATAATCGAAAATTGTGATAATTTATAGTTGTTACCAACTCCTCCTCCTCGCGTCGATTCCCCAATGCTGGGGGTCGTGACCACATCATGGTTTCAAAACCTTCTCTCTATGATGTTTCTCCATCTGCTCCTATTCTCAGCAACGTGCATAAACCAACTAACCGGGCATAAAAATTCTTAAAAATAAAACATCTTTTATAAGACTTCTGCCCGGTCCCAAAATCCTAGTTAGAAAGTTCCACTCTATTCTCTAATTAAATTTACTTCTTCGTAATGCCTTCTCCTTTATAAATAAGCTTTATTTGAGTTTTGTTGTGTACATTAAATAATATTTGTCTGTCTCTAGCAATGCTCAGACAAGATGCAACTGTGTGTGGACGCGGCGCAGTATGGCAGCGCGGCTCGCTTCATCAACCACTCGTGCCGCCCCAACCTGGCGCCTGTCAGAGTGTTCACCGACACCCGCGACCTGCGCCTGCCCGCCGTCGCGCTGTTCGCTACCACCGACATAGAGCAGGATGAGGAGCTTACGTGAGTAGAACTCTCCGCTTCATCAACCACTCGTGCCGCCCCAACCTGGCGCCTGTCAGAGTGTTCACCGACACCCGCGACCTGCGCCTGCCCGCCGTCGCGCTGTTCGCTACCACCGACATAGAGCAGGATGTGGAGCTTACGTGAGTAGAACTCTCCGCTTCATCAACCACTCGTGCCGCCCCAACCTGGCGCCTGTCAGAGTGTTCACCGACACCCGCGACCTGCGCCTGCCCGCCGTCGCGCTGTTCGCTACCACCGACATAGAGCAGGATGAGGAGCTTACGTGAGTAGAACTCTCCGCTTCATCAACCACTCGTGCCGCCCCAACCTGGCGCCTGTCAGAGTGTTCACCGACACCCGCGACCTGCGCCTGCCCGCCGTCGCGCTGTTCGCTACCACCGACATAGAGCAGGATGTGGAGCTTACGTGAGTAGAACTCTCCGCTTCATCAACCACTCGTGCCGCCCCAACCTGGCGCCTGTCAGAGTGTTCACCGACACCCGCGACCTGCGCCTGCCCGCCGTCGCGCTGTTCGCTACCACCGACATAGAGCAGGATGTGGAGCTTACGTGAGTAGAACTCTCCGCTTCATCAACCACTCGTGCCGCCCCAACCTGGCGCCTGTCAGAGTGTTCACCGACACCCGCGACCTGCGCCTGCCCGCCGTCGCGCTGTTCGCTACCACCGACATAGAGCAGGATGTGGAGCTTACGTGAGTAGAACTCTCCGCTTCATCAACCACTCGTGCCGCCCCAACCTGGCGCCTGTCAGAGTGTTCACCGACACCCGCGACCTGCGCCTGCCCGCCGCCGTCGCGCTGTTCGCTACCACCGACATAGAGCAGGATGAGGCGCTTACGTGAGTGAAAGAAAAATTGAGCTAAAATATTATTAATATAGAATTTTTTCCTCACATTTGTAATAGTAGTGGAATTAGACCATGTCAGCTGTGACAATGCTGAACATAGGCCTCCCACCACTTTTTCCTCAACCTAAAATAAAATTGAAATAAAAAAACACCGTTTGCAACCTTTCTAACCTTTTGCCAGTGGTGGCTCAGTGGAAAGGTTGCGACTTACAAGTTGTAGGTCGTGGACCTAGGCAGGCGCCTAGGTTCTTTGTTTAAATTAATACATCACCACTGCTCTTAAAACGGTGAAGGCAAACATCGTGAGGAAATCGGCATGTCCTAGAACCAAAAATTTAAAGACATGTGACATTCACCAACCCGCACCGTGCCTTCGTATTTTATTACGGCCCATTCCTTCTCCTGTGTCCCAGCAGTGGGAACATTTAGAGGATCATGATGAAGCTTTTGGCGCTTAAATGACATCGACAGAGCGGCGCTAATGCACATAAGTGGAATGTGTTTTTTTTAATAAATAAGTTGGTGGTATTAGTTCCAATTTTGGCCACACGGTATCCTTGCAAAAGTAGCAATTTAATGAAATTGTTTTCTTGCCCACAGGTTCGACTACGGGGATAAATTCTGGTCAGTGAAATCAAAATGGATGAAGTGTGAATGTGGCAACGTTGAATGTAGATATCCTACAAAATCTGAAGAAACTGAAACTTCTTGAATACCATGTAAATAATAAGCCGCCTTTTAGTTTATTTATGAATAAATATTGTTGTATTGATAATCTGTAATCATGTAATTCATGTACTGAATAATTATATAATGAAAATTATAATAACGTAAACCTGGTTTCATTCAATACTTCTAAACTTTGTGCATCGTCTTTGATGGTTAAAACACGTGGCACACATCTCCCTGAACAAGCAAAAAGAAAATAATAAGAACGACCAGATTGTTATATATTATTATGCCTTTGAAATACGGAAAACAACAGTGTCTATACCACCGGACCACCAACGCCAATCGCTTCCATATTTGGTTGATAATTCCTACTCAATTGGTACCAATTACTCGTACTCGAACAACAACATTGGTACCTTAGTAGTTTTCGAGAAAATTGACTGATGGGGGTCGGCGGATTTACGCTCCCTTCAGCGGGATCACCATGCGAAATGGGCAGGCTAAAGCTATTCTAAGTATACAAATACTACCCTAAGTGGTATTCATTTCGTAAAAAAAAAACAAAACTAAAATATTTGTGTTTACCGAGAAATCAAGCAATTTTGTTGTTCGAGTACTTATTGGTACCGGGGGTAAAGATTGGCGTCGGGGGTTCGGCGGACATAAAAAGGTTATAATTTGAAAGCCCGAATTTTGACCGAATTAATACTATTTGACAGTTCAAGTCCTATAGTATAAATTCGGTCAAAAGATCGAATATTTTCTGTGAAAATGCCTGAAAATATCAGATAAAACAAAAATGTAATAGAAATAAATATCATTGGTCGATTTTACTTAAGAACCAACGATCATTTTATTATTAGTCTATTTTCTGTGATTACTATTTCGGAAAAATCGACTAATAGCGTTAATATTTTTCGTTATGGTAACTATTGATAACCCTGAGCTTCAAACATAATATTTTGCTGTCAAAGCCAAAGCTGTCAAAATTGTCAAATGTTTAAAAGTTAACGGCTCTAACACGAGTTTGAAACTGTGCAATAATTAATAAATAATTTCAATTTGTGTATAAAACTAAGTGAAAACTGTGTGGAAAGTGGTGACATAGTTTCAGGTTCATTGTCAAATGCATTAAACACCGACAAACATGAGTGGCAACAGGGAATCTACGTCGAACAGCATCAAGTTTGCTCCGATGCCCATGTCGGCATTGCTAGCTAACTTGATGCCTTTCAAGAATGCAGAACAAAGCCCTGACGCCAGCTTCTCTTCCGGCGACGATAGCGACAACTCTTTCGGCGAAACCGTGACCAAAAAACCATCTCCTGCGAAGAAAACAAACAAAGATTTTCTCACGCCTACTGTGAAAGCCAAACCGAAAGACGTAAAAGCGTTTGCATCGGAAAAAAAGTACACCTATAACGAACATGATAAAGAAAACAATTCACATGATAGCTGGGCCCCCCATCAAACATATCCTGCTAGAGAGAACCATAATAATATTATTCAAAGTGCACATAAAAGTATAAGTTCGAATGCTTATCCTAACTCAGAAGCGAAATCTAATGTTTATTTAAATTCAGAAGCTAAACAGCGTAGTGTATTGGTGCAACACAATAGCAGTAGCAGATCACAAAACTCATGTATTAAAAAGACTCCAGAGGTTGCTAAAGTACCAAGCAGTAGTCAGAAGTTAAAATCAGCAACCCCTAAAATAAAGACAGGTATCAGAAAGTTTACTCCAGGGTCTAAACAGAGTCACAAGAAGACTCCTCAGAAAACTGTGATACAGAATAGAGATAGAGTGAGAGTTGAGTTATTTTCTCAAAACCCTGCAATGGATGAGCCTCAGTGCCCACCACGGAGGACAGAGCCAGCTCCTGTTCCCATCCCAGTGCCTGAGACGCCACTGAACAGAAAGGCTATGCCTGCGTCATATGTGGCAACACCGTCATACCCTCAGGGTGTTGTCAACAATAGTTCGAAGATTTTGTTCAAGACAACTAGTATAAAAGATAAGAAGTACATGTTTATTAAAAAACTGGGCATTGGTGGCTCTAGTGAAGTTTATAAGGTAAGTTTATTTTAAACTTTGTTTTAAATATTAGACATATTTCAAATAAATGAGGCTAATTATTTTATTTTAGTGCCTTGACACACTTTTCAATATTCAAATTGTAAAAAAAAATTGTTAAATAAATGTGCTGCTCACACTCACCCTATATTTAAACTTATGAGTTTTGCATTTCAAACAGGTTTTAAAGATTTTGCCTAAACAGAAGGGTGCCACTTGTTGTTTGTTTACACTGCTCATAGAGCTATTTATGTTACAAGGTAACAAAAAAAAGGAAGGAAGGGTGTACATACCTCAATATGAGCAACCCAAATATTTTTATTTGTAATCTTGTGGAGCTCGGATGATCCAGAAATAAATTGTATAAAATCTCCAGGCCACTTCAAATATCCCTTTTATTTCAATTGTAGATAAACTCTACTCTCTTCTGCAGGTGTTAGAAGTAGGAACATCATGTGAGTATGCGGTGAAGTGTGTTTACCTGGCTACTGACCAGGACCTGGCCCAGGGCTACATCAATGAAGTGCGGCTGCTGAGAGAGTTGCAGAACTCGGATAGAGTCATCAGGCTGTTTGATTAGTGAGTGTTCGCATAACATTAACACAATGACTGAACTGGTACAATTTATGCCATGTTTTGCTGTAAAAAATCTAATTTTAAACAGTTATAGTATAAGTAACCTCGTGTTTGGAGCTTTAATGAGTCGGGACGTTTATTATGAGTGACTGTAATTTAGATCTATGGTCTACAATATTGTTAAAATAAGTTTTGTTAATGTTTTATTTATTTTTTGAAACGGTTGATCTTTATATCGAGCATTGCAAATTGCAGCATTGCGAATTGTAAGTTTCGGAAACATTCCATTGTATGCAAACCGACGCCAACGACTCCTATTAAAAGGACTGTGCGGCTGTGCATCAGATAACAAAAAATTAAATTCTTTGATTCAACCTTTACCAAAAACTATTAATTATTTAAGTTGAAACATGTTTTTTTTGTCTCAAATGAGGTATAGGCGTAGAACCATTTTATTCATTTATATCATGTAAATCGGTCCACGCGTTTGTGAGTCACCACAGGATCGCCTGGTTAAGCAGTAGCCAATCACTTAGATTGAACTGCGAGACGCCACTCAAAATAAAAATAAACTGGATAGACACAGTCGGTCTCCTGCTGTACAAGAAGAAACAACAAGAATAAATCTGAAGAAACCTGGGCAGAAAGTGTTTCATTTACATCAAGAATCTACACAGTCAACAACGTCTAGGCTACTACAACATAACAATAACAAGATTCATAAGGGAAATATTTAAATCAAAATTACAAAACCAACACTCCACTCGTTGGTAAGAATCTTCTTGCTCCTAACTTTAGTTTAATGACAATTCTGTCTCCTCGCAGTGAGTACGACCGCAACAATAATTTCCTGCGCATGGTGCTGGAGGTGGGCGAGACGGACCTGTCCTCGTTCTTAAGGGCGCGCGGCGCCGGCCTGCCGCCCGCGCTCGTGCTGCACTACTGGGAGGAGATGCTGCACGCCGTGCATTATATTCACGAACACGGTGAGACTACACTATATTGCAGATTATTCAATCACGTTCGTGCTCGTCTCGCCTTTATTATTAGACAAAACAATCGTGTAAAATATACGAATTCGTAATTATTGTTTTCACGTCGTCAGCGTCACTGGCAATTGCCGCGATTGTAATTTTTCGTAAATCTATTAGAAATGTTACACTACAGGCATTATCTCCATGGAGGAGAGAATTACGATAATACTACGTAACGACCTGTCTTCAAATTCTATAGAAACTTTTGAATCAGTCTCCCCACGGCGATAATCGCTTTAGCCGTGATACCAAGCGACTTCACTCGACTGTACTTATTACAGCGATTAATGCCTACACTATCGCGCGTTCCCGCCACCGCCAGTCGGTGAACCAGTGAAGTGCGTAGTTGGTGGGTGCAGATGGCATTAGTTCGGCTGACTCGCAAGAAACGAGCCGTCACGAATCAACCCAACCGTCACGGATATTGAGCTCAAAATTGTGTACTTGATCTCGGAGAGAGAAATATCTGTTATAGCCCTCGCCAAACTTCTGGGCCGCCCTGAAGTTGGTTTACCGGCTGCGCGAGGCACGAAACGGTGCTGTTTTTGTATGAGATTTACTACTGCGCAGCCATTGTAGCCAAATTCAGGGCGGCCAAGAAGTTTGGCGAGAACTATACGTAGTAACTTTCATGATACACTCTGCCGTGGTGATGATGCCTTTATCTATCCCCATTTTGCCTTATCTCAATCTCATGACCAAGATCATCATGAAGTTTATGCCAGTGCCTCATCATAATTATTATTTCTTCAGGTGTAATCCACGCAGATTTAAAACCAGCAAATTTCCTCCTGGTCTGCGGGCGGCTGAAGCTGATCGACTTCGGGATCGCTTCAGCCATCAGCAGCGATGCGACGTCAGTGGTACGCTCGCAGGCCACCGGAACATATTCGTACATCAGCCCTGAGGCGCTCATGGGTGGCGCCGGGGGGTATGGCGTTAATAATGGCGATGGCAATGCTCCTATTAAGGTATTATGTTGTACTTTATTTATGGCTTTTCAATAAAGTAAACGTTTTGAGAATACCCTGCCGGAATCTGTTGCCCGATAGCTACAATCTACGGGTATTCGAGTCACAAGTGAATAGGTTACTTCTATGCAAGCGTGCTTCACTGTCAACCACATCATCGCTTACCATAAGTTTCTTTTCGGTTTTCTGTTTTTTTTCTACCTCTTTATAATAGTATAATTGTTTTTTAGAGTTCTGTACCCAAAGGGTATAAACGGGATCCTATTACTAAGACTCCGCGATCTGTCTGTCTGTCCGTCTGTCACCAGGCTGTATCTCATGAACCGTGATAGCTAGTCAGTTGAAATTATCACAGATGATTTATTTCTGTTGCCGCTATAACAACAAATACTAAAAACAGATAAAATTAATATTTAAGTGGGGCTCCCATACAACAAACGTGATTTTTTTGCTGTTTTTTGCGATAATGGTACGGAACCATTCGCGCGCGTGTCTGACTCGCACTTGGCCTGTTTTTTGTTATATGAACAAATGTCTACCCGTGCGAAGCCTGGACGGCCAGCTAGTTTATTATAATTTGGGAATTACTCTATTGGATTAGGTTAAGGTGCAGCCACCCTTGAGCCGCGAATTTGTTGGTTGTTGTATGAGTTATATCGTAAATATCATTACGCGTTTGTAACATTATGCTTTTATTATTATGGCAAAGTCAAAGTCAAAGTCAAAGCACTTTATTTCAAGTAGGCCAGTTACAGGCACTTTTGAATTGTCAAAAGACAAAATAAAATATTACAAAATTATGGTGCTACAGTCCCAGTCACAAGACATAATAACTGTGAAAGTACCGTAGATGCCCATTACAAGGCGTAGATCTCTATGGAGAAGAACGGGCAAGAAACTCCATGGACACTCTTTTTCAATTAGGTAATTATTACATATCATTTGTTACATCATTCATGTTGAGATTACACATTATGTGAGAACGATGTAGAAAGTTAAAAGTGTCCATAGTAAATATAAAAAGACAATTCAGAAATAAAATTAGAATCAATTAAAATAAACCATGGCAGCTAAGAGATGACCAGTCCCAACCGACAGCGCCCGTTCACGAACATGACACATGTATCAGCACCATTCAGCTCAACCATTTTGAAGGGAGCTAAATGATCCGACACACGCGCCACCATCGGCGAGACATTTGAGTGGGCATGACATACTCTCAACCACCGGAGTCATTCAAGTCAATAGAAGACGTAGGTATCTAGACAATGATAGCTCTGAAGTACATGGCACTCACACAATGCTGGCTATGCTGCTATATAATACTAGAAAGATTAACTCTATATAATGCAAAGATAGTAGCAATCTTCATCAGCTCCGACAATAACAGTAAACGATACCTACGACAGTCTTACCAAAAAATAAAATTTAAAAAATACACATAAAAACGAAATTAAAAAATAATAATATTTAACCTGACAGCAAGCTAATTTTGGTAAAAGAACACGAACATTGTCTTGAGTTCAACACAGCGACCAACTATGCTTATCATCTAAATAATCATTAATAGAATAGTATGCCTTAGAACAGAGATTAGCTTTTACTTTTGCTTTAAATGCGTTAAATGGCAAATCTAGAAAAGAAGACGGTAACTTGTTGTAAAAAGTTATACCAACCCCAACGAAAACATTTATGCGTAATGATTATAATGCTGAAATTCGTTATGCCAATCTTAATGCATCTTGATTCTTTATTACACTATAAAGATTGTTATTGCGCATGACTGCGCAGCGCGCGCATCCATAGACAATGGCACTACTTTTCTACATTAAGTCAATGAGCCCATACGCGCCAACAAATTAAAAAGTAAAAGTGTGCTATAAAAATTAAAAAAATATTTTATGATGCAGTTGTTTGAAAATCGAAGGAAAATGTTGCACTGTAATGGATATTTTTTTAATTTTACTATTTCACAAATATAAAGTACGTGTTTATACAATATTTATTGAAATCATATTTGGAAGATTATGTTGTGAGTCTAGATAAAACAACATTACTTACATGTGATAAAAAAATACATGTACAAAGGCAAGCTTAACTCAATGCTGAGTTCTCTTACAACAAACCCTGGAGTGACAGAGAAAGTTAACAATTATAGAGGGCAGGCATCCAGTGTACAACATAAATATACTTACTACATATATATATATATAAATACTAATATTATATCATTGCGCAAGGCAATGATTTTTAATCTTCCTCCTACTATTACTATTTATGCTTATCATTAGTAAACCACAAGTAAGAAATCCTGCAAAATTTCGCCGTCTTAGTCGCACCCAATAAACCGATGTTTTCGTCCAAATAATCTATGTGGTTGTTATAGATCTCATTCCGGTCAGACGTGTGGTCTCTAGGCTGTATCCTGTACAGCATGGTGTACGGCCGCACGCCGTTCGGCCACATCCCCAACCTCGCCAAGTTGGCCGCCATACTCGACCCTAATCATCACATCGACTATGCACCCGTTGAGCGTGAGTATGCACGTTTATTAAATTCAAACTTATCTTTCAATGTTTTTCATTGTCGTTCAGCACGAGAAGTTGAAGTAATGCAAGCAAAACTAACTTAATAATATCATTACTCAAGTTGCTAGGCATGTTTTCAAAGTAGCACTTTTGTTCGAGGTATAAAAATCCGATCTATGATGAAAAGAGACCTAGATACTTGATCTAAGCTCGCAGTTTTACCTGCTATTTATGTAGGTTAATTTATTTCATATTACAGATATTTGCGAACAAAAAAAATACTCATGACTTACTTATCCCTTTTTGCAACTTTAATGTTTCTCTTGTTATCATGTAATGATCATTCTTACCCCCACAGACCTCCCTCCATCACTAATCTCAGCACTGAAGTGGTGCCTCACATACAACGCACGCGCCCGTCCGTCCGTGCGCGAGCTGCTGAGCATCCCCTACCTGCAGCCGACCAAGGGCACCCTGCCCCAACAGCTCCTCGACAAGCTGCAGCCGCACGTCTCACAGCAGGAGTACCGGTTACTGCAGAGGGCGCAACTCTAGCACTATTGAACAACTTTTGAAAGAGCCATGATTGAAAACTCTGGTTGTGTGACATGGAGCCGCCTACTCCAACATTGTTGAAGGAACAAACCTTTGATGGTGATTGATCAATCAAAAACCAGTTTGACCGGAGATGTGCCTCATCTACTGGTTTAGATCTCAAGTCTTTAGTTTGGGTAGTTATTCCAATTTGGATACTGTGCTTGCTGTTCGTGTTGGACGCGAATAAACTTATTGTAAGGGTCAGATTATCCCTAGTCGCGATGTGACGCGAATTTAAAATAACGATACATTATTTACTACAGATAAACGCACACGTTTCAGTGAGAAAATTGAAATACGCAATGCGGCTTCACATTATCCGGGCGGCGCCGGCATTGCATTGAGTGGTGCGATACAAAAGCCATCGCCAAGCATCTTCGCGATGCATCCCATCTGTGTGACTCTTGCCCAAAATAGTGGCTTCGATCACAATATTACGTCGTTGTAAATATAATACATTGTTGTGTGAATGCCTACTCGCCTAGACGGTGATTGAATGATTTTTTGTGTCCGACCGATTTCTAATCGAAGCCGAGGCCGAATATTCTGCTATCGCCACAAGCTGAAGGGCCCTAAAATTGGCAATTCAAATTCAATCCAAGATTAGCTAGTTTTATTTTGGTTTTGATGTGGCTAGTTTCTTACGAGATTTGACCATTGAGAGCTATGAAAGAGGCAATCGCCGTTGCCTCTTCCATTGCTCTCGCGTACACAGTTCGTCCAATTTCGGCACTTACAAAACTTTGGCTTCGGCCAAAACTTCGGCTTCGTTTTGACCGAAATCGTAGGTGGTAGTTTTGGCCAAAGACAGCCGAAGCCGAAATTACGGTGGGACACTAATGGTAGTGTAATTATTGATAACTAAATTGTATTGTTAAAATTCTTGTTGTGTAATCTAGTACACTAACTTATCGAAAATTATTTTGACCAAAGTATGTAATCCTGTAATAGGTGTGTTGTAAATATGTAAAAATACTAATATTCAATTATTTAGATTTGATACTAATAAAATAATATTTTTAATCTTCACGCCATTTTTTATATTTTATATGTGTAACTTTTATGATAGGAATAATATAAATGTATTACATAATATAATGTACTGTATATGATGGACTACAGACTTTTATTGGAAAATAAACAATTTAATTTGGGAATAAATATTTATTGAAAAGATAATAATTGGAGAATACAAAAAATAAATAGCATCTTAGCACATTATTAATAATTGAATAATAAAATAAGATTTGTTAATCTTAGCTTAATTATAACACTATCTAGCAAACGAATTAAAATTTTACGAAATGCAATAACAATAGGTCAAACATTGAAAATTCAAAGAGAAAGTCACGGATTATAAAACACAGTTATTAGATAGAAAATACTGATATCTAGACGTAGAGACTGGAAGCTTCGTATTTCTCTGCTGGCATCAGAGAAAAGGAATTCTCACCCTTACTACATATACCATAAGGTACAGAGTGACGTCACGACATACTACGTTATTCGTCCGGGCTTGCGCGCTTGCTCGAACTGCGAACACAAGCACAATCCTCCGAAACGACAACGCACCGACATCAGCTAGTTTATTTTACTAATTTTTAGTCCAAGTTACAGAGACTCTATAGCTACCATAATGAATTGATAGAAATGCTTTTTTTATTCAGTCTAACTTTTGGAATAATGAGACATTGAAATAGTGCTATATAAATAGTAATGCAAGCTGATCGCGCGGCCGACCGCGCAGTACTCTCTCGTGAGGGTGGGACACGGCACAAAATTAAAAAACAAAATTTTCTTTTTGATTTTAATGCGTTACGTAAATAAAGCTAGGCAGTACTGCGCTGGCGGCCGGCGCGGGCGGTCGTGCGCAGTGCGTGCTTAGTTCTGGAACAGTGTGCGCGTGAAGTCGATGTAGTCCAGCGCGTTGGGTATAGGGCGCTCCGTCTTGGCTTCCACGAAGGGTTTCATGCGGGCCACGCAGTAGTCCGCCATCTCCTTGGTGAGGTTCTGTGGAAAAGATACCAAGTTAATTGATTGCTGAAATACGTCCTTAAAAGGGGTATTGTATTACCCAAAAACTGGGGCGGTCTGATATACAGGGGTCCTATGAAACGAGAGCGACGCGCGACGTTTGTGTTTATTTACACTGGTTTGACTGATGCAGCAGACGATTTATATGTCTCTTTAGCGGTATGAGGTCTGAGTGCGGGCAAGGACTGGGTGTCATCGGGGCGGCGGACAAGCCGCGGTAGGCAGGTCGAGTCAAGTCTCATCTTTCGCATGGTACAACCCAACATTACTGCCCGACCCGGGCATCGAACCTAGAGGTCCTAGACAAATGACATTCTATCATCGAAAGCGTCGCTATGGCGATTGGCAGTGTTAAAAATTTATGGGAATGTCAAAAAAACGCTATCGAAATTTCTTGATAAAATCCTTAAGATTTTGGCATTACGACCGGAGCCATCGCTAAAATCGAATGACACTGGTCTAGAGCAAGTGACAAACTAGTTCAACGTGGCAGGAAGTAGGAGTGTTACTCACAGCATAAAGTTCATCCTTGGTGACGTAGGCGCGGTCCTGGTGCGCCGTGATGGCGCGGAAGGCGTTCTCGATCTCCTCGGACGAGTGCACGTTCTCCGTCTCCTTGCTGATCATGAACGCCATGTACTCCTGCAGGGATACCTGCCCGTCGCGGTTGGGGTCTACCACATCTGGAAGGAAAGGATAGTTTGTTAAACGTCTGGATACTAGAGGTTTCATATTTCTTGTTGAAACATCATCATAGAAGACGTCTTTTTAACCGACTTTCGAAAAAGGAGGAGGTTCTATGTCCGACTTCTTGAATGTTTTTTTTATTTTTTTATATGTATGTACACCGATATCTCCGTCAATTGTGAACCGATTTTGAAAATTCTTTTTTTGTTTGAAAGAGTATGTTCCGAAATTGGTCCCAATTTAATTTGATGAAGAACTTCTAAGATATACAACGGAACTCTTCAATAAATAACGGCAAAACTCTCGAGACTGCTGCAATCGCATGCCTGTTTATTGTTTATATAATTTCATAACAAAACATCACGCTAGTACGCTCTTAAGGGGTAAGCAGATTTCTCATTTGATCGGTTTTGTTCAAGTTTCATGATATTCGGGTAATCTATTCTGGCGTAAGCAACTTGCGTATTAGGTAGGTACAACTAAAATGAGAAAAATAAAAATCTTTTTACAAAAAAATACTACCGACTTCCAAATAAGAAAAGTACAAAGTGAAAAATAACTTTGGTTTTGGAAGTCGGTGTCTTTCGAAGGAACATATTTTTTCGTTATGGACACCGACTTCCAAAAATAAAGTTATTTTTCACTTTGTAGTTTTCTTATTTGGAAGTCGGTAGTATTTTTTTGCAAAAAGTTTTTTATTATTTAAACATTGCTCCACACTAGAAATAGGGATGTTTCCTGGGTAGAAAAAATTATAACTCTATTTAATCCTACAGTGAGATTATCAAATAATATTGGGACACATATTTTTTGCTTTACCAAATCAATAAAATTATACAAAGTTAAAGTTCAGGAGTGTACTATTGGGACAATCCCACCGCACTATTCCCAAACCACTGTAACTCCTGAAAGAATCAACAGTGGCGACCAACGGAAAAGCGCCGAGGCAATGAAGCTCGACGAAGTCCCGGAGAATCAATTTAACTGTCTTGGATCCCGCAACGAAATTAATCTGAAAAGAATAACGGAGGAGTAGGAAAAAATTATATAAATTTCCACTTCCCTCCATATCAAGCAGGAGACAGAACAAACAAGGCCAATAGACACAAAGGGTCGTTTATAACTGGGATAAGCCCAGTTGCCTAGCACCACGGATAAAAATTAGCATTAATATTAATGGGTCCTAATATTGTGAGCTGTTATATTTGATTCCAATAATAGGTATATTGATTCCAATATAAAGTGTACTACTACTATATTTCAACCCTTTTTTCCTGTATCATGGTTGCATTTACAAACATATACAAACACCCAGACCCCGAAAATATATATGTAGGCCACATAATTGTTCCGTGCGAGAATCGAACCTGCTACACTCAGCGCAGCAGCCGATCGCTCACCTACTGCGGCAACCGTGTCATTGAACATCGGACATCGCTCCCCTAAGCATCGCCACAGCAACCGATGCTGTATTGCCCGTCTCCAGTGGATGTTCACAACCCGTACCAAGTTATCGGTTTGTGTTTTTAGGCAGCAAGCAGAACTTTTCTGCCTCATCAGCCATTATTTCTACAAGCAATGAGCACTACCTACTGCTCCAGCACAATTTCGGTGACCTTCTTCTGCGTTTGTGTTAGTTAAGTTTAGCAGTATACTCACTAAGTATGGCCTCGAACTCGGGGTCGGGCTGACCCTCCTCCACCATGGGCAGGTCGTACCCGAGCGCGCGCAGACACGACTTGAACTCGTGGTGGTTGAGGCGGCCCGAGCGGTCCTTGTCGAAGTGCTTGAACATCATCGAGAACTCCTTCAGGGCATCCTCACTTACACCTGACAAATAAATATGCCAGTTAGTAAAATAACAAATGGTTTTACATTTTTATTCTCTGAAAAAGAAAATGAGATACTCCTCCAATTGAAAACAGATAAGCAAAACAAACATTTTCGAAATGGCATATTTGCTAATTTGAATACAACTCTATAAACATAATTATCATTGCCTTGAATGTTAACACGAAAATTTGTCCAATTGATTTAGATAACATTTTTGCGTATTTTGGTTGGTTTGTTATATAAAGTTGGGCCAGTTTTATTTTATCTGAGATCTTATGAATGGGTAAGAAGAAAAATCTATTCGGAAGTAATGCATTGTGTACTTACCAGAGTGGTTCCTGGCTTGTATCTGCTGCTCTAAGTTGTGCTGCATGCGCATGGACAGCTGGTCGAGCTGATCCCACTGCTGGGCGAGTCCCACTGTACTGTGCTCGGTGTACCGGTTGTCTAAGATCAAGTGTTCTTCTAGTGCCGCGCCTGGAAACAAAAGATTGGTAAGTTAGAATATACATAGTTGGTTCATAATAAAAGTTGATGGCAGAGTTATCGACTTGCTGAAATGAATTAATCCTACTAAAAACAAAAATGGGCAAAAAAATGCCAGGTTTTCTTATAAACTCGGGGTCATTGTCGGATAAGATTTTTAATTTTAATGGGTTCTAAATTCTTAGAAGTTTTGTAGAATGTAGATTGATGACTTATATCTACGTGTAAATTTGGTGAATGATCACGTCTTGGTGTGCTACTCACCCAATTCCTCCAGGCGCCTCAGGTCAGCCCTGCGCGCGCGCACCTCTCCCGCACGTTGCCGCAGCGTGGCCAACTGCTGCTCCAGGGAACCGGTGCCTTCCATCATCGATGTGCTGTTTGAGGATACGGTAGTATTGGTTAGTTTATTTTTATTAAAATGCGTTGAAGTTTGTAGATATTGTTACATACAAACATAGTGGTTATATTGTAGATTATGATATCATTTTAATATTCTTCTTCTTTTTATTTTAATGTTAAGGCTTTTTAAAGATCCTTTGTATTTTTTTAGTAAAAGAGTCTTTATAGGTTAAATAGTTATATTGACAACAACATCTAGATTTTTTCATTCAATTCAATACAAAGTGAATTAGTAAATTTTAAAGAAAATAACATCTATAGATAAGAATAGTTAGATTAGTAGTAAATAAACGTATTTACAAGATATATCTTCAGAAGTTTTTCGCCGTATAATAATACGACAGAATACACTAGAAATAAGCCAATCATTAAGCTGTACGGTACAGACAGACAGACATCGAGAACGTACTTATACAACGATTATGTTGGACTTGAAAAAGTTACATTATTGTAAAGCTTTAAACACGCGACATTCAGAATACGTTACCCGTCCCAGCCTAGCAGCTGTAACCTGTATATCAATCAATATGTCAACAATTCCAATTTTGAATATTACACCAATTGAACATTTACTGTGTCCCAGTGTGGGGACAGGATTTACTCTAAAAGAGCTAATAGCTTGGTCATAACTATAAGCAGAGCTCTGTACCACTGCAAGGCATAGGTCTACTTCCTCCCATTCCGTCCGGTTTTGGGCAATAGGGTAGTTTACTGAAAATTTGCTTTTTGTCCGTCAGATAGATTAAGGTTAAACTAGTCGACGGCACGAACTATTTTGTGCGCGGGGTTAAAATGCATTTTATATCAACCGACAACACGTGCGGAAGAGATAGATGCTGTGATGAGCAGTAGGAAGCTAGTTCGCGTACGAATATACACACTTTTGCAAATTTGTAGCGAAATGGATAATGATTAAGGACGAAACCGAGCGCGCGAAATTTTATAAACAGACCTTTGGCAGTCTAGATATCGTGAAAAAACGACTAAATCTATCTGTTCAAAATAAAATTATTTGCATTGAATCTATCCCTGTATGGAGGCCGTTTTGCAATTTTCCGTCTTCCTATGGTATTTATTTGCGACCAAAAATGCGTTAAAATTAGTGTCGAAATGTGGAACTTTCGACGCTCATAACTTTTAAATATTTTATTTTTTTACTTTTTTGCTTCCATACAAGGCTAGATAATGATGAGACAAATTGATATCACTTTTTATTTTGAACGTACATCGTTAAAAAGTGGAATAATTCCTAGACTACGTTTGTATGGAAGAATTTTCGACTAGTGTAACCTTAACTAAAAATATTGGACACGTATTTTTCTTTTGACACGTAATCATAAAGTGACGACGATATAAAGCATTGAAATATCGTGAAACGTCACGCCGCTACTACACTTTATACTGCCTTAGTGACGTCACAAGCCCCCACTCCTGAATGTGGTTCGCATTTACTTTGTAATTTTTGTTGATTTGGTAAAGCAAAAAATACGTGTCCAATATTATTTGATAATCTCACTGACGGACAGACTAAATATATAAATTTTTCTACCCAGGAAACATCCAAATTGTCGGTAGGCATCAAGCTCGTTCCACCATCTTCACCGCAGTGTCGCCGGATGTATTCCGGGAGCCACATTGTGATTTAGCCCATGAACCGTTCGACCAGCAGCAGACGATCGAACTTGTTTGTTAGTTTACAGTTGCTAGAGTGTGTAGTACGTACCGTGTCTCGGTGAGCCACTGGTGGAAGGCGTTGGCGTGCTTGGCGAACTCCTTGCGCAGCTTGTCGTTCTCCTCCTGCCTGTGCGCCTCCTTCGTCAGCTCTACGTCGCGCTCGGCTGCACGAACACAACATTACGTTAATAAAGAATTATCTAAAATTTTCCGGCAGATATTTTTATCGCGACATCTAAATCCCGATAAAAATATCTGCCATAAAAATAGTAGTGCTAAAGAACTTAAGGTCTGTTTAAGATTGCCCTAGTCAACTGCATGAACTATTTTGTGAGCGGATTTAAAATGCATGCTATCGCATCCGACAACACGTGCTACAGAGATAGATGTTGTAATGAGCAGTAGGAAGCTAGTTCGCGTACGAATACACACTTTTGCAAGTTTGTAGCGAAATGGATAATGATTTAGGACGAAACCGAGCGCGCGAAATATAGAGTATAGATATCATGAAAAAACTACTAAATGTATCTGTTCAAAATAAAATTATTTGCATTGTTGAACTACTAATCTATCCCTGTATGGTTTTGTAATTTTCCTTCTTCTTATGGTATTTATTTTCACCCAAAGATGCGATAAAATTAGTGTTGAAATGTGGAACTTTGAACATGCATGGTTCTCATTTTTTTTTATTTTTTTCCTTTTTTGTTTCCATACAGAGCTAGATAAAGCTGAGACAAATTGATTTATTTTTTTATTTTGAACGTACACCGTCAAAAAGTGAACTAATTGCTAGACTACGTTTGTATGACAGAATAATAGAATCTTAAGATTGCATATAACGAGTTCAGGGGCCATCATTGTTCGATGGAGTAAAAGAGATGGTGATATTTGTCCTTTATAGCTTTATATCTGTCGCACTGGAACAATAATGGATGGACAACTTCATAAAACGGCCGCTGTATTCATTTCACAATTAAGCAAAATGGGTACTGTCCATTATAAATATATAAAAGTTTCAATAAAACGTTAAGATCAAGGAGACTTACCGATAATCTTGCGCAGGTTGCGCCAGGTCTCCTCGAGAGCCTCCATCGTGAACCAGGTGTAGGGGTTGGCGCCCACGTTGAACGACTTGATCTGCTCGTCCAAAGCCGCCAGCGCTTCGAAGTCGCTTTGTGCCGATGACAGTGATGCCTGGTGGTACAAATAGGTGTAAGTTTGAACATTTCTTGAGTAGATTGTATTTTTTTTTCCACTCCCTTGTCTATTATGTTACATATTGCCTAAGAAAATCGTTTCGAAATATTAACATTTAGACACAAGATTATAAAAAAAAAAATTACATAATAACAGTTAGGAAATAACTTTTGTATGGATTATTATGTAACTGACAGAATGATACCGAACCTATTACCTCTAGAAAAAGCGCGCGTTGATTGTGTATAGTCTGTGGTTTTTTTAACCTAAATGTTTCTAATAAATTATTTTTGGAACTTATTTGCATTTAATTAAGTAAGCTCATCGAAAAAGAATGGTTCGTGTCTCGCATAAAAAGGCTTTAACACTTCCCTTTAGCACTTTAAGCCTTCGGCTCACGTCGAAATTGGCCACATCGCTCATGTTAAAATCTCTACTTTTTATGCTCGACACGAAATGTACTATTTCAAGCTCCATTCATACACTTAAAAAAGACATCAGTCAGTTACGGCATTGGAATAAGTTCTATTTTGTAGAGAGACATGCCAACATACTCCTGATAGATGCTCATGTACTGCAATGTGATAAACGATAGAAGACTTTCATTTTGTTGCTCATAATATATACCCAACCCTTTTTCTGTCCTATGTATGTATATGAGACAGTTTTTATTCAGAATACTTTGAAAAACATACTAAAATAAATTTGTTCATTAGTGAGTAAGTGGAGTACTCACTTGGAACTGCGCATGCGCATCCCTTAGCGCGCGGATCTCCTCGATGGAGTTGCAGCGCACGGGGTCTGTCAGATCTTCCTCCGCGTTCTCGAACCAAGAGTTGAATGCTGACGCCTGAGGATAAACGTTATTATTTAGTTAATATGTGGGATGTTGGCAATGAGTTGACTGAATAGATTTACACTTTCGACCTACAGTAGTTATTTTTAACGTAAGTAGTGGGATGACTTTGTAAGTATTTGAGATATTTAATCACCCAGAATCTTGATGCTCCAGTTTAGTGTTACTTCAAACTCAGAATAATATGTGAAATATTGCTAGGTTTTTGCTTTTAGCTGCTACACAAATTCATGTTTCAGGAATAAAGTAGTGAAACTTTTGTTCTTCAACGTTTGGGCTCTTCCACAAGGTGCACCTGGTGCAGGTCGCGGCAATCTGCTAGCAGTCAGACGCACAGGATCGGTCAGCCTATGTCCAACAGTGGACATCTATAACCTCAAATGACCAGCACCATGATGAGCGATGCCCGTTTTGCGCGGTCGTGACTCATACTTACCCTATGGGTAATTAAGATTCTCTTTTTGTTTTTGGTTTATGTCAAATCTGGCGCAAATAAACTGTTTTCTTTGTACCTTCTTGGCGAAGGTGAGGTACAGCTCCTCGATCTGCCGGAACTGGTCCTGCAGCTGCAGCAGTCGCTGCTTGCGCGCGGCCGAGTCGGCCAGCAGGCGCTGCCAGCGCGCGATGACGTCACCGTGACGCTTGACGATGGCGGGCGTCTGCTCGTGGTTGGCGGCCACCAGCTGTTCCTTCAGGGACGTGATGTTCTGGATGCCCTCGTGCTCGAAGGCGGCTAAGCCTGTGTGGACAAAAATTATAATTTTATTTGGAAAATGGCTTGACATGCGTGTAAACTATTAAGGAATACTTTTCATGATCTTTTTGCATATTTTTTTTCAAACTTACTCCACCATTATTAAGAACTTGAATCGACAAAGCCAGCTAAAACTGAATGAATGAATTATCAGTAGATTTACGACTGAGTAACCGACTGAATAGAATGGGATGTTTCTGTAACAGCCACACTGCAAGGATTGTGAGGTGTGCCTAAAATTTTCGAAGTTATTTGAAAAGACGATGGCACACCAACGAAACTGCGTCCTTACGATGGAACCCTCGCGATGAAATTGCTCAGGTTTAAAACTCTGTGAAAATACTATAATTTATTTTTAAACGACTTGTATCTTGGTACTGACCGGCATCGAAGGTGTCCTGCTTGGTGAGCAGCGTCTGCACGGTGGACAAGTCGCGACCGAACTCGTCGGAGCGCACGTGCGTCTCCTTGTCGGCGATCCACGACTCCACCACGTCGGCCTTCCACAGCAGTTGGAGGTACAGGGAGTTGTCCACCAGGGCAGCCTTGCGGCGGGCGGCGAGCCCGGTCAGCTTTTCTAGTTTGGCCTGAGGAAAATTAATACACAATTTTTAAAAGTAAAGTAACACTAGTATGAGTCGATTCTAGGAAGTCTTCATCTAATTGTTATTTACAAGAGCCCGTTTTAATAAAGGTAGATGTCAAAATCATCGTTGTTCCTGTTTGAATAATGGCATAAAGCTTCATTCTCGTTGATCATGTTCCTAATTTAGTAAAAACGAATTGTAATTGTTAAAACGTTAGGGTTACCTGCAGAGCCCTGATGCGGTGCGACAGAGCATCAGCGTGCAAGTTTCCGGCCGCCAGCAGCCTCTCTCCGTCAGCTGCCAGGTCCCTCACACGTTCTCCTCTTGCAGCCAGCTCGGCTTCCAGCGCTTCGTGCTTCTTCAGCAGCCCCTGCACGGCAGCCATGCTGTCGCCGCATTCGCCGACCACCACGAGTTGTTGCTTCTCGCTGCAGAAGTCAACTTTTGTTAGTGATTGACTTAGGTGAGATCATACAAGCTTAAAAAGGCTTATTAAGACTTCATTAACACTCTGTTACTCAAAGAGTACTCAAAAATGTAAAAAAAAACTATGGGACAGACACGACAACCAAAATTACCTTATAAAGGTTTTCTTTTAGATTCAAAGGTCGGTATCCCAAACATTTTGTGTATTCTTGTTAAGAAGAAGAATGAACAACATATTTCCACAACTAATTTTCATCATTCCAGCTTATTAAACTCAGAAGAGTGTCTGTGGAATCTCTTGCACGTTCTTCTCCATAGAGATCTACTGACGCGAACGAAAGGAACGAACGAGCAAACGTTCAACTAGCTTCATCTTTATCTTGATAATTCAAAAAACTTTACCTGATCCAAGCCTCTTCCTCATCCACCTTCGCCAGGAACTGCTGGTAAGCCAGCGACTGCTGCAGCTTGGCTCCTCTTTCAGCGGCCAACGCCTGAAGCTCATCCCAAGCAAGAGACAATGCTTTCAGTCTCTGTTCGATCTCCGGAACTCCTATATAACCATAACAAACATTTATTGCTTTTCATTGGGAAGTTGAATATAGCTGGATTTAGCCAATTACAGCTTTTGGACAGGGCAAAATATGTTAGGTCCGCTAGTTTATAAACCAATATAATGTACCTAAGTTGGAGACGTCCATGAGCTTCTCCCCGGCCTCCTGCACGGCCTGGATGGCCGGCTCGTGGCTGGCCAGCTCGGCTTCCAGGCGCTTATGCTTCTTCAGCAAGTTCTGCACGCCGGTCAAGTCGCGCCCGTAGTCGTCTGACGCGACCAGGAGTTTCTTCTCCCTGTAGAAAGAATGATAATGTGATTAGTACAAATTCCTTGTCAAGGCTTGTAGGACTTTAAATTTTAGTTTTAGTATATGGAAATTAACATTAAAAACCGGTCAAGAGCAAGTCGGACTCGCGTACGAAGGGTTCCGTACCACTATCGCAAAAAATGGCAAAAAAAATCACGTTTGTTGTATGGGAGCCCCACTTAAATATTAATTTTATTCTTAGTATTTGTTGTTATAGCGGCAACAGAAATACATCATTTGTGAAAATTTCAACTCTCTAGCTATCACGGTTCATGAGGTACAGCCTGGTGACAGATGGACAGACAGACAGACGGACCGCGGAGTCTTAGTAATAGGGTTCCGTTTTACCCTTTGGGTACGGAACCAAAACAAAAATAAAGCAGGGACACATACAGATTTACAGAGTATAAAAAAGTTTGGCTTCGTAGAGCGTCTTTTTTGTCACTCCATTTTCTTTCTAAAGATCATGGAGCCAGATTCACGGGTATATTTTCTAGAAAAGTACGGCCAAAAATGTTGAGATTACTAAGTAAGCTATACTAACTTGATCCAAGACTCCTCGTCAGCGATGTCCCTGAAGAACTGGTGGAGTGTGTTGGCCTCGTGCAGCCTGGCGCGCCTGTGCGCGGCCAGGTTGCGCACGCGCTCGAAGCGCTCGTTGATGGCGGCGCGGCGGGAGCCGATGCCGGCGCTGTCGAACTGACCCGACGACACCAGCGCGTCGGCTTGCGCGTTCATGTCTTTAGAAGGCAGATAGATTATTTGAATAACTTCTGAATCTATAATGTTTTATTATTATACGAGTATGGTCTAATAGCTTACACCAAATTAACTATTATTGTAACTTACACCTGGATCTAAAATGCCAGCAGTTCCTAACAAGTCATACATTACAATAACACAGCTCGAAAAATACTTAATAAAGTCTATTTTATGGCAATTTTGCCATTTATTGCGATGTTATATTATTTTGTTAGTAACAATTTTTGGGATGTTTTTTTTATTGTTATGCTCGCGCTTAAACTTTATTTCACCTGTTGGCTAGCAACAATGTGGTCGACGGTGAAGTACGCTTGCCTAGATCGCCGGCTCTAAAATATATATGAGATCTGTAGTTGAAAATCTCACCGTTGATCCTGTCCTCATGCGCCTGGATGTCGGCCTCGACAAGCTGGTGCTTCTTCATGAGATTCTGTACGGACGCCAAGTCCTTGCCTGAGTCTTCAGATGTCAGCAAGCTTTCAACCTAAACCATACAACAGTGTTTAAATAAAAAAATATGTAAATAAAGATGTATTTGTTCAATATGGCTCCCAAAATGAGCTGCAGCGAGGAAATCATCCACAACAACTGATGGTAAGCCAATTATTGAGGTGAACTGTAGTTTTAACGGCAGGTGTTTCTTTTGATCACCAACCAGCTGGTCAGTTTGTAGCACAAAATTTTAATATAATATTTTGTGTAGTTGTGTGTGTAGTTACCTCTCCAAGCCAGAAGTCAAGATCCTTGACTGCAGCGATGTAGGTACGTTGTTTGTTGGCTTCCTTCAGCTTGAGCGACTTCTCCGTCGTCTTCTGCGTCAGGAACTCCCACTGGTCGGCGATGGATGCTAAGCGAGCCTGGAGGAAACAGATATACATGAGTAATTATAATATTTTAGTGACATGCCACATAAAATATATTTTTGTAATACTAAGAAATTGTAAAATTATAAAACACGTCTTTAATTTATTACGTCAAAAACCTGAAAATCTCAGCAGTAATCAGAATTAGAGAGTAGTTATCGACTTGATGCTGGTCGCTGATATAATCGCTAGATGCCAGCAGCACATGGCCAAAGCTAGGGTCTGTCTAAGTCTACCAATAGACTTTGGATGATATCGCAATAAATGTTAATGTCAATACTGGCAAAGATAAGCAGTAGTGGCCTAGTGTTAACAGCCGGAACTTACAAGCTGTAAGTCGTGGGTTCGAACCAAGGCAGGCGTTATACTTTGTATAAATTCATCACCACTGCTCTCAAAACGGTGAAGGAATGGCATGTCTAAGAACCAAAGACATGTGATATCCACCAACCCGCACTAGGCCTGCGTGGTGGATTACGGCCCATTCCCTCTCACAGTGAGGAGGCCTGCAGGCACAACGGACCTAATGGGTGTCTAAGCGCGAAAAAGGGGTCCATCGATCGTATCCTACTGGCAAAGAAGAAGTAGGCAGTACCTGCACGGCGTCTTCGCTTCCACTGCACTGTCCTCTCTGCACGAGGTTGCCTCCCATGGCCAGCACGGACTGGATACGTTCAGCATTGGCAGCCAGTTCCGCCTCGAAGGCCTGGTGCTTCTGGTGCTTCGACTGGATGTTGGCGGGGTCCTGACGAGTAAAGAGAAACATTAGTGAAATGCTAGATACAGATGATTAACTGTTGTAGTCTGGCAAACGAAAGTAGACACTCGAATTATTTGCAAACTTTTTATATGGCAATGCTATACTAATGTCAACCCCAATTTTCCGTAGGACGCTACTAAGTTGATACTTTGTTTTAATACGTAATCACTATTTATCTTTTTTAAAAACATTTTCACTATTTAATAATTTAAAAAGTTTCATTATTAATGTAGAAAACAATGATTCCTGTGACTCTTATGATTTTTTTCACATGGAAGTCTTAGATTCAGATTTTGATTGATAGTGTATTCACTATCAATAAAAAGCAACAGTAAACCAAATAATAAACCAAAATGATTATAGAATACTGTTGCTTTTTTTTATTCAGATTGATATATCTAAAGTTTTACCTACCTAAATGTACCAATAGTATTTTTATTCAGACGAAGTAATATTTAAATAATTCTAAAGTATCAAATTAGGTTATTCCAGGTATTTCATCCTAGTTCTTGGGGTTGCTATGCTGATATTTTTTAATTTTGCCGCGCTTTTTCAGTCTCTACTTTCGTTTGACAGACTCTACTGTCCTATATTCTCGAGTCATTTCAATTCATAAGAAACCAAAGCACTGAAGCTGGTGCTTTTTTGTTTATAAAGAACTAGCTTCTTCCCGCGGCTTCGCTCGCGTATAAAGTGTGTTATCATACCAAGGGAATACAAACTATCCTATGTCATTCCCAGGGTCTCAAACTATCTCCATGCCAAATTTAAATTTATAATATTAGTATAGACAAGTTGGTTTGTCGAAGAAAAGACTAAACCATATACATCATGATGATTTGAAATAGTAAAAGAATACATAATATGGAATGTATTTTACCTTGTAGCTCTCCTCAGTAGCAAGCTGCAGTTTCTCAGCGATCCAGTTCTCCATCTCATCAGCGTCGCGCGAGAACTGCTGCAGAGTCTGTTCGTCACCCAATCTGTACAACAGCATTACATTGAGTTGAGGTTTCAACAAATATGATTATGTAATACATGCCTGTATATATATAATCTGAATCTCAGAAACGGCTCCACGATTTTCATGAAATTTTGTATGTAGGGGGTTTCGGGGGCGATACATCGACTAGGTTTTATTTTTAGAAAACGTCGTTTTCTCTATTTTAACCGGAGCAGAGCTCGGTCGTCTCATATATAAACTGTATGTTTGTAGTACCTGGATCTCTTCTCAATGAGCGCCTCCTTGAGGTGGCGCCAGCGGTCCAGCACGCCGCGCCGCTTGCCGTCGATGTCGTCAGCAGCGTAGTGCTCCGACGCCATCAGCTGGTCGGCCAACGTCTGCAGTTGAGCGATCTTCTCCTCCTGTAGGACAACAGATACTTAGAATCATAGTATGTATGTGGGATTTAACGTATAAAACTTAAGTTTGCAGTCTCACTCATCTTCAATATAGCATACAAAACGTAAGATTTTCATTCAAGGGAGCAGGTTTTCTCCTAGGGATTGAAAGATACTTGAATCGTAGTGTGGATTCTGAGGTTTCAACTCCTTGTTATCTTGGCACAGTAAAGATATTTTATTTTAATCAAGGGTAGAACTGTTATTTTCTTCATCTAATGGTACTATTGTTATTTGTTAATTTGGTCTTTTGAAAAATTCTGATCGGTATTTCAAAATTCAGGTTTATACCACTTACATGAGCATTGATAGCCTTGTCAAAGTCCTCATGCTTCTTGATGAGCTGCTCCACATTATCCGGCTGAGCCGCGTCGGCGGCCGCGTCAGCATCCGTCTGGTCCTTAGAAGAGGGCGAGAGGAAAGCCTCACGGGCACCCATCCAGCCCTCGGCCTGTTCGCAGTCGCGGTAGAACAGCTGGAGTTCCAGGTTCTGGTCGAGCTTCATGCGGCGACCTACCCAGGCCCTGGAGAGAACAGCGGTGTTAAAAACAGATTGGCAGCCATATGAGAAGTGATACATTGTATTGTTGAATCTGTTCCTACTCAATTAAAAGCATAATTTTCAGTTTGGTTTTCTGATGATGGCAGGGATTTAAGAGACCTATAAAGGTTGAGTAGTAAAAATTTTACAAATTAATCAGAAAAAATATGTGAATCTATATAAATGTTTTAATTGGATTTAGAATGTAGTATTTTTTTTATTTTTCGTATTCTTCTCAGGAAACTCTTTCATTTGATACCCATATATCATGGCAGTGCACAAAACATAATTAGTCCGCCATCTTGGGCCGTCCGCCATATTGAATTTAGAATGACGTCACTTAGCTAACCATGCATTGTCATCCAAATTAAACGTGTATGCAAAATTTCATCTTAATCGGTTAAAGATGACTGCTTTAAAATTCAGTTGCAAGATTTGACCCGAACACACTTACATACATACATTGCAAGTTAATTAAAAGCTTATAAAAACCATCACTTGCAATATTAGGACACTCAGTGGCGTTTCATTTCGAGATTGTAAGAGGTGCTCTGCGCGTGTCAATAGCCTGATTCTTTAACATATAGAACCTCAAAATAGTTGCCAATAAGTCTGTGCCTTATTAGAAACTATATATAATAAGAGTGTGAATACCAAAATTACGGCTAAAGAATATGTACGGTAGAAGACATTCCTGTGCTGAACCCTAATAAATCTGCATAAGGACAGGAAAATGATGATGAAAACAAATTCTACTTACTTCTCAAGATCCTGGCGAGCATCACTCATGTTGTTAAGCTTCTCCTGAATATCAACGCTAGCGTAATGTCCTCCTTGCAGCAACTGCTGTCCGAAGAGTTCCAGAGCTTGGAACGTACCGGCGCGGGCGTCCATTTCAGTGCGATGTTCCTATATCATTCAAAATAATTAAGTAGAAGATCGAAATAAATGGAGAAAGAATTATATAGCACACTAAGCCAAGACTGGTTGTTGGTCTGAGATGTTAAGACTTTTCAAGTGCTGTGGAAAGAAATTGGCTAGCTTATACAGGTCCTGTAAGGAACCCTAGTTCCCTATGCCCAGTATAGGGACATAATAAGGCATAATAAATAAAAATTTGCCAAATATTGTTCCTCTTTAGAAATCTAGAAGAAATAAAGGCAATAGGACTCCTGTCAATAGTTCTTTATACGATGTTTTCATACATCAATAATTTTGACATATTCAATAACAAGGCCGTGACTAAATCAAATATTCGTATTTGCTTTGTTTATAAAATAAAGCTGTACAACACACACCAAGAATGAAATAATTGTGGATAGTTCGAAAAAGAATAAATAAAATAATGGAAAACATCGATTGTACAGAAAGTAAAAAGACACACACACTAAAACATTTAGGACAAACTGAAGACACCTTGAAAACACACGAAAAACTAGTACAGTCAACTTGAAAAGAGTTTGTCACCAGACACATTTAAAAATCGAAGTAATTATAAACAAAGTTTAACTTTTACTGAATTCACGATTATCAATAAATTCGTAGTTGACTGATTTAAACCACCATATAATTTATTATTAAGTATTCATAAGCTATGGAACACTTTTGTAGTTGACTATACATTATCACAACATAGAAAAAAAAAAACTAAAATAAAGTACAAAACAATTAAAACGGTTAATAGAGTTGTCGTGTCTTTGTCTGTTTAGTTTTTTATAGTTAAACTGTTAGGGTAACTACCCCCGGCCACTAAATACATTTAAATAAATTAGATTGTAAACAGCACATCGAGTGTAGTGTATATTATTGCGTATTATTGCATACACGGGTGTATATTATAGAGTTCTTGCAAGTCACGGCTTATATTTTTGTCGGCTTTGTATCTGATACTAGAGATCTGTGCGGGCATTTACCAGTAACCAATATTGGAGTATTAGCTATCTTTTAGGACTTTGGTAATATGAGAGCTATAACAATCTTGACAGAATGCCCGACCTTTAAGAGCCCCTACAAGTTTCACGAGCCAAAAACAGAAAACAGCTACTTTTTCAGCTAACATTTCTCAATAACTACAAGATATATGATAAAAAATATAATGACAAAAATAAAAACGACACAGGTCCGTCGTCTACAAGCCCTTGAGCGAAACTGAATACCACGCGCGAGCGCAACGGTTTATAAGACAATATTTAGACAATTTATTAAAATAAAATAAGTACTCAAAAATAAAATACAAAAATTGGATTCGATTGGTAAACACCTCAAATTTCAAATTCTTTACCAGTTATTTTTATATTCAACATATTCTTACACGTAGGCGACGCTTTCGCACATGATAAAATTGCCTTTTTTCCGCGTGGACAATAAAAATTTTTAAGTGCAAATACAATAAACTTTGAAAAACTAAATTGTTGGCTCACTAGTATACTATATGCCCAGTCCACACCATTTTTTGCAGATTGTTTTTTGCCACCAGTAAGCTGAAAAAGCAATTGAAAAACCTGGTGTTTCGTGATTACGTAAAAACGTGTTAGGAATTTATTTTTTCTAATTTAAATTGAGCAGTTATCAAAAATATGTAATGTACATTTACTAGAAAACTATGTGACGCAAAAAGTTGCATCAAAAGATTTATCATATATCTTGTAGTTATTGAGAAATTTGCCCTGAAAAAGTAGCTGTTTTCTCTTTTTAGCTCGTGAAACTTGTAGGGACTCTTAAGGCCGAATTTCTCACCACAAAATTATTTATTTATTTAAACATTATGTACAATAGTGGTACATAGGCGGACTTAATGCCACAAGGCATTCTCTACCAGTCAACATTTAGAATTATTGTGACAAATTGTCAAGCACACATAATTCAGAGGTGGAAAACTCGGCCTGGATGTTGAATAATAAATGTTGGTAAAAAAATAACATTCCAATATGACAGGAATTCTTGTGACTTTCAGATAATTTCAATAGCAATTAGTTTATTACAGAGACTGTGTTTAAATTCTTTGTGCGTATTCCCATCAAAATGAATACGAGGTTAATTCCATTACTTTACGGAAGTACAGGGGGGTGACCATAAGCTCTTAGAGCGGTATCAATTTGAGATCAAATAAGGGACAGATGTATCTGACGTGTATACATCTGTCAAATTGATACCGCTCTAAGAGCTTATGGTCACCCCTCCTGATCTTGTATGTATGCAAAAACAAAGTCCTAAAAATACAGCAATTGTGACTTGTAAGAATGGTAGTAAGGCGGGGTCACACATGCGTGCAATGCGTCTGACCTGCGGCATTATGCCGTACCGCGCGTCTATCTCCAAACGCTGGCTCTAGAAACACAGTTACTATGTGATATTCGTTCTCCAATACCCAACATCTGCCAATTCTTTTAAAAACTTACAATTTCTGCTCCCAAATACCAGAGTAGATTTTATACCCCAATTTATTAGAACTTATTATTTTTAGCGTTCAATTTTATAATCGCTTATATATATATAGATCGCTTAGAAACGTTCAAACGCTAAAATGAGCGATTCCAAAATTGAATCTCCATAGAACCCCTAGATACCGGATCATTGATATGAATGACTAAAAAACTAATGTCATCACCAAACTTTATACATTCAAACATTATTAATGAGGTGTATTGACTTTCATTTTCACTATATTAGTCATTTGTGGACCAAACGGGAATATTTTACAATGAATATAATCTATAATAGGTAGTATTATTAGCACATAAAACGGTACATCTAAAAATAAAAACGGTATGAGAAAACCTACATGATCTGGAACTCAAAATCCAAATACAATGTAGGCAAGGCATTAAGGGCCTACATACGCTTTAGTGCCGTAAAACGGTAACTTTCTAAAGCATACTCCTTAGTAACGGCTGGGTTAAAGGGTTTGAAAACAATATATATTTATTATTGTTTCATGTACATCATTTTAAACACATGGATTTTTCGTATAACAAATAGTTTTCCTTTAAAAAAATAATTAACAACACGCTAGTTTTTCGCTACTTTCGTTTACTCCTTCAAAACGACTTGGATGTTTAAAAATATTTTTATACAGGAAAAATTATGTCTGGAATTTCTTCATAACTAACATAGCATATGTAAATCACCTAATATTTTGCAAACAAAACTGTTCAAAAGGAGGTTCAATATTGATATTTTGGCATCGAGCGGGCGCACGGCCAGTACTGCGTTAACATTGGGGCGTATATATCGCCTTAAGTCCGCCTCTGTACTTTTCTGTGCATGAACTTCCACCAACTTTCATTGGGTCAGCAAGATAGATTACAGACCACTCCCTCTCATATATAAGACAAAAAAACATGGATATCTTATCACAAAACGAAATCTCAATTTAGCCTAAACTTAAACCTTCGAGCCAGATTTTGAACTTTATTCCTTATTCTTTAAAGTTCTTAATACAAAACTTGACGTATAAACCTGGCCGACACCCCGTTTTATGTGCCAATAAGACCCACTTGCACTTGCAAAACTTAACTCTGAGTAAGTTGCTAACACGAGGTTAAATTGACAGTTTGTCATACAATATTGTCAATTTAACCTCGAGTATGCAACTAACACTGAGTTAACTTTTTCGTGCAAGTGGGCCTAACAGTGTTAATGACCAAATCAGTCATATAAATAAGGTGATCATAACATGTACATACCTGGTGTCTTTCAAGCAGTGCTTCAGCGCCGGTGACGTCATTGGCAAGCTCGTCGGAGCTTACCAGAGCCATCATGGAGTTGATCCATGCCATCAGATCGCGGTAGTCGGATAAGAACCTGTGGGATTATTTTGTTGATTTGAACGGTGTTTTAGCAGTTTTGTGTAAAACAAAGATGTAGACTAGCACTTGAGAGCAGTGGTGGCCCAGTGGTATCGGCCGCGACTTACTAGTTGTAGTTCGTGGGTTCGAACCCAAGCAGGCGCTTTACTTTGTGTATATTATTTCATCACCACTGCTCTCAAAACGGTGAAGGAAAACATCGTGAGGAAACCGGCATGTCCTAGAACCAAAAATTCGAAGACAAATGTGACATCCGCCAACCCGCACTGAGCCCGCGTGGTGGATTACGACCCATTTTCTCTCACAGAGAGGAGGCATGTGTCCCAGCAGTGGAAACATTAATAGGCTGATGATGTGATGTGTGATGTGGACTTGCATACGTTGATCATGAAATATATACCGACAAACATAAAAAAAACCCTAGAGGCATCTTCTCGATTTAATGAGTAAATTCATTGAAAAAAAAAGAGGATTTTGATTAGTTGTCCTTTTAGTAATTACAATTATTCACTTATTACGGTTATTCCCGTAAGATAGTGACGATACTTGCAACAAGTTTTTGGCTAAAATTAGTTGGAGTAGACGTGTCTTTGTGTGGTGACAGCGAATTGACAAGCGTAGCTTGGAGCGCCTCACAACTATTCAGACCAACGACTTACCGGGTGCTCTAGTGTTTCTTGGGAGAGGCCTATGTCCAGCAGAGGACTGCAATAGATCAAGTAAATTGAAGAAAAGTCAAAACAAATAGTTACCTCTGCAGATCATAAGAGTCCAGCAGCTTCTCCTTCCTGGCGTTAGCCCTGGCCTGCAGCTGCTGCCACGCCTCGTTGATCTCGCGCTGCTTGCTGTACGTGGCGTCGGCGGAGTCCCCGTGCGTGGACATGAGGCGGTTGGCCGTGTCGTCCAGCTGGCGGATCTTGTCGCCTAGGGCTGCGAGGTCGCGTTCTAGGCCCTCGTGTTTCCCTGGGGAGGTACATCTATAATTAGTTTTGGAGAATAGAAAAATCAAAGATCACTTCTTTTTCCTAAATGGAAAAAAAAAACTTCTTCTAGACCTTCTATAGGCATTTTTGAATTGTCGAACAAAAATTTAATATACTTATGTAACGTTAGCCGCGGCCCGGGGTCCCAGCGCTAACAAAGAAAATTTGGTTCAAATACATTTCACTAGATGGCGCGATGTGCATCGATTTGTTATTGAATTGTGCGTAAAATTTTCGCATTTTCTAGAATTGATCATAAAAATTGTGTGTTATTTTTAATCATCGACCTAAGTACGAAATTATGGAATATTGGGCTAATAATTGACATTTCAAAGATTATTTGAACGGTTTAATATTTCTGAGGCATGCCACTAAATTTTTTGAATTTGTATTGTAACACATTTTAGTACAATGAAACTGTAAAAACGTGCAAAAATTACTATAAATAAACAAATGTATTTAAAGAAAAAAATAGTAATTTTACTCATTAGCTAGGTTTTAGGGGTCAGATGTGTGATAATCTCTTCATGTGTGATTCCAATATAAAGCTGCAGTACAACATAGATAGGGAACAGCTAGGAACATCATCATCATCACCAGCCTTTTAATGTACCCACTGCTGGAACACAGGCCTCCTCTCTGTGAGAGAGGAAATGGCCCGTGATCCACCAAGCGGGCCCATTGTGGGTGGCTAGGAAAATGGCGTGTAGTAATTGATGGTTATACTAACGTTGCAAAGTCTGCACAGATCTCAAGTCCTTGCCCAGGTCATCGGTGGCTAAAGCGGCCTCCTTCTCGGCGATCCAGTCCTTGGTCTCGTCCACATCGCGGTGGAACCGCTGTACCTCGTGCGCGGAGCCCAGCTGGGCGGCGCGTTCAGATGTCAGTTGTTGGAGGGAAGTCCATTTGGAGTTGAGTTCCTGTTAAATGTAAATTGAGCTTTGTTTAGACTGTCTAAGGATATACGCCGTTTTCGAATTTGGAATGTTTTCAAGCTGCAGAGAACCTATTCTACACGTTTATAGAAATTTAAGAAACTACCTGACAATTGTATGGTCATAGTCTAACTTACAAAACAACCTTTAAATTTGCAGATTTTATTCGAAGATGCGCCTTACAAATGCTTTCAAGATTAACACAGTATAGTTCTCGCCAAACTTTAAAAAAAAATTGGTGCATGAGCAGAGGCTGCATGTGGCTGAGATGAAGATGCTGAGATGGGCAGCGGGCGTAACTAGACTTGATAAAGTGGGGAATGAACACATCAGAGGCAGTTACAAAGTTGCGGCCATCACAGACAAACTAACTGAAAGTTCTTCGTCCTGAAAATTACGTGGTTTGGCAAACCCTGGCACTACCGAACACAAGGAAGAAAAGAGGAAGACCTCAAGCCACATGGTGGTCTACAGTAACAGAACGAGCCCAACTTACAGAACAGACAACCCAGGACAGACCATCCTGGCGCATCAGAACGAGGAGAGCCGACCCCAAATAATGGGATGAGGCAAAGAGGAAGAAGAAGAGTTCTCGCCAAACCTCTTGGCCGCCCTGAAGTTGGCTACAATGGCTGCGCAGTAGTAAATCTCATACAAAAACAGCACCAATCCGTGCCTAGAGTATCGGAAAGCCAATATAGGGCGGCCCAGAAGTTTGGCGAGAACTATAGTTATGTGATATATTGCTTTGCTGACCTAAACCACGCAGCTAAAATGTCAACAATGTCTAAGCCTATTGTCACCAGTTAGTAGCTTCTCCAACAAAGACATATTTAGCGTATCCAATTTTATCGCTCTGTAATCCAACGGTAATCTATAAAGTGGATGTACGGATCAAACACCTATTTCCATGTCAACAGCACTATAAGTTAAGTGCATGCACTCTGTACGGCTTGATTCCACGTGTTTATCAACTTTTATCAAAGCGAAAGCCCTTGGCTTATGTCTGATAACGCATCGCAACGCAATAGGGAAGCGTTGCTATTTATATTATACTGAATATGTAAATTGTTATATCAAGACTCAAATTAAATATTTCTGACTAGCTGTGCCCGCGGCTTCGCTCCCGTCATCTGTTTGCCAACCATAGAGTATAGTATTAAGTATTGCCAACCCTACCCTACTTACCTTCCTGCCTACCCTACTTACCAAGTCTAGTCTAGTCATCAATCTTTCGCGGAGAATCTTAACACCGTGATTCAGAAAACGACTTCAAATGCACAACGCCATCTATCGATTATCGAGTTTTACTGTCCGAGTATCTGAATTGCGTGAGCTGTGATAATTTTACTTCTTGAACACTTTAAATTCATCTAACTTTTGATAGAGTGGACCGATTGCGACGAAACAAAAACTAAGTAATTCTTCAAGTTACTCACAATGTTTATGTATAAAAGTTATTTACAGTGGTTTCGTACATTTCACGTGATGCGTGCACAAATAAACAGACAAAAATTCAATAAATGCCGGAATTAGGTTCTGTTGGTTATCCTTTAACAACCTGCCTATTTTTTTTGGAAATATTTTCGATGTACAAAACACACTTTTCTACAGATTTATTATATGTATTGATTTCGTTGTGTACGTGACTCGTTCACTTTTAACAAAGTTGCCTATATAAAATTGTGCCTACCATATTAAAGGTATCTGGTATTATTACACGTGAACTCTACGTGTACGCAACGTATTTTCGGAACATATTCGTTAACGAGAAACTCCATTACCTTCGCTGGACACACCTTCAATGTGAGACATGCTAAACCAAAAACCTATCTCATCAGTTTTCTCACCTGCATCTGCGTCTTGATCTTGAGCGCAGCCTCAGTCTGGCCCACAGTCATGAGCTGCACGGCGATCTCGTTCATCTCGGCCAGGCGCACCTCGTTGGCGCGCAGGTCGTTCTGGAAGTCGTCGAACTTCTTCTGCATGACTTCCACCTGCTCGAGGTCTTCGCCCACGTCTTGGACTTGGGCGTGCATTTCCTGTGAGAAAAAGAAGATTTGTTTTCGAAAAAACAGAGAAACGGTGTAATCAACTACCCTGAACTTCATGAGGCAATTTGGAACTGATAAATGCCCAGAAAATAACGAGATAAACTTTTTAAACCTTTTTAAAGTTGAAAAGTACTCTAATATCGATTTTGAAATAAACGCGGGCACTTCACAGTCTTTTCCCGATTTAATCAGACAGGTGGATAATGTTTTTGAAATGTAGACATTTGAGAATACATGTCTTGTAAAAAGATCTCATTATGAAAACAAAATATGGAGGAGCAGTCACTGATTCAAGATTTGAACCATTTAAAATGGTTTCGTCAGGTCGTTACTGAATCTCTTCTGACATAGTTTTTACCGATACAAGGGTAGGAAAAAGTAAAGTAGAAACTTACCTTATCCTTGATCCAGGTGGCGAGCTCGGCGGCCTCACGCACCAGCACGTAAGCCTTGACGGTCTCATTGAGCTTGTTCTGTCTCTCGCGAGCCAAGCCAAGGAGGTTGTCATATTGACCCTCGATCTGAGAACAAACGGTTTTAATTAATATTAACCAAACAATAAGAAAATTATTACAAAAAATGGATGTAACACAGATACATATTTATGGAATAATGTACACACCTGGTTCTGCCTAGCTGCAATAGAGCTGGAGTCAGCCAGGTTCTGCTGCGAGGAAGACAGGCCAGCGTCGATCTTCTTGACGTAGGCTGCAGGGACGAAGCCTTGACGGTCATTGACCTCCACCTTCCACCAGTCCTGTCAATGAAAGAGTTAATAAGTCACTTGGTTTTAGGGTGAGTATCTTAACAGCTATAATAAGTACGTGTGACTTAGGCTTAGCAAGCATTGAGGTTTTTATTCGCGCGATAGTTTTTCCCTCCATTCTGCGACATATGGAATAGGGTAGTTTACTGAAAATTAGTTATATGTCCGTCAGGTAAATTAATAAAAATATTGGATACGTATTTTTTCTTTTGACACGTAAACATAAAGTGACGACCATATAATGCGTTGAAATATCGTGTGACGTCACGCCGCTAGTACACTTTATGCCTTAGTGACGACACAATCCCTCACTCCTCGAACTTTGATGCGCTTTAACTTTGTAAATTTTTATTGATTTGGTAAAGCAATAACTAGCTGACCCGGCAAACTTTGTTTTGCCATAAAAACACCAAACATTCATCTACTCTACCTACCCTACCCTACTTATGTAGGTAAGAAACCATTTTTTTTTTCATAATTTCGGTCTCCTAACAATAACAAACAACAAAAAAAGAATAAGCGAAATCGGTCCAGCCGTTCATGCGTGATGCCGTGACCAAGGAAAATAGGGATTCATTTTTACCCGGCTGCAAGGAAAGGGTTATGTTTTTCGCGCGTATCTTGTATGTTTGTATGTATGTATGTTTGTATGTATGTATGTTCGTATGTATGTATGTTCGTATGTATGTATGTAATATTCTTTATTACCTCGTATCTTTCAAACCACTTAACGGATTTTTATAATTAAGACATCGTGAGACAGGTCTTGGCCGCCCAAGTGTTCTTAGATAAGTACCGTTGAAAAAAAGGAAACAATGCGGATTTTGAGCGCCATATTGTGGGGGTTGCAATTTTTTTTTACTTCGAACTCCATCGAGTGGGGTATCCAAATGAAGGGTTTTCAGGGGTGATTACGAAAATATAAAACTTATATGTTTAAAGTCATTCGAAAAAAAAAGTATAACTAAAAAAGTTAATAATTATATCAAAAAACCCGACTGCTTCAAAAGCGAACTAAAAAGATGTAAACTAGAAGAAAATCGTGCTGTGCAGTCGGAGGATAAATCTGGTTTTGGTCAGCCAGCTCGCGAATATGTATCCTCCGACTGCACAGCAAGATTTTCTTCTTGTTTACATGTTTTTAGTTGGCTTTTGAAGCAGTCGGGTTTTTTTATATATATAGATCTCACTGACGCACTAAATATACATCATTTTTCTACCCAGGAAACATCCCTATTGTATCATGCAGCATGCTGCACGTGCACGTGGTAAACAATCCGCAACAACTCTGGTGTTTCGTCACGGCGCGGTTCAAATCCGCGCGAATATTTTGATGTACTATAATTCTCTATATATTCTCGCGAATAAAAATCGCATTGCGTGCTAAGGTCTTAGGAAAGCTGAGACCATACTTATAGAAATAAACCTTGTTACCTATATCTCACAAAAGAAAATAAAAAATAATAATCTTTATAGACAAGTAGGTACCTATATAAACAGTTCAGTATCCAAATTGATCTACAATGCGTTTTCGTGTCGTGATTTTTTTAATATTTTTTTTTGTTTCTGGAACACCCAGAAAACAACTAATTCTAGGTCATACAAATATTTGTTCCGTGCGGGAATCGAACCCGCGAACGTTTAATCGCTAGAGTGATCGCCATTATTCGGGACATCTTGGTCATACTTTTCAAGTTCAAAGCGGCAAAATGCTTGCCTTCCAAGCTAAAAAGGTGCAAGACCAAGCCTAACGTTTACGTTTCGAGACCTTGCATGTAATAAGTGTGGTATTTTATGTAAATGTATCAAGATTGTACAAACTCATTCTAATGATGTAGGTACGTTCTTTCAGCTATACTAAAAAATTATTCATAAAAAAATCTTTTTTTAAAACAAGCTTTTTTTCGTTTCCATCTCATATCATGGCAGTGCACAAAAAGTAACTAGTCCGCCATCTTGGGCCGTCCGCCATATTGGATTTAGAGTGACGTCACTTAGCTAACCATGCATTGTCATCCAAACTAAATGTGTATGCAAAATTTCATCTTAATAGGTGGAGGATAACTGCTTCAAAATTCAGTTGCAAGATTTGACCCGAACACACTTACATACATACATTGCAAATTAAATAAAGGCTTGTAAAAATTGCCAGCTCCAATATTTAGCCGCTGAAATCTTTCATAATCGTTTTAATGAAAGGAACAATACATCCAAGACTTCCTGTTATAACTCGTTCGACCTTGTTATAATTCGAGCAGTTAACGAAACAACATGGCAATCAATCAAGCCAAACCCATACGATTTGAAGACAATAGTGGTTTTAAATCAACGTTGACGATCAGTTCGGCGATCGCGAAACAATAACAGTAATACTTCAACTTTGTTTGCCTTTCAGAAATCAGTACCGTGACTGAATAATATTGGTCTAACGTTTGCGTAGTATTCGGGCATATTTGACGCTACGATGCCAGCGCGCATGGAATATAACTTTTTCGTCGTCTAGATTTTTGTATCACATCACACATCACATCATCAGCCTATTAATGATCCCACTGCTGGGACACAGGCCTCCTCTCTGTGAGAGGGAATGGGCCGTAATCCACCACGCGGGCCCAGTGCGGGTTGGAGCAGTGGTGGCCCAGTGGTATCGGCCGCGACTTACAAGTTGTAGGTCGTGGGTTCGAGCCCAGTCAGGCGCTTTGTGTAAATTATTTCATCACCACTTCAAAACGGTGAAGGAAAACATCGTGAGGTAACCGGCATGTCCTAGAACCAAAAATTCGAAGACATGTGGCATCCACCTGATTGATTTTGATTGATTGAGAGTGATTTTTGTATAAAAAAACATAAAGGAACACCTGTATTCCTCGAAAATTTTGCCAAGGTGTATCAGTATACCTATAGTGCAATATTAGATTACCGCCTATAAAATATTATTCAAATTGGTATTATATCCGGTAACGCTCGCTCGTCCTCTACTAAACCATGGGCCACACACTAATGGATTTAATACGTGTACACTTTGGGTACTTAAATAGTTATGAATGGTATGAAAATATTCGGCAACCTTATACGCGTAACTTGGTCTTCATAAGTTTTAAAGCATACCTACAACAAGAACGAAACACGTCATTGATGGGAAAATTATTTGTCTCAGCCCTGCACATAACTGTTTTGTGGAGTTTTCTATAAATAAGGAGAGGAATATTATTTGGATAATGGTATGATTTCAGTTTTCCTCCTTACGCTGATTTGAGAGAGTTATGACCAATCAGCATGCATTATCGTTCATCATTGCGTAACTCATTCAGCAAACAGCTCAGCGAAAAACGTAATATTTCATAACATTAAGTTTTCATTCTCAATTTTGTCATGTTTATTCAAGAGTGTGTATTGCCTCTGAATGTTTGGGTTTGTAATACAATACTGGGCAGTTACCTATCCATGATAAGCCGGTAGCATAATCAACCAATAAAGCCTGAGTATACTCGTAGTTCTCAAGTCTTTGTTTTAACGATAGGATATTCCAAATTGTTTAGAATCGTATAACAGCAAACTTTGTACGTTCAATTAATGATGTTTACATTTATGAAAGAATGCGACGCGTATTGAATTTATCGCGCAATTAATATCAAGATAATTTCTAGATGCGTCATTAAGTGCTGTAACTTTATGTTGAACGTTTACATACAAGATGCACATGGGCAGCTTGTTAACAGTTACATCAACGGCAGCCGTAAAGATTAATTCCTTCACACATTCATCGCTTTTGTCTTATGATAATTAACCATAAAACTGTATCGCCGCCATAGACATTCAGGACGCTAAAAAGCCTATTTAACTATTTAGCTGACTTATAATTTATTGTTTTAGTTTTTTTACTAAAAATTTGCTTCACTAGGAACTCCTCCTCTATCGTGGATGCGTTTACAAACATAGAAACTCACATACACAAACACCCAGAGCGGGCACAACTATCCGTAGGTCATACAAATACGTGTTCCGTGCGGGAATCGAAACCGCGACACGCAGCGCAGCAGTCAGTCGCTCAGTCACTGCGCCAACCGTGCGGCCAAAATCTCTCTCTCTTTTAAATCTACCAATCACAACAAGACCCACCCTACCCTATGATCTATCTACAATGAGATAAGTCAAAAGATTGACCTGTTAGAGACCTTATTAGGCAGTGGTGTAATTGGGCACGCCACAATTGCGGCGGCAAGGCCCCTTTTTGAGGAGTGGCTTGAGAGGCGTCACGGCGTCCACACCTTCCGCCTGACACAGGTCCTCACCGGTCACGGCTGTTTTGGGAGGTTCCTGTTCAGGATAAGGCGGGAGGAAACGCCCGGGTGTCACCATTGTGTGGACCACCCGGAGGACACGGTGGAGCATACAGTGGAGATCTGCCCTGCTTGGGCGGAGCACCGCCGTGTCCTCATGGAGACGATCGGCGGTGGCGACCTCTCGCGTCCAGCCCTGGTCCAGGACATGGCGAGAGGGCATGGGAAGCTGTCTCCTCCTTCTGCGAAGCAGTAATGCTCGCAAAGGAGGAGGCTGAACGCGTTAGGGAGACGCAAAGGAGACGCCCTCACGCCCCTAGGCACCGCAGGAGACGCCCCGGGTGTCGGGAGTCACGAGCCGATTCCCGTCTACCGTAGGCGCGGGCTTGCGGACGAAGAGTAATGGGTAGCTCGCCGTCCGATAAGGACCAAGCCCGAGTTTACGGCGCGTAGTGTTCCACGCGCGCCTCAAAGAGTTGTCAGCAAAAGTGACGGGGTCCGATAGGGCTGATGCCTGTCTGGGTCGCGGATAAATTTGAAAGAGAGTTACCGCGGCCCTGGCACAAGCTACTGAAGGAACACGGGTGGGTTTATGTCAGTAAAAGTCTGACATGCCCTCCTGCTTCACACAGAGCGGGAGAAGTCACTGGATGATTTCCCAGCAGAAAATAAAATAAAAGGCAGCGGTGTAAAACTCACATTTTCTTTTACCTTCTTATCAGTTTTTCTGTTGTGTACAAACAGACGGTCCACCAACATAATGACTAACCAACTTAACACTATCATTTTATCACTAGTATCACTTCGCTATCACAGAGAGATTCACTGGCCACTTATAAAAAATACTACATTTTAAATTCTCTATACCAAAAAAAAAAAATATGTAATTCAAATCAAGGTTCCATTGCGTCATAGGTAATAATTGTATTTTTTATTCACAGGTTCAGATCTAAAGTTCGGCACAGATACATCATTTTCTTTTTTTTTTATAAAAACGTTCTATGACATAAGTGCGTTCGTCCTCTTTCGTGTTTCATCGTTCACTGTTCACGTGCGCCGTTTAGCGCGAGTTACATAAACGCGGTCGGTTTGCGCCAGATAACAATGGATCTGGATATGTGAAGGTTTACTATTGAAATATGGTGTTGATTTTTATTTTATTATTGTGCATTGTTTGTCGGTTCTTATGGCTTTTTGATTGAAATATGATAAACAATTCACTGTCATTATAATCGCCCTTTATCATGTTTTGATATGATGAAAATATGTTTAGCATCATTCACAAGTTATAATTGAATATTCCAAGATATATATGTATATATATATAAAAGAGAAAGTATGTATGTTTGTTCCTTATAGACTACGAAACGGCTCGACCGATTTTAATAAAATTTTCAGAGCATCTTTAGATTGATCCAGCCAATAATCCTGTATAGATTTTTTTAACATTGAACGCGGGAGAAACCGCGGGCTGAAGCTAGTGTCTCATATAATATCATTTTATCGACCACATACTATCATAATATAAATTAATAAATTATTCCATAGGACCATAGTTCATATTTTTTCGATAAACCTTAGATAACACAACTGATATTGGTTTAAGAATTTATCAGTATATATTACAGAAGTTAATTACAAGGACGATGTTCCAAATATTATTTTATCGACCTTATTATCTTTTTTGCGTAACAGCATAATTGATGCAGAAATAAGGGAGCCTTGGGCGCACGGTTGGCGCAGTGGTTGAGCGATTGACTGCTGCACCGCGTGTCGCGGTTTCGATTCCCGCACGGACCCAATATTTGTATGACCTACAGATAGTTGTTCCGGCTCTGGGTCTTGTGTATGTGAGTTTATATGTTTGTAAAGGCACCCACGATTCAGGAAGATTCCTCCTAGAGTGGAGCAAAGTTTTTGTAAAAAAAGAAAAAAATAAGGCTTTGTATAGATCACACTATTAGTTTTTCAAAAGTTACGGACTTCCATAAAAACTGTCATCCCCTATTTAAGCCTTTCAGGAGTTCTTTTCCAAAATCTTTCCGTAGTTCTTACATTCGTTATAAGAGGAACTATGCGTTTTGGTCAAATAATAAAAGATAAAAGATTTTTTTGCAGTAAATCTTAAGTAGGAGACTGGTGCCTGTGATAGGTATCTATAAGAGGTAGGTGACCTGTAATAAAAGTAATTACAGGTCACGGCTAGAAACACACGCGGGAAGTAACAGACAGTTGTATTAAACATAGGCCTATGCGGGATACTCAGTTTGACATGGTCTATCTTTTGCAAATACATATTACAGTTGTTACGGCTATCTATCCACTTATCATCACAATGCAATTAGCTAGTAATAGTTGTATTGTTTTCTTCCAAGCTAGGTGAAGGTGACTTATGAATCATCTGTCTGAATCTTTTCTGTTATCTACGCTGTGTCTAGAAGAAAAAAAAAACACTTTTCAATATTTAATTTTCATCGTGAAATTATCCTTTTAGAAGTACAGCTTGACCAAATATCCTCCAGAAGCCTAAGCCTAAGTATGGTCTGCTTAGCTCACTGTACTTACTGGCCAAGTATCACGATCATCTTACCTTGTTGTTAGAGTTGAGAAGAGTCAGCACATCGCCCCTCTTCATGGAGACCTCGCGCGGCGACTTCTCCGCGTAGTCGTACAGCGCCACCACGCACTCCTTGCCCGATACGTCCACCACGGGGGACTCTTGTTGCTGTACGGAACAAATTATTGTTTATGAGGATTCAAAAACTGTAAACAATTAGTAAAGTTTTACATTGGACTGGTTTTACTCTGTTTTAAAAGCTTTCCTAAACTTAAACTGTGAAATAAAGGCCCAATACAAGAGCTAAGAAAGTTACAAATACAAGAGTTTAAATGATAACCTAACTTTTGCTTAAGCTTTTATTACATAAAATAATAAAACCGGCCAAGTGCGAATTGGACTCGCGCACGAAGGGTTCCGTACCATTATCGCAAAAAAAACGGCAAAAAAACACGTTTGTTCTATGGGAGCCCCACTTGAATATTTATTTTATTCTGTTTTTAGTATGTGTTGTTATAGCAGCAACAGAACAGAAACAAAGAACAGTTGTTATAGCAGAGACAGGGGGCTGGTCTGCATTTGTGCTTTAATGGTTGCAAAACAACTCGCTTGGCTAAGTGCTTTGCTTGTTAGTATAGATGCAGGCCTACCTTGCGTCCTCCTTCAGAGGGGGCAAGGTGGCGTGGTCTTGAGGGGGAGCGCTACGGTCGTGTAGATCCTCAAGGCAAGCCTGGCAGTTCTTCCTTCACGTGGTTGCCGCCCTGTTATTGGTCTAATTCCCTAAGAAATAGACGTAACCGAAACTGTCAGACGACCTATCGCAGGGGTGGAGAGGTCATGCCCCTGGGTGTCCACCGTCGAACAAGACCAGATGTTGGATAGCAATGACCTCCCGCGTGTTTGTGCCGTGCGCGGGGACCCGTACGGGGGGATGAAGGAGTCCTGGTGATTGAGTGGAGCAGGTCTGCACACAACACATCACTTTGGTCTGGATTTCCTCTCACACGGGAGGTCGTGGGGTAGCTACCCACGATCAATCGGCTGTGGCGTCCCATAAGCGGGTTGTCATGCGAGGATCGGGTTAGGGGGGGTTGGCAGCCGGCGTGGCGTGGGGTGGCGGGATGAGCTGCGACATAGTCTCGTGTCGTTGGCAGTTCCGTGGCCCTCCGTTGCGTGCGGGCTCGTCATATTCTTTCTAACCTGGTCCTATACTGTAGGAGTAGCTCTGGCGTCACTCGTTGAGCGAGTGACGTCCCCGGCTTGAGGGCTCCGTGGCGGGTGGAGAGCTCCGACAGCGAATGTTCAAATTATCAACAAATGGATAATGAGACATATATTTCTAAAAACAACACTCGGGCTGCGTCTACGGATGCGCCTAAAAACACCAACACACTGGCTGCGTCCCCGGATGCGCCAACTAACACCAACATATCTAAGGCTGCGTCCTCTGATGCGCCAAACATACCACATACGTCTCAAGATGCGCCCAAGCGACAACCGCCTAAGGCTGCGTCCACAGACAAAACTACCAAAAAAAAACGTTCGGCTGCGTCCAAAGATGCGATGAGGAAGGCAACCGCCAGGAGCGCGCCAAACCAGGCCGCGTCCCAGGCAACGCCAACCCCATCTGCGTCCAAGAATGCGCCTCCCAACACCACCCTGAACTCAGGACCAAGGCCAGTTCTTGAACATGGCGACTCAAAGAGACCTGCTGACGAAGATGCGCCCACAACAAGGGCTGCATCAACGGCTGCGGCTTCTGAGAGGGACCTGACGAGTCTGGCCGAGGCCCCACTGACAGGCACACCAACATCTAACACAACTTGGCAAACCATCACCCGTAAGACGTCTTCTAAGAGGCGTCTGTCTACAATCGTCGAAGCCGGGCGGCAAGACGTCGTGGCGGACACCGGGGCACGCGGGCAACCAGCGGTCTCCGGTCACTGCCCTGCTGTAGTCTCCGTAACAACCGGGACGACAGCGGGTGCGGGTGCCACGGTAGTCAAGCGCAAACGCGGCAGAAAGTCGAGAGGCGGGAAAAAACAGATAAAAACCGGTGGAGGACCTGATGCCCGGGCACAGAAGCGTTCGCGACCCGAGGATTCCGTCACACCAACGGGGGTAGGCAAGAAGAGCAAAACCGCTCGCTCCCCCATGGTGGATGGGTCCTTGGTGACCTACGCCGAGGCTGCCGCGGCGTACAAGAGCAACGAGCTGTGCGTCGCCGTCATGACCGAGCCCTTCCAGGACATGACGCAGGAGCAGGCAGAGGGTATCCGGCTCAACATAGAAAACCAACTGCGGGCACTGCTCATGGCAGACCCTGACCCAACTAACCCAACATGTAACACCGCGATCCACTTTAGAGGTAAAGCCCACTTCGCAGAAGGCGTACTCAAAACCTGGTGCGAGGACAACTTCACGCTGGCCTGGCTAAAGAGGATCATAGCTAACATGACGTCCCCGCTACCGGGGACCAAACTAACTGTTCGGCCTCAGGCGGAGATACCCAAAAAGACACTGTGCATGCTTTACGTGCCAGAGAACACAGAGGACACTCCAGCACTGGTAAAGCTCCTGTCGAGGCAGAACGCCAACCTCAAGATCAACACATGGACCCTGACACACGGGAGGGTCAGACAGGAACCCCCCGGAACTTGTCTTTTCTTCCGTGTGCCGGAGTCCATAGTTAAGATTATAAAAGACCAGCAAAGGCGCGTATACTACCTTATGGGGAGCATCTACATTCGCTTCCTAGAGGAGACTGTTCCCAGTGAAGGTAGCACAGCGCCAGCAACCTCGTCAGCCCCCGTCGCGCCAGAATTGACGCTCGACACACCACTACCTATGCGTTCCTCGTCGCTACCTGCGATGGAGGGCGTTGAGGATCTGGTGGAGAAGGCGACTACCATGGCGATAACGGAGGTGGTCGAAACCTCAGATCCAATACAGGATCCCCCCTCGCCCGGGTTAACATCGGACGAGGACTGCTTTCCAGCGGGGGAGGAGAGGGAGGAGAATGACAGCAGCCTCTGCTCTTCTCCCTTGCGGGAATTGTAGGATCCTACAGACCAATCTCCAGCACAGTCAAACTGCGTCGGCCACTTTGCGCAGAGTGCTGGAAAACCAACAGCAAAAGACCATCGCCCTTATTCAAGAGCCGTGGATTAGGGCCGGCAGAATATGTGGTCTTGCGAACATCGGGGGTAAGCTGCTGCTTGACACCTCCGTAAGTAACCCAAGAACTTGCATATTTATTCCGAAACATGTACCTAACCTACTAATTAACGAATTTTGTTCAAGAGACCTTACGGCAACAAGGCTTTACAGAACAGACCAGCAACTCCCTGACATCGTGCTAGCCTCGGCATACCTGCCAGGCGACGAGGACTTGCCTCTGCCTGAGCTCGCCTCACTGGTAGAGTACTGCGAGAGGGAGAAACTGGAGCTAATCATCGCGACAGACTCCAACGCGCATCACACGCTCTGGGGTAATGTCAAAACCAACTACCGAGGTGAGGAAATGCTTGATTTTATTCTTAGGTATAATCTCGTATTACTTAACAAAGGTTCAGAACCTACCTTCATCAACGCAAGATCACAAACTATAATTGACCTAACAATAGCAACCATAGGCATAGCTAACTTCATCCAGGACTGGCAGGTCTCTAACGAGATATCATGCTCTGATCACAGATGGATCCGGTATACCATCAACCTTATCCTACCTAAACCACAGCCAAGAAGGTCCCCTCGGAACACAGACCAGTCTAAGTTCTCTAGGCTTGTCAAAGCCGAGTTAGATAAATTACCTTCTTTACCGGCTAAAATACCTGTAACCAACTTAGACGAACTTGTAAACAACATCACATCCATCCTTTTATCCAGCTATGAACAGTCTTGCCCCCTCACCATACCTAGGCAGGGAGTTAGGCAGTCCTGGTGGTGTCCAGAACTGGAAAGACACCGTCACAGGCTGAGAAGGCTGTTCAATAGAGCTAGGAACACACGGTTGCCAGAAGACTGGAACCGCTACACCTCCATCCGTAGAAACTACAAAAAACTAATCCGCCTCAGAGGTAGGACCAGTTGGAGGCGTTTCTGCACGAACATTGAAAACAACAATCAGGCAATTAGGGTCAAAGCCTGTCTTGCTAAAGAGACAGAACACTCAATAGGATGCCTGAAAAAAACAGACAACACATACACAAAAAACGACGCGGAAACCAGCGAGCTGCTTCTGACCACCCACTTCCCAGGTTGCCAGATTGCTACCCAGAATTGTTGGGAAACAGATAGGGTAAGGGACACGAGTAGCTCAGACTGGGAAGTAGCCTCAGAAGTTATCGATAAAGATAAACTAACATGGGCAATCAACACCTTCTTACCTTTCAAGGCAGCGGGGTTAGACGGCATCTTCCCAGCTCTGCTTAGGTGGAGCGGAGACTTTCTGACGGAGTACCTCGTCAAGGTCTTTCGAGCCTGTCTAGCGCACCGCTACATCCCCTTGAACTGGCGCGAAGTAAAAATCATATTCATTCCGAAACCGGGTAGGGGCGACTACACCGAGCCCAAATCTTTTAGGCCCATAAGCCTCACCTCGTTCTTCTTGAAAACGTTGGAGAGGCTTGGGGACAGGAAGATCAGAAATCAAATCTCGGAACGGTTTCCTCTACACCCTAACCAGCACGCATACTGCGCAGGAAAATCAACCGAATCGGCACTACACTGCGTAGTTTCACGCATAGGAAATGCCCTCAAAGCCAAAAACCCAACCCTTGGCGCTTTCATTGATATAGAAGGTGCCTTCGACAAAACAAGCTTCACCAGCATCGAGCAGGCACTCGCCACACACGGTGTTGCGCCAACGCTTATTGAATGGATAAATAATATGTTAAAACACCGCGCTATTCAATTTACTGTGAACACCACCACACGCGGTGTCGTGAGTAGGGGCTGCCCACAAGGTGGGGTGCTGTCACCACTTTTGTGGAATTTAGTAGTGAATGAGCTCATTGCAGAGCTCAACGCTAGCAGCCTGTACTCGGTGGGATACGCAGATGACATAGCAATTCTAATCTCTGGGAAGTTTGAGGGCATCTTATGCGACCTCATGAGAAAAGCCTTCAAAATAATCGAAGGTTGGTGCACTAAGCATGAACTATCGGTTAACCCCTTGAAAACAGAACTAATAATGTTTACTAACAAAAGAGTCCTTGGACCTCATAGACTCCCTAAACTTTTTAACACAGAACTAACTCTTAAAGACGAGGTCAAGTACTTGGGGGTGATTCTTGATAGCAAACTGCTCTGGAACAAGCATCTTGACTACAAACTTAACAAAAGCACAATCGCTTTTTACCAATGTAAAAAAATGCTAGGTAAAAAATGGGGGCTCTCTCCGAAGATCACGATGTGGCTATACACGGCGGTGATCAGGCCAATGTTGGCTTATGGCGCTCTGGTTTGGTGGACAAGGACGGAACTGTCTACCACCATTATCAGATTGCAGAGGTTCCAGAGACTGGCCTGTTCAGCAATCACCGGCTGCATGAGGACCACCCCGACAGCAGCCATGGAGATAGCCCTACAATTAACTCCTCTTGACCTATACATACAGCAAGAAGCAGCGCTAGCTGCCATCAGGCTGTTGCATCTGGGCATATGGGGAAAGAATCTCACCAGCCCACACGCTGAAATCCTGGACCGGGCGATTCGGTACCAACCTCTTATCGCCGCCCCGTGTGATAGAACACCAAACCAATCTATGTTTAACAAAAAGTATAGCATACAAACAGTAGAGGAATATAGGGATCAGTCTGGAGCCAATGAGGTACGCGTCTACACAGATGGCTCAAAAACAGACAACGGTTCAGGTGCTGGCGTACATTCCCTTGACCTCAACATTAACTTTCACTTACCGCTAGGCTTACACAGTTCAATTTTTCAATGTGAATGTGTCGCCCTAACACAAGCCGCCACTGCTGTAAAGCGCTTAGGTATGCATAACTATGGAATTAGATTCCTATCCGATAGTCTGGCAGTGCTCAAAGCCCTAGAAAACAAACAAACTAACAGCAAACTAATCTTTGAATGCCACCTTGCCCTGGAGATTATATCGACATCCAATCGAATCACCCTACAGTGGATCAAGGGACATAGTGGGTCTTTAGGCAATGATGCCGCGGATGAACTTGCAAGGAGAGGTTCTGAGATGATAGTGCTAGGCCCGTACCCACTTCTCCCCCTGCCTTTCTCACAAATTCGCACATGGATCCGCCAAAGATCAACAGAACTGCATAACAACAGATGGTCACAGGCCACAGACTGTAGACAGTCAAGAACGGCCTTACCGAATGTAAACCCGCGCTTAACCAAAAAAATTCTTAGCCTAAGAAGAAATAACCTCAGAATAATCATAGGGACAATTACGGGTCACAGCCCTCTTAACAAACATCTCTTTAACATAGGCGCCACCGACAGCCCACTTTGCAGGGGCTGTTTTAACGCCGAGGAAACAGCTGCCCACGTCATCCTGGACTGCGAGGCCGTGGTTTCCCAACGTGAAGAAATCCTCGGAACGGTGAGGTCGCTCCGCGAAGCCTGTGAAGCCCCCAGGAAGCTTCTGTGCTTTTGGACGGAGCTTGGCTGGCTACTTTAGCCGGAAACCCCACGCACAACGGACCAAAAGAGAGTCTAAGTGCGGAAAAGGGAGTCCTTCTTCTATCTATCTATCTAGCAGCAACAGAAATACATCATCTGTGAAAATTTAAACTGTCTAGCTATCACGGTTCATGAGATACAGCCTGGTGACAGACAGACAGACGGACCGCGGAGTCTTATTAATAGGGTCCGGATTTTACCCTTTGGGTATGGAACCAAAAAAAAAATTGCACTATAGAAATTATTTTCATGGACCAATTTTCTCCATTTACAGTGAAGCACTTGGAGTGCGATACAACAGCCTCTAAATCTACTAAACGTCCGTGCAATGCACCGTAATTGACCAGGGTAACATTTTTTTTTTTTATTTATCGATAGGCTCGCGTTTGACCACTATCTCGCCTGATGGTAAGCGATGATGTGGTCGACGGTGAAGCACGCTTGCCTAGAAGTAACCTATTCACTCTTGACTTGAAGACCCCAAGGTTGTAGCTATCAGGAAACAAAGACTCCGGCAGGGAATTCCACTCCTTAGCTGTGTTAACCTGCTTAACCTGTGTTATCAATCTATAGACTGGCTTATGTTTTTACTATAGTCTAGGCAAAGATAATATAATACTAGCATACAGATGCCTCATCCCATACAAAGTTTTTCATCTGATTAATCTTGTTATTTTTGTAAGTTCATCAATCGCGTTCGATCCCGTTTCACGTCAATAGATGGTGTTAGCAGCGACTAGAAAGTAAAAGGGTTTACTAGGTTCGTGAATATTTAATTCTTTAAATACAGTGAAGGTTCGTTTTATAGTATTTTTATGCACGTTTTTACAGTCTTTTTGCTTCAAAATGTGTTACAATGCAAATTTAAAAATCGGGTGGAATGCCTCAGAAATTTAAAAATGCGCCATCTACTGGCATCAATTTTAAATGATTCGTTAAAATAATCTTTGAAATGTGAATTAAGAGCCCAATATTCCATAATTTTGTACTTAGGAGAGTTGATTAAACAAGAACATACAATTTTTATGTTCAATTCCAGAAAATGTTAATTTTACACACAATTATTATCTTCTATTGAATTGTGTGTACATGTCGCGCCATCTAGTGAGATTTATTTGAACCAAAATTTCTTTATTAGCAATGAGACCCCTTGGTCTAGGCTAATTTATTCCTCATTCAATAATTTGATTGAGTACTGTAGTTACATATTATTGTAATTTATAAATAACTATGTCCATAAATACTCGATATTCCTCGTGCTGTCACTGATACGAGAGTTGAAGCCCCTAAATAATAAACACAACAATTAAAACTCACCCTGCATCCATCAGCCTGCTCCCTCAAACTCTTGATGGTGTTGCCGAAAGCCTCGAGATCAGACAGCAAGGCCTCGTGCTTCTTCAGCAGCGCTTCAGAAGAGTCCTCGTCCTTGCCGTAGTCGTGAGTGTTGGCCATGGGCTCCTTCTCGCGGATCCAAGATTCGGCCTCGTTGGCGTCAGCGAAGTATTGCTGCGCTTGCAGGGAGTCTTCTAGGTCTTGTTTGCGCTGTTGGAAGATAGAAGATTTAATAAGAGATTTTTTAAGATTGAAAATAATAAAAACCAAATATTAATACCATTTTTTCACTTCTCATGCTCTGACATTGCATATTTGTGCAGGATATAGGCTGCACAAAATCGTTTTTTGTACACAAGTGCATTAACGTATCTACTTATAAATGTATCTATATTAAGGCAAAGAAAATGAGCCATATAGCCAAACACAATAAAAAGTTCACAGATAGAATTTTGTTATTTTATTATATTTACTTTATGTGTTTTTTAAGACATAAAAGATATTAAAATTAAAATACGGTAGGTTATTTAATTAATTTAAAAAATATATATATTACATAATTAATTTAATAGTAGGCTGTATAGGTCTGCAGCCCAAGCCTAATATCAATGTCGTAATGTTTATTCGTGCGTTTATTAATTACTTCTAATTTGCTAAAATTGTTAAAATGTCCAATGAAGAAGAGGATTTAGCACTCTTTCCTAATACGCTAATTAAAGAAATGTTATGTTATACTACTGTTTTATTTCCTCGCAATCGAAATGAAAAGCAGAGTTTATAACTCGTCCACAAAACCATTTTATCCTCGACATTACTATCTGCTAATAATCTTGGATAAAAATGGTTCGTTTTGTGCACTCGTTGTAAAATCTACTATTTGCCGGGATTTCAAGAATAAACGTGCTTTTGGACTCTTGAAAGTCAATGCCGACCAGCTTGACGAATACTTGAAAAGTATATTATCACATAAAAAGTGAAGGTGAATATTACCGCTCATGGACATCTGCATCACCAAAAGTTCTACAGCCAACCTAAAACGTTTATGAATATCTTATCTGAAGACAATCACGTACCTGTAGTGCCTTCTCCTGGAGCTGCGTCCACTGCTGATGCAGATGCTGCAACCTCTGCGCGATCTCGTCAGCAGCAAAGTGTCCCGCATCCCTGAGGGCTGCGCCGGCCGCCCGCACGGCGTCCACACGAGCCTCGTGCTGCGCCATCTCACCCATGACGGCTTGGTGCTTCTTCATTAGGTTCTGCACGCCAATTAGATCGCGACCTGGTCATAAATATCGAGAGATTAGTTGAAGAACATTGCACATTAATGGTCTTAACAGCATTGTAATTGCATGCAAGCTACAAAGTTGCAGTTTCAGAGCAGTGTTTGTGCAGTTACCATAACTATCAACGGCACTATCAATAGGGATTATTCCAGGGTAGAAAAATCATAATTCAATTTAGTTGTCATTGAAATTATCAAATAATATTGGACACGTATTTTTTTTGCTTTTCCAAATCAATAAAAATTTACAAAGATAAAGCGCATCAAAGTTCAGGAGTGGGGGCTTGTGACGTCACTAAGGCAATATAAAGTGTCCTAACGGCGTGATGTCACACGCATTATATCGTCGTCACTTTATGTTTACGTGTTAAAAGAAAAATACGTGTCCAATATTTTTTACCAATCTACCTGACGGACAAAAAACAAATTTACAATGCATTTGTCCTCGAAAAGAGCGTTTTCCATGCAGCCAAACTGTGCGGAAAGTGTCACTTTTTTTTACTAGTGCTTTTTACTTTCCTGTACTTTTTTAATTTTCAACTTCTACGTCAGCCCGCCGCAAAGAGTTTTTATTATTTGAGAAAAGTTTTAAAAATTAGTTAAGTACAGATTACGAGTATCATTCATATAAAAGGTAAAACAAAACTAATACTTCATTTAAGGCGTTTTTAATTACTCTAGATTTAGATTTTGATTAATAAATTAATTTTAAATATTCATTAAATATGTTTGGCAGAATGAATATTTTGCTCGTGCCTTTTTGCGTTACGACGTGACAGCTATTTGCAAATGCGCAGTAGATATGCCCGAGGAACTATGAACTATTAGTTAATCTGTGGATATGCTGAGCGCCCTTGAATAAGCGCCATTTTATTAATTGGTTCAGATATATTTTTTTATTTCCTCGCACAATGCATAGTAAAATGTTGTATGATACACATGCGTAAGATGATTTCCGCACTTGTAGCATAAATAACTATTTCAGTAAACTACCCTATTGTCATTAAAGCTGCACACCAGCTGCTCAAAAAGTGCAGCTAACCTGCAACTTTGCAGCTGGTGGTACAGTTCATGTTCATGTGTGTTCAGTCCGTCTGCTTAGAGACTAATATAAAGCAAAATCAGCCAATATGGCTTTCAATATTACCAGTACTGAATCATAAAACTTCTGTAAGAGGAACGCGGACCCAATGCGGTGTTCGTGGATATCACATTATGTATTACTAGCTGTTGCCCGCGGCTTCGCTCCCGTGGACCACCCACAGAACCCATTTTCAGGATTAAAAAAATAGCCTATGTCACTCAGGAATAATGTAGCTTTCTATTGATGAAATAATCTTTCAAATCGGTCCAGTAGTTTCGGAGCCTATTCGGTACAAACAAAGAAACAAAAAAAATCTTTCCTCTTTATAATATTTGTATAGATTTATTGCTCAAGGACACATCAGTTTCCTTACGATATTTTTGCTTTGCCATTCCGAAAATAGTGGTAATAAAATAAATTGCAGTTCAGCTACATACCTCTGTTGGTAGAGGCGATGATGGGTTCCTTCTCGCGGATCCAGGCGGCTTCGTCATCCAAGTCCCGGAACAGCTGCTGAGCTTGCAGCGAGTCTAACAGGCGACGCTTGCGGATCGCCATGGGTTTGTCGAGAGCGGTGTAGCGACCGACGAGGCCGTCCTGACGGGGAGAAAGTTTATTAGTTCTCTAATCAAGGCAACAAAAGTGCGAGTCGGACTCGCGCACGAAGAGTTCCGTACCATTATCGCAAAAAACGGCAAAAAAATCACGTATGTTGTACGGGAGCCCCACTTAAATATTTATTTCATTCTGTTTTTAGCGTATTTATTGTTATATAGCGGCAACAGAAATTCATCATCTGTGAAAATTTCAACTGTTTAGCTATCACGGTTCATGAGATACAGCCTGGTGACTGACAGACAGACGGATAGTAATAGGGTCCCGTTTTTACCCTTTGGGTACAGAACCCTAAAAAGAATTCTGGACGTTTTTTAAGAATTGGAAAAATGGACTTTGGTTAAAAAATCGAGTTGCATACTGAGAGCCTTCTTAAAACTCTTTCAGAGAGATATACAGTCAGAGTCACAAATAATCAGTAAAAGCAGTAGTGTTGAAAATTTTTAAGATTGTTTCTGTAGAGTAGTCAAAGCTAAGGCACACTCGTAATGATGCAATCATGCAACTGTGAAACATAGTTGCCTGAAGGGGTTTATGACACTACCCATTGCCCAATAAATTAATCTATGCATAACCACAGATAATATAATACTAGCATACAGATGCCTCATCCCATACAAAGAAACCGTGCCGACGTAACTAGTGATTTTCGTCTGATTAAGATGATTATTTTTTTAAGTACTTCGATCGCGTTCGGTTCCGTTCCACGGCTGTAGACGGTGTTAGTAGCGAGTCCAATGGTTTTCTCGGTTCGTGACTATTTTTCTTTAAATACAGTGACGATTTGTTTTATAGTATTTTTTGCAAGTTTTTACAGTTTCATTGTATCAAAATGTGTTACAATACAAATTAAAAAAAACGACTGTTCTGACTTAAGAAATTTAAAACCGCGCCATCTATTGGAATCAATTTTAAATGATCCGTTCAAATGATCTTTGAAATGTGAATTAAGAGCCCAATATTCCATAATTTTGTGCTTTGAAGAGTTATTTAAAAAACAGCATACACTTTTTATGATCAATTCTAGAAAATGTTAATTTTAAACACAATTCAATAACGAATCGATGCATATCGCGCCATCTAGTGACATTTATTTGAACCAAATTTTCTTTGTTAGCGCTGGGAACCCAAGGCAACCTCGTCTGTTTTCACGCATATTACCAACACCTGGCAATTCTAAACTGGAATGCTGTATCAAATGAATACTAACCCTTTTAGTCTTAATGTTGTCAGCATCGAAGTGTCCCCTCTCGATGAACTGTTCCGCTTGAGTGCGGATAGCGTCAATCCTCTCGGCGTGAGAGCTCACGTCAGCTTCCAGTAGAGCGTGCTTCTTCTGAAGGTTCTGCACGCTGGTCAGGTCCTGCAAACAATGTAAGTTCTAGCAAAGTAAGTTGCGAATAAGTCTAATTTGACATACTGCTGTTTGCTATTACAATGTGTTAGAATAAATGCACCGGTTTTTAGATTCCATCTATTTTTTTTTGTAAACAGGTTTATGTAAAACTGTGCGACATTCGATTTCAAAGGATCTGTATTTCAAACTATGTACCGAACTAAATTGACTACCTTCACAGGTGTCATCACTTGATCAGTCAGTAAGTAATTCTTTTTTTATCTCGACATCAAAATACAATGATTATTTAACATAATACACAACCTTGTATGGAGTGGGTGTCTGAGATAAATAAGACACTGTGTTACAGACCAACCTTTTTACATTTAGGAATATTAAAAAGTGTTTAGAAGTCTGGCAAACGAAAGTAGACACTCGAATTATTTGCAAACTTTTTATATGGCAATGCTATACTAATGTCAACCCCAATTTTCCATAGGAAGCTACTTAGTTGATACTTTGTTTTAATTCGTAATCACTATTTATCTTTTTGTAAAACCATTTACACTATTTAATAATTTAAAAAATTTAATTAATAATATAGAAAACAATGATTCCTGTGATTCTTATGAATCTTTTCACATGGAATTCTTAGATTCAGATTTTGATTGATAGTGATATAAACCAAAATTATTATAGAATACTGTTGCTTTTTTTATTCAGATTGATATATCTAAAATATTACCTACCTAAATGTACCTATAGTATTTTTATTCAGACGAAGTAATATTAAAATAATTCTAAAGTATCAAATTAGGTTATTCCAGGTATTTCAGACTAGTTCTTGGGGTTGCTATGCTGATATCTTTTAAAGGGGAATGCCCATTTTGTAAGGGAACTTGGGTCCCTTTGAAAAAATGGTTGTATCTTGATGAATTTGGTTGTATATTGTAGAAAAAACACATTATTTTCATAATTAGAAAACATTTTTTATTTATTTAATGAACCCTTATTACAATGCAATAAGGTGCATACAAATGTCCAAGTGAAGAAACCTGATCTGTTGTTGTCTGTACATAAAGAGTTAAGGGCACGGATGGAATAAACACAAAATATAAAGCCTGTTTTTGGATAATATTGAAATCGCAGACACGATACCTCATAAGGGGCCTGTGTATGGGCAATCTCCTTTGCCGCGCTTTTTCAGTCACAACTTTCGTTTGCCAGACTCTATTATAGACTTATTACAAAAATGAAGTAAAGTTCGCTATTCGCTGCGCTGTACCCCACCCCTCAACTCCGCTGTTATATATTGTATTTGCTGCTGTACAGCGACTCGAAGTGTCCCGAGCCGCCTTTACATTATATTCTGCCTATATTCAAAAATGCCTTCGATCCCCAGTTACCTTGCCATAGTCCTCGCTGAGCAGCTGCCCCTCCACCTCGGACAGCCACAGCTCGATATCCTCAACAGCCCTGTTGTACTGCTGCTGAGCGGCCGCTTCTTGCAGCTTGCTGCCTTTCAGTTCGGAAGCAGCTGCCAGCTTCTCCCAGATACCGCCCAGCTCGCCGACACGGGACTCGATTTGAGCTGTAGGAAGTATTTTTTATTTAATAGTTTATACTCGCCCTGGAACGCCTTGCACAAATTACACCAATGGTACACACTCAATAAACTAATTGTTTGGTGTAAAAGCAAATAAAGGGAAGAACAGGTCTTCTCACGATGTGTACAGATTAGAGTTTGTAGACTTTTCAGAGGCCTTAGTACGAGTTTTTACTCACGCTCAATCGCGTTAACGTAAACGTTAATTTTTATTAAAACTGGACAAGCGCCGTCTGGTGACGGTAAGGAGAAACTTTTTTTTTGTATATATACATTTTGTCATAAGACATCATTTACGTTATCACGAGTGAGTACGTTAAAAAAATTTGGAATAAGCACACGGATGCCTTCAAATGATGGAATAAGTTATTGTTCTGGAAGTACTTACTACAATAGACAATGTTTGGAGTATATTGGGTTGAATGCGTCTGGGCTATTATCAAAATATTTATCAATGGTTCAAGTTTTGAATGCGATCTGATTTTAAAGGTCACCAACATGACCATGTCTGTCCTTGATATTTGATTTTATAGAAAAAGTACAATTCCAGATAACTTATCTAGCTGTGATACAAATAACTGACAAATAAGTAAATTGTATTACTAAATTCTTCGAATTTATATTGTAGACAGTCTATGTTCAGTAATCTGTTGATCATGAAGAAACAGCCCTATTCTAATTATATTTCGAGTACCATCTACGGCTATTTGATCTAAAAAAATTAGTAATAGTTACGTTTAGCGAAGTGCTCTTGTTCAAGCAGCCTGGAACCAGTGACGGTGATCTCGTCGATACGCGGCTTGTTGGCCTGCAGCTCCTGTTCAAAGTTCTGGTGCTTCTGCACCTTGCCGTTCAGGTTGGTGGGGTCCAGGTACGAGTCGTCTGTCGCGAACTTCAGCTTCTCGTTGATCCAGCCTGGCAAAGAACACTGGCTTATTAGAACCTCCTAGGTAATTTAGGCTTTTTATTTTTATTTGAAATGTAATAGCAGCTAAATGTAAAGCTTAAGTATACTTTTAACGGTGACTAGATAAAAGTGACATGTAGAAAGAAAATATACAGGATGAATCTTTGAACGACGTTTACTTGAACAACGCTGCCGCATTTGCCGAATTATTTATGAAAATAATAATAATAATAATAATCTTTATTTATATAAAAACAGATTGCAGTACATGTAACAATTTTACAAAGTAGGTAGTTGTAAATCTCTGACAATCAAGTGGGTGACGTGCTGTCCTCCTTGCTAGGCTATGAAATAGCCTGTATTAAGGAGTAACAGTGCCGATACCCTCTAATTGTATTAACAAAATTTAAGTTTTACAAGGTATTTTTTTTTCTATTCTTAAAATCTATAGGTACATAATTATTAGAGTGCGAGCGTATTTGTGTGTGCTTGTGTGTTTGTGCGTGTGTGCTGTGTGTGCGTGTATAGGTGTGTGTGTATGTATGTATGCGCGTGAGCGTGCGGCTGTGTATGTCAGTGTAAGCGTGCGTAAGTAAGGGGATTGGATTTGTGTGGGTCTATGTTTTGGGTGAGTGGTACAATATACAAACTTATCATAATTTAATTAAATTAAATATTTTTCTGTTTCGTCGTAGGTTTTATTTTGAAGGAATGTGCGGACGGTCTCTTTACAATTACGATAAGACAATTTATAAATTGGGCAATTTTTGTTTATTGTATTATAAAGAGACGGACCTAAATAATAAAAGAATCTTCTAGTAAACGACAAGCGAGTTTTTGGAGGAGTACATATTTTATCTTTTCGGCGTTTCGTAATTTCAATGTAGGGGGTTATGCGGTGTTGCAACAGAATTAACTGTAAAATAAAGTGTTGCCGCACGTTGAGAACGTTGCAGTTTTTGTATAACTGATCAGTTGGATAAATTAGTGGACGGAAAGTAGCCACTTTCAGTATGGCGCGATGTGCAACTTCCAACGGTTTAAGGATAGTCTTTGCAGCACCACCCCAACAGGGAATACAATAGGTAATAATAGATAGGCATAAGGCAAAATAAACATTACGTATAATTATAGGATTAGCAATATTTCTTAAGGTTTTGAAGATATATATAAGTTTGCGAACTCTGCCAGTAAGGACATTAACATGAGATTTAAATTTAAGATTCTTATCTATGATTACACCTTTTTTTTTTTTTTTTTTTTTTTTTTTTTTTTTTTTTTTTTTTTTTTTTTTTTTTTTTTTTTGCGTGGAGAAATGCTCATGCATACTGCACTACCACGGGGAGATAGTGCAGTTATGTGGGACTCTAACCCACTAAAACTCCACGGTGTCCTCCAGTGCCGCTTATGGCGGGAACACGGGCACGCGTTAGCACTCACCGCGAACCCGCCGCGGCTGTCCGTCACCGGACCCTCCTCGGGGGAGTACCCCCCATCACCGGCGCGCAAGAACACACTGCACGCCGTGACCACCCCAGGGACCAAATCAGCACATGGGTGCCAGACGACCCCGTGTATGGCACCCTTGGTCCCAGTGTGACGGGTCGAGGTCAATGGCCCCGCCACCTACCATTTTGCGGCCGCAGGGGATAGGGAGAGCGGCTAACGCTATACCGACACTCCTCTTCCCCTGCGGCCCCACCGCGTCCGCCATCAGACGGTGGCGACCCCGTCTAGGCCGCGGAAGGTAGGGAGAGCGGCGCACCGCAATACCGGCACTCCTCTCCCGCCGCGGCCTCCAACCCTCAGCCGCGATATCGTATGGGACCTGGAAATCTCCATAAGACATCGCGGCCCGCCTCAGTTGCGATGTCGCCTGTTACCAAGCGGCACCGCAACCTACTAGTTGGCCGCTACGTCGTCGGCTTAATCGGCAAAAGCCCTGACGAGCGGCCCCTCCTCGGGTTCCTCTTCGCTTCACCGTGGGTGACCAAGCCACGGTTACTGAGCCCCCCCGCCTCGACAAAGCGGGAACCCACCGGGGGGGATCTATGATTACACCTAGGTATTTGATTTCATCCGTAGAGGATATAGGTGCACAGTGGCATAAAACTTGAGTCTGCAAATTGCATGTGTGAGCTTTAAGTGATATTGGTGGGTTTGGTTGGGTAGCAGAACTGATCGAGTAGGTAATGAACTTGGTTTTAGAGGTATTAAGTGTAAGCATATGGCAATAAAGCCAGTTTAGCGCTACATTAAAGCCATGCTGTGCCTTGTCTTCGAGTTCAGACCATGTTTTAGCGACGAAAGTGATAGCAGTGTCATCAGCAAAGGATGTTATCTTGGCATTTGGGATATCTAAATTGCACAATTCATTTATACAAACTACAAATAAAGTGGGTCCCAATATGCTTCCTTGCGGAACGCCATAGTGGATGGGGAGCTCAGTGCTGCTGTGTCGATCAATCTTGACTATCTGGGAGCGATTTGTGAGGTAGTTTCGAAATAGATCAAGTTGCAGTCCCCTGACACCCATTCTTTCAAGTTTGAGTAAGAGAGAACGGACGGGAACGGTGTCAAATGCCTTCGCAAGGTCCAAGAATATCGTAAGAATCTTTTTATTAGTGTTCAGGTTGTGTACGATATTGTTAGTTAATTCCTGAACTGCGTCACAAGTAGACTTGTTTTTACGAAATCCAAATTGTTGTGGTGATAATAATTTGTAGTGTTCTAGGTAGTGTACAAGTCTTTTATTGATAAGCCGTTCCAGTACCTTGGATAAGGCAGTCAGTACTGCAATGGGACGGTAATTATTCGGCAGGTTCCCGTCGCCTCCCTTGAAGACTGGGTGAATGATTGCCTTTTTAAAAGAAGAGGGAAAGACGGCAGTCTCGAAACAAAGGTTAAAAATATGGCATAGTATGGGTGCCAGGGAGATTGAGTACCTCTTCAGGATGTAGGGTGATATGCCATCCCAGCCAGTTGCAGCATCAGAGCGCAAAGAATGGATGACTGTTGTAATTTCGTCAAGGTCAGTAGGGTCGAGGACGAACGATGAAGTCGATGTGCTATCAGAAGAAGGTTGAGTAACTGTTAATGGCTGTGTAGTACTGGTGTGAATTATATCATTTGCAAGCCTCTCGCCAATGTTTACGAAGTACGAGTTAATAGTGTTGCAAGACTCAATAGGTGAAGATGACAAAGTCAGTAATTGAGCAGATGTATTCTTAGATTTAGTAGTGTTAGTTACCCGTTTAATAGTGTCCCATAGTGTTTTTGGGTGTTTACTAGCTTTATTTAGTTCCTCTGTATCATAAATTCTCTTTGCTTTCTTTAAAATACTAATACAAAAATTTCTGTATCGAAGGTAAGTAATTTTTAGTACTTCATTTCCTGGGAAATTTTTAACTTTCTTGTGTAGAGCATCCCTGTTTCTTATGCACCGTAATAAACCAGATGTGATCCACGGTTTAAGGATTCTTTTTTTTGATGAAACTTTTTTTACTGTGGTATTTTCAGAAATGGATACAGCCATTAAGTTCAGTAATCTATCGGTAGCCATATTTGCGTCTTTTATACTGAAAATAGGAGTAAAGTCCAGATTTGATATTGATTTGTCAAGTCCTTCATAGTCAATTTTTGTTATATGGGAGTTTGTGACCGTTCGTAGACATTTATCGTGAATGCAAAGTAAGGAGGAGGAGTGATCAGTTATTGTGGAGGTTAAGACAAATGTGTGGGTGGGGGAAATTGTTTTGAGGAATGTGTGATCCAAACAATTGCCATCCCTGGTCGGTAAGGTGTGGGCAGGAAGATAACCGTGAAAAGCGAGGCAATTTAGGTAATCGTGGGAGCGCATGTCAGATGTGGTAGGTTTGATGTCCACGTTCAGGTCACCTGTTATAACTACCGATTTAAATCTATGCAGCGACGGAAGAAGGTTATTAAGAACTGTGAGAAAGCTGTTTATATTGTCTATTGACGGCGATCGATAAATACAGATTATCGCCAAGTCAAAGTTAATTTTTATAATAAGACCCGATGCAGATCGGTGGAAATCTGGCTCTTCGCATGTAACAGACAGGTCCGACTTCGAATACACCACTACACCATCACTCTGATTTATATGTTTGGTGGTCATGAACGCGGAGTAATTATTGAGAATCGGGATAGTGCTATTGCTAGAACAAGGTAACCAGCATTCAGTTAAAACAACCAAATCGCAATCGAAAGAAATTTGGTGCAGAAGCGTTTGCAAGTTTAAGAAGTTACGGTTTACAGAGCGAATGTTTTGTGTCAGGATTTTAATGAAGTTATTAGGACACTTCACAATGGAAAGTGTTTCCTCAGGTGCGCATGTATAGGTAGTTGATACAGATAGTTCGTCGATGTTGTCAATTAAATTGTTTATGGTATTATGCATTTTTGCGGTAAAGTAAAAGTAGTTTGATGGTTACGAGAAAATAGGGTGGTATTTGTTTTAGGAACGTGTGTTCGAAGCTTATGATTGGGGGTAATAAATTTAAAAACATATTTCTTATGATATTGAAGTAGCTAGGTAAGGAATAATAGGGATGAACGCAAGCATATGTAAAGAGTATATAATATGGTGTCATGGTGAAGTTGTAATATGTTGTTGCTGAGTTATTCATGTATGAGAGTATGTTGTGTTGATAGTAATAGTTAAGTGTATGAGTTTTGTTTGTGTTTGTATTTAGTATTTTAACATAAAAAATAGTAAAATAAATCAAATAATACGTATGATATTTGATGATTGTCGCCAGCTGCTTCAGTTGTTCTTCGCTTTTTACCAAGATAGTCTGGCTATCAGGATCCTTTTTTAGCATAACTCTTCCGTTTGACGTCCAACAAAAGTTGTACTGGTGTTGCTTAGCGTGGCTTCTAGTAATGTAAAATAACCTTTTAGTATTCGCTGTTAAAAGCTCGGTGATGTAAATAGGTTTTTCCTGGGCAGATTTTATGTTCAGGTGGGTTGATTTTATCTTGTCTTTGGGATTGCGTTTATTATAGTCTTTAACAGCAGCAAGAAAATTCGTTTTCGTCAGCGTATTACAGAACTCGACTGACAAACTCGATGTTAAGTTTTCCTTTTTTGAGGGTAATCTTACAATATCACGGATACTAGCAGAATCTGTATCAAGGCCGATGTGTCTTGATAGGTGCGTTATAGTTTCATACAGCATAATTTTGGTCTCATTCTGCCTTTTAGGTACATTGCGTAATTCTATAGAGGTCTTGATAAGATTGTGGTCGAGAACTTCCAACTTGTTTCCTAGCGTAGCTAGCTGGATTGCCATGGACCCACGTAGATTTTCTAGTCCTGTAATTTTATTTTCGAGTGACTGTAATTGATCAGATACCGCTGTCATTGCCTTTTCGAGATCGTTATTTGTGACCTTAATTTCCGTGTATTGATTTTTTATATCTTTAATAGGGCCTTCCAATTTGTCCAATCGGGTGTTCTGAGTACACATAATCTCATTGATCATCTTCTTGATGTCGTTTTTAAAAATATCCAGGTCATCACCGGTGACTTCATCCGAAAGGCATCTGCGTTTGGCTCTCTGGGTGATTTTCCCTTCTGAGTCTTCGTCTGCATGCAGCTTCCGGATATCAGACTCCGATCGCGATGAGAACTGATTTGGAGGAGTTTTGGGTGCTGCCTTAGGCATGTTAGCCTAACTTGTTAATTTGTTTAATCAGAACTACAAACCAAAACAAAGCAAAGTAATCACAAATAAGTTACTCGCTAATCGCTATCGCTCGCAAGTTGTGGCAGCCGACAAGGATGACACACGCACGGCTTGCGCGCAGCAGGCTCCGCCTTCTATCTCCGTCTTGACTGTTGCCGGCTTTCTTACTCCAGTACTTTGCGTTTCGCGTTCTCTTCAAACTTTATGCACGCCTAGTACTTTTGCGAAATATATTTAACATTTAATGTCTAAATAACTATTAATTTGGTATACAATTTCAGAAAAAATATCTTGAACGGAATGCACGTCTAAACGCTTTCGCGGTCCGAGGGGAAATAATTATAAACTACTTAATAAGTGACATAAATAATATGTTTGAACACAATTCTGTAAAGTTGCAACAAATATAAATTATTGTAAATCAAAATTAGACTTACCCTTGGTCTCATCGCAGTCGCGTTCAAACTGCTGGTATTTGTAGGCATCCTCCAGCAGAGCACGGCGCTGGCTGGACTTCTCCAACAGGGCGGCGCGCCGCTCCAACAACTGTTAGAACATACACTATTGTAAGAAATTGTTGCGCACCTGAAGTAAACAACACTTTCAAAACTAATTGGGAATATGCATGTAATCAGAGACGACGTTGAGAATTAAAAAGAGAAGCCCGACGTGCCATCTGACGTCAGATACCACGACGCCCATACAACTGCCTAATAAAACAGCGTTTTCGTAGAGGGTTATATTTATTTAAACTTTTACATCTCTTTATTTAAAATAATAATAATATCTCCCTCGTTATTCGATCAATTTTGCTTCTGCTTTCACTATTAGTATTGTATTACAGTATTTTTCAAGTGTTTATTCAAAAAACTATTTGACAAGGAGTCAGACGGACAATAAGTTGCTACTACATGTCCCTTATATTGCGTTTTTATTTCAATTTTTTGTTGAGAGGTCATCAGAAAACACGAAATACAGACATTTTGTTAACTGTTGCTGAATCTAGCATATAAAATCAATCTGCCTAGCCTTTTCCCAACTATATTGGGGTCGGCTTCCAATCTTACCGGATTCAGCTGAGTACCAGTGTTTTACATGGAGCGACTGCCTATCTGACCTCCACAACCCAGTAACTGGGCAACACGATACCTCTTGGCTAGACTGGTGTCAGATCTCAAGCTTCTGACTACCCGTAACGACTGTCAAAGATCTTCAAATGACAGCCGGGACCAACGGCTTAACGTGCTTTCCGAGGCACGGAGGAAACTCGGTATGTTGAAATGGTCACCCATTCACGGACTGACCTCGTCAAGCGTTGCTTAACCTTGATGATCGACCTGTGCGGCTGTTATTATTTAGCAACGAGCTCCTCTGCTGAATCTAGCATATATATTCCAAAAAAACGTACATATATATTAAGATACATGATAAGGATACATACCATCTCCCTCCTCTGCGCAACATCGTCAGCAGCATAATGCTGTCCCTCAATAAGTTTAGAGGCGAACTCGTCCAGAGCCTTGATCTTCTCCTCCTGTGCCACGAGAGACTTCTCGAAGTCCTCGTGCTTCTTGAGGAGGGCTTCCACGGAGTCAAGGGAGTCGCCCACATCTTCGTTGGCGAGGAAGGCCTGTGAAAGAAAGAAGGATTATATTTTTGATGTTTATTATTCGGACTACCTACCAACCTATTGGATTCGTCAAATTATTTATTACGTATATTTTTTAAGTAAGAAATAAATTATTTTTCTCCCAATCAATGAGATTAGAATAGTATAGTATTTTTTATATAAATGATTAATCATTTATATAAAAAATATTATTATTTTTTTTTTTTTAATTTAAAGAAAAAAAAAATTATTAATCAACAAAAGTTTAATTCATTACTTTTGTTGATTTGAGACAATATTAACACAGTCAATTTTAAATTAATCTTTTATCAGTTTTAGACATACACACACAGACATACATATACTCATGTTTTTTTTTTCCCATGGTAGGCGATTACAGTTATTGTATCTGCAGTGGTTAAATTCTAGAGTCAAAAAAAATCATCATAAAACTTTTTCCTTACCTCCTGCTTGTGCATCCAAGCATCAGCCTGTTCAGTATCTCTATAGAACAGCTGCAGATCCATGCACTGCAGATACAGCACACGCCGCTGCTCCCACAGCTGATGCAGCGCTGAGCTCTCGCGCTCAAGGTTCTCAAGCGCGGACGATACTTCAGATGAGGCGCGGTGACCGCTTTCGACAAGCGCTTGTCCCGCTGCAGCGCACGCGTGGATCACGTCTGAGCGGGCGTCCATCTCACCCTGCAATTGGATATTTATTAGTATCATGAAAATTGTGTCAAACTTATTTAATGTGGGGTGTCGACGGGCTATAAAAAACAAATTCTAATTAGTCAAGTAGATGATGAAATAATAACAAAACCGGCCAAGTACGAGTCGGACTCGCACACGAAGGGTTCCGTACCATTATCGCATAAAACGGCAAAAAATTACGTTGTTGTATGAGAACACCACTTCAATATTTATTTTATTCTGTTTTTAGTATTTGTTGTTATAGCATCAACAGAAATACATCATCTGTGAAAATTTCAACTGTCTAGCTATCACGGTTCATGAGATACAGCCTGGTGACAGACAGACAGACAGATGGACCGCGGAGTCTTAGTAGTAGGGTCCCGTTTTAACCCTTTAGGTACGGAACCCTAAATAACTACCTGGATTAAGCATATTAAATTTAGGCAGTGGAGGCTCGCTACTTTATACCTTCGCAAAATATACAAAGGCGTGATGTCATAGACTCAATGTACCGTCGTTATTTTTTGTTTACGTGACAAGAGAAAAGATACGTATACAATTTTTAATAGTAATCTAACTGATGACGGCAAATAAACAGATTTTTTTAGTCATCATCTCTATTATGTTTGTAGGTTTTAGTAGGTTTGTGTGACTTTATGGAAATTTTATTTTTTTATACACGATGGTTTTAACTACAACTCGCAAAGTTACTTTTGCTACCAATTACCTTTGTTACCAATTAAAGTTCGAGCTTCAGTTGAGTATACCCATTTCTGGCGTTTTAAAATCCAGTTGCCTGCATACCTTCAAGGTCTCATAGTTGTTTGGAATCAATAATTTGAATTGAGGTAAGCAATATGTTTGTTTTGTTCTTTAATTGCTAACTCTTCCTGAGATAAGCGTCTGAGTATCAATTCACATTTGTTCTTAGTTGTTGTTTTCTTCAGACAACAAAACACTTCATTTGTATTTGGAGAATTAAGAGTTCAATATAAATGTGTTACAGCAACATCGTATGTAGTGTTACAGCAACATCGTTTATTGTTTTACAAGCACACTATCTGTTACCTTATGCTCCTGATGCTTCTCGAGCAGCGCCTCAGCGCCGGGCACGTCCTTGGCGAGGTCGTCGGCCGCGATGAGCGCGCGGATGTCGCTGACCCAGGATATCAGGTCGCGGTAGTCCGCCAGGAAGCGGTGCAGCAAGTGGGACGACTCTAGTTCCGACCGACGTTCCTGTACAATGGTCAATTTGATATTTATTTTGGTATTGGTAAATGTGAGACATGATTATAGTATTTTAATTTTTATTCTCATAGTTGTAATGGTTGTTTGTCCTAAATCGAATATTATTTTTAGTTATTTTTGTTTAATAGCCTCGCACTTGACCACTATCTCACCTGATGGTAAGCGATGATGTGGTCGAAGGTCGATTGTATTTGTAAATCTTCCAGACTCAATATAAATTGTTATTGAATTAAATAAATGAAATTATCTATCAAAATTTTGCCAAAATATACATTTTTACACTCTTTTAAGGGGGGCTAAATCTTAAGGTACAAAACAATATTGAAAAGAACATTATATTGAACTGAGAACATAACAAGATTTTGAAAATTCGAAGCGGTCGTTACCTTAGCCTTCGCCACCAGCTTCTGCCAAGCGAGTGTGATCTCATCGCGCTTGGAGTGGATGGCGGGCGCGTGGTCCGCGTGGATGGCGGCCAGTCGTGCGGCCTCGCCGTCCAGGGTCGACACCTTGTCTTCTAGAGCGGCCAGGTCGCGTTCGACGCCCTCGTGTTTACGCTACACAAATGGGAAATGGAACAAATTAGTTTTGTATTCATACAAATCCTACAGGTAATTCAGACAATCAGTAATTTACATTTAACAAAGAACATAATATATGTTTCAATGACGAAATCAACTGTTAATTCAGCTTTACAAACATAATCTTGTTTCTTTTTTCATGTTTTAACATATCTCAAGACTCTGGGGTCCCGGACACTTGGAAGCCGTACCGAAGTGGAATGGGTGAAGCCAACTTGTAGAGGCTCCGCGAGACACAAGACATACGATCCTTCACCAAGTTGAATGGCTTGCAATTTTACTCGTCCTTGTTACTCTTATGTCAATGATACAAAATACGGGCTTAGACGTGGATTGGCACACACCAGCCCGTTCGACCGGTTTACCTGTAAAGTCTGCACAGTAGCGAGGTCCCTGCCGTAGTCATCGGAGCCCAACACCACATCCTTCTCGGAGATCCAGGCGATGGTCTCATCGGCATCGCGGTTGAAGCGCTGGATTTCGTGCGCGCCAAACAGGCGCTCTTGACGCATCAGCGCCATCTGGCGGAGACGCTGCCAGGCCTCGTTCAGCTCCTATGAGAAAAAAATAGGATGTAGATCGTGGAATAGCTTGGTTTTGTAAAGTTCCCATGCATTTAGTAGCTAGAGGAAAAAGCCATAAATTCGGCGTTATGATTTTGAAAAGCATTGATTTGTCTCCTGAGTGATAAACTTTAAAAGTGTCATATTTACGCAAGTTGTCTTCCATCAATGATTGTAGCAAAATCAATAGACACAAAATAAAAATGTATCCTGTCACCAATTAGTCTGATTATTTAAAAAGTTGTTTCAAAGCTAAAAGAAGTTATACTCATAAAATAAATAGTTATAAAAATCTAGACAGTAACGTTAATCGAAATATTTCCTACAATCACCATAACAGTATCTCCATAAGACGAGTTGTTCTGGATTTCCTAGAACTATTAAAAAAGTCAAATTTCTTTATTTCAATTAAACCATTAAGCAGCACTTTTGAACGTCAAAAAGTTTCAATTTATAAGTAACTAGCTTCAGCGCTCGGCTTTGCCCGCGTTAATAGTTCAAAAAAACGCCACCAAACTTTACAGGATTATCTGCTGGGTCAATCTAAAGATTCTCTGAAAATTTCATTAAAATCGAGCCGTTTCGGAGTCTATAAGGATCATACATACATACATACTTTCTCTTTTATATATATATATATATATAGATAAAAGACTCTATAGTTCAACTTACATCCTTCCTCTTCACAATGGTCTCTCTCTCGGGATGCCCCTCCAGCACGAGCCGCTCGGCCAGCTGGTTGACCTCGGTGACGCGGTACTCCTGCGCCGCCATGTCCTTCTGGAACTCGTCGAACTTGCGCTGCAGCACCTCCACGTGTTCCAGGTCCGAGCCGAACTCGTCCGCGCACACGAAGGTTTCCTATGAAAAGGAGATAGAGATTAGAAAATATTGATCAATTGTAACATAAGAACACACCAGTATTCCCTGAAGAGTTAGATTAGAAAGGCAATATTTCCCCCCCTTTTAAATGGAATTTTAACATAAATGTGGGTATGGTTATAATGTAGTACACGGCTGTGTTGAGATCGATTTCCAAAATCCGAAGATTAAGGGTACACTAGTCGACGGCACGAACTATTTTGAGCGCGGGGTTAAAATGCATTTTATATCAACCGACAACACGTGTGGAAGAGATAGATGCTGTGATGAGCAGTAAGAACCTAGTTCGCGTACGAATACACACTTTTGCAAATTTTTAGCGAAATGGATAATGATTTAGGATGAAACCGAGCGCGCGAAATTTTACAAACAGACCTTTGGCAGTCTAGATATCATGAAAAAACGACTAAATCTATCTGTTCAAAAATAAATTATTTGCATTGTTGAACTACTAATCTATCCCTGTATGGAGGCAGTTTTGCAATATTCCGTCTTCTTATGGTATTTATTTGCGCCCAAAAATGCGTTAAAATTAGCGTCGAAATGTGAAACTTTCGACGCTCATAACTTAAAATATTTACTTTTTTTATTTTTTTGCTTCCATATAATGATGAGACAAATTGATATCACTTTTTTTTTTGGACGTACATCGTGAAACAGTAATCCCTAGACTACGTTTGTATGGAAGAATTTTCGACTAGTGTAACCTTAAAGCTGTTTTGTGAAGAAACTGAGATTTTTCATTATTAAACTTCCAAATGTCCACTAATAGACATTAATTTATACTTTAGATTGATAAATAGCACGGTTATGATTACTCAACATAATGTATTCTGTTTACTCGACTAATATATTTAAAAAAAGAAAATCCCACATTAGGCATTTCATCCTGTATCATGGGTGCGTTTACAAACATTTAAACTCGCATACACAAGACACCCAGATCTTGAACAACTATCTGTCTATTTCAGTGAACAAATATTAGAAATGTTTTAAGGAGATTTGATCCAGTATGTTTAGGTACTGTTTCTGTGCCCAGTTAGTTTCTATCATCTATTTGATAAATTGGAAAATGTAACAACGCTTTTGTGTAATTATATCTGCCAAATAACTTTTCTGGAACCAGAGGTGGTGAAAGAAGATTTTCCGCTTCTAGACTTAAAATAGCCACTCAATATAAAACATGCCTCATAGCATTGTAAAGGTCAAAGACCAACTTAATTGAAATGCTCATCAAGCTAGAGAATGTCTATAATATTCTGATGACTCAGTGACCTTCAGTAAATGTTTTATTGGTAATTAATATTATTCTAACCAATTAAGGTTAATTGAATATAATTACCATATCGTCAAATCAGAATTACATAAGTTTAATATTAGCCTTTCAAACTGCAATGCAGTATCTTTGAAAATCAATAAACATGGTGATGTTTATTAATTTGCAAAGATACTGCATCACTAAAGATGTTTTTTCTAGTGACAAAGACATCTTTAATGATGACTTCATTATAACATTTAATCATGTCTCTATCAAAAGAATACATCACCGTATTCTTTCTAAGTGCTGACGTCATTCACCTATTTCAGTACATTTCTGGCTAGTATTTCGGCAAGGCGAACAATCTTTATTGTACTGTTTAGTTAACATGGCCTATATAGTCCGCGATATGGGTCCACGCCCAAGATTGTACTAATGTAGGCTACGCCCACGTTCAACCATTACTTTATATTAACCTTACAATGTGAGTTACACAATTCTTTTTTTGGTATCTAATTAGACTTTTTGGGTAGAAACTAATTTAGTTAATACTATCTAATTTTAACTTATTCAGTGAGGTATAAAATACTGACTTACGTCTGTCAATAATCATATTTTATCTTTGTAGGTTGATGAATGCTGTGTTACTTTGATTGTCTTATTGAGAAAAGACAGCAGTAGTTAATTACGTAAAAAGACAATTATATGTTTCAGGGATATTATTATTGTAAACATTCAAAAAAAGTTAATTGATGATTTCCTTTTTATATACATACATAAATAAACTATGAAGTTTTGGACAAAATGTTCTCATTTCTTTTTTTATCTCGTATAGGCTTGCGCTTGACCACCATCTCATCTGATGGTAAGCGATGATGTGGTCGACGATGGAGCACGCTTGCTTAGAAGTAACCTATTCACTCTTGACTTAGATACCCCTAGATTGTAGCTATCGGGAAACATAGACTCCGGCAGGGAATGCCACTCCTTAGCTGTATGCATAATAAAAGTATAAAAATTTTGATAAACTTCAACTGATACTATATCAACACTTACTTTATCATGAATCCAGAACATGACCTCATCGCAGTGTCTCAAGAACTGCACAAGGACCAAAGCCTGCTGCAGCTTCATCCCCTTCTCCGCCAAACGGGACAACAGAAGCTCCCACAGACGGTGCAACTCGTCCAAACGACGACGGATGGTCTCCGAAGCGAAGTGACCGGCAGAGATCATCTCACTGCCGGTGTTGTCAAGTACTACGATGGCATTGGAGTGGGCTGCCACCTCGGCCTCGAAGGCTTGGTGCTTTTGGATCTTGGCCTGTTGAGAAAAGATGGTGTTAGGTCAGAAGAAGACTTGTAAAACGCCATGCTATGTAATGTCGAAGAAGCATACTCATTGGCTACATTTGTCGTAGGCAATGAACACACAATGGCGACAGGTCTAACATGTATTGTGTGCTCCAGCCCGTTTAGAAGCAGATCTTGTAGTTTCTGCAGTGGGCTATATTTAACAAGATATTTTTTATTTTTTTATTTAACTACCAGTATAGCCATGGTATCTCCTACCCTATATGTATAAACTACAATCTACAATGTATGTATATCATGTGAAATTTCTTGAAGATTCAAATCTTACCTGAAGGTTAGTAGGATCTTTGTAGCTCTCATCGCTGGCGGCCTGGAGCTTCTCCTGGATCCAGGACTCCAGCTCATCAGCGTCACGCTTGAAGTACTGGAACCTACGAGAGTCTTCCAGCTTCTCACGCTTGGCGCGGGCTTCCTGCTTGAAGTCTTCATAGCGGTTCAGAACCTGTGTGTAAGGTGAAGGTATTTAGTTTATAGATCACTAGCTGTCCCACGCGGCTTTGCTCCCGTCAACTGGCTACCTACTTACCCTACATACATGAACGTTGTGTAACTTTAAACTTACGCAGCGCACGCAACGGAAGCTCTCAAAAAGGAATATTTTGTCCTGTTTTTGCAACATTTTTCATTTATGCTCAGCTCCTATTGGTCGTAGCGTGATGTTATATAGCCTACAACCTTCCTCGATAAATGGACTATCCAACACAAAAATCATTTTTCAATTCCACTCAGAAGTTCCTGAGATTAGCGTGTTCAAACAAACAAACAAACTCTTCAGCTTTATAATATTAGTATAGATTACATGGACTATAAAAACTCATGCCTGAAGTATTCATAGCGGTTCAGGACCTGTCTTTAAGGTGAAGAGAGAGAAGATTTAGTTTTTGGATAATTACTGACTATAAAAACTGCCTATAAATATTCAGACGGACGAAAGGATCTATAGCATAGTTTTTGTTTTACAATTTCTGTAATAAGTAGTGCTGCATTTCTGTTTAATACTACAGCCTTTTATTTAGACTGAAAATAGTCTTTTTAGGTGCCTAAGGGCCCAAACACAAAACTACAAATTGACGCGATGCGAATTCGCAACGATAAAAACAGCTAATCAATTCGCACTTTTGTGTTTGGACCCTATAACCTTAATCTCAGTGGTCACCGAATATTGATGCGATCTTTCAACTTTTGCCACAAAACAGTCACTTGCATAAAATATACGACATTTCCGAAAAATCTAGCTAGGTGTATTACAGTGTTTTAGCAGATCAAGAATGAAGACTTTAGTCCTTTCAATACCGTTCCTGTTGGACTATCGATGCACCTACGTGAAAGAAGTCTCGTAGACTCTTACGTCATTCACGTATCAAGGATTGATATAGCCCGTTTATTTTCGTCTAGATGTACTATCTTATCTGTCTTGCAAAATACCATTTCGTGTAATTGAATTTAAGTGGCTTCAAATTGCGATACAGTCTAACTAGAAAACATCTACTCATGCCGTATCAAAACCAAAATCATTGTGCTCATCAGGAATAAGAACAAAAGATCTTTCTTAAAATATTTAAAACCTTAATAGGCTACGTGATATTACTCATTTCCACCTATCAGTTGTGTGCTACTTTAGCGTAGGTACTTAACACTTATCACTCCAGTAATTAATTAATTGAAGTAACGCGTGACCAGACACTAGGGCGTTGAGTTTGACTGCCTGACAAAATTCCACAGAATTTAATTTGATTCTATTAAATCGTACACCATACCATCATCATCTGCCTAGCCTTTGCCCAACTATATTGGGGTCGGCTTCCAGTCTTACCGGATTCAGCTAAGTACCAGTGTTTTACATGGAGCGACTGCCTATCTGACCTCCACAACCCAGTAACTGGGTAACACGGTACCTTTTGGCAAGACTGGTGTCAGATCTCAAGCTTCTGACTTCTGACAGCCGGGACCAACGGCTTAACGTGCTTTCCGAGGCACGGAGGAAACTCGGTATGTTGAAATGGTCACCCATCCACGGACCGACCTCGTCAAGCGTTGCTTAACCTTGATGATCGACCCGTGCGGCTGTTATTATTTAGCCACGAGCTCCTCAAAAATCGTACACCATACCACAGTAAAAATATACAAACAGTATGGCAACCTACAAACGAAACGGTACACTCACACAAACATACGTGACCACTCGTCGCGTCGCGGTGCTCAGCTGGTACTGACAGCACTGCAGACGTTGCGTAAGGCTCTTGTCGGTGTATGTGTGAGTGTGCCGCGGCCGTTCCGAGCGTTTGTATGTAGTTTCCATACTGTTTGTATATTTTTACTGTGACCATACTTCTCTAAACACATAGATTAAATTGTCGTTTTTCTGTGCTTTCACTTGATAGGTACGATTACATTGTATGGCATGTAATGGTAATTTACTGGTTTCTCAATCAGTCAGAGTATTTTTTGAGGAACTATCAAGTTTTTCATTGTCTAGCAACTTAGCAAGGCTATATAAGTTGTATCCAAACATGCGTCAACATTTAGATTTTCGGCAGAGCTGAGTGTCCGTCATATACGAATACGCTGCCTGACTGCCTATCTGACCTCCACAACCCAGTAACTGGGTAACACGGTACCTCTTGGCAAGACTGGTGTCAGATCTCAAGCTTCTGACTACCCGTAACGACTGTCAAAGATCTTCAAATGACAGCCGGGACCAACGGCTTAACGTGCTTTCCGAGGCACGGAGGAAACTCGGTATGTTGAAATGGTCACCCATCCACGGACCGACCTCGTCAAGCGTTGCTTAACCTTGATGATCGACCCGTGCGGCTGTTATTATTTAGCCACGAGCTCCTCAGATGATAATATCAATTACTGTTATAAATTATTACTCGTTTTATTTATCATTACATTTGGTACAGACTAAAGACAGAACTGCTGAGGGTCAATTAAACACGACCAGACCCACTACTGTTAAGAGGAAATATGGGCAGAGAGCGCCGACTGAATATCCTTAGTAAAAAGTCATAATTCGATGTTTGGCTCTCGTCTCTTACCTCCTCCAATATTGGACCAATTTAAAATATATTCCATAAACTGGTAAAGTAAGATATATACTATGTCCCTATGTTTTCTTTTTTTCATTTATATTTGTCAAATTTGTACACTAAGCCTCTGTTGACAGCGCAATTTTGAGCTTTTTTTGAGGGCTCTAGTGCTTCTAAAGATAATGTATCATCAAAAAGGAAAACATAGGGACATAGTATATATCTTTAATTTTCAGTTCACGGAATATCTTTGAAATTGGTCCAATATTGGACGAGGAAAGAGACAAAAGCCAAACCTCGAATTATAACTTTTTACTAAGGAAATTCAGTCGGCGCTCTCTGCCCCCGACAATATCAGTAGCACCGTTATACACATTTTATTCGTCACTACATAATGTTGCCATCTATCTACCCACCGCGCACAACAGTCGGATGAGTGATTGCTTTTCGCTTTTACAGCTGCATCGTAACTGGGTCGGTAGGTACTCTGTGTATGCAAATAGGCAAAGGGGAAACGGATACAGTCTGCATCTCGGCATCCTTTATGCGAGTGCATCTCGAATTTGCGATTTCTTATATAAAGGCTCTGTGGAGTTCTTTGGCAAAGTACATGGTATGTACTAAGCATTAAAGCATTTAATTTAACGTCGTGGTTCTATTAGAAAGTACAAGACAACTTGAGTAGAATTTCATTACTTGGACTTTAGAGAAACATGCCTTAATGGCAGTCGAGGCGAAAACAGCGTACGGCATTCGCATAAATATGTCGACTGCTAGGCCACTGAGCAGTACAGAATCAGCCTTCAACAATTTAACCATTGCAGAGACTCCGGTCTCTTTCTGTGAGAATGAATTCACTGTAGTTGACAAATTATGGGACAAATCCCGGATTTGAGATGCAATTTTTTCAAGGTACAACCGCGAAAGCGCCCTTACTTACTAATACTCCCTTTAGTGCTAATTAGCAGACACAATAGAAAAACAATTGTCTCTGGGATCCATAGTTCCCAAAAAACACTCATGGGGATAAGGTTGAAAATTGTCAGCCCTGATCTTTCGCGTAAATATATGGCCTGTAAAGCGATATTTACCTGTTCACGTCGTTCCTGAATATCCTCGGCAGTCTCGAGGATCTTCACCTCTTTGGGTGGTGGTATCTGTTCCATGATGGAAGCGTCAAATTAACTGCAACAATAGAGATGAGAAAATTAGTAATGATACATTTATATACACCATTGTGTTATCTACTATATAAAAATAAGTCGGGTTTTCCTCCCTGACGCTATAACTCCAGAACGCACGAAACAATTTCCAAGGTTTTGCATTCGTTGGAAAGGTCTCGGGCTCCGTGAGGTTTATAGCAAAGAAAAAAAAAAAAAAAATAATAATAATCAATTAAAAAGGTTAGGTGTAGGGTAGGTGTAGGATAGGTGTAGGGTAGGTGTAGGGTAGGTGTAGGGTAGGTGTAGGGTAGGTGTAGGGTAGGTGTAGGGTAGGTGTATCTTGGTGTTTTTATGGCAAAACAAAGTTTGCCGGGTCAGCTAGTTTATTATGTTTATTAAAACAGCTGTACATAAAAAACGCGTGTCGGACATCCGGCCGGAGTGAGCTAAAAATAAATTATGTATGGATAGGATAGAGGGTGTCCACCCCTTTGCCGCACTTAAATTACCATTTGGTCCGTTGTGCGTGCAGGGCTACTCCCAGTGCGGAGTGGTGGGTCACGTCTTTGAATTTTTTAGTTCTAAAACATTCCTCACGTTTTGCTGCACCGTTTTGAGAGCAGTAAGCCTATCTAGGTTCGAAGTTCGAACCCACCACCTACAACTTGTAAGTCGCGGCCGTTACCACTGGGCCACCACTGCTCCCCAAAATTATGTATATTGATTTGTGGAATAATCAGTTAATCAAATTATACCTTCATAAAAGAATTACAACAGATTTTGGCATTTGTGATTTTCCGCTATCCCTCGGTTTCTGTCTCGGTAGAAATTAGTCAAGTTTTAAATTCTGTGTTTCTTACCTGAATTACCACCTTTCTAGAGTGCAGGCCTTACTGATTATATTGTACTCTAGACCTTCAAGTGCATAAGTACCAACTGATAAAACACTTCCAAGTATCACCTGACTTGTAACATCACTGAGAAATACCAAGTACCAAGAATGACATTCTTCAAATTAACGACAAAAATCTTTATCAGTGACGCGTCAGCTATTCTTTTATACCCTGATCTCATCAAACACTATGCTCATTAACTCAGAAGGTCAGGCTACACTTGACATCACCCATAGACAAAAAGTGAACAGAAGTTCAACTTCAAACAAAAACTGTTTGCTTCGTCCTTAGTAGAAGAGCCAAAATTTTTTTTTTTTGCATACCTTGTCCATCGTTTTTCGAGGTCAAGAGAGGTAATCCAGCAATAAAAAAAAAACTAATATGAACCATGGATTTGAACACTACTTCTCTATAATTTGTGTGCAACCCATCCCATTTGAACAACATGTTTCATTTATAATGCATGAGACAATGTGGAGCGTTAAGACGCATTGAGAAAGAAATTGCTTCTCTTGCTTATAGTATGTAATGTATACAAATGGTAATAGATACAGACAAACTGGCTAATTGGTGCCCAGACGGCAGAATTGCTTAATATCCAACTGTTTTAGAAGGAGTAGTGAATTCTTTTGTCTTTTAACAGCAGACACATGAACCAAGTACGACTAAACCGTGATCAAGCAAACAATAAAAAACATATTAACAAAGTAATGGAAAAACAAATATTTTTTGCCTGTACATACCAAACAGCTTGTTCATCAGTATACTGTATTTTACCATAATAATGTAGTTTGACAACAATGTTTATTCAGATGTATTGAAAGAAGATTCATCACATTAGCTTACAAGGTCGACAATTTACTGACGAGGACAACTGTTACGCGTATTTTACGACCAATCAATGGGTATTGGAAAACGATTTACTTAAAGCTATTTTCGCTGAAGGCTATAAATAAAATAGGTGGCGGATTAGAAACATTTTCTCACATAGTATTATTTTATGACAGCAACATTGCATCGAAGTATAGTTACACTAGCGGACGCTTCACGGTTTCACTCGCGTAGTTCCCGTTCCCGTGGGAATACATAGATAAAAAAGTAGCCTATGTTATCTGGAGATACTGTAGCTTCCCAATGGTGAAAGAATCTTTGATCCAGTAGTTTTTAAGTTTATTTGTTACTAGCTGTTCCCCGTGGCTTCGCTCCCGTGGACCACCCCACAGGACCCGTTTTCGGGATTAAAAAATAGCCTATAGTTTTTAAGTTTATTTGATACTAGCTGTTCCCCGTGGCTTCGCTCCCGTGGACCACCCCACAGGACCCGTTTTCGGGATTAAAAAATAGCCTATGTCACTAAGGAATAATGTAGCTTTCTATTGGTGAAAGATTTTTTTAAATCGGTCCAGTAGTTTTGGAGCCTATTCGGTACAAACAAAGAAACAAAAAAATCCTTCCTATTTATAATATTAATTAATAATTAGTATAGATAACAAAATGTATTGGAAATATCAATGTAGGTAATTTGCTTTTGTAACAATACTGGTTACTAGACATGCATCACAAAATATTGGACTACAAAGAAGTCAAACATTATTGTTCATTATCATAAAAGTTTTAATATGCTTTTAATTTTATTCAATCAACAAACCTATCTCACATAAAAATAATTCCCAAAATAAAACTTAAGTTATTTCTTTTTAAATAATAAGTGAGACTACTGCAACTTATCTGCATTGTGGCACTAGCCCAGACAAGGCTTACATCACAAGGCCTTGTGAGTCACCCCAATGTAATGTATTATAAACCTGATGATAACATTGTTTTTACTTCTTTAAGCAATGCACTTAGCAACTCCTTTCAAACATACTTCTTTTGAATTTTTTCTTGGAATTTTCTTTAGCCCATGATAATATTGTTTTAAAGAATTCAAGTGTTCATTTTTTATCAGTACTAACAAATGTTGGACATTGGTTTTTATCAGTTCTTATGAGCCTAGATACATACTCATTATTTAAAGATAAGTGATTTCACAATATTCTTTTGTAGTTAGTGTTATCAATTATGAGTAGTCCTTTATAATGACTGATTTAGGGTTTGGAACATGCAACTAGCTTCATGCCTGACTTTGAAAATTCAAAAGTGCCCATAAACAGTTTAATTGAATTAAACACTTTGAGTTTTATGTGTGATATGCACAAGAACTGGAAGTAGTGGTGTGTGCGGGCACAGAAGTTTGTAAACCCATTAGAAAACATTATAGATATTATGAATGTCTAAATTATTAAAGGATCAGTAACCGGATAATAGCTGAAGATATTAAGAATAGATTAGAAACCTACCAAAAGATTTACTTAAACCATTAAGGTAGAGCCAAACTTTTGGTGATTGATAATTACTTCAAATCAGACACACTAATGAGATTTTAAACATAAAATCATGTGTGTTAGCTGAACAATTTTACAGTGGTGATCCTATTATAGTACCGGAAACCAGCATGTCTTAGAACCATGAATTTGAAGACATGTGACATCCACCAACCCGCAATGGGCCTGTGTGATAGATTACAGCCGATTCCCTCTCACAGAGAGGAGACCTGCACGCACAACAGACAAATGAAGGGTACAGGCAAAAAACAGGGAATGTCCTAATTAATACATTTTAAGAAAAACACATTTAAAAGTTTAGAAGTATGTAATTTTTATCCTTCGTCTTTACTGGTATGTCATGGGCATTCCAGGTTATTTTCATTTCGGCCATAAACAAAAAGACATTTTCCTTGCCTTTATTTACTCTCAAAAAATAAAAATTGTGACATTCCCTGTTCTTTGCCTTTACCCTTCAAATGGGAGTCTACATGCGGAAAATAGGTTGCATCTATCCATCCATCTTGTAATAGTACATCCACATATCACTGATCAAATAAAACACTAAAGTGGAACTTGCACAAACTAATTATGCCTGTATACTCTAGCACTGCCTATAGTTCCCCTAAATACTTTCCCCAGTTATGTTATTTAAGCTATAACAACTTACATTTCATTTGTTCTAATGATTGTTGTCCTATATATAACTGTGCCAGTTGGTTGCACACACCACCTAGAGGCTAAGTAATCAATACCAATGCAACTTGATCTGGCATTGCAACCACTCACACACACACAGACAGATGTGTGTCATGCTATGGGTGGGGTCACTTAGCAATTACAAGTGCTGACTTTTTTTAATACTTCGTAGGTTTTCTACCTATTTATAGTCAAACTGCTAAGTTTGTTTTATATGTTGCTGTTTGAATTAAAACTTCTCTGACATCCTAAAATTAATAGAAAATTCTTGGTTATAATTGGGTCATATTGAAGATAATTTTTGGGTTTGGCTTTTTAGTTTCTTATTTTTTTTACAAAACATTGTCTAATATTTTTTGTGGTTTTTAAAAACTTGAAACTTTTAATTACTTTTATTGTTTTAATTTTTGTGTATGTAGTGAGCTATAAATTCGAGAATCTGTAATCAATACTACATGATAATTAAACAACTAAAGGATCTACATAAATAACTGTCATGTTTAGAGAAATAAACAACAGGATATCCTATCCAAATAAATGTAAATATAAACAACAAACCCTTCAAAAAACATGAAACAGGTGCCAAAAAATCAATACACAGCACTGCAGAGTTAACAAGTCTGTAGGTAATCAGATCACAGAGTCTAGATTATCGACTGGCGTAGAAAGTACTGGCGACTGTAGCGACGCACTGCTCCAGATTCTATCGCCCTGCCCGACACGCACCGCCGACACTGTACCGCAATAAAACTGACGCCGCCGGCATATCCACCGCTACCTATCGACCCCACATACTTCCCTCTATGTACAATGACGTAATGCTCCAAAATAAACCTAATAAGGATTATGGCCGGAGCCAATTTTGGACTTCCGCAGGAATCACGAAAGTGAAGAATGTTACTAGGTGGTCTTTACATGGATTTCCTTTTTGAATCTCCTAGTCATGAAACTGATTTCTTTCGGAAAGTTGGACATTCGTAAGGAATTCGCCGATACATGGGTGTGTCATAGATAAGATTTCATCACTTTAAACGGTTTTTTTCCAGTTTTGTCATTACATAGGGTAGCATTTATCGAAAAACTCACCTTTGACTTTAAAATAACACAGATTTTACACGTTTTATACACTTTTTCTATGAATTTTCATGAAAATTCGTTCGTTCGACGTGCAGTCGCGTCACTCCACTTACAACCAATGTTGCCAGAAAATAAATTTCATTGACAGCTCAGCTGTTGATTGATTGACCTCATTTTGAAAGGGAGTAATCAGTAATTATTTATTATTACTAAAACAGATTAAAATTATCTGTGAATGCGTGGAATGCTGTTTGCATTTTTCATTAAATCCAACTTAAATCTAGCAAAGGAAAATCTCTCTAGATATGGCAATAAGTAACAAAATTAAATGTCAAAAGGTTAAAACCCGCGGCATTCAAATTTCTCATTCTCAATCTTTTATTCAAAGTTAAAATCCTTGAAAAATACCAGGCCAGGAATGGTAGTGAACAAGCCGAAGGCTCTGAAGCTTACCACTTCAAGAAAGGTAAACAGAAACAATTTTGCGAGAGCTGTAAAAAGAAAGGGCACACTACCAAGGCATGCTGGGGCAAAAAGAAAACTATAAATGAGAAAACCAAAGGTAATCAAAACAGAAATTACAACATTTGTCTGAGTACTGCACATTCAAGCGTCAATGAAGATGTATGGTGTCTTGACAGTGGATGTTCGTCGCATATGCGGTGACAAGTCAATGTTTTCTACCCTGACGCCTGAAAATGGCAGCTTGAAGTTGGCATCTAACAAATACACTAGTAAGATTGAAGGAAAAGGAAGAGTAACAGTCAACACAGACAAAGAAGGTTACAACTTCAATGACACCCTATTGGTTCCTGATGTGTCAGTTAATTTACTGTCTGTGGGCAAAATAACAGACAGAGGAAACAAAGTCGTTTTTGAAAAAGACAAAGCTTACATAGTGGAGAACTTAGATAAAGAACCTAAAGGTGGAGAAGAGCGGCGAAGTAACACTGACAGCACAAAGAAAAGAGGGACAGTTCTATCTCGAATTTAACGAAAATAATACTTCTAACTACTCATCAAAAGAATACAGCGACGTCATGGAATGGCACCGTAAACTAGGTCATTTAAACAAAAGGGATCTGAAGAAGATGGCTGCAGACAACCTTATGTATGGACTGAACCTAGTTAATGAAAAATTGAAAAATTTGAAACCTGTGAAATCTGCATCAAGGGTAAGCTTACAAGATTACCATTTCCAAGACATGACAATCTCTACACAACTGAACCGCTAGAAATCATCCATAGCGATGTATTTGGACCCTTTGAGTGTGATACACTTGCAGGCTCAAGATACTATGTCACGTTTATCGATGATTTAACCCAATACCTACTGCCGTATATATTTAATCAAAAAGAAAAGTGATGTGTTCACAATTTTCAAAACTTATAAAAATTAAGTCGAGACATTCCTCAACAAGAAAATAAGACATCTGCAATCAGACAACGGGACCGCGAGTACCGCAATAAAGAATTCGACAACTTTCTAAAATCACATGGCATCCAAAGAGGATTGACCACAGTCTACACCCCGCAGCAGAACGGGATAAGTAAGAGAAGGAACAGAACGTTATTGGACAAAGCGAGATGCCTATTAATCGAAGCTAATGCTCCCAAAAAGCTCTGGGAAGAAGCAGTATCTACTGCTAACTACCTTATAAATCGTAGCCCTTCAAAGGCTTTAATTAGCAACATACCGTTCACAAAATGGACAGGAGGAACACCGTCTGGCAATCACCTTCACGTCTTTGGCAGGAAAACTTTAGTCTTGAAAAATAATAGACGAGGAAAGCTGATACCAAAAACCAATGAAGGAGTATTTATGGGCTACTCGAAAGGTTACAGAGTGTACTTACCTGAAGATGATGACATGGTGGTAAGCCGAGACATCAAAGTTACAGAAACAATGTACTTTGTAAACAAAGATTTGAACTATGAAAGCCTTGTGGATGAAGAGGAGCGTCGCACAAATAAACCTGAAATTGGACAGAAAAATAGACAAATAAATCAAAACAATGTGCGACCAATCGAAATCGAAATTACAGAGCAGAGAAATGAAAATCCTTCACATATTCCTAGCAATCCAGAAGAAACTGACGAAGTGGAGACCTTCGACGATGCTTCAGAGATCGCAGAGATACCGGAAAATTGGAGGCCACAAAGAACAAGGCAACCACCATCATGGACGAAGGATTTTGTATTAGGTGATACTGAAGAAGGTCACTTACTCACCGAGATCTGCAACATGTCTGATGAAATTGAAAATGAAGAATACTGGCATGATGCCATCAAAGCAGAAATAAGAGCACACATTAAAAATTGTACGTGGAAAGTAAAAGAGAAAAACAAAGATATGAAAGTCGTGGACTATAAGATTGTTTAAAAGAACAAATATGGCCCTCACAACAACGTTACAAGAAAGTACAGACTTGTTGCGAGGGGCTTCACACAACGACCGAATAGACTACAACGAGACATATGCTCCCGTAGCCAAATTAAGCTCGATCAGAACTATCATTGGCGTAGCTGTTGAAGAAGGGTTACAATTAAACCAGATGGACATAACAACCGCATACCTGACTGGTAAACTGGAAGAAAATATTTTCATGAAATACTCTGACTATCTCGAAGACTACCTGATCGAAATCATAGTTGAAGAAATTACAAACGAGGATTTGAGTATCTATAATAAGACAGTGGACATGTTAAAAGATATAAAGAGCACGTCAAAGGAGAAGGTTTGCTGCCTTATTAAAGCACTCTATGGAGTCAAACAGGCAGCGAAGCAGTGGTATAAGAAACTCGACAAAGAACTAAAAAAAAATGGTTTCGAAGCATCAGAAGTCGACCCATGTGTATACCTACTGGAGAAAAGAGGAGCCAAAATTATAGTAGTTATCTATGTCGACGATCCACTTATTGCCTATTGTCCAAGAAAACTTCAAGAAACCCTACTCAACTCCAAATTCGAATTGAAAGATTTAGGAAGACCAAAAAGACTTAATGGCATAGATGTCACATACAAGAAGGATGAGATTAAAATCAATCAACAAAAGTTTATTGAAGATAATTTCCAAAAATTTCGTATGGAAGATTGTAAAGGAGTATCTACTCCCATGGAGCCTGGTCTCAAACTAAACAGAAATGAAAAAGATAAATCCCAATGCTCCAAGCTTCCATACAAAAATCTAATAGGTACGCTTATGTAACTGGCAGTCGCAACTAGACCCGACGTATCATTTGCGATAAGCTACCTGTCACAATTTAATGACTGCTATAACGATGAGCACTTCAAGTGTGCAAAGAGGGTACTCCGTTATTTGAAGTCAACAAAGAGTGTCGGCTTGAAGATGATTTGTACGGCATGGCAAATGCGGATTGGGGCGCATGTAAGCTCGATCGAAAATTATTTTCAGGGTACCTACTGCTTTAAATATGCAGGAACAGCTGTAAGCTGGATGGCCAAAAAGCAGAAAAGCTTTGCCTTGTCGACTGCTGAAGCGGAATACATTGTGTTGACCGAAGCCGCGAAAGAAGTCATCCACTTAAAAATCTGATCAAGGATTTGGGAGCAGACTTCGGACGCATAGTCATACTAAATGACAACCAAGCAGCTCTCAAACTAAGCCAAAATTCAATGGTGACCTCAAAGTCAAAACACATCGATTTAAAGATGCACTTTATTCGAAATTGCATCCAAGAAGGATCAATAGAGGTCAAGATTTAATGCAGGTACCTTTTTCAGTGAAAGACTTTTCTAAGGATAATATGTAATGTATGAACGTCGTAAAGAGAGTTATATAAAATTAAACACAACAACTTATTATACACCACACTGACACAACCACTTGACATATTATGTCACTGCAGCTGTAACATGCTAGACAGCTACCAGTATTAAATAGTGCACTTTTTAATACTGGTACCTGTTTCAACAGCTGTCGGTTCGGTGGCTTTAACAGTATCTACAAACTTACAAAATGGAGGCAGACCTGCTGACCAAATCCCTAGCTGGCCCACGGCTGGTAAACTTACGCAACAGCCTAGGCCACGACAGCTCCTTGAAGAGGAGTGAAGGTACTGGATACGGCACTATCGAGGCTGTACAATATTATTCATATTGTCGCTGGCAAAAAGTTGTCACACATCTTTTTGCCAATCTTTTTGTCTTAAAATAATTCTAGTTTCTACATTATTAAAAGAGCTGATTAATGTTTACTTGTGTGTTTATCATTGAAATACACCATCAGTTTGCCAAGCAATGTTGTTCATTCACATCCCCAGTGGCCTGGGCTGCAGAGAAAGATCCGATTCTGCTCTTATTAATTTTCTCCCACAAGGAATAGCTACAACCAAGCTTCAAACTTTTATACACTAAGTTGCCGTACTTAATAATGCCGTGCTAAAAATGCCGTGATGATTTACTTTTAAAGATAGATAGTTATCTAATCTGTGTTCAGTTATTTTATCGCTGTAGCAACTCTAGTCTTCAGTTGTCAAAAATTCTTGTTCTCGCTTGGTTCGTCCTGTGTTTGTTGTATCAATTTGTATGTCAATTATCAATTAACCCTCGTTTAATGATGGCCTGTTGATTATTAAAAAGCAGTGCTTGATACTGATACTATCGATGTGCGCTTCGAAGTTTGTGTAAATCATGGCTGCTGGCGGCGAGGATCTGTGGCGCGAGTGCGCGTCCTGGCTGACGAGATGTGGCTTGCTACGTCCCGACCATAAGGCGAACTGGGAAACGAGTTCAATTCATGACCTGGCGTATACCCTGCGCGATGGCGTGCTGCTGTGCAACCTGCTGAATGTGCTGCACCCGGGCTGCATCGACATGAAGGACGTGAACCAGCGGCCTCAGATGGCGCAGGTAATTGGGCCCCGCAGCCGCGACCTTCACTCTAATTACTATAAAACCATTAAATTTGGCACATAATAGCTGCACGCGTGTTATGTGGAACTAATTCCTAGGTCGTACATTCGTAGTTTTGAAATTTGATACAAGGTTTATACATTCGCATATGAATACGTGTTTTTGAGTTTGCGAGGTTTATTTTGGTTATCTTGAGTGAAGATTTCGTGCATAACGTACAGCAAGACTTCCTCGTATTCAAATGTGTATGTTGCATTATATTAACAGTTATAATGTGTTAGATTAGTTAATTATGCATGCAATCATGAATGGAGCTTTGCTATTGATATGTGCGTATTCAACAGCCATTGAATGTATGTTCCGGTGTTATCTGAATCGTAAATTTACAGTGAATGGACAGACGGTGCCTACTACTGACTGTTAATTCATAAATTTATATTAAATGTTGATGTTCCTACATTCTAGTTAGGTATTTTGATGAAATGGGTTAAACAGAAGAATTCTACTAAGTTCAATGACCATATAGCATGAATTTGATTTTTTTTTAATTATATCTTCTCACCTTGAATAGTAATATATTATTGCCCCATTATTCAGATCCAGCATAGTCAAGGAAACTAAAGTATATATACTTTAGGTAATTACCAAATTATATAATAAACATTTATAAAGTAATACGCTACCTCTTTCCTGTTACCTAAATAAACCACATAAATATATTATTTTTGTTATCTGTAATTAATTAAATTCCTAATTGCATAATTATTGTGATTGCCATACAATTGTTGTACCTACATTCCAATTGAATCTTTATTATGTTTCATAAATTCAATTGTTAGTACATTCCAATTAAAACCTTGTATTTTATGTGACCTATATTTCAATTACACTGTTCTATAAATACAAGGTTTTGTATAGCTTGTCTATGTAAAGCCTTCATGGTAAAATATTATTTTGAATATGGTAATATTTTTGCTTGGTGTTCTTGTTGGAATAGCAAGTATTATGTTGGTATTCATGATTGACATAAAACATTACCTTCTCTAGCACATTTAAGCCTGTTGTTTTCCTCAAAGGTAACAACGGAACTATTATACTAAAGATATTCCTACTAACGGGATGATAGTTCCATGCAATACTGTTGATAGCCAAGCAAAGCAAAACAAAAAATCAAAATGTCATACATTAATCCAACCAAGAGACTGGTGTTTCCCACGAAATGAATGCACATTTTCACTAAGTCTAGGAAACAATCAAAATTTTAGTGCATAATAATTCTTTGTTGGATTTTATGTAGGCATTGAATTAGGTGTCACGGGAGGGGACGGCCAAAGAAAAGATGGATGGACTGTGTGAGGAGTGATATGAAAGAAAAGGGAGTCAGTGATAGCGTGATGGGGGACAGGACGGTATGGAAGAAGAAAACGTGTTGCGCCGACCCCAAGTAACATGGGACAAGGGCAGGAAGATGATGATTGAATTAGGTGTCACATAACTCTACTAAACCTAACATCATCAAGCTTGATTAGTTTAAGTAGTTTTTACATTTCAACTTTATCCTTAATGTTTGTGCTTAACATAGTGCCTACTGTAATATTAAATACCATTGAACTATTCCATTCCCTGTTGTTATTGAGGATATCTGTTTTATGACTTTACAGCTCATATTGTGACAACTGGTGCCCATTAAACTAGTCACCTTATGTTTATGGGCACAGTCATAAAATAGCTGTATTGTAATAGGTCTAAAAGGAGTTATATATATAACATACCTTAGGAGGCCTCATATGCATTAAAAGTAGAGTTGCCGCGAATACTCGCTATTATTCGGTATTCGGTATTACTCGTAATTTTTTTGATATTCGTCGAATACCGAATAATAGCTAGTATTATTCGGCATTCGGCAAATAGTCGTCGAAAATAAAAACAAAAGAACTAATGAGTTAAAAATATTTTTTTAATTATAATTATTAATCTTGAAGGTTTATTTTCCTTAATAAAACAATACACAATATCAATTATTATCTGTAATATGTGCCTGTGCCTATCATATTCATGAAATTAAATTAGTAAGGCTTTTTAATGAATATTTAAAATCCAACAGAGGCAGATTGTGGTGCAAAAAAACAATTTTTTCTGCACGTTCTGGAGCAAGTCAGTTTCGTTTTTCCTCGTAAATTAAACCTTCCTCGGAAAATAGTCTTTCTGAATAAACAGAGCTTGCTGGTGTGATTAAGTATCGTTTAGCAAGCTTACTTAAAATAGGAAATCTATTCTTATTGGTACTCAAAGCCAAATATTTTTAATGTGTTTAATAAAAAAAATTATGTCGAATAGTAATGTCGAGTTATTCGGCTATTCGCCAAAGTTAATGGCGATTAATCGGTATTCGACTATTCGCTTTAAACACTATTCGCGGCAACTCTAATTAAAAGAAATAATTTGATATTTGAATGTATCAATGATAAAAAAAACATTAGAATTAATATTTTTTTAACAGGCTTTTATTAGCTTGGTATGTATCAATGTAACGGGATCTTAGAACGTGATTTTCACCCCCTTGAAAACTTCGGATTGATTTGAAACTTTGCACACCTATCAAGGACCGATGACAATGCAATAATTTAGTCAAAGTCAAATATATTTATTCAACTAGGCCAATAAGCGGCACTTTTGAAAGTCAAACAAAAATGAAAATGTACAAATAATGAAAGTTGATTCTCCCGGGAGCGTTTAAATAGTTTGTTTGTGTGTTCGTTACCTTACCAAAATCTTCAGGCTTAGCGACTTTTTAGTTCAATTTACCATTAAAGCGTGTTTTTTAGTTTTTAGAACTACAATTTATTCGGGCTATTTACCATGTATATTTAGATTTTTGTTGAAATATACATGGTAAATATCCCACAAAAAATATTAATTCTAATGATTGTGACCATGTCAGCTTAAAAACTTATAAAAAAAACATTGTTGTTGCTCGGTCGTGGTTATGACGACATACCCTGGGTCCTAAATTGCGCTTTATTGCCATGCATTTTGTTTGAAATTTGAATGGAATAGGAAGCCGCCCGTGCCATGTCCGCGCCCGACGCCATTTCTATGTGGCCTGCGCTTAGGAGGTCTGCCGTGGAATGAGAAACTAGTTTTATATTTATAACCTTTTCTAACTTACCAACTCCTTGACAGTTCAAAAGTGCCTGTAATGGGTTTGAACCAGAATGGTTTGAATCTGTGCTGTCTCTCTAACAAGTTTATCAACATCTTTTTGGTTGAATTGCTATAAGAATGTGTCGAACAGAAACCCATCTTAACAATTTGTGTTGCTAGTACCATCACATACCTTTTATTTTTAGATAATTATAGGTAATCTGTGGACACCCAGTGTTTCTCTCATTATTGACTGTAAGACATGCTTATTATGAGTAGTCAAGAGTGTATATTTAACATTAGCCAGTAATGGTACATTCTGAAGACCATTACAAGCAAATTTTATGTGGAGTGATAACTAGGTGAGTTGCCATGGTAACTTACTATCTAATATGGCGTTTACATAGTCGTTATTTAAAACTGGTACAAATTATACCTATAAAGATAATGGGTCTGCTATATGTTACTCAAAGTTTGGTTATTAAAGTGCTCACATACATCGAAAATACCTGAAGAGCGACGAACGGCTGCAGTACCGTTTCGTCGCATTGCATCTCTGGATGCATAGTCATACATAAGCTACCAGAGTGCAGCTGATTATCCTCAATTTAGCACATATTGTTGTAGGTAGTAAAAGGTGTAGGTAATAATAAACTACCTACAATCCATGCAACCTTTCGGGGGTTACAAGCATCATCATCATCATTTCAGCCAAAAGATGTCCACTACTGGACATAGGCCTCCCCAAAGTGTCGCCACACTGACCGGTTCCGTGCGTCTTGCATCCAGTGGATATATAATAATATGTACATATATGCATACAGGCATCATGTTCTGTTATAAAGTTTATAATCCATTAGTAAACTTAAATTCACATACATACATAAATTGACGCCCATTTCCCATGGGGATAGGCAGAAAGTAAAGTACGCCACCTGCTACGATCCTAAAGAAGAATAAGAAGAAAAATGTGTTTATTGGCATTAAAAATAAAAACATCTTAAAATTAAACAAAATAAATAATTAAAACTATTAAGGCGCCCCCCCGAGCAAAACGCCGCGGTAGTCGTTTTTGTGCAGTTTTTAAGAGCTATCTACTCTTTATTTAATAAATAAATATCAATTAATAAAAATACATTAAATTTCTACATAATATTGATTCTAAAATGGTAGTTCAGTTTTTTTTTAAAGAATTCTATGTTTCACTAATCTCCTTCCAACAAAACCATATAAATGAGAAATAATTATTGATAGCATGCATCTCCTCGTAAAGTGTTAATTAATTATTTTTGTACTAACACTAATGGATAGACAATTTAATAACGAACATTTTGTAAGTATTATTTTTTTCAAAAGACCAATATTCAATTTTTATAAAGATTTTGTTCTAAAATCTGGGCGTATTCACTACTGTAATTCATGCGCCACCAGTGCCGCTAGGCCAATAGGTATGCTCATATCTCATGCTGATTTTTTGGTCAGGGTACGGCCTTAATGCCAAAAGGGCCTCAGCTCAGCATAATGCCAAAATAAATACGCCTACTCAAATAATTCACCCTTCAGCTAAATAACCCAGATACATAAACCGTTGATCATCAAGCCATAAAAATAATGCTATCGAAAACAGCATTTATCAGACCCTTTTACATCGTAAAGAGCAGTTGAATAACGACTCTCGTAATAGTAGCTGTGTAACAGATAATGTTATCAATAAAATATCAGGAGGCAATTACAAACGTTCTCGCGGTGCTCTTGAGAGCCGAAGTAAAACGCGATCTTTGACATGCCTTTCGTCTGATTCGTTTCTTATGATTGATAGTTAGATATTCATGTTTTAATATGGTGTACGGGTACAGTGAAATGTTCATAATATCGATAATGGATCAAATAAATCTGTCTTATGTTGCCTAAAAAATCAACTTCTTGACTCTTGAACGAATAGAGCATAGAATAGGCATACGTTACTGCTTCTCTTGCAATAACGTTGATTACCGGTGCGATTATCCGCGAAAGAAGAGAATATGACGACAATATATCAGATGCAATCGATTCCTTTTTTATTGCTTTTATTTCCTTTATCTCAATTTAATTATGAGAAAACCCTAATACAGCTCTCCATTTTATTCTATACTATATGTGTGTTACTCCTGTTTTCTAATTCCCCACATAACCAACACATATGTATCTCTTGTACCCAGTTCCTGTGCATGCGCAACATCAAAGTGTTCCTCCGAACATGCCACGAGGTCTTCGAGCTCCGGGAGACGGATCTATTCGACCCGTCCATGCTGTTCGATCTATCGAACTTCCATCGTGTGCTGTGCACGCTGGCCAAGCTCAGCCAGTGTCCCAAGGCAGTGGCCAAGAATATCAAGTGAGTCAAAGGATAATACTTATTTCATTAGGTACTAAAGAGATTTGCTCGGAGAAGAATGCGTCGCGGGAGGTAACCGCCTCGACACCTAAAAAGCCGAAAGTTCGCCTGCTTCATAGGCAGGCGGGACCCCGTGGTGACGGCAACACAGATTGGGGACTCTGTGTCTGTCCGCTCACCGAGTGACCCCAGGAAAGACGGTGGCACAGTGAACATGTGCAACCGTGCACAGCGAGACCCAGGGGAGACTCCTTTACAGTCTCCCTTTTGATGTGCCTTACAGGCGTTGCACAGAGGGGGGTTTCGGGGTGTTCTTTTAAGGTGTTATCGGGGTTATCTTTGTGTTGATGGTAATTACCGGGGTGGTTTTAGTGAGGTGGAAATCCCACATTCCCTGATCTTTTTCCCCAAAAGTCCAGGCACATATTGAAGGTTTCTCCTAGATAATAAAAATAAGGTATCAAGCTCTATATTATAAGTAGGAATGGGAAATTGGCTTCATGTTTCTGATTTCAAAACTGTTTGGATATCAAGTGAGTCAGTCTTTATTGTAGAGATTTAATGACGATAAATGATAAGTATTTTTTTGTGAATGAGAGATTAATAGATTTAAGATTAGATGTGTGATTCATGGTTTAATTCATTGTTCTTTTTATAGGGCTATTAATTGTTACGTAAGTAGTCTTGGGAAATGATAAATGAAGGTATCCGGATTAGTTCAGTGATAAAATATCTAGAAGGAATATTAAGTAACACGGAAACACATAATGCCGATCCATTTAGACATCCGAGGGTGCAAAAAATTGCACCCAGCTGAAAATAGGTAGGATTGTTCAAAAAACACCATCATAAATGAAATCTAAAAAGTCCTCATCGATCCGATACCTGGAACCCCGAGTAATTTTATTTCCAGGTTTTGAATTTGAAAAACTTCACTCCTATGTTTGTGTCTAATTTGACCAGACTATTAAGACAAACGTAAAACTGTTATAACATTACTCACACTCGCAATTTTCTTCCAGACCATTCTCCGCTCTCAGAACGCAGTCAGAAGAGGACATATACAAAGATCTGCAATCTGTGTAAGTACTAAACTAGTCCAAACTACCCTCGTTCTAACTTTCAAAGTGCGAAGTAATTTAACACCCCTTGTAGTAGCGCGAGTGCGACAATGGCGCCTCCCCCGTACTCCAGCGTCATAGAGGCGTGCCCCGGCCATCCCGCGACCACGGACACGGTCCCCTGGGTGCAGTTCACCATACCCTCCGCCACCTGCGAGGACCGCGTGGAGGAGATTTACGAAGACCTCTGCTATGTCAAGTTAAACTCGACAGCGCCAGAGGTGGCTGATTTCGTTAGTCACTTTTTTCCGGGTGTTTGTTTTTAGATGCGGTCAGATATGGTTATGGTACTGATTGGCACTTAAAAGGAGTCTGCCGTCTTTTGGCCATATACAAACCAACATCATAGAGTCTGGCAAACGAAAGTAGAGACTGAAAAAGCGCGGCAAATTTAAAAAAAATATCAGCATAGCAACCCCAAAAACTAGTATGCAATACCTGGAATAACCTAATTTGATACTTTAGAATTATTTGATATTACTTCGTCTGAATAAAAATACTATAGGCACATTTAGGTAGGTAATACTTTAGATATATAAATCTGAATAAAAAAAAGCAACAGTATTCTATAATAATTTTGGTTTATTCACTATCAATCAAAATCTGAATCTAAGACTTTCATGTGAAAAGATTCATAAGAGTCACAGGAATCATTTTTTTTCTACATTAATAATGAAACTTTTTAAATTATTAAATAGAGAAAATGTTTTTACAAAAATATAAATAGTGATTACGAATTAAAACAAAGTATCAACTCAGTACCGTCATACGGAAAATTAGGGTTGACATTAGTTTATCATTGCCGTATAAAAAGTTTGCAAATAATGCCAGTGTCTACTTTCGTTTGCCAGACTCTAGTGCGTATTTTCGGTTGAATAAAACTACGCAGGCTGATCTTAGTTTGCGTGAGTGAGTATTGGCCAGTTTCTGCTCGAAACGTAGTCAACAGCCAATCACAGCAGTTGAAGAGCGTTTGTGTTTGTCAATTTGTCACATTAATATTTACCTGAAGTATGCCAACAAACTTGCCGCCATATCTGGCCGTTAAATCGAATATTCGTTCAGTTCGGTTAGTCGGCTAACATCGCGCTTGGTACATTCTAATACGGTTTACTTTAGTCTGACTCGTTAATATTCAAATCATGCTCCCCGTTCGCTGCGTTATCACCAAACAACAATAGTTAATCCGTTTGTTATTTATAAGTCAAAGTTACGGAGCAGCTTAGTGTCAGTTGAATGTGCTCCAGAATAATGGAAGGCAGTCTTCGTGACTGCTAAAGTATCACGTCTCAGTATAATATAGTTGTTACGTTGACCCGAATTCTAAAGATACAGTTTCACCTTTATACGCTCTAAACCACGACTTCTAAACGTACTAACATACAACACTGGTTTCATTTGGCAATTGGTTTGAGAAAACTGCCCTAGTTACCATTTTTGCGCATTATGAAATAGCTCCAAGGGTCAAGCCGGAACTCAAAGGCGCATGTCGCTCCAATCTGCGTGCTTCATATACGACCGTATCAGATCAGGGGGTGACCATATGCTCTTAGAGCGGTATCAATTTGAGATCGAATAAAGGACAGATGTATATGAATTGTATACATCTGTCACTTACTCGATATCAAATTGATACCGCTCTAAGAGCTTATGGTCACTCCCCAGATCATCATCATCGCTTACCATCAGGCGAGATAGTGGTCAAAAGTGAGCATTTCAATAATTCAAAATATATGACGGAGTCAATATGTGATGATCACCAAACATCACTTTTGCAGAGTTTCGCTAACTATTTTAACACGTACGATCGCGTTCACTGAAACAATTAAAACCGGCCAAAAGCGAGTCGGAATCGCGCATGAAGGGTTCCGTACCATTATGCCAAAAAAAAAACACTTTTGTTGTATGGGAGCCCCACTTAAATATTTATTTTATTCTGTTTTTAGGGTTCCGTACCCAAACGGTAAAAACGGGACCCTATTACTAAGACGCCGCGGTCCGACTGTCTGTCACCAGGCTATAGCTCATGAACCGTGATAGCTAGACAGTTTAAATTTTCACAGATGATGTATTTCTGTTGCCGCTATAACAACAAATACTCATCTGTGAAAATTTCAATTGTCTAGCTATCACGGTTCATGAGTTACAGCCTGGTGACAGACGGATCGTGGAGTCTTAGTAATAGGGTCCCGTTTTTACCCTTTGGGTACGGAACCCTAAAAACCATTGTGTCGGACTCGGAAGCCCAGTCCTTGGCAGCGAATGTGTTAATTTGACCCTGTCCACTATTCATATTTTGTGCAGTGTGTAAAGGACTTTAACTCATTGAATTAGCATACAGTTCATTGAACGCCATTCCATTGAACCAATGCTTCAGAATCTAATCTATCTACATTAGGATTAGCACGCACTGCGATTATAATTCGCGCGAATTTTATTCGCGAGAATTTTTGTCCGCGTACTGAATTTAACTAACACGCACTGCGGATAAAATTTCGCGCGATTTTTGTGTCCTTCTACCTGTTCATAGAGTTCAAAATATTCGCGCTAATTTTATCCGCGGCGCGGTGCGGTGGATTCTGTGGCAAAACACGGATTTCTTGCGATATTATTTCCGCGCGATTTTTTTCCGCAGTGCGTGCAGCTTCATACATTTCCATAAGTCACAGATGTGCGGAAAAAAATTCGCGCGAATAAAAATCGCAGTGCGTGTTAAGCCTTAGCGCTGCCGTTCGTAAGCTAAAATGCCACTATCTGACAATTTTCAACTATCTGGGCGCACGGTTGGCGCAGTGGTTGAGCGATTGACTGCTGAGCTGCGTGTCGCGGGTTCGATTCCCGCACGGATCAAATATTTGTGTGATCTACAAATAGTTGTTCCGGCTCTGGGTGTTTGTGTATGTAAGTTTATATGTTTGTAAACGCACCCACGATACAGGAGAAATTCCTAGTGTGGGGAAACGTTTAAAAAAAAAACAAAAAAAAATTGCAGGATTTTAGAGTTTTTATGCTATCGTAATCAGTAAATAATTCTCTACCTATCCATCTGTTTCTACTATCAATAGATACCGCATAAAAAATAAAAACTAAGTTAAGTGAAAGAAAGAAAGAAAGAAAAATGTGTTTATTGGCATTCAAAACAAAAACACCTTAAAATTAAACAAAATAAACAATTAAAACTAATAATGCCAAAAGGGCCTCAGCTCAGCATAGTGCCAAATGGTAATACAGAGTATACCACCTGACGCTAATTTTCAGCTGTAGCCCACGGAGTGCCATACGCTCGAAAACACCAACACACGTTTACGAGTATGCCATACTGAATTTAAAGTCAATCTGCCTAGCCTTTTCCCAACTATATTGGGGTCGGCTTCCAATCTTACCGGATTCAGCTGAGTACCAGTGTTTTACATGGAGCGACTGCCTATCTGACCGCCACAACCCAGTAACTGGGTAACACGGTACCCCTTGGCAAGACTGGTGTCAGATCTCAAGCTTCTGACTACCCGTAACGACTGTCAAAGATCTTCAAATAACAGCCGGGACCAACGGCTTAACGTGCTTTCCGAGGCACGGAGGAAACTCGGTATGTTGAAATGGTCACCCATCCACGGACCGACCTCGTCAAGCGTTGCTTAACCTTGATGACGACCCGTGCGGCTTTTATTATTTAGCACTGAATTTAGAGTAAAGAATAAAATTTTGCGACTCTTAAATAGTTATAACACAACAAAAATAAAAGTGAACAAATAAAATAAGTACTGGTCGCTGGACTAAAATAAATTAAAAGACGATAATAAATGCAAAAATGATAAAATTGATGAAAATTGTTTAAAATTGATAAATTAGAATACAAACTATAAAAATAGTTACAATGATAAAAAAATTATAAAATTAATAACATTGGTAAACTTGAAAGACGTATAAAATAAATAAAATTTAAAAATTATAAAGTTAATTGATACAATGCCAACAAATCCAAACCAAACTGCTATGTTCCAAACCTATTTTTGATAAGATAATGTCATTGTTATATTAAAATAGGTTCCTTGAACAGCCTGTTCAAAAATTGGCAAATTTAGATCTACTTTTGACACCAAAAACTCTCGCATATGATTTATAGTTGATAAACAGCATCGGATTTTGTCAATACATAAAAAAAAAATATAAACGTCCGAATTGAGAACCTCCTCCTTTTTGTGAATACGGTTAATAGTTATTTATGCTACAAGTGCGGGAAGTAGGTGATTTCCCATGAGTGGCATTTTTATTCACGAGCGAGTGAAGCGAGTGAGTGGATAAATCGACACGAGTCGGAAATCATCTTACGCACGTGTATCATACAACATTTTACTATGAACTGTGCGAGAAAATAAAAAAATATATCTGAACCAAGCAAGAAATTAATAAAATGGCGCTTATTCAAGGGCGCTCAGCATATCCACAGATTAACTAATAGTTCATAGTTCTACTGCGCATGTGCAAATAGCTGTCACGTCGTAACGCAAAAAGGCACGAGCAAAATATTCATTCTGCCAAACATATTTAATGAATATTTAATATTAATTTATTGATCAAAATCTAAATCTAGCGTAATTAAAAACGCCTTAAATGAGGTATTAGTTTTGTTTTACTTTTTAGATGAATGATAATCTGTACTTAACTAATTTTAAAACGTTTCTCAAATAATAAAAACTCTATGCGGCGGGCTGACGTTAGAGATAAAAATTAAAAAAGTACAGGAAAGTAAAAAGCACTAGTAAAAAAAAGTGACACTTTCCGCACAGTTTAGCTGCTTGGAAAACGCTCTTTTCGAGGACATGCATTGTAAAATATGTTTTTTTTAGATAGTAGCATCTAGAGGACGGCAAAACGCATAGCAGCAAAACTCTTTTAATTAATCCGAAAGGTACAGTTACACGATACATTGCATAACTGTCGCGCAATCAACTGTTACTTATCTATTTTGATTGCTCATCAATGAATACGCTTTGCTGATCATTGTGCAACCCACAATTGTGTGTACAATTGATTCGAACACGGTAATTTCAACCATAAGTTTATAACCGTAAAGTTGAAAATACTGTTGCGTTGTGTTATGAGAAGACTGGCTCACACCCCCGGAACTGCGCGCGAGTTAAAATGCTCACATTCTTCTCGTATATTTCTTGACGTTATCTAAATAAAGCATCGCAATTCGCAGGTCGTTTCCCATACGTTTAGTTATGAACAATTTAGTACTAACATTATTATTTCTTAGAGTTAACGTAACACTCAGATGATTTAAATACACACATAAAAACATAATCCTTTCCTTGCAGACGGGTAATAAATAGACAAAAAATGGGCGACTGAGCTTGTTATTATTGAAGAAATTTACATCAGGCGAGATAGTGATTAAACGCGAGCCTATCATCCATCAATCAATATCATCATAAATCAATACATATAATAAATCTGTAGAAAAGTCATTTTTGTACATCGAAAATATTACCAAATAAATTCTAGTTCTAAAAATTAAAAACACGCTTTAATGGTAAATTGAACTAAAAAGTCGCTAATCCTGAAGATCCTTGTAAGGATCATGGGACAAACTATTAAATATTTTTACAATGCATGTCCTCGAAAAGAGCGTTTTCCAAGCAGCCAAACTGTGCGGAAAGTGTCACTTTTTTTTACTAGTGCTTTTTACTTTCCTGTACTTTTTTTAATTTTTAACTCCAACGTCAGCCCGTCGCATAGAGTTTTTATTATTTGAGAAAAGTTTTAAAATTAGTTAAGTACAGATTATCATTCATATAAAAAGTAAAACAAAACTAATACGTCATTTAAGGCGTTTTTAATTACTCTAGATTTAGATTTTGATCAATAAATTAATTTTAATTATTCATTAAATATGTTTGGCAGAATTAATATTTTGCTCGTGCCTTTTTGCGTTATGACGTGACAGCTATTGCACATGCGCAGTAGAACTATGAACTATTAGTTAATCTGTGGATATGCTGAGCGCCCTTGAATAAGCGCCATTTTATTAATTTCTTGCTTGGTTCAGATATATTTTTTTATTTCCTCGCACAATGCATAGTAAAATGTTGTATGATACACGTGCGTAAGATGATTTCCGACTCGTGTCGATTTATCCACTCACTCGCTTCGCTCGCTCGTGAATAAAAATGCCACTCATCGAAAATCACCTACTTCCCGCACTTGTAGCATAAATAACTATTGCATTGTCATCGGTTCTTGATAAGGCGGGCCGCATACGTACGTTTTCCGCATTCGATTTTTCCGTATTCGGAAAACCGAATGCACCGTACGCTAATAAAATACATTGACTGCCGCTCACGTCCGTTTTTTTCGAACGGAACACTTTCCGTACGTACGTATCGAATGCCAGCCCTCGCGTTCGTGAAAATTCCGAACAGGAAAAAACTAACTTCTTAAGGTTCACGGAATTCTAAATCTGTATTCCGTTTTCGGAAATCGAATGCGGAAAACGTACGTATGCGGCCAGCCTAAGTGTGCAAAGTTTCAAATTATTCCGACGTTTTGAAGTGGGTGAAAATCACTTTCAAAGATTCCGTTGCATTGATACATAGTTACATAGATACATACATACCAAGCTAATTAAAACGTGTTAAAAATTGCCAGGATGTTATAGGATAACCAACAAACCCATTTTTTCAGTATATTCGAAATTTTTAAATGTACGAAACCAATGTAGATAAATTTTATACATGAACATTGTGCGTAACTTAAAGTATTACTTAGTTTTTGTTTTATCGCAATCGGTTCACTCTATCAAAAGTTAGTTGAATTTAAAGTGTTCAAGAAGTAAAATTATCACAACACACGCAATTCAGATACTCGGACAGTTGAAAGAAGGCGTTGTGCATTTGAAGTCATTTTCTGAATGTGTTAAGATTCTCCGCGAAAGATTGATGACCCTAGAAAAAAAATTGGTAGGTAGGTAAGGCAGGATGGTAAGTAGAGTAGGGTTGGCAGACATGACGGGAGCGAATCCACGGGCACAGCTAGTAATCAAATAAAAGAAGAACCGGTCAAGTTCGTGTCGGACTTCGCACATTTATGGTTCCGTACCAAACCTCAAAAATAAGTTGGTTTTAATCACGTTTTAATAGGAAAAATAATAAAAATCTGATATATTGGTATTTGTTAGTAAAATAAACGTAATAATGAACATTATCACCAAATTAGAAGTGCATGGGTCAATGGAAAGTTAAAAAATTCTTCGAAACAAAATTTTGTAAATAAAGCTGACTTTGGTGGCTTCTCTGGAGCAGAGGAACCTCTGCTTTCCAATATTTTTAAAACAAAAAATACAGCATTTATCTACTCAACAAGCTTTAAACAACAATACCAAATTATTTTGAGGTGCCGATTCCCTTGGATAGCTGATTTTAAAATGAGAATCACGTCTAAACGGCTATTCGTAAATTTTTGGAAAAATATATGTTACATTAGACGATTTTCTTAATAATTTGATCTAAGAAAATTTTGAGTTTTATTCGTATAACATAGTGTAATTAAGTTGTAAAGTTATGTCTAAAATGGACAAAAACACGACAATCGCACCAAAACCGGGCGTATTTTAATAAAATCGACACCATCTCAAAAACAATTTAATTACCTACATTTTGATCTAATGCTTTTTTTTTAAAGTCATAGAATAATAAGGAAAGTACAAAAATCTACTAAATTTTGGGTCGCGCGGGTGTGAAACGAGAGCGCGTTTTGTTCTCTCAAGGTCGTTGGCGTTAGTCGTCCATGTGATTGGTGATTGATGGTGTCAAAACTCTTTGGCTTGCCGAATTCACATACGCAATAAGGCTGCAGGTCCCTAGTCCCTAATACTATCCGAGTATGCACCCACTAAAAACAACCCGACACAAATTAAAACAAATTTAATTCGGATTATCACACCCAATTATTTGCTTGCCCCAATTTGCATGTCAACAGACCTACTTTAAAACAAATATGGATGACCCAACCTTTGTCACAACTACAAGTATCTACGATCCTGCCCACCTACCCATGCATCCTCATAATGTGGTCAAAGTTTTAATATAATTAAACGCAAGTACTAACTGAGCGTGGGAGCTGTACGACTTTCTACTTTATTGTCTTATACGTGGAATCTGCGAGTCCTTTGCGGATTACGTAGTTCAACACCTACACGAGTTGCCAGTACGTGTTTTAGGTTAGAAGTGTTTAGTTCCACAGTACCACTGTCCTGAGTATCAACACTTTTATTTAAATTAAAGTCTCCACAAGATAGCAAAAAAATTAAAGGAATTGTGCCGACATGTACCAAAAAAAACCGGCCAAGTGCGAGCCGGATTCGCGCACGAAGGGTTCCGTACCCATTATCTATCATTAAAATCACGTTTGTTGTATCGAAGCCCCACTTAAATATTTATTGTATTCGGTTTTTAGTATTTATTGTTAAAGCGTCAACAGAAATACATAATCTGTGAAAATTTCAATTGTCTAGCTATCACGGTTCATGAGATACAGCCTGTTGACAGACGGACAGACAGACAGACGGATCGCGGAGTCTTAGTTATGGGGCTCCTAATAAAAAAGAATAAAAATAGTATTTTTTTGTAAAAAAGTTTTTTATTTTTCACTTTTTAGTTGTACCTACCTAATAGGCAAGTTGTTAGGTAAGTTTCCTATAACGCCAGCATAGATTACCCGAATATCATGAAACTTGAACAAAACCGATCAAATGAGAAATCTGCTTACCCCTTAAGAGCGTACTAGCGTGATGTTATGTTATGAAATGATATAAACAATAAACAGGCATGCGATTGCAGCAGTCCCGAGAGATTTGCCGTTATTTATTGAAGAGTTCCGTTGTATATCTTCGAAGTTCTTCATCAGATGTTCACCAAATTAAAATGGGACCAATTACGGAACATACGCATTCAAACAAAACATAGAACCTCCTCCTTTTTCGAAAGTCGGTTAAAAACTAACTTATATCTGGCAGATATTTGCATACAAATAAAGCTAACTGGTAGATGTCTATCTGATAATATGAAGCAGGCCTTTGCTGGACATCCCATATGACGGCAATATTTCAGCCCATTCTGCCTGTAGTCGTAAAATCCAATTACAGTTACGTAATTACGTAATTAGCGCTTACGCTAACTTAATTGAATACGTAGTGTATTTCGGTTCGTTTCACAACTGAGCCCGCAGGCTAAACACATTATTTCCATGCTCCATGCTTCCCACTCTAAAGGTCACCAAGCCAATTTAGTAAATTGTCAACAGGTTTTCAATAACTATTGAAAATTGATGCTGTAGCCACAAAGTACGTAGGCGGCGACGCGCCGCAGACAGAGGCCACTCCGAACAAAGCGTAATTTTGCACACACACATTGACATTGCGATTTTACAGGGAATATTGGGCAATATTGGACCGAGCTCAGTCGCGGCTGTCACGAGTGCTTTGTTCGGCCGTTTGTCACGTCATCCATACATAAAGTACTGTATTATATTATACGAGGTTGCATTGGCTGGGTTATCTTTATTAATTGTTACAGACCGAATATATGTACTTTAAATTCGTTCTTTCATTTATTTTTAAGTTTTAAAGGTCATAAAATTTTTCAAAATGACAAGTTTTAAATTCAATATGTAGGCAAATAATAAATTATTTTAAGTCCATAGATGAAATTGGAATGGCTATGAAACTTGTCATAATAGTATGGTTTAAGTCATCCAGCTCACAAATATGGTTCCTCCGACTGCACAGCAAAATTTTCTTCTTGTATAAGTACATATTAACATTTTTCCTTATTTATAATTTTGTCGGGCTTGGTGGTTTTCACATTTTAATGTTTTAGTGTGATCATTATTACACCATTGTTACGTCTTGTTACCATCCAATCTTTGTCGCATGTGGAGTCGTGATCTTTAAGGCGATATATACGCCCCAATGTTAACGCAGTACTGGCCGTGCGCCCGCTCGATGCCAAAATATCAATATTGAACATCCTTTTGAACAGTTTTGTTTGCGAAATATTATTTGATTTACATATGCTATGTTAGTTATGAAGAAATACCAGCCATAAATTTTTCTGTGTAAAAATATTTTTCAACATCCAAATCGTTTTGGAGGAGTTACCAAAAGTTGCGAGAAAATATCGTGTTGTTAATTATTTTTTTAAAGCAAAACTATTAGTTACACGAAAAAAACCTTGTGTTAAAAACAATGTACATGAATCAATAATAAATATATATTTTTTCAAACCTTTTAACTAAGCCGTTACTAAGGCGTATGCTTTAGAAAGTTACCTTTTTACGGCACTAAAGCGGTTGAAGGCCCTTAATGGATATTTGATGCTTTGTCTACCCTCTAAGGCATGTAAGCATGATATGACGTATGTTTAGACGAATCGATGTATTTATGTTTGACATTTAGACAAACTACTCTTTTTTTTTTATTCGGCATCAATATAGTAGCAACCCTAATTAATCTGTCAAGTTTAGCTGTCAATTTTCGAACGGTGGGAGTGGCCCTTCTGTATACTTTCTATTTTGTGCTGTAGCTTTGAAATCTGTTCATACAATACTATACTAGGTACATAATTTGTACATACTACCTTTTTACCCTTCGGTTGCGTGAAAGAAGATAATTATCCTACGGGAACTCTGAATCCATTGGATAACAAGTAAAATTTAAAAAAGCCCAACATAAAATGTGTTGCCTTTTTAATTACATAATTTTCAACACACTTGCTCATAAAGTGGCTCTAATTTCACCGCAATTAGGCACATAATGATACCTGTAATCAAACTGTGACTTTTTCATTACTATTATTCACAAAGTGAGTTATAGAGTTTTTTTTTAATTTATTGGTTGAGTTGCTTTGTTCTTAAAAAAGTTTCGATACAAAAAATACCGTGCTCAATAGTACAAATAAATTAATGTACCTATTGCTTGCTCATTTCATGCAACTTCGTATTTAAATAGATAATTTCAATTTTTACGTGATTAATAAATAAAACTTGCACTCAAATATAAATTTTATTTGCTCTGTAATGAAGAAAAATTGATATTCCCTATTTTGTACATGGCTAAAACACTATCCTCGAAAAGCCAAAAAAAAAAAGATTAAGAAACTTCATTCTTTTAGTCTACGGCCGATCGCCATTGTAAAATGCGCGCGCATAAGAAAACCGATTCATTTTGCCCGCCATTGTGAAAAAAAATTCACAACTCGTTTTTACTGTTGAAAATGATTTTTTTATATTATTTTCTTCACAAGTGTGTTGAAAAACGTCGTATGATACACGTGTGTATTGATGATTACCGTCCTCGGCTCTCTTAAGACCCTCACCTACGGCTCGGGTCTTAATGGCGCCTCAGCGGTAATCACCAACATTGCACACTTGTACCATAATGTACTATTATCTAGTACACGATCGACAATCGTATCGAACACGTAATTATGACACGATATCTTGCGAAAGTACCCCGATTCAAACAGTAAAACGCCCATAATTTTTGACCGGCTGAACCGATTATCAACAAAAATACCTAAGAACACTCTCGATAATGTCACCTTTCAAACAAAAAACGAAATCAAATTCGGTTCATCCGTTTAGGAACAATAATGCCAGTAACTTTTGACCGGCTGAACCGATTTTCATCAAACATCTTTTTACGTACGATAGAGGAGCTCGTGGCTAAATAATAACAGCCGCACGGGACGATCATCAAGGTTAAGCAACGCTTGACGAGGTCGGTCCGTGGATGGGTGACCATTTCAACATACCGAGTTTCCTCCGTGCCTCGGAAAGCACGTTAAGCCGTTGGTCCCGGCCGTCATTTGAAGATCTTTGACAGTCGTAACGGGTAGTCAGAAGCTTGAGATCCAACACCAGTCTTGCCAAGGGGTACCCTGTTACCCAGTTACTGGGTTGTGGAGGTCAGATAGGCAGTCGCTCCATGTAAAACATTGGTACTTAGCTGAATCCGGTAAGACTGGAAGCCGACCCCAATATAGTTGGGAAAAGGCTAGGCAGATGCAAATCTTTTTACAGTCCGTTCAACCGATTAAGAGTTCTATCTCTTAACCATAAGGATGACATAAAAAGCATAAACCTGTTACCAACACAAACAGTTTACTACAGCTTCCGTTTGTCGCATCGTCAACGGAATAGAAGTCAAAATCGGTTGAACGGGCTGTAAAATGGGCTTATTTAAATGTCCAATGTTATAGTAAATGGACTTTAAGAACTCTCTCGATAATGTCACCTTTGAAACAAAAAAACGAAATCAAATTCGGTTCATCCTTTTATGAACTATGATGCCAGAGACAGATACACAAAAACACACAGATACACCACACGTCAAACTTATGGGGTGTTAAAACACCCCTCTTTTTCGTCGGACGTTAAATAGTATTTAACGTCCGACGATTTTACCTATTGTGAATGTGTGAACATTGTAGGCTTTCTAGTTTTCTAGATGATTGTTAACATTTGTTAACTTTTTATTTCGTGCATTATTTTTTTTTGTTTGTTTTTTTTTTCAATTTCGTACGACTTATTGTCGGGCCTACGTTGTCCCCCCATATCCAAGTACTAATGCTGTAACATGGAAATATTGTAAACAAAACAATTTAAAAGAGTAACCATGGAGTTTCTTGCAGGTTCTTCTCCATAGGAAACGACTAACCCGAACCGTGCACCTTTTGTCGACGTTTTATAAGTGGCCATGTAGGCCTATGTAAAATAAAAATATTTGATTTTGATTCTAAGTTCTAATCTAGGCCATGCTTTACCCGTGATTTAATTCAAACATCCTCATCATATAAAAAAAAAAATGATTTTGATTTTTGATTGATCCAAATCCGTTTACCCGTTTAGGTGTGATTAATTAAAACACACACTACTTATCTATACTAATATTATAAAGCTGAAGATTTTGTTTGTTTGAACGCGCTAATCTCAGAAACTACTGGTTGGAATTGAATAAATCTTTTTGTGTTGGTTAGTCCATTTATCGAGGAAGGTTATAGGCTATATAACATCACGCTACGACCAATAGGAGCGGAGCATGCATGAAAAATGTTGAAAAACGGGCAAAATTATTCCTGTTGAGAGCCTCCGTTGCGTGCGCTGCGTAAGTGGTTATAGTTACGCAACATTCATGTATGTAGGGTAGGTAGGGTAGGGTAAGGTAGGGTGAGACAGCTAGTTTATAATATTAGTATGATGTAGAAAATAAATATATTTTTAAGAAGACATAAAAAATGTTTGTTCTCTCACAGAGAAACAGTAAAAATATATATATTTTGTAAAATATAATTAAAAATATACGAGGTGAAATAATTGTTTTCATGCTGTTGCATAAGTTTTAAAATATAAAATTCGCGTAGGTTTCGTAATACTTGAATTAAAGTACCTTGTTTCTTTTACATTTTCCTCAATGAATGTTAATCTTTAGGCTTGTTAATAAAAGATAAAAATCGACGTCAGAGATATTTCAAAACGACTAACGGTGTCCGGTGGTTTCGCCCGCCCGCACTTTTTATTCGTTCTTTCTAACTTTTTGCTCGGCTCCTGAAGGTCGTTGCGTGATATTAAATAACCCATAGCCTTTTTTAGATCCTATAAAAAGAGGTATCTCAGAACCTCTCGGGATGTTAAGGAGCTTCGTAACTGTAAACGAAACTCCCGGTTATCCGAAATTAAGATATACTAGCTGTGCCCGCGGCTTCGCTCCCGTCATCTGCCTGCCAAGCCAACACTACCCTACTTACCTTCCTGCCTACCCTACCATACCAATTTTTTTTCTAGAGTCATTCTTTCGCGTATAATCTTAACACCGCCATTCAGAAAATGACTTCAAATGCACAACGCCATCTATCGAATATCGAGTTCAACTGTCCGAGTAACTAAATTGCGTGTGCTGTGATAATTTTACTTCTTGAACGCTTTAAATTCATCTAACTTTTGATAGAGTGAACCGATTGCGATGAAACAAAAACTAAGTAATTCTTCAAGTTACGCACAAGCTTTATGTATAACACTTATATACATTGATTTCGTACATTTCACGTGATGCGTGCCCAAATAAACAGACAAACAGACAAAAATTCCAAAAATGCTGGCAATGGGTTCTGTTGGTTATCCTTTAACGCCCTGGCAATTTTTTTTGGAAATTTTCTCGATGTACAAAAAATATTTTGCTACAGATTTGTTAAATGTATTGATGATAAAATTAAAATCTATCCGTAACCGTTACCAAGCCCGATATAAAAATTTCGGATAGGGGCGGAGTCAAAATGAGACACGTTAAAGCTCTATCCACACATATCAGGGCCGTGCCCGGGACGTGGACGGATCGTGCCCCATTAGGGGCTCAAAAAATATCGGTGTGTACATTTTATATGAACACACACGTTCACACACGTCCGTGCACGGGCCAGTAAAGAGACTTCAATGTTTGGGCCCGGCCCTGTCACGTCACACTAGTCAAAAATTCTTCCATACAAATGTAGTCTAGGGATTATTCCACTGTTTGACGATGTACGTTCAAAATAAAAAGTGATATCAATTTGTCTCATCATTATCTAGCCCTCGAAGGAAGCGAAAAAGTAAAAAAAGAAAATATTTGATAGTTATGAGCGTCGAAAGTTCCACATTTCGACACTAATTTTAAAGCATTTTTGGGCGCAAATAAATACCATAAGAAGACGGAAAATTGCAAAACGGTCTCCATACAGGGATAGATTAGTAGTTCAACAATGCAAATAATTTTATTTTGTACTGATAGATTTAGTCGTTTTTTCATAACATCTAGACTGCCAAAGGTCTGTTTATAAAATTTCGCGCGCTCGGTTTCGTCTTAAATCATTATCTATTTCGCTACAAATTTGCAAAAGTGTGTATTCGTACGCGAACTAGCTTCCTACTGCTCATAAGAGCATCTATCTCTTCCGCACGTGTTGTCGGTTGATATAAAATGCAATTTAAAACCCCGCGCACAAAATAGTTCGTGCCGTCGACTAGTGTACCCTTAATTTCATATTCATAACATCCCTGATTCAGATTGCTTGAGCGAGATAATCTCTGCAGATTATCTAAAAACAAACAAACTCCCCAACTTTATTATATTACCATGCTGTAATAAGTCTAAAATCTAGCATACCTACTACCTAGATATAAGTCTGGTCTAACTAGGTTCAACAATGGCGAGCTGGCAAGCAAAAGTTATCTATCTGTTCCAACTTTCAGCCTACATTCATCCTCTTGTTTAAATAGGTCTGTGTGCTATCTTTTCCTGTCTGAAAAAGCCAGCATTTCGTTAAAATATAGCTCTTATTAATATCAGTGTGTTTGCGTAGGTATGTCTATGTTAAGAACGGATATTTTTTCTATTTAATTGAAGAAAACCAGCGCGAAAAATTTTGTTTATGTATAACGTGATGTCTAAAACAGTTGTGAAGTGGTTTTCTACGCTGAAAATTGTTTTCTTATATTATGTCTGTCTGTTACTATTTATTTGTACATGGCACCGGATTATTGCAAACATCGTAAGTTTGTAATACAATTAATGTAGCGACTGTAGCGAGATTACGAACTCTTGGTTTATTGTGAACAGATCTGAAATGATCTGATGAATAAAATAAATCCCATAAAATTCTGTAGTTTACAACATCAGTGTTGCCAACAGTTCAACTAGCTCTCCACCAGATTCAACTTCTAAAACCAACAGAAAACCACTAACAAAAATCGGCCCCACTCTAAAAATCGCTAAAATTTCCACTATTTTTTTTTTTCGGATTTTACGATTGATAACAGTATGTACTTGTATTAGTAAAAAAATTTTCTTTAATATGACTTAATAAAATATTTAAAATCAGTAAATTAACATACAACAATTAAGTATTAAAATAAATCAACAAGTCTAGATCAGGTACATAAAAATTATTCAATAACAACAATGAATGAAAAAAAAATGATCCACTTGAATGTAATCTTTTTAAAGTAAATTTATTCTTTATTCTTGTTCTTAATTATAAAAAATAAAAATAAATCAAATCTTTAAAAAATTATAAAAAATAAATCAAATTCATCTGAATTTCAGATGAATTTTTGTCTGCACCATCTTCGTCGGTACCACAGGATTCTTTGCTACCGATTTGTGTTAAAACTTTTATTGGTAGGTCGTAATCATTGCAGCATTTTACTTCCAGTCTTAGACCAGGCTGCGGTATTAACCGTTTGATGTCATCTTAATCATGTCACGCACGTCATTCTGACGGATCAGTGTTGCCCACACAGTAAAAGAAAAATTAAAAAAAGTACTACTGAAAATTAAATGAAGTAAAAATAATATATTTCGTAAAGTTTTACTGGCTTAGTGGTTGAGTGATAGCATTTTCAGTAATTGAAACTGAATTCTATTTAACCACTAGAAAAAAACACCAGCCACTAAAAGCAATATTTCGCCACTAACACCCCGGGGTCGAAACCACTAGTTTTAGTGGATAATCCACTAAGTTGGCAACACTGTACAACATACTCGTACAAATCCTTGTTTTATTGAGAACTAGCTGTGCCCGCGGTTTCGCTCCCGTCATCTGTCTGCCAACCCTACCCTACTTACCTACCTACCATTTTTGTTTCTATAGTCATCATTTTTTCGCGGAGAATCTTAACACCGCCATTCACTTCAAATGCACACCGCCATCTATCGAATATCGAGTTCAACTGTCCGAGTATCTGAATTGCGTGTGTTGTAATAATTTTACATCTTGAACACTTTAAATTCATCTAAACTTTTGATAGAGTGAACCGATTGCGATGAAACAAAAACTAAGTAATTCTTCAAGTTACGCACACATTTTATGTATAAAAGTTATTTACATTGGATTTATACATTTCACGTGATGCGTGCACACGTGATGCGTTCTGTTGGTTATCCTTTAACACCCTGGCTATTTTTATTGGAAATATTTTCGATGTACAAAAATTACTTTTCTTCAGATTTATTTTATGTATTGATGATAATGAATTGACAACCTCACGCGAATAATTATAAAGTTACGGTGTTTGCTATAATCATCATTTCGGCGATAGTTAGGAACTAAAAGCATATTCACAAACTGCCGTCTTAAAATATTGCACCAAGCAAAACGATAAAATCTACGCGCAGACAATGATTAATGCAATTAATTAATTTACATATTTTTCGCATTCAAACCATTTACTTATTGAGTTGAAATGCACCTCTTAGAAAGTTTTAAGACGACGTAATTTTAACCCGTTGACCCCAGATAAATGATAATGATAATTGATAAATGATTTTATTTCTGTAAGTTGGTTTGTACAAACACTTTTACATGTCGATCATATTTTTAAAACTAGATGAGGTCAGCGTTTCCTGTCTGACTACTCTGAGAAGAAAGGCCGAAACAAACTCAGAGGTCACAGACTAAAAAACTTGTTGGGTTTTAAAAATCTTGGTTAGATCATGTGAAGACCATGTAGATTGATGTCTGAAATGGTCTTTTGAGGAAAGAACCAGCCAGATTGAGTAAACACGTCCAGTCAGTGCACGCATTTGTCAATAACCGAGCAGCTCAACACAGAATTTAAGGAGCTCAATGATTCGACAAACAATACCAAAAAAAGGACATTCGGGTAGGCCACAAAACTACTCAAACTGCCAGACCACGATTAAAAACTAAGATAAATTAAAAATAAAAACAAAAAAAATAGTCCACATAGTCTTCACATTCACAATAATTAAAATTAAATAATATAATACTTTAAAAAGTAAATATACTTGTCATAGCAAGAAAACCAAAAAAAAACAAAATTCACAGTGGAAAATATAAAAAATCAATATTAATTTTTAATTGGAGCAGCTCAATCCCAAGCCTTTTTGTCCTCAACGTAATCTTTAATGGTATAAAACGCTTTCTGGCACAACTTACGTTTAATGAATGATTTGAATTTATGAAGACTTAGAACTTGTACGTGGCTTGGAAGCTTATTATAAAAGCGCACACATTGACATCTAAACGAGCCACCTATTTTCTTGAGCCTTGTTGTTGGTACTACAAATTTGTGTTTGTTCCTAGTATTTATGTTATGGATATCACTGTATTTTTTAAACAATTTTATATTTTTATGGGCATACAAAAGATTTTCATAAATATACTGAAATAGTGTACTTAATGTTTTAATTCGCTTTGAAGTGAAATGACAGACATAACGGAAGTAATTCAAATAAAACCGTGTGGAATGACGTAATGTAAATTCTTACGATTACGACAGTTACGACTATGTCAATTGATCGCTTAGATGCGCCCGCGCAGGCGACGTCAACGAACCGTTTTCGCGTACAGATAACACTACACAAGATAAGCTCGCTCGGTACTTCTCAGAAAGTTTTAGTCATGCTCTATCTGTCGTTCGAGTACTTTTATCTAACCGTTATCCTGTACAGCAGGTTGTCAAAAGATATTAGTGCTGCACTCCTTATTTATGACTAGTGTGTGGCCGCGACTTCGTCTACGTATCATTAGTACTTCGAATATAGGTTTGTGGGCTGCATTACTTGCTAAATTATTAGTTCACCAAACAAACTTTGACCCCGTTAAGTATGATTTCCAAGATAAAAATTGTCCTGTCTTTCCTAGTGTATCTATCTCCATGCCAAGTTTCATTTAAATCGGTTCAGCAGTTTAAGCATGAAAAAGTAACAGACAGAGTTACTTTCGGATTTATAATATTACCAGCTAGCTATAATATCCCCACGCGGTTTTACGCCCGTGAATTGGCTACCTACCTACCCATCGTACCCTACCGACACTACCTACACAATCTATCCTACCTACCCTACTTTATTTTTGGCTATATGTAGCCTATATCCTTTCTTAGGATGCCATCTATCTCCTTGCCAAATATCATTGAAATTCGTTCAGTGGTTTAGGTGTGAAAAGTTATTAGTATGGATGTTGATGATATCTAGACCACACACAAACTCATTCTTCACACGATTATACTTAGTTGCTACCACAGATAATATAATACTAGCATAGTTGCTACAAACGATACTCTCGGGAATAGATCCTTTCGCCCTAACATTTGCTTGGCTATTAATAGAGCCTAATTTCTTAAAAGGCTTCCTCCCACGCTGGTTAACGCACGATTTGTTTTCATACCAATGTTTGTACATAGACTTATTTTAGGCTATTTATCTTCTACCGATATATCTATTTCAGTGGCCTCTTAAACAATATATTTGGCCAGTATCTCCGGCTTAAACCAAGCAGGTTGATTATGACCATTTCTTACGGCTACGCTGGCCGTCAAGCATTCAAAACAATGATAGGCATGCGAAGTAAGAAGTGCATTACTTAAGGGCCTACATACGCTTTAGTGCCGTAAAACGGTAACTTTCTAAAGCATACTCCTTAGTAACGGCTAGGTTAAAAGGTTTGAAAAAAAAATATATTTATTAATGATTCATGTACATAATTTTGAACACAAGGGTTTTTACGTGTAACTAATAGTTTTGCTTTAAAAAAATAATTAATAACACGATTTTTTTCGCAACTTTTGGAAACTCCTCCAAAACGACTTGGATGTTTAAAAATATTTTTACCCAGAAAAATTGATGGCTGGTATTTCTTCATAACTAACATAGTATATGTGAATCAAATAATTTTTTACAAACAAAACTGTTCAAAAGGAGGTTCAATTTTGATATTTTGGTATCGAGCGGGCGCACGGCCAGTACTGCGTTAGCATTGGGGTGTATATATCGCCTTAATAACTTCAAGGTAATTGGCCATTGAAATTGTATGCAATTCTAGAGAACCCATTTACTTGATAACGTTCCGGAAAGAGTACTCCACTGTTTATCGTGTCGTTGTAAAATTAGTAGAATTCCGCTGTTGGTCCGATCAATCAATTTAGTTGACGTATTTAATAGAGCGAAACGAACTATTATTGGCGTGTATAATATACTATGCTTTTTACAAGGTTTTGCCGTGCTATATGGCAGAGACTTCTCATTACTTTGATTAACCGACTTACCAAAAAGGAGGAGGTTCTATGTTCGACATTATGTATGTTTTTTTTTTGTGTATGTCACCGATATTTCCGTCAATTGTTGACTGATTTTGAAAATTTCTTTTTTTGTCTGAGAGAGTATGTTCAGAAATTGGTCCCATTTTAATTTGATGAAGAACTTCGGAGATATACAACAGAATTAGGTTAATCTATTCTGGCGTGAAAAGACTACTTGCCTATTAGGTAGGTACAACTAAAAAGTGAAAAATAAAAAACTTTTTTGCAAAAAAATTCTACCTACTTCCAAATAAGAAAACTACAAAGTGAAAAATAACTTTATTTTTGGAAGTCGGTGTCCGTAACGCAAAAAAAAATGGTACCGTAACAAAAAAGATTTTTTTCCAATATTTTTAAAACAAAAATACAGCATTTATTTACTCAACAAGCTCTAATCAACAATACCCCACGGTAAGTGAAATACTTATTTCTTTTTAACTCCATCAATCGACCAATCACATGTACGGAAATCCACATCGCGTCTTTCATCACGCATGTGATTGATCAATTTCACGGGGTCACAGATAATATAATACTAGCATACAGATACTTCATCCCATACAAAGAAACCGTGCCGACGTAACTAGCGTTTTTCATCTGATTAATCTTGTTATTTTTGTAAGTACATCAATCGCGTTCGATCCCGTTTCAAGGCAATAGATGGTGTTAGCAGCGACTTGCAAGTAAAAGGGTTTACTAGGTTCGTGAATATTGAATTCTTTTAATACAGTGAAGGTTCGTTTTATAGTATTTTTTTGCACGTTTTTACAGTCTTTTTGCACCAAAATGTGTTACAATGTAAATTTAAAAAATCGGGTGGAATGCCTCAGAAATTAAAAAATGCGCCATCTACTGGCATCAATTTTAAATGATTCGTTAAAACAATCTTTGAAATGTGAATTAAGAGCCCAATATTCCATAATTTTGTACTTAGGAGAGTTGATTAAACAAGAACATACAATTTTTATGCTCAATGCCAGAAAATGTTAATTTTATACACAATTATTATATTCTATTGAATTGTGTGTACATGTCGCGCCATCTAGTGAGATTTATTTGAACTAAAATTTCTTTATTAGCAATGAGACCCCGTGACGGGGTCAAACCTTGCCGAAATCACTTCGCAATTAGGCTGAGGAAGCCGACATAAACCTAGTTGAAAAAGAACCAGAGATTTTCTTTTACAACAATACATATAATAAATCTGTAGAATAGTCGTTCTGGTACATCAAAAGAAATTGCCGGGGTGTTAATTATCATTATACCAACCGAACCCATTTCCAGTATCTTCGCCATTTTTGTCTGTTTAGTTGTGCACGCATCACGTAAAATGTACGAAACCAATGTAGATAACTTTTATACATAAACATTGTAGTTTATGTTTCAAATTCAAAAGTCATTTATTCAAACTAGGCTGAGAATCAGCACTTTCCGAACGTCAAAATTACATGAGACAGTCCCCCAAAAACGCCCGTCCTTCACCACTTCCTAGTGCTTTTGCTGTGAAAAAGAAGTGGCGCAACAAACTCCCCAGCAGCACAGCTGTCTGTTCAGTTAGAAAAAAAACAAAAACTTGATTCTATACAATAGTATGCAAATAATTTACATTACTCAACACAAAAAATTAAAATAAAATATATTTGCCATAATGACAGCTAGCACACGCCAATATACCAACAAAAACATCGAAATCTAAACTCAAGCGAAAATAAAAACTAAAAATAAAAACGTAAACGGAACTTAGTACCCGAATTATAAAGCCTCCAGGCATAAAGGGCGTGCCCGCCTACATATAGCTAATACAGCTGTAACTCGAAGTCACATAATTATGATAAACTAGGACCAACGAAGTAAAAAATAAATCAACAGTTAGGCAAGAATAATATATGATCCACTGTCGAGGTCGCTAGCTAACCACATATTGCAATACAACTCATTAAAAAAAAAGTTTCATCGTAATCGGTTCACTCTAACAAAAGTTTAATGATTTTAAAGTGATCAAGAAGTAAAATATAACAATACACGCAATTCAGATACTCGGACAGTTGAACTCCATATTCCATAGATGGTGTTGTGCATTTGATGTCATTTTTTGAATGACGGTGTTAAGATTCTTTGCGAAATAATGACCCTAGAAAAAGAATTGGTAGGTGGGTAACTATAAGTACCTACCAAACTTCATGGCCTTGCGCTTCGGAAAACACACTTCAGGGTGGCCCAGAACAGAAGTTTGGCGAGAACTATAAGGGTAGGCAGTAGGGGAGCGAAACCGCAGGCACAGCCACTTTATAATATTAGTCTAGATCTCTTCTCCGTAATAGTTACACCTAATTTAGGAACTAGTCTAGACTGTATAACACTCAATCTTAATCAATCAAAAACTAAGCAGAAAAGAAAAAACATCTTGTTGTTTGTGCCTTTAAAATCTTCCATACAGCTTCGTTGTTTCTCGTCCGCGTATGAAACAAAAACAAAAGCCGTACGCTACTCAGTCGATTGCCAAGTTTCGGCAACACTCACGTTTACATCTCTGCCTTACATTCTGTAGATAAACAGCTCTAAATCATAACTAGTTGGTTTCTTCCACGTGGAACCGCTTTGTGTGACGTAAACGAGTATTACTGGGAATTGATAAATGTTGAAGTATTGATGGAAATAGATGAATGGTTGAGGAAAGAACGCAGAACAGTGGATAGTCAGGATGGGTTCTGAGCACAGATTACCGTTCTGAGGATAAAAATCTAGATAGACAAAAGGCTCTAGACGTGTATCATTCGATGTCTGAAATACGCACGAACGAACAAAAACATGGTGAACATCGAACACTTTGTTCGCGCGTGCGTACATCTGTTCTTGGTCAGGTCATGTTATAATAACAGCCAACATGTCCAATTGCGTAAATAGGCAGAGACGAGCCATTGTACTGTTAACGAACATCAAACACTGTGTTCGTCAAAAATGTTCGTCTCGATCCAATTTGGTTGTTCTTTGCGCACTGTGTTCGGAGAAATTTAGATAGATAGATTTATTTATTTGCTTAGAATGTAGGTAAATAATACATTTAGATGTTACAATATTTTGGATCCTTATACATTCTGCCTCATGGCATGCAAAAATTTTAGTAACTTATACTACTATAGATTATTCTATTTACTTAAAGCTAATTAATAATATAAGAACATTAAAAATTAAATAGTCTTGTCATTCAAGAAATCCGATACAGAGTAATAGCATTTAGAAACTAGTAATTTTTTAAGGTACTTTTTAAATATTCTTAAAGGTTGCTCTTTAACAATTTTTGGTATGTGGTTATAAATAAGAGGAGCCATGCACATAACACTCTTTCTCAATAATGCAGTTTTATATCCACTTATGCATAACTTATCTTCATATTGAGTTCTTAAACTTGTAGTCCTGTTTCTAGTATTTTTTAAAGTTGGGAATAAATGATCATTTGTTTTAACAAAAATGGCTATTTCTAATATATATAGGCATGCAAAAGTTAAAAGATTATATTTTTTGAAAAAAGGTATGCAGCTGTCGGTCACATTGAGTTTAAACATAGATCTGATACAGCGTTTTTGCGCCTTAAAAATATTTTCTCTCTCGCTACAGATTTGATGCAACATTGATGGCTATTTCACTATTGACCACTTACAACGGTGAATCCATTGTTACTGACTGAAGGGTACACAAGTAGAACTGTGTTCACGATAATTTACGTCCACACGTACAATCCAAATGATCGGTGTTCGTGTTCACCATGTTTTGTTCGTTCGTGCGTACACGGCTTACCTAAGAACCTACCTACTTCCTTTTTTTCTTTCGTCTAGAAAAGGGAGGACCTGAGGCGTATAGTAAAGTTGTGTGTCTGATTGCATGATATGATGGCAAAGCTCGTCATGAATAGAGGCTAGATTGGAAGCCCGATAACCTATGATATTTATAGACTAACAATAACAAGTTTAACTCCGACTTCACTAGAATTGCAATGAAAATTGATCGACCTTCGTCACAAAAACATGAGAATGCATGTTTTTGTGTCGCACGAATTTGTTTATTATTGTAATTTAATAGCACACAAACACTAATTAGTTATAAACTAGTTTTAAGGGTACACTAGTCGACGGCACGAACTATTTTGTGCGCGGGGTTAAAATGCATTTTATATCAACCGACAACACGTGGGGAAGAAATAGATGCTGTGATGAGCAGTAGGAAGCTAGTTCGCGTACGAATACACACTTTTGCTAATTTGTAGCGAAATGGATAATGATTTAGGACGAAACCGAGCGCGCGAAATTTTATAAACAGACCTTTGGCAGTCTAGATATCATGAAAAAACGACTAAATCTATCTGTTCAAAATAAAATTATTTGCATTGTTGAACTACTAATCTATCCCTGTATGGAGGCCGTTTTGCAATTTTCCGTCTTCTTATGGTATTTATTTGCGCCCGAAGATACGTTAAAATTAGTATCGAAATGTGGAACTTTCGACGCTCATAACTTTCAAATATTTTCTTTTTTTACTTTTTTGCTTCCATACAGGGCTAGATAATGATGAGACCAATTGATACCACCTTTTATTTTGAACGTACATCGTTAAACAGTGGAATAATCCCTAGACTACGTTTGTATGGAAGAATTTTCGACTAGTGTAACCTTAAAGCCAAATAAGCCAGGAATAATATTTACGGGTTCACTCCACTACTACGATTTTGCTAAACGTATGTTAGATTTTAATGAAAATTGATCCTCTTTCACCACAAAAACGAACATACCAATCGCAGGAATTTGTTTATTATTGCAATATTTATGATTAGAATATTATATACTAAAGATAATTGCGTAAACTATTCAATGATTTGTACCAAGCGTGATGTTAAATAAAATAAATTAGAGGTGATCGCTGTCAGCTTTCGACAATAGCTCGTCGTGTAGATATGCTTCATAGGGGCATGATAATCTGCGTGTGTACTGATTTGTAACGAACTGACTGGTATTCATATTTTCTTTTTAACTTACCTTTACTGTCCCACGCAGGGCAGAGGCTACCTTTTGCACCCAATTCTGTTTTCTGCTAGTCAGGTCAGTCCTTTCGGTAGAAGTCGAGCTCGTTCCGCCATCTTCACCTGCAGCATTTAATACTACTCTTGGTGAACCAATTTCTCATCCAAGCATTTTAACATAATTTAACTAAAACTTAATTAAAACTAGAACAGCTTTTGCATTTCAACGTGGAAGTTTTAGTCCCGATATACATAGTCATATCTTTTGAAAGATTTGTTGAAAACAGTGCGGCACTGTCTTGAAATAGTGGCCCCATTTCTGGCGCTCACTGCCGAAGCTAATCTTAAACTTTTGCTATCTTTAACTCGTCGATTAAATATGAAATGGACCGAATAAAATTTGTTTAAACGTCCTCAGAATATGCTGCAGACAGTTCTATAAAGTGCAGCCCTTATAGAATAAAAGTAGTTTCCGGCCAGGATTTTTGCCACTTCCACGGCATTGTCGGTAGTAGCGCATAGGTCATATTGGCGGCATGTTTCGACCACAGAGAACATTCTTGTAAACACAGTATATTTTGGAAAGTTATGTTTTAGGTCTACTTGGTATGATACAGAAAGGAAAGTAGGATTCGGTCTCTTCGTGAGGCCATGGTGGAACGTTTGAACCTGTCCTTGCAGTCAGGCTCCGAATGGTGCGATACGAATCTGGTCAGGATTAACGCTGCTAAAACACAGGCGTATCTTCTATCCGCAAAAAAGAGCCTTTTGCACCCGGCTCCGACTTTCAGAGATATGACCGTGACAATAACGGACCGTCTTGAGCTTCTTGGCGTTACATTGACATCGACTCTCCATGTTGGCTACATTGAGGCAAAGGGTCAGCTGACTGCCAAAAAGTTGGGGATCTTTGCAAAGGTGAGAAGGTACTTCACGCCGGAACAGCTGCTCAACTTGTATCAAGCGCAAGTTCGATCATGCATGAAGTACTGTTGTGATCTCTGGGACGGATCTGCCAAATACCAGCTTGATGCACTAGAGTCGATCGAAAAGTGAGCCAAGAAGTTCATCGGCAATGAGACACTGGTCAAGTTAAAGCTCCAGAGCCTTGAACATCGTCGCCGAGTTGCCAGCTAACTGTTTGGGGAGTGTGCGATGGAATTGCATGAACTTATTCCGCCTAGCCCGTTTCATCATCGGACTACCAGACGTACGGCGATGCGCCATCGATACATGGTGGACATCCCACCCATACGCACTAAAGGTTTTGGGAACACTTTTATTATGCGTACAGCTAAGGAGTGGAATTCTCTGCCGGAGTCTGTGTTGCCCGATGGCTACAATTTAGGGATCTTTAAGTCAGGCCATCAGGTGAGATAGTGGTCAAGAGCGAGCCTATATTACATAAAAAGAAGAAAAAAGGGAAGACTTATATCCAGCAATGGGTGATGCCAGTATGATATGATTCATCCTTATATACTGCATTTGAGATAACATTAGATATTTAAATAATCCCATTTTAACCGATTTTGACTTCTATTGCGTTGGTGATATGACAAATGGTAACAGGTTTATGCTTTTTATGGCATCCTTATGTTTACGGGATAGAACTCAAAATCGGTTGAACGGACTGTAAAAAGGGGTTGTAAAAATTTCTATTGTTATTTCAAATGGAGTATAGCGGTGCTCTAATTTAGCGTTAGCATAACCGATGATCCTTCCCTTACTTTGTCATATTGATCACTAAGGCCCATTTGCACGAAAACTTAACTCACTATTAGTTGCTAACACGAGGTTGAATTGACAGTTCGCCTTACAATATTTTCAATTTAACCTCTTGTTAGCACGAGTTAAGTTTTTCGTGCAAGTGGGCCTTAGATTATTAGATATAGCGGTCTAACTTCTTTCTGTTATTCTCTACTACCAATAAATAATTATCAGTTTATGTACAGCTCTACTTATCAGTACACACCTAGAAACTATTGTATTTAGGTGTGGTCAGTTGTGTAGGCTCTGTTAATATTTTATTATTGAAGGATGTAATAGCTGCTTTAACATTGCGTCTTGTATAATTGCTCATAATTATGTAAATATGTATATTGTCATTACAAAAAATTATTTGTGTCATTACTGCAATTGGATTTGAGCAATATTTTTGCTTCAATAGAAAAAAACCGGCCAAGTGCGAGTTGGACTCGCGCACGAAGGGTTCCGTACCATTATCGCAAAAAATGGCAAAAAAATCACTTTTGTTGTACGGGAGCCCCACTTAAATATTAATTTTATTCTCTTAAGAAATACATCATCTGTGAAAAATTCAAACTAGCTATCACGGTTCATGAGATACAGCCTGGTGACAGACGGACAGACAGACAGACAGACGGATGGCTGAGTCTTAGTAATAGGGTCCCGTTTTTACCCTTTGGGTACGGAACCCTAAAAATTACACAGTAATTTTTTTTTAAATAGCAGCAGCCATAGTGATATGATCTCAACGATCAAATGAGCCACTGTCGCCAAGAAGGCAGTTTGATATTAAGTTTGGGGACTTCCCCCACAGCTAAACATTCAATTGGCCACTTAATATTCTAATTACTTATAATTAGATGGTGTGCCCATCTCTGGAAGTGCCATTATCATTTGGAACCCATATTGTTATCACGGAGCGATGTTAAACTATGCTAGCGTATCCTGTTATTTTAATTATCTTTGTGTATTTTAGTAGTTAGATTTTTTTTTTGTCATCTAGTTGTGTAGCTGGTCACATTTTATTTTTATTTACATGCTACGTTCATTTGATGTCTGAAAAATAATATGGGAATCCCTAAACCACCATACTATTTTTATTTATAAATTGAAACTTGTTCATATTTTTTTTATTGGATACACTTGCACGTTGATGTTTTAAAGGTCTTCAACTAAAAGGTGGTTAATCTTCTTCTAAAAATAAATTCAACAATATCCTACTAGACAAGCTTTAAATTGTCAACGTGCACAGCACTAGATGGAGCTTAATATTATCTTCGTATTCGCTTTTGTATCATTAGCTTCCCCTTTTATTTAAAGCCTAATTTGCAAACATGATAATTCATTTAGTTTTTGCACTGCAACTGAGCGCCTTCCCGACATGTTGGTTTACAATTTATAAATACAATTTTCATATAAAACACGAGAGTTTTTGGGCAAGTTCGGCTTTGCCGAGAGTCGTCTTTGTCACTCCTATCTACTATACAGTTAAATAACTGTGCACCTGGCGCTGTCACGTCACTCGAACGTTCGACTCTCGCCATTGGCTCAGGGGCGAACGCGGGGCGCCGCGCGGGTGGGCGGGAGTTGTGTCGCATTACGGCGAGGTGCGCAGTTATTTTGTTGTACCTATGTGACAGCCTCTGTCTAAAGCCCGATGAGTCATATTACCGCTCAGGTACAAGGACCGTATTATGAAGTTTCAATGCCATCATGATTCTATTCCACTAAAGGGAACTCATTGGAATCTTGATGGCATGATAACGTCATAACACGACCTGCAACAATTGGTAAGGCAGCTCACTAGCGAAGTAGCAAACCCCTTAAAGCTAGTAATCCAAAAGCGAAACGTCAGCTTATGCATGTAAAGTAAATGGTGGGTCGCAAACGCAGCGGTGGCGCCATCGCTCCGGCAGCGGACGTGGGCGAGTACACCAGCTACTGCGCGCGCATCCATGACGAGGAGATCTACCACGACTTGTGCGCCGTCAAGAACAGCGTGCGCGACCTACCGCCCGTGCAGCCGCCTGCTTTCAACACAGTAGGGACTTTGTATTTTTTTTTGCTTTCGTTGGTGGGAGAGGTGGTGAAGACGCTTAAACGTGCTGGCAGAAATGAATTAAATCATATGACATCTTACGTCAAACGAAAAGATTATATACAAGATCGAATAAAATTTGTCGGTGAAATTCCACAGACGTGATGGGTATCGATATCTAATGACTATAACACGAAATAAATTGTAGTTCTAAAAACAAAAAACACGCTTTAATGGTAAATTGAACAAAAAAGTCGCTAATCCTGAAGATCTTGGTAAGGCTAATGGGAAAACTATTTAAACGCGCACAGTAGAATCAACTTATTATTTTTTTTGTTTTGATGTTCAAAAGTGCCGCTTATTGGCCTAGTTGGATAAACATATTTGACTTTGACTTTGACTAAATTATTGCATTGTCATCGGTCCTTGATAAGTGTGCAAAGTTTCAAATCAATCCGACGTTTTGAAGGGGGTGAAAATCACGTTCAAAGATTCCGTTACATTGATACATAGATACATACATACCAAACTAATAAAAGCGTGTTAAAAATATTGTTAATTCGACAAACAAGAGTTTCATTAACAAATTTAATTTTTCCCCGTATTTTGTACACAACGCTTCAAATGAAAACCTTCATTAAACACAAACATGATCAACACAACAAACATCAATTCTTGAGATGTTTCATCATAATATTCATTTCCCCCAACCAATCGTAGAGGCACTAACAAAATATTACACCATAATGTTCCATCCTTTCAAATTTGGGGTTGGGTATCTGTTAATAAATTAGATATGCACTCGCTGAGCAATCAATAATAAAATCAATATCTACTTGCTCTGGTTCTGTCTGCTGTACACATACTGTACTTACTACACATAATCACTTACTATGTAGATAGGTCAGTAATTTATTTTTAATGATGCGTGTCGCGTGACGGAGTAAAATATTCATTGGTAGTGGTAGTAAAAAAAATTAATACAAGGTAAAATATTACACATTTTTCGAATGACATAAATCTTTTTATAATAGAAAAAGTAACAGCGACACAAAAAGTATACCATTATTATGCATCGCAATTTATTTCAAAAATGTATGGAAGTGAAAGTTGGGCATGGCAAAAAAGACATGAAAGTAGGATTAATGCAGTAGAAATGCGGTCCTTGCGAAGTATGTGTGGTGTAACCTTAAATGATAGATTGAGGAATGAGGTAATAAGACAACGTTGTGGTTTAAAAGAAGATGTAGTGACTAAAATTGAAAAGAGTATGTTAAGATGGTTTGGCCATGTTGAGAGGATGAATGATAGGCGACTAACGAAAGGTATTTACAAGGCAGACGTGAATGGAAACGCCGGGAGGGGACGCCCTAGGAAGACATACATAGACCTTATAGGTGATGTTGTTCAGAAAGGAAAGGTGCGCAGTACTCATAACCGGCGTGTGTGTATGACAAGATGTATGAATGTGAGTGAAGCAAAAGAAGTATGTAAGGATCGTAGCAGGTGGCGTTCTGTAGTTTCTGCCTACCCCCATGGGAAAAAGGCGTGAGTTTATGTATGTATGTGAAATCAAAATCATATATTTTTATTTTACATAGGCCTACATGGGCACTTATAAAACGTCGACAAAAGGTGCACGGTTCGGGTTAGTCGTTTCCTATGGAGAAGAACCGGCAAGAAACTCCATGGTTACTCTTTTAATTTGTTTTGTGTTTACAATATTTCCATGTTACAGTATTAGTACTTGGATATGGGGGGACAACGTAGGCCCGACAATAAGTCGTACGAAATTGAAAAAAAAAAACAAACAAAAAAAATAATGTACGAAATAAAAAGTTAACAAATGTTAACAATCATCTAGAAAGCCTACATTTAGGGTCAGTGCTTCATATCTTCTTCTTTCATACTCCTGTAGTCTCCATCTCAGTGGATACCTAGCCATTAATCTTTAACTCAGTCCATTCACTGTTCTTTGATCTTCTCCTACTATATAACAGTCATCTGAGTATATAAAGTGCGGAAGTTTATATAAGTATCCAGAGAGATTATAACTCTCGATAAAATTTCATTTGATTTTTTTTCAACAAGTTACCTCATCGTCATGTTCCTGCCCTTGTCCCATGTTACTTGGGGTCGGCGCAACACGTTTTGTTCTCCCATACCGTCCTGTCCCCCGTCACGCCATCACTGACTTCCAAACGGTTTCCTTTCTACTTTTTGTCACTGGTGCCACTTTCAAACTTCCTCTAATATACTCATTTCTCACTTTATCCATTCTCGTCACGCCGCACATCCATCTCAACATTCTTATCTCTGCTACATGCAATCTCTTTTCATCCATCTTATTCACAGCCCAACATTCTGATCCATACAGTACGACAGGTCTAATCACGGACTTGTATATTTTCCCCTTTTGATACGCATGAAAATTTTATTTTTCAGCCACATTCATACACAAAACTTTATTCAACACATTTCCACTAAAAAGATATCAAAGATACACAACAGTGCCACAAAAAACGCAAACTTCTTACTAAAGTACAATTCGAAACAAAAAACCGTTCACGGATGACGGACGTATTAAATTCCAGCCGGACAAGTAAAAGTTTTGCAAATCGCACCGTACGCCGATTGAATTATGCATGGCATGAATGCTCGCTGCTCCTCCAATCACGATGGATTTACTACGACGGCTATTAGTTTTGCTATTACTCTTTTTATAAACACCCAGTTTCTATAGCGTTGCGTTCCTGATGATAAAAATAAATGGATATCGCAATGTAAGTGGTTAAAAATAAGTGTTCATTTTTAAGGCGGATGTGCCGGAAGACTGTTTTTTTTTTGGGTGCTCTAGATTGTACATATGGTACGGTGCAATGCTTCGGGGGAATATGTCGCGTGGCGTCGTACCATACTGCATGACATTGTACTATGTTGCATGCAGATTTTTTTCATTATTCTATTTTGATTTATTGGTTCTATTTGGTCGATATCTCGGCACTTGACGTTATAGAAACGAATGAATGTAGATAGTAGATGGGTTACGGTAATTTTCTACGCTTTCGCTTTTATTGTATAAAGCGGGACGAATTTAGAGGGTCAACTTATTAAAAACATCTCTTTTTATTATTTTAGCATGCAGTTCCTCTAAATTCGTCCCGCATTTTTTTTTGTTCTTAATTCAAAATAATATTTTTTCTTTTTATATATTTCCAGCTAGCGACATCGTCACATAGCTTAGAAAAGAGGGATTACGTTATAAGAGAACTGGTGGACACAGAGAACAATTATGTGGATGTCCTGAGCAAAATTATCAAGTACTTCCTCAGGCCATTGATGCCGTACCTCAAACCTCAGGATATGCAAGTCATATTCTTTGGGATTAAGGTGAGAACAACTTGCATTTATGATAACTATTAATTGTTATAGTTGTAAGTTGTTAATTCTTTGGCTGATTAAAAAAACCGGCCAAGTGCGAGTCGGACTCGCGCACGAAGGGTTCCGTACCATTATCGCAGAAAACGGCAAAAAAACACGTTTGTTGTATGGGAGCCCCACTTAAATATTTATTTTATTCTATTTTTAGTATTTGTTGTTATAGTGGCAACAGAAATACATCATCTGTGAAAATTTCAACTGGCTAGCTATCAAGGTTCATGAGATACAGCCTGGTGACAGACGGACAGACAGACAGACGGATCGCGGAGTCTTAGTAATAGGGTTCCGATTTTATCCTTTGGGTACGGAACCCAAAAAAAAAACTTAGGTACTGCTTTTACTTCCGAAAACAAATTTGTTTGTGGTATTGGTTTTCAGATACCAGAAATGGTTGAATGTATTTGATTAAAAATGCAAACGTGTGCTTGAACCAACTTAATTGATCGCATTGCACTGCTAGCAGTAAGCTAAAACCAATAAATTCGTAGACATGTGACATCCACAAACCCGCACTGGGCCCGTGGTGGATTAGGGCCTATTCCCTCTCTCACAGAGAGGAGGCCTGTGTCCTGCCTTTTTAAGGCCTTCGTTCCTTCTATTTGAGTAGCGTAAGATGTACTCATTGAAAAATCTATGCATTCCACAGGAACTCCATGAAACGCACACAGGCCTACTCCGACAGTTAAAACTAGCCACAGAAGCATGCGTCCCCGGGAGCGGAGCGCCACGTCTAGCAGACGTGTTCCTAGCGTGGCGGGAACGATTACTGTTGTACGGAGACTACTGCTCCAACCTCACTAACGCACAGGAAATGCTCAAGACGTTAGACGCCAGGGATTCTACGTTCAATAAACAGTTAGCGGTGAGTATCCATTAGTATCTAGCAACAGATGCATGCGTCTAGTAAACTTGTTCCTAGCGTGGCGAGAACCATTGCTGATGTACAGAGACTACTGCTCCAATCTCACTAACGCACAGGACACCCTCAAGACGCTAGACGCCAGGGATTCTACATTTCATAAATAGTTAGCGGTGAGTATCCATTAGTATCTAGCAACAGATGCATGCGTCTAGCAAACTTGTTCCTAGCGTGGCGAGTACCATTACTGCTGTACGGAGACTACTGCTCCAACCTCACTAACGCACAGGAAATGCTCAAGAAGCTAGACGCCAGGGATTCTACATTCAATAAATAGTTAGCAGTGAGTATCCATTACTATCTAGCAACAGATGCATGCGTCTCACAGACGTGTTACTAGCGTGGCGGGAACGACGACTGTTGTACGGAGACTAGTGCTCTAACCTCACTAACGCACAGGATATGCTCAAGAAGCTAGACGCCAGAGATTCTACATTCAATAAATAGTTAGCGGTGAATATTCATAAGTAACTAGCGATAGTAGCATGCGTCTAGTAGACGTGTTCCTAGTGTGGCGGGAACGATTACTGTTGTACGGAGACTACTGCTCCAACCTCACTAACGCACAGGACACGCTCAAGATGCTAGACGCCAGGGATTCTACATTCAATAAACAGTTAGCAGTGAGTATCCATTACTATCTAGCAACAGATACATGCGTCTAACAGACGTGTTACTAGCGTGGCGGGAACTACGACTGTTGTACGGAGACTACTGCTCTAACCTCACTAACGCACAGGACACGCTCAAGACGCTAGACGCCAGGGATTCTACATTCAATAAACAGTTAGCGGTGAGTATCCATAGTATCTAACAACAGATGCATACGTCTAGCAGACGTATTATTAGCGTGGCGGGAACGACGACTGTTGTACGGAGACTACTGCTCTAACCTCACTAACGCACAGGATACGCTCAAGACGCTAGACGCCAGTGATTTTACGTTCAATTATACAATTAGCGGTGAGTATCCATTAGTATCTAGCAAAAAATGATTCCCTACACGTGGCCCCCGGGTGGTGCAAATCAGGTGACACTAACTGGTGGTAGGCTTTGGCCGAAGGCTTACGATCACCCACCGGGCAAAGACGTACCGCCAAGCGGCCTAGCCGTGTTGCGGTACGATGCTTGGTGTAGCTAACTAGAGGAGTTGGGTCGAGATAGCTGTTCCACTACAGGCACACCGGCCTGATGCGCGCTGTTAAGGATGTATCGGGAGAATGGCCGACCGCAGGTAGTTGGGGGCCCGAGTAATGTGCCAGCCACACTCGAAAGGCTGCCCTGCCAACTATCGAAAAATCTCGAGATTTGACATCGCGCTGGTTGGCGACCAGACGAGAGTGCCCGATGGACATTCCCGGGGTGCTCGGGCGTCCCCGTAGTCTTCAGACTAGTCCCCTAATGTTGGCGTCCTGTCGGCGCGTGTCTGAAGGTTGCTAGCGTGGAACCTCATCTCTCTTCCTTCTCCTCACCTTCGTTTCACTTACATTTCTTACCCAGGGTTTACCCTGGAGCACAGGTTCAAGCCACGCGCGGGTGTATGCATGTACGTCCGTGACGAAATTTGTAATCAGCGTCTCCGAAACCTTGAAGACTCTCGATACTCAGCGCTCTGGGGCCCTGGTGGACACAGGTCTGGATAAGATTATCTATGTCTACCGGTCGCACAGCGGAGATCAGGAGACAACCGGGCTTACACAATACCTAAGTGAGGCGGCTGATGAGGCTCAACGTTGGTACCCTTCCGCCCAACTGGTGATACTGGGGGACTTTAATGCCCACCACAAGGCTCTTTCCGTACCAGTACACTGATCATGTTGGGCGAGAGATGCGAAGAGAAGCTTGCGCTAGCGTTAAATCTCACTCAGCCGGTCCAGGGGGCAACGAGGGTGCCGCATGTTGATTCGCATACGGCTAATTGCTTGTACCTTCTGCTGACCACAGATCCAGACCCTTACTCAGTGTCGGTATCTCCAACTTTGGGTAGTTCCGACCACTGTCTGGTGAAGTCTGTATACGTCTACTCCCCGCCTGATCCGCCGGCGGGTATGGCGGTACAAGTCAGCGTACTGGGATGGCATGCGATCTTTCTTCTCATGCTATCCTTGGCAGCTTTGCTTTTCTTCGTCTGATCCTACGTCGTGCGCGGACGCCGTGACGGATTTTTTGCGTCAGGGAATTAAGTACTACATTCCGTTCCCTGACGTAACAATGTCTAGCCAAGACCGACCTTGGTTTGGCGCCGATTGTAATCGCGCCGATGCGCGTAAACATGAGGCGTACCATGCCTGGGTCGACGAATATGTCGGACTTTTGCATCCATCAGAAGGAAGTACGTAGGGTGCTGCGCAACCTCGACGTGAATAAGGCTAGCGGACCCGACGGTATACCAGTAATTGTTCTCAGAACATGTGCGCCTGAATTGTATCAGATCTTGACACGCTTCCTTTCGTATGAGACTGGAAAAGTGCAGAATGCTTGGAAGCAAGCCAACTTACAGCCCAAGAAGGGCAGTCGAGCAGACCCGGCCAACTACAGACCCATCTTTGTAACGTCCTTACTCTGTAAGAGTATGGAGCGTGTTCTTAATAGTAAGCTCCTTACATACCTAGAAGCAAACGACATCCTTAGTGACCGCCACGGCTTTCACCGAAATCGGTCTACTGGGGATCTTCTAGCGTATGCCATTCACATCTGCAGTGAGGCCATCTAGAGGCATCGGGAAGCGCTTGCCGTCTCCCTCGACATCTTGAATTTTTTTGATAGGGTCTGGCACGAAAGCCATTGGTAAGCTTCCATCATTCGGTCTGCCCGGTGGTCTGTGTGATAAGATTGCAGACTTTGAGCCCGGGGTCGGTCCATTCGGGTAGTTATAATTGGCTGCTCGTCGGACCAATTGGATATTAATGCCGGGACCGGGTCCCTCAGGAGTCGGTACTCACAGTGACATTATTCTTGCTGCACATAAATGATCTGCTAAAACATTCGGGTATGCAGACGACTGTTGCTGAGAGATACTTGTCCGACGCACGGGCTACAGGGCCTCAGGTCCGGTGTCTCCGTGAGGCCATGCTGGAGCGCTTGAGTTTGTCCTTGCAGGCAGTTTCCAAATGCGACAATGCCAATCTGGTCAAGTTCAACGCCGCTAAAACACAGGCGTTCCTTTCACCGCTAAAAAGAACCAATTTCACCCGGCTCCAACTTGCCGAGGTATAACCGTACCGATAACGGATCATCTTGAGCTTCTTGGCGTAACGTTGGCAAAAGCTCAACTGGCTGCCAAAAATTTGGGGATCCTTGCGAAGGTGAGACGGTACTTCACGCCAGAACAGCTGCTAAGTTGTATCAAGCGCAAGTTCGATCTTGCGTGGAATACTGTTCTCATCTCTGGGACGGATCTGCCAAGTACCAGCTGAATGCACTAGAGACGATCGAATAACGGCCCATTATCATTTTTAATCCGTTGCTTACCGCACGAATACGCTATGTTCACTACTTACACACACATTACTCGTTTTTTTAAGAAAGAGCAGTCAGTCCAGCTGAATTCTGTGATACACCATGTCTAAATACTTCTGCGAACAATGTACAGCAAAGATCAACCTTATTTCCTAAAACCATAAAACCAAATTGCGCTTACTCTTACCAACAGAAATGTCAGAAGGAGCACAGCGACGGTCGGATACAGCTGCGCGACATCCTGTCGGTGCCGATGCAGAGGGTGCTCAAATACCATCTGCTGTTGGACAAACTGGTGCATGAAACACAACCGGTAAGACCGACAGAAATGCTAAATTAAGTCTCTAGTTGAAGTTTTGTATGTAATTTTGGGCGTAAATTAGCTTACTACGAAAAATATAAATGTCCGCGGGTAAGTAACAACAGTCATATACAAAATTCTCCACTTATAGAAGAGAAAATACGCACACGTATACGAAGGTTAAGATTCCCAGTTCTGCGTTCAATAGAAGAAAGTGAACAAGTTAGATCATTAGCAATATCAAGTTGTCGCGGTCGACGGAGTCCTACACACTCCCGTCCCGTGGACTCAGGCCTCCTTTTAAATGTTGTCATCCCGTCCACTTTGAAAATCACTAAGCTAGAGGAACTTGTTGTTGGTACGATAAGCTCTCAAAAAGTCGTCACCGACATTTTTGTTTTGTGTTTTCGTTTGACAGTTATTTTCAAGTTTTACAAGTGATTGAAAAATGTATCGTCATCATAACTGTTTGCTGACAGAATCATGAAGAGTTCAGAGGGCTAGAGCGAGCGAAGGAGGCGATGGTGGACGTGGCGCAATACATTAATGAAGTGAAGAGGGATAGTGAGGTGCTTGCGCTATTATCTAAAGTTCAGGTGAGCACATGTCCTTCTCAGGGTCTCAAACTATCTCCATGCAAAATTTCATCTAAATCGGTTCAGTAGATCCAGAGATAAATGCTAAAGTAAGGATAGATGTATGTTTGTCCCTCAATCACGCTAAAACGGCTGAACGGATCTGGATAAAATTTGGCACAGAGTTAGATTGTATTCTGGCATAGTACATAGGCTACTTTTTATCCCGGTATAATGTTCCCTTTGGAATGCGGGCGAAGCCGCTGGTGGAAGCTAGTTAATCAAAAGTGTTTTTAGGAAAGAAATCAACAAAGAACAATGGTGAATTCTTAGATGACTTAAATTTGAGCGTCTGAAAGTGAGTTAAATACGAAAGAAATTCCAATAATTGACTACGTTTTTTGAAAGTATATAACATGAACTAGTTCATTACGGATAAAAAAAAACATTTTAATTGTAAGTTATTTGATTTTTACGTTCACTCTCATTAGCTTAGTGTTGCCATTTTTCACTTATTCTGCAAAGTGACAAGTAGTGACTGTAGTACTAGTAAGTTTATCATTTATGTATTTATTATTATAATAAAACGGAGCAAATGAATGTCAATACAGTTTATGTGTAAGTGTAGGTGTCCCAAATGAATTACTTACTTTAACTAATGACAGGCAAAAAGACTAGTATCTAAGTCTAAAAAAATATAGCTTGGTTGTTGACGACGACCTTTTACACGTCAAAGTAGCATAAGTAAATAAATATACTCTTTCCAAAGAGTATATTTTACATTTCATGCTGAAATAACTAGGAAAGGGAAATACTAATGCGATATTGGCCCTTTTACTTCCATGAAATAATATTACCTATTAAACACATTATTTATAGTAACCCAGACATAACCTACAAAAGTTCTTGACTGAATATCTATTATTCTCGGCAATCTTGAATAAAAATTCTTGCACAAACTTATTCAGAACATGACCCTGAATTAAACAAGATATTTTTCATCTAGAGTCATCTAGAGTCGTAGGAATTTAATCTTAGCTAAAATAATGTATGGGCTTCTGCCATTGTCTTTTTGGTTACTTTCAGGCCAAGCACAAGCCACATTGTTAAAAACTCTGATGCTATTATAATTTTTGGAGGTATGCGGAACAGGGTGGAAGGTCCCGCAAACCAAGAGCGAATCCTCCGTAAAAGACGGGTGTAGCGTCGTCCGGGTAACTGCCAAACGGTTGTTGTCTGACTGTTGTATATGTTCAAATCGCGCCGAAAACACTGCTTGCGTGATGCAGGATTTTGTTTGACGTCAGTACATTAATTTGTATGTCGCGTCATAGATGCCGCTACAAATTTATTGAATTACAGTCATTGACAAAGCCCACGTTCTTTTGGACTTGTGGTTGCTAAGCTCACCAACTGATGTACGCTACATATGATGCTTATTCTCCAGGAGAGTATAATAGACTGGGAAGGCGGAGCCCTGGGTGCGGGGGGTGCAGGCCTGGCGGCGTACGGGCGCCTGCTGCTGGACGGGGAGCTGAAGGTTAAGGCGCACGAGGACCAGAAGCTGCGGTCACGATACGTGTTCGTGTTTGATAAGCTCATGCTGCTCTGCAAACCTGTGAAGGTAATCTTGATTTTCGCATTAATAAATTAAACATAACTTTTAAACCCAGTAAAAGTCTTCATCAGCCTTTTAATGTTTCCACTGCTGGGACACAAGCCTCTCTGTGAGAGGGAATGGGCCATGGTGAATTTTTGGTTCAAGGACCTGTCCTAGTATAAGTCTTATACTGCAGAAATGTTTAAACCATTGAAAAAGGACAATTTTATTATATCGGACTTTGTTAAAACTAGACCTAACTAAAAGAAACTGATGGTACTTATGCACTAACGGAAAACTTTTTGTCAACTTCACAATAAGGAACATTACTGCCAATCGCTCCCGCCTGATGTCGCTTGTTCTATGTATGGTATAGCTTAGCCTAAAAGTTACCTTGTTAGCTCTCAAAAATAAACCTTTAAAAGTTATTTGAGCGTTTAACTTAGTAGCGTAGCGAATCCCACTACTTAGGTCGCGCCCCTACATTTGGTCCTTCGAGCCGGAACAAAAAGGTTCACGGCTCAGGGTAAGCAAAAACACTTGTGGTTACCGAACTATTTTTTACTGTTTTTTAAGTATATGTTGTGTTCAAAAACCAAATAATAATATTAGGGAAGTTAGTTAGCTCCATTTTACTTTCACTATTAGTTTTATATTTTGTGTGCATATACTGCGAAATTTTGTAGCTCGAATTTGATAGTTTGGTTTGTTTGCTCTGATTCCTGTGGCGCCATCTGAGCTCAGTTTTGCGGATAGTTATTAGTGCCTATTAAGAAACTGCCGCATTTCCTGCCATAAGTATAATGTGCTTTATTGTGCAAATATTTATGTCACCAGCTCAGATTAGTCTGTACAACTGTAATTATAGCTTCAATAACTATTTTACTACATTATACTTCACCATACTAACTGAATATTCCTTGCCTCATCCCGAACCAGCTCCTATCTTCCCAGGACAACCAGTACTCGTACCGCGTGGGGGTCCGCCTGGCCGAGTACCGCGTAGAAGAAGGGTGTGGGCGAAGGGCGCTGAGAGGGGACGCGCGCTGGACGTCACACTTCTACCTTGTGCGCCGCACTAAGGACGCCACGTTCACGCTGTATGCGCGCACTGATGACGCCAAGCGCAAGTGGGTGAAGGCCATCAAGGATGCCATGTGAGTGTCATCTATGATTAAGGTGCTAGACAGACGGACTGCATTTGAGTGGACTGCGCAGTGGGTTAGCAGTTTCGATGCAGTTGTTCAGGTGTGTTATGTATGTCAACTACACATATACTGCAAAGGAGATTGCCCATACACAGGCCCTTTATAGAATAGAATAGAATTGAATATACTTTATTGTACACCATAAAATTATACACATTTACAAGAAAAACTTATTTCTACGGGTACAAAGGCGGTCTTATCGCTGACAGCGATATCTACCAGGCAACCTTTGGATGGACTGAAAAAACTTAGAATAATAAAAGGGGGTAGTCTGCGGTGTACTGCTATTAGATTAAAACATGAATATATACAAGATTATATTACTATAATAAATACTATACATATATGAGGTATCGTGTCTGCGATTTCAATATTATCCAAAAACAGGATTTATATTTTGTGTTTTATTCCATCAGTGTCCTCTACTTTATATGTACAGACAACAACCTTATGGCATTGTAATAAGGTTTCATTTCAAGAACAGAAACATCGTTATATCTCTTGAAACCCGAAAAATAAATAAAAAATTTTTTTTAAGTACAATATACAGCCAAATTCATCAAGATACAACCATTTTTTTTAAAGGGCCCAAGTTCCCTTACAAAATGAGCATTCTCCTTCGGAGTTTGATTGTAGTTGAAATGCAGTCCGTATGTCTAGAGCCTAAGAGCTGGTTTTTTAATGTAGAGGTAAGATTTGAATGTACCATACGCTGCTTCTATGCCAAAGTTTGCAGAACAAACACTAGATCTGACAAATAGTGATTAGATGAAACTCTTAATTAAGAAATCGGGGAAAATACAATAGCCATGATAGCAGTTAAACAATTATTATAATTTATATATAAGGTGTTTCAAATATACTCTAAGAAATTTGAGGTGTTGTGTAATATAATATTTAAAAAAAGCAACCGTTCCGAAGATATGCAATAATTAGCTAAAATTATATAGTATATATATATAGCTTAAATTATTGTGTGTGCATACTGTACCGCCGTCATCTATGCGCGGCAAGCGTGTGCATTAACGATACGTAGGTAGTTTTTTTAGTTTACATATAAATTTTGTCGATCCTATTTACATTGATAAAAAAAAAAAAAAAAACACAAAAATTCTTAACCTTATTTACAAAAGTTTCTGCAAAGGTCAACCAGTTTGTTCAATGCACAAGTTTGCACGACGTATCACATTGTACGAGTATTTCTCTCTCTATTATTTATGTGTCCCTGTCACTTTTAATAATGTCGAATGCACTCATGTAACACACTATCATGTCTAAGTACTCGCGATTAGTGTAGTGCCTACTACACGGGTTCCCAGCGCTAGCAAAGAAAATTTTGTTCAAATTAATGTCACTAGATGGCGCGATATGTATCGAATTGTTATTGAATTGTGTTTAAAATTAACATTATCTAGATTTGATCATAAGAATTGTATGTTCTTGTTTAATCAACTCTCCTAAGCAAAAAATTATGGAATATTTGGGTAGGACCCCGTGAAAAACATTTCAAAGATTATTTGATCGGATCATTTAAAATTAATTCCAATAGACGGCGCGTTTTTATATTTCTGAGGCCATACCACACGATTTTTAAAATTTGTATTGTTACATTTTGGTACAATATTACTTTTTATTAAACAAGTTTTTTAGCTTACTGTTCATTGCCATCCAAACCAAACGTGTATGCACAATTTATCTAAATCAGGATAACTGTTTTAAAATTCAGTTGCAAGATTTGACCCGATAATACATACATACATACAATCATCATATCAGCCGAAAGACGTCCACTGCTGGACATAGGCCTCCCCCATACATTGCAAGTTAGTAAAAAGCCTGTAATAATGTTATCTATTTTTGTTCACAGTGACAACCTAGAACCCCCTGGTTGTCGGAGTACGAACCACAAGTTCGTTTTACATACCTTCGAAAAGCCTGCGACGTGCCACCACTGTTCCAAATTTCTCAAAGGCAGAATATTTCAGGTAACTTATCTATTATGCAGGATTAATGAAGATCAAAAATTTTAACAAAAACTATTTCGATACAAACTTGCTAACTCCAATGCCCGAAGTTCTATATCTATCAACGGTGTATTCCCGTTGTCCCCGTTGGCCGTGTCCCCGTTAAAGGGGACAACAATATAGATAACGATCGAATATTTATTTACTGAATGTTGATTAAACTTGAAAGTTTGGAGTTCAACCACTATGTGCATCTTATTATAAATACTTATACGGATTGGTTCTTATAAAATGCACCGCCACCACACTGCATAAAATATATCATATACATATTCGTCGTACTGTATGGATCAGAATGTTGGGCTGTGAAAAAGATGGCTGAAAAGATATTGCATGTAGCAGAGATGAGAATGTTGAGATGGATGTGCGGAGTGACGAGAATGGATAAAGTGAGAAATGACTATATTAGAGGAAGTTTGAAAGTGGCGCCAGTGACAGAAAAGTTGAAAGGAAACCGTTTGTCCTGGTATGGTCATCCAAATGGGAAGGATGAAACGCATGTTACTAAAAGAGTTATGAATATAAATGTGGATGGATGGAGAGGGAGGGGACGGCCACAGAAAAGATGAATGGACTGTGTGAGGAGTGATATGAAAGAAAAGGGAGTCAGTGATAGCGTGACGGGGGACAGGACGGTATAGAAGAAGAAAACGTGTTGCGCCGACCACAAGTAACATGGGACAAGGGCAGGAAGATGATGATATTATTTATAAATAAGTTTAGCTTTTCTCGACCGACAGAGCAAGTTGACATACATAGTCAACAAATCTTTTATTTTTATTGGAACGAACTTCCTTATCGCGCGTTGCGAAAGGGGGCTAGACGGAAAAAAATCTAACGAAAAGTTGTAACGACACTTTTTGCTATAGTTGTAAGCCGTGCGGCGTGCGCGTGTTTCGTGCGTGTTCTAACCTATACGCTGTTGTGTTAACGAAGTCGAGAGAGTATATATACATATATATATATGTGTATATATCTACGTATGTATATACATACTAAAGGAACTTCGTTCCATCCGGGTGTCCCTTGACACCTCTCAAGTATTTATATATTAATAATTAGTCTTTTTCAGGGCTACCTCTGCACGGTTTGCAATGCGTGTGCGCACAAGGAGTGCATCGCGTTATCAGGTCGCTGCGGCGGCGGGCTGGCACCCGCGCCGCCCCTTCCTCCACACCAACACCAACCCGACCAGGCCCTGCATTATTACATGTGGTAAGTCATCATAATTGCGTACCTCTTAACCTGATTCACAACACCACACAAACAAGGCGCGAAGTAGGTGTAAGTTTAGGCTGACCACGTCTGCGGCTTAAACAATGATCTGATTGAAAATAACTACAATGTCTTGACACAGCCAAAAGACGTAGCGATCACGCTGCAAACCCCGTAGATGATGTCGAGCTGGACAAAACAAATGACCAGATTTCTACATTAACTCTGGATTGCAAGATCTGGAAGTCATTGTGTTAGCTATGTTTAACCAGTAGAGAAAGAATTTACATCTTTTTAGGTAAAACGGCGACAGACGTAATTACGTTACTAGAAATAGGGACCAATTAGTTCAACCAGGTTTCAGACTGGCTAAAGTAGCCTCATCTTTCATGGGGTACTGTACAAAATGTTACAACAAAATTCCTCCCCACATTCTTGAACTGAATGAGACGAAATTTAAAACTTGTATAAAACGCACACTATGCAGGCTGGCATCAATGATAAAAATGCTTGGCTAAATGCTAGTCCTGCTCCACAGCCACTAGGGCGCAAAAACAAGTGATATGCAGAACATTATTGTTTTGAAGTATTGTTGGACCTTCTGAAGACTGTATAAATATATTTGTATTGTATAAACTCAATTTCATTCATCAAGGTATGTACTTATGTACCTACATATTGAAAAAAAAAATTTTTTTTTAAATTGTAAGTGTTGAGTTTCTTGTGCATTCTTCTCCATTACAAGCTACTTGCCGAATGCACGGTAGAATCAACTATTATTATTTATAAATTTTAAAAAAGTGCCGCTTGGTGGCCTACTTGAAATAATAGTACATTATTGCAAAGGCCGGGAAATAGACAATTGCAGGTCGAGTATGAGTTTGAAGGCCGAGCCGTAGACGAGGACTTCACTAATACGAGACAGGCAATTGCCATTTCCGCCGAGGCATATATAATGCTTTTCTCAAAAGAATGCAGGGAAATAAAAAAGTAGTAAAATTTCCTTAATTTTTAAAGTTAATGCTATTTTTAACATGAACTGTACATTTTAGAATGTAATAAATTGCCCATAATGTAGATGGCTTTTTAGTTTTAGAAATCTCATTAAAATACGCCAAAAATACTGTTTCAGAGAAAATGTTCATTTTTTTATTGTTTTTCCAAGTCATAAAATGTTCATATACTTACATGTATTTTTCTTTTGACTTCGCTGGAAGCAGGTTTTCCATTGCCAATTTGGCTTCAGATCTTAAATCTGATGGACCGTGAACCGTTGGAACTCGTTTAAATTATTAAATTTATATTAATTAAATATTTAAATAACAAATCAAGACGAATTTTCAGCCGATTTTCTATTTATCATCTGTGCCGAAAGGCAAACGCATTTATGGCTATACAGCCACGCAAACGCAATTTGAACTAAGCAAAGAGACTTATTTTACGCCAAGAATGATAAAAGAGATCCAATCAAAGATAATCTAATAACCCCAGCACGCCGTTTCATACAACATTGCTGGAGCGTTGAAATGTTCCAAATTCAAAAAACGCTCCAGCAAAATGGGTTTGGTTTTCATTGTCCGTAAATTCGGTACCTACTTCGCGTGTTCTTTTTTCTAAAATAATGACAATATTTCCATGCATGTTTGAGAAAAATGTCTTTGTCTTAGTGAGTTACTTCAGGCTGATATTAACTCTTAAAACAGCATTGTTCTATAAGATCGTTACTTGAAACTTCTTCTGCTCCTTAGTTACAACTTGCTGTCGTACAATTGCCAGTTATAATTTTCTTTTTTGTAGGTACGTCGGCGAGATGGGTCGTGAAACCGCAACAGCTCGATTAGAGCGTCGCGTAGACGGCACGTTCCTGCTGCGAGTGCGGCCTCACCCCGCGCACGCACCGCACCATCCACACACTCCCACAGACACCAACCTAGCGCTATCTCTCAAGTACGTACATACTTCTCTTACAAGGCTGCCATAAACTCATTACAATCCAAAAAATATTGTGCCCGGCACGTAAGTTGGCAAGGTTATGGGCGTAGTGGTAAGTTCGCGCGTATTCCGCGAACTGACCAACCACCATATAGAGCGAACGGAACGTGGAGGCGACACGATTGGTCAGTCGATCCTTGTGTCAACTGACCAACCAATCGCGCGCTCGGAACGGTACTAAACGTTCCCCGCGCCCCGCTTCACTACCAAAGAGACCCATCAAACTACTCTTGCCAACTTACGTGAAAAACAAATCGATGGTTTTAGAACAGTTTAGAGTTTATTGAGTCGATACCCCCCAATTTAAGATGGTGGATTTTGTTTCCATTAAGAAAAACTCTTTTTTTTTTAACCGACTGCCGATGGAGGGTAATGTGTTTATCAGTCCCAGTGTGGTTGGTCAGTATGTATGTTTATTCCTATGTGGCGTTCTAGAGACCAAACGCGTTGGCTGGTTTTGATGATACTTACGTCAATCGATTCGTCTTAACCTTGCGAGTGTCACTGGTTACATTCAAATTGGAAAATAGAAAAATGGCGGCTCATTGGCCCCATATTGTGGAGGGCTAAGATTTTTTTTCTTCGAAATCCATCGTGTGGGTTATTAAAATAAAAGGTTTTAAGAGGATGATTTAAAAAATATATAACACTTTTCAAAAAAATATTAACTAAAAAGTTTAAAAAAAATGTTGATTTAAAAAATTAAAAAACCCGACCGCTTAAGTAGCGAACTAAAAAGACGTAAACAAGAAGAAAATCATGCTGTGCAGTCGGAGGATACAGCCAGCTCGCATTTTTTTTTCCTTAATTTTCGACTTTGCTCCACAGAACAGACAACACAGTGAAGCACATGCGAGTGTGCCGTAAGCCTATCGACCAGGTGGCGCACTACTACCTGTCCGAGTCGCGCTTCTTCCGCAGCGTCGTCGAGCTCATCACCTACTACGAGAAGACCAGCCTCTCCGAGAACTTTGAGGGGTGAGCTTACATCTAGGAAGAAATTATTTAGAACTAAAATTCCCAGTTCTCTAATTCTTGAGCTACTTCGGAAAAGCCGATAAACATCGGGTCAAAAAACGATAATATTAAATACTAGCTGTTTCCCGCGGCTTTGCTCCCGTGGGCCACCCCACAGGACCCGTTTTCGGGATTAAAAAATAGCTTAAATATAAATTCTCTATAAATTCTATTGGTGAAAGAATTTATCAAATCGGTCCAGTAGTTTCGGAGCCTATTCGGTACAAACAAATTCAAATTCATTTATTTGCTAGAATGTAGGTTTACAAAGTAGGATCTTAAATCTATGACGGTCCCTTTACATTCTACCATTAAACAAAAACAACTTTCCTCTTTATAATATTAGTATAGAAATATAGATCAAAGCAAAAAAAATAGTTATCTGTGTAACTTTTTTGTGTCTTTATTTGCTAAGAACGTACATATTTCGTAGTGATAGAAAGGGTGGGGATATTTCTCCACTGGGATTGGAGACTTTAATTGTTTGCTGCGCATTCATAGAAACCCTTCTATCTACGGAAATTGCAGCTTTCGGCCTTAGTGGCCCAGTAAAAATATAGTTTTGCAAAACTTCTTGGCCGCCCTGAAGGTGATTATAATGGCTGCGCAGTAGTAAATCTCATACAAAAACAGCACCGTTTCGTGCCTTGCGCATCGGAAACGTCCTTAAAAAACTTAACATAACTTGATAAGTTATTCCACTCTAAATAATATTTTTTATTTACCTAGAAAGTATTTTAATATCCCATATGTGACATTTATTTATTCCTATTTCTCTCCAGCCTCAATTCAAATCTCCGCTGGCCATTCCGGCGCGTTGTAGCCACCGTCGTCCACGACTTCAGACCATTGGAGAGCTCACAGTTGGCGCTACGACCCGGCGCCAAGGTGCTTGTGCTCAGCAAGGAAGGAGACAGCCGGGGCTGGTGGAAAGGACGCACCCTCGACAAGGTAAAACATCAATAATGACGTTCATCGTCATTTGGCCTATAGACACTGCTGGACATTCTCGTTAAGGTTACATTAGTCGAAAATTCTGCCATACAAACGTAGTCTAGGGATTATTCCACTGTTTGACGATGTACGTTCAAAATAAAAAGTGATATCAATTTGTCTCATCATTTTCTAGACCTGTATGGAAAGAAAAAAAAAAAAAATTGAAAGTTATAAAGTTCCACATTTCGACACTAATTTTAACGCATTTTTGGGCGCAAATAAATACCATAAGAGGACGGAAAATTGCAAAACGGCCTCCATACAGGGATAGATTAGTTGTTCAACAATGCAAATAATTTTATTTTGAACAGATAGATTTAGTCCTTTTTTCATGATATCTAGACTGCCGAAGGTCTGTTCATAAAATTTCGCTCGGTTTCGTCCTAAATCATTATCCATTTCGCTACAAATTTGCAAAAGTGTGTATTCGTACGCGAACTAGCTTGCTACTGCTCATCACAGCATCTATCTCTTCCGCACGTGTTGTCGGTTTATATAAAATGCATTTTAACCCCGCGCACAAAATAGTTCGTGCCGTCGACTAGTGTACCCTTAAGGCTAGGCCAGGCCTCTCCATGCAACGTCAAATATTTCAGAATTGTACTTCCGGCTGCCACGATTCTATGACTTTTGTACAAACTACCAACGTGGTTAACTGGTTACGCCTCACTTTATCTCATTGCTGTAATATGAAATCTATCTAAATTAGTTATTATAGTTTTGATCAGAATAATCAGCATATTAAAATACTTTTTTGGATGTATGCGGCAAAGGGTGTAAAGTACCGCAAATCTCCGAAAAAGGAAAGAAGAATCTTTCGACCAGACGAATATTAGGTCTGGTCCGGGCAACTACCCGACGGTTGTTCTTGGACTGGACTGTTGTATTTGTTCAAATCGCGCCGAAAACTCTACTTGTGTGACGTCAGCTCATTAGTTCGTATGTCGCGGCATAGATTCCGCTACAATTTTTATTACATCTATTAATTTCCAACATTTCCCCTTGTTTAGGGTGACAACCGCTCCGGCTACTTCCCCAAAGAGTGCGTGCGCGAGGAACCGGAGTGTATCGGAGCACTTGACTGATGTCAGCTTTGCCTCGCCGAGCGCGAGCTGCACTTCTCGTCGCCGAGGCCGCCCGCCCTCGACGACGACCAAGACGACAATGATCCCGCTGATCTTGTGTAGAACATAGACCAAAATGGACAAAGGAAGATATTAACCAAGAAGAAAAGTACCTTATGAAGTACTTGTCGTTCTTGAAAATGGAAGAAAATATGGTCCTTCGCGGCGGATTCCGGACATTCTTAGACATGTTTAAGGGTGTTTTATTCCTTCTGAATGTTAAAAGTCAGTGTCTAATACGAAGACGAGATGTTGAACTTATAAGTTTGACTTCTACATCTTAAGAAGATTAGGTAAGGCCAAGAAGACATTATTCTTAAAATAAAGAGTGTTACATGACGTATAAAGCGAGAACGAGGAACGCTGTTATATTTTCATATCGGTGTTAAAAAAGTGCGACAAAATATAGAAAATAAGGTTGTATGGATTAGCAACGAATTCTCGAGAAAGAGAACATCGGGCATTGTAAAAAATAGTTACTAAAAATAACCGTGAATAGAAGATAGTGTAAATATTATAATGTACGATGTGTATAAAATGTATTACAATGACGTAGGCAATCTAAGATCGGTCCTTGTACCCGAAAGTTGGGTAGAAATGGTTCGAGTGCTATAATTCAAGAGTGAATAAAATCATTATTATAATTATCCATAATACAAATATTAAATACAATAATTAAATGTTTAAAAGAGTACCCTATGAGCATCTATATATTCTAAAAGAGTCCGATATTGTATTTAGTCATATATGTAATTGTTTTAAAGCAGATAAAATATATTGCTCTTACTCGTAAATAAAGATTAAATATAGTAGCGAAATTTTAAGAAAAAATCTTCCAGAGTAAATATGGAAAAATATATAGATAGTCTTTAAATAAATGTTTATGGAGTTCAACAAAGAATTGTTATGGGCAACTAAAAGTATATGTTAGACATTATAAAATACGGATTCACATTCACTTTTGTGAACATATTATTTAGATTGAGAAATAAGGCAGCCGATTTACACGACGACTTATTAGTTCATATAGAACGCTTTGCGATTATAAACGCCAATTTATGTCTTCTAATTTAGAGGGAAGTACTCATGAAAATGAATGAACAACTTCAACTGTTGGAACAACTGAGACCGAATGTAAAGAAAATCTCCGCCCTCCCTGCGAAAATGTACTAAACTGGAAATGAAACTGAACTGAAAATGTAGGTACTAAACAACTGATTATTTTAGGTTGGTATAGGAAAGAGCAGTGGTGGTCCAGTGGTAACGGCCCCGACTTACAAGTTGTAGTTTGTGGGTTCGAACCCAGGCAGTATTTTCATTACCACTGCTCTCAAAACGGTGAAGGAAACCGGCCTCGGAACCAAAAATTCAAAGACATGTGACATCCACCAACTTGCACTGGGCCCGCGTGGTGGTTTACGGCCTCTCACAGAGGGAAGGCCTGGACGCACAACGGACCAAATGAGAGTCTAAGTGCGGAAGAGGGGATCCATCTATCTTATACTTTAGGTATAGGAATTTTATTAAAGATAATATGTAACGGGCGGGTGAAGGAATTGGCGGATTCAGCCAAAAGAATTTTTTTTTTTCGTGTATATTATATAGGCAGCTTATATGGGAAATTTAATACGAAATATAATATATTAAAATTATAATCGCATCGTGATCTAATATTATTTTAGTGTAATTATTATTCAATGCACTTTATTATTTTAGGAATTATTCAAAGTATGGTTTCGAGACAAAATCTCTAGTCGTGTGAATGGGGCTTTACGAGACAATCTCACTGCGATGTTAAAAATATATTGTGTAATACATGTGCATATTTATGTAATTGTGTACATTATATATTGGTGAAATTATAACATGGACTTTACTGAGAAAATACTGTTTTGTAAGGCTATGTGACTGATCGCATCGACCAGTCAAATTTAATATAAGATGTAGAGTGTATTATATGTTGTAATGAGTAACTAGACGACCAAGGCATAGACAACTGTTGGCCGTGACATACGTGAATATTGACGAATTAGACTAGAAATGCCTACGGAGGATTAAACCCTACAGCAGACAGAAGCGACAATGCGACAGCAAAGCCATAACAGTAACTCTTTTCAACCTCCGACGGAGTGTTATAAGTTTGAAGTGTGTACCTGTGTATTTGTGTATCTATCTGTGGCATCATATAGGAAATACGGCTGAGCCAATTTTGATTTAGTTTTTGTTAAAAAGGTGACTTTATAGAGAGTGTTTTTAGACTTCTTTAGCTATGTTTGATGAAAAGTCAATCGTTTTACTGTTTTAATCAAGTTGTTTTCCCAAGATATCGTCTCATAACTGCGTGTTCAATAGATTGTCGATCGAAGCGTGTCTACTACTAGATAAGTCATGTAGCATGAAATAAAAATGTGTCAATTTTTTTTTAAACTTTGTTATAGAAATTGTTCTTCGGATTAATTAGCCGTTGTACTTCTATGAAAACGCATTGTCGCCTCGCACCTGTCTGGAGGAGCCTTAAGTCGTGTTATGAACTACGAACGCCTAATTCAATGTCTAAATTGTCTTGGTCGACTAGTACCGAACTGGATGAGCACTAAAGCTGTCCACGACCAGTCATGCCATCCAGATAAATATATTACTTATTAAGTATAAAATAAGCCATGATTCAACAGATTTTCTCTCAGTAAAGTCTTGAAGTAAGAGCTCTCTTCTCTGGTGGCACTCGGCAATGTTTGATGGTGCGTATCAATGCTTTAATGTAGGTATATTGTAGGAAGTGTGCCACAGGTACATAGCATGTTGGATTGAGTGTACGTTGTAATGCGATGAGTTGGTAACAAACATGGTTATGTGTTACAAATGTTGGTGGTCACATCTTCAGGGATGAACGATCTCAGAGAATTGACAATCGTTGGCCGATTTTTTGTTGGCCAAAGTGTACATACAAATTAGTATGTTGAGTGTAGATAGGAAAATGAAATATTTGGGGATCTCTTAGAAATCCGCATTGAAACGTACACTCGGGATTGTTGGTATATTAAATTTCATGACATTTATCATCATGTTGTTTAGTCGTGGACTTTCTTCTTCACTATAAGAGTTATGTTAGACTGTGCCGATACCGCGGCTCGGACGTGTAAGGCCAGAGTAGAGGATTTTCTGATGACATTGAATAGTAAACTTTATATTCAGTGAGTTAAAGTGCAAATTTGTAAGAACATCAAACGGCTCTCAAGGCATTTCGAAAATGCTTCGCGTAATTGCCTTGTCTGCATTTGTAAGACGCTGACAATAAGGTTTATTTTTCCGTGGCATAGAAGCACAACTGCTTGGTACCAATTTTAATATCCGTGACGTTTGGCACGTTATTTTTTTTTCTGTCTTGACTTCGCACTACCTACCATGACGGAAAGTAATGCTCAACCTGTATATTATTAACAATTTCTATAAAATTGTACTTTAAAGTGTGCGAACATAAGACTTATATTTGAATGTCACCATAATATCGCCGAAATTTTATCATGTGTGCAATAAATAGCAATTTTATTATTTACTTTATTATCTGCGGGTTAACTAACTAAGCGGGGGTCAAAATGAAACGTGCTTCCGCCATTTCATTCCTTTGAAAAATATGAATAGGTCTTATCTCTCCGCTTGTTCTTTTGAATAACTTTATAACAATGCAACTTATGTTTTATTCAATTTCAGTATACTTTTTGCCAAAAAGATTGAGATAAAGTGCCAAAGCTTTGTCATTTATGAGTGCAACTTAATTTATTACTTGAATAAATGCGATACTTTACTTAAGATCCTGCCCAAACGCCAAAAAGAATTTATACCTCAGTATCGCCGTTCTGTCTACATTCCAATGCATAGTATTATTTTTTCAATTGTCACAAAGTTATCAGGTCACAAATTAGTAAATTTTCAACTACCTATGCTCTTGTTAGTTAATTACTACAATATTACACTTATAATCTTAAAATAATTTGTCTAATTTACGGTCACAGTTTTCCTCATCACCTTTGTCTTCCTACCAATACCAAAAAGACTCATTTTGAGTTGATTTCTTATTTTTAAGGCAAACTTATATAATAACCTACAACGTCACATGATTTTGACCTTATACAGGCTGTATTTTGATCTGGACAAATTTAGATTCTAACAAGTTTCAATCATTTCAAGCAAATATTTAATAGCTTAGATCGGCTATTCGAATTTTTATCACTCGTTCGCTGAACTTGTGTCTTCAGATTGCTCAATCTCGCCTGTTAAGTTTAGTCCTAATGTTCAAAATACATTCTGCAGAGTTCACAAATCTAATTCAATCTACGATGCTTCCAATCAGTCATCCACATATCACGAACATAGCAAATAAGTTACAAAATAATTCGAGCTTTACTTTTTAAGAAAAATACAAAAACATAACAATCTATGAATGAAATAAAATTATAAAATAATAATAAAGTATATAATTATTGTCCTCGTTATCTAAATATTTAATATGTGAAACTCAAATAATTATGATAATTCGACATCATTTAGATTCGGGTTAAAATTCAGACTAGAATCAGGCACAGTGCGCTCTCTGCCTTTAATCATGCTTGTCATAATCTCCTTTACCTTAATATAAGTAAATCATAGACAATACTTCCCTTTTATGACGGTTCTTCAAGTCTTGACACGTTTCTCTCTTCTCCTACTTCACTAGAAAGACTTTATATGTTCTCAAATATATGAATTCATCCCCTTTTATCTAACATTTCCATAGATTTCGTATTGCAATGTAAATATTGTTAATTTATTGTTGTAATGGTATAATGTTATTATTAGAAACAAGTAAGTCGACGTGCACAGTGAATGTTATCCTTCCACGTTGCAGTAAGTAACATAAATAGCTACGTGTAAAAATTAACACTGAAGATTTAAAGTTATAGAGTGGAAATGGCAATTTATCCTAGCATAAATTATAGACCGTCTCGTTTTATTTTTATTGAAAACTGCTTGCTTGCTATTTGGGCTATGGTCTTTATAATTTTCAAGCTACGGAGGTTCGCATTTAATTTACACGTTCATCATATAATTATAAGTTTATTTTATAATATAATGACAATGTAACGTTTACACTAGATATTGTTAGTTTATTAAATATCTTTACATTTGTATATAATATCATGTTTTGTCATCTAAATATTTGTGAGCCACTTCCATTTCGTCATAATAAATTATAAGTATAAATGTAAATTTTAAATATGGATTTAAATAAATGTTACTTATAAACACTAGTGCCACTGAATAAAAATAAAAAATTAAAATATTATGCTTTAATATAATCTGCATAGCCCACATGTAAACACTGCTTATAAAAAATATGATTGTGGAGAAAAAATATATCTATTGATTATAAAATAGTTATCTTGTCCATGGCGACAGGGTGCCGTTGTTATGTAAAAAATTAAAATATTATAAAAATATATGAGACATTGCAAAGATTATGGTTGTTGTAAAGTAATAGATATATATTTTTTCTATTTAGTTGGCGAGCCCGGCGGGTCACGGCAGCAGTGAGGTAGATAGATCAATATAGAAATATTATTTTGCATTTTAATCCACTATTAATATTGGGAGATGGTAGGGAGATAGTATTTAAACTGTTCACATTTCTCGCAAAACTTTTAAAACTGATATTCAAAAATACAAGACCAAATTAAATTAGCTACAAAACTCCACAAACGTAACTAGCTACAGCTGATACAAGGATTAACAACCGCTGGCAGTATATTTAGTTGAAATTGTGAGTTTTATCCTCATTAGACATCGGAACGGTACTTCTGCGGGTTTATAATAGGGAATTTAAATTGATCCTCTTCATCAGTTCTCTTTAATACTATCTACGCAATTATTGTAAGTTAGTTAGCTCCTACGCTCCCATTCAGTCGCTAATTTTATGATTCGTGCCAAAATATTTTAAATTATATTATGAGCAAGCATAAAATGATCTCTGTAATATTAACGCCGTTTATCAATATTACATGCAATATCGTACGTTGTTATCTACACTAGAATATATTCATTTACCACTTACATATACGGCAATATATTATGTAGTTTTAGTTCGGACACATCCTTTTGGGTGGAAAAACATCTTTTTCATGATATTTCATTGTTTTTGACATAAAATGGTATCGAAAATAGTTTAGTTAGAGCTGTACAAGGATCTTTTGGCGCGCGTTTAAGTTCGGAATGAGTGCGCCGCCATTTTGTTTTTTCAATTATGTTTCAATAAAGTTGTTATTTTATTTTTAGCGCCAAAAGGTCTTGTAGCACTGTATTTAAAATTTTATTCTTAGTACAAAGTATTTGCTTTTATATACCTTGGTCGTATATAGCAATACGGTCGCAACTTAAATCACTTTTTATGTAAAAACTTGTTTAGCACTGTTTATTGAATTTTAATAGTAAACTCAATGATTTTATTTTCGTTTTCGAGTCGTTTCAATATCGAATGGTAATTAGCACAGTGATAATCCTTCCGTATGCTGTCTTTTAAACTAGTTATACAAATATTATTGAGAATACTATATTAGTTTCGTAGGTCAGCGTGAAATTAAAAAAAAACATCATCATCTACAGCGTACATAAGAATTATCATAGCTTATCCAATCATTTGCAAATCGTATTATTTAAGAATAGCATAGATTAGCAATTTTTTTTGTTAAATGTCTGCATGCATGGAATGTTGGTGCTAACAAATTGATTTTGTGTTCATTAATCTTTACGTTCCCAGTGCTCCAACGCGTTAGTAATAAATTGTATTTTGATATTATTTATGTTCATGTTTGTAAATATACAGAAACGGCATATCCATTGTTCTGTAGTTAGGTAAGCCACTCCACAAATAAATACACTGTTGGAGAAATTCTTTTGTTTTATTTAGACCCGAGTCTATCTTTAATTATAAGGCGGGTATTACACTATCATATATTATATTTAAGATCATACATAAGATCACCATGAAAAAATCATCGTCATATTTTTTATCTAAGACGAAATCATATAAATAGGACTCAAAGATCTGTGTTCGATCCAAGATAAATGATAGTGTAATACCCCTCTAAGTTACATTAAACAGACAAGCCTATTAAGTTCAGCCCGCCTTGGTACATACAATTTCCATAGATCAATTCAATATTTTGAATATAAAAACATAAATTTTTAATTTGTGCAATTTTGATTAAATACCCTTTCAAAGCTAATAAAAAATAAATGTAATAATAACATTAAAAATGAATTTAATTAAGTTTTCGCCTGACTAAAGCTTAATAATAAGCATTGGTCCGACTGAGGTGTCAGAAAAATATTTAAACCTACAAATGCAAATCATGTTGTCAAATGTGACCTAAATCTGATAATTATAATCTACGATTTGGATACATTTTTTTATTGATAACATCCGTAACAGGAAATCATTATAAAAACTTATCTTAGATCTGTACAAATAATTATGGCTCTAACCTTAATCTATAATATTACAAATATAACATTCTTGACATATTTTATAGCATCGCATAACATTACCTGTGTGAACTTTTCTGAACGTAAGTTAGCGATACAAGTCTAACCCATAGATTTAGAACTTTTTTTGCTACGCAAAAAGATACACGAAGAGTGCGAGCGAGAAATCCTAATCAAGTACAAACCGCCCAAGAGAAAAAGAGAGAGTGAATGACGTACCGATATGTCATTTTTTTCGCGAATAAGTAAACCTAGCGGACAATCTGTTTTACGCCGCGGTGAATTTCTTGCATTTAAATAATAATCTTTAGATTTAAATTGATAATATTAATTATACAATTATGGGGACTTGTTCTGTGAGTGAATGTGACGTTACAAGACGAAATAACCCCAATAAATACACGTTTCACAGGTAAATACAATTTTGTCCTTGGATTGTTTTGAACCATATTTTGCCGAATTTCTGCTAGTAATCGGCTCAGAAAAAGAGTCTTACAATAGTATATTGATTTCCAATGTTTTATATAAGTATATTTCGTATATATAAACAAAATTGGCGAAAATATTATGTAAAAGAGTAAATTGTTTGTTTACGCTAGGGCTTGACAAAGCGGTGACGTCATGAGTATCGATAAAAACTTAATCGTTTTTAGTGACATCATGACATGAATACAAACTTATTTAGTCAGGTTTTGTTAAAATAGATTTAAGTTACGATTGAGAAGATGTTTTTATCGAAACTGTACTTAAAGTTGCATGTTTATTATATTAGCCATTATTTTTCGGAGAGTTTTGATGTTTTGTTACTTTGAGTAGGTTTAGGAATGTCATTATATTCTTCTTCTTAGCGTGTCGATGGCAAATATAAAAAGTTAAATATTGTGTTTGGCCCAAAATTCAGCCACGGCAATACCATTCGGTGACGCAGTCATAAGGTCTTCGTAAGTACAGGTGACAGGGCATGCTGCGCTCTCCGTGAGATGGGCCATGGTCTGCATAAGCACTGAAGACTAGTGCCGTCAGAGGAGGTTGTCCTTGCTGCGGCCAACCCGAGTGCGGAGTCTATTTAGGGTCATTATAATTGTATGCATTTATTAGTTTTACAGTGGCTAGAATACATCAGTGCTCTGCTCATCAGCATTTTTTTCAGTTGTGTAAATAATAATATATAATATTTATGTACCTACAGATTCCGAAATAATTCTGTATTAAGAGAAAAATGGATTCGAATTTTAAACAGAGATGGATGGTCTCCAAATAAAAACTCTACAATATGTAGTAAATATTTTGAATCGAAATACAGCATACAAAGAAAACATCGACGACTTCTAATGAAAGAATCTATACCTACTTTATTTGTGCCTGTAAGAATGACACTTCCTATCGGCCTTTCTTCTCGGAGTAGTCAGATAGGAAACGCCGACCTCATCTACTTTTATAAAATATGTAAACGTGTTTGTACAAACCAACTTACAGAAATAATATCATTTATCATTGAACTATCTGCAGGCCATAGAAATATTTGTTCCGTGCGGGAATCGAACTCGCGACACGCAGCGCAGCAGCCGATCGCTCAACCACTACGCTAATCGTGTCGTCAATTTCAAATACCTGCGCTGCGGTATTTTTTTATTAGTACTTCAAATACTTGTGGCTTCAAAATACATTTAGCGATTTTATTAATAGATGCGTTCTGCAGAAAATAGCGCTTGATAGCTTTCATAAGCAAAATGGCGACCGCGTACGTCAAATTGTCAAGTACCTTGTACCTTTAGTTCTAATATTAGTTTGTAAATAATAATGTACATATGTAAATAAATATCCTTGTAAATTGTAATTTTCATTTCAAACGGTTATTTTCACCGAACTTCTGTGTATTGATTAAGTTTATTAGTACGAATGTCACGATGGATGACTGACTGTATATTGTTATTTGTATTTTAAATAAACAAAGTTAAAATACTGTATTTTACATTTTAAATACACGACTTAAAAATATTTTGTATTTCGTATTTTAAATACATGCGAGATATTATTTTGTAATTTGTATTTTAATTAAAGCAAAGCATGGTTTTTGCCCAGCAATCGTGTTTCTTATGGTGTTCACCAAGTATCGATATCGATATTGAACATGGACTTTTTATCAACACTTTTTTAACTAACACATGGACAAATTCCCTCACACATAGATTTTATATTTTTGGTTTCGTTTTCCATCTGACTCTGTGTATCTTGTACATCCTATATCTATGGTCTAACCACTCATGCGCGGATGATAGCAAGGGCAGCATGCGCGGAGGGTAGCAAGCAAGTAAAATTAGAATAGTGGAACACAAGGCGTGACAGAGTAGTTTACTAGCACAATCTTGTTATTTGACCTCGTGTAATCCATCCATTAAGCCTAGCTTCGAGTTTCATTAATAAGATAAATCTAATCAACTGAACGACGAACGGCTGGGAAGTTCCAAGACCGGATTAGCGACGCAGCAGGTGTAGAAGCAGCAGCTACAGTTCTAGTCACAAGTTATATCTAGCAAATTCTATTAACTTCGTCCGATTTAATCCGGCACAAGCTAACATAAGCTCTTACAACAAGGTTATTTCCATTGTGGTTTAACGACAGTTTCATACAGTCATAGACATCTGTCCCTTACGCACACTCGCAATAACCTTGCTCTAAAAGCTCATGGGAGCTGGTTGGTCCTTTCAAGAAATATCGATATCTTCACTTTGTCTTAACATCAATGGTCAAACTAATTAAGCAATTTACTTCAAATCAGGAGTACTGCTGCCCAAGTATGTTCTCAAGTCAGTGATGGTAGACCTGATCAGTTTGCCGGGGATGGTCGGCCGGTTGAGTCGCTTGTACGCGGCGTACCGATGGCATCCGCCGAAACTGTAGTAGTAATCTCCTCCTTCTGAACCTTTGATCCAGAGGATGTCTATGGGCGGGACGTTGCCTGCTTCTTCTTGTTTCTGAAATAGAGTAATATATTCGATAATTAAGAAAAGAAAAAAAACATTTATTGCTACGGAAATCGAATCGAATTACATTGTATCTACAATGAGCACTGACTTATAAACCTATGGACTTGCCATACCTACGAAATTAGCGTACTTACCTACTTAAGTCGGGCAATTAAGATGGCAGCCCATTTTCCAATGAGGTAGGCCATTTGCAACTGTTTGACAGCACAACTACACAGATAAACGTACATATACGGCACACAACTACCAATTTTACTCGGCAATTAACATGGCGACCGGTCAGGTCACGCATAGACATGATTTTGACGTCACTCAAAAGTGTTACCAAGTTTAGTCCTTGACAAACATTTAGATGTCTCTCTTTTCATAAGCAGCTCTTGGTTAGTTAAAAAGAGACAAAACGCTTTTTGACATGCGTGTGTCGATATTATAGATATTTGTATAACTATTCTTCATATAGTAGAATATGCCGTCTCCATAGTTTTTCTACCTCATTGACAATGAGCGACGTTGCATTAGTACCTAACTAAACTCCATTTGCGATAACATAAGACGTTTAAATTAGCCCATTTTACAGCCCGTTCAACCGATTTTGACTTCTATTGCGTTGGTGATACGACAAATGGTAGCTGTAGTAAACAGTTGGTTTTGGTAACAGGTTTATGCTTTTTATGTCATCCTTATGTTTATGGGATAGAACTCAAAATCGGTTGAACGGACTGTAAAAAGATTTGGAAACACGTCTAATGTTATTTCAAATGGTGTATAGATCTACAAAAAATTTAATACAAAAATTGTATAAAATTATATTGACTTGCTACTGAAGATCCGGCACGCAAAAAAAACATGTTTGTCATAATATTAAGCATCAATATTTGAAGTGTCAGGCAATAGTTACTTAAAATTACACAATTAGCATGTATCGGGTCATTTCGCGAGAGAGAAGTTTCCAAAACAAAGACGTTCAAATTACAATAATATTTTTAACGATCCCTGACTTGCTCACCTCTAGATAACAAATGATATCGACCTTATAACCCTTGAGGCAATGTTTAGAAAAAAATAAAATAATGTTTACTTTCTTGACTTCAATCAACGTAATTAGCGAGATAATACCTACTTAGTTACCTACCTATAACTTATAAAAATACCTACTTTCAAAATTGTTCAAAGCAAATGTTTTAAAAACCAAGATTTTGAGCTACCTGCCACTAAATAAAATCGGTAAGAACAGTGTCATTCAATCAGTAGGGGACCGAGTATGCCTCCTTGTGGTACACCAAGCCATACAAACAAGAATATTATATTTGTATAGAAAGTTGTTGAGACCGACTTTCAATATAGTTCCAAACAAATGTTTTAAAAACCTAGATTTTGAGCTACATTATACCACTGAATAAAATCGGTAAGAACAGTGTCATTCAATCTTTAGCAATCAGTAGGGGGCCGAATATGCCTCCTTGTGGTACGCCAAGCCATACAAACAAGAATATTTACTTGTATAGAAAGTTGTTGAGCTTGTTGCTATAGTCCTTAGCAAATGGGGTTAAGTGCAATCCATGTAGGATAACTGGGTCAATATCAAGGTTATCTGTACAGCTAAATGCCTCGTATTAACTGGTCGTAACTAGTGACCGCTTCTGTCGCTGAGATCCATTGAATATGGATTAACGTAGGACAAAACATAACGCACTTTAAAATTCAGATACAACGTAGAGAGGGAATAGTAAAATAATATTTCTACAAAAGGCAAGTACAAAACCTACTTCATGTAATGCGTTTGAATCACCTACCAGCTATATATTCAAGTTCCATAACAAGTAAGACAATTAGGAAACAATTTCATAAACAACGAATTGACAAACTACAATCAACTAATCTTAAAATGGATAGCAGATTGATTCAATATATTTTAAGAAATATGAGGTTAGGGAACTGCAACCAAAAGAAGGATTTTAAAATTTCTATTGGGAGGCTTGAAGCCCCAGGTTTCAAGCAAAACTTGGAAGAGGTAGGTAAATAATTTGTTTGTATTGTAGGAAGTAACTGGTTATGTCTGGAAGAACTAGGTACCAAAATTTTTGCTGAGTGCCTCTTTTTATCCCGAATAAAAGTATGGTTCTATTGGTATATGTTACGGGACAGACGGGACTATCACAGCCGCGGGAAAAAGTAGTACAGCATAGGTAATCTACAATATACCTACTTGAAGTTTGAAAACTGGCCAAAATATTACGGGTGTGGCGTACCTACCCAGCAGTTACGTATGTTTGGACGAAAATCGATTAGTTAGTGACCATTAGTGAAAGTGGAATAAAGTGATGGCGGCACACAACTACTTAAATTATATTATTAGTAGGTATTAAAGATGGCAGTTCCGTCTATCTATATCAATCTCCTACAATAACTTTTACAGGCTTTATCTATACTAATATTATAAACAGGTAAAATTTGTTAGTTTGTATGTAGGGGGTAATCCCTGGAACTAATGATCCAATTCTTAAATTTATTTCACTGGTGGAAAGCTACATTATTCCTGAGTGCTATAGGCTAAATAACATCACGCTACGACCAATAGGAGCGGAGCATAAATGAAAAATGTTGCAAAAACGGGCAAGAATGTTACTTTTTGAGGGCTTCCGTTGCGTGCGCTGCGTAAACGGTTTCAGATATGCAATCATGTATGTAGGGTAGGTGTAGGGTATGTGTAGCGTAGGTGTAGGGTAGATGTAGGGTAGGTTTAGGGTATGTGTAGGGTAGGTGTAGAGTAGGGTAGGTAGGATAGGGTAGGTACGTAGCCAGTTGATGGGAGCGAAGCCGCGTGGGACAGCTAGTAGCGCTTATAGACATAAGACACTCGAAACAAATGAAAAACTTTAGTCAACCTCGATCAATTCCAATTCGAGCACTGCAGAACATAAACCTCCATACCCCAGGTTTTGCCACAACGACCGGTCCGTGTGCAGAGTTTTCATCCAGTAGATACCTGTGACCTTCACCAGTATGGTCCTTGTAGGACCTAAGAAAAATATGCAATTTTTCGTTACCTGTATCGTCTCCATGAGAGACACAACTTTCTCCTCCGTCAGCTCCGGTATGAAAGGCCTGGTGATCACCGACATAGGCACGTCATGGACCTCGTCTTTATAGGCACTGTGCACACTCGTCATCCTCGATGCTATAACCGATAACAACAACATTGACCTCACGAATAAATACATTCCAATTAAGTAATTGCGAAGTTAATTAGTGGGACTAGACTTGTAAGTTGTAATACTGAAAATGTAATTTAATAGAGCTACGTATCAGTGTTTCTATCAGATTATTCGACTGTTGAATGAGATTGTTAGATTTGTCTTGCCTGATTCTGCAACTATTACAGCATGGTTAACGCAATCGTAGGCAACTACTACTGAATAATTAATGATTAAAGTCTAAATACATAGGCAGATTACGCCGAAACTGGAAGGAGGAAGAGTGGGCTTGCGAAAGTTTGAAGGAGTGGAGGGAGTTTTTTTCTCAGGAGTGACAGAAGTGAGGAAGGACAGAATTGGCTAATAAATTGAGCATATCGGGTGGCGTTTTTGGACAGACCATGGCGTAATAGTCTAATAAAAACTTGAGTCATTATTTTGTAAAATTGAAATATCGTACATTCATTGCGAAACTCGCATGTCACGATCAAGGATAAATCATGTTTATAACAAAGCCATGAATTTTTAAATATTTATAATTCCTTCATTCTGTTAAATTGTTTAACACTTAAGACAAAAAGATATTAAAAGAAATATAAATTACTTACAATTTCTGGCGGACACAGATGCAGTTAAGTTAACAAACGATTTAATCATTTAAAAACTGTAGTCGAGCGACTCGGGCGACTGACAGCGCGTTACTAACTCTTAGCATGACGCTACGATCCACCTGATTCATACATATAAGCCAAGGTCAGCCCATGCTCTGATAAAAATAAACACAAACATAGTGCACTATTTACACTACGTTGACACTAGCGTTATCAATTGACAAAGAATGGGAATCTATGGTCAGTGATAACAAAGGTATTGATCGATCGGTGGTTGTTGTTATCTTATTGTTCCTCTGCAGGGGTACAACCAGTGCAATTACCTACATGTAGATTAATACAAACAACTTTTTTTGTACACTTTACCTACGCTATTTAAGTCTACTAATCGGGCAGAAGGTTTCCACTTTCCTTTGTCAGACAACACAGAAACATTGCAAAGAAAACGCAGAAAACTTATGAGTTCATGTCCACTCCATGCTGCCGGTCTTATAGAATTTCCAATTTATTAGTAGGTACCTAATTTTTTTTGCGTTGGGTACCTGTTCCAATTTAAGAGTTCCTCTTGCTTGTGCCATTCAAATGCCCGCCATTCAGGTCCTCAAACAGTCAAACCCGGACACAAAACATGTAGGTACCTAGGCTTCGCAAATATTGGTGTCATGAGGGAATCGAACCTGCGTGCGCAGCTCGGTCATCGAAGCGCGAATTTTATTTGTGTGCTAAGATATCTTTAGGGACTTCCAACAAATAGCCGAAATAGTAACTAAACTTAGGAGCTTTCAGATTTCAAATTCGTGAGGGTGTTACTGTTGAATCTTGAGGAGCTCGTAGCTAAAATAGATCAACTACCCGGGTGGATCTTCGAGATTCAGCAACTCTGTCAAGGTAGGTTTGTGGACGGGTGACCATCTTAACGTTCCGAAATACCTACGTGCCTCGACAGCACGTTAAGCCGTTGTTCCTGGCTTCATTTGTAGATCTTTGAAGTCATTACGAATTTTAGGTCCCATGAATATTAATTATTATCCGTGGTCGTAGGCAACTGCGCTTATCCCAGTTGTAAACGACCCTTTGTCCCTGTCTCCTGCTTTATATGGAGGGAAGTGGAAATTTGAATTTTTTTCACACTCCTCGTTGCGGGATCAAAGACAGTTAAATTCATTCGCCGGGACTATGTCGAGCTTCATTGCCTCGGCGCTTTTCTGGTGGTCGCCACTGTTGATACTGGCTTTCAGGAGTTGCAGTGGTTTGGGAATAGTGCGGTGGGATTGAACCAATGAAAAATTCGTTACGGATCAGAACCCAGGCCATAATCTTGCCTAGAGGTATCGTGTGTTGTGCAGCTCCGATAGATGTAAACTACTACTGATAATCAGATACATCCGGTTAGACTGGAACACCAACCCTGACATAGGAAAAGGCTAGGCAGATATTGAGGATGGTGAACCTAGAGAGCGCCTGGTTTATGTTTAAGCGATCATTCTGCCTAGTGCCTGCCTGCCTTTCTTATAAGCTTCCAAAATTACGTTCCCAACAACCGGCTACTTCCACCGCATCGGTCTGCTCACTCCTGTTGGCTGTTTTGAATTTTTCTACTTTCTTCTATGACTTCAATATTGTTTTCGTTTTACTGTAAAGTCTTGCAGTACCACTACGACATTTGGAGCGCTGTCAGTCTACAAAAAGACAACGTGAAAACACTGACTCTTATACACTTATATAATATTATACGGCAACAATGATCCAAATAAAGGCTTCCTTATATACTCCAACAACCGGTTTCTTTCACCGGTCTGCTCACTCCTGTAGGACGTTTTAATTTCTCTACTTTCTCCTATTATTTCAATATTGTTTCCTTTTGTGCCCCTTAAAGCTTTGAAGTCCCACTATGCGCGTCTACTATGCGCACTAGTCCAGCGCTACATCTGGAAGTGATGTAGCGCTGTCAGTCCACGGTTAGAAGATTCTAGTTTTATTTAGAGCCACTGGGACAGATAAATAATTTGGTAAATCATTACAACCGGTTTTGATAATATATAATATCGTCGACCTTAGCTGTTCTTATTACCATTCCAAACAATTCGTTACGCTCTCCGCCCCAATATGGATATTTCATTCCCGAACAAGATTATAATGCGCTTAACTTCACGGTTTTCCAATTATTAAAACCAGTATTTTAAAAATAACTGCCAGGAGACCCGATGCATTACCATAACGGCGTAGAATGTAGCATCGAACCCGGCGACCTTATCCAATGTTTATTTATTTATACAATTTAAATACCGTTCGCAACGCGTTTTGTTTTTGGTACCTGAATAATGCAAAATATTTGGCGATAAACATCGAAAATCAAAATTATTTATCGACACCCTATAAGTAGTAGGTAAAGTATTTATTAAAAGCATTTAGTAAGCATTTATGAGAGGGGTAGTAGATAACCCGTAGATATACAAATTACATGAGCATTGTTTTGAAAACAAAGAAATAAAACAAATTATCGTGTAATTAAGATAATTGTGTTTTAATTGTCACTAAAACAAAGAGATAATTTTTACATAAAACGTGCAAATGTAATTTATGTTATACCTAATTAAACAGTAGATATTCTAGTACCTATACATTTAGTTCAATGTTTGGCATTCAGAGGGCGCTGATCGCTAAGTAAAATGAAAACTTCAGTTGCCAGTCTATCTCAATCTTTTTTATATTAGCCCTTTAACCGCTTGGCTAAATATCAATTGTCGTGCCCCTAGCGCGAGGCTACAAATCGACAAAATAATACCTACAATAAATAAGGAGGGGCAATCGTTGTATCGATAAAAAAAGTCAAAGAATTTTTTATGTTTTTATTTTAAATCAGCCTTATGGCTTCTACAAACAGGCGCGACACAAAGAAACCGCTCATGTTTTAGTGTCGCGTGTCGCGCCTGTTTGTAGGACCTTTAAATTAACCACCCTAATCACTTTCTTCGTATCACAATCGTTCATCTTTAAGCTAATAAGTAAATGTTTTTAACAGTTACTAATTGTTTAACCTTACTAAATTCGAATTGTTTACATCACAATAATCTCTTATTAATCGACTAGGTACTTTTTTTCTTTTCTTATAAATCTACCTACAACAGCAATGGCTAAATCTTTGTATCACAATTGTTTAATCTTATTATCTAAATTTTAATTACTTACATCAAAATAATCTCTTATTATTCGACTTTTTCGTTTTTAAAATGCGCATTGCATTGTATCCCATCCCTATGGTCATATTTATGCGACGCGCGCGATAGACGCCGAAGAAAATTTCAAGCTGCCAATTACTTATTTTTGTTTAAGTTTTTTGAATGCTTAGAGTTATGACACATAATTTTAAGTAATTGTTGTAAATAATAGCTCTATTTAATAATAGTTTTAGTTGTACCACGCAATTAATAGGACGAAAATAGAACGAAAAAATCATGCATGTTCTCTGTCGCAGAAATACGACACGCGCGGTAGGGACACGGAAATATTTGTCGCATATATGCGACACGCGCGGTTAAAGGGTTAGTCTATGTTATAATTTTTATCACCTCATTGACGTCTTATATTGAGGAGCTCGTGGCTATATAATAACAGCCGCACTGGTCGAACATTAAGGTTAAGCAACGCTTGACGAGGTCGGTCCGTGGATGGGGGACCATTTCAACATTCCGAGTTTCCTCCGTGCCTCGGAAAGCACGTTAAGCCGTTGGTCCCGGCTGTCATTTGAAGATCTTTGACAGTCGTTACGAGTAGTCTGAAGCTTGAGATCTGACACCAGTCTTGCCAAGGGGTACCGTGTTACCCAGTTACTGGGTTGTGGCGGTCAGATAGGCAGTCGCTCCATGTAAAACACTGGTACTCAGCTGAATCCGGTAAGACTGGAAGCCGACCCAAATATAGTTGGGAAAAGGCTAGGCAGATAGATAGATTGACGTCTTAAATTATTTTAATATTTGAAAAAAAAAACAAGTTATGTATTCCTACATTACCTACTGTAATATTGTGTATATGCATACACTGGCGATGAATGGAAACGCACAAGCTAGGATTTAAATAAGTAAAACAACTGGATAACTACACAAAAATGTATTTTAATCAATCTGATGGTCGCAATAACATTGAACTCGTCGTCGTATACATGTGTGTTCGCGCCGCCGCGCCCGACTTGCGGTACTAACATTACTTTATAACCATTATAATAAATAATTTATCGTGAAAGAGTAAGGGTGCGATGCGTGGCGGCACGTCAATTACAATGTTCCACAGCGTTAAAACATCAATTAAATTTTCGTTTTTTTTTAATTCTCGTATACTGTTTCAGATATTTTGTTTTAGAACACATTAACTTAATTCTAGCAATTTTTATTTCATATCCAAACTATCTCTAAGTGGAACTAATTTAAAGTTACAATCGTTAAGATCTTGTTATGCTTCGATGAAAATGAACGACGAAATAAAATAACATTCAACTTATGGCTAACAAATAAAATAAAATTGTGCTACCAACATATTAGCACCACGATAATTAAAATATTTTGTTCTGATATTCACAACTCCTGGTAAACCGTGTCATCGAAGCCGAATTAAGTTTTTACAGGCCGAAATATAAGTCGGTTCATCAGTTCTTTTGATACCTTCCCTTCTTTAGGACTTCGAATTTCGGCCCTGTTTAAACAAAATATTGTATTGTAAACGATTAAAATTGACTGGTATTTTAAAACGACTCCACATTTAGATGAGTTGGGCCAAGATGCGTGTGCGATTATAACACAACCATTGCTAATAAAATATTAAAATTGCACACAAGTCTGTGCGTCCGTGAAAATATAACTGAACACTGAATCTACACTATTCTTCGGCGTATTATGTTTAAATAATTACAGTTTTAGTGCTCGTTCAATAAATATCCCAGCAATAATAAATTGTATATAAAAATATGATAATATTTGATTGCGTATACTTAAGTTCAAGTGCAGTTATAGTGCTCGTACGTTAGTATTTAGTAATTTAACACTATCTTTTATAATAATTATAAAACGTGTGTGTGTGAGCATGTTATAATTATAACCATATTATTTTCTTTTCTACAGCGTATACATTGTCGTATGTAATAGTTTCATCGTATGTTATCATTCATATAACAAAATTATTCTTCATTTCATGAAGTTGTCAACCGTCAACATCATTTATTGTTTTGTGACTTATTCCAAGTAAATAAATAGCATAGATTCAGTCGTAAGATCCACGGACGCACTTCGTACAGGACACACTAGTCAGCACAAAATATCTGAATACTTACAATTAAATATTACACTAGTTTCATCTTACATCTATCGTATAATTATAACCACCGTAGAGTTAAAGATTATTAGAACGAATAGAAACTCGAGATCCCCGCCGTATCGATGTGATGATTTACTTTTTTTGTATATAAATTACTAATACTGCCCAAATAATTACTTTTCGAAAAAAATATAAACAAATAAATTCAAAAACAACGCCACTGGTTAAAAACAATAATAATACTATAAAAAGGTTTCCGTTGATTATTAATTCATAATAAAAATTACTATAATAATAATTAAATTGTATAATATAAATTGTTTAAACAAATACTGGGTGCCAGTCGTATAGAGTTCGTAATACAAATAAAAATACGTTTCATTACATTTCCTTCCAAAAATATCGCTAATAATATGTAGTCTAAGGTATATTGTGTAGTATACAATGTCCTATGTCCTAAGGCTAGGCGACGCCGGTGTCAGGGTGTCGCCGACGTAAGTCACCGGTCGGAAGTATTAGTACCGGACCTACTTAAGATAATAATAGTAAATGTAAATGGCAATTCTGTGGAAGCTGCACAATTATGCGTCATGCCCGTGACCTGAAACAATACAGACAAGACTTGGTCAGCTTGAAAACTTGGAATGGTTATTTCTGTAAATAACAGCAGATAGGACTTGGTTTTTTTTTTTACTGTGGTTTCATTTGATAATTATTTTAAGGCCCGCGTGCAGCACACATCACTAAATACAAAACATATTTCAAAAATCATTCAGTCTCTATCTTCACGAACGATTGATAAATACTAAAACGACGACTAAGGCTTAACACGCATTGCGATTTTTATTCGCACAATTTTTTTCCGCAGTGCGTGCAGCTTCATTCATTTCCATAGGTCAAAGAATGGCTGGAAAAAAAATCACTCGACTAAAAATCGTAGTGCGTGCTATGCCTAACGCCAACGACCTTGAGAGAACAAAAAGCGCAGTCGTTTCACACCCGCGCGACCCAATATTTTGTAGTATTTTGTACTTTCCTTATTATCCTATGACTTAAAAAAAAGCCTCAGATCATAATGTAGATAATTAAATTGTCTTTGAGATGGTGTCGATTTCATTAAAATACGCACAGCGGTTTTGATGCGGTTGTTATGTTTTTGTCCGTAGACATAACTTTTACAAATTAATTACACTATGTTATACGAATAAAACTCAAAATTTTCTTAGATCAAATTATTAGGAAAATGGTCTAATGTAACATATATTTTTTCCAATAAGTTACGACTAGCCGTTTAGACGTGATTCTCATTTTAAAATCAGCTACCCAAGGGTATCTGCGACTTAAACATTTTTAGTGATTTGTGCTGCAAGTTGCCCTAAATCGAGCAAATAGCATAGAGATGCTAATTTTGAATACGGACTGATAAATAAAAAAAAACAATCACGACGTGGTCGACTCCTACCGAATAGGGAGAGGGTGTCCTTTGGCCTGCAAGTACAATACCGGCAAGTGAGATCAGATTTGATAAATATTTACCTGTGGCACGGGGATGCCAACGCGCCTACGGTGAAAGATCCTGGTGCATGGGATCGTAGCCCATGGAGCCGTCGTAGCTGGGCTGCGGCTGGTCGTAGCCCGGCGCCGGCAGCGAGTAGCCCATGGAGTCCTGCGTGGGCGCGGGGGACATCATCGGCGTGGCCGTGCCCGAGGCGGCTCCCATCGAGTACGGCGACGCGCCTGCGGCTGCGCACGGGGCATCTCTCATGTATACGTGTATGACTAGCGGGGAGGGGGCTGTGTGGGGATCTTTCAACACTTTTAGTTACTCGCGCTTTTTGCCCATGAGGCAGAAACTAGATAAAAACAAACTTCTACATCCCTTTCTTTCTGATTTGGATGAACAGTTGTAAAGTTTGTTTTTTATTGACTTAGCCATTATGAAAAAGTATGAAGTGGGCCGTATCAAATTGATATGACTACCGCCGGTGATAAAGAGGCATTTATTTTAAAACATGCCTTTTCAGAGAAACCATGAAGACGAATGATGATTTAAAAATATATAGATATTCGACAAAACAATGATAGTTGATGAAAGATACCCACAATACAATGAACTGAGATTCAAGGGATAGAGATATTTTCTCAAATTTGTGTATTTTTTACAGCGCTGTGCGCTACTATTGGAAAGGTACGCAGTGTGTAAGGCTACGTACGCACTGAGAGGCTTACTACGCGTCTAGAGCCTAATATGTCATCTGAATATTCAGACAAAGATCTTAGCAGCGTAAATTCGTTTGTTTTGACGTTTCTAGCAGAGCAAAATCATTGTATGAATAGCCAAGCGAAAAATCAGGCAATACACGATAAAACCCTTGTCACACTTGCGTTCGCACGACGTGCGAACAACTGCACGTCTAATTGACTTCTTTGAACACAAATACATATTCTATTTATCAGCGAGACAGACAGGTAGTTTCTTTTTATTGTTGCATTGTATTTTTTTTTGAAGTTGTTCTGTATACAATAATAAATTACAATTGATGTTTTGAGAGTGTCGCAATAGGTGGTCTTACCGCTAAAACAGACCTCTTACAGACAGATTTTGAATGCCAGTAAGGGTGGCTTTCTTCATTGAAAAGTTAATAGACGTGCAGTTGACTGTACAAAACGGCCAAAAAATAACTGTACACATCGAAATAACTCCCGCCTACCCGCGCGGCGATCCGTTTTCGCCTCGGGCGCCAATAGCGAGAGTGTGACGTCACAGCGCCAGGTGCAAAGTTATTTAAACCGTGCTTTATGTATCAAACGCCAAAGTAACAAGGGCCGGAGTGAGCCATCAATCAGTGCGAATTAGCCTAGTTCAAGTTAGTGTCTATGGTTTACTGTAATACGCAGACGTTCTGGCGGGCGGTGAGCTAGCATCGCGCCCCGCGCCAACCCAAGGCAGGTCTGTGTGCGGAAACGGTTCTCTATGTAACGCACTTTCACCCAATTTTACAGAACTATAGGTTTCAAGGATGATGGGGTATCATGATGATGTGGTATGAATACTGTTAGGGGCGGAATGGGTATGAAAATATTAATAAGAGGTCACATAATTTCGTAGTTTTTTGCAGCAAATTCAAGAGCAATTGCATAATATTAAAACAATATTTTTCAATGATTTCAGTAACCGTTTGAAACGGTTTGAGAGAGAGAAAACAATAAAGCTTTTCATCAAAACTTATAGCATTAATTACTCAAGTAATTACTTAATACCTAAGACAATAGTCAATGCCTGGTATTGAGATAATCTTCAAAACATAACATAACATTACAATACCCGACAGTTAAAATAGCAAATCGAATTTGAAGTTAAAAGAAAAAAGTAAAACAATAGTATTTCAGTCTGTCGATCTAGCTGATTGATCCATGAGAAAAATGCCGAAACAAATTCAAGATTAACATTAACATTAAAAGCGGGATATTTACCATGTTTACTGTTAGTTGCGAGTGCACCATGATCACGGATAAACAGATCCGTGATCATGGTGCTTGCAACAGCACCGAAATATCGGGAACTCTTTTAATGTTAGTGACCATGACAGTTTAAAAACTAATATCAAATTCAAGATGTTTTATTTCTTTACAGTCCAAAGTTAAGGGTACACTAGTCGACGGCACGAACTATTTTGTGCGCGGGGTTAAAATGCATTTTTTATCAACCGACAACACGTGCGGAAGAGATAGATGCTGTGATGAGCAGTAGGAAGCTAGTTCGCGTACGAATACACACTTTTGCAAATTTGTAGCGAAATGGATAATGATTTAGGACGAAACCGAGCGCGCGAAATTTTATAAACAGACCTTTGGCAGTCTAGATATCATGAAAAACCGACTAAATCTATCTGTTCAAAATAAAATTATTTGCATTGTTGAACTACTAATCTATCCCTGTATGGAGGCCGTTTTGCAATTTTCCGTCTTCTTATGGTATTTATTTGCGCCCAAAAATGCGTTAAAATTAGTGTCGAAATTTGGAACTTTCGACGCCAATACCTTTCAAAAATTTTAATTTTTTACTTTTTTGCTTCAATACAGGGCTAGATAATGATGAGACAAATTGATATCACTTTTTTTTTTGAACGTACTTCGTCAAACATTGGAATAATCCTTAGACTACGTTTGTATGGAAGAATTTTCGACTAGTGTAACCTTAAGTCTCTTTCTCGAAAGTTCGATGTGCTATTTTATTCCGGCCGGGTGCTGTAGTTATAACCCATAAAGATTTTATAGGAAGCCACTTGGAACAGTATACATACCGGCAGCTTTCTTGGCAGCGTACAAGTTGGCTTCCTCTTGAGCCTTGCCGATGTTCTTCTTGTAGCGAATGCGCTTGTTGCCGAACCAATTGGACACCTGATGAGAAAATTTTAATGTATTTATTTAGAAAATAGTAAACAGTGATATGTATTGGAAAGAAAAAAAAACCGAAGAAAAATAAAATTACAACTTATGAAAATAAATAAAAACTCAATAAAAAACCAACGAAAGAAAATAAAAAAGGGGTTCCTACAAAGAAAATGAAAATTGTAATAGTGTATAGTGCAAAAACAAAAGTAAAGAATGAAATATACTAAAAATCAATACATATAATAAATCTGTAGAAAAGTAATTTTTGTACATCGAAAATATTTCCAAAAAAAATAGCCAGGGTGTTAAAGGATAACCAACAGAACCTAATTCGGCATTTTTGTCTGTTTATTTGTGCACACATCACGTGAAATGTACGAAACCAATGTAGATAACTTGTATACATAAAAAATGTGCGTAACTTGAAGAATTACTTAGTTTTTGTTTAATCGGTTCACTCTTCAAAAGTTAGATGAATTTAAAGTGTTCAAGAAGTAAAATTATCACAACACACGCAATTCAGATACTCGGACAGTTGAACTCGATATTCGATAGATGGCGTTGTGCATTTGTCATTTTCTGAATGGCGATGTTAAGATTCTCCGCGAGAGGATGATGACTATAGAAAAAAATTGGTAGGTAGGTAAGTAGGGTAGGCAGGAAGGTAATTAGGGTAGGGTTGGCAGACAGATGACGGGAGCGAAGCCGCGTGGGCAAACTAGTATGATATATACAGACATACTGTTAAGTCTAAGGATGGCAAATAATAAAGGCATTTTTATTTTATTTATTGGTAAGAGCGAGCGTCCATAGGCGGACTACTTGAAACAGTACAGATTCAAGCGGTCCCTGGTATTTGGCTGTATCTGCAAAACCGGTTCTGTATTTGTGGTCAATTTTGTATTGAAACTACAGATTCCCTAATAGGGACTCGACTGCTCCAAGCAGTCTATGGAGGCTCTAAGATAAAATTATAACTCAGTGGCGGCAGGCGTAGGATTAGGTGTTATGGCGAAAATGGGGCGAAGCGTATGTCCAGCAGTGGACTCTGATAGACTGACTTTTGATAGCTAAGAGGTTGTGTCGTTATGTAATGAATGTATCTCCATTCTTACTGTTATATACTGGCCACCTAGAATCCAGACCTGTCATGTTGACGACGTGTGACATTCATCTTTCTTTGTACAGCTTATTAATTATATACTTCTACATAATGAAAATGTGTATTTAATACTTACAAATAAAATAAACTTTTAGGCAAATAAATCAAACTATTATAGCTGCAAACATTATAACAACGCTTTAGGTAATTAATTTGCATGTTTTGTTTGGTGTCGCCTCAAAATGCAAGACTGAAAGTTTTTTTAATGTTCTTTTTCTGTTCGTTATTTCGTCAGAACATTTTTTAAGATTTTTTCTTAAGGCCCAGTTTTTTATCCTCAACCAATGGTTAAATAAGCTAGCTAACCAATGGTGCAAATTACAGTAAAAACACCTTTCTTTTACAGTTGTTAGCCTCACAAATTGTCAAATAAATTGGCGAGTTAATTATTTGACAGTTTATTAGATTGACAATTGGCGACTTTTACCGATTTTTGAAACCATTGGTTAGCATATTTAATTAACTACCGAATAAATAATGTCGAACATAGAACCTCCTCCTTTTTGGAAACATACATACATACATAAACTCACGCCTTTTTTCCATGGGGGTAGGCAGAAACTACAGAACGCCACCTGCTACGATCCTTACATACTTCTTTTGCTTCACTCACATTCATACATCTTGTCATACACACACGCCGGTTATGAGTACTGCGCACCTTGCCTTTCTGAAGAACATCACCTATAAGGTCTATGTATGTCTTCCTAGGGCGTCCCCTCCCGGCGTTTCCATTCACGTCTGCCTTGTAAATACCTTTCGTTAGTCGCCTATCATTCATCCTCTCAACATGGCCAAACCATCTTAACATACTCTTTTCAATTTTAGTCACTACATCTTCTTTTAAACCACAACGTTGTCTTATTACCTCATTCCTCAATCTATCATTTAAGGTTACACCACACATACTTCGCAAGGACCGCATTTCTACTGCATTAATCCTACTTTCATGTCTTTCTTGCCATACCCAACTTTCACTTCCATACATAAGTGTAGGCACCAGCACGCCGTTGTGAACGGCGAGTCGAGCTTCCGGAGACGGGTTCCGTACCACTATCGAAAAAAACGGCAAATAAATCAGGCTTGTTGTATGGGAGCTCCACAAAAATATTAATTTAATTCTGTTTTAAGTATTTATTGCTATAGCGGCAACAGAAATACATCATCTGTGAAAATTTCAACTGTCTAGCTATCACGGTTCATGAGATACGGCCTGGTGACAGATAGACAGACAGACGGACCGCGGTGTTTTAGTAACAGGGTCCCGTTTTGGGTACGGAACCCTAAAAACTGGGCCTAAGTCTCTTCTGTTGGTTATGGAGAAGTTCCCGATCAATGAGTAGCAAAAAATCGTACCATAAAACAATTAGGTATACAAAAGGTACTAGAACTACGGGCGTCTCCATTGTTACACCAACACAAGGTGACACCGTGATTTACGATGGCATTGTTAAGTTTACTAAGAGTAATGTCCAACGTCAAGCTGGAGGTAAAAATTACCTAACTGTCCCGGATTCAAGACAATAGGGCTGTCACGCGTGTTAACTCGGCGACTGGCCGTGTCGTGTAACTATAGGGTTGCCAATTCTATTTGCATTTACCTGTTAACTTTTATTCCCATGTTTATTTTTTATTAGATGAAAAACATCTTCTTTGGTGTTTTTTATATAATAATACATTTAAAAATCTGCTGGCTATTCACTAGTGCTGCGAAAACCACTATAAGCTAACTCATTTGTTATTATTTTGTCTTTGTATTCAAATGAAGCATTCATCAAAGTGTAAATCCCTGTATTTGTAATTCCCTACCCAGACTTGGCAACCCTGCAGTACCTGCGATACAGTAATGCCACAGTTCCTGGCGAGCTCCGCCTTGACGTCTTCGCTGGGGTACGGGTTCGCCAGGTGCGAGTAAAAGTACTCATTGAGCAACTCGAGCGCTTGCTTGGTGAAGTTGCGTCGCTTCCGGCGCGAGTCGAGGAAACTGAAAGCGGAAGTGACGTTACCTGGGAGACGGTAATGCCGCACTTCCTGGCCAGCTCCTCTTTCGCCTCCTCGCTGGGGTAAGGGTTGGAGAGGTGCGAGTAGAAATATTCGTTGAGGATCTCCGACGCTTGCTTGCTGAAGTTGCGGCGTTTGCGACGCGCGTCCAGGAAACTGCAAGCGGGAATTCCCACATTTTTGTTTGTTTAAGAGGCCAAAGTTGAGCTGGTTAGTGCGAAATGTTTTTTGGAACATTTCGTCACTTGTATTTTAGTTTGGAAGTGTTTTTTTATGTGGTGAATTAAAGTCTATAAGAACAAGTGAGATGGTAGTGATAGGATAATGGAGTGTGTATTCCATAAGAAATTTATTAGTGATAAATCATTACTGTGACTATAGACAAATTTGTTTGAAAGAATACCAATCGAATTAAATTCTATCACTCCATTTACCTAAGACTAACAGAACGTAATATATATTCAGTTAACAAACGTCTACAATGTGTAGTAACTAACCGTGAGCGAAGTATCATGACGGCCTCGCAAGTGGACTGCTTCAACTGCATCTGGATGGAGCTGAACTTCTTGTGGATGATCTGCACCATGCGCTCGATTTCCTATGAAAACATAAAAAGTCATGTCGATTCCGATGAAGTTTGAGGGGTCTGATGGATAAGCTAGTGGAAAAACCCTTTTAATATCATATGACTAGCCAAGAACTGTCAAAAAAATTCCTTGAAAAATAGTGATAACTGGATGCAGTACAATTGTCAACAGTACGACCGATGAGTCGTGCCCCGTCTGAACATAGGCTTTGCGAACTTTCGCGCATGTACACTCGTGAAGAAAACAGCCATTTGGTTCGTAATCATAAAGTATGTTCTGCGCAACCACTTGGCGCTAACTTCAGACGGGCCACGACTCAACGATCGTACTGAGTACACAGCTTTCAGAATAAACCAATTATGAGAGATTTATATAATTTATTGGTAAATTTGCTATACCCCTCGAAACCAATAGTGTTAATTAAACAATTTGTTTCACAAGTAAAATTGAAAAATGTTACAAATCCCTGACACATTTTTATTTCACGCTACATAAAATGCTTGTTTTTACCCGACTGCCGAAGGAGAGTAATGTGTTTATCAGTCTATGTATGTATGTTTGTTCCTATGTGGTGTTCCAGAGACAAAACGCGTTGGCCGATTTTGATGATTCATACGTCAATCGATTTGTCTTAACCCTGCGAGTGTCACTGGCTACATTAAAATTGGAAAATAGAAAAATGGCGGATTTTGGGCGCCATATTGTGGTGGAAAAAAAATACTTCCAAACCCATCATGTCGGGTATCAAAATATATAACACTTATTTGTTTAAATGTTCCTAAATATTAAAAATATAACTAAAAAGTTATAATAGATACGTATTCGCGAGCTGGCTGACCAAAACCAGATGTATCCTCCGACTGCACAGCATGATTTTCTTCTTGTTTGCGTCTTTTTAGTTCGCTTTTTAAGCAGACGGGTTTTTTTTTAATTTCTTTCTTTTACAAAGAATTTTTGGTTTCTTGTTCCCTAATATCTTGTTCCTTATCTAAACATACCTTAGGTGTAATAGGCCGTGTGCGACTCTGTTCGCGCAGCAAGTTCATCACGTGCGTGGTGAACTCGTTGCAAGCGTTCTCATATTTGTCGAGTTCCTGGTGGTAGATCTGACGGATCTGCGCCAACTTTGCGCGGTAGTCCGAGTGCTCGATCGCGTTATCTGTTAAGAGGAAACAGGGTTATGATTGAGTAACGGAGAGGAGGCAAAAATATGGAAAAGGCTCTCGCAGACAGATGTGACTTGGCAACTGGTTTTTTATAGAAATTTAATTTATTTTAACACCTATGTTATTGATCTGTCTATATAGATTATTGACCTGAACTCAGTCTACTTAATTTTCCTTGTTCCTGGTCTAAGTAGCTAAATGTCCAACAGCGCGAAACATAGTAAGTCTTATTAGCAAAATTTCCAACTATCAGATGGTCTGTATAGCAGAACAACTATATAGCAAAAAGTCAAATTATCAAAATGTCTGGATACTGAGGCACAAAATATTTGCATCATATGTATGATATTTTTGCTCATTTATCACCAGGGCATCAAACACTAAATCCAGTGGCGACAACTGGGAGTGTATGCACTGAACACGTATCACATGTGGCAACAGTCGGAATTGTTTTGTTACCAGTGATGGAAAGGCCAGTAGTAACAAATGGGAATAGATAGAGAAGTGTTTGTTCCATCATTGTCCTTTTGCAGCTGTCTGCGAGAGCGTTAACTGTATTTCATGATTTTATAATAGTTACTCCTAGTCCTTCTAAATATCTATGATGATGATGATGATGAAATGGGCTGGTGTCCGCAACTTCACGTCTAAGCGCATATTTTGAGTATGGGTGTGAAATGATCTGTCGATCCATCCCAGCTCCAGAAAAGCCAGCGCCTTGTTGTTGCTGACTATCTCTCATAGGGTACCTGGGTCACCAAAGTATTCTGCCCAATACATGATGACTATAGTATAATATCTATGATACTTCAGAAGATCTGATTCTGGCAAAAATTTATTGGAGTATTGCTCTTCTGCATTCTAAGCCATTAGTTTGCTGACCCAAGAGAGACTCTTATATTCTCAATAGCCCACCTACCACTCTAAATACATACCTACTAATTAATCACAGTTGGTATTCACATAATTTATACCATATAACATGTATATTTACATACAATGTCTGAATGTTTTACATTCATAAGATTTAAGACCCATTCATGTAATATATTAGCTTACTTGTTTATCTTTTGTGTTCGGTTCTCTCATTTGTAATGAACTGAGGGTATTGTTTATTTTTAATGTTGTCAGATTACAAACATTTTGTTACCTACCTACTTCTCAGATCAAATAAAAAGTCAGGATGGAATGTTGCAAACAACAAGGTGAAGAGCCAGGTCAAACTATGCCTTGCCATACAAATACACAATTACATGCACTCACATACAACGAAATTACGCCTTAGCTTGTCATTCGAGCTCACAGATCAAATAATAAAGCTCAACTGACAAGCTAAGGGGTAGTTTCGTTGTATGTGAGTGCGTGTAATTCTGTATTTGTACAGCAAGGCAAAGTTTGAACCGCCTTCACTTTGTTGTTTTCAACATTCCATCCTGACTTTTTATTTGATCCGAGATCTACTTCAAGAAAAATATATATACTAAAATGTATTTAACCTGATGCTTAAGATATGTTTGAAAGCATCTAAAAGAAACCAATACAATTTTAAAGGCAAAATTATTTAAATATCAAGTCCACTATAATTAGTGAGCAGGTAAGGTGATTCTGCCCATAAAAATATATATGTTTTAGAAACTTCAAAGCAATTACCCCATTCACCAGCGGCGGCAGAGGCCGAGGCGGCGGCACCGGCGCCTCCGCCCTTCTCGGGCCCGGCAACACCCTCAGCTATCAGCATGTTGTCCAGGCGCATCAGCTGAGGATCTGGAGGCTCCTCCTCTTGCGTGTTGCGGAGGGACAGGACTGTTCAAAAATAAAGATTCTCTTGTGATGTTTGTGTTATTATGTTATGTTAAAGAAACTGAAAATATATTTACAGGATTTAAAAAATTTGTTTGTTGTGTGGTCAATTTTGATTACTTAATATGTTTTATTTATTTATTTTATTTTATGTTTTGAAGGAGCAATCATATCTCACATTAAAAATCCTTGTAAGGACATAAAAAAAACAGCACATTGGTAATGCACAATTTAGTTTATATTTATATGCTCATATACAATACATTAATTTCTATGATTATGGTTCATTAAGGAAAGAAAACAATACCAACATCATCAAAATATGTGCCTAATATTCAAGCTTAAATATGAACTTTAGATCAAATAATTATTCACTGAAAAATTCTGAGAAGTATTCATAGCAGGGCATTGCAGTATACATTTTGTCTATTTGTGTAGATATGTTGCACTTCTTAGTTTCTTTGTATCAATGAACATTATAGATAGTACAATTGCCCAGTAATCAATGAATTTGTATTTGAATAAGTAATGTCTGCTATACTCCATCCCATCAAGAAAATACTGAAAACATTCACGAAACAAAGGCAAAGAGAAACTAGACTACGGTTTGCCGTCGTAATAATAAATGCCACAAATTCTTCAAATACCGTAAATTCAGTAGCCACTAATATAAATACGTCAGTTCGCTTACCTGTTTTCTCTTTGATTTCACACAACACTGAAAATAGGGCAGGCTTCATTCTGTGACAGTTGAGCGTGTGTTTTCTCGCTTGTGCTTCATCAAGACTCTGATCTGTGATATTCATGATCTGCTGCAAAATTTCGCCAATGTCCTGCTTGCGTGCTTCGCCCTCACCCGCGGTCGGGGCTCCGTCGCCACCAGGCAGTCCGTAGCCCTGCGGCCCCATGAGCCCACCGCTGTGCGCCATCATCCTATTCGGGTCGTCCATTGCAGTTTGGCCGATTCAAGTCAATACATAAATACACCTAAACTTACACTAAATACGTATACGTTTTTGTACGTTGTTAAAACGGATGTTTAGAAAAATAACTCAATAAAAATACAATAATGCTACACTGCGCGCTCAGCCAGAGCTTCACCCCCCGTTCTCTAACCAGCAATAAAATGGCCGACCGACTCCCTTTGTGCTGTCAAATCTGAAATTATTTGAAAAAGAAAACAAATAATTAAAACTATTCCTATCACGCTTCGTCTCGCAATCATTTACGCAGTGATTTAAAGTGCGAAAGAGATGGTAAATCCGAGTGTTGCCAGCATTTACAAAAAATGGTTGAGTTTTTTCTATTATTGGCCAGATATCAATAACTTGCCTATCGATTTATTTATAGTTTTTATATATGTATTACGGTTGAAACGGGTGATGGGATCACTTATTAGAAGAACCTTTCTGCCCACACACACCATTGATTGTGAACCACATTCCTTAAATGATCTCCAAAAGCTATTTACATAAAAATTAAAAGTACCTACGGTCGTACACTGAACGCAGAATTTATGTGGCATGGCTTTTGTCAAACTGACATTTCCTTTCACGTTCTCTTCCTACTGTCAAAATTTAATGCCGTTTCTCACCTGAAAGAACGAAAGTGAAAGAATTGAAGCATTAGATACTCGTGGAACCCTGTTTCACTCGTTGTAACTGTATTTACCCATCTCGTTTTTGTGCTTAAGGTTCTGACAATTACACTTTAAATCAAGTGATTTGTCAATTTCTTGAAATCTATCGTGGTTTCGTCATTCCACGCGATCAAAAAGCTAATAATTACCGGCTGCCAGATAGATTAATATTAACAGAAAGAAACTATAAGCTTAGTTAAATGAGAAACGTTGTAGCATTAGTATATAAGTGTAGTGTCTTTAGTAAACAACTTCCAATCATCTGCAATCAAATCCGATTTTCACATACCCATTGGGGCAGCAATAAGCTTCACAGGAAGATCAAAATACCGAATCCCCAGAGAGAAATAATAATGGCTGATCTTAAAGTTGAAGAAATCTTAGCGCCGCTGCGAGCCCTCGTCAAAGAACAGGGTGATTTAGTCAGGAAACTTAAAGAAGAAAAAGCTCCTGAAATAGACGTAAAGAAAGCTGTTGCTGAACTTAAAGCCAGGAAGAAAGTTCTGGAAGATAAAGAACTCAGCCTCGCTCCAACAGAAGAACTTTTTGATCGTGCGAAAATGGAGGACCTTATCAAAAGAAGGTTTTTTTATGACCAGTCCTTTGCTATCTATGGTGGTATTACTGGTCAGTTTGATTTTGGACCTATGGGGTGTGCTCTCAAAAGCAACATGATTCAACTGTGGAGGAAACACTTTATTCTACAAGAACAGATGTTAGAGGTAGATTGTTCAATTCTTACTCCAGAACCTGTACTTAAAGCTTCTGGGCATGTGGAACGGTTTGCTGATCTTATGACCAAAGATGTCAAGTCTGGAGAATGCTTCCGGTTAGACCACTTGATCAAAGCTCATCTTGAAAAGATAAAGAGTGAGAAAAACACAACTGCTGAACTAAAAGCTGAGATAGAAGATATTCTTGTTAAGCTTGATGGTATGACTGCTGATCAGATGTCAGCTTTGATGCAGAGGTTCCAGATGAAGTCTCCTATCAGTGGCAATGACCTTACTCCTCCAATTGAATTCAATCTCATGTTCAACACCCAGATTGGTCCCAGTGGCTTAGTGAAAGGTTTCCTGAGACCTGAAACTGCTCAGGGTATCTTTGTAAACTTCAAACGTCTTCTGGAGTTCAACCAGGGTCGCTTGCCTTTTGCTGCTGCGCAAATTGGAAACTCATTCAGAAATGAAATCTCACCTCGCTCTGGTTTGCTCAGAGTCAGAGAATTTACTATGTGTGAAATTGAACACTTCTGTGACACTAAGGACCATCCCAAGTTTGAATCTGTAAAGGACACTCAAATGCTATTCTATTCAGCTGATAGCCAGGAGCAAGGAAGACCTGCTGGGATCATGACTATTGGTGAGGCTGTCTCCAAAGGCATTGTTAACAATGAGACCCTGGGCTACTTTATGGCCAGAATCCACTTATACATGTTAGCTGTTGGCATTGACCCTAAGAAGCTGAGGTTTAGACAGCACATGGGCAATGAGATGGCTCACTATGCCTGTGACTGCTGGGATGCTGAGTGCCTCACCAGTTATGGATGGGTAGAATGTGTGGGCTGTGCTGACAGGTCAGCTTATGACCTGACCCAGCACACTAAAGCAACTGGCACTAGACTAGCAGCTGAGAAGAAGCTGCCAGCTCCCAAACAGATTGAAGTTGTTGAGCCTGTGCCTAACAAAGCAGCCATTGGTAAAGAGTTCAAGAAAGAAGCCAAACTCATAAATGATGGACTAGCAGCAATGGACTCTGCAGCTTTGAATGATATGCAGTCCAAGTTGGATGCTGATGGAGAATACATTCTCTCCACTCCTGGTGGTGAATTTAAGCTCACACCAAAACTAGTCAGTGTTAAGAAGACTCAGAAAACAGTCCATGTTGAAGAAATCATCCCCAGTGTCATTGAACCTTCATTTGGTGTTGGCAGGATCCTGTATTCTATTTTGGAACATAACTTTAAAATGAGGGAAGGTGACGAGCAGAGGACCTACTTCTCGTTACCAGCTACAGTCGCGCCGATGAAGTGTGCCGTCTTGCCACTTAGCGGCAACGCCGAGTTCCAACCATTCGTCAGGGAATTGTCCCAGGGATTAATAGACACTGATGTTTCTCACAAAGTGGACGACTCCTCTGGCTCGATTGGTCGCCGATACGCCAGAACTGACGAGCTGGGTGTGCCTTACGCCATCACTGTCGATTTCGACACGATCAAAGAGCCTCATTCTGTGACATTGAGGGAAAGGGACAGTATGGGACAAGTGAGATTGCCATTGACTGATGTACCAACAGTTGTGAGAGATTTATCTAACAGTAAGATCTCATGGGCTAATGTGGAGCAGAAGTACCCCAAGTTTGAACAGCAGGAGGCCGCGAAAGGTGCTGCAGCGTAGCTGACGCAACAAAGCTGTTTGAACAACTGCATACTTAGATTTAAAATTCTAATAAAATTTCCATTGAATGTGTATTTATTGTTAGCTATAAGCTTGCCTATTGTTCTCTGTCATTCAAATATCTGGCTCTGCTTTTCAAGCCGTTTTATTTCTACAATGGAATAAACGAACTTTTAAATGAAATCGTAATTATTGTTTTTTCACCCACTATCCATATAATAAAAGAACTCTGTACAATATCAGAAATGATTCAAGTATGTATCGAACTTATGTAATTTGACTTGACTACAGTCATAATTTATTAACATTATTCGTAATCGAAACGTAAAGCGACTTTGATGATTTACAGTATTTTTTTTTATTCAACTTTCACGACGTAATCATCTATTTTATCTACCAGGAAGATAGTTATGAACAGTATTTCGTTGTAAACAGTGCATTCGTTAGATTATTGAATCATGGGAGCCAGAGCCTATTTGAAAGTTCGCTCCTTTCTTTTTGTATCGTGTGTATATTAAAATACACCTGTGATAATCTCATTTAGCTACGCATTGATTCTTTAATTAAATTGAGTAATTGTTTACAACTTCTTATAATCTTATGTTCAACACTATTGTACATTCCCATTCCACACTTCATATTACCGCTGAGAGAGGCAGTTTAATACCTTCGATAAATCTGGGAAAATATCAGTGTTTACAAAAGAAAACAATAAAATTGGGAAAATTATAATTATTATTATTCATTCATAAAGACACAATCTTGTAACCATCTATGTTTTGCTGAACATTATCTAAAGCGTCGATCTCTGGACCGCGATCGGTGGCGCTGTCGGTCACGAGATCGCGATTTCTCGCGGTGGCGGTCACGGCGATCCCGATCGCGGCGGTCTCTGTCTCGGTCTCCACGGTCGCTTCGTTCCCGATCTCTGTCGCGGTCTCGATCTCTGACGTCCCGCTCGTCACGTCTCGTTTTGTCTTTTGAGTACCTGTAATATTAAGACGGTAAATAAATTCATGGTCTGTCAAAAAACTCATTTACAGTCCTTTCATTTGCCAAGTAAAAATTATAATATTCTACCTGTCTACTTCTCCGTAATCGCGTCTGTCTCTGTCGTCATGCTCCCTCCGGTCAGCGTCCATCCTGCCGGGGTTGTATGCATTCGCGCCCGCACCAGGTCCAGGGCCAGGGCCGCCGCCGCCAGCTCCACCGGCCATGTTGTTCCCGCCATTATTGCTTCCTCCGCCGCCGCGGAAGTTTGCTGCCGGCTTATTAGCTGCCGTCCTCCTGTTGTGCTCTCCTAGCCTAGTATTTTCAAGAGATTAAGTAAGATTAGTTTTAAAAAAAGATGTCAAGTTATATATCAGTAGATAAAGTACGCAAGGTAATCAAGTAAAAGTGAATCGTAACAGGTTCCTGTAAATCCACACAGCAACAAGGCGGTATTGTCGACTGTAGACAGCACAGGCTAGCTAGAATCATTACAGGGCAAAATTATGATGAAACAGATAAAAAAAAAAAAGCAAAAACCGCATATATTAAAGAATAAAAAATATTTTACAATGCATGTCCTCGAAAAGAGCGTTTTCTAAGCAGTCATACTGTGCGGAAAGTATCCCTTTTTTTTACTAGTGCTTTTTATTTGCCTGTACTTTTTTAATTTTTAACTTCCAAGTTCAGCCTGCCGCATAGAGTTTTTATTATATGAGAAAAGTTTAAAAAAATAGTCAAGTACAGATTATCAATCATATAAAAGGTAAAACAAAACTAATACTTCATTTAAGGCGTTTTTAATTACTCTAGATTTAGATTTTGATCAATAAATTAATTTACAATGCATGTCCTCGAAAAGAGCGTTTTCCAAGCAGCCAAACTGTGCGGAAAGTGTCACTTTTTTTTACTAGTGCTTTTTACTTTCCTGTACTTTTTTAATTTTTAACTCCAACGTCAGCCCGCCGCATAGAGTTTTAATTATTTGAGAAAAGTTTTAAAAATTAGTTAAGTACATATTATCATTCATATAAAAGGTAAAACAAAACTAATACTTCATTTAAGGCGTTTTTATTACTCTAGATTTAGATTTTGATCAATAAATTAATTAAAATAAGTATTCATTAAATATGTTTGGCAGAATGAATATTTTGCTCGTGCCTTTTTACGTTACGACGTGACAGCTTTTATTAGTTAATCTGTGGATATGCTGAGCGCCTTTGAATAAGCGCCATTTTATTAATTTCTTGCTTGGTTCAGATATATTTTTTTATTTCCTCGCACAATGCATAGTAAAATGTTGTATGATACACGTGCGTAAGATGATTTCCGACTCGTCTCGATTTATCCACTCACTCTCGCTTCACTCGCTCGTGAATAAAAATAGCACTCATCGGAAATCACATACTTCCCGCACTTGTGGCATAAATAACTATTTAAATATTCATTAAATATGTTTGGCAGAATAAATATTTTGCTCGTGCCTTTTTGCGTTACGACGTGACAGCTATTTGTACATGCGCAGTAATAGTTAATCTGTGGATATGCTGAGCGCCCTTGAATAAGCCCGCCATTTTATTAATTTCTTGCTTGGTTCAGATACATTTTTTTATTTCCTCGCACAATGCATAGTAAAATGTTGTATGATACACGTGCGTAAGATGATTTCCGACTCGTGTCGATTTATCCACTCACTCGCTTCGCTCGCTCGTGAATAAAATACCATTCATCGGAAATCACCTACCTTCCGCGCGTAATAGATAAGAGACTAAAAAATAATTTTCAATGAAAACATTTAGTATTTTCAAACAGAAAAATGTGTGAATAAAATACAATAGGAGCTAAACATGTTTGGTGATTTTATGAAGTCTTTTGACCTAAGTGGCTTCATTATATTTTGCTGTTTCCTTACACTAATATTATAATAGGAAAGATTTGATTGTTTTTATTAGATAAACTCAAAAATTAATTAACAAATTTTCACTAAATTTGTGAAAGTTATTCTCGAGTGACAGACAATAATTTTAAAATTTCGAAAACGGGTTCTGTGGGCCACGGGGGCGAAGGCGCGTTGGAAAGCTAGTTGTTAACTAAAAATTATCTGCAGAAAGCGTAACAAGTTACCTACTTCTGTTCAATCTGCTTTTGTATAGGCACCGGTATTCTGGGGAAGAGTGTGCTGAACCAGTCCAGTTTGATGAGCATCTGTCTCACCAGGGCGCCAATGGTGGAGGAGCCGCCGCCCCCTGCACGAGGGTCAATCTCCTCCTCGTCATCCAGGTAGTCTGCGTACCAGTCGAAGAGGTCTGCCGGAGGCTGTGTGTAGCGGATGTACATGAATCCTGAGGAAAATAACATGGTAAATTATAGTTTCTACTAAGTACAAGAAACTAATATAAATAATTCATTAGAACAGTTTCATAAAGAGCCTCATGCATAGTCAAAATGAATTAAATAATATAAACAAAGAATATCTATTTTATACTGCTACAACTACAATATTTTGCCAGAAACATCTAGTAAAAATGTTGTGCTCATACCTACCAAGTGCTCTGATGTAAGGCGAGTCAGAATGCTGCAGGAGGCCGTTGACCTGCTTGCGTGTGAGGCGCAGAGTGTACAGTTTGTACAGGAGGCAGAATGCTGTGGACACGATGCCGCCGGCGCCTACGCCGCGCACCTATGGACAATCAGATGCTTTGTTTCAAGCATAGATAAACTTAGGGCTTCTTCCCTTATAGTCCGGTCGAAATAGACCAAAATATAGGGTTAGTTTTACAGTAATTCGCATAGAGCTGAAAATTGGTACGAATGTTCGGAACACCATTATAAATGAAATGTAAAAAGTCACCATCGATCCCACACTTACAAAAATTTTTATTCAATGTCAAAGGTCTGAATATGGGTATTTTAGCCGAACTGTACATTTTATGATAAAAATATGTAAGATAAAATTGTAGATTATGCAATCTATAAAAATGGTCTCTACAGTTTTTCTCCTAAACATCACCTTTTCTGAGATATAATGGTTGAAAAGTTATACACACGTTTCCAAGCAATTTTGTCTTACATATTTTTATCAAATACTTACCGTTCGGCTAAAAAACGCAAAAAACACATAATTGTGATCTTCGACCTTGAATAACATTTGCAAGTGTGGGATCGATGGGGACTTTTTACATTTCATGTATAATGGTGTTCCGAACATTCGTACCAATTTTCAGCTCTATGCGAACTAATGCAATTTGATATGTCTAATTTGACCAGACTATTTGGGGTGGGTAGAAACTACAAACACCACCAGTTGCAGGGTATGATCAAGTGATTGATCACATTATATCTTGATAGTAATTCAACTTGCATGCATGCTGGTTGCAGGTAGAAATATTGCCTTACATGTACGCCAGTTGCTATATCAGAGTACCATGATCATTCATTTGTTGTTTCAGGGCATGGAGATAAATTGTATGAATGAGATACATTTGTTATGTTCATCAATTATAGTGCCTGGCACGTAAGTTGGCAAGGTCTTGGCGTAGTGAGGGTAAGTTCGCGCATATACCCTGACCAACCGACACGATTGGTCAGTCGATCCTTGTGTCAACTGACCAACCAATCGCGAGACCGGAACGGACCTAAACATTCCCCAGTGCCTCGCTTCGCTACCAAAGATGCCTAAAAACTACATCTGCGTATCTAACGACTCTTGGCAACTTACATGCTGGGGATTAAACTGCATACTAGTTATATTTTCCTATAAGGACATGAAAAAATAAATTAGTTTAGCTTAGGACTAAACATTGAATGACTCAACACCAACAATAGTATGTATTAATAATCAGTTGTGTGAGATTTTATGGTTGCTATGATACCATAGTTATGGGCCAGTCAATATAAGACAGCAAACAGATACACTAAGAATTACTCGGTTGAACATACTCACGCCGCCACACATGCCCGTCTGGCCCGCAGTCTTGCGGCTCCCTCTCTCCCAGGGCTCCAAGTGCTTGACCTGGTAGTAGATCTCGTCAACCACTTCATGGTATGTCTTCAGCTTGAATAGGTGCACTGCAGATAATGGTAATCAATGAGTTGTGGGGACAAAAGAGGATATGGTTTTCATTTGTCTTTGTATTGTTACTGCCTGTTTTTTCAAAATGCCATATTAATTTGAATTTCAGTTTTAAAAACATTGTTCAGCATTTTAATGCAATTATTGCTTTGTGTAACATGGTTATTTTTAATTACAATATATTTTTCATCACATTTATGATGCTTCTTTACTTGGCAATTAAAATTAGCGGGAAAACTGTGTCAGATCGGTCAGCTCCTAAGAGCGATTTATAATAGAGTTAGAAACAGTAACGGAAAAGTAACGGTAACAAATGAAAGTAAAATAAAGTGGAACAAACGAAGTCCAAGCTCCTGTGCGTTGGTATGTTTGCTTACCTACCTTTGAAGTAGCTAGAGCCCTGTATATTTGCTAAGATTAGTGGGTTCAGGTTCATAGTCTGTTCATTACCCCATATTGGTAATATGTTATGTTGCTTGCCGGTCTTTGCAGGCTTTTGCTGGTTGAACTCTGAAAATCAACACACATTAGTGGTCGAGTTCAAATGATAATCACTCGAATATTGGCACAATACACACCTTCAACTTCTGACATTATACTACCTAAAACAATATACTTATCATGTATATAATTATTTAAAATGTTAATAGCACCGTCTCAAACAAGGAAAATAAAGTAAGCTAAGTTTATTCACTAAAACAGAATTATTTAGAAGATCTAGTTTTTTCAGAATTTGACAAAACAAAGTAAACCACAATGGCCGCCAATGACACAGACTAATGCCAATGAATGAACGATAATGAATGATAATTAAGCTTGATGAACGTACGAAAAATAAATAAAACGGAAATACTGAATGAAATTTACAACGAGGTCATTACATTCTTGCCAGACTAAAAAAACCATTGATTGTATACTAAAAATATGCAATAAAAAGCATACGAATGCGGATTTAGAGACATTAAATGATGGTTAGTGTTTAAAAATATAATAGAAATAAGACAACCCATAAGTTTCACCAGTTAAAGTTATCACATTGAAATATAAGGCTGGCGTCATGCGTTCCGTTTCCGAATCCGAATGCTGCAAGACTAGGGCAGACTTTAGATTTTGCCGGACCTAAAGCGTTGTTCGAAATGAACTAAGCAAAAACTTAACGATCAAGTGGTTTTTTTTTCCTTTCAGTTTATTCGAACGTGTGCGCTACATAGAAATCAGAACACTTCGTATGAAATGTGGCCGCTCCGCCTCCGCGCCGCCCGCCAGCCGTCAACGCTCACGGTGACAGCTTTATGGTGTCCTTTCTACTTAGTTATAGAACCTTATCAAAGCCTTTGTACCATGCCACGGTGGCATGGTACAAAGGCTTAGATTATTGGCTATTTCTACCTAATATCCATTACAAATGCACGAGTAGAACTCCCATGATATATATTAGTCTATGCTCCCATGTGCCAATTTTGAATACTTGTTTTTTTTTTTAATCGCAAAGTTTTCGTGACCTTTAAGGTCAAAAGAAAATAAAAAAAATCGTATAAAAACTGTACATAATTGAGCTTTCCTCGTATTGCAGTTTTATGAAGCAAGTCAAGGAGAAAATTATGCCGTGTAATAGTAGAGTAATCAAAAACGATAATAGAACTCGCAAAAAAAATGTTTTACTGAAATCAGTAGGTATTTAATTTTTCATTTTTTTTCTAGCTCGAAGTAGAACCTCTGTCTGGAACAAACAGATTCCTTATACTAAGATTTATCATCCATAAAAATATTACTTGCAACTTGGGCCTAGGTTTAAAAGAAAATTATTTTCAAAACTATGTGTTAGGGTTGTCACTATTTTGAACTTTTGTAACGATTAGTTTTTATCACATAAAATCAGCAGGTCTTTTATCTTCTATAATGGTATAATTCTAACAATTAATTTTAAAAAACTTTTCACGTGCAATTCTACACAAAATATATAAACATACAAATGTGATAGGACAGTTAATGTACAAATGCGAGCTTAGCCCATAATTGGGTTCTTGGCTTCTTACTTTGATTACTGTCTGATAAATACCTGCCTATACTATTATAGGGTAGAGGATATGACATTAAATTAAACTCCGTATAAGTCATGGTATTCCCAGTCTACACAAAAAATGCAAACGAATATCCAATAGTTTATTTTCTTCATGATGTATCTGTTAATTGGTGAGCACCGACAGATTAACGACTCCCACGTCTACAAGTTGCCAGCTCGCTTTCTGATGCAATTCAGTGCAAATTATACCTTATCTCAACTAGATAAAGAAAGAATGCATCCGAAATGTATAACTTTCTGTTACGCACTCATGTCATTGTGTCATGAAATTAGGTAAGTCCGAAAGAGATACCTGCTTTCTTGTCGAAATATTTATCTAATCGTATATAGGTCACGGTCACGGGTCATCAAATGTATAAGGAGACAATGTGCAAGAGCAAGAGTGCTCGCCGGACGACAACAAATGTTGATGTCAAATGTTGATTCAATAGTTTTAACCAACGAAGTAAATTTATTTGAATAATAATTAAAAAAAAAAAAAATTCTAAAAATAATTAAAAAAATAATTCTAATTCCCATTTTTTCCGATGGAAACACGATATAAATCTCACGAAAAACTAATTATAGTTGTATAGTATTAATAAAGGCTTATTTTATTTTATTTTTATCGAATTCCATTTAATACACGCAATTATTTAATTTAATCGAATGATGGCAGAGATTTCTCTTTTGACAACTGTCCCTTTAATCTCGTGACTCTAGCTTCATGTTTGCTGACAATTCAAAAGTAACTTTTACAAAAGTTGCTTCAGCGATGTAGGATCGAACCAACTTTGATGTATCTAGGCTGTAGGCTTGTGGAAAACATGTTACCGACGCCGTACCTATGATGACGTTCTCTGCGACAGTCTGTCTACCACTTACCAAATATATACACAGGAGTCCCCGCGATTACCTTCTACAACCTTACCTTCTACCTTGTACTTAACCTATCTGAGTTATCATGGGTGTTATTGTTTACGATTCAATAGACTATATCTGCAACATGCACTATGATCGATAAGTCATAAATACTTTTAAACTAAATTATAATTTATTTTAGTTGATTGTAAAAAGCCAATAATAATTGACCTTCGCGACACCCCTAAATTTGGCATTTTGACCTCGGTACATAAAAATAATTTTCTCGAAACCTAGGCCCAATTTGAAAGTAATATTTTTATGGGTGATAAACCTTAGTAAAAGCATTCTATTTGTACAAGACAGAGGTTCTACTTCGAGCTAGAAAAAATAAATAGTGATTTCGGTAAAACATTTTTTTTCGCGGTTTCTATTATCGTTTTTGATTACATAAATACGGGATAATTTTCTCCTTGAATTGCTTCATAAACCTGCAATACGAATAAAGCTCAATTATGTAGAGATTTTTTTTGGTCTTTGTGCTTCAAGGTTACGAAAACTTTACGATGTTTTTAAAAATCAAGGAGACAGAATCTCGCTAGAGTAAAAATTTTCTTTGGACAGAATTGACACATTTGGGCGTTCTACTCATGCATTTGTAATAAACTATTAAGTAGAAATAGCCAATAAAAAGCCGATGTCACTTTTTTTGGGTATATAAAACACTGTGCATGCTTATCTTACTGCCTGGGATCGCAACAGAATAAGATTATCGAACCTTTACCTAATAATGTATGTATTTGCAGAACGACTCTGGTTGAGAGTGGTGACTGGTGGCCCAGTGGTAACGAACCCAGCCAGGTGCTTTACTTTGTGTAAAATATTACATCACCACTGCTCTCAAAAACGGTGGAGGAAAACATCGTGAGGAAATCGGCATGTCTTAGAACCAAAAATTCGAAGACATGTGACATATCCACCAACATGCACTGGGCTCGCGTGGAATTACGGCCGGTTCCCTCTCACAGAGAGGAGGCCTGCACGTACAACGGACCAAATGCGAGTCTAAGTGCGGAAAAAGGGGGCAACTATCCTATCCTAACGTATGTCGGAATAACTGTAGTTATTTTAATAAATTATATGTTTTATTTTTGGTTCTGATAGTATCTAATAACCCCAGATCCTTTCTGCCCTATCGGTCATCCGTTCTGCGATGTGCATAACTCCAGCTTCCTCATATGTGATAGAAAAATTATATATATGCCAATAATAAAGGCATAATAGCAGCAATCAAAGTTCCGAGTCTTAATTTAGGTGCCACAAAAACTTCGTTAATATAAGTCGTTTAGTATGTGTTAGCTGGAGTGACGTCACCCCAGCTTCCTCATTCAATACAGGCAAACCAGTGAGGTTAGGGTTATATGTGTTGCCCCGTTGGCGCTACGTCACTAAAGTGCTTGCGACTGTTTATGGGGCGGCCATTAATTGTTGTGTGCGCAAGTCATCCCCTGCTATTTTATAACCGTGTAGATCAACAGTGGTCAGGCAGGGGCCAATAGTCCTTCTATAGTTTAAGTTAATCGATCCACGAAACCTCCCAAACTCATAGCCCAATGTGTTTTGTCTCCATATTCTGCAATACCTAGTCCTGCACCAGCCGGGGATTGTCCACAATACAGGGATAATTGCCGGTTGGTGTCACATTTCATCCTGCATGTCTAACAAGCCCCTGCGAGTTGGTCTCGGCCCCTGGTACGCCATTCAAAGGTCCGGGACCCTAGGGTTCCGAGAATCTAAAAGAAATTACAATTATAATAAAACGTACCTACCTAGCATTTGCCATTATAGTAGTATAGTATTTAACTGAGGTCGCTCGCTTTGCTGTCTGTGCAGCTACCGTCATACCCTTTAAAACCTAACCTATCCGTGTCGGGGTGCCCAAAGGACTAATGTCATTGACCATAATTTTATTATCGAATTGCCCAACTGTTACGTAGCAATATTCATAATGACCAAACAATGTGATAAATATAGAAGTTTAAATCAGTGGAAAGATCTTTATTGTGAGACCTGTGAGACAGTGATTACAGAGTTCTTTCGAGTTATATTGGTGTGCGTTTGCACTGATCCACCATGTTGGGCATACAATAATTTGAACAATTTGTTATCTTAGACCAGCGATTCTCAAAATGGCTCCGCGAAACCTAGCGCGGAGCATCTCCCCGAAAATACTGGTCATAATTTTAAAAATTATACCAAAGAAAAATAAGGTTGCAAAGATAATTTTGTTACTTTACGACAGTCACTAAAATTATAATATTTTTTACCTAACTTGCAAAAGCCCGAATGTATGTCGAACGAGTTAAATTAATCATTTTTAGAAATATCTTAAGGCACATGTCATGTCATTGCGATTATTATTCGCGCGAATTTTTTAGTACTATATGAGCGCGATATTTTTTCCGCAATGCGTGCAGCTGCATACATTTTCATACCTTGCATAGATCACAGAATGGGTGGAAAAAAATTCGCGTGAATAAATATCGCTGTTCGTGCAATGCCTAAGCCTCCAGTATCGAGTCGCTGTTCAAAACAATGCCTCTGAATGAGTTTTGGTGTAGGGTTCTTAATGAATATCCACTTCTTGCCACAAAGGCCCTGAATGTTCTTCTCGCGATTTCAACCACTTACTTGTGCGAAACAAGATTCTCGACATAAGCAGCTACAAAAACCAAATACCACAATTGAAGGGATACTGAACCTGATATGAGACTTTTACTCTCTTCTATCAAGCTTGTTATAAAACAATGTATGAAAAATTAAAAACAGTTTCATACCTCTCATTAGCTTATTTAGATATAAGTCATGATTACTAATAAGGAATAAGTACACATAAGCTTGTTTTAGGGCTCAGCCAAATATTTAGGTTTTCAAAAGGGTTATGTTGCTAAAAATGTTTGAGAACCGCTGTCTTAGCTAGCTCTTATATAGTCTTTTATAATGCCTGAGCATTATACATATTGCATGTATAAATCTCTTGGTCCATGACATTCATATATATAAAATAATTAATTAATAGGATTATAGTATTTATAACTGTGGGCCATTATTATCAAAAGATAAATAAAACAGTTCTCCTGGGGTTTCGGCTTGTCCGACCAAGCTGTCATAATAGAATGGAGCTAGCAGTCGGACAAAATAGTTTGATTAAAAACAAAGAGTGTTGTCTTACATTAGTTTACTTATATTTAACAAAGTATGTAGTAAAAGTTAAAATTATTGTGTAGTTGTTTCAGAGTCCGTTATCAGGTCCTATTGGTAATACAGTTCCAGGTTCATGCCATCGTGGATTTCATCTGTGTTTATGTAAGTTAAGGAAATAGGTACACATAACATTACGCCTGAAGGTAAACCTTAAAGTAAATATGTTAAAGTTCTATGTTTATACAGGGGGTGAGTCTGTTGCCGTCAACTAGGCACAAGTTCAGACACTGGACTACTATTGAGAAATACCAGATGAAAAAAAAAACCAGTTAGCTCGTTGACTCTTCACGTGACCAGGGGGCTGCCCTTTTCTTCTGATAGTTGGGGATATATGCAGAAATATTAAAAAATACTGTAGCTTTAGGTTAGTAGGGCCCTACCGCAAATAACCCACAACTATCGTCCCATTTTCATTGATCCACGTATTTTGCCTAACCTGTATAATTATAGTCCACATGAGGTAGCCCATAAATGGTTCATTAGTTGCATAGGAAGATTTTGCTTTCAAATACATCTGCATAACTACCAATGGTTAAAAGTTTGTTTTCATTCATCATTATTTCAAGTTATCGACCTGTGATTCCAATTTACAATAATTGCTGTCACATGTTGGTTATCTAGTTTTCGACTAAGTCATGAGATAGATTTGGATTAATCTAGAAATAACAGATATTGTTTATAAAAGGATACAGTCAGATAGTCTGATATGGTCCTTGAACACTGTGTACCACTTTTTTAGAACGATCTTATCATATCGTGTGCCAGTTTGTGCTGCAATTAACTTTTTGAGGTCTCCAACTGTGTCATCAGGGTTGCATTTCACTCTCACTTTCTTCCCAAGACGGTCATTACAAGTGACTTCGAGCATCTTCTGAAAAATAGGTTATCAAGCACAAATATTATTATTTAACAGCTACTATTCTTTATCTAGTGTTCAACGATCACTTTTCCGGTAGAGTACACGAAAAGGGTACACTTACAATTTTATTTTAATTTTAAAGCTTCAAATAAATAGGTAATTCACAAGTTCACAACAAAATGTTTAGAAAACGCAGTCGCCGAACGACGAACGTCTCAAACACAATGCAATGACACATTTTTCGTTTAGTTATCAATCACCCTGTCTGTTAGCGTTTCCTTACGCTGTAAAGAGTGCTCGCTGTGTAATTTTTAATATTTTTATGAAAGTATCATACACATTCAATATTCAAAAATTAAATTGTATTTACATTTTAATGTAATTGGAATTCTATAAAAAGAAAAAGTAAACAAAAATAATGTTTTTTGGATGGAGATACAAAACGTTCCTATCAGTTTGACACAACAAGCGAGTTTCCAAACCAAAACATCCGGGTCGTTGGCTATTCCTTATTCTTAAAACTGCTTATTTTATCAGTTTATTTTCCAAAATAATAGTTAAAATAAATTTCGAATTAATTATGTACCGGCTGTTTTGTTTATTTTTAGTACACAAGAGATAACTAGTCTGAAGTTAATTGGTAGGACAGGAAGTGTATTCCAACTGTCCACACGTCATTCGACGGCGAAAGACTGACGTGACGGTTCCGACGGGTAGTGAAATTTCATTTTTTTGTGAATGTGCTTGTGAAACGGCTTTGAAAAATGCAAATTCCAACCGAATATGTGTCTACTGCCGAGGACGTTGCAGATCAGGTACGTTTCTTACCGATATTTTCTCCGTGAAAGCTGCTAAATTAGTTTGAAATGGGTAAATTGAAAACGTACTTTGGATGGGATTGTCACGTCACCGAACTTATTTTCTTGTTGGCGCTCCTCGAATGAGTTGAAATACATATGTAAGATAATATAAATAGTATTGCGAGGAAGCTACGTGGTTGCCAAGTTATGATAAAATATCGTATCAATGTGCGTCGGTAATGTTGTGTGACAAAACTGCAATAGCAGTGTATGTTTGTAGTTCTACAGATGTCTCACCCTTTAACCTACTTATCTTTTGATTTCATCAGTTAAATTCTTGCTTTAACGTTACACTGAATAGCTATTCAAATTCATAATGTAAGCATTGTTAGTTCAAAGCCTAGCTGGTGTAATTTTTACATAAAAAAGGTACTCAGAAACTGAAAGTGAAAACAATGTAAACAGCTGTAACTTTTTCAAATTGTAATTAATCGAATTACACAATTATTAGTGACATGCTAATTGATTTTTTTATAAGTTACTTAATACATTTTACTAAAAGTAATCTCCAATAAGACTTTTATTCATGCCTTTAAAGATAACAAATCAGTTACAATATAATTTAACTTTATGGGGCATGAACAGTGAGTATAACATTATTGCAAAACATACTTTATCTTTTCAACCAGCCCATAACTGCAATATTCTCTCAACAGAAACATTTGAGTCTGATATAAGAACCTTTTTGGTATTAATCTTTTTTTTAATTTGTTGGTGCTGGTTTCAAATAAAACCTTTTTTTTTATTTCACTGAAATACAGTATTTCTCAGCTGGCTTAATACTAGATAATGTAGCCAACTATTTATCTTATTAGGTTGTAAGCTTCTTATCTATCATTGAATGGGTTTTTTCATTCATTCTCTTACCTAATAGAATTGTTGGTAAGGTGATATTAAAATCATATTATTTTTTATTTTTTTTAATAATTTGTTTTAGAATTTGTTTTAAGTAATAAATGTTGATATCCATCAGAATACGTAATTATTTTTTCAGTATCATCTTCCCTTGGCCTTGCCCTGTGTTATTTGGGGTCGGCGCAACACATTTTCGTTTTTCCAGTCCATTCTGCCAACTATCATGCCAGCACAGAGATCCTTTTCATGTGTAGGATATTATTATTTGCTGCTTGACATTTAACACCTATTTCATTACTTTTATAACAAGTGAACAGGCTCCTTGTGGATAAGCTCACTTCATCTTCGACTTTGTCTCTGCCACCTCTGACCTAGACTAGAGACAAGAGCAAAAAAATTGCTCAACCAAGGCTTATAGACTACAATTTAACTTTTACTTTTAGCACCTTTCACTTGCTTCATGTGTATTTTTATTCGTAATAGGCTCATGCTTGACCACTATCTCACCTGATGTAAGGGATGATTTGGTCGACGGTGAAGCACACTTGCCTTGAAGCAACCTATTCTCTCTTGACTTAAATACCCCTAGATTGTAGTTATTGGGAAACAGAAACCGGCACGGGACTCTTCATGTTTTTATGAGAACGTGTTTGTCTGATGTTTTGCATATTATTTCAAAGTTTATAAGTTCGAAAAAGAAACATGAACATCAATCAATATTTAAAAGGTTGTCTATAGGCAATCCAGAAATGTCATGTTTGTAACTAACTTTATATTTTTAACCAAGCAAATACTTGCAATTCGAGCCTGTAATTGGTTTATTTAAAAGCTTTAAGTTAAGTTCGAGTATTCCTGGAACTGGTATTTTCCTTCTGATTGTGGTATCCATAATACTTTTTGAAAGTTAGTAAAAAGTTTAAAAGAGAAGGTTAGTGCCAAGCATACACTCTTTCAAGCAATCCTAAGCTAAGATTAAAGATTTGTGTTTGAGATTATAATTTGTTGAAGGCTTGCCTAAAATAATCCTAAGTATTAAAGTTTATATGTAAGCAGGAATAAAAAAAAATTAAAAAAATTGCCAAGTGCAAGTCGCGCACGAACGGTTCCGTACCATTATCGCAAAAAATCACGTTCGTTGAAAGGGAACCCCACTTAATGTCCCATTTATTTTATTTTGGTTTTAGTATTTGTTGTTATAGCATCAACAGAAATACATCATCTGTGAAAATGTCATCTGTCTAGCTATCACGTTTCATGAGATACAGCCTGGTGACAGATAGACAGACGGATCGCGGAGTCTTAGTAATAGGGTCCTGTTTTTACCCTTTGGGTACGGCACCTTAAAAATATGAATTATTTACTGCTATTTTTATTCTGTTCTGCCTAATTGTGTATTAATCACTTTCTAAAACAAATACCTGAAAGATTTCTGAAATATTTGTTTACATATATCCTGCAGAGATTGATTTGATGATAAAATCAGTTAGGTAGTTAATTTTTACCCAAATGAGATAATTTAATTACAAAAATTATGTTAAGCTTATGTGCTGTATCTTATCTTCCTTATCATACAATCTTTTCTATCAAAGAGATAGTGTAATATTAAATTAAAACTTATAAAGTATTACATTATGTATTGATAAGCTAAGTATTTTTATCTGTTAGGATATGTAAGTAACTTTTTCTAAAATCAAGTTTAGTAAAAGTAATATTAATAGTAATTATAATTTATTTTAATTTTCTTCAAAAAAGATGGTAATGCTATGTTAGTGCTATTAGTATGTGATTTTCAAACAAAATAAACATGTATTGCAGACATATTTTTTAGTTTCTCAACCATATATTTTTGATTAATTGCAAAAAAAGAGATTCCTGAGTCATGATGAATATCAATTATCAATCTTGTTATTGGGTCAGCCATTTCTTTGTTATTGATAAACTAGAAGAAAGACAACTCTTTCAGATTTTGTGTAAATGTTGATTTAAATATCAGATCATACATCAGTGGGATTTACAAGCTTTGTTTACTGGTTTAGTCTAGATTGAAAAGGAGAGTGCAATGACTTGCACTGTTTATTAGATCAAAGTCTAGTCTGGCTTGTACACGGTGGGCCAAAAGAAATCACCCTATTGGAAGATGCTCTCATTTTTGCAAATGGCCGCCAATGTCAAATCTGTTTTGTGGACTAGAGTACTAGACATCTGCAGAATACAAGTGAACAAGTCATGGACCGATACACTCCCGAAGAACGCGGAGTAGTCGTTTCTTTTTTTTTGACGATTTTTCGACCAAAATCATAATGATCGATGAGGCTCATTTCCACCTCAGCGGGTACGTGAACAAGCAAAACTATCGCTTCTGGGGCACCGAAAATCCACGAGTGATGCACGAGGAGCCATTACACCCGCTCAAAGTGACTGCATGGTGCGCTGTTCACGCTGGAGGAGTCATCGGGCCATTTTTTTTCGAGAATGCCGGACAACATTCGACACGAGTGCAAGAATCTGTCGCCCGAAGTTCTCGCCGAAGTGATGAAAAATGCCATAAAACGAGCCCGTATGGCAATCAATTGTGACGGAGCCCATTTGGCCGATATAATCTTCTCGACTTGACCAATAAAATTCTACAGGTTCAAATAAAAAGAATCGAAGTTTTTCATTTAGAAAAAAAAGAGAGCCAAACAACATCGGACGACTTCTTTTGGCCCACCTTGTGTAAAACTAACACTACCATCTTCGTATTCCTGAGAATCTACTAGTGTCCAACCGAAGCTTCGTCTTCATCCAAACTTTCTTTTTCGACCAAAATAGGCCGGAGTTTTGGACGACGCCGGAGGTTTCAAACAAGCGCCGAAATTGAACGAACTGTCACGAATGATTTATTGATGAAATATTATAGGTAATTGGCATTGTTTCTATTGGCTATAAATCTACTTTAAACGAGCAATTCTTGTATGTATAACTATCTGTCCCACGCGGCTTCGCTCCCGTCAGCTGGCTACGTACCTACCCTATCCTACCTACCCTACTCTACACATACCCTACACCTACCCTACACCGACCCTACACCTACCCTCCACCTACCCTACACCTACCCTACACCTACCCTACACCTACCCTACACCTACCCTACACCTACCCTACACCTACCCTACACCTACCCTACACCTACCCTACACCTACCCTACACCTACCCTACACCTACCCTACACCTACCCTACACCTACCCTACACCTACCCTACACCTACCCTACACCTACCCTACACCTACCCTACACCTACCCTACACCTACCCTACACCTACCCTACACCTACCCTACACCTACCCTACACCTACCCTACACCTACCCTACACCTACCCTACACCTACCCTACACCTACCCTACACCTACCCTACACCTACCCTACACCTACCCTACACCTACCCTACACCTACCCTACACCTACCCTACACCTACCCTACACCTACCCTACACCTACCCTACACCTACCCTACACCTACCCTACACCTACCCTACACCTACCCTACACCTACCCTACACCTACCCTACACCTACCCTACACCTACCCTACACCTACCCTACACCTACCCTACACCTACCCTACACCTACCCTACCCCTACCCTACGCCTACCCTACACCTACCCTACACCTACCCTACACCTACCCTACACCTACCCTACACCTACCCTACACCTACCCTACACCTACCCTACACCTACCCTACACCTACCCTACACCTACCCTACACCTACCCTACACCTACCCTACACCTACCCTACACCTACCCTACACCTACCCTACACCTACCCTACACCTACCCTACACCTACCCTACACCTACCCTACACCTACCCTACACCTAACCTACACCTACCCTACACCTACCCTACACCTACCCTACACCTACCCTACACCTACCCTACACCTACCCTACACCTACCCTACACCTACCCTACACCTACCCTACACCTACCCTACACCTACCCTACACCTACCCTACACCTACCCTACACCTACCCTACACCTACCCTACACCTACCCTACACCTACCCTACACCTACCCTACACCTACCCTACACCTACCCTACACCTACCCTACACCTACCCTACACCTACCCTACACCTACCCTACACCTACCCTACACCTACCCTACACCTACCCTACACCTACCCTACACCTACCCTACACCTACCCTACACCTACCCTACACCTACCCTACACCTACCCTACACCTACCTGACACCTACCCTACACCTACCCTACACCTACCTGACACCTACCCTACACCTACCCTACACCTCCCCTACACCTACACTACATACATGATTGCATAACTGAAACAGTAATATTCTTTCCCGTTTTTGCAACGTTTTTCATTTATGCTCCGCTCCTATTGGTCGTAGCGTGATGTTATATAGCCTATAGCACTCAGGAATAATGTAGCTTTCTACCAGTGAAAATTTTTAGATTTGGATCATTAGTTCCAGAGATTACCCTCTACATACAAACTTACAAATTTTACCTCTTTATAATATTAGTATAGATATACACTAGCTGTCCTCCGCGGCTTGGCTCCCGTCAACTGGTTACGTAACTCGCAACGGAAGCTCTCAAAAAGGAATAGTTTTTGCCCGTTTTTGCAACATTTTACATTCATGCTCTGCTCCTGTTGGTCGTAGCGTGACGTTATATAGCCTATAACCTTCCTCCATAAATGGACTATCCAACACAAAAATATTTTTTCAATTCCAACCAGTAGTTCCTGAGATTAGCGCGTTCAAACAAACAAACTCTTCAGCTTTATAATATTAAGTATAGATATAATCTGAATCTCGGAAACAGCTCCAACGATTTTCATGAAATTTAGAATGCAGGAGGTTTCGGGGGTAATAAATTGATCTAGCTAGATTTCATTTTCAGAAAACGTCGTTTACTCTATTTTCACCCGGTCGCCCTGGTACTGTGTTATAATATGGTCAATTTTCATGGCCATTTTGGTCATATCTTTAGAGTCATCCAAATTTTAAATTCTCGTAAATTCCCTTCCAAAAGAATACTCTCGAGAACTTGTAAGTTGTATACTTACTGTCAACATAAACTTTTTTGTTGCACTGTATTTATTAGCTTTTTCCAGAAATCGACCTTCGCTTCGGTCGGACACTGCAGCCAACTGATAATGACAATAGTGTTGAAAGGTTGAAATACTTTTCGTAGGATTAAATAAAGCCGGATATGTCGTGTAGATGAAAGTTTACGCATGTTCGTTACTTATACATCAATGTTTTATAATAATGACGAAGGCATTATGTGTCTATGTTAAAACTAGTTTTTAGTCGCGATCGAAAGGAGAAAGTGTGTTGAGCGGGCCGTTACTTCATCATTCATTTGTACACTTTTGCTTTCGAAGGCTTTACCAAAGTCTAGGCATAATAACGAAGACGAAGATAAAAAACTTTTTTACAAAAAAAATACTACCGACTTCCAAATAAGAAAACTACAAAGTGAAAAATAACTTTATTTTTGGAAGTCGGTGTCTTTCGTAGGTACCATTTTTTTGCGTTATGGACACCGACTTCCAAAAATAAAGTTATTTTTCACTTTGTAGTTTTCTTATTTGGAAGTCGGTAGTATTTTTTTGTAAAAAAGATTTTTTATTTTTCACTTTTTAGTTGTACCTACCTAATAGACAAGTTGTTTAGTAAGTTTCTTATAAAGCCAGAATAGATTACCCGAATATTATGTAACTTGAACAAAACCGATCAAATGAGAGATCTGCTTACCCCTTAAGAGCCTACTGGCATGATGTTATGTTATGAAATTGTCTAAACAATAAACAGACATGCGATTGCAGCAGTCCCGAGAGATTTGCCGTTATTTATTGAAGAGTTCTGTTGTATATCTTCGAAGTTCTTCATCAGATCTTCACCAAATTAAAATGGGACCAATTTCGGAACATACTCTTTAAAAAAAAAAAAAAGAATTTTCAAAATCGGTCCACAATTTGACGGAGATATCGGTGAAAATACATAAAAAAAAAAAAAAAAAAAAGACAAGAAGTCGAACATAGAACCTCCTCCTTTTTCGAAAGTCGGTTAAAAATAACGCTTCAGTGAAAACTGTCCTACCTACATATTTTTTTTTTTTTGCCTTATCTGTCATCAGTCTTCAATGATTATAATCAGATGTGTTCCTGGGTCAATATCTTGTAGAGTGCTTCCTCCAGCGAGGACAGCTACTCTTCTGTACCGGATAGCTACCATCTATTGTGTAACTTCATGATATTATGCCTTTTGAGACGTATGGAGTAATTTTGGTACATCAGTTGGACTGCTAGTTCATTTGGGTGACGAGACAGTCGCTGTTTGTATTTCTCCGCAGTCGATCGAATTTCTTCCTTGACCGTGTTCATTTGTAATTGTTGGTGTGTTTCGTTATTTGTGATGAACCAATGAGCGTTGCTTATAGTTCGAAGGTAGATATTCTGCAGACGCTGAAGCATCGAGATGTTTGATAATAATATGGTAGGCCATTTTTTTTGCCAATAACTACTTCCCCATTTCTTCTTTTTTAGGGTTCCGTACCCAAAGGGTAAAAACGGGAGTCTATTAATAAGACTCCACTGTCCGTCTGTCTGTCTGTCACCAGGCTGTATCTCATGAACCGTGATAGCTAGACAGTTGAAATTTTCACAGATGTTGTATTTCTGTTGCCGCTATAACAACAAATAAAATTAATATTTAAGTGGGGCTCTCATACAACGAACGTGTTTTTTTTGCCGTTTTTTGCGATAGTGGTACGGAACCTTTCGTGCGCGAGTCTCGACTCTCACTTGGCTGTTTTTTCTTAATGTGAGTTCTTATCCTTTCATTCTGGAACCGCATAACCAATGCCCTAAAATAAAATTCTTAATGGATTGAAAATTTACTCAGTCAATTTAAAACGACACGTATAAGTAGATACAATTTAAATTACTACTCTTTTACATATTAATTCCATTGCCACCATACTGATCGTAATTCCAAAACGACTGCCGTCCTGTCACGATTCGCTCGTTCGTATAGGCGTTTATTATTCCATTTATTCGATTTAATAACGAGTCGAACTATAAAATTGTTATACCTTCTGTAATCGCGTGTCGGTGACGAATTCTTGTACTCTTTGTGTAATGAAATCTTTTGTACCTAACTTGCTAATAGATACGTAAACAAATTACTTCGCTAGCTACTATAATAAGACAATGATTTTGATTGTCCGCCGTATCGTTAAGGTTACACTAGTCGAAAATTCTTCCATACAAACGTAGTCTAGGGATTATTCCACTGTTTGACGATGTACGTTCAAAATAAAAGGTGATATCAATTTGTCACGTCATTATCTAGCCCTGTATGGAAGCAAACAAGTGAAATAAGCAAATATGTGAAAGTTATGAGCGTCGATAGTTCCACATTTCGACACTAATTTTAACGCTGTTTTGGGCGCGAATAAATACCATAAGAAGACGGAAAATTGCAAAACGGCCTTCATACAGGGATAGATTAGTAGTTCAACAATGCAAATAAGTTTATTTTGAACAGATACGTGTAGTCGTTTTTTCATAATATCCAGACTCCCAAAGGTCTGCTTATAAAATTTCGCGCGCTCGGTTTCGTCCTAATTCATTATCCATTTCGCTACAAATTTGCAAAAGTGTGTTTTCGTACGCGAACGCGAACTAGCTTCCTACTGCTCATCACAGCATCAATCTCTTCCGCACGTGCTGTCGGTTGATATAAAATGCATTTTAACCCCGCGCACAAAATAGTTCGTGCCGTTGACTAGTGTAACCTTAAGTTCTGAGTTGAGCTACAAGATGATAACTGGCAAATTCTTTCGCTGTCTGTACAAGTTCACTCAAATCTATGGGCCTTCTAGATGCTTGTTAACGTTTGTTAACTTTTCATCTCGTTTTACCATTTTTTTTTGTTACGACTTATTGTTGGGCCTACTTTGTCCCCCATATCTAAGTACTAATGCTGTAACATGGAAATATTGTAAAACCAAACCATTTTTTTAAAAGAGTAACCATGGAGTTTCTTGCCGGTTCTTCTCCATAGGAACTAGGACTAACCCAAACCGTGCACCCTTTGTCGACGTTTTATAAGTGCCCATGTAGGGCTATGTGAAATAAAAATATTATAAAGAGGAAAGATTTTTTTGTTTGTTTGTTTGTACCGAATAGGCGCCGAAACTACTGGACCGATTTAAAAAATTCTTTCACCAATTGAAAGCTACATTATTCCTGAGTGACATAGGCTATTTTTTAAATCTCGAAAACGGTTCCTGTGGGGTGGTCCACGGGAGCGAAGCCGCGGGCAACAGCTAGTGTAAAATAAAAATGATTTTGATGATTATGATTTTGGTGCTTTTCTCAAAGGCCACCATACCATTTCTTATATGATTTGATAATTATATGGACACAAAATAAACTGGCTACTAAAGCAAAACACTAAAATGTGCAAAAATAACTTTCGTTTCGGCTGTCTGTGTCTTTGGTACCTCTTGTTTTGCTAATAGTACGCACGAGTTTTCTGGATAGAGTCTGGCAAACGAAAGTAGAGACTGAAAAAGGGGGGGTTAATTTAAAAAAAATATCAGCATAGCAACCCCAAAACTAGTATGACATACCTGGAATAACCTAATTTGATACTTAAGAATTATTTATTTTATTTCGTCTGAATAAAAATACTATAGGTAATTGAGGTAAGTAATCTATCTATTCTATACTTCTATAATATAATATTATAAAGAGGTTAAATTTGTAAGTTTATATGTAGGGGGTAATTTCTGGAACTAATGATCCAATTCTAAAAAATTTTTCACTGTTAGAAAGCTACATTATTCCTGAGTGCTATAGGCTATATAACATCACGCTACGACCAATAGGAGCGGAGCATAAATGAAAAACGTTGCAAAAACGGGAAAGAATATTACTTTTTGAGGGCTTCCGTTGCGTACGCTGCGTAAACGGTTAAAGTTATGCAATCATGTATGTAGGGTAAGTGTAGGGTACGTGTAGGGTAGGTGTAGGGTAGGTGTAGGTTAGGAGGTGTAGGTGTAGGTTAGGAGGTGTAGCGTAGGTGTAGAGTAGGTTAGGTAGGATAGGGTAGGTACGTAGCCAGTTGACGGGAGCGAAGCCGCGTGGGACAGCTAGTATTTTAGATAATAAGTATCAATCTCAATAAAAAAACAACAGTATTCTATAATAATTTTGGTTTATTCAACTTATTAGCTTCATTCTAACTTATTAATTCTAACAGCACATTTAAACAATCTTGTTTTTGTTTGAATTCGACGTCTTTCTCCTGATGTTCTTCTTGGATATCATGGACATCATGCGAAACGACATCTCCCGTAATCCACTTTTAATTGTTTTATTAATTTATCACATAATAAATGCTATTATCAAGACCACAACAAATCACCAAAAATCGATGATGTTAGTATAGCATTGACATATAAAAAGTGTGCAAATTATTCGAGTGTCTACTTTCGTTTGCCAGACTCTAGTAATGGGACGATGCAAGTATTTGGATTGTTTCATTTCGTATTTTTAGATTGAATTATATTATGATTGGTTATATTCATTTTCAATAGCCAATCCTGCCACTTGTTTGTAATTTGCGATGCGTCGATAATTTCGTCGATTATTTAGAACAATCTGTCTGGTGCAATCAATAACGTGCGTGTATAAATAGTAGTACTTACCTCAGGTACTGTAACTGGGCGACCGAGCTTTGCTCGGGTGAAAATAGAGAAAACGACGTTTTCTGAAAATGAAACCTAGATCGATTTATCGTCCCCTGCATACTAAATTTCATGAAAATCGTTGGAGCCGTTTCCGAGATTCAGATTTTATACATATAAAAGAATTGCTCGTTTCAAGGTATTAGATGTATGAATATAAATGAAGCGAAATGAGTATATAAGGATCGTAGCAGTAGAGTAGCATTCAATAGTTTCTGCCTATACCCATGAGCAAAAGGGTGTGAGTTTAAGAGGAATTCCAGTCACAGACGTCCTGAATGACGTAGCAATGAATAAACATTTTAACTAGTAATATGTAATGCTGAATAGCTGAATATTAGTATTTCGTATGAAAAAAGTTACAGACACTTTTTATATCGTCACAATCCTGAAAATAAAATCGTAGAAACTCCTACATTAATAGGTATACAAACTTGTAAAATAATAAGATTTTGCTATGATACTTTATTAAGGCGTTTAGAGGAGCTCGTGGTTTAATAATAACAGCCGCACAGGTCGATCTTCAAGGTTAAGCAACGCTAGCCGAGGTCATTCCGTGGTTCCTTCGTGCCTTGGCAAGCTAGTTAAGCCGTTGGTCCCGGCTGTCATTTGAAGATCTGTCATTTGTGGCTACACCACAGTTTATGCATCTCATGATGAATCAATACGCAATTGAAACTTAAGGTCATACTAGTTGGCTCTGTATTAATACATAATATACCCGGTGAATGGAACTTCGTTAAAAGTGAGTTCCCACGACACCCCCAACATGTAGTTATTTTATTTGGTTCTAATCGAATCAAGTGTAATCTAGAAGTGCCGTTTTTGCCAGATTTTGGCAATAATTTCTAGAAAACAGATAAATGCAATTAAAGAAATCAACATCTAAGGTTCTATCTCTAAGGTTTTGAGATGTATAGCGAAAGGTACAAAAATAAATAATAATAAATACTGTTCGTTTCAATTTACGCAAATTTCTTTAAAAGTAGGTTTATTGACTAGAAGTTTTCGTAAAACGGAATCTTATGTTCTTCTTGTCAAACAAAAACATGAAAACACTTTTAATTATTTGATTAATTCGCGAAAGTTCTAGAAGAATAATAAAACTGTAATAATTCATAAATGAATATTTGAATGTTACGAGCTAGTGAACAATTTCTATTCATGCTAAGGGCAGTTGTTTAGCCATGTCCTTTCCTAAATAAAAAGTCATAATTCGAGGTTTGGCTCTCGCTTATTTCCTCCTCCAATATTGGGCCAATTTCAATGATATTCCATAAACTGAATAAGAATTTAAAGATATATACTGTGCCCCTATGTTTTCCTTTTTGATGATACATTAACTTTTTGAAGCACTAGAACCCTCAAAAGATGCCTGGTGTACAATTTGGCAACTATAAATGAAAAAAGGAAAACATAGGAGGACAGTATATACCTTTTATTTTCAGCAGGGACTGAATTACCCAAAAATTAAGGTACCTTTAAATTTCGGTATGACGTCATACCGTTAAATAAGGGTTACCGAAATATTTTGATATCGTTATTTTTTTCAGTAGCGGAATTTTGAGGTTGGAAATGCATACCGGTATATTTCGGTAGAAGTACTATAACCTTTATAAATGTATCGGTAGCGGTACCTAACCCTTACTAAATAGGGGTTTTCTTTGACGCACCGCCTCGCCACTCTGTCTGTCGACCTGTCGTGTTATTATAACTCAGTCGGTATTGTTTTTATTTCCGATCGGAAGGGCACGATTGTGGCCGGACTAAGTTGAGTACCTACCAAGGAAGAAAGAAGACTGGTGTTGTGGAAAAATGTTACCTCATAAAGGTATAGAGTATAATATATATACGCAAACTTAAGTACCTACAAGTCTGTAAAGTTTCATTAGGTTACATTATTATAACTTATTTGAGACCAACAAAGTTAGTAAATTTTTGTAACCTTACAAAATAGTGTACGTTATCCCAACAGAAAAGTGGCTCCTAGAGTGATATGAGTGGAACGTATAATTAGTGCGTAATCTGCTGTGAATGTGCGCTACATAAAAAAATAGTGCGTATCGTCGTTTTTGACAAATACGATTCCTGCTGGAGTAACGCTGTTCCAGCAGAAAAAAATTAAACGAATGACCGCAATGAGAAATATTGTGCATGGACAAAGAACTTATAGTTGTGCAAGAATGTGCGCCTAAAATGTAATTGGAACGTCATCAGGTTGTCTAGATATTGCATTTCCTTCTGGAGTACCTAACGTTTTGCAGAATTGTGTGTCTCTAAAACCATTGTATGTGCACCTGTAGAATAAACATACACGAGTAACTCTTGATATGTGCGTATTTGTGCCGGAATTAGATTTAAGAAAATATTTATAACTAGCTGTCCCACGCGGCTTCGCTCCCGTCAACTGGCTACCTACCTACCTTACATACAGGTTACCTATCATAAATTCGAAAAACGTTTGACCGAATTTCATTTCTCCTAAAACTTTTCAACTATTATCGTTTGGTTTTTTTTTACTTCATCGAAGTCACGTCTGCCACTGTCTCTGTTGACCTATTTTCAATTCGATTTTTTTCGTTACTCCGACGTTTCTATTGGTCGAAAAACTTTTTACCGAAGTTACACATAGCCGAAATAATATTTGTCCGAAGTATTTATTTTTATATGCATATCAAATTACTAAGTAAGAGAGAAACAGTGGACGAATACAAATGTTTAAAACAGCGACTTGAAACTATCCGTGTCGGGGATGCCCTAAAATCCCGAGCTCGCTTCGCTCGCTCTTGGACTAATTCTTCTCAATAATATTGACTTTTTATGACACTATTTCAATTTTAAATTGAAAATGCTACCAAGTAAACGGCTATATATTTGTGACCAAATAATATTCCGTAAAATGTTGTTTCGCTGTGGAGAAAATATGGCAAATGAAAAAAGTTCAAAAGAGCCTTCGATGAAATGAAAATATGTCAAATAATGCATATGGATGCGTTCCGTATGGTGCCGGACGTAAAGAATTTCACCATCCCATGTCTTCCCGTGGGTGTCGACTAAGGGACAAACCAGAGAATAGGCAGCAGCGTTCTCTGTGCTTCTGCAACAACCATACTGCGATCGCCAACCCGCCTGCCTAGCGTGGCGATTATGGCAAAAACTCCCCCATGAATAGCACAAATAAAAAATGGCCCCTAGTGCCCGGCAGCCTGCCTACCCTCGACTACGGTAGCGGTCGAGGTTACGTGCCAAGAATTACCGGACGAGATACGGCTACCCAAACAATAACCGACGACTGTACCTGGCAACGTACAACACGCGCACACTTCGGACCGACGAGAAGATCACCGAACTCGAAGAGGAATTGAGCAGGTTGCGATGGAGTATTATAGGGTTATCTGAAGTCCGAAGAGAGGGGGAGGACTCGATAATCCTCAAATCCGGTTACCTGCTCTATTGTCGAGAGGGTGACCGGCAGTCCCAGGATGGTGTCGGGTTTATCGTCCACAAGTCCCTTGTGAACAACGTGGTGAAGATCGAGAGTGTGTCGACCTGGGTGGCGTGCCTTATACTCAGAATATCCTCAAGATATTCGCTGAAGGTCATACAGGTCTACGCCCCAACCTCGGCACACCCCGATGACGAGGTAGAGACCATGTATGAGGATATCGCCAGAGCCATGCATGGTTTCAAAACTCACTTCACCGTTGTCATGGGGGACTCAAACGCGAAACTGGGCAAACGAGACGAGGATGAGCTGCAAGTGGGGCTATTTGGAGTTGGACGACGGAACCACCGGGGTCACCTACTGGCCAGTTTTATGGAGAAGGAGGGCCTCTTTATGATGAAATCCTACTTCAAAAAGCGTGAACACAGTAAGTGGACCTGGCAGAGCCCCGATGGTGCAACAAAAAATGAGATCGACTTCATCATGTCAACTAAGAAGCAAATGTTCAATGATGTCTCTGTGATCAATTCGGTAAAAACCGGGCGCGATCACCGCATGGTAAGAGGCACATTGAACATTAATATTAAGCTTGAAAGGTCTCGACTGATGAAGTCCACGCTCCGTCCAGCACAGATCCAGGTCCAAAACCCCGAGAGCTTTCAGCTCGAACTCCAGAATCGTTTCGAGTGCCTAGGGACCTCCGTGGACGACTACGCCGACGGGTTCGTGGAAGCTGTCCATACGGTCGGGTCTAAGTTTTTCAAGACCCGTCGTACAGATAGAAAGAAAAAGCTCTCTGATCCTACCCTAAAGCTTATGAAGGAGAGGCGTGAGATGATCCTGCAGTCTTCAGATGAGACGTGCAAATACCGGCAGCTCAATAGACAGATCTCTAAATCCTTTAAAAGAGACCTCCGCTGCTTTAATACCGAGCGTATTAAAGACGCGATCGAGCGAAATAAAGGCTCCAAGGTTCAAGGCACACATCAATCAGCAAGCCCGTTGCGAGTCTAGCAAACGACCCAAGAGCTAGATTAACCCGACAGCGACACTAAATCGAAGATATTCCGGACGTCAGCCTGTACGAGATTAGGATGGCTCTGAAACAGCTTAAAAACAACAAGGCGCCGGGTGATGACGGAATCACGGCTGAACTCCTGAAGGCGGGTGGAAAACCGGTCCTTAAGGCCCTTCAGAAGCTGTTTGATTCCGTCATACTCGAGGGCAAAACGCCACAGGCATGGTGCAGAGGTGTGGTGGTACTCTTCTTCAAGAAGGGCGACAATGCCCGGCTGAAGAACTATAGGCCCATTTTACTTCTTAGCCATGTCTACATGTTGTTTTCAAGAGTCATCACGAATCGTCTCGCGCGCAGGTTTGACGATTTCCAGCCTCCCGAACAAGCCTTTAGCACCGATTCTGAAAAGGCTTTAGCACCGTAGACCACATACATACGCTGCGGCAGGTTATACAGAAGACCGAAGAGTATAACCTGCCTCTCTGTTTAGCGTTTGTGGACTACAAGAAAGCCTTCGATTCGATCGAGACTTGGGCTGTACTACAGTCTCTCCAACGGTGCCAGATCGACTACCGGTACATTGAAGTGTTAAAGTACGCCACTATGTCAGTCCGTCTTCAGGATTAGACCTCGAAACCAATCCTTCTCCAGCGCGGCGTGAGACAGAGAGACGTCATTTCTCCGAAACTGTTCACCGCTGCGCTGGAGGATGTCTTCAAGGTTCTGGATTGGAGAGGGCTTGGCATCAACGTTAATGGCGAATACATCACTCACCTTCGGTTTGCCGACGACATAGTGGTCATGGCTGAGACCATGGAGAGCCTCAGTAAAATGCTCGATGACCTCAGTAGAGCTTCCAAAAGAGTGGGTCTTAAAATGAACATGGACAAAACCAAGGTCATGGTGAATGCCCATTTTACACCAATTCCTATTAAGGTCGGAGACTCTACACTCGAAGTTGTGGGCGACTATGTCTACCTGGGACAAACGATCCAATTGGGTAGGGCCAACTTCGAGAAAGAGGTCAACCGTAGAATCCGACTCGGCTGGGCAGCGTTCGGGAAGTTGCGCGGTATCTTCTCGTCCAACTTACCACAGTGTCACAAGACGAAAGTCTATGACCAGTGTGTGTTGCCAGTGATGACATATGGCTCTGAGACGTGGTCGCTTACAATGGGCCTTATCAGGAAGCTTACAGTCACTCAAAGGGCAATGGAGAAGGCTATGCTCGGAGTTTCCTTGCGTGATCGAATCAGAAATGTGGAGATCCGCAAGAGAACCAGGGTTACCGACATAGCCCGAAGAATTGCCAAACTTAAGTGGCAGTGGGCAGGGCACATTGCTTGCAGAACGGATGGCCGATGGGGCCGAAAAGTTCTGGAATGGCGACCGCGAACCGGAAGACGATACGTTGGAAGGCCTCCCACTAGGTGGACCGATGACCTGGTTAAGGTTGCGGAAGGGCGCTGGATGTGAGACGCACGGAATCGGTCAATGTGGCGACGCCTGGGGGAGGCCTATATCCAGCAGTGGACGTCTTTCGGCTGAGATGATGATGACTTACTTGTGGTTTACACCTATCTATCTTGAGTTGAGGCGGTTTCTTGTATTTTGCCGTCAAAGTTATGACACCGTCGTTTCGACTTTAACAATATTATTCGATAACGCAAGCATGTATACTTTTGAAACTTTTTATGGTTAATACAAGCGTCGAGATGGACTGAATACAGCTTATACTAAACAATTATAACAACAAAACGACAACACAACAACAACAACAACAACAATTAACAATTTTTCTTTCTTTTTCTTTCTTTCTTTCTTTCTTTCTTATACGTTTTTTTATTTAGGCACTGCGAAGTTTTTTCGGGTTTTCAAAAAAGCGCGATTCCTTGCAAATTATAAATATTCTCTTAAATCTAATTCCAGCACAAATACGCACATATCAAGAGCTACTCATATATGTTTATTCTACAGGCGTATATACAATGGTTTTAGAGATACATAATTCTGCAAAACGTTACTCCAGCAGATTACGCAATAATTATACATTCCACTCATATCACTCTAGGAGCCACTTTCCTGTTGGGGTAACGTACACATTCTTAGTTCGGGCCCCGAACGAATCGTCCATCCGTAGGTGATACGGAGTAGCAAACGCCCGTAATGAAACTACGGGCGCCCCAAAACTGTAGTAGGATATTAATGAGATGTGTCCGAAGCAGGAGTTTCGTTTCTATACAAAGTATTATTTCTTTTTCTAGGATATAATCTATGGTCTCCCTTTATTTATGTGTTTTTATTAATTAATTAATTTGAGGGAGGTATCTGTCCAGCAGTGGGATAATATAGGATAATTTATATAATATAAAAAAAATATTTAATGAAAATGTGAATTAAATTTGTATGGTCTATGTTTGAAATACAATTAATTGAATTTATATAAATTACTTAAAATATTCGCGGTATATACAGTGGTCGATAAAATAAAAACATATTGCGCGGCACACAGTCGGCAACGAACAAAGAGTTGAGTAAAAGAGTAGGTAGAGCAAACAAATTGTACGTGTTCTGCAACCCCGCGCACCCGCACCGCGCCGTCTCGCATCTTTTTCGGTACCGAAATAGTGTAAAGGTTAAATAACGGTATAGCCCAACCTTTATTTATAAAGGTACCGGTATAGCTCTACCTTTATTTTAAACCGGTACCGATATTTTTTTGAGGTATCTTAACCTTTAACCGTAACCGCTTTCAGTCCCTGATTTTCAGTTTATGGAATATCTTTGAAATTGGTCTAATATTGGATGAGGCAATAGGCAAGAGCCAAGCCTCAAGTTATGACTTTTTACTATGGCAATTCAGTCGGACGGAATTTCCTCTTAAGTATGTGTCTCCGGATCTCGTAGCTTTGAAATATTCAAACATGTGCACTTTACCAGCAAGTCATTGCCTCTTTTAATTCTTGGCGCACTGCCCTTAAAACGATTAGGACGAAAGTCAACGTCTCTCCATTATACTCAACCGACGACATAACTAATGAGGATAGGCAGAAGCATATGCTATTGTTCTGTGCCAATGTCCTCTACGTACTTACGACTGTAAACTATAAAGTTCTATGGCTCATGCGCCCTGTATTCTTGGGCCCTTGCCACTTCTTGAGCTCCTGGTACTTATGAAAAGGCATCCCGCATTCTTTACACGATTAATTTAATAGGTAACTTTCAGAGCACATTTGCTTACAAGTGTAAAAGTATTTCTTGCTGATCCCATTATAAGCAGTCTTAAATTTTTACCCCAACATATACAGGATGTTTTTTTTAGAGGTATAGAACTTTGAAATGGAATAAAACAAGGATGAATTTTTAAAATTGACATGAAATTGACTTCATTCAAAAGATAATCTTTTGGCATTTAAGTATGATTTCTGGCATAAGACCGCCACGGCAGCCTCGGACGTAATCTTATTTGGAGGTCCAATTTTCAATCACTTTGTCCAAGACTTGTGACCGTATATCGGCAATAACGCGGCAAATGTTGTCCTCCAAGTGGTCGATTGTTTCGGGCTTATCGGCGTAGACTAGCGACTTCACATATCCCCACAGAAAATAGTCTAGCGGCGTTAAATCGCACGATCTTGGAGGCCTCCGGAACGTGAAACAATGTGGCTACCAAACGTTTCCTTCAGTAAATCAATTGTGGCACGAGCTATGTGACATGTTGCGCCGTCTTATTGAAACCACAGCTCCTGCACATCATGGTTGTTCAAATGAGGAACGAAAAAGTCAGTAATCAGGGCTCTATATCTTCGACTGTAAAGTTCTGGCCAATTTGCACAAAACAAGAAATTTGCACAATTTGGAAGCGTTGTTCAGGAGTCAGTCTATTCATATTGAAATTCCAAACCAAACTAAACACAAATCACTTGACAGCGGACAAAATGGCCGCCAGTTAATACAGTGTGGACAACTTAAAGTTATATACCTCTAAAAAAAACATCCTATACTATCCTATCACTAATTTCGTGCGAAACAAGACGATTAACCCTATATCTCTTCCACAGGTGATCCGCAAAGGCAAGAATGTGCTGCCCACGGTGGCACGTCTGTGCCTCATCTCCACATTCCTCGAGGACGGGCTCCGCATGTGGTTCCAATGGTCGGAGCAGCGCGACTACATGGACATGTCTTGGGGTTGCGGGAAATTCCTCGCTACAATGTTTGTTGTGAGTAGTCTACTGCTTTACTTATAAGGCTCTGTAGAGGTATGCGGTACAAGGTGGGAAGTCCTGCAACCTCCATTGAGAAGGGAGGATCCTCCGACTATATCTGGTGAATGGGCAACTTCCCGGGGGTTGTTTGTTGTCGGGCTGTTGATTAAGTTCAAAATCCGCGGAGAATTTTGATAGCGTGATATGTATGACGACATGTCCTTTTACCCGACTGCCGACGGAGGGTAATGTGTTTATCAGTCTATAATGTAAGTATGTATCTATGTATGTTTGTTCGTATGTGGCGTTCTAGAGACCAAACGCGTTGGCCGATAAAATAAAAAGTATAACATAACATTTCTTTAATTAATATTCAAAATAATATTAGTTTTAGCAAATTTGAAGAAATTAGTAAACGCACGAAAAAACAAGACCTGTTTCCCGCCGCTTTTTTTTAAATCTTACGTCATTGATATTAGGCTAGGGCTGCAGACCTATACAGCCTACTGTTAAATTAATTTTGTAATTTATATATATTTTAAATTAATAAATAACCTACCGTATTTAAATTTAAATTTTAATATCTTTTATGTCTTAAAAAACACATAAAAAACATATAAATTAATGTAAATATTATAAAATAACAAATTCTATCTGTGAACTTTTTATTGTGTTTGGCTGTATGGCTCATTCTTTGCCTTAATATAGATACATTTATAAGTAGATACGTTAATGCACTTGTGCACAAAATTCGATTTTGTGCAGCCTATATCCTGCACAAATAAGCAATTTCAGAGCATGGGAAGTGAAAAATATATTCATTCATTGGTAAGTAAATGTGTTCTTAAATTGTTTGTTGTAAAAGTGGCACGCTTGGTTTAGAGGGACTTGCGTTATGTAGTTAGATGTATGTCTGTGATGCCACTACACATGCATTCAAAGAAGTCTGTTAGTCTTTGACCTAGTCAAGATCAAGGGCTATCGTGTTAACCAGTAACTGGTTTGAAGCGATGAATCAGATAAGTAGTTACTCCATATAAAAGACTGGTATTACTGCATCTGATAACTGATAATACTGGAACCCCCACCCCAACATGTCAGCTAAAATCTTGGTAGATTTCGATAGTTAAAGGCCGGTTACACGACACAGATTTATCGTATCGTGTGTACCGGCGTTTTAGACATAACTTTACAAAATAATTACACAATGTTATACGAATAAAACTCAAAATTTTCTTAGATCACATTATTAAGAAAATGGTCTAATGTAACATAAATATTATTTCCAAAAAATTACGACAAGTCGTTTAGACGTGATTATCATTTTAAAGTCAGCCACTCAATGTTATCTGCGCCTTAAGTTGCACATCTGTGAAGGCGATCGACAAGTATTCTAATAAGACCTAGCTAGTTACCTACTATAGATATTTTCAGAATACCGTATTAGCATAAATCCTTGCAGAAGCCAAAAATGTGTCAGACAAATTAATGTTAATTATTCTCTTTTAATAAGAGGATTAGTTCCCAATGTCACATACATTCATTACTAATTGGACGTTCTGAATATCATCGACTGTTAAAAACATGTTAATATCCACTTTTTCTAGAGCTTCGCTTGTGCTAAAAATCGGCCAAGTGCGAGTCGGAATTGCGCACGTAGGGTTCCGTTAGGTTTCGCAAAAAAATCACGTTTGTTGTATGGAAGCCCTACTTAAATATTTATTTTATTCTATTTTTAGTATTTGTTGTTATAGCGGCAACAAAAATACATCATCTATAAAAATGTCAACTGTGTAGCTATTACTGTTTATGTTCATTTGCATTTGTATAAGGAAGTTTTGTGCAAATTTCCATGATTTTAGACCTAGCGGTTTAGGCTGTGCGTTGTCTGCGACCACTCTTGTCATGTGCTTCATCCTAAATCCGTAACACATTTTGAGCAGTCAGAGCGCATTAGCCATAAACCGGCCAAGTGCGAGTCGGACTCGCGCTCGAAGGGTTCTGTACCATTATCGCAAAAAACGGCAAAAAAATCACGTTTGTTTTATGGGAGCCCCACTTAAATATTTATTTTATTCTGTTTTTAGTATTTGTTGTTATAGCGGCAACAGGAATACATCTTCTGTGAAAATGTCAACTGTCTAGCTATCACGGTTCATGAGATACAGCCTGGTGACAGACAGACGGATCGCGAAGTCTTAGTAATAGGGTCCCGTTTTACCCTTTGGGTACGTAATCCTAAAAATGCAAAATGTCGAACATTGGACTTCTTCCTTTTTTGGTAGGTCGGTTAAAAATTCATTACAGTCTTCTTGGTAGTTTCTAGCCATCTCGGCATAACGTATGTGCGTTAAAAAATTGCATAATTTTAACTAGCATTTCTGCAGTATGGCCGTTATGACTAAGAAATGTGCCCCATCCTGTCAATTAAAACCTTAAGTACGGACAAACATAATTAAATAATAACAACCACAAGGTTGCGGGGTATGCCGCCGACCACCACCATGCGGTTCGAATGACCGCTCCCGTCCCCAGGGGCAGCTCGTAACCATTATTAGCAGATTGATAAATTAAAACGATAACGTTATTAGTTCAAAGCACTTCCAACCTAATTGTTTTGGTAACGTCTTCTGTCCCAGTCCTGGGAAAATGCCTCTCTCCACTCCTTCCACCTTTCACGGGCCCGTGCTTTCTCCTTCCAGTTCTGGCGAAACCTGCCTAGTTCGTCCCACCATCTCCTATGAGGCCTACCGCGACCCAGTCTCAGTCTCAGGGCATAAGAAGCACCAGCTGTGTGCTACCTTGGTCCACAGTTGGGCATACGGCAGCGGGCAGACATCTGAGACATGTCCTACCCAGTCCCATTTAAGTTTCGGAGCCTTTTCTGAATCAATAATTGGATAGCCATGAACCCTCAAAATTATTTTCTTTTTAATTTCATTTTCTCATTATCTACGTTCTTATAGAATCAAAAATAATATTTAGACACCCTGGCTCGGGACGGGACCCTATTTCTAAGACTCCGCGGTCCGTTTGTCTGTCTGTCTGTCCGTCGGTCACCAGGCTGTATCTCATGAGCCGTGATAGCTAGGCAGTTGGAATTTTCACAGATGATGTATTTCTGTTGCCGATATAATAACAAATACTATAAACGGAATAAAATGAATATTTATGTGGGGCTCCCATAGGTACAACAAACGTGATTTTTTTGTCGTTTTTGCAATAATGGTACGGACACCTTCGTGCGCAAGTCCGACTCGCACTTAGCTGGTTTTCTGTCTCCCACATCTCGTTTATAGCCAAGAAAGCTAACGCATTACAACCGAATTATGAACCGAAGGCCAAAAAACATGTTGTGTTCATTGTTCCCCTGACTAAATTATACACGTATTTCAGGGGCTTACTTAAGTAAATTGAACGACGAACATCGTACAATCAACTTATCATGTATTTATTTTCATTATTACTCAATCTGGCTCATTAAAACAGCCTATTGTTGAGATGATTGTGTTCATTTATTTGACAGTAGAAGCAATCGATTAACAATATAAATATATGTAACTAAAATGTCAAGTCGCTGTACATATAATATAATAACAATACTCCCAGTATTGTTATAATACAAGATTTATTGGCCATCTTTATTACTGGCCATTAGCGCTCAAACTTGTGCACTTTGCCGTATTAAAAAATATCTTTGTGTTGTTTACGGTGTTAAGCAACTGCGTAGCAGATTCTAAATTCAAATTTTCTATAGAGAATTTGAATTTAGAATGCGTTTAGCATACGCTACATTTCAAGATTTTTATTTAAATTATGGGCGTAATAATTCCCGTTTCTACTTTCTATGTATAGTCTCCACTGAGATTGGTCGCCATGATGAATTTCAGTAGGGGGATTATCACTGGCCAGTCCTAGTCTTCTCTATCTCGATATTCGGGCTGTGATTCAGGGAACCATAATGGATTCATCATTATTCGTTCATCGTGACTCACCTATGTTTGTACCACATGAAATGAAATGGTTACTATGCGACATACATCTGCCGTTCAATTTTGTTGTTCCACTACTGACCAAAGATCCCACCCATTTTTCTTTAGCTTCTTTCTTCGGTCAGGAACGAGTCCAAATTGACGCCTGCCTTCAGGCTTAGTTTATCAAAACTATTTTATTCAGTATCCAAAGCATTTGCATAAATCATGACCTTGACTCGTAATAACAGTGGAAAAAATGCCTTTAAGACCACTCTTATCGGCTTTAAGTTTTCAAATATTCGTTGTGGTAGTTTTACTATAGTGCCATTCACGCCTAATGCACGAGAATATTAATTGTTATATATATGTATGTGAATGAATTTACGCGTAATAACTTTGATAATATTAATCTTGCCTCTTAGAAAGAAAGAAAGAAAAATTATTTATTTGTGACCCGCACAGGAGACACGAGAAATCAGCTTAAAATTAAACAAAATTAAAAATAAAAACCCCGTGCGAGACCAAAAAGGCTCCTATCTCAGCATGTGCAGCGATATCCAAAAAAAATGAAATAACGCTGCGCTGATATTCTGATATGACCAACTGTTGATGCCACGGACACACTTACGGAAACGGAAAATACTTAAATAATACAATAAAATAGAATATATAAATAACAAACAAAATAATATAAACACAGAAGGTGGTCTTACTTAATACCTACTATAAATGCAAAAGTTTGTATGGATGGATTTTTTTCTCAATCACGCCAGAACGGCTGAACGGCTCTAGAAAATAATCTGAAACAGCACATAGGCTCTTTCATCCCGATAATCTGATTTCTTACCAATAATATTAAATTTGAAAGTTTGGTGGATGTGTGTATGGTATGGATCAGATCAGAATGTTGGGCTGTGAAAAAGATGGATGAAAAGAGATTGCATGTAGCAGAGATGAGAATGTTGAGATGGATGTGCGGAGTGACGAGAATGGATAAAGTGAGAAATGAGTATATTAGAGGCAGTTTGAAAGTGGCGCCAGTGACAGAAAAGTTGATAGGAACCCGTTTGTCCTGGTATGGTCATCTGATGAGGAGGGATGAAACTCATGTTACTAAAAGAGTTATGAATATAAATGTGGATGGATGGAGAGGGAGGGGACGGGCAAAGAAAAGATGGATGGACTGTGTGAGGAGTGATATGAAAGAAAAGGGAGTCAGTGATAGCGTGACGGGGGACAGGACGGTATGGAAGAAGAAAACGTGTTGAGCCGACCCTAAGTAACATCCGGGACAAGGGCAGGAAGATGATGGTGGATGTGTGTATGGCTGTTATGTATGTTTGTTATTCAATCACGCCAGAAGGGCTGAACGGAGCTGGATGAAATTTGGCGCAGAGATAGATTATAGGCTGAAATAGCATATAGGCTACTCTTTAACCCGTTATAATGTTCCCTTAGGATACTAAAACTCTTTTTAAGCGGATGAATCCGCTGGCAGAAGTAATAAATGCGAATGTTTGGATGTATGGATGGTTACTCAACCACGCCAAAATGGTTCAACAGATCTGTATGAAGTATCGCACAGAGATAGATCTGCCTATTTGCTAGTCTGGACTATATAACATAGGCAGTATCTCAATCTAAATTATAAAAATGAATCGCTAAATGTGTTGCTAAGTGCAAATCTCGAGAACCACTGAACCGATTGCGCTAATTATTTTTTTGTTATGTTTGTTATTGTTAGGAGAAGGTTCTATCGAAGAGAAAAAAATAAAAAAATGCCTGAAAAAGTCTAAAAGCAACACTTTTCTGTACTCCCATACAAACGATTCGTAATAATACGTAAAAGTCAATTTGAACTTTAATACCATACCATAAAGTTTAAGTGTTAGTGGAGAGGTTCCGGGAAGGCAAAACAATTGAGTGACGTGACGTTATCGTATAAATATTAATGTCAATATTTGTCAATACTCTAAAACAAATTGTCAATGGTAAATTGTAAATTATCTGTGGTAAAATGTAACTAGGGTAGGGTAGGGTAAGGTAGTTGAATGTTTGGTGTTTTTATGGCAAAACAAAATTTGCCGGGTCAGCTAGTATACTAGATAAAAAAAAATATAATGGATCCCTCGGGATAATGTTTAAAACAATTTACACGCAGACGAAGGCGCAGGCGGAGTCTAGTAATATAAATAGGTAAAAGTGTTTGTTAATATAAGGTAGTCTCTGGACCTGCTGATCCGATTACCAGCATTCTTTCGAAGGAAGCAGTAGCAAAGGCTACTTCTTAACCCGGAGAAAGCGTGTAAAAATTAAAATCTGTAGCGGTTGGTGTTCGCTTGTGTCCATTTTCGGTGTTTGAGCCTAGCACACATTCATAATTTCACGCCGTTTTGGCACATCACTTTCGCCTCTTCCTACTTTCGTTTGTAGCTCCTTAATTGGTGTGTCGTTTTCTATGCACTGAACTGGACCATTTTGAAGGCTCTCGGAAATAAAGCCTCTAGTTTTTAGTCGCTGGACTCAAAAGTTTATATAACACATCGAGAGCTAGAAAGAGAAGCCGACCTTTTTCTAAAACTGTGACTCAATTTCAATAATAGAACGCGCATTATCGCAAAATTGATTGATTGTGTGATTGGTTGAATGATTTGCACATTTCAAAGATTATTTGAACGGATCATTTAAAATTGATGCCAATAGATGGCGCGGTTTTAAATGTCTGAGGCATTCCACTCGATTGTTACTACAACAAAAAAATACTATAAAACAAATCTTCACTGTATTTGATGACAAAAATATTCACGCACCGAGTTAACCCTTTTACTTGCAAGTCGCTGCTAACACCATCTATTTATCGCCATGAAACCGTACCCGATGCGTCCAAACGGAGCCCTATTGCTGTCACTCACGTGTCTATATGTCTGTACGTCTGTATCTCAGTCGTCTATCACACAGGTTTTCCAGCCAAACGTTGGGAGCTACAGTCTTCAAATTTTCAAAGTATAAGCATCTTGTTGACCCGAAGCCATTACATTTAAGGGGGAGCCATACAGCGAAAGGGGAGGCGCGAAAAAAAAATACCTATATTATCGAGGGGGTATCATTGTTTAGAGCAGAAACCGAAAACAGGTTTCCGAAATAGCTGTACCTATGTTTTAACTAATATTGTAAAGAGACAGTCTTACAATTTTGTGAGTTTGTTCAGACTTGTCACTTTGTCAGGTAATCTCTGAAACCTAATAGGCACATCTATTTGAAAAAATCTTTTACCATTTAAAGGGTAGCATTATATATTTATTTATTTAGACTTCATGCACAAAAGGTACAAAGGCGGACTTAATGCCTTAGGCATTCTCTACCAGTCAACCAAGGGTGGTGAAAAGATAACATGGCAGGTGCATTGTTTTAAACAATTATAAAAAATATATATATTAACATACTAAGATAGGTATAATAAAAGTACTTGTATATTGAATATAATATATACTTATATAAATATATATATATTTATGAACTAACAGAAAAGAAGAAGGTGAGATGACTCTCAACTCTTAGTTGTGTTGAAAATAAATCTGCAATTTCCGCTTGAATGCAAACCGACTTGTAGCCGTCCTGATCTCGAGAGGAAGCGCGTTCCAAAGCTATAAATTATTATGACCCAGGCAAAGCCAGGGTGGGCCACTAGCTTTATATATAAAGGTCGGATGATTCCAGTAATCCTTTTGTTATTCAACTTGAAGAACACGCATGAATAACAGGTTGAAGACTACAACCCAAATTTGTTCTCTTGAGCGTTAGAACAGGATTCTCAGCAGGAAGCCTTTGTTTGATAGGTAATTAAATAAGACAGGCTTTTATTACGTTACAAATACATTAGTAGATTGAAACTGATCAGCAGGCTTATTACGTATCTTTTGCAAGAGCAAAACGATAGCGATTTTTGCGCAATAATTGCTCTTCCATACAGAAGTTTGAGTTGTTGGCGGGTTTTTTTTAAATAAGTGCATTTGACAACCAGGAAGCGATTAGCAAACGATTGTGTAGGACCTACCATACCTACACTGCAGATAATTCCGACTTTTATGACATGAAGCGTTTGATCGCTATCGTTTTGCTCTTGCAAAAGATACGTAATAAGCCTGCCGGTTATAATAGCAGCAGAATGATATTCTTCCACCAAATTGACGGTTTTACTGATCTGACAAAATGATTGACGTGTTATGACTCACATTAGATTCTTTTATCACTAGGTGAAACAGACAGTTCTATTAATAGGTAGAAATGTTTGGAAACTTTTAGAACCACTATTCTTGCGAGGTTTGATTTTAAAAAAATACTGCAGCCATATTGCGTAAGTTCCTTCAAAGAATCAGCATTCAACTTTTTCGGTATTGCAAAACTAATTTGGAAAAAGTACAAAAATCCTCCATTGAGTTGAAGTTCATCTACTGCGTTATGTTTCATCAAACTCGAACATTACACAATACCAATAGTGATGTTTTGTCTCGATTCTTCCGCTTTCGTTCATTCTTTACAATCAATTCGACGTCAAAATATTGGTAATGGAAAGGAGCATAACCTTTTCGTTTTAGAGTGTAATAATGCAATACGTAAAGACGTTTTTGGGAAAGAATCGACTTGTTTGCTTTGGAGAATTCACTTACGCAATTATGCTGCTGGTTGTTGAATGGTTAGCGAATGGTTCTGGGTTACCAATTAATTTCTCCCATTGCACACTGTGGCAACAGCGGTGGCCCAGTGGGATCAGTCACGATTTAAGTTTCGTAGGTACGAACTACGAACCCAAGCAGGCGCTTTACTTTGAGTTCGTTACCACTGCTCGCAATACGGTAAAGACAACAAATGCTAGAACTAAATACTCACCAACTTGGCTCCGTATGGTGATCAAATCCGTCTCACAAAGAGGATGCCTGTGTGGAACTTCTGAGGCCTACCATCCGAATGAAAGGACGTCTCTGCAGAACGATATAAGCTGATTTATTCTACAGTGCTCCTACTATGCTAAAAGTAGTGTTTCTCTGTTTATTTTGAAATAATTTAATGTTGATTGTATTGTTTACAGATAATAAACTTACTTGGACAACTGGGTGGCTGTGTGATGGTGCTGGGCAGGCTCAAGGTTGACATTGCGTGTGGAGTACTGTTCTTCATTGTTGTACTACAGGTAAGCAAATTGTTCGCTTGAAAAAGTACTAACGTCAGCACTCCTTGTGTTCTTCTTCTTCTTTGCGTGCTAGGATGTGGCCACCTCTGGTGTCGGAGTTAATTAAACCGCCCACAGACCTCTGACTTGGCTATTTCAGACTTACATGAATCATATATAAGTCCAGCAGCCTTATTACGTAATGAATTCGGCAAGGCAAAGAGCAAAGAGTATGAACAATTACGCAAACAGGCTGCAGGTTGCCTCTCGATATTTTCCTTCACCGTTGCCTGTGATGTCCAAGATAATCTTAGAAAGTACACATGAATTTGAAAAAGTCACATTTGTACTTGTCCGGGCTTGGAACCCACGACTTCAAGCACGAGGGGCAAGGTCTTAGCCACGGCCACCATGACACAAGTTTGTGGTGTAACTCACGATGCTGACTTTCACAGCTCCGAAGGGAATATTTTTTTAGGGTTCCGTACCCAAAGGGTAAAAACGGGACCCTATTACTAAGATTCCGCGGTCCGTCCGTCTGTCTGTCACCAGGCTGTATCTCATGAACCGTGATAGCTAGACTGTTGAGATTTTCACAGATGATTTCACAGATTTCTGTTGCCGCTATAACAACAAATACTAAAAACAGAATAAAATAAATATTTAAGAGGGGCTCCCATACAAATAAATTGTAGTTCTAAAAACTAAAAAACACGCTTTAATGGTAAGGATAATGGGACAAACTGTTTAAATTATTGCATTGTCATCGGTCCTTGATAAAGTGCAAAGTTTCAAATCAATCCAACGTTTTGAAGTGGGTGAAAATCACGTTCAAAGATTCCGTTACATTGATACATTGTTACATTGATACATAGATACATACATACCAAGCTAATAAAAGCGTGTTAAAAACGTGATTTTATTGCCGTTTATTCTGCGATAATGGCTCGGAACCCTTCGTGCACGAGTCCGACTCGCAATTGGCCGGTTTTTATAATTTATTGGCTCGCGTTTGACCACTATCTCGCCTGATGGTAAGCGATGATGTGGTCGAATCTACGGTGAAGCACGCTTGCCTAGAAGTAACCAATTCACTCTTGACTTAAAGGCTCCAAGGGTGTAGCTATCAGGGAACAAAGACAAGTCCGGCAGGGAATTCCACTCCTTAGCTGTGAAAGCAAAATGTTTTTTTTTTTTTGTTTTATATGGGATCTAACGTAATCAGTTCATAAAGGAAAGCCAAACACATAGTTTGTTCTGTGGTATATATTGTTCTACCCACAGGCCTGCTAGGCCGACGTTTCCATCTAACGAGCTTTTAAGGCCGTACCCTGACCAAAAAATCAGCATGAGATATGAGCATTCCTATTGGCCTAGCGGCACTGGTGGCGCATGAATTACAGTAGTGAATACGCCCAGATTTTAGAATAAAATCTTTATAAAATCGAATATTGGTCTTTTGAAAAAAATAAAACTTACAAAATGTTCGTTATCAAATTGTCTATCCATTAGTGCTAGTATAAAAAATAATTAATGAAAACTTTACGAGGAGATGCATGCTATCAATAATTATTTTACTTTTTTATGGTTTTGTTGGAAGGAGATTAGTGACACATATACCTCTTTAAAAAAAAAGTGTACTACCATTTTAGAATCAACATTGTGTAGAAATTTAATGTAATTTTATTAATTGATATTTCTTTTTAAATACAAAGTAGATAGCTCTTAAAAACTGCAAAAATTCGACTAGCGCGGCGTTTTGCTCGGGGAGGCGCCTTAAATGTTCTTCTTCATTATTCAAACTGTTTGGGCCCAATATAGGTAGGTGAAAATAAATGTTGAAGTTTACAAAATATGTAGATCTTGCTCTGCTATAGGACAGTTCGAAATCTATTGTTTTGCTATTTCAATTACCTACACGTCTATGCTACAAGTACATCGAATATATCATCAATGTACGTTTTATTGTATATCGTAGTAGCCGAGTCACGGTCGTTACACTTCAGGGTCATTATCCTATTTAAGACACAATGACCAACATTAACTTTAGTTTCCATTTTAACCCAACGGTTTGGCCATTTATTTGTGAGGACGTCACATTTCCTGTTAGCAAAGTTTTTGTAGGTATCTGAACTATGTGTCTGAAAAAAGTATTTTCTGAAGGCGTCATTGTGAGATGGCATTATTTTGAACACTGTCTCATAACTGTTGTGTCCTTGATTCTTGTCAGATAGCGTTATATAGCCTGTTAATGTATACCATAGGTATACTAATAAGTAAGTTTGTATGTAGGGGGTAATCTCAGGAACTACTGGTTGGAATTGAAAAATTCTTTTTGTGTTAGATAGTCCATTTATCGAGGAAGGTTATAGGCTATATAACATCACGCTACGACCAATAGGAGCGGAGCATAAATTAAAAATGTTGCAAAAACGGGCAAGAATATTACTTTTTGAGGGCTTCCGTTGCGTGCGCTGCGTAAACGGTTTCAGTTATGCAATCATGTATGTAGGGTAGGTAGGGGAGGTGTAGGGTATGTATAAGGTAGGTGCAGGGTATGTGTAGGGTAGGTAGGATAGAGTATGTGTAGGGTAGGTGTAGAGTAGGGTAGGTACGTAGCCAGCTGACGGGAGCGAAGCCGCGTGGGAACAGCTAGTTATTTTATAACTAGCTTCTGCTAATGGCTTCGCAGAGTTATCTCAAAAATTATTCTACCATTAAATCTTAATGGCGGCTCACTCACTCCTCGTCCTAGCTGTCACATGAAATTTCTATTAGAGAAATAAAAAGAAAGAAAAAGTATTTATTTGTGACCCGCACAGGAGACACGAGAAATCAGCTTAAAATTAAACAAAATTAAAAATAAAAACCCCGTGGGAGACCAAAAAGGCTCCTATCTCAGCATGTGCAGCGATATTCAACACACAACAACAACTCATTAGGTATTCCGAGCTGCCATTACGTTTGAGTCTACCTATACTAGGACAAAAAGTGTCCTATGGCCTGAATCACATTTATCAACATCGATCCGCATTTTATCTATTGAAAATAGCAATTTTGTATCCGTGCTGATAAATGTGTTTCAGGCCTACCTAAGTCATAAATTACAATCGTAATCGGTCTATCCGTGTGCCAAATTTCATCTAAATCCCATCACGATTGTTTTATATTATTTTTACATATACGTTTATATCAAGTCTAGCTTTTCCCCGTGGCTTCGCACCCGTGGCCCACTCCACAGAACCCGTTAAAGGAAAATGACAGAAGCCCATACATTGTTTTAGCTGATATTAAATTCCTACGTATTTTAATGAAAAATATCTGGTTTAACCTCAGGGTCATGTTCTGAATTAGGTTGTGCAAGAATTTTTGTTCGAGAATGCCGAGAATAATAGATATTCAGTCATGAACTTTTGTATTAGATGTCTGGGTAACTTTTAATAATGTGTTTAATCATCAATACATAATTATAATAAATCTGTAGAAAAGTAATTTTTGTACATCGAAAATATTTCCAAAAAAAATAGCCAGGGTGATAAAGGATAACCAACAGAACCTATTGCCGGCATTTTTGGAATTTTTGTCTGTTTATCTGTTTGTCTATTTATTTGTGCACGCCTCACGTGAAATTTACGAAACCAATGTAAATAACTTTTATACATAAAAATTGAGCGTAACTTGAAGAATTATTTAGTTTTTGTTTCCTCGCAATCTGTTCACTCTTTCAAAAGTTAAATGAATTTAAAATGTTCAAGAAGTAAAATTATCACAACACACGCAATTCAGATACTCGGACAGTTGAACTCGATATTCGATAGATGGCGTTGTGCATTTGAAGTCATTTTCTGAATGGCGGTGTTAAGATTATACGCGAAAGAATGACTAGAAACAAAAATGGTAAGAGGTAAGTAGGGTAGGGTTGGCAGACAGATGACGGGAGCGAAGCCGCGGGCATAGCTAGTAGGTAATATTATTTAATTTCGTGGAAGTAAAAAGGCAATACCGCATTAGTATCTTCCTTACCTAGTTATTTCAGCATGAAATGTAAAGTATACTCTTTGGAAAGAGTATATTTATTTATTCTAAGCGACTTTGACGTGTATCAAAAGGTCAACAACCAAGCTATATTTATTTTTAGAATTGGATACTAGTCTTTTTGCTTATCATTAATTGATTGTTTCGTATATAACTTACTTTCAGACGCTCAAATTTATTTCAGGGAAGACTTCGCCGTTGTTCTTTTTAGGGTTCCGTACCCAAAGGGTAACAACGAGACCCGATTACTAAGACTCCGCGGTCCGTCTGTGTGTATGTCACCAGGCGTGTGTCTATCTCGTGGACCGTGATAGGTAGACAGTTGAAATTTTCACAGGGTAGCTATGTATTTCTGTTGCCGCTATAACAAAAAAACAGAATAAAATAAATATTTAAATAAGGCTCCCATACAACAAACGTGATTATTTGCCGTTTTTGCGATAATGGTACGGAACCCTTCGTGCGCGAGTCCGTCTCGCCGGTTTTTTATGTTGGGTTTTAAAGTAGCCTTTGAAACTCGTGAAAGTTAATTTTCGAAATCGGATCAGTACTTATTTCCAGAGATTACAGAGGTATATTATTAACAAACATACACTTTTACCTCTTTATAATATTAGTAATACATACTCGTAGTAGGATACCGTCTCATGATGACAATGTGTTACGATAACCCTTGTGTCCTTGACTGTCACCAGATAGCGTTAGGCTTAACACGCACTGCGATTTTTATTCGCGTGATTTTTTTCCGCACATTCTGCGACCTATGGAATTGTATGAAGCAGCACGCATTGCGAAAAAAAAATCGCGCGGAAATAATATCGCAAGAAATCCGTGTTTTGCCACAGAATCCACCGCACCGCGGCGCGGATAAAATTTGCGCGAATATTTTGAACTCTATGAACAGGTAGAAGGAGACAAAAGTGTGCGAAATTTTATCCGCAGTGCGTGTTAGTTAAATTCAGTACGCGAACAAAAATTCTCGCGAATAATATTCGCGCGAATTATAATCGCAGTGCGTGCTAAGCCTTATATTGCCATTTAGGCTAAGCACGCACTGCGATTTTTATTCGCGCGATTTTTGTCTCCTACCTGTTCATAGAGTTCAAAATATTCGCGCGAATTTATTGCGCGCCGCGGTGCGGTTGATTCAGTGGCAAAACACGGATTTCTTGCGATATTATTTCCGCGCGATTTTTTTTCCGCAGTGCGTGCTGCTTCATACAATTCCATAGGTCGCAGAATGTGCGGAAAAAATTCGCGCGAATGAAAATCGCAGTGCGTGTTAAGCCTTAGGCTTAGCACGCACTGCGATTATAATTCGCGCGAATTTTATTCGCGAGAATTTTTGTCCGCGTACTGAATTTGACTAACACGCACTGCGGATAAAATTTCGCGCGATTTTGGCACCTTCTACCTGTTCATAGAGTTCAAAATATTCGCGAGAATTTATTGCGCGCCGCGGTGCGGTTGATTCTGTGGCAAAACACGGATTTCTTGCGATATTATTTCCGCAGTGCGTGCTGCTTCATACAATTCCATAGGTCGCAGAATGTGCGGCAAAAATTCGCGCGAATGAAAATCGCAGTGCGTGTTAAGCCTTAGTTGTTTTGGAACGACATCGGTAGTGCCCGGTAGCCTATATTTAGCATTGGCATAGGGTCGCGCTATCAATAAATTAAAAAAAAATTGTAGTTCTAAAAACTAAAAAACACGCTTTATTGGTAAGGATAATGGGACAAACTGTTTAAATTATTGCATTGTCATCGGTCCTTGATAAAGTGCAAAGTTTCAAATCAATCCAACGTTTTGAAGTGGGTGAAAATCACGTTCAAAGATTCCGTTACATTGATACATTGTTACATTGATACATTGATACATAGATACATACATACCAAGCTAATAAAAGCGTGTTAAAAACAACGCAAATAACAAACATTTTAACAAAAAAAATAACCAACTTCTAAAGCAAAACACTACGAAGTGACAAAACCGGCCAAGTGCGAGTCGGACTCGCGTACGAAGGGTTCCGTACCACTATCGCAAAAACGGCCACTTAAATGTTTATTTTATTCTGTTCTTAGTATTTGTTGTTATCTGACACCAGTCTTGGCAAGGGGTACCGTGTTACCCAGTTACTGGGTTGTGGAGGTCAGATAGGCAGTCGCTCCATGTAAAACACTGGTACTTAGCTGAATCCGGTAAGACTGGAAGCCGACCCCAATATAGTTGGGAAAAAGGCTAGGCATATGATGATGAGTATTTGTTGTTATAGCGGCAACAGAAATACACCACAATCTGTGAAAATTTCAACTGTCTAGCTATCACGGTTCATGAGACAGCCTGGTGACAGACAGACGGACAGTGGAGTCTTAGTAAGGTCCCGTTTTTAGGGTTCCGAAGTCAACAAGGAACCCTTATAGTTTCGCTCTGTCCGTCCGCAGCTTAGCTCAGAGTATCTAAGTACTAGAAAGCTATAATTTGGCATGGATATAAATATTAATAATTCCGACAAAGTGGTACAATAAAATCATGAAAAAAACATATTTTAGGTTGCCTCCTATAGACGTAAAGTGGGTATGTTTTTTTTTCTTGTCTATCTCATGGTGTGGGGTATCGTTTGACAGGTCATTCAAAAATATCATAGGTTTGTTAAAACCATTCTTCGATTCAGAGATTCGTTTGCGTAAAATTAAGGTTTAAATTACAAATTTATGTTAGAGTCAAGTGTCCCCCCCCCGATGCCGTGAATTTTTTCACATAGCCAAGAGGAGGGCCTCTTGGCTATGTGAAAAAATTCACGGCTGTAGTAAATATAACGAAATTAAAAGGAAAACTATCACAGATAAGTAAGCTTTACAAGTTTACCAGTAATAGTCGACCAACTTATAAACTGTACTTGGCACAGGAAAAATGTTGTACAAATGCCATTGTAAAATAACTTAAATAACGTTGTTAGCTGTGTAAAACAGAGTAAATATATGCTTATGAACCATGTAAAAGTATACAAAAATAAAATCATAACAGGCTTTACAAGTTTACGAGTAATAGTCGACCAAGTTATAAAATTTACTTGGCACAGTAAATTTTTTGTACAAATGCCATTGATAACGTTGTTAGCTGTGTAAAACAGATGGTAAATAAATTGTAGTTCTAAAAACTAAAAAACACGCTTTAATGGTAAGGATAATGGGACAAACTGTTTAAATTATTGCATTGTCATCGGTCCTTGATAAGTATGCAAAGTTTCAAATCAATCCAACGTTTTGAAGTGGGTGAAAATCACGTTCAAAGATTCCGTTATATTGATACATAGATACATACATACCAAGCTAATAAAAGCGTGTTAAAATATGCTTATGAACCATGTAAAATATACAAAAATAAAAGCATAACATCCTTAATAATAATGATTTCTAGATTAATAATGTTTAAGCTCGAATAACGCATTGGAGTGGCCGAGTCGTTGCCAGCATCTTCTACCCTACCTAGGCTACCATACGGTAGGGTAGAAGATGGGTAGGTAGGTAGCCAGTTGACGGGAGCGAAGCCGCGTGAGACAGCTAGTGTATTTATATGAAGATGTGATTTTTGGTATTTGGACTTACCTACCTAGGTACCCTACCCTACCCTACATACATGATTGTTGCGTAACTTAAACCGTTTACGCAGCGCACGCAAATGAAGCTCTCTAAAAAGGTTTTTTTTCCCTTTTTGCTACATATTTAATTTATGCATTGATGTTATATAGCCTATAGCCTTCCTCGATAAATGGACTATCCAACACAAAAATCTTTTTTCAATTCCAACCAGTAGTTCCTGAGATTATCGCGTTCAAACAAACAAACTCTTCAACTTTATAATATTATAAGAATAGATTTTCCTCCTTCTACTTGCACAACAGCCTGTGATTATCTGGGATATTATATAAAACTCTCATTTATTAATTTCTAATCAAAACGTTTTTTTCAGACCTTCGCCTACAGTATATTATGGGATATGCAGTTCTTGCTGCGTAACTTGGCGCTCATCGGAGCTCTATTGCTGGTGTTAGCGGAGGCCCGGGCTGAGGGGCGTAGCCTTTTCGCTGGCGTGCCGTCGCTAGGAGAGAACAAACCCAAGACCTACCTGCAGCTTGCCGGAAGAATACTGCTGGCGTTCATGTTCATCACACTGCTGAGATTCGAATATTCCTTCTTGCAGGTCAGTAGAACAACCTACAGTTTTTTTTATAAAAGGCTTTGCCAGTATATTCCAGTGCAGTTCCAGTTGCTCTTAATCTAGGAGGGACTCTGTAACTCATCATAAAAATTCTATAAAAATGATCTGTTGAGGAAAAATTTTGTTACCATTTGTAAATACGACTGTAATTATGTTTAACAATGTATCTCGTTAGGAGCTCGTGGCTAAATAATAACAGCCGCACGGGTACATCATCAAGGTTAAGCAACGCTTGACGAGGTCGGTCCGTGGATGGGTGACCATTTTAACATACCGAGTTTCCTCCGTGCCTCGGAAAGCACGTTAAGCCGTTGGTCCCGGCTGTTATTTGATGATCTTTGACAGTCGTCAGAAGCTTGAGATCTGACACCAGTCTTGCCAAGGGGTACCGTGTTACCCAGTTACTGGGTTGTACAGGTCAGATAGGCAGTCACTCCATGTAAAACACTGGTACTTAGCTGAATCCGTTAAGACTGGAAGCCGACCCCAATATAGTTGGGATTAGGCTAGGCAGATGAATGTATCTCGTTAGCAATTGTATAGATCAAGTTTATTTAAATTCCTACTGAAACATTAATATCTTTGTGGTCGACTTTGCCGCAAATAAGACTTTTTGTCTATAGTGTGCGTGCCTATCTGCTCAATTGTACGTGGAGACAAAAATAGGGAAACCGGTTTTAAAAGCAGCAAAACATACGTACTCGTCTTACTATCCCTTCCTCGACCTAATGATCAATATCCCCAGTTACTGGGTTGTGACAATCAGATAGGCAGTTCCTTGTAAAATACCCGTACTCAACTGCATCCGGTAAGACTTGAAGTCGACCCCAGTTTTTTAGTTCTGTACCCGAAGCGTCCAAACGGAGCCCTATAGCAGTCACTCACGTGTCCGTCATTCTGTACGTCGTCTCTCACACAGGTTTTAATAGGCAATTTTTTTTTTTTTTTGTGCCTTTGTATAGATTCATTTACCGATTGTTTTGTGAATGTGTGAACATTGTAGGCCTTCTAGATTTCTAGATGATTGTTAACATTTGTTAACTTTTTATTTCGTTTTACATTTTTTTTTGTTAGTTTTAGGGTTCCGTACCCAAAAGGTAAAAACGGGACCCTATTACTAAGACTCCGCGATCCGTCTGTCTGTCTGTCCGTCTGTCACCAGGCTGTATCTCATGAATAGTGATAGCTAGACAGTTGAAATTTTCACAGTTGATGTATTTCTGTTGCCGCTATAACAACAAATATTAAAAACAGAATAAAATAAATATTTAAGTGGGGCTCCCATACAACAAACGTGTTTATATTTGCCGTTTTTTGGGATAATGGTACGGAACCCTTCGTGCGCGAGTCCGACTCGCACTTGGCCGGTTTTTTTTTTTAATTTCGTACGACTTATTGTCGGACCTACGTTGTCCCCCCATATCCAAGTACTAATGCTGTAACATGGAAATATTGTAAACACAAACAAATTTTAAAAGAGTATAATAACCATGGAGTTTCTTGCCGGTTCTTCTCCATAGGAAACGACTAACCCGAACCGTGCACCTTTTGTCGACGTTTTATAAGTGCCCGTGTAGGCCTATGTAAAATGAAACAAAATTGATTTTAATTTGAACGGTTGGAGCTACCAGTCTTCAACTTTTCACAGTATAAGCATCTTGTTGACCTAAAGCTTAACAAATAATTAATGTTTTTAAGGGTTCATACAGCTAAAGTAGGGCGTGAAAAATATCGTTGTTTAGAGCTCATTTAGTAGATAAATACTGCAGTTTTTGTTTAAAAAAATATTGGAAACCAAACGAATGAGAAGCCACCAAAGTCAGCTTTTTTTACAAAATTTTGTTCCGAAGAATTTTTTAACTTCACATTGACCTAAGAACTTGATATTTGGTGATAATGTAAACATTATCATATCATTATTATTACGTATATTTTACGAACAAATACCAATAAATTGATGAATCAGATTTTTTTTGTTGAAATGCCCGCATGTTTTCTTATTAAAACCAACTTAATTATGCAATTTGATGCGGCACCCTAAATGTGCGAAGTCCGACACGCACTTGGCCGGTTTTATATTTAACGTTAGGCTCGCGTTTGACCGCTATCTCGCCTGATGGTAAGTGAAGATGTTGTCTACGACGATAAAGCACGCTTGCCTAGAAGTAACCTATTCACTCTTGACTTGGAAAACAGCTAAGCAAATTGACGAAAATATTAGCAGATTATAATCAATTCGATCATTCTCGACCTTTACCTTTACACCAAGAAATAATTATACATACATATTTAAATGGAACTAGGTGACATCTGTTAAACTCATTGAACACGCTATGCTCACACACAAATTATGACGTCATACTCACCTACCATCCTTGCGGTAATTTAAAAAAAAAACTTCATCAAATTCCTTTTTTATTATGCATTAGTAACGTTTTTTACTTAAAAAAATGTAGTTCTAAAAACTAAAAAACACGCTTTAATGGTAAGGATAATGGGACAAACTGTTTAAATTATTGCATTGTCATCGGTCCTTGATAAGTGTGCAAAGTTTCAAATCAATCCAACGTTTTGAAGTGGGTGAAAATCACGTTCAAAGATTCCGTTACATTGATACATAGATACATACATACCAAGCTAATAAAAGCGTGTTAAAATAGTTGACCGATTAACGTAAAAGGTGTCACGTATTGTATTTGCATATTCAATTCACTCTCGATTTTTGACAACAGGTTTTTTTTACTCGATGTTTCGTAAGTCAAGGCTGAAAGCGCCAGACTGCTTACTAAGGCCGTACCCTGACCAAAAAATCAGCATGAGATATGAGCATTCCTATTGGCCTAGCGGCACTGGTGGCGCATGAATTACAGTAGATAATACGCCCAGATTTTAGAATAATATCTTTATAAAATCGAATATTGGTCTTTTGAAAAAAATAAAACTTACAAAATGTTCGTTATCAAATTGTCTATCCATTAGTGATAGTACAAAAAATAATTAATGAACGCTTTAGGAGGAGATGCATGCTATCAATAATTATTACTCATTTTTTATGTTGTTGTTGGAAGGAGATTAGTGATACTTACAACTCTTAAAAAAAAAAAAGTGTACTACCATAGAAATATACCATATATCTATGTGTACTACAATTTTAGAATCAACAACATGTAGAAATTTAATGATTTTTTATTAATTGATATTTCTTTTTAAATAAAGAGTAGATAGCTCTTAAAAACTGCACAAAAACGAATAGCGCGGCGTTTTGCTCTGGGAGGCGCCTTAAGTAGGCTTATGAATACAGTATCCATGATATTAGACATCCAAAAAAACGCCGATAAAAAGGTCAAGGCGAATCGCTTTACAGTCGGTTATTGGGATGAACCACAGACATAAAACTAATAAAACAACGCAAGTCCCTTCATCTGTATGAAAACCAAGCGTGCAACATTTTCACAAACAATTTAAAAACTAATTTACTTACCTATGGAAAAAAACATTTCCAATGCCTCGGCCAGTGGTGTCTCATCCCATACAAAGAAACCGTGCCGACGTTCTATACTGATTATTCTGATTCTTTTTTGTACATCGATCACATTCGGTACCGTTCCGTTCCGATCCACGGATATTGATGGTGATCTATCTACCGCCGTGGAACGGAACCGAACGCGAACGATTTACAAAAAAATAATAGATATAATCAAAGAAAAACGCTAGTTACGTCGGCACGGTTTCTTTGTATGGGATGAGGCATCTGTATGCTAGTATTATATTATCTGTGCCTCGGCCAACTTTTTCTAAACATTCTTTACAGCTCAATATGGCATTTGTCTAGATTTCGGTGGCTTTGCGGTGCCGATATTGCTAAATGAAAAGCTCAGATTACGATCATTGATCGTAACTTTACTCCGTTATTTGGCACGCGAAGTACATACGAGTACAATCGCGTCATCTAGTTAGATTTAAGTCTGTGGGATGAACACTGAGAAACTGTTACTTAGGGTACACTAGTCGACGGCACGAACTATTTTGTGCGCGGGGTTAAAATGCATTTTATATCAACCGACAACACGTGCGGAAGAGATAGATGCTGTGATGAGCAGTAGGAAGCTAGTTCGCGTACGAATACACACTTTTGCAAATTTGTAGCGAAATGGATAATGATTTAGGACGAAACCGAGCACACGAAATTTTATAAACAGACCAGTCTAGATATCATGTAAAATCTATCTGTTCAAAATAAAATTATTTGCATTTTTGATGAACTACTAATCTATCCCTGTATGGAGGCCGTTTTGCAATTTTCCGTCTTCTTATGGTATTTATTTGCGCCCAAAAATGCGTTAAAATTAGTGTCGAAATATGGAACTTTCGACGCTTATAACTTTCAAATATTTAAATATTTACATTTTTCACTTTTTTGTTTCCATACAGGGCTAAATAATGATGAGACAAATTGGTATCACTTTTTATTTTGAACGTACATTGACAAACAGTGGATTAATCCCTAGCCTACGTTTGTATGGAAGAATTTTCGACTAGTGTAACCTTAATTATTATTACCAACCTATAGTGCAACCAGGGCCACACAAATCACGATAGCCTATAATTATTTTGGGCTTTGAAGATTTAGTTATCAAGCTATGGGGACGAAACACGTTAGAGCGTTACATTGTGGCGCGACATCGCTTCTCTAAAATTAGTGACGTCACCCGAAGACTTTCTTAAGGAAAACCCCGAATGATTTGCGTTGTGACGTTGCCTCGTTTTTATGTGTGTAGGCACACATAGTTTGCTGTTTAGTAGAATCATTTTGATTCTAAGAATGTGTGACGCTTTCAGCCAATAGCAACGAACGATGTGAGATGACGACGAATGGGAATGTATGGTAGGAGACATACCGTGCGGACTCTGAATAATTTGGAATTAAGGTTACACTTGTCGAATTTTTTTCCATACAAACGTAGTCTAGGGATTATTCCACTGTTTGACGATGTACGTTCAAAATAAAAAGTGATATCAATTTGTCTCATCATTATCTAGCCCTCGAAGGAAGAGAAAAAGTAAAAAAAGAAAATATTTGAAAGAGAGCGTCGAAAGTTCCACATTTCGACACTAATTTTAACGCATTTTTGGGCGCAAATAAATACCATAAGAAGACGGAAAATTGCAAATTTTATTTTGAACAGATAGATTTAGTAGTTTTTTCATGATATCTAGACTACCATAGGTCTGTTTATAAAATTTCGCGCGCTCGGTTTCGTTCTAAATCATTATCCATTTCGCTACAAATTTGCAAAAGTGTGTATTCGTACGCGAACTAGCTTCCTACTGATCATCACAGCATCTATCTCTTCCGCACGTGTTGTCGGTTGATATAAAATGCATTTTAACCCCGCGCACAAAATAGTTCGTGCCGTCGACTAGTGTACCCTTAAGACGACGACTAACGCCAACGACCTTGAAGGAACAAAACGCGCACTCGTTTCAAACCCGCGCGACCCAAAATTTAGTAGTTTTTTGTACTATCCTTATTATTTATTCTATGACTTTAAAAAAAAAGCCTCAGATCAAAATGTAGATAATTAAATTATTTTGATATGGTGTTGATTTCATTAAAATACGCCCAGCGGTTTTGGTGTGATTGTCGTATTTTTGTCCGTTTTAGACATAACTTTACAAATTAATTACACTATGTTATACAAATAAAACTCAAAATTTGCTTAGATCAAATTATTAAGAAAATAGTCTAATAACACATATTTTTTTCAAAGAATTGCGACTAGCCGTTTAGACGTGATTCTCATTTTAAAATCAGCTACTCAAGGGTATCTGCGCCTTAATGCTTGTTGCAGAAAGCATTGGTGTGCAGTGATTCTTGCGCCGACTGAGTTGTAGGTCATGAGTTCGAACCCAGACAGCCGTATTGCTTTGTGTAATTTATTTTATATCACCACTGCTCTCAAAACGGTGAAAGAAAACATCGTGAGGAAACCGAAAAACAATAACTAAAAGTTCGAGGACATGTAACATCTGGTAACATCTACCAATCGTCACTGTGCCCGCATGGTGGATTTCTGCTCATTCCCTTTAACAGAGACGAGGTCTGTGTCCCAACAGTGGAAACATTATATTTTAATAATTATGATACACAAAAGTCGAACCCCGATAAATGAGACCAGCAGCCGAATTGCGTAATTATATTATCCAAAGCAAAAGAATCGATTCCTTCCCAAAAACGACTTTTCGTATCAATATGCACTACGTAAAGTCGGTTTTGGGAAAGAATCGATTCTTTTGCTTTGGATAAAATACTTACGCAATTCGGCTGCAGGGCACGCGCGTGTTGATAATGGTGGTACAAAAAGTAGTATAATAATCTGTACCTCGTGCTTTTCAGATCGTGCAAGACTTGCTGGGCAGCATCCTGATGGTCCTGGTGACGGTGGGCTACCGCACCAAGCTGTCGGCGCTGATGCTGGTCGTGGTCTTGTCCGTGCTCAACCTGTACCACAACGCGTGGTGGGCCGTGCCCTCCTACAAGCCCCTCAGGGATTTCCTTAAATATGACTTCTTCCAGGTAAATATGTTGATTTTATTAATTATCTAGCTTCTGCTAAGAGAAAATGACGGGACGACCTTTACGCCTATCGACAGTGGAAGGAACAAATTGAGGCTTTGGCCCTGCAGTGACCCAGGCTTTTAGATTCGTAATATAAGTAGCATTAGTCCTAAATGCTAACTAAACGTTAGTTACTTTTTAACCGACTTTCGAAAAAGGAGGAGGTTCTATGTTCGACTTCTTGTACGTTTTTTTTGTGTATTTTCACCGATATCTCCGTCAATTGTGGACCGATTCCGAAATTGGTCCTATTTTAATTTGGTGAAGATCTGATGAAGAACTTCGAAGATATACAACAGAACTCTTCAATAAATAACGGCAAAACTCTCGGGATTGCTGCAATCGCATGTCTGTTTATTGTTTATACCATTTCATGACATAACATCACGCCAGTACGCTCTTAAGGGTTAAGCAGATCTCTCATTTGATCGGTTTTGTTCAAGTTTCATGATATTCGGGTAATCTATTCTGGCGTTATAGGAAACTTACTAAACAACTTGAGTACCTATTAGGTAGGTACAACTAAAAAGTGAAAAATAAAAATCTTTTTACAAAAAAATACTACCGACTTCCAAATAAGAAAACTACAAAGTGAAAAATAACTTTTTTTTGAAGTCGGTGTCCATAACGACTAAAGTTGTTCCTTCGAAAGACACCGACTTCCAAAAATAAAGTTGTTTTTCACTTTGTAGTTTTCTTATTTGGAAGTCGGTAGTAATTTTTTGTAAAAAAGATTTTTTATGGTTGAGCGGTTAAATGTCGCAACGCATTGCAAAAGTCCTCCTATATCACTTTCATGCATTCTACTATGAACCAACACAAAAGACAGGCGGGCCGCAACTGGTTCTTTTATTTGTTTTGTAGATGCGTTGGCTTCGTCCCATTGTGTCCGTAACATGAGCTAGCCGTAAACATTCTTATTTTATTTGCATTCCTGTCAGGTCACAGCGTGTAAGTACGCGCCAGTATTAAAAACAAAAGGCAAAATTGTACTACTTTTAAAGATTGCAAGATTCTTTTTGGCAATTTTTATCCATAGCACAGATAATATAATACTAGCATACAGATGCTTCATCCCATACAAAGAAACCGTGCCGACGTAACTAGCGTGTTTCATCTCATTATACCGATATTTTTTGTAAATCGCCTTAGGTTCCGTTCCACGGCGACAGATAGATCACCATGTATGTCGGTGGAACGGAACCGAACGCGATCGATGTACAAAAAATAATCAGAATAATCAGTATAGAACTTCGGCACGGTTTCTTTGTATGGGATGAGACACCACTGTCCATAGTTAGTGTACTATTCGTCTCAGGGCCAATTTCTGAATTGTGTATTTGAATTAAATACATGTTGTTTTACATACACCAGTGTTGCAAGTGGCAGATAGTCTAATATTACATGAGACATCTCAAAAAGTTATACTAATACGCTCACTCGCTCGCCGGAGTAAGCGGTATGGAAGATTTAGAAATACATGTGAGTGAGTGAGTGAATATGCAATTCGTCAATTTGTGTGTCACAAAATCAGGTGCGCATACACGACGAACGAAAACTTTGATGCGTTCCATTTCACGATTATTTTTTGTTTGCTGGCAAATATTTCAATATTTTAATAAAAGTTACATCCTGGCAACGCTGGTCAATACTGCTCCCAGGAACATATTATATTTAGTTGTGATAGATTTAACCTCCAACGCCTGATTCTTGCGAGTGAGCCTTGTGACATATCCGAAAAAATGTCAACAAATATTGAATCCCGCCGCCTTAACGTAATTCTGAAAAGTAAAGACTGCTTTTTACCGCTGTATAAATATATTAAAAATACCACTGGAAAGATATAAAGAGACATTTATAAAGAATGAAGATAAAATAAAAATAATAAGATAAACAAAATATAAAATGAAAATGAAGATATGGCACAAAGGCTAGAAAGCCATGCCAATAAAATTGTTAAAAAAAAATATCTTTATGCCAAAGTCAGACATGTTTTTAGGCGAAATGAAAGGGTAAATACTGAGAAATCTCTGAATACCAGACGACTTAACAATGCCTCACTCAAGTGAGAACCTACTAACACTTTATTCCTCTCTTTCCAGACCTTATCTGTGATCGGCGGTCTTTTAATGATCGTATACTTGGGACCCGGCGGAGTCAGTATGGACGAGCACAAGAAAAAGTGGTAGAACCCGCCCAGTGTGTACAATGTACGCACAGTGAAAGACAATTGATATTTTAATGTAAGATGTTATGGTGCGAACGGAAAGATATTTTTTTTTTCATACAATTTGGTGTTTTTTTTTGTGACAAACTGACTAGTCGGCGTAAATTGTGAGCTTACTTCCATATCCTGCAGTCATGACCGTGTTGTGGGCAGTTTGCTTTATTTTTTAATCTGAACCAAGTTTTGTGGGATGCCAGGAGTCGCTTTAAGGTTACACTAGTCGAAAATGCTTCCATACAAACGTAGTCTAGGGATTATTCCACTGTTTGACGATGTACGTTCAAAATAAAAAGTGATATTTTGTCTCATCATTATCTAGCCCTGTATGGAAGCGAAAAAGTGAAAAAAGAAAATATTTGAAAGTTATGAGCGTCGAAAGTTCCACATTTCGACACTGATTTTAACGCATTTTTGGGCGCAAATAAATACCATAAGAAGACGGCAAATTGCAAAACGGCCTCCATACAGGGATAGATTTAGTCGTTTTTTCATGATATCTAGACTGCCAAAGGTCTGTTTATAAAATTTCGCGCGCTCGGTTTCGTCCCAAATCATTATCCATTTCGCTACAAATTTGCAAAAGTGTGTATTCGTACGCGAACTAGCTTCCTTCTGCTCATCACAGCATCTATCACTTTCGCACGTGTTGTCGGTTGATATAAAATGCATTTTAACCCCGCGCCGTCGACTAGTGTACCCTTAACTGCAAATACTGTATTGTCAACTTACGGGCCATATATGACTCCTGATAAAGTATTTTGCTGTAGATTATTTACAAGGCATGTCGCAAAATTAAATAATAAGGATTCTAGTCCTACAAAATGATGTATATATTTATAATTATTATTTTATAAGTCTATGTTGTCTCAGTGCAGGGCAAAGGCTTCTTCAACTTTCCTCAATATTGTTAACAATTTCTCAACAAATTATTTACAAGCAAATTGTCCTCAACACAATGGCATACACAAAACTTTATATGAATTTGCACGTATTTGATCGATCAAATAACCGTAAATAAAATAATCGATCAGGTCACTGACCCTAGCTACGTTTTGATGATAAGCCGATATAAACACGGTTCTTGATTTCTATTTTGTCAATTTTTATATTAGAATAGTATTTACTTAGCACTATTTAACAGATAGTGCTGTGAATTCCGAAGCTTATTGCATGGATGCAGCATTCCCTGGTAAGACAGATTATTCTAAATAACATTCCTATATAAAGATGAAGGTTTAAATATATTAAGGTTACGTCATGGCCCGTACAATGCGGCTATGGCTGCAACATTTTTTTTAACTAAATAGTCTCGCATATATCGGCGTGATGATAGCTAAATATGTCACCGAATTGCAACATCAAACCAAGAGGAAATATAGCGCAAGTTCGAACTCGAAGCATCACAATGACTCACTAAATTGACATTTGATTACAGCGCGCTTCAGCGATGCCAATAATTTAGTGCGCGTATCGAGCGCATGTTTGTAGGCCAGGCAATGCTGCGTTCACGCGCGCCAAAATAGTAAACATCTTCCTGCCCGCGTAGACGTTATATTTTATGTTCACACCGGGCCCCTTCGCGTGTAAGTAACGTGTATTTACTCAGACTGAACGTACTCCGCTTTCATTTGCTAAACCGTAAAATTTTCATTCCTTTTTTTCTAATTATTGTTGTGCTTCAATGTAATGTAAATATTTATATAAAAAATATATCTATTTTGTACTTACTGACTGACAGGCGACAGATCTTTCAATGAATGTAAAAACAAAATGCTCTTTTTATGAATTTTAATATTCCAGTAGCCATAAGTGAAACTTTGGTATCACAATTCGAAGATTTGTGCTTCATCTTCCTTTTAATAAAATGTAGTCATAAAAAACATAAATAATTATTTGATTTATCAAAAGTATTTAAAAGACACGATATTTTTGTATTATTATTTTTTTATTTATTTTTCTTAAGTTTCAGTTTGGCCATAGATGATAAAGATTCCTGAAAAGATTGTTCCGAATAAATTTTTATATAATAAAAATGTTTTATTTTTTTAAATGTTTATATTATTGTTTCTTTAGAATACCTTAAAAAACTATACATACCTAATTGACTAATCTAATTCTTTCGCATTGTCTATTGTATGTTATCACAAGGAGCCTAGAGTGTGAGAAAAGCGACAACATACAGTTTTATAAGACATTTATATAGGAAATAGTTATACAATAGTAGTATCAACAACTACTGGAAGAAATCACAGGATATATTGTGTGGTCACTCTTTCGCTTGGGCCTGTTCTTTGACCTTTTCCTTGACCTTTTCCTTATCTTCAATATATTTGAACACTTTGTTGGCTAGGTGTCTGTATTTCTCTGCGTGCGTGCTATCGGGGAGCGCGTAGATGGCTGGTTTCCCGCTGTTTATGCATTCGGACATGTTGTGGTCGACTTCAAAGCTCTCGATGATCTCAAGCCCCATTTGATCAGCCGTCTGTTTCGTGTCGTTGCCGAAGACGAAGTTTTTCGTGCCACATTTGTAGCAGATTGCGTGTGACATGTTCTCCACCAAGCCTATGATAGGAACTTTTAGCTTCTCGAACATGTTGACTCCTCGTTTCGTGACTTGGAGCGCTGCTGACTGGGGTGTGGTTACTACTAGTGCGCCTGTAAATGAATAGGAAAGGAAGGTCCCATAAATAAAATCAAATATCATTGAAAATTAAAACGTTGAGTTTTGAAGATGTATGTTTTCAAGAAAGAGTAGGTAGTACATAACAATTTGTAATACACATGCTAATATACCATCGATCACTATTCTGTTCTAGACACAGATATAAATCTAGATGACGCGATTATATGTACTACGCGAGTCAAAAAACCGGCCAAGTGCGAGTCGGACTCGCGCACGAAGGGTTCCGTACCATTATCGCAAAAAACGGCAAAAAAAATCACGTTTGTTGTATGGGAGTCGGAGGATACAAATTCGCGAGCTGGCTGACCAAAACCAGATATCTTGTTTACATCTTTTTAGTTCGCTTTTGAAGCAGTCGGGTTTTTAGGGTTCCGTACCCAAAGGGTAAAAACGGGACCCTATTACTAAGACTCCGCGATCCGTCTGTCTGTGTGTGCGTCTGTCACCAGGCTGTATCTCATGAACCGTGATAGCTAGACAGTTGCAATTTTCACAGATGATGTATTTCTGTTGCCGCTACAACAAACACTAAATATAGCATAAAATAAATATTTAAGTGGGGCTCCCATACAACAAACGGTGATATTTTGCCGATTTTTGCGATCATGGTACGGAACCCTTCATGCGCGAGTCCTACTTGCACTTTGCCGGTTTTTTTTATTCTATTATTTACAACTTTTTAGTTATACTTTTCAAATGACTTTAAACATATAAGTGGTATATATTTTCGTACTCGATGGGTTTCAAAGATAAAAAAAATTGCAACCCCTACAATATGGCGTCCAAAATCCGCCATGTTTCTTTTTTTTCAACGGCTAGTCTAAGAATCAAAAAAATCTAAGAACACTTGAGCGGCCAAGAGCTATCTAAAAATGTCTTAATTATAAAAATCCGTCAAGTGGTTTGAAAGATACGAGGTAATAAAGAATATTACAAACATAAAAGATACGCGCGAAAAACATAACCCTTTCCTTGCAGCCGGGTAAAAAGTGGCACGCTTGGCTTGCCACTTTTTGACACACACACTTTGACTTGCGTTATCTAGTTAGATGTCTGTGGTTCTACCCAATAACTCACCATCTATTGGCAAGTTCTGAGCTAGCGATAGATGCGTGTCGCCAGTGCCGGGCGGCGTGTCCACGATGAGGCAGTCCAGTGGTCCCCATGCCACGTGCCTCGTCAGCCTCTCTAGCGCCTGCATCACCATCAGACCGCGCCATACGACGGCATTCTCGCCCGATACTAGCAGGCCCATTGACATGCTGGAATATAAAGATATGACATTATCTTGACTATGCACGGTGGACCATTGGCTAATGACCTTGCCTCTCGGGTTTGAAGTCGTGCGTTCAAATCCAGGCAAGTGCCAATGTGACTTTTCAAATTCGTATGTATTTACCAAGTTTCTCTTGGCAATTGCTGACAACGACCTTTGGAAAATTCTTGTTAGAGTCTGGCAAACGAAGTAAAAACTGAAAAAGCGCGGCAACATTTAAAAAATATCAGCGTAGCAAGTGTAGCAACCCCAAGAACTAGTATGCAATACCTGGAATAACCTAATTTGATAATTTAGAATTATTTAAATATTACTTCGTCTGAATAAAAATACTATTAGTACATTTAGGTAGGTAATACTTTAAATATATCAATCTGAATAAAAAAAGCAACAGTATTCTATAATAATTTTGGTTTATTCACTATCAGTCAAAATCTGAATCTAAGACTTCCATGTGAAAACATTCATAAGAGTCACAGGAATCATTGTTTTCTATATTATTAATGAAACTTGAAATTATTAAATAGTGAAAATGTTTTTACAAAAATATAAATAGTGATTACGAATTAAAACAAAGTATCAACTTAGTAGCGTCATACGGAAAATTGGGGTTGACATTAGTATGGCATTGCCATATAAAAAGTTTGCAAATAATTCGGGCTTATTCCACTTTTCCCCGTTGGATGATCCCCATTGATGGGGATTAGTGAACTTTTTGTTCACTATTCCCCGTTGACCCAAAATTTTTATTTAATGGGGATAAGTGAACTAAAAAGTTCAATAATCCCCATTAGGTAGGTATGTACGTTAAAAAAATAAAATATATGAATCATGTTACATTTATTAATTAAAAATATAACTTTCTTATACCTAATAAAGTCACAGATTGTTACAATCATTAATTTAAAATTGTAGCATGAAAATAATCTTACTTCAAATGCTGCATTTCTGTGTTTATATAATGTTGTTTTGATAGACTTCAGGGCAGGGAATTCTTTTATTTTGTCAATTCCGGTATCTTTTAGTGAGCTCACAGCCGCGTTGTAAGCAGTGGGAATAGCAGGTGCTTCTGGATCCGCAAGTGTAGTTTTTAGTTTGAATAACCTCAAGGTAACTTCATTCCGCGCAAAATCAGGTTCACAAACATTGTGTCGTTTCTCAGCTACAACTTGATTGTCCTGTAAAATTAAGTAATAATAATTAATTACTTTACATTATTTTTTAAGTAAACAATATTGCACTTACATAGAATACAAAATTAAATAGGCTATTTAACAACCTTTAAAACTTATAACAAATTGTTGTTATCCTATCAGAATAGTTCAACAAAACATATTTCACTTTATGCTTAACTAAAATATGTAATAATAATTAAATATATACAATTCACTTCAGCTACACTCATTTACACTAGGTGTAATAGACTTGTTTGACAAAAGAATGACGTCACACGTGCCGCCATGACAGAAACAGTGTTTAAACTTTAACGTTGATTTTTAAATTTTGATATTGATAAACGTGATATTGATAACACACGTAGCCTGAGTTATTATTGTCATTATTAATCACAAAATATAATAAGTAACTTACCATGACAGTGATGGATCCGGCACATTTACTTTGTTTTCTTGTGGTACACTCCCACAAAACTCCACCATTTTTATATTTGCATTTTTTACTGTATTGATGTCCGGCCCGGAGAAGTATGGTAGCTTTAACGTACTCTAAACAAACGTCAGTTGAACTACCAGCCATTTCCTTTATTTATTCCTATATTAAACTAATAACTGCGAACTGATAAGAACTGCACGCTTGAACTACACTACACACTACTAACCCTTAACAACTACGAAACAAAAACAAAAGATGGGTCGACCAATCACATACGAGCTAACTCGCACCCCGCTCCGCCACCGCCTTGCGCGCGCGCCTCTAGAAAATGAGCATCTTTTACAGTATTGTGTATCTTATTAGATAGATAGATATAAGGTCTTATTCCCAAACATCGTTAGAACAATTTCGTTGGGGCAACAATCTGTTTTTCGTTCTAATAAAATCGTAAAGTAGGTATGTAGGTAATTTAAAATTTTGTTCTTACCTTATAAAAATAAAAGTACATGACTCATATATTTTATTTTTATATTGTTTTTATTTAACGTACCTAATTAGAAAAACTTAAGTGATTGTAATCTTTGATTTTACAAGGTATAAGAAAGAAATATTTTCATGCTACAATTTTAAATTAATGATTGTAACAATCTGTGACTTTATTAGGTATAAGAAAGTTATATTTTTAATTAATAAATGTAACATGATTCATATATTTTATTTTTTTAACGTACATACCTACCTAATGGGGATTATTGAACTTTTTAGTTCACTTATCCCCATTAAATAAAAATTTTGGGTCAACGGGGAATAGTGAACAAAAAGTTCACTAATCCCCATCAATGGGGATCATCCAACGGGGAAAAGTGGAATAAGCCATAATTCGAGTGTCTACTTTCGTTTGCCAGACTCTATGAAAGATATTTTACAATCATCTACAGAAGTATTACGTAAGGATTATATACAAAAGTGTGCATTGATTGGAAAACTATTTGTTGCGGATAAAAGGTCCTACGCACGATCTAATGTGATGATCTGAAAAAATATACTAATAACATTAATAAAGAAAAAAAACCGGCCAAGTTCGAGTCGGACTCGCGCACGAACGGTTCCGTAATTGGTAAATTGCTGTTTACGATTTATGATGTATTAAAAAAAAACTACATACTAGATCTCGTTCAAACCAATTTTCGGTGGAAGTTTACATGGTTATGTACATCATATATTTTCTTTTAGTTTTATCATTCTCTTATTTTAGAAGTTACAGGGACACATTTTAGCACTTTGGAAGTGCCTCTCGCGCAAACTATTCAGTTAAGAAAAAAATCAATATTTGAAACCTCCGTTTCATTTTTGAAGACCTATCCATAGATACCCCTTACGTATGGGTTTGATAAAAAAAAAAAAATGAGTTTCAGTTCCCAGTATGGGGAATCCCCAATTTTTTTTGCTATTTTTTCTATTTTTGTGTGAAAATCTTAATGCGGTTCACAGAATACATCTACTTAACAAGTTTCAACAGAATTTTTTTTATAGTTTCGGAAAAAAAGTGGCTGTGACATACGGACGGACAGACAGACAGACATGTCGAATCCATAAGGGTTCCGTTTTTTGCCATTTGGCTACGGAACCCTAAAAAGCAGAATCAAATGAAATCACAATACTAGAATGTCTTCAACGTTTGCCAACGCTAAAAAAACAAGTTGGTAAGATTCACCAAACAGTGTTATGAGCGGTGGTTATGTTTTTTTGTTGTAATTTTGTTACCTTTGCTATAGACTTTAATATACCATTACATAAATTGTATGGTTTATGTTGGTCATGTTACTTCTGCTGTAAAAAGAATCTGCCCTAACCAGAATCTGTTCTAAACCGAATAATCCACCAGGACTTTATAGTTTACTAGCTGTCCCACGCGGCTTCGCTCCCGTCAACTGGCTACGTAGCCAGTCCTACCTACCCTACTCTACACCTACACTACACATACCCTAAAAGTAATATTCTTTCCCGTTTTTGCAACATTTTTCATTTATGCTCCGCTCCTATTGGTCGTAGCGTGATGTTATATAGCCTATAACCTTCCTCGATAAATGGACTATCTAAAACAAAAAGAATTTTTCAATTCCAACCAGTAGTTCCTGAGATTACCCCCTACATACAAACTTACAAATTTTACCTTTTTATAATATTTATTATAGATATAGATTTAAGTCTGAAATCTCCAACCCTTCTTGAGCAAGCATGGTCATACCTTCTCTGTATCACAAGAGGCCTTTGCCCTGCAGTGGGACAGGTCGGTGATATTATGTAGGAAAGGATTTGATCTACTGTTTCTCTCCTATTGGCAAAACTGGAAGAATAAAGTACAATTTCCAACAAACGGCACGCATCGCATCGAATTGGGACGAATTTTATTTTACAATCTTTGTCGTTTTACCAAGCCGCGCAAAGCACTGACTGCGAGCGTCATCAGCGGCACGCGTTTGGAGCCGAAAGCGTGCTGCGACGCGCGGTCGGCTCCGTTCTGGTGCCGTTTTGTATCCGATTGAATCCTTTTGGCTGCCGTCGCGTGCGCTCGTAGCTGCGTCTGGACGGCGGGCGGCGCCACCACTCGAGGTCTCGATTGTGCACTGTCATGTGACGGCACTCATGCAATCATGGAGTCAACACGGTAGGAATGAAATTATTTGACTAAAGCTGCAATAGCAGAATTGAGCATACAGACGCAGATACGGATACGTACGCAAGCGACGGAAGCCGAACCGAAGTAACTATTTAGTACTCTGTGGCCGAACGCGATCGGCTGTCGCCGTATCCATTGGTGTTCTTTCCGATCCAATGCGATGCGAAATTGTACATTAGGAATGTGTTGGTAAAAATAGGCAGTCTGCAAGATGTTGTTGATGCCACATTATTTACCCAACCAATTTTCTTGTTAGTGATAAGAGTAATTAATTTTGAAATTGATAAGATAAAGATTGCATAAACAATATATTATTACTTATTATCTAACAGCAGCGTGAAACACTAATATGAGTATGTCATGAGCTGACAAAAATGAATACGTAAGTTTGAGAAATGTACAAGAATTTTCAATTTAACAGTAATTCACACCAGATTTACTGATAAAAATAAAATCATGCCTGAATTCCCTGAAGGGGACTTATATAGTTAATGAAGATCTGAAAAAGCCAAGTCAGAGGCCTATGAGGTTCCCAGGGGCGGCTTAATTAAGTTTGACAGCAGAGGTGACCTCATCCTCACACAAAAAAGAAGAAAAATGCTCTCACCATTTAACACCATAGTTCAGCAGTGGCTCAATTAGGTGGTCATCATTCAACATGGGTTCTCCGCTGATGTTCATCATGAGAGGCACAGAGGGACCAAATACATCAGCATCCAGCAGACCAATTTCCTTGTCAGGTTCTATCACCTTCATAGCACATGCGAGATTCACTGGAATTTGGTAAAGCAGCGTGTATTATAGAACTGTGGAAATTGTTTTGAGGTTTGAATAAATTAACTAACAAAATTTATACAAGTAATGAAAACTGGATCGCAAATTCTTAAAAGCTAGGCAGGCACAGTGATTTAGTGTGAATTTAGTTTAGTCTGAGAAGAATGTTATAAAGCATAATAGCAATATTATGTAGATCATTGAGATGGTTATCTACGTAATTTTACAGAAGACACAGAATTACACAAACCAGCAGTAGTAGTCTTCCCCACACCGCCTTTGCCTGATGCAACAAGTATTATGCTCTTGACTCCTGGCAAAGGCTTCCTCTCCGGTAATCCCTTTGCCATTACTTTGGCTCTGTGTGACTCTGCTTCCTCCTTTGTGTGCTTTAGACGGACTGAATAACAACATGGTGCTGCCTAATAATAGAAAGTCTGTCATTAGTAAAGGTCAGAGTAAAAGAAACCGAAGTTATATGTAGGTTATAAAAGTAAAATTAAGCAGAATGAAAAAAAGAACACAGATCTGTGACAACTATTATATTTATGGATTTGCGACCGTTTTCTTTCGTTACGCCCACCAGACACATAAATTAGGGGCTCAGTATATCGTGAGAGTTAGCTAGTCACAAATGATCGCAGTAAATCATCAAAATACTCCTAATTTTTAAGACAAATACATGATGAAATCCTGCATACTTACAGTGCTTATATTGGTGTTTAATAAAACCCCGTATACTCGCTGAAATGCTCTTTGGAGATTCATGACTGCTAGTAGTTTTTGTGGATAAATAAATTTAATGAGAAAACAGCGTTGTTATTTTGTAATAAAGCAATTTTTTTCAAAACTCGCGAATTTAAACGCAAGATACTCGTTCAGAAATTAAATTGACAAGTTAAAGTGAAGTGAATCGATTACAATCTGTCAAAGGTATGACATTTTTGACAATATGGCCGGTATCAAAGAGCAAAGCAGAGATTGTTTTATTCGAAAAAATAAAATTATCAATTCAATTTTAAAGATAGAGATTAATTCTCCTTTATTTAAAATCCTTGTTCTTTTACAATAATAAAATTAACACAGCAAAATAAAAACAACAAATTAACACAAGCTGAATCAATCGAGTCGGTGCTAAAACAGATGTTCGAAAATTAAAAATAAACACAACTGTCAATCTCTTTGCGCTATGTCGGGACTTTTCTACGACATAATTTCGAAAATAATCGGAATTTCCAGCTTTTTGGAGTGATTTCCGTACTGAAATAAAATGTCTATTTCTTTACGTACGTTTTCGCAACGAATATTGCCTATAAACGGCATTGTTTCTACCAAAAGTCACTCAAGCCGCTTGTGTAGAAAAATTCCCTTGCGGACACAATTTCTGGAAGAAGTGAGTATTTAGCGCAGAAATCTGTGTTTTTAATTATTTTTCTAGTTTCCTTTAGTACAGAAATGTTGGACCTTGTTACGTAATGTTTGAAAAATACATAATTATTTATGTCGCCAACAGTATTTTCCTCCTTGACATTGAACTAATAAGTGTATGCGGAATGGAACTGTTACCGATTCACGTGGTGCTGACATAGACTTTCTAACATAAATTATATTTGCCATACAAGATGTACCAAAAATCCTGACTTTTACATGTAAAATACCATGATTTCATCCTCATATGATGTCCATTGTAATTTATAAAACACTGTAAAATCATAAGCATTACTGGGTTAATATTATTTGTTTACAAACTGGGATTGCATCCGTCTTGGCATCCTACCAGCATTCATTTTGTTGATACGTACTTAGAATCTAAGCATATAATTTATAAATAAAAGGTAACTTAGAGGTTAGGTATTGTGAAGATATTTGCAAGAATAGGAAGTGCTGTTGTATGTTGTCTATAATATTCACTTTGGTATGGATGCATAAACATTATATTACCATAGATTATGCTACTATCTATTCTATGATAAATATATTGAAAGAAAATGATGAGAATGAAATCTAATATGAAAAAATATTAAAACTACAGATAGTTGTTCTGGTCTGGTTGCTTTTATACAAAAGCAACCAGACCAGAACAACTATCTGTAGTTTTAATATTTTTCCATATTAGATTTCATTATCACATACGTGAATTTATATACAGGGCTACAGGCCAAGTCGACCTAGATCCTTTGAGAGGTTGTAGTTTCCATCATTCCGGACTATAGTTGTTCTGGTCTGGTTGCTTTTATACAAAAGCAACCAGACCAGAACAACTATCTGTAGTTTTAATATTTTTCCATATTAGATTTCATTATCACATACGTGAATTTATATACAGGGCTACAGGCCAAGTCGACCTAGATCCTTTGAGAGGTTGTAGTTTCCATCATTCCGGACTGATCTGACTATGAAGCACCCTTCTCCAAGCAAGAAAGCAAAGCTTCACCGCCTCAATAGAAAAATTGCCATTTTTTTGTCTACCATGAATTTGTTTTTTTGGGTTTATGCCTCTTAATTTATTTGTGTTTGCGCGATTTTTTATAGTAGATCAGTTGATTTATTATTCTCAATACTAAAATTGCAGTTAACTAAAGCAAATGGGTCATAGTAACAATTGATAGTTATAAAATAAAATAAATACTTAAAAAATATTGATTTTAGAAATATTTAAAAATATGTCTATGACAATCATACCGCACATGTGCTTAAATCTATGTTTCATTAGCTATCCAACAAGGAACAAGCTACAAGCTAGGGTATTATCAGAATTCATAGATAAAAACTTTGATGAAAGGCTCCCAGGTAGTAGTAAAAAAACTGGCCAAGTGCGAGTCGGACTCGCGCACGAAGGGTTCCGCACCATTATCGCAAAAAACTACAAAAAAAACATGTTTGTTTTATGGGAGCCCCCCTTAATTTATTTTATTTTAATTTAATAATTATTATGTTTTGAAGTGAATATACAACTAAATATTCTGTGAATATTTCAAGCGTCTACCTGTTGCCGTTATTAATATCAAGCAAAAAAAGGCAAAAAAAACACGTTTGTTGTATGGAAGCCCCCCTTTATATTCTGTTTTTAGTATTTGTTGTTATAGCTGCAATAGAAATACATCATCTGTGAAAATTTCTACTGTCTAGTTATCACGGTTCATGAGATACAGCCTGGTGACAGACGGACAGACAGACAGACAGATGGATTGTGAAGTCTTAGTAATAGGGTACCGTTCTTACCCTTTGGGTACGGAACCCTAAAAATAATGTTACTTAAGCATCAAATTTATCACTTGGGCCAGAAACAAAATAACAATACAAATAGATACAATGGACAAATCAGTCAGGAATGATGGAAACAACTTAAAGGGTCTAGGTAGACTTAATCTGTGCCTCAAAGAGATGTCAGCAGAACTGACGGGGTCCGCGAAGGCCGATGCCTGTCTGGGTCGCGGATAAATTTGAAAAAGAGTTACCGCGGCCCTGGCTCAAGCAACTGAAGGAACACGGGTGGGTTTTAGTCAGTAAAAGTCTGACACGCCCTCCCGCCTCACCCAGAGCGGGAGAAGTCATAGGATGATTTCCAACCCTAAAAAAAAAAAAAAAAAAGTCCTGTATATTTAAATGTATCCACAATATGAGAATGCCAACCCGTCACGTGAAGAGTTTTTTAAATCTTACTAATATTATAATTGCGAAAGTTTGGATGGATGGATGTATGTTTGATCTGGATGGAATTTGGTACAGAGATAGATTATAGTGTAGAAAGGCATACAGGCATTCTTTTCATCCTGGTATGTTCCCTACCTGGCAGAAGCTGGTATTTTATATTTAATATTGTTTTTATTTTTAATTTTACTCTTATTTTGCAGTTCCTAAATCGACGCATATCCAGTTGTCAACTAGCGCCAAAATGCACTACAGAGAGCAACATCGACGATATCTATATCCACGAGGAGGCAGTAAATGGTCGTCTGTCACAACAGAAAACCGATTACTATAAACCACACTGCAGATCAGCCAATAATGGAAGCGATTATGGTGATGATGTGGAGCTGAAGACCTTGAGAATAACGTCTGATGATTATATAGAGAGGCGAATGCCTCCGTTTGCATTTGACGTTCCATACACCAATATCAGTGATATAGATTTAACAAAGTATAGTAATGTGAGCACGTACATTTTTCTTTTGTGTGGACAACTGTGGGTTGCAAATGTTTTGCTTACCCAATAAAAACTTGCTTGTTGAATAAAAAAGACATCAGCCTTATTTCATGTTTAAAATTTTTCTCTAAATAAAATTGGCTTTTTTGCTTGTCAGGACATAGAGCCGACCTGCCTCTCGGAGTTCGAACGCGACGCCGTCGCGTTCTGCCGTGGTACAGTGTCCTCGACTAACCCATTAAGTGCTCCAGCTGTAGAACCTAGCCATGAGGGCAAGCCCAGCGAAGAACAACTTATGAAAGTGTTCCACACACTCTCTGCTACGGTCAGTATACAAAAAAATTAAAAATATAGCTAGTTTGTGGTGATTGGTTTAAATGACGATGTTTACCTTACTTCTATGGCCTTTTTAGGGTTCCGTACCCAAAGGGTAAAAACGGGACCCTATTACTGAGACGCCGCGATCCGTCTGTCTGTCTGTCCGTCTGTCACCAGGCTGTATCTCATGAACCGTGATAGCTAGACAGTTGAAATTTTCACAGATGATGTATTTCTGTTGCCGCTATAACAACAAATACTAAAAACAGAATAAGATAAATATTTAAGGGGAGCTCCCATACAACAAACGTGATTTTTGGCCGTCTTTTGCGATAATGGTGCGGAACCCTTCGTGCGCGAGTCCGACTCGCACTTGGCCGGTTTTTCTATTTGCAATTGGTTGTCAGACCCAAAGCATTTTTTTTCAAAGATCTATTAGGGCACCAAAATGGTAGACTGATGATCAAAAATTTTTTATTTATCTTAACATTTTTGACATCAAAAGCATTATGGAGTATGTATATAGTATTTTTCCACTACCTTGTCTATTTTATAACACATTGCCTAAGAAATTCGTTTCGAAATATAAACATTTAGACAAGATTATAAAATAAAAATTAAAAAAATCTAAATTACATAATAACAGTTACGAAATGACTTTTGTATGGATCGTTATGTAACTGGCAGAATGATACTGAACCTGTTACCTCTCGAAATCGAAATTACGAAAAGCGCGCGTTGATTATGTGTTTATAGTCTGTGGTTTTTAGTCTGAACGTTTCTAATAAATTGTTGTTGGATCTTATTTGCATTTAATTAAGTAAGCTCATCAGGCAGTGAAAAAGGAATCGTTCGTGTCTCGCATAAAAAGGCTTTATTTTATGGTCTACTCGAAATTTACTATGCTATTCTCAAAGCTTGAAAAATGCTTTTTGGCTTTTCAGATGCCGAATTTGTTCGTGAAGCCTCTGGACTACTCTATCTACCACCCAAACATGGTGTTTGTCAACAACATTAGAGGCACTACATCTGTGTAAGTAAATATGTTTCTTTACCAATAACCAGAAAAATAATGGATGGTATAAAAGTTAGCACTTCTGTTGATATTATTGGCACCCTTAAAGAATAGGAATCTTGTGCTAATTTCTCCCAACGGCTATGCGCGCGTGAAGTCTTGAACGTCGGAAATTATCCCAAAGGAAATTACTCTCGGGATAAAAACTATACTATCTATAATTCATCATAAGCGGTTAAGCAGTTTAGGGTTTCATAGCTCAAACAGACAGAGTTACTTTGGCATGTATAATATTAGTATGAATTTCTAGTTAAACTGCAGTGTTGTAGCTATTCTATGAATAATCAGTTTTATTTGCACTTCAATAAAGTTGGTAATTTGTCTTGCTCATTATGGCTTCACACTCGACCTTCGATCGTGGGATTGTATGTTATATAAACAAGCTTAAGAGGAAACGGGGGCAGAGAGCGCCGACTGAATTTCCTTAGTAAAAAGTCATAATTCGAGGTTTGGCATATAGGGGTATATATCTTACTTTACCAGTTTATGGAATATCTTTTAAATTGGTCCAATATTGGAGGAGGAAAGAGACGAGAGCCCAATCTCAAATTATGACTTTTTACTAAGGAAATTCAGTCGGCGCTCTCTGCCCATATTTCCTCTGAAGACAAGTTAGTTGACAAGTAGCTACATATTATATCTACGAGTATAACTAAGCAACTTATAAAACTATGAGTATTATGCCCTTTGAGAGATTCAAATCATTAAAAATCTAGAGATTCATATCAAACGTCATCCATACTAATATCTGTCTGTTACCCTTCACGCCTAAACCACTAATCGGATTTCAATGAAATTCGCCAAGGAGATAGATGGTATCCTGGAGAAGGTCATATGCTACTTTTTGTATAAAAAAAAACTATTTTGCAAAAAAATACTACCGTAGGTACCAATTTTTTGCGTTATGGACACCGACTTCTAAAAATAAAATAATTTTTCACTTTGTAGTTTTTATTTGGAAGTCGGTAGTATTTTTTTGCAAAAAAGTTTTTTTATTTTTCATTTTTTAGTTGTACCTACCTAATAGGCAAGTTGTTTAGTAACCTATAACGCCAGAATAGATTACCCAAATACCAAAAAACTTGAACATAAACGGTGAAATTAGAGATCTGCGTACCCCTTAAGAGCATACTGGCGTGATGATATGTTATGAAATGGTATAAACAATCAACAGACATGCGATTGCAGCAGTCCCGAGAGATTTGCCGTCATTTATTGAAGAGTTCTGTTGTATATCTCCGAAGTTCTTCATCAGATCTTCACCAAACTAAAATGGGACCAATTTCGAAACATCCTCTTTCAAACAAAAAAAGAATTTTCAAAATCAGTCCACAATTGACGGAGATATCGGTGAACACACACAAAAAAAAAAAAAAAAGCATACGTAATGTCGAACATAGAACCTCCTCCTTTTTGGTAAGTCGGTTAAAAAGTAGGTTGGCAGGCAGGTAGAGTAGGTAGGGTAGGGTAGGGTAGGTAGGTAGCCAGTTGACAGGAGCGAAGCCGCAGTGTGCAGCTAGTTATCTATAACTACCCAACCTGTAACCTGTAACACATAATACGATTAGAATTATTGATATTCTTTGTTGAGATGCAAATAAAGTCTTAGGAGTCTGTGTTCTACTGCCGCTTGGACATTTATCTAACCCTTATCAAGTAAACAGTACTAACGCTAAATCAGCAGATTATACACGGAAAAATTAATATACAATAAATGGTAATATATTATTTACGTGTATTTATCTGTTATCCCACAGAGGTCTATTCCACTACGTGAAGCAGGTCGCACTGCTGCGTACGGTGGGACACTTGAAATTCGCCTACGTCAAGTTAGAAGTCATGAAGATCACCGCCCATCCTGAGGATTCTTCTGTCAAGTGAGTATCGATAGCGCTTGTATTTTAAGGTTCATCACCGAATTCATGGGAGGATGAAGTCGGTGGCTTAGGGTTGTTTTTTTTTTTTTTTTCCGACCTGTTAATTTTCGAAAGTAGTTTAACCTCTTGAAAAATTACCAATTTTAAAAGTAATTCTAATCAAATCACTGTTTATTCGCTCAAACATGAGTATCATACATACATAACAAAATTGCCAGCATGAAGAGTTGTTAAAATACAAAGATTATGGAACGTCATGTTTGCCTTGGTAATGGCATGCAAATATTGATATGGAACACAGTTCAAAATAATTATTCTAGATTATCAAATTTAAAAAAAAAACAATAAAATATGTGCAAATGTCAATAAAAATAATGCAAGTCTTAATTACCATTCTAGAAAAAGAATAAATCATATCAAAATAATCGTTCTAGAATGTCACAGTAAAAATTATAAAACAAACATTTGCAAATAATAAATTCATAGAATAATAACAAAATAATCACTTTTGAATGGCACGCTTCAAGATTCAAAATTCTATAACTGTCGACCATGAGTACAAGTACAGAGCATGCAAGTTGTTTAATAAAATATTCTGTAATGCCGTATCATTTTCTTGTATGCAAAAGGAGATGGTCCAAAATATATGGACTGAAAATTCAAATCAATACGAACTGTACTCCGTCTATACTAATATTATAAAGAGGTAAAATTTGTAAGTTTGTATGTAGGGGGTAATCTCTGGAACTAATGATCCAATTCTAAAATTTTTTTCACTGGTTGAAAGCTACATTATTCCTGAGTGCTATAGGCTATATAACGCTACGCAATCATGTATGTAGGGTAGGTAGGGTAGGTGTACAGTAGGGTAGGTACGTAGCCAGTTGACGGAAGCGAAGCCGCGTGGGACAGCTAGTTTGAGATAACATTAGACATTTAAAAATCCCATTTTACATTGCGTTGGTGATATACAAATGGCAGCTGTATGAAACAGTTAGTTTTGGTAATGAGGTTTATGCTCTTTATGCCACTCTTATATTTACGGGATAGAACTCAAAATCGGTTGAACGGACTGTAAAAAGGGGTTGGAAAAGCTTCTAATGTTTTTTCAAATGGAGTATACATGAATGCGGATCGATTGGTTATAACGAGCGAAATAACCCTACCTAAGTCGCAGACCCCAAATCCATGGAGTATCGGACTGGATGACAAAGTATGCATGAAAAATCATTGTCTACTAAGGATTTTCTTTAAACTAGAAATTTAAAAAAAAAAACTTGAGAGGTGTCAAGGGACACCCGGATGGAACGAAGTTATATACATACATACATATATATCATCATCTGCCTAGCCTTTTCCCAACTATATTGGAGTCGGCTTCCAGTCTTACCGGATTCAGCTAAGTGCCAGCGTTTAACATGGAGCGACTGCCTATCTGACCTCCACAACCCAGTAACTGAGTAACACGGTACCCCTTGACAAGACTGGTGTCAGATCTCAAGCTTCTGACTACCCGTAACGACTGTCAAAGATCTTCAAATGACAGCCGGGACCAACGGCTTAACGTGCTTTCCGAGGCACGGAGGAAACTCGGTATGTTGAAATGGTCACTTATCCACGGACCGACCTCGTCAAGCGTTGCTTAACCTTGATGATCGACCCGTGCGGCTGTTATTATTTAGCCACGAGCTATATACATATATATATGTATATATACTCTCTCGTCTTCGTAAACACAACAGCGTATAGGTTGGAACACGCACGAAACACGCGCACGCCGCATGGCTTACAACTATAGCAAAAAGTGTCGTTACAACTTTTCGTCTTAATTTTTTCCGTCTAGCCCCCTTTCGCAACCCGCGATAAGGAACTTCGTTCCAAAAACAACAACATCAACAAACAACAACACAACATTCAATATTTATTTTATTTTATTTTAATCGTTATTTATTATTTTAAACTAATAAGCACCTATTAGTTAGCAGGGTTATTTCTTTCTTTCTAAGCAATCAATCAGCATACAGTTTGTTCGTATCGATTTCTGGGTCAATTGTGATACCTCTCCTTTATACTCTTGATCATTGAAAGGTGCCAGAGTATAATTATAATTCAGGCAACTAATATTCTTTCTCGAAGTTGACACTTGGTAAAATACTCCAATTTAGTTTTCTTATCTTACAAACACTTGACTGATAGTTATTTATACATCTACCGGCCTTCCGGTATATGGCGTCACTCGAATAATTTAGGCTATGGTTTTGTGAATAATACAAGACCTACTTTTTTTTACCCTATTTTTAGACTGTTTTTTTTTTTATGACCTGGTCACCTGGACCTTTAAGTCAAGTCTTATTTTATGTATTCTTCTGTATAATTATGCATTAGAAAACGAATGTAACAGATTCTAATGTTTAATGGAGTATTTGGCAGCAAATTGTATTGAGTCAGCCTTCCCAGTAAGTTTAGCGGAGGTAGTCAATCTTCTTCTTATATATAAAAATGAATCGCAAAATGTGTTGGTAAGCGCATAACTCAACAACGCCTGGACCAATTCGGCCAATTCTTTTTTTTAAATGTTCGTTGAAGTTCAAAGATGGTTTTTACGTTTTTTTTTTTTTTTTTTTTGTTTTTTTTTTTTTTAACTGTAGGGTAGGTGTAGGGTAGGTGTAGGGTAGGTGCAGGGTAGGTGTAAGGTAGGTGCAGGGTAGGTGTAGGTGTAGGGTAGGTGTAGGGTAGGTGTAGGGTAGGTGTAGGGTAGGTGTAGGGTAGGTGTAGGGTAGGTGTAGGGTAGGTGTATCTTGGTGTTTTTATGGCAAAACGAAGTTTGCCGGGAAAAGCTAGTACTACAATAAAATTCTCCGCTCCACTATCCTGAGATCGCTTCTGTCAATGATTTCACATATTGTCCAGTTGCGTAGACAGTTGAGACACAAAACTACACCAATTTTATATCACAATATCCACTAGGAATCAATTTGCAAATAATATTAACAGCCGCTGAACTTCACTCGAAAACATCCCGCCAAAAACTCTTTTTAAACTGAGAACCGATATCGCGTAGCATAGAGCAAATAATGATGTACAGTGTCAAAGGCTATATGGTGATTCATCTAAATGTTGATCAATACACTCAATACTTGATATGTATTCAATTTTGTTTAGTTTCTATTAATATTGTCTCGTAGTTACAATATCGAATTTGTCTCCAGGATGAGGTGGCGCATCAAGGGCATCTCGGGCCTTAAAGTATTCTTCATGTTCTGGAAGTACAAACTGTGGAACCTGAAGGAGGCGTTCAAAGATCAGGAACTGTGAGTATTATCAGTCTTTTTAACCGACTTTCGAAAAAGGAGGAGGTTCTATGTTCGACTTCTTGTATGTTTTTTTTTTTTATGTATGTTCACCGATATCTCCGTCAATTGTGGACCGATTTTGTTTGACAGAGTATTTTTCGAATTTGGTCCCATTTTAATTTGGTGAAGATCTGATGAAGAACTTCGAAGATATACAACAGAACTCTTCAATAAATAACTGAAAATCTCTCGGGACTGCTGCAATCGCATGTCTGTTTATTGTTTATACCTTTTCATAACATAACATCACGCCAGTACGCTCTTAAGGGGTAAGAAAATCTGTCAATTGATCAGTTTTGTTCAAGTTTCATGATATTCGGGTTATCTATTCTGGCGTTATAGGAAACTTACTAAACAACTTGCCTAGTTTTTTTTATTTTTCACTTTTTAGTTTTACCTACCTAAGGTACAACTAAAAAGTGAAGAATAAAAAAAACTTTTATACAAAAAAATACTACCGACTTCTAAATAAGAAAACTGCAAAGTTATTTGGAAGTCGGTAGTATTTTTTTGTAAAAAAGATTTTTATGTCACATTCTGCTCGTTTTGCCCTCCCTCCCTCCTCGCGTCGTGTTCCTCATTACTGAGGGTCGTGATTACCCAGATGAGAGATCAACCTTTCTCTTATGATGTTCCTCCGAGTCTGTTCTTGGCGTCAAGGAGAGCTACGTGCAAGTTGTTGTTGAGTGTTGCTCGAATTTGGTCAGACTACTTATTCGGGCTGCGGCCCCGAAGGCTTCTGCCTTCGACCTTGCCAGTTGTCATCAACTGCTCGAGGTAATGACCTTCTTCTCGGACAATGTGGGCGATGAATTCCATGACTCTGCGAAAGCTTGGCTTTGATGTTGAGCTGAGGAACGATTGACTCGTTTGTGCGGAATGCAGTCCACGGAATTTGCAGCGTCCTCCGCCAACACCACATCTCGAAAGCGTCAATCAGATCACGGTTGGCCTTCCTTAGCGACCATGTCTGCGAGCCGTTGCTAATGATGGAGCATACTAAGGAGCTCCACCTTCGTCACCAGTTGCGTCTTCGTCTTCCAAGATATGTTGCAGTCCTTCCATATCCGCTGGATTTGGGACATTGCGCTTTTGGCCATACCGATGTGTCTCTAGCAGTTAGCAACAAGGCTGCTGATAATTGATACCTTTTTCACAAGAACCTGCGTTGCTGATGGTAGCACCAAGGTTGATGAAGTCGTCCAGCGTTTCATCCTCATTTTGCACTAAAATGTGGGCGAATCTATAACTTAAAAAAAAAAAAAAAAATTATTTTGTACAAATTGCAAAACAATTTAAGTAGCTGACTTTAAAAAAATAACTTTACAATATTTCTGTAAAGAACAGTATTTTAATCTATTTGTGATTTATTTTGCAGATGGTATGACGGGTTTTCTACGTTCTACGTAGGGTCAGATGGTTTGATCCAGAAGCACATTGTAGACAAGGTAAATAATAACTTATTGCTTGAATTAAACAACCCAATTTACGTTAATCCGCATATAATTTCGTCTAGCTCCCCAACAGCTTTCCAGTTGTTCTTATTACTGGCAGTTTCTATGTTTTTATACCTTATTTTTGTATGGTTCCAGGTGATGCCAGACCAGGATACGATAATCGACGACGAAGAGAAAGCTCCCATTGCTGCCAAGATAGCGCTTCTCATCGGCTTACTGCCACGGAACTACCTGTCCGACGTATCTCCTTACTTCAGCTCATCCGCGGGCACCGCCGACACAACACCCCTACCTTTCAAAGTGCTGGAATAAAGCAAGGCTTAATATCACGGGAATATCGTCATTGGTGGGAAATATAAGGTTTATCAGTGAATAATGTTTTAAAGCGACATACTGATTTTGTCTGTTGATAGTTACATACTGCCCTAATAGGGGGGACACTGCCAGTTTTTTCAGGTAGCAAAACTGGTGTTGCTAATCGAAAAAAAAAGTTAATCTATTTACATCTTGACGTCATTTGTTCCTCATCAATGTCTGCCCTGTTACAGTTCGACCAACTTAACTGTGAATTATGAGTAAAAAGTAAAAATAAACGAAAACCGATTTTAATTCCCATTCAAAATGTAAGTTCCAAAAACGTCCGTTTCACAGATAAGTTGGCAGGAGTGTAGCTGATATGTTTTCTACGCTATAGTTCTACACCTTAACCATAGACACTATTGTATGTAAATAAAAGAAAATCGTTAATGAATTTTCTGATAGTCTGGCAAACGAAAGTAGAGACCGAAAAAGCGCGGCAAATTTAAAAAATATCAGCATAGCAACCCCAAAAACTAGTATGCAATACCTGGAATAACCTAATTTGATACTTTACAGTTATTGATATTACTTCGTCTGAATAAAAATACTAAAGGTACATTTATGTAGGTATATCAATCTGAATAAAAAAAAGCAACAGAATTCTATAATAATTTTGGTTTATTCATTATCAATCAACTGAATCAAAGACTTTCATGTGAAAAGATTCTTATGAGTCACAGGAATCATTGTTTTCTACATTAATAATGAAACTTTTTAAATTATTAAATAGAGAAAATGTTTTTACAAAAATATAAATAGTGATTACGATATAAAACAAAGTATCAACTTAGTAGCGTCATACGGAAAATTGGGGTTGACATTAGTATAGCATTGCCATATAAAAAGTTTGCAAATAATTACAGTGTCTACTTTAGTTTGCCAGTTTCTATAGCTTTTGTCTATGTCTATAGTAATGGCCCATATCCGTGACCAATATTTCCATTTCATTAATTTATTGACATCAGTTTAATTTCTAACATAGTACCGCCACCTTCTTTGTTTAAATATGGAACCTAGCCTAATTTCGACTACAAAGTTTTTTTTGATAGGTTGTTATTTATTTATACCACAAATATTTTGTTATCAAATGAATTTGTTCTCCGTGCTGCATAATTATATGTTGTTTGCAGAAGCTTTAGTTCGGCATACACGTTTGAACTTCGACGATGCGAAGTCATACACTTAACACTCGTGATATTTTGAGAACTGTGAATGCCTTGTATTAGTCTGTATAGATAATGTTATGTATTGCTATAATACAATAAAATTATGTCCATTATGAAGTGGTTTTCTTTCGTTAATTCAATAAATCAAAAAGCCCGACTGCATAAAAAGCGAACTAAAAAGACGTAAACAAGAAGAAAATCATGCTGTGCAGTCGGAGGATACATGTGGTTTTGGTCAGCCAGCTCGCGATCAATGGAAAAGAAAAACATAACCAACAACCAACTGCCAAATAATAACACTACAAAGTGCAAAATAACTTTTGTTTCGTCGGTTTTAAGGTTCCGATGTCAACAATGAACGCTTATAGTTTCGCTCTGTCCGTCTGTCCGTCCGCAGGTTAGCTAAGAGACTCTTAAGTTATAATTTGGCATGGATTTACATACAAAAATTCCGACAAAGTGGTAATTTTTTTTTTTTTTTTTTTGCAATGTGGGGTTGTATTTTTTATCCCATGGTGTGGGGAATCGTTGGATAGGCCATTCAAAAATATGGTTTTGTTAAAACTATTTTTCGATTCGGAGATCCGTTTGCGTAAAATTAAGCTTTAAATTAATTAATTTAATTAATTCTCTTAACTAGAGTCAAGAGCAAACCCATCACAAATAAAAAAATAAATAAAAAAAATTGCATATTTATAAGTCAAGTGTCCCTCCCCCCCCTGCCAGCGAAATGGTTGCTCTTGGCTATGTAAAAAAATTCACGGCATTAGTAATTATAATGAAATTAAAAGGAAAACTATCACAGTTAAGTAGACTTTACAAGTTTACGAGTGATAGTCGACCAACTTATAAAATGTAATTGGAACAGTAAAAAATTTGTACAAATGCCATTGAAAAATTTCTTAAATAAAGTTGTTTTGTTAGCTGTATAAAACAGAGAAAAATATACGCTTATGAACCATGTTGATCTATACAAAAATAAAATCAAAACAGGCTTTACAAGTTTACGAGAAATAGAGTCTGGCAAACGTTTATTTAGGATACATCTGGTTTTGGCCAGCAAGCTCGCGCATATGTATCCTCAAACTGCACAGCATGATTTTCTTGATAAATTCGACGCGCTTTTTCAGTCTCTACTTTCGTTTGCCAGACTCTAGTCGACCAACTTATAAAATTTACTTGGCACAGTAACATTTTTGTACAAATGCCATTGAAAAATTACTTAAATAACGTTGTTAGCTGTGTAAAACAGATAGTAAATATCTTATAAACCATGTAAAAATATACAAAAATAAAATCATAAAAACCTTAATAATAATGATTTCTAAATCAATAATGTTTAAGCTCCAATAACGCATTGGAGTGGCCGGAGTCGTTGGCAGTGCCGGTCCGTAGTCCATACGGCGCATGTGCGCGTGGGAGTCTATTTTGTGTTAGTGCAGAAGTATTTTCGACGTTTTGTAATCTAAAGTCAAATTAGATTCGATTGCCAAGCAAATTACTTATTTTCTTTTGTCGATATCCATCTTACCCGACTACATCACTAATAATTAATTAGCGTAAAACATTCCAGAATGAAATAGTGAATAGCGCAGATTAGAGGTGAATACATACGATTTTTTTCAAATTCCGAAAGAGAAATAAACAAGGAGCGTGCGCGCAAGGATCCAGGAACGAACCATACCATTCCCAGTGTCTCTAATGCGCGCTCCTATCGGCTCCTTTCGCACCCGCGGTGATACTCAAATAGATAATATTTTTCTAACTTCAGTCGCGAACTTGGATTTTATAACTCCTTCTTCAGTTACCAATCAGTCCTTCTTTAGTTTAAGGTAAGAGTGAATAGGTTACTTCTAGGCAAGCGTGCTTCACCGTAGACCACATCATCGCTTACCATCAGGCGAGATAGTGGTCAAACGCAAGCAATATAGATTTAAAAAAACATCATTCTATGTGGGCCCGCTTTTAGACGTTGTGTGCCGCTGAAACCGTTTTAATTTTCATGTAACAACAACAAAACGCTCATAATCCGCATTATTATGCAACTACGGAACCCTATTACTGCGCGTGGCCCGAAACGCACTTGGCCGGTTTTGTTTATTTGTGGTATAATTGTATTGTATTGTACTATTGCCCAAAGTTATGCCATAATAGTTTACCCGCATAACATAAAACTTGAACATAACTGGTGCAATAAATTCCGATTCGATACGGATGCAGTGCGCAACCCATAGAGGAAAATAATGTATTGGCGGAACCGCATTAACGAAATCCGAACATCGTCCGACCGAATTCAGAACTTATTTAATTCGGACACATTCGGATAGAAAATCCGGACTCGGATTGGGTGCAGTGCGAAACCGCTTTAGTTTAGTAGAACCCTAGCAGAGAAAAGCAACCTGGCCTCGTTGCAAGGCGACAGGGTTCCCATGTAAATCATGTAATAGGTTGGCATTACTTACTACACTAGAACTCAAACCACCGTGTCAGATCGATTTCAGGATCCAGACCTCGGAACCTATCCATCTGCAGCAAGGTGTGAAACAGGGTGACGTCATATCTCCAAAACTGTTCACCGCTGCACTGGATGATGTCTGGAGGTTCTGGACTGAAGAGGGCTATTACCGCGGCCCTGGCACAACTGAAGGAAAACGAGTGGGTTTTGGTCAGTCAAAGTCTGACACGCCCTTTCGCTTCACACAGAGCGGGAGAAGTCATTGGATGATTAACCAACCCAAAAAAAAAAGTTTTGTTGCCAATGATGATCTATGGCTCTGAGATGTGGTCGCTCACAATGGGCCTCATCAGAAAGCTTACATTCACCCAAAGGGCAATGGAGAGGGCTATGCTCAGAGTTTTTGCTTGATCGAATCAGAAATGTAGAGATCCGCAAGAGGACCAGGGTTACTGACTTAGCCCGAAGAATTTGCAAACTTAACTGGCAGTGGGCACCCCGACATTGCACGCAGAACAGATGGCCGATGGAGCATAAAAGTTCTGGAGTGGCGACCGCGAACCGGAAAACGTTGCTTTGGAAGCCCTCCCACTAGGTGTACCGATGAACTGGATGCGAAAGGGGACCAGTCAATGTGGCGACGCTTGGGGGAGGCCTATGTCAAGACGTCTTTCGGCTGATATGTTAATGATGATTTACTATAAAAAAAATATAGATTTTACATTAAGATTTATGCACAGTAAGTATGTTATTAATATTCATATATATTTTCGTTGGTTTTCTTATTTTAAATAAATTCTACAATTTAAACAGAATAAAAACCTACAATAAAAAACAATATTTGTCCTAATTTGAATAATTTTTTATTTGTTTTTTTCTCTTTACTATTACTACTATTTTTTAGTAAGATTTCTCGATATTCTAATTCTTGGCAACACAGGAACACAGTTATTTCGCTGATTCCATGACGAGCGAAGGGTTTTTTGTTGTCAAATGTTTTATACAAATAAATATACCAAAATATACAAAGTTCTTTAGCTTAATTCAAAGAAAAAGATACAATTAAAAGAAGTTATTTTGTGACAAAGTCGGTCGTGAATTTCTATGTTAATCAGACTATTAGCTTATTGGTTTAAGATTTGTTTTGTGGCTTCATTGTTTGGTACTTTTTTCGGCTCGGCAAGACAAGGAGAGGAATTATTTCGTGTGATGTCATGACGGTGAGTTTATCTATCTTAACTAAGTACTGAGCAAAGATTACAATACGAGTTAAATATGGATTGAATCATCTGGCGGGGGTCATTGTTCGTGTTGGTCGCCCGGGCGCCTGCCAATTGCTGTTAATTACTAGTGAATAGTGTTGCACCGAAGGCGGCGCGCGCGTACTCTCCCCGTCGCTGATCATATGGAATAGTGCCAAGTCGGTCGTATCGCGTAACCAGTGTTCATTCAATCGTCTTGATATTCCTATTTTGAGTTTATTATTTACGATTGTGCCAGTGCTTGCGTGACATTTCTTGTGATTAAACATTTTTGTGGGATTCCCGAATTCTCGAGACTGCAAACCTAAGTTTGAGTTTTGTTGTTTTTCGTGAATGTTTGATTTATTATTATTTTTTCTTCCATTCAAGTCAAGTAAGTGTCGTTTGCTGAATTCCTACAATTCCAAGGACTTTTTATGTGTAATTGATACAATCTTTGTCACTATAGTTTCATTGTTTAATCAATGAGATTTCCCACAGGTGTGTTGTTATATCATGTTTTGTTCTTAAGTTCATGTTTCATTGTCACCAGCATTGGGGAAAACAACCTGTTACTAGACATTCTTAGAAACAATACAAATGAAAACTAATCACTTATAAAACTGATACTACATAATAGCACTAAAAGTTAATTCATAACATAACATGGTTAAAATATCAAACAATTAGCCACTGCTTCCTAAATCAAACAAACTTTTCTGAGTCACTGCCTAATCCCTCACAGGAAAGTAGGTACCAGTATCAACAAATAACTCAAGTTAGTACTGCCCAAATATCTCTCTTGATATGAGTAACTAACATGCATTGTTGAATGTGCCTTTCCTGAGATAAGATTGTGCAGATACTGTTCTAGATTCTAATTAACAAAGTTACTGTTGGTTTTATATCAGACCTACTAAAATAAACCTTCAAAACATATATGTAATAATGAGATTACAGAGGAATGTGGACAAAGACACTGCTTATTTCTGATAGTGATCTCTACCATGAACTCTGTGAGAAGGTTGTGATCTGCCTCGATAGTATTGTTTGAGAAGGCAAGATTTTATTCACTTACAAGTTTATGCACAACTATTGTATCACACAAACATTTTATATCAGCCAAATAATCCATCATCAATCAATACATATAAATCTGTAGAAAAGACATTTTTGTACATCGAAAATATTTCCAAAAAAAAACTTTTTTACAAAAAAAATGCTACCGACTTCCAAATAAGAAAACTACAAAGTGTAAAATAACTTTACTTTTGAAAGTCGGTGTCTTTCGTAGATACCATTTTTTTGCGTTATTGATTTTTTTGTAAAAAAGTTTTTTTATTTTTCTCTTTTTAGTTGTACCTACTTAACCTAATAGGCGAGTTGTTTAGTAAGTTTCTTATTACGCCAGAATAGATTACCCGAATATGATGAAACTTGCACAAAACCAATCTATTGAGAGATCTGCTTACCACTTAACAGCGTACTGGCGTGATGTTATGTTATGAAATGGTATAAACAACGAACAGACATGCAATTGCAGCAGTCCCTAAAGATTTGCCGTTATTTATTGAAGAGTTCTGTTGTATATCTTCGAAGTTCTTCATCAGATCTTCACCAAATTAAAATGGGACCAATTTCGAAACATACTCTTTCAATCAAAATAAAGAATTTTCAGAATCGGTCCACAAATTGACGGAGATATCGGTGAACAAACACAAAAAAAAAAAAACATACAAGAAGTCGATCATAGAACTCCTCCTTTTTCGAAATTCGGTTAAAAAAATAGCCAGGGTGTTAAAGGATAACCAACAGAACCCATTTTCAGTATTTTTGGATTTTTTGTCTGTTTATCTGTTTATTTGTGCACGCATCACGTGAAATGTACGAAACCAATGTAGATATATTTTATACATAAAAAATGTGCGTAACTTAAAGTATTACTTAGTATTTGTTTCATCGCAATCGGTTCACTCTATCAAAAGTTAGATGAATTTAAAGTGTTGAAGAAGTAAAATTATCACAACACACGCAATTCAGGTACTCGGATAGTTGAACTCGATATTCGATAGATGGCGTTGTGCATTTGTAGTCATTTTCTGAATGGCGGTGCTAAGATTCTCAACGAAAGAACCTACCTAAAAAATATATTGGTAAGTAGGGTAGGCAGGAAGGGAAGTAGAGTAGAGCATAGGGGTAGGGTAGGCAGACAGATGACGGGAGCGAAGCCGCGGGCACAGCCAGTCATTGAATAAAATTGCATAAAAAGTTAGTTGAAAGGCCTAAATAAAAACCCAGTCCATGGCTCTTTCAAAAACTGCACAACTGTTTATTTTTAATCAGAAATGAGAGGAACCATCATGACTACTAAACTGTAGCCTTGACAAGATGTATACTAAGATGTTACCATTCTCATGTATACAGCATGTTATTCAATTATTATCAATTGGGTCTTAAAGAACATACAATAGTGTTCTGAAGCATTTGTTAACAAAGCTATCTCTATAGCAAATAAAACACATATCATACTTGGATTCGGTGACGGGTGAAGCAGAATTGTACGTATAGTACACTCACTTTCCTCCAGTTAGTGCTTGTTCACACAGAAGTCCGTTTTACAGGACCGCTTTACTGTATATGATTTAATTCAGTGCTGACGTATGTAGTTGTATGAGTGAAATCACACACATGACAGTATTCCGAATCCAGTAAAAAATACCGATCTGACAAAATATACAGCAGTCCGTATTACAGGTCCACTTTATCATATACGTTTTTATTCAGCAATGGCGTAGGTTTTTGTATGAACTAGTTCACACACACAACAGTATTAAAATACTGATCCGTTTTATCGTTCGTCCATCCTTGTAGAAAGTTGGTTGGTGTGAACATAACCCCCAGTAGCGAAGGATCCATTAATCCGGTACTGTAAATGCGGTGTGAACATCACCTCCAGTAGAGATTGATTGAAAGACGGTACGGATGTTCTGAGTGAACAAGCCCCTATGTTTAAGTCCCATGTGGGAACCCATTTTCATTAATTGACACAAATCTGGGTTCAGGGCTGCTACACTGGCCAACACAGGACTTCGTGCTAAGCAGCACACTTATGGCAACAAAGTAAAATAAATAAAGCAATGAAAAAATATATTGATTTTCTAAACAAAAATTTATATATTCACTATCATCTTGGCAGTATACCAAGTATGTTAGGGTTAACTAGAAGTTGATCCAAATGCATCTGAATATAAATATTTAAAATAATATGGTTTACTTTCAGATTCCATAAGTCTCCTATAAATAATTTAGAACTAAAGTTCATTTTCCGTGAAATACTAAAAAAGAATTAAATCGTAAATCTAAAATATAGAATCTTCTGCATTCTGCAAGTTTGTTTATACAACTTGAATCATCATCAACAGCCAAAATACTTCCACTACTGGATATAGGCTTCCTCCAAGCTATGCCACAAAATTGACCATTACAATAAAATAAAAACAAAATGTTACATTTCAAAAAAAGACCATACTATCTAATTTATTTGATACCAAAGAGGTTGACCTAAAAATTTTTCTTAAAAAAAAAACAATGATTCATCTATTATTTTAGAGTGTGGGCAACAAGTACAGTTATAAGTGAGCAGTATGATATCTGGGTTAGTTAACAATTAGCATGCTATGTAGACTGGCCAGGTTCTGACTTCACTTCACTTGAAAATAATATTATTGTGAAATGTGATTTTTCCTGATAAGCTTTAAGTAATTACAAAAATGTATACCAATTACCAACACAAGGTGAGATAGTGGTCAAGCGCAAGCCTATAGATAATAAAAAAAAAAAAAAAAAAAACAAAAAAAGTGGTTTTTGATGCAACCTGTGCCTAAATCACTGATGTGTAAATTTTGTCACATTATTCAATTTATTTTTAGCCTGTGGTGTCCCAATAGAAGTCAAAGACCTGCCTTTCATTTATCCATTAATAGCTTTATTTAAGGTTACACTAGTCCAATTTTTTTTCATACAAACGTAATCTAGGGATTATTCCACTGTTTGACGATGTACGTTCAAAATAAAAAGTGATATCAATTTGTCTCATCATTATCTAGCCCTGTATGGAAGCGAAAAAGTAAAAAAAGAAAATATTTGAAAGTTATGAGCGTCGTATTTTAACGCATTTTTGGGCGCAAATAAATACCATAAGAAGACGGAAAATTGCAAAACGGCTTCCATACAGGGATAGATTAGTAGTTCAACAATGCATATAATTTTATTTTGAACAGATAGATTTAATAATTTTTTCATGATATCTAGACTGCCAAAGGTCTGTTAATAAAATTTCGGGCGCTCGGTTTCGTCCTAAATCATTATCATTTCGCTACAAATTTGCAAAAGTGTGTATTCATACGCGAACTAGCTTCCTACTGCTCATCACAGCATCTATCTCTTCCGCACGTGTTGTCGGTTAATATAAAATGCATTTTAACCCCGCGCACAAAATAGTTCGTGCCGTCGACTAGTGTACCCTTAAAACCCTTTGTTAATACTAAATTAAGAATTATGTGTGAAATATATAAAATTTACAACTTATTATTCTATGTTGATAACAACAAAAATCCATTGATATTTATTTACTTAATTTTAGTCCTATGGCCCGTTTAATAATAAACAATTTTTGTATCATGCAAGTATTATTGGAATTGTTTTGATCAAGCACAGTTGCATGGACATACCTATCTTCTTTTCCTGTAATTCTGTCTATTGTTCAAAATGTTTACCCATTTCAATGTTCAACAAAGCCAAATAAGTTATTCATTAGCAAAATGGTCTGGGTAACACTATTCACACCAGTTTTTAGTAATGTCTCCAATCATTTCTTAGTCACAGTAGATTACCCTTAATTGGTGGTGAGAATTAAAAACCGGCCAAGTGCGAGTTCGACTCGCGCACGAAGGGTTCCGTACCATTATTGCAAAAAACGGCATAAAAATCATGTTTGTTGTATGGGAGCCCTACTTAAATATTTATTTTATTCTGTTTTTAGTATTTGTTGTTATAGCGGCAACAGAAATATACATCATCTGTGAAAATTTCAACTCTCTAGCTATCACGGTTCATGAGATACAGCCTGGTGACAGACGGACAGACAGACAGACGGATCGCGGAGTCTTAGTAATAGGGTCCCGTTTTTACCCTTTGGGTACGGAATCCTAAAAACAAACAAATATGGATTATTTGTTTACTACAAAAATATTTAAACCACGCAAGTAATCGAAGCAATAATACCTATAAGGTGCAGGCCACATAGAAATGGCGTCGGGCGCGGACCTGGCACGGGCGGCTTCCTATACCATTCAAATTTCATACAAAATGCATGGTAATAAAGCGCAATTTAGGACACACGGTATGTCGTCATAACTAGAGTTGCCGCGAATACTCGCTATTATTCGGTATTCGGCATTACTCGTAATTTTTTTGATATTCGTCGAATACCGAATAATATTATAGCTAGTATTATTCGGCATTCGGCGAATAGTCGTCGAAAATAAAAATAAAAGAACTAATGAGTTAAAAATAATCATTTTTTTAATTATTTGCCTTAATAAAACAATACACAATATCAATTATTATCTGTAATATGTGCCTGTGCCTATCATATTCATGAAATTAAATTAGTAAGGCTTTTTAATTAATATTTAAAATCCAACAGAGGCAGATTGTGGTGCAAAAAAACAATTTTTTCTGCACGTTCCTGAGCAAGTCGGTTTCGTTTTTCCTCGTAAATTAAACCTGCCTCGGAAAATAGTCTTTCTGAATAAACAGAGCTTGCTGGTGTGATTAAGTATCGTTTAGCAAGCTTACTATTCTTATTGGTACTCAAAGCCAAATATTTTTAATGTTTTTTTTTATGTCGAATAGTAATGTCGAGTTATTCGACTATTCGCCAAAGTGAATGGCGATTAATCGGTATTCGACTATTCGCTATAAACACTATTCGCGGCAACTCTAGTCATAACCATGTCCAAGCATCGCATGTCTAAGACATAGGCCTCACCCAAGCGTCGCTATTTCGATCGTTTCTGTGCTTCTCATAGGCGGATTCCCTTACCAGATCTTCGTTCCACCAAGTGTGGCCTTGCAACACTGAACAAAAAAAACGCCTACTTGCAATGTTGCGCTTCTCGGTACGAGGTCAGCACAAAAAAAACCTATCAGCCAAATAGAGAGAAACAGTACCTAGATACTTATTAATAACATCGATCTATATTCTAAAGGGCATCAAGGGTTGATCACCCCTAAGGCTTTTAGACAAAACCCTAATGGTCTAGTACAATTATATTCCCTTTTTAGGGTTCCGTACCCAAAGGGTAAAACGAGACCCTATTACTAATACTCCGCGATCCGTCTGTCTGTCTGTCTGTCCGTCTGTCACCAGGCTGAATCTCATGAACCGTGATAGCTAGACAGTTGAAATTTTCACAGATGATGTATTTCTTTTGCCGCTATAACAACAAATACTAAAAACAGAATAAAATAACATACAACAAACGAGATTTCTTTGCCGTTTTATGCGATAATGTTACGGAACCCTTCGTGCGAGAGTCCGACTCGCACTTGGCCGGTTTTTGTTTCTACTTGCCCGGACTCTTTCAAGTGGCACCTTTTTAGAAATTGCCCTATGGTTCCCTCTTTTATTCGAGTCCGTTATTAAGAGCAATAAAAAATTGTGTAAAGTTTATTGCCTGAGCACGTGATGCCCTTCCACTGATACCAAATGACCTCCCCGGTAAAAGGCATATATAGTTTGCCCGTGAAAACGTAACGATCCAGTCAGTAGTCTAGTCAGTACCATTGCATGAATGGCCCTGACTTTCGCATGTTCTACCTTATAGCGTCGAGGCATGACACCCGAGTTATACGATTTTCTCAAACCATCTAAGGAACTAACCACTAAAACGTTGGTCACGATCGCTGTACGTATGGAATGGAATGTACCTACGTAAATGGTTATTTATAAAATAGCACCAACCTACCGAAATGACAGCAAAAAATATCTGTGACTCACGTGTCTACTAAAAATGATTGCGTGTTTAGAATTGATTGACTGCTAAAGAGAAGAGACGAAGACGCGAAGAAGTTGTTATAGAACCAGTAGCAAACATACGGCATATCAATATCAGAAGACAGATTAGTTAAAAGACAAAACGTTAAGAGGAAACGGGGGCAGAGAGCGCCGACTGAATTTCCTTAGTAAAAATTCATAATTCGAGGTTTGGCTCTCGTCTCTTTCCGCCTCCAATATTGGACCAATTTAAAAGATATTCCGTAAACTGAAAATTAAAGATATATACTATGTCCCTATGTTTTCCTTTTTGATGATACATTATCTTTAGAAGCACTAGGGCCCCAAAAAAATGCTCAAAATTGCGCTGTCAACAGAGGCTTAGTGTACAAATTTGACAAATATAAATGAAAAAAGGAAAACATAGGGACATAGTATATATCTTACTTTACCAGTTTATGGAATATCTTTTAAATTGGTCCAATATCGGCGGAGGAAAGAGACGAGAGCCAAACCTCGAATTATGACTTTTTACTAAGGCAATTCAGTCAGCGCTCTCTGTCCATATTTCCTCTTAAAAATCCAGAATGTTTAAAAAAGTCGAAGTAATGTCGCGGACACAGAAGGCTATTACTAAGCATTCGCAAGTTCATTGAAAAAAGTCTTTAGTCTCCAATGAATCACAAATGATAAGATTATGCAGGTTCCGCATTGGCTATGACGTAACTGCTCTTTAGAATTCCAATATTATTCATCTGTACTCAGAAGACTGTTTGTAGTAGAGAATCCGATGGTCCACTCATTAATCGTCGCGCATCAATTAGTATCGATATCGAGTCTATCGAGCAAAACAAGTTTTCATATACACGTTTTGCCGCCGACAATGTCAGGTTTTCCCCCTTTTCCCACGCTTTCCAATTCATCATCATATTTTGTGCCTATGACGTACCTTGATGACATAAAAAAATTGCAAAGATAAGTGTGATTAAATCACGAGGGGATGTCCAGAATGTTTTCCATTAAATACATCTACTTGTGACAACCTGCCTAGCTCTTGTACCTAAAAAAAACTTTTTTGCAAAAAAATCCTACCGACTTCCAAGTTTTTTATTTGGAAGTCGGTAGTATTTTTTTGCAAAAGGTTTTTTTATTTTACCCTTTGTAGTTTTACCTACCTAATAGGCAAGTTGTTTAGTAAGTACCTATGACGCCAGAATAGATTACCCGAATAACATGCAACTTGTACATAATCGGTGAAATGAGAGATAGACATCACGCCAGTACGCTCGAAAGGGGTACGCAGGTACGTACCCCTTTCGAGCGTACTGGCGTGATGTTATGTTATGAAATGGAATAAACAATAAAAAGACATACGATTGCAGCAATCCCGAGATATTTGCCGTTGTTTATTGAAGAGTTCTGTTGCATATCTCCGAAGTTCTTCATCTGATCTTCACCAAATTAAAATGGGACCGGGAAAAGAATTTTCAAAATCGGTCCACAATTGTCGGAGATAACGGGGAACAAAAAATAATACATGGAGTCGAACATAGAACCTGGCCTCCTTTTGAACCGACTTACCAAAAAGGAGGTTTTTGGTAAGTCGGTTCAAAAGGAGGACAGTTTGGGTTTTCAACTTCCCAAGATGTATTCCCAAAAGGTCTTTAAAGTCTTTTAATACGATATTCCTTCCTTCCATCATTGTTTCAATGTTAGCTTCAAGTATTGCTTAAATAGGCTCTGAATGAAAAAATATTCAACTAGGTTCCACCAGAGCGTAACAATCAGCTATACATAGTTTCAAGGTTAAGGTCCAAGTTGCAAGACTGAGTCGTTCCGATGATGTGCAGACGTCGAAATAATTTTATCTGCTGGTTGTCGAACGAATATATCTACGTAAATAAAACTTCGAGCAAAACGTGTTTTAGTAAGACTTTAGGGTCTAATGGCATATGTATGTGTTATTGTGAGTTACGAAATCAGTTTGCTGGAGGCATTTTTTCCAGTACTTTTCTTGATTATATTCCTGTTGAATTCAGAAATATTGTTAGACGTATGTAAACATACTGGTAGGTATTCAACTTTGTCCGGCTAGATTGGAAGCCTACCCGAACACGGTTGGGAAAATGGCGAGCCGGAAAATCGTCGTCTAACTTGAATCAGTAATGAGCGCAAAAGAACCCTTCGATTTCCCCTTGCGTAGGTTTTCTCTGGCGCTATCCACCACCACAAAAACTGATGGGAGATGTATCAAACATTGGAATTAATTCGTTACTCCGACAAAACCACCCAACCGCGGTAATTATAGCAATCTTGAAGATTGCTTGTCCAGCCCTATTACACCTAGTCAATGCCCCTAGTGGACTTTATATATTATACTCCTAACTGTTCGACTCTTGATAGCCGTTGCTGAGAAGCGACAAAAAGCTAGGTAATTTCACCTAGCTTTTTGTACGCTAATCACTTTTTAATGACGACCTTGTATCATCGTAGTGCTTGCCAATTTATTATTCGAACCCGTTCTATCTGGTTATGTAAACGAACGGGCTTCATAGTTCATTAGGTACGCCACGTGATCCGATGTAGTATCGAGTCGGATTTCACAGCGTTATTACTACTATATAATACGGGATTGCAGAGGGTTTGTTTGGCTATGAATTCTAAATCTAAAATCAATAACATAAAAATCTTTTCCATGAACATGAAGTCCTCTACAATTGCAATGCAAATTCCTTGACTATTTTTCAAGGGTGTGCCAGCCGGAGAACTTTCATACTGAAGAAATTAATGCAAGCTCCGAGTTCAAACTGCTGCCAATTGGAAGAGGACCACCAGAGGTGGATCTTCTCCATAGCTTCATCTTTTTGACTGACCGAGCTTGACAATTGAAAAGTAAATGATTGAATTGATTTAAATGCTTTGAGTTTGAAGCTAGGATCATATACCATATTTATATTACTTGAACATACAATTACCAAGTACACGTTCATTTAAATTAGTGCCTACGCTCTTCATAAAATGTTTGATGAATAACAATATTGAAATTAGATTATCAACAATTAACATTATGCATAGTGCTAGCTAACACTTTAAGGCGCCGATTCCCTTGAGTAGCTGATTTTCAAATGAGAATCACGTCAAAATTGCTAATCGTAATTTTTTGAAAAAAATATATGTTATATTAGACTATTTTCTTAATAATTTGATCTGAGCAAATTTTGAGTTTTATTCTTATAACATAGTGTAATTAATTTGTAAAGTTATGTCTAAAACGGACAAAAACACGACAATCACACTAAAACCGCTGGGCGTATTTTAATGAAATCGACACCATCTCAAAGACAATTTAATTATCCACATTTTGATCTAAGGCTTTTTTTTTTAAAGTCACAGAATAATAGGGAAAGTACAAAAAACTACCAAATTTTGGGTCGCGTGGGTGTGAAACGAGTGCGCGTTTTGTTCCCTCAAGGTAGTTGGCGTTAGTCGTCGTCTTAAAATGATTAAACATAATTGATAAGCCTGTAGTTAATTCAGTACATTCTAGTATGCTGACCAGATTATAATCAGCGTTGGGCGGGTTCGCATTTGGAGCCCAGCTAGAATTTACGTAAAATATTGGGCACAATGCAGCTCACGTATTATACACTGAATATAAGCCGATAAGTGGGAATAAGTTCATCCATTTCAAAGAGGATTTATGTATTACAATAATTTGATTAAGTGTTGCTCTAAATCCAAGCTATAAAATGCAATTTTCTAAACCCGTATTGGTCCAAGAGTCTAGCTTAACATCTGTCTGGCACCTTTTTGACCTAGGGTAGGGCGTGGACCTCGTTTAGATGTGGAGGTCTGTGACCCTTGTCGTTTTGATCCACCTTGTCTGCGATCTTCTTTGTGTAGTTAAACGTCTAGCCGCCAGACGGCTAGCCTAGAAGCAATCTGTAATCAAAGATGATTTTAGGGACGGGCAGAATATAGGTATTCACTTTGATTGTCTGGATGCTGTGGTAGTAAACTCAAATAGTCCCCCTATATATTATCTCGAGAAATAACAGAGTTCGGAATTCTACTACTCGGCGTAAAATACACACCTCAGATATTTTATTAAATTGGTATTTATATATTTGGTACATAAAGGTTTATCGGCTTCGGTTTTTTTCCTCGTGATAAAGTTACTTACTACAGGGAAAACTAAATTAGGGGCAAACCGAACCGAACATTAGAATAGTTTCGACTCGAGTTAGTGCAAGCTGTGAGAGTGAATAGTGTTCTTATTTTAATAATTCTTGTTCCAGGTGCTATAATTATTAGAGAAGACTGAAACCTTTTGTTAAAGACTGAGTGATGACATAGCCCAAAGATGTCGAAAGTGCTGAGCTCTCTCGGCGGGGCGCTGCCCGACGAGAGACCCTTGCTGTCTCTGCAGATCGTGGAGAGTGCAGCCAAGTGCCCTCTGGGGTACTGGCTAGTCAGCCGGACCTATGATGAAGACTCTGATGCAGGGTTACTGCGCACGAATGGACTGTTCGGGAAGAAGCCTAGCCATTATATTTGTTTGTCCAAGTCGGAAGGTAAGTTATTATGTAGTTGTTATATGTTTTGCGACATAAGCAGCATAAGCTGCTGCTCCGAGGGATGGAAAGTCTTCACGAGTTATTGTCATTGGAAAACTAGGACGTAAACGTATTTGTGCATTCGCTGATTATGATTAATCTCCAGCGTTTGATGGTCCATCATAGAATTCACATTATATTGCCATAATTGCGGTGTTACTTCCGCAAAAGCAATAATAATATTAATATTATTATTTTTATTTTTTTTCTTTATTTATTTCTACCTACTTAACTACTGGAATTAATTTACTACGGGTTCTTATAAGAACCACTTAAATACTGGTCCGGTTTTCAATATAAGAAGCCGGTCTGCAACTATAATCTATAAATGAACCCAGAGTTTGACGCCTACCTTTAACTGGAACGATATTGAACTTCTCTGTCGACTCCGGGATCTGGGACACTTCATGTCCCTGGCGCCCATTTAATAATAATTTACTTTTAAATATAACTGGAAGGTTGTACCTAGATATTTTATTAATATTATCTTACCCTCATTTAATTAACATTAATTAATTTTAACTTTAAAGATAAAATTAGGAATCAGTGCTCGGCTTATCTTCCACCCCCCACCGCCTTAGTTTTACCGACTGAATTTATCGCTGGCTGGCTTTATAAAGGTGATACCTTTAAGTTACATTCTAAGACTATAGACTTAAGCGATTTAGGACTGTTTGTCCTTGTTTAAAAGCTTGTGTATTGAATCTGTGGGATTTTGTTTCATTACCCCGAGAGGGACAAAATCACACAGGTGCTTTATTTGTAAGGTAATAAACTTCTCATCTTGCATCTGGGACTCGGTTCCATTACCCCGAGAGGAACCGAATCTCAGAGGTAACGGAAATTGTTTTAAATTAATAAACTTATTTAGTTTTGAACAGATTGTTGTTTCCTTCTATTGAAATATTCACCCACCCTACATCTGGGATTTTGTGTAGGTACCCCGACAAAATCTCATATGTAACAGTGTGTGTGTGTGTGTGTGTGTTTTTATATTATTATTTTTTTATATAATATTGTACATTACTTCTACCTTGACTTAAGGGTACACTAGTCAACGGCACGAACTATTTTGTGCGCGTGGTTAAAATGCATTTTATATCAACCGACAACACGTGCGGAAGAGATAGATGCTGTGATGAGCAGTAGGAAGCTAGTTCGCGTACGAATACACACTTTTGCAAATTTGTAGCGAAATGGATAATGATTTAGGAAGAAACCGAGCGCGCGAAATTTTATAAACAGACCTTTGGCAGTCTAGATATCATGAAAAAACGACTAAATCTATCTGATCAAAATAAAATTATATGCAGTGTTGAACTACTAATCTATCCCTTTATGGAGGCCGTTTTGCCATTTTCCTTCTTATGGTATTTATTTGCGCCCAAAAATGCGTTAAAATTAGTGTCGAAATGTGGAAATTTCGACGCTCATAACTTTCAAACATTTTAATTTTTTACTTTTTCGCTTCCATACAGGGCTAGATAATGATGAAACAAATTGATATCACTTTTTATTTTGAACGTACATCGTCAAACAGTGGAATACTCCCTAGACTACGTTTGTATGGAAAAAAATCGACTAGTGTAACCTTAAATCAAGCTAAGAGCGTAAACATAAACACTTTCACGCTCATTCGAAACACGGTTTAACTGTTGAAAATCTCATTAGAGTTAATGTTCCCCGCGTACAGCGAGCTTATGAACGGACGTTAAAATGTGAAGTGATTATAATCCTAGAGGCTTATGATTAATTGGGAGAGCTCGGAACATTCCGGCCACTTAAACCGTCGGTCCACACAACGCTTTGTTGGATTCCTTCTAACTTTAAACTAAATTTTGGAGAAAGAAAAAGTGCGTGCACCAGGAATAGATATGACCTCAGATTGCAATTCTGTGTGCGTCCCTGCTCGTTACGAGTAAACGTAAAAGATCAAGTGACGCATTACGAAAAAAGTACGTCATTGATTTGTCACAATTTAGGTACAAAAGTAACACTGCAATACTGGATGACAAAGTATGCATGAAAAATCATTGTCTACTAAGGATTTTCTTTAAAATAGAAAAAAAAAAAAAAACTTGAGAGGTGTCAAGGGACACCCGGATGGAACGAAGTTATATACATACATACATATATATCATCATCTGCCTAGCCTTTGCCCAACTATATTGGGGTCGGCTTCCAGTCTTACCGGATTCAGCTAAGTACCAGTGTTTTACATGGAGCGACTGCCTATCTGACCTCCACAACCCGGTAACTGGGTAACACGGTACCTCTTGGCAAGACTGGTGTCAGATCTCAAGCTTCTGACTACCCGTAACGACTGTCAAAGATCTTCAAATGACAGCCGGGACCAACGGTTTAACGTGCTTTCCGAGGCACGGAGGAAACTCGGTATGTTGAAATGGTCACCCATCCACGGACCGACCTCGTCAAGCGTTGCTTAACCTTGATGATCCACCCGTGCGGCTGTAATTATTTAGCCACGAGCTCCTCTACAATACAATAGTAACAGTATCTGCGGTTAACAGTTAGAAATAGATTAACAATCAAACCGATCCAATTTCCTTCTGGTTTCCCGTACCTAAATAGTTTACTCTGTCATTCGAACAACAAGAACATTTGTAATGCAGAGAAAGGCTTCAAATCGATTGTCTTACTCGTTATCCGACACCAAATACCCGAGTAATCGATTTAACGAATTGATACGCGCGGCGGTGACAGAACGAAGCATTGTCTTTACGCGGTACTTACTGGCTTACACAACTCGATAAATACTGGCCGGCAAGATAAATGGGTCACTGTGATAAACTGAATTATGAAAGCCCTCAATAATAAATAATAAATAATAAATTCTTTTATCTATGAGGCCAAAGCCCTTATACGGGCAGAAATAAAAAGAAAGATAAATATGGTTTTGTTGACTGCTAGATTTGAGTGGCTGCAGTGGTGTTTGCTGTAGGCTACAAATGTCAAACTTTTCAGTTACTTCTTTCAGTACAAAGTGAAATTCTTTCTGTGATTGACCATGTGGAATTCGATAGATTTGTGAAGACCTAATCACAAATATGTCAACAATCACGTATCCAATCGCTTTATTTGCTAGTTAGTAACGTCAATGACCATCTAATTTGATCCGGAAATAATTTAAACAATAGGCTGCCCCAAAAAATCTAAGCCAATCTAATTGCGGCCAGTACAGGAACGGTCGCAGTCATTCACTTTCATTAAACTTGGTACGAAGGTCGAATCTGTTGTTCGATCATTACTCAATGCTCGTAACGGGGCCACGACCGATGACCGAAGACAGGCCTGCGACCAGCCCCCAGACACGCTTAAGGCGAGGCGTCGTGCTAATGGAAAGCGATAATTTGTCGCATTTGTACGGTAAAACTGTAAAGTGCCCTCTGTCGGCGCGACCATGCGTTCGAATCTATAATATAAAAACGAATCGCTAAATGTGTTACTTGAATATAAATTAAACTCCTTTTTCCTTTTATTTTTTTATCAGTATTACGAGCCATCGTAAGTTGTTAAAATTAATAACAAAAACATATTGAATTTATATGTTCAACTAGCTAGTAGCTGTGCTCGCGGCTTCGCTCCCGTCATCTGCCTGCCAAACCTACCATACTTACCAGCCTGCCTGCCTACTCCACATACTCAAAAATATACATACCACATAGCAATTTTTTTTCTAGGATCATTCTTTTGCGTAAAATCTTAACACCGCGATTCAGAAAATGACTTCAAATGCACAACGCCATCTATCGAATAGCGAGTTCAACTGTCCGAGTAACTGAATTGCGTGAGCTGTGATAATTTTACTTCTTGAACACTTTAAATTCATCTAACTTTTGATAGAGTGAACCGATTGCGATGAAACAAAAACTAAGTAATTCTTCAAGATACGCACAATTTTTATGTATAAAAGTTATCTACATTGGTTTCGTACATTTCACGTGATGCGTGCACAAATAAACAGACAAACAGACAAAAATTCCAAAAATGCTAGCAATGGGTTCTGTTGGTTATCCTTTAACACCCTGGCTATTTTTTTTCGATGTACAAAAAATATTTTTCTACAGATTTATTATATGTATTGATGACGCTCTACGCAGTTTTGAGTAAACCGATAAAATACTCCATATTACGCAGTAAATTTAAATTACAATAGTTGGCTCATCGCGCATCTCTTGTTATCTATGCAGTCAAACGTTACAGGTCTTGCTGCGGCCTTAAATCTGTTTACTACAGCGATATTGGGTCACTGCCTCATTGTTATAAAAACGGTGTGCCATTCCTTGTAAATGGATTTTTAATACGCGTTCATTGTGCTCCGAGAAATGGGTGTTCCACGTAACTTGGTTCGTAGAGGGTTTTTGAACGCCTTTCTGTTCATACTTCGGCGAATAATCCTTTAGGGCGTTGACCCAGAAAATATTGAAGGCGAGTGTGACCGTTATTTACCTGCAGATTTTGTTCTCAATATCCAAAATTTAAGTGACACCGTTTTCAGTTTGTAATGTTGCCGAAATAATGAGACTTATCTGTTCTTCTCTCGACGAAAATTCTACAGAAACAACTACGGCGCATATCATCTACATTTTTGACCTTTGCCTGTTGCCACGGTTATGCTTCAACCATGTTATCTTGACTCAAAGAAACCGTTCATCAACGTACAAAGCCGTGAATAGAGATACTTGTGTACGTCATCAAGTTCAGATACACTAATTAGCCCTCAATAACCAAATTGTATCGTATCGTTCAGATGCTCAAAAGTTTAGTTTATAACTGTGGTAGGTAATTGGTTCTCCCAACGAAAGGTCATGTGTACTCAACGGCACGTCTCTATGCATATCAGCTGCTCAGCGAATCCACTTTTGACCTCTTCCCCGTCTTCCCCCCTAAGCTTCAATCACGTTATCGCCTCCATTTTTAGGATGCCGTACGCCAAGGGTCCAAAGGGAGCCCTATTACTCACGTGTCCGTCCGTCTGTCACACAGGTTTTACAGCCAAACGGTTGGAGCTTACAGTCTTCAATTTTTAGGGTACCGTACCCAAAGAGTGAAAACGGGACCCTAATACTGAGACTCCGCGATCCGTCTGTCCGTCTGTCACCAGGCTGTATCTCATGAACCGTGATAGCTAGACAGCTGAAATTTTCACAGATGATGTATTGCTGTTGCCGCTATAACAACAAATAAAATAAAACAGAATAAAATAAATATTTAAGTGGGGCTCCCATACAGCAAACGTGATTTTTTTGCCATTTTTTACGATAATGGTACTGAACCCCTTCGTGCGCGAGTCTGACTCGCACTTGGCCGGTTTTTTATTATTGATAGGCTTGCGATTGGCCACCATTCCACCTATTACCAGTGGCGGCTAGTGGATCATACTCACTCATAGTAGTAGTAGTGCACTTTGCCGTCTCACTGGGTAGTGTGTAATAGTGTTAGATTTACTAAAATTCACAGGAGCGTATGTAAATCGGCAAACCATCTCGCTAGCGACTTCTAATTCGACGCCAACGCCATCTAGTTACGTCGTTGTACAACTTGTAACGTTGGTACTCGACCCGAAGATAAAATTCGTTCGTCAAACTTCGCCCGCTCTCGGTAATCTTCGGTTCGCTGGGACGGCGCACGAGAATGGTCATATTTTGCCGTACATTTTCTATTGAACTATCTCTGTCTCACGCGCCAGGCGTTTTCGCTTGTTTCTCGTAGAATAGTATGAACTCTCGCCGTGCGCTTTAGCCTAGCGCACGGGGAGTATTTTTTTACAGCAATATACGTCTTATTGCTTTAGTAAAGAGCTTAAATTTGTTCGTCATAATTTCGTAAATATTGAATAGATCGTTAATCAGATATTATTAATTATTTTTATTTCATTTCTAAACCTTCAAATCTGGCAGTTCAGTGCACGAGTGAACTTAAAGTACAGCCGCCTCTGTAGATAAGTAGTTACTCCATATAAAAGACTGGTATTACTGCTACTTAGTAATTTTTGCTGAGACAAAAAAGATAACGGTCGATCTTCGATGAAGGATACACGTGTATTATTCTTCATCGAAGCGGTTAACCGTACAATTTTTTTAATACCAAATATAATATTGCGTATCCCAAAGATATGTTACTTGTTTTATGTATTTGGTCAAAATATGATAACATAGCCAATTAATTATTTCACTCTCAATATTATAAATGATTTTATTTCTGTAAGTTGGTTTGTACAAACACTTTTACATGTCGATCATATTTTTAAAACTAGATGAGGTCGGCGTTTCCTATCTGACTACTCTGAGAAGAAAGGCCGAAACAAAATCAGAGGTCACAGTCTCTTTTAAAGTCCAGACAAAAATCTTGGTTAGATCATGTGTGAAGACCATTGATGACAGATTGATGTCCGAAATGGTCTTACTACTACAACACATGAATAATCCCCAATCTTTCTCTTCTCACCAATTCTTGGTTCCGGAGATAGCTCCACGTACTTCAGCCTGATTGCTAAATACAGCAAATGTTTACAGATGTACTGTTTCAAGTCATGTAGGACAGTTACATCTACCGGTTAGCCAATCATCAATGTTGATTGGCTTTCTTCCATGTACTGAAAAACTGTTTTACATACCATGTTCTAACCGGCTGGAATCCTGGAGTATGTCGTTGATTCAGTTGTCTGTATTCGGGTTGCGGGTTGAATAAATAAAGCAATTTAGAATTGTAATTTTTGCTATTAATGTTACTGTTTTACAAAACAATATTTGGTGAGCATTTATCTATTTTGGTAAGCAAAAAGAACATAAATACAAAACATACAGTTATTCTGATGAGTGTTTATTTATTTTGGTACTTAAAACGTTGTACTTTAGGCACCTCGGATTTAATCAAAGTATGTACCATTGCTATCTATGCACTTTTGCCATCTCACAGGTAGTTCATTGATCCCTTTACCAGTGGTGTCTCATCCCATACAAAGAAACCGTGCCAACGTACTATACTGATTATTTTTTGTACATCGATTGCGTTCGGTTCCGTTCCGTTCCACGGATATAGATGGTGATCTATCTATCCGCCGTGGAACGAAACCGAACGCGATAGATTTACAAAAAAAAATCGGTATAATCAGATGAAAACGCTAGTTACGTCGGCACGGTTTCTTTGTATGGGATCTGTCTGTATGCTAGTATTATATTATCTGTGCCTTTACTAAAAACCATTCGGACGGGCATCAATAAAATCTTTGAAGGCGCTTTGGACTGCCCCATCGGAGTTGACTTTTTTCTCTTGCAAGAAGTTATCCAAATTTCGAAAAAAAAAAGTAATCTGTTGGAGCAAGGTCCGGGGAGTACGGTGGATGTCTTAGTCATTCCAATTGAAGCTCCTCTAATTTGGTAGACGTCTGTTGTGCAGTGTGTAGTCTAGCGTTGTCCTGAAGCAGCAGTGGCTTACAGCGATTGTCCAGCCTCGGCTGTTTAGCAGCTAGCTTTTCCATCATAGTTTGCAGTTGCTGACAATAGACATCCGCCGTAATCGTCTGGCCAGATTTAAGAAAGCTGTAGTGATCGACACCGGCACTAGTCCACCAAACGCTCACAAGTAATTTTTTTTGAGTAAAGGAGACGGATACGCTTTCATACAATTTTGGGCCTGGATGTAAAAAGATGAAATTGGTGTTAATTGATAGCTACTATATTATCAAACATTCACTGAAAATTTTGCAGATTTTGGCAATCTGAGAGCCGAGATAAAAGAGATTAATGAAAAGTGAGGTTACGTCACAATCTATACATACCTAACAGCTGATTTTTGACCTGTCAATTATAGACCGACTTTGAAAATTCTTTTTTTTGTTCGAAAGAGTATGATCCGAAATTGGTCCCATTTTAATTTGGTCAAGATCTGATGAAGAACTTCGGAGATATACAACAGAACTCTTCAATAAATAACGGCAAATCTCTCAAGATTTGCCGCAATCGCATGACATGCGATTGCAGCAATCTAGGTATAAACAATAAATTATTGTTTATACCATTTCATAACATAACATCACGCCAGTACGCTCAAAAGGTGTACGCAGATCTCTAATTTCACCGGGTATGTTCAAGCTCAAAGGCTTTATTATGTAGGTACAACTAAAAAGGGAAAATAAAAAAACTATTTGCATTGGTACCTACGAAAGACACCGACTTCCAAAAATAAAGTTACTTTTCACTTTGTAGTTTTTTATTTGGAAGTCGGTAGATTTTTTTTGTAAAAAAGTTTTTTTATTACAGTGACTAGTCGCTATGCCACAATTTACACAACGATCCATGGTGTCAATATCCAACAAGTTCAACGTTAAAGCGGAGTTCTCAGTGTCCGGTATGGTAGAAAGGCAAGGGTCGTACAAGAAGGTAGATCAGAAGTCCGTAGAATGAAAGCAGGGGTCGTGGAAAATATCAATAAAACTATGGGGGGAAACACACTTAAAATGCACACGCACTAGACGATACGAAACCATTATATTATATATTACATTAGTACATTAATACCTCAATGTACGAAGCATAGACCAGTGTTTCTCAACCCGTGTGTCGCGACCCCCTGGGGGGTCGCAAGAGGTCGCGAAAACTACCTCAGTAAAAAAACAATAAGGTTTAAAAATATAGAACATCTCATGCAAATTCCAATAAGGCTAAAGACGACTAGGATACATTGTTTTGTTTCGGAGATCCAGTGCCTACCTTCCCGCATCATCATCTGATCAGTTCAATGGTACCATTATCATCATTACCATTTATTTATGATTACGAATATGCTTCATCATAGTCGGTTATTCGAGATATCTTATACTCGTGACGTGATAAGGGTTTATCATTGAGAAGTTCCAGTGGCCATCTGTGGTCATCTTCGACAGTTCCCATTCACAAAATAATTAATTCTGAGTGCAAATGATTGTATTGTTGATGAAATATATATAATTCCAATGCTCTAAGTATGCCTATAACATTTGAGGAGTTCCCTTGATTTCCATGGGATCCCATCAGATTCTGACTAAGTGTCAATGGGACAACTTCGGGAGTATAACCTTTCAAACCCAAAAAGATTTTTCAAAATCGTTCACAATCGGTGGAGTAACTGTGGAACAAACATACAAAAAATACATACATTCGAATTGAGAACCTCATCATTTTTGAAGTCGGTTGAAAAAAAAACAAGTGTCAAAGTTCGCTTAATATTTTTTTATATTATGGGGGTCGTGTCATGAAAAAGGTTGAAAAACACTGGCATAGACTATAATGACAGACAGAGTGTCATGTCATGCATATCAACGTCAAGTCAGAGTTAGCACAGATTAAAAATACAATAATCGATTAGTAAACGTGAATCGATTTATCTTAATTATGTAGATATTTAATTGGTGTAAACTGTTTAATACGTTAATTCTAATAGATTTAATTATTTTAATTGAATTAATCATCTGGTTAGAGCATTTTCTTAAATAGTATGAACTCCGTCACGTTAATCGATTATAATTTAATTGATATTCGATTTACTTCGTAACCATCTTAATTTTTTGTTTTCTCATTTTCCAGATTGTGAATTAAGCTGATTTTTCACATTTTGAACTAGAAAAATATAACCCTTTTTTTAAACCATACCTCAACTTATTACATTCAGGCCCAGAAATCCCCGTCTCCTTTTCGCTTGGGTCAGGATTTGGCTGGTTCGCCAGGGTTCAGCCATTGCGATGAGCGTTTCCGATTATTGTACAGGATCCACTTTTCATCACAGGTAATGATTCGATTTTAAATCCCTTCATTATTGTGACGGTTGAGTAATGTAACGCAGCAGTCGACGCGCGTTTATCGGTTTGCTGCACTCAATTCATGAGGTACCCACCTTTCAAGCTTTTTCACCTTCCCAATTTGCTTCAAGTGGATTAAAACAGTTTTATCACTAACACTGCGATATTTTGACGTGAGAATTTTCGATTAAAAATTGGGGTAGTTTTTTTCGATATTTAGTAAAAATAAGGTGGAAAAGTAAATATCTTAATAAAAAAATTACAGTGTATTTGAGACATGAAAAGGTAAGTTTTTACCAACCTGAGCGAAAAAAAAAAATTGTGAAATAAAAATAAAATTTGAGGTTATGTGAAAAAAGTGTAAGTACAAAAGTTGTAGATCTTTTTATTATCTACAACTTTGCCATTTAACTTTTATCCATAGGACTTGTAGTTATGCAGGAAATAGAGATAAACCGTTTTCACCCTTAAAAACGCACTCCCTTCCACTTCCCGACCTCTTTTTTTTGTTATATTCTCTTTTCTATTGGGTTTCTTCTACTATAATTTTTTTTCATTTAAAAAAATATAGATTCTGGTCTACTTAGTCTTACTGCCGCACTCAGAGACATTTAACGGTTACTTAAGTCGCTCCTTAGTAAAGATTTTGTACTAAAAATCTATACTAAGGAGAGCTTTAAGTAACCGTTAACGTCTCTGAGTGTGGCAGTTTGAGTCTGAAATTTTTTTTGGTGGTCATTTAGATTGTACCCCTAACAATCAGACAGAGTTAGGTAATTTCGACAAAGACAAAGACAAAGATATTTTATTTCAAGTAGGCCACCAAGCGGCACTTTTGAAATAATAGTTGAAAAATAATAATAGTTGATTCTACCGTGCATTCGGAAAGTAGCTTGTAATGGAGAAGAATGCACAAGAAACTCCATACTTACTCTTTAAAAAAAAAAAACTTTTTACAATATTTAGGTACATAAGTACATACATTGATGAATGAAATTGAGTTTATACAATACAAATATATTTATACAGTCTTCAGAAGGTCCAACAATAATTCAAAACAATAATGTTCTGCATATCACTTGTTTTTGCGCCCTAGTGGCTGTGGAGCAGGACTAGCATTTAGCCAAGCATTTTTATCATTGATGTAATCCCCTAACTTATAATATGCCAGCCTGCATAGTGTGCGTTTTATACAAGTTTTAAATTTCGTCTCATTCAGTCTCATGTTCGTCTCATAAGTCTCATTCGACTTTACAATAATTAAATTATATTTCTTTGATTGTATTAGTATAAGTGGTGTTGCTTTATCTTGATAGTTACAAGATTGTATAGTAATTAATGATTATTTGATTTGTTAAGAAGTATATATTTTGTTAAGATAGTATTATGAGGTCATTCTAATCAGTCACTGGGTTTTATATACTTAAAGAAATATGAATAATGTGGCCATAATTTTATGAGTAGGTATTTGATCACTTGCGTTGCGTGAATCATTTGCTCATTTATTTTGACTGCAGTTACAGAGTAGAGTGAGTTTTGTGAACAGGGGGGTGACCAAAAATCAAAATCAAAAAGTCATTTATTCAAACTAGGCTGAGAATCAGCACTTGCCGAACGTCAAAATTACATAAGACAGTCCCCCAAAAACGCCCGCCCTTCACCACTTCCTAGTGCTTTTGCTGGGAAGAAGAAGTGGCGCAACAAACTCCCCAGCAGCACAGCTGTCTGTTCAGTTAGAAAAAAAACAAAAACTTGATTCTATACAATAGTATGCAAATAATTTACATTACTCAAAACAAAAAATTAAAATAAAATATATTTGCCATAATGACAGCTAGCACACGCCAATATACCAACAAAAACATCGAAATCTAAACTCAAGCGAAAATAAAAACTAATAATAAAAACGTAAACGGAACCATACGCTCCAGACCATACGCTCCGGACCATACGCTCTTAGAGTAAGGTTATTTTGAGATCGCGTAAATGACAGATGTATACAAGTCATATAAATCTGTCACTTACACACACTCAAAATAACCTTACTCTAAGAGCTTATGGTCACACCCTGAACTGAACAGAAAGCTTATCAAACACTTACACTTCACACACACACACCTTCCTACACACAAATTACATTCATACATACACTCCTAGATAACAACCAACAACCAAAATATTTCACTACATTAGCTGTGTTAACAACAACTGTAAACAATCAGTAAAGTCACGGTTGTATTGTATTATATAAATTGAAGCCGAAAAATGTCCGACTCCTAAGATACACTCTAGTTCTAAGATAAGTCTGCGTGCGAGACCAGTGGTGGCTCAGTTGTATCGGCCGCGACTTACAAGTTGTAGGTCGTGGGTTCGAGCCCAGGTAGGCGCTTTACTTTGTGTAAATTATTTCATCACCACTGCTCTCAAAACGGTGAAGGAAAACATCGTGAGGAAACCGGCATGTCCTAGAACCAAAAATTCGAAGACATGAGACTTTCACCAACCCGCACTGGGCCCGCGTGGTGGATTACGGCCCATTCCCTCTCATAGAGAGGAGGCCTGTGTCCTAGCAGTGGGAACATTAATAGGCTGATGATGTTTTGATGATGTACTAATAAATAAACTGTCTTATTATATTCCAGTGTACCTATATGGTGCGTTTAAGACCTAGTTTGGTGGCTACACCCGTTTTTCGGTGATTGGCAAGCCCTCCCACATTGTTCCCAAATGTGTCAACCAGGAACCCAGACACCCTCAGTTAATCGATTACTTTCCACTCGAATAACTTACTACCGTAATCCTTAGAAGCCCTTTCAACAACTGTACAGTAGAATACTGAAGAATCTATAAATAGATGAATCAGCAATGAGACAGGGAACCATGAGAAAATGAAAACAATAGGACCCATTTATTTTACATTTTCACCCTTTCATATCACTCCTCACTAGTCCTCACACAGTCCATCCAACTTTTCTTTGGTTTTCCTCTCCATCCATCTACACTTATATTCAAACTCTTTTAGTAACTTAAACCCTTTACCCTTTGGGAAAAAAAAACGGACCCTATTACTAAGACTCCGCGATCCGTCTGTCTGTCTGTCTGTCCGTCTGTCACCAGGCTGTATCTCATGAACGGTGATAGCTAGACAGTTGAAATTTTCACAGATGATGTATTTCTGTTGTCGCTATAACAACAAATACTAAAAACAGAATAAATATTTAAGTGGGGCTCCCATACAACAAACGTGTTATTTTTGGCTTTTTTTTGCGATATTGGTACGGAACACTTTGTGCGCGAGTCCGACTCGCACTTGGCCAGTTTTTATTAAACAGCTGCTACACTCGCCGTCACCGGTCAGTCGACAGTAATTGTTCAATGGGTGACAACAAATTGGTTATTATTTTAAGGAAAGTAGGTACACAAGTTTTATCGGACAAGTGTATCGTTACGGTTTCCATATAACTGACCTGTTTAAAGCTCCAATGAAACGGGAAAAACAACAGTTAAATTGGAGTTTTAATGTGAATAGTTTACTTCCTTGTCACGTGCGAATTACGATTTCAATCCTATTAGAATAAAATGGGTAAGGAAACTTCTGAAGATTCAGAAGCACAATTGTTTTTACGTGCAAACAATAATCGTAACCTAAATTACTTATAGTTCAACTTATTTGTCCGAAATCGCAGTAAAATAGAATAACGAAAAGGGTACTTTGCATCAGTGGTACAACCACGGTACAACAAAGGCTTCTAATAAAATAAATGGCCACAGCAGCAAAGTCCTTTACGATTGCATAAGCTTATGTGTCTGTACATAGACACAATTTAATAGGGCATCGCATTGCCTTAGTAAATAAAACCTTTTCTTCTTTACCCAGGTGTACCCGGCTACGTGATGGACGGCGTAGTCGTAGTAGGAGAACGGGAGGCAGCCCCGGCGGGCTACAGCGTCGCAGGCCGTGCGGGCAAGCGGCGCCTGTGCACGCGCGTTTCGCGTCCCGCTGCTGCGCGGACGCACCCGCCCGTCACTGACGTCATCGTGTGCTCCAAGATGAGGCAGGCGCCGCAGGGGTTCATTCTGGCTGGGTGAGTAGAAGTACTAGTGAGGCTATAGATACAGTGTCGAAGGCCGCGCGGGCAAGCGGCGCCGGTACACGCGCGTGTCGCGTCCCGCAGCTGCGCTGATGCACCCTCTCGTCACTGACGTCATCATATGCTCCAAGATCAGGCAGCTGCCGCAGTGGTTCATGCTGGCTGGGTGAGTAGTAGTAATAATGAGGCTATCGATACAGTATCGAAGGTCGCGCGGGCAAGCGGCGCCTGTGCACGCGCGTGTCACGTCCCGCTGCTGTGCGGACGAACTCGGCCGTCACCGACGTCATAGTGAGCTCCAAGATGAGGCAGGCGCGGCAGTTCTTACTGACTGAGTGAGTAACACATACTGTCGGAGCCCTATGGTGTTGCCGAGCAAAAGAGTCGCTGGGAGTTCGGGCGAGCAGCGATGGCTGGGTGGACAATTAAGAAAGCAAATAAACCATGTGGACCGGTAAACGAATGTTGTTGTTTGGGACCACGACATCGACAGTGTCAGTATTGATGTGCACCCATTCCATGCTCGAAGAGTACTTTCCACAAAAGTGTATTGGGCATCGACGCAGTATTACATTGCCTTTTTCATAATTCTCTGTTAGCCATCTTTAGTAGTCATCCCTTTTTAAGTTTTATATCATCTTTTCACGAATCAGACATTCACATTTAATACTTTTCTTAAAAGGAACAACCAGCAACCATTGCTTCAAAATCTAAAGATGATAGGATAACTAACGAAACATAAGCTTTGGATTTAGGATTTTATATCTTTAGGATTTCGATTAATCGGATCCAATTTGGATTTCGCATATCGGGAGCCTGTAAGCTTAGATCAGGGCTAGCTACCGCGGTGTCAGCCGTATCAATGTTACGGGGCCCCCGAACTACATGGGCCCCGAGTCCCAGACGACGCGGACGTATAAAATCAAAAGTTCGTAAATTTTTATCCAGAATCACAAGTTCCTTTTGATTCTTAAATAACTTATCATTAAATAACTGGGCTGAGAAAAAGATGGATGAAAAGAGATTGCATGTAGCAGAGATGAGAATGCTGAGATGGATGTGCGGAGTGACGAGAATGGATACAGTGAGAAATGAGTATATTAGAGGCAGTTTGAAAGTGGCGCCAGTGACAGAAAAGTTGAAGGGAAACCGTTTGTCCTGGTATGGTCAAGTGATGAGGTGGGATGAAACCCAAATTACTAAAAGAGTTTGAATATAAGTGTAGATGGATGGAGAGGGAAACCAAAGAAAAGTTGGATGGACTAGTGAGGAGTGATATGAAAGAAAGGGGAGTCAGTGATAGCGTGACGGGGGACAGGACGGTATGGAAGAAGAAAACGTATTGCGCCGACCCCAAGTAACATGGGATAAGAGCAGGAAGATGATGATGATGGAACTTAGTATTGAACATTCTCTTAGTAATCACATTAAAAACTTAACCTATCCCGGACAGGTTCTTTCATTTTTAAGTTCGTATCGCTCGTTCTTCACCCTTGTACCTCGTTTAAATCATCCAAGTCAAGCATCCAGACTCCTATTTTATTAATTTTGTAATAAACATTATCTTTCTTTTGGTCTTAGCTGCAGTCGGGTAAAAAGGGCCCCCAAGAAAATTTTAAACGGGGACCCTGTAGGACTTGCTACGTGATAAACTAAGTGATACAGGTGACGTAACGCTCTAAGCAGACGGACAGACTTCATTTATGCTGTAACTTTACACAAACTGTATGTAAACTGCGGCTTAGCAGTTGGTGTTCAGTGGACAGTACAAAAGTATACCTTCTGCACTGCTTACCGAATAGGCGAAAGCCCTAAGACTCCCCACTGAATACAAATTTCTTATTTATTCGAATTTTCTCACAGAATTGTGTCCTTTTTGTGTGGTAAATAAAGTTCTATATTATATCGCTATTTTATAAAATGCGTGCACTGTCTTGATTGGGTGTGAGCACTGTGAGCTGACCTAAATAATTATAGGTTAACAAAAAAATTGGTTGTCTGTAAAGTCGGATAACGGACGATAGTTTAACGTAACGTCATAACAAAAAAAATATGAAATGATTGCATACTTAACGATACAATTAACGTCATTGTAACGTTACGATTATAACGCTACAATGAGCGTAACGTTACGTTGAGTCATCCTTTTTCGTGCGTGCAGCCGGCGTTCATCGATTTATTAGACGTTGTCACGTCAAACCGGTGGACCGATGACCTGGTGAAGGTTGCGGGGATCCGCTGGTTGCGGGACGCACGCGACCGGTCAATGTGGCGACGCTTGGGGGAGGCCTATGTCCAGCAGTGGACGTCTTTCGGCTGACATGATGTCACGTCAAAAAGTGGAGTGCCCTCGTTTGCCATGGGATCCCATCATCAGATCCTGACTTGGCATCAAACAATAAATGAATTTTCAGCATCGGTCCATAATTGACGGAGTAATCCGTGAAATTATATAAAAATAAAATACATACACCCGAACATGACCGCCTTCTTTTTGAAAATCAGTTAAAAACAGTATTCAAAATAATAGTGTATTTCTTTCACTCTGCAGTGAGATAAACGGCAAGATGGTGTGCTACAAAGTGAGCGGCGGCAGCACTGACACATCTCCCACACACAACGAGTATGAGAACGTACTCACTAACATCACGCCTGAGGCTAACAGGAGGTAAGCAGACACACAACCTAATCATATAATATTTGTGCAACATTACATTTTGGTTGGCATAACTATACAGATCTGTATAGAAGCAATCTGTATCTGTATCCCTACATTTTGTTATGTTACATGAACAATAATAAAACGAGGATGCTGATTTTTTTTCGCCTTTTCTGCGTTTTGTTAGTAAAAGGTGTACCTACATTTCATAAGTCCGACACTACCTTAAAGTATGTTCCACGTTTGGTCTAATAAACTCTGTCTCGTATTGCAAAATTCAAAAGTAGCACAGACTGTCTACTTTTCTAAACATATTTGACCTTACATCTGCCACTGCGCGACGGCCGACGGGATCATGGGGCTGCGATGATTGATAGACGAATAATCATTTGTGATGTTTGGCCAGTGTTATGAACATTAGAAGTTGGATTGCAGTCAACAGACTGCTGCTCATAATCGACATACAGCCTGACTTCGCCTGTTGCTTCTCCCAATCTCCACGTTCTTGTGTCAGCCTCATCTAGGTCCTACTGTGGTGTGATGTCACGTACATCAGCACATCTTGTATAGCACATGGTTTAAGTTAAGATAGATAAGATATGTTCGTAGTTTTATTAGAATAATATCACGCACGCACTATGTTTATATTATAGCGCACGTTAACTATTAAAGGGTATTCATTATTTGATTCATGGAGAAGTACGCACGACGGTGTTTACGAGGGCTGCACTAAAAGTATCGGGAATGGAATATTTCCACTGTTTCTGTCATATTAAAATCTTTTTAATTGAAAACTCCTTGGTTTTAAAAATCGAATACCATTTATTTATTTAAAAAAAGATTCTCGGTCTTGTCACAAGGTTTTGTCAAACTTGTTTAGTCGTTGAGAAAATGGAATTGACTCGAGAAAATTCAAGAGCGATGATTTATTATGACTTTCGAAGTGGTTTAACACAAAAACAGTGTGTTGACCGGATGATTTCTGCATTTGGTGATGAAGCCCCATCCAAAACCACAATGTATCGCTGGTTTGCTGAATTTCAACGTGGACGTGTCAAGCTCAGTGGTGATCCCCGTCAATGAAATCGTCGTTAATATTAAGATCTTAATGTACCGTATACTCCGAAATAAATATATCTAATCTAATCTAAGGTCGTCCAAAAACTGCAGTCACCCATGAAAACGTTGATGCTGTGCGTAAGCTGATTGAGAAAGATCGACATGTGACATACCGCGAAATTCAGGCAACTTTAGACATTGGCATGAGTCAAATACAAATAATCTTGCATGAACAATTAGGTGTAAAAAAGTTGTTTTTCCGATGGATACCACATTCGCTCTGTGAAGAGCAAAAAGCGGCTCGCGTTACTTGGTGCGTCAGAACTTTCGAAAGATTCCACGCAGGATCCTCAAATGCTGTATACAACATCGTATCAGGTGACGAATCCTGGATATACGCGTACGAACCCGAAACAAAAAATCAGTCACGAGTTTGGGTGTTCGAAAATGAGTTAAAGCCAACAAAAATTGTTCGTTCACGGAGTGTTGCAAAAAAAAATGGTGGCCACGTTTTTCTCTAAAACCGGCCATGTTGCGACTATTTCTCTTGAGGGACAAAGAACGGTTAATGCAGAATGGTATGCTAGCATTTGTTTGCCACAGGTCGTTTCTGAACTCCGCCGCATCATCCTCCATCACGACAATGCGAGTTCTCACACCGCGCACAGAACAAAAGAGTTTTTAGACCAAGAAAACATAGAATTATTAGACCATCCGCCGTACAGCCCCGACCTAAGCCCTAATGATTTCTATATTTTCCCTAAAATAAAGAATAAATTGCGTGGTCAGAGATTTTCATCACCTGAAGAATCTGTGGACGCCTACAAAACGGCCATTTTGGAGACCCCAACTTCCGAATGGAATGGTTGCTTCAATGATTGGTTCCATCGTATGGAAAAATGTGTCAAATTTCGCGGCGAATACTTCGAAAAGCAATAAATACATTTTTAAATAGTAATGTTAAAGAAATAAATGAAGTGACACTTCCTTTATTCCTGAAATTTTCAGTGTCGCCCTCGTACTTACCTACCCTACATCGCACTACCCTCGTTTGCAACAATTTCATCTGCGCGTCGCGACTCTTTTACCAGACATTTTGAATATATACTAATTATGTCTTTGGAAACAGATAAGAGCTATAGGACTAGAGTGGCTCACAAGAATCCTCATTGCTGTCCTCAACTCCAATATGATCCCAGAATCATGGCGTCAAAGATACATAGTATCCCCTTATAAGAACATAGGTGACGTCAGCGCTTGCGTATAGGGCTATAAAACTCACTTTTCATACCTTCGAAGTATGGGATAGAATATTAAACAACCGTTTCTTGAACCATGTTGTCATTTCCGAAAAACATTACGGTCTTACGCCATCAAAATCCACCACCGATGGTAACCAAACAAACCGAATCATCATGGCAAGCATAGGGCCAACAGTGAAGATTTAAACCTTATCTTTATAGACCTTAAGAAGACATTTGACCGGGTGCCACGAAACCTGGTATGGCAAGCGATGATAGCACAGGGTCTACCGGAATATTACGTGGCTCTAGTCCAGGACATGTATCACAGGAGTAGCACAAAAGTGAGAAGTTTGGCTGGGGTGAGCAAAACCTTTGAAGTTAAAGTTGGCGTTCATCACAGACAAACTAACACAAAATAGACTTCGTTGGTATGACCACGTGATGAGACGTCCTGAAAACCACGTGGTTTGGCAAGCCCTGGCACTACCGAACACTTGGAAGAGTCCAACTTACAGGACAGAACATGCTGGCGCATTAGTGTGAAGAGAGCCGACCCGAAATATTAGGATGAGACAAAGAGGAAGAAGGAGATAACAAAACAAGCCTTTAACAAGTAAAATGCAGTGCTGAGTAGAATTATAATAAATTCAAAGCAGAAAACTAATTTCGATCTATCTATATGATTGAAGCAAAGACCTTTTCGAAACTTGTTTCTAAATGCGGTATTACAGCCAATATTAATTGTCTTTGAACACGACAGAACATTGTTTAAATGCAGTTGAACATGAACTATTATACTCGAAGCTCGACTATAACAAAGGAACTCACTAAACTAAATGAATAAATCCTTCAGTGAACAAGATGAATTAATTTTACTGTTTATTTATATGTAGTTGCTCCGATCATTGAGTGCAATTTTATAGTCATTGCTACTTGGTTTTAGTACATAGTGATTCACATTGTTCATTCATGTTTTGCCTTCATTTTATACTAGTCTAAACTTTATTTATTAGAAATAGAGCTGCTTTATCACCCACTAAAAAGTCTTCATGGTTCAGGTCTCGTATTTTATTGTTTGCTACGATACGTACCTAATTCGATTTGGCAGTTGTGCTTAGATATTCTGTAATAACTGTCACATATTTTTTTGTCAATGGAAGTTATCAGTCATTCGTTTTTAGGGTTCCGTACCTCAAAAGGTAAAAAAAGGAAACCCTTATAAGATCACTTTCTTGTCCGTCTGTCCGTGTGTCACCTTCGATTTTCTCAGGAACGGGTGGACCTAGCAAGTTGAAATTTATACCAGATACTGAGGTCTATAGTCACTATTAGGTGTATTAGAATCATGATCCTGAGTCAACACAATAAAAAGATGTAAGCAAATTTATATTTTCGCGAAAACTTGTAAGTACTAAAATTTACCTTAATTTTCAACTATTTAATATTTCGGAATTTAAAAGCAAAGTCTTACAGCACAAATAAAGGGAAAATTGCAAAAAAAAAAAAAAAAAAATATTATATGTAATTTATAGTACTTACAAGTTTTCGCGATAATCTAAATTTGCCCATACCTTTAAAACTTAGCCACTAATAAAAATGATACCAATTTTATTTTGGCGGTACCCTCGGCGCACGAGTTCGACACACACTTGACCTTACTTTTTTGTATTAGGTCCGGGTTCGGCAGTATAAATCAAAACTAAACCAATGCTTCATAAATTACTTGCAGGTTACGAGTACCAGACCGTCCACCGAAACTGTCGCCTCTCGTCGCCGACCTGAACAACCTGAATCTCAAGCAATCTCCGACCGCATACCCCAAGATTGAAGAATTTACCACTGACCACGACTATGAAGCCCTAAGCCCTTCCTACAATATAAGGCCGACCCGGCCAGCGCCCCGGCCTCCGTCGGCGAAGTCCCCGATCCCGCACGGGAGCCCCGCGGGGCCTACGTCCCCCGTAGCTCATGGCAGGAAGAAGGGCCCTGCGCCCCTACCAAGGAACACCATGTATCAGACGTTAGGAGGGTACAACGGCTTGGAGGGAGTGCCATTCTTACTGAACCCCAAGCTGAGGGGATTGCCTAGTGATACTTTGGTAAGTACATCTTACTAATAATATTATAAATGCGGAAGTTTGGATGGATGTTTGTTTGTTACTCAATCACGCCAAAATGGCTGAACGGATTTGGATGAAATTTGGCACAGAGATAGATTATGTCTGGAATATCACATCTGCTACCGGGATTATGTGTCCTCGGGATAATTTTAGACTTTCACGCGGGCGAAGCTGCTGGTAGAAGCTAGTATATTATTATAAATGCGAAAATAACAATTTTGATGAGTTTTGGTATGAAGATAGATTGGCCTTTGGAGAAGAACATAGGTTTTTTAACCTAGTAGTTCGGATAGGTGCCGACTTCAGCGCGGGCAAAACCGCTGGTGAAAGCTGATCTTTTAATATTTTTCACCATCTACTTAATTTTTATTGGTGGCTTACGTGTTGTAGGTCGTGGGCTTGCACCCGGGCAGGCGCTTTACTTTATGTAAATTATTTCTGGGCAACTGCTCTAAAAACGGTGAAGGAAAATATCGTGAGAAAACCAGCTTGTCCTAGAACCAAAAATTTGAAGACATGTGACATTCACTTTTTTAACTTCACTTGATTAAGGGTCATTCCCTCTTATAGAGAGGAGGCCTATGTCCCAGCAGTGGCAACATTAAAAGGTTTTATTATGATGATAACCTTAATTGGTGCATTATGGGAGTCGCTAGCTACCGTGATGATAGTTATTTAATATGAGGAGAGAGATAAGGGACTGCCCAGCAGTACAGCCTGATACTATTATAAAATAAATATTAATTAGATTTTATTCAAACATGCTTTTACTTTTAACTGGTTAGTAATGTTAGAATTATTAAAGTAATACATATTGTTATTAATTGGCGCAACAGGAAATGTTAAATTTTTCCTCAACACTGATTTATTTCATATTAGCTGACCCGCGCGGCTTCGCTCTCGTCAACAAGCTACCTACCTACCATATCTACCCTACCCACCTACCCTACCCACCTACCCTACCCACCTACCCTACCCACCTACCCTACTCACCTACCCTACCCACCTACCCTACCCTACCTACCAATTTGTTAAACTATTAATTTGATTAAGAATTAAAACTACAATCCGAATGTAAGCAACTTTTATTTCTACCTGAGAGATTTAATTAAAATTTAGAACATAAAAGCTGCTATTGTGACTTAACTATGATAGTAAGATATATTCTCTTGCAGTCTGTTTTGTAGGTAATAATAAGTACTTTAATCATGTAGTACATATTTTTTATGTATCATCAATAGTTTTCTTAGCGCACGCCAAAGAATTAATTTTATAGCCAACTTTTGCTACTTTGGGTTACATTATTGCAATTTTCATAAGGATCTCTAATATTTTTGAAAATAAATTATAGCATTATGTTACTCCGGAATAATGTAGCTTTCTATAGGTGAAAGTTTATTTTAATCAGTCCAGTAGTTTCGGAGCCTATTCGGTACAAACAAATAAACATACTTAGCATTAAGGAGTTCCATTGGCCATCTGTGGTCTTCTTCGCCAGTTCCACTTCACCAAATGATACTTTCTGAGTGCAAATGATTGCATTGTTGATGAATATGCAAAAATCGCTATATGTATGCCTATCATATTTGAGAAATACCCTCCATTTCTCCAAGATGCCATCATTAGATCCTGACCTGATGACTATGGGACCAAATGGGAAGTATACCCTTTCAAACAAAAGAAGAATTTTCCTAATCGGTCCAGACGTCTTTGAGTAATCGGTGTACATACATTACAAAAAAAAACAATCGTATTGAGAATCTTCTCCTTTTTGGGAAGTCGGTTAAAAAATACAGTCTTATAATGTTATAGTGCCAGCGAAGACATCCAGTCACCTTGTGTAAAAATAGCAAGTTCTCAATCACTTCCCAGTGTTAATCAAAATCTTTCCGTTCCAGACACAACTGCCAGTAATAAAGCGGCGTTCGCGTTTCGATCTCGACCGCGACTACACCTACAATTTTGGCGTCGAGCGACAGACGTGAGACTAAACCCTAATGCCATACACATAAGGTATATTATCCCTGTTCTACGTAGACAATTGACATGACCTTGAGATCGATTTGAATCGATTCTGATAGACACGTTTTATGGAATATTACTAACTACTGCCTGTTGAAAAAATATCGACTTTTTCGCGAATATCCTAGAGAATACTGCTCAACAATTGATAGAGATTACCCCCGCAGATAGACTATTGTTTCCTCATAGATAGATGTCTTTTAAACTATGTAGAAAATACAATAAAATTTAAACAAATAAACCATTCAATAAAAAAAAATAGCACTTGTGTAAAGGGATTGACTTTATAAGTCTCCAATTTGAGTGTTGCCATATTGAAGTTGAATTGCTGCATAAGTTAAGATTATCTCTACATTTCTCTTAAGAGAAAATCTAAGCACCCAGGAGTGAATGTAGCCAGAAAGATTAGGGTTTACATCTGTCTTAGAAGTTCATTAGAAAAAATTTACCTTACATGTGTGACAGATGTCTCGTATGTTGCCAGCTATTGAAATTATAACTTCCATGGTAGTTTTTGATCTTCCTGATAAATGATCTATATTAATTGGTTGTGTTTTAAATGAGACCTATTTAGCGCCGATTTCACCAAAGAAACTAATCGCGATTAGTTAGCGTTATGATTGGTAGTTTCTTAGCGGTCTCAACCAATCAGAACGCTGTATTTGCGTAAACTGAGTTTAGTTGAACTAATCGCGATTAGTGAACATTGGTGAAATCGGCCCTTAGTCAGTCAGCTCAACGTTAGAATTAACAAATTATGGAAATGTAACGAGACGGCTTTGAAAACTATACCATGCTTTTCTGGCAGCCATTATATTCATTCACATAGTTTGAGAACAAAGAACCAAACATCGGCCTTCCTATTATGCCAAAAGACTGTTTACTAAATAAAAACACGCAAGCCTTTGTATCCATTGTCTCTGGTTTCCTAGCTTTTAGTGAATGACCCTGAGGCCTTGATCGCGTGTCAAAGAGTACTTATAGATATACTGAGCTCCAGCATGGTATATATCGGGTGTTTTATTGGCGTTAATAACTCACACGTCAGCAAAGTACAGTTACTTTAACATATTGGAAACTAATTGAAAAAGTGTCTAGAAAATTGTAGAGCAATTTGATGATTGTGCTGAACTCTTTCACCCTGTTTGTCGGACGAAAATGATCGCAATATTGGTGTGATAATTATTTAAGCGCGCGGAAACTACTGTGTGGTTGAACAACCGCCAATCGCATCAATAGACTTTCGTTATATTTTCGTTCGTTTTCGGGAGCAGTGGTGACCCAGTGGTATCGGCCGCGACTTAAAAGTTGTAGGTCGTGCGTTCGAGCCCAGGCAGGCGCTTTACTTTGTGTAAATTATTTCATCACCACTGCTCTCAAAACTGTGAAGGAAAACATCGTGAGGAAACCGGCATGTCCTAGAATCAAAAATTCGAAGTCATGTGACATCCACCAACCCGCACTGGGCCCGCGTGGTGGATTACGGCCCATTCATAGAGAGGAGGCCTGTGACCCAGCAGTGGAAACATTAATAGGCTGATGATGTGTGATGTGATATTTTCGTTTGAGAAACAGGGTGTATAATAATGTCAATGTCGTCAATTTAGATGAGAATGGAGAAGGAATTTATAGACGAGAAAGATTCGCCTTGTACTTTTAGTAATTCTGTATAATAAATCCTCATTTGTATCATCAAAATTATTCGGTCCATGGACTTACAATGAATATGATGCTTTTATTGGCTGTAAAAAGCACTTTTTTTTAAAATGTTGTTTAGAAATATAATGTAAATGTAAGAAATATACACGTAAGTCTCGTAGAGGTTCGGTATCGTTCTTCTATTCTTACACTAGTAAACCTGGCAAAATTTGGTATTTGTAATGGGCTTTTCTATTGTCGAAAATTAAAATTAATTAGCAAATTTACAATGAGGTACGTCATTTCCTGTCTTATATTCCTTGATATTGTAAGAACTATGAAATTCTACTTAGTTAGTATTTCCCGTCAGTGCTAACGAATGGTAACTATTTAACGTTTTATGTGTAACGACATGTGCCAATACCAGTACAAAGGGTAGGTCTGTTTACCGGCCGGTCAGCCAGCCAATATGACTAGTCAAACTGAACGAATTTTGAATTACAAGCACTATTAAAATGACTGACTTGGTTTTACCAAACGCTCATTCATGTAAGTAGGTTCGTAGACGAAAGACTCCTGTTGAACATTATTCGACCTTAACAATGTGAGCATAAGGGCGAAACGTGCTCGACACATACCATTTTATTGTGCCCTGTCTATTTTTAGACAATCATCACTATGGTATGACTAAGCCCCGGGTATTGTCTATACTTCTCATGACAAAAACCCGGGTAGTATTGTAAAACGGTTATGAAAAGTTGTGAATGGTTTATAAGGTTCATATATTAGATTTATTTTAGTTTAACATATTCAAGAACTTATTGTTTTTGATATAATTGCATGTCATTAGGTTATTCCCGATTGTTGATACAGGTGAATATCGTAATTATGTGAATTGGAAAATGTGTTGTTTTCATAAAAGGCTTTCCTTGTGGAATTACTTTCGTTGGGAATGTAGTCGGTGCTGAGAACACTTGAGAGCACGGATTTTGAATTGTATACCTTGAGGGGTAATAATATACTAGGTTTAGGCGCACTGAATGCTTACTCCTCATTTCAAATTTAATGCAAAGGAAACCTTAAGGCTGATTTTAGAGTCACGCTGACCGACGCCGACGTTGACCATCGGCGCTGACGGTCAGCGTGATTCTAAAATCAGCCTAAGACCCACTGTACCACAAATAGCTAAATATGATTAGCGCTTTTAACGAATTTAAATCATTGTTCTATTTCTGACAATTAAGACACAGAGGAGCTCGTGGCTAAATAATAACAGCCGCACGGGTCGATCATCAAGGTTAAGCAACGCTTGACGAGGTCGGTCAGTGGATGGGTGACCATTTCAACATACCGAGTTTCCTCCGTTCCTCGGAAAGCACGTTAAGCCGTTGGTCCCGGCTGTCATTTGAAGATGTTTGACAGTCGTTACGGGTAGTCAGAAGCTTGAGATCTGACACCAGTCTTGCCAAGGGGTACCGTGTTACCCAGTTACTGGGTTGTGGAGGTCAGATAGGCAGTCGCTCCATGTAAAACACTGGTACTTAGCTGCATCCGGTAAGACTGGAAGCCGACCCCAATATAGTTGGGAAAAAGGTTAGGCAGTTGATGTTCTATTTCTGACAATTATTTAAAGATGACAGAGACAATATTATGTTTTAGATACGTTTGTTTAGCGTTAAATGTATTATTTAAGTGATACGTGGTGTAAGTGGTTCTAACCGTAATAGGTGAGAGGTGCCATGTAAAAACGAGTGCGCAATAGAGGTAATACGGTCCAGTTTGCACTATTGTTTGTCAATTCTTTGTACATATCTCTAGCATATTGTGTTCGCACGACTGTTATTTATTAACTCGATAACTATTATTATTTGCTTTATAATAATATTATTTTAACCGACATCCTTTAATTAGCCTGTAAAGAGATTCTGTAATGCAATTTTTAAAGTTAATATTAGGACCTGTTTCTAGTTGAACTTGTTAAAGATTCGAGATGACAGAATAGTATTGTTTTTGTCTCAAATCCTATTTGTTTCACTCAAATATTTATTAGTGATATTGTAAATAATTTATGTGTAATGCAATTAGAAAATTAGTACGCTTTTTTACACATTAGAAATGTATTTCATCTGATAATATGTTTAGAGTGACTACGAAGGAATAAAATTTAAATTATTGACTGATTATACTGTGGTTTAATTTTTTTATTATGAAAGTCGTATAGCTCCCACCGCCAAGACTACCGCATACAGATTACACACACACACACACACACAATACATTTCAACATGTATAATTGTATTGACAAGTAGACGAGACATTTTCATTTTCAGCAATTGATTCACTAAATTATTGGGGTTGCTCTTTTTAACAGTGTTTCCAAAAAGGTTAGGTTCTATGTTCGACTAAATGTATGTGATTACTCCGTCAGTTACGGTATGCATTTGAAAAAAAATTGTTTGGCAGGATATACTCTTGAGCGTCTCGAGGTGGTCCTATTGTCACCAAGATAGGATCTGAAGGGTGACCATAAGCTCTTAGAGCGGTATCAATTTGAGATCGAATAAGGGACAGGTGTATCTGACGTGTATACATCTGTCACTTATTCGATCTCAAATTATACCGCTCTAAGAGCTTATGGTCACCCCCCTGATAAGGGGAACCCATGGGAGTCGAGGGAAGTCCTCAAATTTTATAGGCCTTTTGGGATTTTCACCAGCATGGCAAGCATTTGCAATCAGAAAGCATTATTTTGCGAAGTGGAACTGATGAAGACGACCACAGATGGCCACTGGAACTTCTCAATGATAAGTATGTCTTATCTCGAATAGTTAAATGACTGTGATGAAGCCAATTTAAATAAATGGTTCTAATGAAAATTGTATCATCGAACTAATCTGGTGATGAAGCCGGAATGTAGGCTCCGGAACTCCGTAATAAGACAATGTATCCCAGTCGCGTTTAGGCTTGTTGTAATTGTTATAAGCTGTCTGGCTGTAAATGATTTTCATGGTAATATACGCCATCAGTGTGGCGACGCTTGGGGGAGGCCTATGTCCAGCAGTGGACGTCTTTTGGCTGAAATGATGATGATGATAAGGTACCAAAATTAAAAAGGGAAATATAAAAAACGTAGCAAATAAATTAAACCGTCTTCCAAAACAAAATACTGTAAATCGAAAAGTAAGAAATCGGCCCATTATGGTCGAGGCCGAAGGTTAGCTCGGACACTATAATATGCAACAAAATTTGCAAGAATTTAACTGCCAAGTAAGATATAATAACAAGAACTACATCGTAGGTGGCGTGGTAAATAATGAATCTTGCAGGGTTGGAAAATTTGTTGTGATTAAAAAAAAACAAGAACTGTAATAACAAAAATATCTTTATTACAAAATATTGTTTCACAATCACTTAAAATCACAACAAAATCATGCTTAAAATAAAGCCTTTGTAAATGTCGAACTATCCACAACCTAGACAGACAAAACACGAAAGCACAAACACAATCAATATATTTTTGGATTTAGAATAACAACTTATAAAAAATCTTGCAAGTATAAAAAAAAAATCAATTAAATTTCGAAATTAGTCGTTAGATTTATATATTGTATGTGCAGTTCGACATTTAAAAATGAAGACATTTTAATCTTTCACACGATGCGACATACGACAGATATTATTATACAAAAATATGCATGTGTACAAGAATATGAATAATTTTTAACGATAAGCGGCACTCGCATAGTATTTTTGGTCCAAGAACTTATTTGACTAGGAATGTAAACCCAACCTCTTGCAGATCCGAGCCGTTTAGGGGCTAGTAAAATAAAAAGCTTATTATATTGCCAAACAATGACAAACATTCTTTTATATTCTTTTAGTCATTCAAAATTGCCATAACGTATAATTCTGAACAAATTATACTACTTTTATAGTTCCACGGTCACAGCCAGTAAATGTTTCATTATTATGCTCAGAGTTAGACAAGAATCGCAAGATTTTCTGACTAAATATTGCTACTACAGAAAATATGTCTTAGCACTGGCCAATGTCATTTTACTTTTTTTGATCTTCCTTCACGTACAGTAACAGTTTTGTATAATGCAAGGTAAATTAAAATAATCTATAAAATAAAATATAAAACACACTATATTCCTTTCAGCCTGTAATTTTACTTTTAACAGCTCAAAAACTTATCATTTAGTGATGACCATGATTCAATTTCTTACAACAATCGACTTTATTTACGAAGAAATTTAAATCGAATTAACACATTAGCATTTTATTTTTCTTTGTATTTTTTTTTTGTTTTATGGACATATTTAGACGTTTAAATGACTATGTTTTAAGTATTAAAATGAACTGTTACATTGTATATTATACATGTAAATATTACTTTTTTTCAATATTTAAACCTTACATATCTTATTGTTAATTAGATTATTATGTTTTATGATTATTATTATTGCTTTATTTAATGATACTTATTTCGATTCATCTATGAATTTTAAATCATCGGAATATCGTGGCTAAAGACCACGTCACTTCACTATTGTAAGCGTCCATGAAGGATGGATTTAATTGGCTATGGTTGCCCGCTTATAATTATGGAACGTCTTACGCGTGCATCTGTCAAAAGTAAAATAAAAGGCTGGACGGAGAGTAGTCTAATAAAATAAAATCTATTTAGCGACAACACCTGATCAAGTGCTTGAACAAAAATACTATTAAGTTCGTGCCACCATTGTCGCTGTCGACTTTATACATCTGTTTACATTTATACAATTTTATACAACAGTACATTATTATTAAATATTATCATCAAGGAGAATTTAAATACGACTACGCATCGGCAGGCGCGCAACATTCGACTCAAAAACTAAATTCCTTTATACCGTCTTTTATAAAGTAATAGGAACGATGACAATTCTATAAAAGTGCCCGGTCTCCTGGACTTCGATAATAGTTCAGATAAAATTACAGGCCATAATATTGGCATTACATTTTACAGTACTCCCCAATCATTTAGGCCGCCTTGAAGTTGGCTACAACTGCGCAATAGTAAATATCAGTGCACCATGTCTTGCGCATCGGAAAGCCCATGTTCAGCCCAGCCAAGAAGATTGGGGGCGTACAGTAAGTAAGGGAATATTGCTTCATGCTCTCCTGCCATATAAAAAAAAAAAAACTGAACAAATGCTAGAGCATACAGCGGTCATGTCAGAATGTAGAATGTTATAATTACTGGGCAGTCTCAGGAAACCGGAGGTGGTACTTGCGTATACGCCGCCGGGCTCTTCCGCCTGCGCGCGGGCGTCATTGTGGAGGCTTCATCTGCTTTTGTTGCTCCAACAGGCGCTCCAATGGAGAAGGGCCCGGGCCTGACCAGAGTGACTGGAAACATAATGGAATAGTGTTACAAATGTCATCATTTGTAGAGATATATAGGACGGAGACGGAGACAGGAAGACAAGTATGATTGCTTTTTGTTACGAGTCAACTCGTTTTTTTTGCAATTTAAAAACCGGCCAAGTGCGAGTCGGACTCGCGCACGAAGGGTTCCGTACCATTATCGCAAAAAACGGCCAAAAAATCACGTTTGTTGTATGGGAGCCCCCCTTAAATATTTATTTTATTCTGTTTTTAGTATTTGTTGTTATAGCGGCAACAGAAATACATCATCTGTGAAAATTTCACCTGTCTAGCTATCACGGTTCATGAGATACAGCCTGGTGACAGACGGACAGACAGACAGACGGATCCCGGAGTCTCAGTAATAGGGTCCCGTTTTTACCCTTTGGGTACGGAACCCTAAAAAAGGTGGCGTAAAGTGGGGCTCCCATATAACAAACGTGTTTTATTTTGCCGTTTTTTGCGATAGTGGTACGGAACCCTTCGTGCGCGAGTCCGACTCGCACTTGGCCGGTTTTTTTTATTGTGACGAATACAACTTTTATATATCCCAGAAACGGTGACGTTAAGGAGAAAAATTTTTAGAGACCATTTTTATAGATAATTGCATAATCTGCAATTTTTAACCGACTTCCAAAAAGGAGGAGGTTATCAATTTGGATGTTTATATTTTTTTTATGTATGTTCGGGCATAACTCCGTCATTTATAAACGGATTAGCAAAATTCTTATTTTGTTCGAAAGAAGTTTATTCCGAAATGGTCTCATTTAAATTTGGTAAAGATCTGATGAAGAACTTCGGAGATATACAACAGAACTCTTCAATAAATGACGGCAAATCTCTCGGGACTGCTGCAATCGCATGTCTGTTTATTGTTTACACCATTTCATAACATACCATCACGCTAGTATGCTCTAAACGGGTACGCAGGTGTGTACAGTTCACCCTGGTACACAGTCATTCCACCTGTTACGTTCAAGTTACTCGTGTAATCCACGGAACAGAAAATACAGTGGAAGTGCAATGTAGCAAAATTACTATGGGAACCGTTGTCGCCAAACTCATACAAATAAACTGATAATCATATAATGCACTACAAATAAGCCGATCGTTTGATTTGTCGTTTTAAGTTTAGTCAAAACAAGCATAAGTAACCGATCCTACATCAACAAATAAATCTTCACATTTATTATTAATTATTAAGGATATATTTTGCGTTAGTGCAGAAAGTTTTGTAATCTAATGTCATACTAGATTCTATTGCCAAGTAAATTCCGCTACCCGATCATAGATGGCGGTATTCTCAGTGGTTGCAATTATAAACTTTATTGCGTATGATGTAAGGTTGACATTCGTGTCATAGGTCGATATCTTCCGCTACTCGACCATGGAAGTAACATTACATTTTTAATTACATTATCGATATCGATAGATACCAGATTTCTTAATTCGAAAAAATAAACCTTGTTTGGAGTTCAGTAAATCTGTAGGATGAATGGCGTAGTATTGTAATCTACGGTACTTTCACAGTTATTATGTCTTGTGACTGGGACTGTAGCACCATAATTTTGTAATATTTTATTTTGTCTTTTGACAATTCAAAAGTGCCTGTAACTGGCCTACTTGAAATAAAGTGCTTTGACTTTGTGTAAACATAAAATATTCTATGTATAAAAATCTATTACTTTTCGTTCGTCTCGCTAAAACTCAAAAACGGCTTAATAAATCAACTTCTTAAACATGTTCAGAGCATATCGTGTTTGATTTGGATAGCATCCAATTAACTCTGCCCGTTGCATCTATCCATTTCTCTTTGACGCTAGCTTCTTTGGGCAATCTAAAAATCAGAAGGATTTTTCATTTAGTGACTTCAAGAAATTGCTGCACAAACAATCATTGTAATAATTACTATGCATTCAATACAGCATACTTATTTTTTTTCGGAAATATTTAATCCACCTAATATAAAAGAAAATATAGGTGCCTATTTTCTTTTATCGATATCTATCTATAAAATCAATACTCGACCCGATTACATCCCTAATTGAGTAGCGAAGAACTTTCGAGAACGAAATAGTGAACACATTCAATCCAAAATAAACTTTATTTTAATCGCGTAAAGTTAATTTTAACTAGACGTTTTATTAAATTATTGGTAAGTTTAAATTTACTAAGATTTTATAAGAAAACCAATAAAATCGTTTTTACCAATGATACGAAACAACTCCATTTTTAAGATTGTTTCTCCTACTATTATCTTTGCACTCCAAAATGGAACAAAACGGCATAGTTACGTAAACATAAATTTGTCGCGAGACTAGCAACTCGACGCGATGTTAGAACACGACTGGAATCAGTTTTGCGTGGATGCGCTTATTAGTGACACGCGTGCCACGCCTACTTTGCTTTTCCACTGTTTTTTCTGTTCCGTGGTGTAATCTATTCTGGCATCACTGTGGGCATTATAGGGACCTTAATAAAGAACTTGTCCATTATATACCACTAAAAGTCAAAAATAAAAAACTTTTTAACGAAAAAATAAACCGACTTCCAAAAAAACACTACAAAGTGAAAAATAACTTCAATTTCGGAAGGTGCTGTCAAAAAATGAAGTGAAAAAAACAGGAACACCGACTTCCAAAATTTAAGTTATTTTTCACTTTGTAGAGTTTTTTGTAAGTCTTTTTTTTTTTTGTTAATAAGTTTTTTATTGTATGACCTATTTTTATCATAAAACTTACCGTTCGGCTAAAAAACGCAAACAATCCATATTTGCGAACTTTGACCTTGAATAACATTTTTTGCAAGTGTGGGAGCGATGGGGACTTTTGACATTTGCAAGTGTGGGATCGATGGGGACTTTTGACATTTGCAAGTGTGGGATCGATGGGGACTTTTGACATTTGCAAGTGTGGGATCGATGGGGACTTTTGACATTTGCAAGTGTGGGATCGATGGGGACTTTTGACATTTGCAAGTGTGGGATCGATGGGGACTTTTGACATTTGCAAGTGTGGGATCGATGGGGACTTTTGACATTTGCAAGTGTGGGAGCGATGGGGACTTTTGACATTTGCAAGTGTGGGATCGATGGGGACTTTTGACATTTGCAAGTGTGGGATCGATGGGGACTTTTGACATTTGCAAGTGTGGGATCGATGGGGACTTTTGACATTTCATGTATAATGGTGTTCCGAACATTCGTACCAATATTCAGCTTTATGCGAATTAATGCACTTTGATATGTCTAATTTGATCGGACTATAACATGACAGAGATGTATGAAACACGATGCCGATTCCAAATATTAGTATTGACTTGATTACGATGTGGACAAGAAAAAAAAATACCGTTCACAAAACCAAGTTTGCCATCGAAATAATTGTCCCTAGCAAAGGAGACATCAAATCGTCTTGTGCTTCGTCTCGATGCTTCATAAAATAGTGTACTTACTGGTGGCTGCCTGTGCGTAGCGGAGCCCCACGTGCTGGTGTCGGGTGCTCCGCTGAACAGAGAGTACGTGCTGCCTGGCGCCGCACTGCTGCCGCCCTCGCCGCTCTACACAAAAACACAGTGGTTTAGTAAACTGGCTCTTGTGATACAGAATTGCCTAGTACAAGAGCCATGGCAACATTTATGCTTCTGTTTTGAAGTGAAATTATTTACTACAGGAACGTGAGAATAAAACGAAGCCAGCGCGGGAATTTTAGTAACAGTGCAATGATAAAGCACTTGTTTCAAACATTTGTTTTCAGCAAAAGTTCTATTATTTCTCTTTACCTCTACGGTAACAATGAAAAATAGAGTTGGTAGAAGAAAGAATTCAGTGATGATAAAGATCCTGCCTTCTTTTAAATATAATAATCTCTTGTACTGATTCATTAAAAGTGTCTGGGCGACCGAGCTCTGCTCGGCTGAAAATAGAGAAAACGACGTTTTCTAAGAATGAAACCTAGCTAGATCGATTCATCTCCCCCGACACCCCCTGCATACTAAATTTCATGAAAATCTTTGAAGCCGTTGCCAAGATTCAGATTATATATATACAAGAATTGCTCGTTTAAAGATATTAAGATATGCAACTCACCCCAACTTGGTCCATATTGTTCATATTCCCGATATCATTACTGATCGGCTCATTAAAGTTCATATTCATATTCCTCTGCTGCATATCCAAGGCGTTGGCTCCAAAGTTCAGCGCGTTCATATCCATGAGATCCTTGTTCGCCTGGTAGCTTATCGGCTTGTCTACCATCTTCATTTGTAGCGGCTGGTAGCTTAATTTATTGTTGAATTGAGGGTACATTGAAGAGTCATAGCTCACTGTAGGAGCATACGAGAAGCTGTTCAGGGAAGAATTGAAGTTAGGTGATGTCACCAGATTTTGTAACGTCTGTAACTGAGGAGTACCGATAGCTGTTTGCATGTACCCCGGCTGGTTGAAATTCTCTTGTTTGTTCTGAGGAATATTGTTCTGTAATTGATTGTACGATAAGTTTTGGTAGGGATTCGATAAGTTCTGTGGTGAATAAAAGTTGGGCTGTATCGGCGGCGGCTGTTGGAAATTCGCGTTTGGATAGTTGTTCGGCTGGTCCGGCTTCCACCACATAGGTTGCTGATAACCGTCCGGCGGTTGCTGAGGCGGTTGAGTGTTCCAACTCCGAGGTTGTTGAGCATTGAACAGCGTATTATTAGGCTTAAAGCTATCATCTCTGAATTTATTATCATTAAATTGGTTTTCTTGAGCATTCTGCCAGTATCTGTATTGGTTGGCGAACCGTGGTGGTAGGTCGTTCAAGAAGTTCTTCTTATCGCCTGACATTTGGTAGTTGTGGTTGAACTTCTGTCCGTCCTGGAAGAGTTCCTGTCGCGAGTTCTGCTTCTGTAACGCTGCCGTTCTTACGTCAATCTCTTTGGGATTGACCACAGGCAATCTTATGCCCTGGTTGTTGACATTAGGAGCTGGATAGCTAGGGTTGTAACTCAAACCCGCGTTTTGTATCCCGTAATTCTTCTGGAAGTTCATTCTAGGCGCGTCAGGATACGTGTTCTGTATCGGGTTCCAATTAGGAGAAGTTGGATGATCCTGTCTCTTCTGCTGATAGGTTTGTGAGTTTTGACTCGATTGGCTCGCTTTAACCTCTTTTTTTTCTTCTTTTTCCACCTTCTTGGGAGGCTCTGGTTCTGTGTTGAGCACTAAGTGGGGGTACCCTGCAGATTTGTCTTTGAGTGAGAGGATCCCGCCAGTCTTCCGGCCTATTGGAATGTTGGCTAATGACTTGATGGGTTTTGGTTGAATTACTTTTGGTTTCTCTTTCTCCTCCTTGGATTCCGTTGCGTCTGTTACCGAGTCCGGTGTTGGAGGTGGTGTTACGAATTTCACCTGGGAAAGATGATGTGGATTAGTTATTGATGATATGATGGCATAATTTTATACTTAAAACTAGCTGTTGCCCGCGGCTTCACTCCAGTGGACCACCCGACAGGATCCGTTTTCGGGATTAAAAATTGTAGTTATAATAAATTGTAGTTCTAAAAACTAAAAAACACGCTTTAATGGTAAGGATAATGAGACAAACTGTTTAAATTATTGCATTGTCATCGGTCCTTGATAAGTGTGCAAAGTTTCAAATCAATCCAACGTTTTGAAGTGGGTGAAAATCACGTTCAAAGATTCCGTTACATTGATACATTGTTACATTGATACATAGATACATAGATACATACATACCAAGCTAATAAAAGCGTGTTAAAAACTAAAAAACACGCTTTAATGGTAAGGATAATGGGACAAACTGTTTAAATTATTGCATTGTCATCGGTCCTTGATAAGTGTGCAAAGTTTCAAATCAATTTAACGTTTTGAAGTGGGTGAAAATCACGTTCAAAGATTCCGTTACATTGATACATAGATACATACATACCAAGCTAATAAAAGCGTGTTAAAAAATAGCCTAAGTCACTCAGGAATAATGTAGCTTTCTATTGGTGAAACAATTTATTAAATCAGTCCAGTAGTTTCGGAGCCTATTCGGTACAAACAAACAAACAAAAAAATCTTTACTCTTTATAATAATAGTATAGATTTAATGTGAAATTAAAAATACTAGGGCAAATTTAATTAGCCAAAGAAACTCCGCAGACATGATGAGTATAAAAAAAAAATGTGATCCTTTGATTGGGCCTCTGCCCAGCAGTGGGATAGAATAATATATAAAAACCTTTCGATTAGTTGACAGATTTCTAGTTCTAATTTACAATGGAAAACTTGAATCTGAATCTGCAGATTCTAAATCCAAGTTCAGTGGTACTGTGGGAGAGCAGTGGTGGCCCAGTGGTATCGGCCACGACTTACAAGTTGTAGATCGTGGGTTCGAGCCCAGACAGGCGCTTTACTTTGTGTAAATTATTTCATCACCGCTGCTCTCAAAACGGTGAAGGAAAATATCGTGAGGAAACCGGTTTTCCGGTTAAATTCCCTCTCACTGAGCGGGAGGCCTGTGTCCCAGCAGTGGGAACATTAATAGGCTGATGATATGATGTGATGATGTGAAATTCAAGTTCACCATATGATTAGCGCGTTTTTATAAATAAGGTTGCTTATTTCTACTACTGGTAGTTTAGATATTTGAAATAAAAATTAAAAACGTTTTTAGGGTTCCATACCCAAAGGGTAAAAACAGGACCCTATTACTAAGTTCCGCGATCCGTCTGTCTGTCTGCCCGTCTGTCACCAGGCTGTATCTCATGAACCGTGATAGCTAGACAGTTGAAATTTTCACAGATGATGTATTTCTGTTGCCGCTATAACAACAAATACTAAAAACAGAATGAAATAAATATTTAAGTGGGCTCCCATACAACAAACGTGATTATTTTGCAGTTTTTTGCGATATTGGTACGGAACCCTTCGTGCGCGAGTCCGACTCGCACTTGGCCGGTTTTTTTATTCTAGTTTGTGTTTAACAATGAATATATTTTGCAACAGCAACCTTGCATACGTTGAAATAAAGTCGTAAATCTTACACTTAATCTTAAACTTACCTACGCGGACAGTTTTTTTATTTTTTTATTTGTTGTTTTTCTTTTTATTTTACCTTTGTATAGATTCTTTTACCGATTGTGAATGTGTTGTTTTTAACATTGTAGGCTTTCTAGATTTTTAGATGGTTGTTAACATTTGTTAACTTTTTATTTCGTTTAACATTTTTTTTTTGTTTGTTTTTTTAATTTCGTACAACTTATTGTCGGGCCTACGTTGTCCCCCCATATCCAAGTACTAATGCTGTAACATGGAAATATTGTAAACACAATTTTTTTAAAAGAGTAACCATGGAGTTTCTTGCCGGTTCTTCTCCATAGGAAACGACTAACCCGAACCGTGCACCTTTTGTCGACGTTTTATAAGTGCCCATGTAGGCCTATGTAAAATAAAAATAAAATGATTTTGATTTTGAGAGGCACGTAGTTAAGATTATTATCTCCGACTTTATTTTCAAGAGGGTAAGGTTGATTTTTGGTCGGCCAAATTCTTAGAGTGAGTACATGTACTACGGCTGTACGTACAAATCTTATGATTGCTTTAAGAAATATTACATTTATCTTCACACTTGTCTATTGAAATAACTAGCAACAAGCTGATTAGCACAGACACATTCTAGTACTCCTATTAAAACGCACGAGAGCGCGTTTCATGACTCTTATGCCATTGCAAGAAAGTATGAAATTGAACGCGGACGTTCCGTGAAACACAATATCTATGATTATTTAGTTAATGGATTATTCCACCCGGATTTTCTCAGTGGCCAAAAATTCCAGACTCCAACCAGAAGGGTGACCATAAGCTCTCAGAGCGGTATCAATTTGAGATCGAATAAGGGACAGATGTATCTGACTTGTATACATCTGTCACTTACTCGATATCAAATTGATACTGCTCTAATAGCTCATGGTCACCCCTCTGAAGTCTGGAATTCTTGCAGAATAGGGTAGTTTACTGAAAATTAGTTTTTTGTCAGTCAGGTAGATTAATTAAAAATATTGGAGACGTATTTTTCTTTTGACACGTAAACATAGAGTGACGGCGATATAACGCGTGTGACGTCACGCCGTTAGCTTTATACTGCCTTAGTGACGACACAAGCCCCCACTCCTGAACTTTGATGCGCTTTTACTTTGTAATTTTTTATTGATTTGGTAAAGAAAAAAATTACGTGTCCAATATTATTAGATAATCTTTTTTTTTATTTTTATTTATCGATAGGCTCGCGTTTGACCACTATCTCGCCTGATGGTAAGCGATGATGTGGTCGACGGTGAAGCACGCTTGCTTAGAAGTAACCTATTCACTCTTGACTTGAAGACCCCAAGGTTGTAGCTATCAGGAAACAAAGACACCGGCAGGGACTCCACTCCTTAGCTGTGCGTACAATGAAAGTATTCGCAAAACGCTTTGCACGTATGGGTGGGATGTCCACCATGTACCGGTGGCGCATTGCCGTACGTCTTGTTGTCCGGTGATGGAAAGGGCTAAGCGGAATCAAATTGTGCAGTTCCATCGCACACTCCCCGAAATGTAACCGATAAAAAATTGACAGACTGGCCACCTGGCGTCGACAGTCATCTCACTGACGAACTAAATACAATTATATTTTTTTAATTTTATTCTTTAAATACAGTGACAATTTGTTTTATAGTATTTTTGCAAGTTTATACAGTTTCATTGTAACAAAATGTATTGCAATACAAATTTAAAAAAATCGAGTGGCATGCCTCAGAAATTAAAACCGCGCCATCTATTGGAATCAATTTTTAATGATCCGTTCAAATAATCTTTGAAATGTGAATTACCATCCAAATCAATCAATCAATCATCAATACATATAATAAATCTGTAGAAAAATATTTTTTGTACATCGAAAAAAATTCAAAAAAAAATGGCCAGGGTGTTAAAGGATAACCAACAGAACCCATTTCCAGCATTTTTGGAGTTTTTGTCTGTTTATTTGTGCACGCATCACGTGAAATGTACGAAACCAATGTAGATAACTTTTATACATAAAAATTGTGCGTAACTTGAAGAATTACTTAGTTTTTGTTTCATCGCAATCGGTTAACTCTATCAAAAGTTAGATGAATTTAAAGTGTTCAAGAAGTAAAATTATCACAGCACACGCAATCCAGTTACTCGGACAGTTGAACTCGCTGTTCGATAGATGGCGTTGTGCATTTAAAGTCATTTTCTGAATCGCGGTGTTAAGATTTTACGCGAAAGAATGACACTAGAAAAAAAATTGGTAGGTATTTAGGGTAGGCAGGAAGGTAAGTAGGGTAGGGTAGGCAGATGAGGGTAGGGTCATAGGGTGGGCAGATGACGGGAGCGAAGCCGCAGGCACAGCTAGTATCCCATAATTTTGTGCTAAGGAGGATCGATTAAAAAAGAACATACAATTATTATGATCAATTCTAGAAAATGTTAATTTTACACACGATTCAATAACAAATCAATGTTACCACCTAGTGACATTAATTGAACAAAAATAAAACGAAGTCTGGTATCAACCTAACATATATTGTATTACAATTCACGAGCTCGTATCATGTGATTCTTATGCCATTGTAACAAGGTATGAATTTGAACGCAGGACGTTCGTAATATGCAATAACAGTGAGTATAAAATGTTCACCTGTTTGTTAGTCTCCTCCTGTTTCCTCATGATGGCGGCCATGGCGATGTTGACGCGCGGCTTGCGAACTTCCTTCTTGTCCTCGCTTTTGTCTTCAAGCAACTCTACCTCCTGCAAAACATAACGATAGGTTTTATATTTGAATAATTATCTTAGCTAGGATGATATCCTAAGTGAAAAGTACGACTGGAATGATACGAGGAAGGGGGTTGGACCAGTCCTTCCAGACTGTACTGACTGTACTCCAAGGGGAAGGCCATTGGCACAGATAATATAATACTAGCATACAGATGCCTCATTCCATACAAAGAAACCATGCCGACGTAAGTAGCGTTTTTGTCTGATTATTTTTGTAAGTACTATGGGCCAAAGCTATATCTGATCACTTTTAAAACAAAATCCCGTGCACAAGATGACCACATCTGCGTCCGCCCTTTTTGCATCGACCAATAGTTTTATTGCCGTCTTTTTTTAATTACAAAAACAAGGGGCTAAAATGACTCGTTTGTTTTTTTGGCGTCTTCTTTTGTTACAAAAAACAAGGGGCTGACAGGTTCTAGAGAAACAGTCACCCAATGCTGCGATGCTATTGGTTGATGAGTATAAGTCGGCGTTACTCTAGCGGGCGAGCCCGGCAAGCAGAAATAGTCCTTACTTATATCAGATATAGCTTTGGCCCATAGTACATCGATCGTGTTCTGTTCCGTTCCACGGCGATAGATGGTGTTAGCAGCGACTTGCAATAAAAGGTTTTACTCGGTACGTAAATACAGTTTCACTATACCAAAATCTGTTTCAATACCAATTTAAAAAATCGAGTGGCATGCCTCAGTTATTTAAATCAATTAGAAGCAATGGCATGCCTCAGATATTTAAACCACGGAAGCAATTTTATATGATCCGTTCAAATAATCATTGATATGTGAATTAAGAGCCGAATATGCCATAACTTTGTGCTCAGGAGAGTGGATTAAACAGGAATATACAATTTTTATGATCAATTATAGAAAATGTTAATTTTACACACAATTCGATGCATTCAATAACAAATCCATGCATATCGCGACATCTAGTGAAATTTATTTGAAGCAAATTTTCTTTCTTAGCGTCGGGACAGTGGGACATAATAAACTAATAATAAAGTATCCCGAAATGTGAATAAGTGAGGTATACGTACGACAACTTGGTCTTCTTGCGTGGCGAGCGCTCGTTCTTCCCGCGCGCGCTCCAGCGATCCTTGAGGCTTGAGGATACCTACGCGCTTCTCGCGAACTGAAAGAGCATAATAGTACATTATGGTACAAGTGTGCAATGTTGGTGATTACCGCTGAGGCGCTTAAGAGAGCCATCATCAATACACACGTGTATCATACGACGTTTTTCAACACACTTGTGAAGAAAATGATACAAAAAAAAACATTTTCAACAGTAAAAACGAGTTGTGAATTTTTTTTTCACAATGGCGGGCAAAATTAATCAGTTTTCCTATGCACGCGCATTAAACAATGGCGATCGGCCATAGACTAAAAGAATGAGGTTTTTTTTGGCTTTTTGTGGATAGTGTTTTAGCCACGTACAATTAAATTTTTCTTAATTACAGAGCAAATAAAATTTATATTTGAGTGAAAGTTTTATTTATTAAGCACGTACAAGTTGAAATTATCTATTTAAATACGAAGTTGCATGAAATGAGCAAGCAATATTAAGTATACGTTGAATAGTGTTGAAAAGTTAATTATGTAATAAGTATTATTCCGTCACAGAGATTATTTAATAATATTGGACACGTATTTTTTTGCTTTAACTAATAAATAAAAAATTACAAAGATAAAGCGCATCAAAGTTCAGGAGTGGCTTGTGACGTCACTTTGTCAGTAGTAAAGTGATACACGATATTTCAACGCACTGTATCGTCGTTATTTACTGTTTACGTGGCAATATTAAAAATACGTGTAAAATATTTTTAGGTAATCTAACTGACGGACGAAATATATAAAAAAAATTTTTCGTTAAGTACCCTATTTAAACTCAGGTGGTGATGGGCAAACTGTAGTGTTTGCTACGCTTATAGAGAAATTATAATATAATCAAAATTGTGACATTACTGAAAGTGTAATGCCTCCTCTACACTGCTCGCGAAGTTGGACGATGTTAGACGAATACGATAGTTAAAAGAGTAACCATGGAGTTTCTTGCCGGTTCTTCTCCATAGGAAACGACTAACCCGAACCGTGCACCTTTTGTCGACGTTTTATAAGTGCCCATGTAGGCCTATGTAAAATAAAAATATTTGATTTTGATTTTTGATTTTGATAGTGTAGAGAGGCACTTCGGCTTACCTCGTCAAACTTTACCTCGCCTCGGGCGACTTCCATTTGCTGTCGGTTTTTGCGCCCGAGTCAAAGGGCCCGAGGTTGCCCGAAGTGCGCACATGAAGTGACTCTCTATACTACTCGGCTGACTTCAGTTCTAAACGCGTAAAGTAATACGCGAGAGTGCACATTGCAACGGCAGCTGCTACTTGAGCGTCCATTACAAATGTGCGCAGGCTATCGGCACCACAGAGCGAATGAGCTCATCGCGAAGTTGAACGAGTGTGTAGTGTCGCACTTCGGACTTTAACCCACTTCTAGAGGTGTCCGTTACCGAGGCCAGATGTTGTCGAAAATGGTCATTTGAATCTTATAGATAATTAGTTTTGCGGCTTCTGTAATTGTTGCGCACATTTTTAAATTTGTTGCGCTAATAGTTTTTTAATTATTTCACAAAAACATTTCCTGCTGGGGTAACGTTTCCCCAGCCAGACCTTTTTCTTTCCAATGGGAATATTTAAATAATTACTAGCTATAAAATTAGTTGTCTAGATGAAGTAAATGTTGTGCCTTATTTTGTATTTGTTCTTTCATCGGTTGCGAAGTTATTCGAGATTTTGCTGGGGTAACGTTTTTGGTTTTGCTAGATCTTTGAAATGGTTAAGCGGATTCTTATCATATTTTGTACATGGCTTCTTAGGAATTAGTTTAAATTTGTTCTGCAATAAAAAAACCAAAATAATACATAGCTTAAAGGTTATTTCATTAAATAGAAAAACACTTCAATTGGTCCCAGCACTCTCAATAAGAGCTCTAAAGACTTACTTTAAACGTTATTTTAAAGCTTGTAACTGCCTTCAAATGTATGTGAAGTTTCATTAGTATCCTGTAAGTATTTAACAAGTTATGATGATATTGAGTTCTTCACGAGCACGGTCTTGATGCGCGCGGTGTTATTTGGCCACTGGATTGGATATATGAACTGAATGTTATGTCAATTATTAGTTTTTTAGTTCAGTTGTATATCAGTAAAATTTCAGCTCAGTACATTGGATAATTAATGAGATAATACGATTAAAGTCATCAGGAAGTGAATGACCGTGGTAACCCGACCAAGTTTAGGTGGTTACGAAAAAGCGAAAACGCAGAACATTATAGACTATCTTTTGAAATGTTTAGTATAATACACCTTACAATTTCGGTACAGACGCGTACACTGTTAAATACATTAATAATATAATAATATCTGTACTATGAAAACATTATTATTATCTTCCAGTTGCACAAACTTATCAAAAATCACTGATATAACGTCGTTCGGTGGGCCGCGGAAGGGGTGAGTAATCACATAATTCATCTTGTAGAGTGCGCATGCGTTTCGGCAGTTCCGTTTCCTGTTTTTGCAAATATTTATAGAGTGCGTGAGAGCTAATGTAAAATAATAAGTGTGGCGAAATACTGCTAATGTGGAGTGCTTCTATTGATGATCATAGTTATGGTGCAGGCTGCTTGATGAATTCACGAACAAGGTAAGCTTGTATAATGTAACTACAGAAATAGTAGCAAAATTATTATTAATATGTACATGTTGTTAGGTACTTATCTAAAACTGTATTTTTTAAGGCTTAAATATTTAAATTTAGGAACTTATTATTTTCTTTTCTTTCGTACTTAATTATTACCTAGACTGGAATTCTCAACAATGATAACGACATATGTATCCTTCGCTACATAGTACCTATAAAACAAAGTCGCTTCCCGTTTGTCTGTCCCTGTTTGCTTAGATCTTTAAAACTACGGAACGGATTGTGAAGCAGTTTTTTTTTAATAGATAGATTGATTCAAGTGGAAGGTTTTTGTGTATATATTTTCAAAATATGACTTTAAACTTGATTAATGAAATTCATGACTTAGCGACCGATTTTTATCGTTATCAATGTCTGGAGTCGGGACTACCGCAACAGGTAGGTATTTATTTATTTCCACAAACTCCTTGGACACGTAGACTTTAAGAAATCCATAATTACCTTGTTGCGACACTCGCGTTGATATAAACTCGCAAATAGATGACGATTCGAGTTTCAAAATTACCTGTCAATAAAAATTATTTAATAATCACGTAGTTTTTTTTTAAACTTGTGTACATGTCTGTACTAAATTTGTAACACTATCCTACATATTTTAGAAGGTACCATAATGTTTTGCGTTTTCGCTTTTTCGTAACCACCTAAACTTGGTCGGGTTACCACGGTGTGGTAACGGGTTACCACGTGGTGGTCGACGGTGAAGCACACTTGCTTAGAAGAATTGAATTAAAGACCCCAAGGTTGTAGCTATCTGGAAACAAAGACTCCGGCAGGGAATGCCACTCCTTAGCTGTGCTTACAATGATAGTATTCGCAAAACGCTTTGTACGTATGGGTGGGATTTCCACCATGTACGTCTTGTTGTCCGATGATAGAAAGGGCTAGGCGGAATCAAATTGTGCAGTTCCATCGCACACTCCCCGAAATGTAACCGATAAAAAACCGACAGACTGGCCACTTGGCGTCAATGTTCAAGACTCTGGAGCTTTGAGCCGACCAGTGCATCGTTGCCGATAAGCCTCTTGGCCCGTTTGTCAATCGACTCAAGTGCATCAAGTTGATATTTGGCAGATCCGTCCCAGAGGTGAGAGCAGTACTCCATGCATGTCCGAACTTGCGCTTATACAATTTGAGCAGCTGTTCAGGCGTGAAGTACCGTCTTACCTTCGCAAGAGTCCCCAACTTTTTTGTAGCCAACTGAGCCTTTGCCTCAATGAATGGACCAAAATTGAGGGTCGATGTTACTGTAACACCAAGAAGATCGAGATGGTCCGTTATCGGCACGGTTACACCACGGAAAGATGGAGCCGGGTGGAATAGGCTCTTTTTTGCGGAAAAAAGACACGCCTGGGTCTTAGCAGCATTGAAACTGACTATATCGACATCGCCCCATTCGAAGACTGCCTCCAAAGACATGTTCAAGCGCCCAACCATGGCCTCTCGGAGAGACCGGCTCTCAGGACCAGTAGCCCGTGCGCCGGACACGTATCTCTCAGCAACTGTGCTGTCGTCTGCGTACCCAAAGGTTCCGGGTTTTAGCAGGTCATTAATGTGCAGCAAAACAGTGTCGCCGAGAGCACCGACCCCTGAGGGACTCCGGCGTTAATACCTAACTGACCGGACGAGCAGCCATCGATAACCACTCGGATGGAACGATCCCTCAGAAAGTCAGCAATCCAGTCACACAGACCACTAGGCAGACCAAAGGAAGGAAGCTTACCAATAAGGCTCTCATGTCAGACCCTGTCGAAAGCCTTCGAGATGTCAAGGGAGACAGCAAGCGCTTCCCCGAGCCTCTCGATGGCCTCACTCCAGACGTGAATGGCATACGCTAGAAGAGCCCCAGTTGACCGATTTTCCGTAGTGTATGGTAGTTATTATTATAATTGGTTGAATGTATCAAGTTCAGTTTCAGTTCACTTGCTGTTAATAATGTTTGAAAATAAGAGTCATGCTTGGTTTTTGTTTATCCTTGTTTTGTCTGTTAAAGTTTAGTAGATTAGTTTGTAATTGTTGCATGCCTATTGGTACAATATGGCTGGTGCTATTCCCTTTATCACCATTGTACTGTACCCACATTTGCAAAATAATAGTTATTTATGCTACAAGTGCGGAAAGTATGTGATTTCCGATGAGTGGATAAATCGACACGAGTCGGAAATCATCTTACGCACGTGTATCATACAACATTTTACTATGCATTGTGCGAGGAAATAAAAAAAAATATCTGAACCAAGCAAGAAATTAATAAAACGGCGCTTATTCAAGGGCGCTCAGCATATCCACAGATTAACTAATAGTTCATAGTTCCTCGGGCATATCTACTGCGCATGTGCAAATAGCTGTCACGTTGTAACGCAAAAACACACGAGTAAAATATTCATTTTTCCAAACATATTTAATGAATATTTATAATGTACTGATCAAAATCTAAATCGAGTAATTAAAAACGCCTTAAATGAAGTATTAGTTTTGTTTTACCTTTTATATGAATGATAATCTGTACTTAACTTATTTTTAAAACTTTAAAAACTCTATGCGGCGGGCTGACATTGGAGTTAAAAATTAAAAAGTACAGGAAAGCAAAAAGCACTACTAAAAAAAGTGACACTTTTCGCACAGTTTGGCTGCTTGGAAAATGCTCTTTTCGAGGATATGCATTGTAAAATATCTTTTTCTTTCGAATTGCGAATAAAGTTGAAGCTATGAGTTTACTTCTTCAGGAGCATGTAACGCCCAGTTTCACATCTAAAATTCTCACCGTCTATTTCTGAATTAAGAATTTGAAGTTGCTTCTTTGTCAAATTACTTTGAACCTGTCGAGCTTCGCCATTAAAGTAGGTTTTAACTGTCAATTCAGAAACCGGCCCTAAAATCATACCTTTTTCTCTGAAGTCGGCCTCGGAGATGACGATGGGCGGCGGCGGCTGCGCGGGCTCGTCGTCACTGTCGTCCTCGGGCTCGGGCGCGCCGTCCCGCAGCGCCGCCGCCCCGGCAGCCCCGGCCGCCACCTTCAGCGCTGCCAGCGCAAGGGTCAGCTGCTCTCCGCCCACGGATGACGCTGTGAACACTACTTTGCCGTCTTCTTCACTGTAAAAATAAAGTTCTGCTTATAAATGCTCTTTAAAATTACACACACAAATCGGATAAAAGAAACAAAGAAAATGCCTATCGATTGAACCTCTGGGTCATTCTTGCTGTCAATTGTCTTCATATAAGAACGTGGTATATATATTACGGCCGTAAACTAATTAAATTTTGTAAAACAAAATATCTTAATAATACACCCAGATATAGCTAGCTTTGTGGCGAGCTGGCGGGCAGTGGCGACCCGTTAGACCTGATCTCCAGGGAGAAGTCTTGTTGCCCATCTCCCGCTTGCTTTTATTGTCCGGTCGGCGTAAACACTGACGGGGAACAGAACTCCCACCTCTCTCTTGCCTTAATTGGCTGGCTTGAGTCGAGATCCGCAAGAGCAAACGTACTCGGAGGAAGGAAGTTGTTAACCCAGTAAGATGCTGGTAGAGATCTTGACCGTATTTCCGGGATTGTCCTGATATAAATGATTTATTTTGTGTAAGTTGGTTTGTACAAACACTTTTACATGTCGATCATATTTTTTTAAAACTAGATGAGGTCGGCGTTTCCTATCTGACTACTCTGAGAAGAAAGGCCGAAACAAACTCAGAGGTCACAGTCTCTTTTAAAGTCCAGACAAAAGCTTGTTTAGATCATGTGAAGACCATGTAGACTGATGTCTGGAATGGTCTTTTGAGGAAAGAACCAGCCAGGTTGAGTGGACCTGTCCAGTCAGTGCACGCATTTGTCAATAACCGAGCAGCTCAACTCAGAATCTAAGGGAGCTCAACGATTCGACGATCAATACCAAAAAAAGGACATTCGGGTAGGCCGCATAAACTACTCAAACTGCCAGACCACGATTAAAAACTAAGCTAAATTAAAAATAAGAACAAAAAAAAAGAATGATCCTCATGGTCTTCACATTCACAATGATTAAAATAAAATAATATAATACTTTAAAAAGTAAATATTCTTGTCATTTCAAGAAAACCGAATAAAAATTAAAAAAAAAACAAAATTCAAAGTGCAAAATATAAAAAAAAAACAAAATTAATTGGAGCAGCTCAATCCCAAGCCTTTTTGTCCTCAACGTAATCTTTAATGTATAAAATGCTTTCTTAGAGCTTGTACGTGGCTTGGAAGCTTATTATAAAAGCGCACACATTGACATCTAAACGAGCCAACTATTTTCTCGAGCCTTGTTGTAGGTGCTACAAAGGGGAATGCCCATTTTGTAAGGGAACTTGGGCCCCTTTGAAAAAATGGTTGTATCTTGATGAATTTGGTTGTTTATTGTAGAAAAAACACGTTATATTCATAATTAGAAAATATTTTTTATTTATTTTGTGGGGTTCACGAGAAATAACGATGTTTCTGTTCTTGAAATGAACCCTTATTACAATGCAATAAGGTGCATACAAATGTCCAAGTGAAGAAACCTGATCTGTTGTTGTCTGTACATAAAAAGTAAAGGACACGGATGGAAGAAAACACAAAATATAAATCTTATTTTTGGATAATATTGAAATCGCAGACACGATACCTCATAAGGGGCCTGTGTATGGGCAATCTCCTTTGTGTTTGTTCCTAGTATTTATATTATATAGATAGCCGTGGTATACCTCTCCACTCCTCTAGCACCTCCGGATATGTTGCCCCCTTGGCGCTTCGTCACTAAAGTGCAAGCTACCCTTTATGGGGGCCAATTAATTGAGTGTGCCAGCCACCCTGTGCCGTTTTATAGCCGTATAGTTCAACAGTGGCTAGGCAGGGGCCAGTAGTCCTGCTTTAGTTTCAGACAATCGATCCACTAAACCTACCAAACCTATAGCTTATTAAATTTTTCCATATTTTGCAATAGTCCTGCACCAACCAGATATTGCCCTTGGGTGCGCTTGCGCAGTGCATACAGGGATAATCGTCAGTTGGTATCACATTTCCTGATACATGTCTAACAAGGCCTCTGCGAGTTGGCTTCGGCCACTCGCACGCCATTCAAAGGTGGCAAAAAAAAAAATACAATTATGATTCCCTCCCTAATTATCACCACAACGACCGGTCACGGGCTGCCTACATGCCGCAGATATACTAAGTTGTCAGTCACAAGACAAAATAGACACAAGATAGAATAGTGAAAAATGATCTCCTTAAGGTTACACTAGTCGACGGCACGAACTATTTTGTGCGCGGGGTTAAAATGCATTTTATATCAACCGACAACACGTGCGGCAGAGATAGATGCTGTGATGAGCAGTAGGAAGCTAGTTCGCGTACGAATACACACTTTTGCAAATTTGTAGCGAAATGGATAATGATTTAGGACGAAACCGAGCGCGCGAAATCTTATAATCAGACCTTTGGGAGTCTGGATATCATGAAAAAACGACTAAACGTATCTGTTCAAAATAAAATTATTTGCATTGTTGAACTACTAATCTATCCCTGTATGGTGGCCGTTTTTTATTTTTCCGTCTTCTTATGGCATTTATACGCGCCCAAAAATGCGTTAAAATTAGTGTCGAAATGTGGAACTTTCGACGCTCATAACTTTCAAATATTTTCATTTTTTACCTTTTTGCTTCCATACAGGGCTAGATAATGATGAGACAAATTAATATCACTTTTTATTTTGAACGTACATCGTCAAACAGTGGAATAATCCCTAGGCTACGTTTGTATGGAAGAATTTTCGACTAGTGTACCCTTAATTAAATTTTATTTATAGTATAAACACTTAAAAACACACTCACGTATAAGACAGTTGTTCGGGCCGCAACTGCGACAGTTTCTTCCCCAACAGTATCAGTCGATGCGCGCGCACTCGTTGTTCCAACTCGGGCTCACCGCTCAAACACGTCACCGATACTTCTGATGGGGGCCTGGAGTAATAAAGACACAATATGTTTTCAATTTGTTATCGGCCGCCCTCCCCCTCCCTTCCCTCGGCTTCGCACGGGTACTAAAGCATATTATGTCTATTTTTTTTTTACAATAAGTACTTATCTATCATACATAAAAAACTTTTTTACAAAAAAATACTACCGACTTCCAAATAAGAAAACTACAAAGTGAAAAATAGCTTTATTTTTGGAAGTCGGTGTCTTTCGTAGGCACCATTTTTTTGCGTTATGGACACCGACTTCCAAAAATATAGTTATTTTTCACTTTGTAGTTTTCTTATTTGGAAGTCGGTAGTATTTTTTTGTAAAAAAGTTTTTTATTTTTCTCTTTTTAGTTCTACCTACCTAATAGGCAAGTTGTTAAGTAAGTTTCTTATAACGCCAGAATAGATTACCCGAATATCATGAAACTTGAACAAAACCGATTAAATGAGAGATCTGCTTACCCCTTAAGAGCGTTCTGTCGTGATGTTATAATATGAAATGATATAAACAATAAACAGGCATGCGATTGCAGCAGTCCCGAGAGATTTGCCGTTATTTATTGAAGAGTTCTGTTGTATATCTTCAAAGTTCTCAACCAGATCTTTACTAAATTAAAATGGGACCAATTTCGAAACATACTCTTTCAAACAAAAAAATAATTTTCAAAATCGGTCCACAATTGACGGAGATATCGGTGAACATACATAAAAAAACATACAAGAAGTCGAACATAGAACCTCCTCCTTTTTCGAAAGTCGGTTAACAAAACGAAAATGCAATCTTGAAATTGCTTGTCATCGGTATGAGACGCCTGAATTTATTTTCGCGCGGATAAATTTTTATTTTGCGGTAACTTCTAAGATATTCATTTAGATTATAAATGTTTAACATAATGTGCATGAAATGCTTAAGGTAACTGACGTATTTAAGTTGATGAGGATTAAAACTGTATTCGTCTAAATAGCTTTACAATTCCGCATTGGACGGTAGAATCGGTAGAAACTTTTACTACTTGTAAATTTTTATTCATATATGTATGACGTTCAAAAGTGCCGCTTACTGGCCTAATTGAAATAAATATATTTGACTTTTTTGTTGTACTGATTCTACGTAACCATTTTTAGGGTTCCGTACCTCAAAAAGTAAAAAAATGAACCCTTATAAGATCACTTTCTTGTCCGTCTGTCCGTGAGTCACCACCGATTTTCTCATGAACGGGTGGACCTAGCAAGTCAACACGAAAACAAAGATACAAGCCAATTTGGATTTTCGCGAAAACTGTACCAAAATGTACCTTAATTTTCAACTATAATAATAATAATATTGAGAATTATTATTAAATTATTATTTAATTATTATTAATTATTTTCAACTATAATATATATATTGGCACGGTTGACATTTGTCGGGCATGTCACCGGCCGGGGGAATCAATCAGACACATTATTTCCGGTTGTTCTAGTCTGGCTAACGGAGACTATTTGCATAGACACAACCTTGTAGCCAGGATTATCCACCAGCAACTTGCTCTTAAATACAATCTTGTGGAATCGGAAGTGCCTTACTATAAGTATGTGCCCGACCCAGTTCTCAAAAATGGCAATGTCACGTTGTATTGGGATCGGTCTATCATCACTGACAGGACTGTTGTTGCTAATAAGCCTGACATAGTGGTGATAGACCGACTAGAGCGTCGCGCAATGATTGTTGTTATTGCGGTCCCCCATGACGAGAACCTCGTGAAGGCGGAGAGAGATAAGAAAAGTAAGTATCTTGATCTGGCTCGCGAGGTTGTCGACATGTGGGATGTAAATACAGCAGTCATTGTGCCGATAGTCGTGACGGCCAATGGTATAATAGCCAAGAGCCTCGACGAACATCTTAGGAGGCTCTCGTTGGGCAGCTGGATCAAGGGCTTGATCCAGAAAGCGGTACTCCTGCACACGGCTCGTATTGTTAGGAGGTTCCTCTCTCAGGAGCCCTGACCACCGGTAGGTTGGACCCTGTTACCGATACCGGTGGGCTACTATTTTTGTATTTTTAAATGTTTTTTAATTTTATTTTTTATAGAATGATATTTAAAAATGTAAAAATATGTAAATATAATAAATAAATGGAATAATATTGTATTTATATTTTTTGTAATTCTCCCTTTACTTGTGCTGGTGCAGGTACGGAACCCTCGGCGCACGAGATCAACTCGCACTGGACCGGTTTTTTTATGTAAGCTATCCTTAAAAGTTAGATATATGCCATCGCGGCATTTTCTGTAGACCTATAAAAGAGAAATATCCCACCATACATTGTTTTATTATAACTCAAAGCGATTAGGCAACCTTTTCGATGAAAGCTCCCAGAAGGATTTTTACCCAATTTACACATAACCTTAACAAATTATACACGTCTATTAGTGAAAACCGCATGAAAATACTTTTAGTTGTTTTTGAGTTTATCGCGAACAGACAGACGGACAGACGCGGCGGGGGACATTTTAGGGTTCCGTACCCAAAGGGTAAAAACGGGACTCTATTACTAAGACTCCGCGATCCGTCTGTCTGTCTGTCCGTCTGTCACCAGGCTGTATCTCGTGAACCGTGATAGCTAGACAGCAAAAAAATTTTGCTGAAACAGCAGCCTGAAATTTTCACAGATGATGAATTTCTGTTGCCGCTATAACAACAAATACTAAAAACAGAATAAAATAAATATTTAAGTGGGTCTCCCATACAACAAACATGTTTTTTTTGCCATTTTTTACGATAATGGTACGGAACCCTTCGTGCGCGAGTCCGACTCGCACTTGGGCGGTTTTTTCATAATATGTAGTGACACATAAGACCACGTCCGTATTTCCCGAAGAGAGAAGGAGAAAAATACTTTAATGACGGTAGAATATATTCGTTTCCTTGACCATAGTTACATCAAGAATTAAAACATGTGGTATCACCTACAGCAAAACCTAATCTTGTGGAGCTATTCTACGTACAAAAGAAAACTATTTTATTCCATCCTGCAAACAGTGCATAATAAAATTGGCCAATCCATTTGCAACGTAAATCTTTTGTATTACAGAGAAGGCAGAACCATAACACACCTTATATTCTGACCGTACATTGGCAGATACAGATCTTATGTCAAGGTACAGGTCCCGTCACGTAAAAAGAACGCTGGCAGTAAGCGATTTATCGATCAAACTGGTGGTATGAAGGGGGCGCGGCGGGGGAATGCTCCGCCCGTGTTTCTGTGCGCGCACGCTATTGGTTCGTCAGTTGAGCCATGCTTCCCGCGCTCAGATCACGCTTGTTCGCTCCCAAAATACAGTCGCACACAACTTTCTTTGCACGACGAAGGTTTTAAAAATGAAGGAATGATGAAGAAAGAAGTTGAGAAAGGAGCGGTTGATAATTTATAATGATAAGATATTTATATATTTATAATAATAAGATCGAAATATAAAAAATATTCTTAAGTAAAGATTAACTAATTTAAATCCAGCCTCTGCCAAAGTTCTAAGTAGCTACTAGCTAATAAGTAACTAACAAGATTCTACAATAAAACAATTACTCTTATAAAACAATATCCTAGTACTTTACAACGCAACTGTACCCATGCGCAAACACATCCCCTCCACTGTCGCTCAGCGTCTTTTTTAGGTGACGGGACCTGAATACAGACTCAAAAACCAGCGATTTTTGAATCAGTAAAGGTACTATTTTTACTGTACTTATAACGGCTGACATTTCACAATTTACTTACTCAACACCATTATCCTCTGCATCCTCATCTAGATCAGGCACTCTTCCTCCGTACGTGTCCCAAGCAGCGTGGTTGGGGAACCGGAGACCCTTCAGTGCATTCTCTAGAGGCAGGAAGCCAGCTAGTTCTTCATCTTCAGGTAATGGTACACTATCATCTGGATTGGAATAATAAATATAGGTAAAAGCAAACAAAATTATTATACTCCGTTGAATATATAAGTGAAAACACGAGTATCTTATACACGCTTCATTTCAACACTATTTCAGATGTACATACATACATAAACTCACGCTTTTTTCCCATGGGGGTAGGCAGAAACTATTGAAAAACTATAAACTATTAATAGTAGTTTATGCAACAGTCATATAATAGGGTTTATTAAAACACGAGCGTAGGTTTATCACATGAGGCGAAGCCGAATGTGATAATAATATTACGCGAGTGTTTTAATACCTAATTATATGCCGTTGCAAACACTATTTTATCTTCACTCATACGGTTGAAATAAAACAAAAATGAAAAAGGAAAAAATATGTGGTATGGCGGGCAATTTAGATTCTCATTGCACATGACTGCGCAGCGCGCGCATCCAAAGAAAATGACACAATTTTTCTACATTAAGTCAATGAGCCCATAAGCGCCAATAAATTAAAAAGTAAAAGTGTGCTATAAAAATTAAAATGTTATTTTATGATGCAGTTGTTTGAAAATCGAAGGAAAATGTTGTACTGATTTTTTTTTTTAATTTTTCCTATCCACGAATATAAAGTACCGTGTTTATACAATATTTTTTGAATTCATATTTGGAACATTACGTTGTGAGTGTAGATAAACTATATTCCAGATGTAATTTCATTTATTATAATTTAAAATTAAAATTGCTGAATCAACTTTTGCTTATGTGTGCTGACCGTTTAGGTTATCTTTAACCCTGATGTCCCACAAACCTTACTTAAAATCTGATTATTAGGAATTCAATTGAAATTTATACGAATTTGTATCATATTGACCTTAACTTGAGTCAAAATGGATCTAATTCAAAACTAGATGCTGTGGGAAGTAAGTCTAGAGATCAATTTATTTTATACTAGCTGTGCCCGCGGCTTCGCTCCCATAAGCTGCCTACCCTCCCCTACCTACTCTACCCTACTTACCCTACAATACCTTACTTACCCCACCCTACCTACCTACCAATTTTCTTTTCTTATATTTTTTTTAATGTAAGATACTTCTACGAAGTATTAGAAAACATTTAAAAAGAAGATGAATGAAATCGGTAAAGCCGTTCTCAAGTTAAAGCGTGACCAGGAGAAATAGGGTTTTATTTTTAAATATATACTAGCTGTTGCCCGCGGCTTCGCTCCCGTGGACCACCCCACAGGACCCATTTTCGGGATTAAAAAATAGCCTATGTCACTCAGGAATAATTTAGCTTTCTATTGGTGAAAGAATTTTTCAAATCGGTCCAGTAGTTTCGGAGGAAGGAGCTCGTGGCTAAATAATAACAGCCGCACGGGTCGATCATCAAGGTTGAGCAACGCTTGACGAGGTCGGTCCGTGGATGGGTGACCATTTCAACATACCGAGTTTCCTCCGTGCCTCGGAAAGCACGTTAAGCCGTTGGTCCCGGCTGTCATTTGAAGATCTTTGACAGTCGTTACGGGTAGTCAGAAGCTTGAGATCTGACACCAGTCTTGCCAAGAGGTACCGTGTTACCCAGTTACTGGGTTGTGGAGGTCAGATAGGCAGTCGCTCCATGTAAAACACTGGTACTTAGCTGAATCCGGTAAGACTGGAAGCCGACCCCAATATAGTTGGAAAAAGGCTAGGCAGATGATGATGAGTTTCGGAGCCTATTCGGTACAAACAAACAAACAAAAAAAACATTCCTCTTTATAATATTTATATATATATATTTGCGCATACTTACATTTATCAGTCAACAAGGCAGCCGATGACGCCAGCATATTGAGCGTGTGCGCGAAGGCCGGCCACAGCGCCGCCAGCGAGCACCAGGCTGGACTGCTGAGGATCTTGGAGTGCCACGCCGCCCACGACATCCACACCTTCACTGCAGGAGACATAGAGGATTGTTTAGGTAAAACAGAGTGTCGACAGAAATATGATAGAAAAAGATCGTTATATTATGCAATAATAGACATTGGACATGATGAAAAATTACCCTTCTTCTACTACAATCCGGTAAAAAAAACCGGCCAAGTGCGAGTCGGACTCGCGCACGAATGGTTCCGTACCATTATCGCGAAAAAACGGCAAAAAATCACGTTTTTTGTATGGGAGCCCCACTTAAATATTTATTTTAATCTGTTAGCGGCAACAGAAATACATCATCTGTGAAAATTTCAACTATCTTGCTATAACGTTTCATGAGATACAGCCTGGTGACAGACGGACAGACAGACGGATCGCGGAGTCTTAGTAATAGGGTCCCGTTTTTACCCTTTGAGTACGGAACCCTAAAAATGAGGCATCGGCACCCAGTCTTATAGCTCTCAGTACCAAACGCTCCCATCCTCCTATGCCATTGACGCCATTTTGTTTCCATATACGATGCACTATGTAAAATCATCAAAGGGTTGTATCGAACCGCATCATCATCACCATATCAGCCGAAAGACTTCCACTGCTGGACATAGGCCTCCCCTAAGCGTCGCCACATTGACCGGTCCCGTGCGTCCCGCATCCAGCGGATCCCCACAACCTTCACCAGGTTATCGGTCCACCTGGTGGGAGGCCTTCAAACGCAACGTCTTCCGGTTCGCGGTCGCCACTCCAGAACTTTTCTGCTCCATTGGAAATCCGTTCTGCGAGCAATGTGTCCTGCCCACTGCCACTTAAGTGTAGCAATTCTTCGGGCTATGTCGGTAACCCTGGTTCTCTTGCGGATCTATACATTTCTGATTCGATCACGCAGGAAGCACCGAGCATAGCCCTCTCCATTTCCCTTTGACTATAAGCTTTCTGATGGGCCATGGGCCTGGTCGAGCAGCATGCATAGCAGATATATGTAAATAACTCAAATCAGCGGTTCCACCGTGGATTCCACTTCAGTTTTTGGGTTCGTCAGTATACTCACGGGCGGGCAGTGATCTTAGCATCGGCACGTCCACTGTGTAGTTGGGCAGCAGTAGCGCCAGCAGAGTGCCGCTGGCTAGAGAGCTGCTCAGCTGAGCTGCGCGGGCTTCTCCTTCGGTCATGGCGTTGTCGTCTACTGTCAGGTCTTCAGTGGTCGAGTGGATCAGCCATACCATTACACATGCCATCTAGATAGGAACACAGGATATGTTAGAATTTGGTGTTTTTTTAGCATTATAAAATGTAAACACTAGCTGTCCTCCGCAACTTCGCTCCAGTCAACTGGCTACCTACCCTTCCTACCTTACGCTACATATCTACCTACCCGAATAAAAAATATAATCTATACTTTAATGGTAAATTGAACTAAAAAGTCGCTAATCCTGAAGACCTTGTTAAGGCTAATGGGACAAACAATTTAAACGCGCACGGTAGAATCAACTTTTATTTTTATTTGACTTTCAAAAGTACTTTGACTTGACTAAATTATTGCATTGTCATCGGTCCTTGATAGGTGTGAAAAGTTTCAAATCAATCCGACGTTTTAAAGTAGGTGAAAATCACGTTCAAAGATTCCGTTACATTGATACATAGTTACATACCAAGCTAATAAAAGCGTGTTAAAAAGAGGTAAAGTTTGTGAGGTTGTGGGGGGTAATCTCTGGATCCACTGAACCGATTTTGAAAATACTTTCACCAGTAGAAAGCTACATTATTCTTAAGTGTCATAGGCTATAATATATTAAAATAAAAAATAGAGATCCTTATGAAAATTGCAATAATGTAACCCAAAGTAGCAAAATTAAGCCTATAAAAATCATTCTTTAGCATGCACTGAGAAAACTATTGATGATTGTTTAGGGTAGTTAGGGTAGGTAGTTAGCTAGTTGACGGGAGCGAAGCCGCGGAGGTCAGCTAGTCTAAAATAACTCTTTTCTCAAACATGCATGGAAATATTGTCATTATGTTAGAAAAAAGAACACGCGAAGTACTGAATTTACGGACAATGAAAATCAAATCCATTGCTGGAGTGTTTTTTGAATTTGGAACATTTCAACGCTCCAGCAATGTTGTAAGAAACGGCGTGCTGGGGTTATTAGATACTCTTTGATTGGATCTCTTTTATCATTCTTGGCGTAAAGTAAGTCTCTTTGCTTAGTAAAAATTGCGTTCACGTGGCTGTATAGCCATACATGCGTTTGCCTTTCGGCACAAATGATAAATAGAAAATCGGCGGCAAAGCTAAAGATTCGTCTTGATTTGTTATTTAAATATTTAATAAACATAAATTTAATAATTATAATGGGTTCCAACGGTTTACGGTCCACCAGATTTAAGATCTGAAGCCAAATTGGCAATGGAAAACCTGCTTCCAGCGAAGCCAAAAGAAAAATACATGAAAGTATATGAACATTTTATGATTTGGAAAAACAATAAAAAAAAAAACATTTTCGCCGAAACAGTATTTTTGGCGTATTTTAATGAGATTTCTAAAACTAAAAAGCCATCAACATTATGGGCAATTTATTCCATGCTGAAATGTACAGTTCATGTTAAAAATAGCACTAACTTTAAAAATTAAGGAAATTTAAATACTTTTTTATTTCCCTGCATTCTTTTGAGAAAAGCATTATATATGCCTCGGCGGAAATGGCAATTGCCTGTCTCGTATTAGTGAAGTCCTCGCCTACGGCTCGGCCTTCAAACTCATACTCGACCTGCAATTGTCTATTTCCCGGCCTTTGCAATAATGTACTATTAATACCATCGTAACTGAATTAGCTAACATAAATACACAGAAAACAACGTAAGTATATTTACACTCACCTTTATAAGCGTCATAGACTCAAAGCTGTCCGTTGCGATGAGTGCAGTCAGCGAAGAATTGAGAGAATTCACCAGCGCCGCTGCCGTGTCTAACCTACAACAAGGAACGTTACAACAGGTTTAGTTTTGGAATTTGAGCCCGAAATCCAGAATTATGTGAAATACATCTAGACGACTAAAACTGCTATCTATAAAAAATTAATACCAATCTTTTTTGTGCGTAAAGACACTTAAGGTTGCACTAGCCGATTTTTCTTCCATATAAACGTAGTCTGGCGATTACTCCACTGTTTGAATTTGTACGATCAAAATAAAAAATGATATCAATTTGTCTCGTCATTATCTAGTAATGGATGAAAAAAAAAAAAAAGTTATGAGCATCTTTGGGCGGAAATAAATACCATAAGAAGAAGGAAAATTGCAAAACGGCCTCCATACAGGAATTAGATATAGATTAGTAGTTTAACAATGCAAATAATTTTATTTTGAAAAAATACTGTTAGTCGTTTTTCCATGATATCCTTACTCCCAAAGGTCTGTTTATAAAATTTCGCACGCTCGTTTTCGTCGTAAATAATCATCCATTTCGCTTCAAATTTTCAATAGTGCTAATTCTTACTGCTTATCACAGCATCGCACGTGTTGTCGGATAAGATAGCATGCATTTTAACTCCGCGCACAAAATAGTTCGTGCCGTCGACTAGGGCAACCTTAAGATTAGTTCGTCCCGTCGACTAGGGCAACCTTAAGCGCCCAAAGGCATCAGTTTCTTCGTTTTGTTTCTGATTTTGCCATGGGAAATATGCAGCATATTCAAGTACAGAACTTACTCTTCGACAGTGTGTATGTAGTGCATGGCCCGGATGAGCTCTGACACGTAGGCGTGAGCGTCCAGGCGACCGCTGATCGTCACAGGTGCCGAAGAGCTGCTGTCTGTCACTCCAGGGATCACTGGCAGGTCCTTAGGATTAGTGCTGGAAAATGCAGTTTCTGTATAATAAGGTCATTCTGCTGGTGTAGTACATCTCAGATAAATCTAGGGTATTAAAACACATTTTTAGTTTTGGATGGACTTTTTAAATGATGAAGATGTGCACGAAATTAGCGCCGTCTCGTGTTAATAGTACATTATGGTACAAGTGTGCAATGTTGGTGATTACCGCTGAGGCGCCATTGAGACCCGAGCCGAAGGTGAGGGTCTTAAGAGAGCCGAGGACGGTAATCATCAATACACACGTGTATCATACGACGTTTTTCAACACACTTGTGAAGAAAATAATACTAAAAAATCATTTTCAACAGTAAAAACGAGTTGTGATTTTTTTATCACAATAGCGGGCAAAATTAATCAGTTTTCCTATGCGCGCGCATTTAACAATGGCGATCGACCATAGACTAAAAGAATGAGGTTTCTTTTTTATGGCTTTCCTGGATAGTGTTTTAGCCACGTACAAAATAGGGAATTTAAATTTTTCTTAATTACAGAGCAAATAAAAATTTACATTTGAGTGAAAGTTTTATTTATTAAGCACGTACAAGTTGAAATTATCTATTTAAATACGAAGTTGCATAAAATGAGCAAGCAATAGGTACATTAATTTATTTGTACTATTGAGCACGATCTTTTTTGTATCGGTACGTTTTTAAGAGCAACTCAAACAATAAATTTAAAAAAAAACTGTAACTCACTGTGAATAATAGCAATGAAAAAGTCACAGTTTGATAACAGGTATCATTATGTGCCTAATTGCGGTGAAATTAGAGCCACTTTATGAGCAAGTGTGTTGAAATAGTACATTGTGATACAAGGGTGGGAAGTAGGTTATTGCAAACGAGCTGTCATTAACAAGCCCGAGCCGAAGGCGAGGGTTTTTAATGACACGAGTTTGCAATAACCTACACACCCGTGTATCACACGACGTTTTTCAATACAGTTGTGAGAAACAGTAAAAACAAATCAAATTAACAAATCTAATATTTGTTAATTCACAAAAAATAAAATTTTTAATATGGCGCGTTTTTGCAACTGGACATATTTTTTTACAAAGAAAACAGCCTATACAGCCTGTTCGATTTTTGACAAACGTTAATGTGAAAATAATTAACTTAAAACTGTTAATTAAACATATTAAACAACTTTAAAAAAAAAAATGAGAATTCAATGCTAAAACGTACGGAATCATTAATTTTTCCTCGTATAAAATCGTATCCCATTTTATTCTATGTATGAAAACTCCTTGCTACTAAACTTTTTTAAATTGACTTATGGTGCGTTTTTGCAACTGGACTTATTTTTTTACAACGATATCAGCCTATACAGCTATACAGCCTATTCGATTTTTGACAAATGTTGATGTGAAAATAATTAAATTAAAACTGGTAATTAAATATATTAAACAACCATTTATAAGACTTTTGAGAATTCAATGCTAAAACGTACGGAATCATTAATTTTTCCTCTTAGAAAATCTATCCCATTTTATTGTTACGAGCTGGGGCTCAGGGACAAATTATTTAAACAGCAGACTTCAAATAATCACACTTTATTACAAAAACACTTCTTAAACGATTCTATTACTTCGCACTATTATCCTTTTCTGATCGCTCTGTGTCGCTTCCGAATCGAAAACTGACCCACGACGATCCCGACCGCTCTTTTTATAGCACCGAAGATGTTTCTAGAGCGTTCCATACTGTTCTAGATAATTCGAGAAACTTCCAGAACAATCGACTTTCGAACTCACTGTTCTCGAAGCGACTAGAAACTTCCATTCGACACGAGAAGATTAGTTCCGCTATTCGATACTAGATGGCGCCACTAGCAACTACTTAATTCTTCTACTCGTCACTAGATGGCGTTGCCCTATCTTGTAACATTGCCTCCCTCTTAGACATGCTCGTCCCGAGCATTGTTAGACCCATGATAACGGGCCAACCGATCCACATGAACGACTTTTGATGTACCTCGGGGTCCCTTTTGAATTCGGTAGGTGACGTCATTAATCTGGGTAACTATGCGATATGGTCCCATTTTGCTTGCAATTTAGGCGATTTTCCTTTGCTGCGTACCGGGTTATGTAACCATACCAGTGATCCTTCATCGAAGCCCTTATTGTTCGCCTTCCGATCGTAGCGAGTCTTCATCCTCTCAGACATCTGTTGACCTGTCTCTCTGATGTGCTCATATACCTTTAATGCACCTCTACTACGAGTGTGTGGTCCTTTCACAGGCGCACCCGCACAACTTGTGCATTTGCGGCACCATTCCTTAACGTCCTCTCGACAATGGATCCAGTAAAAGCGTTCTCGGATCTTGATTAGAGTCCTCTTAACTCCCATGTGACTTCCTGAACTTCCATTGTGATAGAGCTGTAAGACCTCCGGCACCTTAACCTTAGGTACGACCATTTGTAGATGACACTGGTCACCGCGAGTACTCGCCCATTTCCGGCACGGAACTCCATCTTGGATAATCAAGCTTTCCCACTGTGCCCAATACCTTTTGGTGACAGAACTCATTGCTGCAACATCACCCCACCGAGGCCTCGGAGCTCCTGATTTCTTCCATTCGAGGATCGGTTTTATGTCTCTATCATCTTGCTGAGCACTCTGCAAGATTCCCTTCCAATCTTCGCTAAGATCCGTCCTCAACATCCTCACTAATGTTACCTGCTCAGCCTCTTGCCTGGCACAGGGCCTACATTGATTGGAACACGATCTACGCGAGAAAGCATCTGCATTTCCGTGTGGTGTTTTGTTCCCTTCATATGATTGTGACTCACACACAATTTGTGAAATCGAGTTCCTTGGGGCTCTTCCATCACCAGCCACCAACCGCCAATTAGTCCTGGCGTCTACTGGTTTTCCTGCTGCTGGTAACTGAATGCCACAATGGGGGCTCCTTCGCTTCGGGCAGCTCAACCGGATGTGGCCTCTCTCTCCACAGCTATAGCACCGGGGTGAAGACACATCCTCCCTTATGCGGTGAGCTCGATCGTCCCGTCGTACAGCTTCCACCTCCAAAGCGTAGGCTAGGGCGTTCTTAAGGTTCTTAAAATGGCCTAGCCTTACGGCAGCCCTAACCTCCAGGTCGCGTATCCCATCCGTAAACGCCTATACGAGGTTCCCGTCGATAAGCACAGGTGACGACTGGTAAGCTTTCCGGACCAGCTTTTCCACCTCCAAAGCCCACTGCTGTAAGGTTTCACCAACACGTTGCGATCGAACCTTCAGCTGGGCGCGAAACACATGTTCCAGGTGCGCGTCGCCGTATCTAGCTTCCAATGCTTCCAGAAGCTTCTCGAAAGTAAAGTTCTGTCCAAGTGCCTCTAACACAGTCAAGGCCTGGTCGCGAAGACCCAAGGTTAGAGCAGTCAAGGCCTGTTCTTTGGTCCACCTATTCGATTTCATGACGGCCTCGAACTGTATCTTGTAGGCAGACCATGACGAAGACCCGTCGAATGGTGGCACTTTAAAACCACCCGGCGAGGGTGCAACTACTGCAGCTGCCACGTCTCCTCCCCCAGATGTGAGCCCACGAATAATCTTCTCCAACTCGGCGATGCGGATCTCCTGCTGCTGGACCTGGTCCTTTACCTCTTTCATCTCCTTGCCGATGGCTCCGCGGAGGTCCTTTATCACCAAGAGCTGCTCCTCCTGACGGCGAGCCTGCTCCTCCTTGTCGCGCTGCAGCTGCTCCTCCAAGCGCCGTGCCTGCTCCTCCTGACGGCGAGCCTGCTCCTCCTGACGGCGAGCCTGTTCCTCTTGACGGCGAGCCTGCTCCTCCTTGTCGCGCTGCAGCTGCTCTTCTATGCGGCGAGCCTGCTCCTCTTGACGGCGAGCCTGCTCCTCCTTGTCGCGCTGCATCTGCTCTTCCAAGCGGCGAGCTTGCTCCTCCTGACGGCGAGCCTGCTCCTCCTGACGGCGAGCCTGCTCCTCCTGACGGCGAGCCTGCTCCTGCATGAATGCCATCAGGGCGGCTAGGTCAGGCGACGCCGACGATTGAGCGGGTTCCGCTGCAGCCGTGGAGTCTCGATGTCCACCTGATGACGGTGAGGGAGCGTCTCCAAAGCGCCTCTGGTCTACATCTTGCTGGCGCTGACTCCTGGTGCGCACCCCTTCCGTTTCTTCCTTTGGTAGAACCGGCATAATTTATCCCGCACTTCTGACACCAATTTGTTACGAGCTGGGGCTCAGGGACAAATTATTTAAACAGCAGACTTCAAATAATCACACTTTATTACAAAAACACTTCTTAAACGATTCTATTACTTCGCACTATTATCCTTTTCTGATCGCTCTGTGTCGCTTCCGAATCGAAAACTGACCCACGACGATCCCGACCGCTCTTTTTATAGCACCGAAGATGTTTCTAGAGCGTTCCATACTGTTCTAGATAATTCGAGAAACTTCCAGAACAATCGACTTTCGAACTCACTGTTCTCGAAGCGACTAGAAACTTCCATTCGACACGAGAAGATTAGTTCCGCTATTCGATACTAGATGGCGCCACTAGCAACTACTTAATTCTTCTACTCGTCACTAGATGGCGTTGCCCTATCTTGTAACATTATTCTATGTTTGAAAACTCCTTGCTCCTAAACTTTTTGAAATTGACTTATAAATTTAAAACTAAACTACAAAAATAATGATCGAGCTCGTAAACAAAAGTCACGACCGCGTAACAGAAAGATGCCTATGCGTAAGATTTAACTTTCGAATCATAATTATAGCCTCTGAAAGTACGCCATGTTTAACAACTGTATTGAAAAATACATTGCATAATACCACCGATGTTTTTTTTACCTTTGAAAACGCAGAAATATTTCTTGGCATCAGGTTAAGTGGTCGAATCAGAAATGAAGATATCTAACGTTACCCACATAGCCCAAAGAATTATTGTCAAACTTGAGTGGCAGTGGGCAGGATAGGATAGAAGTACCACTTTTGCGCACTTAGACTCGCATTTGGTCCGTTGTGAGGGCAGGCCTGCTCCCTGTGAGAGGGAATGGGCCGTAATCCACCACGAGGACCCAGTGCATGTTAGTTAGGTTGTCACATGTCTTCGAATTTTTGGTTCTAAGACATGCCGGTTTCCTCACGATATTTTCTTTCACCGTTTTGAGAGCAGTGGTGATGAAATAATTTACACAAAGTAAAGAGCCTGCCTGGGTTCGAAACCACGACCTACAACTTGTAAGTCGCGGCCGTTACCACTGACTGGGCTACCACTGCTCTTAGGCAGCGTTGGAAGGCCTCTACTAGGTGGATCGATGACCTGGTTGGCGACACTTGGGGGCGGTCTAAATTCAGCAGTGGAAATTTTTCAGCTGAGATGATGATGACATACCCAGGCAACGCTGCGGCAGCTCTCAGCGTCCTCGCAAGATTGGCGGGCGCAGGCGGGAAGGGCGCGCGCACCTGCAGGGAGCGCACGTGCCAGTACAGCGCGCCCAGGCGCCGCCCGCGTCTCCACGCGACCAGGGCCAGCTGGTTGTACGGCTGGCCGGAGTGCGCGGACACTACCAGCGCGTGTCTGGAAGAACACACACAACAGTTAGTCAATCTGCCTAAGCTTGCCGCAACTAAATATATTGGAGTCGGCTTCGAGTCCAGTCGGGAAGAAGAAAACGAGTTGCGCAGACCCTAAGTAACATGGGACAAGGGCAGGAAGACGATTATGTGCAGTTCAAACGTGGTAAAAGTGAAACCATCAAAAATATTTTCTCATTCTCTCGCTCGTTAAATTGTATGTATTTGTCATTTATTTTTAGGGTTCCGTACCCAAAGGGTAAAAACGGGACCCTATTACTAAGACTCCGCGATCCGTCTGTCTGTCTGTCTGTCCGTCTGTCACCAGGCTGTATCTCATGAACCGTGATAGCTAGACAGCTGAAATTTTCACAGATGACAGAATAAAATAAATATTTCCCATACAGCAAACGTAATTTTTTTGCCGTTTTTTGCGATAATGGTACGGAACCCTTCGTACGCGAGTCCGACTCGCACTTGGCCGGTTTTTTTTTTGTTTCATTCGTGATCAAGTTTTAAATCACAACAAGGCTAAAAAGCTTTCCCTAAAGAATAGACAAAAAAAATAGGCATTTCGAATTTAAAATAAATAAATAAATAAATAGATACAGTTCTCCCCAAACTTCATGGCCGCCCTGAAGTTGGCTACAATGGCTGCGCAGTAGAAAATCTCATATAAAAACAACAGCGCGCCATGCCATTCGCATAGGAAAGCCTTTGTTCAGCCCGGCCAAGAAGATTGAGGAGTAATGTAAAGGAATAAGGACAAACTGCTCGAGGAAAAAATGTTAACATGAAGAGATATTATCAAAACATTTGTACCTGTAAAACGTGTGTGCAACGCGCAACTGCTGTCTGTATCTCGCCAGATCCCCCAGATGCACCAGGCAGTGCTGGCAGATATAACGCGCGGAGGCCGGGGGCGGTAGGCGAGCACCCACCGCCGACTCCCCGGCGCCCCAGCCCTCCACTAGCCCTAGCTGCGAAGCGCGCCGTCTGAGAAAGGATCAAAGAGTCTGTGCAGTAGATGAAATTATAATAGGGGGTTGTTACCACCTGTAAGTGTCTGCTTTATTTATAAATGAATCTCAGGACCAAGCTACTTCTCCAGCAATTCTATAATTTATATAAAGCTAGTTTCTGAAGCTACATTACTATCGAGGGAATCTCCTAAGTCTTCAGTAAGGTGATCCTGGATAGGCTGTCGAAGACCGTGGAAACTCTTCTACGCAAGGAGCAGGTGGGTTTCCGTGTAAACCCCAGATCAACACTCTTCGTATCATACTCGAGCAGGCAGCATAATGGCAAAGGGAGATTTACCTTACCTTTGTCGAATTAGAAAAGGCCTTTGATACGTTGAAGTGGTCCAGTATCTGGTCCCGCCTGTTGAACATTGGGGTGCCGCCAAAAATAGTCCACCTATTGGAGAGCTACTACAAGAAATATTCTTGCAAGGTGACTCACGACGGCCTCATCTCGGCAGACATCGCAGTATACGCAGGTGTCCGCCAGGGCCCTCTTTCGACCCTCCACTTTATAGTAATTCTCGATGGAATCAGAGAAAGCAGGCGCTGTGGCTTAAAGTGGGGATTGTCCAACGTCTTGGACTATGCCGATGACCTATGTCTGCTGCGAAATTGAACGACGTGCGTTGAGGCGGCGATAACTGGACTCAAAATTAATATCCGGCAGCTCCAGGAGATGCGTACAGGTTTGTAAAATTCTACACCGATGGTATTTGGCACAGAGGTTGTGGAATGCGTCCACCAATTTACGTGCCTCGGGAGCGTCGTATCAGAGACTGGAGCAACTGAAGAGAACATCACTTCACGGATCTCCAATGCACGAGCTACCTTCGCGCAGATACGACCTATTTGGCAATCGCGGCAACTGACCCGAAGGGTTAAACTCAAGATGTTCAGGTCAAATGTCAAATCCGTGCTGCTCTACAGGTGTAAAACCTGGCAGGTAACAAAGGACATCTCACGCCAAATCCAGGTCTTCTTAAACCGATGCCTTCGTCGCATCTTTGGAATATACTGGCCCGAGACCATCTCTAACACAGAGCTGCTGCAGAGATGCCACGACCGACAAGCCAGATCAAACGTGGTAAATAGAGATGGATTGGTCACACGCTCCGGAGGGATTCCGATCACATTCCTAAACAGGCCATGGATTGGAATCATCAAGGAAAAAGGAAGCGTGGCCGTCCCCGTCAAACCTGGCGACGCACCGTATTGGCTGAAGCGACGAGCATCGGAATGGTGTAGGGCGAGGTGAAGCGAGAAGCTCAAGACCGGTCGCGATAGAGGACAGGTCCTCCTCCCCAGCAAGGGGACATTGGGTCTTAAGCATAGCTTCTGACACTTGTATGTTGGACAGAAATCATCCCAAGGGAACATCTACCCCTGGGTAAAAAAATATATCCTATGTCCATCTCATCCAACTTATCTCAATGCAAAAATTATTCCAAACCTTTGGATGATGGATTAAGAATTAAAGACACACGCATATGAACAAGAATTTAAAGAAAATAGTGCTATTACTATACCTAAATGGTAAGTCCAATTTGAATGTAGTGCAGATCTGATGCAACAAACAGAGGTAGAATCCAGCAGCTGCCTGAAGCACCCAGGACAGCATAGCCTGCCCTTCACTGCGAAGGGGATTCTGAAACAAAAATTAGTTAAGTTGAAAATGCATAGCACAATTATTTTATTATTTGGTTAGCCGAAATTGTTTACACAATACTTTAGCTTGGCAAATTCGTACGTGACACTCTCATGGTGCACGGGTGCGGGGGACGTAAGGCAGCGGGAGTGGAGGCACGTGCGCGCGGGATGGGGGCCACCTGACGGGAGCGTCGTAGCGTCATCGCACCGTCATTTCATTGGGTAGTAACTTTAACGTCGCCACCCGCGCGGACCATAGGAGTGTCACGTACGAATTTACCAAGCTATAGTTGCAGATAAGGCCACCAGGACATACAAGTATTGTCTAGCTGGTACTGGTTGTTGTCACCCTTATCCCACAGTTGGGCAAAGGTCTTTCCCCAGACTTACAGCTGATTTGGTCCAGACCTGAACTGTTGGGTTTCCTGATCTGACTATCACCTTTTTTATCCATATAGCTTCAGGAAAAGTATCTGGCAGAAGTTGAGAGAGGGGGTGTAACATTGGATATGTTTTCGATCTCGGCCCATCATTGCTGTAGCTGGGGACTCAGCAACTTGTGATGAGTTCATTCAAAATGAATAACTAAACACAAAATATTTATTTCTCTTAACACAAAATGGTGTGTTTTTATTTAACAAACACAACACAATAGCAAATTTTTGTAACATTTTTGTGGGTACATTATTATTTATTATTATATTTCATTTTATTAATAATAATCAATTATTAATTATTAGTAACACTAGTTTGTAAGCTCGCAATTTTACTAACAAATTCGGATGTAATCGTAGGATGAATTTAAAATAAATGATGATTTATTTATTTATTTTATTTATAACTGGCTGACCCCCGGGTCTTCGCTCCCGTCAACTGGCTACCCTGCCTACCCAGCCTAACATACCTACCTACCTAATAATTTTTATGTATCATCAATAGTTTTGCACGCCAAAGAATAAATTTTACAAGCAAAATTTTGCTACTTTGGTTTACATTATTGCAATTTTCATAAGGATCTCAATTTTTTTTATAGTACATTATGGTACAAGTGTGCAATGTTGGTGATTACCACTGAGGCGCCATTGAGACCCGAGCCGTAGGGAGAGCCGAGGACGGTAATCATCAATACACACGTGTATCATACGACGTTTTTCAACACACTTGTGAAGAAAATAATACTAAAAATCATTTTCAACAGTAAAAACGAGTTGTAAAAATTTTTTCACAAGCAAAATTAATCAGTTTTCCTATGCGCGCGCATTTAACAATGGCGATCGGCCATAGGCTAAAAGAATGAGGTTACGTATAAAAAAGGGAATCTAAATGTTTCTTAATTACAGAGCAAATAAAATTTATATTTGAGTGAAAGTTTTATTTATTAAGCACGTACAAGTTGAAATTATCTATTTAAATACAAAGTTGCATGAAATGAGCAAGCAATAGGTACGTTAATTTATTTGTACTATTGAGCACGATCTTTTTTGTATCGAAACTTTTTTAAGAACAAAGCAACTCAACCAATAAATGAAAAAAAAAACTCTTTAACTCACTTGTGAATAATAGCAATTAAAAAGTCAGTTTGATAACAGAGGCCTTAGTGCGAGTTTTTATTCACGTTCAATCGCGTTAGCGTAAACTACAATTTTTATTGAAACTGGATAAGAGCCGTCTGGTGACGGCAAGGCAAAACCTCTTTTTTTGTATACATTTTGACATAAGAGATCGTTTACGTTACCACGAGTGAGTACGTTAAAAAACTCGCACTAAGCACACAGGTATCATTATGTGCCTAATTGCGGTGAAATTAGAGCCACTTTATGAGCAAGTGTGTTGAAAAATATATTATAGCCTATGACACTCATGAATAATGTAGCTTTCTACTGGTAAAAGAATTTTCAAAATCGGTTCAGTAGATCCAGAGATTACCCCCTACAACGTCACAAACTTTACCTCTTTATAATATTAGTATAGAAGTATAGATTGGCACAGTTTATCTAGGTAATTGAAAGTGAAAAGGCTTGTTTCGTCATTTATATAGTTTGTTTAAAAATGAGTATGTAAGAATCGTAGCAGAGAGCATTCTGTAGTTTTATTGCCAACATAGGAAAAAGGTATATGTAATATGTATAATTGTATAATTTTTAAGACACACGCATATGGAATAAATATGTAAAACAAGAGAGCAGAGAAGTGGTGGCCCAGTGGTAACGGCCCCGACTTACGAACCCAGGCAAGCGCTTTACTTTGTGTAAATTATTTCATCAAAACTGCTCTAAAAACGGTGAAGGAAATCATCGTGAGGAAACATGTAATGTCATGTCACAGAACCAAAAATTTGAAGATATGTGACATCCACCAACTGGGCCCGCGTGGAGGATTAAATCCCATTCCCACTCTCACTGAGAGGAGACCAGCAGTGTCCCAGCAGTGGCAACATTAATAGACTGATGATGATGTAAAACAATGCTATCTTCCTCGACATATAGAAGGCTTTTAACAGGGAATTATTGATAAGCTTCCTTCATCGATCTGCCTGGTCTGTGCGATTGGATTGCAGACTTCTTGAGGGACCGGTCTATACGAGTGGTTATTGATAGCCGAGAGTCTGACCAACTGGATATCAACGCCAAGGTCCCTCAGGAGTCGGTACTCTCAGCAACATTGTTTTTGCTGCACATAAACGATCTGCTAAAACCCGGCAACTTTGGGTATGCAGACGACAGCACTGTTGCTGAGAGTTACGAGTCCGACGCGCGCGCTACTAAGCCTCAGATCCGGTCTCTCCGGGTGGCCATGGTTGGGCGCTTGAATCTGTCCTTAGAGGCAGTCTCCGAATGGGGCGATGCCAATCTGGTCAGGTTCAATGCTAAAAGGGAGCCAATTTCACCCGGCTCCTTATTTCCGAGGTGTGCCCGTGCCGATAACGGACCATCTTGAGCTTCTTGTCGTTACGTTGACATCGACCCTCAATTTTGGTCCATTAATTGCGCAAGTTCGGTCATGACTGGGGTACTGCTCTCATCTCTGGTTCGGATCTGCCAAGTACCTAGATGCACTTGAGTCGATCGAAAAACGGGACAAGAGGCTCACCGACAATGAGATACTGGCCGATTCTAGGATCCAAAGCCTTGAACATCGGCGCCGAGTTGCCAGCCTGTCGGTTTTTTATTGGTTACATTTCGGGGAGTGTGCAATGGAATTGCATGAACTAATTCCTCTTAGCCCGTTCCATCATCGGACTACAAGACGTACGGCGAAGCGCCATCGGTACATGATGAACATCCCACCCAAAAGTACCAAACGTTTTGTGAATAATTTTATTAAGGGTACAGCCAAGGAAACAACCTGGGCGTCTTTAAGTCAAGAGTGAATAGGTTTCTTCCAGGCAAGCGTAGATCATCGTCGACCACATCATCGCTTACTATAAGGTGAGATAGTGGTCAAGCGCGAGCCTAACAATAATAATAAACAAATACAACATTTTTTTTCATACAATAATTCTTTTGAAATTGTATTACAAAAAAAAAAACATATTTTTTTCGGTTTTTTGAGGCCTATGTCCAGCAGTGGACGTGTTTCGGCTGAAATGATGATGATTGTTTTGCAATGGTGATATAATTGTTAATAATTCGTGTAAATCATATTTTAAATAACGCCATGCATATTATATTTTAAGGTTGTTTTCTTCCACTTACCTTTCTGTCTTTAGAAATAGCCTGTAGGGCTTCAATCTGCTGCTTGAAGCCGACATTCCACAAGTCCTGTTCCACTTTCTTGTCCAATGCATAGTCTAGATCCAAAACTAATACTTTTTGGTAAACCTGGCAACAGAACACATCAACAGTATATTAGAAAAGCTAATAAACTAAATTCATTATTTTTTATCAACGACGAATTAACCGCCCACATCATCCTGGAATTTGAGACAGGCTGAAATACTCAGAAAAGTGAGGTAGCTCTGAAACCTTTTGGTCAGAGTTAGGCTGGCTATCTTAGCCAGAATCCCCTTACACAACGGAGCAAATGAGACCTCATTTAGTACTGGTAATATAATTGCCATACCAAATGAGACTCTAAATACAGAAAAGGAAGTCCCACTTCTGCTTGTACTACTATTATGGTTGAGTATTATCAGTAGATTTCCTATTGGATAAGTCTCCAGATGTACTTATAACAAACTGGCCAGTTCCCGCAGCTTCACTCCTTTGGCTTACCCCAGGGTTAAAAGTAGCATATATGATTCAGCATGTAATAGCTGAGCAATACCTTTCTATCAGAGAGAGAATGTTCATAATCAGAAAATTACTTCCACATATTATATTTTACAAGCATGAACAAATAGTTTTACTTCTTTATATTATTACTAGCTCATGCCCACGGCTTCGCCCGCGTAAGTGTTTTGCCATACCGAGGGAATCCAAACTATCCTTTGTCCTTCCCAGGGTCTCAAGCTATCTCCATGCCAAATATCATCTAAATCAGTTCAGTAGATCCAGAGATTACCCCCTAGAACCTCACAAACTTTAGATAACTCTTTATAATATTAGCATGGGGTCTCATTGCTAATAAAGAAAATTTGGTTCAAATAAATCTCACTAGATGGCGCGACATGTACACACAATTCAATAGAATATAATAATTGTGTGTAAAATTAACATTTTCTGGAATTGAACATAAAAATTGTATGTTCTTGTTTAATCAACTCTCCTAAGTACTAAATTATGGAATATTGGGCTCTTAATTCACATTTGTTGACGACATTGTCCTTTTCTCATCTTCGGCGGCTGAGTTAAGCCTTATGCTGGAACAACTGAGCCACGCCAGCCTCGAGGTCGGACTCAAAATGAATATGACGAAAACGAAATTAATGACGAAACGCAAAGTAGACATTGGGGGTGTGGAGGTTGAATATGTCCATGAGTACATATACCTCGGCCAAATAGTCTCTTTCCAGGCGAGGCAAGATAAAGAAGTTGCTCGACGCACCGAAAACGCATGGAAGAGCTATTGGTCGATGAAACACCTAATGAAAGGATCACTTCCTCTTTCCCTTAAAAGGAAACTCATGGATATGTGCATCCTTCCTACCCTCACCTATGGAGCGCAAACGTGGTCGTTAACGAAACGTCAAAAGTCCGCACTCGGGGTCTGCCAGCGAGCGATGGAACGAAGTATTCTCGGAGTCAAAATCATAGATCGCATTCGGAACAGTATACTTCGTTCCAAAACACAAATCGCAGAAGTAGGCAAAACAGCCGCCAAACTAAAGTGGAATTGGGCAGTCCACATCTGCCGCATGTCGCAACAGAATCGGGCAAAAGTAACCACTGACTGGATTCCGAATAACAGGAACCGGCGACGCGGTAGGCCCAGAAAGAGATGGCGTGACGAATTAGACGTTTATCTGAAGGATTGGCCAGATATAGCAAGAGACCGGGAAAAATGGAAAGACGGAAGGGAGGCCTTTGCCCTGCAGTGGGACGTAACGGGCTCATAATAATAAATAATTCACATTTCAAAGATTATTTTAACGGATCATTTAAAATTGATGCCAGTAGATGGCGCATTTTTAAATTTCTTTGGCATTCCACCCGATTTTTTAAATTTGTATTGTAACACATTTTGGTGCAAAAAGACTGTAAAAACGTGCAATAAAATACTATAAAACGAACCTTCACTGTATTTAATGAAAAAAATATTCACGAACCTAGTAAACCCTTTTACTTGCAAGTCGCTTCTAACACCATCTATTGTCGTGAAACGGGATGGAACGCGATTGATGTACTTACAAAAATAACAAGACTAATCAGATGAAAAACGCTAGTTACGTCGGCACTGTTTCTTTGTATGGGATGAGGCATCTGTATGCTAGTATTATATTATCTGTGATATTAGTATATTTCTGGTGACCTGAAACACAGGCCCTTAAAGCCTAGCTTAGGCACCAGTCTACGAGTAAACTAAACTATATGAAGTACCGTTAGTGTAACAATGTCTGTAACATTTATAGTGGTGAGAAATAAATAAATAAGACTAGCCATTGCCCGAGAATTCGTCTGCGTAGCATTAGTACTTCGAAAAGCCTATTTGTTTTTTTTTTTTTTTTTTTTAATCTTCCTATTTTGAGGCTTCAGTGCACTCTGGGTGACTATGCCAGCCTCATAGGAACAAACAAAAGTAGTGTAACCAATACTATGCGCGCGCTGCACAGCGATTCTGCCAGCAGCCGGTACACTACCAGTATCTACTCACAATTCCTTTCTCTCATTCCTTCCTTTCCCTCTCTCATTCCTTTCTTTCCCTCTCTCATCTCTCATTCCTTTCTTTCGCACATAATTTCAAAAAGGTATAAATACTCATGAATTCTTTAGACAAAGGTCGGCCTAACGTCGCATTGATTCCCCCGTTAAAAAGATCAATATTCGACAATAACTTCCGTCTCAGGTCACAATATCAATCACATTCTATTTGTTTTATATCACGCAATAATATTGTAGGTTTTCCATACAAACTTTAACCCTTAAAAGGCTTATTTCCGGGATAAAAACTATCGTATTTCCTGCCCAGGGTCTCAAACTATCTCCATACTAAATTTTATCTCTCAAAATCTCAAAACCGTTCAGTGGTTTAAGAGTGCAAAGGTAAAAGACAGACAGTTACTTTCGTATTTATAATATTAGTATGGATAAGCAGTGATCAGAATTAGGTGAGTTAATTTACCTACACTTCAAAGAAAAGAGACGAAAATGTGGAGACTGCCTTACAACAATATTTTTTCAATATATTTCTTTCAGAAATCAATTAAGTACATTTAATATTAATGTTATTTATTAATAAAGTAAACTAATAGAAAACATGTTCTTTTTTAAGGGATTTAAAAAAAAAAATTGAGGTCTGTTTATGTTTAGTTCCAATAATTGTACAAAATGAATAAATGGTATGATAAGCTATAAAATTGTTGAACCTGGGACATTAGTACCGAAAAAATATTATGTTGTAAAGCTTCTCCACTCTGTGTCTGTTCTTTTTCGAACTTAAGATAATTTACCTCACCTTACTCTGATCACTAAAGGCTATTTTAATTTTTTATTTTATTTTTTTCGTCTGATCACTGAATATAAGTTTAGATTTTGAACAACAAGATAGATAAGCTACATTTTAAAATAGGAAATATACCCAAGCCATTTCAGGTTTTGGCCTAGACCCTTTGGCCACATTAAAAGGTGGTAAATATTTTATGATAGATGTTCAAACCTTTTGTAACTGTTGTTGTGAAGCCCAAAGACCCCTTTCTTGGAGCATAGACGTTCCACTCTTAAATTTTGTTATTTTCTGTTTCAGCTCATCTGCCTCTCTATAAAAATAAATCGATTTATGAATGTCTGTTTACTTTCGTTTAGTATTAAGAAAACTGTGTGTCATTCAATGACGAACATATACAGGGTCACTGGTTTCCTTATTTTTTATAACATATTGAGAATGTTGTAAACTCCTGTATAACTAAAACTATTAAATGATTACTATGAAAATAGCAATATTTGTGACCATTGACCTCACTGGAGAAAATTACCGAATTTCGAAATTACAAACTAGGTTACAAGAAAATGAATTCCATATTTACCTCAACATCTGCACAGCGGCATTTAGAACCATTCTGATAGAGGCCTAGAGCCTCAGTAATTGTCATAGCATTAGGAAGTTATCCAAAGTAAAATTACGGATTAATGAAATGAAAAATTCTAAAAACAATACAATCGAGATCCATGCACTGTCAAACTGTCATGGTGACATTTTATTTAAAAGTTGCCATATTTGTTCTATAATATAACTATACCGATTAAAGCATAGTGTACACCAACCGCATCACTAATGCTTGAAAAGTTGATAAAGTCTGGCTATTATAACTACGCACAATTAAAAAAATGTGAGAAACCGAAAATTTGGGTTAGGCAACACTGTATGCACTACGAAAAAGAATTTTGATAGTTGTTTTTTTGTTGTTTTTGATAAATGGTAAATATATATAATAGTCACTCTCGTACGATGCAGTGTGGATTTAATACAGTTTTACCACCGTGTTTTGCTTCATAATAATTTGACACAATCTTCCTTTAAACAACATGAACAGATGTATTCGAAAAAATGTTCTTAGTTTAATAACCTATTACGCAAAAAAAACACGACGTACACATCAACCTTTCAATATCTTGTAAACATTGTTGTTTTTTACTAAGAAGGATATCGTGCTGTTCCATTACTTCTTGGAATTTACATAACATGTAATATCATTATAATGCCCGCACTCCACTTCTAAATATATTTAACTATTTTCTGATTGGATTTGTGAAAAACATTGTATACCGTAAGAAGCAATCTGACACCTCAAGTACCATGAAAGTGACTGAAAGCATATCCCAGTTACCATTTACGCACTCACCTGGCGTAATTACAGACACAATAATAAAACAATTAAACTTAAGCCTTTTAAGGTCTCGCGCCAATTGAGAAAACTTTATGGGGATACCAATTATGAGTTCTGCATAGTTATAACAGCCAGATTTAACATGAAAACTTTATTAAAACCATGCGATCATCTACTCATTTGATTTGATGTCGAAACGAATCCAAACCCCCGACGAGTCCAAAGATTACTACAAAGTACAATACCTATTATATACTGGACGAGTCCGTCGAACGACGCAGCGCAGAACTGTATTGTGTACGTTATCTGTGATTCTGTGCTGTGAGTTGTGACCTCAGATAAAGAATATCCTTTATCTTAGGTTGTGACCGCGAACTTGTAAACTGTTTAATGACGGAACGTTCAATGTCAATCGAAGTATTAAATGACAGTGATAGCAGCTTTTCTCAAAATCTTGTTTCGACTCGTTCTATTCTATTGGTTACAGATTTGATTCCATTATTTTCAATTTAAATTTATTGTTTTTTGTCAACAAGAAACTTTATCATGTACGAGCCACGCGTAGGAGATGCTGGAGTAAATAAACTGAACATTAATGTAAGTCGATTTCAATAATACTTAATCTATTTGTTTTTTCAAACCTGAGGATGACTAATACCTTGCGCAATTTGTATCCCCAGGCTCCGGATGTGGTGTTCGGGCACCGTACATGCCAGACTCGTGAAGTAAAATGGCTATGTCTTGACAATATATACAACAAGTTCTATCGGCCTAACTTCTACGATGTTGGCGGCACTTACATGCAGGATGTGGCGGATTACTGGTTCTCATATAAAACGGAGCAAGTTGGTAATACATTCCTTCTCCATATGTTTATCTGTAACCATGGAGTAAGCTCCTTCAGTGTTGCTCTGAGCTGTGGCAACAAGTTCAAGGTTGATAAGAAATCAGACACAGTTTACTTGGAGCAGTACCTCACAGAGTTCCAGTTCAAACAACTCACTGAACTGACTCACACTTACCTCACCACGTACAGTTTCACAGAACTAGACATACAATGTTTAAAAAACAGAAAACTGTATATAGCTGCCTCATTTCCTTTTGCTGATGCGGAAGGGGTCAGTTTGGAAGTCATTGACAACATCAAACTTAACCATGACTGCAGTGCTCTTTTTGCTGACCCTATTGGCTCTGATTTTGTCATTGAATCTGCTGATGGAGTCAAGTTTCATATCCACAAAGTTATACTTGCAGCACACAGTGAAGTCTTCAAGGCTATGCTCAAGGGAGAGACTGCAGAGAGTCAGAACAGTTATGTGAAACTAATTGATGTTAGTGGAGAGGATCTCAAGTACATGCTAGAATACATTTACACAGGGACAGTCAAGGACATAGAGGACACTAACTTCCCTAGCTTACTTATGTTAGCAGATAGGTATAACTTGAAAGGTCTCTGGGAGCTCTCAGAGCATGCTCTCTCTGAACACATAACATTAGATAATGCCCTGGATATTCTTGTTATAAGTGATGTGTATGACTCTGAGTTTCTAAAATATGAGGCATTTAAATTTATAAAAGAAAATAAAGAAGTACTTTACAGTAGTTCTTTTAAAGAGATTACTAATCCTGAATTGCTCAAGCAATTGTGTACTTATATGACTGAATGAATATTTATTTAGAAGATCAGATCTCTTTGAAAGAACTGATGTGAAGTACTTCTGTATTACAAGCTTTTTAATAACTTGCAATGTAAGTATGTAAGTGTGTTCGGATCAAATCTTGCAACTAAATGTTAAAGCTGTTATTCTCAACCGATTAAGATAAAATTTTGCATACTTTGGTTTGGATGACAATGAATGGTAAGCTAAAAAGATAGTTTAAAACAAAATTGATAGAATTATTTATTTATGGGAAAACTAACTAACTACATATTTATTTAAAAAAATACATTGAATAATACATTGCTATTCATCAGAGCCAAATCTATCTAATGGGCTGCAGCCCAGAGCCCTGTGAATATAAAGGGCACTAGCCACATTGAAGACAATGGGCAAACAAACTGTTGTATAATCAAATGTTACTAATATGGCAGTTCACTACAATGGTTTAGGTATAAACTTAAACAGAAAACGTGGTTGATAAGACCAGAGCCCCAAGGATTAGAGGGCCGAGTTATCATTGCCAGCAGACAGCACAAAATTGTTATTCATGGTCATCACGGTCAGAGGAGTGCAGCCTAGGGGCCCAGTTGTTAGGAAAGGTTTAGCATACTTTAATATTTATCAAAAGTAAAAAATCTAATACCCTTGTAGCTTGCTTCGATTGCTCTAGCATTCCTTAATTTTCACCAATTTATGAAGTTTTAACGTGTTACTAGAAGAGAGGGTGGTAAGCATCAACAAGAAATTTTGAGCAAAGATGTTGCATATGTCATCACTCGTAGTAACTATAGTTAATTCGTCAAGCATGGTTTCTGAAGGGATAGTAGACTAAGGATTTTCAATTTCTTCAAAAGGGTTATTGTACTTTTTTGTAGTTTCCTTTTTGTTAAGTCTTACAAGGATTATAGAGTACCAAGGAAGAAAGCTGCGCTTGACATTAGCGATTTTGGGTACTGTTCCTCAACAATATTGTACAGACATTTACAACGAAAGCCACTGGAGCTGTTGAAGATCTCATCACCATTAAAGTTGGAATTGAATAGTTACAATAAGGTCTTGGATTATGCATGCTGCCATGCTTAATTTCGGAAAGTTTTGTTGTCATGCCTCTTCTGGTAATAAATGTTGAATTTGCATAGATAGCTCAGGGTTTTATGCTATGTGTTGTCCATGCTTTTTTATTTAGCCTGTGTCCCACTGCTGTGCAAAAGGTTCCCCCATATTCTTCCAGCAAAATTTTTCTCCTGCCTTGTCTGGCTAATTCAGCCGTGTCCATTATTGGAGCTTATAGAAGTAAGACTTTTTATCTGCTTAGGACGGGCGCCGTCACGCCGTGTCTAAGCGGACAAGTATGGCGCAAAATGGTGTATAATTTACGTGCACTTCTGCTGAACCTTTTGCGGTACACAAGCGTGATGTCATGCGCTCATCACGATCCCACACGTATTTGTAACCCTTTTCACGACCTGCTTTCCTAATCTCTCAGCGTGGATTGCCTCATGCATAGAGGATAGGTGTTCAAGAGAGTTCTCAGAGACGAGAACAGAGGACTTAGTGCCCCTTGACACCGCCGACGGGAAAGCGATTAGGTATCGACTATATTCTCGCTGAAGAAACGGATAAAAGATATAGATCCTGTGTCAATAAAAGAGAAATGTATTAGTAGTTGATCGCCGGCGAGAACTCTCTCACCACTCCTTTTTGTCCAGCGACAAGAGCTACCAAAGAATACATGCTCAGTGAAAACTATCAGAACTATACACTCGCTGCTCGCCAACTCCTATCTAGTTTTTAGCATTACTCGCTGATCGTCGCCGGTGGGACAAGAGCCTTAACTCAAACGGCTAGAATATTAAGTTCTCGACTATCTTTATCAAGACTTTGTGGCTAATAAGTAGAGTTTGATTGGTTTTAAGCCAATTCTCTATCCAGGGCAGTATGCAAAATTGTAAAAGATATTTCGAGTTTCGTGTATATTGTTAAATTAACTATTGAAGTTAAAATAATATGTCTGTCAAAACTATTTTTATTACTATTTGTACAGTTTCTTGTGTTTAAAAATATTCATTAACACGCTTTTATTAGCTTGGTATGTATGTATCTATGTATCAATGTAACGGAATCTTTGAACGTGATTTTCACCCACTTCAAAACGTTGGATTGATTTGAAACTTTGCACACTTATCAAGGACCGATGACAATGCAATAATTTAAACAGTTTGTCCCATTATCCTTACCAATAAAGCGTGTTTTTTAGTTTTTAGAACTACAATTTATTTTTAAGCTTATTTTTATACAATTTTCTACTATAGTATGTAAGTGAATGTTCAGATTATGTCACAAGTCATATCAGTACTGTAAATAAAAATATAGTTTGTTACTTAATGTCTAACTTGCTCGTAACATGCTATTTCAGATATTTTATACATACGTTTAAGGCCTAGCCACAGTCACATATGTAACTGTTTGCAATATGATTTTGTTATGTATTAAATACTTTGTTAATTGTTTTCATGTCTAAGCTAAGTTAATAACAAATTAATAAAATCAAATAAATGATATACCTATATTTATAAAAAAAGTTATTTTTATTATACAACATCATGTCAAAACTATTTTACACACAAAATAAATGAAAAACATATTATACAGAAAACGTAAAAATAAACTTTATTGAATTTAAAACATAACTATCGTTATATGATGGGAAGTAATAAAATTAATAGTTGAATAATAAATATTATCATTATGTATACACGTAGTTGATAGATAGCTTGTACAAGTGCTGCGCGGCGCAGGTGTCGCTCAGTGGCCCGGGGTCCCCCTAGGGGCTAGGCCCTGTCACGTGCCCAGCGAGCGGCGCGGGCGCACACGTTGGCTAACTAATCATTTTGGAATGTTACTGGAAGTCTTCATTTCTGCGGCAAACAAACATTTTCTTCTGTTAAAATGTTAGTCCACGACGTTTTACGATCGGGTGTAGTGCGACAAAGGCTCTTGTTAATTTACCGAGTATTGTGATGCGAATGGGCCATTCACATCGCGATGGGCTCGCTAGCAAGCGGCTCAACGCCTAGCTATGTATTGCAATCGTCAACAAGCGTAGCAGGCAATGCGACAAGCCTAAAGCGTCAACGACTTAGTCATCAAGCTCACGACTGGTAGCGACCCACTGCGTGTGAACAGTCCATGTAATAGCGCTGCACTACGTATATAGCGATCAGTATGTAACTAGCTAAAGTGGTACTCATTTCAAGTGTACTATTGCTCCCGTCGCAAGTCATCTAGTCTAGTCGACGGCAACGCTACGATGGCTCTCAGAGTCAGTGTTATATCACACAAGATCTAATTTGGAATCTATAAATCCATTCGTATGCGGGCAGCGAGGATTCGTCGTGGGCAACATGCAGGAGAAGCAAGAAAAAAGGCCAATAGTTGTCTTATCGTTTATTGATAATTACTGGAACCGGTACACAAGAACGAAATAGAAAATGTCTCTCATGAAAAAAATACGCGTCCATGTAATGATCACCTACATCCTAATGGTTGTTATCGGATATAAAAATAAAAATACATGAACCCCCTACTATTACTTCATATTCAATGCAAGCTACAGTACATATTGCTACGACTCGACTGCATTACTTACTAAAAATACTTATGATCTTATAGACACAACTCCTATTAAACTTAATGTGTCTTCACTTATGAGTACGATCACACGAGAGTGTCCATAACAAGACTGCGCCGTGAGCGAACTGCTGCTGGAGTTACAATAGTGTTAATTTATCACTAATTGGCCACAGTAGTAATTATCATAATTGTAATAATCAGAACAACATCCCACGACAAACAGAATCGTCCCTTGTAAGTATTGAAATGTTTAGAAACGCCTCTGCTTCTGCCGGTATGTTTAACACTAGCAGACCGATAGAGTTATTGCAGACGAGAGTGTTAAGTCCACATGTACGACACCTGTTTGTTCACGTGTTATTGATACAGATCAGGCTCCCGCGTACTCACGCCGACGTCCGGCACACTACACATGACACATAGCTACCGATGTAAGCCAAACTTCCGCTAGTAACACTTCAGACTGAACTTTAAGCATGAAAGTTAGATTTAGAAACAGAAGGAACACAAAAATTCATCGTGCGAGACACAAAAGGCGTCATATAAGAACCTTAGGTGACTGCAATCTGCCACGATTAGTTTTTAAATTTAAAGCAATAATTGGACAGCAAGTTTGATCACAACCCGTATCAACGAATGTAAGTCAACGATTGGTACTTATATATGTTGTCAGTTGTGCTCGCAGCATGAAACTAGATGAGCGTTACGGAAGGCACAGAGCGGGGCGTGCGTGACGTATGACGTCATAGTGGTATGTACACGTGAACACAGCGCCTGTATCAGTGTGCGGGAGTGGGCGCTCGGGCGCGCGGCGCGGGCCTAGCGTTTACCGTTGTTATACGAGAGACTCCGCAGCGGCGCCTTGAAGTTAGCCGCCGCCTGCTGTTGGATCTGGTATGCGAGCGGGTGGATCTTGAATCCGTACAACCTGGTGACGTGAATGTTACCTTCATAAGTATGAATAAAACAAATAAAGCGCATAAAGAAGGGGAAATGAAACAACAACTACTGTGCAACTAACTACACACCAAATTATTAAAGTTTTAAATGTTACTTTTCCTTAAGCCTGTTGAGAAGTTTGATATTTTGTCTTGGTCATTATCTGATTTACTGAACTGACTCAATCATCAGACTTATCTCAGCTCTCTTCAAATTATTGGCCAGGCAGAATAAATCCTTTTGGATCTCTTGCTTAAATGAGTTAAAACTGAACATACCTAGGCACGAACTGCGAGGCTGGTCTCTTGGGTCTGTACTCGGGGTGAACCATGAACACCATGTGCGGGAAGCCGGTGCCGAAGTAGGCGCCGTCGGTGTGGTGGTGCCGCGAGGACTTGGGCGTGTACACGTCCATGCAGCGCGGACAGTACAGCTTCACCATAGCCTCGCCGGGGACGTCTGACAGACCTGGAGGAAAGAACAAGTAATTAAAGCTGTTGTATGGATGAATCGAATTAGGACAAAAGTCAGCATCATCTCAATTACAGATGAGATCTTCTTTAAAGATCTTCCATGTTCCATAGGTGGACCTACGTCCCTCTTGATGGCTTCATTTCCACTAGATAGTCTGCCGACTTCGGGCTAACGAAGGCGATTAATCGGCTATCGTATCATTTAATAATTATTAATTCTCAGCAGATCCTTTCATTTGATACCCATATCATGACAGTGCACCAAAAACAACTACGCCACCAAGTCGGGCCGTCCGCCATATTGGATTTAGAATGACGTCACTTAGCTAACTATGCATTATTTATGATAAGATAAGATAACTATGCATTGCCATTCAAACTAAAGGTGTATGCAAAATTTCATCATAATCGGTTGAGGATAACTACTTTAAAATTCAGTTGCAAGATTTGACCCTAACACACTTACATACCATACATACATTGTAAGTTAAAAAATAAAATCTTGTAACAACGCTAAAAATATGAAATGTTTTTTATTTTGTTTGCTTGTTTACTGGCAATCATTTTCACCATCGCCTCTTCTATTGCGCTGAGCATTCGCTACAGTTCATTCAATTAGTTCAATTTGGCGGCAGCCGAACGTTTTGGGTCTGATACTAGCTTACTTCCGCCTTTCTAGCGCACGTTTTGAAGTCTTCCTGTCCACCAAGTATTACTGAGCCATCAGGCATCGCCAAATTAAGGGTACACTAGTCAACGTCACGAGTATTTTGTGCGCGGGGTTAAAATGCATTTTATATCAACCGACAACACGTGCGGAAGAGATAGAGGCTGTGATGAGCAGTAGGAAGCTAGTTCGCGTACGAATACACACTTTTGCGAATTTGTAGCGGAATGGATAATGATTTAGGACGAAACCGAGCGCGCGAAATTTTATAAACAGACCTTTGGCAGTCTAGATATCATGAAAAAACTTCTAAATCTATCTGTTCAAAATAAAATTATATACATTGTTGAACTACTAATCTATCCCTGTATGGTGGCCGTTTTGCAATTTTCCGTCTTCTTATGGTATTTATTTGCGCCCAAAAATGCGTTAAAATTAGTGTCGAAATGTGGAACTTTCGACGCTCATAACTTTCAAAAATTTTCTTTTTCTACTTTTTCGCTTCCATACAGGGCTAGATAATGATGAGACAAATTGATATCACTTTTTATTTTGAACGTTCATCGTCAAACAGTGGAATAATCCCTAGACTACGTTTGTATGGAAAAAAAATCGACTAGTGTAACCTTAATAGATCTTCTGGTACCCGTGTCGCTAAAACGCCATAAAATCAAGTATTGCAACGGAATAAACTAATCAAGGTTTGGCATTGGTTCATTGTCTTTATGTTTTGCGATAAGTTTATGAACACGTGTAGGGTGCGTGTGCAATCAATCTAGCGGCGAAACACATACATTTAGTATGAGAAGTTAGAACTATTTGTTCTAGCAGATTAATTAAAATTTCGATACTTTAATTATAAATACACTTTTCTATGGTTTTAATATGTACAACAGATTACGACAAAAAAAATATCTAATACAAAACGCACCTATACACCGTGAAATTTAAGTGGTTGTTTTCCCGCGGCAGAACGACTTGCCTTTAGGAGTACTTTCGAAGCATAGAGTTAAATTAAAAAAATAACGATGTTTTTATTTTAAAATAATTTAAAAAATATTCATCAACTCGAAAAAGTGAGTAACAATAGTAACTTGTAGGTACTAGGTACTACTCGCGTCACCACCGTATTATTCACCGTAGTACCTAGTACCTACAAGTTACTATTGTTAGTCACTTTTTCGAGTTTATGTTTTTTTTTTTTATTATTTTAAAACAAAAACATCGTTATTTTTTTACTTTAACTCTATGCTTCGAAAGTACTCCTAAAGGCAAGTCGTTCTGCCGCGGGAAAACAACCACTTAAATTTCACGGTGTATATAAACTGTAAAAATATTAAAATGAGGAAAAGTTTGTAAGTTTGTTTGTAGGCAGTAATCTCTGGAACTACTGAACCGTATTTGAAAATTCTTTCTTCACATTATTCTTGAGTGACATAGACTATATTTTGATTGTGATTAAGTCCTGACACGATTACAAAAAATATTTTAACGATGTCGCTAGTGTCATACGCATACTTCATAATATACTATCCTAAAAAAAAACCGGCCAAGTGCGAGTCGGACTCGCGCACGAAGGGTTCCGTACCAATATCGCAAAAAAACGGCAAAATAATCACGTTTGTTGTATGGGACTTAAATATTTATTTTATTCTGTTTTTAGTATTTGTTGTTATAGCGGCAACAGAAATACATCATCTGTGAAAATTTCAACCCTCTAGCTATCACAGTTCATGAGATACAGCCTGCTGACAGACGGACTGACAGACAGACGGATCGCGGAGTCTTAGTAATAGGGTCCCGTTTTTACCCTTTGGGTACGGAACCCTAAAAATTAACGGGTCTTGTTTAGTAACCCACGAGAGTTACGCGGCAACAAATATTTTAGTAGTATGATATTTGTGCTTATGTCGGAGTACAAAAATACAGAATTTGGCAAATGTTCAGAACAGACCATATTCAATTTGTAGACAATTTTACTAAAAGTGAAAGTTCGGGGTTATTAACACATTCACAGATAAAAAACTTTTTTACAAAAAAATACTACCGACTTCCAAATAAGAAAACTACAAAGTGAAAAATAACTTTATTTTTGGAAGTCGGTGTCTTTCGTAGGTACCATTTTTTTTCGTTATGGACACCGACTTCCAAAAATAAAGTTATTTTTCACTTTGTAGTTTTCTTATTTGGAAGTCGGTAGTATTTTTTTGTAAAAAAGTTTTTTATTTTTCACTTTTTAGTTGTACCTACCTAATAGGCAAGTTGTTTAGTAAGTTTCCTATAACGCCAGAATAGATTACCCGAATATCATGAAACTTGAACAAAACCGATCAAATGAGAGATCTGCTTACCCCTTAAGAGCATACTGGCGTGATGTTATGTTATGAAATGGTATAAACAATAAACAGACATGCGATTTCAGCAGTCCCGAGAGATTTGCCGTTATTTATTGAAGAGTTCTGTTGTATATCTTCGAAGTTCTTCATCAGATCTTCACCAAATTAAAATGGGACCAATTTCGGAACATACTCTTTCAAACAAAAAAAGAATTTTCAAAATCGGTCCAAAATTGACGGAGATATCGGTGAACATACACAAAAAAAAAAAAAAAAAAAAAAAAAACATACAAGAAGTCGAACATAGAACCTCCTCCTTTTTCGAAAGTCGGTTAAAAATCCGAGAACAAATACACTACTGTCTGTGAGAATTATTAACAGACTTCAAAAGGAGGTTATCAGTTTGACCTGTATGTTTGTCCGCCATTTTCTCGCGTGAGGCTGAACCGATTTTGATGCGGTTTTCAGAAAAGTATTTGTTATATTCTGGAGAAGGTTTTGGTATACCACAAATGGATACTCCGTGACGGCGTCCGTATGGATCCGTTATATGTATCTTTGACCACGTATTTCTCCGAAACTAGTAATTTGATCATGACCAATCTCTTTTTACCCGACTACAGCGGGTTATGTTTTTGCATAAAACACTAAAATTGTTATTGCCATACAAACTATCAGAGGCAGATTATAAGTAGTAGGATTATGTGAATTACGTTCTTATTACATTGATTACAGAACTAGTTTTATATCATAATTAGCTGTCCCACGCGGCTTCGCTCCCGTCAACTGGCTACCTACCTCCTACCTACCTACCCAATTTTTTTTATTTCCCATAACTACCCTACCCTCCCTTATTACTATACGAATGTAACCTGTAAACTTTTGTTTCTACCGGCGGCGGCGATCTAATTAAAATTTAGAACATATAAAAAAACTTTTTTACAAAAAAATACTACCGACTTCCAAATAAGAAAAAAACAAAGTGAAAAATAACTTTATTTTTGGAAGTCGGTGTCTTTCGTAGGTACCATTTTTTTTCGTTATGGACACCGACTTCCAAAAATAAAGTTATTTTTCACTTTGTAGTTTTCTTATTTGGAAGTCGGTAGTATTTTTTTGTAAAAAAGTTTTTTTTATTTTTCACTTTTTAGTTGTACCTACCTAATAGGCAAGTTGTTTAGTAAGTTTCCTATAACGCCAGAATAGATTACCCGAATATCATGAAACTTGAACAAAACCGATCAAATGAGAGATCTGCTTACCCCTTAAGAGCATACTGGCGTGATGTTATGTTATGAAATGGTATAAACAATAAACAGACATGCGATTTCAGCAGTCCCGAGAGATTTGCCGTTATTTATTGAAGAGTTCTGTTGTATATCTTCGAAGTTCTTCATCAGATCTTCATCAAATTAAAATGGGACCAATTTCGGAACATACTCTTTCAAACAAAAAAAGAATTTTCAAAATCGGTCCACAATTGACGGAGATATCGGTGAACATACACAAAAAAAAAAAAAAAAAAAAAAAACATACAAGAAGTCGAACATAGAACCTCCTCCTTTTTCGAAAGTCGGTTAAAAAGCTGCTATTGTGAGTCAATCTTAAAAGATAGACATATGCTGTTGCGGACTTTTTTTTAGAACTTTTAACGAAGAACAATTCCATCATACATTATATTTGCGTAACTTAAACCGTTTACGCAGCGCACGCAACAAAAGCTCTCAAAAAGGAATATTTTTGCCCGTTTTCGCAACATTTTTCATTTATGCTCGGCTCCTATTGGTTGTAGCTTGATGTTATATAGCCTATAACCTTCCTCGATAAATGGACTATCCAACACAAAAAGAATTTTTCAATTTCAACCAGTAGTTCCTGAGATTAGCGCGTTCAAACAAACAAACTCTTCAGCTTTATAATATTAGTATAGATGAGGCAATTAGAGTGAAGCTCTGTGACAGCATTGTGAGGTAAATTATGTAGCACCTTAGGTTAAGTAGGTTAGTACTTAGAGGCATAAATTGCAACTGTTATAATTAATCATCATCATCATCATATCAGCCGAATGACGTCCACTGCTGGACATAGGCCTCCCCCAAGCGTCGCCTCATTGACCGGTCTCGTGCGTCCCGCAACCAGCGGATTCCTGCAACCTTCACCAGGTCATCGGTCCACCTGGTGGGAGGCCTTCCAACGCAACGTCTTCCGGTTCGCGGTCGCCGCTCCAGAACCTTTCTGTCCCATCGGCCACCCGTTCTGCGAGCAATGTGCCCTGCCCACTGCCACTTAAGTTTGGCAATTCTTCGGTCAATGTCGGTATTTCGGTAACCCTGGTTCTCTTACGGATCTCAACATTTCTGATTCTTATAATTAATATTAAACTGTATTTAATTAATCTTGCAAAATGTGTACAAATTGTAATTTCAATAAATTTTTGAATACAAACATCTCAATAGTAAACAAAATAAAATGTTGGTATGAAAACAACAGTTTTGGGCTATAATATAAACATCACCAAAGACTTATTTACATACAAAGTTAGCCAGACAACTGGTAAGTCATAATGTTTAGTTATGGCCGGGTATCGAACCTACGATCAACCAATGTCTTTTGACCGCTATAGCAACTCAGTTTACACAAATCATCAACATTCTCCTGACCATATTCCAATTTATTTCGAGTTTAGTAAATAATGTCTGTTAAACACTTACCAAGTGGAAGCATTGGTTGGCATTCACAATAAACGCGAGGGCAGTGGCCGAAGTCGCCAGCCTGGAATTTCTCTAACATTTGTCCAATGCCTCTGTAAACATGAAACAAGTTTTTGAAAGAAAACAAATTTTAAGCAGTCGGGTTTTCTGATTTTATTACCTTTTTTTATTGCTTATCATGCATAGTAAACATCTAAATTTTGTTAAAACCATATTCTTTAAACAAATTAAGAATATTGCTAAGATAAATACCTACAATATGAAATAACAATGAGAATAAAGCAATGTCTTGAATTTTAATTAAGAGCCAAAAACATTTATCTGTCTGTGGTTAACAGTTTATCTGAAGTTCTGCACTATTATTTCAATAATTATGTATTTACTTACATCAAATTTTATCAACAGGAAGTGTATTTTATGAGTTGATTTAGCATGTCAGTTATGTTGATGTTATTTTAACCAACATAAAAGAGAATTGTTATGGGTCCTCTATCTCACTCACACGAGTATTTTGGTAATACATACATGTTGTTTCATTGAAATTGTTATTGTGACTGGATAAGAACAAGAGAAAGCCAGCAACCAGGCAAAATATCCTATACTTGGCCTACTACATGAAGAGCCCTTGAATTTAACTTCTCTACTATCCTCCAACAAATAAATCATCTTACCTATTAGTTAAAATGTAGCGAGCATGAATCAGTCCATAGAGGATCTCGGACGCCTGCTCCACCAGATCTGACTGGTTTGGGTTGTCATCAAGGTCATCATCTATAAAACAAACAAGTTATCATGTTATGACTAATACAAGTTGAGTCACTATCATTAGAGAACCCTAATGCATAGCATCCTATTGCTAGGATACAGGCCTCCTCTCAATACATAGCTATTTTATGAATTACTAGCTGACCCGGCAAACTTTGTTTTGCCATAAAAACACCAAACATTCATCTACCATACCTACCCTATGTACCATTTTTTTTTTTCTTAAGCACCTCCTAACAATAACTCACACAACAAAAAAAGAATAAGCGAAATCGGTCCAGCCGTTCATGCGTGATGCCGTGACCTAGGGAAATAGGGATTCATTTTTATGTATGTACACAGACAATATAATACTAGCATACAGATGCCTCATCCCATACAAAGAAACCGTGCCGACGTAACTAGCGTTTTTCATCTGATTAATCTTGTTATTTTTGTTAGTACATCAATCGCGTTCGATTCCGTTTCACGACAATAGATGGTGTTAGCAGCGACTTGCAAGTAAAAGGGTTTACTAGGTTCGTCAATATTTTTTTCTTTAAATACAGTGAAGGTTCGTTTTATAGTATTTTCTTGCACGTTTTTACAGTTTTTTTTGCACTAAAATGTGTTACAACGCAAATTTTAACAATCGAGTGGATTGCTTCAGAAATTCAAAAATGCGCAATCTATTGGCATCAATTTTAAATAATTCGTTCAAATAATCTTTGTAATGTGAATTAAGAGCCCAATATTCCATAATTTTGTACTTAGGAGAGTTGATTAAACAAGAACATACAATTTTTATGTTCAATTCCAGAAAATGTTAATTTTACACACAATTCTATTGAATTGTGTGTACATGTCGCGCCATCTAGTGAGATTTATTTGAACCAAATTTTCTTTTTTAGGAATGAGACCCCGTGGTATATAGATTTGTTGTGATATTTAACTTGTGGTACTAATTAGCCACCAGACAATGGAATAAATAGTGGTGCAGAGCATAGAGATGCCTCAGCAGCCACTTGTAAAGATGGCTACGTCAACACTTTCCACACCAACTGTGTGTCACAGAAACTGTGGGATTGTGAATATCACTTATTACTATGCTTCATCATCATCACCAGTCTTTTTAATGTTCCCACTGCTGGGACACAGGCCTCCTCTCTGTGAGAGGGTATGGGTAGTAGTGCGGGTTGGTGGATGTCACATGTTTTAGAATTTTTGTTTCTAGAATATGCCGGTTTCCTCACAATGTTTTCCTTAACCGTATTGAGAGCAGTGGTGGCGTAATGGTATCGGCTGCAATTTATATGCTTATGACTGTTGAAAATCGGTAATGCCGTGTGTAGTCACTGCCAGCACGGTGATTCTATGCTCTGTGGCTGTGCCAATGCCTAGATTACTGTATCATACACATACAAAAGCCACTTACTCTTAAATAACTTTACATATCTCAGTGATTACATAGCCATAAAATTGCATTCAACAGTCAGACACACTTTAGTTGTAATATTAGTAGGTATGATAACAAATCTTATTAACCACAAACAATTAACCTACTTTATCTTGTCTGACACAAATTTATGTACCCATTAAGGTTATGTTTTTGTAAGTATCATAAGTTTGGAACCAGATAGGAAAGTAGATGTGAATTGTGTTACACCAATGTGTTCATTGGTGTAACACAATTCAGATCTTCTTTCAGGGAGGTTAACTTAATATGCAAAGTTTAGGACCTAAAAATTGAGCACTAAAAGTATGGAATGTTTCCTTTTTTATTAAAGTTTGACGTGAGTGTCTTTGCTTTAGTGCAGTGACAATATAATTATAATGATCACAGGCGTCGTAATAAGGTGGTGCATGTACTCACCAGGCTCCAGGTCCAAAATCATGTCCAGTGCTTGTCTGTAATGTGGCACCTGCTCATTTAGCCCCGTCAAGTTGAATTTATCGTTAATGTAATCCTCGTCCACCTTAAACAGTAACATGTTGGATCAATATCTAAAGCAATCTCCACCTTAAGTGACAAAATTATATCACATACCTCGCAAAAGAACTCGTTTCCCCGAAGTCCGCAAAACCATGAAATCCATGATACCTCCTCCGAGCTGCTCATTTTCCTAAAAAATTAAAACTGTTTGATAATCGAAAACCGTTTCCGTTCCGAGTTTCGGACATAAAAAAGCCAACGCTTGTGAGTCCACACTGTTACAACAAAAATCTAAGCATTCCGATGTTTTCACCTGTTTTTTCACGACTTTGTGGAAGTTCACACTGAAATTTCGACACGGATTAGCAAATTCACTGTAATTACGCACGGAAAGACGCTAAATAAACAAAATTTAATGCTCTAAAATGATGACAAACCTCACCTTTTCGTGCCTTGATTAGCCACGCTTGACGGGAGGGTACCTTGGGATGAGGGAGAGAGAATTTCAATTGTGTATGGTTGTCACAAAAAATATAGACAAAATAGTCTATGGTTTTATGTAAACTTCAGTTTCCATTCATTCAATCATTCTTTGCCAACTTTTTTCTAGAATTCTTGGAACATGGGTTTTCCGCGTCTTTCGAATAATGTACATTAATAATGTGTTCAAAAAATGGTTTCATGACAGTAAGTAAGTAAACGTTTATTTGCAATTGTAGGTACAGGACAGTTAAAAACATGGGTGATCCTTGTACAATCTACCTACCTTATACTATGCAAACATTATTTAATTAAATGCAACAATATTATGAGGTGCATTCACATAAAAATATATTAATTTAAATGTCTTATAATTAATAAATTGGAACAATGTCATAATTAGGGGATGTCAATAATAGCAAGATAATGAGTACAAAATATGTCAGTGTCATTTAAAAATTCATTTACATAGTAGTAGCATTTTGCAATTAATAATTCTCTCAGTTTCTTTTTAAAGTTTCTCATTGTGTCATTTTTAATTATGTTAGGTATTTTATTATATATTATTGGGCCCATACTATTAACACTTTTTTTCTGTAAAGCAATATTACAACTCTCAACATGGAGTAGATATTAATACTGACTTCATAAAGGCCTCTTTCTATCTTTTGACACTGCAGTAAAAAGTTTAATGTTACATTTAACGAAAATAGCGACTTCTAAAATGTACATAGCCGGGAAAGTTAATAGTTTGAGGGACTTATACACAGGAACGCAACTATCCATCACTTTCATATTAAGCATTGCCCTTAAGCATAAGCATCGCTTTTGGGCCTTGAACACCTGTTCAGAGGCCTTAGTGCGAGTTTTTACTCACGCTCAATCGCGTTAACGTTAACGCCAATTTGTATTGAAACTGGATAAGCGCCGTCTGGTGACGGCAAGGCAAAACCTCTTTTTTTGTATACATTTTGACATAAGAGATCGTTTACGTTAACACGAGTGAGTACGATAAAAAGCTCGCACTAAGCACACTGGTCAAGGTGGAAACATAATACTAAAACCCAACGCGACGTGACGTGTCCACACCCGATGCGAATCGTGCACATATACAACACGCCACGTGATGCAACAACACGCTTCGCTAGTATCATAACTTCGTTTCTAGTATTATTTCTAATACTATGATCACGGTATTGGCCAGGGGGGTAACCATAAGCTCTTAGAGCGGTATTAATTTGATATCGAATAAAGGACAGATGTATCTGACTTGTATACATCTGTCACTTACTCGATATCAAATTGATACCGCTCTAAGAGCTTATGGTCATCCCCCAGAACTCATATCATATAATACTGAGTATCGTTTCACTAATTCTTAAGGCTTCATCCGACATTTTAAATAAAAACTAACAAACATATCTTTATACCAGGCATGTTCTCGACTGACTGACGCGTGGCGTCGGGTGTTATCTAGTAACACACTGCGTGTGGCAACATGTTGAAGGTGAAAAACCCGACGTGACCCGACGCTACGCGACACCACCCGTCGCATTGCAGTACTAATCAATCCAATATATTTAATATGGTCAGAAACACATAGACAACACGCCATGTGATCACACGCATTCCCACGCGGTAATTTCCAGTCGGTCTGGATCAGCGTGTTGTCACACGCAGCGTGTTTCTAATTAACACCCGACGCCACGCGTCTGTCAGTCGAGGGCATTCCTGGCATAAAGATTTTTTTTGTATTGTTTTATTTAAAATGTCAGATGAACAATTCATAGAATTAGTAATACCGACTAATCCGGTACTCGGTATTATATGATATGAGTTCAGGCCAATACTGTGATTATAGTATTAGAAATAATAGAAAGGATGCTATGATACTAGCGAAGCGTGTTGTAGCATCACGTGGCGTGTTGTATAAAAGAACTACAAACCTTTTTGCATTATAAATTAATTATTTTGTTTTATACAAGATAATCAGTGAATGTGCAGAAAATTTTACTCTGCACGATATTTTAGATGCGGCAACGCAAAATACTCATAATCACAGAAATTAAAATCAGACCAGCGAAGACGAGAAAATTATTTGCAACTTTCAACTTTTTTATTTGATAAATGCTACTTTATGGTATGGAAAATGCAAAAAAAGGTATTTAGTAGGTTCAATGCCAATGTATGAGTGTAGCAGCGTTGCCAGAACGTAACTTTTGTTACATTTTACGTAACTTTTAACCTTCTCATGTAACCTCCATGTAACACGACTCAAAATGTAACTTTTACGTAACTTTTAGGACATAATAAAAATATCGAAATATTTTCCAGCAAATAAAAAAATAATCGTGAAACGGAACGCATCTAAGAAAGTTTTCGTTCGTCGTGTTGTCGCACCTGATTTTGTGACACACAAATTGACGTTTTGCTTAGTCACTCACTCACTCACGTATTTTTTCAAATCTTCCATCCCGCTTACTCCGGCGAGCGAATGATCGTCTAATACGCTTAGCACGCACTGCGATTATTATTCGCGCGATTTTTTTTCCGCCTTTTCTGCGACCTATGGAATTATATGAAGCTGCACGCATTGCGGTAAAAAATTAGCGCGGTAATAATACTGTAAGAAAGCCATGTTTTGCCACAGAACCCACCGCAACGCGGATTAAATTCGCGCGATCATTTTGAACTGTGTAAACAGTTAGAAAAAGACAATAATCGCGCGGAGTTCCATCAGCAGTGCGTGTTAGTCAGATTCAGTACGCGCGACAAAGATTCGTGCGAAAAAAAAACGCTATGCGTGTGCCTTAGTGTCATTTTCCACGTAAAATAAGGCCACGTAACTTTTCTCATGAAAATGTAACTTTTTGAGATGTATCATGTAACATTTGACTATCTGTCACTGGCAACACTGGAGTGTAGTTATAGTGGTGTATGAAACTGCAAATTACTAGGTATTAAAAAATTCGTTAAAAAAAATTAAAAATTTTTGCCTACGTCTCGGTTATTTAAACACACACTCATGTTTTAATACCCCTTATTATGCAACTGTTTCATTGTGTTGCTAAAGGATAGATTTATCAAAAGTGTGAAATGTTTTAATAAATCCAAACCAAAAGAAGGCAAATTGAACACCACCCACATTAACCCTCAATATCGACCAAAACCAATATACGTATCTGAAACATTAACTCATAAATTTCACAGACTCTATTGTCTGGCAAGAACATTTCAGAAAGTTCATGGTTACAGCTTTTGTTGGAGTTCGAATGGTATTATTAGGAAAACCCTGATTCTGTTCAGATACGCATATCCTCTGAGCTAGATATCAATAATTTGAGAAATGCTAAATGACTAAATGTAATTTTGTACCATAATTTTATACTTTCTAGAATGTGCATGCATGTTTAATTTTTATTGCGTATAGTATGTATTAACACAAACCTCACCAAACACATCACTAGACTTTACATTCATAACAAAACAAACCTCACCAAACATATCACCAAACTTTTTACTCGTCTACCCTCAAACTCACATATTTATAACACCAGCACACGAATACACATTTATTATTTTGCACGCCTACCTACTTTGTTACAACATGTGGTTGTTTACATTGTATTACATAATATTATTAAAACGATGTCAAATTTATGTTCCTTTCGGCGATTTATAATTGTAGTATTTATGCCCTTAAGTAATTTTTTTTTAATTTTTTTTTAAATTTTATAATTGTAATGTGTTTGCTCTTGACTCTAGTCTAGGTCATAGGTGACAGAGACAGAGTCTACGATGGAGTGAGCTTACCCAGAAGAAGCCTGTTCACTCTAACTTTGAAGAGATTCGGGTTGAATGCTATCGGAAACACAGGCGCAGGCAGTGAGTTCCGCTCATTCGCTGTGCGCATTACAAAGGATGTTTGGAAGTGCTTGGTTCGAATTGGTGGAATGGCAACAAGGTAAGGATGATAACTTGCAGTGCGTCTAGATGTCCGATGGTAGAAGGAGGCTGGTGGGATGAGGTCGTGGAGTTCCTGAGCACACTCACCGAAGTACAGTCTGTAGAAGACCGACAAGCAGGCAACTTTGCGGCGATGAGCCAAGCTGTGAAGCTTGGCGTCCACCAGTTCAACGTTGCCAATGAGCCTCTTGGCTCTGCGTTCCACTGAGTCAAGCGCGGCAAGCTGATACTTAGCTGAACCATCCCAAAGGTGGCTGCAATACTCCATGCAGGATCGGACTTGTGCTTTGTATAGGGTTAAAAGCTGTCCAGGCGTAAAGTATCGCTTCACTTTATTTAGGATGTCCAGTTTTTTGGCCGCGATTTGGGCTTTGTTCTCAATGGAGGAGCCGAAGTTGAGACTGGATGTCAACTCCATGCCTAGGAGCTCGAGCCGATCAGTCACAGGAACAGACGCACCCCGAAAAGAAGGCGTCTGATCGAACAGACTCCTTTTAGCGGTAAAAAGACACGCCTGTGTTTTGGTGGCGTTAAAAGAGACCAGATTGTCATCACCCCACTGGGAGACAAGGCTTAAGGTCAAATCTGTCCGCTCAACCATAGCCTCCCTCAAGGAACGAACTTCATCCACGCTGGTTTTTGCGCTGGACAAGTATCTCTCTGAAACAGTACTGTCATCTGCGTACCCAACAATACCAGGCTGAAGTAGGTCATTGATGTGCAGCAGGAAAAGAGTTGCAGAGAGAACAGACCCCTGAGGAACTTCGGCATCAATAGCCATAAGGTCTGAGGAGCAGCCGTCAATGACTACTCGGATCGACCGTTCGCTAAGGAAGTCTGATATCCAGCTACAAAAACCAACGGGGATGCCATAAGCAGGAAGCTTACTGAGCAGACTCGCGTGCCAGACCCTGTCGAAGGCCTTCGAGATATCAAGCGATACAGCAAGTGCTTCGCCGTGTCTCTCGATGGCTTCGCCCCAGCAGTGCGTGACATACACAAGAAGATCGCCAGTGACCGTCCCCGGCGAAAGCCATATTGACGGTCACTGAGGAGATTGTTGTCTTCAAGGTAGGTCAGCAACTTTCTGTTCAGTACCCTTTCCATAACTTTGGACAAAATGGAGGTAATGGCGATCGGACACACACAATGTAACAGAACACAAAACGAAAGCGTTATTGTCTATTATAAATCGACCCTTACCTATAAGCACTGACCTCTATTATACTACTATGTTAGAGGTCAGTGCCTATAAGACACTAGAACTGTCTTATTATAACCATAAACCACTGACCTCTATCATACAAGTACGCTGGACTTCATAATATCGATGACAAAATTAAGACATTTGATTTTCGCCATTTTGGCGCTGATAGCACGTGACTTAACGTGAGATTCCATTGAACTAATATTAGAGATGGGACATAGCCTTCGGTATAAAAATACGTGAGAATAATTTAATACGTAAGAGAAAAAGAAAATACCCAATTATATTAATTGAGATTCATTTCTAAGTAATAGAAAACTTGCTGTAAAGGTTAACTGAAAAATATTTTCAATCAGATTGCAAGCTATAAACTAGTGGATAGCGTGCTACTAAAGTTATAGCGCATTACTGTCAGATCAGTGAGATTTAAATATGGGGATAGGCTAACAACTTATCCTTAAAACTAGTATATTTGAGCAAGTATCTGCTCACTCAAGTATACTAGTTAGTTAATACTTACATTTACAATAGTTTGGATTCACTCGGTTGGAACATCATTCATACAAATATTTGCGTACGAATGAGATGGATAATAATTTACAACGGACATATTTCTCGCTCTCATCGCTGAGATCCTGTCTCTGTAGTGTTAAGGTGCAAATAAGAGTAACATTGCATTCCAGCGACGTGAAGACTTATATCCGTTTTCAACTCTGTTTCAGATGCAGATATAAATTGTTTGACTTAAAAACATTTGTTAATACAATTATAATTATCATGATATTATTCCAGAATTAATTCCAGACAGGAACGAGGTGATTGATACAAGAAGAGAGAGGCCTGTGCTCAGCAGTGGGCGAAGTCGGACTGTAGTTGATCATGATGATAATTCCAGAATTTAGTATTACACATTGCTTTTTAACATATTATTACTGATTATTAGGCATTCATATAACATTCATCATTAATACCAATATGAGATATTTAGTTGCAACATATTATGAGAAGTCAATACAGTAGATGAGTGATACGCCTCGCCAAGTCTACTATTTTGATATTAGTATAATTTAAAAATATTACTAATACTCATACACTCGTATTAGTTAAAATAATATAATATTTCCAGGCGAATATATTAGTATTACCTAATCTTGGGAAATATCGGTATTAACCTATATCTAAATGTGTCAATTTTAGTTCCTGAGAACCTCGAGTAGGGCGCTTTGATTCGGCACAAAAATCAACTGTCATTTCATCTAATATATTTAGTCCAGCGTACTTGTATGATAGAGGTCAGTGCCATAAACCCACAAACAGTGATTATCTGTATTTATCACCCTCCGGGTGAAAGAAATGTCAGCAAGTTCCTTGAATCATTGAACAATGTTCTCCATACATTAGCGTATACAAAAACATAATCGTTACTGGTGATATTAATATAGACATATCGCCATCATCTACAGATACAAGAGCCGAAACTTACCTGAACCTATTAGCCTCTCAAGGTATGTTGCCTGCGTACGATATCCCCACCCACAATCAAACATGCCTTGACCATGTGATGGTCAAAACAAAACTCTCGGTAAAATGTGTAGTCAGTCACCCATACCTAACTGATCACTACAGCGTCATTATAAGTCTTTGTCGTACCAACTCTTCACACCGTTCATTAAAAACTATAAAAAAGATTGACTATGTATCCCTGGACGAGAAAATTAAAACAATTAATTTAGACTATGTTTACGCTCTGGATAGTGCTACTGAAGCTGTCACTCTATTTCTTAGGACACTTACCACTCTTATGATTGATTTACTGAAACGATTACTGTCTCGAGACGTAAGCGGTTAATTAAGCCTTGGATTACTCCTGGACTTCTAAGATGCATGCGTAACCGGGACAGACTCCATCTCAAGTCCAAAGAACATCCGAATGACGAGATTGAAAAAAAAACTCGATATCGCAATTTTTGCAACAACATTTTAAAAAGGCTTAAGATTGAGTATGCTAAGATAGGGCGCAATGAGGTAGGAAAACTATGGAGACGGCATATTCTACAAGAATAGTTATACAAATATCTATAATATCGACACACGCATGTCAAAAAGCGTTTTGTCGCTTTTTGACATGCGTGCTAACCAAGAGCTGCATATGAAAAGAGAGACATCTAAATGTTTGTCAAGGACTAAACTTGGTAACACTTTTGAGTGACGTCAAAATCATGTTTAGGCGTGTTAAGGTATATGTATAATAATTGTTTTCTTTTAATTATTTTAGTAACTGTATTCCTTCCTTTTTCTTGTCCTATACCATAGATATAATAAACAAGGAAAAAAATTATTAATAATCGAAGATTTATATGGGGCTGGTAATCTGTGGACAGGATTTCCTAGTGCAGATACCAGTCTCCCACAAAGGATTTATCAATTAATGTTGCACTTTTTTGTAATAGTTTATAAGACACCTTTGTGGAAGAGAAATAAATATTTATGTTATGTTATGTTATAAACTACTATTTTAGTTAGGAAAACCTATCTCAAAAAAAAACTCGTTTTATAAAAATATGCCACACTTTACAGGAAAACAATAAAATGAACCCCGAAAACCCAAAGTAACCATTTTATCAATGTTTCACAAAACAAATCAAAAGCAGCCTAGCAAGTAGGTAATAAACAAATCAAAATTGTGTGTGACCCAAGAACCATTCTTACAAAAATCAGGCTTCGTACTCGAGATTAGCATTTTATACACATGTAGTAACGAGTAGTACACACCATTCCACACTATTTTGAGAATATTTTGATTTCTTCTGCAGCAATTTTTTATTTTCCCTTTTTTATTCCACTTGATTTCTGCGCCCGCAATCCGTGTCATTCGCCTAAGAGTATGTAATTCTACGTTGCCAGAATATAACTATTGTTACATTTTACGTTACTTTTGACTATCTCATGTAATCTCCATGGAACATGACTCAAAATGTAACTTTAACGTTATTTTTAGGACTGAATAAAAATATTGAAATATTTTTGGCAAACAAAAAATAATCGTGAATCGGAACGCAGCTAAGAAAGTTTTTGTTCGTCGTGTTGTCGCACAGAGTTTTTGGCGGGATTTTTTCGAGTGAACTTCAGCGGCTGTTAATATTATTTGAAAATTGATTCCTAGTGGATATTGTGATATAAAAGTGGTGTAGTTTTGTGTCTCAACTGTCTACGCAACTGGACAATATGTGAAATGATTGACAGAAGCGATCTCGGGATAGTGGAGCGGAGAATTTTATTGTAGTATTGACTACCTCCGCAAAGCTTACTGCGAAGGTTGACTCGATACAATTTGCTGCCAAATACTCCAAAAAACATTAGAATATGTTACATCCGCATTCTAATGCATACTAAAGAATTCAAGAAAAATACTAACTGATGACTAGGCAGCATGGTCTCAGACCTTAGCCTGTTCCGAAAGGAACAAAAAAAAAAAACTGTGTTGTCGCACATTCACTCACTCACGTTCACGTGTATTTAAAAATTTTCAAAATCTTTCATCACGCTTGCTCCGGCGAGCGTGTGAGCGTTTAGTGTCATTTTCCACATAAAATAAGGTAATGTAACTTTTTTCATAAAAATGAAACTTTTAGAACTAATATTTGATCTGCCACTGGCAACACTGGTGTCATTCGCTTTATCTCTAAGTACTTTTTTTTTTGTAGTTTGTGCTTTCTAACTGCACCCCTTTAGGGTATACCGGTATATTAATTAATATATGTACTGTGGCTGCACCGTTCCACACACGCTCGCGATTCGTTACTTATTTAAAAAGTTAATATCTAGTGTTATTATTGTTAAAATATTAAAATAATGCCTAAACGAAAACGTGATTTTTGTGATCGTATAAAACATAAAATTAGATGATTACAAAGTAAATTAAAACGGAAATGGCGTCGATCGCGTGATTCATATTACTCGGGCAACTCACAGATATCCTTATCAGGAGGGTGACCATAAGCTCTTAGAGCGATGTTACTTTGAGTGTGCGTAAGGGACAGATGTTTAAGACTTGTATACATCTGTCCCTTTTTTACAGTCGAATTATGATAGTTTTTACACGTCATGGTACGAGGGCAGATCATCAACAACAAGTTTGTGCCACCGTTCTCCTATAGAAGATCAAGGTATGGTTTATTTTCGTACTATAATAATAAGCAGTGTTGACCTGCTTATGGTTACTCCATTACACAATTATTTTTTATTTAATTTGATTGGATAACGATCTTTATCTGTTATTAAAATATAAGGATACGAGATAATACATCTTTTTAGGTTTCCGTACCCAAAGGGTAAAAACGGGACCCTATTACTAAGACTCCGCGATCCGTCTGTCTGTCCGTCTGTCACCAGGCTGTATCTCGTGAACCGTGATAGCTAGACAGTTGAAATTTTCAGAGATAATGTATTTCTGTTGCCGCTATAACAACAAATACTAAAAACACGACAAACGTGTTTTTTTTGCTGTTTTTTGCTCGATATTAATAACGGAAACAGGTAGACGCTTGAAATATTCACAGAATATTTAGCTGTATATTCACTTCAAAAAATAGTAATGATTAAATTAAAATAAAATGAAAGTTTTTTGCGATAATGGTACGGAACCCTTCGTGCGCGAGTCCGACTCGCACTTGGCCGGTTTTTCACTTTGTACCTACCTACCAACAACAAGGTACATACTTCAAAGTCTTTTCTGATCGAGAAATAAGTGTTTCTTATTCACGGAATATTTAGTTGTATATTCACTTCAAAAAATAATAATTATTAAATTAAAATAAAATAAATTGAGGGGGGCTCCCATACAACAAACGTGTTTTTTTGCTGTTTTTTGCTCGATATTAATAACGGAAACAGGTAGACGCTTGAAATATTCACAGAATATTTAGCTGTATATTCACTTCAAAAAATAGTAATGATTAAATTAAAATAAAATGAAAGTTTTTTGCGATAATGGTACGGAACCCTTCGTGCGCGAGTCCGACTCGCGCTTGGCCGGTTTTACACTTTGTACCTACCTACCAACAACAAGGTACATTCTCATTCAAGGTACACAAGTCTTTTCTGCTCGAGAAATAAGTGTTTCGGACAGCACAGTGGGACTGTTTTTTCACTATTACGTGCCAGACATAAAACGTTTTAATTATTCTTTACGAAGTAACAGTTTCCGGACAGTAGTTCAAGCAAGTGCTGTCCGGAAACTGTTACTTCGTAAAGACGTTGGGACTGTTTCTTACTGATAATTTCTAACCATTCAGTTCAGTCTTTTAGAATAATATGTGACTAACGAGTGTTTTACATTGAAAACATAATTGAACAAACTTGTTTTATTGTCACGATAAGAATACAGTCATTTCCGGCCCGCCGAGTAGTACAATTTTAAATATAATTCTGCGGCTGATAACCCACTATCGCTTCGACATGCTGCGCGGATACCTAACATAACTGTGTAGGTAAAGAGCATATAATACTGTAGGTACAGATCTTATAATACTACAGTACCGAGATGACTGAGATTATGTATACTTTCGAACGCGATTCGCCTTATTTCTTGTGGTATATACGATCGCGCACAATCAGTTGATAGGTCACAATATATTGGCTTATTACATGTTGGTAATTTTCTTTATTTTTGCGCGCTTGACCACTATCTCACCTGTTGGTAAGCGATGATGTGGTCGACGGTGAGACACGCTTGCCTAGCAATAACCTATTCATTCAAATATAATTTATTTGAAGTGATATGGCTGCTATTATTTGCATTGCGAGATATCACGCAGTCGTCGGTATCAGCTATCCGGTAAAAAAATGTTAAATGCCTAATTCTACGAGCTGTTTCATCGGATGTTTTTACTAATTTTGAAAAGGCGTAAACTAGCGGTTTATGGTCTGTGTACACGGCGACCTGCAGCCTAATTGCGTATAAGGCATAGCACGCACTGCGATTTTTATTCGCGCGAATTTATTTCCGCCCATTCTGTGACCTATGGAAATGTATGAAGCTGCACGCACTGCGGAAATAAATCGCGCACAAATTGTACTAAGAAATTCGCGCGAATAAAAATCGCAGTGCGTGCTAAGCCTAAGTGAATTCTGCAAAGCAAACAAGTCGATTCCTTCCCAAAAACGACTTTACGTATTGCATACTTACGTTTTTGTTTAGGAATCGACTTGTTTGCTTTGCATAATTCACTTACGCAATTAGGCTGCTGACGTCCTTCAAATATTTTTCGAAGATACTTTATCGCCATGTATATGGCCAATAATTCCCGGTCGTAAGCGGAGTATTTCTTTTGGGCCGACGTCAACTTTTATGGGAAATAAGACTCCCAAACGCAGAACTCCGAAGCGTCGGTTATTTAGGCTAGCGTCGAATTATACCTTGGATGAGACAATCTACCGGCCGTTCTAAGACCAATCTTACATTTTTCAAAGGTATAATTCCTTTGGATTTTACTTTTAAAAGGGTTAAAAGTAAAATCCAAAGGAATTATTGTATTGCCGAGATACTTGTTGAAATTTGAAAGTCGACGGCGTTGGGCAAACGAGCACGGTGAAAATTCACCATACCTGTGAAACACCGTAACTCTTCAACTGTCTCCGGTTTTGGGTAGTGTATGATGGCCTTGACCTTTTCTTCTGTCGGACAGATGTAGCGACACGTGGTAGCCAAAAAACACCAAATTAGTTTGCCCGGAAGCGCATTTATCTAAATTTACTGTTATATGTTATTCCGTGTTTGTGTAACCGCTGAAAAATTATGCCTAAATGTTCGAGGTGCTGAGTTTTATTCTCACTCATGATCAGTGCATCATCTATATGATTAAAAACAGAATCTAGGCCGTGGGAAACCGAGTCCATGAATCGCTAGAACTGGACATTCGGATTACGTTATCCGAATGTCATTCGAGGAAACTCATATAGGCCGAAAGGCGTTATTACTGTTTTCTCGACGTCCTCCGGCGCGGTCTCAATGCAATGATATGCCCTATTTATACCGGTTTTGGAAATAATGTTCTTACCGGTCATGTTATTAGTAAAATCTTTTAACCGCGGCATTAGGTATCTGTCTGGCTTCATGACTGCATTTTTTTTTTCATTTTTTATCAATTATACAAAACAGTATTAAATAGCAACCAAAAGCCACTAAGGTTTAAACATGTGCTATCATGAGTCTATCAATCCACATGGCCTAATGTCCCCATTATTTTTCTCAACTACTCTTGCCCAAGGGCTCTTTGAAGGTCAACAGATACCTAATTCTTGCATTTTGTTGAATTCATCTTTGATACGTTAGTGACGGACGGGCGCTAGAGGCCGTGCTCGTGCAAAGAGGAGAGAGAGAGAGCTAGTAGGCATTTTTGATCACTTTTGAAATGAAGAAAGTTTTCATGCTATTAAATATTTAAAGCAAGAAATACCTTGGTTGTGCTCTAGTACTATGTATATGTAACTAATAGCCGGTGACGGTCTTATGTATGACTATAAGTATACTTTGACTTTGTAAATTTTCTATCGGTAAGTTAACTTGAATAAAAAAATAGTAGTTTATGATACTGTTGCATAATAAGGGGTATTAAAACATGAGTGTGTGTTTAAAAACCAAGCCGTAGGCGAGGTTTTTAATAGTATTCACACGAATGTTTTAATACCTAGTTATGTGCAGTTTCATATACTACTTTATCTACACTCATACATTTTGGGATTGAACCTACTTAATATCTTTTTTTTGCATTTTCCATGCCATAAAAAACGTATGAATGGCGCCAAAACCCAGCACATCACCGCATTATCTGCGCATGCGCTAAGGCTTAGCACACGCACTGCGATATTTATTCGCGCAATTTTTCCGCCCATTCTGCGACCTATGGAATTGTATGAAGCTGCTCGCATTGCGGTAATCAAATCCGTGTTTTGCAACAGAATCCACAGCACCGCGGCGCGAATTTAATTCGCCTGAATATTTTGAGCTCTATGAACAGGTAGAAAGAGACAAAATTCGCGCGAATAAAAATCGCAGTGCGTGCTAAGCCTAAAGCGGGCATTGTCACAGACAATTTAAAATTGGAATCAAATCTTTTTATAATAGGTACTAAAACGGCATTACAAAAAAATATTGATGGAAACTCCTTAGTGATTAACTTCTTGGATTTGTCCTGTATCGTAATAGAAAAAAAATTGTTTTATAGCATTATTTTGTTAGAGAAATAGTGTTATAATGAGATTCTATTTTTAAATTTCGGTATTGTGTTTATAAAGTGTGTCAATATAAACTCGGTTTGAAGTTTTATAATTCGAATATTATGATATGAGAGTAGATAAAAATACTTTTCAACACACTTGCTCATGAAGTGGCTCTAATTTCACCGCAATTAGGCACATAATGATACCTGTTATCAAACTGTGACTTTTTCATTGCTATTATTCACTAGTGAGTTATAGAGTTTTTTTTTTTATTTATTGGTTGAGTTGCTTTGTTTTTTAAAAAGTTTCGATACAAAAAAGATCGTGCTCAATAGTACAAATAAATTAATGTACCTATTGCTTGCTCATTGCATGCAACTTCGTATTAATTTGAACTATAAAATTTATATTTGAGTGAAAGTTTTATTTATTAAACACGTACATGTTTAATAAATAAAACTTTCACTCAAATATAAATTTTATTTGCTCTGTAATTAAGAGAAATTTAAATTCCCTATTTTGTACGTGGCTAAAACACTATCCACGAAAAGCCAAAAAAAAGAAACCTCATTCTTTTAGTCTTTGGCCGATCGCCATTGTTAGATGCGCGCGCATAGGAAAACTGATTAATTTTGCCCGCCATTGTGAAAAAAATTTAAAAACTCGTTTTTACTGTTGAAAATGTTTTTTTTGTATTATTTTCTTCACAAGTGTGTTGAAAAACGTCGTATGATACACGTGTGTATTGATGATTACCGTCCTCGGCTCTCTTAAGACCCTCACCTAACGGCTCGGGTCTCAATGACGCCTCAGCGGTAATCACCAACATTTCACACTTGTACCATAATGTACTATTAAGTAACGGATAATCATGCTTATATAGAGATCAGCGAATACTCAATTCAGAAATTGGCTATAACTCGAAGTCATATGAACCCTCGAATCATCAAATTAACAATTAAAGATTGTTAATAATTGACAATAATCGACAATCTTTTCTGCAGTCATGGCGACGACTGAATCACGCGAGGTCCTTGAAACTGACTTGGAATATGGTTCTAACTCGATATGCAAATTGTAGTAAACGATAAACAATATTAGAGATATTTATTTTATATATTATTATTTGGCAATCGAGCCAACCGTCATATCAGTAATAACTGACGCCCACAATATACTCTGTTCTGTGATCAGTACACTTTGGATATATTTATAACTGCTGCCATTTTGACTTTTCTAAACATGGTACTTGTCTAATTGTATACTAAGTACTTTGATAATGATTAGAAAGATCAATTTGGATTGATACAAAACCTTTCAAGGTCTGCAGTATATCGAGATGTATGCGAACCTAATAACATAAAAAAAACACACCTGCTCGTATATCACTGTAGCAGATGCAAAAGGAAGTAAGTCATGATGCCATCGTAGCACTTGTACGGCACTATACTTGGTCATTCTTCAAGAATCCTATTGCCTATCTCAGGCCAATAATAAACGGGTTGACCACTAAAAATGTGTTCTAAAATTAGAATAAACGAAACTGGAGCAGTTTTGACTATACGCAATAGGTACGAAAATTATAATATATTATGTCTCTTCTATGCTATCATTCATATTTTCCGGGCACACACGATCTTAGATGAGAGATGGAGGTGAATTACATCAGGTTAAATTTTCTTGACAGATTCCTTAATCTGGTTTTGTTTCTGGAGGTCAGACTGACAACATACCATTCTATCATCGATTAAAAATTAGTAAGTAAGTCAGTCAGTAAACTGAGCTGCAGCTGAATTGCGTAAGTATATTATCCAAAGCAAAAGAATCGATTCCTTCCCAAAAACGACTTTTCGTATCAATATGCAATACGTAAAGTCGGTTTTGGGAAAGAATCGATTCTTTTGCTTTGGATAATATACTTACGCAATTCGGCTGCTGGTCAGGTTAGATGCAAATGGTTGCAAGTGAAGCTGCTAAAAATGTCGCAATTACCGTCTTGTGTACTTGACAATAGCACTCGCAAAGTACTTGGAGATACCAATTTGGTTCGACAATGTTAAAAATAAGAAATGTTACTTCGTTCTTTTGTCGCACCTTTTGAAGGTGTATTTTATATAATAGAACATGCTGAAACATCCCCATAGCTTAAATCCCGATCACTCTGCCACAGTGCAAATTTAGGTAAACTGTTTTCTGTATATTCGCAGCCCGAGTTCACCCACTGCTGGGCATAGGGTTTTCTTGTCTTGTGCCAATCTCCTAGTTCCTGCGCAAGCCTCATTCAGGTTCTGCCCGCGATGGCAACAATGTCAACTGCCCATCTCGCCGCCGGACGACCAACGTTTCTTCTGCCAGTCCTTGGACGCCATAGTAGATTATGTTTCAAGTGACCAAAATAATGTATTGAGCGACTGTTTGAATCCAGCGCGAAGCGAAGGATTCTAAAGTAGAATCCTAAGCGTAGCGAGATTCAAAGTACTGGGCTCGAGGTGACATAAGTTTGGTACCGTGTGGCACACTCAGCTCGAGGTTACATAAGTTTGGTACCGTGTGGCACACTCAGCTCGAGGTTACATAAGTTTGGTACCGTGTGGCACACTCAGCTCGAGGTTACATAAGTTTGGTACCGTGTGGCACACTCAGCTCGAGGTTACATAAGTTTGGTACCGTGTGGCACACTCAGCTCGAGGTTACATAAGTTTGGTACCGTGTGGCACACTCAGCTCGAGGTTACATAAGTTTGGTACCGTGTGGCACACTCAGCTCGAGGTTACATAAGTTTGGTACCGTGTGGCACACTCAGCTCGAGGTGACATAAGTTTGGTACCGTGTGGCACACTCAGCTCGAGGTTACATAAGTTTGGTACCGTGTGGCACACTCAGCTCGAGGTTACATAAGTTTGGTACCGTGTGGCACACTCAGCTCGAGGTTACATAAGTTTGGTACCGTGTGGCACACTCAGCTCGAGGTTACATAAGTTTGGTACCGTGTGGCACACTCAGCTCGAGGTTACATAAGTTTGGTACCGTGTGGCACACTCAGCTCGAGGTTACATAAGTTTGGTACCGTGTGGCACACTCAGCTCGAGGTTACATAAGCTTGGTACCGTGTGGCACACTCAGCTCGAGGTTACATAAGTTTGGTACCGTGCGGCACACTCAACTTTTCATTCCCCTCTATGAGAAAAACGTTTTCGCAGTTTTGGCAGTTTATTGTAACTGTTTTGATGGAAACAGAAAATGTCGTCGACTTATTTATCATTTGGGTATTCGTAATAACTTCAGACTCTGGTTGATGATCATGTTCAGTCAATGGTGACATTTCACGCTGTTTTAAAGAGGATGGGCGCCGCGGCGACGAAGGTTAAAGGAAGGCCGTAATTTAATACTTTTCTCTCGATTTGTTTAGAAGTAAATCGTTTATGACAGTTTCTGCATTTAATTTTGCACATTCAGGTGTTAATATTTCACTTTCACTGTAGGAACTCATCTTTTGTTCAATTTGTGTGACTCAAATTAAAATACTCTGTAATAATTTGATAAAAAAAACCGTAATAAAATAAAACCGGCCAAGTGCGTTTCGGGCCACGCGCAGTAATAGGCTTCCGTAGATACATAATAGGACTAATAAGAAGGTTTTTTGTTGTTACATGAACATTAAACCGGTTTCAGCGGCTCACAACTTCTAAAAACGGGGTCATTTGTACAAAGTTTTACTGTTCCAAGTACATTTTATAAGTTGGTCGACTATTACTCGTAAACTTGAAAAGCCTACTTAGCTGTGATAGTTTTCCTTTCAATTTTGTTATATATATTACTACCGTGATTTTTTTTACATAGCCAAAAGCAACCATTTCGGTGGCCCCTGCCATAATAGTTAGTAAGGTAAATTACAATTTAAAGCTTAATTTTACGCATACGGATCTCTGAATCGGAAAATGGTTTTCACAGACTCGTAATATTTTTAAATGGCCTATCCAACGATACCCCACATAATGGGATAGACGAGAAACAAAACAAACACCCCCACTTTACGTCTATAGATGATTATGATTTTCTTTTACCAATTTTTCGGAATTATTAATATGTATATCCATGCCAAATTATAGATTTCTAGTACTAAAAGTCTCTGAGCTAAGCTGCGGACGGACAGACGGACATAGTGAAACTGTAAGGGTTCCTTTTTGACTTTGGAATCCTAAAAACCACAGATATAAATCTAACTACAGTTCGTACAATCCACGAAGACGCGCCCCATCCCACCGCTATTCCTCTTAACCGTTTATAGTATATGTGTGCAAGCTTCCGTCAATGTTTGAGTGTTATCGGTACACACTAATTACCTATGAGTGCACACGCACACTACAATGAATAGACTAATCATTATAATAATTTATAGAAGAAGACATATACATACTAATCATATAATTGGTGGGGCGCGTCTTCGTGGATTGAATGAACTATAATGAGGCGATTGTATGTACTTCACGTGTCAAAAATGGGAGTTAAAGTACAAGCAATGATTGTACTTTGAGCTGTTTCATTTAGCATTATCGGCACCGGACATCCACCGAAATCTATAAAAATGCCTAATTATGCCATATTGAGCTGTAAAAACTGTACAGAAAAAGTTGGCCAAGGCAATGGAAATATTTTCTTTCATTGGTAAGTAAATTTGTGTGAAAATGTGTCACGTTTGTTTTTGATACACATGGAGGGACTTGCGCTATCTTGTTAGGTATATCTGTGGAAAAACGAATGAACGAGCTCGCATAGTTTTTTTTAACCAATGCCGCGTCGGCAGACGCACTTTTTTATCACCAGCCAGGACTTTATCGAAGCGTATTGCGTTCAAACTTTTTAATTAATAATGTTACAAATTCAAAAGTAATTTCGTCACTGTTTTAAGTGTGCCGGAATGACCCATTTTGCTCGCACTAATCGATGAACCCTTAGCCTCTTTTCGAATATGTATATGGGAAGAAAACAGCATTTTTATACATATGTGTCATAAATGGCCATACATGACTAGGTATAGAGCTCTTGCTCTCTCTCAAATCCTGGTAGGCTTCAAAATAAGTGAGGCACAGGTAGACGCTACAATTGTGTTCATACTACATCGTCCCCTCCAGTGGAGCAGATTTCATCCGTATTTCATGTGAAGAGATTTACTAGACGTACCTAAAGACATGAATGCCTCGCGAATGTACCAACCAATTACTGTACTTTTATATACTGTGTATATTTTTATCTACGTACCTAACTAAAATTAGTACTTGAAAAAAAATACTTTTAATACTAGGTATTATAGCCGTAAAACCGATAACCGTTGAGGTAGACGGGTTCTTGAGTGGAGACTGAGTGAGTGGAACTGGTTATCGTAAGGTAGGACTCCTTCATCTTGTGACGTCACGGTGTGCTTTACTTTATACTGCAAAAGTGACGTCACAAGCCCCCACTCCTGAATCTTGATGCGCTTTATCTTTGTTAATTTTTAGGGTTCTGTACTCAAAGGGTAAAAACGGGACCCTATTACTAAGACTCAGCGGTCCGTCTGTATGTCTGTCCGTCTGTCACCAGGCTGCATCTCATGAACCGTGATAGCTAAGCAGTTGAAATTTTCACAGATTATGTATTTCTGTTGCCGCTATAACAAGAAATACTAAAAACAGACTAAAATAAATACGAGAAGTGGGGCTTCCATACAACAAACGTGACGTTTTTTGGATAATGGTACGGAACGCTTCGTGCGCGAGTCCGACTCGCACTTGGGCGGTTTTTATTAAAATGATAAAGCAAAAAATACGGGTCCAATATTATTTGATAATCTCTCTGACGGATAAATGTAACTATATTAGTTCTACCCAGGAAACATCCCTAACAAGACAATGTTCTGATTTAACCCCGTGTTAGCAACTTACTCTGAGTTAAGTTTTTCGTTCTTAACGAGACACATGGTATTGTGACATCCCCAATCCGCTTCGTAAAACTGCTCCTATTTTACGCAAAAGTACTTTAAACCGAATCCAGTTAACCAAACGGTACCGGCTTAAATTGACGATCGGATTCGAAAATTCGAAGGTTGAATGCGAGCGTCTTTTTATCTGGATAGAGATGTGTGCATTACGTAGTGGAGATAGGGTTCAATATGCTATGTGCAGTTGAGCTTATCGCTTCGACTCTGTGTCAATGTGGTTTAACCTTGTAAGCAGGCCAAGTACGCTAGGGTAGGCCGTAGGGGGTAGAAACAGTGATATAATTTTACACGACTATAGGCAAGCCAAAAGGAGGGTTATGATTTTAACCTATAAGTATAGTCATCGATTCCCTCATAACTTCTAAACTGCTTATCATAATGTGTTTTTAACCGACTACAAAAAAGGAGGAGGTTCTTAATTCGTCGGAATCTTAATTTTTATTTTTTTATCAACACTGTATGTATTGCTGGAACGGTGAAAATGGTGAACTATTTACTGGTTTGAGTTGGCCTGAAGTGTTGTGGCCAGAGTTTTTTTTTTATTAGTCACAAACAAAACTGTTACACTGTTTAGGTAATAGTCCAGTCAACGAGGATGTTTGTTGTATGGAGACTTCCGGAAAACTCTACCGCCTATTAAATTTGACATGTGATGAAATTAGGTAATACAGAATTTTGGAAAGGTGTAGTGATTCGTATTTTGTACATATGTTTCAGTAGACTGACGCGGTTTAACCGACCTCAACATGTGAATAAAGGTTTCTTTTACAAATTAACTGGATAAAATATCTGCGTTAACTCATTTTTCTGAACAAATTCTAATGTTGAAAGTTCATATAAATTTATGAATTTCGTGCAGTAATTTTTGAACACTAATTTGTGTCAAAATCTTGTCGAGCAGACTGGTTATGTGATCTAAGAGCATCGACACAAATAGCGTCCCGCACCAAAGGCCTACCCATCTTCCTTGGAAACAAAGACATGGCGTCCGGTCTTTTGCCATAGTCGCGTGCCAGGCCATGGGGTTCTTATACGGCCGGGATGGCGATAAGACCACGTCAGATGATGTCGTTGATGTTCAAGTGCCGTGCTATGTGACTCATATTTCAGCTGCATGACAGGCCGTGGTGGAGAACTACAGGGAGCGCCTAAACCTAGGGAACCACTGAGGTAAAAAGTAGTGTCGTCAAATAAGGTAGCTATGTTTGACGACAGTGGTGCGTCATGCTTTGGTGACGCTGCCACTGCGGTTTCAAAGAACCTCAAGCGGTGGTAATATAATAACCTCATCAGAAGTTATATTTTCATGCCATTAGGAGTTGAAACTCTTGGTAACCAAAATAAGTGAATTGCTTGTAAATATTTATGTAATAGGTATTCTCTGAAAAACAGATAAATCCTTACTGTATAATAGCGATTTACAAAGATGCAAACGATTAAATATGTAGTTAATAAAATAAAGTGGCAAAATGCGAACCAGATGTAAATAATAACATGCAGTCGTAGGCTTACGTTTTTACTCAGTCACTTTACGGAAAACATAATTCAGTAGATAGTAGAGATGGGTCGTCGACGTATTTTTCGTTAACGAAACTAGACCGTCCATTTCCGTTGATCGACGAGTCGATCAACTAGTTGAAATTGTCGACTAGTCCATTACGTAAACTATGTTAAGTAGACGTTCTTTGTAAACTTTGCGACGACGCGACGCGCGGCGTCTACGGTTCGACAACAGCTTTCAACTTTCCGATTTAACGTAAACAAGTACAAACCAGTTTACCTCGCTTCGTTCGATCGGTCAATCGCTTTACTCTTCTGCACACGTGAAACTATAATTATTGGCGTCCTCTTCTTCTTAACACAATGCATTTTTATTCCAAAATGGATTCGGCTCATAGAAATATCAACTCTTTGTTTATAGATTTAGAGTTCAAATTAATTTGCTCGATATTCGTCCGTTGTTAACTTGTACTACCCAACTAAGTTCTCGCGTCGGTCGTCGCGTTACAAGTCGACATGAACATAGTCGAGTCTCAGTTTAGCCGTCTACGAATTCAACTAGTTCGTTGATTAACGGTGAACCGTCGAATCGTTCATTGTACGTCGACGGTCGAATTAACTAGTTCGTTCATTCAACGCCCATCGCTAGTAGATAGCCCTCTTCCTGGTCATTGCACAACCTAGATGAGTTGATACCTCATTAAAATTCGTGCAGCCGTTAGGATGCTACAGGGTACATGGTATCCCAAATACAAACATACATTGGCACGCGTCATAAACATATAGTCGTCTTTGCTGTCGCGCAATCGGGTAAGAAAGACACAGACACCATCAACTGAATACAAATCCATGCTTCGATACTTATACCCTTATAAATGTGAAAGTAGATCTGTTTGTTACGTTTTCACAACTAAACCGCTGAATCCACTTTGATGAATTTGGCTATAGAGATACAACGGACCTTGAAGAAGGACATTGCTACTCTTCATATTATACAACGACGTCGTAGGCACTAGCTAGTATATAATAACCTACATGTAAGATGCCCACATAAATGGTCCGCTTATCAGCGAGCGTCTCTGTAACTAACATGCCTGCGTCCTATTGATAAATATATTATCTATGTTCACAGGAAACCAGCGGTCAGAATATCAAAGTGCAAAAATTAAAATGACTAAATAATCCATAAATCCATACGAAGCCCGCTTATCACAGGCAGTCTTCCCAACAGGAAATGGGTTTTGATTAACAGTCATGTAGCTGCCTATTTATAGCGTCATGTTCACATAAAATTATCAGTTCACTTCTGTATTCAACGAGCTGTCATCGAGAGTGGACGTTGATGAAACCACGTTGTTTGAAGATCAAGATGTATCACATGCGTGTATTGCTGTTGTTAGCGTTGCAGCTGGCGATAGTGCAGTGCTTCAATTGGGGTGAGTATAAAGTTGTGAACGATAATAATTTAGTTTTAATAAATTTTATTCTAATTTGAGTTTATTGGCATAAATAAGGTTTATTAACACTTACCAGAATCGTACCCATTTTACAACCACAATGAAAAGTACTCAACATTTTTGGTAGGAATTGTTATGTTACCTAGTTTAAAGAACTTTGAATTTTTATAATATTGATCCCCCATATTCAAAATTTGTTAATTTGTGTTCGTTACGCGTCCGCGTTTGGGTTACAGAGGTTCATTTTTTGTGTACCAAAGAACTATACCGGCTCAGTAGATTCAAAGCAAATTGGCTGAGACAAATGAACAGACAGATTCAGGAGTGATCGTATAACGGGTTCCCTTTTTTCATTCGGACGTATGGAACTCTAAAAATTAGTTTTATTTACGAATTTAAGAAATTGGATGCAAAAATGTGAATCTTCTAAATTATGGGTGGTTTTATTCGGAACCTGTTGCGAGCTAGTCCGATACCCACTTGCCGTTGCCGTTCTTTTTGTTTCAACGATCCAAAAAAAAAAGTGATCCAACTAAATCGCTTTCCAGCGGCAATGAAAGTACCTTTCGGATGCCGTTACCTAGCATTATCAATAAAATTAATTGATTAATGAACGCCACAAAAAAAAACGTTAATTATTGCAAAAAGCATGGCTGAAAAGTGCCACTCTGACACCAGATCAATTTTCAAGCAGTCTGAATTCTAATGCAGTTAGTAGCATTTACTTCAATATAATATGTGAATTCATCTTATAATCCTTGTGAATAATGTGCGAAGTGCGTCGAAAACACAAGATTTGCTCGAATCAGGACTCTGTGCAGTAATTTTATACATAGCACTTGATATTAAGTATATAGGTTGAAGTGTGTTCCCACACGCTTCCCGGATAAACACTATACGCCTTCCCAGGGCCTGAAACTATATCCATGTTTAATCTATATCTATACTTCTACATCTATACTAATATTATAAAGAGGAAGGATTTGTATTTTTGTATGTAACGAATAAACTTAAAAACTACTGGAGCGATTTCAAAAATTCATTCACCGTTGTGAAGCTACATTATCCCCGGGTGACATAGGCTACTTTTTATCCCTGTAATCCCACGGGAACGGGAACCCAACTAGCAAAGCAGTCCTATAATCTAAGCCTATACCTCTAAAAAGACATATAAATGAGTTATAAAGGTTTTAGCGGTGACAGTGTGTTGTATAAAAGTGTTCGACAACACAATTTTGCTCTATAAGCTTATAGGGCAAAAAAAACTTTTTTTCAAAAAAATACTACCGACTTCCAAATAAAAAACTACAAAGTAAAAAATAACTTTATTTTTGGAAGTCGGTGTCTTTTGTAGGTACCAATTCATTGCGATATTGACACCGACTTCCAAAAATAAAGTTATTTTTCACTTTGTAGTTTTTTATTTGGAAGTCGGTAGTATTTTTTTGCAAAAAAGTTTTTTTATTTTACCCTTTTTAGTTGTACCTATAGGCAAGTTGTGTAGTAAGTACCTGTAACGGCAGAATAGATTACCCGAATAACATGAAACTCAAAACATAACCAGTGAAATGACAGATCTGCATACCACTTAATAGCGTACTGGCGTGATGTTATGTTATGAAATGGTATAAACAATAAACAGACATGCGATTGCAGCAGTCCCGAGAGATTTCCGTTATTTATTGAAGAGTTCTGTTGTATATCTTCGAAGTTCTTCATCAGATCTTTTCGGAACATACTTTTTCAAACAAAAAAAATATTTTCAAAATCGGTCCACAATTGACGGAGATATCGGTGAACAAACATAAAAAAAAAAAAAAAAAAAAACATACAAGAAGTCGAACATAGAACCGCCTCCTTTTTCGAAAGTCGGTTAAAAAGACCCATAAAAAAGGATGAAAACGTTTACCACACCATTTTATACAACCGTTATAGTATGTGCTATAGCAAGCGCTAATATCATTAGTACAGAATAATACTGCTCTATAAAATTGTTAAAATATGCTTTTATTCATCTGATTAGTGTAATAAAGGTTACTAACGAACTGCTATAATCGTTTCGTTTTAGCAGTGATGAACACTCAACTATAACACGATCTTGTCGTATTGAGAGTATTCGGATCTTTGCTATAGTACTTAGTACGTTAGCAGTTACAAAAACTCTTCAATAGGGTTATTTTGTGATGTAGCTTAGTTCCAGATTACTACTATGTAATGTAACTGTACTTTATTAGTTTAGAGATGACTATTATAGTTTTACTAATAAGCATATCACACAAACACCTTTTTAGAGCAGAATTGTTGTGTAATGACTTTTCAGTTCCTATTATATAATTGTTATAATATCATGACAGAGTATATGTTTCTTTAATGACACAAAAACAACACATAAAAGTGGATAAATTTTGCTGTTAAATGACAATTATGTCCTGTTTTTTTTTTATCTCACTTTTATAACCATATTCAGACATTTTTATTCGGCGTGCTGTAATTGAAAACTATTTTTTTGTGAAAACTCAAAAATACAAGGGGGCACGTAAAATTTATGGTAAACCTAACCATAGATTATCCGTAAAATTGCGGTCGCACATCATTTCACACTCTATAAATAAATATAATAATATATTTTTTTATTCAATACAAATTGCTTCAATCCCTTTATAAATATAAAATACATATATTTTGTTAAGTCTTTAAACTCTCATGATAGAGGAATAAATGGTGAGTGAGGTAAAGGTAACATAAACTCTCGTATGGTATGAAAAAGTACTATAAAAGATCTTTAAGGTTACACTAGTCGAAAATTCTTCCATACAATCGTAGTCTAGGGATTATTCCACTGTTTGACGATGTACGTTCAAAATAAAAAGTGATATCAATTTGTCTCATCATTATATAGCCCTGTAAGGAAGAGAAAAAGTAAAAAAAAAAAAAAATTGAAAGTTATGAGCGTCGAAAGTTCCACATTTCGACACTAATTTTAACGCATTTTTGGGCGCGAATAAATACCATAAGAAGACGGAAAATTGCAAAACGGCCTCCATACAGGGATAGATTAGTAGTTCAACAATGCAAATCATTTTATTTTGAACAGATACATTTAGTAGTTTTTTCATGATATCTAGACTGCCAAAGGTCTGTTTATAAAATTTCGCACGCTCGGTTTCGTCCTAAATCATTATCCATTTCGGTACAAATTTGCAAAAGTATGTATTCGTACGCGAACTAGCTTCCTACTGCTCATCACAACATCTATGTCTTCCGCACGTGTTGTCGGTTGATATAAAATGCATTTCAACCCCGCGCACAAAATAGTTCGTGCCGTCGACTAGTGTACCCTTAAAGGTGTTTATTAACCAGTACATCACTATTTTGTGACCTGTGCACTGTTACATAGCGTGTATGTGACTGGTTTGTCATGTGTGACATTGTTATTGGTTCTTTTTAACACGGAATGGAGAAATAAATGCGCCACTTTCGAATAAAATACACCTTCTTTGGGGCTTTATAGGACTAAAAACAGTGTTTCCCAAAACTTTCTATGGCTAATAATAGAACTAGTTTTTGTTACTTGGGAACTACGCGGGTGAAACCGTGAGGCATCCGCTAGTATAAGTAATGTTTGATAAATACAAGGCTTTTTGCTAGTTGCCGGCCGCCTCGGAGCTAAAACAACTGCGTGACTACTGTGTTACCAGGCTGATACTCTAGCAAGAAATGCACTATGTTATATAGGATGGAACAACCGGCTCCGAGAAAAAAAAATAATATCTATACTTATACGCCGTGAAATTTAAGTGGTTGTTTTCCCGCGGCAGAACGACTTGCCTTAAGGAGTACTTTCGACGCATAGAGTTAAAGTAAAAAAATAACGATGTTTTTGTTTTAAAATAATTAAAAAAAAAAACATAAACTCGAAAAAGTGAGTAACAATAGTAATTTGTAGGTACTAGGTACTACGGTGAATAATACGGTGGTGACGCGAGTTTGGTGACTTTTTTTACTTTAACTCTATGCTTCGAAAGTACTCCTAAAGGCAAGTCGTTCTGCCGCGGGAAAACAACCACTTAAATTTCACGGTGTATAACTTAGTATGTTTGTTACCCGAACCAATTTAGATGAAAAAATCGGTCCAGTAGTAGTTTTTAAATTTCTTAGTTACACACAAAAATACAAATATTTCCTCTTTATAACATTAGTATAGATATAGATTAGTAATTATCACTTGGCGGTAGTTTCCGACTGAACCTTCAGCTTCGGCTTCGCTCGTCTTTCGGCCAAAAATACCACCTTCGGCTTCAGCCAAGAAACCATCCCAGCGCATAAGAGTGTTCCGAACTGACCCATTGGTCTCCCGGTCGCAAATACTTCTACCGATTGTAATGTCTTGTGTTCGTTTCCAAGATCCGGCAAGGTACGAATTTTTATTCGCAATGGTAGCTCGGACTTTGAAAGCTGGCATTGTAGCCACACCTCGAAAAGCACACTAAGCCGTTGGTCCTGCGCGGTGCAGATCACTCTTCGGTCGTGTCGAATTATCGTCCCATCGGACTATCTTGATGTCACGAATTTACTAAGGGAATTTAAAGTGTATATCGATAGAATTGCATTGCTTCCGTCCATGTGACGTACTTGCAATTTCGCTTAGTAAATTGTAGATTGTGTTACAAGGGACTAAAATAATGTATTGCGAGCGAGAGCGATTGTTTGAATCCAGAGCGAAGCGAAGGATTCTAGAGTAGAATCACGAGCTAAGCGCGCAATTCTAGAGTAGAATCCTAAGCGTAGCTAGGGACTCAAAGTACGTCGCTCGAGGTTAAGTAATTTTGGTACCGTGTAGTGCAGCTATGAAAAAAGTAAATAAGAAAATCAAATTACTAATTAATATTAGATACGTTTTCGCAATTTTGGAAGTTTATTGGATAGTTTATTGGGAACAGAAATTATCGTTCACTTATTTATCACTTGGGTATTCGTAATAACTTCAGACTGTGGTTGATAATCATGTTGAGTCAATGGTGAAATTTCACGCTGTTTTGAAGTGGATGGGCGCGGCGACAAAGGTTGAATCGGTGGTTGAACTGAGGAAGGCCGTAATGTAGTACTTTCAACTACGTGCTTGCAAAATTTTGTCTTATTTTCAATTGAGTCCTCGATGTATCCTTCCGCGACACCACTGGATTTCCATCCGCTCTCAATAGGGAACATTACTGCCAATTGCTCCCACCAGATGGCGCTTGACGGCTCTGAGTAAACAAAAACATAACAACATGGCGTCTACTACTTTTTGTGGTTACCGAACTCTTTTTTACTGTTTTTAAGATAACTTGTGTTCAAAAACCAAATAATAATTTTGGGGAAGTTAGGTAGCTTCATTTTTCTTTCACTATTTGTTTTATATTTTGTATACATAAACTGCAAAATTTTGTCGCTGGACTTTGACAGTTTGGTTTTTTTTTAGGGATGTGTCCGATAAATCTAAACGTAACTTATATTGGATATGTGTTAGATATGGAAGTGAAAGTTGGGTATGGCAAAAAAGACATGAAAGTAGGATTAATGCAGTAGAAATGCGGTCCTTGCGAAGTATGTGTGGTGTAACCTTAAATGATAGACTGAGGAATGAGGTAATAAGACAACGTTGTGGTTTAAAAGAAGATGTAGTGACTAAAATTGAAAAGAGTATGTTAAGATGGTTTGGCCATGTTGAGAGGATGAATGATAGGCGACTAACGAAAGGTATTTACAAGGCAGACGTGAATGGAAACGCCGGGAGGGGACGCCCTAGGAAGACATATTTAGACCTTATAGGTGATGTTCTTCAGAAAGGCAAGGTGCGCAGTACTCATAACCGGCGTGTGTGTATGACAAGATGTATGAATGTGAGTGAAGCAAAAGAAGTATGTAAGGATCGTAGCAGGTGGCGTTCTGTAGTTTCTGCCTACCCCCATGGGAAAAAGGCGTGAGTTTATGTATGTATGTATGTATGTGTTAGATATCATATCATATCGATATCAAAATAACCGATATTACAAAAGCTATATCTAATAAAAACCTTACTAGCGTGTAAGAACGAATAATTCAAAACTTAAAACCGTAACAATGCGAAAACGTACGAACTACGAACAAAACGCAAACTTCACAAACGTTTGGAACCATATTTGCTACCTATCTTTCTAAGTATTATTTCGTGTTCGTTGTTAGTTTGCTCATCTAAATAACATTTTAACTTTTGCAAACTGTACTACTGATATCGATATCTGAAAACCGTTTTAGATATCGATATGAAAACACATACATAACCGTTTGCGCAAAAAACCGAAAAACCCTTCTCTAGTTTGTTTACGCAGAAACCTGTGGCGCCATCTGAGCGCAGCTTTGCGGATAGTTCCCTATTTGTTTGATAGTTTCGTTCTGACATTCCGAAAATACTAGATTCCGATATTGATGCCCTAGACGGGTCTTTCCACTTTTCTGCGCCAAGTTGTTCTGTCTTTGATTGTCTGTTCTGGCAATTGGGCTTGATTGACGTCACTTTCTATATAAGACCACCAGCTAGTCGATTCTGTCAAAAAATCACCGTGAAAGCTTATTGTAGGTGAAGTGAGCTGTCAGTAGGTTGTCAGTGATACTAGGGATTGTACATTTACATTTATATCGACAATCGGGTTTATCGAATGTGATTAAAGAAAAAACCTCTTATTTATAAATGTAAACAACTATTACTTAAGAATTAAAAATTGACAAGACATTTGAGTATTTCATTTAGGTACCTTCTTTGTATTTTATACTTAGCAACTAATTACTTATCTAGTTCTGGCCAGTACTAAAATAACATTCTCAGACAGCGCAAGGCAAGCGCAGGGCTCGGCGGCGCTCTCATCCGCTGTCAGCTATCACTGGGCAGACGAATAACGCCAACGACCTTGAGGGAACAAAACGCGCACTCGTTCAACACCCGCGAACCCCAAAATTTAGTAGTTTTTTGTACTTTCCTTATTATTATATGACTTTAAAGAAAAAGGCTCAGATTAAAATGTAGATAATTATATTGTGTATGAGATGGTGTCGATTTCATTAAAGGCCCAGCGGTTTTGGTGCGTTTGTCGTGTTTTTGGTCCGTTTTAGACATAACTTTACAAATTAATTACACTATGTTATACGAATAAAACTCAAACTTTTCTTAGATCATTTTATTAATGAAATGATCTAATGTAACATATGTTTATTTTTTACATAAGTTTTGTCAATAAATTCTGGTTGTCGATATACAGGGTAAGATAATCCAAAGTTGCAGTTTTAGTTTTAATCAAAATCGGCCCCGTGACTCCTTTGATTGTTTTGTGCTATTCTTCATAGTGATGATTTGGCCATCCACGCACACTTGGCAAACTTAGCCTGTATTAACTTATATAATTGAATAAAATTGTATCTACAGTTAATTTATATTGCTTAATTATTCCGTTAATCATGGGTAAAACATTTTATCTGCTTTATCATTATATGCTATATCCGATGTTCTATGTCCTTTCATTTGATGCTAATACATACACATTCTGGGTCTTGGACATACGCGAATATCAGCAGGTACATGTAGCTGGTCGTGGGGTAAAGTATGGCTTTTCCAAATTCACCCCTGCTATCCTTGAGCTTTGTTAATTAATAGTAATAGCAAAACTAAGTTTGACTGGAAACTGGAGTCTTTTGAGTTGAAATGATACGTCAGTGGCAATTATTGGGATTCGACGTATGAAATGAACACGCTATCCCTTTTCTCATACCTGTTAATATATTGGCACCTATGTGTAATACGAAGCCTCATCCTATTACATAATCTTAATAATTATGCAGATCTCAATCATTTGTTATCAAAAACATGCCTGCAAAGTTTCAACCAAATCGGAAACCGCAATAAAAAGTTTCATATAAAGTTCAGCTTTCCCCATTTACCCACTTAAAATTCGAATTTACAAAAATCCTTTCTTAACTAACGTTGGCTGTCTTTATACTACCACCTGCCAAAATTCAGCTTCATGAAGAACATTTGTACATTTTTTTAGTTAAAAAAACAATACGTTTTAATTATTTGTTACGGATGTATTGCCGCAAGTGAATCGATCTCTATAATAAGAAGTTTTATATATAACTAACCGCTCTCATTACTACTCCTCCGATTTTTATGCACAATGAAGTAGCCTATGTCCTTCTCAGGGTCTCAAAGTATCTCCATACTTAATTTCATCTAAATCTGTTCATAATAAGAATGGCATGACAAAAAGTTACATACAAAATAAATCGTCCCTCTCCTTCCAGTTTTATGCAAAAAGAAGTAGCCTATGTCCTTATCATGGTTACAAACTATCTCCATACCAAATTTCATCTAAGTCGGTTCATAATAAGAAGAAGTTGCATGATACGAAGTTACATACAAAACTACCCCACCTCCAATTTCTCCCCCTTAGTGTAATAAAAAAAAAGTAGCCTATGTCCTTTCCCGGGTCTCAATCTATCTCCATACCAACTTTCATCTAAATCGGTTCAGCGGTTTAAGCCTGATAAGGTAACAGACAGGCAGACAGACAGACAGACAGAGTTACTCTCGCATTTTAATATTAGTATGGATTAGACAACTTTCTTAATAATTTAATCCAAGCTAATTTTGAGTTTTATTTGTATTACATAGTGTAATTAATTTGTAAAGTTATGTCTAAAACGGACAGAAACACGACAATCACACCAAAACCGCTGAGCGTATTTTAATGAAATCAACACCATCTCAAAGATAATTTAATTATCTACATTTTGATCTGAGGCTTTTTTTTAAGTCATAGAATAATAAGGAAAGTACAAAAAACTACTAAATTTAGGGTCGCGCGGGTGTGAAACGAGTGCGCGTTTTGTTCCCTCACGTTCGTTGGCGTTAGTCGTCGCCTTAAGTTATTCTTCAATATCGCATAAATGCATTAACCGATTTTCACAATTCAAACGTCAGTATTAGTTTTACGCCATTACCTTTCATTTAAGACTAAAATAAATAAACAATCTCAATAATCAAAACATATTTTTTCCAAGTTATGTAATTAGACGATTCAACTTTGTTTACTAAAAACAACAGTCTTAAGTATTTCATTTACCTTATTTATATTTTATAGTAGATAGATACCTACCTACTGTCTTCTATACGAAATATATAAAAGCGCAAGATCACTTACTCATCGAGTAAACCGCTTGACGTTTATTTTATAGATCAAATTTGGCAGGAAGGTTCCTCAAGTGACGTAAGTGCGCAATAAGGAAAGAGTTTTGAAAATTCCACCCCTGGGGAGGTAAAAAGGGGTTGAAAGTTTGTGTGACATTTCTACGCTTTTAAATGTGACACGTGATATTAAAGATTTAAGCTTTTGGTTGATAAAAAGAATTCATGTAGGTATTTATAGGTTTTTGGAAAATTTACCCTTATGAAGATGAAAAGTTGGAAATTTGATGGGCTTATATATTTGAAACTTGGCATTAATACTAACCTAAATAAATAGTAAAGGTTTTCATTATCAGTTTTTCAAAACTACTCCTAAAAGACGTTTTAGGTGGTTTTAGGGGTGTTAAAGATTTTTGAAGAATTTTACTTTACAGGGATTCTATTTATAATGTAGAGGGTATTTATAATAAAGGTTGAATTTCCAAAAATCCCTTTTGGAAATCCCTTTTGCAGGGATTTTTGGAAATTCAACCTTTATATAAAAAAACAACGAAAATAGAAAATTTTGAAGCTTCAAGATATTTAAACCGTGTCCGTTTCAAATAAAAGTTTTAATGGTTATATAACTTTTGAAAGTTCTAATTTGTTATGGTGTATTTTATTGTATTTCATTGTAAGTATATAAATTGTAGAATGTAATTCTCGGGAAGGATGTCGACTGGCAGGAATGCAAATCATTTGTATGAGCAGCGTATTTTATGTAAAGATGAGGAATGAATAGTTTTTAGGGTTCCGTACCCAAAGGGTAAAAACGGGACCCTATTACTAAGACTCCGCGGTCCGTCTGTCTGTCTGTCTGTCACCAGGTTGTAATCTCATGAACCGTGAAAGATAGTTGAAATTTTTACAGATCATGTATTTCTGTTGTAACAACAAATACTAAAACAGAATAAAATAAATATTTAAGTGGGGCTCCATACAACAAACGTGATATGTTTGCCGTTTGCGATAAATTTACGGAACTCTTCGTGCGGCTTTTCTTTTCTTCCGACTCGCACTTGACCGGGCTTTTTTTTAATTGAATCTTATTTTCATGTTGCAGATATAGTCATGGGCATAGGGAAACGACTAGAGTTTTATTACAATGGAACACTTACGCACACAGAAGACATTCCGTCGGCTGAAAATATTCAATCCACAACTTATGATCCAGTTCACTACAGGGTAATCTTTGCTGACAACAACTACAGGACCAATGTGTCAATATCCAGCTTTGACCTATCAACCAGGAAAATACAACATTTAGTTACGGGAACAAGAAGAGACAGACTTTACGTGTCTGTCACTTACGACCCGGTCACACAATTACTGTTTTGGAAGACCAAAAATCATATTAACTCGTTTCCATTAAAGCCTGCATCTTCTAATAAAGCAGTTGACGGCAATCATATAATTATAGCTAGGACAAATGCCTACTGCTTTGATATCGCCGTGGATAGTTGTGGAGGGTACGTTACTATAAGTGATATAATCATACATACACTGGCAAAATTTGTGGCACATAAAAAAACGGAAAATATTTTTGTAGATCATTGCAGGGTAGTTTTACTTGGTTTTATAATATAACCGAATATTCCTTGTTTTAATAACTTTAAAGAAGGAGAGTGAATTTTAGGAGTTTGTCTAATTTTATCTGGAGGGTGATCTGCGCAACCATTGCTCCTATAAAAATTCTCTATCACACATACATTGTACAGTATTCCCTTCGATCAACAATACAACTAGATATCCGATCAGCGCATAAAGTACGTCTTGGTAAATAACAGCTCAATTGAGACGTGAGCTCTTAACTTTGTTTGGTTCGCTAGAAACACAGACAATGTTAGAACGTTTATACATGCCTCGATGTGTATTCAAAAGTTGCAAAAATAATGCCCAAAAAGCAATTTACCGGCCGTAGCGTATTACTTTCAGTAAGTACATGTAGAATATGTAATATTTTAAGCTTTGAACTAATAAATAATATCACATTTTAAACAACAACAAAATTACCAATTTTAAAGCACCGCTACAAGTGTTTGGCCAGGGTTGGCCAAAACAAGGCGTAACGTAAGGCAATAACGGCAGAAAGTACTTTATTTGTTGCTGGTTAAGGTTTTTTTCACACTAAATGTTATTTAACCTATGCCTTTTCATTTCTAAGCGACAGAAGTAAATTATTGCTAGTGGTGGCCCAGTGGTATCGGCCGCGACTTAAAAGTTGTAGGTCGTGGGTTCGAATCAAGGCAGGCGCTTTACTTTGTATAAATTATTTCATCTCCACTGCTCTCAAAACGGTGAAGGAAAACATCGTGAGGAAACCGGCATGTCTTAGAACTAAAAATTCGAAGACATGTGAGTGTGACACCTCGTGACTAAATAATAGCAGCCACACGGGTCGATCATCAAGGTTAAGCAACGCTTGCCGAGGTAGTTTCGTGGATGGGTGACCATCATTACATAGCGAGTTTCTGCCGTGCCTCGGCAAGCACGTTAAGCCGTTACGTTTACGGGCAGTCAGAAGCCTGAGATCTGACACCAGTCTAGCCAAGAGATATCGTGTTACCCAGTTTCTGGGTTGTGGAGGTCAGATAGGCAGTCGCTCCATGTAAAGCACTGGTACTCAGCTGAATCCGGTTAGACTAGAGGTCAAGCCCAACATAGTTGGGAAAAAGGCTAAGCAGATTATGATGAGAAGTAATTCATTGCTTTGTGACGAAAGATCGTAAGTATACCTAAGATAATATTTTGAAGATTTGTGACTTTATTACTAGGTGCCAAGATTGTAATTAGGTTGAACTTAAAACTGTTTTAAAACTTCTCAGTTCGTAAGTAAATAATGTAGCTGTAGTAAGTATTCTAAATGTAGGATAGTATGTATATATTCACGCGAACAGAGTTTAGCTTTGATTTGTACGTGACGCGTTATCTAGTCTGTTGTAATAATTGTTGATTGAAGATTATTCCACATGAACACAGGCTATAAATTATGTATATATGTGAAAACTAAAAGTAATGGTGATATTCGGCAACTAAGCGAAATACCTTAAAAAAATAAACAAAATGCATTTTTCATAAAATTATAATCATATCACTTAAATGAATTAAGTTGATTAAATATTTATTTATATTAATTTTATTTAAAAAAAGACCCTTTATGCCGCTATTTTGCTATTGTGTGTAGTTTTACTAAAATGTTATAAATCACTTATATGAATTACGTTGATTAAATATTTATTTTCATTAGTTTTATTTAAAAAAAAAGATTTTAATATTTTTTTTTTAAGATTTGTAATCATTTGTGAGTTATTTATGCCGCTATTTTACTATTGTGTGTAGTTTTATGACTCAACAAAATCGTTTTGAAGTTTGTGAATTTTCATAGTTATTTACAAATTACAGATATATTTACTGGATCACAGAAGATGAAATAGAGAGGGCTCGCTTTGATGGTTCCGAGAGAGAAATTCTAATAAAGAAATATGTTTATTATCGACTAAGTTTGGCCATTGATCCACAGTCACAGAAAATGTACTGGATTGAGGACACTCAGGGTTCACAGTTATCTATTAAAAGTGCCAATTTGAATGGAAAGGATGAAACAACATTATATGTTATGAAAAACGAATCATATGCAAATTCATTGTCCGTATCAAAAGATTTTATCTACTGGACGAGCAAAGAGCAAGACAAAATTTGGCAATTACATAAAAATCCACGGCAACGTGAGGAACCTAAACTATTTTCAATTCCTTCTCCCCACTCAGCCTATTGTGTGAGTTGTCAATGTATAGCAGCCAACTATACAACAAAGGAACAAACTGAAGGAAATCTTAACTGTGAACCTTTAAAAAATCTGGTATCGAACAACTCGGTACCAGAGTCAACAGATGAAAGCGTGCTATGTTTCCATGGTACTAAAGTTAGTGGAGAAACTCGATGTGAATGTGCACATGGTTTCACCGGTGAGAGATGTGAAGTTTCAATATGTCAGAACTATTGTATGCACGGAGATTGTAGTGTCAGTGCTGTCGGACAACCAGAATGCAGGTAAAACATGTTTGTCTCATTAAGTACTAGCATCGTCGCGTCACGTCGCGTCTCGGTTTGAGCTGACCCTAACAACCTAACCTAACTAACGTCACTTAAAACAACTCATTGATAGTAGGTATACCTATTGTTTACAGATCTTAAGCATTCACATTATCCCTATCTCTGCTTATCAGAAAGAGACTAGAAAGCTTCGATTTAGGGTACCTAGCACACCGACTCGAGTCGAACATAATTACATTAGTAACAAAATAAATTTTGATGTTTTAAGCCAGTGTTTCTCACCTCTAGATTATCGCAGAATTAATTTATTCTCAAGCTTGCGTTATTTTTTGTGATTGGCTGTTGAAAATTCATTCAACCAATGACAGCAGATGACGCGTGCTTGACAATTTGTCGCATTAATTCTGTGATAATTTTGAGGTGAGAAACTCGACCTGTATTGTGTATTTTACTTTAAGTAACGCATAATCAGTTTATGGTACGGTTATACGGTACTTGAGTTGCAAGGCCGGATAGCTAGAGATTGAGCAGTGTTTGGACTTCCTCTGTAAACGTCCACAGGCTGGAGTGGTTTCTGGTTTCGTACTTTAATAAGTGTTTGATGTGTTTCATGTAGGTATTTATTATTTCAGATGTAAAACTGGTTTCGCCGGCGAAAGGTGCGAAATTAACGTATGCCATGGCTATTGTTTGAACAGCGGTGTCTGTTCAATGAATAAAGAAGATGGGCCGGTCTGTGAATGCACAGAAGGTTATGGTGGTGAAAGATGCGAGGTTTCCATTTGTAAGGACTATTGTTTGCAAGGAAACTGTAGTGTCAGTAATGAGGGAAAGCCTAAATGCAGGTAAGTCTTGTTGTACTTACTTGCAAACATTATAATTACAAACACTTTTACTAATATGCCTGCCCACTATTGTCCCAACTAGGGCAAATGACAATTTGAAGTCCGAGTTCCCACTAGAGACCGATTGAAACTAGATTTTTGGCTGAAACTGAAACTCATAGAGCAAGTCTAAGAATGGTGAATTTTCGAGCTTATGTTGACCAATTTGGTATTATCATTGCCAGTCAAACCTTCCTCATAGAAGATCGAAGTTAATTCAAGTCGCTTTAGCTTAGCCTCATTTTCAATGCCCTTTAATGAAGAATGTCTTTTTAAAACTTATCTGTAATTTTCATGAAATATTGATAAATGTTATTTTTGGACTTGGCACTGCCTAATGAAAGCGAATTTTAGGGTTCCGTACCCAAAGGGTAAAAATGGGACCCTATTACTAAGACTCCGCGATCCGTCTGCCTGTCTGTCTGTCTGTCCGTCTGTCACCAGGCTGTATCTCATGAACCGTGATAGCTAGGCCGTTGAAATTTTCACAGATCATGTATTACTGTTGCCGCTATAACAACAAATACTAAAAACTGAATAAAATATCAATACAATTCATTTATTTGTTCTCTCTTTACAATAATAGGTTACCTTAAAATTAACAATGTTTTTTGGCTAATGCTATATTCCATACCACTGTAAGAGACTGGTACCTGAAATAGGTTTTTGAAAAAGCCTGTGTTACAGGTCACCAGGGCCCCCCCATAGCAAAACAATAAAGTAAAAAAAATCAAAAGGATGTGAACATAATAAATAGTACCTACCAAGAAGACTAATCAATAGCCTGTTGAAAGTTAAAAATAATATCAAAAGTTATAAGGACAAAATTAAAAACTTAAAATTAAAATATTAAAAATAAATTGACAACTGTTCATACGAAACTGGTTTTTTGTAGTGTCCTGTATACATGTATGTTACGAGTGTTTGAAGGTATGTTGGAGTGTTAGAATGTATGTTGGAGTGTATGAATGTATGTTAGAGTGTTCGAGAGCGAGTATGAGGTGCAAATCAGCCACGGGAGAAAGGAAAGAAGGAAATCTATTTGAGAACCGTCAAAAGGTTCTCAGTTTTTTGGTAGTCAAGGGTTTTAAGAAATGTTTTAAGTGATTTGTGACAATTAAAGATGGTTTTGGGATATAGATTAAGTATAATATTTAATTTGTTGTACAAAAATTGACCAAGGAAGCAAAAGAATTTCTGAGGGAGTGAAGTTTTGAACTGCAGTGAGGGGCACACTCTTCCCTTTCGTCGTTGGTTATTAATTAATTTGGGGTCAAACTGTAGCTCGGAGTGCTTTTTAGCTACCGTAAGCAGTATAAACGTTTGTCTGACCGTAAGGATCTCCCATTCCTTGTATAAATCAAGAGTTTGGAAACGAAAAGGGAGACCAGCACCAACCTTAAGTATAGCGCGCTGTGCCCTCTCTACCTCGATAAGATGAGTTTTGGAGGCACCGCCCCACGTTGTGATACAGTACTCAATAAATATAAATAAATAAATATAAATAAATATTAAAGTGGGGCTCCCATACAACAAACGTGATTTTATTGCCGTTTTTTTGCGATAATGGTACGGAAACCTTCGTGCGCGAGTCCGACTCGCACTTGGCCGGTTTCTTGTACATAGCAATGAATTCACATACATTATCCACACAGCGAAAATAACAAACTTTTGAATTATCTAAGGTTTTGTGAAATATATATATATCTCTACTGGTCTATTCAACTGAATGGCACCCTTAAAAACATTAAATATTTTTGACTATTTATATGGCTTTGGGTCAACAAGATGCTTATACTGTGAACATTTGAAGAATGTGGCTCCAACCGTTTGGTGGTAAAACCTGTGTGACAGACAGACAGTCACATGTGTGACAACAATAGAGCTCCGTTTGGACTATTCGGATACGGAACCCTAAAAACTAATCAAGTGACTTCAGTTTGAATGTATCTGAAAAATTCAAACAAAAAAGCTGCCTGTTTTTCAATAAAATATGATTTCCAATTCAACTCATTTGAACAGTTAAAAAAAAAATTGCAGACATGCATGGCAAAATAAGAAAATAAAAATTAAAACAATGAACATAGTTTCCCTTTTTTGCGTATGCAAAGAAATATTACTTCGTTAAAATTTGTTCTTTGTAAGTGTATTACAGTATTTTCCTTCGATAATTACAATTGACTGATACTAATTAAACATAAAGATATAAAAAATATTTGTTTAACCGGTAATCACAAACGGCATTGGCATAATACGTCCATGGTATTGGCACACTCACTCAACGCAATGGTGGAATAGTGCGATCGGCCGGTAGCAAGGAGCAATAATAATCTTGAAATAATAACGGAAACTGTATTCTTGGGGATTACTATCGATTCAAAATTGCAGTGGGGCGCGCACATTAGAACTCTTTCGGGCAGGTTAAGTTCGGCTGCCTATGCAGTAAGGAAGATAAGGCAGTTAACCGATGTAGCCACAGCTAGACTTATTTTCACAGTATTATGTCTTATGGCATTCTGCTGTGGGGGTCAGCAGCAGACGTTGACTCAATTTTTATCTTACAAAAGAGGGCAATCCACGCGATCTATAAAATGGGTCCTCGCGAGTGCCTCAAAAAAATTTAAAGAGATCGATATACTGACTCTACCTTCACTTTATATTTTGGAATGTATTTTGTATGTCCGCAAAAATCGAGGGCTTTTCAAAACTAGAAGTGACTTCCATAATTTAAATACACGCAGTAAGCACGAAATTGTAATACCCAAATTCAGATTAACGAAAACTAGCAAGTCTTTTCTTATAAACAGTATACGCTTTTTTAACAAGTTGCCTAAGTCAGTTATAGAACTGACCGATGGAAAGTTCAAAAACTACATCAAACGTGTCCTTATTAAAAAAGCATATTATAAAATCAAGGACTACGTTGAAGATAAAATTTTTGGCTTTGACACCCTCTGCGCATGCGGCTTCCCTGGTAACTCATAAACAGCACAAATATATGGATATCTCTAACTATTCTCAATCTCATTTTTTTTCTCTTTTAATTAGACTTTTTACAATATTTTTCAATCATCATTATAGCCCTTTGCTAAGAATAGTTACAGCACTGATTACAGTATTTGTGCCACATGTTAAATTTAGTGTTGTTTTTTTTTTTTACCTTTGTATAGATTTTTTTACCGATTGTGAATGTGTAAACATTGTAGGCTTTCTAGATTTCTAGATGATTGTTAACATTTGTTAACTAATTATTTCGTACATTATTTTTTTTGTTTGTTTTTTTTTCAATCTCGTACGACTTATCGCGCCTACGTTGTCCCCCCATATCCAAGTACTAATGCTGTAACATGAAAATATTGTAAACACAAACAAATTTAAAAGAGTAACCATGGAGTTTCTTGCCGGTTCTTCTCCATAGGAAACGACTAACCCGAACCGTGCACCTTTTGTCGACGTTTTATAAGTGCCCATGTAGGCCTATGTAAAATTAAAATATTTGATTGATTGATTGATTGAATAGCACTCGAAGCAATTCAGGCCAAAAGTAATGGCCAATTTTTATGTAATTTTGACCAGGCCGAAAGTAATGGCCGATTATTGGCTGAAACCCAAATTTCAGCCGAAACAGGCCGAAAACGATTATTCAGTCGATCTCTACATATCATACATATTTGTTGTTTTTTTAACTATAGTACTAACTCATCGATGTCCTTTTTCATTACAGTTGTTACGACGGCTACTCTGGGGAACGTTGCGAAGCTAACGCGTGTCATGACTATTGTTTAAACAACGGTGCCTGTTCCCTGAATGAGGAAGATGAGCCGATATGTGAATGCATTGAAGGTTATGAGGGTAAAAAATGCGAAGTTGCCATTTTTAAGGACTATCGTTTGCAAGGAAACTGTAGTGTCGGTACTGAGGGACAGCCTAAATGCAGGTAAATTGAATTGTGAATCGAAGTGAAACAATTAATTGCAAACAAAATTTAAACACTTTAATACATGCACCTTATTGTCCCACTGAAGGACGAAGGGCAATTTGAAGTGTGAATTCTATAACCGTAGTCAGTGTTGTCAAATAAACTTATATACAGACTGTATCGGAACGGTGTGTCCATAGTTTAAAAACTTCTTCTGCCCATGAATAGGAATCATTTTCTCCAAGGAAGTCATAGTGAATTCTCTACAAAACATTGTAGATATCTTCCCGGCAATTTCGTATGGATCATACAATTTGTTATGGTAATTTTATTGGATTGCCTTGGGAGAAAATTTACATGGGCAAAAGAAGTTTTTTAATTTTTTTCACAACGTACCGTTACACCCTGTACAGCGCGTCTAAAATGCGGCACAGTGGTCGCGTACCTCATTCGCCTGTTACAAGTAGTCATATAGATTAGACATTCTTGATTATAGAGTAACTCATCAATATTTTCGTTATTTCAGCAGTAATGCCGGTTTCTCTGGCGAACGCTGCGAATTTAACGCGTGTCATGAGTATTGTTTAAACAACGGTGTCTGTTCCCTGAATGAGGAGAATGAGCCGGTCTGTCAATGCCCAGCAGGTTATGATGGGAAAAGATGCGATGTTCCCGCCGTTATAATGAAGTGTATCCAATGTGTTTCAATGTTGAGAGACATGCTACGTCCAGGTAAAAATATTTTTAGTCTAAAGACTTTCCAAACAATGATCAGTTTCACCTGATGAAACGCCGAACTGTGTAGGGCTGCTGTCCTCATGTCAGTCGCCCATGACGACCGCAATAATCACTATAAGAATTTTGGTCGTAAAAACTAACACGTCTCATCGTTTCGTGTACATACGGACAGTCTAACATGCCGTAGATTATTATCAATGAATCGGCGACATGTCGGTCATATCGATAATCTGAATCATAAGATTAATATTGTCATATATTTTCATGCCTTAACAATAGCTTTATTACATTATAATAGAAGTTCCTCTTTAACTTTTTTTGCAGATGCTACGGTTACTCTGGGCAAAGAAGAGTCGACGTGTGCTTCAACTGTTGTCTGAAAAACGGAGGTTGTTCGGAAGCCGTTGAAGAGTTTATATTCACCTCTACCATCACTATTACATACAATAATCATTATAACAAATATAAGGGCGCGGATTCAATATTAGTTAATTATAGATGATATAAATTGCAATTTAGTCACCAAGATTAGACAGAAATGGCAATATAATAGTTTATTAGTTTTCGGGACACATTATTAACTACTAAACATCCAGCTCAGCTACTACGACAAGTGCAGTATCTACTCTCTCACTGATTAATGTCTACTTCAAGAATAACAACCTTACTTGTAAAAAACGGCAATCTTTGAAATGGTCAGCTAATTACAGAGGTTTTGGTCAGTAACAAAATGTATTTTGTCAACAAAGAAAGTAAATTGAATTGCTTCTATAGTGGTCGACACAAATAACTAAACAGTCAGCAAAAATAACCTTAAAATTGAAGTCATAGAAAACTAAATGCGAGTATCTGCAAATTTAATAGTAATAGAGCATCAAATTGCGATTCGAATTTTATCGCATTTGTAATAAAGTCTAACTCATTGGCGGTTCTAAAGCTGCCATTTAAAGAAGTGATGAATTTCACGCCAAAAGCATTCGTAAAAGTGTTGAGAATAAAATATTAAAATGTGCATCCTAAATAGGCATGTATCCATTCACGCGGCGAGTTTCAAATAATATCTAACTACAAATTTTTTGGTACCTATACTTTTAAGTTATTGCGTTCAAAATGACAACATTTTCTAACAGAGAGACGCAATCATTGAGGTAATAATGTACTCATTATTACCCACCAATAGAGTTATTTGGTGTTTAGAAAATACCAAAATGCTTTTTGCTACTTTTTGATACTTAACTTCAAACATTTAGTACCTCGATTGACAGCAAAAAAAACGTAAAGTGGACAAACATTCTGACATCAGGATGTCTGGACCACTTTTTTATAGTTCGAGACATGTCATTTATTTCTTTGTAAATATTTACCACCTTTTTAGTACCTCAGCATATATTCTTTTTATTTTTTTTGGCATACCAGAAAAATGCGACGCGAGAAACCAAACTTTGCTAGCTACATTCTCTCTTTTAAATTGCACTACGGTTTGTCAATTGTTTACATTGATTGTGATATCAATGAAATTGCGACTTGAATGTGAACGTTTTTTCGACAACGAGAATTAAAGCCTCTGGCTTTAGTCTTTCTACAAATCCCACGTGTGTTAGCTACTTTACAATACATGAAAAGGTAGACGTATTTAAAACGCGACACCCTACTAGAGTTCTCCTGTGAACTTCATTTATTCTGTCTTTTTGGGGACCATTTTCTGTCTGTCTTCTGTAGTCGCGTTGAGCGACTTTTGCTAGGGCCAAAACTTATAGGTTCACTTCTGTGACACGGTTTAAGTTTTCATTTCTGTCAGCAGACACCATGACTGTCTATTTTCGGAACTTTATTTAATTTTAATGTAACTATAATAATGGACTAGATATAAAATAAATATTTCTATAAAATTTTGATTTAATGTTAGCTTTAGTTTCTCTTTTTAATAAAAATAAGTCCTGTGTAATACATGTATTTTTATTTTTACATACCATAGTAATTTCATAAACTACATAGTTTTGAACGTCACTTTAATATCGGGTGAATCAAGGATTAAACGAACGCGATTGTGTGTGAATAGCATAGAAAAAAAAACAACACAGGCACAACACAACAGCAACAATTACAGAGTAAAAGAGAAGAATAGTAAAAAAGTACAATCACAAATTGCGCTGAGCGTGCCCGAAAGGGTTACCAACTCAGCATTTGCTGGGCCCTAGACACCCTGTAGGAGTAAATTTTTAGAAGCAGTGGGTGTCGGTAAGTTTCCTGAGCAGTGCTTGTACGAGTACTTGCAACCTCGATTTAATGAAGTTTTCAAAGCTGATAATTATAATATAAAAAAATATCGTCTCCACTACTGTCCGAAGATTCGTGCAGAACTTCTGCTTGAGTGCAAAGCTGCAAATCTGGTGATTGTGAAGCAATACGTCTGAGTGTCATCCCCAGAATCTTCATCTTAATATCTGCATCACAGTTCTCAGGTGGGAATATAATGGCAGAGCCGGATACAGAACATCCTTAATTTTTCTCCGACTTCGTAATTGGTTAACCCAAAATTATAACACTTTATTGTACACATTAATGTTACCGGTATAGTCGTACATGTTACTACTGTAGTTTAAAATTACACTAATGTCGTCAGCTAATTACTTGACCTTGACCAACGAGGGAGGTTGGTCTAGTGCTACTGCCGAGCATGAGGTGCTGGGTATGTTTCCCGGGTCGGGCAAAGTGTTACTGGCATTTTAAGTAAAAGCCGGGTAACTAGATTTTTGCCCGGTTGATTGCAATAGGATTTACATCATCATATCAGCCGAAATACGTCTACTGCTGGACATAGGCCTCTCTCAAGCGTCACCACATTGACCGGTCCCCTGCGTCTCGCATCCAGCGGACTCCCGCCACCCTCACCAGAATACCTGTCCACCTGGTGGGAGGCCTTCCAACGCGTCACGTGTCACATGGGAATTAAAAAAATATAACTGGTGAAATGTTGGTGTACTACAGCTGTTTCTCTGCCTAACTCTTCAGGCAGTACAGGCGTGACGTTATGTGACTACTTGCTAACAAAACAATCATAGTGTAACTGTTTTTAATTTCGTATTTAATGAAGATGCCCAAAATAATATAAAATCAATAGTCTGTCAAACTAAACTCTTGAAAATCAGCTAAATGTGTTTCAGGATCACACACAAAACACGTATCTAAAACTGGTTCATAGATCTCGTAATAAGTTGAGAAGACACAGCTGACAAAACGAAAAATTTCTTTGTTTCGCATTTGATGAGAGAATATATGTTCCGAAGCGTTGTTTTAAAAACAAGTGTATTAGATAGAACAATAGATTATTGATTTGCGACAGTGGGAAAAACGTCAACGTAGTCACAGACTCAGTGAAAAGTGTTATTCATTATTACTAATTAGTAAACTAAAAGTTTGTTGTGTTGTTGTGTGTTGTAACTGTTTTCTTCATTGTATTTGTGTTGTTTATTTTGAATTGTTTATTGTCTGTATTGTATATTTCATTCTATGTTTTTGTAAGTGTAGGTACCTATGGACGAAAGTCTGAAATAAACGATAATTTAATTTAATTTAAAGTAACATATTTTTCAAAAGTTTGTACTGGATTTTTTATTACATATCCTTTGCCTTTCATGCTCCTACTCCAACAGACTAACGTGATCGGGGTTTCACATATTTATACATAGATACACCTTCCGTATTTATTATATTACTCTTTCAGATATAGTCACGCGTGTACCCATGGGGGTTGGCAGAAACTACAGAACGCCACCTGCTACGGACCTTACACACTCCCATTGCTTCATTGACGTTCATGCTTTATAGACGTACCCTACTCTCGTACAGACTGCGCACCGGGCCTTTCTGAAGAACTTCACCAATGAGATCCTTGTTGTCCTATTAGGGCGTTTCCACTCACGTCTTGTAAATACCTTTTGGAAATCGCCTTTCATTCATCCTCTCAACTTGGCCAAACCATCTACTATTATAAGCATACTCTTTTAAATTTTTGTCACTAGGTCATCTTTTGAATGAACCACAACTTTCCATTAGCCCCTTGAGTGCTAGTTAACAGACACAATATAAAAACAATTGTGAAGAGAACCAAAGTTCCTGAAAGGCACTCAAGAGATTATGTTACTCGTACATGGGCCCTAACATAAGTTTTGTTATGCTGATGTATATAAAACCGTTTACCTCTGCCCGACCCTTTGGAGAACACAGGTTATATGTTTTTGTATGTAAATTGCATGTGTATATATTCAACACAATGTAAATTGTTTTATGAATGAATGAAAAAAAAAGATGTAATGTCAAAGGCGAGCTAACACAGAATTTTAGTTTCGACGGTACATTTAATTAAATTGTCTGTGCTCAGTAGGTGGCTGGCCACGTTCGTTGCAGCGTCAGAAGCAGCTCATCAATGGTGCAAGTGAATAATCAGCTAGGACATTCCGGCAAGTGGGAATAGTCTGTACAGGGGCACCACACTCGCACTGCTTATTCGACTGATCAACAATCCCTCATTTTTACAAATTGTATTTTCAGCGGCCTACCTGGGTGATAGAGACAGATCACAATAGAAAATGGTTTTGATTTGTATGATGGTGTTGATTTCCAGATACACATTCATGAGCTTTCTCCACCGGCGCGGTGGGCTGACAACCCACTGGTGTGCCGTGGCTTTTGCGATGACCGCTCTCACAACGGCCACGACTATCGGCAACGCAGCGGTGTTGGTCGCACTACGTCGGTCGAGGACGGCGCCCGTATACTACCCACTGGCGAGATTGGCCGCTGCTGATCTGTTGGTGGGCCTGTTTGTCATCCCTGTGGCTGCTGCGAGGGAGCTGTTTGTGTTTCATCTGAGTAAGTAGGGTTGCCAAGTTGTTGCTTTGATTTGGGTACTTTGTAGTGAAGGTTATAACAAATAAAAGTTTTGACCGACAATCTAGTCAAAGTTTTGGCGTGAAGTCGAGGAGTGTTTGATTTTAATTATAGGTACATATAGTACTGAACAGGTGAAAGGAAAATCGTAAATTATTAATAGATTAAACATGAGTCAGTTTTCAGCCTGTTGCGTGGTTTTAAAGCATAGCTATGCAAAAATATTAATTATAGGCCCATTTATCATTTCTTTACTTTTCCTTGGGGTTTTATTTACGTAAATAAATATATGTACATAGCTATAGGTAGTTATATACAATCAAATTAAATTGACATTCATCTTAACAATTCCAGCCAGACCCACTCATCTGCAGCTTCTGGAAGATGCTAGACATCATGTGCTGCACAGCATCCATCCTCTCTCTCTGCTGCCTCGGCTGGCAGCGCTGGAGCGGCATCACCGCTCCCCTCGCTCGAGCCAGGCAACGGTTTGCTGTCCTTGTCTGGCCTTTATCACTAGCTGTGGCGCTGCCTATCATCTTCATACCGTCTCTGAAAGCTTTTTCATGAGGAGAAAGGTTGTCTTGATAATACTAACCTTAGGTAAGCAGGGCCGGATTAAGCCTATCAGGGCCCCTAGGCAATGCAATTCTCGGGGCCCCTTTTCTTTACCCTTTTCTTAATTTTTAAAGTATATTTTTCTATTACAAAAGTCGAGTCGATCAGATCGACTCCTTTGGTATCCTATTACTTAAATTTCTTATTTGATATTGCAACAACATGTTACCTTGACTTGATGCTACAGCATCACCTCGCATGCCCGACTCATTGCTTTTTACTTTCATTGACAAGGCAGGAAATGATCTTAGTACTAATGATTATTTTAGTAATAAAGTTTATTTTCACAAATGCAAATTTGTACAAATAAGATGAGTCCCTACATCCTAAAGAATCGTAAGCTTAGTGAATAGGTTATAGTTATAGATAAGTGATGATCCAGGTCTCATGATGAAGCAGGAAAGAGAAATGAGACGCGACGCGTTTATTTTAAAAGTAATCTTGTTTAATGCAATACAATACAATAAACGAATAAAAATAGTTGTTTGAAGCATAATAAGTTTAAATAGCAACTCTTCTAAGTTTTTTAGATACAAAATCGTTTAAAACATCTTGGAAGTTGACCTTTTCCAATACATCATTTTCAATCGCCATTATCGACAATGAATTTAAACGGTTCTGTGATATTGTTGAACGAAGACAGTTTTTTATCAATTTTAATTTTGAAAAATTTCGTTCTCCTGTTGCGTTTGATATCATCAGACTTCTATATATTTGCAATGCTATCATTACATTCGGGAAAGTTGATTGTACCATATTATCAAAAATCAATTTGTAAGATTTCTCGGCAGGTACAATGTTATCTGTCCCCGCATCCTCTAATTGTAAGACGAAGTTCTTGAAATGCACCATCTCGTTTATAAACTCGGGCTCAATGTCCTCGGAATAATGTTCACACAATTTTGCACAAGCCTCTTTAATTTCATCGTTGGATTTTGTCAAGAAATCTGTTAGAAATCCAAACAGAGAATTAATTTCTTGATATGCTTCCAGTCGCCGCGACAATTCTGCATGCAGTATGTCTAATACAGGCATATATGTTTCAATTTTTAACTTCTCTCTTCCCCTGAGCACAATTTCTTCTGCAGATCCGTCATCGTAATGCCTTTTCCTTCTTCGCACACGCTGATTTTCATCACTATATTCGGTATCAGTTTTTTCACTTGCCTTCATCTCGTAGTCGTCAAATAATTCTCGCTGTGAAAGCAAAAATTCTAAAAGCGATTTTAAAAGATCGACTGCCGTTCGAAGTTCAATAGTTGGTTTTTGTAAAGATATACTGACTCCATTGATTCGATCCAGTATGGCAGCCCAGAATATTACCATTACGGCATTTTCTTTTTTTTCGGATTCCTTTAATAGACATCTAGCCTCGTAAATGGCTTGCGATGTCTGAGTCTTATCGTCAGCAATATACTGCAAAGCTTTCTGAAAACTCTTATAACCTTTTGACAAAGACTTAGTAGCATCGGCTCTTGCACACCACCTCGTGTCGGACACTTTTTTCAGAACTAAAGACGAGGATTGTTTACATTTATCTTCGTTTTTGAGATTTTTGAGCATAATTGCCCAGCGATGAGTTGACGCCGAAAAAAAGTTGTACAATTCCTGGACAAATCCGAAGAATGAGATTGCTCCAACACAGCTCTCCGCAGCACGTACTCCAACCAAATTCAGAGAGTGCGCTGCACATGGAACGTAGTGTGCGAGGCGATTTATTTTCTTAATATGCGCCTGTAGACCATTGTAGCAACCAGACATATTTGACGCATTATCGTAGGACTGACCTCTCGCATTTTTAATATCAATGTTATATTGATTTAAAAAACCTAAAATTGTAGCAGCTAGTTCTTCCCCTTTGTGACTTTCGATAGGAATAAATGTGAGAAAACGTTCTGCTATTTCTCCATTTGACGAAACGTATCTCACCACTACAGTCAACTGATCGGTATGAGATATGTCTGGTGTCGAATCGACACTTATTGAGAAATACTTGGCTTCAATAATTTCATTAACAATAAATTTTAAAACCTTACTACCTAATATTTCAATAAGTTCCTCGCAAATCGTTGAAGACAAATATGATTGTCTTCCTTTTCCAACACTACCATATTTGGCCAAATGCGAACTAAGGAACGGATCGTACTCCGCGAGTAATTCTAAAATTCCCAAATAGTTGCCATTATGTTGAGAACCAACAATTTCATCATTGCCACGAAATGGTAAACCACGAGATGATAAAAATTTAATCACTGAGACCAGTCTATGTAAAACTTTCATCCAATATTCTCTTTCTTTGTTAAATGCGATTTCCAAGGAGGTGTCAATTCGGCCGTGAATACGCCGTCTACTAATCAGTGTCTGTACACATTCTCGGTGCGTTGCACTATTCTCATGGGATTGAATTCTTTGCGATATATTTTACCAATCAGAAAATCCTGTTTGAAACTGCGATTGGTTTATAACTCCACCAAAAAGAATGCATGGAAAACAGTATACTTTTCCAGTAGATGGCGAATACATGAGCCACTCTCGTTTAATTTTACCACCACTTATATGTTTCCGATAAAACATTGATTGAGAAAAAAATCTTTTGCTATCCTCGTATTGTCGGCTTGAAGCAGAAAAATCATACTCAAAGTGTTGGCATTCGTTAGGATCTCTTGTACACCAAAAATCTTGTACTTCGTTGGTAATATTTTGCCATAAGCCAATGTCATTCTGATATTCGACTCCTAGGTGGACTACGTTTTGGTGTAGTAATTGGACCTCGGTCTCGGCCTCACATTCCTCTGCACCCGCTATTGTAGCTGTTTCTTGATCCTGGTTAGTCTGTTCAGAAAACTCGCAAGGAATCTCCACTGCCACTGGGTCCGCCGCCATACTCATAGTTTGGCTAGCTGACGTACTTGGAGAAGGTTGATTTTCCGTTGATTTGCGACTAAATCCGAGTTGGAATAGGTTTTGTGTCTTCTCGAATATTTCATCGCGCTTGTTTTGTTGCTCTAGCCGTTTTTTACGTTTCTCCGAACCACTTAGGTGTTTTTTTTTTACGGATTCTTCCGACATTTTGTTCCTTAAATAAGAAAATGGTGTGAATGAAAAACGATGCTAGAGAAAAAGTGATAATTTGTATAATATCATTAATATCTACACAAGAAAAAATTCGTCATTTCATACTCGTCGAGTTTAGTCGAGTCGAATGACGTAAAATAAAATCTCGTAAGTATCTAACTAGTAGTATCAAACTTACTTACCTACTTGATAATAACTTAATTTTTTGATTACACTCGTTCTTCGAAACACGGAGCACGGTAAAAACTTTTTAAATTGAATTCACGATCGCAACTATCCATACATTACGCCAGGGCGTAACAAAATCATAACTTGTCAATATTGCCTAGTTACGGTAGCATATTACTACTAAAATAGTATATTTTTAACCAACTTCTGGGAAATTGTTTCCAAAAAAATATTTTCAATTATGAATAATTTTTACTGGTTTTACATGGTGCACGGGGCCCCTAGTCGATGCGGGGCCCCTAGGCAGTTGCCTAATCCGCCTAATGGATAACCCGGCCCTGTAGGTAAGTTGCGTTGGTTTTAATTTACGAATATTTTTTTACATTTGACAGTCTAGACGTTAACGACTATCTCACACCTGGTGGCAAGTTATCTGGTGGTGATGATGATGTACGTTTATTGTAGGTAAACTATGCATCGTTTCTAATGAAAACCAACCACCACTGCACAACTACGCTTCATGGCGCGGGTTCAATTCCCGCACGGAACAAAATAGAATTTGTATGGCCTACAGATAGTTGTTCCGGATCTGGCTGTTTGTGAATGTGAGTATTTATATTAATATACTAGCTGACCCGCCGGGCTTCGCTCCCGTCAACTGGCTACCCTGCCTACCATGCCTACCCTGCCTACCCTGCTTACCCTGCCTACCCTACCTAACCTGCCTACACTGGCTACCCTGCCTACCCTGCCTACCCTGTCTACACTGCCTACACTGGCTACCCTGCCTACTCTGCCTACCCTGCCTACCCTGCCTTCCCTACCTAACCTGCCTACACTGTCTACACTGCCTACACTGGCTACCCTGCCTGCTCTGCCTACCCTGCCTACCCTGCCTACCCTGCCTTCCCTACCTAACCTGCCTACACTGTCTACGCTGCCTACACTGGCTACCCTGCCTACACTGGCTACCCTGCCTACTCTGCCTACCCTGCCTACCCTGCCTTCCCTACCGAACCTGCCTACACTGTCTACACTGCCTACACTGGCTACCCTGCCTACTCTGCCTACCCTGCCTACCCTGCCTACCCTGCCTTCCCTACCTAACCTGCCTACACTGTCTACACTGCCTACACTGGCTACCCTGCCTACTCTGCCTACCCTGCCTACCCTGCCTTCCCTACCTAACCTATTGTATTCACACGCGTGTCGGCTAGTTTAAAGATAGTAGGTACCCGGCGGTAGTTCCTTTGGCTTACCGATAACATTGTATCCACACGTGCGCCACGCAGTGTCGGCGCGTACAAAGGATTTTCGACGACGGCGGCCGCTTTGGGCAATTAGATGGTTCGCGACGCCGCGGCGTTATCTTTTGAACTGTTACCTACTTACAGCCGTGTATTTCTCGATCGTTCTTATTACTTTACTATTGATTCACTGCTCTAAATCACTGTTCTAAACACTATTGTCTTTCGATTATAACTAACGTACTGTCATCACACTATTTACATACTATTTACACTAACACTCAACATTCTGTCGCGAACATTTCTCCCGCCGTGCACCAGCGCGTTTACGCGTATCGGAGCGGTGCTGCATCAATCCGGTGAGCGACGACTTCTTTAGATAGTTGCGAGTTTCTCTGGCGGCCGCTGAAGAATACCACCAGCTGTGCGAAGATTGACAGTCCGGACATGACTGTCTGTACCAGCCATTTCTTCCACAGATGGCGTGGTCTATCGGTTGTTGTCGTTGTGGACCGAAATGCCCACTTGGATGCATAGCAAGAACCCTTTTAGCTCCCGCCGGTGACGAAGATCTGGCAGGCACTATTTTTGCCCGCGCAGTGAATTTCGGCTGTGGATGTGGACCGGAATGTCCAGTGCGATGCGTAGCTCGAACACTCGTTGCTCCCGCCGGTGATGAAGATCTGGCAGGCACTATTTTTGCCCGCGTAGTCGTATCACGACTCTGTGATTGTCGTTCTGCGGCGATATCATTCTGTGGTCGATTTCTATTTCTACGGTACAAGTTGTGGTTGCCGAGGAAGTCATGTGGTTTCTTATCAGTCACAAGTATCTTCTTCGATGCCCGATTTAGCTTCGCACTGCGCTTCTCTTTACTATTGTTGTCGGAGGTCAGTCTATTGATGAAATTGACCTTCTCTATCTGAGTTCTTGCTCGTACACCATGTAGAACCCATCCCAATGGGGTGCACGAAGCGATGGGTTGGTCTTTTGGACCTAAACGAAAATCACTTGCTAGGAGCAGGTTAAAATTATCCTGCCCAATCAAAATCTTCGGGATGCCATTGATGTAGGTCAGATCGTCTTTCAAACCTCGAAGATGTTTACATTCAGCGATGTCTTTTTCAGTCACTGTTTGTGGTGGTAAGTTCAGGCGAGGTACGGTGCGAGCTGTGATCGGTACTCGCTGGCTATTGCGATTGGTGAGTACGATGCTGACTTTGAGGGAACTTGGCATGTCGATCGAAGTGTTCCCGACGGCTTCTATTTTTAAAGGCTTCAGTTGGCCCTTGACATCAACTTGTTTGGCTATCTCGTCGTCTATTAGTGACACTGTCGAGCCATCATCCAGGAGAGCAAATGTTAGAATCTCTTTCGCCGGTCCGATAACGGTGACCGGAATTATCTTTAGAAAGGCTTGAGGCTTCATAATACATGAGCTGACTATTGCTTCCTCTGGAGCTCTCTGGTTTTCTTCTATTCCTTTCTCACTTTTGTCGAAATGTAGGAGACGGTGGTGTGTGGCGGTGCAACCTTCTGTACCACAACTATTCGGCTTGCACGAATGTCCTTGACTTCGTGACCGTAGGCAACGGAAACACAAATTGTCGGTGAGGCATCGCAAAAGTTCGGCATTGATGAGGTAGTGGTCTTTCTTTAGTGCTCGGAGTGTGACGACGCTGTTTCTAACTCTGCTCGCGAATGTACAGATGTCTTTTGGTGCGTCATTACACCGCGGCAGAGCTCGGAGTCTATCTACTTCAGCTTGGGCAATGGAATCTGGTCGGCCAAATTGTAGTTCAAGTTCTGACATGATGTCATTCGGCCGTGCGTGCCCAATCAGCTCAGAGCTGACAGCTTCTATAGCTCTTCCTTGTAGGCTTCTTCGAAGTCGCGCAGTATTCTCCACGTCATTAAAATAACCTTGAGTGGTCTCATAAATGGCTTTGAACGATAGCCACTCGGTATGTGAACCATTAAAAGTAGGTAAAGTCATGATTACCTTCGATATCGATGGATGTGGTGCATTGACTTGACTCTTCGTTTCGGCGAGTGTGGCAATGGCAGAAGTGAGTTCAGAAATAAACGGTCGAAGAGCGTCGACACCATTACTACATTCTTCTTTAACTATACACTTCGTGTCTTCTTTCTTGATTGGAAGCTTAGTGTCTGTCGAAATTAATCTTAATTGTTGCTCCCTTTGAACATCGGTTTCCACTAGACGGGGCGGCAGTAGGTTCTTTGGAATTTCGTGGTCCCCTTCAGTGGTGAAGTTGTCATCGGGCTGTGATGTGCAGTCCGGGTTCCCCTCTATCCGGGAACGAACATACTCATCTTTGGAGAGTTCCTCTTCATCACATTCTGAGTCTTCCAAATTAGCCTTCTGTATTGCGATGCGTGCTTACTCTAATTTAATCTTAATAGATTCTTCTTTAATCTTAATAGATTCTTCTTTAATCTTAATAGATTCTTCTTTAATCTTATTAGAATCTTCTTTAATCTTTAAATATTCTTCTTGGGCCTCTAATTTTATGAGAGACCTATTTGTCTTACCCGATTTGACGGACTCCACGGGTTGGTCAGCTGTTGATGCTGGCGCCGGCAGGAGAGCTTGTCGTGGTGACGAAGGGCGCGATGGTTCAGCGCTAACGGCGATCGGTGTGCGTGGCGGTTGGTGACGAGTGATGTCAGGATTACTAGACGATGGAACATCACCTAAATCCACCGTCGACGCTTCCGGAGCCTTGCCTTTTGATCTTGTAATCGGCATCTTCTCCCAAAACAACGTTTTCCAATCGACGAAAAACTCTTCTCAAACTTCGGCGAGCATATCCGGTTCGAAGGACCAGAAAATGTACCGGACGGGCGTTCACGTGTTGGGTGAAAACTATAGCGAAGTCCAAGCTGAGCCGCTGGCGTCCTGCACCTATAGGTTCCGGCTGCTGCGTCAGTTGTGTGAAGTATGGTGGGATGGAAGTTACTGGTCTATTGTTGTTTTATGGACAAAGAAGGTGTAGATAAATAAAAGACTCTTTAACTATTATGACGACTGGCGAACAATACTATGCGAACGTACGAATGCTAGTTGTGAACTGGCTGAATGATAAAACTGAACTGCCTTCAGCGACGACTAAAACTGAACTGCGCGAATGTCAGAAGTGAACAGGCCGAGGACTTGATCAGAACTGTCTGAATAATAAGAACGAACTGCCTATACGAATGCCAGATGTGAACTGGCCGAGGACTGGATCAGAACTGTCGTTACGGCAAGCGCGGTGCTCTTTTATACTACTCCGTGAGTCTACAAAATATTCCAGAAAACTTCCCGACAAAGTCGGCCCGCGGCGGAAGATAGCATTGTTCGCTTATCGTGATTTATTACGAAAATTATATTAAAGAGATGCCGACTTCAACAAAAAGGTATACAAAAAACTATTCTCGGCGGTCGGCGTACGGTCGAAATTCTAATAATAATACAGTCAAGACGATTCGAGATGCCGCGGCCGGCGCGGCTTCTTTGACCTATTGTATTCACACGCGTGTCGGCTAGTTTAAAGATGGTAGGTACCCGGCGGCGGTTCCTTTGGCTTATCGATAACATTGTATCCACACGTGCGCCACGCAGTGTCGGCGCGCACAAAGGATTTTCGACGACGGCGGCCGCTTTGGGCAATTAGATGGTTCGCGACGCCGCGGCGTTATCTTTTGAACTGTTACCTACTTACAGCCGTGTATTTCTCGATCGTTCCTATTACTTTACTATTGATTCACTGCTCTAAATCACTGTTCTAAACACTATTGTCTTTCGATTATAACTAACGTACTGTCATTACACTATTTACATACTATTTACACTAACACTCAACATTCTGTCGCGCACAAATTTGTTGTTTTAAACTACTTAAACATCAAATTGGTTTTTGAGATGCCTGCAGCATAGATTGTAGTACGAATAGGTACCTATCTTCTGTACTGTAGGTACGTGATTTTCCTCTTCCAGAAGTCAATGCCCTGCAGTACGAGATGATGTTGATAAAATTCACTCCCCATTTTATTAGCTTGGTATGTGTTTAAAAACTGGAGGAACTTCTTGGGAATTTAGGTAATTGAAAACTCAGGATGTAGCACGCAGTGATCCACCTTATTTTATTTGACTACATAATGACAGTACATGAATTTTAGGACCGTAGGATAAACGCCTGATAAAAACTTATAGCTAAATTTCTTATTGTCTACAAATTGCACCGAGCTAATTGATGCTTTAACATGACCCCGGCCGTTGGAAGCTCGCCTTTCAACAGCTGTCTTCCAGTAACGGACAAATCTTGGAGAATGCCCGTCTGTTAGTCCCATTTTGAGTCCTGATGTCGGCAACTCTGCTTATGCCATCTGTACCAGGATGAAGACCAACAACGCGGCCCAACTTCCACTTCAACGGTGGCTGGTTATCCTACTTTATGACGAAGAGGGAGTCCAGTTTCAGGCTTTTATTGCTGGTACGCCACTTTACTCGCTGTTGAAGCTCGGAGACATATTCCTTGCTCCATATTGACCAGAAATGCTGCCGCAGCTGCTCAATGCGTTGATGGCGCGTCAAGTGATGAGTGGAGTAGTCCCGGATATCCTTTACAGGAAGAGACGTGAGAGGTCGTCCAATTAAAAAGTGACCTGGAGTGAGAGGCAACAGGTCTTCTGGGTTTGACGATAACGGTGTGAGCAGCCGAGAATTTAAAATTCCTTCAATTTTAATCAAAACGGAGTTAAGCTCCTCGTATGTTAGGTGACAATTGCCCAACACTCTTTCTTCTCAATTGGTCGATTTGATACCCGCCTCCCAAAGACCACCAAAATGTGGAGCGTGAGCAGGAATAAAATGAAATTTAACACAATCTTGAGCCGCACGAGTCACAATTGCGTTTCAAGAAATCAGCTATCTCATTGTAGGCTCCTACAAACGACGTTCCGCTATCAAGCGACGTTCCGCAAAGCAACAATGAATTTTAAAGGTTTAAATTAGAAAATAATAGTTGTATATTGAAAAATAATTATTTAATTCCGTCATACTCGAAGGGAAAACGCCACAAGCATGGTGCGGGGGTGTGGTGGTACTCTTCTTCTAGAATGGTGACAATACCCTACTGAAGAACTATAGGCCCATCACACTTCTTAGCCATGTATACAAGCTGTTTTCAAGAGTCGTCACGAATCGTCTCGCGCGCAGGTTTGACGATTTCCAGCCTCCCGAACAAGCCGGATTTCGTAAAGGCTTTAGCACCGTAGACCACATACATACGCTGCGGCAGGTTATACAGAAGACTGAAGAGTACAACCTGCCTCTCTGTTTGGCGTTTGTGGACTACGAGAAAGCCTTCGATTCGATCGAGACTTGGACTGTACTACAGTCTCTACAACGGTGCCAAATTGACTACAGGTACATCGAAGTGTTGAAGTGTTTGTACAAAAACGCCACCATGTCAGTTCGACTTCAGGATCAGACCTCGGAACCAGTCCGTCTGCAGCGAGGTGTGAGACAGGGAGACGTCATATCTCCGAAGCTGTTTACCGCTGCACTGGAGGATGTCTTCAAGGTTCTGGACTGGAGAGGGCTAGGCATCAACGTCAATGGCGAGTACATCACTCACCTTCGGTTTGCCGTCGATATAGTGGTTATGGCTGAGACTATGGAGGACCTCAGTACAATGCTCGATGACCTCAGTAGAGCTTCCGAAAGAGTGGGTCTTAGGATGAACATGGACAAAACCAAGGTGATGTTGAATGCCCATGTTACACCCACTCCTATCAAGGTCGGAGACTCTACACTCGAAGTTGTGGACGACTATGTCTACCTGGGACAAACGATCCAGTTGGGTAGGGCCAACTTCGAGAAAGAGGTCAACCGTCGAATCCGACTCAGTTGGGCAGCGTTCGGGAAGTTGCGCGGTATCTTCTCGTCCAACTTACCACAGTGTCTCAAGACGAAAGTCTATGACCAGTGTGTGTTGCCAGTGATGGCATATGGCTCTGAGACGTGGTCGCTTACAATGGGCCTCATCAGAAAACTTAAAGTCACCCAAAGGGCAATGGAGAGGGCTATGCTCGGAGTTTCCTTGCGTGATCGAATCAGAAATTTAGAGATCCGCAAGAGAACCAGGGTAACCGACATAGCCCGAAGAATTGCCAAACTTAAGTGGCAGTGGGCAGGGCACATTGCTCGCAGAACGGATGGCCGATGGGGCAGAAAGGTTCTGGAGTGGCGACCGCGAACCGGAAGACGTTGCGTTGGAAGGCCTCCCACCAGGTGGACCGATGACCTGGTGAAGGCCTATGTCCAGCAGTGGACGTCTTTCGGCTGATATGATGATTGAAAAATAAATAACTAACTAATGTAGGTTAACAATAACACGACTGTACTGTATTTTAAGCACACGTTAACTATATTATACAACTGTGATTTAACCTAATGCTCTGTAAATAATTCCTTGTAAATATGTATACACAAAATAATAAAAACAATTAAATCAAATAACTTTGTAAATGTTATACATAAAATATTTTACTAACCTTATTATCAATACTTAATTCCTATATATTTTTTAACCTGATTTAATATTAATCAGTGTTGGGTGAATTTGATTGCTTCCTGTTTTAATTCACTAAATGTCCGATACACTTTTATTCCAAACACGTGTTCGTTACCTCGTCACTCCGGTACTCATTAAATATCCAATTTCCAGAATATCCAATTCCAGCTTATTCCACTTTGCTAGTATGAGATAATCATCCGGCTCGAAGGACCATGTATAAAAACTGGAGGAACTTCTTGGGAATTTAGGTAATTGAAAACTCAGGATGTAGCATGCAGTGATCCACCTTATTTTATTTGACTACATAATGACAGTACATGAATTTTAGGACCGTAGGATAAACGCCTGATAAAAACTTATAGCTAAAATTCTTACTGTCTACAAATTGCACCGAGCTAATTGATGCTTTAACAGTATGTAAGTATCAATGTAACGGAATCTTTAAACTCGATTTTCACCCCCTTCAAAACGTGGGATTGATTTGAAACTTTTTTCGTTGATTTTTCAATACATTAAATTACACTTATTGTACAGCTTATCACTAAATTCGCACCGCATAATTGCTAAATTATGTAAACAATACTTATACCCACTTAAAAACTAAGATGTGATGTCACCAGTGATGTCACCAGTCTGTCTGTCTGTCTGTCTATCCGTCTGTCACTAGGCTGTGTCTCATGAATGGTGATAGTAAGACAGTTGAAATTTTCATAGATAATGTATTTCTGTTGCCGCTATAACAACAAATACTAAAAACAAAATAAAATAAATATTTAAGTGGGACTGCCATACAACAAACGTGATTTGTTTGCCGTTTTTTGCGATATGGTACAGAACCCTTCGTGCGCGAGTCCGACTCGTACTTGGCCGGTTTTACACACAAAGTAGATCTGAGGCCTTACCACCTGTTTCTCAATACTCGATTATCGGGCTGTTAACGTAATCAACGAATTATAGCCGCATTTTGCCGCTACGCCCGCGTTTTTTTCCTCCGCGTCATCCGGCAGAATGATACTGAACCTGTTACCACTCAAAAACATGGTTGTGTGTACATATTATGTCTGTGATTTTAAGTCTTAACATTTCTAATAAATTGTTGTCGGCACTTATTTGCATTTAATTAAGTTAGCTCAACAGGTAGTGGAAAAAGAATCGTTCGTGTCTCGCATAAAAAGGCTTTATTTTAACACTCGCATGTAGCTTTCGACGTTGGGTCACGTCAAAATTAGCTACATCGCTCGTGTTAAAATCTCGACTTTTTATGCTCGACACAAAATGTACTATTTTACAATCAACAAACTTGCTGTATGTGATGGCCTTTACGGACTTTAAATCTCAAATGTATATTTTTTCGTGTCAATTCTAATGTTCTTTATGTCATCTTGTTACAGGAAGCCAAGCGTAAAAAAGAATAACAAGAAAGTGGCACACGAAGTGCCACGGAGCGTGGAGAGTTTGGGTTCCAGTTTGAGCCCGGTTGAATTACCGCTCCAAAATTTACAGATAAGGAACATCTTTAAACAAATATATTTTTTTAGGATCTTTGCGAAGATCACCTTTAACAAACCAGTGAATCTTTTTAAAACGGTTGTTGAGAAATCTGTATTAGATTATGTGAAAGAAGGCCGTTAAGGTTACAAAGAAGGTGAGAACTTACCTATTTGAGATTAGAGTAAGGAAAAAGAAGTCTAATTGCGATGACGGAAAAAGGCGGGAAACTTCGGTTGCGCGCGGTTGTTTCAAATTCTTGAAATTTAATTATTTATTGTAAAACGGATCAGTTGAGTCTTATCTTTGTATATAATTTTGTATAATAATTGTATATATTTGTAGTAGTGTTTGTAGGTGAATATTTGGTAAGTTTTTTATATTGTATTTTTAGTCCCTAAGTCCGGGTCGTATGAACGACCCCCCTAATAACTTGCAGGGGGATTTAGGCGGCGGCCTAAATCCCCCCGAGGATGTCGCAAACTATGTGACTATCATGTCACGGAGTGATAATGGTGTTTATAAAAGTGGCATGGACACTGATGGTTCAGTGGCCACTGACAGTAGCGAAAAATCTTCTCGAAAACGCAGGAAAATCTGTAAAACCTGTAAAATACGCAAACGCACCAGAAAAGGTCATGGCCAGAATGATGTCAGTATTACGGATTGTAATTGTAATCCCCAAGAGACGGTTCTTGAAAATAACCATGGTAACCAAGCTTCATCCCAATTTGAGTCACAGTCAAAGCCTAGTCAAGCAAGTTTTGAGCCAGTTGGTAGGAAGGAGTACATACATACTGATGTATCTCCTTATTTGATACATGTACAGCGCATAACCGACTTACCTAATAGTGGAACTGTATTACACCCCATTGCGTTTGGAAACTTTATGAAACGGGGAGCATTTAAAAATATAATTAATGGTAGCATTAAAAGGATAGGCCGCAATAAGTGTGCAGTTGCATTTTCGACTTTCCATGATGCAAATGATTTTTTAAAATCTAACTTATTAAGTACTAATGGATTCAAAGCTTTTATCCCGACATTCAATGTAACTAGAATGGGTATGGTGCGTGGTGTTCCTTCAGAATGGTCATTAGATGAAATTGAAGCAAATATTTCTACAACCGTTGGGTGTGGAAATGTCATTAAAATTCGGAGGTTAAATTATAAAGTGCAGATTAACGGTAATCCAGTTTGGAAACCTTCAGAATCCATTGTTATAACTTTTGATGGACAAATTCTTCCAAAGAGAATATTCATGTGTTATAATGCATTAAATGTTGATATATATGTGTACCCCACCATTCAGTGTTTCAGATGCTGTAGGTATGGACATACAAAATTACAATGTAGGGCTCCAGAGCCGAGATGTTTTAAATGCAGTCAAAATCATTCAGCTGAATCTTGTAGCATTGAGGAGGATTGTGCATCTTGTATAAATTGTTCTGGTTTTCACTTTGCTATAAATAAAGCATGCCCTGAGTTTAAGAGACAAAGAGATATCAAAAACACTATGGCTCATTCATGTATTTCTTATTTAGAGGCTAGTAAGTTGCATCCATTTTCCTCTATGTCATATGCAGATAAAGTTGTTTTAAGTAGTAAAATTTCTCAATCAGATTCCAAATCCGCATACTTCCACACTAATGATAATGTGAAAAATGGTCCTAGGACAACTTCATACAATAAAACAATATTTAAAAAACCTCGTTCGCCTCCTAAATCTGCGTCTGGATATGACAGAGCAGCACACAATGCATTAATAAATGAGTTCAGTTTTCCAAGTCCCAGTAATGGGTGTGCACTACAGAATAAACCCGAACAAAAAGAAGATCATGAACAGATTATGGATCTAATTAACAGTCTTATTAAGATGTTACAAAATAAAAAATACATTAAACCGAACAACGCTGACCTGATTTGTAAATTGATGACAGACAAAAACGATAATGGATCTGATTATTCAATGGAACGCCAGGTCAGTGACTAATAAAAAAACTGATCTTTTATATTTAGTTAACAAATATAAACCAATTATTGTTGCATTGAGTGAAACATGGCTTAAACACGGTCGAATATTTGGTATTCCAGGTTATGTTTGCATTCGTAATGACAGAGCTGATGGCTACGGTGGTGTTGCCATCTTGATTAAAAACAATGTTGCATTTTCTCAAATTGCATTACCCAATCAGTATTCTATAGTTGATTTCGTTGCTGTACGTGTAAATAATGTATCTTATGCCTCTGTATATATTCCAAAGCCTTCATCCGCTGCTCTACAAGAGATAAGTGATATTTTTTGTTCATTGAATAGCCCTGTCTTGATAATGGGAGATTTTAATTGTCATCATCAGACGTGGGGATGTGGTGAAAATAAAAGTGATGGTGTACGTTTGCTACAAATATTAGATGACAATAATCTATGTGTATTAAATACTGGGACACCGACTAGACGTACCAAGCCCAATGAATTGCCTAGTGCTGTGGACTTGTCGATTTGTTCCCCTAGTTTGGCCTTATCACTCACTTGGTCTGTCTTCCCTTCTTCTACACTAGGCAGTGATCATTTTCCCCTAGTAATAGCATCCCCTGACAAATATCCCATCAGTGAAAAGCGTCCCCCTCGATTAAGATACAGATTGGGTGGAGCTGATTGGGAAAAATTTAAACAGGTCCTTGAAGTCAAAGTGTCTCAGTTACCTGAAATACTTCATGGAGGTGAAGATGATTGCTCTCGAGCCTTAGCTCTTTGCATGCTTGAAGTAGCGGATGAGATTTTCCCTGTAAAAAGTTCTCGCACAAACAATTTACCTATGCCTCCTTGGTGGAATACTGAATGTTCATATGCAGTACGAAGAAGAAAGGAAGCGGAAAGAGAGTATGGAGAGGATATGTCGGAAGAAAAATTAAATAAACTTACTGGTATAATTAATGAGACTAGAGATTTTTTGAGGGAAAGGAAATTTGAGGGATGGAGATCATTTTGTGCCTCCCTTTCTCCTAGAACTTGTCCTTCGGAGGTCTGGAGAAACATTAAGCGTTTTAGGAATGCTTTTAATCAAAACCGTTGTGGTCTTCAGTTGTCTCCTGCTTTAGCTGACGATTTTCTTGATAAATTGGCCCCTGCAACAGCTCCTGAAAAAAATTCTTTGATGCCTTGTTGCGCATTATATCCTGGAATAAAAGAATCGAATAGCTTAAACTTACCTTTTTCTTTATATGAGCTTAAAGGGGTATTGTCGAGTGTTAAAGATTCTTGTCCTGGAGAAGATGGAATACCTTATGCTTTTTTTTCAAATATGGGAGACTCCTCACTTTTATATTATTTAGAAATAATTAATTCCATAATGATTTCTGGGAACATTCCTACCTCTTGGCGAACTCAAGAAATAGTCCCTATACTAAAGCCTAAAAAATCTCCTGACGAACCGGCTACTTATCGACCTATAGCCTTATCTTTGGTTATTGTTAAAATTGCAGAACACCTGGTTAAAAATCGTCTTGAATGGCAATCGTATCGAAAGAAATAATTTGCTTTCGATTTCTCAATACGGCTTTCGTAAATCTAAAAGTACCATCGACAGTTTAAGTATCTTTACCACAGACATCAATTTGGCCTTTTCTAATAATTTATCGGTGCTTGCTGCATTTTTAGACGTTTCGGCAGCTTATGACAATGTAATCATAGCAGTGCTCAAAAATAAACTAATGAAATTGCAGGTGCCGTTAATATTAGTTAATTTTATTATTAATATCTTATCTGTTCGCTTTATATTTGTAGTAACAAACCAAGGTTCAAGAATTTCACGAACTGTTTATAAGGGATTACCTCAAGGGTCTGTACTTAGCCCGTTACTTTACAACATTTATACATATGATCTAGAGGCGTCCTTAAATGGTATCATTAGTGTTTTACAATACGCTGACGACCTACTTATTTATTCAATAAACATGTCTATCTCAACTGCATGTAATTCATTAACAGAATCCCTCACGTCTCTAAAGGCTTGGCTTGATAATAATGGGTTGGATTTATCAGCTAACAAAAGTTCTGTAGTAGTTTTTTCTAGAAAACGGGATTTTCCGCCACCTAAAGTTTTCTATTGCAATCATATTTTAAATGTTGGGGACGAAGCTAAATTCTTGGGTTTAATTTTGTATAAGAAAATGACAGGTAAATCTCATTTAAGTTATATAGTGGATAGATGTGAAAAGCAGTTGAATATTATGAGATGTCTCTCGGGTGTGTGGTGGGGTGCCCACCCTTTTAACCAGAAATTGTTATACAATGCTATAATTCGTAGTATTTTGGATTATGGTACCTTTTTATTAGAAGGTAGTAGTAAAAAATGGTTCAAAAAGTTAGATAATATTCAATCTAAAGCTCTCAGAATCATCTCGGGTGCAATGCGTTCGAGTCCTTTAAATGCGTTGCAAGTAGAGTGTGGTGAACCTCATTTATATTTGAGAAGACAGCTGTTAGCTGATAGGTTTCTATTTAAAATCATGCAATTTTCCAACCATCCATTGATCATTAGGTTAGATAATCTAAATTCTCTGATTGAAAGCTCCAACTATTGGAGATGCAAATCTGTTCCTTGTTTAATTACTAGTTACAGGAAGTTTAAGTTACTTGAATCGCCTGTGCATAATGCACCAAAGCTAGCAATATTTAATGATAACGTTTTTGACTCTCTACTTTTAGAGCCTGAAATAACATATGATATGGGTATCGCCAAAACTGATTCTGGAGCGAATTCTAAATTTATCAGTAATATTGATGATAAATGGAAAGACTGGCACCTAATATTTACTGATTCTTCTAAAACGCTGGATAGTTGTGTAGGTGTAGGAGTTTATCATGCACAGTATAAGCTTATTCAAAAAATAAAACTTCCTCCGGAGTCTTCTGTTTTTACAGGGGAGTGCTTTGGCCTATTTAAGGCACTAGAATATGTTTTGTTAGCTAAGTTACAAAATACTGTTATATTTTCCGACTCTAAGAGTGCGTTACAGGCAATCGAGAAGTTCCCTTTTAAAATGAAGGCTTTCTACCCTGTTGTATTTGATATTAGGAATGTATTATATGATCTAAGGTTGAAGGGGCAATCTGTACATTTTGTTTGGATTCCTAGCCACTGTGGCATTAAGGGAAATGACAAGGCGGATAATTTAGCCAAGGAGGCTGTCAATGATGGAGACACTTTTCCTTATATAAACTTTTCCCATGATATCATGAATTTACCCAAGTTATACCTTCGCGATGCCTGGAGTGTCTCATGGGGTGAGAGCGCTCAAACAAAAGGAAAATATTATTACTTTTTACAACCTCATGTTCCTATTAAGCCGTGGTTTTTCAAGGTTAAGTGCTCCAAATTGATTGCTAGTCAAATCATTCGTATGCGTTTGGGTCATGTATGTACTCCTTACCATCTTGCCACGCTCCGTATTGTAGAGGATAACATGTGTGAATGTGGGGAAGATGTTGGTACCTTGGACCATATATTTTTTTCATGTTCTCGTCATGACCGTTCTGATTTTCTTGATTCCCTTATTAGATTAAAAACCCCTTTCCCCACTCGTATGATTTGTTTATTACATAACCCAATAATTTATTATGATATAATTGCCTCTTTTCTGTTTATAAATGATATTAAACTTTAGTTTATTTATTATATTGTACATAATATATTATATTAATGACTTGCCTGATCCACATTTCCTATCATTGTAATCCTTACCGTTCCGCTTTTTATTTCCCTGTTTCCCAAATTTTTACCTGAAAATGGCACAAAGTACAACGAGTGCCACACCAAAAAAAAAAAAAAAAAATTGCGATGACCCCAAATAATAAATTGTAATAATCGGCTTCTACTTATTTTATTATGATAACGATTACGATTGTTCTTATTTCCTCTACACATAAGCTTTCTCTACACAGAAGTATTAGCTAAGACCACGGTCGTCTCTGGTGCTTGAGATCGACGTTCGATTCAACGTTCGTACCAATGAGACTTTTATAAATTATTATGTGCTTGCTAAGTTTATCTTGGACATCGCTAACAACGTTCAAGACCAAAATAAACCCCCTATGTATGAGAAGAGGCCTTTGCCCTGCAGTGGGACAGTTCCAGGCCGGTGACATAATCTTATTATGGTTGTGCTTCTGCAGTATTTAATAACGCAGGATAGGTAGGGTAAGTAGGATAGAAGGACCCCATTTTCCGCACTTAGACCCCCACTTGGTCCGTTGTGCGTCCAGGCCTCCTGTCTTTAAGAAGGAACGGGCCGTAAATCCACCACGCGGGCGCAATGCGGGTTGGTGGATGTCACATGTCTTCGAATTTTTGGTTCTAAGACATGCCGGTTTCCTCACGATGATTCCCTTCACCGTTTTGAAAGCAGTGGTGATGAAAGTATGTTCACAAATTAAAGCGCCTGCCTGAGTTCGAACCCACGACCTACAACATATAAGTCGCGGACGTTACCACTGGGCACTGGGCCACCACTGCCCAGTGGTAACGTCCGCGACTAGCATATAGCATACAATGTACAGCCTAGATTTTAGCTAGAATTATGCCCAGCACCCATGGCAAAAGCAAGATGACCTTAATCGCCAATGAATAATGGTCCTTAAAAACTCTGGACAGAGAGAGTAGGGAGGCCTCTCTCCAGCAGTAGAAATCATGGGATACAAAAAATAAAAGAGCTGGAAGCAAGTTTTGATCTCCATGATTTGAAGGTTGCCCAATCAAAATGCACGTGTTGAAGTTATTATGGGCTTTGCAGTATAATATGGATTATTTTCTGATGCTTTTCCATCTGATTCGTTTACAATATCTAAGGTTGATATTATTGACTCGAGTAAGGATTTTAGAAAGTCGAGATAAATCTTAGGTGCTGCAACTTTACGTAGTTCTCCTAGCCGAAGCTCGTTTTTTTAGGGTGCCGAAGTCAAAAAGGAACCCTTATAGTTGTTTCGCTCTGTCCGTCTGTCCGTCCGCAGCTTAGCTCAGAGAATCTAAGTACTAGAAATCTATAATTTGGCATGGATATACATATTAATAATTCCGACAAAGTGGTAAAGTAAAACAATGTAAAAAAAAGTTTTTCTGTTTGTAGACGTAAAGTGGGGACAAATAATTTTTTTCTCATCTGTCCCATGGTGTGGGGTATCGTTGGATAGGCCTTCAAAAATAATATGGGTTTTTACAACCATTTTTCGCTTCAGAGATCCGTTTGCGTAAAATTATGCTTTAAATTGCAAATTTATGTTAGAGTCAAGTGTCCCTCCCCCTTGCCAGCGAAATGATTGCTCTTGGCTATGTGAAAAAATTCACGGCAGTAGTAAACATACCGAAATTAAAAGGAAAACTATCACGGATAAGAAAGATTTACAAGTTTACGAGTAATAGTCGACCAACTTATAAAATGTACTTGGAACAGTAAAAAATTTGTACAAATATCATTGCAAAATTACTTAAATAACGTTGTTAGCTATGTAAAACAGATAGTAAACATATGCTTATGAACCCTGTAAAAATAAACAAAAATAAAATCATAGCATCTTTTATAATAATGATTTCTAAATTAATAATGTTGCTCGAATAACGCATTGGAGTGGCCGGAGTCGTTAGCAGTACTGGTCCGTAGTCCATACGGCGCATGTGCGCGGGGGAATCTATTAAGTGTTTGTGTAGAAGTATTTTCGACGTTTTGTAATCAAATCACTTATTTTCTTTTATCGATATCCATCTATAATGTCAATATTCGACCCGACTATATCACTAATTGAGTAGCGTAAAACTTTCCAGAACGAAATAGTGAATAAAGCAGATTAGCGGTGAATACATAGGAATTTTTTCAAATTTCGAAAGAGACATAAACGAGGAGCGTGCACCCAAGGGTCCAGGAACGAGGGGTGTGTAATATATTCCATAATAACAGATAATATATTATCACTTGAAATAACGTTCACATGATATAATTTTCATATGCTATAAAAACAAATAACCTAATTTCATGTGATCTAATAATACATTTCTTATAAACTTATTTTGCTCTAATAACATTTAGTATAACGTTCATCTCATATAATTTTCAATTAGTATATTGCTCTTTTTATATAACGTTCAGTTGACCTAATTTCATTTGAACTTATTTTCATATTTACTCATTTTCAGACCAAATTCTGTAGTGAATAAATAAATATCAGAAAACATCATACTGTTATAGCCTCATCTAACCCTAATGATTCACCAACAATAGAAGGGATCTGGCTAATGGTCATGGTTCTAACCAAACCTAACCCACATGATTCACCAACAATAGAAGGGATCTGGCCGCCGAGCGCCAAAAAAAAGTATAACAAGAATAAATTTTGCATGTGGCACAAATGTTGTTATCAGTGCTGTTACTATTCTTAGCAAAGGGCTATAAAAATAATTGAAAACCATTATAAAAAGTCTAATGAAAAGAAGAAAAACAAAGAAAAATGTCAGAAATATATGGAAATGTCAAGAGCCTCTGAATTTTACTCCCTGTTGTGGCATCTTGACGGTCTACGGTGACGTTCGCTTGCCTAGGAGTAACTAACCTATTCGTGACTTGAAGAGGTTGTAGCTATCAGGACACATAGAGGCCACGCCTTAGTTTCTTTATTATCTAGAAGGTTGCACAGTAGGTTGAATGAGTGCCACACTGGCCCTATTTAAAAGGCAGTGATTTAGGATCTCATAAAGATTTACTTTTACTATGGAATTTAACTAATGTTGTAAAGTATAAAAAAACTGTGTCACATTTTTTGGTCAATAATCATTGATTTTTATTGTACATGTTGCAACTGGGCAAAAATATAAAACGCCAAAATTTTTTTCATGGAAAAAGTGATTAACATTCCTAAGATAGTTTCCCTATTATCTTATCCCAGTAAAAATATTTTCTTACATGTTTTCTGGTTTACACATGCCCAAGATAGTAATAGAAAAAATATGCTTTAAACAAGCTTTTTTCGTATTCTTCTCAGCAAATCCTTTCATTTGATAACGATATCATGGCAGTTCATAAAAAAAAACTAGTCCGCCATCTTGGGCCGTCCTCATATGGAATTTAAAATAACGTCACTTAACTAACCATGCATTGTCATCCAAACTAAACGTGTATGCAAAATTTCATCTTAATCGGTGGAGGATAACTGCTTTAAAATTCAGTTGCAAGATTTGACCCAAACACACATACATGCATACAGAGATTGCAAGTTAAATAAAAGTTTATAAAAATTAAAGGCCTTTGCCCTGCAGGGGACAAATGACAATTCAGCTGAAAAAAAGAATTATAAATTGAAAGAGTTTATTTGCGAATATTGTCACTAACGTCAGCCATTTACTCCTCCTCCAACAACACAACCAACAACACGACGCACAGCTACAAGCTGTGATGACGCACGCAGCCGCACTCGGACAAGTGCAGGGCGCGCAGCATACCGCTCTCACGAATATGATGTCAAGTAAGTAGTGATTGTCCTACAATTACAGAGCTTCAAGATCTAGAATATCTTCTCCAATTTTCACGATATATCCGATGCGGCCATAAAAATACACTCAATTGGCGCAGTGGTTGAGCGAGCAACTGCTGCGTTGCGAGTCGCGAGTCCGATTCCCGTACGGAACAAATATTTGTATGGCCTACAGACGCTTGTAAACGCACCAATGATAAAGGAGAAATTCCTTATTTGACGCTACTTTTCAACTAAAAGAAAGAAAATAACTTTTCCACCAAACACCAAAAATATAATAGTGTTCCTGTTTCCTTTTCTTGGTTTTTTGACACAGACACCCGAAAAAGAAGTAGTTTTTCACTTTGTAGTGTTTGTATTTGGGAGTCGGTTGTATTTTTTTGTAAAAATGTCTTTTATTTTTCATTTTTAAATAGAGGTACCTAGTAGGCAAGTTCTATAGTAAGGTACCTATAATGCCAGTATATATTACCCGAATATCATGAAACCTGAACACAACTGGTGAAATAAAAATGTGCCAAGGTGAACTGTACACTGGCGGCTGGTGTAGTACTGAAGTGAAGTTATGCTATGAAATTTTATAAATAATAAACAGACATGCTATTGCAGCAATCCCGAGAGATATGCTGTCATTTACTGAAGAGTTATGTTGTTTATCTTCGAAGTACTTCATCCTAATTCTCAATTCTTTATTGTACACCAAAAATAATATTCAATACAATGTGATAATATAGTCCATGTACAAATTGGTCGCCACCAATGAAACCAATCGGTGAAATGGGACCTATTTGAGCACATACTCTATCAAACAAAAAATATTTTTAAAATCGGTCCACATTTGACGGAGAAATCGGTGAACAAACACAAAAAAAGCAATTTTACAATAATATTTTCAACGTGCCAGGCCAGGTAGTCAGCTCCTGGAGAAATTTTTGATCTACTTGTTGCCGCGTTGGTGGAACCGGGACTTCCTAGTTTTATCATCATTATGTCTACACTATTTACTATAAGAACTATAAGACAAACAGCTACATGCGGCAACAGCTGCAATCACTTAGACTGCTCTAACCCAGCTGGCTGAATACCAGTAATTTACATAGAGCGACTGTCTACGACCTCCACAACCCAATACTTTCAACAGGACTTTCTATTTCATGCCTCTAAAATTAAAATCTTTATTCTACAGGTCTGTACGGCGGTTGGGGCATTGGTGACACGTTCCCGACGCCTTCTCCAGAGTCACCAGACCATTGGTCGACGCCATCACCGCAGAGCAGACGCCGCTCACGCAATCCCCCCACTCTGATTGGTTGGATCGCGCCGCGCTATCCCCGAGCGACATACAACAGACCAATAAGGGCGCCACAGAAGCCATCTATATTTAGGGATAAGTTAAAATATGGGTTTTGAAGAATTTCAGACGTTCTTTGTATTTGTAAGTGGTGACTTTTTACTTGGATTATACCTATAGGAATTGTTTAAAGTACAAAAGGATAATTTCGTAATTTTTCGAACTAAAAACATTAACTGTAAATTGTAACTAACTAGTGAATTAAGTGACAAAATAAAAACTGTAAAAGATAATTAAGTAAGTGCAAAAATTATACTCATAAACGTAATTCCGTGTTTCTTATATTTTTGTGTGTGTGTAAAAAGTAACAACTCGGCAAATATTTTCTAAAACTGGCACCTCTAATGCAGTTTGTTAAGAATGAAATAATAAGAATGATCTTCAATCCGTGTGCATTTTAATTAAGAAATTAAGATATTTGTAAATAAAGAAAGAAAGAAATCATTCATTTGCTGTTAATGAAGGTATACATATAAGTTGTAATATTAATAAGTTGTCCCAATACATTTTGCCTTACGGCATGCAAAATATTACATTTGAATTTAATAATATAGTTACAAACATCAAATTATTATTAACACCCTTCAGAAGTTAATGGACAGGTACAGACAAACCAAAAATGTTGAATTAATGAAATGTGAATCTCTCGCATAATTATTAACATGCAATGAAGAATATAAAATAAATGTCATAATGTCAAAAAGATAAATGTCAAAATGTTTAATGTCAAAATATTCTAGAACAACAACAATCACAAATAATACTACAGACTAAAGATACTGTCGTAATGTCAAATTATGTTTGATGTCGACATAGTTCCTACAGTGTAAAAAAATAACAGGAATATGTCATCATTATAAATCATAATAAATCACAATAAAATCATCATAAGGTATAAACATTCGAAATTGCAAAGACAAGGTATTTTTTTTTCTAACAATAACTTTTACTATAGAGATTTGTCATTTAAAAAGTCTTTAATTGTGTAATAACATTTCTCTAGCAATAGCTTTGCTAATTGTTTTTTATAGCAAATTATGGGTAGGCCTTTTAAATTTTCAGGTACTTTATTACATATAAGCGGTCCCATGGAAAGGATGTTATTTTTTTATTAGGCTGTTTTATGACCACCCGTGTACAATTGGTTTTTATATTGCGATCTTAATGGTACTGTGCGTTTTCTTATTTCAACCATTGAGGTAAATAAGTGTTTGTTTAATTTTAACGAATAGGGCAACTTCTAGTATATACAAACAAGGTAATGTCAGAATTTTTAGGGATTTAAATACGGGTTGACAACTTTCAGTAGATTAAGACCTGTCATTGATCTGAGGTATCGTTTTTGGACCCTAAATATTCTTTCTCTCTCACTGCAGTTGCCCTAAAATATGACACCGTATCTTAACAATGAAGCAACTAATCCATGATAGGCTATCACCTCATGTATCAATATGTACTTTATTTGAGAGATTATAGAGTACATATTATTATGAAGATTTATTTAACTTTTGGCACACACTTTCAGCATGAGATTTCCATGACAATTTGTTGTCAATATGCACTCCTAAGAATTTTGTCACTGAAGTTGTGTCTACGATTTGGCCAAATTCAGCAACTACTTTTTTTTGGCTGTAGACTCTCGTGAAAATGCACGGCTTTAGTTTTTTGTAAATTTATGACTAGATTATTTTTATTAAGCCAATTTATTACCGTTTTAAGTGTACTGTTTATTTCTTCTTCGTAGTTCGACTCATTCTTACATTCGACTATAGCAGTGCTGTCGTCAGCACATAATGTCATTGGTTGACGAATTTGACGGGGTAGGTCATTAAAGTAGAAATAGTAATGGACCGAGCACACTGCCCTGTGGAACTCCGAATTCTGTTACTCTACAACTGGATAGGTATTTCAGTTCACGCTTGGTTTTAGTATAGATTCTCGATATTTCTGTGTATTGTTTTCTATCCGTGAGATATGACTTAATCATGTTTAGTACGTTTCTTCGTATGCCGTAATCGCTAAGCTTATTTAAGAGAGTATTGCGTTTTACATAATCGAATGCCTTTGTCATGTCTATGAATATTGCACATATAGGGTTTTTCTTATCCATATTACTTATTATTAGTTTTAAAAGATCGAATATTGCCATGTTGATATTTTTATTTTTACGAAAGCCCTTTTGTTCTTCACATAAAATGCCATTTTTAGTTAGAAAGGTGTAAATAGATTCGTATATAATTTTTTCAAATATCTTAGAGAACACTGAAATTAGAGCTACTGGTCTATAGTTTGAAATGTCTTCCTTGTCATTCTTTTTATGTAATGGATTTATGATCACAGTCTTTAATTTATCAGGGAATATACTTGAGCTTATACACACATTCATTATATGAATACAAAAATTAAAATGTGTTGAGAAGATTTCTTCGATTAGAGACAGCATTCTCTTTGTGCAATTGCTGCTTATTACAGATAATCTGTTTTAATGCTTAGGACGCTTAGGTACATACACAGCTCCTGATGTATTTTCGCTGGCAATATTACACACTTGTGAAGTTGTCGTCAATGTTTGTTTAGTTTGCGTCAATTTGTCGTTAGTCAGATTGGATGTTTGGGTTTCTTTATTAAGCATTTTAATTTTTTTGTAGGGTGAGCCTCTAATCTTGGACTCATTATTTGAGACAAGCGGTGAAATGTTTTAATGTCTTGTTTTTTTATTTTTGCGAGCTGATGATGGTGAGCCATTTTTTATATCAGGCGTTATGCAAATCTTTTTACAGGTTTCAACAGTGTTCGTTATTTAAGTCGTCTATTTCTCGATGAGCACTCATTAGTTGCATATTAAGTGATTTTATTTGTTTGTTTAATTCGTTAACTATGTCATTGTCACTATAGTAATGTGGGCTGTCTGGTATGCTCAACATTGTGGTGTCAAATATTGTTTTATCATCGTCATTTGTCATGTCAGACAAGTTACTTAAAGATCCCATTTTGTGCGGTTTCTGATGTGTTATGTTCTTATCTGTATCCATGTTTTATTATTATGTCTCTAGCGCCTTCTGTTATGTTATCCCTAGCACGTAACTGTGGAAATAATTAGTGATAGAACATTCACAAAAAGACAACGGTAGGGTGGCCGAGGTTCGAACCTGGTGCTCGAGTGCACGTTACATACATATGTAGCTATCACAGCCCCCGTGCCACGAAGTAGTTGGCAGCTTAAGTTGAAATCAAGTAGTGCTTGTCAAGGGTTAAGCAATTTGAATTTTGGAGCAGTTGATTTTTTCCACTTAACGCGGGTACAATTTTGTTAAAAACACAAAAGCACTTTCTTAATTTTGAGTTGGAATAATGTCTGGGTTTGGGTTTCTTTATTGTTTTATTTATTTCACTGTTTATTTGTCTCTTTATATTGACACCTTAATGGTTTTTTTATGTTCGTGATTACTAACTTAACACCAATATTTTGAACACTCTTGTTTTTTATTGTCACTTTGATAACGTTCACACTAATAAATTACTCCTTTATACACTGGTTGTTAATATGAGAATCACACAAATACGATTAATATTTTTATTAAATTATAAACACGGAGCTCTTTTGCTCAGATGTCAAGCGAACAGCGCCACCTGGCGAATCTCGTAATGTAATTTAAACTATTAAATTAGCTTAGCATCGTAGCAATAGATGGTAAGCTTGAAAATATATTTAAAACAATTATTTTCATTGAAGATAGTTGCATTTAAATTGTAAGATAAAATTATTTTTTTATTAATGTTCTCCAGTAATGAAAATAAAGTAATAAAATAAACTTGGTCGTTTTATTATCTCTTGTTGAGCGTTATATCTGCGCCACTGTGCAGATTTTCATAAATTGCAAATCTCAGCCATACCAAAATGGTTACACTATTTCAATGAATGAATCTGCTACATTGGGGTTGACTCCTTGCCTAACTGAATTCACTTTACCAATGTTTTACATGGAGGTCTCAGATTACAGAACAGTAAACATATGGCGCCTACGGAACAAGACAGCGCAACCACCAATACAAATACAAATTGAAAAACTTATACAATCATGCGTTAGGCGTTAGTACTGTCCGTATATATAAGTTTCTCTGTGGTGTGGTTAGTACGAAACTATACGCGTCGCACTGATTACACGTCACAAGTGATTTTATGTGTAAAAACGTCTTTGGTGTGGCAGATATGCGCTCCCCTATTAGCCTATAGCATAATATTTATTAGTAATAGTCTATGTGATGGCTTGGGAGACCTGCCTTACGAGATTTGCTATTGTATGCGTAAACCGAAAACTCACAGAAGGCACCACACTAGCAAAATCGAAAATATTCACGCAGCGCCATATTCTCACCACTAGTATAACATTACTCGCCGCGACGCGCGCACGCTTTTTTGAGCGTCGAACTTGGTTTTCTTCCTAATTTGAAAATCATCTCCAATTCTGGAGCACATTGTAACCGCAACAGCCTAGATATCAGCAGTGTATGTTTGACTGGATATTCGGAACACTGGTGGCCACCAGAGAAGAGAAGAACGGCGGGAATCTTCTAGCATCTGAGCAACTGACCCATGAAGCAGCCTCGGTAAGCGATTTGCAATTTTCTCGTTGGTTTTCACGTCGAATGGTCCCCAATCGCTTTCCTATAGGCTAAATATACACGAAATTGGACTTCCACGCATCCACGTGTGAAGTCGTAATAAGTTCTCATACCGCCCCTAGGAGTACGGCTATTTTACACGCCTGCCCCTACAGTCTTGCATCGTTAAACATTGCAAAAGTTGTTCTCAAAATCAAAAGCAAAAGAAGATGGAATATCTTGCCACAGGTAACTATTCATTATTTAATAGTTTGTTTTACCCACTAATATTTACGGCTTCCTCGGACGGAACACAAAATATTGGCTGTAATTGGTTAGTGTTGCCAGTTTACATCGAAATAAGTTTCCTTGAATTAGGGAAATGTACTTCGGACGTAGGAAGATCAAGTAATTTATACAGGAAAATTTTGTAACTAGTGTGCAATTGTTTTTAGTGATTCAGTATCAGTAATGGAACACATTTCCATTATTTGTTCAATACCTTTTTTATCCGATTTATAATCTATAAAATATGGACACAATCTATTCGTATAAATGAACCATAGGCACGCGGTGGGGCTGCGACAGGGGCGCGGGGTATCCGGGAGGAGTTATAAGTGATAATCGTATTGAACGTTCGCTGACCATTTTTGCGTTCATTTTCGTACAAGAGTAAAGTTGTGACTTGGCGCTGGTACAAACAGCTTACCGTTGAACTTTCTCGGACAAGGAGCTTCGTATAGTTAAGATAGAACTTCGCTTAAGGTAAGTTCGTTTAATCTTATAATTATAAGCAAAACATTTATTATTTCGAAGTATTGTTGGACCTGCTGATGATTGTATTCATAAATATATTTGTATTTTATAAACTCAATTTCTTTTAGTATGATAGATACTTCTTTTGTATATTTTTCGCAGAATTTTTATATTTATTTGTCTTTGATTTTAATTCTCTTTAAATTTAATTTAATTGTATTCTACTTTAAACTTAAATTTCGATTTTGTAAAGAGTATACTACACACAAATTATTTCATGGTTTATGTAAAATGGGTGATCTGTAACACAGGGCCTTACCTATCTCAGACACCCTTCTCTATACAAGGCTACGCATTATGATAGTCACTGTATTTTAATGTCGAGATAAATAAAGAATTTTTATTATTTATTATTATACAGAACTACACAGCACATGTTTAAGTACTATGTACCAACGGAAGATCTACTATTTACTGTACTATGATCTACTATGTACATTTGTCATATCACAAACACAATAGAAGCCAAAATCGGTTGAACGGGCTGTAAAATGGGATTATTTAAATGTCTAATGGGCATCTACGGTACTTTCACAGTTATTATGTCTTGTGACTGGGACTGTAGCACCATAATTTTGTAATATTTTATTTTGTCTTTTGACAATTCAAAAGTGCCTGTAACTGGCCTACTTGAAATAAAGTGCTTTGACTTTGACTTTGACTTTAATGTTATCTCAAATGAGTGAGATAAGTGATTTTTTATTTTTCAACACACTTGCTCATAAAGTGGCTCCAATTTCACCGCAATTAGGCACATAATGATACCTGTTATCAAACTGTGACTTTTTCATTGCTAATATTCACAAGTGAGTTATAGAGTTTTTATTTTATTTTATTTGTTCTTAAAAAAGTTTCGATACAAAAAAGATCGTGCTCAATAGTACAGATAAATTAATGTACCTATTGCTTGCTCATTTCATGCAACTTCGTATTAATTTCAACTTGTACGTGCTTAATAAATAAAACTTTCACTCAAATATAAATTTTATTTGCTCTGTAATTAAGAAAAATTGAAATTCCATATTTTGTACGTGGCTAAAACACTATCCACGAAAAGCCAAAAAAAAAAGAAACCTCATTATTTTAGTCTATGGCCGATCGCCATTGTTAGCATAGGAAAACTGATTAATTGTGCCCGCCATTGTGAAAAAAATTCGCAACTCGTTTTTACTGTTGAAAATGTTTTTTTTGTATTATTGTCTGTGTTGAAAAACGTCGTATGATACACGTGTGTATTGATGATTACCGTCCTCGGCTCTCTTAAGACCCTCACCTACGGCTCGGGTCTCAATGGCGCCTCAGCGGTAATCACCAACATTGCACACTTGTACCATAATGTACTATTATGTATCTGCCCCACCAAACTGTGTGGCTCTGAAATATCTATTTTTGAGTCATCGTAGAAATCGCCAAGAAGACGTAATTTGCGACCAAATGTTAATTATGCAACTGATATCCCACTATCGCTTCGAGATGCTGCGCGGAGACCTAACATAACTGTAGGTAATTCGTCGACCCATGACTTTCCGTTTAATCGAGCCATAAGGGCTTTAAGTGTTCTATGCCAGCGCTCTACAACTCCATTTATTTGTGGGTGGGAAGCCGTGGTGCGTATCCTATCACATCATCACATCATCAGCCTATTAATGTTCCCACTGCTGGGACACAGGCCTCCTCTCTGTGAGAGGGAATGGGCCGTAATCCACCACGCGGGCCCAGTGCGGGTTGGTGGATGTCACATGTCTTCGAATTTTTGGTTCTAGGACATGCCAGTTTCCTCACGATGTTTTCCTTCACCGTTTTGAGAGCAGTTGTGATGAAATAATTTACACAAAGTAAAGCACCTGCCCGGGCTCGAACCCACGACCTGCAACTTGTAAGTCGCGGCTGATACCACTGGGCCACCACTGCTCTCCGCATCCTATAAATACTCATAATTATCAATAGTTGTTGGAAAAGCGTGCTTTCGAATTGGCGGCCTTGACCACTTGTTAATTTTACTGGGCAACCGTATCGGCAGATACAATCTCTGTATAAAACACGCGTGACTTTCTCGGCGGTTGTATCCTGCATGGGGAAGGCTTCAGGCCATCGTGTACATCGGTCTATTACCGTTAAGCTATACTTGAAACCATTTTGCGAAATCGGAAGTGGACCGATTATATCTATAGTAGGTATGTGCCGGAATCTATCAACTTTAGGAAACTGGCCTATATCTGAAATAGCATGGCGACCGGTTTTTGATAGTTGACACTCTATATATGTTTAGAACATTCGTTAATGTTGCTGTTCATCATTGGCGAGAAAAAAATGCTGATTAATTTGTGGGTCTTTTACTTTCAAACGCGACTCACCTTACTTCTTGTGGTATATACGATCGCGCACAGTCAGTGTATGCATCAAAATATATTGGTTTTTTACATGAATACATGTAGGTAAATATAATTTCTTAAAAGTGAGATTATTTGCATTGCATGCTATCACGTAGTTGTCGGTTTCTTGCAACTCAGCTATCCGGTTGTAGTCTATGCTCATGGGACAGAAAACTGTTTCCATACGCGATAAGGTATCTGCTACTGTGTTGCTATGTCCTCTTATGTGACGTATATCGGTTGTGAACCCGCTGATATATGATTAATGCCTAATTCTACGAGCTGTTTCATCGGATGGATTTTTTCCTAATTTTGAAAAGGCGTAAACTAGCGGTTCATGGTCTGTGTACACGGTGATCTGACGTCCTTCAAATATTTTTCAAAGATACTTTATTGCCATGTATATGACCAATAACTTCCGGTCGTAAGCGGAGTATTTCTTTTGGGCCGACGTCAACTTTTTTGGGAAATAAGATTAATGTTCCCAAACGCAAATCTCCGAAGCGTCGGTCATTTAGGCTAGCGTCGAATTATACCTTGGATGAGACAATCTACCGGCCGTTCTAAGACCAGTCTTACATTGTTCAAAGGCCTCACTACTTTCTTCAGTCCTTTGGATTTTACTTTTAACCCTTTTTGTATTGCCGAGATACTTGTTGAAACTTGAAAGTCGACGGCGTTGGGCAAACGAGCACGGTGAAAATTCACCATACCTGTGAAACACCGTAACTCTTCAACTGTCTCCGGTTTTGGGTAGTGTATGATGGCCTTGACCTTTTCTTCTGTCGGACAGATGTAGTGACACGTGGTAGCCAAAAAACACCAAATTAGTTTGCCCGGAAGCGCATTTATCTAAATTCACTGTTATCTGTTATCCCGTGTTTGTGTAACCGCTGAAAAATTATGCCTAAATGTTCGAGGTGCTGAGTTTTATTCTCACTCATGATCAGTGCATCATCTATATGATTAAAAACAGAATCTAGGCCGTGGGAAACCGAGTCCATGAATCGCTAGAACTGGACATTCGGATTACGTTATCCGAATGTCATTCGAGGAAACTCATATAGGCCGAAAGGCGTTATTACTGTTTTCTCGACGTCCTCCGGCGCGGTCTCAATGCAATGATATGCCCTATATATACCGGTTTTGGAAATAATGTTCTTACCGGTCATGTTATTAGTAAAATCTTTTAACCGCGGCATTAGGTATCTGTCTGGCTTCATGACTGCATTTTTTTTTAATTTTTTATCAATTATACAAAACAGTTCAGGATTATTCGTATTAAATAGCAACCAAAAGCCACTAAGGTTTAAACATGTGCTATCATGAGTCTATCAATCCACATGGCCTAATGTCCCCATTATTTTTCTTAACTACGCTTGCCCAAGGGCTCTTTGAAGGTCAACAGATACCTAATTCTTGCATTTTGTTGAATTCATCTTTGATACGTTAGTGACGGACGGGCGCTAGAGGCCGTGCTCGTGCAAAGAGGAGAGAGAGAGCCAGTAGGCATTTTTGATCACTTTTGAAATGAAGAAAGTTTTCATGCTATTAAATATTTAAAGCAAGAAATACCTTGGTTGTGCTCTAGTACTATGTATATGTAACTAATAGCCGGTGACGGTCTTATGTATGACTATAAGTATACTTTGACTTTGTAAATTTTCTATCGGTAAGTTAACTTGAATAAAAAAATAGTAGTTTATGATACTGTTGCATAATAAGGGGTATTAAAACATGAGTGTGTGTTTAAAAACCAAGCCGTAGGCGAGGTTTTTAATAGTATTCACACGAATGTTTTAATACCTAGTTATGTGCAGTTTCATACACTACTTTATCTACACTCATACATTTTGGGATTGAACCTACTTAATATCTTTTTTTTGCATTTTCCATGCCATAAAAAACGTATGAATGGCGCCAAAACCCAGCACATCACCGCATTATCTGCGCATGCGCTAAGGCTTAGCACACGCACTGCGATATTTATTCGCGCAATTTTTCCGCCCATTCTGCGACCTATGGAATTGTATGAAGCTGCTCGCATTGCGGTAATCAAATCCGTGTTTTGCAACAGAATCCACAGCACCGCGGCGCGAATTTAATTCGCCTGAATATTTTGAGCTCTATGAACAGGTAGAAAGAGACAAAATTCGCGCGAATAAAAATCGCAGTGCGTGCTAAGCCTAAAGCGGGCATTGTCACAGACAATTTAAAATTGGAATCAAATCTTTTAATAATAGGTACTAAAACGGCATTACAAAAAAATATTGATGGAAATATCTATCTAACTATCTCTCTAACAAAATAATGTTTTATAGCATTATTTTGTTAGAGAGATAGTGTTATAATGAGATTCTATTTTTAAATTTCGGTATTGTGTTTATAAAGTGTGTCAATATAAACTCGGTTTGAAGTTTTATAATTCGAATATTATGATATGAGAGTAGATAAAAATACTTTAAGTAACGGATAATCATGCTTATATAGAGATCAGCGAACACTTTACGTCGAATACTCAATTCAGAAATTGGCTATAACTCGAAGTCATATGAACCCTCGAATCATCAAATTAACAATTAAAGATTGTTAATAATTGACAATAATCGACAATCTTTTCTGCAGTCATGGCGACGACTGAATCACGCGAGGTCCTTGAAACTGACTTGGAATATGGTTCTAACTCGATATGCAAATTGTAGTAAACGATAAACAAAATTAGAGATATTTATTTTATATATTATTATTTGGCAATCGAGCCAACCGTCATATCAGTAATAACTGACGCCCACAATATACTCTGTTCTGTGATCAGTACACTTTGGATATATTTATAACTGCTGCCATTTTGACTTTTCTAAACATGGTACTTGTCTAATTGTATACTAAGTACTTTGATAATGATTAGAAAGATCAATTTGGATTGATACAAAACCTTTCAAGGTCTGCAGTATATCGAGATGTATGCGAACCTAATAACATAAAAAAAAACACACCTGCTCGTATATCACTGTAGCAGATGCAAAAGGAAGTAAGTCATGATGCCATCGTAGCACTTGTACGGCACTATACTTGGTCATTCTTCAAGAATCCTATTGCCTATCTCAGGCCAATAATAAACGGGTTGACCACTAAAAATGTGTTCTAAAATTAGAATAAACGAAACTGGAGCAGTTTTGACTATACGCAATAGGTACGAAAATTATAATATATTATGTCTCTTCTATGCTATCATTCATATTTTCCGGGCACACACGATCTTAGATGAGAGATGGAGGTGAATTACATCAGGTTAAATTTTCTTGACAGATTCCTTAATCTGGTTTTGTTTCTGGAGGTCAGACTGACAACATACCATTCTATTATCGATTAAAAATTAGTAAGTAAGTCAGTCAGTAAACTGAGCTGCAGCTGAATTGCGTAAGTATATTATCCAAAGCAAAAGAATCGATTCCTTCCCAAAAACGACTTTTCGTATCAATATGCAATACGTAAAGTCGGTTTTGGGAAAGAATCGATTCTTTTGCTTTGGATAATATACTTACGCAATTCGGCTGCTGGTCAGGTTAGATGCAAATGGTTGCAAGTGAAGCTGCTAAAAATGTCGCACTTACCGTCTTGTGTACTTGACAATAGCATTCGCAAAGTACTTGGAGATACCAATTTGTTTCGACAATGTTAAAAAATAAGAAATGTTACTTCGTTCTTTTGTCGCACCTATTGAAGGTGTGTTTTATATAATAGAACATGCTGAAACATCCCCATAGCTTAAATCCCGATCACTCTGCCACAGTGCAAATTTAGGTAAACTGTCTTCTGTATATTCGCATCCCGAGTTCACCCGAGTCCACGAGTTCTCTGAGCATAGGGTTCTCTTGTCTTGTGCCAATCTCCTAGTTCCTGCGCAAGCCTCATTCAGGTTCTGCCCGCGATGGCAACAATGTAGTCTGCCCATCTCGCCGCCGGACGACCAACGTTTCTTCTGCCAGTCCTTGGACGCCATAGTAGATTATGTTTCAAGTGACCAAAATAATGTATTGAGCGACTGTTTGAATCCAGAGCGAAGTGAAGGATTCTAAAGTAAAATCCTAAGCGTAGCGAGATTCAAAGTACTGGGCTCGAGGTGACATAAGTTTGGTACCGTGTGGCACACTCAGCTCGAGATTACATAAGTTTGGTACCGTGTGGCACACTCAGCTCGAGATTACATAAGTTTGGTACCGTGTGGCACACTCAGCTCGAGATTACATAAGTTTGGTACCGTGTGGCACACTCAGCTTTTCATTCCCCTCTATGAGAAAAACGTTTTCGCAGTTTTGGCAGTTTATTGTAACTGTTTTGATGGAAACAGAAAATGTCGTTGACTTATTTATCATTTGGGTATTCGTAATAACTTCAGAGTCTGGTTGATGATCATGTTCAGTCAATGGTGACATTTCACGCTGTTTTAAAGTGGATGGGCGCCGCGGCGACGAAGGTTAAAGGAAGGCCGTAATTTAATACTTTTCTCTCGATTCGTTTGGAAGTCAATCGTGTATGACAGTTTCTGCATTTAATTTTGCATTTTCAGGTGTTAATATTTCACTTTCACTGTAGGAACTCATCTTTTGTTCAATTTGTGTGACTCAAATTAAAATACTCTGTAATAATTTGATAAAAAAACCGTAATAAAATAAAACCGGCCAAGTGCGTTTCGGGCCACGCGCAGTAATAGGCTTCCGTAGATACATAATAGGACTAATAAGAAGGTTTTTGTTGTTACATGAACATTAAACCGGTTTCAGCGGCTCACAACTTCTAAAAACGGGGTCATTTGTACAAAGTTTTACTGTTCCAAGTACATTTTATAAGTTGGTCGACTATTACTCGTAAACTTGAAAAGCCTACTTAGCTGTGATAGTTTTCCTTTCAATTTTGTTATATATATTACTACCGTGATTTTTTTTACATAGCCAAAAGCAACCATTTCGGTGGCCCCTGCCATAATAGTTAGTAAGGTAAATTACAATTTAAAGCTTAATTTTACGCAAACGGATCTCTGAATCGGAAAATGGTTTTCACAGACCCGTAATATTTTTGAATGGCCTATCCAACGATACCCCACATAATGGGATAGACGAGAAACAAAACAAACATCCCCACTTTACGTCTATAGGACGTAAAAGAAAAAAATAACATGATTTTCTTTTACCAATTTTTCGGAATTATTAATATGTATATCCATGCCAAATTATAGATTTCTAGTACTAAAAGTCTCTGAGCTAAGCTGCGGACGGACAGACGGACATAGTGAAACTGTAAGGGTTCCTTTTTGACTTTGGAACCCTAAAAACCACAGATATAAATCTAACTACAGTTCGTACAATCAACGAAGACGCGGCCTACCACTATTCCTCCTAACCGTTTATAGTATATGTGTGCAAGCTTCCGTCAATGTTTGAGTGTTATCGGTACACACTAATTAACTATGAGTGCACACGCACACTACAATGAATAGACTAATCATTATAATAATTTATAGAAGAAGACATATACATACTAATCATATAATTGGTGGGGCGCGTCTTCGTGGATTGAATGAACTATAATGAGGCGATTGTATGTACTTCACGTGTCAAAAATGGGAGTTAAAGTACAAGCAATGATTGTACTTTGAGCTGTTTCATTTAGCATTATCGGCACCGGACGTCCACCGAAATCTATAAAAATGCCTGATTATGCCATATTGAGCTGTAAAAACTGTACAGAAAAAGTTGGCCGAGGCAATGGAAATATTTTCTTTCATTGGTAAGTAAATTTGTGTGAAAATGTGTCACGTTTGGTTTTCATACACTTGCGTTTTCTAGTTAGGTATATCTGTGGAAAAACGAATGAACGAGCTCGCATAGTTTTTTTTAACCAATGCCGCGTCGGCAGACGCACTTTTTTTATCACCAGCCAGGACTTTATCGAAGCGTATTGCGTTCAAACTTTTTAATTAATAATGTTACAAATTCAAAAGTAATTTCGTCACTGTTTTAAGTGTGCTGTGTATCGATAACCCTCAGCCTCTTTTCGAATATATGGGAAGAAAACAGCATTTCTATACAAATGTGTCATAAATGGCCATACATGACTAGGTATAGAGCTCTTGCTCTCTCTCAAATCCTGGTAGGGTTCAAAATAAGTGAGGCACAGGTAGACGCTACAATTGTGTTCATACTACATCGTCCCCTCCAGTGGAGCAGATTTCATCCGTATTTCATGTGAAGGGATTTACTAGACGTACCTAAAGACATGAATGCCTCGCGAATATACCAACCAATTACTGTACTTTTATATACTGTGTATATTTTTATCTACGTACCTAACTAAAATTAGTACTTGAAAAAAAATACTTTTAATACTAAGTCTTATAACCGTAAAACCGATAACCGTTGAGGTAGACGGGTTCTTGAGTGGAGACTGAGTGAGTGGAACTGGTAATCGTAAGGTAGGACTCCCTCATCTTGTGACGTCACGGTGTGCTTTAGTTTATACTGCAAAAGTGACGTCACAAGCCCCCACTCCTGAATTTTGATGCGCTTTATCTTTGTTAATTTTTAGGGTTCTGTACTCAAAGGGTAAAAACGGGACCCTATTACTAAGACTCAGCGGTCCGTCTGTATGTCTGTCCGTCTGTCACCAGGCTGCATCTCATGAACCGTGATAGCTAAGCAGTTGAAATTTTCACAGATTATGTATTTCTGTTGCCGCTATAACAAGAAATACTAAAAAAAAGACTAAAATAAATACGAGAAGTGGGGCTTCCATACAACAAACGTGACGTTTTTTGGATAATGGTACGGAACGCTTCGTGCGCGAGTCCGACTCGCACTTGGGCGGTTTTTATTAAAATGATAAAGCAAAAAATATGGGTCCAATATTATTTGATAATCTCTCTGACGGATAAATGGAACTATATTAGTTCTATCCAGGAAACATCCCTAACAAGACAATGTTGTGATTTAACCCCGTGTTAGCAACTTACTCTGAGTTAAGTTTTTGCTTCTTAACGAGACACATGGTATTGTGACATCCCCAATCCGCTTCGTAAAAGTGCTCCTATTTTACGCAAAAGTACTTTAAACCGAATCCAGTTAACCAAACGGTACCGGCTTAAATTGACGATCGGATTCGAAAATTCGAAGGTCGAATACGAGCGTCTTTTTATCTGGATAGAGATGTGTGAATTACGTAGTGGAGATAGGGTTCAATATGCTATGTGCAGTTGAGCTTATCGCTTCGACTCTGTGTCAATGTGGTTTAACCTTGTAAGCGGGCCAAGTACGCTAGGGTAGGCCGTAGGGGGTAGAAACAGTGATATAATTTTACACGACTATAGGCAAGCCAAAAGGAGGGTTATGATTTTAACCTATAAGTATAGTCATCGATTCCCTCATAACTTCTAAACTGCTTATCATAATGTGTTTTTAACCGACTACAAAAAAGGAGGAGGTTCTTAATTCGTCGGAATCTTAATTTTTATTTTTTTATCAACACTTTATGTATTGCTGGAACGGTGAAAATGGTGAACTATTTACTGGTTTGAGTTGGCCTGAAGTGTTGTGGCAGTTTTTTTTTTATTAGTCACAAACAAAACTGTTACACTGTTTAGGTAATAGTCCAGTCAACGAGGATGTTTGTTGTATGGAGACTTCCGAAAAACTCTCCCGCCTATTAAATTTGACATGTGATGACATTAGGTAATACAGAATTTTGGAAAGGTTTGGAAAGGTGTAGTGATTCGTATTTTGTACATATGTTTCAGTAGACAGTAGACGCGGTTTAACCGACCTCAACATGTGAATAAAGGTTTCTTTTACAAATTAACTGGATAAAATATCTGCGTTAACTCATTTTTCTGAACAAATTCTAATGTTGAAAGTTCATATAAATTTATGAATTTCGTGCAGTAATTTTTGAACACTAATTTGTGTCAAAATCTTGTCGAGCAGACTGGTTATGTGATCTAAGAGCATCGATACAAATAGCGTCCCGCACCAAAGGCTACCCATCTTCCTTGGAAACAAAGACATGGCGTCCGGTCTTTTGCCATAGTCGCGTGCCAGGCCATGGGGTCCTTATACGGCCGGGATGGCGATAAGACCACGTCAGATGATGTCGTTGATGTTCAAGTGCCGTGCTATGTGACTCATATTTCAGCTGCATGACAGGCCGTGGTGGAGAACTACAGGGAGCGCCTAAACCTAGGGAACCACTGAGGTAAAAAGTAGTGTCGTCAAATAAGGTAGCTATGTTTGACGACAGTGGTGCGTCATGCTTTGGTGACGCTGCCACTGCGGTTTCAAATAACCTCAAGCGGTGGTAATATAATAACCTCATCAGAAGTTATATTTCCATGCCATTAGGAGTTGAAACTCTTGGTAACCAAAATAAGTGAATTGCTTGTAAATATTTATGTAATAGGTATTCTCTGAAAAACAGATAAATCCTTACTGTATAATAGCGATTGACAAAGATGCAAACGATTAAATATGTAGTTAATAAAATAAAGTGGCAAAATGCGAACCAGATGTAAATGATAACATGCAGAAGTAGGCTTACGTTTTAACTCAGTCACTTTACGGAAAACATAATTCAGTAGATAGTAGAGATGGGTCGTCGACGTATTTTTCGTTAACGAAACTAGACCGTCCATTTCCGTTGATCGACGAGTCGATCAACTAGTTGAAATTGTCGACTAGTCCATTACGTAAACTATGTTAAGTAGACGTTCTTTGTAAACTTTGCGACGACGCGACGCGCGGCTGCTACGGTTCGACAACAGCTTTCAACTTTCCGATTTAACGTAAACAAGTACAAACCAGTTTACCTCGCTTCGTTCGATCGGTCAATCGCTTTACTCTTCTGCACACGTGAAACTATAATTATTGGCGTCCTCTTCTTCTTAACACAATGCATTTTTATTCCAAAATGGATTCGGCTCATAGAAATATCAACTCTTTGTTTATAGATTTAGAGTTCAAATTAATTTGCTCGATATTCGTCCGTTGTTAACTTGTACTACCCAACTAAGTTCTCGCGTCGGTCGTCGCGTTACAAGTCGACATGAACATAGTCGAGTCTCAGTTTAGCCGTCTACGAATTCAACTAGTTCGTTGATTAACGGTGAACCGTCGAATCGTTCATTGTACGTCGACGGTCGAATTAACTAGTTCGTTCATTCAACGCCCATCGCTAGTAGATAGCCCTCTTCCTGGTCATTGCACAACCTAGATGAGTTGATACCTCATTAAAATTCGTGCAGCCGTTAGGATGCTACAGGGTACATGGTATCCCAAATACAAACATACATTGGCACGCGTCATAAACATATAGTCGTCTTTGCTGTCGCGCAATCGGGTAAGAAAGACACAGACACCATCAACTGAATACAAATCCATGCTTCGATACTTATACCCATTCAAATAGTATAAATGTGAGAGTAGATCTGTTTGTTACGTTTTCAAAACTAAACCGCTGAATCCACTTTGATGAATTTGGCTATAGAGATACAACGGACCTTGGAGGAGGACATGGCTACTCTTCATAGTATACAACGACGTCGTAGGCACTAGCTAGTATATAATAACCTACATGTAAGATTCCCACATAAATGGTCCGCTTATCAGCGAGCGTCTCTGTAACTAACATGCCTGCGTCCTATTGATAAATATATTATCTATGTTCACAGGAAACCAGCGGTCAGAATATCAAAGTGCAAAAATTAAAATGACTAAATAATCCATAAATCCATACGAAGCCCGCTTATCACAGGCAGTCTTCCCAACAGGAAATGGGTTTTGATTAACAGTCATGTAGCTGCCTATTTATAGCGTGTCATGTTCACATCAAATTATCAGTTCACTTCTGTATTCAACGAGCTGTCATCGAGAGTGGACGTCGATGAAACCACGTTGTTTGGAGATCAAGATGTTTCACATGCGTGTATTGCTGTTGTTAGCGTTGCAGCTGGCGATAGTGCAGTGCTTCAATTGGGGTGAGTATAAAGTTGTGAACGATAATAATTTAGTTTTAATAAATTTTATTCTAATTTGAGTTTATTGGTATAAATAACGTTTATTAACGCTTACCAGAATCGTACCCATTTTACAACCACAATGAAAAGTACTCAACATTTTTGGTAGGAATTGTTATGTTACCTAGTTTAAAGAACTTTGAATTTTTATAATATTGATCCCCCATATTCAAAATTTGTTAATTTGTGTTCGATTACGCGTCCGCGTTTGGGTCACAGAGGTTCATTTTTTGTGTACCAAAGAACTATACCGGCTCAGTAGATTCAAAGCAAATTGGCTGAGACAAATGAACAGACAGATTCAGGAGTGATCGTATAACGGGTTCCCTTTTTTCATTCGGACGTATGGAACTCTAAAAATTAGTTTTATTTACGAATTTAAGAAATTGGATGCAAAAATGTGAATCTTCTAAATTATGGGTGGTTTTATTCGGAACCTGTTGCGAGCTAGTCCGATACCCACTTGCCGTTGCCGTTCTTTTTGTTTCAACGATCCAAAAAAAAAAGTGATCCAACTAAATCGCTTTCCAGCGGCAATGAAAGTACCTTTCGGATGCCGTTACCTAGCATTATCGATAAAATTAATTGATTAATGAACGCCACAAAAAAAAAACGTAAATTATTGCAAAAAGCATGGCTGAAAAGTGCCACTCTGACACCAGATCAATTTTCAAGCAGTCTGAATTCTAATGCAGTTAGTAGCATTTACTTCAATATAATATGTGAATTCATTTTATAATCCTTGTGAGTAATGTGAGAAGTAATGCGTGTGCCCACACGCTTCCCGGATAAAAACTATCCTTCGCCTTCCCAGGGCCTGAAACTATATCCATGTTTAATCTATATCTATACTTCTACATCTATACTAATATTATAAAGAGGAAGGATTTGTATTTTTGTATGTAACGAATAAACTTAAAAACAACTGGAGCGATTTCAAAAATTCATTCACCGTTGTGTGTGTTGTCCCTGGGTGACATAGGCTACTTTTTAACCCTGTAATCCCACGGGAACGGGAAACCAACTAGCAAAGCAGTCCTATAATCTAAGCCTATACCTCTAAAAAGACATATAAATGAGTTATAAAGGTTTTAGCGGTGACAGTGTGTTGTATAAAAGTGTTCGACAACATAATTTGATGAAAACGTTTTAAAAAGGATGAAAACGTTTACCACATCATTTTATACAACCGTTATAGTATGTGCTATAGCAAGCGCTAATATCATTAGTACAGAATAATACTGCTCTATAAAATTGTTAAAATATGCTTTTATTCATCTGATTAGTGTAATAAAGGTTACTAACAAACTGCTATAATCGTTTCGTTTTAGCAGTGATGAACACTCAACTATAACACGATCTTGTCATATTGAGAGTATTCGGATCTTTGCTATAGTACTTAGTACGTTAGTAGTTACAAAAACTCTTCAATAGGGTTATTTTGTGATGTAGCTTAGTTCCAGATTACTACTATGTAATGTACCTGTATTTTATTAGTTTAGAGATGACTATTATAGTTTTACTAATAAGCATATCACACAAACACCTTTTTAGAGCAGAATTGTTGTGTAATGACTTTTCAGTTCCTATTATATAATTGTTAGTACCATGACAGAGTATATGTTTCTTTAATAACACAAAAACAACACATAAAAGTGGATAAATTTTGCTGTTAAATGACAATTATGTCCTGTTTTTTTTTATCTTTTATAACCATATTCAGACATTTTTATTCGGCGTGCTGTAATGGAATTTTTTTTTTGTGAAAACTCAAAAATACAAGGGGGCACGTAAAATTTATGGTAAACCTAACCATAGATTATCCGTAAAATTGCGGTCGCACATCATTTCACACTCTATAAATAAATATAATAATATACTTTTTTATTCAATACAAATTGCTTCAATCCCTTTATAAATATAAAATACATATATTTTGTTAAGTCTTTAAACTCTCATGATAGAGGAATAAATGGTGAGTGAGGTAAAGGTAACATAAACTCTCGTATGGTATGAACAAGTACTATAAAAGATCTTTAAGGTTACACTAGTCGAAAATTCTTCCATACAATCGTAGTCTAGGGATTATTCCACTGTTTGACGATGCACGTTCAAAATAAAAAGTGATATAAATTTGTCTCATCATTATATAGCCCTGTATGGAAGCGAAAAAGTAAAAAAAAAAAAATTTTGAAAGTTATGAGCGTCGAAAGTTCCACATTTCGACACTAATTTTAACGCATTTTTGGGCGCGAATAAATACCATAAGAAGACGGAAAATTGCAAAACGGCCTCCTTACAGGGATAGATTAGTAGTTCAACAATGCAAATAATTTTATTTTGAACAGATAGATTTAGTAGTTTTTTCATGATATCTAGACTGCCAAAGGTCTGTCTGTTTAAAAAATTTCGCGCGCTCGGTTTCGTCCTAAATCATTATCCATTTCGGTACCAATTTGCAAAAGTGTGTATTCATACGCGAACTAGCTTCCTACTGCTCATCACAACATCTATCTCTTCCGCACGTGTTGTCGGTTGATATAAAATGCATTTCAACCCCGCGCACAAAATAGTTCGTGCCGTCGACTAGTGTACCCTTAAAGGTGTTTATTAACCAGTACATCACTATTTTGTGACCTGTGCACTGTTACATAGCGTGTATGTGACTGGTTTGTCATGTGTGACATTGTTATTGGTTCTTTTTAACACGGAATGGAGAAATAAATGCGCCACTTTCGAATAAAATACACCTTCTTTGGGGCTTTATAGGACTAAAAACAGTGTTTCCCAAAACGTTCTATGGCTTATTATAGAACTAGTTTTTGTTACTTGGGAACTACGCGGGTGAAACCGTGAGGCATCCGCTAGTATAAGTAATGTTTGATAAATACAAGGCTTTTTGCTAGTTGCCGGCCGCCTCGGAGCTAAAACAACTGCGTGACTACTGTGTTACAAGGCTGATACTCTAGCAAGAAATGCACTATGTTATATAGGATGGAACAACCGGCTCCGAGAAAAAAAAAATATCTATACTAATATCTTAGCGAAACTATCTTAGTATGTTTGTTACCCGAACCAATTTAGATGAAAAAATCGGTCCAGTAGTTTTTAAATTTCTTAGTTACACACAAAAATACAAATCTTTCCTCTTTATAACATTAGTATAGATATAGATTAGTAATTATCACTTGGCGGTAGTTTCCGACTGAACCTTCAGCTTCGGCTTCGCTCGTCTTTCGGCCAAAAATACCGCCTTCGGCTTCAGCCAAGAAACCATCCCAGCGCATAAGAGTGTTCCGAACTGACCCATTGGTCTCCCGGTCGCAAATACTTCTACCGATTGTAATGTCTTGTGTTCGTTTCCAAGATCCGGCAAGGTACGAATTTTTATTCGCAATGGTAGCTCGGACTTTGAAAGCTGGCATTGTAGCCACACCTCGAAAAGCACACTAAGCCGTTGGTCCTGCGCGGTGCAGATCACTCTTCGGTCGTGTCGAATTATCGTCCCATCGGACTATCTTGATGTCACGAATTTACTAAGGGAATTTAAAGTGTATATCGATAGAATTGCATTGCTTCCGTCCATGTGACGTACTTGCAATTTCGCTTAGTAAATTGTAGATTGTGTTACAAGGGACTAAAATAATGTATTGCGAGCGAGAGCGATTGTTTGAATCCAGAGCGAAGCGAAGGATTCTAGAGTAGAATCACGAGCTAAGAGCGCAATTCTAGAGAAGAATCCTAAGCGTAGCGAGGGACTCAAAGTACGGCGCTCGAGTTTTAGTAATTTTGGTACCGTGTAGTGCAGCTATGAAAAAAGTAAATAAGAGAACCAAATTACTAATTAATTTTAGATACGTTTTCGCAATTTTGGAAGTTTATTGGATAGTTTATTGGGAACAGAAAATATCGTTCACTTATTTATCACTTGGGCATTCGTAATAACTTCAGACTCTGGTTGATAATCATGTTGAGTCAATGTTGAAATTTCACGCTGTTTTGAAGTGGATGGGCGCGGCGACAAAGGTTGAATCGGTGGTTGAACTGAGGAAGGCCGTAATGTAGTACTTTCAACTACGTGCTTGCAAAATGTTGTCTTATTTTCAATTGAGTCCTCGATGTATCCTTCCGCGACACCACTGGATTTCCATCCGCTCTCAATAGGGAACATTACTGCCAATTGCTCCCACCAGATGGCGCTTGACGGCTCTGAGTAAACAAAAACATAACAACATGGCGTCTACTACTGTTTGTGGTTACCGAACTCTTTTTTACTGTTTTTAAGATAACTTGTGTTCAAAAACCAAATAATAATTTTGGGAAAGTTAGGTAGCTTCATTTTTCTTTCACTATTTGTTTTATATTTTGTATATGTTACGGCTAAAGGTAGGTGTGAACCTAAACTTAAGATTAGCCGGCTAAACCTAGGTTTATCTTCGACGAAATGTTAATGTTAGTTTGTTCTATCTTTAGCCGGCTAAACTTAGGTGTAGCTGCAGGTCCTTGGCTAAAAATGTAGAAGGAAATGGAAAAGGAAACAATGTAATAATGTTTACTATTTTGACACGAAAACTTTATTAAAAAATAATCACTTTCATTACACATACTTTTATGTACTATGTAGGTATTCAAAGTAACAATTATTACAATTACAAAATTATGCCGGCTACAACTAGGTCCAGCCATTCCCTGTTGGATAAAACTAACCTAACCTAACCTCGGGAGCTTAGGGCACCCCGACACGGACAGGTTAGGTTCGAAGGGGATGACGGGAGCTGAAGTGAGCGAGCAAAGCGAGCGAACTCAGCTCCCGTCGTCCCCTTCGTGTTAGGTTACTTTAGACCCTGCATTCAGAAATAGGAGCCCCGCGCAGCGGGGCTTCGTCGACCATGTTGCATAAACACTAAACTAAATTGCACCAATACCTAGTTCTAGCCGGAATGATATCGGATAGACCTAGTTTTATCCAACAGGGAATGGCTGGACCTAGTTGTAGCCGGCATGATGAAGGCGCCGACATTGCAAATACGCGCAACCAACTGCATAGAAAAATGACGCAATACTAAACCAAAACATTGCCACGTGCACGCGTGTTGTCTCCCCACCGCCCGCGCCCCCTCAAGCCTTCCGCCGGCCCGGCGCGCCTATCGAATACATTTTTAGCCGTTTCGTTTCGGTTAATGTGCACATTAACCGGCTAAAGATGGAATATCACGACGCAAACTAACATGTTATCGAACTTTAGCTGCTTCTCGAAGATAAACCTAAGTTTAGCCGGCTAATCTTAAGTTTACGTTCACACCGACCTTTAGCCGTAACATATACATAAACTGCGAAATTTTGTCGCTGGACTTTGACAGTTTGGTTTTTTTTTAGGGATGTGTCCGATAAATCTAAACGTAACTTATATTGGATATGTGTTAGATATCATATCATATCGATATCGATATCAAAATAACCGATATTACAAAAGCTGTATCTAATAAAAACCTTACTAGCGTGTGAGAACGAATAATTCAAAACTTAAAATCGTAACAATGCGAAAACGTACGAACTACGAACAAAACGCAAACTTCACAAACGTTTGGAACCATATGCGCTACCTATCTTTCTAAGTATTATTTCGTGTTCGTTGTTAGTTTGCTCATCTAAATAACATTTTAACTTTTGCAAACTGTACTACTGATATCGATATCTGAAAACCGGTTTAGATATCGATATGAAAACACATACATAACCGTTTGCGCAAAAAACCGAAAAACCCTTCTCTAGTTTGTTTACGCAGAAACCTGTGGCGCCATCTGAGCGCAGCTTTGCGGATATTTCCCTATTTGTTTGATAGTAAATTGTTTATGACAGTTTCTGCGTTTGATTTTACACTTTCTGGTGTTAATATTTCACTTTGACTGCTAGAACTCATTATTTATTCAATTTGTGTGAATCATACTAAAATTGTTTGTAATGTTTTGATGAAAAGTAATAAAAAAAAACTAATACCTAAGATGTTCCCGCGTATTTTTTTGTATTTAGTTAACCAATGCCGCATCGGCAGGCGCGCTTTTTATTACCGGCCAGGACTTCATCGAAGCCAATTGCGTTCAAACTTTATAATTAAACTAGCTTCTGCCAGCGGCTTCACCCGCGTAATAGTCGAAAATCATCCCGAGAGAACCTATACCCGGGATTAACCAATGTGCTATGCCTGACTATATTTCTGTGCCAAATTTCATCAAGATCCGTCCAGCCGTTTGAACGTGAAGAAGTAACAAATATACAAACACACTCACAAACTTTCGCCTGCATAATATTAGTGTGAAGTGTGATTGTGTTCCAAATTCAAAAGTAATTTCGTCACTGTTATTAAGTGCGCCGGTATGACCCATTTTGCTCGCACTTATCGAGGAACCCTTCGCCTCTTTTTGTACAGATAATAGGATTTTCTATTGTGTCTCTCTCTAATCACCAGTGATTGGATAATCGGGCGCTCATTTATTTACCTAAACTTTACATTTGTTCCCAAGAAATAATACTAAAGTCATGCCTTTCTGAAAAAAGGACAATGATGGGAAGGACAAACATGCTTGTTGATCAATCTGAAAGTAGTCCCGACTAGTGAGTCAAAATGATTTATCTAACTGTTAGTTTTGCTCATTACTATTACGAGTAAGTTAATTGTTTTTAATAGACTATAATAAATTCTGTCCTGACATTGTCAAAATGAATCTTCTTAGATCACTACGATACCTGTACCAATGTACAGGGGGGTGACCATAAGCTCTTAGAGCGGTATCAATTTGAGATCGAATAAGGGACAGATGTATCTGACGTGTATACATCTGTCACTTACTCGATCTCAAATTGATACCGCTCTAAGAGCTTATGGTCACCCCCCAGGTATAGTAGTGATCGACGGTTGATTTTTGATATTTTGTCAATACAACTTGATCATTATTATTTGAATTAAATGAATCCTGGTATACCGAGATTAACTTTTTTTATATAACAATAATAAACGAATTAAAATATAGCAATGGTAAAATACATTTTCAACACACTTGCTCATAAAGTGGCTCTAATTTCACCGCAGTTAGGCACGTATTGATACCTGTTTTCAAACTGTGACTTTTTCATTGCTGTTATTCACAAGTGAGTTATAGTTTTTTTATTATTTTATTGGTTGAGTTGCTTTGTTCTTAAAAAAGTTTCGATACAAAAAAGATCGTGCTCAATAGTACAAATAAATGAATGTACCTATTGCTTGCTCATTTCATGCAACTTCGTATTTAAATACATAATTTCAACTTGTACGTCCTTAATAAATAAAACTTTCACTCTAATATAAATTTTATTTGCTCTGTAATTAAGAAAAATTTAAATTCCCTATTTGGTACGTGGCTAAAACACTATCCACGAAAAGCCAAATAAAAAGAAACCTCATTCTTTTAGTCTATGGCCGATCGCCATTGTTAAATGCGCGCGCATAGGAAAACTGATTAATTTTGCCCGCCATTGTGAAAAAAATTCTCAACTCGTTTTTACTGTTGAAAATGATGATGACTATTTTTTTTTAATGATTATTAGTATTATTTTCTTCACAAGTGTGTTGAAAAACGTCGTATGATACACGTGTGTATTGATGATTACCGTTCTCGGCTATCTTAAGACCCTCACCTACGGCTCGGGTCTCAATGGCGTTTCAGCGGTAATCACCAATATTGCACACTTGTACCATAATGTACTATTTATTCCATCTTTATTTTATTCAAAACTAATGTAATATCAATGAAAAAACTGATATTGTAGAGATAATGTAGTCATGTAGTGGAAGTTGATTTATCCAACAGATTAGTAATCGGATAGACAATATTTTTGTATTCATACTCGTACAAGCAGAAGACTTAAAAATACTAAGCTTTAATTTATTGAGGTTTTCATGCATCACATTGGAAATTTGAGATAAAATTTAACAAGAATAGGTACTTATGCCGAAATAGCCCTCTCAAAAGTATGAAAAAGTATCTAAGCATTCAACATCAGCATCATTACAGCCGACAGACGTCCACTGCTGAACATAGGCCTCAAGTGTCGCCACATTGACTGCTCCTGTGCGTCTCGCATCCAACGGATACCCGCAAACTAAGCGTTATTCAAAGAAAATAACATTGTTTCAATGGGTTCCATGAAAATGTGTATTTACTCTTATAGGTAACATTGTTAGCCACCTCAGGGCCGAACCAGGATCCGGGATTCATCAACGCATGTCCATATTATTTTTTCATGAAAGTGATGTTTAAGGTTACACTAGTCGAAAATTCTTCCATACAAACGTAGTCTAGGGATTATTCCACTGTTTGACGATGTACGTTCAAAATAAAAAGTGATATCAATTTGTCTCATCATTCACATACAGGGATAGATTAGTAGTTCAACAATGCAAATAATTTTATTTTGAACAGATAGATTTAGTAGTTTTGTCATGATATCTAGACTGCCAAAGGTCTGTTTATAAAATTTCGCGCGCTCGGTTTCGTCCTAAATCATTATCCATTTCGCTACAAATTTGCTAAAGTGTGTATTCGTACGCGAACTAGCTTCTTACTGCTCATCACAGCATCTATCTCTTCCGCACGAGTTGTCGGTTGATTTAAAATGCATTTTAACCCCACGCACAAATTAGTTTGTGCCGTCGACTAGTGTACCCTTAAGTAAATAAGCGCCCAATTATCCGATCACTGCTAATCACGGCGCTTCACAAGGAGCTAAAATATAGGTTATTTTTATTCCGATATTGGATCATTCAGTTTCGGCATTGAAATAGTGAAAATTTCGTTCCGACATTCCGATATTATGAGATTCCGATATTGATGCCCTAGACGGGTCTCTCCACTTTTCTGCGCCAAGTTGTTCTGTCTTTGATTGTCTGTTCTGGCAATTGGGCTTGATTGACATCTCTTTCTATATTAGACCACCAGTTGGTCGATTCTGTCAAAAAATCACCGTGAATTTAAAGCTTATTGTAGGTGAAGTGAGCTGTCAGTAGGCTGTCAGTGATACTAGGGATTGTACATTTACATTTATATCGACAATCGGGTTTATCGAATGTGATTAAAGCTATTGAAAATTTTATAATCATGAAAAAATCTCTTATTTATGAATGTAAACAACTATTACTGAAAATATAATAATCTCATCAATAGTTATATTTTCGAGCCGTTTGGGGTTGAAACTCTTGGTCCGTGGGGTCCGAGTGCTCACGCTTTATTTAAAGATCTCTCCAAACGCCTAGTTGACGCTTCGCGGGACCCAAGGGCTGGCTTTTACCTTGGTCAGAGATTAAGCATTGCCATACAACGTGGCAATGCTGCCAGCCTTTGGGTACATTACCAGTGGACAACAATGTGGAGGAGTTTTATGACGCCATATTTTAGTTAAGTATATTTTTAGGTTTAGGTAGTGAGTAGTTTTTGGTTTAAATGTATATATTTGTAGTCTTAGTTAATTAAGTATTTTATACACGGTATATTGTCAAATAATTGAATAAAAAACTATTACTTAAAAAACTATTAATTTAAAAAAGACAAGATATTTGAGTATTTCATTTAGGTACATTTCTTTATATTTTATACTCAGTAAATACCTAACTAATTACTTATCTAGTTCTGGCCAATGATAAAATAACATTCTCAGACAACGCAAGGCAAGCACGGGGCTCGGCGGCGCTCTCATCTGCTGTCAGCTGTCACCGGGCAAATTCTCACTTCGCGTTTTAAGGCGCCGATTCCCTTGAGTAGCTGATTTTAAAATGAGAATCACGTCTAAATGCCTAGTCGTTTTTTTGGAAAAATATATGTTAAATTTGACCATTTTCTTAATAATTTGATATAAGAAAATTTTGAGTTTTATTGGTAATTAATTTGTAAAGATATGTCTAAAACGGACAAAAACACGACAATCACACCAAACTGCTGGGCGTTTTTAATTAAATTAAAGCCATCTCAAAAACAATTTAATTATCTACATTTTGATCTGAGGCTTTTTTTTTTAAAGTCATAGAATGATAAGGAAAGTACAAAAAAACTGCAAAATTTTGGGGTCGCGCTGGTGTGAAACGAGTGCGCGTTTTTTTTCCTCAAGGTCGTTGGCGTTATTGTCGATATGATTGTAAACGTAATACATTTGGCAATCCTTAGCATCATTGACAGCTCACTCCACTTCGAGCTCACTTAACCTAAGTCATAACGGTGAGATGTCAGGTCAATGGCGGGCGGCCTCTGCGTCTCTTTAGTTCTGGTAGGCGCAGAGAAATGTGTACCACTATGATCGTCACTACGTCGCGTCGTTTGACGTTTTTTGTATTCCATATTTATTTGAGTGGGTGAAGCGAAACTCAGTGCCTGGCGACGAATGCAAACATTAGGGTTATGTTTTTTGGAACAAAGTGTAGGGTAGGTGTAGGGTAGGTGTAGGGTAGGTGTAGGGTAGGTGTAGGGTAGGTGTAGGGTAGGTGTAGGGTAGGTGTAGGGTAGGTGTAGGGTAGGTGTAGGGTAGGTGTAGGGTAGGTGTAGGGTAGGTGTAGGGTAGGTGTAGGGTAGGTGTAGGGTAGGTGTAGGGTAGGTGTAGGGTAGGTGTAGGGTATGTGTAGGGTAGGTGTAGGGTAGGTGTAGGGTAGGTGTAGGGTAGGTGTAGCTGTAGGGTAGGTGTAGGGTAGGTGTAGGGTAGGTGTAGGGTAGGTGTAGGGTAGGTGTAGGGTAGGTGTAGGGTAGGTGTAGGGTAGGTGTAGGGTAGGTGTAGGGTAGGTGTAGGGTAGGTGTAGGGTAGGTGTAGGGTAGGTGTAGGGTAGGTGTAGGGTAGGTGTAGGGTAGGTGTAGGGTAGGTGTAGGGTAGGTGTAGGGTAGGTGTAGGGTAGGTGTAGGGTAGGTGTAGGGTAGGTGTAGGGTAGGTGTAGGGTAGGTGTAGGGTAGGTGTAGGGTAGGTGTAGGGTAGGTGTAGGGTAGGTGTAGGGTAGGTGTAGGGTAGGTGTAGGGTAGGTGTAGGGTAGGTGTAGGGTAGGTGTAGGGTAGGTGTAGGGTAGGTGTAGGGTAGGTGTAGGGTAGGTGTAGGGTAGGTGTAGGGTAGGTGTAGGGTAGGTGTAGGGTAGGTGAAGGGTAGGTGTAGGGTAGGTGTAGGGTAGGTGTAGGGTAGGTGTAGGGTAGGTGTAGGGTAGGTGTAGGGTAGGTGTAGGGTAGGTGTAGGGTAGGTGTAGGGTAGGTGTAGGGTAGGTGTAGGGTAGGTGTAGGGTAGGTGTAGGGTAGGTGTAGGGTAGGTGTAGGGTAGGTGTAGGGTAGGTGTAGGGTAGGTGTAGGGTAGGTGTAGGGTAGGTGTAGGGTAGGTGTAGGGTAGGTGTAGGGTAGGTGTAGGGTAGGTGTAGGGTAGGTGTAGGGTAGGTGTAGGGTAGGTGTAGGGTAGGTGTAGGGTAGGTGTAGGGTAGGTGTAGGGAGGGGGGAGCTGCTTGCAGCTCGCGCACCAAGCAAATACTAGTTTATTTATAATCTTGTGTCTTACTAATATTATAAATGTGAAGTTTGAATGTTTGTTACTCAATCACGCCAGAACGGCTGAACGAATCTGGATGAAAACTGGCACAGACATAGATTATAATCTTGAATAGTACATAGGATACTTTTAATCCCTGCATAATGTTCCCTTGGGATAAGAAAAAACTTTTCACGCGGGTGAAACCACTGGCACAAGCTAGCTTTTCTATATTTTGTCCTATCAATGTAAAAAAACAACGAAAATAGAAAATTTTGAAGCTTCAAGATATTTAAACCGTGTCCGTTTCAAATAAAAGTTTTAATGGTTATGTAACTTTTGAAAGTTCTAATTTGTTATGGTGTATTTTATTGTATTTCATTGTAAGTAATAAATTGTAGAATGTAATTCTCGGGAAGGATGTCGACTGGCAGGAATGCAAATCATTTGTATGAGCAGCGTATTTTATATGAAGTAGAGGAATAAATAGTTTTTAGGGTTCCGTACCCAAAGGGTAAAAACGGGACCCTATTACCAAGACTCCGCGGTCCGTCTGTCTGTCTGTCACCAGGTTGTATCTCATGAACCGTGAAAGACAGTTGAAATTTTCACAGATCATGTATTTCTGTTGCCATTATAATAACAAATACTAAAAACAGAATAAAATAAATATTTAAGTGTGGCTCCCGTACAACAAACGTGATATTTTTGCAGTTTTTTGCGATAACTTTACGGAACCCTTTGTGCGGGAGTCCGACTCGCACTTGGCCAAGCTTTTTTTAAATTAAATTTTATCTTCATGTTGCAGACATAGTCGTGGGCGTAGAGAAACGACTAGAGTTTTATTACAATGGAACAGTTACGCACACTGAAGACATTCCGTCGGCTGAAAATATTCAAACCTTAACTTATGATCCAGTTGACTACAGGGTAATGTTTGCTGGCATCAAATACCCGAACGTGTCAATATCCAGCTTTGACCTATCAACCAGGAAAATACAACATTTAGTTACGGGAACAAGAAGAGACAGTTACGTGTCTGTCACTTACGACCCGGTCACACAATTACTGTTTTGGAAGACCGGAAATCATATTAACTCGTTTCCATTAAAGCCTGCATCTTCTAATAAAGCAGTTGACGGCAATCATATAATTATAGCTAGGACAAATGCCTACTGCTTTGATATCGCCGTGGATAGTTGTGGAGGGTACGTTACTATAAGTGATATAATCATACATACACCGGCCAAATTTGTGGCACATAAAAAAAACGGAAAATATTTTTGTAGATCATTGCAGGGTAGTTTTACTTGGTTTTATAATATAACCGAATATTCCTAGTTTTAATAACTTTGAAGAAGGAGAGTGAATTTTAGGAGTTTGTCTAATTTTATCTGGAGGGTGATCTGCGCAACCATTGTTCCTATAAAAATTCTCTATCACACATACATTGTACATTATTCCCTTCGATCAACAATACAACTAGATATCCGATCAGCGCAAAAAGTACGTCTTGGTAAATAACAGCTCAATTGAGACGTGAGCTCTTAACTTTGTTTGGTTCGCTTGAAACACAGACAATTTCGCTTGAAACACGTTTCACCATGCCTCGATGTGTAATCAAAAGTTGCAAAAATAATGCCCGAAAAAGCAATTTACCGGCCGAAGCGTATTACTTTCAGTAAGTTCATGTAGAATAAGTAATATTTTAAGCTTTGAACTAATAAATATAATCACATTTAAAACAACAACAAAATTACCGATTTTAAAGCACCGCTACAAGTGTTTGGCCAAGTTTGGCCAATACAAGGCATAACGTAAGGCAATAACGGGAAAAAGTACTTTATTTGTTGCTAGTTAAGGTTTAATTCATACTAAATGTTGTTTAACCTATGCCTTTTCATTTTTAAGTGAAAGAAGTAATTTATTGCTAGTGGTGGCACAGTGGTAACGGCCGCGATTTACAAGTTGTATTGGTGACCATCTTTACATAGCAAGTTTCTTCCGTGCCTCGGTAAGCACGTTAAGCCGTTGGTCCCGGCTGTCATTTGAAGATCTTTGACAGTCGTTACGGGTAGTCAGAAGCCTGAGATCTGACACCAGTCTAGCCAAGATCCGAGGTATCGTGTTACCCAGTCTCTGGGTTGTGGAGGTCAGATAGGCAGTCGCTCCATGTAAAACACTGGTACTCAGCTGAATCCGGTTAGACTGGAGGCCGAGCACAACATAGTTGGGAAAAAGGCTAAGCAGATGATGATGATGAGAAGTAATTGATTGCTTTGTGACGAAAGGTCGTAAGTATAAGACAATATTTTGAAGACTTGTGACTTTATTACTAGGTGCCAAGGAAGTAATTAGGTTGAACTTAAAACTGTTTTCAAACTTCTCAGTTCGTTAGTAAATAATGTAGCTGTAGTTAGTATTGTCAATGTAGGATAGTATGTATATATTGACGCGAACATAGTTTAGCATTGATTTTGTACGTGACGCGTTATCTAGTCTGTTGTACGAGTATTGTTGATCGAAGATTATTCCACATGAACACAGGCTATAAATTATGTATATATGTGAAAACTAAAAGTAATGGTGATATTCGGCAACTAAGCGAAATACCTTAAAAAATAAACAAATTGCATTTTTCATAAAATTCATACTAAAATGTTATATCACTTATATGAATTACGTTGATTAAATATTTATTTTTATTAGTTTTATTTAAAAAAAAGATCCTTTGTGAGTTATTTATGCCGCTATTTTACTATTTTGTGTAGTTTTATGACTCAACAAAATCGTTTTGAAGTTTGTGAATTTTCAAAGTTATTTACAAATTACAGATATATTTACTGGGTCACAGAAGATGGAATAGAGAGGGCTCGCTTTGATGGTTCCGAGAGAGAAATTATAATAAATAAAAATGCTTATTCTCGCATAAGTTTGGCCATTGATCCACAGTCACAGAAAATGTACTGGATTGAGGAGACTCAGAGTGCACAGTTATCTATTAAAAGTGCCAATTTGAATGGAAAGGATGAAACAACATTATATGTTATGAAAAACGAAGTATATGCAAATTCATTGTCCGTATCAAAAGATTTTATCTACTGGAGGAGCAAAGACAAAATTTGGCAATTACATAAAAACCCACGGCAACGTGAGGAACCTAAACTATTTTCAATTCCTTCTCCCCACTCAGCCTATTGTTGGAGTTGTCAATGTATAGCAGCCAACTATACAACAAAGGAACAAACTGAAGGAAATCTTAACTGTGAACCTTTAAAAAATCTGGTATCGAACAACTCGGTACCAGAGTCAACAGATGAAAGCGTGCTATGTTTCCATGGTACTAAAGTTAGTGGAGAAACTCGATGTGAATGTGCACATGGTTTCACCGGTGAGAGATGTGAAGTTTCAATATGTCAGAACTATTGTGTGCAAGGAGATTGTAGTGTCAGTGCTGACGGACAACCAGAATGCAGGTAAAACATGTTTATCTCATTAAGTACTAGCATCGTCGCGTCACGTCGCGTCTCGGTTTGAGCTGACCCTAACAACCTAACCTAACTAACGCCCCTTAAAACAACTCATTGATAGTAGGTATACCTATTGTTTACAGATCTTAAGCATTCACATTATCCCTATCACTGCTTATCAGAAAGAGACTAGAAAGCTTCGAAATCTTTATTTAGGGTACCTAGCACACCGACTCGAGTCGAACATAATTACATTAGTAACAAAATAAATTTTGATGTTTTAAGCCAGTGTTTCTCACCTCTAGATTATCGCAGAGTTAATTTATCCTCAAGCTTGCGTTATTTTTTGTGATTGGCTGTTGAAAATTCATTCAACCAATGACAGCAGATGACGCGTGCTTGACAATTTGTCGCATTAATTCTGCGATAATTTTGAGGTGAGAAACTCGACCTGTATTGTGTATTTTACTTTAAGTAACACTAATCAGTTTATGGTACGGTTTTACGGTACTTGAGTTGCAAGGCCGGATGGCTAGAGATTGAGCAGTGTTTGGACTTCCTCTGTAAACGTCCACAGGCTGGAGTGGTTTCTGGTTTCGTACTTTAATAAGTGTTTGATGTGTTTCATATAGGTATTTATTATTTCAGATGTAAAACTGGTTTCGCCGGCGAAAGGTGCGAAATTAACGTATGCCATGGCTATTGTTTGAACAGCGGTGTCTGTTCAATGAATAAAGAAGATGGGCCGGTCTGTGAATGCACAGAAGGTTATGATGGTGAAAGATGCGAGGTTTCCATTTGTAAGGACTATTGTTTGAGAGGAAACTGTAGTGTCAGTAAAGAAGGAAAGCCTAAATGCAGGTAAGTCTTGTTGTACTTACTTGCAAACATTATAATTATAAACACTTTTACTAATATGCCTGCCCACTATTGTCCCAACTAGGGCAAATGACAATTTGAAGTCCGAGTTCCCACTAGAGACCGACTGAAACTAGATTTTTGGCTGAAACTGAAACTCATAGAGCAAGTCTAAGAATGGAGAATTTTCGAGCTTATGTTGACCAATTTGGTATTATCATTGCCAGTCAAACCTTCCTCATAGAAGATCGAAGTTAATTCAAGTCGCTTTAGCTTAGCCTCATTTTCAATGCCCTTTAATGAAGAATGTCTTTTTAAAACTTATCTGTAATTTTCATGAAATATTGATCAATGTTATTTTTGGACTTGGCACTGCCTAATGAAAGCGATTTTTAGGGTTCCGTACCCAAAGGGTAAAAATGGGACCCAATTACTAAGACTCCGCGATCCGTCTGTCTGTCTGTCTGTAAATCTGTCACCAGGCTGTATCTCATGAGCCGTGATAGCTAGGCCGTTGAAATTTTCACAGATGATGTATTTCTGTTGCCGCTATAACAACAAATACTAAAAACTGAATAAAATAAATATTAAAGTGGGCTCCCATTCAACAAACGTGATTTTATTGCCGTTTTTTTGCGATAATGGTACGGAACCCTTCGTGCGCGAGTCCGACTCGCACTTCGCCGGTTTTTTGTACAAAGGAATGAATTCACATACATTATCCACCCAGCGAAAATAACAAACTTTTGAATTATCTAAGGTTTTGTGAAAAAATATTATATCTCTACTGGACTATTCAACTGAATGGCACCCTTAAAAACATTAAATATTTTTTGACTATTTATATGGCTTTGGGTCAATAAGATGCTTATACTGTGAACATTTGAAGAATGTGGCTCCAACCGTTTGGTGGTAAAACCTGTGAGTGACAACAATAGAGCTCCGTTTGGACTATTCGGATACGGAACCCTAAAAACTAATCAAGTGACTTCAGTTTGAATGTATCTGAAAAATCAAACAAAAAAGCTGCCTGTTTTTCAATAAAATATGATTTCCAATTCAACTCATTTGAACAGTTAAAAAAAAATTGCAGACATGCATGGCAAAATAAGAAAATAAAAATTAAAACAATGAACATAGTTTCCCTTTTTTGCGTATGTAAAGAAATATTACTTCGTTAAAATTTGTTCTTTGTTAGTGTGTTACAGTATTTTCCTTCGATAATTACAATTGACTGATACTAATTAAACATAAAGATATAAAAAATATTTGTTTAACCGGTAATCACAAACGGCATTGGCATAATACGTCCATGGTATTGGCACACTCACTCAACGCAATGGTGGAATAGTGCGATCGGCCGGTAGCAAGTAGCAATAATAATCTTGAAATAATAACGGAAACTGTATTCTTGGGGATTACTATCGATTCAAAATTGCAGTGGGGCGCGCACATTAGAACTCTTTCGGGCAGGTTAACTTCGGCTGCCTATGCAGTAAGGAAGATAAGGCAGTTAACCGATGTAGCCACAGCTAGACTAGTATACTATGTTTATTTCCACAGTATTATGTCTTATGGCATTCTGTTGTGGGGGTCAGCAGCAGACGTTGACTCAATTTTTATCTTACAAAAGAGGGCAATCCACGCGATCTATAAAATGGGTCCTCGCGAGTCCCTCAGAGAAAAATTTAAAGAGATCGATATACTGACTCTACCTTCATTTTATATTTTGGAATGTATTTTGTATGTCCGCAAAAATCGAGGGCTTTTCAAAACTAGAAGTGACTTCCATAATTTAAATACACGCAGTAAGCACGAAATTGTAATACCCAAATTCAGATTAACGAAAACTAGCAAGTCTTTTCTTATAAACAGTATACGCTTTTATAACAAGTTGCCTAAGTCAGTTATAGAACTGACCGATGGAAAGTTCAAAAACTACATCAAACGTGTCCTTATTAAAAAAGCATATTATAAAATCAAGGACTACGTTGAAGATAAAAATTTTGGCTTTGACACCCTCTGCGCATGCGGCTTCCCTGGTAACTCATAAACGGCACAAATATATGGATATCTCGAACTATTCTCAATCTCATTTTTTTTCTCTTTTAATTAGACTTTTTACAATATTTTTCAATCATTATTATAGCCCTTTGCTAAGAATAGTTACAGCACTGATTACAGTATTTGTGCCACATGTTAAATTTAGTGTTGTGTTTTTTTTTTTTTACCTTTGTATAGGTTTTTTTACCGATTGTGAATGTGTGAACATTGTAGGCTTTCTAGATTTTTAGATGATTGTTAACATTTGTTAACTAATTATTTCGTACATTATTTTTTTTGTTTGTTTTATTTTTAATTTCGTACGACTTATTGTCGGACCTACCTTGTCCCCCCATATCCAAGTACTAATGCTGTAACATGAAAATATTGTAAACACAAACAAATTTAAAAGAGTAACCATGGAGTTTCTTGCCGGTTCTTCTCCATAGGAAACGACTAACCCGAACCGTGCACCTTTTGTCGACGTTTTATAAGTGCCCATGTAGGCCTATGTAAAATTAAAATATTTGATTGATTGAATGGCACTCGAAGCAATTCAGGCCAAAAGTAATGGCCGATTTTTATGTAGTTTCGACCAGGCCGAAAGTAATGGCCGATTATTGGCTGAAACCCAAATTTCAGTCGAAACAGGCCGAAAACGATTATTCAGTCGATCTCTACATATCATACATATTTGTTGTTTTTTTAACTATAGATAACTCATCGATGTCCTTTTTCATTATAGTTGTTACGACGGCTACTCTGGGGAACGTTGCGAAGCTAACGCGTGTCATGAGTATTGTTTAAACAACGGTGTCTGTTCCCTGAATGAGGAGGATGAGCCGGTCTGTCAATGCCCAGCAGGTTATGATGGGAAAAGATGCGATGTTCCCGCCGTTATAATGAAGTGTATCCAATTTGTTTCAATGTTGAGAGACATGCTACGTCCAGGTAAAAATATTTTTAGTCTAAAGACTTTCCAAACAATGATCAGTTTCACCTGATGAAACGCCGAACTGTGTAGGGCTGCTGTCCTCATGTCAGTCGCCCATGACGACCGCAATAATCGCTATAAGAATTTTGGTCGTAAAAACTAACAAGTCTCATCGTTTCGTGTACATACGGACAGTCTAACATGCCGTAGATTATTATCAATGAATCGGCGACATGTCGGTCATATCGATAATCTGAATCATCAGATTAATATTGTCATATATTTTCATGCCTTAACAATAGCTTTATTACATTATAATAGAAGTTCCTCTTTAACTTTTTTTGCAGATGCTTCGGTTACTCTGGGCAAAGAAGAGTCGACGTGTGCTTCAACTGTTGTCTGAAAAACGGAGGTTGTTCGGAAGCCGTTGAAGAGTTTATATTCACCTCTACCATCACTATTACATACAATAATCATTATAACAAATATAAGGGCGCGGATTCAATATTAGATAATTATAGATGATATAAATTGCAATTTAGTCGCCAAGATTAGACAGAAATGGCAATATAATAGTTTATTAGTTTTCGGGACACATTATTAACTACTAAACATCCAGCTCAGCTACTACGACTAGTGCAGTATCTACTCTCTCACAGATTAATGTCTACTTCAAGAATAACAACCTTACTTGTAAAAAACGGCTATCATTTCAAAAATGGTCAGCTAATTACAGAGGTTTTGGTCAGTAACAAAATGTATTTTGTCAACAAAGAAAGTAAATTGAATTGCTTCTATAGTGGTCGACACAAATAACTAAACTGTCAGCAAAAATAACCTTAAAATTGAAGTCATAGAAAACTAAATGCGAGTATCTGCAAATTTAATAGTAATAGAGCATCAAATTGCGATTCGATTTTTATCGCATTTGTAATAAAGTCTAACTCATTGGCGGTTCTAAAGCTGCCATTTAAAGAAGTGATGAATTTCACGCCAAAAGCATTCGTAAAAGTGTTGAGAATAAAATAATAAAATGTGCATCCTAAATAGGCATGTATCCATTCACGCGGCGAGTTTCAAATAATATCTAACTACAAATTTTTTGGTACCTATACTTTTAAGTTATTGCGTTCAAAATGACAACATTTTCTAACAGAGAGACGCAATTTTCTTATTTTTATGGTTTTTTTCTTATCGCAGACTCAATCTGTCAAAATACATAAGCGTCAGAACCCCAGGACCAAACATTGAGATAATAATGTACTGATTATTACAATTAGTCAATGGGACCAATAGAGTTATTTGGTGTTTAGAAAATACCAAAATGCACTACCTTTTTGTTACTTTTTAAGACGCTTTTATTAGCTTGGTATGTATGTATCTATGTATCAATGTAACGGAATCTTTGAACGTGATTTTCACCCACTTCAAAACGTTGGATTGATTTGAAACTTTGCACACTTATCAAGGACCGATGATAATGCAATAATTTAAACAGTTTGTCCCATTATCCTTACCAATAAAGCGTGTTTTTTAGTTTTTAGAACTACAATTTTTGATACTTAACTTCAAACATTTAGTACCTCGATTGACAGCAAAAAAAACGTAAAGTGGACAAACATTCTGACATCAGGATGTCTGGACCACTTTTTCATAGTTCGAGACATGTCATTTATTTCTTTGTAAATACCACCTTTTTTACTAAAAATTGGTACCTCAGCATATATTTTTTTTAAATTTTGTTGGCATACCAGAAAAATGCGATGCGAGAAATCAAACTTTGCTAGCTATATTCTCTCTTTTAAATTGCACTACGGTTTTTCAATTGTTTACATTGATTGTGATATCAATGAAATTGCGACTTGAATGTGAACGTTTTTTCGACAACGAGAATTTAAGCCTCTGGCTTTAGTCTTTCTACAAATCCCACACAAACCCAGGTATTGTAAAGTAGTAGTAGTACTTTACAATACATGAAAAGGTAGACGTACTTAAAACGCGACACCCTACTAGAGTTAGCCTGTGAACTTCATTTATTCTGTCTTTTTGGTGACCAGTTTCTGTCTGTCTTCTGTAGTCGCGTTGAGCGACTTTTGCTAGGGCCAAAACTTATATATTCACGTCTGTGACACGGTTTAAGTTTTCATTTCTGTCAGCAGTCACCATGACTGTCTATTTTCGGAACTTTATTTTATTTTAATGTAACTATACGAGTAATAATGGACTTGATATAAAATAAATATTTCTATAAATTTTTTATTTAATGTTAGCTTTAGTTTCTCTTTTTAATAAAAATAAGTCCTGTGTAATACATGTATTTTTATTTTTACATACCATAGTAATTTCATAAACTACATAGTTTTGAACGTCACTCTAATATCGGGTGAATCAAGGATTAAACGAACGCGATTGTGTGTGAATAGCATAGAAAAAAAAACAACACAGGCACAACACAACAACAACAAATACAGAGTAAAAGAGAAGAATAGTAAAAAAGTACAATCACAAATTGCGCTGAGCGTGCCCGAAAGGGTTACCAACTCAGCATTTGCTGGGCCCTAGACACCCTGTAGGAGTAAATTTTTAGAAGCAGTGGGTGTCGGTAAGTTTCCTGAGCAGTGCTTGTACGAGTACTTGCAACCTCGATTTAATTAAGTTTTCAAAGCTGATAATTATAATATAAAAAAATATCGTCTCCACTACTGTCCGAAGATTCGTGCAGAACTTCTGCTTGAGTGCAAAGCTGCAAATCTGGTGATTGTGAAGCAATACGTCTGAGTGTCATCCCCAGAATCTTCATCTTAATATCTGCATCACAGTTCTCAGGTGGGAATATAATGGCAGAGCCGGATACAGAACATCCTTAATTTTTCTCCGACTTCGTAATTGGTTAACCAAAAAAAAAACACTTTATTGTACACATTAATGTTACCGGTATAGTCGTACATGTTACTACTGTAGTTTAAAATTACACTAATGTCGTCAGCTAATTACATGACCTTGACCAACGAGGGAGGTTGGTCTAGTGCTACTGCCGAGCATGAGGTGCTGGGTATGTTTCCCGGGTCGGGCAAAGTGTTACTGGCATTTTAAGTAAAAGCCGGGTAACTAGATTTTTGTCCGGTTGATTGCAATAGGATTTACATCATCATATCAGCCGAAAGACGTCTACTGCTGGACATAGGCCTCTCTCAAGCGTCACCACATTGACCGGTCCCCTGCGTCTCGCATCCAGCGGACTCCCACCACCCTCACCAGAATACCTGTCCACCTGGTGGGAGGCCTTCCAACGCAGTGTCACATGGGAATTAAAAAAATATAACTGGTGAAATGTTGGTGTACTACAGCTGCTTCTCTGCCTAACTCTTCAGGCAGTACAGGCGTGACGTTATGTGACTACTTGCTAACAAAACAATCATAGTGTAACTGTTTTTAATTTCGTATTTAATGAAGATGCCCAAAATAATATAAAATCAATAGTCTGTCAAACTAAACTCTTGAAAATCAGCTGAATGTGTTTCAGGATCACACACAAAACACGTATCTAAAACTGGTTCATAGATCTCGAAATAAGTTGAGAAGACACAGCTGACAAAACGAAAAATTTCTTAATTTCGCATTTGATGAGAGAATATATGTTCCGAAGCGTTGTTTTAAAAACAAGTGTATTAGATAGAACAATAGATTATTGATTTGCAACAGTGGGAAAAACGTCAACGTAGTCACAGACTCAGTGATAAGTGTTATTCATTATTACTAAGTAGTAAACTAGTAATAACATATTTATCAAAAGTTTGTACTAGATTTGTTATTACATATCCTTTGCTCTTTCATGCAACTACTCCAACAGACTAACGTGATCGGGGTTTTACATATTTATACATAGATACACCTTCCGTATAAAATTTACTATATTACTCTTTAGGCAGAAATTATATGTAGGCAGAAACTACAGAACGCCACCTGCTACGATCCTTACTCACTCCCTTCGCTTCATTGAAGTTCATGCTGTATAGACGTACCCTACTCTCGTACTGCGCACTGGGCCTTTCTGAAGAACTTCACCAATGAGATCCTTGTTGTCCTATTAGGGCGTCCCCTCCCGGCGTTTCCACTCACACGTCTTGCTTGTAAATACCTTTTGTTAATCGCTTGTCATTTATCCTCTCAACATGGCCAAACCATCTACTACTATAAGCATACTCTTTTAAATTTTTGTCACTACGTCATCGTTTGAACCACAACTTTCCATTAGCCCCTGATGTATATAAAACCGTATACCTCTGCCCGACCCTTTGGAGAACACAGGGTAGATATTTTTGTTGAGTGTAAATTGCATTTGTATATATTCAACACAATGTAAATAGTTTTATGAATGAATGAAAAAAAAAGATGTAATGTCAAAGGCGAGCTAACACAGAATTTTAGTTTCGACGGTACATTAAATTAAATTGTCTGTGCTCAGTAGGTGGCTGGCCACGTTCGTTGCAGCGTCAGAAGCACTGCAGCTCATCAATGGTGCAAGTGAATAATCAGCTAGGACGTTCCAGCAAGTGGGAATAGTCTGTACAGGGGCACCACACTCGCACTGCTTATTCGACTGATCAACAATCCCTCATTTTTCCAAATTGTATTTTCAGCGGCCTACGTGGGTGATAGAGACAGATCACAATAGAAAATGGTTTTGATTTGTATGATGGTGTTGATTTCCAGATACACATTCATGAGCTTTCTCCACCGGCGCGGTGGGCTGACAACCCACTGGTGTGCCGTGGCTTTTGCGATGACCGCTCTCACAACGGCCACGACTATCGGCAACGCAGCGGTGTTGGTCGCACTACGTCGGTCGAGGACGGCGCCCGTATACTACCCACTGGCGAGATTGGCCGCTGCTGATCTGTTGGTGGGCCTGTTTGTCATCCCCGTGGCTGCTGCGAGGGAGCTGTTTGTGTTTCATCTGAGTAAGTAGGGTTGCCAAGTTGTTGCTTTGAATTGGGTACTTTGTAGTGAAGGTTATAACAAATAAAAGTTTTGACCGACAATCTAGTCAAAGTTTTGGCGTGAAGTCGAGGAGTGTTTGATTTTAATTATAGGTACATATAGTACTGAACATCATCATCATCATATCAGCCGAAAGACGTCCACTGCTGGACATAGGCCTCCCCCAAGCGTCGCCACATTGACCGGTCTCGTGCGTCCCGCAACCAGCGGATTCCTGCAACCTTCACCAGGTCATCGGTCCACCTGGTGGGAGGCCTTCCAACGCAACGTCTTCCGGTTCGCGGTCACCACTCCAGAACCTTTCTGCCCCATCGGCCATCCGTTCTGCGAGCAATGTGCCCTGCCCACTGCCACTTAAGTTTGGCAATTCTTCGGGCTATGTCGGTAACCCTGGTTCTCTTACGGATCTCAACATTTCTGATTCGATCACGCAAGGAAACGCCGAGCATAGCCCTCTCCATTGCCCTTTGAGTGACTGTAAGCTTTCTGATAAGGCCCATTGTTAGCGACCACGTCTCAGAGCCATATGTCATCACTGGCAACACACACTGGTCATAGACTTTTGTCTTGAGACACTGTGGTAAGTTGGACGAGAAGACACCGCGCAACTTCCCGAATGCTGCCCAGCCGAGTCGGATTCGACGGTTGACCTCTTTCTCGAAATTGGCCCTACCCAACTGGATCGTTTGTCCCAGGTAGACATAGTTGTCCACAACTTCGAGTGTAGAGTCTCCAACCTTGATAGGAATGGGTGTGACATGGGCATTCAACATCATCTTGGTTTTGACCATGTTCATTTTCAGACCCACTCTTTCGGAAGCTCTACTGAGGTCATCGAGCATTGTACTGAGGCTCTCCATGGTCTCAGCCATGACCACTTTGTCGTCGGCAAACCGAAGGTGAGTGATGTACTCGCCATTAACGTTGATGCCTAGGCCGCTCCAGTCCAGAACCTTGAATACATCCTCCAGCGCAGCAGTGAACAGTTTCGGAGAAATGACGTCTCCCTGTCTCACGCCACGCTGGAGAAGGACTGGTTCCGAGGTCTGATCCTGAAGACGGACTGACATGGTGGCGTTTCTGTACAGACACTTCAACACCTCAATGTACCGGTAGTCGATCTGGCACCGTTGGAGAGACTGCAGTACAGCCCAAGTCTCGATCGAATCGAAGGCTTTCTCGTAGTCCACAAACGCTAAACAGAGAGGCAGGTTGTACTCTTCGGTCTTCTGTATAACCTGCCGCAGCGTATGTATGTGATCTACGGTGCTAAAGCCTTTTCGGAATCCGGCTTGTTCGGGAGGCTGGAAGTCGTCAAACCTGCGCGCGAGACGATTCGTGATGACTCTTGAAAACAACTTGTAGACATGGCTAAGAAGTGAGATGGGCCTATAGTTCTTCAGCCGGGCATTGTCGCCCTTCTTGAAGAAGAGTACCACCACACCCCTGCACCATGCCTGTGGCGTTTTGCCCTCGAGTATGACGGAATCAAACAGCTTCTGAAGGGCCTTAAGGACCGGTTTTCCACCCGCCTTCAGGAGTTCAGCAGTGATTCCGTCATCACCCGGCGCCTTGTTGTTTTTAAGCTGTTTCAGAGCCATCCTAATCTCGTACAGGCTGACATCCGGGATATCTTCGGTATAGTGTCGGGTCAATCTAGCTCTTGGGTCGTTTGCTAGATTCGCAATGGGTTTACTGGTTGACGTGTACAACTGCCCATAGAATCTCTCGATCTCCCTCAGAAGCTCCGGTTTGGTGGAAACGATCCTGCCATCATCGGTCTTCAGTTTTGTGAGCTGGCTCTGCCCAATAGACAGATCCCTTGCAAAGACCTTGGAGCCCTTATTCCGCTCAATCGCATCTTTAATACTTTCAGTATTAAAGCGGCGGAGGTCGCTTTTCAAGGACTTCGAGATCCGTCTATTTAGCTGCCGGTATTTCACCGCATCGTCTGAAGACTGCAGGATCATATCACGCCTCTCCTTCATTAGCTTTAGAGTTGGATCAGAGAGCTTTTTGTTTCTATCTGTACGGCGGGTCTTGAAAAACTTAGACCCGACCGTATGGACAGCTTCCACGAACCCATCGCTGTAATCGTCCACGGAGCTCCCTAGGCACTCGAAACGATTCTGGAGTTCGAGCTGAAAGGTTTCGGGGTTTTGGATCTGGATCTGTGCTGGACGGAGCGTGGACTTCATCAGTCGAGACCTTTCAAGCTTGATATTAATGTTCAATGTGCCTCTTACCATGCGGTGATCGCTCCCGGTTTTCACCGAATTGATCACAGAGACATCATTGAACACTTGCTTCTTGGTCGACATGATGAAGTCGATCTCATTTTTAGTTACACCATCGGGGCTTTGCCATGTCCACTTCCTGTGCTCACGCTTTTTGAAGAAGGAGTTCATCATATAGAGGCCTTCCTTCTCCATAAAACTGGCCAGTAGGTGACCCCGGTGGTTCCGACGTCCAACTCCAAATTGCCCCACTTGCAGCTCATCCTCGTCTCGTTTGCCCAGTTTTGCGTTGAAGTCCCCCATGACAACGGTGAAGTGAGTTTTGAAACCATGCATGGCTTTAGAGATATCCTCATACATGGTCTCTACCTCGTCGTCGGGGTGTGCCGAGGTTGGGGCGTAGACCTGTATGACCTTCAGCGAATATCTTGCGGATATTCTGAGTATAAGGTACGCCACCCTGGTCGACACACTCTCGATCTTCACCACGTTGTTCACAAGGGACTTGTGGACGATAAACCCGACACCACCTTGGGACTGCCGGTCACCCTCTCGGAAATAGAGCAGGTTACCGGATTTGAGGATTATCGAGTCCTCCCCCTCTCTTCGGACTTCAGATAACCCTATAACACTCCATCGCAACCTGCTCAATTCTTCCTCGAGTTCGGCTATCTTCTCGTCGGTCCGGAGTGTTCGCGTGTTATACGTTGCCAGGTCCAGTCGTCGGTGTTTATTGGGGTAGCCGGGTCCACTCCGGGGATTCTTTGCACCCCTTGCCATGCCATCGCCTCGACCGCTACCATAGTCGAGGGTAGACGGGCTGCCGGGCACTCGGGGCCGTTTTCTTGTTGTGCGTATCATGGTTTGGGGGGGTTTGCCGTAATCGCCACGCTTGGCAGGCGGGTTGGCGATCGCAGTTTGTTGATAAAGTGCCCAGAGAACGCTGCTGCCCATTCTCTGGTGTTTCCCTTAGTCGCCTCTTACGACACCCACGGGATGATATGGGATGGTGAAATTCTTTACGTCCGTCACCATACGGTACTGAACAGGTGAAAGGAAAATCGTAAATTATTAATAGATTAAACATGAGTCAGTTTTCAGCCTGTTGCGTGGTTTTAAAGCATAGCTATGCAAACATATTAATTATAGGCCCATTTATCATTTCTTTACTTTTCCTTGGGGTTTTATTTACGTAAATAAATATATGTACATAGCTATAGGTAGTTATACAATCAAATTAAATTGACATTCATCTTAACAATTCCAGCCAGACCCACTCATCTGCAGCTTCTGGAAGATGCTCGACATCATGTGCTGCACAGCATCCATCCTCTCTCTCTGCTGCCTCGGCTGGCAGCGCTGGAGCGGCATCACCGCTCCCCTCGCTCGAGCCAGGCAACGGTTTGCTGTCCTTGTCTGGCCTTTATCACTAGCTGTGGCGCTGCCTATCATCTTCATACCGTCTCTTAAAGCTTTGGTTCATGAGGAGAAAGGTTGTCTTGATAATACTAACCTTAGGTAAGTTGCGTTGGTTTTAATTTACGAATATTTTTTTACATTTGACAGTCTAGACGTTAACGACTATCTCACACCTGGTGGCAAGTTATCTGGTGGTGATGATGATGTACGTTTATTGTAGGTAAACTATGCATCGTTTCTAATGAAAACCAACCACCACTGCACAACTACGCTTCATGGCGCGGGTTCAATTCCCGCACGGAACAAAATAGAATTTGTATGGCCTACAGATAGTTGTTCCGGATCTGGCTGTTTGTGAATGTGAGTATTTATATTAATATACTAGCTGACCCGCCGGGCTTCGCTCCCGTCAACTGGCTACCCTGCCTACCCTGCTTACCCTGCCTACCCTACCTAACCTGCCTACACTGGCTACCCTGCCTACCCTGCCTACCCTGTCTACACTGCCTACACTGGCTACCCTGCCTACTCTGCCTACCCTGCCTTCCCTACCTAACCTGCCTACACTGTCTACACTGCCTACACTGGCTACCCTGCCTACTCTGCCTACCCTGCCTACCCTGCCTTCCCTACCTAACCTGCCTACACTGTCTACACTACCTACACTGGCTACCCTGCCTACACTGGCTACCCTGCCTACTCTGCCTACCCTGCCTACCCTGCCTTCCCTACCTAACCTGCCTACACTGTCTACACTGCCTACACTGGCTACCCTGCCTACTCTGCCTACCCTGCCTTCCCTACCTAACCTGCCTACACTGTCTACACTGCCTACACTGGCTACCCTGCCTACTCTGCCTACCCTGCCTACCCTGCCTTCCCTACCTAACCTATTGTATTCACACGCGTGTCGGCTAGTTTAAAGATAGTAGGTACCCGGCGGCAGTTCCTTTGGCTTACCGATAACATTGTATCCACACGTGCGCCACGCAGTGTCGGCGCGTACAAAGGATTTTCGACGACGGCGGCCGCTTTGGGCAATTAGATGGTTCGCGACGCCGCGGCGTTATCTTTTGAACTGTTACCTACTTACAGCCGTGTATTTCTCGATCGTTCCTATTACTTTACTATTGATTCACTGCTCTAAATCACTGTTCTAAACACTATTGTCTTTCGATTATAACTAACGTACTGTCATTACACTATTTACATACTATTTACACTAACACTCAACATTCTGTCGCGAATATTTCTCCCGCCGTGCACCAGTGCGTTTACGCGTATCGGAGCGGTGCTGCATCAATCCGGTGAGCGACGACTTCTTTCGATAGTTGCGAGTTTCTCTGGCGGCCGCTGAAGAATACCACCAGCTGTGCGAAGATTGACAGTCCGGACATGACTGTCTGTACCAGCCATTTCTTCCACAGATGGCGTGGTCTTTCGGTTGTTGTCGTTGTGGACCGAAATGCCCACTTGGATGCATAGCAAGAACCCTTTTAGCTCCCGCCGGTGACGAAGATCTGGCAGGCACTATTTTTGCCCGCGCAGCGAATTTCGGCTGTGGATGTGGACCGGAATGTCCAGTGCGATGCGTAGCTCGAACACTCGTTGCTCCCGCCGGTGATGAAGATCTGGCAGGCACTATTTTTGCCCGCGTAGTCGTATCACGACTCTGTGATTGTCGTTCTGCGGCGATATCATTCTGTGGTCGATTTCTATTTCTACGGTACAAGTTGTGGTTGCCGAGGAAGTTATGTGGTTTCTTATCAGTCACAAGTATCTTCTTCGATGCCCGATTTAGCTTCGCACTGCGCTTCTCTTTACTATTGTTGTCGGAGGTCAGTCTATTGATGAAATTGACCTTCTCTATCTGAGTTCTTGCTCGTACACCATGTAGAACCCATCCCAATGGGGTGCACGAAGCGATGGGTTGGTCTTTTGGACCTAAACGAAAATCACTTGCTAGGAGCAGGTTACAATTATCCTGCCCAATCAAAATCTTCGGGATGCCATTGATGTAGGTCAGATCGTCTTTCAAACCTCGAAGATGTTTACATTCAGCGATGTCTTTTTCAGTCACTGTTTGTGGTGGTAAGTTCAGGCGAGGTACGGTGCGAGCTGTGATCGGTACTCGCTGGCTATTGCGATTGGTGAGTACGATGCTGACTTTGCGGGAACTTGGCATGTCGATCGAAGTGTTCCCGACGGCTTCTATTTTTAAAGGCTTCAGTTGGCCCTTGACATCAACTTGTTTGGCTATCTCGTCGTCTATTAGTGACACTGTCGAGCTATCATCCAGGAGAGCAAATGTTGGAATCTCTTTCGCCGGTCCGATAGCGGTGACCGGAATTATCTTTAGAAAGGCTTGAGGCTTCATAATACATGAGCTGACTATTGCTTCCTCTGGAGCTCTCTGGTTTTCTTCTATTCCTTTCTCACTTTTGTCGAAATGTAGGAGACGGTGGTGTGTGGCGGTGCAACCTTCTGTACCACAACTATTCGGCTTGCACGAATGTCCTTGACTTCGTGACCGTAGGCAACGGAAACACAAATTGTCGGTGAGGCATCGCAAAAGTTCGGCATTGATGAGGTGGTGGTCTTTCTTTAGTGCTCGGAGTGTGACGACGCTGTTTCTAACTCTGCTCGCGAATGTACAGATGTCTTTTGGTGCGTCATTACACCGCGGCAGAGCTCGGAGTCTATCTACTTCAGCTTGGGCAATGGAATCTGGTCGGCCAAATTGTAGTTCAAGTTCTGACATGATGTCATTCGGCCGTGCGTGCCCAATCAGCTCAGAGCTGACAGCTTCTAAAGCTCTTCCTTGTAGGCTTCTTCGAAGTCGCGCAGTATTCTCCACGTCATTAAAATAACCTTGAGTGGTCTCATAAATGGCTTTGAACGATAGCCACTCGGTATGTGAACCATTAAAAGTAGGTAAAGTCATGATTACCTTCGATATCGATGGATGTGGTGCATTGACTTGACTCTTCGTTTCGGCGAGTGTGGCAATGGCAGAAGTGAGTTCAGAAATAAACGGTCGAAGAGCGTCGACACCATTACTACATTCTTCTTTAACTATACACTTCGTGTCTTCTTTCTTGATTGGAAGCTTAGTGTCTGTCGAAATTAATCTTAATTGTTGCTCCCTTTGAGCATCGGTTTCCACTAGACGGGGCGGCAGTAGGTTCTTTGGAATTTCGTGGTCCCCTTCAGTGGTGAAGTTGTCATCGGGCTGTGATGTGCAGTCCGGGTTCCCCTCTATCCGGGAACGAACATACTCATCTTTGGAGAGTTCCTCTTCATCACATTCTGAGTCTTCCAAATTAGCCTTCTGTATTGCGAAGCGTGCTTACTCTAATTTAATCTTAATAGATTCTTCTTTAATCTTAATAGATTCTTCTTTAATCTTAATAGTATCTTCTTTAATCTTATTAGATTCTTCTTTAATCTTTAAATATTCTTCTTGGGCCTCTAATTTTCTGAGAGACCTATTTGTCTTACCCGATTTGACGGACTCCACGGGTTGGTCAGCTGTTGATGCTGGCGCCGGCAGGAGAGCTTGTCGTGGTGACGAAGGGCGCGATGGTTCAGCGCTAACGGCGATCGGTGTGCGTGGCGGTTGGTGACGAGTGATGTCAGGATTACTAGACGATGGAACATCACCTAAATCCACCGTCGACGCTTCCGGAGCCTTGCCTTTTGATCTTGTAATCGGCATCTTCTCCCAAAACAACGTTTTCCAATCGACGAAAAACTCTTCTCAAACTTCGGCGAGCATATCCGGTTCGAAGGACCAGAAAATGTACCGGACGGGCGTTCTCGTGTTGGGTGAAAACTATAGCGAAGTCCAAGCTGAGCCGCTGGCGTCCTGCACCTATAGGTTCCGGCTGCTGCGTCAGTTGTGTGAAGTATGGTGGGATGGAAGTTACTGGTCTATTGTTGTTTTATGGGCAAAGAAGGTGTAGATAAATAAACGACTCTTTAACTATTATGACGACTGGCGAACAATACTATGCGAACGTACGAATGCTAGTTGTGAACTGGCTGAATGATAAAACTGAACTGCCTTCAGCGACGACTAAAACTGAACTGCGCGAATGTCAGATGTGAACTGGCCGAGGACTTGATCAGAACTGTCTGAATAATAAAAACGAACTGCCTATACGAATGCCAGATGTGAACTGGCCGAGGACTGGATCAGAACTGTCGTTACGGCGAGCGCGGTGCTCTTTTATACTACTCCGTGAGTCTACAAAATATTCCAGAAAACTTCCCGACAAAGTCGGCCCGCGGCGGAAGATAGCATTGTTCGCTTATCGTGATTTATTACGAAAATTATATTAAAGAGATGCCGACTTCAACAAAAAGGTATACAAAAAACTATTCTCGGCGGTCGGCGTACGGTCGAAATTCTAATAATAATACAGTCAAGACGATTCGAGATGCCGCGGCCGGCGCGGCTTCTTTGACCTATTGTATTCACACGCGTGTCGGCTAGTTTAAAGATGGTAGGTACCCGGCGGCGGTTCCTTTGGCTTACCGATAACATTGTATCCACACGTGCGCCACGCAGTGTCGGCGCGTACAAAGGATTTTCAACGACGGCGGCCGCTTTGGGCAATTAGATGGTTCGCGACGCCGCGGCGTTATCTTTTGAACTGTTACCTACTTACAGCCGTGTATTTCTCGATCGTTCCTATTACTTTACTATTGATTCACTGCTCTAAATCACTGTTCTAAACACTATTGTCTTTCGATTATAACTAACGTACTGTCATTACACTATTTACATACTATTTACACTAACACTCAACATTCTGTCGCGCACAAATTTGTTGTTTTAAACTACTTAAACATCAAATTGGTTTTTGAGATGCCTGCAGCATAGATTGTAGTACGAATAGGTACCTATCTTCTGTACTGTAGGTACGTGATTTTCCTCTTCCAGAAGTCAATGCCCTGCAGTACGAGATGATGTTGATAAAATTCACTCCCCATTTTATTAGCTTGGTATGTGTTTAAAAACTGGAGGAACTTCTTGGGCATTTAGGTAATTGAAAACTCAGGATGTAGCACGCAGTGATCCACCTTATTTTATTTGACTACATAATGACAGTACATGAATTTTAGGACCGTAGGATAAACGCCTGATAAAAACTTATAGCTAAATTTCTTATTGTCTACAAATTGCACCGAGCTAATTGATGCTTTAACATGACCCCGGCCGTTGGAAGCTCGCCTTTCAACAGCTGTCTTCCAGTAACGGACAAATCTTGGAGAATGCCCGTCTGTTAGTCCCATTTTGAGTCCTGATGTCGGCAACTCTGCTTATGCCATCTGTACCAGGATGAAGACCAACAACGCGGCCCAACTTCCACTTCAACGGTGGCTGGTTATCCTCCTTTATGACGAAGAGGGAGTCCAGTTTCAGGCTTTTATTGCTGGTACGCCACTTTACTCGCTGTTGAAGCTCGGAGACATATTCCTTGCTCCATCTTGACCAGAAATGCTGCCGCAGCTGCTCAATGCGTTGATGGCGCGTCAAGTGATGAGTGGAGTAGTCCCGGATATCCTTTACAGGAAGAGACGTAAGAGGTCGTCCAATTAAAAAGTGACCTGGAGTGAGAGGCAACAGGTCTTCTGGGTTTGACGATAACGGTGTGAGCAGCCGAGAATTTAAAATTCCTTCAATTTTAATCAAAACGGAGTTAAGCTCCTCGTATGTTAGGTGACAATTGCCAAACACTCTTTCTTCTCAATTGGTCGATTTGATACCCGCCTCCCAAAGACCACCAAAATGTGGAGCGTGAGCAGGAATAAAATGAAATTTAACACAATCTTGAGCCGCACGAGTCACAATTGCGTTTCAAGAAATCAGCTATCTCATTGTAGGCTCCTACAAACGACGTTCCGCTATCAAGCGACGTTCCGCAAAGCAACAATGAATTTTATCTACACTCACAACGTAATTTTCCAAATATGAATTCAAAAAATATTGCATAAACTCATACTTTATATTCGTGGATAGGTAAAATTTAAAAAAAATACCATTATAGTTCAACATTTTCCTTCGATTTTCAAACAACTGCATCATAAAATAACTTTTTTTCTATTACGATACAGGACAAATTCAAGAAGTTAATCACTAAGGAGATTCCATCAATTATTTAAATTTTTTGAAATGCCATTTTTATAGTACCAAATAAAAAAAAACCAATTGTAACTTGTCTGTGACAATGCCCGATTTAGGCTTATTACGCACTGCGATTTTTATTTGCGCGAACTTTTGTCTCTTTCCACCTGTTCATAGAGCTCAAAATATTCGCGCGAATTATATTCGCGCGAATTATATTCGCGCGAATTATATTCGCGCTGCGGTGCGGTGGATTCTGTTGCAAAACACGGATTTCATGCGGTATTATTGCCGCACGGTTTTTTTACCGCAATACGAGCAGCTTCATACAATTCCATAGGTCGCAGAATGGGCGGAAAGATTCGCGCGAATAAATATCGCAGTGCGTGTGCCTTAGCGCATGCTATATCACGATATCACGACTTTATGGCATGGAAAATGCAAAAAATAAAGATTAAGTAGGTTCAATCCCAAAATGTATGAGTGTAGATAAAGTAGTGTATGAAACTGCACATAACTAGGTATTAAAACATTCGTGTGAATACTATTAAAAACCTCGCCTACGGCTCGGTTTTTAAACTCACACTCATGTTTTAATACCCCTTATTATGCAACAGTATCATAAACTACTATTAAAGGTTTAAATTAGAAAATAATAGTTGTATATTGAAAAATAATTATTTAATTCCGTCATACTCGAAGGGAAAACGCCACAAGCATGGTGCGGGGGTGTGGTGGTACTCTTCTTCTAGAAGGGTGACAATGCCCTACTGAAGAACTATAGGCCCATCACACTTCTTAGCCATGTATACAAGCTGTTTTCAAGAGTCGTCACGAATCGTCTCGCGCGCAGGTTTGACGATTTCCAGCGTCCCGAACAAGCCGGATTTCGTAAAGGCTTTAGCACCGTAGACCACATACATACGCTGCGGCAGGTTATACAGAAGACTGAAGAGTACAACCTGCCTCTCTGTTTGGCGTTTGTGGACTACGAGAAAGCCTTCGATTCGATCGAGACTTGGGCTGTACTACAGTCTCTACAACGGTGCCAAATTGACTACAGGTACATCGAAGTGTTGAAGTGTTTGTACAAAAACGCCACCATGTCAGTTTGACTTCAGGATCAGACCTCGGAACCAGTCCGTCTGCAGCGAGGTGTGAGACAGGGAGACGTCATATCTCCGAAGCTGTTTACCGCTGCACTGGAGGATGTCTTCAAGGTTCTGGACTGGAGAGGGCTAGGCATCAACGTCAATGGCGAGTACATCACTCACCTTCGGTTTGCCGACGATATAGTGGTTATGGCTGAGACCATGGAGGACCTCAGTACAATGCTCGATGACCTCAGTAGAGCATCCGAAAGAGTGGGTCTTAGGATGAACATGGACAAAACCAAGGTGATGTTGAATGCCCATGTTACTCCCACTCCTATCAAGGTCGGAGACTCTACACTCGAAGTTGTGGACGACTATGTCTACCTGGGACAAACGATCCAGTTGGGTAGGGCCAACTTCGAGAAAGAGGTCAACCGTCGAATCCGACTCAGTTGGGCAGCGTTCGGGAAGTTGCGCGGTATCTTCTCGTCCAACTTACCACAGTGTCTCAAGACGAAAGTCTATGACCAGTGTGTGTTGCCAGTGATGGCATATGGCTCTGAGACGTGGTCGCTTACAATGGGCCTCATCAGAAAGCTTAAAGTCACCCAAAGGCAATGGAGAGGGCTATGCTCGGAGTTTCCTTGCGTGATTGAATCAGAAATTTAGAGATCCGCAAGAGAACCAGGGTAACCGACATAGCCCGAAGAATTGCCAAACTTAAGTGGCAGTGGGCAGGGCACATTGCTCGCAGAACGGATGGCCGATGGGGCAGAAAGGTTCTGGAGTGGCGACCGCGAACCGGAAGACGTTGCGTTGGAAGGCCTCCCACCAGGTGGACCAATGACCTGGTGAAGGTTGCGGGGATCCGCTGGTTGCGGGACGCGCGGGACCGGTCAGTGTGGCGACGCTTGGGGGAGGCCTATGTCCAGCAGTGGACGTCTTTCGGCTGATATGATGATTGAAAAATAAATAACTAACTAATGTAGGTTAACAATAACACGACTGTACTGTATTTTAAGCACACGTTAACTATATTATACAACTGTGATTTAACCTAATGCTCTGTAAATAATTCCTTGTAAATATGTATACACAAAATAATAAAAACAATTAAATCAAATAACTTTGTAAATGTTATACATAAAATATTTTACTAACCTTATTATCAATACTTAATTCCTATATATTTTTTAACCTGATTTAATATTAATCAGTGTTGGGTGAATTTGATTGCTTCCTGTTTTAATTCACTTAATGTCCGATACACTTTTATTCCAAACACGTGTTCGTTACCTCGTCACTCCGGTACTCATTAAATATCCAATTTCCAGAATATCCAATTCCAGCTTATTCCACTTTGCTAGTATGAGATAATCATCCGGCTCGAAGGACCATGTATAAAAACTGGAGGAACTTCTTGGGAATTTAGGTAATTGAAAATTCAGGATGTAGCATGCAGTGATCCACCTTATTTTATTTGACTACATAATGACAGTACATGAATTTTAGGACCGTAGGATAAACGCCTGATAAAAACTTATAGCTAAATTTCTTACTGTCTACAAATTGCACCGAGCTAATTGATGCTTAAACAGTATGTAAGTATCAATGTAACGGAATCTTTGAACGTGATTTTCACCCCCTTCAAAACGTGGGATTGATTTGAAACTTTTTTCGTTGATTTTTCAATACATTAAATTACACTTATTGTACAGCTTATCACTTGTCTAAAAGCTTAAAAAGTTTATGTGACAAAGTGGAGGTATAAATTCGCACCGCATAATTGCTAAATTATGTAAACAATACTTATACCCACTTAAAAACTAAGATGTGATGTCACCAGTGATGTCACCAGTCTGTCTGTCTGTCTGTCTATCCGTCTGTCACTAGGCTGTGTCTCATGAATGGTGATAGTAAGACAGTTGAAATTTTCATAGATAATGTATTTCTGTTGCCGCTATAACAACAAATACTAAAAACAAAATAAAATAAATATTTAAGTGGGGCTGCCATACAACAAACGTCAAAGTCAAAGTCAAAGTATTTTATTTGTTTAACATAGGTAATATGGTACATGGTATAAAATTTGTGTTGTATCACTATGTTTTGCCTTGCAAGGCGTACAAAGTAGGTGTAAAAGAAAAATAAAAATAAAACGACAAACCAAACAAACAAGATAGAATAACAAGTGGATCGGACATTTTTTATTTTATGGTTCTATCATCTAAAAACTCATTGATAGAGTAGTAAGCTTTTTCAATCAATAATTTCTTTAATTGCGATTTAAAATGGTTTATATTGGTCATGCTTTTTAAAGTTTTTGGTAGTTTATTATAAATCTTTGGACCCATGCCAAGACAACTCTTCGAGAAAAGTGCAGTACTGTGTTTTTTTGACTTTAGTATGCTTTGGTGACGTCTAGTATTAAGTTTCTCAAATTTAGACAGATTCTCCTTAATAAATATTGATGTTTCATAAATATAGAGGGATGGAAGCGTAAGTATTTTCAAACTAACGAAAAATGGTTTGCAACTTTCGGTGGTTTTTAACAAACATATCGCTCAAAGACATTGTTTTTGGGCATTAAATGCCATTTCTCTGTTGGTAGAGTTGCCCCAAAATATTATGCCGTAACGAAGAGTTGAGGAGACATATGCATGATATGCAGTAAGGACAGTATTACGATTTACAACCTTATTCAAATTGTGTAAGGCATAGCAAAATTGATGAATTTTTTTTATCATAGTCTCCATGTGTGTTTTCCATGTCATGCTTTCGTCTAGCCAAATACCTAGAAATTTGGTTCGTTCCGTTTTAATAATCTTATTTTGGTCATAATTAATGTCAAGAATTTTAGAACTAGTTCTTTGTTTAAATGTCATTATTTGAGTTTTATTAAGATTAATCTGTAAGTTGTTATTATTTAGCCATTGAATTATTAGACTTAAGCTACTGTTTATGTCGTTTTCATGTGAATCAATATTTTCACCAGAAAATACTATAGTACAGTCATCAGCAAATAGGGTCATAGGATGTGGTATGGTTTTCGGAAGGTCATTTATATAGCATAAAAATAATAAAGGGCCAAGCACACTTCCCTGAGGCACACCATAGTAAATGTGTCTCTCTCTCGATTGGTAATTAATTTCAGTTTTAGTTTGAACATCGACTGCTGAAATACAAGTTACCTGTTTTCTGCCAGTAAGGTATGACTTTATTAAGTCTAAAACTTTGCCCCTAATGCCATACTTATATAGCTTATTTATAAGGATTTCATAGTCAACAAAATCGAAAGCCTTAGTCATATCCATAAATAAGGCTGTTTATTTTTTGGTCCATATTTGTAACTATTTCGTTGATCAATTCATAAATGGCCATGTTTATGTTTTTACACTTTCTAAAACCATACTGCTCCTTAGCTAAAATGCCATTTTTTTCAAGGAACATGTATATACTGTTATAAATAACCTTTTCAATTATTTTGGTAAATATCGAAAGAAGAGCAATGGGTCTGTAGTTTTGTATATTTTGAGGATCATCCTTTTTAAGTAGTGGTTTTATTACGGACAGTTTTAAGTCTTCGGGAAAAACACCATGTTCTATACATAGGTTTGTAATAAAGCTAAAAACCGGTGAAATTTCAACAGCTACGCTTTTTATTATCTTAGTTTCAATGTCGTCAAAGCCAGAGCTATTCGTATTTTTCAGAGTCGTAATTATTTTATAAATGTCAATTGGTGCTGTTGGTGATAAGAATAATGAATTCATGTTCGAATATGTTACTGTTATTTTATGGTCAGAATTGTTTGTTGGCTGTATTTGGTCAATAAAATGATTATTAAATAGTTCTACAATGTCAGTTGGATTTGTTACGTATTTATTGTCGATAAGGAGTTTATAAGGACTGTTCTTGGGAATGTTATTTTTTGATGAGTTTATAACCCTCCAGGTTGCTTAGGTTTTATTTACAGCGTTATTGATATAATGGCTATTTTGCGATTTTTGGGTCAATTTGATAATTGTTTTTAAACGTTTGGAATAGGAATTATATCTTTGTTTATTGGCTACATTTGGATGCCGCCTGAAGGTCCATAGCATCTCCCGTTTACGTTTAGAGCACAGTTTAATTCCTTTCGTGATCCATTTCTGTGGTTTAGTAGTTACATTTTTTATTTTCTTTAAAGGGAAACACAGATCGTAAAATAATTTGAATAAGTTATGAAATTCTTTAAATGCGCTATTTGGATCTTTGCAGCCATAAACACCATTAAAACTAAGACTTTGGAGAGCATCTTTAAATTTTTTGATATTTTCCTGGCAAAAATCGCGTTTATAAGAGAACCAGTGTGTTATCGTGCAGGTCTTTTTGACGGGACATTTTATAATTTGAGCTGTATGGTCAGAGACGGCTAGCTCCATTACCTCACATACACTTCCTCTTACGTTGTGTATAATATTGTCGATGCATGTACCGCTATCTAGCCGGGTTGGTTCACGCACACCTAATTTCAAATTAAAGCTATGTAAGAGATTTTGAAACTGCATTGACATTTTCGTGTTATTGAGAATATCAATGTTAAAGTCTCCGCAAATCAGCACCTTTTTTTTGGAATTGAGACATATTTTCCTTAAGATTCCATCAAAGTTATAGAAAAATGAAGTTAAAGAGTCGATATTATTCTTAGGAGATCTATAAATACAGACTATAATTATTTGATGTTTAATTAATTCAATTGCACAAGATTCTAAGACACAAGAACTGCAATATTCTTTTAAGTCGAGAATTTTGTAAGGATGTTTATTATTTACTAAGATGCATGAGCCACCTCTCCGCGACTTTCTTGCATAGAAGGTAGCAAGAGTATAATTTGGAATAAAAAGATTGCAATGGTCCTCTTCTGTCATATTGTGTTCTGTAACACAAAGTACATCCACATGTTTCCCAAGGCTAGCAAGATCATTTATATGTAAGCTTAATAAGTCCGATTTACTTATTAAACCGTTTGTGTTTTGATGAATAACATGAATATGGTTATACAAGAAAAAAATTTTGATTGTTCACAGTTTCAGGAGTATTAATTTTATGAGAGACATTGTCTATATTATTCGACTTGGAAAAACAATTTTGAAAGATCATGTCAATATCATATTTTACATTGCAAAAAATATTGTTCATACCAGTATTGTTAATCACACCATTTAGCTTAGAAAACATTGTATAATCGTAGGGTAGATCGTAATTAGAGTCATATAGAAATGCATAGTTGTGTATCTGAATGTCATTGTATAACAGGTTATTGAACAATTCTACTCTTAAGTTGTACACATTAGAGTAATAGCTGTATTTATACGTAGGTAAACATATTATAATATTTGTGTTATTTACAGCTATAAGTGTTTCACGCAAGTTAAGAATTAGATCATGATAGTTATTTGTTGAGCTGAAGTCCTCTTCGCCGATGAGAATTATGCAGTAATCATCAGACGTAAAAGTGGTTAATTTTTTATCAATGTCGCTGATGAGATGCTTTATCCCACAATGTGGTTTGAGGTAGTGGCATATATTATAGTTTGGTAATGTTGTTTCTGCTATTGATAAGATCTTGTTTGTCTTATTAGTACTCAGAATACACAATTTATGTTTATGTTGCTGTTTATTGTTAACTACCTCCATATTCGGTTTAATGGTGTGCGATGGACTATTTTGTATTGTATTATTCTGTTTCGTAACCAAAGTATTTGTATGTTTTGGAGTTACAGTTACTGCAGAACTTTCCAGTTTCTTAAGTGGATTTGAATTTCGAATAGGAGTGGCTTGCTCCTTATTAGGTGTCCCAAAGTCAGTAATTAGCTTCTTAGTTACTTTTTTTACAAGTTTATGTTTGTTATTTAGCGAGTCAATCGTTCTTTTTAGCTCAGTGTTTTCACATGATAAATTATTTATTTCTTCATGGGCCGCTAGTAATTCTGAGTTGAGTTGGTCAATTTTTTGTTTTAATTGAGTGACTTCGTCGTTTTCATCATCCGATATTGTAGGTAAACTGTGTGTGGTGCCATCTATAGACGAGTCATTGGAATTATTACATTGTTCCACTATACTTTCATTAAGTGATTGAGTACGGTTGCGCGTCCTCCGAAGAGTAATATTCTCGAAGAAGTTCATTCTTACGCCTTGTTAGTGTTATTGTAGAGAATTTAAATAACACAAAAAGTACTTCACTTTCTGTGATTTGAACCGGCGACAGGTCGAGTATATCGAAGCTGCCACATAAACCACTCCGCCAGCGAGACTTAATATATCGTGGCGAAATTTTTGATCTGATTGACGTGATTTGTTTGCCGTTTTTTGCGATATGGTACAGAACCCTTCGTGCGCGAGTCCGACTCGTACTTGGCCGGTTTTACACACAAAGTAGATCTGAGGCCTTACCACCTGTTTCTCAATACTCGATTATCGGGCTGTTAACGTAATCAACGAATTATAGCCGCATTTTGCCGCTACGCCCGCGTTTTTTTCCTCCGCGTCATCCGGCAGAATGATACTGAACCTGTTACCACTCAAAAACTTGGTTGTGTGTACATATGTCTGTGATTTTAAGTCTGAACATTTCTAATAAATTGTTGTCGGAACTTATTTGCATTTAATTAAGTTAGCTCAACAGGTAGTGGAAAAAGAATCGTTCGTGTCTCGCATAAAAAGGCTTTATTTTAACACTCGCATGTAGCTTTCGACGTTGGGTCACGTCGAAATTAGCTACATCGCTCGTGTTAAAATCTCGACTTTTTATGCGAGACACAAAATGTACTATTTTACAATCAACAAACTTGCTGTATGTGATGGCCTTTACGGACTTTAAATCTCAAATGTATATTTTTTCGTGTCAATTCTAATGTTCTTTATGTCATCTTGTTACAGGAAGCCAAGCGTAAAAAAGAATAACAAGAAAGTGGCACACGAAGTGCCACGGAGCGTGGAGAGTTTGGGTTCCAGTTTGAGCCCGGTTGAATTACCGCTCCAAAATTTACAGATAAGGAACATCTTTAAACAAATATATTTTTTTAGGATCTTTGCGAAGATCACCTTTAACAAACCAGTGAATCTTTTTAAAACGGTTGTTGAGAAATCTGTATTAGATTATGTGAAAGAAGGCCGTTAAGGTTACAAAGAAGGTGAGAACTTACCTATTTGAGATTAGAGTAAGGAAAAAGAAGTCTAATTGCGATGACCCCAAATAATAAATTGTAATAATGGGCTTCTACTTATTTTATTATGATAACGATTACGATTGTTCTTATTTCCTCTACACATAAGCTTTCTCTACACAGAAGTATTAGCTAAGACCACGGTCGTCTCTGGTGCTTGAGATCGACGTTCGATTCAACGTTCGTACCAATGAGACTTTTATAAATTCTTATGTGCTTGCTAAGTTTATCTTGGACATCGCTGACAACGTTCAAGATCAAAATAAACCCCCTATGTATGAGAAGAGGCCTTTGCCCTGCAGTGGGACAGTTCCAGGCCGGTGACATAATCTTATTATGGTTGTGCTTCTGCAGTATTTAATAACGCAGGGTAGGTAGGGTAAGTAGGATAGAAGGACCCCATTTTCCGCACTTAGACCCCCACTTGGTCCGTTGTGCGTCCAGGCCTCCTGTCTTTAAGAAGGAACGGGCCGTAAATCCACCACGCGGGCGCAATGCGGGTTGGTGGATGTCACATGTCTTCGAATTTTTGGTTCTAAGACATGCCGGTTTCCTCACGATGATTCCCTTCACCGTTTTGAGAGCAGTGGTGATGAAAGTATGTTCACAAATTAAAGCGCCTGCCTGAGTTCGAACCCACGACCTACAACATATAAGTCGCGGACGTTACCACTGGGCACTGGGCCACCACTGCCCAGTGGTAACGTCCGCGACTAGCATATAGCATACAATGTACAGCCTAGATTTTAGCTAGAATTATGCCCAGCACCCATGGCAAAAGCAAGATGACCTTAATCGCCAATGAATAATGGTCCTTAAAAACTCTGGACAGAGAGAGTAGGGAGGCCTCTCTCCAGCAGTAGAAATCATGGGATACAAAAAATAAAAGAGCTGGAAGCAAGTTTTGATCTCCATGATTTGAAGGTTGCCCAATCAAAATGCACGTGTTGAAGTTATTATGGGCTTTGCAGTATAATGAAATGGATTATTTTCTGATGCTTTTCCATCTGATTCGTTTACAATATCTAAGGTTGATATTATTGACTCGAGTAAGGATTTTAGAAAGTCCAGATAAATCTTAGGTGCTGCAACTTTACGTAGTTCTCCTAGCCGAAGCTCGTTTTTTTAGGGTGCCTAAGTCAAAAAGGAACCCTTATAGTTGTTTCGCTCTGTCCGTCTGTCCGTCCGCAGCTTAGCTCAGAGAATCTAAGTACTAGAAATCTATAATTTGGCATGGATATACATATTAATAATTCCGACAAAGTGGTAAAGTAAAATAATGAAAAAAAAAGTTTTTCTGTTTATAGACGTAAAGTGGGGACAAATAATTTTTTTCTCATCTGTCCCATGGTGTGGGGTATCGTTGGATAGGCCTTCAAAAATAATATGGGTTTTTTACAACCATTTTTCGCTTCAGAGATCCGTTTGCGTAAAATTATGCTTTAAATTGCAAATTTATGTTAGAGTCAAGTGTCCCTCCCCCTTGCCAGCGAAATGATTGCTCTTGGCTATGTGAAAAAATTCACGGCAGTAGTAAACATACCGAAATTAAAAGGAAAACTATCACGGATAAGAAAGATTTACAAGTTTACGAGTAATAGTCGACCAACTTATAAAATGTACTTGGAACAGTAAAAAATTTGTACAAATATCATTGCAAAATTACTTAAATAACGTTGTTAGCTGTGTAAAACAGATAGTAAAAAAGCTTATGAACCCTGTAAAAATAAACAAAAATAAAATCATAGCATCTTTTATAATAATGATTTCTAAATTAATAATGTTGCTCGAATAACGCATTGGAGTGGCCGGAGTCGTTAGCAGTACCGGTCCGTAGTCCATACGGCGCATGTGCGCGGGGGAATCTATTAAGTGTTTGTGTAGAAGTATTTTCGACGTTTTGTAATCAAATCACTTATTTTCTTTTATCGATATCCATCTATAATGTCAATATTCGACCCGACTATATCACTAATTGAGTAGCGTAAAACTTTCCAGAACGAAATAGTGAATACCGCAGATTAGCGGTGAATACATAGAAATTTTTTCAAATTTCGAAAGAGACATAAACGAGGAGCGTGCGCCCAAGGGTCCAGGAACGAGGGGTGTGTAATATATTCCATAATAACAGATAATATATTATCACTTGAAATAACGTTCACATGATATAATTTTCATATGCTATAAAAACAAATAACCTAATTTCATGTGATCTAATAATACATTTCTTATAAACTTATTTTGCTCTAATAACATTTAGTATAACGTTCATCTCATATAATTTTCAATTAGTATATTGCTCTTTTTATATAACGTTCAGTTGACCTAATTTAATTTGAACTTATTTTCATATTTACTCATTTTCTGACCAAATTCTGTAGTGAATAAGTAAATATCAGAAAACATCATACTGTTATAGCCTCATCTAACCCTAATGATTCACCAACAATAGAAGGGATCTGGCTAATGGTCATGGTTCTAACCAAACCTAACCCACATGATTCACCAACAATAGAAGGGATCTGGCCGCCGAGCGCCAAAAAAAAGTATAACAAGAATAAATTTTGCATGTGGCACAAATGTTGTTATCAGTGCTGTTACTATTCTTAGCAAAGGGCTATAAAAATAATTGAAAACCATTATAAAAAGTCTAATGAAAAGAAGAAAAACAAAGAAAAATGTCAGAAATATATGGAAATGTCAAGCGCTAATGAGCCTCTGAATTTTACTCCCTGTTGTGGCATCTTGACGGTCTACGGTGACGTTCGCTTGCCTAGGAGTAACTAACCTATTCGTGACTTGAAGAGGTTGTAGCTATCAGGACACATAGAGGCCACGCCTTAGTTTCTTTATTATCTAGAAGGTTGCACAGTAGGTTGAATGAGTGCCACACTGGCCCTATTTAAAAGGCAGTGATTTAGGATCTCATAAAGATTTACTTTTACTATGGAATTTAACTAATGTTGTAAAGTATAAAAAAAACTGTGTCACATTTTTTGGTCAATAATCATTGATTTTTATTGTACATGTTGCAACTGAGCAAAAATATAAAACGCCAAAATTTTTTTCATAGAAAAAGTGATTAACATTCCTAAGATAGTTTCCCTATTATCTTATCCCAGTAAAAATATTTTCTTACATGTTTTCTGGTCTACACATGCCCAAGATAGTAATAGAAAAAATATGCTTTAAACAAGCTTTTTTCGTATTCTTCTCAGCAAATCCTTTCATTTGATAACGATATCATGGCAGTTCATAAAAAAAAAACTAGTCCGCCATCTTGGGCCGTCCTCATATGGAATTTAAAATAACGTCACTTAACTAACCATGCATTGTCATCCAAACTAAACGTGTATGCAAAATTTAATCTTAATCGGTGGAGCATAACTGCTTTAAAATTCAGTTGCAAGATTTGACCCAAACACACTTACATGCATACAAACATTGCAAGTTAAATAAAAGTTTATAAAAATTAAAGGCCTTTGCCCTGCAGGGGACAAATGACAATTCAGCTGAAAAAAAAATATATAAATTGAAAGAGTTTATTTGCGAATATCACTAACGTCAGCCATTTACTCCTCCTCCAACAACACAACCAACAACACGACGCACAGCTACAAGCTGTGATGACGCACGCAGCCGCACTCGGACAAGTGCAGGGCGCGCAGCATACCGCTCTCACGAATATGATGTCAAGTAAGTATGATTGTCCTACAATTACAGAGCTTCAAGATCAAGAATATCTTCTCCAATTTTCACGATATATCCGATGCGGCCATAAAAATACACTCAATTGGCGCAGTGGTTGAGCGATCAGCTGCTGCGTTGCGAGTCGCGAGTCCGATTCCCGTACGGAACAAATATTTGTATGGCCTACAGATGCTTGTAAACGCACCAATGATAAAGGAGAAATTGCTTATTTGACGCTACTTTTCAACTAAAAGAAAGAAAATAACTTTTCCACCAAACACCAAAAATATAATAGTCAATGTTCCTGTTTCCTTTTCTTGGTTTTTTGACACAGACTCCCGAAAAAGAAGTAGTTTTTCACTTTGTAGTGTTTGTATTTGGAAGTCAGTTGTATTTTTTTGTAAAAATGTTTTTTATTTTTCATTTTTATATTTTTTACCTAGTAGGCAAGTTCTATAGTAAGGTACCTATAATGCCAGTATATATTACCCGAATATCATGAAACCTGAACACAACTGGTGAAATAAGAATGTGCCAAGGTGAACTGTACACTGGCGGCTGGTGTAGTACTGGCGTGAAGTTATGCTATGAAATTTTATAAATAATAAACAGACATGCTATTGCAGCAATCCCGAGAGATATGCTGTCATTTACTGAAGAGTTATGTTGGTTATCTTCGAAGTACTTCATCCTAATTCTCAATTCTTTATTGTACACCAAAAATAATATTCAATACAATGTGATAATATAGTCCATGTACAAATTGGTCGCCACCAATGAAACCAATCGGTGAAATGGGACCTATTTGAGCACATACTCTATCAAACAAAAAATATTTTCAAAATCGGTCCACATTTGACGGAGAAATCGGTGAACAAACACAAAAAAAGCAATATTACAATAATATTTTCAACGTGCCAGGCCAGGTAGTCAGCTCCTGGAGAAATTTTTCATCTACTTGTTGCCGCGTTGGTGGAACCGGGACTTCCTAGTTTTATCATCATTATGTCTACACTATTTACTATAAGAACTATAAGACAAACAGCTACATGCGGCAACAGCTGCAATCACTTAGACTGCTCTAACCCAGCTGGCTGAATACCAGTAATTTACATAGAGCGACTGTCTACGACCTCCACAACCCAATACTTTCAACAGGACTTTCTATTTCATGCCTCTAAAATTAAAATCTTTATTCTACAGGTCTGTACGGCGGTTGGGGCATTGGTGACACGTTCCCGACGCCTTCTCCAGAGTCACCAGACCATTGGTCGACGCCATCACCGCAGAGCAGACGCCGCTCACGCAATCCCCCCACTCTGATTGGTTGGATCGCGCCGCGCTATCCCCGAGCGACATACAACAGACCAATAAGGGCGCCACAGAAGCCATCTAGATTTAGGGATAAGTTAAAATATGGGTTTTGAAGAATTTCAGACGTTCTTTGTATTTGTAAGTGGTGACTTTTTACTTGGATTTTACCTATAGGAATTGTTTAAAGTATAAAAGGATAATTTAGTAATTTTTCGAACTAAAAACATTAACTGTAAATTGTAACTAACTAGTGAATTAAGTGACAAAATAAAAACTGTAAAAGATAATTAAGTAAGTGCAAAAATTATACTCATAAACGTAATTCCGTGTTTCTTATATTTTTGTGTGTGTGTAAAAAGTAACAACTCGGCAAATATTTTCTAAAACTGGCACCTCTAATGCAGTTTGTTAAGAATGAAATAATAAGAATGATCTTCAATCCGCGTGCATTTTAATTAAGAAATTAAGATGTTTGTAAATAAAGAAAGAAAGAAATCATTCATTTGCTGTTAATGCAGGTATACATATAAGTTGTAATATTAATAAATTGTCCCAATACATTTTGCCTTACGGCATGCAAAATATTACATTTGAATTTAATAATATAGTTACAAACATCAAATTATTATTAACACCCTTCAGAAGTTAATGGAAAGGTACAGACAAAAAAAATGTTGAATTAATGAAATGTGAATCTCTCGCATAATTATTAACATGCAATGAAGAATATAAAATAAATGTCATAATGTCAAAATGTCAAAAAGATGAATGTCAAAATGTTTAATGTCAAAATATTCTAGAACAACAACAATCACAAATAATACTACAGACTAAAGATACTGTCGTAATGTCAAATTATGTTTGATGTCGACATAGTTCCTACAGTGTAAAAAAATAACAGGAATATGTCATCATTATAAATCATAATAAATCACAATAAAATCATCATAAGCTATAAACATTCGAAATTGCAAAGACAAGGTATTTTTTTTTTCTAACAATAACTTTTACTATAGAGATTTGTCATTTAAAAAGTCTTTAATTGTGTAATAACATTTCTCCAGCAATAGCTTTGCTAATTGTTTTTTATAGCAAATTATGGGTAGGCCTTTTAAATTTTCAGGTACTTTATTACATATAAGCGGTCCCATGGAAAGGATGTTATTTTTTTATTAGGCTGTTTTATGACCACCCGTGTACAATTGGTTTTTATATTGCGATCTTAATGGTACTGTGCGTTTTCTTATTTCAACCATTGAGGTAAATAAGTGTTTGTTTAATTTTAACGAATAGGGCAACTTCTAGTATATACAAACAAGGTAATGTCAGAATTATTAGGGATTTAAATACGGGTAGACCACTTTCAGTAGATTAAGACCTGTCATTGATCTGAGGTATCGTTTTTGGGCCCTAAATATTCTTTCTCTCTCACTGCTGTTGCCCTAAAATATGACACCGTATCTTAACAATGAAGCATCTAATCCATGATAGGCTATCACTTCATGTATCAATATGTACTTTATTTGAGAGATTATAGAGTACATATGAAGATTTATTTAACTTTTGGCACACACTTTCAGCATGAGATTTCCATGACAATTTGTTGTCAATATGCACTCCTAAGAATTTTGTCACTGAAGTTGTGTCTACGATTTGGCCATTATATTCAGCAACTACTTTTTTTTGGCTGTAGACTCTCGTGAAAATGCACGGCTTTAGTTTTTTGTAAATTTATGACTAGATTATTTTTATTAAGCCAATTTATTACCGTTTTAAGTGTACTGTTTATTTCTTCTTCGTAGTTCGACTCATTCTTACATTCGACTATAGCAGTGCTGTCGTCAGCACATAATGTCATTGGTTGACGAATTTGACGGGGTAGGTCATTAAAGTAGAAATAGTAATGGACCGAGCACACTGCCCTGTGGAACTCCGAATTCTGTTACTCTACAACTGGATAGGTATTTCAGTTCACGCTTGGTTTTAAAATAGATTCTCGATATTCCTGTGTATTGTTTTCTATCCGTGAGATATGACTTAATCATGTTTAGTACGTTTCTTCGTATGCCGTAATCGCTAAGCTTATTTAAGAGAGTATTGCGTTTTACATAATCGAATGCCTTTGTCATGTCTATGAATATTGCACATATAGGGTTTTTCTTATCCATATTACTTATTATTAGTTTTAAAAGATCGAATATTGCCATGTTGATATTTTTATTTTTACGAAAGCCCTTTTGTTCTTCACATAAAATGCCATTTTTAGTTATAAAGGTGTAAATAGATTCGTATATAATTTTTTCAAATATCTTAGAGAACACTGAAATTAGAGCTACTGGTCTATAGTTTGAAATGTCTTCCTTGTCATTCTTTTTATGTAATGGATTTATGATCACAGTCTTTAATTTATCAGGGAATATACTTGAGCTTATACACACATTCATTATATGAATACAAAAATTAAAATGTGTTGAGAAGATTTCTTCGATTAGAGACAGCATTCTCTTTGTGCAATTGCTGCTTATTACAGATAATCTGTTTTAATGCTTAGGACGCTTAGGTACATACACAGCTCCTGATGTATTTTCGCTGGCAATATTACACACTTGTGAAGTTGTCGTCAATGTTTGTTTAGTTTGCGTCAATTTGTCGTTAGTCAGATTGGATGTTTGGGTTTCTTTATTAAGCATTTAATTTTTTTGTAGGGTGAGCCTCTAATCTTGGACTCATTATTTGAGACAAGCGGTGAAATGTTTTAATGTCTTGTTTTTTTATTTTTGCGAGCTGATGATGGTGAGCCATTTTTTATATCAGGCGTTATGCAAATCTTTTTACAGGTTTCAACAGTGTTCGTTATTTAAGTCGTCTATTTCTCGATGAGCACTCATTAGTTGCATATTAAGTGATTTTATTTGTTTGTTTAATTCGTTAACTATGTCATTGTCACTATAGTAATGTGGGCTGTCTGGTATGCTCAACATTGTGGTGTCAAATATTGTTTTATCGTCGTCATTTGTCATGTCAGACAAGTTACTTAAAGATCCCATTTTGTGCGGTTTCCGATGTGTTATGTTCTTATCTGTATCCATGTTTTATTATTATGTCTCTAGCGCCTTCTGTTATGTTATCACTAGCACGTATTTGACTGTGGAAATAATTAGTGATAGAACATTCACAAAAAGACAACGGTAGGGTGGCCGAGGTTCGAACCTGGTGCTCGAGTGCACGTTACATACATATGTAGCTATCACAGCCCCCGTGCCACGAAGTAGTTGGCAGCTTAAGTTGAAATCAAGTAGTGCTTGTCAAGGGTTAAGCAATTTGAATTTTGGAGCAGTTGATTTTTTCCACTTAACGCGGGTACAATTTTGTTAAAAACACAAAAGCACTTTCTTAATTTTGAGTTGGAATAATGTCTGGGTTTGGGTTTCTTTATTGTTTTATTTATTTCACTGTTTATTTGTCTCTTTATATTGACACCTTAATGGTTTTTTTTATGTTCGTGATTACTAACTTAACACCAATATTTTGAACACTCTTGTTTTTTATTGTCACTTTGATAACGTTCACACTAATAAATTACTCCTTTATACACTGGTTGTTAATATGAGAATCACACAAATACGATTAATATTTTTATTAAATTATAAACACGGAGCTCTTTTGCTCAGATGTCAAGCGAACAGCGCCACCTGGCGAATCTCGTAATGTAATTTAAACTATTAAATTAGCTTAGCATCGTAGCAATAGATGGTAAGCTTGAAAATATATTTTAAACAATTATTTTCATTGAAGATAGTTGCATTTAAATTGTAAGATAAAATTATTTTTTTATTAATGTTCTCCAGTAATGAAAATAAAGTAATAAAATAAACTTGGTCGTTTTATTATCTCTTGTTGAGCGTTATATCTGCGCCACTGTGCAGATTTTCATAAATTGCAAATCTCAGCCATACCAAAATGGTTACACTATTTCAATGAATGAATCTGCTACATTGGGGTTGACTCCTTGCCTAACTGAATTCACTTTACCAATGTTTTACATGGAGGTCTCAGATTACAGAACAGTAAACATATGGCGCCTACGGAACAAGACAGCGCAACCACCAATACAAATACAAATTGAAAAACTTATACAATCATGCGTTAGGCGTTAGTACTGTCCGTATATATAAGTTTCTCTGTGGTGTGGTTAGTACGAAACTATACGCGTCGCACTGATTACACGTCACAAGTGATTTCTTATTTTATGTGTAAAAACGTCTTTGGTGTGGCAGATATGCGCTCCCCTATTAGCCTATAGCATAATATTTATTAGTAATAGTCTATGTGATGGCTTGGGAGACCTGCCTTACGAGATTTGCTATCGTATGCGTAAACCGAAAACTCACAGAAGGCACCACACTAGCAAAATCGAAAATATTCACGCAGCGCCATATTCTCATCACTAGTATAACATTACTCGCCGCGACGCGCGCACGCTTTTTTGAGCGTCGAACTTGGTTTTCTTCCTAATTTGAAAATCATCTCCAATTCTGGAGCACATTGTAACCGCAACAGCCTAGATATCAGCAGTGTATGTTTGACTGGATATTCGGAACACTGGTGGCCACCAGAGAAGAGAAGAACGGCGGGAATCTTCTAGCATCTGAGCAACTGATCCATGAAGCAGCCTCGGTAAGCGATTTGCAATTTTCTCGTTGGTTTTCACGTCGAATGGTCCCCAATCGCTTTCCTATAGGCTAAATATACACGAAATTGGACTTCCACGCATCCACGTGTGAAGTCGTAATAAGTTCTCATACCGCCCGCCCCTAGGAGTACGGCTATTTTACACGCCTGCCCCTACAGTCTTGCATCGTTAAACATTGCAAAAGTTGTTCTCAAAATCAAAAGCAAAAGAAGATGGAATATCTTGCCACAGGTAACTATTCATTATTTAATCGTTTGTTTTACCCACTAATATTTACGGCTTCCTCGGACGGAACACAAAATATTGGCTGTAATTGGTTAGTGTTGCCAGTTTACATCGAAATAAGTTTCCTTGAATTAGGGAAATGTACTTCGGACGTAGGAAGATCAAGTAATTTATACAGGAAAATTTTGTAACTAGTGTGCAATTGTTTTTAGTGATTCAGTATCAGTAATGGAACACATTTCCATTATTTGTTCAATACCTTTTTTATCCGATTTATAATCTATAAAATATGGACACAATCTATTCGTATAAATGAACCATAGGCACGCGGTGGGGCTGCGACAGGGGCGCGGGGTATCCGGGAGGAGTTATAAGTGATAATCGTATTGAACGTTCGCTGACCATTTTTGCGTTCATTTTCGTACAAGAGTAAAGTTGTGACTTGGCGCTGTTACAAACAGCTTACCGTTAAACCTTCTCGGACAAGGAGCTTCGTATAGTTAAGATAGAACTTCGCTTAAGGTAAGTTCGTTTAATCTTATAATTATAAGCAAAACATTTATTATTTCGAAGTATTGTTGGACCTGCTGATGATTGTATTCATAAATATATTTGTATTTTATAAACTCAATTTCTTTTAGTATGATAGATACTTCTTTTGTATATTTTTCGCAGAATTTTTATATTTATTTGTCTTTGATTTTAATTCTCTTTAAATTTAATTTAATTGTATTCTACTTTAAACTTAAATTTCGATTTTGTAAAGAGTATACTACACACAAATTATTTCATGGTTTATGTAAAATGGGTGATCTGTAACACAGGGCCTTACCTATCTCAGACACCCTTCTCTATACAAGGCTACGCATTATGATAGTCACTGTATTTTAATGTCGAGATAAATAAAGAATTTTTATTATTTATTATTATACAGAACTACACAGCACATGTTTAAGTACTATGTACCAACGGAAGATCTACTATTTACTGTACTATGATCTACTATGTACATTTGTCATATCACAAACACAATAGAAGCCAAAATCGGTTGAACGGGCTGTAAAATGGGATTATTTAAATGTCTAATGTTATCTCAAATGAGTGAGATAAGTGATTTTTTATTTTTCAACACACTTGCTCATAAAGTGGCTCCAATTTCACCGCAATTAGGCACATAATGATACCTGTTATCAAACTGTGACTTTTTCATTGCTAATATTCACAAGTGAGTTATAGAGTTTTTTATTTTATTTTATTTGTTCTTAAAAAAGTTTCGATACAAAAAAGATCGTGCTAAATAGTACAGATAAATTAATGTACCTATTGCTTGCTCATTTCATGCAACTTCGTATTAAGTTCAACTTGTACGTGCTTAATAAATAAAACTTTCACTCAAATATAAATTTTATTTGCTCTGTAATTAAGAAAAATTGAAATTCCATATTTTGTACGTGGCTAAAACACTATCCACGAAAAGCCAAAAAAAAAAGAAACCTCATTATTTTAGTCTATGGCCGATCGCCATTGTTAGCATAGGAAAACTGATTAATTTTGCCGGCCATTGTGAAAAAAAATTCACAACTCGTTTTTACTGTTGAAAATGTTTTTTTTGTATTATTTTCTGTGTTGAAAAACGTCGTATGATACACGTGTGTATTGATGATTACCGTCCTCGGCTCTCTTAAGACCCTCACCTACGGCTCGGGTCTCAATGGCGCCTCAGCGGTAATCACCAACATTGCACTTGCACACTTGTACCATAATGTACTATTATGTATCTGCCCCACCAAACTGTGTGGCTCTGAAATATCTATTTTTGAGTCATCGTAGAAATCGCCAAGAAGACGTAATTTGCGACCAAATGTTAATTATGCAACTGATATCCCACTATCGCTTCGAGATGCTGCGCGGAGACCTAACATAACTGTAGGTAATTCGTCGACCCATGACTTTCCGTTTAATCAAGCCTTAAGTGTTCTATGCCAGCGCTCTACAACTCCATGTATTTGTGGGTGGGAAGCCGTGGTGCGTATCCTATCACATCATCACATCATCAGCCTATTAATGTTCCCACTGCTGGGACACAGGCCTCCTCTCTGTGAGAGGGAATGGGCCGTAATCCACCACGCGGGCCCAGTGCGGGTTGGTGGATGTCACATGTCTTCGAATTTTTGGTTCTAGGACATGCCAGTTTCCTCACGATGTTTTCCTTCACCGTTTTGAGAGCAGTTGTGATGAAATAATTTACACAAAGTAAAGCACCTGCCCGGGCTCGAACCCACGACCTGCAACTTGTAAGTCGCGGCTGATACCACTGGGCCACCACTGCTCTCCGCATCCTATAAATACTCATAATTATCAATAGTTGTTGGAAAAGCGTGCTTTCGAATTGGCGGCCTTGACCACTTGTTAATTTTACTGGGCAACCGTATCGGCAGATACAATCTCTGTATAAAACACGCGTGACTTTCTCGGCGGTTGTATCCTGCATGGGGAAGGCTTCAGGCCATCGTGTACATCGGTCTATTACCGTTAAGCTATACTTGAAACCATTTTGCGAAATCGGAAGTGGACCGATTATATCTATAGTAGGTATGTGCCGGAATCTATCAACTTTAGGAAACTGGCCTATATCTGAAATAGCATGGCGACCGGTTTTTGATAGTTGACACTCTATATATGTTTAGAACATTCGTTAATGTTGCTGTTCATCATTGGCGAGAAAAAAATGCTGATTAATTTGTGGGTCTTTTACTTTCAAACGCGACTCACCTTACTTCTTGTGGTATATACGATCGCGCACAATCAGTGTATGCATCAAAATATATTGGTTTTTTACATGAATACATGTAGGTAAATATAATTTCTTAAAAGTGAGATTATTTGCATTGCATGCTATCACGTAGTTGTCGGTTTCTTGCAACTCAGCTATCCGGTTGTAGTCTATGCTCATGGGACAGAAAACTGTTTCCATACGCGATAAGGTATCTGCTACTGTGTTGCTATGTCCTCTTATGTGACGTATATCGGTTGTGAACCCGCTGATATATGATTAATGCCTAATTCTACGAGCTGTTTCATCGGATGGATTTTTTCCTAATTTTGAAAAGGCGTAAACTAGCGGTTCATGGTCTGTGTACACGGTGATCTGACGTCCTTCAAATATTTTTCAAAGATACTTTATTGCCATGTATATGGCCAATAATTCCCGGTCGTAAGCGGAGTATTTCTTTTGGGCCGACGTCAACTTTTTTGGGAAATAAGATTAATGTTCCCAAACGCAAATCTCCGAAGCGTCGGTCATTTAGGCTAGCGTCGAATTATACCTTGGATGAGACAATCTACCGGCCGTTCTAAGACCAGTCTTACATTGTTCAAAGGCCTCACTACTTTCTTCAGACCTTTGGATTTTACTTTTAACCCTTTTTGTATTGCCGAGATACTTGTTGAAACTTGAAAGTCGACGGCGTTGGGCAAACGAGCACGGTGAAAATTCACCATACCTGTGAAACACCGTAACTCTTCAACTGTCTCCGGTTTTGGGTAGTGTATGATGGCCTTGACCTTTTCTTCTGTCGGACAGATGTAGCGACACGTGGTAGCCAAAAAACACCAAATTAGTTTGCCCGGAAGCGCATTTATCTAAATTTACTGTTATCTGTTATCCCGTGTTTGTGTGACCGCTGAAAAATTATGCCTAAATGTTCGAGGTGCTGAGTTTTATTCTCACTCATGATCAGTGCATCATCTATATAATTAAAAACAGAATCTAGGCCGTGGGAAACCGAGTCCATGAATCGCTAGAACTGGACATTCGGATTACGTAATCCGAATGTCATTCGAGGAAACTCATATAGGCCGAAAGGCGTTATTACTGTTTTCTCGACGTCCTCCGGCGCGGTCTCAATGCAATGATATGCCCTATATATACCGGTTTTGGAAATAATGTTCTTACCGGTCATGTTATAAGTAAAATCTTTTAACCGCGGCATTAGGTATCTGTCTGGCTTCATGACTGCATTTTTTTTTTAATTTTTTATCAATTATACAAAACAGTTCAGGATTATTCGTATTAAATAGCAACCAAAAGCCACTAAGGTTTAAACATGTGCTATCTTGAGTCTATCAATCCACATGGCCTAATGTCCCCATTATTTTTCTTAACTACGCTTGCCCAAGGGCTCTTTGAAGGTCAACAGATACCTAATTCTTGCATTTTGTTGAATTCATCTTTGATACGTTAGTGACGGACGGGCGCTAGAGGCCGTGCTCGTGCAAAGAGGAGAGAGAGAGCTAGTAGGCATTTTTGATCACTTTTGAAATGAAGAAAGTTTTCATGCTATTAAATATTTAAAGCAAGAAATACCTTGGTTGTGCTCTAGTACTATGTATATGTAACTAATAGCCGGTGACGGTCTTATGTATGAGAAAGTATACTTTGACTTTGTAAATTTTCTATCGGAAAGTTAACTTGAATTAAAAAAAAGTAGTGTAGTGTTGCATAATAAGGGGTATTAAAACATGAGTGTGTGTTTAAAAACCAAGCCGTAGCCGCCAATGTTTTAATACCTAGTTATGTGCAGTTTCATACACTACTTTATCTACACTCATACATTTTGGGATTGAACCTACTTAATATCTTATTTTTTGCATTTTCCATGCCATAAAAAACGTATGAATGGCGCCAAAACCCAGCACATCACCGCATTATCTGCGCATGCGCTAAGGCTTAGCACACGCACTGCGATATTTATTCGCAGTGCGTGTTTTTGCATGCGCGAAATTTTTTCCGCCCATTCTGCGACCTATGGAATTGTATGAAGCTGCTCGCATTGCGGTAAAAAAATCATGCGGAAATAATACCGCATGAAATCCGTGTTTTGCAACAGAATCCACAGCACCGCGGCGCGAATTTAATTCGCCCCAATTATTTTGAGCTCTATGAACAGGTAGAAAGAGACAAAATTCGCGCGAATAAAAATCGCAGTGCGTGCTAAGCCTAAAGCGGGCATTGTCACAGACAATTTAAAATTGGAATCAAATCTTTTTATAATAGGTACTAAAACGGCATTACAAAAAAAAATTGATGGAAACTCCTTAGTGATTAACTTCTTGGATTTGTCCTGTATCGTAATAGCAAAAAAATTGTTTTATAGCATTATTTTGTTAGAGAGATAGTGTTATAATGAGATTCCTTTTTTAAATTTCGGTATTGTGTTTCTAAAGTGTGTCAATATAAACTCGGTTTGAAGTTTTATAATTCGAATATTATGATATGAGAGTAGATAATAGTAGATTATTACATCGAGCACAAAGTAATTTATTATTGAACCGATTCCTGATTTAGAGCCCGAGCGTTAGCGAGGGCTCTAATCTAACAGGCACGAGGGCTATATAAATTACTTAAAGCGAGGTGCTTAATCTGCTTTTCTTTCAACTATTACCTATAGGAATAGTAGATAAAAGAAACTCATATCAAACAGTCAAAATAGAAGTTTAATTATTGAAATTAAAAGTTATACTTGAGCAATTATTAAACGTAAGGTTAAGAGTTTTATTGGGCAAATTTATATTTGTTTGTTTAACTTGGGACTGAATAATATTATCAGACGAGGTAGATGGGCCTGGCTGATTTGTTACAACGAAGTCGTTATCACGGGAAGTAGATGGGCGGCGGGCGCGGCGATGTCGAAAATCACTTTTTTAAATTTCTTTCATTTTTAAATCAGAGTTAGCAGCAATCATTTTTTAAATTTGGAACAAGTAGGATAGAAACGAATAATACGTACGAAAAAAAAAAGTATTGATATCGGCTGGCTGAATAGAGCTAATCCACTGAGGTTGCCACCTTTTGGTGCGATTAAAAAAAAAACTGTGCAATAATGAAATTTCATACATTTTTATTGCTCTAGAGCATTAAAGACTCGCTTTGTACTGAGTTTTTAGTGTGATTGTGATGAAATTAAAGCATAGTTGGAAGAAAACAAATTTAGAGACATTTATTTTCTATATTATTATTTGGCAATCGAGCCAAGAGTCATATCAGTAATAACTGACGCCCACAATATACTCTGTTCTGTGATCAGTACACTTTGGATATATTTGTAACTGCTGCCATTTTGACTTTCCTAAACATGGTACTTGTCTAGTTGTACACTAAGTACTTTGATAATGATTAGAAAGATCAATTTGGATTGATACAAAACCTTTCAAGGTCTGCACTATATCGAGATGTATGCGAACCTAATAACATAAAAAAAACACACCTCGTATATCACTGTAGCAGATGCAAAAGGAAGTAAGTCATGATTCCATCGTAGCGCTTGTACGGTACTATACTTGGTCATTCTTCAAGAATCCTATTGCCTATCTCAGGCCAGTAATAAACGGGTTGACCACTAAAAATGTGTTCTAAAATTAGAATAAACGAAACTGGAGCAGTTTTGACTATACGCAATAGGTACGAAAATTATAATATATTATGTCTCTTCTATGCTATCATTCATATTTTCCGGGCACACACGATCTTAGATGAGAGATGGAGGTGAATTACATCAGGTTAAATTTTCTTGACAGATTCCTTAATCTGGTTTTGTTTCTGGAGGTCAGACTGACAACATACCATTCTATCATCGATTAAAAATTAGTAAGTAAGTCAGTCAGTAAACTGAGCTGCAGCTGAATTGCGTAAGTATATTATCCAAAGCAAAAGAATCGATTCCTTCCCAAAAACGACTTTTCGTATCAATATGCAATACGTAAAGTCGGTTTTGGGAAAGAATCGATTCTTTTGCTTTGGATAATATACTTACGCAATTCGGCTGCTGGTCAGGTTAGATGCAAATGGTTGCAAGTGAAGCTGCTAAAAATGTCGCAATTACCGTCTTGTGTACTTGACAATAGCACTCGCAAAGTACTTGGAGATACCAATTTGGTTCGACAATGTTAAAAATAAGAAATGTTACTTCGTTCTTTTGTCGCACCTTTTGAAGGTGTATTTTATATAATAGAACATGCTGAAACATCCCCATAGCTTAAATCCCGATCACTCTGCCACAGTGCAAATTTAGGTAAACTGTTTTCTATATATTCGCAGCCTACGGTCACCCACTGCTGGGCATAGGGTTCTCTTGTCTTGTGCCAATCTCCTAGTTCCTGCGCAAGCCTCATTCAGGTTCTGCCCGCGATGGCAACAATGTAGTCTGCCCATCTCGCCGCCGGACGACCAACGTTTCTTCTGCCATTCCTTGGACGCCATAGTAGATTATGTTTCAAGTGACCAAAATAATGTATTGAGCGACTGTTTGAATCCAGCGCGAAGCGAAGGATTCTAAAGTAGAATCCTAAGCGTAGCGAGATTCAAAGTACTGGGCTCGAGGTGACATAAGTTTGGTACCGTGTGGCACACTCAGCTCGAGGTTACATAAGTTTGGTACCGTGTGGCACACTCAGCTCGAGGTTACATAAGTTTGGTACCGTGTGGCACACTCAGCTCGAGGTTACATAAGTTTGGTACCGTGTGGCACACTCAGCTCGAGGTTACATAAGTTTGGTACCGTGTGGCACACTCAGCTCGAGGTTACATAAGCTTGGTACCGTGTGGCACACTCAGCTCGAGGTTACATAAGTTTGGTACCGTGTGGCACACTCAGCTTTTCATTCCCCTCTATGAGAAAAACGTTTTCGCAGTTTATTGTAACTGTTTTGATGGTAACAGAAAATGTCGGTGACTTATTTATCATTTGGGTATTCGTAATAACTTCAGAGTCTGGTTGATGATCATGTTCAGTCATTCACATTTCACGCTGTTTTAAAGTGGATGGGCGCCGCGGCGACAAAGGTTAAAGGAAGGCCGTAATTTAATACTTTTCTCTCGATTTGTTTGGAAGTAAATCGTTTATGACAGTTTCTGCATTTAATTTTGCATTTTCAGGTGTTAATATTTCACTTTCACTGTAGGAACTCATCTTTTGTTCAATTTGTGTGACTCAAATTAAAATACTCTGTAATAATTTGATAAAAAAACCGTAAAAAAATAAAACCGGCCAAGTGCGTTTCGGGCCACGCGCAGTAATAGGCTTCCGTAGATACATAATAGGACTAATAAGAAGGTTTTTTGTTGTTACATGAACATTAAACCGGTTTCAGCGGCTCACAACTTCTAAAAACGGGGTCATTTGTACAAAGTTTTACTGTTCCAAGTACATTTTATAAGTTGGTCGACTATTACTCGTAAACTTGAAAAGCCTACTTAGCTGTGATAGTTTTCCTTTCAATTTTGTTATATATATTACTACCGTGATTTTTTTTACATAGCCAAAAGCAACCATTTCGGTGGCCCCTGCCATAATAGTTAGTAAGGTAAATTACAATTTAAAGCTTAATTTTACGCATACGGATCTCTGAATCGGAAAATGGTTTTCACAGACTCGTAATATTTTTAAATGGCCTATCCAACGATACCCCACATAATGGGATAGACGAGAAACAAAACAAACACCCCCACTTTACGTCTATAGATGATTATGATTTTCTTTTACCAATTTTTCGGAATTATTCATATGTATATCCATGCCAAATTATAGATTTCTAGTACTAAAAGTCTCTGAGCTAAGCTGCGGACGGACAGACGGACATAGTGAAACGGTAAGGGTTCCTTTTTGACTTTGGAACCCTAAAAACCACAGATATAAATCTAACTACAGTTCGTACAATCCACGAAGACGCGCCCCATCCCACCGCTATTCCTCTTAACCGTTTATAGTATATGTGTGCAAGCTTCCGTCAATGTTTGAGTGTTATCGGTACACACTAATTACCTATGAGTGCACACGCACACTACAATGAATAGACTAATCATTATAATAATTTATAGAAGAAGACATATACATACTAATCATATAATTGGTGGGGCGCGTCTTCGTGGATTGAATGAACTATAATGAGGCGATTGTATGTACTTCACGTGTCAAAAATGGGAGTTAAAGTACAAGCAGTGATTGTACTTTGAGCTGTTTCATTTAGCATTATCGGCACCGGACATCCACCGAAATCTATAAAAATGCCTGATTATGCCATATTGAGCTGTAAAAACTGTACAGAAAAAGTTGGCCGAGGCAATGGAAATATTTTCTTTCATTGGTAAGTAAATTTGTGTGAAAATGTGTCACGTTTGGTTTTCATACACATGGCGGGACTTGCGTTATCTAGTTAGGTATATCTGTGGAAAAACGAATGAACGAGCTCGCATAGTTTTTTTTAACCAATGCCGCGTCGGCAGACGCACTTTTTTATCACCAGCCAGGACTTTATCGAAGCGTATTGCGTTCAAACTTTTTAATTAATAATGTTACAAATTCAAAAGTAATTTCGTCACTGTTTTAAGTGTGCCGGAATGACCCATTTTGCTCGCACTTATCGATGAACCCTTAGCCTCTTTTCGAATATATGGGAAGAAAACAGCATTTTTATACATATGTGTCATAAATGGCCATACATGACTAGGTATAGAGCTCTTGCTCTCTCTCAAATCCTGGTAGGCTTCAAAATAAGTGAGGCACAGGTAGACGCTACAATTGTGTTCATACTACATCGTCCCCTCCAGTGGAGCAGATTTCATCCGTATTTCATGTGAAGGGATTTACTAGACGTACCTAAAGACATGAATGCCTCGCGAATATACCAACCAATTACTGTACTTTTATATACTGTGTATATTTTTATCTACGTACCTAACTAAAATTAGTACTTGAAAAAATATATTTTTAATACTAGGTATTATAGCCGTAAAACCGATAACCGTTGAGGTAGACGGGTTCTTGAGTGGAGACTGAGTGAGTGGAACTGGTAAACGTAAGGTAGGACTCCCTCATCTTGTGACGTCACGGTGTGCTTTAGTTTATACTGCAAAAGTGATGTCACAAGCCCCCACTCCTGAATTTTGATGCGCTTTATCTTTGTTAATTTTTAGGGTTCTGTACTCAAAGGGTAAAAACGGGACCCTTTTACTAAGACTCAGCGGTCCGTCTGTATGTCTGTCCGTCTGTCACCAGGCTGCATCTCATGAACCGTGATAGCTAAGCAGTTGAAATTTTCACAGATTATGTATTTCTGTTGCCGCTATAACAAGAAATACTAAAAACAGACTAAAATAAATACGAGAAGTGGGGCTTCCATACAACAAACGTGACGTTTTTTGGATAATGGTACGGAACGCTTCGTGCGCGAGTCCGACTCGCACTTGGGCGGTTTTTATTAAAATGATAAAGCAAAAAATACGGGTCCAATATTATTTGATAATCTCTCTGACGGATAAATGGAACTATATTAGTTCTATCCAGGAAACATCCCTAACAAGACAATGTTGTGATTTAACCCCGTGTTAGCAACTTACTCTGAGTTAAGTTTTTCGTTCTTAACGAGACACATGGTATTGTGACATCCCCAATCCGCTTCGTAAAAGTGCTCCTATTTTACGCAAAAGTACTTTAAACCGAATCCAGTTAACCAAACGGTACCGGCTTAAATTGATGATCGGATTCGAAAATTCGAAGGTCGAATACGAGCGTCTTTTTATCTGGATAGAGATGTGTGAATTACGTAGTGGAGATAGGGTTCAATATGCTATGTGCAGTTGAGCTTATCGCTTCGACTCTGTGTCAATGTGGTTTAACCTTGTAAGCGGGCCAAGTACGCTAGGGTAGGCCGTAGGGGGTAGAAACAGTGATATAATTTTACACGACTATAGGCAAGCCAAAAGGAGGGTTATGATTTTAACCTATAAGTATAGTCATCGATTCCCTCATAACTTCTAAACTGCTTATCATAATGTGTTTTTAACCGACTACAAAAAAGGAGGAGGTTCTTAATTCGTCGGAATCTTAATTTTTATTTTTTTATCAACACTATGTATTGCTGGAACGGTGAAAATGGTGAACTATTTACTGGTTTGAGTTGGCCTGAAGTGTTGTGGCAGTTTTTTTTTTATTAGTCACAAACAAAACTGTTACACTGTTTAGGTAATAGTCCAGTCAACGAGGATGTTTGTTGTATGGAGACTTCCGAAAAACTCTCCCGCCTATTAAATTTGACATGTGATGAAATTAGGTAATACAGAATTTTGGAAAGGTTTGGAAAGGTGTAGTGATTCGTATTTTGTACATATGTTTCAGTAGACAGTAGACGCGGTTTAACCGACCTCAACATGTGAATAAAGGTTTCTTTTACAAATTAACTGGATAAAATATCTGCGTTAACTCATTTTTCTGAACAAATTCTAATGTTGAAAGTTCATATAAATTTATGAATTTCGTGCAGTAATTTTTAAACACTAATTTGTGTCAAAATCTTGTCGAGCAGACTGGTTATGTGATCTAAGAGCATCGACACAAATAGCGTCCCGCACCAAAGGCCTACCCATCTTCCTTGGAAACAAAGACATGGCGTCCGGTCTTTTGCCATAGTCGCGTGCCAGGCCATGGGGTTCTTATACGGCCGGGATGGCGATAAGACCACGTCAGATGATGTCGTTGATGTTCAAGTGCCGCGCTATGTGACTCACATTTCGGCTGCATGACAGGCCGTGGTGGAGAACTACAGGGAGCGCCTAGACCTAGGGAACCACTGAGGTAAAAAGTAGTGTCGTCAAATAAGGTAGCTATGTTTGACGACAGTGGTGCGTCATGCTTTGGTGACGCTGCCACTGCGGTTTCAAAGAACCTCAAGCGGTGGTAATATAATATAACCTCATCAGAAGTTATATTTTCATGCCATTAGGAGTTGAAACTCTTGGTAACCAAAATAAGTGAATTGCTTGTAAATATTTATGTAATAGGTATTCTCTGAAAAACAGATAAATCCTTACTGTATAATAGCGATTTACAAAGATGCAAACGATTAAATATGTAGTTAATAAAATAAAGTGGCAAAATGCGAACCAGATGTAAATGATAACATGCAGAAGTAGGCTTACGTTTTAACTCAGTCACTTTACGGAAAACATAATTCAGTAGATAGTAGAGATGGGTCGTCGACGTATTTTTCGTTAACGAAACTAGACCGTCCATTTCCGTTGATCGACGAGTCGATCAACTAGTTGAAATTGTCGACTAGTCCATTACGTAAACTATGTTAAGTAGACGTTCTTTGTAAACTTTGCGACGACGCGACGCGCGGCTGCTACGGTTCGACAACAGCTTTCAACTTTCCGATTTAACGTAAACAAGTACAAACCAGTTTACCTCGCTTCGTTCGATCGGTCAATCGCTTTACTCTTCTGCACACGTGAAACTATAATTATTGGCGTCCTCTTCTTCTTAACACAATGCATTTTTATTCCAAAATGGCTTTCGGCTCATAGAAATATCAACTCTTTGTTTATAGATTTAGAGTTCAAATTAATTTGCTCGATATTCGTCCGTTGTTAACTTGTACTACCCAACTAAGTTCTCGCGTCGGTCGTCGCGTTACAAGTCGACATGAACATAGTCGAGTCTCAGTTTAGCCGTCTACGAATTCAACTAGTTCGTTGATTAACGGTGAACCGTCGAATCGTTCATTGTACGTCGACGGTCGAATTAACTAGTTCGTTCATTCAACGCCCATCGCTAGTAGATAGCCCTCTTCCTGGTCATTGCACAACCTAGATGAGTTGATACCTCATTAAAATTCGTGCAGCCGTTAGGATGCTACAGGGTACATGGTATCCCAAATACAAACATACATTGGCACGCGTCATAAACATATAGTCGTCTTTGCTGTCGCGCAATCGGGTAAGAAAGACACAGACACCATCAACTGAATACAAATCCATGCTTCGATACTTATACCCATTCAAATAGTATAAATGTGAGAGTAGATCTGTTTGTTACGTTTTCAAAACTAAACCGCTGAATCCACTTTGATGAATTTGGCTATAGAGATACAACGGACCTTGGAGGAGGACATGGCTACTCTTCATAGTATACAACGACGTCGTAGGCACTAGCTAGTATATAATAACCTACATGTAAGATTCCCACATAAATGGTCCGCTTATCAGCGAGCGTCTCTGTAACTAACATGCCTGCGTCCTATTGATAAATATATTATCTATGTTCACAGGAAACCAGCGGTCAGACTATCAAAGTGCAAAAATTAAAATGACTAAATAATCCATAAATCCATACGAAGCCCGCTTATCACAGGCAGTCTTCCCAACAGGAAATGGGTTTTGATTAACAGTCATGTAGCTGCCTATTTATAGCGTCATGTTCACATAAAATTATCAGTTCACTTCTGTATTCAACGAGCTGTCATCGAGAGTGGACGTTGATGAAACCACGTTGTTTGGAGATCAAGATGTATCACATGCGTGTATTGCTGTTGTTAGCGTTGCAGCTGGCGATAGTGCAGTGCTTCAATTGGGGTGAGTATAAAGTTGTGAACGATAATAATTTAGTTTTAATAAATTTTATTCTAATTTGAGTTTATTGGCATATTGGTAGGAGTTGTTATGTTACCTAGTTTAAAGAACTTTGCATTTTTATAATATTGATCCCCCATATTCAAAATTTGTTAATTTATGTTCGTTACGCGTCCGCGTTTGGGTCACAGAGGTTCATTTTTTGTGTACCATAGAACTATACCGGCTCAGTAGATTCAAAGCAAATTGGCTGAGCCAAATGAACAGACAGATTCAGGAGTGATCGTATAACGGGTTCCCTTTTTTCATTCGGACGTATGGAACTCTAGAAATTAGTTTTATTTACGAATTTAAGAAATTGGATGCAAAAATGTGAATCTTCTAAATTATGGGTGGTTTTATTCGGAACCTGTTGCGCGCTAGTCCGATACCCACTTGCCGTTGCCGTTCTTTTTGTTTCAACGATCCAAAAAAAAAAGTGATCCAACTAAATCGCTTTCCAGCGGCAATGAAAGTACCTTTCGGATGCCGTTACCTAGCATTATCAATAAAATTAATTGATTAATGAACGCCACAAAAAAAAACGTTAATTATTGCAAAAAGCATGGCTGAAAAGTGCCACTCTGACACCAGATCAATTTTCAAGCAGTCTGAATTCTAATGCAGTTAGTAGCATTTACTTCAATATAATATGTGAATTCATCTTATAATCCTTGTGAATAATGTGAGAAGTGCGTCGAAAACACAAGATTTGCTCGAATCAGGACTCTGTGCAGTAATTTTATACATAGCACTTGATATTAAGTATATAGGTTGAAGTGTGTTCCCACACGCTTCCCGGATAAACACTATACGCCTTCCCAGGGCCTGAAACTATATCCATGTTTAATCTATATCTATACTTCTACATCTATACTATAATATTATAAAGAGGTAGGATTTGTATTTTTGTATGTAACGAATAAACTTAAAAACTACTGGAGCGATTTCAAAAATTAATTCACCGTTGTGAAGCTACACTATCCCCGGGTGACATAGGCTACTTTTTAACCCTGTAATCCCACGGGAACGGGAAACCAACTAGCAAAGCAGTCCTATAATCTAAGCCTATACCTCTAAAAAGACATATAAATGAGTTATAAAGGTTTTAGCGGTGACAGTGTGTTGTATAAAAGTGTTCGACAACACAATTTTGCTCTATATGCTTATAGGGCAAAAAAAACATTTTTGCAAAAAAATACTACCAACTTCCAAATAAAAAACTACAAAGTGAAAAATAACTTTATTTTTGGAAGTTGGTATCTTTTGTAGGTACCAATTCATTGCGATATTGACACCGACTTCCAAAAATAAAGTTATTTTTCACTTTGTAGTTTTTTATTTGGAAGTCGGAAGTATTTTTTTTGCAAAAAAGTTTTTTATTTTACCCTTTTTAGTTGTATCTATAGGCAAGTTGTGTAGTAAGTACCTGTAACGGCAGAATAGATTACCCGAATAACATGAAACTCAAAACATAATCAGTGATCTGCATACCACTTAATAGCGTACTGGCGTGATGTTATGTTATGAAATGGTATAAACAATAAACAGACATGCGATTGCAGCAGTCCCGAGAGATTTGCCGTTATTTATTGAAGAGTTCTGTTGTATATCTTCGAAGTTCTTCATCAGATCTTCACTAAATTAAAATGGGACCAATTTCGGAACATACTCTTTCAAACATACAAAATAATTTTCAAAATCGGTCCACAATTGACGGAGATATCGGTGAACAAACATAAAGAAAAAAAAAAAAAAAAAAACCTACAAGAAGTCGAACATAGAACCGCCTCCTTTTTCGAAAGTCGGTTAAAAAAGACCCATAAAAAAGGATGAAAACGTTTACCACACCATTTTATACAACCGTTATAGTATGTGCTATATCAAGCGCTAATATCATTAGTACAGAATAATACTGCTCTATAAAATTGTTAAAATATGCTTTTATTCATCTGATTAGTGTAATAAAGGTTACTAACGAACTGCTATAATCGTTTCGTTTTAGCAGTGATGAACACTCAACTATAACACGATCTTGTCGTATTGAGAGTATTCGGATCTTTGCTATAGTACTTAGTACGTTAGTAGTTACAAAAACTCTTCAATAGGGTTATTTTGTGATGTAGCTTAGTTCCAGATTACTACTATGTAATGTAACTGTATTTTATTAGTTTAGAGATGACTATTATAGTTTTACTAATAAGCATATCACACAAACACCTTTTTAGAGCAGAATTGTTGTGTAATGACTTTTCAGTTCCTATTATATAATTGTTATAATATCATGACAGAGTATAATTAAAAGAAACATATTATGTTTCTTTAATGACACAAAAACAACACATAAAAGTGGATAAATTTTGCTGTTAAATGACAATTATGTCCTGTTTTTTTTTTATCTCACTTTTATAACCATATTCAGACATTTTTATTCGGCGTGCTGTAATTGAAAACTTTTTTTTTGTGAAAACTCAAAAATACAAGGGGGCACGTAAAATTTATGGTAAACCTAACCATAGATTATCCGTAAAATTGCGGTCGCACATAATTTCACACTATAAATAAATATAATAATATACTTTTTTATTCAATACAAATTGCTTCAATCCCTTTATAAATATTAAATACATATATTTTGTTAAGTCTTTAAACTCTCATGATAGAGGAATAAATGGTGAGTGAGGTAAAGGTAACATAAACTCTCGTATGGTATGAAAAAGTACTATAAGAGATCTTTAAGGTTACACTAGTCGAAAATTCTTCCATACAATCGTAGTCTAGGGATTATTCCACTGTTTGACGATGCACGTTCAAAATAAAAAGTGATATCAATTTGTCTCATCATTATCTAGCCCTGTATGGAAGCGCAAAAGTAAAAAAAAAATAAAATTGAAAGTTATGAGCGTCGAAAGTTCCACATTTCGACACTAATTTTAACGCATTTTTGGGCGCGAATAAATACCATAAGAAGACGGAAAATTGCAAAACGGCCTCCTTACTGGGATAGATTAGTAGTTCAACAATGCAAATAATTTTATTTTGAACAGATAGATTTAGTAGTTTTTTCATGATATCTAGACTGCCAAAGGTCTGTTTATAAAATTTCGCACGCTCGGTTTCGTCCTAAATCATTATCCATTTCGGTACAAATTTGCAAAAGTGTGTATTGGTACGCGAACTAGCTTCCTACTGCTCATCACAACATCTATCTCTTCCGCACGTGTTGTCGGTTGATATAAAATGCATTTCAACCCCGCGCACAAAATAGTTCGTGCCGTCGACTAGTGTACCCTTAAAGGTGTTTATTAACCAGTACATCACTATTTTGTGACCTGTGCACTGTTACATAGCGTGTATGTGACTGGTTTGTCATGTGTGACATTGTTATTGGTTCTTTTTAACACGGAATGGAGAAATAAATGCGCCACTTTCGAATAAAATACACCTTCTTTGGGGCTTTATAGGACTAAAAACAGTGTTTCCCAAAACGTTCTATGGCTTATTATAGAACTAGTTTTTGTTACTTGGGAACTACGCGGGTGAAACCGTGAGGCATCCGCTAGTATAAGTAATGTTTGATAAATACAAGGCTTTTTGCTAGTTGCCGGCCGCCTCGGAGCTAAAACAACTGCGTGACTACTGTGTTACCAGGCTGATACTCTAGCAAGAAATGCACTATGTTATATAGGATGGAACAACCGGCTCCGAGAAAAAAAAAATTATATCTATACTTATACACCGTGAAATTTAAGTGGTTGTTTTCCCGCGGCAGAACGACTTGCCTTAAGGAGTACTTTCGACGCATAGAGTTAAAGTAAAAAAATAACGATGTTTTTGTTTTAAAATAATTAAAAAAAAAAACAAACTCGAAAAAGTGAGTAACAATAGTAATTTGTAGGTACTAGGTACTACGGTGAATAATACGGTGGTGACGCGAGTAATACCTAGTACCTACAAGTTACTATTGTTACTCACTTTTTCGAGTTGATGAATATTTTTTTCAACACACTTGCTCATAAAGTGGCTCTAATTTCACCGCAATTAGGCACATAATGATGCCTGTTATCAAACTGTGACTTTTTCATTACTATTATTCACAAAGTGAGTTATACAGTTTTTTTTTAATTTATTGGTTGAGTTGCTTTGTTCTTAAAACAGTTTCGAAACAAAAAAGGTCGTGCTCAATAGTACAAATAAATTAATGTACCTATTGCTTGCTCATTTCATGCAACTTCGTTTTAATTTCAACTTGTACGTGCTTAATAAATAAAACTTTCACTCAAATATAAATTTTATTTGCTCTGTAATTAAGAAAAATTTAAATTTCCTATTTTGTACGTGGTTAAAACTCTATCCACGATAAGCCAAAATAAAAAGAAATTGGGAGTTTTTGGCGGGATTTTTTCGAGTGAACTTCAGCGGCTGTTAATATTTTTTGCAAATTGATTCCTAGTGGATATTGTGATATAAAAGTGGTGTAGTTTTGTGTCTCAACTGTCTACGCAACTGGACAATGTGAAATCATTGACAGAAGCGATCTCGGGATAGTGAAGCGGAGAATTTTATTGTAGTATTGACTACCTCCGCAAAGCTTACTGGGAAGGCTGACTCGATACAATTTGCTTCCAAATACTCCAAAAAACATTAGAATATGTTACATCCGCATTCTAATGTTACTAATGAATTCAAGAAAAATACTGATGACTAGGCAGCATGGTCTCAGACCTTAGCCTGTTCCGTAAGGAACAAACAAAAATAAAATAAAAAGAAATTTCATTCTTTTAGTCTATGGCCGATCGCCATTGTAAGATGCGCGCGCATAGGAAAATTAATTAATTTTGCCCGCCATTTTGAAAAAATTTCACAACTCGTTTTTACTGTTAAAAATATTTTTTTGTATTATTTTCTTCACAAGTGTGTTGAAAAACGTCGTATGATACACGTGTGTATTGATGATTACCGTCCTCGGCTCTCTTAAGACCCTCACCTACGGCTCGGGTCTCAATGACGCCTCAGCGGTAATCACCAACATTGCACACTTGTACCATAATGTACTATTAAATTATTTTAAAATAAAAACATCGTTATTTTTTTACTTTAACTCTATGCTTCGAAAGTACTCCTAAAGGCAAGTCGTTCTGCCGCGGGAAAACAACCACTTAAATTTCACGGTGTATAACTTAGTATGTTTGTTACCCGAACCAATTTAGATGAAAAAATCGGTCCAGTAGTAGTTTTTAAATTTCTTAATTACACACAAAAATACAAATATTTCCTCTTTATAACATTAGTATAGATATAGATTAGTAATTATCACTTGGCGGTAGTTTCCGACTGAACCTTCAGCTTCGGCTTCGCTCGTCTTTCGGCCAAAAATACCGCCTTCGGCTTCAGCCAAGAAACCATCCCAGCGCATAAGAGTGTTCCGAACTGACCCATTGGTCTCCCGGTCGCAAATACTTCTACCGATTGTAATGTCTTGTGTTCGTTTCCAAGATCCGGCAAGGTACGAATTTTTATTCGCAATGGTAGCTCGGACTTTGAAAGCTGGCATTGTAGCCACACCTCCAAAAGCACACTAAGCCGTTGGTCCTGCGCGGTGCAGATCACTCTTCGGTCGTGTCGAATTATCGTCCCATCGGACTATCTTGATGTCACGAATTTACTAAGGGGATTTAAAGTGTATATCGATAGAATTGCATTGCTTCCGTCCATGTGACGCACTTGCAATTTCGCTTAGTTTTTTTTTTTTTTATTTTATTATCTATAGGCTTGCGCTTGACCACTATCTCACCTGATGGTAAGCGATGATGTGGTCGACGATAGAGCACGCTTGCCTAGAAGAAACCTATTCACTCTTGACTTAAAGACCCCTAGATTGTAGCTATCGGGAAACACAGATTCCGGCAGGGAATTCCACTCTTTAGCTGTACGCATAATAAAAGTGTCCCCAAAACGTTTTGTGCGTATGGGTGGGATGTCCACCATGTACCGATGACGCATCGCCGTACGTCTGGTAGTCCGATGATGGAACGGGCTGGGCGGAATTAAATCATGTAATTCCATCGCACACTCCCCGAAATGTAACCGATAAAATACCGACAAACTGGCAACTCGGCGACGATGTTCAAGGCTCTGGAGCTTTGACTTGACCAGTGCCTCATTACCGATGAGTTTCTTGGCCCGCTTTTCGATCGACTCTAGTGCATCAAGCTGGTATTTTGCAGATCCATCCCAGAGATGAGAACAGTACTCCATGCACGATCGAACTTGCGCTTGATACAAGTTGAGCAGCTGTTCCGGCGTGAAGTACCTTCTCACCTTCGCAAGGATCCCCAACTTGTAGTAAATTGTAGATTGTGTTACAAGGGACTAAAATAATGTATTGCGAGCGAGAGCGATTGTTTGAATCCAGAGCGAAGCGAAGGATTCTAGAGTAGAATCACGAGCTAAGCGCGCAATTCTAGAGTAGAATCCTAAGCGTAGCTAGGGACTCAAAGTACGTCGCTCGAGGTTAAGTAATTTTGGTACCGTGTAGTGCAGCTATGAAAAAAGTAAATAAGAGAACCAAATTACTAATTAATTTTAGATACGTTTTCGCAATTTTGGAAGTTTATTGGATAGTTTATTGGGAACAGAAAATATCGTTCACTTATTTATCACTTGGGTATTCGTAATAACTTCAGACTCTGGTTGATAATCATGTTGAGTCAATGTTGAAATTTCACGCTGTTTTGAAGTGGATGGGCGCGGCGACAAAGGTTGAATCGGTGGTTGAACTGAGGAAGGCCGTAATGTAGTACTTTCAACTACGTGCTTGCAAAATGTTGTCTTATTTTCAATTGAGTCCTCGATGTATCCTTCCGCGACACCACTGGATTTCCATCCGCTCTCAATAGGGAACATTACTGCCAATTGCTCCCACCAGATGGCGCTTGACGGCTCTGAGTAAACAAAAACATAACAACATGGCGTCTACTACTGTTTGTGGTTACCGAACTCTTTTTTACTGTTTTTAAGATAACTTGTGTTCAAAAACCAAATAATAATTTTGGGAAAGTTAGGTAGCTTCATTTTTCTTTCACTATTTGTTTTATATTTTGTATACATAAACTGCGAAATTTTGTCGCTGGACTTTGACAGTTTGGTTTTTTTTTAGGGATGTGTCCGATAAATCTAAACGTAACTTATATTGGATATGGGTTAGATATCATATCATATCGATATCGATATCAAAATAACCGATATTACAAAAGCTGTATCTAATAAAAACCTTACTAGCGTGTGAGAACGAATAATTCAAAACTTAAAATCGTAACAATGCGAAAACGTACGAACTACGAACCAAACGCAAACTTCACAAACGTTTGGAACCATATGCGCTACCTATCTTTCTAAGTATTATTTCGTGTTCGTTGTTAGTTTGCTCATCTAAATAACATTTTAACTTTTGCAAACTGTACTACTGATATCGATATCTGAAAACCGTTTTAGATATCGATATGAAAACACATACATAACCGTTTGCGCAAAAAACCGAAAACCCTTTCTCTAGTTTGTTTACGCAGAAACCTGTGGCGCCATCTGAGCGCAGCTTTGCGGATAGTTCCCTATTTGTTTGATAGTAAATTGTTTATGACAGTTTCTGCGTTTGATTTTACACTTTCTGGTGTTAATATTTCACTTTGACTGCTAGAACTCATTAATTATTCAATTTGTGTGAATCAAACTAAAATTTTCTGTAATGTTTTGATGAAAAGTAATAAAAAAAACGAATACCTAAGATGTTCCCGCGTATTTTTTTGTATTTAGTTAACCAATGCCGCATCGGCAGGCACGCTTTTTATCACATCACCGGCCAAGACTTCATCGAAGCGAATTGCGTTCAAACTTTATAATTAAACTAGCTTCTGCCAGCGGCTTCACCCGCGTAATAGTTGAAAATCATCCCGAGAGAACCTATTCCCGGGATTAACCAATGTGCTATTCCTGACTATATTTCTGTGCCAATTTTCATCCAGATCCGTCCAGCCGTTTGAACGTGAAGAAGTAACAAATATACAAACACACTCAAAAACTTTCGCCTGCATAATATTAGTGTGAAGTGTGATTGTGTTCCAAATTCAAAAGTAATTTCGTCACTGTTATTAAGTGCGCCGGTATGACCCATTTTGCTCGCACTTATCGAGGAACCCTTCGCCTCTTTTCGAATAGATAATAGGATTTTCTATTGTGTCTCTCCCTAATCACCAGTGATTGGATAATCGGGCGCTCATTTATTTACCTAAACTTTACATTTGTTCCCAAGAAATAATACTAAAGTCACGCCTTTCTGAAAAAAGGACAATGATGGGAAGGACAAACATGCTTGTTGATCAATCTGAAAGTAGTCCCGATTAGTGAGTCAAAATGATTTATCTAACTGTTATTTTTGCTCATTACTATTACGAGTAAGTTAATTGTTTTTAATAGACTATAATAAATTCTGTCCTGACATTGTCAAAATGAATCTTCTTAGATCACTACGATACCTGTACCAAATCGACGATTGATTTTTGAGTTTTTGTCAATACAACTTGATCATTATTATTTGAATTAAATGAATCCTGGAATGCCGAGATTAACTTATTTTTCAACACACTTGCTCATAAAGTGGCTCTAATTTCACCGCAATTAGGCACATAATGATGCCTGTTATCAAACTGTGACTTTTTCATTACTATTATTCACAGAGTGAGTTATACAGTTTTTTTTTAAATTTATTGGTTGAGTTGCTTTGTTCTTAAAAAAGTTTCGAAACAAAAAAGGTCGTGCTCAATAGTACAAATAAATTAATGTACCTATTGCTTGCTCATTTCATGCAACTTCGTATTAATTTCAACTTGTACGTGCTTAATAAATAAAACTTCACTCAAATATAAATTTTATTTGCTCTGTAATTAAGAAAAATTTAAATTTCCTATTTTGTACGTGGTTAAAACTCTATCCACGATAAGCCAAAATAAAAAGAAATGTCATTCTTTTAGTCTATGGCCGATCGCCATTGTAAGATGCGCGCGCATAGGAAAATTAATTAATTTTGCCCGCCATTTTGAAAAAAATTCACAACTCGTTTTTACTGTTAAAAATATTTTTTTGTATTATTTTCTTCACAAGTGTGTTGAAAAACGTCGTATGATACACGTGTGTATTGATGATTACCGTCCTCGGCTCTCTTAAGACCCTCACCTACGGCTCGGGTCTTAATGACGCCTCAGCGGTAATCACCAACATTGCACACTTGTACCATAATGTACTATTATATTACAATAATAAACGAATTAAAATATAGCAATGGTAAAATACATTTTCAATACACTTGCTCATAAAGTGGCTCTAATTTCACCGCAATTAGGCACATAATGATACCTGTTATCAAACTGTGACTTTTTCATTGCTGTTATTCACAAGTGAGTTATAGTTTTTTTATTATTTTATTGGTTGAGTTGCTTTGTTCTTAAAAAAGTTTCGATACAAAAAAGATCGTGCTCAATAGTACAAATAAATGAATGTACCTATTGCTTGCTCATTTCATGCAACTTCGTATTTAAATAGATAATTTCAATTTGTACGTCCTTAATAAATAAAACTTTCACTCTAATATAAATTTTATTTGCTCTGTAATTAAGAAAAATTTAAATTCCCTATTTGGTACGTGGCTAAAACACTATCCACGAAAAGCCAAATAAAAAGAAACCTCATTCTTTTAGTCTATGGCCGATCGCCATTGTTAAATGCATGCGCATAGGAAAACTGATTAATTTTGCCCGCCATTGTGAAAAAAATTCTCAACTCGTTTTTACTGTTGAAAATGATGATGACTATTTTTTTTAATGATTATTAGTATTATTTTCTTCACAAGTGTGTTGAAAAACGTCGTATGATACACGTGTGTATTGATGATTACCGTTCTCGGCTATCTTAAGACCCTCACCTACGGCTCGGGTCTCAATGGCGCCTCAGCGGTAATCACCAATATTGCACACTTGTACCATAATGTACTATTTATTCCATCTTTATTTTATTCAAAACTAATGTAATATCAATGAAAAAACTGATATTGTAGAGATAATGTAGTCATGTAGTGGAAGTTGATTTATCCAACAGATTAGTAATCGGATAGACAATATTTTTGTATTCATACTCGTACAAGCAGAAGACTTAAAAATACTAAGCTTTAATTTATTGAGGTTTTCATGCATCACATTGGAAATTTGAGATAAAATTTAACAAGAATAGGTACTTATGCCGAAATAGCCCTCTCAAAAGTATCTAAGCATTCAACATCAGCCGCATTGCATCATTACAGCCGAAAGACGTCCGCTGTCAGCAGCGGACGTCTTTCGGCTGTAATGATGCTGATGTTGAATGCTAAAAGATTTGGCAGTTCAAGTGTGATTTCTTAGTAGTAGAATTGTTTGCGGTTTTGTTACAGGTGGGTGATTAAGAAATGTCTGTTATATTTTTTTGTTAATTTTTGTTTTGATTGTAATTGGTCTACTGGTGTATTGGATGCCAGATTGAATACTAGTTTTATTAGATTAATTATGTGTTGAATAACTTGTTCTTATTTTTTAGAAAAACAACTGGGGGGTGACCATAAGCTCTTAGAGCAAGGTTATTTTGAGTGTGCGTAAGTGACAGATGTATAGACTTGTATACATCTGTCATTTTTTACAGTCGAACTATGATAGTTTTGACACGTCAGGGTACGGGGACTGATGCTGTTAATTTTCGTCTTTACTTTACAACTTGCCTCTTCTGGATCTGAAAAGTTTCTCAAAATAATTTATTCTCCATATAGAATATTTATAACGTTACGGTGGACAGGTATGCGGGGCTCCTTTTTCTGCCTTCAGGGTCTAAAGTAACCTTACATGAAAGAGATGACGGAAGCAATGTTCGCTCGGTTTCCTCGCTCACTTCAGCTCCCGTCATCCCCTTCGAACCTAACCTATCCGTGTCGGGGTTCTCTCACATAGGCCTCAAGTGTCGCCACATTGACTGCTCCTGTGCGTCTCGCATCCAGCGGATGCCCGCAAACTAAGCGTTATTCAAAGAAAATAACATTGTTTCAATGGGTTCCATGAAAATGTGTATTTACTCTTATAGGTAACATTGTTAGCCATCTCAGTACCGAACCAGGATCCGGGATTCATCAACGCATGTCCATATTATTTTTTCATGAAAGTGATGTTTAAGTAAATAAGCGCCCAATTATCCGATCACTGTTAATCACGGCGCTTCACAAGGAGCTAAAATATAATATTGGATAATCAGTATCGGCATTGAAATAGTGAAAATTTCGTTCTGACATTCCGAAAATACTAGATTCCGATATTGATGCCCTAGACGGGTCTTTCCACTTTTCTGCGCCAAGTTGTTCTGTCTTTGATTGTCTGTTCTGGCAATTGGGCTTGATTGACATCTCTTTCTATATAAGACCACCAGCTAGTCGATTCTGTCAAAAAATCACCGTGAAAGCTTATTGTAGGTGAAGTGAGCTGTCAGTAGGTTGTCAGTGATACTAGGGATTGTACATTTACATTTATATCGACAATCGGGTTTATCGAATGTGATTAAAGAAAAAACCTCTTATTTATAAATGTAAACAACTATTACTTAAGAATTAAAAATTGACAAGACATTTGAGTATTTCATTTAGGTACCTTCTTTGTATTTTATACTTAGCAACTAATTACTTATCTAGTTCTGGCCAGTACTAAAATAACATTCTCAGACAGCGCAAGGCAAGCGCAGGGCTCGGCGGCGCTCTCATCCGCTGTCAGCTATCACTGGGCAGACGAATAACGCCAACGACCTTGAGGGAACAAAACGCGCACTCGTTCAACACCCGCGAACCCCAAAATTTAGTAGTTTTTTGTACTTTCCTTATTATTATATGACTTTAAAGAAAAAGGCTCAGATTAAAATGTAGATAATTATATTGTGTATGAGATGGTGTCGATTTCATTAAAGGCCCAGCGGTTTTGGTGCGTTTGTCGTGTTTTTGGTCCGTTTTAGACATAACTTTACAAATTAATTACACTATGTTATACGAATAAAACTCAAACTTTTCTTAGATCATTTTATTAATGAAATGATCTAATGTAACATATGTTTATTTTTTACATAAGTTTTGTCAATAAATTCTGGTTGTCGATATACAGGGTAAGATAATCCAAAGTTGCAGTTTTAGTTTTAATCAAAATCGGCCCCGTGACTCCTTTGATTGTTTTGTGCTATTCTTCATAGTGATGATTTGGCCATCCACGCACACTTGGCAAACTTAGCCTGTATTAACTTATATAATTGAATAAAATTGTATCTACAGTTAATTTATATTGCTTAATTATTCCGTTAATCATGGGTAAAACATTTTATCTGCTTTATCATTATATGCTATATCCGATGTTCTATGTCCTTTCATTTGATGCTAATACATACACATTCTGGGTCTTGGACATACGCGAATATCAGCAGGTACATGTAGCTGGTCGTGGGGTAAAGTATGGCTTTTCCAAATTCACCCCTGCTATCCTTGAGCTTTGTTAATTAATAGTAATAGCAAAACTAAGTTTGACTGGAAACTGGAGTCTTTTGAGTTGAAATGATACGTCAGTGGCAATTATTGGGATTCGACGTATGAAATGAACACGCTATCCCTTTTCTCATACCTGTTAATATATTGGCACCTATGTGTAATACGAAGCCTCATCCTATTACATAATCTTAATAATTATGCAGATCTCAATCATTTGTTATCAAAAACATGCCTGCAAAGTTTCAACCAAATCGGAAACCGCAATAAAAAGTTTCATATAAAGTTCAGCTTTCCCCATTTACCCACTTAAAATTCGAATTTACAAAAATCCTTTCTTAACTAACGTTGGCTGTCTTTATACTACCACCTGCCAAAATTCAGCTTCATGAAGAATGTTTGTACATTTTTTTAGTTAAAAAAACAATACGTTTTAATTATTTGTTACGGATGTATTGCCGCAAGTGAATCGATCTCTATAATAAGAAGTTTTATATATAACTAACCGCTCTCATTACTACCGCTCCGATTTTTATGCACAATGAAGTAGCCTATGTCCTTCTCAGGGTCTCAAAGTATCTCCATACTTAATTTCATCTAAATCTGTTCATAATAAGAATGAGTGGCATGACAAAAAGTTACATACAAAATAAATCGTCCCTCTCCTTCCAGTTTTATGCAAAAAGAAGTAGCCTATGTCCTTATCATGGTTACAAACTATCTCCATACCAAATTTCATCTAAGTCGGTTCATAATAAGAAGAAGTTGCATGATACGAAGATACATACAAAACTACCCCACCTCCAATTTCTCCCCCTTAGTGTTTTATAAAAAAAAAGTAGCCTATGTCCTTTCCCGGGTCTCAATCTATCTCCATACCAACTTTCATCTAAATCGGTTCAGCGGTTTAAGCCTGATAAGGTAACAGACAGGCAGACAGACAGACAGACAGAGTTACTCTCGCATTTTAATATTAGTATGGATTAGACAACTTTCTTAATAATTTAATCCAAGCTAATTTTGAGTTTTATTTGTATTACATAGTGTAATTAATTTGTAAAGTTATGTCTAAAACGGACAGAAACACGACAATCACACCAAAACCGCTGGGCGTATTTTAATGAAATCAACACCATCTCAAAGATAATTTAATTATCTACATTTTGATCTAAGGCTTTTTTTTAAGTCATAGAATAATAAGGAAAGTACAAAAAACTACTAAATTTAGGGTCGCGCGGGTGTGAAACGAGTGCGCGTTTTGTTCCCTCACGTTCGTTGGCGTTAGTCGTCGTCTTAAGTTATTCTTCAATATCGCATAAATGCATTAACCGATTTTCACAATTCAAACGTCAGTATTAGTTTTACGCCATTACCTTTCATTTAAGACTAAAATAAATAAAATATCTCAATAAACAAAACATATTTTTCAAGTTATGTAATTAGACGATTCAACTTTGTTTACTAAAAACAACAGTCTTAAGTATTTCATTTACCTTATTTATATTTTATAGTAGATAGATACCTACCTACTGTCTTTGTTCGCGACGATAGGTCGTGGTGAAGGAAATAAAAGAGAGTGGACTGTATAACAAGAATAATGAAATATATTGAAGAAGAAAAGAAGAAATCACAACGGTTGGTTAAAAGTAAACAAAGGGAGATTAGATATTGCGCGAGCGCAGCCGTGCGTGGAAGTGTGCAGCAGCTGACTGTCGCGACCGTCCGTCGCTCGCTCGGCCGTCGGCGGGCTGTCACCCCGCTGCCCCGCGTCCCTCGTTCACTGCTGCTGGCACGCGACGGTGTTGAGAGGAGCGGGTCTCAACATGCTCCCCCCGTTGAAGAGTCTTCAACAGTAGAAACCGGCAGCGGGCAGATGTTGTTGAAGGCGCGCCGAATGACACCCTTCCTTGTATGGATGTCGGCGACCCTCGCGACGCCATCTCTGCCTGGGAGAACATGTGTGATGCGTCCTAAAAGCCACATAAGAGGAGGTAAGTGGTTGTCCTTTATGACGACTAGTGTCCCTTCCTTGAGCTCGCCAGACGACCGGCACCATTTCGTTTTCTCTTGGAGCCGCAGAACATACTCGTGTGAGAAACGAGCCCAGAAGTGCTGCTTCAGATATTCGATACGGCGAAATCGTTTTAAGCTGTTGACGTTGACGTCCTGGATCTGTGGATGAGGCAGCATGGTTAGAGAACGTCCAATAAGGAAGTGTGCCGGGGTTAATGGAGCGAGGTCGGAAGGGTCGTTGGACAGTGGAGTTAAGGGCCTTGAGTTTAAAATAGCCTCAACTTGAATTAAACAAGTCGCCATCTCCTCAAAGGTCAGGTTTGTTAAACCCAAAGTGCGTCGTAGATGATGCTTGGTAGATTTAACTGCAGATTCCCATAGTCCTCCAAAGTGTGGAGTATACAGGTATAAATGAAAAGTTTATGCCAGGGTCGATTTTATTGAAATTTAAGTCTTGCGAAAGTAGCCTGGCCAACTCATTGAAAGCACCGACAAAGGTTGTACCGTTGTCGGAAAAGATGTTGCGGGGTTTTCCCCTTCGAGCAATAAAGCGGTTTAGTGCGGCTAAGAAAGCTTCCTTTGTAAGGTCCGACACAAGTTCGAGGTGAATGGCTCTCGTAGCTAGACACACAAACACACAAATGAAGCATTTGATGAGCCTACACCCTCTACCTTTCCGGTCAGCTATCATGATGGGACCGGCGTAGTCTACTCCTGTATCTAAAAATGGAAACTCTAAATGTACGCGCTGCTCTGGAAGATTACCCATGATAGGCTGAATAGTGTTAGCCTTGATCCTGCAACATTTCACGCATTGATGTGTGATCTTTTTTGCCAAGTTCCTACCCCCAATAGGATAATAGTGATGACGAACAGTGGCCAATAAAAGTTGTGGCCCAGCATGCAAGAGGCGCAAATGAAACATGTTGAACAAGAGAATGCAAATTGTATGAGAACTAGATAATAGGATTGGATGCTTAACGTTATAGTCATAGAATGAGTTATTTAATCTTCCTCCAACACGAATTAGATTAGAAAGAGTATCAAAGAAAGGTGACAAAGATAATAGCTTGTTCTTTGCTGGTAACTGTTTACCTGATTTAAGTAAGTGGTACTCATCCGGGAAACATTCCATTTGACTAAATCCTAATAATAAGTTTAAAGCATTGTTAAGTTCAGTAGAAGTTAGTGAACCAGACTCAAGTGAATTTTTATTGCATTTATTAATAAATCGCATGACATACGCCGTCACACGCTGTAATGTGCTGAAGCTTGAGAATTTTGAAAATAACGCAGTAATAGGATTTTCAATAATGTGATTAGAAACATGACAAGAAGCGACTGTTTCCGGTAATTCAGAATGATTATGATGTGATTCAGGGAACTGAGGCCATGAAGACATATTTTTGCTCAGAAATTGTGGTCCTGACCACCACAATGAAGACGACAACAGCCTGTCAGTACTAAGCCCACGTGAAGCGAGGTCTGCGGGGTTTTCAGCTGACGGAACATAGTGCCAAGCCTCTCCTCCTACTGTTTCCTGAATTTCAGACACTCGATGACGAACGAATGTCTTTAACTGATTTGGTGAAGTAGATAACCATCCCAAGACGATGGTGGAATCACACCAAAAGTGGACTTCATCAAATTTTAAAGTAAGTGACTGACGAACCTTTGAGTACAATCGTGAACCCAACAAGGCACCACATAGCTCAAGCCGCGGTATTGTTGTGGATTTGATTGGAGCTACCTTGCTTTTAGCGGTAAGGAGATGTGAAGTGACCTCGCCGTCCCTCGAAACACTGCGAACATAAACACACGCCCCATAAGCTTTTTCGGATGCGTCAGTGAATATATGCAGCTGTAGACAGCACGCAGATTCGCACAACACCCACCGAGGTATCTTGAACTCGTTTAAAAGGTGCAGGCTATTTTGAAATTCATTCCAAGCATACTGAATATGCGTGGGAACAAGCTCATCCCAAGAACATTTGGCCAGCCACAGAAGCTGCATGATAATTTTGGCTTCCACTATGCATGGAACGACTAGGCCAATGGGATCAAAAATTTGTGCTATGGTTGACAAGATATGACGTTTAGTAGTCTTATCAGTAGAGTTTAAGTTAATAGAGAAGGAAAACGTGTCACTTAAGCTCTTCCATAGAAGCCCCAGAGTCTTCGACTGCTCGTTGTCGCTCAGGTCCAAAACATCCGAAACTTCATGTTCACCGCTCAGCGCCTGCAGCACCTGGCTGGAATTGGACCGCCATTTTCGAAGGTTGTATTTTGCTGACCGAAGGACATCGTCAACACGGCGGCTTTTTTCTAAAGTTTCTGAAACAGATGATCCACCCGACAAGTAATCGTCCACGTAAAAATCACGTGCTATCGAAAACTTAGTTGAAGAATCTGAGCACTCTTCAGCCAATTGCAGCAAACATCTGGTAGCTAAAAAGGGTGCCGATGCCGTGCCATACGTTACGGTGTTAAGCGTGTACTCCTTTAACGAATGAGTTGGTTCTGCCCTCCAAAGTATTTTTTGTAATGGACGATTACTGTCGTGAATAAGAGTTTGTCGATACATTTTTTCAATGTCCGCGCTTATGACTATTTTATGCTGACGAAATCGAAGCAGTATTGACAACAAATCATCTTGGATTGTGGGACCAACCATCTGTATTTCGTTAAAAGATCTACCTGATGATGTTTTGGCGGAAGCGTCAAAAACTACCCTTAATTTGGTGGTTGTTCTTGACTCCTTCAGAACACCATGATGTGGTAAATAATTAGAACATGTTGAATCGAGTGGGCGTCTACCTGACTCAGACATATGTCCCAGCTCTATGTACTCATTAATAAAGTCAGCGTATAGGCGTTTAAGGCAAGGATCTCTACCCAAACGACGTTCAAGAGATAGAAACCGCTGCTTAGCCATCATGTATGAATCACCCAATACATCCAGTGACTCTCTAAAGGGAATACTTACCACAAATCGACCATCAGATGTACGATATGTGGTATCTTTAAAATGTTGTTCACAAGATCTCTCTTCACCAGAATGTTTATGTATGGACGACACTGAATCTAACTCCCAAAACCGATCTAAATCTACTTGTAAGTTATTAGTGTGCATACAAACATGTGAAGAGGAATCTGACTGACTATACGCGCCCGACATGAGCCAACCTAATTTTGACTCAAGTAAAGTGGGCTTATGAGTACCTAATGCGATACGGCCGGTGCCTATGATACCCCAAAAGACTTCTGCACCGACAAGGACGTCGATGGAAGACGGAATGTAATAAGTTGGGTCGGCAAGTCGGACGTTCGTAGGTATACGTATGTTGCTAGTATCAACATAAGTATGAGGAACTGATGCTGATACTTTTGGCAATACGAGGCAATCAATATTCAGTACGTACTCACTGGCATCAATTGGTTTTAATGACACTGAGCATCCCTGAGTACAACTAGAGGTTTGTAAATTAATACCTGTTATCTTGGACTTGGTAATGTAAGTAGGAACGTGTAGCTTACGAACAAATTCCGCCGAGATGAAATTTGTTGTGCTTCCACTGTCCAGCAAGACTCGTGCTGTGTGATGGTTACCGTCGGCGTCGGTCACCCTCACGAGCGCTGTGGAAAGTAAAATTACTCGAGATGTGAACGATTGACTAGCTGATAATGCAGTGTTGTGTGCACTAGGAAGAGCATTGTCATTATCGATGTGTAACAGGGTATTGTGTTTTTGGCGACAATATTTACAATAACCAAATTTGCATCTGGAATTATTATGACCTGGACGAAGACAATTCATGCACAGATTTGATCCCTGAGCCTTTTTAATACGAGCCTGTACCGAGAGGCCTTTAAACTGCTCGCATGCATAAATAAAATGGTCCTGACGACACATAGGACATGACAAAGGTTTTGAAGACTTGTCAGGTACCACAGCACTGCTCTTAGATTTGGTCGCAGGTGTGTTGGGTTCAATCTTGGCTGTTGCTATAGGCTTAGACTCCTCAAGTGTCTCTAATAAGTCAGCCCTGCTACTGATGAACTTAATAAACACAGATAAAGTTGGAGGTTCAGAAAAGGTGTTTCTGTGTTCTTCCCACTGACGATTCGTAACGTGGTCGAGCTTACTGGTCATTATGTAAATGATAAGAACATCGACAAAGGCGTTTTGAACAGGTTGATCAAGGGTTGCTAAAGCCCTAAGATTTTTATTTGTTGAGTCAATTATGTACCGTAGTGACTTACTTGACTCTCTTTCTATAGGCTGAACGTTAAAGAGTGCTTGCACATGATAGTTGACAAGCAATCTTTTGTTGTCATACCTCTCACAGAGTAACCTCCAGGCAGCATCGTAGTTTTCTGACCTGAAGTCAAGGTTATCAACAACAAGAGAAGCACTACCATTTAAAGAAGCACGTAGATAGTGCAATTTATTTATTTTATCCAATGATGTGTTGGTATGTACTATAGAAATAAAAGTGTCTCTAAATTCCAGCCAATCATGATAGCTACCTGAAAACTTGGGTAAATCAATTTTGGGTAAACGAATTGAGTTGTGTTTGTGTGTACTAGTACTACAAGAATCCACCTCGCTTGCGGAATCCCCCTTAAGAAGCCTTCTTGCGCCGGCGATCAGCTGGCGTGCAGAAGCCACCAAGCCGTAGTACAGCTTTTCGAACTCCTCGCGTTCCGCATATTGCTCGCTGGGGTCATCCACCATTGCCTCCAATTCGTCCTGCAATGCATCATATTTCTCGTATAAACTTTCAAATATATTAAGTCGATATTCGATTTCGATGACTTGCACCTCACTCAACTTTTCGCAAGTCTTAGAAATGTTCATGTATGAATTGAACTGCGTTAGCTTGGCTTTAATTGAAGCTCGCTTCTTAATTAAGCTTTTCATGTCAGCCATGACAATGCAAAATTAATTAGCAGTAGCAGTAAACAATAGAATAAAATAAAAAAAAAATAGAGGGTATTAAAATATTATTTTATGTGATTTTTTAACGATTTTTTCTGATATTTTACGATTAGCAATAAGTTGCGATGGGGGCACAGAGCTATAAGCAGTAAGAGATGAGATTGCTATTACAAAAGCGCAAGGCGTTTCCGACTGAATCTGCCGAGTAATGCTAAGCCAATGATGCAATGTTTACCTTACACACAAACAAAATAAATTAAATTCAATTCACTGGAACATTGCAAAATATATTGATTATGATTAAAATAAGTATGACTTAGATTTAAAAAAAAACGTTATAAATCACGGAATTGTGATTGGTAGGGTACCTACCTACTATTAACAAATTATTATAATCAATTTTGCAAACGGTTTATTTAAACTTTAAACCTGTGTAGGTACTGTACAAGACGCTGGAAACTGTTTAAACAAGTTGATAGGCTGAAGATTATGGATAGATTGAATTTTAATGGAATTGTAACTATTAAATAAGTTCAAATTAGGAAAAAATAAAAATGTTGGGAAAAAGGAATTGGAACGTTCTCACGGTTTTATGCTGTCAACCTCTTATGATGAGCTGACGACTGTGGCCGAATGTTGAAGTCTTGATGTCCCGTAGTCTCGATGATCTTTTCTTGCGCTGCCCGTTGGTTTGAAGTCGATGAAGACGGCTGTTGTCGTATCGACGTTCACGATGCCCAATGCAGACGATGACGCGAAGGATGAAGATCTCTTGAACCTTTGTTCTTCAACCGACGAACCGTTGAATTTTTGAATTCGAAAATTCCGTTGTCTTCTTCGTTTGGCTCGTACGTTAACGGTCGAAGGACCAATGTTCGCGACGATAGGTCGTGGTGAAGGAAATAAAAGAGAGTGGACTGTATAACAAGAATAATGAAATATATTGAAGAAGAAAAGAAGAAATCACAACGGTTGGTTAAAAGTAAACAAAGGGAGATTAGATATTGCGCGAGCGCAGCCGTGCGTGGAAGTGTGCAGCAGCTGACTGTCGCGACCGTCCGTCGCTCGCTCGGCCGTCGGCGGGCTGTCACCCCGCTGCCCCGCGTCCCTCGTTCACTGCTGCTGGCACGCGACGGTGTTGAGAGGAGCGGGTCTCAACAGTCTTCTATATAAAATATATAAAAGCGAAAGATCACTTACTCAGCACGTAAACCGCTTGACGTTTATTTTATAGATCAAATTTGGCAGGAAGGTTCCTCAAGTGACGTAAGTGCGCAATAAGGAAAGAGTTTTGAAAATTCCACCCCTGGGGAGGTAAAAAGGGGTTGAAAGTTTGTGTGAAATTTCTACGCTTTTAAATGTGACACGTGATATTAAAGATTTAAGCTTTTGGTTGATAAAAAGAATTCATGTAGGTGTTTTTAGGTTTTTGGAAAATTTACCGTTATTTTTTTTTTTTTTTTTTTTTATTATCTATAGGCTTGCGCTTGACCACTATCTCACCTGATGGTAAGCGATGATGTGGTCGACGATAGAGCACGCTTGCCTAGAAGAAACCTATTCACTCTTGACTTAAAGACCCCTAGATTGTAGCTATCGGGAAACACAGATTCCGGCAGGGAATTCCACTCTTTAGCTGTACGCATAATAAAAGTGTCCCCAAAACGTTTTGTGCGTATGGGTGGGATGTCCACCATGTACCGATGACGCATCGCCGTACGTCTGGTAGTCCGATATGGAGATGAAAAGTTGGAAATTTGTTGGGCTTATATATTTGAAACTTTGCATTAATACTAACCTAAATAAATAGTAAAGGTTTGCATTATCAGTACTCCTAAAAGACGTTTTAGGTGGTTTTAGGGGTGTTAAAGATTTTTGAAGAATTTTACTTTACAGGGATTCTATTTATAATGTAGGGGAGCACTAGGAAGGGCTTTTTGGAAATTTAACCTTTATGGGGGTAAAACAAAAAAGTCTTGTACTTTAGATACTTTTCATCCCTGCATACTGTTCCCTTGGGATAAAAAAACACTTTTCACGCGGGTGAAACCACTGGCACAAGCTAGCTTTTCTATATTTTGTCCTATCAATGTAAAAAAACAACGAAAATAGAAAATTTTGAAGCTTCAAGATATTTAAACCGTGTCCGTTTCAAATAAAAGTTTTAATGGTTATATAACTTTTGAAAGTTCTAATTTGTTATGGTGTATTTTATTGTATTTCATTGTAAGTAATAAATTGTAGAATGTAATTCTCGGGAAGGATGTCGACTGGCAGGAATGCAAATCATTTGGAAATCATTTGTATGAGCAGCGTATTTTATGTAAAGATGAGGAATGAATAGTTTTTAGGGTTCCGTACCCAAAGGGTAAAAACGGGACCCTATTACTAAGACTCCGCGGTCCGTCTGTCTGTCTGTCTGTCACCAGGTTGTAATCTCATGAACCGTGAAAGACAGTTGAAATTTTCACAGATCATGTATTTCTGTTATAACAACATATACTAAAACAGAATAAAATAAATATTTAAGTGGGGCTCCCATACAACAAACGTGATATTTTTGCCGTTTGCGATAAATTTACGGAACCCTTTGTGCGGGAGTCCGACTCGCACTTGGCCAAGCTTTTTTTAAATTAAATTTTATCTTCATGTTGCAGACATAGTCGTGGGCGTAGAGAAACGACTAGAGTTTTATTACAATGGAACAGTTACGCACACAGAAGACATTCCGTCGGCTGAACATATTCAAACCACAACTTATGATCCAGTTCACTACAGGGTAATCTTTGCTGACAACAACTACAGGACCAATGTGTCAATATCCAGCTTTGACCTATCAACCAGGAAAATACAACATTTAGTTACGGGACCAGTAACCGAAGATATGCCTGTCGCTTACGACCCGGTCACACAATTACTGTTTTGGATGGCCAAACTTAAAATTTACTCGTTTCCATTAAATCTTGCATTAGAAGATGATAAGAATAAAGCAGTTGACGGAAATCATATAGTTACGAGTACGACAAGTCTCTACTGCCTTGATATCGCCGTGGATAGTTGTGGAGGGTACGTTACTATAAGTGATATAATCATACATACACTGGCAAAATTTGTGGCACATAAAAAAACGGAAAATATTTTTGTAGATCATTGCAGGGTAGTTTTACTTGGTTTTATAATATAACCGAATATTCCTTGTATTAATAACTTTAAAGAAGGAGAGTGAATTTTAGGAGTTTGTCTAATTTTATCTGGAGGGTGATCTGCGCAACCATTGCTCCTATAAAAATTCTCTATCACACATACATTGTACATTATTCCCTTCGATCAACAATACAACTAGATATCCGATCAGCGCATAAAGTACGTCTTGGTAAATAACAGCTCACTTGAGACGTGAGCTCTTAACTTTGTTTGGTTCGCTTGAAACACAGACAATGTTAGAACGTTTATACATGCCTCGATGTGTATTCAAAAGTTGCAAAAATAATGCCCAAAAAGCAATTTACCGGCCGTAGCGTATTACTTTCAGTAAGTACATGTAGAATAAGTAATATTTTAAGCTTTGAACTAATAAATAATATCACATTTTAAACAACAACAAAATTACCAATTTTAAAGCACCGCTACAAGTGTTTGGCCAGGGTTGGCCAAAACAAGGCGTAACGTAAGGCAATAACGGCAAAAAGTACTTTATTTGTTGCTGGTTAAGGTTTTTTTCACACTAAATGTTATTTAACCTATGCCTTTTCATTTCTAAGCGACAGAAGTAAATTATTGCTAGTGGTGGCCCAGTGGTATCGGCCGCGACTTACAAGTTGTAGGTCGTGGGTTCGAATCAAGGCAGGCGCTTTACTTTGTATAAATTATTTCATCTCCACTGCTCTCAAAACGGTGAAGGAAAACATCGTGAGGAAACCGGCATGTCTTAGAACCAAACATTCTAAGTGACAGCTCGTGACTAAATAATAGCAGCCACACGGGTCGATCATCAAGGTTAAGCAACGCTTGCCGAGGTAGTTTCGTGGATGGGTGACCATCATTACATAGCGAGTTTCTGCCGTGCCTCGGCAAGCACGTTAAGCCGTTACGTTTACGGGCAGTCAGAAGCCTGAGATCTGACACCAGTCTAGCCAAGAGATATCGTGTTACCCAGTTTCTGGGTTGTGGAGGTCAGATAGGCAGTCGCTCCATGTAAAGCACTGGTACTGAGCTGAATCCGGTAAGACTAGAGGTCAAGCCCAACATAGTTGGGAAAAAGGCTAAGCAGATTATGATGACAAGTAATTCATTGCTTTGTGACGAAAGATCGTAAGTATACCTAAGATAATATTTTGAAGATTTGTGACTTTATTACTAGGTGTCAAGATTGTAATTAGGTTGAACTTAAAACTGTTTTAAAACTTCTCAGTTCGTAAGTAAATAATGTAGCTGTAGTAAGTATTCTAAATGTAGGATAGTATGTATATATTCACGCGATCAGAGTTTAGCTTTGATTTGTACGTGACGCGTTATCTAGTCTGTTGTATTGTTGATTGAAGATTATTCCACATGAACACAGGCTATAAATTATGTATATATGTGAAAACTAAAAGTAATGGTGATATTCGGCAACTAAGCGAAATACCTTAAAAAAATAAACAAAATGCATTTTTCATAAAATTATAATCATATCACTTAAATGAATTAAGTTGATTAAATATTTATTTATATTAATTTTATTTAAAAAAAGACCCTTTATGCCGCTATTTTGCTATTGTGTGTAGTTTTACTAAAATGTTATATCACTTATATGAATTACGTTGATTAAATATTTATTTTCATTAGTTTTATTTAAAAAAAAAGATTTTAATATTTTTTTTTTAAGATTTGTAATCATTTGTGAGTTATTTATGCCGCTATTTTACTATTGTGTGTAGTTTTATGACTCAACAAAATCGTTTTGAAGTTTGTGAATTTTCATAGTTATTTACAAATTACAGATATATTTACTGGATCACAGACCATGAAATAGAGAGGGCTCGCTTTGATGGTTCCGAGAGAGAAATTCTAATAAAGAAATATGTTTATTATCGACTAAGTTTGGCCATTGATCCACAGTCACAGAAAATGTACTGGATTGAGGACACTCAGGGTTCACAGTTATCTATTAAAAGTGCCAATTTGAATGGAAAGGATGAAACAACATTATATGTTATGAAAAACGAATCATATGCAAATTCATTGTCCGTATCAAAAGATTTTATCTACTGGAGGAGCAAAGAGCAAGACAAAATTTGGCAATTACATAAAAATCCACGGCAACGTGAGGAACCTAAACTATTTTCAATTCCTTCTCCCCACTCAGCCAATTGTTGGAGATGTCAATGTATAGCAGCCAACTATACAACAAAGGAACAAACTGAAGGCAATCTTAACTGTGAACCTTTAAAAAATCTGGTATCGAACAACTCGGTACCAGAGTCAACAGATGAAAGCGTGCTATGTTTCCATGGTACTAAAGTTAGTGGAGAAACTCGATGTGAATGTGCACATGGTTTCACCGGTGAGAGATGTGAAGTTTCAATATGTCAGAACTATTGTGTGCAAGGAGATTGTAGTGTCAGTGCTGACGGACAACCAGAATGCAGGTAAAACATGTTTATCTCATTAAGTACTAGCATCGTCGCGTCACGTCGCGTCTCGGTTTGAGCTGACCCTAACAACCTAACCTAACTAACGCCCCTTAAAACAACTCATTGATAGTAGGTATACCTATTGTTTACAGATCTTAAGCATTCACATTATCCCTATCACTGCTTATCAGAAAGAGACTAGAAAGCTTCGAAATCTTTATTTAGGGTACATAGCACACCGACTCGAGTCGAACATAATTACATTAGTAACAAAATAAATTTTGATGTTTTAAGCCAGTGTTTCTCACCTCTAGATTATCGCAGAATTAATTTATTCTCAAGCTTGCGTTATTTTTTGTGATTGGCTGTTGAAAATTCATTCAACCAATGACAGCAGATGACGCGTGCTTGACAATTTGTCGCATTAATTCTGCGATAATTTTGAGGTGAGAAACTCGACCTGTATTGTGTATTTTACTTTAACTAACGCATAATCAGTTTATGGTACGGTTATACGGTACTTGAGTTGCAAGGCCGGATGGCTAGAGATTGAGCAGTGTTTGGACTTCCTCTGTAACCGTCCACAGGCTGGAGTAGTTTCTGGTTTCGTACTTTAATAAGTGTTTGATGTGTTTCATGTAGGTATTTATTATTTCAGATGTAAAACTGGTTTCGCCGGCGAAAGGTGCGAAATTAACGTATGCCATGGCTATTGTTTGAACAGCGGTGTCTGTTCAATGAATAAAGAAGATGGGCCGGTCTGTGAATGCACAGAAGGTTATGGTGGTGAAAGATGCGAGGTTTCCATTTGTAAGGACTATTGTTTGCAAGGAAACTGTAGTGTCAGTAATGAGGGAAAGCCTAAATGCAGGTAAGTCTTGTTGTACTTACTTGCAAACATTATAATTACAAACACTTTTACTAATATGCCTGCCCACTATTGTCCCAACTAGGGCAAATGACAATTTGAAGTCCGAGTTCCCACTAGAGACCGACTGAAACTAGATTTTTGGCTGAAACTGAAACTCATAGAGCAAGTCTAAGAATGGTGAATTTTCGAGCTTATGTTGACCAATTTGGTATTATCATTGCCAGTCAAACCTTCCTCATAGATGATCGAAGTTAATTCAAGTCGCTTTAGCTTAGCCTCATTTTCAATGCCCTTTAATGAAGAATGTCTTTTTAAAACTTATCTGTAATTTTCATGAAATATTGATAAATGTTATTTTTGGACTTGGCACTGCCTAATGAAAGCGATTTTTAGGGTTCCGTACCCAAAGGGTAAAAATGGGACCCAATTACTAAGACTCCGCGATCCGTCTGTCTGTCTGTCTGTAAATCTGTCACCAGGCTGTATCTCATGAGCCGTGATAGTTAGGCCGTTGAAATTTTCACAGATGATGTATTTCTGTTGCCGCTATAACAACAAATACTAAAAACAGAATAAAATAAATATTTATGTGGTGCTCCCATGCAATAGACCAGCCAAGTGCGAGTCCGACTCGCACTTGGCTGTTCTTTTGCAGATAGCTTTAGATAAGACAGTTATGCTTTTGTCGAAAAACTGCCGAAACGGTATTTTTCATTTTGTATTTTTCTCAAACAATAATGAGTGCGTCAGTTAAAGTTCTTAAAATCGTTGACTTTGTTTAACTTACGTTAATTACATTTAAAATTGCGAACATATCATAATTGGTAAAAAAATAATAGTCTGCTTATCATAAAACTAATCTGAAATAATCCATAGATGTATTTAATATATCGGGCCTCAGGTCCGGTCTCTCCGGGAGGCCATGGTGGAGCGCTTGAACTTGTCCTTGCAGGCAGTCTCCGAATGGGGCGATGCCAATCTAGTCAAGTTTAATGCTGCTAAAACCCAGGCGTGTCTTTTTTCCGCTAAAAGGAACAATTTCCTCCCGGCTCCTACTTTCCGTGGTGTGACCGTGCCGATAACGGACCATCTCGAGCTTCTTGGCGTTACGTTGACATCAACCCTCAATTTTGGTCCATTCATTGAGGCAAAAGCTCAACTGGCTGCCAAAAAGTTGGGGATCCTTGCAAAGGTGAGACGGTATTTCACGCCAGAACAGTTGCTCAACTTGTATCAAGCGCAAGTTCGGTCATGCATGGAGTACTGCTCTCACCTCTGGGACGGATCTGCCAAGTACCAGCTGGAAGCACTAGAGTAGATCGAAAAGCGGGCCAAGAGGCTCATCGGCAATGAGATACTGGTCGATTCTAGGCTCCAGAGCCTTGAACATCGGCGCTAAGTTGCCAGTCTGTCGGTTTTTTATCGGTTACATTTCGGGGAGTGTGCGTGGGAATTGCATGAACTAATTCCTCCTAGCCCTTTCCATCATCGGACTACAAGACATACAATACATGGCAAAATACGTAAAAAATGGTTGTAAAAACAATTACTATAGTCCAGTTCTTTTTTTTTTGTTTAAGCAAAGAAATATCACTTTGTAAAATTTGTTCACTTAGAAAGTATTTTTCTTCGATAATTTATTATAATTGGCAAATACTAATGAAACACAAAGACATAAATAAGGATTTGTTTAACCGGTAATCACAAACGGCATTGGCATAATAAGGCCATGCTATTGGCACACTCACTCAACGCAATGGTGGCACAGTGTGATCGCCCGGTAACGGCGCACTCGAAGCAACTAGAGCGTCTTACGAAAATTTAAGAACGTATAGTCCTCGCCAAACTTCTTGGCCGCCCTGAAGTTGTTTTACTGGATGCGCAAGGCACGAAACGGTGCTGTTATTGTATGAGATTTTCTATTGCGCAGCCATTGCAGCCATCTTCAGGGCGGCCAAGAAGTTTGGTGAGAACTATAGTTTCGGCCAGGCCGAAAGTTTTGGGCGAAACTGAAAAGTTTCCATTTGTAAAGACTATTGTTTGCAAGGAAACTCTAGTTTCGGTACTGAGGGGAAACCCTAAATGCAGGTAAATCAATGTTGTACTTACTTACAAACATAATAATTATGAACACTTTTACTAATATGCCCACTTTTGTCCCAAATAGAGCAATTGACAATTTGATGTCCGAGTTCCCTCAACGATGTCAGTATTGTCTACGATGTACTTATAGAGTGTCTGAAACGCAGCGCAGTGGTCACACATTCCATTCGCCATTTTATAGAGACCGACCGAAACTTTATTTTTGGCTGAAACTGAAAGTCTAAGAATGGAGTATTTTCGAGATAATATAAATTGAACCAATTTGGTATTTTTATTGTCAGTCAAACCTTCCTCGTAGAAGTCTGAATTTAGTTCAAGGTGCTTCTGCCTAGCTTAATTATAAACGATTTTCCAAAAAGGAGGAGGTTCTATGTTCGACTTTGTTTGTGTTTTAAGGGTTCCGTACCTCGAAAGGAAAAAACGGAGCCCTTATAGGATCACTTTGTTGTCCGTCTGTCAAGACCCTTTTTCTCAGAAACGCGTGGAGGTATCAAGCTCCAATTTATATCAAATACTTAAATCTACTGTCCCTTAAAGCTCTGAAGAAATAAAACTTCTAAGCCATCGCAATCAAAAGATACAGCCGTTTATGCCGCAAATTGCCGCAAATTTTCGTCACTCGCAAGGGAATCAAAACCTACAGGGTACTTCCCGTGAACTCAGAATCGTGAAATTCGGTACGAAGCAACGTCTTATAGCACAAATAAAGGAAAAATTGCGAAAATCGTAAACTTATAGTTACATCATATAAAAATATTTTAAAAAAATTTTAACTTACTACCCCTTTCCTCATGAACGCGTAGAGGTATTAAATTAAAATACATATCAAATACTATCTATGATACCTTTAAGCTAACAAAATCAAACTTCTATGTCAACGCAATCAAAAGAAACAGCAATTTAAGCCGCATATTTTCTAACTCGCAACTTCTCGCAAGGGAATCAAAACCACCAGTCGACCTAGTATCTTGAAATTTGGCATGAAGCAATGTAGCACATAAAATGAAGCCAAAATTCCGAAAACCTTAAATTTTTTGTTACATCAATTTTTTTTTAATATTTATCCTCTATCATACTATTACCCTTTTCCTCATGAACGCGTAGAGATATCAAGTTGAAACTCATATCAAATTCTTTAGGTCTAATTGACTTTAAGCTGTGAAATATAAAACAAAGAACAATGGCGAAACCTTAGCTGACCTAAATTTGAGCGTCTGAAAGTGAGTTACATACGAAAGAAATTCTATTAATTGTCTACGTTTTCTAAGTATAATTGGGCTAGTTCAAAATTGATAAAAAATAATTATGATGAATAAAAATTGATTTGACTGTTTAGTTAGTTTGTTTAGCTTAGTGATGGCATTATACATTTTATCTGCTAAGTGACAAGTAGTAACTATATTAAGGATTACTATCAATAAATAACTAGGTCAGGGAAATACTAATGCGATATTGCCCTTTTACTACCACGAAATTGAATAATATTACCTATTAAACACATTATTAAAAGTTACCCAGACTTAACCTACAAAACTTTATGAATATCTATTATTCTCGACATTCGAAAACAATAATTCTTGCACAAACTAATTCAGAACATCACCCTGAGTTAAACCAGATATTTTACATTTAATGACGTAGGAATTTAATCTCAGCTAAAACAATAACAACAACAGAAGCAGAGATTGGAGGAAGACTCGTAACAAAAAGCGAGTGCGATTAGTGTGTCTGCCTCGAGCAAATCGCGTGATATCTAAAACACCCTCACCCTGGAGCGTTCGAACATGTCAGATTCGATTTTCAGCATTACAATACTGCCTCGATAGTAGTAGTAGGTAGTATTATTTAGTTGCGCACTGTAAAGCTCTGTTCTCTTCCCTCACCAATGTAATGATAGAATCTGTAACATTACAGGGGGTTTGACGCAGAATGTGCACTTCGCAAAATGTCACGTCATGTTCTTTGTAAAAAGTAATCACTTTCAACGTACGTTTGAATATGTAATTTCAGTAGATACACCTCAGCTATTCCTACACATAATCTAGGAAGTAGGTACCAATATTATAATTACACATAATCTAGGAAGTAGGTACCAATATTATAATGAATAGCTAGAGCTATTCATTATAATATTGTTATTGTAGGTATCTATTTTTTATTTTTAATACATTACTTATTGCTAAATATTTTTTTTACCTTATTTTATCTAATCGTATTGATAACGCTTACAAAGAATACAGTGCTAATAAAATGATGTAACAGTGTAAATGTTCATGAAAAAGATTATTTTCTTACAATTATTTAGGTACCGAAAGGAAAAAAATATCGAAATGTAGAATTGACATGATGAATATTACAAGTATACAATGCCGGCCATTGTTCTTTCTAAGTCAACACAAAAACGCAAAACAACCTTTTATACCGCAATTTTTTTTTCATGAATGAGTATAGTAAACACCTCATAGTCAGCACAGAGTAGTTTGTGTTGTTATGACTCGATTGTCGTGATGGGTGAACTTATACTTATATACCTACACGTTTGTACCCTCGGTGTTTGGAACCCTCGGTGCGCGAGTTCGACTCGCACTTGCCCGGTTTTTTATTTGTGTATGATCACCGATTTCTCCGTCAATTGTGGACCGATTTTAAAAATTCTTTTTTTTTTCAAATGTGTGTTTCCAACTTGGTATAATTTAATTTAGTGAAGATCTGATGAAGAACTTGGGAAGTATACAACAGAACTCTTCAACAAATGACGGCAAATCTCTCCGGATTGCAGCAATCGCATGTCTGCTTATTGTTTATACCATTTCATAACATAACATCACGGTAGTATGCTCTAAAGAGGTACGCAGATGAGTACAGTTCACTTTGGTACACTCTCATTTCACCGGTTATGTTCAAGTTTCATGATATTCGGGTAATCTATTCTGGCGTTATAGATACCTTACTATAGAATTTGTATATTAGGTGCACTAAAAAGTGAAAATTAAAACCGGCCAAGTGCGAGTCGGACTCGCGCATGTAGGGTTCCGTACCCAAGGTGGCGTCAACTATGTATGTCTGCGGACACCCTTTAATTTTAAAGGTTTTTTTTATTAGTTCCTTTATTTGTGCTGTAAGACGTAACTTTTTGCCAAATTTCGTGATTCTAGGTCAACGGGAACTACAACATAGGTTTTCGACCCAAAACCTATAGAGTACTTCCGGTTGACCTAGAATTGTCAGTTTTTTTTAAAACAAGGTCTTACAGCACAAGTAAAGTGAAAATGCCGAAAAATAAATAATGTTGAAAATTAAGGTAAATATTGGTACTTACAACTTTTCGCGAAAATCTAAATTTGCCCATATCTTTTTATCGCGTTGACTCAGGACTAAGATTTTTATACACCTAATAGGGTCTATAGCTAGGTCCACCCGTTCCTGAGAAAATAGGTGGTGACACACGGACAGGCAGACGGACAGACGGACAAGAGAGTGATCTTATAAGGGTTCCTTTTTTTACGTTTTAAGGGACGGAACCCTAAAAGGTACAAAAAAATACTACCGACTGCCAAATAGAAACACTACAAAGTGAAAAATAACTTTCTTTTTTGAAGTCGGTGTCCCTAACGAAAAATATTGGTACCTACCAAAGACATCGACTTCCAAAAATAAAGTTATGTTTCACTTTGTAGTGTTTTTATTTGGAAGTCAGTAGTATTTTTTTGTATTTTTTTTATAATGCTTTTTAATTCAGAATGTATTTTCAAAACATGTCCGTACTTTTTATGAAATTTTGATAAATGTTGTTTTTGGTCTTGGCACTGCCTAATGAAAGCGATTTTTTGCAGATAGCTTTAGTTCAGTCAGTTGTGCTTTTGTCGAAAAACTGCTGATTTTGATTTTTCAATAAAGAGTTCGTGAGTAGACCTTAAAAACGTTGACTTTGTTTAAGTTACGTAAATAAAATTTAAAATTTTAAAAAAATATTAGTCTACTTATCATAAAACCAATGAGAAACAGTCTATGGGTTTATTTATTTATAACTTATGTTATCAAATGATAAAAGATATTTAATAAATAACTAAAAAGAAAAACCAGCCAAGTGCGTGTCGGACTTCGCACATTTAGGATTCCGTACAAAACCGTAAAAACACAGTCGCTTGTAATAGGATAAATGGGAAAATACAAATACAAAATCTGATTTGATATTGGTATTGATTAGTAAAATTTACGTAATAATAAACATTATTACCAAATTTGAAGTTTGGAGTTTGAAGGTCAAAGGGAAGTTAAAAATTCTTCGAAACAAAATTTTGTAAAAAAATACTAAAACAAAAAATACAGTATTTCTCTACCCAACGAGCTCAAAACAACAATATCCCACTCGATGGGGTAGCCTAAATTTATTTTTCGGTCCCCCTTAACCTGAATCATCATAGTCATCATCATTTCAGCCGAAAGATGTCCACTGAAGTCCAGCAGTGGGCGTCCCCAGGCGTCGCCACATTGACCCATCCCGTGCGTCCCGCATCCAGCGCCTTCCCGCAACCTTAACCAGGTCATCGTTCCACCTAGTGGGAGGCCTTCCAATGCATCGTCTTCCGGTTCGCGGTCGCCATTCCAGAACTTTTCGGCCCTTAAACTGAATGGGACTCTTAAAAACATATTAAAATATTTTTTGACTATTTATATGGCTTTGGGTCAACAAGATGCTTATACTGTGAATATTTGAAGAATGTGGCTCCAACCGTTTGGTGGTAAAACCTGTGTGACAGACAGACAGTCACATGTGTGACAACAATAGAGCTCCGTTTGGACTATTCAGATACGGAACCCTAAAAACTAATCAAGTGACTTCAGTTTGAACGTATCTGAAAAATTTAAACAAAAACAGCTGCCTATTTTTCAAAAAATATGATGTCCAATTCAACTCATTTGAGCAGTTTTTGAAAAATTGCAAACATGTATGGCAAAATAAGTGAAAAATGTTTTATAAAACAATGAACATTGTTTCCCTTTTTTTGCGTATGCAATAGTACATTACTGCAGAATTCAGTAAGCAAGCCTTCCTGGCCAAGTATGAGTTAACCGGACCGAACCGCAGGTGAGGTCCGGTTATATACGAGGCCAGGATGGCTTTCTTACTGGTTGAGGCTTGTATAATGATTGTCTCAAAATTAAAGAAAGTTTAACAACAAATTCGTTCAATTAATATTGAAGGTTACATTCATATTAGGGAAATTACTGATAGATATTGTGATCGATTTACTGGGGGAATTTATATTTGTTTGTTGTACGTCTTGATTAACGGACTCAAAAATATCTCTATCTCATAAAATGTCATACCAAAAAGAGAGGTAGATATATATTTGGAGCCTCCTTCCTATAACCATGTTATTAATGGCTAAACTCTAATCTGTGTCTGGCTGGTACTATGTTTTTTTTTCTAAGCAGATCTGAAGAGGATGACCTACTGTCTAGAGATGGGTGTTTTCGGCGTTTTGTATAAACGGTTATGTAACCGATATACAGTTTTAATATCGACATCGAAAACGGGTATCAGATATTGATATCTTTTAGTACAGTTTGCATAAGTTAAAATGTTATTTAGATGAGCAAACTAACAACGAACGCGAAACAATACTTAGAAAGAGAGGTAGCGCATATGATTCCTATCGTTTGTGAAGTTTGCGTTTTGTTCGTAGTTCGTACGTTTCCGCATTGTTACGGTTTTAAGTTTTGACTTATTCGTTCTCGCACGCTAGTAAGGTTTTTATTAGATACAGATTTGTAATATCGGTTATTTTGATATAGATATCGATGTGATATGATATCTAACACATATCCGATATAAGTTACCTTTTGATATATCGGACCAATCCCTACTACTGTCCAGTAAGTAAATTACATACTTACTTACTGGACAGTAGGAGATTCCAAATTTAAAATCTTGCTTCTTACTAGACAGTTTTGAATAAGTCTCCGGTAGAGTTCACTTTCTGGATACTTTTTAGAGATGTTATGACAACATAACCTACCATTTTTGAGAAAAGAAATATTACTTCGTTAAAATTAGTTCTTTGTAAGTGTATTACAGTATTTTTTCTATGAATGCAACCTTATTGCTACGAAAATAAAGATCATTAAAATAGATAATCTGGCATGTGCTATACAAGCCTTCGCCATGTGAATTGAATAAATATTAAAATTATGTCTGGTACTACACTACTGCACTGTATAAGAAAGCAGTAGATGGCATTTATTTTGTAATGGTTTTATACCCAGATAATCATAATTATATTATTTTAATGAGTTTTATTATGCTGCGGTGGACTGTGTAATTTTAAACTGAAAATTAAAATTTAATTGTGATTTGGTGCTTTAATTAATCAATTTTATCATTATTTACAATAGGAAAGTCCCTTCAAATTCTTAAAGCACCTTAAATTACCAAATATCTGGCACTTACTAGATATTTAATAGTTTTATTTAGAGATATGTAATATATACATTATATGGAGAGCAGTGTTGGCCCAGAGGCAACGGCCTCGTCTTTCGTGTCGTAGGACTCGTAGGTCGTGGGTTCGAAACCAGGCAGGCGCTTTACTTTGTGTTAATTATTTCACCACCACTGCTCTAAAAACGGTGAAGGAAACCGGCATGTCTTAGAACCAAAAATTCAAAGACGTGTGACATCCACCAACCCGCACTGGGCCCGCGTGGTTGACTATTTCTTTTAGTTACCTGACACAAGATGACTTTCCATAGGCTAATTCAAATCATATTTTTGCACTATCCTAGAATATAATAATTTAAAGCATTTATTAGGTTTTGATGTACAGCAGCCGTGTGGTAAGTTCACGTGGTGCAGATTTTTCTGTTTAATAGAGTTTAAAAAACGCGATCATGAACAATGTATCTACCTATAAAAATAAAGCTCTAAGTGTTGGTAAGCGTATCACAAGGGAACGACTGAACCGATTTGTGTTTTTTCACTCGACTGCAAGAAAAGGGTTATCTTGTATGTATGTATCTAATACCACAAAATAGAAAGTTTACAGACAGAACATTCTCGCCATCCTCGAAAATTTACACCTAAACTTCCCGGACTCACGTGGGTTGCTACTATATTGATACTGAATTTAAAAAAAATTTAGGTAGTATTTTACAAACATAAATACATCGATTCATCAAAAAATACATCATATCATCAGAGTTTAGAGGGTAACACTGCTTTTATTGTATTAGGTCTTCACACAGTTGCACGGGTTATAAGATGTGTATATTTCTACAGTCACATCTGTTTGGCAGAGGCATTTGCTTGGTCTTTTCCCTAATATGTTGGGGTTGGCTTCCACTGCTTTCTGTCGAAGCAGATGCAGCTAAATACCAGTATTTTATATGATGTAACTGCCTACCCTACCAACCTAGATTATACGGTAATCCTACTGGATAATGAACCCTAAAAAAGGGTACCGCCCTTTTGTTACGGTGGCCGCAGACTTTCAGGTTTCTGACGACCTGTGACGACTGTCAGAACCATTCCGTGTTCTGTGTATATTTATTTCATAATCTTTTTTATAGGAACGATGAAGGTAGAAATCGTATTCGACCTCAAAATAAAAAAAAAACATATTTACATAAAATATATTGTATGAACGAGGTTTAAATACTGATGTGACAGTAATGAAATAGTTTCGCACCTCATTCAATACGTTCGGAGTGGAGTGGTGGAGTGTCACCGCGCCCCGAAATACCCAAATTGTATTTTATTTATTAAACTAAAGGCACGAGTATCATAGCACATAAATGTTTAAACTTTTGTATGGTGGCAGAGTTTTTTATTACGATTATGTAGACGCAAAATTATAAACATAAATTTAATATTTCGCGTATCGCAAAGTAAAAATAAAATTAACTGTGCAGCATAATACTTAGTTGTTAGAACTTTTGTTGTAAGGTATAACAAATTCCTCTATGCATATAATTAATGATTTGAAAAACTTAAATCTTTTATTGAAAAAGTTACGAGCCATTTTCAGTTTTCCATTATTCCACAGTACCTATCTGTTTGCATTTTCACTAATTTAAAGTTTAGATAGTACTAATAAAGAGACAGTAAATTATTTAAATTTTATATGATGTTTTTGTTATAACACAAAATAATAGAAAATACCTACTTCATACCTATTGCATAACTCTAAACTGTTAGCATTTTTGTACATAGCAATGAATTCACATACATTATCCACCCAGCGAAAATAACAAACTTTTGAATTATCTAAGGTTATGTGAAAAATTATTATATCCCTACTAGACTATTAAACTGAATGGGACCCTTAAAAACATATAAAAATATTGTTTGACTATTTACATGGCTTTGTGTCAAGAAGATGCTTATACTGTGAACATTTGAAGAATGTGGCTCCAACCGTTTGTTGGTAAAAACCTGTGTGACAGACAGACAGTCACATGAGTGACAACAATAGCGCTCCGTTTGGACTGTTCGGGTACGGAACCCTAAAAACTAATCATGTGACTTCATTTTGAACGTATCTGAAAAAATAAAACAAAAAATCTGCCTGTTTATCAAAAAGATATGATTTCCAATTCAACTCATTTGAGCAGTTTAAAAAAAATTTAAAACATTGTCATGTTTGCAATTTTTGCATGGCAAAATAAGGGAAAAATGTTTTAAAAACAATGAACATACTTCGTAATAAATTAGTTCTTTGTAAGTGTATTACAGTATTTTTTCTTCGATAAGTACAATTGGTAGATATTAATTAAACGGCATTGGCATAATACTTCCATAGTATGGGCACACTCACTCAATGCAATGGTGGAATAGTGCGATCGCCCGGTAGAAACGAACTCGAAGCAACCAGAGCGTTTAACGAAAATTCACGAACGTAGTTTCGACCATGCCGAAAGTTATGGCTGGTTTTATGCTGAAACCCAAATTTCAGCCGAAACAGGTTTTTTGGCCGATACAGACTGAAAACGAATATTCAGTCGGTCTCTACCTTTTACAAATATCATACATATGTCGCATCAAGGCTGGCTGATAGATGCAAACCATCGGGAAGTCAGGAAGTATTTGCTTAGGTTAAGATTTGCTCAGGTAGGTGGGTCAATCGTGAAAATGAAATCACACAAATTATTCGATACACTGAGTATATTCAAATAGACACAAGTTACATTCTTGCTTATTAATATTACGGATCGACACTGATTCTACGATGTCTTAGCTCTACGGCTGTCAGTACTCAACTGCCCTATTTCCCACCACACAATGCTTTTAAAAAGTGTGCCAATGCGCAGTTGTTCTTGCTTTTCCGCCAGATGGCGTGCTTGCGATTTGTTTTGACGTCTGTACTATTGACTAAACCCGACACATATTTGTTGTTTTTTTACCATAGATAACTCATCGTTGTCTTTTTTATTACAGTTGTTATGCCGGCTACTCTGGGGAACGTTGCGATGTTAATGCGTGTCATGACTATTGTTTAAACAACGGTGCCTGTTCCCTGAATGAGGAAGATGAGCCGATTTGTGAATGCACAGAAGGTTATGAGGGTAAAAAATGCGAAGTTTCCATTTGTAAGGACTATTGTTTGCAAGGAAACTGTAGTGTCGGTACTGAGGGACAGCCTAAATGCAGGTAAATCGAATTGACCATAAAATTCGTTGCAAACAAAATTTAAACACTTTCATCAATACTAATACCTGCCCCTTATTGTCCCACTGAAGGACAAAATGCAATTTGAAGTCTGAATTCCATAACCGTAGTCAGTGTAGTCAAATAAACTTATATACAGGGTGTAACGGAAATGTATGTGACCATAGTTTAAAAACTGCTTCTGCCTATGAATAGGAATAATTTTCTCCAAGGAAGTCGTAGTAAATTCTATACAAAACATTGTAGGTATCTTCCATACAAACGGCAACTTTGTATGGATAATACAATTTTTTTTGGTAATTGCCTAGGATTTCCTTGGAGAAAATTTTACATTTACATGCGAAAAGCAGTTTTAAAAATTGATCACACCCTTCCGTTACACTCTGTACAGGGCGTCTGAAACGGGCACAGTGGTCGCGCACCTCATTGGTCTGTTACAAGTAGTCATATATATTTTGTTGATTTTCTTGATTATAGAGTAACTCATCAATATTTTTATATTTCCAGCTGTAATGCCGGCTACTCTGGCGAGCGCTGCGAAGTTTACATTTGTAAAGACTATTGTTTGCAAGGAAACTGTAGTGTCGGTACTGAGGGACAGCCTAAATGCAGGTAAATCGAATTGCCTTTAAAATTCATTGCAAACAAAATTCAAACACTTTCATCAATACTAATACCTGCCCCTTATTGTCCCACTGAAGGACAAAATGCAATTTGAAGTCTGAATTCCATAACCGTAGTCAGTGTAGTCAAATAAACTTATATACAGGGTGTAACGGAAATGTATGTGACCATAGTTTAAAAACTGCTTCTGCCTATGAATAGGAATAATTTTCTCCAAGGAAGTCGTAGTAAATTCTATACAAAACATTGTAGGTATCTTCCATACAAACGGCAACTTTGTATGGATAATACAATTTTTTTTGGTAATTGCCTAGGATTTCCTTGGAGAAAATTTTACATTTACATGCGAAAAGCAGTTTTAAAAATTGATCACACCCTTCCGTTACACTCTGTACAGGGCGTCTGAAACGGGCACAGTGGTCGCGCACCTCATTGGTCTGTTACAAGTAGTCATATATATTTTGTTGATTTTCTTGATTATAGAGTAACTCATCAATATTTTTATATTTCCAGCTGTAATGCCGGCTACTCTGGCGAGCGCTGCGAAGTTTCCATTTGTAAAGACTATTGTTTGCAAGGAAACTGTAGTGTCGGTACTGAGGGACAGCCTAAATGCAGGTAAATCGAATTGCCTTTAAAATTCATTGCAAACAAAATTCAAACACTTTCATCAATACTAATACCTGCCCCTTATTGTCCCACTGAAGGACAAAATGCAATTTGAAGTCTGAATTCCATAGCCGTAGTCAGTGTTGTCAAATAAACTTATACACCGTGAAATTTAAGTGGTTGTTTTCCCGCGGCAGAACGACTTGCCTTTAGGAGTACTTTCGAAGCATAGAGTTAAAGTAAAAAAATAACGATGTTTTTGTTTTAAAATAATTAAAAAAAAAAACATAAACTCGAAAAAGTGAGTAACAATAGTAACTTGTAGGTACTAGGTACTACGGTGAATAATACGGTGGTGACGCGAGTGGCTGGAGTGGCGACCGCGAACCGGAAGACGTTGCGTTAGAAGGCCTCCCACCAGGTGGACCGATGACCTGGTGAAGGTTGCGGGGATCCGCTGGTTGCGGGACGCACGAAACCGGTCAATGTGGCGACGCTTGGGGGAGACCTATGTCCAGCAGTGGACGTCTTTCGGCTGATATGATGATGATGATGAATCAATATAAATCATCATCATCTTCCTGCCCTTGTCCCATGTTACTTGGGGTCGGCGCAACACGTTTTCTTCTTCCAAACCGTCCTGTCCCCCGTCAAGCTATCACTGTCTCCCCTTTCTTTCATATCACTCCTCACACAATATAAAATAAGAAACTGACTGAATTTCTCACTGACTGATCGATCAACGCGCAGCCAAAACTGCTAAGCCTAGAAGCATGAAATTTGGCAGGAACGTTCCTAAATGACGTAAATGAGCACTAAGAAAGAATTTTTGGAAATTCCACCCCTAAGGGGGTAAATGGAGATTAGAAAGTTTGAATGAAAAATCTAATTCCTTCGGTAAACATTCGTGTAACTTGGCATAAATAGTAATCTAAGTAAATGATAAAGGTCAATATTAGTTTTTCGAAACTACTCCCAAATGATGATTTAGGGGGTGTTAAAGTTTGTATGCAAAAAGATGATTTCTTGGGTCAATATTCTTGAAACATGTCACAAATACTAACCAAATTAATATTAAAGGTTTTTATTAATATTTTTTTAAACTACCATCAAAAGACGATTCAGAGATTGCTAATGTTTGTTTGAAGAATTTTATTTCTTGGGTTGATAAACTTGAAACTTGATATAAATACCAACCTAAATAAACAATTAAGGTTGTCACTATTAGTTTTTAAACAACCCCCAAAAGACGATTTAAAGGGTGTTAAAGTTTTTTTGAAGAATCATATTTCTTGGGTTATTAACTTGAAATATGGCACAAATACCAACCTAAAAGTAATCAATAAAGGTTGTCATTATAAGTTTTTGAAACTAACCCCAAGCTAACAATCTTACTGTACAGGTTTCGTTTTTGACGTAGGATTCTAGGGGAGCACTAAACTGGCATTTTCGACAATTAAACCTTTAAGGAGGTGAAAAGGGGCAAAATTTGTTTGTATCAAAATTCTAATTCCTTGGGGATAAAGATAATAATCAAAAATTACATAAAACTTTTTCGAATCTACCTCCTCATAGGGTTAAGGGGTGTTAAAGTTTTTTTTGAGGAATTTTACTGCGCCATCTCATTAACATAAACGAAAAATAAAAAAGAGAAAAAGATTGAATATCATATTTGGGTTGTTCAATATTCGACACTCAACGGGGCAAAAAGGGTTTATTAAGTTTTTAGCGAAGGATTTTACTTTGTGGCGGTACCTAAAATGTATTATTCTTTAAGTCAATAACAAATCGTCCCAATCCAATAAACTCTGTTTATCTACGATAACTGTTTTTTATTGATTTAATAACAGCTTATTTTTGGTCGTCTTCACTAACTGCGCATAAGAAAATCATTTATAGTATCAAATATATCACGCGAACGAAGTCGCGGGCGGACTGCTAGTCATATATATTTGTTGATTTTCTTGATTATAGAGTAACTCATCAATATCTTCGTTATTTCAGCTGTAATGCCGGCTACTCTGGAGAACGCTGCGAATTTAACGCGTGTCACGAGTACTGTTCAAACAACGGTGTCTGTTCCCTGAATGAGGTGAATGAGCCGGTCTGTCAATGCACAGCAGGCTATGATGGGCAAAGATGCGATGTTCCCGCCGTTATAATGAAGTGTATCCAATGTGTTTCAATGTTGAGAGACATGCTAAGTCCAGGTAAAATCTTTTTAGTCTTAAGACTTTCCAAACAATAATCAGTTTTACCTTTACGTCCGTCTGAAACTACAAACTGTGTTTGGCTGTTATGTCTTCATGTTGGTCGCCCATGACGACCGCAAGAATCACAATAAGAATTTTGGTTTATTAAAACTATCAAGTCTCATTGTTTCGTGTATATACATACGGACAGTCGAACATGCCGTAGATTTATATCAATGAATCGGCGACATGTCGGTCATATCGGTAATCTGAGTCATCAGATTGATTTTTCTTTATTACATTATAATAGAAGTTCCTCTTTGTCTGTTTTTGCAGATACTACGCCGGTAACTCTGGGCAAAGAAGAGTCGACGTGTGCTTCAACTGTTGTCTGAAAAACGGAGGTTGTTAGGAATCCGTTGAAGAGTTTATTTTCACCTCTACCATCACTATTACATACTAATAATTATAACAAATATAAGAGCACGGTTCCATTATTAGTTAATTATAGGTGAAATAAATTGCAATTTAGTAACCAAGATTAGACAGAAATGGCAATATAATAGTTTACTAGTTTTCGGGACACATTATTAACTACTAAATATCCAGCTCAGCTACTACGACTAGTGCAGTATCTACTCTCTCACAGATTAATGTCTACTTCAAGACTATAAAACTACAATAATATAATTACTAATACAGCCTTACTTATAAAACGGGCTATCTTTGAAATGGTCAGCTAATTACAGAGGTTTTGGTCGGTAACAAAATGTATTTTGTCAACAAAGAGAGTAAATTGAATTGCTTCTACTCATATAGTGGTCGACACAAATAACTAAATTGTCAGCAAAAATGACTGAATGGTCCGGTCATGGTGAAGTGGAAATGGTGGTTTACAAGTAATGTGATATTATATAGGACAACCTTCACATTGAAGTCATAGAAAACTAAATGCGAGTATCTGCAAAACTTAATAGTAATAGAGCATCAAATCGCGATTCGAATTATATCGAATTTTTTATAAATTCTAACTCATTGACGGATCTAAAGCTGTCATTTAAAGAAGTGACGGATCTAAAGCTGTCATTTAAAGAAGTGACGAATCTGTCGCCAAAACCATTCAGTAAAGTGTTGAGAAATGTGCATCCTAAATAGGCATGTATCCATTCACGCGGCGAGTTTCAAATATTATCAAAAGATAAGGTACTGAAAATTGACCTTGCACAGTTACATGTTTGGTATACTTTACATGTTCAACATGACAACGCAGCGCAATTCTCGTATTTTTATGGATTTTTTGCTAATTTATTTAACTACATTGATTGTGACATCAATGAAATTGCGACACTTGTTTTTTTGACAACAAGGACTAAAGCCTTCTGGCTTTAGTCTTTCTACAAATCCGACCCTAACCCAGGTATTCTAAAGTAGCTAACACACGAATACATGAAAAGGTAGACCTACTTAAAACGCGAAACCCTGCTAAAGTTACTCAGCGTACTTTACGCTCAAAAATTCTATTGCCGTGTTGAGCGATTTTGGTTAAGGCCACCTTATGTGTTTGCGTCAGTGACACGTTTTATGTTTTAATTTCTATCAGCTTTCCCCATGACTGTCTATTTTTTGGTACTTTATTTTATTTTAATATAACTTTATATGGACTAGATATAAAATAAATATTTCCATAAAATTTTGTTCTAACGTTAGCTTTAGTGTCTCTTTTTAATAAAAATAAGTCTCTGTATAATACACGTATTTTAATTTTCCCAAACCATATTAATTTCATAAACTCGTTTTGAACAATATATTGTAAGCCATTCTAATGCCGGGTGAGTGAAGGAGTGAACGAATGCGATTGGGTGTGAATAGCATAGAAAAAAAAACACAGGCACAATACAACAGCAACAAATAAAGAGTAAAAGAGAAGAATAGTTACAAAAGTACAAGCACAAATTGCGCTGAGCGTGCCCGAAAGGGTTACCAACCCAGCATTTGCTGGGCTTTAGACACGATGTAGGATTAGTTTGTTTAGAAGCAGTGGGTGTCGGTAAGATTTCCATTGCAGGGCTTGTACTTGGAACCTAGATTTAATGAAGTTTTCAAAGCTGATACAACGGAAAATTATCGTCTCCACTATTGTCCGAAGATTCGTATAGAACTTCTGCTTGAGTGCAAAGCTGCGAATCTGGTGATTGTGAAGCAATACGTCTGAGTGTCATCCCCAGAATCTTCGTCTTAATATCTGCATTACAGTTGTCAGGTGGGAATATAATAGCAGAGCCGGATACAGAATATCCTTCATTTTTCTCCAACTGCTCAGTAATTTTGTGAAAGTGTTGACTTTGTAATTGGCTACCAACCAAAAAAAAACTGATTTAAAACTGAATGGTTTTTTTGGATGAATAACAAAAAAACTACTTTATTATACACCTTAATGTTAACTGTATGGTCGTACATGTTACTAATGTAGTTTTTAAACTACACTAATGTCGTCAGCTAAGTACTTGACTCCCTCGTTGGTCTAGTGGTCGGAAGTGCTACTGCCGAGCATGAGGTGCTGGGTACGGTTCCCGGGTCGGAAAGTGTGCCAGTAACACATTTTAAGTAAAAGCCGGGTGACTAGAATTTTGCCCGGTTGATTGCAATAGGATTTACATAATCATATCAGCCGTAAGTCTACTGCTGGACATAAGCCTCCCTCAACCGGCACCACATTGACCGCTCCCGTGCGTCTCGCATCCAGCGGACTCCCGCCACCCTCAGCAGATCACCTGTCCACCTAGGAATTAAAAAACCAAAACTGTTGAAATGTTGGTGTAATACAGCTGTTCCTCTGCCTAACTCTTCAAGCAGTACAGGCGTGACGTCATGTGACTACTTGCTAACAAAACAATCATACTGTAACTGTTTTTAATTTAGTATTTAATGAAGATTCCCAAAATAATTGAAAATCAGCTGAATGTGTTTCAGGATCACACACAAAACACTTATCTAAAACTGGTTCATAGATCTCGTAATAAGTTGAGAAGACACAGCTGACAAAACGATATTTTCTTTGTTTCGCATTTGATTAGAGAATATATGTTCCGAAGCGTTGTTTTAAAAACAAGTGTATTAGATAGAACAATAGATTATTGATTTGCAACAGTGGAAAAAACGTCAACGTAGTCACAGACTCAGTGATAAGTGTTATTCATTATTACTAAGTAGTAAACTAGTAATAACATATTTATCAAAAGTTTGTACTAGATTTTTTATTTAATATCCTTTGCTCTTTCATGCAACTACTCCAACAGACTAACGTGATCGGGGTTATACATATTTATACATAGATACACCTTCCGTATTTACTGTATTACTCTTTAGGCAGAAATTATATGTAGGCAGAAACTACAGAACGCCACCTGCTACGATCTTTACACACTCCCTTCGCATCATTGACGTTCATGCTGTATAGACGTACCCTACTCTCGTACTGCGCACCTGGCCTTTCTGAAGAACTTCACCAATGAGATCCTTGTTGTCCTATTAGGGCGTCCCCTCCAGGCGTTTCCACTCACACGTCTTGCTTGTAAATACCTTTTGTTAATCGCTTGTCATTTATCCTCTCAACATGGCCAAACCATCTATAAGCATACTCTTTTAAATTTTTGTCACTACGTCATCGTTTGAACCACAACTTTCCATTAGCCCCTTGAGTGCTAATTAACAGACACAATAGAAAAACAATTGTGAAGAGAACCAAAGTTCCTGAAAGGCACTCAATAGATTATGTTACGTGGGCCCTAACATAACTTTTGAAATGCTGATTTATATAAAACCGTATACCTCTGCCCGACCCTTTGAAGAACACAGGGTAGATATTTTTGTATGTAAATTGCATTTGTATATATTCAACACAATGTAAATTGTTTTATGAATGAATGAAAAAAAAAATGTAATGTCAAAGGCGAGCTAACACAGAATTTTAGTTTCGCCGGTACATTAAATTAAATTGTCTGTGCTCAGTAGGTGGCTGGCCACGTTCGTTGCAGCGTCAGAAGCACTGCAGCTCATCAATGGTGCAAGTGAATAATCAGCTAGGACGTTCCAGCAAGTGGGAATAGTCTGTACAGGGGCACCACACTCGCACTGCTTATTCGACTGATCAACAATCCCTCATTTTTTCCAAATTGTATTTTCAGCGGCCTACCTGGGTGATAGAGACAGATCACAATAGAAAATGGTTTTGATTTGTATGATGGTGTTGATTTCCAGATACACATTCATGAGCTTTCTCCACCCGCGCGGTGGGCTGCCAACCCACTGGTGTGCCGTGGCTTTTGCGATGACCGCTCTCACAACGGCCACGACTATCGGCAACGCAGCGGTGTTGGTCGCACTACGTCGGTCGAGGACGGCGCCCGTATACTACCCACTGGCGAGATTGGCCGCTGCTGATCTGTTGGTGGGCCTGTTTGTCATCCCTGTGGCTGCTGCGAGGGAGCTGTTTGTGTTTCATCTGAGTAAGTAGGGTTGCCAAGTTGTTGCTTTGAATTGGGTACTTTGTAGTGAAGGTTATAACAAATAAAAGTTTTGACCGACAATCTAGTCAAAGTTTTGGCGTGAAGTCGAGGAGTGTTTGATTTTAATTATAGGTACATATAGTACTGAACAGGTGAAAGGAAAATCGTAAATTATTAATAGATTAAACATGAGTCAGTTTTCAGCCTGTTGCGTGGTTTTAAAGCATAGCTATGCATAAATATTAATTATAGGCCCATTTATCATTTCTTTACTTTTCCATGGGGTTTTATTTACGTAAATAAATATATGTACATAGCTATAGGTAGTTATACAATCAAATTAAATTGTCATTCATCTTAACAATTCCAGCTAGACCCACTCATCTGCAGCTTCTGGAAGATGCTAGACATCATGTGCTGCACAGCATCCATCCTCTCTCTCTGCTGCCTCGGCTGGCAGCACTGGAGCGGCATCACCGCTCCCCTCGCTCGAGCCAGGCAACGGTTTGCTGTCCTTGTCTGGCCTTTATCACTAGCTGTGGCGCTGCCTATCATCTTCATACCGTCTCTGAAAGCTTTGGTTCATGAGGAGAAAGGTTGTCTTGATAATACTAACCTTAGGTAAGTTGCGTTGGTTTTAATTTACGAATATTTTTTTACATTTGACAGTCTAGACGTTAACGACTATCTCACACCTGGTGGCAAGTTATCTGGTGGTGATGATGATGTACGTTTATTGTAGGTAAACTATGCATCGTTTCTAATGAAAACCAACCACCACTGCACAACTACGCTTCATGGCGCGGGTTCAATTCCCGCACGGAACAAAATAGAATTTGTATGGCCTACAGATAGTTGTTCCGGATCTGGCTGTTTGTGAGTGTGAGTATTTATATTAATATACTAGCTGACCCGCCGGGCTTCGCTCCCGTCAACTGGCTACCCTGCCTACCATGCCTACCCTGCCTACCCTGCTTACCCTGCCTACCCTACCTAACCTGCCTACACTGGCTACCCTGCCTACCCTGCCTACCCTGTCTACACTGCCTACACTGGCTACCCTGCCTACTCTGCCTACCCTGCCTTCCCTACCTAACCTGCCTACACTGTCTACACTGCCTACACTGGCTACCCTGCCTACTCTGCCTACCCTGCCTACCCTGCCTTCCCTACCTAACCTGCCTACACTGTCTACACTGCCTACACTGGCTACCCTGCCTACACTGGCTACCCTGCCTACTCTGCCTACCCTGCCTACCCTGCCTTCCCTACCTAACCTGTCTACACTGTCTACACTGCCTACACTGGCTACCCTGCCTACTCTGCCTACCCTGCCTACCCTGCCTACCCTGCCTACCCTGCCTTCCCTACCTAACCTGCCTACACTGTCTACACTGCCTACACTGGCTACCCTGCCTACTCTGCCTACCCTGCCTACCCTGCCTTCCCTACCTAACCTATTGTATTCACACGCGTGTCGGCTAGTTTAAAGATAGTAGGTACCCGGCGGCAGTTCCTTTGGCTTACCGATAACATTGTATCCACACGTGCGCCACGCAGTGTCGGCGCGTACAAAGGATTTTCGACGACGGCGGCCGCTTTGGGCAATTAGATGGTTCGCGACGCCGCGGCGTTATCTTTTGAACTGTTACCTACTTACAGCCGTGTGTTTCTCGATCGTTCCTATTACTTTACTATTGATTCACTGCTCTAAATCACTGTTCTAAACACTATTGTCTTTCGATTATAACTAACGTACTGTCATTACACTATTTACATACTATTTACACTAACACTCAACATTCTGTCGCGAACATTTCTCCCGCCGTGCACCAGCGCGTTTACGCGTATCGGAGCGGTGCTGCATCAATCCGGTGAGCGACGACTTCTTTCGATAGTTGCGAGTTTCTCTGGCGGCCGCTGAAGAATACCACCAGCTGTGCGAAGATTGACAGTCCGGACATGACTGTCTGTACCAGCCATTTCTTCCACAGATGGCGTGGTCTTTCGGTTGTTGTCGTTGTGGACCGAAATGCCCACTTGGATGCATAGCAAGAACCCTTTTAGCTCCCGCCGGTGACGAAGATCTGGCAGGCACTATTTTTGCCCGCGCAGCGAATTTCGGCTGTGGATGTGGACCGGAATGTCCAGTGCGATGCGTAGCTCGAACACTCGTTGCTCCCGCCGGTGATGAAGATCTGGCAGGCACTATTTTTGCCCGCGTAGTCGTATCACGACTCTGTGATTGTCGTTCTGCGGCGATATCATTCTGTGGTCGATTTCTATTTCTACGGTACAAGTTGTGGTTGCCGAGGAAGTCATGTGGTTTCTTATCAGTCACAAGTATCTTCTTCGATGCCCGATTTAGCTTCGCACTGCGCTTCTCTTTACTATTGTTGTCGGAGGTCAGTCTATTGATGAAATTGACCTTCTCTATCTGAGTTCTTGCTCGTACACCATGTAGAACCCATCCCAATGGGGTGCACGAAGCGATGGGTTGGTCTTTTGGACCTAAACGAAAATCACTTGCTAGGAGCAGGTTACAATTATCCTGCCCAATCAAAATCTTCGGGATGCCATTGATGTAGGTCAGATCGTCTTTCAAACCTCGAAGATGTTTACATTCAGCGATGTCTTTTTCAGTCACTGTTTGTGGTGGTAAGTTCAGGCGAGGTACGGTGCGAGCTGTGATCGGTACTCGCTGGCTATTGCGATTGGTGAGTACGATGCTGACTTTGCGGGAACTTGGCATGTCGATCGAAGTGTTCCCGACGGCTTCTATTTTTAAAGGCTTCAGTTGGCCCTTGACATCAACTTGTTTGGCTATCTCGTCGTCTATTAGTGACACTGTCGAGCCATCATCCAGGAGAGCAAATGTTAGAATCTCTTTCGCCGGTCCGATAACGGTGACCGGAATTATCTTTAGAAAGGCATGAGGCTTCATAATACATGAGCTGACTATTGCTTCCTCTGGAGCTCTCTGGTTTTCTTCTATTCCTTTCTCACTTTTGTCGAAATGTAGGAGACGGTGGTGTGTGGCGGTGCAACCTTCTGTACCACAACTATTCGGCTTGCACGAATGTCCTTGACTTCGTGACCGTAGGCAACGGAAACACAAATTGTCGGTGAGGCATCGCAAAAGTTCGGCATTGATGAGGTAGTGGTCTTTCTTTAGTGCTCGGAGTGTGACGACGCTGTTTCTAACTCTGCTCGCGAATGTACAGATGTCTTTTGGTGCGTCATTACACCGCGGCAGAGCTCGGAGTCTATCTACTTCAGCTTGGGCAATGGAATCTGGTCGGCCAAATTGTAGTTCAAGTTCTGACATGATGTCATTCGGCCGTGCGTGCCCAATCAGCTCAGAGCTGACAGCTTCTATAGCTCTTCCTTGTAGGCTTCTTCGAAGTCGCGCAGTATTCTCCACGTCATTAAAAAAACCTTGAGTGGTCTCATAAATGGCTTTGAACGATAGCCACTCGGTATGTGAACCATTAAAAGTAGGTAAAGTCATGATTACCTTCGATATCGATGGATGTGGTGCATTGACTTGACTCTTCGTTTCGGCGAGTGTGGCAATGGCAGAAGTGAGTTCAGAAATAAACGGTCGAAGAGCGTCGACACCATTACTACATTCTTCTTTAACTATACACTTCGTGTCTTCTTTCTTGATTGGAAGCTTAGTGTCTGTCGAAATTAATCTTAATTGTTGCTCCCTTTGAACATCGGTTTCCACTAGACGGGGCGGCAGTAGGTTCTTTGGAATTTCGTGGTCCCCTTCAGTGGTGAAGTTGTCATCGGGCTGTGATGTGCAGTCCGGGTTCCCCTCTATCCGGGAACGAACATACTCATCTTTGGAGAGTTCCTCTTCATCACATTCTGAGTCTTCCAAATTAGCCTTCTGTATTGCGATGCGTGCTTACACTAATTTAATCTTAATAGATTCTTCTTTAATCTTAATAGATTCTTCTTTAATCTTAATAGATTCTTCTTTAATCTTATTAGATTCTTCTTTAATCTTTAAATATTCTTCTTGGGCCTCTAATTTTATGAGAGACCTATTTGTCTTACCCGATTTGACGGACTCCACGGGTTGGTCAGCTGTTGATGCTGGCGCCGGCAGGAGAGCTTGTCGTGGTGACGAAGGGCGCGATGGTTCAGCGCTAACGGCGATCGGTGTGCGTGGCGGTTGGTGACGAGTGATGTCAGGATTACTAGACGATGGAACATCACCTAAATCCACCGTCGACGCTTCCGGAGCCTTGCCTTTTGATCTTGTAATCGGCATCTTCTCCCAAAACAACGTTTTCCAATCGACGAAAAACTCTTCTCAAACTTCGGCGAGCATATCCGGCTCGAAGGACCAGAAAATGTACCGGACGGGCGTTCACGTGTTGGGTGAAAACTATAGCGAAGTCCAAGCTGAGCCGCTGGCGTCCTGCACCTATAGGTTCCGGCTGCTGCGTCAGTTGTGTGAAGTATGGTGGGATGGAAGTTACTGGTCTATTGTTGTTTTATGGACAAAGAAGGTGTAGATAAATAAAAGACTCTTTAACTATTATGACGACTGGCGAACAATACTATGCGAACGTACGAATGCTAGTTGTGAACTGGCTGAATGATAAAACTGAACTGCCTTCAGCGACGACTAAAACTGAACTGCGCGAATGTCAGAAGTGAACAGGCCGAGGACTTGATCAGAACTGTCTGAATAATAAGAACGAACTGCCTATACGAATGCCAGATGTGAACTGGCCGAGGACTGGATCAGAACTGTCGTTACGGCGAGCGCGGTGCTCTTTTATACTACTCCGTGAGTCTACAAAATATTCCAGAAAACTTCCCGACAAAGTCGGCCCGCGGCGGAAGATAGCATTGTTCGCTTATCGTGATTTATTACGAAAATTATATTAAAGAGATGCCGACTTCAACAAAAAGGTATACAAAAAACTATTCTCGGCGGTCGGCGTACGGTCGAAATTCTATTAATAATACAGTCAAGATGATTCGAGATGCCGCGGCCGGCGCGGCTTCTTTGACCTATTGTATTCACACGCGTGTCGGCTAGTTTAAAGATGGTAGGTACCCGGCGGCGGTTCCTTTGGCTTACCGATAACATTGTATCCACACGTGCGCCACGCAGTGTCGGCGCGTACAAAGGATTTTCGACGACGGCGGCCGCTTTGGGCAATTAGATGGTTCGCGACGCCGCGGCGTTATCTTTTGAACTGTTACCTACTTACAGCCGTGTATTTCTCGATCGTTCCTATTACTTTACTATTGATTCACTGCTCTAAATCACTGTTCTAAACACTATTGTCTTCCGATTATAACTAACGTACTGTCATTACACTATTTACATACTATTTACACTAACACTCAACATTCTGTCGCGCACAAATTTGTTGTTTTAAACTACTTAAACATCAAATTGGTTTTTGAGATGCCTGCAGCATAGATTGTAGTACGAATAGGTACCTATCTTCTGTACTGTAGGTACGTGATTTTCCTCTTCCAGAAGTCAATGCCCTGCAGTACGAGATGATGTTGATAAAATTCACTCCCCATTTTATTAGCTTGGTATGTGTTTAAAAACTGGAGGAACTTCTTGGGAATTTAGGTAATTGAAAACTCAGGATGTAGCACGCAGTGATCCACCTTATTTTATTTGACTACATAATGACAGTACATGAATTTTAGGACCGTAGGATAAACGCCTGATAAAAACTTATAGCTAAATTTCTTATTGTCTACAAATTGCACCGAGCTAATTGATGCTTTAACATGACCCCGGCCGTTGGAAGCTCGCCTTTCAACAGCTGTCTTCCAGTAACGGACAAATCTTGGAGAATGCCCGTCTGTTAGTCCCATTTTGAGTCCTGATGTCGGCAACTCTGCTTATGCCATCTGTACCAGGATGAAGACCAACAACGCGGCCCAACTTCCACTTCAACGGTGGCTGGTTATCCTCCTTTATGACGAAGAGGGAGTCCAGTTTCAGGCTTTTATTGCTGGTACGCCACTTTACTCGCTGTTGAAGCTCGGAGACATATTCCTTGCTCCATCTTGACCAGAAATGCTGCCGCAGCTGCTCAATGCGTTGATGGCGCGTCAAGTGATGAGTGGAGTAGTCCCGGATATCCTTTACAGGAAGAGACGTGAGAGGTCGTCCAATTAAAAAGTGACCTGGAGTGAGAGGCAACAGGTCTTCTGGGTTTGACGATAACGGTGTGAGCAGCCGAGAATTTAAAATTCCTTCAATTTTAATCAAAACGGAGTTAAGCTCCTCGTATGTTAGGTGACAATTGCCCAACACTCTTTCTTCTCAATTGGTCGATTTGATACCCGCCTCCCAAAGACCACCAAAATGTGGAGCGTAAGCAGGAATAAAATGAAATTTAACACAATCTTGAGCCGCACGAGTCACAATTGCGTTTCAAGAAATCAGCTATCTCATTGTAGGCTCCTACAAACGACGTTCCACTATCAAGCGACGTTCCGCAAAGCAACAATGAATTTTAAAGGTTTAAATTAGAAAATAATAGTTGTATATTGAAAAATAATTATTTAATTCCGTCATACTCGAAGGGAAAACGCCACAAGCATGGTGCGGGGGTGTGGTGGTACTCTTCTTCTAGAAGGGTGACAATGCCCTACTGAAGAACTATAGGCCCATCACACTTCTTAGCCATGTATACAAGCTGTTTTCAAGAGTCGTCACGAATCGTCTCGCGCGCAGGTTTGACGATTTCCAGCCTCCCGAACAAGCCGGATTTCGTAAAGGCTTTAGCACCGTAGACCACATACATACGCTGCGGCAGGTTATACAGAAGACTGAAGAGTACAACCTGCCTCTCTGTTTGGCGTTTGTGGACTACGAGAAAGCCTTCGATTCGATCGAGACTTGGGCTGTACTACAGTCTCTACAACGGTGCCAAATTGACTACAGGTACATCGAAGTGTTGAAGTGTTTGTACAAAAACGCCACCATGTCAGTTCGACTTCAGGATCAGACCTCGGAACCAGTCCGTCTGCAGCGAGGTGTGAGACAGGGAGACGTCATATCTCCGAAGCTGTTTACCGCTGCACTGGATGATGTCTTCAAGGTTCTGGACTGGAGAGGGCTAGGCATCAACGTCAATGGCGAGTACATCACTCACCTTCGGTTTGCCGACGATATAGTGGTTATGGCTGAGACCATGGAGGACCTCAGTACAATGCTCGATGACCTCAGTAGAGCTTCCGAAAGAGTGGGTCTTAGGATGAACATGGACAAAACCAAGGTGATGTTGAATGCCCATGTTACACCCACTCCTATCAAGGTCGGAGACTCTACACTCGAAGTTGTGGACGACTATGTCTACCTGGGACAAACGATCCAGTTGGGTAGGGCCAACTTCGAGAAAGAGGTCAACCGTCGAATCCGACTCAGTTGGGCAGCGTTCGGGAAGTTGCGCGGTATCTTCTCGTCCAACTTACCACAGTGTCTCAAGACGAAAGTCTATGACCAGTTTGTGTTGCCAGTGATGGCATATGGCTCTGAGACGTGGTCGCTTACAATGGGCCTCATCAGAAAGCTTAAAGTTACCCAAAGGGCAATGGAGAGGGCTATGCTCGGAGTTTCCTTGCGTGATTGAATCAGAAATTTAGAGATCCGCAAGAGAACCAGGGTAACCGACATAGCCCGAAGAATTGCCAAACTTAAGTGGCAGTGGGCAGGGCACATTGCTCGCAGAACGGATGGCCGATGGGGCAGAAAGGTTCTGGAGTGGCGACCGCGAACCGGAAGACGTTGCGTTGGAAGGCCTCCCACCAGGTGGACCGATGACCTGGTGAAGGTTGCGGGGATCCGCTGGTTGCGGGACGCGCGGGACCGGTCAGTGTGGCGACGCTTGGGGGAGGCCTATGTCCAGCAGTGGACGTCTTTCGGCTGATATGATGATTGAAAAATAAATAACTAACTAATGTAGGTTAACAATAACACGACTGTACTGTATTTTAAGCACACGTTAACTATATTATACAACTGTGATTTAACCTAATGCTCTGTAAATAATTCCTTGTAAATATGTATACACAAAATAATAAAAACAATTAAATCAAATAACTTTGTAAATGTTATACATAAAATATTTTACTAACCTTATTATCAATACTTAATTCCTATATATTTTTTAACCTGATTTAATATTAATCAGTGTTGGGTGAATTTGATTGCTTCCTGTTTTAATTCACTTAATGTCCGATACACTTTTATTCCAAACACGTGTTCGTTACCTCGTCACTCCGGTACTCATTAAATATCCAATTTCCAGAATATCCAATTCCAGCTTATTCCACTTTGCTAGTATGAGATAATCATCCGGCTCGAAGGACCATGTATAAAAACTGGAGGAACTTCTTGGGAATTTAGGTAATTGAAAATTCAGGATGTAGCATGCAGTGATCCACCTTATTTTATTTGACTACATAATGACAGTACATGAATTTTAGGACCGTAGGATAAACGCCTGATAAAAACTTATAGCTAAATTTCTTACTGTCTACAAATTGCACCGAGCTAATTGATGCTTTAACAGTATGTAAGTATCAATGTAACGGAATCTTTGAACGTGATTTTCACCCCCTTCAAAACGTGGGATTGATTTGAAACTTTTTTCGTTGATTTTTCAATACATTAAATTACACTTATTGTACAGCTTATCACTTGTCTAAAAGCTTAAAAAGTTTATGTGACAAAGTGGAGGTATAAATTCGCACCGCATAATTGCTAAATTATGTAAACAATACTTATACCCACTTAAAAACTAAGATGTGATGTCACCAGTGATGTCACCAGTCTGTCTGTCTGTCTGTCTATCCGTCTGTCACTAGGCTGTGTCTCATGAATGGTGATAGTAAGACAGTTGAAATTTTCATAGATAATGTATTTCTGTTGCCGCTATAACAACAAATACTAAAAACAAAATAAAATAAATATTTAAGTGGGGCTGCCATACAACAAACGTGATTTGTTTGCCGTTTTTTGCGATATGGTACAGAACCCTTCGTGCGCGAGTCCGACTCGTACTTGGCCGGTTTTACACACAAAGTAGATCTGAGGCCTTACCACCTGTTTCCCAATACTCGATTATCGGGCTGTTAACGTAATCAACGAATTATAGCCGCATTTTGCCGCTACGCCCGCGTTTTTTTCCTCCGCGTCATCCGGCAGAATGATACTGAACCTGTTACCACTCAAAAACTTGGTTGTGTGTACATATGTCTGTGATTTTAAGTCTGAACATTTCTAATAAATTGTTGTCGGAACTTATTGCATTTAATTAAGTTAGCTCAACAGGTAGTGGAAAAAGAATCGTTCGTGTCTCGCATAAAAAGGCTTTATTTTAACACTCGCATGTAGCTTTCGACGTTGGGTCACGTCAAAATTAGCTACATCGCTCGTGTTAAAATCTCAACTTTTTATGCTCGACACAAAATGTACTATTTTACAATCAACAAACTTGCTGTATGTGATGGCCTTTACGGACTTTAAATCTCAAATGTATATTTTTTCGTGTCAATTCTAATGTTCTTTATGTCATCTTGTTACAGGAAGCCAAGCGTAAAAAAGAATAACAAGAAAGTGGCACACGAAGTGCCACGGAGCGTGGAGAGTTTGGGTTCCAGTTTGAGCCCGGTTGAATTACCGCTCCAAAATTTACAGATAAGGAACATCTTTAAACAAATATATTTTTTTAGGATCTTTGCGAAGATCACCTTTAACAAACCAGTGAATCTTTTTAAAACGGTTGTTGAGAAATCTGTATTAGATTATGTGAAAGAAGGCCGTTAAGGTTACAAAGAAGGTGAGAACTTACCTATTTGAGATTAGAGTAAGGAAAAAGAAGTCTAATTGCGATGACGGAAAAAGGCGGGAAACTTCGGTTGCGCGCGGTTGTTTCAAATTCTTGAAATTTAATTATTTATTGTAAAACGGATCAGTTGAGTCTTATCTTTGTATATAATTTTGTATAATAATTGTATATATTTGTAGTAGTGTTTGTAGGTGAATATTTGGTAAGTTTTTTATATTGTATGATTAGTCCCTAAGTCCGGGTCGTATGAACGACCCCCCTAATAACTTGCAGGGGGATTTAGGCGGCGGCCTAAATCCCCCCGAGGATGTCGCAAACTATGTGACTATCATGTCACGGAGTGATAATGGTGTTTATAAAAGTGGCATGGACACTGATGGTTCAGTGGCCACTGACAGTAGCGAAAAATCTTCTCGAAAACGCAGGAAAATCTGTAAAACCTGTAAAATACGCAAACGCACCAGAAAAGGTCATGGCCAGAATGATGTCAGTATTACGGATTGTAATTGTAATCCCCAAGAGACGGTTCTTGAAAATAACCATGGTAACCAAGCTTCATCCCAATTTGAGTCACAGTCAAAGCCTAGTCAAGCAAGTTTTGAGCCAGTTGGTAGGAAGGAGTACATACATACTGATGTATCTCCTTATTTGATACATGTACAGCGCATAACCGACTTACCTAATAGTGGAACTGTATTACACCCCATTGCGTTTGGAAACTTTATGAAACGGGGAGCATTTAAAAATATAATTAATGGTAGCATTAAAAGGATAGGCCGCAATAAGTGTGCAGTTGCATTTTCGACTTTCCATGATGCAAATGATTTTTTAAAATCTAACTTATTAAGTACTAATGGATTCAAAGCTTTTATCCCGACATTCAATGTAACTAGAATGGGTATGGTGCGTGGTGTTCCTTCAGAATGGTCATTAGATGAAATTGAAGCAAATATTTCTACACCCGTTGGGTGTGGAAATGTCATTAAAATTCGGAGGTTAAATTATAAAGTGCAGATTAACGGTAATCCAGTTTGGAAACCTTCAGAATCCATTGTTATAACTTTTGATGGACAAATTCTTCCAAAGAGAATATTCATGTGTTATAATGCATTAAATGTTGATATATATGTGTACCCCACCATTCAGTGTTTCAGATGCTGTAGGTATGGACATACAAAATTACAATGTAGGGCTCCAGAGCCGAGATGTTTTAAATGCAGTCAAAATCATTCAGCTGAATCTTGTAGCATTGAGGAGGATTGTGCATCTTGTATAAATTGTTCTGGTTTTCACTTTGCTATAAATAAAGCATGCCCTGAGTTTAAGAGACAAAGAGATATCAAAAACACTATGGCTCATTCATGTATTTCTTATTTAGAGGCTAGTAAGTTGCATCCATTTTCCTCTATGTCATATGCAGATAAAGTTGTTTTAAGTAGTAAAATTTCTCAATCAGATTCCAAATCCGCATACTTCCACACTAATGATAATGTGAAAAATGGTCCTAGGACAACTTCATACAATAAAACAATATTTAAAAAACCTCGTTCGCCTCCTAAATCTGCGTCTGGATATGACAGAGCAGCACACAATGCATTAATAAATGAGTTCAGTTTTCCAAGTCCCAGTAATGGGTGTGCACTACAGAATAAACCCGAACAAAAAGAAGATCATGAACAGATTATGGATCTAATTAACAGTCTTATTAAGATGTTACAAAATAAAAAATACATTAAACCGAACAACGCTGACCTGATTTGTAAATTGATGACAGACAAAAACGATAATGGATCTGATTATTCAATGGAACGCCAGGTCAGTGACTAATAAAAAAACTGATCTTTTATATTTAGTTAACAAATATAAACCAATTATTGTTGCATTGAGTGAAACATGGCTTAAACACGGTCGAATATTTGGTATTCCAGGTTATGTTTGCATTCGTAATGACAGAGCTGATGGCTACGGTGGTGTTGCCATCTTGATTAAAAACAATGTTGCATTTTCTCAAATTGCATTACCCAATCAGTATTCTATAGTTGATTTCGTTGCTGTACGTGTAAATAATGTATCTTATGCCTCTGTATATATTCCAAAGCCTTCATCCGCTGCTCTACAAGAGATAAGTGATATTTTTTGTTCATTGAATAGCCCTGTCTTGATAATGGGAGATTTTAATTGTCATCATCAGACGTGGGGATGTGGTGAAAATAAAAGTGATGGTGTACGTTTGCTACAAATATTAGATGACAATAATCTATGTGTATTAAATACTGGGACACCGACTAGACGTACCAAGCCCAATGAATTGCCTAGTGCTGTGGACTTGTCGATTTGTTCCCCTAGTTTGGCCTTATCACTCACTTGGTCTGTCTTCCCTTCTTCTACACTAGGCAGTGATCATTTTCCCCTAGTAATAGCATCCCCTGACAAATATCCCATCAGTGAAAAGCGTCCCCCTCGATTAAGATACAGATTGGGTGGAGCTGATTGGGAAAAATTTAAACAGGTCCTTGAAGTCAAAGTGTCTCAGTTACCTGAAATACTTCATGGAGGAGAAGATGATTGCTCTCGAGCCTTAGCTCTTTGCATGCTTGAAGTAGCGGATGAGATTTTCCCTGTAAAAAGTTCTCGCACAAACAATTTACCTATGCCTCCTTGGTGGAATACTGAATGTTCATATGCAGTACGAAGAAGAAAGGAAGCGGAAAGAGAGTATGGAGAGGATATGTCGGAAGAAAAATTAAATAAACTTACTGGTATAATTAATGAGACTAGAGATTTTTTGAGGGAAAGGAAATTTGAGGGATGGAGATCATTTTGTGCCTCCCTTTCTCCTAGAACTTGTCCTTCGGAGGTCTGGAGAAACATTAAGCGTTTTAGGAATGCTTTTAATCAAAACCGTTGTGGTCTTCAGTTGTCTCCTGCTTTAGCTGACGATTTTCTTGATAAATTGGCCCCTGCAACAGCTCCTGAAAAAAATTCTTTGATGCCTTGTTGCGCATTATATCCTGGAATAAAAGAATCGAATAGCTTAAACTTATCTTTTTCTTTATATGAGCTTAAAGGGGTATTGTCGAGTGTTAAAGATTCTTGTCCTGGAGAAGATGGAATACCTTATGCTTTTTTTTCAAATATGGGAGACTCCTCACTTTTATATTATTTAGAAATAATTAATTCCATAATGATTTCTGGGAACATTCCTACCTCTTGGCGAACTCAAGAAATAGTCCCTATACTAAAGCCTAAAAAATCTCCTGACGAACCGGCTACTTATCGACCTATAGCCTTATCTTTGGTTATTGTTAAAATTGCAGAACACCTGGTTAAAAATCGTCTTGAATGGCATATCGAAAGAAATAATTTGCTTTCGATTTCTCAATACGGCTTTCGTAAATCTAAAAGTACCATCGACAGTTTAAGTATCTTTACCACAGACATCAATTTGGCCTTTTCTAATAATTTATCGGTGCTTGCTGCATTTTTAGACGTTTCGGCAGCTTATGACAATGTAATCATAGCAGTGCTCAAAAATAAACTAATGAAATTGCAGGTGCCGTTAATATTAGTTAATTTTATTATTAATATCTTATCTGTTCGCTTTATATTTGTAGTAACAAACCAAGGTTCAAGAATTTCACGAACTGTTTATAAGGGATTACCTCAAGGGTCTGTACTTAGCCCGTTACTTTACAACATTTATACATATGATCTAGAGGCGTCCTTAAATGGTATCGTTAGTGTTTTACAATACGCTGACGACCTACTTATTTATTCAATAAACATGTCTATCTCAACTGCATGTAATTCATTAACAGAATCCCTCACGTCTCTAAAGGCTTGGCTTGATAATAATGGGTTGGATTTATCAGCTAACAAAAGTTCTGTAGTAGTTTTTTCTAGAAAACGGGATTTTCCGCCACCTAAAGTTTTCTATTGCAATCATATTTTAAATGTTGGGGACGAAGCTAAATTCTTGGGTTTAATTTTGGATAAGAAAATGACAGGTAAATCTCATTTAAGTTATATAGTGGATAGATGTGAAAAGCAGTTGAATATTATGAGATGTCTCTCGGGTGTGTGGTGGGGTGCCCACCCTTTTAACCAGAAATTGTTATACAATGCTATAATTCGTAGTATTTTGGATTATGGTACCTTACTATTAGAAGGTGGTAGTAAAAAATGGTTCAAAAAGTTAGATAATATTCAATCTAAAGCTCTCAGAATCATCTCGGGTGCAATGCGTTCGAGTCCTTTAAATGCGTTGCAAGTAGAGTGTGGTGAACCTCATTTATATTTGAGAAGACAGCTGTTAGCTGATAGGTTTCTATTTAAAATCATGCAATTTTCCAACCATCCATTGATCATTAGGTTAGATAATCTAAATTCTCTGATTGAAAGCTCCAACTATTGGAGATGCAAATCTGTTCCTTGTTTAATTACTAGTTACAGGAAGTTTAAGTTACTTGAATCGCCTGTGCATAATGCACCAAAGCTAGCAATATTTAATGATAACGTTTTTGACTCTCTACTTTTAGAGCCTGAAATAACATATGATATGGGTATCGCCAAAACTGATTCTGGAGCGAATTCTAAATTTATCAGTAATATTGATGATAAATGGAAAGACTGGCACCTAATATTTACTGATTCTTCTAAAACGCTGGATAGTTGTGTAGGTGTAGGAGTTTATCATGCACAGTATAAGCTTATTCAAAAAATTAAACTTCCTCCGGAGTCTTCTGTTTTTACAGGGGAGTGCTTTGGCCTATTTAAGGCACTAGAATATGTTTTGTTAGCTAAGTTACAAAATACTGTTATATTTTCCGACTCTAAGAGTGCGTTACAGGCAATCGAGAAGTTCCCTTTTAAAATGAAGGCTTTCTACCCTGTTGTATTTGATATTAGGAATGTTTTATATGATCTAAGGTTGAAGGGGCAATCTGTACATTTTGTTTGGATTCCTAGCCACTGTGGCATTAAGGGAAATGACAAGGCGGATAATTTAGCCAAGGAGGCTGTCAATGATGGAGACACTTTTCCTTATATAAACTTTTCCCATGATATCATGAATTTACCCAAGTTATACCTTCGCGATGCCTGGAGTGTCTCATGGGGTGAGAGCGCTCAAACAAAAGGAAAATATTATTACTTTTTACAACCTCATGTTCCTATTAAGCCGTGGTTTTTCAAGGTTAAGTGCTCCAAATTGATTGCTAGTCAAATCATTCGTATGCGTTTGGGTCATGTATGTACTCCTTACCATCTTGCCACGCTCCGTATTGTAGAGGATAACATGTGTGAATGTGGGGAAGATGTTGGTACCTTGGACCATATATTTTTTTCATGTTCTCGTCATGACCGTTCTGATTTTCTTGATTCCCTTATTAGATTAAAAACCCCTTTCCCCACTCGTATGATTTGTTTATTACATAACCCAATAATTTATTATGATATAATTGCCTCTTTTCTGTTTATAAATGATATTAAACTTTAGTTTATTTATTATATTGTACATAATATATTATATTAATGACTTGCCTGATCCACATTTCCTATCATTGTAATCCTTACCGTTCCGCTTTTTATTTCCCTGTTTCCCAAATTTTTACCTGAAAATGGCACAAAGTACAAATAGTGCCACACCAAAAAAAAAAAAAAAAAAAATTGCGATGACCCCAAATAATAAATTGTAATAATCGGCTTCTACTTATTTTATTATGATAACGATTACGATTGTTCTTATTTCCTCTACACATAAGCTTTCTCTACACAGAAGTATTAGCTAAGACCACGGTCATTTCTGGTGCTTGATATCGACGTTCGATTCAACGTTCGTACCAATGTGACTTTTCTAAATTCTTATGTGCTTGCTAAGTTTATCTTGGACATCGCTGACAACGTTCAAGACCAAAATAAAACCCCTATGTATGAGAAGAAGCCTTTGCCCTGCAGTGGGACAGTTCCAGGCCGGTGACATAATCTTATTATGGTTGTGCTTCTGCAGTATTTAATAACGCAGGATAGGTAGGGTAAGTAGGATAGAAGGACCCCATTTTCCGCACTTAGACCCCCACTTGGTCCGTTGTGCGTCCAGGCCTCCTGTCTTTAAGAAGGAACGGGCCGTAAATCCACCACGCGGGCGCAATGCGGGTTGGTGGATGTCACATGTCTTCGAATTTTTGGTTCTAAGACATGCCGGTTTCCTCACGATGATTCCCTTCACCGTTTTGAGAGCAGTGGTGATGAAAGTATGTTCACAAATTAAAACGCCTGCCTGAGTTCGAACCCACGACCTACAACATATAAGTCGCGGACGTTACCACTGGGCACTGGGCCACCACTGCCCAGTGGTAACGTCCGCGACTAGCATACAGCATACTAGACTAGCATATAGCATACAATGTACAGCCTAGATTTTAGCTAGAATTATGCCCAGCACCCATGGCAAAAGCAAGATGACCTTAATCGCCAATGAATAATGGTCCTTAAAAACTCTGGACAGAGAGAGTAGGGAGGCCTCTCTCCAGCAGTAGAAATCATGGGATACAAAAAATAAAAGAGCTGGAAGCAAGTTTTGATCTCCATGATTTGAAGGTTGCCCAATCAAAATGCACGTGTTGAAGTTATTATGGGCTTTGCAGTATAATGAAATGGATTATTTTCTGATGCTTTTCCATCTGATTCGTTTACAATATCTAAGGTTGATATTATTGACTCGAGTAAGGATTTTAGAAAGTCCAGATAAATCTTAGGTGCTGCAACTTTACGTAGTTCTCCTAGCCGAAGCTCGTTTTTTTAGGGTGCCGAAGTCAAAAAGGAACCCTTATAGTTGTTTCGCTCTGTCCGTCTGTCCGTCCGCAGCTTAGCTCAGAGAATCTAAGTACTAGAAATCTATAATTTGGCATGGATATACATATTAATAATTCCGACAAAGTGGTAAAGTAAAATAATGAAAAAAAAAGTTTTTCTGTTTATAGGCGTAAAGTGGGGACAAATAATTTTTTTCTCATCTGTCCCATGGTGTGGGGTATCGTTGGATAGGCCTTCAAAAATAATATGGGTTTTTTACAACCATTTTTCGCTTCAGAGATCCGTTTGCGTAAAATTATGCTTTAAATTGCAAATTTATGTTAGAGTCAAGTGTCCCTCCCCCTTGCCAGCGAAATGATTGCTCTTGGCTATGTTGTTTTAATGTATATAATTTAATTTAATTTTTTAACAATCTAATTTGTAATTCTATGTTTTAATTTGTGTTTGTATTATTCAATGTTTTATTTTGTGTATGGATTGACATCTGAAATAAATGTATTATTATTATTATGTGAAAAAATTCACGGCAGTAGTAAACATACCGAAATTAAAAGGAAAACTATCACGGATAAGAAAGATTTACAAGTTTACGAGTAATAGTCGACCAACTTATAAAATGTACTTGGAACAGTAAAAATTTGTACAAATATCATTGCAAAATTACTTAAATAACGTTGTTAGCTGTGTAAAACAGATAGTAAACATATGCTTATGAACCCTGTAAAAATAAACAAAAATAAAATCATAGTATCTTTTATAATAATGATTTCTAAATTAATAATGTTGCTCGAATAACGCATTGGAGTGGCCGGAGTCGTTAGCAGTACCGGTCCGTAGTCCATACGGCGCATGTGCGCGGGGGAATCTATTAAGTGTTTGTGTAGAAGTATTTTCGACGTTTTGTAATCTAAAGTCAAATCACTTATTTTATTTTATCGATATCCATCTATAATGTCAATATTCGACCCGACTATATCACTAATTGAGTAGCGTAAAACTTTCCAGAACGAAATAGTGAATACCGCAGATTAGCGGTGAATACATAGGAAATTTTGCAAATTTCGAAAGAGACATAAACGAGGAGCGTGCGCCCAAGGGTCCAGGAACGAGGGGTGTGTAATATATTCCATAATAACAGATAATATATTATCACTTGAAATAATGTTCACATGATATAATTTTCATATGCTATAAAAACAAATAACCTAATTTCATGTGATCTAATAATACATTTCTTATAAACTTATTTTGCTCTAATAACATTTAGTATAACGTTCATCTCATATAATTTTCAATTAGTATATTGCTCTTTTTATATAACGTTCAGTTGACCTAATTTCATTTGAACTTATTTTCATATTTACTCATTTTCTGACCAAATTCTGTAGTGAATAAATAAATATCAGAAAACATCATACTGTTATAGCCTCATCTAACCCTAATGATTCACCAACAATAGAAGGGATCTGGCCGCCGAGCGCCAAAAAAAAGTATAACAAGAATAAATTTTGCATGTGGTACAAATGTTGTTATCAGTGCTGTTACTATTCTTAGCAAAGGGCTATAAAAATAATTGAAAACCATTATAAAAAGTCTAATGAAAAGAAGAAAAACAAAGAAAAATGTCAGAAATATATGGAAATGTCAAGCGCTAATGAGCCTCTGAATTTTACTCCCTGTTGTGGCATCTTGACGGTCTACGGTGACGTTCGCTTGCCTAGGAGTAACTAACCTATTCGTGACTTGAAGAGGTTGTAGCTATCAGGACACATAGAGGCCACGCCTTAGTTTCTTTATTATCTAGAAGGTTGCACAGTAGGTTGAATGAGTGCCACACTGGCCCTATTTAAAAGGCAGTGATTTAGGATCTCATAAAGATTTACTTTTACTATGGAATTTAACTAATGTTGTAAAGTATAAAAAAAACTGTGTCACATTTTTTGGTCAATAATCATTGATTTTTATTGTACATGTTGCAACTGAGCAAAAATATAAAACGCCAAAATTTTTTTCATGGAAAAAGTGATTAACATTCCTAAGATAGTTTCCCTATTATCTTATCCCAGTAAAAATATTTTCTTACATGTTTTCTGGTCTACACATGCCCAAGATAGTAATAGAAAAAATATGCTTTAAACAAGCTTTTTTCGTATTCTTCTCAGCAAATCCTTTCATTTGATAACGATATCATGGCAGTTCATAAAAAAAACTAGTCCGCCATCTTGGGCCGTCCTCATATGGAATTTAAAATAACGTCACTTAACTAACCATGCATTGTCATCCAAACTAAACGTGTATGCAAAATTTAATCTTAATCGGTGGAGCATAACTGCTTTAAAATTCAGTTGCAAGATTTGACCCAAACACACATACATGCATACAAAGATTGCAAGTTAAATAAAAGTTTATAAAAATTAAAGGCCTTTGCCCTGCAGGGGACAAATGACAATTCAGCTGAAAAAAAGAATTATAAATTGAAAGAGTTTATTTGCGAATATTGTCACTAACGTCAGCCATTTACTCCTCCTCCAACAACACAACCAACAACACGACGCACAGCTACAAGCTGTGATGACGCACGCAGCTGCACTCGGACAAGTGCAGGGCGCGCAGCATACCGCTCTCACGAATATGATGTCAAGTAAGTAGTGATTGTCCTACAATTACAGAGCTTCAAGATATAGAATATCTTCTCGAATTTTCACGATATATCCGATGCGGCCATAAAAATACACTCAATTGGCGCAGTGGTTGAGCGATCAACTGCTGCGTTGCGAGTCGCGAGTTCGATTCCCGTACGGAACAAATATTTGTATGGCCTACAGATGCTTGTAAACGCACCAATGATAAAGGAGAAATTCCTTATTTGACGCTACTTTTCAACTAAAAGAAAGAAAATAACTTTGCCACCAAACACCAAAAATAGAATAGTCGGTGTTCCTGTTTCCTTTTCTTGGTTTTTTGACACAGACTTCCGAAAAAGAAGTAATTTTTCACTTTGTAGTTTTTGTATTTGAAAGTAAGTTGTATTTTTTTGTAAAAATGTTTTTTATTTTTCATTTTTAAATTTTTTACCTAGTAGGCAAGTTCTATAGTAAGGTACCTATAATGCCAGTATATATTACCCGAATATCATGAAACCTGAACACAACTGGTGAAATAAGAATGTGCCAAGGTGAACTGTACACTGGCGGCTGGTGTAGTACTGGCGTGAAGTTATGCTATGACATTTTATAAATAATAAACAGACATGCTATTGCAGCAATCCCGAGAGATATGCTGTCATTTACTGAAGAGTTATGTTGTTTATCTTCGAAGTACTTACTTCATCCTACTTCTCAATTCTTTATTGTACACCAAAAACAATTTTCAATACAATGTGATAATATAGTCCATGTACAAATTGATCGCCACCAATGAAACCAATCGGTGAAATGGGACCTATTTGAGCACATACTCTATCAAACAAAAAATATTTTCAAAATCGGTCCACATTTGACGGAGAAATCGGTGAACAAACACAAAAAAAGCAATATTACAATAATATTTTCAACGTGCCAGGCCAGGTAGTCAGCTCCTGGAGAAATTTTTCATCTACTTGTTGCCGCGTTGGTGGAACCGGGACTTCCTAGTTTTATCATCATTATGTCTACACTATTTACAATTAACTATAAGACAAACAGCTACATGCGGCAATAGCTGCAATCACTTAGACTGCTCTAACCCAGCTGGCTGAATACCAGTAATTTACATAGAGCGACTGTCTACGACCTCCACAACCCAATACTTTCAACAGGACTTTCTATTTCATGCCTCTCAAATTAAAATCTTTATTCTACAGGTCTGTACGGCGGTTGGGGCATTGGTGACACGTTCCCGACGCCTTCTCCAGAGTCACCAGACCATTGGTCGACGCCATCACCGCAGAGCAGACGCCGCTCACGCAATCCCCCCACTCTGATTGGTTGGATCGCGCCGCGCTATCCCCGAGCGACATACAACAGACCAATAAGGGCGCCACAGAAGCCATCTATATTTAGGGATAAGTTAAAATATGGGTTTTGAAGGATTTCAGACGTTCTTTGTATTTGTAAGTGGTGACTTTTTACTTGGATTTTACCTATAGGAATTGTTTAAAGTACAAAAGGATAATTTCGTAATTTTTCGAACTAAAAACATTAACTGTAAATTGTAACTAACTAGTGAAATATGTGACAAAATAAAAACTGTAAAAGATAATTAAGTAAGTGCAAAAATTATACTCATAAACGTAATTCCGTGTTTCTTATATTTTTGTGTGTGTGTAAAAAGTAACAACTCGGCAAATATTTTCTAAAACTCACCTCTAATGCAGTTTGTTAAGAATGAAATAATAAGAATGATCTTCAATCCGTGTGCATTTTAATTAAGAAATTATGTACAGTCTAAAACTGTACATATTTTGCTGACGCGGTGCCGTGCACCATACGTGCGTCATTCCAATAATATTATAAATACACATGAAACACTTTAAATTGATGAGTACGATAACTGCTACGCGGTGACTAACATTAGAGAAAGGAATCGTCAACAGTATTACGTGTAAACACAAAAATACGTAATAAATCTAACGAAAACTGAGTGATCTTTTCTCTTCGTGCTTCAACCTCAACAACAACAACTCTGCAAGTGTACGAACCGTACATTTTTTGGTCCTTCGAGCCGGATGTTTGGTGCCACTGTGTCTCTTTACGGTAGCGAATCGGTTTAGCTGGTCTCCCAGAAGCGGGTCGCCCCAGCTAGATTGAGAAGTCGCATAATATCGTGACAGAGGTGCAAGGGTGCTGAGTTCCACTGACCATTTCAAATCAAGTAAGTCAACGATTTCAAGATTTGAAACGGAGAAGACTACAAGCAACGCAGTAGCCTTCGCAATACAACGCAACGCTCTCCTGCCACAGTCAACGACGTGTCAGCAAGCATCAACATGGATATGCTAGAATTGCAGTCAACGTGCTTCGATAACATCAAAGCATTATGTGTCAACTATCGCAAGGATTCATCATCACGAAAATCTGTGGAATACCTGAAGAAACGCTTGTCGTCGCTAGAAAACCAATGGCAAGACTTCGAAGGCAGGCATGCCCAACTGTTGCTCGAACTAGAAGATAAGAACATAGCATATTTCAAGGACGACATCTACGGAAAAACTAAAGAAATGTTCTTATCAACTAAAACAGACATAACTAGCAAACTGACGACTTTGAGCAAACAAAACGTGAAGTTCGACCTAGGTGGGACTTCAGAAGATGACGACAGCAACATACAACTCTTGCTTAACAAGCAAGAATGCAATTTCAACGCGATTCACCGTGTCATCTCCAAGATTGACTTAATCACTATATCGGAAAGATGGGAACTGGAAGACCACTTCGCAACCTTGAAATCGAAATGGGAACCCATCGATAAACTTCATTGGGAAATAGACTTTCAACTGAAAGGATCCAACGAACATTACTACAAAATGTTCACGGACATTGAACAACAATATGATGAGCTAAAGAGGAACATCCATGCCAAAATCTGGTCCACCGTCCACTACCAGAAATCGACACCTAAGATCGAAATCCCTGAGTTCTCCGGCAACTACAGTCAGTGGATCTCCTTCAAAGACCTATTTCTGGAAGCTATTCACAAAAACCCTATGATCAACAACGCGCAGAAAATGCAACACTTAAAGACCAAGCTGCGAGGAGAAGCTGAACGCTTAGTGCAGCATCTGACCATTAGCACTGAAAACTATAACTCATGCTGGGATATATTAATTCAGCGCTACGACAATCGTCGCCTCCAGTTTACTTCATTTATGAACAACATGCTAAATCTGCCGATCATACAACATGCAGACTCATACAATTTGAAGAAGATGCATGACGTCATTACCGAATGCCTGAACGGCATCTCTAACATCGGTATTGATACTTCAACTTGGGACCCGATCATTGTGCACATCATGTCACAAAAACTGGACTCCAGTACTTTGAGTGACTACATGAAAGAACTTCAAGATCACAGAGAACTACAGAACCTCCACGACTTCCTGTATTTCCTCGAAACACAGTTCATGGCATACGAAACGATGAAATCAGCTAAAAGGGCGAATCCTACAGCCACAGAAAAATCATCCAACTGAAAAACATTCAACAAGCAAACCCAGATGAAGAAACATAACTATAACTTCAATCAAAATAAAACAAACAACTATCATGCTATTTACGGTAAATGCCCATTCTGCAACGGAAGTCACGTTCTGCGCCAATGTGACAAATTCCTACAAATGGACTTTGGCAAGCGAAATGACACCGTGTCGAAACTGCAGCTGTGTAAAAACTGTTTATTCAGCCACGGAAATGACGAGTGCAAATCCACGAAAATGTGCAAAGAATGTAACTTGAAACACAACACACTATTGCACAATCCGGACAACCAAACCATAACGTCAGCGACTAGAAAAAACAATGTTGAACAACGCCCTTCATCTCAACAACCAACATCTAACCATTTGTCTAAAGACAACATGGAAGTTCTACTGACTACGGTCCAGCTGAGAATAAAATCTGCAGATGGGATTTATGTAACACTACGTGCGTTGCTCGATCAAGGCTCACAGGTGAACTTGATAACAGAAAACGCTGCACAAATATTACGTCTTCCTCGGCGCGGGATCAACGCATCAGTATCGGGAATCGGCTCTGTTTCCAGAGAATGCAGGGGAAAACTGAAACTTACCTGTCAATCGATTCACTCCGATTATAACTTTGAAACTCAAGCACTTATTATGACGAAGCTAACAAACAACCTACCTATGAAAACGTTCGAGAAAGGTGCATGGAGTCACTTGAAAAACTTGAAACTTGCAGATCCTGACTTCAACGTATCTCGGCAAATCGACCTATTACTAGGAGCCGACGTATACTCCGAAATTATCCTAGGAGGTGTATTGAAGGGCAATAACAGCTCCCCAGTTGCACAACAAACGCAAATTGGGTGGATTTTATGCGGAAAGATGAAACAAACGTTTAACTGCCACGTTACTGTAGTCAACTTAGAGGATTTAACAAAATTTTGGGAGAATGAAGAAATTCAAAAAACTAAAGATATCCCCAAAGATGACCAGTGTGAACAATTTTATAACGAAACTGTAAGAAGATCATTTGACGGAAAGTACATCGTCAAAATGCCTCTAGTTCCAGACTACGAAGAGAAACTAGGCAAGTCTAGAACAATTGCGGTTTCGCAGTTTCTACAGTTGGAAAAACGGCTAGAGAAGAACGAAAGGCTTTCCTCCATGTACAAAAAATTCATGGAAGAGTACGCGGATCTGGGTCACATGAAATTAGCACCTCAGATACCTACTGACGTCTACTTCTTACCGCACCACGGGGTCTTGAGAGAAAACTCGACAACAACAAAGTTGAGGGTCGTATTAAACGCCTCTCAAAAAACTACGACTGGCGTCAGCCTGAACAACGTCATGAAAAAAGGCGCCAACTTACAAAAGGACATTCAGGCCCTTATACTGAAATGGCGAACGTATAAATACGCATTTACGGCTGACATTGAAAAGATGTACCGCTGCATTTGGATTTCAAAAGAACAACAACATCTACAGAGAATTGTATGGCGGGACTCACGAGATCAACATCTTCGCGATTACCAGCTCTGCACAGTAACCTACGGGACCAAATGCGCACCATGGCTAGCTATGCGAACATTGAAGCAACTAGCCATTGACGACGGTCACAAACATCCGGCAGCTGCCAAGACACTCATAGAAGAATGCTACGTAGATGACGTCATTAGCGGCCACAACAACCTCACAGAAGCGAAAAAACTGCAAAACTCCTTGATCCAACTGTTAAAAGGAGGAGGCATGAATTTACGGAAGTGGACAGCCAATGACCGCGCTATACTGGAAGACTTACGCAAGGATCAAATTTCAACTCAAACCATGTTTGATTTTAAAGGGGAAGAATCAAGCAAAACGTTAGGCCTCGGTTGGAATCCAAACAGCGACAACTTCCACTTTAACTGGCCTGTGGAAAACTCCAAACAACTAACAAAGAGATCTTTACTCTCAGCCATATCAAGATTTTACGACCCATTGGGTTGGCTCTCCCCAGTAACGGTCAAGGCCAAACTACTATTCCAGAAAGTCTGGATGAGTAAACTTAGCTGGGATGACATAGTGCCCAGCAACATTGAATCTGAGTGGCTGAACTTAAAAACAGAACTGCCGTTCATTAACAAAATAACGATAAATAGATGGATTGGAGACACACAACAATGTGTCGAATTGCTAGGCTTCTGCGACGCAAGTGTAAAGGCGTACGCTTGCGTTATTTACAGCAAGGTGTTCAACGAACATGGCCAACCCATCGTAACTCTACTTGCTGCTCGAACAAGGGTGGCTCCACTGACTCAGAAAACAACACTACCAAGACTGGAACTGTGTGGTGCTCAGCTACTAGCTGACTTGATGGAGAAAACCAAGGAAACATTCTGTGGATATAACATATCAATACGGGCTTGGTCGGATTCTCAAGTGGTCCTCGCGTGGATTCAAGGCGAAACATCAAGATGGGAAACTTACGTAGCCAACAGAGTTACAAAGATCAAAAACGTCATTCCTGCAGCTCAGTGGCATTATGTCAAATCAGAGCAAAATCCAGCAGACTGCGCCTCAAGAGGTCTTTTGCCAAGCAAACTAGTAAACTTCAACCTGTGGTGGCAAGGCCCAGAGTTCTTAACAAAACAAGATCCGCCGGCAGATATGCCTTGCACTTTCCAAACGAATTTTGGCGGCTTAAACCACGCTAAAATCACGCAAGAAAATATCGATCATAATATAATTATCAATTTATTGAGCAAATGCAGCTCATTGACACAAGCAAACAGGGTCATCGCATGGATATTACGCTTCATTACAAATGTGCGCAATAGGACGAAATCGGAAACTACGTACCTAACAACAAGTGAACTAAGCGCAGCGCGCATTAGTATCATAATCCAAGCGCAGCGATTGCAGTTCAATTCTGAATACAAACAAATCGTTAACAACGAAACAGTATCAAAGAAAAGCGCAATTTGCAAACTGAATCCTTATGTAAACAAAGCGGGCATCATCTGTGTCGGAGGTCGTCTTAAACACTCAAGATTAACTGGGGATATGAAGAATCCAATAATCGTACCACATAAAGGAAGATTTACACAACTTCTTATAGAACAAGCACATTCAGCCACATTACATGGAGGAGCTCGGCTAACGCTGACTTATATTAGACAGCGTTACTGGATCGTTGGCGGCAACCGGGCTGTCAAGAACCAACTTCGAAGATGTGTACGCTGCCATCGCTTCAACAAGACAGATAGCTATCAACTGATGGGTGACCTACCACCGCAAAGGATCACTCCGTGCCGCCCTTTCACGCACACAGGAGTAGACTTTACCGGTCATGTGGATGTTAAACACAACAAGGGTAGAGGCGTAAAAACTTCAAAGGGATACATAGCCATATTTATATGTATGGCGACGAAAGCTGTTCATATTGAACTCGTGTCAGACCTTAGCACAGAAACGTTTATGGCGGCCTTCCAAAGACTATGTGCGAGACGCGGCACCCCGAAACACATGTACTCTGACTGTGGTACAAACTTTATCGGCGCTGCAAAGGTGCTTCGTCAGGAATTCGAAGAGTTCAAACAACTACTGAAACCAGATGTTTTCAACGAACTGGCCAAATTGGAGGTGGAGTGGCATTTCAACGCCCCCGCCTGGCCAACTGCTGGCGGTCTGTGGGAAGCTGCCGTCAAGTCTATGAAGCACCATCTGCGACGAGTACTGGGGGACCAAAAACTAACGTACGAGGAGTTCATAACGATTTTAGCAAAAATAGAAGCCTGCATGAATTCAAGACCTCTGTGCCCGCTAACTGAAGATCCAGAAGAGTTCTACAACTGCCTAACTCCTGGACATTTCCTTACAGGAAGCCCAATATTGTCCATGCCACTCTCGGATTACAGTGACGTAAAAAACATTGATTTACGCCGTAGATGGCAGCTTACCGAGCATATGTTTCAACAATATTGGAAAAGCTGGTCAAACGATTACCTTACCACTCTACAAACACGTAGTAAGTGGAACAAGCCTTCTAGAAACGTTAAAGAAGGCGATTTAGTACTGGTGAAAGAAAACAATCTACCGCCGGGAAAATGGGCCCTAGGTCGGATTCTGGAAACACATCCAGGATCTGATGGATATGTTCGAGTAACTACTGTTAAAACTCAAGCAGGAATCATAAAGCGCCCAATAACAAAACTGTCGCCATTACCATTGAACTCTGAAACTGAGGAAACCAAAGAAAACGAAATGAAAAATAAGCCTCCACAGAAATCGAAAAACGAACGGCGGAAGAAGTCAAAGAATCTTATCTCAACGTTACTAATAACAATGTTATCATTGTTTACATTTGTAACGGGATCTTATACCGCCACCGATGGCACGCGCGGAGCGCCGGCGGCGACCACTCAGATTACAAGTCTGGAACGCGAGCGGCCCATATACTATGACACCGTCGGCAAAATGCAAGTAGTGCACGATGAATGGATACTAATGATGTACTACAACCTAACAAACTATTGGGATGGGACTCGTCGTACTCAAACTTACTTCGAGAATATTCACAACTTATGCCAAAAAACGAATCTACAACACTGCAGATCAACCATGGAACAATTAAATCATGAACTAGAACTTCTAAACTACTACAACTCTATACTTATAAATCCCCACAAACACCTGAGCAACAGGAAGAAACGGGGTCTAGTCGACGGAGTCGGCTACATAGCTAACAGTCTGTTTGGGATATTGGACCAACAATTCGCTAAGAAATATCAAAACGATATTCAATCTCTGCAAACCAATGAGAACTACTTACTTGAGTTATTAAAAAATCAAACAACGATTGTGGAGCTTGAGAATCAAGTATTGAAACAAACTGAAGACAATATTCAGCGTCAATTCAACTCCATTGATAACTTTATCAATCAGACCAATAAAAATATAGCATCCATCGAAACGGAAATGGAAATACTTTCGGCTACTACCTACCTCAACTCTGCTTCGTTAACGACGTACCTATTGATCAACAGCTTGAGGACGTTCCAGGAGATGCTGTTTAATACTCTAACTAACGTCTACCAAGGCCATGTAGATGTCCATCTGATAAGTCCGGTTCGTCTGATTCAAAAATTAACGGAAATATCCGGAAGCCTTCCGAAATCTTTATCGCTACCAGTTGAGAACTACAAAGAAAACATTAAAGATATCTACAAGCTGATCAATGTGAAAGCACGAGTTACTGAAAATTACTTTCTTTTCGAAGCACATATTCCACTTGTAGCTAACGAAGATTTCGTAATATACCAAGCGATACCTTTACCGGTTAACAATGCTAAGGAAACTACATATGTGCAGTTATCAAACGAGTACATCGCTGTCAACTTCAAGAAGAACATTTACGTGTCTATGTCCAAAGATGACTTGAAACACTGCATGCAACAAAAATCGCAGAATTTCTTATGCAAGAAAAACCTGCCATCATTTGACCTACACAGCAAAAACGCTCCTTGTGAGGCAAAACTGCTATCGCATCAAAACAATGAACCTTGTGACGTCGAACGCGCGTCATGCAAAGACACTTGGATAGAGTTACAAACTCAAAACAGCTGGCTGGCGATTTGCTGCGAAACGTGTGCATTACGAATCATATGTAGCAACGACGTCACATCACAAACCATTGCATTATCGAGCATAGTGACATTATCTCAGGGATGCGTACTGCAATCCAACGACTTAACCATCTACGCTCAACGCCGATACAGCAGTCATATGAAGATGGATTATGAGTTTACAGCTCCAACATTTGATACATCTATTAACAAGATAGTGAACTTAACATATCGTTATGCTCCAAATATCCTTCAGTCAAAGGCTACGGATCAGGAAATTGTAACAATTGCTCAGAAAATTGCAACTCAACGGCAAAATGAAGCTTCACTACCAACACTAACAAGTCACGACATTCATCAATATGCCATAAGTTACTCTTTGCTGGCGATCGCCATCATAGTCGTACTTGTCGTGGTTGGGAGAAATCGTTGTCCACACTATTGCACACACAACGCTAAGAACAAAACTTCGAGTCAACCTGAAGATATTGAACTTCAAGTTTTCCGCAAAACAGAGTGCCAGCAGCATGAAACCGTCGCAGCACAAACAACAAAGGACTTGCGGCGGGAGCCTCAACCTGGGAACAGGAACATCGCCTTTCTATTTGATTGATTAATTACTTAACTAACTTTGTGATGACTTTTCCTTTCTCTTCTCGTTGGTTTCTTCTTGTTGGGTTGCCAAGATGTACAGTCTAAAACTGTACATATTTTGCTGACGCGGTGCCGTGCACCATACGTGCGTCATTCCAATAATATTATAAATACACATGAAACACTTTAAATTGATGAGTACGATAACTGCTACGCGGTGACTAACATTAGAGAAAGGAATCGTCAACAGTATTACGTGTAAACACAAAAATACGTAATAAATCTAACGAAAACTGAGTGATCTTTTCTCTTCGTGCTTCAACCTCAACAACAACAACTCTGCAAGTGTACGAACCGTACAAATTAAGATGTTTGTAAATAAAGAAAGAAAGAAATCATTCATTTGCTGTTAATGCAGGTATACATATAAGTTATAATATTAATAAATTGTCCCAATACATTTTGCCTTACGGCATGCAAAATATTAAATTTGACTTTAATAATATAGTTACAAACATCAAATTATTATTAACACCCTTCAGAAGTTAATGGACAGGTACAGACAAACCAAAAATGTTGAATTAATGAAATGTGAATCTCTCGCATAATTATTAACATGCAATGAAGAATATAAAATAAATGTCATAATGTCAAAAATATGAATGTCAAAATGTTTAATGTCAAAATATTCTAGAACAACAACAATCACAAATAATACTACAGACTAAAGATACTGTCGTAATGTCAAATTATGTTTGATGTCGACATAGTTCCTACAGTGTAAAAAAATAACAGGAATATGTCATCATTATAAATCATAATAACTCACAATAAAATCATCATAAGCTATAAACATTCGAAATTGCAAAGACAAGGTATTTTTTTTTTCTAACAATAACTTTTACTAAGAGATTTGTCATTTAAAAAATTCTTTAATTGTGTAATAACATTTCTCCAGCAATAGCTTTGCTAATTGTTTTTTATAGCAAATTATGGGTAGGCCTTTTAAATTTTCAGGTACTTTATTACATATAAGCGGTCCCATGGAAAGGATGTTATTTTTTTATTAGGCTGTTTTATGACCACCCGTGTACAATTGGTTTTTATATTGCGATCTTAATGGTACTGTGCGTTTTCTTATTTCAACCATTGAGGTAAATAAGTGTTTGTTTAATTTTAAAGAATAGGGCAACTTCTAGTATATACAAACAAGGTAATGTCAGAATTTTTAGGGATTTAAATACGGGTTGACAACTTTCAGTAGACTTAAGACCTGTCATTGATCTGAGATATCGTTTTTGGGCCCTAAATATTCTTTCTCTCTCACTGCAGTTGCCCTAAAACATGACACCGTATCTTAACAATGAAGCAACTAATCCATGATAGGCTATCACTTCATGTATCAATATGTACTTTATTTGAGAGATTATAGAGTACATATGAAGATTTATTTAACTTTTGGCACACACTTTCAGCATGAGATTTCCATGACAATTTGTTGTCAATATGCACTTGTTAGAATTTGAAGTATGTGTGACGTCATTAAATCATGAATTTTCATTTTTCAAGTGACAATGGTTTGCTACATAATACATACCTGTCATATTTATTAAGCGCCTACCGACAAATGTTTAAGTACCGACCATAATTATTATTGTGTTGTCAACTACCTACAACTGTAAAAGAGTACCCACCTAAGTAAATATTGTTGTGTACAGGAAATAACTCTTAAACTTGTATTAAGCCACATTGATGATATTCCTATAAATTATTACGTAATTTGAAATGATTATTGTGATGTATCCTGGATTTTATATTGATACATTAGTATTATAAGTCCTTTGAAACAATTGGTACAATACTGTCTGTTAGTATCAATATTCTTTCGAATATTGATTAAGTATGACTAAAAAGGTGTTATTAAATTCCTTAATTGTCTTGTTACGTTTTAAGATGGATTCATTACATGATAATTGATAATTGTTCATCTAATTGTGAGATTATTTAAAGCAATATAGAAAATGGCGGGACACCGCGCCATTTTCTCATATTGGACGTATTGAGACACTGATAGACCCGAGATTATAAAATATTGTGTAATGGATAAGCTTACTTACTTTTCTGTGAACTACAAGCCAGTACAGGTCAGATATATTACTATATTTCCTTTATTATCAATAATTGGTGTAAGATCGAATACACAAGGCTAACGTAAGTTATTTGATATTATAACTTTATTATTGCTAATGGTTGTGTTGAAACTGTATCTATATCATTTTATGGTCTTTATTCCTAATATGTTATATTGATTTAAGGGCTAGTCTATGTCCTTTGAGTTATCCTTGTTATTTTGTTTATATAATATTGTACATACTTTGTTGTTGTAAAAGATATCGATAAATACTATGAAAGAGCTTCCGTGGGGTTTCTTGCCCTTCTTCCACACGAGAACTAGGTCTAGCGAACGGGCAGTAAGCTCGATGAGCCTTCTAAATATAAATTAATTGACAAGCCTTATTTAAATAAATACCTAGTCTTGTCTTTCTGTGCTTTTATTCATAAAACCCTTGCCTTACACACCGCATACATTGGAACCCTGATACACAGTAAATAATCAATAACCATCTTGACATTCAAAGCTTGCTATCTTGGTAGATATCAATACTTTTATATAGAGTTCCATTCATGATTCTAACATCAGAAGTGGGATTCAGCTCTCGCTCACACAAATTTCTAATGAATTTTATTTTGTCATTTTCATAAACAACGTGTCGACGAGTCGCAAACTCCACTCGCTCTAAGACGATGACTTCGCGATGCCGCCCCAGACGACGGCACTGCGAGCTGCATAGCTTGCGGATCTAGAAGCTGTACGACCATTGGAACTACGGTTCTTCAGGATCTGCGAGTCTGCTAACTATTGTCAGAGTCTGACCATGGAAATAAAGCCCTCAGCTACAGGAAGAAGTAGCAAAAAGTGGTGAGACTTTGGTTTTATTTGTTTTAATATTGAATATATGTGAATTTTGAATATCTTATGTGTTATAAAGATATGTTTGAATAAGCGTAAAGCAATATTTTCTGAGGTTTTAAATTTATTTACCAGAAAATTGGTAATTATTACTTAATAAAATCGTAACATTTTGGTCTCGCCATAACTCAAGATCTCAAAATCGAGTTAAATGTATGAGATTTTAAAGAATTTTGTTTAGATTTTTTTATGAATATTTTGATTACCAGAGGGTATTTTTACAAAAGTGTACCCAACTTGGTAATAACAGTTGTTGACCACATTCACACTTAAGAGGTACAAAAAATTTGCAAAGAATCGTTATTAGGGAATAGTAGTTTTAACAATATTCTCACGTTTACAAGGAAATGTTATCTGCTCAGTTTTTCTCTTGGCTGTCTTTTGGGTAAAATTGAAAAGGAATAGTAGTTACAGCAAAAGCTGTAGCGAAATTATTTTCCTACAATCCGTGTTAATTACTGAAATTAATGTTTTAATCTTCAGAAATATTAAAAGTAACAATGCAATTAATATTTTCATGACCATGCATTTTGATCGATCTGAAAATGAATGTAATAAGTTTTAGGGCTATTAGATTCAGATTTGAATATAAACAAATCGTGATCTAATGGTATACAGCAAGAGAATTATAAAAAAATATGTCACTATTGGTCCGTTATTGGTCCAATGTTAGTGCAGATTTCAGGTGAAAATTCTGTAGTTATTATCTTTTCTTTGCATTTCTTTTACCGTGAAAGTGCTTATTCTGTGGTCTTAGTCAAATGGCTAATGTTATTACGATGAAAAGTCAAGTACTGGTCAGAGTGCCCTTGACAAAATCCGTAAAAATATTACTGGTCAGAAGAAAATATGCACAATCAGTAAAATTTGCAACAATATTGTCAGGTTGACCGAGCGATGTATTGTTGGTTGGTGAAATAATATTGAATTATTGATTTCCCATTTATTTTGACATTGATACCGCTGAGCTATATTTTGCAAAAATATAATAAAAGATCTTGCCGAGTTATATTTTGTAAAAATATAACAAAATATCTTACCGCAATTCGGTAAATGTAATAAATAACGATCTTACTGAAATTCGGTAAATGTAATAAATAAAGATCTTACTGAAATTCGGTAAATGTAATAAATAAAGATCTTACCGTAATCCGGTAAATGTAATAAAAGATCTTGCCGCAATTCGGTAAACGTAATAAAAGTTGTTACCGCAATTCGGTAAAGTAATAAAAGATTTTACAATTCGATAAATGTAATCAGCATGTTTATGCTACAACTTATTCGCTGCTAAGCCTTATAATTTGCGTCAATTGATCTCGCCAGCAGCGGGTGAAAGCTTTTGGCATGTCTATTTATTTGGCTCAAGTATCTGTTACTAGGCCTTGTATTTGGCGCCATTCAATCTCACTGGTAGCGGGTGAAAGCGTTTGGCGTGTCTATTTATTTGGCTCAATATCCGCTACTAGGCCTTATACTTGCCGCCATTTAATCTCACCAGTAGCGGGTGAAAGCCTTTGGCGTGTCTATTTATTTGGCTCAACCAATTCGGATCGTTAAATTTGTATCTGATAAATCTCACCGGCGATTGGTGAATGTGATTGACATGTCAAAGTATCTGGTAAATGATTTTGATGGTGTATCTCAGTACGACTGAAAGGGACCACGATGTCTTAAAAGTAGCATTGTTTGTTTACCTGAATGTAATTGGTTAAACATTTCATTATTAATAAATATGACAAAAGTAAAAATGATGTGATCAAATATTACTAAACACTTCTTCTATCTCGAGTCACTATTGTGATCCAGGCACCAAAGTAAATTGTAAGTCTTATGACATTAACTTTTGTTTTCATTAATATGCTATTATCAAATAAGCTACATAAAATCGTACATATGTACTTCGTGGACGAAGTATTTGTCAGTATGGCCGTGTTAGAATTTGAAGTATGTGTGACGTCATTAAATCATGAATTTTCATTTTTCAAGTGACAATGGTTTGCTACATAATACATACCTGTCATATTTATTAAGCGCCTACCGACAAATGTTTAAGTACCGACCATAATTATTATTGTGTTGTCAACTACCTACAACTGTAAAAGAGTACCCACCTAAGTAAATATTGTTGTGTACAGGAAATAACTCTTAAACTTGTATTAAGCCACATTGATGATATTCCTATAAATTATTACGTAATTTGAAATGATTATTGTGATGTATCCTGGATTTTATATTGATACATTAGTATTATAAGTCCTTTGAAACAATTGGTACAATACTGTCTGTTAGTATCAATATTCTTTCGAATATTGATTAAGTATGACTAAAAAGGTGTTATTAAATTCCTTAATTGTCTTGTTACGTTTTAAGATGGATTATTATCAATAATTGGTGTAAGATCGAATACACAAGGCTAACGTAAGTTATTTGATATTATAACTTTATTATTGCTAATGGTTGTGTTGAAACTGTATCTATATCATTTTATGGTCTTTATTCCTAATATGTTATATTGATTTAAGGGCTAGTCTATGTCCTTTGAGTTATCCTTGTTATTTTGTTTATATAATATTGTAAATACTTTGTTGTTGTAAAAGATATCGATAAATACTATGAAAGAGCTTCCGTGGGGTTTCTTGCCCTTCTTCCACACGAGAACTAGGTCTAGCGAACGGGCAGTAAGCTCGATGAGCCTTCTAAATATAAATTAATTGACAAGCCTTATTTAAATAAATACCTAGTCTTGTCTTTCTGTGCTTTTATTCATAAAACCCTTGCCTTACACACCGCATACATTGGAACCCTGATACACAGTAAATAATCAATAACCATCTTGACATTCAAAGCTTGCTATCTTGGTAGATATCAATACTTTTATATAGAGTTCCATTCATGATTCTAACACACTCCTAAGAATTTTGTCACTGAAGTTGTGTCTACGATTTGGCCATTATATTCAGCAACTACTTTTTTTGGCTGTAGACTCTCGTGAAAATGCACGGCTTTAGTTTTTTGTAAATTTATGACTAGATTATTTTTATTAAGCCAATTTATTACCGTTTTAAGTGTACTGTTTATTTCTTCTTCGTAGTTCGACTCATTCTTACATTCGACTATAGCAGTGCTGTCGTCAGCACATAATGTCATTGGTTGAGGAATTTGACGGGGTAGGTCATTAAAGTAGAAATAGTAATGGACCGAGCACACTGCCCTGTGGAACTCCGAATTCTGTTACTCTACAACTGGATAGGTATTTCAGTTCACGCTTGGTTTTAGTATAGATTCTCGATATTTCTGTGTATGGTTTTCTATCCGTGAGATATGACTTAATCATGTTTAGTACGTTTCTTCGTATGCCGTAATCGCTAAGCTTATTTAAGAGAGTATCGCGTTTTACATAATCGAATGCCTTTGTCATGTCTGTGAATATTGCACATATAGGGTTTTTCTTATCCATATTACTTATTATTAGTTTTAAAAGATCGAATATTGCCATGTTGATATTTTTATTTTTACGAAAGCCCTTTTGTTCTTCACATAAAATGCCATTTTTAGTTATAAAGGTGTAAATAGATTCGTATATAAGTTTTTCAAATATCTTAGAGAACACTGAAATTAGAGCTACTGGTCTATAGTTTGAAATGTCTTCCTTGTCATTCTTTTTATGTAATGGATTTATGATCACAGTCTTTAATTTATCAGGGAATATACTTGAGCTTATACACACATTCATTATATGAATACAAAAATTAAAATGTGTTGAGAAGATTTCTTCGATTAGAGACAGCATTCTCTTTGTGCAATTGCTGCTTATTACAGATAATCTGTTTTAATGCTTAGGACGCTTAGGTACATACACAGCTCCTGATGTATTTTCGCTGGCAATATTACACACTTGTGAAGTTGTCGTCAATGTTTGTTTAGTTTGCGTCAATTTGTCGTTAGTCAGATTGGATGTTTGGGTTTCTTTATTAAGCATTTTAATTTTTTTGTAGGGTGAGCCTCTAATCTTGGACTCATTATTTGAGACAAGCGGTGAAATGTTTTAATGTCTTGTTTTTTTATTTTTGCGAGCTGATGATGGTGAGCCATTTTTTATATCAGGCGTTATGCAAATCTTTTTACAGGTTTCAACAGTGTTCGTTATTTAAGTCGTCTATTTCTCGATGAGCACTCATTAGTTGCATATTAAGTGATTTTATTTTAATCAAATCCAAATCAAATCAAATCCAAATCAAATCCATTTATTTGTCAATGTAGGTGTCGTTAATTACAGGTGTTAACAGGCTTAGGCCATATCTTTACAGGTATCACTACATTCTACCCACAGGGCGTACAAACAATATGTTACAATAATATTAATCAATACATTCAATTATACAATAACAAACAAAATAAAATAAGATAAGTTATTACATTACATTCAATATTTGTCTATCATGTCAAAAATCATCACATTAAAATTCAAATCAGTCAAGTAAGTATGTCACAATGTAAAGAAGACAAACACTTCAACATCCTGACATAATCAATTCGTATTAAACAATTATATTAAAATTGTCAGATAAGAACTCGTCTATTGTATAATATGTTCTATCTACCAGTAGTTTAAAAAGAGCCTTTTTGAAATTACTTATATCGTCCAGTACTTTTATTACTGTAGGCATCTTGTTATAGATCTTTGGTGCCATTCCCAAAAAACTTTTTGAATAGAGTGCAGTGTTATGTGGAGCAGCACATATATCGTTCTTGCGTCGTTTAGATCTAAATGTTTGAAATAAGTGAAGGTTACATTTGACAAATACCGCTGTCTCATATATGTACAAACATGGTAGGGTAAGAAGATTATATTTTTTAAATAACGGAGCACAACTATCAGTCTTTTTTAGTCTGAACATAGCACGTACACATTTCTTTTGCGCCCTAAATGCAATTAATTTATCAGTACTGTTACCCCAGTATATTAGTCCGAAACGTAATGTTGATGTCACATAGGCTTTGTACGCTGTCAGAACTATGGATTCATTTACAACTTTTGATAAATTATACAGCGCATATGAGTACTGGTTTAGTTTCCTACAAACATTGTCAACATGACACTTCCAGTCAAGTTTACTGTCCAATTGGAGTCCAAGAAATCTAGCAGAATTGGTTTCAGCTATTCTTTGGTTTGCATACAATATATTTAATTTCAGCTGTCTTGTTCTTTGCTGAAAAAGCATGATCTGTGTTTTGTCTAAGTTTATTTTTAGTTTATTTTTTTGTAGCCAATTTATTATGCAATCTATTGAATTATTTATGTCATACTCGAATGATTCCAAATATTTACATGGGATAATGAGTGTACTATCATCGGCAAATAAAACAGTTCGATATTCAATGCATCCTGGTAAATCATTAATGTAGATGAGAAATAACAAAGGTCCAAGGACACTTCCTTGGGGTACACCACACACAGTATATCTTACTGTAGACTCATGAGCAACTTCTATCTTAGATGTAGAGGAGATCCTATTTATGATAGTGACTTGCCTTCTTCCACTTAAATAACTTTTTATTAGTCTTAATATATTTCCCCTAACACCGTACCGTTCCAACTTTCCCAGCAGTATTTCATGGTCCACGTGATCAAATGCTTTGGACATATCCATGAATACCGCTGCGATCGGGTTTTTTTGGTCAACATTATTGAGTATGTCAGATATCAATACATAAATTGCCTTATTAATATTTTTGTTTTTCCGGAAACCATTTTGTTCTTCAGCCAGTATATTGTTTACTTCAAAAAATGAGTAGAGAGAATTAAAAATCACCCTCTCGAAGACTTTAGAAAGGATCGGTATTAATGCTATAGGACGATAGTTTGCAATATTTGCTTTGTCGCCTTTCTTGTAAAGTGGCCTAATAACAGTAATTTTCAATAAATCTGGAAAATGACCATGCTCTATGCAAAGGTTAATCATAAAACTAAGTACTGGTGCAATCAAATGTGACACCGACTTGAGTATCTTAGTAGTAATTACGTCGTAACCTGCGCTATTGGTATTTTTCAATGAATTAATAATCTTAAATACTTCGTTCGGATCGGTTGGTGCCATAAATATGGATTTAGGATGATAACTAATAGACGATAAAGCATTATTGTTTCGATTATCTGTAGGACGTGCTGAATCTATAAAATAATCATTAAATGCTGTGGCTATTTCTTTAGGAGCATTTATATTTTTATCATTAACAAGTATATGACCAATAGACTCAGACGGAAAGTTCAATTTAGATCCATTAATTACTTTCCACGTAGCTTTAGTTTTGTTTTCTGCATTATTAATCACATAACTGTTTTGAGATTTTTTTGTCAATTGTATAACTCTTTTTAGCCGTCGTGAATATTGTCTCAGTAATTGCTTATTTTCAATATTAGGTTTTCGTCTGTATTGCCATAACATTTCTCTTTTCCGTTTACTGCAACTTCTGATACCTTTAGACATCCATTGGGGGGTTTTTCGAGTGCAAATCTTTTTTCTTATAGTGGGAAAGCACAAATCGTAAAAAAGTATAAATAAATTATGGAAACAATTGAATGCTATTTCAGGCTGGCTACTATTGAACACTTCCGAAAAACTAAGATTACTTATAGCTTCAATAAATTTATGTATGTTCTCACGGCTGTAATCACGACTCAGAACATACCAATGATCAATAGAACATGTCTTTCTCACAGGACACTTAAAAAGTTGGGCTGTGTGGTCAGATAGTGCCAACTCCAAAACTTCAGCTGTACCACCCCTTAGATTATGTATAATGTTATCAATACATGTTCCACTTGATATACGTGTAGGTTGTTTTATACTCGGTTTAAGATTATAGCTCAAAAGGAGATGTTGAAATTCAATGGACAACCTTGTATTTAATAAAATATCAATATTAAAGTCACCACACATAATGAGTTTTGTTTTTAAATTACGTCCGCAATAGTTTAAAATATGGTCAAGTTTTCCAAAGAAGATTTTTGTATCAGCTTTGGTGTATTTTGGAGGTCTATAAATGCATATGACTATTATTTTGTGTGTCACCAGTTCAATGGCACAGCATTCGATAACATTAGTAACACAAAATTGTGTATTTGTTTGTTTAATTCGTTAACTATGTCATGATTTTGCTAGTGATTTTGCTAGTGTGGTGCCTTCTGTGAGTTTTCGGTTTACACATACGATAGCAAATCTCGTAAGGCAGGTTTACGAGATTTGCTATCGTATGCGTAAACCGAAAACTCACAGAAGGCACCACACTAGCAAAATCGAAAATATTCACGCAGCGCCATATTCTCATCACTAGTATAACATTACTCGCCGCGACGCGCGCACGCTTTTTTGAGCGTCGAACTTGGTTTTCTTCCTAATTTGAAAATCATCTCCAATTCTGGAGCACATTGTAACCGCAACAGCCTAGATATCAGCAGTGTATGTTTGACTGGATATTCGGAACACTGGTGGCCACCAGAGAAGAGAAGAACGGCGGGAATCTTCTAGCATCTGAGCAACTGACCCATGAAGCAGCCTTGGTAAGCGATTTGCAATTTTCTCGTTGGTTTTCACGTCGAATGGTCCCCAATCGCTTTCCTATAGGCTAAATATACACGAAATTGGACTTCCACGCATCCACGTGTGAAGTCGTAATAAGTTCTCATACCGCCCCTAGGAGTACGGCTATTTTACACGCCTGCCCCTACAGTCTTGCATCGTTAAACATTGCAAAAGTTGTTCTCAAAATCAAAAGCAAAAGAAGATGGAATATCTTGCCACAGGTAACTATTCATTATTTAATAGTTTGTTTTACCCACTAATATTTACGGCTTCCTCGGACGGAACACAAAATATTGGCTGTAATTGGTTAGTGTTGCCAGTTTACATCGAAATAAGTTTCCTTGAATTAGGGAAATGTACTTCGGACGTAGGAAGATCAAGTAATTTATACAGGAAAATTTTGTAACTAGTGTGCAATTGTTTTTAGTGATTCAGTATCAGTAATGGAACACATTTCCATTATTTGTTCAATACCTTTTTTATCCGATTTATAATCTATAAAATATGGACACAATCTATTCGTATAAATGAACCATAGGCACGCGGTGGGGCTGCGACAGGGGCGCGGGGTATCCGGGAGGAGTTATAAGTGATAATCGTATTGAACGTTCGCTGACCATTTTTGCGTTCATTTTCGTACAAGAGTAAAGTTGTGACTTGGCGCTGGTACAAACAGCTTACCGTTAAACCTTCTCGGACAAGGAGCTTCGTATAGTTAAGATAGAACTTCGCTTAAGGTAAGTTCGTTTAATCTTATAATTATAAGCAAAACATTTATTATTTCGAAGTATTATTGGACCTGCTGATGATTGTATTCATAAATATATTTGTATTTTATAAACTCAATTTCTTTTAGTATGATAGATACTTCTTTTGTATATTTTTCGCAGAATTTTTATATTTATTTGTCTTTGATTTTAATTCTCTTTAAATTTAATTTAATTGTATTCTACTTTAAACTTAAATTTCGATTTTGTAAAGAGTATACTACACACAAATTATTTCATGGTTTATGTAAAATGGGTGATCTGTAACACAGGGCCTTACCTATCTCAGACACCCTTCTCTATACATTACGCTACGCATTATGATAGTCACTGTATTTTAATGTCGAGATAAATAAAGAATTTTTATTATTTATTATTATACAGAACTACACAGCACATGTTTAAGTACTATGTACCAACGGAAGATCTACTATTTACTGTACTATGATCTACTATGTACATTTGTCATATCACAAACACAATAGAAGCCAAAATCGGTTGAACGGGCTGTAAAATGGGATTATTTAAATGTCTAATGTTATCTCAAATGAGTGAGATAAGTGATTTTTTATTTTTCAACACACTTGCTCATAAAGTGGCTCCAATTTCACCGCAATTAGGCACATAATGATACCTGTTATCAAACTGTGACTTTTTCATTGCTAATATTCACAAGTGAGTTATAGAGTTTTTATTTTATTTTATTTGTTCTTAAAAAAGTTTCGATACAAAAAAGATCGTGCTCAATAGTACAGATAAATTAATGTACCTATTGCTTGCTCATTTCATGCAACTTCGTATTAATTTCAACTTGTACGTGCTTAATAAATAAAACTTTCACTCAAATATAAATTTTATTTGCTCTGTAATTAAGAAAAATTGAAATTCCATATTTTGTACGTGGCTAAAACACTATCCACGAAAAGCCAAAAAAAAAAGAAACCTCATTATTTTAGTCTATGGCCGATCGCCATTGTTAGCATAGGAAAACTGATTAATTGTGCCCGCCATTGTGAAAAAAATTCGCAACTCGTTTTTACTGTTGAAAATGTTTTTTTTGTATTATTTTCTGTGTTGAAAAACGTCGTATGATACACGTGTGTATTGATGATTACCGTCCTCGGCTCTCTTAAGACCCTCACCTACGGCTCGGGTCTCAATGGCGCCTCAGCGGTAATCACCAACATTGCACACTTGTACCATAATGTACTATTATGTATCTGCCCCACGAAACTGTGTGGCTCTGAAATATCTATTTTTGAGTCATCGTAGAAATCGCCAAGAAGACGTAATTTGCGACCAAATGTTAATTATGCAACTGATATCCCACTATCGCTTCGAGATGCTGCGCGGAGACCTAACATAACTGTAGGTAATTCGTCGACCCATGACTTTCCGTTTAATCGAGCCATAAGGGCTTTAAGTGTTCTATGCCAGCGCTCTACAACTCCATTTATTTGTGGGTGGGAAGCCGTGGTGCGTATCCTATCACATCATCACATCATCAGCCTATTAATGTTCCCACTGCTGGGACACAGGCCTCCTCTCTGTGAGAGGGAATGGGCCGTAATCCACCTTGCGGGCCCAGTGCGGGTTGGTGGATGTCACATGTCTTCGAATTTTTGGTTCTAGGACATGCCAGTTTCCTCACGATGTTTTCCTTCACCGTTTTGAGAGCAGTTGTGATGAAATAATTTACACAAAGTAAAGCACCTGCCCGGGCTCGAACCCACGACCTGCAACTTGTAAGTCGCGGCTGATACCACTGGGCCACCACTGCTCTCCGCATCCTATAAATACTCATAATTATCAATAGTTGTTGGAAAAGCGTGCTTTCGAATTGGCGGCCTTGACCACTTGTTAATTTTACTGGGCAACCGTATCGGCAGATACAATCTCTGTATAAAACACGCGTGACTTTCTCGGCGGTTGTATCCTGCATGGGGAAGGCTTCAGGCCATCGTGTACATCGGTCTATTACCGTTAAGCTATACTTGAAACCATTTTGCGAAATCGGAAGTGGACCGATTATATCTATAGTAGGTATGTGCCGGAATCTATCAACTTTAGGAAACTGGCCTATATCTGAAATAGCATGGCGACCGGTTTTTGATAGTTGACACTCTATATATGTTTAGAACATTCGTTAATGTTGCTGTTCATCATTGGCGAGAAAAAAATGCTGATTAATTTGTGGGTCTTTTACTTTCAAACGCGACTCACCTTACTTCTTGTGGTATATACGATCGCGCACAATCAGTGTATGCATCAAAATATATTGGTTTTTTACATGAATACATGTAGGTAAATATAATTTCTTAAAAGTGAGATTATTTGCATTGCATGCTATCACGTAGTTGTCGGTTTCTTGCAACTCAGCTATCCGGTTGTAGTCTATGCTCATGGGACAGAAAACTGTTTCCATACGCGATAAGGTATCTGCTACTGTGTTGCTATGTCCTCTTATGTGACGTATATCGGTTGTGAACCCGCTGATATATGATTAATGCCTAATTCTACGAGCTGTTTCATCGGATGGATTTTTTCCTAATTTTGAAAAGGCGTAAACTAGCGGTTCATGGTCTGTGTACACGGTGATCTGACGTCCTTCAAATATTTTTCAAAGATACTTTATTGCCATGTATATGGCCAATAACTCCCGGTCGTAAACGGAGTATTTCTTTTGGGCCGACGTCAACTTTTTTGGGAAATAAGATTAATGTTCCCAAACGCAAATCTCCGAAGCGTCGGTCATTTAGGCTAGCGTCGAATTATACCTTGGATGAGACAATCTACCGGCCGTTCTAAGACCAGTCTTACATTGTTCAAAGGCCTCACTACTTTCTTCAGTCCTTTGGATTTTACTTTTAACCCTTTTTGTATTGCCGAGATACTTGTTGAAACTTGAAAGTCGACGGCGTTGGGCAAACGAGCACGGTGAAAATTCACCATACCTGTGAAACACCGTAACTCTTCAACTGTCTCCGGTTTTGGGTAGTGTATGATGGCCTTGACCTTTTCTTCTGTCGGACAGATGTAGTGACACGTGGTAGCCAAAAAACACCAAATTAGTTTGCCCGGAAGCGCATTTATCTAAATTCACTGTTATCTGCTATCCCGTGTTTGTGTAACCGCTGAAAAATTATGCCTAAATGTTCGAGGTGCTGAGTTTTATTCTCACTCATGATCAGTGCATCATCTATATGATTAAAAACAGAATCTAGGCCGTGGGAAACCGAGTCCATGAATCGCTAGAACTGGACATTCGGATTACGTTATCCGAATGTCATTCGAGGAAACTCATATAGGCCGAAAGGCGTTATTACTGTTTTCTCGACGTCCTCCGGCGCGGTCTCAATGCAATGATATGCCCTATATATACCGGTTTTGGAAATAATGTTCTTACCGGTCATGCTATTAGTAAAATCTTTTAACAGCGGTATTAGGCATCTGTCTGGCTTCATGACTGCATTTTTTTTTTTCATTTTTTATCAATTATACAAAACAGTTCAGGATTATTCGTATTAAATAGCAACCAAAAGCCACTAAGGTTTAAACATGTGCTATCATGAGTCTATCAATCCACATGGCCTAATGTCCCCATTATTTTTCTTAACTACGCTTGCCCAAGGGCTCTTTGAAGGTCAACAGATACCTAATTCTTGCATTTTGTTGAATTCATCTTTGATACGTTAGTGACGGACGGGCGCTAGAGGCCGTGCTCGTGCAAAGAGGAGAGAGAGAGCTAGTAGGCATTTTTGATCACTTTTGAAATGAAGAAAGTTTTCATGCTATTAAATATTTAAAGCAAGAAATACCTTGGTTGTGCTCTAGTACTATGTATATGTAACTAATAGCCGGTGACGGTCTTATGGATGAGATAAGTATACTTTGACTTTGTAAATTTTCTATCGGAAAGTTAACTTGAATAAAAAAAAAAAAGTAGTTTATGATACTGTTGCATAATAAGGGGTATTAAAACATGAGTGTGTGTTTAAAAACCAAGCCGTAGGCGAGGTTTTTAATAGTATTCACACGAATGTTTTAATACCTAGTTATGTGCAGTTTCATACACTACTTTATCTACACTCATACATTTTGGGATTGAACCTACTTAATATCTTTTTTTTTGCATTTTCCATGCCATAAAAAACGTATGAATGGCGCCAAAACCCAGCACATCACCGCATTATCTGCGCATGCGCTAAGGCTTAGCACACGCACTGCGATATTTATTCGCAGTGCGTGTTTTTGCATGCGCGAAATTTTTCCGCCCATTCTGCGACCTATGGAATTGTATGAAGCTGCTAGCATTGCGGTAAAAAAATCATGCGGCAATAATACCGCATGAAATCCGTGTTTTGCAACAGAATCCACAGCACCGTGGCGTGAATTTAATTCGCCCGAATATTTTGAGCTCTATGAACAGGTAGAAAGAGACAAAATTCGCGCGAATAAAAATCGCAGTGCGTGCTAAGCCTAAAGCGGGCATTGTCACAGACAATTTAAAATTGGAATCAAATCTTTTTATAATAGGTACTAAAACGGCATTACAAAAAAAAAATTGATGGAAACTCCTTAGTGATTAACTTCTTGGATTTGTCCTGTATCGTAATAGAAAAAAAAAAAATTATAGCATTATTTTGTTAGAGAGATAGTGTTATAATGAGATTCTATTTTCAAATTTCGGTATTGTGTTTATAAAGTGTGTCAATATAAACTCGGTTTAAAGTTTTATAATTCGAATATTATGATATGAGAGTAGATAAAAATACTTTATCTACACTCACAACGTAATGTTCCAATTATGAATTCAAAAAATATTGCATAAACACGTACTTTATATTCGTGGATAGGTAAAATTAAAAAACAAAACCATTGTAGTTCAACATTTTCCTTCGATTTTAAAACAACTGCATCATAAAATAACTTTTTTTCTATTATGATACAGGACAAATCCAAGAAGTTAATCACTAAGGAGATTCCATCAATTATTTAAATTTTTTGAAATGCCATTCTTATACCTAATAAAAAAAAATTGATTCCAATTTTAACTTGTCTGTAACAATGCCCGCTTTAGGCATATTACGCACTGCCATTTTTATTTGCGCGAACTTTTGTCTCTTTCCACCTGTTCATGGAGCTCAAAATATTCGCGACGATTTTTTTTACCGCAATTTAATGCGGTGATGTGCTGGGATTTGGCGCCATTCATACGTTTTGCAGGTTTCATTGTACTGAATTTCATGACTTTTTAAAATTCTTGCTTAAAATGTGTGATATTAGTGAATGTGAAGAACAATTGACGCCGCCAAATATATGCGGCAAAGGAAATTACTCATAATCTCTTACCAGCAAAGCCGAGATTATTATATGATGCATTTATCACGACTTTATGGCATGGAAAATACAAAAAATAAGATTAAGTAGGTTCATTCCCAAAATGTATGAGTGTAGATAAAGTAGTGTATGAAACTGCACATAACTAGGTATTAAAACATTCGTGTGAATACTATTAAAAACCTCGCCTACGGCTCGGTTTTTAAACTCACACTCATGTTTTAATACCCCTCATTATGCAACAGTATCATAAACTACTATTAAGTAACGGATAATCATGCTTATATAGAGATCAGCGAACACTTTACGTCGAATACTCAATTCAGAAATTGGCTATAACTCGAAGTCATATGAACCCTCGAATCATCAAATTAACAATTAAAGATTGTTAATAATTGACAATAATCGACAATCTTTTCTGCAGTCATGGCGACGACTGAATCACGCGAGGTCCTTGAAACTGACTTGCAAAATGGTTCTAACTCGATATGCAAATTGTAGTAAACGATTAACAAATTTAGAGATATTTATTTTCTATATTATTATTTGGCAATCGAGCCAACCGTCATATCAGTAATAACTGACGCCCACAATATACTCTGTTCTGTGATCAGTACACTTTGGATATATTTGTAACTGCTGCCATTTTGACTTTCCTAAACATGGTACTTGTCTAGTTGTACATTAATAACCGTCTTATTAATAAACGTGGACTAAGGTAAGATTAACTTTATTCCAAGCATTAGGTTGGTACTAACAAATTTCCGTATTAATTAACACGGAATAAGGAGAGATTATACTAATCTGACTCTAGTCTTGGACTAAAAGTTATTCCATGGTGCTAGCTAGTTTAAGGTCGGATTAAGGTTGGATTAAGAGTGTATCCATGGCGACTACATTTATTATTTTTGATTGACATTTTGTTCGTTGTGCTTTGATGATGAAAATGTTTAGTTTAATATAAATATATTGTGCTAGACAGGAAACACTATTTCAGGAATTGGCATGAAGATGTGTTTAATAATTAGGTATTTTACTAACATTAGTATTAGAGATACACTCGTCATCATATGTATCAAACCACTACGAATATTAAATACTAGCTTTTGCCCGTGACTTCGTCTGCGTAGGATTAGTACTCCTAATAGCCTATTTTTAATGTCGCACTAATTATATTGTGAGGGCATCCTTACTTGAGAAATTATTAGTTCACCATACAAATTTCTATCTTCCTTGGCACCATTACATTGGATAAAAACTATTGTATGTCCTTCCCAGGGTCCCAAACTAACTCCATTGAGATGATTATGTAATACATAATATCTCAATGACTACTCCATCCAAAATCAGTTCAGCGGTTTAAGCGTGTAATGGTAATAGACAGACAGAAAGAGTTCCTTTCGCATTTATAATATTTTATTATAAGCGATTTAAGTATGACAGATGTCACTTTGTCAGCTATTTTTCTTTCTTTTTCTACTTTATGTCATCAAATTTCTTGGTTTCATTCACTGGTTCACTCTTTTTACTTTTAAATTGAATTGGGTTGCCATAGCTTACGCGTAAAACCAAGAGTAACAAATGAATAGTTAGTCCGAGGTTATTCCATGTTTATTAATAACATTGCTAAGTCTATGTTAATCCTTACTTACTCCGGGATTAGCTAGTCCATGAGTAACTTCGGAGTAAGCTGGTAATACGTCATTTTTATTAATAAAACAGTAAGTACTTTGATAATGATTAGAAAGATCAATTTGGATTGATACAAAACCTTTCAAGGTCTGCACTATATCGAGATGTATGCGAACCTAATAACATTAAAAAAAAACACACTTGCTCGTATATCACTGTAGCAGATGCAAAAAGAAAGTAAGTCATGATTCCATCGTAGCGCTTGTACGGCACTATACTTGTAAATTCTTCAAGAATCCTATTGCCTATCTCAGGCCAATAATAAACGGGTTGACCACTAAAAATGTGTTCTAAAATTAGAATAAACGAAACTGGAGCAGTTTTGACTATATGCAATAAGTACGAAAATTATAATATATTATGTCTCTTCTATGCTATCATTCATATTTTCCGGGCACACACGATCTTAGATGAGAGATGGAGGTGAATTACATCAGGTTAAATTTTCTTGACAGATTCCTTAATCTGGTTTTGTTTCTGGAGGTCAGACTGACAACATACCATTCTATCATCGATTAAAAATTTGTAAGTAAGTCAGTCAGTAAACTGAGCTGATCAGGTTAAATGCAAATGGTTTCAAGTGAAGCTGCTAAAAATGTCGCACTTACCGTCTTGTGTACTTGACAATATAGCATTCGCAAAGTACTTGGAGATACCAATTTGTTTCGACAATGTTAAAAAATAAGAAATGTTACTTCGTTCTTCTGTCGCACCTATTGAAGGTGTGTTTTATATAATAGAACATGCTGAAACATCCCCATAGCTTAAATCCCGATCACTCTGCCACAGTGCAAATTTAGGTAAACTGTTTTCTATATATTCGCAGCCTGAGGTCACCCACTGCTGGGCATAGGGTTCTCTTGTCTTGTGCCAATCTCCTAGTTCCTGCGCAAGCCTCATTCAGGTTCTGCCCGCGATGGCAACAATGTAGTCTGCCCATCTCGCCGCCGGACAACCAACGTTGCTTCTGCCAGTCCTTGGACGCCATAGTAGATTATGTTTCAAGTGACCAAAATAATGTATTGAGCGACTGTTTGAATCCAGCGCGAAGCGAAGGATTCTAAAGTAGAATCCTAAGCGTAGCGAGATTCAAAGTACTGGGCTCGAGGTGACATAAGTTTGGTACCGTGTGGCACACTCAGCTCGAGATTACATAAGTTTGGTACCGTGTGGCACACTCAGCTCGAGATTACATAAGTTTGGTACCGTGTGGCACACTCAGCTCGAGATTACATAAGTTTGGTACCGTGTGGCACACTCAGCTTTTCATTCCCCTCTATGAGAAAAACGTTTTCGCAGTTTTGGCAGTTTACTTGTAACTGTTTTGATGGAAACAGAAAATGTCGTTGACTTATTTATCATTTGGGTATTCGTAATAACTTCACAGTCTGGTTGATTTGTTTAGAAGTAAATCGTTTATGACAGTTTCTGCATTTAATTTTGCACATTCAGATGTTAATATTTCACTTTCACTGTAGGAACTCATCTTTTGTTCAATTTGTGTGACTCAAATTAAAATACTCTGTAATAATTTGATAAAAAAGCCGTAATAAAATAAAACCGGCCAAGTGCGTTTCGGGCCACGCGCAGTAATAGGCTTCCGTAGTTACATAATAGGACTAAGAAGAAGGTTTTTTGTTGTTACATGAACATTAAACCGGTTTCAGCGGCTCACAACTTCTAAAAACGGGGTCATTTGTACAAAGTTTTACTGTTCCAAGTACATTTTATAAGTTGGTCGACTATTACTCGTAAACTTGAAAAGCCTACTTAGCTGTGATAGTTTTCCTTTTAATTTTGATATATATATTACTACCGTGATTTTTTTTACATAGCCAAAAGCAACCATTTCGGTGGCCTCTTCCATAATAGTTAAGGTAAATTACAATTTAAAGCTTAATTTTACGCAAACGGATCTCTGAATCGGAAAATGGTTTTCACAGACCCGTAATATTTTTGAATGGCCTATCCAACGATACCCCACATAATGGGATAGACGAGAAACAAAACAAACATCCCCACTTTAAAATAAAATACATGATTTTCTTTTACCAATTTTTCGGAATTATTAATATGTATATCCATGCCAAATTATAGATTTCTAGTACTAAAAGTCTCTGAGCTAAGCTGCGGACGGACAGACGGACATAGTGAAACTGTAAGGGTTTCTTTTTGACTTTGGAACCCTAAAAACCACAGATATAAATCTAACTACAGTTCGTACAATCCACGAAGACGCGCCCCACCCCACCGCTATTCCTCTTAACCGTTTATAGTATATGTGTGCAAGCTTCCGTCAATGTTTGAGTGTTATCGGTACACACTAATTACCTATGAGTGCACACGTACACTACAATGAATAGACTAATCATTATAATAATTTATAGAAGAAGACATATACATACTAATCATATAATTGGTGGGACGCGTCTTCGTGGATTGAATGAACTATAGATGACGCGATTGTATGTACTTCACGTGTCAAAAATGGGAGTTAAAGTACAAGCAATGATTGTACTTTGAGCTGTTTCATTTAGCATTATCGGCACCGGACATCCACCGAAATCTATAAAAATGCCCGATTATGCCATATTGAGCTGTAAAAACTGTACAGAAAAAGTTGGCCAAGGCAATGGAAATATTTTCTTTCATTCGTAAGTAAATTTGTGTGAAAATGTGTCACGTTTGTTTTTGATACACATGGAGGGACTTGCGCTATCTTGTTAGGTATATCTGTGGAAAAACGAATGAACGAGCTCGCATAGTTTTTTTTAACCAAAGCCGCGTCGGCAGACGCACTTTTTTTTATCACCAGCCAGGACTTTATCGAAGCGTATTGCGTTCAAAACTTTTTAATTAATAATGTTACAAATTCAAAAGTAATTTCGTCACTGTTTTAAGTGTGCCGGAATGACGCATTTTGCTCGCACTTATCGATGAACCCTTAGCCTCTTTTCGAATATATGGGAAGAAAACAGCATTTTTATACATATGTGTCATAAATGGCCATACATGACTAGGTATAGAGCTCTTGCTCTCTCTCAAATCCTGGTAGGCTTCAAAATAAGTGAGGCACAGGTAGACGCTACAATTGTGTTCATACTACATCGTCCCCTCCAGTGGAGCAGATTTCATCCGTATTTCATGTGAAGGGATTTACTAGACGTACCTAAAGACATGAATGCCTCGCGAATGTACCAACCAATTACTGTACTTTTATATACTGTGTATATTTTTATCTACGTACCTAACTAAAATTAGTACTTGAAAAAAAATACTTTTAATACTAAGTATTATAGCCGTAAAACCGATAACCGTTGAGGTAGACGGGTTCTTGAGTGGAGACTGAGTGAGTGGAACTGGTAATCGTAAGGTATCCTTCATCTTGTGACGTCACGGTGTGCTTTACTTTATACTGCAAAAGTGACGTCACAAGCCCCCACTCCTGAATTTTGATGCGATTTATCTTTGTTAATTTTTAGGGTTCTGTACTCAAAGGGTAAAAACGGGACCCTTTTACTAAGACTCAGCGGTCCGTCTGTATGTCTGTCCGTCTGTCACCAGGCTGCATCTCATGAACCGTGATAGCTAAGCAGTTGAAATTTTCACAGATTATGTATTTCTGTTGCCGCTATAACAAGAAATACTAAAAACAGACTAAAATAAATACGAGAAGTGGGGCTTCCATACAACAAACGTGACGTTTTTTGGATAATGGTACGGAACGCTTCGTGCGCGAGTCCGACTCGCACTTGGGCGGTTTTTATTAAAATGATAAAGCAAAAAATATGGGTCCAATATTATTTGATAATCTCTCTGACGGATAAATGGAACTATATTAGTTCTATCCAGGAAACATCCCTAACAAGACAATGTTGTGATTTAACCCCGTGTTAGCAACTTACTCTGAGTTAAGTTTTTGCTTCTTAACGAGACACATGGTATTGTGACATCCCCAATCCGCTTCGTAAAAGTGCTCCTATTTTACGCAAAAGTACTTTAAACCGAATCCAGATAACCAAACGGTACCGGCTTAAATTGACGATCGGATTCGAAAATTCGAAGGTCGAATACGAGCGTCTTTTTATCTGGATAGAGATGTGTGAATTACGTAGTGGAGATAGGGTTCAATATGCTATGTGCAGTTGAGCTTATCGCTTCGACTCTGTGTCAATGTGGTTTAACCTTGTAAGCGGGCCAAGTACGCTAGGGTAGGCCGTAGGGGGTAGAAACAGTGATATAATTTTACATGACTATAGGCAAGCCAAAAGGAGGGTTATGATTTTAACCTATAAGTATAGTCATCGATTCCCTCATAACTTCTAAACTGCTTATCATAATGTGTTTTTAACCGACTACAAAAAAGGAGGAGGTTCTTAATTCGTCGGAATCTTAATTTTTATTTTTTTATCAACACTTTATGTATTGCTGGAACGGTGAAAATGGTGAACTATTTACTGGTTTGAGTTGGCCTGAAGTGTTGTGGCAGTTTTTTTTTTATTAGTCACAAACAAAACTGTTACACTGTTTAGGTAATAGTCCAGTCAACGAGGATGTTTGTTGTATGGAGACTTCCGAAAAACTCTCCCGCCTATTAAATTTGACATGTGATGACATTAGGTAATACAGAATTTTGGAAAGGTTTGGAAAGGTGTAGTGATTCGTATTTTGTACATATGTTTCAGTAGACAGTAGACGCGGTTTAACCGACCTCAACATGTGAATAAAGGTTTCTTTTACAAATTAACTGGATAAAATATCTGCGTTAACTCATTTTTCTGAACAAATTCTAATGTTGAAAGTTCATATAAATTTATGAATTTCGTGCAGTAATTTTTAAACACTAATTTGTGTCAAAATCTTGTCGAGCAGACTGGTTATGTGATCTAAGAGCATCGACACAAATAGCGTCCCGCACCAAAGGCCTACCCATCTTCCTTGGAAACAAAGACATGGCGTCCGGTCTTTTGCCATAGTCGCGTGCCAGGCTATGGGGTTCTTATACGGCCGGGATGGCGATAAGACCACGTCAGATGATGTCGTTGATGTTCAAGTGCCGCGCTATTTGACTCACATTTCGGCTGCATGACAGGCCGTGGTGGAGAACTACAGGGAGCGCCTAGACCTAGGAAAACACTGAGGTGAAAAGTAGTATCGTCAAATAAGGTAGCTATGTTTGACGACAGTGGTGCGTCATGCTTTGGTGACGCTGCCACTGCGGTTTCAAAGAACCTCAAGCGGTGGTAATATAATAACCTCATCAGAAGTTATATTTTCATGCCATTAGGAGTTGAAACTCTTGGTAACCAAAATAAGTGAATTGCTTGTAAATATTTATGTAATAGGTATTCTCTGAAAAACAGATAAATCCTTACTGTATAATAGCGATTTACAAAGATGCAAACGATTAAATATGTAGTTAATAAAATAAAGTGGCAAAATGCGAACCAGATGTAAATAATAACATGCAGTCGTAGGCTTACGTTTTTACTCAGTCACTTTACGGAAAACATAATTCAGTAGATAGTAGAGATGGGTCGTCGACGTATTTTTCGTTAACGAAACTAGACCGTCCATTTCCGTTGATCGACGAGTCGATCAACTAGTTGAAATTGTCGACTAGTCCATTACGTAAACTATGTTAAGTAGACGTTCTTTGTAAACTTTGCGACGACGCGACGCGCGGCGTCTACGGTTCGACAACAGCTTTCAACTTTCCGATTTAACGTAAACAAGTACAAACCAGTTTACCTCGCTTCGTTCGATCGGTCAATCGCTTTACTCTTCTGCACACGTGAAACTATAATTATTGGCGTCCTCTTCTTCTTAACACAATGCATTTTTATTCCAAAATGGATTCGGCTCATAGAAATATCAACTCTTTGTTTATAGATTTAGAGTTCAAATTAATTTGCTCGATATTCGTCCGTTGTTAACTTGTACTACCCAACTAAGTTCTCGCGTCGGTCGTCGCGTTACAAGTCGACATGAACATAGTCGAGTCTCAGTTTAGCCGTCTACGAATTCAACTAGTTCGTTGATTAACGGTGAACCGTCGAATCGTTCATTGTACGTCGACGGTCGAATTAACTAGTTCGTTCATTCAACGCCCATCGCTAGTAGATAGCCCTCTTCCTGGTCATTGCACAACCTAGATGAGTTGATACCTCATTAAAATTCGTGCAGCCGTTAGGATGCTACAGGGTACATGGTATCCCAAATACAAACATACATTGGCACGCGTCATAAACATATAGTCGTCTTTGCTGTCGCGCAATCGGGTAAGAAAGACACAGACACCATCAACTGAATACAAATCCATGCTTCGATACTTATACCCTTATAAATGTGAAAGTAGATCTGTTTGTTACGTTTTCACAACTAAACCGCTGAATCCACTTTGATGAATTTGGCTATAGAGATACAACGGACCTTGAAGAAGGACATTGCTACTCTTCATATTATACAACGACGTCGTAGGCACTAGCTAGTATATAATAACCTACATGTAAGATGCCCACATAAATGGTCCGCTTATCAGCGAGCGTCTCTGTAACTAACATGCCTGCGTCCTATTGATAAATATATTATCTATGTTCACAGGAAACCAGCGGTCAGAATATCAAAGTGCAAAAATTAAAATGACTAAATAATCCATAAATCCATACGAAGCCCGCTTATCACAGGCAGTCTTCCCAACAGGAAATGGGTTTTGATTAACAGTCATGTAGCTGCCTATTTATAGCGTCATGTTCACATAAAATTATCAGTTCACTTCTGTATTCAACGAGCTGTCATCGAGAGTGGACGTTGATGAAACCACGTTGTTTGAAGATCAAGATGTATCACATGCGTGTATTGCTGTTGTTAGCGTTGCAGCTGGCGATAGTGCAGTGCTTCAATTGGGGTGAGTATAAAGTTGTGAACGATAATAATTTAGTTTTAATAAATTTTATTCTAATTTGAGTTTATTGGCATAAATAAGGTTTATTAACACTTACCAGAATCGTACCCATTTTACAACCACAATGAAAAGTACTCAACATTTTTGGTAGGAATTGTTATGTTACCTAGTTTAAAGAACTTTGAATTTTTATAATATTGATCCCCCATATTCAAAATTTGTTAATTTGTGTTCGTTACGCGTCCGCGTTTGGGTTACAGAGGTTCATTTTTTGTGTACCAAAGAACTATACCGGCTCAGTAGATTCAAAGCAAATTGGCTGAGACAAATGAACAGACAGATTCAGGAGTGATCGTATAACGGGTTCCCTTTTTTCATTCGGACGTATGGAACTCTAAAAATTAGTTTTATTTACGAATTTAAGAAATTGGATGCAAAAATGTGAATCTTCTAAATTATGGGTGGTTTTATTCGGAACCTGTTGCGAGCTAGTCCGATACCCACTTGCCGTTGCCGTTCTTTTTGTTTCAACGATCCAAAAAAAAAAGTGATCCAACTAAATCGCTTTCCAGCGGCAATGAAAGTACCTTTCGGATGCCGTTACCTAGCATTATCAATAAAATTAATTGATTAATGAACGCCACAAAAAAAAACGTTAATTATTGCAAAAAGCATGGCTGAAAAGTGCCACTCTGACACCAGATCAATTTTCAAGCAGTCTGAATTCTAATGCAGTTAGTAGCATTTACTTCAATATAATATGTGAATTCATCTTATAATCCTTGTGAATAATGTGCGAAGTGCGTCGAAAACACAAGATTTGCTCGAATCAGGACTCTGTGCAGTAATTTTATACATAGCACTTGATATTAAGTATATAGGTTGAAGTGTGTTCCCACACGCTTCCCGGATAAACACTATACGCCTTCCCAGGGCCTGAAACTATATCCATGTTTAATCTATATCTATACTTCTACATCTATACTAATATTATAAAGAGGAAGGATTTGTATTTTTGTATGTAACGAATAAACTTAAAAACTACTGGAGCGATTTCAAAAATTCATTCACCGTTGTGAAGCTACATTATCCCCGGGTGACATAGGCTACTTTTTATCCCTGTAATCCCACGGGAACGGGAACCCAACTAGCAAAGCAGTCCTATAATCTAAGCCTATACCTCTAAAAAGACATATAAATGAGTTATAAAGGTTTTAGCGGTGACAGTGTGTTGTATAAAAGTGTTCGACAACACAATTTTGCTCTATAAGCTTATAGGGCAAAAAAAACTTTTTTTCAAAAAAATACTACCGACTTCCAAATAAAAAACTACAAAGTAAAAAATAACTTTATTTTTGGAAGTCGGTGTCTTTTGTAGGTACCAATTCATTGCGATATTGACACCGACTTCCAAAAATAAAGTTATTTTTCACTTTGTAGTTTTTTATTTGGAAGTCGGTAGTATTTTTTTGCAAAAAAGTTTTTTTATTTTACCCTTTTTAGTTGTACCTATAGGCAAGTTGTGTAGTAAGTACCTGTAACGGCAGAATAGATTACCCGAATAACATGAAACTCAAAACATAACCAGTGAAATGACAGATCTGCATACCACTTAATAGCGTACTGGCGTGATGTTATGTTATGAAATGGTATAAACAATAAACAGACATGCGATTGCAGCAGTCCCGAGAGATTTCCGTTATTTATTGAAGAGTTCTGTTGTATATCTTCGAAGTTCTTCATCAGATCTTTTCGGAACATACTTTTTCAAACAAAAAAAATATTTTCAAAATCGGTCCACAATTGACGGAGATATCGGTGAACAAACATAAAAAAAAAAAAAAAAAAAAAACATACAAGAAGTCGAACATAGAACCGCCTCCTTTTTCGAAAGTCGGTTAAAAAGACCCATAAAAAAGGATGAAAACGTTTACCACACCATTTTATACAACCGTTATAGTATGTGCTATAGCAAGCGCTAATATCATTAGTACAGAATAATACTGCTCTATAAAATTGTTAAAATATGCTTTTATTCATCTGATTAGTGTAATAAAGGTTACTAACGAACTGCTATAATCGTTTCGTTTTAGCAGTGATGAACACTCAACTATAACACGATCTTGTCGTATTGAGAGTATTCGGATCTTTGCTATAGTACTTAGTACGTTAGCAGTTACAAAAACTCTTCAATAGGGTTATTTTGTGATGTAGCTTAGTTCCAGATTACTACTATGTAATGTAACTGTACTTTATTAGTTTAGAGATGACTATTATAGTTTTACTAATAAGCATATCACACAAACACCTTTTTAGAGCAGAATTGTTGTGTAATGACTTTTCAGTTCCTATTATATAATTGTTATAATATCATGACAGAGTATATGTTTCTTTAATGACACAAAAACAACACATAAAAGTGGATAAATTTTGCTGTTAAATGACAATTATGTCCTGTTTTTTTTTTATCTCACTTTTATAACCATATTCAGACATTTTTATTCGGCGTGCTGTAATTGAAAACTATTTTTTTGTGAAAACTCAAAAATACAAGGGGGCACGTAAAATTTATGGTAAACCTAACCATAGATTATCCGTAAAATTGCGGTCGCACATCATTTCACACTCTATAAATAAATATAATAATATATTTTTTTATTCAATACAAATTGCTTCAATCCCTTTATAAATATAAAATACATATATTTTGTTAAGTCTTTAAACTCTCATGATAGAGGAATAAATGGTGAGTGAGGTAAAGGTAACATAAACTCTCGTATGGTATGAAAAAGTACTATAAAAGATCTTTAAGGTTACACTAGTCGAAAATTCTTCCATACAATCGTAGTCTAGGGATTATTCCACTGTTTGACGATGTACGTTCAAAATAAAAAGTGATATCAATTTGTCTCATCATTATATAGCCCTGTAAGGAAGAGAAAAAGTAAAAAAAAAAAAAAATTGAAAGTTATGAGCGTCGAAAGTTCCACATTTCGACACTAATTTTAACGCATTTTTGGGCGCGAATAAATACCATAAGAAGACGGAAAATTGCAAAACGGCCTCCATACAGGGATAGATTAGTAGTTCAACAATGCAAATCATTTTATTTTGAACAGATACATTTAGTAGTTTTTTCATGATATCTAGACTGCCAAAGGTCTGTTTATAAAATTTCGCACGCTCGGTTTCGTCCTAAATCATTATCCATTTCGGTACAAATTTGCAAAAGTATGTATTCGTACGCGAACTAGCTTCCTACTGCTCATCACAACATCTATGTCTTCCGCACGTGTTGTCGGTTGATATAAAATGCATTTCAACCCCGCGCACAAAATAGTTCGTGCCGTCGACTAGTGTACCCTTAAAGGTGTTTATTAACCAGTACATCACTATTTTGTGACCTGTGCACTGTTACATAGCGTGTATGTGACTGGTTTGTCATGTGTGACATTGTTATTGGTTCTTTTTAACACGGAATGGAGAAATAAATGCGCCACTTTCGAATAAAATACACCTTCTTTGGGGCTTTATAGGACTAAAAACAGTGTTTCCCAAAACTTTCTATGGCTAATAATAGAACTAGTTTTTGTTACTTGGGAACTACGCGGGTGAAACCGTGAGGCATCCGCTAGTATAAGTAATGTTTGATAAATACAAGGCTTTTTGCTAGTTGCCGGCCGCCTCGGAGCTAAAACAACTGCGTGACTACTGTGTTACCAGGCTGATACTCTAGCAAGAAATGCACTATGTTATATAGGATGGAACAACCGGCTCCGAGAAAAAAAAATAATATCTATACTTATACGCCGTGAAATTTAAGTGGTTGTTTTCCCGCGGCAGAACGACTTGCCTTAAGGAGTACTTTCGACGCATAGAGTTAAAGTAAAAAAATAACGATGTTTTTGTTTTAAAATAATTAAAAAAAAAAACATAAACTCGAAAAAGTGAGTAACAATAGTAATTTGTAGGTACTAGGTACTACGGTGAATAATACGGTGGTGACGCGAGTTTGGTGACTTTTTTTACTTTAACTCTATGCTTCGAAAGTACTCCTAAAGGCAAGTCGTTCTGCCGCGGGAAAACAACCACTTAAATTTCACGGTGTATAACTTAGTATGTTTGTTACCCGAACCAATTTAGATGAAAAAATCGGTCCAGTAGTAGTTTTTAAATTTCTTAGTTACACACAAAAATACAAATATTTCCTCTTTATAACATTAGTATAGATATAGATTAGTAATTATCACTTGGCGGTAGTTTCCGACTGAACCTTCAGCTTCGGCTTCGCTCGTCTTTCGGCCAAAAATACCACCTTCGGCTTCAGCCAAGAAACCATCCCAGCGCATAAGAGTGTTCCGAACTGACCCATTGGTCTCCCGGTCGCAAATACTTCTACCGATTGTAATGTCTTGTGTTCGTTTCCAAGATCCGGCAAGGTACGAATTTTTATTCGCAATGGTAGCTCGGACTTTGAAAGCTGGCATTGTAGCCACACCTCGAAAAGCACACTAAGCCGTTGGTCCTGCGCGGTGCAGATCACTCTTCGGTCGTGTCGAATTATCGTCCCATCGGACTATCTTGATGTCACGAATTTACTAAGGGAATTTAAAGTGTATATCGATAGAATTGCATTGCTTCCGTCCATGTGACGTACTTGCAATTTCGCTTAGTAAATTGTAGATTGTGTTACAAGGGACTAAAATAATGTATTGCGAGCGAGAGCGATTGTTTGAATCCAGAGCGAAGCGAAGGATTCTAGAGTAGAATCACGAGCTAAGCGCGCAATTCTAGAGTAGAATCCTAAGCGTAGCTAGGGACTCAAAGTACGTCGCTCGAGGTTAAGTAATTTTGGTACCGTGTAGTGCAGCTATGAAAAAAGTAAATAAGAAAATCAAATTACTAATTAATATTAGATACGTTTTCGCAATTTTGGAAGTTTATTGGATAGTTTATTGGGAACAGAAATTATCGTTCACTTATTTATCACTTGGGTATTCGTAATAACTTCAGACTGTGGTTGATAATCATGTTGAGTCAATGGTGAAATTTCACGCTGTTTTGAAGTGGATGGGCGCGGCGACAAAGGTTGAATCGGTGGTTGAACTGAGGAAGGCCGTAATGTAGTACTTTCAACTACGTGCTTGCAAAATTTTGTCTTATTTTCAATTGAGTCCTCGATGTATCCTTCCGCGACACCACTGGATTTCCATCCGCTCTCAATAGGGAACATTACTGCCAATTGCTCCCACCAGATGGCGCTTGACGGCTCTGAGTAAACAAAAACATAACAACATGGCGTCTACTACTTTTTGTGGTTACCGAACTCTTTTTTACTGTTTTTAAGATAACTTGTGTTCAAAAACCAAATAATAATTTTGGGGAAGTTAGGTAGCTTCATTTTTCTTTCACTATTTGTTTTATATTTTGTATACATAAACTGCAAAATTTTGTCGCTGGACTTTGACAGTTTGGTTTTTTTTTAGGGATGTGTCCGATAAATCTAAACGTAACTTATATTGGATATGTGTTAGATATGGAAGTGAAAGTTGGGTATGGCAAAAAAGACATGAAAGTAGGATTAATGCAGTAGAAATGCGGTCCTTGCGAAGTATGTGTGGTGTAACCTTAAATGATAGACTGAGGAATGAGGTAATAAGACAACGTTGTGGTTTAAAAGAAGATGTAGTGACTAAAATTGAAAAGAGTATGTTAAGATGGTTTGGCCATGTTGAGAGGATGAATGATAGGCGACTAACGAAAGGTATTTACAAGGCAGACGTGAATGGAAACGCCGGGAGGGGACGCCCTAGGAAGACATATTTAGACCTTATAGGTGATGTTCTTCAGAAAGGCAAGGTGCGCAGTACTCATAACCGGCGTGTGTGTATGACAAGATGTATGAATGTGAGTGAAGCAAAAGAAGTATGTAAGGATCGTAGCAGGTGGCGTTCTGTAGTTTCTGCCTACCCCCATGGGAAAAAGGCGTGAGTTTATGTATGTATGTATGTATGTGTTAGATATCATATCATATCGATATCAAAATAACCGATATTACAAAAGCTATATCTAATAAAAACCTTACTAGCGTGTAAGAACGAATAATTCAAAACTTAAAACCGTAACAATGCGAAAACGTACGAACTACGAACAAAACGCAAACTTCACAAACGTTTGGAACCATATTTGCTACCTATCTTTCTAAGTATTATTTCGTGTTCGTTGTTAGTTTGCTCATCTAAATAACATTTTAACTTTTGCAAACTGTACTACTGATATCGATATCTGAAAACCGTTTTAGATATCGATATGAAAACACATACATAACCGTTTGCGCAAAAAACCGAAAAACCCTTCTCTAGTTTGTTTACGCAGAAACCTGTGGCGCCATCTGAGCGCAGCTTTGCGGATAGTTCCCTATTTGTTTGATAGTTTCGTTCTGACATTCCGAAAATACTAGATTCCGATATTGATGCCCTAGACGGGTCTTTCCACTTTTCTGCGCCAAGTTGTTCTGTCTTTGATTGTCTGTTCTGGCAATTGGGCTTGATTGACGTCACTTTCTATATAAGACCACCAGCTAGTCGATTCTGTCAAAAAATCACCGTGAAAGCTTATTGTAGGTGAAGTGAGCTGTCAGTAGGTTGTCAGTGATACTAGGGATTGTACATTTACATTTATATCGACAATCGGGTTTATCGAATGTGATTAAAGAAAAAACCTCTTATTTATAAATGTAAACAACTATTACTTAAGAATTAAAAATTGACAAGACATTTGAGTATTTCATTTAGGTACCTTCTTTGTATTTTATACTTAGCAACTAATTACTTATCTAGTTCTGGCCAGTACTAAAATAACATTCTCAGACAGCGCAAGGCAAGCGCAGGGCTCGGCGGCGCTCTCATCCGCTGTCAGCTATCACTGGGCAGACGAATAACGCCAACGACCTTGAGGGAACAAAACGCGCACTCGTTCAACACCCGCGAACCCCAAAATTTAGTAGTTTTTTGTACTTTCCTTATTATTATATGACTTTAAAGAAAAAGGCTCAGATTAAAATGTAGATAATTATATTGTGTATGAGATGGTGTCGATTTCATTAAAGGCCCAGCGGTTTTGGTGCGTTTGTCGTGTTTTTGGTCCGTTTTAGACATAACTTTACAAATTAATTACACTATGTTATACGAATAAAACTCAAACTTTTCTTAGATCATTTTATTAATGAAATGATCTAATGTAACATATGTTTATTTTTTACATAAGTTTTGTCAATAAATTCTGGTTGTCGATATACAGGGTAAGATAATCCAAAGTTGCAGTTTTAGTTTTAATCAAAATCGGCCCCGTGACTCCTTTGATTGTTTTGTGCTATTCTTCATAGTGATGATTTGGCCATCCACGCACACTTGGCAAACTTAGCCTGTATTAACTTATATAATTGAATAAAATTGTATCTACAGTTAATTTATATTGCTTAATTATTCCGTTAATCATGGGTAAAACATTTTATCTGCTTTATCATTATATGCTATATCCGATGTTCTATGTCCTTTCATTTGATGCTAATACATACACATTCTGGGTCTTGGACATACGCGAATATCAGCAGGTACATGTAGCTGGTCGTGGGGTAAAGTATGGCTTTTCCAAATTCACCCCTGCTATCCTTGAGCTTTGTTAATTAATAGTAATAGCAAAACTAAGTTTGACTGGAAACTGGAGTCTTTTGAGTTGAAATGATACGTCAGTGGCAATTATTGGGATTCGACGTATGAAATGAACACGCTATCCCTTTTCTCATACCTGTTAATATATTGGCACCTATGTGTAATACGAAGCCTCATCCTATTACATAATCTTAATAATTATGCAGATCTCAATCATTTGTTATCAAAAACATGCCTGCAAAGTTTCAACCAAATCGGAAACCGCAATAAAAAGTTTCATATAAAGTTCAGCTTTCCCCATTTACCCACTTAAAATTCGAATTTACAAAAATCCTTTCTTAACTAACGTTGGCTGTCTTTATACTACCACCTGCCAAAATTCAGCTTCATGAAGAATGTTTGTACATTTTTTTAGTTAAAAAAACAATACGTTTTAATTATTTGTTACGGATGTATTTCCGCATAGTTTGGAGTGAATCGATCTCTATAATAAGAAGTTTTATATATAACTAACCGCTCTCATTACTACTCCTCCGATTTTTATGCACAATGAAGTAGCCTATGTCCTTCTCAGGGTCTCAAAGTATCTCCATACTTAATTTCATCTAAATCTGTTCATAATAAGAATGGCATGACAAAAAGTTACATACAAAATAAATCGTCCCTCTCCTTCCAGTTTTATGCAAAAAGAAGTAGCCTATGTCCTTATCATGGTTACAAACTATCTCCATACCAAATTTCATCTAAGTCGGTTCATAATAAGAAGAAGTTGCATGATACGAAGTTACATACAAAACTACCCCACCTCCAATTTCTCCCCCTTAGTGTAATAAAAAAAAAGTAGCCTATGTCCTTTCCCGGGTCTCAATCTATCTCCATACCAACTTTCATCTAAATCGGTTCAGCGGTTTAAGCCTGATAAGGTAACAGACAGGCAGACAGACAGACAGACAGAGTTACTCTCGCATTTTAATATTAGTATGGATTAGACAACTTTCTTAATAATTTAATCCAAGCTAATTTTGAGTTTTATTTGTATTACATAGTGTAATTAATTTGTAAAGTTATGTCTAAAACGGACAGAAACACGACAATCACACCAAAACCGCTGAGCGTATTTTAATGAAATCAACACCATCTCAAAGATAATTTAATTATCTACATTTTGATCTGAGGCTTTTTTTTAAGTCATAGAATAATAAGGAAAGTACAAAAAACTACTAAATTTAGGGTCGCGCGGGTGTGAAACGAGTGCGCGTTTTGTTCCCTCACGTTCGTTGGCGTTAGTCGTCGCCTTAAGTTATTCTTCAATATCGCATAAATGCATTAACCGATTTTCACAATTCAAACGTCAGTATTAGTTTTACGCCATTACCTTTCATTTAAGACTAAAATAAATAAACAATCTCAATAATCAAAACATATTTTTTCCAAGTTATGTAATTAGACGATTCAACTTTGTTTACTAAAAACAACAGTCTTAAGTATTTCATTTACCTTATTTATATTTTATAGTAGATAGATACCTACCTACTGTCTTCTATACGAAATATATAAAAGCGCAAGATCACTTACTCATCGAGTAAACCGCTTGACGTTTATTTTATAGATCAAATTTGGCAGGAAGGTTCCTCAAGTGACGTAAGTGCGCAATAAGGAAAGAGTTTTGAAAATTCCACCCCTGGGGAGGTAAAAAGGGGTTGAAAGTTTGTGTGACATTTCTACGCTTTTAAATGTGGCACGTGATCTTAAAGATTTAAGCTTTTGGTTGATAAAAAGAATTCATGTAGGTGTTTTTAGGTTTTTGGAAAATTTACCGTTATTTTTTTTTTTTTTTTTTTTTTATTATCTATAGGCTTGCGCTTGACCACTATCTCACCTGATGGTAAGCGATGATGTGGTCGACGATAGAGCACGCTTGCCTAGAAGAAACCTATTCACTCTTGACTTAAAGACCCCTAGATTGTAGCTATCGGGAAACACAGATTCCGGCAGGGAATTCCACTCTTTAGCTGTACGCATAATAAAAGTGTCCCCAAAACGTTTTGTGCGTATGGGTGGGATGTCCACCATGTACCGATGACGCATCGCCGTACGTCTGGTAGTCCGATATGGAGATGAAAAGTTGGAAATTTGTTGGGCTTATATATTTGAAACTTTGCATTAATACTAACCTAAATAAATAGTAAAGGTTTGCATTATCAGTACTCCTAAAAGACGTTTTAGGTGGTTTTAGGGGTGTTAAAGATTTTTGAAGAATTTTACTTTACAGGGATTCTATTTATAATGTAGGGGAGCACTAGGAAGGGCTTTTTGGAAATTCAACCTGTATGGGGGTAAAACAAAAAAGTCTTGTACTTTAGATACTTTTCATCCCTGCATACTGTTCCCTTGGGATAAGAAAACACTTTTCACGCGGGTGAAACCACTGGCACAAGCTAGCTTTTCTATATTTTTGTACTATCAATGTAAAAAAAACAACGAAAATAGAAAATTTTGAAGCTTTAAGATATTTAAACCGTGTCCGTTTCAAATAAAAGTTTTAATGGTTATGTAACTTTTGAAAGTTCTAATTTGTTCTGGTGTATTTTATTGTATTTCATTGTAAGTAATAAATTGTAGAATGTAATTCTCGGGAAGGAAGTCGACTGGCAGGAATGCAAATCATTTGGAAATCATTTGTATGAGCAGCGTATTTTATGTAAAGATGAGGAATGAATAGTTTTTAGGGTTCCGTACCCAAAGGGTAAAAACGGGACCCTATTACTAAGACTCCGCGGTCCGTCTGTCTGTCTGTCTGTCAACAGGCTGTATCTCATGAACCGTGAAAGACAGTTGAAATTTTTACAGATCATGTATTTCTGTTGTAACAACAAATACTAAAACAGAATAAAATAAATATTTAAGTGGGGCTCCCATACAACAAACGTGATATGTTTGCCGTTTGCGATAAATTTACGGAACTCTTCGTGCGGCTTTTCTTTTCTTCCGACTCGCACTTGACCGGGCTTTTTTTTAATTGAATCTTATTTTCATGTTGCAGACATAGTCATGGGCATAGGGAAACGACTAGAGTTTTATTACAATGGAACACTTACGCACACTGAAGACATTCCGTCGGCTAAAAATATTCAATCCACAACTTATGATCCAGTTCACTACAGGGTAATCTTTGCTGACAACAACTTCATAACCAATGTGTCAATATCCAGCTTTGACCTATCAACCAGGAAAATACAACATTTAGTTACGGGACCAGCAACCGACCATGTGCCTGTCGCTTACGACCCGGTCACACAATTACTGTTTTGGATGGCCAAACTTAAAATTTACTCGTTTCCATTAAATCCTGCATTAGAAGATGATAAGAATAAAGCAGTTGACGGAAATCATATAGTTACGAGTACGACAAATCTCTTCTGCCTTGATATCGCCGTGGATAGTTGTGGAGGGTACGTTACTATAAGTGATATAATCATACATACACTGGCAAAATTTGTGGCACATAAAAAAACGGGAAATATTTTTGTAGATCATTGCAGGGTAGTTTTACTTGGTTTTATAATATAACCGAATATTCCTTGTATTAATAACTTTAAAGAAGGAGAGTGAATTTTAGGAGTTTGTCTAATTTTATCTGGAGGGTGATCTGCGCAACCATTGCTCCTATAAAAATTCTCTATCACACATACATTGTACATTATTCCCTTCGATCAACAATACAACTAGATATCCGATCAGCGCATAAAGTACGTCTTGGTAAATAACAGCTCACTTGAGACGTGAGCTCTTAACTTTGTTTGGTTCGCTTGAAACACAGACAATGTTAGAACGTTTATACATGCCTCGATGTGTATTCAAAAGTTGCAAAAATAATGCCCAAAAAGCAATTTACCGGCCGTAGCGTATTACTTTCAGTAAGTACATGTAGAATAAGTAATATTTTAAGCTTTGAACTAATAAATAATATCACATTTTAAACAACAACAAAATTACCAATTTTAAAGCACCGCTACAAGTGTTTGGCCAGGGTTGGCCAAAACAAGGCGTAACGTAAGGCAATAACGGCAAAAAGTACTTTATTTGTTGCTGGTTAAGGTTTTTTTCACACTAAATGTTATTTAACCTATGCCTTTTCATTTCTAAGCGACAGAAGTAAATTATTGCTAGTGGTGGCCCAGTGGTATCGGCCGCGACTTACAAGTTGTAGGTCGTGGGTTCGAATCAAGGCAGGCGCTTTACTTTGTATAAATTATTTCATCTCCACTGCTCTCAAAACGGTGAAGGAAAACATCGTGAGGAAACCGGCATGTCTTAGAACCAAACATTCTAAGTGACAGCTCGTGACTAAATAATAGCAGCCACACGGGTCGATCATCAAGGTTAAGCAACGCTTGCCGAGGTAGTTTCGTGGATGGGTGACCATCATTACATAGCGAGTTTCTGCCGTGCCTCGGCAAGCACGTTAAGCCGTTACGTTTACGGGCAGTCAGAAGCCTGAGATCTGACACCAGTCTAGCCAAGAGATATCGTGTTACCCAGTTTCTGGGTTGTGGAGGTCAGATAGGCAGTCGCTCCATGTAAAGCACTGGTACTGAGCTGAATCCGGTAAGACTAGAGGTCAAGCCCAACATAGTTGGGAAAAAGGCTAAGCAGATTATGATGACAAGTAATTCATTGCTTTGTGACGAAAGATCGTAAGTATACCTAAGATAATATTTTGAAGATTTGTGACTTTATTACTAGGTGTCAAGATTGTAATTAGGTTGAACTTAAAACTGTTTTAAAACTTCTCAGTTCGTAAGTAAATAATGTAGCTGTAGTAAGTATTCTAAATGTAGGATAGTATGTATATATTCACGCGATCAGAGTTTAGCTTTGATTTGTACGTGACGCGTTATCTAGTCTGTTGTATTGTTGATTGAAGATTATTCCACATGAACACAGGCTATAAATTATGTATATATGTGAAAACTAAAAGTAATGGTGATATTCGGCAACTAAGCGAAATACCTTAAAAAAATAAACAAAATGCATTTTTCATAAAATTATAATCATATCACTTAAATGAATTAAGTTGATTAAATATTTATTTATATTAATTTTATTTAAAAAAAGACCCTTTATGCCGCTATTTTGCTATTGTGTGTAGTTTTACTAAAATGTTATATCACTTATATGAATTACGTTGATTAAATATTTATTTTCATTAGTTTTATTTAAAAAAAAAGATTTTAATATTTTTTTTTTAAGATTTGTAATCATTTGTGAGTTATTTATGCCGCTATTTTACTATTGTGTGTAGTTTTATGACTCAACAAAATCGTTTTGAAGTTTGTGAATTTTCATAGTTATTTACAAATTACAGATATATTTACTGGATCACAGACCATGAAATAGAGAGGGCTCGCTTTGATGGTTCCGAGAGAGAAATTCTAATAAAGAAATATGTTTATTATCGACTAAGTTTGGCCATTGATCCACAGTCACAGAAAATGTACTGGATTGAGGACACTCAGGGTTCACAGCTGTTATCTATTAAAAGTGCCAATTTGAATGGAAAGGATGAAACAACATTATATGTTATGAAAAACGAATCATATGCAAATTCATTGTCCGTATCAAAAGATTTTATCTACTGGAGGAGCAAAGAGCAAGACAAAATTTGGCAATTACATAAAAATCCACGGCAACGTGAGGAACCTAAACTATTTTCAATTCCTTCTCCCCACTCAGCCAATTGTTGGAGATGTCAATGTATAGCAGCCAACTATACAACAAAGGAACAAACTGAAGGCAATCTTAACTGTGAACCTTTAAAAAATCTGGTATCGAACAACTCGGTACCAGAGTCAACAGATGAAAGCGTGCTATGTTTCCATGGTACTAAAGTTAGTGGAGAAACTCGATGTGAATGTGCACATGGTTTCACCGGTGAGAGATGTGAAGTTTCAATATGTCAGAACTATTGTGTGCAAGGAGATTGTAGTGTCAGTGCTGACGGACAACCAGAATGCAGGTAAAACATGTTTATCTCATTAAGTACTAGCATCGTCGCGTCACGTCGCGTCTCGGTTTGAGCTGACCCTAACAACCTAACCTAACTAACGCCCCTTAAAACAACTCATTGATAGTAGGTATACCTATTGTTTACAGATCTTAAGCATTCACATTATCCCTATCACTGCTTATCAGAAAGAGACTAGAAAGCTTCGAAATCTTTATTTAGGGTACATAGCACACCGACTCGAGTCGAACATAATTACATTAGTAACAAAATAAATTTTGATGTTTTAAGCCAGTGTTTCTCACCTCTAGATTATCGCAGAATTAATTTATTCTCAAGCTTGCGTTATTTTTTGTGATTGGCTGTTGAAAATTCATTCAACCAATGACAGCAGATGACGCGTGCTTGACAATTTGTCGCATTAATTCTGCGATAATTTTGAGGTGAGAAACTCGACCTGTATTGTGTATTTTACTTTAACTAACGCATAATCAGTTTATGGTACGGTTATACGGTACTTGAGTTGCAAGGCCGGATGGCTAGAGATTGAGCAGTGTTTGGACTTCCTCTGTAACCGTCCACAGGCTGGAGTAGTTTCTGGTTTCGTACTTTAATAAGTGTTTGATGTGTTTCATGTAGGTATTTATTATTTCAGATGTAAAACTGGTTTCGCCGGCGAAAGGTGCGAAATTAACGTATGCCATGGCTATTGTTTGAACAGCGGTGTCTGTTCAATGAATAAAGAAGATGGGCCGGTCTGTGAATGCACAGAAGGTTATGGTGGTGAAAGATGCGAGGTTTCCATTTGTAAGGACTATTGTTTGCAAGGAAACTGTAGTGTCAGTAATGAGGGAAAGCCTAAATGCAGGTAAGTCTTGTTGTACTTACTTGCAAACATTATAATTACAAACACTTTTACTAATATGCCTGCCCACTATTGTCCCAACTAGGGCAAATGACAATTTGAAGTCCGAGTTCCCACTAGAGACCGACTGAAACTAGATTTTTGGCTGAAACTGAAACTCATAGAGCAAGTCTAAGAATGGTGAATTTTCGAGCTTATGTTGACCAATTTGGTATTATCATTGCCAGTCAAACCTTCCTCATAGATGATCGAAGTTAATTCAAGTCGCTTTAGCTTAGCCTCATTTTCAATGCCCTTTAATGAAGAATGTCTTTTTAAAACTTATCTGTAATTTTCATGAAATATTGATAAATGTTATTTTTGGACTTGGCACTGCCTAATGAAAGCGATTTTTAGGGTTCCGTACCCAAAGGGTAAAAATGGGACCCAATTACTAAGACTCCGCGATCCGTCTGTCTGTCTGTCTGTAAATCTGTCACCAGGCTGTATCTCATGAGCCGTGATAGTTAGGCCGTTGAAATTTTCACAGATGATGTATTTCTGTTGCCGCTATAACAACAAATACTAAAAACAGAATAAAATAAATATTTATGTGGTGCTCCCATGCAATAGACCAGCCAAGTGCGAGTCCGACTCGCACTTGGCTGTTCTTTTGCAGATAGCTTTAGATAAGACAGTTATGCTTTTGTCGAAAAACTGCCGAAACGGTATTTTTCATTTTGTATTTTTCTCAAACAATAATGAGTGCGTCAGTTAAAGTTCTTAAAATCGTTGACTTTGTTTAACTTACGTTAATTACATTTAAAATTGCGAACATATCATAATTGGTAAAAAAATAATAGTCTGCTTATCATAAAACTAATCTGAAATAATCCATAGATGTATTTAATATATCGGGCCTCAGGTCCGGTCTCTCCGGGAGGCCATGGTGGAGCGCTTGAACTTGTCCTTGCAGGCAGTCTCCGAATGGGGCGATGCCAATCTAGTCAAGTTTAATGCTGCTAAAACCCAGGCGTGTCTTTTTTCCGCTAAAAGGAACAATTTCCTCCCGGCTCCTACTTTCCGTGGTGTGACCGTGCCGATAACGGACCATCTCGAGCTTCTTGGCGTTACGTTGACATCAACCCTCAATTTTGGTCCATTCATTGAGGCAAAAGCTCAACTGGCTGCCAAAAAGTTGGGGATCCTTGCAAAGGTGAGACGGTATTTCACGCCAGAACAGTTGCTCAACTTGTATCAAGCGCAAGTTCGGTCATGCATGGAGTACTGCTCTCACCTCTGGGACGGATCTGCCAAGTACCAGCTGGAAGCACTAGAGTAGATCGAAAAGCGGGCCAAGAGGCTCATCGGCAATGAGATACTGGTCGATTCTAGGCTCCAGAGCCTTGAACATCGGCGCTAAGTTGCCAGTCTGTCGGTTTTTTATCGGTTACATTTCGGGGAGTGTGCGTGGGAATTGCATGAACTAATTCCTCCTAGCCCTTTCCATCATCGGACTACAAGACATACAATACATGGCAAAATACGTAAAAAATGGTTGTAAAAACAATTACTATAGTCCAGTTCTTTTTTTTTTGTTTAAGCAAAGAAATATCACTTTGTAAAATTTGTTCACTTAGAAAGTATTTTTCTTCGATAATTTATTATAATTGGCAAATACTAATGAAACACAAAGACATAAATAAGGATTTGTTTAACCGGTAATCACAAACGGCATTGGCATAATAAGGCCATGCTATTGGCACACTCACTCAACGCAATGGTGGCACAGTGTGATCGCCCGGTAACGGCGCACTCGAAGCAACTAGAGCGTCTTACGAAAATTTAAGAACGTATAGTCCTCGCCAAACTTCTTGGCCGCCCTGAAGTTGTTTTACTGGATGCGCAAGGCACGAAACGGTGCTGTTATTGTATGAGATTTTCTATTGCGCAGCCATTGCAGCCATCTTCAGGGCGGCCAAGAAGTTTGGTGAGAACTATAGTTTCGGCCAGGCCGAAAGTTTTGGGCGAAACTGAAAAGTTTCCATTTGTAAAGACTATTGTTTGCAAGGAAACTCTAGTTTCGGTACTGAGGGGAAACCCTAAATGCAGGTAAATCAATGTTGTACTTACTTACAAACATAATAATTATGAACACTTTTACTAATATGCCCACTTTTGTCCCAAATAGAGCAATTGACAATTTGATGTCCGAGTTCCCTCAACGATGTCAGTATTGTCTACGATGTACTTATAGAGTGTCTGAAACGCAGCGCAGTGGTCACACATTCCATTCGCCATTTTATAGAGACCGACCGAAACTTTATTTTTGGCTGAAACTGAAAGTCTAAGAATGGAGTATTTTCGAGATAATATAAATTGAACCAATTTGGTATTTTTATTGTCAGTCAAACCTTCCTCGTAGAAGTCTGAATTTAGTTCAAGGTGCTTCTGCCTAGCTTAATTATAAACGATTTTCCAAAAAGGAGGAGGTTCTATGTTCGACTTTGTTTGTGTTTTAAGGGTTCCGTACCTCGAAAGGAAAAAACGGAGCCCTTATAGGATCACTTTGTTGTCCGTCTGTCAAGACCCTTTTTCTCAGAAACGCGTGGAGGTATCAAGCTCCAATTTATATCAAATACTTAAATCTACTGTCCCTTAAAGCTCTGAAGAAATAAAACTTCTAAGCCATCGCAATCAAAAGATACAGCCGTTTATGCCGCAAATTGCCGCAAATTTTCGTCACTCGCAAGGGAATCAAAACCTACAGGGTACTTCCCGTGAACTCAGAATCGTGAAATTCGGTACGAAGCAACGTCTTATAGCACAAATAAAGGAAAAATTGCGAAAATCGTAAACTTATAGTTACATCATATAAAAATATTTTAAAAAAATTTTAACTTACTACCCCTTTCCTCATGAACGCGTAGAGGTATTAAATTAAAATACATATCAAATACTATCTATGATACCTTTAAGCTAACAAAATCAAACTTCTATGTCAACGCAATCAAAAGAAACAGCAATTTAAGCCGCATATTTTCTAACTCGCAACTTCTCGCAAGGGAATCAAAACCACCAGTCGACCTAGTATCTTGAAATTTGGCATGAAGCAATGTAGCACATAAAATGAAGCCAAAATTCCGAAAACCTTAAATTTTTTGTTACATCAATTTTTTTTTAATATTTATCCTCTATCATACTATTACCCTTTTCCTCATGAACGCGTAGAGATATCAAGTTGAAACTCATATCAAATTCTTTAGGTCTAATTGACTTTAAGCTGTGAAATATAAAACAAAGAACAATGGCGAAACCTTAGCTGACCTAAATTTGAGCGTCTGAAAGTGAGTTACATACGAAAGAAATTCTATTAATTGTCTACGTTTTCTAAGTATAATTGGGCTAGTTCAAAATTGATAAAAAATAATTATGATGAATAAAAATTGATTTGACTGTTTAGTTAGTTTGTTTAGCTTAGTGATGGCATTATACATTTTATCTGCTAAGTGACAAGTAGTAACTATATTAAGGATTACTATCAATAAATAACTAGGTCAGGGAAATACTAATGCGATATTGCCCTTTTACTACCACGAAATTGAATAATATTACCTATTAAACACATTATTAAAAGTTACCCAGACTTAACCTACAAAACTTTATGAATATCTATTATTCTCGACATTCGAAAACAATAATTCTTGCACAAACTAATTCAGAACATCACCCTGAGTTAAACCAGATATTTTACATTTAATGACGTAGGAATTTAATCTCAGCTAAAACAATAACAACAACAGAAGCAGAGATTGGAGGAAGACTCGTAACAAAAAGCGAGTGCGATTAGTGTGTCTGCCTCGAGCAAATCGCGTGATATCTAAAACACCCTCACCCTGGAGCGTTCGAACATGTCAGATTCGATTTTCAGCATTACAATACTGCCTCGATAGTAGTAGTAGGTAGTATTATTTAGTTGCGCACTGTAAAGCTCTGTTCTCTTCCCTCACCAATGTAATGATAGAATCTGTAACATTACAGGGGGTTTGACGCAGAATGTGCACTTCGCAAAATGTCACGTCATGTTCTTTGTAAAAAGTAATCACTTTCAACGTACGTTTGAATATGTAATTTCAGTAGATACACCTCAGCTATTCCTACACATAATCTAGGAAGTAGGTACCAATATTATAATTACACATAATCTAGGAAGTAGGTACCAATATTATAATGAATAGCTAGAGCTATTCATTATAATATTGTTATTGTAGGTATCTATTTTTTATTTTTAATACATTACTTATTGCTAAATATTTTTTTTACCTTATTTTATCTAATCGTATTGATAACGCTTACAAAGAATACAGTGCTAATAAAATGATGTAACAGTGCAAATGTTCATGAAAAAGATTATTTTCTTACAATTATTTAGGTACCGAAAGGAAAAAAATATCGAAATGTAGAATTGACATGATGAATATTACAAGTATACAATGCCGGCCATTGTTCTTTCTAAGTCAACACAAAAACGCAAAACAACCTTTTATACCGCAATTTTTTTTTCATGAATGAGTATAGTAAACACCTCATAGTCAGCACAGAGTAGTTTGTGTTGTTATGACTCGATTGTCGTGATGGGTGAACTTATACTTATATACCTACACGTTTGTACCCTCGGTGTTTGGAACCCTCGGTGCGCGAGTTCGACTCGCACTTGCCCGGTTTTTTATTTGTGTATGATCACCGATTTCTCCGTCAATTGTGGACCGATTTTAAAAATTCTTTTTTTTTTCAAATGTGTGTTTCCAACTTGGTATAATTTAATTTAGTGAAGATCTGATGAAGAACTTGGGAAGTATACAACAGAACTCTTCAACAAATGACGGCAAATCTCTCCGGATTGCAGCAATCGCATGTCTGCTTATTGTTTATACCATTTCATAACATAACATCACGGTAGTATGCTCTAAAGAGGTACGCAGATGAGTACAGTTCACTTTGGTACACTCTCATTTCACCGGTTATGTTCAAGTTTCATGATATTCGGGTAATCTATTCTGGCGTTATAGATACCTTACTATAGAATTTGTATATTAGGTGCACTAAAAAGTGAAAATTAAAACCGGCCAAGTGCGAGTCGGACTCGCGCATGTAGGGTTCCGTACCCAAGGTGGCGTCAACTATGTATGTCTGCGGACACCCTTTAATTTTAAAGGTTTTTTTTATTAGTTCCTTTATTTGTGCTGTAAGACGTAACTTTTTGCCAAATTTCGTGATTCTAGGTCAACGGGAACTACAACATAGGTTTTCGACCCAAAACCTATAGAGTACTTCCGGTTGACCTAGAATTGTCAGTTTTTTTTAAAACAAGGTCTTACAGCACAAGTAAAGTGAAAATGCCGAAAAATAAATAATGTTGAAAATTAAGGTAAATATTGGTACTTACAACTTTTCGCGAAAATCTAAATTTGCCCATATCTTTTTATCGCGTTGACTCAGGACTAAGATTTTTATACACCTAATAGGGTCTATAGCTAGGTCCACCCGTTCCTGAGAAAATAGGTGGTGACACACGGACAGGCAGACGGACAGACGGACAAGAGAGTGATCTTATAAGGGTTCCTTTTTTTACGTTTTAAGGGACGGAACCCTAAAAGGTACAAAAAAATACTACCGACTGCCAAATAGAAACACTACAAAGTGAAAAATAACTTTCTTTTTTGAAGTCGGTGTCCCTAACGAAAAATATTGGTACCTACCAAAGACATCGACTTCCAAAAATAAAGTTATGTTTCACTTTGTAGTGTTTTTATTTGGAAGTCGGTAGTATTTTTTTGTATTTTTTTTATAATGCTTTTTAATTCAGAATGTATTTTCAAAACATGTCCGTACTTTTTATGAAATTTTGATAAATGTTGTTTTTGGTCTTGGCACTGCCTAATGAAAGCGATTTTTTGCAGATAGCTTTAGTTCAGTCAGTTGTGCTTTTGTCGAAAAACTGCTGATTTTGATTTTTCAATAAAGAGTTCGTGAGTAGACCTTAAAAACGTTGACTTTGTTTAAGTTACGTAAATAAAATTTAAAATTTTAAGAAAATATTAGTCTACTTATCATAAAACCAATGAGAAACAGTCTATGGGTTTATTTATTTATAACTTATGTTATCAAATGATAAAAGATATTTAATAAATAACTAAAAAGAAAAACCAGCCAAGTGCGTGTCGGACTTCGCACATTTAGGATTCCGTACAAAACCGTAAAAACACAGTCGCTTGTAATAGGATAAATGGGAAAATACAAATACAAAATCTGATTTGATATTGGTATTGATTAGTAAAATTTACGTAATAATAAACATTATTACCAAATTTGAAGTTTGGAGTTTGAAGGTCAAAGGGAAGTTAAAAATTCTTCGAAACAAAATTTTGTAAAAAAATACTAAAACAAAAAATACAGTATTTCTCTACCCAACGAGCTAAAAACAACAATATCCCACTCGATGGGATAGCCTAAATTTATTTTTCGGTCCCCCTTAAACTGAATCATCATAGTCATCATCATTTCAGCTGAAAGATGTCCACTGCAGTCCAGCAGTGGGCGTCCCCAGTCGTCGCCACATTGACCCATCCCGTGCGTCCCGCATCCAGCGCCTTCCCGCAACCTTAACCAGGTCATCAGTCCTCCTAGTGGGAGGCCTTCCAATGCATCGTCTTCCGGTTCGCGGTCGCCATTCCAGAACTTTTCGGCCCTTAAACTGAATGGGACCCTTAAAAACATATTAAAATATTTTTTGACTATTTATATGGCTTTGTGTCAACAAGATGCTTATATTGTGAACATTTGAAGAATGTGGCTCCAACCGTTTGGTGGTAAAACCTGTGAGTGACAACAATAGAGCTCCGTTTGGACTATTCGGATACGGAACCCTAAAAACTAATCAAGTGACTTCAGTTTGAATGTATCTGAAAAATTTAAACAAAAACAGCTGCCTATTTTTCAAAAAATATGATGTCCAATTCAACTCATTTGAGCAGTTTTTGAAAAATTGCAAACATGTATGGCAAAATAAGTGAAAAATGTTTTATAAAACAATGAACATTGTTTCCCTTTTTTTGCGTATGCAATAGTACATTACTGCAGAATTCAGTAAGCAAGCCTTCCTGGCCAAGTATGAGTTAACCGGACCGAACCGCAGGTGAGGTCCGGTTATATACGAGGCCAGGATGGCTTTCTTACTGGTTGAGGCTTGTATAATGATTGTCTCAAAATTAAAGAAAGTTTAACAACAAATTCGTTCAATTAATATTGAAGGTTACATTCATATTAGGGAAATTACTGATAGATATTGTGATCGATTTACTGGGGGAATTTATATTTGTTTGTTGTACGTCTTGATTAACGGACTCAAAAATATCTCTATCTCATAAAATGTCATACCAAAAAGAGAGGTAGATATATATTTGGAGCCTCCTTCCTATAACCATGTTATTAATGGCTAAACTCTAATCTGTGTCTGGCTGGTACTATGTTTTTTTTTCTAAGCAGATCTGAAGAGGATGACCTACTGTCTAGAGATGGGTGTTTTCGGCGTTTTGTATAAACGGTTATGTAACCGATATACAGTTTTCATATCGACATCGAAAACGGGTATCAGATATTGATATCTTTTAGTACAGTTTGCATAAGTTAAAATGTTATTTAGATGAGCAAACTAACAACGAACGCGAAACAATACTTAGAAAGAGAGGTAGCGCATATGATTCCTATCGTTTGTGAAGTTTGCGTTTTGTTCGTAGTTCGTACGTTTCCGCATTGTTACGGTTTTAAGTTTTGACTTATTCGTTCTCGCACGCTAGTAAGGTTTTTATTAGATACAGATTTGTAATATCGGTTATTTTGATATAGATATCGATGTGATATGATATCTAACACATATCCGATATAAGTTACCTTTTGATATATCGGACCAATCCCTACTACTGTCCAGTAAGTAAATTACATACTTACTTACTGGACAGTAGGAGATTCCAAATTTAAAATCTTGCTTCTTACTAGACAGTTTTGAATAAGTCTCCGGTAGAGTTCACTTTCTGGATACTTTTTAGAGATGTTATGACAACATTACCTACCATTTTTGAGAAAAGAAATATTACTTCGTTAAAATTAGTTCTTTGTAAGTGTATTACAGTATTTTTTCTATGAATGCAACCCTATTGCTACGAAAATAAAGATCATTAAAATAGATAATCTGGCATGTGCTATACAAGCCTTCGCCATGTGAATTGAATAAATATTAAAATTATGTCTGGTACTACACTACTGCACTGTATAAGAAAGCAGTAGATGGCATTTATTTTGTAATGGTTTTATACCCAGATAATCATAATTATATTATTTTAATGAGTTTTATTATGCTGCGGTGGACTGTGTAATTTTAAACTGAAAATTAAAATTTAATTGTGATTTGGTGCTTTAATTAATCAATTTTATCATTATTTACAATAGGAAAGTCCCTTCAAATTCTTAAAGCACCTTAAATTACCAAATATCTGGCACTTACTAGATATTTAATAGTTTTATTTAGAGATATGTAATATATACATTATTGGAGAGCAGTGTTGGCCCAGAGGCAACGGCCTCGTCTTTCGTGTCGTAGGACTCGTAGGTCGTGGGTTCGAAACCAGGCAGGCGCTTTACTTTGTGTTTATTATTTCACCACCACTGCTCTAAAAACGGTGAAGGAAACCGGCATGTCTTAGAACCAAAAATTCAAAAACGTGTGACATCCACCAACCCGCACTGGGCCCGCGTGGTTGACTATTTCTTTTAGTTACCTGACACAAGATGACTTTCCATAGGCTAATTCAAATCATATTTTTGCACTATCCTAGAATATAATAATTTAAAGCATTTATTAGGTTTTGATGTACAGCAGCCGTGTGGTAAGTTCACGTGGTGCAGATTTTTCTGTTTAATAGAGTTTAAAAACAAATAGACAGGGCGCAAAAACGCGATCATGAACAATGTATCTACCTATAAAAATAAAGCTCTAAGTGTTGGTAAGCGAATCACAAGGGAACGACTGAACCGATTTGTGTTTTTTCACTCGACTGCAAGAAAAGGGTTATCTTGTATGTATGTATCTAATACCACAAAATAGAAAGTTTACAGGCAGAACACTCTCGCCATCCTCGAAAATTTACACCTAAACTTCCCGGACTCACGTGGGTTGCTACTATATTGATACTGAATTTAAAAAAAATGTAGGTAGTATTTTACAAACATAAATACATCGATTCATCAAAAAATACATCATATCATCAGAGTTTAGAGGGTAACACTGCTTTTATTGTATTAGGTCTTCACACAGTTGCACGGGTTATAAGATGTGTATATTTCTACAGTCACATCTGTTTGGCAGAGGCATTTTTTGGTCTTTTCCCTAATATGTTGGGGTTGGCTTCCACTGCTTTCTGTCGAAGCAGATGCAGCTAAATACCAGTATTTTATATGATGTAACTGCCTACCCTACCAACCTAGATTATACGGTAATCCTACTGGATAATTAACCCTAAAAAAGGGTACCGCCCTTTTGTTACGGTGGCCGCAGACTTTCAGGTTTCTGACGACCTGTGACGACTGTCAGAACCATTCCGTGTTCTGTGTATATTTATTTCATAATCTTTTTTATAGGAACGATGAAGGTAGAAATCGTATTCGACCTCAAAATAAAAAAAAAACATATTTACATAAAATATATTGTATGAACGAGGTTTAAATACTGATGTGACAGTAATGAAATAGTTTCGCACCTCATTCAATACGTTCGGAGTGGAGTGGTGGAGTGTCACCGCGCCCCGAAATACCGAAATTGTATTTTATTTATTAAACTAAAGGCACGAGTATCATAGCACATAAATGTTTAAACTTTTGTATGGTGGTAGAGTTTTTTATTACGATTATGTAGACGCAAAATTATAAACATAAATTTAATATTTCGCGTATCGCAAAGTAAAAATAAAATTAACTGTGCAGCATAATACTTAGTTGTTAGAACTTTTGTTGTAAGGTATAACAAATTCCTCTATGCATATAATTAATGATTTGAAAAACTTAAATCTTTTATTGAAAAAGTTACGAGCCATTTTCAGGTTTCCATTATTCCACAGTACCTATCTGTTTGCATTTTCACTAATATAAAGTTTAGATAGTACTAATAAAGAGACAGTAAATTATTTAAATTTAAATATGATGTTTTTGTTATAACACAAAATAATAGAAAATACCTACTTCATACCTATTGCATAACTCTAAACTGTTAGCATTTTTGTCCATAGCAATGAATTCACATACATTATCCACCCAGCGAAAATAACAAACTTTTGAATTATCTAAGGTTATGTGAAAAATTATTATATCCCTACTGGACTATTAAACTGAATGGGACCCTTAAAAACATATAAAAATATTGTTTGACTATATAAATGGCTTTGTGTCAAGAAGATGCTTATATTGTGAACATTTGAAGAATGTGGCTCCAACCGTTTGGTGGTAAAAACCTGTGAGACAGACAGACAGTCACATGAGTGACAACAATAGGGCTCCGTTTGGACTGTTCGGGTACGGAACCCTAAAAACTAATCATGTGACTTCAGTTTGAACGTATCTGAAAAAATAAAACAAAAAATCTGCCTGTTTTTCAAAAAAATATGATTTCCAATTCAACTCATTTGAACAGTTTAAAAAAAAATTACAACATTGTCATGTTTGCAATTTTTGCATGACAAAATAAGGGAAAAATGTTTTAAAAACAATGAACATACTTCGTAATAAATTAGTTCTTTGTAAGTGTATTACAGCATTTTTTCTTCGATAAGTACAATTGGTAGATATTAATTAAACGGCATTGGCATAATACTTCCATGGTATTGGCACACTCACTCAACGCAATGGTGGAATAGTGCGTTCACCCGGTAGAAACGCACTCGAAGCAACCAGAGCGTTTAACGAAAATTCACGAACGTAGTTTCGACCATGCCGAATGTTATGGCTGATTTTATGCTGAAACCCAAATTTCAGCCGAAACAGGCTTTTTGGCCGATACAGACTGAAAACGAATATTCAGTCGGTCTCTATCTTCTACAAATATCATACACATGTCGCATCAAGGCTGGCTGATAGATGCAAACCATCGGGAAGTCAGGAAGTATTTGCTTAGGTTAAGATTTGCTCAGGTAGGTGGGTCAATCGTGAAAATGAAATCACACAAATTATTCGATACACTGAGTATATTCAAATAGACACAAGTTACATTCTTGCTTATTAATATTACGGATCGACACTGATTCTACGATGTCTTAGCTCTACGGCTGTCAGTACTCAACTGCCCTATTTCCCACCACGCAATGCTTTTAAAAAGTGTACCAATGCGCAGTTGTTCTTGCTTTTCCGCCAGATGGCGTGCTTGCGATTTGTTTTGACGTCTGTACTATTGACTAAACCCGACACATATTTGTTGTTTTTTTACCATAGATAACTCATCGTTGTCTTTTTTATTACAGTTGTTATGCCGGCTACTCTGGGGAACGTTGCGATGTTAATGCGTGTCATGACTATTGTTTAAACAACGGTGCCTGTTCCCTGAATGAGGAAGATGAGCCGATTTGTGAATGCACAGAAGGTTATGAGGGTAAAAAATGCGAAGTTTCCATTTGTAAGGACTATTGTTTGCAAGGAAACTGTAGTGTCGGTACTGAGGGACAGCCTAAATGCAGGTAAATCGAATTGACCATAAAATTCGTTGCAAACAAAATTTAAACACTTTCATCAATACTAATACCTGCCCCTTATTGTCCCACTGAAGGACAAAATGCAATTTGAAGTCTGAATTCCATAACCGTAGTCAGTGTAGTCAAATAAACTTATATACAGGGTGTAACGGAAAGGTATGTGACCATAGTTTAAAAACTGCTTCTGCCTATGAATAGGAATAATTTTCTCCAAGGGAGTCGTAGTAAATTCTATACAAAACATTGTAGGTATCTTCCATACAAACGGCAACTTTGTATGGATAATACAATTTTTTTTGGTAATTGCCTAGGATTTCCTTGGAGAAAATTTTACATTTACATGCGAAAAGCAGTTTTAAAAATTGATCACACCCTTCCGTTACACTCTGTACAGGGCGTCTGAAACGGGCACAGTGGTCGCGCACCTCATTGGTCTGTTACAAGTAGTCATATATATTTTGTTGATTTTCTTGATTATAGAGTAACTCATCAATATTTTTATATTTCCAGCTGTAATGCCGGCTACTCTGGAGAGCGCTGCGAAGTTTCCATTTGTAAGGACTATTGTTTGCAAGGAAACTGTAGTGTCGGTACTGAGGGACAGCCTAAATGCAGGTAAATCGAATTGACCATAAAATTCGTTGCAACAAAATTTAAACACTTTCATCAATACTAAATTTTTGGGGGCTGAGTCACCCACGTCCGTAGGAGTGTACCCCATTCGATTCCCTACACGTGGTCCCCGGGTGGTGCAAATCAGGTGACGAACTGGTGGTAGGCTTCGGCCGAAGGCTGGCGACCACCCACCGGGCAAAGACGTACCGCCAAGCGGCCTAGTCATGTTCCGGTATGATGCTCGGTGCAGCCACTAGAGGAGTTGGGTCGCGATAGTTGCTCCACTACAAGCATGCCGGCTTGACTCACGCTGTTATGGACGTATCGGGAGACTGGTCGCGGAGGGTAGCGGGATCCGAGGCACGGTGCGCCGCTGGCCGACCGCAGGTAGTTGGGGGCCCAAGTAGTGTGCCAGCCACACATGAAAGGCTGCCCCGCCAACTGTCGAAAAATCCCGGAATGCGCCATCGTGCTGGTGGTGACCAGACGAGAGTGCCCGATGGACATTCCTGGGGGGGCTCGGGCGTCCCCGCAGTCTCCAGACCAGTCCCCCAATGATGGCGTCCTATCGGCGCGTGTCTGTAGGTTGCAAGCGTGGGACCTCATCTTAGTTCCTTCTCCTCTCCCTCCTTTTTCACTTAAAATGCCAAGGAACAAGAGAAAAAAAGCTGAACAGCGGCAGCACTCACTCTCACATAAGGTGCACCTCAGCAACATCCGAGGTCTGCACTCTAACCTTGTCGCAGTCCATCACCACCTCGAGACTGAGAAACCAGCACTTTTGTTCCTTACGGAGACGCAGATCGGATGCCCGTCAGACGTGGCGTACCTATCTTACCCAGGGTATACCCTGGAGCACATGTTCAAGCCACGCGCTGGTGTATGCATGTACGCCCGGGACGACATCTGCTATCGGCGTCTCCGTGACCTTGAAGACTCAAATTACTCAGTGCTATGGGCCCTAGTGGACACAGGTCTGGATAAGATCATCTATGCCTGTGTCTACCGATCGCATAGCGGTGATCTGGAGACAACCAGGCTCACACAGTACTTGAGTGAGGCGGCTGATGTGGCTCAGCTACGATACCCCTCCGCCCAACTAGTGTTACTGGGGGACTTTAATGCCCACCACCAGGAGTGGCTCTTCCCATACCAGTGCACTGACCACGCTGGACGAGAGATGCGACATCTTTCGATTGCGTTAAATCTCACCCAGCTGGTCCAAGGGGCTACGAGGGTGCCGGATGTTGATTCACATACAGCCAATTGCTTGGACCTTCTGCTGACAACTGATCCAGACCGATACTCAGTGTCAGTATCATCACCTTTGGGTAGTTCCGACCACTGTCTGGTGAAGTCTGTATCCGTCTACTTCCCGCCCGATCCAAGCCCAAGAGCACCCGGCGGGTTTGGCGGTACGAGTCAGCAGATTGGAATGGTATGCGATCTTTTTTCGCATGCTATCCTTGGCGGCCCACTTGCTTCTCTTCGGATGACCCATCGTCATGCGCTGACGCAGTGACCGATGTGTTGCGTCAGGGGATGGAGTACTACATTCCGTTCTCTGACGTAACTGTGTCCAGCGTTGACCGTCCATGGTTTGGTGCCGAGTGTGACCGCGCAAACGTGATTAAACACAAGGCGTACCTAGCATGGATCGACGCCCGTGTGTGCAAGGCAAGGGACGTGAGTCAGAAGAATAGAGCCTTCAACAGCGCTGCCAAGTCCTGCAAAAAGGCAATGCCAAGGGCACGGTTTGACCACATTAGCAGGATCGGGGACAAACTTGCTTCACACCCCGCAGGTAGCAAGGCGTTTTGGTCCCTGGCTAAATCGGTTGAATCAAACTTCTGTCGCCCCTCACTACCACCACTGCTGAGGCCCGACGGGTCGCTGGCCCACTCCGCTGAGGACAAGGCAAACTTGTTTGCCTCCCTCTTTGCGGAATCTTCGCGTCTGAATACTGATGGCACGCGGCCCCCTCCTTCTGCTGTTCGATGTGAGACGAGTATGTCGGACATTCGCATCCATCAGAGGGAAGTCTGTAGGGTGCTGCGTAACCTTGACGTGAACAAGGCTAGTGGCTCGGACAGGATACCAGCAATTGTACTTAAAACTTGTGCGCCTGAATTGTCTCCTATCATGACACGCCTATATCGCCTTTCGATGGTGACTGGAAAAGTGCCGAAGGCTTGGAAGCAAGCTAACGTTCAGCCCGTGCCCAAGAAGGGCAGTCGAGCTGACCCGGCCAACTAAAGACCCATATCAGTAACGTCCATCCTCTGTAAGAGTATGGAACGTGTATTGAATAATAGGCTCCTGGCATACCTAGAAGACAACGACCTCCTTAGTGACCGCCAATACGGCTTCCGCCGAAACCGGTCAACTGGGGATCTTCTAGCGTATGCCATCCACATCTGGAGTGAGGCCATCGAGAAACACGGGGAGGCGCTTGCTGTCTCCCTTGACATATTGAAGGCCTTTGATAGGGTCTGGCACGAGAGCCTTATTGGTAAGCTTCCTTCCTTCGGTCTGCCTAGTGGTCTGTGTGACTGGATTGCAGACTTCCTGAGGGATCGGTCCATCCGAGTGGTAATTGATGGCTGCTCGTCCGGTCAGTTAGGTATTAACGCCGGAGTCCCTCAGGGGTCAGTGCTCTCGGCAACATTGTTCTTGCTGCACATTAATGACCTGCTAAAACCCGGAACCTTTGGGTATGCAGACGACAGCACTGTTGCTGAGAGATATGTGTCTAGCGCACGGGCTACCGGGCCTCAAATTCGGTCTCTTCGGGAGGCCATGGTTGAGCGCTTGAACATGTCTTTGGAGGCAGTCTCCGAATGGGGCAATGCCAATCTAGTCAGTTTCAATGCTGCTAAGACCCAGGCGTGTCTTTTTTCCGCAAAAAAGAGCCAATTCCACCCGGCTCCATCCTTCCTTGGTGTAACCGTGCCGATAACGGACCACCTCGACCTTCTTGGTGCTACGTTGACATCGACCCTCAATTTTGGTCCTTTCATTGAGGCAAAGGCTCAATTGGCTGCAAAAAAGTTGGGGATCCTTGCGAAGGTGAGACGGTACTTCACGCCTGAACAGCTGCTCAACTTGTATAAAGTGCAAGTTCGGTCATGCATGGAGTACTGCTCTCACCTCTGGGACGGATCTGCCAGGTACCAACTAGATGCACTTGAGTCGATTGACAGACGGGCCAAGAGACTTATCGGCAATGATGCGCTGGTCAACTCAAAGCTCCAGAGCCTTGAACACCGACGACGAGTTGCCAGCCTGTCAGTTTTCTATCGGTTACATTTCGGAGAGTGTGCGATGGAACTGCACAATTTGATTCCGTCTAGCCCTTACCATCATCGGACTACAAGACGTACGGCAATGCGCCATCAGTACATGGTGGATATCCCACCCATACGCACAAAGGGTTTTGAAAATACTTTCATTGTGCGTACAGCTAAGGAGTGGAATTCCCTACCGGCGTCTTTGTTTCCTGATAGCTACAACCTAGGGGTCTTCAAGTCAAGAGTGAATAGGTTGCTTCTAGGCAAGCGTGCTTCACTTTCGACCACATCATCACTTAACATCAGGCGAGATGGTGGTCAAACGCGAGCCTATACAAATAAAAAAAAAAAAAAAACCTGCCCCTTATTGTCCCACTGAAGGACAAAATGCAATTTGAAGTCTGAATTCCATAACCGTAGTCGAGAGTAGTCAAATGAACTTATATACAGGGTGTAACGGAAAGGTATGTGACCATAGTTTAAAAACTGCTTCTGCCCATGAATAGGAATAATTTTCTCCAAGGAAGTCGTAGTAAATTCTATACAAAACATTGTAGGTATCTTCCATACAAACGGCAACTTTGTATGGATGATACATTTTTGTTTGATAATTTCCTAGGATTTCCTTGGAGAAAATTTTACATTTACATGCGAAAAGCAGTTTTAAAAATTGATCACACCCTTCCGTTACACTCTGTACAGGGCGTCTGAAACAGGCATAGTGGTTGCGCACCTCATTGGTCTGTTACAAGAAGTCATACATATTATGTTGATTTTCTTGATTATAGAGTAACTCATCAATATTTTTATATTTCCAGCTGTAATGCCGGCTACTCTGGAGAGCGCTGCGAAGTTTCCATTTGTAAAGACTATTGTTTGCAAGGAAACTGTAGTGTCGGTACTGAGGGACAGCCTAAATGCAGGTAAATCGAATTGCCCATAAAATTCATTGCAAACAAAATTTAAACACTTTCATCAATACCTGCTCCTTACTGTCCCACTGAAGGACAAAATGCAATTTGAAGTCTGAATTCCATAACCGTAGTCAGTGTTGTCAAATAAACTTATATACAGGATGTAACGGAAAGGTGTGACCATAGTATAAAAACTGCTTCTGCATCTTCTTAGTTTTCTCCAAGGAAATCGTAGTCAATTCTCTACAAAACACTGTAGGTATCTTCAATACAAACGGCAACTTTGTATGGATCATACAATTTGCTTTGGTAATAGCCTAGGATTTCCTTAGGAGAAAATTTACATGGGCAAAACAGATTTTAAAATTTGATCACACCCTTCCGTTACAACCTGTACAAGGCGTCTTTCAATGTGCCCCCTTTTAAGGGGCACATTGGTCGCGCAACTCATTCGTCTGTTACAAGTAGTCATACATATTTTGTTGTTTTCGTGATTATAGAGTAACTCATCGATGTTTTCATTTATTTCAGCTGTAATGCCGGCTACTCTGGAGAACGTTGCGAAGTTAACGCGTATCATGACTATTGTTTAAACAACGGTGCCTGTTCCCTGAATGAGGAAGATGAGCTGATCTGTGAGCGCACAGAAGGTTATGAGGGTAAAAAATGTGAAGTTTCCATTTGTAAAAACTATTGTTTGCAAGGAAACTGTAGTGTCGGTACTAAGGGACAGCCAAAATGCAGGTAAATCGAATTATCTATAAAATTTGTTGCAAACATAATATAAACACTTTCATCAATATAAGTATTTGAAGTCTGAATTCCATTCGGTAGTGAGTGCTGTCAAATAAACTTCTATACAGGTTGTAACGGAAAGGCGTGACCGTATTTTAAAATCTGCTTCTACCCATGAATATGAATAACTTTCTCCAACGATGTCGCAGTCAATTCTTAACAATAATATTGTATATCTGTATACAAATTTTGGTCAGCTGACGAAAACTTTGTATGGAAAAGCCAATATTTTTAGGTAATTGCCTATGACTTCCTTAAAGAAAGTTGAACATTTACATGGGCAAAAGCAGTTTTTAAAATTTGATCAGACCCTTCCGTTACAACCTTTACAGTGCGTATTAACTCCTGTTACTCAATTATAAAGTATAATCAATCTATCAGTTTTATGGAGAAGGAGGGCCTCTACATGATGAACTCCTTCTTCAGAAAGCGTGAGCACAGGAAGTGGACCTGGCAAAGCCCCGATAGTGCAACTAAAAACGAGATCGATCGACTTCATCATGTCAACCAAGAAGCAAATGTTCAATGATGTCTCTGTGATCAATTCGGTGAAAACCGGGAGCGATCACCGCATGGTAAGAGGCACATTGAACATTAATGTTAAACTTCAAAGGTCTCGACTGATGAAGTCCACGCTCCGTCCAGCACAGATCCAGGTCCAAAACCCCTAGAACTTTCAGGTCGAACTCCAGAATCGTTTTGAGTGCCTAGGGAGCTCCGTGGACGATTACAGCGATGGGTTCGTGGAAGCTGTCAATACGGTCGGGTCTAAGTTTTTCAAGACCCGCCGTACAGATAGGAACAAAAAGCTCTCTGATCCTACTCTCAAGCTCATGGAGGAGAGGCGTGAGATGATCCTGCAGTCTTCAGACGATGCGTTGAAATACCGGCAGCTAAACAGACGGATCTCAAAGTCCTTGAAAAGCGACCTCCGTCGCTTTAATACTGAGCGTATTAAATACGCGTTTGAGCGGGATAAGGGCTCCAAGGTCTTTGCAAGAGATCTGTCTATTGGGCAGAGCCAGCTCACGAAACTGAAGACCGATGATTGCAGGATCGTTACCGCCAAACCGGAGCTTCTGAGGGAGATCGAGAGATTCTATGGGCAGTTGTACATGTCAACCAGTAAACCCGTCGCGAATCTAGCGAATGACCCTAGAGCTAGATTGACCCGACACTATACCGAAGACATGCCCGACGTCAGCCTGTATGAGATTAGGATGGCTCTGAAACAGCTTAAGAACAACAAGGCACCGGGTGACGACGGAATTACGGCCAAACTCCTGAAGGCGGGTGGAAAACCAATACTTAAGGCCCTTCGGAAGCTGTTTGATTTCGTCGCGCAGTTTAGACGATTTCTAGCCTCCCGAACAAGCCGGATTTCGTAAAGGCTTCAGCACCGTAGACCACATACATACGCTGCGGCAGTTTATACAAGACAACCTGTGTCTCTGTTTAGCGTTTGTGGACTACGAGCAAGCCTTCGATTCGATCGAGACTTTAGCTGTACTACAGTCTCTACAACGGTGCCAAATTGACTACCGGTACATCGAAGTGTTTGAACAAAAACGCCACAATGTCAGTTCGACTTCAGGATCAGACCTCGGAACCAGTCCTTCTGCAGCGAGGTGTGAAACAGGGAGACGTCATTTCTCCGAAACTGTTTACTGCTGCACTGGAGGATGTCTACAAGGTTCTGGACTGGAGAGGGCTAGGCATCAACGTCAATGGCGAGTACATCACTCACGTTCGGTTTGCCGACGATATAGTGGTTATGGCTGAGACCATAGAGGACCTCAGTACAATGCTCGATGACCTCAGTAGAGCTTCCGAAAGAGTGGGTCTTAGAATGAACATGGACAAAACCAAGGTGATGTTAAATGCCCATGTTACACCCACTCCTATCAAGGTCGGAGACTCTACACTCGAAGTTGTGTTGTGTTGTGTTGGACGACTATGTTTACCTGGGACAAACGATCCAGTTGGGTAGGGCCAACTTCGAGAAAGAGGTCAACCGTCGAATCCGACTCGGCTGGGCAGTGTTCGGGAAGTTGCGCGGTATCTTCTCGTCCAACTTACCACAATGTCTCAAGACGAAAGTCTATGGCCAGTGTGTGTTGCCAGTGATGACGTATGGCTCTGAGACGTGGTCGCTTACAATGGGCCTCATCAGAAAGCTTAAAGTCACCGAAAGGACAATGGAGAGGGCTATGCTCGGAGTGTCCTTGCGTGATCGAATCAGAAATTTAGAGATCCGCAAGAGAACCAGGGTTACCGACTTAGCCCGAAGAATTGCCAAACTTAAGTGGCAGTGGGCATATTGCTCGCAGAGCGGATGTCCGATGGGGCAGAAAGGTTCTGGAGTGGCGACCGCGAACCGGAAGACGTTGCGTTGGAAGGCCTCCCACCAGGTGGACCGATGAACTGGTGAAGGTTGCGGGGATCCGCTGGTTGCGGGACGCACGAGACCGGTCAATGTGGCGACGCTTGGGGGAGGCCTATGTCCAGCAGTGGACGTCTTTCGGCTGATATGATGATGATGATGAATCAATATAAATCATCACCATCTTCCTGCCCTTGTCCCATGTTACTTGGGGTCGGCGCAACACGTTTTCTTCTTCCAAACCGTCCTGTCCCCCGTCAAGCTATCACTGTCTCCCCTTTCTTTCATATCACTCCTCACACAATATAAAATAAGAAACTGACTGAATGACTCACTGACTGATCGATCAACGCGCAGCCAAAACTGCTAAGCCTAGAAGCATGAAATTTGGCAGGAACGTTCCTAAATGACGTAAATGAGCACTAAGAAAGAATTTTTGGAAATTCCACCCCTAAGGGGGTAAAAGGGGGTTTGAACGTTTGTATGAAAAATCTAATTCCGTCGGTAAACATTCGTGTAACTTGGCATAAATAGTAATCTAAGTAAATGATAAAGGTCAATATTAGTTTTTCGAAACTACTCCCGAATGATGATTTAGGGAGTGTTAAAGTTTGTATGCAAAAAGATGATTTCTTGGGTCAATATTCTTGAAACATGTCACAAATACTAACTAAATTAATATTAAAGGATTTTATTAATATTTTTTTAAACTACCCTCAAAAGACGATTCAGGATGTGCTAATGTTTGTTTGAAGAATTTTATTTCTTGGGTTGATAAACTTGAAACTTGATATAAATACCAACCAAAGTAAACAATAAAGGTTGTCACTATTAGTTTTTAAACAACCCCCAAAAGACGATTTAAAGGGTGTTAAAGTTTTTTTGAAGAATCATATTTCTTGGGTTAATAAACTTGAAATTTGGCACAAATACCAACCTAAAAGTAATCAATAAAGTTTGTCATTATAAGTTTTTGAAACTAACCCCAAGCTAAGAATCTTACTGTACAGGTTTTGTTTTTGACGTAGGATTCTAAGGGAGCACTAAACTGGCATTTTCGACAATTCAACCTTTAAGGAGGTGAAAAGGGGCAAAATTTGTTTGTATCAAAATTCTAATTCCTTGGGGATAAAGATAATAATCAAAAATTACATAAAACGTTTTTTAAATCTACCTCCTCATAGGGTTAAGGGGTGTTCAAGTTTTTTTTGAGGAATCTTACTGCGCCATCTCATTAACATAAACGAAAAAGAGAAAAAGATTGAATATCATATTTGGGTTGTTCAATATTCGATCCTCAACGGGGCAAAAAGGGTTTACTAAGTTTTTAGGGAAGGATTTTACTTTGTGGCGGTACCTACAATGTATTATTCGTTAAGTCAAATAACAAATCGTCCCAATACAATAAACCCTGTGTATCTACGAAAACTGTTTTTTATTGATTTATTAATAGCTTATTTTTGGTCGTCTTCACTACGTCGCGGGCGGACTGCTAGTCATATATATTTGTTGATTTGCATGATTATAGAGTAACTCATCAATATCTTCGTTATTTCAGCTGTAATGCCGGTTACTCTGGAGAACGCTGCGAATTTAACGCGTGTCACGAGTATTGTTCAAACAACGGTGTCTGTTCCCTAAATGAGGAGAATGAGCCGGTCTGTCAATGCACAGCAGGTTATGATGGGAAAAGATGCGATGTTCCCGCCGTTATAATGAAGTGTATCCAATGTGTTTCAATGTTGAGAGACATGCTAAGTCCAGGTAAAATCTTTTTAGTCTTAAGACTTTCCAAACAATAATCAGTTTTACCTTTACGTCCGTCTGAAACTACGAACTGTGTCCGGCTGTTATGTCCTCATGTCTGTCGCCCATAACGACCGCAAGAATTACTATAAGAATTTTGGTTTATTAAAACTATCAAGTCTCATCGTTTCGTGTATACGGACAGTCTAACATGCCGTAGATTTATATCATGTCGGTCATATCGGTAATCTGAATCATCAGATTGATTTTTCTTTATAACATTATAATAGAAGTTCCTCTTTGTCTGTTTTTGTAGATGCTACGCCGGTAACTCTGGGCAAAGAAGAGTCGACGTGTGCTTCAACTGTTGTCTGAAAAACGGAGGTTGTTCGGAATCCGTTGAAGAGTTTATTTTCACCTCTACCATCACTATTACATACTAATAATTATAACAAATATAAGAGCACGGTTCCATTATTAGTTAATTATAGGTGAAATAAATTGCAATTTAGTCACCAAGATTAGGCAGAAATGGCAATGTAATAGTTTACTAGTTTTCGCGACACATTATTAACTACTAAATATCCAGCTCAGCTACTACGACTAGTGCAGTATCTACTCTCTCACAGATTAATGTCTACTTCAAGACTATAAAACTACAATAATATAATTACTAATACAGCCTTACTTATAAAAACGGCTATCTTTGAAATGGTCAGCTAATTACAGAGGTTTTGGTCGGTAACAAAATGTATTTTGTCAACAAAGAGAGTAAATTGAATTGCTTCTACTCATATAGTGGTCTATTGCCCTGACCCAGGTATTCTAAAGTAGCTAACACATGAATACACGAAAAGGTAGACCTACTTAAAACGCGAAACACTGCTAAAGTTCTTCAGCGTACTTTACGCTCAAAAATTATTTTGCCGCGTTGAGCGATTTTGGTTAAGGCCACCTTATGTGTTTGCGTCAGTGACACGTTTTAAGTTTTAATTTCTATCAGCATTCCCCATGACTGTCTATTTTTTGTACTTTATTTTATTTTAATATAACTTTATATGGACTAGATATAAAATAAATATTTCCATAAAATTTTGTTCTAACGTTAGCTTTAGTATCTCTTTTTAATAAAAATAAGTCTCTGTATAATACACGTATTTTAATTTTCCCAAACCATATTAATTTCATAAACTCGTTTTGAACAATATATTGTAAGCCATTCTAATGCCGGGTGAGTGAAGGAGTGAACGAATGCGATTGGGTGTGAATAGCATAGAAAAAAAAACACAGGCACAATACAACAGCAACAAATAAAGAGTAAAAGAGAAGAATAGTAACAAAAGTACAAGCACAAATTGCGCTGAGCGTGCCCGAAAGGGTTACCAACCCAGCATTTGCTGGGCTTTAGACACGATGTAGGGGGCTGAGTCACCCGCGTCCGTAGGAGAGTTACCGCTATTGTTGTTACCCTACACGTGGTCCCCGGGTGGTGCTAATCAGGTGACACTTACTGTTGGTATGCTTCGGCCGAAGGCTTGTGACCACCCACCGGGCAAAGACGTACCGCCAAGCGGCCTAGCCGTGTTCCGGTACGATGCTCGGTGTAGCCACTAGAGGAGTTGGGTCGAGATAGTTGTTCCACTGCATGCTGACCAGTCTGATTCGCGCTGTTTTGGGCGTATCGGGAGACTAGTTGCGGAGGGTAGCGGGATCCGAGGCACGGTGCGCCGCTGGCCGACCGCAGGTAGTTGGGGGCCCAAGTAGTGTGCCAGCCACACACGAAAGGCTGCCCCGCCAACTGTCGAAAAATCCCGGAATGCGCCATCGTGCTGGTTGGCGACCAGATGGGAGGGCCCGATGGACATCTCCGGGGGGGCTCGGGCGTCCCCGCAGTCTCCGGACTAGTGCCCCAATGATGGCGTCCTATCAGTGCGTGTCTATAGGTTAGTAGCGTGGAACCTCATCTCACTTCCTTCTCCTCTCCTTTCACTCTTTTGAATCTTTGAATGGCAGGTAATAAAAAGAAAACTGGAGTAAAACAGCGGCTGCACCCCCTCCCACACAAAGTGCACCTCACCAATATTAGAGGTCTGCACTCCAATCTCACCTCAGTCCACCATCACCTGGAGACTGAAAAGCCAGCACTGTTTTTCCTTACGGAGACGCAGATAGGAAGTCCGTCTGACGTGTCGTACTTATCTTACCCAGGGTTTACCCTGGAGCACAATTTCAAACCACGCGCGGGTGTATGCATGTATGCCCGAGACGACACTTGCTATCGGCGTCTCCGTAATCTTGAAGACTCCAGGTTCTCAGTGCTGTGGGCTCTGGTGGACACAGGGCTGGATAAGATTATCTACGCCTGTGTCTACCGCTCGCACAGCGGAGATCAGGAGACAACCAGGCTCACAGAGTACCTCAGTGAGGCGGCTGATGCGGCACAGCAACGGTACCCTTCCGCCCAATTAGTGCTACTGGGGGACTTTAATGCCCACCACCAGGAGTGGCTCTCACCATACCAGTGCACTGATCATGCTGGACGAGAGACGCGTAAACTTGCGCTAGCGTTAAATCTCACCCAGCTGGTCCAGGGGGCAACGAGGGTGCCAGATGTTGATTCGCACACAGCCAATTGCTTGGACCTTCTGCTGACAACAGATCCAGACCGATACTCAGTGTCGATTTCTTCACCGTTGGGTAGTTCCGACCACTGTCTGGTGAAGTCTGTGTCCGTCTACTCCCCGCCCGATCCCAGCCTAAGAGGCACCCGGCGGGTATGGCGGTACAGGTCAGCAGATTGGGATGGGATGCGATCTTTTTTCGCATGCTATCCTTGGCAGCCCACTTGCTTCTCTTCGGACGATCCATCGTCATGCGCTGACGCTGTAACTGATGTGTTGCGTCGGGGGATGGAGTACTATATTCCATTCTCTGACGTAGCAATATCTAACGACAACCGACCATGGTTTGGGGCCGAGTGTCACCACGCCAACGCGGCTAAACACAAGGCCTACCAAGCATGGGTCGTCGCTCGAACGCGCAAGGCAAATGACGTGAGTCAGAAGAAGAGAGCCTTCAACACGGCTGCCAAGTCCTGCAAAAAGGTGATGCGAAGAGCACGGTTTGACCACATTAGCAGAATCGGGAACAAACTTGCTTCATATCCAGCGGGTAGCAAAGCGTTTTGGTCCCTGGCTAAGTCGGTTGAATCAAATTTCTGTCGCCCCTCACTACCACCACTGCTGAAACCTGACGGGTCACTGGCCCACTCCGCTGAGGAGAAGGCAAACTTGTTTGCCTCCCTTTTTGCGGAATCTTCACATCTGAATTCTGATGGCGCGCAGCCTCCTCCCTCTCCTGATGGATGTGTGACGAGTATGTCAGACATCCGCATCCATCAAAAGGACGTCCGTAGGGTTCTGCGTAGCCTCGATGTGAACAAAGCGAGTGGCCCCGACGGGATACCAGCAATTGTACTTAAAACCTGTGCGCCTGAATTGTCTCCGATCTTGACACGCCTGTATCGCCTTTCGATAGGGACTGGAAAAGTGCCGAAGGCTTGGAAGCAAGCCAACGTACAGCCCGTGCCCAAGAAGGGCAGTCGAGCTGACCCGGCCAACTACAGACCCATATCTGTAACGTCCATCCTCTGTAAGAGTATGGAACGTGTACTCAACGGTAAGCTCCTGGCATACCTAGAAGCGAACGACATCCTCAGTGACCGCCAATACGGCTTCCGCCGAAATCGGTCCACTGGGGATCTTCTAGCGTATGCCATTCACATCTGGAGTGAGGCCATCGAGAGACACGGGGAAGCGCTAGCCGTCTCCCTCGACATCTCGAAGGCTTTCGACAGGGTCTGGCACGAAAGCCTCATTGGTAAGCTTCCTTCCTTCGGTCTGCCTAGTGGTCTGTGTGATTGGATAGGGGACTTCCTGAGGGATCGCTCCATCCGAGTGGTTATCGACGGCTGCTCGTCCGGTCAGTTAGATATCAACGCCGGAGTCCCTCAGGGGTCAGTGCTCTCGGCAACATTATTCTTGCTGCACATTAATGATTTGCTAAAACCCGGCACCTTTGGGTACGCAGACGACAGCACTGTTGCTGAGAGATACGTGTCCGGCGCACGAGCTACTGGGCCTCAGATTCGGTCTCTCCGGGAGGCCATGGTTGAACGCTTGAACCTGTCCTTGAAGGCGGTCTCCGAATGGGGAGATGCCAATTTGGTCAGTTTCAATGCTGCGAAGACCCAGGCGTGTCTTTTTTCCGCTAAAAAGAGCCAATTTCACCCGGCTCCTTCTTTCCGTGGTGTAACCGTGCCGATAACGGACCATCTCGAACTTCTCGGTGTTACGTTGACATCAACCCTCAACTTCGGTCCATTTATTGAGGCGAAAGCTCAGGTAGCTGCAAAAAAGTTGGGGATTCTTGCTAAGGTGAGACGGTACTTCACGCCTGAACAGCTGCTCAACTTGTATAAAGCGCAAGTTCGGCCATGCATGGAGTACTGCTCTCACCTCTGGGATGGATCTGCCAAATACCAGCTTGATGCACTTGAGTCGATCGACAGACGGGCCAAAAGGCTTATTGGCAACGATGCACTGGTCGCCTCAAAGCTCCAGAGCCTCGAACATCGACGCCGAGTTGCCAGCCTGTCGGTTTTTTATCGGTTACATTTCGGGGAGTGCGCGACGGAACTGCACAATTTGATTCCACCTAGCCCTTTCCATCATCGGACTACAAGACGTACGGCCATGCGCCATCGGTACATGGTGGACATCCCACCCATACGCACAAAGCGTTTTGCTAATACTTTCATTGTGCGTACAGCTAAGGAGTGGAATTCCCTTCCGGGGTCTTTGTTCCCTGATAGCTACAACCTTGGGGTCTTTAAGTCAAGAGTGAATAGGTTTCTTCTAGGCAAGCGTGCTTCACCGTAGACCACGTCATCGCTTAACATCAGGCGAGATAGTGGTCAAACGCGAGCCTATAGACTATAAAAAAAAAAAAAAAAAAAAAAAAGGATTAGTTTGTTTAGAAGCAGTGGGTGTCGGTAAGATTTCCATTGCAGGGCTTGTACTTGGAACCTAGATTTAATGAAGTTTTCAAAGCTGATACAACGGAAAATTATCGTCTCCACTATTGTCCGAAGATTCGTATAGAACTTCTGCTTGAGTGCAAAGCTGCGAATCTGGTGATTGTGAAGCAATACGTCTGAGTGTCATCCCCAGAATCTTCGTCTTAATATCTGCATTACAGTTGTCAGGTGGGAATATAATGGCAGAGCCGGATACAGAATATCCTTCATTTTTCTCCAACTGCTCAGTAATTTTGTGAAAGTGTTGACTTCGTAATTGGCTACCAACCAAAAAAAAACTGATTTAAAACTGAATGGTTTTTTTGGATGAATAACAAAAAAACTACTTTATTATACACCTTAATGTTAACTGTATGGTCGTACATGTTACTAATGTAGTTTTTATAGTAGCCTCCCTCAACCGGCACCACATTGATCGCTCCCGTGCGTCTCGCATCCAGCGGACTCCCGCCACCCTCAGCAGATCACCTGTCCACCTGGTGGGAGGCCTTCCAACGCAGCGTCACATAGGAATTAAAAAACCAAAACTGCTGAAATGTTGGTGTAATACAGCTGTTCCTCTGCCTAACTCTTCAAGCAGTACAGGCGTGACTTCATGTGACTACTTGCTAACAAAACAATCATACTGTAACTGTTTTTAATTTAGTATTTAATGAAGATTCCCAAAATAATATAAAATCAATAGTCTGTCAAACTAAACTCCTCTTGAAAATCAGCTGAATGTGTTTCAGGATCACACACAAAACACGTATCTAAAACTGGTTCATAGATCTCGTAATAAGTTGAGAAGACACAGCTGACAAAACGAAAAATTTCTTTGTTTCGCATTTGATGAGAGAATATATGTTCCGAAGCGTTGTTTTAAAAACAAGTGTATTAGATAGAACAATAGATTATTGATTTGCGACAGTGGGAAAAACGTCAACGTAGTCACAGACTCAGTGAAAAGTGTTATTCATTATTACTAATTAGTAAACTAAAAGTAACATATTTTTCAAAAGTTTGTACTAGATTTTTTATAACATATCCTTTGCCCTTTCATGCTCCTATTCCAACAGAGTAACGTGATCGAGGTTTTACATATTTATACATAGATACACTTTCCGTATTTATTATATTACTCTTTCAGATATAGTCACGCGTGTACCCATGGGGGTTGGCAGAAACTACAGAACGCCACCTGCTACGGACCTTACACACTCCCATTGCTTCATTGACGTTCATGCTTTATAGACGTACCCTACTCTCGTACAGACTGCGCCCCGGGCCTTTCTGAAGAACTTCACCAATGAGATCCTTGGCGTCCCCTTCCGGCGTTTCCACTCACGTCTTGTAAATACCTTTTGGAAATCGCCTTTCATTCATCCTCTCAACTTGGCCAAACCATCTATAAGCATACTCTTTTAAATTTTTGTCACTACGTCATCTTTTGAACCACAACTTTCCATTAGCCCCTTGAGTGCTAATTAACAGACACAATAGAAAAACAATTGTGAAGAGAACCAAAGTTCCTGAAAAGCACTCAAGAGATTATGTTACTCGTACATGGGCCCTAACATAACTTTTGTTATGCTGATGTATATAAAACCGTTTACCTCTGCCCGACCCTTTGGAGTACACAGGTTAGATGTTTTTGTATGTAAATTGCCTGTGTATATATTCAACACAATGTAAATTGTTTTATGAATGAATGAAAAAAAACTTTTCACAAAAAAATACTACCGACTTCCAAATAAGAAAACTACAAAGTGAAAAATAACTTTATTTTTGGAAGTCGGTGTCCATAACGCAAAGAAATGGTACCTACGAAAGACACCGACTTCCAAAAATAAAGTTATTGTTCACTTTGTAGTTTTCTTATTTAGAAGTCGGTAGTATTTTTTTGTAAAAAGTTTTTTTATTTTTCACTTTTTAGTCGTACCTACCTAATAGGCAAGTTGTTTAGTAAGTTTCCTATAACGCCAGAATAGATTACCCGAATATCATGAAACTTGAACAAAACCGATCAACTGAGAGATCTGCTTACCCCTTAAGAGCGTACTGGCGTGATGTTGTGTTATGAAATGGTATAAACAATAAACAGACATGCGATTGCAGCAGTCCCGAGAGATTTTCCGTTATTAACACGCTTTTTTATTTTTTTTTATTTTTATTATTAGCTTGGTATGTATGTATCTATGTATCAATGTAACAATGTATCAATGTAACGGAATCTTAGAACGTGATTTTCACCCACTTCAAAACGTTGGGTTGATTTGAAACTTTGCACACTTATCAAGGACCGATGACAAAGCAATAATTTAAACAGTTTGTCCCATTATCCTTACCATTAAAGCGTGTTTTTTAGTTTTTAGAACTACAATTTATTTATTGAAGAGTTCTGTTGTATATCTTCGAAGTTCTTCTTCAGATCTTCAACAAATTAAAATGGGACCAATTTCGAACGTAAAGAAGTCGAACATAGAACCTCTTCCTTTTTCGAAAGTCGGTTAAAAAAAAGATGTAATGTCAAAGGCGAGCTAACACAGAATTTTAGTTTCGACGGTACATTTAATTAAATTGTCTGTGCTCAGTAGGTGGCTGGCCACGTTTGTTGCAGCGTCAGAAGCAGCTCATCAATGGTGCAAGTAAATAATCAGCTAGGACATTCCAGCAAGTGGGAATAGTCTGTACAGGGGCACCACACTCGTACTGCTTATTCGACTGATCAACAATCCCTCATTTTTCCAAATTGTATTTGCATCGGCCTACTTGGGTGATAGAGACAGATCACAATAGAATATGGTTTTGATTTGTATGATGGTATTGATTTCGAGATACACAGTCATGAGCTCTCTCCACCCGCGCGGTGGGCTGACAACCCACTGGTGTGCCGTGGCTTTTGCGATGGCCGCTCTCACAACGGCCACGACCATCGGCAACGCAGCTGTGTTGGTCGCACTACGTCGGTCGAGGACGGCGCCCGTACACTACCCACTGGCGAGATTGGCCGCTGCTGATCTATTGGTGGGACCGTTTGTCATCCCTGTGGCTGCTGCGAGGGAGCTGTTTGTGTTTCATCTGAGTAAGTAGGGTTGCCAAGTTGTTGTTTTGAATTGGGTACTTTGTAGTGAAGGTTATAACAAATAGAAGGTTTGACCGACAATCTAGTCAAAGTTTTGGCGTGAAGTCGAGGAGTGTTTGATTTTAATTATAGGTACATATAGTACTGAACAGGTGAAAGGAAAATCGTAAATTGTTAATAGATTAAACATGAGTCAGTTTTCAGCCTGTTGCGTGGTTTTAAAGCATAGCAAAAATATTAATGATAGGCCCATTTATCATTTATTTACTTTTCCTTGGGGTTTTATTTACGTAAATTTAAATATGTATATAGCTATAGGTAGCTATACAATCAAATTAAATTGACATTCATCTTAACAATTCCAGCCAGACCCACTCATCTGCAACTTCTGGGAGCTGCTAGACATCATGTGCTGCACAGCATCCATCCTCTCTCTCTGCTGCCTCAGCTGGGCGCGCTGGAGCGGCATTACCGATCCTCTCGCTCGAGCCATGCCAGCTAAGCGAGCGAGACTGTTCGCTGGCCTTGTCTGGCCTTTATCACTGTCTATGGCGCTGCCTACCATCTTCATACCGTCTCCGAAACCTTTGGTTCATGATGCGAAACGTTGTCCTGACAATACTAATCTTAGGTAGGTTGCAATCCCCCCCGGTGGGTTCCCGCTTTGTCGAGGCGGGGGGCCTCAGTAACCGTGGCTTGGTCACCCACGGTGAAGCGAAGAGGAACCCGAGGAGAGGCCGCTCGTCAGGGCATTTGCCGATTAAGACGACGACGTAGCGGCCAACTAGTAGGTTGCGGTGCCGCTTGGTAACAGGTGACATCGCAACTGAGGCGGGCCGCGATGTCTTATGGAGATTCCCAGGTCCCATACGATATCGCGGCTGAGGGTTGGAGGCCGCGGCGGGAAAGGAGTGCCGGTATTGCGGTGCGCCGCTCTCCCTACTTTCCGCGGCCTAGACGGGGTCGCCACCGTCTGATGGCGGACGCGGTGGGGCCGCAGGGGAAGAGGAGTGTCGGTATAGCGTTAGCCGCTCTCCCTATCCCCTGCGGCCGCAAAATGGTAGGTGGCGGGGCCATTGACCTCGACCCTTCACAGTGGGACCAAGGGTGCCATACACGGGGTCGTCTGGCACCCATGTTCTGAATTGGTCCCTGGGGTGGTCACGGCGTACAGTGTGTTCTGGTGCGCCGGTGATGGGGGGTACTCCCCCGAGGAGGGTCCGGTGACGGACAGCCGCGGCGGGTTCGCGGTGAGTGCTAACGCGTGTTCGTGTTCCCGCCATAAGCGGCACTGGAGGACACCGTGGAGTTTTTGGAGTCCCACATAACTGCACTATCTCCCCGTGGTAGTGCAGTATGCATGAGCATTTCTCCACGCAAAAAAAAAAAAAAATGTAGTTTGCAATGGTTTTAATTTACGAGTGTGTTTTTGGCACTCTAGACGTTGAAGACTATCTCACACCTGGTGGTAAGTGATCTAGTGATGATGATGTACGTTTATTGTAGATAAACTATCGTTTCTAATGAACAACCAACCCACACTGGGACCAACTTGAGGCTTTCTCTCAAATACTCGAGGACGCCAGGCTCGATTGTAGTTACGACCTCAACACGAATGCGAAATACGAGTAAAACGACGCTTCATATCGCGGGTTCTATTCCCGCATGGAATAAAATAGTATGTGTATGGCCTACAGATAGTTCTTCTGGATCTCGCTGTTTATGAATGTGAGTATAGATATTTGTAAATGAACCCAACATGCAGGAGAAATTCACAGTGTGGGGCAAAGCTTTTTAAACAAAAAAAAACAGGTTTAGTTTGATGTTTTAAACTACCTAAACATCAAATTGATTTTTGCGATGCCTGCAGCATGGATTGTAGTACGAGTAGGTACTTCAGTACTTGCTGTATTCTAGATACGTGAATTTTCTGCCCTGCAGACCGAGATGATGATGATAAAATTCACTCCCTCTCTCTTTTTAAATACGTTGCCCCACACGAGGAATTACACCTGTATCGTGGGTGCACTTACAAGCAACATAACTCAAAAACACAAACAACCAGACCGGAACAAATACCAGTAAGTCACACAAATATTTGTCGTGGAATTGGAAGTAAGCGCCTCATAATTCTTGTTTTCAGCTACGTGTTCTACTTACCCGCTATCTTGATGGTGACATTGTATGCTCACATTCTATGTGCCTTGTTAGTACCACTGCAGATCCGATCGCACCGCGGTGTCTTGCCCTGCCCGGATACTGGACAAGCGGTAAACTTAATATAAAATTATTATATTTTCACTTATCTACAGTAATCCCCAATCTTTTGGGCGGTCTGAAGTTGGCTACAAATGGCTGCGCAGTAGTAAATCTCATACTAAAACAACAGCGCGCCATGCCATGCGCAGTAGAAAGCCTACGTTCAATCCGGCCAGGAAGATTAGAGATTGCTGTGTTTGGTTACAGTCAGTGTGTAACAAACATCTCCCCATTATACACTATGTAACAATATAGTGTATAATGGGGAATAGATAAGGCCTGTCTACCAGCACTGGGGCAGTTATAGACTAAACACTTCCATATAGCAGTGGTGGCCCAGTGGTAAAGGCTCCGACTTACGTGTCGCAGGTCGTGGGTTTGAAACTTTGAACCTACGCAGGCGCTTTACTTTGTGTAAATTATTTTATCACCACTGCTCTATAAACGGTGAAGGAAAATCTCGCGGGGAAACCGGTTTGTCCTAGAACCAAATATTCGAAGCCATGTGACATCCACCAACTGGCACTAGGCCCGCGTGACGGAACAAGGTCCATACCAGAGGATATCACTCACAGAGAGGAGGCCTAAGTCCCAGCAGTGGAGACATTATAAGACTAATGATGATAACTTCCATAGGGTTCGGGCTGACAGGTACAGACACGGTGTGTATCACAATATTCTTTATCGGTCTGACGTAAATATTATTCAATTTTGCAGTATTATTTGACTTACATAGGATTAAACTTTGATTTTAATCACATCATCAGCAGCGGCGTTAACCATCAAAGCGTTCGAATTTCAAATAATGCCGCCATTGTTTATTAGACAGTTAGGTTACGGCGCTGACTCACTAGGTGTCGCTGTGTGTGGTGTTGTAGTTAAAAATGAGTTATTTCCTTAAGTTTGCGCTATTAGTGGGAGATCCCAGTAAGGAGCAACCTTCACCCGACTGTTTAATGGAAGAAAAGCATGTGGATTTCCGTCTGTGTGATTGGTCAATTGATAGTGGTCAAACCCTTTGCGTTGCTGTATTCACTTACGCAATAAGGCTGCCGGTCTGTCTTAATTCATCGCATAATGTCTTGACAGGAATTTTTCAGGCAACCCACTCGCGATATATTTATTAACATTTTAAATCTATTATATATAAATCAATGACACTTTTCGTTGTAATTTTATAACTCAAGAACGGGCTCACCTATCTAAACCAAATGTTTAGGCTATGTTCGGACTATTTAGTAGATGGTTTATGTAAAGATTTTTTTTTTATGGCAAAACAAAGTTTGGCGGGTCAGCTAGTTTGATATAAAACGGTTGACATCCATTAAAAAAATGGGTTGAAGGTCGCTTCTTACTCGGACCTTAGGCCATATGACATTACTTCTGAGCATTTGATCCTTATTCGCGACACCACCGGATGGTGTAATAATACAGAGTGAGTTTTCAATATCTAGAGTGAATTTCCATTCCTAGCTAGGAGTATTGACTTTTCAATATTCCAATCAATGATGCAGTTTAGTTTTTAGGGCGCACGGTTGGCGCAGTGGTTAAGGTTACACTAGTCAACGGCACGAACTATTTTGTGCGCGGGGTTAAAATGAATTTTATATCAACCAACAGCACGTGCGGAAGAGATTGATGCTGTGATGAGCAGTAGGAAGCTAGTTCACGTACGAATATATACCTTTGCAAATTTGTAGCAAAATAGATAATGATTTAGGACGAAACCGAGCGCGCGAAATTTTATAAACAGACCTTTGGCAGTCTAGATATCATGAAAAAACCACTTAATCTATCTGTTCAAAATAAAATTATTTGCATTGTTGAACTACTAATCTATCCCTGTATGGAGGCCGTTTTGCAATTTTCCGTCTTCTTATGGTATTTATTCGCGCCCAAAAATGCGTTAAAATTAGTGTCGAAATGTGGAATTTTCGACGCTCATAACTTTGAAATATTTTATATTTTTACTTTTTTGCTTCCATACAGGACTAGATAATGATGAGACAAATTGATATTACTTTTAATTTTGAACGTACATTGTCAAACAGTGGAATAATACCTAGACTACGTTTGTATGGAAGAATTTTCGACTAGTGTACCCTTAAGCGATTGACTGCTGCGCTGCGTGTCGCGGGTTCGATTCCCGCACGGAACAACTATTTGTATGACCTACAGATAGTTGTTCCGGCTCTGGGTGTTGTGTATGTGAGTTTATATGTTTGTAAACGCACCCACGATACAGGAAGAAATTCGTAGTGTGAGGCAACGTTTTTAGTAAAGAAAAAAAAAAAAAAGTTTTTGTTTGAATCAAAACGGCCTCTTGTCGTTTTTGAGTGTTTTTCGCTATTCCTCATAGTTTCGGATTGCCTGTATATATATTTTTAATATATATTTTTTTTTTGTTTTTTTTTTTGTGCTTGACTACTATCTCACCTGATGGTAAGTGACGATGTGATCGGCGTTGAAGCACACTTGCCTAAAGAAATAATATTATTTGTTTTAAAAGTAATTTTCTATAAGAATTTGATTATTATTATTTGCTGCAATTACATTATTTTGTAAAATCTCACGCAAGTTCACCTCTTTAAAACGTAAACATGCAGCTTAGTTTTGTAAAACTCGCAAACAGCTGTAACTGTGCTGTGGCGTCATATCTCTGGTTGAACCTAATTCATAATTACCTGGCATAGGGGACACCGTGATCATGAAGGCGGTTCCCCCAGGGCGAGGCCTACCAGTGCACTGCGGTTAGGTTGACCCCTGCGATTATATCTGATGTGGATAACTCAGATGCGTAAATTTTAGTAGTGAGGACTGTGTTCGCGTTCGCGCCGCCCACCTGAGAACTTACTTAAAGAATTCAATCAAAAATTGGTTACTGAAAAACGGATTTCTAAGAGAGACTTACCTCTGAGTTAGTTTTTTAGTTTCTTTAATGAGCAGTCGGCTATGAAACACCGTAATCGTCTTGCTTAAGAAAAAAAAACGTGTAACGTTAGTAATAAAAAATATGTAACGTTGGTAATAAATTAAAGTGCCTAAATATCTAAATAATTTAATTAATTAAAAACAATATTATTGGTGTTTTTATTAGTCTACTTATATTAATTGTTATGTATGTTTGTTCCATTGTTTGTGGTGCTCTAGAGTCTGGCAAACGAAAGTAGAGACTGAAAAAACGCGGCAAATTTAAAAAATATCAGCATAGCAACTCCAGAAACTAGTATACAATACCTGGAATAACCTAATTTGATACTTTAGAATTTACTTTGAAATATTACTTCGTCTGAATAAAAATACTATGGGTACATTTAGGTAGGTAATACTTTAGATATATCAATCTGAATTAAAAAAAAGCAACAATATTCTATAATAATTTTGGTTTATTCACTATCAATCAAAATCTGAATCTAAGTCTTTCATGTGAAAAGATTCATAAGACTCACAGGAATCATTGTTTTACACATTAATAATGAAACTTTTTAAATTATTAAATAGAGAAAATGTTTTTACAAAAATATAAATAATGATTACGAATTTAAACAAAGTATCAACTTAGTAGCGTCATACGGAAAATTGGGTTGACATTAATATAGCATTGCCATATAAAAAGTTTGCAAATAATTCGAGTGTCTACTTTCGTTTGCCAGACTCTAGTAGAGACCAAACTCGTCGATTGATTTTATTGATTCTTACGTCAATCGATTTGTTTTGGGAGTCACTTTTTATTCATAGATAAAAAATCTGTAAAAATTCAATATGGCGACAACCAGAAGCCATAATTATTATAGGAAAAAAAAGCAGTCTACAAGCTATGTTATGTGGGGAATCATTGAATAGGCATTTGAAAATCTAATTTATGTTTCTTTTATCATTTTCCATTTCGATTGACCATTAAGTTTACGTTATTATTTGCTTATTTTTGTTTGTACTTCAGGACGAAACCCCTAAACTAGCATTAAAAAGAAGCGTTCGTTGCTTTAAACAATATTTGTTCACAGGAACGTCAAACGAATACTGTGTAAGTTACATTTCCAATCGTTTCTTACCAACCTTTGTAATTTATAGGGCGTAATCATCAAACTAGGTGGACCGAAGACCTTGGGCACGCCACAATCGCGGCAATAAGGCCCCTCTTTGTGGAGTGGCTTGAGAGGCGCCACGGCGTCCTCACCTTCCGCCTGACGCAGGTCCTCACCGGACACGGCTGTTTCGGGAGGTTCCTGTTCAGGATTAGGCGGGAGGTAACGCCCGGGTGTCACCATTGCGTGGATTGCCCGGAGGACACGGTGGAGCATACGGTGGAGGTCTGGCCTGCTTGGGCTGGGCACCGCCGTGTCCTCGTGGAGGCGATCGGCGGTGGCAACCTCTCGCGTCCGGCCCTGGTTCAAAATTCAAAAATAAATTCATTTATTTGCTAGAATGTAGGTTTACAAAGTAGGATCTTAAATCTATGACGGTGCCTTTACATTCTACCATTAAATATGGTGTGCAAATGTTTAATTTCAGCTTGTACTATCATCTAAACTTATCTTTAATAAATTAAGAACATAGACAGTAATAACAAAAATACCTCATGCAATTCTAAAGGAACTAGTTAATTAATTGATGTCACAGTCACATTATTATACCGATGTCAATTCAAACAATGTCAGAATAAAATTATAAATTATTGTAAATTTAATTGATAATGTCATACTTATTATAAAAAAATATTGTAAATTTAATTAATAATGTCATAAACTATTATAAAAAATATTGTAAATTTTATAGATAATGTCATAAACAATTTAAAAAAAAATATTTTGAATTGATAACATCATAACTATTTTAATTTCCATACATTTATATACACCAATATTATATACAGGTATATACCAATATTATATATTTCAGTTTCTTTCGCCGCGATCTGACATGTATTCATTGAGATCGTAAAAACATTTTTCTTTTAACCATTGCGTTAATTTTTTTTTAAACATTCGAAAAGGTAAATCTTTAAAGGCGTCTGGTAATTTGTTATACATATACCTTTACAGCATTTATGTACGAGTTTCTTTTATGCAATTCGAGCCTGCATTGCGGTAAACAGAGCTCATGTTTAAATTTATTCTTATTTCTAGGAGCTAAATTGCGCTTGGTTACATTTTTGTGTTTTATAAAATACTTCGGATGTTGTTGTACAAGTAGGCATAATTCTCTAATATACATACTATAACGGTAATGGTAGAATATTATACTTTTTAAATAAGGGCTTACAGCTATCCGTATACCAGGCCCCACATATTGCACGCACACATTTTTTTTGTACTCTAAACACTTTCATTATATCCACCGAATTACCCCACAATAAGAGACCATAACCGAGTACGGATGACACGTAACCATGATATGCACAAAGAGCCGCTTCTGTAGATACCGTGACTCTTAATCTTTTTATTGCGTAGGCAAATCTGTCGAGTTTATCACAAACGTATTCTACGTGTCCTTTCCAATCACAGTTTTTATCCAACATTATACCCAGAAATTTAGTACTTTGAACTTCTTCGATGATAGTATCATTATATTTAACATTTAAAGTCAATGGCTTTCTTTTATGCGTATGAAATTGGATCATTTTAGTTTTCTCCATATTAATTTGTAGGTTGTTAGAATGTAACCAGTGTATTATGTTGTTTATTGCGTTGTTTATTTCTAGTTCATATGAATCTCGGTTTTCACATTTCACAATGAGGGTCGTGTCATCAGCAAACAATATTGTGTTATGGCAGGTGATATTTGGGAGATCATTAATATATATTAGGAATAAGAAAGCTGCCAATACTGTGCCCTGTGGCACTCCAACACTATTTTGTCGATAGTCACTTCTATGTAACATCTTTTTGTTGCTATGATTGATTTTAGAGATTTCCACACATTGTTTTCTGTCGTTAAGGTAGTTTCTCAACCAGTCATTCGCTTTTCCTCTTATTCCATATTTTTCTAGCTTATATAAGAGCAAATCGTGGTCCACAAAATCGAACGCTTTACTCATGTCAAGGAAAATTGCAGCAATTGGTACTCCATCATTTATAGCCTGGGTGATAATTTTGATCAAATTAAAACATGCCAATGAAGTAGTACTACTCTGTCTGAATCCATATTGCTCGTCTTTAAGTAGACGATGGCTTGTTGTAAAATCTTGAAGCCTTTTTAACATGATTTTCTCGAAGATTTTGGACATAACTGGTATCAGTGTCACTGGTCTATAATTGTTCATGTCGGATTTTTCTCCTTTTTTCAAGTGGTTTAACTATTGACTTTTTCAATATGTGTGGAAAGGTCCCTTCCTCAAACGATAAATTAATTAAATAACACAGCGGGTGACATATGTATGGTGCGCACAATTTGATTGCGTTGGTTTTTATGTCATCTACTCCTGCTGCATTTGTGTTATTAAGATTTTTAATTACTTGAAATACTTCCATTGCATCAGTAGGTTTAAGGAATATTGTATGCTCGTTATTAGTATCAATCGTTTTGTTTATCTCGTCTTTATTATATTTAAAATTCTTGACATTTGTCAATTGTATATAAAACTCATTAAATTTGTCACTTATATCCTTAGGGTCTTCATATGTTCGATTATTGCAGATTATTTTGTCAATTTTTGTTATCGTACTTATGTCCCCAATGCTGTCATTAATGACTGCCCATGTGGCTTTACATTTATTTTTATTAGTGTCAATATATTTCTTACTTTGTAGTTGTCTAGATTTATATATGCAATTTTTGAGTATGTAGCTGTATGATTTATAATGATTATTTGACTTTTTCCTGTTTATTTTATTGTGTTGTTGGTTTAGATAGAGATATCGTTTTCTTATGCAAGATCTTCTTATGCCCTTCGTTAGCCATCTATGGTTCCCTTTTTTAGTTGACCTCTTTATTGCATTTATTAGGAAGCACAGATTGAAAAATAATTTAAATAGAGCATGAAATTCATTGAAAGCTTCTTGCAAGTCATTTTTTTCGTATACATCTGAAAAAGTAAGAGATGACACACAACTATAGAACTTTTCCATGTTTTCTCTACTATAATCCCTGACATTTTCATACCAACTGTATGTTTCGTACGATTTAATAGTTTTCAACGATAGCGTTTGTCCCGTTTCGTGGTCAGACAACGCAAGGTGATGCACCTCAGCTTTAATTTGTTTGATGTTGCTTGCCAACTGATCAAGACATGACAATTGCCTCGTTGGTGTTTTGATATGCAATTCGATATTAAAATTCTTCAACATACACTTCAATTCTTCGCTACTCTTGTTTTTCTTTAGGATGTCCAAATTCCAATCACCACAATGAATAATTTTTCTATGTTTCCTAGTAAGTCTTAGTAGTAACTGCTCTAGTTTTTCAAGAAATATTTGTGGGTTGCTATTAGGAGTTCTATATAAACAAATAATCATAATTTTATTTATTTCTACGCCACAACATTCAAAATTAAATTTACATGTCAAGTCATTAATATTAGCCAAAGATATAAATTTCAAATTATTATTTATCATTATACATACCCCTCCTCGTTTATTGTCACGTGAATATGATGCAACTAATTTGTTGCATACGCTGCGTAAACGGTTTAAGTTACGCAACAATCATGTATGTAGTGTAGGTAGGGTAGGTAGGTAGACAGTTAACGGGAGCGAAGCCACGTGGGACAGCTAGTCAAAGATAAACTTCAAGATTACATATGCATTGAAAAATTCACATTGTTAGGTACTTGCCTGTATTTGACTTCATTCACGAGAGGTGAGGGCTTATCCATTGGTCCACCATGCTTGCGTGTATTAGCCATGCAGCTGGTATTATTATTATATCAGCGAACGTCAGTTTATGAAATGGTTTTCCTTTTTCATAATTGTTGACAGATTTTTATTACCACAGAAATATAAAATACATGAGAAGTGGCAAGGGGGCGTGTCGGTGTCCGCGCGACGTGGTCTGACTGAGCATGTCATAGACAAATGGCCGTCACCTCGAACTAGTGCGCTTTCGACCGTGATCGTGAAAAGTTGTAAGAATGCCGTGTTGTTCAGTGGTTTCTTGTAAAAACCGAAGCTTAAATCAAAACTTTGTAAATCATGGAATCACTTTCCATATGTAATTACAAGTATTTTATTATATTTGTCTTTAAAATCATGAAAAACAACTAATCGCAAAATATTTCTTGCCTATACTATGTTATTTTTGGTTTCAAATAGCCCAGCGACATACTATTTTTGCATTAAATACATTGCTTCTTAACCACTACCTAAGTTTGTCGCTGAGTGACTGAACAAGCAATGTAAAAATCACAAAACGATACTTTACTAAGCGGATGCATCGCGTAGTACGGCCGCTGCTTCTTGCGACGAGTTAGTGCTGTGCTTATGCAGATCCACTAACGTAGGCTATCGACTACAACGTCGATTGACGAATGAAATATTGCTTTTATAGTTTGTTTTTCAATTTGTCAACCGTTTTAACCCGGTTGGCAGATCGATGTGAAATAATGTTTATTACTTATTTTGATTATTTTACAGCGTGGTAGAGGTAATGCATAACTAACATTTTGACAAAAAATGCCACCCCAGTAATACCAAAGTGTCAAGTGCTGCACAAATAGGTACCTCCACTTTACAGGTCATTGACTAAACACCATAGCAGGATTCAACAATACCACCTGTTTCAATACGCTATGACAGCCTAAACCAACGTAACCAGATTTTTGATTTTTTGAATTTTTTTATTTACTTAATAATATATATTTTTAGGTACATATTGTTTATTTTTATTATAATATTTTCTGGGCATGCTATTTTTAATGTATTTTATTTACAGGACTACAAAAAAAAAATATATAGTAAATGGGAGAATCGATAACTTTCCGATTTAGTCAATCACTGGCGTAAATGTAAAATAAATTGCTTTTGCACAGCACAACGATAGCGTCCGATGTTTTTGTGTGCGTAAGTTGTACGGTGCATGGTAAATACACGCTGTGTTGATGAGATAAAGTTTATAACTGACTGTGTAGTACGTTCTGATTCCGTATTCTGATATTGCCTTTACTGAACTGCATGTGTAGTAGTTGCCGTGTGGTAGGGGCAAACTGGAGACACAGGTTTCCGATATATTTTCGTCTACATGCCATTTCTCCTTGTTTATTATATCTATGGTTATTAACGTGTCTGTTTACAGTTTCTCCTTGCCAACAGCGCGCCACCCGCATTATCATCAGACTGATGGCGTTGTTCCTCTTCTGCTGGACTCCATTTTTTTTTTTTTTTTTCAATTTATTTAACGGCCATGGATACAAGTCCTTAAAGCCTAACTTAACTATTTAAAACAAATCTGTATTACAATTTTCCTACAGTACTAACAATGAATTTATACAAAGGTTTAAAATACAAAGATTCTGATAAAATTGTTTGCAAATCGTTCGGCACTTCCTTAACGCATACACTTTGTAACTCTGACACTAAGACCAAACGTTCAAAGTTAAATTTTTGACACTTCATTATTATATGATCAAGGTTAGCGACCTCGTTGACACAACAATCACACTTTCCTTCAGGTATAATTTTCAGTCTTGCTAGATGAGCTGGAGTTTTACAGTGGCCAAATCTTAATCGATTAATTGTAGTTATGAAATTTCTGCTATCAGCGTCTTTGTTTTTATGATACCAGGGTCTTAGCGGCGGGACCTCCTGAATTTTTGTGTACCACTTGCCTTTTTCTTGGCTTATAATTTTCCAATACTCATGCCATAATATTTTTAGGTTCCTAGATAACTTTTCATGATAGTCTGTAAAAGGAACTTTAAGCAAAGCAGAGTGATCTTCATCACAAACTCCTCGGGTCGCCCTGTCCACCATTTCGTTGCCAGAGATACCACAGTGAGAAGGTACCCATTTAAATTTAATACATTTGCCTCTTTGTCTTAACTCTAATAAAGTTTGCCTTATGTTAAACAAAATAAAATTCAGATTATATCTATAGGAATTAGTTTCTAAAGCTAACAAAGCACTTTTACTATCTGATACAATTACAATTTTAGAACTATTTACAGAATTTACATACAATAATGCTTTATATATTGCATAGCATTCAGCTGTAAAAATACTACAATTAGAGTCTAATTCAAAGCATTTGGTTTCTTTTACTTGTGGATCATAATATGCTGCAGTAACTCTATTCAAAACTTTTGATCCATCTGTATACAATTTATAAATATTTGGTTGACTGTGTAGGTACTCTAAAAATTCAGACTGGCCAGAAACCTTTTCAAAATCAATAATAATAAAATCACTATTTATACAGTTATAATCAATTGTATATAGTGGTAATAAATTTGAAGAGTATACATTATTGGTTAAAGTTTTGATATTTAATGTTATACATAAGATTTCTGGTAAATGTCCAGACACAAGCTGTTGAGCATTTATAATGATATTATTAGTTAAGTTGTTTGGAAGAGCCTGTTTTGGTAAAATCCTGTTTAAAACAAATAAATTTTTAGTAGCCAGTAATTTAAGACAAAATTTTTCTGCGATCTGTAAACGTCTGAATTTTAGTGGTATTATACCTGATTCAGACTCCATTGCATTTATTGGTGTTGAGCACATGGCTCCAGTGATAATTCTAAGTGCTTTATTTTGTAAAATGTCCAATTTTCTGAGGTGACTAATATTTGCATTCATATATGCTATAGAACTGTAATCAAAATGACTCCTAACAATACTCTTATATAGCATAGCCAGAATTTTTGGATCTGAACCCCAATGAATACCTGCTAAAGAACGTAAAATATTTAGTCCTTTGCTGGCATTCCTTAAAATGATGTCAATATGACTTTCAAAAGTTAATTTAGTATCTAGACATACACCAAGAAATTTCTTTTCATGTAACCAGTTCAACAAGTTATTATTAAAATAAATAGAAGGAATTTCATCAAGTTCAATGAATTTTTTACTAAATAACATAGCACCACTTTTGCTGACATTAATATCTAGTTTTAAACTGTTGTAAAAACTATGAACCTGATGTAAACCCTTGTTCAAGTTACTTATGGCCTTATTTATGTCTTTATTTACACTATAAACAACAATATCATCAGCAAACAATAAACACTTAACAGAGGATTCTGTTAAATATTTATTAATTTGTGAAGTATATAAATTATATAACAATGGAGAAATAGTAGAACCCTGCATTGTTCCTTTATACACGTGTCTAGGTCCATGTAAAATATTATTATATTTAACATACATTACCCTATCATACAGAAATGTGAATATCCATTTACAGACTTTACCTGGTACACCAATATCACTTAAGATCTGAATAAGTACAGAAGGATTAACATTATCAAAGGCCCCACTAACATCAAGAAAACTACAGGCTGTATAAGTGTGGCTATGAAAGGAATTTTTGATATCTGATATAAGAGACAAGAAATTTTCTGCTGCAGATTTACCTTTGCGGAAACCAAACTGTTGTTCAGGTAAGATGCTATGTTTTTCACTATAGTACTCTAATCTAAATTTTAGCATACATTCAAATAGCTTACCTAAGCAGGATGACAGAGATATTGGTCTATATGAATTACAATCATTTTTTGGTTTTTCAGGCTTTAAAATTGGAATCACACACTGAGTTTTCCAAGAGTCTGGGACAGATTCCGATAACCATAACAAGTTGTAAATTTTAAGTAATGTTAGTTTTGCTTTAGTATGGAGGTTACGAATTAATTTATAGGATATGTCATCAAGACCAGGAGTAGTATCCTTTCTAGATTTAAGAGCAATATTGAATTCACTTAATGTAAAAGGCTCTGATAAAAAGCGACTTTCAGTGTTTCCAGCTAATTCAAAAATGTATTTTAACCTTGTTGTGTCAATATCTTTTTCAGGTGGAGACATAGGAGCATATTTGTCAAGGAAAGAGGGAATCCATTCATCATTTTTAGGAGGTTTTCTAAATGCCACGCGTTTAAATCTACGGATGTAGTTCCAAATCATGCTAACAGGTGTGTATCTATTGAAAGCTTCACATAACAATCTCCAACCAAGTTTCTTTTTATCACCAAGTAATTTCTTTTTTTTCGCATCAACCTTCTTATATTGTATATAATTATCTATTGTAGGATAGGATGTATAGTTTATCCATGCTAATTTACTATTATTGACAGCAATGGAACATTCATTGTCCCACCAGGGAACTGGTTTTTTAATTTTATATGATGATTTGTTCACAATTTTCGGAATATGCTGCAGTTTTATATTGTTCAGTATATCACAAAAACTGTTATATAAATCCATTGAGCTAGCTGTTGTAAAGTTTAAATGATCAAATGCTTTTTCACTTTCAGAGTTATACCTGGACCAGTCAGCCTGGCTATATATGAAGCGTTCCGATGGATAACCTATCTCATATTTTTCTACAGAAGTCTGAATATTTATAATTGTTGGAAGGTGATAACTACCCATTGGATCGTCATGCACTTTCCAGTCACATAAAGGAGCTAGAACAGGACTCACACATGATATGTCTATAGCAGATGGATTATGATGAATGGTGCCCACAGTAGTTGGAACTCCTGTATTTAAAATGCAAAGATCACACTCATCTAATAAATTATAGACCTCATTACCTCTCGAATTCGATGACAAGCAACCAAATGCAACATGATGTGCATTTAAGTCACTTAATAAAATGTTAGGCTTGGCCAAATCATCAATAATCTTTTTTAATTTTCTACATTTAAATCGACCTCTTGGAGGACTATATGCACTAAGTATAGACAAATCTCCTACACCAGTCTTAATAATAATAGCAACTGTTTGAAGATTATCATAGTAAGGAGTATGAACCACCTTGTATTTATAAGTATTCTTGATTAAAATAGCGACCCCGCCATAACCATTAGGACCATTCTGTTTTATAATATCATAGCCTGAAACACTGAAAGTGCTCCCTTCTTTGAACCATGTTTCATTCAACGAGCAAACGTCTATATCATTATCAGAAAGAAAGTTAATTAATAATGGTTTTTTATTATTAGCACTCTGGATATTAAAATGAGCTATTGTTATATATGTCTTATTGTAAGTTTTGTTATAAGATCTAATATTATCCATTAAAGTAAATTAGATAGAAAAACATCTTTTATTTTATTTAAAGTCATCGGCTCTGTTCCAGATGAATTTGCTAATGCTACTAAGGACTTAACTATGGCATTTAAAATTATTTCATTATTAGCAATTTGTTCAATTTCATTCTTTTTTTCTACTACTACATTGGTTTTTTTATTTACAAAAGCAGAGTCATTTATTACATTATCAGAGTCATTTACAATTTTATTTACATTTTTATGTGCAGGCTTAGATTTTAAAATAGGGAAATTATTATCGTCTTTAGCTACAGAGGCAAATGTTCTGTGTTGGTTTAATATTGAATTGCGTTTTTCTTCGTATTTCTTCTTTTTAATCGGACAATCCCGAGATATGGCAAGGTGGGCCCCACCGCAGTTAATGCATAATAAGGTATCTACCAAGCATTCCTTATATAAATGATTTCCTGAACATGATGAACACATTTGTTCGCTTCTACATATTTTCGCAGAATGATTGAATTTGAAACATTTGTAACATTGCACCAGAGGTGGAATGTAAGCATTTACTTGGTATCGAAATAAATTTATAAAAACATATTTCGGTAAAGTTGTAGATGAGAAAGTGATAGCCACTGTTGTCAAAGGAACTAATTTTCGGTCAGCATCTCTCTTCATAAATCTTTTTATTGAGATCACGTCTGCATCGGATGTAATATTTCTATAGATTTCCTCATTGGACATGTCAATGGGAACGAATTTGATAATGCCCACTTTCTCCACCAAGTGGGCGGGGATGAAGGCACGAAGTTTATACTTAATTAAAAAGTTGTCTAACTTTAGAAAGCTGTTAGCTGCAGCTGCTTTCTTGAATATAATGCCCACCTTAAAGGCATTTATACGATAAACGCTTGTTATACCCTTTATATTATCGGTAAATAATTTGGTAAGTTTTATGGGGTTTTTGTTACCAAGTTTTTCCTTTTCTTTAGATTCCACGTAGACTGTATAGTCAACATTGGAGGTATTTTCAAGGAAAAGTCTTGTATAATTAGTTTTAAAATACATTTTGTACCTTTCCTCATCTGTTGGGTTGGATATCTTCGGCATTTTTCTTTTACGATCCGAGGAATCATCATCCCCGTCACTGTCCGACCCCATTTTGGGGCGAAAACGTGTCAAAAACTATTAAATTAAAACTGTTTTCCTTACTTTAAAACGAAAATAAAATGAAATTATTGGAGACAAAATTTCAAGCTCCCGCTTAATTTGACTTCCCGCCAAAAAGTCTGCTGGACTCCATTCTTCATAGTGTTGCCAGTTGGTAAGTTTATTATTTGCTATCTGAAAGTATCTGCGCATGCCTTCTCTGTTCCCACACTCGCATAGTCCAATGGAACGGTATATCTGTTTTACTTGAGAGAGCTCAGACACGGGACTAACGGCTTGACGTGCTTTCAGTGGCACGAGGGTATCTCACTGCCACTTTACACACTCTAGCTAGGTGATGGGGTCTGTTGGGCACTCAATCGATTGCGTACCCAGGTAGGCCGCTGCAAAGACAATTTGGCGAAATGGGGTTTTATAGACTCGTCTGTGTCACACAATGTGAGTGCGGTTCCCCTGTGCAGAATATGACACACATGCTGGAGTGCCCCAAGTGCCCACACACTTGCACTTTGGAGGACCTAATGAACGCCACTGATGCTGCTATTGATGTGTCTGCCTACAGGTCACAAAATATCTAAAGAGATTTCCATCGACTCGAAAAGAAGAATAAGGCGGGCTGATACCAGTCGGGGATCCGCGCTGCAAGCTTCGCTGACGAGCTGAGTCAGGCCAGATGTGCCGTTGACACCCACTGTTAGGAACCGCTGAAGTGCAGGGTAAATATTGTTTGTTTAAACCGACTTTACCCAAAAATAGGAAGTTCTAAAACCTAAAAGCAAGTGGCCGGTCGAGGTACGATTTAATATCAGAAGAAGTTTAGGAGTTTTAAGGTCTTATCTTATGATAGAGGCAGGTCAAAACCGAACACTTGCGACCCACAAGTTAATAGTTTAGTAGTTACTATCAGAAGCATTGTTAAACCTTTAATAAGGTCGAATGTTCTAACACGTCGGCCCTTATCTGGTAGTCTTTATCTCATACAAGTCAATATAAGGCCTTAAATGAAGATACGTGGTTGAAAGGAATGGCTGGGGAAACGGTATAACACATAAAGCTTCCAATGGACTCCTGGTTCGAGGATCTCTTTGGACTTTCTAAGTAGTAGAAATACCGGTAATAATCTCGTATCGGTTGGCAGGAGCAAGAAGGAGAGGCGGGGTGGAGGGGGAGGGAGGGAGAGGTGCCCCTTCCACCTGGCACCACCCCCATGAAAAGGAAACAAACCGTTCTTGAGAAAAACAAATTATTGTAACCTAACCTCATAACAATTTAAAGTTGCTTCTGCATCGTCGCCGGCGCTGCGGGAGGTGCAACCCCTTCGCCCTAACGTAACATAACACACTCATGCTCACCTCCGCAGCTTCGGCAAGCCGTTACTACTACTACAGCGGGCGGGGTTGCTCTCCAATCGCGCCTCCAGTTTTATAAACACTCTAGGGGTAGCAGCCAAAAGACTACGTGAAGTCGGGTGCCCCGACTCTGTTTTGGAACAGATTCGACCTCTTTTAACCAAGAAGTAGGGTGTACACTAACTTTCTGAGCAGGATTTCTAAGTTGTTATAAAAAAAAACAACAAAAACACCAAGAAACACAACTCGGGAAACGGAATGAACGAAAGCAAATGACACTGACACTGACACAATGTCTCACATGATGCAAATGGCTTAGATATTTTTTACGTTCCGTTTCAACAATTTTGCTCGTCATATCGCCACAGAGAATATACTGGTACTGATTTGGTTCTCAATTACCACTGACTTCTAACATACAAGAGGTCAGTGCAATTACCCATTTTAACGATTCGTTTTCACTTTTTATCTAATTGGGAATAAATTTTTGTTATTTTCTCGAAAAATATGCATTATCTTGTAGTAAGAGTGGTAGCGTTTTAATCAGGGACCCAGCCCCTACCAGCTTTAACCAATTTTACTCCCTCCTTTCCTCCTTTTTAAGCACATATAATACAGACTTTCTTGAGGATGAAGACAAAATAAATTGAAACAACTCAGTTTTAAAATAAATAATATTTATTTACACAATACATTCAATATTTGTGTACCTACACTTCTTTGGTATAAACACTACCCATTTATTATTAAAACAAATATATAAAATTGCACTCGCAAAATACTGTTTTATGTGGAATATTAAACTACACTTAGAATTTACAAAATTTTAACAACAACAATATTATTTACAACTTAAATAAACTTTGAAATAGACTACGAACAATGTAACAGCCTAAAAACTAAAATATTGTGCGATATAATATTATCTTTTCAAGAAAATAAAAATGGTTGTAACTTTGCAATCCTACTCAGGAATGACTTGGGAATACACTCAGTAGTTACATAGTTTAGAATAAATTATTATGGTGTTTTTAAAACGTTCTGTTGCATAACGAATAATAAAATTACTTATTACATAATTTTTGTTACACTCTTGCAACTATTAGGTACCTACGTCATCTTTTTAAGAGATTTATCCAACAACAAAAGACTGAATCACTGGTCGTTCCAATTTGCAAACCCCTACTTCAATATTTCAAATGTTCTATTCCGGTTTGAATATTAATATCATTTTTTCTTAGACAAGTCTAAATAAAAACAATAATAGATTAACAATCTGTTCATTTTCTATGTTTTTACAGCTGATATCTTAAGATGGCGGCGACTGACAAGATGGCGGACACGATTAAAGGCGGACGCGAAAGCGTGGAGGCGCCACCAAAGTCTTTGGCATCCGGCGAACAGGTTTTGCATGTGCAGCGTCCAGACAGACAGTATCCAGGCTCGTTTTCTTCAGATACACATTCCTGGAAAAAAAAATACGCCATTAACTACCATCATATCATATATACATAAGACTTAGGTATGTTATGAAGTTGATATGATAGGCCTGGTGCCACTTATAAATATTGTTGATGAATTTTTGTGTTAAGGTTAGTGAGTCGACGGCATGAACTATTTTGCGCACGGGGTTAAAATGCATACTATCTCATCCGACAACACGTGCGAAAGAAATAGATGCTGTGATGAGCAGTAAGAAGCTAGTTTGCGTACGAATTAGCACTTTTGCAAGTTTGTAGCGAAATGGATGATGATTTAGGACGAAAACGAGCGCGCGAAATTTTATAAACAGATCTTTGGGAGTCTAGATATCATGAAAAAACTACTAAATGTAAATTTTAAAATTATATGCATTGTTGAACTACTAATCTACTCCTGTGGTCGTTAATCAATTTTCTTTCGTCTTATGGCATTTATTGCCGCCCAAAGATTCGTTAAAATTAGTGTTGAATTATGGAACTTTCGACGCTCATAACAATTTTTTTTTTTAACTTTTTTGTTTCCTTACAGGGCTAGATAATGATGAGACAAATTGATATCATTTTTTTATTTTGAACGTACATCGTCAAACAGTGGAGTTATCGCCATACTACGTTTGTATGGAAGAATGATCGACTAGTGTACCCTTAAATGTAAGTTTTCATCATGTGTTAGTTTGAAAAATGCTTTGTAAATATTTGAATATGTACTAAGTAATAAAGTGAATGAATGTTGACTGACTAATTTCAAGTAACTATTAGTATTTTTCTAAACGTATCCCTGAAACATAATGATAATTGCATACGGAGCAAAGAGCCCTCGTGTATCCGCAGGCGTAGCGTGTGACGCCCCCGCTAGATGGACTTTTGTGGCACAGCTTTGGAGAGCCTATGTCCAGCTGTGGACTGCGATATGCTGAGTTGATTGACAAGTCACACATACCTCGTCTCTCCTACACTCCTGTCCCGGTCGTCTCCTATGCCAGCACCTGGCAGGGGTGCCAGCCGGGCGTGCGCTATAGGCACAAGCACAGGCCCCTCCCAGGCACAGCGCGGCGCCTGGAGACCGCGCGTCTGGTAGCCCGGCCAAGCCGTCGCATTGGACGTCGTACTCGCAAGATTCGTTGAGCTCTTTTACGGCTGAAAAGGGGAAAAGCTTAATTAACGTTTTTCTTTCCTCTTCTGAAAACGTACGCTTTTTCTCATGCATGGAGCAGAAAGAACGGCCTGGTACGTTTCCATATATAAGTGCTTTTTTGCTTTTCGTATCGTGGTGGAAAAATAAGATAAACAAGAAACTTCGTGTGCTCAGATTGATCAGAAAAGTTCGTTAGGTGCTATCTGTGGACTGGAGTCAAAGGCCTATCTTACTAATTGATCCACGAAATAATTTTGAAATCATACTGATGAATCTAATAAAGTTAACCATCAGAATCAAAAGCCCTATAACCATGATCACCCTGACCTAATTAGAACATTATCAACACACTTAGATACAACAGCCTACAACCTACTTATTACACTTTCATGGAAATGACCAGTTTGTAGGTTTTAATAACTAAAACCCTGGCCCTAATAAAATTTTAACCATATTTACATCCAAACTGGCACACTGGATGCAAATTGCATCTAACTATCAATTAATTTAGCCCCAGAAATTAAAGCTATAGTTAGGACCATTGGATCAAGGGCGTGATAATACGAATGGTGAACGCTATTGAACTTAGACATGCATTCTATGGTTTGTTGATTAATCTATAGGTAGATTCGTTTTGAATTATAAAAAGAATGTGTGTAGTTATATTTGGGTTAAAAGAACAAGCTGAGAACACTTATCGATTATAGTGTTATTGGTTTGCTCGTCACCGTTTAATTACTGCTGCGATTTAAGACGATTTTAGCTTTTAAAATAAAACTAAAAACAAAATATTTTCTTTCAATTGAACAATCCAAAGATATTGTATTAATAATTTTCAAGCAGTCATTGCCAAAACATGAAGCTAGATGCACACTGACATGCGTAGGTAGATCTTTTTGGAGAATAACGTGCAAGAAAATTCACTGAAACTAAATAATTATTACAAAGTATTGGTTACATTATCCTTGTTGTTCGAAATTACAAATATGTGAAATATCCTATATCAGTACTACCTGCTATATCTAAAATACTAGAGAAACTTTCAAATAAAAGATTAACTGACTTCCTTAATAATTATCACATATATATTACACAGTATGGTTTTCGACAGGGGAAATCAACTGAAGATGCACAGCTTTAAAATCTCTAATTACTGAAAACCTTGATCTTGGAAAGAAATGCCTCTCTGTTTTCCTCGACCAAAGAAAGGGTTTTAACACAGTTTCTGTTCCCATTCTTGTACGCAAGCTTGAATATATAGGAATAAGAGGGGTTGCCCCACTTGAATTAAAAGCCACCTAACACATCGAACGCAAAAGGCTAGAATTAGCCAGTTTACAAGCAGTAACTGAAAAACTTTCGGGGTACCACAGGAAAGCGTTCTTGGGCCCACCTTGTTTCTAATCTATATCAATGATCTGTGTGAGTTGGAAGCAGGTGGTGCTCGGGTATTTTCTTATGCCGATGACATTGTGCTGGTTTTTACCTTCGAATAACTCAAAAATATAATAATTGAGTGAGCATTTAAGAAATTTAGATGCCACATTTGAGTGACCTTTTCGAACAAAGTAGGATAGTTGCAAGCCAAGATTTTCATAAAGGTGGTACACTCTTATCCACAACAACAATCGAAGATACTCACATTCCGCATAAGATTTGGTTCCATTACGCGCCACCCAATTGTCCCTGCAGCGGCACGCGCCTCTGCACTCCAGACCTCCATATGATACTCATAATACAACCAACATCAATGATACTCACATTCCACACAAGAGTTGGTTCCATTATGTGCCACCCAGTTATCCCTGCAGCGACACGTGCCTCTGCACTCCAGGCCTGCGCCCGCGCATTGCAACTGATCTTCACACTCCTCGCCCAGCGTAGCGTCGCGGACACATCTGGAATAACACGATAGGTAAGATAAGACAAACAATGGAGGAAATAGGACGGTGAAAAGTGTCATCAATCAAAAATTCAAATTAAGCTGAAAGCCAGCACTTTTCAAACATCGGCTTTACATAAAGGCAGTCCCCAAAACAATCGCTATTCGCCACTTCTTGGTCTAGTGTTTTAGCTAGCTTAAAACTTTCCCAAGCTTTCAGCTTATCAAGACGGGCACGACCTTCAGAAATGAAGACAACGAACAAGAAGAGAAAAAACATCCTCAATTCTTCAAACGGCGCAACAAACACTCCAGCAACACATGAAAGGAAACCACCTGATCCTGATTGCTACACCCTGGCGTCCTTTGGGATGGTTTCAGTAGGCCTAGAACTGTGCACAGTCTACATTCCACCTAACAGTCTTACCTGTAAACCCTCCTAAGAAGCCTGGAAGCCGTTAAGGAAATTATAGATTTTCTATAGGCCGGACCGTAGTAGAGGTTACAGGAAAATAATAAAATTCGTAGACTTACTCCAGCAATCATCATCTGCCTAGCCTTTTCCCAACTATATTGGGGTCGGCTTCCAGTCTTACCGGATTCAGCTAAGTACCAGTGTATGTAGTAGTACATGGAACGACTGCCTATCTGACCTCCACAACCCAGTAACTGGGTAACACGGTACCCCTTGGCAAGACTGGTGTCAGATCTCAAGCTTCTGACTACCCATGACGACTGTCAAAGATCTTCAATTAACAGCCGGGACCAACGGCTTAACGTGCTTTCCCAGGCACGGAGGAAACTCGGTATGTTGAAATGGTCACCCATCCACGGACCGACCTCGTCAAGCGCTGCTTAACCTTGATGATCGACCCGAGCGGCTGTTATTATTTAGCCACGAGCTCCTCTTAGAACTTAGAGTTACTCCAGCAATTATGGCTATTAAACCCTTAAATTATGATTAAAATAAGTTTTATAACAAAATATTTTTTGTCATCAGACTTAGAACTTGTACTAACCTCGTGCCATTATCCCTAGGACTGAACTGCAGCTGACAAGTGCAGTATCCTCTGACGCAGAAGGCCTGTCGCTCAGGACCCTGGTCTCCGAGGTAGCAGTTCTGATCCACTACGCAACGCTCGCCGATTACTGGAAAAGAAGAAAAATTATATTACTACTTTACTTCACAGTATCTTTACAACATTTAAACTGAAACCTTCACTTCACTTCACACACCACACACACACTTCTTCACAATCCTAAATCTCCTTCGTATCTTCGAGAGCGCTTTGAGTATCTTGTTCCGAGAGGAAAACCTTGCCGTTCCTCATCATCTCTTCTCCTTCGTTTTCCTCCCCACTCCTCAAGTCGTTACGGTGGATCATTCACTGTTCGTGCTGTTCGCTTCTGGAATACTCTTCCACATTATATACGCGACAGCGTTTCGTTGGAAGTTTTCAAGAGAAGAATAAGGGAACATTTCCTATCAACATGACGCATAAATATGTATTTATAAATCTAAGATTTTAGTTATGTATTTTATTGTAATATAGTATGTATTATGTTTACACGTAGGTATCTGTTTAGTTTATTTAGTATGTAAGAATTTTTAATATTCAATGTTTTTTAACTTGGAATTTTGTTGTGCACTTGGATCACTGTCCTCATACGCAAATTTCCTATTACAACTGAGGATTGCTGTTAGAGAACCCAATTATGGGTTAAGCTCGCCTTTGTACATAACCTGTCCATTGTATTTGTATCTTCATGGTATTTTTGTGTGCAATAAAGAATAAGAATAAGAAACCAACACTCACATGCTTTGTGGTAACTAAATATACGAGTGATAATACCTTGCACACACAATTTTACTGGTAGTCTTAAATTATGCTTGTATCAAATTTTCTGGCTCATTTAAATACTTTCAGGAGACAGTTACATGTCATGTCATGTGTTAAAAAAGCAAAGTAGTTAAAAAAATACCGGTCAAGAGCGAGCCGGACTCGCGACCAAGGGTTCCGTACCATTATATTTAGATACTAGCTGACCCCCGCGGCTTCGCTCCCGTCAACTGGCTACCTACCTACCTACCCTATTTTTTTATTTCCCGTAACTACCCTACCCACCTAACCTATCTACCCTACCTACTCTACCTACCCTACCCTATCTACCCTACCCACCCTACCCTACCCTACCTACCCTTATACGAATGTAACCTGTAAACTTTTGTTTCTACCGGCGGCGGCGATCTAATTAAAATTTAGAACATAAAAGCTGCTATTGTGAGTCAATCTTAAAAGATAGACACATGCTGTCGCGGACTTTTTTTTAGAACTTTTAAAGAAAAACAATTCCATCCTACATTATATTTGCGTAACTTAAACCGTTTACGCAGCGCACGCAACAAAAGCTCTCAAAAAGGAATAGTTTTGCCCGTTTTTGTAACATTTTTCATTTATGCTCGGCTCCTTTTAGTTGTAGCGTGATGTTATATAGCCTATAACCTTCCTCGATAAATGGACTATGCAACACAAAAAGATTTTTTCAATTCCAACCAGTAGTTCCTGAGATTAGCGCGTTCAAACAAACAAACAAACAAACAAACTCTTCAGCTTTATAATATTATATATATAATATATATATATATATTATATATAATATATATATATATTATATATATATTATATATATATGATATATATAGATTTTGGATAATATGTTACCTTACGTAGTCCTTCAAAAGTAGATAGGTGAATGGGCGGACAGGCGCCAGGTTGAAGGGCGAACAGCCGGACAGTACTTTAATATTATTTCTTTATTGTTTACTTTATTACTGAAAAAGTTGAGCCTGCAGAAAAGCTCCCTGCGGGCCACCAACTGCCTGTGCCCACCTGGAAATCTCTAAACCGACTACGAAGCCAGGTGGGTCGCTGCAGGCACAACCTAGTTAGATGGGGGTACTCCAATGACCCACAGTGCGATTGCGGAGCCACGTCCCAAACAATGCCTCATCTTTTGTCTTGCTCTCTGTGCAACAACACCTACACCTTAAAAGACCTTTGTGAGGCAAATGACAACGCTGTTGGCGTGGCTGAATTCTGGTCAAAATATATTTAATTTTGGAATCATCGATACGACGAAGACGACTGAAAAAGTGTGCTATTTAGAGAGATCGTTTTATATTATGTGTAATGTGTACATAAACATATAGCACATAGAATAATTTAAATTGCAGATAAGTTTTTCATTTTCACGAGAAGAAAACTATGTGGGCAAAAAAAAAAATAGACAATGTTTGAGAATGTGCAAATAGCGCTCTTTCATTTGTTATCCCAGATACCCTGGGTACTGGTTTTTTTTAAGTTTTCCCCTATCAGACCCAGTTGCAAAAAAAAATTGCAAACGTCATCTAAAAATATTATAAATTTCAAGTCGATAGCATTCTAGTATTTTAGTGTTCTTGAGGTATCCAGCTGTGACAGACGGACAGACAGACTGAGTGGAACCATAAGGGTTCCTTTTTACCTTTTTGGTACTGAACCCTAAAAAGCGACGGATAAACTTAAAAATCTTCGCCTAATCTTTTCTCTCTGAATGAAACAGTACAAAACAAGCAGTACCTACTGTTCCTTTCTGCAAAATAGAAGCTTTTTTGCAAATCTGAGCAGGCGTTATACGAGTACATTCTACAAAAAACTAGACACGTGATACCTAACCTAAGTTACCTATTATCTCTGTAGAAGCAAAATGATAATTACGTCACATCGATTATGGTGACGTGTGTTATTATGACCTGAATGCAGATCTTCCCAACAAACTTGACCGTCTTCTAAATTACTGCATTCGATTCGTTTTCAATCTGCGTAAATATGATAATGTCTCTGCGCATTGGTCACTTTTAAAGTGGTTGCCCATACGTCAACGCAGAGAGCTAAGGGCACAAACTACCTTATTTTCATTTCTTACCTCTTCCAACACCCCTAGTTATCTAGCCCCTCACTTTCAATATACTTGCGACAACCACAACAAAAATCTTCGCTCTTTACATAACCGTCTTCTTCAATATCCCACTCATCGCATTGACTTCATTCACTGTTCTTTCTTCGTTCAGTCTATCTCTCTGTGGAATGCGCTTCCCCAAGAAATCAGGATGGCAAACAACCGATTGGCATTCAAAGTGAAAGCTCGCGAGCACGTTCGTAAGAAGTTGGCAGTAGTATCGTCATAGCGATAATGTTCTCCAAATATCTGCTACTACTAACTGTTTAAGTATATTTGTGTATTTAGTTTATTTGTTTTAATATGTATTGTTTGTATTTTATAGTATGTATGTATATATTTGTATTTGAATAAACCTATCTTGTCGTGATTTACTTTCAATATTGCACCTACCACTATTTGTCTCTGCATCACCCAAAGGTTGACTGGTAGAAAATGCCTATGGCATTAAGTCCGCCTCTGTACGTATGTGTGCATGAAGTATTAAATAAATAAATAAAAAGGAAATAAGTCAACATCGTTGTGCCAGTACAGCACCGTACGTTGTCATTCGCCAAGAATAACACCTATTACCTATCTATCTAAGGTCAATTAAAAGACCGGAGAGAATAGGTGTAATAAATTTGAATACCTTATTGGAGTACTTTTACTTATAACGGTATTTGAAAAGAAATGATGGTAAGATGTTGATATCACGAACAATTTTGTGCGTGGGATTAAAATGCATGCTGTCTCATCCGAAACACGTGCGAAGGAGATAGATGATGTGATAAGCAGTAAGAAGCTAGTTCGCGTACGAATACACACTTTTACAAAATTGTATCGAAATGGATGATGATTTAGGACGAAAACGAGCGCGCGGAATTTTATGAACAGACCTTTGGGAATATGGATATAATAAAAAAAATACTAAATTTATCTGTTCAAAATAAAATTATTTGCTTAGCTGAACTGCTAATTTATCCCTGTATGGTGACTGTTTTGCAATGTTTCTTCTTATAATGGAAATACCATTATTAGAAGAAACATTGCAAAACATTTGCGCCCAAAGATGCGTTAAAATTAGTGTTGAAATATGGAACTTTTCGACGCTCATAACATTCAAAATTATTTTTTTTACTTTTTTATTTCCATACAGGGCTAGATAATGATGAGACAAATTAATATATTTTTTTATTTTAACGTACACCGTCAAACAGTGGAGTAATCGCCAGACTATCTATTAATAATACCCGCCGGTTTGTATGGAAGAATGATCGAGTAGGGCAACCGTAAAGACTAATACGTAGCTCTTTATTATTTGTATTGAGACGAATATACATTTTATTTATTTATTATAAAACGTTTCCCTACACTAGGAATTTCTTCCTGTATCGTGGGTGCGTTTAAAAACATATACAAAACACCCAGAGCCGGAACAACTCTATGTAGGTCATACAAATATTTGTTCCGTGCGGGAATCGAACCCTCGAAACGCAGCGCAGCAGTCAATCGCTCAACCACTGCGTCACGTGCGCCCATTTATTAAATTATTTAAAAGAAGATGTCGCCGCACACTTGGTATTTTCCTGTATCGTTACAAACAGCCAGACCCGGAACAAATATCTGTAGGCCATACAAATATTTAAATATTTTTCTTTCGATAACTTTTTTTGGAGTATACCTACTTACCTACCAGAACAGTACATATGCTAAGAAAAATAGATTTCCTTAAATTCTGTACCTATAATATCATCAAATACTAACCTGCTGTCTCATAACAGCGATCATCTTCGAAGTGCGCGCTAGCTGCGCAGGCGCACACTTCGTTGGCACACTCGGAGTGGATGCCAGTCGTCGAGTGGCACTGGATATGCTGTACGCATTCCTCGCCAATGCGGGCCTCTAAAAGTAAAGTTAAAGGAATTAATGTAGATTGAAAATTTTATCACTTACCGTTAGGAAGTTTTAGTACAAAATAAGAATTAGGCTACTATCGCCTGCCTACTTACCTTCATTATTGTAGTGTGCGAAAGATCTTTAGAGAGCCTAAAGTATAAAATAATGTCATCACCATCATCATCTGCCTAGCCTTTTCCCAACTATATTGCGGTCGGCTTCCAGTCTTACCGGATGCAGCTAAGTACCAGTGTTTTACATGGAGCGACTACTGAGCCCTTGGCAAGACTGGTGTCAGATCTCAAGCTTCTGACTACCCGTAACGACTGTCAAAGATCTTCAAATGACAGCCGGGACCAACGGTTTAACGTGATTTCCGAGGCACCGAGGAAACTCGGTATGTTGAAATGGTCACCCATCCACGGACAGACCTCGTCAAGTGTTGCTTAACCTTGATGATCGATCCGTGCGGCTGTAATTATTTAGCCACGAGCTCCTCAAGTATAAAATATTATCTAAGTCCAAAATGTATAACATGGTGACACAATATGACATAGACAAACTATTAATCTATCAGTAATGGCAATGGTTGAAATGCCAAAACGTTAGGGATTAATTACGTGACATGTCGATAGTGCTTTACAATCCCATCCATTTTTTTTACCACCAACGGAAAGAGGTGCTTTATAAGTTTGACGTGTGTACCTGTGTGATTGTGTATCTGTTATTGGCATCATATCTTCTAAACGGATATACCGACTTTGATTTCGTTTTTATTGTTTGAAAGGTGACTTTATCAAGAGTGTTCTTAGCTATGTTTGATGAAAATCGGTACAGCAATAAAAAAGTTATGGGCGTTTTACTGTTTGAATCGGGTTTTCACAAGAATCGTGTCATAATTACGTGTTCAATAGATATTCGATCGAAGCGTGTCTACTGGTACTAAATAAATCATTATTGTGTAGCATAAAAAAATTGTCGAGGATTTTTTTCATTTTACTTGTTGTCATTTTTCCAATGGCTATCGGAATCACGACGCTTTCTTTGATAGTATGTATCTTGCCTAGATGATCAAAGAAAATCAAACATTATACAGGGTGGGCCAATAATTTTTGCAAATTGCAACACTAAATTTCTCGAATACCGTTGGAGGGAGGGGTGCGCGGGTGGCGGGAAACTATGCGTCGCTACATGCAATTTTAGTCACGATGGAGCGCTTCACGGGACAACAGCGTGCTTTTTGTGTTAAACAATTTTACAAAAACAACGATTCCTACGGCTAGGCCCACTTTCACATCAACGGGCACGTGAATAAGCACAATTGTCGATATTGGAGCAGGGAAAACCCTCGCCTTAAACACCAAAAGCCACTTCATTCACCTAAAACGACAGTATGGGCTGCCATATCAGCAAAGGGCATAATTGGTTGGTTGGTTTCTTTGAAAATAATCAAGGAAATAATGTAACTGTGAATTCAGCGGAATACGTCAAGATGTTGCGAGAGTTTTTGACGCCGCAGTTGCATGAATTTCAAGGATACAACAGCAGGACCTGGATGCAACAAGATGGAGCAACATGCCACACGTCAAATGTGACTTTACCGGTAGTCAAAGAAATGTTTCCGAATAAATTGATTTCTCGCAGAGGTGATATTCCATGGCCTCCGAGAAGCCCGGATCTTACACCATGCGATTTTTTCTTATGGGGATACCTGAAAAGTCGAGTCTACCTTAATAAACCGACGAATATATCCCAATTAAAACGAAACATCCACGACGAGATAGCCGCGATCCCCCGCAGCATGTGTCAGCGAGTTTTCCAAAGTTTGCGTAGTCGATTGCTAGAGTGCCAACGACGAGACGGTGCACATCTCGACGATGTCATTTTTAAAAAATAAATTTCATTAAATTTTCAAAACGTTAAAAATATAATCAACAAAATAACAGTTGTAGTTTTATTTCTATTCATGTTTTAAAAGTGCAAAAATTATTGGCCCACCCTGTAGAAATTTGATAATCGTTGTCGCTCAACAAATGTATTTTTATCTAGTGACCACGGCTAAGGAATGTGGGCAGATTGATAGAAATTTATCATCATCATCATCATCAGCCTATAGCAGTCCACTGCTGGACATAGGCATTGCACGACTTTTATGGATAATTCATTAACTGTACAGGCTACTCGTCTATGGAATGCATTGCCAGATCCAATCAAACGTGCTCAATCATTGCCTGTATTCAAAAGACTTGTAAGGGAACATTATCTGTCGCTGTCTTCCTCTTAGCTTGTCAATTTCAAACAGATACTGTGATTGTCAGGAGATTGTCGTCTTTTTTTGTATTTTTTTTTTCAATATTAAGTGGGTATGTATGTATTTATTTATCTATTACATAGCTTATGTATTTATCTGTGTATCTATTCTAGTATATCATTTTAGCACTGTTATTGTTACACCAATGACCGCCCCATTTCATGTCCAAGCAATTACTGTCCATACTAGGTTGCCTGGAAGAGATCGCGGCATGCGATAAGGCCGCCCATTGTATGTGTATTAGACTTAAGTTTCTTTTTATTTAATGTATTTTATGGTGTACAGTAAAGCATATAATAAATAAATAAATAAATAAATAGGCCTCTCTAATTGCACGCCATTTGGTTCGATTTTCGGCAACTGTCATCCAGCTGCTACCAGCCACCCTGCGAAGGTCGTCGCTCCGCCTAGCCTGAGGGCGTCCTACGATACGTTTACCAGTTCGCGGTCTCCACTCAAGAACACGTTTACCCCAACGGTCATCGGTTCTACGATTTATATGACCGGCCCATTGCCACTTCAGCTTAATTATTCTGTGAGCTATGTCGACTACTTTGGTTCTCTGCCGGATCACCTCGTTTCTGATTCGATCCCTTAGAGAGACTCCGAGCATAGCACTTTCCATAGCTCGCTGAGCAACTTTGAACTGATGAACCAGTCGTATTGTGAGTGTCCACGTTTCGGCACCGTAGGTCATAACAGGTAGGACGCACTGGTTGAAGACTTTAGTCTTCAGGCTTTGTGGGATGTGCGACGAGAAAACTCGACGAAGTTTTCCAAACGCCACCCAGCCCAGCTGTATTCTTCTGCCAGCCTCCTTCTCAAAGTTGTTCTTACCAAACTGCAGAGTTTGCCCGAGGTAAACGTGTTCTCGAACAACTTTAAGAGCACCGCCATTGACCACAATCGATCCCGGAGTGACGTGTGAATTGAACATAACGTTTAATCCAAGTTCATCCGGAGACCGAAGCGTGCAGAAGAATCAGCTAAGCCATCCAGCATCTGCTGCAAGTCGTGCACCGACTCTGCCATTATGACGATGTCATCCGCAAATCTTAAGTGTGAGATGTACTCGCCGTTTATATTAATGCCGCGTCCTTCCCAGTCCAGCGTCTTAAACATATCCTCCACTGAGCTACTAAACAATTTCGGGGAAATTACGTCCCCTTGTCTAACGACGCAGTGAGATATGCCTAGATTGCCGGTCCTTACTTTGGACGGTCATTGTTGCGTTTTCATACAGACATATACGACGTATAAACGACATATAGACGATAGAAATTTATAGTCATCATAAAATTAAAAACAAAATACTACAAAACGAAAAATAACTTTCTTTTCGGCAGTCGGTGTCTTTTGTACCTTTTTTTTTCGTTTTGGCACCGACTTCCGAAAAGAAAGTTATTTTTCGTTTTGTAGTATTTGTTTTGGAAGTCGGTTTAATTTTATTATTACATTTTTAATTTTTCTCTTTTTTAGTTTTGTTACCTTATATTATCATGAATATACGCATTATTAAGGTTAACTTAAAAACCTTCAGATCTTGATCAAATTTAAACGGGACCACATCTAGTATTCATATAAAAAACAAATATGCATCGAAATCGATTCATAGTCGGCGCAGTAATCACGTAACAAACATACAAAAACATACAGTTGAATTGAGAACCTACTCCTTTTTTAATTCAGTTGATAATAAAAATAATATTGGTACAAAATGAATGCCAAAATTCTAATTCCACTGGACTGGACAATTTCTAATTCTGAAAACTAGGCCGATCAGGTTACATGAAAAATGGTTTGTTAAAGTTGAGCTACCGAAAATATCGCAATAATTACAGCACTTAGCATCTTTTGTACTTGACATAAAGCATTCGCAAAAGTCCTTGGAGACGCTAATTAGTCATATCAAATGATGGGACAGTGTAAAAAGAAAGAAATATTTCTTCAATCTTTTGTAGGACCTATTGAAGGTATGGTTTTAAACCTAACCACGTATCACCAAGGCGGAGGGGGGAGGGGTTAAAAATGCTAAAAAAACATCACGTGATTAATGGACGGCCCCTTAGTTGAAGGATTCCATTAGGTACTATATTTACAAAATATTGGGTATGTTTTTATAAATGTTGCGGACAAATGAGGAGCATGTCAAGAGGGATGGACAAGACACGCTGAGCGAACCTTAAATACATTGGTATAAGGGCCAGAAGATGATAATGATACTTCCAAGAGACTACCGTACCTTTCAAGCATCCCTTGTGTGTGCTGTTAATAGCAGCATACACGAAGCCATCCTTGCAGACGCAGTAGCTGCCCAGTCGGCAGAAGGCATTGTCAGGGCAGTCCATGTCAACGCCGCATACGTTTCCCGTCCGACCTGGGAAAAGAATACAAAAATATTTTTGTAAATGGAAAAATGAAGAGCAATTTTTTTACAACTATGTAATTCGTCATGTTTCGAGTCTTTGCCAAATATATTGGAGTCGGCTTCTAGTCTAAACTTCACAATCCAGTTACTGGGTAACAGGGTACCCCTTGCTAAACCTCTTTGATAGACTTTATGGCTTTTGAGTACCCGTAACGACATCAAATACCTATAAAGTATACAATTTCTATAGGATCTTCTCTAAATGGACATAGAAACGGTGATCGATTTCATACTTCCGTACGTTTTGCTGATTGAGCGCTTTGGTTCTATGAGGCCTACTCCCAATCATAAAAGACGGTTGTAACACACCTCATTACTATGAACCTTATTATTCATGTATTAACGTTTCTTACAATTAGGGCCTGCTGCGTATAAAGCTTTGAACTGTTATCGATTACGATTCCTTTGAGGAACGTAAGTATAGTAGAGGACTCACTTAGTCAACTTCATTGACTGCATTGTAAGTGGTTCACAGTATTACTACTAGATGTCACTTTTTATTGATGTCGTGATCCTGAATCGCGGTGTTAAAAATTACCGCCATTTAATGACTTCGACAAATTATTGTCGTTCGTCAATGCAATTCCCAACTAGCAGAAAGGTGCATCTGCGGATCCTCGTCCTACTTGGAAAGGTCACGTAGAACATCCCTGTCAGTTGAACTTTTTGGATTAGACGGCTAAGTACCCCGCCTTCGTCCAAGCGGACTTGGCTGTGTGTACTACGCCTTATTTTAAATATATAGTGTAAACTAATCCTGTAACTTCAGTACTTCAAATAAACACCTGCAAATCATCTCAGTGTTTCCTTCGGATCTGTGACGTCAACACGACCAAACCCTACAAACTGGCGCCCAACGTGGGGCAAGTCTGCAAAACCCTACACGGTTTAATTTAATTTATTTAGTTTAGTTGAAACTTGAAGTAATTCACTTTCATGTCATAAACGGTTGCTAGATCACAGTTAAAACGCACAAGCCAGGCCTGCCATAACACACATAATCAATCTGCTTAGCCTTTTCCCAACTCTATTGGGATCAGCCTCCAGTCTAACCGGAATCTGCTGAGTACCAGTGTTTTACATGAAGCAACTGCCTATCTGACTTGCACAACCCAGTAACTAGGTAACACGGTACCCCTTGGGAAGACTGGTGTCAGATCTCACTGTTAAAGATCTTCAAATGACAGCCGGGACCAACGGCCTCGGTATGTTGAAATGGTCACCCATCCCCGGACCGACCTCGTCATGCGTTACTTAACCTTGATGATCGACCAGTGCGGCTGTGATTGTTTAGCCACGAGCCATACCACACATAGACATGATATATTCGGGGAACCTAATCTATCTAGGCTAGTACTCATCGTTGCACACATTTACTCTGTCTTTACTTAAAGTTAAGATATTAAATACTAAAGTATGAGTAACAAAAAATGACGAATCACAAACAAAGACAGTTTGTCTAATTGTCTACGATCATCATTTCTGCTTCGTTCCACTGATGACATCAGACAAAATCTATAAAATATTACCGAAATAAATTAAATTGATAAATGTGCCAATTTTTCTTGTCATTGTTGCTACAGTCTTTTGTAATAATTAGAAGTAAAGTTATTCTTATGAATTCGCTCGAAGATTTGTCATGAAGTCAAGATTTAGTAAAAAAATATGCAAATTGGTTCATATTTTAACGAGATCACATTGTATTCTGTTGGCAAGCAAATTTTTGAAGAGGAGATCATTTGTCCGTATTTTTCTTCGAAATATGAAATTAATAGTTGTTCTATCTCATGATGACGGGTTACGTGACTTTTATGACGCCGAAAAAGGATTCATTTTGCTACGAATCATCCGTCAGCGTGAGATAGAACATTAACTATAATTAAACAAATCAAATGATGGGATTGCTGTTTGGTCATAAAGGAATGAGGAATGTGAAGAATTCAGCATCTTTGTGTTCATCTTTAAGCGTTTTTTTTAATCGAGTTTTTATCAAATGTATTTAGGTTCACACAGAACTTACATAAATTAAGGAATTGTCGAACATTTGTCTATTTTTGAAATGATCAGTGATAGCCTAAGATCCCTCTGCAAAAATCTGCAGGTACCTATAAGAGTAAGTAGTATTTTTTTTAATTAAAGTTAATTATCATTAATGTTACTTGATAGTAGAAAAGATTGCTTCCAGGGTTGCCTAGAAACATCTAGCCGCAATTACCTTTATTAAATAAATAGAAATTTATGTTTGTTAATTAACCGTATTTAAATATATAAGTGTTTCATGTGAATTCAACGTCATTGGAAAGAAAATAGGAAACATAGGGTTGCCAGCTCTCACTTATAAGCAAAAGGAGATAAAATAAATCCTTTGTTTCAGATTCCTACAAAAAAAAAACACGAGACATTAGTCATTGCATGACAACAACACTGTTTACTCAAATCTCACAAAGAAAACTTCAGGCTGGTACAATATTTATTCTTTCTTTCGGTTCAAATGACAACAAGGAAATATTATCAGTCATTTCGCGATAACTTTGTTTGCACTCCAGTGTAATCACTGAGCAAACTATTGTGAGACTTGCCCATTTTATGGCTCGGCAGTGTACAGTAGGCAAATAGGTACAGTCACGCGCGTAAATATCTTCAAGATGCAAAAATATTTTTTACGTTAAATGACGGTTACAACTTGTTACACATTTCATAATAATATAGTTTTGAGAGTACAAATTTTGTAATACCATACAATGACTATCAACATCATCATCATCATCAGCCTATTAATGTTCCCACTGCTGGGACACAGGCCTCCTCTCTGTGAGAAGGAATGGGCCGTTATCCACCACGCAGGCCCAGTGCGGGTTGGTGGAAGTCAAATGTCTTCGAATTATTGGTTCTAGGACATGCCGGTTTCCTCACGATGTTTTCCTTCACCGTTTTGAGAGCAGTGGTGATGAAATAATTTACACAAAGTAAAGCGCCTGCCTGGGCTCGAACCCACGACCTACAACTTGTAAGTCGCGGCTGATACCACTGGGCCACCACTGCTCTCTACTATACTATCAACATTAAAGGAGAAAATTGATTTTGAATTTTATATAAGTGTAAGATATCTAAGCTGGCGGCTGTACCTGTATTTTTTATACCTTGAAGGTTGTTTTTTCAGGTGACTGTTTACAAGGCTGCTCTATTTTAATACGTGTTAGATAAATTACCTAGATTGTTTTAAGGGATTTTTTGTTAGCTGCAAACAAAAAACATCAGCTTGATCTGCTTCTGATAAAAAACCACGTGTTTTGTTAATGATACCGAAACGGTGTACGTTTTTCACGAACGTTAATGAAGTTTCGCAGTTTGTCTATTTATTTATCCCAACCTAAACTAAAAAAAAACCTATAAATAACCTATTTAAAATAAAAGTTATTAAGAGCCCCTACAAAGTTTCACGAGCTAAAAACAGAACACAGCTACTTTTCCAGCGCAAATTTCTCAATAATTACAATATATATGATAAATCTTTTAATGCAAATTTTTGCGTCACATAGTTATCTAGTATTAGTACATTAAATATTTTTGATAACTGCTCAATTTAAATTAGAAAAATAAACTCCTAACACACGTTTTTAAGTAATCCCGAAACACCAGGTTTTTCAATTGCTTTTTCAGCTTACTGGTAAGCTATACCGCCAGCTTGGTGGCGAATAACAATCTGCAAAAAATGGTGTGGACTGGGCATATAGTATACTAGTAAGCCACCAATTTTGTTTTTTAAAGTTTATTAAAAAATAAAAAACTTTTTTACAAAAAAATACTACCGACTTCCAAATAAGAAAACTACAAAGTGAAAAATAACTTTATTTTTGGAAGTCGGCGTCTTTCGTAGGTACCATTTTTTTGCGTTATGGACACCGACTTTCAAAAATAAAGTTATTTTTCACTTTTTAGTTGTACCTACCTAATAGGCAAGTTGTTTAGTAAGTTTCCTATAACGCCAGAATAGATAACCCGAATATCATGAAACTTGAACAAAACCGATCAACCAAAAAAATAATTTTCAAAATCGGTCCACAATTGATGGAGATATCTAAAAATACAAGAAGTCGAACATAGAACCTCCTCCTTTTTCGAAAGTCGGTTAAAAAGAATGGAGTACTTTGGGAATGACCCATTTTTACAAGCTTATAATTAACTTGCTTTGTTAGTTTGTTAGTGTGTGGAATCAAATCTTGTAACTAAATTTTTAATTTAGCTCAAATTTTATATAAAAAATTGGTTTTATTTTTATTTTTTTATTCACTTCTTACTTTCTTTTGTTAGCGAAAACCTAACAAATCAGGCTAATCTGCTTTAAACCAAGAAAAATAAGCAACCAATACGCACGGTTCGATTCCCGCACGGAACAAATATTTGTATGACCTACAGATAGTTGTTCCGGCTCTGGGTGTTGTGTATGTGAGTTTGTATATTTGTAAACGCACCCACGATACAGGAAGAAATTCCTAGTGTGGGGCAAGGTTTAAAAAAAGAAAAATATCTTAATATACTTTTTATTTTGTTCTAAAAACCCAACAAGTCTTATTAATATCGGTCGAGCATCACAAAAAAGATTAATGTAGTAACCCGTGCGCGACAAAAGAGGTTTAAATTTAAATGATAGTTTAGAATTTTGAGTCACAGAGACAATAAAGTAATTTTGTTTATGACTAAGTTTTCCCGCGCAGCTTCAGAGCGGCTCAAATAAAATTGCTGCTGAAACAAATTATCTAAATATTTATGTGACATATATGAAGAATTGCCAAACTTAAGGCGCCGATTCCCTTGAGTAGCTGATTTTAAAATGAGAATCACGTCTAAATGGCTAGTCGTAATTTTTTGAAAAAAATATATGTTATATTAGACTATTTTCTTAATAATTTGATCTAAGCAAATTTTAAGTTTTATTCGTATAACATAGTGTAATTAATTTGTAAAGTTACGTCTAAAACGGACAAAAACATGACAATCACACCAAAACCACTGGGCGTATTTTAATGAAATCAACGCCATCTCAAAGACAATTTAATTATCTACATTTTGATCTGAGGCTTTTTTTTTTAAAGTAGAATAATAAGGAAAGTACAAAAAACTACTAAATTTTGGGTCACGCGGGTGTGAAACGAGTGCGCGTTTTGTTCCTTCAAGGTCGTTGGCGTTAGTCGTCGTCTTAAGTGGCAGTGGGCAGGGCACATTGCTCGCAGAACGGATGGCCGATGGAGCAGAAAAGTTCTGGAATGGCGACCGGAAGATGATACGTTGGAAGGCCGCCCACTAGGTGGACCGATGACCTGGTTAAGGTTACACTAGTCGATAATTCTTTCATAAAAACGCGTTCTAGGGATTACTCCACTGTTTGACGATGTACGTTCAAAATAAAAAATGATATCAATATGTTTCATCATTATCTAGCCCTGTATGGAGCAAAAATAATAAAAAAAATATATATTTGAAAGTTATGAGCGTCGAAAGTTCCACATTTAGACACAAATTTTAACGCATTTTTGAGCGCAAATAAATACCATAAGAAGACGGAAAATTGCAAAACGGCCACCATAAAGGGATAGATTATTAGTTTAACAATGCAAATAATTTTATTTTGAACAGATACGTTTAGTTGTTTTTTCATGATATCCAGACTCCCAAAGGTCTGTTTATAAAATTTCGTGCACTCGGTTTCGTCCTAAATCATTATCCATTTCGCTACAAATTTGCAAAAGTGTGTATTCATACGCTAACCATCTTCCTATTGGTCATCACAGCATCTATCTCTTCCGCAGGTGTTGTCGGTTGATATAAAATGCATTTCAACCCCGCGCACAAAATAGTTTGTGCCGTCGACTAGTGTACCCTTAAGGTTGCGAAAAGGCGCTGGATGCGAGATGCACGGGATTGGTCAATCTGGCGACGCCTGGGGGAGGCCTATGTCCAGCAGTGGACATCTTTCAGCTGAAATGATGATGATATATGAGATTGCAGTCCAGCAGTGATCCCTAAGACCCAGTTCTTTATCCGTAGTTAACTCTACCTATGCTTAAATAATGCTAACCAATGGTTTCAAATTTCGGTAAAACGTGTTTATTAATCAAATTGTTAGTCATCGTCAGGAAACCTAGACTTATATAGTTAATGTAAGTCTGAAATAGCCAGGTCAGTGGCCTGTGGAGTTCCCAGAGGCGGCTTAATTAACTCTGACACCAGAGGTGGCCACATCCTCACACGAAGAGAAGAAGAATTCTTAGTCTAACGAATGGTCAATTAAATAACTCTCCAAAATATTTGGCAAACAAATGTTGAAAAAACGTATATTAGCGATATTTCGAACCATTGATTAAGTTAACTACGGATAAAAAATGGGCATAAGAGTGAACTGAATTTATTTAATTGATTTTAATTAAGTAATTGAAATGAATCAGTTTATATTCGAGATCTTTAAATGCAATCACGGGAAATAACTTAAATCTTACTCTCATATCCTATCCTATTATGTGAAAATCTGAGTGTTTGCTAACCTATATCTCAAAGGCTTAACAAATTTTGATAAATCTTGCCACACGGATAGGTCATGTCCTGGATTAAGACACACAAGCCTACGCTCCAGTGGAATACATTTCGACTTTGAAACCGCTGGCGTATGTTAGTGCAATTACTGAAATATAAGTCGACAAAGAAACAGATAAATGGCACAGTTTTACACTCTACAACCATAAACTACCGTTATACTAAACTTTATTAAAAATTAGAGAGTAGAAAAAAAATCAATTCCCTACGGTCATTCGCGGTTTTCGATTATCCCCGGCTGTTTGCCAATGATGCTGCGTTCTATGCGATGCTTCGTTTGGTGAGCGGTCGAGTGCGACAGCGCAGGTTCGAGTCCGGTTCAATTGAAACGAATCGAGTGTTGCAAATGGTTCATAACGGTTGATATTGCTATCTTTAGTTGCTTGGTACAATGGAATGCTGGGTATTGAAGCTTATTGTTAATGTTAGTGAGCATTGTCGTAGTTGATTACTATTGAGGCACTGGTCATGTCAAAGCTCCACAGAGTTGCCAGCTTGTCCGATTTTTAACCGACTTTCGAAAAAGGAGGAGGTTCTATGTTCGACTTCTTGTATGTTTTTTTTTATTTATGTTCAACGATATCTCCGTCAATTGTGGACCGATTTTGAAAATTCTTTTTTTGTTTGAAAGAGTATGTTCCGAAAATGGTCCCATTTTAATTTGGTGATGAAGAACTTCGAAGATTTACAACAGAACTCTTCAATAAATAACGGCAAATCTCTCGGGACTGCTGCAATCGCATGCCTGTTTGTTGTTTGTTTATATTATTTCATATTATAACATCATGACAGTACCCTCTTAAGGGGTAAGTAGATCTCTCATTTGATCGGTTTTGTTCAAGTTTCATGATATATTGGGTAATCTATTCTGGCGTTAAAGGAAACTTACTTAACAACTTGTCTATTAGGTAGGTACAACTAAAAAGTGAAAAATAAAAAACATTTTTACAAAAAAATACTACCGACTTCCAAATAAGAAAACTACAAAGTGAAAAATAACTTTATTTTTGGAAGTCGGTGACCATAACGAAAAATGGTACCTACGAAAGACGCCATTTTTTTTTATCGGTTACATTTTGGGTAGTTTACGATGGAATTGTATGATCTAATTCCGGCTAGCTCGTTTCATCATCGGACTACCAGACGTACGGCGATGCGCAATTGGTACACGGGGGTCATCCACCGATGGTTTTGGGAACACTTTTATTACGCGTACAGCTAAGGAGTGGAATTCCCTGCCGGAGTTTGTGTTTCCCGATAGCTACAGTCTAGTCTTTAAGTCAAGAGTGAATAGGTTTCTTCTAGGTAAGCGTACTTCACCGTCAATCACATCATGACTTACCATCAGGTGAGAAAGTGAACAAAGGCGAGCCTATAGATTATAAAAAAGTGGTAATTTTGCAAGTGACGTTATGAGTCAAATACGCAGGAGCTGGATACAGGAATCCGGGTAAAGTGGCGTACAATGGAAGAAACCTTATAAACTCAGTATAGGTACACTACATTGGATACAGGTTGAAGAAGAAAAGAAGGACGATGTTGTTAGCCAAATAAAATTCACTCTACGCAATTAGACCTAAATTCATCATCGTCATATTATCAGCCAAAAGACGGCTACAGTTGGACATTCTTTATTCATGAAACCAACCCGTATTAATAAGCCATCCGATAATCTCGAATCATCATCATCAATATCATGATCATCAATATCATCATCATCAATACATATAATAAATCTGTAGAAAAATATTTTAAGTACATCGAAAAATATCCAAAAAAAAATTCCAGCATTTTTGGAATTTTTGTCTGTTTGTATACGAAACCAATGTAGATAACTTTTATACATAAAAATTGTGCGTAACTTGAAGAATTACTTAGTTTTTGTTTCATCGCAATCGGTTCACTCTATCAAAAGTTAGATGAATTTAAAGTGTTCACACGCAATTTAGTTACTCGGACAGTTTAACTCGATATTCTATAGATGGCGTTGTGCATTTGAAGTCATTTCCTGAATGGTGGTGTTAAGATTCTACGCGAAAGAATGACCCTAGAAAAAAAATTGGTATGTAGGGTGGACAGGAAGGTAAGTAGGGTAGGGTTGGCAGGCAGATGACGGGAGCAAAGCCGAAATGGGAGTAATGGGACTGCGGGAAGCAACCGAAGGTATGGGTATGGTTTAAATTCTGGAAGGTGCAGATGGTGAAATCCTACTTTCAGTCGAAAAAAATGTTTTAAAATTATTATGGTAAGAGAACTAACAAGTATCTCACGCCTACAATTTTCAATGACCTGGATTGGCTGCGTAAATAAAATGCGAATACGACTAAGAGAGCATAAAGAATAAATTGAAAAATGTACTGCTCAAGGAAATAGCCGCTAACTGTGATGAATGATGATATATACATAATGACACTTGAAAGTGAAATCATATCTGTTTATTTTTGTTTTTGAAATGTATTCTAAGCATGGATGATTTGATTTTGTCTGATTTTGTTTTATTTGATTTTAATGATTTTATCTTATCTGATTTTAATGATGAATTTTAATTGATTATTTATTTTATTTTATTGTTTTCATATTGTATTTGAGTGATTTAATTAAATTTTAATATTTAATTTGTTATTTATTTGATTTATTAATCGGCTTTGTGTGATTTTCAATGCAATGAAATTATCAGAAAATTATTCTTATTATTAGTAACGTTTTGATCAAAATTTTGTTTTTATTTTTTATTTACTATGTTTGGTAAGCCACCAAGCTACAACACTTGTGTAGATTATTTCTACAGCGGTCAACCTGGGTACACAATCTGTTGAAAGATTTCCAGATTGGTCACTGCAGTATATTCATGAAAATCATTTTCGGTTTATAAATATAAATTCTACTGTAACATCTTAAATGGGACTGGCCCGGCTACGAATACCGCATGTGGAACGATTCCGATCCTGATAGCTACCACCTTGGTGTCTTTAAATCAAGAGTGAATAGGTTACTTCTAGGCAAGCGTGCTTCACCGTCGACCACATCATCGCTTACCATCAGGCGAGATATTGGTCAAACGCGAGCCTAAACATTATAAAAAAAACTGGCCAAGTGCGAGTCGGACTCGCGCACGAAGGGTTCCACACCATTATCTCAAAAAACGGTAAAAAAAATCACGTTTGTTGTATGGGAGCCCCCCTTAATTTTATTTTATTTTAATTCTGTCTGGGCGCACAGTTGGCGCAGTGGTTGAGCGATTGACTGCTGCGCTGCGTGTCGCGGGTTCGATTCCCGCACGGAACAAATATTTGTATGACCTACAGATAGTTGTTTCGGCTCTGGGTGTTTGTGTATGTGAGTTTATATGTTTGTAAACGCACCCACGATACAGGAAGAAATTCCTAGTGTGGGGCAACGTTTTTAAAAAAAAAAAAAAAAATTTTTTTTGAAGTGAATTTACAAGTAAATATTCTGTGAATATTTCAAGCGTCATATTATTATTCGTTTATTTTACCTGTTGCCGTTATTAATATCGAGCACAAAAAAATCACGTTTGTTGTATGGGAGCCGCCCTTAAATATAAATTTTATTCTGTTTTTAGTATTTGTTGTTATAGCGGCAATAGAAATACATCATTTGTGAAAATTTCAACTGTCTAGCTATCACGGTTCATGAGATACAGCCTGGTGACAGACGGACAGACAGATAGACAGACGGATCGTGAAGTCTTAGTAATAGGGTCCCGTTTTTACCCTTTGGGTACGGAACCCTAAAAAACAAAACTAAATAAAACAACAATAACGTTTCTACTTAAAACTTCTTCCAATATCTTTCTACCTCACCGAACACCTGTCCCGTCATGACTCACGAAACCACTTATCATTTAACAAGTACCGTCCTACCAGGTCGACGCACGTAGGTACCCTCGCCTTGTCCTCCTTACGTCACTTATCAGCTAAGGTAAGACCGCAATTGGCTAATATGACTGTGTACCCATCGGTATTTATAGAGGAAAAACTTGCTGGAACGTGCGGTGAATTTATAGATCCCCTCCAAGGAAACATGTACTAAGAAACGAATGAAAAGTGAGACCTTTCCAAAAAAAATTTGAACAATGATTAAATTTTTGTGTATAATCACCGATTTCGCCATCAATTGTAGACCGATTTTCAAAAAGCTTTCATGTTTGTAATTGCCGGGGGTATGTTGCAGAATTAGTCCCATTTAAAGTGAAGATCTGATGGAGAACTTCGGAGACAACAGAACACTTCAATAAATAACGGCAAATGTCTCGGGATTGCTGCAAGCGCATGTCTGTTTATTGTTTCATAATGCTGGTATGCTCTAAAGGGGTACGCAGATGTGTACAGTTCACCCTGTTAAGGTTACACTAGTCGAAAAAGTTTCCATACAAACGTAGTCTAGGGATTATTCCACTGTTTGACGATGTACGTTCAAAATAAAAAGTGATATCAATTTGTCTCATCATTATCTAGCCCTGTATGGAAGCGAAAAAGTAAAAAAAGAAAATACTTGAAAGTTATGAGCGTCGAAAGTTCCACATTTCGAAACAAATTTTAACGCATTTTTGGGCGCTAATAAATACCACAAGAAGACGGAAAATTGCAAAATGGCCTCCATACAGGGATAGATTAGTAGTTAAACAATGCATATAATTTTATTTTGAACAGATTGATTTAGTAGTTTTTTCATGATATCTAGACTGCCAAAAGTCTGTTTATAAAATTTCGCGCGCTCGGTTTCGTCCTAAATCATTATCCATTTCGCTAAAAATTTGCAAAAGTGTGTATTCGTACGCGAACTAGCTTCCTACTGGTCATCACAGCAGCTATCTCTTCCGCACGTGTTGTCGGTTGATATAAAATGTATTTTAACCCCGCGCACAAAATAGTTCGTGCCGTTGACTAGTGTACCCTTAAACTCTCATTTCAACTTTTGGTTATGTGCAAGTTTCATGTAATTTGGATAATCTATTCTGGCATAACTTTGGGCATTATAGGTACCTTACTAGAGAACTCGCCCATTTATACCACAAATAAAAGTTGAAAAAGAACTTCAATTTTGGAAGTCGGTGTCAAAAAACGAAGAAACAAAAACAGGAACAAGATTTTTTTATAGAAAGAAAAAGATGCCGAATTTGATGTTATTTTTAACCGACATCAAAACAAGGAGAAGGTTCTCAATCCGTCGGCATCTTTTATAATTTTTTCCCCGATCACTCAAAGACGCCTGTACCGATTTGGAAAATTCTTTTTTAGGGTTCCGTACACAAAGGGTAAAAACGGGACCCTATTACTAAGACTTCACGATCCATCTGTCTGTCTGTCTGTCCGTCTGTCACCAGGCTGTATCTCATGAACCGTGATAGCTAGACAGTTGAAATTTTCACAGATGATGTATTTCTATTGCCGCTATAACAACAAATATTAAAAACAGAATAAAATTAATATTTAAGGGAGGCTCCCATACAAAAAACGTGATTTTATTGCCGTTATTTGCTCGATATTAATAATGGCAACCGGTAGATGCTTGAAATATTCACAGAATATTAAGTTGTATATTCACTTCAAAAAATAATAATTATTAAATTAAAATAAAATAAATTAAGGGGGCTCTCAAACAACAAACGTGATTTTTTTGCCGTTTTTTTGCGATAATGGTGCGGAACCCTTCGTGCGCGAGTCCGACTCGCACTTGTTTGGTTTTTTACTTTATAGTGTGTTTTTTTGAAGTGGGTTGTGTTTTTTGTAGCGTGTTTTACTCATGACAGACTGGGTAAAACAAGTGGAACAGAGAATATATCATTAGCCTCCTGCCCACGATCCATTTTACACAGGGTCGGTCGGTGCAACACGGTATTCTTTTACTTTTCCCTATCAACCGTCACGCTATCATCTAAACAGTATAATTGGTACCTCATAATGATAAATAACCAGAAGGCTTAACCACGTCACCCAAAGGACAATGGAGAAAGCTATGCTTGGAGTTTCCTTGCGTGACAGAATCATAAATGAAGACATCCGCAAGCGAATCAGGGTTACAGACGTATCCCAAAGAATTGCCAAACTTAAGTGGCAGTGGGCAGGGCACATTGCTCGCAGAAAGGATAGCTGTTGGGGCCAAAAAGCTCTGGAGTAGCGACTGCGAAACGGAAGATGTTGTGTTGGAAGGCCTCCCGCTAGGTGGAGACGCCCAGGACCGATCAGTGTGGCGACGCTTGGGGGAGGCCTATAATGATGATGTTTAATGGTAAATATATTTTTTTCTAAAATGGTGACTTCTTACAAAATCAGGGTATTTTTCCAGCTGTGGCATAAAACAGTAATGTGAGAATAGCCAGTGGGTTCTGATATTGCGTGAAAAAAAAACTTAAACGAAATGGATTTGACCAACTAATTAATGATACATTAATCTCTTGATTATAGAGTTATTTACGCCATAATTATTTCTATATTTTTAACCGACTTTCGAAAAAGCAGGAGGTTCTATGTTCGACTTCTTGTATTTTTTTTTATGTATGTTCACCGATATCTCCGTCAATTGTGGACCGATTTTGAAAATTCTTTTTTTGTTTAAAAGAGTATGTTTTGAAATTGGTCCCATTTTAATTTGGTGAAGATCTGATGAAGAACTTCGAAGAGATACAACGGAACTCTTCAATAAATAACGGCAAATCTCTCGGAACTGCTGCAATCGCATGCCTGTTTATTGTTTATATCTATTCATAACATAACATCACGCTAGTACGCTCTTAAGGGGTAAGCAGATCTCTCACTTGATCGGTTTTGTTCAAGTTTCATGATATTCGGGTAATCTATTCTGGCGTTATAGGAAACTTACTTAACAAGTTGCCTATTAGGAAGGTACAACTAAAAAGTAAAAAATAAAAAAACTTTTTACAAAAAAATACTACCGACTTCCAAATAAGAAAACTACAAAGTGAAAAATAACTTTATTTTTGGATGTCGGTGTCCATAACGCAAAAAATGGTACCTATGAAAGACACCGACTTCCAAAAATAAAGTCATTTTTCACTTTGTAGTTTTCTTATTTGGAAGTCGGTAGTATTTTTTTGTAAAAAGTTTTTTATCAATCATTCAAGTACACATTTTCCGTTTCCATAGTTTATTTAACAATTATTAACACGTATAAGTAAAAGTTTCAAAGTCCGCCTTCGTTGGTATGAACACGTCAAGAGACGTAATGAGGACCATGTGGTCATGCCGTCATCCGCAAAAAAACTGTCGCCCTGATCTGCAGAATGCGTGGCAGCTGCAACGGAATTCTGAAGACTGTAGCTGATAGGATCTGCTCTCCGCTGTGGAGATTCTTTATTAGGCGGGTAATTTGAATGTGAATGTGTTTTTAGTTTTATGTAATTTGTATTTTAATTTGTGTTTTAATTTGTATTTTAATTTGTATTTTAATTTTTTATGTTTTATTCAATCGAACTGTATGTATTAAGTTATCCGAAATAAATGCATTTGAATTTGAAAACTACCTCTATACCTACCGGAACAAAAAAGAGGCAGAGGCCACCCGGCCTTTGACCTGGTGGTCCACTAGAGAATGAAACTTCAAGCAAGCCCAATTAACAGAACAGGCAACCCAAGACAGAGCAACTTGGCGCAGGAAAGTGAGGAGGCCCGACCCCAAATTTGAAGACATGTGACATTTACCAAACCGCACTGAGTTCGCGTGGTGGATTACGGCCCGCTCCCTCTCACCGAATATTTTTTTTTTTTTTTTATTTGGTGTTTTTTTTTACCTTTGTATAGATTCTTTTACCGATTGTGAATGTGTGAACATTGTAGGCTTTCTAGATTTCTAGATGATTGTTAACATTTGTTAACTTTTTATTTCGTTTTACATTATTTTTTTTTGTTTGTTTTTTTAATTTCGTACGACTTATTGTCGGGCCTACGTTGCCCCCCATATCCAAGTACTAATGCTGTAACATGGAAATATTGTAAACACAATTTTTTTCTAAAAGAGTAACCATGGAGTTTCCTGCCGGTTCTTCTCCATAGGAAACGACTAACCCGAACCGTGCACCTTTTGTCGACGTTTTATAAGTGCCCATGTAGGCCTACGTAAAATAAAAAATAAACATTTTGATTTTGATGATGATTTATAACTTAGTAGTTTAATTAAACTGGCTCCAACAACTAGATCAAACTATCATCGCGTTTCGCCTCACAATTAACGATATCATCTGTAAGTAAGTAAATCGGGAGCGGATGAACGATTTCTCACGTTGTGGGAGAGTAAATAGATACGTAACACACTTATTATGTTAATATCCTTTAAGTAATACTTATGCTTTACATAATAAACGTAACTCGTTCACAATGGCATCAATTCTATGAGATTGCATTAAGAGATGATTTATTTTTATGGTGTTTATGAAAGATGAGTATGAAGCCTATTAAGAGTTAAGAGTGTGGATCAAAGAATCGATGGATGAGTAGTGACTGAAATATGATAAAGCTAGAAAGGTGGATGGCTTTTGAGATGACAACTAATAAACATGTATATTAAAGCAGAAGAGATGGTGTTTAAGGAAGCAGAGGAGATGGTGCGCTGACTTCTAATAAGGACGGAGAATGCTCGACGGACTGGTTTAACAATGCGAAAGGTTTTGTCATCAACATAATATATCTGTTTACTGAACGCTACTGGGCCCAAAGTATTTAGTTTCCATCGATTCGAAAAGAACACCGGTAGCGAAACAACAATTTTCGAAAAATGAATGCCGATGAAAATACATGTCCAGAATTTCAGATCCAGACAAGCCTTTTAATCAAATATCAAAGCTTCATCCTCGGATTTTATTTAATCAAATCTCTCTTAAGTATATCATCTTGCAAACATGATAGACAGAGTGTCTCACTCATGCTTATCTACTTTCAACATCTAGGATGACTGAAATAATCTGATTTACAACCTACACAAGATTGATAAGCGGCTGACAGGCTGTGTAAGGTTCCACCATTGTTTACTGATAAGACAGTCAATGACATAAAAGTGTAAGCCTTGAGGCAAACATGTCGAAACGGCGACTCATCGCGACAAATTGAAATATAGGCCTATGTTGTAAACATTTTGTTAGTTTATAAGAATTACGGTGGTAAAGGCATAAATGTTATCGTTATTTATTTTTATAATGAGTCTATCAACAGCACAATGTTTGTACAGACCCTTATCCACAGCAAAATATAGCTTAACACATACGTAATGCCTGATTTCTCGGTAGGGGTAGGTAGAACTGTATAGTACACCCCTCATTTCATTCGCCTAAGTTCCATCGAGTCAAGCTTATTGCCGGTAACGGCCATTATTATTTATTACTGAAAAATACCTGAATATAAAACGAGTAAACACTTTATGTGACCCGGAAAACTCAACTGGAACTCGACTGGTCTTGAAGTGAAGCAAATTCATTGCTCGCGAGCCTTACGTCCGATCTAACAGTGGACGTTTTTTTAGCGCAGATCATGAATGGATTGGCCATGCGACAAACGTAGGATAAATTCACGTGATGTCTTTGTCAAAGTAGATATTTTTGTGTTTTGTTAGACACTTGCTCAAGTGACAATTTTAATTAGAATTTCATTATATATTTACTCGTAGCTTGAATAAGACTATAATATATTGCGAATTAAGAATTTTGAAACATTACTTTACAATTTGTAAATCTTGTATATTTTCATACATGGGTTTTCGGACCATCAAATTTTACTACAGCTCAAGTTTTCAATAACTACTTGATCGTAATGTAATTGGTTATATAACTACCCTTGATATCAACGAATATTGAGGTAAATGGTCAAGCCGAAATTACACAAAGATACCACTCAAAGTGGTATTAAAGGTACACTAGTCGACGGTACGAACTATTTTGTGCGCGGGGTTAAAATGCATTTTATATCAACCGACAACACGTGCGGAACAGATAGATGCTGTGATGAGCAGTAGGAAGCTAGTTCGCGTACCAATATATACTTTTGCAAATTTGTAGCGAAATGGATAATGATTTAGGACGAAACCGAGCACGCGAAATTTTATAAACAGACCTTTAGCAGTCTAGATATCATGAAAAAACAACTAAATCTATCTGTTCAAAATAAAATTATTTGCATTGTTGAACTACTAATCTATCTCTGTATGGAGGTCGTTTTGCCATTTTCCGTCTTCTTATGGTATTTATTTGCGCCCAAAATTGCGTTAAAATTAGTGTCGAAATGTGGAACTTTCGACGCTCATAACTTTCAAATATCTTCTTTTTTTACTTTTTTGTTTCCATAAGGGGCTGATATGGGCCATAATGATGAGACAAATTGGTATCACTTTTTATTTTGAACGTACATCGTCAAACAGTGGAATAATCCCTAGACTACGTTTGTGTGGAAGAATTTTCGACTAGTGTAACCTTAAGATAATAACTTCATAATTGTTACAAAATTCAATAATGGAACATTACGTGAAACATTGAAATTATTACTTACTTACACAAGAAAAATTACGCAACCACAGCCTATAACTTATATATTCAATCAACATATACATAACATTTTTTTTTACACAAACATTATTTAAACATTACACTTCAATGATAGATTTTTCTTTTCCAATAAATAAATAATTAGGTACTTACGTTTTTCCGGCCCTTGCGCCAAAGCGAACCCGAAAAGGGTTAAAAAACACAGTAACTCCCATCCCTTCATCTTCCGGGCAGTCAGGAATCGGGGGCAATCGGCAAACGTCGGGAGAGATCGGGAGCCGTCGGGACGCAGGAACTCACGCGCACACGACCTCACGTCTAGGAAAAAAGTTAAAATATAATTATAGTACAACAGTGTGATGATAAGATAATTTTATCACATCTCCATGATTAATTATGTGATAGGAAAAATACTCGTCACGAGATGGCAAGGAGTGGGGATGTGATCGTTCTGTTGTATTAGATGCTGTGTTAGATAAAGATATAGTTAATAAAATTGAAAAAATATATCTGGCTTAGATTAGAGACATCTGTGGCAAATTTTATAATGCCTTACTTGAGATCTAAGGATCCAAGGTGTTTAATTAGATCAAACCGAATCTGGCTCTAAACTAGACAGCCAGCGATGGCAAAATGTGCAAACAGCCAAACGCAAAGGATTGGTCATGTGACAAATCGATAGTGTTTGACAGTCCCATAGATTTTTGACATTTTTAACCGACTTACTAAAAAGGAGGAGGTTCTATGTTCGACATTATGTATGTTAATATCGGTGAATATACACAAATATATATATATTTGTGTATATTCACCGATATCTCCGTCAATTTAGGACCGATTCCGATTTTTTTTTTGTTTGTAAGAGTATGTTCCGAAATTGGTCCCATTTTAGTTTGGTGAAGATCTGATGAAGAACTTCGGAGATATACAACAGAACTCTTCAATAAATAATGGCAAATCTCTTGGGATTGCTGAAATCGCATGTCTGTTCATTGTTTAGAATAGAATAGAATAGAATAGAATACTCTTTATTATGTACACCATATAAGTTACAGAAAGTATAGACGAAGAAAACATTGCACTGGGTGACACAATGGGCGGCCTTATCGCTAAAAGCGATCTTTTCAAGACAACCTTTGGATGGACTTATACCATTTCATAACATAACATCACGCCAGTACGCTCTTAAGGGGTAAGCAGATCTCTCATTTCACCAGTTATGTTCAAGTTTCATGATAATCGGGTAATCTATTCTTGCGTTATAGGTATCTTACTAAACAACTTGCCTATTAGGTAGGTACAACTAAAAAGTGAAAAATAAAAAAACTTTTTTGCAAAAAAATACTACCGACTTCCAAATCAAAAACTACTAAGTGAAAAACAACTTTATTTTTGGATGTCGGTGTCCATAACGCAAAAAAATGGTACCTACGAAAGACACCGACTGCCAAAAATAAAGTTATTTTTCACTTTGTAGTTTTTTATTTGGAAGTCGGTAGTATTTTTTTGCAAAAAGTTTTTTTTTCCGATAGCTATCGCCACGCTTTCATCTTAACATTTACATGATAGAATGTGACTTGTCTATGGCCTCTTTGATCTAACTAGATATGTGTTTTGGCAGGCTGTGGAACCGGAGATTTATATCCAGTAAAGAATGTAAATGAATTCTATGTACCAGAGTTATTTTGTTGGTCCATTTTAAGCAGTAGCATAAGCAGTGCACAGAAAAGATAGTCGCAAACTTGGCAACATAACTTAGCTTAAGTTTGGGAATAAATTAATACAATTAAGCTTCCTTCAGCACTATATAGCCCATGTTCTAATTATTGATAGATATATCATCATTTTCATTAAGCTCTGCCAATCGATGGGGAATCGAAGGGGCGATGCCAATCTGGTCAAGTTCAATGCTGCAAAAACACAGGCGTGTCTCTTCTCCGCGAAAAGAGCCAATTTCACCCGGCTCCATCTTTCCGAGGTGTAACCGTACCAATAACGGACCATCTTGAGCTTCTTGGCGTTACGTTGACTTCGACACTCAATTTTGGCCCATGCATTGAGGCAAAAGCTCAACTGGCTGCCAAAAAGTTGGGGATCGAGACGGTACTTCACGCCAGAGCAGCTGCTTAAGCTGTATCAAGCGCAAGTTCGATCTTGCATGGAATACTGTTCTCATCTCTGGGACGGATCTGCTAAATACCAGCTTGATGCACTAGAGTCGATCGAAAAACGGGCCAAGAGGCTCATCGGTAATGAGGCACTAGTCGAGTCAAAGTTCCAAAGCCTTGAACATCGTCGTCGTGTTGCCAGCTTGTCGGTTTTTTATCGGTTGCATTTCGGGGAGTGTGCGATGGAATTGCATGATCTAATTCCGCCAAGCCCGTTTCATCATCGGACTACAAGACGTACGGCGATGCGCCATCGGTACATGGTGGACATCCCACCCATACGCACTAAACGTTTTGAAATACTTTCATTATACGTACAGCTAAGGAGTGGAATTCCCTGCTGGAGTCTGTGTTTCCAGATAGCTACAACCTCGGGGTCTTTATTTCAAGAGTGAATAGGTTACTTCTAGGCAAGCGTGCTTCACCGTCGACCACATCATCGCTTACCATCAGGTGAGATAGTGGTCAAGCGCAAGCCTATCTAAAATAAAAAATAAATACAAAAACTCTTTTATAGTAATAAAACCATAGATTCGAAACTGCATATATACTCGTATATATGTGAACTTCGTTTTTGAAACAAAAAGACGCTTACTTGTCTTTTGTAAACTCAACATCAGTGCAGACAAGTATTTAGATCAGTAACACGTTTCACTTGTTAGACGCTCGACAGACATGAAATTATTAACAAACCATAGCTATATAGACAGTTATGTATGTATCCGTATGTATGTTTTGTATGTAATTTTATACGAGGTCACTGCTTTCTTTCTTTTCTAACTCGAAAATGTGTGTGTGTGTGTGTGATGACAGTTCAGTGCAGTTTATGTTGATTACTCGATGGAGTAAGGTAAATATCGTAATTCATTCACCAATGTGTGCATGGTTGAAGTATCGCGGGGTCCCAACGCTAATAAAGGAAATTTGGTTCAAATAAATATCACTAGATGGCGCAATATGCATCGATTTGTTATTGAATTGTGTGTAAAATTAACATTTTCTAGAATTGATCATAAAAATTATACGTTCTTATTTAATCAACTCTCCTAAGTAAAAGAAATATGAAATAATGGGCTCCTAATTCACATTTGACAGATTATTTGAACGCATCAATTAAAATTGATTCCAATAGATGGCGCGATTTTAAATTTCTGATGGATTCCACTTATTTTTTTTTAATTTGTTTTGTAGCACTTTTGGTTAATATTTTCTTTTGTAAATACAGTGACGATTTGTTAAACCCTTTTACTTGAAAGTCGCTGCTAACACCATCTATCACCGTGGAACGGCACCGAACGCGATCGATGTACTTATAAAAAATCTGTTTAGTCAGACGAAAAACGCTAGTTACGTCAGCAAGGTTTCTTAGTATTGTTTGAGGCATCTGTATGCTGGTACATATTATATTATCTGTGGTTGAAGTCACTCATCCTATTTTCCTCCAGCTCTTATCCTAATCTAATTGGTATCTGTGCTACGTGCCTTCACCCATACATCTATATTTATGATAGGTGAAGGTGAAGGGTGGGCGTTTTTGGGGGACTGTCTTATGTAATTTTGACATTCGAAAAGTGCTGATCCTCAGCCTAGTTTGAATAAATGACTTTTGATTTTGATTATGTTCATTACCTCAATACTTAGTTACTTCTTCTCTAGCCCTGTCATCTTTCACAAATCCTTCCATAATTGCTGTTGTCTTCTCTACCCTTATTAAAACATCTGCATGCATATTCAACTTCGAACTTCGAGCGCCTTCGATTCGATCGAGACTTGGGCTGTATCGACTACCGGTACATCGAGGTGTTGAAGTGTTTGTACAAAAACGCCACCATGTCAGCTCGACTCCAGGATCAGACCTCGGAACCTATCCTTCTGCAGCGAGATGTGAAACAGGGACACGTCATAGCTCCGAAACTGTTCACCGCTGCACTGGAGGATGATATGTCTTCAAGGTTCTGGACTGGAGAGGGCTAGGTATTAACGTCAATGGCCAGTACATCACTCACCATCGGTTTGCCGACGATATGTGGTCATGCCTGAGACCATGGAGGACCTCAATACAATGCTCGATGACCTCGGTAGAGCTTTCGAAACAGTGGGTGTTAGGATGAACATGGACAAAACCAAGGTGATGATGAATGCCCATGTTACACCCACACCTATCAAGGTCGGAGACCCTACACTCGGACGACTATATCTACCTGGAACAAACGATCCAGTTGGGCAGGGCCAACTTCGAAAAAGAGGTCAACCGTGGAATCCGACTCGGCAGTCGGCTGGGCAGCGTTCGAGAAGTTACGCGGTATCTTCTCGTCTAACTTACCACAGTGTCTCAAGACTTTTCTTGTGTGTGTTGCCAGTGATGACCCACTCTGAGACATGGTCGCTTACAATGAGCCTCATCAGCCAAATGGCAATAGAGAGAGCAATGCTCGGAGTTTACTTGCGTGATCGAATCAAAAATTTAGAGATCCGCAAGAGAACCAGGGTTACCGACATTATAGAAAAAGAAAGAAAGTACAAATAATTAATTGCCACAAAACGACATACAAACATTACATTTCAAGAACGAGAACAGAGGTAATAGATTTTGAAAACTAAACCCTTAACGATAGTGTTAGTAGTTCTCAAATTATCTTAGAAAAGTAAAAAATAGACAAATAAATAAATGCGAGTATAAATAAAAGTAGAAGCATGTCGTGATTGTGTCAAGAAGGCTTCCACTCAGCATAATGCTGTGCCGTGGGTGACCCACTGCACGGCGGTCGCCTAGGACGTGACGTACGAAAACCAAGGTCTGTAGCGCATATTAAGATAGATACAAATAACACAGAAAAAAAAATACAGTAAGATATTTAAAATAAACTAGGAATAAACTATAAATATGTTTTGAATAAAAGGAATGCAGCTATAGGAAACACCGAGGAGTTGCATATACGGCACACGATTGACAAAACATCAACATCAATAGCTAAAAGCAATCAATACGTCACTGTTTCTTAAGGTTACACTAGTCGACGGCACGAACTATTTTGTCGACGACGAACGACTAAATGTATATTTTCAAAATAAATTATTTGCATTGTTAAACTACTAATCTATCTCTGTATGGAGGCCGTTTTGCAATTTTCCTTCTTTTTATGGTATTTATTGTCGCCCAAAGATGCGTCAAAATTAGTGTTGAAATATGAAACTTTCGACGCTCATAACTTTCAAAAATTTTTCTTTATTACTTTTTTGTTTCCATACAGGATTTCATACACCATTTTGAACGTAAATCGTCAAACAATGGAGTAATCCCTAGACTACGTTTGTATGGAAGAATTAACGACTAGTGTAACCTTAAACTTACTTGCTGTTGCAGAATTCGCACCAAAAATAAAAATAATCCAACCCAACTAGTAACCTCATTAAGCCTAGACATACAGACAGACTCCTTGCGACATAAAACAAGAAGTTTTTAAACTAGATTAAGTCTAAGTGGAAAAAAACAGCGTTACCATTCCAAGCTATAACAGTTCCCGTTAATAGGTCACTATGTCGTTTTTCTGATAAGAGCGGAATGATTATGGCGTTTCAAATCAACCGTGAAAGATTGTGGCGCCATCTAGTGATTGAGTGGATGATTTTACTATGGTGTGGTTTTTCGCATTTATCCTGGGTTTTTGTGAATGGGTGCAGCTACCTAATAAACGTGTTTTTTTTTTAATGTTGGATCTTCTCAAGGAAGCCTTTGTTAGCTCTCAAGAAAGAAAAGTAATTTTAGTTTAGTATAATAGTGTAATGATATATTTATTTATTTTTATTTTATGATTGTAAAGAAGTCACTAAGAATAATAGATATCAGTTACCACAATGCTCAATTCACCCGAGGAGCAGCGTTGCTATGCTTCGGGATGCAGATTTTTATGCCCATCAGACAAAAAAAATTTAAATGGTCTACGAAATCACAAGTATTCTAGTACCCCACTATCACGTAGCATTCCCAGTATTTTTTTTGTATGGGTGCCGCAGAAAATTGGGGCACGTTCTACTTCTGATTTTCTTATTATGGTTATTTATTTATTTAACTATTTTGTGGCAATGCATTGACACCAAAGTTAAGATAAGTTGACTGTTCCTGATCTTTGCAGTTGTATCCAAATTACACTGCGTAGAAACTGGAAAGCAACAGTCTTCATTCATTTTGTATTTTTTTTAACCTATGTTTTTAATCTAAGTTATTTGATATTTACAGTAGGTTTTAATTTTAATTTGAATTTTTGCCTTTCTTTTTGGCATTTGAATTTTATGCAATTTCTTATATTAATTTCGTAATTTTTTGTGAAATTATTTGCAATTTATTTATTCATTTTGGTATTAATTTTTTATTTGTATTAATTTTTATTTTATTCCTTGTTTTGCTTAGGCTATTTATTATTGATTGTTTGTTAATTGTATTTTATTTTGCATTCATTATTATTGTTATTTACACATATTGTATTTGTAAAGTGTTGCAATAGTGTAATTGGCTCCGGCCGTTCTATTTCAATTTCAATAAATAAATAAATAATTGTAAATGCGCAAGTAACTTGGTCTGTCTGTTACTTATTAACCGACTCGCCAAAAAGCAGGAGATTCTCAATTCGGATGTTTACATTGTTTTTTTTTATATTACTCCGTCATATATGTAACCGGATTTGCAAATTTCTTTTTTGTTCGAAATATGTTTATTCTGAAATGGTCCCATTTAAGTTTGGTAAAGATCTGATTAACGACTACGGATATGAACAACAGAACTCTTCAATAAATGACGGCAATTCTCTCGGGATTGCTGCAATCGCATCTCTGTTTATTGTTTACACCATTTCATAACATACCATCACGCCAGTATGCTCTCAACGGGTACGCAGATGTGCACATTTCACCCTGGTACACTCTCATTCCACCGGTTATGTTCAAGTTACATGTTATTCGAGTAATCTATTCTGGCATCACTGTGGGCATTACAGGTACCTTTCTATACAACTTGTCCATTATATACCACTAAAAAGTAAAAAAAAAAAAAACTTTTTGACACAAAAAAATAACTTCAATTACGAAAGTCGGTGTTAAAAAACAAAGAAACGAAAACAGGAACACCGACTTCCGAAAATTAAGTTATTTTTCACTTCGTAGTCTTTTTAACACGCTTTTATTAGCTTGGTATTTAGTATCTATGTATCAATGTATCAATGTAACAATGTATCAATGTAACGGAATCTTTGAACGTGATTTTCACCCACTTCAAAACGTTGGATTGATTTGAAACTTTGCACACTTATCAAGGACCGATGACAATGCAATAATTTAACCATTATCCTTACCATTAAAGCGTGTTTTTTAGTTTTTAGAACTACAATTTATTATTTGGAAGTATGTTGTTCTCATAGAATCTTGATAAAACTTGGCACACGGGTAGATAAAGTCCTGGATTAGAGATAGTTTATTTTTTTATCACGGTTATGGAAGGAAGATGTTCCCTTGGGATATTAAAAGACTATACGCGGGCGAAGCTGCGTGCAGGAGCTAGTATCTAATAGCTAAAACACCCACTTCTTAAGTACATACACTCATCTTCAATCCAAAACAGCCCAATCACTTCCCACGATAAATTCCACAGTTAACACGACCATTATCAGATCCTTATCGCCCAAATGATACACTCGCACACAAATCGAATGTAGTAACAGCTACAAATCGGTTTAAACAATAGTTTTACTAGTAAGTATAATTCTGTAGGTGCTCTCCGCTCTAGTGAGTCCCGTGATTCTCACGGTGACCACTCTAGCGAGGAGAAATAACTTTGATGTGAAATTCTGTCATATCATATTTTTGGTCTAGTTATGTAAGGTTTTGATCCTTTCTAACTAATAATGGCTTGTTTTAAATAAAAACGAATGATCTTATTTAACAGTTCGGTTATTTGTTTGGATTTTTGTTTTATATAAATACCTTTATGTCTTCATAAATCCAAAGGGATGCTTGTCGAGTGTTTCCAGCTAGTACGTGTAATGTGGCTGGAGAGTAGAGACACATTCGGTCGATGGTCGTCGCCTGAGACGCTTGGTTAAAATATAGTGCTCAAAAAATCAAAAACAAAATCAATTATTTTTATTTTACATATGCCTACATGGGCACTTATAAAACGTCGACAAAAGGTGCACGGTTCGGGTTAGTCGTTTCCTATGGAGAAGAACCGGCAAGACACTCCATGGTTACTCTTTAAGTCATAAACATTGTTGTAAAATTGTATTTTCTTCCAACTATGCTTTAATTTCATCACAATCACACTAAAAACTCAGTACAAAGCGAGTCTTTAATGCTCTAGAGCAATAAAAATGTATGAAATTTCATTATTGCACAGTTTTTTTTTTAATAGCACCAAAAGGTGCCAACCTCAGTGGATTAGCTCTATTCAGCCAGCCGATATCAATACTTTTTTTTACGTACGTATTATTCGTTTCTATCCTACTTGTTCCGAATTTAAAAAATGATTGCTGCTAACTCTGATTTAAAAATGAAAGAAATTTAAAAAAGTGATTTTCGACATCGCCGCGCCCATCTACTTCCCGTGATAACGACTTCATTGTAACAAATCAGCCAGGCCCATCTACCTCGTCTGATAATATTATTCAGTCCCATGTTAAACAAACAAATATAAATTTGCCCAATAAAACTCTTAACCTTACGTTTAATAATTGCTCAAGTATAACTTTTAATTTCAATAATTAAACTTCTATTTTAACTGTTTGATATGAGTTTCTTTTATCTACTATTCCTATAGGTAATAGTTGAAAGAAAAGCAGATTATGCACCTCGCTTTAAGTAATTTATATAGCCCTCGTGCCTGTTAGATTAGTGCCCTCGCTAACGCTCGGGCTCTAAATCAGGCACTCGGTGCAATAATAAATTACTTTGTGCTCGATGCAATAATCTACTATTCTTGTTTAGAACACATCACACACATCATTTCTTACATCATTAAAGTAATGAACAGTTTGAGTTTGATTTCACTCATCACATCCAAGTAATTACTCGTAGTAAACCAGCTGACTGCTACATTTATAACTAACTGATCCTAGCGTATTCGCTTCCGTCTACTGGCTATCTACCTACCTACCACCTACCTATCTACCGTACCTACCTACACTACGTACCTACCCACCTACCTTACCTACATACCAACCTGCTCACCTGTCCTACTGGCTAGCTAATAAGGCTGATGATGATGATCCCAAATAATTTATTTTATGTTTTATAATTATAATTATGTTCTATTAATATTTCATAATTTTCTCTTTTCAAAGGTTGTCTTAAAATTAATATTGCAATCAATGCTTAAGGCACCGATTCCCTTGAGTAGCTGATTTTAAAATGAGAATCATGTCTAAATGGCTAACCGTATTTTTTTGGAAAAAAACATATGTTTTATAAGACCATTTCCTAAATAATTTGATCCAAGCAAATTTTGAGTTTTATTCGTATAACTTAGAGTAATTAATTTGTAAAGTTATGTCTAAAACGGACAAAAACACGACTACCGCTTGGCGTATTTTAATGAAATCAACACCATCTCAAAGGTAATTTAACTATCTATATTTTGATCTGAGGCTTTTTTTTTAAAGTCATAGAATAATAAGGAACTTTCCTTACAAAAAAACTACTAAATTTTGGATCGCGCGGGTGTGAAACTAGTGCGCGTTTTGTTCCCTCAAGGTCGTTGGCGTTAGTCGTCGTCTTAAACTACAATACACCATTGCAAGAGACTGATGCCTGAAGTAGGTTTGTGAATAAAAACCTTTGTTACACGTCACCACGTCACAAAAAATGTAGTTCAGTTGTAGATAACCACAACTGACAATAAGAATGATGAATATGAAAATGAACAAATGAAAAATTAGATCAAATACTATAGATTACAGAAGTGACGGCAATGCGAATTGTGTAATTTGTTATGTCGTGAAGTGTCGTGTATATGAAATTAGCTCCACATTATAGCCAATGATATACGTCATTACAAATAAAGTATATACATTAATGCTTTTTTAAAATACAAGTCTTAAGAGGAAACGGGGGCAGAGAGCTCCGACTGAATTTCCTTAGTAAAAAGTCATAATTCGAGGTTTGGCTCTCGTCTCTTTCCTCCTCCAATATTGGACCAATTTAAAAGATATTCCATAAACTGGTAAAATAAAATATATACTATGTCCCTATGTTTTCCCTTTTTCAATTATATTTGTCATATTTGTACACTAAGCCTCTGTTGACAGCGCAATTTTGAGCATTTTGTGAGGGTTCTAGTGCTTCTAAAGATAATGTATCATCAAAAAGGAAAACATAGGGACATAGTATATATCTTTAATTTTCAGTTTACGGAATATCTTTTAAATTGGTCCAATATTGGAGGAGGAAAGAGACGAGAGCCAAACCTCGATTTATGACTTTTTACTAAGGAAATTCAGTCAGCGGTCTCTGAAATTGCAAAAATAGTTAAACGATCTACAACGGGTAGAAGGTGATAACACCTTAAAGAAGACCACACAAAGATCCATTTAAAAATAGATGCTCACATTTCCTACTATTTAGTATGTATGTGTGGCAAGTATAGAATTTCCTAAACTTAACATTCTGCTCGAGTATCGGAGTTACATGCGCGTTGCATTCGAGCTTGCGCAAGCGCATTTACAAGTTTTTTGCATTAAGTGCAAACAAATAACATTCCAATGAAAGTTGGTCATCGGGTTAACACATTTAGAGCTGATATTTAAATAAAATGTAGTAAGAAATCTATACTTTTTATTGATTTTCGTAACACCGAAAATATATTTTTACTCAACTGCGACGACTTGGGAGGTTAAAGGTTACTTTTTAATCACGTTCGTTGAGCAAATTCAATGTAATGAAACTGGCGCAATTTTAAAGTAAGTATTTTAGTGGTCAATTTGTGAACAATTGAAGCACGACGAAAATCACGCTGAGAAAGATATTGCGTATCACCTACACCATTATACAGGTTGAACATTTTACCCGAATGCCCGACATGGAGGAATATGTCTTTGATCTTTTTTAGTTTGTCATTTTTAGGGTTCCGTACCCAAAGGGTAAAAACGGGACCCTATTACTAAGACTCCGCGGTCCGTCTGTCTGTCTGTCTGTCCCTCTGTTACCAGGCTGTATCTCATGAACGGTGATAGCTAGACAGTTGAAATTTTCACAGATGATGTATTTCTGTTGCCGCTATAACAACAAATACTAAAAACAGAATAAAATAAATATTTAAGTGGGGCTCCCTTACAACAAACGTGATTTTTTTGCCGTTTTTTGCGATAATGGTACGGAACCCTTCGTGCGCGAGTCCGACTGGCACTTGGCCTGTTTTTTAATAATGATTGCTGTATAAACACCTTTTTTTTAATTAATTCTCGGATTAGGTTCTCCATTAAAAATATGTTAATTTGGCTCGCCCCGAGCTTCTTTCTAAACCTTGACCGAATAATTAAATAGTCATAATTTTACTAAAATGTAAGGTATTTAGTTACATTATGTTGTCAGGTTAGTACACTTTTATTAACACGCTTTTATTAGCTCGTTATGTAGGTATCTATTTCAACGGAATCCTTGAACGTCATTTTCACCACCTTCAAAAAGTCGGCTTTATTTGAAACTTTGCACACTTATCAAGGACCGGTGACAAAGCAATAAATTAATTTCCTATTATCCTTACCCAGATCTTCTGGATTTGCTAGGATTGAACTAAAAAGTAAAAAATTGATAATATTTAAAAAAAAAAGCTTGCTTTTATAAAATAATATTTTATTGACAGATTGGTATCTTAGAATGCACCGCACGCTTTTTTTCATTTTATTTTTGTAATCACACTTTTCTTAAATTAAAGTTATTGAATATTTCAACGTTTAGTTCGTTTTTTTAATTAAAGCGTGGTTTTTAGTTTTTTTTTTTAAACATTGTTTATTTTAAACACACAGTTTCTTGCAAAACTTCTAAATTTAACATGTTTATCAGAAGCTTTTGATTGAAATGCGAAGATAGGACTTGAATTGAATTGAATTGAGAGCAATATAAGAATATGACCTGTCAGTAGATAGATATCGTTGATCTTCTTATGATTACTTTTAGAAGAAAGAAAGATTTATTTATTACAGAAACAAAACAGAACATAAATCTGTCCAGCACACCGCACACAAAGATTAACACGCAAAGTTAAATTTTCTTCACAGCATGATTACAAATTGGCAGCCATCTTAAAAACTCCTTCAACAAAACTTTTTTACAAAAAAATACTACCGACTTCCAAATAAGAACACTACAAAGTGAAAAATAACATTATTTTTGGAAGTCGGTGTCTTTTGTAGGTACCATTTTTTGCGTTATGGACACCGACTTCCATAAATAATGTTATTTTTCACTTTGTAGTGTTCTTATTTGGAAGTCAGTAGTATTTTTTTGTAAAAAAGTTTTTTATTTTTCACTTTTTAGTTGTATCTACCTAATAGGCAAGTTGTTAAGTAAGTTTCCTATAACGCCAGAATAGATTACCCGAATATCATGAAACTTGAACTAAAACGATCAAATGAGAGATCTGCTTATCCCTCAAGAGCGTACTAGCGTGATGTTATGTTATGAAATGATATAAACAATACACAGGTATGCGATGCAGCAGTCCCGAGAGATTTGCGGTTATTTATTGAAGAGTTCCGTTGTATATCTTCGAAGTTTTTCATCAGATGTTCACCGAATTAAAATGGGACCAATTTCGAAACATACTCTTTCAAACAAAAAAAAATTCAAAATCGGTCCACAATTGACGGAGATATCGGTGAACATACATAAAAAAACATACAAGAAGTCGAACATGGAACCTCCTCCTTTTTCGAAAGTCGGTTAAAAAATTACTCATCATTCTTCTCAATGAAATGCAGGCTATCATCCTGTATATGTACAGTTGAAAGAAAAATTACGAAATGCAAGTACTAATCCAAGGTACAATCGACAAAAAAAGTTTTGTATCACGATCGATCGTGACGGCAGATAAAACGCGCGTGCGTCTGTATCTTCGCTTTTTATAAAAAGAAGGGTCAAGTTTGGAGGCTTCTTTTTACTGTGTTATTTTTTTGAACGTTGATTCTAACTTCCTACAAATAAGTCTATGTAGGTATGTTTTGACGGAAGTAAGATTTTATGCATGTTTGTGGTATAGGTTAGGGGCATACTTACCGCAGGATAGAAAGGAGCAAAACAGCCCGACGAGTTTGGCATTTGGAACTAGTGCGGAAAGCCTCTTGGTCTCTGAACCTTGATATACAGCGGCGGATCGATAAGTATATCAGGTAATCCGCTCTCTACGCTAACACCAGAACTGTTCGGCTAGTCAAAATTAAAACCTAGTAAACTCTAAATTTTGCTAAAATTATTATTTTCAATATTTGGACACACATAAAAGCCGTTTCCGAGAACGTGATCTATACTAATCTATACTTTAAGCTATAAGCTGAAGAGTTTGTTTGTTTGTTTGTTTGTTTGAACGCGCTAATCTCAGGATCTACTGGTTGGAATTGAAAAATTCTTTTTGTGTTGGATAGTCCCTTTATCGAGGAAGGTTATAGGCTATATAAAATCACGTTACAACCAATAGGAGCCGAGTATAAACGGGCAAAAATACTCCTTTTTGAGAGCTTTTGTTGCGTGCGCTGCGTAAACGGTTTAAGTTACGCAAATATAATGTATGATGGAATTGTTCTTCGTTAAAAATTCTAAAAAAAAGTCCGCGATAGTATATGTCTATCTCTTAAGATTGACTCACAATAGCAGCTTTTATGTTCTAAATTTTAATTACATCGCCGCCGCCGGTAGAAATAAAAGTTTACAGGTTACATTCGTATAGTAGTAAGGGCAGGTAGGGTAGGGTAGGGTAGGTAGGGTAGGGTAGATAGGTTAGGGTAGGGTAGGTAGAGTAGAGTAGGTAGGGTAGATAGGGTAGGTGGGTAGGGTAGTAATGGGAAATAAAAAAAATAGGGTAGGTAGGTAGGAGGTAAGTAGGTAGGTAGCCAGTTGACGGGAGCGAAGCCGCGGGGGTCAGCTAGTAACATTATAAAGAGAAAAGACTTTTTTGTTTATTTGTTTGTACCGAATAGGCTCCGAAACTACTGGAGCGATTTAAACAATTCTTTCACCTATAGAAAGCTACATTATTCCTGAGTGACATAGGCTATTTTTTAAGCCCAAAAACGGGTCCTGTGGGGTGGTCCACGGGAGCGAAGCCGCGGGCAACAGCTAGTAATATATATATAGGTATATACAAATATTGCTCATGTCATGCACAAAGGTACAAAGGCGGCCTTAATGCCTTAGGCATTGTCTACCAGTCAACCAAGGGTGGTGGAGAGATAACATGGCAGGTGCATTGATATTGTTTTTTAAGTTGTCTTTAACTTACTGAAATAGCTAAAATACGAGCTCGTATACGTTCATATATGTTTTAGTACATTACTGCAGAATCCAATAAGTAAGCCTTCCTGGCCAAGTATGAGTTAACGATATACGAGGCCAGGAAGGCTTTCTTACTGGTTGAGGCTTGTATAATGCTTTTCTCAAAAATGAAAGAAAGTTTAACAAAAAATAAAATAAAATAAAAATTCGTTTAATTAATATTGAAGGTTACATTCATATTAGGGCAATTACTGATAGATATATTGATCGATTTATCGGGGGCATTTATATTTGTTTGTTGTACGTCTTGATTAACGGACTCAAAAATATATCTATCTCATAAAATGTCATACCAAAAAGAGAGATAAATATATATTTGGAGCCTCCCTCCTATAACCATGTGCTATAATGGCTAAACTCTAATATGTGTCTGGCTGGTACTATGTTTTTTTTTTAAGCAGATCTGAAGAGGATGACCTACTGTCTAGAGATGGGTGTTTTCGGTTTTTTGCACAAACGGTTATGTAACCGATATACAGATTTCATATCTATATCGAAAACGGTTTTCAGATATCGATATCATTTAGTACAGTTTGCATAAGTTAAAATGTTATTTAGATGAGCAAACTAACAACGAACGCGAAATAATTCTTAGAAAGAGAGGTAGCGCATAATTATGGTCCCTATCGTTTGTGAAGTTTGCGTTTTGTTCGTAGTTCGTAAGTTTCCGCATTGTTACGGTTTTAAGTTTTGACTTATTCGTTCTAGCACGCTAATAAGGTTTTTATTAGATACAGTTTTTGTAATATCGGTTATTTTGATATAGATATCGATATGATATGATATCTAACACATATCCGATATAAGTTACGTTTTGATATATCGGACCAATCCCTACTACAGTCCAGTAAGTAAATTACATACTTACTTACTGGACAGTAGGAGATTCCAAATTTAAAATCTCAAACAGAAAAGATGAAAGTGAGATGACGACTCCTTAAATTAGTTGTGCTGAAAATAAATCCGCAATGTCCATTTGAATGCAAACCGACTTGTGGCCGTTCTGATCTCGAGAGGAAGCACGTTCCAGAGAAGAATGGACTGAATATGGAGGGAGGAGTGCACAAAATCAGTAGTATGAGACGGACAGAATAAGAGGAGATTATTGGAAGCACGCAGTACGAAATCTTCAAGAAAGCTCACGAACAACAACTGCATACGAGTGAAATGAAAATGCTACAATGGGCAGGTGGAGTAACCCGCCTAGACATAGTGCGAAACGAGTATGTCAGGGGTTCATTCAAAAACACCGATTAGTGAGAAGGTCAAAGAAAGCAGGTTGAGTTGGTACGGCCACATCCTGAGACGTGGAGATGACAACCCTATCAAAAAGGCCCGATCGACCGCGAGGAAGGGGACGACCGCCCGCCACCTGGTGGTCAAACATGCAGAAAGAGGTCCTGAAGGAGAACCTGAGCACTCAGACAACCCAGAACAGAGCTCAGATGTACCAGGAGACTCGGGTCTCCTTGTACCTCTGCGCCAGAGAGCTCTGTTTGGGGTCGGCCCCAGCTGAACTGGGAAGAGGGTTGGACAAAAAAGAAGAAGAAGCAGCACGAACTACATTTCAATAGTCAGCACATTCCTACCCATATAATATCATCCGTCGCCAATCCATACATAACATCTGTTTTTTTTGGGACAATCGTACCGCACTATTCCCAAACCACTACAACGCCTGAAAGCCAGATTTAGCAGTGGCGACCACCAGAAAATCGCCGAGGCAATGAAGCTCAACGAAATCCCGGTGAATGAATTTAAACCTCTTGGATCCCGCAACGAATTAATCAGAAATAATTTCTGATATATGCAGTATACCTATCAAGACTTGGAGCTACTGCATCTAAAATAGCTACTAAGATGACACAAATAAAAGACAAACAAACATAGTCTCTAGCCTCATTCGTCCCCTCTATAAAGCCACATCCACAAATCCACACCACAATGCAAACCGGATAGTCCACACATCCTATTGTACGCGGTAGCCGACCGTGACGTGGTGTATGGCTCTAACGTAATTAGCTAACTTAATTAACGCAGGTTGTTGACTCGTGTAAGGCCGAAATGTTGATAAGGTTCTGTAAGTAAATAGTTGCGTTCTTGGCAGTACGTTTCTTGAGTATGAAATCGTGGGGTCGAAACTATGAATCGGGCAAGTACGCCGATGTCTCATGATGGCATTTCTGACTCTCATTATTTTTGAGTTCTTTATTTCCAAAAACAAAAAAACGATTGTTTAAGAAGCGCACTAAAACGACAACAAACAAGAAGAACACCATGCTGTGCCTGACCAAAACCAGATGTATCTTCCAACTGCACAGCATGATTTTCTTCTTGTTTACGTCTTTTTAGTTCTTTTCTTAAGAAGCCGGGTATTTTGTTTTTTTTTAATTAACTTTTTTTTCGAATTATGCACATTTAAATATATGTGTTAAATATTTTTGAAATCACCTCTTAAAACCTTCTATGTTGATACCCCACAGGAAGGCCAAGGCAAAAAAAATGGCGTACAAAAGCCGCCATTTTCTATTTTCCGATTTAAAAGTAGGCAGTGACACTTGCAAGGTTAAGACGAATCGATTGACGTAAAAATCATCAAAATCGGCCAACGTGTTTGGTCTCTAGAACGCCACATAGGAACAAACATACATAGACTGATAAACATATTACCCTCCTTCGGCAGTCGGGTAAAATGCCGTACGCAATCTACAACTGTTGACTGTAACAGGAAAATGGATGGAAAACACTACAGAGGCCGTACCTTTGGATACTTATTAGATCTGTTCTGGCTGATCAATTCCGCATACCTACACACAAACTTCACTCACGTATTTGTCTCATAGACGTAAGCAAAAACTATAGAACACCACCTGCTACGATTCTTACGTCATTATGTACTCCATTTGCTTAGTTAACGTTCAAGCTGGCTATGAGTACTAAGCACCTGGGCTTTACCGTAAATCTCTGAACTGTCTCTGAAACTGCTTTTAGTACTCCACATGACCTAAGACGGGCCCCAGGGGGCGCAAGATCATCACGAAGACAATTATCACAACCCTCAGATATAGAAAATACGCCGCGAGGAAGAAGATGAACATTCTGAATGATTTTATCACGTTATGATGCAATCACTTCCTTCTTCGACCTTCTTATGTGTCCCGTCTGCAAACTTTCAGGATGCCCTGTTTCTGTACAAACTCCTCAGAAAGCAAATTGACTGCCCACAGTTACTGAGTCGCTTCAAGTTTCGTGCCCCAACCCGCTATCCTCGAAAACCCATCACTCTGCTTTACCCGCCCTTGCGTAGAACTGTCCTAGGTGCTAACTCACCAGTACCGCGAATGTGCAAAATATTAAATAGCTGCAGTGACCTGATTGACGTGCACCACGATAGCATAGGCAAATTTTGTAAATTAATTATTAAATACTATTCGCACAAATAAGAGATAAAAATCCAATTGCCAATTTGTTAATTTATATACTAATTTAATGTTATTTAATTTTGTATTATTATCAAATGTAAATCATATATTTAATCTTAGTTTAATTTAATTTATTCATTTGCTATTTTATAATGGGGAATTTTTAACTGCACCTCTATTTAGAAATTTAAGCAAACAAAATATCTCCACTAATAACCTACTGCATATCAAATAAATTACTGTACTACAAATTAACTACTTGATTACCTAAACATGTTGTACTAAAAAATGTTTAAAATTCATCGAAATCTGATGGCTTTTTTTATCTAATTTACAGCAAAAATCTAGCTGAAACCACAGATATACGCATTTTGAAACAATATTACTCACCGTAAAACAAAAATACTGATTTGCACACAAATTATTCAATATTACAACGGAATTTCCAAAATTATTTTCTAAAACTGCATAACAAATAATGTATGTTTACATTATCAAATTACATTTCACGTATTAATTACTCATGTAGCTAAAATCCCTATCATCCAACTTTATTTCTTTTTGTTTATCTGTTTTATTGAAAAGTATATTGGCGCGCTTTTGTCGGCGGCGCACTCACCGCTCGCGCTAGTCGCATCGCGCTCACTTCTTCACGACGACACGAGTGTGAGAAAGATAGAGTGATGTGAATCCGCAGTCGAACACGGCGCGGCGCATGGGCACGTGCATTTGTTATTGTTTACAATTGTTTGCTCGAGTTTAAGTGCAAAATAAGTTAAGTAATTGTTGAACTATTATTTTCAAGAAGTCATTAGTCCAAGAGCGAGCGAAGCGAGCTCGGGAACTTAGGGCACCCCGACACGGACAGGTTAGGTTCGAAAAGATGACGGCAGCTGAAGTGAGCGAGCAAAGCGAGCGAACTCAGCTCCCGTCATCTTCTTCGTGTTAGGTTACTTTAGACCCTTTAGACAGAAATAGGAGCCCCGCGCAGCGGGGCTCCGTCGACATTGTCGTTAAATAGTAATTGTAAAAACTTCCAACAAAAGCAAGACCTGCCTTAATCATACAATAAAAAGATTTATAGGTGATCGATTAAAAAAAAATTATGTTTAAATATGTTTTGCAATGATTAGTGTATATTAAGATTACACTTTGCTGATTTTTTGTGAACTTTAATTACATAAATATGACTGATTAACTGGTGTTTCATTTAGAATAACCCATGTTCTTAAAAGTTTAATAGGTGATGGATTCCAAAAAAAATGATTCAATATTTTGTTGCACTCGAAGAATTATTAGATTTACTTTTAGTTAACAGATAGTCATTCAGTAAAACAGTTAAGCTTTAAAGATCTAACAGTAAAGTATAATTTATTCATTTGATGAGCAAATTTAGTGTGCGATTCAGTATTTTTGGTGGTAATTTCGAATATTTTGATTGAAAAAAGGGAATTTACAGTTAAAGTATTAAATACCACCCTTTTATAATCAATCAATATATAAATTATTATTTTTTAAATTTAGTTCATTATATTTATATTCAATCAAAGAAGTGCATGTGGTGTTAGCTTGTAAATAATTGTTGCACTTATAAATGTATATCGTGTAATTATATGAAATGTAATGTGTAAACAATTGTAAGCTAACCTGAAATAAATAAATAAATCAATGTTTCTTTCTCAATCCACGATGACACCGAAATATCGATAATATTCGTCATAGCTTATCATGGCCAGCTTGAAGCACTTGAGTCAACGGCCAAGAGGCTTATCAGCAACGATGCACTGGTCGAGTCAAAGCTCCAGAGCATTGAACATCGACGCCGAGTTGCCAGCCTGTCGGTTTTTTATCGGTTACATTTGGGGGAGAGTGCCATGAAACTGAACGATTTGATGAAAATTTTCAAGTGTCTTGGTTCCTTATCTGTACAAGAACGTATGTCTATAAATATCTGCAGTGTAGGAGAGGTTTTAGAAGAGTGTTTGACATCATCATCAGCTTGCTAATATTCCCACTGCTGGTACACAGGCCTCCACTCTGTAAGAGAAGGAATGGGCCTTATTCCACCACGCGGACCCTGTGCGGGTTGGTGGATATCACATTTCTTCGAATTTTTGGCAGTTTCCCTCTGATTAAGTACTTAACTAAATTGGTTACGTAAAAACGTAGGTGTAAATCCTTTATTTCCAGGCGATTGGCAGGAACGTTCTTCATTATGCGAATAATATCATATGGTCAACCTGCTAAGCGATATGGCAATACAAAAGCACTAGATTGGGACCTGCATCCCAAATGTAGATTTACAGTCTCTCTATTTAAGGCCGTACCCTGACCAAAAAATCAGCATGAGATATGAGCATTCCTATTGGCCTAGCGGCACTGGTGGCGCATGAATTACGGTAGAGCATACGCCCAGATTTTAGAATAAAATCTTTATAAAATCGAATATTGGGTTTTTGAAAAAAATAAATCTTACAAAATGTTCGTTATCAAATTGTCTATCCATTAGTGTTAGTATAAAAAATAATTAATGATCACTTTAGGAGGAGATGCATGCTATCAATAATTATTTCATATTTTTATGGTTTTGTTGGAAGGAGATTAGTGAAACATATACCTCTTTAAAAAAAAAGTGTACTACCATTTTAGAATCAACATTATGTAGAAATTTAATGTATCTTTTTATTAATTGATGTTTCTTCTTAAATAAAGAGTAGATAGCTCTTAAAAACTGCACAAAAACGACTAGCGCGGCGTTTTGCTCGGGGAGGCGCCTTAATTAGCCGTCGATATTGTTTGAAATTCAGTATTTTTATTTTCATCGTTAGGAGTGTAAGGAATGTTTATTTTTAATAGGAATTGGATCATTTGGTCATTCAATGTCTGAAAACAAAGAAACTATTTTCTTTCATTCTTCGTTACATATTATTTCAATGTTTACATAATATACCTAAACACAGTACATTGTCTTTCATTGTCTGATTTGATGACATCGTTTAGTAATTGTATAAGATACAAAAATGGCGTAATGTTTTGACTCACGGGCCAAATGACTCAAACAATAAAATGCAGTAATTCATCATCATCTGCCTAGCCTTTTCCCAACTATATTGGGCTCGGCTTCCAGTCTTACCGGATTCAGCTAAGTACCAGTGTTTTACATGGAGCGACTGCCTATCTGACCTCCACAACCCAGTAACAGGGTAACACGGTACCCCTTGGCAAGACTGGTGTCAGATCTCAAGCTTCTGACTACTTGTAACGACTGTCAAAGATCTTCAAATGACAGCCGGGACCAATGGATTAACGTGCTTTCCGAGGCACGGAGGAAACTCGGTATGTTGAAATGGTCACACATCCACGGACCGACCTCGTCAAGCGTTGCTTAACCTTGATGATCGACCCGTGCGGCTGTTATTATTTAGCCACGAGCGCCTCGTTCGAAATCGTTATTGTATAAGATACAAAAATGGCATAATGTTTTGACTCACGAAGGGCTAAATGCAGAAAAATGCAGTTATGTACTAAATTAATTACTATTTATGATTTCATTAGACTTAGTGGCTTTACCTTGTGGTTTAGCTATGTTTGAAGTAGTCGGTGATATATAATGATGTGTTTTGGGGTCACGGTTGGCGCAGTGGTTGAGCGATTGACTGCTGCGCTGCGTGTCGCGGGTTCGATTCCCGCACGGAACAAATATTTGTATGACCTACTGCTAGTTGTTCCGGCTCTGGGTGTTTGTGTATGTGAGTTTATATGTTTGTAAACGCTCCCACGTTTGTTCCTGTGTTTGTATACAGGAAGAAATTCCTAGTGTGGGGCAACGTTCTATTAAAAAAAAAAAAAAAAAATTGGCACAATTTTATAATTTACCTAACAAATTTATGTGGTTACTATTAACCTCAGGAAAGTACGAATGTACAATATAATAGACCACTCTATATAAGGGGCGTGAAGATTATTTTATTTAAAGTTCAATTTTTATTGTACCCGTAAAAAAAGTCATCAAAAATTATAATATCATCTCAATTTCGGCCGATTCAACCGTTTAAACTGCGGTTAAAATCTTTATTGCGAAACGAATCACCGATTTGCGTAAAAAATGTTTCAAACCGAAATATTAGCCGACTTTCTAAAAATTGTGTACGCTATCTCGGTTGACGAGATTTATAATATAATATAAGTTATGAAATACAATACCTGCGTATCGCATGTTACTGATATATTAAGATTTGTGCTCATGATGTCGTTACGACGATGGCTGGTGTTCAAGCATATCTAAGTATCGGTAAAAGTTGAGAGCGTGGACAATCCAAATAACGGGTAGAAAGTTATTTTATAGACATTTCAGAATATTTACGATAGAGTTTAGTAGTTTAGATGTAGCAAAAGATAACATGTCATATTCTTGTCATAAAGAAAAGCGAGCTTAGACGAAGTGACATTTTGACAGCGATAACGACAGTCAAATAGTTCAAGGTTTATGGAGTTGACATGAGCTGCCGAAAGGCATGTGTTGGCCACATACGTTTTCTACAGTTTTATCAATTCTTATAACACCTTAATTAAATCATAAAATGTTCGTTCCAGAAAAAAATAGTCATTATTAACTTAGTTCTCCTACCCCTTTTCTTTTAACCAGAAAAAAAAAATACTCCATACTGAATCGTACCAAAAACATAAAGATCAAACGGTTATTAGACCTTTTAATTTATCATCCTAAAACCACAGGAGGAACACTCTAAACCACACTGTTAATCAATTCAATAACAATAAAACCACGTAACTATTTTCCAGAGCATTAACATTAATCTTAATTTAACCAGTTGATTTATTAAACAGAGGTTATCGCACGGTGTGACCCGCCTCGCTCGGTAAACTCGGGTCAGATCAATATAAACAAACGTGCTTAATAGAATTTTACATTTAGATAAAAACATGTTTGGATTGGTATCGGGTACTACAGTAACGATATCGTTTGACGATAAGCGTCGTATTTATCTTCGTTGCAAGATTTTTGTGTCGTAAGCTGTGTACCGAAGAAATTGAGGTAGGCTTGAATGCCGATGTGTTGGAAAGAATGGACAATTACCTAAGTTTAATTATTGATTGTTCTTAAACCTAACCTTTTGTGATTCGAGAGAAAAACCGATCCGAACTTGTGTGGGGAGGGTTCCGTACGGTGAATGTCACTAGCAAATTAAACATTTTACTTGAAACATTGTTAAGATTATTTACAATTTAATAGAGTTTTTTTTGGTTTCGGAAAAAGGTTTTTTACCTTTTTTTGGAAAATACGGGTTGCGCAAAACTGCGGCATACTGATTTTATATTGAATCGCACTTCTACGGCATTAGAAATTATTTGAATCAAAACTTTGCTTCCGTGCGTGTAATAGGAAATCTTCTCCATAGGAAACGTCTAACCCGAACCGTGCACCTTTTGTCGACGTTTTATAAGTGCCCATGTAGGCCTATGTGAAATAAAAAAAGTGATTTTGATTTTGAATGACAACGTTTAACAGGTATATCTGCAATGTTAACGCGGTCGCTGGCCGTGCGCTCGCTCGGAGTTATCAATATTGGACCTCCTATCATATGTAGGTAAAGAAGAAATTTTAAACATCAATTTTTCTTTGTAAAAATATTATTAAACATCGAAGTAAGTGAGTGACTAAGTATGTGAGAACCATGTTCCTATTTATTATCAATTTCATCAATTTATCTGTTAATGCTTTTATTACTTTATACCTGTACGTAGTATAGTGTGTAGTGCTATTTTTGGGCGCATCGTCCTCACATATATGAATTTATTAATGTATGTACTTATGTAAATTTTGTAAATCACCAATTAAAAAAAAAAGAGTAAACATGGAGTTCCTTGTGCATTCTTCTCCATAACAAGCTACTTTTCCGAATGCACGGTAGAATCAACTTTTACTACTTGTAAATTTTAATTCATATATGTATGACGTTCAAAAGTGCCGCTTACTGGCCTAATTGAAATAAATATATTTGACTTTGAAGTCTTTTTGGAGGAGTAGGCAAGAGTAGCGAAAAAATATTGTTATGTTAATTATTTTTTTATAGCAAAACTATTAGTTACACGAAAAAAAAACCATGTTTCTTAAATAATGTACTTGATCAAAAAATTTTTTTACAACGTTTCGTCTTAGCCGTTCTAAGGAGTACGCTTAAAGTAACTCTTTTACGGCACTAAAACGGAGTAGGGGCCTTAAAAAAACTACTAAATTATTGCACGTAACTAAATTACTTAGAACCAATTAATGAAAATTCTATTGAAAATGGTTTCAGACAGTGAAATGAACTACTGAAATACAAAACTGATAAGATTAGATTACTTTAAAATTCTACGTCTACACAGGTGTAATTTCCTGATGAGTCATAATAAAAGAATTCTATTGTTTTGCAATCGAAATAAACAAAATACAAGGACTCTACCTGACATGCACAATCAGGTTATTAGACGACTCGCCCGAATTTAACCCGCCCGAATCGGGTGAATTGTCTACTATTAAAAATATTTATTTTCTCTGTCGATTCGCCCGAAGTTTATTTATCGGCGGGCGAATTGACCACTTCAAAACTATTTAGTAGGCGATTCGCCCGAATTGTGTTTTATGCAATACCGTTAAGATAAAGTACACTCAAGTACAGAAGTATTAAGCATTATATATTTTTATTGAAATGAAATGAGACACAAATAAATCAAAAATGTCTTTATTAAAATAAACTAATATATGATTTGAGCACGTATTCCACATTCTCGTGTCTACACTCATTAAATAAATACAAGATTTCTAATAACTTTATATATGAAAGGAAACGCCTAATCTATTCGCGAAAGTTGTACGGTATGGGACGAAGGGAAATGAGTAATTTTCAGATGTCACAACAAGATAGTAATTATATCCACTTACATAGATACAAGCTTCTCCCCGCACCTTCACCCGCGTAGAAAAGTGTTTTATCATTTCAAGGGAATACAAACTATCCTATGTCCTTCACCAGGCTCTCAAACTATCTCCATGCCAAATGGCATCTAAATCGGTTCTGTAGATCCAGAGATTACCCCCTATAACTTCACAAACTTACAAACACAACTTTACCTCTTGATGATATTATTATTTTTAATTAGTATTAGTATAGACTAGAGGAGCTCGTGGCTAAATAATAACAGCCGCACGGGTCGATCATCAAGGTTAAGCAACGCTTGACGAGGTCGGTCCGTGGATGGGTGACCATTTTCAACATATCGAGTTTCCTCCGTGCCTCGGAAAGCACGTTAAGCCGTTGGTCCCGGCTGTCATTTGAAGATCTTTGACAGTCGTTACGGGTAGTCAGAAGCTTGAGATCTGACACCAGTCTTGCCAAGGGGTACCGTGTTACCCAGTTACTGGGTTGTGGAGGTCAGATAGGCAGTCGCTCCATGTAAAACACTGGTACTTAGCTGAATCCGGTAAGACTGGAAGCCGACCCTAATATAGTTGGGAAAAAGGCTAGTATGGATTATTACTTCTGTTTTATGTCAATTTAAAATACATGGTTCATTCAGCGTGAAATTAATAAAAATTGTGATTATTTTTTTACATTTTTAGCTAAAAACCTAGTAGGTGTCTATTTTCAACTGAAAGCTAATGTCTTACATTACCGGAGGAAAGGGAAAAACTGACTATCCAAAACATACCTATCTGAAAAATGTATTTCAACTGAAGATAATAAAGTCTCTAAATTATTCGAAAGTGCATACCGTTAAAAAGAAACACAATGAACAAACAGCAACGAACTTCCTAAACACGATATATTTTAATAATATCTAATGACAACAAAAGCGGGGAAAAAAAACATAAACAAAAACACTACCGTAATAATATACCAACTTCCTATTCAACAAGAAAAATGACTCATTTATTCAAACTGAAAAGAAAAACAAACCGCATAATAATCCAATCATTTAAAAACAAAACAACTTTATAACATACCTTTATACACGAAAAACTGAATCCAACACAAGCACTATAAAACACAGTGTATCACAAATATCATCATCAATATTTTTTTTAAAACACACGTGATTATTTGTCACAGCACTTTTCAACGTACGTCCGTCGGTCAACACGGTCAGAATCACACTGATGGATGACTGATCGCTATTCGCAGTATTCGCCGATGGCTGACCGGCAGGCTTATTACGTATCCTTTGCAAGAGCAAAACGATAGCCATTTTTGCGCAACAATTGCTCTTCAATACAGAAGTTTTAGATATGCTGGCGGTTTTTTTTTATATAATTGCATTCGACAAACAACGAGCGATTAGCAAACGATTGTGTAGGACTAAAGCTCTATCCCACATATCAGGGCCGTGCCAGGGACGTGGACGGACCGTGCCCCGTTAGGGGCTCAAAAAAATATCGTTGTGTATATTTTATATGAACTCTTTTACACACGTCAGTGCACGGGCCATGCACGAGCCAGGGACAGATCTTTAATAACTGGGCCCGGCCCTGTCACGTCCCGGGCATGGCCCTGATATGTGTGGATAGACCTTTACCATACCTACACTGCAGGTAATGGCAACTTTTATGGCATAAAGCGTTTGATCGCTATCGTTTTGCTCTTGCAAAAGATACGTAATAAGCCTGCGGATAGCTGATAGGTATTGTAGATTAGGTGATCGTTTTAATTTAAATTCATACCTATTTCGGTACCTATGTATTGTTAGTTGTTACTCTAGTCTGCGAAATGTCTTTACTATTTTCGCCGGGATATAAAAAGGCCACCACGTATCTTCCTGTTGGGTTTTGCGGCCTTGCTATAGTCATCCAATAACTCTTTTATGGTCTTCGAATAAAAATGAAGTGGGACTTGTATTCATTGCAAGATATCATCATCACGTCATCATCATTTCCCGTGGGGTTGGGCAGAACTGCACATAATATGGTACCCACAAATGATCCTATTGCCATCAACTCAACAACACCGCCCGACCCGGGCAACTAATCCAGGACGTTAAGCACAACAACAACAGCAGGTTACACTAGTCGACGACACGAACTATTTTGTGTGTGGGGTTAAAATGCATTTTATATCAACCGACAACACGTGCGGAAGAGATAGATGCCGTGATGAGCAGTAGGAAGCTAGTTCGCGTACGAATACACACTTTTGCAAATTTGTAGCGAAATAGATAATGATTTAGGACGATACCGAGCGCGCGAAATTTTATAAACAGACCTTTGGCAGTCTAGATATCATGAAAAAACGACTAAATCTATCAGTTCAAAATTAAATTATTTGCATTGTTCTATCTATCCCTGTATGGAGGCCGTTTTGCAATTTGCTGTCTTCTTATGGTATTTATTTGCGCCCAAAAATGCGTTAAAATTAGTGTCAAAATGTGGAACTTTCGACGCTCATAACTTTCAAATATTTTAATTTTTTACTTTTTTTGTTCCATACAGGGTTAGATAATGATGAGACAAATTGATATCACTTTTTATTTTGAACGCACATCGTCAAACAGTGGAATAATCCCTAGACTACGTCTGTATGGAAGAATTTTCGACTAGTGTAACCTTAACAGTAGCTCTGCCGACCACAACCAGGCAATATTTGTAAGATGAATAACGGAAAATTGCTGACTTTTCTCTTATATTTTTGGCGGTTCATAGCACATATTAAATTTTCATTGTAAGTGATCTAATTTTTGGATTTTCATCTACAAATACATATATGTCGTGGTAACCCAATGGGTTCAAAGCCGGCTATGTACCAATGTGACATTTTCTAATTCATATGCTCTTTCTAAGTTTATCTTAGACTTCACAGACAACGGTGAAGGAAAACATCGTGAGGAAACCTGGACTTATAGTCTAAGTCTGAAATTGCCAAGTCAGAGGCCTGTGGGGTTCCCAGAGGAGGCTTAATTAACTCCTTAACCTTTGATTCGTATAAATTTGATTTTATTTTTAGTTTTATCTTTTTATTATGAATATTGATTTTGTAACTATTATTTCTTCCGTTTAATTTATTTATAATTTTAAATATTATTTTAATTTTCTATTTTAATTTAATTTAATTTTCAATTTTGATTGTAATTTTAATTTTATCGATTTATATTTTTGACATATGTTTTCCTTTAAGTTTTAATTTCATTTGTAACTATTATTTTATGGGGCATGCGGTGCTAACCTTTAAGAAAATGTAGTACTAACCTTAGACATAAACAAACTTGAAATTTAAATGTATCAGTATATACGATCTATAAAATGGGTCCACGCGAGTCCCTCAGAGAAAATTTAAAGATATCGATATACCGACTCTACCTTCACTTTATATTTTGGAATGTATTTTGTATGTCCGCAAAAATCGAGGGCTTTTCAAAACTAGAAGTGACTTCCATAATTTAAATACACGCAGTAAGCACGAAATTGTAATACCCAAATTCAGATTAACGAAAACTAGCAAGTATTTTCTTATAAACAGTATACGCTTTTATAACAAGTTGCCTAAGTCAGTTATAGAACTGACCGATGGAAAGTTCAAAAACTACATCAAACGTGTCCTTATTAAAAAAGCATATTATAAAATCAAGGACTACGTTGAAGATAAAAATTTTGGCTTTGACACCCTCTGCGCATGCGGCTTCCCTGGTAACTCATAAACGGCACAAATATATGGATATCTCTAACTATTCTCAATCTCATTTTTTTTTTCTCTTTTAATTAGACTTTTTAGAATATTTTTCAATCATCATTATAGCCCTTTGCTAAGAATAGTTACAGCACTGATTACAGTATTTGTGCCACATGTTAAATTTAGTGTTTTTTTTTACCTTTGTATGGATTCTTTTACCGATTGTGAATGTGTGAACATTGTAGGCTTTCTAGATTTCTAGATGATTGTTAACATTTGTTAACTTTTTATTTCGTACATTAATTTTTGTTTGTTTTTTTTCAATTTCGTACGACTTAGTGTCGGGCCTACTTTGTCCCCCCATATCCCCCTCACTAATGCTGTAACGTGGAAATATTGTAAACACACAATTTTTAAAAGAATAACCATGGAGTTTGCCGGTTCTTCTCCATAGGAAACGACTAACCCGAACCGTGCACCTTTTGTCGACGTTTTATAAGTGCCCATGTAGGCCTATGTAAAATAAAAATATTTGATTTTGATTGATACAATTGTTGGTTGGCCAAATAAATAAATAAATACCAGATGTGGCCACATCCTCACACCACACGAAATAGAAATATCTACGAATCAAACTCTCTGGTTAAAACAAAATTTGCAACTGGGGACGATTTGAATTCTCTTCTCTTCAATTGAATGGAATACACAAACGGCTTTGTTAGAATTTTGATATTTCAAAACTTTTTCCCGGCCAGTAAACATTTCACTGCGATCACCAATGCAAATTTTGTTAGATTGGAGGTCACAAACAAAGTTTAACTTGTGACTTCTTGCCAGTCAATCTGCCTAACCTTAATTACCCGACTGATCATCATCATCAGCCTATTAATGTTCCCACTGCTGGGACACAGGCCTCCTCTGTCAGAGAGAGGGAATGGACCGTAATCTACCACGCAGGCCGAGTGCGTGGTAGATGCTGATTTCCTCACGATGTTATTCTTTACCGTTTTGAAAGCAGACCCGACTGCGATAGGGTAATGTTTTTCGAGCATATGTATGTATGTCTATTTCTATATCACGCTCCACAGCCCAAACCGCTTGACGGATTAAGTTTATGACATTGAAGTGTCATTGCATTCGTGTCAATCATTTTAAGTGACTATTTTGGCACAAATTCAAGATAAGCGTAACTTTGATACTTAGCAAAATAAATAGGTGATCATTTACAGCATAATATTTAATGTTTAAATTAAACATAAGTATTGTACTTTTTTATCTTTTCAGTTAATAATTTATTAGAGCAGTGGTGGCCCAGTGGTATCGACCGCGACTTACAAGTTGTAGGTCGTGGGTTCGAGCCCAGGCAGGCGCTTTACTTTGTGTAAATTATTTCATCACCACTGCTCTCAAAATGGTGAAGGAAAACATTGTGAGGAAACCGGCATGTCCTAGAACCAAAAATTCGAAGACATGTGACATCCACTAACCCGCAATGGGCCCGCGTGATGGTGGATTACGGCCCATTCCCTCTCACAGAGAGGAGGTCTGTGTCCCAGCAGTGGGAACATTAATAGGCTGATGATGTGATGTGAAAACAAGCCAGAAACTGTGGCGATACCCTTCTAGGTTCTGGCTATCCGTAACAACTGTCAAATAACTACGAATGTCAGTCGGCGCCAACAGCTTAAGGCGCAGATACCCCTGAGTAGCTGATTTTAAAATGAGAATCACATCAAACGTCTACTCGTATTTTTTTTTTTTAATACTTGTTACATTAGAACATTTTCATAATAATTTGATCTACGTAAGAGTTTTATTCGTATAACATAGTGTAATTGATTTGTAAAGTTATGTCTGACCCAGACTAAAAAACGAAAATTGCACCAAAACTGCCAGGCGTATTTTAATGAAATACAATTGAATTATTATATTTGGATCTGAGGCTTTTTTTTAGATCATAGAATAATTAAGGAAAGTAGAAAAAATCGAGGGCTTTTCAAAACTAGAAATGACTTCCATAATTTAAATACACGCAGTAAGCACGAAATTGTAATACCCAAATTCAGATTAACGAAAACTAGCAAGTCTTTTCTTATAAACAGTATACGCTTTTATAACAAGTTGCCTAAGTCAGTTATAGAACTGACCGATGGAAAGTTCAAAAACTACATCAAACGTGTCCTTATTAAAAAAGCATATTATAAAATCAAGGACTATGTTAAAGATAAAAAAATTGGCTTTGACACCCTCTGCGCATGCGGCTTCCCTGGTAACTCATAAACGGCACAAATATATGGATATCTCTAACTATTCTCAATCTCATTTTTTTCTCTTTTAATTAGACTTTTTACAATATTTTTCAATCATCATTATAGCCCTTTGCTAAGAATAGTTACAGCACTGATTACAGTATTTGTGCAACATGTTAAATTTAGTGTTGTGTTTTTTTTACCTTTGTATAGATTCTTTTACCTATTGTGAATGTGTGAACATTGTAGGCTTTCTAGATTTCTAGATGATTGTTAACATTTTGTTAACTTTTTATTTCGTGCATTATTTTTATTGTTTGTTTTTTTGTTTCAATTTCGTACGACTTATTGTCAGGCCTACGTTGTCCCCCCATATCCAAGTACTAATGCTGTAACATGGAAATATTGTAAACAAAAATAATAAATAGAGTAACCATGGAGTTTCTTGCCGGTTCTTCTCCATAGGAAACGACTAACCCGAACCGTGCACCTTTTGTCGACGTTTTATAAGTGCCCATGTAGGCCTATGTAAAATAAAAATATTTGATTTTGATTTTGATTGAGAAAAAAACATTGAATTTTGGGTTGCGCGTGTGTGAAACGAGTACGCATTTTGTTCCCTCAAGGTCGTTGGCGACTAACTGTCGTCGTCGGAATATCGTGGTCACCCTTCCTTTCATTAAAATTAAAACTGAATTTATTTATATCACAAATCTTCAAGTAGCAGTTTATTTGATAATAATCACTTGTATGTTACTTACCTAGAACATAGATAAGCTTCTGATACGTTTATCAGTAAACGTCAATTTGATAAGAGGTAATACGAATTTGATTCTATTGTAGTATATTAACTCTTTGATATCAAATTAGTATGTCGATAATGATTCTTAAGGGTTCACTAGTCGACGGCACGAACTATTTTGTGCGCGTGGTTGTTAAAATGCATTTTATATCAACCGACAACACGTGCGGAAGAGATAGATGCTGTGATGATCAGTAGGAAGCTAGTTCGCGTACAAATACACACTTTTGCAAATTTGTAGCGAAATGATAATGATTTAGGACGATACCGAGCGCGCGAAATTTTATAAACAGACCTTTGGCAGTGTATCTGTTCAAAATACAATTATTTGCATTGTTGAACTACTAATCTATCGCTGTATGGAGGCCGTTTTTCAATTTTCCGTCTTCTTATGGTATTTATTTGCGCCCAAAAATGCGTTAAAATTAGTGTCGAAATGTGGAACTTTCGACGCTCATAACTTTCAAATATTTTCTTTTTTACTTTTTTTGCTTCCATACAGGGCTAGATAATGATGAGACAAATTGATATCACTTTTTATTTTGAACGTACATCGTGAAACAGTGGAATAATCCCTAGACTACGTTTGTATGGCAGAATTTTCGACTAGTGTAACCTTAAGAGGTGGTTTTGTATTGCTATTATGGTTGCAATTCCCACAGGAGTTTGTAGAAACGAAGTTTTCATAATTATGTCGATCTTCTATTGTTAATCCCCGTGAGGTATCGTCCTAATGGCATTGTAAATAGAAACGCTATGACTAAGTACGAATTAAACAATAAATAAATATGAGACGATATATTGACCAATTAACTTATTTACTTACCGCCACTACTTGAAAGCAAGTGGTTTTTAGGGTTATGTTTGTTACCTCATAATCTTTTACGAGGTGAAACGATTTTGATAATTCTTTTTTAGGGTTCATACCCAAAGGGTAAAAACGGGACCCTATTACTAAGACTCCGCGATCCGTCTGTCTATCTGTCTGTCTGTCTGGCCGTCTGTCACCAGGCTGTATCTCATGAACCGTGATAGCTAGACAGTCGGATAAAAGAGACTGTGACCTCTGAGTTTGTTTCGGCCTTTCTTCTCAGAGTAGTCAGATAGGAAACGCCGACCTCATCTAGTTTTAAAAATATTATCGACATGTAAAAGTGTTTGTACAAACCAACTTACAGAAAATAAATCATTTATCATTTATCATTAACCAAAAAATTTAATAGATTTCCAAAACAAAACACTATAAAGCGAAAAATAACTTTCTTTTCGGAAGACGATGTCAAAAACGAAAAAGGTAGGTACCTACCAACAGACACCGACTTCCGAAAATAAAAATATTTTGGCTTTGTAGTGTTTTGTTTTGGAAATCGGTAATTTTTGTAATAAATAGTTTTTTTATATTGTTTGTATTGATTACAATATTAAGAAGTATTGCGTGCAAACCATTGGACCGTAAAAACCGGCCAAGTGCGAGTCGGACTCGCGCACGAAGGGTTCCGTACCATTATCGCAAAAAAATCACGTTTGTTGCATGGGAGCCCCACTTAATTACTTATTTTATTCTGTTTTTAGTATTAGCTGTTATAGCGGCAACAGAAATAAATCATCTATGAAAATTTCAACTGTCTAGCCATCACGATTCATGAGATACAGCCTGGTGACAGACAGACAGTCGGACCGCGGAGTCTTAGTAATAGGGTCCCGTTTTTACCCTTTGGATATGAACCCTAACAAAGAATTATCAAAATCGTTTCACCTAGTAAAAGATTATGAGGTAACAAACATAAAAAATGCCGTCGAATTGAGAACCTCCTCATTTTTGAAGTAGGTAAAAACAAGAAAAATGTATTGTTTGTTTGTAAAAGGTACAGCGGGGTGACCATTAGCTCTTAGAGCGGTATCAATTTGAGATCGAAAAAGGAACAGATGAGATGTCTTGTAAACATCTGTCACTTACTCGATTTCAAATTGATACCGCTCTAAGAGCTTATGGTCACCCCCCTGGTCTTTGGTTTCTAGAGTTACTGATTCAATTAAGAACATTCTATGATTCACGATATTCCTGAGTACTTATTAATCCTAAAACTACACGCATCCTGGAGAATAGACCACGGAAGTGAAGCTGCAGATAACAGTGATTTCATGGACGCTGAATTATTCTAGGTTAGTTTACCAATAACTAAGTATAGTCCTCGCAAAAGTCCTTGGCCACCCTGAAGTTGGCTACAATGGCTGCGCAGTAGTAAAGCCAACTTCAGGGAGACCCACAAGTTTGGCGAGAACTATATCTGGATGACATAAGATCATTCTAATCTATCTGCTAAGGATATGGTGTAAAATTTGGGTGTATTCGGGGAGTGTGCGACGGAACTGCACAATTTGATTCCGCCTAGCCACGCCTAACCCTTTCCGTCATCGGACTACAAGACGTACGGCCATGCGCCATCGGTACATGGTGGACATCCCTTCCGTTCCATACCCACAAAGCGTTTTGCTAATACTTTCATTGGGCGCACAGCTAAGGAGTGGAACTCCCTTCCGGTTTGTTCCCTGATAGCTACAACCAATAGTGAATAGGTTACTTCTAGGTAAGCGTGCTTCACCGTAGACCACATCATCGCTTACCATCAGGCGAGATAGTGGTCATACACTACCGGTAGCAGATGTGTGTCTATGTTATTATAATTTACTACCAAGAAAACACAATAAAGGTCATGGACAGGTATAGTATTTCGTTTTCCTAAAGTGACTCACACAAATTACGTAAGTAGCGAGCTATTAATAGGTAATTGAGTACAAGTTTCACTGTGTCTATGAAAAACACAGGAAAGACAATAATGACAACTTCAATGACACATATTTGATTTGTATTATTTACAATTCACAAGTAGGCGAGATCGAATCTGCAGAACTGTTGAACATAGACGAAAAATTTGACATATAGAAAAATTAGAACTACAGATTTCCCCTTTATTTGATTTGGAGCAACAAAAACCAAACGAACAATTTAAGGCCGTACCCTGACCAAAAAATCAGCATGAGATATGAGCATTCCTATTGGCCTAGCGGCACTGGTGGCGCATGAATTACGGTAGTGAATACGCCCAGATTTTAGAATAAAATCTTTATAAAATCGAATATTGGTCTTTTGATAAAAATAAAACTTACAAAATGTTCGTTATCAAATTGTCTATCCATTAGTGTTAGTATAAAAAATAATTAATGCACACTTTACGAGGAGATGCATGCTATCAATAATTATTTCACATTTTATGGTTTTGTTGGAAGGAGATTAGTGAAACATATACCTCTTCAAAAAAAAGTGTACTTACTACCATTTTAGAATCAACATTATGTAGAAATTTAATGTATTTTTATTAATTGATATTTCCTTTTAAATAAAGAGTGGATAGCTCTTAAAAACTGCACAAAAACGACTAGCGCGGCGTTTTGCTCGGGGAGGCGTCTTAAATGGAGACTAGTTACTCAGAAAGTCAGTAATTAGGACATTGCCCCTGATAATCATTCCAAAGTCCACGTAATTAAATCTGATGGAGTTGGTTGCGCATCTTCTTCTCCTGAGCTAAAGGACTAGGAAGTGATAAAGGGCGTTTTGGGAGTCTGTCTTTAGTCATTCTTGAGTTCAAAAACTGCTGATACATAGCCTAATTTGAATACATGAATTGTGACCATCCTGCAACCGAACCCTAAATAAATTGTAGTTCTAAAAACTAAAAAACACGCTTTAATGGTAAATTGAACTAAAAAGTCGCTAATCCTGAAGATCTTGGTAAGGCTAATGGGACAAACAATTTAAACGCTCACGGTAGAATCAACTTTTATATTTTAATTTTTGTTTGACTTTCAAAAGTACTTTGACTTTGACTAAATTATTGCATTGTCATCGGTCCTTGATAGGTGTACTAAGTTTCAAATCAATCCGACGTTTTGAAGTGGGTGAAAATCACGTTCAAAGATTCCGTTACATTGATACATAGTTACATAGATACATACCAAGCTAATAAAACTGTGTTAAAAAGGTCAACAATTTCCCGCCACAACAGAGGCTGGACAAAGAATCCTCTCCCCATTGAAATCGAACCCCACTTTCGTAAGTAAAAGCGCAATAAAACATAATACTACAAAAGTATCGGCGCCATGCGAGCAGGATGCGCACGCGCAAGCCGGAACGCTCGCGCTGGCCTTGAGAGACGTACTAATGTAACCAGCGCTGTTTTCTCCGGATGCCGTGTACTGGTGATACTATGTTATCATTACCTTAGAACCTGATCAGAAAACTTTAAGGTTAATGAATTAATCTGGTTTCTTCAATCAGAAAATTTCTTGGTTTTTATTATCTAAGGCTATCTGCATGTAGGATAGAAATTGAAACTTGAACAAAGTGACATGCGCTAATGCAGTCCCCAGAGTCCCTAGTTTTGTAGGTCGTGTAAACGCCCTACTGCCCTTTGTCCGCTTCTTTTTAAACCCCGACAGAAAAAGAGTACGTGTGTACTTGTGTGTTTGTGTATTTATGTAACTGTCTCTGGCACCATAGCTCCTAAACGAATAAACCGATTTTGATTGAGTTTTTTTTTTAAGGCGAATTTATCGAGAGTGTTCTTAGCAAACTATACCAATATTATAAAGAGGAAAGATTTTTTTGTTAGTTTGTTTGTATGTTTGTTTGTACCGAATAGGCTCCAAAACTAACGGACCGATTCAAAAAATTCTTTTACCAATAGAAAGCTACATTATTCCTGAATAACATAGGCAATTTTTTTTATCCCGAAAACGGGTCCTGTGGGGTGGTCCACGGGAGCGAAGCCGCGGGCAACAGCTAGTAATATTATAAAGAGGAAAGATTTTTTTGTTTGTTTGTTTGTACCGAATAGGCTGCGAAACTACTGGACCGATTTAAAATCTTCTTTCACCTATGTAAAGCTACATTATGCCCGAGTAACATAGGCTATAATTTTGACGGGAGCGAAGCCGCGGGGGTCAGCTAGTGTTTGATAAAATCGGTTCAGCCGTTCTAAAATTATGGGCGTTTTACTGTTTGAATCGGGGTACTTTCGCAAGATAACGTATCATAATTACGTGTTCGATGTGTGACTACTACAAGATAAAATAAATAGCATCAAATAAAAACCGGCCAAGTGCGAGTCGGACTCGCACACGAAGGGTTCCGTACCATTATCGCAAAAAACGGCAAAAAAATCACGTTTGTTGTATGGGAGCCCCCTTAAATATTAATTTTATTCTGTGTTTAGTATTTTTTGTTATAGCGGCAATAGAAATACATCATCTGTGAAAATTTCAACTGTCTAGCTATCACGGTTCGTGAGATACAGCCTGGTGACAGACGGACAGACAGACAGGCAGACAGACAGACAGACGGATCGCGGAGTCTTAGTAATAGGGTCCCGCATTTACCCTTTGGGTACGGAACCCTAAAAATGAGTCGAGGGTTTTTAAATATTTAAATTTTACTTGTTGGGATTAGCGAACATTTGAAAAGGTTTCAGAAGTAATTAATGGTTTAATAATCCACTACGGTGAACTAGGTACATCTCCATCCTTCTCTAACAATGCAAGAGTGCCTCTAAATAGTTTAACTGAAACAAATGCCTTGAGTTTGAGTTTGACTTATTACATCCTCAGACATATTGGCGCAGTATGGCTGGTAATGAATATATGAGATCGGCCAAGGATGCTTGTAATTGGATAAGGCTTTGTTCATTACTGATCTTCATCATCATCAGCCGAACGACGTCCACTGCTGGACATAGGCCTCCCCCAGGCGTCGCCTCATTGACCGATCCCGTGCGTCTCGCATCCAGCGCCTTCCCGCAACCTTAAGAGGAAACGGGGGCAGAGAGCGCCGACTGAATAACCTTAGTAAAAAGTCATAATTCGAGGTTTGGCTCTCGTCTCTTTCCTCCTCCAATATTGGACCAATTTAAAAGATATTCCGTAAACTGAAAATTAAAGATATATACTATGTCCCTATGTTTTCCTTTTTGATGATACATTATCTTTAGAAGCACTAGAGACCTCAAAAAATGCTCAAAATTGCGCTGTAATCAGAGGCTTAGTGAACAAATTTGACAAATATAAATGAAAAAAGGAAAACATAGGGACATAGCATATATCTAACTTTACCAGTTTATGGAATATCTTTTAAATTGGTCCAATATCGGAGGAGGAAAGAGACGAGAGCCAAACCTCGAATTATGACTTTTTACTAAGGAAATTCAGTCGGCGCTCTCTGCCCATATTTCCTCTTAACCAGGTCATCGGTCCACCTAGTGCATCGACTATACAGCCTCTAGACGCCTAACAACAGGCGAGCGATGTCTGTCAACACATATGACTAAAATAATCATATACTGGTAATATAGGTCGCCACTCGACAATTTCGAATTAGTAGCGACCACTTCCGTGAGCCGTAAACACTGCCGCGTCAGGCAATTACAAATTGGTAAAATAAATATTATAATGGCCCCTTGTAGCGTACGTTGGTGTGGTAACAACAGCCAGAACTCGAGTTTCCCGAAAAATGGCTTAACATTTCATCGGTAAGTTAATAGTTACATAATCATAATCAGATTTATTTTCTGATATTATTTATCGGAGTTCATTTTGTACTGGTCATTATTGTAGGTGTAAACTGCAACAGCACAAATTTTGTCGCGCTCGTTGATGTCTTTTGTGTTTTCGTCTCTTTCTTTTTAATGTACTTTTTTATCTATCTCTTTTCCTCTATAATTTGGTACGCAAAACTAGTGATGCACCATATTCTATGACCAAATCTGTTATGGATAAAACTAGAAACCTACATACAATTATACAAAAAGAGACATTAAATTAAATAGTTTATTATTTGTTAAATTAATTGTGAAACGAATATTGATTTGTATAGTGGTTGAAAATGATTAGTATAGTGGTGATTTTTATTGCACAAAAAATAGGTGAATTTTCTTAGAAATTTTTTCTCTTACGGAGAAAAGGCCTCTGTTCCAGCAGTGGAAATATTGTAGACTGATTTTTGTATTTTATAGATAATTATTTTGATTTTAGAATTTAGGTATTTTTTCTATTGATTGTTTTTTTTACTAATATTTAATATTATGAAACAACCGCCGAAAATATATGTTATCTTTAGAATTTTGTTTTTAGTTTTTGCATTTTATGTTATTACTGTATAATTAATAATAAAAGTAGCTAACATTAATAAATAAAAATATTAAGTACACTAACAATTTAAAAAAAATATTGATACCTTCGTGGTTTTATTTAAACCTCTCCCATCCCTAGTTCGGCGAAATGACGTTGGTAAGGACCAATCAGAGCGCAGTCGTCCCGTGCCTCATACCTCAGCTAGTTGACAGAATTATTTTGATGTATTCGATCAAGCTTTAGGCGTCTAGAGGCTGTATAGTCGATGACCTAGTGGGAGGCCTTCCAATGCATCGTCTTGCGATTCGCGGTCGCCATTCAGAACTTTTCTGTTCCATAGGCCATTCGTTCTGCGAGCATGCCCTGCCCACAGCCACTACTGATGACTACTGATCTTAGACCTTTGTAATTTCTACTGACTCCTAGTTGTCTGTATGATTAACTTATCTTTCTGCGTTCTTTGCGACTCGGCTTAAAGCCATATAAGAGCGGGGTTTATAAATAGCTCCCTCATATGAATGTCGAGTCCCAGTTCATTACTACGATTGTCATGATTTTTAACATGATTTTATTAGCTTAGTGAAGTATGTATCTATGAATCTACGAATCTATGTAATGGAATCTTTGAACGTGATTTGCACTCCCTTCAAAACGTCGGATTATTTAAAACTTTGCACACTTATCAAGGACCGATGACAATGCAATAATTTAAATAGTTTGTCCCATTATCCTTAGCACGAGCTTCAGGATTAGCGAAAAAATACTTAAAATAAATACTTTTAAATAAAATGTAGTTCTAAAAACTAAAAAGGAAAATTGAACTAAAATGTCGCTAGTCCTGAAGATCCAGATAAGGACAATGGGACTAACTATTTAAAGTACTGCATTGTCATCGGTCTTTGATAAGTGTGCAAAGTTTCAAATCAAAAAGTCCAAAAGTTAATGTACTACTGAATAATGAATAAGTAACTGCACTAATGAATTGGGAAAAGGCTAATGTTCATATTGTTAACGTCTCGAGGGTAAAACCTGGATCCTCATGGACATACGCAGGGAACCGGGCAGTACGGCAGAAAAAAAAAAAACATTTACATTATGAACACATTTTTTTTTTCGAATTAGGTATATTTAAACATATCGTTGTTCTACATTTTTGAAATCGAATCTTAAAACCCTTTATTTTGATAACCTACACGATGGTATAGGAAGAAAATATAATTGGGCCTCCAAAATATGGCACCCAAAACCGCCATTTTTCTATATCCCAATTTTCATGTAGCCAGTGACACTTGCAACGTTAAGACGAATCGATTGACGTAAGAATCATCAAAATCGGCCAACGCGTTTGGTCTCTAGAGCACCACATAGTAACAAACATACATACATACACTGATAAAAACGTTTGGAAAAGGAGACGTCTTTGTGATTCCAGGCTGAAATGTTGATGATGAATTTTGATCAGTTCCTGATGAACCAAAAATGTAGATCGTATAATACAAACCTAATTCAATTATCGGTGATAAGTACGGATACATATTCGTAAACTGGCTGACCCCCTGATCCTGCTGACTGCACAGCATGTTTTTTTCTTGTTTACATACTTTTTAGGTTGTTTTTTAAGCAGGCGGGTTTTTGATTTTTAAATTAACGTTTTTATTTACAACTTTTTAGTTATATTTTTTTTTTCGAATGACATTTAAACATATAAGTAGTTTATATTTTTGTAATCTCCTCTAAAAACACTTCATTTTGATACCCCACTCGATGGGTTTCGAAGAAAAAGAAATTGCAACCCCTACAATATGGCGCCCAAAAGCCGCCATATTTCTTTATTTTTCAACGGCACTTATCTAAGAACACTTGGGCGGCCAAGACCTATCTAACAATGTCTTAATTATAAAAATCCGTCAATTGGTTTCAAAGATACGAGGTAATAAAGAATATTACATACATACAAACATACATACATACAAACATACAAGTTACGCGCGAAAAACATAACCCTTTCCTTGCGGCTGGGTAAAAATAACTGCCCGGCAACTCTAATGGTTCAATCTTCATTCGAACAGTGCCGTAAGTATGTTTGTACCCGCGTTTTGTAAGCGTGAGGTCAAATCAATAAGACTGACCTTAAGAAAACAATCCACTGACATTGCTGCGTATTTGATTGTGTTTATAAGGCAAACATGGAAGATGGGCTTGAAATGTTGAACCTTAAACTGTTTGTCCTTATAAGGTGAGCTCAGTAGTCAATTTTGTGCAGGGTCGAAACCATCATGAGTTTTGGCAGATTGCATTGTCTGATCAAAATTGTTTCGGGTTTTTCTCAGTATTTAAGTCCAAAACAGTGTATTTTTTTCGCTATTCAGTGTTATTTATTTACATATGTACATTATTATTTACAAACTAATATTAGAACTAAAATAAGAATAAACATATGTACAATTACGGAGCGTCAAAAAATTCGTCCACATCGCTGTCAACAGGAAAAGTGCCTAGAAGGGTGGCAGCATTGCCACGTTGGATGGTAATGCTGATTCTTTGGCCAAAGAAAAGGCCAGCCCTCTGGTCTCGTGAAGAGTCGACCAACCGCTTGGCGATATCCCGAAATAATAGGTGTGCACTCGGACCCCACGGCCCTAGTGTTTCAACCCCAAACGGCTCAAACACATAATTACCAATTAAGTTGTTGTATTTGCGCCGTTTGAGGTTTTCAGCACCTGCAGCAGCCGCCCCAGCGCAGCCCACCGTGCTAGGAAGGTGGGATGGTGCAAGGGTGTCGACACAAGTTGCATCCCACACCAAATACCTACCCAACTTCCAAGGCATTATGGTCATACCATCTGGTCTCTAAACAGTGTATTGAATGTAATTTGAAAATGTAGAATCACCTAAATATGTTTGGTGTCAAGCAATGGCTTTTGCAGCGTAATATTCTCCAAGGTAATTATGGGAAGCTAAAATTTAGAAGAAAAGGAACCCAATAAATAATGATGAGGACTACTCTCGCATACCACAACAACCAAAACTAATACCTATTCTACTCTTTTGTTGGTTGAAATCACGAGTATATTAAGTGTCCTGAGATGTCCGCAATGCGCTCGGAATTTTCGTACGGATATGCTAGTTGCATGAGGGCACATAACAGAGAAGCAAATCTAAGCTCTCAAGCACCATGAGGAGTCAAGGAAGGCGCTGCCTTTAATGGAATCAGGCCATCAGCCCATTAATGATCCCACTGCTGGGACACAGGCTTCCTCTCTGTGAGAGAAAATGGGCCGAAATCCAGCAAGCGGGCTCAGTGCGGGTTGGTGAATGTCACTTGTCTTCGAATTTTTGTTTCTAGGACATGCCGGTTGCCGGTGTTTTCACAACTTGTGTTTCACCACTCTGCTCTACGAAAGTAGCACATTCCATTAAGGTTACACTAGTCGAAAATTCTTCCATACAAACGTAGTCTAGAGATTATTCCCCTGTTTGACGATGTACGTTCAAAATAAAAAGTGATATCAATTTGTCTCATCATTATCTAGCCCTGTATGGAAGCAAAAAAGTAAAAAAAGAAAATATTTGAAAGTTATGAGCGTCGACATTCCACATTTCGACACTAATTTTAACGCATTTTTGGGCGCAAATAAATACCATAAGAAGACGGAAAATTGCAAAACGGCCTCCATACAGGGATAGATTAGTAGTTCAACAATGCAAATAATTTTATTTTGAACATATAGATTTAGTCGTTTTTTCATGATATCTAGACTGCTAAAGGCCTGTTTGTAAAATTTCGCGCGCTCGGTTTCGTCCTAAATCATTATCCATTTCGCTACAAATTCACAAAAGTGTGTATTCGTATGCGAACTAGCTTCCTACTGCTCATCACAGCATCTATCTCTTCCGCAAGTGTTCTCAGTTTATATAAAATGTATTTTAACCCCGTGCACAAAATAGTTCGTGCCGTCGACTAGTGTACCCTTAAGAAGATTCTTCAGTAAGGCTGCTATAATTTGACACTGTGGGCTGACGGTCTAGGGTCTGAAGCTGACATCTAGATCAGACAGTAAGTAGGTTAAGTCTACTAGACGATGTACAATTACATAAGTAGTTCTATTAGTAGAGGCTCTTCATAGAGCTATGCGCCCGTTAAAACAAGAGAACCGGTTTTGATACTTGTATTATACTGAGTTATGTATTAGTTGTAACCATGATCTGAAACCTTGAACTTGTTTAAGTATAATAACAATATTATGCGTGGTCTACCAACGTGTGGAGTATTTATTATGACGCCATGAGTAGCCATAAGATTTGAATAATTTGTCGGTTGGTTGCCTAGTACTTACGTAAAAATTTTTTTGCAGCGTGACCATTTCTATCTTTTCATTTACAGAATACTGTAAATCTCTTTTTCAATACAGTTGTTAAACATGGCGTACTTTCAGAGGCTATAATTATGATTCGAAAGTTAAATCTTACGCATAGGCATCTTTCTGTTACGCGGTCGTGACTTTTGTTAACGAGCTCGATCATTATGTTTGCAGTTTAGTTTTAAATTTATAAGTCAATTTAAAAAAGTTTAGTAGCAAGGAGTTTTCAAACATAGAATAAAATGGGATAGATTTTCTACGAGGAAAAATGAATGATTCCGTACGTTTTAGCATTGAATTCTCAAAAGTCTTATAAATGGTTGTTTAATATATTTAATTACCAGTTTTAATTTAATTATTTTCACATCAAAATTTGTCAAAAATCGAATAGGCTGTATAGCTGTATAGGCTGTTAACGTTTTAAAAAAATAAGTCCAGTTGCAAAAACGCGCCATAAGTCAATTTAAAAAAGTTTAGTAGCAAGGAGTTTTCATACATAGAATAAAATGGGATACGATTTTATACGAGGAAAAATTAATGATTCCGTACGTTTTAGCATTGAATTCTCTTTTTTTTAAGTTGTTTAATATGTTTAATTACCAGTTTTAAGTTAATTATTTTCACATCAACGTTTGTCAAAAATCGAATAGGCTGTATAGGCTGTTTTCTTTGTAAAAAAATATGTCCAGTTGCAAAAACGCGCCATATTGAAAATTTTATGTTTTGTGAATAAGCAATCTAATTCTTTGATTTGTTTTTACTGTTTCTCACAACTGTATTGAAAAACGTCGTGTGATACACGGGTGTGTAGGTTATTGCAAACTCGTGTCATTAAAAACCCTCGCCTTCGGCTCGGGCTTGTTAATGACACCTCGTTTGAAATAACCTACTTTCCACCCTTGTATCACAATGTACTATTACAAAGTATTATATTTGATTTGTTAATTTTTGACATTGATTTTATGTCAGTATACCATGCGTGATCATTTCCACACATGGAGAATGGGGTATGGTCAAAGCCTGAGGTCTCGTTTCATTTTGAAAATACAAAAATATACTGGACGTTTAGTGCCATTATTTTTTCCACTTTGGTCTGACCCTTTCATACACTGATCCACGGTTATGTGTGTGTATGTGTCTGTGGCATCGTAGCTCCCGAACAGATGAACCGATTTTTTTTTTTTTATGGTGACTTTGTCGAGAGTGTTCTTAGCTATGACTGATTAAAATCGGTTGACCCGTTCAAAAGTTATCCGCGATTTTACTCTTTGAATCTGGGTTTATTCGCAAGATACCACGTCAAAATTACGTCCGGGGTCTCATTGCTAAGGAAGGAAATTTGGTTCAAATAAATCTCACTAGATGGCGCGACATGTGCACACAATTAAATAGAATTGTGTGTAAAATTGACATTTTCTGGAATTGAACATAAACATTGTATGTTCTTGTTTAATCAACTCTCCTAGTACAAAATTATAAAATCTTGGGCTCTTAATTCACATTTTAAAGATTATTTGAACGGTTCATTTAAAACTGATGCCAATAGATGGCGCATTTTTTAATTTCTGAGGCATTCCTCTCGTTTGTTAAAATTTGCATTGTAACACATTTTGGTGCAAAAAAACTGTAAAAACGTGCAAAAAAATACTATAAAACGAACCTTCACTGTATTTAAAGAAAAAAATGTTCACGAACCTAGTAAACCCTTTTACTTGCAAGTCGCTGCTAACACCATCTATTGCCGTGAAACGGGATCGAACGCGATTGAGGTACTTACAAAAATAACAAGATTAATCAGATGAAAAACGCTAGTTACGTCAGCACGGTTTCTTTGTATGGGATGAGGCATCTGTATGCTAGTATTATATTATCTGTGATTACGTTATTCGATAGATTGTTCCACTAGGTATGTTAAATATGTAGTTTAAAAAGCATGAAATAAAAATTAAATATATAATTAAAAAATCCCCCGATTTGTGTCGACCTGTAAAAAGCAAAAAATAAGCCTCGTACTCGCGTCGGGGAACCGCTAAGTAAATAAAATAAACTGCTATACACGTTGGTGGTAATTTCAAGTCTGGCGAAATCATGCCACGTATTGTAGGTTATACGATGACTAAGACTTAAAATGCAAGTAAACAAACCAGACCGGAACAGAATCAGTGAAAAGAACATTAACTCTGAGACTGTATGAGTACCTACTTTGAGAGTTACTGGCAGTATCTATAAAAGTTAAAAAATAATTTAAAATTGCGTGGTAGTTATAAGTTATAACAGCCATATGAAATATTTAAGACTAGCTGTGCCCGCGGCTTCGCTCCCGTCATCTGCCTGCCAACCCTACCATACTTACCTGCCTGCCTGCCTACTCCACATACTCAATTATATACTTTATATACATACTACATACCATTTTTTTTTTCTAGTGTCATTCTTTCGTGTAAAATCTTAACACCGCGATTCAGAACTTTAAATGCACAACGCCATCTATCGAATAGCGAGTTCAACTGTCCGAGTAACTGAATTGCGTGAGCTGTGATAATTTTACTTCTTGAACACTTTAAATTCATCTAACTTTTGATAGAGTGAACCGATTGCGATGAAACAAAAACTAAGTAATTCTTCAAGATACGCACAATTTTTATGTATAAAAGTTATCTACATTGGTTTCGTACATTTCACGTGATGCTTGCACAAATAAACAGACAAACAGACAAAAATTCCAAAAATGTTAGAAATGGGTTCTGTTGGTTATCCTTTAACACCCTGGCTATTTTTTTTGTTTTTTTTTTCGATGTACAAAAAATATTTTTCTACAGATTTATTATATGTATTGATGATTGATGATGATTAGTCTTTCTTTTTAAGTGTGCACTTGTGTCTTTGTGTATCTGTCTGTGGCATCATAGCTCCTAAAAGGATGAACCGATTTTGATTTAGTTTTTTTTTGTAATGTGGCAATATCGGCAGCTCTATTGCGTAAGTAAATACGGCAATGCAATGGGTTTGACCGCTATTAATCAACCAATCGTAAAGACGGAAATCCACATCGCGTCATTCATAGCTGCTAATATCCACAGCTAAGGAGCGGAATTCCCTGCCGGAGTCTTTGTTTCCTGATAGCTACAACCTTGGGGTCTTCAAGTCAAGAGTGAATAGGTTACTTCTAGGCAAGCGTGCTTCACCGTCGACCACATCATCGCTTACCATCAGGCGAGATAGTGGTCAAACGCGAGCCTAACGATAAATAAAAAATTAAAAAAGCATCTCGCATGTGATTGGTGGATTTGATAGCGGTCAACCTTGCGCCTTGCCGAATTCACTCACGCAATTCAGCTGTCAGTGTGTTCTTAGCTATGTTTGATGAAAATCGGTACAGCCGTTTAGAAGTTATGGGCGTTTTTCTGTTTGAATCGGGGTATTTTCGCAAAATATCTGTCAATGTACGTGTTCAATAGATTGTTGATCGAAGCGTGTCGACTACTAGATAAATTATGTAGTTAAAAATAATGAAATAAAAACAAATTGTGGGAAGTTTGGCTTTTTTTTTCACCTCTAGTTACAAATTAATAATAAAACTATATATAATAAAGCTAATACAAATAAGAGCAGTGGTGGCCCAGTGGTATTAGCCGCGACTTACAAGTTGTAGGTTGTGGGTTCGAGCCCAGGCAGGCGCTTTACTTTGTGTAAATTATTTCATCACCACTGCTCTCGGTGAAGGAAAACATCGTGAGGAATCCGCCATGTCCTAGAACCAAAAATTCGAAGATATGTGACATCCACCAACCCGCACTGGGCCCGCGTGGTGGATTACGGCCCATTCCCTCTCACAGAGAGGAGGCCTGTGTCCCAGCAGTGGGAACATTAATAGGCTGATGATGTGATGTGTAGTTACAAATTGTGATGACCCACTTGCCGCCAGGAAACCAATAAGATTTTTTGCCTGCTTTGCTCACCTTATAAAAGTATTTGACCGTGAGGATATTAAGGGCCTACATCCGCTTTAGTGCCGTAAAACGGTAACTTTCTTAAGCATACTCCTTAGTAACGGCTAGGTTAAAAGGTTTGAAAAAAATATATATTTATTATTAATTCATGTACATTATTTTGAACACAAGGTTTTTTTCGTGTAACTAATAGTTTTGCTTTAAAAAAATAATTAACAACACGATATTTTTTGCAACTTTTGGAAACTGCTCCAAAACGACTTGTATGTTTAAAAATATTTTTACACATAAAAATTGATGGCTAGAATTTCTTCATAACTAACATAGCATATGTAAATCAAATAATATTTTGCAAACAAAACTGTTCAAAAGGAGGTTCAATATTGATATTTTGGCACGGCCAGTACTGCGATAACATTGGGGCGTAATATATAGCGCCTTAAAAATAACATGCCTTTCTTTAAAGCATATAAGTGTCTGTCTGTAAATAACTTTTATAAGAATAGCAACCCGTCCCAAGGCTGTTCTTTATCTGCATTGCGAATTATTACTTTTTAGGGTTCCGTAAATGGTAATGATTTTTTTCCTGCATTTAATTCTGTATTCTGAACGACCCTTTATGACGTATGTACTAGAGCTAGTACATAGACAGATTTGCCTCATCTATACTAATATTATAAAGAGGTAAAGTTTGTGAGTTTGTGACGTTGTAGGTAATCTCTGGATCTACTGAACCAATTTAGACAATTCTTTAACCAGTAGAAAGCTACATAAAAAAAAACGAAAAAAAAAGAAAAAAAAATTATAATAAAAAAAATAAAAAAAATAAAATGTATATGAATGGATGGATGGATGTGAATACAGCAGTCATTGTGCCGATAGTCGTGACGGCCAATGGTATAATAGCCAAGAGCCTCAACGAACATCTTAGGAGGCTCTCGTTGGGCAGCTGGATCAAGGGCTTGATCCAGAAAGCGGTACTCCTGGACACGGCTCGTATTGTTAGGAGGTTCCTCTCTCAGGAGCCCTGACCACCGGTAGCTTGGACCCTGTTCCCGATACCAGTGGGCTACTATTTTTGTATTTTTAAATGTTTTTTTTTATTTTATTTTTTATAGAATGATATTTAAAAATGTAAAAATATGTAAATATAATAAATAAATGGAATAATAATAAATATTTAAAAAAAAAATAGCGAGAGATTACAGGGTAGGCAGGGTAGGCATGGTAGGCAGGGTAGGCAGGGTAGGCATGGTAGGCAGGGTAGGCAGGGTAGGCAGGTAGGTAGCCAGTTGACGGGAGCGAAGCCGCGGGGGTCAGCTATTGGATAGATACCTACAATTACCAAAAAATAATTAAACATAGCAAAAATATTATCTAATCAGAAATATTAGTCCTAAACTAGTTAAAATAAGATAACGAAAATCTAACACAACTTATTTATAAACACAAATGTTTTAATAGATAATACTAAAACATATCATCATCTGCCTAGCCTTTTTCCAATAATTTTGGGGTCGGCTTCGAGTCTTACCGTATTCAGCTAAGTACCAGTGTTTTACATGGAGCGACTGCCTATCTGACCTCCACAACCCAGTTACTGAGTAACACGGTACCCCTTGGCAAGACTGGTGTCAGATCTCAAGCTTCTGACTACCCGTAACGACTGCCAAAGATATTCAAATAACAGCCGGGACCAACGGCTTAACGTGCTTTCCGAGGCACGGAGGAAACTCGGTATGTTGAAATGGTCACCCATCCACGGACCGACCTTGTCAAGCGTTGCTTACCCTTGATGATCGACCCGTGCGGCTGATATTATTTAGCCACGAGCTCCTCCTAATAATACTAAAACATATATTTACAATTTATTCCATATTATTAAGATTATCACGCCGACGTGTGACGATTAATATTTAATTTATTAAGGTAGTGTTTTACCGTGCGGCCCCGACTCGCACTTGACCGGTTTTTGTTTCATATATCAACCTTGAACTGCGCAGTTCACACGATCTTACAAAGATAATATAATATATATTATTAGTTGTATTTTTGTATTAAAAAATGTTAAGCAACATGCTTATTAGAATATGTTTTGTTTATTATTATTATTTTGTAATGTTTTAGAATATGTTTTGTTCAGAAAAGAATTAACTTAAACATGTTTTTCAGGGTTCCGTACCCAAAGGGTAAAAACGGGACCCTATTACTGAGACTCCGCGATCCATCTGTCTGTCTGTCCGTCTGTCACCAGGCTGTATCTCATGAACCGTGATAGCTAGACAGTTGAAATTTTCACAGATTTCACAAAAAATACTAAAAACAGAAAAAAAACAAATATTTAAATGTGGCTCCCATACAACAAACGTGAATTTTCGCCCGTTTTTTGCGATAATGGTACGGAACCCTTCGTGCGCGAGTCCGACTCGCACTTGGCCGGTTTTTTTATGTTCCGTACCCAAAGGGTAAAAACGGGACCCTATAACTCCGCGGTCCGTCTGTCTGTATGTCTGTCACCAGGCTGTATCTCATGAACCGTGATAGCTAGACAGTTGAAAATTTCACAGATGATGTATTTCTGTTGCCGCTATAACAACAAAAACTACAAACAGAATAAAATTAATAAATAAAAATCGCCAAAAATAAACACGTTTGTTGTATGGGAGCCCCACAAAGCTCGATGAGCCTTCTAAATATAAATTAATTGACAAGCCTTATTTAAATAAATACCTAGTCTTGTCTTTCTGTGATTTTATTCATAAAACCCTTGTCTTACACACCGCATACATTGGAACCCTGATACACAGTAAATAATCAATAACCATCTTGACATTCAAAGCTTGCTATCTTGGTAGATATCAATACTTTTATATAGAGTTCCATTCATGATTCTAACATAAGGGGCTCCCATACAACAAACGTGTTTATTTTTGGCGATTTTTGCGATAATGGTACGAAAACCTACGTGCGCGAGTCCGACTCTTGGCTTGACTGCTGCTCTACGTGTCGCGGGTTCGATTCCCACATGGAAAAAAATGCTGGGCCTACATAATTATAGTGATTCCGGGTCTAGATGTTTGTTTATGGAAGTTTAAAATGTTTGTAAACTAGCCCTCGATACAGAAGTAATTTCTAGTGTGGAGAAAGGTATTAAAAATACCGGTCAAGGGCGAGTTGGACTTCATCATGAAGGGTTCCGTACCATTAACGCAAAAAGGCAAAAATATCACGATTATTGCACGGGAGCCCCACTTAAATCTTTATTTTATTCTGTTTTTAGTATTTGTTGTTATAGCGGCAACACAAATATATCATCTGTGAAAATTTCAACTTTCTAGGTATCACGGTTTATGAGATACAGCCTGGTGACAGACAGACAGACGGACAGTGGAGTCTTAGTAATAGGGTCCCGTTTTTACCCTTTGGGTAAGGAACCCTAAAGAGAAAAAGAACGTTAATGCTAGGTGTTTACCATTTGCTATGCTTGTGATAATAGTGCTATCACAGGGGGGTGACCATAAGCTCTTACAGCGGTATCAATTTGATATCGAGTAAGTGACAGATGTATCTGACGTGTATACATCTGTCCCTTATTCGACATCAAATTGATACCGCTCTAAGAGCTTATGGTCACCCCCCTGCAAGCATGACGAATACGGACACTAAAATGCGAGTTGTGTTGTAATTGTGTTTCCCAATATCGACACCAGATGGCACTTATTCAGTTTCAGTACTAATTGATGATATTGACGTTTTCATTGACGCGATCGAGTGTGTACAAATAAATACACGCACTAAGGCCACTAGAGTCTGAATCATCCGATGCCAGACGATATCAATATTTTTTTTGACTTTAATTTTGATTTTGATGTATATTTTAGTTTTAACTTTGATTCCGATTTAATTTTGATTTTATTCTTGATTTTAGTTCTTGATATGTTATTTCAAAACATGAGATATGTTAATTCTGGTTTTATTTAAATTTTACTTTAATATTATGTTAATTTTATTTTAATGTGAATTCAATTTAATTTAATTTAATTTTAATATTATGTTAATTTTATTTAATTTAATTTTGATTTTATTTTACTTTTGATTTCTTTTATATAATTTTAATTTTTATAATATAATTTTGTTTTTAGTTTTTTTAATTAATTTAAATTATAATTTAGTATTAATTGTAAGTCTCAACATCTACCAATTCAGGGGAGGAGCGAGACAACCCCGACACAAGTGTTATTAACCACTTACTGGGGCTGTTTCTTTCACATTTGTTATGTAAATAATAAGAGACTCAATAAACACTTTTTTTTTTTTTTTTTTTTACAAAAGTAAAACGCCTTGTGTAACTTTTAATTTATTTGAGTACATCAATGAAATTATAAGGAGCTTGTGGCTAAACAATAACAGCCGCACGGCTCCATCATCAAGGTTAAGCAACGCTTGACGAGGTCGGTCCGTGGATGGGTAACCATTTCAACATACCGAGTTTCCTCGCGTGCCTCGGAAAGCACGTTAAGCCGTTGGTCCCGGCTGTCATTTGAAGATCTTTGACAGTCGTTACGGGTAGTCAGAAGCTTGAGATCTGACCCTAGTCTTGCCAAGAGGTACCGTGTTACCCAGTTAATGGGTTGTGGAGGTCAGATAGGCAGTCGCTCCATGTAAAACACTGGTACTTAGCTGAATCCGGTAAGACTGGAAGCCGACCCCAATATAGTTGGGAAAAAGGCTAGGCAGATGATGATGATGATCAATGAAATTCTACTTCTTATTCTGTCCTAAATAACCATATAAAAGCTAAACCCTGCTACCGAAAAAAAAAGCATTTGACCTCATTAAGGTAAAACGTTTTACCTACACAGAACGCATGCTCCAATATACTTTCAACTAGGTCAATTGTACCAAAAATATACTTAACCCGTCTGTGATCGACGTATGGTCATATTGACCGAGTGACCGGTAAACGGAGCGGATAAATATGGACGGTAAAAACTTGATCGGTGGTTAACTGTATGTCTGTTTGCACGACTTACGAGTAACGTGGTTGATGGTATAGTTAAGATGTTTTGTTTGGTCGTTGATGCTGGCTTAAGGTTACACTAGTCGAAAATTCTTCCATACAAACTTAGTCTAGGGATTATTCCACTGTTTGACAATGTACGTTCAAAATAAAAAGTGATATCAATTTGTCTCATCAATATCTAGCCCTGTATGGAAGCGAAAAAGTAAAAAAACAAAATATTTGAAAGTTATGAGCGTCGAAAGTTCCACATTTCGACACTAATTTTAACGCGTTTTTGGGCGCAAATAAATACCATAAGAAGACGGAAAATTGCAAAACGGCCTCCATACAGGGATAGATTAGTAGGTCAACAATGCAAATAATTTTATTTTGAACATATAGATTTAGTCGTTTTTTCATGATATCTAGACTGCCAAAGGTCTGTTTATAAAATTTCGCGCGCTCGGTTTCGTCCTAAATCATTATCCATTTCGCTACAAATTTGCAAAAGTGTGTATTCGTACGCGAACTAGCTTCCTACTGCTCATCACAGCATCTATCTCTTCCGCACGTGTTGTCGGTTGATATAAAATGCATTTTAACCCCGCGCACAAAATAGTTCTTGCCGTCGACTAGTGTAGGTACCCTTAAGAGGAAATATGGGCCGAGAGAGCGCCGACTGAGATTCCTTAGTAAAAAGTCATAATTCGAGGTTTGGCTCTCGTCTCTTTCTCCTTCCAATATTTAACAAATTTAAAAGATATTCCTTAAACTGGTAAAGTAAGATATATACTATGTCCCTATGTCTATGTTAAATTGGTCCAATATTGGAGGAGGAAAGAGACGAGAGCCAAACCTCGAATTATGACTTTTTACTAAGGAAATCTCTCTCTGTCCCACAGAACAGCACGATGCCTTTTTATCCAGGTAGTAAGAAGTTCCTTTGAGATAATTTAGACTTTCACGCGGGCGGAGCCGCAAGTGTCAGCTAGTACCTAAATATGTATATGATTATGTAAAAATCGGCCAAGTGCGAGTCGGACTCGCGCACGAAGGGTTCCGTACCATTAACGCAAACAAACAAAAAACGCAAACAAACAAAAAAACAAACAACAAAAAACACGTTTGTTGTATGGGAGCCCCACATAAATATTTATATTATTTTGATTTTAGTATTTGTTGTTATAGCGGCAACAGAAATACATCATCTGTGAAAATTTCAACTGTCTAGCTGTCACGGTTCATGAGATACAGCCTGGTGACAGACAGAAAGACAGATGGACCGCGGAGTCTTAGTAATAGGAGCCCGTTTTTACCCAACGTTTTAAACATTTGTATTCGGCCACTGTTTGTCGCCCACTTAGTATTTTAGTAAGCCATATTTAGTATTTTTACACCTTTAATTTGAATTTATTTTCGCTCGTTTAAATACTATCCATTGTAAAAAGCCGGCCAAGTGCGAGTCGGACTCGCGCACGAAGGGTTCCGTACCATTATCGCAAAAAATACGCAAAATATCACGTATAATTTATGAGAGACCCACAAAAAAAAATGTTGTTCTGTTTTTAATATTTTTTGTTATTGCGGCAACAGAAATACATCATCTGTGAAAATTTAAACTGTCTAGCTCATGAGATACAGCCTGGTGACAGACAGACAGACGGACAGTGTGGTGTCTTAGTAATATGGTCCAAATTTCACCCTTTGGGTACAAAAACCCCAAAAATCTAAATATTTGAAATAATTTAAACCAAACGCGATTTTTATCACAAAAATTACGCATACACTACTAAATCAAATCACGGAAGCATATTATCACTTTTACGTTTAATGTCAACATTGCATATGTTTTTTTTGTAAAGTATTTTTTGTAGCTACATTTCAACGCAATTCCCACCAAAATATACCCAGAAATAGCCACATGTCAATTGACACACAAGTATTCCCGCGCATCCCTGGTGGGGATCGAACCCACGACCTTTGGATTAGAAGTCCAACGCGCTATCCTCTGCGCCACAGGGACTGTTGCAATTTAAGTACATATAGCGGTCCTGAACAAATGAAATTAATTTTCGAATATTGGAACTAATTGATAAACAATTGTGATTGATTATTTGATTAGATTTTTAATTACAAATACGGTTGTGTATGAATGAATGCCTTAAAAAAGTAAACCTTAAGAATACAGACGTAATGTTATTCTTATCATTTATTGAAAAACCAAATGTGTCCATTTATTTAAATTAAATTTTATTTACTGTTTTGCTTATGATTTTTTGCCCCCATATACGAGTATACAAAATAACAACAATATTATTTAATCTAAATAAATTCAAAAAAACCGGTTAAGTGTGAACGGACTCGCGCAAGAAGGATTCCGTACCATTATCGGAAAAAACGGCAAAAAAATCACGTTTTTTGTATGGGAGCCCCACTTAAATATTTATTTTATTCTGCTTTTAGTATTTGTTGTTATAGCGGCAACAGAAATACATCATCTGTGAAAATTTCAACTGCCTAGCTATCACGGTTCACGAGATACAGCCTGGTGACAGACGGACAGACAGACAGACGGATCGCGGAGTCTTAGTAATAGGGTCCCGTTTTTACCCTTTGGGTACGGAACCCTAATTATATGGGATGGAAATTAATAGATAATTATTATAAAAAATATCTTAGTTTAACAAATATGCGTTTACTTTTTAGACATTAAGGTTACACTAGTCGAAATTTTTTACATACAAACGTAGTCTCGGGATTATTCCACTGTTTGACAATGTTCGTTCAAAATAAAAAGTGATATCAATTTGTCTCATCATTATCTAGCCCTGTATGGAAGCAAAAAGTAAAAAAAGAAAATATTTGAAAGTTATGAGCGTCGAAAGTGCCACATTTCGACACTACTTTTAACTCATTTTTGGCGCAAATAAATGTCATAAGAAGACGGAAAATTGCAAAACGGAAACCATACAGGGATAGATTAGTAGTTCAACAATGCAAATAATTTTATTTTGAACAGATACGTTTAGTCGTTTTTTGATGATATCCAGACTACCAAAGGTCTGTTTATAAAATTTCGCGCGCTCGGTTTCGTCCTAAATCATTATCCATTTCGCTACAAGTTTGCAAAAGTGTGTTATAGTACCCGAACTAGCTTCCTACTGCTCATCACAGCATCAATCTCTTCCTTCCGCACGTGTTGACGGTTGATGTAACGTGAATTTTAACCCCGCGCCCAAAATAGTTCGTGCCGTTGACTAGTGTAACCTTAAGCAAAGAATCTTAATTTGATAAATTACATAATAATGATGAAAAGTTATATGTGTTTAAGTTTTCATAATTCTCTGAAAGTTCTGCTTTCATAAAGACAACACAGCAACGATCACTGCGTACTTTTTATCACAAGATTTGTACGATTTGTGTGGTATTGGCCATGGAAGTGAAGCCGGATACAGCTAGTCATTACTCAATATATTATTCTCTATTAAGGCGCCACCCCGATAAAAAACCGAACGCCGCGCTAGATGTTTTTGTGCAGTTTTTAAGAGCTATGTTTTCTTTATTTAAAAAGAAATATCAATTTTTAAAAATACATTAAATTTCTACATAATATTGATTCTAAAACACTTTTTTTTAAAGAGGTATATGTTTCACTAATCTCCTTCCAACAAAACCATAAAATGTGAAATCATTATTGATAGCATGCATCTCCTCGTAAAGTGTTCATTAATTATTTTGTATACTAACACTAATAAAAAATAAAATAAAAATAATAAAAATAATACTGGGCGTATTCACTACCGTAATACATGCGCCACCAGTGCCGCTAGGTCAATAGTAATGCTCATATCTCATGCTGATTTTTTGGTCAGGGTACGGCCTTAAATAATTTTAATTGAACACCACGCTATAAAAAATATTCTTCTAAATCATACGATAATATATAACTTTAAATTATAAGAATATAAACATACTCGTAATATATATAAAAAATATAAAAAAAGTATTATAAGAAAATAAAAATAAATTATTAATTAATTTCCTATCGAACATAAAATACGGTAAGACATTTTGAATATTATCAAATACGTTACAAACAAAAAACTAAAAAAAGATACTTAACCGAACCGGTTATCCAAAATACCAAATACAGAAAAAATAATTATCAATTTGAGAACACAACTAAACAAATAAAATAACAAAAAACACAAAAAGGAATCTCTCACATGCGATTTTACTCTCAGTGAAATATCGCATCCCTGGTGGGGATCGAACCCACGACCTTTGGATTAGAAGTCCAACGCGCTATCCTCTGCGCCACAGGGACTGTGAGAGAGGCGCCGGAATAGCGGACTCGCTTATACGTCACGCACACACGCACACTTCTATAGGTGACATTAGTGTGAGTTATGTTGGCAACGCTACGTGGTATCGTGGATGACGTAGAAGGAAAGACGGTATTTTTATCGAACACTATCAAATATGGCGAATTTATTTTCGTGTTCTTGTTTTAGTATCACGCTTTGCGTAACGGGTTGAGCATTGTTTTAGGTAAAGTAGATAAAATTGAGGTGTGATAAAGAAATAACTAAGAAATACTGGTTTATGAATTATGTGCTTATAATGATATTAAAATATGTACTATACTAAACATGTGAAATTATTGTTGGAATCGAACCCGAGACAACAATAAGGGGATTCAGTAGCTATATTTGGTTCTTCTCGACTTATCTATGTACTAAATAAGTATGATAATAAAATGATTATTTATGTAAGTAGATTCAATATCTATTTCTGTATGTCAATAAAAACTAATCAATAAGTAGACCGCCATTAAGTTTGATTCCACCTGTATAAAAATATCAAAACAAAAAAAAAACACGGAAGCAGACGACTCAATAACTCATATAGACACAATACTAACAAAAATTCGCTAAAAGCATCACAATTAAACAAATCGACAACTACGAATTATTTGTATAAACTACCGGCAACCTTCATTTGCCTAAATACTTGAGTGTAGTTCACAATATTTCGACACGTTGTTAAACAGTTGAACATCTGAACAAATAAAATGTGTGTTTCTAATCTACATAGTACACTGAATAAACTAAAATACTTGAGTTCGCTTCACTGAAAGATAAAGGGTGTTATGTTGATAGATTTGTGGTCTCTTCCAGTTCAAATTAGGGCGTTCACAATTTATAACCCTGATTGAAAGATAACTGAGCTAGTTTTTTTTTATATGGTCATTTAAGGGTACACTAGTCGACGGCACGAACTATTTTGTTATATCAACCGACAACACGTGCGGAAGAGATAGAGTCTGGCAAACGAAAGTAGACTCTCGAATTATTTGCAAACTTTTTATATGGCAATGCTATACTAATGTCAACATCAATTTTTGGTGATTTGTTGTGGTCTTGATAGTAGCATTTATTATGTGAAAAATGAATAAAACAATTAAAAGTGGATTGCGAGAGATGTTTTTTCGCATGATTTCTAAATATCAAGAAAAACATCAGGAGAAAGACGTCGAATTCAAACAAAAACAAGATTGTTTACGTTTGGTGTTGGCTTTCATAAGTTAGTATGACGCTAATAAGTTGAATAAACCAAAATTATTAAAGAATATTGTTGATTTTTTATTGAGATTGTTAAGTAATGTCTAAAATATTACCTACCTCAATTAGCTATAGTATTTTTATTCAGATGAAATAAAATAAATAATGCTGAAGTATCAAATTAGGTTATTCCAGGTACAGAAATACTATAGTTTTGGGGTTGCTATGCTGATATTTTTTAAATTTGCCGCGTATTTTCAGCCTCTACTTTCGTTTGCCAGTCTCTAGATGCTTTGATGAGCAGTAGGAAGCTAGTTCGCGTACGAATACACACTTTTGCAAATTTGTAGCGAAATGGATAATGATTTAGGACGAAACCGAGCGCGCGAAATTTTATAAACAGACCTTTGGGAGTCTGGATATCATGAAAAAACCACTAAACGTATCTGTTCAAAATTATTTGCATTGTTGAACTACTTAATCTATCCCTGTATGGTGGCCGTTTTGCAATTTGCCGTCTTCTTATGGTATTTATTTGCGCCCAAAAATGCGTTAAAATTAGTGTCGAAATGTGGAACTTTCGACGCTCATAACTTTAAAATATTTACTTTTTTTGCTTCCATACAGGGCTAGATAATGGTGAGACAAATTGATATCAGTTTTTATTTTGAACGTACATCGTCAAACAGATGGAATAATCCCTAGACTACGTTTGTATGGAAGAATTTTCGACTAGTATAACCTTAATTGTTTAAATCCTAAGTGTTAGAAACCCCAATGATAGATCTTTTTCTCCATTTATTTATTAATACAATATTTTTTTAAGTTACTTAGGCCAAAGGGCATTCGCTATCAGCAATTCATCGTTTGGTCCAGTCATTTGATTCTGATTTCGGAGACTGTGGTAAAATATGGTCTTACTGGGTAAGTGAATCGAAGTGGAAAGCCTAAACTGGTCGTTGTGGCGATGATTTGGGAAGCCAATGTCCGACAGTAGACGTTAATCTACTAAATTATGAACGATGGTTATGATATTTGAAAACTTTTCATGTAATGTTGGAAAGAACTGAAAACATTACAAACAAGATCAATAAGTAGTTAATAGAGCTAAATCAATATTACATATAATAATGATTTAGCTCTATTTCCAAAAAAAATAACCAGGGTGTTAAAGGATAACCAACAGAACCTATTTCCGGCATTTTTGTCATTTTTGTCTGTTAATTTGTGCACGCATCACGTGAAATGTACGAAACCAATGTAGATAACTTTTATACATAAAAAATGTGCGTAACTTGAAGAATTACTTAGTTTTTGTTTCATCGCAATCGGTTCACTCTATCAAAAGTTAGATGAATTTAAAGTGTTCAAGAAGTAAAATTTACAACACACGCAATTCAGATACTCGGACAGTTGAACTCGATATTCGATAGATGGCGTTGTGCATTTGAAGTCATTTTCTGAATGGATGACTATAGAAACAAAAATGGTAAGTAGGTAAGTGACAGATGACGGGAGCGAAGCCGCGGGCACAGCTAGTACCAAATATATGTCAATCGATTGACTTAGTTTAGATGCATTGACAGTGACATAGAGCAACACGGCCGCCGGTGGTCCGTGTTGCTCTATGGACAGTGATCTCATATGAACAGCTTTGGATTGACATTACTGGTAATTTGTAGTCCCTGCATGTTTGGCGCGACCTTGGACGATGGCTGGCTAGTACTGGAATGCTCCGTGGGAATACCAGTTACTGCAAGGTCGTAACCATGTACGAGTATCAACAGTAGGTACCGATTAAACCTTTGGATATTCCATTCTTCTATCTAACGAGACTGAGTTTCTTGTTAACGCAAGCATATTAGATTGGAGCAGTGGTGGCCCAGTGGTATCGGCCGCAACTTACAAGTTCTAGGTCGTGGGTTCGAGCCCAGGCAGGGGCTTTACTTTGTGTAAATTATTTCATCACCACTGCTCTCAAAACGGTGAAGGAAAACATCGTGAGGAAACCTGCATGTCCTCTGGAACTAAAAATTCGAAGACATGTGACATCCACCAACCCGCACTGGGCCCGCGTGGTGGATAACGGCCCATTCCCTCTCCCAGTAAGGAGACCTGTGTCCCAGCAGTGGGAACATTAGTAGGCTGATGATGCAAGCATATTAACAATCGAACAAAGTTTACTGAAACCTTGAAATCATGAAGTATTTTGTGTAAAAATTCAATGTACAGCGTTTCCTCGGGCTTTACCGCAAGAGTTACAGCCGGCATTAGATCATTATCAGCTGTCCAACAATAAATCGTACAAGTCATGAGATTAACCTTCAGAAATGGAACAAGCTTTCAGTAAACTTCGTTCGATCGTTATTATGCTTGCGTTTACAAGAAACTCAGTTCAATCCATCCGTCGGGAACTCGGGACATACATCCGTATTGGTCACTAACCCTGGTGTAACCGATATAGGTGCAACCTGTGGTTTCGACAAAGCGGATGTCTGATCGGATGCTTCCCCTTGTTGCCACCGGGTGTTGAGTCAAGGAGATACAAAGTTATTAGGAAAATTGGTTAGTAGACCATATTATTTTTGAGTATCATTTGAATCCTTACAATATGTAGTTCTCGCCAATCTTCTTGGCCGCCCTGAAGTTGGCTACTATGGCTGCGCAGTAGTAAATCTCATACAAAAACGGCACCGATCCTGCTAGAACTATAATTACGTAAAACCGAGTCCTGAATGTGGGGGAGTTCAGTTTTGTATATAATTCGCAGTCACATACCTACAGGTGGATTGGTATTTTTTAAGAAAATTATTTAGTTTGTTATTAGTTGAATTTTATTTCACTGGCAAGGAGGTGCTAATCCATTATAAAGATAACTAGCTTCTGCCAGCTGCTTCACCCGCGTGTTAAGTCGAAAATTATCCCGATGGAACATATTCCCAGGATAAAAAGTATCGTGCTATTCTACTATAATCTATCATCATCAGCCTTTTAATGTACCCACTGCTGGGACACAGGCCTCCTCTCTGTGAGAGAGAATGGGCCGTAATCCACCATGCGGGCCCAGTGCGGGTTGGTGGATGTCACATGTCTTCGAATTTTTGGTTCTAGGTCATGCCGGTTTCCTCACGATGTTTTCCGTCACCGTTTTGAGAGCAGTGGTGATGAAATAATTTACACAAAGTAAAACGCCTGCCTGGGCTCGAACCCACGACCTACAACTTGTAAGTCGCGGCCGATACCACTGGGCCAGCACTGCTTTCATACTATAATCTATCTCTGTGCCAAATTTAATCCTGATCCGTCCAGCCGTTTAAGCGAGAAGAAGTTAAATAGAGAAAACGATGTTTTCCAAAAATTAAACCTATCTAGATCGATTTATCTGCCTCGAAACCCCCTGCATACAAAATGTCATGAAAATCGTTGGAGCAGTTTCCGAGATTCAGATTACATATATATACAAGGGTCTTAGATTACATAGATAGATTAGTATGATTCCAGTCTATGTTAGTCCTTGATATCGTTACGAATCGTGAAGCTCTAGTGATGGCATCAACAAATCCTTATTCCTATGGGAACCGACCACCCATGGCACCTCACAGCAATATTTGCAATGTCCCTCATTACCGAGAAGTTCTATGAATTTAACAGTCAATAGTAAATCCATTGGAACTGAGAGTGCTGCTACTATATGCCCCATTGTGTCAATGAATCAGTAGATAAAGTGTAATTTACGCAATTGACTTTTACTAACGTGGGAAAGTCGCTCCTGATAAAGTACTAAGTTTTTCTGCTTAAGGTTACACTAGTCGAAAATTCTTCCATACAAACGTAGTCTAGGGATTATTCCACTGTTTGACGATGTACGTTCAAAATAAAAAGTGATATCAATTTGTCTCATCATTATCTAGCCCTGTATGGAAGCAAAAAAGGAAATATTTGAAAGTTATGAGCGTCGAAAGTTCCACATTTCGACACTAATTTTAACGCATTTTTGGGCGCAAATAAATACCATAAGAGACGGAAAATTGAAAAACGGCCTCCATACATGGATAGATTAGTAGTTCAACAATTCAAATAATTTTATTTTGAACAGATAGATTTAGTGGTTTTTTCATGATATCTAGACTGCCAAAGGTCTGTTTATAAAATTTCGCGCGCTTGGTTTCGTCCTCAATCATTATCCATTTTGCTACAAATTTGCAAAAGTGTGTATTCGTACGCGAACTAGCTTCCTACTGCTCATTACAGCATCTTTCTCTTCCGCACGTGTTGTCGGTTGATATAAAATGGATTTTAACCCCGCGCACAAAATAGTTCGTGCCGTCGACTAGTGTACCCTTAAGTGACGAATAAAGTACAATGTAAGAGTGGTATTTGCAATAATGATATTGCATTGTTTGTTGCATTGCAGAATATGTAACATGTATCTCGCTCTTGCGGATGTAAATCAAGTTTTTGTTTGAGTGTTTAAGCTTGGTAGATGGTTGATTCAGAACTATACTTCATAAAAGATAGCTTGATCTCTGCGACATATGTCAAACTGACGTATACGTTATTGTTAGCCTGTCAAGCGCTATTGTTACTGTATTGATACTGAAAGCTGTCGCAGAGATCAAGCTATCTTTTATGAAGTATAGGATTAATTCTTAGGATTATCTTAGAATAGGAATAGAATATTATTTATTTGCTCAGAATGTAGGTATTTACAATAAGGTGTTTACAATAATATCAAGAATCCTTGTACATTCTACCATTTTGGCATGCAAATATTGATGCAATTTATCTTGAAACTTACAAACATTGATGCAATTTATCATCAAACATACAAACATTGATATCTATACAACACAACTAAAACTTATCAGCTAGAAAATCCGACACGGAATATGTAATATTTATTTAATAGAAGTAAAGTTAGTTTCTTTTTGAAAGTTTTTACTGATTCCTCTTTTATGGAATTAGGAATGTGGTTAAAAATAACCGGTGCCATACCAAAAATACTTTTCCTCAACAAAGCAGTCCTATATCCACCTGTGCGTAACAAGTTTTGGTATTGAGATCGCAAAGTTACGTTCTCTGTCATCTGCTTTCCGTTAAAGTTAAAATAGATGTCCATTACATTTAACAAAAAGAGCAATTTCTAAAATGAATAGGCACGGAAATGTCAACAAATTATGACTTTTAAAAATTGAACGACAATCGTATTGAAGCTCGTTTTAAAACTAGGTATTATTTATTTTCATTGGTATTGAATCTGACAGTTTGAAATTCTATAGTGCTGTTCTGTAATAATCTCACCATATCTTGGTGAAGGGATGTGAAGAATTTCGCAAAATAGATCGGCAGGTTTTGGGCATCCATATATCGTTTGCAAGATACAGATTTTAAAACTCTGTCTCCGATCCCGATCTCAAGCCAAATTAGGCTATTGGCTATTTTGTTAACGTTGTGGTCTTATGTGTCGTGGAGAGGTGATAAGATTTAGTCTATCCTATTTAACTTCAAAGACATGTGACATCCACCAACCCGCACTGGGCCCGCGTGGTGGATTACGGCCCTTTCCCTCTCACAGAGAGGAGGCCTGTGTCCCAGCAGTGGGAACATTGATAGGCTAATGATGTGATGTGTGTTTAACTTCATACAAAATTATAATTTGTACTAGGTACCTGTAAAAGATGACATTAATATTGCTGATTATTTGTATTAGATGCACTATTTTTGACATAACTATATTTTTCTCAATCTAATTATAACAATGTTAAATAAAATAATTATTTAATAATAATGTTAAATGCATGCTAATTTTGATGATAAAGACAGGAGAATGATAATTGCAATGCTTGTAAAAGGCTGCTAAGTCTTGCACTAATATAACAAAACACCAACTATACACTAAGTTCGCAATAAACGTTTTGACTTTGATACAAATCAAATTATATGAAAACCTGAATCTGTTACCAAGTTTTTAAAACAAATGGTCCACACGTAGACAGCTTTTTAAATGTTCTTAATGTCAAGAAATATGGAAACTAATAATAATTAAGCGTTAACTAGTTCATGCTGACAGACAGTAACGGTAAAGCACATTCTAACATTTGGCAATTTATAACAACTGCGGGTTTTTACCGCAATCCGCTAAGTCGGCTGAAATTAAATGAGTGTTATGTGTTTTGCACTGTGTGCACTTTCATCGATTGTACAAGTTACTTTAGCATTTTTAAAACACTAGCTTTTCTCCCCGGCTTCGCTCCCGTGGCCCCTTCCACAGGATCCGTTATCGGGATAAAGAAAATAGCCTATAATAATGTAGCTTTCCATAGATTAATTTTTTTTATGAGTGATTTACAAACAATCAAATCTTTCCTCTTTATCATATGCAAAAACGCAACATTTTTCATTTATGTTCCGCTCCTTTTGGTCGTACCGTTATGTTATATCTTCCTCTATAAATGGTCTATCCAAGACAAAAATATTTTTTTTTTTTTTTTTTATTTTTTTTTTATTATTTGTGATGGGTTTGCTCTTGACTCTAGTCTAGGTCAAAGGTGACAGAGACAGAGTCGACGATGGAGCGAGCTTACCCAGAAGAAGCCTGTTCACTCTAACTTTGAAGAGATTCGGGTTGAATGCGTTCGGAAACACAGACGCAGGTAGTGAGTTCCACTCATTCGCTGTGCGCATTATGAAGGATGTTTGGAAGCGCTTGGTGCGTATTGGTGGAATAGCAACAAGGTAAGGATGGTAACTTGCAGTGCGTCTAGATGTCCGATGGTAGAAGGGGGCTGGTGGGATGAGGTCGTGGAGTTCTTGAGCACACTCACCGAAGTACAGTCTGTAAAAGACCGACAAGCAGGCAACCTTGCGGCGATGAGCCAAGCTGTGTAGCTTGGCATCCGCCAGCTCAACGTCACCAATGAGCCTCTTGGCTCTGCGTTCCACCGAGTCAAGCGCGGCAAGCTGATACTTAGCTGAGCCATCCCAAAGGTGGCTGCAATACTCCATGCAGGATCGGACTTGCGCTTTGTAAAGGGTTAAAAGCTGTCCAGGCGTAAAGTATCGCTTCACTCTATTTAGGATGCCCAGCTTTTTGGCCGCAATTTGAGCTTTGTACTCAAATACTCAAATATTTTTTTATTTCCCACCAGTAGTTCCTGAGATTAGCGCGTTCAAACAATCAAACAAACTCTTCAGCTTTATAATATTAGTTTAAATTAATATATATTAGTATTAGTATAGATGATAGTTTTATGCATTTCGTCAATTCTTAGAAAATTATTAAGTTAATTAAAAAGTGATTTCTTCTTCACTAGGGCACGGTAAAGATAGGTCTATTTAAAAACACGTAAGTAATTTTATTTGACAAATAAAGTCACTAACATATTTTTAAGTAGATATAAACCAATTATATTTTTTTAATTACTTACAATAAAAGCCAAGATCCCGTGCAAGACAATTCGGCAGCCAAAATCAGCTTGCAATGCGCGATAAAACCAATAAAAAGTGCAATAATCGTAACACATACCTACTTCGCTTCACAAACAAAAACATACAATAGAAACACGTTCCATACTAAACAAAGAAGCTTACCATATTTTTTTCATATAAAATTTAAATATAAATCACATCCACAACAATGTTTATATCTAAACGATTTAAAAGTAGTTTATTTGATTACATCCGCGTTGCTATGGTTACGGCAATATGGCGTCCTATCGCGCATGCGCACAGCCGGCCGAGCGAGCATAGACTGTCAGTTCAGCTTTGTTTTGGCGCCAAAGCGATGCCTCCATGATGGTGCGCATTGGCCCGTGTGAATTCCTTCCGTGATTGCCCCGGAAAAGATTAGAGACACTGAGGCAGTAGATGTGGTATAAAAAATTAGGAGTACGAGTTGATATTTTTCTTAGTTAGACCTTTTCAACCGCAGGTGGATTCCACTAAGCCCGATTTTTCCGCTTGAAATGTTTCTTCTTAGTTATACTGAAAGTTGGAGAACTCTACTTATGGTCGGTTTTATCTTATTTGATAGTAAAAAGAACTGCGAAACAGAAACCCCTGAAAATTGTAAAAAGTCTTCACTAAAAAGTTGTCTTTGAGAGTCATTGGATCTAATGGTTTAGTCCCATCTTGACCCCCAGTCACAAAATATCATGAACACAGTATTCTAGTGACTAAACCCATTTTTACTCAACAGTCAACACTGATTTCTGCCAAACTTAATTCTGTCCCGTTAAAGTCGTCGGATTCAAAGCGGATAACCCTCACTCGACTGGTAAAAAAATCCCATAAAATTTAAAAAAACGTCAATCGTCAATACAATACTGTTTTTCTATTTTTATGTGATCCTTACATGATTTGTGACAGGGTGCCGAGATGGGATGGTGTCAAGTTGGGACTAAACCGATCTAATGGCTATAATTAGACAACAGTCAGGCTCCTAACGGCATTCATCTAGGCCTTGTTTACATGTCAATTATTTTTCAAAAACAAAACAGTGTCATGAATCCATGGTACAAAATAAAAGTTCATAAGCCTTTCCATTCAAACAACACCGCACCTATTTTATAAATCGTTGCACAATCACAAGTATCGATACTCATAGATCACAAGCCATTTGAATCGAATGGGATCGAGATAAAAATATATTGTTCTGTAATAATAACGTTTCGTGCATTGTCGGGTGTCCGATCGGATCCGATGTCGGTCAGTTTGGACGGTGGGTGTCCGGTTGGTAGCCATAGCTTGAGTTGAGATGGGACATTCTGTAATAAATTTCAATCAATTTTAAGGTTTCATGCTGTGTGTTTGTCTCCAATTAATGAGAGTCTATAGATTCACCCATTAATAGTTTAACTGTTTCCAGATACCCAGATTGTCTTCAAGTCCGGAGTGGATAAATCCAGGCAAACAGTACTTACTATCAGTTGAGATTGTGGTGGTATCCAATTGGTGAATTAGCCTTAAGGTTACACTAGTCAACGGCACGAACTATTTTGTGCGCGGGGTTAAAATGCATTTTATATCAACCGACAACACGTGCGGAAGAGATAGATGCTGTGATGAGCAGTAGGAAGCTAGTTCACGTACGAATACACACTTTTGCAAGTTTGTAGCGAAATGGATAATGATTTAGGACGAAACTGAGCGCGCGAAATTTTATAATCAGACCTTTGGGAGTCTGGATATCATGAAAAAACGACTAAACGTATCTGTTCAAAATTAAATTATTTGCATTGTTGAAATACTAATCTATCCCTGTATGGAGGCCGTTTTTCAATTTTCCGTCTTCTTATGGCATTTATTTGCGCCCAAAAATGCGTTAAAATTAGTTTCGAAATTTGCAAATATTTTCTTTTTCTACTTTTTTGCTTCCATACAGGGCTAGATATAGATGAGACAAATTGATATCACTTTTTATTTTGAACTTACATTGTCAAACAGTGGAACAATCCCTAGACTACGTTTGTATGGAAGAATTTTCGACTAGTGTATCCTTAATTAGTTACCATCACAGATGTAAATCTGACTAGATGTCGCAATTGTATAGGAGTAAAATTACGATCAATGATCGTACGTTGAGATTTTCATTTATAATCGGCACCGGAAAAATGCCTAATTATGCCAAATTGAGCTGTAAATACTGTATAGAACACTACTACTACTGATACTGTACTGTGGGGTTATTTATTTTTTATTATTGATTGTGTTTTTATTATTTCGTGTCTCCTGTGCGAGTCAAAAATAAATATTTTTTCTTTTATAGAAAAAATTGGCCGAGGCACGGGGTCTCATTGCTAATAAAGAAATTTTGGTTCAAATAAATCTCACTAGATGGCGCGACATGTACACACAATTCAATAGAATATAATAATTGTGTGTAAAATTAACATTTTCTGGAATTGAACATAAAAATTGTATGTTCTTGTTTAATCAACTCTCCTAAGTACAAAATTATGGAATATTGGGCTCTTAATTCACATTTCAAAAAATATTTTAACGGATCATTTAAAATTGAAGCCAGTAGATGGCGCATTTTTAAGTTTCTGAGGCATTCCACCCGATTTTTTAAATTTGCATTGTAACACATTTTGGTGCACAAAAACTTTAAAAACGTGCAAAAAAATACTAGAAAACGAACCTTCACTGTATTTAAAGAATTAAATATTCACGAACCTAGTAAACCCTTTTACTTGCAAGTCGCTGCTAACACCATCTATTGCCGTGAAACGGGATCGAACGCTAGTTACGTCGGCACGGTTTCTTTGTATGGGATGAGGCATCTGTATGCTAGTATTATATTATCTGTGGCCGAGGTATTGAAAATGTTTTCTTTCATTGGTAAGTAAATTAGTTTTTAAATTGTGTGTGAAAAAGTGTCACGCTTGGTGTTCATACAGATGGACGGACTTGCGTTATCTAGTTAGATTTATGTCTGTGTTTACCATTGACACGCTAAAAAGAGGATTCTCTAACGGCATAGCAGCCTCTAAAGTTTTACTGCGTTGGTAAGCTGGAGTTTCGATATACTGAAAAATATACTATCCATCAATTCGGATTTTTTTTAGTGATTGGAAGAAATGGCAACGGATGATGTTCTCTGTTGTTCATTGAAGATTCGTAGGGAAGAGTTGGTGTTTCAGTAACAAAAATCAAAGCTTTTATAGGTTAATATGGCAAGGAATTCCGCTGAAACTCATGGTTCTCCTACAAACTGGTACAAAGAGCAGACTCGTGAACAATACCCGGTATTACGTGAGCTATAGCGCCGGCTGGCAGACGACTCCGGGCACCTAACTAGTTTTGTAGCTTCACGCTCGGCTCCGGCCTGGGTGGGCAGATACCCGTAGGTATTACGAATGGCAAGTTTGGAGTTGTGACCAGTTTTCATTCGGGAACCGAATCTAGGTCATGTTTTGATGCACTTCGATAGGTGCTGGGCAAAGTCTTCTCTTGATTAACGGCTGTTTTTGTTGTAACCCAATCATCATCTGCCTAGTCTTTTCTCAATTATATTGGGGTCGGCTTCCAGTCTTACCGGATTCAGCTAAGTACCAGTGTTTTACATGGAGCGACTGCCTATCTGACCTCCACAACCCAGTAACTGGGTAACACGGTACCCCTTGGCAAGACTGGTGTCAGATCTCAAGCTTCTGACTACCCGTAACGACTGTCAAAGATCTTCAAATAACAGCCGGGACCAACGGCTTAACGTGCTTTCCGAGGCACGGAGGAAACTCGGTATGTTGAAAATGGTCACCCATCCACGGACCGACCTCGTCAAGCGTTGCTTAACCTTGATGATCGACCCGTGCGGCTGTTGTAACCCAATCCAGAACCAAAATTAAGGCATATGCCGAAATACAGAATAGATAGAATATACAACTCAGATTGAGAAACGAATGTTCAAAAATTCCTTGTTCGCTAAGGCGCCGATTCCCTTGAGTAGCTGATTTTAAAATGAGAATCATGTCAAAATGGCTAATCGTAATTTTTTGAAAAAAATATATGTTATATTAGACTATTTTCTTAATAATTTGATCTGAGCAAATTTTGAATTTTATGCGTATAACGTAGTGTAATTAATTTGTAAAATTATGTCTAAAACGGACAAAAACACGACAATCACAATAAAACCGCTGGGCGTATTTTAATGAAATCGACACCATCTCAAAGACAATTTAATTATCTACATTTTGATCTGAGGCTTTTTTTTTAAGTCATAGAATAATAAGGAAAGTACAAAAAACTACTAAATTTTGGGTCGCGCAGGTGTGAAACGAGTGCGCGTTTTGTTCCCTCAAGGTCGTTGGCGTTAGTCGTCGACTTAAAGAAGTTACGAGAAAAACCATAACTCACCAATAGCGGCAGTAGCTTTTATTCACATCAAGACAACAGTTCTACAAAGGCAAACGGGTTATTATAGTGCTCATCACAAGAGACAGTCTGTCATTAGAGTTTATTGTTCACGGTATGAACATCAAAACCATTTATGTTAGATATGTGTGAATCAAATAAAATGCTGCTTTATTCAATTCTTAGGAAACGTATAAATAATTTTCCTTCAAAACAATAAAATATTACGAGCGATGGAGCGTAGACCGAATACGTACCTACCTCGAAACAACAGGAATCGCCGAAGTGGCCAAAAGGTCTGCTAGGCTGAAATGGGGTTGGGTGGGCCATATATGCAGAATGCACCACGACAGATGGGCCAGAGTAGTCATGCAGTAGGAGCAAGTAGACGGGCGTCGTCGGCGAAGGCCTAGGAAACGGTGATGAGGTCAGCATCACGCAGTCTATGGTGTCTCAAGCGTTTTCCCTTGATAACAAAGAAAAACTGGCCAAGTGCGAGTCGGACTCGCGCACCGACGGTTCTGTACAAACAAACAGCTACATAATTAGGTAAAAACACCGATGCTCTTATACATTGAAATCCCCGAATATTGCTCTAACAAAAAGATTTTTTTATATTTTCCAAGTACAATTTATAAGTTGGTCGACTATTACTCGTAAACTTGTAAAGTCTACTTAGCTGTGATAGGTTTTCCTATAATTTCGTTATATTCTGCCGTGATTTTTTTCACATAGCCAAAAGCAAGCTGCATGCTGGCAAGATGGGCACTTGACTCTAACAAAAACTAAGAATTTAAAGCTTCATTTTACGCAAACGGATCTCTGAATGGAATAATAGTTTTGACAGACCCGTAATACTTTTGAATGGCTCATCCAACGATACCCCACACCACGCGATAGACGAGTGAAAAATAAATCTTCCCCACTTTACGTGTACAGTAGACAAGCAATTTTTTTTTTATCCTTTTGTCGGCGTGATGAATATGTATCCATGCCAAATTATAGCTTTCTAGTACTAAGAGTCTCTGAGCTAAGCTACGGACAAATGGACGGACAGACGGACATGGCGAAACTATAAGAGTTCCTTGTTGACTACGGCTAACAATATTTCTGGTGCTTATCTTGGCAAATATTATATCTTGCCATCAACAGTGTGGTCATCGAAAAATAATTATTATTATGTGAATTGAGACAACAGTGAGAATATTATTAATTAAGGCGCCTCCCCGAGCAAAACGTCGCGCTAGTCGAATTTTGTGAATTTTAAGAGCAATCTACTCTTTATTTAAAAAGAAATATCAATTAATAAAAATACATTAAATTTCTACATAATGTTGATTCTAAAATGGTAGTACACTTTTTTTTTTAAAGAGTTATATGTGTCACTAATCTCCTTCCAACAAAACCATAAAAAATTGAAATAATTATTGATAGCATTCATCTCCTCGTAAAGTGTTCATTCATTATTTTTTTATACTAACACTAATGGATAGACAATTTGACAACGAACATTTTGTAGGTTTTATTTTTTTCAAAAGACCAATATTCGATTTTATAAAGATTTTATTCTAAAATCTGGGCGTATTCACTACCGTAATTCATGCGCCGCTAGGCCAATAGGAATGCTCATATCTCATGCTGATTTTTTGGTCAGGGTACGGCCTTAATCTAGTTAAAGTAAAGTATAATAGGGAACATTACTGCCAATTGCTCCCGCCAAATGGCGCTTGACGGCTCACAGTAAACAAAAACACTCTACTACTGTTTGTGGTTACCGAACAATTTCTTTACTGTTTTTAAGTATAACTTGTGTTCAAAAACCAAATAATAATATTGGGGCAGTTAGTTAGCTCCATTTTACTTTCACTATTAGTTTTATATTTTCTATGCATATACTGCGAAATTTTGTCGCTCGACTTTGACAGTTCGGTTTGTTTACTCTGATTCCTGTGGCGCCATCTGAGCTCAGCTTTGCGGATAGTTCCCTATTAGTAGTACTATAGTTTAAGTAAATAAAGTACCTACGTAAGTAACTTAGTACTTAAGTAACTTGGATGCGGTATTCACGAAACTGGCTCTCGTAAAACAAGTTACGCAGGATCTACTAACCTAACATCGAAGTTACAACTCGCTGCCATGAATGAGCAGGTTGACATTAAAATAACGTGTTCCTATGAATGGGACGCGCCCATTAAATGTCATGTGCGAGAGCGAGTTACCCATGCGTGCAGTGGAACGTCACAAATCTAGTGATGTCATGTATGTTACACTTGCATTATGATAGTACTAGAGCTCCAGAAGAGAGCAGTGGTGGCCCAGTGGTAATCGTGGGTTCGAACCCCACTGCTCTCATAGCGGTGAAGGAAAACATCGTGAGGAAACCGGCATGTCCTAGAACAAAAAAATCGAAGACATGTTTGCATCCACCAACCCACACTGAGGCCCGAGGAGGCTTGTGTCCCAGCAGTGGGAATATTAAAACGCCGATGTTGATGATGATAGTTCCAGAAAAAGTGTACATGTAATTATGGAACTGGGGATTTAGATACAGTGACATATATTATATCAGCCATAAGGCACTTGTCTCACCACTGACGAGTAAGCGATTAGTTATCGACATTTTTATCGCTGCAGAAAGGCACAAAAGATATAAGATCTCGTGTCAATAAAAAAACTTTTTTACAAAAAAATACTACCGACTTCCAAATAAGAAAACTACAAAGTGAAAAATAAATTTATTTTTGGAAGTCGGTGTCTTTCGTAGGTACCATTTTTTTGCGTTATGGACACTGACTTCCAAAAATAAAGTTATTTTTCACTTTGTAGTTTTCTTATTTGGAAGTCGGTAGTATATTTTTGTAAAAAGTTTTTTTTATTTTTCACTTTTTAGTTGTACCTACCGAATAGGCAAGTTGTTAAGTAAGTTTCGTATAACGCCAGAATAGATTATCCGAATATCATGAAACTTGAAGAAAACCGATCAAATGAGAGATCTGCTTACCCCTTAAGAGCATACTGGCGTGATGCTATGTTATGAAATGGTATAAACAATAAACAGCATGTCTGCATTTCAGCAGTCCCGAGAGATTTGCTGTTATTTATTAAGGAGTTCTGTTGTATATCTTCGAAGTTCTTCATCAGATCTTCACTTCACTTTCAAACAAAAAAAGAATTTTCAAAATCGGTCCATAATTGACGGAGATATCGGTGAAAATACAAAAAAAAAAAAACACACAAGGTGTCGAACATAGAACCTCCTCCTTTTTCGAAAGTCGGTTAAAAAGAGACACATATATTAATAGTTGATCGCTGGCTGTTCACACTGCCGGCGAGTACTCTCTTCCACTAGTTTATCGCAGCGACAAGTGCTATCAAAATTATACTTGCTCTGCGATACTCACTCAGCGATGCTCGCTTGCTCGCTGGGCGGTCAGAACTCACGCTGAGAGACCAACCAGCGGTAATTTCTACCTAATAATCGCTAGTAGCACAAAACCACTCGCTAATAGCTAAACGACAAAACTATCGGCACTACACACTCGCTACTCGCTGCTCGCCAATTCGTTTTTAGTTTCTAGCTTTACTCGCTACACGCTGATCATCAAACGACTAAATTGTGAAGACCCGAAATGTCAGTATCAGCTTGCCGCGCTTGACTCAGTGGAACGCAGAGCCAAGAGGCTCATTGGTGACGTTGAACTGGTGGACGCCAAGTTTCACAGCTTGGCTCATCGCCGCAAAGTTGCCTGCTTGTCGGTCTTCTACAGACTGTACTTAGAAAACTTGAAATAGGACCACAAGAACATAGACGAATCGAGGTCAAACCGCGGAAACAGAAGAGGCACGAAATAGAACCGCATAAATTCAAAAGACTGGAAATCGAGCCCAAACTGAGCAGATCAGAATGCGAGCCCAAACCTTCGGTGAGTGTGCTCAGGAACTCCACGACCTCATCCCACCAGCCCCCTTCTACCATCGGACATCTAGACGCACTGCAAGTTATCATCCTTACCTTGTTGCCATTCCACCAATTCGAACCAAGCGCTTCCAAACATCCTTTATAATGCGCACAGCGAATGAATGGAACTCACTACCTGCGTCTGTGTTTCCGAACGCATTCAACCCGAATCTCTTCAAAGTTAGAGTGAACAGGCTTCTTCTGGGTAAGCTCACTCCATCGTAGACTCTGTCTCTGTCACCTATGACCTAGACTAGAGTCAAGAGCAAACCCATTATAAATAAATGTCATAATTTTGGGTTTTCACAATTTAGGCCTTTGAGCATCGTCTACTTATAGATTATTCAATCTTACCAGTCCTCTGGTGCATTTTGATACATTATTGAAACTATGTAGAACACAATGAGATAATGAATAAAGAGAGATGTAGAATCAGAGACTGAGAGAGGAATAATAGACGATGGCAGGATTATAATAGACGAGAATCACCCAGGCGAAGATAGCGGGAAAACTGGACCTCTACCAGCAGGATTGGTCTACCCTAGCATAAAAAAAGACGTAAACAAGAAGAAAATCATGCTGTGCAGTTGGAGGATACATATTCGAGAGCTGGCTGACTAAAACTAGATGTATCCTCCGACTGCACAGCATGATTTTCTTCTTGTTACTTACGTCTTTTTAGCTCGCTTCTCAAGCAGTCGTGTTTTTTTGTTTTTTGGATTAACTTTTTCGATCTATAATTTTTAGTTACCATATAAGTGTTATAAATTATTTAAATCACCTCTTAATACCTTTTATTTTGATGTCTAAAGAAAAAAAAAACTGGGTCCCCACAATATGGCGCCATTTTTCTGTTTTCCAATTTTAATGTAATATAATAAGTGTTATTACGCCACATAGGAACAAACATACATCCATACTTAGACTGATAAACCCTTTACCCTCCTTCGGCAGTCGGGTAAATAGATAGGGGAAAGGATAAAAGATATTGGTAGGTGGTATTTTCCCCGCAGTGGGCGAAGCTGAAAAAAATAATTAGATAACCTTTGGAACGTGGCAATGCTGCCAGCCTTCTAGGCACTGTTCCTGTTGACAGCGATGTGGACGAACTTTTTTGATGCCCCGTAATTGTACATAGTTATGTTTATTCTTATTTTAGTTCTAATATTAGTTTGAAAATAATAATGTACATATGTAAAAAAATAAAATACATTTAGAACTAATAGGATTATTTCAAATTCACTGCTAATTACAGCAAACAGATGTAAAGGTTTTGAATAGTTGCCCTCCACGATCTGAAAAAACTACTTACAGTTCAAACAAATATTCGCCGTACCAAAATGGCCACTTTCTTCTTCAATTGTCTCGTTAGTTGGTTACTTTAATTAATCATAGACTTTAACAGGTCTTGACTTCTAATTCCGGTACAAATAATAACCATAATTTCCAAACTGGGCCAAAGAAACTATTAAACTCGACTCAGATACATATCTTCATTAAAAATCGTCTGTCAAAAACAAAGTACAAATTGCCTCTCAGTTTCTGAAGCAAAATCGTATAGTCACGAATTTGTGAAGGAGACGGCGGTATACGGCTTTTCAAAGGAGGGAAAGAGAGAGTAGAATTAAGCCTTTCATCGCCCCGAAGTTCCCACGACACGAAGAGTACGTACTTATGTACTTATGCTTATTAAATACATGTCAGTAATGTTACCTTGAAATTATTCAGGTATCTTTTGTTAGTGAATAAGTACCTAACGTAAGCGGATCTCTGTTTGAAGATTTTGCAAATTTTCGGACACCTTGAAATCTCTTGTGCACCTAACCATGTTTCCATGGGTTTACAATGAGATTTATGGGAGATATTGGAGAACGGAAATCCTGGATGTTAAAACTCCGAGTTTATTTTCTTCAATAGTATTAATTAATACCAAAGTAAATTGGATGAAACTGTCTCATTAAGGTTACACCAGTCGACGGCACGAACTATTTTGTGCGCGGGGTTAAAATGCATTTTATATCAACCGACAACACGTGCGGAAGAGATAGATGCTGTGATGAGCAGTAGTAAGCTAGTTTGCGTACGAATACACACTTTTGCAAATTTGTAGCGAAATGGATAATGATTTAGGACGAAACCGAGCGCGCGAAATTTTATAAACAGACCTTTGGCAGTCTGGATATCATGAAAAAACGCGTAAACGTATCTGTTCAAAATAAAATTATTTGCATTGTTGAACTACTAATCTATCCCGGTATTGTGGCCGTTTTGCAATTTTCCGTCTTCTTATGGCATTTATTCGCGCCCAAAAATGCGTTAAAATTAATGTCGAAATGTGGAACTTTCGACGCTCATAACTTTCAAATATTTTCTTTTTTTTACTTTTTGCTTCCATACAGGGCTAGATAATGATGAGTCGAATTGATATCACTTTTTATTTTGAACGTACATTGTCAAAAAGTGGAATAATCCCTAGACTACGTTTGTATGTAAGAATATTCATCTAGTGTACCCTTAATTAAGCTGTTAGTTGCCGCTGCTGTTCTAAATTGTTGCTGTTCTCTCTAGTTATCTACTTTTTTATCTACTTTTATTTTAATATAATACTTATTCTAGGCTAGCTAGAGGAACACATGGCTAAATAATAACAGCCGCACGGGTCGATCTGCAAGGCAAAGCAACTCTTGACAATGTCGGTCCGTGGGTTGGTGACCATTCCAACATACCGAGTTTCCTCCGTGCCTCGGAAAGCACGTTAAGCCGTTGGTCCCGGCTGTCATTTGATGATCTTTGACAGTTGTTACGGTTAGTCAGAAGCCTGAAATCTGACACCAGTCTAGCAAAGAGTTATCGTGTTACCCAGTCTCTGGGTTGTGGAGGTCAGATAGGCAGTCGCTCCATGTAAAACACTGGTACTCGGCTGAATCCGGTTAGACTGGAGGCGAGCCCAACATAATTGGGAAAAGGCTAAGCAGATTCAACTTACTCTAGGCTAGCCCTTTTATCAAATTTATATACGATATACAATCGTAGATTTTGTGGTTTCATAATATGTGATGCGAGTAGTTCATCACAGTAGTAGTTCACATCATGATACAATACTGTCAAAGCCATTGAACTTCCAAAACAAAAAACTGTCAACCGAAATTCTCTAGTAGAATAAAAAACTTTTTTCCAAAAAAATACTACCGACTTCCAAATAAAAAACTACAAAGTGAAAAATAACTTTATTTTTGGAAGTCGGTTACTTTCATCTTTTGTAGGTACCAATTTATATGCTCTATAAAGACACCGACTTCCAAAAATAAAGCTATTTTTCACTTTGTAGTTTTTTATTTGGAAGTCGGTGGTATTTTTTTGCAAAAAAGTTTTTATTTTACTCTTTTTAGTTGTACCTACCTAATATTATAGGCAAGTTGTATAGTAAGTAAGTACCTAAAACGCCAGAATAGATTACCCGAATAACATGTAACTTGAACATAATCGGTGAAATGAGGGATCTGCGTACCCCTTTCGAGCGTACTGGCGTGATGTTATGTTATGAAATGGTATAAACAATAAACAGACATGCGATTGTAGCAGTCGCGAGAGATTTTCCGTTATTTATTGAAGAGTTCTGTTGTATATCTCCGAAGTTCTTCATCAGATCTTCACCAAATTAAAATGGGACCAATTTCGGAACATACTCTTTCAAACAAAAAAAGATTTTTTTAAATCGGTCCACAATTGACGGAGATATCGGTGAACATACATAATGTCGAACATAGAACCTCCTCCTTTTTGGTAAGTCGGTTAAAAACAGTGTTCTAAAGGACCCACCATGTTGACCTACAAAGTGTAAGATCACCACTTCTAAAAGCACCATTGTTCCAACCAGAACAAACACAACACTTCTGTTAACACCACATGTAACTCACCGTGAACATGTTATAATTTCACAAGCAATAAAACTTCGGTCTTTCACAAAGAATTGATTCATGAATGTCGGTCGGTCTGACGTAAATCATTGTTTTGAGTGCTCCATTTGAGATTTACGTGGTTGGGTAAGACGTGAAAGAGGTTGTGTTTTTGAGGTTTGTTATGATTATGAAGTATGCTGGATGATATGACGAGGAAGGAAGCAAACTCTAGTGATGACAATGGATCGTAGAGGTCGATGAACGAATAATAGTGCTAAGTAGACATAAAAACTGACCAAGTGCGAGTCGGAGTCGTGCATGAAGGTTTCCGTCCTATTATCGCAAAAAACGGCATAAAAAACACGTTTGTTGTATGGGAGCTCCACTTAAATATATATTTATTCTGTTTTTAGTATTTGTTGTTATAGCGGCAACAGAAATACATCATCTGTGAAAATTTCAACTGCCTATAGCTATCATGGTTCATGAGATACAGCCTCGTGACAGACGGACAGATATACAGACGGACCGCAGAGTCTTAGTAATAGGGTCCCGTTTTTATCCTTTGGGTACGGATTCCTAAAAAGTAACATCGCAACAATAAACAATAGTTTGAGGATAATATTTAAGATGGTATTTGTTAGGGCTGTCTATGGGATCAGCGTAATTGTTCCCCATCTTTACCTACTAGGTCAAGCAGTAGTCTTTCTTCCTGTGACTTGGCCGTAGCTGTAACTTGGGATTTTGGGCTAGAAAACCCTATTCTACATCTTTATCCCTTTAAGGCCGTACCCTGACCAAAAAATCAGGATGAGATATGAGCATTCCTATTGGCCTAGCGGCACTGGTGGCGCATGAATTACGGTAGTGAATACGCCCAGATTTTAGAATAAAATCTTTATAAAATCGAATATTGGTTTTTTGAAAAAAATTAAACTTACAAAATGTTCGTTATAAAATTGTCTATCCATTAGAGTTAGTATAAAAATAATTAATGAATACTTTACGAGGAGATGCATGCTATCAATAATTATTTCACATTTTTATGGTTTTGTTGGAAGGAGATTAGTGACATACATCTTTAAAAAAAAACTGGCCAAGTGCGAGTCGGACTCGCGCACGAAGGGTTCCGCACCATTATCGCAAAAAATGCCAAAAAATCACGTTTGTTGTATGGGAGCGCCCCTTAATTTATTTTATTTTAGTTTAATAGTTATTATTTTTTGAAGTGAATATATAACTAAATATTCTGTGAATATTTCAAGCGTCTACCTGTGGCCGTTATTAATATCGAGCAAAAAACGGCAAAATAATCACGTTTGTTGTATGGGAGCCCCCCTTAAATATTAATTTTATTCTGTTTTTAGTATTTGTTGTTATAGCGGCAATAGAAATACATCATCTGTGAAAATTTCAACTGTCTAGCTATCACGGTTCATGAGACAGATGATGCGCCTGGTGACAGATGGACAGACAGACAGACGGATCGTGAAGTCTCAGTAATAGGGTCCCGTTTTTACCCTTTGGGTACGGAACCCTAAAAAGTGTACTACAATTTTAGAATCAACATTATGTAGAAATTTAATGTATTTTTATTAATTGATATTTCTTTTTAAATAAAGAGTAGTTAGCTCTTAAAAACTGCACCAAATTCGACTAGCGCGGCGTTTTGCTCGGGGACGCGCCTTAAGCTTGTTTATCACCATTTACTATATGCACTATAAGTCAATAAATTCTAAAAAAATTAGTGGATGTAGCACTCTAAGGTTCGAAACCCTCGAACCCATTAAAAAAATTAGAAGCGGATACCTTAGTACCTAAATCCTGATTTATTCCTTTTCTCACTCGTTTTTAACCGACTTACCAAAAAGGAGGAGGTTGTATGTTCGACTTTATGTATGTTTTTTTTTTGTATGTTCACCGATATCTCCGTCAATTGTGGACCGATTACAAAAAATCTTTTTTTGTTTGAAGGAATATATTTCGAAATTGGTCCCATTTTAATTTGGTGAAGATCTGATGAAGAACTTCGGAGATATACAACAGAACTCTTCAATAAATAACGGAAAATCTCTCGGGATTGTTGCAGTCGCATATCTGTTTATTGTTTATACCATTTCATAACATAACATCACGCCAGTACGCTCAAAAGTGGTATGCAGATCTCTCATTTCACTGATTATGTTTTGAGTTTCATGTTATTCTGGTAATCTATTCTGGCGTTATAGGTACTTACTAAACAACTTGCCTATAGGTACAACTAAACTAAATTTTTTGCAAAAAAAATACTACCGACTTCCAAATAAAAAACTACAAAGTGATAAATAACTTTATTTTTGGAAGTCGGTGTCAATATCACAAAGAATTGGTAACTACGAAAGACACCGACTTCCAAAAATAAAGTTATTATTCACTTTGTAGTTTTTATTTGGAAGTCGGTAGTATTTTTTTGCAAAAAAGTTTTTTTTATCTAATAACAATTTTAATAGGAAATCAAACACCATCAGATCCCTGTAATCTCATATCATTATCAAAAAAATCTCACCACTCTCTCTCTTTCGAAAGGAATCCATCATTCTTTCCCATACAAGACAAACAAAGAATCACGATGTGTTCATTAATAACTGCGCGCGCGCATTGTGTAATGAGAATTAATCATGGCGGCTGTGACGTAGCGTTTGTTTGTTTGTTTGTATGTGCCGACAGATTATAATATCATGTTCTTTTTGGATTTTGATGGGCTTTTGAGCTGTCGGGCTTAGCTGTGTTGCTTTTTAAGAGACGAAATGTCTTTATTTGGACTGGATGCTGCAATTAGGATCCTTAAGATGGTTTTGTATTGAAAGCATCTAAATATGCCGAGTTTTGTTTGTTAAGACGACGACTAACGCCAACGACCTTGAGGGAACAAAACGCGCACTCGTTTCACACCTGCGCGACCCAAAATTTAGTAGTCTTTTGTACTTTCCTTATTATTCTATGACTTTAAAAAAAAAGCCTCAGATCAAAATGTAGATAATTAAATTGTCTTTGAGATGGTGTCGATTTCAATAAAATACGCCCAGCGGTTTTGGTGTGATTGTCGTGTTTTTGTCCGTTTTAGACATAACTTTACAAATTAATTACACTATGTTATACGAATAAAACGAAAAATTTGCTCAGATCAAATTATTAAGAAAATAGTCTAATATAACATATATTTTTTTCAAAAAATTACGACTAGCCATTTAGACGTGATTCTTATTTTAAAATCAGCTACTCAAGGGAATCGGCGCCTGAGTCAAGAATGACGTGCAATTGTTCAGGATTGATATTTGATGATCGCTGAATGAACAAAGTTTTTACGAGTACGACTAGAAACATCATCATTCTTCTGCCTTTATTGTTTTATTTATTTCTTGTCTTTATTAACCTAATATAAGTAATACTAATATTATTAAGGGTTTAGCATAAGCATGTAGGTACTTATATTGTAATTCGTTTTCTTTCTTTCTTTTCTTTCCTACTTATTTGGGGTCGTATCAACATGCAACATTTTTGTTCATCAATCATAAACAATACCAGATCATCGGTCATTAAAGGTTCAAACCCAGGCAGGCACTTTACTTTGTGTAAATTATTTCACTACGCAAAAGCAGTTTTTAAAAACGGTGAAGGACAATTTCGTGACGAAACCGGCATGTCCTAGAACCAAAAATTCGAAGACATGTTACATCCACCAAATCGCAAAGGGCCCGCGTGGTGGATTACGGCCGATCCCCTCTCACAGAGAGGAGACCTGTGTCCCAGCTGTGGGAACATTAAAAGACTGATGATGATGACTTCTCTATGTCATCTCAGGAATCGCACCCTTTCCAGTAGGAGTACGGCTCAAATAAAAACATTATGCCCGCTTTCTTTAGGGTCAACAGACACTAAAACATCATGGCTAGATAGCAACCCTATAGTTCTTTAAATTATCACTTATTGCTTCAGAAAAAAATGAATTATTTAACGTCTTCACACCGAGTTGTCCAACAACATTAACTTCAAGAGTCAAGAGTGATTTACTTCAGACAATCTAACTTTATTCAATGAACAGTCGTCCATTCATATAGTTCTAGTTTTTATTACTCCAAATTCATATCTTCACGGTTGGCTAGAATGATGTTAACAGAAGCCTTTGACTCAAACAATGAGATTGTTCAAAAACAGAGCGTCGTTCTTTGGAAAGTCATGTAAAAATTAAATAATTTATGTACTGTCATAAATTTAATAAATCATGTTCTTCGTGGTCCGTCTGCCGCCTGGGAGAGGCTGATGACCAGCAGTGAACTACAAATCTACGATAGGCTGTCCAAACCCTAAACAGGCTTGGGAAGCACAACAGGGTCAGACTAATGTGGGTCCCTGGACACAAAGGATTGCATGCACTTCGTTAAGTGGCTGATGAACTGGCAAGAGAGGGCTCAGAAAATTACTTTGTGGGTCCAGAACCATGTGTAGGCATCTCGACGTGATTCGTAAAAGCCGCATTCAGGGAGTTTTCAGACCACAGACAACAAACTTGTTGGCTGTCTAATACCGGTCTACAATACTCCAAGAAATTCCTAGGCTCTACGTTCAAAGCCCGGGAATGTATTTGGAACATGAGCAGGCGGCAACCAACCAACAACCAACTTTGGAACCAACGATATGCTCATGAAGATGGGTCTAACCGCGACACCCATGTGCAGGTTGTGTGGGTAACATACGGAACGCATGGAGCACCGTCTGTGCATATGCGACGCACTGGCTGGTAAGCGAATGAGTCTCCTAGGGGTTGGATATCCAAAACCAGAAGACTATGGCTGGTTTTACAGTCACGCGTTTCGGCAGCGCCGTCGGAGCGCGCGCGCTCGGATATGTATTGGGGTATTAGTAGCGTTTCAAATTCGCGCGCTTGAGCAGCGCCGTTCGTTGAACGCGTCCTATTCGCGCGGCGCGGTCGAAGCGCGCGCCGCTCGTGCGCTTCTACGGCCATTGTGCGTTTTAGTCTCACGCCGTTGAGACGTCCCGTTAGGTACTGTTGTGTACAAAATGAATCACATCGATACGGGTCGAGTAATTGACGAAGTGCGAATTAGAAGATGTTTATGGGACCCGGCCGATGATCTTTATAAGAATAAGGACGCAAAAAATAAAGCCTGGGAAGAAATTGGAAAGGAATTGTGTGGTGAACATTTCAATACAGACTTAGGTAAGAAACATTTATTAATAAAATCTTTTTTGTTACATACATGTTTACCGCTAGTTGCACAAACGAAATCCTCCATCCTCCATTAAAACATTCTATCACTTTTAGTGTTCAGTTCACAATAAGAGATATAAATTAACTTTAAAGATCGTTTGTCAAGTGTAACCGACGAGTCTGGTACCTTAATTAAGTCACATTAGCTACTTATTACCTAGTGTAAAATTAAGTGAAATCGTTTTGTCCGCCCGCGAATTTCAGAAATTCTAATCTATTTAAATATATAAATCAATTGCTGTTCGTTAGTCTCGCTAAAATCGAGAACGGCTGGACCGATTTGGCTAATTTTGGTTATGATTTATTTGTGGAAGTCCAGAGGAGGTTTAAAAGGTGAATAAATATGAAAATTTTATCGATTGAGGCAGTACAACGTCTGCCGGGTCACCCAGTGAAAAATATTAATTGGGTAGGTAAATCAAATAAGCCACGACGATATTACTGCGTTTCGTTTCGTTCCATTTTTGAATTTCGCGGTAGGTGTCAACTATAAAATCAGAACACAGATCTATCTTGCCATGACACGCTACCAGTGGGTGATACGAAGTAATTAGCGAATATATCGCGTAATGTGTTTCCTGATCTATGATCTGGGTCGTTAATTAGATCAGTCAATCCCGTTATAGTTAATGTGTGATTAATGTTGTAGCCATCCCGTACTCTAATAAAATTATGCAATATGCAACAGGCTTGAACTATCTTTTTTGCAATAGGAAAACTGACACTCATAGGAGTATGGAATACTCTGAATTTGTTGGACATTATTCCAAACGTCGACTCTATGTACCGTCTAGCACGACTTAAGCGGTAATTAAATATTTTCTTTTTATGAGTCATGTTGGATCGCACATAAGGTCTCATCACATGGTTGGATATACCAAATGCACCATCACCAACTATTATGTGTGGTACTGTTATATTAGTGCCCGGCAGATGCTTTACACCTGGCAACCTCAAACTATTGTTCTGTAACTTTTGAAATAGTGAACTCTCTTGAAATATTGTAGAGTCTGAGTTTTTCCCGCAAGAACCTATGTTAATATATGTGAAACAATAGTTCGCATCGCACATTGCCAAAAGGACGATAGAATAGAAATGTTTATAATTATAAAACATTGAGCCTCCACCTGCAGGATTTACTATACGTATGTGTTTACCATCTATCGCCCCGCAACAATTTGGAAAATTTGCATATAACTGAAATTCTTCACTTATGCGCTGCCACATTTCTGTAGTTGGTTCAGGTAGACATTCATGACGCAGTTTTTCCCATATAGTCGAACAAACTTCATCTACTATCTTAGCTACAGTAGTGATTCCCATTCTGTATGTGATAGATAAATCGGAGAAAGTACTGCCCGTTGCCAAAAACCTGAAAACAAAAAGTATTTTCATTTGATTTTAGTATATAGGTAAGTACCTAAAAAAATACGTTTTTATTGCAGATAAACAAATACGCCATCGATGGAAATCAGCCAGAGATAATTATTTCAGAACAAAAGGGAATATGCGAAATACGCCATCTGGAAGCGCTGCAAAACACAAGAAGTATCTATTTTTCGACCAAATGACATTCCTTGATCGTATTTCAGAAAATGAAGTTACAGAATCATTAAGCGATAATCAGTCTATCGTATCTGAAGATTTGACTGAAACAGCCACATCAGCGAATAACTTGAGTACTCCATCTCAGCTCCATAGACCACAGGAAAACACAGAAAATAGTCAAAACAAATGGAATAAACGTAGTGGAATGAATAAACGTAAATCAGAACAATCAAATTTTGAAAACGAATTAATAACGTTGCTTAACCAAAATACTTCCCCTTCCAACCTCAATCCTGATGATTTGTCATTTTTTGAGTCTCTTGGTCCGATTCTAAGTAATTTAAGTGCTTATCAAAAGCTGCAGTTTCGCGCAAAGGTTCTAGAATTACTTATTGGGATTTCAGCTCCAACGACTACGACACCTAGCTTTTCATCACCAGAAAATAATGTTAATTCTAGTGTGAACGCAAACTCTACTTATAATTACACAACTCAAACATTGCCACTTCATAATTATACCTATGCCTATGCTACCACCTCTACACCTCAACAGCAGCTTTATGAATCTGCAGTAGAATTATCAAATGTCGTATCGCCGACTGGCGATAATAACTCAAATTATCCTGATAATGAGGATCAATAAGGATATTAGTTAGTTTTTACAGATTTATTTTAAAAAGTTTATTACTACTTCGCAAAAATCAAAATGCTACTGCCTGGGAGGCAATGCCGCTCCGAAAGGGCAAAGTTGTCAGGTTGCCAGGCTTCGTGTGCCTGCTAGCTTGACGTCAAGATAGCAGGCACACTAACTTGTCACAATACTTTGACATAGACACACCAACAAATCATTCGGTGTTCCTTCTAACTACACACACCAGTGAACCTCACAAGTACTTGTCAATTTTTAGCTACAAAGTAAGACTGATTAAAATGAGACTATGATTCAAATGAGACTGTGATTAAAATAAGACTGTGATTTAAAATAAGATTATGATTAAAATAAGACTGTGATTTAAAATAAGATTATGATTAAAATTAGACTGTGATTTAAAATAAGATTATGATTAAAATAAGACTGTGATTTAAAATAAGATTATGATTAAAATAAGACTGTGATTTAAAATAAGTCAATGATTATAATAACACTGTGATTTAAAATAATGCCCTTATTCATTAAAAACGAGTGAGATTAATATAGGTTTTACAAGTGTTTTGTTTCTTTTCTACATTTGCAAAATGAAAGAGAAGATTCCGATTTTAAGACCATTTTAACTAAAATAGGTTTAATCAGCATTTATGAATAAGTGTGTTAGGTTGTAATTAAAATACGACTGTGATTAAAATAAGCCAAACAAATATTATCATTTATTACAAAACCTACTCTTTTATTTCACTTACCTTAGAGTAATCGCCAATTTTTCCACTGGAGCTATGGGGATGCGACGTATGCTGGATCTTCGTAAAGAAAACTCTAACTTGCACAGTAATTCGTCGAAACTGCTGGTTGATAGGCGAAAATATTTATAAAATTTATAACTATTTTCTCGTAAATCAGAGAAAGATGTTACGTGTTCGCCTCTCAGTAACCTTGTAGCGTTATAAGGATCAACACCTACTGTTCTTCGACGTTTTTGTTGCCTTTTTTTCCATAAAAAGTAAATAGCCAGTACTCTAACCGCATTGCCGTTCATTTTGTATCTGTTTGTACACGACTGTCTCACAGCAGCGAAACGCGCCGTACTAATGTCGTTTTATGGTGCACCGCTGTTCAAACGCGCGCTGTCCAACAGCGCGCTGTCCAACGGCGCGTCTAGCGGCGTGACTGTAAAACCAGCCTATAGGCTCATATCTCCTAGTCTCGTTGTAAAACTCATGAAAACAGTTTTCAACGAGATTGAGGAGGAGTAAGTTATCTAGGGGACCACAACAGATCCCAATGGGTCGAAGTGTCCGAGTTATTTCTCGGCCCCTCCATAAGATAAGATAAGATACGATAGGCTGAGTTCATTTGATGGTCCTTTCGTGTTCGTCTCAGGATATCTATTGTTGTCTTGCCAGCCAACTGGAGAGCTATTTTTACTTGCGCTTGACCACTATCTCACCTGACACAGCGATGTGTGGTCGACGTTGAAGCACGCTTGCCTAGAAGAAACCTATTCACTCCTAACTTAAAGACTCCCATGTTGTAGCTATCAGGGAATACAGACTCCGGCAGGGAATTCCACTCTTTTGCTGTGCGTATAATAAAAGTATTCCCAAAACGTTTAGTGCGTATGGGTGGTATGTCCACCATGTACCGATAAAGCATCGCCGTACATCTTGTATTCCGATGATGGAACGGGCTAGGAGGAATCGGTTCATGCAATTCCAACGCACACTCCCCGAAATGCAACCGATAAAAAACTGACAGACTGGCAAATCGGCGGCGATGTTCAAGCCTATATAGTCTCTTGAAATGACTGTTAATAATGATCTTAAATATTCGAAAAATGACCATTCTCATCAAATTCATCATCATCATTAAGAACAGCAATGATAATGGTAATAACATGACACGCCTCATTACATCACAGTTCACAGCCACCATCATCAAATGAATTGTCTCCACGCAATCAATTTTGTACCGCTCCTAATTTCTCGTTTTATGGGAAAAAAAATTATAACCACTCATCATTCATTCGATTTTGAATTGTAGTGTTTAGGAAATAAAGGTCGGTGTTGTGTGAGGTAATTTTGGTGTAATTCGATGGGTGCATTGTCTTAGAATCTATGGAATGATTAGATGATGCTGGAGATTTGTATTGTGCCTACGTTGGTGGAACTTTATTGAGGACAAGTGAGACATATTTTTTGCTTTGTATTGTTTGTATGTTTTCTTTCCCTACTTACCAAATAGATTTATTACGATTCATTTAAATTGTTATTGAAAAGGAGACTTAGAAGCTTGTTTCTATCCAACTTATTACCAACACTCACGGTGTGTTGTGAAGTCATCAAGTGAACTTACTATATTGACTTTTACTTTTTTAGGGTTCCTTACACAAAGGGTAAACACTCATATTATTAAGACTCCACGATCCGTCTGTCTGTCTGTCTGTCTGTCCGTCTGTGACCAGGCTGTATCTCATGAAACGTGGTAGCTAGTTGAAATTTTTACAGATGATGTATTTCTGTTGCCGCTATAACAACAAATACTAAAAATAGAATAAAATAAAAAATTAAGTGGGGCTCCCGTACAACAAACGTGTTTTTTTTTTTGGAACCCTTCGTGTGCGAGTCCGACTTAATATCCCAAAGACCCAAAACAATGACTTGCCTTGTTTACTCATTCAGCTTTAAGAGGATTGAAGCCATTGAAAAATTTTGTTTAGGCAATAATCTCGGCGGCATGTCAATTATATTAAGATGCCCAATCTGCTACAATTCCAAATCTTTGTACCATGGTGTGTGTTCCATCATTTTGATGCCAGGATCCTATCATCTTTGCGGTCATTATACAGATTGGCCGCGTTCAAGTAATTTCTTTCGTAATCCTCTAGGAATGTTGGGCATGGCTTAATGAGTCACTTTACTATTACTGGGAGGGACAGAGGAGGGTTTAAAAATGACCCGGGGGTATGAGGATCTGTGTCGGGACTTTTGATCGTAGTAAGTACTTTTAATATTTTTGGAAACACTACTTGGTCTATGATAGGAATTTCTCTTATAAAAATCTTAGGTGAGAGCTGACAACAGTCTAAAAAATTTAATGAATATGTTCGTCATCATCATTTCAGCTGAAAGACGTCCACTCCTCGACAGTCCTCCTCCCAGTCATCTCCACACTGATACTCCTGTGCGTTTCGCATCCACTGGACCGGAGTTTCCTTGCGTGATCGAATCAGTAATGAAGACATCCGCAAGAGAACTAAGGTTACCGACATAGCCCGAAGAATTTCCAAACTTAAGTGGCAATGGGCAGGGCATATTGCTCACAGAACGGATGGCCGATGGGGCCGAAAAGATCTAGAGTGGCGACCGCGTACTGGCAGACAAAATGTGGGATGGCCTCACTCTTGGTGGAGTCACGACCTGGTCAAGGCTGCAGGATGAATAGGTAACTGCCTCTCTGCATCAAGCGACAAATGGCAAGTGGTGTGTTGTGTAACAACTTACCTACGTAAGTGTCGCGAAAAATGACTGCAATTGCGAAAATCAGTCTTCTAAAATAAGATCTGTAAACTAAAGCTTTAGTAAAATAATTTCGATTTAATTTCATAATGTTCCTATAGTTACTGAGTGAGGTGGTAGGTTATCTATTTAAAATACTTATATAGTCAGATCAATATTGAGGTCCATATTGATCTGACTATCAATCTGAAAGCTAGATACTATTTTGATTTACTCACTCGAGAACCCTCTCGAGTAAGAACAGCAAAATAGTATCTAGCTGTTAGTAAAGACAAAGGTTAAATAAACTCCGAAAGGACTCACTTGAGAGGCCATTTATTAATACAGGTTATGAGCCTGGCAAAAGTTTCATACATCAAGGGTTTACCTTTCATTTAACCAAGGTATCAGACAATTGCAATAAAATAAATGCTAAAACAAAACTCCGAACTTGGCCCTTCAAAAACACCTAGAGACTTACCTTCACTTCCCAAGCTCCTGGCATTAAAACAATGTAAGTACAATATGAAACAAGTTACTCTCAGCCGGTTCCCACGCGGCGGCGTAACTTGTGACGTGATTACGGCCGTCTGCCTTCGCGGGCGAGGCTTACACGACACACGATCTACGAAGATAATCTGTATTTCTTTTAGTAGTGTGATGGTAAGTAGGTGATTTTTGTTGTTGTTTTTACTACGTGAACTATGAACTGTGTTAGTTTGTGTCATCGCCCCTACAGCCCATAAACAGAGCACGCACTGCGATAAAAAAATCGGTGGTCTTTGCTCAGCTCGTCACCATGGATTCGGTATAAATTGCTTGTCTCTATTTACTACTCAGAGGGAATGAAGAAAACAGAAAAAATATCGTCGATTCTGGACTCATCCTTTTAAAGCGTATAGATATAAGGTTTCTTTTTAACCGACTTACCAAAAAGGAGGAGGTTCTATGTTCGACATTATGTATGTTTTGTGTATGTTCACCGATATCTCCGTCAATTGTGGACCGATTTCAAAAAATCTTTTTTCTTTTGAAAGAGTATGTTCCGAAATTGGTCCCATTTTAATTTGGTGAAGGACTGACGAAGAAATTCGAAGATATACAACAGAACTCTTCAATAAACAACGGCAAATCTCTCGGGATTGCTGCAATCGCATGTCTGTTTGTTGTTTATACCATTTTATAACATAACATCACGCCAGTACGCTCTTAAGGGGTACGCAGATCTCTCATTTCACCGGTTATGTTCAAGTTTCATGATGTTCGGGTAATCTATTCGGGCGTTATACGAGTAGGTAACTTACTAAACAACTTGCCTATTAGGTAGGTACAACTAAAAAGTGAAAAATAAAAAAACTTTTTACAAAAACATACTACTTTGTAGTTTTATTTGGAAGTCGGTAGTATTTTTATGTAAAAAGTTTTTATCAGAATACAATGATCTATATTCTTTGGAGTGTTTATTCCACAAAGGTGGTCTTACTAGTATTGCTATTATCAAATATTGCAGTTCTAGCCTCGTTTCGTACTGAGATTCCAGTGGAGATGCAGACGCCAACATGTTTATTATCGAAGGAACGGAACATGTTGGGAATAAGAATGGGCGCTGGGTGTGTGCGAAATTTTTCCGTCGCAGTGCGCGCGGGACCATACAATTCTAGACCAGAGGCGGCTGTACTTTAAGTTCACTCGTGCACTGAACTGCCAGATTTGAATAGGTTCAGAAATAAAATAAAAATGTTTAATAATATCTGATTAACGATCTATTCAATATTTACGAAATTATGACGAACAAATTTAAGCTCTTTGCTAAAGTAATAAGACGTATATTGCTGTAAAAAATACTCCCCGTGCGCTAGGCTAAAGCGCACGGCGAGAGTTCATACTAGGTATTCTATGAGAAACAAGCGAAAACGCCTGGCGCGTGAAACAGAGATAGTTCAATAGAAAATGTACGGCAAAATATGACCATTCTCGTGCGCCGTCCCTGCGAACCGAAGATTACCGAGAGCGGGCGAAGTTTGACGAACGAATTTTATCTTCGGGTCGAGTACCAACGTTACAAGTTGTACAACGACGTAACTAGATGGCGTTGGCGTCGAATTAGAAGTCGCTAGCGAGATGGTTTGCCGATTTACATAGGCTCCTGTGAATTTTAGTAAATCTAACACGTTTACCCAGTGAGACGGCAAAGTGCACTACTACTATTATGATCCACCAGCCGCCACTGTTCTAGACGTTGCAGTTCACTTTCACGATAATTACGTCGCGAGCAAATTGTACAAACTACAATTTTTAAATCGCTGCGATTTATTACTCGAATGTGCGCGCACTGCCGTACTAACTCATACGTTGCATTCCTGCGAAAAAATTATAACTTGATAAAAAATCGTTTGCGTCCCGCATGGTCTTCTTTTTTGTGGCATGATAGTGATCCAAATGGTTGACCCAAAACTTCGCCGCTTCTACGGCATCGTCAGTGGTGATATCACGCTAGCGAGACGGACTTATCAAGGAGACAGTTATTTAAATAAACCTGTAGCAGCAATGGTTCTCTTCACATGGGTAAATCTGTAGCAGCAATAGTTCTCCGTCACATGTGTAAATCTGTAGCAGCAATAGTTCTCCGTCACATGGGTATATCTGTAGCAGCAATTAAATAGTTCTCCGTCACATGTGTAAATCTGTAGCAGCAATAGTTCTCCGTCACATGTGTAAATCTGTAGCAGCAATAGTTCTCCGTCACATGTGTAAATCTGTAGCAGCAATAGTTCTCCGTCACATGGGTATATCTGTAGCAGCAATAGTTCTCCGTCACATGTGTAAATCTGTAGCAGCAATAGTTCTCCGTCACATGTGTAAATCTGTAGCAGCAATAGTTCTCCGTCACATGGGTATATCTGTAGCAGCAATAGTTCTCCGTCACATGTGTAAATCTGTAGCAGCAATAGTTCTCCGTCACATGTGTAAATCTGTAGCAGCAATAGTTCTCCGTCACATGTGTAAATCTGTAGCAGCAATAGTTCTCCGTCACATGGGTATATCTGTAGCAGCAATAGTTCTCCGTCACATGTGTAAATCTGTAGCAGCAATGGTTCTCTTCACATGTGTAAATCTGTAGCAGCAATAGTTCTCCGTCACATGGGTAAATCTGTAGCAGCAATAGTTCTCCGTCACATGTGTAAATCTGTAGCAGCAATGGTTCTCTTCACATGTGTAAATCTGTAGCAGCAATAGTTCTCCGTCACATGGGTAAATCTGTAGCAGCAATCGTTCTCCGTCACATGTGTAAATCTGTAGCAGCAATGGTTCTCTTCACATGTGTAAATCTGTAGCAGCAATAGTTCTCCGTCACATGTGTAAATCTGTAGCAGCAATAGTTCTCCGTCACATGTGTAAATCTGTAGCAGCAATAGTTCTCCGTCACATGTGTAAATCTGTAGCAGCAATAGTTCTCCGTCACATGTGTAAATCTGTAGCAGCAATAGTTCTCCGTCACATGTGTAAATCTGTAGCAGCAATAGTTCTCCGTCACATGGGTATATCTGTAGCAGCAATAGTTCTCCGTCACATGTGTAAATCTGTAGCAGCAATGGTTCTCTTCACATGTGTAAATCTGTAGCAGCAATAGTTCTCCGTCACATGGGTATATCTGTAGCAGCAATAGTTCTCCGTCACATGTGTAAATCTGTAGCAGCAATAGTTCTCCGTCACATGTGTAAATCTGTAGCAGCAATAGTTCTCCGTCACATGTGTAAATCTGTAGCAGCAATAGTTCTCCGTCACATGGGTATATCTGTAGCAGCAATAGTTCTCCGTCACATGTGTAAATCTGTAGCAGCAATGGTTCTCTTCACATGTGTAAATCTGTAGCAGCAATAGTTCTCCGTCACATGGGTAAATCTGTAGCAGCAATAGTTCTCCGTCACATGTGTAAATCTGTAGCAGCAATGGTTCTCTTCACATGTGTAAATCTGTAGCAGCAATAGTTCTCCGTCACATGGGTAAATCTGTAGCAGCAATCGTTCTCCGTCACATGTGTAAATCTGTAGCAGCAATGGTTCTCTTCACATGTGTAAATCTGTAGCAGCAATAGTTCTCCGTCACATGTGTAAATCTGTAGCAGCAATAGTTCTCCGTCACATGTGTAAATCTGTAGCAGCAATCGTTCTCCGTCACATGGGTAAACCTGTAGCAGCAATAGTTCTCCGTCACATGGGTAAACCTGTAGCAGCAATGGTTCTCCGTCACATGGGTAAACCTGTAGCAGCAATGGTTCTCCTTCACATGGGTAAACCTGTAGCAGCAATGGTTCTCCTTCACATGGGTAAACCTGTAGCAGTAATCGTTCTCCGTCACATGGGTAAATCTGTAGCAGCAATAGTTCTCCGTCACATGTGTAAATCTGTAGCAGCAATAGTTCTCCGTCACATGTGTAAATCTGTAGCAGCAATAGTTCTCCGTCACATGTGTAAATCTGTAGCAGCAATCGTTCTCCGTCACATGGGTAAACCTGTAGCAGCAATGGTTCTCCGTCACATGGGTAAACCTGTAGCAGCAATGGTTCTCCTTCACATGGGTAAACCTGTAGCAGCAATGGTTCTCCTTCACATGGGTAAACCTGTAGCAGCAATGGTTCTCCTTCACATGGGTAAACCTGTAGCAGCAATGGTTCTCCTTCACATGGGTAAATCTGTAGCAGCAATGGTTCTCCTTCACATGGGTAAACCTGTAGCAGCAATGGTTCTCCTTCACATGGGTAAACCTGTAGCAGTAATCGTTCTCCGTCACATGGGTAAATCTGTAGCAGCAATCGTTCTCCGTCACATGGGTAAACCTGTAGCAGCAATGGTTCTCCGTCACATGGGTAAACCTGTAGCAGCAATGGTTCTCCTTCACATGGGTAAACCTGTAGCAGCAATGGTTCTCCTTCACATCGGTAAATCTGTAGCAGCAATCGGCAATCGCTTTCTGTTACATGGGTAGGTGTAATGGATGAAAATATTAGCGAAATGTGCAATCAACTTTGCCTAACACTCTCATCGCAATGGTCAACGATCACGCACCATTACCATCTACAGCATATTTATGGTTATGAGCCCATCTTTAAAACATGCACACTTACTTACAAAAATACCATCCACCATTAATACAAATTATTTCGCGTCCATCTTGATTACGGCATCCATTTTGTGTACCTGTCACTTGCTCATCGCGTTCTGTGACGGGCGTCATTTGTCTTCGCTAATCGTCGGTATGATGTCGGGATTATTATTATAATTACTGGTAATTGTGGCTCTCTAATTTAATTATTTGTGTGTACTTTGAAATATGAGATGTCCAGATGATGAGAGATGTGTGTTTAACAGGTATTTTTTTTAGAAAAAGATAATAATTTATAACCGTCTCTCACATCATCACATCATTCACATCATCAGCCTATTAATGTTCCCACTGCTGGGACACAGGCCTCCTCTCTATGAGAGGGGATGGGCCGTAATCCACCACGCGGGCCCAGTGCGTGTTGGTGGATGTCACATGTCTTCGAATTTTCGGGTCTAAGACATGCCGGTTTCCTCACGATGTTTTCCTTCACCGTTTTGAGAGCAGTGGTGATGAAATAATTTACACAAAGTAAAGCGCCTGCCTGGGTTCGAACCGTCTCTCATTGTGAGCTAATTTGTTGTTCATTTTAACAGAAGTACCTGGGCGACCGAGCTCTGCTCGTGCGAAAATAGAGAGAACGACGTTTTCTAAAAATAAAACCCAGCTAGATCGATTTATCGCCCCCGAAACCACCTGCATACGAAATTCTATGAAAATCGTTGGAGCCGTTTCCGAGATTCAGATTATATATCCATTATTATTTATATTTTTATGTTGAGTTAGTAAGTAGGTAGTTTTTGGTTAAAGTGTATTTTATACATTGCTTATACTTTTATCTATGTAAATAAAGAAGTTTTTTTTTATGTAAATAATATATATATAAATGCATATATAAAATAATTGCTTGTTTAAAGGTAATAGATAGATAAATGCAATTTAAATGTATAGATTAGATTAGATAGATTAGGTACATTAGATAAAGCAAAAATTGAAAATTTTCAACTATTTACCTATTTATGTAGTTTTTTTGACTTTTGATTGTTATAGTTTTAATAAGTGGCTAGTCGCTTTAGATTTTGGGGAATAAAATACCTCCCGAAAGAAAGAACTGTCGACGTTATTCCAGTCTACTTTATTTTTGGTATTCATTTAAACAAGTGACATCTATGTAATGTTAGTTTATAGAAACTAACAAAGCCGCACATGTATCTTATCCATGTGGCAACTACTGAGTGTCCGTCTCAACGATGACGTCTCCATAGTTACATGTAAGGCTCCTAGATGGCGGTGTGTTAAAAATAACTCACATTAGCTGTTGAAATTTTTAGGATTAGCTTAGCTTTTAATTATAACTTTATATTTCAAATAAAATCTCTTTTTTAACCGTCTTATCAAAAAGGAGGAGGTTCTATGTTCGACTTTATGTATATCTTTTTTATGATTATTCACCGATATCTCCGTCAATTGTTGACCGATTTTGAAAATTCTTTTTTGATTTGAAACAGCATGTTACAAAATTGGTCCCATTTTAATTTGGTGAAGATCTAATGAATAACTTGGGCGATATACAACAGAACTCTTCAATAAATGACGGCAAATCTCCCGGGATTGCTGCAATCGCATGTCTGTTTATTGTTTATACCATTTCATAACATAACATCACGCCAGTACGCTCTAAAGGGGGAAGTAGATGTGTACAGTTCACCTTGGTACACTCTCATTTCACCATTCAGTTTCATGATATTTGGGTAATCTATTCTGGCATTATAGTTACCTTGTGAAAATAACTTTATTTTTGTAAGTCGGTGTCCATAACGTAAAAGATTGGTACCTACCAAAGACACCGACTTCCAAAAATAAAGTTATTTTCACTTTCTGGTTTTCTTAATTAGAAGTCGGTAGTATATTTTTGTAAAAAAGTTTTTTTTCGTAAAACTTGCTCAAAAAAGTGTCATTCTATGCCACAAAAAGCGAACATAACAATAGTCATTTAAAATCTGTTAAAATCAGGGAAAGAAAATTGTACTCAATTTCATTCATCCTCTAGGGGGAGAATGTGATTTAAATTTGGAATACTTACCGAAAAAGCATTATACATCTTTTTGAAAAAGGAATACGCATTTATTATGCAGTTATGATTATTAGATAATATTACGAAAACCGACAAGGCCGTATGAGCTTGATGCCATTGCTTTTCCGACAAAAAAATATTAGTCTAGGAAATTGCCGCGTTTATGTACCAAATAAAAATGTAACTCTCTCTATCAATAATTGGACCAATGTTTCGAATGTTAACTTTTACTTTTAATTGTCATTATTTTTAATAAATGCTTATCTCATATTATTATTGTGTTAATTTTTTCGCAAATGGTACGAAAAGTAGAGTATTTTCCTCGGTGATAAAGCTGTCATAGTCTTGGTTGAAATTGTCACCCGCGACAGAAGACACTGCTTTATCCCCTTGGTTAATAATCTACTATTATTTCTCTTTTTTCTTCTACTTTATTTCTTTTTAATAGATTACTTGAAACATATTATACTTACAATGAATCGGAGAAGTTATCTCGAATTTAACGCACAGTTATATAAAAACAATTGTACCTAGGTATCTACTTATCTGGTGCCATTCTGATTGGCGTAAGACTTTTTCTTTTTCTTTTTTTTTTAAAAAAAACGTTGCCCACACTAGGAATTTCTTCCAGTATCGTGGGTGCGTTTACAAACATATAAACTCACATACACAAACACCCAGAGCCGGAACAACTATCTGTAGGTCATACAAATATTTGTTCCGTGCGGGAATAGAACCCGCGACACGCAGCGCAGCAGTCAATCGCTCAACCACTGCGCCAACCGTGCACCCCAGACTAGCTTAAGGGACGGGCCAGCTCTCCATGGATCCCTCATTTACTTATAACTGTAATAGAATCACTATTTGAATACGCTTTTGGATCATTTAAATTACATTATTCAACGTCATCTTCTCATCATTATAAAACATATTTTACTGTCATCATTGTTTGAATTTGAACTAATGATGAAACAATGATGTAGCCAAAATCATGATGCATTTTATGATGACTAAAGTGAAGAATTTATTAGGCAAAATATTTTGATACTTATTTTGTGTAGATTAGCAAATGAATGTTATACATTTTTATGCAAATCATCTAAGCTTGTTTTGGATTTGTGCCTGAATTACTCAATATGAATTAATTTTATTGAATGCTTCAATAACGTTTTATAATCTCGAATATATGTGCATTAAGGTCACACTAGTCGAAAATTCTTCCATACAAACGTAGTCTAGGGATTATTCCACTGTTTGACGATGTATGTTCAAAATAAAAAGTGATATCAATTTGTATCATCATTATCTAGCTCTGTATGCAAAAAGGAAAAAAATAAATATTTGAAAGTTATGAGCGTCGAAAGTACCACATTTCGACACAGTTTTAACGCATTTTTGGGCGCGAATAAATACCATAAGAAGACAGAAAATTGCAAAACGGCCTCCATACAGGGATATTTCAACAATGCAAATAATTTTATTTTGAACAGATAGATTTAGTCGTTTTTTTTTTCATGATATCTAGACTGCCAAAGGTCTGTTTATAAAATTTCGCGCGCTCGGTTTTTTCGCTACAAATTGTGTATTCGTACGCGAACTAGCTTCCTACTGCTCATCACAGCATCTATCTCTTCCGCACGTGTTGTCGGTTGATATAAAATGCATTTTAACCCCGCGCACAAAATAGTTCGTGCCGTCGACTAGTGTACCCTTAAAGAAGGTGTTCTTGCTCGGTAAACTAACAGGACCTACAGTGTTTCACGAGGATCAATGGCCTTATACACCCCGCCTGTCGGCCCGCCGGGGGTCCACGTGGATTCAGGCGGCCTAAAACCTAGCCGAAGAGTCGTCAATAAAAGTCTGACAGATCCATCCGTCCCAAGATAAAAATAAAATCTACAGAGTACCTGCCTAAAATGTAGATCATTTTTAGGGTTCCGTACCCAAAGGGTAAAAACGGGACCTATTACTAAGACTCCGCGGTCCAGACTGTATCTCATGAACCGTGATAGCTAGACAGTTGAAATTTTCACAGATGATGTATTTCTGTTGCAACGAATACTAAAAACAGAATAAAATAAATATTTAAGTGGGGCTCCCATACAACAAACGTGATATTTTTGCCGTTTTTGCGATAATGGTACGGAACCCTTCGTGTGCGAGTCCGATTCGCAGTTGGCCGGTTTTTTATTATTTAATTAGATATTACTTCTGTCATTTTGGCAGACAAAAGGATTCTACCCAAAGATTTAGACTGTTTTCATTTACCTAATTATAATTTTAAGCGAAATTATTAACCGAGGGAAAAATATATTGAATGGGCGACTATTATACTAAGTAAGTAACTATTTATCCGGTTTGAGTAATACCTTTTAGGAGATTTTTGTGAGCTGCGGTAATAATATTGTTACATACTTTAATTGTATTTGGGGTTCTACTTTTTCTATTTTAGCATATTATTCTTTTGAAAATAGCTGAACAACTATCGAGGCGACATCACTGTGCAGTGCGGGAGTTCGGGTTTATTCGTGTCCAAGAGCGAGCGAAGCGAGCTCGGGAACTTAGCGCACCCCGACACGGATAGGTTAGGTTCGAAGGGGATGACGAGAGCTGAAGTGAGCGAGCAAAGCGAGCGAACTTAGCGCCCGTCATCTCCTTCATGTTAGGTTACTTTAGACCCTGCAGACAGAAAAAGAAGCCCTGTCGACAAACTTATATTTTCAAGTCGCTGTTTTAAACATTTGTATTCGCCCACTGTTTGTCGCCCACTTAGTATTTCAGTAAGCCATATTCAGTATTTTTTACACCTTTAATTTGATTTTTTTTTCGCTCGTTTAAATACTTGCCTAATTTTAATACTCTATAATCCGTCTAATAGTCAGGTCTTCGTCAGACCATAAAAACAAAAATTTAATACCACTTATACTAAAAAATATTTGCAAACCGCTTGACTGTAAAAGATTAATTTTAAATCCTTACGTATCAATAACTACCCTCTTTTTATTACCTCTATAATCTTTGTTTACCGCCATTTTTGACAATAGACCATAGCTTAGCATTATAAAGAGATAATGAGCCGCCCATCATAGACAACTTTTTATTTTTTTAATACGTGACTAAGCATAGAGGGGCGATTATTTAAGGGGAGCTATTTGACAATGACGTCAGTGATTTGCTTTTTTAGGGGCCCGTAGTTGTGGTGTTGGTCTAGTTGTTGGTCAAACTTGAATATTTAGTGGAGCAATATAAAATTGTCAAGAAATCTAGACAAAATGATATGCTTCATGGGACAACATTATCAAAAACTCCTACATGTTTGTGTCTACCTTACCGATTTCTTTTGTGCCAGTCCCACTGCACTATTCAATAACTTCTGAAAGCCAGAATCAACAGTGACGACCTTACTTCAATATAAACGTGTCTGCCCAAATATTATAAGATTTTGGAAATCGAATTTATATATATATATCTGCCTAACCTTTTCCCAACTACATTGGGGTCGGCTTCCAGTCTTACCGGATTCAGCTGAGTACCAGTGTTTTACATGGAGCGACTGCCTATCTGACCTCCACAACCCAGTAACTGGGTAACACGGTACCCCTTGACAAGACTGGTGTCAGATCTCAAGCTTCTGACTACCCGTAACGACTGTCAAAGATCTTCAAATGACAGCCGGGACCAACGGCTTAACGTGCTTGCCGAGGCACGGAGGAAACTCGGTATGTTGAAATGGTCACCCATCCACGGACCGATCTCGTTAAGCGTTGCTTAACCTTGATAATCGACCCGTGCGGCTGTTATTATTTAGCCACGAGCTCCTAAAATAAAAATCGAATTTAATCTCGCATATAGATCGCCCACTTCTACTCGTAGACTATGTCTAGAGACCAAGTATCCGGTCAGTTATTCAAAAAGTTGAAACTATGGCGGATCTAAACCATATATATTTCTATGGAGAAGAGCGACCAAGGAACTCCCTGGTTCTTTTATTTATATAACGACAGGCTCGTGCTTGATGATGTGATCGACGGTGAAGCACGCTTGCCTAGAAGTAACCTATTCACTCTTGATTTAAAGACCCATAGGCTATAGCTATCAGGAAACAAAGACTTCGGAAGGGAATTCCACTGCTTAGCTGTGCGCACAATGAAAGTGTTAGCAAAACGCTTTGTGCGTGTAGGTGGGATGTCCACCATGTACCGATAGCGCATTGTCCTACGTCTTGTAGTCCGATGATGGAAAGGGCTAGGCGGAATCAAATTTTACATTTCCATCGCACACTCCCCGAAATGTAACCGATAAAAAAACGACAGACTGGCCACTTGGCGTTGATGTTCGATGCTCTGGAGCTTTGACGCGACCAGTGCATCGTTGCCAATAAGCCACTTGGCCCATCTATCAATCGACTCAAGTGCATCAAGCTGATATTTGGCAGCTCCGTCCCAGAGGTGAGAGCAGTAGTCCAGCGCTTTATACAAGTTGAGCAGCTGTTCAAACGTGAAGTACCGACTCGCCTTTGCAAAGATCCCCAACTTTTTTGCAGTCAACTGAGCTTTCGCCTCAATGAATACATCCCCTGGTCCTCTTTCAAATCATTTACAACCGATATAAATTAATGTGTGCTGTTATCATTAGAGCCAATACCTAAATTTAATCAGATTCACTCTATAATTAACTGCTCTTAATTAGTTTAGCTACCGAACAATGACTTATGAAGTTAAGCTTTGTACAAGCAGATACGGTAACTCTTGGAACAGCTCCAACGTATTAAAAACCTAAGAATTAAATTTTGGTAAACTAAGAAGGTATTCTTAGTTCTTCATCATTATTCTCTTACACTTATTCTAATATATTTAAAGTCAGTCGGTGCATCAAGCCTTCTTCTTCCTTACTTCTGCATTACTCGTTATTTCAATGGTCACCTTCTCAACAGCCGTATCAATCTTTCGATCAGTCCATTCCTAGCTTCTTCGATCTTTCCATCCTAGAATAACCATTGTAGAAACGAAAATCCTGCAGCCTAATTGGTTTATTGAATTCGACAAGGCAAAGTGTTTGCTTTGCCTTGCCGAATTCACTTACGCAATTAATTATTTCGTAAACGAATGTCACCTACGAATACGTAGAACTTGTTGGTGAATGATTATGCCTTTCATTTATCATTGATGTAACATGCAGTTTAGAACTACGTAAATCGTAAGATATACAAATATACTAAGATCATCGATCGTGTTTAGTTTGTGATCAATATAAAAACCGGCCAAGTGCGAGTCGGACTCGCGCACGAAGGTTTCCGTACCATTATCGCAAAAAACGGCGAAAAAATCACGTTTATTGTATGGGAGCCCCCCCTTAATTCATTTTATTTTAATTTAATCATTACTATTTTTTGAAGTGAATATACAACTAAATATTCTGTGAATATTTCAAGCGTCTTCCTATTTCCATTATTAATATCGAGCAAAAAACAGAAAAAAAACACGTTTGTTGTATGGGAGCCCCCCTCAAACATGTATTTTCTTCTGTTTTTAGTATTTGTTGTTATAGCGGCAACAGAAATACATCATGTCTGAAAATTTCAACTGTCTAGCTATCACGGTTCATGAGATACAGCCTGGTGACAGACGGACAGACAGACAGACAGACAGACAGACAGACGGATCGCGGAGTCTTAGTAATAGGGTCCCGTTTTTACCCTTTGGGTACGGAACCCTAAAAATCTCGTGTTTATTTATTAAAGGTGTGTAAACACTGCACACACCTCACAAGGTATGTGCAGTGTCTATATATAATGTATGTGTATCCTGTGAAGTTTCTACCAAATTATTAAGTTACTATTTTGTTTCCTCTCTGCCATCTCCCACGATTTCAACAAGGTTTTTTCATGAGAACCATCAAAAGAGAAGTTTGCTAAATCACCTCAAACATTTCGCACCTAATTAAAAAGTAAAAAACGGAACCCTCAAAACGTCAATAGACACAATTCATCTACGTCTGTTAATCCATATTGTCTATGACTCTCGTTTATGGTACATGAACATAGCTCACGGACGAGTGGTTATTTGTTTAGCCAAGCATGTCGGCTTATAGATAAAGGTAGGTAAGCAGGGCAATCTATTGAGATACTTTCACTTTTCATACGTAAGATAATCCTGATATACATCCCGAATAATGCTTTATTTGTTTAACAAATATATATTCCAAAACGCACTGGGCCCGCGGATTAAGAATCATTGCCTCTGTCATAGTCAGGAGACCTTTGTCCCAGCTGTGGAAACATTAAAAGGAAGACAAAGATGATGATTAAAACATTTATTTGTTTATTTAATAACTTTTTGCCAGATCCTTTGACATTGTTCTATGCAAATGGGGTCCCTGTATTCCCTATACTTCTGTTTTAAGTTACCTACTGAGAGTTTTTTTTAACAAATATTCTTTGAAGACAAAGACAATGACAAAGATATTTTATTTCAAGTAGGCCACCAAGCGGCACTTTTGAACGTTACAAATAATAATAGTTGATTCTACCGTGCATTCGGAAAGTAGCTTGTAATGGAGAAGAATGCACAAGAAACTCCATACTTAATATTTAAAAAAAAAAGATTTTCAATATTTAGGTACATAAGTACATACCTTGATGAATGAAATTGAGTTTATACAATACAAATATATTTATACAGTCTTCAGAAGGTCCAACAATACTTCAAAACAATAATATTTTTTGCAACTCATACAAGCCAATAAGAGTTACCACCTAAATGGATTAGGTTACTCTCCGGCCTGCGTAATTATTATACTATGTAGATATTATCCACTAGATCTTATAGATCAGTTTTCAACGAGAATGAGGAAGACAAAGTTATCTAGGGGACCACAAAAGATCCCAATGGGTCGAAGTGTCCCAGTTTCTCAGCCCCTCCATAAGATAAGATTATAGATCAGGTATCACATCATCAGCCTATTAATGTTTCCACTGCTGGGACACAGGCCTCCTCTCTATGAGACGGGATGATGAGGGAGGGGAGATCAGGTATACTTTCATTATAAGTACCAATTGTGTTATATCTATTTACCGTGGCTCCAGTTCGTCTCCCGCACGTCCATCTACTGCCAAGTGTGAGTCAAGTCTGTTCCTCTATCTTCGTCTTGGTTGACCAAATCATCATCACTTTTTTGTACACAATCTTTCATGGTCCTGTGCCAGACTCATCCAGGTTTTACCCTCGTTGGTAACAATGTCGTCTGTCCATACGGACGACCGATACATCTTCTTTCAGTCCTTGGACGCCGTTCGGTCACTGCCTTACTGCACCTATTATCACCTTCACCAAATCTGTGGTTAGTCTACAGCTCATCCATACCATGTATTCATTCAATTGAAAATTGTATGGAATAAAGTTTTTTGTTTTGGGACAGTCCCACCGCACTATTCCCAATCCACTGCAACTCCTGAAAGCGAGAATCAACAGTGGCGACCACCAGAAAAGCAACGAGGCAATGAAGGTCGACGAAGTCCCGGAGAATGTATTTAACTGTCTTGGATCCCGCAAAGAAATTAATCAGAAAAGAATAACGGAAGAGTAGGAAAATAAAAACAAATTTCCACTTCCCTCCATATCAAGCAGGAGACAGAACAAACAAGGCCAATAGGCACAAAGGGAATAATGTATTGTGTCGTCTGTATATTAGAAAATTGTGTTGTCCACTATCACAATACTATTTTTAGCCTCATAATTACAATAAACAGCCAATCAGAACCATTCAGTGACCAGTACACTTAAATCTATACTGGCAATACTCGCTAATCCGTCACGCCCTCAGGCGATACCAATGACAATCATTATTACTACTTATCACTATTCCACGGCTTATGATTCTGCTCATACCCTTTATGTAAACAGTATGATGATATGCCATTGTCAGGAACAAAACGAATCGCCCCCTACTGGGATGGGGACATAGAGTAGGCACATAACGTAGATGCGAAATGTCCCAATCCTGTGTACCTATTATACCTACTTTTTTTAATTTTTATTTTTAATGGGTTTGCTCTTGACTCTAGTCTAGGTCATAGGTGACAGAGACAGAGTCTACGATGGAAAAAAAGTCTACTTTACTTATAAAACGATGATCGTTACTATCGTTTGTTTACCCCATTTAAATCCTGAAGGGTGCAAGACATCCAGTAAAAATGTAAATGAAATAAAATGAAATGAAATGAAATCGTTTATTTGCTAAATGTAGGTGTACAGATTAGATGTTCTTTTAGTAGAGAGTCCCTATACATTTTGCCTTGCGGCATGCAAATTTTTTTCTTTTGTAATTTACAGAAACATCAGTTTTTTTATTTATTATCAACATTTCAAAGCAATAACCGGTCCAAACATAAAACATATAAAATGGCTTGAAACAGGAATGAAAAATGATTTAGGTTATTAGCGAAACATTGTTTGAATACACAATAACCAACATTATAGACATTAATATAATAATAATCAATCATAACAATGATCACAATAAATGGAAGTTATAAGATTGAGATGAATAATATTAGTAATGACAAAATAATAATTAGATGTCTAACAAAATCTCTTCAAGTATCTAAGTCAGTTTAATATAAAATGAGCTGTGCTAAAATATAAATCAAATGTCAAATAAAATTAATATGTCATACCTATTTAAAATTCGTCAAATGTCACAACAAAAGAATCTACTATAAAATCAGAATAAATGAATAAATAATAAATGGCAACAAAATAATTACAATGTTAAAGCAAAAGTTTTATCATTTACAAAATCATTAATAGTGTAGTAACACTTGTCTAATAACATTTTTGTCAACTGTTTTTTAAATACATTGGTGGGTGTTTCTAATAGCGTATTGGGTAGCTTATTATAAATAAGAGGACCCATGGATAAAATATTTTTTCTTAATAGGGCTGTTTTGTGCCCACCTGTATACAGTTGATTTTTATATATAGACCTTATGGGTCCTGCGCGTTTTCTTATATCAGCCAATGAGGTAAATAACTGTTTATTAGTTTTAACGAATAAGGCAATTTCAAGAAACGCTCCACACTAAATTTAATAATAGGATGGAAGTTTTGATATCGTTGATTAGATCTACATATTATGCCAATCTAAAACCAAAGCTGTACACAAAGGATTTAAAAAGAAGGTTTGTGCATTTAGCCAGTGTCACGTTTAGAATAGAATTCTAGTTTCTTTAGATTTTAGTCCAATGTCTTATTTAGGCCCCAATAAAATGGCGGTAACTTTATTGGAAGCTTCTACGGAGTTTTGTCGACAACATGTACAAACTCATGTTCTACCGCTGTTTTACTTGCCCACACTCGTGCACATTCACTTATATTATTAAGAGATAAAAACCACCTTTTTTACACTATTAATAATCAATTTAACACAATTTTAGGAAAATAAAACAGAGAAGCAACATAGACGCCATCACGTTCCCGCCAAAACTCCTAAATAAACATTATGTCAGCGATAAAAATTAAAATTTAAAAATGGAATCATCGACACGATGAAGAAGAAGAAGCGATAACCAATTGTCGAAGTCAAAAATATGTGGCGAAGATATACGCTGCCTTAAATAGGTGACGTGGCCAATTCCAAATATGTTAAGCAATCTCGGTATTTACTTATTAAACGGCTACAGAACTGATAGAATGTAAGTTTGTCTAGAACCCAAGATGTCATCATCAGCTTTTTAATGCTTCCACTGCTGGGACACAGGGAATAAATTATTCAGTGAGAGAGAATAGGCCATAATTCGTCCATATAATACAAAATTAATAGTGCGGGTTTGTGGAAATCTCAAGTCTTTAAATTTTTGATTCTAGGACATGCCGGTTTCCTCACCTTTTCCGATGCGGATGGCACTGCGTGGTGCTGTTTTTGTATGAGATTTACTACTGCGCAGCCATTGTAGCTTCAGGGTGGCCAAGATTGTTGGCGAGTATTGTACCTTGATATTATTTCGGGTTCATCAACACGCACAAACGAAAAGCATAGAATGGTCGTATCTATTCGAATTTATTATTCTATGACCAAGGGCTTAGCAGAGCCCTGCGGGCGAGTATTCTATTGTCGTTATAAAAGTGACAATTGAGATTTTGGGCAACAAAATATTTTCGAAAATCCTTTATTTTGCGTTTGAGTTTGCTGGTCATGGTTTTTGATATGGGATAAGCCGGTATGCTTTGACAATGCGTGGAATAATCAATCAACTTGTTTTAACTGTGGTCCTAAACTGGACATGAGTTTGGTAAATCGAGTGATTTTTTAGCTTCATCATCTGCCTAGCCTTTTTCCTAACTATATTGGGGTCGGCTTCTAGTCTTACCGGATTCAGCTAAGTACCAGTGTTTTACATGGAGCGACTGCCCATCTGACCTCCACAACCCAGTAACTGGGTAACACGGTACCCCTTGGCAAGACTGGTGCCAGATCTCAAGCTTCTGACTACCCGTAACGACTGTCAAAGATCTTCAAATGACAGCCGGGACCAACGGCTTAACGCGCTTTCCGAGGCACGGAGGAAACTCGGTATGTTGAAATGGTCACCCATCCACGGACCGACCTCGTCAAGCGTTGCTTAACCTTGATGATCGACCCGTGTAGCTGTTATTATTTAGCCACGAGCTGATTTTTTAGCTTGGTTCTATTAAATGGATATTTAATATTACCGACAATGTAGGACAAGAAGAAGGAAGAATGTACCTATGTGAATTTTAGTCAATTAATGCAAAATATAAAGTGGCCCGATGACCTGGTGATGGTCGCGGGGATCCACTGGATGCGAGCACAGGATCTATCGATGGTGTGACGTTTGGGGGAGGCCTAATACAGCAGTAAGCGTCTTTCATTTCAAGTTATGATGAAAGAAAAGTTTATAGCTTGATAAGATTATATAGGCTAGTTAGGTGTAAGATTGTAGCGGGTTAATAAGTAATTGCACTGCCAAATCAACGCTCAATGATTATTAAGTCATCATCATCATCAGCGTTATAATGTTGCCACTGCTGGGACACAGGCATCCTCTCTGTGAGAGAGGTAACGGGCCGTAATCCACCATCACGCGGGGATGCAGGTTGGTGTATGTCACATGTCTTCGAATTTTTGGTTCAACACATAGTTTCCTCACGATGTTTTCCTTCTACGTATTAACTATTATGTGTTAACTTTTAGTTATCTGCAATTAAGGTTACACTAGTCAAAAATTCTTCCATACAAACGTAGTTTGGGGATTATTCCACTGTTTGACGATGTACGTTCAAAATAAAAAGTGATATCAATTTGTCTCATCATTATCTAGCCCTATAAGGAAGCAAAAAAGTAAAAATAGAAAATATTTGAAAGTTATGAGCGTCGAAAGTTCCACATTTCGACACTAATTTTAACGCATATTTGGGCGCAAATAAATACCATAAGAAGACGGAAATTTGCAAAACGGCCTCCATACAGGGATAGATTAGTAGTTCAACAATGCAAATAATTTTATTTTGAACAGATAGATTACGTAGTTTTTTCATGATATCTAGACAGCCAAAGGTCTGTTTATAAAATTTCGCGCGCTCGATTTCATCCTAAATCATTATCCATTTCGCTACAAATTTGCAAAAGTGTGTATTCGTACGCGAACTAGCTTCCTACTGCTCATCACAGCATCTATCTCTGCCGCACGTTTTGTCGGTTGATATAAAATGCATTTTAACCCCGCGCACAAAATAGTTCGTGCCGTCGACTAGTGTACCCTTAAGTATACTTCTGGACTTCTCTAACAGTATGTTAAAGTAGGTACTTTTGAACCATTGAACTAGTTTTGGTTTATGATTTACACAAGCCTAATAACATGTCCAGTAAATACACTAATAACATAACAAAACAGTATAATAAAATAACCATAATAATTACACCCATAACTTAATATCGCCTTCACCTTTTAAGAAATTATCCTGAGAGACGACACAGTGTCCATCCGTCTATGACATTGTCTATGAAGGGCATAGAGCATAGACGAAGGGGTTGCATGGTGGTTGCTTAAGTTAAGGGTGGCCAAAGGAATGTTGTATAGAGGGTGCTTACACTAATTGAAACTGGTCTGGACACTTGGATTGGTATGTAGTGGATAAGGAATATTTTTTATGCAAAAAGTGTCGATTGAACTAATGTTAAATGTAATTAACTCTAAGGAGTATTCGACAATCTCGTCCAACATCTTAAGACGACGACTAACGCCAACGACCTTGAGGGAACAAAACGCGCACTCGTTTCGCACCCGCGCGACCCGAAATTTAGTAGTTTTTTGTACTTTCCTTATTATTCTAAGACTTTAAAAAAAAAAGCTCAGATCAAAATGTAGATAATTAAATTGTCTTTGATATGGTGTCAATTTCATTAAAATACGCCCAGCGGTTTTGGTGTGATTGTCGTGTTTTTGTCAGTTATAGACATAACTTTACAAATTAATTACACTGTGTTATGTTATACGAAGAAAACTCAAATTATTAAGAAAATAGTCTAATATAACATATATTTTTTTCAAAAAATTACGACTAGCCATTTAGACGTGATTCTCATTTTAAAATCAGCTACTCAAGGGAATCGGCGCCAAAATGGCGATCATTCGTTCGATCCTGAAAGAGCGGTAAATTGTGAGAGCAAAATAATAAAAAACCCTTCTTTCAGCTGGGTAATTTTAATAAAGTTATTGTTTTGACTGTACAATTATATATTATTTGTTACTTGATAATCTTATCATATCTGTGCTGGTGGCACGAACATTCCAAATGTTAAACCAAAACTTTGTTGCTTGATCGGCATCGCCGCGGTGCACTTTTCGCTGCCAAGCGATGCCATGAAATCATCTTTAAGAATATTATCGTTTCATCATCACATCACATCATCAGCCTGTTAATGTTCCCACTGCTGGGACACAGGCCTCCTCTCTGTGAGAGGAAATGGGCCGTTATCCACCACGCGGGCCCAGTGCGGGTTGGTGGATGTCACATGTCTTCGAATTATTGGTTCTAGGACATGCCGGTTTCTTCACGATGTTTTCCTTCACCGTTTTGAGAGCAGTGGTGATGAAATAATTTACACAAAGTAAAGCGCCTGCCTGGGCTCGAACCCACGACCTACAACTTGTAAGTCGCGGCCGATACCACTGGGTCACCACTGCTCTCCTATTATCGTTTTGTTATATTAATAATATGTTCGTTGCAATCATACTATTAGAATTATTTCCTTATTATTTTCTTATCCATCCCCCACATACTCCACGCTAGGGTTCACACGTGCACTCCGAACGGTTCCGTAAGTAATTATTAATTGTCTTGATATCCCCAGATAAGATAAAGTCATCGGCGATACCCTTTAATTGCGTTTTAGGGTATGCCACAGACAGTGAACATGATAAATTAGTTTTGTTCCTCAAAATTGAGGGACATGCATCTGGTGGTTAACGTAATGGGTTTAAAATGTGGCCATTTTAGTTTCATGTAACGTTTTATAGGCCTATTACTCGTAAAGAACCAGCCATGTGTGACCAAGAAATGGATGATCTTGGAAAGCGATTCCGCTTGACTGAAATATTTATTTTGTAGATTGTGTATTTGGTTGAGACGGGGGGAGGGGTCAGTAGCCGTGGCGTGGTGAAGCGAAGAGGAACCCGAGGAAGGGCCGCTCGTCAGGGCTTAAGCCGACGACGTAGCGGCCAACTAGTAGATTGCGGCGCCGCTTGGTAACAGAGTCGGCATCGCAACTGAGGTGGGCCGTGGCCTCCCGGGGCCGCCCATACTGTATCGCGGTTGAGAGTTAGCAGTCGCGGCGGGAGAGGAGTGCCGGTATTGCAGCGCGCCACGCTCCCTGCCTTCCGCGGCCTTTTCGGGATCGCCACCGTCTGATGGCGGACGCGGTGGGGCCGCAGAGGAGGTCCCTATCCCCTGCGGCTGAAAAGTGGTAGGTGGCGGGACCACTGAACTGACCCGTCACAGGGGGACCAAGGGTGCGATACACGGGGTCGTTTGGCGCCCATGTGCTGGTTTGGTCCCTGGAGTGGTCAAGGAGGAGGGTCTGGTTACGGACAGCCGCGGCGGGTTCACGGACGAGTGCTAACACGTGCAAGATGTTTAAAATATAGAGGCCTTGGACTGATTTTATTAAATGTTTTAGATTGACATTTCTAAAATGTCACTTTGTCAAGGCCCTTTTGTAAGCTTAGTGCTCTGTAGCTCTATGGCTGCATCGGCTTTACCTACTTCTCTAAATCTCTCTGCCTCATACCGCGACACACATATTTTCTAAGAAAATTTCAAGTGTAAATCGGTCGAACTATATCGCATTGCTTCCATGTGGACGTACTTGCAATTTTGCTTAGTAAAAATCGCTTAGCGGCGTGATATAAATCGAATTACGTCGAGTCATGTTTTGAAACGTACAAGGTACAACTTCTGCCCTCATAAACACGTATGCAGATCGACAAACAATTAAATGCAGAATGTATAAATCAAACAGCAAAAACAGATGTACAATGTGCACACGAAATGATGCGCAACGGAGGGCGATCGTCGAATATTAACGAGTATTTACGAGGATCCACGGACACTCCCGAGCTCGTCCGAATACATATTAATGAGGTGGCATATTTGCGCGGAATGCTACAATGAGGTATGGGGTACTTCACAGAGCATTAAAACGTATCTGTGGCCAGTGCTTTCGCTAGCAAAATCGAAAAACGAACAAAATGTTTTAGGAATTCTTTCATAGTGCGTTTCATAGGAGTGAAATTCTCTGCTGGAGTCTGTTTTTTCTGAAATCTATAACCTCGTGGTCTTTTAGAGGAAATATGGCCAGAGAGCTCTGACTGGATTTCCTTAGTAAAAAGTCATAATTCGAGGCGACATAATTTAAAAGATATTCCATAATAAATTGTAGTTCTAAAAACTAAAAAACACGCTTTAATGGTAAGGATAATGGGACAAACTGTTTAAATTATTGCATTGTCATCGGTCCTTGATAAGTGTGCAAAGTTTCAAATCAATCCAACGTTTTGAAGTGGGTAAAAATCACGTTCAAAGATTCCGTTACATTGATACATTGATACATTGTTACATTGATACATTGATACATAGATACATACATACCAAGCTAATAAAAGCGTGTTAAAAATAAAGATATATACTAAGCCTCTGTGTTTTTCTTTCAAAAATTGCCTGAATGGGTACTTCAAATACTAGATGTAGTATGTGTGTACAGAACTGTGAAACCGAAAAAAAATAATTGTATATTAGAAATGGCGTTATTAGTCAATTCTGTGCTCTATGGAACAATCGTTGTTTTACCCCGGCTAACAGCACAGGAATGCGTTTTAAATATGAATGGTAATGCGGGGATTGCATACAATTGTCTGGGCAATCAAGCAAATAGCTCGGCGAATTGCAATGGGTTCGCATTGCGATTAGGATGGTCTTTTATAAATGTGGTACCTATATTTATTTTTACCCATTGCAAGACTCTTAAAGATCTCATATGGCTTAGAGGATGTCCCATACTGAGCGTTGGCCATTTCATATTATAATCACCATTGTATCAAGGTCGAAATAAAGTCTACAACAAAAAATAATGCAATAAAAAAAAATATCACATTTCTACATGTGCCGTAGCATTATCTGTAAAACGGGAAACCGAAAACCAACGGGCAACCACGGCTGCATAATAAATTCGAACCTTTCCCTCTCCTCAACGTAGTACCCTCATGGCTGTATCTGCCATATAGCTGTCAGCGCTCACTGTTCAGACAGCAACAGCGACTGTCGGAGTAAAACATTGTACACAGAGCACCGAGTCGACTAGAGATGTCATTACTTATAATATACGTGTCCGCGCAATGAGGTTTAGTTGTAACCACATGGTCAAAGCACTTAACACACTCAGACAGAGTAGATAAGAAGCGACACGACAGTCTAAAGTCTCCGAGTCTAATGTACATAGTATATTGACCCCAGTATCTACCATGTAAAAATCGCTGCACATGCTGAGGTAGGACCTTGTTTGGTGACGCACGGGTTTTTTTGTTTTTATTATTGTTTAACTTCTTGTCTTTTTGTTTATCTCTCGTGTCTCCTATGCGGGTTACAAATAAATATATTTTTCTTCCAACTATGCTTTAATTTCATCACAATCACACTAAAAACTCAGTACAAAGCGAGTCTTTAATGCTCTAGAGCAATAAAAATTTATGAAATCTCATTATTGCACAGTTTTTTTTTAGTAGCACCAAAAGGTGCCAATCTCTTGACCTAGACTAGAGTCAAGAGCAAACCCATTACAAATAAAAAAAAAAAAAAAAAATCTCAATGGATTAGCTCTATTCAGCCAGCCGATATCAATACTTTTTTTTTTACGTACGTATTATTCGTTTCTATCCTACTTGTTCTAAATTTAAAAAATGATTGCTGCTAACTCTGATTTAAAAATGAAAGAAATTTAAAAAAGTGATTTGGCGGGAACTTTGTTAATATTGCTTGACAATATTTTTAATTGAAAGAAAAGCAGATTATGCACCTCGCCTTAAGTAATTTATATTGCCCTCGTGCCCGGTGCAATAATAAATTACTTTGTGCTCGATGCAATAATCTACTATTCATTCTTTCTAGCTATCTTTATTCCTATCAAGATACACTAAAGATGTTCGAATTCCCTAGCTAGGGAATATGACGCGTCGCTTCGAGTCCACTTTATTTTGAGGAGATAGGATAGAAGAGAGGAAGTGTAGTAGACCACCGCGTCGCTTCTCGTCTGCTTTGACCCATATTCAGATGAGCAGTCCATTTCTATGAGTGAACAGTGACACTCACTGTTAATTTGGTTTGTATTAAAAGTAAGAAAGTTTTGCCATGCCTTCATTAGCGGTGGCCGAAAAGTCGTCTCTGGGCTCTGTGGTTTGCTGTATCCGCAACTCTGAATGGGAACAGACATGTTCATTTGCATTATAAACAATTGAAACAATATATATCTTTTGTTTTCACTTGTAGGGTTGTACAAGGGAGCTCAAAGCTTGTGAAATTGCTAAGCTGGAATGGTCAATCATGATCATCCCTGCATATTTTGAAGATCACACTGCTCACTGTTTCGCATTCAAATTCAGTTTGATTTCAAAAAATTCAATGTCTTGATGTTGTACATAACATTAGACCTATGAATATCCTACGCTTTCCAGGCATGCTGATGACCTGCCTGGGCGGAGCACCGCCGTGTCCTCATGGAGGCGATCGGCGGTGACGACCTCTCGCGTCCGGCCCTGGTCCAGGCCATGGTACGGAGCGAGAGGGCATGGGAAGCTGTCTCCTCCTTCTGCGAAGCAGTAATGCTCGCTAAGGAGGAGGCGGACCGCGTGAGGGAGACGCAAAGGAGACGCCCTCACGCCCCTAGGCACCGCAGGAGACGCCCCGGGCGTCGGGAGTCGCGAGCCGATTCCCGGCCACCGTAGGCGCGGGCTTGCGGACGGAGAGTAATGGGTAGCTCGCCGTCCGATAAGGACCAAGCCCGAGTTTACAGCGCGTAGTGTTCCACGCGCGCCTCAAAGAGATGTCAGCAAAAGTGACGGGGTCCGATAGGGCCGATGCCTGTCTGGGTCGCGGATAAATTTGAAATAGAGTTACCGCGGCCCTGGCACAAGCGACTGAAGGAACACGGGTGGGTTTTAGTCAGTAAAAGTCTGACATGCCCTCCCGCTTCACCCAGAGCGGGAGAAGTCATCGGATGATTTCCCATCCAAAAAAAAAAAAACGTTATGCTGATGAGCCCGGTCCAATATATCTTACAGAATGGCTATTTAGCATTATAATCCCAAGCCTACTAAGTTTGCGGAGGACCGCGGTACACTCTGTCTTACCGAGAGGTGGATTTTAGTTCCGATAATTGGAAGTTTATAACCGATACAGTAGTCTCTATTAGAAAAATTGCTACGCGCTGTATTCTGACACTATGTAAAGACAATTATCATCTCAGCCAAAAGACGTCTTCTGCTGAACATAGCACACATGCCCAAGCATCGTCAAATTAACCGATCCCGTGCGAGGCGCACCCATCCAACAAGTAATAATATAGTTCCTATAACTCTCAGTTTCCCGATCGACCGCCAGATCAAGCGGCGTAAATGGTATTGGATTGGTCACACGCTCCGGAGGGATTCCAATCACATTCCTAAACAGGCCTTGGATTGGAATCCTCAAGGAAAAAGGAAGCGAGGCCGTCCCCGTCAAACATGGCGACGCACCGTTTTGGCTGAAGCGACGAGTATCGGAATGACGTGGAGCGAGGTGAAGCGCGAAGCTCAAGACCAGTCTCGATGGAAGACTACTGTGGAAGCCCTCTGCCCCAGCTAGGGGCCATAGGATCCTAAGTCAAGTATAACTCTCAGTCTAATAGACGGTGGGCTGATGACATAACTGAAACCACAGGAAAAGACTGGTTGATCCTTGGCCAAGACAGAGAGTCGTGGAAGAAGATGGAGGAGACCTTCACCCAAGGAGGGGTCAATATCCAAATACAAAAAATTACTAAATAGGTAATCAAATGACTAATAAACACTAACAACATTTAATTGAAATGTACAAAAGTAGGATATATGGAAATAAAAGGTTTTTATTTTTTCTATATCAGTCTGTCTGAAGTATTTAAAAAAAAAATTCAACAGAGGTTCATCACTAAATTTAACTCCAACAATAGCTTGCATGTCATTTGATAAGCAGTTACACTAGAAGTTCGAGAACACGTCATGCCGGTAACGCGACTCTTGCACACCCACCTCAGCGCATGCGCTAACCCTTACTGCATACCAAATTAGCCGGTACGCCACATACATCTGTTCTTTTTTGGTACCGGTGAGTAGAGAGGTGTTAGAGGTGTTTAGGCTGTTAGAAATAAACGTTGTATATTGATTAGATTAGCACCAAATCGAAGAGGCATAAAATACCGTCTTCGATCATGATATGTCGCAGCAGGCCTACATAATGCCTATAACTTCGTAAGGGTTTCATCTGCATTAAAAATAAAATCATTCATTATCAAAACTCTGTTATGCTTGATCTGTTCTGCCAAAGACTTTGAATTCTCTTCTCACAACGTTTCTCTATCGAAATCTTCTGACCGACTTCTTGACAGTTATAAACTGCCTGTAAATGGTTTAATTTATTCAAATAAAAATTTATTTAACACATTCTATAGCATCAATAAAAAAATAACGTAATTCAACATTTCTGAAACACTTTTATACTCAACAGTACTTAACCCTGAACCGCGCTGTGGGTATTTTGATCCCACTTAAGATATTACATATTTGCATACAAAATTATCGTTTAGTACGTGCTGTCTGTCCGTCTGTTTTGTAGTGCGTAGCTACGTAACGCACCCTGTGTCCCGTTTCCTAGTTTTATAGGAAACGGTCGATTGATTTTTATACGCTGTTTTGGGGTATTTTTATTGAGAGCTAAGCTTTTATTGATGGCATTTAAATAGCTAATTGATGGGCTACTACTGGGGTTTTGAGAAAGGGGTAAATTCTTTCTTATTTTGTGGGGTTCACACTTAATTTTGTACGTAAAGCTCTTGCGTGGAAAAGTATATGGCATAATAAAAATAATAAATGGGTAATTAGAATTATGTGTGTTGGGGTTAGATTTCGGCTATAGAAATTAAGGGTAACATTACTGTTTCATCCTATTATTAGATAAAACCGTTAACAACAGCTAATTTGCATACAAAATTGCAACAATTTTTCACCCTCGTTAACACATTTGACCAAAAAATTACTCGCAAAATAACTCTTCGTCAAACTATTGTTATTCCAATATCGCGATTAAGCCCACAAAGACCACTGACCATAATTAGACCACAAAATTCGTACCCACGTCTCCTATTGTGAACCAATATGGATGTATCATTATTTTAACAAAATAATTAGGTTGCACTAAATATTTAAACGGTCAGTGGACAATAACAATCGGGCATTGTTGTAATGTAAATAATTTATAGAATTAACAATGGGCGCGTGCTTAAAAAATATGTGATTGGGATAAAAATGGCCCAGTCGCGTTTGAGGGTTGATGCATCTGCCCCGATACAGTGCCGTAGACATTACACTTGATCTATGCAAGGATTATGAAAATCTTGTTGTTTATTAGGAAATAAATAAAATGGCTAAAAAGCTGGATTAGATTCGGATTTGGGGTGCATTTGTAAGTACCTATTAATGGCATTGGAATAAAACCAATTCCGGTTTTTAGGGTTACAAAAGTAAGTGCAGTGGTTGGCATTTTTATTTGCCGGCATTTAAAAAAATGTTATAATCATCTATATAGATAAAAATGCAGTATAAGTTTATTGTCAATTAATACAATACGATAAACTATTAGACTGTAGAAAACATTTTACAGTTCTTTGTAATAAAAAATACTGATTGAAAAGAGAGCAGTGGAAGAGCAGAGGTGGCCCAGTGGTAACAGCCGCGACTTACAAGATGTAGGTCGTGGGTTCGAACCCAGGCAGGCGCTTTACTTTGTGTAGATTATTTCATCACCACTGCCCTCAAAACGGTGAAGGAAAACATCGTGAGGAAACGGGCATGTCCTAGAACCAAAAATTCTTAGACATCTGACATCCACCAACCCGCACTAGGCCCACGTGGTGGATTACGGCCCATTCCCTGTCACAGAGAGGAGGCCTGTGTCCCAGCAGTGGGAACATTAATAGGCTGATGATGTGATTGAAAAGAGTGTCCGTGGAGTTTCTTGCACGTCTTCTCCATAGAGAGCTACCGATGCTTGCTAATTTGCAACGAGCTTCATCTTTTACTTGACAATTCAAAAGTACAATTGAATGATTTAATTGAAATAAATGAATTGAGTTTGAGTTCATTGCTGGAAATGCCTAATCGGAAACATAAAATCGTTAATACTCTATTGACCAAAGACTAAAATATTCTACTTTACTTACCACTTACTGAAATCCACATAATAATAAGTTCGTTTCGACTCCAAAGAGCTCAAAGCATTTAAAACTAAAGTAAATTACAGGTTTCGATAACAAGAAATAATAGTGGCGTAGATCTGGGTCACGGGTGACGGCCACAGGGCTGTCCGGTATTAAAAATTATACCTACCTACTCAAAATTTGACCTTATTATTCATTAGAATTTTATGCCCAAGTAAAATCACTGTAAAAAGACGGACTTCGTATTGGAATGTTAAATACACGCGAGGATTATACTATGAATGAGCAAAAACATTAACCAATTTGGGCTTTACCACAGATAATATAATACTAGCATACAGATGCCTCATCCCATACAAAGAAACCGAGCCGACGTAACTAGCGTTTTTCGTCTGATTAAGATAATTTATAAACAAATAATCAGCAAGCACGGTTGGCGCAGTGGTTGAGCGATTGACTGCTGCGCTGCGTGTCGCGGGTTCGATTCCCGCACGGAACAAATGTTTGTATGATCTACAAATAGTTGTTTCCGGCTCTGGGTGTTTGTGTATGTGAGTTTATATGTTTGTAAACGCACCCACGATACAGGAGAAATTCCTAGTGTGGGGCAACGTTTTTTATAAAAAAAAAAAAAAAAAAAAAAAAAACATCTTAATCAGACGAAAAACGCTTCGATTGCGTTCGGTTCCGTTCCACGGCTATAGATGGTGTTAGCAGCGACTTGCAAATAAAAGGGTTTTCTTTTTGTTCGGTAATTCGTTCCCGACATTTTATTCTTTAAATACAGTGACGATTTGTTTTATAGTACTTTTTTACAGTTCCATTGTACCAAAATATGTTACAATACAAATTTAAAAAATCGAGTGGAATTCCTCAGAAATTTAAAACCGTGACATCTCATCATCTGCTTAGCATTTTTCCCAACTATATTGGGGTCGGATTCCAGTCTTACCGGATTCAGCTAAGTACCAGTGTTTTACATGGAGCGACTGCCTATCTGACCTCCACAACCCAGTAACTGGGTAACACGGTACCCCTTTGCAAGACTGGTGTCAGATCTCAAGCTTCTGACTACCTGTAACGACTGTCAAAGATCTTCAAATGACAGCCGGGACCAACGGCTTAACGTGCTTTCCGAGGCACGGAGGAAACTCGGTATGTTGAAATGGTCACCCATCCACTGACCGACCTCGTCAAGCGTTGCTTGCTTAACCTTGATGATCGACCAGTGCGGCTATTATTATTTAGCCACGAGCGCCTCAAACCGTGACATCTATTGCAACCAATTTTAAATGATCCGTTCAAATAACCTTTGAAATGTGAATTAAGAGTCCAATATTCCATAATTGTGTGCTTAGGAGATTTGATAAAACAAGAACATACAATTTAATTGATCAATTCTAGAAAATATTAATTTAACACACAATTCAATAGCAAATCGATGCATATCGCGCCATCTAGTGACATTTATTTGAACAAAATTTTCTTTGGGACCCCGTGGCTTTACTACAGTCTGTAATCTATACCAATATTATAAAGAGAAAAGGTTTTTTATTTGTTTATTTGTACCGAATAGGCTCCGAAACTACTGGACCGATTTAAACAATTCCTTCACCGTTAGAGAGCTACATTATTCTATTCCTGAGTGACATAGGCTATTTTTTAATCCCGAAAACGGGTCCTGTGGGTGGTCCACGGGAGCGAAGCCGCGGGGAACAGCTTGTACCTAATACATTAATACCTAAGTGAAACATATAAAAGTGTAAAGAAAACTAGGTACCCAAAGTGTCTAAGCTTTGCTATGTATATTACTAAGCCTACCTGAATATGTAGAGCAAATCTTTCTTCTAACTAAGGAATAGTAAGTTGGAGAAAGACCTACATAAATATGTTTGATAATCACGCACATCTCATCGGCAGAAAGAATTGCAACGAATTTTGGCACACGGGTTGACCATGACTTGAATTAGGACACAGGCTACTTTTATCCCGATTCTCGTGAGATTAATTTCAGCTTACACGCAGACAAATCCACTGGTAAAAGCCAGCCTTATCGGCAACGATGCGCTGGTCGACTCAAAGCTCCAGAACCTTGAACACCGATGACGAGTTGCCAGCCTGTCGGTTTTCTATCGGTTACATTTCGGAGAGTGTGCGATGGAACTGCACAATTTGATTCCGCCTAGCCCTTTCCATCATCGGACTACAAGACGTACGGCCATGCGCCATCAGTATATGGTGGATATCTCACCAATACGCACAAAGCGTTTTGAAAATACTTTCATTGTGCGTACAGCTAAGGAGTGGAATTCCCTACCGGCTTTTTTGTTTCCTGATAGCTACAACCTAGGGGTCTTCAAGTCAAGAGTGAATAGGAAGCAACCAACTAGGCAAGCGTGCTTCACCTTCGACCACATCATCACTTAACATCAGGCGAGATAGTGGTCAAACGCGAGCCAATAACAAATAAAAAAAAAATTATAAATAAAACCATTAGGTACTTCAATTAGCAAAACTGAAATACAATTGAAAACGCGTAGCATAACGTATACGGAGCTAAATAATCTAAGTTATAATCAGTTATTATGAAAATCGTAAATGCCAAGACGAAGACTTATCATTTCATGAATTATTTATTGTTCGGACTTTGGCAGAAATATATTACTCTAGGCTGCTCAATATTTCTAGGGCGTAACATACAACAACAGGTTATTTTGAGACTATACATGATGATTCAAAACTAATAAAAAAAAAACTCATTTATTTGTGTTAAATTAAAATGAAGTATTGAAGTATCTTAGTTGACATTATTTTGAGCCGTCTGTTATAGTTTTAAACACTGCTTTTAAATCAATACAACACTATCTGTAGGTTCGTAGTCTAGTAAGACATGTGGAAAGATTTTGGTAATATCGGCTGTAAAATCCCTTAAAAAAATCATTCGTGACGAAACACAAATAATCCATACTAATATTATTTATAAATTATAAAGGAACACGGTCTGTCTGTTTGCTATCTTTTCACATCTTACAGAAGTAGCTGATACTTTGCACACAGGAAGTCCATGTTCTGCATTTGTTTCTGTTTATAGATAATACTTTTATCCAAGAAGTATATTCCCTAACGATAATGTACGTTTCATGCTGGCGGAAACTAGTTTTAAATAATATTTAATAACTCAAACTGTTCCTGACAACCCTGTAAACTAAATAATTTGTCGTCAAGACAAGAAACGTCCTTGTCTCGACATTTTGAGAGACTCCGAACATAGACGTCGCAATTCCCACGATATTAATGGGAATAACAGGAAAAAAGCACGATATTAATGGGAAAAAGTCGTATTCAGTGGGCACTTTTTAATTTTTTGAGGTTTTGAAACACTATCATTAGTAGTTCTATTGATCGTTGTCCCACGTTTTATTAAATGTTTGTGGTTCTGGTTGGATGATTAAATTTTGGGTAGTAGCAAGCCAACAGTAAATCGGCAATTGAAAGTAATAGCCACTTTCTCATTACTACGTTCTTTCAAAGAAAATTTAATTGGTACGATGAATCTGCCAGGCTCTGATATATTAAGTTCTTTAAGTTACTACAGATAAATACTCTTTATACAGTTCAAGAATTAAAACATTTGTCGCTATAGAGATGCTAACTAAAAACTCATTCTAAATACTAGTTCTGATGTCGTTGATTTAGTAGTCTTTAGACTTAGCCTGTCTTCCTATTAATGATGATTACTTACAAATAAAGATAGATGTGATCACAAAACGCCTTCACAAAGTGAGAACTTTAACACAGTTTAGAGCAAATGAGGTTTACCTCCTAAAGTAGCTCCCTAATGTCATTTCCGCGATATTAATGGGAATAATGGGAAATATTCGTATTCAATGGGAAGTTTTTAGTTTTTTGAGGTTTTAGAACACTTTCATTAGTAGTCCTATTGATCAGTCCAACTTTGTATTTATTCTTGTAGTTACGAATGGTTGGTTAAATTTTGGATAATAAACATGTAGCTGACACCTACAGGTATAAGTATGCAATGTCAAATAATTTATAACTACAGCGTTTTGAAATCACCGTGTTAAGACAAACCACACCAAATAAAACACCTGTCAGGGTTCGTACCCACGACCAGGCGTTACGACCAGGCTACCAGTACTCAAATTAAATTAATGATAAATTATTTCTAATGAAGAAGATGGTCAATTAAGCATTATTAGTAATTTTATAACAAAGAACTTACCACAATTACAGCAATTGAGGCTCGTACGTAACCTACTAATGATAAACTGCTATGTCATTTCTTGCAAGTAGTCAGATTTACCTACTGGCCTCATTATTACTCTGTTGTACTTTGTGTGTTAAGTGTTACTTTCTCATTCGAATAACTGCATGTACAATGTATTCTACACTTCATCATCTGTCTTTTTTTTTCCACCGCACTATTTCCAATCCACCGCAACTCCTGAAAACCAGAATCAACAGTGGCGACCACTAGAGAAGCGCCGAGGCAATGAAGCAATGAGAAATTAATCAGAAAATAATTACGGGGGAGTAGGAACATTTCAGTTAGTAGGTAAAATTAATAAATTAATTCTGATAATCCCCTTGGTAGGATTGATTACCAGAATTCGACCCGTAACAACTGTCGAAGACTTCAAAATTACAGCCAGGACGAACGGATTAAAGGGCTTTCTCGTGCATCTCGATATCAAATGGATGGTCACCCATCCACGGCAGGCATAGCTTAACCTTTGATCAAACTCAGCTAAGTAAATAACCACTTAATGATAAACTATTAGGGCAATTTTTATGCCCGCCGTAGTTAGTATAAAGTGGTGGATGCGAAACGCACAGGAGCGATCGTTTGAATGAATGAAATGAATAATAACCCAATTTATTAAACAAAATAATAATGTCTCAATCATCCATCAAAATTCAAACTACCTACTCAAAGTAACCATTAAAAAATAATTCGAAATTGTCAAATATCTCATTAAGTACACTCGAGGACAGAAATCCGTTACAAATGTTTAAAAATAAATATAATTTAATAAAGCAAATTACTGACCACCATAACGGACGATTCGAAACGCTTGCGCGGGCGCACCCTTCCCGATCGCGTATGACAATAATAACGATGTTTGAATTTCGAACAGTGGTGTTAGAATGGGCTAAATCAATGTTTAAGTTTTAAAACGTGTTTTATATTGTTGTGTGTAATGTTTTCAAAATAAATATTAAACTACATTTTTTTCCTTTCGCTTATGCGGTTTAAAACTGGAACACACTTACTTTTCAGGGTTCCGTACACAAAGAGTAAAAACGGGACCCTATTACTAAGATCGCGCGGTCCGTCTGTCTGTCACCAGGCTGTATCTCATGAACCATGACAGCTAGACAGTTGAAATTTTCACAGATTATGTATTTCTGTTGCCGCTGTAACAACAAATACTAAAAACAGAATAATATAAATATGTATTTAAGTTGGGCTCCCATACACACAATGTGATTTTTTTGCCGTTTTTTGCGAGAATTGTACGGAACCCTTCGTGCCCGAGTCCGCCGGGTATTTTTTTTGTTATTTGTAGCCAAATCACTTACTGCTAAAGGTTCTGCTGAATATATTTTATTCATCTATGTGACGAAAGATATTCATTATCTTTTTAAAACCAAAAATCTTTGAATAAAATAGATGAATATCAGATATTTTTCAAAAAATTACTCTGTAGAAGAATATTCCATTGGAGATCGCAATGGGAATAACAAATACGATACACCTCAATATATTCACTTTTTTTCCCAAAATTCACCGCTCAAATTCGTAGTAAGGGTGCGTATCTATTCATTACTTTCCATTTATTGGGCGTATCGAGTGTTCATTACGTGCGGTTGATAATTTTGTCCGTATGTGTAATGTGTTAACCTGAGGCGCGATGCGGGCGGCAGATGCACATAAGTGCACTTTTAATGGTCCACCATTGCTTTTGTGGTAACTAGAAAGTGGTTTGATAAAAAAATATTTTTTGGAATACAATAGTTTGGTTGTCATTTCGTTCGTAGATATATTCGGTTTATATGAATATCGTGGCTAAATAATAAAAACCAGACAGTCTCTTCTAGGTTAAGCAATTGCTGAGGTCGATTCGTAGATTGGTGACTATTAATCATACCGAAACTCCTCCGTGCCTAGTAAAGCACGTTAAACGGTTGGTCTGCACTGTCATTTGTAGATTTTGGACATTCGGTACAGAAGCCTGAAATCTGACATTAGTGTTTCCAATGGATGTTAAACAGTTATTGGGTTGTGTAGGTCAGATAAGCACGGTTGCGGCAGTGGTTGAGCGATTAATTGCTGTGCTGCGTGTCGCGGGTTCGTTTCCCGCATGGAACAAATATTTGTATGACCTACAGATAGTTGTTTCGGCTCTGGGTGTTTGTGTATGTGAGTTTATATGTTTGTAAACGCACACACTATACAGGAAGAAATTCCTAGTGTGGGGCAAAGTTTTTTCAAAAAAAAAATCGCAGTCATGTAAAATGCTGGTATTCCCTAGCATCCGGTTAAACCAGTGATTTTCAAACTGGGGGCGATGCCCGCGAGAACAAGCTTTGGCAATTAAAAACTAATTTACACTAAACGGGCCAAGTGCGAGTCGGACTCACGCACGAAGGGATCCATGTTCAATACCATTATCGAAAAAACAGGCGAAAAAATTACGTTAGTTGTATGGGAGCCCCACTTAAATATTTATTTTATTCTGTTTTTAGTATTTGTTGTTATAGTGGCAACATAAATACATCATCTGTGAAAATTTCAACTGTCTAGCTATCACGGTTCATGAGATACAGCCTGGTGACAGATAGACAGACCGACAATATAGTCTTAGTAAAAGGGTTCCGTTTTTACCCATTAGGTGCGGAACCCTAGAAAATAAAACAGACTGCCAAATAAATACACTACAAAGTGAAAAATAACTTCAATTTCGGAAGTCGGTGTTTCTGTTTTAGTTTCTTCGTTTTTTTTGTAATTTCTTGCCCTTTTGTATTTGAATTTAAAGAGAAATATTCAAATACAAAAGGGCGTGGCGAGGGCATTTTCATTTTAGGCAGTAGGGAGGCGTGACAGAAAAATGTTTGCTAACCTCTGGTATAGGCTGGCGTATGTCCTAATCTAGGCCATTGTCTATCCATATGTGGCTCAGTGATTGAGTGAGAGTGAGAGAGAGAGTGTTGAGACGTGATTGATTAAGAAATAGACAGACATACAGACTTGTTTATTTATAGTAAAACACATAAAGAAAGAACATAGGAAGTAGGACTATAATGATATGTCTTCAAGAAAATTAGCAGTGTTATATTTTGAAGCTAACAAGTTTGCAAATATGGAATGAAAGTTTAAAATTAGAATGTTTTCTTTAGATACTAACGCAATGCTGTTTATTTCTGCGATTTCATTTTTAGTGTTGGCTACTTCACCTTATCTAGCATCAACTATTCTGCGACACAATCAAACTAATTCTATCACGACTGCTAAAAAACATCTTTATTCAACAGGGCATTAGACACCATACAAAATAATATATTCAATTGTCCTAAAGCAAAGCAAATTGTTTAAGTGTAGGGGTTTTCAAACCGGTTATGGTGAAGTACAGAACGGTACATTACAATCAAATAGAAATCAGATATATTCCACAATGACAATGGGAAATTATTCTATTTTATAATAGAACTTGATGGACACACGTTTAATTCCATTGTCGGTTTTGTGTTCATATGCCATGCCACAGTTTTTTTGTTGATGTTGAAGAATTAAAAATTTGGATTGTGGTTAGGACGTTCGAAATGGTACAAAAAATTTTACTTTTGTAAAATGTTGGCAGATAATATAATATCGTAAGTTTATAACAAATCTTGCGAGATTAGAAGCTTTAGATATATTGTAACCACGGAGCACACACCCAGTGGAGAGAGCGTATGGAGGCTACCGCGGGCGCCAAACGTATGCAATATCAATCTCATGCGGCGGAATTTTAGTCAGTCGCAGCATTTGTAGGCTAAACGTACGAACGTCACGCGCTTCCGTCTTTAAAACAAATAAAACGAAAAGTAATGGCTAGTAGTGCAATTAAACGGTGTGAAAAGTGTAGTCCATTTAATCAATTTCATTAAGTAAAATCAAATATATTTATTTCTGGATGGTTCGTTTTGCTGTCTCTTTCTCGTACACTGATTTGCACATTAGCAGCCGTCTCTTTTTTTCTCGATAGTGCTGTTTGCAGCATCACGACGATTATATCGATATGTAAGGCTTAATAAGCTTATAAAAAATAATAAGAACTGCAGCTGTGTACGTCCTTTTGTTTATTATTGTCTAGCCCGTATTTTCCTTATCATAAATGTTTATTATACGTACCGAAGATTCTAAGAAATTAGTTTTTTTTGTTTGTGTGTATCCCAAAGAAATCCTTATAGACTAATAATAAGTAAAAAATAATATGTATAACTTACTTATTGTGTAACTTCTTAGTACTAACTATAAAATAAAAAAATAAAAACAATATCCATATCGATTTTGTTTTTATTACATTTTTGGAATCCCTAGAGAATCAGTTGTCATTTGGTTGTCAATCTGTCACCCAATCGCAGCGGGGGAAGCTTACCTCTGCCCCCGCTGTTTCTTGGTGACTTCGATTTAGAACAAAAACGTGCCGATGCTCTCTCCACTGGTTGTGTGCTCCGTGATTGTAACAGATAATTCAAATCCTATGCCAATTTGATAATTTAAAATCTCACAATAACCCGATGGCATATAAATACGAGTTTTATAATTGCCCGCTCTCAATTATTGTAAATGAAAATGAAAGTGCACTGCGAGGGCACAAGCCCGCGTCAGGAAGATAAATCGATTCCCGATACACTCTCAATTTATCAAAATCTGTCTGAAAGTTTATACGCTACAGCCATCCATTTACTTAACACAGAAACCTACATTCATCCCAACACTGAAAAATACACTTTTCAGTATTTTCAGTTTAAAAACTCACCATATTGTTCAGTTGGGAATTTTCCCAAATGAAACGTTGAAATGGGAAAAGTCGTATCATCAAAAATGGAACGGAATGAATTTGTTAACTGACTGCCCATCAGGTTAGCTGTAAAGTGTACGAACTTAAAAACCTTACAGTACTCCAGATGGTCACAAAAAAGAACTTTTAATCGACGAAATTCAGTTTTTTTGCTTGCTAATATTCCAAGCAAGGAACTTGAAATTTAAGGGTACACTAAACTCCATTTGCGATAACATTAGACGTTTAAATTAGCCCATTTTACAGTCCGTTCAACCGATTTTGACTTCTATTTCGTTGGTAATACGACAAATGGTAGCTTAGCTGTAGTAAACAGTTGGTTTTGGTAACAGGTTTATGCTTTTTATATCATCCTTATGTTTACGGAATAGAAATTAAATCGGTTGAACGGACTTTAAAAAGATTTGGAAACGTGTCTAATGTTATTTCATATGGAGTATAGTCGACGGCACGAACTATTTTGTGCGCGGGGTTAAAATGCATTTTATATCAACCGAAAACACATGCGGAAGAGATAGATGTTGTGATGAGCAGTAGGAAGCTAGTTCGCGTACGAATACACACTTTTGCAAATTTGTAGCGAAATGGATAATGATTTAGGACGAAACCGAGCGCGCGAAATTTTATAAACAGACCTTTGGCAGTCTAGATATCATGAAAAAACGACTAAATCTATCTGTTCAAAATAAAATTATTTGCATTGTTGAACTACTAATCTATCCCTGTATGGAGGCCATTTTGCAATTTACCGTCTTCTTATGGTACTTATTCGCGCCCAAAAATGCGTTAAAATTAGTGTCGAATTTATCTTCCATACAGGGCTAGATAATGATGAGACAAATTGATATCACTTTTTATTTTGAACGTACATCGTCAAACAGTGGAATAATCGCTAGACTACGTTTGTATGGAAGAATTTTCGACTAGAGTAACCTTAAAGGATTGTTTGTATAAAGCTGAGAAATGTACCACGACGATACATAAAACATGTTGCACACATCTTGCACAAAATTGCACACTGCAATGCTATTTTTCATGTATGGCATGAACTAGTAGGTATAAAAAAGTCTACCTAAGGTAAAACGGTAAATTATAGATGTACCGAACAGACGTTTTTAACACGCTTTTATTAGCTTGGTTAAATCTATGTAACTATGTATCTATGTATCAATGTGGAATGTTTGAACGTGATTTTCACCCACTTCAAAACGTTGGATTGATTTGAAACTTTGCACACCTATCAAGGACCGATGACAATGCAATAATTTAGTCAAAGTCAAAGTACTTTTGAAAGGCAAACAAAAATTAAAATGTACAAGTAATAAAAGTTGATTCTACCGTGCGCGTTTAAATTGTTTGTCCCATTAGCCTTACCAAGATCTTCAGGATTAGCGACTTTTTAGTTCAAATTACCATTAAAGCGTGTTTTTTAGTTTTTAGAACTACAATTTATTTGGCAATTAGAGTGCAGTGTAACGCTAAATAACATAGGCCTAGTTTCAAACACCATCAAACACACACTAACACACAAACACTCACAAAATGTCTTCAGAATTTTAAACTTAATTTTGGATTTTATTGTAATTTTGATTTTTATTTTTTTTATTTTTTATTTATTGAATATTTGATTTTGTTACATTATGTTATTCTGATTTTAACTTCATTTCATGTAATTGCAATAAGAAATCAATTTCAGTTTACTTTATTTTATTTTATTGCAATTTTGTATTTATTTTATTTTAATTTTATTGAAATTTTATCTTGACATTATTTTACTTTGATTTCTTATTAATTTTATTGTAATTTTGAATTTATATTGATTTTAGCCATTTGGAATTTACTCTGACTTCACTTTTTTCAGATTTAATTTAATTTTTTTGTAATTTTAATCTTAGTTTGAGCATGGTTTTAATATATTTATTTTGTCACTAATATTGTAAACAAGCGTCAACAATGGGACTGACTTCTGCTCAGAAGTCAGGGCTTCAATTATTTTGGTGTAAACAATTTATTTGTCAATAAAAAATATTTGATTTCAGTTTCTCGTGTTTTTCGAGTTTCTTTGAATGATGGAAAATTCATCCAATCACAGCAGAAAACGCGTGCTTGATAATTTGTCACATTAATTCTGCGATAATTTAGAGGTGAGAAACTCGGCCATAAATTCGCCATTTTTTTCTGTTTGTATGACCGCTTAATTTTCTTAACCACTCTAGGTTTCCGATTTCGGTACGGTTTTTACTTTCATTTAGATTCCATTCCAAAGTAAAATCCATGTACATTATGTGGCAAACGTACGAAGTTAGGGTCACTAGTGATCTTAAAACCGGCCAAGTGCGAGTCGGACTCGCGCACGAAGGGTTCCATAACATTATCGCAAAAAACCGCAAAAAAACACGTTTGTTAGTAGGTAGTGTAGTGCCACTTAAATATAATTTTATTCTGTTTTTAGTATTTGTTGTTATAGCGGCAACAGAAATACATCATCTGTGATAATTTCAGCTATCTAGCTATCACAGTTCATGAGATACAGCCTGGTGACAGACGGACAGACAGACAGATAGACGGATCGCGGAGTCTTAGTAATAGATATAATAACAACTGAAGAAGAGATTTGAAAGATTTTGATTTTTCTGGTTGATTTAGGTGTGGGGACCAAGACAGCTGAGTGGTTTTGCCGGGACTCTTAGAACTTTATTGACTCAGCAATTTTCTCAAGGTTGCAACTGTTGATTCTGGTGTTCAGAAGTTGCAGAGATTGTAAATTGTGTGGAGGGCTTGTGGGACAAGCCGAACTGAAGAAGACTGAGTATTAACAGACTGAGTTTTAGATACATTTTACGAATACATAAACCAAGAAAAAATGAAAGTAAATATTAAAGCTGGGTTAATTCTCTACCAAGAACCGACTGTAACAGACAACTTAATAACCGCCTCTTGTAAACAACGTTATTAAAAATTGGCCAGGTGCGAGTCGGACTCGCGCACGTAGGGTTCCGTACCACTATCGCAAAAAACGGCAAAAAAACACGTTGGTTGTATAGGAGCCCCACTTAAATATTTATTTTATTCTGTTTTTAGTAGTTGTTGTTATAACGGCAACAGAAATACATCATCTGTGAAAATTTCAACTGTCTAGCTATCACGGTTCATGAGATACAGCCTGGTGACAGGCGGACAGACAGAGACAGACGGATCCTGGAGTCTTAGTAATAGGTGCCCGTTTTTACCCTTTGGGTACGGAACCCTAAAATTTTGATCAGGTCAAGGGAAAACTTTTCAGTTCAACCATAAGCTTGAAAACATTGGTGATTATCTAGGGCACGTCAGAAAATATCATTTGAGCCACGAGTCTATGTAGCCCTGGTACTTTGAAGAAGTTTGCGTATGCTCAATCTTTTGAATGGTCAATGTGTAATAAGTTTTTATGAGGTTATATGTATATAGAAATGTTCTCGTATACGTGCACTTAAGGCCGTACCCTGACCAAAAAATCAGCATGAGATATGAGCATTCCTATTGGCCTAGCGGCACTGGTGGCGCATGAATTACGGTAGTGAATACGCAGATTTAAGGTTACACTAGCCGAATTTTTTTCCATACAAACGTAGTCTAGGGATTATTCCACTGTTTGATGATGTACGTTCAAAATGAAAAGTGATATCTATTTGTCTCATCATTATCTAGCCCTGTATGGAAACACAAAAGTAAAAAAAAGAAAATATTTGAAAGTTATGAGCGTCGAAAGTTCCACATTTCGACACTAATTTTAACGCATTTTTGGGCGCAAATAAATACCATAAGAAGACGGCAAATTGCAAAACGGCCTCCATACAGGGATAGATTAGTAGTTCAACAATGCATATAATTTTATTTTGAACAGATAAATTTAGTCGTTTTTCCATGATATCTAGACTGCCAAAGGTCTGTTTATACAATTTCGCGCGCTCGGTTTCGTCCTAAATCATTATCCATTTCGCTACAAATTTGCAAAAGTGTGTATTCGTACGCGAACTAGCTTCTTACTGCTCTTCACAGCATCTATCTCTTCCGCACGTGTAGTCGGTTGATATAAAATGCATTTTAACCCCGCGCACAAAATAGTTCGTGCCATCGACTAGTGTACTTAAGAATAAAATCTTTATAAAATCGAGTATGAAACAATAAAACTTACAAAATGTTTGTTATCAAATTGTCTATCCATTAGTGTTAGTATAAACAGTACCTAAATAATGATCACTACGAGGAGATGCATGCTATCAATAATTATTTCTTATTTTCATGGTTTTGTTGGAAGGAGATTAGTGAAACATATACCTCTTTAAAAAAAAAGTGTACTACAATTTTAGAATCAACATTATGGATAAATAAAATACATTTTTATTAATTGATATTTCTTTTTAAATAAAGAGTAGATAGCTCTTAAAAACTGCACAAAAACGACTAGCGCGGCGTTTTGCTCGGGGAGGCGCCTTAAACCAAGATAGACCGAACAAAAACCGACTGTAACAGACAACTTAATAACCACCTAACTGTCTTGTAAACAACGTTATTAAATACAAGGGAAATATTTTCACTTCAACCATTAGCTTGGAAACATGGTATTTATCTAGGGCACGTCAGAATATATCATTTTACCCTCGAGTGTGTGATGCCCTAGTACTTTGAAGAAGTTTGCGTACGCTAAAACTTTTTGAGTGGTCGATGTATATGTTACTGTAAAAGCTTGAACTACGGTTAAATCTCGAATTTACCGGTAAATCCATTTACCGAGATCACCAAGTCGATTGCCCAAGTCTAGCTGGTAAATGACTTAAGATAATCATTTATTTCGGCCTTTTACCTTCAATTACACGATCAATCTTATGTTTTCCCTCAGAAACTTGTAAATGTTGAAAACATGTAATATCTGATTTTAGGGCGCAAAAGCAATGTCTTAGAGCTGTTTGTGGTATACGTGGCCCAGATAGCTGTATGCCATATTTTAAAAAAGCTCAAAATTTTAACCTTTCCTGCCCTTTACATCTATGAGGTCGCTACGTTCGTAAAAACCAATGGAGAAAAGTTTGCTAACCTGCACTCCCGTCGACATGCCGATAAAATAGCAAATATTTTGACCTCAAAAACAGCCCTACTTTCTAAAAGTTTCTTTGGAATGTCTTCACGAATTTATAATAAACTTCCTAAGCAAATACGAGAAGTTGAAAACGTCAAACTTTTTAAAATTTAAATTAAGTGACTTCTTGGTAAATAGACCATATTATACAGTACATGAATTTTTGTCCGACAGATTCGTGATCAGTTAGTGCCAAACTGTTTTTATGTTTTGATGCAAAATAAGTGTCTATTTTAATTGAAATATCTGTAAATTAACACATGTCACATAAACTTATGTCTAAGATAACAATTTTTTTTTTCAAACTATTGTATGCCTAACATGGTGGAGCAGTGCAAATGCACACAAAAAAAAACTCAATAACAACTCTGTAACCGCTGTCTCACATTAAAGATACTTTGACTTTGACTGATCTGACATTTACCAACATGATTTTAAAACATTTCCCGCTAAAAGCATTCGAAAATGTTTTGAAATCGTCTTAGTATTTTAATGTTAATTATTGAATAAGTGAAGTTAATCAATCATGCCTTTCTTCTCATCATTTCGTTTCATAGTGTGTCATAGACATGAAATTTTTTTAACCCTAAGAAGTCACTGACATAAATCCTAAGATTTACCGCGTGATTGCTAGTAAAAACCCGAAATTAGCGTTTATCAAAGATCACTTCGGACTTTTACATGTAAGACTTGGTAAATCCTAGGTTTTACCCTAATTCGGACTTCTACAGTAACATATACGAGTATAAGTTTTTTTATGTGGTTACATGTTTATAGGAGTTTCCTCGTGTGAGATTGCTATTTCTCTTTTCTAGTAAATAATAGATTTATTGGAGAAGTTTTACTAGGGACAACGCTGTAGTATTTCACTAATTTGTAGTTTGAGAGTTAGGTTTAAGACCCTAAATTTCTTATGAATCTCTAATGATACAGAAAAAACTTTTTCACAAAAAAATACTACCTCTACCCCTAGTCGGTGTCTTTCGTAGGTACCATTGTTTTTGCGTTATGGACACCGACTTCCAAAAATAAAGTTATTTTTTACTTTGTAGTTTTCTTATTTGGAAGTCGGTAGTATTTTTTTGTAAAAAAGTTTTTTATTTTTCACTTTTTAGTTGTACCTACCTAATAGGCAAGTTGTTTAGTAATTTTCTTATAACGCCAGAATAGATTACCCAAATATCCTGAAACTTGAACAAAACCGATCAAATGAAAGATCTGCTTACCCCTTAAGAACGTAATGGCGTGATGTTATGTTATGAAATTGTATAAACAATAAACAGACATACAATTGCAGCAGTCCCTAAAGATTTGCCGTTATTTATTAAAGAGCTCTGTTGTATATCTTCGAAGTTCTTCATCAGATCTTCACCAAATTAAAATGGGACCAATTTCGGAACATATTCTTACAAACAAAAAAAGAATTTTCAAAATTGTCCGTCAATTGTGAACCGCCACAATTGACGGAGATATCGGTGAACAAACACAAAAAAAAACATACAAGAAGTCGAACATAGACCCCTATTAAAAAAATAGATTTCCATACAAAAGGAAATACAGGGATTGGTTAAAGTGCTATTGTCCACAAGACAAGAAAAATAATAAAGATTTTGAAAATATATAAATATCCTGAAAGTTACATAATTATGTAGATGTAGAAAACTTGAATTTCGGCCGTTATTGATAGCTCATATCAGAAGTTCAACAAAATGTCCTCAATAAACCTCTACTCCGCGAAGGCTTAGGTAGAAGTTAGGTGTATACGGGTTTAGTACACTCCAAATGGAACTCTTCAATAGCCAAAAGAACAAAATAAAAAAAAGCACAGGTCACAAAATTGAATAGGTTACTTAAGGCAAGCGTGCTTCACCGTCGACCACATCATCGCTTACCATCTGGTGAGATAGTGGTCAAGCGCGGGCCTAACGAAGAATAAAAATACACAGAGAACAGAATACCACACAGAAAGTATTAAACGCCGCGTTTTAAATTGATATTGATCTGTTCTTAGCGCAAGAAGTACATTGTACCTATTTCTTGAGTGTCGTTCAAAATCTTAAATCTTCGGATTATTGTCATAGACCACGTCTTTTCCCAAACCTCTAAATCCCGAAAAATAACCATTCGCCTTCAAATTATAACCTAACCAGCCTCACTGCAAAACAAAACATAAATAAGTCGAACAAAACTCTCCTGTATACAGTAGCGTCATTTTTAAACCACGCGTTCCGTATATGGTTTATAGCACAATAAAAAGGCCCAATTTGTGAGGCCGCGACGAACAAGTGCATGCTACCGTTGTCGTTAATAAAATGTGTTGTTAGGGTAAGCTTTTAGTGAAGTGATTAAAGCGTGAGCGGGGAGCGTTTTACATTACTAAAAAGTTAAAAAGAGTTACTAAAAAGTTAAAGCAAAGACACTACTTTGGTATGCCAAGAATGATAAAAGAGATCCAATCAAAGAGTATCTTATAACCCCAGCACGCCGTTTCATACAACATTGCTGGAGCGTTGAAATGTTCCAGATTCAAAAAACGCTCCAGCAATGGATTTGATTTTCTTTGTCCGTAAATTCAGTACTTCGCGTGTTCTTTTTTCTAAAATAATGACAATATTTCCATGGAAATAGTACATTATTGCAAAGGCCGGGAAATAGACAATTGCAGGTCGAGTATGAGTTTGAAGGCCAAGCCGTAGGCGAGGACTTCACTAATACGAGACAGGCAATTGCCATTTCCGCCGAGGCATATATAATGCTTTTCTCAAATGAATGCAGGGAAATAAAAAAGTAGTTAAATTTCCTTAATTTTTAAAGTTAATGCCATTTTTAACATGAACTGTATATTTCAGCATGGAATAAATTGCCCATAATGTAGATGGCTTTTTAGTTTTAGAAATCTCATTAAAATACGCCAAAATACTGTTTCGGAGAAAATTTTCATTTTTTTATCGTTCTTATTAGAATGATAAAAGAGATCCAATCAAAGAGTATCTAATAACCCCAGCACGCCGTTTCATACAACATTGCTGGAGCGTTGAAATGTTACAAATTCAAAAAACGCTCCAGCAATGGATTTGATTTTCATTGTCCGTAAATTCGGTACTTCGCGTGATCTTTTTTCTAAAATAATGACAATATTTCCATGCATGTTTGAGAAAAGATCTTTAACAGTCGTTACAGGTAGTCAGAAGCTTGAGATCTGACACCAGTCTTACCAAGGATATGCTAATATTATAGTATCTGTGCCAAGGGGTACCGTGTTACCCAGTTACTGGGTTGTGGAGGTCAGATAGGCAGTCGCTCCATGTAAAACACTGGTACTCAGCTGAATCCAGAAAGACTGGAAGCCGACCCCAATATAGTTGGGAAAAGGCTAGGCAGATTGATGGATGTACCCATACTTACGGGCTTATTTTTATTAAGGGTTAGATATTTTACATAAACTATCATAAATCACACACTAGACCCAAAAGAACCATTCCCCATTTAAAATCGCCCTTAAAATAGTTATTTATGCTACAAGTGCGGAAAGTAGGTGATTTCCGATGAGTGGTATTATGGATTTATTCACGAGCGAGCGAAGCGAGTGAATGGATAAATCGACACGAGTCGGAAATCATCTTACGCACGTGTAACATACAACATTTTACTATGCATTGTGTGAGTAAATAAAAACATATATCTGAACCAAGGAAGAAATTAATAAAATGGCGCTTATTCAAGGGCGCTCAGCATATCCACAGATGAACTATCCACAGATGAACTAAATTAACTAATAGAATAGTTCCTCGGTCACATCTACTGCGCATGTGCAAATAGCTGTCACGTCGTAACGCAAAAAGGCACGAGCAAAATATTCATTCTGCCAAACATAATTAAAAACGCCTTAAATGAAGTATTAGTTTTGTTTTACCTTTTATATGAATGATAATCTGTCCTTAACTAATTTTTAAAACTTTTCTCAAATAATAAAATCTCTCTGCGGCGGGCTGACGTTGGAGTTAAAAATAAAAAAAGTACAGGCAAGTAAAAAGCACTAGTAAAAAAAAGTGAAATTTTCCGCACAGTTTGGCTGCTTGAAAAACGCTCTTTTCGAGGACATGCATTGTAAAAGTATTATCCGCTTTCGCCCTTACTCAATCATTGCCCGAACAACAGTAACGCACGCTGGCGGACGACATGTGGACAGTTTTAATGACAATAATGACTGAAGCACTCCGATGGACCACTGATGGATTTTTAAACGCGTACACATGTATTCGTAATTAGTTAATTTCATTCGATTGTGGCTCGTGCCTTATGACAGCTGTACAATTTAATGTTAAATTAATTTTCGGAGACAAATTATCTTGCGCATTGAAAAGTGAAAATTTTAATATGATATTTTGTTTGTCATTGTTTTGTATAGTGTTTTTTTTAAATTGCGTGGTGATGTTTGTTGTTTAGCTTTAATGTTATCGTTATAATTGTTTCTTTTAGATTATCATGCAACAGTTAAATGTTGGCGGTCATGCAATATTTAAGTCATCTTAAATATCGCATCACTGTATCCTTTGATGGTGTTAGAGTGTTGTCAATTAGTGTCTCGACTCTCATCGTCTATTTATATCATCCGAAACAATCTGCCTCAACTTGAAATCCATAATTCACTGATTGTTTGCAGATTTGATTTGCAGATCAGGTGTTTTCCACACAATATTACGTTTTATCATAACGAGCGATTTTTTTGTCGCTGCTGTCCCTCAACTGGGTAAGTCTTTCTTGGTTCTCTTGTCTCATTAATCTCAAACAAACCATAGTGCACACGCATCCATGTTATTACTCCACCTCTTTCTGGGCCGTCCTTAAGAGGAAACGGGGACACTGAGAGCGCCGACTGAATTTCTTTAGTAAAAAGTCATAATTCGAGGTTTGGCTCTCGTCTCTTTCCTCCTCCAATATTGGACCAATTTGAAAGATATTCCGTATACTGAAAATTAAAGATGCATACTATGTCCCTATGTTTTCTTTTTTGTTGTTACATTATTTTTAGAAGCACTAGAGCCCTCAAAAAAATCTCAAAATTGCGCTGTCAACAGAGGCATAGTGTACAAATTTGACAAATATAAATGAAAAAGGAAAACATAGGGACATAGTATATATCTTACTTTACCAGTTTATGGAATATCTTTTAAATTGGTCCAATATTGGAGGAGGAAAGAGACGACAGCCAAACCTCGAATTATGACTTTTTACTAAGGAAATTCAGTCGGCGCTCTCTGCCCATATTTCCTCTTAAGGGTACACTAGTCGAAAATTCTTCCATACAAACGTAGTCTAGGGATTATTCCACTGTTTGACAATTTACGTTCAAAATAAAAAGTGATATCAATTTGTCTCATCATTAGCCCTGTATGGAAGCAAAACAAGTAAAAAAAGAAAATTTTTGAAAGTTATGAGCGTCGAGAGATAAATGCCATAAGAAGACGGCAATAGAGTAGTTCAGCAATGCAAATAATTTAATTTTGAACAGATACGTTTAGTCGTTTTTTCATGATATCCAGACTCCCAAAGGTCTGATTATAAAATTTCTCGCGCTGGGTTTCGTCCTAAATCATTATCCATTTCGCTACAAATTTGCAAAAGTGTGTATACGCGAACTAGCTTCACAGCATCTATCTCTTCCGCACGTGTTGTCGGTTGATATAAAATGTATTTTAACCCCGCGCACAAAATAGTTCATGCCGTCGACTAGTGTAACCTTAACGCTGGCTTCCTACCTTCCATCATCAGGAATCCATTGCGTGATGACTCGCCTTTCAAACTACTAAAAATAAAGCTTTCCAGCTCTCTATCAAAAGCGCCGCCAACCGCAAACAGAAAAACACAATTAAAATGAATCAATTCGTATTTGCAATATAGTAACCACAGCAACCTATGGTGCCACAGCGTAAAATAATTGCAATGACAATAACGCAATATTTGCAGTGCACGTGCCAGATTGTAGATAAGTGAACAATTATGATTGTCACAGCTGGAGCGATTGCGTGTTGCTTTATCAGCAATCTGTTGTTTGTTAGATTGTGGTTCGCGAATTTTGTGTTAATTGTCGGTTGATTTGTAATTTTAATGATTGTATTACTTTTTATTTATTTATTATTACTTTTTAGGCAATAAAATGGGGAATAAATTATAATTTTACCTCGTGCACAATACAGGCTAGGGGCTCCATTTTGTGCAACGAAAAAATATTTGAAAGTCTGTGAGTATCTTCACTTTCAACGCAAAGACAGAAACTTTTATTTTGAATACTTTTAGAAACTCTAGTGTCTTAGTTGTAGATATTAGTCACACGTGCCAGATATTGTAGATAAGTGAACAATGATGATTGTCACAGCTGGAGCGATTGCGTGTTGCTTTATCGGCAATCTGTTATTTGTTAAGCTGTGGTTCGCAAATGTTGTGTTGATTGTCGGTTGATTTATGACTTTAAAGATAGTTATTTTTTTTAGGAATGAGCCCTACTACCTAAAAAAATTAAACTAATGAATGAACTTGCCTCGTATAAGTCGCCGGTATACTGCAAACGCCTAAACGCAAAATGGTTTCTACGAGTATTTGTGCAACAAAATATTTATTGCAAGTCTGAGACATTCTCCGGTTTTGATGCAGATGAGAGGCAAGTGTTTTAGAATACTTCTAGATACTCAAGTCTCTTCGTTGGAGTGAGCTCGTGTGATATTGGAGATAAGTGAACAATTATTATTGGCAAAGCTGGAGCGATTGCGTGATGGTTTATCGGCAATCTGTTATTTGTTAGTCTGTAGTTCGCGAATGTTTGTGTTGATTTGTGATTTTAATGATTGTGTAATTTTTTAGGGAATAAAAATAGAGAAAAGTTATGATTTTGCACCGTATACAAAACAGGTTATGGTGTCTCTTTTGTGCAAAGATAAAGGTTTTGAAAGTACCTGATTTTCTGCACTCTCTAAGCTCTCAAAGACACAATATTTTGCAGTTATAAGGATACTTCTAGATACTCCAGTTTCTTAATTGCAGTGCACATCTTGCTAGATTGTAGATAAGTGAACAATATATATAATATGATATTGATGATTGTATAAGATTTTTAGGGATTAAACGTAGGGTATAATTAATGATTTTGCTTCGTATATGTAACCGGATTATTGCAAGCACCGTAAGTTTGTAGAAAATCTTGTGAGGTTACAAAACCTCGATATATTCTGAACAGATAATTTCAAATACAATAAACTCCATCCAAATCCAATAGTATACAATATATCCGTGCCTTATTGGGCAGATACAGTTAAAAACAATCTGACGCGATTTATTATATAAGTTACGGTGTTTTTGCAATGACATTTACAATATAATTTGGGGATAAATATAATGACCACCTAAAATTACTTTGTGACCATAACCTCTATTACCTAAAATTGTACTATGAAACCCAAATTTAGTAAATTGATCACCAAATTTAGTAAATTGATCACCAAATTTTAATAGCAAATTATTGCGCTATTTAATGTTGTAAAATAGGTTAGGTTAGGTTAGAACTGTGACCAACCGCGCGCGAGCCGAGCGAGCAAAGCGAGCGGTGCCGCGGCAGCGGCCGGCGAGCGCTACTTCCAAGTTGCTCCCAGAAATTTTATAATCTTTTTGGTCATTGGTTTAATTTTGGTGATCATTTACTACTTTTGGTGATCATTTACTACTTTTGGGTTAACAATGATTTATTTGGAGTCATTTTGCCTAAACAGGATAGCGAGATGTTAAAACTTTGGTTATAATTTTACAATAAGATGCGGGTTTAATTTTGGTGATCATTTACTATTTTTGTCTGTTATATGTTACTATATCTGGTGGTAAGTTAAACATAAGCCATATAATTTATGGTATTTCTTTTGTGCAATTAAGTAATTCCTAAATTTTCTCTGCTTTCTACGCAGAGACACAAACGTTTAGTGTTATTAAAATACTTCTAAATACTCTAGTCACAGTGAGCACTTGTCGGATATAAACACATCAACACGGTCTAGGGAAATTTTTAAAAAAGCGAATTACTATCAATGTGTTAATTATTTATATGACATGTATATATTTAAAAGATACGTTATTTAATATTCTACCATTTTTTAATAATGGTTAAGGTACTTCGATTAAAATTTCAGGATTTTATGGAAAAAAAATGAAGCATAGACGGAAACCGTATATGAATTAACTTTTAATTTATGAGTAAAACCTGAAAAAAATTGAAAAATCATTTTATTTGTGTTTATAAACTTGAAGTTAGTAGTCTGAGAAAGCGCCCATGATGTTCATAACACATCGGCAACGATTCGGCATGCTCAGAACAAGGTTGTCAATGTCTTGCTGCGGAATATTGTCCCATGTCCTTCTGAGGTGCGCAAAAAGTTGATTTTCTGTAGCCAGATTTTCAGGAACTTCCTTCAGAGCTCTTCTTTGCAGCATATCCCACGCATGCTCAATGGGATTTAGATCTGGCGATTGAGCAGGCCAGTCTAAGCCCTAACATTGTGTGTATGTAACCAAGCTGCTACCGTTCTCGCCGTGTGTGCGCGGGCATTGCCGTGCATGAGCAGGAAATCTTGCCCCATTTGTGTTCTGTGGGGCAAGATTACGGGCCCCAGCACCTGTTGGACGTATCGTTCTGCCGTCATATTGCCCCGCACCCAAACGAGATCCGTCCGTCCTTCAAGACGAATTCCTGCCCAAACCATAATTGTTCCTCCTTGGTATGGGTGAACTTCCTGAGGGTTCTGAAGACGGCTCCATCGTCCAGGAACTCGCCAAACACGCGTCCTTCGTGAATCTGGATGGAAGCTGAACCTGGATTCATCCATGAACAGCACATTGGACCATTGCTCACGGCCTCAGTCCACGTGGTTCCGAACCCATTCTAATCGTCGTCCACGATTGCCTCTCCGTAAAGGTGGGACCCAGAGTGGTCTACGAGAGCGTAGATTGCTTTCATGCAGTCGCCTTCTTACAGTTTGGTCACTCACAAGCACTTGGTGTTCCACTCGCAGCCTTTGGACCAATTGAGTCGTCGTTGCATTTGGTTGAGCTCGTGCAGTAATTTGCAAAAATCGGTCTTGTCTGGGGGTAGTGATGCGATTTGGCCCCCGGTGCCTTTTCGCTACTTCACCTGTGGCACGATAGCGTGTCCACAATCTTGAAATTACATTTTGGTGGGTCCCAATGGCCTCAGCAACATTATGCAGAACAGACCCAGCTTCCAGCATTCCCACAGTTCGTAACATCTCCGCCCTCGTCAAATGTTGGCGTTGCATGGCTACAATACCTCAATTTTAACTTAATCTTTCGTTTAAAAATGAAAAAAAACTGTAACTAAACGTAATTCGTATTGTTTTCTAAATTTCGCACAAATGAAAATTCCCTCTCCTACACATCAAGACATTTTTATGCCACCGAAACAAAAGAATTTTCAAAAATTTGAATTTGGAATTAGTCTGAGATAAATTACAAACAAATCGGTGTATAAATGTTTCCAATGCGGCCAGTACTTTTCGAGTTATTTAATTGAGTATGAAATATCCCTAGACCGTGTTGATGTGTGTATGTGAACAATTACGATTGTCACAGGTGGAGCGACAACGTGTTACTTTATCGGCAATCTGTTATTTTTTAGGCTGTGGTTTGCGAATTTGGTGTTGATTGTCGGTTGATATATGATTTTAATAACTGCGTAAATTTTTCATAAAATTCAAAACCACCTTTCAACAAATACGAGTACACGCTATTGTTTTTCTTTTGTGCAACGACATCGTATTTGAAAGTTTACGGTCTGTAAGATCCTTAGCTAACTACGCAGAAATAAGTTTGTTGTAAGTTAGATACTTCTAGATGTTCTAGTCTCCTATAGTCGTGACAATCTAAGAAGTCAGATTTGCCAGCTATAATAGTACATTATGGTACAAGTGTGCAATGTTGGTGATTACTGCCGAGGCGCCATTGAGACCCGAGCCGTAGGTGAGGGTCTTAAGAGAGCCGAGGACGGTGATCATCAATACACACGTGTATCATACGATGTTTTTCAACACACTTGTGAAGAAAACAATACAAAAAAAAACGAGTTGTGAAAATTTTTCACAATGGCGGGCAAAATTAATCAGTTTTCCTATGCGCGCGCATCTAACAATGGCGATCGGCCATAGACTAAAATAATGAGGTTTTTTTTTTTTTGGCTTTTCGTGGATAGTGTTTTAGCCACGTACAAAGTAGAGAATTTCATTTTTTCTTAATTACAGAGCAAATAATTTTTTTATTTGAGTGAAAGTTTTATTTATTAAGCACGTACAAGTTGAAATTAATACGAAGTTTCATGAAATGAGCAAGCTATAGGTACATTCATTTATTTTTACTATTGAGCACGATCTTTTTTGTATCGAAACTTTTTTAAGAACAAAGCAACTCAACCAATAAATTAAAAAAAAACTCTATAAATCACTTGTGAATAATAGCAATGCAAAAGTCACAGTTTGATAACAGGTATCATTAAGTGCCTAATTGCGGTGAAATTAGAGCCACTTTATGAGCAAGTGTGTTGAATAATTAAACTTGATGCTTACGAATAATACTCGTTGTTATAGTGTAGGTATGGGTAACATAGAATTAATTAGGATTGATTTTTCAATTTCTTACGTACAAAGTTATCGCGGCATGTACAATGAGAAACGTCATCGGACTTCTTAGATTATCACGATTACAATAAATGGAAATCAAAATAATACGAATAGAATAAAAATAAGGATGGGAAGACCAGGCTATAGACAGGATGTGATTACTAAGACGATATCTAATATAGAATTGTGGAAGAAGTAGACATATTGGACTGTAAATAAATAAGTTTAAGAATTATAATGATGACGAGTACGAATTAACTAACTTGACAACGCCCAGCCATTTATGGCGATATATACACCCCAATGCGAACGAAGTACTGGCCGTGCGCCCGCTCGATGCCAAAATTTCCAAATTTGGACTTCTTTTGAACAGTTTTGTTTGCAAAATATTATTTGATTTACATATGCTATGTTAGTTATGAAGAAATACCAGCCATAATTTTTTCTGTGTAAAAATATTTTTAAACATCCAAGTCGTTTTGGAGGAGTATCCAAAAGTTGCGAAAATTATTGTGTTGTTAAATATTTTTTTAAAAGAAAGCTATTAGTTACACGTAAAAACCTTGTGTTCAAAATTATGTATATGAATCAGTTATAAATATATATATATTTTTAAACCTCTTAACCTAGCCGTTACTAAGGAGTATGCTTTAGAAAGTTGCCGTTTTACGGCACTAAAGCGTATGTAGGCCCTTAATATTTTTTGTTATACCCAACCCTCTACAGTCCTCGACAACCTGTAAAAGCTTTAAGCTTTCTCACTGTAGGGTTTCCAGGGGGGTGACCATAAGCTCTTAGAGCGGTATCAATTTGATATCGAGTAAGTGACAGATGTATACAAGTCAGATACATCTGTCCCTTATTTGATATCAAATTGATACCGCTCTAAGAGCTTATGGTTACCCCCCTGAAATCTAGGTCACGTTTAACCCAGGTGCACGTCGTCTGAGGTTTCAATCCGATATCATACATTACTACCTACGTCTGGAGCGACGCAATATTTATTTGAAGGTATACTTGAGTTGATGCTGTGTACTCTTCTTGGGGTAGGATATAGTAAACTAAACAGAAATATAGTCGTGATGTTCTGCACATCTCTCACCTTCGAGTTTTGAAGTGATGATTGAAGATTCATCCATTAAATTCTGAAGTTCATTCTTACACTGTTAGGCAAGGTATAGCCTAAACCACTGGGTCTAGAAAGCAGAAAAGTGGCATGAAATTTTTCTAAACATTTCTAAAGAATGAAGGAGAGACAAAAAAAAGGTTTTTTGAAAATTCAGTAATTAATGGAGATAAATAGGAGATTGAAGTTCGTCCTTTTTGTCGATGGGTAAGCCAATCAGATATACTGCTCGTAGCCTCAGATCAAATAAAAAGTCAAGGTGGAACGTTGAAAACAACAAGGTGACGCCGGCTAAACTACGCCTTGCTGTATACACACACAATTACACGCACACACGTACAACAAAACTACGCCTTAGCTTGTCATTCGAGCTTTTTATATGAGAGTTCGACCGACATGCTAAGGCGTAGTTTCGTTGTACGTGTGTGCGTGTAATTGTGTATGAATAAGGCAAGGCGTCACCATGTTGTTGGCAACGTTCCATCTTGACTTTTTATTTGATCTGAGCTTGTAGCCTAAACTCCATTTGAAATAAAATTATACATGTTTCCAAATCTATTTCCCGTAAACACAAGGATGACATAAAAAGCATAAACCTGTTACCAAAACCAACTGTTTACTACAGCTACCATTTGTAGTATCACCAACTAAATAGAAGTCAAAACGGTTGAACGGGCTGTAAAATGGGCTATTTTAAACGTCTAATATTATGTGCCAGGACATACAACGCATACTATAAAAGAACACTGGATAGCTGCTATTTTAAAACCAAGATGCAAACAGTTCTAGAGTTATAAATACTAAAGACAGATCGATAAAGATAATAATCGGCTTTTCCTGAAGTTGAAGGGCCGATATCAAAATAGACGCAAAATCACAGAATTTACGTAATTCAATTATAAGATACGCAGTGAATGAGAAACTGAATGGGAATTACGAATAATTGGTACTATGGTTCTGTATTATTGTACCGAAGGATCAAGAACTGAATGGGAATGACAAATAATTGGTACTATGGACCTAAGGGCAAGCAGATTAGTAGATCCCTCAATAGGATGTTGTTATAACCGTTCAGCTGGACTAATGGGAGCTGGACAAATAGTTCAGCCATAATCTATACTTATACAATATTGTAAAGCTGAAGAGTTTGTTTGTTTGTCTTAATTCTTAATTCTTTATTGTACACCAAAAGAAACAACATTACAAACATGTGATAATAAAGTGCATGTACAAAGGCGAGCTTAACTCAATTCTGAGTTCTCTTACAGCAAACCCTAGAGTGACAGAGAAATTTTATAATTATAGAGGGCAGGCATCCAGTGTACAATATTAAAATAACCTATGACGAATTATATTAACACATAAATATACTTACTACGTACGTACATAAATAAATATATATATATACATATATATATATACATACTAATATTATGTCATTGAGCCAGATAATGATCTTTGATCCTCCTCTTAAACACCTCCAGAGAAGGGCTGTCGCGTAGGGAGTGTGGGAGAGCGTTCCAGAGTCGCACTGCTGTGGCAGAGAAAGAGCCATCATAGCGGCTGGAAGTGTGTCGCGGAGGACGAAGGAGAAGAGAAGTGGCAGTGCGACAGGGTTTACCTCTCGGCACAAGATATTCAAAGCGTTCACGAAGGTATTGAGGGGCATTAGGATTGTGCAGGATACTATAGAGAAGGGATAGGATATGGGTATCTCGACGACGCCGAATCGGCAGCCACCTTAATCTGTTCCGAAACTCCGACACATGGTCGTATTTGCGGAGGCCAAAAATAAAGCGGATGCACAAATTCTGTAGTCGCTCGAGTTTATTAAGGAGTACCTCCGTTGCATCTAAAAACAGACATCCGCATAGTCTATGAGCGGTAGAAGAAGGGATTGCGCAAGAGTAACCTTAGTGTGAAATGGTAAGAATTTTTGGAGACGTTTAAGGGACTGAAAGGAGTAAAATACCCTCTTACTCACATTTGCAATATGGACCTCCCAAGAGAGGTTAGTGTCCATATAAACGCCTAGATTTTTTGCGGTTTTGGAGTAATCAATGGGCACTGAATCATACACTATCGGCGGGAGAGACTGGTGATCCAATAGGTTGAGCATGTATCTACCACCAACAATGAGCGCTTGCGATTTGTTTGGGTTTAGTAATAGTCCGTAGGATTTAGCCCACTTGTTAATATTTTCAAGGTCACTGTTGATGGCAGCCACAGCCTCAGCGAGTTCACTTACTTTAAAATGACGATACAACTGCAAGTCGTCTGCATAGAGATGGTAGTTAGAAGAAAGGACCTTAGTGATAGCATTTATAAAAATTGAGAAGAGAAGAGGAGAGAGGACGCCACCCTGAGGAACACCCGCAGTCAATTTACACCATTTAGAGGAACACTCATCGGATTGAACAGACTGCGAGCGGCCCTGAAGATAAGATTTGAACCACTCAATTACTGGAGCAGAGACATTAAGGGTGGAAAGGATTCCTAAGAGAATGTCAAAGTCAACTGAGTTGAAGGCACTACTGAAGTCCAGTAAAACCAATATAGTTAGAGATTTATTCTCCATAGCCAGTCTTATGTCGTCAGTTATTTTTACAAGAGTTGTTACAGTACTATGGCCAGGTCTGAAACCAGATTGGTAAGGACTCAGCAGGCCATTAGAGGACAAATAACAAGACAGTTGTCCATTTATCGAGGAAGGTTATAGGCTATATAACATCACGCTACAACCAATAGGAGCCGAACATAAATGAAAAATGTTTCAAAAATGGGCAAAATTGTTCTTCTTTAAAAGTTTAAGAAAAAAGTCCGCGACAGCATATATCTATATTTTAAGATTGACTCACAATAGCAGCTTTTATGTTCTAAATTTTAATTAGATCGCCGCCGCCGGTAGAAACAAAAGTTTAAAGGTTACATTCGTATAGTAGTAAGGGTAGGTAGGGTAGGGTAGGTAGGGTAGGGTAGGGTAGATAGGGTAGGGTAGATAGGGTAGGGTAGATAGGGCAGGATAGGTAAGGTAGGGTAGGGTAGGTAGAGTAGAGTAGGTAGGGCAGATAGGGTAGGTGGGTAGGGTAGTTATGGGAAATAAAAAAAATTGGGTAGGTAGGTAGGAGGTAGGTAGGTAGGTAGCCAGTTGACGGGAGCGAAGCTGCGGGGGTCAGCTAGTACTAATATAAGCTTTCGAAACAGAATGCGGATAAAAATGTTTACTGTGGATATTTACGGCATCCATGAATAATATCAAAACATGACATTCACCATAGTGATTACTTATAGACACAGTTCACCGACATTTCACCAGTTATATTTAAAACTGGGGTTTCGAGCCAATTGCCATTAAAGTCGCCACAATATAAGTTATCCGATGACGTTTCTCATTTTACATGCCGCGATAACTATGTATGAAACACTACGAATAATCAAATTCATAATTCTAATTAATTACTATGATACCTATACCACGGGGTCTCATTGCTAAGAAAGAAAATTTGGTTCAAATAAATCTCACTAGATGGCGCGACATGTTAACATGGTATGGCATGGCATGTTGTTTGTTGTTCTGGAATTGAACATAAAAATTGTATGTTCTTGTTTAATCAACTCTCCTAAGTACAAAATTATGGAATATTGGGCTCTTAATTCACATTTCAAAGATTATTTCAACGGATCATTTAAAATTGATTCCAATAGAAGGCGCATTTTTTTATTTCTGAGGCATTCCACCTGATTGTTAAAATTTGCATTGTAACATATTTTGGTGCAAAAAAACTGTAAAAACGTGCAAAAAATACTATAAAACGAACCTTCACTGTATTTAAAGAAACAAATATTCAAGAACCTAGTAAACCCTTTTACTTGCAAGTCGCTGCTAACACCATCTATTGCCGTGAAACGGGATCGAACGCGATTGATGTACTTACAAAAATAACAAGATTAGTCAGATGAAAAACGCTAGTTACGTCGGCACGGTTTCTTTGTACGGGATGAGGCATCTGTATGCTAGTATTATCTATCCCTATACACTATAAACAACGAGTGTGATTCGTAAGCATCAAGTTAAACTTATATAAGGTAATTTTATAGCTGTCAAATCAGACTTTTTATATTGTGACGACTTTAGCTGGATGCAATTCCAATGTCCAGACGGCTGCTGGCTGATTGCAAATGGAATAAATGATTATAAAACACAACGCAAGTTTAGAATTATTGAGCCCTGAATATATCATGATTGTGGTAGAGCTTGCAACCACTGGAGCTATGAAGAGATAATATAATCACATCCACACATCACATCATCAGCCTATTAATGTTCCCACTGCTGGGACACAGGCCTCCTTTCTGTGAGAGGGAATGGGCCGTAATCCATCACGCGGGCCCAGTGCGGATTGGTGGATGTCACATGTCTTCGAATGTTTGGTTCTAGGACGTGCCGGTTTCCTCACGATGTTTTCCTTCACCGTTTTGAGAGCAGTGGTGATGAAATAATTTACACAAAGTAAAGCGCCTGCCTGGGCTCAAACCCACGATCTACAACTTGGAAGTCGCGGCCGATACCACTGGGCCACCACTGCTAATATAATATCATCTCTCAAAAACAAATTATTCGACGATCAATAAACCTAATATTTATTACAACAGTTACACAATATTATAATGATTCATTATTTCGCCCCAAAATCAGAAACTTTCAGAATACTATCAATAGTTTGCTCAAACAATGAATATTCAACAACATATCAAAACAGTAGAAAACATGTGCATGTTTTCTTTCCAACTATTTTGCCAGTGTTGGTACAAAGCTCGCCCCTATGTTGGTAGACACTGTTGGTAGTAATAAAAGTGCGTAATGTTGGACGTTGACGTGTCGCACATAATTATGTTGTGTTGGATACGGGCGGCAGATGTGCAACATAGATACAAGTACTTTAATTTGTACACACTACTCGTGTTGCCATCGTGATATTAATTTTTTGAAAAAACTAAATAATAAAAATGCCTGCATGATTCAACCACCAAAAACATTTCAAACAATAAAGAAAAATCACATAATTTGTATTATTTTTACAATTTAAATCTATCCATACTAATATTTTAAATGCGAAAGTAAATAAGTCTCTCTGTCTGTCTGTTTATCTGTTACATTTCACGCTAAACCACTGAACCGATTAAGATGAAGTTTGGTACGGAGATAGTTTGAGATGCTGGGAAGGGTATAGGATATTTTTTATGTCGGGAATCATCCTTAATTTGGGATTTAAATAATTATAAAAAGACAAACATGTATTTTTTTCTGGTTTATATCAGTTTTTAACCCCCCCTTTGCCCTCCCAGACGGATAAAGAGGCACCCCTCTTTATCCGTATATATTATAAGTTTGACGTGTGTACCTGTGTGTTTCTATATTTGTGTATCTGTCTATTCATCTGTTCTCCTAAACGGATGAACCAATTTTGATTTCGTTTATTTTTTGTTTGAAAGGTCACTTTATCGAGAGTGTTCTTAGCTTCTTTTAGATGATAATCGGTTCAGCGGTTCCAAAGTTATATGGGTGTTTTCGCAAGATATCGTGTCATAATTACGTGCTCAATAGATTTTCACACAGCATGAAATAAAAATGAGTCGAGGGATTTTTAAATATTGAAATTTTTCTTCTTCTAAGAAGAATAGCCTATATTATATCAACAAAGTTCAGAGGAAAAGATGCAGTAAGTACCTAGAGCAGGCTTTTAATAATATCCCACACAGCAGCACTACAAAAGCTCTTTAAAGATTCCCATCTTTTTTTCAACACACAGTTTTTTAATCGACCTTCAAGCATGTCCTACTAAACTGTAAAGTTCAGGTCCAAGGTGACTTCAATATTTAAATATTGAGACTCTAAACCTACTTCTTCACTATTGATCGAACTTTATCTAAACCAAGCACGTGACTTTGCGTTTTTATCGTTCTAAAACACATTATCATTATTTACTCAGCTGGGTAAAGAATAATATTGAAGCTGTGATGCATCGGCACGCGTCTGGCTTAATCCTTTAGGACGCGGCCTTGATGCAGCATAATGTTTGCTATCGAGATATTTTAAATCATTTAAGCTCTTGGTTCTGCTTTTGAATTTATTATAGATGCCTATTTTCGTGATAATGTGTGTAACCGATTCTTGACTACTCTCCGTACATCAGTTAACTTTTGACAGATGCAGTACGCCCATGAAATTTCATAATTATTAACAGACAACCATAGATAATAAAATGCAATACCTACTTTAAGGACGCTTATAGTAGTGAAGTGACGTTCATTCTCGCTTCGTTATTCCGATTAATTAAAATTCAAAATTAAATTGTATTTTAAATATAGTATATATAGTAGTAAATATCGCATTGTACCTACATTAAATATTTGTTATATAATAATAATGTAATCAATACATATAATAAATCCGTAGAAAATTAATTTTTGTACATCATCATCAATACTTAAAATAATTCTGTAGAAAAGTAATTTTTGTACATCGAAAATATTTTCAAAAAAAGTCGGTTAAAAAATAGCCAGTGTGTTAAAGGATAACCAACAGAACCTTGCCGGCATTTTTGGAATTTTTGTCTGTTTGTCTGTTTATTTGTGCACGCATCACGTGAAAAGTACGAAACCAATGTAAATAACAACATAAAAAATTCGCATGACTTTTTATTTTTTTTATTTGTGATGGGTTTGCTCTTGACTCTAGTCTAGTCGCAATCGGTTCACTCTATCAAAAGTTACATGAATTTAAAGTGTTCAAGAAGTAAAATTATCACCACACACGCAATTAAGATACTCGGACAGTTGAACTCGATATTCGATAGATGGCGTTGTGCATTTGAAGCAATTTTCTGAATGGCGGTGTTAAGATTCTCCGCGAAAGGTAGGAAGGTAAGTAGGATAGGCAGGAAGGTAAGTAGGGTAGGGCTGGCAGACAGATGACGGGAGCGAAGCCGCGGGCACAGCTAGTTATAAATTAGATTTGCAATTAAGGTTCATCTTTCCAGTGAAGATTAAATTTTGAAAAAGTAATATTTGATATATAAATATAGAAAAACTGCAAATAAAATACTTGCGATTTTATGATGATGAATCGTTGGATTCTTCTCCATATTAACTGGAATCTTCACTTGAATAAAATCATGTGTTATCGTATGTTAAATCGATTAAAATTTCTTCATTAATAAAGTCGATTGTTTTAAGAAATCGAATCGGTACCGCATTAGTTCATCAATAAATCATTAATTTTTGAGCTGTCAAAATTACAATAACAGGCTGGAAGTAGAGTAGACAAACACAGTTTTATAAATATCGGAAAACAGGGTGAAACTAGGAAGTTAATTTGGAATCAACGATGAGACGAAGAAAAAAAATTAGAAAGTGTCCAGTTATTCTATTGTGCTTGTTTAGGGGTTTTGTAAGTTTGACATGTGTACCTGTGTGCTTGTGTATTTGAGTATAGTTCTCGCCAAACGTCTTTGCCGCCCTGAAGTTGGCTACAATGGCTGCGCAGTAGTAAATCTCATAACAAAACAGCACCGTTCCGTGCCTCGCGCATGCGGTAAACCAACTTCGGTCAAGAAGTTTGGCGAGGATGTGTAATTCTGTATCTGTCTGTGGCATCACAGCTCCTAAACGGATGAACCGATTTTTATTTTTTTGTTTAATAGGTGATTTTAACGAGAGTGTTCTTAGCTATGTTTAATGAAAATCGGTTCAGCCGTTCTAAAGCTATGGGTGTTTTACTGTTTGCTTTCGCAAGATATCATGTCATAAAATTTACGTGTTCGATAGGTTGTACTTGTTAGGTATATCAGATGAAATAATTTCTTTATCCATAACTTTAAACGTTATAAAAACAGAATAATAAATTAATTTAAACAAACATTGTTTTCCTCCTTTAATCATTTGAAAAACATTATTAACAGATCAAGCGATATCAAACTTTGTTTTACTTTAATTTCTTTTTTTATAAATCGATTTGATATCTTGATTTAACGGTTTATATTCCGAAATAAAGGTTTTACAACCGATTCGTAATTAGAAAAAAAACTAACAGTAAAATTTGTAACATTTGTTATAGAAATCAGATCCTTATGGCCTTGTAATAAGGATCTATAAAACGTTCCTACTCTTAGCAGATGTTTAGTCAAAACTATCAGCACATATTGGACAAGGTTAACTCTACACCTAACATGAACTTTACACAAATAAAAATAGCGTCTATTTTATACTGCTACAGCTTTAAATAAAACATGGTACATTTCAGTAGTGATGAAAAGTTACAAGATCGAAAGATATTAACAGTTTTTGTTTTTACTATCAATGTAAAAGTGATGTATAATCACGCTTTTTTCTGTTCTAGTAAGGTGTAAAGTAGTAAATTATGAAAGACTGTGACATGGTAACATCAATAAATATGTTTTTTTTTTTTTTAGTTAACAAAAGGAAGGTTTAAATTAAGGTAGGTAGTGAATTAGGATTGGCAGATGATGTAAACCCAACACAGGATCTAGACAAATTAAATAAATTGAGAGAAAACATAAAAAAGAAAAATAATGAAACAAAGTTTAAACAAAAAAAAAAAAAACCTAAAATAAATCGCTCTCTTGAAACAGCCGTGTAGTCAATGGCAAACTAGAAAAAAAATTGTGTTGTCAATCTCCTAAAAAACAAAATTGTATCGGCGTTTCTCAATGGTTCCTCATCTTAAATTCGCTCCCTTAAAACTGCCACATCAGATTAGCTTTTGAAACTCACAATTCAACGTCTTTCCAAATAATACACGCTTCAATAATACTCAAAGAGAGTTTCCTTAATCCTAAGTCCGATTGTATTTTTTCACTGATTGCACAAATTGTTCATTATTCTGCCAATAGAAAAAAAAAATGCAGCTGTCGGCTTGCCCACGTGCTATAGAAGGAATTTTGCTCCAATTTCCTTTGTCACACACCCTCGCAAAAGAAATAAGAAGTTTCGAACCGAATTTATAATTATTTCTTTTCTTGCAACCGAAAACAAAGTTACCTTTGCGTTTACTTAACTCAAAATGGCGACCAATTGATTCCGGAACGCCATTTTCGCAATTCGAAATTTAAAATTGCACGATTCGAATTGACATTTCATAGACCTGTCAAAATTAAAGCACCAAAATATAGATATGAATGTTTCATACAATTTTGAACTCTATACTTTTGAAAGAAGGCGGTATTGAACTTAGGATATATTTTTGTTTTCTGCCAATTCACCGTAAGATTATGTCCGGTATTGTAAGATTTACAATTTCACAAAATGTTAGATGACAGTAACGTGCGGATTTATTGCTATACAAAAGTTATAACAAATCATTGAGGAACAGTTTCATTGTCCAATTTGTATGGGTACAGGAAAAATAAACTGAATACATAGTAAATATATTATGTTCTTTTGACTTCTATGTGGAGAATGTAACTTTTAGTAATAGTAAGATATTATTGAACGTTGAAAACCAGAAATTTGTGGAACAGCTTACAGGAGCGGCTAAAAGTGATTATTTTAAGAAAATTTTTCGCAACCAGCTTTCGCTAAATGCGCTGAATAAGTCGCAAATGCCCAAATAAAGTTTTAAGAAATTTTGCCTGAAATACTAACTTTGCGCGTAGCGGCTATTTGTATTTGTTCGCCCCAGCTGTCGCCTACTTAGATTTTCAAGTTAATATTTTTTTAACAGGACAACTCTTCTCTACAAGGTCCATCTAAAAAAATATAATATGTTCGTAAAATATTCTTATTGTACATAAATATCAGGTTTTTTCGTCGTCGGATCCTGTCAAAGAGCACACGACCATGCGCTTCACCTGGCCCCTAGTGATGTACCTAGCGTGCAGACAATTTGTTCGATAAATATTGAATCTATGTTGATCGTCAGGCCGGCCGGAAGGAATCCTGTTCAAATATAGAACATGTTTGCACCTTTGTTACATACCATGCGGTTTACGTTTTGAATTTTCACTTTCGAAATTCGAATTTTTGTGTGAGTTCAATAAGTGTGCAGTCACGGAAAAGGTTGTATTGGAAGATTGGAAGTGATTTATTTTTCTGACGGATAATTAGTGACGAACTAAGAAGCAAACAGTCAACAAAAATCCATTCCAACCCAGAAACAAATAGGCTAAAAAAGCTTTACTTGTAGCTTAGGATGCTACAAGTAAAACACAAAGAAATCTTTTGCAAACTCTTATTCAATGTTTTCTTACCCCAATATCGATAAAGTGCCCAACCCTACAGCTTCTAACAAGCATTCAACCGCATTTCGTCTCGCAAATACCTTTGCACAAAACTCCTTCAAGATTTATTTATTCCGTCTCAAACAAAAGAAGGGTCGCGGCAGCTGATTTCGTTTTTTGTAATAGAAATACCAGACTTATCCGAATTTGAATACTTTATTTCATGCTAAAACCACCCTTATTGTTAAATCAATAGAGTTCAAGATAAAATTTTAGGGCAGCAAAATAATGTTGTCACACGAAAAAATAGTCCACGCGTTCAAGAATTAGTACTCAAATTACTTGACTCCACCAGAAGAGGTCTTATTACAGAAAAGGGTACGTATTGCGGTACCGCATTGTGGAATTAAAAATAGTGTAAATGTCTTTAAAAAAATAAAGGAAGTGGGTTGAAGTTTGTCCAATTTTGACAGCTAATCCTGACATTTAATTAGTGGTGTTACTAGAAAATTAAAAGGATATTTTTTTCGTGTGGCAATAATTGGGCCATTGAGATGGTTAATTAAAAATGTCGCATAATGTGTGACACGTGCCGGTTTCTACTAAATTTCCGGGATATTTTTCATTAGTAAACATAAAAAAAACATACAACAAATTTGATTAATATTCCTTTTTTACAGTTTCGCTGCACAAACACAGAAAGAAATAAGAAAAATTAAAAATGAACTTGGAGATGAAAACATTGCCTCACGAAGACAGTAATCTGATATCAATTGACAAACATTACATCAACTCGCACAAGAAAAGTCTACTCCGATAAAATCACTAACTCAGTTTAATCCGTACACCTGCCTAAAATTTTCAGTGACTGCAATGCAAACAACCTCGGCCACATACAACGGTTATTCCAATTCCAGACAAACCCAGTCAGATATTGTAAGTAGACAGTTTGCTCCGCTTAACCCGATCGTCGGTGACGTAAGCACGTCAAATTGAATAACAGAATATACCTAGCTGGAAGCGCCCCGGATGGATTAATGTGTCTCCTAGCCTTACCTGCTTGCCTGGTAGGTGCGCTGTTTTCTGACCTACATACCTACCTAATAAGATAGATTGTGTTCTAGTTGGAAAAGCTACCGTTGGTGTTATCTACGTTTTGGGATAGCTGAAATGTAACTTAGTTTTCATAGTCGAGAAAGTGTTTTCATTGTTTTGTGTTATTTAAGAAGAAAACATTTAAAAAAATAAAAATCAATGGGGGATTAGTTAGACTTTAAGACCACCAGTGTCTTGTTTTGAGAGTATCAGACGTAGTTTTTAGGGTTCCGTACCCAAAGGGTAAAAACGGGACCCTATTACTAAGACTCCGCGATCCGTCTGTCTGTCTGTCTGTCCGTCTGTCACCAGGCTATATCTCGTGAATCGTGATAGCAAGGCAGTTGGAATTTTCACAGATGATGTATTTCTGTTGGCGCTATAACAACACATACTAAAAACAGAATAAAATAAATATTTAAGTTGGGCTCCCATACAACAAACGTGTTTTTTTTGCCGTTTTTTGCGATAATGGTACGAAACCCTTCGTGCGCGAGTCCGACTCGCAATTAGCCGGTTTTTAGTTAAAATAGAGTTTTCATCGTACAGTTTTACTTAGCATTTAAACAAAAGAAAAAAAAAATTCAACAACGAAAAACTCGCTGATATATTTTTTTTCAATCGGATTTGCCCAAAATAATACTTTTAAAGACCCTCCGATTAAACACAAAACTAAATGGTACAATAACTATGAACAAATTAAAGCACATAACTAACTACTTGTCCCTTTTTTAAGCGTTTTACCCGCATTATTAATTTAATATTTTTTTCATATTCAAAACTTCTGTTCTTTATTCGAGTGCACACGCACGGATGGACACTGCGTTCGCTTTTTGAATGTCACTCTCTAAATGCTAGTCATTGTATTTTATCGTGGACAATGACGTCATCGTATCGATAAAGTGACAACGTGGACAGCCCTAATCGTGTTATAAAAATGTTATTCAAACGCTATTTTTATTTGTTTCAATAGAATGATTTTTGGAGCATTTAATTTTGCGTTGTTTTTAATAAAAGATCACGAAATGGTAGAGTGATGGTGTTAAAGTGTGCATCGCAAAATTATTACCTTTTAAATAAACTACTTTTTTTAGTGACCTGGTGAAGGTTGCAGGGATCCGCTGGATAAGGGACGCACGGAACCGGTCAATGTGGCGACACTTGGGAGAGGCCTATGTCCAGCAGTGGACGTCTTTCGGCTGATATGAAGATGATGATATTTTTTTTTGTATAGGCGAAGTTGGTTGGATAGTTATCTTATTATCTTCTATTTGTTTTGATAGACAATAAACTACTTTTACCAATCATATTCTCTGCAACCCCATCTCTCATCTTAATTTATTTCCAATAATATCTTCCCGAATATCTTCAAAGAGATCTCAAGATAACGAGGATGCAGCTCCTTGACATCAATACGATACTCAAAGATAACTATCACACTTCCGACCTTCATACACACAATATGTTGCTACAATCGGTTACCTATGCAATCGATAATCCTACAGAGCACAGAGCCATTAGACAAGACAGGTGACAATGTCAATTTCTTAAATTTTGACATTTCGTCCGTTGCTATCGTTGATAGACTGACAATTTGTTTACAGCCTCTGTGACGATGCCTTGATGGCCACTGCAAGAGATCGCAATGTCAAAACTTTACATATAAACCATCGATGTCAGTTAATGTCGTTATTACTATCAATCAACTTAGACTGTTCAAAAACATGCTTGGATCAGCTTCTATCTAACCGGATAATGGAGCGACTGCCGATCTTGGCAAGAGTGGTGACAGATTGCATGGTTTCTGATTTCCATATAGATTGTCAAAGATCTTAAAATTACAACAGGAACTAACGGCTTAACATGCTTACCGAAGCATGGAGGACACTCGGTATGTATTGGATGATCAACCATCGACCAAACTCAACAAGCTGTAGGTTGAAGATCAACCCGTGCGCTTGTTAAAACTTGTCTACGTGCTTTTCACCGTCACCGTCGACGAGCCGTGATAATTCCTTGAATGGCTATGACAGTCGAAACTTGCGCTCAGGGGCTTTATGCTTAGCACGCACTGCAATTTTTATTCGCACGAATTTTTTCCACCCACAGATCGGTCACAGAATGACCTATGGAAATTTGTGAAGCCGCATGCACTGCGGAAATAAAATCGCGCTCAAATTGTACAAAAAATTTGCGCTAGTTTTTATTCGCGCGAATAAAAATCGCAGTGCGTGTTAAGCCTTACTCTGATATGTCAAATCTATCATGGTTCCACTGTGAGAGAGAGGCGGAGCTATACAGAACAAATAGCACTATCCCTTTTCCATAGCGGAATCATGATGACTTTGACATGTTATAAGTACAGCCCCAGTACAATTGTACGGCCATGAATATGCAAAGCGCGGCGTCTAGTCGTTCCGTGTTCTGTGGATAAAATGGTAGAGGAAATAGAATCGTTTATAGACGAGTTACTCGATTGTGGGTAAAAGGGGTGTATTCATGATCAATTGATATTATGTGAACCGATGTAGCTTCGATATTGATACGTCTTTTTTGTTGCGGAAGACCTTTGAGAAAGAAGTAGGTACGAGTAACTATCGATAAATGGATTTATATTTAGTCTGTTTTATAGAAGTAACTGTAAAGTTGTATGGGAAAAGATTATGACAGTACCTATGCAAATGTTACGAGGGAAAATGTGGTGAGGAATGTTAAAATTATAGAAAAAGATCATAAAAAGGATGGATGATGGGCCGTGTGAAAAATATGGCCAGAAAACCGGTGCAACTGAGGTGAAGATTGAGATGCAGTAAGGGCGAAGAAACAAGTAGCATGGATTTGGAGAGGCCTATGTCCAGCAGTGGATGCTATAGGCTGATGATAGGAGAAGAAAAGATGGTGTGCCGACCGAGTTAATGACGCCCTTAGGCTGGAGAATAGTAAGCTTTTACAGAACTTGGAGAGCCTAAAAATTAATAATAGTGATGGATCCTGGGTAGAAAAGTCAGTGATATTATCAAATAATAATGGACACGTATTTTATGCTTTACCAAATCAATAAAAATGTACAAAGATAAAGCGCATCAAAGTTCAGCCCCCGTACCCTGACGTATAAAACTACCATAGTTCGACTGTAAAAAAGGGATTTTGAATACAAGTCATATACATCTGTCCCTTAAGCACATTCAAAATAAACTTGCTCTAAGAGCTTATGGTCACCCCCCAGGAGTCCGCTTGTGACGTCAATATGTCAGTATAAAGTGTACTAACGGCGTGACGTCACGATATTTCAACGCATTATATCGTCATCACTTTATGTTTACGTGTCATAAGCTTTTTAGGGTTCCGTACCCAAAGGGTAAAAACGGGACCCTATTACTAAGACTCTGCGATCCATCTGTCTGTCTGTCTGTCTGTCACCAGGCTGTATCTCATGAACCGTGACAGCTAGAGAGTTGAAATTTTCACAGATGATGTATTTCTGTTGCCGCTATAACAACAAATACTAAAAATAGAATAAAATTAATATTTAAGTGGGGCTCCTATACAACAAACGTGATTTTTATGCCGTTTTTTGCGATAATGGTACGGGACCCTTCGTGCGCGAGTCCGACTCGCACTTGGCCAATTTTTTTTTTATTAACCTACGGACAAAAAAACTAATTTTCAGTTATAACATCCCTATTTGCATAATCAAGTGAAGAGAAGATATTTATCATAAAAAATACTGAGGACGAATTACGTGCTTTGTTAGTCTCTAAAACAAAAGAGAAAGAAATCCGTTCAGTAACAATATAGATTGCCACAAATATATTTTCAACAACACTGTTGTCTCCTATTGTCAAGTAACTCAAGACACCCATGGGACTTGTAATGGCTCTCGCCTCATCGAGTAACTGTCAGACAGCCACCATGGTGACTGACGTTCGAGTAACTGTTCAAAATTGCCCAGGGGATTTCAAATATCTTCCTGTTTGCTGGGTCGTCTTTATGGTGTTACAGAATCATTGTAAAAGTAGCTTTTGATATGGTTTACAAAACATAAGACAGGAATAGTTTCCTGTCTTAGAATATTTATGATTAATAAACTAAGATAAGTTTATTATATTTTTTTAATTGATTTAGTTACCTTCGATCCTGCGACCCGCTGCATTATCAGTTGATTTTAATTTATCGTGTGATTTTATTTTAGTTTTTGAGTGACTTTATTTAATTTATTATGTATTGACATTTTGCTTGGAAATTATTTTTACTGTTTTTACGTAAATTTTAATATGATTTCACATTTTGTTTGTAGCTGATTATATTTTATTATGATTTTATTTTTCTCACAGAGAGGAGGCCTGTGTCCCAGCAGTGGAAACATTAATAGGCTGATGATGTGTGATGTGTGTGTGTGATGATTTTATTTGTAATGTGGGGTTTAAGTTGCCTTATTATTATTAAAGAAACCCATTATTTTTCTGGAATAAAAAGTGCCTAATGGCACATATACGTCAGCGATGGTGGAGCTTTCAATCATTGATAGAACTTTCGTAATATGATCAATAGAGAGTACCTTTTACCATAACATACACATGGATAAACAATTTCACGTTTTTATAATAAGGTTTACTTCAGATTAATAAATTCATATCAAACCTTAGCCCTGATTAGCAAGGTATAAAAAAGTAGCTACAAAAACAGTTCCTGCGTCATCAATCAATATGGAGTGTAATTTTTTTAAGTAAACTGTTAGATTATCTTCTTTGTGACGGATCTGTGAGATTTGTCATGAATATCATAATTGAGTTTAAACAGGTTTGAAGGACGTCATTGAATCTTTAATTAGTACCACAAAATTCTTGTTTGAACTTAAGTTGGTTATATTCCTGTCGAAGAGTACCATCTAACTTCTAGAGTTATCTTATAGTTCGCTGATGTTAGGGGCGGGACACACAGAAACACCGAAAAGACGTAAGACGAGGTCGCGTCGCAGACGTCTGTGCCCTGTCTCGTCTTCGAGTCGCAGTTAAAGTATATGAAAGATCGAGACAGAGCGTGGACGGGACGCGAAGACAAGTGAGACGATACTGCATTTCTCACATGCTTTGTATTTAAGCGTCTGCTTTTAAAACGAATACATGTCTTCTTCAGAAGACAAGGATGTTCTGGCTTTGGTTGAACTTGCTGAACTTAATATTCAAAGGGTTCAAAGTAACCTCCTGCGCACCCCTTTCTGCCGCGTCTTGACTCTTGTCTGCGTCTCACCTCTTCTATATATTTTCGAATAGGGCGCAGTCGTCGTGTCCGCGTCTCGTCCGCACCCTGCCGTTTCGGTTTATTTTGTGTCGCCACGATTCTATACATTTTGTATGAAAATTTATTTATGATGAGGCGCCGCGTCTGCAACGTGTCTTCGTCTCACGTCTTTTCTGTTTGTCCCGCTCCTTAGGGTCAAGTATAAGGAGAAATCTGTAATTGCAAATAGTTTTAACATTAACATTAGAAGCAGGATATTTACGATGTTTACTGTTTATTGTGAGTTTCCGATATTTCGGTGCTATTTATTTATTTATTTATCCATAAAATTGTACAATTTGAACAATATAATCATTTTTAAAGCTATTAAGAATATTCACAAGAATGAAAGATGAGCAACTGCACCTGAGCTAGGCCGAGCCTGTATTTCAGGACGCAGTTCACTTTACAGAAATTTTGAACAACAGTAGTTTCGTTTAACATATATTATAACACTTTAAAGCAAAATAAGGTTTTATAACAAAGTGAGTGAGTGGTGTATGCTTGTGTTGAGTGTGTTTGAGTGAGTGTGGTATTCTTGTGTTAGGTGTGTTTATGAATTTGTTTTTATTTTAAGGTTTTAAGAAGATCTTCTGTAGTTTCGTAATCACAAGTAATTAGGAAGTTCAATATTTTGAATTTGCATTCTCGGTTACTTAATGTATAGATGTTAAGAATAGTATTTAATTTATTGTAGTATTTATATGTAGTAGCATAGGTAGTATATATATGTTTGTTATTTATTTTAGTATTTAATTTGTGTATTGCAAGCACCATGATCACGGATAAACTGAAGTTATTGCGGCGTGGCTGTTTACGAGGAGACAAATCGGTCTACCCTCTTTCTTGTTCGTTTTTTTGCACTCAGTACCGCTACCACTGTCACTCGCTTCTGTTCCCGACACACGAAACTAACTTGTGTCCGCTCGCGAACCTTTTTCGGCACGACTGGATTCCAAGCTCTCGACAGTTGAAATCCATCCTCCCGGATGAAATTTTTATATATGGTAATCTCGATAGCTTCCCTCACCAGTCTAGGGATATATTGGTGTTCTGTCCAAATGATCTGAGAGTTATGTAACTCAATCCAGTGGTTCAATCCTGATTCCAAAAGATGTTGAGATATGGCCGATTTTTGGGTGTCATTGTTCTTTACCGCCCTGATATGCTCTGAAATTCGACAAGCAACCGTACGCTTCATCTGACCGATGTATGACTTACCACAACTACAATCTACTTTATAAACACCGGGCTTTTCCAGTGCAAAGTTGTCCTTCGGCGAGTGTAGCATCTGTGACACTTTTCTGAAAGGAATGAAGACAGTCTTTACGGCGTTTTTCCGTAGAATGTTAGCAACCTTATCAACGTGCTTGCAACAGCGCCGAAATATCGGCAACTCGCAACAAACAGTAAACATGGTAAATAGCCCGCTTCTAATGTTAATGTTAGTGACCATGACAGTTTAAAACTTATATTGCAAATAGTTATCAGTATTATGACAACAAAGAGACAGCAAACAAGAGACTTTCGAATTAAGAACCTCCTTTTTAACTCGTTTAAAAATAGAACGTCTCTGTTCTCCATCTCTCTGAACCTTATTAAAATTCTTTATACTTTGGCTTTGTGGTGGCCCAGTGGCTAATATCTCGTCTCTTATGCTTGAGGTCGTGGTTTTCAATCGCCAACCCGTCTTGAAAAAGCTTGGCGATTAATGCTTGCACCTTCGCTGTTTAAGAAGACATGAAGTTCTTTTTCTGAAGAGAGCTTATGAAGAAAAGAAGAGAAGAGGCCTTTGCCCTGCAGTGGGATAGTAACATGCTGGTATTATTGTTATATCACACCACAACATACCAGATTAGTAGACAGGTAACAGAAGAGTGCGGAGGCCAGTCTATTAAACCTTCATCATCATCAGTGTTACACTAATAATCTATACTATATATATATATTTATATATATAATATTTATATAAATATATATTATATATTATATATATAATATTATAAAGCTGAAGAGTTTGTTTGTTTGTTTGTTTGAACGCGCTGATCTCAGGAACTACTGATTGGAATAGAAAAATTATTTTTGTGTTGGATAGTCCATTTATCGAGGAAGGTTATAGGCTATATAACATCATGCTACAACCAATAGGAGCCGAGCATAAATGAAAAATGTTGCAAAAACGGGCAAAAATATTCCTTTTTGAGAGCCGGTGGAAACAAAAGTTTACAGGTTACATTCGTATAGTAGTAAGGGTAGGTAGGGTAGGATAGGTAGGGTAGGGTAGGTGTAGGTTATGTGTAGGGTAGGTGTAGGGTAGGTGTAGGGTAGGTGTAGGGTATGTGTAGGGTAGGTGTAGGGTATGTGTAGGGTAGGTGTAGGGTAAGTGTAGGGTAGGTGTAGGGTAAGTGTAGGGTAGGTGTAGCGTAGGTGTAGGGTATGTGTAGAGTAGGTGTAGAGTAGGATAGGTAGGATAGGGTAGGTACGTGTAGCCAGTTAACGGGAGCGAAGCCGCGTGGGACAGCTAGTATTAGATAAAGACGAAAGTTTGTGAGTGTGTGTGTTTGTATGTTTGTTACTTCTTCACGCTCAAACGGCTGGACGGATCTGGATGAAATTGGCACAGAGATAGATTATAGTCTGGCATAGCACATAGGATATCATCTCGGGAATAAGTTCCCTTGGGATCATATTCCACGTTAACGTGGGCGAAGCCGATGGCAGAAACTATAAGTTTGGCACAAAAAGGCCTATTCTCGTAATGAGAAACATTCAGCATTTTGTCGCAATCTCATCTCAGTGTCAAAGATGAAGAGTTAGTTATTTTTGACAGATTGAGGCTGATAAAAGAAGGTAAACGTTTTAAAATACGAAAATTGCCCTACAGATTTTTTAAACTGATATTAACATTCAAAAGTGATGAAGTCATTTAGGTGTAGTTTTGAAATTGGCATCTAATAGAATCTCGATGGTGTAGTGGTGGCAAACACTATTGCTGAGCATGAGGTTCTGGATCCGATTCCCGGAGCGGGCAATTTTTTTTTTTTTTCTACTGTAATCTCGCTCTTGACCACTATTGAGATGGTAAGCGATGAAGTGGTCGATGTGAAGTACGCTTGCCTAGAAAAACCTACTCTTTTTTTATTATTTATCGGCTTGCGCTTGACCACTATCTAACCTGATAGTAAGCGATGATGTGGTCGTCGGTGAAGCACGCTTGCCTAGAAGTAACCTATTCACTCTTGACTTAAAGACCCCGAGATTGTAGCTGTCGGGAAACACATACTACGGCAGGGAATTCCACTCTTTAGCTCTCTTTCGGGTTTCTCCATCTGGAATATCTCAACAGCAGCCCGGAGGCTGGATTTGTGCCCGGTTGATGGCAATAGAATCGTGCCCTTTAACATGGGATTTAATCTTAAGTTTACACTAGTCGAAAATTCTTTCATACAAACGTAGTCTAGGGATTATTCCACTGTTTGACAATGTACGTTCAAAATAAAAAGTGATATCAATTTGTCTCATCATTATCTAGCCCTGTATGGAAGCAATAAAGTAAAAAAAGAAAATATTTGAAAATTTGAAAGTCTATTTCTTCGAAGTTTTAAAAACATTGATTTGGAGCGTTTGAAGGCTGATGCGGGTATGATTGACTGGGGGCCTTTTTTCACCTGCGAGGATATAGACTCAATGGTGTCAATCTTCAGCAGGACTATCTTAGAATTGTACGAGTCACATGCTCCCCTTAAAAAGGTAAGGGTCAAACACCTTCCTGCGCCTTGGCTATCCCCAGTAATAAAAACTCAGATGGCTAAGCGTGACAAGGCTAAGCGTTTGTACAGGAAGCGGCCCACGGAGGAAAACTGGAATATTTACAAGAAGATGCGAAATCGCTGCAGTCGTTTGTGTAGGAATGCAAAAAGGCGCCACATTCACAACTCAATTGATAACTTCAACCCAGCACAAGTATGGCAATTTTTAAAGACTCTTGGTATTGGCAAAGCCATTAGCAAGAGTTCTCCTGGTAAGATGGACCTCAATGCACTTAATGCACACTTTTCTAAGTCACCAATCACCCTCGACAACCACGTTAAAACCTCCACTCTCAAAGAACTCTCTAGTCTTCCTTTGCCAGCAAATACTTCTTTCTCATTCCACCCAATTACTGAATTAGATATTAAGAAATGTATCCAATCCATATCCACTAAAGCGGTAGGTGATGATGGCCTTCAACTCCAAATGTTCCTACCTATTTTAAGTGAAATAGTTCCTATCATAACTCACATAGTAAATTTTTCTCTTTTCCAAAACTCCTTTCCTTCAGCTTGGAAAAGGGCTCACGTCCTACCCCTTCCTAAAGTTTCAAATCCCTCCTTACCTTCCCATTTCCGTCCAATATCCATCCTACCAATCCTCTCCAAAGTCCTCGAGAGTATTGCTCAGAAGCAACTTTCTTGTTATTTGTCCTCTAATAGCCTGCTGAGTCCTTACCAATCTGGTTTCAGACCTGGCCATAGTACTGTGACCACTCTTGTCAAAATAACTGACGATATAAGACTGGCTATGGATAATAAATGTCTTACTGTATTGGTTCTGCTGGACTTCAGCAGTGCTTTTAACTCAGTTGACTTTGACATACTCTTAGGAATCCTTTCCTCTCTTAATGTCTCTGCTTCGGTAATTGAATGGCTCAAATCTTATCTTCGGGGCCGCTCGCAGTCTGTTCGAGCCGATGAGGACTCCTCTGACTGGTGTGACTTGACTGCGGGCGTTCCCCAGGGTGGCGTCCTCTCTCCTCTCCTCTTCTCAATTTTCATAAATGCTATCACTAAGGTCCTAACTTCTAACTATCATCTCTATGCAGACGACTTGCAGCTATATCGACATTTTAAAGTGGGTGATCTGGTTGGGGCTGTGTCTGCCATCAATAGTGACCTTGAAAATATTAACAAGTGGGCAAAATCCTTTGGACTCTTACTGAACCCAACCAAATCTCAAGCGCTCATTGTTGGTGGTAGATACATGCTCAGCCTTTTAAATCACCAAGCCCTCCCACCAGTAGTTTATGATTCAGTGCCCATATGCTATTCGAAAAGCGTGAAAAACCTAGGCGTCTATATGGACACTAACCTCTCTTGGGAGGTTCATGTTGCTGATGTAAGTAAAAGGGTCTTCTACTCTTTTCAGTCTCTTAAACGTCTCCAAAAAATCTTACCATTTCGCACTAAGGTCACTCTTGCTCAATCTCTCCTTCTACCGCTCATAGACTATGCGGATGTCTGTTTTCTAGATGCAACGGAGGTACTCCTAAATAAACTCGAGCGACTGCAGAACTTGTGCATCCGCTTTATTTTTGGCCTCCGCAAGTACGACCACGTGTCGGAATTTCGGACTAAATTAAAGTGGCTGCCGATTCGGCGTCGTCGAGATACCCATATCTTATCTCTCCTCTATACTATCTTACACAATCCTAATTCTCCTCAATACCTTCGTGAACGCTTTGAGTATTTTGTCCCAAGGGGTAAACCCTGTCGCACTTCCACTTCTCTTCTCCTTCGTACCCCACGTCACACTTCCAGCCGCTATGATGGCTCCTTCTCTGTTACTGCAGTGCGTCTCTGGAACTCTCTACCACATTCCCTACGCGACAGCCCTTCTCTGAATGTCTTCAAGAGGAAAATCAAGGATCATTTTCTTTCGGAATGACATAATATTAGTATATGTATGTTGTATATTTTGTACTTATGTATGTATGTATTTTTTGTACTTATGTATGTATGTATATTTTGTGCTTATGTATGTATATTTATGATTTATGTTATATTATTCTAAAATTGTACACTGGACTACTTCTCTTCTTTTGTAAACTCTCTCTATCACTCTAAGGTTTGCTGGTAGAAAACTCTTCTTAGAGTTAAGCTCGCCTTTGTACATCAACTTTATAATCACTCATGTTGTATATGTAATTTTTTGTGTACAATAAAGAATTAAGAATTAAGAAAGTTATGAAATGTGTTCTAGGACAGTAACCGTTGTGTATTGTATGTGTTACTAGCTAGTTTTAAATACTTTAGATTGTAATCTGTGGAGAACGTAGTGGGTAGCATAATAATTATATAAATGTAATATTTAAGATAGTATGACTGTATCTTATTAAACCTACCTACCTATTATTGTGCTACTGTTTGTTTTTCCTTAAATAAATAAAATAAAATAAATAAAATACATTTTATTTATTGGTTAAGTTGCTTTGTTCTTAAAAAAGATCGTGCTTAATAGTACAATTAAATTAATGTACCTATTGCTTGCTCATTTTATGTTATTTAAATAGATAATTTCAACTTGTACGTGCTTAATAAATAAAACTTTCACTCAAATATAAATTTTTGTTGCTCTGTAATTAAGAAAAATAGAAATTCCCTATTTTGTACGTGGCTAAAACACTATCCACGAAAAGCCAGAATAAAAGAAACCTCATTTTGCCCGCCATTGTGAAAATTTTTCACAACTCGTTTTATTGTTGAAAATGATTTCTTAGTATTATTTTCTTCACAAGATTGTTGAAAAACGTCGTATGATACACGTGTGTATTGATGATTACCGTCCTCAGCTCTCTTAAGACCCTCACCTACGGCTCGGGTCTCAATGGCGCCTCAGCGGTAATCACCAACATTGCACACTTGTACCATAATGTACTATTAATCCATCAACAGTTTAATTAATTTCCACTTCATGGTCATTAATTTAAGAGGATCATAATTGTAATCAATCAAGTTCATCTCTCCTTTAAATTAAATTCGCTTCCTGCCTTCGGGATTCAGAGCGTTTAATTTGGAAAGGGATATCCTCTGAGGATAAACCAGTTATACCAATTAGAGGCAAAACTCAAAACATTTAAATATTTAAAAGGTATATAAATCAAGTAAGAGTGAACAAATGTTACACAGAGGTACAGAACTGGCCGATGTGGCGACGCGACGCAATCTATTCCCAGCAGTGGACGTCTTTCGGCTGAAATTATGATATTTTTAGCAGTTGTTCTGTAGGGTACCATACCACCCGCAGTTAGTTTATATCCTAAGTATCCTGAAAAGTCGTACTAGGCGCTATGAAGCATTTATCCGTTTTGCGCGGATGTGACGCATACTTCCCTATTTGTAAATAAGTTTTGCGCGGATGTGACGCATACTTCCCTATTTGTACATAATGCCTAAGGCATTAAGACCGCCTTTGTACTTGTGCATAAAGTTTTATAAATAAAATAAAATAAATAATTTATTTACAACCACATTTTTAACGGTATGCGTATACCACTAAAACATATATAAGTATTGCGATACCTGTTTTAACAAGACGGAGTTCACTCCTTACCTTTCATTTTGGTAACTCAACAATATTCATTGTGTGTTTTACGCTACGCAATGCAAGAGAAACAATCCGTACTCTCTACTCTTTGAAATTACACAATTAGGGTAGTGAACCCAAAAAAAATCCACTTAATATTAATTTATTAATTTTAATTATTATTATTAAAAATAATAAATTATTATTAAGACCAACATTATAAAGATTTAAAGTTCTCTGGATCTACTGAATCGATTCAGATGAAATTTGGCATGGAGATAGTTTGTATTCCCTTGGGATGATAAAGCACTTATTACGCGGGCGACGCACAGAAGCTAGTTAATCATAATTCCAAACAGCCAAAGTGGCCCTGCCAGAATCTTTTTACCTAATATGAGTACCTGTAACGATAAATGATAAATGATTTTATTTCTGTAAGTTGGTTAGTACAAACACTTTTACATGTCGATCATATTTAAAAAAAAAAATAGATGAAGTCGGCGTTTCCTATCTGACTACTCTGAGAAGAAAGGCCGAAACAAACTCAGAGGTCACAGTCTCTTTTAAAGTCCAGACAAAAATCTTGGTTAGATCATGTGAAGACCATGTAGATTGATGTCTGAAATGGTCTTTTGAGGAAAGAACCAGCCAGATTGCGTGGACCTGTCCAGTCAGTGCACGCATTTGTCAATAACCGAGCAGCTCAACACAGAATTTAAGGAGCTCTAACCTAGTAGCCTTCAAAACAAGAGAATGATCTAGCATATTCTGGGTTAGCTCGTTCTATCGAAAACCTCATCTATTGCTTTACCATTGGGCGTACCTTGTTGACTGGGAAAACTAAGATTTTACCAACATCAACTAAAGACAGTTTCTATGTGCGTATATCCCTGTAAAGGGCCTAGATTTGAAGATATAGTTAAACAAATAGTAATGATTATATCAACGATTATGATATTTTTATCACAACACCGGTACACGTTGGTACCGGCAGGTGGTAGCTCATATCTGAGTAGGGAGTAAATAATCAAATATTTAAATATGGCTTAGTAACTGTTGATTTAAACATATAATTGTAATATAGGTCATGAGGTTCATAAGAGCTATATTTTGTATTTGTTTTGGTCAGAGAAAGTATCGGATATTTAGACAAATATAATGTATGGGGTTTTATACGTATGTTATACCTTATAATAGTAAATAAATGGCGCCACATGTATCTAACTACGACTTATAGCCGTGACATAAAGCTTCGGATGTTGAGGCTTTTTTAACCGACTTCTCAAAAAGGAGGCGGTTATCAATTCGAATGTATTTTGTTTATATGTGTGTTACCTCAGTACTTTTTACTAGGTGAACCGATTTTGATTATTCTTTTTTTTATTTTCTAATTAACAAGAGTATTTTTGTAAAACACCATTTAACGAAAAATTTGGTGTTTTACAAAAATACTCTGGTAGTTAGAGTATTTTTGTAAAACACCAAAGTTTTTTAAAAACGTAAGTATGGAGTTATCTGGTCCTTGGAAGCTTGGAAGGACACAGAGGGGTCAATAATTAGTAGGAAGGCCTTTCCCCAGCGGTGAGATAATACGGGTCAAGGCTACCTAAATCTTGGATGCAGCCTAGAAGCAGATTTGTAACAAAAAGTGCCATAGAATACAGTAGGTATGTCTCAATCTTCAATCACTTCCATAGTTCTAATAAAAGCTTCACCCATTCCAAAATCTTAATAGTATTGTTCCAAGTCGGCCGTTCCAGGTTGCCTGGAAGAGATCGCGGCAAGCGATAAGGCCGGGCGGCCTTATCGCTTGCCGCGATCTGTATGTGTTTTAGACTTAAGTTTCTTTTTATTAATGTATTTTATGGTGTACAATGAAGCGTCTAATAAATAAATAAGTCACCCTGAAATAATTCCGTTAATATTCACAAATTAACATGCACAAATCAAGTCGGTTCCGCGTAGGTGCGCAAGCGCAGGGTTGCACTAAACATGTCAATGTGGGGTCAACATGTTAATATTCGTCAATCAACGCATGCATTAGTAATATCACGAACTGTCACGCCACTGCATTGACACCTGCCTGGGTAAAGGCTCCCACAGACAGGTGCGAAGTGACAATGCTACAACGCGTTTTCATAGAAATGGTTACTCTTGTCTATAAAAACATATTTTTATACGGCAAGCAAAGCCGATGTTGACTGTTCTGCGAAATTGCAAAGTAATTAAAATCACTTTTTTAACAGATATAATATTTTGTGTGAAAATGGGTTAACGCGTTGTCGCTTTGAGTCTTTCTGTGGATGCCATAAAATACGAGTGAAAAAAAATTGTCAACACCTTTTCTCGCTACAAAAATGTAGTTATATTCCGATTTGACGCGAGAAAATGCGTCGCCCAAATTTTGTCACACCCGCTATGTTGACAGCTGGAGTCACCTGGAATTTTATTAGCTTAGTAGCTTATAAAACCCTTTTCAATCAATTCTGTTTTGTGACGTCATGTTACCGTTAAATTTGTCCTATTTTATCATTTAAGGTTACACTAGTCGAAAATTCTTCCATACAAACGTAGTCTAGATTATTCCACTGTTTGACAATGTACGTTCAAAATAAAAAGTGATATCAACTTGTCTCATCATTATCTAGCCCTGTATGGAAACAAAAAAGTAAAAGTAAACATTTGAAAGTTATGAGCGTCGGAAGTTCCACATTTCGACACTAATTTTAACGCATTTTTGGGTGCGAATAAATACCATAAGAAGACGGAAAATTGCAAAACGGCCACCATACAGGGATAAATTAGTAGTTCAACAATGCAAATAATTTTATTTTGAACAGATACGTTTTGTTTTTTTTTCATGATATCCAGACTCCCAAAGGTCTGTTTATAAAATTTCGTGCGCTCGGTTTCGTCCTAAATCATTATCCATTTCGCTATAAATTTGCAAAAGTGTGTATTCATACGCGAACTAGCTTCCTACTGCTCATCACAGCACCAATCTCTTCAGAAAGTGTTGTCGGTTGATATAAAATGCATTTTAAAACCGCGAACAAAATAGTTCGTGCCGTTGACTAGTGTAACCTTAAATGATCATTGTCGATTGGTTGCTTCTTCAGGAAAAAGGTAATCACAAAAATAACATGTGTTCTCCTTGAAGTCAAAGTCAAATGTATTTATTTCAATTAGGTCGTTAAGCGGCACTTTTGAACGTTAACAATTAAAATTTACAAGTAATAAAAAAATATTCTACCGTGCATTCGGAAAAGTAGCTTGTTATGGAGAAGAACGCACAAGAAACTCCAATGAATTTGAACAGATTTGAAATATAATCCGCAGGTAAAAGTATGTACGAGTAATAAGGGTACGATGGGACTGTCATACGAGTGTTGATTATAATAATCCTTAATTATAATCCCTGGCACGTAAGTTAGCAAGAGTCGTTAGTTGCGCAGAAGTAGTTTTTTAGGTACCTTTGGTAAAGAAGCGGGGCGCGGGGAACGTTTAGGACCATTCCGAGCGCGCGATTGGTTGGTCAGTTAACTAAAGGATCGACTGACCAATCCTGTCGCGTCCACTTTCCGTTTATTTTGTATAGTGGTTGGTCAATTCGCGGAATATGCGCGAACTTACCCCCACTACGCCAAAACCTTGCCAACTTACGTGCCGGGCACTATAAGAACAAGTTTTCCTATTTTAAATTGCGTAATAGACCAAAGTTAATAACAGCAAGATTTCAGCATAATTTGTCCCAATTCTGGACAAAGGACATACATCTATACTAATATACTAATACTAATATACTAATACTAATACTAATTACTAATAATATTATAAAGAAATAAAATTTGTAAGTTTGTAAGTTTGTATGTAGGGGGTAATCTCTGGAACTAATGATCCAATTCTAAAAATTTCACCAATAGAAAGCTACATTATTCCTGAGTGGCATAGGCTATTTTTTATTCCCGAAAATGGGTCATGTGGGGTGGTCCACGGGAGCGAAGCCGCGGGCAACAGCTAGTAAATAATAAAAACAAAGGTACAAAATTACAAACACATAAAATAATGAAAGCATTCAAATAGCCTGAACAACAGAATTACATATTTTATCTAAAGCAAAAAAGCTGAAGAAAACTTAAAATTATTACTGATTACACACTGTATTGCTTTACCCAGCATTTCGCAACGATCACCATCATGGCCGCTTTCAAACACACAATCTCCCATCTCATCTCTCATGTTACAATCGCCATTCTAATCCAAAACAAAAGATTACCACTCCAGTGAATCACTGAACCATGAAACCAAAACCAAAAAAAATATTACGACGTCATCGAATTCTCGTTAACGTGGGACCAACTTGCGCCATAATCCCCTAAACCAGGCAGGTCAGGGGTCAAAACATGGTTGATTTATTTGTGAGCATAGACCTTAGGGATGGTCTATGAGTAAAAGAAGCTATACTTATTGAAATACCAGTTCTAGAGTAACTAATGGTTTGAAGTGTAATAATTTATTTTCGGGTTGCATTGGGCATCGGGCATATCGTGGCAATTAGCTGAGAAATAGAAGAGCGGTTTGAAATGGGCTTTGATTCGAGTCGGATTAAGAAATATGAAGTAATACGGCCACAGATATACAGGGTGTTTGGAAGGGAGCTGTACATACGCCTAGGGTAGAAACTAGGGATAGTCTGCTACCTACCCCCGCCCATTATATTGACCTTGGCCTCAAGGTTTTTTTTTAATTTATTATTATTTTTTATTTGACTTTTTTATGATTTTTTGACTAAAACTACCTGTAGCTCAAAATCTATCCATGGGACCGGTCGGCTAATGGTCTTGTTTTAATCGTTAGAGTCTTAGGGTCCTGCAAAAAATTATTTTACACCAGAAAATTGTGGAGAAGAAAAGTTATGGGGCCTGAAGTACCGTAGTAAGGTAAAGAAATAATTTTAAGGGCAACTTTCTATGGGGTTTAAAAAAAAACTAACAGGGTTGGAGTTTTCAATTTTCTGGTGTAAAATAATTTTTTGCAGGACCCTAAGACTCTAACGATTAAAACAAGACCATTAGCCGACCGGTCCCATGGATAGATTTTGAGCTACAGGTAGTTTTAGTCAAAAAATCATAAAAAAGTCAAATAAAAAATAATAATAAATTAAAAAAAAACCTTGAGGCCAAGGTCAATATAATGGGCGGGGGTAGGTAGCAGACTATCCCTAGTTTCTACCCTAGGCGTATGTACAGCTCCCTTCCAAACACCCTGTAGATCTAACTAGATGCCAATTTTATAGACAAACTTAAAATTAATACACATACAATGGGCGGCCTTATAGCATTCCGCGATCTCTTCCAGGCAACCTGGTATGGACAGTAATTGTCTGGACATGAAGTGGGGTTGTCATTGGTGTGACAATAACATTGTTCAAATACTATATTACAATAGATACACAGATAAATACATATGCTATGTTATATATACATACATACTAAATACACCGTGAAATTTAAGTGGTTGTTTTCCCGCGGCAGAACGACTTGCCTTAAGGAGTACTTTCGAAGCAAAGAGTTAAAGTAAAAAAATAACGATATTTTTGTTTTAAAATAATTAAAAAAAAAAAACATAAACTCGAAAAAGTGAGTAACAATAGTAACTTGTAGGTACTAGGTACTACGGTGAATAATACGGTGGTGACGCGAGTAGTACCTAGTACCTACAAGTTACTATTGTTACTTACTTTTTCGAGTTGATGAATATTTTTAAATTATTTTAAAACAAAAACATCGTTATTTTTTTACTTTAACTCTATGCTTCGAAAGTACTCCTAAAGGCAAGTCGTTCTGCCGCGGGAAAACAACCACTTAAATTTCACGGTGTATAATGGCAATAATTATAAATGATGAATGACTATGATAATCGCAATGACAATGTCTGTTTGAAATCAACACGCTAAGACGATTTTATGTTCTTCGCGTGTCAAAAAACGGAGTAAAATTACGATCAATGATCGTAATTTGAGCTTTTCATTAAGCATTATCGGCACCGGAATCTAGAAAAATGACATTTGTATGCTATATTCAGCTGTAAAGACTGTATAGAAAAAGTTGGCCGAAGCATTGCAAATGTTTTCTTTCATTGGTAAGTAAATTTGTTTTTAAATTGTGTGTGACAAAGTGGCACGCTTGGTTTTCATCTATATGTCTGTGACAACGGCTTATATCGATCGATTTTCTATGCAGAACATAAAAATCTAATGTGTCCACAGACTAAAAAGATAGGTTCGAGTGGCGAGGCGTAGGTATTACTAGCAGTGTTGATATAGGCTGATGAACAAGAAAGTAGACTGTAAGTTGTATTTAGGATGACAAACGAAAATTAAAACGTTGTAGCCAAAAATCATCAAAAGTATAGCAACTAAAATTTACATTTGTTTCCATGCCGAAGAGAAATAAGAACACTCATTTTCTTACAGTACAGGAATTGTAAGAAAACTACAATATCGCGTTTGTAGTTTTCTTACAATTCCTGAGTACTTTTATTTATCATATCAGCTATACCTAACTCGATTCCAATGGCTGTAAGAGCAAGCTCTGAAGCAATATATTGCCTCAGTGGTTTTATACGTCTCTCATAAAATGTTTAATAGCAAGAGAGCGTCTGGAAAACAATCCCAACGTACACCTGGGAATTCTAGAAGATGAGAACTTATATATTTTCGTCTTAGTGATGGAATTTTGTTGATGTACTTTGCACTTTTGATTTTTAACGTTTCTTGAGTAACCGGCACTGATGAGATAGATAAAATATACATTATTGTAGAATTAAATTGTGACAACTCTTTTGCATGCAATGGATACAATTTCAGTCTTATCGCAAACAACGATTTCTGCCAGACATTTTTTACCAATGCATCCATTATTAGAAAATATATTTTGAACAGTGCTCGAAAACTCGTTTTGTAAATTAATGTAACCTTATATACTCAAATTCGTAGCATTAAATTAATCCAGTGACCCCTGAACTCCAAGCAAAATATTTTCTCATCGACAATGGCGTCTGAAATCAAGTTCCTTTCGCTAATTTCCCACTTCACTACGCCTCATTGTAACTTCAAATTAAATGTAAGGTAACGAACATATGTGCGGACTCGGAAAGTCGAAACTCGGAACTCCTGTTACTAACCCTTGGTAACAAACTAGCTCCTCAAGAATCGAGCCCGTAAATTCCCATAACTACGAAGCATTGTTGACGAAAATAAATCAACATTTACATGAAGTGAAAAAAAAAACTAGTTTGGCGGACTACGAAAAAAATAGAAGGGCGCAACCTATTGTCGTCTTCGCTCCGTTTTCGCACACGGAAGTTTCCGTTTGAAGAATACGCATTTTAAGATAACAATGCAACAATAGCGGACTGACAATAGGTTAGAACGAGAGCAGTTTCATTGTGCAACGAGCAGCTGATCTTCCGTTCATACTTTAACTTAGAAATGCAAAGACGTAACGGTGATTCAATTTTTCCGAATTTCGAGCTCCAGTTTTGGTGAGTTATGCAATTGTGCACCCACCTTTAGTGCCATCTGCCTCTGTTTATTTCTTTTTAAATATTTTTCGAGGTATTTTTATGTAAATCGTATTTTGTGCGTAGACAATAGGACTATCACGAACTTCACTTTTCAACATATATTGCGGTACTCTGGGAGTTTTTTGCATTTTCACTTTCACATGGTTATTGACTTCAATAAGGTAACACAGATGTTCAGGTTTATGTTTTAGGAAATTTATCAGCAATCGTTTATTAAGCGGAATCATCTATCATTTAAACGACACCGCGAAGTTCACCAAATTAGTATTCAAAAAACGACCACCAAGGCACTTAGCGATGCCTCAATAGCCATTTAGCTCAAGTGTCAAGTATAGCCCATAAAACCGCGAACAAAGCCAGTTACAAAAGACATACAGTTTTTTCTCGACATTTATGTCATCCGTCATATTATTTTTATAACCGGCCAGTACAAAGAAGTTAACCCGTTCAACGCGCGTGCCACTCATCTAGACGTTAAGGCTAGACCATAAATAGTAACTAGTTTACTAGTAATTGCAACCGTTGGCAGATGCAGTGTAGCACGCGCCTAACCTTTGGAAAATGTCAAGTTTTTATATTTCAAGTCGAATTGTTTTATCTACAATTACTTGGAAATTTGATAAATTGTTTGAACTTTTGCGTTCAACGAATTTTATTAATTGCAACGGTTTTTATCTTATGTAAGTACTTAAAGAAAATGTATACGTTTCCGCTTTTGTAGTCCTTTTTTCCTTGTAATGGGCAGTAAAATTACTGGATAACTTTATACAAATAATCGTGTACTTAAAATAAAATTATAGACAACAGGGATCGTTTAATAGCATGGTAACACACACTATTGAAAGTGCAACCGCTACTGCTACTAATAATTTTGTACTAAAACAACACTTTTAATCAGAGTAATACTCGTATAGTCTTATTATGTTTAGTGACGTGTGAAACTTTATGGCATATTTACTCTACATAAAAAAAGACCACATTCAATAACTGTTTTACAGTCAATAAATCTAATTCACAAGAAATAAAAGTCGCAAGACAGACCATTAGCGGCGAAGAAATTCAAAACAGAGCATAAAAGGTTTGTACTCTAATCCTTACTAACCCAATTATCACATTACATGCATACATTACTGTTCCAAATTCAAATATTATAAGAATTTTTAATAATTTCTACAACTTTTATTTTACCGAGTTCCATTTTCGATTTGCGACTTAACCCGGCAGCGGAAGGGTTAAAGTCGTTTGAAAAATATTTATTTATGAGAAAAGATAGAGCAGTTAGTGTTGTCTATCCTTTATAACGTTTATTGGTAGGGCGTTCTCTAAGATCAGTACACAAAAGAAATAACTGCTCCACATAGATAAAACTGATTTTATTCAATTTTTTCTTGTGTAAAAAATTTCGTACCATCACCCCTCTTCTAATGTGGGGTTGGTGATTATTTTTTTAAATGCTCTCTTCCGTGAATAAAAAACGTGGGTACGTCTTGGGAGATAGAAAAAAAAATACTGTCGATGTGATCTTTTTCAACGTACGACTATTTCCAGTTAAGGAATGATTTAGATCAGTTCGGAAGTAGTGAGGTGTAAAATTTTAAGACGGTAATTTCACGTAGAAATGAAGCTTGTCAGAGCCAAAATAGAGGGATGTAAGTCAATTGTTTTTTTTTCATCTTCGATGTGCGTATGATAAAAATTATATCATAATCTATAATAATGTTATAAACCTGAAGAGTCTGTTTGTTTGAACGCGCCAATCTCAGGAACTACTGGTTGGAATTGCAAAATTATTTTTGTTTTGGATAGTCCATTTATCGAGAAAGGTTATAGGCTATATAAAATCACGCTAAGACCAATAGGAGCGGAGCATAAACGAAAAATGTTGCAAAAACGGCCAAAATTGTTCCTTTTTGAGAGCTTCCGTTGCGTGCGCTGCGTAAACGTTTTAAGTTACGCAACAATCATGTATGTAGGGTAGATAGGTAGGTAGGTAGCCAGTTGATCGAAGCCGCGTGGCATAGCTAGTTATAAATATAAGTGATAAATTATTTCAACTCTTAAAAAATATTGAGACGGTACAAAATAGGAGTTAGTCTGAAAACCTCGAAATTAATATCTTTAACTCACGCTATCATAATAATTTTTATAGCACTAGTGCTGTTATGGAATCATCAGCTGCACTTAATTAAAACTCCACTGCTAACTGTGCGCCTGCGCAAAGGTTACTTGGGAACGTTACATACCAATGATAACCTTTGTTTTTGCGTCAGCACTTGAGGGTTATTGATTTTTTTAATGAAGGTCGAACTTGTTATGTGGAAGGAATTTATTGATGTTGGCCAGGGGTTTTAGTCAAGTTGCAGGAAATACACATACACCCTATCAATTATGTTTGATAATTATATTCATAAAAAAGAAAATATGATATTGAGAGATGAAATTATTTTATGTCTGATACCTGTTGCATATATGAATGTAATATGCACCCATTATTGCTTGCACTTATTAAAAATACTTTATTGATAAAGAATGTCCATGCACTGGAGTATTTTTTTTTCTGATGGGTTTGCTCTTGACTCTAGTCTAGGTCATAGGTGAAAAAATCCAATTGAATAAGACCGTGTACTATCATATTTTTTATAATACAAATTATATAAAATAATATTAATTATATTATGTCTGATTCAAAGTAAACCATTGGATATTTAATTAAAATATCAAATTAAATCGCCTACAGCTACAAAACATTATGCACTTTTAAACCTTAGTTACGACCGTGGTACAAACGACCCGCATTGATGACAGTTTTGTTTTCGATTTTTATTATAACTGACTTAATCATGACACTTGCGATTTCCTAGAATTTTGAATTAATATTTGTTTCGGGATATTTACCATGTAGGTATATTATCTTTTTTGTTAAGAGCTCGATATTTCGGCACCGTTACAAGCGCCATGATCACAAGAACTAAAGTATTTGCGGGACGACGGGTTTGATAGTTGAACCACTAGATTGTCGAGAGCCTGGAATCCAGTGGTTCAACTATGTAAAGGTCGTAAAACTACTGAACGAGTGTCAAAAGTGGATACAGTGAGCATCGTCTGTCGTGAACAGTGTCGAGTAACTAGTGAGAAAAGTTCTGGCAGTAGCGTCATCGTGCGTGAAAAACGAGTGAGGAAGAGGATAGACAGATATGTCAGCTCGTAAATATCACTCACCCGCAAAAACTTTAGTTCTCGTGATCATGGCGCTTGTAACGGTGGCGAAATATCGAGCTCTCAACTAAAAACAAAATATACATGGTAAATATCGAAACAAATATTAATTCTAATGATTGTGACCATGTCAGCTTAAAAACTTATATCCCTAGAATTTGTCAGTTACGAGTATCCCTCAATTTATTTCATTTTAATGTTGGTGTATGGTATGACAGGTACTCCATTTTACGTGAATATTTATTTCATCTATTCGAGGCCACAAAAGTCTCCCTAATTATCTTGTATTAATGTATCCTACAATGACTGTTTTCTGCCTATAGATACAATGTAGTATGTTCGATATAGCTTAAATATTCATACGACTGAAAAATCCAATTGAATGAGACCGTGTACTATCATTTGTCACCTGTATCCTATTCGTAACAATTAAATCATTCATTCTTACAAATATTTTATCTTTTGTTTTCGCAGTTTGATATACAGGGTGTTTGGAAGGGAGCTGTACATACGCCTAGGGTAGAAACTAGGGATAGTCTGCTACCTACCCCCGCCCATTATATTGACCTTGGCCTCAAGGTTTTTTTTTAATTTATTTTTATTTTTTATTTGACTTTTTTGTGATTTTTTGACTAAAACTACCTGTAGCTCAAAATCTATCCATGGGACCGGTCGGCTAATGGTCTTGTTTTAATCGTTAGAGTCTTAGGGTCCTGCAAAAAATAATTTTACACCAGAAAATTGTGGAGAAGAAAAGTTATGGAGCCTGAAGTACCGTAGTAAGGTAAAGAAATAATTTTAAGGGCAACTTTCTATGGGGTTTAAAAAAAAACTAACAGGGTTGGAGTTCTTCTGATTTTTTTAAAACATCCTCAGTCCATGCCCTTTCTAACGATATGCTAAAAGTGTAATTATCACTTTTAGTTTTAAAGAAAAAAATTATTTCTTTACCTTACTATGGTACTTCAGGCCCCATAACTTTTCTTCTCCACAATTTTCTGGTGTAAAATAATTTTTTGCAGGACCCTAAGACTCTAACGATTAAAACAAGACCATTAGCCGACCGGTCCCATGGATAGATTTTGAGCTACAGGTAGTTTTAGTCAAAAAATCACAAAAAAGTCAAATAAAAAATAAAAATAAATTAAAAAAAAACCTTGAGGCCAAGGTCAATATAATGGGCGGGGGTAGGTAGCAGACTATCCCTAGTTTCTACCCTAGGCGTATGTACAGCTCCCTTCCAAACACCCTGTAGATTGAAAAAATTGTGAGATTCGTCTCAATATTGGCTGTTCAAAGATTACTTAGTCGCAATAGTGATCGTGTTTTTAACCGACTTTCGAAAAAGGAGCACGTTCTATGTTCGACTTCTTGTATGTTTTTATTTTTTATGTATGTTCACCGATTTCTCCGTCAATTGTAGACCGATTTTGAAAATTCTTTTTTGTTTGAAAGAGTATGTTCCGAAATTGGTGCCATTTTAATTTGGTGAAGATTTGATGAAGAACTTCGAAGATATACAACGGAATCTTCAATAAATAACGGCAAATCTCTCGGGACTGCTGCATGCAATCGCATGCCTGTTTATTGTTTATATCATTTCATAACATAACATCACGCTAGTACGCTATTAAAGGGTAAGCAGATCTCTCATTTGATCGGTTTAGTTCAAGTTTCATGATATTTCAGTAATCTATTCTGGCGTTATAGGAAACTTACTAAACAACTTGCCTATTAGGTAGGTACAACTAAAAAGTAAAAATAAAAAACAATTTTACAAAAAATACTACCGACTTCCAAATAAGAAAACTACAAAGTAAAAATACTTTATTTTTAGAAGTCGGTGTCCATAACGCAAAAAATCAATTTGTAGTTTTCTTATTTGGAAGTCGGTAGTATTTTTTGTTTAAAAGTTTTCTTGTGAATATACTATTATTTTCTTGTGCGATAGAGCTACGCGACCTAACTAAGTCAGTTCACTGAACTATCTTCCGCAAAAACGTTACCAATTCATACCCACCTCCACCATTAACAAAGCAACACCTTTATTCCATACAAAATCGCACAATCGAACTCATAATTAAAATATCCAATTATATAATTTGCTATGCACATATTCGTTCGTTCATATTCTGTCAACCCTTTGTCCGCTACCGGGGTGTGGGCGACCCGACGCCCGCTGTGCCCAGCGTGCGTTATAGCTGGACAATACGCACTAGTACCAGACAATGACAAACTGACGTGCAATGTAATGTAATGAACACGCATTCAGTTATTTTGTGTTAAAATTTTTGACACGTGTAGGTATTGTGTTTGTTTTCTCGCCTGAGGCGTCAATAGAAGGGGTTTTTGGACGATAGTTTAATGTAATTTCGGGGGTCATTAATGAACACCATTGCTGTTAATAATCGTTATATCAGATTCCAAGAGTGATGATAATTTTAATTGTATTCTCTGACTTGTCAGTATTTTTCCACGAGTTCTACATTTCTAGAAGCCAAGTAGTGTAAGATTCGGCAGGCTTATTAAAGAAACAGCAATCAGCAATCATCGCGCGATCAAACGATTTATGTCATAAAAGTCGAAATTCCTACAGTGTAGGTATGGTAGGTCCTATACAATTGTTTGCCAATTGCTTGCTGTTTGTCTAATGCACTTATTTAAAAAAAAAACCGGCGCATTCAAACTTCTGTATTGAAGAGCAATTATTGGCGCAGAAATCGTTATCGTTGCACTCTTGCAAGATACGTAATAAACCTGTCATGCTGCCTGTCTGCCGGCTCAAATAATGTTGATGTGCTGTTGTCCTCATAATTTTTCGTGCCTCGAATTTTAGGAGCTCAACCACTTTGTAGCACCTTAAGGCGCCGATTCCCTTGAGTAGCTGATTTTAAATTGAGAATCACGTCTAAATGGCTAGTCGTAATTTTTTGAAAAAAATATATGTTATATTAGACTATTTTCTTAATAATTTGATCTGAGCAAATTTTCAGTTTTCTTCGCATAACATAGTGTAATTAATTTGTAAAGTTATGTCTAAAACGGACAAAAACTCGACAATCACACCAAAACCGCTGGGCGTATTTTAATGAAATCGACACCATCTCAAAGACAATTTAATTATCTACATTTTGATCTGAGCCTTTTTTTTTTAAAGTCATAGAATAATAAGAAAAGTACAAAAAACTACAAAATTTTGGGTCGCGCGGGTGTGAAACGAGTGCGCGTTTTGTTCCCTCAAGGTCGTTGGCGTTAGTCGTCGTCTTAAGCAAACCTACATCGGTTCTCCGTTAGTCCAATCTCAATTATTCTGCACTAAAACATCCCTACCACCAGCAAACAGCAATGCCGCGGGCTCGAAAATAGGTAGCGAGATAAGCTAGACTTGCTTAGCGAGATAAGCGAACAATCTCATCAGACCACGAAAAGTGGAAAGAGGAAAGTGAGTTGCCCTGCAGTAGGACATTACAGACCTAAAATAATAAAACAGAGTCTGGAAACTGAAACCAAATCCTATAAAACTCACATACCAAGCACAATAACCAACATTACACAGAAGCTCACACACCATCAATCGTAACTTCATAAGTAGTCATTAACATCAGCTGATGGCAGCCATTATTAAACTGCTAGCCAATAAATTGGGTCACACAGCCCACACAAACGCTCTGTCTCAGTCTGAACCTGTAAAACTCAAGGGGAGAACGGAGTTATAGGTCGTAAACGGTAAGTTCCTGACTCATTTCCAAAGAGTTGGCGCATAATCTCATCAGACCGCAAAAAATGCAAAAAGGGGAGGTAGGCGCTTGCCCTGCAGTGGCACAATACAGACCTTAAAACTGAGCCTGCAAACTGAACCAAATGCAATAAAAACCGGCCAAGTGCGAGTCGGACTCGCGTACGAGGGGTTCCGTTACCATTATCGCAAAAAACCGCAAAAAAATCACGTTTGTTGTATGGGAGCCTCACTTAAATATTTATTTTATTCTGTTTTTAGTATTTGTTGTTATAGTGGCAACAGAAATGCATCATCTGTGAAAATTTCAACTGTCTAGCTATCATGGTTCATGAGATACAGCCTGGTGACAGACGGACAGACAGACAGACGGATCGCGGAGTCTTAGTAATAAGGTCCCGTTTTTACCCTTTGGGTACGGAACCCTAAAAACATACAAAGCTCACACAAAATCTATCGTAAGTTCATACAGTAGTCATTAACATCAGCTGATGACGGCTATCTTTATTACACTGCTAGCCAATAAATCGTGCGACACAGTCCACACATCGACCTAATCAGAAGCCTATAACCCGTAAAACTCTAGGGGAGAACGGAGTTAAAGGTCGTAAACGGTGGGTATAGGACGGTGCTTGGATCGGATTGATGGGTCATTATTTATGGTAAGCACTGTAAGAGGTCAACCGTCGAATCCGACTCGGCTGGGCAGCGTTCGGGAAGTTGCGCGGTATCTTCTCGTCAAACTTACCACAGTGTCTCAAGACAAAAGTCTATGAACAGTGTGTGTTGCCAGTGATGACATATAGCTCTGACACGTGGTCGATTACAATGGGCTTTATCAGAAGGCTTACAGTCACTCAAAGGGCAATAGAGAGGGCTATGCTCGGAGTTTCCTTGCGTGATCGAATCAGAAATTTAGAGATCCGCAAGAGAACCAGGGTTACCGACATAGCCCGAAGAATTGCCAAACTTAAGTGGCAGTGGGCAGGGCACATTGCTCGCAGAACGGATGGCCGATAGAGCCGAAAAGTTCTGGAATGGCGACCGCGAACCCTTAGATTCCCATCTTGTCCGTTGTGCCGTTGTGCGTGCAGGCTTCCTTCGTCTTTGAATTTTGGTTATAAGATATGCTTCCTCACGATGTTTTCCTAAACGGCTTCAAAAGATATATCTTCTAGCAGACCTGCGACAGAAAAGTAGGTTATTCTGTTTTTTTTTTTGTTTTCCTCAAATGTCCATCTCCATACTTTGGGTGTCTCTTAAATCAACGGGTCAAGACGTACGGCATCATCGGCACATGGTAGATACTCATACGCACCAAACGTTTTGGGAATAATTTTATTAAGGTTACACTAGTCGAAAATTCTTCCATACAAACGTAGTCTAGGGATTATTCCACTGTTTGACAATGTACGTTCAAAATAAAAGGTGATATCAATTTGTCTCATCATTATCTAGCCCTGTATGGAAACAAAAAAGTAAAAAAAGTAAATATTTGAAAGTTATGAGCGTTATGAGTGTTAATTTTAACGCATTTTTGGACGCGAATAAATACCATAGGAAAATTGCAAAACGGCCACCATACAGGGATAGATTAGTAGTTCAACAATGCAAATAATTTTATTTTGAACAGATACGTTTAGTCGTTTCTTCATAATATCCAGACTCCCAAAGATCTGTTTATAAAATTTCGCGCGCTCGGTTTCGTCCTAAATCATTATCCATTTCGCTACAAATTTGCAAAAGTGTGTATTCGTACGCGAACTAGCTGCCTACCTACTGCTCATCACAGCATCTATCTCTGCCGCACGTGTTGTCGGTTGATATAAAATGCATTTTAACCCCGCGCACAAAATAGTTCGTGCCGTTGACTAGTGTAACCTTAAGCGTTTAGCTGTACGCTTAATAAAATTATTCCCAAAACGTTTCTCCGGTAGGGAGTGGAATTCCCTACCGGATCTGTATTTCCTGATAGCTACAACCTGGGAGTCTTTAAGTAAAAAGGCAATAGGTTACTTCCAGGCAAGCGTGCTTCATCGTCGACCACATCATCTCTTACCATCAGGTGAGATAGAGGTCAAACGCGAGCCTATCAATAATATTTTTAAATAATCCATATTTTATCAGTTTACAATAGTTCTACATAGTTTGAACTATCGAACAGATCAAACACAACTGTTCCGCGACATCTGTTATCCCACAGATAATCTAATTTGTACAAATCGTTCGTAAGCCAATAAAAATAAAGTTTATAGTCAGACCCTCAAAGGTGCGGAAGTGACAGAAAAAAGGTTTAAAGTTAAACTGTAACAGTTGTCTATTATATAATAATATTGTTATAGTAATCGTGTCGGTTTAAATTTTGATAGTTTTGATGATTTATAGGTATTATCATTGAGACCTAGAGACAGACCTTTATTAAGAGGAAACGGGGACAGAGAGCGCCGACTGAATTTCCTTAGTAAAAAGTCATAATTCGAGGTTTGGCTCTCGTCACTTTTCTCCTCCAATATTGGACCATTTTAAAAGAATTGACAATATAAATGTCGTTGCCTTTCTTAGTAGAAGCCCGACGAGTACTAAAGGTACACTGTACACTCAGGTACTTAACACATTTTTCTTTCTTTTCTTTCTTTAACTCTTCGAGGAATACGTATACGAATTTTTATGATGTTACCTTACCTTAAATAGGATGAAATTTAACACAGAGATAGATTATAATCTGAAATAGCACATAGGATACTTTTAATCCTGGGAATATGTTCCCTTGGGCAGTGGTGTATCATGCCATACAAACAAACCGTGCCGACGTACTGTACTGATTATACTGATTATTTTTTGTACATCGATCGCGATCGGTTCCGTTCCACAGATATAGGTGAATCGCCGTGGAACGAAACCGAACGCGATCGATTTACAAAAAAATAATAGGTTTAATTAGATGAAAAACGCTTGTTACGTCGGCACGGTTTCTTTGTATGGGATGAGGCATCCTTGGGATAATTTTCGACATTCACGCGGGCGAAGCCGCTGGCTGAAGCTAGTCGGCGCAGTTATCGCGTAACAAACATATAAAAACATACAGTCGAATTGAGAACCTCCTCTGTATAAATGTCGGTTGAAAAGAAAAATCTGTGTCTATGGCGATTACTATTTCTACTGACTCGTAGCCTAGTCAACTTAGTTCCGAAGCTGACCTCACAATGCACTTGAAAACTTTTTAAAACATGAATTTGCCATCTTGGATACTATATTTCTAGTCGACGGCAAGAACTATTTTGTGCGCGGGGTTAAAATGCCTGCTATCTCATCCGACAACTCGTGCGAAAGACATAGATGCTGTGATGAGCAGTAAGAAGCTAGTTCGCGTACGAATTAGCACTTTTGCAAGTTTGTAGCGAAATGGAATATGATTTCGGACGAAAACGAGCGCGCGAAATTTTATGAGCAGATTGGAAGTCTAGATATTATGAAAAAACGACTAAATGTATATTTTCAAAATAAAATTATTTGCATTGTTGAACTACTAATCTGTCCCTGTATGGTGGCTGTTTTGCAATTTTCCTTCTTCTTATGGTATTTATTGCCGCCCAAAGATGCGTTAAAATTAGTGTTGAAATATGGAACTTTCGACGGTCATAACTTTCAAATATTTTTCATTTTTACTTTTTTATTTCCATACAGGGCTAGATAGTGACGAGAAAAATTGACATCATTTTTTATTTTGAACGTACATTGTCAAACAGTGGAGTAATCCCTAGACTACGTTTGTATGGAAGAATTTTCGACTAGTGTAACCTTAATAGATCATACAAAGTTACCAAAGTCATTCTTGCTTTCTACACTCCATACAAAATAACTTGAAGTGCAAAATGAGACAATATATTTTCTATAGACAACCAAGTGTAAAATTCGACACCATATTGTCGAATTCGACATGCACTTAATAAACTATTCTTGTAACACAATCATCTGTCAACTGCAATACACTGGAGACTGCAATCAATTCTATTTGCGAAAATCTATACATTTTCACAATTATACAATAATATACCTTAACATTTTGTGTGTAGAGCTCAAAATGGATCAGCCACATTGAAAATAGAGGTGTTTTTCAAAAAGTGCCCAATCATTACATTTGATTGAGTCTGTGGGCACTTTCGACAAACGGTGATATTTGATTGTGAACGCGTTTTTGTAAAATGTATCAATACCATGTAATGGTTTACTTAGTATGGCTTAGGAGCTCGTGGCTAAATAATAACAGCCGCACGGGTCGATCATCAAGGTTAAGCAACGCTTGACGAGGTCGGTCAGTGGATGGGTGACCATTTCAACATACCGAGTTTCCTCCGTGCCTCGGAAAGCACGTTAAGCCGTTGGTACCGGCTGTCATTTGAAGATCTTTGACAGTCGTTACACTAGGTAGTCAGAAGCTTGAGATCCGACACCAGTCTTGCCAAGGGGTACCGTGTTACCCAGTTACTGGGTTGTGGAGGTCAGATAGGCAGTCGCTCCATGTAAAACACTGGTACTTAGCTGAATCCGGTAAGACTGGCAGCCGACCCCAATATAGTTGGAAAAAAGGCTAGGCAGATGATGATGGTTTACTTAGTATGGAAAATCGTGAAGATACAAAGTCCAATTTGATCCTGTAATATCACAATATAAAACTTATTTATTCAGCTAGGCTTTTCAGATAAGTACTTACTTTCAGGCCGTATTTTATTTTCCATAAATCTTTCCAACTTTAAAAGCAAAAAGTACGTACATACATGGTGGCTAATGTGAGATTCGGCCCCAAAATATTCAACCTTACAATTATTATAAGGATACCAACATTAGTTTGTATAATAAAGGATAATTATTTGCCCTACTTTGAAACCAAACCCTGAACAAAACCTTCCATGATCAAGCTCTACCCTCAAACGTAGAATACCGACCTTGATCTCGGAGGGCCATTTGGCGACAGTTCCTCTGTAGTACACTATTTTATTATATAGTATCTTTGAGGTCTGAATCTGAAATAAAGAATAATTATTTCCCGTACTTTGAAATCAAACCCTAACCTAACCTAACATTCCGAGGAGAACTTCTACCCTCAAACTAAGGTGGCGACAGTAACATTTTACAAGTACACTATCTAACAACATACTCGCACCCATCTAACTCTACCGAACCCCATAACACAAATAACTACACCCGCTATCAGTGACGTAAGCAATGACGTCACGGTGCGCGGGCGCAGGTGTCTCCTAATTAACGTGACAACGTGAGAAAACAACCAATTTGCTGCACTTTACCGAAATTATTGCTCTAATGTACCGGTTATGGGGTTTTGGTACATGTTCCATTAGTTGAGTTGGTGATAAAGTTTCGTTTTGGATTGGGCGAGACTACCTATGAGTACGGGTAGGAAAAGGGATGTTTCCGTACCAGACAGAAGAACTTAAGGTTACACTAGTCGAAAATTATTCTATACAAACGTAGTCTAGGGATTATGCCACTGTTTGACGATGTACGTTCAAAATAAAAAGTGATATCAATTTGTCTCATCATTATCTAGCCCTGTATGTAAGCAAAAAAGTAAAAAATAAAAATATTAGAAAGTTATGAGCGTCGAAAGTTCCACATTTCGACCCCATGCGATTTTAACGCATTTTAGCGCGAATAAATACCATAAGAAGACGGAAATTTGCAAAACGACCTCCATACAAGGATAGATTAGTAGTTCAACAATGCAAATAATTTTATTTTCAACAGATAGATTTAGTAGTTTTTTCATGATATCTAGACTGCCAAAGGTCTGTTTATAAAATTTCGCGTGCTCGGTTTCGTCCTAAATCATTATCCATTTCGCTACAAATTTGCAAAAGTGTGTATTCGTACGCGAACTAGCTTCCTACTGCTCATCACAGCATCTATCTCTTCCGCACGTGTTGTCGGTTGATATAAAATGCATTTTAACCCCGCGCCCAAAGTAGTTCGTGCCGTTGACTAGTGTACCCTTAAAGCTGCACAAACTGTTTTTGTTGACGTCATTCTAATACAATTGCAACAGCAAAGGAGTGGAATCGCCTGCCATAGTCTTTGTTTCCTGATAGCTACAACCTTGAGGTCTTTAAGTCAAGAGTGAATAGGTTACTTCTAGGCAAGCGTGCTTCATCGTAGACCACATCACCGCTTACCATTAGGCGAGATAGTGGTCAAACGCGAGCATATAGATAAAAAAAAAAAAACAAATAAGAAAATTTTGTGACTGTAAATGACTGTTAAATATGTAGCTGACGAGACAGCAGTAGATCATGAAAGAAATGATAAGTTCGTTATCTTCCTCGATAACTAGTAAGATATAGCATAGTACAATGAGACAAGAAAAAATCAAGCAGATGACACAAACATAGAAAACAATGCACTAATGCACTGCTAGATGAAAATTTGTTATATCCTCCTAAGAACTGATTTCTCCATCGGTGGTGGTTAATTTTAGAAAAGGTATTATTTTAAGTTTTTTAAAAGATTTGCCATTTAAAAACTGTCAAAAGTTAATTTGGATCCTAAGTTTGCTCAAGTTAGTATAATTATAGGTCGCCTTGCCAAAATGCCATCTATTAGAGAATAAAGGTGACCCTAACAGAACTTAACATGTAACCTAGGCTAACACAACTCACACAAATCTATCAGTGTCTGTTATAATAACAGCAACAGGCGCCATATTGGCCGACAGGTGGCAGCACGTAAATCAAACGAGATAATAATCTCTTAATTTAATTTACAACGGATAGATCACGATATGGAGGGACCTGTTAAATGAGAACGGAACTATCGTTGAGGGGCTCTGTGGTCAAATCAGGGAGAATAGAAGGCTGTGCTGGATAACCGTTAAAATAAAGACACCATATATTGCAAAATCAGGCTGAAAATTGGCAATTATAAAACATAAAATTATAGTTTACAAAACTTTTACTGCAACAATTAAGCTGGTAGAGGTTGACAAAATGAACAAAGCAAACTATTCACCAATATCAAATACAATCCAAAGCGTGTTCCTAAGCTAGATTTAGCCCTCGATGGCAATATTAGGACAAAGGTTTCAATCTCTACAACTATGAGATGTTAAGGTTACACTAGTCAACGGCACGAACTATTTTGTGCGCGGGGTTAAAATGCATTTTATATCAACCGATAACACGTGCGGAAGAGATAGATGCTGTGATGAGCAGTAGGAAGCTAGTTCGCGTACGAATACACACTTTTGCAAATTTGTAACGAAATGGATAATGAATTAGGACGAAACCGAGCGCGCGAAATTTTATAAACAGACCTTTGGGAGTCTGGATATTATGAAAAAACGACTAACCGTATCTGTTCAAAATATAATTATTTACATTGTTGAACTACTAATCTATTCCTTTATGGAGGCCGTTTTGCAATTTTCCGTCTTCTTATGGTATTTATTTGCGCCCAAACATGCGTTAAAATTAGTGTCGAAATGTGGAACTTTCGACGCTCATAACTTTCAAATATTTTCTTTTTTTACTTTTTTGCTTCCATACAGGGCTAGATAATGAAGAGACAAATTTATATCACTTTTTATTTTGAACGTACATCGTCAAACAGTGGAATAATCCCTAGACTACGTTTGTATGGAAGAATTTTCGACTAGTGTAACCTTAAAGATGAGTTTTTTGACAGTTTTTAGTAGCCAGTAGCTTGTAACGGCCTGCCTGGTGAGAATCGCATAACAAGGTCATTATGACGCACCTCTTTTTGAAAATGCATCCCGAATTTTATCTAGCCCTGTATGGAAGCAAAAAAGTAAAAAAAGAAAATATTTGAAAGTTGTGAGCGTCGAAAGTTCCACATTTCGACACTAATTTTAACACATTTTTGGGCGCAAATAAATACCATAAGAAGACGGAAAATTGTAAAACGGCCTCCATACAGGGATAGATTAGTAGTTCAACAACGCAAATAATTTTATTTTTAACAGATAGATTTAGTCGTTTTTTCATGATATCTAGACTGCCAAAGGTCTGTTTATAAAATTTCGCGCGCTCGGTTTCTTCCTAAATCATTATCCATTACGCTACAAATTTGCAAAAGTGTGTATTCGTACGCGAACTAGCTTCCTACTGCTCATCACAGCATCTATCTCTTCCGCACGTGTTGTCGGTTGATATAAAATGCATTTTAACCCCGCGCACAAAATAGTTCGTGCCGTCAACTAGTGTACCCTTAAGTCTGAAAACTGACAACGGATAAATGATTCGTTGCAGATTGTGACAACTTTATCTAAGACCTGCGATAAATATCGGCATATATAAACCTGCATCAAGATCGAGTGATTTATTACTATCAAACCTATTGAGATGTTGAGAGATACTTGACAAATTGATAAACTGTATAGGACTGGCTGGTGAAGGTCTTAGGAATCCGTTAGATGTGAGAAGCAGATGATAAGTTAATGCGGCAATATTTTGTTGAGGCATTGTCTAGGAGTGGATGTCTTTCGGCTGACATCATTTATGATGACTTAAATACTCAATTGGCTTGAAGACTGAATAAAGGACTTGGCCGGTCCACACAGGGCCGGTCGATGTGACGGTTCTATGGTTGTCTTCTGACTGAATGATGATAAAGGCTTTGATACTTAGAAGGTCTTGGTAATCCGTTAGAAGTGCGTACCATAGGACCAGTCAATGTGGCGATGCTCGGCGCAGACATTGTTCATCAGAGAATGTCTATAGATGGATGGTTTGATGATGATTTTGATACTCAACTGAACCGAAAACGTGAAAAAGGTCGACGTAATCCCTAACTTCGAACATATCTGAAAATAAAAATATACCAAGCAAGAAATTAATAAAATGGCGCTTATTCAAGGGCGCTCAGCATATCCACAGATTAACTAATAGTTCATAGTTCCTTGGGCATATCTACTGCGCATGTGCAAATAGCTGTCACGTCGTAACGCAAAAAGGTACGAGCAAAATATTCATTCCGCGAATTTTTTTTAATGAATATTTAAAATTAATTAATTGATCAAAATCTAAATCTAGAGTAATTAAAAACACCATTAATGAAGTAGTAGTTTTGTTTTACCTTTTATATGAATGATAATCTGTAATTAATTAATTTTTTAAACTTTTCTCAAATAATAAAAACTCTATGCGGCGGGTTGACGTTGGAGTTAAAAATTAAAAAAGTACAGGAAAGTGAAAAGCACTAGTAAAAAAAAGTGACACTTGCCGCTCAGTTTGGCTGCTTGGATAACGCTCTTTTCGAGGACATGCATTGTAAACAATTTTTTTCGACAGATGAAAAAACCTAACATATTTTTAATAATTGATAACCATAAATTAACAAGGCAACACATAATAACACTAGAGAATGTTGGCAACACTTCAACAAATGTAGAAGACATTAAGGACCTTACACACCTGTCTTCGAGCGTATAATTAGGAGTACGTAAAATATACGGACTCGCAGTATAGATATTAGTGAATAAGTGTGAAGGGATGGCTCTCAAAGGTTTTTGATTGAACTATTAATTGGACTAAACTTACAAGAGAGAGACAGCCCGATTGTTATATATACTGAGCGATAGGATAGCGTATCAATAGTAAAAACAGGCGTAAAAGAAATAGGAAAAATTGTCTCCAGTACTGTCTTCATCATCTTTATTTGTTTATTTATTAAAACTTTATGCACAAGTACAAAGGCGGTTTCTGCCCTGGTTGTCACTAAGGTTACACTATAGTCGATCAGTCTTCCATACAAACGTAGTCTGGCGCTTACTCCACTGTTTGTACGTTCAAAATAAAAAATGATATCAATTTGTCTCATCATTATCTAGCCCTGTATGGAAACAAAAAAAAAAAAATATTTGAAAGTTATGAGCGTCGAAAGTTCTATATTTCAACACTAATTTTAACGCATCTTTGGGTGGAAATAAATACCATAAGAAGGAAAATTGCAAAACGGCCGCCATACAGGGATAGATTAGTAGTTCAACAATGCAAATAATTTTATTTTGTGTAATTTTTTCATGATATCTAGACACCCAAAGGTATATAAAATTTCGCGCGCTCGTTTTCTGCCTAAATCAAAATCCATTTCGCTACAAACTTGCAAAAGTGCTTATTCGTACGCGAACTAGCTCCTTACTGCTCATCACAGCATCTATCTCTTTCGCACATGTTGTTGGAAGAGATAGCAGCCATTTTAACCCCGCGCACAAAATAGTTCGTGCCGTCGACTAGGGCAACCTTAAGGTGCAACACGCTTTCTCTTTCCACTCTCAACCATCAAGCTGTCTCTTCATTCACTCCCTTTTCATCTTCAATGCTATATTGGAATCGTGAACATATATTGCTATAGTTATAAATCATCTCAGTAACATAGCCTTCTCTGTAGATGTTATGCGCTTTTCTCCGACTTAATTTTCAAACATTCTTATATTGATATGAAGAGCATTTTTATATCGTGTTGTATCGTGTTTTTAACACGCTTTTATTAGCTTGGTATGTATCTATGTATGTATCTATGTAATGGAATCTTTGAACGTGATTTTCACCCCCTTCAAAACGTGGGATTGATTTGAAACTTTGCACACTTATCAAGGACCGATGACAATGCAATAATTTAGTCAAAGTCAAAGCCAAAGTCAAAGTCAAATATGTTTATTCAACTAGGCCAATAAGCGGCACTTTTGAACGTCAAACAAAAATAAAAATTTACAAATAATGAAAGTTTGGGGTGGGAATGGGATCTACCTCCTAGCGGTCCACCCCGGGCAACGGCACCACAGGCTTGCCTGTGGTACGGCTGAACGATCCCACTTAAGCGGTGGTAGGCTCCGCAAGGGGCCGCCTGGCTCGCGACCACCATCCCACCGGAGTCCGGCGCCAAGCAGCTTGCTGTGTTCCGTCGGTGTGTGGGACTGCCAGTGCCTTTGGGGGAGAAAGAGGATGTCAGTTGCGCTGTTCAGAACCGGTCTTGGTCTCTGGGAAAAACTCGCCGGATAACTCATTTTGGAGGGTAGCGGGATCCGAAGCACGGTGCCAGCCGTTGGCCGACCGCAGTCAGTAGGGGGCCCAAGTAGCACGCCAGCCACGTGCCAAAGGCTGCCCCGCCAACTCGCGAAAAATCCCGGTATGCTCCACCGTGCCAGCTGGCGACTGGATGGGAGGACCCGGTGGCCATATCCGGGGGGGTTCGGGCGTCCCCGCAGTCTCCAAATGAGTTCCCCATAGGTTGGGTTATCTCTAGTGTTCCACTTGGTTCACTGAGCAGCGCCTCGACAGTTCGACTTCTTCCCCAGCAAACTCTAACACACAAAAATGAGCAAAAAAATGAAGAATAAGGTGAAACAACGGCTGCACTTCCTCCCACTAAAAGTGCACCTCACTAACATCAGGGGGTTGCACTCTAATCTCGATCCGGTCCACCACCACCTTGAGACCGAGAAGCCGCACCTGTTTTTCCTAACGGAGACGAAGATAACAACCCCGTCGGACGTGGCGTACCTCAACTACCCGGGTTACGCTCTTGAACACAAGTTCAAGAAGCAAGCTGGGGTCTGTGTGTACGTCCGCGATGACATTTGTTGTCGTCGTCTCCGTTGCTTTGAGAAATCGGGATTTTCTGCCATATGGCTGCTTGTGGACACTGGCGTGGAGAAATCTCTCTACATCGGCGTCTACCGATCGCACGCCGGTGACCAGGAGACGACAGCGCTCTTTAATTGCCTCGTGGAGTCGGCTGATATGGCCCAGCAAAGGTATCCAACAGCGAAGCTTAATTTTCTGGGGGACTTTAACGCCCATCATAAAGAGTGGCTGTACCCGTACCGGAAAACTGACCATGCCGGGTTAGAGGCGCGCAAGTTTTCTCTATCGCTAGATCTAACCCAGCTGGTGAATGTGGCAACGCGGGTACCGGATGTTGACGGCCATACACCCAACTGTTTGGACCTTCTCCTGACAACTGATCCGGACAGTCATTCGGTGTCGGTCTCAGCCCCGCTGGGAACGTCTGACCACTGTCTGGTGAAATCCGTATCGACTTGCTCTCCTCCAGATCAGAGCCCTAGAGGCACGAGGCGAGTATGGCGATACGAGTCAGCAGACTGGGACGAGATGCGGCACTTTTTTGCGTCTTATCCTTGGCGGCATGTGTGCTTCTCCTCGAGTGACCCCTCGAGCTGTGCCGACGCGGTTGCGGATGTGATTCGGCAGGGAATGGAGTATTTCATTCCTTTTTCCGACATTCCGCTCGGTCACAAATCCCGCCCTTGGTATAATGCAGAATGCGCCCACGCTGAGGCCCGAAAAGAATCTGCCTACCAAGCCTGGGTCGGGGCCCGTGACCGCAAAGTAAGGGCACGTAGGGTTCGCGCGAGGAAAAGAGCCTTTAATTCTGCCGCCAAGTTCTGCAAGCGGGTTCTGCGTCGGGCACGTTTTGACCATATTGGACGTATTGGGGCCAAGCTGGCATCGCACCCTCCGGGTAGTAAACAGTTCTGGTCCCTGTCTAAAGCGGTTGAAGCGAATTTCTGTCGTCCCACTTTACCTCCAATGCTGAAACCTGATGGGTCGCTGGCTCACTCTGCGAGTGAGAAAGCAAATTTATTCGCATCTCTCTTTGCTAGCAACTCGCGTCTGGAGGCTGGCTCCAAGCAACCACCTACTATACCTCACTGTGACTCTTCGATGCCGGAGATCGCTGTGCACACTAAAGAGGTCCGAAAAGTATTGTCCAGTCTAGACGTGAATAAGGCCAGCGGGCCTGACGGCATTCCAGCGAGAGTGCTGAGGCAGTGTGCGCCTGAACTGTCTCCTGTATTGACACGCTTGTTCCGCCTCTCTCTTGTAAAAAGAACGGTGCCGAAATCCTGGAAGCTTGCAAATGTGCAACCAGTGCCCAAAAAAGGCAACCGTGCAGACCCTGCCCATTACCGTCCGATCGCCATTACCTCCATCCTGTGCAAAGTTATGGAAAGGGTACTCAACAGCAAGCTGCTGACCTACCTTGAAGACAATAATCTCCTCAGTGACCGTCAATATGGCTTTCGCCAGGGACGGTCAACTGGCGATCTTCTTGTGTATGTCACGCACTGCTGGGGCGAAGCCATCGAGAGACACGGCGAAGCACTTGCTGTATCGCTTGATATCTCGAAGGCCTTTGACAGGGTCTGGCACGCGAGTCTACTTAGTAAGCTACCTGCTTATGGCATCCCTGCTGGTTTTTGTAGCTGGATATCAGACTTCCTCAGTGAACGGTCGATCCGAGTAGTCGTTGACGGCTGCTCCTCTGACCTTATGGCTATTGATGCCGGAGTTCCTCAGGGGTCTGTTCTCTCTGCAACTCTTTTCCTGCTGCACATCAATGACCTTCTTCAGCCTGGTATTGTTGGGTACGCAGATGACAGTACTGTTTCAGAGAGATACTTGTCCAGCGCAAAAACCAGCGCGGATGAAGTTCGTTCCTTGAGAGAGGCTATGGTGGAGCGGACAGATTTGACCTTAAGCCTTGTCTCCCAGTGGGGTGATGACAATCTGGTCTCTTTTAACGCCACCAAAACACAGGCGTGTCTTTTTACCGCTAAAAGGAGTCTTTTCGATCAAACTCCTACTTTTCGGGGTGCGTCTGTTCCTGTGACTGATCGGCTCGAGCTCCTAGGCATGGAGTTGACATCCAGTCTCAACTTTGGCGCCTCCATTGAGTACAAAGCCCAAATTGCGGCCAAAAAACTAGGCATCCTAAATAGGGTGAAGCGATACTTTACGCCTGGACAGCTTTTAACCCTTTACAAAGCGCAAGTCCGATCCTGCATGGAGTATTGCAGTCACCTTTGGGATGGCTCAGCTAAATATCAGCTTGCCGCGCTTGACTCGGTGGAACGCAGAGCCAGGAGGCTCATTGGCGACGTTGAGCTGGCGGGTGCCAGGCTTCACAGCTTGGCTCATCGCCGCAAGGTTGCCTGCTTGTCGGTCTTCTACAGACTGTACTTCGGTGAGTGTGCTGAAGAACTCCACGACCTCATCCCACCAGCCCCCTTCTACCATCGGACATCTAGACGTACTGCAAGTTATCATCCTTACCTTGTTGCCATTCCACCAATTCGCACCAAACGCTTCCAAACATCCTTCATAATGCGCACAGCGAATGAATGGAACTCGCTACCTGCGTCAGTGTTTCCGAACGCATTCAACCCGAATCTCTTCAAAGTTAGAGTGAACAGGTTTCTTCTGGGTAAGCTCACTCCATCGTCGACTCTGTCTCTGTCACCTTTGACCTAGACTAGAGTCAAGAGCAAACCCATCACAAATAAAAAAAAAAAAAAGTTGATTCTACCGGGCGCGTTTAAATAGTTTGTTTGTTGTTTGTTTTGCCTTACCAAGATCTTCAGGATTTACGACTTTTTAGTTCAATTTACCATTAAAGCGTGTTTTTTAGTTTTTAGAACTAGAATTTATTACAAAGAAAAACTCTGCTATAATATCCCGTATTCTCCAAAAATTCAAAAAAAAACTCTTTTCCATTTAAAAAGTCCACCACTTTGAGAACCTCCATGTTATCGAACAGCAGGTGCGTAACTTGCGCACGAGTCGATATCTTGACGTTATAAATACTTTAACGTTCTTGCACTAATTTGTTTCACTGACAAACTGTTTTATTTTACTATACTTGACAGCCGTAGGGAATAATAACATACATTTCGTTTTTGTTTGGAAACTTGTTCATTCAAAGCTTTTTTTATAACTCATTGTGTTTGGTACGCTGATTTGTGGTTGAAAAGAAATCAATAAATAGTGAAAGGGTTAATTTTAATTGCCATGTGTTTCTGATTGATTAATGAGTCAAACTGTTACTTTGTTAAGATATAAATATGGGCTCTCTTTGCAAAGTTAAGGCCGTACCCTGACCAAAAAATCAGCATGAGATATGAGCATTCCTATTGGCCTAGCGGCACTGGTTGCGCATGAATCACGGTAGTGAATACGCCCAGATTTTAGAATAAAATCTTTATTAAATCGAATATTGGTCTTTTGAAAAAATAAAACTTACAAAATTTTCGTTATCAAATTGTCTATACATTAGTGTTAGTATAAAAAAAAAATTGTAGTTCTAAAAACTAAAAAACACGCTTTATTGGTAAGGATAGTGGGACAAACTGTTTAAACTATTGCATTGTCATCGGTCCTTGATAAGTGTGCAAAGTTTCAAATCAATCCAACGCTTTGAATTGGGTGAAAATCACGTTCAAAGATTCCGTTACATTGATACATAGATACATAGATACATACATACCAAGCTAATAAAAGCGTGTTAAAATAGTTAATGAACACTTTACGAGGAGATGCATGCTATTAATAATTATTTCACATTTTTATGGTTTTGTTGAAAGGAGTTTAGTGAAACATATACCTCTTTAAAAAAAAAAGTTTACTACCATTTTAGAATCAACATTATGTAGAAATTTAATGTATTTTTATTAATTGATATTTCTTTTTAAATAAAGATTAGATAGGTAACTCTTAAAAACTGCACAAAAACGACTAGGCGCGGCGTTTTGCTCGGGGAGGCGCCTTAAGCGATAACCGCAACATAAAAGGGTCAAGTTTTATCAAATGATTTTACAGTATTTACATTGTCGTACGCAGGATCTTGTGGCTAAATAATAACAGCCGCACTGGTCGATCACCAAGGTTAAGCAACGCTTGACGCGGTCGGTCCGTGGATGGGGTGACCATTTCAACATACCGAGTTTTCCTCCATGCCTTGGAAAGCACGTTAAGCCGTTGGTCAGAAGCTTGAGATCTGACATCAGTCTTGCCAAAGGTTACCCTGTTATCCAGTTACTGGGTTGTGGAGGTCAGATAGGCAGTCGCTCCATGTAAAACACTGGTACTCAGCTGAATCCGGTAAGACAAGAAGCCGTCCCCAATAGACTTGGAAAAAAGGCTAGGCAGATTGACATTGTCAAATAAGCTATACAGCGTGGTCAAGTTTTTCGTCACTACGCCTTCTGAGGTTCTTTAATACAGACAAAATTCTGTCAGTACTAAAGACTGTCAAAAATTCCAATATCTAAGGTACTCACATGCGCTGCCGAAATTTTAGTTGTTTTTTCGGCCACCAACCGGTTGACAGTCATCATCGCTAACACAATGTCAATTTGCATAGGCCCCCCACAGTTACCTTGGTGAAGAAAATAGATCTAAATATCGAGTAAGTCCAGCCGTTTGTCGAGAAATCATCCACCAATTCAAGGCTTTCAACGGATCGCTTTCGCTCACTACAAGATCTTTTTGTCACCTTTTCTCGATTCTTTTGTCAACATCCTACGGCCTTACAATAAATATATCAACATTCTTTATATCCTAAAAATATTAACCGTAGAAAAACGGACACTATTTTATTTTATTTATAGATAGTTTTTTACTAAAAAGCTGACTTTTTTAAATCGCGTCACGGTAGGTTCAAGTAAATCGGATTCGTTCAGTTCTATTGTCGTTTTCTCATAATTTATGTTGTATTTTTTAAATCATATTTCTTGTTATTTTGGGATACGGTTGCCTCTTCAGACATAGTGTGCAAACAAGGCATGGTAAATAAATAAAACACGGTGCTGTAGAAATGGCATTTTGAAATTGGAAGTGTTTTTTCGCGCCGTGGTATAACCGCCATCTTAGATTTTTTGACACCTTTTTTTAATCTATGGAGCACACGTAACTTTGGAGCTGTAGAATGATTCATTCATTTGCTTCAGCCGTTCTTTGTTTTTGGCTTCCATAAACTAAGCCCAAGACGGAACCTCTTTTGTTTTGCATGAATCTTGCCCCAGTTCGTAAAACTTTCAACTTTTACTTCCTTGTGTATTTCATAAAAAAACATAAATTACGTTTTCTCTAATACAGTAAAAACGAGATGCAAAAGTTTACTCATATAACATGTTTTATATTGAGCGTAAAAAAAGTTTATTTTCGCGCCAGAGAAACTTTGAAAAGGAAAATGAAAACGTTAACTGACGTCTTAGGTTATGTGATATCTTTGAGTAAATATTACAGTTTTTTTTAAGGTTTAGCTTGTCTAAGCTTAGGTATGATAGGCATTTGAGCCATAATTGGATAACGATCGAGTAAATTGACTAATCTCACATGAATTTAGGATCTTTTATTCGTGTTATCGGTTGGTCTTAAAAGTAAAGTGAACGAGCATAAATGAACACGCTTGCTTTTGGCAGGTTCTCTTCATCTATAATATTTATGTTGATCAAAAAGCAGTAATCCAATCACCTGTAAAATCCGGATAGTTCCCACACTTTTTGAAATCACTCTGTATCTCTTAGTACAGAAAGCAAACTATTTTACATGGGCGCACGGTTGGCGCAGTGGTTGAGCGATTAACTGCTGCGCGACGTGTCGCGGGTTCGATTCCCGCACGGAACAAATATTTGTATGACCTACTGATAGTTGTTCCGGCTCTGGGTGTTTGTGTATGTGAGTTTATATGTTTGTAAACGCACCCATGATACAGGAAGAAATCTTAGTGTGGGTCAAAGTTTAAAAAAAAAAAAAACACTCATCACATCATCAGCCTATTAATGTTCCCACTGCTGGGACACAGGCCTTGGAATGTGGAAGGTGGATGTCACATGTCTTGGAATTGGTTCTAGGACATGCCGGTTTCCTCACGATGTTTTCCTTCACCGTTTTGAGTGCAGTGGTGATGAAATAATTTACACAAAGTAAAGCCGCCTGCCTGGGCTCGAACCCACGACCTACAACTTATAAGTCGCGGCCGATACCACAGGGCCACAACTGCTCCAAAAAAAAAAATACTTTGGATTATTTTCTACATAGTTTTTGAAAAGTAAAAAGCATTATCTCTATTATTGCCAGAGTATTATTGATTTTTGAGGACCTCATTATTTTGGGACATCTATCCCACATATGACATAGCTGCCTAATCCGTTTAAACTACGTTTAGGATAGATGCTCCGCTGAGAAACAGGGCATCTATCCTGACCGGCGAGCACGGCCTACTGTGACAGGCCTGAGTCACACATTTTTATCACAGTTTGGGAACAAAAACCGTGATAAAATGCGTGACACAAGCCTATCACAGAGCCCGTGCTCGCTGGTCTGCAAAAACTTTGAACGCATTTTACCTACCCATGTAATCGCACAGAGTCATGAGATACGGTCAACTTATTTTTTTATTTTGATGGGTTTGCTCTTGAGTCTAGTCTAGGTCAAAGGTGACAGAGACAGAGTCGACGATGGAGAGAGCTTACCCAGAAGAAGCCTGTTCACTCTAACTTTGAAGAGATTCGGGTTGAATACGTTCGGAAACACTGACGCAGGTAGCGAGTTCCATTCATTCGCTGTGCGCATTATGAAGGAGGTTTGGAAGCGCTTGGTGCGAATTGGTGGAATGGCAACAAGGTAAGGATGTTAACATGCAGTGCGTCTAGATGTCCGACGGTAGAAGGGGGCTGGTGGGATGAGGTCGTGCAGTTCTTCAGCACACTCACCGAAGTCTGTATTAGGCCTACAAGCAGGCAACTTAGTTTAGGCAACTTAGTGATTATTATTCACCACCATCACTAAGTTGCCTAAACTAAGTTGCACTAGCCGGGGTTTGCGGAAGTATCGTTGTTCCCGCGACCCCCAGCGTAGGTGTGAGATGGAACACCAGGGTGGTTTTTAGTCAGTAGGAGTCTGACAGACCCCTCCGCCACCCCAGGGCGGAGGACATCCAATAAGGATTTTCCACCGCGGAAAAAAAAAAGCAACTTAGTGATAGTTGGCGAATCTTTCGATAGATTCATAACATATCATGCGATTCATCTGCGAAACTACAGTAATTACAATCGTGACAACTAATACTCCTGGGGCAACTACCCTGGTTTAACAATATTTGCTGACCGTAGACTGTGTCCAAGCTCTACATAAACTACAGTAATTACAATCGTGACAACTAATACTCCTGGGGCAACTACCCTGGTTTAACAATATTTGCTGACCGTAGACTGTGTCCAAGCTCTACATAAACTACAGTAATTACAATCGTGACAACTAATACTCCTGGGGCAACTACCCTGGTTTAACAATATTTGCTGACCGTAGACTGTGTCCAAGCTCTACATAAACTACAGTAATTACAATCGTGACAACTAATACTCCTGGGGCAACTACCCTGGTTTAACAATATTTGCTGACCGTAGACTGTGTCCAAGCTCTACATAAAAACATGACTCAACAAAACGAAATACCACTAAAACACAAACATTAAAGAGAAAACGTCACATAAACGTGAAATTCACGACTGCGCAGCAAATCGTTTAATTGCACCGAACGGGAACAAACCCACTGACCAACATAACTACCGCTACCCGCTATGCACACAACCTAACGGAGTTGCAGTGACTCGATCATTTTAGTTGACTTCCTTTGGTATGGTTAATGAGTGTGTAGTTTTTAGCGCTTTACTTGCTTTAAACAATGTTTTATCTACACTCTCAACGTAATGTTTCAAATATGAATTAAAAAAATATTGTATTTAATAAACACGTACTTTCTATTCGTGGATAGATAAAATTTAAAAAAAAACAACCATTACAGTGCAACATTTTCCTTCGATTTTCATACAACTGCATCATAAAATAACTATACAATGTATGTCCTCGAAAAGAAAATTTTCCAAGCAGCCAATCTATGCGGAAAGTGACAATTTTTTTTGTCACTTTTTCCTGTAATTTTTTAATTTTCAATTCCAAGGTCAGCCCGCCGCATAGAGTTTTTATTATTTGAGAAAAGTTTAAAAAATTAGTTATGTACAGATTATCATTCATATAAAAGGTAAAACAAAACTAATACTTCATTTAAGGCGTTTTAATTACTCTAGATTTAGATTTTGATTAATAAATAAATTTTAAATATTCATTAATTATGTTTGACAGAATGAATATTTTGCTAGCTATTTGTACATGCGCAGTAAAAGTCTAGTCTAGTCTAAAAGTCTATCTGTGGATATGCTGAGCGCCCTTGAATAAGCCCGCCATTTTATTAATTTCTTGCTTGGTTTAGAAATATTTTTTTATTTCCTCGCACAATGCATAGTAAAATGTTGTATGATACACGTGCGTAAGATGATTTCCGACTCGTGTCGATTTATCCACTCATCGGAAATCACCTACCTTCCGCACTTGTAGCATAAATAACAATTTTAATTTTTATAGCACTCATTTACTTTTTAATTTATTGGCGCTTATGGGCTTGTTGACTTAATGTAGAAAAGTAGTGTCATAGTCGTCATGTTTTGTTTTATTTCAACTGTATAAGATAAAATAGTGTATGCAACGACATTATAATTAGGTATTAAAACACTCGCGTGTTATTATTGTCACATTCGGCTTCGTCTCATGTGATAAACCCACGCTCGTGTTTACCCCTATTATATGACCATTGCATAAACTACTATTACATCCTTTCTAAGTTTCGCCCACATTTTTTGTTTCAAAGAGCTATGCTAAATTTCCTATAGCTTAGCATTGGTCTGCAACCGGCTTTTGGGAGTCTCCTAGTATTTCTTGGATATCTTAATCCCTTTAGGGTTTGGCAACATTGGTTTTCGGCCCTAGAGTTTGGCAAACGAAAGTAGACACTCGAATTATATGCAAACTTTTATATGGCAATGCTATACTAATGTCAACCCCAATTTTTCGTATGACGCTACTAAGCTGATACTTTGTTTTAATTCGTAATCACTATTTATCTTATTGTAATAACATTTTCTCTATTTAATAATTGAAAAACTTTTATTATTAATGTGAAAAGCAATGATTCCTGTGACTCTTATAAATCTTTTCACATGGAAGTCTTAGATTCAGTTTTTGATTGATAGTGAACAAACCAAAATTGTTATAGAATACTGTTGCTTTTTTTTATTCAGTTTGATATATCTAAAGTATTACTTACCTAAATGTACCAATAGTATTTTTATTCAGACGAAGTAATATAAATAATTCTAAAGTATCAAATTAGGTTATTCCAGGTATTGCATACTAGTTTTTAGGGTTGCTATGCTGATATTTTTTAAATTTGTCGCTTTTTTTCAGTATCTACTTTCGTTTGCCAGACTCTATCTCTCCCCATTAATTTTATATTAATATTTATACTTACCAAAATGTCTCTCAAGGTAACCTCGCAACCTCGCTGGTGGTTTATCAACGCATTTATTACAAAAAACCACACCACAAGAGTGTAAAAGATACCAAAGTAATTAATTACTTTTGCCCAACACGACCGATACACCCCAATATATATTCCTAAAACAGTTTCCAAACTACAAAACGTATTTTTCAACTGTCCAACTAAGTCTAGAACAACATTTATCAACGCGAACTAATGAACATTTATTTGCAGCCATTATCGGCAAAACAAGGGAGCCCATTCAAAAAGTTTTAATGGCTATTTTATCAATGGCTCTTATCAAAGAAACAGTTATCAACAGACCGCCAAAGATAACGCGGGAAACAATGCACCGGTCAAAGAAAAAACTTTTGACATCTTCCCGACCGTTCCACCTTCAATAAAATATATCCCACTCTCTCACACATCACCGTAAACTATTCGAAAGAAGGAGATAGAAACGTCACACGAATGTCACACCGATCCTCAGGTAAAGTTTGAATTCCATTTATTCGAACGCGAGCTTTGCGCGCGAACGCACGGTGCGCGAGAGCTTTTCCATTTTTAAAATTTTCGGCGGTTTTATTCGAAAATGGAATAGTTTATTGAAAGTGTTATTATTTTTTAATTTTATATTTTTACGTGGAACAGAACTGTGTGTTTTGAGGAGTTTCTAGTGATTTTGTGAAATGACAGTTGGTTGTTTTTTTGTTCGCGGACCATCTTATTGTGCAATAGGGATTACTTTTTTGTATCGGAGCTGAGGATACGGTGAGTCGGGTTCCTATTCAATGAGACGTTGCAACTGTTACCTTTATGTTGTATATTATGTAAAATATATAAATTGTGTGAAGATTTTGATACCTGAAAGATTGTAATATTTTTGAGCTGGATTTAAAATTTTACTTTTTTGTCATGAATCCAAATAAGCAATTTTGTATTATTGGTTTTTGTAAGTTCAAAACATTTGAAAATATATCACTAACCTCTAATACATAGAAGGATCAACAGCTAATGACTAACGATATTCCCAAAAAAAAAACATCGCCTGCCAAAACTCCAATAAATGTAGAACAACCCTCGCTCGCTAGAGAACCAAAACTTTTTTAGCTTACTTTTTTGACCTCAACGATTGAAACTAATGCATTTGTTAGAAAAGGAAATATATATTTAACAATATATGTAGTTATGGCATAAAGAACTACACCTATAGTTTATCTGTGTCTCTCTCCACATGGGTTTCAGATTTGCATGTGCAAACTTCAGTCATCATCGTCATCAGCCTTTTTTTCCACTGCTGGGACACAGGCCTCCTCTCTGTGAGAGGTAATGGGCTGTAATCCACCACGCGGGCCCCGTGCGGATTTGTAGATGTCGTCACATGTCTTCGAATTTTTGGTTCTGGGACATGCCGGTTTTCTCACGATATTTTCCTTCACCGTTTTGAGAGCTATGGAGATTTCAAACACACGACCTACAACTTGTAGGTCGCGGCGACTGGGCCACCACTGCTTCTCCAAACTTCAGTCATATTGTCCATAATGATTATTAGTGTATTTTTTTCACCAAGAAATCTATCTATCTTACTTGTCTTCCTTCAGCAGGGCAAATGCCTCTCTCTTCCTTTACCACAAAATTCATATTGCCCAAACTAATTGTTAGGATTCTTCTATACTAATAAATCTATCTATAAAGCCTATTTTCAAGCAAGACTAGGGCTTCTAGACCTTTCTCACAAAATTCTGCATTTCTTGATTCTTATCGTCCATTTACTCATCTCTAAGTAATATTTTTTGCTTAGACTGTGCCCTGTCGGTTGGTCGATAATGAAATCATGGCTCTTAAATACCTACAAGACTTAACATAATTATCTTCTTAACTGCATCTGGCTTAAACACAGACAGGACACGGTACTTTATTAACACCAAATAACAGATTATTAACAGCCATTTCTCAGCTTTAAATTAACGGAAGTTTTAGCAAGACTTGCTCGTTGCACATACACTTAAATGCATCCGGTTTATCTTGTGTAAGCAATATAGATTTTATCTGATGCTATCTTTTCATTCCTTGTCCCTGCATCTATGATCGGTGACCCGAATATCATAAATAATTCATGCTCTGTATCAAGATCTAGGGGGATATCTGTTTCTTTTTTGCAGTAATTTTTGGATGGGTTGCAGAAATTGCTTTCAGATGATGCAGATGTAGTGTTAAAAATAGACCATAAAAATCAAAGGGATTGTTAAAAAAGACTAACAATTTCAGACTTTCCTTCAGGTTCATCATCGCTCTAAAATATGGTATAAACTGCAAACACTTCTGATGAAAAATGAAAATTGCTAAAAACTGATACCCCAAAATATTTCTTGTCATTGTACCTACTTTTCTTTAAAAATTCCCATGACTCGTTTGCAGCATGAACCTTTAAATATTGCTTCAAGTATTTCAGCAAAAGCTCAAATTATGAATTGTCCTTGCAACTAAGTCAAGTGGACTCCGTCCACATGCAAGGTTGTGCCATCGTAGTTTGTGTAAATTTTAAGATATAAGTTAATTCACAGTTCTTAAATTCAAACTTCATTACCAAAGCAAAGCCGGGCTTTCAAAGCAAAGTCAATTGTTTGCCGCGTTGTTGACATTACCACTTTCGGTACAGAATGCCGTGTCTTACAAATTTTACTTTGAAGATAGTAGTTTCAGCTTTCAGCGGTTTAAGACAAACCGTTCTTGCGACAGCGAATATTCTTTAAGGGTACACTAGTTGACGGCACAAACTATTTTGTGCGCGGGGTTAAAATGCATTTTATATCAACCGACAACACGTGCGGAAGAGATAGATGCTGTGATGAGCAGTAGGAAGCTAGTTCGCGTACGAATACACACTTTTGCAAATTTGTAGCGAAATAGATAATGATTTAGGACGAAACCGAGCGCGCGAAATTTTATAAACAGACCTTTGGCAGTCTAAATATCATAAAAAAACGCCTAAATCTATCTGTTCAAAATAAAATTATATGGAATGTTGAACTACTAATCTATCCCTGTATGGAGGCCGTTTTGCAATTTTCCGTCTTCTTATGGTATTTATTTGCGCCCAAAAATGCGTTAAAATTAGTGTCAAAATGTGGAACTTTCGACGCTCATAACTTTCAAGTGTTTTCTTTTTTTACTTTTTCGCTTCCATACAGGGCTAGATAATGATGAGACAAATTGATATCACTTTTTATTTTGAACTTACATCGTCAAACAGTGGAATAATCCCTAGACTACGTTTGTATGGAAAAATTTCGACTAGTGTAACCTTAACACATAATTTTAACCGCAAGAATACTACTGCAAAGTAATGTACTTACTAGCACAATAATTATTCTTTAAATACAACCCCTCAATACAGTTCCATGATCTACATGACATAAATATTGATTAACAAACATTTTTATGTTAACTTTATGTGCATAAATGAGTTAAAACATGTTATAAATTCAACAGATACTGCCAACCGCATATCGGTGGTGACAATTAAACAGTAACAGTGCCTTTATCGTTGTCACACTAAGGGTGATTTTTGTAGAGCAAGTGTGTGGTTGAATGTACCTTGAACGACATTTTTATGTAGTTATTGAATGGTCACAGTTGAATGGATCGAATTTGTTTTTGTACATTTTTGTATGGTCAGCATGAAAATTAATGGTCAGAATAAATTGTCTAAAAAAATAAGGAAAATATACCTACAATTCGTTTAATTTTAGAACAGTAAAGTGTTGCGGAGATACCTGGGTTTAATTTTCAAGTATAGTGTAAAACAATGAGTCGAAAAGAGGGTGTGATCCAGCGACCCGTGTTTTTAAAAAATAAAATCACTATTTGCCCTGAAGAAAACTGCCAACCGCATATCGGTGGTGACAATTAAACAGTAACAGTGCCTTTATCGTTGTCACACTAAGGGTGATTTTTGTAGAGCAAGTGTGTGGTTGAATGTACCTTGAACGACATTTTTATGTAGTTATTGAATGGTCACAGTTAAATGGATCGAATTTGTTTTTGTACATTTTTGTATGGTCAGCATGAAAATTAATGGTCAGAATAAATTGTCTAAAAAAATAAGGAAAATATACCTACAATTCGTTTAATTTTAGAACAGTAAAGTGTTGCGGAGATACCTGGGTTTAATTTTCAAGTATAGTGTAAAACAATGAGTCGAAAAGAGGGTGTGATCCAGCGACCCGTGTTTTTAAAAAATAAAATCACTATTTGCCCTGAAGAAAACTATAAGAAGAACTCAAGAAATCATACCTTGAGTAGTGCAAAGTTAACCAATACTTCCGTCTTATAATTAACCTATTATGTCTTATATATGTGTTAGGTTTTATTATGTATTTTTTATATTGGTGTACAATAAAGTTTATATAAATAAATGTCTCCATTTTTTTATAAAACTTGGCAAAAGGTGGCGAACTTCTTGAAAGCGTACCTACAGCCAAACTACCGGTGTATACTAAGGGCTAACACATTCATTGAAAAATTAATTCGCTGCATAGTCATGAAAATTCAGTACCTACGTAATTAAATAGTAGTTAGCGTTGCAAGGAAAACGATTTTCCAGAAAAACATTAATCAAATCATTCTGTTGACCGTATCAATACCGCAAATCGCAAAGCCAAGTTCGAAAAGTCAAAATACCAAACTATAAGGGCTCTCGCACACTTAACTGCGCCACAATAAAACAAAAGATCATAACAAGCACTTCTCAAGCACTTGGCAGGGTCAGTAATGCCCTTAATTACGAGACAGAGATGGAAGCATATCCCGTATCGCGTATAAAAAAGAGAGGGATCAGTAAATAGATTTTAATAAAGCACCCTTGCGATCCAGCGGAGCGTACGCGCGTATTTTTTTGCACGAGTTCAAACCTCTTTGGTTGAAGTTTTTTTTTTTAAATTTGATGTCTGTGAGAACTCGGCTTTTACAGTCTAGTGCTTTCGCTCAGTAATGGATAACCATCACGCTATCATTCTATGGGAATAGCTTTTTTTGTATAGTTTTTTTAATTTAGAGAATTAATTGAATTCGTTGTTCCGTGCTTTGTGGCGGCAATGGCGCGTTTGAGCTATTTTTCATATGCTTTTAAACGGTCTTTAGATTCGCAATTAAAAGGTTGTGTGAAAAAGCGACGTCACTGACAGTTGAAAACTTTGTAGTGTGTTTTTACTATTTTATACACCACATTTTATACATAACTTTTAATTAAGCCACTCCAAAATTCGAAATATAAATTTTAATATACAAATTATAAAAATTAAATGTCAATTAAAATGGCGATGAGATAAAAATCTACGTTCTATATATGTTACATTTAGATACAGAAATTAATCTTAATCAAAATAAACGAATTATCTGCCTTCCCCTTGCTCACTCAGCTAAATCAAAAAAGATACACAACCTCTTTACAAAATGTCACTTCAGAAAAAAAAAGTTAAAACAAATCATAGATCGCGAAACAAAAGACTAGTCGAACGCCCGGAATCTCTCGCTCCTTTATAGTGTCAACCAACCCGTAAAATGTTTTATTATCATTATAATTTATTTGTTTAGCTATAAACGTGGAGTGCGCATTTAATTATAAGATTCAAGGGGCTGGTAGATTGTAAGACATTAGAAAAAATATCGTAGATTAATGTGTACCGGTTCCGATTTTGCGTTGAGGTAAAACAATTTGTATCTGACAGTTGTCAAAAAGTTGATGTCTGTTCATAACATTTCTGACACTGACAGAATTGTCGACTTCAGCAGAACAATAAATTTGCCCGCCCATTTTCAGTGTAACCGAAATATGAGGAAGAGGTTAACTGTTGATACTTTATGGCACGTAACCAGAGAAAGATAGTAACAAAAAAAAAATCTCTCAGTCGGCGGTAGAAAATATAAATTAATTTATGCATATTTTATTACAAAAAAAGTTATAAATGATGGAATATTTTTTGCCATCATTCCTAGCTCTCTATTGTTATCTGCTGAATAAACTGTGAACTAGTATGAAAAAAATCTCTAAGTTTTACCTGTGATATATCACAGGTAAAACTTACAAGTCACTAAAAGTTAACCCATTAGCGATCTTGTGTAGGAAAGGTTTTTGCCTGAAAAAAAGCCATTGACAGTTCTCACGGAACGGAAAAAGGTCGACTACCCAGGCGAAAGAAAAAAAGTAAGAATTCGAAATACAAATATAATTTTGTAACAGTACGTAAAGGCGAAGGGTTGCTAGCAGTAATAAAAGTAAATTAAAAGATATGGATCACTTTTTTTCGTTAATTGAAGAGTGATTTGTTGGAGTGCCCCCATTTTTTTACACTCTGTATTCTTATTAAGAGATTCGATTACAGTAAATTAAATAATAATATACCAGTCCTTGAATTTAATAATAATCGCCAATTGATGTTTTCATACGTTTTTAATTCGTAAAACTATTTTCGTTTAATAATTAAATTATTACATTAAAACTCTCCTATTTAGATACGAGTACGGTATTGGTTAAGTTAGGCACCTAATGGACACACTTGAAGATACAATATATATTACCAAGTACATACCTACAGTATCTACTTTAAAATTAAAGGGGTTCGCAAATAGAGCAAGTGAAGCTGAAGTTTATTCGATCCAATATGAATGAACTCTTTGTAAGCCTTTTGGTAATAATTAAAAACTTCATTGAAGAGGCACTCAAAAGGCCTTGTTTCTGATCGTGATGATTTGTTACTGGTCACTGGTATTAGTTTCACCACGACTATCATTGAGAAAGAATATATTTTTTTTAAATCATTAGTACTAACTGACAGTCTTGAAGTGAAAATCTGTAGTGTTATTCTGTAAATTTTCACCGTGAAACCTTAAGAGAAATTAACCTAAGTCAAAGACAAAGACAAAAATTCTTTGATCGGCTTGAACGTCAAAAATATAAATTAAAAGTTAATGGATAATTGATTCTACTGAAGTGAAATTGAATTGGATCTACCCTACTCAAGAAAACTACTAACTGATGACTAGGCAGCATGGTCTGAGACCTTAGCCTGGTTCGTCAGGAAAAAATAAAATAAATAACTGGCCAAGTGCGAGTCGGACTCGCACACGAAGGGTTCCGCACCATTATCGCAAAAAACGGCAAAAAAATCACGTTTGTTGTATGGGAGACCTACTTAAATATTTATTTTATTCTGTTTTTAGTATTTGTTGTTATAGCGGCAATAGATATACATCATCTGTGAAAATTTCAACTGTCTAGCTATCACGGTTCATGAGATACAGCCTGGTGACAGACGGACAGACAGACAGACAGACGGATCGTGAAGTCTCAGTAATAGGGTCCCGTTTTTACCCTTTGGATACGGAACCCTAAAAACTACCGAAGTGAGCTGTCAATCCCTCCAATCAACTTGAAATTATAGTTCAATTCAAGCTCACGCCACCTAAGTTTTCAGGCTTAGACGTTTCAAGATTAGGCCGGATAATAGTCACTTTTGACTTTTGAAGACTGGAAGTTTAGTTGTAAACTAACTTTCAAATTGGAAAATCATGGCAAATAATTATTTCTAACTGGGGTTCCTTTAAGTCAAAAGTGAATAGGTTACTTCTAGGAAAGCCTGCTTCACCGTCGACCACATCATCGCTTACCATCAGGTGAGATAGTGGTCAAATGCGACCCATAAAAAAACATTTCAAACTACATAAATTTTGTCTACTTCGCCTTCGACCAAACCCCATCAATATTGTCAAGGGTAAAGACGACATGCATTATAGCTACCCTACAAGCCATAAGTAGGTGTCAAGCCGAAACTGCTGGGAACTTATCCCCTAATCCTGGGTGCCCAGAGGTCAGGGGGCGAATAGGGCTGATTTATATTGATAAACCTGCCACCTGGTTTACCTGGTGAATGGTGACATTGAAGAAACGGGCTTGTACGTCGTTACTGTAAAAAATATATTATGATATTCAATGGAGTAGTAGTAGTAGTCTGTAACTGCCAAAATTAGAAATAATCATGTTTTTTTGTGCGTATATTCAATGGAATTGTAGAGTAGTAGTAGTCTGTAACTGCCAAAATTAAAAATATTCACTTTTTTTGTGCGTATCATTACTTTGCTTTTGAAACAAAAAGAACACTATCGAGACAATCAATGAAAATTTATAAAATAAAATTAATAATATGAGAAAAGTATACTAGATAAGCTTTTAATGACACTAATATTATAAAGGTGAAAGTTTGCAAGTGTGATTGTTACTACTTCACGCCAGAACGGCTGCACGGATCTGGATGAAATTTAGCACAGAGATAGATTATAGTCAGGAATAGCACATATGACTTTTTATCCCAGTAATATGTACCCTTGGAATAATTTTCGACATCCACGCGGGCGAATCCGGTGACAGAAGTTAGTCTCCACATAAGCTCTAAAACGACATAATTCAAACAATATTTGATTGTCCAGATTGTAGATTTTATACAGTCTGAAGCCAAGAAATCTGCCAACAGTCCTGCCTCCAAGTACTGTATTACCAAATAGGGATGGTTCAGCTAAGTATCAGCTTGCTGCGGCTCATTGGCAACGTGGAACTGGTGGACGCCAAGCTTCACAGCTTGGCTCATCGCCGCAAAGTTGCCTGCTTGTCGGTCTTCTACAGACTGTACTTCGGTGAGTGTGCTCAGGAACTCCACGACCTCATCCCACCAGCCCCCTTCTACCATCGGACATCTAGACGCACTACAAGTTATCATCCTTACCTTGTTGCCATTCCACCAATTCGAACCAAGCGCTTCCAAACATCCTTTATAATGCGCACAGCGAATGAGTGGAACTCACTGCCTGCGTCTGTGTTTCCGAACGCATTCAACCCGAATCACTTCAAAGTTAGAGTGAACAGGCTTCTTCTGGGTAAGCTCACTCCATCGTAGACTCTGTCTCTGTCACCTATGACCTAGACTAGAGTCAAGAGCAAACCCATTACAAATAAAAAAAATAAAAAAATAGGGAAGTTTCCTGGGTAAAACAATGTTAATTCTATTAACAATATTGAACCCGTAGTTTTGCATCATCAAATTAAAAAAAAAATACAAATATAAAGCGCATCAAAGTTCAGGAGTGGGGGGCTTGTGCTGTAACTTTGTCAGTAATGTCAGTATAAAGTGTAGCACACCGTGACGTCACAGTCGTCAATTTTGTTTACGCGACAAAAGAAAAATACATGTCCAATATTTTTAGGTTATCTAACCGAAGGACTAAATAGATAGTTATTGTCAACATCCCTATTACTGTGTGCGAAATAATACACGGCTACATTTAGATAGATTGGAAACCGACCCCAGCATAGTTGCAAAAAGACTAAGCAGATTGAAAGGATTTTTTTTTATCTGTACGTAATCCATAGACAAACAATATGCACCGGTGATACTGTTATTGGAAAGCGTTCAACCTTGTTTCCCATAAGTGGAAAAATAAATTCGCTATCGGGTCATATTGGTATATTGGCTTTTTAAACTGGATTACCTCGTCGCCGTTGGCAATACTAGAGTGAAACAGTTACTGCTTGTTGCAGTGTTGTTGGCAACAATAAAAATTGTTACCTATCTGTTATAAGTTTAAATGAAAAACTATTCTGATAGAGTTCTGTATGGTAATTGAGATAAAACTGATTGCTATTTAAAGGTTCTTGCTGTTTATATCTTAATCAAAACTTTTAACAAAAAAATTAAACTGACTTCTAAAGCAAAACACTACAAATCGAAAAATAACTGCTTTGCCGATGTCGGTGTCTTTGGTACCAACTGTTTTTCGCTTTTTAGGTACGTAGTATTTTTCCCGCGACTTGCCCCCCTTGGTCCCACAGCAACGACCCATTTTTAGCGAAAAATAATATCCTGTGGCACCCAGCTGTAGTGTATCTTCTTATCATTGAAAGTATTTTCGTAATTACATCTGGGGGGTGACCATAAGCTTTTAGAGCGGTATCAATTTGAGATCGAATAAGGGACAGATGTATCTGACTTGTATACATCTGTCACTTACTCGATATCAAATTGGTCACCCCCCTGTTCTTCCCAAGATAACCTCCTATTTTTACCCGACTTAACCTAATTCAGCTTGGTTTTTCATCATCATCATCATATTAGCCGAAAGACGTCCACTACTGGACAAAGACCACCTCTAAGCGTTGCGGGATTGACCGGTCCTGTGCGTCCTTCACCAGGTCATCGGTCCACCTGGTGGGAGGCCTTCCAATGCAACGTCTTCCGTTTCGTTCCAGAAAGTTCTTGCCCCATCGGCCATCCGTTCTGCGAGCAATGTGCCCTGCCCACTGCCACTTAAGTTTGGCAATTCTTCGGGCAATGTCGGTAACCCTGGTTCTCTTGCGGATCTCTACATTTCTGATTCAATCAAGGATACTGCGAGCATAGCCGTCTCCATTGCCCTTTGTAAGCTTACTGATGAGGCCCATTGTGAGCGACCACGTCTCAGAGCCATAGGTCATAACTGATAACACACACTATTCATAGACTTTCGTCTTGAGTAAGATAGAAGAGAAGATACAGTACAACAACTCGAACGCTGCCCAGCCGTGTCGGATTCGACGGTTGACCTCTTTCTCGAGCATTGTTTTTATCACCTGCAAAATAATTTCACAATCAAAAGCTTACGTATCTTCTTGACCCATGGTGCTCGACCAAACACAAAGTTACCTAATTAAAATTATTTCCAGTGGCGTATTCATGAGGGGTCTTAAAGACAAACTATACTTTTAGTTACCTAGTTCGTCACACCTTACGCACAAGTAACAAGGTCTAGCAATAATTACCTTTTAATTTATAGCAGCATAGGCAGTGCTGATCAAACGATTAGATTTAATAAATAACTTTTTTACCACCCATTGCTTCGAACCAGGTCAAGAGTCACAGGTCTAGATTCCAACTGAAGGTCGCTAGTAGGTTATGTGGAGTCAAATAAGTTATATGTGGACTATTTTTTGCAGCAGTTTGTATTAAATTCGTTCTTAAGATCAACTTATTTTTCGTTATAAGTATATAATATGGCTGACTTTCTCCGAATTAGTTGATACAAAAATCCCTTAGTAAAACTTTTTACACCAGTATTTTTCAAATAAGTAGTTTACTCAAACATTTTCATTTCTGAAGAACAAAAAAAAATACCCAAACCGAATCAGATGCAAGAATTGCGTTTACCAATGAACGAACACCAAAAAATTTTTGAACAAATAGATTCTAGAAAAAACTGAAAATCTGCTTCCTATTTCGAATTTCAAAAACAAGTCTTCGATTTACTTGGAATCCCAAAAAACGATGTCACCTTTTTTCCCATAACCTCAAAACTCAATCAAGCATAATATTCATGTATCTGGCAGGAATTTAAATAGTCAGCCAGAAGATAACGAAGTAAACAACACAAAAATCAAGTGTCAAAGTGAAGTTGAAACACAGAACACCCAGTTGAAGTGTATATAAAATTGATATTTAAATGAAGACGCGGCCAAACGGACTTGAATCCAGGCCGGTACAAATTATAAGAAAAAAAAATCAGCCAGAAGAACTACCGCGAAACGTCAGAAAAGTTTTAAACTTTCGAACTGCGCGAGTATTTTCAATTGTGGCCCCAGCAGACGTGGTTGTTTACTTTGCGCTAAAACTTTCCTTGGGTAGTCAAGTTTGGGCAAAGATTTGTCTTTTACTTTGACTGAAACGGGTCAAAATTAGGGCAAATGTATGCATTGCACGTATTTTTTTTACTGTTTTTACAATTGTTGAAAATAGGCGATCTTAATGCAACAAAGAAGTCCCTTCAGTCAAACATTGGGTTAAAAAGTGTATATTGTGTTATTATATATAAAGCTTTATTTTGTCATATTGTTATTGGATTGTCATTTATATATTGGGTTCTATATTTGCCATGTCCCAATTATTTAATTACTGTTTTGCAAAAGTTTGCGAAAATAAATATCTTACCTCGCCTAGATTGAAAGATTTATATTGCCAACCGATTGCAAAATATACGGGGCGCATAAAATGTTTATTTCGTTAAATTATTGTTTTAGCGTATTCACGAACAATATTAACGGTTAGTATTAATTTTGCAATCTAAATATTTGTTGCAATCTATTTCGAATCTAAAAAGAGGTGTTTTATTTTCCCACCTGCCTAAAGTTAAACCAAAATGAGTAACATAGACCCATCAATCAAGTTTACACCACTAACCGTTGAAAATCAAGCCGGTATAACCATGTGGAAACAAAACTCCATTTTGAAAAATCACACCAACAAAACGTGTTCTCATTTCAAAAAGTTGACAATAGCTGCGAGCTTTTTTTTTTTTTCGCAAACTTAGGCACAGGGGCTGAAACTTAGAGCCAGGTTAACAATAAGGGGAGTATTCTTCAAAAAGCACTCTTAAAAAAATCGCGATCTTTTATCGTTCTGCCGTATTGTTAGAAATAGGTTATAAAAATTTAACGTCTCTATTATAGAGTTGGGATTATGTTTTCGATATTAATCGGTTATATGAAGACGGTTTACGACTATTTTTATTGTGTAATGTAATAAAGTTAGCAGACTTTATATGAGGATTTAAGTAACCTTGGTAAGTGGATTGGTTTGTAATTCGTTAAACGAACATTGGAAACTTTTGCAGCATGTACAAGTTTGTTTTGTAGAACTTTGTGCTGCTGTAATAATTATCGGGCATTTTGTTAATTAGTTGACCTAGTCTCCGCCCGTTAACTAGTTTCCTTTCTCCGAAGCTCTATTTCTGTTAGTCCATTACGAGTAGACAAACAAAATGATAACAACGACATTACCAGTATTCCCATTTTCATTAGTTTACAATTAACCTATTCTATATATAGCACAATAACATGAACCGTTACGTTCTATTAAAAGTACATAATAAATATAGATTAAAAACTTTCGCTACCTCACCTGTCTATACCGTAATTCTACTAAGTCATCTGCTCTATAAATTACTTCACAATACATAATCAAAGATTCAATACGAGCCCACCCCTTAATATCCTCGTAAATTTCCCACAACGACTGCCGTGTTCCTTGTCACAAAATAAATCATGACATTTACATGTACTCTTTGGTTATTAAAAAAAAAACTAGATCGGAACCGACTTAACAAAACGGCTCCTTAACAAATTCGTTTCTACGTAAACTCAAAATTCTACCTTGCAACATTAGAAATAAGGTTCGAATTTGTTTGTAAAGCTAAGTTTCAAAACTGCGAATCTTTCGGACAGGAACCCATCTTCGAATTTCGCATACTTCCTCAAACAATAACGCGGAGAGCAGAGCAGGGTTAACAAAAGGATGAAGTTACTCCAGATTGTATAACAATAAATATTATTACTCCAATTCCTTCGGAACGTCAAAGGTGAGCGATTGTTGCGCTAACAATAGTTTCAATTTGGTAAAGGTAAGGGCTTGCTACCTTTGACATAACGACATCTGCTATTTTTTATGTCTTCTTATTATTTTTGTGGAAGAATAATTTTAGGTGCTTTTGCGATCCTGGATGTATGCAGACTAAAGTTTAATTTAAATTTATAATATAATGGTTTTTTTCGTAACCTCGTCCTCTAATATCTCTTTAGGTTAAATTAACTTACTACGCGATGAAAGATACGCAAATATTTAACAATTTTTTTTTTCAAAATTCTTCATCACTAAACAAAATAACGCGTAACAAAACAGTCAATTCAAATATGGAAAGACCACACATTTATTTCAAAATGTCGAATAATAATCACTTTTTATGAACGAGTGGATTGCTCACATTTATATAATAACTTGCAATTTAAAGTCTACGCAATCATATTACACAAAATATGCAATAACCAAAAACAGAAACAGATACCAATCAACACAACAATCGATTTAAACGAAGTTATAGCCAAAGACTGCCATAACGCAGCGGGTAACATCCCTATTGACACTTCATTCTCTATGGCGTCCACCGGCCATATTGTATTCCTGTATTTCTTTCCCATGGTCATCGAAATGTTTACCTTTTAAATTAAAAGTATCACTACTGCGTTTCAAAGTTATAATTTTACGGACTACGATTTTAGTGGTAAATAGTTAGGGGTAACTTTAATTAGTCTTATTATTTTTATTGTTCAGTGGTTGTTTTGCTTCTTATGATGTCCGGGGTATAAGTTTGTCTACTGGTTTGTTTTTAATATGATTGAAGGGTTGATTTTCTCATAGAATTTAGTGTTTTTTGGGGGAAAAGCCACATATCAAGTGGAGCGGCGATCAAAGTTAATGAAAATATTTGGAGCGACGTATTCTCTTCTTCGTATTATTTCAATAACAACTGTTTCTTCTGAGTCTACAGCTTCATTATTAGTTGTAGAATCCAATTTAATTTCTAAATTGTATAAAATAAAGTTGTTGTCTGCATTTGTCTAATTTTTCACTTCTCCTAAACCACGCAACGGATTTTGATGCTGTTTTTACTAATATAAAAAGCTGTAAACGTTCTCACTTATCGTCCTTTTTACTAGTGAAAACCTTTCTTATTAGGTTTCTGTTTCATAATTTAGTTATTTAGCTAGTTTTAGATATATATATCTCTAAAATTATCAGCTGAAGATACTAGGAAGGAAAATAGGATATCATCATCAGAATCATCAGCCTTTTAACGTTCCCACTGCTGGGACACAGGCTTCCTCTCTGTGAGTGAGGGAATAGGCCATAATCCACCACGCTGGCCCAGTGTGGGTTGGTGGATGTCACATATGTCTTCGATTATTTTGTGTATATATGTAGCATATACCTAACTCAAAATCCTTTTCCCTTTTCACTCAGGTGTAAATCAGACATCCAGCTTTTCAAGCGTATTTCATTTCACAGTACATATTTAAATTGCGTAGGTTTCAAACAGTATTCCTCATTTAGGGGTGTAAGAACGGGAATATTCAAAACCGTCTGCTAATCAAATGTAAACATAAGTCATCATGTGCTACTTGTGTACTTCAATTTCCTGTTTGTATTCATTATATAAGTAAACAAAATTATTAGTGTTAGCAAGTAGAATGCTGGCTTTAACATTGTTTTTCTTTTTGGTTTTTATCTCAGAATTCCTTTGATGTTTGCTATCGTCAATTCTCAATCTCCTTGTTATTTTCCAAATTATAATTACATAAAACTAATTATTTAAGATTTTTGTATGGCCCTCGCCAAACTTCTGGGCCGCCCTGACGTTTGTTTGCCGGATGCGCGAGGCACGGTGCTGCTTTTGTATGAGGTTTACTACTGCGCAGCCATTGTAGCAAACTTCAGAGCAGCCAAGAAGTTTAGTGAGAACTAAAGTCTACTTTTAATTTATTATCTACTTCAGTCTAAAAAAAAAACTTATAAAAAAATAATACTACTTAAAACAACAAATTGTAAAACTATTTAAGCTCTCTTAAATAACCAGAAGCTCCTTCAAAAAACTCGTTAAAATAACTTAGTAATATTTTGATTCATAGGCCTACGAACCCTTGGCTTGCGTATGCGCCACCATATGGCCAAAGATTGATAGATAAAAATGTAGTAATGACCGCATGACGTTAAACAGATACAGTTTTTTGACCTTACCGAACTATATTTTGTAATATGGAATAAGTGGAATGATGTGTGACCTTAATGTTGACTTTCTCAAACGACAGTGTCAATTTGACACCTTAGGTGCAGCTGTACGTTTCGAATATTTTTGGCAGCATTGAAATATTCTAATAAGAGAAATGATGAAAATTTCACACTATCATCTTAGAAAAACTTTCAATAGACATCGCAATGTGATCCGGGTGAAGATTTTAGCACTGTATTACACCTTCATTAGTTTCTTTAATAACACTTCATCAATAATAATCTAGTTACCATTATGTGAATTTACTGTTGTAGAGCTTTTCAAATGTTGCCTGTCCAGTTAGAAATTGCAAAGTGCCCTGCTAAGACTGGTAAATATGCCGATTCTTATTGGATTTATGGATGCAGCCCAATACGTTGGTCTGACCAGATCCACACCGCTCTTGACTTTACAGTTTACAACGCCAACAGCCAGAGACAGAAACAGATGGAGAAAGATCGTTCGAGAAAAGGTGATGCAAGAAGGGAGGTCACGACTCACGACCCTCAATACTGAGGAATACGACGCAAGGAGGAGGATTGGCTTTATGTCAAGCCAATCCTCCAAATCTTTAAACTGTTCATCTTCTTATAAAATTTATTTGTTACAACAAATTACTTTTCTTACTTAAAAACTTCTACGATTACACTTCACAATACCTAACAATGGAAAAACACTTAAAAACAACATCTAATTACGTAATTACGCTGTAATTGTCAGCGTTTATCGAGGCGCCTGCGTTGCGCGTACACATCGGGTCGACGGCGGCGTGGGGGTGGCGACAGCTGTGCACGCGCACTTAGCTCGAGAAATTAATATTAGACGTAAAGTCAACAGTTTTAGTGTGAGTTGTTTTAAGGGTAATGTGGGTAGATGCATTTGTTTTAGTTGCTACATGTAAGCTTATTTTTTTAATTTAGAGTTAAGTGTCGAAAGGGTAATTGCAAGTCTGAAAGACCCGAGGAGGGACAGTGTTTTAGTATGAAAATTTTAGAATAAAAAAGAAAATCAAAGTTATAAATAGGTAGGTACCTCGTTAGTAAAATAATTGCAAAGTTCAATAAAAGGTGGATTAGTATAGATACAAGCTTATGAGGAAATACGGTCGCAGACATCCGACTGAATTTCCTAAGTGAAAAATCACAATTCAAGGTTTGGCTCTCACCTATTTCCTCCTACAATATTAGAGACCAATTTAAATGAAATTCCATAAACTGAAAATTAATGATATATACTGTGACCCTATGTTTTCCTTTTTTCATTTATAGTTGTAAAATTTGTACACTAGGCCTCTGTTGACAGCGCAATTTTGAGCATATTTTGAGGGTTCTAGTGCTTCTAATGATAATGATTCACCATTCGACTGCATCGAAGAGAAAAATGAGCAAAGAAAAATATGAACTAATTTTGCTACTAAAATAATAGCAAATATCAATTGTATAGCAAAGCTGATAAGTTCTAATAAGAAATAATAAGTTCTAATAAGTAAGCACTTAAGTTTACTGTTACTGAGAATGGTATGGAAGTAGAATATTTATTGTTGATTGCTGTTATATAATAGGAGGAGAGCAAAAGATCTATTGTGCCCATCTATGACAACAAGACTTGGAAAACTTAATGACAGCAGATTGACGATCATGAGGTAATAGATTTAGAACCGCATAGCATAATGTATAGTAGTCACAGCGAATATTTAAGTATCTGAAGTTGGCTGCAAGACCCTGCGCAGTTGCTATTTTTGTGTCAATGTTGAAGTAGAAGATAGCATTGTATAACTGCTTCTTTCACTTGCTTACGTTTGTCGCATCGTCCTATCTTGCTTCCTGTATGCAGTAAACTCGATAACGAACTGTTTCTTGCGCAATGGTTCGCAGAGCCAACTTTAGAGGCACAAAGATTCGCTGTGACTGCTGTGATACAGTTTTCTTCGTAAACATTAAATGTAATTCTACGCCACGTGCCTCTGACAGATTTATGGACCAGTTGAAACGATATTAACCAGAATTAATTAGATTGTTTTTAAAAACACTACAGCTGATGATCATTATGTCATCGGTATTTGCTTTAATTATGAGGAAATATGGGCAGAGGGCTCCGACTAAATTTTCTTAGTATAAAGTCAAGACTCGAGGTTTTGTTATCGCCTATTTACTCCTCCAATATTGGACCAATTTACAAGATATTCCTTAAACTGGAAAAGAAAGATATATACTATGTCCCTATCTTTTTCTTTTTTTTTCATTTATCGTTGTCAAACTTGACAACTTGACACTTGTCAACCGAGGTTGGACAGCGCAATTTTGAGCATTTCGTGAGGGCTCTTGAGTTTCTAAAAATAATGAATCATCAAAAAGTAAAACATAGGGGCACAGTACATATCTTTTTTTATCAGTTTATGGAATATGTTTTCAAATGGTCTAATATTGGAGGAGGAAATAGGCGAGAGCTAAACCTCGAATTGTGACTTTTTACTTAGGCTATTCAGCCGGATGTCTGCGACCGTATTTCCTCATATAGAATAGCGTCAACGTTTAATAAGACGATGTGTCTAAGTACGTTATAATTATGATACTAAAATTGACATTATACATCAGATAATGTTCTTTTTGATGAAGACTAATATTTATCTACAAATTATTAGTATTTACCCGCAGCTTCACCCGCTTGAAAGTCAAAAATTATCTTACTTGAACGTGTTACCCGTCTACCCGTAGCCAAGTTTCATTTAAATATTTTCAGCAGTTGGGGCGTTATTGATTAACATCCTACGAAAAAAGTAATTGTGTAACTTTTTTGGTGAAGAATAAAGTATATTATTTTCTACGATACACGCTTTACCTTGTATGAAGACTGCCTTGTATTTCGTAGTATAGAACTACTGCTCTAATTTTCTGTCGCCTATGAAAAGGCGTCATCAGCCGCTCCCATTTACTTAGTGCTAAATTCAAAGGTCAATGTGACATTATTGCGATCTATTTTTAGCAGTTCAGTTATGGTGAAAGAATAATCTATACTAATAATATAAAGAGGTACAGTTTGTGAGCTTGTGACGTTGTACGGGGTAATCTCTGGATCTACAGAACCGATTATGAAATTTCATTCACCAATAGAAAGCTACATTATTCTTAAATGTCATAGGCTATAATATATTTTCAAAAAAAAAATAGAGATCCTTATGAAAATTGCAATAATGTAACACAAAGTAGCAAAATGTTGCCTATAAAATTCATTCTTTGGCGTGCGCTGAGAAAACTATTGATGAAACATAAAAAATATTAGGTAGGTAGTGTAGGGTAGAGTTCGGTAGGTCGGGTCGGTAAGGTAGGGTAGGGTATAGTAGGTAGGGTAGGTTAAAACCAATATCCTGTTTAATACGGTCAATTTCCACGTGTATTCTACGTAACTCATCCCTGGTTTATAGAAAATAAATTATCATCGCGTCACAAATAAAAAGCAAGTCAAATTATGCCATTGACTTTTGCTAAATTCATTCAACCAATGACAACAGATACAGTTTCTTATAATTTTTGCGATTTTTTTTAGAAACTGATCCTTAATCACCATTTAAAACACTGCCTACCCCAAAACAGTACACGTCAACATAACAAATGACATCACGACCGGAACCAATAATAAAATATTCTAAAATGTCCCCAAAACATGACAGCATTTGAATTCCATTATTGAACCATAAAACCCTGGGTTCCATAGAAACGGGTGCGTTCTGAATTATTCATGTCAACGCCACCTGCCGGCCAACCGACAAACTAACGTTTGTTACCATAAATTATGTACTAATAAATATTTGATCGGTTTGTTTCGTAGAAGCTATTAAAGTAGGTGGGTTGTGGAAAATTCGGTCGGAAAACGTTTTGTAGTTAAGCTCGTTTGTTTGAATAAAAAGACATAAATAGCCGTGTTTCCATAATTTTGTGTCTCCAAGCAATTTTACAGTAGGTCTCTAAGCTCTCTATCGCCATCATCCTGACTATAACCCAATCAATTTTCAGCGTCTGAAATAGTGGTAAACTCGTAAACTCGTAGCGATTGAGCATATAAGGAACCCCGTGGAACATTTAATATTTCACTATAGTGAAAGAGAAATCCTTGTGACGTGATAATCTTTGGCCCAATTTTCAGAACCATCCTATAATATATTTTCATTGCACACCAGAGGAATTTACTTTGGAAAATCCATGGCGAATATTTCCAACTGAAAAAAACAGACCTACATAAAGGTTTGCCTAACATATACAAAATACCTTAAATTGAACATCAGGCACACGGTAACAATTCGTAAAATTCAATTCTAGACGACAAAAACATCCGCCCATCTTGGTGAAGCTGATGAAAGTCAAGCCACTTTATCTTACGATCATGCCTTCAATAGAATCCTTATCTCAAGTGGATAAAGTTTCAATTTCAATTGTTCGAGTGACCTACAATCTTATCTGTTTCGTATGTCACTGTAATGAACTTTATTTGCAAGGAATAGGGATTAATATAGCGTAAATAGATAGTTCGATTAACTTTGCATAACCCAGTAACCGCTCAGCAAATTCGAAAGATTCAATGCCAGAATCCGCTAAAACGTGTTCCATTCTATTCAGCCAGCAGCTTTGACGTTCAGCACGCACCATACGTTGTAAAAAGTATTGAAGTCTTGAATCTAAACCTTATTCCTACTGAGTTTGTCATTTAAAATCTATATCGGCCAGTAACATGGAGTTTGTGCATTGAGTAAGAAACTTTTTTGTTTGGCGACCCTACGTTTCGCGAGTCGAGACGTGCATTCGATATTAAAAATGCTTCAGAGAAATCTTTAAATTCAATAGTAATTTGGTGTTGAATAGGTAGGGAGAGGATAATGTAAGTACGCCCTGTTTTTGCGGTGTTGTATTTAGTACGCGAATTTCTCGAGTCGCATTGTGTACACACTGGTTTCTTGCCCAGCGTGAGTCTGTCACAGTACCGTGGATATGAATGGAGCGACCGAGTTTCTAATTACACAGTCAATTTGGTAAGTAAAGCGGGCAACATGAGTTATTGCCCTGGCCCGTAACCGAGATGAAATCGGCCATATTTAATATGCGACAATAGATTGAAAATTTTTGTAAACGACTTAGCATAATAATGTGCGTATTGGATTGTATTTTTAAGCGATTAGTTGGTGATTAGCCAATAATAACAGTGCGCAGCTCAAGGGCGTGCCTTTTTAGAAATTAACGTTTTGTTTGTTTTGCAAATTATGCCACGGGAAGCCAAATTACTTAGCACGTGTGGCTAATATAAAGACGTTAGTATTTAAGTTTATAATTTCCATAAAAGGTAAATTTGAAACAAATTGTATACTTAAGACAATTACGCCAAAGATTCTAAAGACAATCATAGCTTTGGGCTCATCTTCATCTAACAAAACTTTCACTATTTTTGCAACATGCCAAACTATTACACAACAACTTATAAAAAGAATAAAAATAAAACGCGTGCAACATATCGATTTGGCGGCATAACTAATGTCGTCAGTGCCACATTCCAAATTGCATACGCTATGAAACGCGTGATGCCGCAAATGGTCGGTAACGGTGTTGCTGGTATAGCCATATACCGTATTGGAAACAATATCGTCTCGTATGGTCATATCATAAATGAGTTATCATTAGTGGTTATGTTCAATTCGTGTTGCCGAACGCGCCAAATCAGTGAGGCTGGAGAATGTAGAAAATTGCCTAGGAAGATTTCATTTTTTATAGCCAGATCATCAGATTAAGCTCCTTTGTCATCTGTGAAACTGTCGACAGCTATATAATGATAACCATGATTCTACTAACCTTAAAAAGGACGTTAAACCACAACTGTAGATGATCCAAAAATCTTAGACTACTAAAAAGCCAGTCATGCACCCAAAAAGACACCCCAGACTAAAATTCTCTTAAACAACATTAATATCAAAGCACTGTCCAGTCTAACCCCTCAAAAAGGCCACATATCCATAAGAAAGTCGTTACGCGCATCTTTCATATGGCCGCGAAGAATCAAAAGATTTTACTTCTCGAGGGGGAAGTGTGGAATGATATTTACGATGATCGCATTCACGCAATCCCATTCGATGACCGAGACACATGCGAATCAGTATCGTACATAGATAATGACCATGTTATGAGCTTTGAATAGCCGTGCTATAAGTCATCGATGACGGTAACGTTATTGTAATGGGTTTGCGCTAAGGAAGCGTTTTGTCTTAACGATTATAGGTGGGATGATAAAATTGGCTAGTATGAGTCAGCAAAGCGATGATAGACCTATTGTGGCACTTCCTGATTAGTCAAACTGGTTTATGAAACATTTACAAGATATGTTCTGCATATACTGTATATCACTATTGTAAAGAAATCTATAGTTTCTTGTAAGTCTTACTTTTTATTAATACACCTTGTTTTTAGGGTGATATCAATCTTAAGGTTACACTAGTCGAAAATTCTGCCATACAAACGTAGTCTAGGGATTATTCCACTGTTTGACGATGTACGTTCAAAATAAAAAGTGATATCAATTTGTCTCATCATTATCTAGACCTGTATGGAAGCAAAAATGTAAAAAAACAAAGTATTTGAAAGTTATGAGAGTCGAAAGTTCCACATTTCGTCACTAATTTTAACGTATTTTTGGGCGCGAATAAATACCATAACAAGACGGAAAATTGCAAAACGGCCTCCATACAGGGATAGATTAGTAGTTTAACAATACAAATAAATTTATTTTGAACAGATAGATTTAGTCGTTTTTTCATGATATCTAGACTGCCAAAGGTCTGTTTATAAAATTTCGCGCACTCGGCTTCCTCCTAAATCATTATCCATTTCGCTACAAAATTGCAAAAGTGTGTATTCGTACACGAACTAACTTCCTACTGCACATCAAAGCATATATCTCTTCCGCACGTGATTGATATAAAATGCATTTTGACTGCGCGCACAAAATAGTTTGTGCCGTTGACTAGTGTAACTTTATAAGGAAGATACTCTTTTATGAAGTCCTTTTGTCAAAATATTGAGAGTGATACGTTTTAAACTTTTAAGAATAAGTTTATGCTTGCTGCTTTCTTTATGAACATAATTTTCGTGTCTTTAATATAACTAAAGATTCGATAATAAAATAATGATAAAAAAAAATATTGGCACAAAATACAGGTGTAACATACTTATTTGAAGCCCTGGCTCCTGTGCTAGGTAGCAACCTGTGTTACAGGAGCCAGAAGCCAGGTTTGATGTATAACTTATAATTTTATGTATGAGGAGGATTTTCTACTAATAGTAGATGATTATGTAAGACCTTATAATCGTAGACAATAACAACATCAAAGAAAATGCTATAACTTTTTTAATACCAAGATACTATGCCATCTTCAATCAGTCAATATGTGTCTCATACATTATACATGCGAATACATAATCGATCACAACTCATACCCATGTGAATGGAGAACATTGACATCTGTCAGCGATGACGAATGTTCTTCGTAATTGCTTTCAGTTATTAGTCGCTTTCATTAATTCATAGAAGCTTTGTTAGCATTAAGATTAATCTGAATCTATTGTTATAATATTTCATCCCTGATTAGAGACATTGTCTGTTATTTTCAGTATTTCCTTTGTTTAAATCGTGATTTTTACTTTGGCGCTGAAATCTTCAATTGGTTTGTTTTCTTAGCGGCATGTTTAAATTTCATTTCAAAACGACCGTAAAGTAAAAGGTTAATCCTTTATTGTGTTACTCATTTCTAAAATTTTCTCATTCCAGATCAAAAATGTTGAAGTGGGCAGTCTACGGTAAAAAGAACCAAGAACTTCGAGTGACCCACGATCTTGAAAATGAAGATTGCGAACAGTATACCGACGAACCGTATAACAACAGCAAAATTAGAAGGTCTCTTGATGCACAGACAGTCAAAAAGAGCAAAAAACCCAGCAGATACCAGCGAAGATCCTTAGGGTCTAATGCGGTTAGAAAAAATATTAAAGCTGTGGACAAAGAAAATGTAAACTACATAGGAAGTACACCAAATTATTACAGAGAAGGTTTCATCAAAAAGCCAGAAGGCATAGCCCTGAAGGATGTTAGCAATATCACGCCAACAGGTACTCCTGTCAAAAAAATTGAGAGGAGAAAATACTTCTTAAATAGTTCGAAAGATGACATTCCTCCGGACTTACCACCAACTCCACCTACTTATAGCAGAAGAGTAAGAGAGGCAAAAAAGAGAAAACTAGAAATGGCTAGTTCCAATGAAGTATTTAGACGAGATAGCTGTGTATATAAATCTGAAAGAAGAATAAAGCCTATTGATAGAAACTCGCTAAGTCCGAAGCTAAGTCATAGCTCATCTGAGCCATCATTAAGTGATCTAAGTGATAGATTGAGTGCTACAACCACTAGCAGCAGAAACTCTTTTGCTTTGGGCAAACAAATTAATGTGGCAGTATGTACAACAAAAGCAGTTAACGACGGCTTAGTTGAAATAGAATATGATCAAGATCTAGTACTAAACTGTATAGAAAAGCCTCTTACCATCAACAAGAGTACTATTGAAAAAACAACTTTACCTATATTTGGACATCACATGTTCATGGACAATCCTTTATATTTTAATAAAAATGACATCGGTCTCACGAATATAAGGCCTTTGAAAAGAACAAGGAAGAAATCTAATGAATTTGAAAGTGCCTTCAAATCTCCTTCTGTTGATAAAAAGGATGTACATACACTAGTAAGAGAAGGTTGTTCTCCTATCTCTATAACACCTTTAACTAATAAGCTAGCAGCCCTAAGATTTAGCACTATGAGTGTACACAGCAAATCACAAAGGGTTGCTTTCGCCAATGATATTACAGAATATTTTCCTAAAGTAGAGAATCCTTTTACTATCCCTCTAAGGGACGAAGAAACGTCTACAGAAATGGAAAATAAATTCATCCTAGGTAAGGATTTAACAAACAATAATACAGATTCAACTGTATCAACCACGCAAATGGGTGATGTAACACTTGAGAGAATGATTGAGGATATAATAAAGAGTACGAAAATTATCAAATCCAAAAGACGGATATTGCATAAAGCTCCAAACGTAGAGATTCAAGAAGAAATTCCTCCTCTTGAAACGGTAAAAGATTTATTTGTCAATCCTCAGGCAGAGAACAAAGCCAATTTAATAAAAGAAGCCAGATATGTGAACTTATCACGAGAAAACTCTGTATCACCTAAAACTACACCAACTAAGAAGATGCCTGTACATAGGGTAAACGACAAATTACTGAAGAACCTTCCAATAGGATGCTTCATATTAGACGATGGGGATGGTTATAACGAAAGGGAAGTGAGAACACCAGACAATGCCATAGATGTTAAACGTAAGGCAAGTCCAAAAAAGCGTACCACAACACTTAACAGATCGCAGTCTATGAATGTTTACTTTGAAGGAGGCAATCTTGAATCCATGTCGTCGGAATCAACTCCTGATTTATATTCAGCAGCAGAAGAACGTGCAAGCCTTAGACTGAAACGACAGAAATGCATACGGAGGAAAAAGTCCACAGTAAGCAATGAAAGTCAGTGGAAGAATAAGGATCTGAAGACATCAATTCTCACCTTAGAAATTGGAATACCTAGTCCAGCAACAGAACTACCCAATACGTCGTTATGTGAACCTTTAAGCCCTCCCTTATCTAATCCAACTATTACTGATGATTACCAGAACATTTCTTTGAAATCCACTGTATCACATAGCAGCTTGATGCCGTACGATACTTTAAACAGTTCTCACAACAAGAGATCAAGGGAATTGTTCGGTCTTACTTTAGAACACGGTATTCCTAGTCCTATTACTCCTGTTCCAAACCTGAAAAGGCCTGGAAAAGTATTGAGTGAAGAAAGGGCACATAAGACAAGTAAATTGGATGAAGACTTTCTTCCAACTGATGCGTATACTCCTGTTATTGAGCACAAATCAATACGAAGATGTTTGACATACTCTCCTGAGGAAAATAGTATAAGTAGTAGTGAAGAGAAAAGACGGAGTGTAGCAAGTAATAAACTGGAGCGTTCTAGTGAACGATTCCAAGCCCTAAAAGGGACGATAGATTTAGAAATAATGACTAGGAATGACGTCATAGACGTGCACGGTGAGTGGTGACTATCGACTTTCATATTTCCGTATTGTTAAGGTGATGTCCCATTTGGGTGGAGTTTTCATGGCCCTTTTTATGTTTGCAGTTATAAGATGCCGAGATCTCGTGAGGTCCACAGGGAAAGTGGATGATATCAATGCTTATGCGAAGGTTGGTAGTAAATTGTTTTATTACTTCGGGGGTTACTTGAGAAATGCTTTGTGAAAAAGTTTTCCTTTGTGTTTTTTCTGGCTAAAATTAAATTAGGGTTCTGATTATGTCGTAGCTTTCGTTTGTGTATTTTGCAGTGAGAATTGACATTCTACTGAATAATTTTATTATTATTACGGTCCAGTAGCAGCAGTCCTTTTCACTGAAAAGTATCCAGTGACAGCGAACGAGAAAATCTTGTATTCTTTGGAGAGCTGTTTGACTTTACTATCAAATCTCTGGTTTTGAAAACCCAGTGGGCAAACCATAGTCCATCCACTGACGACAAACTATTGCAAGACAACAGGAACATTCATGAAAAACATAAAAAAAAAAAAAAAAAACATGAAAATTTTAATCAAGAACAAAACAAGTGACGTACTTTATTCCAATTTAAATAAGGAACTCCTTCCTCAGGTCGTAATCAGCGGTGTAGCAGAAAGCCAGACCCTTCCATCCCAGAGGTCGATCTTCCAAAGGACATCAGTGCTATATGGCAAGCGGGAGCCAGAGTTCCAAAGGCACCTGAAGCTTCCTCTACCTACAGCCATCTATGAACATCAAGTGCTACATATCTCAGTGTGGCATAGAGATAAGAAATATCGGTAAGTACTTATAACCTTTTAAATCAAAAGAAAATTAAAAAAAAACGAAATAATCTATATAATGAAAAGGATCACGATGAAAGTTTGTAAAATCAATTGGATAAAACTACCGTATATTTTATTAATTGTATACAAAAACGTCAAAACCGTTTTGCGGTCGTTTAGCAAAATGAGTTTCACTTCAGACATTTTTTTTTTATATTGTTGTCTTCAGCCAGTCAGAACTAAGATTTGATGACAATGTGGTAAGTTGGATCACACGTCAAGTTGAATATTCGAAGAACTAAAATAGATTCCGTATTATTAGATGTCAATCCCTGTATTGAATGCTTGGCACTCCAATTTTACAGCATTGCGTCATTTGCACATAACTTCTGCAATGCTCAATTGAAGGTTTCAATCAAAACAATTTCTAAACTAAATGGAAAATAAATCTTTATTTTTTTAATAAAAATCGAAATGTATATTCGTCGAAACTTCCAATTTATCGGCAACAAATAATCCTTCTAAGCGAAGGCTTATAACGGCACTAAAACGGATTTATCGTTTTTCCTGTAATTAAATAAACGAGCTGGACCTTAATATTTTAAGTAACACTGAATCATTTCATCTTTAAGTACTCTTTAAGCTAGATTTAATACTGTACAAGGTTCTAAATTGGGTAAACGTTACCTAGTAACTTGAGTCTATTTTGGTACAAGCACTTAAAGGATTGAAGTTGTTTTTGATATTTTGCCTGTAATCATCCGTTAAACTTAGCCTTTGCCAAGCAATTTTGGGGCTGGCTTCCCTTCTACGCAGACGCAGCTGAATACTAGATTTTTCTAAATATAAAATCACACAATAAATACTATTTTCTGAAAGGCAATTTTTAGCTTACATAATGTAATAAACACTGACGCAAGCGTGTCTATCTTCCTTTATACCTAATTAAGTGATTCACCTAATAACACACACCCACGGCATTTCGTTACCATGCCATTTTCGTAGAGCCAGCCACCTGAAAATATTTCATAAATATGTAACAACCTTCTTTAAATTACCTGCCTCTTTTCGTTTGTATAGTGACTACATGCGCTACGACTGAGCTAAAGCCATGATGATTATCTGTTCTAACAAAGTGATATTAGGGTTTTCCATCTAGAATTTTCAGTAACAGTCCGTAGTCTGGCAACGTAGCGATTTGATGGCAATTTAGGCTTGTTTTTACATGAGACTTGAACATAACTGGTGAAATGTAGATATACCATAGGTGTATCTCTAGACTCCTGAGTCCAAGAACGCCCAACAAGTGCCGTGTACAGCGAGACTTAAGGCGCCGATTCCCTTGAGTAGCTGATTTTAAAATGAGAATCACGTCTAAATGGCAAAGCGTAATTTTATGAAAAAAATATATGTTATATTAGACTATTTGCCTAATAATTTGATCTGAGCAAATTTTGAGTTTTATGCGTATAACATAGTATAATTAATTTGTAAAGTTATGTCTAAAACGGACAAAAACACGACAATCACACCAAAACCGTTGGGCGTATTTTAATGAAATCGACACCATCTCAAAGACAATTTAATTATCTACATTTTGATCTGAGGCTTTTTTTTTAAAGTCATAGAATAATAAGGAAAGTACAAAAAACTACTAAATTTCGGGTCGCGCGGGTGTGAACGAGTGCGCGTTTTGTTCCCTCAAGGTCGTTGGCGTTAGTCGTCGTCTTAAAGAAGACCTCTTTGCCTATCCCCAGAGATATTTATAACCTAACAGGTGTTGCACACTGGGTTGGTTTAAAGAGCTAAGGATCCGACTCTCCCTAGTGTTATACCCTCTTTCAGGGACTACATAACAGACACAATGTTATATACCCTTCAAGTTAATCGCAATTCATTACGAAGCAACAGAGCCTTACCTGAATTTTATATCGAGCTCGTCTGTAATTCAGTGGCATGCACGAAACAATATTTAATTCACGGAATATGCGATTAGTTATGCCGTATAGCTGTGGTATAAACTTGTATCATGATTATGTAATGAAATACGATGTTTTCGGCGTATTACCGACTGTTTTATTCAAGTATATTTAACAATTCCGTAATCCAGAATGAGTTAATCCGATAAAGAAGTCAATACAGCACACGAGATATGCAGCCTGAAATGGCAAAGTTTTTAATTTGCTGTTTAATTTGAGAAGCCATGTTCTTGAGGGCAGACCGTGAATTGATAATGGTTAGGGGAGCATGTCCTCAAGCTAAGTGGAGTGACGATATCAGCAGAGTGGCTGGTAGCAACAGGATGAGAGCAGGCAGGGTCGAGTTAAAAATCATGCAATCTTACAGTTCTACAATAGTCCAAATAAATAAGTGGGCTGAGATAGTATAGCTTCATAGAAACATATTATAACATTTCCAGATTTGTCGTAACATGGTTCATTTTGGTTGCCACATGAGTACACAAATTTCTGGCGTAGTGATAATGGCTGTATCCCGCGAGACCATTCTTTGTAAAAGCCTTTGAGACCGGCCCACATACAGCATATTTTATCGTTTATGGGCTATAGGTCATGTTGGAACTAAATGTAAATTTGGGTCTTGAAAAAGGTGTTAGTGGAAATAAAAGAACTTCCAATGGTCCGCTTCAAAAGGGCTTTGCGCAGGTTTATAGTTTATAGGTATAGAGAATTCCTTCTATACTTTAAAAGAATTCTTTCAGTTTAAATTGAAATGACCTATTTGTATACTTACAAAAATTTGCATGTCATTATGCTATGATTAAATATATTAAGCTACTACCATTGTAAGAACTTTTGTAACCATATTTATCTGCAAATAAATCTTTGACTTTGATTGAAAACTAAGTTCGTTAAGTTACCTGCTTTTTTCTGAAAACCTTCGCCTTAATCAAAGTTTATTTAAAAGCTATTAGTGTATAACAGATAACTCATTGTAACTAAGTAACTAAGTTAAAACTTTAAAGCCATGAAACAGGTTATTAAAACTTATTTTATTATAGGCTGTGTTTCAAGTAAGTTGGGGCTGAGAGATAATAAAAGACAACCGTTCATTAAAACTAATACTGACTAAAGTTTAATTAATGGTTTAATTTTTTCAGTAAGCATCGTAATTTCTTGGAAGAAAATAATTTTCCCGGTCATAGTCACGTATATTTTTCGTTTTACCCAAACCCGTATAAAAGCAGTAACCGATATCAATGCGATTGTTACGAAAAAAATTGCTGAAAAGCGAACACTTTGTCAAGTCGAGTCAACGCGTGACAGGAATAAATGAATTTTGAATGTCGACATTCGAATTTCGAGTTCCACGTCTCTATGGCGAGCCGCCATTTTGTTGTTTTAAAATAAGAAGAGAATATTATGATAAAATATTGCACAGCGCATGTTTGAAGTAGGAGTTGCTTTATTCACTTTTTCCTCCAGTGTAGCACTTTCATACATAAGATATTGGGGAGTTGAAGTGACGCTGGCTCGACTGGACCTGCGCACAACGATCGATTGCTCACCGACGCAGACCCGGGCAGTTGCGTTGCCGACTCTAGACGGACGGACAGCGGTCCCGTTTTTGCCGCGTCTACCCCTTCAAACATACGCATAGATTTTTTTTAAGTGCCGTGAAGTGAAGTGATAGTGGTGGTATTATTTTTAAAAAGTGGATTGAATTTTTTGAAGGGTAAGGTTATATTTATTTTTTCTTTATTCCAGTATTCGTGCCGTTATCGGATTTATTTGTCATTGAACCTACATACCCATTTTTTATTATTTGATTCATTTTTTTTTTGTTTTTTTTATTCGATTCTCATCCTGCTTTAATTTCGGTATTTTGTGTAGGGAATCTTAATTTCTAGCAGCAGGATACATAGCTTAAAAATGGACGATAAATTATTACTAATTATTTTATGTATCCGATTAAAATATGACTAAACAATTTACCAAACGCGTAAGACATTCTTTGTTACCATATCTCAAAATCCAACATTTTAATTTCGACTCATATTTACGTAATTCCATTCGTGACATCATTAGATATTAAGGAACTCATTATTATTATAATTCTAACGATATTCAACCCCTCACTGAGATGGCATCCCCTTTCGAGTCGTTTATAGGGATGTGGGTTACATCCTCACGTCTGCGGGCCATGGGTAGTAGGATAGCACACTAACACAATACAAATTTGAAGCATATCTTACCTACCCCATTTTAAAACGACTTAAATTCTTCCTCTTTTCTTCGAATTCCATCTTTAAAAGTTCTCGAATTCATTTGTTTTTTGGATACCTTATCGGAGGATCTTCTCGTTTACTTCTAATTCTATAAAAAATAAGCCTTAATTTATTATTTTTTTCGGGAACCTAATCCTACCTTTTTTATATATACTCTTAATTCTAAATTCAAAAATATAGTTTTTTTTTTCTGAGAAAACTGTCGTCGGCGTCGGGTTCATGAACCATTTATTTAATAACTTAGCCAGCCAGTTAAACTTAATTCCCGTAGGTACCTATTAGACTGGTTCACATATAGCAGGAGTGGTATTTACTACAATTCTTGGGTCAGTGGGAGAGGTCTCGTTGACCTCTCAATTTCAGCTCTGGTGGTGTAATAGTTGTATTATTTACCGAATAAAGCTAGAAGGTTTTATAATGCCTACCTGTAAGTACACCTGCCATAGGCCAGCAATGGACCGACGGTTGGTGGGTGGCATCATTATAGTTTCTAAACGCATTATAAGACCCTGGATATTTTCCATCTGAAGCGCAGATACCCTTGAGTAGCTCATTTTAAAATGAGAATCACGTCTAAACGGCTAGTCGTAATTCTTTGAAAAAAAAAATTGTTATATAAGACTATTTTCTTAATAATTTGATCTAAGCAAATTTTGAGTTTTATTTGTATAACATAGTGTAGGTAATTAATTTGTAAAGTTATGTCTAAAACGGACAAAAATACGACAATCACACCAAAACCGCTGAGCGTATTTTAATGAAATCAACACCATATCAAAGATAATTTAATTATCTACATTTTGATTTGAGGCTTTTTTTTTAAGTCATAAATTAATAAGGAAAGTACAAAAAACTACTAAATTTTTGGTCGCGCGGGTCTGAAACGAGTGCGCGTTTTGTTCCTTCAAGGCCGTTGGCGTTAGTCGTCGTCTTAATGAACACACGTGGTGGTGTGCTGGTTTAGTTTGTTCTTGTCTTACAAAAAGAAAAAGACAGCCTCTCTTCTTCTTTTCCTTAAACATTAGGCGATGTTATAGCTTACACTGTTCTTATATCTAGCAGTGCAGTAAGAGCAGTGGTGGCCCAGTGGCAACGTCCCGTGACTTACAAGATGTAGGTCGTGGTTTTGAACCCAGACAGGCGCTTTACTTTGTGTAAATTATTTCATCACCGCTCAGAATACATTTTGAAGAAACCGGCATGTCTTAGAACTAAAAAAAATCAAAGACTAGTGACAACCACCAACACGCATTGCGCCCGCGTGGTGGATAGCGGCCTTTTCGCTCTAACAGAGAGGAGGCCTTTGTCCTAGCAGTGGGAACATTAAATGGCTGATGATGATGTCCAGCGGTGAAGGCTAGTAGCCTAATGTCTCTTCGATTGCGAATCTATAACAAATCTCTGAAATAAATTGTTTTCAAATTAATTATCTACAAATGAAGTATGGTACTATTCCACTCAAAAACTTTTGGACAGATATTGGTGATGCTCTGCAGTTTCTGTCTTCGGTTTCATTATTTATACTGAGTTTAGCTACCTACTTTTAAAAACTATTACAGAATTTAAATGAAGTACCTAGTAGTAAGATTGGATGACACATTTGTCTAACATTTACTAATTGTTTTAAAAAACTCCTCAGTTCCCGCCTTTTTATCTTTTCACCGTCATAAAATGAATCAGTGGTCAAGGCAGAATATCTAAGGCATTAATTCTGCCTCATTATCAACCTACAAACTAAAACAACCAACAATGTCTTTGCACGAATCGAATCTCAGCTACCAAAGCTTAGCATAAACAGTAAATCTTCATTAATTTTCAAGCAATTTTCTCAGAAAATTATTCTGCCAGTATATATCCTATTTCCATCCTTGCCTTTGTCATTTTCTAGGAACATTATTAGTGTTGGAAGCTTCTGCTTCTTGCTATTTTAACTACGTATTTCTAGTAAAACAATATTCCAGTATTCGCATTTCATCTTCTGTTTTACTTCGAAATATCCTGGTAAGATCCCGTAGATATTTTCCAAGAATTTTTATTACTTAATATGTTTTAAAGCCACAATCTTTTATAGCATGGAAGGCATGAATGCATGGATACCAGTAAGCTGGATATGTTATTCATTTAAACTTCACATACAAAAGTGATAATATCTGACACTGGACGTCTTTTGGCTACAATGATGATGATGCAAAAATGAACCTTAGCTACCTACATTTTAAAAACATAATTTAAAATCATTTCCTAGTGCTCATCGAGTGTTTCGAGACATTAGTAAATGGTTAGACGACTGTTCGCGTGACCAGAGGGCTGGCCTTTTCTCCAGCCAGAGAATCAGCATTGCCATTCAACGTGGCAATGCTGCCAGCGTTCTGGGCACGTTTCCCATTGACATCGATGTGGATGAATTTTTTGATGCGCAATGAGCCCCTTTTCCTCTCCCCTTTGTATGTAAGCTTGTTTTGTTATTAGGCATAAGATTAGAAATATTCCATTGTATATATTGTTTAAATTATAAATAAACAATATTTAAAATCATGCCTGTGTTCTCTAAAGGATAAGACAGAACAATGAAACTGCGTTATAGATGGATATCATTATGGTATTTCCAAAATGGCCACGGTTTGCAAACAAACTGAGGATTTATTTTTTGTTGTGTAAGGCGCAAGGCGACGTTGTAACTCAGAGTTAGTTGCTAACACGAGGCTAAATAATATGTCATACATTATTGCCAGATTAGCTACTAACTCGGAGTAGCCTAGGGTGGTTTAAGTGAGCCTAAGTAAATTGGCATTCTGCCGCACTTTTCCTTGATTACTTATGAAGGATGGTGGACCTTCCATCCAAGTCATCAATCAGGCTTAAGTTTTTGCTCTCATTGTTTATTCAAAATGGACATCCATCGTGGCTTAAGTTTTTGTTCTTGTAGTTCAAGAAGATACTTCACAATCTTTCTAAGGCAGCCTGTTTCTTATTTCGATTACCTCTCCTTCTAACACTACCATCATCATCATCATCTTCCTGCCCTAGTCCCACATTACTTGGGATTGGCGAAACACATTTTCTTCTTCTATACCATCCAGTCCCGCTTTCACTGACTCTCTTTTCTTTCATATCACTTCTCACACAGAACTTTTTTCCTTCAAACTCTACCAACCTCCCAAAATAACGCGTGAAGTAACACTCAAGAAAAAACTAAGAACTAACCTTTCGTGAACACTGGATCTCGTACCTCTTGACCTACTTCTACCTTATCAGCTTAAAAGCTCATTTATTGAGCTTAAGCACACAACTGTGAGCTATTACTTACAATTTATTTAAAACCATTAATTCTTGCTACCTAATGGTATTAGAGAAAACTATGAAGTCACAACGATTAATGCTTATGGCGAAGTAAAGTTTCAGTACCTACTGCACGGTGTTCAGGGGGTGACCATAAGCTCTTAGAGCGGTATCAATTTCAGATCGAGTAAGTGACAGATGTATACAAGTCATATACATCCGTCCCTTATTCGATATCAAATTGATACCGCTCTAAGAGCTTATGGTCACCCCCCTGTTCTTGTTTATGGGTTATTTGACATCATCTCACTAACGTTTAATTCTTGAAATGGCTCTCCCAATGAACAAGCAAACAAAAGTTATTGACAACGATCATAAGATTTTTATTTTTATTTTTGTGACCTTGTGAAATAACCTCAAAAGTTCTGTAATATTCTAAATAATGTCATGTACCCCTTTTTCCTAAGTGGTACACGGAATCTTCAAAATGCCATGTAACTGATACGCTCCTTCCATTCCTACTCCTTTCGCTTCATAATTACACAATATCAGTAACATGTATAACTTAATTACACGTGACTTTTCCTGTATCCAACCAGACATGGCCCTTATAACCGACTTTTTCTTTATCTGAGGATATGAACACGCGGAAACGCCTGTATTATGCATACGATACGCATCATGGGTGAAGATTATTGTATTATATAGGTATGAGAAGAATCCCCCAGCAAGGGATTTTGCTTACACAGAATTTATGCACCAAATCTTCCTTGAAAATTGGTCCCAGATGGCGATAATATCAAAATTCACCCAAGTTTTCCTCGTTGTAACAAATTCAAATGATGCAATTGGATTGTTTTTTAAGTTGGTGGCTTACTTAAAGCACTGTGTTATACTGATAATTAACCAGACATACCATCTTGAATGTTATTTCATCAAAGAAGTTTATAGAAAATTGGTGTCCTAATCGAAGTGTTTAGTATGGTGACCGAGTCAATAGTGACAAGTCCCTCGACCTAACAAGTTAAGAAAAAAATGTGTTTGAATTTTTTATAATTTCTAGTTTTTCATCTGTCGTAGCATAACCCAGAAAGCATCTATTTCCAATGCTTTAAATAAGGTACCAACTCTGTAAAACTATGTAGATATACTCTGTGTCTGTATATGCCTTCTCCTGACACCCATTCGTGAAAACGCTGTTGCTAGGACACAGAAACACCAACTTAAAAAAATTACATTTAATATTCATAAACACAGGTAACATCAGACAAAGTGTAAGAAAACATACACTTTCCACGTGGGAAATCTTCTTAAGAATAAATGAGCCAACTTCGAATGACCACTATGGGTTATTTCTTATTCAAGTTGTTTCAGTAAATAAATACTGTAAAGCGTGGCTTGAACATCGATCGCTTAGCACGAAGGTGCCTTGAAGGGCGATCTAGGGCTGAAACTTAGTATTGAATTTTAAAATTCCACGTAAATTCCTTCGTTTCGGAAAAGCATTATCTTTAGATCTTTTGCTTATCGGAAAGCAGCAGGTACCATTGTATTTTTGTCTACCTTTCAAACTTTGCTGGGTACAGCTCTCTGTCTGAGCAGATTTATAGTTTTTTACACGAACCAATTGCCTTAATAATCTTTGTGGTATATGATACCCCTTGATCAGATTGTCGGTTTTCTGACCATACCTAACTGAAGACACAATTTCTTACAAATGGCGGCCAACGGCTTTTTCAAATAGGGAAAAAATCAAGCCTAAAATGTCGTGATTGAAAATTTAACACACAAAAATATAAAGCACCACCTGATATCAATTCATCATTTTGTTAACAAACAGATTTATTAGTAAAGCCTGACATTTCAGGAAGGCTTCTTGTCTAAATGTCACCATAAGGTATTAATAAACCAACAAAAAATAACGGTACCGAGTCAAAAGACAAAGTTATATCGATCCCTAATCTAATATTCGTTTTCCATGTACTAAATAAAGGCCATTTATAAATGTGATTACGGATGTCAATCTATATTGAAGACAATAGGAAGGACATTTAAAAGTTATAGTACTTTGTGAGAATAGTGTATTGGGTGCTTTATTATTCAACTGGATATTTTCAGTTTTAACTAGCTTTTGCCCACTTTTTCATTCCTAGTGGTATTTTTCAGGGACTAAAAGTATAGCTTTTGCGATAGTGTAGAGTCGATGCGATAGAGTAGAAGCTACAGTATATCAGTGAAACAAATTTCGTAAGCGAATCTAGAGATTACTTATACAAATATGGATAACAAAAAACAAATCTGCTTCTTTATTATTTTAGCATAGATAATATACAGTACCTATCTGGTAAAGTAGAGACTGAAATAAAAATGAATATTTTAGTTTTTGAAAGGGTAGTCGCGTATGTGTGAACACACATGGCCATTTTTCATTTCAATGTGGCCGTGGGAAGCGTTTTTTATTTTTATTCTTTACGTCTACGTCCTTATGGTTCATGAGAGTGCTTTTTGGGGTAGATAGTTAAGCCAGATTACTCACGAATTGTGCGATGTTCTTTTTGGCCAAAATGCCGCCGTTGTAATTAAACACCACGCCTTTCTCGCTGAAGGGGTTGGCAGAAATATGTCCCTGTTGCCCGTTATCAAGCTATCTTCATGCTTCTCAGAAAACCATTCTTAATTTTCATGACCTATTGGAAGGTATTTCCTCAATGAGAAACCTCAAAATGACCACAGTCCAAGCTGGCATAAAGCCAGAATAAGATAATGATAGATCACAAGCTCCGTACTAAACTTATGCAAGTGTATGAAATAGTGACGCACTCGCTGAATAACTTGGAGCCCATGCTGAAAGGGAAATGTTTTAAAAAGTGAGTTCAGAGAGCCATAAATAGTTTACTTTTTAACCACCTTTTTTAGCGTGGCGTTGTTAACAGCTGCACATGGGAATCCACCGAACGGAGATTTAAAGTATTTAAGCTAGGCTCATTCCAATAATGTATTAACTTTAGTTTGGATAAGGATTGTTTGGCAATCCTGTTAGTAGTTTTTCTGTACTCAAAGATAATCTTAAAAGACTTTATTTTCTTTGGTAACCTAAAAACCAAACCTGAAATACTTCCGTCTGGGTGTTTATTCAGAGCTATTTTCCTTGTAATAAGAATTTAATTACTACATCCACCCAAGAAAACCCTTTCTCATTCTACGTTAAAGTTGGTTATGTTATCAAAAAAAAACCCTGTTTCCTACATAACATAAAGTATTAACTCTCACTTTTAAAACCATATCTGAGCAGTACCTAATCCACTTACCCCCAAGTGAAAGTGTAATACCAATTAGGTTAGAACCGAGCTCTGCGCGATGACCTGTCACTAATGCGACCTTAAAACCACGCCGTAGGGCAGTTATACAATTATACATTCGGCTATACGGTAGTGCCAACATGTAGGATATAACTTTTTTGTTTTTGAATGTTGGTATGTTGGGTTTTGAGTTTCTGTGGTAAAATACGAATGCTTAATGATGAATAGTCAGTATGCAACACATTACAGTGTTTGGTTTTTTCTTCTTTTAATACTTGTGTTTCAGTTTACTGTAGTTAGAGAACTTACAATAGGGATGTTATACAACTAAACATGTAACTATACGGTAGATATGCCAACATGTAGGTTGAATATTGGTATTCGTATTTCAGTGTTTATAGTAAGCACAGAAGATAGAGTAGTTGAAGTTTCATCATTAACAAACAACTACACGGTAGTAGTTATACATGCGGCTATAAGCTATACAGTAGTGCCAACATGAGGATATAACATTTTGTATGCATAGAAATAGAATGTTGGTATCCTTGCATTTCAGATTATTCTGTAGGTACAATGGGTAGGGAGATAATGGAGTTGTTTTCCTCCTTCTTACTTTCTGCCGTCGCGTCGTTTACTTTTATCGGGTTTTATCTTTAGCAAAATTAGATAACCCTTTATGAGTATCTAGAAATAGCTAAGCTTTCGGATATTTTTAAAGGGATAAGCTTAAAGCGCCTCCCCGAGCAAAACGCCGCGCTAGTCGATTTTGTGCAGTTTTTAAGAGCTATCTACTCTTTATTTAAAAAGAAATATCAATTAATAAAAATACAGTAAATTTCTTCATAATGTTGATTCTAAAATGGTAGTACACTTTTTTTTTAAAGAGGTATATGTATCATTAATATCCTGCCAACAAAACCATAAAAATGAGAAATAATTATTGATAACATGCATCTCCTCGTAAAATGTTAATTAATTATTTTTTGTACTAACACTAATGGATAGACAATTTGATAACGAACATTTTGTAAATTTTATTATTTTCAAAAGACCAATATTCGATTTTATAAAGATTTTATTCTAAAATCTGGGCGTATTCACTACTGTAATTCATGCGCCATGGAATTGCTCATATCTCATGCTGAGTTTTTGGTCAGGGTAAGGCCTCAATGTTAAAATAAAGATAATAAATCATTCAAAATCAGGGAGCAGACGATTATATTTGGCTACGAAGCCGATAGAGGGATATACTCCATTGTATTACGAAGGTATACCAAAATCGTATTACACATTTTTATAATATTTATTATATATATTTGTAATTTTGTGGATGGCGGTCTTATTGCTAGCGATATCTACAGGCAACCTTTGATAACGAACAGTAATAATTTTCATTCCAGTATTATCAATTGATTTATATACAACATTAAATTTTTATCGTTAAATCCCGTGGAGGGACGATCCGGTACATGAAATAGTATCGATTTTAAAGATAAAACAAGAAAATAATAAATACAGAGAAATGTGAAATAGTTATTTATGCTACAAGTGCGGAAGGTAATTGATTTCTGATGAGTGGATAAATCGACGCGAGTCGGAAATCATCTTACGCACGTGTATCATACAACATTTTACTATGCATTGTGCGAGGAAATAAAAACATATATCTGAACCAAGCAAGAAATTAATAAAATGGCGGGCTTATTCAAGGGCGTTCAGCATATCCACAGATTACATTTTACTGCGCATGTGCAAATAGCTGTCACGTCGTTACGCAAAAAGGCACGAGCGAAATATTCATTCTACCAAACATATTTAATGAATATTTAAAATTAATTTATTGATCAAAATCTAAATCAAGAGTAATTAAAAACGCCTGAAATGAAGTTTTAGTTTTGTTTTACCTTTTATATGAATGATAATCTGTACTAAACTAATTTTTTAAACTTTTCTCAAATAATATAAACTCCATGCGACGGGCTGACGTTGGAGTTAAAAACTAAAAAAAATCAGGAAAGTAAAAAGCACTAGTAAAAAACAGTGACACTTTCCGCACAATTTGGCTGTTTGGAAAACGCTCTTTTCGAGGACATGCATTGTAAAAGTTATATTTGCACTTTTTAGTGTCTTGCTTTGGAAGTCAGTTTTTGATTTTCTTGTGATTTTTTAAAATTATTTTTAATTTTATCTTAACACATCGATATTGTTTCATGATCGACACTCCACGGGATTAAAACGATCGAAATTTAACGGTGTATAATCATCAACTCTAATAAAGCAGACTAAGCAAAAAACCATACTACATTTTATACTTCATCATATACGATTCAATACCAAAAAGGAAAACACGAACAGCCTGAATAATAAATACCCCACAATTAAACTATGGTAGTAGTGACGACGTTCTATACTGATTATCCTGATTATTTTTTGTAAATCGATCGCGTTCGGTCCCGTTCCGTTCCACGGATAAAGCTGGTGATTTATCTATCGCTGTGGAACGGAACCGAACGCGATTGATTTACATTTAAATAATTGGTATAATCAGATGAAAAACGCTAGTTTATTTGTATGGGATGAGGCATCTGTATGCTAGTATTATATTATCTGTGACTACGGGTAAATAAGAGTATGGGCGCTATTCGAACTATTCAACACGAAGAAAATAACAAGTAATATAAACCTTACCTACATATTAAAACTTTTATTATGGCCGTTATTAAAGGCCAAGGTAAGAAAAAAGAGTCATATTCCATGTGTAGATTGACCTATCACGAAAACCGCTTGGATGAATCCCATACACAGTCTGAAGATATGCACTGTTGAACACAACCCTGCACAATATTTTCTATTTTTGTACAGTTGGAAAATGAGAGGAGTATTCAGTGTGCCTTTTCAAAGAGTTTTGCTTGTGCTGAATTGCCGGCTTCATTATTTTATGCATCCACTGCGGGGTTTATTTCGTTGATTTTTGAGTACGTTGCTTCTCTTTACAACATAAGTTTTGTATGTGCTCTTACGTCATCAGTATACTCCAATCTATTTCGTTTTTACGTTTCTGACTGAAATCACTCCTTGATCGTGAACAGTTATAGTAGATTATGTTAACACTAATATTTTGGTTAGTTCTGTAATCATATTCGTGGCTTGGAGCGTACCAACCCAAATTCATAAAACTGACTAGCCATCAGCATTGAATTACGCACACTACAATTATCAACAAATTATTATTTACAGAGAACTTTAATCATCATCATCTGCTGCCCTAATCGCAACTCATTTGTGGTCAGCGCAGCATAGCAATATCTTCTTCGCCTTCAATACAGTCAAAGTCAAAACTTTTATTGCAGTCATCTCCGTGATCACCTCCTTTCTGGCAACGCTATCTTCAATTCATTTTGCCTGTGGATGTACTGTGACGAACCGTGTGTAGACGAAAAAATTAATTTAAAAAAATATATATAGATATGCAAATTTAATCTACTGACGCTTGCGAATATGCGACTAGGTTCATCTTTTTTTTGTTTTGACAATTCATATCATGAAGTTTATTTAAAATAATATATTTTGATTTTGAACCCATATAGATAGTTCAACTCATATTTGCGTGGCGGCGTCATGTGTGCGTGCGCTTGTAATTATAGTTAATGCATTTGTATGACAGTGACGTGGCAGTCGGTCGTCCAAACAAACAACCACCCAAACATTCTTACCCACACCAAAAAATAGAAAGTATACAGATGGGCCACTCTCGCCGTTTCGAAAATTGACAGATTCACTAGGGTTACTGCTATATTTATTCCGAATTTAATAAAAGAGTACTTTGTATATGTTTCAAACTTAAATACATCGATTTGTCTAAACATACATCATATTATCATGTTTACATGCCTTAGAGGGTAGATAAAGCATCAAATATCCAGTAATGATCACGACTCCACATACGACGAAGATTGAATGGTAACAAGATTTAATATTGGTGTAATAGTGATCCCACAAAAAACATTAAAATGTGAAACATATTGTTGATAAAATCAAAAAACCTGACTTAAACCATATTATTATGAAAAGTTTCATAGCCTTTCTAATTTCGTCTATGGACAAATGAAATGAATAGTTTATTATTTTCCTAGATAACTCTTACTTGTCATCTTGAAAAATTTAATGATCTTTATAACTTAAAAATGAATGAAAGAACGAATATAAATAATTAATTTAAAGTATATTCGGTCTGTAACAATTATTAAAGGTAACCCAGCCAATGTAACCTCGTTACAGTTCTTTATGTGTGAATGACGTGGCAAACGCCCGCACAAAGCACTCGTGACAGCCATGTCTGAGCTCGGTCCAATATTGCCCATTATACCCTGTAATATCGCATTGTCAATGTGTGTGTGCAAAATGACACTTTGTTCGTAGTGGCCTCTCTGTATGCGGCGCGCCACCGCCACGCGCACATTGTTCAACTACTTTACTATATGTACAAGCAGGTAAACAAACACTTTCATAGTACCTTAGTACCTTATCCACTATTTACGTGTTCTAGCCGTTGCCACCGTTCTATTTTTCTAGTACTATTGATCTTTAGACCTGATGATTGTGCATTGTTTTACAATGGAAGCCTTTGTTCTACGTTTTATTTAAAAGTGCTCTGAATTCTCGGCAAGTCTGAACTATTGTCGTTTTTTCTGACGCTCTCTACCCCTGTTAAAGTTACGCCATATTGGAAAATTCTCGCCCTGAATGCTCTGAAAGGAGAAAATGGAGCATGCATCCTATTGTGTCTGTGGCTTTCGAATATTTTTGTACAAATTATTTTGGACAGGACAAGCCGATGTTCATTTAAATTCTTTGTCCTTTTTGACCGGGTTGCTGATAAAATGGCTGTACGGTCAGTATGGCCTCCCAAGTAATTAAACTGCTGTGATATCTGATTCTACGATCCGTCAATGACTGGGGGTTGGGTGGACTGGCGTCTGTGGATTTCCATTAAACAAGGTTTCTGTTGATCAAGATTTTCATTAGCATTTCATGAATTGAGCAACCACCGCAAAACGCTATATGATACTGTAAGGTTCTAGAATCATGAATATGCAAAAAAGCTATTAATTTTTGCATAAGTGCGCTGTTCTATAACTAAAATAGTTATTTATGCTACAAGTGCGGAAAGTAGGTGATTTCCGATAGTCGGAAATCATCTTACGCACGTGTATCATACAACATTTTACTATGCATTGTGCGAGGAAATAAAAAAATATATCTGCACCAAGCAAGAAATGGCGCTTATTTAAGGGCGCTCAGCATATCCACAGATTAACTAATAATTCATAATTCCTCGGGCATATCTACAGCGCATGTGCAAATAGCTGTCACGTCGTAACGAAAAAAGGCACGAGCAAAATATTAATTCTGTCAAACATATTTATTTATTTATTATATTTATTTATTATATACTATTAATTTTTTGATCAAAATCTAAATCTAGAGTAATAAAAAACGCCTTAAATGAAGTATTAGTTTTGTTTTACCTTTTATATGAATGATAATCTGTACTTAACTAATTTTTAAAACTTTTCTCATATAATAAAAACTCTATACGGCGGGAGTTAAAAATTAAAAAAGTACAGGTAAGTAAAAAGCACTAGTAAAATAAGTGACACTTTCCGCACAGTTTGGCTGCTTGGAAAACGCTCTTTTCGAGGACATGCATTGTAAAATAATATTATTCATCAATAGAATCAATCGTTTTTGGGTAGTATTTTATGACCTACCCAACCATCCACCATTCTAAAACCCAGTACCCTTTAAAACCATAACAGAACGTTACGAAAAACCGTAAAACACATAATATTATCAATAAGTAACAAGCTGATCTCACGGGGGTGTTATACGCTGTTTGAGGCCATAAACACTTCGGGCCATCGTAAAAGACCGCTCGGTAAATCTTGGATTAGCTCCCGGGCCGTAATGTTCCGTTTATTTAGGACGCCCAGTGTAATTGCTCGGTTGGTGTTTTTTTTTACACTGGAGTGGAGAAAAATTGGGTGATGTGTTAATTATTTTCGTTACACTTAGGGTATTTGCTAGAGCATAATAATTATGTTTGTTAAACTTTTGCTCCAGTAAGTTGACCTATTTCTGCTTTGCTGTGTTTGCTAGCATTTGAAGGATATAGGTCACGACCTTATTACTTCATAACTTTGTCTCTGAGTGTCGGAGACAGTTTCAAAACACGTAGGGCACTAAAATACAATTCTAGCAATGGGTTTAAGAACGTTATCGTTTATGTTAATGTTCAATTCGTTGCTTATTTATACCCAGGTCCAGAAAACGTTTAAATTGCATTTATACTTGTGTGCTGACCGTAAACTGAAAATTAAGCTGCAGTAAGTTGAAAAATAACCTCAATTATATAAGCTAAAATAACTAAGCTAAGCTCCAGATCTACAACTGGTTTTAGGCTACTATCTTTTTAGTCTAACAGGTTACTGTCCTTTCTATCAATAAATCACAACAGCTGTCAAATTCACAGCTATTATTTCATATTGCATTGCTTAATCTATTTTATTATACCCGACTTTACATTAATTAACTCAGCCTAATCTAAACCGACTTTCTCAAAATCCAATTTCACAGTAAAACCCGGCAAAGCAACGAAATGGATCCCCCTATGCCATTAGGAAAGTTTTTTGAGCATCCAACTTTCAACTAATGCTTAGCTGAAACCCCTTCGTGTTAGCATGACAGGGCTGGCACGGAAATAATAGTTTTATTAATACTGTGTTAATAAATCTGCCTTTGGGTGTAAAATTTTTGTTTAGATTTTTTTTTTCATATTGTGGATCAAATAGGGCGATATTTGCGGTTATTGGCTGTAGGTCCTAAATAATCTTTATTTTTTATAAAAAAAAATCTGCGATTATTTTAAAAATAATCGCAGAGATCGGGATAAGAGTCTCGCTTCTTGCATCCATTATTAAAAAATCTCTTTTCGCTTACCCTAAAAACTAGATGATAGAACTATATTCGTTCAATCCTCGAAGACGCGCTCCACCAATTATATGATTAGTCTATTCATTGTAGTGTAGGTACGTGTGCACTCATAGGTAATTAGTGTGTACCGATACCACTCAAACATTGACGGAAGGTTGCACACATAATATACTATAAACGGTTAGGAGGAATAGTGGTGGGGCACGTCTTCGTGGATTGATACTCGTACTTCTGCAGCTAGACAATTTCAAATTCCCCGGAATGATTTTTTTTAAATTCGCTTCAACACTTTTGTTTCAATATTACCTCTGTAGGTATTATTCTTCAAAATTAGTATACGAGTAATTGCTAAACTTAGTACAGTAACATAGATTTTCAGAAATTAATAAAAACATCATCATTATCAGCCTTTTTAATGTTCTTACTGCTGGGAAACAGGCCTCCTCTCTGTGAGAGGGAATGAGCCGTAATCCACCACGCGGGCCCAATGCGGGTTGGTGGATAAAAACATACTTTACTTTAAAACAAAGCAAACGTTTCGGTACGGTCCTACACACACTAATCTTCAACGAAAGGACAACAATATTGAAACAAAAAACACCAAATAATTTGTTGACTTTTGTTTATTTTACCTCATAATCTTGATTACTCGAATAAACGATTACGCAATGAAAAGAGAGTTTATTCATGCGAACAATCGATACTAATTCAAAGGGCAAGCGAAGAGGAAAATCCCCGAATTTATTTGATCATTAAGGACTGTTTTTATTCGTATTTTACCACTAAAATATTATATTTACATCTTTAATATTATACTCGATAAAAATATTATAGGAGGATTAAGCTTCTGCCCGCGGCTTGCCCCCTTCCATCCTGCCAAATTTTATCTAAGTTGGTTCAGTAGATCTAGAAATTACCCCCTACAACCACACAAACTTTACCGCTTTATAATATTAGTATAGTTAACTATAGTAAATACTAAATCCATGCGCAGCCCATCATGATCTGTCAATTAATTTTACCACAGATAACGTAGACCTCAAACAAAGAAAATAAAACACTGACAGATATTAATTTTTGGCGCCAAAGTGTCTTGAATCTTTTTTTTTATCGACATCCCTAAACCTCATTTCGTTCATGGCAAACAGGGGCAGGGCTGACGTTCCCTGGCTATTTGCGCCATGTCTTTGCCTCGAACAAATTATTTTTATGTTTGTTTGCCACTAAGCTAATACAGCTTCTATTTGATTGTATATTGTTCAAAGGGATTTGAATGAGGAATCATGTGGGTTTAAAAAAATTAAAAGAAGGAATGTGTGGGCTTGTTAATCAAATTCTTTTTTCAAAACTTTTTGGTCACTAATTGCCAGGATTTTGATGCGAGATCATGTAGGTCAAAACAAATGAAAAGAGAACGTGTGTTTGCGAACTCAACGTTTTTTTTTTGTAACTTGGTTTGCTTATCAAATTCTTTCAATCTTTTTTTTTCGCATGTTGCCAGTAACATCTGTGAGCTTAGTATGCAATGTGTGGCTTTTATCAGCGGCTAAGTGGCAATTAGAGCTTATGTCGACGTCACTTATCTGTTGAAATGTTTTTCCGTTTCGGGCATTTACAACGCCAGGTCGCACTGAATTAATCTAGTGCATCTAGTCTACATTTTACAAGGTTACTTTAATACAAGTTTAAAAGTTTCACAGCAAGATTGTCTATTAAGCTTTTTGGATTTATTCTTCTAATGTAATGTATGGTCTGACTTCAAATCTCGTCTAGCAAATTTGATTTGACTGAATTTATAACAAACTAGCTATCCCACGCTCCCGTCAACTGGCTACCTACCTACCCTAACTTACCTACCCTACATACATGATTGTTGCGTAACCGGAAGCTCTCAAAAAGTACAACATTTTTCATTTATGCTCCGCTCCTATTGGTCGTAGCGTGATGTTATATAGCCTATAACATCGTAAATTTTCGAGAATTTATAATATCATTTATTATAAATTCTCGAAAATTTACGTCAGAACTAAAAAGGCTTTAATCAGGCTTTCGAAATATCGGACAAAGTTCGTACCATTACCATTTTCTTCATCTACCTTTTACTATAAATGTCTAGGCTCACATCCTGCCTTTCAAACAGCCACACTATCACCCTTAACATGACAGACAGACCACCACATACACCATCGCATTCCCCGAAACAGTTATGTCAAAATTTTCCTAACATACCTACCTACAAGACTTACTTTTGCCCACTCTTCCCCTATAGACATAACTGTAAGCTACCATCTGTAACGACATTCACAGGGCGCCGCCCCTACTAGTCGTTCTGTTTACCGTCCGTAAGCCAAAGGTTAATGGTGCTCGTCAAATACTTAATAACCGCTTGTTCCTGGAAAAGGTTACCGAATATGGTAAGTTTTTCGTGTTAGTAATGGAATGGATGATGTGAAGATTTGGCTGGAGTTTAATTGGCGTCTGTTAACATGTATTAGTAATCTTAGGCCATCTTGCGTGAAAAACTTAACTAGAGTTAGTTGCTAACACGAGGTAAAATTCACAATATTTTATGAAAGCGTGTTAGCAATTAACAACGGGGGCGACTAAAGAGTCGGAACAGCTTCCTTAAGTCGGCTAAAACAACATGCGACAACAGCCCTGGCGAAGCACGTAGAAAATTGTGGCTCCTCAAATACCCCCCTCCAACTGACTATATCGTTCCTGCAGAAAAACTCCCAGCTGGGAATAAACTGCCATGGCCTACCTGAATAGGCTGCGAAGCCAAGTGGGCCGCTGTAGGTACAACCTGGTCAGATGGGGGTACTCCGATCAGCCACAATGTGATTGTGGAACCACACCGCAAACGATGCCCCATCTTTTGTGCTGCTCTATGTGCACAAACACCTGCACCATGAGGGACCTGTGCGAGGCCAACGCTAGGACTGTGGACGTGGCTGAGTTTTGATCGAAGCACAACATCTAAATTTAAATTTGAAAATGGAATCATCGACACGATGAAGAAGAAGAAATTAACACTTGATTTAATTTTTTTACGCAAGTGTTCCTTAGATACTTAAATGAATTGACAAATTTTTAAAACCTTGAATAATAAATTCTAAAGGAGATGCATCATCATAAATTACCTAACCATCAAGTTTTATTAACTGTTGTTTCTCAGAAATATCTATGGAATTAGTAACTAGGTCATTAGTGGAAACAAACAAAGTATTTTGTCACCTGCCCTGTGCGCAGACTGACCTAAATAAATATTTGGATAGTAAAAACTAATCGTCGTGTCGCCAACTGACTACCATCTCAAGTATAAATATTCAAAAAAAATATCAAGATTACCTTGACCTTAGTGTAACATTATTTATGTATCAAACAAATTTTATACAAAAATTTACATTTCGGTTACATTTCGGGGAGTGTGCGATGGAATTACATGATTTAATTCCGCCCAGCCCGTTCCATCATCGGACTACCAGACGTACGGCGATGCGTCATCGGTACATGGTGGACATCCCACCCATACGCACAAAACGTTTTGGGGACACTTTTATTATGCGTACAGCTAAAGAGTGGAATTCCCTGCCGGAATCTGTGTTTCCCGATAGCTACAATCTAGGGGTCTTTAAGTCAAGAGTGAATAGGTTTCTTCTAGGCAAGCGTGCTCTATCGTCGACCACATCATCGCTTACCATCAGGTGAGATAGTGGTCAAGCGCAAGCCTATAGATAATAATAAAAAAAAAAAAAATCTTTAAGAACTCAAATTCAAATTCTTTATTGCGAATTAAGTGTACAAAAATTTTGTAGATGTTAACATAAGGTAGGTTCTTAGAACTTAGTTGCCTGTTAAGGCATTGCAAATTAAATGGTTTATAGTCAATATTATAGTTACATATATAGTTTACATTATATTAATTATCATTATTCATACATTTTATTTTATATCATACAATTCTTATACTAATTTAAATTACATTATATTAAGTATCACAATCATTTTAATATATTAAATAATTATTTTTCTTCAAGGAATTCTTTTACAGTGTAATATGCCTTTTTAATCAGGAAGTCTTTTAGCTTCCTTTTAAAGATACAAATTGAATTTAGGTTCTTAATATCTACGGGTAACTTATTATATACTTTTATGCTCATACAAAAAATACTATTGCTATACACTGTATTCCTTAATTCTTAATTCTTTAATCCTGTCGTCCTTAATTCAAAACTGTACCCAAACTAAAACATCCACTTCGACAAATCCGTGCTCTCTGCCCACCCCTCAAAGACTAAGCTCAAACATCCCCATAATCCAGGGTAGCTGAAAACCAAACGAGCTGGCAGGCTGCCAAACGAACAGCCCTTTATTCGGGCACCCTTCTTGCATATAAGTAAATAAGATGATGAATGAGAGTATTGCTCCCAATTACTACAGCTACATGAGAATTAATGTTGGTTTCACTTATATAGTTGATTGTTTTTGTATTTTCCATTATCTTTTTTTGTACATATGTAAGTGTTTTTTATCTACCTTTATGGGTGTCGTCAGTAACACGATAAGATTCGGGTGTCCCTAGTCTAATAAAAAAAAATAACTACTGGACTTCTTTTCTCGTCTCTCTCAATTTGATTGTCTGCGAATAAAATCTTGTCAATGGGAAACTTCAGAACGCTACCTTAAATATTTTGACATCAGTACACAACAAGCTTCTCCAGCTAGCTTCGCTAGCTTCTCTCTCTGAAATATGAATTCGTTTTAAAATATTCCAAACATTGCGAACTGAAGCCCCATTAAACCGAACTGTATGCAGTTGTAAGTTTTAAAAATAATGTCTTCAATACAACTGCGGAAATATACTCCGCCATGTTGGTACACAGGGTACTTAATTTGCGTATGTTACGGGGCCATTAGGGAAATTTATTTCAGAGGAAAATAGACCCAATGTACGCTGTAGTAGTGGCAGGACAGTACCTGTCTTATGTAATATATTTACTTTAGTACTCGTGTAAGCGTATAGTATGAAAGGTTGCTACAACTGTTGAAAAATAAGACTAGAACAAAGATATAGTTTTTAATGCAGATAGGAACAGAGTTAGCATTATCTTAAGGCACCTAAAACCTAGGGATCAGTTGCCAACTTTTAAAAGGAAAGTCTCCTAGCATGCCTATAATATAACAAGCACCCATAACCATAAATCCAGTAGACTGGCTGCAAATAATTGAATAATAACTATACCACCATTGAACTAAATCATCATCTTGCCTAGCCTTTTTCCCAACTATATTGGGGTCGGCTTCCAGTCTTACCGGATTCAGCTAAGTACCAGTGTTTTACATGGAGCGACTGCCTATCTGACCTCCACAACCCAGTAACTGGGTAAAACGGTACCCCTTGGCAAGACTGGTGTCAGATCTCAAGCTTCTGACTACTCGTAACGACTGTCAAAGATCTTCAAATGACAGCCGGGACCAACGGCTTAACGTGCTTTCCGAGGCACGGAGGAAACTCGGTATGTTGAAATGGTCACCCATCCACTGACCGACCTCGTCAAGCGTTGCTTAACCTTGATGATCGACCCGTGTGGCTGTAATTATTTAGCCACGAGCTCCTCACCATTGAACTAAATAATGAAGAAAAAACATGTTACAGTAACCCATAAAAATGCTCCAAATAGCTTTTAGAATCCCATATTCTCAAATTCTCTTCTCGAACGAAAAAAACACAATAGAGTAATTTGTATAAATTGCCAATTCATTAATGTTGGGGTGTTCGCAGCTCGCGTGATGACCGACGATTTGTACTTTTTCCTTTTCCAACCTTCAGTGTAGACAAAGGGCAGTCAGGCCACTTTTTATAGGGAATTGAAGTAGTTATTTATTTGTGGCCGGCTCCCAATGGGACCAACCTTTCGGGGAAAACATACAGGCTATAAGTTGTCGACTAAAACATCATGTTGGAAAAAGGTCTAGCTTAAAACGTTGGATTTGGGTCTACAATATTTGTGAGCGATCACAAAGTTTTCAACTAGTTCTACATTGAACTCCTTAGGACTCTTTTTGACTGGTGTCTGTTATTGGAAACTAATACTATTGATGTATGTTAACTTAGTTCCATAAATACCCCTTAATTCTTCAAAAACACTTACGTTTAGGACATATGAGGTTTATGTAGAAGGCACTTATGAACGGTATAGTATGTGAAATAATACTTCAAAGTATTTTTTGTAGGTAATTCTGAAATTCTAAATCGCGTGACTATTTTTTGCTTTCTCTTTTATTTTAAAATTTCATTTCTAAGCAGCTAACGTATTGTTTAGTTCAGAATTTGTAACCAACCTGTGATTACACACAAAGAACATGAAGGTATATATTGCAACTCTAAGGTGTAACTCTATCAATTAGATTAGATAGTAAGTCTTATGTTAATGGAACTAATGATGTTCTAATCATTAGTAACTTTAGGACTCGTTTAATTGGCAGTAGGAATATGTAAATCGACAGTACCCGACGTGGCTTCGTTGCATAAGACAGAATATAAAAACCGCTGCACTTTACAAGAAACCGTTTTTCTTTAACCGCGCTTTTTAAACCCTAAAACAACAAAAGTTAAAACAGCTTTCTCCCTCCCCACTGTCCACACTATAAAACTATATATTTTACAGTCAAATCGCAAAAACAGATGTCGTTCGTTTCCCAAACGGTTGCTGGGCTGAGTCAGACCCGGGTTCGCGAGGACCCTCCACCCAGGCAGCACTGCTCGCACCAGCACGCTCATCGCCAAATGCAGCTCAGCAGAAAGAACAGTCTCCCAGAATGGGACCCACCGGAACAAAGAACCCGAAAGAACAGCCTACCAGCAGATATCTTGGACAGAATGACGGAATCTACCATCAGCACGATATCAGAAGAGTGACAGCTATCCCCGTAAGTTTGGTGTCCCCGTCACTCTATAGTACGCATGGATGCACTCCAATGTAATGCACAGGATGGGAGGAAAGGCTTTGGAACAGCCCCTTGCATGCTTAGAGGCTTATGTGATTAGGGGAAGACCCTGCACGAACCCCATAGATATATGTTGTGCGTAAATGTTGTAAGCGAAGATATGATAACGAATCAAGAATGTTAAGAAGAAATGAGTGTATATGAGCAAAAGAGAGAAGACACGGTAAATGTATTGCCACTTAATGGAGGAGCGATTGTATTTGACAATAATTTAAAAACAAACGTGGATATCCCTGTGGTTTATTCAAATTACAGACCAATTGCTTTCGGAGATTGCTTCTTATTAAAGATGTATGGTAGTGATGGAAAGGCAATGACACGACAAACAGTATAACGTAATACATGCGGGTGGACGTAATTTGCCTCCGGTGTAAAAAATTCAACGATACTATGTCTAGACATACGAGTATATGCATTCGTATTAAAATCGATATTGTCATGTTGAGTTATGTTATTGAACCCATGAAAAAAAAAAATATATACCCAAAAAATATAAACACATTTTCACTATAATCCCGTTAAGGTTACACTAGTCGATCATTCTCCCATAAAAACGTATTCTGGCGATTACTCCATTATTATTTAACGATGTATACGTTCCAAATAAAAAATAATATCAATTTGGCTCATCATCATATTTTTTTTACTTGTTTTGTTTCCATACAGGGCTACCTGTATGGAAACATATATTTGAAAGTTATGAACGTCGAAAGCTCCACATTTTGACACTAATTTTAAAGCATTTTTGGGCGCAAATAAATACCATAAGAAGACGAAAAATTGCAAAACGTCGTTTTTCATGATTTCCAGACTCCCAAAGGTCTGTTTATAAAATTTTGTGCCCTCGGTTTCGTCCTAAAACATCATCCATTTCGCTACAAATTTGCAAAAGTGTATATTCGTACGCGAACTAGCTTCTTACTGCTCATCACAGCATCTTTCTCTTCCGCACGTGTTGTCGGTTGATACGAGTATAGCATGCATTTTAACCCCGCGCACAAAATAGTTCGTGCCGTCGACTAGTGTAACCTTAACAGAGAAGTACATACAATATCAAAATGAATCGTTCATTTTCCACAATCTATAAATTGGTCTCTGAAATCATACGGCTATCATTATTCGAGATGAAACTTTGAATTGCCGATATACCTGCACAAAATCATGAAATGTTCGACAGCAAAAATACGCTGCAAAATTTCGAGAGCTTTTCGCACGGTCTCCAATTAATATTCGTAATCAATTTAAATTTCCAGTTACCCTGCTAGGCTGCCAGGTAACCCGGTGGCATTCAAATCACAACTTGAAATAGGTTCAATTAATGACCAGAGTAATTAAGGTGTGATCGGTATTATTCAGGAAATTGAAATTTTTGACGTTACTTTGCTTTACTTAAAATTTCCTTTGATGTTGCCAGTCCTCTATAAAAGTTCTCTTTATTGTGATACTGTTGAGTAAATTAGTTTTTCGTTTATATTTCACTAATGAAACAAAACTTCTTCAGGCTTTGTTACTTTCCTGTTTCATATTGATGATGATGAAGATGGAGTAGAAAAGTTACAAAATATTAGGAATCATTTTCATCCATATGTCACTTGTGCTTTGAGATGTTATATTGTTCACTAACGTTTCGCCAGTACCATATATCATGGAATCTAATATAAAATACCACATAGCTGGATACTTAGTGCATTGCCCTAATTAACTACCGGTTCGTTACCGACATGAGCAAATTTAGACCTTATTGGACATAATGATGTGAATTGACCAGCAGTTGACGATGAAGTATTACACACATATAAGGATGCAAGTCCCGGTCAGTGATTAGACGGAACCAAAACTATATAGCCTCATAGAGGAATTTTGTAATCTATATAGATTACGAAACTGCTCTAATATGTGGTTAGTAGAGTTTAGGTTCGTCATGTGCAAGCTGATATTGCCATTTATATGATTTATGTCTTTAATATACTAAGCATTTTCTGACATATAATCTTTGTTAATTAAAGACCTGTCATCGTTTTAAAAACATATTCCGTTTTCATTTAATTCTTATCAGCCATTGATAAAATATGCTATCGCCCTAAAATAACAGACGGTTTTGACCTCACTTACGTTTTAACTAAAGAAACCCTCACGCCACTTAAAGTCAGACTAGGTAGGAACAATTTATCAGATGAACCTGCAAGGTCGAGCGAACTTTCCCCTTACGTGCATGCTAATAGAGCACGCGAAGCTATTTCTGTTAGAGTGCATGCCACTGCACAGCTGTTTATAAGCACAGATCAAACTGCGATACCTATAAAACAACATTCGTGCTCGACTTGATTACACTGGAAATAGTTGTGAAGAATGTGAAATAATTATACGTGATCGTTATGAAGTTGGAATTGATTGAAGTAATGACCAAAGTGAAGAAAACAATGAGAGTAAAGAACAATGGGGATAATAATGAACTTGAAAGAGACAATCTGAATTCTGAAGTTGAAAGTGGACAATACTGAAACGAAATCATTCAGAAATAATGAAAATGGACAGCAATTACGTCAAAATGACTAATAAACCAATAAAAGCCTTCCCACTCCTGAAACTATGCGTAACAGGCAAGCCATATCGATGACTCCTTACGTAATACGCATTATGTATTTAGGCCATGACTCGCGAGCCTCCCTGGCACGCTGCATTAAGGGCGGCTTACTGATGACTCATGTATATTACAGGCCTCACTCCCCGGCTTTTAATATTTTATTAATAAACACTGTATTCGTTGAACCAGCGTATTTTTTTCGTATTTGTAAACCCTGCTTCAAATGCTGTATCTGATGTTTCCTTTATTTGTGAAATCTGTATTCATCCCTTTTTTGATTTTGTAATATTGTATAGAGCTACTTGTGTATTTTATTTTCACCGTATTATTCCTAAAAAGATGATGTTATTTCCTCGTGAATATTTATTATTATTAGTAACCCTTTACTTACATCGCTATTTAAATCGGATGGTCTAATTTTATCCAGTTGATATAAACTTTCACCATGACCTGTATGTTCTGTTAGAATAAATTTGCATCGTGAATCCTTTTGCCCATGTGGATCCGGCTCGGACTCGCCATTATTGTACATAGCAACGTCACCTCATTGCGTACATTTACATATTATTGCCATCTCGCAGACGATCTATTGACCTTTAACGAGCGAAATGGAGCAGACGTGGAACATTAACTTTTTGTACTTGATTTTAGAGCTCAGTTTTAGAAAACAATCCTGTATTTGGACCAAGATTTAGCCGAAGTAATGTCATTTGTTAATTCTTTATCCGTTGTTACAGGCGGAGCGAGTTTTTAGGATGTGTCTCGTTCCCACTAAAAGATGCTATTAACAGCGACATATCCGGCACGTACTTCCTGCAACAAGGCTCTGGACGCGGCCAGAACGCGGCGCAAGCACAATCAAATGACAGATTCGTTAGAGAGGACCGCGTGACTGAAGGGGATCCTCGTAAAATGGCTACTGACAACATTGAAACTAGCACTAATGATGGCACTAAAGAAAATCATAATGATAAAGGTGAGTTTTTTGACATTTAAAAAATACTGGAATGAAATAAAAATCATACTGCTGCTCCTAATTAAATTTAAAAATCTTCCTTTTAGTTAGATGCTAGGATGAGACGTTAGGATGAACATCCTAAGTTTTCTGCTGAAATCGATTGTCCATTTGGTCACCTATACATAAAAATTCAAAATTTCATAAAATAGTCAATAAAAAAAATGTTACTTAATAATATAAATACATATACTTGTGTAAATATTGGCTAGTCCTATTTCAAACTCATCTACAACTATATTAAAATCCACAGCGGTGGTGGCAACGAACGGCCCTGCATCTACAGCGAGCCAGCAGAAGGCGGTGGCCGCTGCCCTGCAGCGAGAGGCCGATGAGCACCTATTCCTCCGATACTTGGAGCTGGATCCCCCCGAAGACCCCAACGCACCCAAGAGAGCGCCCAGGAACGGACGGACACCGTTTACGACTACAAGGAAGTGAGTATGATCTATAGACTTGTATTATTGGTTTTTGAAAATACGAATAATGTCGTTAACGACGACAAGTTAATATATGAAGTTGAGCTATTGGAAGACAGACATTGAACACAGTCTAGCGAAACAAGACTTACTGTGTTTTGATAATCTCCATTGATATTTACATAATACTTAGCACTTTCCTTTTGCCATTCCTCGCACATTTCAATATTATGAAAAAGTTCAACATATACTGAACCATTCAAAAGATATCTAAATATTTGTTTTCAAAATATGTTTTTGGGAGTAAATCTATATTAAGATATCTTTACACAATAGAAACTCTAACGAGAATTCTCTCAAACAAATAAAGGATAGGGTATAGGTTCATTAATATTTTGATATCACCATCGAATTCATCCTTGTGAATAGATATCACAAGAACCAAATCATAATGTTAAGATTTGAAACAAATGAAATTGAAATTAATATACTAAGTACTTATTCACGAAGGGAATTTCACATTGAACCGTTCGTGCCGTACCAAAATTAATCTTAAGTATTTGTTTCTTCTCGTTGTCAATATCAAAACAACGAAACTAAATTGTTCCTCATTTTTTCCAGACTCATCCGCGGTACAGCCAGTGGTTTCGGGTTTACAGTGGTCTGGACCCGACCGCCCAGGGTCGAGAGAGTCGCGGCCGGAGGATCAGCTGAACGGGCAGGGATCAGGGCAGGAGACTACCTAGTGTTTGTGGGCAACAAGAATGTGGTGACGTCCAATGAGGAGGAGGTCCGGGGTCTTGTCAAGTGAGTAGAGCTGACATGATTTTAAGTGTATTTGAAACATGAGCTTAAATTAAAAAACATAATCAGCCCAAAGCATTTAAGCACCTTTGTTGTCTGTGAGAAATAGGTAGAAAGAATTTACTATATTTACACCTTAATACATAATTATTATTGCTAGAGCTAAGGAACCATAATCCTCGTGGTCCTGTTTGGGCCAGGCTGGGTTGAGAGTTATCACTTAAAGTCTCAACTTTTTGAGACCAATTAGAAGTATCACATGGTTATATTCAAACTTGAGTGTATCTGAATAATTAAATAATTGCACTTTACTAAATCATCTTTCCTTTTTCCAGATCATCAGGTCAAATGCTGAACATTGAAACTTTCAGAAGAGTTCCACCAAACGGTGTCGGTATTCGACCGAGATTGACCCAAGTGACCATACCTACTGCAGAATCTACGCCCCCTCCACCTCCAAGGTCCCCAAGAGCCTTAGTAGCGTCAACAGCCTTAGCATCCCCAGCTACTGTAGCACGGCCACCTACAGCCTGTTCTTCGACCAGCCAGTCCTTGGACAGACGCAAGCTCCACCTGCCCCAAGTGACTTTTTCTAAAGAGGTCGGTAACGGCATTATTGTTTGACAGCTCATTGGTATCGTTTTGGAAACTAGTCATCTTTCTGGCCAGTTCGTTTGATGTAAACATGATGCATCAGATTTTATGTTTAACTTTTGGATAGAATCTGCCTATGAAAATTTTTGATTCACTGACAGACAACTCATAGCCTAAACCGCAAGTTTTTTTTAACGAAAGTGAGAACTGAGAATAAAAGTTGCTGGTCTAAAGGGGATATTTTGAATTTAGAAACGAAGTAGATGGGACTAAGACTATGGCACGGGGTCTCATTGCTAAGAAAGAAAATTTGGTTCAAATAAATTTTACTAGATGGCGCGATATGCACCTATCTGTTATTGAATGTGTGTAAAATTGAAATGTTCTGGAATTGAACATAAAATTTTTATGTACTTGTTTAATCAACTCTCCTAAGTACAAAATTATGGAATATTGGGCTCTTAATTCACATTTCAAAGATTAATTGAACAGACTATTTAAAATTGATGCCAATAGATGGCGCGGTTTTAAATTTCTGAGGCAGAGAGTAAACCCTTTTACTTGCAAGTTGCTGCTAACATCATCTATCTATCGTGGAACGGAACCGAACGCGATTGATGGACAGAAAATAATCAGTTTAATTAGACGAAAAACGCTAGTTAAGTCGGCACTGTTTCTTTGTATGGGATGAGGCATCGATATGCTAGTATTATATTATCTGTGACTATGGTTTCTAAAACAGAAACTTATTCCAAAACAGTCTTGAGAATTTTCAAGTGTGGCCTTCTACCGGGAACAGGCCTGTCACAAAATAAATTACCAAGAATGGTTGAGTTAGGTGAGCCAAAGTCAATTTGACAGATTTGTACCATTCATTAATCTCGCGTTCGAGTTTCGTTAATGATAACTCCAAGTTACCAAAATTGGATTCTAAACTTATTTAGAGTTGTGTTTCATCACTATACTGCAAAAAGGTTACGTCTCGTGAGCTGGCCATTAGAAACATTATTCGAATTTATTATTTTGGTATTGAGAGACAAAAATTTTACGAATTTGGTGCTAGTTTTGACCTTGTATTTTCTTGATGTGTGGAGTAACAGTAAAAATCTGTAGGATGTACAGTAGTGTGACATTTTGTTATTAATATTATTTTACTTTTGTTTTTGTAAATACTTCATGATACATTCCATTATTTTAGTTTTTAGTCGCTAGAATTTTCTAATTTAATTAAGGAACCGTGTGTACTGCAGGTTTTTGATCGATAATGGTTATCACTCTTTAGGAATTACTGATGAAATTATTTATTTAGATCCTTACGTAAATATTTTTATGTCTAAATTTTATTATTATTTTATATGTTCCTTAAAAATCTGCAGTTTACACAGTTTTAGCATGTAGATAGACATTTATTTCAATCTTAGTTTGTAAGTTAAAATCATTGAATGGGGAAATCGTTACGTTTAAGCTTACCTAACTGTTTTTGTTAATATTTATTTTGTTAATGTTTTTTCTTTCCTTATTTATTTTCTTTGTCTTAGTTAGTGCGTGTTGTAACTTTATAGTATCATAGGCGTGTTTTGTATCATTTTCTTTTATGTAACTTTTATGATTTTGTAATCTATTTTTACTTGATTTATTTTATTCGTGTATTGGATGCAAAAATTTGGTTCCTGTTGTTTTTATTTCGTTTTTAATTTATGTTCTATAATTTTAAGTGCAAATAAATTTATTGCTTTTAATTTCTTTTTGTTTGTTTATTTTTTTTTTGTTTTTACTTTTATACCCTCTTCTTTATTTTCATCAATCATCATCAGTATCGCATTTGCAGTTGTAAGTAAATAACATAATAACAGATTCACCATCATTCTTAGCACTATTAGAGTATAGATTGATGTTTAGTTTAATTTAATTAAGCGGTTAATTGTCATAACTTTGTAAATATTTTTGACACAGCTTGATCTAAGCTCACAGTTATTCGATAGATAAAATCATGGCTATCTTCTATCCTCTAACAAACTTAATATAGTACTTGTTCAAATCATTCGTTAGCAAAGTAATATAAGAACACGATGAACCGTCCATAAGACACGGTTTGCGACAAAAATCATAAAGACACCATACAAATATCAATCATTGAAGGACCAACAATCGCAACGTTATAGGTAGGCTAAATCACTGCATAGTATAAAAAAGTCGCTTTCTGCGTCTGTCTGAATATCCGTTAACTTCTCCTAATAAGTCATCAGTTTGATAATTTTTCACGGAGTTTTTATATGTATAGTAAAAACCCACATTTTTCACCTATTTTTATCTAAATTACACCCGTGCGAAACCGAGACGGGTCGCTAGTATTATGACTTACATAACTCACAATGGAACATACAAAAGGGAGGTAAGATCGAGGTTAAGCATGATTTGAATACACCAGATAAGCTCTATCTTAAACAACCGACCAAAGTTGTTTTGCATACTCTAACAAAACCCCTGACCACCACCAGACGCCAGGGCTGTCAACGGACGGTCGCAAGCGCGCCCTCCTGGCTGTAGTGGCAAGAGAACAACACTACGGCACGTGTCTCCAGTTCGGCCTAGTGAGATTCGTGTCACCCCTGAACGAGAGGGCTGACCTCATAGCTCCTAACGATCACCAGCTGTTGTTCCAAAATATTGAAGAGGTAAGTTGTCAAATAGTAAAGTGAAATGCTGAAAGTAACATGTATGTATGTTATTTTCAGCATTTAACTCATAGCCTCGACCCTATTACTTGGGCATTATACATATTAAGAAAACTCGCAGAACGGATGGCCGATGGGGCAGAAAGGTTCTGGAGTGGCGACCGCGAACCGGAAGACGTTGCGTTGGAAGACCTCCCACCAGGTGGACCGATGACCTGGTGAAGGTTGCAGGAATCCGCTGTTTGCGAGACGCACGGGACCGGTTAATGTGGCGACGCTTGGGGGAGGCCTATGTCCAGCAGTGGACGTCTTTCGGCTGATATGATGATACATATTAACCAAAATTTTTATAAATAAATTAAAACAGTTCTTAATTAGTTAAAGCTATTATTAGACAATTGACGAATATCTGACGGATAAATTCAATAAAAATAAAGATAACTGTTAATTCGATAAGTAAAATGATATTAAGAATTAATTTACTCGGGGGGGTGATGAGCCTACATGGATTATGCGGAGGATATTACAGGGCGACTGTTTGATTCCACTTTGGTTCTGCTTAGCCCTGAATCCTCTAAGTACACTGTTGGACGATTCAGGTCTAGGCTATCGGTTGAGAAGAGGTTGTCAGGTCATAACTCACCGCCTTTACATGGATGATCTCAAGCTCTTTGCCTCCAACAACTTGCAACTGATGAAGTTACTGAAGGTAACAGAATCCTTCAGTAACGCCATCAGGATGGAATTTGGTGTGAAAAAAAGTGCAGTCATGCATATAAAGCGAGGGGAGATTAAGGAATCTGATTCCATATACCTTAGACACCCCTCCTCTTCCGAAACTTACAAGTGTTTGGGTATGTCAGCAGCGTTGGGCATTAATAATACTGATGCCGCCTCCACACACTTGCTGTTTGCCACAAACAGTGACGAAAAGCAAACACGTGCCGAACACTGACAATAATCACCCAACACAAACACGGCATCCACATTCTTGGCGAACGTGCTTGTATATTCCTGATTGGCAAACATGGCAGACGACGAGCTTGTTGTGGCAGCGATTACTTTCGGGTTAAACTCCTCATTTTTCCTTACAATTTAGCTTAGGATACACAAAATGTCACGATTCGTAAATTTTACCACCACTATTAACTCCGTCCGCCGCCCACCAGCTTGCGCGTACTACTGAACTGAACAAGCATCTGGATACATCGCAAACACACACGTTTGTTGAACAGCCTTTGATTTGTGCATAAAAACCGACACCGATGCCGAACACGGGCGAACACAAACAAAAACAGGCGAACACAAACAAACACCCATCCACACGTTCGTGTCTGTTGTTTGCTGTTCGCCATTGTTAACAAAGCGTGTGTGTGGTGACCGTGCCAATAACTGACCATCTTGAGCTGCTTGGCGTTACGTTGACATCGACTCTCAATTTTGGCCCATACATTGAGGCAAAGGCTCAGCTGGCTGCCAAGAAGCTGGGGATCCTTGCAAGTGTGAGAAGGTACTTCACGCCAGAACAGCTGCTCAGCTTGTATCAAGTGCAAGTTCGATCATGCATGGAGTACTGTTCTCATCTCTGGGACGGCTCTGCCAAATACCAACTTGATGCACTAGAGTCGATCGAAAAGCGGGCCAAGAGGCTCATCGGCGATGAGGCATTGGTTAAGTCAAAGCTCCAGAGCCTTGAACATCGTCGCCGAGTTGCCGGCTTGTCGGTTTTTTATCGATTACATTTCGGGGAATGTGCGATGGAATTGCATAATCTAATTCCGCCCAGCCCGTTTCATCATCGGACTACCAGACGTACGGCGATGCGACATCGGTACATGGTGGACATCCCACCCATACGCACTAAACGTTTTGAAAATACTTTTATTATGCGTACAGCTAAGGAGTGGAATTCCCTGCCGGAGTCTGTGTTTCCCGATAGCTACAACCTAGGGGTCTTTAAGTCAAGAGTGAATAGGTTACTTCTAGGCAAGCGTGCTCCATCATCGGCCACATCATCGCTTACCATCAGGTGAGATGGTGGTCAAGCGCGAGCCCATATAAGGTTAAAAAAAAAAAAAAAATTACATGAAGCAACTGCTGAAGGAGCGCTTCTTTGGCCGCCTGAAATAGGTATTAATTAGCCTTTTGTCGGGCGGAAATAAGGTGAGCGCCTTCAACAGTTGGGTCATGCCGGTTTTGATGTACTCTTTCGACATACTCAGACTGAGCTCGATGCCCTTGATAGGAGGGTATGGACACTGCTGACCGCAAACCGGATGCATCACCCATGATCATCGGAGATGAGGCTGTATACTCCGCGGCAGTGTGGGTGTCGAGGCTTTTTAAATGCCAAGACTCTTCAAAACCGCGAAGTGTGCAGCCTCAGAGAATATTTTTAGTAGCTGAAGTGGGTATGCACCGGGATGTGGTCGCAGTGGACAAGGGTTGACACCACGTTGTCCATGGCTAAAGTGAACTGGCGCAAACCTGTAGTACTTATGAACGTAAAGAGGTATGATAAGGCAAGGATCTCCACGGGCGCTTCTATCGGGCTCTCCATGGGCCCGATGTAGATTTTTCTGCGTCCGTATCCTGGCTAGGTTTCGGCGACCTTTTCAGGGAAAATGAAGATTTTGTCGGTGCAATTATGGACGAAGTTATCCTGACGAAAAACTACCGGAGACATATAATAAAGGACGGTACGGTTGACGTGTGTCGGGCATGCCGTCGCCAAGGTGAATCCATCAGAAATATTGTCTCTAGTTGTTCTCGTCTGCCTAATGGCGAGTACTTACACAGACAACCAAGTGGCCAGGATTATTCACCAGCAACTTTCTTTGAAATACAATCTAGTGAATTCTGAGGTACCGTATTATAAGTATGTGCCCGACCCAGTTTTCGAAAATGACCATGTCACGTTGTACTGGGATCGGTCTAACATCACTGATTGGACTATTGTTGCCAATAAGCCGGAGATAGAGGTGATAGACCGATAAGTGCACCGCAGAATGATAGTCGATGTCACCATACCACATGACGAGAATCTCGTGAAAGCTGAGAAAGAAAAACAAATAAAGTATCTCGACTTAGCACACGAGGTTGTTGACTTAAGACCAGCGCCATTACAGACTTAGCGTTTTAAAAAATCTAAACTTTAAAATTGCTTTTATTGATAATATGGCAATATCAATGTAGTGTGCTTAGTATGTAGTAAAGAATAATTTTAAACAATTTTCCAAAATGAGTCAAATTTCTTATTATACTTGAATAAATTAATGAATAATAAATACCTACTACTAATATTGTGATGGGTCTGACCTACACTGAATTCATACTTAATGAGTCAGCACCTTTTGCCGCCCACTAAACAATTCAACACGTTACCTAACGGCACTAATGAAATATGAGATTTCACAGTTGCTAATAAATATGTACCTACTGATGAAGCTAAGCGAGCTTGAAAGATACACATCGCGGATACCTTAACAGATATATACAAATAAGTACATGGAAATAGAACCACAGTAACTAGATACCCACTTCCAGATATTCCGACTATCAGAAGACATCCTGGATCAAGTGATGCAGGATGATGGAGAGATCCAGACTTCAACGGTGGTGGCCATCTATCTGCAGAAGACCCCTGTGTTCCTTAGCCTTTATAAGAAGTACTGTCTTGGACTTAAGAGAGCCGACTGCGTTTTGGTAAGTACATCGACCATTGCCCTAATTATCTTGTAACCCTAATACATACATGATTATTGAGAGTAAGTATAACTATGATGAAACAAAGTCTTGAGATACATATCGAATCAATGTTGAGCCCGCATGAAGATTCAAAAGTCTGAAGTGATTAATGAGGATCATGGTCACTGAACCCTTTTAAGTGGTCAACCTGCCGTCATCGGTTCCGAACCGAAGTTACCATTACCACCTGCTGAAATATGCTTGAAGACGTAGCTCATGCATTAGTTATTGAAAGACTGTACCACAAAGTAAATTTAAGTATTTTTACCAACTTACCGTTTTTCCTCGTTAAACTCATCCATACACAAGAATACATAATATATATTATGTATCTGAGCATATAAGTATCATCCATGTGCAGGTAAAAAAGTCAAAAGACCCCAGTGGTGCTTTCTCCCGGTTCTGCACAAGCCCTCCGATACCCCGGAGAAGACCGGACATCACGTCACTGGTCCACAAGCCCTTGGAGCAGTTCCGGGAACTGCTGCGACTGATGAGGGCGGCTGCAGCAGCCAGCGGAGCTGGGCCTTACGATCAGCTAGAGAAGAAGCAGCTGCAAGTTATTGTGGAGCAGTTACAGGTAAAGTAAATGAAAATAGATTTCTTTAGGTGTTGTCTATTGCAGAAGTCACAGAAAATGGGAGGCAAAGCGTTTTTGAAAGTAGTCAAATAGTCTATTAGCATGGTTTTATTAGTAGATTGTGTCACAAGGGACCAAAATAATTTATTGAGGGCGATAGCAATTGTTTGAATCCAGAGCGAAGCGAAGGATTCTAGAGTAGAATCCCGAGCGTTGCAAAGTATTCTAGAGTCCTAAGCGTAACGAGGGATTCAAAGCACGTCGCTCGTGGTTAAATAATGTTGGTACCGTGTGGCACACTCTGCTATTCATCCCCCTCTAAGAGAAAAATAAATAAGAGATGTTTTTAGTAGTGACGAATATACAGTTTATGAAAATGACTATGTTTCATTTTCATTTTTCCATGTAGTAAAACTTTCAGCTTTTAGATATATTTGTCTCGATTTGTTTGGTAGATAAATTGTTTACGAGATCTTCTGCGTTTAATTTTACACTTTCTGGTGTTATTAATATTTCACCTTCACTGCTAGACCTCAAATTTTATTCAATTTGTGTGAACCAAATTAAAATTGTCTGTAATATTTTGATAAAAAGTAATAAAAAAAAAAATAAGAAGTTGTCGCGTATTTTTTTTTAAATGCTTAACCAATGCCGCGTAGGCAGGCGCGCTTTTTTATTACCGGCCAGGACTTTGTCGAAGTGAATTGCGTTCAAACTTTTTAATTAAATAGAGTTCCAAATTCAAAAGTCATTTCGTTACTGTGATTAAGTGCGCCGGAATGACCCATTTTGCTCGCACTTATCGAAGACCCCTTCGCCTCTTTTCGAATAGATGAGATGAGAATTTAATTGTATAGGATCCTAATAAAAAAAAACAAAAATCAAATTAAAAAAAAATATACTTCCTAAAAACAAAGAAATGGATGTCGATTAACCACATGGTGGTTTCAATGGCCCATTTTGGCAGCTTGAGGGTGAAAAAGTAGGAAATTAATAGAAAAAGGTTGTGCATCTTAGCCAGGGCGTTGAAACCATTGAACACTGTTAGCTTTGGCAATGCTGTCAGCTTCGCTACTGCATTGCTGTCTTTTTAAATCTTGACATGAGCTATTCTCATGACCATGTACTGATCCAAGAGAAGGCAGCTTTAAAACAGACAGACACGCAAATGATCCGTTTTGTCCGTTTTTTTAATTTGGACGTACCTACAGAACCCCAAATATATTTCATTTTACTAACTCTTCGTGGAATAAAAGCATGATGTTATATTCATTTGCAGAGTGGTTACCAAGACGTAACAGCTGGTTCAGGGCTGATGGGTCTCGCTGGTGACGGCAAGCCTCTGCTGTCCGTCGCCGACTTGGAGAGTCGGCTCGTGTTCACTAGGTGTAAGGTAAATATCGAAGTAAAACCAACTGATTTGTCATATATGGCAGTGAATACCTTGGCGAGTCATAATTGCTGATTTGGTAATAGTGTTGCAAAATGTCTGTGGTTGGAAACTGGTGAAGTAAGCATTTGAATGGATTAATTTCCTTATGTGCCCATTCCATTGACAAGAACTGACTCATTACGATCATAAGACAGAACATGACCTGGTGGAATGTTGAAGTATGAATGTATGAAGGTTGCTGGGATCCGCTGGATGCGAGACGCACGGGATCGGTCAATGTGGCGACGCTTGGGGGAGGCCTATGACCAGCAGTGGAAGTCTTTCGGCTGATATGATGATGATAAGACAGAATGTTGCATGGAAACTAGAGAGAAAAGAAAAGCACACAAAAACTGCAAAATTACGGTTATGCTCGCTCATGGTACCTGTCCTGTTTTAACTTCTTGACTGCCGGAAACGTGGGTTTACGTCAGATACAATGTTTTTTTAATTGCTTCGATAATTACAGTTAAAGCAAACAAAATGTTGAACGCTGTTCTAACGATATTGAGTTATAAACTTGTGTAAAATTAAGATGAAAGGAAGGAAACACAGTGTAACATACAGGTATCTACATGAAGAGGAACTGAACTACGAAATCAATGGAACTGGTCGTCAAGACTCATATAGAAGAAGAATCTTACGGTACAGTTGAGAAAATTATCTCTAAATTGAACTAACAAATTCCTTCCAGCCATTCGTGCTAAGCACGGCAGGTCGTCAGTGGATCTTCGGTGGTGAACTGTCGAGGGTAGAAGGCCGCGCAATCAGGCCTTACTGGGCGCTGCTGTTCAGCGACCTGCTACTATTCGCGACGGTGTCCAGGGACCGCGTGCTGTTCGTGACGGAGGAGCCTGTGGCGCTGGGCACCGTGTCTGAGGCACAGTTCAATGTTAGGAAGAAAGGTTGGTTGACAAAGCATCAATACAAATAAATCTGTAGAACAGTCGTTTTTGTACATCGAAAATATTTCCAAAAAAAATAGCCAGTACAACAACAGAACCCATTTCCAGCATTTTTTGAATTTACTCGGACAGTTGAGTATACGAAAGATGGCTTTGTGCATTTGACGTCATTTTCTGAATGGCGGTGTTAAGATTCTCCGCGGAAGAATTACCGTTGAAAAAAAATTGGTAGGTAGGTAGGGTAGGTATGTCGGTGCGTAGTGTAGGCAGTTAACGGGAGCAAAGCCGGGGGCACAACTAGTTGGATAGGAGAATAATATAATAATACTATCATAATATGTAGGATCTTTATTGGGATATTCTAGGGAAACCTTTTTTTATTATTATTAATAGGCTCGCGCTTGACCACTATCTCACCTGATGGTAAGCGATGATGTGGTCGACAAAACTTTCTATCAGTGATGACGTTATATATATAAATATCATATTTTGTTGACTTTATATTTCTTTGCAACACGCTTGTGTTGCCAGTGATTACTTAAGGGACAGAGACGTGGTCGCTCACAATGGGCCTCATCATAAAGCTTACTGATGGGCAATGGAGAGGGCTATGGTCGGAGTTTCCTTGCGTGATCGAATCAGAAATGAGGACTTCCGCAAGAGAACCAAGGTTACCGATATAGCCCGAAGAATTGCCAAACTGAAGTGGCAGTGGGCAGGGCACATTGCTCGCAGAACGGATGACCGTTGGGGTTGAAAAGTTCTTGAGTGGCGACCGCGTACCGGAAAACGCAGCGTAAGAAGTCCTCCCTCTAGGGGGAGCGACGACCCGGTCAAGGCTGCGGGCGTCCGGTGGATGCAAAACGCACAGGACCGATCAGTGTGGCGACGCTTGTGGGAGGCCTGTGTCCAGCAATTGTTTTTCTTAAGTCCCCCCTACTCTGTCAGCCCTTTTTATCGACTGAAATGGATGAGCTCGTTTTATATATAGAAATTAATGTAGAATATTATACCTGAAACACCAAAGCCAAAACACAAAACAAAAAAAAAACACTATTATGTAAAATTATGGCATTCAAGAAAATATTTAATTCATCAACATCATCAGCCTTTTCTAATGTTTCCACTGTTGGGATACAGGCCTCTTCTCTGTGTGAGGGAATGGGCCGTAATCCACCACGCGGTCCTAGTGCGGGTTGGTGAATGTCACATGTCTTCGATTTTTTGGTTCCAGTACATGTCGGTTTTTCACGATGGTTTTCCTTTACCGTTTTGAGAGCAGTGGTGATGAAATAATTTACAAAAAGTAAAGTGCCTGCCTGGGCACTTTACTCACGACCTCCAACTTGTAATAAGTAAATATTGGTTTAACAAATTGTTCTTTGTTTCCAGCGACAGAATTCCGACTTATCCTGGGTCGCGCAGGAGGCGAGTCTCCACTAGTGTCATGTTCGCCGCGCACGCCCGCTCGGACTAGAACCGTCGTGCTGCGAGCTCCCTCCATCGACCTCAAGGCAGTGTGGCAGAGCTTACTGCAGAGGCAAATGTGAGTTCAGACATCACATGTTGCAGTTAAATAGTACATTTCGTGTCGAGCATAAAAAGTCGAGATTTTAACACGAGCAATGTAGCGTTCGCCTGTTAAAATAAAGCCTTTTTATGCGAGACACGAACGATTATTTTTCCACTACCTGATGAGCTTACTTAATTAAATGCAAATAAGTTTCAACAACAATTTATTAAAAACGTTCACACAAAAACCACAGACTATATACCTACACTTAATCAACGCGCGCTTTTTCGAGAGGTAACAGGTTCAGTATCATTCTGCCAGTTACATAATGATATCAACACTCTTTATATGTCGTAATTGTTATTATATCTTTTAAATTTTTATTTTATAAGCTTGTTAAATCATTATTGACGAATGACGCGACGAATTAGACGTTTATCTGAAGGATTGGCCAGATGTAGCAAGAGACCGGCAAAAATGGAAAGACGGAAGGAAGGCCTTTGCCCTGCAGTGGGACGTAACGGGCTCATAATAATAATAATAATAACCCCACCGCCGTATCTCTACGTTGACGACGTGGTGGGGCTTGCGTGCTCCAGTGAACCCTAGGTCTGTGTCGGTAGAGGTAACTTTGTCGAGATAGATTTAGGGTGAGGGGCCAGACTAAGAGAGATACAAATCCAAGCCAAGGTCGCGCATGCCGAGGGCTGCATGGCTAGGGGAGTGCTTCAGTCGCTAGTGCGCCAACTCTGGATAATGGGGGACCTCCAGTTTTATTTACCCTTGCCACAGTGAACGCAGGGCTCTGCTGTGTGTCGACTTCTTAAGTCCCTAGCTACTCGTGGGAACATAATGATAACTAGATCTAGAACAAAAAAACAACTTCAGGCAAATTTGCCTCCAATAATTGACGAAACTTCACAATTCTCTTCATCTTCCTCATCTCTTTTTCCATCAATTCCATCATCTTCACAATCTTTTCGCGTCTCTCCGACGCCATCATCATCATCAATCAGTATACAGTCAGCGGATGTTGTACAGGAGACAAATATTGTCGACGATACTGTACCCACCACTAGGACTGCAACAGCTCGTAGGAAATGGAGTAATGAAATGAACAAATTTATCCTACGCACTTACCTTCACCTTACTAATATGGATACAGACAAAAACGCATACCTTCCATCACTTCACACGAAGTTTTTAGAAAAATACCCAACTATGCAAGTTAGCCGACAAAGAATAGGTGACCAGCGAAGAGCAATAGTACAAAAGAAGTTATTATCACAAGACACAATAGATCAGATATATCAGGAAGTTAGGGCTGAACTACAAACGGTTCACACTCAAATACAGCAACACTCCACACAATCTAATACACAAACGAGTCAACGCATGAGATGGACAAACGAATTCAATGAAACACTAATTAGAATATATTACACTGTCACACAATTAGAGTCAAATAAAACAGCCTATAGAAAATATTTACATGAAGAATTCACAAATAGATATCCAGAATTAACAAATATAACAGAGCAAAGATTAGCTGACCAAGTGAGAGCGATAACAAATAACGGATATATAGACAGCAACAGATTAGAAGAAATCAAAAACCAGGTAGCTGCAGAATTCAAGAATAAAAACAGCAACATTCAGAATATTGATTATAACGATTTAGTTAATACACAATCGCAAAATGACTCCGAACCACCTGACAACATTACTAACTTTACTGACACGCCCAGAAATACCCTTACAACGGATGTATTTATAAATACCAGCGTAAATTTTAATCTTGTTCCTCAAACACTCGTAAATACAGACGATGACAATTTCTTGAACAACATAGAAATTGGTAACTACGAACCTGCGCAAATAAATGGTAATATTATCAATCCTGAAATCGAAGCCATATTTCAAGAAGCTCAACAAAATTTTAATGACACAGATCCCACTAATAGGCCTTACATTCCCAAACAGAAGACATCTAGGAAGTTTTCTGCCATAGTCACATATATAAATAATGTCATACTCCCTAAGCACGTAAATGTCGAAACTGAATTCATCGAACTGCAGACAATAATTTATTGTGCAGCATGGACGGCAGTTAAATACAACGGAGCCAAAATATCAGCATCTACACAAAATGAACGCGGCACATATAAACCAAGACAACCAAAGTGGCAAATTAGATTAGAAAATAAAATCAAAAGTTTAAGAGCAAACATAGGTAGACTGACACAATACATTAATGGCAGCAGAAGCCAAAAGTTAATAGCTGCAGTAGAACAAATAAAAATAAAATACCAACTACACGCACAACACGAGAATTCCAATACACTGTTAGAACACTTTTTGGACACCTTAAAACAAAAGTTAAGCGCAGCATCTAGTAGACTTAAAAGATATATTACTTGCACGAACCGCAAAGTTCAAAACACAAAATTCATAAATAACGAAAGAATATTTTATAGAAATCTTACATCTAATAATAGAGACACCACTAGCCAATCGCTAGAAACACCTCCCCCCGAAGCATTACGGGAATTTTGGGCAAACATATGGGAAAACCCAGTATGCCACAATAACCACGCCAACTGGATCAATAACGCAACACCAGAAATCCCTGAAATGGACTTTGAATTCATCCCAATAAACACATTTATAGACGTCATCAAACGCTCTCACAACTGGAAATCGCCAGGCACAGACAACATTCACAACTACTGGTATAAGAAATTCACTAGCATACATCCATTCATATTTAATCACCTAAACACCTTCATTAAATCACCACATTTGCTCCCAACATACATAACACAGGGAATCACATACATGATTCCTAAGGACATGAATGATACCACAAACCCAGCCAAATACCGACCAATCACTTGCTTGCAAACGCTCTACAAAATCCTTACAGCCTGTGTAAGTGAAGTAATTTACGAACACTTAAATAAAAATGACATTCTTGCAGAGCAACAAAAGGGATGTCGTAAAAACAGCCAAGGATGTAAGGAACAGCTCACTATTGATGCGATTGCTATGAACAGCGCAGTTAAAAACAAACAAGATATTCATACCATGTTCATCGATTACCAAAAGGCATTTGATTCAGTTCCGCATAGCTGGTTGTTGCATGTCCTATATATCTATAAAATTCACCCCACACTCAGATCGTTCTTAGAATCTGCCATGCAAAATTGGCAAACTGTACTCAAAATAAATCAAGCCTCCATGGCTTTATCAACTGAACCTATTCAAATAAAACGTGGAATATTTCAAGGCGATGCACTAAGTCCTTTATGGTTTTGCATGGCTCTCAATCCTCTCTCACAACTCTTAGATAAAGCTAACACAGGATTTACCTTGGCAAGTAGTAACACCCAATTCACCTTAACACACCTTATGTATATGGATGACATAAAATTGTACGCAGCAGATAAAAACTCCCTTTTTCATTTAGCAGATACAACACAAGAATTTTCAAACGATATTAGTATGCAATTCGGGGTAGATAAATGCAAAATTATGTCAATAGTTAAAGGAAAAATTCAAAATAACAGCTACACACTCGAGTCAGGTAAAATTATTGAGCCTATGGATGAACAAACAACATACAAATATCTTGGTTTCAAACAATCCAGACAGATAGAACAAAAGATAACAAAACAAGAACTGCTCAAAAAGTTTACACATCGTCTTAAACTAATCTTAAAAAGTAATCTAAACTCCAGAAACACAATTAAAGCTATCAACACATTCGCAATACCCATTCTTACATATTCTTTCGGAATTATACGATGGTCAAAAACCGATATAAAAAAACTACAAAGAACTATCAATACTCTACTTACTAAACATAGGAAACACCACCCGAAATCATGCATACAGCGACTTACTCTACCACGCCAAGAAGGAGGAAGGGGATTGATTGATATACACAATCTACACAACAAACAGATACTTTCACTCAGATCATACTTCCATAATAAATCAGAAAATTCACCACTACATAATAATGTAACAGAAGCAGATAAAAAACTTACACCACTCAACTTGCAAAATAAAAACACTCAAATTAATGAAAACATTATAAGCACACAACAAAAAATTGCAGCATGGGCTGGAAAAGCTTTACACGGAAGACACCAAGCTACCCTGAGCCAGCCACACGTCGATAAATTAAAGTCGAACGAATGGCTCAAACGAGGTGAATTATTTCCCGAAACAGAAGGCTTCATGCTTGCGATCCAGGATCAAATAATTGCAACACGTAACTACAGAAAGTACATAATGAAAGACTCTAATCAACCGACTGACATATGCAGACATTGCAACAGTGCCTCTGAGACCATACAACACATAACAGGGGCCTGTAAATCTCTCGCACAGACAGATTATAAACACCGACATGACCAAGTTGCCGCCATTATACACCAACACCTAGCACACAAATATAATCTTATAGGAGAGATGATTCCATATTATAAATATAAACCTGAAATAATTTTAGAAAACAGAAATCAGAAAATTTATTGGGACAGAACAATAATTACAGACAAAACTATTCATTTTAATAGACCTGACATCACTCTACATGACAAAGTTAATAAAACAGTATACCTAATCGATATAGCTATACCTAATTCACACAACATCCAATCAACAATATCCGAAAAACTCAGTAAGTACCAAGAACTCGCCATTGAAATCAAAACCCAGTGGAAAGTACAAACCGTCCACATAGTCCCTATAGTACTCTCATCTACCGGTGTAGTACCAAAAGCTCTCACGCAAAGTCTTGGCACTCTACACATGCCTTCTCACACACTATACATGCTACAAAAAGCCACCATCCTCAATACTTGTCGCATAACCCGGCAGTTCCTGACTTCTTCTACCTTATCATCCACCTTTTCAATTTAATTATCCCCTCACACACTTGGTCCTGGCCCGTGTGTAAGGTCGTATACTCTCTTATAAGAGAAGAAAAGTAAAGAACTCTATATAATAATAATAAATAAAACATGAAACAATAATATAATCAAAGCTATGACCGAATTACGACATAAACATCAAGAAACGAGAAAAATGAAGACGACGTCATGTTGACAAGAGCTGCGGCCGCAAGAAAAGCACGCCTACCACCTCCGGCCTCGTCGCCCAGCTCCGCCTCGCCTCCGCCGGAAACCAGCCCCACCGTGAGTGCTGTGACACCGGCCGTGGCAGTTGCGTCGAGCTCTAGCGACGAGTACTTCTCTCCGCCGACGACACCAACACCTGCGCGTCGACGGGGAGGACGCCGGCCGCCGGACCGCTTAGGACCTCGAGGCTTACCGGTCTCTGATAGGGTCCCAGCACCCGGCGGAAGTGTGCAGCGCATGAGATGGACACAATCCATAAACGAAAATGTCATGCGCGCATACTTTGGGGCTACAGAGGGAGGAAACAACCTGACCGCGTACCGTGTCCGGATGCTCTCTTTGTTTCAGGTGCTTGAGCCAGCCGTCAACGTTTCGGCGCAACGACTTTCGGATCAGGTACGGGTCATCCAGCGTAATCGTATGTTGGATGATACTGTGCTTGATCGCCTCCGAACGGAAATGTGTAACCGTGTCACTGCCCCATCGTCGCAGGCCGTGGTGCAACCACAGTCCAACCACGCTGACGTGGATAGTAGTGACAGGGTTACAAACGTAAGTAACCAGTGCAATGAGGAATTGAGGAGTGCTTTGGAGTGTGCTATTCGGGATTATCGCTACATGCCGCTCGAACTTAGGCCACGATTACCTCGTTTGCCCATGCATAACAAAAATAGGGCACTGGTGGCTGTTCTGGATTCGCAGTTGTCAAACTATTTTGATAACTGCGAAGACCTCACTGATACACATTCGATCATGTACTGCGCGGCTGTAGCGGCATGTCGTGTAGCCCACGTCAAATTTGTAGATGACAGAGCTACACGACCGAAACCAGCCGTACCAGCTTGGCAGTGCAGGATCGAACGTCGTATTGGTGAGGCCAGAGCACTCATCGGCAAACTAATTTGTTTCAGGGAGGGCAATAATCGGCCAAGAGTGATGCGCTTTGTGAGACGGGCGTTTTCGGGGACTGATGTCAGCCCCCAAGACTATATATCCCGTGTCACAGAGCGCATCGACTTCCTGAAGCAAAAAGTGTTTGCATGGGCAAACCGTATTCGTAGGTATAGGCGGAGAGTGGAGCGATACACCCAGAATCGTACATTCCAAAGTAATGAAAGGTGGGTTTATCGGGCTTGGGAGCGACCCGACCAAGGTGTGACTGATACGCGCCTGCCGGATGATGACGCTATGTGTTCATTCTGGCGTAGCATCTGGTCGGTGCCTGTCAGTCACACCGAAGGTGAATGGACTCGGGAGGTCGAACGAGCGTGCGATCCAATACAAGAAATGGGGGCTATCACGATCAGCCCCCAAGATATAGCCCGTGCAGTCCGCCCGTTGCCGAACTGGAAATCTCCAGGGCCGGACGGGCTGCACAACTTCTGGATAAAGTGGCTACAAAGGTCGCACGCTCGTTTGGCATCTCAGTACCAGGCAGCCTTGGAGTCTGGTTCGCTACCCAGGTTCCTTACAACAGGAATAACCCACCTGCTCCACAAATCTGGTAGCACCGCGGAACCCAAAAATTATAGACCTATTACATGTTTACCAACGGTCTATAAGGTTCTTACATCCATTTTGAGAGTTAAAATTAATAAACACGTCGACGATAATTCGATCATGTCGGTCTCTCAAAATGGATGTAGGAACGGGTCCCGCGGTACTAAGGAGCTACTCCTTATTGATATGGCCATTAGCCAACAGGTTCGGCGTTCCCGAAAGGATCTGTCGACATGTTGGATAGATTATAAGAAGGCCTATGACTCGGTGCCTCATACATGGCTCATGAGGGTGCTAGAATTGTATAAAATAGATACAACTCTACGCACCTTCCTGATGTCGTGTATGGGGCAATGGAGCACAGTCCTTCGCTATCCAGGATGTCGAAATATCCAGAGGAATAGCGAACCTGTAAGGATCGAGCGAGGTATATTCCAGGGCGATAGTTTGAGTCCACTTTGGTTTTGCCTAGCCCTGAATCCTCTAAGCATGCTGCTGGAGAATTCAGGGCTAGGCTATCGGTTGAAGAGAGGTGGTCAGGTTATATCTCACCTCCTTTACATGGATGATCTGAAGCTCTTTGCCCCCAGCAATCTTCAGCTGATGGAGCTACTGAAAGTAACTGAAACTTTTAGTAACGCCATCAGGATGGAGTTTGGTGTGGACAAATGTGCGGTCATGCATGTAAAGCGAGGGGAGATTGTGGAATCCGTAGGAATTCAACTCGCGGATTCCATAAACCTGAGATCCCTCTCTCCAAACGAAACCTATAAGTATTTGGGTATGTCGGAAGCGTTAGGTATCAGCACTACTGACATGAAGCAATCGTTGAGGGAACGCTTCTTTGGCCGCCTGAAAAAGGTATTCAATAGCCTTCTTTCAGGCGGAAACAAGGTGCGCGCCTTCAACGGTTGGGTCATGCCGGTATTGATGTACTCTTTCGGCATACTCAAATGGACTCAAACGGAACTCGACGCCCTGGATAGGCGGGTCCGTACACTGCTGACTGCAAATCGAATGCATCACCCACGATCGTCAGTCATGAGATTGTATATCCCGCGGAAGTGTGGAGGCCGAGGGTTTTTAAATGCCAAAAACCTCCACAACCGCGAGATATGCAATCTCAGGGAATATTTTCTACACACCGACGTAGGTATGCATCGAGATGTAGTAGCAGTGGACAAGGGACTCACCCCGCTCTCCATGGCGAATGAGAACTGGCGCAAGCCTGTAGTGCTTGAAACTAACGACCGTAGGGAAGTATGGCAGAGTAAGGAGCTTCACGGACGCTTTTTCCGGGCCCTACATGGGTCTGATGTAGACCAAGCAGCGTCCGTAGCCTGGCTGCGTTTCGGTGACCTCTTTGGGGAAACCGAAGGTTTTGTCTGTGCAATTATGGACGAAGTTATCATGACGAATAACTACCGGAGATTTATTGTGAAGGATGGCACGGTTGACATCTGTCGGGCATGTCACCGCCCGGGTGAATCGATCCGCCACATTATCTCTGGATGTTCTCGTCTAGCTAACGAAGAGTATTTGCATAGGCACAACCTTGTAGCCAGGATCATCCACCAGCAACTTGCTCTGAAATACACTCTTGTGGAATCGGAGGTACCGTACTACAGGTATGTGCCCGACCCAGTTCTCGAAAATGGCAATATCACATTGTACTGGGATCGGTCCATCATCACTGACAGGACTATTATCGCTAACAAACCTGATATAGTGGTGGTGGACCGAATCGAGAGGCGTGCAATGATTGTTGACATAACTGTCCCGCATGACGGGAACCTCGTGAAAGCCGAGAAAGATAAACAAATCAAGTATCTTGACTTGGCTCGCGAGGTTGTCGACATGTGGGATGTGGACACAGCGATCATTGTACCGATAGTCGTGTCAGCCAATGGCTTAATAGCCACGAGCCTCGACCAACATCTTAGAAGGCTCTCGTTAGGCGGCTGGGTCAAGGGCCTGATCCAGAAAGCAGTACTGCTGGACACGGCTCGTATAGTTAGGAGGTTCCTCTCTCTGGAGCCCTGACCGCCGGTAGCTTGGACCCTGTTCCCGATACCGGTGGGCCTCTATTTTTTATATTTTTAAATGTTTTTGTTTTTTAATTTATTTTATAAAAATATTTAAAAATGTAAATAATAAGAAAACTGATTAATAAAGGAAATAATAATAATAAATCATTATTATTTCAAAACGAATTTCTTAGGCAATGTAACATAATAGACAAGGTAGTGGAAAAAATATATTGTGTAATAGAAGATAGAACATTGGAGAGTCCATAATATCTGATGTTACCAGGAACTCGTAACTTAAAGCCAACTTCCGGCGAGAAATACCAACTTAATAAGCAGAACTAATTGGCAAATCACAAAAAATTGCATTTTATATTGAACTAGCTTCTGCCCGCGACTTCGTCCGCGTAAAAAGTGTTTTATCATCCAAAGGGCATACAAACTATCCTATGTCCTTTTCAGGGTCTCAAACTATCTCCATGCCAAATTTCATATAAATCGATTCAGTATATAGACAGAGATAACCTCACAAACTTTGACTTGAAATCTTTGAAAAAAATGTTCTAAATGTCTCTTCTGTTTTTGCAGTTACCGAGCTCACACGATGTCGGGTACGCCGCTCGGCTCACCGCTGGACTCCCCGGACCCTCAGCTGACGTTCTCCCTCGCCACGCTGGACTCGCAGCAACGCCAGGTATCCGCGTCCAGCATCCAACGGCACTCCAGCCTGGCCCTCCTCCCGGCCAGCTCCTACCGGTCGCATCTCAACATGCTCGTCGAAGAACGACACGAAAAGGAAGTCCGAGTCAGTTTTGACGTCAGGACAAGCTCAGATACCCCCACCCCTCAACCAGTCAGAGGGCCCCTGAGCACAGTTTGGAGAACTGCCCCCACCCCTGAAACGCCGTCCGCTAATCTCTCTCCGGCAGACTCTCAAACGTTCTCCTCCCATTTTGTCTCGTCATCTAGCATTGAAAAGAACGATGAGCCTCACACGACACCCAGTGCTCAACTAACGCCAGACGGTGGCGAAGATTATTCAGAAAGTTCGCCCTGCAGATGGGAATCCTTCGAAGCTGATTTAGCTCTCGCAGACCTGGATGTAGACCCTTCGTTTAAGCATGATGTTGAGGAGTGCATCTTTCTGCCTGACGATCCCATTCTGCAGCGGATGGTTCTGCCAGAGCGGCCGACTCCGCCGGCCTATCTGGAACTTTGATCCGCGGAGTCCGATCCGGAGTTAGCGGACTCCTGCTTTCCCCGGAATCGCAGAAATTGGAGATAAGGTTTCTGAAGGGAACCTTCACGGTGTGTTCTAGTAGTCATGTTTAGCCGGTGTCTAGGAGAGGGAGTCGAAAGCTTTCGCCGCGTAGACTGGCGAGTTTGTTGGATTGTTATAAAATCGCTTATAGTCGAGATTAAGGTTGTGGTAACAAAATTTTGAGAGACATATTTTCGAACATTAGCAGTATTAAAGAAATCTCGGTATTTTGATTATATTAGAGAAATAATTTGTAAGTCTGATGCCCCACTTATGATATGCGACCGGGTAATAATGAAAATTTACTTATCACAGAACTGAATTCACGATTGGGTATTTTACAAATCGCTTTAGTGTAATCGAAAATGTGTATGCCAATATTTACCAAATAGAAAATCAGTGTCAAATGTAACTTTAGGGTACCAATAGTGAAGATTCGTGTACAATTCATTACACTTTTTTGGATACCAGTTTGCTTAAGTCTTCCGTCCTTTTCTTAAGAAATTCAAAAGGCTTCATTATTTTTGGTACTTGTTTGAACGGCGCACTCTACTTCTTGATTCCTCCAACTGTAATGGAACAATTAGCTAATAAATGTTGATGTTGTAAATGTACAGACACTGAACATTGTAAATCTGTACATAGAGTTAATTGTACAGGTCATGTGGATATTTGGCGATCTGCTTCGCGAAATCAATCATGTAGTTGCCATCAATGCACACTTAGAGCATTTTGATTTGAACAATGCTTCTTATGTTGAAATGTTCATCGCCATTAGATATAAATATATTTACAAAGAAAAATGGTAGTCGATGTTAAATGTGACTGATTTATTTGATGCTTTTTTATTTATTAGTGTAATAAATGAACACATAGAGTATTTTATTCATGTTACAGCAGATATTATTGTAAATGACGATTTAGAAGATCGTATATTTGTGTCGCTAGCATCGCAAAATGTTCACATAACCTAAACGTTTCCCGGGAAAAAAATTATATGTGTATAAATGTTTTTTTTTTACAAATCTACGTAGTTAGAATCCGATAATTTTCGATGTCTTTGGCTGTGTGTAAATTTTTAATATAGTCTAATGATATTATGAGGAAAATATTATAATTTTGAGAAAGCATTTTACTTATAGTTCAGGTTTCTTCATGACATATAAATGGAATAAATAATATAAAATTTGGATGTTTATGTTTAGATCGGAGCAGAATATTTCATATTAACCGTAAATAAAGTGATTTTATCAATGGCGAAATATTATCTTTTTATTTGAAATTGGTTAAGGGCCCAGAATTTTGCGACGCTAACGAATATTTTTATATTTATGATCTACCATTTTTCTCTGTATTTTGTTATATTAAGTATCCGACAAACAGACAAACTTTCCAATAATATCAGCAAGAATTAAAATCTTAATATTTTGGTGGCAAGGAATAAATAAGTACTGAGTACTGAATCACAAGTAGCGAACAAAATATAAAATTGTTTTTTTTTTTATGATTATAGTTGCTTGAAGTTGGAATTTGGTTGGTTTCAAGAAATATATAATTTATTTTTTTTGGTTATATGATGATCATCATCATCAGATGATGATCATCATATAACCACGGTACCCCTTGGCAAGACTGGTGTCAGATCTCAAGCTTCTGACTACCCGGAACGACTGTCAAAGATGTTCAAATGACAGCCGGGACCAACGGCTTAACGTGCTTTCCGAGGCACGGAGGAAACTCGGTATGTTGAAATGGTCACCCATCCACGGACCGACCTCGTCAAGCGTTGCTTAAACTTGATGATCGACCCGTGCGGCTGTTATTATTTAGCCACGAGCTTTTGGTTAAATGATGATAATAATGAATATTGACATTTACTGAGCACAGCAAGCTAAGTAAAACACAAAACTGAGAGACATTTCTGTCATAATAATGTAGCAATGACCACAATCAACGAGCAACGCATACACTCAAATTTAGTTCTTTGAGTAAAGGCAAATTTGCAATAAACCTACAATTCTAAATCATAAGCCCCAAAAAGTGAAAATTTGCATAAAATAAATGAATCAGATTAAAGTTTTCAAAAATCTCATGTAATGGTAAGTAATGCATTTGAAATGTATATTGCTATGCCGAAGTATGAAGATTATATTGACCGTCGCCAAATATCCACGTTATCTGAAATCAATATTTATAAAAAAACTCTACAAGGCTTTATAAGTCATTAATATAATTTATGAACAACATAATACGAGAGTGAGAGTGAGACTGTTTTACAGAGAAAATTTGTTGAGTTTTACGACACGAAAGAAGAAGAAGTAGCGAAAATTGTATGTACCTACATTAGGATGCTTTAAAAATATTCTAGACGCGACGCAGCTCAGTGGAAACACAGACAGGAGGAGGAGGGAGAGAGTCCACAGAAGGAGCCAGGAGTACTCGCAGCAGAGGATCTACTCTTCATCTTCAAAGATGGATGACACAACTGCCCGAGGCTGAGGAGCTGGATCCACCTGAACCTGACATGGAGGTTAGTTGTGGTTGAGACGTAAATGTACCGCTGTACCGGATTATTGCAAAAACCGTTAGTTTATAATAAATCACGTGAAATTTTAAACTTTTATTCTCAAAAAGGCACGGATACATTGGAAACAATCGAATTTGGATGGGATTTTATTGTATTTGAAATTATTGGTTCACAGTATATCGAGGTATTATCATCTTACACATTTTTTTACAATCTTACGTGTTTCCAATAATCCGGTGACATACACATTGAAAGGCCGATTTTTCAATAGTCAGATAGGAAGAAAAACTGACCATTAAAAAATAGCCCTAAATATAAAATCGCTTTGTGGTACCTTTATGAATTTTGACCAATAATTTAAATTTTAACAACCCAAAGCGGGAGGCAACGCATCTGCCGCACCCTTGGTATTACAGATGTCCATACACGGTGGTGATCACTTACCATCAGACGGTCCGCCAACTTTTTTTCCAAAATATGAGGTAAAAAAAAAAGACTTTGGATTCTTCTAGATGTGGAGCGTAGAAGAATTAAGGAAAAGATCCAAAGAACTCAACCTCCTAGAAGTAGCTGATCTTGTTTCAAGTCATGAAGCTAAAGGAACGTCGCCCGGCGATAAAAAGGAAAATGATCGAAGTCCATCAAAAAGCAGCAATTCAGGCAGTCAGGTATGTATCGCTGAAATCAGCGTTGAATGTCGTGATGTTTCTTTATTAACACCACATGTTACCTTTCAGATAACGGTAAGGACAAGCCCGGTGGTAGTAGACACGATACCCGTCTGCAGACAGTGCCATAAAAAGTGTTTGTCCAAACCTAATAGTCCCCTTGTGTCCCAAAAGGAACCACCAGTGATACCCGCGAAACCTAAACCCGAAGCGTCGCCCCAAACTTCCAACAAAAGTTCCACCAGCCCGTGTAGTGCACACTGTGGCAATCGAAAGCCAAGAAACTTTTCACACTTAGAACGTAAAAATGCTATCAAGCTACGTCCAGAAGATGGGCCCAGAGCAGCAAAGAAAGTAATAGATTCAATAGAACAAAGTCAGAGAATGCTCAAATCAACGTCCTACGAACTAAAAACTGATTCGCCGATTTTAAACAGAAGTGTTCACTCAGTTCACACGAAGAGCCAGTTAGAATTAAGAAAAGATAACTCGATAAGATCGCCAAGCCCGTCATCTAGTAGTCGAAATAGTCCATTATCAACTAGTCACACAACCTGTAGTTCTATGGTCTTTAATTCTAGTTCTAACGATTTAAGGATGTCCAATTCGAACATCGCTAATCAGGTCCAATGCGTCATTGCTCAAGAGAAATACTTGAATGAGGTTAAATGTGCCGAAAGTATAACTTTATCGAAAACTAAAACAGTCACGTCCAATTACCCATCGCCGGCGACAGCAAGAAAAGAACAAATAACTAGACAGAAAGCAGAAAACGTACTAAACAAAGTCTTAGGCATGAATATTGTAACTAAGAGAGAAACCGTTGGTCCTTGTTTGAAGACATCATCGGTATTCTTAGAAGATGATTCAATACACGATGATGAGCATGACTTTAAAATAGAAAGAGGTCTAAGACGCTCCCCAAGAATGGGCATTTCGGCAGTCAGTAAAATGAACGGGGATATAAATATGAAGACTGAAAGAATGGAAGATGTCAATGCGAACAATGCAACAGACGCTGGTTCTGATGAAGATTTAGAATTAGGACCCCTGATGTTAATGGGTCTATCGGCCATTAATCCTGCAGCGCATTTGATGAGAGTAGAACCTTTCAAGAGAGGTTCAGCGACGAGTTTGAACAACCCTTGTTCTAGACCAGGTAGTCTTGGCTCGGTCAAGTCAGAGTCTCCTGTTCCTAACATAGCTGTTGTTCCACCAACGCCCGACTTTAATTCCACTAATAAGACTGTGAGTTTACATTTGAGGAGTTGGTTTGTTACCGATAGATTCTGATGATTATGTCCTAACTCTTGTATTACAGGATGACCTTGTAGATGAGTCCCCAGATTCCCCAGATGTTCCAGATGACCTGCCTTATGTGACGCTCAAAAGGTGTGTTAATAAAAATTATTAAATAGTTTTTTAAGTAATTGGTGTTGTTGTAAAGACTACTAATGTTGTTTAAGATATGGCACAATGTCAAGCCTGGAGAGATTACCGTCTGATGAGACTGATGATGGCAACATAAGACTGACAGCACAAGAGCCAGAAACCTCGAAAGCTTATAATAATCCAGGTAACTTACTACACAACATTATTTAGCTAAAACCATTTATCCTACCAGTTAGAATGACCATAATCAAAAATTATTGTCTACGAATTTCAATGAAGTAAGAAAATTTAATACGTGTTTGATTTAGTGAGCGGTGCCGCTGGTGGTATCATGGGCTATGCAGCAAGAGCTGGCTCCTTCGTCGTGGAAAAAATGAATATTTTCAGTTACACGGAGAGTGTACCCAGCACAGCCATAGCGCACAAACAACCCTCGTTCTTAGAAAGGTATTCTTTAGAAATTTGTAATCCATTTGACACTTATAGCACTAATGGGCGAATTCACTAGGACGTAATTACAAGTTGACTGTCGCAGTTATTTTTGGCAGTTGATTCAAATAACTGAGTCTCAACTGCATTATCTATAGAATTGAGTCTGGTTTTCTGTTTTTTCAACTGATACAACTCAATTAGGAAAGAACTATATCTCTTCAAGAATAAATTAACGATCATCCGACTTTATATTTTGTCATTATTTTAAGATGTATAATAATATTTTTCCTAACATAGGTGGCAATCAACTCGAAGCAGAAAATTAAAGGAACGATGAGTATGTCTGTGTGAAAACCGTAGTGCATCGATATTTTGTTTAATATTGAAATGAAGGATATTACTCCTAGAGCTAAATGATAACTTATTAAAATACTGAAAATAGATTTAGTGTAACAGTAATTGTACTTTTGCTAACTTTGTAAGATTTGTGAATTTAGAAATATTAGATTTTTTGTTAGAAAAAATGTGTTTAACGTACTCACCTATAGCATTTTGGAGTTAGCATTGAGAACCTACAAAAATACAGTTTTAAATTCAAATTAAACCGCTAGATCTTTTAAAACCAATAATATTAGGAAGATACAATAATAGATTTTTAATAATTAGAAATTAGGTATATAAAGGTACAAGTAACTATTTTATAATACATACTATTTATTTCGTAGAATCGTATAGAGTAATTGTAGATATTTTGTGTGGATTTTATACCTTTTATATTCGTAGCATTATCTATTTTAACAGCAAGATCTAATATACACAACGACAAATAATATTCAACAAAAAAGTAGAGCTCCTTAATTTTTGGTCAAATCATATAATTATTTGTAAATACTTTGATTCTAGAAAGTCATATTTTTGTTGGTTTTCCTCTACATTGATTTTTTACTTTTCCCCATCTTTACATGTATTGATTTTACTAGATGCCTTGGAGTGAGTGACTGGAAGTCACAAATCGGTACTGAGGAAGGTACAGGAGAGACTGGAGAAGGAAGTGGAGCAAGTGGAGAAGAAGCTTGGGGCACCCCTTCATCCGGAGACCTGTCAGATAACCTGCCTGATTCTGAACACGGAACATTATCGGTAAAAGACAGAGATAGACATAATAGTATGTTAGTAGAGTTGTGGTTGTGTGTGGCATCTCTACCGCCCGCATATCACACTAATATTCCAAAGGCGAAAGTTTGTGAGTGTGTTTGTATGTTTGTTACGCTCAAACGGCTCGACGGATCTGGATGAAATTTGGTACAGAGATAGACTATGGTCTGCAATAACACATAGGATACTTTTCATCCCGGGCATATCTTCCCTTGGGATAATTTTTGACAGTCACGCGGGTGAAGCCGCTGGCAGAAGCTAGTTTGTTCTATATACTACTTGACTTCATACAAATCCTACATCGCGCAATCAAAATTGCCATGCGTTTTGAACATATACAACCGCCTGACAACCATCAGGCAGTTACAAAACCGCTGTCCGGTCGGAGGAATCCCCCTTTTCAATGGAAGTATGCAAATCATCTTTAAACACCAATATTAACAACAATGTTTATTTTGGGTTCATTAACGAATTTGTTATAATTCAAAAATTACGTTAAAAATATATTTTCTTTTAATGACATAATTTACCTTAGCTGTAGTTACAGAACTTTCATTAGGTTGGTTATGCCTTTTGAATGGAAAATCCTTCACTATTTCAGTCCCCAACGAAGTCATCATCATCGTACGCTGGTGATGACGACACTGAGCTGATGATGGACGAGCTCCTCATGGCTCCTACTATTACTGGACCAACGACGCTTAGGCCGCTTCTTCCAAGGTGAATTTTCTACACTTTTATATTGCATGCACATTAGTAAATCTTTAGCATATTTTAGTAAATCTTTAATTATTGCTACACTAATAAGTAAAACTTCATTGCTTAACCACATGTTTAAAGCAGCAACTTGTGCAGAATTCGTTTCTTCTTATTCTGAAATGCTTATATAGATTTCACACTTATTGACGCTCCAACACGCGTTTCCAACACTTTTGTATCAGTGGCAGAATATTTAGGTATATAGTTTCAAGTAAAAGTAAATCGCAAACCAATCAGCATAATCATAATAATTAAAAAACACATAATTAATGACAATCTTGAATGTAGGGATGTTTTTAGAAGAAGACTAGAACCTCTCATGGAAGAAGAATGCTCTGACAGCGACAACGAAGACAACAAGCCTACCCCCACCAACTCTGATGACCAGGTGAATATTAACACTGATAACAATAGAAAATGACCAATAGTTGCACCAAAGTTCCAAAGTCCTAAGTATTTGAAAATGTAATCCTTCACGATAAACTTTAAAGAAATCACAAAATTGAAATTAAGAGCACAATAATACCCTGTAATAATATCCTACAATTTTCCAGAGTTGAAGTTTGGTGCAAACACCTTTTCTTTTAACTGACAAATATTACTATTAATATGTAATAATTAATACGTACTTAATGTTATATGTAATTTGTATCCCAACATAATATCTGTTTACTTCGAATTTATTATGTGTAATACCATACCATACCTTATTAGTCTGTCAAAATTGACGTAACGTAAAATGCCTCAATGTATTTTGTTTAGTGTCATATGATATAGCTATATAGTCCCTTACCCTAAGCTAAGTCAAATTTGGCAGATAGCGAATATTATTTTAGTTGTGTAGGAGTATCGATGTAACCCATAGCATGCCAATAACTATACAAAATAATGTTATTGGATACAGCATGCTTATTGCATGATATATTTCTGTAAGACCTAAGTATGTATATTAAATGTTAAATGTTGACATTTCATAGATTCACTTTGAATTAATACCTTTAAAATCGCGTTAAGATCAAAACCAAATTCAAAATGTTCAACTTTGCAAAGCTAAATTTCGAAATTTATCATCCTGGACTTGGATCCGGGCTATTGGCAAATGGAAGTAAAGTCCCGTAGCTAGGTTATATCTCACATTGTGACTGGTCCGCTGGTGCGGCGCTTGGCGCAGGACAGCGAGCGTGGCCTCGATGCTGACGACTGTTGCGACGTGCCGCACCCGCAGCCCTCTGCTTCAGATCAAGGTGAGTTCGCAAGTCTTTATGGACGACGTTTTAGTCTTTTCGGTAAGTGTGTAGAGGTTCATGTGAGCGAATGTTTTGTGAACGATGGTAGACGCTCACTGTGTGATGCTAGGAAGAATCATTATCTACTTTTTAGCTTGCAAACTTTCATCTATCTTTTTGCTGATCAATCAATCGAAGCAATCTTCGCTAGCATATCTATCGAGGCATTGATTATATTATTAATTATTTATTCTTAAAAACTACCTAAATCTTTCTTAATCATTTAGTTTATTTCTTGTACGTAAAATGTGACTGCATAGAGATGAAGAATGCATGAGTTTAGAATGAAAACTTTGATGATACGCAGTTTGGCATCATCTTCAACATTTGCACAGAACACAACGTCAAGCACCCGTAAACATTACTAACAGAGAAAATACATTTTGACAGAGAAATGGACAGCTTGACATATGATGAAAGGTGAGAGATGACAACAGTCTCGTCGCAATTCAACACAAACTTAATAATAATGTCGGCGGTTTATTAATAAAGTCAGCACGGTGCATGAGTTATGGATATCGTTATTAGTACACATTTTACCAGAAATAATAACTGTTTTAATTTTAAGCTTAGCTTCTTTGTAATCTCACACTCGGGCTTAAAGTTGAATGTTAATTTCTGGTAAACAGGTAAAATTATTTATGTACCCCTATACTAGCACGGTAACAATATGTAGCTATAGCACTCCACTTATTATATTATTCATAATATTTAAATACGATATCAATTTATTCGATACATCTATTTTATACGAGCCACATACAAAAGACACTGAACTGTTTTCTACTGCTCACACGATGGTGTTTTGTTTCTAGAGGGTTTTAAGGTGATGGTTTTGCAGAAGCAGAGGACGGGTGTGTGCACGTCGACCAGGATGCTGGAGAGGGGGGAGATGGTGGCGCCGGGTGCGAGCTGAGCCCCGACCGGACACCCACCAACGAGGCGCCCTCGACGCCCTTACTATCTGGTTTGTCCTCCCACTTCTATTATTATAAACGTTTCCCCCTTATTATTAGCACTATGCAAAGTGACAACCAGCAAAAGCTTCAGAAATGACATTACTTTCGGGGTTAAAGTTTGGGGTAACTTTACTGTGGTTTAAGACTTTAAACTTATTAGTGGAGTAGCTTTTTTTAATTTGATTACTTACAGACAAACTCAATGCTGTGTACCATGCCTTTACCTTGCAATGGTTACTTGGAGGTTATAATTAGCTTATCGCTGAACTTGATGTCCAATTACGATGTAGCTACTTTAGGAGCATCTTCTTTTTTTTCAATTCTTTCATTGACAGCTTTACAACTATTCTAATAACCATCTGTATCTATTGCTACAGTTTCAAAAGAGTTTGCGGAGGCGCGTGCCACTGTTGGAGCTGGTCGTCCGGGCTCAGCCAGCTCGGACAGCACGCCCTCCACACTCGAACGCACCACTATACACAACCCTACGACACTCAGCCCACCCGTACAAGGTAAACAGACGACATAATTATTATAACTACATAACAATATCATCATCTGCCTAGCCTTTTTCCCAATTATATTGGGGTTGGCTTCCAGTCTTACCGGATTCAGCTAAGTCTGACCTCCGTAACCCAGTAACTGGGTAACACATACCCCATGGCAAGACTGGTGTCAGATCTCAAGCTTCTGACTACCTGTAACGACTGTTTACTGTCAAAGATCTTCAAATGACATCCGGGACCAACGACTTAACGTGCTTTCTGAGGCACAAAGGAAACTCGGTATGTTGAAATGGTCACCCATCCACTGACCGACCACGTCAAGCGTTGCTTAACCTTGATGATCGACCCGTGCGGCTGTTATTGTTTAGCCACGAGCTCCTCCAACATAACAATATGTAGTGTGATTAATAAATAAAGTTAGCCCAGGTTGCATTTAAATTGCGTGAAATACTGAATACCTGTAAGGGATTTTGGATAAATAACTAACACTTACTGACCTTATATTCGTGTCACGTTATGAGCTATTCTTATTATATAGTTCCCATAAAAACGACATAAAAGAAAGATCTAGCAACATAAATCAAAAATTGCCAACCCTCAGTCTTAGCTTGTCGAGAAGAGTTTACTGTCACATATTCTTCATAATCTTCACATAATCTTCTCTTTGCATGTTATATATAACCATACAGACAGCAGTATTTGTCAAATCCAACTTCCATCTGTTTGAAACCTTGAGATCTAAACGTCGCAACGGAGAGATATGCACTAAGCCACATAGCACTGCTCTTTATGCAAAAAGTTTTTTAGGAATGGCACCTAGGATCTATAATAAGATCCCTAGACGAATTAAAGAAATAAACAACATAGACGATTTTAAAAAGGCTTTTCTAAAAATATTACATGAAAAAACATATTATACGGTGAACGAATACCTAAGTGACACATTATAATTACATATATTTTTTTGTTTTGAAATTTTAATTGACTGTAGATACTAGAATTTATTATTATTATATTTTATTGGAATGGCTTTTTTTTAATTTCGACTACTTAATTTATAATTATTTAATAATGTGTGATAATTTATTATAATCAGCACCAAAATAATATTTGTGCGCCGATGACGGCTAGAAATAGCTTTCATTAAAAATAACAACATCTGTACCTAATCTACCTATGTTCAACAAATAAAGATATTTGTATACAGATAACAAATACCTTTTTCTCAGCTAACAAAAAAAAAAAGTGAATTAAAAAAGGTAACCAACGTTATCATCAGTCGTTTCAGTCTCGGAGCAAGCACCAGCACTGGAGGCTACCTCACAACCGCAGGAACAGAGACCACCGACGCCGGAGCGACTCAGTCCTCGAGCGGAGATGAGATTGGCGCTGGACCGGGGGAAGGATATGCTGGCCGATCAGGAGGTGCCCTGGGTAAGCAATCGTTAGAGATTCCCAACAAATTATTACGCTCTATTGGAACTAGATACTACTAAGTGATAGGTTAAACTTTTAGTTTTCTACGATTGGGTTAAAAGCACCTTGTCATCTAAAGGGTCGCACTAGTCGACGGCACGAACTATTTTGTGCGCGGGGTTAAAATGCGTTTTATATCAACCGACAACACGTGCGGAAAAGATAGATGCTGTGATGAGCAGTAGGAAGCTAGTTCGCGTACGAATACACACTTTTGCAAATTTGTAGCGAAATAGATAATGATTTAGGATGAAACCGAGCGCGCGAGATATCATGACAAAACGACTAAATCTATCTGTTCAAAATAAAATTATTTGCATTGTTGAACTACTAATCCATCCCTGTATGGAGGCCGTTTTGCAATTTACCGTCTTCTTATGGAATTTAAAATTAGTTAAAATTAGTGTCGAAATGTGGAACTTTCGACGCTCATAACTTGCAAATATTTTCTTTTTCACTTTTTCGCTTCCATAGAGGGCTAGATAATGATGAGACAAATTGATATCACTTTTTATTTTGAACGTACATCGTCAAACAGTGGAATAATCCCTAGATTACGTTTGTATGGAAGAATTTTCGACTAGTGTAACCTTAAAACTTAAAATCGCCCAAAAATTCCTCTCAAAACCATGAACAGTGTTTCCGTGTCCAGTTTAATCTTTGTGGAACCGTCTACTATAACACAATTATGTTTATGCAAAGCACTATAGAGTTCATAATTTTTGGTTTTACTAAATACCTCAACTGGGTTTTTTCGAAACATAGTGGTTTGTATATTAATGTGCTACCTATGCTTCCAGGCTGGCGGGTCCGACCCCTGGTCGTTTCGCGCGGCGTGCCAACGCTCACTACTGCGGCGCGTTGCGAGCGCCGACGCAGTGACGCTGTGCCGCGCGCACCCGCGCCGCACCGCCCCGCATACTACTTCGCGCAATTCTGTATATGCCTGGAAGGGTATGTTGAAAACCTTATACTTATGAGCCGCTGTAAGTATAGAGTTATGTGGAAGAAGGAGACATGCTACACCTGAATAAAAAGGGAATAGGACAGAAGCATGATGAAGGAGCTGTCAGGCAGCCTATATCACGCATAGGTGGAATGTGTCTCTGGCTGGTGAACTCAAGATTTCCTTACGAGGTCTTCGTTATCGAAACTTCGACGTGCATTACAGTCTAGAAAACTACAAGTGGAGAAATCTTAACAGTAAATCAAGCTAATGTAAGAATGATTTCAGTTCCAGAAAGCGAGAAACCTATGGAGATGGAGCAACTGGCACGAGCGGAAGTTCAGACGATGCGTTCGCGGACGCGGTCTCTATGCCAGAACGGGAAGATGTAAGTAATACTGAAAGTTACTTTAGTAGCACGAGATAGACTAACTATTTATATGGCTATACATAGCTATGATCAAGGCCTCAGGAGTAGCGACACTTAGTGGACACCTATGTTCGACAGTGGGCGTCTTTCGGTGATCTCACAATGATGATGAATCAAGGCTTCTCTATAAGTTTATCATTGCTAAAAATATATTATTAAAATAATCAAATATTGACGATGAACAAGATGCTACAAGGGTCCATTCTAGGTCCACCAAAAATGAAAATTTGGAATTATTGTTTTTTTATATTTCCAGAATGGGTTTCCTCCGTCGTCGCGCATCGTCCGATAGCCCCCGCCGCGAGCCTTTCATCGTGGCGAGCGCGACGGCGCGGCCGTTCTCTCCGCGCCGTACTTCCGTGAGCAACAACGGCTATTACAAGATATGCTTTGTCAATGGCTATGTGTGAGCACAGCGCACGCACGAGCTTATCTGTGCCAATCAGCTGGATTTAAACAATCACGGGAAGTTTCTCCATTGATCCCTCCATCCTTACCTTCGGCTTTCGTGGTCGCCTGTGCCTCTGAATTTCTAGTTTGTGCTCGATGGTTGATGTTTGCGATTTTGAAGTGGTTGATAATATAAAACAGGAACTTCGGGTGAGGGTATCGATTAATATTAGTGTAATGAAGAAACTTCCTATGTAGTTTGTACACGTTTGTAAAATAAGATATGAAAACTTTAAGTAGGTAATTTTATATTACTGCGGAGCTCAGTAAGAATAAGTAAATATGTTCAGACGTGTCATTGGGACAATTAAAAACCTGCCTTAATTTTAGATCCAAAATTAATGTTTAAAAATTTCGTCCTAGTAGGTACATTAAATAGAACAAGTAAATAAAATCTTGTAAGGTAGTTTGTAATGGGAAGCGTAATGCGAACTGTTCAAAACGATTCAATAATGGTACAATCGTCGTGTTTTATAAAATTATAATGGACATTTTAATATTTGGAAATCATATGATTCGTGAATGTAAGCGATAAGTTAAAAGAACGATTAATATACGAAACAGTAGTGAGTGATAATGTTAATAAATTTTCAGTAAAAATTGGCCAATAAAATTGCCTTTCTTTTCAAAAATCTTTAAAATTCGAAATTGTTAAATTAGCACTAAACCTTTTTTAGTGAAAATATTTCATGTTTTTAACCTTTACCTATGTCTTAAGATTAATTACCGTTTGGGATATTGTTATGATTATGATTGTCTTGGCACTAAGCTCATGTCAATTTGTTCTTTGCTTAACACTTAGAATTAAAGTTTAAATCCAGCTTTCAGATATGCTAAATTTGTTTTTGTTGTCTGTTGAACTGATCTGTCCATTTTGATTGGAACGAGTGTTCTCAAAAATATATTTTTAATAAAATATCATTAAGCTTTTCATTCTTCATCCTGCAACTAAGCTGATCCTTCCTTTATTTACACAATCCTTTATTTTGTTTAGCGCTAACAAAGCCGTCCACTTCTTCGTTTTTGCTAATATGTTTTGCATATTTATTAGTCTTACAATGTCTTTAATATTTGAATTTGTAAAGAGACATTTCACGCGGATTATATCCCCTAGTTTTCACTTTGCAATCTTAAGTAGCGAGCTGAAGTAGTATATTATACAGGGTTATTTAAGATTTATGTATATCACGCTAGTTTACCTAAAAGGTTGTCTTTTTCATAAAATGAAACCTAATAACCCTGTATATTTGGTTTTAAGTAAATGTAAATCCGTAAAGGGCTTAGAAAATATAAAAAACTAGCATTCCGTAAATAATACAATATTCTTGCAGGAGAAACATTTCGAGAAAAGATTCTGGAAACAAGTGACTAGAAGACGTCAATCTCTCGGATCTATCAGTCAAATATAGACTTGATAAACAATATAAAAACGATGATATAAAGTGTTCACGTGTAGAACTTCACAATATAGAACTAGATGATTCAGCATTAGAGACTGTAATACTAGACGGTCGCAATTTGGACCAGAATTAAGATTAAAACTACGGAGTGCTTATGAAAGTGTTAAGATTAGAGAATGAAGAAGTCAATGGATTGCCAAACGATAACAGATATATGCCAAATTCTGACGAAAGGGACCTGTCAATACTTCATATCTTAGAATCATTGTGTTTATAGTACATAACACTGAAATAGGCCTAATTGTTGAATGTAAATAAAAGAGCTGTTTATTTCACATAGTTGTACAACTAGAATTATTTGTAACTGAGCTTGATAGAGGATGTAAAATATGTGATAGGTTACGAACTGTTTTAACTATCTTGTAAATTGTTACATCTGGAACAAACAGTTAAGGAAATTGGTTTTTCGTAACTATTGTAATATATATTTTTCTCGTCTTTGTATTCTTCATCGATGTGTCTTTTGAGATGAGTACGCTTGATTTGATATGTCGCACCATTTTAGATGAATCGTGTGTGTTCTTTGGACTTGCCCACATTAGATGCGAACTATGTTACAGTATTTTCGGCATAAATACTTGATGTTAATTTCTTTATCCCATACAAAATTCTTTCTGATAATTAAATTCATCGAAAATAAAGACCTTGTCTTGTTTGATAGATAGTTATACTGATAGATTTCTATCAGACTTTCTAAATAGCGAATCAATATTTGTTAAAAATGTGACATTGCCTTTTAATATAAAATTCCTCAAGTAACGTTACAAAAGTAAATTAAGTAAGTCCTAAATATTTTCGCACTTATGTGCCACATTTTATAGATATGAAAACTTATATTATTAAAACGAAATACAAATTATTAGGAAATTTGTGCAAAAACATTGCTTGATTAAGTTCCTAAATGACGAATTATATAGGAGAATTTTAAATATAATTTTAGTATGTATTAAATTATTGAATTTTTGTAGATAACAATGTCATGATCGTCGAATTTATTAATTTTGAGTTCCTTATTACACAATGTTAAGTGTTTTGAATATTTCATTTGTATTATTTTCTTTTTATCGATGGATCAAAATAAAATTATTAATTCAATTTTGACAATGTTATTTTGTTGTGATGTTTTTGAAAATGTTGAAACCGATGTAGTACACCTATGAGACACGTGATTGGTTGATTTTGTACACTGACGCTAGCATCTCTAGTTGCTGCCGAATAAAGGCTTCTTTGTTCTTTATTTTTATATGTGAGCTCAATTTTATTCAGTACTCCAAAACACCATAAATCATGGGCGTTGATGCTTATATTGCGAAATAAGTAAAGGTAAACCTAAAATACGTTCACGACAAAAGTTCAACATTGGATAAATGAAATAACTTTCACATTTTAATGGAACTGACAGGTTCAACTTCGAGGATTGGGAGGTATGATGCTTATAATAGGAAATCTATCAAATTAAACAAAAGCATAAAAATGTTAAGGTACGTATATTTAATATTAAAATACATCAATTCACAATGTAAATACAAAATTTACATGTAAACAATTCAATTGATACAAAAAATATTAGATATTTTAATGTCTTAGCACCACATGGTTTTTTCAGTTTTTAATTTTTTTACTGGCAACATGACGATAAAACCCAGATATATTTGCATTTCTATCAAGTTGTTTTTATTTTCTACTGAGAATAACAAAATAAATTGCATTTTTCTTAAAAACACAATTTTACTGTCGGTAGACATGGTTCCGAACTTTCATCAAATGATATTAAAAAAAAAAATCCACAAAATAAATGTTACAACCGCTAGTTGAGCTCAATTTGCACTATCCCATTGCCCTTTAGGTCCCACACTCACATAGCAATCAAGGCAAGAAATACTTTTTAAACAAAAGTAATGGGCACAACAAAATAAAAAAAAACTATATAGATGATATCATCAATCTGACAGTACAGAAAAAGTGCTTACTAGTATTGCAATAAGAGATTTGCTTCCGAATCCAAAAAAAATAGCCCGTCTTGCCTCAATTGCTAGGTATAACTCTTCATTGACTTACACTTATCTATTTACAACTAAGATTAGTGTTGGCAGACAAAAATAAGGAAAAAGCGAAAATCTTCAATAACCTTTACCGAGAATATTAAAATTCGAAGCAAAATGTTACTATTTAAAAAAATTTTCAAATGTACATAAAACTATAGACATTTAAACAATATTAATGTATTCACTGATTGTTAGAAAGCGTTATTAATTCGTTTTGGCACAATGTTAGTTAAATTACATTTTATAAATTTTATTTTATTGAAGCTTACGATAAACAAGTCGACATTTAAAAAAAACTTGTTATTTAAAATAATGGTATAATTTGTATACAATGTACCTACGTACGGACATACTTCTTTCTACGACTATAAAGTATGAATAGATCTAATTTGAATCAAAATACAAAAGTATCATGCCAAATAAAGAAGGAAAATATAAAAAAAATATATTTTACGTGAAAAATATACACTTGCAATGTTAACCTACATTTCAATCCGGAAATATACACTTGTATACTTACTTATATCTCATAAAATAATGCCTTGCAAATAAATTTTATATAAAATAAATTCAATTACAAATATTATGTCACTCAAACAGGTATTAGTCACGAATGGACGGAATCGCATTACACTAAAACATCAAGGAATGTAAGAAAATATCAATAAAAAGGCAGTGAAAATTATCACTTGAGTAACTTTGAGCATAATACAAAACCTACATTATTTTGTTACTGCTAATTTCAATCAATTCCTGAGATTTCTTTCAATTTACAAAATTGCGTACAACGCCATCTAGTATTCGCTTCATGACTTACAAACGTTCTGAATCGCGCTATCGAAGTTTTCTATTCGCGCCACTCTCGGGACGCTTGGAAGGTTCGCACTTCAGATGATGTGAAGGTCGTTAATCCTTGAGGACCTGAAAGAGATACATTAAAAAATATATTTAGATGCGTAGTAATTTATTTCCATCCATACAGAATTTTAATTCAGAGTATAAGTCACATGTAAATTGTTCGGTGGATGTGAGATGCACAGGGCCGATTAGTGTGGTGACGCTTGGGCCTATGTCCAGCAGTGGACATCTTTTGTCTGAAATTGATCCGAAGGTTAGACTATTGCCATTAAACGGGGACTTTAAAGCTACAGGCTGAAATTCCTTTATGAAACATCCTTTAACGCTCAGGCACCTGGAATTGGACCGACTCTAGATCAACGACACAGATCATCTAAAATCAAGTCATCAACATAAAATATATGGTTCAAGTTAGTAGTTACCTCTAATCCTGCGTCCAGGCGTGGGCGTAACATCACCTTCGGGAGCTGTCCACTGCTCCACCACTTCTCCCGCTGAGCGCGCCAACGACGGCTGACTAACGGAGCGATGCAGAGAGTGACGGGACCATGACCTAAGATCACAACATTTATTATTTCAGAACTCTCTCACTATTCATTTTTCTATTTCTATTTTATGCGTGTATGCCAAGGTCCAGCACTCTAATTGTGTGAGTTCAAAGAGTAGCGCATGATTTGCTGCCCTTGCATTAATTGCTTCATATATTCAAAAATCCGTCTACTCGACAGCATAAAACACGCAATGAATATTGTTGAGTTATCAAAATGAAAGGAAAGAAGTGTGCTTCGTGCTGTCAAAACAGATACGCAATCAGGGTGCTAATTGGTGTCTTAATTGTGTCTCTTCTCGGAAGACTCACAACAGATGACTTACATATTATCTATCTATCTATCTAATACCTATAAACGAGCAATTCTTGTCTATATATCTAATCAAAATCTCGGAAACGACTCCTACGATTTTCATGAAATTTTGTATGCAGGGTTTTTCGGGAGCGATAAATCGATCTAGCTAGGCTTTCATTTGTAGAAAACCTTGTTTTCTCTATTTTCATCAGAGCAGAGCTCGGTCGCCCTTACTACTTTATATAGGGGCATTCGTAATTTATTAAAGGCAATGGAAACAAAACAAGCGTTGGTGTAGAAACTTCAAGAAAGATAATCAAAGAAAACGAGGCTAGATTAATTACTGAAGAGTGGTAGAGTCGGCAATCGAAGATATACTTACTGGTTCTGATGGAAGGGATGTTCGGAGTCGCTATCATCATCGTAGTACCGGCCGAGCTGCGTGCCGCCCGACACCTCCGAGTGCGTGTCCGCCTGCTCACGCGCGTAGTCCACCATCATTTCTGACATTGATCTGGAACACAAGAGAATAATTTAATGGCAGTGCCATAGCCGCAGCCGTTACAATCATTATAAATAGTAGATGGATCAGAGAAAGCTATCTTTAATCTTTTAAAGGTAACGTGCCAATCATGGTGGAAAACATATTGATATCGGGCGAAAACATTATAGGTACGCAGAAACTTTTTTAAGGATACTTGGAGGATAAGGATACTTTGTAAAATTTGCATTTATAACACTTTGAACCTTATAACAAACTGAAATTGTAGCAAATACTTTTTGAATTTTATTTATCTGTGCTTCCACCTTTGACCTACATTCTACCGATAGACAAGAACATGCAAGAAAAAAATATATTCAAATGCTGGTGAGTTAGAACTGTTTGCTGCAGCGCTAAAATATTAATGTTATCTAATCAAACTATTAAAACATGCAGCGCTAGATCGCTTATAGAGTTTAGTTTACACGCGATCAAAAAGTCGTAAGCACCAGGTAATTCATGACATTTACGCGTTTCATTTAACATAGTTTAAAGTAAGGTGTACGGATTGCAGTACAGTTCAGTCGAACAGAGTGAGTGTTCGGAACGCCAAATCTAGTGCTTAGTACATACATATCGATGGCTTCCACCATCTTCTTTGGGATCTCAATAAGTACTAATCTACTACCACAAGTACCCACCTCATATCAACATGATCACTGCGGTAGGAGGACCTACGAGACCTCTGAGGGTCTCTCAGCGAGGTGGCGTCACTGTCATACTCGTACAGGGTGGGCAGCGAGCTGCGGCGGGAACGGGAGTCCCACTCTGTCTTCTTGCGGTAACGGTTCTGGAAAAAAATATATGGTCAAGATCAAGTCTACGCACCTGAAGTAAAATTTTCTAAAACTCAAGCAAATTAGAAATTTATTTGAATATCATTAAATTAAGTTTTTAAAGAGCGATAAGACAAACTGGCGCACTCAGAAACGTTAATGGTTAATTTGTACTAAAAATCTATACCAGTGCGGCAGTATGTGACCAACAGTAATGAGGTTCATATTTTCTGAAACGGTTTTTTACAGAAATTAAGGTCAATATATTGTCAAAGGCAATGAAGCTAGCAATTTCTGAAAGAGCTTCATAAGAACTTTATTTTATGCAATTTGTAAGTATACAAGTTGAAGCCGTCATCCCATAATTTGATAACAGTAAAGTGGTCGCCGGCCCTTATGTGAAGCTAGAGACATCGCAGATGATTTTCTATTCCAAGAAAGCCGAAAGAACTCATGTGCCTGTAACAATATCCTTCAAATCCAATGTACTATCACCATTCCTGCTTTTTTAACAAAGCATCTATTTTTTTCGAAGAGCTTCTTAAGATAATTGTACATGAACAGATCAGTTGTATTACCTTAGGTTTATCTTGCGGCGGCGCCAGTATACGTATAATGACCTCCCACTTAGAAGGCGCATAGAGCGATGCGCACCGATGATCGTGCGCCACTCTGCTGAACTCCTTTCTGGTGCTAGACCGTGCTAGTCCACGACGAAGTTTGCTCTCGTATTAAACCCCACTTCGTCATCATCAGCCTATACTAGTCCACAGCTGGACATATCCCGTTCGCACGCTCATCCTGCTGAACCCTTGGTGACTCTTATCTAGCTGCTACTATCCACCCTGCTTTTAATATCTCTTTACCTATCCTGAGGGCGTCCCACCTAACACTTCCCAAATTGCGTTATACATCCTAGCTTTCATACTTCGACTGTAATATAATTAACTTCTTACCTTGGGTTTATCCTGCGGCGGCGCCAGGATACGTATGATGACCTCCCACTTGGGCGGCGCATAGAGCGGCGCGAATCGATGGTCATGCGCCACTCTGCTGAACTCCTCCCTGGTACTAGACCGCGCCAGCTCGCGCCGCAGAGTGCTCTCGTGCGTGATGAGCTCGCGCCAGCGGAGACGCTCCTCGCGGGTCAAGCGGTACGACCGCTCGGTTTCCGCTAGGACCTGACAATTTTAAAGTTGTGTAAGGAAAGGCAGAAGATATACACAAATTGGAAAGATGGTTTTTCTCTTATATAGAACAAGCTTCGCCCGCGTGGCCGTCGAAAATTATACCGAAGGAACATATTCCAGGGATATAAAGTATCCTATGTGCTGTTTCTGATCCTTATCTACCTCAGTGCCAAATTTCCAAATACATAAACACAATCACAAACCATCACCTTTATACTCGTAATATTAGTGTGATACATAGACGATAGCTAACGCTAGACTATCCTAGATAGGCATTAACGCATTTAATCAGTAATTTTGTAACTTCTTTGTTTTGTATTGGAACAGTTTATTGTTGGTACCGTTAAGTCGCACTGTACTTGCTGGGGCCGATCTGCATCGCATTGGAAAGCTGTATAAATAATTTGAGAAACTGCACAGACAGTCATTTCAATAATAATTTACATACAATAGGGAAACAGACTGTTGTGTTAAACAGCAGCATCGTCCTCTGCTAAAAAAAACATTCGGATAAATCTTTAGAAGATCATCATTCATCATTAAAGACGCTGTTATAACAAATTCCTACCTCATCCTGAGCTTCGGTCTTCAGCACTCTAGTCAGCACACTCCAATTCACTGGCACAGGTGGCGCCGGTATGGGCTCCGGGACATCCTCGTCATCCTCGTCCCTGAACAGAGGGTTGCGCGCTGGAGGCAGCTCCGGGAGGAGAGGCAGGTCTGATGAGGGAGACTGGTAGACCTGGCCGGTCTGCTTGATCAGCTCCGGGGAGAATAGGTCGGGGCCGCCTTTACCTGGGGAAATGGAATTGGATTAGTTTTGTGTGTGTGATGGTGTCGTTACTTAACCTATGGTCACTTGCTCATTCTTACATAAATAATAGAAAACCTAGAAAAGTGAGTTCAACTGTTTAAATATGTCCAAAGAGATTTTTGAATAAAGCAATAGTTTTTGTAAAATGCAAAATCGTCGTCGAAACTCCATAATTAAATAACACCGTCACAGGAAAGTTTTTTTCAGCAGTGCACTGTTTTAGAGTATGAACAATGACAAAGTTATTTTGATCTTATCAGCGAGAAAAAGAGCAAAGGTATGTGCATCCTTATCATATGTCATTTCTTCTTCTTGGTAACGGATTTTTTTTTTGGCTCAATATGTTGGATCTTGTTTGATCTTGTCACATCAATAGAGCCCACTTCACTATCGTACATACAATTCAAAAGTCCTTACCAATATACTTCTGCGGCGGCAACGACAGTGGAACCCTCTCCATCTTAGGCGTGAGCGTCATCCCCGACGCCGAGCTGATGTCGGAGAAGTTCTCCCACTGCGCCTCGGGCACCGTGTGGTTGCGGATGGTGACGTCGAAGTGCGGCGGCGGGGGGGGCACCGCCTTGTACTCCGTCACCAGCCGCTTGTGGCGCTCGATGTCCTCGATGGTCTTCTTTTCCGTGATGGTGCGGAGGAACACGTCGTCTACTACGTGGGATGTGATTTCGGGTTTTCTGGGAGAAAGATAAAAACGTCAAAAAGTGGAAAGATTGACTGATGGATAGACATATACATGTTACCGTGCAGAATATTGTTCTGCTATTATAAATTACAAGTTAAGCAAAATTAGTTCTTAGATAAAATTACCCAAACAACTTTTTTCGCTGTATTGTGCATTTTTAGTTGTAATTATTCGCAGTTTAGAGGGATGAGTTAACTTTCTGAACACAGATAAGCAATCACTCCATGTTGAATCCGTTTAGACAGCAAAGTGCAAACTGACGCCAAATTTTTTGGGGAATAGCTGCGCAGATCGTCGTAACTTGCAAATATAAATACCTATTTATTCTTCAACTTCGGATTTTAATTGGCAGTCGTAACTCACCTGGCAGGCATAATGGGTGTCTCCGGTATGGGTTCGAGACTCTCCATCAGCATCTCCTGCTCTTCCGTCTCCAGACGCTCTCTCATCACAGGAGGTGGCGGAGGAGGTTTCTGTATTGAAGAAAATGAACCAATCTCAATCCAAAAACAAGTATACAAGTCGTTTGTTGACAACAGAACTCTTAAGACAAATATGCCAACAAAAACCAAGAAGACATCAGCACTCCTTAAAGTATGTAAACTCAAGCTTCTGATGAGTCCATTGCTAATCAAGTTTCTTCAGAGCCATTTCGCAATGACACCGTCTCATTGCTTCCGAGTAATTTCTAACTCGACTGAAATAGTTTAATATTAAACACTCGTGCATTATTCTAGGCCTGTTTAATTTAGTATAGTGATCAATTAGTATAGGTACCTTGATATGGAACATCCTGGCGTGCGATCTGTCGGTGACTTCGGTGACAGAGTGTGTGTCCGTCATCTCTGTGTTCAACGAGACGATGGAGCGCGGACGTCTCGACCACTCCTGGTTAGTCACACGGGGTGATGATGATGAATTCATATTATTATTATATTATTGTTGTTGAAGTGAATATATGTGTGCGTGTGGGTATGAAGGGGTAAGGTTGTGTGTGAGATTAGATAGCTTTGCAATCAGATTATAGTGACAAAATGTATTTGTGTTTAAGGCCAAGTTTCTCACCTCTAAATTATTGCAGAATTAATGTGACAAATTTGTAAAACAAGAAGTGAAAAACTTATGATTTTTATTGTGTTTTTTTTTGTGCAATCAGTGAATATCGTGTGATAGGTTACATTTTGAACATTATTACATTTTCAAATAATATTAAAAGGTGAAGTTATCTCAGTACCTTTGAAATGTTGACTACATAAATACATACAGTGTGAACCAATCAACGCCAATCTTCTACATCTTTCAATTTTATTAATCGTCGACCGAAACCAGAAAAAAAAACGCTGATAATCTAGCCCAAAACAATTAAATCAACCCTTTTCGATCTGTACCTGTCTATTCTGTAAAATCACACCGTGAGAATGTGGGTGAAGTGGACTTGACTAATGTCATTCCAGTCAAAGCTAGGATTTGACAACTTACATCATCTAAAATTTTGACGGTTGCATTTATACAGAATAGCACTGCTGCTTATCCTGCATCTAACAAAACCAAAATATCCTCTTTTTGTAAAAAAAAACACATTTAGTGCTCTTTAACCCCAAAACTCCATCAACCCTTGTCTTGTACCTGTTTCTCTCTTTGCACTTGTGAGTAGACTGCAGGAGGTCGGGGCGGTCTCTCGGGCGGTGGGAGTTGAGACGCGCGCGCAGGGAGGGGCAGCGCTACAGGAGACACTGTGCGCACTGATTCTTGGCGCTCGTGCTCTTCCGAGATCATCGTTTGTCTGTGGAGAGTGATCAAATGTGGGTTTAGTAAGTTTTCTTGAATAAGATTTAATTATTTGGTTGACACCGAGACCTAACCTACTATATTTATTTGCGAAGTAAATCCTTGATTTCTTAAGTCTACTACTACTATTTAACTGCCTCTAACCGAATACTTTTACTCAACTGCCTCTGAGAGGCAACACTGATACGGTTACACTCAGAAACAACTGAAATAAGTAGGCTCATAGTAAGAGCAGCGATAATTGTCTAGTTGTAACAAGTGTTTCGGTCCTAGTTGGGTTATCTCGAGCCCAGTTGGGAGCTATTAAAAGCCTAATAAAAAAAAAAAAAAGTTACTTAAATCAAGAATTTCTACTAAGTTACGTAGCGACAATTCAATCAACAACAAATAATCCCAAATTCAATCAAATCAAAGTAACATACGTGTAATACGATTCTAACAGGCAATTTTACTTGGACGGGTTATATTTTAGCGATATAAAGCGCTGTCATCTATCGTTTTGTGGTATAGGAACGCGTCTGACTCATCGTACGGCAAGTAGATACTAATGGCGCCCAACTGGGTCTAAAGAACTCAATAACTACAGTACTCCCTAATCTTATGTGCCGGCCTGAAATAGACTTTCCGTTACGCAAGGCACGGCACGCTGCTGTTTTTGTATGAGATTTACTACTGCGCAGCTATTGTAGCCAAATTGTAGGCCAAGAAGATCGGGGAGTACTGTACTTACATTGGGTAGGTACAGTAAAAGAGTAACCTGATGCTTTCTCCGTCAGTTTCCGTTAGTATTATGATATGGTAGGTTCAGTGACAATTTACTCGTTGCGGCACTTGGCTACAAATGACACCCAACTAGGTCTCGAGTTTAAAAATGAGTCTCATCTGATTCTTCCTCCATCGGTCTCAGTGAGCGTAATGGTGTAGGATGGAGAAGGTGGCACCACAGGTCGCTGCATGCGCATGCGCACATCGTAGGCCGGCGCCGCGCCTGATACTAGGCGAGCGTTACGGCTAGTAGCTACTACGACCCAATTGGGCGCCATTAGTAGCTACTAATGGCGCCCAACTGGGTCTTAAGTCGAAGGCCATTAGTAGCGACAACTGCTAATGTCACCCAACTGGGACCTCGAGTTAGAAGACCACTAAAATTCTGGATGATACAAAATATTCTCACCTGATACTTCCTCCGTCGGTCTCAGTGAGCGTGATGGTGGAGGGTGGAGAGGGCGGCACCACGGGTCGTTGCACTCGCACTCGCACATCGAAGGCCGGTGCCGCGCCTGATACTAGGCGAGCGTTACTTGTCATCGCTTCACGAGTAGAACCATAACCTGTTAAAGAGTATTTTGGTTTAGCAATATTATAGAATAGTAGATTTTACAACGAATGCACAAAACGAACCATTTTTATCCGAGACTATTAGCTGATAGTAATGTCGAGGATAAATTCCATTTCCCATTCCCTCTCAATGGGCGCCAATAGTCACTAATGGCGCCCAATTGGGACTAAACTATTTTTTCGGTTAATGAGGTAGTTAAACTCAGAACTATCTAAAAACATATCTCAACCTACCATCGCTATGATAAGATTCGTCCATCATAAAGGCGGCATTGCTGTGCGCCTGTTCGGCTTCGCTCGGCGTCTCCGAAGGGTAGTCGGAAGGAATCGTGTCGGAAGCCACGCTGGCAACCTCCGCGGCTGCTGGGTAGACTGGATGTGCTCGAGGTATTTTGACTTCTGTTTTAGAAAAGATAGAGTTTACATTAGATTGTGTTTTCGATTCGTACTGACTTCATGGGTATTAATTTATTTTAAATGATAAGTGTACAATCTTCTGGTCTTATCGCATAGGGCAATATCTTACAGAATTATAATATTTTTGGTGTGCTATATTTTAGAAAAAAGGCCTTATCAGGTGACCTTTATAATCTTTAACGTAACGCTCTTATTTTATTGTTATTATTATTATACAGAAATATATACGAACTGAAACCGCGTAGATACAGATGCGCTATTCACTTACACATTTATGGCCTAGAGTGCCTGAATGGAGCCTAATGTTAAGAATGTGTTAAGCCATAATTTAATGCCAAAGTTTGGCAGGTTTTTTTTAATTTACCACTATACTATTAAACTATGCCCTATAGACTTTTCAGAACTAAGTCCTTACAAGTTAGTGGTGGTATTTTTTTCTTACCCTGTATACTCTCCCTGCTAATAATAGAAGCAGATGAGTCATCGATGAACCTCCTCGGTGCAGGTAAGGCGCGTCTTCTGAGACAGAGGTAAGAGACTCCTAGACCCAGGAGTAACAGTGTGAGAAAGAGGATCGCGCAGATTATCATCAGGATTTGGGTGCCAGCGAGGGGAGCTGTCGCGGGTAAGGGGCCAGCTTCGGGCCTGCAAAGAAGAAAAAATATTCATATTCCTTTATTACTTTCCATTAGTTTAACAGATGTTACAAAGAGGCTTAAAGCTCAAGTACACAAATGGACCCTGTGTAGTACACAGCAACAAGTAATTATTTCACATATTCGCTTAAAATAATAATAATTAATTAAATTAAGCTATAAATTAATTAAAATTAGTTACAAAAATAATAACACATTCAATTAAATTTACATTTAAAAAAAAAACGAATTTTAGCCATGTGGTTTATTGAGATTCAATTCAGTATTTACTGGTAAAGGTATCATGGAAACAACGGGCTTTCATATAATATCTATACCAGTAAATTTCATATATCAGTAGACAAACAGAATATATCAATTATATCTGGCGTTAGCTAGGTTTTCGTGATCTGTAATGATTAATTACTAACCATTGTTTTTCCGTGCTATTTTATAAAGATTTATTCAAAAAGTTGTATCTTCACCGGCGCATTGAATGTATTTTACCTGTATAACTTTCTCTATATATGAGAGAAGCATCTTATAATTGTCAAATATAGCTCTATTGAAAGACAACGAGTTATGTCTTTTGGCCAGGCTAAACAGATTTCCAGGTAGGCCAATATCTAAAAATCTGTTCAGCCATGCCAAACCATACCAAGGTTTTAAACCAGGTCAAAGATTTAGGATTCCGGCCTTGAAATCAACAATGCAGCTCAGCTACACGTTCACATTACAATAATTCATTTTTTTTATTCTCAGGGGGACGGCGCGAACGCAGTCCCCACTACCAAAAATTACGCATCCGAGTTATCCACATTAGGGATAATCGCAGGGGTCAACCTAACCGCAGTGCAATGGTAGGCCTCGCCCTGGGGGAACCGCCTTCATGATCACGGTGTCCCCTATGCCAGGTAAGTATGAATAAACTACAAAATCTCGCGAGGGTTGTTCAACGGCGGAGAATCTTAACACCGCGATTCAGAAACGCGACGTCGCGGTACAGCGACATCTGTTGGCGAGCTTTGTAAAACTGTGAGTGGAGAGTTATGTGTGGAGTGTAATGTTTTGATGAATTTTTAGATTATTATTTTATTACTACTAAAAAGTGAACTTTTGGATTGGTTAAAATACCACGTGTTTTTTTATTAGGGTCCAAAATTTGTCTAGGATTCTAATCAAATACCTACTCAATTTATGCAAAAATAAACTCTCCTTCCAAAACAAAATAGTTGAATTGTGCGAGAAAAAATGTACTGGATAGTGAAAACAAAGTTGAGGCAGTACTGTAGTAACACTTACGTGAAGATGAGGGGGTTGAAGACCGGTTTGGGCACAATGGGCGGCGGGTACCGGCACACGATTGTGATGACCTCGTCTCCATCCATCTCCAGACCGGGGTGGAACCGGACCACTATGTTGTTTGTGAAGACTCGGAGAGGATCCTGGTGGAAAAGCAAGAACATTTTAAGCAATCCGAGTAGCAATGCCTGTATTTTTAAGGAACTTTAGCATTTGCATCTCAGTTGAAAAAAAAAAATTTAGTTCTAAAAACTAAAAAACAAAAACGCTTTAATGGTAAATTGAACCAAAAAGTCGCTAATCCTGAAGATCTTGGTAAGGCAAAACAAACAACAAACACACAAACAAACTATTTAAACGCGCCCGGTAGAATCAACTTTCATTATTTGTAAATTTTAATTTGTGTTTGTCGTTCAAAAGTGCCGCTTATTGGCCTAGTTGAATAAAAATATTTGATTATTTGACAATTTGGCTTTGACTTTGACTAAATAAATTATTGCATTGTCATCGGTCCTTGATAAGTGTGCAAAGTTTCAAATCAATCCCACGTTTTGAAGGGGGTGAAAATCACGTTCAAAGATTCCGTTACATTGATACTTAGACACATAGATACATACCAAGCTAATAAAAGCGTGTTAAAAACGGCTCTAATTTCTCTACATTTTGACAAGTTTATGAATTTGATTGAAACTGAGATGATCTAGCAACTAGAATGTCAACGATTTTTAGTACGAGAATTAGTCTTCTGTTTAGGTTATGTGGGTTTCGTGCTCTCAAAAAAGTTTCATGGTATTAGTAAAGCGCCAAACTCGCAAATACATACAGTTTCTGCCTAAAACGGAAAGTGCCTTCTGTGGCATCCTACCTGCTTGGTGCCACATCCTTTTAGTGGTAACTCCAGCTTGTAGGACAGCGCTCCCTTGCCCACCACCTGACAGGCGGAGTGACGGTCGAAGTCCGCGTACGCTATGCCATAGAACTTCTCGTTGAATTTCAACTCGATCTGAAATATAGAATGAAGAAAATATAGCAAAAAAAAACAGTTATAACGGTGTCGGTGTTTCTCCAAAATTGGTTTCCTGGGTAGATTTTAATGCATAGCTTAGGAAACCATCTACTAGGCTATGTTTTCCATCGTCTTAGGATGCCAGCAAGTTGCTAATCTAGTCAGTAATATTTAGTAGCAGTTGTTTATATTTATTCCATACAGGTTTTCAAAAAAAATATTGTATTTATACTTTTTTTTTAATCGCCACGTCTAAGCGCGTACGCAAAATACGCGCTTAGACGTGGAGTTGCGGACACCAGCCCGTCCCCGAGCAAAACGCCACGCTAGTCGAATTTTGTGCAGTTTTTAAGAGCTGTCTACTCTTTATTTAAAAAGAAATATCAATTAATAAAAATACATTAAATTTCTACATAATGTTGATTCTAAAATGGTAGTACACTTTTATTTTTAAAGAGTTATATGTGTCACTAATCTCCTTCCAACAAAAACATAAAAATCTGAAATCATTATTGATAGCATGCATCTCCTCGTAAAGTGTTCATTAATTATTTTTAATACTAACACTAATGGATAGACAATTTGATAACAAACATTTTGTAAGTTTTGTTTTTTTCAAAAGACCAATATTCGATTTTATAAAGATTTTATTCTAAAATCTGGGCGTATTCACTACCGTAATTCATGCGCCGCCAGTGCCGCTAGGCCAATAGGAATGCACATATCTAATGCTTATTTTTTGGTCAGGGTACGGCCTTAAGTTATATATTTTTACCAGATCCCAGATTTTTTCTTCATCTACTTATAGCAACTTTTTTAAAAGCCTTTATGTATGAAAGAGTTTAGATTAATTTATAAACATCTCACTCTCTCTCTTAGCACGTTAAGCCGTTGGTCCCGGCTGTCATTTGAAGATCTTTGACAGTCGTTACGGGTAGTCAGAAGCTTGAGATCTGACACCAGTCTTGCCAAGGAGTACCGTGTTACCCAGTTACTGGGTTGTGGAGTTCAGATAGGCAGTCGCTCCATGTAAAACACTGGTACTTAGCTGAATCCGGTAAGACTGGAAGCCGACCCCAATATAGTTGGGAAAAAGGCTAGGCAGATGATGATGACTGAAGCTACTCTCGAATTAAAACTACAAAACCTTTTCAAAAGCAATGATTACTACAAAGTCTAATATACCAAACACAGCCCAATAAAATCGAATTAAACCGATGCTACGCGATAACCAGAACTCACTATATAGGCGATTTCATATATCACCGGCAGAAATCCATTCGAGTCGTTATCGACAACAGCACCCAACCAACGGTTACCGATAGTTAAACGGACCGTTAGTGCTTGTTCTATTGACAAACGTTTTAGTCGAATTGGTGTCACTCTCGAACTCGATGCAAGTTGTTGCATTAGGAGTTTGTTCTTGGTAAGTTTATTTGCCGTCGTTTTTTTTTTTTTTTTTTTTTTTCTATTCTTAACACTAATCCCGCCAACGATATTTCTTGGCGCCTTATGTGCTCAACCTCAGTCATTCCGGTCAATCTTCTATGCCTCTCGTACTTTCATTCCTCATCCTAATTCTTTCTTGCATTCATCTCCTTTTATTCCATATTTAGTCCTAATTTACGGCATAGTTTATTACTTAGAAAAATAGGTAAAAATACTTATAGACAAAATAACAAATTGAGCAAAAGGTGCTATAATTTTAATACAATTTGAGCAACAGTGCTGTATATTCCAGGTACAGTGAGCGGTATATCACAGGTTTATCGAAATTTTTATTTAGGGATAAAGAAAACACAAGCTCTGTTATCATAAAATGTCACAGTAATTTTTACACAATTTATAAACTTAGGTACTAACATAAAATACTGCCGGCTATACGTGCCTGTGCTGCATTCCGTGCTTACATTTAAATATCATACATAATACTAATGAAGCACGGTGCGCTTCAGGTTTTGTTCCTTTGTATAACCGCAGTGGCTACTCTAATACAGTATTCTATGAACTTTTCCCTAGTTTTCTTGTCCATGAGCCCATGCAGGCTCTCCTTTGTTATTTTCCTGTCCAGCTCACATTCTAGTTGGTAGCGCTATTTGCCGTCGTTCTGCTGTATTGGTCGATCTTCACTTACTAAATATCAGCAAGCAAGTTTAACTAGTTTAGTATACTCCTTAGTAACGGCTAGGTTAAAAGGTTTGAAGAAAAATATTATTGATTCATGTACATAATTTTGAACACAAGGTTTTTTCGTGTAACTAATAGTTTTGCTTTAAAAAAATAATTAAAAACACCAAAAATTTTTCGCAACTTTTGGAAACTCCTCCAAAACGATTTGGATGTTTAAAAATAGTTTTACACAGAAAAGTTGATGGCCGGAATTTCTTCATAACTAACATAGCATAATTATGTAAATCAAATAATATTTTGAAAACAAAAACTGTTCAAAAGGAGGTTCAATATTAATATTTTGGCATCGAGCGGGCGCACGGCCGGTACTGCGTTTACATTCGGGCATATATATCGCCTTAATACTGGCCTTTTAAAGTTGTATTTAGCAAATTAATTTAAGTACTGTCACCCAAAATTCATTGTTAATTATGCCGTCAAGTACCAAACTTAAACCTTTTAAATTTGGTACTTCTTCTCACTCTTCTTTCATCTGTGGTGAAACAATTGTTTATCTAGAAAATCTATCCAAAAGTTACATCTTGCAGCATGGTCATTCTTCCTAACCAATGGGTCTACATGGTATAGTTATTTATGCTACAAGTGCGGAAAGTAGGTGATTTCCGATGAGTGGTATTTTTATTCACGAGCGAGCGAAGCGAGTGAGTGGATAAATCGACACGAGTCGGAAATCAACTTACGCACGTGTATCATACAACATTTTACTATGCATTGTGCGAGGAAATAAAAAAAAAATATCTGAACCAAGCAAGAAATTAATAAAATGGCGCTTATTCAAGGGCGCTCAGCATATCCACAGATTAACTAATAGTTCATAGTTCCTCGGGCATATCTACTGCGCATGTGCAAATAGCTGACACGTCGTAACGCAAAAAGGCACGAGCAAAATATTCATTCTGCCGAACATATTTAATGAATATTTAAAATTAATTTATTGATCAAAATCTAAATATAGAGTAATTAAAAAAGCCCTAAATGAAGTATTAGTTTTATTTTACCTTTTATATGAATGATAATCTGTACTTAACAAATTTTTAAAACTTTTCTCAATTAACAAAAACTCTATGCAGCGGGCTGACGTTGGAGTTAAAAATTAAAAAAAATACAGGAAAGTAAAAAGCACTAGTAAAACAAAGTGACACTTTCCGCACAGTTTGGCTGCTTGGAAAACGACTTCGAGGACATGCATTGTAAAATATTTTATAAGATTTGTTGCAACATTTTAAACTAAATTATAAAAAATATTTTATCTTATAAAAAATAACCATTTAGGTAATACACACCTGCATAGAACCAGCGGCACAGTTGAGGGCAGCCTTCGTTCTGTTCAAGAATATGACTGGACTCAAATCATCCAGCTTTGTGACCTGCAACAAACACAAATATTGCATCAGATAAAGGCTCACATTTCAATCAAATTAAGTACATAAAATCTCCAATAAGAACAGTGCCGTAAATAGGGCGGTGCCACCGGTGCCCAGGCACAGGGCGTAGACTCTGGGGGGCGCGAGAATGGCCAGACCAGGCAGGACTATTATTTTCTCGGTTTGCTCCTGATAAGTACCCGCTGCGCCCCTAGTGCTCGATTCCAACACATACGAACCTTGATACCATTGCAGTATCATCAAAAACGTCTGTTCGCGCTAATTTTTTTGGCAGCGCACGAGTGTATTTGTGTTTAGCGTTTATCATAGGCGAAGGGTCCACTTAACATCAGACGACTCGTCTGCTTGTTTGGCTACATTAGTTCTTAAAAAAAAATGATTTTTCTTCCATAATATTAGATAATTGGTCCACCAACACCAAGTTCCTTGTGCTTTATTTTATCACCCTGAATGAAATAAAGTAGCCCTATACATAGCATTGCTCTAGAGTACCTATAATATCAAAAAAAAACAAGGGCGCAGTTATAGAAGCTCGCACAGGGCGCAAAAAGGCTATTTACGGCACTGAATAAGAAACCCAAGGAAGACAAGACGAAACGAAATCTAAACTGCTTATGTTCACGATAGGAATAGCCCATCTCTTCACATAAGAACGCTATTATATAATGGAGTTATCTGGCACAAATTGAACAAAATAGCGGGGTTTAGTATCCACGTATTAGATGGATATCGCAAATACTAGTTTAAACTGTAACTCGCCGAAGCAAAAGGTACGATGGCCTTTGTCCCATTATGGTACTAGACTAGATTCAGGCGTATTTAGACACGCAAGTTTACTGAAAATGCGTATTATTTCGCGCTACATACTGTAGGTACTCGTGAAAGTCGTAGACGATCCAACACGCACGCGGAACCAAATTCATATGCGGGTGATTGACGTATGACTGTGGCTAAAATAGTCGTAACACCACGCCCGAATTCCTACACTAACATTTTTCCAGTTATGTTATTATTATTATTTAAGTTTGCATACATAACATTACAGGTAAGACACCTATGGCGTACACAGCGCAATTAAACATAACACAAAAAAACACTGTTCTGAAACGAAACGACCAAGATTATAGAAGAACTAGCTGTTACTCGCGACTTCATCTGCCTAGCATTAGTACTTCGAATAGCTTATTTTTTATATCGCGCTATAATATTGTAGGTTTTCCATACAACCTTCCATCCCCCCTTTTCTACCCCCTTAAGGATGATTTACAGGCTAAAAACCCAATAATGTCCGCCCTGAGAATCAAACATAGACCCTCACACTCAGCAGTAGCGCTAGCGATCAGATCAAAAAAAGAACTAAAATCTTATTTCTCTCGTTTCTACCAGACATTATATTGTTTTGACTATGCTATTATTAGGCGACTATGTCTACCTGGGACAAACGATCCAATTGGGTAGGGTCAACTTCGAGAAAGAGGTCAACCGTCGATTCCGACTCGGCTGGGCAGCGTTCGGGAAGTTGCGCGGTATCTTCTCGTCCAACTTACCGGAGTGTCTCAAGACGAAAGTCTATGACCAGTGTGTGTTGCCAGTGATGATATATGGCTCTGAGACGTGGTCACTTACAATGGGCCTTATCAGGAAGCTTAAAGTCACTCAAAGGGCAATGGAGAGGGCTATGCTCGGCGTTTCCTTGCGTGATCGAATCAGAAATGTGGAGATCCGCAAGAGAACCAGGGTTACAGACTAAGCTCGAAGAATTGCCAAACTTAAGTGGCAGTGGGCAGGGCGGCACATTGCTCGCAGAATGGATGGCCGATGGGGCAGAAAAGTTCTGGAGTGGCGACCGCGAATCGGAAGACGTTAAGTTGGAAGGCCTCCCACCAGGTGGATCGATGACCTGGTGAAGGTTGCGGGGATCTGCTGGTTGCGGGACGCACGGAACCGGTTAATGTGGCGACGCTTGGGGGAGGCCTATGTCCAGCAGTGGACGTCTTTCGGCTGATATGATGATGATGCTATTATTATATTATCTGTGGTTTGGACTAACAGCCTAAGCGCCAGTCCATCCTATCCTACTCCCCAAAGACAGTATATCAAAGTTAATCAATAATATCTAACAAAAAGCCAGGATTCAGTATAGCAGCCTCCAGCCAGACGATTGCAGCAACAATTCTATATTTAGTTAGTTGCATGCCAAACGGTGCCATAAATCTTTACTGCTAATTATTACCTTCGGGCAGTTACTATCGGTGGTGTTTTCCATTGTAGAGTGCGACAAGATTATACGACAAATATTTTGAAGAAAAGTTAAACTGTCGTAAATGGACGACCATTTCTGGGTGACATCAATATCTACCAGAAATGGTTTCCTGGTTAAACCAAAAGCCTGATCCAACAGATTTTCCACAGTTAACCTCTTAGTGAACTTTTTGTAATTACCGCTTTGCAGTGATGAGGGATCTAATGAATGGCCCAGACTGTCACCGTTTTAAATTGGAACAGTGCAGTTCGCCTTGTTCCCTTAACTTAAGGGTACACTAGTCGAAAATTCTTCCATGCAAACGTAGTCTAGGGATTATGCCACTGTTTGACGATGTACGTTCAAAATAAAAAGTGATATCAATTTGTCTCATCATTATCTAGCCCTGTATGGAAGCAAAAATGTAAAAAAATAAAATATTTGAAAGTTATGAGCGTCGAAAAAGCCACATTTCGACACTAATTTTAACGCAATTTTTGGGCGCAAATAAATGCCATAAGAAGACGGAAAATTGCAAAACGGCTACCATACAGGGATAGATTAGTAGGTCAACAATGCAAATAATTTCATTTTGAATAGATACGTTTAGTCGTTTTTTCATGATATCCAGACTACCAAAGGTCTGTTTATAAAATTTCGCATGCTCGGTTTCGTCCTAAATCATTATCCATTTCGCTACAAATTTGCAAAAGTGTGTATTCGTACGCGAACTAGCGTCCTACTGCTCATCACAGCATCTATCTCTTCCGCACGTGTTGTCGGTGGATATAAAATGCATTTTAACCCCGCGCACAAAATAGTTCGTGCCGTCGACTAGTGTATCCTTAAACTCATTAACATGAATTTAGACTGAACAGTAATAAGCAATTTAGAAAAACCCCACAAATCCTAATAGAAACTCAAAAGCGTTCCAACATTACCTAAGTAGTTTAATGTTTCAAATTCAAACAAAAAAACCGTACCGTATAACAATGAACACACACCCAGCATTCAGGCTATCATCTCAACAGCCAAGCGTACCTATCTGCAAGCTATATGTTTCCGTTGCGGCCCAATAACAATATCTCGTCTCTCAGACGGCTGGTAAACTATGTTGACACTGCAGCTATTTGCTACAATGGCCGTCCGCCGCTGGCTATCGGGCTGTCTGTAATCAGCCTATAACAATATTTCTTCTTGTACTCCGTTTGCGCTTGAAACTTTGGGCTTTTGTTAGAAAGCGTAAATTCTGATAGCTGTGATCGATATTGGATTGGGATAAAACTTTGCTTACTGCCAATTTTCTACTTCGGCAATTCATCCTGTTAACTCCTCAGAGTGAGAAATAATTTATGTCAATTTTACACAGACATATAATTTATATAGTGATCTTACCGTCACTTGCTACTAGGTTTTATTGGTTTGAGTCACCCAGTCGACACCGGCTATCGCTGAAAACCAGCGCTGAGGCTCTGTCTCGCACACGAGTCCCAGCATTATGCTGAGCGATGACCGTTTTGCGTAGTTGTGACGCATACTTTGTAATGATTGTATTTATGTTAATTTTTTTTTTGTTTTTTATTATATGCGTCGTGCCTGGCGCAAATAAACAACTTTTCTTTCTTTTTTTCTTTCTTTCTTTAACAAAGTCACATTCGAACGAGAAACTTCTACAATCGTTAGCTCTGATTTCACTTCTATCACATTTTCTAGGCCCTCTTATTACCAATTTTTTTTTCCTTCAGTAAAACTTTTTTTAATCGAGCTTTTAAACTTACCGTGCATTGTCATTCAAACCAAACGTGAATGCAAAGTGTCATCTAAATCGGTTGACGATAGTTGACAAGATTTGATGCGAACATAAGCAAGCAGTATAATTTTAAAAATAATTACATTTTGGTTTGTAGCCAGCCCAGCTTAGTGGTTCTCACTTCTTACCACATCATGCAGAAGCCTAAACAATCTTTACACTTGATTAGAACCGAAAAATTGCAAACCAATAAAAACCTTAGCAAAAACTCATAACAATACTCAAAAGTCGCCCACAGAGATTGATATTGATTCAATATTCTATTTCCGCCTCGTACGGTTTGATTTGATCGAATAATATCATAAAATATAAAAAGTCTATCAAACGCAGATAATAACTGGCACAGTTTATTTTTAAAGGTCAAATCACACACGATCACAGTTTGAAATCGAAAGCGGGATTCAGTTTGTTTTATTTTCTTAGGTTATAAAAGCCTTTTCTTTTCATACACCCTAGAGGAGTCCGGGTGCCCGTGTTCCCGTCATAAGCGGCACAGGAGGACATCGTGGAGTTTTAGTGGGTTGGAGTCCCACATAACTGCGTTATCTCCCCGTGGTAGCGCAGTATGCATGAGCATTTCTCCAGGATAAAAAAGTACTCAAACGCAACTGTGTGCTACTTTTAAATTTTGCCAACCAAACCTAATTGATCACACAAGGCTTACTAAGAACTGCATCAAGCTTTCCAGAGACCAGATTTTTTATAATGACTCTCACTTTTATCCTTCACTAATCTTCTACTCTCTGGAACCGAGAATCATTTGAATACCAAAATCCTTGTTTTAAACACTGAATACTTTTCGAAATAAAAAGCGGTTGACCGCAGATTTCTTGAACATCTCCGGTACAAAAGAAGGGCAAGCATTGAGCGCATACAAAATATGGTAACTGAGTCAAGGTTACTCCGAACTCGCAAAGTTCGAACAACATCTGCTGTGTGTTGAGAAATCTTGAATTAAAAATGCAATACATAACAATGAACAGTTTAAAAACTGAATGAATGTAATATACACGAAAGTAAAACAAAAAATTATGAAAGTGCGGCAATGAAGGGTGGAATTAAAAAAAAACAAGACGTAATTTACACAATAGCGTTGGATAGACTATATCATATATTATATCTTATTTTATTAGATCTAACTGTTTAAGAAATATCCCGTTTCCACATTTTATTGTTAACTAATAAAGTATAGCTAATAAAACAGCTATATAAGTTAAAGACTCGAAAAGATTAAACAGTTAAAACGAATTGCATTGTTTCTACGCAATTAACAAGGTTTATAACACTACTGTTTCTTCAGGATAGACGGAATCTAACTTCTTTTCAGAAGTGAATTATCGAACGCGGCGTCGCGATCGCGGTTACGCATTTTAACACTAATTTTGCATCGTCACAATGCAGCGTTCGCAGATTTCAAGGCTACACAAACTTGAATACATCTGTCACATCACACCGCGATTAAATGTGAATTATCTTTACGGTCTTATTGTATAAAAGCTGAAGATCTGCCCACCCTACCCTACCTTAATTACCTTCCTGCCTACCCTAAACACCTACATACTACATACCAATTTTTTTTCTAGTGTCATTCTTTCGCGTAAAATCTTAACACCGCGATTCAGAAAATGACTTTAAATGCACAACGCCATCTATCGAACAGCGGGTTCAACTGTCCGAGTATCTGAATTGCGTGTGTTGTGATAATTTTACTTCTTGAACACTTTAAATTCAACTAACTTTTGATAGAGTGAACCGATTGCGATGAAACAAAAACTAAGTAATTCTTCAAGTTCGCACAATGTTTATGTATAAAAGTTATTTACATAGGTTTCGTACATTTCACGTGATGCGTGCACAAATAAACAGATAAACAGACAAAAATCCAAAAATGTATATTGATAACAACCAGTAAATGAAAATTAATATTTTTTGTGGGAGTCGTGATAATGTAGTTTTTATCAACGTCACGTCCGTTTTGTAAGCATTTGACATGGATAGTGGTTTCGTAGTATTGTGTCATTTTTCGCTGAAATTCCTGATCCAATCTGCCTGCAGTTTTTATTTCGAATGTTGCTCTGTTAAAAGATACAGATGTTGGGTGGACCTTTATATCATTTGTCATTGGTGTTCTTCATCATATTAGACATATCAAAATCTCAGTTAGACTTCATAATATAACAATTAATCAATTGCTCTTAATTAATATTATTCATGCTGGACCCTGGTGCCCGATTGATTTACTTGTCGAAACATCAAACACTCACGGAAGGCGAATATCTCCAAGAGGGAAACCTAGACAGAGTTAAATAAAATAAATAGAGTTTCTTGCACGTTCTTCTCGATAGAGAGAGACTACCTACTTTTTTGGACGTACAAGTTACTTACCGACCTAGAAAATTATTCCAAAGTGCCTTTAAATATTTGATTTGAAATATAAACTTTGAATACCACCAGAATGCGCAACAGATTATTTTTCTACACAAATTGCTTCAGCGAAACGTTCACTAAAATTGCTTCACCTATGGGGAAGAGAGGGACCGCTATACAGCCACAAAGCCCCATTTAACCCCAACACGATTACGTAAAACACATTGTAAACAAACTAACACACACAACATTGTATCATAACAACAGTATTCCTGTTACATTTCAGTGCGCGTGCGATGCTCCTAAGGCCTACGTTAGACGACGCGAAAGTGTTATTGTGTCTGCACTTCATGATGTGTTTATGGCCAATGTGGATTTTATTCACGTGGTTAAATTGACAATATTGTATGACAAATTGTCATTTTAACCTATTGTTAGCAACTAACTCTGAGTTAAGTTATTCATCCAAGTGGGCCTTAAAGGATAGCCGTGGTCCCCCCTTTTGGCGAGAGTATTTTGCAGATAAAACGTGGTTTCGGATCGCGTTGGATCGGCAGGAACAAATTCGATTCGATGAACGCGCCCTTACGTAGGAGATGAGTAATAACAGACTCGCTCTCACAGCGGTATTCTGCGGTTAGACCCACTTTGTACTCTGGTTCATAATAGCCATCACGTAAGTACATTTGCTGCTATTGTTGGAGACCGCTATGTTATTATGAAAAAGTGAATTTGCGACAAAATTTGGGCATAAAGGTTTTTATTGGAAATGGTGTTGGATCTAGTTTCGAAAGGACAAACTACATTCAATGAAAGATTCTAGCTATTGAAGTGCAAAACTTGACAAATGTATTAACTGTAACTGCACCATCGGTTTTATGCTGATGGTGCAGTTCAGTCAAAATTACTACTACTACGCACCAGGCTACATACCATTTACTGACGACGGACAGGTCTAATCTATAAATGGCGGCTAATTCAGCCTAACTTCAGGTATATTATCGGAACCCAAACCCTGGCAAGACTCGAGAGGCGTACTGTCTAACCGTGTGCTCTTCGCGGCATCCACTTCCAGAGCAGTGTTTGTCAAATTGCTGCTCCAGGGAGTGGTGAAAGTGGTACAAGAGGCATGTTGTAAGGTGATTTGATACTAACCTTTCCATCCAGCACAGTTTGTTCAGGGAGTCCCTCTCCCTGGTATTCGATATTGTTCGCTTGAGAGCCGTAGTTCGACTGCGCATGCGCCGCGGCCAGCGCGCACGCCACCACAAACCATAACAGCGCCATCTCTTGGCTGGAAAAGAAAGAAAATTCTTATTAGGTGTGCATTGAAAGTTGGATAATGTATTCAATGAAGTGGTGGAATAACTAGGGTGTGACCAGTAACGTTGGAGATGCTTGTCTGTTGCATACAATTTTTCGAAACAAAAAGTAACTGCCGACGTTCGGGTGAAAAGGGAAACTTCTCTGTTTTATTTAATTCCTTGTTTGAATTTTCGATAACACAACTATTTTCTTATTATCCCTCGGCAATCATCTTATTTCCGAATACAAACGAATGCTAATTTCCATGTTCATAAATTATTAGATTTATCGTATATAATAAATATGAATTCAGGACTAAGTACTTTATTGTTGTTTTGTTTTGATTTCCGTGTGAAATTTATAGAGCTGTAAAAATTGCAGCTTTATCTGCGTTCCTGCCATTTTAATAAATTACATTATGTTAAAAGAGTATTAACAACTCGATATACATACTTCCAAGTTGATTGAGAGCGTCCAGTCTGCAAGTGCAAAGGACAACTGATAGAAATCCGACGACTGACGAAACACGAAGTTTGCCGAGGGACATTGAGAAAATGTTCGGACTGTACACAGTTTTTACTTTTAAATGGTGCTTGTAGAATCACATCAAATGAGCTGACTACCTAGATATCTCAACAACAAATGCCTTAAGTTACGCTAGAAAGCCAGTACATATTCCATAATCGATAACTATTATGTTCAAGCGAAGAAAGTAGTTTACCATCTCACGTTACTGCCTGCATTTCACTCAGGAAGTTTTTCTACTAAGTTTTCTATAGCAACTACACATCGTACTGTTTTCACTTTGAGAAACTCGTCGGTGATTTTCTTATTTTCTCAGGTGTGTTTAATATAATTAGACTAGGTTTTTGTTAAATTTTCTATGTTTTTGTTATAAACATGGCATGGAAAGTAGCTTGTGTACGTCTTGTGTTTGACTGACAGAGTAAATGTATGCAATATTTTAATCAACTATCAGCCCAGAGGCGCCAAGCCATTTAGAGGAGCTCGTGGCTAAATAATAACAGCCGCACGGGTCGATCATCAAGGTTAAGCAACGCTTGACGAGGTCGGTCCGTGGATGGGTGACCATTTCAACATACCGAGTTTCCTCCGTGCCTCGGAAAGCACGTTAGGCCGTTGGTCCCGGCTGTCATTTGAAGATCTTTGACAGTCGTTACGGGTAGTCAGAAGCTTGAGATCTGACACCAGTCTTGCCAAGGGGTACCGTGTTACCCAGTTAATGGGTTGTGGAGGTCAGATAGGCAGTCGCTCCATGTAAAACACTGTTACTTAGCTGACTCCGGTAAAACTGGAAGCTGACCCCAATAAAGTTGGGAAAAGGCTAGGCAGATGATATCAGCCCAGTCAGAATTAAAATAAAAGAGTTATCTATGGCGAATTTTAATTATCAATCTGCTTAAAAGTGTTAGTGCGATTTGGTAATAACGTTTTTTTTATAAATTTTTATTTTAGTTTTCGAAAGAGCAATAGAACTAATTTTCAGATTATTCGAAATGCTATTAGTAATTCCTCTACAGTTCAGATATTTAACGCAGCTGGCTGATTATTGAATGGTAATTTGGTAGAGGTGCAGAGCAATTGAGGTCTGCACCTCTAATAGGTGTCAAATCTATTTTAAATAATAACGATTCACTCCAACGACTGACTGACTGATAGATGGAGCCTACAAGCGGCCAGGACTACCTCCTGCCTCACGAAGAAGTGCAGAGGTGGCAGTCCTAGCATTTCCTATAGGACGGTAGTGGGTGTGGTTCTCATACTTTTTTTTAATTTATCGATAGGCTCGCGTTTGACCAATATCTCGTCTGATGGTAAGCGATGATGTGGTCGACGGTGAAGCACGCTTGCCTAGAAGTAACCTATTCACTCTCGACTTAAAGACCCCAAGGTTGTAGCTATCAGGAAACAAAGACTCCGGCATGGACTTCCACTCCTTTGCTGTGCGTACAATGAAAGTATCATCTGCTAGTGTTTGCAACGCAAGCTAACCGCTCTGCAGTTTTTCGAGATCTCTTTGGGCTGTCCTGGGCCACCAGACCAACGAGCCGTATGTGATAATTGATCGGATGACTGTGGTGTATAGCCAGTGGGTGACCATGGGGCTAATCCTCTTGGCAGTCAAGCGACTGCTTCAGGGATATACTGTAAAGTAAGTAATGTTTTGTTTTATCACCTCACCTTTTTTTTTTTTTTTTTTTATTTTTTTTTTTTTTTTTTTTTTTTTTGGCACCTCTTGGCCTTCAAAATCTACCAATTTCAGGCCAACAGATCGTTTCATCAAAAAATATAAAATTCTACTAATATTATAAATTGTATGTTTTTGTTTCAATCATACAAATACGGCTAAATGGATTTGCATTAATTTAGAATAGAATAGAATTTCTCTTTATTCAAGAATCCACGACTCAAAAAGATGGTTAGTAAAACATACAACTATGTTAGTAACACAGATATTAACAAACTGAAACTACAAAAACAAAACAACAAAAAAGTGAAAAATAAAAAACTTTTTTACAAAAAAATACTACCGACTTCCAGAAAACTACAAAGTGAAAAATACGAAAGAAACCGACTTCCAAAAATAAAGTTATTTTTCACTTTGTAGTTTTCTGGAAGTCGGTAGTATTTTTTGTAAAAAAGTTTTTTATTTTTCACTTTTTAGTTGTACCTACCTACGCAAGTTGTTTAGTAAGTTTCCTATAACGCCAGAATATATTACCCGAATATCATGAAACTTGAACAAAACCGATCAAATGAGAGATCTGCTTAACCCTTAAGAGCGTACTGGCGTGATGTTATGTTATGAAATGGTATAAACACTAAACAGACATGCGATTGCGGCAGTCCCGAGAGATTTGCCGTTATTTATTGAAGAGTTCTGTTGTATATCTTCGAAGTTCTTCATCAGATCTTTACCAAATTAAAATGGGACCAATTTCAAAACATACTCTTTCAAACAAAAAAATAATTTTTAAAATCGGTCAGCAATTGACGGAGACATCGGTGAACATACATAAAAAAAAAAACATACAAGAAGTCGAACATAGAACCTCCTCCTTTTTTGAAAGTCGGTTAAAAATAACAGTGGATCACCGTTGCGACAACCCATGTGAGATGGCACAACAGCGACCCACGAAAACACAGTCTAGGCGACACGAAATCATACTTAGGATACTGTTGGAGCTGCCCCACACCCTGCGCACCATGGATACGCACCTTATGCGCATGGTTGCGTAAAAACAATCTACATGCGCATCCGCAAACATCCCCGACGCACTACAGAAGCGAGGCAGCCCCACCAGCATCCTAAACGCATTATTGTACTGAAATTTAGCGCATAGATAGTTCACAATCTGTATTAACACATAAGAAACTTTTCATCTCGGTATAATCTTTCCTTGGGTAATAAAACACTTATCACGCAGGCGATGCCGTGGACAGAAACTAGTTAACTTATAAGAAGAATTGTTGGAAATGTCTTCTATCATAATTATTAATAATTGTCGTACATGAGAGACACCGCTTCATATTAATTAGTTAATAACCATTAAAGCTTATACACCATCCTTAATTCCACAATAAGTCACCAGCAGTAAAAAACGACCGTGTTGGCATTAAGACGCCATTAACATATTTTGTGTCTGTCAATCCGGACAAGGATATATTCCGGCTGCGCGGGCGCCGGCGGGCGTGTAACCTTTCACCGAACAAGGCCGTGCAGTACAATCAGCGTCAAAAGTAGCTGAGCGATTCGAGGAATCGGGACAAGTGTTATTCAATGGATGATAACGAATGTCGTAAGTTCAAAAAGGATTGACATTTCGGCAGCCCGTAGAGCTTTTTGGTAATCTTTACCGCTGAAGGAATTCACTTTTTCTAAGGCCTTAGGTATCCCACATATCGTTACACATTCAAAGTATCCATAATCATCTTGCATAGATTTTTATAGTTAGTTTGAATAAGTTTTCAGATTGAAACTAGCTTATAAATAGATAAATAAAAATAAGCCTTTATTACTGTTACTCTTTACAATCTTATTCTCTTCGTGAGGCCATGGTGGAGCGTTTGAACTTATCCTTGCAAGCGGTCTCACTAATACTTGTTACACCTAATTATGGTATTTATAGTATATCGGTAAACGTGGAGCTCGTGGCTAAATAATAACAGCCGCACGGGTTGATCATCCAGGTTAAGCAACGCTTGACGAGGTCGGTCCGTGGATGGGTGACCATTTCAGCATACTGAGTTTCCTCCGTGCCTCGGAAAGTACGTTAAGCCGTTGGTCCCGGCTGTCATTTGAAGATCTTTGGCAGTCGTTAGGGGTAGTCAGAAGCTTGAGATCTGACACCAGTCTTGCCAAGGGATACCGTGTTACCCAGTTACTGAGTTGTGGAGGTCAGATAGGCAGTCGCTCCATGTAAAACACTGGTACTTAGCTGAATCCGGTAAGACTGGAAGCCGACCCCAATATAGTTGGGAAAAGGCTAGGCAGATGATGATAGTATATCGGTAAACAGTTTAGTTTTCTGTACCAGTTTGTCTCTCGACAAAGGCCTCCTCCAAGGACTTCCATGCAGCTCGATCTCTAGCTATTCGGATCCACTTAGGGCCCGCCATTTGCATGAAGTCGTCTACCCAACGCTTACACTGTCTCCCTTTCTTCTTTTATCGGCCCTAGGGTACCACTAAATTATTATTTAGGTCCACTTTTCTTTCGTATCCCGTAAAATATGTTACGGGTAACTAAACCCCATTTGTGATAACATTAGACGTTTAAATTAGCCCATTTTACAGCCCGTTCAACCGATTTTGACTTCTATTGCGTTGGTGATACGACAAATAGTAGCTGTAGTAAACAGTTGGTTTTGGTAACAAGTTTATGCTTTTTATTTCATCCTTATGTTTACGGCATAGAACTCAAAATCGGTTGAACGGTCTGTAAGAAGATTAGGAAACATGTGTAATGTTATTTCAAATGGAGTATAGCTTATACTCAGACAAATATTTCTTAGCAAACGGAGAGACAGAACCATACCAACCATTATATACCAACTTAATACATTTTTCGTTCTACAATAATTTTAATACTTTTTTTACGCAGATGTCATTGATTTTCATAGGTATAAAATTATATATATTATAAAATTATTTATAATTATAATTGTATATCTGCTGTTGGTGACTGTACCAATAATATTGTCTGTGGTCGTAGGAACAACTTGTATCTTTTGTCGCAGATGTCTTGGTATTGGTTTTGTGTGGTTATGTCATTGTTTACATATGTGATAAAATGTTATGTTATATGCTAGAATCTGCTAGATCGTTATCACATCCTCACGATTTCAGGAATTGATGAATTGTGAATATTGATTCTTTAAATAGGGCAAAATATGCCGCGAATGAACTTATGTAGTCTGATGTATTGAAATTATAACTGTAATCTTGCTGCAATCCCGAGAGTTTTGCCGTTATTTATTGAAGAGTTCTGTTGTATATCTCCGAAGTTCTTCATCAGATCTTCACCAAATTAAAACGGTACCAATTTCAGTATATACTCCTTCGATGAAATCGGTCCACAATTAACGGAGATATCGTTGAACATACACAAAAAAAAACACGAACATGAAGTCGAACATAGCATAGCATACCGCCGTCCTCCTCTCGTAAGTCGGTTAAAAACCAAACAAGAATGATTTTGAATGACTTATACCAAATAAGAAAACCCGAGAGAGCAAGATACAAACGCTGCTTTCAATTTGATTACAGATACAGAAACTTTAAAAAAGGCCGACTGCCAAATCCAACACAAGATGAAATCATCCATATATATTTAATTCTCAAAAACCTGCGTGTTACGAAGGGACTAATATTTTCTCAGCAAACTTAATGCAATGGCGTATAGCATTGACGCCCCCTGCCTCCAAATATAGGGCTTTGAATGCAACTCCGTCATTATTGAGTGCCTTTTTTGTGGTAAAGGTGTGAGTATAGTGACGAACGGGTTAAAGAAGCGATTTTAAAACTGCCATTTCTTTTTATTATGCTGACTTGTTGTAATCTCCACTATGATTTAACTTTATTCCATGGAGTGGCAATATGCAGTGCTTGCAATTATAGGTGCGTTGTCTTCTGAACAGGGGGGTGACCATAAGCTCTTAGAGCGGTATCAATTTGAGATCGAGTAAGTGACAGATGTATACAAGTCATATACATCTGTCCCTTATTTGATCTCAATTTGATACCGCTCTAAGAGCTTATGGTCACCCACCTGGACTCTTGAATTTTAGTTTGATGAAGCTGTATCACAGACAGACCTCAAAAAGCAGGTACATGGTAGGCACAATTGTGTTGAGTCGTTGTTTTACGTTTTTTCATGCCTTTAAAATTCTATCCTATTTGGAAAATAACGGAAACCAGTAACTCGTAAATTATCCTCTTGCAAAAAAAATGCTAAAACGCTAATCCACATGTGAGATAAACTTTTAATTTTTATAAGTGTAGATTTCAAGCAGTGATTTAGGACGACAAGATTTGTATCTTAATTAAAACAGTTACAGAATGTTGTTGCTGAGAAAAAAATACCTTTTTAGGACAAACGGAAACCATTTATAAAATGAAGAACTAAATGAGTTTTTTTAATTGTTCAAAGCATTTTTGTTTTTCCGCGAACCGGAAGACGATACGTTGGAAGGCCTCTCACTAGGTGGACCGAGCGCAACCGGATGCGGGACGCACGGGACCGGTCAATGTGGCGACGCCTGGGGAAGGCCTATGTCCAGCAGTGGACGTCTTTCGGCTGATATGATGATGATGATGATGATGGGAGTCCTATGCTATGTGAAAGTCTACCCATTTTTATTTTACTGTATTGCATCTTTTAATTTATAAATAATGTGAAGAACAAAACAAAAATTAACAAAATTATAATATCACAATTTTTTCCAACAAAGGTTATGCATTTGTTGTCTAATCGAAATCTACATAGATTCGCCGAAGCACGTTTTCTTCCGAAGGAGGGTTATTCAAATTGGTTAATTTAAAAAAAAAAAACAAAAAACCCGACTACTTGAAAAGCGAACTAAAAAGACGTAAACATGGAAAAAATCATGCTGTGCAGTCGGAGGATACATATTCGCGAGCTGGCTGACCAAAACCAGATGTATCTTCCGACTCCGAGAACGCCACATAGGAACAAACATACATACATACATACAAAGACTGATAAACACATTACCCTCCTTCGGCAGTCGGGTAAAAACACACGTTAGCGGTTTCTGAAAATCGCTCCGCGCCTCTCAGTTGCCACCCTTATCCTGATATCGTTCACATCACGAATCGCCTCTCCAAATAATCATTTCACAAATACATTAAGTGCCGAATTTATGAAGGAATAAAACACTGAGCGAGTCCGACTGGTTTCTGCAGAATTGTACTTTAAAACTTGTGTATTTATTACGATTTTATGAAACACAAATCATGTGTTATGTTTTGGGAATTTAAATTAAGGCCGTACCCTGACCAAAAAATCAGCATGAGATATGAGCATTCCTATTGGCCTAGCGGGACTGGTGGCGCATGAATTACGGTAGTGAATACGCCCAGATTTTAGAATAAAATCTTTATAAAATCGAATATTGGTCTATTGAAAAAAATAAAACTTACAAAATGTTCGTTATCAAATTGTCTATCCATTAGAGTTAGTACAAAAAATAATTAATGAACACTTTACGAGGAGATGCATGCTATCAATAATTATTACTCATTTTTATGTTGTTGTTGGAAGGAGATTAGTGATACTTACACCTCTTTAAAAAAAAGTGTACTACCATTTTAGAATCAACATTACGTAGAAATTTAATGTATTTTTATTAATTGATATTTCTTTTTAAATAAAGAGTAGATAGCTCTTAAAAACTGCACAAAAACGACTAGCGCGGCGTTTTGCTCGGGGAGGCGCCTTAAGATATTTCTTAAGTTGCAACTTAAAGCTTTGGAAGAAAAAGAAAGAAAATACATTAATTTTTCAAAGAAAATAAATACATATACTGTTTTATATTATGGCTAACCGTTACGAGTATAATCATACATCTTTATTCATAGATAAGAAATATATACAAGAAATAGCTGTATTGTCAGTGTTATTGACAAAAGAAACTCGTTTTCTATATAGTTTATTCACCATAGACCACCATTAATTATGCCAACGAGGAGAATAAACAATTTAATAAGAATGAAATAAAAGGTCGGCTATCGTCTTAATACCAATACCACCTTACTATAACTAACTATAGATGAAAGAACATTACAATATTCTTAAAACATTTGGACAACATACCGGGAAGCGCTGAAGACTATGAAAACCTTTGCACAGCAGTGAGACAGTAGATGAAACTTTGAACAGAGACAATAAAATTTAGTACCTATTTTCCATAATGTACATGCTTCATAAGCTCCAGTAACCTTAATAGGACGAGCCATAACGTACCCTCTTAAATTTCCATGGGAATCAACTCACATATCACATAGCGAATTCCATCCATATTGATCTTCACACCCCTCTACCAATAAAGAAATACAAGAACATTAACATTTTATGTACCCACATATTTAGCCAAACCCCGCTAATGCCGGACCCGTCTTCCCATAATTGGCGTTCTCATTCAATTGAACGAAAGACCGGTGAATGAATGATTCAATTAGCACGCCTGCCGTAGACCAGCCTGCTGTAGAGTTCTTCATCCTTGTTTCCAGTTGATTTTAAATGAATATCAACTTTATGTTAGTGGACATTAGTTTGATTTCAGAATGACTGAGACTATTGAAAATGTTATAAAAATTTATAAAGCTACAGCGTAACCTAAACATTATACGTCGTTCAATCAATCAATCAAATCATTTATTTGCAATGAATGTAGGTTATAAAAATACAGGTGGAGTAAATAGGAGTGAGCCATGTACATTCTGCCTAGAAATAGGCACGCAAAAATTCACAAAATTGTTAAATAAATATCAAAAAACAAAATTACAAATTAAAATGTCACAAAATTATTACAATACATGACATACATTAATTAATATTGAAAAATGGCAAAATAAAATTACAAATTAAAAGTCACAGAATTATTACAATTATAGATACATTAATTAATACTGAAAAATGTCACAAATGTCAATGTTAAAGTTGATTTTCCAAAAAAACCTATTTGTTAACATACATTGAAACAAAATCGCAAACGCAGTATAGACCCCACGGAACCACTCCCGCGAACCTTACGGTACAGTCGAAGGTTTTAATATGTATGACTATTGGCTACGTCTGCTATGGCCTGAGTCCCGTTTTTCTATGTTTCCGGCGGATAGGGAAGATCATATCTTGTGCCTTATAAGGAAGCTTCATAGGTTTCTAGAACTGTTTGATTCTGGTCGATAAGCTTGGCACATCACGGACAGGATGAGAAAAGGGAGCTATGGAACCTAGATACCCGTTTCTCGAGCAAGTACTCTCCAAATGATTTTAAGAGATGATTTGTTAAACGTAATCATTCATAGATGCGAAGAAATGATTAAAAGTCTTTTCCACAAGGAAAAGGGCTGCTCTGACACGAAATAAATAATATTTGGGGTCAGAGCAGTTTTTCCATTAATTCCTCTTAGCCTTCATAATTATATCAGTAATCAATTATAGTCACCCCCTGTCTAACGATATTATTATCATCTTTCATTACATCATCCATATTTGTTCTTCCCCTATTTTAAAGTCATCTACCAATAGCGTTGCCAGGTGGCTCTATTTGCGCGGGATGTCCCGATTTTCAGGGGTCTTGGGACGCGTCCTTAGTAGCACCTGATCGGGACACTAAATGTCCCGATAAATCAATAAATTTATTAAAAATCTTTATTATAAGGGTGCGACACGGAATAGTGGTTCATTATCACCTGCCTAGCCTTTTCCCAACTATATTGGGGTCGGCTTCCAGTCTTACCGGATTCAGCTAAGTACCAGTGTTTTACATGGAGCGACTGCCTATCTGACCTCCACAACACAGTAACTGGGTAACACGGTACCCCTTGGTAAGACTGGTGTCAGATCTCAAGCTTCTGACTACCCATAACGAATGTCAAAGATCTTCAAATAACAGCCGGGACCAACGGCTTAACGTGCTTTCCGAGGCACGGAGGAAACTCGGTATGTTGTAATGGTCACCCATCCCCGGACCGACCTCGTCAAGCGTTGCTTAACCTTGATGATCGACCCGTGCGGCTGTTATTATTTAGTAAAAATAGTGGTTGAACTGTGTAAAAATTGAGGCAAAGATTTGAAGATGAATTTGTGGAATTCACGTGCAGCAACTTATTTAAAAAGTTGCCTGATGATAAAGTTAAAAAAGTAAAAGGAAAATATATTTGAACCTATAAACAGCGTCCCTAATAGTACTTACGATTTTATTGTGATATTTTGTAATTTCTACTAATTCAGCAAGTCTGGCTATTATCATGAAGGATTAAATTCAGATTTAGAGGAGCTCGTGGCTAAATAATAACAGCCGCACGGGTCGATCATCAAGGTTAAGCAACGCTTGACGAGGTCGGTCAGTGGATGGGTGACCATTTCAACATACCGAGTTTCCTCCGTGCCTCGGAAAGCACGTTAAGCCGTTGGTCCCGGCTGTCATTTGAAGATCTTTGACAGTCGTTACAGGTAGTCAGAAGCTTGAGATCTGACACCAGTCTTGCCAAGGGGTACTGTGTTACCCAGTTACTGGGTTGTGGAGGTCAGATAGGCAGTCGCTCCATGTAAAACACTGGTACTTAGCTGAATCCGGTAAGACTGGAAGCCGACCCCAATACAGTTGGGAAAAGGCTAGGCAGATGATGATTAAATTCAGATTTACTAGTAATATTAGTTGGGCAACGCAATATATCAAACGTTATTTTTTTTTACCTTCTGCCCCGGTTTAAAACAAATCGGATCACTACTACTACCATCTTGGACATTGGTAAAGAAATAAAATGACTGCTAAAAACTTTATTTAGTTTCGCAGTTTCGTCTGGCAAAATAATATTAAATCATCTAATCCGCAGAAAAACTTGGACAGGTCTGATGAATAGGCACCATCATGAGTTCATGACAAATTCTGTAGGTATAATAAATTTATATTAGGTTCCCAGAAACCAGTCTGACGATAATGAATGTCAAGTTGTGTTTAAATTCTTCATGGTACGGGTTTTTTTGTGACCAAATTGATTTAGTAGAATCACTAAAGAAAAATAACGAGTGTATAAAAATACGCTCGTCATTTTTCTTTCGTGATTCTACTTCTATTCGGGCACTCAATTTTGATTGATTTGAATTTTTTTTTTTAAAACGTTGCCCCACACTAGGAATTTCTTCATGTATCGTGGGTGCGTTTACAAACATATAAACTCACCCACACAAACACCCAGAGCCGGAACAAATCTGTAGGTCATACAAATATTTGTTCCGTGCGGGAATCGAACCCGCGACACGCAGCGCAGCAGTCAATCGCTCAACCACTGCGCCAACCGTGCGTAATTTTGTAGGTATTACTTGACTGAAGAACTCAATATTTTTTATCTCTTGAATAATAGTATCCTACATACACATTTCGTCAGATAAGTTTGTTTTAAGTAAAAGGTAGGCTCACCCAGCTTAGTGCCTTCAAGCACAAATTTAGACTCCGGTCTGCAATTGAGAAGTTCCTGTGGGATAAATCTAAAATCCGGGACCTCATACCCAGCAGTAGCGACCACTAGACCAAAGAGTCAGTTTACTATAGGCACGGGGTCCCAGTCCCAGCGCTAACAAATAAAAGAGTCAGTTTACTATAGGCACGGGGTCCCAGTCCCAACGCTAACAAAGAAAAGAGTCAGTTTACTATAGGCACGGGGTCCCAGTCCCAGCGCTAACAAAGAAAAGAGTCAGTTTACTATAGGCACGGGGTCCCAGTCCCAGCGCTAACAAAGAAAACAGTCAGTTTACTATAGGCACGGGGTTCCAGTCCCAGCGCTAACAAAGAAAAGAGTCAGTTTACTATAGGCACGGGGTCCCAGTGCTAACAAAAAAAATTTTTTTCATAGAAATGTAACTATATGGCGCTTTATGCAGTTCGTTATTGAATTGTGTGTAAAATTACATCTAGAATTGATCATTAAAATTGTATGTTATTTTTAATCAGCTTTCCTAAGCACAAAATTATGGAATAATGGGGCCCTAAATCACATTTAAAAGATTATTCTATATAAAACAAATTGTCACTGTATTTAAAGAAAAAATAGTCCCGAACCGTTAACCCTTTTACTTGCAAGTCGCTGTTAACATCTATACCGCCGTAGAACGGAACCGAACGCGATCGAAGTACTTATAAAAATAATCATCTTAAACATAGCAAAACGCTAGTTACGTTGGCACAGTTTCTTTGTCTGAATACCCGTGTCATTTTCCAAAGAGGCGTTAGAATGACAATAAAAATGCCACTTAAAAAATCCAGTACATACGTCTTTTTCTCAAGGATTTATTTAAATATCATGCAGACATTCTGATATGTCTTTGTTTGCCTTTATAGCCACTTAATCTGCACTTTGCCATTTGCATGCAGATGCCACTGTAGGCGTACATTGTCTATGGAGATAACGAATCGTTTTAATAATTAATCACTTTGAATTAAACTGAACCACTGTGTAAATAAACTTGTATCGTTGCAAAATACTTTGCTTGGTAGAGTTGTAGAGTTATATTCTAATTCGTCCACTAGACTTAATCCAAATAGGTTACATACATATATGATCAGTCTATAATGACCCACATCTGGGACACATACCTCAAATCTTTGTTCCATCAATATTTAAAACACTTCGCCCGCGAATTCGTTCACGTGATCCGTGTTTTATACAACAGATGACTTTTTAATTTCACCCCCTTAAAGGTTGAATTTCCAAAAATCCCTTCTTAGTGCTCCCTTACATTATAAAAAGAAGCCCTGTACAGTAAATTTCATCAAAAATCTTTATCACCCCCTCAATTGTCTTTTAGGAGTAGTTTTAAAAAACTACTTAGAGTATTTATGCAAAGTATCAAATATAAGCCCAAAAAATTACCACCTTTTCACCTCCTTAGTGGTAGAATTTCCAAAAACCATGAATTCTTTTTATCAACCAAAAGCGTAAATCTTTAGTTTCACGTGTCACACTTTAAAGCGTAGAAGTTTCATACAAACTTTCAACCGACTTTTTACTCCCTTAGGTTTAGAACCTCCGAAATTAAAACAAAAAACTCATTGTTGTTTTATTGACCAAGAGCAAAAACCAACAATTTCAGATGTTTTACCTTCCAAACCGAAGAAATTTCAAATAAAGTTTTATCCCCTTAGGGGATAAAATAGGGTAATAAATTTGAATATCTTTTAAATTGGTCCGATATTGGAGGAGGAAATAGGCGAGAGCCAAACCTCGATTTATGACTTTTTACTAAGGAAATTCAGTCAGGGCTCTCTGTCCCCGTTTCCTCTTAAACGCACGGATATCTCTTATTATTTATTTACTAGTATTAGTTTATCCTTTTACTTGAACGCCTTGCAGTAATTACACCAATGGAGCACAAGCTTATAATAAACTCATTATAAGTCCAGGTTTCCTTACGATGTTTTCCTTCACCGTTGTCAGCAAGGTCCAAGATAAACTTAGAAAGTACATATGAATTGAAAAAATCTGGTACTTGCGCGGATTCGAACCCACGTACTCAATCACGAGAGGCGAGGTCTTAGCCAACTGGTCCACCACGACATATCAATCTAAGAAACTACAGCCTAATTCGTTTACGGCCCATGCCTACACTTCAAGAATTCGCTGCAAACTTATTCCAACAATAACAAAAATTATATGAATATAATTAGCATGGAAACCCTATATGCAAAGTAAATAAAAAGTCACGATTTATTCTAAAGCAATGGCTCTATACAAATTTAATTCCCATAACTAACCAGCGATGGAAAGCAATTAAAACCCAGCAGAACATCAATTTAAATTCAAATCTTCGAGAAATGAACTGTCCTCTCCGTGGGACTAAACTACGAATAAATCTCAAGTATCTAATATAAAAAAAACCTGATTTCAATTTGTTTATTACGTATGTCATTGTATGTTATTAATTTTAATCAAACAAACGAAATTGTATTCTATTTTATAGAGATGGAAGTTGAAATTTAAATGCAGAGGGAGGCGACGATGACTTTACTTTTTTGAGGATATAAAAACTTGTCGTAAAATGTTTTTATTGGTGTTTGTTGTGGTCTGTGTCACTGACAATATTAATATATGAAGTGGATAGTGTGTTAACTTTATGGTGCTCCAACACTACTGTTATAAATGTTTACTAACATTTTCTAACACAAATGTTAGGAATTGTTACATTCTGTTAGGAATTATTAGATGTTTTGAGTGCTCCTACACTGATGGAAAATATTTACCGGCTCGCAGTTTTGATTTAAAAACCGAGGTGTCTGTTTTATTTGATACAATTTGTTAACTAACAATTTTGTGTTTACTAACATTACCTAACATGAAACATTTTCTTAACATTGTGATCAAATATTTGTTTAGAAAATGTTTACTAATGTTTGTAAACATTTTTAACACCAGTGTGAGCGCACCATTATAGACGTGGTTGACCATGACTGTAAAAAAGTTTAAAGGCAACTAGATTTTTGTCACTTTGTTGACTCTGTCACTATGGCCATATAAGAACAGATTGTTGCTTTACTTACCACTAACTTATGCCAGTCATTCTGTACCATAGCTATTAGCTATTATATTTATACTTTCTCGGCACCAACAGATAGATACCTACTGGACAGATTCATGCATTTACCGACGTAAACACAATTTTTCGATACAGCACTATTCATACCAGATTGCTATATGCAGCTATAAATTCAGCATGAAATGAAAAGTCTTGAGAAGTACCCGAAATAATAACCATAACCCAATAAAGCTTCCTTTTCCATCTAATTGCCATCGACGAAGAATGGAAAGACAATTACCCACTTAAAAATCTGGAAGCCTAAAAAGCTAAAGACTCTCCTTCTTTGAATATTTCGACCAAATCTTCCTTTATATATTCCGACAATTTAAGACCTTCAGACTTTAAAACTGGTTGACAGACGGATAAGTCCACGACAAGTGCCTTACAAAATGCCTTACTTAACATTACCGGTATAATATCCTCCAGTACCAATCGATAATGATCCCTAACTCTGGTTGTAAAGGTGGGTATTAAGATGTTGTTAATGAAAGGCCACTTCCATTCTTTTTTGGCTGCAACAACTTTCACTTTTTGCAAGCATCGCCCTCTTTGTGTGTTTGTTTATGTGCTTATGTAATGATTGTGATTCAGATGGATGCTTGTGGCCAAATCTGTGGGTAATGATACGTGTAGCTACTTTTGATTAACGGATTGATCGTTGTTCATGAGAAGTCTGTATTTCGATACGTTAGGTACTGGTATTAACACCTACGTTCATATGAGTTATGCAATCTGCAGCTACGTGTCCATCGTGCATCGTTCAGTAGTTAATATTTAATGGGATGTCTTCTCAGGTTTAGCAAAATATTTTTTTATGAAAAACTCCTTTACATCGCAAATATTAACAGAATTATAGGTTATTATAACAATGACGTACCTAAAGATTAAAATACTTGACGAAAAAAACAAACACAAAATTGTAATGTATGTGAGAAAAACAAAGACACAGTTAAATAATCCAATTTATAGAAAAATTAAAGATATTACATGAATGTGTATTATTTACTGAAGAAGACTAAATAAAATTAACAACTGAAGCATTTATCAAACAAGAAATAAAAATTCCAATGTAAGTCAGATCTGAGCTAGATCATATTGCATATGCATAGTAAGCAAGTACGACAGTGCGCCACAATATTTAGAAAATTAAAACAACAACATAAAGTTTAAAATAGCTGATGCCAGGGATAACGATGCAAACGAAAAGCAAGTGATGAGAAAAACAAAGACAAAGACAAAACATCCAATTCAAAACTAAACGAAAGTTATGTAGATGTATAATTACTAGAGTCAGTATAGCCCGGTAGAAATAGACACTAAAAAGACTCTAATCGCAAAGCATGATTTACTAAAATCCAGAACTACATCAAGCTTTGCGATTTTAATATCGATTTCTACTGGGCTAGTAATTATTACAACTGAAACATTTATCAAACAAGAAATACAAAAACTCCAATAGACATCAGATCTGCCAGAGACCTAGATCATATACCATCGCAAGCAAGCGGGACAGAGCAGGGCAGACCGCTAAACTAATGCAAAGTAAACAAGTCTAAGTACATAGCATGTCAACACACCTTTTCAACAGAAGTAGTTAGAGAATTAAAACAATAACATAAAGATTCACATAGTTGGTGTCAGGTAATGAAACTAACGAAAACAGTCTAAAGCAAATGATGAGAAAAACAAAGACACATTTAAATAATACAATTTATAGCAAAACGAAAGTCATACATACTAAACATAACTAAATAAATGTAAATAATTGTAACAACTGAAGCATTTATCAAATCTATATACATATAATAAATCTGTAGAAAAGTAATTTTTGTACATCGAAAATATTTCCAAAAAAATAGCCAGGGTGTTAAAGGCAAACCAGCAGAACCTATTTCCGGCATTTTTGGATTTTTTGTCTGTTTATTTGTGCACGCATCACGTGAAATGTACGAAATCAATGTAAATAACTATTATACAGAAACATTGTGCGTAACTTGAAGAATTACTTAGTTTTTGTTTCATCGCAATCGGTTCACTCTATCAAAAGTTACATGAATTTAAAGTTTTCAAGAAGTAAAATTATCACAACACACACAATTCAGATGCTCGGACAGTTGAACTCGATATTCGATAGATGGCGTTGTGCATTTGAAGTCATTTTCTGAATCACGGTGTTAAGATTCTCCGCGAAAGATTGATGACTATAGAAACAAAATAATATGGTCGGTAGGTAAGTAGGGTAGGCAGAAAGGTAAGTAGAGTAGGGTTGACAGACAGATGGCGGGAGCTAAGCCGCGGGCACAGCTAGTAAGAAATAAAATACTCCAACATATAAGACAGATCTGGCAGAGAACTAGATCATTTTGTTGCCTCGTACGCAAATTACAGAGCAGGACAGATCGCTAAACTAATATCACGACCGGTATGCAACTTAAACAAGTCTTAGTAGCATGTCAAGGTAACTAACTAACTATTGCAAATTTGAATGTAATGTAACTTGTGCTGGTGTGGTCAGCGGCACAAGTTGTGAATCTTTTATAATGTCAAATAAAGTAAATGTTGTGTGGTTGAAGTGCTAGGAGGTTGGGATGATTAATTTGGTATTACTTTGGACATTTCATTAGATTATAAACTTTAAGAGAAAACGGAGGCAGAGAGTGCCGACTGAATTTCCTTAGTAAAAAGTTATAAATCCAGGTTTGGCTCTCGCCTATTTCCTCCTCCAATATTGGACCAATTTAAAAGATATTCCATAAACTGGTAAAGGAAGATATATACTATGTCCCTATGTTTTCCTTTTTTCATTTATATTTGTCAAATTTGTACACTAACCCTCTGTTGACAGCGCAATTTTGAGCATTTTTTAAGGGTTCTATAGTGCTTCTAAAGTTAATGTATCATCAAAAAGGAACTTTTGTTGACAAGTTGATCTGAAATTAACTTTTTCAATAAACTTGGCATAAGTACTGCCTGCACTTGAAGTAATAACTTCATTGATTAAGCTAAGTAAGTACAAGCAGACTAATCAAATTGTAAGTACCTATCAAGTTTGCGTCTAGTCTAGACTATAAATACATTTTCTTCATCCATTGGTTTAATTAAAACATTAGCAATTTAACTTTATCGATTAAATTCTGTATGCTCAATGTTTAGCTTAAGTGTTCTTCTTAGTGTGCTTGTAAATAGCTAGTGATTCCATTCCATTTCCATTGGCTTGATGCCATTGGATTCCATAAGATAGACATACTTTACTTGACTTCTAATTTATTCAGGAGAAATACTTTTGGTATTCATATTTTTCATCATGTCATAGTATTCTTCTTCCTCCAATAGTAATTCCAATTTGGTTACTTGGCTTTCCATTACAATATATAATAATAATGTGATAATCAATAATATTACTGACTTTAACGTCTAAAGTGGTTCGGTGAGTTTGTGTGCGAGTTATGCGACACATATCGCGGTCTCGCCCCACAGTTACACCCTAGGCACAGATAATAGATCACCATCTATATCCGTGGAACGGAACCGAACGCAATCGATTTACAAAAAAAAATCGATGAAGAACGCTAGTTACGTCGGCACGGTTTCTTTGTATGGGATGAGGCATTTGTATGCTAGTACAGGTGTCTCAAAAGAAAGTTCACATTTAAATCTTTTTTTAAAAGAAAAGTCTTAGCTTTATTGAAAAAATGTTTATTTTATATTGAAGTACACTGTTTGGGAATTTATTTTTTAAAAATAACATCGTCCAAATGTAAACCGTTGCGCTCTCGGCATTCATTTAGTCGGGCACTAAAATTGCCTATGACAGCTCGGCAGGTAGTCTCCGTGATGGCTGCCATTTCATGACGGATATTTTCTTTTAATTGTGCCAGGGAAGTCGGTTTATTAGCGTAAACTTTTGATTTGACATAACCCCACAGGAAAAAATCCATAGGCGTTAAATCGGGACTCCGTGGAGGCCAATTTATGTCACCTCGCCTGGAGATTAATTTGTTCGGAAAAATTTCTCGAACTCGAGGCAGAGATCTGTTGGACGTGTGTGAAGTTGCTCCATCCTGCTGGAACCATGTTCTTTGGTTGTAACCAGGAAAGTTTTGCAGTTGGGGTATGAAAAACTCGTCTAACATCTCCACATAACGCTCTGAATTCACTGTGAGTGTGCGTCCCCTTCCATCTTCAAAAAAGTAAGGGCCGATAATTCCTCGCGCCGGCATCGCTGCCTGTTCTTGGTCGCCCAGATTTTGGTTTCTCCAGAGTTGACCCAGTCTCTTCAAACTTCTCAACCCATTTTGCAATGAGACGAGTGCTAGGCGCATCATTTAAGTGACGAATATGTCGAATACTGCAGAATTTTCTACGCGCTACAGTCGCCGAATTACCGTTTTTGTAAAACTCACGTACGCACAACGCACGGTCCGCACCAGAGAAACGCTCCATAGCGACTAAATTCCCAAGAGCCAGACTACCGACTGACATACCCCCCGCGCCCCTCAGAATAGTTGCTTTCGCGTAATAAGATAAGCAAATGTGAACTTACTTTTGAGACACCTTGTATTATACTATCTGTGCCCTAGGAGACTGCGTCGAACTCGCAGTTACCACTAAATTATGCAATAGTACAAATTATATTTCTATAAGAAATATATGACAATTATTTTTTTTAGCAAATAGAAAACTAACCCAGAAACTCGTCAAAAATATTAGGAACGAGTACATATTTCGTAAAGCACCTGTGCACTAAAGAAAGCAAGGATAAATACAGATCCAATATTGACATAATAACAGTCCATCGAACTATTTTCTTGGCAATTTACACAGTTTGTGTACAGAACAGAAGCAATACTTTGGCGAACACTGAACAGTGACGAACTTAGCCGAACATGCCCGAATTCAACCGAACATCTGCCAAAACTAGCATTTATTTGTCCTTGCTTTAGCACATCGCTCTACACTCAGACGCCGAATTATGTTTGTATGTCCGTTTTGATGCTTGTCAATCATTAATTAATATTTTTAAATTATAATTGCTGAAATAAAATATAAGGTCATGTTTTGACATTTGGTTTCGTATTTCCAACTGGCAAAGATAGAATAAGATTGGGCTTAAACATAGATTGTTATTACTGTTTCAATATTGTACCTTCTTATTGCAGCTGAAAGACAAAGATTATTTTCGTAGCCTTTTTTTTATTTTATTTTTTGATGGGTTTGCTCTTGACTCTAGTTTAGGCTAAAGGTGACAGAGACAGAGTCGACGATGGAGTGAGCTTACCCAGAAGAAGCCTGTTCACTCTAACTTTGAAGAGATTCGGGTTGAATGCGTTCGGAATCACTGACGCAGGTAGCGAGTTCCATTCATTCGCAGTGCGCATTATGAAGGATGTTTGGAAGCGCTTGGTGCGAATTGGTGGAATGGCAACAAGGTAAGGATGTTAACTTGCAGTGCGTCTAGATGTCCTATGGTAGAAGGGGTCTGGTGGGATGAGGTCGTGGAGTTCTTCAACACACTCGCTAGATTTAAATAACACAACAAACAATCCTAATTACTCGCAATTTATGAGATGTTTCAGAAATATAAATAAAACAGCATCGGACCCTCAGAATGAAAGGGTTCTTACAGAAAAGCCAGAACTAATTAATTACAAAGAATAATCTTACCATATCTACTTACTGATGCTAAATAATAGTTCTAATAAAGGCAAGTCAAAGTACCGGAAAATAACAACCATGAACAAACTAATACACTACCAAAATGATATCAACAATCAACCTTAATAAAATATCTAAAAACCGTGAAAAAAATCGTGTCCGGAAGTTAATGGCAACACCCTGTATCTTCCCATCTGTACTTAATTAATTGGCCACATTAATAGCTGCATTCACAAGGTCTTGTGTTTCGACATCGGTCGTAATTTCAAAGATATAGATTGTTAATGCAGGCTTTAAACTGGTTGCAGACCGCGAGCTAAGCGAGTTAATATAGCTCGCAAAGCTGAGGTATTTAAAAAAGACATATATTATAGTTAACATTGTTTCACACTTGGCCGGTTTTTACTGGTGTGGGGTACACCAGTAAAAACCGTAAGTAAAAAGTGTGTGTCGGACTTCGCACATTTGGGGTTTCGTACCAAGCCGCAAAATTAAGTTGGTTGTAATAGAATTGTAGGAGCAGTGGTGACCCAGTGTTATCGGACGCGACTTACAAGTTGTAGGTCGTGAGTTCGAGCACATACAGGCGCTTTACTTTGTGTAAATTATTTCATCACCACTGCTCTCAAAACGGTGAAGGAAAACATCGTGAGGAAACCGGCATGTCCAAGAACCAAAAATTCGATGACATGTGACATCCACCAACCCGCACTGGGCCCGCGTGGTGGATAACGGCCCATTCCCTCTCACAGAGAGGAGGCCTGTGTCCCAGCAGTGGCAACATTAATAGGCTGATGATGTGATGTGTAATAGAAAATATTAGAGAATTTCAAAGAAAAATGAGATTCATTAATATATTGCTATTTTTTTGTGTAAAATATACGTAGTAATAAACATTATCACCCAAGTTCATAGGTCAATGGAAAGTTAAAAAAATCTTCGGCACAAAATTTTGTACCTATAAAAAATGACTTTGGTTCACATTCCTTTGTTTTCCCATATTTTAATAAAAAAACTTTTTTACAAAAAAATACTACTGACTTCCAAATAAGAAAACTACAAAGTGAAAAATAACTTTATTTTTGGAAGTCGGTGTCTTTCGTAGGTACCATTTTTTTGCGTTATGGATTGCAGCAGTCTCGAGAGATTTGCCGTTATTTATTGAAGAGTTCTGTTGTATATCTTCGAAGTTCTTCATCAGATCTTCACCAAATTAAAATGGGACCAATTTCGGCACATACTCTTTCAAACAAAAAAAAGAATTTTTAAATTCGGTTTACTATTGACGGATATATCGGTGAACAAACATAAAAAAAAAACATTCAAAAAGTCGAAAATAGAACCTCCTCCTTTTTTCGAAACTCTGTTAATAAAAGAAACAATAACAAGCTCAAAACAACGACACTACTCACTGGGGTGAGGTCAACACAAAAATTACTTGCCTCCCTTTAGTTGTATGGGAATTATAACAATAAAAAAAGAAAATTTTCAGAATTTTGGCTTTGGTTCAACAAGATGCATATACTGTGAAAGTTTGTAGACTGTAGCTCCAACCGTTTGTACCGTACACATAATACCATAATCACCCTACAAAGTTCCTCCTATAAACTACCAAACAGTAACTACAAACAGCTACACAGACCTCCTCTCTGTCAGAGGGGATGGCCGTAATCCACCACGAGGGCCCAGTGCCGATTGGTGGCAGTCACATGTCGCCGACTTTTTGGTTCTAGGACATGCCGGTTTCCTCACGATGTTTTCCTTCACCTGTTTTGAGAGCATTGGTGATGAAAATAATCAGCACACAATATGGAAAAAACCATCAGCTAGCTACGCTAAACTTACTCAGTATAGCTCCTGGTCTGCAACCAGCTTTATAGATGGCAGCTGATAAGGAATAACCAGCTGCCTCGAATAGTATTGAAGTTATTGCATAATTATAGACATTGATACGGACAAAACCTGCTAAGTGAGAGTCGAGTTATGTCGTTGGCCAGTGTAATACATAAGTTTTTATCAGCTGGCAACCTTCACGATGACGTATGAAAGTAGCCAAAAAAATGGCCTTCATATACATTGATATACTGAGTAGTACAGATTATGCATTCAAGTTTCAGATTGTTATGAATTACTAATTTTAGTGCAAATAAAAAACCCGCCAAGTGCGAGTCGGACTCGCGCACGAAGGGTTCCATACCATTATCGCAAAAAACGGCAAAAAAATCACGTTTGTTGTATGGTAGCCCCACATAAATATTTATTTTATTCTGTTTTTAGTATTTGATGTTATAGCGGCAATAGAAATACATAATCTGTGAAAATATCAGCTGTCTAGCTATCACGGTTCATAAGATACAGCCTGGTGGCAGACGGATAGACAGACAGACAGACAGACAGACGGATCGCGGAGTCTTAGTAATAGGGCCCGTTTTTACCCTATGGGTACGGAACCCTAAAAAATCACGTTTGTTGCATGGGTGTGTTTTTAGTAATAAATGTTTAATATTTTATTTTATTTCACTAAAATATTTATTTTATTCTATTTTTAGTATTTGTTGTTATAGCGGCAACATAATTATATACATCATCTGTGAAAATTTCAACTGTCTAGCTATCACGGTTCATGAGATACAGCCTGGTGACAGACAGACAGACAGACAGACGGACCGCGGCGTCCTAGTAATAGGGTCCCGTTTTTACCCTTTGGGTATGGAACTCTAAAAAAGACCATCTAGTAGCCAAATTGACCCGTCACAGACTACTTTTGTATATATAAAATATATAGTAACACAGAATATCAAGAAACAACACAAGTACAAATAGTCTCACATACAATACGTGTTACAAACAAGTATGAAAGACTGAAGGCAGTGTAATTAAAAAGAATCAGTCCTCTATAAAGTAAAAGACATCTCAATAAAAAACCACACACGACAACCATTACCCCAAACACAGCCTGAAGATTATATCTAAACATGTTTTAATTAGGCTTATGTTTAACTTACCACCAGATATAGTAACATATAACAGACAAAAATAGTAAATGATCACCAAAATTAAACCCGCATCTTATTGTAAAATTATAACCAAAGTTTTAACATCTCGCTATCCTGTTTAGGCAAAATGACTCCAAATAAATCATTGTTAACCCAAAAGTAGTAAATGATCACCAAAAGTAGTAAATGATCACCAAAATTAAACCAATGACCAAAAAGATTATAAAATTTCTGGGAGCAACTTGGAAGTAGCGCTCGCCGGCCGCTGCCGCGGCACCGCTCGCTTTGCTCGCTCGGCTCGCGCGCGGTTGGTCACAGTTCTAACCTAACCTAACCTATTTTACAACATTAAATAGCGCAATAATTTGCTATTAAAATTTGGTGATCAATTTACTAAATTTGGTGATCAATTTACTAAATTTGGTGATCAATTTACTAAATTTGGGTTTCATAGTACAATTTTAGGTAATAGAGGTTATGGTCACAAAGTAATTTTAGGTGGTCATTATATTTATCCCCTTTTAATTACACACTAAAAACACAAACTTTATTTCCCCAAAACACAAGCACATAAGTCAGATCAAGATCTGCTTGCATTATAAAAACTGGCCAAGTGCGAGTCGGACTCGCGCACGAAGGGTTCCGCACCATTATCGCAAAAAACGGCAAAAAATCACGTTTGTTGTATGGGAGCCCCCCTTAATTTATTTTATTTTAATTGAATAATTATTATTTTTTGAAGTGAATATACAACTAAATATTCTGTGAATTTTTCTAGCGTCTACCTGTTGCCGTTATTAATATCGAGCAAAAAACGACAAAATAATCACGTTTGTTGTATGGAAGCCCCCCTTAAATATTTATTTTATTCTGTTTTTAGTATTTATTGTTATAGCGGCAATAGAAATACATCATCTGTTAAAATTTCAACTGTCTAGCTATCAGGGTTCATGAGATACAGCCTGGTGACAGACGGACAGACAGACAGACAGACGGATCGTGAAGTCTCAGTAATAGGGTCCCGTTTTCACCCTTTGTGTACGGAACCCTAAAAAAACAACGTTAAAAAGCGCTCTCTCTTTGGCTCATATCTATATTTGGCTCACAAGGTGAACAGGAGTTGTCATGTCCCTTCGAGTCTTTCCAGTTCATTAGCGGGACCCAATTTGGAAGACGGGGGCAAAGAGAAGGACTCCTTAAGTGTAAGTACATGTTTTGTAGCGATTTCGTCAAAGTATTTTACTTTTACTGTCAGTCTTATAAACGATGCACGCAATTTCCATTTTCGAGATGATGTCATGATTCTGAAATTACCTAAATATGGGCTCCAAAATCGAAATACCATTTTCATAAGAACTCGTATGTTATGTTACAGTTTATGCATTTTGCAATGCGAACGTAGACACTTAGTAGGGTGATTGATGAATTTAACAATTAAGGTTACACTTGTCGACGGCACGAACAATTTTGTGCGCGGGGTTAAAACGCATCGACAACACGTGCGGAAGAGATAGATGCTGTGATGAGCAGTAGGAAGCTAGTTCGCGTACGAATACACACTTTTGCAAATTTGTAACGAAACCAACGAGTTGTGACGAAACCAAGCGCGCGGAATTTTATAAACAGACCTTTGGCAGTCTAGATATCATGAAAAAACGACTAAATTTATCTGTTCAAAATGAAATTATTTGCATTGTTGAACTACTAATCTATCCCTGTATGGAGGCCGTTTTGCAATTTTTCGTCTTATTATGGTATTTATTCGCGCCCAAAAATGCGTTAAAATTAGTGTCGAAATGTGGAACTTTCGACGCTTTCAAATATTTTCTTTTTTTGCTTTTTTGATTCCATACAGGGCTAGATGATGATGAGACAAATTGATATCACTTTTTATTTTGAACGTACATCGTCAAACAGTGGAATAATCCCTAGACTACGTTTGTATGGAAGGATTTTTGACTAGTGTAACCTTAATAATACAATTATAAGCGACATGACATCATTATTTAAAGGCGGCGAGAGCAGGCAGACGACATTGTTACCACCTCGGGTAAATTGCCATAGGAGCGTGAAGATAGGAACAAGCAAAGAGAGGCTTGTTCTTAGCAGTGGGTGAAGTCGGGCTGTGGTTGATAATGATGACAAGCGCCTCATTAGCTGGATTAATCTTCAGAGGATATAACATACTAACAAAAATACTGCAATCACCAATTCATATGCCAAGAACGGCGAGAAAGGTTAAACACCCTGAAACCATTTAACACTATCAGTCACTGGAAGACCATTTTCAGCAGTAAATAAAGTTCTTAAAACTAAACAAGTTCTTAAATCAGTACCTACAAGTCATAAATCAGTTATTTACGATTCTTCAAGATTTATTTGCGAATAATTTAAAAGTGATTCTGGCAACTAAAATGGCTGTTATTATAATGATGAATATCAATTTCATATCTTGTATGAATATAATTTGTATGCCACGTGTGTATCCTTCAATTTGCTTCCACTTAGTACTTATAAAGGGGTGTTGACACTTGTACGTAGTCTTGAACTTCAATGTAAACTTGATACGGGATCTTATTTTTATCTTTTTTTAGTCTCTTTATTTATTGGGGACTTGTAAGCAACAACAGGTTATGTCAGCCCCATCTAATAACTAACTTAGTTACACACACTTCTTAACACTATTTAGGACAAACTTATAAATACACTTAGATTTAATACTTGCAGGTATAGCTAACACAGATTGAAATTTGCCTTAATCTAGTAGATTTAATTTTAATCACCTACATAAAAGTCGATCAATATAAATTTTAAAGGACATGGCTAAATAAAGTATGGACGACTGCCCTAGCAATGTATAAACATTTTAACTAGTAATATGTAAAGCTGAATAGCTGAATATTAGTATTTCGTATGAAAAAAGTTTTAGAAACTTTTTTACATCGTCACAATCCTGAAAATAAAATCGTATAAAGTCCTACATCAATAGGTATACAAACTTGTAAAAGAATAAGATTTTGCTATGATGCTTTAGTATGGCGTTTAGAGGAGCTTGTGGCTAAATAATAACAGACGCAAAGGTCGATCTTCAAGGTAAAGAAACGCTTGCCGAGGTCATTCCGTGGATGGATGACCATCTTTACTTGTCGAGTTTCGTACGTGCCTTGGAAAGGGCTGTCATTTGAAGGTTCATGATGAATCAATACGCAATTGAAACTTAAGACCATACTAGTTGGCCCTGTACCAATACATAATATCTGGCGAACATATTTTTTTAATTTGGTTCTAAGCGAATCAAGTGTAATCGAGAAGAATCGATTGTAACTTTTTAGTGACAGTACTATATAAGTGCCGTTTCTTTCCAGATTTTGTCAATAATATCTAGAAATCAGAAAAATTCAATTAAAGAGATATCAACGTTTTGAGATATTTTTCTATAGGTACAAAAAATTAAATAATGGATAGGTACTGTTTATTTCGGCTTACGCAAATGTGTTTAAAAGTAGGTTTATTGACAAAAATTTTTCGTAGAACGGAATCTTATGTTCTTCTTGTCAAACAAAAACATGAAAAACACTTTTAATTATTTGATTAATTCACGAAAGTTCTAGAAGAATAATAAAACCGTAATAATTCATTAATGAATATTTGAATGTTACGAGCTAGTGAGAAATTTCTATACATGCTAAGGGCAGTTGTTTAGCCACGTCCTTTGAATGTAATTATTAAAATAAATTCTTTCATCGTTGCAAGCCACCCAAAAAACCGCTGCAGGCAGCAGTTAATATTTCCAAGCTTTTTTAACCGACTTACCAAAAAGGAGGAGGTTCTATGTTCGACATTATGTATGTTTTTTTTTTTTTTTTTGTGTATGTTCACCGATATCTCCGTCAATTGTGGACCGATTTTGAAAATTCTTTTTTTGATTGAAAGAGCATATTTCGAAATTGGTCCCATTTTAATTTGGTGAATATCTGATGAAGAACTTCGGAGATATACAACAGAACTCTTCAATAAATAACGGAAAATATCTCGCGACTGCTGCAATCGCATGTCTGTTCATTGTTTATACCATTTCATAACATAACATCACGCCAGTACGCTCTTAAGGTGTACGCAGATCTCTCATTTCACCGTTTATGTTCAAGTTTCATGGTATTTGTGTAATCTATTCTGGCGTTATAGGTTACTAAACAACTTGCCTATTAGGTAGGTACAACTAAAAAGTGAAAAATAAAAAACTTTTTTGCAAAAAAATACTACCGACTTCCAAATAAAAAACTACAAAGTGAAAAATAACTTTATTTTTGGAAGTCGGTGTCCATAATGCAACAAATTGGTACCTACGAAAGACACCGACTTCCAAAAATAAAGTTATTTTTCACTTTGTAGTTTTTTATTTGGAAGTCGGTAGTATTTTTTTGCAAAAAAGTTTTTTATTTTTCACTTTTTATTCTAATATGATCAAATAATTTTAAATTACATATATACAAGTAAGTATGAAATACGTATCTTCTAGATTACTGGCAAATTCCATATTTCATACCGCAATCCTTATGTACCCTTAAATATTGTCTTTTTTTTTGTTTTTTTTATGACCTAGTCACATGGACCTTTAAGTCAAGTCTTATTTATTTATTTATTTTTATTTTTATTTATTTTTATTTTATTTTTTTTAAAAACGTTGCCCCACACTAGGAATTTCTCCTGTATCGTGGGTGCATTTACAAACATATAATTTCACATACACAAACACCCAGAGCCGGAACAACTATTTGTAGATCATACAAATATTTGATCCGTGCGGGAATCGAACCCGCGACACGCAGCGCAGCAGTCAATCGCTCAACCACTGCGCCAACCGTGCGCCCTTATTTTAACATTCTGTAGTATGCATTAGAATACGAATGTAACAGATTCTAATGTTTTTTGGAGTATTTGGCAGCAAATTGTAAAGAGTCAGCCTTCCCAGTAAGCTTAGCGGAGGTAGTCAATACTACAATAAAATTCTCCGCTGCACTATCCTGAGATCGCTTCTGTCAATGATTTCACATATTGTCGAGTTGCGTAGACAGTTGAGACACAAAACTACACCAATTTAATATCACAATATCCACTAGGAATCAATTTGCAAATAATATTAACAGCCGCTGAACTTCACTCGAAAAAATCCCGCCAAAAACTCCCTTAAATATTGTCCCTATGCAAATTTACCGCCAACGAGCAAACCAACCTTAACCCTATAAAACTGTCCGGACCTTCGTGGTCAGGCACAAAATTATGACTTTATAAAAAAGTTATTTATTGCATCTTTTTCGGCTCCGAAATCAATTAATGTACAAGAACAAGCGCCAAGCAATCACTCATATTTGTGCTTTAACCGGCTCGACATGACCAGAGATTTTTGAGGCAACCTTTTTTTTTAAATATTAAGTTATTATAAGGCTGTAAGAAGTACGCGAGAAGCGAATTCAAAGTCTTTGGTACGAACACTTTATCGTTAATCTTGATAAAAAGATTTTCTACTTCGTAATATGCGCCTTTTGAAGATTTCTCCTGACAAAAAGGTCCCAGTGTGCCTAGGCAAGTTCGCGCACCCTCAGTGTACGGTATATATTGAAGAATAGGGCAAGGTTTTCAAAAACAAACAATTGACAGAAAACTCATCACTATGACCGTCCCGCTTAAGTAGCCAGTTTCACCTTTTTGGAACACTACCTAAAGTAACATTTCCCGGTTCCAAATTAAGGCTTAATTAACAATTGTCTCACAAACTTTTCACGACTGAGTTCAACCAGGCATCCTTACAACTTGCATCTTGCACTAATGAGCTAAACCCACCATAAGGTGCCTTTTCTGCAATACCAACAATTCATTCCCCGATAGGAATAGACACTTTGTTTACCCAGAAAGGGCGAACCTTTTGCAGAGATCCGAATGTATAGACCGGGACAATCTTACGCACATCTCCAAGGCTTGCCTATTGAGGTGTCGCAGCTAACGAGCAGATTTCAGATATCTAGCACAATGCAAGAAAGGTAGAAGACAAACATGAAACAATGTGTGAGAGGGAACACGTAGATAAATTGTTGTGAATAGTTGAAAGGGAGACTGGACAAGTGAGAAACAAAGGGGCAGACGGTCATCGTCTAAATCGTTACAATGGAAATTAATGGGTAAAATGTTTGCCAATACTGACGGTATCGAAATTCAGAAGATATTTTTGACGTCCACAAATCCGCACAGGACCCACGTGGTAGCTTATGGCCCAGTCCCTTGCACAGAGGATAAGCCCATGTCTAAGAAAACATTAATAGTTGATTTTAATGCTGGTGATGGATATCATCTAGCAGATTTTGTCAAATTTACCGTTTTAAAAAAAGAATCATGTGCTTGCATATGATTAGCATGTGTAATCCAACTTCAGTTCAGTTCGTTTTTGATAGTGACAGAGTTCAGTAAGAGGACAGTAAAGTAATTATTGTCATTTTTCATTAGCAGCAAGGTGTTAAAACTTCTCCGCTTATTTACAGTTTGTATCTAGTGCGACAACTTGTTAAAATTCTGCTAGATACACATCAGTTGAATAAATCTTATTGTGTCGGGTAAAAGGCGATTGACATGTAGTTAAAAGAATCTTTGCACAGTAGTGCACTTGTTTTTATAGACATGTGAATATGTGATTTAGGCTTTCGCTGAAATATCCAATATGAGGTCCAGGTATAAGGCTCCAGGCATCATAAATTGGGTTTAATTTCACCATCATCATATCAGCTGAAAGACGTCCACTGCTAGACATAGGCCTCCCCCAAGCGTCGTCACATTCACCGGTCCCGTGCGTCACGTAACAAGCTAATCCCCGCAATCTTGACCAGGTCATCGGTCCACCTGGTGGGAGGCCTTCCAACGCAACGTCTTCCGGTTCGCGGTCGCCACTCCAGAACCTTTCTGCCCCATCGGCCATCCGTTCTGCGAGCAATGTGCCCTGCCCACTGCCACCTAAGTTTGGCAATTCTTCGGGCTATGTCGGTAACCTTGGTTCTCTTGCGGATGTTCTCTACCTACTCCACCCACTCAACCTACTCTACCTACTTCACCTACTCTACCTACTCTACCTACTCTACCTACTCTACCTACTCTACCTACTCTACCTACTCTACCTACTCTACCTACTCTACCTACTCTACCTACTCTACCTACTCTACCTACTCTAACCTACTCTACCTACTCTACCTACTCTACCTACTCTACCTACTCTACCTACTCTACCTACTCTACCTACTCTACCTACTCTACCTACTCTACCTACTCTACCTACTCTACCTACTCTACCTACCTACTACCTACTCTACCTACTCTACCTACTCTACCTACTCTACCTACTCTACCTACTCTACCTACTCTACCTACTCTACCTACTCTACCTACTCTACCTACTCTACCTACTCTACCTACTCTACCTACTCTACCTACTCTACCTACTCTACCTACTCTACCTACTCTACCTACTCTACCTACTCTACCTACTCTACCTACTCTACCTACTCTACCTACTCTACCTACTCTACCTACTCTACCTACTCTACCTTACTCTACCTACTCTACCTACTCTACCTACTCTACCTACTCTACCTACTCTACCTACTCTACCTACTCTACCTACTCTACCTACTCTACCTACTCTACCTACTCTACCTACTCTACCTACTCTACCTACTCTACCTACTCTACCTACTCTACCTACTCTACCTACTCTACCTACTCTACCTACTCTACCTACTCTACCTACTCTACCTACTCTACCTACTCTACCTACTCTACCTACTCTACCTACTCTACCTACTCTACCTACTCTACCTACTCTACCTACTCTACCTACCCTACCTACCTTCCTAATACTTTTCTATCTATCATCAATAGTTTCATTTCCGATTCGTTCACGCTAGGAACCACCGAGCATAGCTTTCTCCATAAATCTATGCTCCTTTAAAACTGCATCTTAGAAACTATCAGCAAACAACACATCATAAGGCCGAGTGTTGATAAACAAAATTATGTGACAAATTGTAAAGAGCGTGTTAGCTACTTTGGTATGTGATTAGTTGAATATTCAACAGCTAAATCCTCTCACTTGAGCCTTCGGCTTAATTTATGACGCGTCGATTATTCATTTCAAGCAAGCGAGTGCTAAACCATGCAACAGCTTACTTGCTCATCCCGGAAACCAACCAACAGTTGTTTAGTAGGAAATTTAAATACATTCGCTATTTCTATTCATTATTTTCTTATAGTAGCTGACCCGAGTATAAACTCTAGAGTCAAGGAAGACACTGCATTGTTACTTGTTCCAATGTCACAATAAATCCTAAAACTAGGGACATATATTTTAAATTGCACACGACTTTATTTTTGTTAGGTTGGTAGTACTAAGTTATGGTAAAGAAGTTATGTAAAACATTTACATGTTGGCTTTTGCTTACAGAAAAGACATTTTTTTCGTAAAATGTAAATGATTGTGTGCACTGAACAATAATATGCACAAAAACTGAAACTGAGAATTTCTTAAGAAAATAATCCACAAAATCAACTCAAGTAATCAAGAATTTCAATCTGAGAGATTAACATCGGGAATCTCCGTTGTATCGAACAAAAACGCTAAATAGGATTTCTCTACCTCTTATTGCATTGAATACAGTCATTTCCTAAGCTGTTAAAGCTATAAAAACATAGCTGTATCCGTCCAATAAATCTATTGGCCAGCCGATTCTTGCAATTTGTAGGAGAAACTGCGAATCCTCACGTACAGACTACCTAGTACTCAAGCTGACCGCATTATGTTCGTAATTAAAGGAAATGGCAACATTTGCGAGATTCTCAACGATTATCTACCTTTTATAGACTTAGGAAAAATGTTTGGACTTATTTCTTTTTATTCTGGGTTCACGTTTATTGGCAGCTAGTCTCGTCTGATTGAAAGCGAAGAGATAATTGTAACGTTAGTACTTGTTTTTTTTATATTTGGCTCTAAGGCTGTGTTCTTTTATTTTATAGTTCCAAGTTCCAATCCTTTAAATGCCTCTAGTTAAAGATAAACATCTAAGGATAAAAAAAAACTAAAAAGGTCTCACCTGGCAACACTTGTCTATGATAAAATCAAGATAGTGGACGATCACGTTTCGGAGGGAAATTGCCGCAACCCGTCACATTGTCGGCTTGTTACTGCAATAAAGAAATACATTATTTGTTTTACAGTGGGAGCTTCCGTAGAAGTTGAAAACAGGAAAATCTTTTAAAACTAAATTCATTAAAGTTATCATTTGGTAAACCTGGTATTTCAGAACTACACCAAAAACTGTTATATAGGCAATCGCTAGCTATTTTAGTTTAATTTATATTAGAATGTGATACACTTTTGTTTTCCTCTTCAGTCCATAAAAAATCTAGCCCATATGTTTCTACCTCTCATACCAGTATCAATACCACCATAAAAAGCACCCACTACACAAAGAAAAAAGTTCCCAAACATATGTCAAACTTTTTTCCTCCCCAAAAAAAGTTGTTCAACATTCTCCAAAACACCAGTAGGCGTTTGAAAAAAGAATAATTTAATCGGTACCATTGTACCCCTGTCATCACATCTGCATACAAAGGGTTAGTTGTAACGGAGGCAATAAGACCCCACTGACGGCTCAAGCATTGTTTTGATAACGGTCGAACTTTTTGCTAACCGCTTGCTAGAAATGTGGATTAACCGATAGAGAATTACGATTGTTATTTTTTTATGTAACGGCATTAGTTACGGTTTGTCAGATGAATAAAAAACGGAGCATCACTGGCAGGTTGATAGAAAAAAAGATGGCGGCGACCGGGAATTGAATGCAACTGTCAAAATCGTGACGTTTGTTTTTTTATTTGTTGTTGCATGTATTTCGTATCCTTTGTGATTCAAAGGTCGTAGACATCCTTATATCAATCTCTTTACGGAGTAACGACCTAGGATTTAACACAGCATTCATAAAGACCAGTCATTTCCAAAGTGGACCAGAAAAATTCACCAAAGTACCATGGACAAAAAGTCTATCCATTGTTATTTCTAACACAAATCCCTAAAAAAAAATACAAGCAAGTAAATGATAAATTCAACTATTGTCAGCAAGAAAAACCATTTTCCCGGCTTTTCATTAAATTGGATTCTCATTATTTCGCCATCACTGGAATTATTGACCATACAAAGGAAAGACAATGACTCCATGCCAAGTATCGATCATATCAGCGCAAACGCAGCATTCTTTTGCGTCACTCTGACTCACACGCAGGTGACATTACTATTCCTTGTATGCTATGTAGTAAGACAATCGTTGTGGTGTCGAGAGATTAGTCATCTACACTTGTCATTAAGTGATTAATTTGTATTAATAGTTATGTTGTAAATTGTTGAGATTCTTTGGTTTATTAGCTTAACTGTGTGGTGGTAATCATTATAACTCTAGAGCTTTGAAACATAAAACCATGGCACAGAATACTTTGAAACAATAGAATTCTCAAAATACCTGTGCCTATGAGAATCTTCGTTATTTTTTTAAAACAAGATCAATTCGTAATTTGTTTCCAAAAGTTACTAGGACTCTCTTGTAAAACGTCCAGACTTTTGATGCAGAGGGACCTTGCACCTACATTCTGGCAGTTTATTTTTCGCTATTTATAAGTACCGGTAAGAGACTAAAGCCTTTCTAATCCGTTTGTAGCGGCGGCATCAACGCCAACACTTACGAACTATTGACATGACGTCACTTAATCCTCCATCACGCATCAAAGCTTTCGGCGTGATTTGAATAAGTTGGGTAGTTGAGTTGCCCGGACCAGACGAAACACCCGTCTGGTCGGAGGATCCTCCCTTTTCAACGGAGTTTTGTGGGAATTTACACCCTGTTCCGCATACCTCCAAACGTTTACCAAACTTGTTGCATTTTCCGTCATACAAATTAAAACGTTCAGTTATTTAAATTTTATGTACAGTAGCGGTACAAAGGCGTACTTATTGCAACAAGGCATTTTCTAACAGTTAACCTTAAGGTTTCAAAGGCTACACTATTGTGGAGGGAATTCTCCACAACATAACCAAGCCAGATACCTACATATATTAACTAAAATAATAACTAAACAGAACAAGGAACACTAGTTCTTCCAAGCGAAAAATTCCCTCCGCTGTCTACAATCCACATCGTCATAACTGGTCCAATAAAATTACAATTCAAGTCCAACACATGTCGCCGACAACCGTTTTGTGTTGATATCATGAGAACCAACGTAACATTACAATAAGTGTACAGTTAAATTCTTGGGAAATAACAAAACAAACTGTTGAAAGTTTTAACAAAACGCTTTTTAACAACGACGAGATTTCGAACGGTGGCGCTTTAAAAGTCTTCGTTTGGTGGCTGATTCAGTTATGAAATGTTATGTAGAATGGTATGTTTCATGACGCAATCAATGTGGAAATTTAGTTGAGCTATCCAAAACCTATCCCGGAGTCTCTCTAAGGGATCGAATCCGAAACGAGGTGATCCGGCAGAGAACCAAAGTTGTCGACATAGCTCACAGAATAAGCAAGCTGAAGTGGCAATGGGCCGGCCATATTAGCCATAGAACCGATGACCGTTGGGGAAGACGTGTTCTTGAGTGGAGACCGCGAATTGGAAAACGTAAGGTGGGACGCCCTCAGGCTAGGTCGAGTGACGATCTTCGCGGGGTGGCTGGTAGCAGCTGGATAAGATACCGGAAATCGAAGCAAATAGGCGTGCAATTTGAGAGGCCTATGTCCAGCAGTGGACTGCTATAGGCTGATGATGATGATCCCTAACAATCAACATAAGAAGAGTTTCTTGCACATTCTTTTCCATAGAGATCTACAATTCGTAAAGAGCAATCAGCTTCTTCTTCATCTTTCTGCCTGACCGATTCCTTGACAATTCAAAAGTGTAAAATTTTAATTAAGGAATTAAATAAATATATTGGTTTGATTGAATTTGATTTGAGTCTAACTGTAGAAATAAAATAACACCATTCAGGTTTATGTATACAAACATACAAAACCAAAATCATTTATTTTTATTTTACATAGGCCTACATGGGCACTTATAAAACGTCGACAAAAGGTTCACGGTTAGGGTTAGTCGTTTCCTATGGAGAAAACCGGCAAGAAACTCCATGGTTACTCTTTTAAAAATGGTTTGGTTTTACAATATTTCCATTCTATACAAAGGTAAAAAAAAACAAATTAATAAAAAAATTAAAATAATGTCAAACAACACTAAATTTAACATGTGGCACAAATGCTGTTATCAGTGTTGTGCCTATTCTTAGCAAAAGGCTATAAAGATGATTGAAAACCATTGTAAAAAGTGTAATTAAAAGAAGAAAAAAAAAAAGAAAAAATGAGATTAAGAATAGTTTGAGACACCACATATTTGTGCCGTTTATGAGTTACCAGGGAAGCCGCATGCGCAGAAGGAGCTAAATCCAAATTTTTTATCTTCAACGTAGTCCTTGATTTTATAATATGCTTTTTTAATAAGGACACGTTTGATGTACAGAATGGTTATCAGAGCACTTTCCAGATCCAACAATATCACTGGCTACTAGTGGCTACTGGCCAGGATCAACTTAAAAGAAACTTATCTCTAAAATCTTTTTAAAGACGTTAAAAGCCCTTCTCTATAACTGGTCCAGCGAACAAAACAAAAACTCTTCTAATTACAAATTCAAAATCCACTGTCGGGTCGGGTCCATCTAAATTCATGAACACGTTTGCCCATAAAAACAAAGGGAAATATGGTCGTAAACACTAAATACATCGACGGGGTTTTAAGGACAGTGGTTCATTAACTTTTTAAGACCACCTATGCGGCTTGAGTGTAATAGAAACTTAGACGAAGCAGTTTTCTCTATAGGTGAAACATTGTATTGTTCCATCCAGAGACAATTTTGTGAGCCATCTAAACATTTTTGACGTGACAACGTCTAATAAATCGATGAAAGCCGGCTGCACGCACAAAAAAGGATGACTCAATGTAACGTTACGCTCAATGTAACGTTACGCTCATTGTAACGTTACAATGACGTTAATTGTATCGTTATGTATGTGATGTTGTCACGTTAAACTATCGTCCGTAAACCTACTTTACAGACAACCAATTTTTGATAATCTATAAATGACAACGTCTAATAAATCGATGAACGCCAGCTGCACGCACGAAAAATGATGACTCAATGTAACGTTACGCTCAATGTAACGTTACGCTCATTGTAACGTTATAATCATAACGTTACAATGACGTTAATTCTATCGTTATGTATGTGACGTTGTCACGTTTAACTATCGTCCGTAAACCGACCTTACAGGCAACCAATTTTTGATAATCTATAAATCCTACAGGTATAGATTTGCCCCATAGTTTTCCACTCTGCCCGATGTGTTGTCATATTCTACTAATATAATAAAAAATAGATTTTATTTTGCTTGATGCAGGCACAGCCACCCAACGCGAAGAAAAAAATTTTGGTTCAAATAAATTGCACTAGATGGTGTGATAAGCTTCGATTTGTTATTGAGTTTATTGAAATATTAAGATTTTCTAGAGACGATCATAGTAAATGTATGTACCAGTGGCGGCTGGTGGATCATAGTAGTGGTAGTGCACTTTGCCGTCTCACTGGGTAATTGTGTTAGATTTGCTAAAATTCACAGGAGCCTATGTAAATCGGCAAATCATCTCGCTAGCGACTTCTAATTCGACGCCAACGCCATCTAGTTACGTCGTTGTACAACTTTTAATGTTGGTCGACCCTAAGATAAATTTCGTTCGTCAAACCTCGCCCGCTCTCGGTAATCTTCGGTTCGCTGGTGCGGCGCACGAGAATGGTCATATTTCGCCGTACATTTTCTATTGAACTATCTCTGTCTCACGCGCTAGGCGTTTTCGCTTGTTTCTCATAGAATTGTATGAACTCTCGCCGTGCGCTTTAGCCTAGCGCACGGGGAGTATTTTTTACAGCAATATATGTCTTATTACTTTAGCAAAGAGCTTAAATTTGTTCGTCATAATTTCGTATATATTGAATAGATCGTTAATCAGATATTATGAAACATTTTTTTATTTTATTTCTAAACCTTTTTAAATCTGGCAGTTCAGTGCACGAGTGAACTTAAAGTACAGCCGCCTCTGGTATGTACTTGTTTAATTAACTCTCCTAAGCACAAAATTAAGGAATATTGGGCACATAATTTGCATTTTAATGGATCATTTAAAATTGTTTACAATAGATGGTGCGGTATTAAATTGTTTATTGTCAATAATTTTTTTTTTTGTAACACATTTTGGTACAATGAAACTGTAAAAACGTGCACAGAAATACTATAAAACAAATCGGCGCTGTATTTAAAATAAAAGTATTCACTAACCGAGTAAAACGTTTTACTTGCAAGTCGCTGCTAACACCATCTATATCCGTGGAACGGATACGATTGCGATCGATGTTCTTAGAAAAATAATCAGTTAAATCAGACGAAAAACGCTAGTTACGTCGGCACGGTTTCTTTGTATAGGATGAGCATCTGTATGCTAGTATTATATTATCTGTGATGCAGGTAATCTCTGGTAGCTATGATCCGATTTTTTTTTTTTTTTTGTAGTCTCACACTTGACCACTATCTTACCTAAAGGCATGCGATGATGTAGTGGACGGTGGAGCACGCTTGCCTAGAAGTAACTACTCACTCTTGACTTAAACACCACCAGATTGTAGCTATCGGAAAACACAGATGCCGGCAGGGAAATTTATTTATTTAATCCGTAGCTGTACGCATAATAAAAGTATTCCCAAAACGTTTAGTGCGTATGGGTGGGATGTCCACCATGTACCGATGACTCATACGCCGTACGTCTTGTAGTCCGATGATGAAACGGGCTAGACGAAATTGTATCATGCAATTCCATCGCACACTCCCGGAAATGTAACCGATAAGCTGGCAACTCGGCGTCGACGTTCAAGGCTCTGGAGTTTTGACTCGACCAGTGCCTCATTGCCGATGAGCTGTCTTATGAAACGTCATACAAGGCTTCCCAACTTTTTTGCAGCCAGCGGAGCCTTTGCCTCAATGAATGGTCCAAAATTGAGAGTCGATATCAACGTAATGCCGATTTTCTTCATTCTTCGCTGATATAAAGCTAAACTGTAGCTTAGCCTGGTTCGTATTTATTGCTTTACGCACACAAAAGTACAGAAGGTATTTTCCAGTTAATCTTACGGTGATACAGAAACAAATATTGATAGATGCAATATTAAAGTTTTGTAACACGGGAATGAAGCCGAAAAATCTAGGTACTTGTTTTCATAAAGTTTGGACACAGCCTTCATTTTGTATTTTCTTCAGCCATTAAAGAATCGAACTACAAAAAGCTTTTAATTGTACAACCTTTGTTAAAAGGTTTTTATGTTTATTGGTCGAGCGTACAATGAGGCAGTTAAACAATAAATCTCCTTCTTAGATCTCAAAAGATCGGTATTTAAAAGAAAAGGATTGGCTACTATTTACATGCTCCATACAAAACAGTGAAAAACGAAACAGTCGAAAAACAGGTAGACCTTTTATGTTAAACACATACAATAATAGGAATATATGTAGGTTTAAGTTTCATCATCAAACACCGAGCACCATTCAGCTCCAAGATCTCAAAAAATCGAGTAACCACAAACTATTGTGTAGACGGCCATCAGCCACAATTCCCATATCAACACACAGCCATCACAGTCGTCACATCATCCATTAGCGATACGACGTAACGCAATTTGAGGAACTGTTCGGTTGTCGACGCCGCAGTAAAGGGCCACTTACACTAGGACAAAACGACTTCGGCGGGTAGGCGAAGATACTCTCGTTGGGCGTCTTCGCCCAATGTTAACACCTAAGGCCGAAATTCAGGTCTTTTAATTCCTTTTGAAGGAAACTTCTTCCACTCCAATCGACTCAATCACCATGACAACATGAAAAAGCCCTCGATTTATGTCAAAAAATTCCAATTAATTAGTATGGTTGGGTCGAATGTAGGAAATGGCTAATAGAAATTCTTTTAGCGATGACGTTTGTCAAAAGTCCAAATGTATCGCATTGGCATGCACGTGGTCAGTCTCATTCATTTTGAACTTTTGAAATGATTTTTACTGATAAAAAAGCCACTTTTTCTGGAGCCCGTATACAGACACTGGCAGGCTGAACTCAGCAGTCGCCTCTACGCAAACAACGTTTCGACCGAGCAGACATCCTCACTCCGCTAGAGTCGGTTGCTAGCCCAGTGTAAAAGAGCCATAAGTTTCTAGGAACTGCGCCCGCGCAACCAACATGCGCGCGCGTGATGGCGCGCATTTATGTGCAGGCTTTGTGGTACAGTTGGTAGTTTTAGGAATTATTGGTAAATGACATGTGTATGACTGTATGAGTACTGTTTGGAATGTTGAGTGACTCCTGAGTAACTCGTGTTCGGAATGCAGACCGGTGCATTGACGGTAGAATATTTATAATACGGTCCATTTTAATGTCATATGTCGATGTACGAGTAAATGCACCTTGGTACATAAGAAGTGACGATCTTCACCGTGACTTTAAAACGGAATTCGTCACCACCATCATCCAAAAATTTGCTGAAGCCCACGAACACACACATCGACACGTGAATGTTGAGGCTATCCATCTGCTAGACAATACAGATTTAGTGCGTAGGCTTTAGAACTAAACCTTTTGAATTAGTGTAGTGTACAAATTGAATGTATAATAGTGTCAACGCTGTTTTAAATAACACATAAACATAGTATTTTTATAAATTATATCAGACTGTGTGTCTACGGAGTGCTACGGACTTGTGTAAAAGTGCAAATGGACACTACTCTTAGTTTTAACATAATCTATCACGTAACATATTAAGTTAGAGTAAAATTGCTTATTGGTCTTTTAGACTAGATCGTAATTAATTATTAAGAATTTTGTTCTTAATAATAAAAAATATATATAGACGTTGCGGTATTGGATTCTTCCGTTAAAGTCCACACTAGGCACAATATACGCTGATCACAAGAATAAAATAAGAACCCTTCAGTACATCTAGTTAATCTTCGAAGTCATAGTCATTTTCTTTCCTCCTTATCGTGTTGAATGAACTCAAATTTTCGCCGACTAGAATGTCAAGTTTATTATTACGTAATACATCGGTCTCAGTGCAAACAATATACTGTTTTATTTAATCACTTGCTTCTGCCAGCGGGAATATGAAACTTGTGTGGAGGGAACATTTTCCCGGGATAAAAAGTGTCCTATGCGTTATTCCTGGCTATAATCTATCTCTGTACCAAAGTTCACCCAGATCCATCCAGCCGTTGCCGCGTTGGAGCGTGAAGAAGTAACAAACATACAAAAACACATACACTCACACATTCATATTGTGATATCGATATTTGCTATGTCGTTTGCTAAATACGTGGACAGGTTAGTTGTAGAAACACATTCTAATGCAAAATGTCAAATACTTAGTTATTTTTATAATCCAACGTGACGCCTAATGTGACTTAATGCTATTAATTTACCTAACATAACAAGTGTTTGACCTTGGATATTCTAGTATTATATTATCTGTGTCTTAGGTATCTCAACCGTGAATGAGACAAAAACAAGCAGATATCTTAGTTTTAGTCGAAAAAATATCTCGTTAGATGACTAGTTTAGCTTGTTTTAAAAAAAAGCAACAAAATTAAGGAAAATATAAAATAATTAAGCACATAAAAAGAATGCTAAAATTAACGGCTAAATTGCATTGGTGTGTTGTCTGCTAAATATGTCGTTAAAAACATGTTTCTTTTTTATTTGGTTTCGTAGATAAAGTTCTCGTAATATCTGTGGGAGAAGTGAATATTTTAACGCCTTAACCATAGACTATGACCAGCCTAAACGTCACATTTTGATAAGGATTTCCTACACTGACATTTGCGTTTTATCTATAATCGCTTTTTCCACTAAGTTGCTTTATTAAGTGCCTCTACATACAAAAGCCGAATATTTCATGTGTCGATGCTTTGATAAGCGACAGTGAAGCTTTTTCATAGCTAACAGAAACCTGAAGAATTAGGTGAAACCTTATCCTGTCAGGCGCGGATACAGGGGGATATAACAGGGGCAATTGGGCCTCGACCAAACTGGTAGTATGAATGGTCAACGGAAAATCTATCTAGACCCGAGGCGAGGTGCAAAAAAGATTTTGGTAAAAAATTTACAAAAAATCCAAATGCTTTTGAAGTATAGTCAAAACCTGAGCTAAATCATCTCTCTATGAAGTCCTCAAATTTTCATGTGTTGTGTCATTTAAAACAACTGTGGTATTCAAGCTTAAATTTTATGAAAAAATCTACTGGAAAAATCAAGAGGGTTATTAATACGATCCCAAATGCAAAAAAAGCATTTTTTTCAGTGACAGCTTGCCTCCCGCATAGCGAATTTCTGGATGCGGGCCCCGTGCCCCAAAAGGTGCATAATGTTCTCAAAGATTGTGTCAATAATATTACCCATAACAGGATATTGATCCTCACTCACGTAAAGCTGCGTCAGCATAGTATATATCCTGCTACTTGTCATGCGCCACGGATCACCTCGGTCGCTCGGCCGAGTAAACAAGCAGTCTCAGTTTTGTGTATAGTGCATACAAAACAAGGTTTTTTTGCGTTTGCGGCTATTCAAACGGTTGCTCGAAATGGTTGTTAGAAAATCATTAGAAACAAAAGACGTTGAAAAGAAATCTGAATGGCCTTTTTCGAACAAATCACTAGAGAAGTATTTAAATTTAGATACTAAAGCTCCTTGAAGAAGCTTTTCCGATAAAATTTAGACGTCTCTGGGATCACTCACGATAATAGGGTAGTTTACAAAAACTAACTATTTCGTACGTCAGTTAGATAACCTAAAAATATATAGGAAACGTATTTTTCTTTTGCAGCGTAAACAAAGAATTACGACGATGTGCGTTGAAATATCGTGTGACTTCACGGTGTGCTACAATTTATACTGACAAAATGACGTCACAAGCCCTCACTTCTGAACTTTGATGCGCTTTACCTTTGTCCGCCAATTATGAACCGATTTTGATAATTCTTTTTTTATTTGCAATCTGGTGCTTCTCATTTAATGACATTTAAATTTGATCAAGATCTGACGAGTAGTTTTAAGTTATCGTTAATAATGCGTATTTTCATGGTAATATAAGGTACCAAAACTAAAAAGAGAATAATAAAAATCATATTAGCAAATAAATTAAACCGACTTACAAAACACTACAAAGCGAAAAATAACTTACTTTTCGACAGTCGGTGTCAAAAACGAAAAAAATTGGTACCAAAGACACCGACTTACGAAAAGGAAGTTATTTTTCGCTTTGTAGTGTTTTGTTTTGAAGTCGGTTTAATTTTTTGTTAAAATGTTTTTTGATGATGCATCACTCATACTAAGAAAAATATAAGTAGACTTTGTCCAAAGAGATCTACTAATACAGGCAAACTCAAATCATGGAGACGTGAGCTCAAATACAGCTACTGAAAACTATCGTAAATATTACTAGCTGCTTTGTTATACAAAATTCTGAGAGCCACATACGTTCAATGTTCCTCAACAAATATTTTTCCATAGTTAACTCAAACCCGTACAAGGCAAATGTAAATAAAGATGAATATTAAAATCCACAATACCAAGGTCAGACTCGAACCCACGGACCGTGCAAGCAAACACACATCCTCCGGAAACTGAGTCATTGGTGACGTCAGAAACTTAATACTATTTTAAGAAAATTGGTAGTGGGCATTTGAAGTGTAAAAAGTTATAATGTACGTTCGGGGAATTTAATTACAGTCTAAGTATGGACAAAGATAATTAGATGAAATTACTGTTTTAAGTTGATGAAGATGAAGAACATAGTTTCATTGTGTCATTCTTCTATTTTACGACAGAGACACTGAAGTACTTTTACAAGTATAAATTGAAGCCATAGTAAAAATATTACCCAGTCAGCAGAGTACGTAAGCTCCTTCTTATCAAAATAAATTAAAAAAAAAAAAACAAAAATCCTGATTGCTTAAAAAGCGAACTAAAAAGACGTAAACTAGAAGAAAATCATGCTGTGCAGTCGGAGGATACATATTCGCGAGCTGGCTGACCAAAACCAGATGTATCCTCCGAGTACACAGCATGATTTTTTTCTCCTTGTTTACGTCCTTTTTCTTCGCATTTCAAGCAGTCGGGTTTTTTGATTTTTTAATTTTTACTATAACTTTTTAGTAAATATTTTTTTCGAATTAGGTACATTTAAACATAAATCACCTCTTAAATCCCTTTATTTTGATCCCCCACACGATAGGTACGGAAGAGAGAAAAAAATTGGGCCTCCACAATATGACGCCCAAAATCCGCCATCTTTATATTTTCCAATTTAAATGTAGCCAGTGACACTCGCAGGATTAAGACCAAACGATTGACGTACGAATCATCAAAATCGGCCACCGCGTTTGGTCTCTGGAACGCCACATAGGAACACACATACATACATACATAGACTGATAAACACATTACCCAGTAGGCAGTCGGGTAAAAATATCAAGGACGAAAACATTACCTAGGTACTGTCTCGCAAGCTCTACTGAGGCCCTGGGTTCCATTCAGGAATCAGCCAAATTGTTATTGGGGTTTTTCTACTTGGACTTCCTCAGTAACAGTCCAAAGTCTGGATTTGTGCCAGCTTGGTGTCAATAATCTGGCCCCCCATTATTTGGAGCTTAAACATAACTGCCAAAATTTGGGCCCACTTCGAGGAACACAGGCGTATCATCATCTGCCTAGCCTTTTTCCCAACTATATTGGGGTCGGCTTCCAGTCTTACCGGATTCAGCTAAGTACCAGTGTTTTACATGGAGCGACTGCCTATCTTACCTCCACAACCCAGTAACTGGGTAACACGGTACCCCTTGGCAAGACTGGTGTCAGATCTCAAGCTTCTGACTACCTGTAACGACTGTCAAAGATCTTCAAATGACAGCCGGGACCAACGGCTTAACGTGCTTTCCGAGGCACGGAGGAACACAGGCGTATATATTTATTTGTTTTGACTACTCCTACTACCTGAAAATACAGCGAAACACTCAAATGAAATTATAGTTTAATGTATAATAACTTAATACGGGTTCAGATAACATAATTATGCTTCGAAATGGATGGAGAAGCCATAATATTATAATGATTGAAGTAACTTACTAATAACGTTCTTAGCTATTATTATGTTTGAATGTTAATTCAAGACGAGATGGCTTATGTATGACATCATTGGTGATCTGATGACATAACTGACATACGTGCAGACTAGTTAGCTTTTCAATGTTACTATTTTAGATTTAGGATGTTGCCACTTTACGTCATAACTGTACTTCAGATGGTATACAAAAAATAGATGCAGAGCATGCATTTGATGTCCAGTGCAGTAGAATCTTACGGACGCCACACATAGTAATATTTCACACTTTGCATGCACTTGATGCATTCGTAGACTTTGATCAGATCTAAGTTCAAGTAGGTCAACTCGAACAACGCATAAAATAATAATTAAATGACTTGGCATAAAAACCAACCAAATATTAATTACTTCAAAATTACTATGAACTAATCAACCAACAATTTTTATAATTACAGAAGACAACCTTACAGTCAACACACACAAAGAACCTTTGTAATGATACAATAATGACAACGCAACAAGTTAATTACAATTCAATAATGCACTTGATTACAATGTAATGTAATCAACTCGTGCGCAAGACATGTGCGTGACCTTGCTGTAACCTTCTTATGTCAGTGGGTGGTTTTAACTGTCACCTATTCAATCCCATTATTTTTAAGACAAAATTAAAATACCTAGATCTAATGAAAACGGCATTGTTCTTTGGGTTTTCCCATTTCGAATCGAAACTGGACTTTCCCTTTTAATCAAGTCGGCCTTAGGGAAGCCCGTCTTGCTTCTTGGACTATTTCTAGCAACCTGTTTTTTAAAGAATGTTAGATACAATATAGGCTGTACCGGGATACCACAGACACCTTTCCTTCGCCCGATTATATCCTCAGGATCTTTAATCATCATCTGCCTAGCCTTTTTCCCAATTATTGTTGGGGTCGGCTTCCAGTCTTACCGGATTCAGCTAAGTACCAGTGTTTTACATGGAGCGACTGCCTATCTGACCTCCACAACCCAGTAACTGGGTAACACGATACCCCTTGGCAAGACTGGTGTCAGATCTCAGGCTTCTGACTACCCGTAACGACTGTCAAAGATCTTCAAATGACAGCCGGGACCAACGGCTTAACGTGCTTTCCGAGGCACGGAGGAAACTCGGTATGTTGAAAATGGTCACCCATCCACGGACCGACCTCGTCAAGCGTTGCTTAACCTTGAAGATCGACCTGTGCGGCTTTAATATTTGTAAAAAATGCTTTGAAAAATTGTCAGTCTCACCATAACTGTAGCACTCCAAACGTATGGGTGCGATCCACGGCCTTGCTACAACAGCCTTCGAGTCAAGTGCGCAAACGCAGAGTGGGTGGCTCCAACAGAATCATTGCGACTCATGGCGTATTGATCGGACTTTGATTTCGACATGGAGTCTTTTGTTTTGTTAGCATGCATTATTAGTATCGTTAGATATATTGATTTCTATTGAATTTATTTCTATACATTCTATTATCGCTTTTCGGATACGTAGATTGCTAGATGAATGGCGTAGGCAAAGGCTTTCAAGTCACAATATATTTTTATTAAGCGTGATTTAAAAAGGATTCGTTTGCTCACGGAGGATAAAAAGAATGGATGCAGGATGGACCTCAGGAGTAGGACAGAGCAATCAATTTAAAAAAAAACTGCTGCCGAATTTCGTTTCGCGTAGGCATAGATAATATAATACTAGCATACAGATACCTCATCCCATTCAAAGAAACCGTGCCGACGTAACTAGCGTTTTTCATCTGATTATACCGATTATTTTTTGTAAATCGATCGCGTTCGATTCCGTTCCACGGCGATAGATAGATCGCCATCTATATCCGTGGAACGGAACCGAACGCAATCGATGTACAAAAAATTATCAGTATAATCAGTACAGTACGTCGGCACAGTTTCTTTGTATGGGATGAGACACCACTGGCGTAGGTCACTAAATCAGGAATATATAGAGTATGCCCTACACCGTTAGAAATAAGTGTCATTCAAATTAGTGGTTAACAAGCTGGTATGATGAAAATGTCTAAGAATTTTTTTCTGTCTTCGTTGTTTATTTAAATTACGACAATAGTACATTATGGTACAAGTGTGCAATGTTGGTGATGACCGCTGAGGCGCCATTGAGACCCGAGCCGAAGGTGAGGGTTTTAAGTGAGCCGAGGACGGTAATCATCAATACACACGTGTATCATACGTCGTTTTTCAACACACTTGTGAAGAAAATAATACTAAATAAAAGAAAATAATAAAAATGATTTTCAACAGTAAAAACGAGTTGTGAAATTTTTTTCACAATGGCGGGCAAAATTAATCAGTTTTCCTATGCGCGCGCATTTAACAATGGCGATCGGCCATAGACTAAAAGAATGAGGTGTCTTTTTTTGTGGCTTTTCGTGGATAGTGTTTTAGCCACGTACAAATAGGAAATTTAATTTTTTCTTAATTACAGAGCAAATAAAATTTATATTTGAGTGAATATTTTATTTATTAAGCACGTACAAGTTGACATTATCTATTTAAATACGAAGTTGCATGAAATGAGCAAGCAATAGGTACATTAATTTATTTGTACTATTGAGCACGATCTTTTTGGTATCGAAACTTTTTTAAGAACAAAGCAACTCAACCAATTAATTAAAAAAAAAACTCTATAACTCACTTGTGAATAATAGCAATGAAAAAGTCACAGTTTGATAACAGGTATCATTGTGTGCCTAATTGCGGTGAAATTAGAGCCACGTTATAAGCAAGTGTGTTGAAAAAACTATAATCACACCCGAATGAAGTTCACTGCTGAAAATCCTCCAAGCAAAGACAGTTACAGTGTCAGTACAAAACCATTGTAGAATCCTCATTAAACAATTACACAATATCTTCACAACATATCTCCACTTTCAATTACCTGAGATTATCATAACAACATCTACGTACTTGTAGGCGAAGGTAAACCGACGTTCTAGAGTTCTAGCCACCTGGCTAATAACAGCATTATTTAATAGCTGCGTAATGAAAATAGTTGGAGTAGATAACATAGTATGTGACTTACATCATAAATGCATAACAATATAGAGAATTATAAATGGAAAAGATGTTATGAAAATCGGATTCTAGATAGTGATCGAAACTCACTACACGCCTAACAGCTTTTTTACCTTTATTATGCAAAGAAATGAACGCTGAATACAAAAAATGTTTAGTTAAAAATGCTGGGCAGTCGGAGGATACGTCTGGTTTTGGTCAGCCAGCTCGCGAATATGTATCCTCCGACTGCATAGCATGATTTTCTTCTTGTTTACGTATTTTTAGTTCGCTTTTTAAGCAGTCGAGTTTTTTGATTTTTTTAATTACAATTTTTATTTAGAACCTTTTAGTTATTTTTTTTAGAATTATGTACATTTATACATATAAGTTTATATATTTTTGAAATCGCCTCTTAAAACCCTTTTTTTTGATATCCCACACGATTGGTTCGACAGAAAAAAAAAATCCCCCTCTAAATGGCGCCCAAAAGCCGCCATTATTTCTTTCCAATTATAATCTAGCCGACGACACTCGCAGGGTTAAGACGAATCGATCGACGTAAGAATCATCAAAATCTGCCAACGCGTTTGGTCTCTAGAACGCCACATAGGAACAAACATACATACATACATAGACTGATAAACACATTACCCTCCTTCGGCAGTCATTCAATGTAAAGTTTCACTTATTTTTACAATGAAAAACAAAAATCATTGAAACATATTTCGGTAATGGAAACCGCGTCTTCGACCTTGAACTTAGAAAACTATAAAAACAAGACTATAATAATGAATTCCTTGAAGTTACAAAAGAATCTACCAATACCAATATTTACCAAAATGATTTTGTTCAAACAAATCTTTCATACAAAAGACATCAACGAGCGCCTTGCGCAAGCGCACACCATTCGACATTCGTCCAAACTCGCGTGTGATTCGTGTGAACATAGAAAATTACAGTTTTTGTACCGGTTTTTTTGTACTTCCGTTCATACGAAATTGTAGAGTCAACGGATCGAAGGTAAATATTGATTTTAACCGGTCGAGTAAAAAAAAACATACCTAAAGCGTGATCTTTTTTCCGTGTGAGAGTTCCTTACAAAAAAAACTGGAAGATATATTTTTTTTTAAACAATATACATTTATATTTTGAGTCACTTCATTATCATGCCATTGATACAGGTATGAGTTAGTAAGTAGTATAAAACAATGATTCACGGTTCACGTGTATCTACTACGGCACGTGAATCACGATTTCTTCGGCGTAAATCTTTGAAATGCGAACGAGGTTCAAGTCTGGTGACTTTTAGAGTCAGTTAAAACGTGTGTAATGGGAAATACTATATACCAAACTCTAGCTTTTTCCTTTTATACATACGGAAAAATACAAAATTATAGCTTTAATTCAAAGGGTAATCTTTGACAGAACGCTTTAAGTTGCTAGAAGTTGAAGTAGAAAAGTTTTATAACCAAAAACGATTATTGCGAACCAATAGGTACTCCTTTTTTTTTTGGTTTGTTGTAACATCCAATGACTTCTCCCGCTCTGGGTGAAGCGATAGGGCGTGCAGACTTTTACTGACTAAATAAAACCCACCCGTGTTCCTTCAGTTGCTTGTGCCAAGGCCGCGGTAACTCTTATTCAAATTTATCTGCTACCAACCAATAGGTATACTGAAATCCTAATTTAAAATACCTTGTGTTCTTGTGTACCTATACACCGTGAAATTTAAGTGGTTGTTTTCCCGCGGCAGAACGACTTGCCTTTAGGAGTACTTTCGAAGCATAGAGTTAAAGTAAAAAAATAACGATGTTTTTATTTTAAAATAATTTAAAAAATATTCATCAACTCGAATAAGTGAGTAACAATAGTAACTTGTAGGTACTAGGTACTACTCGCGTCACCACCGTATTATTCACCGTAGTACCTAGTACCTACAAGTTACTATTGTTACTCACTTTTTCGAGTTTATGTTTTTTTTTTTCAAATGATTTTAAAACAAAAACATCGTTATTTTTTTACTTTAACTCTATGCTTCGAAAGTACTCCTTAAGGCAAGTCGTTCTGCCGCGGGAAAACAACCACTTAAATTTCACGGTGTATGTCTAGAAATCACCATCATCATTATCATCATCATCATATCAGCCGAAAGACGTCCACTGCTGGACCTAGGCCTCTCCCAAGCGTCGCTACATCGACCGGTCCCGTGGATCCCGCAAACTTCACCAGTTCATCGGTCCACCTGGTGGGAGGCCTTCCAACGCAACGTCTTCCGGTACGCGGTCGCCACTCGAGAACTTTTCTGGCCCATCGGGCATCCATTCTCCGAGCAATGTGCCCTGCCCACTGTACACTAAGTAAGTAAGTTACGTGTAAGTTAGTCTATCTAGAAATAAGAGAAAGTATTGTTCCTAAATTTGTGTAACCACCTGAGCCATCATCATCTGCCTAACCTTTTCCCAACTGTATTGGGGTCGGTTTCCAGTCTTACCGGATTTAGCTAAGTACCAGTGTTTTACATGGAGTGATTGCCTATCTGACCTCCATAACCCAGTAACTGGGTAACACGGCACCCCTTGGCAAGACTGGTGTCAGATCTCAAGCTTCTGACTACCCGTAACGACTGTCAAAGATCTTCAAATGACAGCCGGGACCAACGGCTTAACGTGCTTTCCGAGGCATGAAGGAAACTCGGTATGTTGTAATGGTCACCCATCCGCGGACCGACCTCGTCAAGCGTTGCTTAACCTTGATGATCGACCCGTGCGGCTGTTATTATTTAGCCACGAGTTCCTAAATTTAAGTAAAGAATATAAATAAATCAAAAGTCAGTAAGTCAAAAGTTAGAATTTACTCGATATTTTGTGGTTTCCATTTCACCACGGAACCCCAAAACTAGCCAATAAAAGATAATAGGTGCAACAAACTTTGGCTGCCCGCTAATTGCTTAGACTCCGCTATCCAACGCGGTAACAGAAAAAATATTATTGGCTACGGAGAATTCACGGCTTTTAGACTTTAATTCTGACAAAAAAGGGTAAAAAGTTAGTTGATTAGGCTTGAAATCTGTGTATGGTTATGCAAAATAAGATATTTATCATTTCTTCTATTTCCATAGGAAAAAAAATGGTAGAAACTGAATGATTAAGCTTGTAACATGTAAATACTTATAGCTACGAAAGATTATTTAAGATATATTTTTCAAGAAATTCATATATTCGCAGTAAGGGTTTTTTAGAATTTGGTACATCGTCATCGTAATGATGTAGCGGGATAAACATTATTCCAAAGTCAAGAGTATTTTCTTCTAATATAGTATTTTAGAGAAGGCATTCCAGTCACTGATTTGCCTACCATTAGTGTTGATTACGTAATTTATTTTCGCAGACATGTTGCTGTACCGATTTACGTAGAATTAGATGACCAAATAATAAATTATACTATACTACGTTTCTTAATTGAGAATTTGAAGAACGTGTCAAACCTAACTTCAATAGCAAAACTGGAGGGTAAAGTAGACTTTGATAAACCCTCAACTTCCAATTCTAGAAATTAGGGCTATAATAGACTTGCTTAGCCTGCCTAACACATACGCATCGGTTTGGATATTGTGTTCTTACACGAATTCACACCTTTTTCCCATGGGGTAATGCAGTGTTCTCGAACATTCGTAAATATTCATTTTCATCTCTCAAAACTAATTTTCTACCAAGACAAAACCACTTTTTACTCCCATTAAAACAGTCACACAGAATCCAGTTTCAATCTAACGAGTCTAACACTAAACGTGTCTCCCGCACATACTCGTCTTGTATGGAAATGTGAATAAAAACCAGTATGCATGCTAATTCGCTGGCCATCTTGTAGCGAGCTGTGTTATGTAAATATGTTAGCGGAACTGGCTTGATGAGGCAATGGTGAGCCTTGTGACGATGTGTGGCGTTATGTCATTCGTACTATGTGTTTGGCTAACGGAAGTTTAGTATGTCAAAAGGTACTTGCTTTGAAAGTAAGTGCAGTAGAAGTTATGGTGAAGACAGGCTGATAACAGTTGGGTATTTTTCAACGCATTTTCTATGGAAAGTTTTCCTGTCGGAATCTGTGTATCCTGATAGCTACAACCTAGGGCTGTTTAAGTCAAGAGTGTATAGGTTTCTTCAAGGCCAGCGGGCTTCATCATCGCTTACCATCAGGAGAGATAGTTGTCAAACGCATGCCTGTAAATAATCATTTGAAAATTATGCTTTGAGAACATACTTGTAATAAGAATCTGCGCAATGAGAATTATATTTACCTTGCGTCTTTCACTTCATCACTGTGCCCACACCTTTATGTCTAGTCTAGGATATTTTTTTAAACAATTTTGCACCGCCGGAGGACCTAATTTTCTAGCTACATTAAGGTCTAGTTTTCCCAAACCGATAAAAATTAATGTTTCCGATATTCTATGCTAACGTATGTCTATCTTATCTGCTCGGAGACTTTTTTCTTAGAAACAAAGGTAAGTTGGGATCGAAGTCATAGACAAACAAAGTTGGAGTTTATTGCACAATGTTTGAAATCACATGTGGTATGTGAAAGCAAATAATACAGCCTGCATTCTGACCAACTTAGGGGCCGCATCAACAAGTGGGAGAATCGCGGCGATGTTATCGATTGCCACGTATAATATCGCCGAGATTCTCTCACTTGTGGAGACGGCCCCCAAGAAAGTGTATAGAAATACGTGCCATGGACTCTCTCTTACGATTCTCTTGCTCGTGGAGGCGGCCCCATAGTGAACAAGATGCAGCGTAGTGCAAAATACTTGCTAGAATCAGATTTTATGGTTTTTGCATAACTCATAACATAATGTTAATACATAACATCTATCTATCGATGTAGCCTATTTCCCACAGCTAGGCAAAGACTACAATACATTTCTATTATTAAAATGTTATTAACCTTAAATTGCAACATGCCAATCTAGTTTTGGGCTCGTAAGACACATGATTGATGACCATGATGAGACGGCGAGTCGGAGCCACAAAATACTTCGAAAGCAACAGCGATACAATTAAAATATCTTCTCAGAATCTTGACGATTGGAAGAAATAAGTATCGAACTCCTTAGTACTCGGCCCATAATCGTATCGAACTCATAATTTCGACCGAAAGAATACTGGGCATAAGCCTCACTCAAACATCGCCTCGATGTAAGGTTATTTAAATCTGTCCCTTACACAAACTCAAAATAATCTTACTGTGAGAGCTTATGGTCACTCCACTGTTCTTTTCGCAGCCAGCAGCGGTGCGGCCCTGACCAGGTCAAAGTAACCCAAATTACCATGCTAATAAATAAACCTCTTTTTCCTCATCTCATTAAAGAAAAACTTGCTCCAATCACTACACCTGTACCAATCACATCACTCACGTACCGCGGCCCTTAAATCACAATAATTGGCCCTAACGACACATGTCATAAGTAATGACTGACCATGGTGTAATAACACATTAGTACCTGTAAAAGAATACCGCTCACAGTTAGTATTTGACGGTGAATACTAAAAAATATGACGTGCAACGATAATTATACCTTGAGGCAGCCACGGAGTTGTGGTACTGATGAAATAATGGACAGAAGGCGAACTTGCACCAGTGAGTAGAAAATAGTACATTATGGTACAAGTGTGCAATGTTGGTGATTACCGCTGAGGCGCCATTGAGACCCGAGCCGTAGGTGAGGGTCTTAAGAGAGCCGAGGACGGTAATCATCAATACACACGTGTATCATACGACGTTTTTCAACACACTTGTGAAGAAAATAATACTGAAAAATCATTTTCAACAGTGAAAACGAGTTGTAAAAATTTTCGCAATGGCGGGGTAAATTATTCAGTTTTCCTATGCGCGCGCATCTAACAATGGCAATCTGCCATAGACTAAAACAATGAGGTTACTTTTTTTTTGGCTTTTCGCGGATAGCGTTTTAGCCACGTACAAAATCGGGCATTTCAAGTTTTCTTTATTTCAGAGAAACAAAAGTTATATTTGAGGTCAAGTTTTATTTATTAAACACGTACGTTGCATGAAATGAGCAAGCATTATGTTAGGTACTAGCATTTTGCTGAATTGTTTGACTAGAAGCTATGCCACATTTTATGTATTTAATGGATATCATGGAAATAGTAATTACTACCCATAACATGTTATGGATATAGTAAGTACTACTTCCATGACAGGAATAGAAAGGGATTAATGTCGAATGGGACACTTTTAATTGATTAAGTGTTACATTTTATTACATTGAAAATACTTCAATTTTAACTGGATTAGAATTAATGACTTATTTTATTAATTTTCATTGGATTGATTTGTGACACTTTTAAAATTAGTTTAATTTAAAAGTATTTAAAATGAAGGCAGGAAACCATTTAAAAAAAAACTATAACTCACTTGTGAATAATAGCAATGAAAAAGTCACAGTTTGATTACAGGTATCATTATATGCCTAATTGCGGTAAAATTAGAGCCACTTTATGAGCAAGTGTGTTGAAAAAAATATTATTCATAGGCTCGCGCTTGACCACTATCCTACTTAAGCGATGATATGGTCGACGGTGAAGCACGCTTGTCTAGAAGTAACCTATTCACTCTTGACTTAAAGACCGGTATCAGGAAACATAGACTCCGGTAGACAATTCCTAAGCTCAATGAAAGTAAACACAAAACGATTAGTGCGTATGGGTAGGATGTCCACCATGTACGAATGGCGCATCGCCATACGTCTTGTATCCGATGATGGAACGGGATAGGCTACTTAAGACGACGACTAACGCCAACGACCTTGAGGGAACAAAACGCGCACTCGTTTCACACCCGCGCGACCCAAAATTTAGTAGTTTTTTGTACTTTCCTTATTATTCTATGACTTTAAAAAAAATCTTGAGATCAAAATGTAGATAATTAAATTGTCTTTGAGATGGTGTCAATATCATTACAATTCGCTCAGTGGTTTTGGTGTTTGTCGTGTTTTTGTCTGTTTTAGACCTAACTTTACAAATTAATTACACTATGTTATACAAATATAACTCAAAATGTGCTCAGATCAAATTATTAAGAAAATAGTCTAATATAACATATATTTTTTACAAAGAATTACGACGAGCCATTAAGACGTGATTCTCATTTTAAAATCAGCTACTCAAGGAAATCGGCGCCTTAAGATACTAAATAGCGTCTCTTTGTGTTTAGACATTTTTCTTGGTCCTTGGCAGATTCCAGATGGTGTCACTTAACGTATTGTCCTCCGTGTACCTTGTGCCGGAACCCAGAGCCGTTACTGGTGAACCAGGATCGTGAATATGTGTGCGGTCAGTTTTAAGGGGTGTCGCTGAGTGTGGCAATTTGTGACTACATTTATTAGCTTAGTTTTTCAAGTACCTGTAAAAACATTTGGATGTGTGAATGAAATCATATTAATATTATACTTGCGAAAGTAACTATTTCTATCTGTTTCCTTTTCACGCTGAAACTGTTAAACCGATTTAGATGAAAATTGACATGGAGATAGTTTAAGACCCTGGGAAGGCAATATGATAGATATTATCCTGGAAATCATCCTTAAAGAGGTAAAAATGGGATTGAAGTTTGTATGATGAAACAATAATTTCTCAAGTATGTACCTACTAATGCTACGCAGCTGACGTCGCGGGCAACAGCTAGTGAATAAATAAACTTGGTCAGAGTTAAAGAATTCGTACATAAATAGTTGTCTAGGCAGTCAAATACGATCAGCAGAATACCTTTCAGGTTAAATGTCAAAGCTGCACCGTTGTACATTTTAAAGTAAGGTCAGGGTCACATCGCTCTTTTCGTAGTCTGAGATGTTTAGACGAGATGAGCAACTACTACAATCCAAAGTTACTTCAAATCCTGTAAATCAACCAGACTAGCGTTTTTAGAAGTCATCCGACATTGACCTGGTGATCCAATATAGGAGGTTAGCCCAATTGCCAGCACAGACAACCCAAGACTGAAAGTGTTGGCGCAGGAAAGCTAAGAAACCCGACCCCTAATGGGGCCAATGAAGGAAGAATATGAATAACCAGCATAGCATATTAATTGAATAGTTTATTGTTTTTATACACTAAATGACGTGCCAACTGCAATAGAACACCACTTACAATGTTTTATTTTCATTCGAAGTGGTCAGTAGACCATCCATCGCCCTTTGCAAAAAGTAATCCTTCTGTCCATACCGACACATTGGTACAACAATAAAATGTAATTTTATAATCAACTGCGACGTGCAAGTGTGAAGTAACTGTAATTATTGTTGTACATGCGTTTTGCGTGCGGTTTGTGTGCATTTTTTGTTTTATTTTAGTGATGGGCGACTAGAGCTGTCACGATGTACTACGATCTTTATACAGACTTGTTTCAATAATGTGGGTAGTTTAAGTGGAACAAATAGAAGGGTTCTTTGAGAACAATTTTTAAAGTCTTGTTTATACGGGTAGAGTTAACGGTATAGTACGCTATGCTACTAACTATACCAATGTAGACAGCATTGGGAGAGTAGAGTGACCAGCACCGCGGGCAAGCTACTCTACCACTTGCCTTCCCCCACCACGGCGCCCACTCTACTCTACCGTCTACTCGACCCATGTATACGTATATAACTTATAGTAGAGTATAGAACTTGTACAGACTTGCCATTGAGTGACAATATTAGAGCTACGTACGTGGCGTTCTAAGAAACACATATTTTATTAAGTATAAGGTAGGAAAAGAGATTGCATGTAGCAGAGATGAGAATGTTGAGATGGGTGTGCGGAGTGACGAGAATGGATAAAGTGAGAAATGAGTATATTAGAGGAAGTTTGAAAGTGGCGCCAGTGACAAAAAGTTGAAAGGAAACCGTTTGTCCTGGTATAGTCATCTGATGAGGAGGGATGAAACGCATGTTGCTAAAAGAGTTATGAATATAAATGTGGATGGATGGAAAGGGAGGGGACGGCCAATGAAAAGATGGATGGACTGTGTGAGAAAGATAAGGGAGTCAGTGATAGCGTGACGGGGGACAGGACGGTATGGAAGAAGAAAACGTGTTGCGCCGACCCAAAGTAACATGGGACAAGGGCAGGAAGATGATGATGAAGTTAACGTGTAGACAGTTACTCTACTGAAACTGGTAGAGTACTAGGAATTGGTAGAGTATTACTCTAGTTGACTCTAGCGTTAACTCTACCCGTGTACACCAGGCTTAAGTCTGTTGCTAGTATAGAAGATAACTGGTTGTGACTTCGGCATTAAATTGCTCGTAATTATGTTGGTTTAATAGATATGCAGTTTCCAGTCAGTATTTTTTTCTTTAGTCTGTATTTCATTAATAGATTTAGAACATTTTAGTATGGTTAAGTAGTCAATGGTCATTCAAATCTTGTTGGTTGAACTTGCCGAATTTTAAAAGTTAAGAGAATGATTGATAATGATTACTGAAGAGCGGCTTTTAACGAAGCAATTTTTTTCTGTATAATTAATTATACAAACAAGTTTATTATTCCTTGCATATCCGTCTGCGCAACACTTGAACATTATAAACTTTATAATGTCAACGACCTAAAAGGAGATATGTCACCGATCCATGTTCGAATTAAGAATTGAGAAATAACGTTTCATCCAAAATTAGAAGCCCGTAGGCGGGACCAAGCATTTGCATATAAATTGGAATTAGATGTTCATTTCAGAAGTGTTAATAACTGAACTTACTTTTAAATTATTGTCCAATGAGAGATTATGTAAGTTGAGTATCCGAGCGCTTTTTATTTTTTATAAAAAGCTCTCCCATTTTGCTGGGCAATTTGTCTTCTATCAAGAGAGTGCTTTTATATTTTTTTTTTAAGAAAGTGGCGTTGATGAGGCTTTTTTATATGCTTACAAAATAGTAACTAGAAAGCTGATGCTAAGTTTTTGATGATAGATTCGTAAAAGTAAATCTACCAAAAGCTACCAAAATGATTTGTGTATTCTACTATTTTCTCAAAAAACATGCAACCCTTACCTACAATCTTGCGTTTGAAAACTTTTCAAAGCAAAACACTTTCTTCTGATTGCCTCACTCAAACAAACCGCAAAGACATTACTTTAGCACACGTTCAAAATGAAAATAAGCATTTTTTGCCACATGACTTACATATTTTTACAATATTATAAACTACTTGAAATTTTTGCACTATTACATCTACGGTCAACAAAAACGGACCTTAAGTGCGCGCTTGTGAATTGCATGTTATTATATTGTTTTTACCCGCGATCCGGCACGCTTCAACATTCTCGGAAAAATGTTTTATAAGGACACTATATAGGCTGAGGAAATATTATAAGAATGCATATATGTGCACGCGACGTCATTGCATATCTTCACGCGTTTGAAAAAGGAATATGCCAACTGAAGATATGTACTTAGATGGTTTTAGATGGAGATACATAGTTCTTTTGTGTGATTCTTTTCTCTGATTGTGATAGAAGAATTCTGATGAAGCCAAAATAAAGATAAATTAAATACAAATACAACGGAAGATAGGGTTATTCTTAGCCGGCAACCACACTGCCTTTGAATCTCTATCTCCAGTCGATACATTATGTTTTTGACGTACCATAAAACAATTCTGATGTATAAAAGTCCCATTGATAATAATATCTGCCATCCCAGCCGTAAAAATAGCAAAAGCGACAATCGGAAAAATGTAAAGATTGCGAAATTTACAGCTGCAGTCGCGCCATAAATCTCTATTCATAGACAAGTAACATGGCCGCTTATTCTATATTGTCTCTGGTCCACATGAATTCGTTTTATTCACTTATTAACAAGGTAATCATTGGGGGTGATTTAGACTTTAAACTTATTAAAATAAAGGTTATATTTGAATGTGATTTCAGGATATAATAAATTTGTTTTGTAAAGTGCATAGCGATGACAATCTTGGCTGAGATACCCTGCGGTTTTATTGGTCGCAATAGAGAAGCAAAAATACGTTTATCAGTAAAATATTACTACTTTAAGAATTTTATGTTTATTTTATGATTTTATGAAATATTCGCTTTCTTTGTAAAAGTTTGAGTTACGTTTTTATGATATAATATTTTTGATTCAGATAAACTCAGGTAAAAATTGAAATAAAAATAATATAGGTGCTATCATGTACACAAACTACAAATAAAGGATAACAATGAATCCAACATGAAATTGTGGTAACTTTCATTTTCATTGCACAAAGTACCTACAAAAGAGGTGCTGTTTAATTAGCCCAAAAGATCATTATGAGAAAAGCTGCCCGTTGTTTTCTGGCAATACCAAAATAAAAACTAACATGTCCAAAGACTACCAACCTTCCGAAATTCGCCAATGGCCGAACGTCTTTCCAATTTCAAAAACACTATCACCCATATTTTTTTAATGTTTATGTTTCGAAGACATTTTTTTTTAAACAGGCACAGGTTATCCTCGCTCTAGTAAACAAATCATGGAGTTTATTTATATTTACCTCGTTTATTCGACGTCTCTGCAACGGACCCCGGTTGAGGACGGCATTTAAGACGTGCGTTCGATTATCTGGAAAAATAAAAATAGAATAGAATTTCTTACGCATTATTTTTGTTTAAATATAGAATATTTTTTGCGTCGAGCGATGGCTGATGCTGATATATTTTATGAGCGGAGTAACTATTCATTTTTCAATACAGTTGTTAAACATGACGTACTTTCAGAGGCTATAATTATGATTCGAAAGTTAAATCTTACGCATAGGCATCTTTCTGTTACGCGGTCGTGACTTTTGTTTACGAGCTCGATCATTATGTTTGCAGTTTAGTTTTAAATTTATAAGTTAATTTAAAAAAGTTTAGTAGCAAGGAGTTTTCATACATAGAATAAAATGGGGTAGATTTTCTACGAGGAAAAATGAATGATTCCGTACGTTTTAGCATTGAATTATCAAAAGTCTTTTAAATGGTTGTTTAATATATTTAATTACCAGTTTTAATTTAATTATTTTCACATCAACTCGTTTGCAATAACCTACTTTCCACCCTTGTATCACAATGTACTATACTAGTTAAGCACACGGTTATACGATTGACTTTTTAAAATTCATTCAACCAATCACAGAAGCTAACGCGTTTTTGACAATTAGTCACATTCATATTGCGATAATTTTCATTCCACCGGACCACCGGTTCTAAGTCTGCTCGGTCGTAGTTGCAAACTCTCCGATAGTGGACTCTTATAAAAAGTCAGTATAAAGTACAAAACCCTTTTTTACGTAAAATATCTGACATCATCTTGTATTCCAATAAAATTGGAATATTCTTTATCCTTTCATTCGCTTCAATTTATTGAATTGACCTCTCGTGGTCAACCGTTATTAAAGGCGCATTAAGTTTTTTTTAAGGTTTAATATTATTTTCATATAAGGCCCTCAGTTTTTGAGTTAATCGACACGCGAAGAATTTAAAAAAAAAACATTACTTGTCTACTTTGATCAATCAATTTTAAAGTTTATCTTCTAGATGCAGTTTTCTATGACAAATCATAATAATATTATAAATGTCAAAGTTTGGAGGGATGTGTGGATGTCATGTTTGTCCCTCAATCACGCTAGAACGGCTGAACGGATCTAGGTGAAATTTGGCACAGACATAGATTATAGTCTAGAATAGCACATAGGTTATTCATATTCGGTATTATGTTGGGATAAGAAAACACTTTCGTGTGACGTTATTTTTTCTTTATTTCTGTCAAAGTGTCTTGAAATCTCGAATGCACAATTCTCATATAAAGCACGCTATCACGGAAATGGCTAATTTCCGATAGGTAACACTTGAATAAATTAGCACACTATAAACAAAATAATACGGCCAGCTAGTCTGGTCTCGGCTTAAAACATACCTTTAAGAATAGGGTCACCATATGTTACGTGTTTGCCGGACTTAGGCAATGCCATACATGTTATTTAAAAGCCAGAAGTAACCTAGTTAACATTTCTAAGATATTTAGAGCATTTATTTGCAAATAGAGATTTTGGGAGTGTATCTATGGTAGGTCAATATTTAATTTATTTAATTAAAAAAAAAAAAACAAATTCCTTTTCGGTTGCCCACCGAAAAGGAATTTGTTTTTTTTTTTTAGTTAGCTTAGTAATCTGTCCGTGTAGTTAGTAGACTTTTATTTCTTTGGTAAAGAGTAGGTAAAAGGAGAATTGACATGAATTTTTTTATTTCAAATCTTTAACCAATTTTTTTTTCCGAATACTGGACTTTTGTAGCAGTTATTTTTTTTTTGTAATCCTTGTGTGTGTGTTTTTTTAGTGTGGGATATAGGTACTGATTTACTGTCATTCTTTCTTTCAACATAACTAAATGTAGGTACTTATTATTTTCATCTTCTCCCATATCCTAACGATAAATAAGACTCAAAGGACCAGTAAAAACAGAGTTTTTAAATGCGTTTAAATCACTAAGCACCTTATTTACAATCTTCCCTTAAAAGCAAAAAAAAAAATTTGACAGAATAATTGTATCTGCACAAACTAAACGCACAATACAAAATAAATAGTGGCATTCACTAAAGGTACAAATTAGCCAAAAGCCTCGTATTTAAAACTAAAACTTAAAATCATGGGAACCCTACCCATTGTTAATTCAAAAAACCAAACTCTTTTTTAGGACACACACGCTTTTCCCAGACGCACCAAGATCCTGCCAATGTGACTCTTTTGACATTACCAGCCGGTTTCAAGAGCAAACAACGAGAATTGGCCCTTACCTGACGAACCGAAAAAAGAACACACTGCACTATCCATTGCGGTTTTTGCTGCGAGAGAGAGAAGAAGAAAAGAGGTCGGACAGCAATGGAATGCAAAAAGGAGGTTTCAGTTTTTTGACTCCACCGTGTCCTCGGTCCATCATAAGAAAAGGTTATGCTAATGATAAAGCTACTTTGAAATTGAAAGTGGCCGAGTGGCCTTGAGTAAGAGGCTTTGTTTTTCGTTAACAATGTTTTTATGCAACATTGCTAAGCTTGTTTTGAAAGTATAATTTAACGCTGGCTATTTAGAGTAGACAAACATGTATTTAGAGAAATCTTTGGTAGTTACACTAAATAATGGTAACTAAAAAATTTTGAAAATCAAAACTTTTTGAGAAACAAAAAACTGGATAATTTTTTCAAGAACTATTTTTGTTAACGTCTAGAAAAGTGTAAAGAGGAGCTCGTGGCTAAATAATAACAGCCGCACGGGTCGATCATCAAGGTTAAGCAACGCTTGACGAGGTCGGTCAGTGGATGGGTGACCATTTCAACATACCGAGTTTCCTCCGTGCCTCGGAAAGCACGCTAAGCCGTTGGTCCCGGCTGTCATTTGAAGATCTTTGACAGTCGTTACGAGTAGTCAGAAGCTTGAGATCTGACACCAGTCTTGCCAAGGGGTACCGTGTTACCCAGTTACTGGGTTGTGGAGGTCAGATAGGCAGTCGCTCCATGTAAAACACTGGTACTTAGCTGAATCCGGTAAGACTGGAAGCCGACCCCAATATAGTTGGGAAAAAGGCTAGGCAGATATAGAAAAGTGTAAATAAAAACACCTCACTATAGGGCTTAATTTTTAGGCACATGCCCGTTACACTAATCCCATACACATACATGAACCCTGAAACATAACACTCCTTTTTTTAGCCAGTCGTGTAAAAAAATCAAGCTGTCGCTGTCTAAGGTACTATAAAACGCTTTTACTCGTTTATCCGACAACCAGTGTAAGTTACAATTTACATTTCGAAATGTGAAAATAAGGACCATTTATTGGATCGCATTTCGTAAAAATGGACCACCTCGAGAACGCGTTTAGGATGACATCATTGCTATATTTCCTGAGTGTATTTTAATCAGTTCGGCTCTAAAGGGGATTTAGAAATGACATCATGTGTCAATGATCTTCTTTTGGATTCAAAGACCAGAATTAAAAAACAAATCGTTGGATCAAACCTTTTTGCTCATAAGAGTCATTTGCCTTCTTCTCGCTGAATTGAATAACCTGGCGCAAAATACTCTCGTTTAAAAAAGAATTCAATTGAATTATTAAACTTTGGAACTTGCTAGTTTTGTGTCTAATAAATGGCAAGACCTTATTAATTAAGGCCGTACCCTGACCAAAAAATCAGCATGAGATATGAGCATTCCTATTGGCCTAGCGGCACTGGTGGCGCATGAATTACGGTAGTGAATACGCCCAGATTTTAGAATAAAATCATTATAAAATCGAAAATTGGTCTTTTGAAAAAAATTAAACTTACAAAATGTTCGTTATCAAATTGTCTATCCATTAGTGTTAGCATAATAGTACATTATGGTACAAGTGTGCAATGTTGGTGATTACCTCTGAGGCGCTATTGAGACCCGAGCCGTAGGTGAGGGTCTTAAGAGAGCCGAGGACGGTAATCATCAATACACACGTGTATCATACGACGTTTTTCAACACACTTGTGAAGAAAATAATACTAAAAAATTATTTTCAACAGTAAAAACGAGTTGTGAATTTTTTTTCACAATGGCGGGCAAAATTAATCAGTTTTCCTATGCGCGCGCATTTAACAATGGCGATCGGCCATAGACTAAAAGAATAAGGTTTCTTTTTTTTGGCTTTTCCTGGATAGTGTTTTAGCCACGTACAAAATAGGGAATTTAAATTTTTCTTAATTACAGACCAAATAAAATTTATATTTGAGTGAAACTTTTATTTATTAAGCACGTACACATAGATATAATAAACAAGTATTTTATATTTCTATGCACGTGCAAGTTGAAATTAACTATGTAAATACGAAGTTGCATGAAATGAGCAAGCAATAGGTACAATGTTGTGGTACAATGGTTTGTACATTAATTTATTTGTACTATTGAGCACGATCTTTTTTGTATCGAAACTTTTTTAAGAACAAAGCAACTCAACAAATAAATTAAAAAAAGAAACTCTATAACTCACTTGTGTATAATAGCAATGAAAAAGTCACAGTTTGATAACAGGTTTCATTATGTGCCTAATTGCGGTGAAATTAGAGCCACTTTATGAGCAAGTGTGTTGAAAAAATAATTAATGAACACTTTACGAGGAGATGCATGTTATCAATAATTATTTCACATTTTTATGGTTTTGTTGGAAGGAGATTAGTGACACATAGCTCTTTAAAAAAAAAGTGTACTACAATTTTAGAATCAACATTATGTAGAAATTTAATGTATTTTATTAATTGATATTTCTTTTTAAATAAAGATTAGATAGCTCTTAAAAACTGCACAAAATTCGACTAGCGCGGCGTTTTGCTCGGGGACGCGCCTTAACCTGTTGAACGTTAATTAGCAGACTAATTAACGTTCAACAGGTTAAGGCGCGTAGACAATAGAAACACGCACTTGGTGTGCGCGCGACGTACAGAGGATAACCGGTGGAATGAGAGTGTACCAAGGTGAACTGTACACATCTTCGTACCCCTTTAGAGCGTACTGGCGTGATGTTATATTATGAAATGGTATAAACAATGAACAGACATGCGATTGCAGCAATCCCGAGAGATTTTCCGTTATTTATTGAAGAGTTCTGTTGTATATCTCCTAAAATTCTTCATTAGATCTTCACCAAATTAAAATGGGAACCAATTTCTGTTTCAATCAAAAATAGTATTTTCACAATCGGTCCACAATTGACGGAAATATCAGTGAACATACAAAAAAAAAACAAAGTCGAACATAGATCCTCCTCCTTTTTGGTAAATCGGTTAAAATCTTATAATAATAGGTAAGCATCCGCGCAAAATGTCATCGCTAGCAATCGACGCGTGTAAGACAAGAGCCACAGCGCTGCTTCACACAGATTGGCGCGCTCTCTCGTTTGTCTACGGTTTCGACAAATGATCATTGAGCCGTCGCGTCGGGTTTTTGGTCGTATATTTATTGTGTTTTATTTACATATTTGTTTTATAAATTATACACAAACATACTGTAACTCACCTTCTGTTTTTATACTATTTTGTTATTTGTTTTATTCTATTTTATTCCTAATATATTGTATGTTTCGTTTCCGTGAGTGTGTCCGTGGCATCAACAGTGGGCCCTATCAGAATATCAGCGCAGTGATATTTTCTTTTTAATATCGTTGCGCATGCTGAGATAGGAGCCTTTTTGGTCTCGCACGGAGTATTTTATTTTTTATTATTGTTTGTGTTTTGCTTATCTCGTGTCTCCTGTGCGGGTCACAAATCAACAACAATCTAAGGTTCTTTAAGTCAAGAATGAATGGGTTTCTTCTAGGCAAGCGTGCTCTATCGTCGACCACATCATCGCTTACCATCAGGTGAGATAGTAGTCAAGCTCAAGCCTATAGACAATAAACAAAAAAAAAACTTTCTTTTCTTTCTTTTTCCCAAAGATCCTAAGTTGCCGACACATGTCTTGTCACAACAGTTTACCTAAGAACTATAATGACTATCACTATAAAGTATACAGTTATCAACAATTACACAACACCCACAGCTAACCAAATACGGTTCTATATCCCATACAAACCTGTCAAAGCTCGCAATTTACTTTTTTCCATCGAAAATTAAGTTGACTTCTACGGCCAGTATAAACGTTGTACCAGCCAACGATTCCACGTTCTTAACGTCGCCTACACATCCCTGACTAATATAGATTGCTCTCAACTTGGAAGGACAAGTGCCGTATTGGGTAAAACGTTATTATGTCAAAGCCGTTTTAGTCATATTGGTAGAAATACCAGGATTGCCTCATGATGAGAAACTGGCTATTGAGACTGATAAATATGGATGTAGATTGGTTCTAATGTGTCTCGATATAACGATAATTAAGCTCTGTACATCGTTTTAGTTTTTGTTTGCTTAGACTTGGATAGTATAGCCATTGAATACAAAGATCTAAACTTTGCAACTAAGCACTAGACCGATTTGCCATTTGTTGAGTAATGCTGATTTTTAGGGTTCCGTATCCGAAGGGTTTAAACGGAACCCTATTGCTGTCACTCACCTGTCCGTCTGTCCATCTGTCCGTATGTCCGTCGTCTGTCACAAGCGTTTTGCAGCCAAACGGTTGGAGCTACAGTCTTAAAATTCACAGTATAAGGTTCTTGTTGACCCAAAGCCATACAAATTGACAATTTTTTTTTTAATATTTTTAACGGGGCTCCCATATTTCTAAAGAGAAAACATTATCACTCACCCAATCGAGTGGGTTACCGTGGTTTAGAGCTCGTTGAGTATATAAACATAGTGGTTTTGTTTTAAAAAATATTGGAAAACAAAGTAATGAGAAGCTTTTTTTACAACAAAAAAAAACTAATTTTCTATTGAATTAAAATTTGGCGATAATGTTTACTATTACGTATATTTTACTAAAAAATACCAATATATTGATAAATCTGATTTTTTCAAGTAATTACCAAATTTTTCGTATTACAACCAACTTAATTTTGCGGTTTGGTACGGAACCCTAAATGTGCGAAGTCAGACACGCACTTGGCCGGTTTTTATCATACTTTAGGGGTCGGTCATAAAGTAAAAATCGTGCATATTCACGGGCACTTTCACTCGTGATATAGGTACCTGAGGCCTTAGTGCGAGTTTTTACTCACGCTCAATCGCGTTAACGTTAACGTAATTTTTTATTGAAATTGGTTAAGCGCCGTCTGGTGATGGTAAGGAGAAACCTCTTTTTAGGGTTCCGTACCCAAAGGGTAAAAACGGGACCCTATTACTATGACTCCGCGATCCGTCTGTCTGTCTGTCTGTCCGTCTGTCCGTCTGTCCGTCTGTCACCAGGCTGTATCTCGTGAACCGTGATAGCTAGACAGTTGAAATTTTCAGAGATAATGTATTTCTGTTGCCGCTATAACAACAAATACTAAAAACAGAAGAAAATACATATTTAAGGAGGGCTCCCATACAACAAACGTGATCTTTTTGCCGTTTTTTGCGATAATGGTACGGTACCTACTCTTCGTGCGCGAGTCCGACTCGCTCTTGGCCGGTTTTTTTGTTTACATTTTGACATAAGAGATCGTTTACGTTACCACGAGTGAGTACGTTAAAAAACTCGCACTAAGGCCTCTGATAATTTCATCGGATTTTATCTCATGTATTTTTGAAACACGTTTGCAATTTCAGTTTTTAGATAGGTACTATCTTATCAATTAATGTCGGCGTCGTCAATCGTTGCAAAATTTCGTAAATACTTATTGAGTTATAAGTAAAGAGCTTTCATGGACTTTTAAATACACAAGACACCTTAAAACTTGTTCTTCATATCTTTAACACGTCATTAGATACGCAAAATATCTCAATTACAGTACGGTTTGATTCTGTATGACCAAAGTTACTTAAGTAAGGCCGCATACTTATGCGAATGACTTCAATACCACAGAGTGGGCGACGCTTACCAAAGTGATTCGAGGAAACTTGACTAGGTACTTCGGAAGGTAGGTAGGTAAGGTTTACATTGTAAATTTGAGTAAGGTCGTAAGATCCAAGAGACTTTTCAGGCTGGCTTTAACTCTCTAAGAGGATAAAATATTTTGCGGGCTTAGATACAATACACTCTATAATTTTGTAAGCCACAGAAAAAAAACCGGCCAAGTCCGAGTCGGACTCGCGCACGAAGGGTTCCGTACCATTATCGCAAAAAACGGCCAAAATATCACGTTTGTTGTATGGGAGCCCTACTTAAATATTTATTTGATTCTATTTTTAGTAGTTGTTTTTATAGCGGCAACAGAAATACATTATCTGTGAAAATTTCAACTGTCTAGCTATCACGGTTCATAAGATACAGCCTGGTGACAGACGAACAGACAGACGGATCGCGTAGTCTCAGTAATAGGGTTCCGTTTTTACCCTTTGGGTACGGAACCCTAAAAACATCTAAGTCATAGTTTCTGAAACGAAAATGATCGCAATTTGACAAACATACGTTTGATGAATAGATTTTCAACGGTCAATCGCATCAATTGACCTGCGTTTATTGGTGACTCCTCGATAATTCCTTGCCCGAATTAATTAATGCACCACAATTTTTAGTTTCTAGTTATTTTAGATACTTGAGTTAGTACCTAAAATAATTTATTTAGTAACTAACGACCCGCACCGGCTTCGCTCGTGACTAATAATACACACAAACCTTCTTCGTTCCTCACTTCTATTGGTGAAAACCGCATGAAAACCCGTTCAGTAGTTTTTGAGTTTATCGCGTACAGACGTGGCGGGAGACTTTATTTTATATCATGTAGTAATAAACGCTATTTAAAACTGTCATGATTTAGTTAGCAGTTGTCAGCTTAGCAACAGTCTGAGACCTGAATGGCATAAAGAAATAAATAAAAAATTTAGAGGTTTTTTATACACTCCTATCATTCTTCAGTGCACACGTCAAAATAAGCTTGAAGTGTTCAACAGCAATCCTGTCATCGCTTATACGAAGCTGACATGTGTGAATATTAAATAGACACATAAGTGTTTATTAGATCAGCATCAGATCTTGTTTTTTTTTTTCCCTAGTGCCAAAATGTTGGCCCTATCGAAGTTTGACTACAAGCACGACTAGCCCAATTCAAAATATTGCATTTTACACAGTGTAGATACGGTTCCAACTGGAGAAGAACTAGGTAAAACTTCATGGTCACTTTTTATGCCGGCTGTACACTCTCGCACAAGAGCCCGAGGAAACGTTGTACAATGAGTTTATAAACAAAATACTTCAGGATTGAACTCAGTACTGAGAGCAATGTATATCATACTCGAGGGCTCTCGCACGAGTGTTAGGTACACTCGGCGGCATTAAATTAATATTATCTTATAGTCACATCGGATGTTTGTGCCTCTGAAGTTGGCTCTGCGAACCATTGCGCAAGAAACAGTTTGTCAACGAGTATCCTGCACAGAGTAAGCGAGACAGGACGTTGCGACCAATGAGGTGGGCAAACTATGGTGACGGCATATTCTACTAGGTATATGAAGAATAGTTATACAAATACCTATAATATCAACACACGCATGTCAAAAAGCGTTTTGTCTCTTTTTAACTAACCAAGAGCTGCATATGAAAAGATCTAAATGTTTGTCAAGGACTAAACTTGGCTACACTTTTCAGTGACGTCAAAATCATGTCTATGCGTGACCGGTCGCCATGTTGAGTGCCGAAAGTACTCTGCGGTTTTGTGGTAGTTGTTTTCCGTATATATATACGTTTCTCTGTGTAGTTGTGCTGTCAAACAGTTGCTTGCTCAAAATATTTTTGTTGTTTTAAAAGAGAAATACTCGTACGTCTAGAAACTAAGTATTTTGGTGATCTGAGTTTGGAAATTATAAGGAAAATCATGCCCGCGTGTTGTATGTTGTAGTTACACAATTCTGCCTTCTACTTAAACATTGTCACAAAAATACCAACTGCGCAGGATCTTGCAGCCAACTTCCGAGACACAAAGATCCGCTGTGACTACTATACTCATTTCAAACTGAACTTGACAAATCTATCAGAAACACTTTCAAAAATCATCCCATTAAGCCTTACCGACCACAAATCGTACTCGTGACGTGAACTCAAAACTATGATATAACTGTACCCACGTCAACGGTACAGCACATTCGTGTTTGCCCTGCTATCACAAACGCCGTAATAATATATAATTGAATGGTGCCTCGGTTAGGGCTTGAGCGCGAAGCCCTTGAGAATTCTCTACGTGACGGAATTTTGACGCATGGGAGACGGAGTTTAATATGAAAAGTAACTATTGGTATTGGTTATAGTGAAAGGAGATGATGGGCAATAATTATGGTTTAGAGACTCCAAAGACTTCAGTTCTGACTAAGAACGTTAAAATTGTTAGTTTGTATCTCCTCCCTGAAAGTAGGGTACAGTGGGTGTATTCTATATTTTTTCTAAAGAATATCACTAGAAAGAAAGAGAGAGTTTATTTGCGCCGAGCATGACGCATTTACAAAATGAAAATTCAATACATATTGGGAAAACATGCTTCACATCCGCACAATTAATCCAACAGCCTATCTAATGCTGGGATTCATGAGCAAGATAGTCACTGCACTGGTTTTCAGCGACACGATTTGTTCTCGCATGCTAATGCTACCGCCATGTGCCACCATGGGCTACTTTTTTATCTCAGATGTATTTTCCGGTTCCTGTTAGTTTACTTATCACGAGAGCGAAATCGCGGGCAATATTCAAATTCTGAAAAGGGATGATGACAAAAAAATATATTTTCAGACTACAGTCCGTCATTTAGATTTCCAAAAAATATTGGACACGTACCTATTTATTCTTTAGTCACGTTAACAAAAAAATATGACGATACAGTGTGTTAAAATAGGGTGTACTATGCCAAATCGAATGCCAAATAATCGAATATCAATTGATCGACCACTATACATCGAAGGCCTAAATACTCGAACGTTCATAATATCGAATGGTTAATAAATCGAACGTTCAATCTACCGTACACTCAATACATCTAGTGTTCAAAATATCGAATGATTGTTTGATCGAGCGTTCAACGCATCACATATTCATTCTATCGAAATACACTGAATACTTTTTGTATAGAATAAATACCTCAGGAGTCCATATAAGCCCTAAAAGAAGTAATTTGACATTTGCATGTGTGGATTTTGTTTTAGAGATAAAAACAGACTTTAAGTAGTGCATTACTAGATAATTTTGTGCAAAATGTCTGTAGGGTCTTATTATAAGCCTGAATTGTCTCAAAAACTCAAGCCGGTCTTAATTTTGGATGGCTTTGTAATGGCAATAAACAAAAATATTAGTAACAAGTTCTACTGCCATTGTTCCTACAAACATAAATACCATTGTAATAGTACTGCAACAACAAAATTGCACGGAAGTGAGGAGCAGTTGTTGGAAAGCTATGCAACACAGCATAATCACGCACCAGATCCTGGTAAGGTAGATGAACTACGTTTTAGGAATGCCCTAAAAAATGTAGTATTAAATTTGATTTAGTAGCAAATAACATAACATAGTTTTCTTCAAACTTAACCTGACGCCCTAAAAATCTTTCACCATCAACTTTCTGCAATATATCGGGGACTTTTATATCATCCAAAGTAGTCGGTTCCTTTGGCATTTCTTTTCTTCTTGCCCGACGTATAATTTGCGATGCTGCTTGTTTATTTGGAAGAGCACACGAACTGGACTTCGAAATTTTGGCTTCGTTTCGCTGAATAATTTGACTTGGTCTATCAAGCGAGTGGGTAGCATCATTTTTAGGGCATTCCTAAAACGTAGTTCATCTACCTTACCAGGATCTGGTGCGTGATTATGCTGTGTTGCATAGCTTTCCAACAAATGCTCCTCACTTCCGTGCAATTTTGTTGTTGCAGTACTATTACAATGGTATTTATGTTTGTAGGAACAATGGCAGTAGAACTTGTTACTAATATTTTTGTTTATTGCCATTACAAAGCCATCCAAAATTAAGACCGACTTGAGTTTTTGAGACAATTCAGGCTTATAATAAGACCCCTCAGACATTTTGCACAAAATTATCTAGTAATGCACTACTTAAAGTCTGTTTTTATCTCTAAAACAAAATCCACACATGCAAATGTCAAATTACTTCTTTTAGGGCTTATATGGACTCCTGAGGTATTTATTCTATACAAAAAGTATTCAGTGTATTTCGATAGAATGAATATGTGATGCGTTGAACGCTCGATCAAACAATCATTCGATATTTTGAACACTCGATGTATTGAGTGTACGGTAGATTGAACGTTCGATTTATTAACCATTCGATATTATGAACGTTCGAGTATTTAGGCCTTCGATGTATAGTGGTCGATCAATTAATATTCGATTATTTGGCATTCGATTTGGCATAGTACACCCCACAAATAAATTGATATTTAATTCATCACTAGTAAAGATATAATTTCCATTCACCAGACAACAAATAAAATTAACAAAACACAACAAAACTGTCGTTCTTGCAGCGCGGCAGCGTTACGAAACGTTTCCCATGCGACATAACTCACACAAACTCACAATAGACATTACATTCATTACTTTCTACCAGCATTGTCTTCATAAGCTTTTTATTATAATTATTACGTCTGGATGTGCCGCCTTTCTCCAGTTTTCATCGACAACATTATTATATTTTTTGCAAGATGTCTTCTTTTCGCGATCATAGGCAAACGTCGACAATTATACAGTCTGTGCGAAATGAAGACTGATTTTTATCTACATACTTTCCTTAGTGATTCAGTTTTTATATTCAAATTATTTTAGAACTAAAAGTAGACAGTCCAATGCTCTTTGCACGAAAGTTTTCTCCAGGGTAGACACAAGAGACCTAGCCTGACCCGACCTACCTACCCTAGGTCGGGTCGGGTTAGGTCTCTTGTGTTTCATGGGTCTGAAGTATTTATAAAAAAGCTCTCAAACCATAATGATGGAAATTTTTAATTAAAATATTTCTTTGTAGAATTTGAATTTATTTAAAACTCTAAATAAGGCTGTTATGAGCACTTAAACATAGAAACTCATGCCTACAAGTACTTAAGAAAGTAGGTAAACCAAATTACTAAATCAACGGAGCCTCAAAGAAAATTTCATCACGGAGACCAATCGTTTCACGTCGCTAATTAAGAAAGCGCAGCTTACACACGATTTCCTCAGAGATCGATAGAATTACCTACATAAGTATCTACTTACAGTCTAGTCTAACTATTCTGTAGGTACAAACTTACATCACTTGCGCCGTTTTGCTCCGAATCACTTCGCAGACAAGTGATTACGATAGGAATGGTGAAGTTGGCATAATCACCACGCTTGGCATACCGTTAATAGTACTTAGGATGATTCAACTGTCTGCAAGACGTACCTTAGGTACGTACCTACCTACGTAGCCCTTGATTTAATACTTCTCTTGCTATTGCCAAAGACACTACGAAAAGGACCCTAATTATGTAAGTGTCCATTAGCTACCATAAAATGGTAACTCATGAAAAACTCAAGTGGCCATATAAGCCTACAACACTTCAATAGGCAAAAATAATCCTAAGTAAAACGAAAACATCAAAAGCCCAGACAATACACCCAGATCAACAAAAATAACCCCGAACTTAATATCCATTAGTTTCCTCTCCTAGAAATAAACAAAGCAAACCTTGCTAAGTGTCCACTTAACCGGCGATGTTCACGGAAGCAAAACTAGTCTATCGAGTTCTAGTTGCTGCACAAACATGTTTAAGAATGTACTAAGCGTTGCTAGTTTACGCGTATCATGAAAATAGAACACTTTGAGGCAACCCGCAAGCGTATGCTAAGCGTTAGGACTTGAATTTAAGAGGTAATTTCGGTTGGAAAGGCTGTCGAGATTAGGTCGTTGGTAATTCGTGTTGTTTTGGATTGAATGTAAGGTTATAATTCAGCTTGAATGTGGTTCCGATGGGCATACAACTAAATAAGTAGGTCCTAGGTGGGTTGCTTTGTAGGAATTTTAGTTGTATTATTTATCAAAATAACAAAGGTCCTACTTAAAAGATGTAGGTAAGGACTCTATCTCCAATAGTAACTTATCTACCTACGCATTCTAAACTGCCACACATTGATCCCCAATTCTGGTATTTGGAGACTTCAATTTGAAGGTAAATCCTGTACCAGGTTTTCGGCAGCCTTGCTGTAATGTTGTTATCCATTGTTATCTACTTAGACCGAGTTTTTGATCCATGGTTATCTTAACCAATGGATAAATATGCTGACCAATGGTTGCAAATATCGGTAGAACACCATTTTTTACAGTTGTTGGCTTCACAAATGAACAAATAAGTTGGAGAGTTAATTATTTTACAGTTTGTTAGACTAACAACTGACGATCACAGCCTAACAACAGCCAACAATCGTAGCCTAAGCTCCCTTTTCACCGAAAAACCTTGGCTTCTAAAAGCGTAACTACCTATCCAAATGTCAAATCTACCCACAAAAACTTGACCTGTCAATATCGATAAAATGTCAAATCACAAATCAATTTAAAAAAGTAAGAGCTTAGAACCTTTGCAGCGTTATTAGTTGGCACTTCGGCTGTAATACATTGTCATATCGGTTCCACTTTCGACGTAACACTCGACTAATAGCTGGTACTTAGTTTACATAACCGATGTGGGTAGTGATTGACGGCTTGTGGTTAATAAGATATGAGTGCCAAGCGGTTAAGGAAAGCTTTTTTTCTTTGCTAATTAGGAAGTTGTGTAGCCATTTTCGTATCAAATCCATAAAAAAACACTTTTAACATACTTGGTTTTTCCTATTATAGAGTTGACCAAGCAGTAGGTACATAGAGAACCTATCCTTGGGTAGTAAAGTACCCAAGTTATAACACTCGTTCCACTAGGATCCCCTAAATCAATCCCCCAGGGGATTCTACAGCACTCAGTGTTCCACTACGATCCCCTATGCAGGGGATTCTATAAGTACTAATAAGTTCTATTCCTTTAAAGTCCCTTCTAAATAAAAAGGCACCTATAAAATAACAATATGTAATACATAGAATTAAAAATCGGTCTACAGAGGGGATTACAATGACGGAAATATTTTTTAAGTAAGTAAGATGTTAAAAAAAAAAGTACCAAAAGCGATGAAGACTTTCGCAAGTTCGACTAGTGCAGCGTCTCGGTGGCGTTGGGTGCGAGTCCCGCCTAAGGCGTTCGGTTTACACAGTTCTTAACCAGAACTGTGTAAACCGAACGCCTTAGGCGGGGCAAAATGAAGAATTTGTTAGAAGATGGTCAGTTTTCGGCGAACGTCACAGAAATACAAATGTTGCAGAAAAGTGGCATTCCCAGATTAATAAAAAATTTGGCCGTAAATCAACGCTAGTACATGTTTTGAGTGCGTTAAAAAAACAGTGCCGCCCAATAGCTAAACAACGAAGACCAGAAGATGTACTCAGAGATCAGTGGATTCAAGAGTCACAACTGAAATTGTTGAATGGGCAAATATCAGTTTGTCATTTTCTTGAAATGATGAAGTAAATAATAATTCAGGAATAAACTACTTATTAAGTAAATTAAGTAGAATTACATACTTTATTTTAATTTTAATCGGAGACCTAAAGTTGTAGACGATTATGTCTACCTGGGACAAACTGTCCCGTTGGGTAAGTCTAACTTCGAGAAAGAGGTTAACCGTCGAATCTGACTCGGCTGGGCGGCGTTCGGAAAGTTGTATCTTCTCGTCCAATTTACCGCAGTGTCTCGAGACAAAAGTCTATGACCAGTGTGTGTTACTAGTGATCACCTATGGAACCGAGACGTGGTCGCTCACAATGGGCCTTATCAGAAAGATTCACCCAAAGGGCAATGGAGAGGGCTATGCTCGGAGTTTCCTTGCGTGATTACGTCAGAAATGAGGATATCCACAGGAGAACTAAAGTTACCGACATAGCCCGAAGAATTGCGTAACTTAAATGGCAGTGGGTAGGGCACATTGCTCGCAGGACGGATGGCCGATGGGGTCGAAACGTTCTGGAATGGCGACCGCGAACCGGAAGACGATGCGTAGGAAGGCCTCCCACTAAGTAGACTGATGACCTGGTTAAGGTTGCGGGAAGGCGCTGGATGCGAGACGCTCGGGATCAGTCAGTGTGTCAGTCGACGATTGGGTGATCGTCTTTCGGTTGAAATGATGATGATGATTTTTTTAATTAAAAAAGGTTTTTTTTTATATTTTGCGTTTATAACGTTTAATGTATTTGAATAAGTTAAACATTGAAAAAAACCGAACACCTTAGGTGGGACTCGAACCCAACGCCACCGAGACGCTGCACTAGTCGAACTTGCGAAATTCTTCAATGCTTTTGGTACTTTCTTTTTCAACATCTAACTTATTTTGGAAAAAAATATTTCCGTCATTGTAATCATATTATTATTGTTATTTTATAGGTGGCTTTTTTATTTAGAAGGGACTTTAAAGGAATAGAATTTATTAGTACTTATAGAATCCCCTGCTTAGGGGATCGTAGTGGAACACTGAGTGCTGTAGAATCCCCTGGGGGACTGATTTAGGGGATCCTAGTGGAACGAGTGAGTTATAAGTACAATTTAACAGATAACAAGCTAATTGTACAAATTGGGGCATTCAGGGGCAGCTATTAAAAAGATTCTAGGATAACAGCACCACCCCTTTTAAGACAAATGCCCACCTAACCTATTCTCTAAAGAAATAAATAACCTAACCATGTTTCTCAACCCGCTGAAATCTTATGACTCAACGCCTACAAAACTTGTCGCATCGACTGTTCGAACATAAAAATCGTGTCACGGTCACAACATAATCGTGTATTGACAACCGTGACTGTATGTAAATGTCTTCAGCGTGACACTTACGCCCAAACCGAAAAACATTACGTATTGTTGTCTATGACGCGCTAAAAATGAGTTTATTAACTTTAATATTAAATAGGAATAAGGTTTTTGAACGATAACGGGAGGAAAATTCATCATCATCTTCCTATAATTTCTCTGTGCATCTTCCTGTGGTTGTCTCATGTTACAACTTAATCAACCTGTAGGTATAGTCTTAGTTTTAAATAAAAGGGTATGGGCAATGGCCCATACCCTTTTATTTAGCAGTGGCAAACTCTCACAGAGAGGAGGCTATTGGGGTAGAAGCGGCGAACTGGGTCAGAGCTGGATAATGCCAAGCTCTGACCCAGCTGCTTCTTCGCTTAAAATAGTTAAAAAAAATGGGTTCGGCGCAAAATATGACATCAAACATAGGTAGATAGCTAAGAGGACATGCAGTAAGTACAAGAAAACAGCAACATAGACAATGTAAAGTCATTTATTTAACGGAGATAATTATTATGACGGTGTTTACGTTCATTCAATACTGTTTACGCTAGTCTATTTACGCTATGGCTAAAGGCTCGTGTTCACAAACAGTGTGTTAATGGTGTTCTAACCGATGACCGAAGATCATCGTTCGACATAGTCTAATGGCGGCTATACACTCTCGCGCTAGAGCCCGAGGAAGCGCTCTGTACATTATGCTTCATGATTGAACTTACTGAGTTCAATCATGAAGCATAATGTACAGAGCGTGCGAGACTGAGAGCAATGTAAGTACATCATCCTCGCGGGCTCTCGCACGGGTTTGTACAGCCGGCATAAGAGCCCGCCACTTAGTATAAGTTTTTACTGCAAGTAAAAGTTTTTTGATAAAACTTAATTTTGATAAATGATACTTGATAGTAGAAGAACTTTTACCAAAACCAATACGTCATATTCAGAATATTGCAAACACGAGCCTTTTCACGGTATTCTTCTTAGCGTGTCGGTGGCAAATACAGGTTTTAAATATTATTATTTCACGGTATTGAAAATAATTAATTAGTTTTACATAAAATAAAAACATAACTGAACAATATCAACAATATAACAGATGAAGTAGGTAGGTATGTAGTTACAAACAATAGTAGTGGCTTATTTAATGAAATTATTATGAGCAATCATTTTAATACACTGTGAACCGTAAAAATATAAAAAACATTGAGATTTAAATTAAACATTAGGTAAAAAACGTCATGATTTGCTTGATTGAAAACAATGATCATGTCATCAGGTAATTGCAAAAACCGTTAGTTTGTAATCTCGTAAGATTCCCTTTAGCCTCGGATACATCAAAGTAAGTAGGTATTGATTTGTTCACAATATAATATGTACAGAGACTTCATAATATTACATGATTTAATACAATCTGGAGTTTGCAACAATCTGGTGACGATCACAACAAAAGGAGTTGGCTAAAGAGACGTCAAATTAAATTACTTTTAGCAAACATTGACATTCAATTAGAAAACATATTATAATTAATATCACTTTAAAAAACTGCAAAACTGAAAAAATCACTTAAAATAACTTATAGTAAGAAGTCTGTGACTCAGTAAATTAAAAATCAATACATATAATAAATCTGTAGAAAAATAATTTTTGTACATCAAAAAAAAATTCAAAAAAAATAGCCAGGGTGTTAAAGGATAACCAACAGAACCCATTTCCATCATTTTTGGAATTTTTGTCTGTTTGTCTGTTTATCTGTTTGTCTGTTTATTTGTGCACGCATTACATGACATGTACGAAACCAATGTAGATAACTTTTATACATAAAAATTGTGCGTAACTTGAAGAATTACTTAGTTTTTGTTTCATCGCAATCGGTTCACTCTATCAAAAGTTAGATGAATTTAAAGTGTTCAAGAAGTAAAATTATCACAGCACACGCAATTCAGTTACTCGGACAGTTGAACTCGCTATTCGATAGATGGCGTTGTGCATTTAAAGTCATTTTCTGAATCGCGGTGTTAAGATTCTACGCGAAAAAGACTATGGAAACAAAATTGGTAGGTACTAGTAGGTAGGTAAGTAGGGTAGGCAGGAATGTAAGTATAGTAGGGTAGGCAGGCAGGTGACGGGAGCGAAGCCGCGGGCACAGCTAGTAATTAATAATCACTCACATGAAAATTAATAGAACAATAAATTTTTCTCACTTAACATGAAATCTACAACCTTCTTCATTTATCGTCCCACTTATTAATGAATAGTAAATAATTAATTTCAAGATTACTTATTTCACTAGAGTCCTGGTAAAAATAGCGAAGTACCACAAATGCCTGGTTGGACCAGATAGTTAGTGCCAGAATATTTTCAAAATTATGAGGTAATTGTTTGTTTATTTTTCTTGTCATATATTACTATCAATGCACTATATTGTTATCTGATTTATAAATTAAATTATAATTTTTATTATAATTGTGCTAAGTTATGTCTAAGTTTGAAATATCTGGGACAGGTCGTAATTCTTCAGGTCAACAAGACCCATATGCCCGTTAATCATACAGTAGTACTCGGCCCCCAGTATGTAGGTTAGCACCATGCCGCCTACGATAGTGCCCATATATGCTGATCTGGGCAGAAGTATACCGGTGGCAACCAGCAGACCCACGTATGTCAAGTACCTTGAAGGAGAAGATTATTTTGTTAGTTTATCTATTTTCATGAGCTTGAAGTGCCCCCAAAAATGATAAATGTTAGTCAATGAAATATATAAGAACCCAATTTTTTTTAAATATTTGTCTATGCTCCGCCAATGAGAAAAGAAAAATATATAAACTGAATATTATTGAATTATTATTAGTTGCCAGAACAAATTGATGCCAAAGATGTAAATAAATGATTTAAATGTTAGCTAATAAATTCTAGTGAGTTTCTATAAATAAAAATAATATTTGAAACAATATAATACAAAATTTTATATTTGATACCCAAGTCCCAATCAAATCAAACTATTCATAAAAAAAACAAATTGTTTTTCAACCTTTGTCTGTTGTTTCTAACAAATAAATAAATAAAAATGCCAGATATGTGACCTTATTGAACCCGTCACCGATAAATCAAAATGTACATTTACCTACACAAAACTATGACCACTTTACAGGAAGCCCTATAACTCCTCGTTTCTGTAAGAAAGTTTATTAAATTATAACAAAACAATTAGTCTTTAAGTATTAAAAATAAAGCTTTGGAGGCAAATCACTAAGACCCTCGGTTAATATGAAAAAAAAACCTGCCAATTGCGAGTCGGACTCAAGCACGAAGGGTTCCGTACTCACGTTTGTTGTATGGGAACCCCATTTAAATATATATTTTTAGTATTTGTTGTCGTAGCGGCAACAGAAATACATCATCTGTGAAAATTTTAACTGTCTAGCTGTCACGGTTCATGAGATACAGCCTGGTGACAGACGGACAGACAGACAGACGGATCGCAGAGTCTTAGTAATAGGGTCCCGTTTTACCCTTCTTTGGGTATGGAACCCTAATTAAGTTGTTTCTTGTAGACTAAGAAACAACTTTTCATGTGTAATAAAATCATGCAGGATATTAAATTTAGAACAAACATAGTAGTTAAATTATTATTTAGTTTGGTACTCAACACATAAAGGTCCTGCAAACGTAAACAAATAAAAACATAAATTCAATATTATGGGTCCTGCAAATATAAAAAAGGAAATTTATAAATACCTTGTAGTAGTCAGCTTTTCAGACTGGTCCTCATCCTCTCTCTCAGCAATACAAAACTCTCCCTTCTTAAGATATCCTTTGGCACATTTCCGGCACATATCTGGCCCGTCTCCGTGACATGTGTCACAGGACTTATCACAATTCATACAGGTAAACGACCCGATAGAGTTCATACAAAACTGATTCTTTGTGCATTTATTTACATCGTCACATTCATTTACGTCAAGACATCCTTCATCCGAATCAAAGGCAAAGCCTGCCTTGCAAGCCACGCAGTCTTTTTGAGAACCCGCTCTACATCCCCCCATGCAGGATCGGTGGCATGCAGAACACAACATCTTCGTATCATCCTTGTATGACAAGTAATATCCAGTAATGCATTGATCACAGTTCTCTCCGGTATATCCAGGGTCACACAGACATGTACCATTCCCTTTTCTAGTCCCATCTCCCCTACATTTACCATTGCCGTTGCAAAGCTTTTCATGATTGCCAGGGCATGGTGAGCAGTCTTTACCGTAGTGGTATTGTGGGCAACACACTTTCAAATTATCAATACAAATGTACTGCAGTAAGTCAGTATTTTCATCTGGATCTTGAGCCCACCATGTTTCAATGAATTCTTCAGCTTTTTCAGCCATATGGTGGCACTGGAGGGAGTGCTTGCCCTCCCTGCATATTCCTTCTTGTATGTCAATTAGTCGCATCTCGCTTCGTTTGTAAGATAGTTTTAACTTCTCTTCCTCCCACGCTGCATCACCGCCCTCGTATTTACCTCTCGTAGTTCGCTCTAATCCTTTTTTAAATGATTCCACGAATAACTTACAAGCCTGGCATTCGCCGAGGCTTTTAGACTGAGTAAGAATGCCAGGGTCGACTATTGGAGGCTGCACATTAGCGATTGCAAGCGGCAATATTACGAACGAGATTATTATGTTAAGCATATTTTTCTTACTGATTCCCATGTTGAGACAGCCCTGTAAAAGTGTTGATCAGACGATAGAATCGTTAAACTTACATATTTAATTCAGCAATTTTCTAATAATAGGATAATTGGGCACGCTCAACTTATTATTGTTGCATTGACAAGTACCTTTATCGATCCGTGAGCTTTCTCGAAACACAACACTACGATGAATTAGAATCGCACTAAAATCACAACTTATCAATATTGAGTTCGAATAAATATTATTTCTGCTCTAACACGTTTAATAAAAACGTAAAATACTGACGTGTTCTAATAGGACTCGCCGAGTCGCCGACGGCTTTGCGTTTTTTTGACGTTTAGCTAGCGCACTGGCTGTATTTGACGTAATGCCATCTTCTCTTGTTACGTTTCGTTTCACGCGAAGTTCACGCGCAGTATTAACCAAGCTCAGGAAAACATCGAAATATAAAATGGTATTTGCAATAAGTAATACCTAAATAAAGTCCTTTCCATAAATTCTTTAATAAGATTCACCTACACATAACACCCACACGTTTTTGTTACGTTTATCGGCCGTGGGAGGAAATCCGTTGACCTTACTGATATTTCGCAAATTAGTGATGTTTATTCTTTTCGTAACCTGAGTAAATAAACCTTACGTAGGTATGTTATGCTATACATAACATAACGCAATATGGTACGCATAAATGTTATCAAATAAAAGATAAAACCTAGCTCACAATTCATCATAAATGGCTATGGTACACAAAGCCATCAATTTCTTTTACTTTTTCCCTTGCATGAATAGCACGAGAAGTTTTTACAACTCAATCTTTAGACATCTTGACTACAACGTTTAAAAACCTCCGATACTCATAATATAAAAGAAAATACGATAAAACATGTGGGGAGACGTGATCAAGATGTAAAATGATCGATAGCATGCGCAATATGAATGGTATTTATTGTGCGAATAATGAATAATAGTACCTACCTACTTGAAAGAGACCATCATTTATTTTCCATCGCATTCGCATTCGATCATCGTAAGTGTAGTCTTAACAAGGACCTAATTACGTGTTCCTTAGTTATGAATAGCGTATATAAACTAGATATTACCTATGTTCTTTTTACACATCGCAGTAAAAGAGACTTACTTTAGATAATATGAAAGCATATTTTATTTGTAAAAGTCCCTTGGGCAAAGTTAAAGTACCTAGCTGATTTATTTATAGGTTGAATATAATTATTGTGCTTTTTATTTGTTTACTAGAAACATAACTAGAGTGTCTTATTATTTAAGGCGCAGATACCCTTGAGGAGCTGATTTTAAAATGAGAATCACGTCTAAACGGCTGGTCGTAATTTTTTGGAAAAAATATATGTTACATTAGACCATTTACTTAACAATTTGATCTGAGAAAATTTTGAGTTTTATTCGTATACCATGGTGTAATTAATTTGTAAATTTATGTCTAAAACGGACAAAAACACGACAATCACACCAAAACCGCTGGGCGTATTTGAATGAAATTGACAACATTTCAAAGACAATTTAATTATCTACATTTTGATCTGAAGCTTTTTTTTTAAATGTCATAGAATAATAAGGAAAGTACAAAAAACTACTAAATTTTGGGTCGCGCGGTCGCGCGGGTGTGAAACGAGTGCGCGTTTTGTGCCCTCAAGGTCGTTGGCGTTAGTCGTCGTCTTAAGTAAGCTAAGTAACTTTTGAGTAGGCAACAAGAAACATAAGCTTTCGTTAAAGTTTTAGGTCGGTACAGTAAGCAGTGCTATTTACATTAAGTACGCCCAAAAAATGGTCGTTAAAAACTAAAAGCAACCTGAAATATTGGGAACTTGCAATCAATAAAAATCGTCCCCAGTATGAGTATGAGAGACAAAGTCTAATGTTTAACAACGCGTAATTACACCGGCAATGATAGTTGCATAATAACTTCCTGCTTTCACCGTAACAAAGACTATTTCTCTTGCACGACTGTGAAGTGTGAGCTACAAATTTAAACTGGTGGGTGGCAAAACGTAGGAACTAAAAAAATTATGGCAGAAGACTTGGTTCGTGAAGACACTAGCGCCATCCGCACGGAATGGGTATTGGCTTGTCGCCAGCATAATTGCGTTGAACAATAAGGTGTTCTTGTTGTAGTGGCGCTATTGCCGCTTGAAATAACGGATTTAAGTCTTGCTTGTACTTGTGATTTGGTTTTGTCATTGAGCTATGGTTTTACGGCAAAAAGGGCAATGGGTGATTTTGACCAAACCACTCTTGACTTCTCATATTGTATCAATTTAAAATTGTAATTAACTTAAATCTTATTTTAAGAAAAGCACAGGTTACAACATTTGAAACTTTAAAAGCCCTGTCACTCGGTATTTTTCTAAGGTCACAGAACTTACCTACGAATACATAGGTACAGACACCTACGGATATTAGTATCTGAGTACCATAAACATAAGCAGTTAATTAATACGAACAACATAAAATTATTATTACTTACTAAAGTAGTAGATACCATATAAAACTAACCAACTTGAGTATTTACTACAAAACACTGATACAATGTTTCTGCTAGCAGCTAGGTAATTCAGGTGGTAACGATTTTGACCCTGGCACACAACGGAGATGACAAACTATATGATATAAGACTCACGTGATGATTGATGGCTATTAAAGTATTTTTTTATCAGTTTATACTTCCCACTGCTGGGCGAAGGCATCTCCCAAGTCCCTTCAAGAATTCTTTTAACGCGTCACCAATAAAATTAAAATATATATTAATTAAAGTGCACCTTTTTATACCTATGTAGGTAACATAAATATAAGTCTATGACCAGTGTGTGTTGCCAGTGATGACATATATGGCTCTGAGACGTGGTCATCAGAAAGCTTAAATTCACCCAAAGGGCAATGGAGAGGGCTATGCTCGGAGTTTCCTTGCGTGATCTAATCAGGTATTTAGAGATCCGCAAGAGAACCAGGGTTACCGACATAGCCCGAAGAATTGCCATACTTAAGTGGCAGTGGGCAGGGCACCTTGCTCGCAGAACGGATGGCCGATGTTGCAGAAAGGTTCTGGAGTGGCGACCGCGAACCGGCAGACGTTGCGTTGCAAGGCCTCCCACCAGGTGGATCGATGACCTGGTGAAAGTTGCGGGGATCCGCTGGTTGCGGGACGCACGAGACCGGTCAATGCGGCGACGCTTGGGGGAGGCCTATGTCCAGCAGTGGACGTCTTTCGGCTGATATGATGATCATGATCATGAGGTAACTTATAAACTGCCAAACTCACTGATTACTTCTGCACTACATCTTTCTTGAATGTTAGAACTAAGAAGGAAGAGATGCAATTACCTAGATAGGTAGGTACTTGATTCCTAGGGGTGCCACTCACAAAGGCTCGTTTTCCCCCACAGCTCTACAGTTAGGCCATTTCTCTTCAGACTTAAGATCAGAAAAGCACTTTGTACATAATTATGAAGAAAGTTACTTTGTCCAACGACTTCTTATAAAGTGACTAATGAAGAGTATCGATCTTCATTTAGGTACCTGCTTAAAATCCCTTAGTGCATCGATACGCATGATTTAATTTTTTAGGGTTCCGTACCCAAAGGGTATAAACGGGACCCTATTAATTAAGACTCCGCGATCCGTTTGTCTGTCGTCTGTCCGTCTGTCGCTGACAATGATATGATAGCTAGACAATTGAAATTTTCACAGATGATTATATATTTCTGTTGCCGCTATAACAACAAATACATATTTAAAAAATAAAAACATCATGAAATAAATATTTTAGTGAGGCTCCCATACAACAACAAACTCTACGTGTGCGAGTCCGACTCGCATTTGGCCGGTTTTTGCGTTTGTAGTCGTTACAGTTACTTAGGTACTTACCTACATTTTGTGAGTAAGAAAACTCTATTAAAGACTATAACATATATTTACTTAGCACCTATGTAAAACTAAAAAGATGATTTAAGTATATGAGATTTCAAGGAACAGAATAAACCGCGATGCAACAGGTAAATTAAGAACACAGGTACTTTTCGGCGAATAGCCGAAAAATCAAAGTTCCGCTAAATACTGAATAGCTGAATACCTAACCAGCATTCTTATGTCCTAAATTTAAAAAAATATACAGAAAAATATTCAAAAGGTCCGCGTTCGTTGTTCGAATACCTACATTGGCGCGCGTTCAGATACTCGCATCTACTTTATTTTCTTTTTCAGTAATGGTTTATCGTATTAATACAATAGTACCTGCTCGACCGGCAAAGGAAACTATTTGTTCGTTTTTGCATTGTCACACAGCTGTTTTAAAAGCGAAAACTTTATTCTTAAGATTGGTATCTAGTGCCTAGAGTGGCTTGGCTGGTATTTTATTTATCTCACGCAATCCATGCATACCTTTGCAAGGCTATTTAAAGTGATTTCTGTCAAGTTTTTAACGTCAGATAAGTTTAATCCTGGTGATAAAATTGATGTCCGACTTGTCGCGTTTTTACAAGAAACTGTCATAAATTCAAATGTGTTTATGGTAGAAACCCACTTTATATTTCTCAAAAACAAAGTCCCTAATTATACTTTTATTGCTAAATAATAACTGGCAGGTAATTTATCTTAATACCAATATTGCCGGCATAAAAAGTATAACAATTAATTCAAGTCTAAATTAATGACCGTCAACTAGGTTTTCAACGATGTCTTTAAAAAATACCTTATACGACATATAAAGTAACCCACGAGAGGCCATTAACGACCAACAACATGTGTGTATAGAGACGTAAAAATAGAGACATAAATAAAATATATTTTTTCACACAAGATATGCGTGCAAAATGCACTTAACAATCGTCTCATAAATTATAGACATCCGATACTGGTTGTAAACGAGAACATACCAGTGCGCTATTTTTAGGACGAATTAAAAAGTTAAACTTAACCCATAATTACATGAATGTAGATGCATTTTACTAGATGCTAATGAAAACTGACGTTTTAAATTACGAACAAGTTAATTTAGTTAAAATTCGAAATACCGACGCGACGACAGTTTTCAATTTTGTACATAGTCTGTGGGTCTAAGCATATTTATTTTTAAATGGTGCGAAATATTCCGCATAACTATTTTTTTCGTAATTGAAGTTTGAACACAGTCAACAATTTCAGCCAAGAAATATACTTAAAAATCACAAACAGTCTCTGAAAATAAACGGACTATTCTAAAACAATTATTTTATCAGCGATCGATTTTTAATTGCCGTTCAAATCTGATAATAGATTCTCCAATAGCTGGCTATGACTAGGCACGTTCTTACAAAGCCTCAGAGTCATTCGTTCGATCTCATAATACGATATTCGATAATCTTTGGTAGCACAAACAAAGATGGCCTACGGCAAAAAGTAGGTACTTTGTATAGGAGTAATTTTGAATTAGAAGATATTTAATCAGTAAACAAATACCCTTCTCTTTGGTTTAGGTAATTAGAGTGTGATACACTTCAATTTTGGCATTTTGCTCTTTCATAGATTCTCATAATTTCCACACATTAACATCGTAGATATTTTTATTTATATCTAACAATAAGAAGAAACTCAACAGTTTTACAGGCGTAATAATCTTGTAAATCAAGAATACCTTAGCACATTTATAAAAAAAACCGGCCAAGTGCGTTTCGGACTTCACACATTTCGGGTTCCGTACCAAACCGCAAAAATAAGCTGGTTGTAATAGGAAAAATGTGGACATTTCAAATAAAAAATCAGATTTATCAATATATTGGTATTTGTTAGTAAAATATACGTAATAATAAACATAATCACCAAATTTCAAATTCCTAGGTCTATGGGCAATCAAAAATTTATTTGGAACATACATTGTAATGAAAGCTGACTTTGGTGGCATCTCATTCCAATTTTTTTTTTAAATAAAAAATACAGTATATATTATATCTACTCAATGTGCTCTAAACCACGATACCCCACACGATGGAGCAGGTCATTTTTATTTTCACGCTTCCCTTTTTGTGTATCTTAAAAACATTAAAAAAAAATTGACAATTTGCATAGTTTTGAGTTAAGGGCCTACATCCGCTTTAGTGCCGTGAAACGGTAACTTTCTAAAGCATACTCCTTAGTAACGGCTAGGTTAAAAGGTTTGAAAAAAATATATATTTATTACTGTTTCATGTTTATTATTTTTAACACATGGTTTTTTCGTATAACAAATAGTTACGCTTTAAAAAAATAATTAACAACAGGCTAGTTTTTCGCTACTTTTGGATACTCTTCCAAAACGCCTTGGATATTTATAAATATTTTTTCACAGAAAAATTTATGGCTGGAATTTCTTCATCACTAACATAGCATATGTAAATCAAATAATATTTTGCAAACAAAACTGTTCAAAAGGAGGTTCAATATTGATATTTTAGCGGGCGCACGGCCAGTACTGCGTTGACATTGGGGTGTATATATTGCCTTAACAATATGCCTATACTGTGAAATCTGAAGTCTGTAGCTCCAACCTTCTGGCCGTAAAACCCGTGTGATAGACGACGGACAGGCGGACAGACAGACGGACACGTGAGTGACAGCAATAGGTCTCCGATGGACCCTTCGGTTACGGAACCCATAAAAGCTCAACATACAAACTCATTCCTCGCCAAGTACTAAACACTAACATAATCTTGTAAGCGTCGTAATTAAAATAAACAGTTTTATGGCTATTAAGCAAAAAGAGGAAAAAAGATTTTATATTTTAACGCCAGCTTGCAGTTAATTAACTTTGTGAGGCAGGCCTCATACCGCATACCGGTAACTAGGGAGAAAGGTGCGAACAATCCATGATGCGCAACACTAATCAACACTTGTTTCATGAGATTAATCATAGAGGAGTGGTTGTTTTTTTTTTTTTTTTTTTGTTTGTTTGTTCCTTACGGAACAGGCTAAGGTCTGAGACCATGCTGCCTAGTCATCAGTATTTTTCTTGAATTCTTTAGTATGCATTAGAATGCGGATGTAACGTATTCTAATGTTTTTTGGAGTATTTGGCAGCAAATTGTATCGAGTCAGCCTTCCCAGTAAGCTTTGCGGAGGTAGTCAATACTACAATAAAATTCTCCGCTCCATTACACCGAGATCGCTTCTGTCAATGATTTCACATATTGTCCAGTTGCGTAGACAGTTGAGACACAAAACTACACCACTTTTATATCACAATATCCACTAGGAATCAATTTGCAAATAATATTAACAGCCGCTGAAGTTCACTCGAAAAAATCCCGCCAAAAACCTCCGGTTGTTTTTTTTCTAACACGGTTGGCGCCACGTATAAATTAATATTGACATTTCTGACAGATGTTCTTGCGCGGCAATGTTTAGCCAAATTATTTTTCATCTTGAGTGTTTAAAAATCTATAGAATAAAAGCTAAATATGAATTATGAGAAAACACAATCCTCCGAATGATCCGATTGGTACCTAGCCAAGTCTATAACCGTCTTATTAATAAACGTGGACTAAGGTAAGATTAACTTTATTCCAAGCATTAGCTTGGTACTAACAAATTTCCGTATTAATAAACACGGAATAAGGAGAGATTATACTAATATGACTCTAGTCTTGGACTAAAAGTTATACCATGGTGCTAGCTAGTTTAAGGTCGGAGTAAGGTTGGATTAAGAGTGTATCCATGGCGACCACATTTATTATTTTTGATTGACATTTTGTTCGTTGTGATTTGATGATGAAAAATTTTAGTTTAATATAAATAAATACTAGACAGGAAACACTATTTCAGGAATTGACATGAAAATGTGTTTAATACTTAGGTATTTTACTAACATTAGTATGAGAGATACACTCGTCATCAGATGTACAAAGCACTACGAATATTAAATACTAGCTGTTGCCCGTGACTTCGTCTGCCCGTGACTTCGTCTGCGTAGCTTTAGTACTCCTAATAAGCTAAGCTGATTTCTCTCCTGTGCGGGTCACAAATAAATACTTTTTCTTTCTTTCTTTCTTTAATAGCCTATTTTTAATGTCGCACTTATTATATTGTGGATGTGAGGGCCACCTTACTTGAGAAATTATTAGTTCACCATACAAATTTCTACCTTCCTTGCCACCATTACATTGGATAAAAACTATCGTATGTCCCGCCCAGGGTCCCAAACTAACTCCATTGAGGTAATTATGTAATACATAATATCTCAATGACTAACTCCATCCAAAATCAGTTCAGCGGTTTAAGCGTGAAATGGTAATAGACAGACAGACAGAGTTCTTTTCCCATTTATAATATTTTATTATAATATGCGATTTAAGTATGACAGATGTCACTATGTCAGCTATTTTTCTTTCTTTTTCTATTTTATGTCATCAAATTTATTGGTTTCATTCACTGGTTCACTCTTTTTACTTTTAAATTGAACTGGGTTGCCATAGCTTACGCGTAAATCCAAGAGTAACAAATGAATAGTTAGTCCGAGGTTATTCCATGTTTATTAATAACATTGCTAAGCCTATGTTAATCCTTACTTACTCCGGGATTAGCTAGTCCAAGAGTAACTTCGGAGTAAGCTGGTAATACGTCATTTTTATTTATAAGACTGTTAAGAGACTAGGGGAGAAGGAGGCAGTCTTGAACGTTTTTCAAACTTTATGTCATGACGCAAAATATAAATTCTTTTAATCCCTTTACTTACCCGGAATGGTTAACCTGATCATTAACCTACATAATCGTTTTATTATTTTAAACAATAACCCTGAGATAAGGCGGTTATTTTCGTTTTGGTGTGAGAAGGGAAATGGTCAAAGCTGCCCCGATTATGGGGCGGCTTTGAACATGCCTGGGGTAGTTTTGAATAACAGATTTAAACGGTCATAGACAAGTTTTATTTATTAGTTCTAAGTTTTTTTTTAAATCACATACATAGGTATATTATTAACATTGTATTATATATTGTTATATAAAATGTTTTTAACATCATTTCCTCTTCTCTAGACTCTTACTTGAGAGACAGTGTACTTGTATGAGAATACTTGGTCATTTTGAGGTTTTTGCCTTTGTATTTTTTTATTCTACAAAATAAAGTGTTTGGTCTAAAATTATAAACCGGAGCAGCCTTTCTTAGCTTCATATTTCCACCATCGACTGCCAAAATGGCCCTTTTAATATTTTCCTCATTAACATCTTGATCTTGTTTTTTTTTTAATTGCGTACCTTTTTGCCTTTAAACAAATGATAAAGTGATTTATTTTTTTAAATATTGGCATTTCTTACCCATCTAAATTAATTCACAGTTAAATGACTAACGCTTCCGTACTACACAATTAGTATAGGGTAGATTTAAACATGTTCAAAGGTACCCCATTCAATTTGTTCAAAACTGCCCCATACCCTCTTTTTATAGAAATTAAATATTTTTGCTGCAAAAAAACATTTGATGCATAAAAATAAACACTTTCACATAAGCCTATATAGCTACTGAATATAATTAGACTGATAACACTCACCAGAATTTAAAACTTTGTCCTTCACAAGCTTACACCCATTTTTAAAAATGTTTTCTTTGCAATGACAAAAACAAACATGGCCGATAACTTGGTAGCAAGCTGTCAAATGCCACAGATACTATATGACGGTTGTGGGTAACAGTACTGCCGCCCCGAAATCAGTTTTTAAACTGAAATAGCTTTGAAACTAACTGCGTAAACTTGTTTGTTCATATCTGCCCCTGTACAAAGCTGCCTCCTTCTCCCCTACACCACAAAATACAGTTGCAATAAAAATAAAATCAAACTGAAATACACCTCACGCTTTTCTTTTTGAACCGTAAATAACAAGTGAGCTAGCGCAGTGCTAACAAGGGCCATAGTTTTGTGTAAAACAAATACAGTTTATGGCTATCGAAAGCTTTACATTAATATACTTTGTAGGCAACAGAGCAGGCAATTTCTTGAGTCACCGAAGACTGACGTCATCGTTGCAAATGGCAACCGGCTTGGCAAGGCCTCGCGACAACTTTACCATACCTACCGGTGCGCGGTAAGCGATAAATAGCAAAGTTGTGTCTATAAAACGTAATATTATAATATGCAAAGTTGATTAAATCAAATAGTTCATCATCAGCCGTATAATGTTCTCACTGCTGGGACACAGGCATCCTCTCTGTGGGTTGGTGGATGTCACATGTCTTGGAATTTTCGGTTCTAGGACATGCCGGTTTCCTTACGATGTTTTTCTTTACCGTTTTAAGAGCAGTGGTGAAGAACAATTTTTTTTTTTTTTTTGGTTCACAAATCGGGCAATACAATATTACATAAGTACTAGGTAAACTTAAAATAAATAAAAACATGAAACTGCACCCTAAAATAGTGAACACAGCATGCACAATATATGAGCTAGTTATAAAATATTATATAAATAAGCTTAAGAGTAATATGCAGCCATTAGACCAATTATTACTTATTAGTCGAATTCGTCTTAATTTAAATGTTGGCTGATGCTAAGGTCCCGGAGAAAATATCAAAACACTGTCGCCCACCAATGCAACTGGAAAACATTGTATAAAATGGACCATGTTGTTTTATATTCTGAAATGAGGCATCACAAAAGTAAGCCTATTGCATAAACGACTGCTCTGGCACAAAGTAAAGCGCCTACGACACGTAATTCGGGGCCGTTAAATTACCACTGGCCACTGGGCTGCCAATCAAGTAAAATAAAATCATTAAATAAATATTTTCCGAAAATTATTTTATTTTACAGGGGCCACCCTGTAAAATAATCACCCTATTGGAAGATGGCAAACTTTTATAATGGCGGAGAATTTTAATTCTAAAATTTACATGGTTTTGGGTTAACAAGATGCTTATACTGTGAATATTTGAAGACTGTAGCTCCAACCTTTTGGCAGTAAAACCCGTGTGACAGACGACGGACAGGCAGACGGCCACGTGAGTGACAGCAATAGGCCTCCGATGGACCCTTCGGTTACGGAACCCATAAAAGCTCAACATACAAACTCATTCCTCGCCAAGTACTAAACACTAAAATAATCTTCTAAGCGTCGTAATTAAAATAAACAGTTTTATTTCAATTCTAAAATTTTGAAAGTAAACACATACAAAATATAGGTTAACAAGATTACAAGACATGAATCGCTATACTGATATATGTAGAACGCGGAATAATTAATTCCGATCACGAGGAAGACAAATTTTAGGTTTTGATTCCATTCGATTCGTCAAATATGCGACATAAAAGGCCACCTTCATGGCGTTGATTAAGAAGTTTGACTTGAGTTTAACACATTAATTTCAACTTGCTACTGCCAGGAGTTTCAAAGAAAAAGGTCTTGACCCACGCCCACGGTCAGACAGACAACGGAACCCTAAATGTTAACCCTGCTTTTACTTTCACCAAACAACGTGCGTGTGGAATTTGGATGCATTTTTAATGAAAAGGAAACAATGACAGTTTAAACGGTATGATATAACTTAAGTAGTATCGTCAAGTTGTTGTGTATTTTACACTTAACCTACATTACACAACTAAAAGGCTGTTTTTAACTCATTTAGCGATTATCATCATAGAGGCAAAAATGGTCGTAATTTAATAAACACGACCACAGTATTTTTTTTACTGTGACACGATGTTTCATTTTGTAAAATGTAAAACTGGCACTTGAATTTTATGACCACAGACGACATCTCCATTCTGTCATGGCGAAACACAATAAAACTTCAATGTTACGGCTTACACGGACCGTAAAACGAAACGGGACAGTCATTCCCGCCACAGAAATAATATCAATTCCCGCCAATTTTCACTTCTTGTCTAGCTTTTAAGTAAACAAGATATTGTGCTTGTCTTGTCATTACTTTCCCTGTTTATTTTAGTTTCTTAATGGATAGTCAATAACTTATTTTATCCGCATAACCCTTAAAGCAGTTCCAATATCGTACTGATATTTGTGACTAGCGTATGCCTCGCGGTTTCACCCGCTTATTGCCCGTTCTTGTGGGAATACAGGGATAAAAAGTAGCCTATGTCACCCGGGGATAGTGTAGCTTCCCAACAGTGAAAGAATTTTTATATCGGTCCAGTAGTTTTTAACTTTATTCGTTACATACAAAAATACAAATCTTTCCTCTTTATAATATTAGTATAAGTACCTATAGAAGACAAAAAGACTACAAACTTCTAATAAATTGACTGTCGACGTCAAGAGTTTGTAGTTTTTTTCCTTGATGAAAAACCTCACACGGACTACAAAATAAACGCTTTTGTCCCGTTCGGAACAGCTTCTTCATACTCACAATGAATTAATCTGTAAAGATTGCAACGGTGCATACACAGTGACAAATCGTGACAAACGCCTTAGCAACTAGTTTACTCGGTCTTTCATACATTTGATGCGGCTACTGAACAACCGGTACCTACCATTCTTTTTTTCCCTAATATTTAGTGTGTGTAGCATCTCATAAATCTTCAAATTATTTATAGAAATTGTGCACCTTGTCAGTTGCCTACATTACCCTCGAGCCACCGCTCACCGGTTAGGAATTGCATTACATCAATTGCTGCCATTATTCAAATTCCGAATAATATATTTTGCAGCTGGCAACTGTGAGTGGGTGCGCCCACCGCCGAACCTTGTCCATACATCTAGTTGCGTAAGGTCTGACTTATTGCAACTCGAATAATCCTGTTCTAGATTTTGAATTGCTAATAAATGAGGTCGTATAGCTCTCGCCGATGCAAATATTCTAGTGAAGGGCTAGGCGTTAGTTGGGCTGCATAACTCGTTTTAGAACAGTTAGCGACGCTGGTGGGTGGAAGAATAGCGGTGGCGATCCGTGACTGAAGCAGTTGCTTGCAGTATTATACTCGTACTGATGACAACCATAGAAAAGCTACAAATTCCAATAATTTATCTTCGACGCTGTCCGTTTATGGGAATCTTCTATTTCCTGGTGACATAAGAGGAATAAAGGAGAGAGGTGGCACTTAAATTCTTGATATATGTATTGTGATTTCCAACATTATGTTTAAAAAAAATTACTCCTGAGAGACAAATACTTCAACAGCATAAAACGGCATACGGACTCTTAATAAACTCTACTCCACTTAATCAGAAACCATTATCTTGCACAAAACATTCAGCAAAAAATGTCGCTCATTCTTAATAGGTTTTTCTTTCAATAACCGCGATGTGGTTACGTTACTTTTTGTCGCCATATCAAATCGCGAGGGTACAACCTAAGAAATAAGTCACGTACAAACATCCTGTGCCATGCGTCGTTGTCCATAAAAAATGCGCCACAGCTAATCGCCGGTCATCGCTCTCTCTAGCTCTTTCGAAAAATATTATATTTTATTATAGCAACCCAGACGCTTACGGGAAAGACAAGTTCCATGTCAGTCGTGTCTCGTTGTGTACACAAGTGTGCGCTGTGTAATTGTGATATTGCCTAATTTGGCCCGAACAAAGGAGTGGTCTACATTTACAAAAAGTCTCGAACAAAACGTAGCTCGATCTACACAAATCACTGAACGCATCGGCATCCATTACCTTGCATCGTGTTATTTGCCTAAGTGGTTCGATGCAGGATAATAAGTTAGAAAGAATAGCCGTAGGTTACGGCCACCTTTGTCTGGACTCCGCTTCGGTCATGACACCTCGGGGCTAGACAAAACGTGGTCTAATCTTCCACAGGCAAATTGCCATGTAATGGGACCGTGAGCTCCGCGATTGTTTCTATACAAGGCCACATGTTCTTTAAATGTAACGTTATTGGAGATTATAATTTAAAAAATAAAAACAGGGTGTGCATCGGACCATGTAGCCGAATTCGTTAATTTAAAAAGAAGCGACCGTCACAACTTCCCGCGTTAACTGATGTCAGCATAGCTAAAAAAAAGTGTTGCCACGTAAATTGGCAGCGGCAAGTAAAAAGGTAAACTAAAAGTATTGATCGGTCCCATGCCAGCAGGGCGCCTCGATAACTCTCGGCTCGGGCCTAATGATGCATCAACTATCACATTCGCAAGGATAATAAAGATGTTTTTGTGAGCCCTTATTATCTCGCTTTGTTCCATTTTTGATTACACCTCGAGAGCATGCGAGTGAGAATCATTTCTTGAAAGCGCGCATCAAAAAGGCTTTATTTTGACGTTTATCTTTTTGCTGGCGCAGTCGGTAATACTGCTTTAATAATAGAGTTTACCTAATAATAGGCAGGTAATTAAGTAATAAAAACTTCAGCGCGTTTTTTTACTCGCGCTGTCAAAACAACGCCGTCATGGTTCTGATGTAACATTCATATATTAATTAATAAATTAACATTCATTGTGAAAACTTCAAGTTGGATTCGTTGGTGCAGATATTTTTCACATAAATGATCATCTTAATTTAAAATAGTTGCCTTATTTGGCATTTTTAAAAGCAAAGTCGAAGTGAAGCTTAGAAATCCATATTAAAAGATTCAGATGTCCGGTGAAATGAATCGATAAACAAAAAATCAAGCACTGATCAAAGATTTCGTTGTTCCCCGCTACAATAGTCTCAACGAATTTATATAGTTATCTGTGCACGAATTAAAAAAACTCCATCATCTCATAAAAGCATTATAAAAAGCTTCAGCTACTGATTTACACTTCATTTATTTTTAAAGCGACGAACGAAAATCTCATTACCATCGTCTTTTAACGGTTTACTCTCAGAATTAGTTTCGTTAATAATGACGGAATAGTAAAGGTTTTATGGTTTCTAAAGTGTGACTCGAGTGTGGAACTTCTGGCGAGAAAAAAAAATGTACATAGGATTTTAAGAATGTCAAGGGCTACCGTTTTTGTGCCCACCAGTTGGCGCCACTGGCGGGTAAGTTCCTTAAATGTAGCTGTTATTTGCTATTAAGCGCATGGAAGCAAGGTTTGAAGTGCGATTAAGTATGACATCGAGATTAGATATAACTGACTTGCGCAAAAAAAATAATTTCGAAATTAAATGAGAATTTAATTTTCCGAAACATAAAACTCTATTAAAGCAGTGGTTGGTAAAAGCCGATCTATGTTATTCTGCCATGTTTGTCAAATATTCACAACAATAAATAAAAAGTAGTAAATAGTAATAGCCAAAAAACTATGACATTTCACATTTTGAAAACCTCACTCTACTACACCAGCGCCCCTAGCGGCGAATTCGCGATAGCCCTCATAAAATTACCTACGTTAAATAATGACGTCAAAAGAACAATTAATAACTTGGCAATCACAAATTAGGAGGATAGACGGTAAGGTCAAATAGTTAAAACCATAGATTTAGTTTTTTTTTTGCTACGGTTAAAACTGCATATCCTCCATTAGCAATATCTAAGTCTGTAAATTTTTACACAATCTCCTTTGACTGCACGCAGTGTTAATAAAAATTAAGTTTGTCCTTTGCAAAGGATAAAAGGTGAATTCTTGATTTCTATTGTTTGAATTCCGTTCACACACTCGCGGAATTTTAAAACCTGGGACAAAAAGTTTTCCTCCTATTCAGTTTTAATATTTACTACCTAGGTTAGGTTTTTGGTCTCTTGATTTGCTTGTATCCTGAAGTCTCTTCAACACGCTTAACGACATTTAAATCACTCTCAAAGCGCCAGACGCCGTATTCCCATAACTTGGTCTGTTCTCCAGATTCCCGCCATTCTAAAGTCGTCGACGCAAGCGCATCCGAGAGGCGGAACTCAAGTAATAGGCGCATTCCGCCGACCAGCCTGTGAATACCGACGTACTTACGATCTTTGAATGGCTTAGGAAGACATTAACGGCCTTCCCGCTTAAAGCTTGAACATAATACCTTCCCATTGTTTATCGATTTAAAAAGCAAATTAAAGTTTCGTTATTAATTGTAAAGGGTTTTGTCCTTTAAAAATCACAAGTCATTTTGGTAGTGTGTGTCTTTAATGGATTGATAAACGTATTTTTTGTTTGTTTTTTTTTTTGTTTTAACGGCATTGATTCCATAGCCATTGACAGACTCAAATCCTAAGATAAATATAGGTAGTTTAGGTAAGGCCCTGGAGATAACATTGCAAAATTAGCAACTGAGTGGCTATCACGTCGAGATTTGAAAATGTATAAAAATCAAAGATACCACAAAACCGGCGGTTTTTGTGAAGAATAACTGTAATACCATATCTAATCCGTTAAAAATCTTCAAAACAGTAGCAAGGACAAGATGAACTCATGTGCGTGCTGCTATGATAAATAAAATAGCGACTTGTATGTGTTCTATCTCATCTACACTTATAAAGAAGCGAGGTGTTCGTATGCCGGAAAATTGCATGATTCCTGTGACAGAAAAGTAGAGCGAAGCTGCGGAATAAAGCAACTGCCTTTTTACAATGCATGTCCTCGAAAAGAGCGTTTTCCAAGCAGCCAAACTGTGCGGAAAGTGTCACTTTTTTTACTAGTGATTTTTACTTTCCTGTACTTTTTTAATTTTCCAACGTCAGCCCGCCGCATAGAGTGTTTTATTATTTGAGAAAAGTTTTAAAAAATAGTTAAGTACAGATTATCATTCATATAAAAGGTAAAACAAAACTAATACTTCATTTAAGGCGTTTTTCATTACTCTAGATTTAGATTTTGATCAATAAATTAATATTAAATATTCATTAAATATGTTTGGCAGATTTTTTTTTTCTCGTGCCTTTTTGCGTTACGACGTGACAGCTATTTGCACATGCGCACTAGATATGCCCGAAGAACTATGAACTTAGTTAATCTGTGGATATGCTGAGCGCCCTTGAATAAGCGCCATTTTATTAATTTCTTGCTTGGTTCAGATATATTTTTTTATTTCCTCGCACAATGCATAGTAAAATGTTGTATGATACACGTGCGTAAGATGATTTCCGACTCGTGTCGATTTATCCACACACTCGCTTCGCTCGCTCGTGAATAAAAATACCACTCATGAAATCACCTACTTGCCGCACATGTAGCATAAATAACAATATCATAATGTTGATTAGAAACCAAAGACAAAGTTACTTTTAACTTTTAAAGAAGAAACCATCATTCATTCTGGCAAATATTTGCTAACAATGGAATTTAGTTACTAGTTACCTATCTCAACATGTGTGTATAGTCGTTGTAGCAGTCACATCACATCATGAACAGGCAATTTTCATCAAGGTAACAAAGATTAAATGCAAAAATAACAACTAATGACGTGTCAACAGCATAACTAGGCACTATTTTAATACCTAGAACTAGCTAGATAAAATGTTTTATTACAGAATACATATTAATCAGCGGACAGTAACACTTGATGTGTTGGATATTTTCTAGGTGTTATAAAATCCATTTTCTTTTTATTTACGAACTTTTTATTTCTTTTGTTTGATTACGTAAAAATTGTAAGTCTCACTGCCTTTTTCTTTATTATTTTTGTTTCAGTGAGAAAATAAGTTGAAACGTTGTGAAAATATTCGAATAAAATGAAGATGTTGTTGCAGTTTGCACATTGACTTAATAGTTTGAAAACAACTGGAAATAGAATGAGAATCGAAGTAAGTAGGTATATTCAGTAATAAAGGATAACCTACTGTAATTGGAATCCAATATCAGAATTTATGTACAAATAAAATAATACCTCTACCTTACGAAAGAAGGCTTTATGGGCCAATCGGCTTAGCCGCCAATTTGATCTTACTTTATGGCGGGAACGGGAAGCATAGTAAATGGAAACGGCCACAGATTATAATAATGATGAATTGATTTTGAATTTAAAACATGCTTACTAGCAGTGCCCGTGGCTTCGCTCCCGTCAACTACCTACCCTACTTACCTTCCTGCCTGCCCTACCTACCTACCATTTCTTTTCTAGGGTCATTCTTTCGGAGAGAATCTGGAGTTGAACTATCCGAGAAAATCTGAATTGCGTGTGTTGTGATAATTTTATTTCTTGAATACTTTAAATTCATCTAACTTTTGATAGAGTGAACCGATTGCGATGAAACAAAAACTAAATAATACTTCAAGTTACGCACAATTGTTATGTATAAAAGTTATGTACATTGTTTTCCTACATATTACGTGATGCGTGCACCAATAACAGCCAAACATGCTGGAAATGGGTTCTGCTGGTTATTCTTTATGGAAATATTTTCTATGTACAAAAACGACTTTTCTACAGATTTATTATGTAAGTATAGATTACATGTTGTGATTATTATGTAGGTACTTAAAGAGATATATATTTAAGTTGTTATTAAGTTCGATTTTCTACCCACAGCAGCGATGAGTTCAGGGACGAAATCCATGAAGTACGCAGGTTCCATAAGATAACTAGGTACTAACCGTAGGCGCCGCAAGGGCAGGATACCCAGTTTTTGAGCTCAAGCGTAGCGAATCCGCTTGTCCTTCAAAAATCACAAAAATCTGTAACTCGACTCAAAACATATTATTTACTCAATTTAGGTAGAATGTATGAATACCACGAACTGTTTGTTTTTATTATTTCGTACGAACGTAACCTTTACACTTGAACATCTACCTAATTTGTTCACCTTCAAAACTAATTTGTAAGTCAAAACAATTAAATTATTGTTAATAATAGCTGCGTCTTCGTTATAAAACAGGCAAAATTACTTAAAATGACATCAGAGATATTTCAATCACGTTATTTCTACATTGCTTATTAAGGTTACACTAGTCGAAATTTTTTCCATACAAACGTAGTCTAGGGATTATTCCACTGTTTGACGATGTACGTTCAAAATAAAAAGTGATATCAATTTGTCTCATCATTATCTAGCCCTGTATGGAAGCGAAAAAGTAAAAAAGAAAATATTTGTAAGTTATGAGCGTCGAAAGTTCCACATTTCGACACTAATTTTAACGCATTTTTGGGCGCAAATAAATACCATAAGAAGACGGAAAATTGCAAAACGGCCTCCATACAGGTATAGACTAGTAGTTCAACAATGCATATAATTTTATTTTGAACAGATAGATTTAGTCGTTTTTTCATGATATCTAGACTGCCAAAGGTCTGTTTCTAAAATTTCGCGCGCTCGGTTTCGTCCTAAATCATTATCCATTTCGCTACAAATTTGCAAAAGTGTGTATTCATACGCGAACTAGCTTCCTACTGCTCATCACAGCATCTATCTCTTCCGCACGTGTTGTCGGTTGATATAAAATGCATTTTAACCCCGCGCACAAAATAGTTCGCGCCGTCAACTAGTGTACCCTTAAGGCGCAGATACGCCTCAGTAGCTGATTTTAAAATGAGAATCACGTCTAATCGGCTAAACGTAATTTTTGGAAGAAATATATGTTACACTAGCGGACTCCCCGCGGTTTTACCCGCGTATTGCCCGTTCCCGTGGGAATACAGGGATAAAAAGTAGCCTATGTCACCCGGGGAGAGTGTAGCTTCACAAACGGTGAAATATTTTTTGAAATCGGTCCAGTAGTTTTTAAGTTTATTGGTTACATACAAAAATGCAAATCTTTCTCAAATCTCAAAGACAATTTAATCATCTACATATTGATCTGAGGCTTTCTTTTCTATAGTCATAGAATAATAAGGGAAGTACAAAATCTACAGAATTTTGGGTCGCGCGGTGCGAAACCAGCTATAGTTATGTTCCCTCAAGGTCGTTGGCGGCTGTCACCACCTTAAATTAATAATCATATCATAAATCTAAGCAATCGAAATAAAATGCTCAATGTATATACTAAAAACTGCATGATAGAGATTCCACAAATTTCTGAGAGCTTTTCGGGACAACTATGTGACAAGATATGTGTTGAGTTTGTATTAGGGAGGTGTTACAAGAACACTTACATTGGGTTTTAGGGTATTATTTAACCTAAGTAGAGCAAGTCGAAGCCGTATGGATTTTAATACTATCGCACTATGGCAGTAGTAACGAGCATACTGCTGCTAAACCCAACCCTTGCTTCTCAGTAGGGAAAGGTCAAAATTCAATATCTCTTTTCAATAAGAAATCAATGTTCAAACCTTTTCGTCATACTGCTGCTAAACCCAACCCTTGCTTCTCAGTAGGGAAAGGTCAAAATTCAATATCTCTTTTCAATAAGAAATCAATGTTCAAACCTTTTCGTCTATATGCCCGTCTGAGTGAGATACAATATTGATTTAATTACATTTTAGTACCTAAAAATCTATCTTAGTAGTATCACAAACAAAAACAACAATGTTTTGTACATGCAAAAGCATTACCCAATAAAGCCTATCTCAAAAACCGCTGCGGGCACAAATAGTCCACTCGTGCGCAATCAGAGACACGCACCAAGCAATCCTACGTCAACGTTATAATTTTGAAGCTCTCCGAGGTCGGGTTAAGTAATCCTTGCAACGGACCGTAACAACTCATTCATTGCCTTACAAACGATGCAAATGAACCTGCGAATGGGTACCGAGTACCAACCATTTATCGACTACTATCGACTAGACCATAATACTAGACGGAGAGGGCATTCGATATTCAAATTACAAAAGTAAACAAACCTCTTTGCAGATCGTTGAAGCGGGGTATCCTTAAAAAAAAACAATCACTAAACGGTTATGAAACACTATTGTAACGGGCACGATTGACAGTTTACGACACAATATGGGTCCCGCGATCTTATTCCGACTGTGTGATGCCGCGACGTGCGTACGCGCCGCTCGTTCCGCGCTGACTGTCTGCCTCGCGAGACGTGCCCAGTGAACGTAGCATGACCTTCCTGCCCACAGAGCCTAGCAATAGAACCTCTTTTCCTTTTAAGACATGTCCCCAAAATATTGACCTTCTAGGAAACCAAATGAAAAAGGTACTGTCCTTTCACAGTTCCAAAATCTGGACACCCGATAGCTACAAAAGGGAACCACTTCACTTGCTGAAGTTTGACCAGTTATAGATAGACTGATACCTGTAACAATAAATGGAGTCATTAGGTACATTTATTATTTATTATTATAAGTATTGATGTCCGATTTCCAGGTTTCCACTTGTAAACTTAGTGAAAATTCATGTTTAAAAATTTGTGCATTCGCTAGCATTGTTACAAAACCATTCAATTTACCTAAGAATTTATGAATGAGACAAGTTCTCACTTCTAATGAAAGCAAAATTCGGTCTACTCTAACTACCCTCCCGAAAATAAAATCCTTCGATAAAGTCTCGCAAGGAGCTACAACTCGGTTTTTATTAAAATTTTATTCATTGAAGTATTTCTTTAAGTTTCACAATTATCTGCAATCTGCCACTTTAACTAACAAATAGAATAGAATATACTGTAATACTCGTATACACCAAAAAATGAAGATACACATCTCTTACAATATATATACTTATTTCGGGTACAAAGGCGGCCGTATCGCTTTCAGCGATGAGGCCGCCTATGCCTATCTGACAACCCAGCGATATCTAACAAACTTCATAGAAATATAATAATTTCAACAAGGATATAACATCACCATACTTTTTGTAGGAATAGCAAACGGTAGGCAATTTACTAAATAATCTAAGTATCTACCATTCTATCTACCCAACCTTCTAAGCATTAAGCGTCAATTTCTTTTTTAATCGTAGAGTAACTGCGCGGCGTAACTATTTTGCGTAATTGCGGTAACAAAGGTGAAGAAAGTGTTAACAGGTGATTTCAGTTCAGCTATCATTATTAATTATTCGTATACCGTGCGAATTTAGGTATGCGTACAACGGAACTGTGAAATGTTGCCATATTATTTCATTCCATTAATTACAGCAAAACAGTAGTAAATATGACAGTAAAGTAAACGAACGTAATTTTGTGAGTTGTGCTTGTGAGTCGCGTAAAATGCATTGCTGAATTTACGCTGCATTCGTTTTCATACTAAAGTCTCGTTAGTGTCACACGGCGACGCAAAATGAGTTGTATGCTGACTCATGCACATTATTTCAAACGAATTACGCTAGAGGTGAGGGAGGGCAGCCAGGCAAGCGTCAGCGACCCATACAATCGTAGAACAGCAATTGAAATTACGACAAAAACTTGGTTTATTTATTTATTTAATTAAAAAAACAAGTTGCACATAGTCTTCACATTCACAATAATTAAAATAAAATATATAATACTTTAAAAAGTAAACATTCTTGTCATTGCAAGAAAACCGTAAAAAAAACCAAATTAAAAGTACAATAAATAAAAAAAACATTATTAATTGGAGCAGCTCAATACCAAGCCTTTTTGTCCTCAACGTAATCTTTAATGGTATAAAATGCTTTCTGGCACTTTAATCTCTATAATGATTTGAATTTATTAAGATTTAGATCTTGTACGTGGCTTGGAAGCTTATTATAAGAGCGCACACATTGTCATCTAAACGAGCCACCTATTTTCTTGAGCCTTGTTGTAGGTACTACAAATTTGTGTTTGTTCCTAGTATTAATGTTATGGATATCACTGTATTTTTTAAATAATTTTATATTTTTATGGGCATAAGAAAGATTTTCATAAATATACTGAGAAGGCACAATCATTACATTAATTAAATTTCTCTCTGAGAGAGTGTCTCGGGTTTAATTTATAAATTGATGAATGTAATAAGAGCAGAAGATGGGTGCTTACTGAGCGAAGAATGTAAGGTCTTGGAACGCTGGAAAGGATATTTTGAAAGTTTATTTAGTTGTCAGGATAGTGTGCAAGGAGTGGGTAACTGGGTAGAAGCCAGTGGTCAAGACCCAAACCCAGACGAAGAGCAAAAGAATGAGAATGAAATAGAAATGGATGAGATTATAAAAGCAATGAGTGGGATGAAGATTGGTAAAGCTGCAGGGTATGACCGAGTATCTGTTGAAATGCTGAAGGGCGGTGACGGGGTGGTAGCAAGCCTGTTGTGCCGGATCTTTAATATGTGTTGGAGATGTGGCCGCGTGCCGGATGACTGGTGCAAGGCTGTAATCGTACCACTATATAAGGGAAAAGGCTCACAGCAGGAGTGTAAAAACTACCGCGGCATTAGTCTTTTGAGTGTTGTAGGCAAATTATATGCGAAAGTTTTAATAAATAGAGTGGTAAAAGTGACGGATGAACAATTATGGGACGTGCAAGCAGGATTTAGAGAGGGAATGGGCTGTATGGATCAGATCTTTTCCTTGAGGAGCATAGCTGAAAAACATCTGGCAAAGCACAAAAAAGTCTACTGTGCTTGCGTTGACTTGGAGAAGGCCTATGACAGTGTGTGTGTGTGTGTGTGTTGAGTGTGTGTGTGTGTGTGGATGAACTGTGGTCGACGCTATCCGGGTACGGTGTGGACTGGCGCTTGGTTCGGGCACTGAAATCTCTATATAGGGATTCCAGTGCTTGTATTAGGATTAATGGGGCGTTTACGGACTGGTTTTCCATCTCAAGGGGTGTTAGACAGGGCTGTGTAGCATCACCGTGGCTGTTCAACTTGTACATGGATAGTTGTCTGATAGGTTTGAAAGAGCATGAGTGCGGATTGAGGATGAATGAGTTGCCTGTCAAATGCCTTCTCTATGCAGATGATCAAGTTCTACTTGCATCGTCAGCAGAACAGTTGCAAGACATGGTGACTGTGATGAATGAAGCTTTTAAGTTAAAAGGGCTGAGTATAAATGTGAACAAGACTAAGGTAATGGTGTTTGAAAGGGAAGACGATGTATCGGAGTGCGAAGTGAAAATAAATGATAAGAGTGTGGAGCAAGTGAACGAGTTTGTATATCTGGGAAGTATGTTCACAAGGGATGGAAAGATTGAAGAGGATGTGGAAAGGAGAGTGAATGCAGGGAATAAAGTGAATGGTGCTATACATGCCGTTGTGACCAGCAAATCGATGTCTCCGGAAGCTCGACTCGCCGTTCACAACGGCGTGCTGGTGCCTACACTTATGTATGGAAGTGAAAGTTGGGTATGGCAAAAAAGACATGAAAGTAGGATTAATGCAGTAGAAATGCGGTCCTTGCGAAGTATGTGTGGTGTAACCTTAAATGATAGACTGAGGAATGAGGTAATAAGACAACGTTGTGGTTTAAAAGAAGATGTAGTGACTAAAATTGAAAAGAGTATGTTAAGATGGTTTGGCCATGTTGAGAGGATGAATGATAGGCGACTAACGAAAGGTATTTACAAGGCAGACGTGAATGGAAACGCCGGGAGGGGACGCCCTAGGAAGACATATATAGACCTTATAGGTGATGTTCTTCAGAAAGGCAAGGTGCGCAGTACTCATAACCGGCGTGTGTGTATGACAAGATGTATGAATGTGAGTGAAGCAAAAGAAGTATGTAAGGATCGTAGCAGGTGGCGTTCTGTAGTTTCTGCCTACCCCCATGGGAAAAAGGCGTGAGTTTATGTATGTATGTATGTATGTATGTATTGATCGAACAGCTCTTTTCTGCAAAACAAAGATAGTCTGGATGTCAGCGGCATTTCCCCACTACAGAATACCGTACGACATTACACTATGAAAATAGCTAAAGTATACTAAACAGGCTGTTGTGTTATGTTAGTTAAATTACGAATCTTTCTAACAGCATATGCTGTGGAGCTTAGCTTCTTTGACAATTTATCTTTATGTGGGCCCCACTGAAGCTTAGCATCCAAAGTCAAGCCCAAGAATACTGAGCTATTTTCAGGATTCAATTCTTCGCCCTTTATCAACACATCAGTTTTCACCTGCCTAACGTGAGGTAGGGTAAACTTAATGCATTTGGTTCTTTTTTCATTACGGACTAAATTGTTAACATTGAACTAGTAAACTACTTTTGAGATCGCGCTATTTACATCGTCAGTAACCAGCTGCTGACGTTTAAGTTTAAACAAAAGTGAAGTATCATCCGCAAACAACACTATATCATGGTTATCCTTTATGTGGTATGGCAAGTCATTAATATAAATAAGAAACAAGAATGGGTCAAGAGTTGAGCCCTGCAGGACTCCCATTGTTACTATAGATCCGGGAGATCTTTTTCCATTAACGTCAACGCTCTGAATCCTATTACACAAGTATGAAGTAAGAAGATCCAGAGCGCTGTTCCGGGTAGACTTACTACTTCCTCCTTACTGCTTACGCAATCAAAATAATGTGCTTATTAATTAATCTTCACAATGGTAGAATAATCATTTTTAAGTACTGCAATATTATCTGTCAATGTCGGAATTTCTTCTGCCTGCTGCGGCATCTCTTTTTAGTCTATGGTTCAGATTTTAGAACAGAACTGTCACTACACTGTCATCAGATGTCAAATTCGTCTGTTTTTCCGTGGTTCTGATTTATTTTACTATGACATAAATTACTAAAACAAACGCATTAATTGGATTAAAAAAAACGCCCTGGTTATTAAATAGATAAATAAAAATGCATCACTTGAGGAAACTCGTTACAAATACAGGTAAGTGATTTTTTGGAAAACAGGTTATGTTATGAATAGTTTTTTAATTCATAACAAAAATACTTTCTGTTATGTTTATCTTCGACAATGTTACTTGTTTATCAAAAAGATTACATTTGAGGATGAAACAACATCTGCATAAGTAGGTAGGTAATAATAGTAGGTACTCGAACTGTAAGACCAAAACAAATAACCATACTAAGTAATTATAGAACAAATTGTTACTCATAAAGTAAACATCAGGTGAATGACTTATTAGCACAGGTAAGGATTTTGAAACCAAACAACCTACACTCCGTCCAGCCTGCTATTTTACTTTTGACACCTCAAAAATTGATGATTTAGTGATGAACTAATGCGGTACTGATTCGATTTCTAACAGCAACCAACTTTATTAATAAAGCAATTTTAATCGATTTAACATACGATAAAACATGATTTTACTCAAGTGAACATTCCATTTTATATGGAGAAGAATCCAAGGATTCATCATAATAAAATAGCAATTATATAATTTGCTGTTTTCTATATTTATATAGCCAATATTACTTTTGACGTGACAACGTCTAATAAATCGATGAACGCCGGCTGCACGCACGAAAAGGCATGACTTAATGTAACGTTACATTACAATTATAACGTTACAATGATGTTAATTGTATTGTTAAGTATGCAATCATTTCATCAATGTTTTGTTATGACGTTGTCACGTTAAACTATCCTCCGTAAGCCGACTTTACAGACAACCAATGTTTTTCAAATTTATCCTTCGATGGTAGGATGAATCTTAATTGCAAATTTTATTTATAATACCTTATTATTATGTAAAAAATATCCAATTTATAATGCAATATTTACTGCTACATAAATACAATTTAACTGTAAATTTTGAATAATTGAAATGCGTAAAAAAACTGCAAGCGTCCATGCTGTATTGCATTTTATTGTGTATGGTTGCCTGTTACTAATTATGAAATATCATAGGAGAGCATCTATCTAAAGTAAATTATTAGGCTTGACGCAATAAACAACTCTAGGTATTCTTCTAAGTATAAGCCTCTTAAAGCCAGAAACAAAATTAAATTAAAAGATAACTATTTTGACAGTATTGAAAATTAAATTAAGAACAATATTACATATTTTTTTCATAATTATTTTCATTTTTTCCAGCAAGCAAACAGCACAAGAAACTTATTAGACTGCCTCTATTCAAATACTCATTAAGATGTACAAGTACTATAGAAACCCCTCCTCAAGAAATAGAAACGGCCGGAAAATCATTCACTTCTATCCCTAAAGGTATTTTTGGACAGCCCACATGTCATACACATCCTCATTTGATAACAACGGAGGAACATTTGACATGTGGAATAACACAGGCGGAGTACAAAGAGAGGCGGGCACGATTTGTGGGCAAGTTGGCAGAGGAAGTTAATAATTTTGCTACACACATTGTAAGTTTTTATTTTTATTTTTTTATTTAATATTATAAAAACATAGTCTTGCAAGCATAGTTTACCAGCAATTCCAATTATATTGAAGTATATTTTTGTTTCTGAAGAATTTTTTTGTTGTCGGAAATGTTATGGCTCATCAGCATCTTAAAAAAAAATACCAGTTCTTGTGCTGGTCCCTTATTGTATGAAAATGCACTCCATACATATTCTTTTTTCCCTTCTTTTATCAAATAATATTGCCCCCTCACTAGGAATTTCTCCTGTAGGTTGCTTACAAACATTTAAACTCATATACACAAACACCAAAATCTCGCACAACTATCTGTTGGTCATCTATTCCACAAATCATCAAAAGACACATGATCCGTTTTTGTTTTTCTGTATGTACAAATGATGTTTGCTATTATACATAATATTATCATAAATCTTATATTATATTTTTTTTTTATTTTAGACTTTAAAAGTTGTTATTTTACTTCTAATTTCAGATAGTAATCCCTGCAGCTCGTAAACAATACATGTCAGACAAAATACCATATGTGTTCAGACAGAGTTCAGATTTCTTCTACCTCACGGGTTGCTTAGAACCCTCTGCAGCACTAGTACTGCTGAAACCACCAAATACAGACGAATTTAAGGTAAGAAAAGTTATAAAAAAAAAAAACTTTTTTTTTTTTGTGGCTTGCATTTATTAGTTTGCGGAATGCGATAAAATAGTCTGTTATATGTTTTTTTTGGTTTTAAGTTTCTTGTTTATTCAAGTGTACAATAAAGTATAAATAAATAAATATATGAAACTTCAAAAAATTTTTGACACGGAGGAAGAAATTGCAATTTGCTGCTGAGCATTTGCAAAAAAACTTCAGTGCACTGAATTTGTGTCCGGAACCACTAATCCTTGTTTGGCATTTCCTCACATTTTTAACCCTTAACAAAAGTAGAAAATCTTCACAGGTAGACAAAACATCTGTGTCATAAATTAGTCTATTTTATTCAAGTTGTAACACACACACTTCCTTGTAGGAAGTGGTAACGGCAGCTTATATTTTAGTGGACTGTCTGTAGGATACATATTCGCGAGCTGGCTGACCAGAACCTTTTAATATTTTTTTTTTATTTTTTTTCGTATTATGTACAATTAAACAAAAAAGTGTTGTATACTTTTGAAATCACCTCTTAAAACCCTTTGTTTTAATACCCCACACGAAGGGAGGGTAAGAAAAATAATTTGGCCCCGCAGTATGGCGCCTGAAATCCGCCATCTTTATATTTTCAAATTTTAATATAGCCAGTGACCCTCGCAAGGTTAAGACGAATCGATTGACGTAAGAATCATCAAAATCGCTTTTGGTCTCTAGAATCCCACATAGGAACAAATATACATACATAAATACATAGACTGATAAACACATTACTACCCTTCGGCAATCAGGTAAAAAGTGCTGATTCTCAACCAAATTTTTTATGATTTTTTTTACAAGCTTCCCTTCTAACATTCAGCAAACGGTCAAGTAAGAATTATTTGACTTTGAGGGCAAACAGTCCAGTGACATTAGCCTTAAAATTATATTTCCTTATCTGATCTGCCCTGTACAGGTCCGTCTGCCTTTTTGTTTTTATTTTTGCCAAATTTGACTTTTGATATTAAAATCTGCATCTATCTCTATCCCCCACAGAGCATCCTATTCTTGCACGACAAGGACTCACACGCAGAACTCTGGGAGGGGCCACGAACGGGCTGCTCTGTCGCACCTAAACTCTTCGCCGTGGACGAGGCCAGGCCGGTCGAATTCTTCGGCACTTTTCTCAATAAGTGAGTACAGTATAAACTTAGTTTACACAGTGCTATTCTACTGCTTTATTACTTACATTTTTTTTAAATTGATTCATTTTTTCAAATAATTTAATAAATGATACATAATTACACAAATGCATACAGGTTAAGAAGCCCCATTGACGGTGTCATTTGCTAGTACATATTTAATAACATTTATTTTTAGCTTCCTTTTTGTATTCTTTTCTTTATACAAATAAAGCTACAGGCACATTAATGCATCGTGTCGTGGGCCGGTAACACGAATCTGTTCAAGCCTTCGTCATTTAACGAGTTTGATTGGCTAATTCTGCGTCAGAAAGAGTCACGACATGACACAATACAGTAATGTGATTCCAGCTTAAGGCTTCCAGCATGTGATGGCTTCTGCAATTTTATTACTGACCACGGCTAATATTTTCTCCAGTCAAAAAGCCCGCCTAGCCTTTGCCCCACAATATTGGGGCCGACTTCTGATCTAGAAGCCGGTGAGAAGATCTCGAAAATCGACCTCTGTGGCTGTTATTTCAGTCAAAACCGTTTATAACGAATTTTAAGTGTCCGTACAAATGCCGTCGTTATAACGGGTAGTCGTTATAAACATACATGCTCTCATACTCCATTTGAAATAACATAAGAAAGGACATGGCTAAATAAAGTATGGACGACTGCCCTAGCAATATGTAAACATTTTAACTAGTAATATGTAATGCTGAATAGCTGAATATCAGTATTTCGTATGAAAAAAGTTACTGGAACTTTTTATATCATCACAATCGTGAAAATAAAGTCGTAGAAACTCCTACATTAATAGGTATACAATCTTGTAAAATAATAAGATTTTGCTATGATACTTTATTAAGGCGTTTAGAGGAGCTCCGTGGTTTAATTATAACAGCCGCACAGGTCGATCTTCAAGGTTAAGCAACGCTAGCCGAGGTCATTCCGTGGTTCCTTCGTTCCTTGGAAAGCTAGTTAAGCCGTTGGTCCCGGCTGTCATTTGAAGATCTGTCATTTGTGGCTACACCACAGTTTATGCATCTCATGATGAATCAATACGCAATTGAAACTTAAGGCCATACTAGTTGGCTCTGTATTAATACATAATACCCGGCGAAAGGAACTTCGTTCAAAGTGAGTTCCCACGACACCCCCAACATGTATTTTTTTTATTTGGTGTAATCGAATGTAATCTAGAAGTGCCGTTTCGTTCCAGTTTTAGCCAATAATATCTAGAAAACAGATAAATGCAATTAAAGAAATCAACATCTAAGGTTCTATCTCTAAGGTTTTGAGGTGTATAGCGAAAGGTACAAAAATAAATAATAATAAATACTGTTCGTTTCAATTTACGCAAATGCCTTTAAAAGTAGGTTTATTGACTACAATTTTTCGTAAAACGTGTCAGCCAAAAACATAAAAACACTTTTAATTATTTGATTAATTCGCGAAAGTTCTAGAAGAATAATAAAACTAATAATTCATTAATGAATATTCGAGATGTATTGCGATAGGTACAAAAATAAATAATAATGAATACTGTTCGTTTCGACTTACGCAAATGTCTTTAAAAGTAGGTTTATTGACTACAATTTTTCGTAGAACAGAATCTTATGTTCTTCTTGTCAAACGCGAAAGTTCTAGAAGAATAACAAAACTGTAATAATTCATTAATGAATATTTGAATGTTACGAGCTAGTGAACAATTTCTATTCATGCTAAGGGCAGTTGTTTAGCCATGTCCTTTTTACAACCCCATTGTTGCAGTCCATTCAACCGATTTTGAGTTCTATCCCGTAAATATAAGGATGGCATAAAAAGCATAAGCCTGTTACTTGTTTAATACAGCTGCCATTTGTCATATCACCCACGTAATATAATTCAGTATCGGTTGAACGGACTGTAAAATGCAAATGAAGTATAGGTCCTTGTTACAGGACTTTGACAATTCGTCGTAATACACAATATGTCGTTTTTCGGTTTTTATTGTATTTAGCCTCTAACTCGACCACTAAACAGTATACTCAACTCAAAATAAAACTAAACACGAACACCTAGATAAACTTCTAGCCACAAACATAACCCGACATAAAGATTTAAATACGTAGTGCTTGCTACAGGATGACCCTAACAACAAAGCCAGCGGTGCTCTGGTACAACAGTGAGTCAATAGCAGAACCGGACATCTACAAGGCAGTGATGGGCACCCAGAGAGGGGACAACTACAACTTGACTCTAGCAGACCCCCAGCGAGCCTTACACTTTATGCGGGTAGTGAAGTCACCGGCAGAGATTGAGCTGATGAAGGAAACTTGCTATATTGGGTCACAGGCTATTAATATGGCTATGGCGTGTACTAAACCTGGTGAGTGGCTCAAAGGACTTTTTGGTATGATTTATGGTGCTAAGGTCAGTAAATCATTTCGGTGAGACATTGAACCGCGGCATTTAAATTTCGCATTTATAATGTAGGTAATAAAGTTCTATATTGTATTGCTATGATAAAAAGTGCGTGGAATGTCGAGTCGCATCTCAGTATGAAATGGTCCCTAGTTGTAGTTATTGACGTAATTAAAAAAACAACAACGGTTCTATGAGATTCTTAAAGTTACTAAGATTTCATATGGAAATAATCCTGGAGCAGACAGAGGCTTTTTTTTAAAAGCGTCTTTTCGCAGACTTTTGACTGTGAAAAATAGCTACCGAGGCCCTATGTTGCAATTTCCAACTTATCTCACAAATTGGTAATTTTCTTAAGGGGCTAGTTCGCAAAGATCTATCTTGAAAAATATTAATCTATCAAATAGTAGATTGTTTATCTAGGGAACAAACAAGGCTTATTTTAAAGGTCAGTGTTTTTTTTTTAATCCAGAGCGGAACGAGAGATTCTCAGTACCTATGTCATTCGAGCTTGAAATAGTGTTGCTCCCGAGGTGGACACTACTTTTTATAAGTGAAACTTATCAAAAATAAATAAGTGAAACTTATGAACAAGAACTTTACTTTTATTTATTTTCATACAATTAGGAAACATAATACATAACGTGGAAATAATTAGAGGCAAATGTTTATATTTGAACAAATAAGTAAGTGCATCGTAACAATAGTAACAGTTTTGGATTTATTTTTTTATTTGGCTCGCGCGTGGTTTTCCAGCCAGTCGCTTGTTCAATACAATATTCCCGTGCGGTCCGAAATAAAACACACAATCAATCATTCATCATTATTACAATCGCTCATTAGCCATTCATCTCATACATTCGTCGTAATCGGTTTTAGCGATGGATCTATTTTGGACCGCATGGTTTGTTATTGGAACTTTTACTAACAATAGCCACATTCCAAATTCTAATCACTTTTAGTCCCTAAGAAATTTGTTTGTGAGAGTTTACGAGGCATAAACGAGCTCTTTTTGAATACTCGTAGAAGTGATAAAAAGATATTTTTCGTTAAATCCTCTCTCCAAATCATCCAATAGCAAAATGCCAAAACCGTTGATATGTGTATATCAACGGTTTTGGCCTACCTATATAATATGTTTTTCGATCACAAAAAATAAAAAAGTCAATGCCAATCTTTTCCGTCAGGTGTATCCGAACACATGGTGAACGCAGTCCTAGAGTACACTAGCAAGCAAGGCGGGGCGGAGCACCTGGCGTTCCCTCCGGTGGTGGCCGGCGGAGCCCGAGCGACGCATATACACTATGTGGCCAATAATCAGCTTTTGGGGCAGGATGACATGCTGCTTGTTGACTCAGGTAGGCAGAAAGAATATGCCTAAGAAGATGTGTCCTAGTTATTTAATAATTTTGTTGATTTACAGTTCTAAACATATATTTTTGCTTTTCGATTTTGAATTCAAGTATAAAAATATGTAATTAAACAACAAACATTCATCTACCCTACTCTACCTGCCCTACCCTACCTACCCTACCCTACCTACCCTACCTACCCTACCTAACCTACCCTACCCTACCTACCCTACTCTACCCTACCTACTCTACCTAACCTACCCTACCCTAAAGCCTCGTATTCATGGTAAACATTTGTTTAGCAACATGGTTGCATAAACATGTTGCCGAGTTGCTGCCAACATATTGCGAGCAACACTTGTGTTGCAGAGTTGATCACGCCATGTTGCAGAGTTGACGCCCGGCGAGCGAAAACTTCAGTTTATCAACAAATGTTGACGTGTGTGGACGTGTTTGCAACTGTTTATAAACATGGCGGTAGTGTGGAGCAACGATAAAATTATGCAATTAATAGAATTATTTCAATCAAAAGCGTTACTATGGGATTCTTCTATCAAATAATACAAGGGTAGAAACACAAAGAACGATGCATTTCAAGAAATTTCTCAAGCCCTAAATATACCCAAAAAAGACGTGGAAACTAAAATACATGTACTGCGCACTCAATTTACTAGAGAGAAGAGAGTTTTTATTAGAAATCTTATACATCAGATACAAAGAACACAACAACAATACTTCTTCGGGCAACATTTTAACGCAGACTGGCGTGTGTGGACAACCCATACTGATTTAAACAAAGTTTCCAGCAGCATTCTCGCCGTTCATCAATAACGTTGATCAACTGTTGCTAAACAAATGTTTACCATGAATACGAGGCTTTAGGTACCCTACCCTACCTACCCTACCCTACCTACCTACCCTACAATACGTAAAAAAAACTTCTCATAAACCATCTACTAAATAGTCCGAACAAAGCCTAAACATTTGGTTTGGATAGGTGAGCCCGTTCTTGAGTTATAAAATTACAACGAAAAGTGCCATTGATTTTTATATATATAGATAACGTAGTACCTATATGTACCTATAGTATATAAAACCGCGGCAAAGTAGGCAATTGCGCATCAAACAATTCGTCTGCATCGTTGTCAATGGGAAAAGTGACCTGACCATTGGCAGCATTGCTACTTTGAATAGCAATGCAGATTATCTGTAGTAGCTGGACCTCCAACTGCAGCTATCGCCAAAGCCCGCCTACACTGCTTAATAATGGAACCCATACTTAAATACTTCATACTTTACAGGCAGTCAGCGATGGATGTACAACTCGGACATCTCCCGGACGTGGCCCGTGTCCGGCAAGTTCTCCAAGTACCAGAAGATACTCTACGAACTAGTTCTCAATGTGCAGGTAATTTGTCACTTTAAAAACACCCTATGAGCCGATAAGAACCACCGAATGTGTTCCATTAAGTGTCAGATGACATTGTGGCAGACAAAGGCGAGGATGGCAGGACGAGCTCTACTCCTACAAAAAAGTTAATTCAAAAAATCCTACCAGATGTATCCTCCGACTGCACAGCATGATTTTCTTTTTGTTTACGTATTTTTAATTCGCTTCGTAAGCAGTCGGGTTTTTTGATTTTTAGAATTAACTTTTTGTATTTATAACTTTTTAGTTAACATTTTTTTCTTAAAATTAGGTACATTTAAACATGGGTCGCAGATAAAGGACATGGCTAAATAAAGTATGGACGACTGCCCTAGCAATATATAAACATTTTAACTAGTAATATATGCTGAATAGCTGAATATTAGTATTTCGTAAAAAAAAAGTTACTGGAACTTTTTATATCGTCACAATCCTGAAAATAAAATCGTAGAAACGCCTACATTAATAGGTATACAAACTTGTAAAATAATACGATTTTGCTATGATACTTTATTAAGGCGTTTAAAGGAGCTCGTGGTTTAATAATAACAGCCGCACAGGTCGATCTTCAAGGTTAAGCAACGCTAGCCGAGGTCATTCCGTGGTTCCTTCGTTCCTTGGAAAGCTGGTTAAGTCGTTGGTCCCGGCTGTCATTTGAAGATCTGTCATTTGTGGCTACACCACAGTTTATGCATCTCATGATGAATCAATACGCAATTGAAACTTAAGGCCATACTAGTTGGCTCTGTATTAATACATAATACCCGGCTAAAGGAACTTCGTTCAAAGTGAGGTCCCACGACACCCCCAACATGTATTTTTTTATTTGGTTCTAATCGAATCAAGTGTAATCTAGAAGTGCCGTTTCTTTCCAGTGTTTGCCAATAATTTCTAGAAAACTTAAAAAACTTAATGATAAATTCAATCAAAGAAATCAATATCTAAGGGTTTATCTCTATGGTTTTGAGGTGTATAGCGAAAGGTACAAAAATAAATACTGTTCGTTTCAATTTACGCAAATGTCTTTAAAAGTAGGTTTATTGATTACAATTTTTTGTAAAACGTGTCAAACAAAAACATGAAAACACTTTTAATTATTTGATTAATTCGCGAAAGTTCTAGAAGAATAATAAAACTGTAATAATTCATTAATGAATATTTGAGATGTATTGCGATAGGTACAAATATAAATAATAATGGATACTGTTCGTTTCGACTAACGCAAATGTCTTTAAAAGTAGGTTTATTGACTACAATTTTTCATAGAACTGAATCTTATGTTCTTCTTGTCAAACAAAAACATGAAAAAACTTTTAGTTATTTGATTAATTCGCGAAAGTTCTAGATGAATAATAAAACTGTAATAATTCATTAATGAATATTTGAATGTTACGAGCTAGTGAACAATTTCTATTCATGCTAAGGGCAGTTGTTTAGCCATGTCCTTTGAAAGACAGTTACCGCGGCCCTGGCACATGCAACTAAACACGGAACACGGGTGGGTTTTAGTCAGTAAAAGTCTGGCACGCCCTCTCGCTTCACCTAGAGCGGGTGATGATTTCCCACATCAAAAAATAAAAATGGTACATTAATACATATCAAGTGTTATATATTTTTGAAATCCCAGACGATGGGTTTGGAAGAATAAAGAAATTGGACACCCACAATAAGGCGCTCAAAAGCCGCCATTTTTCTTTTTTCCAATTTGAATGTAGTCAGTGACACTCGCAAGGTTAAGACGAATCGATTGACGTAAGAATCATCAAAGTTGGCCAACGCGTTTGGTCTCTAGAACGCCACATAGGAACAAACATACATATATAGACTAAAATACACATTACCCCTCCTTCGGCAGTCGGGTAAAAAGTATTCAAAAATGGAAAAGCGAAGGAAAAATGAGGTTGTCGCCTTGAAGTGGGAAACTATAGGCTCGTCAAAGGATAATGGGCAAAAAAGTATGAAACTTGCACAACTTGCATGTTTGGTGCTACTGGTGATACTTGTGCGGAACGAAAGTACAGTACAACTATTTTGAATGATCTTGACAATGATCCTCGGCAATCATCGCATTTCCTAATTCAAACAAATGCTATTTTCTATGTCCATCAATTATTAGATTTATCGTGTATAATAATTAGAATTCAGAATTAGGTACTTTATTGTTGTTTTGTTTTGATTTCCGTGTGAAATTTATAGAGCTGTAAAAATAGCAGCTTTTCTCCCATTTTTCATTACGTTAAAGGAGTATTAACAAGTCTATATACTTCCAAATTGATTGAGCGCGTCCGGTCTGCACCAAGTGCAAAGGGCAACTGATAGAAATCCGACGACTGACAAAACACGAAGTTTGCCGAGGGGCATTAAGAAAATGTTTGTACTGTACATACTTTTCATATGATTCTGGCAAAAGATTATCAAAATCCGTCCGAGGATTCTTTTAATATGGTCATGCTAAGCTGACTACAAGATATATGAAGCTTCGTATGAGAGTCCATAGTGGCGCGTACAATGACAGTTCACTGCGCTCCGAAAAAACGTCCGCCCTGCGTGTGCACATCCACTGTGGCCAAGCACTAAAATATGATTTAACGTTGATAAGTCCAAAGAATCCTCGGACCGATTTTATCAGTATTATGTGATAAGCATGTACTTTGTTTTGCTCATGATGCTTGTTTCATTGGCTCTTGGACCACTTTTGCCCATTGTCTTTTAGAAACACCGTACCCGTACGGACCAGAAAAAAATATGCTACCAACTAAATTAAGGGTACACTCGTCGACGGCACGAACTATTTTGTGCGCGGGGTAATAATGCATTTTATATCAACCGACAACACGTGCGGAAGATATAGATGCTGTGATGAGCAGGAGGAAGCTAGTTCGCGTGTGAATACATACTTTTGCAAATTTGTAGCGAAATGGATAATGATTTAGGACGAAACCGAGCGCGCGAAATTTTATAGACAGACCTTTGGCAGTCTAGATATCATTTAAAAACGACTAAATCTATCTGTTCAAAATAAAATTATTTGCATTTTTGAATTACTAATCTAGCCCTGTATTGAGGCCGTTTTGCAATTTTCCGTCTTCTTATGGTATTTATTCCCGCCCAAAAATGCGTTAAAATTAGTGTCGAAATGTGGAACTTTCGACGCTCATAACTTTCAAATATTTTCTTTTTTTACTTTTTTGCTTCCATACAGGGCTAGATAATGACGAGATAAATTGTTATCACTTTTTATTTTGAACTTACATTGTCAAACAGTGGAATAATCCCTTAGACTACGTTTGTATGGAAGAATTTTCGACCTTAAAGATGATTTCCATTTATGCATTCTAACCTGATCATACCGTGATTCAATGGATATTAAACTTTGTCATATACAGCATTAAGTTCGAGGTTCGTATGACGGTTACCTGGATATATTTAATGGAATGGAATTACCAAAATATTTTTTAACATTTTACAGGTCCGTTTGATCGAGATCTTAGGAGAACAGCGTCCTCCTCTGGACCAGCTGTTCGACACCATGTGTCGCCTGCTTGGCAAACATCTGCAGCAAGAAGGCATCATCTCCAAGGACATTGATGGACAAGAACTGCTTGGGGTGAGAACTTATTTTGTACAGTTTATACCTTCAGCAGTTTTACATTCTTTCTTTTATCAAGTCACCTTTTAAAGATGTGGTTTTGAGCAGACTGCTTAATAGAAATCTATTGAACTAATGGACGCCTCGCGGTTTCACCCGCATAGTTAAAAGTAGCCTATGCCACCCGGGGTAGTGTACGGTGAAAGAATTTTTGAAATCGGTCCAGCAGTTTTTAAGCTTATTCGTTACATACAAAAATACAAATCTTTCCTCTTTATAATATTAGTACACATATAGAAGTATAGATTACTTTAAATTAAGGTGGCGGTAAATAAGTCAATGTCGTTGTTTATGCTATTTACACTATATTTTAGACAATCTTGCGTCGTTAAGAGCGGACTCTAGTCAACAAGAATTTGAAAAATAGGTATTTGAAGAAACTATTGCCGTCGCGCTGCGCCCGACCAAGCGAGCTATCAATGTGTGAACGAGTAGTGTATTTGTGTGTGTAAGAGCGCGCCGAGCGGCCGACCGACTCCGCCGGTGCACGCGCCCGAGCCGCGAGTACCGAGCCGCTTTACACTTTACGAAAAAAATTAAAGAGACGATGAATTTTGGAGAAATGAAGTTTTTTTTTAAATGCCTTCCGCCAGAAATAATTGATTGTCGTATACCACGAAATTTACCGGCAAGTGAAAGGATTGAAATTACGATAGATAAATGCACATTTTTACACGACTGCCCAAAAGGGGAGTGTTATGTTTATGGGGCTCATGTATGTTTGTGAGTTTCTTTATTCCACCATAACTTCTCAACGGCTCATTCGGTATAAATTTATGTGGTATCTTTAGAAGCGTAACGTTATTAAAAAAATTAAAATCTAATGGGAATAAAAGAAAAAAATACATAAAAATTTTACTACCTATTCTATCATCGTCTAGCTAGTCTAGAGCTTACTTAGTATATAAATAATAATATATAACAGTAGTATTAAATAATCATTCGTTCCCTAATAACATACCAAAAGAAATTAAATAAATATAACAGTAGGTACTATTCAATGTCCCATAGAAAACTTATAAAATAAATTGTTTTTGCAAAAATATCGTTTTATTACTAAAAGAGGTATGATATAAAAAATAAATCATTAAAAATAATCAAATACACGCCTGCCTTGCAGTCCGGGGATGGTTCCTTGGATCAGTTTTTTACAGGTCCCCCGACTTCGTTGAAAATATTGGTTATCAGTTGAGCCCATTCAACCCAAAAATAATATCGCTTGTTTTTTATTTTTTTGTTCAACTTTTTCATTCACTTTTCGACAAGCTGCCTTGTCAAAAAGTGCTTTTAATTAATAAGCGTGTTTTTAATTCTTTTTTTATTATTTTAATTTAAAATTCTATATTTTAATTTAAATACCCACAAACCCCACTTCTCCCAAAATTCATAAATCATTTTTATAAGTATCAGCCTTATAAGAAATCAAAATTTAGTTTGCATAATACTGGGTGTAAGACCAACCGAAAGAATGCAAATTAGCAGACAGGACGTAAGGTGAGCGAACGATTCAGTACATCAGAGCCATCATTTTGAGGGCTGGGTCACCCGCTTTCGTAGGAAAATAAGCGTTTTGAATCCCTACACGTGGTCCCCGAAAGGTGCAAATAGCCTTGATCCGGTTACGATGCCTGGTGCAGCCATTAGAGGAGTTGGGTCGAGATAGCTGTTCCACTGATGTATCGGGAGACTGGTCGCAGAGGGCAGTCAGCACGTACGCAGCCACTTGAAAAAATAAGATGCAATATACCATTCCTATTACGAATTTGTAAATTTATATTGCAATTTTAAAGTAACATTTTATTTGCAAGTTATTGCACCGAAAAAGGTCAAATACCATTTCTAGAAAGGAACCTTTGGAAAAAATGTATTTATTTTATTTATATTATACAGCGAGCGTCTTTTGTTCACTAAAAAGAGCCAATTTCATCCGGCTCCATCTTTCCGAGGTGTAACCGTGCCGATAACGGACCATATTGAGGAGCTTCTTGGCGTAACGTTGACATCGACACTCAATTTTTGACCATTGTATCGAGGAATGCCTCAACATGCTGCTAAGAAGTTGAGACGGTACTTCATTCCAGAACAGCTGCTTAAATTGTATCAAGCGCAAGTTCGATCTTGCATGAAGTACTGTTCTCATCTCTGGGAAGGATCTGCCAAATACCAGCTTCATGCATTAGATTTGATCGAAAAACGGGTCAGGAGGCTCATCGGCAATGAGGTCGAGTTAAAGCTCCAGAACCTTGAACATTGTCGCAGAGTTGCAAGCTTGTCGGTTTCATCATCGGACTACAAGGCGTACGGCGATGCGCCATCGGTACAAGGTGGACATCCCGCCCATAGGCACTAAACATTTTGGAAATACTTTAATTTTGCGTACATCAAGGAGTGGAATTCCTTGCGTCGGTGTTGCCCGATAGCTACAACCTCGGGGTCTTTAAGTCAAGAGTGAAGTTACTTCTGAGCAAGTTTGCTACACCGTAGACCACATCATCGCTTACCATCAGGTGAGATAGTGGCCAAGAGCGAGCCTATCTATAATAACAAAAATTAGCGATTTCTTTTCAACAACATTTGTTAGTTCGTTCAGTTGGTCTGTACCGAGCATTATTCTGGATCCTGGCTTAATTTTCTTAATAACTTTCGATCGTGTATTTCTTTTTTACTCTTTTTTTTTAAAAAAGAACCTTGCCCCACACTAGGAATTTCTTCCTGTATCGTGGGTGCGTTTACAAACATATAAACTCACATACACAAAACCCAGACCCGGAAAAACTATCTGTAGGTTATACAAATATTTGTTCCGTGCGGGAATCGAACCCGCGACACGCAGCGCAGCAGTCAATCGCTCAACCACTGCGCCAACCGTGCGTATTTGCAACTGCACTTTCCAGATCTTATGCATGCCTAAGTTAATCATACGACAAGTGCCTTCAACAATAATAAGTAATACTCACAATCACACGATTTATTAAATAAAATCACTGTATAGTGTAAATATCGACATCGGTGTATATCACTAGAGAATCGATAAAAATATCGACAACTGCCACTTCCCTTTTAGTGTACGTGTAAGCCTTACCCTCCCTCACCTCCAACCTCCCCCCGTAAAGTGCGAAAGGGACAACTGCAGCTCAGGCTGATTTTACCTACAAAAACCTTGACCAAAAGGCGTATCGTATTCTGCTGTTTTCCTCTTCAAATCTCGCCTGATCTTAAAAATTCTTATATCAAAATTTAGAGGAAAAGTATATCTATGCTTCTATCATTTTCTTTTTTGTTAAAAACTTATCAATTTTGTCTGAAACTCGTCTGAACATGGCGGTAAATACGGGCATTTTTTTCGGGTTTTTGGATTGTCATATTTCTTTTAGTGATTATGTTTTCGAAAAAAGGAAATGATAGGGGCACGTATTAATTAGACCTTGATTTTATGGGAAAAAATCATTGCTCTGGAGGCATTATCCACGAAGGAATGTTTTTGTATGGAGAAAGGCTCAATAGAGACCCCTCTTAATGTGGATGGTTTAGAAGTCAAACAAAAAATGTCCTGAAGGTTAATTGTAGATTGAAGAACAAACTGAAAAAAAAACCGGCCTGGTGCTAGTCGGACTCGCGCACGAAGGGTTCCGTAGCATTATCGCAAAAAACGACAAAAATCACGTTTTCAATGTTCATTTTATTTTGTTTTTAGTATTTGTTGTTATAGCGGCAACAGAAATATTCATCTGTGAAAATTTCAACTGTCTAGCTATCACGGTTATCGGTTCTCGCGGGGTCTTAGTAATAGGGTCCCGTTTTTACACTTTGGGTACGGAACCCTAAAAAGAAATTAATTTATTAGGGCTGGTCCTTATTCCAATATTTATTTCGGCGCAGCATGTATTCATTCATAATCGCTATAAACCGTAATCTCAAAAATTTGACTTTGGTCGTATGATCATATTTTTACTCATTAGATAAATAAATAAAAAAAATAAAAATAATCATCATCATCTGCCTAGCCTTTTTTCCAACTATATTGGGGTCGGCTTCCAGTCTTACCGGATTCAGCTAAGTACCAGTGTTTTACATGGAGCGACTGCCTATCTGACCTCCACAACCCAGTAACTGGGTAACACGGTACCCCTTGGCAAGACTGGTGTCAGATATCAAGCTTCTGACTACGTGTAACGACTGTCAATGATCTTCAAATGACAGCCGGGACCAACGGCTTAACGTGCTTTCCGAGGCACGGAGGAAACTCGGTATGTTGAAATGGTCACCCATCCACTGACCGACCTCGTCAAGCGTTGCTTAATCTTGATGATCGACCCGTGCGGCTGTTATTATTTAGCCACCAGCTACTCCAAAAAAAAAATATAATAATAAAGCCTTATATTTCTTACTATTTTTTTTTTACAAAAACTAGAATGTTTATGAACACTTAACTACTTATATGTTAAACTATTTAAAATAATAAAATATTAATTTGACTACGCTCCGCTGTCTCCATCCAGTCTACTCCAGCTACTTTTACGAGTATAATGTCGTCAGCCCACCGGGCAGCTGGTCTACCTCTCTTCCTGATGCCAAGTGGTATTTTCAAGGATGTGATTTTGTAATTCCAACGGTTGTCTGTCAATCTGGCTATGTGACCAGCCCAGCGCCATTTGAGTTTTTTACAGTGGTATAGGGCATCCGTAACCTTTGTTCTTTTCCTTATATTTTTTGTGCGATTTTTTAAATTCTTCTTATTTTCAGTAAACTTCTTTATCCAAAATCAGATCATGATCTGATTTTGGATTTGATTTGATATGTAAGCTTCCAAGTTTGGCTAGCATAGGTTAGTGAAGGCAATATACAGGTATCCATAACTTTTTGCTAAACAATGATTGGCATGACACTTTTCATAATTTCTTTCAGACTCCAAATTTTTTTCCAGGCATTTGAGATTCGCCTGTCTATTTCTTGTTGGTTTCTCTGTTTTTGAAAAGAAATTTGCTTACCGAGATATATATAGCTGTCGACATACTCTAGCTCTTCATTTATAAGGTATACTGGATGTTTATTTGAGTTCTTGATATTTATCTATGAGCATTTCAATAGAGTGGATATGATCAACAGTAGAAAAGCCTATCCTGAGCCCTGCCTGCTCTACGGGTTGGTACATTTCAACAGTGCTTCTGATTCTCATTTCTAGAATTGAAGAGAATAATTTGTATATTGAAGACTTATTGGTCGATAGTTACTAATATTGTTTGGGTCTCCTTTTTTATACAGTAGGATAATATCCGATTCGGTCCACTGTTTTGGTATATTTGCCGATTTTAGGACCAAGTTGAAGAGCTGTGTTTAGAGGACCTGCTAGATAGAGATCTCCTAGTTTCAGGGCTTCGTTGGTTATTTTATCTGGTCCTGGGCTTTTTTCATGCTTCAGCTTTGCAATTCCCTTCATTACTTCAGCTTCATCAATTTCTTGTATATCTGAAGATGTGTCGCCCAGTATAGTACGGGCTGGCTCATTGTTTTCACACTTGTATAAATTTCTGTAAAAATTAGTTGCGACTTGAAGTATTTCGTTTCTATTCTATTGTAAGTTGTTTTATTTGAAGCTTTTAGTCCTTCTATCCAAGTCTTATGATAGATAGATAAGTGATCTCAATTCTTTGTTAGCTCTCTTTAAGCTGCCAGAATGTAATAAATGTTTTTCAATGGTTTTCTTACGATGGGTGTTGTAATCATACTGGATATATTTGCTGGTAAGTTTGTAGAGAGCTTTAAGCTCGTTTTTCATGCTTCGTGTTTTTGGTTTAATTTTTTGGCGGTTTTGTCGTCTAAACATTAATTTCTTAGTATTATCAGAAAAAATACTTTTGTGTTTTGCAGGGTTATGAGCTTTTTTGAGACCATTGTCAATTGCAGAAACAATGGTATCGTTAAGTTCTTGCACTGTACAGTTTTGATTCGAAGTCGTATGTTCTAAAATCTCTTTTAGTGCTTCCTTATGTTTGTATTTCTTCCTCATTTTTCAAAGTACTTTTAGCATTATTTCCGTAGCTTTTTCTATTCTTCTTTGAAGGCTGCAGCTTAAAAGTCGCTCTTACCAATCTATGATCGCTAGGACATTTGACATTGAAAATTTTTCACTCATTACTGTAACGTAATATTTTTATATTTCCAGAAAGCGTACCGACTATGTCCCCATCACGTGTCCCACTACCTGGGTATAGACGTCCACGACGCACCGCTCGTGCGACGCAACGTGCCCGTCAGCAGCAACATGATCGTCACTGTAGAACCAGGTGAGTTGTGTCTTATTTACTGTCCCATTAGTGAGTCGCCCCTGTCCCACTACCTGGGTATAGACGTCCACGACGCGCCGCTCGTGCGACGCAACGTGTCCGTCAGCAGCAACATGATCGTCACTGTAGAACCAGGTGAGTTGTGTCTTATTTACTGTCCCATTAGTGAGTCGCCTGTGTCCCACTACCTGGGTATAGACGTCCACGACGCGCCGCTCGTGCGACACAACGTGTCCGTCAGCAGCAACATGATCGTCACTGTAGAACCAGGTGAGTTGTGTCTTATTTACTGTCCCATTAGTGTGTCGCCTGTGTCCCACTACCTGGGTATAGACGACAACGACGCGCCGCTCGTGCGACGCAACGTGCCCGTCAGCAGCAACATGATCGTCACTGTAGAACCAGGTGAGTTGTGTCTTATTTACTGTCCCAGTAGTGTGTCGTCTGTGTTCCACTACCTGGGTATAGACGTCCACGACGCGCCGCTCGTGCGACGCAACGTGTCCGTCAGCAGCAACATGATCGTCACTGTAGAACCAGGTGAGTTGTGTCTTATTTACTGTCCCATTAGTGTGTCGCCTGTGTCCCACTACCTGGGTATAGACGACAACGACGCGCCGTTCGTGCGACGCAACGTGCCCGTCAGCAGCAACATGATCGTCACTGTAGAACCAGGTGAGTTGTGTCTTATTTACTGTCCCAGTAGTGTGTCGTCTGTGTTCCACTACCTGGGTATAGACGTCCACGACGCGCCGCTCGTGCGACGCAACGTTTCCGTCAGCAGCAACATGATCGTCACTGTAGAACCTGGTGAGTTGTGTCTTATATACTGTCCCATTAGTGAGTCGCCTGTATCCCACTACCTGGGTATAGACGTCCACGACGCGCCGCTCGTGTGACGCAACGTGCCCGTCAGCAGCAACATGATCGTCACTGTAGAACCAGGTGAGTTGTGTCTTATTTACTGTCCCATTAGTGTGTCACCTGTGTCCCACTACCTGGGTATAGACGACAACGACGCGCCGCTCGTGCGACGCAACGTGCCCGTCAGCAGCAACATGATCGTCACTGTAGAACCAGGTGAGTTGTGTCTTATTTACTGTCCCAGTAGTGTGTCGCCTGTGTCCCACTACCTGGGTATAGACGTCCACGACGCGCCGCTCGTGCGACGCAACGTGTCCGTCAGCAGCAACATGATCGTCACTGTAGAACCAGGTGAGATGTGTCTTATTTACTGTCCCATTAGTGAGTCGCCTGTGTCCCACTACCTGGGTATAGACGTCCACGACGCGCCGCTCGTGCGACGCAACGTGCCCGTCAGCAGCAACATGATCGTCACTGTAGAACCAGGTGAGATGTGTCTTATTTACTGTCCCAGTAGTGTGTCGCCTGTGTCCCACTACCTGGGTATAGACGTCCACGACGCGCCACTCGTGCGACGCAACGTGTCCGTCAGCAGTGTACGGATGGCTGATATTAGGAGTAAGTGATACAACGAATGCTGTTGCTATACTGCCCTTTATTATAAAAGAACACAAGTTTATATGGTTACATTGACATCTCCCTCTCATCTCCTCCCTAAAACTAAAATAAAATAAAAGTTTACTTTTATTTTATTGCATGGATACAATATAAGCACAAATTAAACATTGATACTCTTAGGCTAACACGTATAAAATATAGTTATAACATAATCGTAGTACATATGTTCGTTATGTTTGGTATACAAAGTTATACAATAATAAGTGGTTACATACTTATAATAACAATCAATCCCTGAGTACCTATGAGCGCACAGCTGGCGCTTATTATTCGTCTCTGTTTTCTGCTGACCTGTATAATAGCTATTGTTAAGTGCTTATAGCATTGGTAATTAATTGTCTTATTGTTTTTATCTTAAACATGATACGGTTTCGTTCTGTTTTTGTGAATAATGTCGGGTTTTCCCTTATAATTGACCTCAACATTTGGTGACAAATCTCTAATCACCTTGTAAGGTCCAGAATATAATTGTTGAAGTTTATTGCCAGTTTCATTTTTAATTAAAACTTGATCGTTTGGCTTGTAGCGTATTGGATTTACATGCTGGTCGTATCTACTTTTTCTGCCTATTTTATTGGCTATCAAATTTTCCCGCGCTTCGGTTTGAGAAACCTGTAGGCGGTACTTAAGTTCAAGCGGGTAACTGTCGTAATTATATAGAGGCTCTACACACTTTTCCAAATTATTGGGCAAGTTACACTTTCTACCGTATACGAGTTCGAATGGTGTAAATTTTGTTGACGAGTGAACTGTCGTATTATAAGCAAAGCACCAGAATGGTAACCAAGTACTCCATAATTCGGGTTTTCCTTCTGCTTGGATTCGCAAAAATGCACCTAGATTTTTATGCGAGTTCTCTAGCGCTCCGATGCTTTGGTGATGATACGCAGTTGAGTTTAACTTTTTAATATGTAGTAATTCACAAACCTGTGTCACGGTCTCGGACATGAACTCTGTGCCTCTGTCGGTAGCTATCTCCCTCGGGATGCCATGTTGAAGTATGAAGTTATCCACGAAGGTGCGTGCTACTTCTGTAGAGGTTTTAGTGACGAGGGGATACGCACATACATACTTGGACAGCTCGCATTGCAATGTCAATATATATGAAAAATTGTTGCTGTCTTTGTCTAATGGTCCTACCAAGTCTAAGAAGATTTTATCGAAAGCCGAATGAGCAGTTGTGGTGATTGCCATTGGCTCTTTCACCTGAACTGTATACTTATGCTTCTGACATTGAACACATTTTTTGACATAATTTTTGACATCACTTTCTAAGCCTGGCCAAAAATAGTATTTTTTTATATTAGTCAGCATTCTTCTCATGCCCGCGTGCCCACTAGTGGGCAAAAGATGAAAGTCGTTGAGTATCACTTTCCTATCATCTTTGTCCTCTATTCTTTCGACATCTTTTAATATACATAATCTGGGCCCTTTCCAGTTGCTTTGTTTTCTTATCTCACTAGTTAATTTCTCTACAAAAATTTTATTATTCGAATTTTTAATGAAGTATACTTCTTCTATATTTAGCTTGTTACATAGATCACTCAGCTCTCTCGCAAACTCGGCTCGCGTAGTTTGTGATTGAGATGCCGAGTTTATGAATATAGTTTTCATTTGGGCATTATACAATAATATTATGTGTGTTTGTAACACTACTGAGCTATCGCTCTTTAGCTTCTTAAGACTGCTACTGGGTGCAAATCTTAACTCTACTGCGCCTCTTGGTTTGATATGAGTTTCCACTACATGTGGTTGAACTGGCAAGTTGTCGGTGGGCAACTCATCTTCCGGGGCGACAGCATCTAATTTTCGTTTTTGAGCGCGAGTCATTACTGCACACAGACTCTCATTCATTTCTTTAAGTTCTTTTGACGTAATTTTTATTCTAGATAATGCGTCTGCTACGCAGTTCTCACTCCCTTTTACGTATTCTATTTCGTAATTGTATTCTTCTAGAGCTAGTCTAAATTTAAAGAGCCTGCTAGATGGGTCTTTTAAATTAAATAAGTATACAAGGGGTTTGTGGTCGGTTAGTATTTTAAATGTACGACCGTATAAATAGGGTCTGAAATATTTGACAGCCCAAACTACAGCTAAGAGTTCTTTCTCTATAGTGGGATAGTTCTTTTCCGCTTTGTTAAGGCTCCTACTAGCGTAAGCTATTGGTCTGCCATTTGAATTTGATAGTACTGCCCCAATTGCGTACCCAGATGCATCGGTTTGTACTATGAATTGATTTAGTTCTGAGAAATCTGGGTACTGTAGGATTGGCGGTGACATCATACTCTGTTTTAGAGTTTCAAATGACGTTTGACAGTTGCTATCCCAGTTGAATTTAGTGTTTTTCTTACTTAAAAGGTTTAAATGATAGGCTTTGTCGGCAAAGTGGTCTATAAATTTTCTATAGTAGTTTGCAAAAGCAACGAAGCGTTTCACTTCGTCCGTACTTTTAGGTACTGGATACTCTTTAATTATTTTAATCTTATCTGGGTCCGGCAATATACCATTGCCTGTCACCACGTGGCCTAAATAAAGCATCTCTTTCTTAAGGAAATCGCATTTAGTGGGATTTAATTTTAAGTTGGCACTGCGCATCTTTTCGAATACTTCTATTAAATTTTTGTTATGGTCAGTTAAGTTCCGTCCCATACAAATAAGATCGTCTAGGTACACTAAGCACTTGTCGTAGGATAGCCCGGTCATTGCCATGGTCATCATACGCGAAAATGAGCTGGGACTAGTTTTGAGTCCCATAGGCATTCTTGTCATTTGATACTGACCACCGTCTGCACTAAATGAAGTATATTTCCTACTGTGTTTGTTTAACGCTACGTTAAAAAATCCTTGGTTTAAATCTAAATGTGTGAAATAAATACATCCACACAAGGAATCTAGTATATCCGTGATGTTTGGCAGTGGAAACTTATCATCCTGAATACAAGTGTTGAGCTTACGGTAATCTATTACTAACCGCCATTTTTTTTCCCCGTTTGCGTCTGATTTTTTAGGCACTAGGAGTACTGGGCTGGACCACTCACTGGAACAAGGTTCAATAATTTCTTGTTCCAATAAGTTGTCCACTTGTTTTTTTAATTCGGCTTTCTGTGAATGCGGCATTCTGTAGGGCTTAACGTACACTGGTGCCACGTTTGGTTTCAATGTTATTGAGTGTTCATATAATTTAGTTGTTCCTAATTTATCACCTGGTAGGAAGAAAATATCTGCATATTTTGCGCAAATGGACTCTATGGACAATTGCTCCTCTTTATTTAAATGTTTCAGCGATAGCGAAGCGAATACCTTTCTGACACGATCAGCATTATTATTGGTTTCTTGAAATGAACATACATCATACTCGCTTGCTTTGTAAAGTGTTGGACTAATTGTTGTCAAGACTAAATCTGTCTCCGTGGTGTTTAAAATCCTAATTGGTATTTTCCCATTCGTGGGCTTAACTAAAGTATTTGCAACAAAGATCCCCTTTCGCAGTTCTGTTCCATTAACTACACATTCTTCCATCTCACACGTTCGAATAAAGTGAATAGACTCTGATCTTGCCGGTATATTAAAATGATTGTTTGTCATTATTAATGGTAATGATACCTTTGAGTTGTTATTCCATAGTAACAAAGTTTGGTTACCGTAATTTAATACTGATTTATACTTGCTTAAAAAGTCTTGTCCCAGTATGCCACTACCTTTACAAGGCAATGTTTTAAAAACATAGAACTTATGTTGTATGGTCTGATTTCCAATAACTAGGCGCAAATAAGCATATCCTATAGCCTGTACTTTGCCCCCGATGCCGTTTACAAGTGTCTTCTCGATATGGATTGGAATGTTTTGGTCGAGAATTTGTTTATACTTTATGACAGATATGGATGCACCGGTGTCTACTAATAATTGGTATGAATAATGGTTATGCGATTTTATATTTACGTAGCCTACGTTATTGCATGATAAAATTATATTTTTAGTCCCGAAAAAACTGGTCCTCATTCCGCTGTTCTGTTTCTGTATTTTCCTGCGTTTCTGAGTCATCCAATGTATGTATGTGTTGATCCCTGGAGGTGCTATAATTGGACCTACCTCTGTTTCCATGAAATGGTCGGGTGGACCGGCGCCAGCTTGCCTGCGATCCTCTCCGAACCTGTTCCTGCTGTTCGTCTTGGTTTTGGATAACCTGTTGATTGCCACGTGCGCGTCCTCTACCTGCGTATGAGAAGCGGCCTCTCCGCTGTGACCAGTTATAAGACGATCTCCCTCTATAATTCATCGTTAAAATATCGGAAGATGTTGATGGACTTGTTATATCTTCATCGATGGCCGCCTGTACTGCATCTTTCAATGATGTAAAATTTCTGGCTGAAATTATTGTACTAAGTCGTCGATTTCTCAATCCATCTGAGAAACATTTGATAGCTTGCTTCTCATTAATTGGCTTTAAAACTTTCAAACTGGCCTCGTTGGCCCCCGATTGAGAGATCGTCAAATCAACAAACAATTCCGTAATTTTTTTGCCGAAATCATCGATTGATAAATCGTTTTGCCTAAGACTTTGCAGCTTTCGTTGAATTGCTGTAGCCGATTTTTTAGGCAATAACTGAATCTTCAAGTCAGCTATAAAGTCGTCAATATTGACATATGAAGTCGCTAATTTCATTTTTGCGGTCTGTGAGAGTCTATTTTTTAATACGAAATTTAACAGTTTTCCTTGTGAATTTTCGTCTAACTCTGTTTTGTAATACTCTATGCCATCTATTAGTTGCTTTACGCTAGCCTCATCGTCTGTACAAACTGGTAATAAACTTAAAGCAATTTTTAAATCAAATTTACAAGTAGTTGCCATTTTATCTGCCGTACTAGGTTTCTGTGAGCACAATTCTAATATTTGTTCATATAAATGATCAAAATTTGCGCAAAGCTCGTGAATATGCGAACATTCACTCTCACATACGGTGCTTTTCGATTTTGAATAATATTCTAAAAATAAGTTGTACTCTTTTACTAAGTTGTCTGCCTCTGCTAATTTTACGACTATAATGTTACCTTTTCTTCTATCTGGACTTATCTTTATCAAATATTTTCTGATTTCAAATAACTTGTCGTACAATGTTTTTAAGTTTTCTGCCATTTAACATAAATACTTATTTCTATTTTCTTAGTAGGTACTGAATTACATACCATTATTTTATACTGCATACACTCCAGCGTTCATTTTATTTTCATTTGTCACTTATTTTAGTCCACTAAAATAATGTCATGTATATTTTATGCTATTACACGTTTACTACTAATAGAGAATAGACAACACCTTATATATAACCACGCACTGACACATTACGAATATAATTTTCGCGCACTTTTCTTCGTAAACCCTGGGTTTTTAACTCTTCAGATGACGTCCTCAGTGTCCTTCTTGTAGCCTCTGGCATTCGTCCGCATTTCCTCTGCGTCAGCTCTACGTCTCCATATAGAACATCGTAATCTGTCCTTCCTGATCTCATTACCCATCCATTTCTGATGGCAATTCTTGTAGATTCTGAAGATACCATACAAAAACGCCAACGATGCTATAAGAAGTAACACGATTAAAATGATGTTTGTTGTGCTGGCATGTATCGTCAGCTGCGTGATGTCAGCGCTGTTACTTCCACCTGCTGCGTTTTGTGGAACTATAACTTCTTCCTTCGTATTAGTTGTACCCATTTTGTGATTGTCGTGGTAAATATTCACAAAATAGAATAGTGACCACGCTAAGTCCCAGTACGAGATTGGTCTCGTTGCAATACATTGCGACACCCGTTTTGGTCAAAGAAATGTAAACATAGGTACGCTGCTAGCGTTTACGCTGTCACGGTCGCCATGTACGGATGGCTGATATTAGGAGTAAGTGATACAACGAATGCTGTTGCTATACTGCCCTTTATTATAAAAGAACACAAGTTTATATGGTTACATTGACATCTCCCTCTCAGCAGCAACATGATCGTCACTGTAGAACCAGGTGAGTTGTGTCTTATTTACTGTCCCATTAGTGTGTCGCCTGTGTCCCACTACCTGGGTATAGACGACAACGACGCGCCGCTCGTGCGACGCAACGTGCCCGTCAGCAGCAACATGATCGTCACTGTAGAACCAGGTGAGTTGTGTCTTATTTACTGTCCCAGTAGTGTGTCGCCTGTGTCCCACTACCTGGGTATAGACGTCCACGACGCGCCGCTCGTGCGACGCAACGTGTCCGTCAGCAGCAACATGATCGTCACTGTAGAACCAGGTGAGTTGTGTCTTATTTACTGTCCCATTAGTGAGTCGCCTGTGTCCCACTACCTGGGTATAGACGTCCACGACGCGCCGCTCGTGCGACGCAACGTGCCCGTCAGCAGCAACATGATCGTCACTGTAGAACCAGGTGAGTTGTGTCTTATTTACTGTCCCATTAGTGTGTCACCTGTGTCCCACTACCTGGGTATAGACGACAACGACGCGCCGCTCGTGCGACGCAACGTGCCCGTCAGCAGCAACATGATCGTCACTGTAGAACCAGGTGAGTTGTGTCTTATTTACTGTCCCAGTAGTGTGTCGCCTGTGTCCCACTACCTGGGTATAGACGTCCACGACGCGCCGCTCGTGCGACGCAACGTGTCCGTCAGCAGCAACATGATCGTCACTGTAGAACCAGGTGAGATGTGTCTTATTTACTGTCCCATTAGTGAGTCGCCTGTGTCCCACTACCTGGGTATAGACGTCCACGACGCGCCGCTCGTGCGACGCAACGTGCCCGTCAGCAGCAACATGATCGTCACTGTAGAACCAGGTGAGTTGTGTCTTATTTACTGTCCCATTAGTGTGTCGCCTGTGTCCCACTACCTGGGTATAGACGTCCACGACGCGCCGCTCGTGTGACGCAACGTGCCCGTCAGCAGCAACATGATCGTCACTGTAGAACCAGGTGAATTGTGTCTTATTTACTGTCCCAGTAGTGTGTCGCCTGTGTCCCACTACCTGGGTATAGACGTCCACGACGCGCCACTCGTGCGACGCAACGTGTCCGTCAGCAGCAACATGATCGTCACTGTAGAACCAGGTGAGTTGTGTCTTATTTACTGTCCCATTAGTGTGTCACCTGTGTCCCACTACCTGGGTATAGACGACAACGACGCGCCGCTCGTGCGACGCAACGTGCCCGTCAGCAGCAACATGATCGTCACTGTAGAACCAGGTGAGTTGTGTCTTATTTACTGTCCCAGTAGTGTGTCGCCTGTGTCCCACTACCTGGGTATAGACGTCCACGACGCGCCGCTCGTGCGACGCAACGTGCCCGTCAGCAGCAACATGATCGTCACTGTAGAACCAGGTGAGTTGTGTCTTATTTACTGTCCCATTAGTGTGTCGCCTGTGTCCCACTACCTGGGTATAGACGTCCACGACGCGCCGCTCGTGTGACGCAACGTGCCCGTCAGCAGCAACATGATCGTCACTGTAGAACCAGGTGAGTTGTGTCTTATTTACTGTCCCAGTAGTGTGTCGCCTGTGTCCCACTACCTGGGTATAGACGTCCACGACGCGCCGCTCGTGCGACGCAACGTGCCCGTCAGCAGCAACATGATCGTCACTGTAGAACCAGGTGAGTTGTGTCTTATTTACTGTCCCATTAGTGTGTCACCTGTGTCCCACTACCTGGGTATAGACGACAACGACGCGCCGCTCGTGCGACGCAACGTGCCCGTCAGCAGCAACATGATCGTCACTGTAGAACCAGGTGAGTTGTGTCTTATTTACTGTCCCAGTAGTGTGTCGCCTGTGTCCCACTACCTGGGTATAGACGTCCACGACGCGCCGCTCGTGCGACGCAACGTGTCCGTCAGCAGCAACATGATCGTCACTGTAGAACCAGGTGAGATGTGTCTTATTTACTGTCCCATTAGTGAGTCGCCTGTGTCCCACTACCTGGGTATAGACGTCCACGACGCGCCGCTCGTGCGACGCAACGTGCCCGTCAGCAGCAACATGATCGTCACTGTAGAACCAGGTGAGTTGTGTCTTATTTACTGTCCCATTAGTGTGTCGCCTGTGTCCCACTACCTGGGTATAGACGTCCACGACGCGCCGCTCGTGTGACGCAACGTGCCCGTCAGCAGCAACATGATCGTCACTGTAGAACCAGGTGAGTTGTGTCTTATTTACTGTCCCAGTAGTGTGTCGCCTGTGTCCCACTACCTGGGTATAGACGTCCACGACGCGCCACTCGTGCGACGCAACGTGTCCGTCAGCAGCAACATGATCGTCACTGTAGAACCAGGTGAGTTGTGTCTTATTTACTGTCCCATTAGTGAGTCGCCTGTGTCCCACTACCTGGGTATAGACGTCCACGACGCGCCGCTCGTGTGACGCAACGTGCCCGTCAGCACCAACATGATCGTCACTGTAGAACCAGGTGAGTTGTGTCTTATTTACTGTCCCATTAGTGTGTCGCCTGTGTCCCACTACCTGGGTATAGACGACAACGACGCGCCGCTCGTGCGACGCAACGTGCCCGTCAGCAGCAACATGATCGTCACTGTAGAACCAGGTGAGTTGTGTCTTATTTACTGTCCCATTAGTGAGTCGCCTGTGTCCCACTACCTGGGTATAGACGTCCACGACGCGCCGCTCGTGCGACGCAACGTGCCCGTCAGCGGCAACATGATCGTCACTGTAGAACCAGGTGAGTTGTGTCTTATTTACTGTCCCATTAGTGTGTCGCTGTGTCCCACTACCTGGGTATAGACGTCCACGACGCGCCGCTCGTGCGACGCAACGTGCCCGTCAGCAGCAACATGATCGTCACTGTAGAACCAGGTGAGTTGTGTCTTATTTACTGTCCCATTAGTGTGTCGCCTGTGTCCCACTACCTGGGTATAGACGTCCACGACGCACCGCTCGTGCGACGCAACGTGCCCGTCAGCAGCAACATGATCGTCACTGTAGAACCAGGTGAGTTGTGTCTTATTTACTGTCCCATTAGATTGTCGCCTGTGTCCCACTACCTGGGTATAGACGTCCACGACGCGCCGCTCGTGCGACGCAACGTGCCCGTCAGCAGCAACATGATCGTCACTGTAGAACCAGGTGAGTTGTGTCTTATTTACTGTCCCATGAGAGTGTCGCCTGTGTCCCACTACCTGGGTATAGACGGCCAAGACGCGCCGCTCGTGCGACGCAACGTGCCCGTCAGCAGCAACATGATCGTCACTGTAGAACCAGGTGAGTTGTGTCTTATTTACTGTCCCATGAGAGTGTCGCCTGTGTCCCACTACCTGGGTATAGACGGCCAAGACGCGCCGCTCGTGCGACGCAACGTGCCCGTCAGCAGCAACATGATCGTCACTGTTGAACCAGGTGAGTTGTGTCTTATTTACTGTCCCAGTAGTGTGTCGCCTGTGTCCCACTACCTGGGTATAGACGTCCACGACGCGCCGCTCGTGCGACGCAACGTGTCCGTCAGCAGCAACATGATCGTCACTGTAGAACCAGGTGAGATGTGTCTTATTTACTGTCCCATTAGTGAGTCGCCTGTGTCCCACTACCTGGGTATAGACGTCCACGACGCGCCGCTCGTGCGACGCAACGTGCCCGTCAGCAGCAACATGATCGTCACTGTAGAACCAGGTGAGTTGTGTCTTATTTACTGTCCCATTAGTGTGTCGCCTGTGTCCCACTACCTGGGTATAGACGTCCACGACGCACCGCTCGTGCGACGCAACGTGCCCGTCAGCAGCAACATGATCGTCACTGTAGAACCAGGTGAGTTGTGTCTTATTTACTGTCCCATTAGATTGTCGCCTGTGTCCCACTACCTGGGTATAGACGTCCACGACGCGCCGCTCGTGCGACGCAACGTGCCCGTCAGCAGCAACATGATCGTCACTGTAGAACCAGGTGAGTTGTGTCTTATTTACTGTCCCATGAGAGTGTCGCCTGTGTCCCACTACCTGGGTATAGACGGCCAAGACGCGCCGCTCGTGCGACGCAACGTGCCCGTCAGCAGCAACATGATCGTCACTGTAGAACCAGGTGAGTTGTGTCTTATTTACTGTCCCATGAGAGTGTCGCCTGTGTCCCACTACCTGGGTATAGACGGCCAAGACGCGCCGCTCGTGCGACGCAACGTGCCCGTCAGCAGCAACATGATCGTCACTGTAGAACCAGGTGAGTTGTGTCTTATTTACTGTCCCAGTAGTGTGTCGCCTGTGTCCCACTACCTGGGTATAGACGTCCACGACGCGCCGCTCGTGCGACGCAACGTGTCCGTCAGCAGCAACATGATCGTCACTGTAGAACCAGGTGAGATGTGTCTTATTTACTGTCCCATTAGTGAGTCGCCTGTGTCCCACTACCTGGGTATAGACGTCCACGACGCGCCGCTCGTGCGACGCAACGTGCCCGTCAGCAGCAACATGATCGTCACTGTAGAACCAGGTGAGTTGTGTCTTATTTACTGTCCCATTAGTGTGTCGCCTGTGTCCCACTACCTGGGTATAGACGTCCACGACGCGCCGCTCGTGTGACGCAACGTGCCCGTCAGCAGCAACATGATCGTCACTGTAGAACCAGGTGAGTTGTGTCTTATTTACTGTCCCAGTAGTGTGTCGCCTGTGTCCCACTACCTGGGTATAGACGTCCACGACGCGCCACTCGTGCGACGCAACGTGTCCGTCAGCAGCAACATGATCGTCACTGTAGAACCAGGTGAGTTGTGTCTTATTTACTGTCCCATTAGTGTGTCGCTGTGTCCCACTACCTGGGTATAGACGTCCACGACGCGCCGCTCGTGCGACGCAACGTGCCCGTCAGCAGCAACATGATCGTCACTGTAGAACCAGGTGAGTTGTGTTTTATTTACTGTCCCATTAGTGTGTCGCCTGTGTCCCACTACCTGGGTATAGACGTCCACGACGCACCGCTCGTGCGACGCAACGTGCCCGTCAGCAGCAACATGATCGTCACTGTAGAACCAGGTGAGTTGTGTCTTATTTACTGTCCCATTAGATTGTCGCCTGTGTCCCACTACCTGGGTATAGACGTCCACGACGCGCCGCTCGTGCGACGCAACGTGCCCGTCAGCAGCAACATGATCGTCACTGTAGAACCAGGTGAGTTGTGTCTTATTTACTGTCCCATGAGAGTGTCGCCTGTGTCCCACTACCTGGGTATAGACGGCCAAGACGCGCCGCTCGTGCGACGCAACGTGCCCGTCAGCAGCAACATGATCGTCACTGTAGAACCAGGTGAGTTGTGTCTTATTTACTGTCCCATGAGAGTGTCGCCTGTGTCCCACTACCTGGGTATAGACGGCCAAGACGCGCCGCTCGTGCGACGCAACGTGCCCGTCAGCAGCAACACGATCGTCACTGTAGAACCAGGTGAGTTGTGTCTTATTTACTGTCCCAGTAGTGTGTCGCCTGTGTCCCACTACCTGGGTATAGACGTCCACGACGTAAAACAAAGAATAGACTCTAAATATACTTATCGACTAATTGTATTCATTGTGCGTTCTGAATTCAGGTCGCATTCTTCAAATATTCTAAAAGGTTATTTTGTGAGTTACTTGTAGTCAGCGCAACAATTTTGTCCTTTCAACACCCGTCAATATAAAAACATCAATTATCACAAAAAAACTTGTCACCAGGACTCTACATTCGACCTGATGACACGACAATCCCTGAAGAGTTCCGCGGCATTGGTATCAGAATTGAAGACGATGTTCTGGTCACAGATGGCGACCCAGTCGTGTTAACAGCCTCATGCATCAAGGAAGTCGCTGATATAGAGGCTGTGGTCGGCAAACATGGCCTATGAAAGTACCCACAACACTCAACGGCTATTACTTTTACACCCTTATTATAAAAATCTATACGTGTTTTGCGACTTAAAATCAAAATGTTTTTATTTCAACTAAACTAATAAGCTACTGTTGAATTGTAATAAAAGAAACAAAATAAATGAAGCTAGTTGCACATTCACTAGGTATCTCCCCGGCTTGTAAGTTGGCAAGGATTTGGCGTAGTGGGGATAACCGTAGTGGAGACCAAATACCATAGAGCGAACGGAACGTGGTCGCAACGCGATTGGTCAGTCGACCCTTATGTCAACTGAGCAACCAATCGCGCGCTCGGAACGGTACTAAACGTTCCCCGCGCCCCGCTTCACTACCAAAGAGACCTGTAAAACGACTTCTGCGCATCTAACGACTCTTGCCAACTTACGTGCGGGGGATTATATCTATGGTGAAGATCGTGCAAGAAACTACACAGAACTCTTTTTCCCTCTGACTCTGACTGATTAGAAGATGTTTCATTTTCTACAGAGAATTATACCCTTTCCTCTAAAAATCTCTGAGGTCTTAACATTACCCGTGAAAACTATCATGGTTCCACTGCGAGAGGGAGACGGAGCTATACAAGATAAATAGCGCTTCCCTTTTTCATAGTGGCATCATGATAGTGTTTAGTAGATTCAAATATCAAATTCTCTATAGAAAGAAATAATTTAGAATGTTCAGTTGCGAAACAGCTCAGAGTTTTTTGTAAATAAGATCCTTAACCCTTTATAAGGCAGAGGAAACTGCTAAGGATTTGGAAATAAAAAATAGATAAATATGAAAACTAGGACGTCTTTATTAAGAATTTATATATATATTTTTTTTTATTTACTTGTTTACATGGTGTCCATTATTTGGACAGAGCCTTATTAGGGTTTATGGAATTCGGCAAAACATGGGACAACACACAAGGCAACTTCACAGCGTATGCATTGAATCTTAGATTTTTTGCTATTTTCTTTGCTGCTGCAAGCTCTGCATCTTCTGTAACTTTCCAGTGGACCAGGGAGATGAGATCCTACATCTGTAAGCCGCAGATCGTCTGGGAGGCCATACTTAGCCTTCTGTCGGCTATCAAGTTTTGGTTTTTTACATATAAATGATGGCAAGTCAGATACTCGCTTCTTCCTACTGCTGAAAGAACCAATCAGATTTCTTCCCAGCATTGTGCGGAACTGCAAACTATTCATAGGGTATCGCATTCTTTGAGAATATAAAATATATGCGTTGGTGATGGCAGCATCTATTATAAAATAAAATATCCTCATCCACCATCTTCGACTTCGCCTAGCCACATGATATGTGCCACGCTTTTGGTCGAAGCGGTCCACTCCCCCCATCCTCTTCGTATATTCAACTACTCCCAGTGGGCAAGGCACTTCCTGCTTGCTGCCATCTTTTTGTGTCCTTTTGCAGGACACCATTTGTTTTGGATGGTAGGCAGTACTGAGAATATTGACGATCTTGGTATCCATCCAACAAAAGAAACTAACATTTTTGTTTACCCTCCACTTATACTGCCCCTTTGTAAGTTTAAGTTTTGGGCGATTTGTTTTGGCAGTCTGCTTTTTCAGTGTCAGGGGCAAATTCGTTCTGTTAGACCGAACTGTCGCTGTTGAATATATGTTTTGTTCAAATAACCTCTGCATTAGCTCAGTAGAAGAAAAGAAATTGTCGAAAGCAACATGAATATTTTCTATCTTTTCTTCCACCAGTGCTTTGCAGAGACTATTTACTACACTGGCTCCCAATCCAAACTCTGTTTCGTTGTCCTTTTTGCCAGTATATATTTCATATTCATAAAGATAGCCAGAGTTACTATCACAACGTGCCCATATTTTGAAACCCCTCTTTACGGGCTTATTGGGCATATATTGTTTCAAAGTACTGCGCCCTTTGAATTTCACCATACACTCATCTATACTTTGTGATGAAGAGTTCCTTGCCCCATTTTTAAATGCAGTATTCATGAAGTCAACTATCGGCCGAATCTTATACAGTTTATCAAATTCTGGTTCACCCCTCTTGGGCATTTTTTGGTTATCATTTAGGTGTAAATTTCTTAGTATCATTTTGAATCTTTTGGATGTCATTACATTTGCAATTTCCGGGACGCAAAAAAGTGGATCCGTTGCCCAATAAAGATCTAGATTAGCAAGAGGATGTATACCCATTAGTATCAATAATCCAAGAAACGCCTGAATTTCTACATCAGAAATATCAACCCAATTCTTCTGCTTGTTTTGAGCTGCATAGAGATTAGTTTGCTCCACTATTATCGATAAAATTTCGTCAGAGAAAAATAATCTAAAATATGTAAGAGGACCACTTCTATTTGGAAAATTCCGCTTTGGTTGTACTGGAATGTCATCAAACTTTTCAATAGGCGCCGTAAGAGGAAAAAACACTTTATTCCAATCATCATCGTCGTCTTCTTCAGTGTCTGAAATTGTTTCAGGCTCCTGACTATTGCTTCTAACAATAATACTATTATTTTGATCACCTACTGCTGATTCGCTGACATTTAGAATTTCAGGAACTCCACTGCCAGAAGGTACCGGTGAATTGACAGCAACTTGGCTTCGAGAAGACGACGGAGAATCCAAAATGTTTTCGATTTCGTCTTGACTCATACCCGTGAAAACCGCCTCATTTTCCCTCTCGCTTTCATAACCGTCTTCCGAATGCTCACCATCGGATAAGCCAAAAAGTTCTTCTAATGTTTCCTCAAGTTTATCGTATGGTATTACCTGCAACAGAAAAAAAAAACAGTATTCAAATGCGCAATTGCCGGACACGCCAACGGGCTCTGTCCAATATATGGACGTCATAATTTTTCGAAGTCCAGTTAGAAAATGTGACCCTTATGACAGAAATCAATGCATGGATCCGATATTTACTATATTTAGAACATCTTGTAAAATAAAACTTACCTTTCTATTCATTTTTTACGAAGATTAGGTTGGATTAACACAGAGCACTCAAAAATCACTGAATTTTGGCAGTTACCCGAACACCTGACAAATGACGTCCATAGATATTGTTTTTTTACTGCGTTTTGTTATTGCTAACAAACTGTTAAATCACAGAGTAAAAACGTTCAATTCGCGTGACGTTTCATTCAGCCGCCAAAAATTAAATATCATGGTGTCCAAAATATGGACAGAGCCTTATAAAGGGTTAATGTTTGAACCAGGTGAAAATTATTTGCTAAGCCTACTTAATTATTTGAAGGTAACTTAAATGTTAGCTTGTGAAATCGGGCGTTACTTTGTGGATATTCGTGACGGTGAAATGTTATGCAAAGTTTCGGAAATCCTATCGGTAAACTGCCGTTATAATAAAGTCTTTAAACAAATCCCCTTAGTACAAAATTTCCCGAAAATCCATTCTCTCTGCAGCTCGATTTCAATATAAAAATGAATATAGTACCCAGCAGTTTAGGCTGTCCCTTGTCTGTCAGGATTTCAATGTTTTTTTGACAAATTTGCATAATATTTCAATCAAAATGCCATGATTCGGCAATTTCCATGTAAAAGGACCATTAGAGATTAGTTGCCAGATGTGAAAATGAAAAGTGTTACCCTGTTTTTGATAATAGCCTTAATAGGAATAGTAAATGCAATGATTTTTTTGCCCAAGAATTTTGCGCACTGCGTTTGCGCCATTATGGGGTGATTATAAAATTTTAACATAATTTATGGTAATTAAATTGCTTATCTCAACGAGGTACTTATTGTACATATTTTTGACCACTATACACCAAAATAAAGTTATTGAATGAAAGCCGCCATATTTCACGCAACAGTTTCTTACTTAAAAAAAGCGCAAATATAAACTTAAAAAAAATAGTGATACTTTTAAAGTATTTATTTCGTAGCCTTTATGCGCGTATTTTTATACCGTGTGCTGTTCAAAAGTTGTACAGAACACTAAATTGTTTTGTTCCGATGTAAATAGAAATTGTAAATAAGATAAAATAAATAAAAACGTTGAATTGCATAATTGAGTTGTATTTTTTACGAAGCAACATCTTTTGACTTGCGTATTGACTATGTGGCATATTACGCATAGTCAACTGCTATGCGAGAAGGGACCTCGAAACTATCACAAGAAACTTTGTTTGTAACCTATCAGTGTAGGGTTACCTGATCACGAGGTCGCTTCTCGCATGGTCGGCTATAGTATAAACTATAACAAGAATATGTGTAACCTGTCAGTGTCGGGTTACCTGCCCACGAGGTCGCTTCTCGCATGGTCGACTATAGTATAAACTATAACAAGAATATGTGTAACCTGTCAGATCGGGTTACCTGCTCACGAGGTCGCTTCTCGCATGGTCGACTATACTATAAACTATAACAAGAATATGTGTAACCTGTCAGATCGGGTTACCTGCTCACGAGGTCGCTTCTCGCATGGTCGACTATAGTATAAACTATAACAAGAATATGTGTAACCTGTCAGATCGGGTTACCTGCTCACGAGGTCGCTTCTCGCATGGTCGACTATACTATAAACTATAACAAGAATATGTGTAACCTGTCAGATCGGGTTACCTGCTCACGAGGTCGCTTCTCGCATGGTCGACTATACTATAAACTATAACAAGAATATGTGTAACCTGTCAGATCGGGTTACCTGTTCACGAGGTCGCTTCTCGCATGGTCGACTATACTATAAACTATAACAAGAATATGTGTAACCTGTCAGATCGGGTTACCTGCTCACGAGGTCGCTTCTCGCATGGTCGACTATACTATAAACTATAACAAGAATATGTGTAACCTGTCAGATCGGGTTACCTGTTCACGAGGTCGCTTCTCGCATGGTCGACTATACTATAAACTATAACAAGAATATGTGTAACCTGTCAGATCGGGTTACCTGTTCACGAGGTCGCTTCTCGCATGGTCGACTATACTATAAACTATAACAAGAATATGTGTAACCTGTCAGATCGGGTTACCTGCTCACGAGGTCGCTTCTCGCATGGTCGACTATACTATAAACTATAACAAGAATATGTGTAACCTGTCAGATCGGGTTACCTGCTCACGAGGTCGCTTCTCGCATGGTCGACTATACTATAAACTATAACAAGAATATGTGTAACCTGTCAGATCGGGTTACCTGTTCACGAGGTCGCTTCTCGCATGGTCGACTATACTATAAACTATAACAAGAATATGTGTAACCTGTCAGATCGGGTTACCTGTTCACGAGGTCGCTTCTCGCATGGTCGACTATACTATAAACTATAACAAGAATATGTGTAACCTGTCAGATCGGGTTACCTGTTCACGAGGTCGCTTCTCGCATGGTCGACTATACTATAAACTATAACAAGAATATGTGTAACCTGTCAGTGTCGGGTTACCTGCTCACGAGGTCGCTTCTCGCATGGTCGACTATACTATAAACTATAACAAGAATATGTGTAACCTGTCAGATCGGGTTACCTGCTCACGAGGTCGCTTCTCGCATGGTCGACTATACTATAAACTATAACAAGAATATGTGTAACCTGTCAGATCGGGTTACCTGCTCACGAGGTCGCTTCTCGCATGGTCGACTATACTATAAACTATAACAAGAATATGTGTAACCTGTCAGATCGGGTTACCTGTTCACGAGGTCGCTTCTCGCATGGTCGACTATACTATAAACTATAACAAGAATATGTGTAACCTGTCAGATCGGGTTACCTGTTCACGAGGTCGCTTCTCGCATGGTCGACTATACTATAAACTATAACAAGAATATGTGTAACCTGTCAGATCGGGTTACCTGCTCACGAGGTCGCTTCTCGCATGGTCGACTATACTATAAACTATAACAAGAATATGTGTAACCTGTCAGATCGGGTTACCTGCTCACGAGGTCGCTTCTCGCATGGTCGACTATACTATAAACTATAACAAGAATATGTGTAACCTGTCAGATCGGGTTACCTGTTCACGAGGTCGCTTCTCGCATGGTCGACTATACTATAAACTATAACAAGAATATGTGTAACCTGTCAGATCGGGTTACCTGTTCACGAGGTCGCTTCTCGCATGGTCGACTATACTATAAACTATAACAAGAATATGTGTAACCTGTCAGATCGGGTTACCTGTTCACGAGGTCGCTTCTCGCATGGTCGACTATACTATAAACTATAACAAGAATATGTGTAACCTGTCAGTGTCGGGTTACCTGCTCACGAGGTCGCTTCTCGCATGGTCGACTATACTATAAACTATAACAAGAATATGTGTAACCTGTCAGATCGGGTTACCTGCTCACGAGGTCGCTTCTCGCATGGTCGACTATACTATAAACTATAACAAGAATATGTGTAACCTGTCAGTGTCGGGTTACCTGCTCACGAGGTCGCTTCTCTCATAGTCGACTGGTACAAAGGATCACAAGAAAATTGTAACCTATCAGAGGTGGGTTACCTGTTTACGAGGTCGCTTCTTGCATTTTCGGAATTTGTGTAGATAGACTAGACGGTATGTATGTGTAAATGAGCGAATGTAATTGCCATGTGAATAGCTTTTGTTAACAAAATAATGTGTATGAAATGAAACAACAAGTGTAGAAAAAGAAACATTTATGTAAAGTATGCTTACATTTCCAGGCATTTCGTTTAGAACATTACAAAGATTTTGACCAACAGTATATGGTCAACAGGAATGATTTTTTTTATGGTTTTTAACAATAAGGTAAAAATTTGTATGTATTTTTAGTTTTTTCTTTCCTTATGGCTTTTGGAATAGAATGTCATTGGTTTTATTTGAAGACAGAACACAAATTATTATTATGATTACAACACTAACCTGCCTTATAAAAAATATATGACCGAATTGAGAACCTTCTTCTTTTTTGAATTCTGTTAAAAACAGACGCAATTTTTTGCCAGAAAATTTTAATCATTTGGTCCCAAAATTTAAAAATTGAGTTAAACTTATAGCTAAAGGACAAAGATCTTAAAAATATGAATATTTTGTGAACTTTTTAAAATAAAATCGTATGAAAATTATCATGAAAACTGATAGGTTCATACCTACAAAGTTATAATTTTGAATAGCTCTACAATTATGAAGACATTATATTTTGCATATACATACAGTACAGTAAACCTCAATCGTTTTGACCGGGAACATTGACTTTCCGATGCGCGTGGCATGGCTCGCTGTTTTAGTATGAGATGTATTACTGCGAGACATTGTAGCCAACTTCAGACCAGCCAAAAATATTGGGGTTTACTGTACTTAGCAATTATTTGATAATATAAAATTCTATATACCCAATTGATGATAAAATATAAAACTATATCTCTAAATGTATGCTGTAAATCCTTTTCGCATTTTTCCGTTGCATATATTCATAATATAAAAAAAATAATATATAAAAATTATGTGTTGATAGGAATGTTTAAGACAAAAAAATCAGCTTAAGTCTATATTAAAAATAGTGTAGACCTAACTTTATAGAATCTATCGTCGTAACCAGCACGACTTTTCAAAAAAATATTAATATCTTTTATTCGAGATACGGTTCGAATCAAATGCATATTTATTTGAGAATGTTTTTACATTTTACTAGATAACTATACGAAGATGTGGATCGCTAGATTGAAATATCACATATTTTCAATCATATGCTTTCAATAAAACACCCGAGAAAAATATTATTACCCGTTTTTGGAGCGAAAATTAGAGCAAAAATTAGCAACAAATTGTCAACAGCTTGAAAACTGCTGTAATTGGTTGAGTGCATTGGCAACAGCCAATCGGATCCTTTAATTTTCACATCAATATTCTTCGTCCGAGGAAACAGGTGTAACGTCCTCGATATCCTTGTGTATCACATATTCATAATTATTGTATCTATAATATTTCCAACTGCTTACAAGGTAGCCATAAAAATTAAGGCACTAATGCTACCTCCACAAGTCGACACATACAACTACATAAATTATATTTTAATATTCGATAACTGCTAAAAATAGGTAGAAAAGAAAACATTATGTAAATAAAGTACCTATAGTAAACATAATTTTACACTATTTTATTTAGTTTACATTTTCCATTCACACAGAACATAGCTTGTTTTATGTATTATCTATTTGTCTTTCTTTACAATTATATACGTTATTTAGTTTCTGAAATCATGATCATGCGTGGATGTAAACGTTTTGGAACTGAAGTGATACCGAACGTAGTTCGTCTGGGTTACCATACCCGAAAAATTACCGATAAAGGTTTGATTGATAAAGAGACTTTAAAAACTGAATACAGTATTATTTTTTGGCATTTTCTCGTAGCTAGTATTCACTAACTGGTCTAAGTGAGTTTACAGAGCAATCCTTTTTTTATGGAAAATAAGCTCGGTGTTTGACCACTACCTTACCTGATCGTCAAGGGTGAAGCGCGCTTGCCCAGAAATAACCTATTCACTCTTGACTTAGGTCCAGTTTTTGATCCGTAGTTATCTCGACCAATGGTTGGCATACTAACCAAAGTTTTAAAATTTCGGTAAAACGCGTTTATTCTTCAATTGTTAGTCTTACAAAGCAGTGGTGGCCCAGTGGTATCGGCCGCGACTTACAAGTTAAAGGTCGTGGGTTCGAGCCCAGGCAGGCGCTTTACTTTGTGTAAATTATTTCACCACCACTGCTCTCAAAACGGTGAAGGAGAACATCGTGAGGAAACCGGCATGTTCTAGAACCAAAAATTCGAAGACATGTGACATCCACCAGCACTGGGCCCGCGTGGTGGATTACGGCCCATGCCCTCTCACAGAGAGGAGGCCTGTGTCCCAGCAGTGGGAACATTAATAGGCTGATGAGGTGATGTGTAGTCTTACAAATGGTCACTTAAATTTTGTTATTTGACCATTTGTGAGACTAACAACTGAAGAAAAATTGTGTTTTACCAAAATTTGCAACCTTTAACTATTGGTTGAGTTAACTAAGATCCCCAGGCTTTAGCTATCAGAGGAAACACAGGCTCCGGGAGTATTACATTTCTCCGTCCTCTTTGTAAACATCACCCAAAACGTTTACAGCCACTCGGAACACCACCACACACACTTCATCCATCACCAATCCACTCATCACCTTACACTTATCACCATCACCGACTCTTCACCAGTCATCATCAGGAACTCCCCCAGGATACTCTCCCGTTAGGCAGGCGGTACAATGACCCCCTACACCATCACTGGGAGTAGACTTCATGTTGTAGTGAATGGCTGAAACTAGGCCTTCTACGCTTAGGTATTCTAGACTGTCGGCGCCTGGAAAAAGGGAGGGTTTTTGGTTAGAAAACGTTTTTGAAATAATTTATTGTCATAAGTAAGTAAGTTTTGGCCCAGCAGTGGTGGCCCAGTGGTATCGGCTGCGACTTACAAGTTGTAGGTCGTGGCTTCGAACCCAGGCAGGCGCTTTGCTTTGTGTAAATTATTTCATCACCACTGCTCTCAAAAACGGTGAAGGAAAACATCGTGAGGAAACCGGCATGTCTTAGACCCAAAAATTCGAAGACATGTGACATCCGCACTGGGCCCGCGTGGTGGATTACGGCCCACCCCCTCTCACAGAGAGGAGGCCTGTGTCCCAGCAGTGGGAACATTAATAGGCTGATGATGTGATGTGATGTGAAGTAAGTTTTTAAATTATAATATTCACAACGGATCTTTGTGTCTCTGAATTGGCTGCAAGAGCCTGCGCAATAGCAATTTTTGTGTCAATATTGAAAATGAAGATAGCATTGTATAACTATCTCTTTCACTTGCTTACGTTTGTCTCATCATCCTATCTCGCTTACTCTATGCAATTAAACTGTTTCTTACGAATAGTTGACAGAGCCAACTTCAGAGACACGAAGATCCGCTATGAATATTATAAAACTGGAGATAAATTTTAGGCCTTCTAGATGCTTGTTAACTTTTTATCTCGTTTTTCTTTTTTTAATTTCTTACGACTTATTGTTGGGCCTACGTTGTCCCCCCATATCCAAGTACTAATGCTGTAACATGGAAATATTGTAAAACCAAACCATTTTTTTAAAAGAGTAACCATGGAGTTTCTTGCCGGTTCTTATACAAAGGAAACAACTAACCCGAACCGTGCACCTTTTGTCGACGTTTTATAAGTGCCCATGTAGGCCTATGTAAAATACAAAAAAATGATTTTTTTTATTTGATAAAAAAGACGGTTTGAGAATTGATTGACATTTGGGCTATCAGCCATTTAGATATGACGATAAATGTCCAGTTTTGAGCCCAAGTAAACTCGAAACACTTATTGATTTGACAGAGTTATATATTTATTATGTGAATAGCCTTTTCCTAATATTTTGGGGTATAGCAATCTAAATGGATGCAGCTAAATACCTCCATCTGATTAGATACAGTACTATGTTTATAATATGTTTGAGCTGAGTGGTGCCAATCCATGCGTCATGTTCGTAAACGGGCGCCATCGGGATGGGTCATAATTTGGTTGCCTCGGCCTTTTTAACCGACTTTCGAAAAAGGAGGAGGTTCTATGTTCGACTTCTTGTATGTTTTTTTTTTTTTTTTTTTTTTTTTGTGTATGTTCACCGATATCTCCGTCAATTGTGGACCGATTTAAAAAAATCTTTTTTTGTTTGAAAGAGTTTGTTCCGAAATTGGTCCCATTTTAATTTGGTGAAGATCTGATGAAGAACTTCGAAGATATACAACAGAACTCTTCAATAAATAGCGGCAAATCTCTCGGGACTGCTGCAATCGCATGTCTGTTTATTGTTTAGACCATTTCATAACATAACATCACGCCAGTACGCTCTTAAGGGGTAAGCAGATCTCTCATTTGATCGGTTTTGTTCAAGTTACATGATATTTGGGTAATCTATTCTGGCGTTATAGGAAACTAACTAAACAACTTGCCTATTAGGTAGGTACAACTAAAAAGTGAAAAATAAAAAAACTTTTTTACAAAAAAATACTACCGACTTCCAAATAAGAAAACTACAAAGTGAAAAATAACTTTATTTTTGGAAGTCGGTGTCCATAACGCAAAAAAAATGGTACCTACGAAAGACACCGACTTCCAAAAATAAAGTTATTTTTCACTTTGTAGTTTTCTTATTTGGAAGTCGGTAGTATTTTTTTGTAAAAAAGTTTTTTTTTAAATTAATTATTAAAAGTACCTTAATGGTATAGTTGAAATAATAATATTTTGGTTTAAAGGGTGCCGTTACTTACCAACATGTTCGGCTAGTTTGTAGGCGTCCAGCTTGTTGGCGATGAGCTCCTCTCGTGTGGGAATGTTGATGCCCATGTAGCACGGGTACTTTAGTGGCGGGGACGCTATCCTTATGTGTACCTGCAGATAACAATATGGGAGATTAGATATTGATAGTGTTAGATAGTGCTGTCTTAGTAATGCTTGTCAAGATTGCACTTTAAAATGCTGGTTATAAAGTGTTTAATTCAATACCAACTGGTAATCTTTTCCGTTTTGTTTCTTTGTTCTGCTGGACAAAATACGGCTGTATATAAATTCGTGAGTGTGCTATAGGAGAAAGAAAACTGACTAAGTGCGAGTCGGACTCGCGAAGGGTTCCGTACCATCGCAAAAAACGGCAAAAAGTAACGTTTGTTGTATGGGAGCTCCACTTAAATATTTATATTATTCTGTTTTTAGTCTTTCTTGTTATAGCGGCAACAGAAATACATCATCTGTGAAAATTTCAACTGTCTAGCTATCACGGTTCATGAGATATAGCCTGGTGACAGACAGATAGACGGATAATGGAGTCTTAGTAATAGGGTCCCGTTTACCCTTTGGGTATAGAACCCTAAAAATGAGTGTATTCACCGCAAAAGAAGATGTACGTATTCATTTATTTATACTTCATGTACAATAGTGATTAGGCGGACTTAATGCCACAAGGCATTCTCTACCAGTCAACCTTTGGGTTAAATAGGACAACGTTGTGAAAGGGTACAAAATAATATCTAAAATAACCACTTGTATACGAAAATGCGTATGTGAGCTCGGCAGAGCAACGAGAACAACTCCCATAAAAGAGCATGACACAATTCCTTTAAAGTTATTCGGTATACCGTAAATAATTTAGAAAGGGTACGTCCTCCCCCCTTTTTTTTGGGTGGGATATCATCCAATGACTTCTCCCGTCAGACTTTTACTGACTAAAACCCACCCGTGTTCCATCAGTTGCTTGTGCCAGGGCCGCGGTAATTCTCTTTCAAATTTATCCGCGACCCAGACAGGCATCGGCCCTAGCGGACCTCGTCAGTTCTGCTGACATCTATTTGAGGCGCGCGTGGAACACAACGCGCCGTCGACTCGGGCTTGGTCCTTATCGGACGGTCTAGCTACCCATTACTCGCCGTCCGCAAGCCCGTGCCTACGGTGGCCCAGAATCGGCTTGCAACATCCTCTATGAGTTCAAATTCACATATCCTTTCCATGACCCATTCCCTTTTGAGTGTATATTAACGCAATACAAAAGTTGTCATTTTAAAGGAGTCGTCACCCTTATCTATACGTGTTCTTTGCCGAATTCACTTACGCAATTCTTCACACTAAGTGAGAAGCATCAATAACAAAAGTTTAAAAAGTAATATAAATCGGTTTTTGCTTACCTCAGCAGCTCCAGCATCTCTCAACAGCTTAATAATGGGTCCGATAGTGTTGCCCCTCACGATGGAGTCATCGATGAGAACAATTCTCTTCCCGCGCACATTCTCCGACAGCGCACCGAACTTCTTGGCGACACCCAGCTGTCGCAGGCGCGTGGACGGCTGGATGAACGTGCGGCCTACGTAGCGGTTCTTGCACAGGACTTCCATGAAGGGAATGCCCGACTAGAATAGTACAAGGTAAGGTTATTTTTCAACACACTTGCTCTTAAAGCGACTCTAATTTCACCGCAATTAGGCACATAATGATACCTGTTATCAAACTGTGACTTTTTCATTGCTATTATTCACTAGTGAGTTATAGAGTTTTTTTTTTTTAATTTATTGGTTGAGTTGCTTTGTTCTTAAAAAAGTTTCGATACAAAAAAGATCGTGCCCAATAGTACAAATAAATTAATGTACCTATTGCTTGCTCATTTCATGCAACTTCGTATTAATTTCAACTTGTACGTGCTTAATAAATAAAACTTTCACTCAAATTTAATTTGCTCTGTAATTAAGAAAAATTGAAATGCCCTATTTTGTACGTGGCTAAAACACTATCCACGAAAAGCCAAAAAAAAAAGAAACCTCATTCTTTTAGTCTATGGCCGAACCCCATTGTTAAAAAATTAAATGGCGGGCAAAATTTGTCAGATTTACTATGCGCGCGCGCATTGTGAAAAAAAAAACAGAACTCGTTTTTACTGTTAAAAATGATAAACGTCGTGTGATACACGTGTGTATTGATGATTACCGTCCTCGGCTCTCTTAAGACCCTCACCTACGGCTCGGATCTCAATGGCGCCTCAGCGGTAATCACCAACATTGCACACTTGTACCATAATGTACTATTATTGTAATGGAATGTCTAAAGACATCATAATGTGGAACTCATCTTAATCATCAGCCTACTACGGTCTACTACTGGACATAGGCCTCACCAATAAGTTTGTTTCCTGAGTAGAAAAGTAATTATTGTATTTAGTTCGTCAGTGAGATTATCAAATAATATTGGACACGTATTTTCTGCTTTATCAAATAAATAAAAACTGGCCAAGTGCGAGTCGGACTCGCGCACGAAGGGTTCCGTACCATTATCGCAAAAAACGGCAAAAAAAACTCGTTTGTTCTATGGGAGCCGCACTTAAATATTTATTTTATTGTGTTTTTAGTATTTGTTGTTATAGCGGCAACAGAAATACATCATCTGTGAAAAATTCAACTGTATAGCTATCACGGTTCATGAGATACAGCCTGGTGACAGACGGACAGACAGACAGACGGATCGCGGAGTCTTAGGAATAGGGTCCTCGTTTTTACCTTTTGGGTACGGAACCCTAAAAACTGACAAAGATAAAGCGCATCAATTTTCAGGAGTAGGGGCTCGTGACGTCACTTTGTCAGTATAAAGTGTAGCACACCGTGACGTCACACGACATTTCAACGCACTGTACCGTCGTAATTTTTCTTTTATCATAGCAAAAGAATAAATACGTGTCCAATATTTTAAGGTTATCTAACTAACGGACTTAATAGATATTTTTTCTACTTTCTTGTCTATTACGAGTATGTAACACATTACCTAAGAAATTCATTTCGAAATATGAACATTTAGACACAAGATTAAAAAATAAAAATAACAAAATAATAACAGTTACGAAATTACTTTTGTATGGATCATTATGTAACTGGCAGAATGATACCGAACCTGTTACCTCTCGAAAAAGCGCGCATTGATGGTGTTTATATAGTCTGTGGTTTTTAGTGTGAACGTTTCTAATAAAATGTTGTTGGAACTTATTTGCTTTTAATTAAGTAAGCTCATCAGTTAGTAGAAAAATATACGTTCGTGTCTCGCATAAAAAGCGACTTTATTTATTTTAACACTCGCATGTAGCTTTCGATGAAATTGGCTACATCGCTCGTGTTAAAATCTCGACTTTTTATGCTCGACACGAAATGTACTATTTTGTCAACTACCCCATTGCACGTCAGAAACGAAAGATATTATGTAGATACATAATGCCAGTTTTTTTATCTATAGTTAACTCAACCAATAGTTAAATATAGTAACCTAACCAATAGTTTAAGATTTCGGTGAAACGCGTTTAATCATCAATTGTTAGTCTAACAAATGGTCAAATAAATAATTCTACAACTTATATGACCATTTATGAGGCTAGCAACTGAAGGAAAATGGTGTTTTACCGAAATTTGCAGCCTTTGGTTAGGTTAACTACGGATAAACTCCATTTTGGAGTTAAGCTCGCCTTTGTATGTGAATATTGATTTCAGTTTTTGTAAATGTATTGTTTTGGCGCAAGCTTTGAATTAAATTAGCAACCATAGAGACGGCGACGGCGGGTTTTGTTTTGGAAGTCGGTTTACTTTTGTGAAAAATGTTTTGTTCGTACAATTTTGTTCTTGGCAATGATTCCTTTATCACAGAATATTGAATAATACTTAAAGATCACAAAAACAATGAAAATAGTGAGTCACTGCTAAACAGGAACAAAACACTATATATATAAAAGAAAGTCGTGTTAGTTACACTATTTATAACTCAAGAACGGCTTTACCGATATGGCTGAAAATTGGTGAAGAGGTAGCTTAGAGCCAGGAGACGGATACTATTTATTCCGTTCGACAGTAGGGTAGGGTAGGTATAGGGTAGGTGTAGGGTTGATGAATGTTTGGTGTTTTTATGGCAAAACAAAGTTTGCCGAGTCAGCTAGTTAACTCATAAAATACTTTATATCCGGGTAGAAGGTTCCTTTGGGATAATATAACTTAAATATGAGCGGAACCGCAGTCGGCTACTAGTCTATAAGAAGAAGTACCTGTCGTGCATATCCATGGGCGGCCGCAGTACCGGACTCCGGCACCGAGGACACAATATCCGCATCTACAGCGGATTCACGCGCCAGCATGCGGCCGCACTGCATACGCGCTGAGTATACCATCTGACCTGGTAGCAGAAATTGATACATTAGAATCTTTAAATGAATAACAAGTGTAATATTAAAAACTTAAATCAAATTACAAACAACTTAGAAGGGGTAAAGGTCCGTTTATATCTACAGACACTGAGCGTGCCAGACACGTGCCGTGGCAGACAAAATGATATTCTATTTTTTTTTTTTTTTTTTTTTGTGTGGCGTCTCGTAGTTCGGTCAAAGTGACTGACAACTACTTAACCGGGCTTCCCTGTGGAGACTAAGCTATATAGCCTCCAGCCAGGCACAAATTTCTAATCCTAAGCGACAACGCTGAGGGCGAACCTCGGCTCAGGGCATCGCTGGGGGGACAACTATCTTCCATCTTAATAAAGTGATTCTACCATCCGTTCGGAATAAGCCTACGTGTAGAAGAACGGACAAGAAACTCCAATTAACTAACTAGAATTTAACTACGGCACAGCATTTCGCGGGCTGGCTTGTATATCTTGGTGGGGTCTATTATACAGTGTCTATTAACGTATTTATATCTACCGTTACACGGCCGCGCAGACACCAACAGACACGGGCCCTGCACGGCCAGTATTCGCGGCAAGAATATTTTGTCTGTACGGTTCATGTCGGTACGTGTCTGTAGCTACCTACCGGGCAGTGTGAGCAGAGCATAGGAACTGGGCAGACGTCATTTGTTTCTTTTACCTGTCGGAATCGCGCAGCAACAACGCAATTATGAATAAATCTTCCATAGAGAAGTGTCTGAACATTATGAAAGCTGTTCATAAACTGCTTATAGAGCGGCCCCGACGCTGACAGCGGTGTCTGTCGATGTCTGACACGGCACGCTCAGATGTAAATAAACGGTTGTCTGCCCTAGAACGTGTCTGACACGCTTAATGTCTGTAGATATAAACGGACCTTTAAAGGTATCAAAATCATGGCACTCAAGATACGTTCACTGCTAGGCATCCCCCGAGTGTCGCCACATCGACCGAACACCAGGTCACCAGGTGACCAGGTCATTGGACCATCTAGTGGGACGCCTTCCAACGCAGCGTCTTCCGATACTAACTACTAATATCTTTACCAAATTTAAATGGGACCATTTCGGAATAAACTATTCGAATTTCGATCAAAAAAAAAGAATTTTGCATATCCGTTTATATATGACGGAGTTATGACGGAAAATAAATAAAAAAAAACCGGCCAAGTGCGAGTCGGACTCGCGCACGAAGGGTTCCGCACCATTATCGCAAAAAAGGGTAAAAAAAACACGTTTGTTGTATGGGAGCCCCACTTAAATATTTATTTTATTCTGTTTTTAGTATTTGTTGTTATGGCGGAAACAGAAATACATCATCTGTGAAAATTTCAGCTCTCTAGCTATTACGGTTCATGAGATACAGCCTGGTGTCCCTATAGGGTCCCGTAATAGGGTCCTGTTTTTACCCTTTGGGTACGGAACCTTAAAAATCGCATTGAGAACCTCCTTATTTCTGGGCAGTCGGTTAAAAATAGTCACGGACCGAGGAAACCCTTTTACTTGCAATCATTGCTAACACCATCTATAGCCGTCGAACGGAACCGTACACTATCGAAGTACTTAAAAATAATCATCTTAATCAGACGAAAAACGTCAGTTTCGTCGGCACGGTTTCTTTTTATAAAATTAGACATCTGAATGCTAGTATTATATTATCTGTTCTTCAGGGGATGATTGATCCATCCCTTAGCTTTGAAACCAGTGAAACTAAACAATTAAAACAACTTTGAAATATGATCGACTCTTACCTTCAAAGATACTGTCAGCTCTGGCGAAGTAGACGTACTCAAATATACAGAATGCTTGCTGTTTGTCGGCGGGTCGCTCCACAACGTCCACAGTTCGGATCCCGTGTCGCGACATCTCTACTATCTCACCGGGAAGGACCTCGCGGACGTAGCGGGCACCTGGAAAAAAAATATTAAAATTATAATATATTCGTGATATTATAACATCAGACAGACGACACTAAATATTCCCTGAGGATAGTCAGAGAGAGACATCGCCAGCCTAATTGCGTAAGTGAATTCGGCAAGGCAGAGGGTTTTGACCACATCAATCGACCAATCACGTGCGATATGAAAGACGCGATGTGGATTTCCGTCTATGTTATTGGTCGTTTAATGGCGGTCAAACCCAACGCCTTACCAAATTCACTTACGAAATTAGGCTGCAGAACTCAGCAGTAGGTTGCTGATAAATTTGTAAGAGATTTACCGCGGCCCTGGCACAAGCAACTGAAGGAACACGGGTGGGTTTTAGTCAGTAAAAGTCTGACACGCCCTCCCGCCTCACCCAGAGCGGGAGAAGTCATTGTATGATATCCAACAAAAAAAAATAAAGTGAAAAAGGCTCATCGGTAACCCACGAAGTCCACGAACGGCCACGCTGTCAAAATTCTGTCTTTTCTCTGTATATACTTACTATGTAAACCACGAGGCATTTATTTTATCTACTATGTATCTCTAAAGGACTTATTGACCTTCACTTCTTCAGAAGGCTTGTCAATATAACATAGTATACTAACCGATAGACAGGAAGCCGCAGGATTCTGACGACACGACCCATCCTTCCGCTCTGTCTTCTACGCCGTTCTTTGCACAGCCGTTCAATAAAACTGAAATAAATTATATAAAGTTATCATCACAGTTATTCTTCATTGTATTAAAGGAAGAAGGTGAATGGAGAAGACAAAAAAGCAAAGATATGTATGACTTTGGATAGTGAAAACTGCACAATTTAAATGTTATACGCTAATGTAAATCTTATCTTATCACACTTAATATTATAAAGGCAAAAGTAAGTGTGTGTGTGTATGTTTGTTACTTCTTTACGCTCAAACGGCTGGACGGATATGGATGAAATTTGGCACAGAGATAGATTATAGTCAGGAATAGCACATACGACATTTTTTAAACCCGGTAATATGTTCACTCGGGATAATAAAACACTTTTCATGCGAGTGAAGCCGCTGGCAAAAGCTAGTATATCACACTAATATTATAAAGACAAAAGTTTGGGAGTGTGTGTGTATGTTTATTACTCAATCACGCCAAAACGGCTGAACAGATCTGGATGCAATTTGGTACAGAGATAGATTATAGTCAGGAATAGCACATAGGATACTTTTTATCTCAGGAATATGTGCCCTCGGGATAATTTTCGACATTAACGCGGGTGAAGCCGCTGGCAGACACTAGTGTTTATTATACTTATGCAGACAAATAACATAATATCACGCCTGTAATACACCCATATTTGATTCACAAACTGCTCCGTTGTTGTTGAATTAGGTAATTTGCCCATGTTTGCAATATTTGTAAGTAAGTGAGTACCATGTTCCTATTTATGAAATGAATGAATTTACCTGTTAGTGCTTGTAATACTTTATACCTATATGTAGCATAGTAGTGTTATTCTAGGTGCATCGTCCTTATGTATATGAATTAATGTATATATGTAAATATTGGAAAACACTTTTTTGTGGTGTTTCTTGTCCATTCTTCTCCATAACAATCTACTTGCCGAAAGAACGGTAGAATCAATTATTATTACTTTTAAATTTAAATTTTTGGCGTTCAAAAATGCCGCTTGATGGCCTAATTGAAATAAAGAAATGTGCTTTCTTTTAAATCCAATGTTATATGGGGCAGTTATATTGCATACAAATTGTTATAACATCATGCTCTTACCCTTACGTTAATAAATCTTTTTGCAAACATGAGTCCTATATGGTGATTAAAAGTCATGCATATTTATTCTGGTATAACAAACCATTTTGTGTTAACAGTTTTGTAACCCACTTATGGTGTAATTCTTAATGCGATTCCATGGAAAGGACATGGCCAGATTCTGCCCTACAATCAATTCAGAAACGTTAATGTACAGTAATTATTAATATGTGAAAATTACTTGTAAAAGAAATTGAAATTAAACGCAACAATTGCATTTCTCTAGAACAGGCGACAAAAAATCCAAAACATATGTATGTTAATTGTTTTTGGGCGGTTTCTATGCAATGCATTTGCGTTTGAGAGTGATTGTCAAATGTCACTGTCATTGTCAAATTTCACTGTCAACTGTCATTGTCAAATGCCACTGTCAACTGTCACTTAAACGCGACATCATTGCTATTCAAAATGATTCGGCATTTTTTTGTTTCCAGTGTCTTGTCTTGCTTCTTCTCTGATCATAAAACAAAAACTATTGGAAAGCCATACCTCTAAGCTTTAATACGACGTACTGTATGTCAATGTACATGAATATTTTTTGTTAAGGCACAGCTCCATACAAATTCTGGCCATGTCCTTTAAGGTGAGGCAAAGTTATGAAAATGAAATGCAGAATAAGATAGGGCGTAGCAAGGAGTTGCAAAAAATATGGGTATTTAAACGAGTTGTTGACCGTCGTATATTTTTTCATCATTGATAGGCTTGCGTTTGACCACTATCTCTCCTGATGGTAAGCGATGATGTGGTCGACAGTGAAGCACGCTTGCCTGGAAGTAACCTATGTATCAAGAAACACAGAATCCGAAAGAGAATTCCCTTCGATTGCTGGTTAAAGATATTTCCTAGGTTTCCAGCAGTTCTCACATCTCACCCAAGTTAGGCTGGAATTGAACCATCAACTACAATCTTGCTACGCCCATGAAAGAAGTTAATAAATGAAATGTGTTCATGCATTACCCTCAGCATGCCGCGCCGACGACTGATGGTAGACATCTGTAAACGTTTACTTATTACCAACTTGTACATATTTATTAAAACTATAAATGACTGGTCAATAACAAAGGTTTTATAGGTATACTAGCTGTTGTCCGCGGCTTCGCTCCCGTGGACCACCCCACAGGACCCATTTTCGGGAATAAAAAATAGCCTATGTCACTCAGGAATAATGTAGCTTTCTATTGGTGAAAGAAATCAAATCGGTCCAGTAGTTTCGGAGCCTATTCGGTAAAAACAAACAAAAAAATCTTTTCACTTTTTATTATTAGTATAGATGTGTGGCGATGCAGGCTTGCTTACCGCTTGACGCATATGTTGGGTTTTTGGAATTTCCATTCCTTTTTTTAAAACTTAATTATTAACCAGTCATTTATTTGTCATACATAATAGGTTTCTCCATATTGTGGTATGTTATGATGAGTTCATTGTATCTATTGGGTATTGGCAAATTGTTAGCTACTGTGGTAAACACCGATTTGTAGAAACCCAAGATAGCTGAGTTCGCATAGTTCAGGGGGGTGACCATAAGCTCTTAGAGTATACATCATATGACTTGTATACATCTGTCACATACGCGATCTCAAAATAACCTTACTCTAAGAGGTTATGGTCACCCCTCCAGAAAACTGCATGCCCGTCTGGCCAATATACACAATATCTAAAAAGAGTAAATATCGTTCCTATTGTACAGAGTACTTACATACATCCCAGATTAGTAGCATGTGGCAAAAAAAACATTTTATATTGCAGGAAAGTAAAAACAAAAACAGTCGTGGAATTCCAACTGATATTCCATTATTCGAAAACTGATATAAGGGTCCCCGCACACGGGGCCACCGGCAACAACCACAAAACGCCGCAACCAGCATATTGCCTGTAGTTTTCATACATTTTGTATGGACTCGCCGCACACGGTTGACGCCACACACGGCAAAATGACAATTTCAGGCGGTCAATAATAAAATTTTCTACTTTAATATAAAGTCTAAAATTGCTTGTATTCTTCGAATCAAGTGCTTGGTCCATTGTGCTGGCCATAAATATCCTTTCTTATGTTTATAACAAAGGTACCCAAGACCCCGACAGATAAGTGTTGGCATTAGACGGCTAGTTGCATTCGAAACCCGAGAGCAAAAAATGTGTTATTTTCGTTCGCCTCGTGTAAAAATCTAAATATTCATTATGGACATAGAAGCCACAGGTATGTACGTATAAATTCCTATTCATTATCAATTTATCTGTTAATGCTTTTATTACTTTATACCTGTACGTAGTATAGTGTGTAGTGCTATTTTTGGGAGCGTCGTCCACACATATATGAATTTATTAATGTATGTACTTATGTAAATATTGTAAATCACCTATTTTTTAAAAAGAGTAAGTATGGAGTTTCTTGTGCGTTCTTCTCCTTAACAAGCTACTTTTCCGAATGCACGGTAGAATCAACTTTTACTACTTATAAATTTTAATTCATATATGTATGACGTTCAAAAGTGCCGCTTACTGGCCTAATTGAAATAAATATATTTGACTTATATTTGACTTTGACTATGTTTATTAATAACATTTTCTCTTTCTTTCCTACTCTAGTTATACCTCTATATGCAATAATAAATGACGATTTCATTCCACTCCCAATTTTCATAAAAAAAATATATTTCCTTGTACTTTCAAAAAATTATCCGCTTAAGGGTACACTAGTCGACGGCACGAACTATTTTGTGCGCGGGGTTATAATGCATTTTATATCAACCGACAACACGTGCGGAAGAGATAGATGCTGTGATGAGCAGTAAGAAGCTAGTTCGCGTACGAATACACACTTTGGCAAATTTGTAGCGAAATGGATAATGATTTAGGACGAAACTGAGCGCGCGAAATTTTATAAACAGACCTTTGGCAGTCTAGATATCATGAAAAAACGACTAAATCTATCTGTTCAAAATAAAATTATTTGCATTGTTAAACTACTAATCTATCCCTGTATGGAGGCCCTTTTCAATTTTTACGTCTTCTTATGGTATTTATTTGCGCCCAAAAATGCGTTAATTAGTGTCGAAATGTGGAACTTTCGACGCTCATAACTTTCAAATATTTTCTTTTTTCACTTTTTCGCTTCCATACAGGGCTAGATAATGATAAGACAAATTGATATCACTTTTTATTTTGAACGTACATCGTCAAACAGTGGAATAATCTCTAGATTACGTTTGTATGGAAGAATTTTCGACTAGTGTAACCTTGATACCGCTTTCTGTCTTAAATATTTACACTTGTGCGTATGTTTACTACCAAAAATGTGAATTCTAGGAACGCAAACCCCCGCATTGTTGCACTAGACCCTTTATTTCATAGGCTAAAAAAACGCTACACGCTTCAAGCTTCTCGTGGCGGCGTTTGTGGCTGTCACGTGTGGCCCGTGTGCGGCGACACTAAATAAGCACATTCGAATTGCTTTCTGTACTAAGAGTAGCTTCGGGCGCACGGTTGGCGCAGTGGTTAAGTAATTGACTGCTGCGGGTTCGATTCCCGCACGGAACAAATATTTGTATGACCTACAGATAGTTGTTCCTGCTCTGGATGAGTTTATATGTATGTAAACGAACCCACGATACAGGAAGAAATTCCTAGTGTGGAGCAACGTTTTTTTTTAAAAGAAAAGAAAAGTTAATCCAATAGTTAGGCTTTTGGACATTCATTATCGAGTCGAATTCGAATACAAACATGTATTATGTTAAATTTCACATGCTATAAGAACATCCCAATGAGGTTTGAATAAGCATTTGGTATGGTAATAATTCTTAATGATGCATTTTCTTATAATTGTAAGACTTACATGAGGATCCAAGTGGTAAGATCTTGCCAAGACACAGCGGTCGGTTGCCGTAGGGGTCGCGGACGGCATAGATCTTGTCTTTCAACATTATTACCAGGGAGTAACTTAGAGGAGCCAGTCTGTAGATCGAAGAAGAAATTTATTTTAATGTTGATATACAGAAACTGTTTTTCCCCCTTCCCTTTTAATTTATAGGCAGAAATAAACACACAGAAAAAGCAGTTCTTGGTCTAATGAAAATTAGTATCATGATCTTTTAATGTGCTTCAGTTATCAAAATAGCGAGAGCTCGTGGCTAAATAATAACAGCCGCACGGGTCGATCATCAAGGTTAAGCAACGCTTGACGAGGTCGGTCCATGGATGGGTGACCATTTCAACATACCGAGTTTCCTCCGTGCCTCGGAAAGCACGTTAAGCCGTTGGTCCCGGCTGTCATTTGAAGATCTTTGACAGTCGTTACGGGTAGTCAGAAGCTTGAGATCTGACACCAGTCTTGCCAAGGGGTACCGTGTTACCCAGTTACTGGGTTGTGGAGGTCAGATAGGCAGTCGCTCCATGTAAAACACTGGTACTCAGCTGAATCCGGTAAGACTGGAAGCCGACCCCAATATAGTTGGGAAAAGGCTAGGCAGATGAGTTATCAAAATAGCAGTTTTTGTCAGTTAGCACAATTTCGTTCAAATTAGGTATCAGCACTGAGCGTTAGCACTTTCTAGTTGAAGTGAGCCTAAAACATTAGTCCAAATGATTTTACTTTGTACATTGCTAATTGATAAAAAATATTTTTGTTAAACGAGCTTGTTCGTATTTTTCTCATCAAACGCTTTCATTTGATACCCATATCATGGCAGTGCACAAAAAATAACTAGTCCGCCATCTTGGGCCGTCCGCCATATTGGATTTAGAATGACGTCACTTAGCTATCCATGCATTGTCATCCAAACTAAACGTGTTGCAAGATTTAACCTGAACACACATACATACATACATTGCAAGTTAAATAAGAGCTTAAATAAGAGTTTGAAGAAAAATGTTTACCTCATGAGGTGGTTAATACGCGCTGGCCAGTCCGGTCCATTGGTCTCTCCCTCGGGAGGGTTGAGGCAGAGTGCTTGTGTTATCAGCTCCGAGTCGGAGTGCGTTGACAGACCTACTCCGCGACCTAACACCTGGAATGTTATAATTTATTACATCAGTATACTTCTGCAGATGTATAGTACGTTTATAAAAACTTGTCAAGTTACTTATTTTAGTTATTTGGTCACGAAGTAATGCTTCATGGGCATAATTGATCAAGATGACATTGAGAATGGACCAAAATTATCTTTTGGTAACATTTGAAGTAATTCTTTTGGATTCTGCTCTGAGAGTATAGAATCTGCTGTCAAAATATCAAGAAATTCACACGACATTACAGCCATTTCTACCCCTACAAAGAAAGGCTTGATGTCATGTAAATTTAGTTAGAGCTCGGGTCCCGACGCTATGAAAGAAAATTTGTTTAAAATAAAATTAACTAGATGGCGCGACATGCATCGATCTGTTATTGTATATATTTTTAATTGAACATAAATAATGTATGTTCTTGTTTAATTAACTTTCCTTCGCATACAATTTTGGAATATTGGCCTCTTAATTCACATTTCAACGATTATGTGAACGGATCATTTAAAATTTATTCCAATAGATGGCGCTGTTTTAAATTTCTGAGGCATGCCACTCGATTTTTTAAATTTGTATTGTAACGCATTTTGGTAAAAATGAAACTGTGAAAGCGTACAAAAAAATGCAAATTTTACAAACAAGTCGTCACTGTATTTAAAGAAAAAAAAATACACGAACCGAGTAAACCATTTTACTTGCAAGTAACTGCTAACACCATCTATCCCTTGTGAAAGAACCGACCGCGTTCGTGCACATCACACCTATTAATGTTGCCACTGCTGGGACACAGGCCTCCTCTCTGTGAGAGGGAATGGGCCGTAATCCACCACGCAAGCCCAGTGCGGGTTGGTCGATGTGCGTTCGTGCACTTTTCATAAAATAATCGGTTAAGTGCGTCGAAAAACGCTAGTTTCGTCGGCACGGTTTCTGTGTAAGTGCTTGTTCACGTTGACTCGCGGGCGCGGGCGCGGGCGCGGTCACGAAATATCAAACACTTGAGTTTATATCCAACTGTTCACGTACAAAACGCACGTGCGGTCTAAGTAGCGGGCAAGCTAGCGACCGACGCGCGCGGCCCGCTCGCGGCATTATCAAACGACTGAGACGTTTGTGTGTGTTCACGTCGAACTAGCGGCGGAGCGCGCGATTCACTCGCGACGTCAGGTAAGTTCAACCAGTTTGAACTTGTCGCTAGAAACGATAGCTAGCGGTTAATGTGAACACGAGCTCGCGACGTCTACCGCGCCTATTTCGCCACCGCGCCCGCGCGTTCCAACGTGAACAAGCACTATGGGATGAGGCATCTGTTTTCTAGTATTATTTTATTTGTGGTTGGAGGTATTTGGTACACTGAAGTTTCACCAGTCATATGTAAAGTTATGTAACAGGGCCAATCAATGAAATGCAGTACAACATCGCTTATCAATTGGAAACATATGGATTAAATTGAGTATATAGGTAACCAAGGTTATTTTTCAAGGTTTTATTTATGTACTAGCTGTCCCACGCGGCTTCGCTCCCGTCAATTGGCTACCTACCTACCCTACCCTACCTACCCTACATACATAAATGGTGCGTAACTTTAACCGTAAGCTCTCAAAAAGGAAAATTTTTGCTAGTTTTCGCAACATTTTTCATATATGCTCCACTCCTATTGGTCGTAGCGTGATGTTACATAGCCTATAAACTTCCTCGGTAAATGGACTATCCAACACAAAAATATTTTTTCAATTCCAACCAGTATTGAGATTAGCGCGTTCAAACAAACAAACAAACAAACTCTTCAGCTTTATAATATTAGTATAGATTAAGTTTGTGTGTGGTCAATAAGGAAAATTTTCCTCAGTTTAGAAGTGACTCAAAATCAAAATAATAAGGAAAGGTTAATGAAAAACCCAGAAAATGTTTGTGCATTTTAAGAATGTCGTTCTGTTAGTTATGTAAAACATATAATAATACATTGTGTCTAAATATTTGAATAGCAGTCTGTTTGTTACGTTTTTAGGCTCTGACCGCTGAACCAATTTTGATGATATACCTGGGAAGGATATAAGATAATTTTTTTATCCAAGGAGTATGTTCCCTTGGGCTTATTAAGTAAACAATAAAGAAAAGTAGATAATCTATACTATATATTATATAGCTGAAGAGTTTGTTTGAACACGCTTATCTCAGGAACTACTGGTTGAAACTGAAAATTGTTTTTGTGTTAGATAGTCCATTTATCGAGGAAGGTTATAGGCTATATAACATCACGCTACGACCATTACGAGCGGAGCATTTTTTTTTTTTTTTTTTAATTTTTATCATGCGATCGGCTTTCTAAGCCATTAGCAGATGGGATGTGCGCGTGATTGTCAATTGAGGTTCGTCCTCCCAGCGGAGGAAACCAACCCTTCATTATTTACTTGCTTTATTAAACAAGGTCCCATGTATATTGGCGCTTAAGCCTTCTGTTGTCTAGAAACAGAAGGCTTAAGCGAGCAACGAGCGGAGCATAAACAAAAAATGTTGCAAAAAAAATATATTCTATTTTGAGAGCTTCCGTTGCGTGCGTTGCGTAAACGGTTTAAGTTACGCAACAATCATGCATGTAGGGTACGTAGGGTAGGTAGGTAGCCAGTTGACGGGAGCGAAGCCGCGTGGGACAGTTGGTTAAGTATAATTACCATCTTTCTCAAACTGCTGCAGTTGACCAGTTCTCCGTTGTGTGCGACCGCTAATGCGCCGTGTGCTGTGTGTACCACAAAAGGTTGACAATTCACCTCCTCGGATGCTGCTGATGTCGAATACCTGTTCAAGATATGCAACTTTAGGTAATTGGCCAGTTAAACATACTAACCCTAAGTGACTTATCCGACAACAGTAGAAATTCTACTTTAGATTCTTTGCTTTAGGGTTTACATTGGTATAATTCGATAAAACCATGGCTTTTCATCAATTTTACTTTGCAGCCAGTATTTTCCCTATCAATAGTGATAGTGTCATGATGCTATCATCATCATCTTCATGTCCATGTCCCACGTTTTTAGGGTTCCTTACCCAAAGGGTAAAAACGGGGTCTGTCAGTCACCGGCTGTATCTCATGAACCGTGATAGCTAGACAGTTGAAATTTTCACAAATAATGTATTTCTGTTGCTGCTATAACAAAAAATACTAAAAACAGAATAAAATAAACATTCAAGTGGTATACCCTTACAACAAACGTGATTTTTTTGCCGTTTTTGCGATAATGGTACGGAACCTTTCGTGCGCGAGCCCGACTTGCACTTGGCCGGTTTTTTATTTTATTAAACTTTTCCTTCCACTAAGAATTCCTGCCTGTATCGTGGGTGAGTTTACAAACATTTAAACTCACATACACAAGACACTCAGATCCGGCACGGCTGTATTTAGATCATACAAATATTAATTCTGTGCGGGCATCGAACCTGCCAATCGCTCAACCATGGGGGTGACCATAAGCTCTTAGAGCGGTATCAATTTGATATCGAGTAAGTGACAGATGAGAGCAGTGGCGGCCCAGTGGTGTCGGCCGCGACTTCCAAGTTATAGGTCGTGGGTTCGAGCCCAGGCAGGCGCTTTACTTTGTGTAAATTATTTCATCACCACTGCTCTCAAAACGGTGAAGGAAAACATCGTGAGGAAACCGGCATGTCCTAGAACCAAAAATTCGAAGACATGTAACATCCACCAACCCGCACTAGGCCCGCGTGGTGGATTACGGCCGATTCCCTCTCACAGAGAGGAGGCCTGTGTCCCAGCAGTGGGAACATTAATAGGCTGATGATGTGATGTGAAGTGACAGATGTATACAAGTCAGATACATCTGTCCTTTATTCGATCTCAAATTGATACCGCTCTAAGAGCTTATGGTCACCCCTCCGTACGCCAAACGTGTCGTCAAAATGTTACTCGGAATCGGCGCAAGCACAGCGCGATGCCTATCACTATCGGATGTTGACAAAAGGCAACCACACGGGTTACTGTATCAAATCATCCCATACATACAGTACTAAACACCGTTACATTTTAGAAGTTGAATTCCCGTAGAGAGTCGATCCAGTACATGAAACAGTTTCGATTTGTCCACCAACCCTACGTCCACGCGTGTATTTGCTTACGGGTGGGATAAATTGTTTATTCAATCCACCCCAGCTCCTCAGGGAAGACCAGCAGCTTTCTGGTGTTACTGATTATCTCATGGAGGGTACCTCGGTTTTATTTAAACAAACAGTTATACAAACCTAGTGTGTCCAATGCCGAGGTTTCCTTTGAGTTTCTTCATGGCTTCGTCGTTGAATATGTTGTTGATGAGTCCCATGCCTTTGTGCGTGTTGAACGTGCGCGCGCTTTTGCCTTCCGACGTCACTATACCGGCTGACTCTTGCCCTCTGAGGAATTAATTGATGAGATTAGATTAAGTTGATTTAAATCAAACACTGTGCACGCAACGACATCGTCGCTCACTCCCCGAGGGTCCGTACCGCTTTTGCAATGCGTGAGTATGCAACTCAATCAGCCTACCGTCTATAATAGGATTAATGCAAAAGTAAAGTTCCACCCTGAGGTACTGCGGGATTGCAAAAAAGCTATAACTGAGTGGCTGAAATCATTAACATATGCGGAAACTGAGGAAATCTTAGCAAGAATTAGCTAAATTAAATATTAAAAAGTTATCAATACACTTCTTTATTTTAAATTGGCACAAGTAAATGTACACACGCAACCGCAACATACACTCAACACGCCACACGCACACGCAACACTAACTCACACACGCAACACACACACACAGAAAGATAATGTCCTACTGGCAAAGTTGTAGTATTAATTACTGGATAGAATTTATTTTGGTAACTTTGTTTGCTTCTTTTTACTTATTTTGATTACTTTCATAAGTTTGTTTCTTTTATTCAAATGTTTTATTCGAAATTGCTGTTATGTTTAAATGAGGGTAGGAGCGAGTCAGGCCCGACACAAGTATTCTTAATTACTTACCGGGTCTGCCTCAAATAAATAAGTAACTGTAAAAATTCGAAACACAATAAACATTTTTTTTATTATTATTATTATCCCTAAAGCGCTGTTCTAACGCAATAGGTACACCATTGGAGATCTCCATTGTTTCTATATATTTTGAAGCCAGAAAAGAGCAGCATAGTTTAAAAAAAAAGCTTAGATAGACAGATTCCTGCCAAACTATTTTTAAGGTTTAGTTATTTTCTACTTGCCCGTAGTGACGAACGAAGAAAGATGAAAATACAACAGCTTGTTTTATTTAGATACTCATTCAGGTGTAAACTAGTACTAACTATATTACTAACTATATTTTTAAGCATTCGGTCAGTATTTACTACTTTACTGCAGAAAATGAAATCGACTTCCAAAACAAAACACTACAAAGCGAAAAATTACCTTCTTTTCGGCAGTCGCTGTCAATAACGAAAAAAAATAGATACCAAAGACACCGATTTCTAAAAGAAAGTGTATTGTTTTGGAAGTTGGTTTAATTTTTTTGTTAAAAAGTTTTTATTTTCTTTTTTCAGTTTTGGTACTATAAATTACCTACCATGAATATACGCATTATTAAGGATAACTCAAAAACTACTCGTCAGATCTTGATCAAATTAAAAAATGGGACCACATGAGAAGCACCGGCTTCAAATAAAAAAGGAATCATCTAAATCGGTTCACCTACAAAAAAAAAAACAGTAGAATTCACCTCAAACCTCCACTTTTTTGACGTCGGTTTAAAAAAACTATTTCGAAAACGTCAAACACACATTTAATATAGGTTGACCTAAAACCTTAACAACCTTATTGCAATCTCGATAAGGTTCATAATATAATTTAGAGCTAACTAATTGTGTAAGGTACCACTGTTAACAAAGCGGATGTAGGACCCATTAATATTAATGCAAATTTTTATCCGTGGTGCTAGGCAACTGGGCTTATCCCAGTTGTAAACGACCTTTTGTGCCTATTGGCATTGTTTGTTCTGTCTCCTGCTTGATATGGAGGCAAGTGGAAATTTTTACTTTTTCCTACTCCTCCGTTATTCTTTTCTGATTAATTTCGTTGCGGGATCCAAGACAGTTAAATTCATTCGCCGGGACTTCGTCAAGCTTCATTGCCTCGGCGATTTTCTTGTGGTCGCCACTGTTGATTCTGGCTTTCAGGTATTGCAGTGGTTTGGGAATAGTGCGGTGGGATTGTTAACAAAGTGGTTCTGCCCCTAATTCTCAAAACAAATAAGGAAGAAGGATGTGTGGGGGCTTACAAGAGCCTCATGTGTAACAGAACAATGAAATATTGTTTGCTTTGTATTTCGTCTGAGGTGTTCCTAGTAATCTAGCTGCATATCTTTGTATATAAAAAGCCTACCTATTATTTGGTTTATCGGTCAACGTATAGTTCATTTTTTTATCTTATCCGGTTACTTACTAAGCCTGTCTGAATTCCCAAAAGTGATGGTAGGCTACCGTTTTTATCGAAATTGTCTTGTGCATATTTTTAGCTTTATGAATTAACTAGCACCTCGCCGCGTCTTCGTTCGCGTGATCCGTATTTTATCCTACAGATGACATTTTAGTTCACCCTCTTAAAGGTTGAATTTCCAATAATTCCATCTTAGTGCTCCCCTTCATAATAAAAAGAAGCCCAGTACAGTAAAATTCTTCAAAAATCTTTAACACCCCCTAAATCGACTTTTAGGAATAGTTTTGAAAAACTAATAATGAAAACCTTTACTATTTACTTAGGTAAGTATTTATGCCTTATTTCAAATATATAGCCCAACAAATTTGCATCCTATTTCCTTAGGGGTAGATTTTCTAAAAACCAATAAATACATGAATTCTTTTTATAAACCAAAAGCGTAGAAATTTCGCACAAACTTTCAACCCCCTTTTTACTCCCTTACGGGTGGAATTTACAAAAACCAATAAATAAATGAATTATTTTTATCAACCAAGAGTGTAAATCTAAAATTCATGTCTCCAATTTACAAACTGTAAAAAATTAATACAAACTTTCAACCCCCTTTTGACCACTGTAGAGGTGAAATTCCAAAAAAATAATAAATACATAAATTCTTTTTATCAACCAACAGCGTAAATGTAAAATTTCATGTGTCCAATTTACAAACTGTAGAAATTTCATGCAAACTTTCAACCCCCTTTTGACCACTGTAGGGGTGAAATCCCAAAAAAACAATAAATACATAAATTCTTTTTATCAACCAACAGCGTAAATGTAAAATTTCATGTGTCCAATTTACAAACTGTAGAAATTTCATGCTAACTTTCAACCCCTCTTTTACCTCCTTACGGGTGGAATTTCCAAAATCCAATAAATATATAAATTCTTTTTATGAATCAAGAGTGTAAATGTAAAATTTCATTTGTAACAAGTAGCTACAACTGGAAATTTATGTTGATCTTGATTATTGTGTAAACTAGTATACCTCGCATGTCGTGAAAACTCATACATCTCGCATATCGTAAAAACTAGTAAATCTCGCATGTCGTGTTAACTAGTACATCTTTGCAGTGTTAAATGTTGTAACTTACCTGTGCTGTAGCGCGACTAGTCCTAGACATATGACTTGTGGTATGTCGACCTGTGTGGGCCATTCTCCGGTGCTGATGGCGCCGAATACACCGCATTCGTGGGTTAAACCTGCAACAAGTATTTTTTGTGATTAGGAGTATAAATAATATAATATCACGGCCGTATTCCGCGATGGGTTAGGCAGGGGTGGGAGGAGGGTGGGTGGGGTTACTCATATTTCGTTTTAAGGGTACACTAGTCGACGGCACGAACTATTTTGCCGAGCTTATTGCCATTAACCGATACATCGTCGACATCCCCCCCATACGCACTAAACGTTTTGGGAATACTTTTATTATGCGTACTGGAGTCTGTGTGTGTTTAATTTAAGTCAAGCGTGAATAGGTTACTTCTAGGCATGCGTGCTTCAGCGTAGACCACATCATCGCTTACCATCAGGTGAGATAGAGGTCAAGCGTGAGCCACTAAAAAAAAACCCGGACAAGTGCGAGTCGGACTCGCGCACGATGGATTCCGTACCATTGTCGCAAAAAACGGCAAATAAATCACGGTTGTTGTATGGGAGCCTCACTCAAATATTTATTTTATTGTTTTTAGTATTTGTTGTTATAGCGGCAATAGAAATATATCATCTGTGAAAATTTCAACTGTGTAGCTATCACGGTGCATGATATACAGCCTAGAGACAGACAGACAGACGGACGGACCGCGGCGTCTTGATAATAGGGTTCCGTTTTTACCCTTGGGGTACGTAACCCTAAAAACCGGAGTCCGAGCTGCTTCTGAGAAATTCTAGATGAAATCAGCCGAAGACCTTGACTAGGTCCACTTGGGGAACCAAGCGTCGCTAGCACTACATCGATATAAATCAGCCTTTAAAACTTCTTAACGCTGATATTTTAAAAAGTCAATCTCTAAGGTCTATTCATATAAACCAATCATTAAGGTTACACTAGTCGATTATTCTTCCATACAAACGTAGTCTAGGGTATACTCCACTGTTTGACAATGTACGTTCAAAATAAAAAATGATATCAATTTTTCTCATCATTACCTAGCCCTGTATGGAAACAAAAAGTAGAAAAGAAAAATATTTGATAGTTATGAGCGTCGAAAGTTCCATATTTCAACACTAATTTTAAAGCATCTTTGGGCGGTAATAAATACCATAAGAAGAAGTAAAATTGCAAAACGGCATCCATACAGGGATATATTATTAGTTCAACAATGCAAATAATTTTATTTTGAAAATAAACATTTAGTAGTTTTTTCATAATATCTAGACTCCCAAAGGTCTGTTTATAAAATTTCGCGCGCCCGTTTTCGTCCTAAATCATCATCCATTTCGCTACAAACTTGCAAACGTGCTAATTCGTACGCAAACTAGCTTCATACTGCTCATCACAGCATCTATATCTTTCGCACGAGTTGTCGGATGAGATAGCAGGCATTTTAACCCCGCGCACAAAATAGTTCGTGCCGTCGACTAGTGTAACCTTAAAGTCACCGTGTGTAAATAACTAACCACGAGTTTCTGGCAGCAAAATTATCGCAACATTATAATAATGTGACAAATTGTCAAGAAAACGTTATCTGCTGTGATTGGTTGAATGTATTTTCAACAGCCAGAGACGGCGTAAGACGCGCCATTGCAAAGATTACGAAAGCATTTTTTGTTTATTTGCCCTACACTGGGCATTTATCCTTTATCGTGGGCACAGATAATATAATACTAGCATACAGATGCCTCATCCCATACAAAGAAACCGTGCCGACGTAACTAGCGTTTTTCATCTGATTAATCTTGTTATTTTTTTGTACATCGAACGCGTTCGGTTCTGTTTCACGGTGATAGATAGATGGTGTTAGCAGCGAATTTATTAGGTTCGTTTCATAGTATTTTTTTGCACGTTTTTACAGTTTTTTGCACCAAAATGTGTTACAATGCAAATTTTAACAATCTAGTGGAATGCCTCAGAAATTTGAAAATGCGCCATCTATTGGCATCAATTTTAAGTGATCCGTTGAAATAATCTTTGAAATGTGAATTAAGAGGCCAATATTCCATAATTTTGATCTTAGGAGAGTTGATTAAACAAGAACATACAAATTTTATGTTGTAATTCCAGAGAATATTAATTTTACACACATTCAATAACAGACAGGTGCATATTGCGCCATCTAGTGAGATTTATTTGAACCAACTTTTCTTTGTTAGCAATGAGACCCCGTGTCGTGGGTTAGAATCATATAAGTAACAAATAACCAGATCGATACGACTATCTGTACTGAAGGCCATACAAATATTTGTTCTGTGCCGAAATTGAACCCGCGGCACGCAGTACAGCAGCCAATATCGAGCTTCTGATCTAATTTGTATTCTGTTAATAACATTTTACAGTTGGCAATAAATATGAGCTCGTGGCTAAATAATAACAGCCGCACGGGTCAATCATCAAGGTTAAGCAACGCTTGACGAGGTCGGTCCGTGGATGGGTGACCATTTCAACATACCGAGTTTCCTCCGTGCCTCGGAAAGCACGTTAAGCCGTTGGTCCCGGCTGTCATTTGAAGATCTTTGACAGTCGTTACGGGTAGTCAGAAGCTTGAGATCTGACACCAGTCTTGCCAAGGGGTACCGTGTTAACCAGTGTGGAGGTGGAGGTCAGATAGGCAGTAGCTCCATGTAAAACACTGGTACTTAGCTGAATCCGGTAAGACTGGAAGCCAACCCCAATATAGTTGGGAAAAGGCTAGGCAGATGATGAGTTGGCAATAAATATGTTCTTTCTACCTTTCGTTCAATCACTCAGCCATCTCGCCGTCATCATAGCCTCGCATTCGGAACACAAACACGCCTACCATGAAACACGCGATCTTTGTTATCTCTCCTCCATTCCTTCTATAAGTTCACCGCGAGACCCCGCTAATCTCAGAGCAACACGTTTCTACCAAATAGCCTTCAATTAATAATGACCCAGTTTTTGCGTTCCTCTTTAGCGGTAATATTTATAAAAGACAATGCCTTCATTCAGTTAATAATTTTGTCATTGATTGCAGAATCACTTATCGTAATATAATAATTATGTAATTAAAATATATGTTGCGGGTTATCAAATTCGGAAAATGTTGCTACATTTTGTGTGGCCCATAACGAAGCAATACTTGTTTTCTGCAGAGACTAATATGTCGTTAGTCTTGTTGATAAATTAATATTGTGAAATATTCGCGCAATAATATACCTATGAATCTAATACCTCTAAACGAGCAATTCATATATTTATATTATAATCTGAATCTCGGAAACGGCTCCAACGATTTTCATGAAATCTAGTATGCAGGGCCTTTCGGGGGCTATAAATCGATCTAGTCGTTTTCTCTATTTTCACCAGAGCTCGGTCGCCCAGGTCAGCCCTGGGGGGTGACCATAAGCTCTTAGAGCGGTATCAATTTGATATCAAATAAGGGACAGATGTATACACGTCAGATAAATCTGTCACGTACTCGATATCAAATTGATACCGCTCTAAGAGCTTATGGTCACCCCCCAGGTACTATTCATTAAACGAGCCAGTCTCAATCTGTGAAAACTTCTATTTGAATTGGAATTCTAAATCCAAATAAAGTGTACATTTAAGACATGTCATACCGTTTTCAAAATCTGATATTCATTTGTTTTGAGTAATAAAGCCATATTTCAAATCGTGTATAGTTCGCGCCAAACTTCTTGGCTACCCTGAAGTTGGCTACAATGGCTGCGCAGTAGTAAATCTCATACAAAAACAACACAGTTTCGTGCCTCGCGCATCCGGTAAACCAACGGGCAGGCCGCCCGTTGGTTTACCGGTTTTTTTTTGGTTTTTTTTTTGGGTGGCATATCTGTCAAAATGACTTCTCCCGCTCTGGGTGAAGCGGAAGGGCGGGTCAGACTTTTACTGACTAAAACCCACCCGTGTCACTTCAGTTGCTTGTGCCAGGGCCGCGGTAACTCTTTTTCAAATTTATCCGCGACCCAGACAGGCATCGGCCCTAGCGGACCCCGTCAATTTTAGCTGACATCTCTTTGAGGCGCGCGTGGGCCTGGTCCTTATCGGACAGCGAGCTACCCATTACTCGCCGTCCGCAAGCCCGCGCCTACAGTGGCCAGGAATCGGCTTGCGACTCCCGACGCCCAGGGCGTCTCCTGCGGTGGCTAGGGGCGTGAGGGCGTCTCCGTTGCGTCTCAACTTCAGGGCGGCCTAGAAGTTTGGTGAGGACTATACACATAGGATAATACCTAATACTAAGCTCTTGCATGGTTATTGCTGATGGGAGTGAAGCTCTCATCCTACCCTTTTGTCAACTATGTTGGAGACGGCATCCTTTCTACTAATGCAGCTGAATACCAATCGGATCTAATCGTTCCAGACGAATGCAGCGGAATTGCGGTATTTAACAGCGAGTGACCTTCACAAAGAAGTATCTGGATAAAACTGATAAAGCTTTGCAAGACTTGTGTCAGAAGAGAATGGAGTTGCAGTAATATAAACAAAGGCTGAACTGCAACACTTGTTATCCAAGTCCATAATGCCCAAATTTCGGGTAAGATCTAAATCAACCCTCCCCAAACTCGACCCAAACCACGTGGCGAGATGCTGACCAAAGTTTCTTCAATAATAATTATGAACAATGTTGCAGCAAGTCACACGTGATCCTTATCGAGACGAAGCAGATCGGATTTGACCTCTGAAGTTTCATCAACGATGATAACAATACCGTCTGCGTCAGTCCGATATCGGTCGGAAACGATTAGTTCCGAATTTTATCTAAAGGCGTATATGTTTTAATAGAGTATGGAATAATACTATGGAATAATAGTTATGTACATTACATAAGACAAGACTGCGGAAGTGCGGACCGAAGGACCAACCAATTGTTTGCCATTCTACTACGCTCCAAAATCAAGCAAGCAGATGTGACTCAAAAGACTGCCCGACTTACAGGGCTAGACGTGTCTGCCGCAAGCCAGACAAACTGTGGGTCAAATACAAAGTGCTGGTGCCCTGAGACAGTGAGACTAGGTCGGGGCAGACCACAACGACCACAAGATGGCGGGACGAACTCACTTTCCGGTTATGGAGAAATCTGGATTGCGGCAAACTGGCTTGCGAATGTTAGAAGAAGTGGAGGGAGGTCATTGCCTAGGACAGAATAAGCTAGCAAAAATAGAAATATTCTTATTCCTACTGATTATTTCTACATACGCTAGCGAATGTGCCACTAGCTTCAACTTTTGGTTTAACAATTAAAAAGTACCTTTAAATGGTTTATTTGAAATAAATGATTTGAGTTGAGTTTGAGAACAAAGGTCTAACCACAAAAATGTCGCAATAATATTAAATAAACTAATTATAATGACATTTATTTGCGGTGGATCGTTAGAACTCAATTATTACTTCGTTTGATATCAACTGTGAAATCAACAATAGTAATTGGCGAAACGCGGTTTTGTTTGCGATGTCAAATGCAGCAAATAGTTCGCAAGGTTTTTATCGTTACAGCTACTTTATAAGATTTTTCAATTGATCAGGCTTACAAAAGGTATGGAAAATATGTAAGGAATTTACATTGTCACAAGAGTCCGACTCGCGCACACTCGCACCAACTTAATTTTGCGGTTTGGTACGGCACCCTAAATGTGCGAAGTCCGACACACACTTGGCCTGTTTTCTTTTTGTTCATTGTTCAACCAGCAGTTAAATATTAGTAGGTAATACCTAAGATACATAGCAACTACATTTATACTGTCCACGCCAATTTTCAGATTTAGACATAATCCATGGTTTTAATACATATTACAAAACAACGTGGCTTTCCTTGAAGGAAACTGTTTCTGGTACCTAAATGCGAAAATAACTGTCCGTCGTTTTGTTAAGGTTACTACACTAGTCGAAAAAAAAACCATACAAACGTAGTCTAGGGATTATTCCACTGTTTGACAATGTACGTTCAAAATAAAAAGTGATATCAATTTGTCTCATCATTATCTAGCCCTGTTTGGAAGCGAAAAATTAAAAAATGATAATATTTGAAAGTTATGAGCATCGAAAGTTCCACATTTCGACTCTAATTTTAACGCATTTTTGGACGCAAATAAATACCATAAGAAAAAGGAAATTTGCAAAACGGCCTCCATACAGGGATAGATTAGTAGTTCAACAATGTAAATAATTTTATTTTGAACAGATAGATTTAGTAGTTTTTTCATGATATCTAGACTGCCAAAGGTCTGTATATAAAATTTCGCGCGCTCGGTTTCGTCCTAAATCATTATCCATTTCGCTACAAATTTGCAAAAGTGTGTATTCGTACGCGAACTAGCTTCCTACTGCTCATCACAGCATCTATCTCCTCCGCACTTGTTATCGGTTGATATAAAATGCACTTTAAACCCGCGCACAAAATAGTTCGTGCCGTCGACTAGTGTACCCTTAAGCGTTCACATCAAAACAGCATAAACAAATTTAAAAATATGTTGGTATAGAATGGATTAGACCTTGGGGAAGGCCATAGGATTTTGTTTTTCCCGGTAGTACCTACCTCCGTCCCTTAGGATCATTACTAACTTTCGCGTGGCCCAAAACAACTAACCACAAAAGCTTATAAACGATGGGCTGAACCTCATATTCTTGTTATTATTTGCAGAAACATAATTCCAAAACCAAACAATAGTAGTTTCTACCGCTTTTAGCATGCTCATCTCAAGGCAAGGTTATCGATAAAGGGTGTACTCGAAGGCAACACGATAGAATCGCATATGACATTGACCGAGACGTGATTGCTTTAAATTGACCGTAAGTACCTATTGTCAACTAATTATATAGCAACTATTTCATTTTAAGGTTCCCCTAGTCGACGGCACGAACTATTTTGTGCGCGGGGTTAAAATGCATTCTATCTCATCCGACAACACGTGCGATAGAGATAGATACTGTGATGAGCAGTAAGAAGCTAGTTCGTGTACGAATTAGCACTTTTGCAAGTATGTAGCAAAATGGATGATGGTTTAGGACGAAAACGAGCGCGCGAAATTTTATAAACAGACCTTTGGGAGTTTAGATAACATGAAAAAACTACTAACTGTATATTTTCTAAATAAAATTATTTGCATTGTTGAACTACTAATCTATCCCTGTATGGAGGCCGTTTTGCAAATTTCCTTTTTCTCATGGTATTTATTTCCGCCCAAAGATGCGTTAAAATTAGTGTTGAAATATGGAACTTTCGACGCTCATAACTATCAAATATTTTATTTTTCTTTTTTTGTTTCCATACAGGGCTAGATAATGATGAGACAAATTGATATTATTTTTTATTTTGAACGTACATCGTCAAACAGTGGAGTGATTTCTAGTTTTTTTTTTTTAATTTCCTATAGGCTCGGGCTTGACCACTATCTCACCTGATGGTAAGCGATGATGTGGTCGACGGTGAATCACGCTTGCCTAGAAAAAACCTATTCACTCTAGACTGAAAGACCCCTAGATTGTAGCTGTCGGGAAACACATACTCAGGCAGGGAATTCCACTCCTTAGCTGTACGCACAATAAAAGTGTTCCCAAAACGTTTGGTGCGTATAGGTGGGATGTCCACCATGTACCGACTAAGTTTGTATGGAAGAATTATCGACTAGTGTAACCTTAACATCTTACTGCCAAGAATTTAGGAAATAGAAAGCATGGCCGTCCCTGTCAACGGCCGAAGAACATCGGAATATTGCGAAGATTGAAGCTCAAGACCGTTCGCGATGGAGGACTTATTGTGGACACTGTACATACCCCTATATAGAGGCTGAGAGGGGCAGAGAGCGTACATAGGATATTAAGTAAAAATACCATGACTCGACTGTCTTAAAATACTTAGCTTGTACCAGTAAGTAAAAAAACCCTTGTCTTGAAATACGGACCCAAACATTCCAATACGACTAGTCTAGTGATAGAGATTTGACTTAGAATAACCTTACGACAACTGTACAGAATGTCTGATGTTTTTTTCAATGGATATTTCAACCAAATTACCCTTCTCAAACGATGTGCGGCGACATCGTAAAAAGAAAACGTTCTTAACACGAGACTCAAATCACGACGACATATGACCCAACACGTTTGTTTTAAAATTTACTTTTATTCTTGAGAAAAGCACGTAAAAAATAATAAAAGTTATAGATGAAGTTACCTATGTATTACCGAAAGGAGGAGACAAGCTGGACGATACTACATTCGTGCATTGTGACGCGTTTTACGAAGTACAAGATGAGACCTGAACCACTGAGGTTGCTGAGATCTGGAGACGAATGTAAGTTCGTTTTTGTTTTGTTAATCGCACATGAACATACTGTCCTGGGGGGTGACCATAAGATCTTAGAGCGGTATCAATTTGAGATCGAGTAAGTGACACATGTATACACGTCAGATACAACTGTCCCTTATTCGATCTCTTTGAATTTGAGATCGAATAAGGGACAGATGTATCTGACGTGTATACATGTGTCACTTACTCGATCTCAAATTGATACCGCTCTAACAGCTTATGGTCACCCTCCTGATGTTTGGATATTGGCCTAAATGGGCAACGCACAGACGAAATTGGGCAGATCTATACGCAGAAATGGCAATATAGGTATAGGTTGAAAAGAAAATTAGTAAGCGACGCTGGAACTTATTGACTAAAAGGTGTAAACCTTTTAGTTGACATTAAGCAAGCAGATTCCTCACTACGATATCCGAGCGAATAAACTAAGGCTGTGTAGTAATGTAGTTGTTCTGTTGTATAAATGGAAACTAACATGTCTCAGTAACGTATTGAACCTTTAAAAATATAAAAACAAAAAGGAAAAGTACGAACCTGTTTGCACTGCCCCTCTTCCGAATCTCTTACTGTTCACTTTTACTTCACCAGGGGTAGTCCTGGCATCACAACCAGAGGTTTCTTCCATTCCTAAACGCTCCATAGCTGCTTGTGTGTTGCTCAGATCCTCACAACCTCCTTGGCAGCATCGGGATGGTCCTTCGGGACCGTTCATGTTGTTTCTGGAAAGACCAAGTTCAAATATTGAGTCTTTAATTGTAGAAAAGTTAATAAATATTGGACTTTTTCGTCGCAAAGGACAGGAGGTGGTTAAGTTAAATTGTCTTCAAAGAAAAAAACAAATCTACTAATGATGCAAAATATCTTATTTTATTAGCAAGACAAGTGAACCAAAACAAAAACAACTAAAGCACGATGTTCAAACCGAAGCTTTAATTTAAAACTTTGCCTTGTTTATCCTCCTTTAAAAGTATTTTTTTTTATTTAATTAATCAACTTACTTAAAAGGCAACTGTCACCAAACAATAATAAAGTCAAACTAAAACGAAAGTTTTATTAATCAAAACAAACACACGAGGTCACTAATTGCTCTGACCGCACCAACCAAATGACACTGCGACGTTAAGAGCCGAACTAACCAGTACTCCCTTTAAACTTTAGATTATAAACGACCCGAACATATACAAACAAGTTTTTAATGCCACACATTTAAATTGCTCGATAGCAAAACAAAAACATGAACTAAATTATTAATAATCGATTCGACTTAACAACAAATAGTATTACTTCACAACACTATGAAGAAGTTCCAATTTTAAAATGTGACGTCAAGGGTTTGTTTAAATAATATATTGGACGTCATGCCATATTTGGATAGCGATAATTTGGCCGAGATAATGTTGCCATGCGCGATATTGTCAATGACAGTAAAGATTTATTTGCGCAGTTTCGACGTTTATAGGTCAAAGTAGGTAGGGGTGATGGAGGGACACAATTGAGCATACAGTACATTACATACGTCACGTTGTTTCCTGGGACATAACATTCATATTGTTTGGGAATGCCAAACAATATCAAAATGTCAAGTGATTTCACGGCTTTTCGAACACCGCCATCGCATCGAACGAAACCTGTCTAGTCTCTGGTTGTCCCAAGGCCCTTTTTTATTGGAAGACAACTGCCTGCACTGGTCTGGAGTGCTGCCGGAACATCGTATCAGTTACCAAGGAACCAACCTAGCCAATACGTGTAGTTTGTAAATGATTAGCCAACTATTATAGCCAATACAAAGGACATAAAACTAAATTACAGTCATTCTAAACAAGCCTGACAAGTCATACTACCACTAAACACAGTATCAACAAGAACTATAATAATAACGATATCGACTTAAGGGAAAAGCACAACAGAACTGTCAGTGCCGTTTGATAACCTAGGAATATGACCGATGGCCTAGGTAGATCTCTGCTACCGCCCCTCCAATCGTCGGTTCAACTACTTAACATTCTGTCCGTCCCACACGTAAACAAGACGTCAATCAAAGTGGTCAACATCAACAATTGTGTGATTGACACCATTTTAGGCTTGTTCAATGCGAACTGTATTTTAGTCTTATGATGTTGAGGTATAAAAAGTTGCTTTGGTCTCATTTATCTGCTAACAAAAGCTTTTTTTTTGCGGTATTTAGCAACTAGGACAGGAAACATCGTCAAACGCAATTCTGACTTTAATTAACCCATGTTCAAAATTGAAATGAAGCAGATCTATCGAAGTAGCTAAGTGATAATAATAATCGTGTTAGATGAACACAGTTATTTCTCAGTCATACAAGATTTACGATCATATCTGGATGGGATGATCAGGATTTACAAGCCAGGGTTGAATGTAGGGCACAGTTTTGTCAACAAACAAGTTTCAGCAAAACTACCGCAAATAGAGACATTACGAACATTAGAATAATCACAATCTTTCTGTGTCAACAGATTCAGAAAAAACAGCAGGCTGGCTACAACTTGTGTATGAAACGTTATCGAATGGATAAAATGATGAAACACTCTAGATTAATAACAAAAACATCTATTTTAGCTTCGAATTCTACAAATATCAACATAAGCAATACGCTAGCGATGTGTCGTCATTACAAAAGACGCTTGACTCGTAGGGGGTCAGTTATCTTGTGACATTAAGTACATTTCCACGAGGGGGAGCAATAAACAAGCCGCGATAAGATTATTGGAAATTAACACAACTGTGATGATGACAGTGACCACTATATTTATTAGAGTCTGGCTGGCGCAATAAAAAACATCGTTTAGTCGTCTTGTGCATATTTTTGTCACATGCGTCTGATACAGATTGAGTTGACCTATGCAATTATCACATCATCAGGTCTTGTTTTCTCGATTTGTATACTTTTAGACTAAAAATAGAAATACTGCGATTAGCCAGATAAACCTTGTTGATAAATATGGTATTGATTGAATTGGTAAATAGGTACGGATGACATTGAGTCATTATCTCATGCAATGGACAGTCGCGATTACTTTAATGATTGTCATAATGTCCATTGAAGTCGCGCATAAAAAAATTACTCCTATGGTACCTACTTTTGTATAGTCTTTTGGGCCTTTTGCGTAGACAACAACTACGTCTCGCAGGGGCTAATAGCAGAAGCATGCAGATTTTCAAAAACGTATAAAAATTTTACGATGAGATTTCTTTTGGTAGCCTAATTTGTGTCCCCATTCTTCATACAAACCTCTCCGTCCTGTGCGATGACTCGATGAGCATTACAATTTAAATTTTAGCTTTCAATGTGGTGTAGTTTATGAAAATTCTTACACGACTGCCCATAAAAGGAGTGTTAATTTCGATTTTACTTTAAAAAAGCCTGATATCATTACGATACATATCCAACTGAGAGCAGTGGTGGCCCAGTAGTAATGGCCGCGAGTTACAAGTTGTAGGTCGTGGGTTCGAACACTTCGAACTTTACTTTACTTTGTGTAAATTATTACATCACCACTGCTCTCAAAACGGTGAATGACATGTCCTAGAACCAAAAATTCGAAGGAATGTGACATCCACCAACACGCACTGGGCTCGCGTGGTGGGTTACGGCCCATTCCCTCTCACAGAGAAGAGGCCTGTGTCCTGTGTGTAAACATTAAAAGGCTGATGATGATGACATATCCAAGAACGACTATCAATAAAACCCATTCTTTCGCTACCACAGCTAACCAGCCAACAGGTTTTGTCCGGAAAGAGCGGATATTTTCTTAAAACAAGTAGAGCAAGAAGTCAGCACCGTCACTTCGTTACAACAGACAGACACCTTCCCGATTATGTTTCTAATACTTACCTATGTATATGTAATAACTTACATAATGGGTATTGATTGTGATGTAAAGCGGTTGGTAGATAATTAAGTAATTTGTTATTCAATAAGAATATTTGCAAAGGTAGGTAGGTACCATTACCACAGTATACATATATTTCTACTGTGCCGTTACCTAATTTATTTTTAACGCGAATTGTATTTTCAGCGAAACATTGCCAGTTGGGGACAGTTTTGTATAGTTAGGTGAACTACACAAGTTTGTTTTTAGGGTTCCGTACGCAAAGGGTCCGCAAGAGAACCAGGGTAACCGACATAGCCCGAAGAATTGCCAAACTTAAGTGGCAGTGGGCAGGGCACATTGCTCGCAGAACGGATGGCCGATGGGGCAGAAAGGTTCTGGAGTGGCGACCGCGAACCGGCAGACGTTGCGTTGGAAGGCCTCCCACCAGGTGGACTGATGAACTGGTGAAGGTTGCGGGGATCCGCTGGTTGCGCGACGCACGGGACCGGTCAATGTGGCGACGCTTGGGGGAGGCCTATGTCCAGCAGTGGACGTCTTTCGGCTGATATGATGATGATGATGATGACGCAAAGGGTAAAAACCGGACTCTATTACTAAGACTCTCGAAGAACTCTAGAAGTCTGTCTGTCCGTCTGTCACCAGGCTGTATCTTATGAACCGTGATAGCTAGACAGCTGAAATTTTCACAGATGATGTATTTCTATTGCCGCTATAATGACAAACAAAACAAAATAAAATTAATATTTAAGTGGGGCTCCCATACAACAAACGTGTTTTTTTTGCCGTTTTTTGCATTAATGGTACGGAACCCTTCGTGCGCGAGTCCGACTCGCACTTGGCCGGTTTTTAAGAACTAGAATTCTGTGCTAGTATAAAGTAATTCGATCTAAAGAACCATTGTGAAAAAGAATCATTTATCAAAATTATTACTTTAAAAGATGAAAATAAGAAGACAATTATTAAGTGTTCAAGAGTTTGTGATGTTATTTATCGTAAATTGTTATCGGTCAAACAATTTGTTATTTTCCATAGAAACAAACATCGTTTAAGTACGCGGTTAATTTGACTGTTAGGTAGGTGCTGATTTATTGATAGTACAATAGATATATAAAATAAACACATTGAGCAGTATTTAATTAAGTATTTGAAATTACAGGCGCAATTACAGAACTAATAAGAGACATAAGAATGAATTTGGAAGTTTCCCTAAATGATAACGGACCAGTTTTTTAGAAGAAATAACACTCCTTTTTTGGGTAGTCGTGTTAAGGTTACACTAGTCGAAAATTCTTCCATACAAACGTAGTCTAGTGATTATTCCACTGTTTGACGATGTACGTTCAAAATAAAAAGTGATATCAATTTGTCTCATCATTATTTAGGAAAAATTAAAAATGATAATATTTGAAAGTTATGAGCGTCGAAAGATCCACATTTCGACACTAATTTTAACGCATTTTTGTGCGCAAATAAATACCATAAGAAGACGGAAAATTGCAAAACGGCCTCCATACAGGGATAGATTAGTAGTTCAACAATGCAAATAATTTTATTTTGAACAGATAGATTTAGTCGTTTTTTCATGATATCTAGACTGCCAAAGGTCTGAAAGGTCTGTTTGTAAAATTTCGCGCGCTCGGTTTCGTCCTAAATCATTATCCATTTCGCTACAAATTTGCAAAAGTGTGTATTCTTACGCGAACTAGCTTTCTACTGCTCATCACAGCATCTATCTCTTCCGCACTTGTTGTCGGTTGATATAAAATGCATTTTAACCCCGCGCACAAAATAGTTCGTGCCGTCGAAAAGTGTAACCTTAAAAGTCTATGGATAAAGGAGAATGGCAGGCTTGTATGGGACTTTCGTACCGCTAATAAAATTTCGTGTTTTGGGATATTTTTTATTTTAATTGCTAGTTAATATGATAGATAATCCCTTTTTAAATTCTTAGATTTTTTAAAGTTGGTACATAAAAGTTAAAACCTGTTTTATTTTTTAAGGTTATGTACTAGTGTACCAATATAGATTGTTACATGTAGTTAAATGTTACATAGTGTGTAAAGTAAATAGTTTGTTGCTATCTTTGTAGTGTTTTACTTACCATTATGTAGGTAGATTGAGATGAGGATCGTACCTACTCAGGGCATTAGAAGATACCTATATCCAGCAGCGGACTGCAACAGTTTGATAATGATGAGTTTGATTATAATCATGTTATTTCTATTTCTAAATAATTTATAATCATTTCAATATTTGTGTTATTTTACATAATGCAACTTCTAAAAACATAACTGCGTTTAGTGTACCTACTTACCTACGATTTTATTACGTTCATTTATTAAAATCTTTTTATTGATATTATTAATTAATCTGAGGTTCTAAAAATAGTAAACTAACATGAAAATAAATGGCTTAGTTGCCTTTCATAAGTGGTACAAATTCTATAGCCGAACAACAAAAAAGTTTGCGGTACAGAATCCGCCGTTCACCAAATATGGAACGTTGAAAAGAGCTACATATTTCATCGGGTTTAGGTACCCGAATAGTTTCAAACTCGATTAGAGATAGGCTTATAAAGCTAGAGATCACCAATAAAACTAATCGCGATTAGATCAACTAAACTCAGTTTTATTTGTGAAATCGGCCCTAAGGCTGTTACCACACTAAGGCCCCATTTCACCAATAAAACTAATCGCGATTCATCATCCTCATCATCAGCCTATTAATGTGCCCACTGCTGGGACACAGGCCTCCTCTCTGTGAGAGGGAATGGGCCGTAATCCACCACGCGGGCCCAGTGCGGGTTGGTGGATGTCACATGTCTTCGAATATTTGGTTCTAGGACATGCCGGTTTCCTCACGATGTTTTCCTTCACCGTTTTGAGAGCAGTGGTGATGAAATAATTTACACAAAGTAAAGCGCCTGCCTGGGCTCGAACCCACGAACTACAACTTGCAAGTCGCGGCCGATACCACTGGGCCACCAATGCTACCCTAATCGCGATTAGTTCAACTAAACTCAATTTAAGCAAATAGAGCGTTCGGATTGGTAGTTTCTCAGCGATCGCAACCAATCAGAAAGCTGTATTTGCATAAACTGAGTTTAGTTGAACTAATCGCGATTAGTTTCATTGTTGTAATCGGCCCTAAACGATCGCGTGACGTCGATCAATATCACACTATTGATCGACGTCACGATGATGGTAGCACCCTAATTCTTTTAGGCACACTTTTGCTAAAACTTGAATCCTGAGTCAGTTGCTATCACGAGGTTACATTCAAATACGTCCTAGCCCTGTGTTAGCTACTAGCTCTTGAGTTAGTAAGATAACCAAGAGTGGCGCAAGCGGGCCATACAGCAGCCGAATTGCGTAAGTATATTATCCAAAGCAAAAGAATCGATTCCTTCCCAAAAACGACTTTTCGTATCAATATGCACTACGTAAAGTCGGTTTTGGGAAAGAATCGATTCTTTTGCTTTGGATAATATACTTACGCAATTCGGCTGCAGGTATGGACCAAAAAATGTGGGATAAACTACACTACCGCGTACAAAGATCATTCCATATTTTTTTTATGTTAAGAAGCAATAAAAAAGCTAATATGTAAATAATATATTGGCAAACATGGCACTCGCGTGCGAATTTAAAATGACGTAAGTTCCAAGCGTAGATGAAGTGCGTATCGCGGACCGAGCGCGGTATTACTTCATTCAAATGCTCGAGGCAAGGCCTTGCTTCCCCAGTTCAAACGGTAGTATGTATGATAAGAATTACTTGTAACATTATAAAATAAAAATTACTTTTATTATTAGAGCAGTGGTGGCCCAGTGGTAACGTTATGGACGGCAGAATCAATTATTATTAACTTTAAAGGAGATTGCCCATACACAGGCCCCTTATGAGGTATCGTGTCTGCGATTTCAATGTTATCCAAAAATAGGATTTATATTTTGTGTTTTTTTCCATCCGTGTCCGTTACTTTTTATGTACAGACAACAACAGATCAGATTTCAACACTTGGACATTTGTATGCACCTTATTGCATAGTAATAAGGGTTAATTTCAAGAACAGAAACATCGTTATTTCTCGTGAACCCCGCAAAATAAATAAAAAATGTTTTTTAATTATGAATACATCGTGTTTTTTCTACAATATACAACCAAATTCATCAAGATACAACCATTTTTTCAAAGGGGCCCAAGTTCTCTTACAAAATGGGCATTGCCGTTTATAGTTTTGATGTTCAAAAGTGGCGCGTGGCCTAGTTGAAATAAAGAATTTTTGTCTTTGTCTTACAAGTTGTAAGTGCTAGGTTCGAACCCAGGCAGGCGCTTTAATTACCCGGCTGCAAGGAAAGGGTTATGTTTTTCGCGCGTATCTTGTATGTTTGTATGTATGTATGTTTGTATGTATGTATGTTTGTATGTATGTATGTTTGTATGTTTGTATGTATGTAATGTTCTTTATTACCTCATATCTTTCAAACTACTTGGCGGATTTTTATAATTAGGACATCATTAGATAGGTCTTGACCGCCCAAGTGTTCTTAGCTAAGTGCCGTTAAAAAAAAAGGAACATGGCGGATTTTGGACGCCATATTGTGGGGGTTGCAATTTTTTTTTTTCCTTCCTACCCATCGAGTGGGGTATCAAATTGAAGGGTTTTTAGAGGAGATTACAAAAATATAAACTACTTATATGTTTAAATGTAATTCGAAAAAAAAAATTATAACTATAAAATTGTAAATAAAAAAAGTTAGGCGGGTTTTTGATTTTTAAATTAACTTTTTTTTTTGTGTAAATTATTTCATCACCACTGCTCTTAAAACGGTGAAGAAAGGCATTGTAAGGAAACCGTCATGTCCTAGAACCAAAAATTCGAAGAAATGTGACATCCACCAACCCGCACTGGGCCCGCGTGGTGGATTACGGCACGTTCCCTCTCACAGGTGGCCTGCACGCACAATGGACCAAACGGGAGTCTAAGGGCTCCCGCATATAACTACGAATTCGCAACGCATCGCAAATATCTGCGAGCTCGCACGTACTAATCCTCGCATCGCAGTTATGTGTGGGAGCCCTAATTACGGCAAAGGGGGTCCATCTATCCTATCCTAACTCGCTTTTTAGGGTTCCGTACCCGAAGGGTAAAGACGGGACCCTACTCGTATTACTAAGACACCGCGGTCCGTCTGTCTGTCTGTCCGTCTGTCACCAGGCTGTACATCATGTACCGTGATAGCTAGGCAGTTGACATTTATTTAGAGAGGCAGTTGACAGTTATAACAACAAATACTAAAAACAGAATAAAATAAATATTAAAGTGGGGCTACCATACAACAAATGTGATTTTTTGCCGTTTTTTGCGATAATGATACGGAACCCTTCGCGCACGAGTCCGACTCGTACTTGTCCGGATTATTCATATAAGCATCCATTCGGAAGAAATTATGTAAATGTGAAAACCATTTCGAAATACCTAGTGTATAGTCTATGTCGAAATCGGCTGATAGGCAAAAATAGTAGTGTTTATATTTAAATAAAACTAGCTGACCCGGCAAACTTTGTTTTGCCATAAAAACACCTACCCTACACCTACCCTACACCTACCCTACACCTACCCTACACCTACCCTACACCTACCCTACACCTACCCTACACCTACCCTACACCTACCCTACACCTACCCTACACCTACCCTACACCTACCCTACACCCACCCTACACCTACCCTACACCTACCCTACACCTACCCTACACCTACCCTACACCTACCCTACACCTACCCTACACCTACCCTACACCTACCCTACACCTACCCTACACCTACCCTACACCTACCCTACACCTACCCTACACCTACCCTACACCTACCCTACACCTACCCTACACCTACACCTACCCTTTTCAACCTTTTTAAATGTTTTTTTTTTTTTTTTAAAAACGTTGCCCCACACTAGGAATTTCTTCCTGTAAACATATAAACTCACATACACAAACACCCAGAGCCGGAGCAACTATCTGTAGGTCATACAAATATTTGTTCCGTGCGGGAATCGAACCCGCGACACGCAGCGCAGCAGTCAATCGCTTAACCACTGCGCCAACCGTGCGCCCAATATTTTTATATATATAGATTACTAGCTGTTGCCCGCGGCTTCGATCCCGTGGACCACCCCACAGGACCCATTTTCAGGATTAAAAAATAGCCTATGTCACTCAGGAATAATGTAGCTTTCTATTGGTGAAAGAATTTTTCGAATCGGTCCAGTAGTTTCGGAGCCTATTCGGTACAAACAAACAAAAAAATCTTTCCTCTTTATAATATTAGTATAGACTACAGTGATTGGAAAAACTTTACTCAAGATTTTACAAATCAGTCTGAAATGACCAATTTTTTATCAATGTTTGCAATTTTTGCTAACTATCCAGGCTTGAAAATCTGGTTGGGAAATGTAATTAAGTATTTGAGACAGATACATTTCGAAACTAATTTTGAGCAATAGTGTAATACCACTATTCAATAGGTTGGGGCAAAATTATACATTTTTATTCCTACCTACCCCGTTTGGGCACTACAGACAGGTGACGTTTTGTGTCAATGTCAAATGAGTTCATAGCCCTCACTAGGGCAGCAAAGGCAATCATATAACCGCCTCTTTATATGCAAATAGGTTTAAGGCCATAACTTATTTGCATTGTTAATAACAAGATTGACTTAAATAATATTATTTTCTTTAATATCTATTCAGCATGAACCTATTGATAGACAGGGCAAGCAATAAGTGGGCCAATAACACCAGTTATTAGTGTTATTGTAAGTTATTATTTGATAAAATTGATGACACTCTTTCAACTGGCAAATAAAAATACATGTTTGTATAAAAACTTTTTGTTATTTACATTTGTTTTATTTTTAACCAGTGAGGTAATTTATATGAATATTTTATTATTGTCATTTAGTTTATGATTTTAAATAAAAAATTTGAAACTGAGATTTGACTAACTACTACTTCTTATAGCCTGACAACCAGTCAAAATTCGGCATTTAAGTAGGTTTTGATGTTCATAAAAGCAATTTCTCAATTCAGAAGTTACCTTTAATGTTGTTATAAACAGCATTAAGTATATCTGGCAAAATATAAGTGTACTATTTGCTGAACCTCTGCCTTCGGGGAATATTTATAGGCATGATGTTATGTACAAAAAATTATGTACATTTTAAGGTCTCAACATTATACAATGTGTCTGGATGTGGACTCGTAGTAATAAATACACTTAATTATATTGATAAAAACACCACATAAGCCTTTTAATTCTGATAAATTATGCGAAATTGCGCAGGCGTTCTTTTTAGGCTTACCTATAGCTTTAAGTCTTTTCTCATTATGTAGACCAACTCAAAGACTAACAAAAAAATCAATCAAAGACATGTGCCAATCCCTCAACAAATTTGCAAATTTTAGGAAATGCAATAAATTATTCTAGAATTATGTTTAAAATTGTCTTTTATGGCTTAATACAAAAATATCTCATCTTTTGATTGTTAGTTGAATTTTTGTTTAAATTTTGCCGTGGTTGAAAAATAACATTCAATGTATGCCTCTGTGTGACCTAGGTCCATTATTATGGTTTTTAGACTATGTTTGGATATCATAATAAGTAAGTCAGGTACAAAAATTTCTCTATCTTGTGTGAGTTTTAGGAATATATCTATATGAGGAGAGATTTTATAGATTTTTCATTTTTATTACTACAAGTCCGGACAGATTGTATAATTGACACTATGGGAAATAGCCAGATAGCCCCAACACAAGTTTATTTAATTACATACTGGGGCTACCTCCAACTATGTAATGCAGTTTAATGTCTGAGTAATAATAAAAACATTTTGACTTCATTTCATTTGATTCATAACGTGCTTGGAAGGCAATAATTAAATAATTTTACTAATTTACAATCTCATTAGGTCTGTTTGGATTGATAAATAGCTTCTTTATCATAATGATGCAATGCCAGTAACTTAATTGCAGGTGATACATAATTATGTTAATATTGTTTTAAAAATCAATTGCGAGTAAATTATAATAATGTTTCCTAAAAAATATCAAAACAATGTCAGGAATATGCTGATTTATCATAGTTTGAGTTTAAAAACTTGCAGTTTTCATATAAGAACCTCCTCTTATTTTTGAAGCTGACTGCTGATTGATTAAAAATAAATTCAAAGTAAAAATCACCATGCTTTTTTAATCATCTATATATCATATAAAAGGACGATAATTTATGGTAGGATAGCAAAGTTATTACTGATAAAAGATAATTGTTTTTCTAATAAATCTCAAAAAAAAAACAAAAACAATTTAAATAAAAGTTTTCTTTTAAATCAATTCGTAAGGCAGAATGTAATGGCTGCCTTTGCCTAAATATTTAATGACATTGACGTATAAGAGACTTGTTTTATTTGTCAAAACAAAACCATGCTGATGACGCTGATGTCAACAAACGAAAATCAAATAAAAATTCCGAGGCCATATGACATAACCTTGCTTTTTACCCACTAAAATGTTCCTAAAGGGACAGCAATTGTTACAAATTAGCTTTACTACGATCACGTGTGACAAACCAATTGAAGATCATCAAATAAATGACGTAAAAAAATAAATCGTAATTTATAAACCATGTGGTGGACATAACATTCATGAATTAACGTTATAACCAGGCTAAATTGCAATGAGCGTTACAAACAAACAAAAGTTTTACAACTTTAGAGAATTTCATTCTGTCGCATTATTTTGGAGACAAGGTAAACGCACACCTGACCTGATTATTTACAGTATTAGACACGTTTTTAAAACAAATCACTCACCCGGACGGATTACTTGACGAGAGAATATTTTGCGAGAAGTTTCACTGTTTTTTATATTCGTGTATTTACAGCAGCGCAGCGGCAACTTGTATTGTGGAGGAAGTAATTGTAGTTTGTACTGTTTCGACTGTATTCATTCATTTGTTTGAATCAGTTTGACGTTAAGTGTGCGACAAGGATAGAACATCGGATTTGTTCGGAAAGATCAAAGATGCGTTCCGAATTTTAGTCAAGTTTTTGCTGTACAAGTATTCTTTAGTTTTTTTTTGTAATTTCTATCAAGTAGTTAGAAGAAGTCTAGGCTTTGCCCGCACTGCGATTTTTATTCGCGCGATTTTTTTTCCGCCCATTCTGCGACCTATAGAATTGTATGGAGCTGCCCGCATAGAGGTAAAAAAATCGCGCGGATAAAATACTAAAAAAATTCGCACGAATAAAAATCGCAATGCGTGTTAAGCCTTATCTATCATATTATATTAAACTTACTAGCCCGAAGCATCAGAAACCCAAGCTGTTTATTTACTGTTTCCATGTAAATAAGCAATTAAGTTACATCCAGGTGATAAAAACTTATTTTTGTTTCTTCAGATGACTTTCATTTTATGTTATCTTTTCGCATGCGACCATGCGACTTTTATAGTTATTATATATTATTGTTTATCTCCTTTACGTTATGAAAGATCATAAGATTTATTTTGGTTCAAACAAAGCCTTTATACAAAGATATTTAATAGGGTAAAAATTTAATCGAAATCCAAATTAACATTTCGATAATTTAGTTAACCTTGATCGTTCGGCTCTCTGTATCGTATGTAATCAGTTTCGGAACGTACTTATAGTCGTATTTTCCTTCGAACCATTTTGATACTTGTTTTTTTTTTAACATCCTCACGCCAAAATATTGTCTAGTTTTTATAATAATTTCTTACAAATTAATTGAGGAAGGAGTAGTTTTATTATTCTAAAGCTATTACAGTTATTGCTGAATGTTTTGCAAAAAGCGCTCTCCTCATAAATTTCCTGATACCTAAATTAAGGGAACAACAAAAAACTCAGTTTGGTTGTTTGTTGGGGTCTTGTTGGAGGAATGAAAATACTGTCTTCATTCGTATCTTCAATTTTATTCCTTACTGTTGTTACAACTGTATGTAACAATTGTACAGTCGGACACATTACATACTTTCAAAAAGTTTCATTTCGTATTTTAAACACTTAATGTTTATTTAATAAAACGTTTATGTATAGTCTTATATATTATACTTAATGTTAAATTATTAAGCTTTAATCCAAACATCCAAAATCTTATCAAATCAATGTTGCTAATAAGTAAAAGTATCAAGACTATTCCGTCCCTCTACTCAACTTGTTATCAAGCCGGGCCGGTCGTGTACCTACGCAGCGGAGCACGTGGTGATATTCCTCACATCCCCGAACACAAACTTTATAAAAGGCCCTCGCTGTGCCGTGGAACAAACGCGCGACCCTAGTCTTGCAATTTCAACACAAGAATACTCGCGCTACACAGAAAATGGCTACACCGAAAGAAGGTAAACTTTTTATTTACATTTTGAAAGTTTTCGACTGTCAAAGATAACCCGCCTAAATTAAAAAGACCATAGACGAACGAGGACAACAATACTCAAAGTATTTTTTTTTCTTCGCTACGGAATTGCTTTGTTCGGCCTTGAGGATAAATTAGATGCTGGATCTTTTTATTCGTTTTTATTATTTGTTAGTATTGTTGATACGAGTTTTTGTTATCTTTTTTGACTGGATAATATGTTCTATTCATTTGATAGGACAGCCATGATCTGTAATCTTTATAACTGTTATGCGACTCGTCTATTTCTTGCAGTTTTAAAAACTAACTATAACGTAGTTTTACTTTCTCTGTGTAACTAACTACAATACCGACCTTTTTTTCCTTCGTGCACCTTCCTTATTTCAGTACCTAAGTATTGTGTAATTTTCTACACTCACAATAGCGAGTCATACTTACCTTCATGCATAAATAAGAATACCTATGTAATTTGAAGATTAGTTACGAAGCTATAAATAAACATGAACCGATAATAACCCATTTAATTATTCCGTCGACTCGAACAGCATATTCTACCTTCTCCTTCAAATTATTCTATTTTATCTGATACCAAATAAGATTTTCTATAACCACCTCACAACTTTAAAGCTTCAAAGCTCCAGAGCCTTGAACATCGTCGTCGAGTTGCCAGTTTGTCGGTTTATTATCGGTTTCACTTCGGCGAGTGTGCCATGGAATTTCATGATCTAATTACACCTAGCCCGTTTCATCATCGGACTACCAGACGTACGGCGATGCGCCATCGGTACATGGTGGACATTCCACCCATACGCACCAAACGTTTTGTGCACAACACTTTTATTGTGCGTACAGATATGGAGTGGAATTCCCTGCCGGAGTCTGTGTTTCCCGACAGCTACAATCTAGGGGTCTTTAATTAAAGAGTGAATAGGTTTTTATAGGCAAGCGTGATTCACCGTCGACCACATCATCGCTTACCATCAGGTGAGATAGTGGTCAAGCGCGAGCCTATAGTATATAAAAAAAAAAACAACTTCACCAGCACACCTTGACCATAACCAGTGTTTCATACGCTACTGACTACCCAAAGCAAACAGCTTACAATTCAAACTGCATTACTTTTTAGTTCTTCGATTCCCCGTCTTTAAAAATACTGAGGGCAATGTATTTTAAATATTTAAAAGCATGCTTTAGTTGAAAGGAATGTAGATAGGTAGTTACCTGGACAGCACGCTGAGGCATGGGGTAATGTGACCCAACCAGAGTGGTCCATAGCATAGACCGACCGGAATAATGAAGAAAACTTTTATAATTTTAAGTCCATGACTAAAGAAACATGAGGCATTTATCTGAGTGAGGCATGGTTTATTGACCCATCTATAAATTGTAGTGTTGTGCATAGCTACGAAAAAACTTTACCGCGCGAAATTCAAGTGTTTTAAATATTAAATATTTTTTTCCAGTTGGCGGCTACAAGCTTGGAGGCCTCATCATCGAGGGCAAAACAAAGCAAGTTTTTGACTTGCCAGAAGTGCCCGGCCACTGCCTTCTTCTGAACAAGGACCGCATCACCGCTGGAGATGGTGTCAAAGCACACGACCTTGAGGGAAAGGCCGCTATCTCTAACCAGACCAACGCCAAAGTCTTCGATATTCTTATGTCTGCTGGTAAGAAATGTACCTTTATGTTTTTTAGGGTTCCGTACCCAAAGGGTAAAAACGGGACCCTATTACTGAGACTCCGCGATCCGTCTGTCTGTCTGTCCGTCTGTCACCAGGCTGTATCTCATGAACCGTGATAGCTAGACTGCTGACATTTTCACAGATGATGTATTTCTGTTGCCGCTATAACAACAAATACTAAAAACAGAATAAAATAAATATTTAAGTGGGGCTCCCATACAACAAAGGTTTTTTTGCCGTTTTTTGCGATAATGTAGGTACGGAACCCTTCGTGCGCGTGTCCGACTCGCACTTGGCCGGTTTTTAAATGATCCGCCCGACTACAGTTACCTCCTCGTTTAAGGCTAACTAAGCGCGCGCAACGAATATTAATTGTTACGGATAATAATCGCATATCTGTGATCAAACCAATATAATATGTACTAGAGTCCACGTAGTATAATATATTCATCTATTTCATCACATAAAAAAACAATGGAACCGCAGGCTTATTACGTATCTTTTGCAAGAGCAAAACGATAGCGATTTTTGCGCAATAATTGCTCTTCCATACAGAAGTTTTATAGTTATTGGCGGTTTTTTTTTATTTAAGTGTATTTGACAAACAGCGAGCGATTAGCAAACGATTGTGTAGGACCTACCATACCCACACTGCAGGTAACTCCGACTTTTATGACATCAAGCGTTTGATCGCTATCGTTTTGCTCTTGCAAAAGATACGTAATAAGCCTGCCGATTTAATTTTATAGTGTGCACTTTGCCTAACAGCCTTGTGGTGTAGATACTTGCCAGCAAGCAGGTGCACGCTCGCTGCTACGATAGTGGAGTCAAATATAAAACCGGCCAAGTGCGAGTCGGACTCACGCACGAAGGGTTCCGTACCAGTATCGCAAAAAAATCACGTCTGTTGTATAAGAGCCCCACTTAAACATTTATTTTATTCTGTTTTTAGTATTTGTTGTTATAGCGGCAACAGAAATACATCATCTGTGAAAATTTTCAACTGTCTAGCTATCACGGTTCATGAGATACAGCCTGGCGACAGACAGACAGACGGACCGTGGATTCTTAGTAATAGGTACCCGTTTTTACCCTTTGGTTACGGAACCCTATATAAAACGGTATTTTTTTTCTAATAAAAGGTTTTTTTTTACTTTTTTTGTTGGCCACATTTGGATTTTTAACGCATGCCTCACAGCCGTAGATTGAAAATCGAACAAGGCGAGGAGAATCACGCGTCTTTTTCTGTCTGAAAATACGCTTTTGGCAATGAATTAATTTAGCTCATGATGTTCATTATTAATTTAGCTCATGTTGCTGTTTATTAATTGGCAACCGCAAATAATTAACAGATCGTCTCCTGTGGTCCGATACTTTGGTCCAAGTGTAATCGAGTCGAGTGCCCTTCGTACGTCACACGTACATAATTTATCTTTAACTCAGATTACAATACTCTTCTGTTAGTCTTATCAAAGAGATAAACGTATATGGTCAAATGATGTAACACTGGAGGTCTGGCCAAAGAACGGAGTTACCAAAATAGCTCTTATTGCTATGGTGATAGATTTTGCTTTTTAATTAATGTTCACATACTTATTGGAGTTTTTTTTTCTTAGAGAATTCATCGCATGTGTGTAGTTAGTGCACTTTTACTACCAAGTACTACCAACAGACAGACTCAACGATAGTGTCATAATTATTTAGCTAAATTAGCGCAACTTGACAAAAAATACAATCATGCAATTTTTTTTTTGGCACAAGCTTTTTTCGTATTCTTTTCAGCAAGCTCTTTCATTTGACACCCATATCATGGCAGTGTACAAAAAAATAACTAGTCCGCCATCTTGGGCACCACCACCACTTAGCTAACCATGCATTGTCATCCAAACTAAACGTGTATGCCATCTTAATGGGTGGAGGATAACTGCTTTAAATTTGAACCCGAACATACATATTACATACATACATTGCAAGTTAAATAAAGACTTTTAAAACAGTTATTAGGGTTCCGTACCCAAAGGGTAAAAACGGGACCCTATTACTAAGACTCCGCGATCCGTCTGTCTGTCTGTCTGTCTGTCCGTCTGTCACCAGGCTGTATCTCGTGCTAGACATTTGAAATTTTCAGAGATGATATATTTCTGTTGCCGCTATAACAACAAATACTAAAAACAGAAGAAAATACATATTTAAGGGGGGCTCCCATACAACAAACGTGATTTTTTTGCCGTTTTTTGCTCGATATTAATAACGGCAACATGTAGACGCTTGAAATATTCACGAAATATTTAGTTGTATATTCACTTCAAAAAATAATAATAATTAAATTAAAATAAAATAAATTGAGGGGGTTTCCCATACAACAAACGTGTTTTTTTTGCTGATGTTTGCTCGATATTAATAACGGAAACAGGTAGACGCTTGAAATATTCACTATTTAGTTGTATATTCACTTAAAAAAATAGTAATGATTAAATTAAAATAAAATGAATTGCTCCCATACAAAAAACGTGATTCTTTTGCCGTTTTTTGCGATAATGGTACGGAACCCTTCGTGCGCGAGTCCGACACGCACTTGGCCGGTTTTTCGGTAACACGTTACATTCACATGTCGATGACCCTGTCACATTGGCATGACGCTGACGCGAACCCTAAAGTTTTGCCTCTACTATCTGTACTATTATATAATCTGTGCCCCTACCCAAAATGGCTCAACGTGATTAAAGAAGTTTTCACTCAAAAAATATCTCAGAGTGAATATGATACAACTGCTTACAAGAGCAAAAACGGAGTCTTGAGAACTTGAACAGAGTTTAGACTTAGACTACTTACCCCCCAAAGGTCATTATCTATTTACCCCTGCATCGCTTTACCCCATGTAGCAACAATATTACGTATAACTCGTATTATTACGTTCTTATTATTGTGACCCCGTGACCCCGCGCAAACAACAGATAATCTTGTAACAGTTATGAAACATTGCCTTCGTTAAAGGTCATCTTAATAATATTTATGGACTATTATTATCTGTAACGAGTTTGTTTTTTGTAATAATAGAAAACAATTGCTGACGTCATTGGGGTGGATGTGGCTTTAATGGACTTTGTGTTTGTGTTGATGATATGGTTATCTTCGCTAACTAGATTAGGCTATTAAGCTTCATGTACTTACATACTAGAATAAACTGAGATAATAATCTAGCTAATCCCCGTCACGAGAAGCTAGATATTTGGTAAATAAAGAATTCTACTATACTCCATTTGAAATAACATTATACTCGTTTCCAAATCGTTTTGCAGTCCGGTCCACCGATTTTGAGTTCTATCCCGTCAACATAAAGATGACATAAAAAGCATAAACCTGTTACCAAAACCAACTGTCTACTACAGCTACCATTTGTCGTATCACCAACGCAATAGAAGTCAAAATCGGTTGAATGGTCTGTAAAATGGGTTAATTTAAACGTCTATACGTTATCGCAGTTTATGTTACTTATCGACCAAATTCAATCAACTCAAAGTCACAGTGTAGTACGAGACTAAAGAGCAATATCACTTGGTCGGGTTATATTTGGAACTGGAAAGTGTCTACCACAAAACATTAATTATAAAAAAACCGGCCAAGTGCGAGTCGGACTCACGCATGGAGGGTTCCGTACCATTATCGCAAAAAACGGCAAAAAAACACGTTTGTTATAATATGGGACCCCACTTTTTAGTATTTGTTATAGCGGCAACAGAAATACATCATCTGTGAAAATTTCAACTGTCTAGTTATCACGGTTCACGAGATACAGCCTGGTGACAGACGGAGTAATAGGGTCCCGTTTTTACCCTTCGAAAAAACGACAGCGTTAAGATCGCTAAAATATAACTTGACCAAGTGAAATACTCGTTAGTTTCGTATTACGTATATGTTACTTTGAGTTGATTGAATTTGGGAGTATTTGTTCTTGATTGAATTGCCACTACGTAACTTAGTAGAAGTACATTATTTACAAAATTTATAGCTTCTCGTGACGGGGACTTTAGTGATAATTAAATATTCATCTAATAATCGCTAATTAAGTATGTTCTGATAGCGTGATAGCCAATAATCTCAGGCAAGTTTTGACCTACCACCTAGATACCTAGTAAATGTATCTACCTGCTCTGTCACCCACCTCTTCTAACTAGGATCACATGGCTATCATATCCTGACCTACCCTAAGTGGCTCGTCAGACATACCTTCACCAATAAACCAATTCAGTATAGAAAGTTCATCATCATTTCAACCGAGTCATGTACTGCTATACATAGCCCTTCCCCAAGAATCACCACTTTAAACCTTGCTTCTTGCATCCAGAGGATGATTGAAACTAATCCCTTCAATTTCACAATTTCAGGTATCAACACAGCCTTTGTCAAAATCGCGTCACCAACAGCTTTTGTCTCCAAGAAATGCGATATGATCCCGATTGAGTGGGTGACCAGACGCCTGGCCACCGGCTCCTTCCTCAAGAGAAACCCTGGCGTGCCCGAGGGCTTCAGGTTCACTCCTCCTAAGCAGGAGACGTTCTACAAGGATGACGCCAATCATGATCCTCAGTGGTCGGAGGAGCAGATCGTGTGTGCCAAGTTTAAGATTAATGGACTTACTATTGGTGAGTACTCTTCTATGTATTAAAATCAGAATTAAAATCGTCCATTTCAATTAATCTTTACACAGGTTACCTTAGGTACCTTACCTACTTTTGAATTGTCAAAAAAAAAAAGATGAATCTAGTTGCTCTCACTCCAATGCTTAAAGTTGCCCCAACTCAATGGAGAAGAACGTGCAAGAAACTCCACGGACACTCTATTCCACCAGTTTTAATTACAAGTATTTAGTTGTACATCATTCTTGTTGAACAAATACATTTTAAGTGAGAACGATGTAAAAAGACGTGCACGTTAAAGCGTCTAGAGTATAACAAACAATTCTAAAAGCAAATTAAATACAGGCCGAGGCAGTTAAGTTATGACCAATCCCAAATGATGGCGCCCGTTCACGAACATGATGCATGGATTGGCACCACTCAGCTCAGCCATCATGAAGGGAACCGAATGGTCCAACACATGTGCCACCATCACACAGACATAATAGAGAGCATGACACACTCAAATGCCAGGGCACACACAAGTCAACGAACGACATTAGGTATTTTAAATGGTGCTTAATCAACTCGGTTGGTCTTCCATAGCGTAGGGTTCTGGTTCGGGCAAAAGTGTTATTGGGGTTTTCCATTAGGACTCTCTGTGTGACAGTCAGTCATTTTGCGGTGTGATTTCCCCGTACCTCGGAAAGCAGCTTAAGTATAAGCCCGTGTTTCTTTGGACGTGAAGGATTGCCGTGACCTTGCCATTGTCTATGAGAGTGATGAAAGAGGGAGAACACTAGTGTTTGCGTTCAAACTTGTGCACTGTGATATTTCCCGTTGAGATCCGCCACTGGAATTGATCGGGAGGACTATATTAATCAAATCTCAAGTCAAGAACCTGCACGATTACCTTATTTTGTACAAATAAAATAAAAAAACTGGATCCCGTTTCAAAATAGTTAGTACCATACTATGACGAGTTAAAGCCTTTACCTATTGTTCCGTTGTTTGAGAGTGTGTCGGAGATATACAGGACGAATACAACTATCAATTTTTTCACAACAGAATCATGATGGGATTGACATGGCCCCAAAGTATACATATTTCTGCAGACTTCATCCATGCAGAAACTCTACTTACATTCTCTTGTTTCTCATAAATAAATATGGCCCCCTCTTCACTCTATCTTATCTCCCATCAGGTCAAGATGAAGTAGACTACATGAGGAAGGCCACAATCCTGGTGTTCGAGATCTTGGAGAAGGCGTGGGCCCTCCGTGACTGCGCGCTCATTGACATGAAGATCGAATTTGGCGTTGACCCTGAAGGTGAGTTAAATTGATTATGTTTCGTTCTTATATATTAGGTTTAGGTTTTATTTTTAGTTTTCCAACATCATACCGATTTTTCCTGAAATATTCGCTGCAAAAGCTAGTCCAACAAATGTTGTCCACATTAGTAATATTAGCTGCATCTGGCAATATTGCCTCAACATGGTAACATTGCTTACACGCTAATATTGCCCATACTTGAAGGTTTTACTTGCAAAGTAAGCTCTATTAAAAAGGCAATATTTCATTTATTACGTTTGGCATGAATCTGCTGCCTTATTGCGAAATGAAATCGGCAAGGCAAAGGACAAAGAGTATATTACCTACTACGCTATTTGGATTTCCGTCTATGTGATAGGTCGATTTTTCATACTGTTTGCCTTTTGCCTTGCCGAATTCATTACCAAAAAAAGCAAAAAGGCTGCTGGTAGAATCAGTCAGCCCTAGTACCTATAAATATCGCTGACTGGCAATTGTTTTCATCTTTGCTGATATGAGCGAAAAAAACCCTGTGTCTTAAAACATGGCACCCGTCGATAAAATATATTGTTCATTTGTACAGGTAACATCCTATTGGCCGACGTCATTGACTCCGACTCCTGGAGGCTTTGGCCCTCTGGTGACAAGAGGCTTATGGTTGACAAACAGGTAAGATTCTAAAAAAAAAACAATCTCTGTGTTGCCTGATAGCTAAAACCTAGGGGTCTTTAAGGCAAGAGTGAGTAGGTTACTTCTAGGCAAGCGTGCTTCACCGTCGACAACATCTTAGCTTACCATCAGGTGATATGGTGGTCAACCGCGAGCCTATGAATGAAAAATACATCATATAAGCATGTCGCTGACGCGAACCCGTAAGTTTTGTCCCTACCAAAAATCATTCAATGCGGATAAAGAAGATTTCACTTCAAAAATTCCATGCCAAACTAAGATAGGGCCTCTCAAAAGGACTACGAGGTACGGGCTATGGTAAACTAGCTTCTGCTAGCGGCTTCGCTCGCTTGAATGTCGAAAATTATCCCAAGGGAACATATTCCCGCGATGAAAAGTATCCTATGTGCTATTCCAGACTATAATCTATCTCTGAGCCAAATTTCATCCAGATCCGTTCAGTAGTGTTTGCGTGAAGAAGTAACAAACATACAAACACACTCACAAACTTTCGCCTTTATAATAGAGTGATAAACTTTTTTGAAAGCCTAGCCACAGCTTCGCAATACCTAAGGTACCTACAACCCAAGTCGGTAGTATTTTTTTGCAATATTTTTTTTATTTTTCACTTTTTTGTTGTACCTACCTAATAGGCAAGTTGTTTAGTAACCCATAACGCCAGAATAGATTACTGAAATACCATGAAACTTGAACATAAACGGTGAAATGAGAGATCTACGTACCCCTTAAGAGCGTACTGGCGTGATGTTATGTTATGAAATGGTATAAACAATGAACAGACATGCGATTGCAGCAATCCCGAAAGACATTCATGCCGACATTTATTGAAGAGTTCTGTTGTATATCGCCGAAGTTCTTCATCAGATCTTCACCAAATTAAAATGTGACCAATTTCGAAACATCCTCTTTCAAACAAAAAAAGAATTTTCAAAATCGGTCCACAATTGACGGAGATATCGGTGAACATACACAAAAAAAACATATGTAATGTCGAACATAGATCCTCCTCCTTTTTGGTAAGTCGATTTATAAAAGATAGCTTGATCTCTGCGACAACTGTCAGTATCAATATAGACAATAGCGCTTGACAGGCTAACAATAACGAATAAGTCAGTTTGACATATGTCGCAGAGATCAAGCTATCTTTTAAGAAGTATAAGTAGCTATTAATCTTCTAGTCAGCTTTTATTTTAAAAGCTGAACCCGAGAAAAGTACGGCACGGGCTATTTAAAGGACCTTTAAATAGCCCGTGCCGTACTTTTCTCTTGTATGTACAGGTCCCGTCACGTAAAAAGAACGCTGGCCTTGAATCTGCACACTGAGCGATTTATCGATCAAAGTGGTGGTATGAAGGGGGCGCGACGGGGGAATGCTCCGCCAGTGTTTCTGTGCGCGCACGCTATTGGTTCGTCAGTTGATCCATGCTTCCCGCGCTGATATCACGCTTGTTCGCTCCCAAAATACAGTCGCACACACAACTTTCTTTGCACGACGAAGGTTTTAAAAATGAAGAAAAGTAAAATTACTTATGGTATTTATTTTTTATGAAGAAAGTAGTTGAGAAAGGAGCATTTGATAATTTATAATGATAAGATATTTATATATTTATAATAAGATCGAAATAAAAAAATATTCTTAAGTAAAGATTGACTTATTTATTACCAGCCTTTTCCAAAGTTTTAAGTAGCTACTAGCTAATAAGTACCTATTATGATTCTACAACAAAACAATTACTCTTATAAAACAATATCCTAGTACTTTAGAACGTGACTGTACCCATGCGCAAACACATCCCCTCCACTGTCGCTCAGCGTCCTTTTTACGTGACGGGACCTGTACCTACGGTGTTATATTGCTGGCATTTTAATACAACACATGTGAACATTAATATAGAACCTTTTTTAGAGCATTATTCGGCTTGTAGCTGTGAGTATTGCTATTATTCTTGTGATAGATGGATCGACACCGTAAAACAAAAACAATGGTTTCTTTCGGTAAACAAAAGAAATTCTTTACTTCGAAACTATATCCAGCAAACAAGTCTACTTTGTGATATATTAATCAGTCTTTATTTATATTATTCTGTATGTAAGCGTTTAATGAGTTCACAATGTTCACCTTTCTAGAGCTCACGAAATTATAATGGTACACATGTGAGACTTTAAAGAGGTCAAAACTTTAATTTAGAGTTACAAAGGTTAACTGTAGTTGGAGACAATACCTACCATTTTGTTCAGTCATAACCTATAATATTTCGCCCCGCTTGGTAACCAAAAAATCAAAAAAACGACTTGTGCGCATCTAACGACTCTTACCAAGTTACGTGCCGACAACTACAGCTTTAATTTTTTTTATGTTCATTGCCCTCCCAAACGACAATCCTGGATCCGCCACTGCATTAAACCATTGCTGACTCTGAATAGGTAGATTAGAATACATTAATTATTCGCAAAAACACAAGACAACAGCAACAATTACAAAGTAAAAGATTAATAATAAAGAATTATGTACTGTACCTACAATCCAAAATTGAGCTGAGCGTGCTCATGTTGGAAGGGCCACCAACTCAGCATTTACTGGGCAGTGATGGACCACCTTTGCACCTTATTACTATGGGTATAAAGACGAAAACCGCCTGTCCAATTGCTCATGTCTAGTTATCTTTGGTCCCCAGGTATACAGAAACCTGGCGACAGTGACTGCAGCTGACCTGGACGTGGTGAAGCGTAACTTCGGATGGGTGAAGGACCAGCTCGACCACTTGAAGCCAAATGTGCACCACAAAGTCGTGATCTTCATGGGTTCGCCTGCCGATCAGGACCATTGCCAGAAGATCGCTAAAGGTAAACTTTTTTTCTAAGGTATTTTCCATAATCTTCCACAACCTGATATTGCCCACGGATGAGCAAAGCATGTGGCCCAGTAGTATCGGCCGCGACTTACAAGTTGTAGGTCGTGGGTTCGAGCCCAGGCAGGCGCTTTACTTTGTGTAAATTATTTCATCACCACTGCTCTCAAAACGGTGAAGGAAAACATCGTGAGGAAACCGGCATGTCCCAGAACCAAAAATTCGAAGACATGTGACATCCACCAACCCGCACTGGGCCCGTGTGGTGGATAGCGGCCCATTCCCTCTCACAGAGAGTAGGCCTGTATCCCAGCAGTGGGAACAATAATAGGCTGATGATGTGATGAGATGTGACATCGTAGCAAGGGCGTTGAACCATGTCATGAACCACTATCATCTACTGCAGCTGTATCATCATATCAGCCGAAAGACGTCCACTGCTAGACATAGGCCTCCCCCAAGCGTCGCCACATTGACCGGTCCCGTGCGTCCCGCATCCAGCGGATCCTCGCAACCTTCACCAGGTCATCGGTCCACTTGGTGGGAGGCCTTCCAACGCAACGCTTTCCGGTTCGCGGTCGCCACTCCAGAACCTTTCTGCCCCCTCGGCCATCCGCTCTAGGAGCAATTTGCCCTGCCTCTGCCCACTGCCACTTAAGTTAGGCAATTGCAGCTGTATACCAGTATTTATGTTGCAACTGGAACTTCCACGACCGAGTTAAACCTTACCTTATACACTTTTCATCACGCCAACATTAACAAAAATCCTTCATTACCTCCACAGCGGCTCGCGAACTCGGCCTTAGCGTAGACCTGCGCGTGACCTCAGCACACAAGGCCACAGAGGAGACCCTTCGCATCATGCAGCAGTACGAGGACACCCACGGAGCCCTGGTCTTCATCGCAGTCGCCGGCCGGTCCAACGGACTGGGACCAGTGCTGTCTGGCAACACGTCCTACCCCGTGATTAACTGCCCGCCTCCTTCCGATAAAATGGTTCAGGTAAATGTCTAAGGTTCAAATAAACGAGGAAGTGCTTCGAGAAAAGGTAGGTAGTGCCTTGCGCGCGTCTTGGCGGTGGTACTGCCGTGCCCCCTGATACGCGTGATTGTTTTGGAGGATTACCGTGTCGCCTAAGTATGAAGCAATTTAGATTTTGGGGGTCCATTACCTTTATAGCCGAGGTACGTTTCATGTACACAATTTTTTCATGGGATTCTTTAGGTTTGAAAAGGTGAAATGAAGAAATAGACTACTCAAGCCGTTGCATACATAAATATGACAATCGACTTCATCCAGAGATTTTATGAACCTCTAATTTGAAAAGTATTAGGGAATGCATCTTTTACCGGCTTCAAGAACGGATCTATTTAGACGCTTCAAAATTCTATTTATTTAAATAGTAAAATGTTCTGATTCTGAACTTGCCTAATCACCGATATTTTTTCAGGATATCTGGTCATCTCTCTCCGTGCCATCCGGCCTGGGTTGTGCTACGGTTATCTACCCCGACAGCGCTGCGCTCATGGCTGCCCAAATCATCGGCCTTCAAGACTACATCGTGTGGGCCCGCCTTAGAGTGAAGCAGCTCCATATGGCCCATGCGCTTAGGCAAGCCGACCAGAAACTTAGGAACCATGTCTAAATATAAAATATTATTAATCTGTAAAACTCGAATGTTATTTTTGTTTTCTTTTTATACATTTTGTTGCAGTATTTTTGGAAAGGAAGTTTACGTTTTTGATAGAGCCGTTCTTTGCAGTTTTGTTTAGAAAGCAAATGCTGCCATTACATTCCGTATAAAACTGTTTATGTGTATTTTTAACAATAAAATATGAAATATTTATTTGGTTTTTGTTTTACCCTCGTCTGTTTTCTTATGTTCGTGACTACCGCCGGACCTGTGGCCGGACCCCGACGTCAGTCGCTTCCATTTTTAGTAAATAATGACTACTCAATTGTTACCAATTAGTACTCGAACAACAAAATTGGTAGGTACCTTAGTAGGTAGTTTTCGAGAAAATCGACTTTGAAGGTGGTCCTGCGGTAGTCACGCTCCATTCAGCAGGACCACCATGAGCACCGAAAAGTGGGCACATGCTATAGCTATTCTAAGTGTACAAAAAATAACTAACCATAAAAGTGATTCATTTCATATTTACCGAGAAAGCAACGATGACAACTTTCGTTCGCTTGTTCAGCAGGACCATGACTGAATATTGATTCCAAGTTCGAGGAGCCTGTCGCTTTTCACAAACCTACATAGAAAATTACTACCCAGCAAGATAAAATTAGTACCTAAAATTCACAACTAGTATGCCAGTAATTTATGAGATATACCATGCCAATTGTGGGGTGGCGGTAATCACGTTGTTAACTCTGATATTTCTTCCCCAATTTATACAAAAATTACTACTCCTGAAGAAGTTGTAACGACCAAAAATTCAGATACTAAGTGTTGTATTTTAAGAGAAATTAGCTTTCATTACTTTTCCATACTAAATATTCGCGAATAACCCGACCAAATTATGTTGTCAATGGTATTGAGCTATTTAGATGTAATAAAAACAGTTCAATATCTATAATTTTTATACAAACTGTGTACCTAGACACAAAACAAGAAAAAATAAACCGGCCAAGTGCGAGTCGGACTCGCGCACGATGGGTTACGTAACATTATCGCAAAAAACGTCAAAGAAACCACGTTTGTTGTATGGGAGCCCCACTTAAATATTTATTTTACTCTATTTTTAGTATTTGTTGTTATAGCGGCAAATGAAATACATCATCTGTGAAAATGTCAACTGCCTAGCTATCACGGTTCATGAGTTACAGCCTGGTGACAGACGGACAGACAGACAGACAGACGGACCGCGGCGTCTTAGTAATATTGTCCCGTTTTTACCATTTGGGTACGGAACCCTAAAAATAACATGTCGTTACAATATTATCTTTGTTAATAACGTGGGTAGGTAGGTTGTAAGTACTCTAATAATTACTTTTCTGTATTGTAAGTTCTTCTGTGATGTTAGGTTAAGTTAAAACAGGTTGGTTGCCGCAACTCCAGAACCAAGCGCGTATTTTGCATACTATGAATATCATTAAAGAGCGATAGGTATTTCCTATTTTCTGGTAGGTACTAGTTGTGAATTTAGGGTACTAATTTTATCTTGCAGTGTAGTAATGTTCTATGAAGATTTGAGGAAAGCCGCAGGATCCTCAAACTTGGAATCATTATTCAAAGACCAGCTAAACGAGCGAGCGAAGGTTATCATCGTTGATTTCTCGGTAATTTAGTTTCAGTTCTGTTTTTTTTCACGAAATGAATCACATTTATGGGTACCTAGTAATTATTTTTATACTTAGAATATAGATGTAGCATGGGCCCTTTTTTGGCGCTCATGGTGGTCCTGCTGAATGGAGCGTGACTACCGCCGGACCACCTTCAAAGTCGATTTTCTCGAAAACTTCTAAGGTAACAATTTTATTGTTCGAGTACTAATTGGTATCAATTGAGTAGTAATTATTTACCAAATATGGAAGCGATTGGCGTTGAGTTCCGGCAGTAGTCACGAACATTGTATTCTTGATCTGGTTGGTAGCGCAGTGAAGAAAATGCATTAGTGGATGTGGTCCACCCGTCCCAGGAAATTGAATACTACACAGGGGTATAATTATAAAGCACTACTTAAATTTTAGTATGACCAAAAGAATGCCTGAATTGCCCAAACTCGGTCTATATCTTTGCCTATACCGCAATGTTACAGACCGAGTTACATTACCTAACCTGACCATGGAATTGAACCCAAGACTCCATGCTCAGTTAAGTTACGCTGGACCGACCACTCGACCGATGAGTCAGTGGGCTTATGTAATTTAGGTTATCAATGACGAAATGTTACAACATACTTCTGTTCGCGAATCCATTAGTACAGTAAACCAGGCCCGTGCAATCTTATCTTCGGAAGAGTTTCTACTCTTTCAGTCACTTTTGTGTGTAAAGTTTTGCAACACTGCATTATTTTTTGACCTTGGCAATACTGCAAATCAAATGTCAATGTCAGGTTTCCTGCAAAAGTGTCGTGCGAGTGCGTATTGTGGAGTTTTAAAAATAAGTAAATCTTACAGACCGATTCATACGTTTAAAATGGCAGATAAATCTACAGATTATTCTAGTGCCAATGGTTTTGAGAGTAAAACTCCGTTCCTGATCGGTGTGGCGGGAGGCACGGCCAGCGGGAAGGTAAGTCTAACCTAATGTTTTGGTATACCATTATCGATTTTCTCTCTTGAGATGTTACTTACGTAACCAAGAATTCTGCGGCGTAGTTTTTTCAGAAAATATTTTAAATTACAATATAAATTGCTTGAAAACCATTTTGATTGACTACGTCGTATGTATAACCTCCATGGACCAACCTCATTGTGGCATAGGGATAATTTTTACTTCCAATTTTAATGAAAACATTGCTATCTATATTATAATCAAACACAATACTCCCCAGATAGTTTAGTATCTGTTCTGTATGCTTGATAATCTATGAATAATTGATTAAACATGCAGTTTAGCACTGTATCATTGAAAACCTTTTAATCTGCAGAATAGACAAAAATGTAATAAACCATGACATTGCAATGAATTATTGAAATGTTCAATAATTCAATTAAATATTAAATTCATAACACTATGGGTAGTAATGAAGAATTCATATTAATTTATCAATCACAAGTGTCACAAATTAGCTGTCCACATTGCAGACACAATATTAATTAATCCACTATTCCAATGGACACTGAAATAATAATTAAAAGAGAAAAAGGATTCCTAAAGATTTTACATAAATACACCTTTTTCCATTAGGCTAAAAAACTACAGAAGGTTCTGAAAGATTTTTTAATGAAATTATGATATTCAATAAAATAAAAAAAAAATTGCCTGTCATTTAGCAATTCGAGAAAGATGTGACAATTATGTGGTTGCAAAAAAGTATACATTGAAATGATTGATGAATAGTATTTGTGAAATGCACCATCTGTTTGTACCTCAGTTTAGTCAGTAATATAATATGGAAAAGGTGAACTGTGATTTTTATAAGCAGAATTTTATCCGTGTCAGCTACAAATATTTTTTAAAACTTTGATGTTTGTTTTGATCTTTTATATATACTCTGTATTTTTACATACATTATTACAATTTTCATTTTTAATTTTCAATTCTCATTTTTTTTTTATTCATATACTTCGACGCCTAAGTGTACCTTTCTTTTGTATATAGTGTAAGTACTTAGGTTTAGTAAATATTGTATAGTTTCCTTTTGTTGAGTGTTTAAGTATGTACATATTTACACCTTTGTTTTACAAATAAATTGCATGTATCTAAAACATGTGAAGTACATAAGAGCAAAAAAGAAATAATGTAAAATTTCTATAACTATCTGTGCACTATCTTTTAAAACTTCTATATATATTATTTTTAGGGTTCCGTATCCAAAGGGTAAAAATGGGATACTATTACCGAGACTCCACTGTCCGTCTGACCTCATGAACCGTGATAGCTAGACAATTGAAATTTTCACAAATTATTTATTTCTGTTGTCACTATAACATATTGTTGTCAAATACCTATCTAAATGCAAAAAAGAAACAAAAAGAACTACAAACTTTTTTGCCGTTTAATGCGATAATGGTACGGCACCCTTCGTGCGCGAGTCCGAATCGCACTTGGCCGATTTCTTATAGTGAGTTCTATATGTAATCATCATAATCTTCAAAGATTAGGTCTAGTTTAGCAATTTTCTACCTTAAGGTTACACTAGTCAACGGCACGAACTATTTTGTGCGCGGGGTTAAAATGCATTTTATATCAACCAACAACACGTGCGGAAGAGATAGATGCTGTGATGAGCAGTAGGAAGCTAGTTCGCGTACGAATACACACTTTTGCAAATTTGTAGCGAAATGGATAATGATTTAGGACGAAACCGAGCGCGCGAAATTTTATAATCAGATCTTTGGGAGTCTGGATATCATGAAAAACGACTAAACGTATCTGTTCAAAATTAAATTATTTGCATTGTTGAACTACTAATCTATCTATCCCTGTATGGAGGCCGTTTTGCAATTTTCCGCCTTCTTATGGCATTTATATGCGCCCAAAAATGCGTTAAAATTAGTGTCGAAATGTGGAACTTTCGACGCTCATAACTTTCTAATATTTTCTTTTTTTACTTTTTTGCTTTCATACAGGGCTAGATAATGATGAGACAAATTGATATCACTTTTTATTTTGGACATACATTGTCAAACAGTGGAATAATCCCTAGACTACGTTTGTATTGAAGAATTTTCGACTAGTGTACCCTTAATGCTACAGATGAATTAAAAACCATCACACATTTCACAGTCGACAGTATGCCAGCGCATCATGGAGAAGCTGGGTCAGCAGCACAAGGAGCAGACAGAACGCCGAGTAGTCTGCATCAGCCAGGACTCCTTCTACAGGACCCTGAGCCCCTCAGAGAGGCTCCGTGCTGAACGGGGACAATTTAACTTTGATCACCCTGATGCATTTGATGACAAGAAGCTGCTGGCTATTTTGAAGGATATACTGGCTGGCAAGAAGGTGGAAGTTCCTGAATATGATTATATCACCAACTCTATTAGGTAAGTAAGTTACTATAGTTCATTCGCGTTAAGAACTATCAGGCGGCCTCTCCACCAATCGGGTTGCAACAAATTAGTGAGCTTGTGAGTTGTGACACGATTGGTCGAAGGGCCGGCAGACGGCGATGACTCACTATTTTCTTAACGCGAATGAACTTGATAGTAAATTTCTGAATAGGTAGAAAAGTATGAAATGTGAGACCAAGACTAAACACAAGTCTGATTTCCACTACCAGTATTTTCTAAGGCACCATGTCGCACTAATTGAGGATTAAAATCAAATGAGGCATTATTGTCGCGTTCATTATTTTGGCAAAACCCGAAAGTCCTCTCTGTCGGCGCGACGTGGGGACGATGCGTTCCGGTTAGCTGAACAATGTGGTTGTATACAATTAAACTGCTGTAAACAAACCGCATCATATTTGGGAATATGTAGTTTAGGCAGATGTTGAGCTTATGATGAATCGCGTCAAAGCACACTGAGACAGAGTCGTGCATTTGATCTGGATAGAAATGTGTGCGTTATGTTGTCAAGATAGGGTTCAAAATCCTTTGTATATTTTTAAAAATCCGCTCTGACTATGCATCAATGTGTTTAACCTTCAATTTTCTTAATAGGTTGAAATCTATTAAACTAGCTGACCCCTGCGGCTTCATTCTCGTCAAATGGCTATCTACCTACCTACCACCTACCTGTCTACCCTACCTACCTACCCTACTTAGCTACTTACCCTACACTACCTATCTAGCCACTCACCTAATCTACCTACCTACCCACCTACCCTACCTACCCTACCCTACTTATCAATTTGTTAAACTATTTATTTGAATAAGAATTAATACTACAATCTCAGATGAAGTAAAAAAGGCACCTTTTTAACACGCTTTTATTAGCTTGGTATGTATCAATGTAACGGAATCTTTGAACCTGATTTTCACCCCCTTCAAAACGTCGGAATGATTTGAAACTTTGCACGCCTGTCAAGGACCGATGACAATGCAATAATTTAGTCAAAGTCAAATATATTTGTTCAACAAGGCCAATAAGCAGCACTTTTGAAAGTCAAACAAAAATTAAAATTTACAAGTAATAAAAGTTGATTCTACCGTGCGCGTTTTAATTGTTTGTCCCATTAGCCTTACCAAGATCTTCAGGATTAGCAACTTTTTAGTTCAATTTACCATTAAAGCGTGTTTTTTTAGTTTTTAGAACTACAATTTATTTTACTTCATCTGAGACTACAATACGAATGTAACCACCCCTTGTTTCTACCCGCAGTGATCTAATTAAATTTTAGAACACAAAAGCTGCTATTGTGACTTAACTATGATAGTGAGATATGTTCTCTCATAGACTTTTTTGTAGGTAATAATGAGTACTTTAATCATGTAGTACATAATTTTTAAGTATCATCAATATTTTTCTCAGCGCACGCCAAATAATGAATTCTATAGGCAACATTTTGCTACATCATTGCAATTCTTATAAGGATCTCTTAACTTTTTTGAAAATAATTTACAGCCTATGTTACTCGGGAATAATGTAGCTTTCAATAGGTGAAAGAATTTTTTAAATCGGTCCAGTAGTTTCGGGGCCTATTCGTTACAAACAAACTTATCTTTCCTCTCTATAATATTGGTAAGATGACCACTAGCACAGATAATATAATACTAGCATACAGATGCCTTATCCCATACAAAGAAACCGTGCCGACGTACTGTACTGATTATACTGATTATTGACACCACTGCCACTAGTCTTTACCCTTTACCTTACAATACATTGATCCTATTCTTAACTCAGACCACTTTTATTCAATTGTGTGAAGGTCAGATTTTAAATTAAATAAATGCTGTTGTGTGTTAGTATCTGACATTGAACAATAAAATTGCTATCTGATCTTTACAATTTTGTTATTGAGTTTGAGAGAATGTCTGAAATTCTGTACTCAAATAACAATGGTTTATGCAAACTGACACCTTTAATATCTTGCTGAGGATAAGTTCCCAATATCCTTGATTGATTTGCGTGATTTTGCTAATATTATAAATGAGAAAGTTTGGGTAGATGTGTGTGTTTGTTATTAAATCACGCTAGAACGGCTGAACGGATCTGGATGAAATTTGGCATAGACATAGATTAAAATCTGGAATAACACATAGGCTACTTTTCATCCCGGTGTAATCTTCCCTTGCGATAAGAAACGCGGGCGAAGCCGCTGGCAGAAGCAAGTAGTTAATATAGGGTGCCTTGCCCTTAAACTGGGGGGCGAGCGGGGCAGAGTGGAGCAGCCAAAATCATAATACATTATGTACATAAACTCAAGCCTTTTTCCCTTGGGGATAGGTAGAAACGAGAGAACACCACCTACGATCTTTACATAATCTTTATGATGTAGAAATCCATATCGCATTGCGCTTCTCGTCTAAAATTGGCCGAGTCCTGCACAACTCCGCTCTGTTCGTCTCTCCTTCAGAAAAAACGCACCCTAAATGTAGACTGCCGAGCAAAGCGACTCCGGAGTCTCAAATATGTAGCTTGAGTTGCTCGGCATTCTACCTTAAATTATGTCGCGCTGATTACCTCCAATTTCCAAAATACAAACACAATTTAATGATTGCCTCTCCACCACCAGCCCGTTCCGCTCGCACACCATCTACCCGGCTGATGTGGTGCTCATCGAGGGCATCCTGGTGTTCTACTTCCCGGAGGTGCGCGAGCTGTTCCACATGAAGCTCTTCGTTGATACTGACTCTGATACCAGGCTGGCGAGGAGAGGTATGTGTTCTTTATACAATTTGTTTTAGCACTTTTAACTTTTCTAAAGTAGGATCTGCATAAAGATTCAGGTGTATAATCTGCCCAGTTTAGTTTGGGAATACTTCATGGTGATGGCAACACAAAATTATTTATATTTCTAGTTTTATCTATGATAATTTGTGATCTGTTGTAAAGAGCTGACATACGCTCTCTTCCACTTTCCTGTGAAAACATCATCAATGTTAAAATCTTATTATGGTTTTAGCTTTTTAACACGCTTTTATTAGCTTGGTATGTAACGGAAACTTTGAACGTGATTTTCACCCCCTTCAAAACGTGGGATTGATTTGAAACTTTGCACACTTATCAAGGACCGATGACAATGCAATAATTTAGTCAAATTCAAAGCCAAAGTCAAATATGTTTATTCAACTAGGCCAATAAGCGGCACTTTTGATCATCAAACAAAAATTAAAATTTACAAATAATGAAAGTTGATTCTAAATAGTTTGTTTTTGTGTTTGTTGATTGTTTTGCCTTACCAAGATCTTCAAGATCAGCGACTTTTTAGTTCAATTTACCATTAAAGCGTGTTTTTTTAGTTTTTAGAACTACAATTTTTGTCGTCTTTGTTAGTGGAATGTAGATTGAATAGATTTCAATAGATCCCAATGGGCCGAATTGTCCTAGTTATTTCTCGGCCCCTCCACAAATTAGTGGACTGTAAATGATGTAGGCTGGTAAATTGGTACAATTTGCTTGTTTTATTAATTATTTACTATTACTCACATGAATGCGTGTTGGTCATAGACCATAGGAAAGAGGAGAGCGTATGACAGCTCTTTGCAACCGATCACAGATAAAACTAGACACATAAATAACTTAGTGTTGCCAACAACACTTTTCAATGACAGCATATTGTGCCTTATTTCTTCCCCGTCCAGTATGTGAAGAAAATAGGCCTTTCCCTATGTATTTAAATAGGCCTATCCACTGTACCTATGACTCACAAATACAAATTATCTGATTCTGATTCTGATATGACGGTATTTAAGATGTATTGTGTTGTTTGATTTTGCCGAACGAAGTTTTCAAGTTCGTGCGTATAGATGTCGGACGTAACTTGGCAAGAGTAGTTAGCAACACAAGCACCAGCGGGACGCGGGGAACGTTAAGCACCGTTCCGTGCGCGCGATTGGTTGGCACAAGGATCGATTGACCAATCGCGTCGCGTCCACGTTCCGTTCAAAACCTTGCCAAGTTATATGCCGGGGACTATAATCCTAGTATCACTTGAGGGGTAAATTTTCGAAAACTGAAGAGGAAATATGGGCAGAGAGCGCCGACTTAATTTGCTTAGTAAAAAGTCATAATTCGAGGTTTGGCTCTCGTCTCTTTTCTCCTCCAATTTTGGACTAATTTAGAAGATATTCCATAAACTGGTAAAGTAAGATATATACTATGTCCCTATGTTTTCCTTTTTGCATTTATATTTGTCAAATTTGTACACTAAGCCTCTGTTGACAGCGCAATTTTGAGCTTTTTTTGAGGACTCTAGTGTTTCTAAAGATAATGTATAATCAAAAAGGAAAACATTGGGACATAGTATATATCTTTAATTTTCAGTTTACGGAATATCTTTTAAATTGGTCCAATATTGTAAGAGGAAAGAGACGAGAGCCAAACCCCGAATTATGACTTTTTACTAAGGAAATTCAGTCGGCGCTCTCAGCCCCCGTTTTCTCTTAAGGTCTTTGCAAAAGATGTGTTCTTACATAAAGTAGGTTCTAAGGCTACCGTGAAACAATACACTACTAATGGCTAGAACAGCCACCAGTGAGGCAGTACCAGCTAGTAGCTATATTTGAACGACCATGGGCGAAAATCGCTTGAATATTGAGCCTTTTTCTAACCGAGGACTAGTCTTCGTACTTCCCACACTTCATAGGGATTATTGTATTGCAGTGCCCCGCGACATAATGGAACGAGGCCGCGATCTGGAACAAGTACTGAACCAGTACATGAACTTTGTCAAGCCTGCCTTCGAAGAGTTCTGCTTACCGGTAAGTTTAAACTTTTAGTAGACCTGTAAACTATTGTTTGTTTGTATTTTATCTACCGATGACACAGGAATGGCACGGGGTCTCATTGCTAAGAAAGAAAATTTGGTTCAAATAAATCTCACTAGATGGCGCGACATGTACGTTGTAAGTTATGTACGTATAATTTTCTGGAATTGAACATAAAAATTGTGTGTTCTTGTTTAATCAACTCTCCTAAGTACAAAATTATGGAATATTGGGCTCTTAATTCACATTTCAAAGATTATTTGAACGGATCTTTTAAAATTGATGCCATTAGATGGCGCATTCCACTCGATTGTTAAAATTTGCATTGTAACACATTTTGGTGCAAAAAAACTGTAAAACGTGCAAAAAATACTATAAAACGAACCTTCACTGTATTTAAAGAAATAATATTCACGAACCTAGTAAACTCTTTTACTTGCAAGTCGCTGCTAACACCATCTATTGCCGTGAAACGGGATCGAACGCGATTGATTTAGTTACAAAAATAACAAGATTAATCAGATGAAAAACGCTAGTTACGTCGGCACGGTTTCTTTGTATGGGATGAGTCATCTGTATGCTAGTATTATTTTATCTGTGGGAATGGTTTGCGGCATGCCTATTACAAAGTATTTACCTAGGTATGACGTAGTCAGTTTATTTACATGTTTTGGGTGGATATAGTAAAAGATTTTTAAACCAAGATTAATGGAGTTTCGGAAATTTTGTGAAAATGATTTCATCACCTGGCGGACTCACAGACATTAATCTTACTAGATAACGCAAGTCCCTCCATCTGTATGAAAACCAAGCGTGCCACATTTTCACACACAATTTAAAAACTAATTTACTTACCAATGAAAGAAAACATTTCCAATGCCTCGGCTAACTTTTTTTATGCAGTCTTTATAGCTCAATATGGCATAATAAGGCATTTTTGTAGATTTCGGTGGAATTCCGGTGCCGATAATGCTAAATGAATAGCTAAGCTAATAGTACATTATAGTACAAGTGTGCAATGTTGGTGATTACCGCTGAGGCGCCATTGAGACCCGAGCCGTAGGTGAGGGTCTTAAGAGAGCCGAGGACGGTAATCATCAATACGCACGTGTATTATACGACGTTTTTCAACACACTTGTGAAGAAAATAATAGTAAAAAATCATTTTCAACAATAAAAACGAGTTGTGTTTTTTTTTTCACAATGGCGGGCAAAATTGATCAGTTTTCCTATGCGCGCGCATTTAACAATGGAGATCGGCCATAGACTAAAGACTAAAAGAATGAGGTTTCTTTTTTTTTTTGGCTTTTCGTGGATAGTGTTTTAGCCACGTACAAAATAGGGAATTTCAATTTTTCTTTATTACAGAGCAAATAAAATTTATATTTGAGTGAAAGTTTTATTTATTAAGCACGTACAAGTTGAAATTATCTATTTAAATACGAAGTTGCATGTAATGAGCAAGCAATAGGTACTCAATAATTTATTTGTACTATTGAGCACGATCTTTTTTGTATCGAAACTTTTTTAAGAACAAAGTAATTCAACCAATAAATTTAAAAAAATACTTTATAACTCACTTGTGAATAATAGCAATGAAAAAGTCACAGTTTGATAACAGGTATCATTATGTGCCTAATTGCGGTGAAATTAGAGCCACTTTATGAGCAAGTGTGTTGAAAAGTAATTTACTCCGTCTTTTGACACGCCAAGTACAAACAATCGCGTCATCTGGTTAGATTTATATCTGTGGGCGGACTAATAGGCGGTGGCCGGATGGGCCGAGCCTTAGATCTCCTAAATCTTGAAAAGTTTTTTTTTAAAATAAAATACCAAACAACTGCAAAATATGACTGCCTGAGTAGATAATATGTAGAATGTTAGTGAAAGGCGTCAAACTATCCGAGCTTGCGATGTTTTGCATTCCAATTCTTTTGTTATTGCTAGCAACGATCAGCGCAGTTGTGTTATTAATACACCATCTCACGTTATAAAACCATACACAAAATATATATATTTATTTTAAAATATTTTTTTGCAGACCAAAAAGTTTGCTGACGTCATCATTCCCAGGGGAGCCGACAATCTGGGTGAGACATGTTTATTTATTTATATAATTTGTTTACGTTATTTAGTTCCTGGAATTTATAATATTTTATAGTTTTAAATTGTTGACTGCCTAAAATTGATTATCCAAACAACCCAAGATAACAAAATTGGTCGTAAAAACAACACCATGATAATTAAAAAAAAGTTATTACTATAACCGTTACCAAGCGTCTATAATTCCTGAATGAGGTTCGTTCTCTACTTACGTAATTCACGTTCTTTGATAACAGACTTTCATGAAAAACAATATTATTAATGCTTCAGCGTACTTGAGTATATTAGAGTTGAATTTACCACCGTTTCAAATACCGAATCGCAAACCGTTTTTCTAATTCTATGTGATATTTTAAATCCAAGGTAAGTGACACAAGGTCATAGCCACTGCAACGAGGTCGTATACTGCCACATTCTGTATTCGAACTTTAAAAAAAAGATGCAATAAAAAAGTTTGCAGCGGCTATGCTCTTATGTAGCTGCAAAAAGCGACCGTATTCACCGCGTTTAAAGTCCGTTTTGCATTGTTGCAGTGGCTATTGACCTTATCGTGCATCATATTTGGGATATCATGTATAAGAAGAGATCTTCGCCGCCCAAGATTGTGAATGGGTGCAATGGACATCAGGAGGTGGATGAGACGACTGGGAGACGGATGTCTGGCAGTTCTGAAGATACGCTGAGCCGATAGTAATAGGTTTGAACGGCAATCTGTGACTTTGTGATCTACTCGCTATGATATTTTGTTTGATAAAGATTTGAGGTATGTTTTCTTTTCTTTTGACGGAAGTTTAGGTTTTGGTTTTGTCAAAAAAGGCCCACTTGCACGAAAAACTTAACTCAGAGTTAATTGCTAACACGAGGTTAAATTAACTCTCGAGTTATGGATATCGTGCAAGTGGGCCTAAGGCGGTTACTAGATTGTTTTGTTGCTAATTCAAAATAGGAATGCTTGCTGCCATCTTTCTTTTTCAATTTTGGAATTTCAGAACATACCAAAGATAATTTTTCAAAATAGTGACAATCAACATCACCACCGAAATGTTTTGCGTTATTGATTTGGACATAAACTGCCAAACAGTAAAACGTTTTCAGATTCACGACCATAGAATTGTCTTCAGCAGTGTAGCATAATATTCATACCAAAGACTTGCCGACTTTCGCAATAAAACTTGCAAGCATCTTTCCTCAGTTATTTAACGAGTATAATAGATCACAAGGTCACACACGGGTTCCGACCTTCGAGGGTATGTCACGACCACGTCCCTGTACCTCACAATACACTTGTGTTGTTAACGTATACCCGATTCTATTGCTTGTTGCACATGAGAGATGAAATAAGTCTACTTAAACCTAAACTTTTTTGACTAGGGCATCTGAAACAGACTGGATAATATTGTACCGGTGCAAGACAGAGATGGAGCTGATACGACGTATAGTACCTTCCCTTTTTCGCAAGAAGACATTTATAAATTTCACACTTGCCTTAGAAATAGGGTAGGAATAGGGTAGTTGAACAAAAAATAACTATGTAGTCCGTCAGTTAGAAAACCTAAAGATATTGGGCACCCTTTACTTTAACTTCTGTCACGTAAACAAAAAAATTACGACGGTACAGTGCGTTGAAATATCGTGTGACGTCACAGACAAACTGACGCCACAAGTCCCCACTCAAGGGGGGTGACCATAAGCTCTTAGAGCGGTATCAATTTGATATCGAGTAAGTGACAGATGCGATAGAGCAGTGGTGGCCCAGTGGTATCAGCCGCGACTTACAAGTTGTAGGTCGTGGGTTCGAGGCCAGGCAGGCGCTTTACTTTGTGTAAATTATTTCATCACCACTGCTCTCAAAACGGTGAAGGAAAACATCGTGAGGAAACCGGCATGTCCTAGAACCAAAAATTCGAAGACATGTGGCATCCACCAACCCGCACTGGGCCCGCGTGGTGGATTACGGCCCATTCCCTCTCACAGAGAGGAGGCCTGTGTCCCAGCAGTGGGAACATTAATAGGCTGATGATGTGAAGTGACAGATGTATACAAGTCAGATACATCTGTCCCTTATTCGATTCGATCTCAAATTGATACCGTTCTAAGAGCTTATGGTCACCCCCCTGAACTTTGATGCGCTTTATCTTTGTCAATTTTTATTTATTTGATAAAGCAAAAAATACGGGTCCAATATTATTTGATAATCTGAAATAATATTGGACCCGTATAATAATTTAATAATTTGTAATAATTTGAAATGTCACTAAATATAATTATCATCAGCTGAGATATTGGTCAAGCGCGAGCCTATTTTAAATAAATAAAAAAATAGAATTATAATTTTTCTACCCTGGCAACATCCCTTTTACCAAAAATGGGTCAAAGGCAACAAATTAATGTTTGCCATAATTATGTATGTGTCGAAAATATAAATTAGAATTATCAACGCATAGTAGTAATCATGATGGCATTAATAATGTGATGTTTTAATACCATCATGATTCCATTGCGGCAATGGGATGGTGATATCAGTCATGTATACCTACCTCTGTCTTGCATTAGAATCAAGATAACATTAAAATGGCACTACAATACGGTACCTGAATGTTCTCTTTCTTGTATTCGTATTCGGGGTCACAAATAAGGAACTATCCGCAAAGCTGAGCTCAGATGGCGCCACAGGAATCAGAGTAAACAAACCAAACTGTCAAGCCGACCGGCCGGCTTTTTAGGATATGGCCGGTTTTATTTCTGAAAAACAAAACACTGATGCATTCAGTTAGCAATATTATTATTTGGTTTTTGAAATCTAAAAAACAGTAAATAACGTTCGTTAACCACAAACAGTAGTAGTCGTCATGTTGTTAATTTATTTACTCCACTCCGTCAAGTGCCATCTGGCGGGAGCAATTGGCAGTAATGTTCCCTATTGGTCTCTACGCAAAAAATTCATTCTCATGTGCTGCAAGCAAGATATTTCTCCAATATCTATATGTATAAGTAATATGTAGTTAAGGTTCATTATTGTTTATTATAAGGCTGACGCTTTTCAAAGCATATAGTTTAAGTATATTTGTATAGTGTTTTCACTCATCTTGTGGGGGTATAGAAATATTTTACGTGGTTTTAAACTACCACTGTTTTTTATTTTTGTAGGCTAAGTAGGCACTTGGAAAATGGTAGCTAACACCGATATGTTAAAAAGCTCGCAATATAGTCTGTGATCAAATCTTGTCAAGTGATTATCTGTGGTTTCTAACAGCCAATCACGAAAGAAATCATGAGAATATATGAAAGGAGTTTTGGCGGGAACGTGATGGCGTCTATGTTGCTTCTCTGTTTTATTTGCCTATAATTGTGTTAAATTGAATATTAATAGGTTAAAAATGGTGGTTTTTTATTCTAATAATATTAGTGAACGTGCACGAGTGTGGGCAAGTAAAACACAGGAGCAGAACAAGAGTTTGTACATGGTGTCGACAAAACTCCGTAGAAGCTTCCAATAAAGTTACCGCCATTTTATTGGGGCCTAACTTGGACCTGGACGACTAAAATCTAAAGAAACTGGAACTTCTATTCTAAACTTGACACTGGCTAAATGCACAAACCGTGCGAAGCCAAAATATAAATAAAAAAAATATATATATGAAAGCTAGTTTACCTGCTAGCCAATTAGAGGCTTGATCAATAACGTCAATTATCTTAAAGAGATCTATCTTAGATGAAATATATAAAATATTTTTATATCCCCATAAATATTCTTCGAATTTGTAGTCCAATTTGCTTCACAGGGTTATTAAACTGTATACTTTGTAGCAATTGCCCCAACATTTGACGCTAATATCTCATACAAAATTGTTGGTTTACCAATATTTGTGATTGTGATAAACATTTGTATTTTCGTCAATTTTTTTTTTGGATTCTTGACTAAATTATATGCTTTATTTATCGGGAATTAATATTTAAAATAGCTAAATTAATTTTGACTTATAATAATTTGGTAGTTGGTTAAGATGTATCTAAATTATATCAGGGTTAGCGGTTAAAATGTGTGATCAGTATTTAAAAATACGCCATCAAAATAGAAAATAGTTCATTAAAATGTTTCATCAATTTTTTGGTCGTAAGTGGTCGAATTGAACATATTCATCATCAGCCTAGCCTTTTCCCAACTATATTGGGGTCGGCTTCCAGTCTTACCGGATTCAGCTAAGTGCCAGTGTTTTACATGGAGCGACTGCCTATCTGACCTCCACAACCCAGTAACTGGGTAACACGGTACCCCTTGGCAAGACTGGTGTCAGATCTCAAGCTTCTGACTACTCTTAACGACTGTCAAAGATCTTCAAATGACAGCCGGGACCAACGGCTTAACGTGCTTTCCGCGGCACGGAGGAAACTTGGTATGTTGAAATGGTCACCCTTCCACGGACCGACCTCGTCAAGCGTTGCTTAACCTTGATGATCGACCCGTGCGGCTGTTATTATTTAGCCACGAGCTCCTCCAATTGTCGAATTGAACATATTGCATTTGTTAAAAACTGCCTGATATACTGAAAGGATAAGTGCGTAGTTTCATAATATATTTGGCATGTTTTGGTAACTTTTTGCTTTTGTGCTTAATAACCAGTGATGGCTGTACAATTCAGTGCTTTCGTGACGGTTTTTTTATGGATAAATACTGGTCTGTTTCTGTCCCATAACAACACAGATTACCTCCCAATAGATACCGCTTGCCTACTGTTTTGTTTGATTCCGAGTTCACCAAATTTGGCGGAAGGCACGGGTTGCGCGGGGAGTGACAAGTGCGCCGTGATTGGCTATTGAAGGTCACGGTACCTGTCGTAGTGATAGGACATACGCGTGAAATGTCGATAAAAATATCGATATTTTTCAAACAGAATGGTATTTTATGTAAAATTTCTTAGGCGGCGATTTTATAATTACTTTAATAATAATAAAGAAAAAACATCGATCGAGAAAAGATTTCGATTTTGGCCTGAAGTGATTTAATTTAATTTTAATCCTATGTAAACAGGGTCACACTGAGCTTTTGTTATGAGTATTGCACAATTAGTTCAAAGTTAAAATAAACTAATTTGTTAATTTTTAAATAATCAATTTTAACAAAATTATTATTCTCCTATATACCTAATTAAATATCGATCATCGATACTTTTCGATAAGCAAAAAACGCATTTTTCTCAACATTTTTACTTCGGTGGGAAAAAGATAGCAATATAATAATTCCGTATGAGTGAAAGGGACTTTCACAAAAGACATCAAAGAGCGCTACTGTAAAGTGTGCAATTTTGATTTGCTAACCATTATAACTTGACCTTTTTTAGATTGTTCAATATTTATTACTTTGCCTACCGGTGGAATGCTATCCCATCTTTTTTTGAACTTGAAGGGCTGGTTGATTTTCCACACCATTTTATTGCACGATTCGTCCCTTTTTAACACGCTTTTATTAGCTTGGTATGTATGTATCTATGTATCAATGTAACAATGTATCAATGTATCAATGTAACGGAATCTTTGAACGTGATTTTCACCCACTTCAAAACGTTGGATTGATTTGAAACTTTGCACACTTATCAAGGACCGATGACAATGCAATAATTTAAACAGTTTGTCCCATTATCCTTACCATTAAAGCGTGTTTTTTAGTTTTTAGAACTACAATTTATTTTTAAGGCAAACCGTTGATAAATAATTTTTAAACAGAATTAAAACTAGAAATCGCTTGCGTCCCTACAGCTCTAATGTCTGGTCAACACTAAAGAGATCATACCGTGCATTGAGTTATATCAGCCTAAATAAACTGATGTGTGGTGCGTGTAAGTTGTCTTCTATGCGTAATCTATTGGGAGGTAATCTGTGCATAACAAATGCCTCTTCTTATAAAGAGATGGCACGAGTATAATCACCAAGCTTACTCAAGGCGGGTCGGCGACAGACATTTGACGTATAATAGTGGTTAAGAAGGTATACTAATTAAATATTCCTATAATGTAATGAACGCGCACTTATCCATTTCTCCAACTGAAAACTATTTTGCGCACATTATTATATACGTAGTATGTTTTTCTTTTAATAGTATAGACAATTTTATTTACTTTATCTAAGTATAATTATGTATTTTAATCCACACAAAACTGTGAGTAAAAAGTTTATTTTTTCTTGTAAAATGTTCACTGTCTCAATTAGAAGTATATAATTAATGTTTTTTTTATTTTTTTCAGTTCAATGTGTGTAAGTGAAACTTTGTAGATTAGGAGTAAAAGTTACCATTGCTTTTTTTTTGAATAATTATCAAATCTCCAATAGCTTTTAAAATATAAACTATTTTTCTTACAACAGAGTTTAGTAAACATAATGCTGTTTTTTGCCCAAAATAATGTCCAAAAAGATTCTACTTTTACTGTCTCAAAACGTTATATTTGTCTCATAAAAACACATAAAATAAATACAATATATAATACTAAACTATATATAATACATAAAGCACACTGTTGGTTTTTCAAGCTCGGCTTAGTGCCGAGAACTGAAAAGCCAATAGTGCAATTATATTTGTCTCATAAAACACATAAAATAAATACAATATATATAATACATAAAGTAATAGAATATAGGCGTCCATTTAGGTATTACCTAGTGTTAGCAAAAAAAATGCTGACCAAAAGCATGGGCAAAACTAATTTAAAACGTATACATATTTGTAATAACTGAGCATCAAATCGTATGCAAAATTAGGTTAACATTGTATAATTTACAGACTGATTCAAACAATTGGAAAAGACTAATACATCAATACGATCATGTAGTAAGTGTTAGAATTTACATTGTATTCAACTGTTCACAACTAAATGTCATCTATGCGCCGTCTGTTTCTTAATTAAAATTGTTCATATTTCCTTTCGATATTAGCCTCTTTTCACACTGGGTGCCAGATACCCAGTACAGGTTATCCAGTTCAGACACAAGGTTAAGGGCGAATTTCACTAATAAAACTGAACGCGATCACTACATTTTAGCCGTGTTCTAGAGATGTCAATATATAACAACATTGATGACACACCGCGTGGTTCCCTCTTATAGGGAGGAGGCCTGTGTACCAGCAGTGGGAACGTTAAAAATTATGATTACTAATGATGACACTGATAGCTCTTAAACTTAGTATGCATGTGCTGATTGCGTTCAGTTTCATTGGTGAAATTTACCATAAATGTTTAAGTTTTCATCTAAATTCTAAATAAATTAAAAATATTCTAAATAACTCGCAATGCAATATTATTGATAATAAGATAGAGCTAATATGAAAAGTATATTTACTGGATTCCAGCATCTGCATATAAATTAAAAACTGAAAGAAACAGAGGGTGTGGCCGATTCCAATGATTAAATGTGATAAAAACGTAGTGGAAAACGTAAAAAAATATGTAAAAATGTAGTATTGTTTGTCGTTATATTGGACTTTAGAGTGAACGCGGATATTTGCGGCAAAAGCCACCAGCTAGGATTGGTTACCATACACTTATAAACATAAAAATGTGAAGTACTTGAGTATCTTTAGGCCATGAAAATGAACTATAAACGTCACAAAAAATAAGATTTATATTCAACTAACGTGACAGATTCACAGTAATTGTTATTGAATTGAAATCTTATTATTTCTCGATCTGTCCAAAATTATACCCATTCATCTGTTTTTACTCTCGCCTACATCAGTCTGGCCATAAATATCAATGCCGCAAAACTGCGCATTCAAACTAAGAACAATATCTTAGTTGTAAAATTAACATAGTGAAATATCTTTGAAATATTATTATTGTTTTAAATTTTAAGTTTTGGCAAATTGACTTGTTTTGGTTTTGTGATTATTATTGACTGAAACTTGTAAATTGATTTTCTGGTAAAACTCAATTTTCGTATTTGAACGGACTTAATTTGTTGTATGTATGACATACTAAAAAAATATTATGAATTAGCTTTAAAATCATATCAATTCTGCTGCAAAAGATATTCCTATTACCTACCATTGCATATACAGAATAATATAAGAAAGGAGAAAACAATAATTCAAAACTTTAGGTAATGCTCTTTACAATCGTTAAAACTTACTAAAATATACTTAAAATACTTTAAATTACGTCGTCTGCCCTTTATATTCTGTATAATTTCCTAGAGGAGTATTATGTTGTTTATGCACAATCGCATATTATAATAATAATTATTATTATTATTACGTAGCGCTTTAGCATTTTACGTAGCATTTATATACAGTTGTCGCGTTGATTTGTATCTTCGAATTAATGTGTGTGATGTCCTTTATATTTACTCTAAATATTGTCATTGTTTTGTATAAAACAGCCTTTTTATGATCATACAATGATTATGTCCCTTATTAAATACTGTATAAGAAAGTTTATGCATTCAATTTTCTTTCTCTGAGTATTCTTTCGGCTGTTTTATGCATAACACGATTGTATATTTTACAAATAGTTACGTAAACAGCACAAACGATGTATCTGTTTAATGTTTATTCCCTATCTTATTGTATAATTTACATCTTAAACAATGTATATTTGAAGCCATGTATGTATATTTAAAAGGAATAAAGTGTTTGTAAACTTGAATGTGCGTTTATTTTTTAATCTGAAAGAGTAGAAAATTGCTAAAATATACTCAGTAAATTGTCCTTTATATAAGCCAGAACTAAGAAAGCCCAAGCTAAAGGCTGGATTATGGAGTCACTTTCTAAATACAATCCACCCAAATAGTCAGCAGCATAATTGTATATTTTCGGACACTTTCATTGGTGAAGATACTCTTCGCAAGAGTCCTATATTTTTTGGCAATACCTAATAATTTAAAGAGTATTTCTCATACTCTTTCATGACAAATACTCTTTTTAAATACAATCCACTCATATAGTCAGCAGCCTAAATGTATATTCTCGGACACTTTCATTGGTGAAGTTACTCTTCGCAAGAGTCCAATATTTTTTGGCAATACCTAATTATTTAGAGAGTATTTCTCATACTCTTTCATGACAAATACTCTTTTTAAATAAAATCCACCCAAATAGTCAGCAGCATAATTGTATATTTTCGGACACTTTCATTGGTGAAGATACTCTTCGCAAGAGTCCAATATTTTTTGGCAATACCTAATTATTTATAGAGTATTTCTCATACTCTTTCATGACAAATACTCTTTTTAAATACAATCCACTCATATAGTCAGCAGCCTAAATGTATATTCTCGGACACTTTCATTGGTGAAGTTACTCTTCGCAAGAGTCCAATATTTTTTGGCAATACCTAATTATTTATAGAGTATTTCTCATACTCTTTCCTTTTAAATACAATCCACCCATATAGTCAGCAGCATAATTGTATATTTTTGGACACTTTCATTGACGAAGATACTCTTCGCAAGAGTCCAATATTTTTTGGCAATACCTAATTATTTAAAGAGTATTTCTCATACTCTTTCATGACAAATACTCTTTTTAAATACAATCCACTCATATAGTCAGCAGCCTAAATGTATATTCTCGGACACTTTCATTGACGAAGATACTCTTCGCAAGAGTCCTATATTTTTTTGGCAATACCTAATTATTTAAAGAGTATTTCTCATACTCTTTCATGACAAATACTCTTTTTAAATACAATCCACCCATATAGTCAGCAGCATAATTGTATATTTTCGGACACTTTCATTGGTGAAGATACTCTTCGCAAGAGTCCAAGAATTTTTGGTAAACCTAATTATTTAAAGAGTATTTGTCATACTTTTCCATGAAGTCAAACCCTTTGCCTTGCCGAATTAATTTAGGCAATTAGGCTGCTGGTTTGGATTAAAGAAACACCTAGATTTTTAGGGTTCCGTACCCAAAGGTTAAAATCCGGTACCCAATTACTAAGACTCCGCGGTCCGTCTTTCTGTCTGTCTGTCACCAGGCTGTATCTCATAAGCAGTGATAGCTAGACAGTTGAAATTTTCACAGATGATGTATTTCTATTGCCGCTATAACAACAAATACTAAAAACATAATAAAATAAATATTTAAGATATATACAACAAACGTGATTTTTTTGCCGATTTTTGCGATAATGGTACGGAACCCTACGTGCGCAAGTCCGGCTCGCACTTGGCCGTTTTTTTTTGTATTTTCTCTAACAATTTTCTTTCTTTTGCGCTTTTTGCAAGCTTACACGACGTTTACACCGGGTACACTACTTCTTCAGAACTATTATGTCTAATAAAATGTTGGCTAACTCATTACACATGACGAGGTGTTGTAGGCATCATCCATTTCCATTAGGGCTATGTATATTATAAAAAGTCATACAACTCGTAGAAAGTCAGACAGAGGCAAACTGAGCGACCCATTAAAAAAAATGGACCATGAACAGTTAGTACTTCATTAGTCCATAGAATCAGATTTTATAGTTTATTACCTCTGTTTCGTTTTTAACCGTTTTAGCTAGATTATTAGTCAGCCATACATACATAAAAATAAATTTACTTCATTGAGCAGTTTATTTTTACTTTTTTGCGATTCATGGCATACTTCATCAGTTCATCACTCTGACAAGTTTGTCAATTTATCAGTAAAATAGCTAACTATCTTTTTCAATTTCCAGTGGCAATCGAGCTGATAGTTCAGCACATATCGGACTACCTGAAGCGGAGCCCTATGGACAAGAACATCGCGCTGGAACTCGGGCTCTCCTCTCAGTCGTCGGTGCCGGGGAGTCCGCAGCGTGCCGGGCAAGGGGGCCGGCCGCATTAGACTTATTAGGTACCTAAATGTATGGTGGAGCGCATCAAACTTTTTATGAGAAGTAATCCAAAGTTTTATATTTTTAAGGCCAGCTCTAAGCCATAGGGGAAACTTTATTGTGTTTTACCTCATTATAAGCCTAGTTTGTGGGGAATTACTAGAAAAACTGACTAAAAGAAAAGATTGAGCAAAGTTGAAGACACCATCTTCTTACTTATAATATTATACATGCGAAAATTTGGATGTATGAATGTTTGTTACTCATTTACGCCAAAACGGCTGAACGGGTCTGGATGAAAGTCTGGCATAGCACGTAGGCTACTTTTCATCACGGTCTAATGTTCCCTTGGAATTATAAAACACTTACCACGCGGACGAAACCACTAGCAGAAGCTAGTATCTTACTAATATAAATGCGAAAGTTTGGATGGATATAATATGTTTGTTACTCAATCACGCCAGAATGGCTGAACGGATCTGTATGAAATTTGCCACAGAGACAGATTATAGTCTGGAATAGCACATAGGATACTTTTTATCCCGGTATAATGTTCCCCCGGGACAATTTTTGTATTTCACGCGGGCGATGCCACTGGCGGAAGCTAGTACGAAAATGTATGAAGCCTCGCCTGCCAGGCTTAATCAGTGTCATTATTAGAGACCGGATTATATGCAACATAAAATGCTTGAAATATGCATGAAAAAAGCGCAAAATATGCATAAATAATTGGAAAATATGCAACATTAAAGTTTAAGAAAACTATAAAAAGGAAAAATGTGGTAGGTTTGTATTATTTTAATTCTAAATCAGCATACTATTGGTGAATTATTCAATCATTATTTAACGTTATTATTTTACATCATTATTATTTAACATTTTTGTAAACGTAAACAATCAGGTAGGTAGGTGTTCTAAATGTGTATAGTCTTCAATCAATGAATATAAGTGAAAATTGTTAGTGTATAGGGCGAAATGTTGGTTAAAGAGTTTATTATTACACTTATTAATAGGGTAACCTACCGAAAAGTATAATAAATATAGTGAAAATATGCAATAGATATTAGATATAATATACAATTTCCGCTGTGAATGGGGTAAATATACAATTTCTTATGCAAGTGCATATAATCCGGTCTCTAGTCATCACTATCCGTCAGGCGATTTATTGGGAGAGAACATGTTGGCTCTGAGTTCACCTAACAAATGTCATGTCCCATGTTTCTCTATAAATCAGTCGGTGGTCACTCCCTTCCTCGTCATACCGGCTTATCAAAGTATGCCTGATCCGCATTACATATTAACATCTGTAATTCTTAATCTACTTTTTTTCAGGATAGATATTGGAGCGTCAGCAATAATAATGGGAGAGATTGGAGGCATACGACCAACATCGCAACTGTACCGACTTAGCTGTCGGTATCAAAACACGCGTAAGCTTCGCAATGTGGCGGGAAATGGAATGAAGAGTGACCTTTGTATCCAAAGATAATATTGAATATAAACTCCAAAGTCAGCGACTTTTTGGACGTACAACGTCAGATACGCAGACTTTAAAAAGGTCATAGTGTATAGAGGAGTTGAATGTTACCGACCAAAGTGTTGGCATCGCTTGGAGCTGTGCTCACTCCCTAAGGGACAACGGTCGTGAAGGTACACTTGTAATAAAAACGTTTGGATAGTAGATAAGCTTAAATAAGATATATTAAACTGAATGGGCTCGTGCGTAGACCGGACCCATAGTGGTGTGCCTTGCTGAAAGAGGACGGTATCGAGGTAAATTATTAAAACACGTAGGTATATAGTTGTTTCAAATATCTAAATACATTAGCAACTTTCAAAGTTTCGTCAATTCTCTCCGCAACTCTAGTAACTGCGTTTTAAGCACAAAATATTTTTTTATAGAATCGTGTTCCGCCTTTCAGAGTAAAGTTTCCCGCCAATTTACTGCTGCGCCATATTGAAAAAAAAATAGTTGCACTTTACCATAGATTATAAAGTAAGTAAATAATTTTCTAAACGAAATTTTAAATAGTTAAATCTCATAAGAGAGCTACATATCTAGAAGTAAAAAATATATAATATAAATCTCCTCTAGTTAGCCACTAGTCAAACAATTTGTTTAAACAAAAAATATGCTCAATGGCATTAGTACTTATTCGGTCTGTTAAAAGTTTTGATGTGTTATTTTGTCATTCTATTGAATTGTTAAATAAGATAAAATATTAAATTACGTACCAAGCTTTGGAAGGGACTGTTTTAAATTAAAAATGTCTTTGAAGAACCGTGCGATTACCAAAAATTTTGGGTGTAGTAAAAAGGTTGCTTGTCATAATATGGCCTTCTTCCATTTACAAATATTTCGATAAACCTGATAAGGGGGCGTTAACCAAACATTTTGGGTAGTATAAAAAAGGTTGCATGACATAAGGCAATCGTAAATATACTGATTTTTTTTTTTTTTTTTTAAGAAAAAGCCAAAGTGACTAGAACCTTTTAAAATGTAAGTTTGAGGGTCTGTTTCACAGTGCCCGGATAAGAAAAATCTGCCAGATACTCGTACTTCTGGCATATGTGAAACATCGAAAACGCAGCGTGGCGAAAGAGAGTGTCGCCACACCAACAGCCGCAGCCGAATTGCGTAAGTATATTATCCAAAGCAAAAGAATCGATTCTTTCCCAAAACCGACTTTACGTAGTGCATATTGATACGAAAAGTCGTTTTTGGGAAAGAATCAATTCTTTTGCTTTGGATAATATACTTACGCAATTCGGCTGCCGGTCTGCAGCCTAGTTTTGCGTAAGTGAATTCGGCAAGGCGAAGGATTTGATCCCATCAATCACCAATCACGTGCGAGATGAAAGACGCGTTGAGGATTTCCGTCTATGTGATTGGTAGATTGACGGGGAAAAAGCCTTCGCCTTGCCGAATTACTTACGCTATTAGGCTGCAGATCGGCTAGGCTAGGATAGGCCCCAGGCCTAGACAAAATACTTTTCACACACGCTACGGAACTGAACGTGATCGGCGACACTAGAATTTCGCGGCAAGAAGGTCTTAAGCGCCGTGAAATCCGCGTTCGAGTCGAAATTCTTCGACCGCAGTGGCGTCATTGCCATACATTTTAAAATTAGCGTCTGCCGTTAAGGTTGCCCTAGTCGATAATTCTTCCATATAAACGTAGTCTGGCGATTACTCCACTGTTTGACGGTGTAAGTTCAAAATGAAACAAATGATATAAATTTGTCTCATCATTATCTAGCCCTGTATGGAAACAAAAAGTAAAAAAAACATATTTGAAAGTTATGAGCGTCGAAAGTTGCATATTTCAACAATAATTTTAACGCATCTTTGGGCGCAAATAAATACCATAAGAAGGAAAATTGCAAAAAAAGAATTATACAGATACATTTAGTATTTTTTTTCATGAAATCCATACTCCCAAAGGTCTATTAATCTTTTCAAATTATCAAAGGTTATAAAATTTCGCGCGCTCGTTTTCGTCCTAAATCATCATCCATTTCGCTACAAACTTGCAAAAGTGTGTATTCGTACGCCAATTAGCTTCTTACTGCTCATCACAGCATCTATCACTTTCGCACGTGTTGTCGGATGAGATGGCATGCATTTTAGCCCCGTGCCCAAAATAGTTCTACCCGTCGACTAGACCAACCTTAACGCTATAGACAGGTTCTTTGTCTAGGCCTGCCGACCCGCCGCATTAGATGTTTTACATACCGAATATCTTCCAGATAAGTTAGCTGATACTTATCTGTTGAAACAGGCGATGGGCCGTCTTCTCTTTGAACGTCCTAAACAGTGTGTTACTAGTCAGATATTAAAGGATAAACTAAGGAATGATCGAGGCTGTTGAAAAATGATTGTCGTATTAAAACGCGATGTTCGCTATTATGCTGTTGATTTTATTAATTGTAGTTTGTAAATAGAATAAGCTGTAGCTTGTAGGCTTGAGGCTCTATCCCTCATTGTATTGTACAAGGAAATATGCACGCTTCCGGTAAGTGACGGGGCAGTCATTGAATAATAAGCTTTATTATCTGTGTCATAAAGTGCAAGTTAAATCGCATGAACCCGCTTTAGCAGTCGTCGCGATGTTCGTACAAATTTGCACTATATCGCACTAATAATATAGTCCATTATTCTCTGAACTGGGCCTTAGGTAACCAGACTGCTCAAGTGAGGTCTAGCCGACGTGATGGGCTTAGCCCATTGCTCAAGTGAGGTCTAGCCGACGTGATGGGCTTAGCCCATATAAAATAGCCAATCAAATGTGCCTAATGGCTTCCAATATGACAGTCTGGTTCCACTATGTCACATACCTTGCACTTTTATATACGTAAGTTGCAGAGAAAGTACGATTATAATCGTTACCATCTTGATGATAGAGTTGAAAATGTAAATGGTATAGCATGACATGATAAAAAAAAAATAGTTTCAATTTTTACCTAGGGTGATTATATCTCTTAATAGTTGTAAGCAGCAGATTAGAGATATGAATGTGAGTGGATTATTGCGAACACCGAACGTTTATAATATATCGCGTGAGATTGTAAACTCTTGTCGATAAGACACGGATATGTTGTAAACCAGGGGTCACGAAATGGTGAACCGCGGTCCACATCCGGACCGCCGACCTATTTTTGTAGACCTTAAGGACTAATTTATCCCGCGCTTTGTCTTCAATGCTATCGATTCGACAACGGACGAATAATCTCATCAAAATCTTCATTGATATTGTAACTGTATTTAAGTTAATTATTTAAATTTTAACAAAGTAAATACACGTGATTCTGTTTAGGCCGGAGGGGGAAGGTGGTTTTAAACCTTGCGGACCGCGACGGTGATTTTATTTAAAAAAAAAAAATGGTCCCCAAACGAAAATAATTGGTGACCCCTGTTGTAATAGAATTTGAATGGGATTAATTTATTGTATTTGAAACGATCTGTTCACAATATATCGAGAGCTTGTAATACCGCAAGATGTATTACAAACTTACGGTGTTTGCAATAAACCGGTGACAATGAACACATCTTTTAAAATAAAATAGAAACTTGAAATAATTTATGGTGTACTTCCATAATGCCTTGTGTATGTTGATTATTTTTAATTATTAAATGCTGATTTGTTATTAATTAATGCAAAAGAATTTAAGATAGTTTTCGTAGTTTCGTTTTGAGATAATTGCAGATTTATGAACTTACTCATTATAATTTTAAGAAGATTAAAAGACAATCAAATGAAGAGATTCGTTCTATTTTTAAAAGATCTGCAATCATTTCAAAATGTGTTGAGTTGTTTGTTCCTTCTTTATTTATTTTGTTTGAATTAGCTTATCCCGTTTTGTTGAACACATGTGACATACGCCTATTTAATAATTACCAAAGAAAAGTGTTTACATGTTAGTTATGTGATTGTTTTTATATTTATTGCTTTATATTATGTTTTTTTTTAATATATTTTCATAATAGTCCAACTGTTGAACTGCTGGCAAGGTCATATTAATAATGATAAAATCGTGTATCTTCTGGGTTATGATTTTTTCCTTTAGTGATAAGTTTCATGTGATCCATACTAATATATTATTGATGCGAAAGTAAGTCTGTCTGTTACCTTTTCACGCTTAAACCGCTGAACTGATTTAGATGAAATTTGATATGGAGAAAGTTTGAGACCCTGGGAAGGACATAGGATAGTTTTTATCCCGGAAATCATCCTTAAGGGGATAGAAGTTTGTATGGAAAGCTTACAATATTAGATAGAAGTACTAATGCTATGCAGACAAAAACGCGGGCAACAGCTAGTTATATATATTTCTAGCACTTGTAGTTGTCATAGCAATAAATCTAACTTGCCTTATTAATATATCTTATCGCGCGTTGTGAAAGGGGGCTAGACGGAAAAAAATACTTTTTTTTTATTATTGATAGGCTTGCGCTTGACCACTATCTCACCTCATGGTAAGCGATGATGTGGTCGACGTTGCAGCAAGCTTGTCTAGAAGAAACCTATTCACTCTTGACTTAAGATTCTCAGGTTGTAGACATCATATCCTTTCAAACTGTGAAGCAGCTCCATGGGATATGATAACTATAATTTCTTCTAGCAATCGGGACTGTGCATTAAAATCGTCTCCAGATAGTGTTTAATTTTAAGAGAACTTAGGTTATATGTATCCGATCCGTGCCCGTGAAATTTCGGTTCCGAAGTAGCCGTAGTATTTCTTGTAGGGGAGGTTTCGCACTACATTCGAACTTCGTCCGAACATTTTCGTTCGAATTCAGATTATTTTCAATTTGTATAGAAGTTTGAACTCAAATCACGGACTCGTATCGGATGTAGTGCGTAAACGACCTTACATATGATATGCCTGTATAAAATGTACGTGCACCTATGGTACGGCTACATTTCACTTGTAATAAGAGGCGAACTCGGAACTTCAAGAAGCCACAGATAATATAATATTAGACGAAGCTATCAATATTCTTCAATCGCTCTTTTTTTTATTAATTATTATTCATGATCATATATATATATATATACAAGTCTTCTTTAACAGATTATAATGTTGTTTGGATTATTAGGCAGCAAATTGTATCGAGTCAGCCTTCCCAGTAAGCTTTGCAGAGGTAGTCAATACTAAAATAAAATACTCCGCTCCACTATCCCGAGATCACTTTTGTCAATGATTTCACATATTGTTCAGATGCGTAGACAGTTGAGACACAAAACTATACCAATTTTATATCACAGTATCCACTAGAAATCAATTTGCAAATAATATTAAGTAACTGCCGCTGAATTTCACTCGAAAAAATTCCGCCAAAAACTCCCTTCAATCGCTCGTTTTCTAATTCTTGCCAGCAGTAATAAGCATACTTCTATTCCGTACTACATTCTAACGTTTTGTATTCAGATGCAATAGTTCGTTTACACACAAACATTGTACAAAATATATTATTTTTGAAATAAAGCCGTTGTAGTTTTATTTTTTTTAATTGAGATAGATATCCTGATTGTATTTGGGAAAAGACAAAATGTAACGGAAAGGTGCAATCTTATTTTAAAAACTGCTTCTGCATAGGTAAATGAACAACTTTCTCCAAAGATGTCATAGACAATTCCCAAAAAAATGGTTCTTCGACACAAAGTTGTCGTCAGCTGAAGGGATAAAAAGAAGGGCAGGGAGTTAGATAAAAATTGGTTGTCTGTAAAGTCGGTTTACGGACGATATTTTAACGTGACAACGTCATAAAAAAACATTGATGAAATGATTGCGTTGAGGAGCTCGTGACTAAATAATAACAGCCGCACGGGTCGATCATCAAGGTTAAGCAACGCTTGACGAGGTCGGTCAGTGGATGGATGACCATTTCAATATACCGAGTTTCCTCCGTGCCTCGGAAAGCACGTTAAGCCGTTGGTCCCGGCTGTCATTTGAAGATCTTTGACAGTCGTTACGGGTAGTAGCTTGAGATCTGACACCAGTCTTGGCAACGGGTACCGTGTTACCCAGTTACTGGGTTGTGGCGGTCAGATAGGCAGTCGCTCCATGTAAAACACTGGTACTTAGCTGAATCCGGTAAGACTTAAGCCGACCCCAATATAGTTGAAAAAAAAGGCTAGGTAGATGATGATGATGAAATGATTTCATACTTAACGATACAATTAACGTCATTGTAACGTTACAATAAGCGTAATGTTACATTGAGCGTAACGTTACATTGAGTCATCCTTTTTCGTGCGTGCAGCCGGCATTCATCGATTTATTAGACGTTGCCACGTCAAAAAATACATCCTGCGCCTGTACCGTTACATGGCAATAAAACAGTGGTAACGTTTACGTAATATTATAACAGTTTAGAGCAAAATAACATAATACAACAAACAGAGTGAGTGTATTGTGTGGTGTGCTATTGTGTCGGGTAATATGTGTACATATATGAGTTTGAAATTCTTCTATAGTTTTGTAATCACAAGTAATTAGGAAGTTCAATAGATTGGTTTTGCATTCTCGTAGACTTACTCTAGTCGATTATTCTTCCATACAAACGTAGTTTAAGGATTACTGCACTGTTTGACGAAGTACGTTCAAAATAAAAATGATATCAATTTTTCTCATCATTATCTAGCCCTGTACAAAAAAGTAAAAACGAAAAATTTTTGAAAGTTATGAGCGTCGAAAGTTCCATATTTCAACACTAATTTTAAAGCATCTTTGGGCGGCAATAAATGCCATAAGAAGAAAAATTGCAAAACGACCACCATACAGGGATAGAGTAGTCGTTTTTTCATGATATCTAGACTGCCAAAGGTCAAGTGAATTTGCAAAAGTGTGTATTCGTACGCGAACTAGCTTCCTACTGCTCATCACAGCATCTATCTCTTTCGCACGTGTTGTCGGTTGATATAAAATGCATTTTAACCCCGCGCTCAAAATAGTTCGTGCCGTCGACTAGTGTAACCTTAATTTATTATATTAGAAAAGGACCGCTGAAGCAGAAAATCTACTTGTAAATAGATGATTAAATTGAAGGGACTGGGGAGCTACAGCATTACATTCACGGTTATGAAGAATATTCTTGTTAAGGGTAAGGGAGTGTTGTTATATGATGGTAGTTATAATGTAGATTTGACGAAAATATATCAACCAGTTGTGGATTTTGTCCAGTAGTACATTGGGCATTCAATTTTAACTTCAACAAACAAATCACACTAATAATAAAAAGGCGTCAGTTTGTGCGTGTGTGTGTTTGTTACTTCTTCACGCTCAAACGGCTGGAAGGATCTGGATGAAATTTGGTGCAGAAATAGATTACAGTCTGGAATAGCACATAGGCTAATTTGTATCCCGGGAAACTGAGATAATTTTCGACTTTCACGCGGGCATAACCGCTGGTAGAAGCTAGTTATTGATAAAGCGTATGTGGTGTGCAAGTTCAGATCAGACAAGAGAAAATCATGATCAGATGTACTCTGAGTTTTGTTTAAGGTAAGGTATGGTAGATAATAAAACACCAAAATTAAAATTTGATCCATATAATACACAATAAAATCATAATTATTGCAATAAAATAATAGAAAACAAGTTAATCGTTGTTTATTAAATAGATTTATTTAAATATAGTCTCGCCTTTACTAACGCGGTTGCACGTAGGTTGGCGCGCGGACTAGAGGGCGCTAATGTCGCTTGTTCAGTGACATGACATTTGTTTTTTAAATAGGGTATTGTGAGGGAAAGTAAATATAAATAATTACAGATGCTTACACGAGAAGAATATTTAGAAAAAGAAAATAGCTTCTATAAAAAGATCGTCAAAGAAAGACATTTCGAATGGGCCCTGCCACAAACAACAGTAATAAGAAAGCAACAAGTCATGTCTCTGATCAACCGCTTACTGGCGCCCAGCGTGGGACACGCGGTGCTAATCACAAACGTTGCTTCAAATAGCCTTCAAACGGATAGTTCTAGTAATTCCAAGCGATTATAAATATGTTCCTAAAAATATATCATGCCAAATTGATGCTTGTGAACCATGTACATTATAGTCGATTATGGCTCATACTTGTATTTCAAATAAAAATAATAAAAACAAATTGTAAATAATATTTGAACAAAAACTATCCAACGTTCATCACGTTTGCTTGTACATTATTGTACGAATCGATTTTCAGACAACTAAACTGACTTAAACCATTTATACGATAAACCAAGCTATTCAAAAATCTACGAATGTCTAGTTTAGTTGACTGAATCGATTAATAAGTCAACTATTCGACTAAAGTCAAGATAGTCGAGTTACAACACTCGTACACCCGAAGCGAACAAAAAAATTATATCCGAATTTAATCTATACATTTGGTCAAAATATTAAAAAAGAAAATAATGTACAATTAAATACTACAATTATAATATTAATAATATATAAGCTGTAAACACTATGACGCTCAATTTGTTACAAATCAAAGTACTTATAATTTAATTATTTAGAGTTCGTTCACTGCTCCGAATATGTGACCAAAGAAAATATGTAAGAACAATTATGTGCATTTTATTTTCAAGTATTGCTCTACAATACAAAAACAAGCCAGAAAAGTCACCATCAGAGGTAATAATAAACTACTGTTTTGTACTTGCAACATACAACAGGAAATAAATGTTCCCTAGAAAATTTTCAAATAACCAGATTTATCTTAACGACTCATTTTACCCTACTGCGCAACGCAAGGGAGGGTAATGTGTTTAACAGCCTATGTATGCATGAACTTTTGTTGAGTTTTCACATCTAACCAGTGAACGAACTCATCTATGTATATTACAAATAAAAACTTGCGCTATCTGTATTGCATTATCTGTCACTTACAATTACAAAATATACACGATATTTACAATTATAAAAATCATTATCTATTACTATTGATTGTCGAATAGGAATACAACCCCAAAATGTACAGTGCATTCTAAGACTATGTACTGTTGTGCTTTAGAAGTTGCAAAGACCTAAATGCGGTCGTATTGCCATTTTATGGAGAAAAAGAAGAAGTATTTGCGACAAGTATGACGCATACCATAAAGAAACGGTGAAGTTGTTTCATCGCAATATATTGGTTACTAACAAGCCAGCGAAGTAAGCAAACGAAGTTCCATCTAATGTTTTGGTTGCCCGCCAAAAAAAGACCTAATATTCGGCTTGACTCAACTATACTCGCGTTGGCCTATGACATTATGCACACCTGCCTTTTAAATTTAGCGTCATTAATTTTTAGAAGAAGAAAGGTAAGTATTAAAAATAATATTATAACAACCGGAGAACTTAAATATAAATAGGGAAAATATGCGTCACATCCGTGCAAAACGGCCATCGCTCAGCATAATGCTGGGACTGGTGTGCGAGACAGTCACAGCGCTGGTTTTTATCAATAGCCAGCCATGTTATGCTTAGCATATTTGTACAAATGTTTGCTCCACATCTATATTACAAAATGAACTTTTATTTCAATAGCAGTAAGGTTCGTTTTGTATTGGCCAAAGATGGCAGTGTATAGTGTAGTGCCAGCATTACGTTTTATGCACAACAGCACACAGCCTGCCAAAACTCAATTCCCCATCCAATACGTAAAGTACATATTGTCAAAGCTACACTGCTCGGATTCTTTAAATTATTAGATCTTACTTTATGAGTGCACAATTTTGCGAGAAAAATTTCAATAGCCGACTTAAACGACACCGGCAAAATAATGCTCATTGAAATGTGAGCTTCAGGACGTCCTCTGTAGACATAGTTTACATTGACAACACAAATTAGCAGACAGCTCGCTGTAAGCGAGCTTACCGCCATCGTAACACTCAACAGCTGACGTCTCGCTTACCACGCGCTGTACACACGCTGACTGCTCGCATGAAGCACATTGCTAGCTTGTTGAAAAGGGTAAGGCGAAAGCAGTCGGCGCGGGGACAGCTAGTTGCCTGCTAGCTGTCGGCGCGTGGACAGCGAGCAGTCATCTCCGGTTAAAGCGGTGTTGGATCGGGGTGGTGTAAATGAGCTACGACCTTTATTCATTGCTTATGTTTCTACCAATATACACTGGGCCTGCGTGATGAATGGATGGAGGGAGACAGACCAAACAAAATGAGGAGTGTCCCAATATTGGGAACGTTATACGCTGACTATGCTATATTTTTTTTTACAATATGTTGTAAATGAAGTAATCTTTAAGCCAATGGAGTCCTTAGCCCAGCAGTGGACACTAGGACATCAAAAAAATAAACCAATGATTAATAGTGCACTGATAAAGTAACACCTGTACAGCCTGCGAACGTTAATTTAAATATGTATACATGGTGTTTATAATCTGTGATTCACAAATGGTGTTCTAAATGTTAACAGCTAAAACTACCAATTTAACGCCCGATATAAACATTGTTTCAATATCTGGAGAAAAGTGGTATTTAATTTTTATAGGACTACCCTCATTCTACAATACGGCCGTCTTGGGCCGCATGTTCATAAGTTAACTACACTGACGCATGACGTTCGTTTAAAGAAACGGCATCATAGCACAGAGTAGCTTAAACACATCGGGGTTTCCATTTTGTTTACGGATGTAAGATATGTTTAAATGGACACCACGACGACCATAAACTCTTTTCCAAACATCTGCAACAAAAACAATAGGTACTGAAGTTCGTTGGTTGAAACCTACCCTGTATTTAGATGCAGTTTCTTTTGAACGTACTGATGTCAGGGCGAAAATACACAAACCGGTAACTTGCATAAAAGTGTGTTGTGCCATAATAACTTAGGTATGTGTATTTTCGCCCTTATAAACTGAAACGCACTGGTATTTATTTGCTTTTTGTGATCTAAAATAAAGATTTTTATAGGACGAGGGTAGTTCGTATTTTTACCCGACTACGATGAAGCCAAAATGAGTGCGACATCACACAATGAAACAATGTATGTATGATAGAACCTTCTTTGAATGAAGTGCGATTATTATGTCCTTAGGTTCTAGTGTAGATAAAAACTATTATGGCTTATTCTCAACCTAAATTAACGATTTAATTTTATCTATAAACCACTCCCTTATTGGTCGGTATGGGCAAAAATATTGTATATAATATAGCAGAAACAAAACGAGAGTAGATTTGCGACTCCTGCGCATTAAAATCTAGCAATGCTATAAAGTACTGATAAAGCCAGTTTCTGGAACGAAGATGGTCTCTAAATTAAAGCGGCTTTTTTTTATTGCACAAGAATTAATTTTGAATAGCCATCTCATTTTCATTGTCCAGAACAAACAAACTCACACCGAGAAATAAGGAAACAGTCACAATGGCACCGTAGTCAGGTCATTCGCGATCACAGAATCAACTAGTATATCCCAAAATATATCACTATGACGTCACAACTCCGTACTTAAGTTCCTTTACAACGACTAAACGCGTTTTGTTCCAAAATATTCATTTAACGTGTACTATGAACATGTGCTAGATTACTATTATCACGCGATAAGCCTTCGAACACCGATGCTTAATACTGCACGGCCGTTGACTATGTACATACGGGCGAAAATGCACATGCCTGTAACTAGTCCGAAAATAGTTATGCCTGTAACTAGTCCGAAAATAGTTATGCCTGTAACTAGTCCGAAAATAGTCATGCCTGTAACTGGTCCGAAAATAATCATGCCTGTAACTTCTTAGTAGCTTGCATACCAATGTACCGTAATAACTTTTGATTGGTGGATGTCACAATGGCATGCGAGCTACTTGCAGTCTTATATGCATGAAAGAGGCATGTTTATTTTCGCCCTAACAATGGGATGCAAGTTACAGGAATGTGTATTTACACCCTAAAGGTGTGGTTCCGAGCACGCGACTGATGCACAATCTCAACCAAGACTTCTACGTTTGAAATACTGTTTATTGATATAAAGACCGATTTAACGTTATAAAGTAGCCAGGGAGTATATCACATTGAGAGGTAGTTTGTTTATTCGCTATACTCGCGGTTTTCAAGGACTATTTTTGTTGATTTCAGTTAGAAAGGCAACTGTTTAGTATGCACAGTTATTTAGTACAGTAGCAATCACTTAAAAACTGAAGTTCCTACATTTTTTTATCTGATTTAATTTATAGTGTAAAATCTAAAGTATAGATTAATCTAGTCATGAACCGTTCAACTTCTTTAACATAGAAGTTTTAGGGTGACTTGAGTGATTGCGACTGCACTTTTGAACCTTGACTGTACACCATATTATCAAGAAATCTGTCTTGAAAGTTTAAATCTGTCTACAATGTGAACTGTGTATAAATTTTAGGGTGACTTGAGTGATTGCGACTGCAGTTTTGAACCTTGACTGTACACCATATTATCAAGAAATCCGTCTTGAAAGTTCAAATCTGTCTACTATGTAAACTATGTATAAATTTTAGGGTGACTTGAGTGATTGCGACAGCAGTTTTGAACCTTGACTGTACACCATATTATCAAGAAATCTGTCTTGAAAGTTAAAATCTGTCTACTATGTAAACTGTGTATAAATTTTAGGGTGACTTGAGTGATTGCGACTGCAGTTTTGAACCTTGACTGTACACCATATTATCAAGAAATCTGTCTTGAAAGTTCAAATCTGTCTACTATGTAAACTGTGTATAAATTTTAGGGTGACTTGAGTGATTGCGACTGCAGTTTTGAACCTTGACTGTACACCATATTATCAAGAAATCTGTCTTGAAAGTTCAAATCTGTCTACTATGTAAACTGTGTATAAATTTTAGGGTGACTTGAGTGATTGCGACTGCACTTTTGAACCATGACTATACACCATATTATCAAGAAATCTGTCTTGAAAGTTCAAATCTGTCTACTATGTGAACTGTGTATAAATTTTAGGGTGACTTGAGTGATTGCGACTGCAGTTTTGAACCTTGACTGTACACCATATTATCAAGACATCGGTATTGAAAGCTTAAATCTGTGTACTATGTGAACTGTGTATAAATCTCGGTGCAATTCTAAAGCGATTTGATTTCCTAGTCGATCAATTCAGTCGCGTGCCTAAGAACCGTACCTTAAGCGGTAATAAAATACCAAGCGATCGTGCCGTCTTTCTCTAAAGTTTATGTTTATTTATTTATCGATATAATTATATAGCGTAGTACGTTGAACAACAATGGTTGCGAGGACAACGTGGCATCAATTGCTCGCTGAAAATATTTGCTGCAACATCACAAATGGTCTCGTGAAGTTTTTAAGTGAAATTCAAACATTTGAGGCACAGAAACATAATTTAACGATGGCAACGTGTCAATAAGGGTCAGCTCACAACGAGACGTGACGTAACACGACGTTGCACGCAGTTTTTAAAATAGCCATACAAAATAGAACATATCGAATTCAAACTTCGCTTCATTCAAATTTTCTCACTGAAATGTGTGCCTTTTCGTGAAGTAAATAAAGTTCCATATTCTATTGCTATCATAAAAAGTGCACGCAGTTTCGCATCTTCAATTGTCACTCATTTTCTTTTTGCTGTTTAGCTCTGAGATATAAACAATGTTTCTGCAAACAGTTTACAATAATTTCTTGTTTAGCTAACCAATGAACCACTGTGCTTCATGCACTGGGTTTTCCTGATAACTAAAACAAAATCATCTGACTATAAATGGCCGTTAACATTTAACAATAAATTAAATTGTCATTATACCTGAGTCTACTATGTTTAAAAAAATACTGCTCCAAGATTTTTCTACTACTTTGTTTCTAAGCTTGCTTAAGCTAACTGATCCAGTTGTCGATGTAAGCAGCGATGCGCGAGTTTGATGCCACAGTGTGTAGAGAAGGGTGGTCGCTAGTCGGCGGGGCGCGGGGGCGGCGCGCGGGGCGGGAGGGGAGACGCCGGCATGCTCCAACTTTCGCTGTTGCCCCATCTGTAAAATTTTATTGTAGGTTGAATACTTGGCCACACAGCTTAATAGGTCTGGTCATATAATAATTTAATTTTATCTATTCTCATATCACAATATTCCAATTATAAACTGCAAAACGAGTTTATATTCACATACTTTATAAACACAATACCGAAATTTAAAAATAGAATCTTATTATAACACTTTTTGTCTAACAAAATAATGCTATAAAACATTTTTTTTTCTATTACGATACAGGACAAATCCAAGAAGTTAATATCACCAAGGAGTTTCCATCAATATTTTTTTTTGTAATGGACCTCCCAACTGCGGGAGTAGTAGTATATAATAGTACCTATTATAAAAAGTTTTGATCCCAATTTTTAATTGTCTGTGTCAATGCCTGCTTTAGCGCATGCGCGGTTAATGCGGTGATGTGCTGGGTTTTGGCGCCATTCATACGTTTTGCCGTACTGAATTTTTCTTACCTTTTTGACTTTGTCTTTTATTTAATGGATTCAATCCCAATGTGTGAGTGTAGATAAAGTAGTGTGTGAAACTGCACATAACTAGGTATTAAAAAAATCGTGTGGTACTATTATTAAAACACGCACTCATGTTATTATGCAACAGTTTCATAAACTATTTTTTATTTTTATTTAATGTGACTCAGGTTGCGCACGCTTTTTAGGTCGTGGTTGTACATGGAGCTATTCCTGTGTTGAAGGGTTTCAAAGGTGCTATCCAAGGCACAAACTGTTTGCTATCATTTAGTCGTATTACTCCCTTCTCAATATAGTTGGGAAAAGGCTAGGCAGATGATGATGCTCCCTTCTTAATAGGTCAATTGCTAACAGCAGGACACAGTCCTGAATAATTTCATTTGTCATCTTATTGCAAAAAAATATAGGAAGATGCAGTTATCTATTTAATCTATGAAATGTTTCGTGCATATTTAGATACAAAATAACCAATAAAATTATATTTACAAAGAACAATTTGACGAATAAAAGAGTTACATATTGGCATACATACCTAATTGAATCGACATGCACGTGATAACGTGGCTAGTACCGTATGCCATGCAAATCAACTAACTTTATATGTTTCGTACTAAAGAAAAACATACATACAACTTTATAGATCTCACTACCATGAGAAGGTGAAAAATGTTTTCACTCACCTATGCTGCAGATGATGTTGGTGCGGGTCGCGGCGCGCTGCAAGGTGATGCCACTTGACGTACCCGCTGAGCCGGCGCTTCACCAGCCCGGCGAGCGAGTGTAGCCAGCCTGCGACCACGATCCATCGACACGCGACCAACGACCGCGATACACACGCCGCTCTGCCCGCTCCGAACGTACCAACTCTTTGGTTGAGCTTCGATTTTTGAATTTTTGCGCGCGAATTTTCAAACGTTATTCAACTTAAGTTAGTCTATCGTCGATAAGAGTTGACTCCCGGAAGTCTTGTGTCGCTTTGTGCTGTTAGGTCTGTATTCTAGATGATAATGTATGCATTTGGATTCTAAAGCAGATTAGGGAATATGCATGAAAAAAATATTCTTTTTACTAACAGTGAAATCAGATTTAAGTGTTCGAAAAACCAACGAGATATAATAATTTAAATAAATATATCTGGCCCTTTCTATGGCAGCCGAATGGGCGTCGTGGAAATAGCTTCATCGCTAAAGAAGATATTTTATTTTTTTTACATTTAAAAAATACAGGCTTATTCCCTATTATAGCGACAGTTACTTTCATACTAATCTAGACTTGTAAGTTCTTTAGACTTTCGAGATACGTATTTGAAAATCGTTCTAGCACTACTATATAATCGACTTTAAATTTTGTTGCGTTTGAGAATCCGGTCATTTATTCAATTAACATTGAATGTGCAATTTTGCAAAGATATTTTGTTTGAGATTCTGTCTGTATGAGATGTGAACAATTTTATTTAACACGCCTGCAAAAATAAACCGACCTTTTAGAGTATTACAGAAACTGTTCTGATTTATTTTTATCAAGCCTATTAGTTATATTCGAAGATCTGTGTACTTTTAATTGCATTTTTTGTTTTTTATTTTTATTTTCACCTTAAAATATGGCTCACTTCTTATACAGCCAGTGTTGTCTATGAACCAAAGAGTCGGTACTCATTGCCCGCTAACGTTACTGACAACGAAGCTACCATGATGATGAGTGATGAAGAACAGCTGTCTCGCTCACACCTCGCCAGTAAAAGCCACGTTATTTACTTTAGAAGTGGATAGCTTACAGAGCTGAAGAGAGTATAATGAAAAAAAAAAAAGCTTCTTTCAAATATAATAAGAAAAACTAGAAATTCGTATTAGTCTTGCTATCTACCATGTCTTAATTGGTTGATGTTCAAATCGAGACTATGAGATGGTGATACAATTTAGAACCTTATTTGCTACACAGTAAGCTACATATTTAAGAGAGAAAATTTGACTTCTCTTACTGAGTTGTCCACCTTTTATTTATCGATAGGCTCGCGTTTGACCCTTATCTCGCCTGATGGTAAGTGATGATGGGGTCGACGGTGAAGCACGCTTGCCTAGAAGTAACCTATACACTCTTGACTTAAAGACACCAAGGTTGTAGCTATCAGGAAACAAAGACTCCGGCAGGGACTCCACTCCTTAGCTGTGCTTACAATGAAAGTATTCGCAAAACGCTTTGTACGTATGGGTGGGATGTCCACCATGTACCGGTGGCGCATTGCCGTACGTCTTGTTGTCCGGTGATGGAAAGGGCTAGGCGGAATTAAATTGTGCAGTTCCATCGCACACTCCCCGACATGTAACCGATAAAAAACCGACAGACTGGACACTTGGCGTCGATGTACAAGCTTTGAGGCGACCAGTGCATTTTGTGTAGTAAATAAAATTCTAAATTATATTGCTTGCTCAAAAGTACGCACAACGTTGCGGCCGGCGCTTCGAGTCTCGGTGTGAGCTGATCTTTAGAGATTTTCAATCTCAATCAAAACAATCTGGCGGTTTATAAGCCAATTTTTTGCTGATGCAGAGAAAACCACTAGTATAACCCGGTTCACTAATGAAACGAATCTAAAACGGCGGTGCTTATCATGTTCTCTCGCTTGCACACTAGTGCCGTCTAAAGCGAGCAAGCAAGAGAACATGATAAGCACCGCTATTTTTGATTCGTTTCTTTAAGGTAACACTAGTCGAAAATTATTCCATACAAACGTAGTCTAGGGATTATTCCACTGTTTGGCGATGTACGTTCAAAATAAAAAGTGATATCAATTTGTCTTATCATTATCAAGCACTGTATGGAAGCAAATAAGTAAAAAAATAAAATATTTGAAAGTTATGAGCGCCGAAAGTGCCACATTTCGATACTAATTTTAACGCATTTTTGGGCGCGAATAAATACCATAAGAAGACGGAAAATTGCAAAAGGGCCTCCATACAGGGATAGATTAGTAGTTCAACAATGCAAATAATTTTATTTTGAACAGATAGATTTAGTCGTTTTTCCATGATATCTAGACTGCCAAAGGTCTGTTTATAAAATTTCGCGCGCTCGGTTTCGTCCTAAATCATTATCCATTTCGCTACAAATTTGCAAAAGTGTGTATTCGTACGCGAACTAGCTTCCTACTGCTCATCACAGCATCTATCTCTTCCGCACGTGTTGTCGGTTGATATAAAATGCATTTTAACTCTGCGCACAAAATAGTTCGTGCCGTCGACTAGTGTACCCTTAATGAACCGGGTTATAGGTGCAAATATGAACAATATGAGAGTGCCACTATGAATAATCCTTTAGTTAACCACGTGAATAGAGTATCAAATAAAACCCACCCTTTATCTTTTCAGAACACATAAGCACCCGTAAACCATCCACTTCAAAAAAACAACATCGTCGACAAAAAACGCAAGAATACTTTAGCAACGCTTCCCAAAGCGATACGTACCTGCGGTATACAAGTGTAGCCCTTATTAGCTAGGTGTTAGGGTCGTGTTTAGTGTAGCGAGGCATGTGACAGAGCTACTATGGGCAGGCGATGTGTGGGACGCGGAAGGACAGCGGCAAAGCACAGACACATTGGAGGGAACTTTTCAGGAGTCTTAAGGTTCATTAATATGGAGTCTCACCTATTTTGGGCGAACATTTTGTCCAAAGACAAGCCTCGATAGTTGAAGAGAAACTGTCTCCATACAAATTGAACCATCTCTTTAAATTTAAACTACTTAACTTACAGTTTAAACGCTTATCTGTTCTGCTGTGTATTGTTTAGCACAGCAGTACAAGCGCTGAAATTGTATTCGTCATTATTCATTTTTTGTTAAGACCTTGATTGTACAACTGCAACGAACAAACAAATAAATTGACGTTACACTAGGTATATGCCAACTGTGTGACAAAAATAGTACTAAAGTAGTGTTGGCAAATAAAAAGTTGGTAATTTTTTGCCTCCAAAATATTGTCTTCCTGGCGTAAAACAGTTGTAAAATCAATAGAAAAGTTTCCTCAACGTGTTACAATATATTACATACATCAACATGTCGGTAAGAACAAACAATTTCGAAAAGCAGCAGACTTAACACATACCAAACGTGATAACCATCCAGGCCAAGATACACAACGGGACAAGATTTTATCGTCACATTACGTCGTACCGAAACCAGGTACTTTTAGCGAACATATAAGACGTAATAGTCATGAGACGAGACAATTTCGTCACATACGCATGTCAGCCCGGTTGGTGAAATCATTTCAAGATACATTATCTCGTGTAAGTACATGTTAAGATTGCTAAACATACAATGAGTGGGTTAGGTAATAAAGTAGATAATTTGCGGCTAAAACTCTCATAACATCGAGAGTTTGATTTGATGTAAACATTAATTTAGCACAATTAATTATATCGACACAAAATTTTGATATCGGGTTTTGTGGATAGAGTTGAGACATATCGATAATAGTATTTAAGTAAACTTTATTTTATCCATAATGGTATGTATTTTGAATACAGCTGAGACATAATATAGACATTTTACTCTCTCAGATAATTCCATATGTCGATTTTTCAAACATCTATCTACAAAACTCGAAAAATAGTTTCCAAAAGGTGTTTCGGCAACAAGCCTCTCTGGCTGCCTGACTCCGGTTGTGCGAAAGCATATAACCGCAAAGCACAGAGGACGCGTCAAAAGCATATATACCATAACTTCATGGTTTTCCTCCGATATTTACACAATGGAAGGGTAGAAACAGACTGTATGAGAATGAGATGATTCGTGAAGTCATTGCAATGTCAACTGAAATATTATTTAGAGTTTTAAAAAGATACAAAGAGTCAAGTATTTAAGGCACAAATAAATATCGAGAACTACGTATCGATATCATAGTTACAGCCCTATGCGTACTCTCGCTTTACTAACTTAATTTGAGTCCAAACAAACTTATCACCAGTGTCAAGAATTACTTAAGTTTTAACAAGCCTTTATGGTTTCGTAAGGACTCAAAATGCAAGTTTAAAGCAGGGTGATTCAAGGAAAAATAAAGTAATAATTTTATTAAACTTTTTATTGACGTTTAACATCAAAAAGTACTTTCATTAAACTTTTCATTCAACATAGTGATCGTATTGCAATAACTTCACGCGTCTATACACACGATGCGTGCGGAGAGGGTGCGCGCGCGCGGAGCAGCGAACAACGCGCGTTTAAACTCATAGTAGTCATAGGCTGGCTGTACTCCTTCGTTACAAATTGTCATCGTCAATCGTAATATTGTTATAGCGTAGTCTGCTGACGATCGGAAGGAGATGGAACCTTGAGGATGAAGGTTTTTTTTGCCTTGTGCCAAAAGGTAGGCATGTAAGGTCTATTTAAATCTTTGTTTCCAATTTATGTTATTTTTACTTAAACAAATATCGACTTTATACTAGTGTGAATTAAGTTCATTGAAAAACACGTAAAAATTAAATTTGTGGTGCAAAATGAACTTTAAGTGTGGGTATTAAAGTCACTTTTTTGTTACATGTTTGGAAACTAAGCTGCGAAAGCAGAGGGTCTACTCCCTTAGCACTAAGTCCTTAGTTTCGGCCTCCGTTACGGGCGTTTCCTACTCCGTATTATATGTTTGTTTGTTTTTAAAAAACGTTGCCCCACACTAGGAATTTCTTCCTGGGTGCGTTTACAAACATATAAACTCACATACACAAACACCCAGAGCCGAAACAACTATCTGTTGGTCATACAAATATTTGTTCCGTGTGGGAATCGAACCCGCGACATGCAGCGCAGCAGTCAATCGCTCAACCACTGCGCCCCTATATACGCATGATTCGTTCGGGGCCCAAACTACTAATGAATGACAACACAATTTTACCGTTGTACTCCCGATGTGTTTTTACCCGTACGAAAATTTTAATAATTACGGAGTAGGGTTCACTGAAGTTCCGGAGTACTTTCGGACGGACCCGTAACTTCGTTGACGGAGTTAGGGAGTAGACTCCCAGATTAGGTAAGTCATCTCATTCTGATCGCTCGCAGATTACACTATAATACAGTTGTATAAATTAGACACGCGATAGTTTGCGACACATTGGCTAAAGATGATAAGACAAAACACAAACAACTTTCTAGCTAATATGCGTAAAATATCTCGTGTCAATTCAATGTTCTAATTTACTTTCTAAGCTGATTTTGTTACTAAATTGCCGAGTGAAAATATTGTCAATCACGCGTCAATTCTAGTAATCAAATAACTAAATTCAGAACAACTTATGTAAAATAAAATATATAGTAAGTTTACCCTACATTTATACAACAAGGAACTGTAAAATAAAAATAAAAACTTAATAAATTCAATAACATTTTTTTTGTTTTTACTTTGGACGTACCCAGCGTTTTTAGCACCACAACACGTGTATAATTATCTGAATTAGCAAAAATACAATTGATTAGTGTTAAAAACAATGACTAATTATTTATTTTCCTCTGAAAAATCTCAAAAAAGGCTGGATACGTCCAATGGCTTCAAATGCCATAAATTGTTAGACTTGGGCCTAAAACTGGCTGCCACGGCACATCACACTCTTCCAGTAATGACGTGGTGAAGGTGAAAGCATTGAGGTTACACTCACTTTCTTAAAAAAAAAAAAAAAAAAATTCCTTTTGTTCGAATTTTAATTTCTAACATAGTGACTGGCTTTCCTTCTAAACTCACATGCCGTCAATTTAACGGAGCTACTATACACGCAGCGAATTTTTTGCCCGAGTACTAGCTTCATCCCCCGTCCCCCCTACACCTAGAGGTGCCCAGTAAGTGCTTACCCTGGTCGTCGTGGTGGTGTTTGAGCGGCGCGGGCGCGGGCGCAGGCGGCTCGGCTCGGTAACCGTTGCGCAGCTCAGCACGGGTGAGGCTTTGACTACGGCCTTCTGATAGCCTGGAGAATGTTCATAGAGAGGTAAGCGCCAAGGAAATATAAACCATATGTATATTTCAATAAGGTAAACATTCAAATATAATAATTTTTTTTGGGGGCTAGCCCGCCACACTATTATCAAACACTGCTATTTCTGAAATCTAGATTCAACTGTGACGACAGAGTCAATGAAGCTCGAATTGTACCTCAGAAACGATTTAACTGTGTTCATTCCAGAAACAAAATTAATTGAAAGAGAACAGGGGGGTGACCATAAGCTCATATCGAGTAAGTGATGTCACTTACTCTGCTGTCAAATTGTCAAACTGTAGATGAATTTGTTTTTCTTACTTCTCTCCTGGGGGGTGACCATAAGCTCTTAGAGCGGTATCAATTTGATATCGAGTAAGTGACATCACTTACTCGATATGAGCTTATGGTCACCCCCCAGGAGAGAAGTAAGAAAAACAAATTCATCTACAGTTTGACAATTTGACAGCTCGAAGCTCCACAGATCGGATGGTTCTAATCTTCATTGCTTGTGCAGCATGTCTCCGCAGACCATGGTCCACGTCTCGAAGTGCGCTGCCCTGTCACCTGTACTTGTGAGGACCTTATGACTGCGTCACCAAATGGTGTTGCCGTGGCTGAATTCTGGGCCAAAGACAATTTTGTTTTTTTTTATTTACCATCGACACCCTAAGAAGAAGAGTAGCTCAAATAGTTGGTTAACCATGGCTTAGATCTTTTACAAACAAAATTACCAAGTAGAATCTAGAATTTTATTGATATCATTGTAACTCTATAGGCCGAATCTCTTCAAAGTTAGAGTGAACAGGCTTCTTCTGGGTAAGCTCACTCCATCGTCGACTCTGTCTCTGTCACCTATGACCTAGACTAGAGTCATGAGCAAACCCATCACAAATAAAAAAAACAAAAAATGGCTCGCGTTTGTCCACTATCTCGCCTGATGGTAAGCGATGACGTGGTCTACGGTGAAGCACGCTTGTCTAGAAGAAACCTATTCACTCTTGACTTAAAGACCCCAAGGTTGAAGCTATCAGGGAACAAAGTATTTGAGCTGAGTGGTGCCAATCCATGCGTCTTATTCGTGATCGGGCGCCATCAGTTGAGATGGGTCATAACTTGATTGCTTTGACCTGATTTTAATTAATTATTGTAATTTGAGGCTGTTTATTTTACTCTAGACGCTTTTACGTGCACGTCTTTTTACATCGTTCTCACATATAATATGTTTTTTGTCCAACAAGAATGATGTAACCTACTACTTGTAATTAAAACTTATTGAGAAAAGAGTGCCCGTTGAGTTTCTTGCACATTCTTCTCCATAGAGACCTACTGACGCTTGCGAATTTGCAAATACCTTCACAGCTGTTGTTTTTTTTTTAAGTAAGTACCTACATTAATGATTTAGTTGAAATAAAATATTTTAATTTTGATTATGTTCGTACTTACCTATCATTAAGTAATAAAGGCGACGGTGGATGCAACCTCTCGTGTAACGCGGGAGGCGACAAATCCGTCGTGCTACCGTTTGCTGAAACGACAGAAAATGCTTATAAATAAATACTGCCTGGGTTTGTGACCTCATCATCATCATCTTATCAGCCGAAAGACGTCCACTGCTGGACATAGGCCTCCCCCAAGCGTCACCACATTGACCGGTCTCGTGCGTCCCGCAACCAGCGGATCCCCGCAACCTTCACCAGGTCATCGGTCCACCTGGTGGGAGGCCTTCCAACGCAACGTCTTCCGGTTCGCGGTCGCCACTCCAGAACCTTTCTGCCCCATCGGCCATCCGTTCTGCGAGCAATGTGCCCTGCCCACTGCCACTTAAGTTTGGCAATTCTTCGGGCTATGTCGGTTACCCCGGTTCTCTTGCGGATCTCTAAATTTTGTGACCTAGATCAGTATAAATATAAGTGCTTTTTAGATAATAATTTAAGTTAAGATGAACTACAAATATCAACAATTTACTTTACGAGGCACTTTTCAAAACACTTGGGTTTAACTTTTATTGTTGACAATATTTCGTTGAATAGTCAATCACACACACACACATCACATCATCAGCCTTTTAATGTTCCCACAGCTGGGACACAGGCCTCCTCTCTGTGATAGGGAATGGGCCGTAATCCACCACGCGGGCCTAGTGCTGGTTGGTGGATGTCACATGTCTTCGAATTTTTGGTTCTAGGACATGCCGGTTTCCTCACGATGTTTTTCCTTCACCGTTTTAAGAGCAGTGGTGATGAAATAATTTACACAAAGTAAAGCGCCTGCCTGGGCTCGAACCCACGACCTACAACTTGTAAATCCGACGATACCACTGGGCCACCACTGCTCTCTGAATAGTCAATGGATAAGAATAATTTTGGAAAGTGTGTATTATTTACCTTCATGTCCTAACATTGTGTGTTGTCGACTAGTCCTTGGCGGAGGTTCGGGTGACCGTCCTGTACTGTGTTCTCTACTTAAACTGTAACAAAACACATTCATTTATTAATAATAATAATAATAATAATAAATTTATTTGTTAGAATATTGTTGTTACATAGGTGTTACACAAAATACAATGTCCATAATATTCTGCTGTTTCCAGCGTACAAATATTTCAAAGAATTAAAATTAATAATAAACCATACAATGTCGGGAATTAGGAAAACGTTAACTACTATCAAATACAATATCAGGGGTTATCAATTATAATGTAAGAATTATTAAATACAATTTAAGGGGTTATTAATTATAATGTCAAGAATGATTAAATATAATGTAAGGCTTATTAGTTAAAATGTTATGAATGATTAAATACAATGTCAATGGTTATTAAATAAAATGTCACTAATGATTAAATATAATGAAGAGAAAAAAACAATATAATGTCATAGAAATGACATTCCATTCAATTATTGTGAGGTAATTCGTTGTCTAATTTTAATTTTGAATCAAATTTTTCATTTAAAAATTCATTCGTTGAGTAGTAACACTTTTTTTTTTTTTTTTTTTTTTTTTTTTTTTAAATTAATTAAAATTCATTTATTTCAGAACCAGTCCATATCATACCAAGTGAAATTAAAATATTAGATGCATTAATAATAATTAAAATTAGGAAACATTACAAAAGTCATTAAAAAACATTATAAATTACAATTAGAAACACATTACAAAGTCATTAAAATACATAAAAAAAATAAAAAAAAAACACAATAATAAAAAATACTAAATACTCTATTTTATCTAATTCTAAATTTAGGTTTGGATCCAGAGTGCTCAACATGCAGCCTGGTCCAGTACCGCACTATTGGGCAATCCAGACCCAGATCCATCCTCCATGCAAACAGCTGCAGGTAGCTGTTGGAACTGCCTCGTATGCGTCGCATCAGAGACTCAACTCTCTTACGCATAATCGCCGCAAAACCATCTATATTTGCCTCCGCAAACATACCCGACGCGCTACAGTAGCGAGGCAGCTTCATCAGCGTCCTGAAGGCATTATTGTATAGAACGCGCAGGCTGTCGTACGATTTTTTCGTATGCTTGACCCATAGGCTGCACGTGTAAAACGATTGGCAAAATGCCCTAAACAATGTCGCTTTTACTTCCGCAGTACAGCGCGCGAACCTACGAGCCAGCATATTAGCCCTAACAGACAAAGCCCTGCGCTCCCTATCTATATCAGTATCATCTACAAGTGTCTCGGTGACCCAGTGGCCCAGATACTTGAACTGCGAGACTCTTTTAAGGACACTGCCATTCAGCATGACCTGTGGGACAGTGTCATAAGTTTTTGAACCCGCCTTAAACACCATGAGCTCGCTTTTAATGGTGTTATATCTGAGCCCATGGGCACCCGCATACCGTTCGCAGATCAAAATCAATTTTCGAAGGGCACTGATCGATGGACTCAGCAGTACCATATCGTCCGCGTAGCTGATATTGTTGACAAGAATACCATCAATCGAACAGCCCACACCAGCGCCACTGAGTTCACGGATCAGACGGTCAATATACAAGTTGAAGAGAGTCGGCGAGGTTAACCCGCCTTGCCTTACACCACACTCCAACCTATACTCAACCGATAGTGACCCCGACCACCGCACAAAATTGCTCTGGTTGCCATACCAGTACTTTAAGAGACTTGTATACTCAGGAGGTAGATCCGTATCCTCCGACAACTTTTGCCACAACCTGTCGTATGCAACAAGATCAAATGCCTTAGATAAATCTAAGAAGCAGGCATAGACAGGTGTGCTTCTGTCAGTATAGTATCGGACGGTATGCTTGAGATTCAGTATGGCCATTTCTGTTGACAAACCAGGGCGAAAGCCAAACTGTGCATCATGTAGCTGTAGGTGTTGTCTTAACTGAATATCAATAACACCGTCCAACACTTTAGCAATGACTGTCGCGAGTGATATAGGCCTGTAGTTACTTAATTTTGAGGCGTCTCCTGTTTTGCTCTTTGTTATTGGGACAACTATAGTTTTCATCATTGCCTCAGGAAGGTATGAATGCCTTAAACAGAATGTAAATAACATAGCGAGCACCCTTGGCAGATGAACACCCGCATGCTGTAAGTGTTCTATACTGAGCGAGTCATGGCCCGGGGATTTTCCTCGCTTCATGTCTCTGATCACATTGGCAACCTGTTTCGCAGTGATCCGAGCAAACGGTTTCACCAGACTAGTACCTCCCCCCTCTGTAGTGGTCGTCGCGGCTACCATTGGAGAAAGTACCCTAAAATGCTCCTTGAATAAGTTGGCAATTTGATCGGCGTCACTAACCCCTTCCACACTAATTGGAACACTCGGCCTCGGATTCAATTTGTTGGTCTCCTTCCAAAACTTGCTAAAGTTTTTTGTGGCATGCTGTGATGCCAGACTGTCCATTTTTAACTGAGTTTTATTGTCCCTACACCACTTGAGCTGATGTTTAAACCAACTTCGCGAGTTTCGCATTTGGTCATAAGTCTGACCGGACGTATTTTTGCCCTGGGCGACCCACTCATGAAACCGAAGCCTAGCCTCCTCATATGCCTTTTTGCAATGCTTGTTCCAGCCTGGCACATGTCTTTTCTTTTTATTTGTAAATATTCTACTTCTAGAGCACGCCGCCGCAGCGTCTCTAAGTACATTCACTACATTACGATACAATTTATCAATTACTTGTCTGTGGTCTACTTTATTACACATTACATCTGCGCAGTTATGTAATTTACATGGAAAGTTGATATCACGCAGCTTAGTTGAACAAATGTACAAATATTTATTGAGCTGGTCTTTATCTCTTTCGCCCCATATAGCCTTATCCGGCAATGAGCCTCTCACCTGTACTTTTGGTACCAAAATATTAAGGTCACATAACAGTTCAACAGCGAAATGATCGGAACATGACATCTCATACCTTATACTTGTGCTCAGAACAGTTTCTTTTGCGACTTCAGTAGTGATGACATGGTCCAACCATGACGTAGTCCCGTAAGCATTACTAAGGAATGTATATGTACCTGAATCTAATCCCAACCATTCTATGTCTGCACACGTCCACCGTTGCTCAGCACAGAACTTCAAAAGCTCATTGCCAAATAAGGCGCCTGGGTTAGCGTTGAAATCCCCTAGTATATACACTGTGTCCGTACCACTAGTCTCTATAATAGCACTAACCTCGCCGAGGCAACTCACAAAAATTTCAAAATTGTCAAGACTATCCGTTGGCATATAAACCGACATCACTAATAATTCGCGATCATCAAACACTACCTTCACGGCCACTATACGCTCACTCTCACAGTCAACGACCGAAACCGATTGAAACACACTTTTACGCCATAGAAGAGCCACTCCACCATATGGCCTGCCCTTCAGCATACCCGACGAAGTATCTACTGAAGATTTCCCGGTGTACGCAAAATCTTGGTCAATTTCTCCTAGGTATGGAATGTCGTCCGGTAGTAGCCATGTCTCCTGTAATGCTAAAAAGTCTGCCGTGTGACATAGCGTCCTGACGTACTCAATTGAGTTCTTAACAGAATAACAGTTAAAACTCACGAACTTAGTTCTGTTTATTCTCTTTCCTGTGTTGTGATCCATTATTCTTATTTTTAAATTCAATAAATTTTCTAACAGTTATGCCCTCAGGCCATAAAGTGTCATCTAGAAAAAGTGAGAGCTTTACACTAGGCACCTGCATTTTATACGAACTGTACTTCCTCTGCACTTTCGCTTTTATCTTCTGCAAGGTGACATGAACTCGGGTTTTTTCCAATATGTAGTCAACAATGTCCGTCTCTGATGTGCATCTGTCAACGTTATTGATAAACAAAGGTACCTGTATAGCAGCAGCTTTGAAATTTTCACTGCCTGTATTTCGGGCTTTACCTTCCAGTGTATTAAAACGATTTTTTAATCTCTTTTGCTGTACCAAAACCCACTGCTCCTTCGGTTTCTCAACACTCCATTGTTTTTCCGTATTTATTACACTCGCAAAAGAATCATGTAAACAAGTATTCACACTCGTACTACAATCCACCCGACACATTGGCGCTGATGACTCAAGCGACGACAGCGGCTGCGACGGCGGCGGCGGCACATTCATGTTCGAGGTCGCGGTACGTGCGCACTCTTTCATTTGCGCTCGAACTTGCGGGCCGGGCGTTGCAGGGGAGCGCATGAGCGCGGGCACAGGGGATCCTGGCACCACCGCTCGCGCCGCAGCGACACAAGTAGCGCCCGGCAATGACTCATTTCGCTCAGAGTGTCTTTGAGTTGTACTTTGTACCGCTTCCGAAACTGGGGGTAGACCGGCAGGTCCGCTATCCAAAAAATAACTATTTGATATATTAGTACCTCCGCCTCTCTTTTTATTAACATAACGGTCAAAGTTATTGTTTACCAAAGATGTATTACTCAAATTAATAAGTTCATTTTTAATTTCGTTAAACTCTTCTTTCGTAACATACGATTCCTTAATCGTTCTTAATTCATTTTGGATGACCAACATATCCTTTAAGAGCTTTGTCGGATCAACATGGTCAAAATGAACTGGAGGTAGCTTCTGTAAGTCCCTCGCAACAAAAACTGGAATTAAATCCGGATCAGTCTCTTTAAAAAGGCTTACAACGTCAAATAAATCTCTTTTCGAGCGTCCATCCTTTCTTCTATTTATCCTTTTCTTCGAGGTAGGCACTGATTCGAATAGCAAGCTCTTTGCACTTTCGATCTCCTCCGAAGAAAAACTCGACACACACAAATTCACCAAACTTTCTTCGTTCATAGTGTCTATTTTATATTGAATAAAGGCTAATAACTCACTAACCACTAAATTGCACTGATTGCATTTTACAATATTATTAGACGTCATCTTTGTGCGATGAGTCACTGACTCGACTGTACGTTCGCTCGCTAGCGCTTACGGACGCGAAAAAAATGATTTTTGCAACAGAAAGTTGAATAGTTTATTCTTAAATGTCATAAGGTTAAGACTTTTAAAGACATTAGGTAATTTATTATAAATTTGAATTGCCATACAGTAAACATTATTCGAAAATAGTTTAATTCTTTGTTGTGGTGTACATAATTTGTGGATATCTCGACTTTTCCTTATTACAACATCATTGTGAACTTTAAATAAAGCTAAGTTCTTACGTACAAAGATACAGAGTTCGAATATATATAAAGATGGGAGTGGTAATATTTTTAATTTTTTAAAGATTGGGACACAGCTTTGTAATGGTTGGGCTTTAGTCATTGATCGAATACATTTCTTTTGGGCTCGGAATGCTTTAATAGTATCCACAGAATTTCCCCATATAATGATGCCGTAGCGGAGAACTGATGCTACGTAACCATGATAAGCATAAAGTGCTGCATTGATACCAGCTACGCGAGTTATTCGATTTAAGACAAATACAAATCTTTGCAACTTAGTGCATAATTTGTCAATGTGTACTTTCCAGTTGCAATACTTATCTAATGTTATACCCAAAAAAGTTGCACTTTCAACCTCTTCTACAGCGTTATTTGCATATCTAATTTCCAATTTTTGACGGTTGCTATTGTAAGTTTGGAACTGCATAAGTTTGGTTTTACTAATATTGACATGTAAATTGTTGTCTTTCAGCCATTCTATTATTTTGTTTAACGTGTCATTTATCTCATTTTCGTATTTGTTGATATTGTCATCGGTGAGTTCAATACTAAGAGTTGTATCGTCGGCGTACAGAATGCATGAATATGGGGTTACGTTGGGCAAATCATTGATATATAGCAAGAACAAAAAGGGTCCCAATATACTCCCCTGGGGAACACCACATGAGTTTTGACGATAAGCGGATCTATGTATTTTTTTTTCTGATATTGTATGCCTCGATATTTCTACGCATTGTTGGCGATTATTTAGATAAGATTCTATCCACTGTGATGCGTTTCCTCTAATACCATAACGATTCAGTTTAAAGAGAAGCAGTTTGTGATCTACGAAGTCAAATGCTTTGGACATATCGAGAAATATCGATGCTATTGGCCTTTTCTCATTCAGGCTAGAGGTAATCATTTTAACAAGAGAGAAACATGCAAGGGTTGTTGATTTATTTTTTCTGAAACCGAACTGTTCCTCTCTCAAAATAGAATGTTTTACTATAAAGGAGTGAAGTTTATCGTACATAATTCTCTCAAAAATCTTAGAAATTACGGGTATCAGAGTAATTGGTCGATAGTTATTCATGTCTTTTTTATCTCCTTTTTTGTATAACGGTTTGACTATCGAAAATTTTAGCCTGGCGGGGAATAAACCTTGAAATAATGATAGATTGATTATGTGGGCGAGTGGATGAGATATATATTTAGAGCAACGTTTAAGAATTTTTGTATTGATATCGTCATACCCGGTTGAGTTAGTTGAGTTTAAAGAATTAATTATTTTATATACAGTATCTTCATTAGTTGGAGTCAAGAAAATGGTATCCGATATGTCAGTGATGGTATGTTTGTAGTCAATGTGTGTTTCAGAATTAGGGATATTAGGTTTGTTTGTCATGTTTATAAAAAAGTCATTAAATTTATTTGCAATTATGTCGGCATTAGTGTATGTGCACTGATCATCTATGATCGACGTAATTTCAGCGTTATTATCGATATCTGTACTATTCTTTTTAATAATGTCCCAGGCGGCTTTACATTTATTGTTCGATTGAAGGATGTAACGAGTATTATCAATTTTCTGAGCATGTAATATACATCGTCTCAGTATTCTAGTATAATTTTGGTAGTTTTTTAGGTTTTGATTTTTATTGGAATTTAATAGTCTATATTTTAGGTACATACTTCGTTTCCTGACACAGCATCTTTTTATTCCTTTAGTTATCCATTTATTTTTTGGCGGTTTGTTTGTAATTTTTACTTTTAGTATGGGAAAACAGAGATTATAAAAAAGGGACAGTATATCATGAAAGTGATTGAATGCTATATCAGTATCATCTGACTCGTATATTTCTGAAAAGGAGAGAGACGATATGCACGACATAAACTTTTCTATGTTGTGTTGACTCAAATCTCTTCTCTTTTGAAACCAAAATTGTTTTCTGCGTTTTGCAATATCTACAGACGAATGGAAACATATGGACTGACCGGTCTCATGATCAGATAATGCAAGGGTATGTATTTCAGGCTGTGCATTAGGTATATCGCTTGCGATGAGATCTAAACATGATGATTTTCTTGTGGGTTTAGTAATATGGTTAGAGATGTTATAGTTCTGCAAGATACATTCTAATTCTTTATAATTATTGTTACGCTTTAATGCGTCAATGTTCCAATCTCCACAAAGTATTATTTTATTTTTATTTCGTTTTGTTATTTTTCTTAAAATATCCTCTAGGTTTTTTAAAAACAGACTTAAATTTGAGTTTGGAGTGCGGTAGATACAAATAACAATGACTTTAAGCGTGATAATTTCTATTGCACAATATTCGAAGTCATATATTAAAGGCGGAACCAAGTTAGGGATAGGTTTACATTCAAGATCCTTTTTAACCATTATGCAGGTTCCACCTCGCCGTTGGTGAGGCCTTGAGAAAGATGACACTAGCTTGTAATTTTTTAGTATTAAGTTACCTTCTGATCCTCGTTTTATGAAAGTTTCAGAAAAACATAGAATATCAATGTTTGTACCGTTTGCATGCAGTTCTTGTAAAGTTATTTCTAATAAATCTGTTTTATTTAAGATACCGGCAATATTTTGATGAAATAGTGTACATTTACGTTTAACCTCGAAAAAAAGTGGATTTACTAGCTTCATTAGGGGTCGGTGTAGGCGTAGTAGGTTCACTAGCTTTTAATAGCTGATGGGGGTTCTTTGTTTGTACCTTAAAATAATATGGAATTGTTCCTTTTGTGTGACTACTACTTATGTTTGAGCTCGATGAAGTGCGCGTGTGTTTTAATGTACAAGCTGTGTCCATAATCCTCTTAAAATTAATATTATCAATTTCTATATTTATTTTATAACACAGTGTTTCCTTGAATGTGTAGTTGTAATTATTATGATATATATTCTCAGTTGTATCAATGAACTTACAGTTAGGAAAATTTTGCAAAAATAGTTTTATATATTGATTTAACAAATTAAAATTTAAATAGGGATTATTAATAATATTTATTATAAATACTTGGTTGTTTCTTAGTTTATGAAGGGCTGGAATCAACTCTGATAGATATTTGTACGGGTTTGTGTCATTGCTTCCTAAACCCAATATCACTATATCATCATTATGCAATTTTTTTAAATAATCGTCTAAATTATACAATATTTGTGTACTAGTTGCGTTTGGCTTTGAAATTCCTGACACAGAATACATGTTATTCCACTTATTGGCATCCCTCTGAAACTTTATTTGACTGGCAAAACCTCGAACTTGTTGGTCACCTAAAATAATAATTTTTGGAACACCAATTGTTGTTGAATTTTGCGATCGTTGATGATCACTTTTATTTAGTTGTGTTAATGAAGTGAACGAAGTTTGAGCACATGGGATCTCTATACTGCGTTCTAATGATTGTCCGCTATGTGGATCAAAAACTGATGTTGTAACACTTTGCTCAGAACATCCCAGTGCTGTCGTGGGTATATTGCTTTGGGTTTGTTCTTGTTGGACCAGTGAATGAGTGTGGGCATGAAGTTTTTGCTCACTAGGTGAGCTTTGTATCATGAGCGGAGAGTTTCTAAATGACTCACTATTAGACACGATAGGCCAATCTTACAGATGTTTTACAAGTTGGGATCCCATTCGCTTCCAGTAATCTATAATTATGATCCATACTAATATAATAAATTCAAAAATAACTCTGTCTGTCTGTTATCTTTTCACGCCTAAGCCACTGAACGGAAGGACATAATAAATGAAAAAAGAAATAATTTGTTTGGGTAGTGAAGAGTAGGTAGGGTTGGTAGGGTAGGGTAGGGTAGGGTAGGTAGGTAGGGTAGGATAGGTAGGTAGGTAGAGTAGGGTAGGATAGGTAGGTAGGTAGAGTAGGGTAGGATAGGTAGAGTAGGCTAGCAAGGGTAGTAGGGTAGGGCAGGTAGGTAGAGTAAGGTAGGTAGGTAGGTAGGTAGGGAGGAAGGTAGGTAGGGTAGAGAGGCAGGCAGGTAGGTAAGTTAGTTGGTAGGGTAGGGTAGGGTAGGATAGGTAGAGTAGGCTAGCAAGGGTAGTAGGGTAGGGCAGGTAGGTAAAGTAAGGTAGGTAGGAAGGAAGGCAGGTAGGTAGGAAGGAAGGTAGGTAGGGTAGAGAGGCAGGCAGGTAGGTAAGTAAGTAGGTAGGGTAGGGTAGGATAGGTAGGTAGGCAGCCAGATGACGGGAAGGAAGCCGCGGATGACAGCTAGTTAATTATAAAGCGCCAGTAAATCATCTAAGGACGTCATTTCCGCTTCAGTTAATTGGACCTATGCCACGTCCCATAAAAAGGTTGGTTCTTTGCGGCACTTGAAGATATCTATGTGCGTGCAGGCGTGGTTAACGATAAGTATGGGCTGAGGTCATATGGATTATAAACTTACCTTCTATGTCTAGGTGTCGCATGAAGATCGACCCGCGATCTTCTCTGCTGGTTCTGATGGTAAAACCTCTGCAGGACTATTGGACTAGTATTTCCCGAACTCTGTGGAAAAACAAATGTCTTATTAGTTTTATAAAACCAGCTAAACATGCGGTTATCAACTCTATGAATGCGTACACTAAGGTGATTTTGCCTTAGTTTTGTTAAAGAAGAAAACATTATGGAAACTCATACAAATATCAACTGTATGATCATGTGCATCCTAAGTTAATTTTACAATGACAAAAATGTGGAAAAGGTCATACAACAATTCCTGATTTAAAGTGACTGATGCGGCAAACAACACATTAGAAGTATACAAAATTAAACTGTATAGGATAGTTGATTTTAAAATGACAAGAAAACGTTGAAAAGGTAGCAAGAATTTTAATTGTTAACACGCTTTTATTAGCTTGGTATGTATGTATCTATGTATCAATATAACGGAATCTTTGAACGTGATTTTCACCCACTTAAAAACGTCGGATTGATTTGAAACTTTGCACACTTATCAAGGACCGATGACAATGCAATAATTTAGTCAAAGTCAAATATATTTATTCAACTAGGCCAATAAGCGGCACTTCTGAACGTCAAACAAAAAATAAAATTTACAAATAATAAAAGTTGATTCTACTGTGCGCGTTTAAATTTAATTAATAATTAATTTTGATGATTTATATTTTCCACTGTGAATTTTGTTTTTTTTTTCTTGCAATGACAAGAATATTTACTTTTAAAGTATTATATTATTTTATTTTAATTATTGTGAATGTGAAGACTATGTGGACCATTCTTTTTTTATATTTTTTTATTTTTATTTTATCTTAGTTTTTAATCGTGGTCTGGCAGTATGAGTAGTTTATGCGGCCTACCCGAATGTCCTTTCTTTGGTATTGTTCGTCGAATCGTTGAGCTCCTTAAATTCTGTGTTGAGCTGCTCGGTTATTGACAAATGCGTGCACTAACTGGACAGGTCCACTCAATCTGGCTGGTTCATTCCTCAAAAGACCATTTCAGACATCAATCTACATGGTCTTCACATGATCTAACCAAGATTTTTGTCTGGACTTTAAAAGAGACTGTGACCTCTGAGTTTGTTTCGGCCTTTCTTCTCAGAGTAGTCAGATAGGAAACGCCGACCTCATCTAGTTTTAAAAATATGATCGACATGTAAAAGTGTTTGTACAAACCAACTAACAGAAATAAAATCATTTATCATTTAAATTGTTTGTCCCATTAGCCTTACCAAGATCATCCTTCAGGATTAGCGACTTTTTAGTTCAATTTACAATTAAAGCGTATTTTTTAGTTTTTAGAACTACAATTTATTTTTATATCCAATCGCATTTACTAAGAACATATTAGCTAATTTGAATGACGGAAAGTTTTGAAGAGATCATAAAAAGGTGTGTAACTCTAATACTAAATCTAGACTGATGATTATTTACGACGATTCACTGCAAACAAGACGCTGACTAACATTCATAACTACGGCGATAACACACTGTGCAATTTCACTGCGACGCCACAGCGTTATACAGACCTCGGTTTCTGTAAGCTTTATCATGTTCTATGCGATTTATAATCCCATGTAATAGTACATTATGGTACAAGTGTGCAATGTTGGTGATTACCGCTGAGGCGCCATTGAGACCCGAGCTGTAGGTGAGGGTCTTAAGAGAGCCGAGGACGGTAATCATCAATACACACGTGTATCATACGACGTTTTTCAACACACTTGTGAAGAAAATAATACTAAAAATCATTTTCAACAGTAAATACGAGTTGTGAAAATGTTTCCACAATGGCGGGCAAAATTAATCAGTTTTCCTATGCGCGCGCATTTAACAATGGCGATTGGCCATAGACTAAAAGAATGAGGTTACTTTTTTTTGGATTTTCGTGCATAGTGTTTTAGCCACGTACAAAAAAGGGAATTAATTTTTTTCTTAATTACAGAGAAAATAAAACTTATATTTGAGTGAAAGTTTTATTTATTAAGCACGTACAAGTTGAAATTATCTATTTAAATACGAAGTTGCATGAAATGAGCAAGCAATAGGTACATTAATTTATTTTTACTATTGAGCACGATCTTTTTTGTATCGAAACTTTTTTAAGAACAAAGCAACTCAACCAATAAATTAAAAAAAAACTCTATAACTCACTTGTGAATAATAGCAATGATAAAGTCACAGTTTGATAACAGGTATCATTATGTGCCTAATTGTGGTGAAATTAGAGCCACTTTATGATCAAGTGTGTTGAAAACTATGTTATTTGTCTACCAACATATTATTCGCAACCAGGATCTTCGCAATGGAAGCACGGAACCGGTCAATGTGGCGACGCTTGCAGGAGGCCTATGTCCAGCAGTGGACGTCTTTCGTCTGACATGATGATGATGTTTAGATATGAAAGTTCACCCTACATCGAAAGAACTACCCTTCAGAAACCGAGGGTGATTACACTCTAAACGGCATGCAGCGTCGCAGTACACATTCGCAACATACATGAACAATATCCTGCTGCTCCAACTCCGGAGACCTAACGAGCAGCGGCGCCTGGATGTAGGCCGTCATCCTCGTCTGAGGCGCTAGCGAGAAGCTTATGTCCAGCACCGGACGACGGTAGGCTGGCGTGGACTCTTTGCTGGCCTGGATCGAGTCTTTACTGTCATTACTTTACACTATGGTTTGTGTTTGAATTCAGAATCTTTGATCGTTTATATCCTTTGTCTGTTATTCAAATATCTACTTTAGTGGTTTGTAATTAAAGTTGCTTTTTGTGTGACCGTTTGTAATAAATATTCGAAGACATGAAATCGCACTGTGCTTGCTTGGTGGATTACGCCACATTCTCTCTTACAGAGAGGAGGCTTGTATTTGTAATAAAAACATAAAAAAATATGTAAACTTTAACACATATGATTTAGAGATGTTATTTCCTTAACATGATATTCATCTATGATTCTGAATTCAATTTTAAAGTAAAAATGTGGTTGTGTGTGATACTTACCGCAGGTGAAGCTCGCCAGCGATTGTCGGCGGAAACCCTGCGTACGGGTGGCGGGGGCGGAGATGCGCACGCGTCTATTGTTCTGTAAAAAGTACGTTATATTTTAATAAATTAGTAGCTGTCCCACGCGGCTTCGTTCCCGTCAACTGGCTACCTACCTACCCTACAAACTTGAATGTTGCGTAACTTTAACCGCTTACGCAGCGCACGCAAAGGAAACTCTCAAAACGGTATATTTTTCCCGTTTTTCAACATTTTTCATTTATGCTCCGCTCCTATTGCTCGTAGCGTGATGTTATATAGCCTATAACCTACCTCGATAAATGGACTATCCAACACAAAAATAATTTTTCAAATCTTCTTCTTCGTCGTATCGATGATTCCTCAATTATATACGTTTTGACCAGAATTCAGCCACGGCAATAGCGTTTTCATTTGCCTCTCAAAGGTCCTTCAGGGTGCAGGTGTTGTTGCACAGAGAGCACGATAGGAGGTGAGGCTTTGTTTGGGACGCGGCTCCGCAATCGCACTGCGGGTCATTGGAGTACCCCCTATCTAACTAAGTTGTGCCTTTTTCAATTCCAACCTGAGATTAGCGCGTTCAAACAAACAAACTATTCAGCTTTATAATATTAGTATCGATTAGCTCGAACGCCCAGTACGAGTGCGGTGCTTCTGATCAAACATCTCATCTCATCATATTCACGGCCCAAACAATATAAACTAGATAATTTAAAGCCGACATAAAATGCAAAGACTTTCATGAAGATGATGAAGAAGCTGCTCAAATATCATGAGACCAGGGGGGTGGCCATAAGCTCTTAGAGCGGTATCAATTTGAGATCGAGTAAGTGACAGATGTATACAAGTCAGATACATCTGTCCCTTATTCGATCTAAAATTGATACCACTCTGTGAGCTTATGGTCACCCCACAGTTCTAACGTCCGTTTGGATGACTATTGATGGCTTTTTCCGTGGATGTAAAATATATATAGAAGCCATGAAGAATAAGCTTACCAAATACTTAAAATAATTATTTATTTTCAAAAAAATATGAGAGATTTGCAATAATATAATGGGGTTATATTATTGCAAATCTCTCATATTTTTTTAGTAGCAAAATATTGCCTATAAAAATATCTTTGGCGTGCGCTGAGATAACTATTGATGATACATAATAATTTTGTACTACATGAAAGAGTACATAGTTTAACAAATTGGTAGGTAGGTACGGTAGGGTAGGGTAGGTAGGGTAGGTGGGTAGATAGATATATAGATTTATTTATTTGCTTAGAATGTAGGTAAATAATACATTTAGGTGTTACAATATTTTGGATCCTTATACATTCTGCCTCATGGCAAGCAAAAATTTTAGTAACTTATATAACTATAGTTAATAATATAAGAACATTAATAATTAAATATTCTTGTCATTCAAGAAATCCGATACAGAGTAATAGCATTTAGAAACTAGTAATTTTTTAAGGTTTCTTTTAAATATTATTAAAGGTTGCTCGTTTGCATGTGGTTATAAATAAAAGGAGCCATGCTCCTCTAGTACGTAGGGTAGGTACGGTAGGTAGCCAGTTAAACCGCGGGGGTCAACTAGTATTTACATAAACCTTATTAATTTAACTTTCAATATTGCATCTACCACTCTCTGCATTACCCAAAGGTCGACTGGTTCAAAATGCCTAAGGCATTAAGTCCGCCTCTGTACGTTTGTGTGCATGAAGTATTAAATAAATATTTTCAATACAGTTGTTAAACATGGCGTACTTTCAGAGGCTATAGTTATGATTCGAAAGTTAAATCTTACGCATAGGCATCTTTCTGTTACGCGGTCGTGACTTTTGTTTACGAGCTCGATCATTATGTTTGCAGTTTAGTTTTAAATTTATAAGTCAATTTAAAAAAGTTTAGTAGCAAGGAGTTGAGAGTGTTTTAGCATTGAATTCTCAAAAGTCTTTTAAATGGTTGTTTAATATATTTAATTACCAGTTTTAATTTAATTATTTTCACATCAACATTTGTCAAAAATCGAATAGGCTGTATAGGCTGTTTTCGTTAAATTAAAACAAAAATCGAATAGGCTGTATAGGCTGTTTTCGTTAAAAAAAACGCGCCATAAGTCAATTTAAAAAAGTTTAGTAGCAAGGAGTTTTCATACATGGAATAAAAATGGGATAGATTTTATACGAGAAATATTTATGATTAGTACGTTTTAGCATTGAAGTCTCAAAAGTCTTTTAAATGGTTGTTTAATATATTTAATTACCAGTTTTAATTTAATTATTTTCACATCAACGTTTGTCAAAATCGAATAGGCTGTATTGGCTGTTTTCTTTGTAAAAAAAATATGTCCAGTTGCAAAAACGCGCCATATAGAAAATTTTATTTTTTTGTGAATAATCAAATCTAATTCTTTGATTTATTTTTACTGTTTCTCACAACTGTATTGAAAAACGTCGTGTGATACACGGGTGTGTAGGTTATTGCAAACTCGTGTCATTAAAAACCCTCGCCTTCGGCTCGGGCTTGTTAATGACAGCTCGTTTGCAATAACCTACTTTCCACCCTTGTATCACAATGTACTATTGTGTGTTACCTTCTTCTAGGATAAGGCGAGTGGTTGCTCATGTCAGTTTCTAAGCTTGTAGGCTGCGAGCTGCTGCCGCCAGCGTTTGCGTTGCTACTCGTCGCCCACCATGCTCTGAAAAGAAATAGGTTTTAGGTACATAGTTGTAGGTATAGCTTCTATGACTCTAGCATAAGGTTCAAATTTTACTGGAACACGGTTATTCTAATGAGAATCAAGAATAGGGATCATTGTATTATTTTCTTGCCCCATGTTAGTGGGGGTCGGAGCATCAAGTTACCCATTTTTTTTTTAATTCTCTACGACTTTTCTCACCTGATGGTAAGTGAAGATGTGGTCGACGGTGAAAGACGTTCGCCTAGAAATAACCTATTCACTCTTGACTTAAAGACCCTTGAATTGTAGCTATCGGGAAACAGACTCCGGCAGGGCATTCCACTTCTTAGCTGTACGCATAGGAAAAGTGTTTCCAAAACTTTTTGTGCTTAAGGGTGGGATGTCCACCATAAACCGATGGCACATCGCCGTACACCGTTCCATTTTTTAGAACAGCGATCAAAACTTGATATCTCCTAAATGCAAAAAAAAACTCCAATGCTGGGAACTCTGCTGTGCGAGCTACGGAGTGACCGATGTGGGCGTCTCCACACCATTACAGGAAGGGGTCAACGGCTTTGCCAGTGACGCCATCGAGCCCGCCTGACCGAAGCTAGATAAGGAAATCTCTCACCTGGCCGGCGTCGGCGTAACCTGCTCCATCCAATGCTGAGAACTCGTAACAAAGTTCCTCACAGGCTGCGGAGTGACCGGCGTCGGAGTCTCCACGCCATTACTGGGCGGAGTCGTTGGCTGAGCCAGTGACGTCATCGAGCCCGCAGTCGACGCTCCCGACTGACCGAAGATGGATAGCGACGCGTACCAAGCTTCCACGGAGATGGAGCTACGCGCGGCTTTCACTACGAATGGATGTTCTAGGAGTTTCGCGTATTTTGGGCGTTGTCTGTAGTTTTTTGTTAGACTGGAAGAGATATTGAAGATTCATTCTATGACAGCCAATATAAATAAGACAGAAGAATTGAAATTTACATTCCTCTCCGGATTTCATGTTCTTCAGAAACACTCATCGGAAAACAATAGACCAGGCTTTTTGGTGACAAACATTTGTACTTGTTTTAGAGGCAAGCATGTGCTTTTTCAAAAGCTAAAATGCAGTTTTAGTAATCTTAAAGGTCATTGGGCATAATCTGATCCGCTTTGCGAAGAGTGGTTAACCAAAACAGTTCTAAATTAAAGAGAATTATAATAACCTTTCATTGCATTATATTAATTTGATTCAAAATCGTTGAAAAAAAATATAACGAATTGTATAAAAAAATTAAAAGGCAAACGAATTCAGAGGATATAATTTTTTGTTATAATCAGGTATATCCTTAAGGTTACACTAGTCGAAAATTCTTCCATACAAACGTAGTCTAGGGATTATTCCACTGTTTGACGATGTACGTTCAAAATAAAAAGTGATATCAATTTGACTCATCATTATCTAGCCCTGTATGGAAGCAAAAAAGTAAAAAAAGAAAATATTTGAAAGTTATGAGCGTCGAAAGTTCCACATTTCGACACTAATTCTAACGCATTTTTGAGCGCGAACAAATACCATAAGAAAGACGGAAAATTGCAAAACGGCCTCCATACAGGGATAGATTAGTAGTTCAACAATGCAAATAATTATATTTTAACGGATAGATTTAGTCGTTTTTTCATGCTATCTAGACTGCCATGATGCCAAGGTCTGTTTATAAAATTTCGCGCGCTCGGTTTCGTCCTAAATAATTATCCATTTCGCTACAAATTTTCAAAAGTGTGTATTCGTACGCGAACTAGCTTCCTACTGCTCATAACAGCATCTATCTCTTCCGCACGTGTTGTCGGTTGATATAAAATGCATTTTAAGCCCGCGCACAAAATAGTTCGTGCCGTCAAAATCAAAATCAAAATCAAAAGTCATTTATTCAAACTAGGCTGAGAATCAGCACTTTCCGAACGTCAAAATTACATAAGACAGTCCCCCAAAAACGCCCGCCCTTCACCACTTCCTAGTGCTTTTGCTGGGAAGAAGAAGTGGCGCAACAAACTCCCCAGCAGCACAGCTGTCTGTTCAGTTAGAAAAAAACAAAAACTTGATTCTATACAAAAGTATGCAAATAATTTACATTACTCAAAACAAAAAATTATAATAAAATATATTTGCCATAATGACAGCTAGCACACGCCAATATACCAACAAAAACATCGAAATCTAAACTCAAGCGAAAATAAAAACTAATAAAAAAAACGTAAACGGAACTTAGTACCCGAATTATAAAGCCTCCAGGCATAAAGGGCGTGCCCGCCTACATATAGCTAATACAGCTGTAACTCGAAGTCACATAATTATGATAAACTAGGACCATCGAAGTAAAAAATAAATCAACAGTTAGGCAAGAATAATATATTATGATCCACTGTCGAGGTCGCTAGCTGACCACATATTGCAATACAACTCATTAAAAAATAAAAAACAATGTAGTGAGTCGATTATGTCAATAATATGACAATTAAATTAACATAAATTGACTTATACTGTCAAAATAAAAAAAATAAAACATAACTCATATAACCTGTCAGTATGTAAGCTAATTCTGGAGAAAGAACACAAACATTGTCTTGAGTTAATCACAGCGACCAACTATTTTTATCGTTTAAGTAGTCGTTAATAGAATAGTATGCCTTTGAACAAAGGTTTGATTTTACTTTAACTTTAAAAGCATTAAAAGGCAAATCTAGAAGAGCAGAGGGTAGCTTGTTATAAAAGGTTATACCAAGCCCAACAAATGAGTTATGAACCTTATGAAGCCGGTGAAAAGGAGCTCGTAATTTGTCCTTATTTCTGGTGTTAATATTGTGAATATCACTGTTTTTAGTGTAAAAGTGTATATTTTGCCTAATATATAAGATATTGGCGAAGATGAATTGTGATGCCACTGTGAGAATACCAATATCTTTAAAAATATCTCTAAGAGAAACTCTGGCACCTAGCTGGTAAATTGCTCGAACTGCTCGTTTTTGAAGAACAAATATATTTTGAATGTCAGCGGCTTTGCCCCACAGCAGAATGCCATAGGACATAACGCTATGGAAATAACTAAAATAGACTAATCGAGCAGTATCAACGTCAGTGTATTGTCTTACTTTCCTGACAGCGTAGGCGGCCGAGCTAAGCCTTCCCGCTAGACTTGAAATATGTGGGCCCCACTGAAGTTTGGCATCTACTGTTATGCCCAGAAAAACTGCCGAGCCCACAGTTTCAAGCACCTCTTTATCTAACACGATGTTGGGTCCTAGATTTCTAACATTCGGTAAAGCGAATTTTATACATTTCGTTTTCTTGGAATTGAGAACTAAGTTATTTGTTGTAAACCAATCCGTAACCATTGAGAGTGCACTGTTTACATCGTCAAAATCATGTCTATTCCTGTCAACTTTGAAAATAAGAGAGGTATCATCTGCAAATAATACAACTTCACAGATACCCTTTAAAAAGAACGGTAAGTCATTGATATACACTAAGAACAAGAATGGACCCAGTATTGAGCCTTGAGGTACACCTAACTGAACTGGTAACCCGGAAGATTTCTCACCATTAACATCTACACATTGGGACCTATTATGTAAGTAAGAATTTATAACATCGAGAGCTTCGTTTTGCACACCGTAATGACGCAGTTTACGCAATAGCGTGTCATGGTGCACGCAGTCAAAAGCTTTGGAGAGATCACAGAAAACCCCAATAGCATTTTGCGAGTTCTCCCATGCGTTAAATATGTGTTTCAGCAGAGCAACACCCGCATCTGTAGTCGAACGACCTTTTGTGAAGCCATATTGTTCATTATGAAGGAGGCTATTTAAATTAAAATGTTTTAGCAACTGCTTGAGTATTAACTTTTCAAATATTTTACTAAACGCTGGCAAAATGGAAATAGGCCGGAAATTGCCAACGTCATTTTTATTACCTGATTTAAATAATGGTATGACTTTACTACTCTTCATGAGGTCAGGAAAAGTTCCTAAGTCAACACATTTATTAAAAGTAACAGCTAGATAGGGGGCTACGATGTCTATTATATTACTTAAAAGTTTAATGGAGATTCCCCAGTAATCACCAGTGTTTTTGGATTTGAGTGTGTTAAAAACATTAACTACATCACGAGGCGTTACATGTTCGAAGCTAAATAAACGAATACTTTTAGACACACTACTAAGCAAAAGGTTTTCAGCTTTAGACGGGGACGAATTTAAGGAGCGAGTCGTAGTTATGGGTATGTTGGCAAAAAACTCATTAAACGCTTCAGCTACGTCAGCTGCTTTAGTAACTAATTTATTGTCGACCATAATCTCAAATTCTTTATCTTGTTTAACCGACTTTCCCGTTTCATTGTTAATAATTTTCCAAGTGGTTTTTACTTTATTATTGGATTTTTTTATTTTATCGCTTAAAAATTTTGATTTAGCATAAACACTAACCTTTTTAAATAATTTTGAATAATTTTTGACATACTCCAGGAAAGGAGTATCAAACCTGTATTTTTTCAAACCATATAACTCGTATAGTCTCGCTCTACTTTTATAAATACCTGGAGTGGCCCATTGGTTAATGCCAACGGTGGTGCCATTAATTTCAATAGTTTTGGTCTTGAAAGTAGATTGGTACTCTTTTTGCACGACATCAAAAAGGGCTCCATAAATTTCATTAGGACTCTTGTGTTCTACTATAGATGGTGTAATTCTTCAACTAGTGCAGCATTCGTCGACTAGTGTACCCTTAAGTTATCCGTGTGATCCTAATAGCGACACTATTGGATCGTGTAATAATCATTCACGGGTTCGATTCCTGGCTAAGAATATTGAGTTTTCAAACAGCCCATAATGCAGTTTTAGATTACAACAAAACGGTCCAGACTCCTTTCAATGTTTGCAGCTTATCCTCATAGTTTCGGATGTGGCCCACATAAAAAACTCTCCCTCTACACGATAATTTTATATTTTACAAGGCATGTCCTCGTAAAGAGCGTTTTCCAAGCAGCCAAACTGTACGGAAAGTGTCACTTTTTCTCACTAGTGCTTTTTACATTTCTGTATTTTTTTAATTTTTTGTACAGATTATGATTCATATAAAAGGTAAAATATAACTAATACTTCATTAAAGGCGATTTTAATAACTCTGGATTTTGATTTGATCAATAAAATAATTTTAAATATTCATTAAATATGCTTGGAAGAACGTATATTTTGCTCGTGCCTTTTTGCGTTACGACGTGACAGCTATTTGCACATGCGCAGTAATTATGCCCGAGGAACTATATATTAATTAATCTGTGGATATGCTGAGCGCGCTTGAATAAGCCCGCCATTTTATTAATTTATTTTTTGGTTCAGATATATTTTTTTATTTCCTCGCACAATGCATAGTAAAATGTTGTATGATACACGTGCGTAAGATGATTCCCGACTCGTGTCGATTTATTCACTCATCGGGAATCACCTACCTTCCGCACTTGTAGCATAAATAACTATTTTCCGTGACTGACATAGGATAGATAGATGGACCCCCTTTTCCGCACTTGAGACTCTCATTTGGACTGTTGTGCGTGCCGGCCTCCTCTGTGTGAGAGGGAATGGGCCGTAATCCACCACGCGGGCCCAGTGCGGGTTGGTGGATGTCACATGTCTTCGAATTTTTCGTTCTAGGACATGCCGGTTTCCTCACGATGTTTTCCTTCACCGTTTTGAGAGCAGTGGTGATGAAATAATTTACACAAAGTAAAGCGCCTGCCTGGGTTCGAACCCACGACCTACAACTTGTAAGTCGCGGCCGATACCACTGGGCCACCACTGCTCTCAATATATATCAATACATTCTGCTATATTTCGTTTGTGTACGCCATGGGTATGGTTTCCATACTAAGATGCCCAATGACCTTTGGCTTATGATTCTTTACACTATTTTTTTATGAAGAATCCCTTCTCTATGGAATATCCAAGTATGTATGGTAGTAACTTACCACTGGGACACAAATAATTTAAACTCAGGCGTGAAGTCAGTTGTGTCTGGAAGCTGCGGCGGATCGTCCGCTATTACCTGTCAACAAAACACAAATATAACACCAAAATCAACGACGATTTTCAAACACACGATACTTCGTGCACAGATAATGTAATACTAGCATACAGATGCCTAATCTATACTTATATTATAAAGAGGTAAAGTTTGTGAGTTTGTGACGTTGTAAGGGGTTATATCTGGATCTACTGAACCGATTTTGAAAATTCTTTCATCAGTAGAAATCTACATTATTCCTGAGTGTCATAGGCTATAATATATTTTCAAAAAATTAGAGATCCTTATGAAAATTTTTAGGTAGGTAGGTAGGGTTGGGTAGGTAGGGTTGGGTAGGTAGGGTAGGCAGGTTAAGCAGGGTAGGCAGGTTAGGCAGAGTAGGCAGGGTAGGTAGGGTAGGCAGGGCAGGGTAGGCAGGGTAGGCAAGGTAGGTAGGTAGCCAAATGAAGGGCGCGAAGCCGCGGGGGTCAGCTAGTCTCATACAAAGAAATCGTGCCTACGAACCGAGCGTGTTCTTCTGATTATACTGATTATTTTTCTAAGAACATCGATCGTGTTCGGTTCCTTTCCACGGGTATAGATGGTGTAAGCAGCGATTTGCAATTAAAATGGTTTACTCGGTTCGTGAATACTTTTTTTTAAATACAGCGATGATTTGTTTTATAATATTTTTTTGCACATTTTCACGGTTTCATTGTACCAAAATGTGTTACAAAACAAATAAAAAAAATCGAGTGGATGCCTCAGAAATTTAAAACCGCGCCATCTATTGCAATCAATTTTAAATGATCCATTCAAATAATCTATGAATGTGAATTAAGAGCCAAATATTCCTTAATTTTGTGCTTAGGATAAATAAACAAGAACATATTTTTTTTATGATCGTCTCTAGAAAATCTTAATATTTCACAAAACTCAATAATAAATCGAAATCTATCAAGCCATCTAGTGCAATTTATTTGAACCTAATTTTCTTTCTTCGTGTTGGGTGCCCGTGCTTCGCGTAAGCTCGACGCTTAGATCGCAGAGTAACTTTGCCCATTTCATCGTAATTTTTAGAAGCAACTGCAAGATGCAGCGACTGCATTTCAACAGCATCAGCTTTTCAGCAGCTTTCTCACTCGCATAACGCAATCGAACGCAAAATCGAAATAATAGTCCATTACATACCGAACCTTTATCCAAGAAAATAAGGTCTAAAATCGCTTGCAACTCACCCTAGTCAGCACCTCGAAGTCGTTCTGGCAGTCTCTGTAGGGGAACACGCCGGTGGCCAGCTCGACAAGCGAGATACCGAGAGACCAGACGTCCGCGCGAATGTCGTAGTCCGGCCGCGTCGGGTCTGGCGGGTCTATCCGCTCCGGCTGTAAGGAAAAATCATATTAAAAGTGACAAAATCTTTAAAAGGGGGTGATTATTGAAGCACTGCAATTTTATTTTTAATAATCTGTAGGCTCGCGTTTGACCACTATCTCGCCTGATGGTAAGCGATGATGTGGTCTACGGTGAAGCACGCTTGTCTAGAAGTAACCTATTCACTCTTGACTTAGAGAGCCCAAGTTTGTAGCTATCAGGGAACAAAGACTCCGGCAGGGAATTCCACTCATTAGCAGTGCGCACAATGAAAGTATTAGCAAAACGCTTTGTGCGTATGGGTGGGATGTCCACTATGTACCGATGGCGATGGAAAAGGCTAGGCAGAATCAAATTATGCAGTTCCGTCGCACACTCCCCGAAATGTAACCGATAAAAACCGACAGGCTGGCAACTCGGCGTCCATGTTTGAGGCACTAGAGCTTTGCCGCGACCAGTGCTACGTTGTCAATAAGCCTCTTGGCCCGTCTATCAATCGACTCAAGTGCATCAAGCTGGTATTTGGCAGATCCGTTCCAGAGGTGAGAGCAGTACTACGTGCATGACCGAACTTGCGCTTTATACATGTAGATATATGAAACAACAGTCATTCATTGGGTAGTCAAGAAAAATTAAGACGGGCGACAGAGCGAGGCTGCAACGTCGCTGGTGCTTTTAATGGTTTTATCTACACTCACAACGTAATGTTCCAAATATGAATTCAAAAAATATTGTTTAAACATGTACTTTATATTCGTGGATAGGTAAAATTAAAAAAAAAAAACTCATTACAGTGCAACATATTCCTTCGATTTTCAAACAACTGTATCATAAAATAACTTTTTAATTTTTATAGCACACTTTTACTTTTTAATTTATTGGCGTTTATGGGCTCCTTGACTTACTGTCGAAAAGTAGTACCATATCTATGGAGGCGCGCGGTGAGCTGTCATGCGCAATGAGAACTAAATTGCCCGTCATACCACATATTTTTTCCGTTTCAACTTTTGTTTTATTTCAAATTTAAGAGTGAAGATAAAGTAGTGTACGCAACGGCATATAATTAGGTATTAAAACACTCACGTGTTAATGTTATCACATTCGGCTTCGCCTCATGTGATAAACCCACGCTCGTGTTTTAATAACCCCTATTATATGACCATTGCATAAACTACTATTATCTACTTCGGTTTCGTTATAGTCGAATTACAAAATTGACAGCGGTTTCATTATGATACCCATAACGACATCGGGTTGCATTATACGAATCGTCATAAATTCTAAAACACAAGCTTAGACATTCTGAACATACAGCAGGTACTGGTAATATTACTTCGAAATAGGGAACTATCCGCAAAGCTGCGCTCAGATGGCGCCACAGGTTTCTGCGTAAACAAACTAGAGAAGGGCGTTTTTCGGTTTTTTACGCAGTTATGTATGTGTTTTCATATCGATATCGAAAACGGTTTTCAGATTTCGATATCAGAAGTACAGTTTGCAAAAGTTAAATCGATATCAGAAGTACAGTTTGCAAAAGTTAAAATGTTATTTAGATGAGCAAACTAACAACGAACACGAAATAATACTTAGAAAGATAGGTAGCGCATATGGTTCCTAACGTTTGCGATGTTTGCGTTTTGTTCGTAGTTCGTACGTTTTCGCATTGTTACGGTTTTAAGTTTTGAATTATTCGTTCTCACACGCTAGTAAGGTTTTTATTAGATACAGCTTTTACACCACAGACTACCCCCTTTTTTTTATTCTAAGTTCTCTCAGTCCATCCAAAGGTTGTCTGGTAGATATCGCTGTCAGCGATAAGACCGCCTTTGTACCCGTATAATTAAGATTTCTTATAAAATAGATGTGTAATTTTTATGGTGTACAATAAAGTATATTCTATTCTATTCTATTCTAATATCGGTTATTTTGATATCGATATGATATGATATCTAACACATGTCCGATATAAGTTACGTTTAGATATATCGGACACATCCCTCAAAAAAAAACAAACTGTCAAAGTCCAGCGACAAAATTTCGCAGTTTATGTATACAAATATAAAAGAAAATGAAGCTAACTAACTTCCCAATATTATTATTTGGTTTTTGAACACAAGTTATCTTAAAAACAGTAAAAAAGAGTTCGGTAACCACAAACAGTAGTAGACGCCATGTTGTTATGTTTTTGTTTACTCAAAGCCGTCAAGCGCCATCTGGCGGGAGCAATTGGCAGTAATGTTCCTTATTGAGACAATGTAAATGAATTTCTGAGTGAAATTTTATTCTAAATTTTATTAAAAATGTCTTCAACATAAAGTGATATTGAAAATACTCCACCGGATATAACAAATAGAGCAGTTGCGGCTACAAATAATTTACTACCAGAAAAATCAAGACATGTATATGAGAAATGTTATGAAGATTTCGTTATATGGCGAGAACGTAACAATATTTGTCGGAACGTAACGATATCTGTTTTATTCCTTCCTTCGTAGATAAAATCTTGTATGCAACTGTACGTTATTGGTCTTTTAATAAGTCGTGCGGGGTTTTTGGCGGGATTTTTTCGAGTGAAGTTTAGCGGATGTTAATATTATTTGCAAATTGATTCCTAGTGGATATTGAAACATAAAATTGGTGTAGTTTTGTGTCTCAACTGTTTACGCAACTGGACAATATGTGAAATCATTGACAGAAGCGATCTCAGGATAGTGGAGCGGATAATTTTATTGTAGTATTGACTACCTCCGCTAAGCTTACTGGGAAGGCTGACTCAATACAATTTGCTGCCAAATACTCCATAAAACATTAGAATCTGTTACATCCGCATTCTAATGCATACTAAAGAATGTTAAAATTGCACTGAAGACTAGGCAGCATGGTCTCAGACCTTAGCCTGTTCCGTCAGGAAAAAATGCAAAAAAAAATAAAAAAAAATAACCGAAAAATGGCACTCGTATTAAAAGACCGTCCATAATGTAACAGTTGCATAAATATCTATTATGATCATCAGTGGACGGGGCAGGACCGAGCAGCCTTGCGACACCGTTTCACGAGGGACGTTAGTTTTTGCGTTCGACTAAAGCCCTCGGGAATGATTAAAGACGACGGAAGAGACGGTTGGCGCAGTGGTTGTGCATGGAACGAATATTCATATGGCTTACAGATAGTTGTTCCAGATTTGGTTGTCTGTGTATGTGAGTTAAACACACCTATGATACTGGAGAAATACTTAGTGATTTCAGTTTTTTTTTTTTTTAAGAAAAGGAAATAGTCACAGGTCCAGTCGAAAGCCAGCGTCGGGCAACAGTTGCGCGACATTCTGCCAAACTGGTCCTATTTGGCGCAGCCGTGGGATACACAATGTCATATTTATATTGTTATTCTCTTTTTTATTGTTGTATAGTCTTAAGTTTTGTTTTTGTTTTTTTTTTTTAATATTGTGTGCTCTAATGGCTTGTGACAAATAAATGTATTTTTTTTTCTTTTTCTTTCTTTCAAATAATAATATGCATTACTGGTAGTCCTATTATAGTGGCAGTCTATACCCGTGACCTTTTAGATGCCAGCGCAACACTATAACCACAGAATAAATATACAAACAGTATGGAAACTACATACAAACGCTCGAAACGGCACACTCACACAAACATGCGCATCAACAAGACCCCTAAGCGGCTCGTCGGTGCGTATGCTTGTGTGAGTGTGCCGTTTAGAGCGTTTGTAGGTAGTTTCCAATCAATAAAAATTTCATTATTCAATTAAGCCTTTACTTCTGAAAGGAAATAAAATTGGTTGCCTGTAAAGTCGGTTTACGGCCGATAGTTTAACGTGACAACGTCACATACATAACGATACAATTAACGTCATTGTAACGTTACGATTATAACGTTACAATGAGCGTAACGTTATATTGAGTCATCCTTTTTCGTACGTGCAGCCGGCGTTCATTGATTTATTAGACGTTGTCGCGTAAAAAAAATTACAAGTAATAATAATTGATTCAACCGTCCATTCGTAAAAGTCCACACTTACTCTTTTATATATTCACACTTACTCTTTCCATACTGTTTGTATATTTTTACTGTGCCATAACGGTTGGACCATTTTGCTATGAATTTCGGTGGATATCTGTTATATTTACCGCCATATACGCGGCGCATCCAGCGCTCCTAGTCTTGGCCTTGGAGTCGACCAGGCGGCCGCTGATGCCGAAGTCGCACAGCTTCACGTTCCCGCGCTCGTCCAGCAGGATGTTGCTGGGTTTGACGTCCCGGTGAATGACGCCGTGCGTGTCTTTGAGGTAGGATAGCGCGTTCACTGTCTGTGGGAACAAATATTATTGATTTAGACAAATTTTCATTGCGTGGTGTCTATAAAATTATGAAAATATTTATATACAACTTTATTGTACACCAGAATTAACGAACAAAAAGGAAACTTATTACTAAAATACACACTATATGCGGCCTTTTCGCATACCGCGAATTATTATAATTTTAGCCTCAAGAAATCCACTGCTGGATTTAGGTCTACCGTCTACCCCAAGTGTTGCCACATCCGACTGGGCTTCGTTCTTCTATTGTTACGAGCCTTTTGTTTAGGATGAAGTAAAGCAGCGCATGTAGCGGCATCTAACCGGCTACATAAGAACCCATAGTCCAAGCTTACCGCCACGGTTACCTTCCCTAGTTTAATCACAGGGATGCCCAGTCCAGGCCAGCCTCTTCGGCAGCTTGTCTAAGCAGGATGCCATCAGCTCCACACGTCGGCGTCGGTGACGAAGCAGCCCATACACCACACAGTTACAGGACAATACTTACTGCTACGGTCACCTTCCCCAGTATAGCCTCAGGGATGGCCTCCCCCAGCCTCTTCAGCAGCTTCTCGAAGCAGGATGCCATCAGCTCCATGCAGATCCACACGTCGGCGTCGGTGACGAAGCAGCCCATACATCACACAGTTACAGGACAATACTTACTGCTACAGTCACCTTCCCCAGTATAGCCTCAGGAATGGGCGCCCCCAGCCTCTTCAGCAGCTTGTCGAAGCAGGATGCCATCAGCTCCATGCAGATCCACACGTCGGCGTCGGTGACGAAGCAGGCCATACACCACAAAGTTACAGGACAATGCTTACTGCTACGGTCACCTTCCCCAGTATAGCCTCAGGAATGGGCGCCTCCAGCCTCTTCAGCAGCTTCTCGAAGCAGGATGTCATCAGCTCCATGCAGATCCACACGTTGGCGTCGGTGACGAAGCAGCCCATACACCACACAGTTACAGGACAATGCTTACTGCTACGGTCACCTTCCCCAGTATAGCCTCAGGAATGGGCGCCTCCAGCCTCTTCAGCAGCTTCTCGAAGCAGGATGCCATCAGCTCCATGCAGATCCACACGTCGGCGTCGGTGACGAAGCAGCCCATACACCACACAGTTACAGGACAATACTTACTGCTACAGTCACCTTCCCCAGTATAGCCTCAGGAATGGGCGCCCCCAGCCTCTTCAGCAGCTTGTCGAAGCAGGATGCCATCAGCTCCATGCAGATCCACACGTCGGCGTCGGTGACGAAGCAGCCCAGACAGCGGACGATGTAGGGACAGTCGTGGGAGCGCACCACCACGTCCAGATCCATTAGGATGCGTTTGGTTTCTTCTGAGTTGCCGGAGCGACGCATTTGCTGTTGATAGAGAGGGAAGCAATTAGTATAAATCAGAAACTTATGTATAGCAATTCAATCAGAAGTGTGAATACGGAATGACATGTCCTCAGAAATAGAATAACAGGATTATAAGAAAAATAATTTACAATTAATTAACAACTTAGGACATTTATGTATTGCAAAATACCTAAAAGTGTTTTAGAAAGCTGTACCAATTACAAAAATAAAAACAGGTCAAGTGCGAGTCGGACTCGCGCACGAAAGGTTCCGTACCCAGGGTGGCGTCAACTATGTATGTATGACAACCTTTAATTTTAGTTTTTTTTTTTTTTTCCTTTATTTGAGCTGTGAAACCCTACTTTATGGCAAATTTCGTGATTCTAGGTCAACGGGAACTACCTATAGGGTACTTCCGGTTGACCTAGAATTGTCAATTTTGGTACTCAAAAGTTTTCGCGAAAATCTAAATTTGTCCATATCTTTTTATCATTTTGACTCAGGACCTTGATTTTTATACACCTAATAGGGACTATAGACCTCAGTATCTGATATAAATTTCAACTTGCTAGGTCCATCCGTTCCTGAGAAAATCGGTGGTGACACACGGACAGACAGACAGACAAGAGAGTGATCTTATAAGGGTTCCTTTTTTACCTTTTCAGGTACGGAACTCTAAAAAGCACTTTTTAAATTTTCTGTAAATTATTTTAGTCCCAGAATAAATAATTATTACTAACTTTAACAGCTATGACGGTGTTGGATGGCCTATGCATCATCTTGACGACATGACCACAGGTGCCGCTACCGAGCTCGCCCAGCTGTTGTAACTCGTCCACATGGGATCTGTACTCCACACCATCGACGTTCAACTTGCCGCTAACCTGTGTAGGCAGAATATAAGCGATGATTATCCTCGCCAGGCTTAAGTATTATTAACAGTCACCAGGAGCTGACTGTCTATAAATTCTGGGTAATGTTCACTGTTACCAAGGAAGCAATATGAAAAGGGATTCAATTTACATTTCCAAAAATCGTCCTTAGTGTCTTAGTAAAAATATTTCCTATTGTATTGATAAGGATTCTATTCATGAAAATTTTGATTACCTTGTAAACCTCTCGCATTCTGTATTCAGTCTCAGTAGCTTGTGGTGATCTTGGTGGGAATGCTGGTATTTCTCTGCTTGAGAACATTGGTGCTGAAACAAAAATAATAAAAATATAGTTATGAACAGGTTAGGTCTAACAAACTAACCCATATGAACATTTAATATCTCCAAATGTGTGGCAGTCTGTGCTATTTAACAAGCAAGAATCTTTCAAAAACAATTAAATAAGGCTTTTTTATATTCTATTGTCAAAATAAACAAATCTGTGTGCAAAAGAGGGATGTTTCTTGGGCAGACAAATTATAGACCGTCAGTGAGATTATCAAATAATATTGGACACGAATTTTTTGCGTTACCATATCAATAAAAATTTACAAAAATAAAGCGCAGGGGCTTGTGACGCCACTATGTCAGTATAAAGTGTACTAACGGCGTGACGTCACACGATATTTCAACGCATTACATCGTCTTCACTTTATGTTTACAAGTCAATAAAAAAATATGTGTCCAATATTTTTATTAATCTACCTGAATGACAAAAACAAATTTTCAGTTAACATTCCTGAGGCCGAGGCTGTTGAAAGATAACTCGCAGGCGTTTCAACCTGGTCTTACTGTAAATGATTTACTTAGAAGGTATCAGAGATTTAATATCCTATTTAACGTATCCTATTAAAATTATAATGTGAAGGGCAGGAGAATGATGGCTATAAATGTGACGGTCTGTGTGTCTGTATGTTTGGTAATCAATCATTCAGATACTCAAGCCTAAATGGCTGAACAGGGAAAACAGATATAGTATGGTTTGGATTGGACATAGATATTATCCTGTGGTACATTCTCATGAGATAATTTTGTGTTTATCATGGGCAGTTCAGTGGCTAATACTAGAGTATAGTTCTCGCCAAACTTCTTGGCAGCTGTGATGTTGGCTACAATGGCTGCGCAGTAGTAATAATCTCATACAATGCTCGTTGCCTCACCTTTATGTCAGTGTTCTACGTCTGACTGCGAATATGTACAATCTGCACATCATATCTTATGGGAGTGTATTCTTTGGCAGAATGAGCGCAATTTTATGTTGAATAATGTACAGGCTGCATCTGGAGTTGTTTACTATACGGACCTTGTGGAAACTAGAACAAATTTCCGTGCGTTCAAGCATTTTTGCCATACCTATTATTGGAAACAAATATAGTAGCTCACAATGTAGGACCCATTAATATTAATGCTAATTTTTATATGTGGTGCTAGGCAACTGGGCTTATCCCAGTTGTGTCGACCCTTTGTGCCTATTGGCCTTGTTTGTTCTGTCTCCTGCTTGATATGGAGGGAAGTGGAAATTTATATTATTTTTCCTACTCCTCCGTTATTATTTTCTGATTAATTTCGTTGCGGGATCCAAGACAGTTAAATTCATTCTCCGGGACTTCGTCGAGCTTCATTCTGGTGGTCGCCACTGTTGATTCTGGCTTTCAGGAATTGCAGTGGTTTGGGAATAGTGCAGTGGGATTGTCCCAATAAGAAATCTCATACAAAACAGTGTCTTGCGCATCGGTAAGCCAACATTAGGGCGGCTCAGAAGTTTGGCGACCGAGAACTGTAATATGTGAAAACAAGTGAGAGGAAGTTCCTATGTGAAGGAAAAAGCCATCACACTCAAACCAAAAACTTTTAAATGAATTGACCTTCTAATTCTATGACAGTTTTATTTTAATTACTTCTAAGACACACTAAGTCACTACTCATACCACAAGGTCCAAACTTTATGGCAGGAAGTCTTCAATCCTGGTTGTGACAGATAGATATGCATCAGTTACCTCGGCCATAAAATATGAATAGGTACCTACATAGATGATAATTTCCTTTTTTTCATTCTTCTACACTGTCTAATTGGGAAACTTTAATAATAGTTGTATGCATGTGTTAGTAAATAAATTAATAAACAAACTATTAGATTTTTTTTTTTTTTTTTTTATCGTTGTCTTGCAATCTGTTCCGCTTTTTGCGAACATTCAGCATAAGGTTAGGAATATAGCATTTGTCTTGGAGGGCAGTCAGTCCAGTGGCTTGTGCCCTTTTTTTATAATATATTCCCTACAAATCTCTAGGGGACTTTCTTTTAAGTCTTTTAAATTTTGCATCATTATTCATTAAATTCGTAGCTAGAGCGTTTGGATGATTATCCAGTCTATTCCTATATGATTTCATTAAGTGTGTAATTTCTTCCTGAATTGTCCTGATCTCAAGGTCGTGGTGTAATTGTTGGTTTGTTATGAACCAAGGAGCATTAGAAATTATCCTCAGCATTTTGGACTGGAATCTCTGGAGTATTTCTAGATTTGAGTTGGAGGCCGTGCCCCAGAGTTGAACTCCGTAAGTCCAGATTGGCTTCAGAATGCTTTTGTATAATAGCAGTTTGTTTCCCATCGACAGCTTAGCTTTTTTGCCGAGCATCCAGTACATTTTCCTCAGTTGGAGCCCCAGTGCTTTTCGTTTTGTGAATATGTGCTTTTTCCAGGTAAGACGACGGTCCAAATAAAGTCCAAGGTATCTGGCCTCATTTGCTTGGGGTATCCACACACTGTTGAGCGACACGGGGGGACAAGTTTCACGTCGCATCGTAAAGGTCACCTGTACCGACTTAGCTTCGTTTGCTTTTATCCGCCAGGTAGTTAGCCATTCCGTGATGTTGTCTAGGGAGCGTTGGAGCATGTTACTTGCTTGGGCCGGTTCTTCATGGGTAGTTAAGGCTGCTGTGTCATCAGCGAAAGTGCCTATCACAACGCCATCTGTCATGGGCAGGTCTGAGGTGAAAATCAGGTAGAGGATCGGGCCAAGAACACTACCTTGTGGAACTCCTGCAAGAGCTCTGTGAAGTTTGGTTATGTCTTCGCCCTGCTTAACACAGAAAAACCTGTCGGCAAGGTATGATTTTAAGAAAATATAATAATTTGTCGGAAGAAGATTTTTTATTTTGTATAATAGGCCCACGTGCCAAACTCTGTCAAATGCCTGGGAAATATCAAGAAAAGCCGCGCAACAATATTTCTTGTTTTCGAAAGCTTTGTGGATTTCTTCTACCAGTCTATGTACCTGCTCTATCGTGCTATGTTTTTTTCTAAAGCCAAATTGGTGGTCAGGTATGATTTTATTTTCTGCTATTACTGTATTTAATCGGTTTAAAAAGAGTATTTCCATAACCTTAGACAGAATGGGTAGTAAGCTGATTGGTCTGTAGGAAGAAACGTCTTCAGGAGCTTTACCAGGTTTAAGGATCATTTTAATTTGGGCTACCTTCCATTGTGGTGGGAAAATGCCTCTAATCAGTATGCACTCTGTCAAACTGTTGTCATAAGTACTTAGTGCTCTCCAAGTTTTTACGAAAATAATTAAAAAAACCGCGAGTTTTGTGCTTAAATTACAGTCAAAGTGTAGATAAAGTGTTTATGCTAGTATGATATTGTTATTTAGCGTTAAATTTACCTAAAAATCCTAAAATAAACAATATAAACTTTCAACATAGCACAGTGAAAACCTTCTACCCTCATTCTAAAAAAAAAAATCAACTCAAAAATTTCCGTTTCTGTCATAGCCAAATGACAGCCACTGTCAGTGTCATGACTGTCATGGGCTAGTGTTGCTACGCCTCGGGCAAAAAACTGCCATATAATGGATCAATCTCAACATGAAAAACCCCAAAATAAAATACTAACTCAACAAATTTTTCATAAATCCTTTTTTAATTCAACTAAAACGCAGTCTTCGAACAACCTCGATGATGGAGATTCGGATACAAGCATCCCTACAGCCGATAGTTCCAAATGGACAAAAGTAGCTGAAAGAAAAAGGCAACGTGAAAGTCCTGAAACAAACAAAGCCCAAAAATTAAAGAAACTTGATCGCTGTTTCAAGGTAGTCCTCAAAAATCTTCACCCTTCCACTGATATGGAAGAAATAAAAGCTGAACTAGAAAAGCTTGGACATAAAGTCACTAATATCTGGAACGTCAAACAAAGAAGTACCAAGAAACCTTTACCAATTTACTTTATAGATATAGAATCCAACAACAACAATAAACGTATCTATGACATCAAAAGTATCTTGCACTGTAGAGTCATCTTCGAACCTCCAAGACCTAAACGAGAGATTCCACAATGTGGCAATTGCCAGCAATATGGACACACACGAAAATACTGCTTTAGGAAGCCCAAATGTATAAAATGCGCTGGAGACCATGCATCGATAAATTGCGAACGTAAAGAAAGATCGGATACAGTTAAATGTGTGCTTTGCGATGGCAACCATCCCGCGAACTATAAAGGTTGCTCAATATATAAGGAGCTCCAGAAAATCAAATATCCTACTCAACCACCAAAACAACAACAGAAAACAAACATCAAACACCAACATCATCAGGTGGATACTACTACGCGACAAGACTACCCCTCTTATAAGCAAGCCTTAATGTCCAATAAACCTTCACACGCACCTGCAAGCAAGGAAAGCCCAAATGTATTACCAAATCTCCAACCAAACAACAATGACACGAAAGATATTCTGAACACTTTGACACTACTGATGCAGCAATTAACCTCAATAACAAATCTCCTAATGGAAATCATGTCCAAACTGACAAATTCTGTTCATTAAAAATAGCCATATGGAATGCCAATGGGCTCTCACAACATGTCCTAGAGGTAGAGACATTTTTAAGAACAAACAAAATTGATATCTTACTGGTATCAGAAACACATTTTACGAAGAAAAATCACCTCGAAATCCGGAACTACAAATTCTACCAAACGATGCACCCGGATGGTACGGCCCACGGAGGCTCCGCAATTCTTATTAAGAATAATATCAAACATCACGAGGCGGAGCCATTTAAGACTCCTGAGATACAAGCCACAAGTGTTGTTGTTGAGGATTGGCGGGGACACTTGACTGTCGCTGCACTGTATTCTCCTCCAAAACATGCAATCAAAAAAGAAGACTACGTCAGTTTCTTCAAAACGCTAGGTAGCAGGTTTATAGCGGGTGGGGATTATAATTCTAAAAATACTCAATGGGGCTCACGCTTAACCACCCCCAAAGGACGCCAATTACAAGCAGCTATAAATGATCTACATCTAGATACAATATCGAGCGGGGAACCTACTTACTGGCCGACTGACCCAAAAAAAATACCAGATTTGGTCGACTTCAGTGTCATTAAGGGGATTCCTATTAATTATTTCAAATGCACTTCCCTCCAAGACCTCTCATCGGACCATAGTGTCGTTCTACTAGAGGTGTTTCAAGAATTCGCACATGTTAAACCTACAGCAAGGTTACATGGACGTAGGACCAACTGGGATTTATTCCGTTCCATAGTAGAGTCTACTATTAACTCAAACCTGCCCCTTAAAACCGAAGAGGACATTGTGGTAGCGGTTGAACACTTCAACGAGTGCATCCAAAATGCTGCCTGGGATAGCACACCTGCTGCCAAAAAATTCACGGAACTAGACTGCTCGAAGCCCATTCGTGAACTAGTAGCCGAAAAAAGACAGGCTCGTAAATTGTGGCAAACCACTAGATTTCCCAGAGATAAAAAACGGCTGAACTACCTAACGTCTAAACTTAAAAAACTCCTGCACTCTGAAAGAAATGAAAATATACAGGACCACCTGCGTAATTTAGATGCTAAGGCTGCTAGTGACTATTCCCTTTGGAAAGCAACCAAAAAACTCAAAATACCCATTGCCTCTAACCCGCCGATACGCAGAAAGGATGGTTCCTGGGCAAAAAGTGACGCAGAGAAAGGTGAAGCCTTTGCTTCTCATCTAGCTGATGTGTTCGTGCCAAACCCTGCCCAGAATGCATCGAAAACCAAAAGCGATGAACTCATTAACTCCCTCAATGATCCTTACCAACTCGACCTACCACTTGAAAGGATCACGAAACATGAGGTTATAGAAATAATAACAAATTTAAATGAAAACAAAGCTCCAGGATATGATTTAATTACTGTAAAAATACTCAGAGAAATACCTGAAATAGCAATTCAGTTTTTGTTACACCTGTTCAACTGCATTAGATTTACAGAATAAAAAAATTAAAGATGTAACCCTATCTGGTTTATATTATTACTATTAAAAATGTAAATGAGATATCATAATCAGCTGATTATCTTGATTTGGCTTCGTGGTATAACCAGATAATTAGTGCCCATACATTACATAAACCGATTACCAAGGTTAAGCAACGCTTGACGAGGACGGTCAGTGGATGGGTGACCATTTCAACATACTGAGTTTCCTCCGTGCCTCGGAAAGCATGTTAAGCCGTTGGTGCCGGCTGTCATTTGAAGATCTTTGACAGTCGTTACGGGTAGTCAGAAGCTTGAGATCTGACACCAGTCTTGCCAAGGGGTACCGTGTTACCCAGTTACTGGGTTGCGGAGGTCAGATAGGCAGTCGCTCCATGTAAAACACTGGTACTTAGCTGAATCCAGTAAGACTGGAAGCCGACCCCAATATAGTTGGGAAAAAGGCTAGGCAAGATGAGATGACATTACATAAACCTATTGGCTAGCATTATGATCAGTTTGGAACCCACTTATACTTATTGGTGGACCAAGTCCATGGTCATTTAAAAACAAATTTATGGAGCAAAATACTGACAAGAGATTAGTGATATTTTAATAGAAATTAGGTGTTAAAAGTTAAGTCCAGCTTAGTTTACTATATCAATTATTTCAAGGCAAACTCAGCCAATAGTACTACAAATTGTAAAACAACAATTCTTAGTTTTAGAAGAAGAGCTATGGTTTTAAATCACAATTGTTTGTCACATACTTATGACATACAGCCCTCATACACACAACAATAAACATTGATTCCAAAAGATATCTATGTACAATAAGATTGTATAGGTTAAAACAAAAACAGAAAAATAATGTAATGGTTTCATGTCTGATGTCTCAGCAACGACCACCCACCGCTCACTCAATGCCAATTTATGCAAATAATTTGTACACAATGTGCAGCTCAGGCGGCAGGGAAGCTGCCTGCATGCATTATAACACATTAATTTGTCACCGAACACAGCATAACCTTAGGGCATGTTGATAACAGAGGCTCACTTTTTATAGACACTTAGGTTCAATTTAATAGTTCAAACCACAAAAAGGCATTACATATTTATGTAACGCTTAGATTATGAACTCGAAAAGCAAAATAACAAACAAAAATAACAGCACAGCATCAAATAAGTCACTAATTCGTAGAGATAAAGTGATATGGGAATGGTTATAAATGACGAATGTATCGAGTCCACAGAGTGAACGTGCCCTGAATAGCAATATCTTCAAGATACTTACGCGGCCTGGGTCTGGTCCTGCCGCTCCCCGGCCTGGGAGCCCCAATTCCACCTGGGGTGCTGAAACCACCTTCTCTTCGAATACGCATTTCATTTTCGAATCGTTCCTGTAAACCTTTCAGCTTCCCCTCAATCGAACTATTTGACATTATAGCAACTAAAATAGTCCACTGATAACATTTAAGTACTTATTACAAAACAAATATACTAAATTTTATTTACACAAAATTACAATGAAAAGCGCAGCAGTCCAAGGATTTCCTTCAATTTCCTTAGCCAACCATTTCCATTCGTTCATTTTTAATCTTTATTCACATTTTGCCATTCGTTCATACGGTCAAAACATTCTTTTTGTAGCCCGACCAAATAAAATTGCTTTCATTTTATTCGTCTATCTCTCTTGCACTTGCAAAAAATTGTAAGCTGAAGGTTGAGAAGCACTTCTTATCTAGAGCGCCTAGATTTTGTTAGGTTTGAATTTAAGCTGTCAAAAAATGTAACGTTCAGAAAATACATACATACATAAACTCACGCCTTTTTCTCATGGGGGTAGGTAGAAACTACAGAACGCCACCTGCTACGATCCTTACAAACAGCCCGTTTTAACCTTACCTAACCTATACTACATACTTCTTTTGCTTCACTCACATTTATACATCTAGTCATACACACACGCCGGTTATGAGTACTGCGCACCTTGCCTTTCTGAAGAACATCACCTATATGGTCTATGTATGTCATTCTAGGGCGTCCCCTCCCAGCGTTTCCATTCACGTCTACCTTGTAATAAAATACCTTTCGTTAGTCACCTTGCATTCATGATTCATCCTCTCAACATGGCCTTAACATACTCTTTTCAATTTTAGTCACTACATCCTCTTTTAAACCACAACGTTGTCTTATTACCTCATTCCTCAATCTATCCTTTATAGTGCTAACACACGTTCGGATTTGGTACGGCCAGACCGACTCCGCCCACAAATGCTTTCTCGCTTACACACGCTTGTTTGGATCGAGACGGAATCAATTTAATAATAATAATGTCCGCGGACCACTCTACGCACGCACGGATATGGTCCGGGCCGGACTAACCCCGCCCTAAAAGCCGTGGTTCGGTCGTACTAAATTTGAACGTGTGTTAACACTATTTTAAAGTTACACCACACATACTTCGCAAGGAACAGTAAGTAAAGTAGTTTAGAAACTAACGAATTAAAAATGCCTGCAAGATCCTAAGGGATTTTTAGCAAATATTACAAAAACAATTATGGCACAATTTTGTGCTCAGTATTAATTTAGTTTCTCTTATTTTTGCATTGGGAAGGGAAGAGTTCCTTTCAGCATTGTTTTATTTTCTAGTAATTCCTGAACGTTGCTCTCATTCATTCATTCACTGACTCTCAAAAGACAGAGATTCAAGTCAAAAAAAAAATTAAAAAGATACGAAATTCATTTCGCGTTTCTCGTCTTTTTGCCTTACTTTCAGAAAAAGAGAAAACGAGAAAATTTTTGGAATCCTCAAGCAATAGTGACCTTCCAAAATTTAATATCGCAAGATATTTGCAATCTAATGGATAGGAAAATACAGTGTTTGATTTAATACGCAAGCGTAATGAAGGAACTGAAAAAGTGTCAGAAACTTGTTTCCTTTTAATGAAATGACGTAAAAATACTATTTCATAAACATTTTAGTGCGAAATGTGTTTGTTATTGTGGGTTTGATTGTGAACGATCATGATGCAATCAACGTCGGAAGGATGTATGAATATCGCCGAGTTAGCGAATCAGCTGAGGCGAGAGAAGATATTTATCAACTCAGAAAGGCAGCTGTTGCAGAGACTTAATGAGGAGGTGGAGAAGCGGGCTCTAGACCTGCTGCAGGTGGCATGGATCTGCTCTCAGCAGCGCCAGAATCTTACCAACTTAATCACATCAAGATGTGAAGCTGACTCTATAGCATTTTGTCAGAGAGCCAGCCTCATTGAAAGAGCAGTGTTTGTAGATGCCTTCAAAGTCTTGAAGTACAAGGTAAGTTTATTTATTTATTTATTGATTTCATTCTCAAAGCTTTAATTTATTTCAAAATCACTTGCATTACTTGACAAAATACATTGCATGACATTTACTTTCTGTAGACATGAATATATTGCCAAAATTGAAATCTTACTAGACCAGAATCTATTGTAATCTGAGGCTCAGACATGATAATTATCAAAGTAATTACTTTGTGGAGTGTTTTCAACAGCATTACAAAACAATATGACCTACTTGTCCACCCACTTTTTACAACTATCATTATTGATTGAATTATTATACTTATAAATCGTTGTAATTTGTTTCATTACAAATTTGCATGCCTTTTAAGAGTATTTATCTGATATAGACTAAAGCTTCACAATTACTACAAACTGTTCATCACATTATTTTAAGATAACTATGAAACAACATTGAAGGTCATTCAAATGCAATTGTTATAGCCAATTGTCTCTATAAACATAAATATTGGCTCTTAGGACAGCCTTTTTACTTTCTGTTGTTATAGCCAGTTTATTTTTTTAAGTGAAGTCGCTGTAAACGGTTTTGACTGTAACAAACCTGTGACTGCGCTTCTGCAGCATATACTAAATACATAAATTTTTCGAGGATAAATATTAGTATTCTATCAGTAAAATAATGTTTGTAATTAGATCAAAACCTCCAGAGACAAATCATTTTTTATTTTTGATTGGTTTGCTCTTGACTCTAGTCTAGGTCAGAGGTGACCGAGACAGAGTCGATGATGGAGTGAGCTTACCCAGAAGAAGCCTGTTCACTCTTAACTTTGAAGAGGTTCGAGTTAGAAAAGTGTTTGCACAAACCAACTTACAGAAATAAAATCATTTATCATTTATCAATGCGTTTGGAAACACAGACACAGGTAGTGAGTTCTAAGTGATTCTAACTGAATTAAATAATTATAATAAGTATGTGTTTAAATTTTTACATAATAATTTAAATAGTTACCAAGGTCTGTTCTGGAATATCCTACTAGACCAGATGGCTCATCACCAAGACAAGCCAAGCGAAGGGCATGGGCCCTACCTACCTTTTCTCGAATCATTTCATTGTTTGTTTTTCAATATAATCAAACGAAATACAGCAAGAGTTTTTCACAACTGTGTTGAGTAAGCTTACAGTCTACTGAATGCAGTTTTATAAAATTTACATAAAAAATGCAATAGGTATTTTATATCTTACTAGTGGAAGCCTCGCAGTTTCACCCGCGTAGTTCACGTTCCCGTGGGAATACAGGGATAAAAAGTAGCCTATGTCACCCAGGGATAGTGTAGCTTCCCAACGGTGAAAGAATTTTTGAAATTGGTCCAGTAGTTTTTAAGTTTATTTGTTACATACAAAAATACAAATCTTTCCTCTTTACAATATTATAGTATAGATATAGATTGATTAGGCGTTTGGGGGTTTGAATGATTATTTTACGCAACCATACCCAAAATCTGCTCTTATAATAGCCCAAAATTAAAAAAAAATAATTTGATATGGCACCCGAAAACAAAATAAATAAATCTGTGCCCTGATCTAAAAAAACTTATTGTATATTACGTATTTGATTTAGGATTCCAATTAAAAACAAACATGTATTATTGCAATTATAGATTTTACTCTCCTATCAGCAGTTCATCTTTCATTAAATACCTAATTGATTTGGCAGTGTTAATACTATAAATTGTATTAGCTTGTCATCGAATAAAGCAAATCTTCTGAAAATTATAATTAATTCTCATAAAAATCTTATTAAAATATGCCAAACAGCTGTGATGAGTAAGAATGACCTAAATACATATATGATTTACTTGCTTCATCTAATATATACTCAAGTTACTCATATTTATTTTTAATGTGAAATGTTCACAAGGATAAGCAAACTTGTGTACATGTGACATATTTACACCTAACTCATATTTTTTATTATTGATAGGCTCGCGCTTGACCACTATCTAACCTGATGGTAAGTGATAATGTGGTCGACGATGTAGCGCGGTTTCCTAGAAGAAACCTATTCACTCATGACTAAAAGACTCCCTAGTTGTAGCTCTCAGGAAATACAGACTCAGGCAGGGAATTCCACTCCTTAGCTGTACGCATAATGAAAGTATTCCCAAAACATTTGGTGCGTATGGGTGGGATGTCCACCATGTACCGATGACACATCACCGTACGTCTTGTAGTCCGATGATGGAAAAGGCTAGGAGGAATTAGTTCATGCAATTCCAACGCACACTCCCCGAAATGTAACCGATATCATATCTTTATTATTACCTACTTAATCAAGCTCTTAAATACCCTGAGTTTAACTGTTTAATTGTGTAAAATTTTGCACTAGAGTTAGATATAAGCATTTTGTTTAATTTTAAGCTGATTTCTCGTGTCTCCTGTGCGGGTCACAAATAAATACTTTTTCTTTTCTTTCTTTCTTTCTTTTTATATAAATAATCAGGATCTTTGAAAATTAAACCACCAAATGGGGTACAATTGTCATATCAGACTGATTTGTGCAACTCCACATCTAAGCAGATATTGCGAATATTAGAAGATGAGGATAAAAAGGATAAAACTTGTAGGTATTTATAAATAAAAATCTCCACATTATCAAGAAAATCCTTTATGGCACAATGCTTGTATCATCATAATTTTTAATCCCATTGTAACTATTATAGTAAAAATATCTGTACAGGAAATAGAACATGTTAATACATCAATAATCAAGATAACAATAGAATAGAATACTCTTTATTATGTACACCACATAAGTTACAGAAAGTAGATGAAGAAAACATTACACTGGGTGACACGATGGGCGGCCGTATCGCTAAAAGCGATCTTTTCAAGACAACCTTTGTTGTAGCATATCACGGGGTCTCATTGCTAAGAAAGAAAATTTTGTTCAAATAAATCTCACTAGATGGCGCGACATGTACACAATTCAATAGAATTGTGTGTAAAATTAACATTTTCTGGAACTGAACATAAAAATTGTATGTTCTTGTTTAATCAACTCTCCTAAGTACAAAATTATGGAATATCGGACTCTTAATTCACATTTTAAAGATTATTTGAACGGATCATTTAAAATTGATGCCAATAGATGGCGCATTTTTAAATTTCTGAGATATTTCACTCGATTGTTAAAAATTGCATTGCAACACATTTTGGTGCAATAAAACTGTAAAAAACGTGCAAAAAAAAATACTATAAAACGAACCTTCACTGTATTTAAAGAAAAAAATATTCACGAACCTAGTAAACCCTTTTACTTGCAAGTCGCTGCTAACACCATCTATTGCCGTGAAACGGGATAGAACGCGATTGATGTACTTACAAAAATAACAAGATTAATCAAATGAAAAACGCTAGTTACGTCGGCACGGATTCTTTGTATGGGATGAGGCATCTGTATGCTAGTATTACATTATCTGTGACCATATCACACAATTAACAAACAATTTTCCTATCACAGTCAAGTGAAAGTGGTTCAGGAAACAGACAGTGACATTCATGTGGGTGTACTTATCTCATTGTAATAATAACTTGTTGCCCCAAGTCACACATAGTGAACGAAAAACAATAGTGTTCATTACCATGTAGGCAGTGGAAGTAGGTACGAGCCTTTGTCTGTGTTCACTTATGACAAGATGACGTAGTAACCGCGCTGGTGAATGGGCACGAGTTGGTACGACCGTAGAGTAAAGATGGTGTAGAAGGGAACTCATGCTACATACGAAATTTACAATGTCTAGATGGCGGACCGCGCGTTTGTAAATTTGAATGTAAGTTTGTTTGTTACGATTTCACGCGAAATCTACTTAACCGATCATCATGAAACTTTTTTGATCATCGAAAAGGCTCTGGCGGATCTCAGTGGATATTACGAAAATAATGCATTAAGGCCAAACCCGTCTAAAACACAGTCATGCTCATTCCACCTGAGAAACCGTCAGGCCTCAAGAAAGCTAAGCATCAAATGGCGAGGCGCTAACATAGAGCACAATGACCACCCTGTTTACCTAGGTACCACCTTGGACAGCTCACTGACTTACAAACACCACTGTTTGAAAACAAAACTTAAAGTCAGCACCCGCAACAATCTACTCCGCCGTCTAACAACTACTGCCTGGGGTGCCTCTCCACATGTCCTTCGTATATCGGGTTTAGCTCTCTGCTTTTCAGCTGGGGAATTTGCATGCCCAGTGTGGCATCGATCCACCCATGCCCGACAAGTGGATGTAGCTCTCAATGAGACTTGCAGGATTATCACGGGGTGCTTAAAACCTACCCCACTTGCTGCACTATACCCGCTTGCAGGAATAGCCCCTCCGGATGTCCGAAGAGAAGTGGCATGTTATTCAGAGAAACACAAGCAAGAGACGGACAAACGACATCCTTTATATAACGTGGAGAAGCCAAGGGGTAGATTAAAAAGTCGAAACAGCTTCCTGTCGTTCACTAAATCAATTGACGGCAACGAGTTCCAGCCTCCAGCTGACTATATTGAGCCTGCAGAAAAGCTCCCTGCGGGCCACCAACTGCCTTGGCCCACTTGGAAATCTCTAAAACGACTACGAAGCCAGGTGGGTCGCTGCAGGCACAACCTAGTTAGATGGGGGTACTCCAATGACCCACAGTGCGATTGCGGAGCCCCAAACAATGCCTCATCTTTTGTCTTGCTCTCTGTGCAAAAACACTTGCACCTTAAAAGACCTTTGTGAGGCAAATGACAACGCTGTTGGCGTGGCTGAATTCTGGTCAAAGTATATTTAATTTTGGAATCATCGATACGACGAAGAAGAAGATCATGAAACTTTGTACACATATTCTTGAAGTAACGTAGGATACGTTTTACAGAAAAAAAAGACTACTATCTCTTTTTCCGCGATAACCGACATTCACGCGGACGAAGTCGCGGGCAATAGTTAGTATTATATAATTTACTGTGTTTCTTGAGTACATAATTTATACCGAGCTTTGTCATTAGACGCGTGATGAGCGGATTTGTAAGAAGTACGCCTGCACGCACGAAATGCGAACGGTATCTTTCACATTGACACACCACCATGCTTCGTCTCACGGTGCGTGGCGCTTGGCGTAGCACGATTTGTGATATAACCCGTGATAAGCTTTAGCTGCTCCTCGATTATATTGATAACCTTGTTATAGGTTGTTGGAATTCAGTTAGTAACTACCTATCGTAATAGAATATTTAGGTCCTCAATGTAGACTGCCTTAGGAGAAGCGGTAGCTGATTATGCCAGTGGTCGCGGCATCGGCGTATACTCATTGTCCAAAAGTTACGCTTCTATTAGTTTTATTACTCTATGGTACGACGCGACGTAGGTACCTACGGAAATTGTAGAGGATAATGTGATGTACAGGAAATTAGGTGAATTGGCTTACAATGAAATTGCTTTTTGACCAATAAATCCATTGCGGAGAGGAAGGATTCATCGTGAAAACTTGATAGCCAACTACATTAATGTATGTGCCTTGAAATAAGGAAAACTAAGGACGGTGAAAACCAAACCACTTTCCTGTAAAAATCTCTTTACTTATAGGTACTAAATAGCATTTATTCTAATGGTTTACAACTAATTCGATGTTAGCCTCATTATTAGACACTAGCTGTTCCCCGCGGCTTCGCTCCCGTGGGCCACCCCGCAGGACCCGATTTCGGGATAAAAATAGCCAATGTTACTCAGGAATAATATGTCTATTGGTGAAAGATTTTTTTAAATCGGTCCAGTAATTTCGGAGCCTATTCGGTACAAACAAACAAACAAAAAAATCTTTCCTCTTTATAATATTAGTATAGATTTTGATGCGTGTAAAATCTCTGATCCTACACACATTAACACTTAAACTCAATCCTGTTTCCCACGGGGGTAGGCAGAAACTATAGAATCCACTTGCTACGATCCTTCATCGGGTCAAAATCGGCAGGCTTATTACGTATCTTTTGCAATCTTTCGCAATAATTGCTCTTCAATACAAAAGTTTTAGAAATGTTGGCGGTACTTTTTTTAAATAAGTGCATTTGACAATCAACGAGCGATTAGCAAACGATTGTGTAGGACCTACCATACCTACACTGCAGGTAATTCCGACTGTTATGACATAAAGCGTTTGATCGCTATCGTTTTGCTCTTGCAAAAAAATACGTAATAAGCCTACAGGTCTGCCTCGCTCACCGTTCTATACTGGGTAATTCGGAAATAAGTATAATATACTCATCAGAACATTCATCATTTATATCAGTTTTTTTCACGGAACATTATCAATACGATTTCCCTGGCAAAAATATTACTGTAGCTTCTTCGATAGGCCGATAGGTCCGCCCCCAATGACGTGGGTCGAACGGAATAACGTCATCTGCGATACACGCCTATCAGACTCAATGAAAAATATGTCCAGTGACTGCGGAACTACTAACGTTATGTAATGTGTATTACTGTCTATTAGTTTTTCTGTTAACGCCCCTTTATTTGTGCTAGAAGTTATTTCATGTCACTTGTTCAGCGGGTGATTGAACTGACGATCTTTCACTTGCTAGTCTTTAGGACTATACCACTTTAATTGATCCGTTTTTGCAGCATAGCTAGATTATAGCAAAAGTAATAGAAGCATAGAAGAATCAATTATATATATAAAACCGGCCAAGTGTGAGTCGGACTCGCGCACGAAGGGTTCCGTACCATTATCGTAAAATACGGCAAAGAAATCATGTTTGTTGTATGGGAGCCCCACTTAAATATTTATTTTATTCTGTTTTTAGTACCTATTTGTTATAGCGGCAACAGAAATACATCATCTGTGAAAATTTCAACTGTCTAGCTATCACGGTTCGTGAGATACAGCCTGGTGACAGACGGACAGACAGACGGACCGCGGCGTCTTAGTAATAGGGTCCCGTTTTTACCCTTTGGGTACGGAACCCTAAAAAAGGAAGGTTCGTGTACATGATTTGGCCCAAGCAAGCCGGGGCGTGTTGATGATCTATTTATATATAAATTAATCCCTATTTCCCTTAATAAAATATGTTTATTTCTCACCACAATATTACACAATACATCATTTAGAATGTTTTAACAAGCTATTACTATTGTGGGAGACTGGTGCCTAAACAAGCCTGTATTGCAGGACACCAGGACTCCGCCCTTAGCACAATTATTATCTCGATGCATTATTTTTAGGTAGGTATTGAATCTAGATCGGTGAACACGAACACAATAGTTATTGACAAGTGTTAGTATGTGTGTATGTTTTTTCTATACTAATATTATAAAGAGGTAAAATTTGTAAGTTTGTATGTAGGGGGTAATCTCTGGAACTACTGATCCAATTCTAAAAATTTTTTCACTGGTAGAAAGCTACATTATTCCTGAGTGCTATAGGCTATATAACATCACGCTACGACCAATAGGAGCGGAGCATAAATGAAAAATGTTGCAAAAACGGGATAGGGTAGGTGTAGCGTAGGTGTAGAGTAGGATAGGTAGGATAGGGTAGGTACGTAGCCAGTTGACGGGAGCGAAGCCGCGTGGGACAGCTAGTATATTACATAGTAATATTGCCCTAAAGTAGCGAGTAGTTTTTCGATGTCGTCATAATTAAATTCTTGTAGAAGGAAGTTATTTTCTTTTTACACATGTTCTTAGTAAGATTAACTTTCGGTAGCATATTATTAATTTTATTGTAAAGAAAACCTCCCAGATGGCAGAAGAGAATTGGGTTAAAAGTCGAAAGTCTGGGCGATCTACGGGGTTTTATCGTCTCTTACCTTGTGAAGTTGAAGGGTGGTATTTTAATATAGAATGTTGTTTTAAAATTATGCTTGTAATTAAAAGTTGACGCACTGTCATAACTTTGGCTTCTTTATATAAGAGCTCTGTGGGGTAACGGTAAGGTAGAAACTAAGACACTTTCAGTAACGGCATGACGCGTGAACGGCTGGACCGATATCGCTTATTCTTTTTTTGTTGTGTTTGTGATTGTTAGAAGATTCTTATGAAAGAAAAAAAATTGTAGGTAGATAGGGAAGGTAGGGTAGGCAGTTGACGGGAGCGAAGCCGCAGGCACAGCTAGTTGTCATACAATTTTGAGTCCACTATCTCCAGTTAGCATTTTGAAAAGTTTTACCCGTTCTTATTAGAGTAATTCAAATCCTTGGGCTTCTTAACACAATCACGTCTTTGATTTGGCTACATTATCGCTTTTATCTCAGATAACCTTTTGACCACTCGCCAACTCGGACCAAGTTCAACAACCCTTACTGCACGTGCTAACTGGTGAGTAACCTACTTAACACAAACAATGCATGCACAATGCACATACGACTCTAAACAATCCCATTCTTGACCTACGGCAACCAACAGTAATAGCTTTTTATTATAGCGGTTAAAAACTTATGTTCTAAAGTGAATTTAATTACTTAATTGAAAAAAAGGAAAAAATGAAAATAGTAGTTTATGCAATGGTTATAGGGATTATTAAAACAGGATGGTGGGTTTATCACATGAGGCGAAGCCGAATGTGATAATATTAACACGCGAGTGTTTTAATACCTAATTATATGCCGTTGCATACACTACTTTATCTTCACTCTTAAATTTGAAATAAAACAAAACTGGAAACGGAAATAGTTATTTATGCTGCAAGTGCGGAAAGTAGGTGATTTCCGATGAGCGGTATTTATTCACGAGCGAGCGAAGCGAGTGAGTGGATAAATCGACACGAGTCGGAAATCATCTTACGCACGTGTATCATACAACATTTTACTATGCATTGTGCGAGGAAATAAAAAATATATCTGAAGCAAGCAAGAAAATAAAATGGCACTTATTCAAGGGCGCTCAGCATAGCCACAGATTAACTAATAGTTCATACCTCGGGCATATCTACTGCGCATGTGCAAATAGCTGTCACGTCGTAATGCAAAAAGGCACGAGCAAAATATTCATTCTGCCAAACATATTTAATGAATATTTAATATTAATTTATTGATCAAAATCTAAATCTAGAGTAATTAAAAACGCCTTAAATGAAGTATTAGTTTTGTTTTACCTTTTATATGAATGATAATCTGTACTTAACTCATTTTTAAAACTTTTCTCAAATAATAAAAACTCTATGCGGCGGGCTGACGTTGGAGTTAAAAATTAAAAAAGTACAGGAAAGTAAAAAGCACTAGTAAAAAAAAGTGACACTTTCCGCACATTTTGGCTGCTTGGAAAAGGCTCTTTTCGAGGACTTGCATTGTATAAATATGTGGTATGGCGGGCAATTTAGATTCTCATAGCGCATGAAAGCGCACCGCGCGCCACCATAGACATGACACTACTTTTCGACGATAAGTCAAGGAGCCAATGAATTAAAAACTAAAAGTGTGCTATAAAAATTAAAAAGTTATTTTATACCATTCCCCCTCTAAAAAGCTTATTTTATTCACTGAAAACAGTGAATAAAAAGCACTTTTTCTCACTGTTTTGGTGTTTGAATTTAGAACACACCAATATATATTCGACGTCCATCTCAATGCTAAACGATCTCCTTGTGCAAAGAATATTCGACTTTCAAACTCCTTTATGTATTTGATTTTCAGTTTGTTAATGTTTAGGATTTAATAATGATTTGGATTTTAGTCTGGGATGTTTAGTGAATACTTATTCGGATTGTAATTCTAATATTAATTGCATTGGTGTTAATTAATTATAATTATGTAACGTAACGGAAGTGGTCACTGGCCCCTGAAACACAGGTGCTATTACCTAGCTCTGCTTTAATTTAGAAAAATGTGAAACCCTGAGTTTTCACATTTTTTTAAATTTTGAAGGTAATAAAACTTTTATTTAGTATTTTTCCTTGTGATTTTCGCTTGAATCTTTCTTTTTCTCGTAGTCATGGTATAAAATATAGTATGCAACTCTTGAATAAAACGGATTTATATCGAGGGCCATGAATCACTCGCGTCGCTCAGGATTCTACCACTTGAATCACTCGCTATGCTCGTGATTCAATCATCATGAATCACTCCCTTTTTTCGGGTGGGAAATCATCCAATGACTTCTCCCGCTCTGGGTGAAGCGGGAGGGCGTGTCAGACTTTTACTGACTAAAACCCACCCGTGTTCCTTCAGTTGCTTGAGCCAGGGCCGCGGTAACTATTTTCAAATTTACACTGAAAAAAGTATTTAACAGAACTAGTTGAGTTAACTGACAAATAGCCAAACATTGTTAACTAACAAACGAATTTCATTTACGTATTGATCAACTGCTTTTATTGCATTTAACAAAAATATCTTAGCTATTTGAGTTGGTTGAAAACTACTAAAGCTTATGTTATCTAATGCAACATTCGATTTCGGTACTTTGCAACATACTATGTCTTGCTATAATCAAACACACTTGTGACTTACAGTTGACCCAGCTAAAACTATTTTTTAATCAACTATGTTGCTATTTTTCAACTCTGTTATTAGTTTGTTTCCAGCTGAAAATTATTGTTGAAATTTGCGTTGTAAAGTTACTACAAACAAACAAAAAATTTGACTGAGACCAACTAATATTAATTATGTTGGTTTTAGAATATTTTTGGTTATCAATCACACAACAATATATTATGTGGTGATTAAAGTTATGCTGTGCATAACAAAACGTTTTGTTCCCGCTTTCCTACCTCATTGAATCAATCAAACGGAACCTGTAGAAACCTGTTCTTTTCTTTTCGTTTTGAGAGGCTGGATAGCCGGTGCGTCGCGCGCGTGACGTACCCGTGATTTGCTTGAATTGTTTTGTTGAATTGTTTTAAGATCTGGACGTGCTCCCCCAGATCAGCAGTGTGTACTGTGCAGTAACAGTACCTAGTTGCATGAATACAAACGTGACAAAACTTCAAAAATGGATCTTCCGCCAGCAGATGAGGCGGCGAAAAAAACAATCTCCGACTACCTGCGGCGGATTGGAAGTATATACCAAAATTTTTGGGTGAGTACTTTTAGCTTCTATTCCAATAACTAGACAATAGTGTTTCATTCAATAGATCACTAGGTATTTTATACAGGGACATTTCCCGTTAGTTTGCCGCCGTTCTTTTTGGCAGCGTGGCAAAATAGAAAAGCTAGCATCATACTACAAACTACATCAGGGTGTCGTACAAGGCGACTGATGTCAAGGTTTACCGTTTAATAGGTACCTTCGTAGGCCAGGAAACGAGTAGCAGCGTTTTCTACCGGGTATCTATCAGCACTGCGATCTCCAACCGACCTGCCAGACATGGAGATTATGACAATACCCTCCAATATTGGAGAAGGCTCAGCAATGGACTGTTACGAGCTATTGTCTGACTTTTGAATCTTCAACCCACTTTGAGTGGACCATAAGCCCTATAAGCAGGTTTTCTCTTTCCTAATGTATAATATTATTAACTGCATACCTACCGCATCCGCACCTACTTAACCAAGTGCCTGTCTTCTCTCAACCGACTCTGTTTTTTTTAAAGTACCTTGGTGCTAGTTAACAAACTGAATAAACCACTTAGTGCGGAGTTAAAAAGACAATAATGAACTTATTGCCTATGTGACTATTAACAATTTTACCATTAATTTATGTCTACTTTTGTATGTACTAATTTTCATTAATATTTCAGAAGAGTATTGATGCCAAGACCCTCCAAATGTTGTCAGAGTCCGAACTATAAGACTTGGTGCCAATAATAGGACACCGGGCTAAGCTGGCCACACAAATAAAACTTTTGATCAACATAATGTCAAATGCTTTTGAGAACACTGTAAGTAATAATAACAATATTTAATAATTAAGTACCTATCAACAATTTAATAAATAAGAATTTTTAATTTTACCTACTTGTTTAGTAATTTAAATTAGCAATAAAATATTTCATAACTATCATATAAAAAAAAAGTATTAATTCATGTATGGCAGTTAGTATTTATTACTTTTAAATTAATTATTGTCTCTGTGGTCTTCTAGTGGTTTGGGGCTCCAGCCCCTGATCCGATCCGATCTGATGAGGTTGTGGATACAAATCCAATGGAAAATAAGGTTGATCATGTTATTATTTTATATTTCAGTGTCATACTACTCCGGACTCAAACAACAAAATAATGCTGTATACAGTGGACTACTTGCCAGTTGTAACATTCCCTAATGAGGACCCCCCTGAAACAAATGCAATAGAAGAAGACAAGCTTGCTCATTGTCTGAATTTGTGATAATTAATATATAAAATCTTACTAAAAGTGATTGATTGGATACTTAATAAATACATACTAATTTAAAAAAAGTTATTTTTCTTATTCTATGTAGGGATCCCAAGTTTGCAGGCGAAATTAGTACCTAAGTATATGAGGAGTTTAAGTAAGATTTGGGGAAGGATATGTCTTGCTGAAACTTCTTATAGGTACTAGGTATATTAGTTTCGGCTATAGGCTGAAAAACTATAACCAAAAAAAAAACACTATTAGTAACTAAAAAGTTTTGTTACATTTAACCGAAAAGTTACAGTTACAGATAACAATTCCGTACTGTTGCAAATAATATGAGGGGCAGCTATAAATTATTCAACAAGTTCATTTACACATAACAAAATAGGGCTACAATAATAATATAGGTGATGTAACTAGTAACTGAACAAAACCAAACCCATGACCAAGTTTTAACCAAACGGTTTTGTATGCGTTAACAATGAAATGTGGCAATTTTTACATAACACTTTTGTTCTTAATACACATAACATTAAGTTATTTATTCTAAAACACTTTGGTACAACGTGAATTATAAATTTGTTAGGAAGTCATCATTTTTGTCGAGCCACTAATAACAGAACTACTAATAACAAAACTGAATTTGTCTACTAAGAACTATAGTTATGTAGTCACTATTTTTATGTAATAGGTTACTCAATTGTTTGTTGTTTGTTACTCAAAACTTTTTTCAGTGTATCCGCGACCCAGACAGGCATCGGCCCTAGCGGACCCCGTCAATTTTGTTGACATCTCTTTGAGGCGCGCGTGGAACACTACGCGCCGTCGACTCGGGCCTGGTCCTTATCGGGCGGCGAGCTACCCATTACTCGCCGTCCGCAAGCCCGCGCCTACGGTGGCCAGGCATCGGCATGCGACCCCCGACGCCCGGGCGTCTCCTGCGGTGGCTTGGGGCGTGAGGGCGCCTCCGTTGCCTCTCCCTCACGCGTTCTGCCTCCTCCTTCGCGAGCATTACTGCTTCGCAGAAGGAGGTGACAGCTTCACGACACTCCCTACGGTCGTGATTCAGTTGTTAGAATCCTTCACTTGCTCGTGGTTCATCTATGGCCCTCGCTTTAAACCGTCCTTTATTCACTAGTTGCATAATATACTATTATGATGCAGTTGTTTGAAAATCGAAGAAAAATGTTGCACTGTAATGGGTTTTTTTTTTAATTTTACCTATCTACGAATATAAAGTACATGTTTATATAATATTTTTTGAATTCATATTTGGAACATTACGTTGTGAGTGTAGATAAAAATTATTACTTACTTTAATCTAATTTAATTACTGGTCTTGTTTATGCAACATAAATATTTATTTCTCTTTCACAAAGGTGTCTTGTCTTACAAACTATTACAAAAAAGTGCAACATTATTAGATAAATCCTTTGTGGGAGACTGGTATCTGCACTAGGAAATCCTGTCACACAGATTACCAGGTTTACCCCTATAATCGAAGTTCTGTAACTTCGATTATAGTCCTCGCCAAACTTGTTGGCCGCCCTGAAGTTGGTTTACCGGATGCGCGAGGCACGAAACGGTGCTGTTTTTGTATGAGATTTACTACTGCGCAGCCATTGTAGCCAGTCTTCAGGGCGGCCAAGAAGTTTGGCGAGAACTATGTCAATAATTTATTAACAAATATTGAACTTTGGTAAAGGACAATTAAAAGGAAGGCATACAGTAACTAAAATAATTAAAAAAAAGAAAATACAATTATTATAAAAAATATTATTAAATTATCATAAAAATATTATTGAATTATTAATAAATTATTATTGATACATTATTGTTGAATTATTATTAAATTATTATTAAATATTTTGGTATAACATTTTTAATTTGTTTCTTTTGCAAAATATTAAGATTTGTCTTTTCGGCCTTAACTGATGATAGCGTCGCCCTTGGGCCTTAACTTTTAATTTGTTTCTTTTGCAAAATATTAAGATTTGTCTTTTCGGCCTTAACTGATGATAGCGTCGCCCTTGGGCCTTAACCGCTTCTCTAGCTCGTCTTCTGTCCGTCACGTCAGCCGCTATTACATGTTAAACTGACTGACTTGTTCTTTGTCTCTGGGAATAAAAGAGTAACATTGAGGTTATTAATATTATTCAAGGAAAAAGGAGGTTCCAAAAGGTCTTATAGTCTCTGAGACCCTCGCAAGTTTATTTTGGGCCTGGCAAGGAGGCTGTACTTTTAATTCAAATAAAAGGGTCGGTTCACAAATAATTTATGAAATCTTACGTCTTACACAAACATCTATAATATTATACTGATTGACGCACAATGCAATACGCATGCGTATGCCTTCTCAACAATTCTCGTGACCTACGACTACAGGAAGTGTTAGCGGTAAGTTCGCCACAGACTTGTTCAATACGACTGTATAACAAGTGCGTTGTCACCACAGTTTTAACGTCATCTATAAATGACGCGATTGTATGTACTTCGCGTGTCAAAAAACCGAGTTCATTTAGCATTATCGGCACCGGAAATCCACCGAAATCTAGAAAAATTAGGGTTCCGTTCCCAAAGGGTAAAAACGGGACCCTATTACTAAGACTCCGCGGTCAGTCTGTCTGTCTGTCTGCCCGTCTGTCACCAGGCTGTATCTGATGAACCGTGATAGCTAGACAGTTGAAATTTTCAAAGTTGTTGTTTTTCTGTTGCCGCTATAACAACACACATTAAAAGCAGCATAAAACAAATATTTAAGTGGGGCTCCCATACAACAAACGTGATATTTTTGCCGTTTTTTGCGATAATGGTACGGAACCCTTCGTGCGCGAGTCCGACTTGCACTTGGCCGGTATTTTTATTTTATTTGTTATAGGCTCGCGTTTGACCACTATCTCGCCTATGTTAAGTGACGATGTGGTCGAAGGTGAAGCACGCTTGTTTATTTGTAGAAGTTTGGAAAAGTTCCAGATAGTATGCTAGTATTATATTATCTGTGCAGATAGTATTCTGTTACAATCTTCCTGCTCCCTACTTGAAATGTTAAAAATCCGTTTAATCAGTAAAAAGATTAATAACTTTCCTTTCCTTTCCTGAGTCATAAATGACTCACGTGTTTATTTAACTATTGTGTCCGCTATGTGGACAGTGAACCTGTAAAACTTATCATTTATTTTTTACTGAGATTTGTTGGATGTTTCCTAACAGTATTCTCTGTGAAGAAATACAGATACCTCTGAGTTTCTGTTTTCAAAGTTTCGCTTAGTCTTCTTCGTCTTCTGGTTTCTTGATGAGAAGAACAGAAAATTACGTATCAGTAATAGTTCAGCCCATCTTAAAACGTAAGAATATTCCTTGTCTACTTGAACGTCGAACAAGGCGCAAAGGTCAAACGCTACTTCCTCCAGAGTGTCAATAATAATATTATCGTGAGGACAACCTCGCGGGAAGGAGGCAATGGATGGATCATCATAATTGGGGCATGCGCTGTGAGTCGGTGACCTAAGGCTTTCGCTTCGTTGTTGGCGTAGGTCAAGATAGACAACAATAATTTGAGTATTTATTTATTTTACTGTCACTTTGAGGTCAATAGAAAACCGCGTGAAACTATTATAATGCTTTGAAATATTATATCAGAGAAATCAGAGATAAACGTAATACCTAAATGAGTGAATCCATGCTAAGCTGTTGGAATTTGGAATGCCGATATTTGAATATGGCTACTACACAAATTCTTAATAGATTAGCTAAGCTACTCGGCTCAAAAGCGTTAGGTACGTTATGCTAGTATTAGGTAGGTATATTATGAAGAGAAATTATCGGCTCTCGGGCTCACCTATCCAAACCAAATTTTTAGGCTTTGTTCGGACTATTTAGTAGATGGTTTATGTGCAGTTTTTTTTTTGTTACGTAGGTATGGTAGGAGCTCGTGGCTAAATAACAACAGCCGCACGGGTCGATCATCAAGGTTAAGCAACGCTTGACAAGGTCGGTCCGTTGATGGGTGACCATTTCAACATACCGAGTTTCCTCCGTGCCTCAGAAAGCACGTTAAGCCGTTGGTCCCGGCTGTCATTTGAAGATCTTTGACAGTCGTTACAAGTAGTCAGAAGCTTGAGATCTGACACCAGTCTTGCCAAGGGATACCGTGTTACCCAGTTACTGGGTTGTGGAGGTCAGATAGGCAGTTGCTCCATGTAAAACGCTGGTACTTAGCTGAATCCGGTAAGACTGGAAGCCGACCTCAATATAGTTGGGAAAAGGCTAGGCAGATAATAATGATGAGGTATGGTAGGTAGGGTAGGGTAGGTTAGGTAGGGTAGATGAATGTTTGGTGTTTTTATGGCAAAACAAAGTTTGCCGGGTCAGCTAGTAATATAATATATGATAAAACATAGTACCCCGCCGCGTCTGTCTGCCTGTCTGTCTGTTCGCGATAAACTCAAAAACTACTGAACGGATTTTCATGCGATTTTCACCAATAGACAGAGTGATTGATGAGGAAAGTTTAGGTGTATAATAATATTGGATTTGTGCAAATTGATTGATATGACGATTATTGTTGAAAGTGTCGGCAAAAGTTAAGCCCGCCTGGGAGCTTTCATCGAAAACGCTGACGCCCTTGCCTTGCCTTCCTTGTGCCGCTGAACCCTTTGAGATGTAACAAAACAATGTATGATGGAATTGTTCCTCTTTTATAGGTCTATAGACATTTCTATCTTGCAATGATAGTTTTACTACCTATACCCTTTGCTACCCGTGCGAAGCCGGGGCGGGTCGCCAGTTAGAGATAAACAAGGTTTTTCCCGCTATCTCGCACCCGTGGCCCATCTCAAAGGAACCAAATAGTTTTCCAGGATAAATACGCTTAGAAAAGAACGCTTGTAGCGTTCATCGACACTGTAGATTTCTACCAGAGAAAGATATTTCTTAATCAAATCAAGACTTTTTAACCTCCCCGGCGGAAAAAGAGAGGTTTTATATAAGTTTGACATGTGTTTGTGTATCTGTCTGTAGCATCATCGCTCCTAAACGGATGAACAGATTTTGATTTTGTTTTTTTTTTTGTTTGTAGTTGGGTAAGGGTCTATGCTATGTTTGATGAAATTCGGTTCAGCCGTTCAAAAGTTATGGGCGTTTTAATGTTTGAATCGGGGTATTTTCGCAAGATATTGTGTTGTAATTACGTGTTCGATATTGTAGAAACGTGTCAAAAAAAAAGTCGACGTTTTTTGCTGTTTTTAATTTTACTTGTTGAAATTACTTCCAGCAAACAATCAATTTTACCTTTTTCTAACAGCAGCTTCTTCTTCAACAGGAAGCAACAGCGTTAGGCGAGCTTCTAGGATGGCTACGCGAGTCCCCACACCTGGTCGCCCTCTGCCTACTCCTGGGCGAAGACCACATCCCTCCCAGTGTACCATCAGCACTGGTCTCGGGGCTGTACGGTAGCTGTCGGTCTGCTACAGACAGGACCAGGTTCTTGGCTGTCGTGAGGTCGCTGATCAAGCATCAGATGGCCACATCTGGTGATCCAAGGAAGTAAGTATCTTTCAGAACTGTAGAAATTGTTTTTAATAAACCAAATTTGATGAGAAAAATGTTAAATGTGTCTGTAGCCTTTGCTGAAATTGGTCATATTTTGTTTGAAGTCAATGACTCAAATACGGATAAATTGTCGAAAACTGTTTGTACCATGTCATTGATGAATCAATAATGCAATATTCACCAAAACAAGACGTCAATTGAAAGGTTTTCCTTTTAATTCCTGTTTTTTCTGGTTTCTTTCAAGCCACAATCAATCATTATTGAATTAGACAGACGAATAATTTTTGACACATTGTCTCCGTGTGTAAAATACTGAAGTTCCTTTGTCACCGAAAGAACGTTTTACATAAATATCTGTGTACACTGAATATTTTAGGGTTTACCCCAAAACCGGGCAAATACAGTCCCTAAATTAGATCATCTTTAGTTGGACGACTTAAATGGCTTTCTTTATCATCTTCTTAAGGTTACACTAGTCTAAAATTCTTCCTTTCTAGGGATTATTCCACTGTTTGACGATGTACGTTCAAAATAAAAAGTGATATCGATTTGTCTCATCATTATCTAGCCCTGTATGGAAGCAAAAAAGTAAAAAAAGAAAATATTTGAAAGTTTGAGCGTCGAAAGTTCTACATTTCGACACTAATTTTAACGCATTTTTGGGCGCAAATTAATACCATAAGAAGACGGAAAATTGCAAAACGGCCTCCATACAGGGATAGATTAGTAGTTCAACAATGCAAATAATTTTATTTTGAACAGATAGATTTAGTCGTTTTTTCATGATATCCAGATCCAGACTTCCAAAGGTCTGTTGATAAAATTTCGCGCGCTCGGTTTCGTCCTAATTCATTATCCATTTCGTTACAAATTTGCAAAAGTGTGTATTCGTACGCGAACTAGCCTTCTACTGCTCATCACAACATCAATCTCTTCCGCACGTGTTGTCGGTTGATATAAAATGCATTTTAACCCCGCGCACAAAATATCGTGCCGTTGACTGGTGTAACCTTTTAACCTACATCCGCTTTAGTGCCGTAAAACGGTAATTTTCTAAAGCATACTCCTTAGTAACGGCTAGGTTAAAAGGTTTGAAAAAAAAATATTGTATATATATATACATAATTTTTAACACAAGATTTTTTCGTGTAACTAATAGTTTTTCTTTAAAAAAGTAATTAACAACACGAAATTTTTCGAAACTTTTGGAAACTCCTCCAAAACGACTTGGATGTTTAAAAATATTTTTACACAGTATATTTGATGGCTGGAATTTCTTCATAACTAACATAGCATATGTAAATCAAATAATATTTTGCAAACAAAACTGTTTAAAAGGTGGTTCAATATTGATATTTTGGCATCGAGCGGGCACACGGCCAGTACTGCGTTAACTTTGGCGCGTATATATCGGCTTAAGGAATTGGAAATAAAAAGTGTAGAACAGGGAACGATGGCAAGAATCTTAAGGTTACACTAGTCACGAACTATTTTGTTCGCGGGGTTAAAATGCATTTTATATCAAACGACAACACGTGCGGAAGAGATAGATGCTGTGATGAGCAGTAGGAAGCTAGTTCGCGTACGAATACACACTTTTGCAAATTTGTAGCGAAATGGATAATGATTTAGGACGAAACCGAGCGCGCGAAATTTTATAAACAGACCTTTGGCAGTCTAGATGTCATAAAAAAACGACTAAACGTATCTAAACAAAATAAAATTATTTGCATTGTTGAACTACTAAGCTATCCCTGTATGGAGGCCGTTTTACAATTTTCCGTCTTATGGTATTTATTCGCACCCAAAAATACGTTAAAATTAGTGTCGAAATGTGGAACTTTCGACGCTCATAACTTTCAAATATTTACTTTTTCACATTTTTGTTTCCATACAGGGCTTGATAATGATGAGACAAATTGATATCACTTTTTATTTTGAACGTACTTTGACAAACAGTGGAATAATCCCTAGACTACGTTTGTATGGAAGAATTTTCGACTAGTGTAACCTTAAGTGGTCTTTATCCGGCAGTGGAATGTACAGGCCAGCCATAATAATCTTAGTTTCGATGTCCAACTAATCTTCCATTGTTCCCCCAGGCTATTCCGCACAGGTAAGTGCGCGCTCTCCTCGCTGTACGCGGTCTACCGCGACGGTCACACGCCGGCGCGCCAGTTCCTGGTCGCGGCGCTCCAGAACCCGGTGATGGCTGTGCTGCATGAGGACGAGTTCTTCTTGGATATCGATCCTGATAAGGCTATGGAGAGGTAAGTGGAATTATGGATGGGTTTTCTTCTGTTTTTAGATTAAAGTAATTCATCACTTAGTGATCGAAGTGTAATCGTTATAGTAATTTATTTATGAGCCTAATCGACACGGAAGATATAAGCAATATTGGGTGCACGCTTGGCGCAGTGGTTGAACGAATGACTGCTGCGCTGCGTGTCGCGGGTTTGATTCCCGCACGGTACAAATATTTGTATGACCTACAGATAGTTGTTCCGGCTCTGAGTGTTTTTGTATGTGAGTTTATATGTTTGTAAACGCTCCCACGATACAGGAAGAAATTCCTAGTGTGGGGCAAAGGCTTTATAAAAAAAAAATACGGGCCTTATGAGAGAGACTGCATACTTAGACTAATAATAGCGCTACTGCTGCGCAGAGGTCCTGGTTTCGAATCCCATGTCCGGCAAGGCATTATAATATTGGCGTACCTAGCTAAAAGCTGATGATGTGGTGTTGGTATCTACCATACATTATGTACTGGTAGTCTGGTACATTGCAAATACTACGTGTTATCATGATTTAAGGTGGAAACACATTATCAACACGCGACCCGACGCCACGCCACCCGACGCCTTCTGACGCGTTGAAGTACTAATCCATCCCATACATTTAATATGGTCAGAAACACATAGTCAACACGCCATGTGACGACACGCAATCACACGCGTTAACACGCTGTCAGTTTGGATCAGCGTGTTGCCGGGAGAGGGGGCAAACACGCCACCCGACGCATCGCACACAGTGTGTTCCTAGTTAACACCCGATGCCACGCGTCAGTCACTCGAGAGCATTCCTGGCGTACAGATATTTTTTGTATGTTTTTATTTAAAATGTCGGATGAACAATTAATCGAATTAGTAAAACGGTACTCATGATTATATGATATGATTTCAGGCCAATACCGTGATCATAGTATTAGAAATAATACTAGAAACAAAGCTATGATATGATCAGTGATGCCAACTTAGGGTAATTTACCCTAATTTAGAGTAAAGTTTAATAAGCAGGGTCATTTTTAGGGTACTAACTCGGCGAGGGTAATTTTTATGTTTATGCTATAATAGAAATCATTAACTTATTTGAGTCAAATTTTTAAATGGAAGTCGGTTGTATTTTTTACCCGACGGCCGAAGGAGGGGAATGCGTTCATTGTAAAAAATTTAATTGTTTACTTTTTTGTGTGGCACATTACGGTACGGCACAGTTAGTGGTAAATTACTTTAGTAATCTTACTTCTTGGATGTATGTTTGTTACTCAATCACGCCAGAACGGCTAAACGGATCTAGATGAAATTTGGCTGACAGATAGATTATAGCCAGGAATAGCACACAGGCTACTTTTTATCCCGGTATAATGTTCCCTTGGGTGATAAAGCACTTTTGACATGGGCGAAGCCGATGGCAGAAGCTAGTGTACAATACATAGACATGCACTCCCGGGTGATTTGCTGTAATATTTTGAAGAGTTCCGTTGAATACCTCCGAATTTCTTCATCAGATCTTCATCAAATTTAAATAGCACCAATTCGGGTACATAACCTTCCAAGCAAAAAAAAAATTTAAAATCGGTCAAAAATTAACGGAGAAGTCGGTGAAAAATTGCTTTTGGTGATTTGAAGACCCGGACTACAAATAAAATCCCGCCCGCCCGCCATCTAAACTAGCACAAATCCGGAGAATGTCGGATAGATGGCAACCCTATACTAGCGAAGCGTGTTGTAGCATCACATGGGGTGTTGTATATGTGCACGGTTCGCGTCAGAAGGCGTCGGGTGGCGTCGCGTGGCGTCGGATCGGGTGTTGATAATGTGTTTCCACCTTCAAGCAACTGGGATAAGGTTATATTGTTACAAGAAAAAACCGGCCACTTGCGTGTCGGATTCGCGCATGGTTCCGTACCATTACCGCAAAAAAACGGAAAAAAAACACGTTTGTTGTATGCGTGCCCCACTTAAATATTTATTTTGTTTTTAGTATTTGTTGTTATAGCGGCAGCAGAAATGCATTTTATGTGAAAATTTCAACTGTCTAGCTATCACGGTTCATGAGATACAGCCTGGTGTCAGATAGACAGACAGACGGAATAGGATCCCGTTTTTATCCTTTGGGTAAGGAACCCTAGAAATCAAGCCGAAGTTGTTTCGGTTAGCAACTGTAAAGATTTTTGATTGAGGCCGATGCACAGTTGCGTGGTCAGAGATTTTCATCACCTGAGTGATGAAAATCTCTGACCACGCAATTTATTCTTTATTTTAGGGAAAGTATAGAAATCATTAGGGCTTAGGTCGGGGCTGTACGGCGGATGGTCTAATAATTCTATGTTTTCTTGCTCTAAAAACTCTTTTGTTCTGTGCGCGGTGTGAGAACTCGCATTGTCGTGATGGAGGATGATGCGGCGGTTGCAGTTCTCTTTACGGAGTTCAGAAACGACCTGTGGCAAACAAATGCTAGCATACCATTCTGCATTAACCGTTCTTTGTCCCTCCAGGGAAATAGTCGCAACATGGCCGGTTTTGGGGACAAACGTCGCCACCATTTTTTTTGAACACTCCGTGAACGAACAATTTTTGTTGGCTTTAACAGAACTCATTTTCGAACACCCAAACTCGTGACTGGTTTTTTGCTTCGGGTTCGTACGCGTGTACGATGTTGTATACATCATTTGAGGATCTTGCGTGGAATCTTTCGAGAGTTCTGACGCACCAAGTAACAGGAGCCGCTTTTTGATCTTCACAGAGCGAATGCGGTATCCATCGGGAAAACAACTTTTTTACACCTAATTGTTCATGCAAAATTATTTATATTTGACTCATGCGAATGTCTAAAGTTGCCTGAATTTCGCGGTATGTCACATGTCGATCTTCCTCAATCAGCTTACGCACAGCATCAACGTTTTCTTGGGTGACTGCAGTTTTTGGACGACCTTGACGGGGATCAACACTGAGCTTGACACGTCCACGTTGAAATTCAGCAAACCAGCGATAAATTGTGGTTTTGGATAGGGCTTCATCACCAAATGCAGAAATCATCCGGTCAAACCACTTCGAAAGTCATAATAAATCATCGCTCTTGAATTTTCTCGAGTCAATTCCATTTTCTCAACGACTAAACAAGTTTGACAAAACCTTGTGACAAGACCGAGAATCTTTTTTTAAATAAATAAATGGTATTCGATTTTTAAAACCAAGGAGTTTTCAATTAAAAAGATTTTAATATGACTGAAACAGTGGAAATATTCCATTCCCGATACTTTTAGCGCAGCCCTTGTACCCTACAACACTATCCTGAAGCTTTGTCCTTTTAGGATTCCTAACAAGCAATTCTCTAGATCTGAAACAAACGTCTATTCTAGATGGGCTCAAATGTGTTCAAGTTTATAAGTCTCTGCTATGGATCATCAATATTTACAAAACTGTTACGAGTACATGTGGCTTGCACCGGGTGATCCTTCAGCTTAAATTGACATAAATACCAGCCATTCAAATATAAACTCTATAACTTAGAGTTAGAGCTGAAAATTGGTCCAATTGGTATTCAGTCCGTTCTAATTTAAACTCTATCACCAAGTGTTAGGGTTAAAATTGGTTGCAGCTACGAAAATGATATTGTTTTCAAATAAACGAGGCAAAAGGTGTGAAGTGCTATTTATAATCTGAATATTTACGTAGTAGTGCGAGATCAGACGTGTTAATCACTGGTATTTTATTGTAAACTTGTTTTATGATTATCTTTGCACTTTACCTGCAAGGAAATATTTTAAAACAAAATGGATTTTACCTTATTATGGCATCAAATCATAGTCAGAAGCTTAGACTTCTCATATACCTCAGAAACTCTAAAAGTTCTCTATAGAGGCCAATAGAATTTTCGGGTTAGTGGACGACTCGCCCGAATTTAACTCGCCCGAATCGGGCGAATTGTCCACTATTAAAAATATTCTTTTTTCTGTGTCGATTCGCCCGAATTTTAACCATCGTCGGGCGAGTTGTCCACTCCAAAATTATTTAGTAGGCGATTCGCCCGAATTTTATTTTAGAGAACAAAAAATATAAAAGTACAGTCGTGCTCGGAAATAAATATGAAGAATTAATCGAAGTTAATAGATATTTTACTAGAAACTAGGAAAGCAATGCATTAAATAAGTAATTACTTACCACTAAAAACGTTGAGATATGGACGTTAGATATGTTTAACAGTTAATATATGATAAACAATATTTGTTACAAAAAAATAAAGAAGAAGTTCTATACGCTATCAGGTCATTCGGTACCATTAAAGACTTACTTAAGTACCAGGAGATTATAATCATGAAGAAGCTAGACTGGAATCATGAGCGGTAAAAAGAGTACCGGGCGATTTTCGATTCTGAAGTCCTAGTACTCCGTTAGTCTCTACCGATTATGATTCTAGCCCTGCAAATAATTCTTCATGAATCTAGCCTCCTGGTAGTTTGGGTATAAATGCTTATAATGTCAACATCTACCTAAAAAAGCAAAAGATGAATTTATATTTTTATCATGTCCTTAAACTCTGTACTCAATTTAATCGAATCTTTGATTTCGACGTTCTAAAAAAATAAACGTCCCAAGACTAGGTGCCATTTAATTTTGTGCAAGTTATATTTGCGAAAAAGAAGAATATCGATAGGTGCCGTATGTGGTATACTCAGGTGCCATTCAATCAGTTTCCATTCAAGTGGGTGCCCAATGTAGAATACGTGCTCAAATCATATAGTAGTTATTTTAATAAAGACATTTTTGATTAATTTGTGTCTCATTTCATTTCAATAAAAATATATAATGCTTAATACTTCTGTACTTGAGTGTACTTTATCAAAACGGTATTGCATGAAACACAATTCGGGCGAATCGCCTACCAAATAATTTTGAGTGGACAACTCGCCCGCCGATAATTCGAGTATAAATAAACTTCGTTCGAATCGACACAGAAAAATGAATATATTTAAAAGTGAACAATTCGCCCGATTCGGGCGAGTCGTCCACTAACCCGAATTGTTAATGCAACCCCATAGCACCTACATTTTATTTAAACACTAGCTGTTCCCTGCGGCTTCGCTCCCGTGGACCACCCCACAGGACCCGTTTTCTGGATTAAAAAGTAGCCTATGTCACTCAGGAATAATGTAGCTTTCTAATGGTGAAAGAATGCCTATTCGGTACAAACAAACAAACAAAAAATTATTTCCTCTTTATAATATTGGTATGCTATAGACAAGGGTTCCGATCGATAGGATCCCACCGCTAAAATCTACAGGATGTTTTTCCTAATATGTATGTATGTATGTACATCCACGAATCCACGATACAGGAGAAGTTCCTAGTGGAAGGTAAAGTAAAAATAATACTAATTGCGGCTAGATATTTCTAGGCAACCCTGCAGTAAAATATATTCTAATTACAATTATCATCCATAAAAACTGGCCAAGTTCGAGTCGGACTCGCGCACGAATGGTTCCGTACTATTATCGCGAAAATATGCAAAAAATCACGTTTGTTGAATGGGGGCCCCACTTAAATATATATCTTTAGTTTATTCTGTTTTTAGTATTTGTTGTTATAGCGGGCACAGTCATCATCTGTGAAAATTGCAACTGTCTAGCTATCACGGTTCATGAGATACAGCCTGGTGACAGACGGACAGTGTAGTCTTAGATTACTAAGACTCCACTGTCCGTCTGTCACCAGGGTCCCGTTTTTACCCTTCGGGTACGAAACCCTCAAAATGAAGTTTTATCAAAAACAACTTACCTAAAGATTTTTGCGATGGGATCTCGTACTATAATAATCTAGCCATCTGTTTCTATGACCTTCATCGATCCATCGTTTTGTAAATAAATATAAAACTTGTCTATTAATTGGACTATTTCTAGAAAAATCGATTGCAAACAATCGTTCTTCATGTTTAGAATTTATGATATTTGCGATGTCATTTGCAGTTTGCGTGGAATTGGTCGCTTATGCGGGTCCGTTTTTATTGCTTTTAGATCAGGGTTAGACATTGCTTGTAGGTAGGGTAAGGTAGGTAGGGTAGGGTAGGTAGGGTACGGTAGGGTAGGTAGGGTACGGTAGGGTAGGTAGGGTACGGTAGGGTAGGTAGGGTACGGTAGGGTAGGTAGGGTAGGGTAGGTAAGGTAGGGTAGATAGGTAGGAGGTAGGTAGCCAGTTGACGGGAGCGAAGCCACGGGGATCAGCTAGTAATATTATAAAGAGGAAAGATTTGTTTGTTTGTTTGTACCGAATGAGCTCCGAAACTACTGGAACGATTTGAAAAATTCTTTCACCAATAGAAAGCTACATTATTCCTGAGTGACATAGGCTATTTTTTAATCCCGAAATTGGGACCTGTGGGGTGGTCCACGGGAGCGAAGCCGCGGGCAACTGCTAGTCTTCTATAAAATGTAACCTATGTTCAATCCTAGTCATGGTCTAAGTCCTTATCAAATTTTATCCATGTCCGTATCCATAGGCCTTATTGATAAACAAACATATGGACCGGCACATTTTATAATGGATAGGAAAGGATGGTTCTGAAGGACATCAGTGATTTATTTGAAATTTATATCGCAGTTATGCGATCATCGCTTTATCGAAAACAGTGCATTGAAAATGCATTATTGTACAGTAATTTGTAAGTAGAACAGAAACGAACTACACGTGCCATCTTTTGGGCAAGTTTCCTAAAGGATATTATACTTTATAGACGTATTAAATTTATCTTTACACAATTGGCTATTATATTACCAGCTGTTACCCGCAGCTTTGCCCGCGTTAATATAAGTTTTGTTAATCAATTCTGGTTGTCGACATACAGGCTGAGAAAATCCAATGTTGCAGTTTTAGTTTAAATCAAAATCGGCCCCGTGACTCCTTTGATTGTTTTGTGGGCTACAAGGCTACTTCATAGTGATGATTTGGCCATCCACGGACACTTGGAAAACTCAGCCAGTCCCTCCACTTCGAGTTTTATGCAAAGAAGTAGCCTTTGTCCTTTTCATGGTCTCAAACTATCTCCATACCAAATTTCATCTAAATCGGTTCATAATAAGAAGTTGCATGATAATAAGAAGTTACATACAAAATTAACCCTCCCCCATTTCTCCCCCTTCGTGTTCTATCCATAAAGAAGGTAGCCTATGAACTTCTCAAGAACTCAAACTATCTCCATACCAAATGCCGTCTAAATCAGTTCATTGTTTTAAGCCCTACTAAGAAATTTCATAAAAAACTAACGCCCCATCCCCCATTTCTCCCTCTTCGTGTTTTATGCACATAGCCTATGTCCCTCTCAGGGTCTCAAACTATCTTCATACCAAATTTCATCTAAATCGGTTCATAATAAGAAGTTACATAAAAAATTAACCCTCTCCTATTTCTCCTCCTTCGTGTTTTATGCAAAAAGAAGTAGCCTATGTCCTTCTCAGGGTCACTAACTATTTCCATACCAAATTTCATCAAAATCGGTTCATAATAAATAGAAGCTACATGATAAGTAGTTACATACAAAACTACCCCACTCCCCATTTCTCCCCCTTAGTATTTTATGAAAAAAAAAGTAGCCTGTGTCCTTTCCCGGCTCTCAAACTATCTCCATACCAACTTTCATATAAATCGGTTCAGCAGTTTAAGCGTGAAAAGGTAACAGACAGACAGAGTTACTTTCGCATTTATAATATTAGTATGGATACACTTACACATGCTCATCATTATCTTGTCCTTCGTGGTTGGCACAACATGTCCTTTTCTGCCATTTTTTAGGGTTCCGTACCCAAAGGGTAAAAACGGGACCCTACTAAAAACAGAATAAAATAAATGTTTAAGAGGGGCTCCCATACAACAAACGTGATTTTTTTCCGGTTTTTTGCGATAATGGTACGGAACCCTTCGTGCGCGAGTCCGACTCGCACTTGACCGGTGTATTTTATCGTCCTATCAATAGTCACTCTCTTTTCTACACATATCAGGCCTTATTTATAGAGTCTTACCAAATTATATGATTTGTAAGCGCTTATCGTAATATGCTGGACCAACAAACTGACCTTGTGGGAGAGGTCGCCTTCATCAATGAACTGCACTTTGCAGGTCCTTGTCCTATATTATTTGATAGCGTCTATTGTTGTTTGCGAGGCAATCGATCACCACGCATGCGCGTCGTTTCTGCACTTACATTGAGCTTCAGGATAAGTTGTCCCAAGGATGCAGCTGCAGGACATTGCGAGATTCCGTATTTTAAATCTATCTATCTATCTATATATATAAAATAGAAAGTATGTATGTATGTTCCTTATAGACTCCGAAACGCACGGAGACGTCCTAAATTGCATTTTATTTCTATGCATTTTGTTTTAAATTTGAATGGAATAGGAAGCCGCCCGTGCCCTGTCCGCGACCGACGCCATTTCTGTGTGGCCTGCGCCTTAGGCACACCACAACTACCGTGAATACAGGCTTGAAGTTTAGACTTCCTTTTTAGGGCTCCGTACCCAAAGGGTAAAAACGGGGCCCTATTACTAAGACTCCGCGATCCGTCTGTCTGTCTGTCTGTCCGTCTGTATGTCTGTCTGTCCATCTGTCAACATGCTGTATCTCATGAACTGTGATAGCTAGACAGTTGAAATTTTCACAGATGATGTATTTCTGTTGCCGCTATATCAACAAATACTAAAATTAGAATAAATTAAATATTTAAGTGAGGCCCCCATACAACAAACGTGATTTTTATGCCGTTTTTTGCGATAATGGTACGGAACCCTTTGTGCGCGAGTCCGACTCGCACTTGGCTGGTTTTTTAATTATCTTTCCCTAAATTCATGGTCACTTGTTCAATGGACCCGCATTGAGCAAATTCATTATTACGATATTCGATAACTGAGTATTTGAACCAGATGTTCTCAAGATCAAGTTTATAAGACTAGCATTTTCCCGCGGCTTCGCTCTGTTCGTTTTTCATACAGAAACCGTGCATAAACCTCTACGATAATAAACATTTCGTAATCGGGATCAGTACTTCCAGAGATATTTTTTTTTTCTAAACGGTCTAAAACATTCAACTCCCCACAGATTCACTCCAGCAGACCGTGCCAAGAAGTTCGGTCAGCCGAACACTCAGGAGTATGCGACCAAGGTGGCCCGCTACCGAAAGTGGACCATCCAGTCCCTGTACAACCTGACCAGCAAGTTTATCGTCTCACTGAGGGAGCACTGGCCCAATTTCCCCGCAACTATCGCCTGGATTGTACAGCAGATTGTGCACTTGTTGAAGCAACATTCCAGGTAAGGGATTTACAAAAAAACTTCTGCCTTTTTTCCTACGACAAGTCCAGTATGTTTCAACTTAAAAGTCAGTTGGGAAACTAGTCTTTCGGTGGTCCCTCCCAACCAAATGGACCACCCAGTCGCTGTACAACCTGACCAGCAAGTTTATCGTCTCCCTGAGGGAGCACTGGCCCAACTACCCCGCACCTACCCATGCCGATTCCAAAACCATTTCGAGATTTTAGGTTTGTAAGCCTTATTTTTATATTTTAGGTATTAAAACACTCGCGTGTTTTTTATTACCACACCCCTACTATTGCCGGATTGTACAGCAGATTGTGTATTTGTTGAAGCAAAATACCAAATAAAGGGATGTTTAGAAGCGTTTGAAGAGCAACATAAGAAAGAAAGAAACAAAAAATATTTATTTGTGACCCGCACAGGAGACACGAGATAAGAAAAACACAAACAATAATAAAAAATAAAAATAAATAACCCCGTGCGAGACCAAAAAGGTTCCTATCTCAACATGTGCAACGATATTAAAAAGAAAATAACGCTGCGCTGATATTCTGATATTGACATAATTATAATGTTTTTATTTTAAATATAATTTCGTAAGTTTTCTAAATTGGTATACTTTATGTCAAAGTACTAATCAAAAACACTATAATGTGCGTAAATAATATGGAAAGCTACTAGTTTTATGATCACATTCAAACTACGTCGAGGTAAATCTCAAGATAATGTTATCTTAATCCTTGAATTAAACTACCGATTTTATGACAGCATACAATATTTGAGTGTGTAAAGCTTGATTTGCCCTTAAGGTTACACTAGTCGAAAATTCTTCCATACAAACGTAGTCTAGGAATTATTCCACTGTTTGACAATGTACGTTCAAAATAAAAAGTGATATCAATTGTCTCATCATTATTTAGCCCTGTATGGAAACGAAAAAGTAAAAAAGTAAATATTTGAAAGTTATGAGCGTCGAAAGTTCCACATTTCGATACGAATTTTAACGCATTTTTGGGCGCGACACCATACAGGGATAGATTAGTTATTCAACAATGCAAATAATTTTATTTTGAACAGATACGTTAAGTCGTTTTTTCATGATATCCAGACTACCAAAGGTCTGTTTATAAAATTTCGCGCGCTCGGTTTCGTCCTAAATCATTATCCATTTCGCTACAAATGTACAAAAGTGTGTATTCGTACGCGAACTAGCTTTCTACTGCTCATCACAGCATCTATCTCTTCCGCACGTGTTGTCGGTTGATATAAAATGCATTTTAACCCCGCGCACAAAATAGTTCGTGCCGTTGACTAGTGTAACCTTAATCTTTAGGTCTTAATCGTGAATCCCACAATCATCTTGTAAGAACACTAACGTTTTGCGACACTATGTAATGGGTTCAGCTCTGTCAATATTCTGCCTGTAACATTTTTGCAATTAATATTGTATTTTTTATCCTCAGAACATCAGACCGAGAACTCCACGCGATATGCACGGACCTAGTGTTAAACCACTTCATATGTCCGGGTATCGTAAACCCCGAGGCGCACGGCGTGGTAGAAGTGCCGGTGTCGTACATAGCGCGTTTCAACCTCATCCAGATCGCGCAGATCATCCAGATGCTGTGCCTCGCTAAGTACCAGGAGGTAATGTATCTAGCACTGAACACCTCACATGTCCGGGTATCGTGCACCCCGAGATGCCGGTGTCGTACATAGCGCGCTTCAACCTCATCCAGATCGCGCAGATCATCCAGATGCTGTGCCTCGCTAAGTACCAGGAGGTAATGTATCTAGCACTGAACACTTTACATGTCCGGGTATACACCCCGAGGTATCGGTGTCGTGCATACGCGCTTCAACTGCATCTATATTTTAATACCGAATTCTATTGATTTGGATTTTTGTTCTATTTGACCAATATGAGCTATTTCCTTGTGGAGCGATGACTTGGTGAAGGTTGCTGGAAGCATTGCGTCGTTTTTTCAATGCTTGACCGAGGCATATTACCAATAATGGCTTACTTTATCCTTAATTATCATGATGTATTTCTGATTTCTAATAAAAAATTATTTCCTCTACAGGTAGAAGCAAAAGTCCGCGACGTTTACCTGAAATTCGAGCGCTCCTGCGTGTGGACACTCATAGAGAACATAGCGAGCGAGGCGTGGTCCTGCGCACCCGCCCCAACACAGCCACACGCGCACGCGGAAACACCGCGCATCGCTACTGATGCACATCTACACACTACGGTCGCGCTGTTCACGCCTCAAGATGCTCAGCTACTGGTGAGTGTGACGTCATAGTGAGCATACTAACCACATGCGCTTGCGCATGCCGCTGCGTATTGCCACATATTATACTACGGTGCAATTCACTTCACAAGATGCTCTGCAATTGGTGAGTCATCATCGGTCTAGCTAGATTTTCACCTTTTTCTGTGTTGGATTCGGCTTCCAGTCTAAGCAGATGTAGCTGAATACCGGTATTTTACACGGAGAGACAGCCTATCTGAGGATGCTACACTGATATTGATAAGTAACACAAAATGTTGGAAAAGCAAGAGTAGTTTTTGCTTTGATTTGACTTTGCTTGCTCCAAAATCGTTACACGGGGTTGTCTGGCGCTCGTGTGCTGTTTTGGTCGCACGGGTGGTCACGGCTTGCAATGTGTTCTGGTCCGCCGGTGAAGGGCGGTACTCCCCGGAGGAGGGTCTGGTGACGGCCAGCCGCGGCGGGTTCGCGGTGAGTTCTAACGCGTGCCCGTGTTCCCGCGTAAGCGGCACAGGAGGACACCGTGGAGTTTTAGCGGATTGGAGTCTCACATAACTGCGCTATCTCCCCGTGGTAGAGCAGTATGCATGAACATTCCAAAAAGAATAAAAAATTGCTCCAAAATCGTGATTGTGTCTTATTTCATTTGTATATCCTCAAAAGTTCGATCCTAAAAACCTCTTTTTAGGGTTCCGTACCCAAAGGGTGGAGAGCAGTGGTGGCCCAGTGGTATCGGCCGCGACTTACAAGTTGTAGGTCGTGGGTTCGAGCCCAGGCAGGCGCTTTACTTTGTGTAAATTATTTCATCACCACTGCTCTCAAAACGGTGATGGATAACATCGTGAGGAAACCGGCATGTCCTAGAACCAAAAATTCGAAGACATGTGACATCCACCAACCCGCACTGGGCCCGCGTGGTGGATTACGGCCAATTCCCTCTCACAGAGAGGAGGCCTGTGTCCCAGCAGTGGGAACATTAATAGGCTGATGATGTGATGTGATGTGACCCAAAGGGTAAAAACGGGACCCTATTAATAAGACTTCACGATCTATCTGTCTGTCTGTCTGTCAGTCCGTCTGTCACCTGTCTGTATCTCATGAACCGTGATAGCAAGACAGTTGAAATTTTCACAGATGATGTATTTCTGTTGCCGCTATAAACAGAATAAAATAAATATTTAAGTGGGTCTCCCATACAACAAACGTGATTTTTTTGCCGTTTTTTGGAACCCTTCGTGCGCGAGTCCGATTAGCACTTGACCGGTTTTTTTCTCAATCGATGCCTAGCTAACTTCAAGACTTTTTCATGTAACGTGATCGACTATATCACTTATGTATGGTTACAGATAAGTTTCCTGAAGCGCATATCCTCGAAGTTGAACAACAACACGCCGAGCGTCACATCAGCTGACGAACAGTCGTCGGCGAGTGGAACCGCCCCTGAAGCCGCCGCTTTGAGGTAAATTAACTCTTACTTCTAAAGTTATCTTATGGTGCTCCCACACTGCTGTTAAAAATGTTTACAAACTCTTTCTAACACTAATACATACGTGGGACACTCAGAAAGTTTTGCGAAACTAAAAAAAAATGTTCTATACGTACATATATTTTTATTAAATCTTTTCAAAGTACTTTCCACCAGCCTCTATACAAAGATTCATGCGCCTAAACCAGTTTTCAAAACACTTTTTCCAGTCCGCCGCAGACACCTCGTTTACAGCCTGCTCGAACGCAGCCAGCGCATCTTCCGGCGACGAAAATTGTATCCCTTTGAGCTGATTTTTTATTTTTGGGAATAAAAAGAAGTCACACGGTGCTAGATCAGGGCTGTAAGGAGGGTGACCCAGGAGTTTGACTGGCGTGCTGTCCAGGAAGTCCCTCGTTTTGAGTGCGGTGTGCGCAGGTGCATTGTCGTGGTGGAGCAGTAGCCCGCGGAGCCCTGTGTTTGGTCGCTTGTTGCTTATAACAGAGAAAACTTCTGGCAAACATTTGGTAGTATACCATTCGGCATTAATGCTTCTTTGATCCCGTAAGGGAATTGATACCAAGTGGCCAGTCAAATTAAAAAAGCTAGCGATCAAAATCTTACCCCCGCTTCTAGATCGCTTCACTTTGGTAGGCGTTGGCTCATTTTGAAACACCCAAACAGTCGACTGGCGCTTGGTTTCTGGGTCGTATTGATAAATCCAGGACTCATCACCTGTAACGATGTCGTAAACACGCCGAGACGAGCCTGCTTCAAATTTGTTAAGCATATCACGGCACCGTTCCACCCGGGCCTGCTTCTGAGCATCGGTGAGGTTGTGCGGCACCCAGCGTGATACTATCCTCCTCACGCGAAGATGGCTGTGTAGAATCTCGTGAACGCTTCCCGATCCAATCTTCAATATGTGTTGAATCTCCTGATATGTAATTCGCCTATTGTCTTGGATTAAATTTTTCACTGCTAGCACGTTTTCTTCGGTAACAGCCGTCAAAGGGCGACCGCTTCTTTCGTCATCCCCCAAAGTTGGTCGACCGCGCTTGAATTCGTTATACCAACGATACACGGTTGCCTTGGAAGGGCCTTCATCCATGAATGCCATTTGAAGTCTATCGTACGATTCATCCGGTTTCAGGCGACACTTGAAATCGTATAAAATCATAGCTCTAAAATGTTCCCGGCGCAGATCCATATTTCAGTGAGACACAATACTTTGAATTAACTCGCAAAAAATGTGGAGGGAAATTTTGAAATTGGAACTTACTTATTTTTACTTATAAATAATCATATTTTCGAAAAACATTATAACTGGCCAGTCTCCCATATATAAAAACTTTTTTTCGCAATACTTTCTGAGGGGCCTGGTATACTAACAAATGTTAGGAATTGTTAGATAGTTTAAATGGTCCTACACTGATGGTTTTTTTTTACAAAAGATAAAGTGCTCTAACTGGATCATCCACTTGTTACAATTTGCTAATAAACAATTTTGTGTTTACTAACATTATCATCATCTGCTTAGCCTTTTCCCAACTATATTGGGGTCGGCTTCCAGTCTTACCGGATTCAGCTAAGTACCAGTGATTTACGTGGAGCGACTTCCTATCTGACCTCCACAACCCAGTAACTGGGTAACACGGTACCCCTTGGCAAGACTGGTGTCAGATCTCAAGCTTCTGACTACCCGTAACGACTGTCAAAGATCTTCAAATAACAGCCGGGACCAACGGCTTAACGTGCTTTCCGAGGCACGGAGGAAACTCGGTATGTTGAAATGGTCTCCCATTCTCGGACCGACCTCGTCAAGCGTTGCTTAACCTTGATGATCGACCCGTGCGGCTGTTATTATTTAGCAACGAGCTCCTCATTTTTATTAACATTATCTAACATGTAAATGTATTTTTAAAATTGTGATCAAATATTTGTTTAGAAAATGTTTACCTATGTTTTTAAATATTTTTAATAGCAGTTCGGGCGAACCTTAAGCTTTTGAGTGGATCAGGGGGGTGACCATGCGCTCTTACAGCGGTATCATTTTGAGATCGAATAAGGGACAGATGTATCTGACTTGTATACATCTGTCACTTACTCGATATCAAATTGATACCGCTCTAAGAGCTTATGGTCACCCCCCAGAGAACCAGGACGTAGCAAAAACAGTTACATATACATAGTTATGGCAGAAAACATCTGACGAAGGACGTACAAAACTGTTGAGAGTGCCAAAAACGAATAGCTTAACTCAGCATTAGGTGATGCCCAAGAACGTCTTCGGTGGTGCTGAAAAATCCTAATTATATCAACTGTTCGTTTTCACGAAGGAATAGAGCGAGTTTACTTTGACAAATATTATATTATAGATAAACAAAGTCCCGATAACGGTGGGCCTCTATTTTTTATAATTTTAAATCTTTTTATAAAATTTATTTTAAAAAATAATCAAAAATGTATTTTAAGAAAAGAAATGAATAAAGGACATATTAGTAATAATTAGTCACCCCCTGCCAATTTATAGCCGTGTAGTCCCAACTGTGGATCGATCCACTAAACCTAGCTAACCCATACATAGCCCAATACATTTTCTCCATAAGTCCTGCACCAACCGGAGATTGTCCTTGGGTGCACTTGCGCAGTGCATACAGGGATAATCGTCGGTTGGTGTCACATTTCCTGATACATGCCTAACAAGGCATCTGTTAGTTCGCTTCGGCCCCTCGCACACCTTTCAAGGAACCGGGACCCCAGGAGATTGTCAAAAAAATTATTTTTTATTTTTCTATTTCACGGCCAAATAGTCTCTTTCCAGGCGAGGCAAGATAAAGAAGTTGCTCGACGCACCGAAAACGCATGGAAGAGCTATAGGTCGATGAAACACCTAATGAAAGGATCACTTCCTCTTTCCCTTAAAAGGAAACTCATGGATATGTGCATCCTTCCTACCCTCACCTATGGAGCGCAAACGTGGTCGTTAACGAAACGTCAAAAGTCCGCACTCGGGGTCTGCCAGCGAGCGATGGAACGAAGTATTCTCGGAGTCAAAATCATAGATCGCATTCGGAACAGTATACTTCGTTCCAAAACACAAATCGCAGACGTAGGCAAAACAGCCGCCAAACTAAAGTGGAATTGGGCAGGCCACATCTGCCGCATGTCGCAACAGAATTGGGCAAAAGTAACCACTGACTGGATGCCGAATAACAGGAACCGGCGACGCAGTAGGCCCAGAAAGAGATGGCGTGACGAATTAGACGTTTATCTGAAGGATTGGCCAGATATAGCAAGAGACCGGGAAAAATGGAAAGACGGAAGGGAGGCCTTTGCTCTGCAGTGGGACGTAACGGGCTCATAATAATAATTTTTATTTATCTCAAAATCAAAATACAGGATAAAAAAAGAGAATGTATTCAGTTTAGTAAAAGGGAAACTTTAATATTCTAATGCGTGTGTTGAAGACGTCTAGAGGAGCTCGCTGCTAAATAATAACAGCCGCACTGGTCGATCGACATCAAGGTTAAGCAACGCTTGACGAGGTCAGTCCGTGGATGGGTGACCATTTCAACATACCGAGTTTCCTCCGTGCCTAGGAAAGTATCTTTGACAGTCGCTACGAGTAGTCCGAAGCTTGAGATCTGACACCAGTCGTGCCAAGAGGTATCGTGTTACCCAGTTCTGGGTTGTGGAGGTCAGATAGGCAGTCGCTCCATATAAAACATTGGTACTTAGCTGAATCCGGTAAGACTGGAAGCCGACCCCAATATAGTTGGGAAAAGGCTCGGCAGATTGATTGTGTGTTGAAGACGTCTACTATTATTTTCCTTAAATAACTTTAACATACTGTATCTATTTTCTTGCAGCAGTGAATCAAGTAGCGAAAGCTCAAGTAACGGAGAAGCCTGTGCGAGCCGGCTGGCGGCCATACTGCAGACCTCCGAGCCGAACTACAGAAGTCGTCTACATGACCTGCTGCGCAAGATGCCAGACCTCACTAAGTACAGGTAAGAAGGAGTCCCTACCCAGTCCCGTTCATCATCAGAATGAAAAAAAAAAAATAAACAAACAAAAACCTACTTCGCTTTTTAAGCAGTCGTGTTTTTGTTTTTTTTAAATTGCTTTTTTATGTATAACTTTTTAGTTGAACTTCTTTTTCGAATTAGGTACATTTAAACATAAGCGTTAAATATTTTTGAAATAAACTTTTAAAACCCTTTATTTTGATACCCCAAACGATGGGTTTGGATGAAAAAAATAAATTGGGCCTCCACAATATGGTGCCCAAAAGCCGCCATTTTCTTATTTTAAAATTTTAATGTAGCCAGTGACACTCGCAAGGTTAAGAAGAATCGATTGACGTAAGAATCATCAAAATCGGCCAACGCGTTTGGTCTCTGGAACGCCACGTAGGAACAAACATACATACATACATTGATACATACATAGACTGATAAACACATTACCCTCCTTCGCAAGTCGGGTAAAAAAGCAAAAACTGAAGCTGACCGCTGGGAAATGATAATATTTTCTGCCAATATTTTTTTTTCGTAGCTCGTATCCTCAGCACAGATTCTAATGTCTTCATACGTTACTACAAGATGAATGGAAAAGCAGCCAGCCAAATTACAAAGCAATTGTGCTGAAATATGGGCCCTTTGCATTTGAGCTTCAAAAGTTATTCTTGCATTTCGCTACATCAGTCGCTCTCATTAGGTCTGGTCACAGATAATATAATACTGGCATACAAATGCCTCATCCCCTACAAAGAATCCGTGCCGAGCGACGTAACTAGCGTTTTTCGTCTGATTAAACCGATTATTTTCTGTCCATTAATCGCGTTCGGTTCCGTTCCACGGCGATAGTGATAGCGATAGTGATGCATGTTAGCAGCAACTTGCAAGTAAAAGGATTTACTCGGTTCATGAATATTTTTTTTTAAATGCAGTGAAGGTTTGTTTTATAGATTTGTTTTGGTCCTTTTTAGGGTTCCGTACCCAAAGGGTATAAACGGGACCCTATTACTAAGACTCCGCGATCCGTCTGCTGTCTGTCTGTCTGTCCGTCTGTGAGCATGCTGAATCTCAAAAAGTCACAAAAACTACAGATGTAACAACAAAATTTAAAAGACTTAAATGGACATGGGCCGGCCACGTAATAAGAGGACACGACAAGAGGAGCAAAACAGTGACACGATGGTACCCCAGAGAAGGCAAAGGAAGAGAGGCAGACCGCATAAAAGGTGGGATGATGACATCAGAAAAGTGGCTGGAGTCATGTGGAACAGAGTAGCACAAGAAAGAAAAGAATGGAAAAGGTTGGAGGAGGCCTTTGCCGATTGGCAAACAGATCTGGGAAAGATAACAAAACAACAGATTTTAGTATAAATACTTAATAAGTTTAGTGTTAAATTTTAAGTTTTTTTTGTAAGTTTAAATTACTGTAAAGTGATCTGAATAAAAGGCTATATTATTATTTATTATTTCCTTTATTTATCTTCTTTCTTATTTAGTACATTTTTAAGTGTTAAAAAAAAGAAAATTTAAAATCATTTAAAAATATAAAAAATAGAGGCCATCCGGTATCGGGAACAAGGTCCAAGCTACCGGTGGTTAGGGCTCCAGAGACAGGAACCTCCTCACAATGCGAGCCGTATCGAGGAGTACTGCCTTCTGTATCAGACCCTTGATCCAACCGCCCAATGACAGCCTCGACAGATGGTCGTCGAGGCTCTTGGCCATCAGGCCGTTGGCCGTATCGACAATCGGAACAATGATCGCCAAGTCCACATTCCACATGTCGACAACCTCGTGTGCTAAGTCGAGATACTTGATTTGTTTCTCTTTCTCAGCTTTCACGAGGTTCTCGTCATGCGGGATGGTGACATCGATTATCATTGTGCGGCGCGCTAATCGGTCTATCACCACTATATCTGGCTTATTGGCAACAATAGTCCTGTCAGTGATGATAGACCGATCCCAGTACAACGTGACATGGTCATTTTCGAGAACTGGGTCGGGCACATACTTGTAATACGGTGCCTCCGATTCCACTAGATTGTACTTTTACGCAAGTTGCTGGTAAATAATCTTTTTATTGTTTTTTTTTATTTCTTTTATTATTATTATTCTGTATTTTCAACTTTTCCACAGGCAATCACCACCTACAGAATCTAAAGACTTGCCGTCTCCGATAGAAAACGGTCACTCCAACAAGAAGAGCATCCTCGCCAAGGTCCAAAGGCCTCGGCTGCCTCGCAGCGCCAGTTCCAACTCCTCGTTAGCGTCGGCTGCTGAAGACAAACCCATGAACGGCAGTGCCAAGGACGATGGGAGCGTGGAGCATATGGATGTGCTGGTCATCAAGCTGGCGAACGTTGAGGAGCATGATTATGTGGGTAAGTTGGGGACTGGGTTGGGTATAGTGTGGTATGGGTCCATGAACCCATGACAAGTGTTTGCTATAGTTTGATTCGAACTTAATGGCGGCTGAAATGTGCGCTACTCGCTGCGCAGCACACTGCCCCTCACAAGTCACAACACCGCTGTCACTTGAATTTGCTACTACGCAGTGGCTCGTCTTGTGTTTCGAGCCGCCTTTAAGTTTGGATCATATTATAGTAAAAATCGATTGGCTATTCAAAATGGAGACAAGAAACTTCACAAGTCAAATAAAATGTAGTAACCAAAATCCTCTTGAACTATAATGTTTTACAACATATTGAATGATTGACTTTACATCGGTCTGTTCTTCCTTGTCTCATTTTCTATGTTAATAATAGATGTGGTAGGACTCCAAACTCGGAATTCTTTCTTCCAAGATTCATTTATGCTAAGATACATCATCTTAATCATCGCTGGATGCGAGACGCACGGGATCGGTCAGTGTGGCGACGCCTGGGGGAGGCCTATGTCCAGCAGTAGACGTCTTTCGGCTGAAGTGATCATCATCTGCATCGTCTTATTAAATCTAACGTCTTCTTCATTCCCACAGGTCTAGTCCCAGAATCGAAGGTCCTAGAATGCTATTATGGCGGCTCAGAAGCCGGTGATGCAGACGATACTGGATCGGCGCTCGCTGTGGCAGGCCCCGGCGCACCGGTGCAGAAGCGGACTAGGTAAGATACGCTACTTTGAACCTTAAAGACCTTTTCACTAAAGCCCAAGTTTGGACTCCAGTCCAGCCTTTACGCTCAGTGCTTGTTTGGTCATGCTCAGGCAAACTAGAACCCGGACGATGACGTATCAATAGGGAACTATCCGCAAAGTTGCGCTCAGATGGCGCCACAGGTTTCAGCGTAAACAAACTAGAGAAAGGCGTTTTCGGTTTTGCGCAAACAGTTATGTATGTGTTTTCATATCGATATCACGGGGTCTCATTGCTAATAAAGAAATTTTGGTTCAAATAAATCTCACTAGATGGCGCGACATGTACACACAATTCAATAGAATATAATAATTGTGTGTAAAATTAACACTTTCTGGAATTGAGCATAAAAATTGTATGTTCTTGTTTAATCAACTCTCCTAAGTACAAAATTATGGAATATTGGGTTCTTAATTCACATTTCAAAGATTGTTTTAACGAATCATTTAAAATTGATGCCAGTAGTTGGCGCATTTTTACATTTCTGAGGCATTCCACCCGATTTTTAAATTTGCATTGTAACACATTTTGGTGCAAAAAAACTGTAAAAACGTGCAAAAAAATACTATAAAACGAACCTTCACTGTATTAAAAGAATTCAATATTCACGAACCTAGTAAAACCTTTTACTTGCAAGTCGCTGCTAACACCATCTATTGCCGTGAAACGGGATCGAACGCGATTGATGTACTTACAAAAATAACAAGATTAATCAGATGAAAAACGCTAGTTACGTCGGCACGGTTTCTTTGTATGGGATGAGGCATCTGTCTGCTAGTATTATATTATCTGTGTCGATATCGAAAACGTTTTTCAGATATCGATATCAGTAGTACAGTTTGCAAAATCTAAATGTGTTATTTAGATGAGCAAACTAACAACGAACGTGAAATAATACTTAGAAAGATAGGTAGCGCATATAGTTCCTAACGTTTGTGAAGTTTGCGTTTTGTTCGTAGTTCGTACGTTTTCGCATTGTTACGGTTTTAAGTATTCGTTCTCGCACGCTAGTAAGGTTTTTATTAGATACAGCTTTTGTAATATCGCTTATTTTGATATCGATATCGATATGATATGATATCTAAGACATATCTGATATAAGTTACGTTTTGATTTATCGGTCCCATCCCTAAAAAAAAGCAAACTGACAAAATCGAGCGACAAAATTTCGCAGTCTAAGCATACAAAATATAAAACTAATAGTGAAAGTAAAATGAAGCTAACTACTTCTCCAATATTATTATTTGTTTTTTGAACACAAGTTATCTTAAAAACAGTAAAAAATAGTTCGGTAACCACAAACAGTAGTAGACGCCATGTTGTTATGTTTTTGTTTACTCTGAGCCGTCAAGCGCCATCTGGCGGGAGCAATTGGCAGTAATGTTCCCTATTCATTGTTGTGTTTGTTAGCAATAATTTTTGTACCCTGAACTGTGGAGGGAAGCATCATCTTGCACACGTAAACATTACCCTGCAGGCCTACAACATGAAACATTTACGGGTTTCTTTCGACCTGTATAGGTCGACCATAAGGCTATTGTGCAAAAATTTACTTTGCATGCAGAATAAAATAACAAATAGCATTTATTTACAGGTTCTCAGTATCACACGATGAGGTGTCCCTGGGCAATACGTCAGATAACTTGGAAGCGGTGTCGGAAGCTGCATCAAACCACAGCGTCACCTCCAGTTTGGAGCTGGAAACTGAAGACCAGAATGATAACTTGTCTGATATGGTGAGTGTATAATGACATCTTTTTTACAGGCTTTTATATAACTTGCAATGTATGTATGTATGTATGTACCGTTCGTTCGGATCAAATCTACAACTGAATTTTAAAGCAGTTATCCTCCATCGATTAAGATGAAATTTTGCATACACGTTTAGTTTGGATGACAATGCCTGGTTAGCTAAGTGACGTCATTCTTAATCCAATATGGCGGACGGCCACGGTAATTCTAAGAATTCTAGTTGAAATAAAAAACCATTAATGCAAATTCACAAAACTATGTACTATAAGTTATTAAAAAATATAAGCTTGCTTCGCTGCTTAACATCCATCAAAACAAATTTAGTCTTACACGCATGTTTTAAACTCTAAATTACAAAGTTCCAGAACAGTCGATGTTTGTTACAATAGTTGGCGCGTTGTCGAAGCAAACGTTGGTCAAACAATCATAATATTTAGTAATTGATTCATATTTACTATTTAATTCAGTTTTTACATTATGAAAAACACTTAATGAGTAGTGTAAGATATAAATTTACATAAAAAAAAATCCTTCTAAAATCAAGGTGTTACGGTGCTTAATTGCACAATTTTTGAACGCAAATTGCAGTATTTTTAACGTCTTAATGTTGGCTATGATTGGACCATACTAAATTGAAATAAGACCACAACCGTATTTGTGGCCATATTTTTCGGCCCGTTTGTATTATTGATCGAAGTTGTCGGTATCCAAAATTATAACTTTATTCTTTGCTTAAAATTAATTTTAGTGTATAAGAGTTGACGCATTTTCAATACGATCACGGCACGACATAGGGACTCTAGCGCAACCTTCACAGCTGAATGGCGTGAATGTCTGTATTGGACTTGATTACGACTATAAATTCGTATAAATCATCATCATCATCATTTCAGCTGAAATACGTCCACTGCTGGACATAGGCCTCCCCCAGGCGTCGCCACATTGAACGGTCTCGGGCGTCTCGCATCCAGCGCCTTCCCGCAACCTTAACCAGGTCATCGGTCCACCTGGTGGGAGGCCTTCCAACGCAACGTCTTCCGGTTCGCGGTCGCCACTCCAGAACCTTTCTGCCGCATCGGCTATCCGTTCTGCGAGCAATTTGCCCTGCCCACTGCCACTTAAGTTTACAGTTTAAATCGCTTCATATAAATTTTCTACACTAACATCTTTGTTGTCAGGTATCAGCAAACGTCAGCGGTCGCGGAAGCCCGAACATCTCCGGGCGAGAGACTCCATCTTCCCAAGTCACAGATGGCGACGCAGCCGGTGACGCAGCAGTACGCAGAGTGCCGCTACACGCGCCCGTCAGCCATGCACACAACGCTGGGAACAAGTTGCTCAAGCAGACCCGCAACGACATCGAGGACAAGTTCTGCAAGTTTGAGATCAAGGTTGTTTTAACTTATGTTACCTTATTTATTTATTTTCAGGTTTTTCTGTCCCACTGAGATAGGGCAAAGAGTATGAATAATTAATTGACCATGCAACATGAATGATGCGATGTGGATTTCCGTCTATGTGATTTATCGATTGATGGCGGTCATACCCTTTTTCTTGCACAATTAGGCTGCTGGTTCTTACTTCCATTTCTGCCGGTTTTGGGCAATTATGGCATAATCCTTTCGAAAGGCCTTAGGCGCGTCCCGCCATCTTCGCCTGGGCACAGATAATATAATACTAGAATACAGATGCCTCATCCCATACAAAGAAACCGTGTCGATGTAACAAGTAGCGTTTTTCGTCTGATTAAGATGATTATTTTTATAAGTACTTCGATCGCGTTTGGTTCCGTTCTATGGCTATAGATGGTGTTAGCAGCGACTTGCAAGTAAAAGGGTTTTCTCGGTTCGTGACTATTTTTTTCATTAAATACAGTGATGATTTGTTTTATAGTATTATTGGCACGTTTTTAAAGTTTCATTGTACCAAAATGTGTTACAATACAAATTTAATAAATTGAGTGGCACGCCTCAGTAATTTAATTCAATCAATTTTAAATGAACCGTTTAAAAAATCTTTGAAATGTGAATTGAGCCCAATATTGCATAATATTGATCTTAGGAGAGTTGATTAAAAACAACATATAATTTCTATGATCAATTCTTGAAAATGTTAATTTTACACACAATTCAATAACAAATCGATGCGTATCGCGCCATCTAGTGACATTTATTTGAACCAAATTTTCTTTATTAGCGCTGGGAGCCCGTGGCCTGGGTCTGCCGCCATGTGGCAGGACATTTTCCGGGACCCACATTGTGGTTGGTTCGATAAACAATTCGACATACAGGCACAGCTTGGCTAATTTATGGATGACGTCGCGCATCGTTTGCGTTTCGGAGCGCGAAAAGTAATAATCCACAAGATTCCATAAAATCTACTCTTATTCCAATTTCCAATGAAACAAGAGGGCAACGATTGATAAAACTTACCGCTGCCTTAGTTTTATAAATGGCAATGTTAGCTGACCAGAAAAGTAGATTTTATTACCATACATGTAAGCTTAACATCAAACCTTTTGGTTTAGAAGCTGCTGGAAGGCGACGAGACCATCAGCATAATGTCCGACACATGGAGTACGGACGTGCTGGCTTCCGACTCGGAGACCATCGGAGACTCCTGCGACCAGACGCAAATCGCTGCCAGCCAAGGTATGTAATCTTATAACTTATAACTTTGTATTGATTATTATCATCGTCCTACAGTAGTCCACTTTGATCATAGGCTGCTCCAATTACTCAATCTTCGATCAATAATACACTAGATACACAATCCCATACAAAACTTCTCTTTAAAACTATCGCCAATTGTGTGTACGTATCTGTAAGAGTTCTAGTTAAATTAAATAGAAATTAATGTAAATTCAACCTTAAATGCAATGCTTAAAGTTGCATTCACAAAGCTTATACAAAAAGCATTAAAAAAATTATGCCCTTTCTTTGCTGCTCAACATACATCAAAACAACGTTTACCTTACACGCATGTTTTAAAGTCTAAATTACATAGTTCCAGAACAGTCGATGTATGTTACAATAGTTGGCGCGTTGTCGACGCAAACGTTGGTCAAACAATCATAATATTTGGTAATTGATTCATATTTACTATTTCATTCGGTGTTTACTTTATGAAAAACAATAAATGATTATAGTCTTAGCGAAATAAAGATAATCCTTCCAAAATCTAGGTGTTACGGTGACGATTTGCAGAATTATTGAACGCACACTTGCGGCATTTTGATGTCTTAAGGTTACACTAGTCGAAAATTCTTCCATACAAACGTAGTCAAGGGATTATTCCACTGTTTGACGATGTACGTTCAAAATAAAAAGTGATATCAATTGTCTCATCATTATCTAGCCCTGTATGGAAACAAAAAAGTAAAAAAATAAAATATTTGAAATATCGATTAGTAGTTCAACAATGCAAATAATTGTATTTTGAACAGATAGATTTAGTAGTTTTTTCATGATATCTAGACTGCCAAAGGTCTGTTTATAAAATTTCGCGCGCTCGGTTTCGAACTAAATCATTATCCATTTCGCTACAAATTTGCAAAAGTGTATATTCGTACGCGAACTAGCTTCCTACTGCTCATCACAGCATCTATCTCTTCCGCACGTGTTGTCGGTTGATATAAAATGCATTTTTACCCCGCGCACAAAATGGTTCGTGCCGTCGACTAGTATAACCTTAAGGGTACACTAGTCAACGGCACGAACTATTTTGTGCGATAATGTTTTTTTGTGGATAATGATTTAGGACGGAACCGTGCGCGCGAAATTTTATAAACAGATCCTTGGGAGTCATATCATGAAAAAACGACTAAACGTATCTGTTCAAAATAAAATTATTTGCATTGTTGAACTACTAATCTATCCCTGTATGGAGGCCGTTTTGCAATTTTCCGTCTTCTTATGGTATTAATTCGTGCCCAAAAATGCGTTAAAATTTGTGTCGAAATGTTGAACTTTCGACGCTTATAACTTTCAAATATTTACGTTTTTGTTTCCATACAAGGCTAGATAATGATGCGACAAATTGATAACACTTTTTATTTTGAACGTACATCGTCAAACAGTGGAATAATCTCTAGACTACGTTTGTATGGAAGAATTTTCGACTAGTGTAACTTAATGTTGGCTATGATTGGACCATACTGAGTTGAAATAAACCCACAACCGTATTTGTGCTCTTATTTTTCAACCCGTTTTTTAAGCACTTACCGGTCATCTAGTGTATTATTGATCGAAGGACTCAATACTCGGATAATCCCATCTGTTTGAAGAATTAAATAATATCCTTCAAATTGTTTTCGTGTCGTTATATCGGATTGAAAGTGTGCAATCTTGCGCGTAACATACGAAACGGGGTCAGAATACAATAGCTAACTGTTTTCTATAGGTACCAATACTAGCAATACCAACGCCCCCGATGTTTCGGAGACAGCGAGCGAGTCAGCCTGGAGCATGGACGTATTAGCATCAGATAGCGACCGGAATACTGAGGTAAGTATACTAAGATTTTTAATTTCGTAGACTAAACTTACAATGATATATATACTGTGTGATAGATAAACTGCGATTGACTTCTTTTTTAGGGTTCCGTACCCAAAGGGTAAAAACGGGGCCCATACTCCGCGGTCCGTCTGTCTGTCTGTCTGTCCGTCTATTACCATGTCCGTCTGTATCTCATAAACCGCTAGACAGTTGCAATTTTCACAGATGATGTATTTCTGTTGCCGCTATAACAACAAGTACACAAAACAGAATAAAATAAATATTTAAGTGGAGCTACTACACTGATATTGACAAGTAACACAAAATGTTGCAAAAACAAAAGTAGTTTTTAGGGTTCCGTATCCAAAGGGTAATAACGGGACCCTATTACTAAGACTTCGCGATCCGTCTGTCTGTCTGTCACCAGGCTGTATGTCATGAACTGTGATAGCCAGACAGTTGAAATTTTTACAGATGACGTATTTCTGTTGCCGCTATAAAAACAAATACTAAAAACAGAATGTAATAAAAATTTAAGTGGGGCTCCCATACAACAAACGTGATATTTTTGCCGTATTTTGATAATGGTACGGAACCCTTCGTGCGCGGCTAGTCCGACTCGCACTTGGACTTTTTTTTAAATTTTGCTATCTTGAAAGTGTTGCAGTATTCTAATAGTTATTTATGCTACAAGTGCGGGAAGTAGGTGATTTCCGATGAGTGGCATTTTTATTCACGAGCGAGCGAAGCGAGTGAGTGGATAAATCGACACGAGTCGGAAATCATCTTACGCACGTGTATCATACAACATTTTACTATGCATTGTGCGAGGAAATAAAAAAATATATCTGAACCAAGCAAGAAATTAATAAAATGGCGCTTATTCAAGGGCGCTCAGCATATCCACAGATTAACTAATAGTTCATAGTTCTACTGCGCATGTGCAATAGCTGTCACGTCATAACGCAAAAAGGCACGAGCAAAATATTAATTCTGCCAAACATATTTAATGAATAATTAAAATTAATTTATTGATCAAAATTTAAATCTAGAGTAATTAAAAATGCCTTAAATGACGTATTAGTTTTGTTTTACTTTTTATATGAATGATAATCTGTACTTAACTAATTTTAAAACTTTTCTCAAATATACAAAACTCTATGCGGCGGGCTGACGTTGGAGTTGAAAATTAAAAAAGTACAGGAAAGTAAAAAGCACTAGTAAAAAAAAGTGACACTTTCCGCACAGTTTGGCTGCTTGGAAAACGCTCTTTTCGAGGACATGCATTGTAAAATAAATGCGCCTTCGCAATAATTTTACGGAGGCGGAGGCCAAATTCCGTTACAACCTTACATAATATTTAGGTGTAATTTTTTTTGCATCTGCCATTTTGTGCATCACAACCACAAGCATTGGAATCAGAATCATTTATTTCCAATAATGTAGGTATACATAAAATGTGGATTTTTAATAATTATATTTTTCTTATGACAGCCATGACATACGAAAGAGATACCTAAAAAAGGTTTTAATTATTTTCCCCATTTACTGTTTAAGTTTAAGTTTTAATTATTTTCCCAATTTTTATAAAAAAAATTTGGTCACTGTATTTAAACCGATCCATTCACTATTTTAACACGCTTTTATTAGCTTGGTATGTATCTATGTAACGGAATCTTTGAACGTGATTTTCACCCCCTTGAAAACGTCGGCATGATTTGAAACTTTGCACACCTATCAAGGACCGATGACAATGCAATAATTTAGTCAAAGTCAAAGTCAAATATATTTATTCAACTAGGCCAATAAGCGGCACTTTTGAAAGTCAAACAAAAATTAAAATTTACAAGTAATAAAAGTTGATTCTACCGTGCGCGTTTAAATAGTTTGTCCCCTTAGCCTTACCAATCTTCAGGATTAGCGACTTTTTAGTTCAATTTACCATTAAAGCGTGTTTTCTAGTTTATAGAACTACAATTTATTTAAGTTACGATAAGTTATACTATACTTCATAATAGCTTGATCTCTGCGACATATGTCAAACTGACGTATACGTTATTGTTAGCCTGTCAAGCGCTATTGTTACTGTATTCATACCGACAGCTGTCGCAGAGATCAAGCTATCTTTTATGAAGTGTAATGTCATTTTAGTTTACGATATAAAAAATCACAGTATAACTTCATTAACTCACACACGTTAACGTTGCCAAGAACAATAGGTAATAAGTTACTCTTTTAATTTATTAGGTGGACACAGACGATTGCGTGTCGGTAGCGGCGAGGTCGGACACATCATGGCCGCGACGACCCTCACAGCAAGACGACCCACCGTTCAGGAATAATAGCCAACAGGTATATGAGCCAAATGAATAAGCATCAAGAAGATTGATTACCAGAACAAAAACTAACTGTTATAATCACAGACTTATATCTACCTAGATAACGCAAGTCCCTCCATCTGTATGAAAACCAAGCGTGACACTTTTTCATCATCATCATCTCAGCCGAAAGACGTCCACTGCTGGACATAGGCCTCCCCCAAGCGTCGCCACATTGACCGGTCCCGTGCGTCCCGCAACCAGCGGATCCCCGCAACCTTCACCAGGTCATCGGTCCACCTGGTGGGAGGCCTTCCAACGCAACGTCTTCCGGTTCGCGGTCGCCACTCCAGAACCGTTCTGCCCCATCGGCCATGCGTTCTGCGAGCAATGTGCCCTGCCCACTGCCACTTAAGTTTATTTATTTATTTATTTATTAATCACAAAAAAGTTTGGCAATTCTTCCAGTTTTTCATACACAATTTAAAATCAAATTTACTTACTCATGAAAGAAAAAACATATATGATAATTATGTTACACTAGCTGTCCCACGCGGCTTCGCTCCCGTCAACTGGCTACCTACCTACTTATCTACCCTACCCTACATGCATGCAAGCTCTCTAAAAGGAATAATTTTGCCCGTTTTGCAACATTTTTCATTTATGCTCCGCTCCTATTGGTCGTAGCGTGATGTTATAAAGCCTATAACCTTCCTCGATAAATGGATTATTCAACACAAAAAGAATTTTCCAATTCCAACCAGTAGTGCCTGAGATTAGCGCGTTCAAACAAACAAACTCTTCAGCTTTATAATATTAGTATAGATTATAATTACACATCATCGCTTACCAACAGGCGAGATAGTGGTCAAGTGCGCAAGCCTATTAAAAATATAAAATAATAAATAAAAATAATTGATATTTCCAATGCCTTGGACAATTTTTCTATAGTCTTTATAGATCAATATGTCATAATTAGGCGTTTTTCTAGATTTCGCTATATTTCCGGTGCCGATAATGTTAAATGAAAAGCTCAAAGTATGATCGTAAATTTACTCCGTTTTTTGGCACGCGAAGTTCACACAATCGCGTCATCCAGTTAGATTTTTGTCTGTGGTTATAAGAGTAGCCATTTGCTGCTTTGAAAGGAGGGAGATTACAAGATCGTAATTATTGTTTCAGAACGGCAACGTTAAGCGGGCTGAAGTTAGCAGTCCTCGACACACGTCTAGACCAAACTTAACTAACAGGTATAACAACATAATTAATTATACACTACTCAATGAGCTTACTCATCATTTCAAACGTGTTTGGTGGAAAATGATGGATGACTAAGGGTCCAGCTACATGCTCAATCTTATTTGCACAATTAAGCAGGTACAATATAAATGCGCAAACGTTTCCACAATTCAGTTCTTTGCGCCAATGCAAGTCGCATGCAAGTCGCTATAGTTTAGACACCATAGAGATTTTTGCGCCAATGTTTACACAAACCGTTTGTGCATGCAAGTCGCTATAGTGTAGACACCATGCAGATTTTTGCGCCAATTTTTACACAAACCGTTTGCGCATGCAAGTCGCTATCGTGTAGACACCATGCAGTTCTTTGCACCAATTTTTACACAAACCGTTTGCGCATGCAAGTCACTATAGTTAAGACACCATGGAGTTTTTTGCGTCTATATTTACAGAAACTGTTCGCGCATGCAAGTCGCTGTCGTTTAGACACCATGCAGTGTTTGCGCCAAAGTTTACACAAACCGTTTGCGCATGCAAGTCGCTATAGTTAAGACACCATGGAGTTTTTTGCGTCTATATTTACAGAAACTGTTCGCGCATGCAAGTCGCTGTCGTTTAGACACCATGCAGTGTTTGCGCCAAAGTTTACACAAACCGTTTGCGCATGCAAGTCACTATAGTTAAGACACCATGGAGTTTTTTGCGTCTATATTTACAGAAACTGTTCGCGCATGCAAGTCGCTGTCGTGTAGACACCATGCAGTGTTTGCGCCAATGTTTACACAAACCGTTTGCGCATGCAAGTCACTATAGTTAAGACACCATGGAGTTTTTTGCGTCTATATTTACAGAAACTGTTCGCGCATGCAAGTCGCTGTCGTTTAGACACCATGCAGTGTTTGCGCCAAAGTTTACACAAACCGTTTGCGCATGCAAGTCGTAGTTAAGACACCATGCAGATTTTTGCGCCATTTTTTACACAAATCGCTTGCGCATGCAAGTCGCTATAGTTAATGCAGATTTTTGCGCCAATTTTTACACAAAACGTTTGCGCATGTTAGTCGCTATAGTTAAGACACCATGCAGATTTTTGCGCCACTTATTACACAAAACGTTTGCACATGCAAGTCGCTATAGTTTAGACACCATGCAGTTTTTTTGCTCCAAATTCTGCACAATCTGTTTGCGCATGTAAGATTGAACGTGTAGCTGAACGTTAAGATGAAACGAGCTTCAAAATCAAAATAACCTTACTCTAAAAGCTTATGGTCTCCCCCCAGGTCAGGTTGCGGCTACCTAACAGCGACGGCAGCGCTATCTCGCGGCGGAGAGCTTGACTTACCTCACGCGCCGCCCAACCACCAACAGTATAACATCGAGAACAGGAAGAGCATACTTGTTAATGGATATCCGGTGAGTGTGACATTAAACACAATGTTAAAACATCATCAGTCAATAATGATCCCACTGCTGGGACACGGGTCTTTCCTCTGTGATAAGAATCTCAAAGATATTCTTAAAATTAAATCGTTAAGAATTTTGTATACTGATAAAGTCTGTTTTACTGAAAATTACCCATTTCATAGTCTCTAAGGCCCAGTTTTTTTGTGTCTATAATTAACTTAACCAATTGTTTAAAATTAAGGTAAAATGTCCGTTTTCATAAATTTTTTAGCATCACAAATAGTCAAATAAGTTGCAGAGTTAATTATTTGACCATTTATTAGACTAACAACCGATGAAAAAGCGTTTTACCGAAATTTTAAACCATTGGTTGGTGGTGTGGGCCTTAATGTTATAAAACAAAATCGCTGTCCGCGTTTGTTGACTTCATGTCATCACTTCTTCTAAACCACGCAATGAATTTTGATAAGTTTTACACTAATAGACAAGAGCGATAAACGAATAAGTTTTGTGTATATAATTCACCCCGAGCGAACCTGGGGTGGGTCGCTTGTAAACAATAAAGCAATATGAAGTACAGAACCCGTCACGTAAAAAGAACGCTGAGCGACAGTGGAGGGGATGTGTTTGCGCATGGGTACAGTCACGTTCTAAAGTACTAGGATATTGTTTTATAAGAGTCATTGTTTTATTGTAGAATCTTATTAGCTAGTAGCTACTTAGAACTTTGGCAGAGGCTGGATTTAAATTAGTTTATCATCTTATCATTATAAATTATCAACTGCTCCTTTTTCAACTTCTTTCTTCATAAAACAATAAATACTATAAATCATTTTTACTTTCCTTCATTTTTAAAATCTTCGTCGTGCAAAGAAAGTTGTGTGCGACTGTATTTTGGGAGCGAACGAAGAGTGATCTCTGCGCGGGAAGCATGGCTCAACTGACGAACCAATAGCGTGCGCGCACAGAAACACTGGCGGAGCTTTCCCCCGCCGCGCCCCCTTCATACCACCAGTTTGATCTATAAATCGCTCACTGCGCAGATTCAAGGCCAGCGTTATTTTTACGTGACGGGACCTGTAGCACGGGCAAAAATTCCTCAATCCATTTTTCTAAAAACCTATTCACTCTTGACTTAAAGACCCCTAGATTGTAGCTGTCGGGAAACACAGATCACAGATCCATTTTTATTTATTCTGTTGTCTGATTTCCATAAAATCAAACGACTACATTATTTCTTGTTACCTCATTATTTTGTGTTGAAATAATTATGTAACAACGGAAAACAATTCAAAATATAAACGCTAGCAAGCTAGACAAATCCTATAACTCCCATGTGTCTTGTAGGTTCGTGTGACAAATGCAGGTATACAGGATCAAAACACCAACAGTAGCGGTCAAAATGTAACTATGTTATTTAGTCAAACATCTTTGAAATTCAATATTTAATGGTTTGGGGTCGAAATTTGTTGGAAAAAGAGTTGACCAAGATTAATAAATGTTACTTGGTACGTGCACTGGCTTCCAATTCGAAGAAGAGACGGGAACACATCTATGCCAAAGCACTTGCTAAGTACCGTTTGACAATCCCGGCCTTTGGCAGAGATTTATAGAGCGAATTTTAACTTTTCTCCAGCTAAGTAGAGTTTCATATGAAAAAGAACCTTATTGGAAAGAAGTTAATGTGTATATTCCTATGTAACATTTGATTGTAATCGCTTAAAGGAAAATACACATTAAATAAGGTTCATTTCGCATGAAAGGGGTGCATTTATATAGTAGCTGGCACTGGATTGCCAGGTGGTCTACTCTTAAAGTCTCCGTCACGAGAAGCTATAAATTTTGTAAATAATGAACTTCTACTAAGTTACGTATCGACAAATAATCCCAAAGTCAATTAACTCTAAAGTAACAACACAGTGAACTAACAAGCAATTTCACGTTACTGGAACGCGTCTGACTCATGGAACGTTCCAGTACCACAAAACATTAAGGGTAAACTAGTCGACGGCACGAACTGCTTTGTGCGCGGGGTTAAAATGCATTTTATATCAACCGACAACACGTGCGGAAGAGATAGATGCTTTGATGAGCAGTAGGAAGCTAGTTCGCGTACGAATACACACTTTTGCAAATTTGTAGCGAAATGGATAATGTTTTAGGACGAAACCGAGCGCGCGAAATTTTATAAACAGGCCTTTGGCAGTCTAGATATCATGAAAAAACGACTAAATCTATCCGTTCAAAGTAAAATTATTTGCATTGTTGAACTACTAATCTATCCCTGTATGGAGGCCGTTTTGCAATTTTCCGTCTTATGGTATTTATTCGCGCCCAAAAAAGCGTTAAAATTAGTGGCGAAATGTGGAACTTGCGACGCTCATAACTTACAAATATATTCTTGTTTTACTTTTTTGCTTCCATACAGGGCTAGATAATGATGAGACAAATTGATATCACTTTTTATTTTGAACGTACATTGACAAACAGTGGAATAATCCCTAGACTACGTTTGTCAAGTATAGAAGAATTTTAGAAACTAGTGTAACCTTAAACGCTGTCGGCGTTTAGATCGCTAAAATATAACCCGACCAAGTGAAATTGCTCGTTAGTTTCGTATTAAACGTATATTTCATTGAGTTGATTAAATTTGCGATTATTTCTTGTTGATTGAATTGTCGTTACGTAACTTAGTAGAAGTTATTTATTTACAAAATTTATAGCTTCTCGTCTCTTTAAGCGGATCAAACTATTTTCATACTTGGTGTACGAACCGGTAAGAACCAGTGCCAACTAGCGCTTACATGTCGGTTTGTGCTAGGAAACTGGCACCAACTGCATACCAAAGCCGTAAATCGCACAAACCAAAGCCGCCCACTAAGCTTGAGTAAGTCTAAGATCGCTCTATGGATCTCACCCTGAGAATGTTGGTAATATTTGATCTGCTTGCAGGTGATGACGTGTTATGCGACGTCAGCCCCTGAGAGTCCGAGCACGTCTACTCCCGCGGCGCTGCCCAGCGATGTGTTTGATTACGTGCCGCAGAACAAGTGAGATACTATATCATTCTCTATCATAATTTAGTGGCAATGTATATAAAATATAGTCATCGGCACGTAACTTGGCAAGCTTTTGGCGTAGTGGGGGTAAAGTCGTGAATCATACACTTATTGTCACAAAAAAGTGGTCACTTTTATTTCTTGTAATTTTTCAATGGTTATAGCCATCATTTATTTTTAATCATGTATGTTTAGAAGAAAGTTAAATAAAGGAGAGGAATTCGTGAAGTTTATTAGGTGTTATAAATAAAATATATACAGTTAAAAGTTTAAAAAAATATTCGAAAAAGATATTAATATTGAAAATTATGTGTCCTCGTCGTCACTATAATTTAATAAAACTGTTACACCTGTCATCAAATTAAAAGTAGCACCTGAACTTAGCAAAAGCAAAGGGTTCAACTTTCGTGCACGCAAGTGTAATCGGCAGCGAACGCAAAGAGGACGCAGTGCGGGAGGCAAGCGTCGACTGAGCCACCAATCGCGCGCTCGGATCGGCGCTACCTTGTACCCCGCGTACCGCTTCACTAACAAGGAGACCTAAAAAACGACTTCTGCGAATCTAACGACGCTTGCCAAGTTACGTGCCGATGACTATAACTTATATGAACCAAGCAACATAAAGTAAGCTCTATCTTGACACCATCGAACGGCACGAAATAGCTTATAATTGTCCCACACAGTTCAAGTCAAAGGGAAAACCTTTGGGACTGTGGCGTACAAAACAAAAATAAATTTAGTTGATTCGAACAACAAAATATGACAACGTTTTGATAGATAGTGCCATTGTTATTCTTATATGGTTTGCCACAGGCAATAAATCACACTGTCTACATTTAATCTTCACGATTGTACTTCAACTTATCTATTTGAGCTCGATGCGTTGCGCATGCGCAAGACTTAAATAAACTAATTTGATTTGAACAACAAAATATGACAACGTTTTGATAGATAGTGCCACTTTTATTGTTACCTCAACCTATAGTTTGCCACAGGCAATAAATCACACTGTCTAAATTTAATCTTCTTTATTGAACTTCAACTTATATATTTGAGCTCGATGCGTTGCGCATGCGCACGCATAAACCATAATTTACTTGATCACGAATTAATTTTAATATGCAAATTGGATTAACATGATTGATCTTCGACATAGATAATACATATTTTAATAACCAAAACTTCTCGCAGCAGCGGCGCCCAAACCGAATCAACCCTCGACGCTAACAGCCAATCCGACGCCACCAGCCAGTGGGTGGACGACAGCTTCCCGGCCCCCCACCACTCACCCGACCGCCCCTACCCCTCCACCTCCAAGTACGACCTCCCCTCCACTTCCAAGCCATACGACGACAATGACATGATGGACCGGTCTCTGAACTCCAGTGAAAGCTCCTACAATGCCATGTATGGGGGAAGATTCGATTCAGGCATCGATACTGAACAAGGCGAATCGAGATCTACCATCACAGATTTAATGACTCGAATGAGTTCTGCTACAATTTCAACATCAGCTAATCTCGTAAATAACTTAACAAATCGAATAGTCAAGTCTGAAATTCGAACCAGTATAGTGTCAATATCCTCGTCGAAAATCGAGAAGAAGAGGGAAGGGCAGAGTAATATGTCGCTGAGTACGTTGTCAGTGAATAGTGCGGAGACGTCAGTGTCTGACAAGAGCTCGTCACAGGATGTCAACTCGGAGATCGTGACGGAGAGACGTGTCAGTCCACCGCCGGTGAAGAATGTGTCCACCGGGGCGATACCAAAGAGTATCAGCTTTGATGCTACGGCTGAGAAATCGCAGAGGTTAGTCAAATATCGAATTATTTTTCTTATATACGAATTTATTGAGAACATACTTACAGCATACATTTATTGTGAAATTCCTAGTGTGGGGCAAAGCTTTTCGAAAATATATATATATATCTAAAGTAAACGTCCGTGCAACATAACATTTTAAATCGCTTGGGGAGCCCTATGTCCGGCAATGGATGTTTTTGTTTGAAATTATGAATCCTTTCTGTGTTTTATTATTATTCCTTTATTTATTTACATTTGTAGGGGTAGGTCGTGCTGACGTCATAGGTTCGAAGGAAATACTTGATAACTTGCAGGCGTTTATTTTAGTAGGAAAGTTACAGACTTTGTTTACACTATGTATTTATAAAGTATAGGGCGTAGTACACGAACCACGATACTCTTTCGAAGTCATTGAATGGGAGTAATTTTTAAAACCGCGATTCAGGATTCCGACACCAATAAAAAGTGACATCTAGTAGTAATACTGCGAACCACTTACAATGCAGTCAATGAAGTTGACTAAGTGAGTCCTCTACAACTTACGTTCCTCAAAGGAATCGTAATCAATAACAGTTTGAAGTTTTATACGCAGATGGCGCTATTTGTAAGATATATTATACTTAATATAGTAATGAGGTGTGTTACACATTCATATTTAATAAATTTTAAATATAAAAAAAGAAAACTTAAAAAACATTTAAAATATTAAAAAATAGAGGCCCAGCGGTATCGAGAACAGGGTCCAAGCTACCGGTGGTTAGGGCTCCAGAGACAGGAACGCTAATTCGAGATACATGCTTTTATATTATTATCATCAGTGTTATATGTCGTGGTGACCTCGCCTCCCGTGCTTGAGGTCGTGGGTTCGAATCCGGGCAAGTATCAATGTGTATTTTTCAATTCATATGTACTTTCTAAGTTAATCTTGGACGTTGTTGACAACGGTGAAGGAAAACATCGTAAATAAACCTGTACTTATAGCGAGTTTAATATAAGATTGTGCTCCATTGGTGTAATTACTGCAAGGCGTTCCCAGTGCGAGGATAGATTAATAAATAAATTAAATAAATCAACCTGTAGCAGTTCACTGCTAATTACTAGGTTAATGTCATGAGTTTGTTTACTAATTTGGTAAAGTTGCGGGAACGTTAGTAAGCGCTGTAATAAAATGTCGACTCGTGACCCGAGTCAAGATCAAGATTCTATATACGCTTTAGAAATCATGAAATAAATATACACCGTTCTTCTTCTCGCACATTTTGTGAGTGCGACTGCTGCAAAGGATTTTAAGTGGATAAATGATTTTCGATCTTATTTTGATGACGTTAGCGCTGAAATTCCTTTATTTTTACACGAATACCGCGGCATGCAGCGGCAGAATGATTTGGTATGCTGAAAAGTGAAGGTTGAAAATAGTTTGTCCACGAAAAAATCCTTTGCCGTGCCCTGCCGTCAGTGAGCGCCGGCCATAAGGTGTCCTGTTACTCGTCTGGCAGCCTCTTTGGGGAAACAAGTGTGGTGTTTTATCGTATTAATATACAGCAACCATAAATTTCTCTGTGCAGGCGACGTATCGGTGAAGATGGTCTAGTAGGCAACCTGGATGAGCTGAAGAACAATGTGAAGCGCTCAGGCGGCAACCTGTTGCATAAGATCAAGATGTTCAGGCAGAAGGGACGATCACATACACATCAAAATGGTAAGCAACATCTTTTCGTCTAGTTTTACTGACCAATGGAACACGTTCTTTCGTCTCTCCGCAGACCATGGTCTACCTTTGGTCTGGTACCGCATGCCCTGTAACCTGTACATGTGAGGAGCTTATGGTTGCGTCGGCGAATGGCGCCAAAAATAATATTTGAAAACTGTATTTGCCATCGACACGAAGGTCGAATATTAACCTGCTTATGGTTGCGTCGGCGAATGGCGCCAGCGTATCGATAGATACCCGATTTCTTAATTCGAAAAAATAAATCTTGTTTGGAGTTCAGTACAACTGCAGGATGAATGGCGTAGTTTTATGTAAACATAAAATATTCTATGTATAAAAATCTATTACTGTTCGTTAGTCTCGGCTAAAAGTAAAAAACGACTTAATACTGCAACTTCAAAAAAATGTTCAGAGCATATCGTGATGGATTTGGATGGCATCCAATTAACTCTACCCGTTGCATCTATCCATTATTCTTTGACGCTAGCTTCTTTGGGAAATCTAAAACCAGAAGGATTTTTCATTTAGTGAAATCAAGAAATTGCTGCATAAACAATCATTGTAATAATTATTATGCATTTAATTCAGCATACTGCCATCTTTTTGGAAATATTTAATCCACCTAATATAAAAGAAAATATAGGTTCCTATTTTCTTTTATCGATATTTATCTACAAAATCAATATCCGAACCGACTACATCCCTAATTGAGTAGCGAAGAACTTTCGAGAACGAAATAGACAACATTAAATGCAAAATAAACTTTATTTTAATCGCGTAAGGTTATTTAAATTTACTATGATTTTATTAGAAAACAAATATAAACGTTTTTACCGATGATACGAAACAACTCCATTTTTAAGATTCTTTCTCCTACTATCATTTTTGCTCTCTAAAATTGAACAAAACGGCATAGTGACGGAAAAATATATTAGTCGTGAGACTAGCAACTCGACGCGATGTTAGAACACGACTGGAATCAGTGTTGCGTTGCCTTCTTTGCATTTCCACAGTTTTTTCTGTTCCGTACATAAATCGCACATATTCGAAGCCGGAACCCATCAAGTGTTCTTCTCATAGTGTTATGTTTTGTCTTCTAGAAGTGAAACTCCCCGAAGAAGAGTCCCGTAGCGATGACGGCAGCAGAGCCGAATTGCCGGCCGGTGAGAGCTCAGAAGAAATCCTCGCCAAGTACCGGCGCAAGTGCTCAACCGAGTCCAGTGGATCCAAGCACAAGCGTACCCAGAGGAGGCCGTCCGATGTGCCCGATACTGAACTGGATAGGTAAATGTTTTAACTGATAATCATTTACGAAAAACTACTAAAACTCAAGTAATTTTGGAAATACCAACACTAAATAAAAAAACTAAACTCTAAATAAAATAACTAGTCTTTTTAGTTCGCTTTATAAGCAGTCGGGTTTTTCGATTTTTTGAATTAACTTTTTAGTTAACATTTTTTTCGAATTAGGTACATTTAAACATATAAGTATTATATATTTTTGAAATCAACAAGTCTTGAAAACCTTTATTTTGATACCCCACACGATGGGTTAGAAGAAAAAAAAATGACAATATGGCGCCCAAGAGCCGCCTTTTTTCTATTTTCCAATTTTAATGTAGCCAGTGACACTCGCAAGGTTCAGAGGAATCGATTGACGTATGAATCATCAAAATCGGCCAACGCGTTTGGTCTCTGGAACGCCACATAGGAACAAACATACATACACACACATACATAGACTGATAAACACATTACCCTCCTTCGGCAGTCGGGTAAAAAGACAGCTGAACATATTCCTTTACCTAATCTATCATTTAGGCATGAGGTTATCAAATTTAAATCCGTGGCGCGCAACACAACTGAGCTAGTTTCTCAGCATTTCCCTGCCATTTGCTTACCTCCAATCCTCAAAGCATTCCATACTGCGCTGCGTGTCGCGGGTTCGATTCCCGCACGGATCAAATATTTATATGATCTACAAATAGTTGTTCCGGCTCTGGGTGTTTGTGTATGTGAGTTTATATGTTTGTAAACGCACCCACGATACAGGAGAAATTCCTAGTGTGGGCAACGTTTTTTCAAAAATCATCAATACATATAATAAATCTGTAGAAAAATATTTTTTGTACATCGAAAAAAATTCCAAAAAAAAATAGCCAGGGTGTTAAAGGATAACCAACAGAACCCATTTCTAGCATATTTGGAATTTTTGTCTGTTTGTCTGTTTATTTGTGCACGCATCACGTGAAATGTACGAAACCAATGTAGATAACTTTTATACATAAAAATTGTGCGTATCTTTAAGAATTACTTAGTTTTTGTTTCATCGCAATCGGTTCACTCTATCAAAAGTTAGATGAATTTAAAGTGTTCAAGAAGTAAAATTATCACAGCTCACGCAATTCAGTTACTCGGACAGTTGAACTCGCTATTCGATAGATGGCGTTGTGCATTTAAAGTCATTTTCTGAATCGCGGTGTTAAGATTTTACGCGAAAGAATGACCCTAGAAAAAAAAACTGGTATGTACAGCGTTGCCAGAACGTAACTTTTGTTACATTTTACGTAACTTTTGACCTTCTCATGTAACCTCCATGTAACACGACTCAAAATGTAACTTTTACGTAACTTTGGACTTAATAAAAATATCGAATTTTTTTCCAGCAAATAAAAAATAATCGTGAAACGGAACGCATCTAAGAAAGTTTTCGTTCGTCGTGTTGTCGCACCTGATTATGTGACATACAAATTGACGTTTTGCTTATTCACTCACTCACTCACGTATTTTTTTAAATCTTCCATCCCGCTTACTCCGGCGAGCGAGTGAGCGTCTAATACGCTTAGCACGCACTGCGATTTTTATTCGCACCATTTTTTTTCATCCTATTCTGCGACCTATGGAATTATATGAAGCTGCACGCATTGCGGTAAAAAATTGGCGCGGAAATAATACCGCAAGAAAGCCATGTTTTGCCACAGAATCGCGAAATTCGCGCGATCATTTTGAACTGTATGAACAGTTAGAAAAAGACAATAATCGCGCGGAATTCCATCAGCAGTGCGTGTTAGTCAGATTCAGTACGCGCGACAAAAATTCGTGCAAAAAAAATCGCTATGCGTGTTAAGCCTTAGTGTTATTTTACATAAAATAAGTCCACGTAACTTTTCTCATGAAAATGTAACTTTTTGAGATGTATCATGTAATATTTGACTATCTGTCACTGGCAACACTGGGTATTGTAGCGTTATTAAATAAAAATAAATAAAACTTTTTTAACGCAACGATAACGTATAATTTTGAATTAAATACACAAACACCGAAAACATAAAAATTGTGAAAAAGCAAAACATACTATTTTAAAAAAAATATGACGCAATAGTCAATATTTTTTTTAAAATAGTATGTTTTGCTTTAGTAGTATGCATATTTTTTAACCGACTTCCCAAAAAAGAGGATTTTCTATGTTCGACACTATGTATTTTTTTTTTTTTTTTTGTGTATGTTCATCGATATCTCCGTCAATTGTGGACCGATTTCAAAAATCTTTATTTGTTTGAAAGAGTATGTTCCGAAATTGGTCCCATTTTAATTTGGTTTGTTGTAGGACTGACGAAGCAATTCGAAGATATACAACAGAACTCTTCAATAAATAACGGCAAATCTCTCGGGACTGCTGCAATCGCATGTCTGTGTGTTGTTTATACCATTTCATAACATAACATCACGCCAGTACGCTCTTAAGGGGTACGCAGATCTCTCATTTCACCGGTTATGTTCAAGTTTCATGATATTTGGGTAATATATTCTGGCGTTATACGAGTAGGTAACTTACTAAACAACTTGCCTATTAGGTAGGTACAACTAAAAAGTGAAAAATAAATCCATAACGCAATAAATTGGTACCTACGAAAGACACCGACTTCCAAAAATAAAGTTATTTTTCACTTTGTAGTTTTATTTGGAAGTCGGTAGTATTTTTTTGTAAAAAGTTTTTTTGAGTATGTGGAGTAGGCAGGCAGGCTGGTAAGTATGGTAGGGTTGGCAGGCAGATGACGGGAGCGAAGCCGCGGGCACAGCTAGTAAATAATAAATATTACTGCGTCTAAATCAGATACTAATGAAAAATTGTTTTGTTACGCTAGGTGTGAAGGTGTCGTCGACCTCAATGATCCGGAAGTGTTCAACAGCATGAAACGGAAGCTGCGAGTTGTGCTATCTAACCCCGACCTGCACTGCGCTGAGTATGTTCCTAATGTAAGTGTCACTCTATTAATAGTTTTGAAGATTTGACGTACAGTTCACGTTAAATAACTGTGCCGCCTTGAAACCAGGCTGTCTGATGATCACGGAATACCATACTGCCAATCACATAATATTATAATGTAAAGGCGAAAGTTTGTGAGTGTTTGTGTGTTTGTATGTTTGTTACTTCTGTACGCTCAAACGGCTGGACGGATCTGGATGAAATTTGGCACAAATTTGATTATATCAGGAATAGCACTTACATACATACATACACTAGCTGTCCCCCGCGGCTTCGCTCCCGTCATCTGGCTACGTACCTACCCTATCCTACCTACCCTACTCTACAACTACCCTACACCTACGCTACACCTACCCTATTCCTACCCTACACCTACACCTACCCTACACCTACCCTACACCTACCCTACACCTACCCTACACCTACCCTACACCTACCCTTCACCTACCCTACACCTACCCTACACTTACCCTTCACCTACCCTACACCTACCCTACACCTACCCTACACCTAACCTACACCTACCCTACACCTACCCTACACCAACCCTACACCTACCCTACACCTACCCTACACCTACCCTACACCTACCCTACGCCTACCTACCCTACTCTACCACTACCCTACGCCTATCCTACGCCTACCCTACATACATGATTGCATAACTGAAACCGTTTACGCAGCGCACGCAACGGAAGCCCTCAAAAAGTAATATTCTTGCCCGTTTTTGTAACATTTTTCATTTATGCTCCGCTCCTATTGGTCGTAGCGTGATGTTATATAGCCTATAGCACTCAGGAATAATGTAGCTTTCTACCAGTGAAAAATTTTTTAGAATTGGTTCATTAGCTCCAGAGATTACCCACTACCACAGATAATATAATACTACAGTACAGATACCCAATCCCATACAAAGAAATGTCACCTCCTTAAGTCGGGCTATTCGTCGGGCTATTTTTTCTTTCTCCATATTTTTAACAGGCGGCAGCACCAGTGACTCATTAATAGCCCGAGGCTGTGGTTTTTTAACGCCATCTAGAAGTTTGCGTAGATACTAAATCATATGGCAATTTGAGCGAGGAATCGCATCATGTAGGTACTCAGAGACGTTATTTGCCAGTTGTCCTTGAACGCTTATTTCGTATTCGTAATAATAACATTAGGTATGATCGGGACAGACTCCTCACTCCGCTCAGACCGCGGTAACTTCTTAATAGTGGTCGCATTGTGTAGCGAATTTCACAATATTCACGAATATTCCAAATCAATCAAAACTATAGAATTCCTTGTAAAATTTAATGTAGGTAGGTAGCTTGCTTCCGCGGCAACGGAATGACATGATATAGGTACCTACTTCATGTCATTTTATTATTCACTATAAGGCGGGTTACCCTTTTTTATTTTCGGTAGGTACTTAGAAAGAACAGAATGTTTATACAAAAAAAAAAAAAACCTGTTTTTGTCTTTTTAGTTCGCTTTTTAAGCAGTCGGATCTTAGGATTTTTTGTTTTTTTTATTTAAGGCCGTACCCTGACCAAAAAGTCAGCATGAGATATGAACATTCCTATTGGCCTAGCGGCACTGTTGGCGCACGAATTACGGTAGTGAATACGCCCAGATTTTAGAATAAAATCTTTATAAAATCGAATATTGGTCTTTTGAAAAAAATAAAACTTACAAAATGTTCGTTATCAGATTGTCTATCCATTAGTGTTAGTATAAAAAATAATTAATGAACACTATACGGGGAGATGCATGCTATCAATAATTATTTCACATTTTTATGGTTTTGTTGGAAGGAGATTAGTGAAACATAAACCTCTTTAAAAAAAAAAGTGTACTACAATTTTAGAATCAACATTATGTAGAAAATTAATGTATTTTTATTAATTAATATTTCTTTTTAAATAAAGAGTAGATAGCTCTTAAAAAACTTGCTCGGGGAGGCGCCTTAACACTTTTTAGTTAACATTTTTTTCGAATTTTGTACATTTAAACATATAAGTGTTATATATTTTTGAGATTGCCTCATAAAACCCTTTTCTTTGATACCACACAAGATGGCATTAGAAGAAAAAACAATTGGGTCCCCACAATATGGCGCCCAAAAGCCGCCATTTCTCTATTTTTTCAATTTTAATGTAGCTAGTGACACTTGCAGGGTTAAGACGAATCGATTGACGTACGAATCATCAAAATCGGCCAACGCGTTTGGTCTCTGAAACACCACATAGGAACAAATATACATACATACATAGACTGATAAACACATTACCCTCCTTCGGCAGTCGGGTAAAATTAATTGTGCCAGCGGTGGTTAGGGGTGCGCAGCGACTCATACGAGTGTTCCAAGCCGCCATTAAATTTGAATCGAACTGTACGAGTAGTGGAGCCGTGTAATCACAAGCACAAAAAATACTTTATGTTATTATTTACGTATTTACTAACGTGACGCGCGTCGATTCAAACTTAGTGATGTTTTAAAAAAACCCTACTCGCTGCGCAGTACCTACCCTACCCCTAAACCCCACTGTCACATGAAATTGCTAGCTCGTAGTAGCTCACGAAGTGTTTCGAGCCGTCATTAAGTTTGAATCAAACTGTACCTACTAGGCGACGCGTAAACTCGGATGGCAAGCGGGACTCACGTCGCGTTATCTCTTATTTTATAACCCGTGCGATTTGAGTAGGCCCTAGTGCAATACGAGTCCTGTTCCAGCGAGTTATCTAGTCAATTCGACGTGTAAACAAGCTTCACAAAAAAATGATTTTGAGTAATAGACCAAGACTTTAATATTTAAAATTACGCCTATAATAAATAATATATTTTAAGTTACGCCTATAATAAATAATAACTGTCTTACAAAATTATTCTGACAATGGATAAATAGTTTAGGACAACTTGTGAAAAACGCCATCTATTGCAAAGAACTCAAAACAAAACGAAAAGTCTATAGCTACTTTCAACTAATTTAACATACAAAGTCTTCAACTTATCTTTTTGTTCAAAAACCCTGATTAATGAGTGTAAATGGATAAATTAACATTAAAGAAGCAAGTTTTGATTTTTACTAAACTTATTTCAGCCTAAATCTGCTGTTTAACATTTATAAGTGATTGTTACTTTCACATTCGTTACCTATGCTGCCATCTATGATCTTTTTTTAATACTAATTATAATTTGTTTGAATTGAGACCCCATGCCACTACATACAAACTTACAAATTTTATCTCTTTATAATATTATATAGTAATAGTATAGTATAGATGAACTCACGCCTTTTTCCCATGGGGGTAGGCAGAAACTACAGAACGCCACCTGCTACGATACTTACATACTTCTTTTGCTCACTCACATGCATACATTTAGTCACACACGCCGGTTAGCACAGCACATGGGCAATAGCACATACGATAATTTTATCCTGGGTATATGTTCCCTCGGGCTAATTTTCGACTTTCACGCAGGCGAAGCATGTACTTCAGAGCTATCATTGTCTAGATACCTACGTCTTCTATTGACTTGAATGACTCCGGTGGTTGAGAGTATGTCATGCCCACTCAAATGTCTCGCCGATGGTGGCGCGTGTGTCGGATCATTTAGCTCCCTTCAAAATGGTTGAGCTGAATGGTGCTGATACATGTGTCATGTTCGTGAACGGGCGCTGTCGGTTGGGACTGGTCATCTCTTAGCTGCCATGGTTTATTTTAATTGATTCTAATTTTATTTCTGAATTGTGTTTTATATTTACTATGGACACTTTTAACTTTCTACATCGTTCTCACATAATGTGTAATCTCAACATGAATGATGTAACAAATGATTTGTAATAATTACCTAATTGAAAAAGAGTGTCCATGGAGTTTCTTGCCCGTTCTTCTCCATTGAGATCTACGCCTTGGAATGGGCATCTACGGTACTTTCACAGTTATTATGTCTTGTGACTGGGACTGTAGCACCATAATTTTGTAATATTTTATTTTGTCTTTTGACAATTCAAAAGTGCCTGTAACTGGCCTACTTGAAATAAAGTGCTTTGACTTTGACTTTGACTTTGACATATTTAACTTCGCTAAAACACCGGCATAAGTTTAACTTTATTTAAATTATTATTATTGTTAATGTCCAGCGCTGCACAAGCACGTCCCTGGTGGAGTGGGTCCGCGCAGCCGGCGCCAGCGCCAGCGGGGAGTGCGGCGCCGCGCACGCGTCAGAGCTGGCGCGGGCCCTGGGCCACAGTGAGGGACTGGCGGCCCGGCTAGCGGCCGCCTTGAGGGCCGACCTGGCGGCGAGGAGGCCGTATGCCGCCTATCTGGCGAGTTGCAGGGCTGCGCTCGCGCATACTGATCATGCGCTTACCAAGTAAGTACCCCCTAGTGTCTTTACGAGAGCACATGTCTAGCTAGCATTTCAAACTACACAATTATTTTATAAACTTTTGATCGCCATGATTGAGCGATTTTTTGAACATATTTTTTTTATCTCTAACGATCGAACGAACGGCGATCTATAATTAAATACTATTGGATTAAAATTGAAATCAAATCAACACGTTGAATGACGCGACATCGCTACAGATTTTGTTTCATCAACCTTTTTTTTCACTCGACTATGGCGAAGCCAAAAGGAAAGGTTATGATTTTAGCAGTCTGTATGTTTTTATTTACGTTTTTACACACATTTTTAAATCACATAATAAGATTTAACATAAGTATTTAGTAAACGGCTTCAACTGTTGCAGACAAATCAAGCTAGTCCGCTCGGAGTGCTACTGGTGCTGCCGCGCGGCGGCGGCTGCGCGTGTGCTGGAGCAGCTGGAGCGCGGCAGTGCGCTGCGCCGGCTGGCCAGGCACCACCACGCGCACAACAAGCATGCCATGCATAATGGTAGGCAACAATCTGTTATAATACTATGGAGCAGCTGGAGCGCGGCAGTGCGCTGCGCCGGCTGGCCAGGCACCACCACGCGCACAACAAGCATGCCATGCATAATGGTAGGCAACAATCTGTTATAATACTATGGAGCAGCTGGAGCGCGGCAGTGCGCTGCGCCGGCTGGCCAGGCACCACCACGCGCACAACAAGCATGCCATGCATAATGGTAGGCAACAATCTGTTATAATACTATGGAGCAGCTGGAGCGCGGCAGTGCGCTGCGCCGGCTGGCCAGGCACCACCACGCGCACAACAAGCATGCCATGCATAATGGTAGGCAACAATCTGTTATAATACTATGGAGCAGCTGGAGCGCGGCAGTGCGCTGCGCCGGCTGGCCAGGCACCACCACGCGCACAACAAGCATGCCATGCATAATGGTAGGCAACAATCTGTTATAATACTATGGAGCAGCTGGAGCGCGGCAGTGCGCTGCGCCGGCTGGCCAGGCACCACCACGCGCACAACAAGCATGCCATGCATAATGGTAGGCAACAATCTGTTATAATACTATGGAGCAGCTGGAGCGCGGCAGTGCGCTGCGCCGGCTGGCCAGGCACCACCACGCGCACAACAAGCATGCCATGCATAATGGTAGGCAACAATCTATTATAATACAAATCATGGCGCAAACCTACTGATGAACGCAAAGAGGTATGGCAAGGAGCTTCACGGGCGCTTCTATCAGGCTCTCCATGGAACATGGACCTGATGTAGATTTATCAGCGTCCGGTTTTCGGGGAAACTGAAGGTTTTGTCTGTGCAATTATGGACGAAGCTATCCTGACGAATAACTACCAGAGACATATAATGAAGAACGGGACGGTTGACGTGTGTCGGGCATGACACCGTCCAGGTCTCGCATCTGACATATTGTATCTGGTTGTTCTCGTCTGGCTAACGGCGAGTACTTACACAGACATAACCAAGTGGCCAGGATTATACACTTTGAAATACAATCTAGTGGATTCTGAGGTACCGTATTACAAGAATGTGCCCGACCCAGTTCTCGATAATGACCATGTCACGTTGTACTGGGATCGGACTATCATAGGACTATTGTTGTCAAAAAGCCGGATATAGTGGTGATAGACCGATTAGCGCGGCGCACAATGATAATCGATGTCACCATCACGCATGACGAGAACCTCGTGAAAGCTGAGAAAGAGAAACAAATCAAGTATCTCGACTTAGCACACGAGGTTGTCGACATGTGGAATGTGGACTTGGCGATCATTGTGCCGATTGTCGTTACGGCCAACGGCCTGATGGCCAAAAGCCTCGATGACCATCTGTCGAGGCTGTCATTGCGCGGTTGGATCAAGGGTCTGATACAAAAGGCAGTACTCCTTGATACGGCTCGCATTGTGAGGAGGTTCCTGTCTCTGGAGCCCTAACACACCGGTAGCTTGGACCCTGTTCCCGATATTTTAATATTTTTAAATGATTTTAACATTTTTATTTTTTATAAAAATATTTAATAATGTTTTAAATAAGAAATAAACGCTTGACGAGGTCGGTCCGTGGATGGGTGACCATTTCTACATACCGAGTTTCCTCCGTGCCTCGGAAAGCACGTTAAGCCGTTGGCCCTGGCTGTCATTTGAAGATCTTTGACAGTCGTTACGGGTAGTCAGAAACTTGAGATCTTAGTCTTGCCAAGGGGTACCGTGTTACCCAGTTACTGGGTTGTGGAGGTCAGATAGGCAGTCGCTCCATGTAAAACACTGGTACTTAGCTGAAACCAGTAAGACTGGAGGCCGACCCCAATATAGTTGGGAAAAGGCTAGGCAGATATAGATATATTAAATAAGAAATAAGTTAAATAGAGGACAAATAATAGAATTTGTACAATAGAGACACGAGAGATGTTGCGACCTAGCAAAGTTCGGCATTGAAAAACACTGAGAAAACAAAACACTTTCTGGCTTCATCTTGCTTTTTTCGTGAAATGGCCAACAATAAAAAAAATCGTTAACCTTAAAGTCATGAAAATTAAGATATTTCAATTCAAATTAAAATCATTCTATATTTTATTGGAATTGTCCTATTATTTAGAAAATACGGAGATTTTATTTGTCATAGCTTTTCCTTTTCATATACGCCTTTCCAACACATCACCTGCAATATGTTTTATAATGTTTCATAATACAACAGGAGCCGAACTGATGGACGAGAAAGCAACAAGACTGACTGCCAGCATTAAGGCCATTACCGCTGAAGTGAAGGCAGACCCCTCGTGGGAAGGTAAATATTTTTTAGTTTTGTTTATACGTTTTGTTAGAATTATAAGAAAATGTACTACTATGACAAGAAACTACCGGGAAAATACCAATAATACACAAAATGTTAATTATTCATCGAAATTGATTTTATCACCTTCAAAGTTTAAATAAAAAATAAAAGAATTAAGCTCCTTCAGGAACGATACACTTACCCCAACGAATAATCCAATCATCAAACCTTTCCTTTTTTCACTACCTTGTCTGTTATGTAACACATTATAGAATAAAAATTTAAAAAAAAAAACAAAATTTCACAATAACAGTTACGAAATGACTTTTGTATGGCGTTTTGATATCATTATGTACCTGTCAGAATGATACTGAACCTGTTACTTTGTGTGTGGTTTTTAGTCTGAACGTTTCTAATAAATTGTTGTTGAAACTTATTTGCATTTAATTAAGTAAGCTCATCAGGTAGTGAAAAAAGAATCGTTCGTGTCTCGCATAAAAAGGCTTTATTTTAACACTCGCATGTAGCTTTCGAAATTGGCTACATCGTGTTAAAATCTCGACTTTTTATGCTCGACACGAAATGTACTATAAAACGCTTTCCGGCAAGAATTCCGAGTGCACATAACCGCGATATTCAAAGAAAACAGTGAACATGACTTTGACTTTCGATCAACTTTGGCGTGGTTTTTTAGGTTTCGGTTCAGTTGGGAGGCGCCACTTCTAAGCTTGTTGACTAGTTTGCATGTCAATCTCGTAAACCCACGTCTCATCACCAGTAATAATGCGTTTCATGAATGTTGGGTTAATTAACTCGTTCTAGCATGTCATCAGCGACTCTTATGCGATTGAGTTTTTGGAGAAAATTTAGGTCTTTTGGGACTAGCCTAGCGGCAACATGTTTCATACACAAGTGGTTAATTTAAATGGTACGGACCGACTCGTGAGACTCAGAGGGCGGCTATCTCTCTCAAACTTGAATGCGGATTTCCAGTCACTATTTCTTCACTTTTGCGATGTTAACTTCAGTTGCAGACGTTGATGGCCTACCAGATTGAGACAAATCTTCGCATATCTTCTCAATCGGGCATGTGATGACATCTCGACCGCTTTTGAACGCTTTGTACCACTCATAAGCACGTGTTTTTGATAAAATCGATTCAATGCTAAACCAAAATTATTCTATTCGTAAGTCTTCTGTAACATGTTCAGTGACTCCGAACATGAAATTCAATTGGCGATGCAAAATTTAACACAAACTTTTTGTTCGATGTTTTTGTCCATTATGAAATTCGCAATACGCACAAGATATGATATAACTAAAAACAGCACTGTATTTAATCTAAATAACAGATGTAACTCAAGCTCCGCGCTAAAATGGAAAACAGTTGAGCCAATCTAACAACAACAAAAAATTTAATTTGGAACAAATCATCCATTCCCGAAACTTTTTTGACTACACGTATTAAAAGATAAACTAATTCGAAACCCTTATTAAATTTAAAAGTCTTATAATCGTCAAATAAATATCTTTATTGTTTGAGATTGTCTGCCATTTGTAAGCAAAATGTAATTTTTAATAAATTATGGTGTGCAGGTGCCACGGCAACTTTACTGGAGAGTGCAGAGGTTACAGTGGAGCGTGCGGCATTTGCGAGACTTTACCTACACGTACTATTCCCCAATGGAGACGGAGACATCGCACGAGATCAGTGAGTTACACGTTTACGTTTATTAGTAAATTAGCTGACTCCCGGGGCTTCGCTCCCGTCAATTGGCTACTTACTCTACCCTACCCTACCTACTCTACCCTACCCTACCCTATCTACCCTACCTAATCATGTAGTACATAATGTTTATGTTTCATCAATAGATTTCTCAGCGCACGCCAGAATTAATTTTATATGCAACATTTTACTACTTTGGGTTTCATTATTCCAATTTTCATAAGGATCTCAATTTTTTTTGAAAATATATCATAGCCTATGACACTCAGGAATAATGTAGCTTTCTACTGGTGAAAGAATTAAATCGGTTCAGTAGATGCAGAGATTACCCCCTACAACGTCACAAACTCACAATTCACAAACTTTACCTCTTTATAATATTAGTATAGATAAACAAGATTTTTTTTCAATACAGTTGTTAAACATGGCGTACTTTCAGAGGCTATAATTATGATTCGAAAATTAAATCTTACGCATAGGCATCTTTCTGTTACGCGGTCGTGACTTTTGTTTACGAGCTCGATCATTATGTTTGCAGTTTAGTTTTAAATTCATAAGTCAATTTAAAAAAGTTTAGTAGCAAGGAGTTTTCATACATAGAATAAAATGGGATAGATTTTCTACGAGGAAAAATGAATGATTCCGTACGTTTTAGCATTGAATTCTCAAAAGTCTTTTAAATGGTTGTTTAATATATTTAATTACCAGTTTTAATTTAATTATTATCACATCAACATTTGTCAAAAATCGAACAGGCTGTATAGGCTGTTTTCGTTGTAAAAAAATAAGTCCAGTTGCAAAAACGCGCCATAAGTCAATTTAAAAAAGTTTAGTAGCAAGGAGTTTTCATACATAGAATAAAATGGGATACGATTTTATACGAGGAAAAATTAATGATTCCGTAAGTTTTAGCATTGAATTCTCAAAACATCTTTTAAATGGTTGTTCAATATATTTAATTACCAGTTTTAATTTAATTATTTTCACACCAACATTTGTCAAAAACAATGTACAGTTGCAAAAACGCGACATTTTCTGAAAATGAATTTTTTTGTGAATAAACAAATCTAATTCTTTGATTTGTTTTTATTATTTCCCACAACTGTATTGAAAAACGTCGTGTGATACACGGGTGTGTAGGTTATTGGTTCGTGTCAATAAAAACCCTCGCTTTCGGCTCGGGCTTGTTAATGACAGCTCGTTTGCAATAACCTACACACCCGTGTATCACACGACGTTTTTCAATACAGTTGTGAGAAACAACCCGTGTATGACACGACGTTTTTCAATACAGTTGTGAGAAACAGTAAAAACAAATCAAAGAATTAGATTTGTTTATTCACAAAAAATAAAATTTTCAATATGGCGCGACATATTTTTTTACAAAGAAAACAGCCTATACAGCCTATTCGATTTTTGACAAACGTTGATGTGAAAATAATTAACTTAAAACTGATAATTAAATAGATTAAACAACTATTTAAAAAAAAAGAGAATTCAATGCTAAAACGTACGAAATCATAAATTTTTCGTGGTATAAAATCGTATCCCATTTTATTCTATGTATGAAAACTCCTTGCTACTAAACTTTTTTAAATTGACTTATGGCGCGTTTTTGCAACTGGACATTTTTTTTTTTCAACAAAAACAGCCTATACAGCCTATTCGATTTTTGACAAATGTTGATGTGAAAATAATTAACTTAAAACTGGTAATTAAATATATTAAACAACCATTTGAAAGACTTTTGAGAATTCAATGCTAAAACGTACGAAATCATAAATTTTTCGTCGTATAAAATCGTATCCCATTTTATTCTATGTATGAAAACTCCTTGCTACTAAACTTTTTTAAATTGACTTATGAATTTAAAACTAAACTGCAAACATAATGATCGAGCTCGTTAACAAAAGTCACGACCGCGTAACAGAAAGATGCCTATACGTAAGATTTAACTTTCGAATCATAATTATAGCCTCTGAAAGTACGCCATTTTTAACAACTGTATTGAAAAGGGACAATCAGCTGTTCAATGTGACCAAAGAACTCCAAAATTCAATGAAGGCAGGTCGTGGACAGTCTGACCTTTGTGATCCGTAAAAGTTGACCATATTATTTGTTTTCACCACAGGGTTCTGAGCGAGCACATCCGGCGCGTATCGTCGGTGACGTCGGCGCGCTCGGTGGGTATCGGCGCGCCGCACCGCTGGGCCGCGCCCTACCCGCGCGCGCAAAGACATCTGCGACACCTGCCCGTCTACCGCACGCCCAGGGACAAGGTATTTAATACTTGTGATAACTGCTTTAGAAAAAACGCCTTTTCAACCATAACATCAACTGCCACTGTCGTTCGTTGACTTGAATAAAAATCCTGGTATTAAAAGTGTGTCATGCTCTCTCAAATGTATCTCTGATGGTGGCACATGTGTTGGATCATTCGGTTCTCTTCATGATGGTTGAGCTGAGTGGTGCCAATCCATGCGCCATGTTCGTGAACGGGCGCCATCAGTTGGGATTGGTCACAACTTGGCTGCCTTAGCCTGTTTTTAGATATTTATTTTATTTTGGGTTTGTTGGTTTTACTCTGGACGCTTTTACGTGCACGTCTGTTTACTGTTTACGTAATCACATATATGTAATTTTCTAACAAGAATGATGAATTTTTCTTACACGTTTTTCTCCATAGAAACCTACTGATGCTTGCGAGAAAGTGCAACTAGCGTATTGTTGACAATTCACCTTTAAATGGTCTAATTGAAACAAAAAAATAAATTTTTGTTTCTCAAATTCATTGTATAAGCCTGTGGTAAGCAAGTTTTTGGAACGAAATTTCTGATCGCCCGTTACATTCCAGACACTTATCGCACGTTACACAGAGAACTAGGGGCAAAAATATATAAGACCATCACGATACTTGTTTAAATACTTTACAACAGCCATCCACTGTGCAGTGCATTTATTCAGCACATCAATGGCTTTATAATTGGCTAAAAATGTTTGACATCTGAGCAAAAAGCTTGCTTTATCATTTTTATGGGGCGATATGTAAACTATGGGCAAAAATTTGTGTACTATATAATGTCACATAATTTTAAATCAGATTACACGAGGTATATTGACAGTTATTCTTCAATTTTGAATTCTCTCACAGCTATCCTGCATCATGCGCTGCGTGACGTCAATAATGGCGGTGCTGGGTCTCACGGAGGGCACCACTCCTTCTGCCGACGACCTCACGCCAGTACTCGTATACGTTATACTAAAGGTAATATTTTTATATTATTTTTCCACTACCTTGTCAGGTCTATTATGTAACACATTACCTAAGAAATTCGTTTCGAAATATGAAAATTTAAACACAAAATTACATAATAACAGTTACGAAATGACTTTTGTATGGAGTTTTGATATCATTATGTAACTGTCAGAATGATACTGAACCTGTTACTTTCTGTGTATATAGTGTAGTGATTTTTAGTCTGAAAGTTTCTAATAAATTGTTGTTGGAACTTATTTGCATTTTATTAAGTAAGCTCATCAGGTAGTGGGAAAAGAATCGTTCGTGTCTCGCATAAAAAGGCTTTATTTTAACACTCGCATGTAGCTTTCGACGTTCGCCTTCGGCTCATGTCGAAATTGGCTACATCGCTCGTGTTAAAATTTCGACTTTTATGCGAGACTCGAATAGACCATTGATAATTTTTCCATAATTATGATCAACAATCTTCATTCAAAATGATTACGTCCGCTGAAAAATATCTTCGAATATTATTTTTTCTCCATCATATAAGCTCAACAATATTTCAATATATACCACTGATTGTGTCTTTTCTAGAAAACAGAGGCATGAACAATTAGTATTACTCCCTATTTTAACTAAAATTCAATTAAGTGGAATCTATCAATACATCTGCAAAACACCTGTGATCTCGAAGTTTAGAATCTTGTCAATTATGTTACACTACAAAAAATATAAATTTCCTAACACCAGGTGAACCCACCATCGCTGCTATCAACGATCGAGCTAGTGAACGCTCTGGGCGGCTCCGCCCTCCAGGGCGAAGCGCTGTACTGGTGGACTCAGTTCTGCGCCTCCGTGGCCTACATCAAGACCATGGACTACCCGCGACCCGACAACAACGATACCTAGCGCACACAGACGCGCCTGGTGAGTTACACTAATACTGCGCACGTGCACACGATCCCAATCGCGAGGTAGCTATTTGACATTGACAGCGTGTTAGTGAAGATGGTTTTCTTAGTTCAAGTTTAACCGTATTTGAGTTTTGACGCACGGTTGACCATATATATTTAGGTCGATCAATTATTAATTCAAAATTTTTATAAAACAAAATCTTTCAGAAATAATGAGGTGTTTTTAATGACGCGAAACTGGTAGGAAGTACTCAATCAGAGTTTTGGCGAATCCTGATGTAAAATCATATGATCTAAGTATTTTCTAGGCTAATCAAGGCATTTGTTAACTTTTAGACAAACCTGCTTCTTTATCGACTACTGTCTATGTCTAGCACTTTTACTCAAAATAGGATTACATTTTCCTGTCCAAAAGCCTGTCTTAGCTAGGACACAAAAAACTAATTGAGCAAGGAAGGACACAAACAACAGAAATCCTCTTTAAATTAAATTTTACTAGATAGATAATTAACCAAAGATGCATGGCTACTTTCAAAGAGGAGCTCGTGGCTAAATAATAACAGCCGCACGGGTCGATCATCAAGGTTAAGCAACGCTTGACGAGGTCGGTCCGTGGATGGGTGACCATTTCAACATACCGAGTTTCCTCCGTGCCTCGGAAAGTACGTTAAGCCGTTGGCCCCGGCTGTCATTTGAAGATCTTTGACAGTCGTTACGGGTATTTAATTCTGACCCCAAACCATTAAATATTGAATTTCAAAGATGTTTGACTAAATAACATAGTTACATTTTGACCGCTACTGTTGGTGTTTTGATCCTGAATACCTGCATTTGTCACACGAACCTACAAGACACATGGGAGTTATAGGATTTGTCTAGCTTGCTAGCGTTTATATTTTGAATTGTTTTCCGTTGTTACATAATTATTTCAACACAAAATAATGAGGTAACAAGAAATAATGTAGTCATTTGATTTTATGGAAATCAGACAACAGAATAAATAAAAATATATCTGTGATCTGTGTTTCCCGAAAGCTACAATCTAGGGGTCTTTAAGTCAAGAGTGAATAGGTTTTTTATAAAAAATGGATTGAGGAATTTTTTGAAATGGATTGAGGAGCTTGTGGCTAAATAATAACAGCCGCACGGGTCGATCATCAAGGTTAAGCAACGCTTGACGAGGTCGGTCCGTGGATGGGTGACCATTTCAACATACCGAGTTTCCTCCGTGCCTCGGAAAGTACGTTAAGCCGTTGGTCCCGGCTGTCATTTGAAGATCTTTGACAGTCGTTACGGGTAGTTAGAAGCTTGAGATCTGACACCAGTCTTACCAAGAGGTACCGTGTTACCCAGTTACTGGGTTGTGGAGGTCAGATAGGCAGTCACTCCATGTAAAACACTGGTACTTAGCTGAATCCGGTAAGACTGGAAACCGACCCCAATATAGTTGGGAAAAGGCTAGGCAGATAATGCATGGCTAGTTTCGAAATGTTTAAATGGTATTGAAAACTTGTTTTAACAATATTGTGGTTGACTTCCCTTTTTAAGTGTGTAATCACCTGTGCCGTTGAGTAAAATTTTGATATATGTAATAACTGCTTTTTTTTTATGTATCCAACAGCGATACTTAAAAATATTTTACAAAATATTCGAATTATATTCCTGTCCAAAAGCCTGTCTTAGCTAGGACACAAAAACCTAATTATAATTATTACTTTACTATATCTAATAATTATTTTTTTTTCAGATTTCAGCGCGTATCCGGAATACTAAATTGGAAATCATTCGCCGCCGGCGGTGCCGCACTGTATAGGCAACGATACAATTAATCAACTAGTTTGCAGCTATACTTAGAGATCTATATAGAAATCATGCTATCTTATATATCAGACATTTAGACTTACGCACCAAATAATCATGTCATGGATGTGGAAAAATCAATGTGAAACTAACCCTTGATATCTGATTTAAAAAGAAAGTATTCGTCAAACATTTCTTCAACATGAAAATTGATTGCCCGAGTCTGTGTTTCCCGATAGCTACAATCTAGGGGTCTTTAAGTCAACGAGTGAATGGGTTTTTTCTAGGCAAGCGTGCTTCACCGTCGACCACATCATCGCTTACCATCAGGTGAGATAGTGGTCAAGCGCAAGCCTATAGCAAATTAGAAAAAAAAAACTGTCAAGGTTTGTCCATAAAGCGTTCCTAACTTCTAATTGAGAAATTGGCCCTAAGTTACATCTATGCTGAGTTCGGCTCTGCAAGAGCTATACTTAACAGAGGATTCTTTTCATTCATGAAAAAAAGTAGCAAAAGTAGTACTGTCTATGGGTAATAATATGATCCACGCGCAGTCGGGTTAAAAGGTGAGAGTTTTTCTATGTAAAATCATCAAAAACTGTGTGAAAAAACAGCGCCTCACTCGCCAGTAAGTTTCATGTAATAGTAAAAATAAAACTGGATCAGGATTAACTAATTCTTCTATATGTAATAATTATCATAATCGGTGATAAAAATAATAAAAAAATCGTCATATTTGCCTATAGATGTGATATTTTTAGTTTTAAAGACAGCTTTGCTTATAAAGTGACTGGCATTCATAATTATACATAGCGTGTATCACAGAATAATCAAAATAATCAGAGACATACATTTTAACGCATTTCACATAATATATCATCGAGTCGAAGCATTACAGTAAATAAATTATATAATGTAAACAGCAATATTAAAATGATAATCGATAAAATCAATTTAAAGTAATTAACGATTTAATAATACCCATCCATATATATGGCACAGCGTATTATAGAAAAGTTCGTCTGAACTGTCGTCTGTCTCATGTCTCATTCATGTTTGAGTCTCTAAAGCTATGGATCTTTGTGTCTGAAGTTGGCTCTGCGAACCATTGCGCAAGAAACAGTTTGTCATCGAGTATACTGTATAGAGTAAGCGAGATAGGACGATGCGACAGACGTAACCGAGTGAAAGAGGCAGTTATACAATACTATCTTCACCTTCAACATTGGCACAAAAATAGGTACTGCGCAGAGTCATGCAGCCAACTTAAAAGACACAAAGAACCGCTGTTGCTACTATACTGGTTAGCGACAAGAGATAACTATCATAAAAAAAATGTCTTAAGTTTATACCGAGTTTATTAGTAAACATAATACTAGGCTTATCAATGTAGAGATAGGATAAGGATTCAAGTTAACTAATAAATTAATAATTTTGTAGCCAATGATATTCTAGTAAACAGATATGTTATGAGCGTGCGCATTGTGAAGACTCGAATACGTCCTAATTGGGACGTATAGTCTTTAGTCTATGTCACGCATGGCGAAGAGCGATACGCTTTGTTGAAACAAAAACAAAATAAAAAAATGCCATCGTGTGTATTAAGAAAGTTTACCAATTATGTGTACATAAAACAGATGGGATATCTCATACCATATGTAAGTATGCAATACACTTTAATTTACTAATTTATTTCATTTTTTAGGGTTCCGTACCCAAAGGGTAAAAACGGGACCCTATTACTGAGACTTCACGATCCGTCTGTCTGTCTGTCTGTCCGTCTATCACCAGGCTGTATCTCATGAACCGTGATAGCAAGACAGTTGAAATTTTCGCAGATTATGTATTTCTATTGCCGGTATAACAACAAATACTAAAAACAGAATAAAATATATATTTAAGGGGTGCTCCCATACAACAAACGTGATTTTTTTGCTGTTTTTTGCTCGATATTAATAGACCGAGGTAGACCGAGGTAGATCGAGGTAGACGCTTGAAATATTCACAGAATATTTAGATGTATATTCACTTCAAAAAATAATAATTATCAAATTAAAATAAAATAAATTAAGGGGGTGCTCCCATACAACAAACGTGTTTTTTTTGCTGTTTTTTTTGCGATAATGGTGCGGAACCCTTCGTACGCGAGTCCGACTCGCACTTGGCCAGTTTTTTCTAATATTTTGATATTTGGAGGTTAGAAAAAGAAAGAAATGGTAAATACATTGGTGGCCAGAATAACGTTTGTTTCCATTCACTCGCAAGTGACTAAACACTAGCTGTCTCTGCGCGGAACACATTTTTCGGTTGTTTTGTGAGTGTATAACGTATCTGTTTAATAAAATATCATTGGTTGTAGGTGATATTCGGAAGATGTGAAGTGTGCACTTGCGATCATGTGTTCTCGGCCTTAGATCTATTCGGTCGGTGAACCCACAATTATGTTTGATTTTCAATCATTTGTATTTTTCTAGATAATAGCCTGGTAAAATTCATCATCAAATATGAGCTAGTTTACATTGCTATTCTTATGTAGTTAGTAACTAATAAATTATCCTTAAAAACTCCATTAAATATTAAAGATAGATAATTAAATTCATTAAAGGCTTTTTATCTAGAAGACGTCTCTGAAAATAATATAAAAACGTAATCATCTATGTTTGTTTGGCCTAAACCATTCGTTGAATTGTTATTTTAAGCCTATAGGTGTCTTTATTTTATGTGTTAATTTCCTTCCTTGTATTTGAAATTGGACATCTATTGGCACTTGTAATGTTGATTTTGAGCTATTGGTGTATTGCAACTGCCGATATTGTTTTAATTCAATCAGGAATATGGATTCAAATTTCATATCCTCAATGTTAAAAACGGGATCAGTTTTAACATTCCTTTTTGGAAAGATCGTTTGTAAAACAGCATGTAAATCATTTTTCATTCTTTCGGTATGGGCACGCTCAGCGCAATTTGTCTTTATACTTCACTAGAGGACGCCTCGTGGTTTCACCCGCGTGGCTCTCTTTCCCGTCGGAATACAGGGATAAAAAGTAGCCTATGTCACCCGGGGATAGTGTATCTTCCCAACAGTTACAGAATGTTTGAAATCGGTCCAGTAGTTTTTAGGGTTCCGTACCCAAAGGGATAAAAACGGGACCCTATTACTGAGACTCCGCGATCCGTCTGTCTGTCTGTCTGTCCGTCCGTCTGTCACCAGGCTGTATCTCATGAACCGTGATAGCTAGATAGTTGAAATTTTCACAGATGATGTATTTCTGTTGCCGCTATAACAACAAATACTAAAAACAGAATAAAATAAATATTTAAGTAGGGCTCCCATACAACAAACGTGATTTTTTGGCAGTTTTTCGCGATAATGGTACGGAACCCTTCGTGCGCGAGTCCGACTCGCACTTGGCCGGTTTTGAAGTTTATTTGTTACATAAAAATAATACAAATCTTTCCTCTTTATAATATTAGTATAGACTACTGTTCTTTTTTGGTTGTTCTGTTGTGTCTGTGACGAATAAATGTATTTCTGTTCTATTCAATTTTAAAATACGCCAGAAATATTATTAATAATATCGCCGCTAGCAATACACCCGCTCATATAGTTTGTATATTTTATTTCCACGTACCTGTTTACAACGGCGGGATCTCTGCCGATCCACTTGCGCACTGTTACCTAATACATCTCGATTGGTCTGTGATTTTAGAGTTGGATATAGGTAATACTCGAAAATGTGTATTTTTGAAAATGATGTATGTATCTAATGGTGTGATAAGTAATATAAAAATTGATATCGAAAGAGGCCGATTTTAATAAAAATAATTTATTGGAATGTGTACATTTAATAGTATAGTTCGTGTAACTTATTTAGGATCAAGTAGTAATTATCTAAGCGGTTAAACTCGCTTCAAATGTAATCTATAAACCATGATTAATCATTGAAGAAACCCCGTAATCAAAATATCATCAATTCTCATTCTTAGTCTGTAAGTTAAGTTTTATTCGTTGTCTAAGCACCGGTTTACTTCGCACCCCGATTTAAAAGACACTATTTTTGAACTAACCTAGCATGTAACGGAATTTAATAAAACCAGTAGTACGTAATCTTGTAGTTGTTCCATGTATCAAGGATCCAGGCTTCATTGTGACGTCGGTTCTAAATATTCACACGGCGTATGTTGATGCATTATTTTTGGAATCAAACAAAGCATTTAAAAGTACTCTTCAACAAGATAAGGCTGGATAAAGTTTTTACTAATTTTATTTTTATATCCCTGATTGATGCCTTCAAATGTTTAGAACTGGCGGAATTCTTCAAGTAGAACTTAAGGTTACACTAGTCGAACATTCTTCCATACAAACGTAGTCTAGGGATTATTCTACTGTTTGACGATGTACGTTCAAAATAAAAAGTGATATCAATTTGTCTCATCATTATCTAGCCCTGTCAAAAAAGTAAAAAAATAAAATATTTGAAAGTTATGAGCGTCGAAAGTTCCACATTTCGACACTAATTTTAACACATTTGTGGGCGCAAATAAATGCCATAAGAAGACGGAAAATTGAAAAACGGCCTCCATACAGGGATAGATTAGTAGTTTAACAAAGCAAATAATTTTATTTTGAACAGATAGATTTAGTCGTTTTTTCATGATATCTAGACAGCCAAAGGTCTGTTTATAAAATTTCGCGCGCTCGGTTTCGACCTAAATCATTATCCATTTCGCTACAAATTTGCAAAAGTGTGTATTCGTACGCGAACTAGCTTCCTACTGCTCATCACAGCATCTATCTCTTCCGCACGTGTTGTCGGTTGATATAAAATGCATTTTAACCTCGCGCACAAAATAGTTCGCACGAACTATCATGAAAAAACGACTAAACGTATCTGTTCAAAATTAAATTATTTGCATTGTTGAACTACTAATCTATCCCTGTATGGAGGTCGTTTTTCAAGTTTCCGTCTTCTTATGACATTTATTTGCGCCCACAAAAGCGTTAAAATTAGTGTCGAAATGTGGAACTTTCGACGCTCATAACTTTCAAATATTTTCTTTTTTTACTTTTTTGCTTCCATACAGGGCTAGATAATGATGAGACAAATTGATATCACTTTTTATTTTGAACGTACATTGTCAAACAGTGCAATAATCCCTAGACTACGTTTGTATGGAAGAATTTTCGACTAGTGTAACCTTAAAAGTTATGCAAGACACGTGAACTATTATTGTAACAAACATACACTGGGCCAGTAAATAATTTTGCTAAGTCATCATTAACGACTCTTGGGTACCTATTTGACCAAGGGCTCTTGAAAAGGCCTATTCAGGTATTTTTCACTCTTTTACAATGTTCACGTGTCGTCGTAACTTGAGCACGTATGAAATTACTGGCATATAGCTGTCTAATGTCTTGCCTAGGTAGTCAGCAGACGTCTAATGTAGCACTAGCTGCTACCGCTGCGTCTCATGTAAACATGTACCTAATGTAATCAGAGCAATGAAATTATATTTAGCAATAATATTTAGTGACTTTTATTTTTCATACCATATATATATCCACCGTCCCAAGCGTTGTCATTCTGCAGAATTTTCATCGGATCTTTCTTATAGAAAGATTACCTAGTTATAACTAATATAATAATGCATATACGCGCATAGCTTTCATCGGATCTTTCTTATAGAAAGATTACCTAGTTATAACTAATATAATAATAATAATAAAACGCGACCCTATAACGGTCCGTCTGTCTGTCACCAGGCTATATCTCATGAACCGTGATAGATAGCCAGTTGGAATTTTCACAGATGATGTATTTCTGTTGCCGCTATAGTGTGGCTGACTCTGGCTTGGCCACCATCAGGGATTTTAATTTTGATAACACAAATATTTAGTCGCTAATTAGTCGAAATTAGTCGCCAAATATCAGATTTAGTCGGTCACTGGTTCAAAAGTTAGAAGGGTTGTTAGGTGGCCGATCTGGAGAGACTCTCCCCAGCTTGGCCAAATTTATATCTCAAAAACTAGGGCACCTAGCGAAGATCTGTTTGCTCCCAGATTTAGTCGCTAATTAGTCGAAATTAGTCGCCAAATATCAGAATTAGTCGATCACTGGTTCATAAGTTAGAAGGGTTTATCGGTGGCCGATCTGGAGAGACTCTCCCCGGCTTGGCCACATTTATATCTCAAAAACTAGGGCACCTAACGAAGATCTGCTTTCGCCCAGAATCAGTCGCTAATAAGTCGAAATTAGTCGCCAAGTCACAGATTTAGTCGGTGTGTAATTAAAAAGATTTTACAGTAATAAATTTCTCCATACATTGGTACAAGCAAGTACAAAATACTTTAAGTAGTTTCTAGACAATACCTATGATTTCTTAAGGTGGAATGTTTGTTTCGAAATATAAACCTAAATTTAAAGTTATTATATACCAAAAAGGAAAGCAGTATGCATTACCTAGAAACAGATCTACAATAAATATAATATATTTATTTATCGAACATAATGTGGCAATCGCTGGCAGATAGATCACTGCGCTCCTGTGCGCTCCTTTTCATTTATGTATGGTAAGTAAGAAAGAGAGATGCGCGTGTACAGAACTACAGACGAGTAGTTCGTCTGTAGTTCTGAGAGCGAATAGCCCGTGACGTAAATTAAAGTCAGCCAATTTACAGTGGAACTTGTTAAGAATAGTTAAGAATTCGAGTAATACCTGTTTTGTAAAAAATTGTGTGCGTTTTATATATTTTATCTACTCTCATATCGTAATATTCGAATTATAAACTTCAAGACGAGTTTACATTGACATACTTTATAAACACAATACCGAAACTTAAAAACAAATCGGTACATATAGCCACCTAGTAATATTTATTTGAACCAAATTTTCTTTCTTAGCGCTGGGTCCCCGTGCTAGGATAGTATTTGGTAGATACATCATATATTCAGAATTGGCAACAGACGTTTCATTATTTTAACGTAATTTAGACCCTAACATTATAATTTGGTAAAACAGTTGTACGCGACTGTACATCTTGACACCTAATAGACCAAGAGCAAGGTTTAAAGTTTTCAAAGAAAATTAAGCTACTCTAACCTAGTAATATAAAACATAAAAATATACATTTAATTGAGAATTTATATCTCTATGACATTTCTATGGACTTTAGACCGATAAAACCTGAAGTATATTACACATATTAATAGAAATATTTTTTTCTTGGCTATTTTTCGTAAACTTTTCGTTCTAGCTCTTGGACTATACCTTAAAAGTTGAACTTATTTTATCTTCTAAGCTAAGACCCGACTAAATCTGTGACTTGGCGACTAATTTCGACTAATTAGCGACTAAATCTGGGAGAAAACAGATCTTCGTAAGGTGCCCTAGTTTTTGAGGTATAAATGTGGCCAAGCCGGGGAGAGTCTCCCCAGATCGGCCACCGATAAACCCTTCTAACTTATGAACCAGTGATCGACTAATTCTGATATTTGGCGACTAATTTCGACTAATTAGCGACTAAATCTGGGAGCAAACAGATCTTCGCTAGGTGCCCTAGTTTTTGAGATATAAATTTGGCCAAGCTGGGGAGAGTCTCTCCAGATCGGCCACCTAACAACCCTTCTAACTTTTGAACCAGTGACCGACTAAATCTGATATTTGGCGACTAATTTCGACTAATTAGCGACTAAATATTTGTGTGATCAACATTAAAATCCCTGATGGTGGCCAAGCCAGAGTCAGCCACACGCTATAGTGTGGCTGACTCTGGCTTGGCCACCATCAGGGATTTTAATTTTGATAACACAAATATTTAGTCGCTAATTAGTCGAAATTAGTCGCCAAATATCAGATTTAGTCGGTCACTGGTTCAAAAGTTAGAAGGGTTGTTAGGTGGCCGATCTGGAGAGACTCTCCCCAGCTTGGCCAAATTTATATCTCAAAAACTAGGGCACCTAGCGAAGATCTGTTTGCTCCCAGATTTAGTCGCTAATTAGTCGAAATTAGTCGCCAAATATCAGAATTAGTCGATCACTGGTTCATAAGTTAGAAGGGTTTATCGGTGGCCGATCTGGAGAGACTCTCCCCGGCTTGGCCACATTTATATCTCAAAAACTAGGGCACCTAACGAAGATCTGCTTTCGCCCAGAATCAGTCGCTAATAAGTCGAAATTAGTCGCCAAGTCACAGATTTAGTCGGTGTGTAATTAAAAAGATTTTACAGTAATAAATTTCTCCATACATTGGTACAAGCAAGTACAAAATACTTTAAGTAGTTTCTAGACAATACCTATGATTTCTTAAGGTGGAATGTTTGTTTCGAAATATAAACCTAAATTTAAAGTTATTATATACCAAAAAGGAAAGCAGTATGCATTACCTAGAAACAGATCTACAATAAATATAATATATTTATTTATCGAACATAATGTGGCAATCGCTGGCAGATAGATCACTGCGCTCCTGTGCGCTCCTTTTCATTTATGTATGGTAAGTAAGAAAGAGAGATGCGCGTGTACAGAACTACAGACGAGTAGTTCGTCTGTAGTTCTGAGAGCGAATAGCCCGTGACGTAAATTAAAGTCAGCCAATTTACAGTGGAACTTGTTAAGAATAGTTAAGAATTCGAGTAATACCTGTTTTGTAAAAAATTGTGTGCGTTTTATATATTTTATCTACTCTCATATCGTAATATTCGAATTATAAACTTCAAGACGAGTTTACATTGACATACTTTATAAACACAATACCGAAACTTAAAAACAAATCGGTACATATAGCCACCTAGTAATATTTATTTGAACCAAATTTTCTTTCTTAGCGCTGGGTCCCCGTGCTAGGATAGTATTTGGTAGATACATCATATATTCAGAATTGGCAACAGACGTTTCATTATTTTAACGTAATTTAGACCCTAACATTATAATTTGGTAAAACAGTTGTACGCGACTGTACATCTTGACACCTAATAGACCAAGAGCAAGGTTTAAAGTTTTCAAAGAAAATTAAGCTACTCTAACCTAGTAATATAAAACATAAAAATATACATTTAATTGAGAATTTATATCTCTATGACATTTCTATGGACTTTAGACCGATAAAACCTGAAGTATATTACACATATTAATAGAAATATTTTTTTCTTGGCTATTTTTCGTAAACTTTTCGTTCTAGCTCTTGGACTATACCTTAAAAGTTGAACTTATTTTATCTTCTAAGCTAAGACCCGACTAAATCTGTGACTTGGCGACTAATTTCGACTAATTAGCGACTAAATCTGGGAGAAAACAGATCTTCGTAAGGTGCCCTAGTTTTTGAGGTATAAATGTGGCCAAGCCGGGGAGAGTCTCCCCAGATCGGCCACCGATAAACCCTTCTAACTTATGAACCAGTGATCGACTAATTCTGATATTTGGCGACTAATTTCGACTAATTAGCGACTAAATCTGGGAGCAAACAGATCTTCGCTAGGTGCCCTAGTTTTTGAGATATAAATTTGGCCAAGCTGGGGAGAGTCTCTCCAGATCGGCCACCTAACAACCCTTCTAACTTTTGAACCAGTGACCGACTAAATCTGATATTTGGCGACTAATTTCGACTAATTAGCGACTAAATATTTGTGTGATCAACATTAAAATCCCTGATGGTGGCCAAGCCAGAGTCAGCCACACGCTATAGTGTGGCTGACTCTGGCTTGGCCACCATCAGGGATTTTAATTTTGATAACACAAATATTTAGTCGCTAATTAGTCGAAATTAGTCGCCAAATATCAGATTTAGTCGGTCACTGGTTCAAAAGTTAGAAGGGTTGTTAGGTGGCCGATCTGGAGAGACTCTCCCCAGCTTGGCCAAATTTATATCTCAAAAACTAGGGCACCTAGCGAAGATCTGTTTGCTCCCAGATTTAGTCGCTAATTAGTCGAAATTAGTCGCCAAATATCAGAATTAGTCGATCACTGGTTCATAAGTTAGAAGGGTTTATCGGTGGCCGATCTGGAGAGACTCTCCCCGGCTTGGCCACATTTATATCTCAAAAACTAGGGCACCTAACGAAGATCTGCTTTCGCCCAGAATCAGTCGCTAATAAGTCGAAATTAGTCGCCAAGTCACAGATTTAGTCGGTGTGTAATTAAAAAGATTTTACAGTAATAAATTTCTCCATACATTGGTACAAGCAAGTACAAAATACTTTAAGTAGTTTCTAGACAATACCTATGATTTCTTAAGGTGGAATGTTTGTTTCGAAATATAAACCTAAATTTAAAGTTATTATATACCAAAAAGGAAAGCAGTATGCATTACCTAGAAACAGATCTACAATAAATATAATATATTTATTTATCGAACATAATGTGGCAATCGCTGGCAGATAGATCACTGCGCTCCTGTGCGCTCCTTTTCATTTATGTATGGTAAGTAAGAAAGAGAGATGCGCGTGTACAGAACTACAGACGAGTAGTTCGTCTGTAGTTCTGAGAGCGAATAGCCCGTGACGTAAATTAAAGTCAGCCAATTTACAGTGGAACTTGTTAAGAATAGTTAAGAATTCGAGTAATACCTGTTTTGTAAAAAATTGTGTGCGTTTTATATATTTTATCTACTCTCATATCGTAATATTCGAATTATAAACTTCAAGACGAGTTTACATTGACATACTTTATAAACACAATACCGAAACTTAAAAACAAATCGGTACATATAGCCACCTAGTAATATTTATTTGAACCAAATTTTCTTTCTTAGCGCTGGGTCCCCGTGCTAGGATAGTATTTGGTAGATACATCATATATTCAGAATTGGCAACAGACGTTTCATTATTTTAACGTAATTTAGACCCTAACATTATAATTTGGTAAAACAGTTGTACGCGACTGTACATCTTGACACCTAATAGACCAAGAGCAAGGTTTAAAGTTTTCAAAGAAAATTAAGCTACTCTAACCTAGTAATATAAAACATAAAAATATACATTTAATTGAGAATTTATATCTCTATGACATTTCTATGGACTTTAGACCGATAAAACCTGAAGTATATTACACATATTAATAGAAATATTTTTTTCTTGGCTATTTTTCGTAAACTTTTCGTTCTAGCTCTTGGACTATACCTTAAAAGTTGAACTTATTTTATCTTCTAAGCTAAGACCCGACTAAATCTGTGACTTGGCGACTAATTTCGACTAATTAGCGACTAAATCTGGGAGAAAACAGATCTTCGTAAGGTGCCCTAGTTTTTGAGGTATAAATGTGGCCAAGCCGGGGAGAGTCTCCCCAGATCGGCCACCGATAAACCCTTCTAACTTATGAACCAGTGATCGACTAATTCTGATATTTGGCGACTAATTTCGACTAATTAGCGACTAAATCTGGGAGCAAACAGATCTTCGCTAGGTGCCCTAGTTTTTGAGATATAAATTTGGCCAAGCTGGGGAGAGTCTCTCCAGATCGGCCACCTAACAACCCTTCTAACTTTTGAACCAGTGACCGACTAAATCTGATATTTGGCGACTAATTTCGACTAATTAGCGACTAAATATTTGTGTGATCAACATTAAAATCCCTGATGGTGGCCAAGCCAGAGTCAGCCACACGCTATAGTGTGGCTGACTCTGGCTTGGCCACCATCAGGGATTTTAATTTTGATAACACAAATATTTAGTCGCTAATTAGTCGAAATTAGTCGCCAAATATCAGATTTAGTCGGTCACTGGTTCAAAAGTTAGAAGGGTTGTTAGGTGGCCGATCTGGAGAGACTCTCCCCAGCTTGGCCAAATTTATATCTCAAAAACTAGGGCACCTAGCGAAGATCTGTTTGCTCCCAGATTTAGTCGCTAATTAGTCGAAATTAGTCGCCAAATATCAGAATTAGTCGATCACTGGTTCATAAGTTAGAAGGGTTTATCGGTGGCCGATCTGGAGAGACTCTCCCCGGCTTGGCCACATTTATATCTCAAAAACTAGGGCACCTAACGAAGATCTGCTTTCGCCCAGAATCAGTCGCTAATAAGTCGAAATTAGTCGCCAAGTCACAGATTTAGTCGGTGTGTAATTAAAAAGATTTTACAGTAATAAATTTCTCCATACATTGGTACAAGCAAGTACAAAATACTTTAAGTAGTTTCTAGACAATACCTATGATTTCTTAAGGTGGAATGTTTGTTTCGAAATATAAACCTAAATTTAAAGTTATTATATACCAAAAAGGAAAGCAGTATGCATTACCTAGAAACAGATCTACAATAAATATAATATATTTATTTATCGAACATAATGTGGCAATCGCTGGCAGATAGATCACTGCGCTCCTGTGCGCTCCTTTTCATTTATGTATGGTAAGTAAGAAAGAGAGATGCGCGTGTACAGAACTACAGACGAGTAGTTCGTCTGTAGTTCTGAGAGCGAATAGCCCGTGACGTAAATTAAAGTCAGCCAATTTACAGTGGAACTTGTTAAGAATAGTTAAGAATTCGAGTAATACCTGTTTTGTAAAAAATTGTGTGCGTTTTATATATTTTATCTACTCTCATATCGTAATATTCGAATTATAAACTTCAAGACGAGTTTACATTGACATACTTTATAAACACAATACCGAAACTTAAAAACAAATCGGTACATATAGCCACCTAGTAATATTTATTTGAACCAAATTTTCTTTCTTAGCGCTGGGTCCCCGTGCTAGGATAGTATTTGGTAGATACATCATATATTCAGAATTGGCAACAGACGTTTCATTATTTTAACGTAATTTAGACCCTAACATTATAATTTGGTAAAACAGTTGTACGCGACTGTACATCTTGACACCTAATAGACCAAGAGCAAGGTTTAAAGTTTTCAAAGAAAATTAAGCTACTCTAACCTAGTAATATAAAACATAAAAATATACATTTAATTGAGAATTTATATCTCTATGACATTTCTATGGACTTTAGACCGATAAAACCTGAAGTATATTACACATATTAATAGAAATATTTTTTTCTTGGCTATTTTTCGTAAACTTTTCGTTCTAGCTCTTGGACTATACCTTAAAAGTTGAACTTATTTTATCTTCTAAGCTAAGACCCGACTAAATCTGTGACTTGGCGACTAATTTCGACTAATTAGCGACTAAATCTGGGAGAAAACAGATCTTCGTAAGGTGCCCTAGTTTTTGAGGTATAAATGTGGCCAAGCCGGGGAGAGTCTCCCCAGATCGGCCACCGATAAACCCTTCTAACTTATGAACCAGTGATCGACTAATTCTGATATTTGGCGACTAATTTCGACTAATTAGCGACTAAATCTGGGAGCAAACAGATCTTCGCTAGGTGCCCTAGTTTTTGAGATATAAATTTGGCCAAGCTGGGGAGAGTCTCTCCAGATCGGCCACCTAACAACCCTTCTAACTTTTGAACCAGTGACCGACTAAATCTGATATTTGGCGACTAATTTCGACTAATTAGCGACTAAATATTTGTGTGATCAACATTAAAATCCCTGATGGTGGCCAAGCCAGAGTCAGCCACACGCCGCTATAACAACAAATACTAAAAACAGAATAAAATAAATTTTTAAGTGGGGCTCCCATACAACAAACGTGATTCTTTTGCCGTTTTTTTGTGACAGTGGTACGGCACTCTTCGTGCGCGAGTCCGACTCGCACTTGACCGGTTTTCATTGTGAGATTTACTCCGCAGCCATTGTAGCCAACTATACTTTGTGCAAGTACGCAGAAAAACTTAAGAGCGAGCTCGGCAGGCTTATTACGTATCTTTTGCAAGAGCAAAACGATAGCGATCAAACGCTTTATGTCATAAAAGTCAGAATTACCTGCAGTGTAGGTATGGTAGGTCCTACACAATCGTTTGCTTCCAACAACTCTAAAACGTCTGTATGGAAGAGCAATTATTGCGCAAAAATCGCTATCGTAAAAGATACGTAATAAGCCTGCAGGATTTTCTGCTCTCTCTCGAGTAGGTAAGTTTAATATTTTGATCATTCATGCGGCAAATGAAATAAAAGTGACCTATAGTATGCAGACCAGCTTCTGAAAAGCGCATGCCTAGGTTCCATTCCTTATTCCTATGTCGGATGAAAAAAAAAATTACATGCACTGGTAAGTACTTAGTATTATACTAGTACTAGCTGCTACCAGCGGTTTTGTCCACGTTTAAAGCGTTTTTTTTTATCCCAAGGGAACATTATACCGGGATGAAAAGTAGCCTATGTGCTATTCCAGACTATCTCTGTGCCAAATCTTATGCAGATCCGTTCAGCCGTTCTGGCGTGATTGAGTAACAAACATACATCCATACTACCATCCGAACTTTCACATTTATAATATTAGTAACTAAGATTCTATAAATGTAAGTACACACTAGCTGATACTGGCGAATACGTCTATTTTTGTGAACGGGCTGCACTTTGAATCTGCAACACGAGCTAGCTTGTTCGCGCGCGCATATTGTACAGCGACAGCGCTTAGCAATATCATAAAAATATGGAGATTGTAAAAACAGCTGCTAGCACGATGACTTCGTTGTATTCTAACTACTAAGTATAGATTTCGGTGAAGAGACCACGCTGCGTGATTGGATCGCTATTAGTGATCGAAATTGCAGTGAATATTATTCCCACATGTGGACTTAATAAAACGCTCCTAAACGCAAAAAAGGGGGCGTATCATTCATTCGTGAATAGGACGGACATCTAAAAACTAACAATAGTAGGTAGTCATCTTACGAGGCGCTATGCTTGTCACCGTAGCATTTCAAAAAATTGTAAAAATAAGCAAAAAATGTTAACAAAGTGTTTAGAATAGCTACCGTCAAACGGGGTGAATAGGGAAAAAATTGGGATTTAAATTACCATGGCAATAACTCAGATATTTGATTAACCACAGCTTATAAAATGGCAAGAATTCATTATAGAATAATTATTTTTTGAACTGGTAACATTTATTTGACGTGAAGTTACAAACAAATTGTCAAAACAGCATTCTGAAGGTTCGTGTTTAAAAGTACCTGCTGTCGAAGTGTCTTTAATTTTAAAAGTTTTAATGTTTTTGTGGTTGAATTAGCTTCATAACGACTATCTACGTGTTTGGTGTTTATTCTGGAGCCTGTATAACGTAACGTAAGTGCAATTGAATAGTTTTTTAAATCGTATAATTGTAGTTTAGTATGAGCAAGAATTTATTTACTTCATAAGAGGTTTTTAGGTACGCGCTGGGGGTTTTTAGGTACGACTGGGGGGTCAATAGGGACGCCATATTTAATAAATAGGGACGATGCAGTTTGTCTAGATACAGTAAAGGGACTATAGGAACAGGGTTGTCACTTAAGTCATTTAAAAAAACTTCCTACTCGCGATGTAATTAAACATTTTTAATTTATAGCTCCTTTATGATAATTTATAATTATATTGTGTTCTACGATACTTGAGTAAAGTATAAGATTTTAAAGATTTATTTTTATTGTTGATTTTTTTTTTTTGTTTGTATAATTATTTCTTTATTAAAAGAGGCTGTTTTTAGTTTGACTAGTATTCTGATTTTTATATAAGGTAGAAGGGTTTTTAGATAAAAAATGTGTTTTTGAGAGTATTAAGAATTTTAATAAAGGATATGTTTATAAAATACTAGTTTTGTTCACCTTCCCTAAACCATACATTTAGGTACTCACTTTAATTCATTCTTATCTCTAAGTACATGATCCTTCAACTCATCTTGGCGCGTGGCGCAATATGTGCCGCACACATGAAAATAATTCGTAAAACGCACGCACCAAAATGCATTAAAGGATTTTGTACTTGCTTAAATAATTTTAGTAGCAAAATTGTGACAGCCCTAACGGTTTTTCCCTATATAACCAATCACCGTCCCCATTGACCCCATATTGTGTTTAAATAGGGACGACCTATAATTTAAAGAAATAATTAAAACTGGATGGTTTTCATGATTTAGTGTAAATTTCATAAGAACATTCAGAACGCGACTCAAGTTTCAATACCAAAATCAATACAATATTTTCAGGGATAACTGGTGATAAATGTGTTCAAAGTTCAATTCTGTGCCTATTCACCCCGTTTGACGGTACATAAAACGCACGCTTAATAATAAACCGGAATATGTCAAAAATTAAGGATTCCCACTTTTGTTAATAAAACGAACTAACTCCGATTGAAGAATATATAGGTACGATCCCGCTATTCGAAACAAACCAAAATGGCTGATTGTTAGTTCACCCTTCTCTTTTCTACAAAAGCGCGCGAAAATGCATTTCATGCAATAAAGTATTATTCAGTGATGCGGCGACCGTGATGTGAGATAGGTGTCGTTGTTTTGCGACTACGGTGGAGTAAGGTGAAATAATTCAGTTTATTTTCAAACGCAGGTGAGACTATTCTCTTATTTTTATTTTCTAAACAAGCATGTTTCGATTTACTTCATTTTAGTTGAAAACAGTGTTATAATACAGCATGTACTATTTAGACTTGTTACAGTTTATCATTAAATTATAATTGTATAGATGAGAAAAATTGCGTATTAGTGCGTTTTAGTATATTTTTTTTATTTTTTTTCGAGAAGCAATTCATTTTAAATCAGTTTATTACCAACACTATCGGTACATTTAAATAATACTTGTGTTTATTTCAGTTTACGTTTTAAATGATCCTAAAGTCTAAAATTGCTCTAGCAATTGCTGCAGTTTATTACAAAACGTCCTTTCAATTTATTTTAAATACTCATTAATAAAAAGTATTAAATTTCTAATGCCATAGTTTTAAACCTGCAGATGACGTCTGCAAATAGGAAGCAGCGGTGCCTTAAACTTCTTATGATGAGTAATAATGCTGGATGTACTGATACGGATAATTGTAAGCTAGTCGAAATAAAAGTAAGTAAAAAACGTCGTGTTTACGTAGTTACAAGTGCAGTAAGCCAACTGTAAATTTGCAAGTGAGTAAACGTAACTATAGCGTTTGCGTTAAGATTATTATTCTCATCCTTATATTCTTATCATTATGATATAACAGTCAAATTTTAACGCAAACGAAATAGTTACGTTTACTCTCTTCCAAACTTACACTTGGGGTACAGTATCTATAATACATTTTACGTAATATTCTCTGAATTAATTGAGGGCTTTACCTTTTTATTTAATGTTGTGTATTATTTATTTTATAGTTTGTTCAATGAAACAGACGATGAAGTCCAGCACAGCATACAGGAAGACAAGGTCCCCAGCTCACCATGCAGGAAATCAAGGTCACCACGTAATACATCGTTCAGAATGTTCAGGGGGATGAAAATCCTCATTCAGGTTTGAGAGAGATAGCCACCGAACTTTCTGTGTCTCACGAGTCGGTCCGTACCATTTTAAATAATCACTTGGCTGAACTCGATTCCGGCGAAAAATGTTTTGATGATTGGATTATTGATTGGCGTAAGTAAAATATGACCAACATCATGAGGAAAAGATACAGAGTACAGATGAAAAAAGCTAGAGTGAAAAAATATTACTGAAAATAACAAAATCGTAATTTAAAACTTGCAAGCTGTTTTACAATGTCCAAGTGGTTTTTTTTATACTCTTGCTCGCGCTTGGCCACTATCTCACCTGATGGTAAGCGATGATGCGGTCGACTGTAAATCACGCTTGCCTAGATAAAACCTATTCACTCTTGACTTAAATACCCCTAGATTGTAGCTGTTGGGAAACACAGAATCCGGCAGGGAATTCCACTTAGCTGTACGCACAACTAAAGTATTCCCAAAACCTTTTGTGCATATGGGTGGAATGTCCACCATGTACCGATGGCGCATCGCCGTACGTCTGGTACTCCGATGATGAAACGGGCTAGGTGGAATTAGATCATGCAATTCCATCGCACACTCGCCGAAATGTAAACGATAAAAAACCGACAAGCTGGCAACTCGGCGACGATGTTCAAGGAGGAGCTTTGTTGACCAGCGCTTCATCGCCGATTAGCATCTTAGCCCGCTTTTTGATCGGCTCTAGTGCATCAATCTGGTATTCGGCAGATTCGTCCCAGAGATGAGAACAATACTCCATGCATGATCGAACTTGCGCTTGATACAAGTTGAGCAGCTGTTCCGGCGTGAATTATTTTTTTTGCAAGGATCCCCAACTTTTTGGCAGCCAGCAGAGCCTTTGCCTCAATGTATGGCCCAAAATTGAGAGTCGATGTCAAAGTTCCGCCAAACGGCTCAAGATGGTCCGTTATTGGCACGGTCACATCTCGGAAAGTTAGAGCCGGGTGAAAATGCCTCTCGATAGCCTCACTCCTTAATGTGAATGGCATACGCTAGAAGATCCCCAGTAGACAGATTTTGGCCGCAACCGTTTTGACGGTCACTAAGGATATCGTTAGTTTCTAGGTATGCCAGGAGCTTTGTATAAGTACACGCTCAATACTCTTACGGAGTATGTACGTTACTGAAATGGGTCTGTAGTTGGCCGGGTCAGCTCGACTACCCTTCTTGGGCCCGGGCTGTGCGTTAGCTTGATTCCAAGCATTCGGCACTTTTCCAGTCTCATACGAAAGGTAGAATAGGCGTGTCAAGATCGGAGACAGTTCAGGCGCACAGGTTCTAAGAACTATTGCTGGTATTCCGTCAGGCCCGCTAGCCTTGTTTACGTCGAGGTAGCGCAGCACCTTATGGAGGTATTTTTGATGGATGCGAATATCCGACAATCTCTTCTCGCATCCATCAAGTGAAGGAGGGGGCCGCGTGTCACCAGGATTCATACGTGAAGATTTCGTAAAAAGAGAGGCAAATAAATTTGCCTTCCCCTCAGCGGAGTGGGCCAGCGACTCGTCGGGTTTCAGCAGTGGTGGTAGTGAGGGATGGCAGAAGTTCGACTCAACCGACTTAGCCAGGGACCAAACGATTTACTATCTGCTGGGTAAGAGCAAGTTTGTTCCCTATTCAGCCAATGTGGTCGAAACGAACCCTTCGCAAAACCATCTTGCAGGACTTGGCAGCCCTGTTGAAGTCCTTCTTCTTCTAATCCACGTCACTCGCTTTGCGCGATCGATCGTCGGCCCATGCCAGGTACGCCTCATGCTGAAGCGCATTGGCACGATGACATTCGGCGCTAAACCATGGCTGGTCAACGCTGGACAGTTTTTATTCTTTTGTATTACAATGTTTAATGTTCTTTAGCATAATTACGTAAAGCTAGATCTCTTAAGCATTTTGTAATGACTAACTTTAATTACCACTGTTGTTATTAGGGTAATAAAGTAGTTACGATAGAACTTAAAATATAAACTGTTATTTTACATTAACAAATATAAAGGTTTTTTGCGAAACATTTCAGTATTTTATTTCCTTTTTACTTTTAAAGTGTAATAAGTATTATATATTTAAATATATTATATTATTTATTAATACTAAACTGAATGATTAAATATTAGTTTGTATAAATTTAGAAAATGGATCATAATTTTTTATACTAAACTGACCTAAGTCAAAACTTTAGAAAATAAACTTCATTTATTCATTTGATATAAATAATATAATTAAACTATTATGCCAGCTATATTCGTTATACATCTCTCTACAATTTAAGACCAAGAAAATAAAAATAACACCATAAACACGTGAAGACCATCAAAATGTTTTCAACAAGTTAGAGACTCAAAACTTTGACCGCGATTTCCCAAAAAAGTTAAGTTTTGTCTTATTCCAGTTTATTATTAAGCGTGCGAAAAGATGTCCCGCTGTTCAGCGTGCCTTTTGGCATACGTATAGACCTCCAACTCTCTCTCTAATTGTGCTGTCATCTGCAACCCTAGTCCAGTTGGCCCAAACTCATGCGGATATCTTCTCCCATCTTCTTTTAGGACGCCCGTTTCCTAGTAGGTACAGTCTCTTTGGTACCATACACACATCGAAGCATGTGCCTTGATGTCCAAACCCATTTTTAATGATCTATGCGAGTTAATATGTTCGTAACTTTGGTTGCCGCAGCATTTACATTTCATAAAATGCTTCTGCATAAACACAGCTTCCCTTATGACGACTGCTATCTTATAGGTACCTTCAGTTCAATTCAAACTTAATGGTGGCTGTGAACACTCCTTCAGCCGCTGCGCAGTAACTAGGTCATGTGACAGTGGGGGTGAGGGTTGGGGTACTACGCTGCGAAAAATGTACTTCACAGCCGCCATTAATTTTGAATCGACCTATACTTATAACCGTACTGCGTGCGGCTGCCTAACAAAACAAGCCCACTACCTACTACCCCGCTCCAAAGTTCAAAGCTGAACAGACAGGGTAGATTGATAGCGTGTGAAAAGATCTACGATTAAATAAGTAGGTAGGTATGCAGGTATCGTCGAATAAAAGATGCACAATGGTATTTATTTGCGTTTGAATCGGTTTGTTTTCGAAATGTCAGGGTGCGTTTACATTAAAGCGGACACGTGGGGATCGAAGAGGAGACTTTATGGAATCACATAGATAGAAATCATCATCGCACCCGTTTCGGATTGGTCGAATCTGCAGACCTCTTCTCCGCTTCAGAGGAAATGCACTCTAACGAGAACACTAGGTCAGCCGGTCAAGCAACCGAAGTCGTCCAACGACCTAGTGTAAACGTCTGTTCGCAGCCGAATGTTCGTCTGTGCAAGCAACGCTTCGATGACCGTATCACCGAAGTCGTCGGATGACCTAGTGTTTACGAGCCATAGTGGACGATCATCAGAGGCCTTAGTGCGAATTTTTACTCACGCTCAATCGCGTTAACGCCAATTTGTATTGCAGGATAAGCGCCGCCTGGTGACGGCAAGGCAAAATCTCTTTTTTTGTATACATTTTGACATAAGACATCATTTACGCTAACACGAGTGAGTACGTTAAAAAACTCGCACTAAGCACACAATTGTTACTATCGAATGAACTACGAGCATTTACGCACGTAGGCAGTAAAACGGGAATGGGGCTATGCCTATCAACAAGTTTGGCGACTACGCGCACCGGAAGTAAAGCCACGTGCGCATATTGATCTGGGGTACGGCAGAAGCCACTGCTGCGTTGCCTATACATTTTTATTATTACGGCTTTTCGTTTGCTGCAGAAAAGTTGATTTTTAAGCGAGTGACTAAGCATTTAACATGCGTGAGTCACACGCCATGTGGTTTTTAATATTTCGTAGTTATCGATAAGATTCGTTTGATCGTATTTGTAATGTGTTTGCATACGCAACTTTATACCTAAGCAAGTATTTTGTGTGTATGTATATGAACATCTCTGCCTAACCCTATGTGGATTACAAGCGCCATAGTTATGTTGTGTAGGGATAGGGTTGTCGGCAATAAAAAATATATATTGACATACATAATTTATTATGTACTTGGCTTTTTACATTTTTTTTTAATGTACACTTATAAACAACACAGCTTTGCAGCAGCGGGTCACTGAAACAAAAAAGATTTCCGTTAGCAACTGTCGTATTTTCCTTACTTTATTTATAATGAAAAATGTAATCAGTCCTCGTGTTACGTCATGGCATTCAGCAGTAGCAAATAAAATTTAATTACATCATTTTGAACCACGTGTTAAACAGTGAAAATTAAGAATTTGATAGGGAATCCAGCTGCAGTATGGGGTTTGAATTTTCAAAGAGTTATCTGCCAATAGCATCATGATTTAATATTTTAATTAAAAGAATATAATAATTACCTTATCACAGTGTAAGTCAGGCTTACGAACGTGGCCTTTCCTTCTTCTCTTTGTACAAAGCTAGGAGGGAGACGTTAGCCACCTTCACGACCTGTACAACAAAATATAATCATCAGAACATGAAGAAGAGCAAAGCTAAACCTCTGCAAATATTTGAGAGATCTTTCTGTCAGGAGAGAACATGGCATCATGGCGGTTAGAGAATTAAATATTATGAAAATAGGGCACAAAGACTATAATTAAAATCATGAATTTACAAATATAATTGAAATTGTAAAGCTTTGGCAATTAAGATTTTATTTATTTATCAAAATGTTATTTTTTGTTTAAATCAAAGTCCAGAAATAAATAGCTGTATTCTTGGCTAAAAGTGTTACATTGGCCATCTGGAGACAGTAATTTTAATGCTTGATAAGCTGTCTATACAATTCAAACATCTTGTCAAACAAGATGTTTGAATTTTAATCACCACATGTTAGACATTTTTTTGTACGAAATTTAAAGTGAAGCCTCACCTTAAACCTGACTCCGGGAATGTCACCGACGGCGTGACCCTTACGACCGAAGCCTGCTACTAGTACTTCGTCGTTCTCTTCAATGTGGTTTAGACAACCGTCCCGGGGCACGAATGCAGTTACTTTCTTGCCGTTTTTGATCAGCTGTACTCGCACACACTTGCGGATGGCAGAGTTAGGCTGCTTGGCTTCAACGCCACTGTGGGAAAAAAAATAAGTGGTCAATCAGTAGTTATATTGATTATTGGACTGTCAAATATCACAGTACACATAGTAACCCAATTAAAACATGAAAGTATTGATAGTCTATTGAAACATGGTTCTTTATGTCTTGCTATTTTAAATAAGGCATCAGTTAAAAAAAAAAACAATAGGTGCTATGCCCAATCTGTAGCAGACAGTATATAATAAAATCAACATTAGTAACTTTTAAGACAATTGCTAGGTAGGTAAGTGAAGTAACTGAAAAGTGTAGAGTGCACCAGGAAATAATTCCACAAAACTTAACCATGAGGACAGTATTCATTCAAACACTTAACTTCAGGGCAGTTTAAAATTCCTAAAACTTGTCATACAAATGATCTAAAGTGTACAGTAACCATACTATTAAATGCCACAACTAAAAAAATCAATAAAGGCGGCACACACGTAAAGTAACGGCGCGAGAGCGTAAACACCATGCCTAAGCTTATACATGTGTATAACCTCATTCATAGTTCAATGACCCATGTGGTATTTACAAATCTCATGTTTCATGCATTTTGTTTTTAAAACAGAATTTAAGCAGTTAGACAGTAAAAGAGAGCAATGAGCTAGAAAGTTTACCGAATTTACATTTGAAATCATGCGATAACATGACAACTAGGTTAGACTTCAAGCATTACTAGGTAGAGCATAATACAACTGTAATGTAGTAAGTAGTGCTATATTTCTTCAGTTCCAAGTCTTGATCTCGCATCTTGTCTTCAGGGGTTTCGCGACGCCGCCACTCGCAGTATTATCCTGTGATTGTAGTATAAACACATTCACGGGCATAATACTGCGCGCAGAAGCGCCGCCATCCAACTGCCGCGTCCATCTTCTTGACTTCATTAACAAACATGCAAGTGCGCAATGTTCAGCAAACACTTCAGCATTCCGTGACACAAACATACATAGACTCACCACGAACTTGCTAATACAGTAACAGGGACGTACTTACACTTTCTCCAGGACGATGCCCTTAGCGTGAGATGCACCACCGAAGGGATTGGCCTTCCATCTCGTCCCCATGTGGGCTTTCTTGTAGTCTTTGTCAGCCCATCGCTGCTCTCTGCGGTGATTCACGTGCTTTCGCGCCGTGCGAATACCACGGGGCTTACCTGAAATATTGACGGAGCCGGTTATCACTTGTGTTTACGACGCACGACACAGAAATCGATACACCATAGTTTTAACAGGATAACGTGAAAGGGAAACCATTTATTGCACCTCATAATTAACGCGATGTATAAGAGATGGAAATGGATTAGTTTTACACCACGAGAAAAACATGTCTGCGCCATGGCCGACACCTATGCGTGCAAGTATAAGTTACAACTTTTTTGGGAAATTATATTTGTAAAATTCACTCCTTCATGGCATGCGTATTTATTACACTGTTATACACAATTTTAAAATAAAAATAATAAATAAACTATAACAAAACTGCACAAAACTATTCCTTACCCATTTGGATAGCACGACACCAATCGGCTACGGATGGGAAAAGAAATTATCAAGCCTGCCAGCCAACCACCGGCTTCAAGTCTACACTATTGCCAACATAAGAACACTAAAATAGGGTTGCCAATTCTGAAAGTGAACCAATCAACTATTTGATTTTGGAGTACAGAAAAATATTTTCTTTAACTACATACTACAAAGTATGCTAAAAATTTATTGGATATTGCCTATAATTATAAACTAATGAGTTAGTTATTTGCAACTTTAGACGCTCCTGTCCGTCCTCCGTCTGTGTAGAAACAGCATCATTTCATTAAGGCGGAACCACATTTACGTGGCGTGGCGTGTCGTGACGCATATGGCGTGGCGCCTCAGAGCATTTGGCGCTGACCGCTGACTGTGCACACTAAGCTGGCGTGACGTGGCGCGCTCTGGCGCTAATTCTGAATTAGTATATATCGAACCTTTGTAACGTGTAGATGTACATTATATTTACTTCGGATTCGGATGATGATTTCGATGAAGACCTTCAATTTATTTGTATGCACCTGCCATGTTATATCTCCAAGACCCTTGCACCACCTTGGTTGACTGGTAGAGAATGACTTTTTTTCAGAATCAGAATCTTTATTTGTAAACATAGGTAGTACATGGTGTGTGAGTTGTTATAATATTACGTAGATTCTCTATGTTTTGCCGTGAAGCGTACAAATATCATTAGCACATTTCCAATGAAAAAATAACAGTGAATCAACAAGTGTTACATTAAATCATTAGATACCAAATCATAAGAAGAACCATTATTAGAAAACAATAGATGCAAAAAATAAATTGTCAATCAATTAAAACACAAATAAAATGTCTTTAAAAATTTGATGTCAAATGATAAATTATCATTAAAAATGAGATGTCCAATAATACATTTTGATTTCAAATAGTAAATTATCAATTAATTAAAACATATTTTAATTGATTTTTAGATGTCAAATAATACAATTAATAATGTCAAGAAGCAAAAATAATTAAACAGAAGTCAATAAAAATAAAAAAATGAAAATGTCAAAGATACAATCATATTTAGTCATTTAAATAAATAATTTACTATCAGTACACAAATTGGATGTTTAAACAAAAAAAAAAACTAAACAGACATGTCAACACTTAAACTTTATATCAATATTTCTTACTCCAGAAATTCTGATATATTATAATAGGATCTACTTACTAGAAAGTCAAAGACATCTAAAGAGATGTCTTTTAAATAGGTTAATACTTAACATTTTAATTGATTCTGGTATATGGTCGTATATTATTGGCGCCATGCAAAGAATACTATTTTGCATCAGTGCTGTTTTGCATTGCCTCTAGCACAACATATGAATGTGTCGTCGACTTCGGTTATTTCTTTCGGACAACTTGGAGAATAGATTTGGGTTGGTTTTCACAAATATTGCAATTTCAAATATGTACATACAGGACAATGTTAATATATTATATTTAGTAAAGAAAGGGCACGCACGGTTGGCGCAGTGGTTGAGTGATTGACTGCTGCGCTGCGTGTCGCGGGTTCGATTCCCGCACGGAACAAATATTTGTATGATCTACAAATAGTTGTTCCGGCTCTGGGTGTTTGTGTATGTGAAATTATATGTTTTTAAACGCACCCACGATACAGGAGAAATTCCTAGTGTGGGGCAACGTTTTTTAAAAAACAAACAAACAACAAAACAAAGGTTTACAGGTGTCTGAGTATTTTAACCCAAACATTGCCCTGGTGCACTTTTCTTGGGCTTTAAATATAAGTTCCCTATTCGTTGAAAGTCCCCAATAAATAACCCCATATCTTATTACTGAACCAGCCATTCCATGGTATGCAGTAACGATGGCGTCCTTTCCTATGACTGGCGCAAGTCTATACAAAGCATACGCCGACCTGCTGAGTCTCTTCGCCAAATCTAACGTGTGTGCCTTCCAATCTAGACGCTGGTCTATGATTAATCCTAGGAATTTAGAAGTGCTCACTTGATTTATTGTATTGTTTTCGTAGTCAATATTCATAGTCATATTTTTGCGTTGGTTGAATGTCATTAATTTTGTTTTGTCAATATTTATCCTATGGTTGTTGTTTTTAAGCCATGTTATCATCGAATTTAAAGTATTAGTGACTTCATTATTATAATTTTCTTTGTCTTTACAGTCAAAGGTAACTGTGCTATCGTCGGCAAACAGTGTCATATGGTGTTTCGTAACTTTTGGCAGATCGTTTATGTATAGTTTAAACAGAGGAGGGCCAAGCACGCTCCCTTGTGGCACACCATATGCGTTAGTTCTATTTCGTTTATTTGACTGATTTTGGTTTAGACGATAAAGCCACAGTAGTGCCTTCTTCTTTCTACTACAGGCTCTGATTCCTCGTGACACCCAATGAGGTCGTTTGTGTAGCCTTATTTTTATTGTATTAATTGGAAAGCACAGACGGTAGAACATGGAAAACGTCCCCAGAAAGAAAGCATAAGCCTTGTCTGGATCATCGCATTGATATACCTCTGAAAAATTTGTGTTTTGTAGGCATTCTCTAAACTTTTTTTTTATTATCAATACAAAAGTCTCTCCTTTTTATATACCAATGATTTAAAAGGAAGGTTATTTTTAAGTGACATTTCAATAGTTGACAGGTGTGATCTGACAAAGCAAATTCAAATACGTCTGCTTTACATTTATTGCCAAGGTTATGCGCAAAGTTGTCGATACATGTATTACTTTTTAATCTGGTTGGTTGGTTAAGTTCTAACTTTAAATTAAAATTAAGTAGCAAACATTCTAGCTCTAAGGATATATTATTACGTTTTAGTGTGTCAATATTGAAATCGCCGCATATTATAATTTTTTGGTTTTGTCTTATTGTTACTAACTTTAGTAACTTTTCCAAGCGGTCAAAAAATACGGTCAAATTATTCGCTTTTGGGATTCTGTAAATACAAATGACAGTGGTGCTTGATTGCGTTAGTTTGATAGCACAACATTCAAATGATTTACTTATTGCTAGTTGTTTTATATCCGGTCCTTTAGGCTTTAAGTCTGTCTATGTACCTTTATTTTGTGTGAAATTTTAATTAATAAATACATTTCTCCTAGCAATTACGACTTCTTACAACTTCTTCACAGCAAAAACAAAAAAAGACATGGAAATTTCTTCTCAAGCTGCATTGCAGCACTCTAATTGCGCGTTTTAACATCACAAAACACACTCTTTCCCTTTCATTTTGACTTCTCAACAGTATTCATTGCTTTTGTTACGCTGTCGAATTGACGGATTTTTGAATATATGAAGCAAAGAATGCAAAGAAAGCGTACCTTGCACTATTCTTTGAACTAACACAATTAGGGTACTTATCAAATGATCCTTATTCCCAAGACATTGTGTCTTTCAAAACTGTACATTGACGTACAAGTTCAATAAGCTCGTCGGTCACTTTCAACACGCAGCATACAAGTGTCCGCTACGAGTTCGCGTCGTTGAATCGGTTGAATGGCGCGCTACAAGCCACGCGGTGTAGAAACACATTTGCCTGGCGTTTCGTGTCGCGCCATAGCCCCCACCACCGCTCTGGCGCAATCGGTTGCAGGCAGTCCGCGCCACGCCAGAACACGCCATTTATTTATTTAAAGACAGAAACACATTTGCGTGGCGTGTCGTGGCGCGGGTCTGGCATGGCGCTGAGTGTGCACACTAAGCTGGCGTGTCGTGGCGTGGGTCTGAGTGTGCACACTAAGCTGGCGTGTCGTGGCGCGCTCTGGCGATATTTCTGAATTAGTAGTATACATATACATCGAACCTTTGCAACGTGTAGACGTACATAATGTTAACTTCGGATTTGGATGATGATTTCGATGAAGACCTTCAATTTATTTCTATGCACCTGCTATGCTATATCTCCACCACACCGAGAATACCTTAGGCTTTAAGTCTGCCTATGTACCTTTATGTTGCATGAAATGTTAATAAATAAATAAATATATCCTAGCAATGAAACTTGCAAAGTCAAAAAAAGAAGGCAAGGCACTTTCAAATTAAATAGTTTCTAGAACAAAAACATAAAAAATATCGGTTTGTATAGATTTTTATTATAATGATAAGCGATTATCTCGGCAACGTGTGTGCCGATTTACATGATTCAAACGGATAAAATGCTTTTAGATCAAGACCTTTCATTTGACCTCATAAAGAAATCTCCACAAACAAAAAATCACGTTTTCAAGTTCGTCGCGTAGTTATTAACATGTATGATATCTCCTATCTCTTATCAATTCTTTAAAAAACTATCTATATCAACTTTTAATGTTCAAATTAGGATTCTATATGATTTTACATGCTAGTTGGACATATAATAAAACAAACACAACACTCTAATTTGTATTAAACAAGAAATGATTACATTTACAAATGATATTTATACTCCCTAGACTTTGTGTCATACAAAACTGTACATTGACGTACAAGTTCAATAAGCTCATCGGTCATTCTCAACACGCAGCATACAAGCGTCCGCTACGAGGTCGCGTCGTTAATGAAACATGAATGAATGGTGCGCCACGAGCCACGCGGTGTAGAAACACATTTGCCTGGCGTGTCGTGTCGCGCCAGAGCGGTGGTGAGGGCTACGGCGCAATCGGTCGCGGGCAGTCCGCACCACGCCAGAACGCACCACGACACTTGAATGTGTCTGTAACCATACTAAATGTATGAAACCGATAGGCAAATGTGTTTCTGCCTTTAGTTTGTAAAACTTGTGAAACAGATAAAAAACTGTCCAAAGAGAATCATTCGTTCAATTAACTGTCATTGTAAGTCATCGATGAATTGACATAGACCATGAAGTTATAGGTAAAGATGGAGGCCACACTTAGAACAAAATCTTGAGGCAAATACCTACGTATCTCCATCCCGCTTTCTGTGGGCCGACCTCTCTTTCTAGTGTGGACTATAGTATTGCTATCTTCTTATTTAAATCTCCTAGAAAATTCTTAGAAATAGTCACTACACTAGCCCAACCAGAAGTTAAACACTGTCAAATAATTTACCTATAAATAAATACTTGAACTAAGATTAGTTCCATAATTGAAAATCCTAAAATTGTAGGTCACAGCATATCTGGGTTGGCAAATCAACGAAATATAATCCCATTTCTTAAGGATTCGGTAATGTGGCAACATTGACCCTATATGCCAAAATATATCAGGCCAATATGCATATGGCGGTTGTTTACTTTGCGGTTTACAGCTTCGTTAGAGATTTTTTGATACTTTACATTGTTATAATTCAAAAACTGGTGCAAAATTGTGTTGTGAGTGGTTGCCATAGTACGTGGTGTCCAAAAGGTGATTTAAGATTTCAAGCGTAAGTGTTTAAATCGTGATTTCTGACATTGAATCATTGTAAACATATTTCTTTGTATTTTCACATAATTTCCTCTTAAATCGATTAACCAGTCTTCAAAATAATTGTAAATGATAACTATTTAAAGATCAAATACATCTACATTGAATTTCATTGATTTTGTGCAATTTAATATGTTTTGTTTACATGAAGTCGTACTGCAGTAGTGTGACCAAATTGAGGATATATCTGGGACAAAATTTTTCAACGAGCTAAATTGATGGGCCAACTTAGAGAAAATAACACAGAAAAAAAATGTCGTATCACAATATTTTACTTCTCTGTTGCAGGTAATGGTTAACCATCCCATCACGGACTACATTGATTGTAATGATTTGCATGAAACTAAGATAGTTAAGCAAATAGCTAATTGGTTATTTTTCATGCGTATACGTGCTCACTTAAAGAGTCACAACGAAAATATTTTCAGTGATTTACGTGGTAAGCGACAGAAACTACACAGAGCAATAATATTTAGTCATGTATAATAAATATAAAAGTTATAAAATATGTGATTTTAATTCGGCAAGTGTTTTTGTTTTCTTTCGTTTTTTGTGTCCGTATAATATATTATACGGGACTATAATAGGAACTGTCACGTAATATTCAAAATAGAGCACCTGAACACTCTCCTTACCACCCTTGATCCTTAACACTGACTAACCCAGGAATCTAAAAAAAAAAACAGCTGTTTTTATGTTTCACTATCAGCAAAATTAATGAAACAACTGATTTATTTTTCGCAATTTCTGAGTTGGTCCCTTAGTACCAGTTGTTATAAAATTATGTGTACAATGATGCCTCTTTCTAGTGCCCACACAGATCTCAGTCATTCATTTGGTATTGCCACTGTAACTAAACCTATGTCCTGGTCATGATCTATTTCTTCGAAAATTCTGTCCATGTGGACCCTACACTTTCTGTTACAAAATTTGAAACATCCAAACTTTCACGCTTAAACAAACAGCTTCTTTCGTAATTTATTATCATCATCATATCTGTCCAAAGACGTCCACTGCTGGACATAGGTCTCCCCCAAGCGTCGCCACATATTTATTATGAATTTATTATACGCATGCATAATTATCATGATCTATATAATCTTTAGGGGCTCGGTCTTAGTATTAATGAGATGTAGATAATTGTATAAATATTATTGTAAACCACTAAATGGACAGCAACAATTATAGCGATGTCCTGGGAAAAATAAAATGAAGGTTACCCTGCTTAGACAGAGAGGGGCTGCCCACAGAGAGCGAGATAGTGATACATAGGTTTTGCTTCAAGTAGGTATTCGAAGTGTGTTCTCCATATTTTTTTTACCTTCTTGATATAGACTTCTTGCTCAATGCATAGATATTGAAATAGTTTTCTATATCTATGGCTCATCCCTACTCAAGAAAAATACTAACTGATGACTAGGCAGCATGGTCTCAGACCTTAGCCTGTTCCGTCAGGAACAAAGTTAAACAAAAAAAATATCTATGGCTCAATGTGAATTGATGACACTGACACTGACTGAAACTTCAAACTTCTGACAGTTCTGACTGACAGTCAAGTGTTTGGACTTTGGAGGAGAGCGGATATTTCTATCATTTTCTAGAATTTTATGAGTGTCTGAAAGCGTATTATACTCTTTTATGTTTTATTTGCTGTGAAAATCCGCCAAAATGACAATGAATTTGGCAAGAAAGGATGGTGGTCCAGGTTACGTTGGCATACAGTTCTGCCAGGAGTGTAACAACATGTTGTATCCACGCGAAGATAAAAACAACAAAGTTCTCCTGTACGCTTGCAGAAATTGTGACTACAAGCAACTGGCTGACTCTAACTGCGTGTATGTAAACAAAATTATGCACGAAGTAGACGAATTAACTCATATTAACCCTGATGTAGTGAGTGATCCTACTCTACCAAGAACGAAGGATCACATGTGTCCTAACTGCAACCACAGAGAGGCGGTGTTCTTCCAGGGTCAGACAAGACGTGCTGAAGAAGAGATGAGACTGTACTATGTGTGCACTAGTTGTAAACACAGATGGACTGAGTGAAAGTTTTGTATTGTAATATTAAAATTAAGTGTAATAAATTGGTTCTTTTCAAGCTTTTGTTTTTCTTTAGACTTGCTCCATAATCATTAGGTAACCTTTAAAATCTTTTGTAGCATTATGAGATCCTGCTTATTCCTGTGTATATAATCAAAATGGGTAGAATACCAATAAAACCAGATTTAGTTTTGTACACTTTATTAACTAAAAATATTGCCAAGCTTATCTGTTCTAAACAACAGTTAACAATTCACAGCCATTTATTAATAATAAACATGGAGTTTTTACCAACTTGAACATATAATTTTCTTTGATTTTAAATCATCTTAACAATTACTAGGAAGATAACTAATTTTATGTAATAGGCCTGTTGAAACTGTAAACATTATTCTGCCATCACTAGTAAGTAAAACACCACATCTTTTTTTAGAAAACTAGGGAAGCGAATGCTATTGAAATTCATAATTCTCAAGGCAAATTAAGCCTCATATCCACTAGGCAATATTTGACGAGTGAAATGATGCACAACATGTTGCTCATCATAATGAACGGCAACCAGAATCTTTTGTTTAGTAATGTTTTCTTCTTTCTCGTTGCATCATGTTGCGCACTAGCTGGCAACGTCACTGAACATGTTGTGCGTCACATGTTATGCGTCAAATGTTTCCTAGTGGATACGTGGCTTTATACTATTAGCACTTGAAACATTGTGGCATGAACGAATATATATTTTTTTGTGGTAGGTTTGTCCCTGATGACATCGGACCGAAAAAGAACTGGTTCTTGGACCCAGACTTATGGAGAACATGGGAATCCTACACTAACAATTACATGGTATAAATATAAACTTTCTGGAAATTTCTCTTCGGTGATGGCAAAATAAATGAAGTATTTGAGATTACAATAAGTGATAGAAAGCTGTTTGCACTAATTTGGCACATTCTGAATTACTTGAATGACTGCTTCTTATTTCACTGATTTATTGCAACCTGTCAATATCACAAGTCTATAATTGACGAATTAAATACAGTCAAAACAACATAGAAGGGTCCGTTTCAATGCTGTACTGATAGTCATATTAACAAATAATTAATTACACATGGATCCTTGTAACAGGACCTTAACATTCCATTCTAATACCCAGTACTTTGTTTTGAGCGAAGTCGCTGTAAACGGTTTTGACAGTTGGTATTTCAGTGCGTTTGTCATGTTATTCAGACATCAAAAAGTGTCCCATCATTTCATGTTGTTGCAATCAATCAATAAAAATAAAAGCACCCTGAACTAGAAATAAAACGAAAGTTCCTGTAAGAATCTAATAACTATGTAGCTTAAAAATCTACTAGATATCTAAAAACAGCCTCCCTGTTAACATCAGGGTCTTTAGAAGCCTAGGAATACATTTAGTTTATCAACAAACAATAAGGAGTAGGACTTGTGTAAAGTTGTGTGCCTAAAAAGCATGTGCAGTAAAGTTCAAAGTCTAAAATCAAGCTTATGCTAGTTAAAGGTAGAATTTAGAAATTGGTAATTAAAAATATCCGAATTGAGATCCTCCTACTTTTTGGGAAGTTATAAGTATTGTAGGTACTATTAGAATTAGGTACTATCTCTAAGGCTTAACACACATTGCAATTTATATTACCGCGAACTTTTGTAGTATTATTTCCGCGCGATTTTTTTACCGCATTGCGTGCAGTTTCACACGCAGAATAGGCGAAAAAATTCGCGCGAATAAAAATCGCAGTCCGTGCTAGGCCTTAAACTTGATACTTGCGGTAGAGTCAAATTTTGATTTAATCGATTCTTTTTCTGGATTTAATTACAAAATTCTTCTTCATAAAGTAAACTACCACTTAACTTTAAGAAATAAGGATAAACTTAAACATATAACCCTCGCTCGAACAATCTTGATTTAATTCATTTCAATGGCCTTCTAGGCTATATATCTAAATACAAAATATTTTCTCTCATGTATACTTAAAATTACATTCAACTATGTTTCATTTCCACGCGACCCTGCCGCGGCCAATTCACAAAATTTTAAAACCATAGTAGAATAGCCGGATGCCGGATGCCCGAAATTGGGGCAGACGTGGTTTTTATCCATGGTCATTCTGATTGGATTGCAGAATTAGATGCAACCTGGCTTCAAAGCAGCGTATTTTATAACAATTTAATTACATAAAAGGAATTACCTAGGTATATGTTTTATGACTGATCAAGTATAAATTATGCTACTTTGATTCCAGTTTTATCTGCCAATGGTCTAATCGTACATTTAGAAGATATAGAAATAAAACATGTATCAATCACACAATTAATTGTCTCATTAAATTCACTCGTACAAAGCATTATACATTTAACAGGAAAACTTAACAAGTGTACATTATAATTTTATCATCAACCTTGAGGAAGACGGGTTTTTAATAATTAAAAGGAAGAGTCATAATCCTAATAAAACATAATCAAATATTCTAATTAATCGCAAAAGTGGCGCCATCTTGTATTGATAGAAGTTTTCTATTTTACATTTCAAATTCAAATTAGGTGCATTCTAATATTCCAACTGTCAACAAAACAATCTTAAGGATAAGTTATGTCAATGTTGTATGAAGGGGTGGCGCCACCATAGCCGTAACAGCTACTCGCATAGCCAGTCGTCCACGACCGGAGTAATAGAAGACAATTCAAAGGAGAAGCAAATTCTACGGTAGTAAAGCTCTAGCTAGCGTCACCTCGTTTATTGTTTTAGGTTATATGTGTAAGGCCGTGTCCACAAGGCTGTAATAAGTACCTACGATATACCAATGTATTATAAAATATTGGGATCTCATGGCAGTTTCAAACTGCATTTTGTTTCTAACCGTATGAACAGTGCTGTGCTGACGTGAGATCCCAAGTCACCCTGTGAACGAGACCTAAACGGGGCAGTTTTGAGAAATCGAGATCACAGGCGTGTGTCAGCCAAGTTCGGAAAAGAAGCAGGTTATTTTGTCTCTCGTGGACGGCGCGCTTTTTTTATAAATTTTGTAACAGTCTAAATTATTAAACGGACAGTTTTATAGCGAAACACTTGACTAAATCTGATTGTATTGAATTCTGGTGGGTAAATAAATCCGTATATTTTAATATGACTTCGATAAACGTATTTCATACAATTGTATTGACTTTAAGCACCAACAAAATCTAATAAGGCTATATAATACTCAGCGTTTTTTTTTTGTTGTTGATTTTATTTGTTTACCATGCCCATATTATTATTATTATTAATATTCTCGACTAGTTTAATAATCCTACATCTACGGGCGATGGCATTTATATTTTAGGTTCTTAATATTCAAATATTGACTTTTCGTATTGGAGTAACTATCTATGAGTAAATTACAATCAATTTTAAACAAGGTCAAATCAACAACTTATTATAAACAACTTAATGGGTATGTTTTTATATTTTGCGCGTTGAACTTATCTATTTTAAGTTACTCCCTAAACTTTTATGTGCGTAACTGCATTGCTTCTATGTTCTAGTAAACTTTATCAAATTCAAGCTCGGGCAAAACAACCATTTTTCTTTATATAACTAGGTTTAAGCTTCGAAGATAAATATGTCAAAATATTTTAGTTAGCAGTTTCTCTGAAACAGCAATATCGCTTGTCAGTGTCAGAAATTAGTTCCAATTTTGATCACTTGGTCAAAATGGTTAGTGGCGCTGTTTATTTATGGAATATTAGAAGAGGCGACTTTTATTACTTGTTTTTAGATGATAACTTTTATGGTTATCATGTCTCCTACAAAATGGTATGAATTTTCTTTGGAATGTGATGATCGCGAGTCCGCGATTAACAAGAGTAGGTAACATTGATCAACCTACAAGGCTAGGTTATGCCTTAAAAGCCTTAAAAGAGTAAGTAATCTAGGCCGTAATGTTTATGTTATTTAGTAAACAACTTGGTGCGGAAATGAACCCCAAGTAAGCTACAGTACGACACCTAATGAAGAAAATGCTAGTATAATTTGGGATTTCTTTGCAAATACACTAATATGTCGTAGACCGATGATTTGATGATGATTTTCGACACTATTTTAACACGGAACATCATTTTCTCAGCTAAGCGGACGGCGGCACTATTCGAAGACGGATTATTTGGTGATTGCAGTGTCGATGGTTAACGAAATACCTAGGTAGGTCTCTAAATTATTATTAGATCAAATGATCACACCTGCAGCCGAATTGCGTAAGTATATTATACAAAGCAAAAGAATCGATTCTTTCCCAAAACCGACTTTACGTATTGCATATTGATACGTAAAGTCGTTTTTGGGAAGGAATCGATTCTTTCCCAAAACCGACTTTACGTATTGCATATTGATACGTAAAGTCGTTTTTGGGAAGGAATCGATTCTTTTGCTTTGGATAATATACTTACGCAATTCGGCTGCAGCCTAATTGTGTAAGTAATTCTGCAAAGCAAACAAGTCGATTCCTTCCCAAAAACAACTAAGTATTGCATATTAATACGTGAAGTCGTTTTTGGGAAGGAATCAACTTGTTTGCTTTGTAGAATTAACTTACGCAATTAGGCTGCAGGAATTGCTTTTCAAGTCATTTCAATTGCATTGCGATGCGATAGAAAGTAAGTTATGCGAATAGACTACAGATCTTATGACAATTGCACATTTTGAAACCAACACGTGTCAGAAACACAACAAATTTCGTATCAACTCCCCCAAAAAAGTTACAAGCTTCGACCCACTATAAAGTTACTGTAACTAATCGTCTCAATGTAAAAACGTGGCATCGATCTTCAGTCTCCTGCCACGTATGGAGAGCCGTCGTCAGTGTTGCGGGGGCGTCGGTATGTCCGGGAAGTTCTCGGGCAGCGGAGGCAAGACATTAGCTTCGAATTGCCCAGACATATTGCCTGGTGGTGAGTAGTTGGCGACTACGATGATCTTGCCATCCCGGGAACGAGCCTTACCGATTCCGAAGAATGTTGTTGCTACCCACACCATTTGGGTGAAGTGACCTGAAGAATGATTTGAACGATGAGAAAGAAGTTTACTATTTTTGAATAAAAACGACTGAGTGTTATAAGTTTGACGTGTCTGTCTGTTGCATCGTAGTTAGCTCCCGAACAGATGAACCGATTTTGATTTTGTTTCTTTTTTGTTTGAAAGGTGACTTTGTCGAGAGTGTGTAGCTAGATTTGATTAAAATCGGTTGACCCGTTCAAAAGTTATCCGCATTTTACTCTTTGAAGATAGGTTTTTTCGTAAGATATCATGTCATAATTACGAGTTTCGATAGGTAGTTGATTGAAATGTGTCTACTAACTACTAGGTATATTATATGTTGTTTAAAAAGTACGAAAAAAAAAAAAAATTAAAACCGCCGGGGGAACCCCTAAAAAAATTTAATTTTTATTGTCCATCAAACAATGATCCAAATCTTTACATGCTGGCTTACACAGAGTTCAAATTTGGAATGAGATAAAATCAAATATTAAAAGTAGTTTACTCACTTTATCAATACTTTTATCTACACTCACAACGTAATGTTCCAAATATGAATTAAAAAAATATTGCATAAACACGTAGGTACTTTATATTCGTGGATAGGTAAAATTAAAAAAAAAAAACATTGCAGTGCAACATTTTCCTTCGATTTTTAAACAACTGCTTCATAAAATAACTTTTTAATTTTTATAGCACACTTTTACTTTTTAATTTATTGGCGCTCATGGGCTCATTGAAGTAATGTCATTGTCTAAGGAGGCGCGCGCAGCGCAGTCATGCGAAATGGAAATCTAAATTGCCCACCATACCAAATATTTTTTCTGTTTCCACTTTTGTTTTATTTCAACTGTATGAGTGAAGATAAAATTGTGTATGCAACGGCATATAATTAGGTATTATATGACCATTGCATAAACTACTAATAACTACGAGTATTATGTGATGATTTGTTAATTAACTGCTTACCCGCGTTAACGTTGGCGTGAAGAACATCAGGCTCTTTAAAATAACTGTACTGGCGTACCGCGGCGTACCAATAGGAAGAGACTTCTTGACCTGCAATCAGAAATTTGAAAAAAGATTGACCTTTTTCTTATCAGAATCTATTCGTATTAAAACGGTTATACAGCCATATTATTTTTTTATTTTCTTATTTGGTTTATCAGAATAATCCGGGCATGAACAAGTTAGAATCCTCCTGAAAGACGAGAAGAAAGAGTATGAGGTCGTACCTGTGACGTCAGGCTGTATAGCACTGACAGGCCGCTGGTACAGGTTCTGACCGACATCTCGGTCATTCCTGTAGTGGAACTTGTTCGTGTGGGCCAGGTGATTCGCCCATGCTTGCGCGTAGTCACACAACTGGGAAATGGCGTGTTTTTTAAAATAAGATATTAAGTTCATAAACATCAATAATAATAAAACAACTATATAAAATATTAAACATCAATATGACAACTTTCAATTCAAACTAATTTGACTCACCCTGTGAGTATTGCTAATTGGCGCCCAGCGTGGGACCAGCAAAAGTGTATTATTTTACTTGTAAATATGTAAGAGAATCCTAATTAGTACTGGTTTATCTCGGTTGCTCTGTACCAGTTATAAAACATATGCTAGTAACATTGTATAAACAAATAATTTGAATATTTCATTTGGCGCCCAACGTGGTACCGGCAAAAATATTTTATTTGACTAATAAATATGTGAGAGGCGCACTCAGTACTAGCTATAAACATTGTGTCAGTAACAATAACTCGACAAATAATATGCCTGTTTTTTGGCGCCCAATGCGGTACCAACAACGAGTACTATAAAATTGAATACTCAATAATTCAACTGTAAAGCTTTAAAATATACTACCTCTGGTGCCATATAAAGCTGTGGAGAGCCATGCCGTTGGCGATAAACGTTGTGCCAACACAAGGACTCAGTGATGAAGTCGCTATCCTGCCATGCTGTTCGGACCTCGCTCCACTGCACCACCATGCTTACTGGTCTGGACCGTAGCACCTGCAAGGAGTGTAAAACTACTGAGTTTATATACTTGGTGTCGTATATTTTGAATCAATGGCCACTGTTGCAAACTCAGATCATTGTTTTGAGAATCATAGACCCATTATCAGTATTTCGTACTGTTCATCATTGTGGTGATAAAAAAAAGTTGATACTTGAAGAGGTCGTAAGAGTTTAAAAAAATCTGTCGTATATCTCTCTCGTACGAAAGTATTTAGATACATGATATGCATCGTGAAGAGGTCAACATTACGAGTATGTCATTAGACTTAACCCTAAGCATAATCATAATCACGAAAACCTGCAAGAATATGTTGAGAAACATTTCAAATGGATCCCTGTAACTTTCTAGGTACCTACCCGTATTCCACAGAATTCGTGACCTGTTTGGCCCTGAGCCAAATGACTTTGCGGCCTGGTCCAAAATAGGATTTATGTGTAGGTAAGCTCACGTATAAAATGTTATGCAATATATAGGGTTCACGAATTTCTACGGTCTAGGGAAGCCTGACGCGGTTTTCTTTACGCTTCACTCGCTTTATATTTTGCTCCGCCGCCGCCGATTTCATTTTTCAAATTTCCTGGCATCCACATATTTCTGGGTGCAGGGTTCTATTACATCTTTTTCAATTTATCGCTGCAGCATACGATCAGGGCCAGTACTAAGAAGTGCCAACGCCATCATGAATTCCTTGTGAAAAATATTTTAATTCTTTCTGTAGGTATATCTTCTCTCACTCACAATGGAATCGTTATGGTTTTAGGACGTCGGCCTCATGGCAGAAGGCAACTTACATACTGTAACAATGGTGAATGAAAATGTTTACGCGATCAAACATTCTCATTGGAAACTGCTACACCAGGGTTTACTGCTTGTTTCCGAATGTCATATCCCTAATGGCTTATTCCCCGAAGTCATCAGATCGAACGTCCGAATCGCCGAAATTCCATAGCATCGATTTACCACAATTTCGAATAGCCATTAGATCGAGCGTCCGTTTCACCGAAAAGCCATTGCAACGATAGTTCTATGCATCGAATGTCTATTGGATCGACGTGCCAGTAAGTCGAAAGCATTTTATAGATTTCCTAGGAATTGTATACAATTCCTGGTTTAAAAAAAATGCCTATATCATATTAAGTTGATTAAATCCTGCTGGTCTGTTTTTTTACATTTTATATTCCTTCTTTTAGTCTTCTTGAATATTTAGGTTGAATAGATTTCGACTTACTGGAACGTCGAGCTAATAGATATTCGATACATATAACTATCGTTGCAATGGCTTTTCGGCGAACTGGACGCTCGATCTAATGTCTATTCGAAATTGTGGTAAATCGATGCTATGGAATTTCGTCGATTCGGTCGTTCGATCTGATGACTTCGGGGAATTAGCCATCGGGGATATGATATTCGGAAACAAGCAGTAAACCCGCTAAAACACCAGTATAATGTTTACGTGAATACCTAAACATTATCATTAAAAACTGCTAAACTATTAGTATAGTTTAATTACCAAAAATTGGTTGTCTGTAAAGTCGGTTTACAGCCTATAGTTTAACGTGACAACGTCATAACAAAACTTTGATGAAATGATTGCATACTTAACGATACAATTAACGTCATTGTACCGTTACGATTATAACGTTACAATGAGCGAAATGTTACAATGAGCGTAATGTTACAATGAGCGTAACGTTACATTGAGTCATCATTTTTCGTGCGTGCAGCCGGAGTTCATCGATTTATTAGACGTTGCCACGTCAAAAACAAAATAATGAATAATGCATTAACTACCCACGTTTTTTTAAAAACGATATCATTTCCTGTCATATTGATCCCCGCAGTTCTTTCAAAATTAAGACAGCGAAAGCTTTATGAAAATCCATTATTCATATTAATTTCTTCTAACTTTTCAAAGAACAAGATGGAGGGTAGTTCGTAATTTATGCTGCAGGTATGAACATTGTTTCTAATATGGCTCATCAATCATTTGAAGCACCTGATGGTGTTCGCTGTATCTCATTTACTTTAACGATGACTGATAAGTTTTTCTTGAAATATTGGGATCTAGTAAACCTTTTAAATCGTTTTTAGGGTTCCGTACCCAAAGGGTAAAAATGGGACCCTATTACTAAGACTCGTCTGTCTGTCTGTCCGTCTGTCACCAGGCTGTATCTCATGAACTGTGATAGCTAGACAGTTGAAATTTTCACAGATGATGTATATCTGTTGCCGCTATAACAACAAATATTAAAAACAGAATAAAATTAATATTTAACTGAGGCTCTCCCATACAATAAACGTGATATTTTTGCCGTTTTTTGCGATAATGGTACGGAACCCTACGTGCGCGAGTCCGACTCGCACTTGGCCGGTTTTTTTTATCTAAGTGCGACCTAACTGCAGTTTATTTTCAATTGGCGATGTTATAAATGAAATGAAGTATGCTTACCAAAATCAAATGGGTAAAACGTTCTCTATGTACACAAGTTGTAAGTACTCCTTATTCCTTCAATAAAGTTACGTATTTGTTTTTATTATGAAGAGGCTCGCGCTTGACTAGTATCTCACATGATGGTATACGATGATGTCGTCGATGGTAAATCACGGTTGTCTAGAGGGAACCTATTCACTCTTGACTTAAAGACCCCTAGGTAGTACCTAAAAAAAAAACAGGTCTTCGAAACTCACACTTGCCCCATTTTCCCCTCAGCCAATGTTATTAGGTATAACAAACACACTAACTCCATAATTACCATATTTCGTGTGAGCCATAAAGCGTCTTAAATACCAGTCTACTTATTATGAGGTCCATCAGTCAAATAAATGCAAATATGCAGCTTTACATAAACTGGCCCCGAGCAACTTAGGGCACGCGATCGGTGGAGGTAACAAGGGCACTTAATTACTTTTTAATTGGCCTTTTATTTTTCGCTTCTCTGTGGCAGGTTAAGATTTTTAAATAGTTTTAATGAGGCACAAGGTTGGCTGCTCTGAGTGGGTTTGCCAGATTAAAAAACATTTTAATTAAACACATCTCGAGGGGTGAACCTCATTGGAGTTCAATGTTAATTAGGAGTTTGCGTCCGACTGTGGAGCTGTGTGATAAGCATATAAAATGATGATACTTTTTTAAGCAAATTTTGGCGATACTCGACTGTCATTATTTATTTAAATCTTAATAGAATACTTTCTTAGACACAAGCCTCGAGCATTATTAAAGCCTTAGCAAAATGAAACTGAATCCCAACAGTAACAAAGACGTTCTTTAAAACAAGAATGAAAATAAAACTTTGTTAAGTTGGAGATTTCCAAGAAAGCCGCGGTCGAAAGCCGCAGGTAGAGCAAACTCTTTAAGACGAGTGGCCACTGTTCTCATTACTCTAAAAGCCTGTATATCATAGCCACAAAAGGTGTATAGATACTTTATATCTAATCTATTATATTTTGCCGATACAGTGCTTCATTTTTATGCGTTATGGATATGAAGCACTAACTTAGGTTATTATTTTCGTCTAGATACCGGTAAATTTGCAATTTGAAAACACATTACCGATATTAGTTACCTATCTGCGAATGAGATGAAAACGTGTAGGTGGGACATCTATCAAGTCTGCAGGTGCATCTAGGTCTTACATTATTGAGTAAAAACATGATCGTCAAATAACGACGGTTATGATTTGAAAAAACCAACTTTGATCTCCTATTAATTTTTCATTATCTTCCTGCCCTTGTGCCATGTTAATTGGACACCGCACGTTGTCTTCTTGTTTTACGCGGATCCCTAATACGTTTTCCAAAATAAATGTAGCCTGAGTAGCTCCTTATAACGTCAACTATCTGCTAGTGAAAGTCCCGTCGAAATCGGTCCAGCCGTTCTGGACATTACCCGGAACAAAAGGACAGACAAACTTTATTAAAATTGAGTTTTTGTTCTGCAACCAGGTTGTCTGGCTGTCTGCGGGCGATGTGATCAAAGTAACTTAGGACACGTTGGTAGCAGCAGATCGTGGGGGCCTGCAGCCGAATTGCGTAAGTATATTATCCAAAGCAAAAGAATCGATTCCTTCCCAAAAACGAGTTTTCGTATCAATGTGCACTACGTAAAGTCGGTTTTGGGAAAAAATCGATTCTTTTGCTTTGGATAATATACTTACGCAATTCGGCTGCTGGTGTTGGTCGGGAATTAACTTATTCATGCGCTTGGCTGTCCATGGTATGCGCAGCATTCTCTTTCATTACCACATTTCATAAGCATCTATCTTTTGCGATCCACCGTACGAATTCGGAGCCGTAAAGAAATATCTAGAACAGCAGAGTTCTCACGAGTCTCTTATTTGTGTTACTGGAGACATTTCTGTTTTGCCATTTCCTCGACATCTTGCTCATAGCAGCCTTGGCCATCTGTGTACACGCCTCCGAATTTCTCCGTTGCAGCCTCCCTGATCGCTGATCATGGAGCCCGGGAACACAAATTCACTCGTGAACTCTAGATCTACAAGTTCTCCTGCGCGTGCGATTAGTCCAGCTCGGTCGATGATCATTACTTTCATTTGTTTATCGACAGTACTACCATCTCGCTCTCATGCTCCACTCTGGAAAATAGTTCCGCAAGTTCGTGTTCTGAAGATGCAAACAATGTGGTGTCATCTGCGTACCGGAGATTGCAGATCTTGATGACACCTATCGCAATACCTCCCTCCAAGTCTTCATTTGAGTAGATAGATCCTTTTCTGCACATTTTAACCGACTTTCGAAAAAGGAGGAGGTTCTATGTTCGACTTCTTCTTGTATGTTTTTTTTTTATGTATGTTCACCGATATCTCCGTCAATTGTGGACCGATTTTGAAAATTTTTTTTTTTCTGAAAGAGTATGTTCCGAAATTGGTCCCATTTTAATTTGGTGGAGATCTGATGAAGAACTTCGAAGATATACAACAGAACTCTTCAATAAATAACGGCAAATCTGTCGGGACTGCTAAAATCGCATGTCTGTTTATTGTTTATACCATTTCATAACATAACATCACGCCAGTACGGTCTTAAGGGGTAATCAGATCTCTCATTTGATCGGTTTTGTTCAAGTTTCATGATATTCGGATAATCTATTCTGGCGTTATAGGAAACTTACTAAACAACTTGCCTATTAGGTAGGTGCAAATGAAAAATAAAAATAAAAACATTTTTACAAAAAATACCACCGACTTTCAAATAAGAAAACTACAAAGTGAAAAATAACTTTTGGAAGTCGGTGTCTTTCGTAGGCATCATTTTTTTGCGTTATGGACACCGACTTACAAATTTTTTTTTTTTTTGTCTTTGTAGTTTTTTATATGTAGTACTAAGTAGGTGGGCTAAGTTAAAATGCACCCAAAACATTCCACTTTTAAAAACAAGAACTGTAGCAACTTCAAAACAACTTCAACTGCTTTACTCATCCCTGCCCACGGAGGCAGACTAATAACTACTCACAGCTTCACATTGTAGGTCTTTAAAGTTGCACGCTTGGCTGGCACGTTTCGTTTGAGCCTCGCCTCGCCTTAGGGGCTATATTACTCATGAGCCTGTGTGAAGTTCGCCACTTGAATCTGGTTATTATTGAACCATCTTTTGCGGTACCTTTATTATATGTTCCTATTAGGACGACGATAGTCACCAACGACCTTGAGGGTATTCTATGTCTTGACGAAAGAAAGGCTTAGATCAAAATGTAGATAATTCAATTGTCTCTGTCATGGTGACAATTTCATCAAAAAACGTCCGGCGGTTTTTTGGTGCAATTGTCATTTTTTTGTCCTTGTTATCTATATATAACTTTTCATTACTCATACTCGGAAAGTAGGTCTGAAGTTGCTTGAGGAGCGGGTTGAAAGTAATACTTTTCAGCCCTAGGGAGAATCGCTTTCAACTGACAGCTGTCAAATTATTTAAAAAAAAAACTAGTTCCTTTTCACATATCTATTGAACCATGTTCCAACTTTCTATACAACCACGAAGTAAAATTGAAATAACTTAAAGTTAAGTATTGATTAAAGAATATATATTTTTTAAATAACTTTATTATAATTTAGTTTCAACAATTTCTTTAAAATAACTTAGATTTGGGAAAAATATTTACCATTTTTTCAATGATGAAAATAAAAAATAATGGCTGAATAGCAGGCCGGCCACAGAAAAAAAAACAAACAAATAGGCGGGAAAGCGGCAATCATTTTTTCTTTAGCTAATTCATGTTTTTATTTTTATTGCCTTGTATTTGTAATGAAAAGCACAGTGTTTACCTCGGGTTAAAGACTTATTTAGTCCCTCGAACTATTGGCGCCCTCACTTAGTTCCGGGCGCCAAACCCCGTCTCGGGACTAAATAAGTTACTTTCACCCCTAGGATAACAATGTACTATTACAAATTAATTACACTATGTTATACGAATAAAACTGAAAATGTTCATAGATAGAATTATCAAGAAAATGGTCTTATGTAACATATGTTTTTTTTTATCGTACATAGGCTTGCGCTTGACCACTATCTCACCTGATGGTAAGCGATGATGTAGTCGAAGGTGTAGCACGCTTGCCTAGAAGTAACTTATTCACTCTTGACTTAAAGACCCCTAGATTGTAGCTATCGGGAAAAACAGACTCCGGCAAGGAATTTCACTCCTTAGCTGTACGCATTATGAAAGTATTTTCAAAACGTTTAGTGCGTACGGGTCCACAATGTACCGATGGCGCATCGCCGTACGTCTTGTAGTCCGATGATGAAACGGGCTTCTTTGGCGGAATTAGATCAAGCAATTATTATTATTAGATTTTTTTGCTACAACATTACGACAAGCCGTTTAGTCGTGATTCTCATTTTAAAATCAGCTACCGAGGGGTATCTGCGCCTTAATCGAAGCGCAGAGCAGGGTGGCCAAGTGGTAATAGTGTGGTAACGGCCGCGACTTACAAGTTTTAGGTCGTAGGTTCGAACCCAGGCAGGAGATTTACTTTGGTTAAATTATTTCATCGCGGCTGCCGAAAAACATCGTGAGGAAACTGGCATGTCCTAGCACTAAACATTCGAAGACATGTGAAATCCACCAATCCGCACTGGGCCCGCGTGGTGGATTCAGGCACATTCCCATTACCTTCATGGTTTGGCGTCGGTTTTATAGTAAGTATTGGACCTTATTTATAAAAATAATTATCTTAACTGACATTAGTGGATTCTTTATTCAAATTCTGTACCTATTATAGAGAGTTTGAATTTAGAATCTGCTAATTAGAGTGCGCGTAAGATAAGTCTGCGCGCGGCCAAAATCGGAACTAATCATTTGTCATTTTTGTCAGGTGTCAAGAGAGTGTGTTGTATTCCGTGTTTTTATTCGTTTTGAAAGTAAATAATCGCTATCATTATGCCAAAAGTAATTTAAAGTGCTGGCAGAGATGATTTCTTGAAGTGAACAAGACAATAACAGGCCTACGGTACCGTTTTACAAAGATAGAGCCCGCGTTGCTTATTTGACAGTAAGTTTTAGGGATACCAGTATAGTAAAATTTCCCTAAATTTTTGTACTACCGCTTCTTCAAAAATTTTTGATGAAGAAATAAAAAAAGAATTGTAATTGAAATGGACGGTATTAGCCACTGCAGAGCCATTGTTAGACCAAATTTAGCAGTAGGTACTATTAAGTATTCAATAAAAGATTAACTATAATTTTCATCATATTTCATGCAATTAGAAAAAGCTAGTAATTAATTATGCTTAACTTAAATTACTTTAGGTTTCGAGTATTGAAAAATTACAATTGATAAAATGAAGGAAAAAAGATGAGTTATGCTGGCAACATTAGCACGCCACCCGTCGCGCGCAAACTTACCTTGCGCGCACTCTAGTTGATAGTTTCGACAAACGATTTGAAATCTAATCCGGAGTCTGTGTTTCCCGATAGCTACAACCTCGGGGTTTTTAAGTCAAGAGTGAATAGGTTTCTTCTAGGCAAGCGTGTAACATCGTTGACCACATCATCGCTTTCCATCAGGGTGAGATAGTGGTCAAGCGCGAGCCTATCAATAATAATAAAAAAAAACAAATTTTCAAATAGTTGTTTCTGATACTATGCCGTTACAACGGCTTTCTGTTTCTTTTTTAAATATCGGCAGTAGGTAGATTGTTCAGTGATTATCAAAAGTATTATAAGAGAGATTGTTATAAGAATATAAAAATCCCGAAAGCGATCTTCACCCAAGAGTTTAATAATGAATATTTGCTGAAAATAAGAAGCATTTTTCGGGAAAAATATTAAAAGTACCTAAAGGTATAGCTATGAAGTTAAATACAAAATGCGATGTTGGAAAAATAGATCGATAGGTGATATAAAATATTCTAGAAACTCATCTGCCTAGCCTTTTTCCCAACTATATTGGGGTCGGCTTCCAGTCTTACCGGATTCAGCTAAGTACCAGTGTTTTACATGGAGCGACTGCCTATCTGACCTCCACAACCCAGTTACTGGGTAACACGGTACCCCTTGGCAAGACTGGTGTCAGATCTCAAGCTTCTGACTACCTGTAACGACTGTCAAAGATCTTCAAATGACAGCCGGGACCAACGGCTTAACGTGCTTTCCGAGGCACGGAGGAAACTCGGTATGTTGAAATGGTCACCCATCCACTGACCGACCACGTCGAGTGTTGCTTAACCTTGATGTTCAACCCGTGCGGTTGTTATTATTTAGCCACGACCTCAAACTCGGTATGTTGAAATGGTCACCCATCCACTGACCGACCTCGTCAAGCGTTGCTTAACCTTGATGATCGACCCGTGCGGCTGTTATTATTTAGCCACGAGCTTAAAAATATTCTAGAAACTAACAAAGTTTAATGATTCAAATTGAAATGTCCTGAATGTGTTAAAGCCGAAACAATGTTGTCTCTTACATAAGACAAGGTCACGAACTCACGATCACATGGCACAGAGCCAGCAAACTGTGCGCCCGTATTTGAACAGTCCACAGACAATCTCCATATTTGTCAATAAAAGTTACGCAAGCACGACGAATACCAATAAGAGAAGTCCTCTACGCAAACAAACGGTCGAAACTTGCTTTCGAATTCGGTATTAAACATTTTTGTGATTTATTTTACATTTGTGATCTAAATTATTACTGTTTTTCGGTAAAATACGGAACAGCTGTGTGGCTGATCATTATTATCAATACATATAATAAATCTGTAGAAAAATATTTTTTGTACATCGAATAAATTTCCAAAAAAAATTGCCAGGGTGTTAAAGGATAACCAACAGAACCCATTTCCAGCATTTTTGGAATTTTTGTCTGTTTGTCTGTTTATTTGTGCAAGCATCACGTCAAATGTACGAAACCAATGTATATAACGTTAATACATAAAAATTGTGCGTAACTTGAAGAATTACTTAGTTTTTGTTTCATCGCAATCGGTTCACTCTATCAAAAGTTAGATGAATTTAAAGTGTTCAAGAAGTAAAATTATCACAACACACGCAATTCAGATACTCGGACAGTTGAACTCGATATTCGATAGATGGCGTTGTGCATTTGAAGTCATTTTCTGAATGGCGGTGTTAAGATTATACGCGAAAGAATGACCCTAGAAAAAAAAATTGGTATGTAGGTATGTATGGTAGGCAGGAAGGTAAGTAGGATAGGGTTGGCTTGGCAGGCAGATGACGGGAGCGAAGCCGCGGGCACAGCTAGTATGTAATATATTAGCTCATTTCAATCTGAGGCTGATCAATGTCAGGTTTAAACATTCCTGAAGTAGTTAACCTTTGCAGATTTATAATGAATGATGAGATATGGAATCAGTTCTTATCTGCAACTTAACCATGCACCACTTCCCTGACTTCTAAAACGGCTTACTGCCGGTTTCCCAGCTCTCAATTATCGGGCTGATAACGTAATCGAGGATTAATCACCTGTTAATTCTACTTTCAGCTTCTCAAGTCCCAAATTAATGTGACAAGCGTTTAACAATTTGTCACAATTGACAAAAATCTCGAATTAACCACATGTTACAGCAGTTTTGGGTTTCTGAGAACCTTTTTCAATGTTTATCTCTTGTCAACGAGAATCATTTATGATTGTTGGAAATTGGTCGATTATTCGCAGATTAGTATTTTTATTAGTATTAGTATATTTTATTATTCAGATTAGTATTATGATTTTAAAGCCTTATATTACGATAAAAAAAGGACCACAAAAATTTTGATCACCCATCCTAAAGTCACCCCGCTAGGTTAAACAACATCCACCAAGGTCACCCATCCAAACACTGACCTTGGTAAGTGCTGCTTACCCTGGCAGGATCACCCATCCGAAAAAAAACGAACCAAAAAAAAAAGTGGTCATCCATCCCAAGACAGACCTTGGTAAGTGTTGCTTAACCTGTGTGGGGGGTCACCTATCCAAAAACTAGCAAATAAAAAAAAACGTGGTTACCAATCCAAAAATCGTCCTTGGTAAGGTTTGCTTAACTTGGCGGCTACACCAACCCAGCCGCTCAAGATAAAATACTATTTAAAGTTACTGATTACGTTACGATTAGGGAAGCCAACGGAAATAAATTAATGCCAATTATTTAATGTAACAAGCGATTACGTAATTTCTCGATGATGAAGTGTTGAGAAACTCACTGACAACTGAGGGCTGGTAATTTGTGACAAATTGTCAGCCGATTTGAGATGTGACGACGACTTCAGAAACCGGCCCTTTGTATGGCTACTACGAAAATTAAAAAAAGAACAAATAAAAATTAACCATCCCAGCCCACCAACCAGTTTCCTTATAAGCCTTGACTGAACAAAGAAGATATAACACCCCATTTTAACAAATTCGCCCCTAGCCCCCAACCCACAAAGATAAATATTTAGACAAAAAGCCTTTAAGTTTAACCCCGCAGTTATGATAAAGGGGTTGTAATAAATTAGGTAGATCGTAGACCCACCGGCTGTTTCATGGCGAGATAGCTTACGCTTTGGTCTTACAAATCCTTTAATTAATTGGGATTTAAATGCAGATTAAAGGTCCGACCGCACTAGGCGTAACTACGCGACGCGACAAATATATTATATGAGACAAAGTGTCGCGTCGCGTAGTTCCGCTGCCGCGTAGTGCGATTTATCTCATGCAATATCACACAAAGTATATTTGGTCGTGTCGAGTCGCGTCGCTCGGCTGACACGTAGTGCGGCCTGACATTTAGTATCTACATCTGCATTTAAAGCCGTAGACTATAAATGGGGCAGCGAACGGTAAGGTATAAGCTGCATTATGAATATAGGGACCTCCGACCTCGTTGTATTCATCAAGGATATGCCTTGATTGATGAATCGTGCATGTTGATACAGCAGAAGTATTTGAAAATCGAAAGGGAGAGTCCTAAGCATATTCTAGACTAGCTGTGCCCGCGGCTTCGCTCCCGTCATCTGTCTGCCAACCCTACCCTACTTACCTACCTACCATTTTTGTTTCTATAGTCATCATTCATTCAGAAAAGGACTTCAAATGCACAACGCCATCTATCGAATATCGAGTTCAACTGTCCGAGTATCTGAATTGCGTGTGTTGTAATAATTTTACTTCTTGAACACTTTTCGCCTACTTTTCGGGGTGCATCTGTTCCTGTTACTGATCGGCTCGAGCTCCTTGGCATGGAGTTGACATCCAGTCTCAACTTCGGCGCCTCCATCGAGTACAAAGCCCAAATTGCGGCAAAGAAACTGGGCGTCCTAAACAGAGTGAAGCGATACTTTACGCCTGGACAGCTATTAACTCTTTACAAAGCGCAAGTCCGATCCTGCATGGAGTATTGCAGCCACCTCTGGGATGGCTCAGTGGAACGCAGAGCTAAGAGACTAATTGGCGACGTCAAACTGGTGGATGCCAAGCTTCACAGCTTAGCTCATCGCCGTAAGGTTGCCTGCTTGTCGGTATTCTACAGACTGTATTTTGGCGAGTGTGCTCATGAACTCCACGACCTCATCCCACCGGCCCCCTTCTACCATCGGACATCTAGACGCACTGCAAGTTACCATCCTCACCTAGTTGCTATTCCACCAATTCGCACCAAGCGCTTCCAAACATCCTTCATAATGCGCACTGCAAAAGAGTGGAACTCACTGCCTGCGTCTGTGTTTCCGAACGCATACAACCCAAATCTCTTCAAAGTTAGAGTGAACAGGCTACTTCTGGGTAAGCTCACTCCATCGTCGACTTTGTCTCTGTCACCTCTGACCTAGACTAGAGTCAAGAGCAAACCCATCCCAAATAAAAAAAAAAAAAAAAAACTTTATATTCATCTAACTTTTGATAGAGTGAACCGATTGCGATGAAACAAAAACTAAGTAGTTCTTAAAGTTACGCACAATTTTTATGTATAAAAGTTATTTACATTGGTTTCGTACATTTCACGTGATGCGTGCACAAATAAACAGACAAAATTTCCTAAAATGCTGGAAACAGGTTCTGTTGGTTATCCTTTAACACCCTGGCTATTTTTTTTAGAAATATTTTATTATGTGTATGATGATGATTGATTATAAAAGCTCTATGCCAAGCTGTTTATGAATGAGGGAATCTATGGTTTTGAATATCATGAAAACGAAACAGTTTGAATTAAAATCCTAGAAATCAAATTCGTTATAGATTTAACTTAACTACATCCGCTTTAGTGCCTTAAAACGGTAACTTTCTAAAGCATACTCCTTAGTAACGGCTAGGTTAAAAGGTTTGAAAAAATAATATTATTTATCCATGTAGATAGATAGATAAATCATTTATTTAGTGCACACAAAAGACACAACACGACACACAAAATCTTAATTAAATTATTGACAATTGTCATGTAGGTATGTTTAAAAACAAAGTGCCAACATAAAAAGAAAAAGGAAACCGAAACAAAAGAATAACAATAACAATATTATAACAATATTATTTACACATGGTCTTTTCGTATAAAAAATAGTTTTGCTTTAAAAAAATAATTAACAACACGCTATTTTTTCGCTACTTTTGGATACTCATCTAAAAACGACTTGAATGTTTAAAAATATTTTTACACAGAAAAATAGATGGCTGGAATTTCTTCATAAGTAACATAGCATATGTAAATCAAATAATATTTTGCAAACAAAACTGTTCAATAGGAGGTTCAATATTGATATTTTGGCATCGAGCGGGCGCACGGCCAGTACTGTATATCGCCATTATAAGTAGGTGTTATATATGACTATCTTAACATCCTCCTCACGTCAACATCATCAATTTGTGTCAATTTGTCATGTCTGTTCGAACACCACACTCGGCTGTTGATTAATTTGTGGCTTTCTGATGTTGCCATTCATTTTAGAAATTGTCGTTCTTTTTAAACTGTACTTATTCTACTTTGTTTTTTTTTGCTTACAATATTTTTTAAATAAATTCGTTCGTCCATAAATAATTCGCTCATTCATTCACTCAGTCAATACTAAGGACATTTTAAGTACCAACCTACCGGCCTTACAATATGGCGCCCAAAATCCGCCATGTTATTTTTTTGTTGAAAATTGAATCCAATAAAAAAAGTTAATAAAATCAAAAAACCCGACTGCTTCAAAAGGGAACTAAAAAGATGAAAGTCATGCTGTGCAGTCGGAGGATACATATTCGCGAGCTGGCTGACCAAAACCAGATGTATCCTCCGACTGCACAGCAAGATTTTCTTCTTGTTTACATCTTTTTAGTTCGCTTTTGAAGCAGTCGGGTTTTTTGATTTTATTAACTTTTTTTATTTACAACTTTTTAGTCATACTTTTTTTTTTCGAATGACTTTAAACATATATATAAGTGGTAACATATTTTCGTAATCACCTTTAAAAACCCTTCATTTTGATATCCCGCTCGATGGGTTTCGAGGAAAAAAATATTGAAATCCCTACAATATGGCGCCCAAAATCCGCCATGTTTCTTTTCTTTCAACGGCACTTATCTAAGAACACTTGGGCGGCCAAGAGCTATCTAACGATGTCTTAATTATAAAAATCCGTCAAGTGGTTTGAAAGATACGAGGTAATAAAGAATATTACATACATACACACATACAAGATACGCGCGAAAAACATAACTCTTTCCTTGCTGCCGGTTAAAAAGCATGTTAGGTTTGAATACCTACTAAGTAGTAATGGAAGCAAGTACCCAACAGCAGCGCATAGAAACTGTAATCTCATTGTAACACAGTAGGTAAAATGTAGATATTATTTATTGAATTGTAAAATTACTAATAATATATATACCTACATATATAATTTATATATATTATTAATTATTATCTCCTTTATTTATCTGTTTTCTTATTATTTACATTTTTTAATATTTCTATAAAATAAATTAAAAATCAAAAACATTAAAAAATATAAAAAATAGAGGCCCACCGGTATCGGGAACAGGATCCAAGCTACCGGTGGTCAGGGCTCCTGAGAGAGGAACCTCCTAACAATACGAGCCGTGTCCAGGAGTACCGCTTTCTGGATCAAGCCCTTGATCCAGCTGCCCAACGAGAGCCTCCTCAGATGTTCGTTGAGGCTCTTGGCTATTATACCATTGGCCGTCACGACTATCGGCATAATGACTGCTGTATTCACATCCCACATGTCGACAACCTCGCGAGCCAGATCAAGATACTTACTTTTCTTATCTCTCTCCGCCTTCACGAGGTTCTCGTCATGGGGGACCGCTATATCAACAATCATTGCCGCTCTAGTCGGTCTATCACCACTATGTCAGGCTTATAAGCAACAACAGTCCTGTAAGTGATGATAGACCGATACCAATACAACGTGACATTGCCATTTTCGAGAACTGGGTCGGGCACATACTAACTTATAGTAAGGCACTTTCGATTCCACAAGATTGTATTTAAGAGCAAGTTGCTGGTGGATAATCCTGGCTACAAGGTTGTCTCTATGCAAATAGTCTCCGTTAGCCAGACTAGAACAACCGGAAATAATGTGTCTGATTGATTCCCCCGGCCGGTGACATACCCGACAAATGTCAACCGTGCCGTCCTTCACAATATATTTCCCGTAGTTGTTTGTCATCATAACTTCGTCCATAATCGCAAAGACAAAATCTTCAGTTTCCCCGAAAAGGTCTAATAATAATAATAATTATTATTGTTTATTCAAAACAGCTAGGTAGTAATCTTTTTGTTCCAAACCTCATAATTTATTCGGCTTTTAGCACAAATAAGGGTAGTCAGATCAAGGACGATCATAATAGGGAAGTTTGAGCCATCCCCGATTCTGAAAAGTTATTTCATTTCAAATGAAGAGATTTATTGAACGTAAAAAATTCGACGAGATAAGTAGCCGTTTCTGTGAAAGGATAATGGAAGATCAAGATTTTTTTTTTCTGATATTATAAACTAACTGTTGCCCGCGAATTCGTTCGAATCAAGCTTGTAAAATATATTTTTACTTTTCCCACAGGAACTGTGAATTTAGAAACTGAAACTTATAACATCAGTGAAAGGCCCGTCAATATCGGTTGATAGCCGGAACAGACAGACAGACAAAAATCTTAAAAGTATTTGTTATAGTACCGTATATATACTTTCACATGCATTCAATAAAACGTTGGTATTTTGATATTAGATACAGACACTTCAATTTTGTTTATTTGTATAGACGAAGTGATTTGTATACGTTTGTGTTTCAATCACGCAAAAATGGCTGATCGGTATTGTTGAAATTTTGCACCCAGATATAATAAAAGCTGTTTGCAGATAAAACACTTTTCATACCTGAAATGCCGCTGGGTTTAGCTAGAGTTGAAATATTTTCTTGAATACTTAAGTGAATATTTTGTCCTTTTCGTCCGATTTCTAGATGATTGTTAACATTTGTTAACTTTTTATTTCGTACATTATTGTTTTGTTTGTGTTTTTTTTCAATTTCGTACGACTTATTGTCGGGCCTACGTTGTCCCCCCATATCCAAGTACTAATGCTGTAACATGGAAATATTGTAAACAAAAAAAAATAAAAGAGTAACCATGGAGTTTCTTGCCGGTTCTTCTCCATAGGAAACGACTAACCCGAACCGTGCACCTTTTGTCGACGTTTTATAAGTGCCCATGTAGGCCTATGTAAAATAAAAATATTTGATTTTGATTAACTCGTAAAACGGCTAGGTTGATGGTATGTTCGGCATTTTACAAAGTTTCATCTGTCTGAATATTTTAATTACCACAATGAACTCCGCCAACTCACAGACACGGTAGGTATGTAGCTAGGTACAACAGAATTGAGGGTGAGGGTTTTGGAATGATGACATCTGTCCTCGATACGTGGAACCCTTCCAACGCGACCCTTCGGTGTTCCCTACCACGAAAATTTACTGTTACAAATGTTTGCACTCAGCACGAACGAAGTACGTACTAATTTAGAATTTAATTTAGCATCTAGGCTAGGTATAAGGTAAGAAAATTGAGCCGCAAACCACTTGGTAGTAATCGTGAACAAAACATTTTACAATGTACGAGTAGGTATATACTCGCCAACGGAATAAAATTCCGTTCCAAGTTTCTAACGTCGAATTCTTATAGGTAGGTACCTATTCATATATTCAATCCAGCCCAATGATTTTCTAGTACAGTGGTGGGCAAACTTTCTTAGTGGGAAATTTCAGAGGAGGGCCAGAATTTTGTGTTGAAACTTTTAATCATATAACATATCCAGCCAGTGTAAAAGCCTTTAAAGCATATTTGGTTTTAGCATGCTTGGTGTTAAAATGGCGAGCGGTGATAACGACTAACGCCAACGACCATGATGGAACAAAACGCGCACTACGCACTTCACACCCGGGCGACCCGAAATTTTGTAGTTTTTAGGGTTCCGTACCCAAAGGGTAAAAATGGGACCCTATTACTAAGACTCGTCTGTCTGTCTGTCCGTCTGTCACCAGGCTGTATCTCATGAACTGTGATAGCTAGACAGTTGAAATTTTCACAGATGATGTATATCTGTTGCCGCTATAACAACAAATACTAAAAACAAATTAAAATAAATATTTAACTGGGGCTCCCATAAAATAAACGTGATATTTTTGCCGTTTTTTGTGATAATGGTACGGAACCCTTCGTGCGCGAGTCCGACTCGCACTTGGCTGGTCTGTTGCCGCTATAACAACAAATACTAAAAACAAATTAAAATAAATATTTAACTGGGGCTCCCATACAATAAACGTGATATTTTTGCCGTTTTTTGCGATAATGGTACGGAACCCTTCGTGCGCGAGTCCGACTCGCACTTGGCCGGTTTTTTTAACTAAGTGCGACCTAACTGCAGTTTATTTTCAATTGGCGATGTTATAAATGAAATGAAGTATGCTTACCAAAATCAAATGGGTAAAACGTTCTCTATGTACTCAACTCTAGGTACCTACTCCTTATTCCTTCAATAAAGTTACGTATTTGTTTTTATTATGAAGAGGCTCGCGCTTGACTAGTATCTCACATGATGGTATACGATGATGTCGTCGATGGTAAAGCACGCTTGTCTAGAGGAAACCTATTCACTCTTGACTTAAAGACCCCCAGGAAGTACCTAAAAAAAAAAACAGGTCTTCGAAACTCACACTTGCCCCATTTTCCCCTCAGCCAATGTTATTAGATATAACAAACACACTAACTCCATAATTACCATATTTCGTGTGAGCCATAAAGCTTCTTAAATACCAGTCTACTTATTATGAGGCCCATCAGTCAAATAAATGCAAATATGCAGCTTTACATAAACTGGCCCCGAGCAACTTAGGGCACGCGATCGGTGGAGGTAACAAGGGCACTTAATTACTTTTTAATTGGCCTTTTATTTTTCGCTTCTCTGTGGCAGGTTAAGATTTTTAAATAGTTTTAATGAGGCACAAGGTTGGCTGCTCTGAGTGGGTTTGCCAGATTAAAAAACATTTTAATTAAACACATCTCGAGGGGTGAACCTCATTGGAGTTAAATGTTAATTAGGACTTTGCATCCGACTATGGAGCTGTGTGATAAGCATATAAAATGATGATACTTTTTTAAGCAATTTTTGGCGATACTCGACTGTCATTATTTATTTAAATCTTAATAGAATACTTTCTTAGACACAAGCCTCGAGCATTATTAAAGCCTTAGCAAAATGAAACTGAATCCCAACAGTATCAAAGACGTTCTTTAAAACAAGAATGAAAATAAAACTTTGTTAAGTTGGAGATTTCCAAGAAAGCCGAGGTCGAAAGCCGCAGGGAGAGCAAACTCTTTAAGACGAGTGGCCACTGTTCTCATTACTCTAAAAGCCTGTATATCATAGCCACAAAAGGTGTATAGATACTTTATATCTAGTCTTTTATATTTTGCCGATACAGTGCTTCATTTTTATGCGTTATGGATATGAAGCACTAACTTAGGTTATTAATTTCGCCTAGATACCGGTTTTGCAAATTGAAAACACATTACCGATATTAGTTATCTGCGAATGAGATGAAAACGTGTAGGTGGGACATCTATCAAGTCTGAGGGTGCATGTTTTGTATTGAATTCAATTGGATGTGGTTCAACTAAATATAAATTCTTTAATATTAATAAACTGATTCCCTATGTACAGGCTTGCCTAAGCTGGGAAATCAGCGAGTCTTAATCCCTCTATGCTACTTCGATTATTGAAAGTGTGTTGCAAGTGTGACGGTGGAGTAGGTGTCAGTGCCTGTAACACAGGTTAGTTCTTAGCGCAGGGCTGGGTCTTGCTCTGCTCTCTGCTGCAGCGCGCCTCATTCACCTGCTTTATTTATGTGGTAGTATTAAGGATAATTATGTACTCAAATATTTGTTGATGAATAAATAAATTGAAATTGAAATCTAGGTCTTACATTATTGAGTAAAAACATGATCGTCAACGTCAAATAACGACGGTTATGATTTGAAAAACCAACTTTGATCTCCTATTCATTTTTCATTATTCCTGCCCTTGTGCCATGTTACTTGGACACCACACGTTTTCTTCTTGTTTTACGCGGATCCCTAATACGTTTTCCAAAATAAATGTAGCCTGAGTAGCTCCTTATAACGTCAACTATCTGCTAGTGAAAGTCCCGTCGAAATCGGTCCAGCCGTTCCGGACATTTCCCGGAACAAAACGACAGACAAACATTATTAAAATTGAGTTTTTGTTCTACAACCAGGTTGTCTGGCTGTCTGCGGGCGATGTGATCAAAGTAATTTAGGACACGTTGGTAGCAGCAGATCGTGGGGGCCTGCAGCCGAATTGCGTAAGTATATTATCCAAAGCAAAAGAATCGATTCCTTCCCAAAAACGAGTTTTCGTATCAATGTGCACTACGTAAAGTCGGTTTTGGGAAAAAATCGATTCTTTTGCTTTGGATAATATACTTACGCAATTCGGCTGCTGGTGTTGGTCGGGCATTAACTTATTCATGCGCTTGGCTGTCCATGGTATGCGCAGCATTCTCTTTCATTACCACATTTCATAAGCATCTATCTTTTGCGATCCACCGTGCGAATTCGGAGCCGTAAAGAAATATCTAGAACAGCAGAGTTCTCACGAGTCTCTTATTTGTGTTACTGGAGACATTTCTGTTTTGCCATTTCCTCGACATCTTGCTCATAGCAGTCTTGACCAGCTGTGTATACGTCTCCGAATTTCTCCGTCGCAGCCTCCCTGATCGCTGATCATGGAGCCCGGGAACACAAATTCACTCGTAAACTCTAGATCTACAAGTTCTCCTGTGCGTGTGATTAGTCCAGCTCGGTCGAAGATGATTACTTTGATTTATTGATCGACAGTAGGTACTACCATCTCGCTCTCACGCTCCACTCTGGAAAATAGTTCCGCAAGTTCGTGTTCTGAAGATGCAAACAATGTGGTGTCATCTGCGTACCGGAGATTGCAGATCTTGATGACACCTATCGCAATACCTCCCTCCAACTCTTCATTTGAGTAGATAGATCCTTTTCTGCACATTTTAACCGATTTTCGAAAAAGGAGGAGGTTCTATGTTCGACTTCTTCTTGTATGTTTTTTTTTATGTATGTTCACCGATATCTCCGTCAATTGTGGACCGATTTTGAAAATTATTTTTTTGTCTGAAAGAGTATATTCTGAAATTGGTCCCATTTTAATTTGGTGGAGATCTGATGAAGAACTTCGAAGATATACGACAGAACTCTTGAATAAATAACGGCAAATCTGTCGGGACTGCTGCAATCGCATGTCTGTTTATTGTTTATACCATTTCATAACATAACATCACGCCAGTACGGTCTTAAGGGGTATGCAGATCTCTCATTTGATCGGTTTTATTCAAATTTCATGATATTCGCGTAATCTATTCTGGCGTTATAGGAAACTTACTAAACAACTTGCCTATTACGTAGGTACTACTGAAAAATAAAAAAACTTTTACAAAAGAATGCTACTGAGTTCCAAATAAGAAAACTACAAAGTGAAAATAACAATATTTTTGGAAGTCGGTGTTCATAACGCAAAAAAATGATGCCTACGAAAGACACCGACTTCCAAAAATAAAGTTATTTTTCACTTTGTAGTTTTCTTATTTGGAAGTCGGTGGTATATTTTTGTAAAAAAAAATTTTTATATGTAGTACTAAGTAGGTGGGCTAAGTTAAAATGCACCCAAAACATTCCACTTTTAAAAACATAAGAACTATAGCTACTTCAAAACAACTTCCACTGCTTTACTCATCCCTGCCCACGGAGGCAGACTAATAACTACTCACAGCTTCATATTCTAGGTCTTTAAAGTTGCACGCTTGGCTGGCACGTTTCGTTTGAGCTTCGCCTCGCCTTAGGGGCTAAATTACTCATGAGCCTGTGTGAAGTTCGCCACTTGAATCTGGTTATTATTGAACCATCTTTTGTGGTACTTTTATTATATGTTCCTATTAGACGACGATAGTCACCAACGACCTTGAGGGTATTCTATGTCTTGACGAAATAAAGGTTTAGATCAAAATGTAGATAATTCAATTGTCTCTGACATGGTGACAATTTCATCAAAAAACGTCCGGCGGTTTTTTGGTGCGATTGTCATTTTTTTGTCCTTGTTATCTATATATAACTTTTCATTACTCATACTCGGAAAGTAGGTCTGAAGTTGCTTGAGGAGCGGGTTGAAAGTAATACTTTTCAGCCCTAGGGAGAATCGCTTTCAACTGACAGCTGTCAAATTATTTTAAAAAAAACTAGTTCCTTTTCACATATCTATTGAACCATGTTCCAACTTTCTATACAACCACGAAGTAAAATTGAAATAACTTAAAGTTAAGTGTTGGCGACTGGCTGGGATTCCACCTTCTTTTTAAGAACTATATTTTGAACGGTGGTTCCATTTTCTTGTGTTTTTTACTTACGTTGTCAGTGTCAGTGATCCATTGCTTTGTACATAGTTTGTTCTGGTATTAAATAGCAATTATAACATCTAACAGTGTTTCTACCATCTCCAACCCATCCTACATAACTACAGTCCACATTGCTCATCAACATTTTGGTCAATTCTCGCCGTAAAAATAAACCATTTTTCAACATTTTCATTTTGACGTAAGTTTTTTAATTTTTTCATTTCGATTAGTAAACATTCATTTCGTCATTCTTATTCATTAACCATGGTGGAAACACGTAGTCAAAGCAAGGCAAACACGGACACTACGGCCACGGAAGTCAATCGGACGCAGCCCGAACGTCGCGAACGTTCACGGGGCGGCGACCGGCCGGCTTTGGCCACAGCAATTAGCTCGACCACACAGCCCGCGGGCACTGAACCTTGCGACCAAGCACAACCTAGCCTCGCAAATCGCCCAAGCGTTCGACCTAATTCGGATTTAGACGCAAAAGCAAAAGCACCTTCACGCAGCGCACATAGTGTTCATAGTACACATTCGTACAGTGAACGCACTCACTCCTCGAGGTCTTCGGCGACCGTTCGCGCTCACAAACTGGCCATCGAAGCTGACGCATTGCGGCGCCGTGTGGAGCGCGAACGTCAACAAGTGGAGCGTGAGCGCGAGCTTGCGCGACAGCAGGCGGAACGTGACCACGAGCTTGCGCGACAGCAGGTGGAACGTGACCGCGAGCTTGCTCGCCTCGAGGCTGAGGCGGAAGAGACGGAATTACAAGCCAGACTAGCCGCTCTGGAAACATCAGATAAGTCATCTAAATCCCATTGTTCACGTTTGTCTAATTGTCATTCCGCAAAACGCACCGCGACGTGGGTTCTCGAGCAGAACATGACCACGGTAAGTAACGCGAATATGCCTGGTGAGGCACCGACTGTCACCTTGGGCAACCCCCAAGGACAATATTCGCAGCCGGCCGCCCCTACCAACACGGTATCGTTCTACGTATCGAATGTCAACCATGCAGCCCCGTCGTCAGATACACGCGCCGCCTGTAGCAACTACCACAACGATGCATCACAAAAATTAAATACGTCTGAACGTCTTATCTCAGACCCCGTAACTCAGCTTACCCAAGCTATAAACGCCCTTTCCAGCAAACCAAAGAGACCCGAACTCATCACGTTCTCGGGCGAAGTTAGCCAGTGGATGGCGTTCAAAAGTAGTTACGAACGAACTAAATCTAATTTTTCTCCGTCAGATAATTTAGATCGTTTAAACAACGCTGTGCGCGGTCCGGCGTACCAGTCCGTGGCGTCTCTCCTGTGGACTTCTGGGGAACCGGATGACATCATGAGCGCCCTAGAGCAGACGTACGCGCGCCCGGAACTTCTCGTCGCTTGCGAGGTCGCCGAGCTGCGCAACAGTCCTAAGCTAAGTTCTCCCGAAGAATTAAATCGTTTAGCAAATAAATTACGCAACTTCGTGACAACGCTTAAGCTACTTAATCAGAGCGAGTTCTTATGGTCACCAGAGCTCTTTCGGTGCATATTGATGAAGTTGAGCGAGCACACGCGTGCTCGTTTTACAGACTTTGCTTCCGTTAATGCACCCAATCAACCAAACTTAACAAAATTGGATATTTTGTCACGCTTTCTTTTAGTAGAGGCTGATAAACAGTTAAAATATAACTTTGTTTCCGACAATACGGTTAAGGCACAGAACACTACGCATCCTACTAGATTCCAATTGAAGAAGGAAACAATTCATGCCACCGTATCTAACAACAAAGTGCCCGAGCGTTGTACCTATTGTAAACAAGGACCTCACAACATAAAAACCTGTAAAGTTTTTTTAGCGCTCTCAATAGACGACAGATGGCGTTGGGTCCGTGAGACAAAAATATGCTACCGGTGTTTGAAGTCCAGCCCACACACTTGGAATTTTTGTCGCGCCAAACGTTGTGGAGTAGATGGATGTCCGAGACGTCACAACGCGCTCCTTCACGGCACAATGACAGCGAACTCCAAACCTAGCGTAGCATCCAGCAGCCAATGCAACAATACTCAAACTTTGTTTGCTGAACCGACCACTGTTGTCAACGTGGACAATCCAACCAACGAATTTGAACCATCTGTCAAAATTGGAAATACATATTCTGATACCTTAATTGATGTCACAGGGACTTCGCGGTCAACCGATCGCCCTCGCGGGCTGCTGAAGGTAGTCCCGATCGTGCTCGAGGGTCCTGACGGCGAGTTCCACACGACGGCGTTACTCGACGAGGGCAGTACTGCGACGCTCATTGACGGCGAGGTTGCTGCGCGCATCGGCGCGAAACCCACCTGTCAGGAGCGGCTACGCATTGAAGGCGTCAGTGGTATGACGAAAGAAGTTGACATAAGTTACGTAGACTTTTATATTCGAGGTCGAAATTTGTCTGTTCGTTATTTAGTAAAACACGCGCGTGCAATCAAACCTTTGGGGTTGCGCGCGCAACACCCAGGCAAAATTATTTTCTCGGATTATGATCATTTGGTAGACTTATCCGACGAACTTTCATACACTGACGTCACCCCTACTGTCCTCATTGGTGCACCAGATTGGCACCTGTCTTTAAGTCGCGAAGTGCGATGTGGCAAAAAAAGTGATCCTGTCGCCTCGAGAACTTTGTTAGGTTGGGTACTTCACGGCGCGCTTTCCGTTTCGTCTAAGCCACTCGAATTTGTGAACCACGTATCGGACGATTTAGACATTCTCATCAAAAGTCAATATGACATCGATGCCTTAGGCATAACGAAAAGCGCCCCTCGACCAAACGATGACGATAAACGAGCCGTAGACATTATCGAATCATCGGCGCGCCAACTTGATGACGGACATTTTGAAGTTGGCCTACCCTGGAAGAAAGAACTGCCAAAGACTATACCTGACAGTTACCCGCAGGCATTATCGCGCTTCAAGGCCCTCGAACGCCAGATGGCAAAAGATGAATCGTTCGCCACAGCTTTTACCAAATTCGTAGACGACGTCATCGCAAAAGGCTACGCTGAGGAGTGCGAACCAATCACCTATCACCAACGGAAACCACCAAATGGTTCATGCGCCGACGTAGAAGCCGGTATTCGTTGGTACCTGCCTATTTTCGGCGTACTACACCCCCAAAAGAAGAAGCTCAGAGCGGTCCACGACGCCGCCGCGGCATCGAAGGGTGTAAGTTTAAACAGCCTGCTCCTACAAGGTCCAGACTTACTTTGTTCTTTACTAGATATCTTGTTCCGTTTTAGAGAAGGCGCCGTTGCTCTAAACGGTGACATAAAGGAAATGTTCCCTCAAATAAAAATCGCTCCAAGAGACAGAGACGCCCAACGTTTCCTCTGGCGTGGCAAAGAAGGCGAACTGAAAGAGTATCGTATGTCCTCTATGATTTTTGGCGCAGTTTCGAGTCCGTTCATTGCACTCTACATTAAAAACAAAAATGCAAGAACACTCCAAGCCGATTACCCCGCCGCCTGTAAGGCAATAATTGACGACCACTATATGGACGACTATTTAGGTAGCCATTCCAGTGTCGCCGACGCGGCGCAGCTGGCCGCCGACGTAGTCACGGTTCACAAAGCCTGTGGTTTCGAGATGCGCGCGTGGACGTCAAACGACCCGGAGGCACTTTCGCTTATCCCAAAGGAACTTCGAAGCAACTCAACCTCAGACGTCTATTTACCGCCTAGTAGCGAGGTTGGCGTATTGGGTGTTAAGTGGAACCCACGTCAGGATTCGCTGGGTTTCCGAGCAGTGTCGCATTTACCGGCCGGCGGTACCTTAACCAAACGTAGTCTTTTGTCAAACGTCATGAAGGTCTATGACCCCCTCGGCTTATTAATGCCGGTCATCATCTGGGGCCGCATTCTGATACAGAAACTATGGAGGGCAGGGGTCGGCTGGGACTCACCGCTTCCAGACACGTACGTTAATGAATCTGAAGACTGGTTTTTACAATTGCAGGTCGCGTCCAACATAAAAATACCTCGTTGGTATATGACTAAGACAGATGTAGTGGATACCCAACTGCATGTATTAGCCGATGCTGGCGAACAAGCTTATGCATGTGCTGCCTATTGGCGTTTTAGATACGATGACGACTCCGTGTCGACAACTCTAATCGGCAGTAAAGCACGCGTTTCGCCCTTAAGGCCGGTCTCAATTCCACGCATTGAGCTACAAGCTGCGCTTATAGCCTCTCGTTTCGCGCAAACAATTTTGCAAGCACATCAAATTAAGCCCTCCGAGATCACTTTTTGGACAGACTCAACCACCGTCCTTAAGTGGATTCGGAGTGATGCTCGGGCGTTTAAACCATTCGTGGCGCACAGGTTGGGAGAGATTTTAGAAACCACAAACCCGTCCAACTGGAGGTGGATCCCTACCTCTCTCAACGTCGCCGACGATGCCACAAAACCTAAAAAATTAAACCTCACAGAGTCTCATCGATGGTTTACGGGTCCTCTGTTTCTGTTGCAGCAACCATACGCTTGGCCGACCGAGCGAGTTGCTGACATCGAGGAGACTCTACCAGACTTCGAGTTGAAATCGGAGCTGGTGGGGTTGCTCCTCGACGTTCCGTTCTCGAATCCAGTACCTGACGCGTCGCGTTTTAGCTCTTGGCTGCGCCTTTTGCGCGCTACCGCCCGTGTTCTCCAGGGTGCGCGATTATTCCGGCTTAAATTGTCTCGGTCAATAGATCAAAATTCAAATATATACATCGACAGCACTACATCTCCTTCACAAGTTCACGCGGCGGACATCATAACAGCTGAGAAGATGATACTCCAACGAGCTCAAAGAGAGTCGAATCTTCACAGCCCATAGCGAAAAACAGCCGAATAGCAAAACTCGCGCCAACTCTTGGCCAGGATGGCTTGCTGCGACTGGACTCACGGACAAAGTATGCGCCAGGAGTGAGTGAGAGAGCTATATCACCTGCAATTCTGGATGGTCGCCATCACATCACACGACTCCTCATCCTTCACGAACATATTCACGCCGCACATTGTTTTACCGAACTTGTACTTAATGAGCTCAGGCAGAAGTTTTGGATACTCAAAGCAAGAGACAGCATCCGTAGCGTCGCCAAAGCCTGTCTCCAATGCAGAAGGTGGAAGGGCCAACCTGCTCGACCTCAAATTGGCAATCTTCCGAAAGAGCGACTCGATCATCACAAGAGGCCGTTCACCCACGTGGGCCTAGATTATTTCGGTGCGATCACGGTCACAATATTCCGACGCCACGAAAAACGCTACGTCGCGCTTTACACATGCCTAGTAACGAGAGCCATCCACTTAGAACTTGTCTCTTCACTTTCATCCGATGCTGCCATTATGAGCCTAAGACGTTTTATTGCTCGCCGAGGATCGCCTTCAACAATATTTACAGATAATGGCACCAACTTTGTCGGAGCCTCCCGAGAGCTACGATCATTACAAGACGACGCAGTGCAAGAATACGCCACAAACCACAAAATCGAATAGCGTTTCATCCCACCGGCATCTCCGTTCATGGGCGGAGCATGGGAAAGATTGGTAAGAACCGTGAAGACAGCCCTGAGAGCCTGCCTCGCTGAAAAAGTATTAAAAGAAGACGTACTATCCACACTACTCCTTGAGGCAGAAGCCATAATAAATTCGAGACCTCTCACGTATGTGCCATCTTCAACCGACTCACCAGAAGCGATCACTCCTTTCCATTTCATCCTGGGTTCCTCTTCAGTCGTACCTTGGACCAGCACGCTCACAGACGCAGACTTAGACAGAAGGTGTGACTGGCGTCGAAGCTTACGTCTGGCAGATCAGTTTTGGGCACGATGGCTTCGCGAGTACCTGCCCACGCTCCGAGCAAGGGGACCCTCCACCAACACATTTAGTTTCAGTGAGGGAGACGTGGTGCTGATCGCCGACCCTACCCTTCCACGTGGCTTATGGCCGTTAGGAAGAATAGTGTCGGTCTACCCAGGGCCAGACGGAGCGGTCCGCGTGGCAGACGTCCGCACTAAGGGCGGCATACTGCGCCGACCGGCCCGTAAGCTCATTTTAATGGAAGCTGCTTCCCAGCCAGTAGCCACCGGTTGTTAGTGTCCCACTGGGGGTCCGGTATGTTGGCGACTGGCTGGGATTCCACCTTCTTTTTAAGAACTATATTTTGAACGGTGGTTCCATTTTCTTGTGTTTTTTACTTACGTTGTCAGTGTCAGTGATCCATTGCTTTGTACATAGTTTGTTCTGGTATTAAATAGCAATTATAACATCTAACAGTGTTTCTACCATCTCCAACCCATCCTACATAACTACAGTCCACATTGCTCATCAACATTAAGTATTGATTAAAGAATATATATTTTTTCTTAGATTTGGGCAAAATATTTACCATTTTTTCAATGATGAAAATAAAAAATAATGGCTGAATAGCAGGCCGGCCACAGAAAAAATAACAAACAAAATAGGCGGGAAAGCGGCAATAATTTTTTCTTTAGCTAATTCATGTTTTTATTTTTATTTCCTTGTATTTGTAATGAAAAGCACAGTGTTTATCTCGGGTTAAAGACTTATTTAGTCCCTCGAACTATTGGCGCCCTCACTTCGTTCCGGGCGCCAAACCCCGTCTCGGGACTAAATATGTTACTTTCACCCCTAAGATAACAATGTACTATTACAAATTAATTACACTATGTTATACGAATAAAACTGAAAATGTTCATAGATAGAATTATTAAGAAAATGGTCTTATGTAACATATGTTTTTATCGTACATAGGCTTGCGCTTGACCACTATCTCACCTGATGGTAAGCTATGATGTGGTCGAAGGTGTAGCACGCTTACCTAGAAGTAACTTATTCACTCTTGACTTAAAGACTCCTAGATTGTAGCTATCGGGAAAAACAGACTTCGGTAAGGAATTCCACTCCTTAGCTGTACGCATTATGAAAGTATTTCCAAAACGTTTAGTGCGTACGGGTCCACAATGTACCGATGGCGCATCGCCGTACGTCTTGTAGTCCGATGATGAAACGGGCTTCTTTGGCGGAATTAGATCAAGCAATTATTATTATTAGATTTTTCTGCTATAAAATTACGACAAGCCGTTTAGTCGTGATTCTCATTTTAAAATCAGCTACCGAGGGGTATCTGCGCCTTAATCGAAGCGCAGAGCAGGGTGGCCAAGTGGTAATAGTGTGGTAACGGCCGCGACTTACAAGTTTTAGGTCGTAGGTTCGAACCCAGGCAGGAGCTTTACTTTGTGTAAATTATTTCATCACGGCTACTGAAAAACATCGTGAGGAAACTGGCATGTCCTAGCACTAAACATTCGAAAACATGTGAAATCCACCAATCCGCACTGGGCCCTCGTGGTGATTCAGGCCCTATCCCATGACCCTCATGGTTTGGCTTCGGTGTTATAGTAAGTATTGGACCTTATTTATAAAAATAATTATCTTAACTGACATTAGTGGATTCTTTATTCAAATTCTGTACCTATTATAGAGAGTTTGAATTTAGAATCTGCTAATTAGAGTGCGCGTAAGATAAGTCTGCGCGCGGCCAAAATCGGAACTAATCATTTGTCATTTTTGTCAGGTGTCAAGAGAGTGTGTTGTATTCCGTGTTTTTATTCGTTTTCAAAGTAAATAATCGCTATCATTATGCCAAAAGTAATTTAAAGTGCTGGCAGAGATGATTTCTTGAAGTGAACAAGACAATAACAGGCCTACGGTACCGTTTTACAAAGATAGAGCCCGCGTTGATTATTTGACAGTAAGTTTTAGGGATACCAGTATAGTAAAATTTCCCTAAATGTTTGTACTACCGATGCCGCTTCTTCAAAAATTTTTGAAGAAGAAATAAAAAAAGAATTGTAATTGAAATGGACGGTATTAGCCACTGCAGAGCCATTGTTAGACCAAATTTAGCAGTAGGTACTACTAAGTATTCAATAAAAGATTAACTATAATTTTCATCATATTTCATGCAATTAGAAAAAGCTAGTAATTAATTATGCTTAACTTAAATTACTTTAGGTTTCGAGTATTGAAAAATTACAATTGATAAAATGAAGGAAAAAAGATGAGTTATGCTGGCAACATTAGCACGCCACCCGTCGGGCGCAAACTTACCTTGCGCGCACTCTAGTTGATAGTTTCGACAAACGATTTGAAATCTAATCCGGAGTCTGTGTTTCCCGATAGCTACAACCTCGGGGTTTTTAAGTCAAGAGTGAAGAGGTTTCTTCTAGGCAAGCGTGTAACATCGTTGACCACATCATCGCTTTCCATCAGGGTGAGATAGTGGTCAAGCGCGAGCCTATCAATAATAATAAAAAAAAACAAATTTTCAAATAGTTGTTTCTGATACTATGCCGTTACAACGGCTTTCTGTTTCTTTTTTAAATATCGGCAGTAGGTAGATTGTTCAGTGATTATCAAAAGTATTATAAGAGAGATTGTTATAAGAATATAAAAATCCCGAAAGCGATCTTCACCCAAGAGTTTAATAATGAATATTTGCTGAAAATAAGAAGCATTTTTCGGGAAAAATATTAAAAGTACCTAAAGGTATAGCTATGAAGTTAAATACAAAATGCGATGTTGGAAAAATAGATCGATAGGTGATATAAAATATTCTAGAAACTCATCTGCCTAGCCTTTTTCCCAACTATATTGGGGTCGGCTTCCAGTCTTACCGGATTCAGCTAAGTACCAGTGTTTTACATGGAGCGACTGCCTATCTGACCTCCACAACCCAGTTACTGGGTAACACGGTACCCCTTGGCAAGACTGGTGTCAGATCTCAAGCTTCTGACTACCTGTAACGACTGTCAAAGATCTTCAAATGACAGCCGGGACCAACGGCTTAACGTGCTTTCCGAGGCACGGAGGAAACTCGGTATGTTGAAATGGTCACCCATCCACTGACCGACCACGTCGAGTGTTGCTTAACCTTGATGTTCAACCCGTGCGGTTGTTATTATTTAGCCACGACCTCAAACTCGGTATGTTGAAATGGTCACCCATCCACTGACCGACCTCGTCAAGCGTTGCTTAACCTTGATGATCGACCCGTGCGGCTGTTATTATTTAGCCACGAGCTTAAAAATATTCTAGAAACTAACAAAGTTTAATGATTCAAATTGAAATGTCCTGAATGTGTTAAAGCCGAAACAATGTTGTCTCTTACATAAGACAAGGTCACGAACTCACGATCACATGGCACAGAGCCAGCAAACTGTGCGCCCGTATTTGAACAGTCCACAGACAATCTCCATATTTGTCAATAAAAGTTACGCAAGCACGACGAATACCAATAAGAGAAGTCCTCTACGCAAACAAACGGTCGAAACTTGCTTTCGAATTCGGTATTAAACATTTTTGTGATTTATTTTACATTTGTGATCTAAATTATTACTGTTTTTCGGTAAAATACGGAACAGCTGTGTGGCTGATCATTATTATCAATACATATAATAAATCTGTAGAAAAATATTTTTTGTACATCGAATAAATTTCCAAAAAAAATTGCCAGGGTGTTAAAGGATAACCAACAGAACCCATTTCCAGCATTTTTGGAATTTTTGTCTGTTTGTCTGTTTATTTGTGCAAGCATCACGTCAAATGTACGAAACCAATGTATATAACGTTAATACATAAAAATTGTGCGTAACTTGAAGAATTACTTAGTTTTTGTTTCATCGCAATCGGTTCACTCTATCAAAAGTTAGATGAATTTAAAGTGTTCAAGAAGTAAAATTATCACAACACACGCAATTCAGATACTCGGACAGTTGAACTCGATATTCGATAGATGGCGTTGTGCATTTGAAGTCATTTTCTGAATGGCGGTGTTAAGATTATACGCGAAAGAATGACCCTAGAAAAAAAAATTGGTATGTAGGTATGTATGGTAGGCAGGAAGGTAAGTAGGATAGGGTTGGCTTGGCAGGCAGATGACGGGAGCGAAGCCGCGGGCACAGCTAGTATGTAATATATTAGCTCATTTCAATCTGAGGCTGATCAATGTCAGGTTTAAACATTCCTGAAGTAGTTAACCTTTGCAGATTTATAATGAATGATGAGATATGGAATCAGTTCTTATCTGCAACTTAACCATGCACCACTTCCCTGACTTCTAAAACGGCTTACTGCCGGTTTCCCAGCTCTCAATTATCGGGCTGATAACGTAATCGAGGATTAATCACCTGTTAATTCTACTTTCAGCTTCTCAAGTCCCAAATTAATGTGACAAGCGTTTAACAATTTGTCACAATTGACAAAAATCTCGAATTAACCACATGTTACAGCAGTTTTGGGTTTCTGAGAACCTTTTTCAATGTTTATCTCTTGTCAACGAGAATCATTTATGATTGTTGGAAATTGGTCGATTATTCGCAGATTAGTATTTTTATTAGTATTAGTATATTTTATTATTCAGATTAGTATTATGATTTTAAAGCCTTATATTACGATAAAAAAAGGACCACAAAAATTTTGATCACCCATCCTAAAGTCACCCCGCTAGGTTAAACAACATCCACCAAGGTCACCCATCCAAACACTGACCTTGGTAAGTGCTGCTTACCCTGGCAGGATCACCCATCCGAAAAAAAACGAACCAAAAAAAAAAGTGGTCATCCATCCCAAGACAGACCTTGGTAAGTGTTGCTTAACCTGTGTGGGGGGTCACCTATCCAAAAACTAGCAAATAAAAAAAAACGTGGTTACCAATCCAAAAATCGTCCTTGGTAAGGTTTGCTTAACTTGGCGGCTACACCAACCCAGCCGCTCAAGATAAAATACTATTTAAAGTTACTGATTACGTTACGATTAGGGAAGCCAACGGAAATAAATTAATGCCAATTATTTAATGTAACAAGCGATTACGTAATTTCTCGATGATGAAGTGTTGAGAAACTCACTGACAACTGAGGGCTGGTAATTTGTGACAAATTGTCAGCCGATTTGAGATGTGACGACGACTTCAGAAACCGGCCCTTTGTATGGCTACTACGAAAATTAAAAAAAGAACAAATAAAAATTAACCATCCCAGCCCACCAACCAGTTTCCTTATAAGCCTTGACTGAACAAAGAAGATATAACACCCCATTTTAACAAATTCGCCCCTAGCCCCCAACCCACAAAGATAAATATTTAGACAAAAAGCCTTTAAGTTTAACCCCGCAGTTATGATAAAGGGGTTGTAATAAATTAGGTAGATCGTAGACCCACCGGCTGTTTCATGGCGAGATAGCTTACGCTTTGGTCTTACAAATCCTTTAATTAATTGGGATTTAAATGCAGATTAAAGGTCCGACCGCACTAGGCGTAACTACGCGACGCGACAAAATATATTATATGAGACAAAGTGTCGCGTCGCGTAGTTCCGCTGCCGCGTAGTGCGATTTATCTCATGCAATATCACACAAAGTATATTTGGTCGTGTCGAGTCGCGTCGCTCGGCTGACACGTAGTGCGGCCTGACATTTAGTATCTACATCTGCATTTAAAGCCGTAGACTATAAATGGGGCAGCGAACGGTAAGGTATAAGCTGCATTATGAATATAGGGACCTCCGACCTCGTTGTATTCATCAAGGATATGCCTTGATTGATGAATCGTGCGTGTTGATACAGCAGAAGTATTTGAAAATCGAAAGGGAGAGTCCTAAGCATATTCTAGACTAGCTGTGCCCGCGGCTTCGCTCCCGTCATCTGTCTGCCAACCCTACCCTACTTACCTACCTACCATTTTTGTTTCTATAGTCATCATTCATTCAGAAAAGGACTTCAAATGCACAACGCCATCTATCGAATATCGAGTTCAACTGTCCGAGTATCTGAATTGCGTGTGTTGTAATAATTTTACTTCTTGAACACTTTTCGCCTACTTTTCGGGGTGCATCTGTTCCTGTTACTGATCGGCTCGAGCTCCTTGGCATGGAGTTGACATCCAGTCTCAACTTCGGCGCCTCCATCGAGTACAAAGCCCAAATTGCGGCAAAGAAACTGGGCGTCCTAAACAGAGTGAAGCGATACTTTACGCCTGGACAGCTATTAACTCTTTACAAAGCGCAAGTCCGATCCTGCATGGAGTATTGCAGCCACCTCTGGGATGGCTCAGTGGAACGCAGAGCTAAGAGACTAATTGGCGACGTCAAACTGGTGGATGCCAAGCTTCACAGCTTAGCTCATCGCCGTAAGGTTGCCTGCTTGTCGGTATTCTACAGACTGTATTTTGGCGAGTGTGCTCATGAACTCCACGACCTCATCCCACCGGCCCCCTTCTACCATCGGACATCTAGACGCACTGCAAGTTACCATCCTCACCTAGTTGCTATTCCACCAATTCGCACCAAGCGCTTCCAAACATCCTTCATAATGCGCACTGCAAAAGAGTGGAACTCACTGCCTGCGTCTGTGTTTCCGAACGCATACAACCCAAATCTCTTCAAAGTTAGAGTGAACAGGCTACTTCTGGGTAAGCTCACTCCATCGTCGACTTTGTCTCTGTCACCTCTGACCTAGACTAGAGTCAAGAGCAAACCCATCCCAAATAAAAAAAAAAAAAAAAAAACTTTATATTCATCTAACTTTTGATAGAGTGAACCGATTGCGATGAAACAAAAACTAAGTAGTTCTTAAAGTTACGCACAATTTTTATGTATAAAAGTTATTTACATTGGTTTCGTACATTTCACGTGATGCGTGCACAAATAAACAGACAAAATTTCCTAAAATGCTGGAAACAGGTTCTGTTGGTTATCCTTTAACACCCTGGCTATTTTTTTTAGAAATATTTTATTATGTGTATGATGATGATTGATTATAAAAGCTCTATGCCAAGCTGTTTATGAATGAGGGAATCTATGGTTTTGAATATCATGAAAACGAAACAGTTTGAATTAAAATCCTAGAAATCAAATTCGTTATAGATTTAACTTAACTACATCCGCTTTAGTGCCTTAAAACGGTAACTTTCTAAAGCATACTCCTTAGTAACGGCTAGGTTAAAAGGTTTGAAAAAATAATATTATTTATCCATGTAGATAGATAGATAAATCATTTATTTAGTGCACACAAAAGACACAACACGACACACAAAATCTTAATTAAATTATTGACAATTGTCATGTAGGTATGTTTAAAAACAAAGTGCCAACATAAAAAGAAAAAGGAAACCGAAACAAAAGAATAACAATAACAATATTATAACAATATTATTTACACATGGTCTTTTCGTATAAAAAATAGTTTTGCTTTAAAAAAATAATTAACAACACGCTATTTTTTCGCTACTTTTGGATACTCATCTAAAAACGACTTGAATGTTTAAAAATATTTTTACACAGAAAAATAGATGGCTGGAATTTCTTCATAAGTAACATAGCATATGTAAATCAAATAATATTTTGCAAACAAAACTGTTCAATAGGAGGTTCAATATTGATATTTTGGCATCGAGCGGGCGCACGGCCAGTACTGTATATCGCCATTATAAGTAGGTGTTATATATGACTATCTTAACATCCTCCTCACGTCAACATCATCAATTTGTGTCAATTTGTCATGTCTGTTCGAACACCACACTCGGCTGTTGATTAATTTGTGGCTTTCTGATGTTGCCATTCATTTTAGAAATTGTCGTTCTTTTTAAACTGTACTTATTCTACTTTGTTTTTTTTTGCTTACAATATTTTTTAAATAAATTCGTTCGTCCATAAATAATTCGCTCATTCATTCACTCAGTCAATACTAAGGACATTTTAAGTACCAACCTACCGGCCTTACAATATGGCGCCCAAAATCCGCCATGTTATTTTTTTGTTGAAAATTGAATCCAATAAAAAAAGTTAATAAAATCAAAAAACCCGACTGCTTCAAAAGGGAACTAAAAAGATGAAAGTCATGCTGTGCAGTCGGAGGATACATATTCGCGAGCTGGCTGACCAAAACCAGATGTATCCTCCGACTGCACAGCAAGATTTTCTTCTTGTTTACATCTTTTTAGTTCGCTTTTGAAGCAGTCGGGTTTTTTGATTTTATTAACTTTTTTTATTTACAACTTTTTAGTCATACTTTTTTTTTCGAATGACTTTAAACATATAAGTGGTAACATATTTTCGTAATCACCTTTAAAAACCCTTCATTTTGATATCCCGCTCGATGGGTTTCGAAGGAAAAAAATATTGAAATCCCTACAATATGGCGCCCAAATCCGCCATGTTTCTTTTCTTTCAACGGCACTTATCTAAGAACACTTGGGCGGCCAAGAGCTATCTAACGATGTCTTAATTATAAAAATCCGTCAAGTGGTTTGAAAGATACGAGGTAATAAAGAATATTACATACATACAAACATACAAGATACGCGCGAAAAACATAACTCTTTCCTTGCTGCCGGTTAAAAAGCATGTTAGGTTTGAATACCTACTAAGTAGTAATGGAAGCAAGTACCCAACAGCAGCGCATAGAAACTGTAATCTCATTGTAATGTTACACAGTAGGTAAAATGTAGATATTATTTATTGAATTGTAAAATTACTAATAATATATATACCTACATAGTAACACAGTAGGTAAAATGTAGATATTATTTATTGAATTGTAAAATTACTAATAATATATATATACCTACATATATAATTTATATATATTATTAATTATTATCTCCTTTATTTATCTGTTTTCTTATTATTTACATTTTTTAATATTTTTATAAAATAAATTAAAAATCAAAAACATTAAAAAATATAAAAAATAGAGGCCCACCGGTATCGGGAACAGGATCCAAGCTACCGGTGGTCAGGGCTCCTGAGAGAGGAACCTCCTAACAATACGAGCCGTGTCCAGGAGTACCGCTTTCTGGATCAAGCCCTTGATCCAGCTGCCCAACGAGAGCCTCCTCAGATGTTCGTTGAGGCTCTTGGCTATTATACCATTGGCCGTCACGACTATCGGCATAATGACTGCTGTATTCACATCCCACATGTCGACAACCTCGCGAGCCAGATCAAGATACTTACTTTTCTTATCTCTCTCCGCCTTCACGAGGTTCTCGTCATGGGGGACCGCTATATCAACAATCATTGTGCGCGCTCTAGTCGGTCTATCACCACTATGTCATGGCTTATTAGCAACAACACTCTTGTCAGTGATGATAGACCGATCCCAATACAACGTGATATTGCCATTTTCGAGAACTGGTTCGGGCACATACTTATAGTAAGGCACTTCCGATTCCACAAGATTGTATTTAAGAGCAAGTTGCTGGTGGATAATCCTGGCTACAAGGTTGTGTCTATGCAAATAGTCTGCGTTAGCCAGACTAGAACAACCGGAAATAATGTGTCTGATTGATTCCCCCGGCCGGTGACATACCCGACAAATGTCAACCGTGCCGTCCTTCACAATATATTTCCCGTAACTAGTTGTTTGTCATCATAACTTCGTCCATAATCGCAAAGACAAAATCTTCAGTTCTACTAATATTTATTATTATTGTTTATTCAAAACAGCTAGGTAGTAATCTTTTTGTTCCAAACCTCATAATTTATTCGGCTTTTAGCACAAATACCTAAGGGTAGTCGGGTCAAGGACGATCATAATAGGGAAGTTTGAGCCATCCCCGATTCTGAAAAGTTATTTAATTTCAAATGAAGAGATTTATTGAACGTAAAAAATTCGACGAGATAAGTAGCCGTTTCTGTGAAAGGATAATGGAAGATCAAGATTTTTTTTTTCTGATATTATATACTAACTGTTGCCCGCGACTTCGTTCGAATCAAGCTTGTAAAATATTTTTTTTACTTTTCCCACAGGAACTGTGAATTTAGAAACTGAAACTTATAACATCAGTGAAAGGCCCGTCAATATCGGTTGATAGCCGGAACAGACAGACAGACAAAAATCTTAAAAGTATTTGTTTTAGTACCTTATATATACTTTCACATGCATTCAATAAAACGTTGGTATTTTGATATTAGATACAGACACTTCAATTTTGTTTATTTGTATAGACGAAGTGATTTGTATACGTTTGTGTTTCAATCACGCAAAAATGGCTCATCGGTATTGTTGAAATTTTGCTCCCAGATATAATAAAAGCTGTTTGCAGATAAACACTTTTCATACGGGAAATGCCGCTGGCTTTAGCTAGAGTTGAAATATTTTCTTGAATACTTAAGTGAATATTTTGTCCTTTTCGTCCGATTTCTAGATGATTGTTAACATTTGTTAACTTTTTATTTCGTGCATTATTTTTTTGTTTGTGTTTTTTTTTCAATTTCGTACGACTTATTGTCGGGCCTACGTTGTCCCCCCATATCCAAGTACTAATGCTGTAACATGGAAATATAGTAAACACAAAAAAAAAAAAGAGTAACCATGGAGTTTCTTGCCGGTTCTTCTCCATAGGAAACGACTAACCCGAACCGTGCACCTTTTGTCGACGTTTTATAAGTGCCCATGTAGGCCTATGTAAAATAAAAATATTTGATTTTGATTTTGATTAACTCGTAAAACGGCTAGGTTGATGCCGTTGATGGTATGTTCGGCATTTTACAAAGTTTCTTCGGTCTGAATATTTTAATTACCACAATGAACTCCGCCAACTCACAGACACGGTAGGTATGTAGCTAGGTACAACAGAATTGAGGGTGAGGGTTTTGGGATGATGACGTCTATCCTCGATACGGGAAACCCTTCCAACGCGACCCTTCGGTGTTCCCTACCACGAAAATTTACTGTTACAAATGTTTGCACTCAGCACGAACGAAGTAGTTACTAATTTAGAATTCAGTTTAGCATCTAGGCTAGGTATAAAGTAAGAAAATTGAACCGCAAACCACTTGGTAGTAATCGTGAACAAAACATTTTACAATGTATGAGTAGGTATATGCTCGTCAACAGAATAAAATTCCGTTCCAAGTTTCCAACGTCGAATTCTTATAGGTAGGTACCTATTCTTATATTCTATCCAGCCCAATGATTTTCTAGTACAGTGGTGGGCAAACTTTCTTAGTGGGAAATTTCAGAGGAGGGCCAGAATTTTGTGTTGAAACTTTTAATCATATAACATATCCAGCCAGTGTAAAAGCCTTTAAAGCATATTTGGTTTTAGCATGCTTGGTGTTAAAATGGCGAGCGGCGATAACGACTAACGCCAACGACCATGATGGAACAAAACGCGCACTACGCACTTCACACCCGGACGACCCGAAATTTAGTAGTTTTTATGGTTCCGTACCCAAAGGGTAAAAACGGGACCCTATTACTCAGACTTTGCGATCCGGCTGTCTGTCTGTCTGTCTGTCTGTCCGTCTGTCACTAGGCTGTATTTCATGAACCGTGATAGCTAGACAGTTGAAATTTTCACAGATGATGTATTTCTGTTGCCGCTATACCAACAAATACTAAAAACAGAATAAAATAAATATTTAAGTGGGGCTCCCATACAACAAACGTGTTTTTTTGCCGTTTTTGCGATAATGGTACGGAACCCTTCGTGCGCGAGTCCGACTCGCAAATGGCCAGTTTTTTGTACTTTCCTTACTATAATAAGACTTTAAAAAAAAAGCCTCAGACTTCCAAATAAGAAAAATACAAAGTGAAAAATAACTTTATTTTTGGAAGTCGCTGTCTTTGGTAGGTACCATTTTTTTGCGTTATGGACACCGACTTCCAAAGAAAAAGTTATTTTTCACTTTGTAGTTTTCTTATTTGGAAGTCGGTAGTATTTTTTTGCAAAAAAGTTTTTATTTTTCACTTTTTAGTTGTACCTACCTAATAGGCAAGTAGTTAAGTAAGGTACCTATAATGCCAGAATAGATTACCGAATGTCATGAAACTGAACATAACCGCTGAAATGAGAGTGTACCAAGGTAAACTGTACACATCTGCGTACCCCTTTAAAGCGTACTGGCGTGATGTTATGTTATGAAATGGTTTATATAAACAATATACAGACATGCGATTGCAGCAATACCGAGAGATTTACCGTTATTTATTGAAGAGTTCTGTTCTATATCTTCGAAGTTCTTCATCAGATCTTCACCATATTAAAATGGGACCAATTTCGGAATATAGTCTTTCAAACAAACAAAGAATTTTCAAAATCGGTCCACAATTGACGGAGTTATCGGTGAACATACACAAAAAAAAAATACATTCATGAAATCGAACATAGAACCTCATCCTTTTTGGAAAGTCGGTTAAAAATCGTAGCGATCCGAAGAGCTGTGTCTACATTGTAAACCCAGCCTTATTGCGCCATTTTAGCAGGTAAATTATTATTAGCGTAAAACCTGTCATTATTTACCTTGTAATCCACAAAGTGTGGCAGTAAATAATACGAAACTTCATTTCCTGCCGGAAGCGATGTGAAGGGTGATTATGGGTTTTGTTTAGTAGTTTTACGTACCAAAGACCGACTTACCAAAAAGTAGGAGGTTCTATGTTCGACTTTAATTTTGTCGAACGTCGAGTGAACCAAAGTCATAACAAAAAACTGACGGTCCTCCAGAAGTGGTCCTAGCTTAGGCAAATCGATCTCCATGAGGTGTCTAATCCACAAGAGAAGGCACTCGCTAAGAGGTCTTACCGAGTGTCTATTAAATAATCGTGAAATTACGGTGCCTTATAATAATATTTAAGAAGCCTGTAAATAAGTACTTTTAATAAACTTGCACTACCATCTTGACACACTCCTAACAACTTCTAAAGCCCATAGAAGCTCCTTGTCTTCAACACAAATCCGGAAAAACCCTTCCGCCCGCCAAAGAGCCCTTATATCAAGATTTAAGAGATACTTTGCTGCTGAAATTTGTGACAAAGTACCGAATGTTCATAGAACAGCTAACGAGGACGCCGCAAAGGAAAAACCTTTCCTTTTTCTTTGTCCCTTTTAAGAGGAAACGGGGACAGAGAGCGCTGACTGAATTCCCTTAGTAAAAAGTCATAAATCGAGGTTTGGCTCTCGTCTCTTTCCTCCTCCAATATTGGACCAATTTAAAAGATATTCCATAAACTGGTAAAGTAAGATATATACTATGTTCCTATGTTTTCTTTTTTTCATTTATATTTGTCAAATTTGTACACTAAACCTCTGTTGACAGCGCAATTTTGAGCATTTTGTGAGGGTTCTAGTGCTTCTAAAGATAATGTATCATCAAAAAGGAAAACATAGGGACATAGTATATATCTTTAATTTCCAGTTTACGGAATATCATTTAAATTGGCCCAATATTGGAGGAGGAAAGAGACGAGACGCCATACCTCGAATTATGACTTTTTACTAAGGATATTCAGTCGGCGCTCTCTGCCCGGTTCTCGGCAATTAGGGTACCGGTCAAATATGACTTACCTACGTACCTATAACTACGTGGATTTTGTGCATCAAGAGAGAATGTAAGTTCGATATTGCACATAACAATTTTTATTTACTCCTTTAAAAATTCGGATGTTCAAAGTCATCAGATTTAAGAAAACCGATCCAGCCAGTTTCGCGTCAAGCCGCACCAGATCTATTGATAAAAAATCTTTTTTACAAAAAAATACTACCGACTTCCAAATAAGAAAACTACAAAGTGAAAAATAACTTTAATTTTGGAAGTCGGTGTCTTTCCTAGGTACCATTTTTTTGCGTTATGGACACCGACTTCCAAAATTAAAGTTATTTTTCACTTTGTAGTTTTCTTATTTGGAAGTCGGTAGTATTTTTTTGTAAAAAAGATTTTTTATTTTTCACTTTTTAGTTGTACCTAACTAATAGGCAAGTTGTTTAGTAAGTTTCCTATAACGCCAGAATAGACGACCCGAATATCATAAAACTTGAACAAAACCGATCAAATGAGTGATCTGATTACCCCTTAAGAGCGTACTGGCGTGATGTTATGTTATGAAATGGTATACACAATAAACAGACATGCGATTGCAGCAGTCCCGCGAGATTTGCCGTTATTTATTGAAGAGTTCTGTTGTATATCTTCGAAGTTCTTCATCAGATCTTCACTTAATTAAAATGGGACCAATTTCGGAACATACTCTATCAAACAAAAAAAGAATTTTCAAAATCGGTCCACAATTGACGGAGATATCGGTGAACATACATAAAAAAAAAAAAAAAAAAAAAAAAAACATACAAGAAGTCGAACATAGAACCTCCTCCTTTTTCGAAAGTCGGTTAAAAATGGTTGGAACACGTTAAAAGGTGTCCTTTTTGTAAAACTGAAAGTGGAACCACGGGCTCGTATTTAAAACTTTTCAGACACCTATATTCTCGTTGTTCTTTCAGCAAGCTGCACCTACTAAGCATTCAACTATTTATCCTAGGTACTCGTAACGGTGGTTCACTTCACATACTTTGTCTGGAGACGTGTGTGGCTGAACATTAACCCATTCCCCACCCATTGCCTATTTCTAGGTAATGATTCGGGAAGAGATTGGCTGGATGTGATAGACAAATTGCGTCTATGCAACACTGTCATTTGGGGTTTTTTTAGATATTTTTAACCATCAAATTGTAGCACTTTATATAATATTTCATTAAATATTTTTTCTAATACTTATCATCATCAATACATATAATAAATCTGTAGAAAACTAATTTTTGTAAATCGAAAAAGAAAAAAAAATTGCCAGGGTGTTAAAGGATAACCAACAGAACCTATTTCCAGCATTTTTGGAATTTTTGTCTGTTTGTCTGTTTATTTGTGCACGCATCACGTGAAATGTACGAAACCAATGTAGATAACTTTTGTACATAAAAAGTATGCGCAACTTGAAGAATTACTTAGTTTTTGTTTCATTGCAATCGGTTCACCCTATCAAAAGTTAGATGAATTTAAAGTGTTCAAGAAGTAAAATTATCACAGCACACGGAATTCAGTTACTCGGACAGTTGAACTCGCTATTCCATAGATGGCGTTGTGCATTTAAAGTCATTTTCTGAATCGCGGTGATAAGATTCTACGCGAAAGATGACACTACAAATAAAAATTGGTATGTAGTTTGTAGGTATGTAGAGTAAGCACTAAGCAGGAAGGTAAGTAGGGTAGGCAGACGACGGGAGCGAAGCCGCGGGCACAGCTAGTTTATAAAATCTTGTCTATTTTACATATTTTTTCAATTTATAAGTTAAGCTCCTACATATTCACATTATAACATTATTTTAAGTATCTATTTTATTTACCCACGTCCGTGTGTCACTAGCGTGTTGCCAATTGAAAATCAGCGCTGGGTGTCTGACACCCAGCAAATGCTGAGTTGGTAACCCTTTCGGTGTGGGCACGCCAGGCGCAATAATAATTAAACCCTGTTTGTACTATTTTTACTTCACTGTTACTTTGTTATTATTGTTGTTGTGTCTGTGTCGAATAAATGTTTTTCAATTCTATTCGCTTCTATTCTATTTGCTGCGGCGATCAAAATTACACGTATTAGCCAAGACAGTGCGGGACGGTTTTCGTCGAGAACGCTGATGGGCGTCCATCGCTCCTGATAAGGATAAAATAAAACGCCAACCGGCGTTTTCAGCACTGTTTAAAGAAATTGATAATTTTTAAGCTAAAATCTTAGAAAACTGGCCAAGTGCGAGTCGGACACGCGCACGAAGGGTTCCGTATCATTATCCCAAAAAATGGAAAACAAAACGATTGTTGTATGGGACCCCACTTAAATATTTATGTTATTATTTTTTTAGTATTTGTTGTTATAGCGGCAATAGAAATACATCATCTGTGAAAATTTCAACTGTCTAGCTATCACGGTTCATGAGATACTGCCTGGTGACAGACAGACGGACCGTGGAGTCTTATTTAGTAATAGGGTCCCGTTTTTACCCTTTGGGTACGGAACCCTAAAAAACTACAAATACGCCACACGTGTGGTACGTTCACGATCGTATTTTGTGTAAAAAATAAATTAAAATCAATTAGGATTTTTTTGGTGAAGTTTTTGTTCTTTCATAGTTGTATTGTGAAAATTTGGAGAATATGTCGACAAATTGTAAGTAAATTAATTAAATAATTGTACTTCACTTCTAAACTACGTCTCATATAGCTTAGTTTCAAATGATAAGAATAGCTAAATTATCAAAATATCGTCGCCTTAATAGTGAAGGGAGCTATTCCACACTAAGTTGGTTCCAAGATACAGACAGTTGAAATATCAGAGGTCTGTATCTTAATTTTATATACATCTTTTTTACCCGGCTGCAAGGTAAGGGTTATGTTTTTCGCGCGTATCTTGTATGTTTGTATGTATGTAATATTCTTTATTACCTCATATCTTTCAAACTACTTGGCGGATTTTTATAATTAGGTCATCGTTAGATAGGTTTTGACCGCCCAAGTGTTCTTAGCTAAGTGCCGTTAAAAAAAAAGGAACATGGCGGATTTTGGACGCCATATTGTGGGGGTTGCAATTTTTTTTTTATTCCATACCCATCGAGTGGGGTATCAAAATGAAGGGATTTTAGCGGAGATTACAAAAATATACACTACTTATATGTTTAAATGTCATTCGAAAAAAAAATGATAACTAAAAAGTTGTAAATAAAAAATAAAAAAATTAAAACCAAAAACCCGCCTGCTTAAAAAGCGAACAAAAAAGCTGTAAACAAGAAAAAATCATGCTGTGCAGTCGGAGGATACATATTCGTAAACTGGCTGACCCCCTGATCCTCCGACTGCACAGCATGATTTTTTCTTGTTTACAGCTTTTTTGTTCGCTTTTTAAGCAGGCAGGTTTTTGATTTTAAATTAACTTTTTTTAACCTGAATATTAGTACCAAAATTAAATGTTGTTGAAAGAATTGATGCAATTAGTCGACACTATAGAGAACGGACAAGTTTAAACCGAGAATAAAAACATAAAATAAACTTTTAATTTTAACTATAAGTCAAAAGACGGTTCAACTCAAACCTGTCGCCCGTGTAGCGACCGGTTCGAGCTTAGCCGAGAGAACAATAGGAACGGCACTCCACAGTTATAAGACTAGTGTTGTTATTGAGTATTCGTTCAGTTTTAGTGAATTTTTACCCGACTGCCGAAGGAGGGTAATGTGTTTATCAGTCTGTGTATGTATGTTTGTTCCTATGTGGCGTTCCAGAGATCAAACGCGTTGGCCGATTTTGATGATTCTTACGTCAATCGATTCGTATTAACCTTGCGAGTGTCACTGGCTACATAAAATTGGAAAATAGAAAATGGCGGCTTTTGGGCGCCATATTGTGGGGCCCGAATTTATTTTTTCTTCCGAACCTGTCTTGTGGGGTATCAAAATAAAGGTTTACCTAATTCGAAAAAAAAATGAAGAAAATCATGCTATGCAGTCGCGAGCTTTTTAGTTCGCTTTTTAAGCAATCGGGTTTTTGTCGATGTGCATATTTCGCACCTGTCCGCCGCAGCGAATTGGTTAAGCCACCTACTGAATACGAGGCTTTAAGGTGAACGCGCACCTAGACGGACCGCAGAAGCCGCACGCGCCACAGTCATCGCATTTTATAAATCTTTATATGAAATCGTATGCGTCAACGTGCAAACGTCGTGCACCTATCCGCGCCGCAGGAACCGCATTTCAGCAAAATGCTGTGAGTATACGTATTCCACCAGCGCGTGCGGATGACGTCATCAGATTCGGTGCGTTCGATGCTTGCGGCGAGTGCGATGCGAGCAGCGCGGTGACATCATTCGTATCCGTATAGAAAATATTGTTCAAGATGTACAGAAGTGGATACGATGCGTGCGGCGCGTTCGGCGCGTAAGGCGCGTACGGCGCGGATTGCGCGGAGCCTTGAGAAAATGCGATGACTGCGGCGCGGATAGGTGCGTGTTCACCTTTAGAATTCTTTTGGACTCTTTTGATTTATCATAACCTCACCATAGCATAAAGAATTACACACTGCTTCAGGCTTAATGCCTAAATTGCCTCCGTTTTCCGGGTCCATTCTCTAGTCGATCCGAGATAACGAGTTCTTTTTATGTGGCAAGCTGGTGCAGGAACCCTATTATTCAGCCAAGGAAATTAGTTTGCCGAGTTCTGCTGAGTCAGTGATTGATGAACTGGTGGTGATAGGCAGTTTTTGTGGGGTTCATTGACGAGTCTGTAGTTACTGCTTACCTATTTACGATTTTATTTAAAAAACTGGCCAAGTTCGAGTCGGACTCGCGCACGAAGGGTTCCGTACCATTATCGCAAAAAACGGCAAAAAAATCACGTTTGTTGTATCGGAGCCCCACTTAAATATTTATTTTATTCTGTTTTTAGTATTTGTTTTTTATTATAGCGGCAACAGAAATACATCATCTGTGAAAATTTCAACTGTCTAGCTATCACCGTTCATGAGATACAGCCTGGTGACAGACGGACAGACAGACAGATAGACAGACGGATCGCGGAGTCTTAGTAATAGGGCCCCGTTTTTACCCTTTGGGTACGGAACCCTAAAAAAGCCCAGAAGGGGCCACTATTGAAGGGCTTAGGGATCATATTAATGCATATTACTTTTAACCTGGACGTGTCCAGCATTTGGATCATCAGATTTTTCGTTTAATCCATCAAATCGGTAATCATGAATGGTTTTTAACAAAATTTTGAGTGGGTCGAGTTTTCGTTACTTTTTTGTACTAATTCATCAATCATTCAGTCTATGTAGGTAAGCCAAAGACCATTAATTTATTGATTGATAAATGTTCTACTTCCTTGATCGCGCCTTAATGTCATTTAAGTAAATTGAAATAAGTAGGGACGTACTTCGTGACATGATTACTAAAATGGAGGCTTCGAAAAATTGAGTTTCAAGGAAAAATAAAAGCATTCTTCTTTATTAGGGACGGGAAACTCGGGTGAACTACAAATTCATAGCCTTCAGCTACCTTATCTAGATCAACTTGGATACGAAACTGTAAAAAAAAACGCAAAACAAAATCCCGTATTTAAAAGGTTCATTAAAAAAGCCGGAAAAAATACTAAATTTTTCTGACCTTTGGGGTCTGAAATACCTTGGCCGTTGAGTAGTCTACTCCAAATGTCGACGTAATTCAATTTTCGAACTTTTTGAGGGATTTCACCTTTTTGTCACATCATAGGTCATTTTCATGGTTGGAGGCGGCTCAGTGAGCTCGATCAAGCCCTTCACGCAAAAATATTTCTGTCGGGTCAAGGACGCGTTCCATTTCCCGAGATCATAATATAATGCATATTACATGACGTAAACAATAATATGGTTAATTTTTCATGTAGCATGTGCTGTTGTTACCCTTGCCAAAATTCGCCAGTTTAAAAACATTAGTGACGTAACCGAAAGTTCGAGAATGCTTGGGTTATTTTTTCGAATAACTTTAAATTGTATTCGAACGTGCTTGTTCAACTTTTGATAAAGAAGATACATGCTTGCATCTCGGCGTTTACTTTGAATAAGTTTAATTAAGAATTTATTAGCCTAACAGAACCACCGAAATTTCAAGAATCATATTGAGACCAAAATTGTATCTTAAAATCGTATCGTGGAATTCGTGTGTCAGTGGGCTGTCATTCATAAATAATAGTACATTATGGTACAAGTGTGCAATGTTGGTGATTACCGCTGAGGCGACATTGAGACCCGAGCCGTAGGTGAGGGTCTTAAGAGAGGCGAGGACGGTAATCATCAATACACACGTGTATCATACGACGTTTTTCAACACACTTGTGAAGAAAATAATACAAAAAAATCATTTTCAACAATAAAAACAAGTTGTGAAAATTTTTTCACAATGGCGGGCAAAATTAATCTGTTTTCTATGCGAGCGCATTTAACAATGGCGATCGGCCATAGACTAAAAGAATGAATGAGGTTTCTTTTTTTTTGGCTTTTCGTGGATAGTGTTTTAGCTACGTACAAAATAGGGAATTTCAATTTTTCTTAATTACAGAGCAAATAAAATTTATATTTGAGTGAAAGTTTTATTTATTAAGCACGTACAAGTTGAAATTATTTATTTAAATACGAAGTTGCATGAAATGAGCAAGCAATAGGTACATTAATTTATTTTTACTATTGAGCACGATCTTTTTTGTATCGAAACTTTTTTAAGAACAAAGCAACTCAACCAATAAATAAAAATAAAAAAACTCTATAACTCACTTGTGAATAATAGCAATGTAAAAGTCACAGTTTGATAACAGGTATCATCATGTGCCTAATTGCGGTGAAATTAGAGCCACTTTATGAGCAAGTGTGTTGAAAAAATAATTAATAAACGGTTATGAAGAAATAACAATTTTGTTTGTCCGCAATGACATGCACAAATACTTTCGTGAGCACTAACTCCATCTAGTCCAGACATTGGATCGAATCTATACTCTATACAAATATTATAAAGAGGAAAGATTTGTTTGTTTGTACCAATAGGCTCCGAAACTACTGGACCGATTTAGTAAAATATTTCACCAATAGAAAGCTACATTATTCCTGAGTGACATAAGCTATTTTTAATCCCGAAAACGGGTCCCGTGGGATGGTCCACGGGAGCGAAGCCGCGGGGAACAGCTAGTATAAAATATAACTAAAAAGTAAAGTCTAACATACCCTTTGTAAAAGTTTCGGCCTGTTGTCGAGAGGCTCTTCAATTGTATTCTTATGTTCGTTGTCATTTCTGTAGGCGTTTCTGTGAACAAAAAAATTTCGTTATTATACTCCAACATTTAAAATAAAAACTGCCGTGCACAAATGCCCAAATGCCGTGTTACTTGGCCACACCACAGTGCCCGAGTGCGTCAGTCCCTCTCGTGTAGATATTTTATTTGTCATTCTGCCCAATAAATCCTTCAATCACATTAAACACATCTACACATCTATTCTTATCTTTTATGTAAGTAAGTACTTGTTAACCGACTTACCAAAAAGGAGGAGGTTCTATGTTCGACTTCATGTATGTTTGTTTTTTTTGTGTATGTTCACAGATATCTCCGTCAATTGTGGACCGATTTTGAAATTTATTTTTTTGTTTGAACGAGGATGTTTCGAAATTGGTCCCATTTTAATTTAGTAAAGATCTAATGAAGAACTTCGGAGATATACAACAGAACTCTTCAATAAATGTCGGCAAATTTTTCGGGATTGCTGCAATCGCATGTCTGTTCATTGTTTATACCATTTCATAATATAACATCACGCCAGTACGCTCTTAAGGGGTACGCAGATCTCTCATTTCACCGGTTATATTTAAGTTTCATGAGAATCTATAGGTACCTTACTAAACAACTTGCCTATTAGGTAGATACAACAAAAAGTGAAAAATAAAAAACCTTTTTTGCAAAAAAATACTACCGACTTCCAAATAAAAAACTACAAAGTGAAAAATAACTTTATTTTTGGAAGTCGGTGTCCATAACGAAAAAAAATGTTACCTACGAAAGACACCGACTTCCAAAAATAAAGTTATTTTTCACTTTGTAGTTTTTTATTTGGAAGTCGGTAGCATTTTTTTGCAAAAAAGTTTTTATTTTATATACACATTTAGTTACTATAAGACTGCTTTGCGTCCGTCACGTCGTCGGTCACAGGTCCAGTTGAAAACCAGCGTCGGGCACTAGCTGCCCGACATTTTGCTGAACTTTGCTGAACTGCAGCCGAATTGCGTAAGTATATTATCCAAAGCAAAAGAATTGATTCCTTCCCAAAAACGACTTTACGTATCAATATGCAATACGTAAAGTCGGTTTTGGGAAAGAATCGATTCTTTTGCTTTGGATAATATACTTACGCAATTCGGCTGCTGGTCCTATTTGGCGCAGCCGTGGGACACACAATGTTACTTTTATATTGTTTGATTGTATATTTTTTATATTGTTGTTGTTCAGTCTAAGTTTTTCTTTTTTTATGTTTGTGTTGTGTGCTCTGGCTTGTGTCAAATAAATGTGTTTTCTTTCTTTTTCTTTTCTTTAAACTTTCGACCTCCTTCGGCAGTCGGGTAATTAACGCGTAATGTCTATGATGTAAATCAGTTCCTCATACATTATTCTCTATCCTGTACATATTATGTGGCCTACAGGAGTTACAGGTATATAATTTATAAAGCAGAACCACCGATGTTGTGCTAATAAGTCCTCTGGTCCCTGAAATAGTGTTACATCCATCGCTACCGTTTACAATGCAATCATCATCATCAATATCATCATCAATCAATATACATATAATAAATCTGTAGAAAAGTCGTTTTTGTACATCGAAAATATTTCCAAAAAAAATAGTCAGGGTGTTAAAGGATAACCAACAGAACACATTTCCAGCATTTTTTAAATTTTTGTCTGTTTATTTGTGCACGTATCACGTAAAATTGACGAAACCAATGTAGATAACTTTTAGGTATACATAAAATTGTAAGTAACTTGAAGTATTACTTAGTTTTTGTTTCATCGCAATCGGTTCAGTTTATCAAAAGTTAGATGAATTTAAAGTGTTCATGAAGTAAAATTATCACAACACACGCAATTCAGATACTCGGACAGTTGAACTCGATATTCGCTTGACCACCATTTCACCTGATGGTAAGCGATGATGTGGTTGATGATGGAGCACGCTTGCCTAGAAGTAACCTATTCACTCTTGTCTTAAAGACCCCTAGGTTCTAGCTATCGGGAAACACAGACTCCGGCAGGGAATTCCACTCCTTAGCTGTACGCATAATAAAAGTATTCTCAAAACGTTTAGTGCGTATGGGTGGGATGTCCACCATGTACCGGTAGCGCATCGCCGTACGTCTGGTACTCCGATGATGAAACGGGCTGGGTGGAATTAGATTATGCAATTCCATCGCACATTCCCCGAAATTTAATCGATAAAAACCGACAAGCCGGCAACTCGGCGACGATGTTCAAGGCTCTGGAGCTTTGAATTAACCAATGCCTCATCGTCGATGAGCCTCTTGGCCCGCTTTTCTATCGACTCTAGTGCATCAAGTTGGTATTTGGCAGAGCCGTCCCAGAGATGAGAACAGTACTCCATGCATGATCGAACTTGCGCTTGATACAAGCTAAGCAGCTGTTCTGGCGTGAAGTACCTTCTCACCTTTGCAAGGATCCCCAGCTTCTTGGCAGCCAGCTGAGCCTTTGCCTCAATGTATGGGCCAAAATTGAGAGTCGATGTCAACGAAACGCCAAGCAGCTCAACAGTGTTACTAATAAGCCCTCAAGTCTTGGAGATTGTGTTACATCCCTCCTCGCCCGTCCATCGCCTAGCGTCTACGAAGAATATTTCTTTCTTTTTCATTATGAATAATATATCGCCCTGTCCAGAGTTATGTTTCGCTAAATGCCACAAAACCGCTGTTTGATGAGAAACTGAAGCTATGTTTTATCTCAGGATATTTGTTATATTTGAAGTGAAAATAGCGTTTGAAAGCTGATATTGACACTTAATGAATGAACGAACCTTACATTCACTCATTATTTAATTCACTCCGAATCGTAGATTGCAGCTTGCAGTACTGGTGATTTTAGGATAAGTATTGAATTTATATTATTTGTATGAGGTTTTTTGCAGAGCAGTGGTGGCCCAGTGGTAGCGGCCGTGACTTACAAGTTGTAGGTCGTGAGTTCGAACCCAGGCAGGCACTTTACTTTGTGTAAATTATTTCATCACCACTGCTCTCAAAACGGTGAAGGAAAACATCGTGAGGAAACTGGCATGTCCTAGAACCAAAAATTCGAAGACATGTGACATTCACCAATCCGCACTAAGCCCGCGTGGTGGATTACGGCCCATTCCCTCTCACAGAGAGGAGGCCTGTGTCCCAGCAGTGGGAACATTAAAAAAGGCTGATGATGATGATGTATGAGGTTTTTAGATAATTATGGCTATGGCAGCGTGTAGTGAAATAATAAAAGGCGGAATTAAAAGTGCGAATAAAGATGCAATTATAACTACAGTGCAGTCAGTTGTGGTCTAAAATGCCATACGAAACCATTATGCCACTATAAATGGCAAAAACATACAAGTCTATTAACTATTGTACAGTTAATGGTGCCATAAGGTATCACAAAAATACCTTAGGTTTCCGCTGCGTTCATAAGCTATAGTTTTAGCTGTTATCAGTGGCGGCTGGTGGATCATAGCAGTAGTAGTGCACTTTGCCGTTTGTAAATCGGCAAACCATCTCGCTAGCGACTTCTAATTCGACGCCAACGCCATCTAGTTACGTCGTTGTACAACTTGTAATGTTGGTTCTGGACCCCGAAGATAAATTTCGTCCGTCAAACCTCGCCCGCTCTCGGTAATCTTCGGTTCGCTGGGACGGCGCACGAGAGTGGTCATATTTCGCCGTACATTTTCTATTGAACTATCTCTGTCTCACGCGCCAGGCGTTTTCGCTTTTTTCTCATAGAATTGTATGAACTCTCGCCGTGCGCTTTAGCCTAGCGCACGGGGAATATTTTTTACAGCAATATACGTCTTATTACTTTATCAAAGAGCTTAAATTTGTTCGTCATAATTTCGTAAATATTAAATAGATCCTTAATCAGATATTATAAAACATTTTTATTTTATTTCTAAACCTATTAAAATCCGGCAGTTCAGCGCACGAGTGAACTTAATGTACAGCCGCCTCTGGCTGTTATTGAACTTGTGTCTAATTCTGACTCCCTTATGCCACCCCTATAGGCGCTTTAAGGAAAGCTGCTTTTTTCACTAGTGTGCTAGTTAGGTATAGAAGTATAACTTCTTTCTACTTTCCTGCAGTACATCAATCGCCTGCCATGCCATCGCGCGTCGGCGTGCAGTCGAGTGTCATCCATATGTAAGCGCACTTGGACTTTAATTGCAGAAGCTGACGCCGATTGACAAGAGATCAAGCACTGAAGCGGTTAAAGGCTTACCTTCTCAATACGGATTTGGATAGATACGGATTTAATTCAGCGGTTTTCAGCTGTAATAAATAAAAAATTAAAATTGCCAAAATCCAAACAATATTTTTTATTTCTTCCTTTTTAAACTACATAATTCATGTATTAGTTGACACGCTTCTATCAACAATCTATCGAACACGTAATTAAGACACGATCTTGTGAAAATACCCCCATTCAGACAGTAAAACGCCTCTTCATCTCTTCATTCTTCGACTTTCATTAAACATAGCTAAGAACACTCGACAAAGTCACATATCAAATTAAAATAAGCTAAATCAAAATCGGTTCATCCGTTTAGGAGCTATGATGCCACAGACAGTTACACAAACACACGTCAAACTTACAACACCCCTCTTTTTCCGTCGAGGGTAAAAACACATAACCAGCCGGGCGAGCACGGTCACGCAATTTAACACGGTTTTTGTGCCCAAACTGTGATAAAAATATGTGACTCAAGCCTGTCACAGTAGACCTTGCTCGCCCAGCAGGACCAGATTTAGAGTTGTGATTGTGACCACTCCAGGCTAACTTTTAATTAGCGCCCCCCAGCCTGTCAAGCCTGCGTCTCGGCCTGCCCAGCCCACGTCGTCAGTGTGACAATTAGACGCTGAAGCTGATGCTAAGAATAGTTACAGCACTGATTACAGTATTTGTGCCACATGTTAAATTTAGTGTTGTGTTTTTTTTTTTTTTTTTTCCTTTGTATAGATACTTTTACCTATTGTGAATGTGTGAACATTGTAGGCTTTCTAGATTTCTAGATGATTGTTAACATTTGTTAACTTTTTGCATTATTTTTTTTGTTTGTTTTTTTGTTTCAATTTCGTACGACTTATTGTCGGGCCTACGTTGTCCCCCCATATCCAAGTACTAATGCTGTAACATGGAAACATTGTAAACAAAAAAAATTAAAAGACTAACCATGGAGTTTCTTGCCGGTTCTTCTCCATAGGAAACGACTAACCCGAACCGTGCACCTTTTGTCGACGTTTTATAAGTGCCCATGTAGGCCTATGTAAAATAAAAATATTTGATTTTGATTATTGATTTTGCTGTCCAGAAAGAAAGAAAACGTAAGGAAGGTAGCCAAAATTCAAAAGCTATACCAAGTACCAGCTAGTAACCTTAAACTAGTAAGTAAGTATATCCGCAAAAGGCCCTAACTAAGTTACATTTAACTACCCTTTCAAACGTACTTATTCTATTTAATTACGGAAATACCGTGTCAAGATATGTTCGCGTGCTCTTGGCATGTTGAGGAAGTTATAAGGGAGCATTCCATTGTAATACTATCTCCCCGATCCACCTTTCACCCTCGGCCTCGTCGAACCTTGGCAGGTATAGGAGTCAAACACGCGATGTGCAAGGTATATCGCTAAATTGTATGATATTAGCGAAATGGCTGACGCCGGAAAATGAAGGGCATTTTCTTCCGTGTGTAACAATGTTAGCGTGGTGGTATTAAAGTTGTTAAATTTAATAAATGTGGTGAATAACGCACGATTAAAGACGTGAGTTTAGTAAAATCGATATGCTTAATTTGATTTAGCACCCAATATCGCCATGTTTTATTCTTATTCCCGTCCAACAAGCAACATCATCATTAATTATATTCTTATTCCCGCCCAACAAGCGACATCGTCATTTTCTATTCTTATTGGCACTCAACAAGCGACATCGTCATTTTTAATTCTTATTTGCGGCCAACAAGGGGCATCGTCTTATTCAATTCATATTGGCGCCCAACAAGCGACGTGGCTAAATAATAACAGCCGCACGGGTCGATCATCAAGGTTAAGCAACGCTTCACGAGGTCGGTCCGTAGATGGGTGACCATTTCAACATACCGAGTTTCCTCCGTGCCTTGGAAAGCACGTTAAGCCGTTGGTCCCGGCTGTCATTTGAAGATCTTTGACAGTCGTTACAAGTAGTCAGAAGCTTGAGATCTGACACCAGTTTTGCCAAGGGGTACCGTGTTACCCAGTTACTGGGTTGTGGAGGTCAGATAGGCAGGCGCTCCATGTAAAAACACTGGTACTCAGCTGAATCCGGTAAGAATGGAAGCAGACCCCAATATAGTTGGGAAAAGGCTAGGCAGATTGATTGCCCAACAAACGACATCGTCATTTTCAGTTCATAGTAGACTCCAACAAGAGACATCGACATTTTTAATTAAGATTGTCGCCAAATAAGCGACATCGTCATTTTCAGTTCATATTGGCGCCCAACAAGGGACATCGTCATATTTATTTCATATTGGCGCCCAACAAGCGTTTCTTCATTTTCAGTTCATATTGGCGCCCAACAAGGGACATCGTCATATTGATTTCATATTGGCGCCCAACAAGCGACATCGTCATTTTCAATTCACATTGGACAAGGGACATCGTTTTTTTTATATTTTACTAGCGTCATGCTTCAACGGGTTCACTGTACTGATATGGCAACACATGCACTACAATGGCATAACATATAATGTCAAGGCATCGATCGCAAACTCTTTCATTTTGACATTTCAGCAGTACCTATTCATTGAGTGTTCTACTCTGTAGAGTAGACGGTTTTTATACTTATAGCAATGGATTAGGAACTAATTTTGGTTGTGATGGAAAAGTAACTATGATTTAGTGTATTACTTAAGCATGGTTTTCATCACAACCAATTATGGTGCTGTTCTCTACATTATTATATCTGAATGTAATATACGTATAAATATATATGCCTTTCGGACGAAATTGTCAAATGCTTGCGAAAACCTTATAGAAGTACCTACATAGACGTAAAAAGCGTACATACAGATATACGACACATTTAGTGTACGGCGTTAAACATGGCGACAACTCGATGCCGTACCTTGAAAAATATGTCGAATTGTTGACTAAATATTAATGCGTTACATTGATGCCCGCATCATCACATGCACATCACGTAATAACAGCGGTTACCATTGTCGCGTGTCGTTTCGTACCTAAGAACTTGCTGGGGAGTATGCTGCGCCACTTCTTCTTCCCTTATAAAACTCTAGATTTTATCACGGTTGTGATGGGCGACCGTTTTTATGTGAAATGTTGACGTTAAAAAGTGCTGACAGTCAATCTTATTTGATAAATGACTTTTTGATTCCCAGCAACATTGAGTGTTGCCAACAACATGATTCCCGCCACACAAAAGCATGTTGCTGAAACAATATGTATTAACTCACTTGTCTGGCTGCAGCATGGCGGGTGAAACCTTCTTTCTGAGATTAGCGAGCGCCGTCAGCTCCTCTCTTTTCCTAGAGGGAGGCGGCGCGCCGCATAATGTCAACATCGGCGTCGGCGTTGGCTGTTGGGTGCGTGATAGTAGTCTGAAAAAAAAATATATGTTGACAGTTAAACTAGGGTTAAATCAGTTTGGGTCGTATGATCATCGGTCATTCATGTGAATTAAATCGAATACATTTGTATAACCTTCTTATTAGATGGACTTAGTTAGCTTATACAGTGACTGGAGAGTATGGCTAGCCGATGTGTTATCTCCCTTAGCGGGTAGAACTTCTTAATATCCGGTTGCCGTCGACTCTGGAAACTTATCTAGGTTTGTGCAAGTTTGGCAAGCTCGGCTTTACGAAGTTAATAAATCTAGCATTTAGCAATAACATTTTTGTTGAAATTTAATACATAGGTATCCCACAGCAGTACTCTATACATAGGTAGGAGTGCCCTAATGGGCCTCTGAGTGGCAGGTCTTGGTCGCAAGGATCGGGCGAGATCTGTCGTTGCAAGAAGTTGTGAGGGTCATGCTGGCTGAGACAGAAAACTGGAGGGAAATGACCTTCTTCTGGGAGACCGTGACGGTCCAGAAGCAGGCCACCGAGCGGGATCGAGAGAGAGACGTTACGATCCAACTCGGAAAAGAATGCGTCAGGGAGGCAACCGCCTCTTTGCCTAAAACGCTGACACCCCGTCTGCATCATAAGCTGGCGGGTCTCCAGGGTCGTGATCACTCAGATTGGGGACTCTGTGCGCCCACCAAGTGACTCCAGGAAAGACGTTGGCACAGTGTTCACGTGCTGCCGTGCACGGCGAGGCTCAGTGTGTGTTTTTTTAGTCTCCCCAGGGATGTGCCCTAACAGGCGTTGCACAGGGGGATTCTGGAGTGGTCTTTTAATAGGTCACGGGGCCCATTTTACGTGATCACCGGGGTGGGCTAATGAGTAAAAAAGCCCACACTCCCTGGTCTTTTTCCCAAAAGTCCAGGCGCCTTTTGAAGGTATCCCCTAGTTAAAAAAAAGGAAAAGTTGGCCAGGCTTATCGGTTTTTTAGGCGTCGGCTTTTGCTACACTCCAGCAAATAAGACAGTCTCAACAGGAGCACCGCATTTGCGGTAAACATAAAACCCTCGAAAATTTCTTTATTTCAGAAGACTGCTATTATACGCCGTTTTACTTAAACTCCAAATGGAAGGACCATTGCAAAACAAATCACGGAAAGTTCAATCGAAGATCGTTGACAGTTCTGTTATTAGATTTGAACCAAAATTAGATTTGAGCCGCGAAGACACCTCAATTGATAGATTGGATTAGTTAGTTATTCATCGTCCCGGATCCAATGAGTTATGAGCAATTTATCAGTAGACAGATAATTGTCTTCGCAAATTAATATCCACACACATTGCAATCTGTAATTACCATGGGCTTTACCATGACTTTTAAAACTATCATGATGCGACTGTGAAAAAGGGACAGATTTATACAAGACATATACATCTGTCTCTTGCACACAATGGACCTACAAAACATTACCTGCTGGTGGAGGTGGATTAACAGATTTTCAAAATCAGAATGATCCTTATAAGGTAGCTTTTAAAATAACAGTGGAAAACTGAATAATTTCTGCCAAACTGTAGATCAAAATGCGAATAGAAAACAACGCGAATATTATTTTTTAACCTAAATACGACAAATTTTAATGTAACTAGAGAAAAATGATTTAATTAATCTAGTATATGATTTGGATAGGTGGAACTGTATCCAGAACCAGGCTTGCAGAAACAATGGACTAGGGCCATAGCTTAACAATCATCAGTTAAACTGTGCTAGGACTATGCGTATGCTGACGCCGATAATCCAACCTACTGATACAAAGCGCAAGAAAGGCTATTGCTAACTTTTGATCAATAGCCGGATGAGAGACATTCTGAATTTTAAACTGGTTTTTGATCTTGATTCAATTTAAAAAAATAAAGTTGGTTGTGATACGCATAAAAACATGATTTTCTAAAATACATTTTCAGTTCTTTAGCAAAACTTGTCCTCATACAGCTATATTTTGATTACTCCTAGATCTCAAGAAGAAACTGCTCCATCTTCAAATCAAAAACCATTCTTAATCACACAAAATATAAACAAAAATACCTTTTAGAGGCCGGCGTCCTTTTCGACAATAACGTGTAATCGTAGAGATTTGAGCTCGAAGGGTTGTTGTTGAGAGGAGGCGGGTAGTACGAGTCGTCATCTTTATAATTATTGTTGACTAACGCCGACTTTAACGGTAACAACTCAACAGTGTCGTTGGGACGGTGTTCGCGTGGTGTTGTCATCGCGGGACTGGCATCGTGCGGCCACGCCGGCTGCTTGCAGCCTACTGAAAGATGTGGCCTTGAAAATGGTGCAGCGTAGGGATGGGTAAGGGGTGTTATCTGTTGTTATCGAGGAAGTTGCATGATGGGATATCATGAATATCAGCCTATGCAGGGGTGGAACATGAATTTGCGAGGCCTTGGGCTTACTACACTACTTGGCGGTCCTACTACGCATCCCTAAACGGTATAAACTATCTAATTAATTGCTATTTTGTCAAAAACGATAAAGCGGGAAGGCACACTTTCAGAAAAATAGTAAACATCAAATTTTTATGAATGTGTACCTGCCCGCTTCCGACTATAATCGATCAAAGAAGAAGAGTAGGTTGTGGCGAAAAGGTGCGATCCCAGCCATTTAGGCACATCCAATGAGGAACATAGACTGGTCAATGTGGCGACGCTTGGGCAAGGCCTATGTCCAGCAGTGGACGTCTTTCGGCTGATATGATGATGATATCTGAGAAACCCTTCTGGTCGTAAGTACTGAAGCTTCTTTTCTTTATAACTTTCATGTGCTCAGTGCAGAGTTTAGGTACCTATGTCGACAATTTTGCACCCAGGTTAGATGTTCTTTTAACCTTTTGTATAAAAGTAGGAGTAAGTAAGTTAGTCATGCATGAAAGGAGAAGAAACAAGGGCATTTTGGGCGGCAAGAGAGCAAGCGAAACGAACTCAAAAATTTTAGCTACCTGCCAGAAACATTTTAAAAAATCTCAAAACTCTAGGTGGCCTTTATATTCACGGGGCCTTGGGCTGAAGTCCAAATAGTATCAGGTAGATCTGCCACTGAGGTAGGATCTATTATTCTGCGATCACAATTGGCCAAATAGGTGGTTTGTGTCTTGTGTCACCGTGCTCCAAAAAGGTTCTATTTTTATAGATTGACTATCATGCTTAGAGGAACTTTAGCACTGTTATCAAGCACAACCATAACCATCTGTATATTTTCAGGTTTAAAAGCAAAATAGATTTCGTTAGCGAGGGTATTTTTCAAAGACGTGCCTAACTTCTGATGCTTTGATATTACTTGCAACGATAAAAGTAAAAATGTTTCGCAGACAGGCCTGAGTACATCACTATTGTTCAGGGGGAGGTGCTCGTGCCAGGCAGTTCCGGAGCGAATCCCGGGCCGCGCATGCGTGCAGCATTGCGCGTTCTGACCTGTCATTTGCAGCCATCTCCGTTATAACCAGACATCTAGACAATGCGACTTTCAACCTAACCCCTTTGAACCGTTTATGGTGAAATACACACTAGATGCTTGGGTACTTGATACCGACAACCGTTTTTTTTTATATACATTGTTATGGAGGTAAACACAATATTCTTATAAGAACTAAAATATACTAGAGAAAACCTTTTTAATTAACCAAAAATTAGGAAATAATGAACTAAAAAGCAAAATATTAAGTAACTTTTAATCTAGTATCTTGAGGCGGCCCCAAAAATAGGAAAAGTTATGCGTGGTCATAAATAAAAATAATATTTCGAATTAAGAACCTTCGCCTTTTGTTTCGTCGGTTTAAAAGGAGACCAAAAGCACCTCGATCTTAAAAGTTCAGCACATTAATAGACAAATTTATATGGGGTTACGATATATAATATATATGTAGTCAGCCCACTAAGCCGCATATTATTACAGCGAAGATGAAACACATAAGGAACTACCCTGAAATGTATTTTAATTTGAGTATTATTGTTTTTTTTTTATATTTTGGCTTCGCACGGTTTGTGCATTTAGCCAGTGTCAAGTTTAGAATAGAAGTTCTAGTTTCTTTAGATTTTAGTCGTTCAATTTAGGCTCCAATAAAATGGCGGTAACTTTATTGGAAGCTTCTACGGAGTTTTGTCGACACCATGTACAAACTCTTGTTCTACCGCTGTGTTTTACTTGCCCACACTCGTGCACGTTCACTAATATTATTAGAATAAAAAACCACCATTTTTACACTTTTAATATTCATTTTAACACAATTATAGGAAAATAAAACAGAGAAGCAACATAGACGCCATCATGTGCCCGCCAAAACTCCAATATTATTGTTAATCATCTGCTATAATCCTCATAACAATAAATTCGTTAACATGCAAGCATACAAGAAGTTATTATTCAACAAAAACCACCATACATAGTGTGCTACTTGCTTCATTTAGTATAGTTAGAGAGTGACGCATTTGAATATCGTGGTGTAACGTGCCGCGATCTGCCGTGGCGTCGGCTGCTCGCGACGGATTGGCTGAACTGGCTGGACCTGGTGGTCTACTACCTAAGCCCGAAGCCCGTAGTTTCGGCTTTCGTTACGGCTGTTTCCCACTCCGTATCGCATAAGGGATATATGTATACATCTGTCACTTACTCGATCTCAAATTGATACCGCTCTAAGAGCTATGGTCACCCCCCTGAACACTTGTTTTTTTTTCACTCCAAAGTACTTTTGGACGGGACACGTAGGTAACTTCGTTGACGGAGGTAGGCAGTAGACCCTTGCACCTGTAGCCAAATTGACAATCTACAATCGATAACGCTAATAGAAAACGAATCAATGTACGGGAATGACACATCTGAACGTTAAGTCACGTGGTCAGACCGTAAAAATAGAAGGCGTTAACGATTGTAGAAAGCACTGACCTCTATCATACAAGTACGCTGGACTACATACCTATATTAGATGAAATGACAGTTGATTTTTGTGCCGAATCAAAGCACCCCACTCGAGGTTCTCAGGAACTAAAATTGACACATTTAGAGATAGGTTAATACCGATATTTCTCAAGATTAGGTAATACTAATATATTCGCCTGGAAATATTATATTATTTTAACCAATACGAGTATATGAGTATTAGTAATATTTTTAAATTACACTAATATCAAAATAGTAGACTTGGCAAGGCGTATCATTCATCTACTGTATTGACTTCTCATAATATGTTGCAACTAAATATCTCATATTGGTATTAGTGATGAATGTTATATGAATGCCTAATAATCAGTAATAATATGTTAAAAAGCAATGTGTAATACTAAATTCTGGAATCATCATCATGATCATCCACAGTCCGACTTCGCCCACTGCTGAGCACAGGCCTCTCTCTTGTATCAATCACCTCGTTCCTGTCTGGAATTAATTCTGGAATAATATCATGATAATTATAATTGTATTAACATATGTTTTTAAGTCAAACAATTTATATCTGCATCTGAAACAGAGTTGAAAACTGATATAAGTCTTCACGTCGCTGGAATGCGATGTCACTCTTATTTGCATCTTAACACTACAGAGACAGGATCTCAGCGATGAGAGCGAGAAATATGTCCGTTGTAAATTATTATCCATCTCATTCGTACGCAAATATTTGTATGAATGATGTTCCAATTCCAACCGAGTGAATCCAAACTATTGTAAATGTAAATATTAACTAACTAGTATACTTGAGCGAGCAGATACTTGCTCAAATAATTGGGATTTTCTTGTTCTCCTAAGTATTACATTATTCTCACGTATTTTTATACCGAAGGCTATGTCCCATCTCTAATATTAGTTCCATGGAATCTCACGTTAAGTCACGTTGCTATCAGCGCCAAAATGGCGAAAATCAAATGTCTTAATTTTGTCATCGATAATATGAAGTCCAGCGTACTTGTATATTAGAGGTCAGTGGTAGAAAGAGATTCAATACGAAACGCAGGAGGCTCATTGGCGACGTTGAGCTGGCGGGTGCCAGGCTTCACAGCTTGGCTCATCGCCGCAAGGTTGCCTGCTTGTCGATCTTCTACAGACTGTACTTCGGTGAGTGTGCTGAAGAACTCCACGACCTCATCCCACCAGCCCCCTTCTACCATCGGACATCTAGACACACTGCAATTTATCATCCTTACCTTGTTGCCATTCCACCAATTCGCACCAAACGCTTCCAAACATCTTTCATAATACGCACAGCGAATGAATGGAACTCGCTACCTGCGTCAGTGTTTCCGAACGCATTCAACCCAAATCTCTTCAAAGTTAGAGTGAACAGGCTTCTTCTGGGTAAGCTCACTCCATCGTCGACTCTGTCTCTGTCACCATTGACCTAGACTAGAGTCAAGAGCAAACCCATCACAAATAAAAATTGTAGTTCTAAAAATATAATAAAAATAAATTGTAGTTCTAAAAACTAAAAAAACACGCTTTAATGGTAAGGATAATGGAACAAACTGTTTAAATTATTGCATTGTCATCGGTCCTTGATAAGTGTGCAAAGTTTCAAATCAATCCAACGTTTTGAAGTGGGTGAAAATCACGTTCAAAGATTCCGTTACATTGATACATTGTTACATTGATACATAGATACATTGATACATAGATACATAGATACATACATACCAAGCTAATAAAAGCGTGTTAAAAATTGGCTAAGGGTCGGTGGTGGAGATTATAGGTCCGTTTATATCTACAGACACTGAGCGTGCCAGACACGTGCCGTGGCAGTCAAAATAATATTATTTTACTAGCTGTGCCCTAGAGATGAAGCGTATATACTAGAACAGATCCAGAGATTAGGTATCTAGCGAGACTAGGCTGCACCTATTCTAACTTTTAAAACACTCGATCCACCTAGTCTCACTGTGCCTGTGCAGCACAGACCACAGACTTGACAGACTACTTAGAGAATAGAGATACTACGTATCTGCGCAGTGCACGGCACCCGCGGCCCGCTCGAACGCGAATCAAAGTACCGATGACGCGGCGTCATGTTTGCCAAAATCATACGTGTGTCAGTCACTTGAATTTGAACCCTAATTCAAAGTGCATAAAAGTAACGCGACGCGAACTAGTGTTTACATAAATAATTCGTGTGCCAGTCATTTTAATTTGAACCATATTTCAATGGCATAAAAGTCACGCGACGCGCACTGTGTTGTGCTAGAATATATTCTGTCCTTTTTTAACTACACTATTCCGCAATCCTTTCATCCTTGTCTGTCAATACTCGAGACTCGAGACTAGTCGGGACTAGGCAGACTTTATATAGAATAGGTACTTTGACGATACTCGATGCGAATGAAGACTTTATGATGCAGTCTAGTATCAAGTACGGACTCATGTGGATGTGATCTCTTTTGACGTATTGTTACCTACTAGTCGTCGCAAACACGTACTATCGGACTTATTTAGTGTGATCGGTTTTCGTAACGAAATTTTGATAAATCATTTAAGAACATATATCTATTTTTTATAACGACATTAATTCATGTGTTTATTGTTTAAAAAATGGTAACCAAAGGAATTAGTGTATTAAAAAAACAATAACAAAACTAATTAAGTACTCTAAAAAATTTATAGAAATCGTTTAATTACGCCAACAATCTTTAACGTAGATAAATCTTTACGATGACAGTCAAATCTGTGTGAAGTATGAAGGGAAGATTACATTTCATTACTGCGTACGTACGTAGGTATCTACACGTATCGGTGGTACGCAAAGACTAAGCATCTATAAAGTATGCGTATTTCATGGACTAGGTGGAACAGGTATTTGGATCGAGTATTTCTACGGATTTGGACTAGGTGCACTTAGTCCAAAATTCACCTAGTACGACCCATCTCTACTGTGCCCGCGGCTTCGCTCCCGTCATCTGCCTGCCAACCCTACCATACTTACCAGCCTGCCTGCCTAAGTGCCTACTCCACATACTCAAAAATATACATACTACATACCAATTTTTTTTTCTAGTGTCATTCTTTCGCGTAAAATCTTAAAAGCGCGATTCAGAAAATGACTTTAAATGCACAACGCCATCTATCGAATAGCGAGTTCAACTGTCCGAGTAACTGAATTGCGTGAGCTGTGATAATTTTACTTCTTGAACACTTTAAATTCATCTAACTTTTGATAGAGATAGTTTTTGTTTCATCTGAAAGAATGAGAAGATGAAACAAAAACTAAGTAATTCTTCAAGATACGTACAATGTACGAAACCAATGTAGATAACTTTTATAATTTATGTATAAAAGTTATCTACATTGGTTTCGTACATTTCACGTGATGCGTGCACAAATAAACAGACAAACAGACAAAAATTAAAAAAAACCTAGAAATGGGTTCTATTGGTTATCCTTTAACACCCTGGCTATTTTTTTTGGAATTTTTTTCGATGTACAATTTATATTTTTCTACAGATTTATTATATGTATTGATTGATGATGATAATTGATAAAGTATCTATTAACGTATTTATATCTATCGTTACACGGCCGCGCAGAAACCAACAGACTCACTGTATGAAAGAATATGATTTTGTCTGCCACGGCACGTGTCTGGCACGCTTAGTGTCTATAGATATAAACGGACCTTATGGCGTAACACGACACGACAGACAAATGTATCTCAGCACCGCGAGGTCCGCGTGGGCCGTGACTCTTGGCGCATCATTGCCATCATTTAACGACGCGGAATCCTAGCGGACGCTTGTGAGCTGCCTGTTGAAAATGACTGAAGAGCCTTTTGAACTAATTGAGTAAGTTCGAAGAATAGCGCACGCTACGCTTTCCGTGCATTAATTGCTACATAATATGTTCATCAAAATGAAAGGAATGGAGTGTGATGGAGTGTGCTTCGTGGTGTCAAAACATACACAATTAGGGTGCTGAAATACTGCTTGGGGAAAAATTGCCTTACTTTCTTTTTCACCCGACTGTCGAAGGAGGGTAATGTGTTTATCAGGCTATGTATGTATGTTTATTCCTATGTGGCGTTCTAGAGATCAAACCCGTGGGCCGATTTTGATGATTCTTACGTCAATCGACTCATGTTAACCTTGCGAGTGTCACTGTTTACATTAAAATTTGTAAATAGAAATATGGCAGATTTTGGGCATCTTATTGTGGGGGCCCAAATTATTTTGTTCTTCCAACCCCATCGTGTGGGGTATCAAAATAAAGGCTTTTAGGAGGTGATTTCAAAAACATAGAACACTTAAATGTTTAAATGTACCTAATTAAAAAAAGGGTAACCAAAAAGTTTTAAATAAAAAAAGTTAATTCAAAATATCAAACAATCCGACTGCTTATGAAGCGAACTAAAAACGCGTAAACAAGAAGAAAATCATGCTGTGCAGTCTGTGGAGGATACATCTGGTTTTGGTCAGCCAGCTTGCAAATATGTATCCTCCGACTTCACAGCATGATTTTTTTCTTTTTGCTCTCAAGAAGTTTAATTATTTATTAAAACTTCATGCAACATAAAGGCACATAGGTGGACTTAAAGCCTTAGGCATTCTCTACCAGTCAACCAAGGGTGGTCGGGAGATAAATAAATTTAAGGTCTTCATCGAAATCAATATCCGAATCCGAAGTAAACATTACGTACATACGTCTACACATCACATCTATGTAAAGGTTCGATATATACTGTTCAGATAAAGCACCAGAGAGCGCCACGACATGCCAGATTACCTATTGTGCACACTCACAGTCAACTCTTCACGAGTTCACGACAGTATCAGCGTTGCCAGAATGTAACTTTTGTTACATTTTAGGTTACCTTTGACCTTCTCATGTAACTCCATGTAACACGACGCAAAATGTAACCTTTACGTTACTTTTTGGGCCTTAATTAAAAAATATTGTATTTTTTTCCAGCAAACAAAAAAATTTCGTGAAACGAGCGTTCCGTTCTCATCTAAGAAAGTTTTCGTTTCGTTCGTCGTATTGTCCTGCATACTGCTGTTGCACCTGATTTTGTGAGACACAAATTGACGTATTTCTAAATCTTCCATCCCGCTTACCTTGGCGAGCGAGTGAGCGTATTAGAGTCGTTTTGCACTTAAAATAGGGTAATGTAACTTTTCTCATGAAAATTTAACTTTTTGAGAAGTCTATGTAATATTTGACTATTTGCCACTGGCAGCACTGAACAGTATGCATGCGGCACGTCACGCCACACCACGTAAGTATGTTTCCGCCTTTACTTTTTAACCCCCCACGGAAAAAAAGGGGTATTATAAGTTTGACGTGAGAACCGTGTGTATTTGTGTATCTGTCTATGGCATCATAGCTCCTAAACCGATAAACAGATTTTAAATTAGTTTTTTTTTGCTTTAAATATGATCTTATCGAGAGTTATATAATAGCTATGTTAGATGAAAATAGGTTCAGCCGTTTAATAGTTATGGGCGTTTTAATGTTTGAGTCGGGGTAATTCCGCAAGATATCGTTTCATAATTTCGTGTTCAACAGATTGTAGATCGAAGTGCGTATGTAGTATGCAATAACTGTGATGGAGGTTTTTAGAATTTGATTTGTACTTATTGTCATTGATGATTTAAACAAAATTTCATTTCTGACAATATACTGCCGCCCTTCACCAAGCAGTCTCTTTCGTGCCAGAGTAATATATTTTGTATATCTGTGTTCTGGAGGTGAGACGTACTAGTAAACTAGGTACTAGGTAAAATGCGTACTGAGTCTTGGAAGACTCCTAGAATACAAACTTATCTGTGAAACGGACGTTTTTGGAACTTACTGTAAAATATAAATTGGTAGTTTTGTGCTGTTTAAATACGTTTATCTGTGTAGTTGTGCTTTCAAACAGTTACAAATGGGCCAATGAGGTTATAAGTCAGTGCAAATGGGCAGCCATCTTAATTGCCCGATTTTTGTAGGTATGCACGCTAATTTCGTAGGTATGGCAAGTCCATAGGTTTATAAGTCAGTGCGATAAAGTGACAACCCCCCAAATGTCAGTTTAGTCCAATGAGGAAGGAAAATCTATGGAGACGGCCTATTCTACTATATGAAGAATAGTTATACACATATCTATCAAATCGACACACGCATGTCAAAAAGCGTTTTGTCTCTTTTTAACTAACCAAGAACTACATATGAAAAGAGAGACATCTAAATGTTTGTCAAGGACTAAACTTGGTAACACTTTTGTGTGACGTCAAAATCATGTCTATGCGTGGCCGGTCGCCATGTTGATTACGAGTAAAATTGGTAGTTGTGTGCTGTTTATGTACGTTTATCTGTGTAGTTGTGCTGTCAAACAGTTGCAAATGGCCTACCTCATTGGCCAATGGGCAGCCATATTAAGTTCCCGATTTATGTAGGTATCACGCTAATTTCGTAGGTATGGCAAGTCCATAGGTTTATAAGTCAGTGGTTTAGTCTACGAAATTAAAAATACTTCTGTGGCAAAGAATCATAGATTACTATTTTTTATTTTATACTGGGTGGTCTGGAGTTTTTGGCGGGCTTTTTTCGAGTGAAGTTCAGCGGCTGATAAAATGTTTTGCAAATTGGCTAGTGTCAAAAGTGGCTAGTGGGTATTGTGATATAAAATTGGTGTAGTTTTGTGTCTCAACTGCCTACGCAACTGGACAATATGTGAACATTGTGAACTCATTGATAGAAGCGATCTCGGGATAGTGGTGCGGAGAGTTTTTATTGCAGTATTGACTAGTCCGCAAAGCTTACTGGGAAGCCTGACTCGATACAATTTGCCGCTAAATACTCTAAAAAACATTAGAATTTGCTTCATCTGCATTCTAATGCATACTAAAGAATGTTAAAACGCATCTATGTATCAGACTGAAAGACTTGTATCTATGGTGATGAAAGTAAATTTAAAAAAAAACTGGGTGGACTGTTTGGTTTCTCATGTCTGTAGTGTCATGTCGTCATGTCTGTGTCATGATTGAAAATTCTATCAAAGATTGTAAACAATTTTGACCTTTATGAAGAGAAACTCTTTGGCTATGAGTATGAGTAATGACGAATGACACATTTTGTTAAGTAGCAATTATTGGTTGGACAAGGATTTATATGTTATTTTCGCCTTTTTACCGGTTCCTGCTTGACCTGCCTCCGTGTTTTCACCATTTTCCAGACAGATTTTTTAAACCGTAAGTTCTCATAGCGAATATTTTGTAAGTAATAAAATTTTGCGGTGTTTTGATAAACTTATCAAACAATTTTTCTAATTATTGTGCATTACGTAGATAACGCTTGATCCCAATACGTAACAGGCAGACTGCTTGCTTCTAATAATAGGTATGATTGTACACAAATTCATTTAAAAAATCTTAATTCTATTATTATATATTTTGTCTGCAGTGGGTGAGTTAGATTCACAGTAGGTAAAATATATTACACTTAATTTACTGTGTTAAAAATGTCTTCAGCTTTGTAAAAATACTGGTTTGTTGTTTTTTTTCATTACCTTATTATTCTTCAAACTAAACAGCCATTCCAGACAGGTCTTGTGTCAAGCCACTTGGCTGTAAAATAATTAAATTTAACACCCAAATTAAATTGATGATGAGATTAAGATGCTATTATTAGCACCTACCAGTTATTCCAACAGGATTATCTTATACATACTACAACGAGATCACCCTGATGCAAAATAGGTTTATCAGGTTTCTATCTGATCCAGACAGCAAGTCTTAATTCATCAGTCATGGAGTGGAATTTCTTCTTAAGCTGAATGTTGTTACTAATTTTATTTTGATTGTTTACAGAAAACATGGCCATGGACCTCCTTCGAGCTCCGTCAAGTTCTAATGATGATCAAAAATCTCAGGTATGTTTGTTTTAGTTTAGTTTCGACGGGCTGTTGCCCCAACTCCGTGACCGTGAGTGCGTACTTTGTGTACATGTGGGTTTTGATTTCTGCCTTCGATCCACCCCAGCTCCTGCTGAGCTGGGCTATGTTTGTTTTCATTATTGTCAACTGCAATTCAAAATCTTAATATTGACTTAAGACCAAAATATTGCCATGGTAAAACCAATCATCATGATTTGTTATATCTTTATATATATAATTCTACTGTATGTGTGTATCACTGAACTCCTCCTAAACGGCTGGACCGATTTGAATGAAATTTTTTGTATGTGTTTGGGTGGCACCCTGGATGGTTTAGATTCACAATAGGGTAGGGTAGGTAAGGATAGGGTTGGGTAGGTACAGTAGATGAATGTTTAGTGTTTTTATGACAAAACAAAGTTTGCTGGGTCAGCTAGTAATATATATTTTATTAATTTACAGAATCCAGTTGGACATGTATCTGCAATATTCAAATGCCAGACTAGTGATGCAGCCAAGCTTTGCATCCATGAATTGTTGAGCAAGCTGCCAGAAGATGGTGATTTTGATATTGGTGGTACCTACGCAGACACAGAACCTGAGTTCTGGTTCTTTTTCACAACATCTGTTTGCCATGGAGGAAATTACTTGCTTAACTTATTTGTATGCCATAGAAAAACTGGATCCTTCACCGTACATATTTCTAACTCCAATGACCTCACACAAAAAGTAGCACCAGAAGATGATGTACCCTATTTAGGATTACCAGAAACAATGTCAAAGTACACCTTCAACTCAACAAAACCGAATAAAAACTTTTTCATAAAAACCTTCTGTTTCAAGACATTGGAGCGCTTCAACCAATCCTGCACTTTACACATACCAGTCAGAATAACAGGAAACTCAAAGTTTGCTTTAAATAGCAATGTTGTAAAAGCCATTAAACTCCAACATGATTTGAGTGGACTTCTCACAAAGCAGGAAACAACAGACTTTGTGCTTGAATCTACTTCTCATAAAAAGTTCCCAACGCACAAGATACTTTTGGCCGCACACAGCTCTGTACTGAGAAATATGCTTAAAAATTCTGAACTTACTTCTATGTTTATTGACATAAGTGATAATGACATGGAACTGCTCTTACAATTCATATACACGGGTACAATAAAAGATGTGATGAAGCAAGACTGCCTGAAGTTGTTAGAGATCGCAGATAAGTTTCAACTGATTCAACTGTTCACATTGACTCAGCATGTGATTGGCGATCAGATCACTGTGAACAATGCAGTAGAAATGGCAGTGATTGCCAAAAAATATAAACTGGAGGAATTACAGAAAAGGGTATTTAGTTATATTGCAAAAAATCCGAAAGTGTTGGAGACTGATGCGTGGAATGACCTCACTGATGTTGAGTTAACTAAGTACTTGTTTCGGTACACTCGTTTAATGAAAGAGTAGGGTGGGTAGGAATATAGAAGCATCCTTCAACGTGTACAATTTTTTTTACTTGACGTAAGCCCTCTGCCCCAGCCTCCCTGGCTCAGTCCTTTCTCGCGAGCAGTCTTCACAGTTTCAAGCTTCAACTCGTTCCACGGCATACCAATGCTCGTCGCTTCTGCCAATACGGTGCGTCGCCAGATTTGACGGGGATGGCCTCGCTTGCTTTGTCCTTAAGAAATCCAATCCATGGCGTGTTTAGAAATGTGATTGGAAGCCCCCCGGAGTGAACAATCCATCTCCATTTACGACTCGTGATCTGGTGGTCGATTGGACTCTCGTGTCACTTGTCCAACAGCTGTACGTTAGAGATGGTCTCAGGCCAGTAGATTCCGAGGATGTGACGAAGACCTGAAGCCTAATTGCGTAAGTCTCTTATTGTCTTCAACGTTTCTCACCCGTAGAGCTACTCGAGTTCGATGTTGTAACTAAGCTTTCATTACTTCCTCTGCTTGGGCTAGTCGACTGTCATCGCTAAGTGTACATATTATGTTGTATTTCCACTCAAGTCTTATTCAACAAATCTATGGACTTTTTAGCTCCTGTTAATCGAATGATTTATAAATTTCGAAGGAGAATCTGGAGATTTTATGAGTGAGACTACCCATGCCTATTTTATAGCTCTGCACAGTGCAGTGGTTACTTTGAAATTCTTGAAGGTAGAGAGAATGTTTCATAATTCATACATCACTAGAGGCAATCTGTGCCATTTACAATAAATGTCTGTTCTCTATTTTTAAGACTAAAAAGTACTTAAAGATGATCAAATTTTTTACATGACCGCACCCAGCAAGGAAACGACGAGTAGTACGAATTAGGAATTAATATTGCGGACAAGCCTGTTGGGCTCCGGCGCCGGGGAGGCGGTAGTGTTACATACTCTTTGGCCATAATTTGAAAAGCTGAAGATAATGGTTATGCCAAATTGGGGCAAGTGCCCAGCCTGCCCTAACATGGGTGCGCTTATGCAAACATAATAATTATGAGAAGTGTAACAAGAAGTGGTGTGGCGATTAGATTATCCACACTAACTACAATATATATATTTATTATAATTTATAATCATTGAATATACTATACCTACTTACCTACAAAAATAATTATGAAGAGAATTGTCCTTGCAGTTAGTTCTGCTGTATTTTAACACTTTGACAGGCGACCGTTTTTAGCGCGCATTCTCTGGTACGCCGGCCATTTTTTATGATAAATGTAAAAAAAAGCTATAAGGCCGGTTACAGTGCTCAAATTCATTTTCGCACTCTATTGTAACCAATAGAGTGCGAAAATGAAAAAAAAAAAACTAATATAAATACGGTACAGAATTGGTACAGGTTTATCCATACTTAAAAGAGCGCCTCTAAATCTGAGGCTTAGCACGCGCTTTTTACCTGTTCAAAGAGCTCAAAATAAACGCGCGAATTTAATCCGCGCCGCGGCCAACTTCAGGTTGGCCCAGAAGTTAGGCGAGAACTGTTTTTTATATTTTCTGCGTGATCGGCTGTTAAAGTGTTTATTTAGATAATGTGAATAAGTAACACCATCATTATAATTTCGTATTTATTTGTATACCTAACTTTAATGGAGGCACTATATTACAAAGTGTTATTTTACAGAAATTTATTTTGATTTACCTACTAATTTATATCTTTTATTATTAATATTTTAATGCCATTGCCCAAAGCAAACATAACGATCATTTTTTTTTGTATTCTTGCATGCTGATATTTTGTTACTTAAAATGTTTAAAGAAATTTCATAATAAATATATTTTATTATTGCGACTGTAAGTGCTAAGTACGAAAACCTAGATTGGAAAGAATGTGATATTTATGGAAAAGAATGAATTTGAAGTCTGAGCATAAATTTTGAAGAGTGTCGAAAATGGTACATAATTAAGCAACTTTTTGGTGGTGTGACCACGTCTTTATTATCTTATAAGAAACAAAATAGTTAATTTATAATGTAAAAACGTTTGTCGTTCTTTTATGTAATGTTTATAAATATTTATTTGAATAGCTATATTTTGTTACTTTGGATGTACTTTTAAATATTAAATACCAATCAAATAATAATTGTGTTTTAATTCTTTGGGTCAAAATACAATCAATGCCTTTTCTTATATGTTGTCAAGGTAACAATAAAATAATGCGTCTCGCACACGCCCTTTGCATTTTACCTTATTTTTAGGGTTCCGTAGTCAACAGGAACCCTTAGTTTCGCCATGTCCGTCTGTCCGTGCCTCCGTCCGTCCGCAGCTCACATGAACCTCTGGCGGCCAATCGCTTGTTGGTAAGCTGAGCGCTTACGCACTAGCGATTGGCCGCTAGAGGTTCATTCGAGCGGCCAGCCGCCTGACGTGGTTGAAATAGCGGCATTCCGCCATGCCCAAAGATTTCTGGCAGTATATTATGTCCAAAAGAAGGAGGTTAAACAGGCAAATTATCATAAAGGATGGTCAACATCTTTCGGATGAGGAGTGTGCTTGACAATTTGCGTCATTTTTTGAATCGGTGTACAATAAAGAGCGGCCGCGGCTGAAGGCGTGGGCGGCGGCGGCGGAAGCGAACAGTGCGCGTGTGCACATTGAGACCTTCAGACCAGACCCAGTCTTCAAGACGTAAGGGAAGCGCTCATAAACCTCAAACCAAAGCGCTCATCTGGCCCCGATGGGATACCAGCTTTTCTGTTCCGAGACTGTGGCAGGGTGCTGGCTGAACCCCTGCATCATATCTTTAATACTTGTTTAAATCAAGCAACGTTTCTGCCTAGGTGGAAAATGTAAAAATATAGGCTGGCAACATTAATTAGTTCCTGCGAATCACTTTTTTAGTATAGATGTCACTACTAATATTTAGTTAGGTTCTTTATCGAAAAACATCTAAATAAGCTTATCTTTTTTTTTATGTTGGAAATTAGACATTCTGTTATACTCTGTGAGGTTCTTTATCGAAAAAAATCTAAATAAGCTTATCTTTTTTTTTATGTTGGAAATTAGACATTCTGTTATACTCTGTGAGGTTCTTTAACGAAAAAAATCTAAATAAGCTTATCTTTTTTTTATGTTGGAAATTAGACATTCTGTTATACTCTGTGAGGTTCTTTATCGAAAAAAATCTAAATAAGCTTATCTTTTTTTTTATGTTGGCAATTAGACATTCTGTTATACTCTGTGAGGTTCTTTATCGAAAAAAATCTAAATAAGCTTATCTTTTTTTTATGTTGGAAATTAGACATTCTGTTATACTCTGTGAGGTTCTTTATCGAAAAAAATCTAAATAAGCTTATCTTTTTTTTTATGTTGGAAATTAGACATTCTGTTATACTCTGTGATCTGTGTATCTATCGTGAATAATAAATTATTAGAAACGTAAATAAACCAACAAAATATGAAACGTATTTTATATCTATGGCAAAGTCTATGACAGTGTAAGTACCTAACTCAAGTGTCAATATGGCCGACTAGAAAAATGTAGTACCTTGTAAAACAGTGCTTTGTAACAAACAGTCTCTAATAAATAATATGTCGTCTCGTCTCTTTGTGAGTTTCAATAAAACCGAAGAATAACCCAAAGTCATATCCACACGACCTCCCAAAAGAAAATCACACGAGTGATTCCGGTTCCTAAGGGTAATTTAAGTCAGGTTCAGATGTCAGTGGCTACAGACCGGTGGCAGTGTTGTCGACACCTGCAAAGGTGTTTGAGTCTGCCGTCCAGCGCTGCGCGGCGCAGGCTCTAGTGTGCGCATAGCTTTCGGACGCACAGCACGGGTTCCGTCCAGCGCGAAGCACAGCCACTAACCTGCTTAACTTCATGGCGCGGGTGGTGCCGGCAGACGGTGGTGGTGGAGATGTGCAGGTAGACGCAGCTTATTTTGATTTCAGGAAAGCGTTTGATACTGTCGATAATGATGTACTTCTAATGAAGCTGGCAAAAATTGGCTGTACCTACATCGCATCTCTTACGGTTCTTCGCCAGCTACTTGAAAGACAGACAGCAGTATGTTGACTACAACGGGTTCGAATCCGAGCCATACTACACCAGATCCGGCGTGAGCCACGGGAGCAATTTAGGTCCTCTCGAATTTATTTGAATGATAAATGACTTACCAGACGTAGTCGAACATAGTTTATGTTTATTGTTTGAAGATGACCTCAAATTGCTGCTCGAGGTCAAGAGTTTGTCGGACTGTGAGAGATTGCAGGAAGACATAGATAGAGTGGTAGAGTGGAGTCATTAAAATAAACTCTATTTCAACACAGCGAAATACTCAGTGATGTCATTTACGCGCGCGAAGACTCCAATAGAGGAAGCGCCATTGCAGCGAGTGTCTCAGGTGCGCGATCTAGGAGTACTGCTTACCCCGGATCTCACTTTCCGGGATCATATAGTTAAGATTTGCAAGAAAGCGTACAGAAACCTGGGTTTCGTGCTGAGACAGTCGCAAGGTTTCACAAATATTACCACGCTCAGGGTGCTGTATGACGCTTTGGTAAGGAGTCTCTTGGAGCACAGTGCCGTGATTTGGGCTCCTCATGATCATGCTGGAGCGAGTACAAAATAAATTTACAAGACACTTGTATTTCAAACTTTATGGAGTTTACCGATTTTACCCGCTAATGTATCCTACACTGTTTGTACTGGGAATGGTGGGTTACAACGAACTCGGAGTGCGCCGAGAATTTACACTCGCGGCATATTCACTAAAGCACCTGCGTGGAGTAGTAGGTACATAACCCGGGTGTGCTGCGTCACCTGAAGCTGTGCGTGCCAGACCGGTGTGCAGGCGGCGGCGGCCGCCACTGCTGGCCGTGCCTGCTGCTAGAACCAATCTATTGGCAAAAACACCTCTCACCCGCACAATCTGTGTGCTCAACGAATTACATGAGAGGCTGGACATATTTTCGTGCAATTGGAGTGCATTCGCAAGAGTTTTGTTGAATTTTGTTAGTTATAATTAAAATTTAGATAAGTAAAGTCTTATTTTATATTAGTTTAGAAGATTTTAATACTGTTAGAAGTTTAGGTTTATATAATTTATACATTTATGTAAAGTCTGATTTTAGAATAAGATTTTAATTACTATGAAGCGCTTGGTGCGAATTGGTGGAATGGCAACAAGGTAAGGATGATAACTTGCAGTGCGTCTAGATGTCCGAAGGTAGAAGGGGGCTGGTGGGATGAGGTCGTGGAGTTCTTGAGCACACTCACCGAAGTACAGTCTGTAGAAGACCGACAAGCAGGCAATCTTACGGCGATGAGCCAAGCTGTGTAGCTTGGCATCCGCCAGCTCAACGTCGCCAATGAGCCTCTTGGCTCTGCGTTCCACCGAGTCAAGCACGGCAAGCTGATACTTAGCTGAGCTAACCCAAAGGTGGCTGCAATACTCCATGCGGGATCGGACTTGCGCTTTGTATAGGGTTAAAAGCTGTCCAGGCGTAAAGTATCGCTTCACTCTATTTAGGATGCCCAGTTTTTGCAATTCAATTTCAACTTGTACGTGTAAGCACGTACAAGTTGAAATTATCTATAAATAAAACTTTCACTTAAATATACATTTTATTTGCTCTGTAATTAACAAAAATTTAAATTCCCTATTTTGTACGTGGCTAAAACACTATCCACGAAAAGCCAAAAAAAAAGAAACCTCATTATTTTAGTCTATGGCCGAACTCCATTGTTAAATGCGCGCGCATAGGACACTGACTTATAAACCTATGGATTGCCATACCTACGAAATTAGCGTGCTCACCTACATAAATCGGGCAATTAAGATGGCTGCCCATTTGCCAATGAGGTAGGCCATTTGCAACTGTTTGACAGCACAACTACACAGATAAACGTACATATACGGCACACAACTACCAATTTTACTCGGCAATTAACATGGCGACCGGTCACGCATAGACATGATTTTGACGTCACTCAAAAGTGTTACCAAGTTTAGTCCTTGACAAACATTTAGATGTCTCTCTTTTCATATGCAGCTCTTGATTAGTTAAAAAGAGACAAAACGCTTTTTGACATGCGTGTGTCGATATTATAGATATTTGTATAATTATTCTTCATATAGTAGAATATGCCATCTCCATAGTTATCCTACCTCATTGGCATAGGAAAACTGATTAATTTTGCCCGCCATTGTGAAAAATTTTCACAACTCGTTTTTACTGTTGAAAATGATTTTTTGTATTATTTTCTTCACAAGTGGGTTGAAAAACGTCGTATGATACACGTGTGTATTGATGATTACCGTCCTCGGCTCTCTTAAGACCCACACCTACGGCTCTGGTCTCTATGGCGCCTCAGCGGTAATCACCAACATTGCACACTTGTACCATAATGTACTATTTAACAAACCCATAATATTTTTGAATGGCCTATCCAAAGATACCTCACACAATGGGGAAGAGAGAAAAAAAAAATACCACTTTCCGTCTATAGGAGGTGGCCAAAAAAAATTTTTTTTTAAATTTTATTTTACCACTTAGTCGGAATTATTAATATGTATATCCATGCCAAATTATAGCTTTCTAGTACTTAGATTCTCTGAGCTAAGCTGCGGACGGACAGACGAACAGAGCGAAATTATAAGGGTTCCTTGTTGACTTCGGAACCCTAAAAAATAGGATATTACAAACTTTTAAAATAATTTACATTATAAAAATTTGACACAATTATCAAAAATAGTTTTTTTTTGTATTTTTGTAAATAAAAATAAAAAAAACAAACTGTTACTGACCTGGGAATCGAACCTTCCTCACGCGCATTAATGTTGACTGTACCTTGTACTTAGTACTTACCAAGGTCAGTTTCTAGATTGGTTTGTGTTTAACTCGAAGCGGCTGGGGTGGTGACCGCTCCAGGGTAAGCAACACGTACCAAGGTCAGTCTTGGGATGGGTGACCACTTTTTTTATCGCTTGTTTATGGATAGGTGACCCCGCCAGGGTAAGCAACACTAACCAAGGTCAGTGTTTGGTGAAGACTGACCTTGGTGAGTGTTGCTTAACCTGTGTAGGGTTACCTATCCAAAAACAAGCAAACCAAAAAAAACGTGGTTACCCATCCAAAAATCGTCCTTGGTAAGGTTTGCTTAACTGGCAGCTACACCAACCGGCTGGGTTGGTGTAGCTCAAGATTCTATTTAAAGAGTCTATTTAAAGTTAGCTGATTACGTTATAGTAGTGAAAGAAGTGAATGAATACCAGCTAGGGTAGCCAGCCGAAATAAATTAATGCCGATTATTTAACAAATTGTCATCTGATCTGAGATGTGACGTCGACTTCAGAAACTGTGTGCTTAGTGCGAGTTTTTAAACGTACTCACTCGTGTTAACGTAAACGATCTCTTATGTCAAAATGTATACAAAAAAAGAGGTTTTGCCTTGCCGTCACCAGACGGCGCTTATCTAGTTCCAATACAAATTGGCGTTAACGTTAACGCGATTGAGTGTGAGTAAAAACTCGCACTAAGGCCTCTGGGCCCTGCGTGAGTAGGTACGGTTATGAAATCGGTGTACGTCTATAATGCATGAACGTTAATGAAGCAAAGGGAGTGTAAAAGGATCGTAGGAAGTGGTGTGCTGTAGTTTCTGCCTACCCCCTTGGGAAAAGGTGAGTTTATATCAAAGAGTAATCTCATCAATACCGAAAGTTTATCTTTGTATGAATTGCACCCCGATCATGTTAGGCTGTTGGAGTAGGTATGTGCATAACTGCAGCTTCCTCATATGTGGTAGAATAATTCTATCTATGCCAATAATATAGGCATAATAGCAGCAATCAAAGTTCCGAGTCTTAATTTAGCTGCCACAAAAACTTCGTTAATATGAGTCGTTTAGTATGTGTTAGCTGGAGTGACGTCACCCCAGCTTCCTCATTCAATACAGACAAACCAGTGAGGTTAGGTTTTTGGACTATAGTCACAAAAATAAGTCATAATAACTGCACATGGAAGGATAGAACTGAACGATAAAAAAATCCTGTGTGTAAGCTGAAGTGACGTCACCCCAGCTGCCATGTCATATCTTCCAAAAAAAAGAAGATATGATTATTTGAATTGCGCACATTCGTTAAATGTCGCACATTTTTTTTGTTAATTTTACAAATTCGGTATGAGGTTGCATGAAATACAATAAAAAATCACTTTTAGGCGAGACTTATTAGAATATTTTATTGTGTCTCTGTCTAATCACCAGTGTCTGGATAATCAGGTGCTTTTACCTAAACTTCAAATTTGTTCTCAATATATAATGCTTTACTGAAAAAAGGACAATGCTAAAAACCCCAGAAAATAAATGTTTGTCGATTAATCTGAAACTAGTCACGATTAATTAGTGAGTATTTATAAATTCAGTATATAAGTATCACTAGCCAAATCCATGGGATATAGATGTCTAACAAAATGTTAGTTTTGCTTATTCCCATTAGGTTTATCGTTTTTAATTGATTTGATTAAATCTTCTTCATTTGATGCCTTCTAATCAGAAGCATTGTGGGCGAATACGTTTTCTAGGAGAAGTTTTAAGAACGAATTTATGCCAGCTAGTGATTTAATTACTTATTATTACTCATTGATTAGTATAGGTATCTTAGTGATCAACGATGATTGATTTTTGGGTTTTTTGGCATTAAAACTTGACAATTATTATTTACTTTAAATAAATTCTGGATTGCCGAGATCAACTTATTTCGTAAAACAACTTAATAAAATTAGCAATGGTAAAATCCCGTCGTATATTTTTTATCAATAAAAAAATATAATGTAGGTAGAGACAATGTAGTCAATTAATTGAAGTTGATTAGGCTAACAGATTAGTGATTAGATAGACTAATTTGATGTATGTAACACAAGCAGAAGACTGTGAAATATTAAGCTTTCTTTTTTTAAGTTTCCAAGCAAGTAACACATTAGAAACTTGAGATCTATGTCGAGACTGCAGGCCCTGCTCTGTAATTTTAATTGTTTAAAAATAGTGAGATAAGTTTTTGGATCATTTAATACCTACATTTGATCTCATGTTTATATTATAAACTTTCAGTGACAGTGTTATCCGCTGAAAACTTGGTGGAAGTAGCAAGTTATTTTTATTTTTATGAACTGACCTCAGTGTTTACATTTCTCAATGATGCAATTTTACTAAATAATAAACGATGATTGTGCCGTGTTTTTGATTAAAATGCTGTAATAAATACGCGCTGGGACCAAACAACTTGCACTGCGGAAGTAGTGAGTTTTTTCATATCAATTATCTTACTTGAACCGTTATGAAAAAAAATATATTCAAATATACCAGTGCCACACACGTAACAGCAAATAGCGCCATCTAGTATTCCAGTCTAAGAACACCGAAACCTACAGTCGATAAAACAGATGTCTGCATGTGGAAGCTGCCGTACTTTTTGGTCGTGAATAATAACAGCTCAGGTGGCGTATTGGGATCCGTTCGGACTGAGGTGCTGGTGGTCGCTGGTTCGGAACTGGGTTACAGGTTGGATTTTTTGTAAATATTCTGAAGTTGAAATATGGATGATGATAATAATATGTACGTCACGCAAAGAACACAAATGCAACATAATTTAAACGTTAGCGAGTTAGAATTTGACATGGATATCTCTTATCAAAGTTTACCCAACAATAATAACTCTGGAAATATTGATATCGACGCAAAGAATGAAGAAATTAACAAACTAAAATTGGAACTACAGTCTGCCAACTCAGAAATAGATAATTTAAACTTAGAAAATATTAGATTAAAGGACAAAATCAGAAAGTATGAAAGTAAAATAAAGATTTTTAAATCGGTAGGATTTCATGATTCTAATTCCTCAGAAACAGTGACAACACCTATGAGGTTCTATTCCCCTCAATATCAACGTCGACTCAGGACAATAACTATGAAAACAGGATTACCCAGAAACTCTTCTAGGGAATTTACTATGCACGCCATAACGTCAATGAACCGAAATGGTAATAAATCGGAAGCACTCATTCATAAGTCGCCAATAAAAAACAATTTAGATAAGTCTTCAGTCACGGGGACAGGGAACTTGTCACCTACAAACAGTTACAAGGAATTACAAGTCAGCTATATACATAAGTCAATTACATCCAACACGGAGGAACATGAAAATGGAGGTATACATATATCGACGGATAGGGAAATACAGGGAACAAGCAAGAACATGCCACGGTCAACACCTAAACAAAACATGGGCGCTAGTGGAAGCGTAGAAAAACTGACTGGATCCTGTAAACAACTATTGCAAGTACTGGCACCAAAGCATAAAATCGCTATCTTCGCTGATCAGACCGGATATGAAATTAGAGATATACTTCAAAACTTAGTGGGAAATAGTTTTAGTGTTACGTCGGTAATCAAACCAAATGCACCTCTTAGTTACATATTAAGTACATGTGCAACTATATGTAAGGACTTCACAAAGTCTGACTTTGTTTTAATAATTGGAGGTAATAGCGACAAAAATCCATTAAATATATTAAGTTCTCTGCATCACACTTTGCAAAATATACAACACACAAACGTCCTTGTTAGTAAGATTTATAATAACAAATATTTAAATGTATAAAATGTTAATCGTACTTTAAAACTTGTATGCAATAATTGTGAAAACTCTAATTTCATTACACTTGATGACAATTATTATTTTGACTATAATGGAAGACCTTTACTGAACAAGCTAACTGCATGCAAATTAATTTATAGGGATATATTGCGGTTACAATACAGGATCAACTACCAAAAATATGTGCATAATGTGCTTATAGATCAAAAGGCAAAACGGATGTTTAAAAATGTTTCTACACAAACTACTCCTAATTTGGTACTCAAAGCGAGTGAAACACCTACATCTAGAGTGTTTGTAAATTCGTCCTCACAAACAAATGTTTCACCTACAATTATAAATAGTCGTGATTTTTTTCGAGAACAAAAACGTAATGACATATGACGTAAGTAATAGCACCCTATTATCAGTTAATAGTTGTTTAAAGATTTTTCATCAGAATGTATGTGGAATAAGCAATAAAAAAACTGAACTCGAATTATATATTGAAACATCAGGTAATCTCGTCGACTATTTATGTATATCAGAACATTTCTTAAATGACAAATCTGCCAATGTATTTACTATGTCGAATTATAATTTAGTCGCATGTAACACAAGGCCGAACAAGAAAAGGGGAGGTACTCTTATTTTGGCACATAAAATGAAAGATTGCGAAAACATTGAGTCAATCAGTAAGTTTTACAGAGCCGACAGTTTCGAGATATGTGGTGCAAAAGATGTTGAAACAGGCTTATACATCTGTTGTTGCTACCGAAGTCCCTATGATAAAAACTTCGAAAGCTTCATTTCTAGCTTAGAAAAATTATTAGAACATTTTATTGACAAAAACTGTATTATATGTGGGGACTTCAATGTTGACGTACTTGTTGAAAACAAAAAATCTTCTGAGTTTTTAAGCACATTGACATGTTATGACTTTAGATATCTTGTGAGAACTCCGACCTTTATCAGAAATAACTCTCAGTCGTGTTTAGATAACATAATCACAAATCTTGATTGTGACTACATAGAGCAGTGTTTTGTGGATCATAATGGCTTAGCTGATGGTCATGGTGGACTTTTTTGTTATGTGGCCCTTGATGGAATTAACAAAAAAACAAAAAAGGTCGAGTACACCACAGTAATTAAAAGATTATTTAATGAGAATAATAACGCCGTTTTCAAAAGAAACCTTACTAAAAAAAATTGGAGTAATATGGGTATAAATCAGTTTCTAAGTTATTTCAACAAAATATTCCAAGATTGTTATCCCAAAAAATCTATTAGAATAAAGTCCAAAAATAACAATAAAATAAAGTGGATTACAAAAGGTATTAAAGTATCAAGTAAAATGAAAAGAGTCCTGTGTTCTAGAACTTTAAATAATGTCAGCATCAAAAATTATAAAATAAACCACGTTCGAATTTATAGAAGAGTTATTAAGCAGGCCAAAAAGCAAGCACTATCACGGTATTTAAACCGCGCAAAAAATATATTGAAAGAAACATGGAAAATAGTAAACGAACATACTAAAAAGAAGAAAAACAGGCAACGTAAAAATATTATCTTAAATGTAGACAATAAAGTAATCACTGATCCTCAGGATATTGCAAATATATTTAACGACAGTTTCTTATTCAAATCATCGATAGCTAATAAAGATAAGGATAGAGCAATGTCTTTTCTTATAGATACGACAAAAAGAGTTGAAAATGATATAACTTTCAAGCCAACTACACCAAATGAAATTGCAAAGTTGGTTAGCAAAATGGCTAATAAACATTCGTGCGGCTTCGACGACGTACCGATATCGATTATAAAGGAGAATATAGAGATATTAGCTACGCCTCTTTCTGATTTCTTCAATAAATGCATTGATGAGTCAATCTTTCCTGACCAGTTGAAATTGGCCAAGGTGATTCCTATACACAAAAAGGGCACTAAGACCAATCCGAAGAATTATCGCCCCATATCCTTATTACCCACCTTATCAAAACTCTTTGAAAAAGTCATAAAGGATAGACTAATGGTACATTTCGGTATTAACAAAATTATCAACCTGAGACAATTTGGATATCAGAAGGGCGTTGGTACCGCGGATGCAATGAACACTTTAATAACTGATATAGTTAGTAAATTAAATGAAAAACTGAAAGTAGCTGGACTATTTGTTGACCTCAGCTCGGCTTTTGACACCATAGATTATGAACTGCTACTTACTAAACTCGAACATTATGGTATAAGAGGCAAGACATTAAAACTTATGACATCTTACTTGCAAAATAGACGAATGTATGTAGAAATTAAAAGTATAGATGAAAATAATCACGAAGTGATATTCAAGTCAAAAATGACATATGTAAAACGTGGTGTGCCTCAAGGCTCAATTTTAGGACCTATACTATATATTATTTTTACAAATGACTCAACTTTATGAATAAAACTCAACCGAACGAGAAACTTGTTGTTTTCGCAGATGACACAAACATAATTATTGGGGCAAAAGGCATAGAAAAATTGACATTAAATACTAATATAATTATAGAAAAAATTTGCGAATGGTTTACAGCCAATAACTTATTGCTAAATATAGATAAAACTAACCTCGTATTATTTAAGACTACGACTCGTCATAATGACAAATTAGATATACATATAAATGGAGACAGGATTGAATTAGTGGACAAGGTTAAATTCTTAGGGATTAATATAGATTCGCATTTGAATTGGAAACCGGAGCTTGCTGTTATTGAATCATCCATATCGTCAGCATGTTACGCACTCAGGAGCCTTAGGGATGAATTGAACATAGAACAGTTAAAGGCTGTATATTATGCGCTGGTCGAGTCTAGGTTAAGGTACAGCATCGTACTCTGGGGAAATAGTTACAGTTATAACTGGCAGAGAGCGTTCATCCTGCAGAAACGAGCCATAAGGACAATAGTCAGAATTGCACAATGGGTGTCATGCAGAGATTACTTTAAAAAGTTGGGAATATTAACAGTACCTAGCCTATATATATTGGTCCTCTTGACTCATTTTTCTAAGTATCTACATGAGTTTGAATCACAAGACGAACGTGAGATTAGAGAGAGCACGCGAAGAAAAAATTTTAAACAACTAATATCACCGAAATTTAATATAGTAGAGCATTGTTCAAAGTACCAAGCTGTAGAGATATTTAATAGGTTGCCTTCTGAGATGAAGATCCTGATTTATAACACGCACTTATTTAAAACAAAATTAAAAGCTTTTTTATTAGAAAAATGTTTGTATAATATATCGGAACTAAGGTCAAACAATAATAAATGATTTACATTTTATTTAATGTTTTTCTCTCTTTGACATTATATAATTTATAATCTTTAAACATTATTTTTATAACTGTGACATTTATATTGAAATCTGTTTGACATTATTTTTAAAACGGTTTGACATTATTTTTAAAACAGTTTGACATTATATTGAAATCTGTTTGACATTATATTTTAATCCGGTTTTGACATTATTATATTTTATAACTGTTTGACATTATTTTTAAAAATTATGGATTTTTATTGAAAACTGTTTTAGCACTTTACTTGAATTTTACTTGAAATATTAATTAATAATTCATAATATTTGTATGTAAACTGCATGTGTATATATTCAACACAATGTAAATTGTTTTTATGAATAAATGAAATGAAATGACAAAGTTGTTATGAAACAGCCCTCTCAAAAGTATGAAATAACCGGCCAAGTGCGAGTCGGAATCGCACACGAAGGGTTCCGTACCATTATCGCAAAAAACGGCAAAAAATCACGTTTGTTGTATGGGAGCCCAACTTAAATATTTATTTTATTCTGTTTTTAGTATTTGTTGTTATAGCGGCAACAGAAATACATCATCTGTGAAAATTTCAACTGTGTAGCTATCACAGTTCATGAGATTCAGACTGGTGACAGACGGACAGACAGACGGACCGCGAAGTCTTAGTATAGGGTCCCGTTTTTACCCTTTGGGTCCGGAACCGGAACAGTGATGATGTATTTCTGTTGCCGCTATAACAACAAATACTAAAAACAGAAGAAAAAGCATATTTAAGGGGTGCTCCCATACAACAAACGTGATTTTTTTGCCGTTTTTTGCTCGATTTTAATAACGGCAACAGGTAGACGCTTGAAATATTCACGGCATATTTAGTTGTATATTCACTTCAAAAAGTAATTATTATTAAATTAAAATAAAATAAATTGAGGGGGGCTCCTATAAAACAAGCGTGTTTTTTTTGCTGTTTTTTGCTCGATATTAATAACGGAAACAGGTAGACGCTTGAAAAATATTCACAGAATATTTAGTTGTATATTCACTTCAAAAAATAGTAATGATTTAATTAAAATAAAATGAATTAAGGGGGGCTCTCATACAACAAACGTGATTTTTTTGGCGTTTTTTTGCGATAGTGGTACGGAACCCTTCGTGCGCGAGTCCGACTCGCACTTGGCCGGTTTTTTACTATTCTTTTCTTTTACTCTATATTTGTTGCTGTTGTGTTGTATCTGTGTCGTTTTTTTTTCTCTATTCTTTTCACATCCAACCGCGTTCGTTCACTCCTTGATTCGCCCGGCATTAAAGTGACGTACAAAATATTGTTCAAAGCGAGTTTATGAAATAACTGTGGATGGAAAAATAAAAATACATGTATTATAGAGAACTTACATTTATTAAAAAGAGAAACTTAAGCAAACGTTAAAGCAAAATTTTATAGAAATATTTATTAAATTACAGTTACATTAAAATAAAATAAAGTACCAAATAATAGACAAACTTGGGGACTGTCGACAGAAATGTAAACTTAAAACGTGTCACTGACGCGAACCCATAAGTTTTGGCCCTAGCAAAATTCGGCTATAGAAGTTCTCAGTTCCAAAAAATTAACTAAATTTGTGAGAGACTGGTCCCTGAAAAAGGCAGAATAAATAAAGTTCACATGAGAACTCTAGTAGGGTGTCGCGTTTTAAGTACGTCTACTTTTTCATGATTTTAGAATATCTGTGTTTGTGTCGGATTTGTAGAAAGACTAAAGCCAGAAAGCTTTAATTCTCGTACTCAAAAAAACTTTCACATTCAAGTCGCAATTTCATTGATATCACAATTAACATAAATAATTGACAAGCCGTACTTTTGACAGATTCTAGAAAAAAAAACATTAAAATACGAATTATGCGTCTCTCTGATAGAAAATGTTGTCATGTAAAAATGTATTGCAAGGTATAACAAAAATATAACTGTGCAAGGAAAATTTGTATTAGAAATTATCTTTTGTGGTATTTAGGGTGCACATTTCTCAACACTTCTCTGAATGCTTTTGGCGACAAATTCGTCACTTCTTTAAATGGCAGCTTTAGAGCCATCACTGAGTTAGACTTTATTACAAATGCGATAAAATTCGAATCGCGATTTGATGCTCTATTACTATTAAGTTTGCAGATACTCGCATTTATTTTTCCATGACTTCAATTGTAATGTTGCCCTATATAATTTCACATTACTTGTTGACCAGTTGGTTATTTTTGCTGACAGTTTATTTATTTGTGTCGAACACTAGACGCAATTCAATTTACTTTCTTTGTTGACAAAATACATTCTGTTACGACCAAAACCTCTGTAATTAGCTGACCATTTAAAATTTAGCCGTTTTTTATAAGTAAGGCTGTTAGTCTTGAAGTAGACATCAATCTGTGAGAGAGTAGATACTGGACTAGTCGCAGTAGCTGAGCTGGCATTTTAGTAGTTAATAATGTGTCCCGAAAACTATTAAACTATTATATTGCCACTTCTGTCTAATCTTGTAAATTTCTTTTTATATCATCTATAATTAACTAATAATGGAACCGCGCCCTTATATTTGTTATAATGATAGTATGTAATAGTGATGGTAGAGATGAAAATAAACTCTTCAACGGCTTCCAAACAACCTCTGTTATTCAGATAACAGTTGTAGCATACGTCGACTCTTCTTTGTCCAGAGTTACTGGCGTAGTATCTGCAAACAACAAATTAAGAAGAACTTCTATTATAATGTAATAGAGCGATTGTTAAGGCATGAAAATATATGACAATATCAATCTGATAATTCAGATTACCGACATGTCACCGATCATAGAAATACCGATTCATTGATATAAATCTACGGCATGTTAGATTGTCCCTATGTATGTTCACGAAGCGATGAGACTTGTTAGTTTCAACGACCAAAATTCTTATAGTGATTCTTACGGTCGTCATGGGCGAACGACATGAGGACATAACAGCCGGGCACAGTTCGGAGTTTCATCAGATCAGACGGACGTAAAGATGAAACTGATCATTGTTTGGAAAGTCTTTAGAGTAAAAAGATTTTTACCTGGACTTAGCATGTCTTTCAACATTGAAACACATTGGATACACTTCATTATAACGGCGGGAACATCGCATCTTTGCCCATCATAACCTGCTGTGCATTTACAGACCGGCTCATTCGCCACATTCAGGGAACAGACACCGTTGTTTGAACAATACTCATGACACGCGTTAAATTCGCAGCGTTCGCCAGAGAAACCGGCATTACAGCTGAAATAAGATATTGATGAGTTACTCTATAATCAAGAAAATCAACAAATATGTATGACTAGCAGTCTGCCCGCGACTCCGATTTATTTGATCCTATAAATGATTTTCTTATGTGCAGTTAGTGAAGACGACCATAAATAAGCCATTATTAAATTAATAAATAATCGACTATCGTAGAAACACAGGGTTTATTGGATTGGGACGATTTGTTATTTGACTAAAAGAATTATACATTTTAGGTTACCGCCATAAAGTAAAGCGTCTCCAAGCAATTTTAAATGTAATTTGGGCGCACGGTTGGCGCAGTGGTTGAGCGATTAACTGCTGCGCTGCGTGTCGCGGGTTCGATTCCCGCACGGAACAATTATTTATATGATCTACAAATAGTTGTTCCGGCTCTGGGTGTTTGTGTATGTGAGTTTATATGTTTGTAAACGCACCCACGATACAGGAGAAATTCCTAGTGTGGGGCAACGTTTTTTTTAAATAAGATAAGAAATAAGAAAATAAGAATTAACAAAAGTTAAACCAAGTCAACGATTTGAAGGACTTTAGCTCATGCATTCTTTATTGTTTGAGATAAATATTAATTGAAAAATACCGTGTTGGCAGTTTTTCGACAAAAGCACAACTGACTTATCTAAAGCTATCTGAAAAAAAAATCGCTTTCAGTAGGCAGAGATCTTGGTAAGACATTCTGAAAAAAATTGACTAAGCAAAAGCGACTTGAATTAACTTCAGTCTTCTACGAGTAAGGTTTGACTGGCAATGAAAATACTAAATTGGTTCAATATAAGCTCGAAAATTCTCTATTCGTAGACTTTCTCTGTGAGTTTCGGTTTCGGCCAAAAATATAGTTTCGGTCGGTCTCTAGTTAACGGCTAATGGGGTGAGCGACTACTGCGCTGCGTTTCAGACACTATAAGCTCATTGTAGACAATACTGATATTGGTTATGGAACTCGTACTTCAAATTGTCATTTGCCCTAGTTGGGACACAACTGGACAGGCATAATATTAGTAAACGTGTTTGTGATTATTATGTTTGCAAGTAAGTAAGTCATGGTTTACCTGCATTTAGGCTGTCCCTCAGTACCGACACTACAGTTTCCTTGCAAACAATAGTCTTTACAAATGGAAACTTCGCATTTTTTACCCTCATAACCTTCTGTGCATTCACAGATCGGCTCATCTTCCTCATTCAGGGAACAGGCACCGTTGTTTAAACAATAGTCATGACACGCGTTAACTTCGCAACGTTCTCCAGAGTAGCCAGCATTACAGCTGAAATAAATTAAAACATCGATGAGTAACTCCATAATCAAGAAAATCAAAAATATGTATGACTACTTGTAACAGGCGAATGATGTGCGCGACCACTGTGCCGCGTTTCTGACGCCCTATACAGGGTGTAACGGAAGGGTGTGATTAAATTATAAGAACTACTTTTGCCCATAAAAATGTACAACTTTCTCTAAGGAAGTCCTAGGCAATTCCCTAAAAATGTTGGAATTTCCATACAATGTTTTCGTTTGCGGACCTAAATTTGTTTGGGAGATACAATTTTTTTTTGTTATAAATTGACTACGACTTTCTTATAGAAAATTATTCCTATTCATGGGCAGAAGCAGTTTTTAAAACATGGTCGTCACAACTTTCCGTTACACCCTGTATATAAGTTTATTTGACAACACTGACTACGGTTATGGAATTTAGACTTCAAATTGCATTTTGTCCTTCAATGGGACAATAAGGGGCAGGTATTAATATTGATAAGTGTTTAAATTTTGTTTGCAACGAATTTTTCACCTCGATTCACAATTCGATTTACCTGCTTTTACCTGGATTTTGGCTGTCCCTCAGTACCGACACTACAGTTTCCTTGCAAACAATAGTCTTTACAAATGCAAACTTTTCAGTTTCGCCCAAAACTTTCGGCCTGGCCGAAACTACGTACTTAAATTTTCGTAAAACGCTCTGGTTGCTTCGAGTGCGCTGTTACCATTATATCAATGCCGTTTGTGATTACCGGTTAAACAAATCCTTATTTATGTCCTTGTGTTTCATTAGTATTTGTCAATTGTAATGATCGCAGAAAAATACTTACTAAGTGAACTAATTTTAACAAAGTGATATTTCTTTGCATAAACAACAAAAAGACTGGACTATATTTATTGTTTTATAACATTTCTCACGTATTTTGCCATGCATGTTTGCATTTATTCAAAAAGTGCTCAAACGAATTGAATAGGGAACATTACTGCCAATTGCTCCCGCCAGGTGGCACTTGACGGCTTGGAGTAAACAAAAACATAACAACATGGCGTCTACTACTGTTTGTGGTTACCGAACTATTTTTTACTGTTTTTAAGATAACATGTGTTCAAAAACCAAATAATAATATTGGGGAAGTTTCATTTTACTTACACTATTAGTTTTAAATTTTGTATGCACATATACTGCGAAATTTTGTCGCTCGACTTTGACATATTGTTTTTTTTAGGGATGGGTCCGATAAATCAAAACGTAACTTATATCGGATATGTGGTAAATATCATATCATATCGATATCAAAATAACCGATATTACAAAAGCTGTATCTAATAAAACCTTACTAGCGTGCGAGAACGAATAAATCTATACTTAAAACCGTAACAATGCAATAGCGTACGAACTACGAACAAAACGCAAACTTCGCTAACGTTATGAACCATATGCGCTACCTCTCTTTCTAAGTATTATTTCGCGTTCGTTGTTAGTTTGCTTATCTAAATATCATTTTAACTTTTGCATACTGTACTACTGATATCAATATCTGAAAACTGTTTTCGATATCGATATGAAAACACATACATAACCATTTGCGCAAAAAAACGAAAACGCCCCTCTCTAGTTTGTTTACTCCGATACCTGTGTCGCCATCTGAGCGCAGCTTTGCGGATAGTTCCCTATTGGAATACTTTTTTTTCGAATCATCTGTGTTTTTGAAAAACAGGCAGCATCTTCTGTTTTTAAACTTTTAGTTACGTTCAAACTGAAGTCACATGATTAGTTTTGTTCATTTTAATTATTCAACAAATATCTATTATCATTAAATTTGATAGAATTCGATATAAATAAATAAATCTATGGATTATTTCTGATTAGTTTTACGATAAGTAGACTATTATTAAGCTCGAAAATTCTCCATTCTTAGACTTGCTCTATGACTATCTGTTTCGGCCAAAAATGTAGTTTCAGTCGGTCTCTAGTGGGAACTCGGACTTCAAATTGTCATTTGCCCTAGTTGAATTATTATGATTGCAAATAAGTACAACAAGATTTACCTGCATTTAGGCTTTCCCTCTTTACTGACACTACAGTTTCCTTGCAAACAATAGTCCTTACAAATGGAAACCTCGCATCTTTCACCATCATGACCTTCTGTGCATTCACAGACCGGCCCATCTTCTTTATTCATTGAACAGACACCGCTGTTCAAACAATAGCCATGGCATACGTTAACTTCGCACCTTTCACCGGTGAAACCAATTGTACATCTGAAATAATAAATAACTACATGAAAAACATCAAACACTTAATAAAGTACGAAACTAGAAACCACTCCAGCCTGTGGACGTCTACAGAGGATGTCCAAACACTGCTCAATGTCCGTGAATTTTGACCATAATCTAATTTTGCGTTAGTTAAAATAAAATAAAACAAAAGTACACAAGACACTATAGCTCAGTTTCTCACCTCTAAATTATCGCAGAATTAATGCGACAAATTGTCATGCACGCGTTATCTGCTGTAATTGGTTGAATGAATTTTCAACAGCCAATCACAAAAAATAACGCGTGCTTAACAATTTGTCACATTAATTCTGCGATAATTTAGACGTGAGAAAATCGGTCTTAAAACATCTAAATTTCTTTTGTTACTAATGTAATTATGGTCGACTCGAGTCGGTGTGCTAGGTACTCTAAATATAGATTTCGAAGCTTTCTAGTCTCTTTCTCATAAGCAGTGATAGGGATAATGTGAATGAGATCTGATGATAAGATCTGTAAACAATAAGTATCCTATCAAGGAGTTGTTTTAAGTGAAGTTAGTTATGTAATATTTTAGGTTATTAATATGCTAGTACTTAATGACACAATAGTTATTTATGCTACAAGTGCGGCAAGTAGGTGATTTCCGATGAGTGGTATTTTTATTCAAGAGCGAGCGAAGCGAGTGAGTGGATAAATCGACACGAGTCGGAAATCATCTTACGCACGTGTATCATACAACATTTTACTATGCATTGTGCGAGGAAATAAAAAAATATATCTGAACCAAGCAAGAAATTAATAAAATGGCGCTTAGCATATCCATAGATTAACTAATAGTTCCTCGGGCATATCTACTGACTGCACATGTGCCAATAGCTGTCAGGTCGTAACAGAAAAAGGCACGAGCAAAATATTCATTCTGCCAAACATATTAAATGAATATTTAAAATTAATTTATTGATCAAAATCTAAATCTAGAGTAATTAAAAACGCCTTAAGAAGTATTAGTTTTGTTTTACCTTCTATATGAATGATAATCTGTACTTAACTAATTTTGAAAACTTTTCTCAAATAATAAAAACTCTATGCGGCGGGCTGACGTTCGAGTTAAAAATTAAAAAAGTACAGGAAAGTAAAAAGCACTAGTAAAAAAAAGTGACACTTTCCGCACAGTTTGACTGCTTGGAAAACGCTCTTTTCGAGGGCATGCATTGTAAACATGTTTTACCTGCATTCTGATTGTCCGTCAGCACTGACACTACAATCTCCTTGCACACAATAGTTCTGACATATTGAAACTTCACATCTCTCACCGGTGAAACCATGTGCACATTCACATCGAGTTTCTCCACCAACTTTCGTACCATGGAAACATAGCACGCTTTCTTCTGTTGACTCTGGTACCGAGTTGTTCGGTATCAGACTCTTTAGACGTTCACAGTTTAGATTTCCTTGAGTTTGTTCCTTTGTTGTATAGTTGGCTGCTACATGATGGCAAAACGTACAAAAGGCTGAGTGAGAAATTGAAAATAGTTTAGGTTCCTCACGTTGGCGTGGGTTTTTATGTAATTGCCAAATTTTGAGTTGATTTTCGTTCCTCCAGTAGATAGAATCTTTTGATACAGACAATGAATTTGCATGCGTTTCGTTTTCGATAACAAATAATGTTGTTACATTCTTTCCATTCAAATTGGCACTTTCAATAGATAGCTGATAATCAGGATATGTGCTTCCAATTAATTCAATCCAGTACATTTTCTGTGACTGTGGATCAATGGCCAAACTTAGTCGCCATATAACATGTTTCTTTATTAGAATTTCTCTCTCGGAACCATCAAAGCGAGCCCTCTCTATTGCATTGTCTGTGATCCAATAAATATACCTGTAATTTGTTAATAACTATGAAAATAAACAAAGTTCAAAACGATTTCGTTGAGTCATAAAACTACACACAATAGCAAAATAGCGGCAATAAATAACTCAAAAAAGGTATTTTTCTTTTGATACAATTAATATAAATAAGTATTTGACCAACTTAACTCATGTATGTGATGTAACATTTTAGTATAATTTTGTGAAAAATGCATTTTGTTTATTTTTTAAGGTTAGCAAGACACGCTTGGTTGACGAATATCACCATTACCTTTAGTTTTTCGCATATTGACATAATTTATAGCCTGTGTCCATTTGGAATAATCTTCGATCACAACTACAGACTAGATAACGCGTCACGTGCAAAAAGCAATGCTAAACTCTGTTCGCGTGAATATATACATACTATCCTACATTTACAATACTTACTACAACTACATTGTTTACTGACGAACTGAGAAGTTTTAAAACAGTTTTAAGTTCAACCTAATTACAACCTTGGCACCTAGTAGGTAATAAAGTCACAAATCTACCAAATGTTATCTTTACTTAAGGCTATTCGTCACAAAGAAATAAATGACTTCTCATCATCATCTGCTTAGCCTTTTTCCCAACTAACGGATTCACCTGAGTACCAGTGTTTTACATGGAGCGACTACCTATCTGACCGCCAAAACCCAGAAACTGGGTAAAACGATACCTCCTACTACTCACTACGTTTTCCTTCACCATTTTGAGAGCATTGGAGATGAAATAATTTACACAAAGTAAAGCGCCTGCCTGGATTCGAACCCACGATCTACAACTTGTAAGTCACGGCCGTTACCACTGGGCCACCACTAGCAACAAATTACTTCTGTCACTTAGAAATTAAAAGGCATAGGTTTAATAGTTCACATTTTGTGTGAAAAAACCTTAACTAACAACAAATAAAGTAGGTACTTATGCCCGTTATTGCCTAATGTTACAGCTTGTATTGGCCAAACTTTTAGCGGTGCTTTAAAATCGGTAATTTTGTTGTTGTTTCAGATGTGATATTATTTATTAGTTCAAAGCTCAAAATATTACTTACTCTACATGTACTTACTGAAAGTAAGTACATGCACTTCAGCACTTCAGCCGGTAAATTGCTTTTTTGGGCATTATTTTTGCAACTTTTGAATGCACATTCAGGCATGGTGAAACGTGTTAACATTGGCTGTGTTTCAAGCGAATCAAACAAAGTTAAGAGCTCACGTCTCAAGTGAGCTGTTATTTAACAAGGCGTACTTTTTGCGCCGACCCGATATCTAGTTGTATTGTTGATCGAAGGGAATTAATGTATGTGTGATAAAGATTTTTTATAGGAGCAATGGTTGCGCAGATCACCCTCAAGATAAAATTAGACAAACTCTTAAAGTTTACTTTCCCTCTTTATAATTATTAAAATTAGGAATATTCGGTTATAATATATTATAAAATCAAGTAAAAACTACCCTGAAATGGTCTACAAAAATAATTTCTGTTTTTTTTATGTTCCGCTAATTTTGCTTGTGTATGTAGCAGCAGAGCTCGTGGCTAAATAATAACAGCCGCACGGGTCGATCATCAAGGTTAAGCAACGCTTGACGAGACCGGTCAGTGGATGGGTGACCATTCCAACATACCGAGTTTCCTCCGTGCCTCGGCAAGCACGTTAAGCCGTTGGTCCCGGCTGTCATTTGAAGATCTTTGACAGTCGTTACAGGTAGTCAGAAGCTTGAGATCTGACACCAGTCTTGCCAAGGGGTACCGTGTTACCCAGTTACTGGGTTGTGGAGGTCAGATAGGCAGTCGCTCCATGTAAAACACTGGTACTTAGCTGAATCCGGTAAGACTGGAAGCTGACCCCAATAATCCAATATAGTTGGGAAAAAGGCTAGGCATCTGCCTAGCCTTTTTCCCAACGATCTGATGTAGCAGCAGATTATATCAGATAAAGTAACGTACCCTCCACAACTATCCACGGCGATATCCAAGCAGAATTTTAGCCCCGAAACTATAAGATTTTTAACTGCTTTATTAGAAGATGCAGGATTTAATGGAAACGAGTAAATATTATTATATCCGGTCTTCCAAAACAGTAATTGTGTGACCGGGTCGTAAGCGACAGGCACGCTAATGCCGCTTGTTGTTCCCGTAACTAAATGTTGTATTTTCCTGGTCGAAAGGTCAAAGCTGGATATTGACACATTGGTCCAGTAGTTGTTGTCAGCAAAGATTACCCTGTAGTGAACTGGATCATAAGTTGTGGATTGAATATCTTTAGCCGACGGAATGTCTTCTGTGTGCGTAAGTGTTCCATTGTAGTAAAACTCTAGTCGTTTCTCTATGCCCATGACTATGTCTGAAACATGAAGATAAGGTTTAAACAAAAACTTTTCTTTCCTCATCTTTTCGTAAAATACGCTGCTCATACAAATGATTTGCATTCCTGCCAGTCGACATCCTTCTTGAGAACTTCGTTCTACAATTTATTACTTACAATGACATAAAATAAAATACACCATAACAAATGAACTTTAAAAAGTTACATAACCTTAAACCCTTTATTTGAAACAGAAACGTTTTAAATATCTTGAAGCTTCAAAATTTTCTATTTTCGTTGTTTTTTACATTGATTGGACAAAATATTGATAAACTAGCTTCTACCAGTGACTTCACCCGCATGAAAAGTGTTTTCTTATCCCAAGGGAACATTATGCAGGGATGAAAAGTATCCTATGTACTATTCCAGACTATAATCTATGTCTGTGCCAGTTTTCATCCAGATTCGTTCAGCCGTTCTGCCGTGATTGAGTAACAAACATTCAAACTTAACATTTATAATATTAGTAAGACACAAGATTATAAATAAATATGGAATACAAAAAACGTCAAACGACGTAGTGACGAGCATGTGGTACACATTTCTCTGCGCCTACCAGAACACAAGAGACGTAGAGGCCGCCCGCCATTGACCTGCAATGCTATTCTGTACACATCTCACCGTGATGACTTAGTGACGAGCATGTGGTACACATTTCTCTGCGCCTACCAGAACACAAGAGACGTAGAGGCCGCCCGCCATTGACCTGCAATGCTATTCTGTACACATCTCACCGTGATGACTTAGTGACGAGCATGTGGTACACATTTCTCTGCGCCTACCAGAACACAAGAGACGTAGAGGCCGCCCGCCATTGACCTGCAATGCTATTCTGTACACATCTCACCGTGATGACTTAGTGACGAGCATGTGGTACACATTTCTCTGCACCTACCAGAACACAAGAGACGTAGAGGCCGCCCGCCATTGACCTGCAATGCTATTCTGTACACATCTCACCGTGATGACTTAGTGACGAGCATGTGGTACACATTTCTCTGCGCCTACCAGAACACAAGAGACGTAGAGGCCGCCCGCCATTGACCTGCAATGATATTCTGTACACATCTCACCGTGATGACTTAGGTGAAGTGAGCTCGAAGTGGAGTGAGCTGTCAATGATGCTAGGGATTGCCAAATGTATTACATTTACAATCATATCGACAATCGGGTTTACCTGTTAAAAGGAAATATTGGCTTTACGCCTTGCCTTTCATTTAGGACTAAAATAATTGAAATATCTCCAAAGACAAAACATACCCACATGAATATGCATAGAACGTTGATAACGTAACTTTAAATAAATAAATATTATTAATATTATAAAATGACCTGTTTAAAAGATTTAAAGTTAAGGATTTAGGTCCTGCTAGACACGTGTTAGGCATGAGGCTTAGGAGAAACAAAAATGCGATTTATCTTGATCAAGAACAGTACGTTTTTATTATTTTAAAGGATTTCGAAATGACGGATTGTAAACCAGTCATTACTCCGATGGAAGTAGGTCTCAAATTAGAGAAAGCTTCAGATTCCGTTTGTAAGTTGTCATATCAAATTCTCGTAGGTTGTCTTAATTATTTAGCTCAAAGTACTAGTAATCAATCTATTTCGCGCACGCTGTTAGTGTTTTGTCACAATTTAATTCTTGTTACGATGAATTACATTTTAAATGTGCTAAACGGGTGCTTAGGTATTTAAAAGGGACTTCGAAATTTGGACTTACGTTTATGAAAACGGGTAAACTAGAACTAAATGGCTACGTAGACGCGAATTGGGGTGGGTCATATGATAGAAAATCCTACACAGGTTTAATCTTTAGACTAGGGGAAAATATAATTTCCTGGGAAAGCCGTACGCAAAGGTGCGTGGCGCTGTCCTCCACAGAGGCAGACTATATAGGCCTCAGCCAAGCATCGAAAGAGGCAATTTTTTTAAGAAATTTGTTAAACAGTTTAACACAGGGCATTTGTGTCAAACCTGTAGTAATTTACAACAATAACCAATTGGCACACAAAATTGCGAAAAGTAAGATGAACCACATCAGGACTAAACACATCGATATTAGGTTTCATTACGTTCGTAAAGCTATAGTCAATGAGGTGGTTGAGTTAAAATATATGCCTTCACAAGACATGGTAGCAGATATGTTAAAGAAATCACTACCAGGCCCAAAGCTAAAGAAATTTTTAGGAAAAATATCTATTAAGGGGGCGAGTAATATAGTAATATTTTTTTTAAATTATTATCTATAGGCTTGCGCTTGACCATCACTATCTCACCTGATGGTAAGCGATGATGAGATCGACGGTGAAGCGCGCTTGCCTAGAAAAAACCCATTCACTCTTGACTTAAAGACCCCTAGATTGTAGCTACCAGGAAACACAGACATTTTTTTTTTTTATTCCACTCCTTAGCTGTACGCATAATAAAAGTGTCCCCAAAACGTTTTGTGCGTATGGATGGGATGTCTACCATGTACCGATGACGCATCGCCGTACGTCTGGTAGTCCGATGATGGAACGGGCTGGGCGGAATTAAATCATGCAATTCCATCGCACTATCCCAAAAATGTTACCGATAAAAAACCGACAAGCTGGCAACTCGGCGACGATGTTCAAGGCTCTGGAGCTTTGACATAACCAGTGCCACATTGCCGATGAGTTTCTTAGCCCGCTTTTCAATCGACTCTAGTGCATCAAGCTAGTATTTGGCAGATCCGTCCCAGAGATGAGAACAGTACTCCATGCACGACCGAACTTGCGCTTGATATAAGTTGAGCAGCTGTTCCGGCGTGAAGTACCTTCTCACCTTTGTAACTGATGTGATTTTATTTTAAGTTGTTATGATTGATTAGTAATAGATACATTTTTATTTTGTTTGTGTTTTAGTATTTTTACAGCGAACGATACGAATGTTAACAGCTCCAGCTGTGTACTTAGGGTGTGTTCACACTGTATAGTTTAAGGGTGTGTGCACATGTTGGTAATATATTTGGTATGTATACTTATGTAATCTTGCGCATGCACCATGCTAAAGATTAAGGGTGCGTGATGGAGGTTGTATACCCTTTTAAGTTTAGAACTTGTGGTGTTGTCATTAAAGACAACACATCAGTCAAGGAAAAAATGTCTTGGATGTATTATGTAAACTGTGTTAATAAACGTGTTTCTGGAATAGCCTCTTTACTTCAATACTGACAGCTCACTTCACCTACAATAAGCTTTCACGGTTTTTTGACAGAATCGACTAGCTGGTGGTCTAATATAGAAAGAGACGTCAATCGAGCCCAATTGCCAGAACAGACAATCAAAGACAGAACTACTAGGCGCAGAAAAGTGGATAGACCCGTCTAGGGCATCAATATCGGAATCTCGTAATATCGGAAACTTAGAACGAAATTTCCACTATTTCAATGCCGATACTGATTATCCAATATCAGAATATCGGAATAAGAAAAAACCTATATTTTAGCTCCTTGTGAAGTACCGTGATTAGCAGTAATGGGATAATTGGGCGCTTATTTACTTAAATCACTTCATAAAAAAATAATATGGACATGCGTTGATGAATCTCGGATCCTGGTCCGGTTCTGAGATTGCTAAAAATTCTACTTATAAGAGATAATAAACATTCATGGAAACCATTAAAATAATATTTTTCAGTGAATAACGCTTAGTTTGCGGGCATCCGCTGGATGCGAGACGCACAGGATCAGTCAATGTGGCGACACTTGAGGCCTATGTTCAGCAGTGGACGTCTGTCGGCTGTAATGATGCTGATGATGAATGCTTAGATACTTTTTCATACTTTTGAGAGGGCTATTTCGGCATAGGTACCTATTCTTGTTAAACTTTATCACTAATTTCCAATGTAATGCATGAAAACCTCAATAAATTAAAGCTTAGTATTTTTCAGTCTTCGGCTTGTATAAATACAAAAACATTGTCTATCCGATTACTAAACTGTTGGATAAATCAACTTCCTCTACATGACATTATCTCTACAATATCCGTTTTTTCATTGATATTAGGTACATTAGTTTTGAATAAAATAAAGATGGAATAATTATATTTTACCATTGCTTTATTTTAATTAGTTTATTATTGTTTTGTAAAATAAGTTAATCTCGGCATTCCAGGATTCATTTAATTCAAATAATAATGATCATGTTGTACTGACATAAACTCAAAAATCAATCGTCGATTACTACGATACCTGTATATTGGTTTATAATGAATCATCGTAGATCACTAGTCTACGATACCTATGTTTCGTAGTGATCTACGATGATTCATTTAGACAATGTCAGGACAGATTTTATTATAGTCTATTAAAAAACAATTAACTTACTCGTAATAGGAATAAGCAAAAAACCCACAGTTAGATAAATCATTTTGTCTCACTAATCGGGACTACTTTCAGATTGATCAACAAGCATGTTTGTCCTTCCCATCATTGTCCTTTTTTTAGAAAGGCATGACTTTAGTATTATTTCTTGGGATAAAATGTAAAGTTTAGGTAAGTAAATGAGCGTCCGATTATCCAATCACTGGTAATTAGAGAGAGACACAATCGAAAATCCTATTATGTCGCTGATAATCGTATTTTTTATTCTACTTAATCCAACCTCATACCGAAATAGTGCAATTAACAAAAAATACGATATCTAACGAATGTGCGCAATTATGTTATTGATCTCAGAATTCCGATATTGAGATCTAATATCGGCAATCAATATCGGCATTGAAAGACTTTTAAAATTACATGCCCTAGCCCCGTCCTTATAATGGGACCGAAGTACAAAAACCGAGAACAAAAATACTAAATTTGTCTCTAAAGCAACTTTAGAACCAAGATTTTGGAACGAAAATTATCGCAAAATTAATGTGATAAACTGTGAAGTGTGACTGTTAGAATGAACTTACAACCACCAATTGTATCACTTGACTTTTTTATCATACGCGGACGAAGCCGCGGGCAGAAGCTAGTTACCTACACAAATACTCAATCAATACTACTCAATAAATACTCATCGTGTTATCGATGCACTGCTCACATTATTCACAAAGAAAATAAAAGAAATCAATTATTATACTGAAATAACTGCTTCTAACTGCATTAGAATTCAGACTGCTTAAGAAGTAATCTAATGTGGCACTTTTCAGTCAGGTTATTTGAAAAATGAAATCGTTTTTTGTGGCGTTCCTTGGACAATTAATTGTGTTCATAATATTAGGCAACGGAATCTGGAATGTACTAACATTGCCACTGTAAAGTGATTTAGTTGGTACCTACAAATAATTTTTAGATCGTGGAAACAACAAAAATAACGAGTAAGTGGGCATCGGATTCGGGTGCAAAAGATTCCTCATAAAACTTCCCATAATTTAACGGTTCAAATTTTAAATCCAATGTCTTGAATTCGTGAAAAAACATGAAAACTAAACATTTTTTTTGTGTTCCATGATAACAGAACACATTATACGATCACTCGTAAATCTGTATGTTCATTTGTCTCAACCAATTTGCTGTGAATCTACAATTAACCTCTGTGACCCAAACACGGACGCGTAACGTACACACATTAACAAATTGTGAATATGGGTGCTCACAATTAGGGGATACGTAAGAAAATCTAAAATTTATTAAAATAGGTAACCTTACCAATTACATACAAAAATGTTGAACGCTTTTTCGTTTTGGTAGAAATTAGAGTGTATTGGCAAGCGTTAAAATTTATGACAATACACACAAAACAGAAAAAAATATCTTTTTTTTTATTATGGTTCACAAATTTATGCTCACCCCAAGAGAAACCGTGCACCAACGCCAGTTGCAGCGCTAACAACACTAACAAACGCATGTAATACATCTTGATCTCAAGACAACGTAGTTTCGACAAAACTAGATGAGACGTCCACTCTCAATGACGGCTCTTTGAATACAGAAGTGAACTGATAATTTTATGTGAACATAACGCTATAAATAGGCAGCTACATGACTGTTGCTCAAAACCCATTTCCGTTTGGGAAGACTGCCTGTGATAAGCGGGCTTCATATGGGTTTTTTCATATTTTAATCACAACTAGGTTAAGTCCAGTTTACATTTACTTGTATGAAATTAGTAACTACCACCTTAAGGGCCAACGTTAGAACATTTGACCTCATTAAAGGTTTAACAATGCTAATAGGAACTATACTTAACTATTAATGTTTGGGTCCCAAGTGTTCGGTTTTGACCTGCCTCTATTATATTATAAGACCTTCAAAATCCAAAACTTCTGCTGATATGAAATCCTGCCTCGACCGCCCACTTGCTTTTAGGTATTAGAACCTCCTATCTACAGTCGGTTAAAACAAACAATATTTACCTTGCGCTTCAGCAGTTCCTAACAGTGGGTGTCAACGGCACGTCTGGCCTGACTGAGCTCGTCAGCGAAGCTTGCAGCGCGCGCCGGACGCTGGGTGATGCTGCTGCGTATACTAGAGGGTTCAGTGCGGAGTTGGTGAACCCTAGCCAAGTACACCACTGCCGTACTGAGTCCCAGACGCAGTCGCAGAGGGAATCTGGAAAATGTTTTAGACGTAGTAAATCATCAGTTCCAAAGCCATACCCTTTTTTGTTGCGGCAAATGCTTATAGATACCTTCCGATTGGGAAACGGAAGGTTAAGTCAAAATTCAACCTACTAAACCCCGCAGTTCCTACGGCTACCACGAGTCGAGGGCCTGGGCGCGGACTTTCGACTGGTATTGGCCGACTGTCCCCAGCAGATCGTCTAGAGTGTGTAAAGTGACGGTGTGATAATCTCGTGCCACGGAAAGCACGTAAAGCCGTTAATCCTGTGTTAGATCTCTCTCAAGTCAAACAGATTTGCCCCATTGGAGTATGAGAGCGTGGGAACCGAGAAGGCACGCGCAGTTACTATCAGATAATCAACTTACCAACTGGCAGCAGTATGAAGAATGGAGTCCATCAGAAAAGGAACAACGCCATCAGTCTGATGATAGTGCGGGTGGTGCGCTGTTGGCGAGAGATGATGGAGCAACTGCAAACATAGCATTACAATTGTTACTTATCAGACACGGCAATAATAATGTTATGATTAATTAAAAAAATCTAAAAAACCCAACTGCTTAAGAAGCGAACTAAAAAGACGTGAATAAGAAGAAAATCATGCTGTGCTGTCAGAGGACACATTTCTTTTTTATTTCTTTATTTATTTATAATAGGCTCGCGCTTGACCATTATCTCACTGGAGCTCGTGGCTAAATAATAACAGCCGTATGGGTCGATCATCAAGGTTAAGCAACGCTTGACGAGGTCGGTCCGTGGATGGGTGACCATTTCAACCACAGAACAAAAAAAACGCCTACTACAGATTTCAACATACCGAGTTTCCTCCGTGCCTCGGAAAGCACGTTAAGCCGTTGGTCCCGGCTGTTATTTGAAGATCTATGACAGTGGTTACGGATAGTCAGAAGCTTGAGATCTGACACCAGTCTTGCCAAGGGGTACCGTGTTACCCAGTTACTGGGTTGTGGAGGTCAGATAGGCAGTCGCTCCATGTAAAACACTTGTACTTAGCTGAATCCGGTAAGACTGGAAGCCGACCCCAATATAGTTGGGAAAAGGCTAGGCAGATGATGCTGCTTGACCACTATCTCACCTGATGGTAAGCGATGATGTGGTCCACGGTGAAGCACGCTTGCCTAGAAGTAACTTATTCACTCTTGTCTTAAAGACCCCTAGATTGTAGCTATCGGGAACTAGCTCCTTAGCTGTACGCATCATAAAAGTATTTCCAAAACGTTTAGTGCGTACGGGTGGGATGTCCACCATGTACCGATGGCGCATCGCCGTACGTCTTGTAGTCCGATGATGAAACGGGTTTGTCGGAATTAGATCATGCAATTCCATCGCACACTTCGGTCCACCTAGTTTGTTGACTACGCCCTATAAATTACAAAGGTTGGTAAGAAATGTTTGGAAATGTAACTTACACAGTATTCGTTTGACGTTCCTGTGAACAAATGTTGTTTGAAGCAACGCTTCGTTTTAATGCTGGTTTAGGAGCTTTGTCCTGAAATACAAACAAAAATATGCATCTTATTATCATAAGGTAAACTTAATGATCATTCGAAATGAAAAATGATAAAAGAAACACAAACATGCTTTTCAAATACCTATTCATTGATACCCCACATAACTTTGGAGACTATTTTTTTTCTTTTAAAATAAAATAATATGACTTCTGGTTGTCGCCATGTTAAATTTTCATTACTGAATTAAAAATGACTCCCAAGACAAATACGACGTAGGAATCATAAAAAACAAGCCACGCGTTTGGTCTCTACTTAACTCCATTTGCAAAACCATAAGATATTTTCACAAACCTTTTCACAGTCCATTCAACTGATATTGAGCTCTATTCCGTAAACATAAGGATGACAAAAACGATACAAACAAAAAATCATAAACCTGTTACCAAAACCAATTGCTTACTATGTCTGCCATTTTCATATTACTAACGTAATAGATGTCAAAATTGGTTGAACGGGCCGTAAAAATAATAATTTAAATGTTTAACGTTATTTCAAATGGTAGTATAATAATGTGGATGTGACAGAGGGCTTCAAGTCGCACGCACATATATAATACGAGTATGTAATATTTCCTCCAGAAATAACGGGGGTTTTGTTGATTTGTAGGATGTAAACATAGTGAAAATTAACTACAATAAACACCTAATTTGCAAGTGATTGATGAAGAAGAGGACCGCAACCTCAACCGCTTCAAATAGTCATGAAGAATCAAGTGTTTCATTTCCTGCATAAAAAGCCTTTACACCTCAACACATAGCAGCCATCAATCAACATTTCAGGATTTTATTGGTAAAAATATGTTTCATTAGATCATATCCTGAATAATTTGATCTTGGAAAATTTTAAGTTTTATTCGTATAACATAGTGTAATTAATTTGTAAAGTTATGTCTAAAACGGACAAAAACACGATAATCGCACCAAAACCGCTGGGCGTATTTTAATGAAACCTAAGGGGTAAAAACGGGACCCTATTACGCAGACTCCGCAGTCCGTCTGTCTGTCTCTCCGTCTGCCTGGTGACGGCTGTATCTCAGGAACCTTGATAGCTAGGTAGTTGAAATTTTCACAGATAATGTATTTCTGTTGCCGCTATAACAACAAATACTAAAAACAGAATAAAACAAATATAAATGGGCTCCCTTACACAAACGTTATTTTTTTCCGTTTTTGCTATAATGGTATGGAACCCTTCGTGCGCGAGTCGATCTCGCTCTTGGTCAGTTTTATTTTCAATTACTTTTAACGGTCGTGGGATTTTTCTAAATTTTTAATTTTGCTTTTTATTTTAAACTTTTTAGCGAGCATAGATATTACTGAAAACTGCATCAAAATCGGAATAGTAGTTTTGGAGTAAATTGGCAAAATGGATTTGCACAAACGCTATATGGTGCAACGCGCCTTAGTGAGTTGTCACTGTAACACCTATCTAAGAACATGCACCAATCAAACCCGAACACATAACTGAAAACTGCATCAAAATCGGACTAGGAGTTTTGGAGAAAAATGGCAACATGGATTTGCACAAGCATCCTCTCATCCCAAACGAATAAACCGTCTCCGTTCCGTCGAGGGTAAAAATATCTATAGTCTATATGCCCAAAGCAGCTGTCTCTGTTTTTTACTACATAATTTAATTCCACGAGATAACCATTTAGTCTTTTTATTAGTATACTCGTACATAGTGACATTCTTTTCCGGAAAGCATAAACGATATACATAATAACAAAAAGTCATCTTTAAAATTTTCGTAAGACTCGTTTGTATCTTTGGCGTTGTACACTTCAAGTCATTTTCGCTTTTGGATAAATTACATGCTGAAATGTCTTGTAATTTAAGCGTACAGATTTTATTGATAGGTACTTTGAGTAACTGAGAAGTATAGAGCAAATATGCAGTCGAACAAGTAACGGATATTTTGATGGAGGCGCCAGCTGCAAAGACATACGACCGCGACGCTCTGAAGACTCGCTTACTAACAGTATATGAAGTGTCCAAAAATAGACAGTTACAAAAGCTAATAAGTGAAATGGAACTGGGCGACCAGAAGCTGTCGCAGCTCCTACGACGTATGCGGGAGCTAGACAAAGATAAAATACCAGCAGCCTAATTGCGTAAGTTAATTCTCCAAAGCAAACAAGTCGATTCTTTCCCAAAAACGTCTTTACATATTGCATATTACACTCTGAAACGGAAAGGTTTATGCTCCTTTCCATTACCAATATTTTGACGTCGGATTTATTGTAAAGAATGAACGAAAGCGGAAGAATCGAGACAAAACTTCGCTATTGGTATTGTGTAATGTTCGAGTTTAATGAAACATAACGCAGTAGATGAACTTCAACTCAATGGAGGATTTTTGTACTTTTTCTAAATTAGTTTCGCAATACAGAAAAAGTTGAAAGAAATGATTCTGATTCTTTGAAGGAATCGACTCGTTTGCTTTGGAGAATTCACTTACGCAATTAGGCTGCAGATGATACACTGCTGATTTTATGGCAGGGCCACTTGCCGGGCACGATACGGGCAGTTTTGACAGTGTCGGACACCCAATATTTGGACAGCTTAGCAACAATAGCGGACAACCTCTATCAAACCACGCGGACTACAAACGGTGTAAACGAAGTGACGCAGCAGCGACAGCAGCAGCCCTCGACTGAGTTGCAAGGTCGCAGAAATGGAAAGATCAAGACCAAGATACCAAAGGCGCTGGAATAGCGATAATTATAATAGTTCACGTTCTGCATATCGGCATCGCAGGCGTGATCCCTCCATTCAAAGACTCGCGACGGAAGCCTGAGAGTCCAGATTGGCGTTGTGACTTCTAATTTTCGCACCAGGGCAAAAAATTGCGAAGAACCTTGTGCGTGGCAAACTAAACCGAAAAACTAAGTATGGCGCAGATAACGGCGAAGCTCTGCGCCATCTCACCGAGTCACCACCTCAGGGTGATGTACAATAACTGTGAACTATATTTCTTAGTGGATACAGGAGCAAATGTGTCAGGGCTACCGGTTGTAAAAAAATCTAATACTCGCGAGTGCAGTGTGTTCGCGACGAAGCGTCATCAACCATACTAAATGGTTCATAAAAGTTAAAGTTTGTATGTGTAGACATGTCTGCTCACCACGGCGCGCCATCTAATACTGAAATGATTTTTAGAGGCACTTTCATATTTATACTAAAATTTTACCTACATTTTTTGAGATAGTAGTATGATGTTTTTAGTATTTGTCAGTATGTTATAGGGTTCAATAGTTCACCCTTAATAGAGTAAAAGCATTAGAAAGCATGCTGATAAGAGTTATCATGGCAAAAAACATAAATTTCTGTCGTACGATACGTCATTGCTCGACGACGGATTAGTTCCGAATGGCCCGCGAGGTGGCCCCACCCGGTATATATACTTTTGGAGTTTTTTGGAAAAATTATAGTAATTAAAATCATGTTTTTAAGGGCTTATCCTATGTACTGGACATGAAATCAGTACATAATGATGAAACTATGTGAAAACCACATAGTTTCTGCTATGTAAATATGAATATTGACTTGATATCTCAAACACCGAATATATGGTTTTAGGTCATTTTAGGGTATATGGGAGACCTAGACCGAGACAGGAAACCTATATACACCTCATAGTTAGCGTAGTCTTTTATATAAAGCCCATTTACTTGAGATATCAAGTCGGTATATAATAGAAAACTGCTGTTTATCTGGTTTTCGGCAAATGCTTACGGGTTTAGGTGCCCTAAGTACCTAGAAAACATATAGGTGTACTGGTAAAAGTACTACCATTGGAAAGCTTGCTAAAAGGGCTTCCAGGCGGTTTCTAGATGGGAAGAATCGCTTGGATAGTCAGCGAGATAAACAGTCGTGAAAAATGTAAACAACGTAAAACGTTGAAATTTGTAGACCCTTCAGGTGGAATAACTCCCTGAAGGGAATAGATGTACTCACGGTGTAAGTACTTTCTGATGGCTTGCTGGACTAGCTACCAAGCCATCACTTTGGAGCGAAAATCGCTCAAGTAGTTTAAGTACAATTCCAGAAAATAGGTTTCTGGAAATGTAATTTTTAGTCAGTTTTTGGCATTCCCCGGGACTATACACCCCTGGGAATTCCGAAAATAAGGAATTTTTGGGGACCTCCCGATGGCCCGGTAAACGCACCATCGTGTCGTCCCAATCTTGTTAGGGTTTTATGAATAGTTTCTCTGATAGCTGGGCGTAAAGAAAGTGACCAGCTATCGAATTTGTACATATCGAGGCACCTTATGTGCATATAGCCTAGATAGACTTATATGAACACTAGAAATGTAAAGTGTGGTCTATCGGCTACCAGAATCCCCATAATAGGCGGTGATTGTCTGGTTAGCCTAAGTAGGAAGTCCTAAAGTCGGGGAAATGACTTAGGAATTTATAGATTCATTACATAAGGGATGATATCCCATAGAAGATTCCCGAAAATAAGCTTTTTCTAGACGTCAACAGACAGCCTGCTATTGGCACCAGCAGGTCAACCCAACCTATAGATATCCTTAGGCTAGGTTAAAAGCTATTAAGGTTTTAACCGAGAAATAAAGGAAATTGTTCCTCTATTTCATGGAATTAGTCTAGGGAAGCTATCAATACCTGGAAATTAGGTATATGGATTAGATACAGAGATAGGGGGCGTTACTGTGTTACAGTACGAAGAAATCCAGCTATTGATAGCACCGTGGAAGGGGTGCGGTAACCCTATTTACCAAATGTTGATAAGGGTTTTTTACAGAAATAAAAATTATTTTCGGCGAGAATTTGCGGGGCTCTCAATAATGGCACGGTCCGAGGGTATATACACCCCCCGGGCCCAAATAGAATTTGTAGTCATCCAAAGCTAGTCGCTTGTACTTGTCTTAGTAAATAAGAAGTAATTCTTATATAGAATCAAGTCTCAGAAATTGTTGAGAGCCCTAGAATCGTGCCGTGTACTGAATAACTTAGTGTTTCATTTAATTCATCAACTTCAACCCTTATGAAGACACCCCTTTTCGATCCTGTCGAGCTGAACCTCGGGACCTGGACACCAGGAGTGCTGATCCAGAAGTAGGCAACCCAGAACCTGGAAATAACTCGAGTACAGCCAACACATCGTTGAATCGTTAGAGTCGATTTGCAACCTTACGTCGCTGCTGCAGCCAGGCATCCAAGAACCTTGTCTTCGTGGTGTGATAGGGGCGTTCAGCGGCAATGGCCAGAAGGTTTACGCCCTTCTTTTCTCGGGGCCAATGAACACGCTACGTCCAGCACATCTTATGGTCCTATCGAGCCGAATTTTGGAGCCTGGAGAGCCCCAGGACGTCGGGAACAGCAGATCCAGAAAAAACAACTGGGTGCCTGCATATTAATTCGGCTACGTGCAACACAACGTTGACCCGTTCGAGCCGAAATTCGAAGTCTGGAGCGCCCCAGGACGTCAGGAAGTGGTGGAATTAATTTTTCGAATTTTGGGGAAATTAATTTCACAAATAAACCAAAAATCGACGTGCACTGCAGGGAACAAGTCCTACGTGCCCTATTTGCCGCTGGATCTATGAGGTAAAATTCTGGAGACAGTTATTGAAAATACCCTATTTTTTCAATAATTTTAAGAAAATATAAGAAATTTTCTGTGAGCCGCAAAATGCTGTATGAAGACTGATGCGCATCCTTGAAGCCCCAAGAATAGTTCCTGAAGACTTATCGCTGAAAACTACCCTTATGTTTTTAGCAATTTGTTTAAAAAACGAGCGTCCGTCAGAAAAATACAAGACGTGCGTTTAGAAGGCTGATGTGCATCCTTGACGATTGAAGAATAATTCCTGAAGCCTTATGACTGAAAACAACCCCTATGTTTTCAGGAAATTTTGAAGACTGAATTTTCGTCAGTGAATGGAAGAAACGTACTCTGAAGACTTAGATACGTTTCGGATGTACTGACTATGCGGTTCCTGAAGCACTATCACTGAAAATAACTTTGACGTTTCGGTGATTTATTTGAAGATTGAATTTTCTTCAATCAAGCAAGATACGTGCTCTAAAGATTGATGCACGGCTCTGATGCTTTGGACAAGCAGTTCATGAAGCATCACCACCGAAGAGTAACCTTGACTTTTCGGTGATTTTAGAATTTGATTGAATTATAGTCAATCAAATAGAACATACACGTTTATGGGAAAAATAAACTTGTATAAGCAGATGCCTGAAGTTTCCTGAAGACTTATCACTGACCGTAAGTTTTTAGTGATTTTTTATTTGAAGATTGAATTATAGTCAATCGAAGTGGAGGTTAACTTCTGGAGATCGTCGGTTCGAACGCTGAAGCCCGGAACTGGGACTTATCTTTGAAAACAAACTTCGAGTTTTCAAAGGAAACCAATAGAAACTGATCAAGCGGTTTCTACCAGAGTAACCAGATTAGAAGGAGCTTCAGACACAACATTGAAACCTTCTCAAAAAGAGAAGATTTTCGAAGAAGACGGACGTACAGCGATGCCGATGACTACCCGGGGTGACGCCCGTATCGAACATAGCCGTCCGCCGTCATACTCGGCCGCATATGGAGGCCAGGCGAAGACGCGTTGGGTTTCAACCTCACACTCGCGCGTCTGCCTGAGGGTATCTTGGACAGAGAGGCGCCCACCAAGAGAGGTGCCCACCAAGAGAGGCACCCACCAAGAGAGGCGCCCACCAAGAGAGGCGCCCACCAAGAGAGGCGCCCACCAAGAGAGGCGCCCACCAGCTGAGATACACTCAGACAATGGCACCAACATGCACGGCGCCGACGGAGAGCTGCGAGACGCCTTCAAAACAGAGGCAAGTCGTAGAGGCATTGTGTGGCGCTTTATAACGCCATCAGCGCCCACCAAGAGAGGCGCCCACCAAGCGAGAGGCGCTCAAAAAAGTCGCATAGCAGCTACGCAAGGCGTAGCTGAAGCAGAGGCTAGATGTTGACCTGGCATTACAATCTGGGTACAACATTTACGCCAACTTAAAGACGATAGCGTACCAAGATGCTATCCTGAAGATAGCGACGCTATTGAAGAAATATAAAAGAATAGCTCGCTGCGACCTTTACAAATTCAGGTCGTCGGCAGCGTGCTGCGACTAAGAAGTCGCATAGCAGCTACGCAAGAGATAGCTGAAGAAGTGATGCGCCCGCCTATATTACATGGCGACCATCACATAACGCAGCTGTACATAGACTGGACACATCGCAGTCTACAACATAGTGGCACCGAACTCACAATTAATGAGGTACGGCAGCACTACTGGGTCGCAAAGATGCGACCAACAGCGGAAGCGCCTGGGAGCGCCTAGTTCGTTGTGTAAAAAACACACTATACAATGTACTTACAGAGAAACACCCCACCGAAGAGGTGTTGTCCACACTGATTTGTGAGGCAGAGTACATTGTAAATAGCCGACCATTGACGCACGTGTCGGTAGATGGTGATGATGATGAATCCATCACACCGAATCACCTTTTGCTCGGTGGGTCAGCCAGACTACCTACACCTGGCGCGTTCACCGAGCAAGATATAGACAGCAGGAAAATATGGCGACGATCACAGATCCTCGCTGATATGTTCTGGAGTCGCTGGGTCAGAGAGTACCTGCCGGAGCTCCAAAACCGGCGGGAGCCACATAGTAGTGGGCCCAAACTTAAAGTGGGTGACCCTGTCCTGATAGCCGACGGCCAGCTGCCCCGCAATACGTGGCCGCGAGGCCGCATTGTGGCCGTGTATCCAGGAATCGACGGAGAAATCCGGACCGCTGAGGTACGCACACTTGGCGGTACCTTGAAGCGTCCGGTGAAGAAACTCGTCCCACTGCCCCAGTAACCAGAGACGGTGGGCCTGGCCGGCAGCCGAGAAATGCCGTCCGTCGCTCACCGAAGGAATGCAGCGCCGCGCCGACAACACTTCAAGTCGACACAGCGAGTCGACACAGCACTGCACGGCGGGAGAGATGTTCGCGACGAAGCGTCATCAACCATACTAAATGGTTCATAAAAGTTAAAGTTTGTATGTGTAGACATGTCTGCTCACCACGGCGCGCCATCTAATACTGAAATGATTTTTAGAGGCACTTTCATATTTATACTAAAATTTTACCTACATTTTTTGAGATAGTAGTATGATGTTTTTAGTATTTGTCAGTATGTTATAGGGTTCAATAGTTCACCCTTAATAGAGTAAAAGCATTAGAAAGCATGCTGATAAGAGTTATCATAGCAAAAAACATAAATTTCTGTCGTACGATACGTTATTGCTCGACGACGGATTAGTTCCGAATGGCCCGCGAGGTGGCCCCACCCGGTATATATACTTTTGGAGTTTTTTGGAAAAATTATAGTAATTAAAATCATGTTTTTAAGGGCTTATCCTATGTACTGGACATGAAATCAGTACATAATGATGAAACTATGTGAAAACCACATAGTTTCTGCTATGTAAATATGAATATTGACTTGATATCTCAAACACCGAATATATGGTTTTAGGTCATTTTAGGGTATATGGGAGACCTAGACCGAGACAGGAAACCTATATACACCTCATAGTTAGCGTAGTCTTTTATATAAAGCCCATTTACTTGAGATATCAAGTCGGTATATAATAGAAAACTGCTGTTTATCTGGTTTTTGGCAAATGCTTACGGGTTTAGGTGCCCTAAGTACCTAGAAAACATATAGGTGTACTGGTAAAAGTACTACCATTGGAAAGCTTGCTAAAAGGGCTTCCGGGCGGTTTCTAGATGGGAAGAATCGCTTGGATAGTCAGCGAGATAAACAGTCGTGAAAAATGTAAACAACGTAAAACGTTGAAATTTGTAGACCCTTCAGGTGGAATAACTCCCTGAAGGGAATAGATGTACTCACGGTGTAAGTACTTTCTGATGGCTTGCTGGACTAGCTACCAAGCCATCACTTTGGAGCGAAAATCGCTCAAGTAGTTTAAGTACAATTCCAGAAAATAGGTTTCTGGAAATGTAATTTTTAGTCAGTTTTTGGCTTTCCCCGGGACTATACACCCCTGGGAATTCCGAAAATAAGGAATTTTTGGGGACCTCCCGATGGCCCGGTAAACGCACCATCGTGTCGTCCCAATCTTGTTAGGGTTTTATGAATAGTTTCTCTGATAGCTGGGCGTAAAGAAAGTGACCAGCTATCGAATTTGTACATATCGAGGCACCTTATGTGCATATAGCCTAGATAGACTTATATGAACACTAGAAATGTAAAGTGTGGTCTATCGGCTACCAGAATCCCCATAATAGGCGGTGATTGTCTGGTTAGCCTAAGTAGGAAGTCCTAAAGTCGGGGAAATGACTTAGGAATTTATAGATTCATTACATAAGGGATGATATCCCATAGAAGATTCCCGAAAATAAGCTTTTTCTAGACGTCAACAGACAGCCTGCTATTGGCACCAGCAGGTCAACCCAACCTATAGATATCCTTAGGCTAGGTTAAAAGCTATTAAGGTTTTAACCGAGAAATAAAGGAAATTGTTCCTCTATTTCATGGAATTAGTCTAGGGAAGCTATCAATACCTGGAAATTAGGTATATAGATTAGATACAGAGATAGGGGGCGTTACTGTGTTACAGTACGAAGAAATCCAGCTATTGATAGCACCGTGGAAGGGGTGCGGTAACCCTATTTACCAAATGTTGATAAGGGTTTTTTACAGAAATAAAAATTATTTTCGGCGAGAATTTGCGGGGCTCTCAATAATGGCACGGTCCGAGGGTATATACACCCCCCGGGCCCAAATAGAATTTGTAGTCATCCAAAGCTAGTCGCTTGTACTTGTCTTAGTAAATAAGAAGTAATTCTTATATAGAATCAAGTCTCAGAAATTGTTGAGAGCCCTAGAATCGTGCCGTGTACTGAATAACTTAGTGTTTCATTTAATTCATCAACTTCAACCCTTATGAAGACACCCCTTTTCGATCCTGTCGAGCTGAACCTCGGGACCTGGACACCAGGAGTGCTGATCCAGAAGTAGGCAACCCAGAACCTGGAAATAACTCGAGTACAGCCAACACATCGTTGAATCGTTAGAGTCGATTTGCAACCTTACGTCGCTGCTGCAGCCAGGCATCCAAGAACCTTGTCTTCGTGGTGTGATAGGGGCGTTCAGCGGCAATGGCCAGAAGGTTTACGCCCTTCTTTTCTCGGGGCCAATGAACACGCTACGTCCAGCACACAGTGAATACAAATTATTTGCAGCCAACAGGACGGAGATAAAAACATATGGCGTAAAATCATTAGTTTTAAATTTTTAGTTACGCAGGCCTTATCGGTGGAATTTCGTAATTGCAGACGTAAAACATATATATTGGGTGCAGATTTTCTAAGCCATCATAAGCTTCTGGTTGACGTCAGTGCCCGAAAACTCATCGACCAGGTAACTGATTTAAATGTCATAGCATCAATAGTAAGCATGATTGAACCTTCTGTACTTTCTGTTAGCATCGATCATTCTTATTGATTTTATTTTTTATTTTTTTATTATTATCTATAGGCTTGTGCTTGACCACTATCTCACCTGATGGTAAGCGATGATGTGGTCGACGGTGAAGCACGCTTGCCTAGAAAAAACCCATTCACTCTTGACTTAATTTCCAAGCATAACTAAACCAATGTCATTCGTGGAAACGAAATCGAGCTCTGTACAGCATAATATTGAAACAACCGGACCTCTCCGGTCTTTACACGAGCACGGTCTCCAGCACGCGTCCGATACCAAACAAAATTAAACGAAATGGGTGAATTCAACAAAATGCAAGAATTAGGTATCTTTTGACCTTCAAAGATTCCTTAGGCAAGTTTTAGTAGTATTACACGTATTTGAGAAAAAGAATGGGGACACTAGGCCATATGGCGATTACCGCCGACTAAATGCAATCACGAAGCCAGACAGATAGGTACCGAATGCCGCGGTTACAAATATTTACCAACAACATGGCCGGTAAGAATATTTATAGAAAAATCTGTTTAAATAGGGCCTACCATAGAATTGAGACCGCGCTGGAGGACGTTGAGATAACAGCGATAATAACGCCTTTCGGCTTAATGAGTTGCCTCGAATGACATTCGGATTGCGTAATGCCGCGCAGACCTGCCAGCGATTCATGGACTCGGTTTTCCAAGGTCTAGTTTTTGTTTTTATTATATAGATGATGCACTGATCATGAGTGAGAATAAAACTCAGCACCTCGAACATTTAGGCATAATTTTTCAGCGGTCACACAAAAACGGGATAACAGATAACAGTAAATTTAGATAAATGCGCTTCCGGGCAAACTAATTTCGATTTTTTAGGCTGTAGCGTGTCACCACATTCGTCCGACAGAAGAAAAGGTCAAGGCCATCATAGACTACCCAATACCGGTGACAGTTGAAGAGTTACGGCGTTTCAAAGTTATGGTGAATTTTCACCGTGCTCATTTGCCCAACGCAGCATCGTATCAGTCGTTTTTCAACAAGTATCTCGGCAACACAAAAAAGGGTTAAAAGTAAAATCCCACGGAACAGAAAAAACAGCTGTTTTTGGTGTAAAATCCAATGGACCGAGGAAGCTAGTGATGCCTTTGAACAATGTAAGATTGGTTTTAGAACGGCCGCTACATTGTCACATCCAAGGAATGATTCGACGCTTGCCATAATGACCGACGACGCTTCGGCGTTTTGCGTAGGTGCAGTTATGCAGCAGGAAGTTAATCAAATTTGGAAACTAGCTTATTTCTCAAAAAAGTTGACGTCGGCCCAACAGAAATACTCCGCTTACTACCGGGAATTATTGGCCATATACATGGCGATAAAGTATCTTCGAAAAATATTTAATCGGTCGCCATACTATTTCAGATATAGGGCACTGTCCTAAAGTCGATAGATTCCAGCACATACTTTGAGATATAATCGGTCCACTTCCGATTTCACAAAATGGTTTCAAGTATTGCTTAACGGTAATAGACCGGTGTACACGATGGCCTGAAGCCTTCCCCATGCAGGATACAACTGCCGAGAAAGTCGCGGGTATTTTATACAGAGTACATTTGTTAGATAGTGAATTCGTTCGTTCATTCGTGGGGATGTGACCAGAACAGAGTAAAAAGACATATACATATATTCGCAAAAAACTGTAATGACGAGTACGGAGCATAGATTACTATTATATACTAGAATACGGAGAAAGTAACGACGTAGTATCTCTAAAAAGTGTGTGAAGTTCAGTCCACAGATAACTATATACTAGTCAGTATTGAGTAATTTTGGCATTTTCCCAAATTAAATTCAATATTTACTTGTAATTTAAATATTAAAGTTCCTTAAGGGTACACTAGTCGACGGCACGAACTATTTTGTGCGCGGGGTTAAAATGCATTTTATATCAACCGACAACACGTGTGGAAGATATAGATGCTGTGATGAGCAGTAGAAAGCTAATTCGCGTACGAATACACACTTTTGCAAAGTTGTAGCGAAATGGATAATGATTTACGACGAAATCGGGCGCGCGAAATTTTATAAACAGACCTTTGGCTGTCTAGATATCATGAAAAAACTACTAAATCTGTCTATTTAAAATAAAATTATTTGCATTGTTGAACTACTAATCTATCCCTGTATGGCAGCCGTTTTGTAATTTTCCGTGTTCTTATGGTATTTATTCGCGCCCAAAAATGCGTTAAAATTAGTGTCGAAATGTGGAACTTTCGACGCTGACAACTTTCAAATGTTTTAGTTTTTTTCCTTTTTTGCTTCCATACAGGGCTAGATAATGATGAGACAAATTGATATTTCTTTTTATTTTGAACGTACATCGTCAAACAGTGGAATAATCCCTAGACTACGTTTGTATGGAAGAATTTTCGACTAGTGTAACCTTAATTTCGTCACTCACTCACTGACTCAAAATCATAAAAATCGGTCCAGGCGTCTTTGAGTAATCGGGGAACAAATACATAAAAAAAAGATTCCAACGAATTGAGAACCTCCTCCTTTTTTGAAGTTGGTTAAACATTCTAAGGTACTTCTAGTAAACTAATAAGCTTCAAATTTAGAACCTAATTATTGTTTAGACTATAAAGCAAGGAAAAACTAAAACATCTCGCAATTTCAGTTCCATTTCCTAGATATACAAGCTGCATAAGTAACTTTATAATCATTAATATACATGCAATATATGCGATTACAAAATTACCTAAACAGTTCAAACAATTTCTCGCGACTTAGGTAGGTACAGTCCCGCACGTGGCCCGCTTCCTGTGATAAGCGGGCTTCATATTTATTCATTTTATAATAAGTTATTATTGTGTTATTTTAAATTTTCGGACCGCTGCTGCCGCGCTGGTTTGCTATGAACATAGATAATAGTTCTAGTTCTAGTTAGGGGGGTTTTGGTTTCCGCACTTAGTCCTGGATGGACCTTTGTACGTGAGCCATGGCGGCCGTTGGGTGGTCATTCCATCCAGCCCACCTCCCTCCAGAAGTCAATTAGAGCTCCTGGTTTCATCAAAACATCCGTGTACGATCTGGGTGACCCGAGGGTTCGTGTTCTTATTTGTGTGATACCTGTGCATTCAAAGAGAACGTGCGCGACGGTTTCTTCGGCCTCCATGCATGCCCTGCACAGAGGACTGTCCGTTATGCCTATTGTGTGGAAGTGTTTGTTGAGTGAGCAGTGTCCCGTGATGGTCCCCGTCACCAGGCGCAGGCCATTCCTGTCCAGGCGTAAAAGACGTCTGGTAAGCTTACTGTCCAAGGATGGCAGAGCTTCTTTGGATTGCCTACAGCCCGGTACCGAGGCCCACCAGCTCTCTGCCTGTGTCTGGGTGAATTCCTGTAGCCACCTGCGTATTTGGTTGAAGGGGATGGGTACAATAGGCTCAGGTCCATAGACCTCCGAGCTGGATCCGCGTCTCGCAAGCTCGTCAGCCGCGTCGTTGCCCAGCGATCCGCTATGTCCCTTTATCCATTGTAGTGTCACCGTGTTACGGCTGGATACAGTTGTTTGTTCTAGTGCGTTGTGACATTCTAGTACTAGTTTTGATGTAATGTATTTTTTCCGTAAGGATTGTAGGACTGATGCGCTGTCGGAGAGTATCCGTATGTGGCTGTCCGTAACCCTCCTGACTTCTAGGGCTTGGACCGCTTGTATGATGGCCACACACTCCGCCTGATAGACGGTGTTGAAACCTCCTAGCGGTCTGGATATATTTATGTTGAAATCGTGTGAGAAGACTCCGACTCCGGTACCCGAGTCCGTTTTCGATCCGTCAGTGTATATTCTCATCTCTTTCGGGCCTGAGTAGTCACATCTTTCCTCTGTGAGTATTATGTTATAGTGCCTAAGGAAGTGGTATGTTTTTGGGGCTTTGTCGCATGGTGATGCTAACATCGGTTTACGCTTGATCGCATCTTCCCTTATGCGTGTGTGCTTAATTCTGGAGTCTTTATTTAGGGAACCTGATAGGTGGAGTCTAAAGGTGGCTAGGGCTGCCTCCTCCCGCACTATTAGGTGTAGAGGTGGCAGCCCCAGCATTGCCTGTAGGGCGGCAGTGGGTGTGGTTCTCATACTACTGGTAACTGCAACGCAGGCGTACCGCTGCAGTTTCTCGAGATCTCTTTGGGCTGTGCTGAGGTCTGTCCTGGGCCACCAGACCAGTGAGCCATATGTGATGATTGGTCGGATGACTGTGGTGTATAGCCAGTAAGTGACCATGGGGCTAATCCCCCAGTTCCTGCCTAGTAGTCGCTTGCACTGCCACAGGGATATGCTGGCTTTTGTTGTGATATGGTTCATGTGTTTTGCCCAATTCAATTGTTTGTCCAAGTAAATGCCCAGATACTTGGTTTCGGTTGAAAGGCTTAGGGTTGTTCCGAAGAAACGCGGTAGTTGCAGTGTCATCGGTTTTCTCTTTTTTGTGAATAGAATTAGTTCAGTTTTTGTGGGGTTCACTGAGAGTTGGTGCTCGTTGCACCATTCCTCTACTATTTTCAGGGCTTGACGCATGAGATTGCATAGAGTGTTTTCGTGGGTTCCATTTATTATTATTGTTATGTCATCCGCGTAGCCAACGGTGAAATAACCTTTGTCGTTGAGTGTTTTGATGAGGCTGTCAGCTACCAGGTTCCACAGAAGTGGCGAAAGGACGCCCCCCTGCGGACAGCCCTTCGCGACAATGGCTCTTGTAGTGTCGTTAACCGTGACTTGAACAGCTCTCAGTTTGAGCATGTTGGTGATCCAGCCCCCCAGGGTCGGGTCTATGCCGTGTCTGTCGAGGGCCGTGTTTATACTGTTGAACATAGTTTTATCGAAGGCGCCCTCGATGTCAATGAAGGCAGCCAGTGCTGAGCATTTGTGGTCCACTGCGCATTCAATTTTAGAAACCACGCTGTGCAACGCGGATTCTGTCGATTTGCCTGTGGAGTACGCATGCTGTTGTTTGTGTAGTGGTTTTTCCCGAAGAGGCCCATCACGGATGTGCCTGTCACAGAGTCTTTCGAGGGTTTTCAATAAAAAGGATGTGAGGCTTATAGGTCTATATGCCTTGGGTTGTGTGTAATCAGATTTTCCAGGTTTGGGTATGAAGATGACTTTCACCTCGCGCCATCCGAGAGGTATGTATCTAAGTGCTATGCAGGCTCGATAGATCTCCAACAACCATGGCGTTAGATAATCTACCCCCCACTGTAGCAGGGCTGGGAAAATGCCATCCAGCCCCGCCGACTTGTATGGCTGAAAGGTATTGATAGCCCATTTTATTCGGTCTATTGTTACTATACTGTGGGCTCTTGACCAGTCTTGTTCCGTTGGGGTCCGTTCGGGTTCGGCCTCCCACGTCTTTTCCTCCAGGACTTGACAGTCCGGGAAGTGTGTTTCGAGGAGGACCTTGCTGGTTTCATAGTCGGTTTGTGTGTATGAGTTGTCGGGTTTTTTCAGCGCGCCAAGGGATCGATCCTGATCAGTTGATAGGATCTTCCGTACCCTTGCGGCCTCATTATTTGTTTCAATGGATTCACAGAATTGCCGCCATGCCTTCCTCCTGGCAGTTCTTGTCTGTTTTTTGAATGCACATTGGGTCTCTTTGTATATCTCCCAGTCTTCCGGGAGTCTCGTGTTTTTTGCTCTGTTAAATTGCTTACGCAGCGTATCTCTGAGTTTACCAAGTTCAGCGTTCCACCAGGGGTTCCTTTCGTTCCTGCTTTGTGGCGCTCTTGATTTACAGCCTGCGTGGTAAGCTTCTGTTATGTATTTGGATAATTCTGCTACGGTGTGTTCTAAATGTGCTTGGTCTCTTACGGTTGCCAGTGCTAGATGTCCAGCTTATAGTGAGGCCAAAAGGCTTTTAAACCCGGGGATGTTAGTACGCCTCGGGTTTCGCCTTGGTGCGGGTGTTTTAGTGTTTGTAGTTAGTGTAAAGCGGATCCTTCTGTGGTCTGAGCAAGAAGGCTCGTCCGATACGTGCCAGTTTGTAATAAGATTTGTCGCGTTTTCTGTGGCTAGTGTTAAATCTATGATCGTTTGTCCACGGGCCGTGACCCAGGTGGGTTCTGTGCCGCGGTTAACAATGTTAAGATTAGTAGTGAATAAAAAGGTGGATAGTACCTCTCCTCTGGAGTTCGGTGTGACACTGCCCCAGAGCGGGTGGTGGGCGTTCGAATCTGTGCCGATGATCAGGTCCAAACCGGCGCGCTCACAGTGCTGCACCAGGTCAGCTAGCTCCTTTGGCGGGCAATCTGTGTCCTCGCCTGGCATGTACGCCGAGGCCAGTACGACGTCTGGAGCGCTACCTTCGGTATGGAGCCTGACAGATGTCAGGTCTCTGGAACAGAATTGAGTCAGTGTCGTAAAGGGAATTTCTTTGGGTATGTAGATGCAGGTTCTTGGCTTATCTGAGCCGTGTGTGTCGAGAATTGTCTTACCTCCGATGTTACCGAGGCCACATATTCTGTTGTTCCTGATCCACGGCTCTTGGATCAGTGCGATTGTTCGGTGTTTAACCTCCAGTGCCCTGCGTAAGCTAGCCGTGGCAGTCTGGCTATGCTGGAGGTTATTTTGGATTATGTTGAGGGGGACTGGTGGAGGTGGAGTGGGGTTAATCGGAGACGGATCCATCGGAAAGTCCCTCCGTCTCCACCTCCCGGTGTTTGTCGTCGTCGTGTATGTCCCCTGGCGACGAGGCCAGGAGTTGGTCGTTCCAGCCGGGTGATGCGGCCGGTATGGTGTCGTCGTCATCGGCCATTGCCGCTCGGGCCATCTCCTCCTCGAGCTGGGCAATGTCCGTGTCGCCCGTCTGTGTCATCGTCGTCGGGTTTGTCGTCTGTGTGCTGTCGGTCTGGGTGTCGGCGGGGCGGGTCGTGGGCCAGAAGCGCACGTATATCGACCCTAACAGGTACGATATCCGTCGCTCCCGCCCCAGGACCTTTTCAGCTTCCTCCGGTGGCAGCCCCAGGGTCAGGTAAGTCCCGTAACGGTCGCCACCGATGGTAGTTGCCCTGTACAACGACCACCTTGTAAGGTCGTACCAAGTGTTCTGGCGGATCAGGATACCGTGGAGTCTGCTTATGTCACCTCTATAGCGAGGGACGAAGAGCGAGGCTCGGACACGGGTGGGTACGTCGGTCTGTCTGAGCACCGTCAGTGTCTGGTCATTTTCGGGTAGTCTGATGTGGGGCACATTTTGGGTCAGCCAGGTCAGGGCATTGTCATCTTCGCACCATATCTGCACCGTGCCCTCCGCTACCCGTGGGTATCCGCGGAAGGCCGGGAGTGGCGTCGACGGGTCCGAGTCCAATAGTCTGTCCTCTAGGGCGGTCTTGATGTGCTCGGCCTCATCCCTAGTTAGCTCCCTACCGGGGTGGGGAAGGCAGATTGCTACGGCGAGCCGCGCAGGAATGTCCTTCGTGGCGCGCGCGTAGGTCCTCTGCCCCCCCTGTGCGGAGTGAACCCTCACACGCTTAGCGTCCCCCTGGAGCGTGCTAGGTGAGGCCGTGTCGTCGGGGCGCGTCCTCTTCCCCGGCCCCGTTCCACTCGGTACAGGCTTCGGGTTTGAGGTGCCGGGCTGGGCGTTGGGTGATGGCAACGTCCGGCGTGTGGCATGGGAGCGCTTGCCCCTGGTGCGTTTAGGTCGGGTGCGGGTTATGTCAGTGTCTTGGGGTCGGGCGGCGACCCCGGCAGGTACTTTTGCTGTCGCTTGCGGAGGCTCTTCGCGCTGGGTTGCCCCTGCGCGTACCTGTCCCCGCTCGCTTGGGTCCGCGTCCGGTCGCTTTTCGCACTGGGTTTCCCCTACGCGTACTTGCGACTGGTCGCGTGGCTCCGCGTCCGGCCGCCTGTCGCGCTGGGTTTCCCCTTCGCGTGCATGCAGCCGGTCGCGTGGCCCCTTGTCCAGCCCCTTTTCGCGCTCTGCGCGTACTCGTGGCTGGACTCGTACCCACCCTTCAGCGTCCGATCGCGCTTCGCGCTGGCTGTTGCCTTCGCGAGAACTACGCTCTCGGTCGCCTACTTCATTTTCTCTGGCTGGGAGTTTTCCGCGCTTTTCCAGGCGTACTTCGTCAACTACAGCCGTGAGATTGGTACAGCTGCCAGGTCCGTCATCTTTCCCCGTGTCAGTCTTTTTGTGTCGGTCTGGGTTATGGTCTATGTGGGTGGAGCTGCCCCGCACGACGCTCTGTTGCCAGAGGTTCGCGGGGGTCATGCCTCGTGTCGTGGGTGTTGGCGCGTGGGTCGCAGCCGGAGTTGGGTTTAAGGGCGCGTTAGTCGCAGCCAGGGTCGGATTTTTGGGCGCGTTATTCGCAGCCTGTGGGTTGGGCGCTAAGTCAGCTGCCATCCGCGCGGAGAAGCGCGGCATCAGGTTAACTATTCTGCAGTCTGGTGCTCCCCCCATACTACGATGGGAGCTAACCGCCGAAGCGGTGTGGGATTCCCCGGCTTGGCCGGGACCCACCTGGGTAGGTAGATTTTCATCCTGCATAATATTCATTTTGTTGGGGGGTGGGCTTTTTTGGAACCGAGGTTACCCTTCCTCTGGGAGCGACAGGACTGAGGGATAGGAGGGAGGGAATTTTATGGATGTGGGTGTGGGTTCTTTGTGGGTCACCCTAGGCCTGGGAGTTGACCTAGGGATTTAAGGATCGACGGGATCTGTGCGGATAAGGAGGGATGGCTTTGTTGGGTGATGGGCACATAGGACGATGGTATATGGGTTACCCTAAGCCTGGGATTTTGGCTTTCGGGAACTTCTCTTGTCCGGGATCTCTTTGAGAGATGCCCCGACCACGGGATCACCCACCAGCAGCGATGCAGCTGCCAGCGGTCGGCCCCGCAGCCGGAGTCGGGCTATCCGCAACCTGCCCACCCGCTCGGTTGCATGAGAAGAAGTGCCTGGCAGTCCGGGTCGCCCCACCACGGATGTACGTGTACATTCGTGTTGGGTCAATCCAGCCTCCCCCGAGCTTAACAACATAGATAATAATATATTTATCAATAATATAATTATTAAGAACATAGATAATAATATATTTATCAATTGGTTGCAGGCATGGACGGTTGCTGATAAGCGGACCATTTATGTGTGAATCTTACATAATTATGTTTTTTTTTTCTGTTAAAACTTTCAGATATAAGAATTCAAAGACTGCAGTCTTCATCAAATAATTGTATTACTTTATTATCGGCTTTACAGAACATCTCCAATTTTTCTGACAATCAATATTCAAACGGCTTCATAGCTCAATGAGGATTGGCTGTCCTTTTTCGTTGACACCGAGGAAAAGTCTAGCCACCACCAATAGAAAATAAACACGACACTTTGTCACAACGACCGGAAATCAGCATTGAGCTATTTACAACGAAAAACTAACAAGAATTATAATAAACTAAAAATGGAAACACATTCAGAAAATCGCACATAAAAATCAACATGTTTTATGGTATAGGTTTAACAATAGTTAATATTTGTTTTAATACAGACTTCCGTAATAACCTACGACGTCCTTATATACTTTCAAGAGTAGCTTATCCTTCTCCAAGGTCTCTTCTATTTCTATAGTCAAATTCATCAAAGTTGATTCAGCGGTTTAGGCGTGAAAACGTAAAAAAGGAGATATACTCACACATTTATCATATTTGAATGGGTATAAGTATCGAAGTATGGATTTGTATAAAGTTGATGCTTTTTGTGCCATTCTTACCCGACTGCGCGCCAGCATAGACGAGGTTATGTTTGATGCATGACAATGTATTTTTTTCTTTTTCTTTTCTTTTTAAAAAAACGTTGCCCCATACTAGGAATTTCTCCTGTATCGTGGGTGCGTTTACAAACATATAATTTCACATACACAAACACCCAGAGCCGGAACAACTATTTGTAGATCATACAAATATTTGTTCCGTGCGGGAATCGAACCCGCGACACGCAGCGCAGCAGTCAATCGCTCAACCACTGCGCCACCCGTGCGCCCAATTGAAATATTTGGGAAAATATTTGGGATATCATGTACCTACCCTTGTAGCATCCTAACGGCTGCATGAATTTAAATGAGGTGTCTATCAACTCTAGGTTCTGCAGTGGCCAGGACCAGCAGACGTATTGCGTAAGTGATTGACCAATCACATGCGAGATGAATGACGCGATGTTGATTTCCGTCTGTGTGATTGGTCGATTTGATAGCGGTCAAACTCTTTGCGTTGCCGTATACACTTACGCAATACGGCTGCAGGACTTCCTACGAATTATGTCTTCTGCACAGTGACTGAGCAAAAACGTAAGCCACCGACTGTTATGTTTTACGTCTAGTTCGCGTCTTTTCATTTCATTTAATCGTTTACATCTTTTTAAACCAACAACGTCCTTTTTTTATCAACGTTAATGGCGAGTACATCACTCACCTTCGGTTTGCCGATGACATAGTGGTCATGGCTGAGACCATGGAGAGCCTCAGTAAATTGCTCGATGACCTCAGTAGAGCTTCCGAAAGAGAGGGTCTTAAAATGAACATGGACAAAACCAAGGTCATGGTGAATGCCCATGTTACACGCACTCCTATCAAGGTCGGAGACTCTACACTCGATGTTGTGGGCGACTATGTCTACCTGGGACAAACGATCCAATTGGGTAGGGCCAACTTCGAGAAAGAGGTCAACCGTCGAATCCGCTGGGCAGCGTTCGGGAAGTTGCGCGGTATCTTCTCGTCCAACTTACCACAGTGTCTCAAGACGAAAGTCTATGACCAGTGTGTGTTGCCAGTGATGACATATGGCTCTGAGACGTGGCTCAAAGGGCAATGGAGAGGGCTATGCTCGGAGTTTCCTTGCGTGATCGAATCAGAAATGTGGAGATCCGCAAGAGAACCAGGGTTACCGACATAGCCCGAAGAAATGCACATTGCTCGCAGAACGGATGGCCGATGGGGCCGAAAAGTTCTGGAATGGCGACCGCGAACCAGAAGACGATACGTTGGAAGGCCTCCCACTAGGTGGACCGATGACCTGGTTAAGGTTGCGGGAAGGCGCTGGATGCGAGACGCACGGGATCGGTCAATGTGGCGACGCCTGGGGGAGGCCTATGTCCAGCAGTGGACGTCTTTCGGCTGAAATGATGATGATGATGATGATCTTTTTAAACCACTACTAAACAGGCAGGATTTATCTTCTTTACAGAAAAAACCTATTACAAAAAAAAAAACTTCTTTTGGGTTAGAGAGAGACAACAGTTTTAAACTCCTAATGGCTTGAAAAAATAATTTGTGATGAAGTTATTATGTTACCACCACTTGAGGTTATATGCAGCCGCAGCGGTAGCATGCACAGCTCATAGGCGCCTTATTTGACGATACTACTTTTCGCCTCGCTGCTTACCAAGGTCTAAGCACTCCCGTTATTCTCCTCATTGGTGCCCCTTTGGCGAAGTTGTAAACAGCCTCGGATATTAGAGTGCGCGCAAGATAAGTCTGCGCGCGTTCAAAATTGGAACCAACCGTTTGTCATTTATGTCAGGTGTCAAGAGAGTGTATTGTGTTCCGTGGTTTTATTCGTTTCAGAAGTAAATAATCGCCATCATATGCCAAAAGTAATTTAAAGTGCTGGCAGAGAATTTTTTTCTTGAAGTGAACAAGACAATAACGGGCCTACGGTACCGTTTTACAAAGATAGAGCCCGCGTTGCTTATTTGACAGGTAACTTTTAGGGATACCATTATACTAAAACTTCCCTAAATTTTCGTACTACCGGTGCCTGCAGCACCTACCTATTGGTTTATGGGTGGTACATACATATATACCAGCGGGACGAATTAAAAAGAATTTAAATGGACGGTATTAGCCACTGCAGGACCATTGTTAGACCAAATTTAACAGTAGGTACTTTTAAGCATTCAATAAAAGATTTACAATAATTTCATGAAGCTTTTTTCATCAAATTCTATGCAAGTAGAAAAAGCTAGTAATTAATTATGCTTTACTTAAATTACTTTAAGTTTCGAGTTATGAAAAATGACTATTGATTAAATGAAGGAAAATAGAACAGTTATGCTGGCAACATTAAGCACGCCACCCGTCGCGCGCAGATGTATCTTGCGCGCACTCTAGTGGGTAAATCAATAACAAACAAAACTATAAAATAATTAATAGTTACCTCTGGAAAGATATTCATCTTCTTTTTTAGGGTTCCGTACCCAAAGGGTAAAAACGGGACCCTATTACTGAGACTCCGCGATCCGTCTGTCTATCTGCCTGTCTGTCCGTCTGTCACCAGGCTGAATCTCATGAACCGTGATAGCTAGTCAGTTGAAATTTTCACACATGATGTATTTCTGTTGCTGCTATAACAACAAATACTAAAAACAGAATAAAATAAATATATAAGTTGGGCTCGCATACAAAAAACGTGATGTTTGGCCGTTTTTTTGCGATAATGGTACGGAACCCTTCGTGCGTGAGTCCGACTCGCACTTGGCCGTTTTTTTTGTTTTGGAACAACTTTTGCAATGTTTGAAGATACAAGACGGCATTTTTACACATAAAAAAAGAAATCACTTGTGACGTGTAAGCAGTGCGACGCGTAGTTTCGTACTAACCACACCACAGAGAAACTTATATATACGGACAGTACTAACGCCTAACGCGAGTTTTTATTGTATAAGTTTTTCAATTTGTATTTGTATTGGTGGTTACGCTCTCTTGTTCCATAGGCGCCATATGTTTACTGTTCTGTAATCTGAGACGTCCATGTAAAACATTGGTAAAGTGAATTCAGTTATACAGGGAGTTAACCCCAATGTAGCAGATTCATTAATTGAAATAGTGTAACTATTTTGGTGTGGCTGAAATTTGCAATGTAGCAGATTCATTCATTGAAATAGTGTAACTATTTTGGTGTGGCTGAAATTTTCAATGTAGCAGATTCATTCATTGAAATAGTGTAACTTTTTGGTGTGGCTGAAATTTTCAATGTAGCAGATTCATTCATTGAAATAGTGTTACTATTTTGGTGTGGCTGAAATTTGCAATGTAGCAGATTCATTCATTGAAATAGTGTAACTATTTTGGTGTGGCTGAAATTTTCAATGTAGCAGATTCATTCATTGAAATAGTGCAACTTTTTGGTGTGGCTGAAATTTTCAATGTAGCAGATTCATTCATTGAAATAGTGTTACTATTTTGGTGTGGCTGAAATTTTCAATGTAGCAGATTCATTCATTGAAATAGTGTAACTATTTTGGTGTGGCTGAAATTTGCAATTTATGAAAAACGGCATAGTGAGGCAGATAGAACGCTCAGCAAGAGATAATAAAACGACCAAGTTTATTTTATTCCTTTATTGTCATTACTGGAGAACATTTATTAAAATTTCATTTTTTTCCTTACAATTTAAATGCAACTATCTTCAATGAAAATAATTGTTTATAATATATTTACAAGCTTACCATCTATTGCTACGATGCTAAACTAATTTAATAGTTTAAATTACAAACATATTAATTAAAAGGCACACGGATTGAAGATCATTCTCATTAATTTTATTCTTAACAAAGTGCATTAGAGAGGTGCCAGTTTTAGAAAATACATGCCGAGTTGTTACTTTTTACACATACAAAAAAAATATAAAAACACAGAGTTACGTTTATGAGTATAATTTTTGCACTTAATTAATTATCTTTTACAGTCTTGATTTTTGTCACATATTTCATTAGTTAGTTACAATTTGCAGTTAATGTTTTACTTCGAAAAATTACGAATTTATCCTTTTGTACTTTAGCCAATTCCTATACGTATTAGGGCCATTGCTATTATTGCTTAAACATAACCAGTTAGGAAGCACAATTCGCTTATCCATATATATTTATTCTAAAACTAGTAATACACATGTAAAATTTCTGTGCGTTTCACTAACGGTACTCAAATCTGCTCATTGGCACATTACGATGACACAAAAAAATTAAATTAAAACTATCGTAAATCTACGAAGATCAGTTATTTCATTCGCATTTAAATATTACTTACATTAAAAAAAAAATGATAAAAATATTTACAATGATGCAGGCGTTACAACATCGGAAGCTAAAAACGTTAAAATTACTTAAATATATAAAATATATTACAATATAATAGAGTATGTATGGAATTGAGTAAAAATTGAGCATGAGTGATCCCGTGTCAACTATTATAATATATATAATAACAAATCAACTAGTGTTGTCATTTTAAAGCGCAAATGGAATGAATGAGATCTTATATCAATTGGAATTGTAATATTATTTGCACAAAATGGTCTAAATTTACTTCTGTATTATCAAATAATACCTACCAAAATTTTTTAATACCTATTAAAAGGTAAATTTCTATTATAACACTTCTGCATTTTAAAGTAGATTTGGAAGCAATCATGGAATGATTCGATATACGGAAGATATGTAAACTATCAAGTTCAATATTTAAAACTGAGATTATTGCCAGATCAAAAAATAAAGTCTGCAAAACAAACAAATATAAAAAAAATACTAAAATAAATGTGAGAAATACGGTAGTGACAGCAATCTCAGTCAATATTACATTTAAATACTAAATTAACGCAATTTGTTTCTAAAGCCGATTTAAATGGTTTTTCGTAAAAACACTTTATTCAACTTAATTACTCTTTTTTCATTCCAAAAGCCTTGCTTAATTTAAAACAAATAATATATTTAGCTATTAATTTTATCCCAGCTTTAGTAACAAATCGAAACTATCTACATACTAAAAGCGATAAAATACAGAATCACACATAAATAATTTCCGTACAAACGTGTAGTCGACGTCTACCGGCTTCCATCTTGTGAGAGTGACGTCATCGACTGCACTTAACAAATCTCATGTGTATTGAAACCAGTGGCCTTAGTGCGAGTTTTTACACGAACTACGCTTGCTTATATCAAATCGAATAGAATAATATTGTGATTCACTGTAGCGCCACCAAAGGCGTCGTCTAGATAATGGGGAGTCTGTCTAGTATCTATACAGTGTCATTCTTCCAATTTCAATACAAATTGCCGTTTACGTTAACGCGATCGTCTAAGCATTAAAAACTCGCACTTAGACCACTGAACTTCCAAACACAGCTTACAAACAAGTAAATAATAAAAAAAATCAACAACGTAACAAGTGTGTCATTTATCAAAATGTGATTGTTATTCGGTGTATTTTTGATGCTGTTCAAAGAAGCTTTTCACTATGCATCATGAACCTTAAAATTGAACTACTTACTTATATTGCTTTCCGCACAATTCCTTATGAAAATACGGGCAACTATTACTTGAAATTTTCTATAATATTAATATGGCAAGTTTAGATTTAGTTAATAGCAGAATTATGTATAATTTTATTTTTTTGCTACTGTAGGTACTTTTTCAGTACGCAACGAAATTAATCATTATTATTAACGTTAAAGAGCCTGAATCAACTCGCATCATTGTCTTTATAAAATACACCGAAAAAGGAATGCTATAAATCACGAGATTACCAAATGTTAGTGCATTATTCTACACTAAGTTAATAGCTATACACTCGAGTCATGGCTGTACAAGTCAGTCTATGTTCACGACAGCACCATTCGTCGAACGAACGTGGCAATGGTCGCCGAACAATCATACACACAACGTTCTGTACATTGTCTTCATTCGAACGCAGTAATAGTCGCCGAACGGTCATACACTCGTCATTCTGTATATTGTCTTCATTCGAACGCAACAATACACGCCGAACGGTCATACACACAACGTTCTGTACATTGTCTTCATTCGAACACAGTAATTGTCGCCGAACGGACGTACACGCAACGTTCTGTTCATTGTCTTCTTTCGAACGCGGCAATGGACGCTGAACGGTCATACACGCGTCGTTCTGTACATTGTCTTCTATCGTTTGTTGCTAGACGTTCTTATTTTGTGGTGCTTTTGTAGTTGAATATGGCGTAATATAAAATTATATTAAACTGGGACTTTGTGCAAAAATGTAATAAGGGTTTCGTGTTTTTTTGTTACTCTTTAAAGGTTAAACTTTCTGGAATACTTTCGTCAGTTTTAATTCAATTAAACTTAATTTGATAAAGTGTGTTAAAGACAGCTGTGTAAATTGTTTTTGGTTTGCCGTTTCAATTCAATATTTTAGCACCAGTTCGAGGCAAAAATACTTATAAAAAATATGGCTCAATATTCACAAAATCCAAGTAAAAAGTCACCACTTACAAATACAAAGAACGTCTGAAATTCTTCTAAACCCATACCTTAACTTATCACTATATATAGATGGCTTCTGTCGCGCCCTTATTGGTCTGTTGTATGTCGTTCGGGGACAGCGCGGCGCGATCCGACCAATCAGAGTGCGGGGATTGCGTGAGCGGCGTCTGCGGCGATGGCGTCGACCAATGGTCTGGTGACTCTGGAGAAGGCGTCGGGAACGTGTCACCGATGCCCCAGCCGCCGTATAGACCTGTAGAATAAAGATTTAATTTTAGAGACATGAAATAGAAAGTCCTGTTGAAAGTATTGGGTTGTGGAGGTCGTAGACAGTCGCTCGATGCCAATTACTGGTATTCAGCCAGCTGGGTTAGACCAGTCTAAGTGATTGCAGCTGTTGCCGCATGTAGCTGTTTGTCTTATAGTTAGTTGGAAAAGTCTAGACAAAATTATGATAAAACTAGGAAGTCCCGGTTCCACCAACGCTGCAAGCAAATGGATCAAAAAACTGGCCAAGTGCGAGTCGGACTCGCACACTAAGGGTTCCGTACCATTATCTTAAAAAACGGCAAAAATATCACGTTTTTTGTATGTACCCCCTTAATTTATTTGATTTTAATTTAATAATTATTGTTTTTTAAAGTGAATATACAACTCAATATTCTGTGAATATTTCAAGCGTCTATCTGTTGCCGTTATTAATATCGAGCAAAAAACCGCAAAAAAAATCACGTTTGTGTTATGGGAGCCCGCCTTAAATATTTATTTTATTCTGTTTTTAGTATTTGTTGTTATAGCGGCAAGAGAAATACATCATCTGTGAAAATTTCAACTGTCTAGCTATCACGGTTCATGAGATACAGCCTGGTGACAGACGGACAGACAGACAGACGGATCGTGAAGTCTTAGTAATAGGGTCCCGTTTTTACCCTTTGGGTACGGAACCCTGGCCTGGTACGTTGAAAATATTACTGTAATATTGCTTTTTTTGTGTTTGTTCACCGATTTCTCCGTCAATTGTGGACCGGTTTTGAAAAAAAAATTGTTTGATAGATTATGTGCTCAAATAGGTCCCATTTCACCGATTGGTTTCATTGGTCGCCTTTTGTACATGTACTATATTATCACATTGTATTGAATATTGTTTTTGGTGTACAATAAAGAATTGAGAATTAGCATGAAGTACTTCGGAGATATACAACACAACTATTCAATAAATGACAGCATATCTTTCGGATTGCTGCAATAGCATGTCTGTTTATTATTGATAAAATTTCATAAAATAACTTCACGCCAGTACCTACTACACAAGCCGCTAGTGTACAGTTCACCTTGGTACACTCTTATTTCACCAGTTATGTTCAGGTTTCATGATATTCGGGTAATATATTCTGGCATTACAGGTACCTTACTATAGAACTTGCCTACTTGGTACCTCTATTTAAAGGTCATCATCATCTGGCTAGCCTTTTTCCCAACTACATATATTGGGGTCGGCTTCCAGTCTTACCGGATTCAGCTGAGTACCAGTGTTTTACATGGAGCGACTGCCTATCTGACCTCCACAACCCAGTAACTGGGTAACACGGTACCCCTTGGCAAGACTGGTGTCAGATCTCAAGCTTCTGACTACCCATAACGACTGTCAAAGATCTTCAAATGACAGCCGGGACCAACGTGCTCTCCGAGGCACGGAGGAAACTCGGTATGTTGAAATGGTCACCCATCCACGCCTCTATTTAAAGGTGAAAAATCAAAATATTTTTACAAAAACTTCCACTTCCAAATAAAAACACTACAAAGTGAAAAATTACTTCTTTTTCGGCAGTCGTATGTCAAAAAACGCAGAAAAGCAAACAGGAACACAGACTATTCTATTTTTTCATACAGATGTATTTTTTTGTGAATAAGTTATTTTCTTTGTTTTAGTTGAAAAGTAGCGTCAAACAAGGAATTTCTCTTTTATCGTTGGTACGTTTACAAGCATCTGTAGGCCCTACAAATATTTGTTCCGTACGGGAATCGGACTCGCGAAACGCAACGCAGCAGCTGATCGCTCAACCACTGCTCCAACTGAGTGTATTTTTATGGCCGCATCGGAGATTTCGTGAAAATTGGAGAAGATATTCTAGATCTTGAAGCTCTGTAATTGGGACAATCATACTTACTTGACATCATATTCGTGAGAGCGGGATGCTGCGCGCCCTGCACTTGTCCGAGTGCGGCTGCGTGCGTCATCACAGCTTGTAGCTGTGCGTTGTGTTGTTGGTTGGCACCTGGAGAAGGAGTAAATGTCAGACGTTAGTGACAATATTCGCAAATAAACTCTTTCGATTTATATTTCTTTTTTTCAGCTGAATTTTCCCTCTGCAAAGGCCTTTCATTTTTATTTACAAGTTTATATTTAATTTGCTATGTATGTATGTAAGTGTGTTCGGTTCAAATCTTGCAACTGAATTTTAAAGCAGTTATCCTCCACCGATTAAGATTAAATTTTACATACACGTTTAGTTTGGATGACAATGTATGGTTAGTTAAGTGATGTCATTCTAAATCCAATATGGCGGACGGCCCAAGATGGCGGACTAGTTATTTTTTGTGCAATGCCATGATATGGGTATCAAATGAAAGGATTTGCTGAGAAGAATACGACAAAATATTGTTTAAAAAATATTTTTCAAAGAATATTTTTTTAGACAGGAATCTTGGGCCAGAAAAAATAAAAGGAAATATTTTTTATCTTATCTCTCTTATCTTAGGAATGTTAACCTCTTTTCCATGAAAAACGTATTTTTTTTGCTCAAGTGATGTGCAAAAAAAATAGTATAATTATTGACCAAACATATGTGACACGGTTGCTTTATTAACAACAACTGGAATTAATTAACAACATTAGTAAATTCCATAGTAAAAGTAAATTTCTATGAGATCCTAAAACCCTGCGTTTAAAATAGGGTCAGTGTGGCTCTCATTCAACCTACTGTGAGACCTTCTAGATAAAAAACAAGCTAAGGAGTGGACTCTGTGTCCTGATAGCTACAACCTCTTCAAGTCACGAATAGGTTAGTTACTCCTAGGCAAGCGCACGTCACCGTAGACAACATCATCGTTTTCCATCAAATAAGATAGTGGTCAAGCCACAAAAAAATACGAGATATAATACTAGCTGTATTAAAAGGGATACTCACTGAGATGCGCAAGCGCCGAGTATGCCGCGGCGTCGAGCTGGTGCTGGTGCGAGTGACGCAGCGCCGCCATGTGCGCCGGCGACGTCGGCAGCGACGGCCGGGACTTGCCCGGGGAGGGAGATCCTGGGAGATCAATCTTTTGTTACATACTGGCTCTACACAACAGGGTGTACAATTCAGAGGCTCGCTAACGCTTGACATTTCGAATCGCTATCGCAACGATTTCGATGTTAGAGTCTCACATAGACTTATTAAATAGTATGGACTGGAAATACCTACAAAAAAAACGTTCCTACCTAATCCTTAAAATGGCACCTAAAATGGCTGCCGATGCTTTGGTTGTTTTAATCACGGATCACACACATTAATAATACAAAAAGTAAACAACCATGTGACAGCAGGACTACCACGAACACAAACACAAAATTCGTCTCATAATATGGCACGTACCTACAACTGTCACTACGTCATAACAAAATGTTGCCATAATGAGCAACAACTGAAATATTGTTGTCTCTTTTGTCAAATACGATTACTACATTAGAAAGAATGAAACAAAACGATGTTTCACATTCTGTATCGTATTTCACTCATATTTGTATAAGCTAATGTATGTATAGAACATCGCGGCGCCTCCATATTTTTCCTAGCTCAACGGAGTCTCTCTTCTCTAGGGCCTCCGGCAGACTGCGGTTTCTCACCGCTAAATTGTCTAGCACGCCTTATCTGCTGTGATTGGCTGTTTTTGAAGATTCATTCAACCAATCACAGCAGATAAGGCTTGCTTGACAATTTGTCGCATTAATTCTGCGATAATTTAGCGGTAAGAAACCGGAGATTATTCGTCGATTATGTTAACGGCCCGATAATCGAGTGTTGAGAAACCGGGGGAAAATCATGAAATCAGATTTAGTAACACAATGAAACTTGCGATCTGTGTCGAGAAAAATACTGATTAGAAAGCTTTCAAGTAAAAATGTACACAGCTTGTATGTGTGTCACCTATCAAGTTTATTCACATCAACATGATAACTTTTAATTTATAAAAAGTTATTACTATAAGTACAGACTTTTTATTTAAACATAAAATAGATCATGTCTATCCATTTATTATCAAAATTTACACATATTTTTTATTTCTTACAAGGAACAACAATTTTAATACTAAGGTTGAACTGTATTGACATGTTTTAGAAATATTTAAAAAAAGATTTTATTTAATTTGTCAAATTTTTACCCGGCTGCAAGGAAAGGGTTATCTTGTATGTATGTTTGTATGTATGTAATATTCTTTATTACCTCGTATCTATCAAACCACTTGACGGATTTTTATAATTAATTGGCCGCCCAAGTGTTCTTAGATAAGTGCCGTTGAAAAAAAGAAACATGGCGGATTTTGGACGCTATATTGTAGAGGTTGCAAATTTTTTTTCTTGTATACCCATCGAGTGGGGTATCAAATTGAAGGGTTTTTAGAGGGGATAAGGAAAATATATACCACTTATATCTTTAAAGTCATTCGAAAAAAAAAAAAATAACTAAAAATTTATAAATAAAAAAAGTTAATAAAATCATTTTTTTAATGTTTTTTTTTTTATAGTAAAATATAATGAATATTCTTACCTATATACGCATGCGGCGATGTGGTGTGATTGCTGTGCGTGGGGGAGTGGTTGGAGTAGGGCGGCGAGAGGGACGCTCCGTGCGCGCCGCCGCCGAACGACTGTTGCAGCGTCTGACCCGTCTGCGGGACGAAGCACTGGTTTTATTAGTTACTAGATCTTAGAAACACATGTTATATACACAAAAACACTGGTAAACAGGTCCAGTTATTGCAATTCAAGAAAATAATTAATCATCATCATCTGCCTAGCCTTTTCCCAACTATATTGGGGTCAGCTTCCAGTCTTACCGGATTCAGCTAAGTACCAGTGTTTTACATGGAGCGACTGCCTATCTGACCTACACAACCCAGTAACTGGGTAAAACGGTACCCCTTCGGCAAGACTGGTGTCAGATCTCAAGCTTCTGACTATAACGACTGTCAAAGATCTTCAAATAACAGCCGGGACCAACGGCTTAACGTGCTTTCCGAGGCACGGAGGAAACTCGGTATGTTGAAATGGTCACCCATCCACGGACCGACCTCGTCAAGCGTTGCTTAACCTTGATGATCGACCCGTGCGGCTGTTATTATTTAGCCACGAGCTAAAGAATAACAGCCAAAATAATTAATACAATAATAAAATATAAAAAAAAAAAATATCTAGCTAGGTGCTAGGAGAACTACGTAAAATTGCAGCACCTAAGATTTATCTGGACTTTTTAAAATCCTTACTCGAATCAATTATCAACCTTACATATTGTAAACGCATCAGATGGAAAAGCATCAGAAAATAATCCATTTGATTATACTGCTCTCCAACAGATGATTATATTCAAGATAAGAATGCTTGGCAACAAGCTGGTCCTGCTCCATAGGGCAATCTTTAGTGTAGACAAAATCAAATTTGTTTATTTATATTCATAGTTATTGTATCAATTTCCTTATTATTTTTTTAACAAATTGACTCACACACTGTTCCGTTGTTGTTGAAGTTTGCAATATTTGTAAGTATGTGAGAACCATGTTCCTATTTATTATCAATTTAATCAATTTATCTGTTAATGCTTTTATTACTTTAAACCTGTACGTAGTATAGTGTGTAGTGCTATTTTTGGGAGCATCGTCCTCACATATATGAATTTATTAATGTATGTACTTATGTAAATATTGTAAATCACCTATTTTTTTAAAAGAGTACGTATGGAGTTTCTTGTGCATTCTTCTCCATAACAAGCTAGTTTTCCGAATGCACGGTAAAATCAATTCCTAAAGTCTAGAATGTTTATGTGTATTACCTTAACGCAGTCCTCATAGCTTGGCGGCTGCTTGTGCTGCACTAGCTGCTCGATGCCTACGAACTGCGCCATCGCGTTCGAGTACAGCGACGTTGCGTCGTACGGCGACGGCAAGTCCTAAACAGACAGACGAAACGTTTTTAAATACTGATAAAGTACAACCATAACAAGATTATGTTACCAGCCTGTAACAGTCCCACTGCAGTGCAAAGGTCTCTTCTCATATAGAGAAGGTTGATCTTGGTCTTGAATGTTGTCGGCGATGTCCAAGATAAACTTAGCAAGCACATACGAATTTGGAAAACTTACAGTGGTATTTGCCCGGATTTGAAACCACGATATCAAACACCAGAGACGTGCTAGCCAATCCTAATGTGTAGAGGAGGATAAGCTTATGTGTAGAGGAAATAAGAACAATCGCAATCGTTATCATGATAAAATAAGCAGAAGCCGATTATTTCAATTTATTATTTGGGATCATTGCAATAAGGCTTCTTTTAAGGAAAAAGACTCTAATCAACCTGTACTTTAATCAATTTAACCTTAACGGCCTCCTTTACATAATCTCATCCAGATTTCTCAACAACCGTTTTAAAAAGATTCACTGTTTTGTCAAAGGTGATGAACCCAAAAAAAAAAATTTGTTAAAGATGTTCCTTACCTGTAAATTTTGGAGCGGTGATTCAACCGGGCTCAAACTGGAACCCAAACTCTCCACGCTCTGCGGCACTTCTTGTGCCACTTTCTTGTTATTCTTTTTTACGCTAGGCTTCCTGTAACAACATGACATAAAGAACATTAGAATTAACACGAAAAAAAAATACATTTGAGACGTAAAGTCCGTAAAGGCCATCATATACAGAAAGTTTGTTGATTGTAAAATAGTACATTTCGTGTCGAGCATAAAAAGTTGAGATTTTAACACGAGTGATGTAGCCAATTTACTACATGCGAGTGTTAAAATAAAGCCTTTTTATCCGAGACACGAACGATTATTTTCCACTACCTGATGAGCTTAAATGCAAATAAGTTCCGGCAACAATTTATTAGAAACGTTCAGACTGAACACCACAGACTATATACACACAGCCAACGCGAGCTTTTTCGAGAGGTAACAGGTTCAGTATCATTCTGCCGTATGGCGCGGTGGAAAAAGCGCGGGCGTAGCGGCAGAATGCGTCTACCAACAGTAGCCTATTTATATTTTTTCATTCGTACTTAAAAAAGAGATAAATAATTACGTTATAGTTACATAATGATATCAAAACTCCATACAAAAGTCATTACGCAACTGTTATTAGGTATGTAATTTAGTTTTTTTTTGTTTTATTTTATAATTTTGTGTCTAAATGTTCATATTTCGAAACGAATTTCTTAGGCAGATCATATAAGAACACAAGTGGATGATCATGCTCTTGATTTGGTACTTAATCCTCACCATTTCTCACCGCTGATGTTATTGAGTAACTATTCTTAATCAAACTTGAATTATGTAAGCAATTGGTAATACCTCCGGTCGAAAAGGGATTCGATTCGATATTGCTTGCTACTTTGCTCGTCCTAACTAACATCAAGGTTTGGGCCGTTAGGACCATCAAAACCTTGCCCTCTTTATGGATTTTCACCGATGTCGCGTAAACAGTAGAATGAATCTATAGTGGTCTTATTTCGAGTTTTTACTCGTGGTCAAGCGCGATAACGTGAACGTTATTTTGTATATTGAAACTGGATAAGCGCCGTCTGGTGATAGTACGGGAAAACCTCTTTTTAACACGCTTTTATTAGCTTGGTATGTATCTATGTAACTATGTATCTATGTATTAATGTAACGGAATCTTTGAACGTGATTTTCACCCACTTCAAAACGTCGGATTGATTTGAAACTTTGCACACCTATCAAGGACCGATGACAATGCATTAATTTAGTCAAAGTCAAAGTACTTTTGAAAGTCAAACAAAAATTAAAATTTGCAAGTAGTAAAAGTTGATTCTACCGTGCGCGTTTAAATTGTTTGTCCCAAATGCCTTACCAAGATCTTCAGGATTAGCGACTTTTTTGTTCAATTTACCATTAAAGCGTGTTTTTTAGTTTTTAGAACTATATTTATTTATACACAAATTGATTTATGGGGACGTGGGGTCGACTACGTTAAAAATAGGCAGAGTTTCTTGACGCTAAATTATCGCAAAATTAATGTGACAAATTTTCAAGCACGCGTTATCTGGTTTGAATGGTTGAATGAATTTTCAACAGCCAATCACAGTGGATAACCGGCAATTATTCGTCGATTACGTTACCAGCCCGATAATCGAGTGTAGAGAAACCGGGGGTTAGGCCTCATATGTGTAAAATATATCTACTCTATGTGTAAAAAAGTAATATTAAATCATACCGTCTAATTTGCGTAGTTTGCAAGTTATTGTTGTCGTACGCCTGGTCGGGGCTGTCGGGGCCAGCTTTCGCTCGCGACTTTTTCGGCTTCCCCTTCGCAGACGTGCTGATCACTGTCGGCTGACTGATCAGCTGCGGATGCGGGTTTGGTGATGCTGTGGAAGGAAGTCAAGTTAGTTGTTTGTCTAAGATCAAAAAATCTTTGTATTGTAGATTAAAAGCAGGGACCACCTTAGACCTTAGGCCACCTTACAGTGGAATAGCACAAGGAATTAAAACTATTTAAAAAGCGCAGAATCGTAGTTGTCCAAAAAGATTTAAAAACAAATGTAAATTATGGTTATGGTAAAAAAAAGGCATGTAATATGACTGTAAAATGTTTATACGGCTGCATACTCTAAAAAAAAAAAACTGATCAAGTGCGAGTCGGACTCGCGCATGAAGGGTTCCGTACCACTATCGCCAAAAAAACGGCAAAAAAATCACGTTTGTTGTATGGGAGCCCCACTTTTTTTAATTTATTTTTATTCTATTTTTAGTATTTGTTGTTATAGCGGCAACAGAAATACATCGCCTGTGAAAATTTCAACTGTCTAGCTATCACGGTTCACGAGATACAGCCTGGTGACAGACGGACAGATAGACAGACGGATCGTAAAGTCTTAGTAATAGGGTTCCGTTTTTACCCTTTGGGTTTTATTAAAAAAAAACTGAAAACGTTTATCTAAGCTTTGTCTCGAGAATTTCATGCATTATTGAGACCAACGAAATAAATATCAGTGTGGAGCGCTTTCTTCAGTCTAGCCATCACCAACCCATTAGAAGCATGCTTTAAAAAAACTCCTGCTTTCAAATTACCCTTATTAAACTCACGCATAAGATGGTGATGCTGGGGCGGCGGCCTCGGACAGTGTTCGTCCAGCAGCCTCACGATGTCGTCATGCATCCTCTCCTGTGCCACGTCTCTTGGTAAGCGGTCCATGTGGTCCGTGATCTCTCTGTTGGCCATAGCGTCTAGCAGCGCTCGGCACGCACCGTAAGAACCTTCGCGGGCTCCTAGGAAGAGAGGCGTTTCGTCCTGTGGAGGAAAATATGGATTGAGGTTTTGTTAGATAGAAAAGGGGAATGCCCATTTTGTAAGGGAACTTGGGCACCTTTGAAAAAATGGTTGTATCTTGATGAATTTGGTTGTATATTGTAGAAAAAAGACGTTATATTCATAATTAGAAAACATTTTTTATTTATTTTTTGGGGTTCACGAGAAATAACGGTGTTTCTGTTCTTGAATTGAACCCTTATTACAATGCAATAAGTTGCATACAAATGTCCAAGTGAAGAAACCTGATCTGTTGTTGTCTATACATAAAGAGTAAAGGACACGGATGGAAAAAAACACAAAATATAAATCCTATTTTTGGATAGTATTGAAATCGCAGACACGATACCTCATAAGGGGCCTGTGTATGGGCAATCTCCTTTGAATTTAGCTTCTTATTATGAGGTGCCACTTTGAAATGCAATAGACGTACGTAAGCCCTCTTTGTATTAAAGAAATAAAATTCTGATATAAGAACATTAACGCGAATTTCGTTCAAGAACTTTTCTGACACAGTGTGGTAATTAATCGTTATCACCACAGTGTAAGAAATTATCATGGCATTCAAATATAAAAGTTCATTTGATCAACACATAGCGTAATAGACTAATATCTTAAATTAATGAGACAAATACCGGAATATAAACATGCCAAGCACTTGACATGCAGCTCACCGATAGCATAATGCCGAAATATCTACACTCGATGAATGTACTCAGCTTACGCAATGTACCTTTGGAGAATATGCCCGTGATATTCACCTTTTAGTCACTTACGGTATCAATATTGTTTACTACCATCTAGAGATGTGTCCCTCACTCATGAGGTGCCTCATTTGAGGTACTCGTGATCGTAAATTGAAAGAGTTATTCGAATTTCAACATTGAACCACCTCACTCGTTCACGCGTCCTCACTTAAAAATTGACATTGAAATTATATATATATTGAGACGAGTACTCCGAGTCAGTATTGAGTGAGCTTAGTGAGCGAATGAACCTAGTGCTATTACTATGAACTCTAAACTTTAACTATAAACTCTAAAAATATTAGCATAAGATTGATATACAATATTCAAGGGTCATTGATTCGTTTATTTGGCGGTCTAAAATTTATGAGCGAAAGAAAATGATGTGTGTGAGGAAGACGTAAAAATCGGAATCGTCAGTACTCGTGAGCCGACGCGCCCGTTCGCCTCGCGTTCCGCTGCCTCGGACAATCGGCTAAGTTCGGCTCGGGTTCGGCTCATGAGGTGAATACGCCGACGTACGATGCCTCACCTCAAATACCTCGCGAGGTAAAATGAGGCGCTCCCTCACATCACATCATCAGCCTATTAATGTTCCCACTGCTGGGACACAGGCCTCTTCTCTGTGAGAGGAAATGGGCCGTTATCCACCACGCGGGCCCAGTGCGGGTTGGTGGATATCACATGTCTTCGAATTTTTGGTTCTAGGACATGCCGGTTTCCTCACGATGTTTTCCTTCACCGTTTTGAGAGCAGTGGTGATGAAATAATTTACACAAAGTAAAGCACCTGCCTGGGCTCGAACCCACGACCTACAACATGTAAGCGAGGAGTGAGGCGCTCCCTCAATCTCATATAAAAATGATGAGTTACACATCACTACTACCATCTACTTAACTGTCTATGCCTTTATGGTTTCCAGTAGTAATGTTACCTTGTCAAAAGACACTTACCTTATCATCTTGTGCATCTCTGTTCGCTCCATGAGCTAGCAGCACATTGACAGCATCAATATTGTTGACAGCGGCAGCCCAGTGCAGCGCCGTCTTACCGCTGTTGTCAGCTGCGTTGATATCCGCATCTGCGTTGATTAGATCTTCCACCATGCCTTCTATGGCTAGCCTGTTGAGGAGAATAATGCTTTAGTTTGATGATATACTTGGGTTTAGATAAAACCACTGACTTATAAACCTATGGACTTGCCATACCTACGAAATTAGCGTGCTTACCTACATAAATCGGGCAATTAAGATGGCTGCCCATTTGCCAATGAGGTAGGCCATTTGCAACTGTTTGACAGCACAACTACACAGATAAAAGTGCATATACGGCGCACAACTACCAATTTTACTAGGCAATTAACATGGCGACCGGTCACGCATAGACATGATTTTGACGTCACTCAAAAGTGTTACCAAATTTAGTCCTTGACAAACATTTAGATGTCTCTCTTTTCATATGCAGCTCTTGGTTAGTTAAAAAGAGACAAAATACTTTTTGACATGCGTGTGTCGATATTATAGATATTTGCATAACTATTCTTCATATAGTAGAATATGCCGTCTCCATAGTTATCCTACCTCATTGGATAAAACTAGGTTTGGTATGTCTTTCGAAAAATAAGTTGCCAGTGTTGCCACTTTATAACAAAAAAATATCAACTAACACAGGGGGTATTGAGACTGTCACTAGCGTCCTCACGTTATGTTGTTATGTCGACAGTATTTAAGATAACGCCTGAATGGGTTTAAAATAAAATAATCTAGTATAATGTTAGATGAATTAGTCTATTACAGACATTACTCATTTGTTTCTTTCAATAAAACATCGGAAAAATATATAATAAGGATAATGCTCTAACTGAAATATATTTTTCTCTTGGGGGACATTTTGACAAAAATCTAAAAAACAGTTGCACTTGAGAAACATAACAAATATTTCTAATTAAATTCTTCGTTGCTCTCTGAAGATGAAACCTAAATTTTAATATTTTAGAAGACAAGAGAAAGCATATAGTAAAACATTAAAAAGATTTCTTCATAAACTTACCTAGCAGCCAAAATAAGTGGCGTAGTCCCATCATGCATCCTGGCATTGAGGTTCGTGGCTCTGTTCCTGAGTAGTATCTGGAACACGCCCATAGCGTCCGCAGCGACCGCCGCGTGCAGTGGCGTGCGACCCGTGTTGTCTTGTGAGTTGGCGTCGGCTCCCGCGTCTAGGAGACGTTTAGCTGCGTCCGCGCGTGCGTATCTAAGGAACGAAGTGAGAGTTAGATCAATAATTCTGCTATACGTTTGAAGAATTTCAACAGAGAAAGGAAAGGGTTTTGTGAATATAAATATCTTTATGCTTTGTTAATCTATGTTAACTTCTGGGCAAAGGTCTCTTTCATACTTTTCCAATTCACTGCCCTATCTTCTGCCCAATTTGTTATATATTTAGCAATTTTTTAACTTTATGCATCAAATAAGATACAAAGGCGGAGTCAATGCCTTCAGCATTCTCTTTAATTCAATCAAAAATGGCGAAAAAAGCATTTCTGGTATTTTAAGTTTCTTTGAAAGATATCAAAATATTGTTGAAAACTGAGATAGAAGAAAGAAAGAAAATGTATTTAATTGCCACAAAACGACATACAAACATAACATTACAAGAACAGTGGTAGTAGATTTTGCAAACTAAACCCTTAACGATAGTGTTAGTAGTTATTAAATTATGTTAGAAAAGTAAAAAGAAGACAAAAAAAAATCGAGTATAAATAAAAGCAGATGCATCACGTGGTTGAGTTTTGAGAGATAATTTAATAATAATAATAACGATAATTTTGATTGCTGTTATAATTTTAACCAAGAATCATGTACTTTAATGACCACAAATCAGTCTGTTAACAATCAATTAGTTACCTCGCAGCCAGGTGCAAGCTAGTCTCCCCAGTCTTATCCATGGCAGCATTCAACTGAGCTCCTTGAGCGACCAGTTCCGATATGATATGTGCAGTCTGTTCGTCTTCAGCATCAGACCCAGTGTCCAGTCCACCCCCTCGCACCGCAGCCACCATCAGAGGCGTCATGCCCAGAGGACCACGAGCATCCACTTCCACGTGACCATCATGCTGGAAGAAATCGGAGGGCTATATTTATTTAGAGAAAAATGAACCTTAAAAATAATAGAGTTGTAGTAGATAAGCCAATACTCACGATTGCTGGTGGCGTCATCATACTGGGTGGTACTCTGATATCAGCTGCATCTAGATGCTGTTGAGTCCAGACCCTGCCGTCATGACCAGCCTCCTCGTAATCCGTAATAGCAGTATGGTCTGATGCGTAACCTCCTGGAGCGCCATTGGCATCACCAGGCCCTCTTGCCCGCTTAGCCCTAGGAGGCGCAGACCCATCGTCATCCTCATCCGACCAGTGGTGAGGAGGTCCCATATGACCCCCATTGATATCCACATCAATACAACCAATAGATCCTTTGTTCAAGTTCCGCATCTCTTGCCCATCAGGACCACGTCTGCGGGAACGACGTCTGGTCGTAGAGTTGTTGCGGATAAAACCTTCGGGGAACCATGTTATACCGGCCGCTCTCTTCCTTTGAGCTGTTACTAATACACCAATTAGTAATCCGGCGAGAAGAACCAGAATCACTCCGATGAAGACGTATTTAGAATTTGTTGGCACGTCGTCTTTGTTCTCTGGGGTGTTTACCCCATCGACGGAGACTATAGGGAAATCAGGTGACAAGGAGTGCTTGGAAGCTGTAGCTGCTAAGAACTCTGCAGCTTCTTTCGCCGAGAAGAAGCATTCAGATCTAGCCATAGATGTGCACTTTCTGTTGTCAATTTCCAAGTATACCTGCACTCCTGTTTGCCCCCTTTCTGTGAAAACAATGTTGTGTTTTTTCCCGAACTCTGTGTCTTGTAAACCAACATCGGTTGATCCCTTCCATGGGTAGACCATATCGTTGCCTAAATGGTCTTTCTTTATCAATATCGTCGTTCTTAAGTGATGGCCTAAGTCTCGGAGGAAAGCGACGGAATTCTCTTTGAAGGTCTTCATATCCATCAGAAGAGTGACTGACATGACACCTTCAGCCAAGTGTGGAGGTTCGTTCTCGCAGTCAAGACCGTCCCAGTTACATTCAGCGTTGTTACAACCATAGTCACAATGGCCGTTGGCGTAATGTTTCTGACAGTACGCGTCATAGATTGGGTTGCAGCGTTGTAGGGACTTCTGACAATCCCTGCCGTCGAACAGACAAGCTTGGGTGTTGCATACTTCGTTGCACTCGCCATCCATGAAGACTTCCCAGCATTTGATGGACGCCGTGCAGTTTGCCCAAGGATTCAGACCTAAACTGCAGTCGTTGCCATCAAATTCGCACGCGTAAGTATTGCATTCTTCGTCACAATGGTGGTCGCCTTGCTTTTCTTTGCAGCCCTTCTTCACACATTGTTCTTTTTGGTAAGCCAAGTCCATTTCTTCGAAAGTTTGTTCCGGTATCTTGTTGCCGAACCCTCCGTTAACTCCTACTGGACTACCGTAGCCTCCTCTGGAGTGCGGGTCGTGGATGTCGCAGCTCTTGCCAGTCCATTGTCGCGGGCAGTAACAGAGGTAGTCACCAGGCTTGTCGATGCATCTCGCTTCTGGGTGTTTACAAGGGTTGCTGAGGCATTCGTTCATGGAGTCGATTTCGCAGTTAATGCCTGATAAGCCTGATGGACAGTCACAGACATAGCCTCCGATATCTGAGATTCGGCAATATCCATGCTGACACGGGTTCGAATCGCAAACGTATCCTGAATATTCGCAGTTCTTGCCGTAGAAGCCATCACTGCAAAGGCACTCGTGACCTCCCTGTATAGCTGTGCAAACACCTCCGTTCTGACACGGAGAGTTGGCGCAGAAATTGACCTTAGCATCGCAGTGTCTTCCCATATAGCCAGGTTTGCAGTTGCAATGGTAATCGTTGACAAGTTGGACGCAGTCTTGAGTACCGGGTATTGAACATGGGTTTGACAAACATTCGTTGATGTCGCCTTCACATCTCGGGCCAACAAAGCCAGGCGGACACTTGCACTCAAACCCTCCAACTTTGTCGATACAAGTACCGTTATTGTGACACGCATCTTGTTTGCAGTCATTTACGTTGATCTCGCAGATCTTGCCGAGGGTTCCGAAAGGACAGGAGCATGAGAAATTGTTGATAAGATCGTGGCAAGTTCCTCCATTTTGACAAGGGTTGGGAAGGCAGTCGTTGACATTGAGCTCGCAGTTCTGTCCCTGAAATCCTTTGGCGCATTGACACTGGTAGGTCCCCACCAGGTCTTTGCACAGGGCTCCGTTTTGGCAAGGAGCTGAGTCACATTCGTTGATTTCCTTTTGGCAGTAGGATCCGGTGTACCCTTCGAGACAGTGGCAACGGTGAGAGTTGCCGATATCCTCGCAAGAACCGTTGTTGCACAGTGCCTTTATTTTTACACCTGGGGACAAAAGTAACTTATGAATCTGCCGTTCATACGGATAGCGGTTTAGTGAATATGAAGTGTGATGGTGAGAACTTGAAGAAGTTATACACCCAAGTAATGGTGTGAAAAATAGTTGAAATAGTCTTACAAATTTGAATTTTCATAAACAACAACAATTTAACACTAAATTACCTCTGAAATCCATACCTTTCCTGATAGCTGCGTCTTTGCATGAGACCATCTCGACGTCACACAGTTTGCCGGACCAACCCGGGGCACAAGTGCAAGTATACTGTGGACCCTTCTGCGAACATGTGGCTCCATTCTCGCATGGGTTGTTTTCGCACCTGTGGAAAAAGTAAAGATTAGAATTTGCTTCACAAAGAAAATATGGTGACTGAATGATGAAGTACCATAGTGAATAGAGCAGTAGGTACAGAAAAACGAGCATTGATTTTCAAACTCCTTACTTTGTAAGAACTAGCAAAAGCGATGTAATCAATCTTCAAAAAGCATCTAACTTGTTTTAAGTCAAGTTGGTTTAAGTTTTATCCGCTTCAGAAAGACAGAGGGCATAATACTAGTACAAGCTATGTTTAGCAGAATAGAGATCCACCTAAACAATTATAAGCAACTCTTAAGTACTTACCAGTCAACATAAGTCTCGCAGTGTTTCCCAGTGTAGCCGTAAGGACAGTGGCAGGTGTAGTACGTGATGTGGTCGTGACAGGTGGCGCCGTTGTCGCAGGGAGAGCTGTCGCACATGTTGATACGGAACTGGCAGTTCGAGCCGGTGTAGCTGGAAAGAAAGGAGAAAAAGTTATGTACATTACTACAGTTGACGGGCTTGTTTCAAAGTGTCCTAAAGAGAAACTTGAAAAAGGTTAGGTATTTAAAAAAACTTTTTTACAAAAAAATACTACCGACTTCCAAATAAGAAAACTACAAAGTGAACAATAACTTTATTTTTGGAAGTCGGTGTCTTTCGTAGGTACCATTTTTTTGCGTTATGGACACCGACTGCCAAAAATAAAGTTATTATTCACTTTGTAGTTTTCTTATTTGGAAGTTGGTAGGTAGTATTTTTTTGTAAAAAAGTTTTTTATTTTTCACTTTTTAGTTGTACCTACCTAATAGGCAAGTTGTTTAGTAAGTTTCCTATAACGCCAGAATAGATTACCCGAATATCATGAAACTTGAACAAAACCGATCAAATGAGAGATCTGCATACTCCTTAAGAGCGTACTGGCGTGATGTTATGTTATGAAATGGTCTAAACAATAATCAGACATGCGATTGCAGTAGTCCCGAGAGATTTTCCGTTATTTATTGAAGAGTTCTGTTGTATATCTTCGAAGTTATTCATCAGATCTTCACCAAATTAAAATGGGACCAATTTCGGAACATACTCTTTCAAACAAAAAAAGGATTTTCAAATTCGGTTCACAATTGACGGAGATATCGGTGAACATACATAAAAAAACACACAGGAAGTCGAACATAGAACCTCCTCCTTTTTCGAAAGTCGGTTAAAAATTAAACAATTTATATGTTTTTTCTTTGTTAAATGAGTTAACAGGATCTGGAGATCCGTTTTTACATGGAAGCTGATCCTAATTTTGAATATGAGAGACTATGAGCGACAGCTGAGCTTAGGACCCTGGATAGGTTTTCCATAGCAAACTCAGAAGCAGTTGATAGAGTCTTGATTTGGGCTGGTCGTTTACACTTGCCCATATTAAATACAACTTTTAACTTGACTCCAAAATCTTTCGGTCCAAAACTATCTGAGCAAAAACATAATATTTTTTTTTGTAAATTTAGGCAGAACAACTCTGCGACCTGTGTAGATGTGGTGACGCTTACAGGAGTCCTCGGAAACCTCGGGCTATATTCTGGTAACGTCTTTTGGCTGAAAGATGATGATGATAAAAAACTGCATACCCTTTCAGCGAATACACACGTAATGCTCTGTAATATGAACTTACCCAGGCGGACAAGAGCAGTTGTAAGAGTTGATGCCATCGATGCAGGAGCCTCCGTTCATACAGCTGGACTCCGTGCAATCCTCGTCGTTGGTCTGGCAGTTGATGCCGGAGAACCCGAGCGGACACGTGCAGGTGTATGATGCCACGTACTGGAAGTAAGAAGAGGATTATTACAAATTGCAGAGGTGATGGTGGAAGGGAGGAAAGTTTTAAAGTCTGGCATCATTGTATTCCAAAAAGAATTCTAAGTTCTGAGGGCCAGGGCCGTTTGTGTGTATGAGTTTGAATATTTATAATTGCATCCACGATACAGGAGGAATTCTTATAGGGCAAAGTCTTAATAAAGACGATTAAAAAAATATTGATGTCTTGTTCTTACTAAGATGATTTTTTCTTCGGTTACACTTGATATGGGACACACAAAACCGTGTAGACTGGGAGAAACCAAAGGATGCTTATATACAACATTAGTAGATTCCAGACTGAGATGATGATCTTGAGGTTTATTTCTTCATACACAAAATCATAGCGCTGCAAATTTGTCAGCTTTTTGACAAAGAACACCGATACCAACACCAACATCGTTATTAGTATCGTCAGAATAAATAATTTATTCATTAAAAAAAATATTTTTTATTATCTTATCTTTCTCAGTAAACCCTTTCATTAGATACCCATATCATGGCAGCGCACAAAAAATTACTAATCCGCATCTTGAGCCGTCCGCCATATTGTATTTAGAATTACGTCACTTAGCTAACCATGCATTGTCATCCAAACTAAACGTGTACTCGAAATTTCATCTTAATCGGTGGAGGATAACTGCTTTAAAATTCAGCTGCAAGATTTGACCCGAACACACTTACATACATACATACATACAGTGCAAGTTAATTAAAAGATTGTAAAGATTGTAAAAATTAAATATCTCGTCCTTACCTGGTTACAAGTAGCTCCATTCATGCAGGGTCTAGACTGGCACTCGTCGATGTCCACTTCACAATGTTTGCCCGCGAACCCACTCGCACACACGCAGTTGTAGTCGCCGATAGAATCCAGGCACGTCGCGCCGTTTTGACACGGGTCTGTGGGAGAAAAATATGAATTTATTAATGTTATGAAAGGAATTTAGAAATAATAGATAATGTTATGAAAACAGATTGTACGTAGATAAACAATAGTACCTGGAAAAGTTCGACTTTATCAACTTTATTGAAGTACTTTTTAATGATTAATTTTGTGTTTAGGGTACACTAGTCGGCGGCACGAACTATTTTGTGCACGGGGTTAAAATGCATTTTATATCAACCGAGAACACGTGCGGAAGAGATAGATGCTGTGATGAGCAGTAGGAAGCTAGTTCGCGTACGAATACACACTTTTGAAATTTTTTTGCGAAATAGATAATGGTTTAGGACGAAACCGAGCGCGCGAAATTTTAAAAACAGACCTTTGGCAGTCTAGATATCATGAAAAAACGACTAAATCTATCTGTTCAAAATAAAATTATTTGCATTGTTGAACTACTAATCTATCCCTGTATGGAGGCCGTTTTGCAATTTTCCGTCTTCTTATGATATTTATTCGCACCCAAAAATGCGTTAAAGTTTGTGTCGAAATGTAGAACTATCGACGCTCATAAACATTCAAATATTTTAATTTTTTACTTTTTTGCTTCCATACAGCATAATGATGAGACAAATTGATATCACTTTTTATTTTGAACGTACATCGTCAAACAGTGGAATAATCCCTAGACTACGTTTGTATGGAAGAATTTTCGACTAGTGTAACCTTAATCTCACCTACTTAGTAGTAGGGCGGTAAAATCCAAATTAAATTTTAATTAAATTTTTAGAAAACTTAAATAAGATTAGTATAAATACTCACATGAAGCACAATCATCAGTATTGATCGCGCAGTCCTTCCCCTCGTACCCTCTCGCGCACAAACAAGCGTAAGAGCCCTCCGTGTTGATGCAAGTTGCTTCGTTATGACAAGGGGCGGTGACGGCACATTCGTCTACATCTCGTTCACAAAGCGCGCCCGTCCAGCCCACCGGACATTGACAAGTGAACTCTGCGTATGAGGCCTCGGCTACGCAACGGGCTCCGTGACGACATCTGCGGGCGAAAAAATTTTTATTAAAAGGAACGAAAAAGTAAATAATAATTTTCTCAAAAATGGTATGTAATGTTGTCATAACATCTCTAAAAAGTATCCAGAAAGTAAACTCTACCGGAGACTTATTCACAACTGTCCTGTAAGTAGCAAGATTTTAAATTTGGAATCTTCTACTGTCCAGTAAGTAAGTATGTAATTTACTTACTGGACAGTAGTAGGGATTGGTCCGATATATCAAAAGGTAACTTATATCGGATATGTGTTAGATATCATATCATATCTATATCAAAATAACCGATATTACAAAAACTGTATCTAATAAAAACCTTACTAGCGTGCGAGAACAAATAAGTCAAAACTTAAAACCGTAACAATTCGGAAACGTACGAACTACGAACGAAACGCAAACTTCACAAACGATAGGAACCATAATTATGCGCTACCTCTCTTTCTAAGTATTATTTCGCGTTCGTTGTTAGTTTGCTCATCTAAATAACGTTTTAACTTATACAAACTGTACTAAATTATATCGATATCTGAAAACCGTTTTCGATATAGATATGAAATCTGTATATCGGTTACATAACCGTTTGTGCAAAATACCCAAAACACCCATCTCTAGACAGTAGGTAATCCTCTTCAGATTTGCTTAGAAAAAAAAACATAGTACCAGCCAGACACATATTAGAGTTTAGCCATTATAACATGGTTATAGAAAGGAGGCTCCAAATATATATCTATCTCTCTTTTTGGTATGACATTTTATGAGATAGATATATTTTTGAGTCCGTTAATCTAGACTCAAGACGTACAACAAACAAATATAAATGCCCCCGGTAAATCGATCACAACATCTATCAGTAATTGCCCTAATATGAAATTAACCTTCAATATTAATTAAACGAATTTGTTGTTAAACTTTCATTCATTTTTGAGAAAAGCACTATACAAGCCTCAACCAGTAAGAAAGCCATCCTGGCCTCGTATATAACCGGACCTCACCTGCGGTTCGGTCCGGTTAACTCATACTTGGCCAGGAAGGCTTACTTACTGGATTCTGCAGTAATGTACTATTCCCACATCTTCATCACTTTGTAAGACTTGCTAGAACAAGGTTCCTAAAAGCCTACTCCCATAAATACTGTTTGTCTCGCCTTTGCTGATTTCAAATTCGGCAATATAGAAGACACCTCCTCAGTAGATCCTAGAAGCACTGAAGGATATTGGGCAATATCTAGGCAAACGGTAGTCAATTAATAGATCCTCTAAGGGATATTATATAATATGATCTGACACACGCTGAGTCAACTTCTCCACTAACCTACTCATCATCTGCCCAGCCTTTTCCCAACTATATTGGGGTCGGCTTCCAGTCTTACCGGATTCAGCTAAGTACCAGTGCTTTACATGGAGCGACTGCCTATCTGACCTCCACAACCCAGTAACTGGGTAACACGATACCTCTTGGCTAGACTGGTTTCAGATCTCAAGCTTCTGACTACCCGTAACGACTGTCAAAGATCTTTAAATGACAGCCGGGACCAACGGCTTAACGTGCTTTCCGAGGCACGGAGGAAACTCGGTATGTTGATATGGTCACCCATCCACGGACCGACCTCGTCAAGTGTTGCTTAACCTTGATGATCGACCCGCGCGGCTGTAATTATTTAGCCACGAGCTCCTCTCTACTAACCTACTGTGAAGCAATTTTTCTAACACGGCTTAATCTAGAACCAACACGATAGAAGTACAGTGCCCTTACTCTGACGTGTCAAACTATCATGGTTCCACTGTGAGAGAGACGGAGCTACACATGACGAAGAGCACTATCTTTTTTTTCACAGCGGAATCACAATGGCGTTTTCAACATTATAGTACGGTCCCAGGCCATAAATATGTTGAAACTAGCTTCTGCCAGCGGCTAGGAAAGTGTTTTCTTATCCCAAGACAAGTCAAAGACCTTCAAAGTCAAAGTTTGCGAACACATTCGTAAGAAGTTGGCAGCAGTATCGGCACAGCGCTATTTTTTTCCCTATTGTCTATCTCAACTAATAGTTAAGTAGTACCTGTGTTTAGTTTATTTGTTTTAGTATTTATTGTATAATTAAATTTTATTTATTTATAGCTTATATTTAGGCCTTGTATTCAAATCCATTTTACTATCGTAATTGCACCTACCACTATTTGTATCGCCATCACCCAAAGGTTGACTGGTAGAAAATGCCTAGGGCATTAAGTACGCCTCTGTACGTTTATGTGCTTAAAGTATTAAATAAATAAATCTATCTCTGTACTAAATTTCATCTAGATCCGTTCAGCCGTTCTGGCGTGATTGAATTCCAAACATTCATCCATATTTGGCATTTGTAATATTAGTAGGACACTCACTGGTTAGGCGTGCAAGGATCGAGCGTGTTCTCGCAGTTCCTGCCCGAGTGCGGCGGTGCGCACACGCAGCGGTACCCGTTGATGAGGTCGATGCACGAGCCGCCGTGCAGGCACGGGTTGCCGGCGCAGTCGTCGATGTTCGTCTCGCAGTTTACACCTGGATAGATGAATAGAATATTAGTGATGAAATTAATGGACTAAAGAAAAAGGTGATGATAGTGACGCGATAAAAATGGTGGAACGCCTTTAAATTGTTGGAATGATGAAACGTTGAGAGCAGCGGTGGCCCAGTGGTATCGGCCGCGACTTACAAGTTGTAGGTCGTGGGTTCGAGCCCAGGCAGGCGCTTTACTTTGTGTAAATTATTTCATCACCACTGCTCTCAAAACGGTGAAGGAAAACATCGTGAGGAAACCGGCATGTCCTAGTACCAAAAATTCGAAGACATGTGACATCCACCAACCCGCACTGGGCCCGCGTGGTGGATTACGGCCCATTCCCTCTCACAGAGAGGAGGCCTGTGTCCCAGAAGTGGGAACATTAATAGGCTGATGATGTGATGTGATGAAAAGTTGAGAGATAACTATTAGAAATCTTATTCTAGACTATTTAACCTTGACACAGGACTAATTAACAATGATTTAATTAAATTATTGAAGCTACAATGATGAAGCTGCAGAAACCCTGATTTTGAAGCTTCACTAAAATTATAAACTTTCTGTAGCAGGAAATGAAAATGATAACACTTGATCAATCAATGCAAAGTCAAATAACAAAAGCCTGGTGGTTAAACAGAGCCTTGAAACTGAAATGGTATTTCTAAAGAAGAAGTAGTGGTGACACTTACCAGTAAATCCAAGCACACAGTCGCATTTGTAAGCATTCAGTCTATCGTGACAAGTTCCTCCGTGTTGGCAGGGGTTAGAACTGCACTCATCTATGTCGCGTTCACAGCGTTGTCCTGAAACATAGGCGATAGTTTAGAATCAAAGGATCATTTTGGAGCAACTTGGAACCGCTTAAGGTTACACTAGTCGAAAATTCTTCCATATTCCATAGTCTAGGGATTATTCCACTGTTTGATGATGTACGTTCAAAATAAAAAGTGATATCAATTTGTCTCATCATTATCTAGCCCTGTATGGAAGCAAAAAAGTGTAAAAAGAAAATATTTGAAAGTTATGAGCGTGTAAAGTGCCACATTTCGACACTAATTTTAACGCATTTTTGGGCGCGAATAAATACCATAAGAAGACAGAAAATTGCAAAACGGCCTCCATACAGGGATAGATTAGTAGTTCAACAATGCAAATAATTTTATTTTGAACAGATAGATGTAGTCGTTTTTCCATGTTATCTAGACTGCCAAAGCTCTGTTTATAAAATTTCGCGCGCTCGGTTTCGTCTTAAATCATTATCCATTTCGCTAAAAATTTGCAAAAGTGTGTATTCGTACGCGAACTAGCTTCCTACTGCTCATCACAGCATCTATCTCTTCCGCACGTGTTGTCGGTTGATATAAAATGCATTTTAACCCCGCGCACAAAATAGTTCGCGCCGTTGACAGTGTACCATTAATGTTAAGTTCAATGGGTTCCCACTCAAAAGATATTAACATATGTTTGCTGTTGCGATAAGGCCACAATATGATGTGATTTCCATTTCTGACGAACAACGGATTCGTAAATCCAGAAAAAGTAAGGCAAACTTGGAGTAACCCAACAGCCAATGCATAGCGCCCACAGTTGTAGCAAATTAGAAGTTGTGTTTTTAAGTTAATCATTCATGAAACTCTTGAGGAGCTCGTGGCTAAATAATAACAGCCGCACGGGTCGATCATCAAGGTTAAGCAACGCTTGACGAGGTCGGTCCGTGGATGGGTGACCCTTTCAACATACCGAGTTTCCTCCGTGCCTCGGAAAGCAAGTTAAGTCGTTGGTCCCGGCTGTCATTTGAAGATCTTTGGCAGTCGTTACGGTTAGTCAGAAGCTTGAGATCTGACACCAGTCTTGCCAAGAGGTACCTTGTTACCCAGCCCAGTTACTGGGTTGTGGAGGTCAGATAGGCAGTCGTTCCATGTAAAACACTGGTACTTAGCTGAATCCGGTAAGACTGGAAGCCGACCCCAATATAGTTGGGAAAAGGCTAGGCAGATGATTCTTGAAACTCTTTTGCAAGTGTTGCTTAAAAACAAATATATAAAATGCATGATTTAATCTTACCTCCATATCCAGGCAGACAATGGCAGATGAATTGGTTGACTCCATCTTCACAGGAGCCACCATTAATGCAAGGGTTCGAAGCGCATTCGTTCACATCAGATAAACATCTGTAAAGGAAAACATCTTATTAGTACCAGGCAAAAATGCAGATGAAGCTGGAGAGATTTTTATAGATGAGAATTGCCCAGTACACCCAGTACTGGGAAATTCTTTTGAAACTCTCGTTATGGTCTTGTCGAAGATCTTCAAAATAGCTATTATATTTAATTTGAGAACTGTCCCATTGGTTTTTTATTGTTCATTCCACACCAACACAATTGAAACCGTTTTCAATGCCTTAAGATTAATTTGACAGCTTCCCAAAGATGCTATGACAGCCCTGGAAAACCAGTAAAGACAGGCTACTGATCTCCAAGCACAATTGAGTTTTAAATTTCAATGTAGGATCCTTAGAAGTCCTTCCAGCAGTTCTGTAGTATCCAATACTTCCAGCCTCGTTTAAACTAATCCCAAAACCCTTAAAGTAGTCCAGCATCCATGACCTGCTACCGTCCGTACCTAGCATCATAATATCCTCTAGGGCATTCACACCGGAATCCGTTGATCCTGTCCACGCACTTGCCCCCGTTGGCGCAGGGGTTCGACAGGCACTCGTTGATGTTCGTCTCGCAGTGCTGGCCCGTGAAGCCTGGGATGCACTCGCAGGTATACCTGGGGATGACCAGGAGGATGTTAGAGATTGTTTACGAGTATGGAACAGGTAAGATAGAGCTTGAGAGGAAGTTTCGCCACACTATAACAGGAGAGACAGCTATTGTCGTAAGGGATATATCGGAACATGGAGTTCTAGAGCCAGTTCCGCCATACTCTGCTGGGCTTCAATGTTGGTGATGATGAATCGTCCACCTTTAAGCCCTGAAATCACCCATAGCTGGATATTGGCTTCCTCTTTCTTCTACCATACTTCCCAGTTCAATGCGACCCTCATTCAGGAGCTGCCCGCGATTTTAAATTTGGTTATGGAGTAGTTAGAACATGGCGATACTGACTCTTATATTTTTAAAGGATAAGCATTAGGATGCATAGCAAAACACACAGATAATAATATCAAATTGTTGAAAACATCTATGATTTATTTTCGATACATGCATCAGCCTGAGAAAAAAGAAACTACAGAACGGCAATAAATTACTGACGCAGAGTAGTTTTTTTTTTCTTAATAAAAAAGCCAAGGAACTCATTAAATACCATGCGTTTACTAAATAATTTGGAAACTTACTCAAAATAATTATTGCTGCATGTAAAGAAAATAAATAAGCGTTAAAATAATGGTGAAATATGTAGTTACATAATAATATTGTAAGCTACTTTTCCGAATGCACGGTGGAATCAACTTTTACTACTTGTAAATTTTAATTCATTCATTTGAATTCATGTATGACGTTCAAAAGTGCCGCTTACTGGCCTAATTGAAATAAATATATTTGACTTTGACTTATTTAAAATGTATGATCTTAAATGTTTGCCTTTTGCAAATGTTTAGTAAGCACAAAGCGAGATGAAATAACGTGGTGTGGTGTAGCACCGCAAAATTCTGCAAAAGGCGTCTAGCAGGACACAAAATTAGTAATCACTTCATCACTGTCACATTTATTCGGGCGATTAGGCTTCTACAAGTAAGGGTTGTTTCACCAGCTCCGAAGAACCGCAACGTACCAGGTAAAAATTAAATGATAAGGTAGTCATCTGCTAAACCAATAACCCGAAGGTAGTAAAACAGGCTGTTAATATAATCATCATGGCCTTACCTGTTGATTCCATCAATGCAGGTAGCCCCATTCCTGCATGGATTAGAGTAGCATTCGTTGACATTGATCTCACAGTTGCGACCCGAAGTGCCTGGCTTGCAGCGGCATTGGTAACCACCTATCAAGTCTTCACAATGGCCTGAGAAAGAAACGAGGATATTTAGAGACTGTAACTTTTCAATTATCACTACCTAGTAAGGTTTTATAAAATACTCTGACTTGTCAAAGTTATTGATGATTCTGAGAAGACGAACCTGGATCAACTCAAAAACCAGTCTATCTCTTAAGGAATACAATATAACAGATAACAAATATGAAAGGAAGTAAGTATACTGTTTGAACAGTCTTAATCGGTGCAAATAGTGATATATTCAGAAGTGGAAGTTAAAGCTCCATTTCAATACAGGTAAGATTTAAATTAGCGCAATCAGTTTCGCTGTACCATTACAGATTACGTGACACATCGATTGTGACGTGACATTTGCTACATTCATCACGATGAATCACTTGAAACCACTTCGAGCTTCAGCACACGTGGATAAAATGTTAATTTAACCATTTAGAGACTTATCAATGCTTTATTCAGTGATAAGGTCACTTTTGTCCCAAGGCAAAGGTCTCTTCTCATTAATCACCACACTTGCAGTGTGTCCTTTTCAGACCGACATAAGTTAAGATTTCCTCATGATTGACTATCGTTCTATCAAAGTAATTCTGTGATGCCCAACTCACACAATAGTGCTTCAAATAGGACGTTTAACCACCTAACCTAAGACTCTTAACCTCGAGACTTCTTGCTACTACATTGTGAATTCGTGGGTCTTCAAACTTTACCATTGTTACCAGATTGTACAAACTATTGTTCTTTCTACAAAGGTTATCATTTTTACCTCCAAACTGGCAAGGATTAGACTCGCACTCATTGATCTGAGTCTGACAGACCCTGCCGGTGTACCCTGGGTGACAGTTGCAGGTGAAGCTGTTGTCTCCGTCGATGCACTCGCCGCGATGACATGGTGCTGATAGGCAGTCGTTGATGTTGGTCTCGCATGACATTCCTGTTGATTGAAAGAATTGATAAGGAATATGGACTGATAGATGAAGAATCAAAGAAAGCTCTGATGCCACAGGCTCCTGCTTTAGTAACCAGGACAAAATTTTAAAACTTTGAGAACTGATCTCTCCAATATCATTACACAAAAAGGCTAAACAATTAGAATATAATAGAAACAAAAGCAACAATCAAATAATTGAAAAATACCAAATACCAATAGATATGATGATGATAAAAAAATTACAAAATTTACCCAATTTAAAATCCTTTTCAATTTGGTCCTAACCTCGACTGTATAATCTTTCTGTTACAGACTTCATACAATAAAGACAGGAAGGATATTGAAACTTACCAGTATATCCAGGTGGACATTCGCAAGTGTATCCAGCGACGGAGTCGTGGCAGGTCCCGCCATTGCGACAGGGACTCGACGCGCAGTCATCTATGTTCACTTGACAACGAGCACCCGTAAACCTGGAGAATAAATGGGGAGATTAGATACTGCTATAAGAAGAAGAACTCAAGAGAAGTAAATGATTTATTAGGTATAACTTCTTTTTTTTCAGTGGGACTGTAGATAAAACCCTGCCCTCTCTCTCATAGAGTGGAGGCCAGTGTCCCAGCAATGGGAACATAGCTGATTACTGATTATTCTTTTGGCGATAAAGTCCTGTCCTATGGAACTTCAACAAAGGTAACTGGCGAATGAGGGTGTGTTATCGGTACATCTCCGCTCAACGCTACGAGAAATCCAGGCGTTGAAATATCATGTTTAATAATGACTTACCCTATCACACAAGTACACCTAAACGCGTTGATCATGTCGTGACAGATCCCTCCGTTCAGACAGGGATTGTTGGCGCACTCATCAATCTCCACCTCGCATTGCGTTCCCGTGAATCCTGGAAGATAGAAGAATAGAATTAGTTACGTAAGTGACAGCACAACAAACTCAAGATGCATTGCAACTACAACACTTCCAGACAAATATCTGTATAATACATGAAGAGAATGAAGTCTCTCTAAATCTAAATTCACGAAAAAAGTCAGGATTTCTGACTGGCTCTAGTGTTCTTCAAACCCAACTAAAATTGCTAACGGCAGAAAAGAAACAACGACTTCGTAATAAACCAGCCACTCTTAGATGAAGAAGTGAACTTATTACAAAATCCAGAATGAAAGCAATTATTGATGGACTACCTAAAAGAATTCCGTAGGTGTAAGGTAGCAAATAAAAGACTACATGAACCAAACAGAATATAATTACGTATAGCTGCTTTGTCTTCAAAAACGGGTGTTTCAACGAAACAAAACACAATCACAGCTCTTTATACCCTTTCAAGTTGAAAGCGTAATAATATAACTTGAGCGACTGACTTTATTTAAAGTATGGGCTTTAAGTTAGCGGGTCCTCGTAAAATGTAATACATGATGTGGACTACAAAGTACAATGTTCACTTAGACGTAACTTAGTTGTAACTTAGGTGTGTTGTGAATATAGGGTTAAGTTTTGTTTGGTACCTATACAGGGTCAAATAACTATTTAGCGAGACTTCGCAGATGTATGGTCACACTTGAATTACTGTAAGCTATTTTTAGCGTAGTTTGGCGTTTCAACAGAATGTGAGTTCAACTTATACGTATATATAACCTACTAGTTTTGTTAGGTATATCAACATCTTGGCGATGGACAAATAAACTACACTACCAAGGGCCGTTGACCCCGTAGTCAGCTGTAGTTAACTTGAAACTAAGAATGTTAGATTTCGATTTATAATACAAAACCAGTATAAAATGAGCAGAAAGCCCAAATGTTACCTCTGGGTTCTGATGAATGTAGGTACGGCCTACTATAAGAACCAATCGACATTCCAAAGCCTGCACAAATAGGTACTATTGCGCACATTAATCAAATAAAATAAAACCATACAAAAATGAAGTTTTGTCCATAATCATTCTATTGTCCCAAAATCAAATTATACATTACAATGGAACCCGTACAATAGACTACTCAGTTCATACAGGCTTCACACGAAAGCCATTATGACGGACAAACAGATTTTATGTTTATACCATAGACCCGTCTCTCGAGAATGCTAATTGACATCAACGTTCCAGTCTCATCAAAACCATACCACCACCTATCCCATTCAAAAAACTACCTTACCATATCTTAAATAGGTCTCAATATTGCTTATTGTTTACCCTGGCCAACGTTGGACTGGACCTCGAAGTGTGATAAAGAGATATCAACTGTAACTCAGAGCACTAAAGTTGATACTTGAATAATGAATGAAAAAGTGCTCGAGGCAGGACAATCTAGCTCCGACCAGTATCGAGTCTGCCCTTTTAAAGAAGCAAAAATAAACCAGCAGTTTCATGACCTCTATCATAAAGAAATAAAGTTCAGTTTAGTTTGCTTACGTAACGTTTTAAGTTGGCAATATTATTCTTAAGAAAATCACTATCCCGCCAAATTGGGAATGTGGTTCTGCATAGCAAAAAATGAAAATAGTCTCAGTTGAATGGCTCTTACATACGTTGTCTTAGAGTTCATTTTAACTGGTGAAAATAATCGTAAATGGACAACCGTTTAAGTCCTTAAAAGTAAATTAAATTTTTAAATAGCAGTTCTAGAGTGGTGGAACCTTACTTTATTTTATGAAAACATAAAAGAAATAGTGCAGAAATATCTTGTACCAGTCGTAAACGAGAACGAAAGAATGGTATCTAACTTAGTAGAAACAGCTAGTGCACTCATAAAAGAAGCTAACAATATCACACCCACAGACAGAACTGGAAACAAGACTTAAAATGATGCCCGGATAGTAGATTTTCACTCACAAGATTAGCACTATTCTCAAACAGGGCTTACGGCTTTGAACTCGATATTAACCCCTTAAGGTTACACTAGTCGAAAATTCTTCCATACAAACGTAGTCTAGGAATTATGCCACTGTTTGACGATGTACGTTCAAAATAAAAAGTGATATCAATTTGTCTCATCATTATCTAGCCCTGTATGGAAGCGAAAAAGAAAATATTTGAAAGTTATGAGCGTCGAAAGTTCCACATTTCGACACTAATTTTAACGCATTTTTGGGCGCGAATAAATACCATAAGTAGACGGAAAATTGCAAAACGGCCTCCATACAGGGATAGATTAGTAGTTCAACAATGCAAATAATTTTATTTTGAACAGATAGATTTAGTCGTTTTTTCATGATATCTAGACTGCCAAAGGTCTGTTTATCAAATTTCGCGCGCTCAGTTTCGTCCTAAATCATTATCCATTTCGCTACAAATTTGCAAAAGTGTGTATTCGTACGCGAACTAGCTTCCTACTAGTCATCACAGCATCTATCTCTTCCGCACGTGTTGTCGTTTGATATAAAATACATTTTAACCCCGCGCACAAAATAGTTCGTGCCGTCGACTATTGTACCCTTAAGTGCCCGAAACGCGAATTCACGCGAGACACAATGGCTTTTTAATTGTTTACCGGAAAACAAGCTATATTTCATAAGAGAGCCAAAAAAACAACTGAAATCAGATCAAACAGCGAGTCACAAGAACAGAATTACAAATAGCAAAATCGAAGCATGGCCACAGATAATAAAATACTAGCATAGCATGGCATTTACTTTGCTCGATTAGATGCCTGATAAATCAGGCACACCTACTTAGTCTAGAAGAACCATGGATGCAAAGACAGGTAAGACGCTTGCAAAGTAGAATTATTTGGTAAATTTTCGCCGTTAATTTTGTAGAACAGTAGGTTGCACAAAAATCTTATCTGAGAGTTAGTAACTAACACGAGGTTAAATTATAGTAAATTAGTATAGTCACGGGGTCTCATTGCTAACAAAGAAAATTTGGTTCAAATAAATCGTACTAGATGGCGCGACATGTACACACAATTCAATAGAATTGTGTGTAAAATTAACATTTTCTGGAATTGAACATAAAAATTGTATGTTTTTTAAACAAAAACATACAATACATACAAAACAACTGTCCTAAGTACAAAATTATAGTATATTGGGCTCTTAATTCACATTTCAAAGATTATTTCAACGGATCATTTAAAATTGATGCCAGTAGATGGCGCATTTTTTAATTTCTGAGGCATTCCACTCGATTGTTAAAATTTGCATTGTAACATATTTTGGTGCAAAAAAACTGTAAAAACATGCAAAAAAATACTATATAACGAACCTTCACTGTATTTAAAGAAAAAAATAAATCACGAACCTAGTAAACCCTTTTACTTGCAAGTCGCTGCTAACACCATCTATTGCCGTGAAACGGGATAAAACGCGATTGATGTACTTACAAAAATAACAAGATTAATCAGATGAAAAACGCTAGTTACGTCGGCACGGTTTCTTTTTAAGGGATGAGGCATCTGTATGCTAGTATTATGTTATCTGTGGTACCTATAGTTAATTAGTAACTAATTCTGAGTTAATTTGTTTTTGCAAGAGGGTTTAAGGACTTAATTTTTATGCTAATCCAGTATTACAATAACCATAATGTGCTGTATGGAAGCCGCGGTGGTTCTATGAGCGATATGACCTGTTGAGTGGCGATTGTGAAGCGTTGGTAGGGATGCCCCGCCTCTGTGCGCCGGCGCATGTAGTGGTCATTTGGGGCTAAGGCATGAGAGTCGAGCGATTTTTATTTGGGGAGGCACATAACAGAAAATTTTACGAATGGACAATAAAATTCTGTGAATTCTAACATAGAAGGTGACGATGATTTATACTTCCCCTTTTATAGATTAATAACAATAAAGGTTCCAAATCTTTTAATGTCCCACGGAAAAACACCAAACGCTAGCAGGATATAAATGTTCTAGATGATCTTGGGTTGATCTTAATACTGACACTGCGAAGTTGCTTCTAGCAAGGCTAGATTAGAGAGGTCATTAAGATAATGTATAGATTTATTTGTAGAACCATTTTATGCGATGACAAAATGGCCGTTTTTGTCGCTAAAAGCGATATATCAAAGACGACTTTTGGATGGCTTTAAAGAAAGAAATACTTAGGTCTGCTAGGAGTATCACCCTCCTACTTTATTTATCCTAGTATTGTTAATCATCATCATCTGCCTAGCCTTTTCCCAACTATATTGGGGTCGGCTGCCAGTCTTACCGGATTTAGCTAAGTGCCAGTGTTTTACATGGAGCGACTGCCTATCTGACCTCCACAACCCAGTTACTGGGTAACACAGTACCCCTTGGCAAGACTGGGGTCAGATCTCAAGCTTCTGACTACCCGTAACGACTGTCAAAGATCTTCAAATAACAGCCGGGACCAACGGCTTAACGTGCTTTCCGAGGCACGGAGGGAACTCGGTATGTTGGAATGGTCACCCATCCACGGACCGACCTCGTCAAGCGTTGCTTAACCTTGATGATCGACCCGTGCGGCTGTTATTATTTAGCCACGAGCTCCTCATCCTCATCCTAGTATTTTTAATACAGCATGTATATTATCAAGATATCCTATAGTTTACGCCGTGGCTCCACCGTCACGATTTCGGATCACAAGCCACAATGAGAATGTTAGGTGCATGCTAATAGCCACTATTCGCATACATGAATGCCTAATACCAAGTTTTAAATACATATGCCCAGCTGGCTCTAAATGCTTTAAATATTATGTATTTATTACTATGTAGGTATTTGTTTGGGAAACCCCAAAAGATGTGGGAATTGTTACTTTGTTAAAAAAAATTCAACATCATCATTTATGCCAAAACATGTCACATAGACATAGGCCTCCCCCAAGCATGGTACACACAGGATGACAGAAACATGTGTGTTTGTAACATTTATTGGTCATTTAATATGTTCTGCTCACAAAATAATCACTGCCAAACATGGGTCTTCATATAATTTTATAAGCTTGAAGTTTTACACAACGGATTTGTGATTGCAGTTTGTATCAACAAAGAAGCCTTTGTTTACCCTTCTTGGCGTCTCTTAAAACTTCTAGCTTTGACGTCGTTATTTTAGGTGGTCTTTACACAATAAGAGATACTCGTAAGCTCTATCGTAAGTTAGGTACAGACGTGCCTCAATCAATACTAAAAGTATTAACTAATTTTGCCAGCAGTTCCGATTTAATAGTCTTTAGAGGTTTTCAAGTGTGCTAATACTTTTAGCAAAAACTTGGTCCCTATGGAAATAATAATTGATCTAAGGAGTTAGATGGATGAAAAGAGTTGATGGATAGCGTGTATTTTTTACGCAACTAACGACAATGCTTCATAAATTATTTTGTTAAAAGTAAATTAACTGCTGCCGCTGTCAGGTCATCTTTAAAAAGGACATTTCTTTTAAAAATAAATTTATAGCTCCTGGAAAGTTATAGTCCCCGGCATGTAACTTGGCAAGGTTTTGGCATAGTGGGGGTAAGTTCGCGCATAGTGCGTGAACTGACCAACCACCACCGTATAGAACTAACGGAACGGTGACGCGACGCGATTGGTCAGTCGATCCTTGTGTCAACTGACTAACCAATCGCGCGCTCGGAACGGTGCTAAACGCTACCCGCATCCCTCTAGGTAACCAAAGAAACCTAAAAAATTACTTGTGCGCATTTAACGACTCTAGCCAAGTTACGTGCCGACAACTATACTGTCTGATATTCTGAACCGAATTTCTTTATTTTTCAACATGCAAAAAGATAAACATCAGCAGCCGAATTGCGTAAGTATATTATCCAAAGCGAAAGAATCGATTCTTTCCCAAAATCGACTTTACGTAGTGCATATTGATACGAAAAGTCGTTTTTGGGAAGGAATCGATTCTTTTGCTTTGGATAATATACTTACGTAATTCGGCTGCAGTTGTCCTAGGAAACCGATAATAAAAAAAAATACAAAGCCAACGGTTTTTTTTTATTTAATACAGTTCAAAGACCTATAGAGATGTTTTATAAAAACTATAATGTCGTCATACAGTGCAGACATGCCCTTATTTGTAGTGGCGTGACAACTTCGAGCTCAGTCGAGCATCGCGAGGTAATACGAGCAAAACCAGATAAACTTGTGGTCCCGGTGTAATGACGACTCAATTCCTTGTTGTTTTAACGAAATATTATGAGGTTTTAAGATATGTGTAACATGTCAGACCATGGGAATGGGATAGATAAAGAAATTATGTGTGCAGAGCATTTGGATTGTAGCTATTCTTACTAACTCTCGATAAATATAAGTGTCTGTTTACAAATATCACGCAAACTTGGAGAATCATATGGTCTATGAGGTCTCATAGACCCTATGATTCTCCAAGTTTGCCAGGTAGGAAAAATCTGCAGCCTAATTGCGTAAGTGAATTTGGGCAAAGGAAACGAGTCGATTCTTTCAAATAATCAGAATCATTTCTTTCAACTTTTTCGGTATTGTGCAACGACAAATCCTAGGCGCGAAAAAATATTGGACATATCAATGACAGCGACAAAAGGGTTATTACGCTTGTCAAATATACTTGAAATTTGCATTACATAATACCAATAGTGAAGTTTTATCTCGATTCTTCCGCTTTCGTTAATTCTTTACAATCAATTCTACGTCAAAATATTGGTAATCGAAAGGAGCATAACCTTTCCGCTTCAGAGTGTAATATGCAATACGTAAAGTCGTTTTTGGGAAAGAATCGACTTGTTTGCTTTGCCGAATTAACTTACGCAATTAGGCTGCTGAGCTGGACCGGCAATAGTATCTTCCTTGTATGACTTACCTATTCTGTTAATTTTGTTTACCTCAACTTTAGTAAAGGTTTCAGATGGCTCTCTTCAAGAAAGCATAGGCACTTTACATTTATAGCCATTATAGTTATCTGTAAAGACAGAACCACGTGGCAGACCCAACATTATAAACCTTGGCATAAATTTAACACCTTCAACAGGAAGTGTGAGGTCAAAGGGCGGAGGAGTCGCTTACCTACTACCTACTATTGAGAACGCCCTCTTGCACTCGCCGTGGGATGAGAATCAATGAGTAGAATGAAGATGGTTTTACGATATTCATTCATATGAAGATTAGAAGATTTTCATAACCTAATACAGTTAATTCATAACCGAAAGACTTGGTACAACTTCATCAATATCTTTGGTATACAAACAAAAAATCCCCTATTCCATTGATTAAATGAAAAAAGAAGAATCAGAACACAACAACATTAGAAAGATTGTGCATTATTAAAGTAGAAAATTATACCATAGCAACTCGGCAATAACCTGGACATTTCAAATAGGTAGCGGTATATAAGCACGTTAGTATTCCAGTGCGTACCATATCACTTGGTCGGTTTACTCATGGGAGTAAAGTCGGACCGTTCCAAAGAGTGGTCTTGCGCGCACCATTGCGTTTCTGACATATTTTAACATGTTATGTCCACTTGACTTGTGTTTTGAGTTTAATGGACTGTCTTATAGTGTCCTCTGGCTTTTTTAGGGTTCCGCACCCAAGGAGGGACCACTCCGCGGTCCTTCTGTCTGTCAGTCTGTCACCAGGCTGTATCTCATGAACCGTGACAGCTATACAGTTGAAATTTTCACAGATGATGTAATATAACAAAAAATACTAAAAACAGCATAAAATAAATATTTAATTGGGGCTCCCATACAACAAACGTGATTTTTTTGCCGTTTTTTTTGCGATAATGGTACGGAACCCTTCGTGCGCGAGTGCGACTCGCACTTGGCCGGTTTTATGTCATGGACTAGTTGCGTAAGAACAAAAACCGGCCATGTGCGAATCGGACTCGCGCACGAAGGGTTCCGTACCATTATCGCAAAAAAAACGGCAAAAAAATCACGTTTGTTGTATGGGAGCCCCAATTAAATATTTATTTTATGCTGTTTTTAGTATTTGTTGTTATAGCGGCAACAGAAATACATCATCTGTGAAAATTACATCTGACTAGCTATCACGGTTCATGAGATACAGCCTGGTGACAGACGGACAGACAGACAGACAGACAGACAGACAGACCGACAGACAGACAGACAGACGGATCGCGGAGTCTTAGTAATAGGGTCCCGTTATTACCCTTTGGGTACGGAACCCTAATAAAAAAGGTTAATTAGCCAATCAGTTAGATCATACGTTTCAATGTTTATTTATAAAATGACAACTACTGCTGTTTTAAAGGTGTTTTTTTTAGTTTCAGTATCAGTGACCTGGCATGCACCTCTGCAGAATTGTTCGCTGCTGTGAAAATAGGGAACTCCTCATAAAGAGAAAGAATTGAGACGCTTTCTCGGTGCGGGATGATGTTTTCTGACTCCAGTCTATGCCCAGATTTCCTAACAATCTATGTAATAACAATAACTTGCCTAAAATCAGGAGGAATAGAGCCTTTGCCCTGCAGTAGGACAATATGCTAAAAAATAAAATACTAATCATTTCCTTTGTCAGTCCTATGTTTGTTTCGTCTAATATTCACAGAAGCTTTCATTTATTTATTAAATCAAGTATCGACCATTGAAATAATTATATAAACTCTCACGGTTTTTAGGACATCAGAACTCGAGGTGACATCAAAATAAGTTTGCCCCATACCCTTTGACTTTGGGTTTAGCAATCACAGATTGTTTTAAAAGATTTTAATACACAAAGCAGTTGATAACGAGAACTAAGTTTATGTTTCCGATATCCTTTTGTCTTAGGCAATGTACGTACGTTAATAACGTGCGGAGTGGGGCTAAAGGCAGAGCAAACCTACTGAAGGATTTGTAGTCAATAAATTACACCTGATTAAAAATCTTCCATGATTCTAAGTCATAGTTGGTGTATTTTCAAAAATTATAGAACCTAAGTCGGATTTGGCGGAATTTGCAATACTAATTTAAAACAAAATGTCCAGTCATCCTGGCCTTGACACTGCTTTGTACTGCCACGGGGTCTCATTGCTAACAAAGAAAATTTGATTCAAATAAATCGTACTACATGGCGCGACAAGTACACACAATTCAATAGAATTGTGTGTAAAATTAACATTTTCTGGAATTGAACATAAAAATTGTATGTTTTTGTTTAATCAACTCTCCTAAGTACAAAATTATGGAATATTGGGTTCTTAATTCACATTTCAAAGATAATTTCAACGGATCATTTAAAATTGATGCCAGTATATTGATGGCGCATTTTTTAATTTCTGAGGCATTCCACTCGATTGTTAAAATTTGCATTGTTACATATTTTGTTGCAAAAAAACTGTAAAAACATGCAAAAAAATACTATAAAACGAACCTTCACTGTGTTTAAAGAAAAAAATATTCACGAACCTAGTAAAACCTTTTACTTGCAAGTCGCTGCTGACACCATCTATTGCCGTGAAACGGGATCGAACGCGATTGATGTACTTACAAAAATAACAAGATTAATCAGATGAAAAACGCTAGTTACGTCGGCACGGTTTCTTTGTATGGGATGAGGCTTCTGTATGCTAGTATTATATTATCTGTGGTACTGCCCAAATTATTATTTGGCCAGATACGAGATGCAAGTTTTCGATTGTTATTTTTGGCTTTCATTGTTTCTTGCCTAATTAAATGAATTAAAAAAGAAAATGAATCATAAATTGGCTGGCTATAAGTCCCTTACTTCTTGTCGTTTCAAATTTTCCACCAGTCTCGCAAAAAACTATGATTGTCGAGCCTTTCTTTTACATAAGACAAAATCGTCACGCAAGCCCGCTTCCTAAGTCCCTTCCAATCTCAATGAAACCACAGGGGACAGCACAATAATACTACGTATTATAGCACAATGTTTAGCGCAGCGCAGCGTAGCAAAGATTACGTTAACTGTGACGCTGATAGTGAGGTCTGCGCGCAATCGTTTCCGCGTCAAGACAATGCGCGGGCGCAGACGCTCTCATCGCCATGGGAACCGGGTTTTGGATAGGGCTGCTATGGCTCTGGTGGTAATTGGAGCAATGATAGATCTTACATGACTATAGTAGTAGAGGAAATGAAGCCTGGTGGAAAGAACTGGGTTTTTCTAAGATGTTGATAAAGATAATGACTATGCTGCAATTTTCTTTAAGTATGTGGTAAATAAAAAAAGGTTATTGCAGTAAAAAAATATTGGTCGCAGTTAGGACAAGAAGTAGATAAGGAATCTAACAATAACACTAAAATCATTATTATGAAAAAATATGCCAAAAGAAATAACAATAACTTTCCTGTCTAGATTTTTGACCGTAAGCCCTTTGAATATAAAGGAAAGAAAGACCAACAAGTTTGCCATGTTTGTTTAGCAGTTGTTTTAGTTTTTCGTTTACGTAATATTTATTTATTTATTTAAAACTTCATGCAACATACAAGTACGTAGGCGGACTTAATGCCTAAGGCATTTCTCTACCAGTCAACCAAGGACCACCCTTGGAGAGACAACATGGCAGGTGCATAAAAATGAAATAATTATTAAAATAAAATTGAATAACATATATATATACAGTATAATCTCACTAATCCGGCACTTCAATAGACCGACACGTCCAATAATCCGGCACCCTCCGCCCAAGCCTCCCTCGCCCCTCTACGTCTATGCTCTCCGGTTGCTACGTCGTCGTCTGGCTGGCAGTCTAACCTCAAAACTTATCATGTGTATGTGCATACGTATTTACTTGTTTTTTTGAAGTGAGAAATACATTATATACATTCATTATTTTATTCATTATGATTTTTCTCTATAATCCAGTAAACCGAACATTTCAATAATCCGGCACCCTCTGGTTTTTAATAGTGCCGGATTAGGAAGATTATACTGTATATATATATTGTAGCTAAAATAAACATACATATATATTTACTAATACAATTATAATTATAATTAATAATATTTATTTATAAAGTTTAAACACGAAATGTGTTAACAATAATGACGAAGGGACAGCCCTAAGTTCGCGGTCTATCGCCCGTCTCTGTCTAATAGGATTTAATGATAATCATCAAGCTCGCCGTCAACTGGAAGCAAATTGTAAGTTAGTGACTTCAGGCCACGTTTAACGGAGAAATCAGGCTCTATCTTGTACAGTTGACAAAAGAAAACCTACGTGTAGACGATGAAAAAACGTTTAGACTTGATTTTTGTTCCCTACCATCTGTATGGGAGTTGTGTTTTAGTGCTTAGCACTGTACCTTATTACTCACGTAGTCATCTACGGCGTGAGCTATTAGGTACAGTCAGATGTTATATTACAAGTATCAAGTTCTAATATGCATTAGAACTTGATACTTGTAGTATAACAATTAAGGGTTGTAATTCTAAATTAATCAAAATATGCTTGGCAATAATTAGTTTGCATCGATTATATTATAACCCAAACAAAGGCAGTTTGAACAAATTATTGGTTCTCGCTTGCCAGTCCAATGCACGAGCTGACTATACTTATTGAGCTATGATCAATGGGTGCTGGTGGTCATCCTTACCCTGCTAACCAATCTCCTTAAGTGCGTGTACTAACAGTACAAGAGTACCTTTACTTCTGTTTATTACAATGTTCGGTACATGTTCAGGTTTATGCAAATTAGTGATATAGTCGTTAGATGCTAGATAAGGCAATTTGTGTGTTTGTTTCAGAATGATAAGTTGTTTGAATATTAATTTGATGACTCAGCTGGGACTGGTTTCATTGGAATTGGAACTAGGTAAATGATCGTACTTCTCATACCTATGGGAGTATAATATTACACTTACAATGAGTAGGTAACGCTGAATGGTAGAAACTGATCATAAGATGTTAGTAGACCATTAGGAGCGTGGGGTGGTGGTGGCGTTGGGCATTTAAGCTCAATATGTACAAACACTCGCATCGTCCACGACTTGAACGAGGCTAACAACAGAGTTATCCAAGTGCCACATTTTCGTCGACAAAATTTGAGTCAAACTGACACGAAAAGAAGAAAACGGTACCTAACTAATTCGTAATGCCAATAACTGCTCTTTTTAAACAATTTGAAAGAAATAGTCTTGGTGGCTGGTGGGCTGTCATTTAGAATTGGATTCGTGTGAATCCGTACTGGCCTGCATTTAGAATAATAGTCCACTCCCTCTCACAGAAAAGAGGCCTGTTTCTCAGCAGTGGGGATATTATCGACTGTTTCTTTTCCACAGCTAGGCCTTTTGTACGTCGCTCGGTTAACAATAAAACTGCAAATAAAGAAACATTTACAAAAATCTAAATCAACTTACCAGGCATACAGACACATCTGAACGTGCCAGGATCATCCAGACAAGAGCCGTCGTTTCTACAGGGATGGCTCTCGCACTCATTGACGTTGGTCTCACAGCGCGGCCCAGTGAAACCCACGGAGCAGTTGCATGCGAAAGATCCTGGCGTGTTCACGCAGATACCGTCGTGTTCACATGGAGATCCTGAGAAGAGAAGATACTCGTATATTAGAGATGTGCTAGATGAAAAAGGAAATAATAAAGAACAAGCGAATAAAGTTCTTCTTTTCTTTTCACTGTCACCAGGAGCCATGTTCTGCCATGAAAATAGCTCATGCTATAAAGAAATAGGGATGCAATCAACTTATGTATGAATCAATCTATCGGCAAGGTTAAGCTAGTCTTTGCCGAAGTTAGTAAGCAGATGGATGCTCATTTGTAAATCTTTAAGTCATAAGTTAAGATGTCCAAGGCACAGAAGAAGAAATGAGCTTAACTTATCCGAAAAGGAGGGCACTTGAATTTAAAACAAAAGTAAGTGACTAAATGAGAGTCACCTTTGCGCTCAGGCGTTAACAAAATAATACAAGTTTGACAGATATAAAAATGTCTTCAATTCTATACTTGCCTTGTTCACATTCATCGATATCCTCGGAGCAGTCTAACCCTTTGTAGCCGGATGCACAGGAACAAGTGTAGGAGCCGTTGATGGGGCTGGTGTCGCAAATCGCGTCTGCATGGCAAGGATTGGAGGTGCATGCGTCGTCTAAGTGGCAGAGTAGACCTGGGGAGAGGAAAGTTAGGTTTAGATAATACGGTTGCAGATTATCTTACCCCGTTACTAACCAAAAGTTTCCATCCCAGAGGCTTGCAAGGTCAATCATAACGATGTCTATCTTACTAGAGAAAATAGACTGCAAAACTGTACAAACTATGAAAATCATATGAGCAGCACTGATACAATTAATCTAAGTTAATAGTTAGATATAGCAACTGTGCTTAAAGGGCTACTAACAAATTCCATGTGCCTATGTGCTATATTCATGTCTCTCGAAATTAAATTGTGTATGTAGACGTGTATGTAAAACAGCTAAGATATTAAAAGTAAGTAACTTACCAGTCTTCCCCGGCGTACACTTGCAGTAAAAAGCCCCAACCCTGTCAATACAAGTGGCACCGTTGAAGCAAGCTGCGCCCGCACAGTCGTCGATGTTGACGGAACATTCCGGACCAGTCCAGCCATTGACGCAAATGCAGGAGAAGCCGCCCACTGAGTTCGTGCAGGTGGCGCCGTTCTGACAGACTAGAGGCCTGAGGGAGAAGTAAAGAAGTTAGATGATGTTAGACTAACATAATAAAGATAGCGAAAAATTTTTTCGGTGGGAATAATTTTTTGGTGGTATCATCAATGTTAAAAATCATATTTCGGTAATCTATAGAAGTTGCAAAAATATAGTGCTGTAATTGTACAACTCTACCAAAAATTAAAACAAAATAATAGAAAGTTTAATTGCAGCACCTATAACAATATCTATATTTTTAGTACCGACAAATTTAAAATAATGATAACTACAAGGAATTTCGAAAGTAAACCAAAGAATGCACTTAAAAGTGCAATAATTTTCGCGCGAAATTAACAAAAAGTGACCGCCATCAGTTTTAAAACCATTTTAAATATAGCTTATTAAAAGGAGGTTTGAATTTTTGGGTAAAACCTTCGTCGTAATTTCGGGGTGGAATTTGGTGCAGATTTTAAGTTATTCTCGTTGATTGCCGTTTAGCATATTTTCTTGTATTTTAATGTGACTTTGTAAATTTAATGTGTATTGTTGAGTTAAATAACCGCCTGGTTATTGGACCAGAAAATGCAATTAGAATGAAATGTTTTCATTGCATTTTCTGGTCTTTTGGATTTATATGTAATTGGGGGTTGATCATTAGGATACATTGTTTATAATTGTTTAAGGGTATTTCTACATACAGTCTTATAATGTATTAAAATTTCCACAAGCAGAAGTTGTCTAAAACAACATAAACAATAGTACAAGACTGTATCCATAGTCAGCTAGGTTCCCTTTCCAAATCATCTAGGCTGTTCAACGGAACCTACTACTAAAAATATCAACGAAAAATCATAGTAATTACATTTAAATATTTCCACAATAAAGGTTAAAGGCGCAATGTAAATCACTAAAGTCCGAATTACGAAAGATTTATGCGGCCGGTCGGGCACAATCGGGTACGATCGGCAAGGATCGAGAACGGGCGCGGCACGAGCGCCCGCGCATATCAGATCAAATTGCAAACAATATTGCCAAACCTTTAATATATAGTTAAGGGGTCGTATGATAAGTTAAGGAGTAGGTGTGGTGTGGTGGAAGCTTATTCAGGTTTTGCTAAAAATATTAGAAAACAAAACCAGAGACAATATGACGAAAAACAGAGTCTAGCTCATCATGCCAGGTAACAGATGATAAAAAGTAGTCCTCATCATACTTTAAAGACTGACCCCAAACAAAATTAAAAAAATATAGGGAAAGCAATTTAAGTCTACGCCTACCAGTGGGACACAAAACAGGTATAAATCTTAGATATATAGCAGTTTAATTATATTATTAATGACGAAGGACTAATCAATATACTAAGTCAATATTTGAATAACTTAAATGTAGAAAGAGCATATTTAAGTCTTCCATTCAGGGTCTTAATCTTACTAAGGAATTAACACTCAAATTTAGAGTTAAAACAAACAGACTCTTATAAACTTGTTACGTTTCAAAACAAGTTATGAATCAAAATCGAGCCTTAGCAATATTAAAAAAATGGTGATGGATATGAAATAATGACAAGCGGACTGATAAAGTAGATGATACAAGATGTTAATAAATTTAACAGTTCAATAGCAGTGTTTGATATACCTAACTCCAAATTCAAGCAACCTTGCAGCTTCAAGATCAAGATTCATCATTACATCGTCAATTACCATAGCTCTGAGAAATCAATACAACGTAGTAAAACTTAACTTTAAAACAAAGGTTCATGCTTTTGAAGGCAATAAAATTATACAGGTTACAAAAAGACCTACGAAAACTGAAAACAATATGATCGGATATTACAAAACAGACAATGTTTCTTATAAAACGGTATGTGAGATATGAAAGGAATAATACGAAGAAATTAATTTAACTAAGGCAAGTACAATAGAAAAATATGCTAATACGCTTTTCACCATTGACTTAAACCAAGCTAAGCCCAAACCGCAGTTTAATATTTCGTAGGCTACCATCATAAATTCAGTGGGATTGTCAATAAATTGTTGATTTTTGACTATATCTGACACCTTACACCACTATGAAATGTGTTGTAAAATCTGCATACCGAATGATGGAAAACATAGCTATAAATCAATAAATTTATTAATTTATTGGTTATAGAAACGAACTTGTAATTCAATTTATTACAAATACTAAGCGATATAATGCCATGTTTTTTGGGATTAAGGACAATAAATATGACAGTTCAATTTTGTGATATAAAAACCACTTCTAAGAAAATCGCTTCCTTGATTTGCGAAGGAATTTTAAAGTTGGCAGTTCCAATATTCCAAACAGGAAAACTATTCATCTTCATCAGTAGCTTCACAGTCTGTAGTAGCAAAATCCTTTTTACTTCAAGTTAGCTGGCAATATAACTATCATCACTTATCTATCTATTAGACCGGGATGAGGGTCCATTCATCACTAGTCTGCACGGAAGTGAACCGAGATGATTGCGTGGGTCATCATCATTAATCACTCCACTTTACGGGACCCACTGGGTGCGCAGACGCACAGATCAGGACCGAAGATTTGATCTTTAGATGTAACTGGCTTTGATTTAGTTTATATGATGTTTCTTTGATAAAACTTGATTATGCTGTTAGCAGCACTGGATACCCATACATACCTCAAACCGTTATCATCTACTTCCTGGTTTCGATCTGGTCAAAGATTTTCGATTTAATTACAACACAGCAAGTTATAAAGCCAAAATTCTTTGTCATAATTCTTTAACTGCAGTTTCATTTAATTTTAATTAATTGGGAAGGCAATGTTGGACGATAAAGCCAAATTTCTTTCAACGATTATACTCGTACTTTACAAATAAAAATCACTCGGTATCTGGTTACAATTACTCCTTTTACAATCATCGTTTATCCACCCGCCCTTTCTCCGCACTAAAGCCAGCCATCTCAAGTACCCGGTAGCATCATCATGCGCAAGCACAGCCTCGCTTAACGATCTACACCGACACTGCGTGTTGAGCGCAAATTGTACCGAAGCAATTTTCTCATAAAAGTATCATGTTCAAAAAGTTCGGTCATAAAAAGTTTTATATGAGGGTGATTGTTGAGGATGGTACAGTAAAGATATGTAAAAAGTGATGACGTTTGACAAAATAACTGGTTTCCAGAACACTCGTTAGTGTATTGAGGAAATAAAAATATTGACAATTATACCTTCGAAGATGATGGATGTAAACGAGAAAGTGCCGTGTAGATAGAACAGACGCTTCAAATACTGACACAGATTGAACAAAAAAAAACACATCTCAGAAACCGCAACTTTAAAAAGCAAAACATAAGCCTAATAATAAAGCAGATTAAAATATAGAAAAGGATAAAGACCTGTTTCGCATAACCTTAATAGCCTTTATCTTACAAAATCTGTTAGTGAGTGTACGCATTTCTGAGCAGATTACTCCTCGGCATATAAAATAATCGATTAGCAATGATTAATAGCCCATCGATGATGCTCAAATTGAATATACTATCGGCGATCTGGTAGCCAGTCGGTTACAAATTATGGTGGCGTTGCTAGAAGAATGTTAAGAACTCGTTTATGTGATAAAGCGAATACTTTCTTGTTCTAAGGGCTGGTGATATTTTCTTACACATTATGCTCAACCTTGTTATCAGCAAAAATGCTTGAAATTAAAGAGAAATTCTATAAGACAAGCATAGACCATGTTGTTAGTGAGACTTCTGAAGATAAAGAAGAAGTTAAGGCAAACTCAACAATACAAAAAAATGGAATACTAATAAACAAGCCATATCGGACCAAAGGCTTAAAGTTCAATTGACTCCTGCGACCTTCGCAGGAAGACAGGCAGCTGACACATTCTTCGTCTACAGCCACCATCAGCTGAACAGTTATAATAGTGCGTACTTATGCGACAATTTCCTAGCCAGCCAATTCCCTTGGTATCGGGGTAAAAAATAAAATGTGCGCCTAACAAGATGGCTGGCTCCTTTTGCCGACACGTTGTAAATCCACGACTGAGTAATTTGTAGAGAAATTCTGTAACTGTTTAGGGTTAGGTGAGGTTATGTTTTTAGAAGGTTTAAGTGGCTGATTGGTCCTTCGAAGCATTAAGTGTAGGTGTGTGTTTTAATAGTCCCCATATTTTATTGGTATTTTATAGCTACGGTCAGTAACGTGAGATTTTTGTATAATATATTGAAACTATCAAAAATCACTCACTATGATTAGTCCTTCGATGCAACAAAAAACATTATTCTTTTATTACCAGCTGTTTCAAAAATCTCGTTAAAGGTCGTTTTAATAGTTTGTCTGTCTTACCGTCCCATCTCAACAAAAACAAACATTGTCGTTTGTTATAATTAAACTTTCCTCATTTCATTAATTAAAGGCATAGTAACGAATAATTGAACAGCTACGGGACTCATCATGAATAAACATGTAAACTGTAATGTGTTTAAGAATTCTGGTGGTTACTATCTACATTTTGACCAAATGGAGGAAGAGGTATTTTAATTGAGACTTTCTTGACCCGTAGTTATAGTTGCTGGGCTACAAAAAATATTAAGTGATTCAAACGAATTGATAGGCATGAACTTAGCTAATGATTTTGGTAATTAGTCAAAAACAGTTAGGACAGAACCACGGAGTATATTGATAAAATTCAGCAAATCGTTTATGATATTTTAAAGCAATGCAATCAAGTAAAAATAACTGATAATATCATACTTGCAATAATAAGGTCCAAAATATTTATCTTTAACGACAAACTACGACCAATGAAATCAATTTGTTACGACTTTCCTATGAAATAAGACAAACACAAAATGCAGGTTCAATAATAAATTTCTAAGCATGGTAATACGATAGCAGCGCCACCTGTACCGTTGTCTATGCTTCCGACGTAGCGGATACACATCGTAAGTCATGACTGACGCTAGATTATACCTGTTTATCCCTTAGGGGACGTAGCGATATGATTAATGAAATATAATTAATTGTAAACATAGAGTTGGTCATTGTTTGACAGTAAGAAACTACATAATTCGAGACAGTAGTTTATGGAAACAGGGAGACAACAAAAGATATTTGAAACAATAGGCAATAAAGAAAACTGGATATCGTAATGGGCAGTTCCAAAGGCTACTTCCTCTTTCAGTACCATTTTCACTCGGGAGGTAAACTATTAAGTTCCTACACCGAGAATACTCGAAATGCAAACGATCAAGTGCAACAAAACAGAAAACAAATAACGTTCCCTTTGTGATCTTAAACACAACACCTAAAGCGCGATCCGATATAGCATAAAACTTTATTATATAAAACTGTATCGACTTCCACCTCAAAGAGCTTCAAAACCAAATGAAAATAAAAGAGAAAAGGCACCAAAGACGTAACCCGATATTGGGCACGCATTTATCTGACGCGTTTCATGAGCCAGCGACTCGGATACTGTGACACTATCCCATGAACCTAAACCACAACCAAATACAGAGCTAAACTCGAAAGGAATAAAGTCCAAAATTAGATTATCAAAGTAAGCCCTATAGTACATGTTGTAACTAAAACAAAACACAAGCAACAACACTACGCTAAAGTGTGTCCATACAAAGTTATACTCTCATTCGAGACGGGATTTTGTGATCAAAATTCAACTTTATTGGGTTGTGATACGAATTAACACAATGCAGGTCAATGTTTGTATATAGGTTGTTTGCTTTCATAAGAGGCCTTTGCAGCGGGAGGTCTAACATATCCATAGATGGTCGAAATATTAATAGTTTGTATAAAGACGATTAATTCAAAAGAAATGGGTAATAATATACATTTTTATAATCATATTACTTTTATGACGTAGACAATATATCAGAGGAACCAAAAAAGAGAGGTTTTTGGGGTGGTAATAAATTCTTAGACATTTTCGGTAATGATTTCTACTTTGTTTAATTGATCGCCTTTGGGAGTCTCCTGGTGGCTGGATTAAGAAATTAAAAAATAGATAAAGTTTAAGACCCGAGTTTACTACGTTTGAATAAGCCTCATAAAAATAGGCTTCACGAATATAGTTAAATAAAACGGTTATAAAAACAATCAAGTAATTCATTTTTCAGAACTTTCTAATTGTATGCATGCATCTCTGGCATCGTTTACTATTTTCCAAGCAATAAAGGAGATGAAAAGAATCGACGCCTCATCTTTCATCTCCCAGAGGTCCATCAATCTCAATCTACAAGCTTTTCAAGCGCCATATTGGAATGTTACATATTTTGGACACGATCGCACTATAGTACAGTTAATCTCTTCTAAAATATTCACGATTATGAACGATAAAATGAATGTTTTGAATGCCAACCATTCGATACACGCGACATTTAACGAAACTGAGAATAAAATTGAAGACAGTTATATTAATTCCCGGTCGAAAGAAAATACATTGAAGTACCGTAAACTTTTAATCCACCATTACTGAAGAAAGTTTTTTTTATCGAAGCCTTTAATTCCGGACATACAGAAGCCATAATCTTTGTTAAAAATCTTGGCGGATGTGAACTTGATCCGCTTAAAAACTCAACCGAAGATGAAACAGAAGCCAAATGAGTTATCAATTATCTCACAATACTAAGAGCAATGAAGATTTATAAAACCGTCGCTGTTCTTATTAGTCTAAGAATAATAAAACAAATCATATAAATAAAATTCAACTTTTTATTTAATAAAGAAAACATGAACGATCGTTAATACATCTAATCATCACTTTAGAAGTCAATTACTGGAAAAAATGAAGTCATTTGCGTGTAGACGCAAAAGTATTATGAAAACGAAGCTTACTATTACCGTGCGAACGTAGGAACATCATGGGGTTTTTTGTAGCCAATCATTAGCTAACAATTAATGTAGGAACGGCGCATCGCACATGGCGACTTAGGACGTTGCTCTTAGACTAAGTTGTGAGAAACAAGCGCAAGAATTAATGACCTGTTTTTAAAAGTGACCGTTTAAGATGATACTGATAATAATTTTGATGAAGTCAGAGAAACTAGATGAAATGCAGGAATGTACCTATAAACGAATATTGACTTAAAAAGGTCAAGGTTGAAAACGATCTGGCGATAAATGTTGCACAAGATTTACTACAGGAGGAAGACACAATAATAGCCAGAAATAACAGAGAAGTTACCAAGAAAATTAGTAAAATTAGGAAAGAAAACACTTGGAAAAAATTAAAGTACAAATATAACAAAGTAAACAGGAAGAATAAAGTGTGTTCCGCTATTCTGTCGTCGCTTGAGACGCGGGGCCGTTGACTTCTTGACGAGTTATTTTGTAATTAACGCCCAATACATCGACACACAGCCGAGATGATACTGTATCATACAAAAAACCATCTCAATGCAGATGTAGATATCATTAGCCCGTTTATAATAACATTTGGCAGTAATTCGTTTCATTAACTTGTCGGTTTTTTAACGAGTTACGCAAAAACGTAATATGGACATAGTCGCATGCGCAGCGTCTTTCAAGATGGCGTCTGATATTGAATTACGGAGATCGGAACGCGGCATTGTTTTTAAAATGACCCTTCCCAAAATTCAGCCTTGTGTGTTCGCAATAAAGAATAATCTTCGGTTAAATCTATTTTTTCGGCGGTGCAATCATCCGATCCGTTCCAGACTTCATTTTGAAGGGACGCTGGCTTAATTGGGCCGCGCCGATTCCTTGACAAGAGAATAATATCTGGCAACACATATTTTCCAATCCAAGCATACCGCGCCCCTTTCACCTGGTCGATAAAGTCGGTTATTCTATGACATTCTTTGCACCAGCCGTAATATTTCATTGTCAATTATTATCGGCAGTGCTTCGAGGTCCAAGAAGGATACATGATGCAACGAATTGCCGAGCTGTAACTGTGTACATAAAATTAATTGGGTATGAAACTTAACTGTCGCTAAAAATTTATCGGCTGAATCATAATTACCTATAGCAGTCGGTAGACAGTCCTACTTTTTAAAGAGCCAGTAACTGAATCTATTAGCAATTCACAGCAATGACGTTTTAATAAAATTGCGATTAATTTAAAATAATTGAATGTATTTGCTGAGGAGCTTTATTTATCAAAGCAACGGTTTTCGCTTTGTTGATTTGCGCCTATCATAACCGTGTTGATCGGCGGATATCTTCATTTATATAGATTAACGATAACATCTCTGTTATGCTGATTTATTAATTAAATGACTCGACTAGTTTTGATATTCCGAGAACTTGTAGGTACAAAAATAGTAGGAGAAGTTATGTGAATGACACCACTTGAGAACAGTATCTCTGAAAAAGTCAGAGATAATTTCTTCTTTTATTATATTAATTTTTAATGATGACTTTAACAATAAAATATTCTGACAAATGACGTTATCAACGTGAAATGTTTTTGAAATGTTATAAAAGCTATTATTTCGTCTCGTATTCACTATCGCACATCAAGAACCTATTCTCTTGTCATTCAGTTTGATTGTCAATACTGTCAGTTAACCTGACTGTCCTTTACGAGTTGAACGATCAAAGAATAGCGTAGGCTACGATGTTAGAAAATACTTTGGAATTGTCTTGTAAGCTTTCAACAAACAATGTAGCAGCATTTCTAAAGTTCAGTCTATATAAAGAATATGAAGTATAGTGTTACTATTGTTCATGATTTACAGAAAACTTTATAGTGTTTATAAAGTTATAGTCACTAATAACATTTGTAAAAACCACGTACTCAATGCTAAGATAATATATATTTATGCTGCCAACACCCACGATTAAAGTGCTGAATTGCTGATACAGATCAGAAATTACTAGGACGTCATAAGACTACAGCAGCTAAGATCAAACTTGACTTACCTAAGAGCACATTCGTCGACATCAGTCTCGCAGAGGGTCCCGGTGAAAGTGGGTGGGCAATCGCAAGTGTAAGAATTGAGCCCGTCGACGCAAGTTGCCCCGTTCTGGCACAAATGGCCGGGACAGTCGTCGATGTCGATCTCGCAGTTCTGGCCGCGATAACCTGGGGAAAGATGAGAGTTTAGATAATGGCTAAATGATAAATGGCTTCGAGCCACTATTACGTTTATTTATGTGGGTTTTCATGCTGAACTGGAGAATTTAAGATTATTTAAATTTAAGCTTCATAAATAGTATATCATATTCTTATAATAAAGAATAAACTACAAACTCATGTTATGCCCTTCGAATTGTTTATCGATTTTTACTCAACACGTTACTGTTGCACACGGTGAACCTTATGCGTGTTTAAGTGCAACAACTTATGTTGGTGCATCACTAGATGCTTCGCAACCCCATAACAGAATATACAACGTAAAATACGAAATAAAAGAGGGATCAGATATGGAAGTTAGAATTATAAATGTGGAGAAGAATGCGTACATAATGCAATCAGATCTATACATAATTGTTTAAAAGGAAACTGTAACTGAAGTGTACAGTTTAATTCTAAATCTTAAATTCTTAGACCATGAATCACTCATGAGAGTTCCGATTAGAAACGGTTCCCAAATTAATTAGTCATCTATCCTCTTAAAATTTTGATAGACTCTTTATTCAAAGTATCACATCTGTTTTCTATTTTCGGCTGAAGTGTTAGAACACCATGTGGATTAAAAACACTTGTAATTTATTATATCTGGAGTTGAACTATCATGTGAAACATATCTTTACCATGACAGTCCTTGCCAATATTAATTGTGAAGTAAGTATCTTTGCTAACAATCTGGTTATAATCGAGCATTTAGAGATAATGATTATAATTAAAAACCACTCAACCATACCACAAGATCTTTTTAGTGCATACTTTAGTCATGGGTCTATTTTTTGTCTCTTAAAACAACACGCTAATCACTAAGTAGAGAGCCACAAAAAATCCTATTAAAACTAGACAATAAACTCTAATGAGACAAAAGAATATCTGTGTAAGAAATCTCACGAGACAATTAAATACAATTCAATTAGAAACAGCAACAGCTATTGATAAAAATCCGTTAACAATTGTAGCTACAAGTACAACTGGTTGATCAATGGTAAATCTCTAAGTGTCGAAATCACACCATGGTTCATACAGTTTGATTAGCGAGTAGAGAATCTCATTATGCTCATTAACCGGGCGGTTCCCACGAGTAACACATGTGCAACTGTTTATGGTGGAGGCGCCTCATTTAGATCTCTCGACGCCTTTTTTTGCCTCGAAACCAGCGTGCGGTAAGTCGGGCGTCAATATTTTGGTTAGGTACTATTTTAAACTAGAATAGCTTTTGCAGTGTTTGTTGCAGGCTGGTAAAAGACAAGCTGGTATCTTTTGAACTTTAACGGCTTTTATTATTATAAGAACAAAAATATGTTTATCGTTCATTTTAGTATTCGTAAACTTTATTTAACGTACTTCGACAAGAAATTGAGCATCCTCAAATTACATCAAAGTATCTCCCATCTCATTTGGAGAATAAAGAGCCATAAACATGATCATAAAAAATCAACTTTAACTATTCTTAAAAACTCGGTTTAATTTAATGATTTAATCCTAATTAGCACTTATAAAGATTGGAAATCGTTACGGCGGCGGTTTGATAATAAAACGAAGATCACTATAAAATTGTCACCATCAGTGATGCGCAAACGCAGATTTTATCTTCACACCGTCAATTTTATGTGTTTGGAAACAAAATTCTTAAGTTTTATTGTTAGTATAGTAGTAAGTATATAAAAAATAAAACATTGCACTATTTCAGTTGAGAAACACTGCACCGAAATTAAATTTATATTAGAAAATTAACATAATATACCTATTAAGCTTTCATCTGAGCGTTGAATAAATCATTCATTAATTGAATAAAAGCTGTTTGTACAGTAAAGTTTTTATTATTCAGTTTTTGTGGACTAAATTCTCAGAAATTATTCTCATTATTGAATGTTTATTTAAGTTCTCTGTCAACAGCTTTGCTGCGGATTATATTATCAGGTACAGGTATTTTCTCTCCTTTCCCAATAAGTTTGGTGGGATATCAACTATCTTACCAATTGTTTGTCCAGATATTTCAAATTCTATTCCAATTGCTTCTCCAAACACCATTCCCAAAATCTCCCGCTGTATTTACCTATGTACGCTATGGCCCATGATTGAATACACATACCAATACTGGCAACAAATATTGGTGTTTCGTGTTACGTAAACCTTTAAGAATCTAAATTGACAATCAGATTACCATAATATAGCAGTGTGTGAGATCGCCTCCCTACACTCCCATCAGTTGGGACTTGTACGGAAGCTATTATTTCAGAGACACACATGTTAGGGCTATTTGTACATGTGTTAATGATTCTTATATTAACTAATAGGAAAATTAATAATATCTATTTTTGATGGAGGAAATGCCAAGACATAATGGATAGTTTTATGGTGTATGATTGATTGTTTTTAATTTATAAGGATGTTAGAAACATGTTGAGTTGAAATGTTTAAGTCAGACCAAGCACGTGTAGGCAAGTTTTGATAATTAACTTGTTTTTAGATAAGCATCGAATATTTTACTCATGATTAATCAAAGATAAGATTTGCTAGTGATAAGTAATAATAATAAAATATAAACTGATAGTAATCTAAATCATGATAATTAAAGATTTAAAAAGAATAACACTAATGTATCGACTAAAAATAACAATATTGCGATATTAAATCAAGTTATTCCAATGGAATCTATCATTATTAATCACAGTAATAAGCATTTAGCTACTTAAACACAAGTATTAAAATAAGGACTATGGAAAACAAAATCAATAGCAATTATAAATGTATGTAATCAAAGGAGTTACCGAAGCGTGCAGAACTCGGTATTAAAACTGTACTTAGTTGAATGGGAATGCAGTAAAAACCTGACAGCCCAGCTAAACTTGGTTGATTATGCATTTGTTGAGATTACTGTAAATGACGCAGAACTTGGAATAATGATAAATGATAATATCCGAGAATGAAAGAAAGATAAACACGCGACATTTTAGATGATAATAATAAAGAAAAACGATCATCTGGATATAGTTCTGCTACTACCTGAGGGTCTAGACAAGTATTTTCTATTAACGACAGCGTCGCCATAGCGATCGGAAAATGTCAAAAATGTATGAGATTGACAAGCGCTATCGAAATGTCACATGCCCAATCCATTCCATTTTGGCATTTTCACAAACGCTATCGCAAATAGAATGACAATTTGTCTAGATTAGAGCCCCTGGAGAAGATCAATTTGATATACTTTGAAATATGTCTTCGAAAAACAAAATTATTGTTTATATTTTTTTAATTAATACTACGGTAAAGGCGACTTTAACTAAAAATCCGATCACTGATTAGTTAAACTGACTTCGCATTTGAAAAACCAGAGCTCTCAACCAACAGCAAATTTCAAGTATTTTTCCAAATGATCAACCTTCCGTTGTAGAAATGTTAAGTCAATAAACAAAACTGCTTTACTTTGGGTGTTAATTAAGTGTGTATTACTTTTCCCACACTTGGACATGGGGTCTGACGTCATTGAGCTAATTTAAGTGGTCGATGGATGTCTCCAGAGTGGAATGTATGGAAGAAAGTGCTTTTCATTGAAATGTATTGAGTCATTGGTCAATTATTTCGTATAGTTCAAGTGTGTGATGGTTGGTCTAATTTTATGGGTTTCGACAAGTAGTTTTAGTAAGAGAGTTGAGAAGTTCTATACGTTGATGACGTTCTAATGTTTTCGGGAGGTAGTGTAAAATATGTATGGTCTTCAAGTTTAATACGTAGTGTTTAAAGGCATATGCGTGCTATTCATTCGCTTTTCACTGAATAAGCATTGCGTGGTCCTTATCTCATTGCCAACGCAATAACGCAACGAAAACAGTAAGCGAACTTAATAGCAGACTACTACATACAATTACAAAAAGCTTTATAAGATTCGCAGTGCTTATCACTACAGCCATCATTTCCTAGTTTCGCAATTTTTTCTCAGAAACTTAATATGGAACCTCGAAATATGAAACATTTCACAGCACTGGATGTTGAAACTGCTCACCACCATTTTGCAAGAGCGTAATGAAGCTAATGAATCCTAGATGTGCAGGCGCAACTACAAAAATTGTGACGTAACTATTGCGTCAGTGCGGTTGGTTTTTAGCAAATTACACGGAATATTAAAGTAATGGAGTGTGGAAGCATTGGATATGTTTAATTTAAACTTTTTTGTTTTATTGTTGCATGAATCATGATATCCTTTCTTGAGATTAAGATTAAACCGGTAGTCGTACATCATATTATGATGTCTCTTTAAGCCACTTGCGCATATAGTAATATGCAGACATTTGCACAAGTAATGACAGCTTACAAAGCCATTCAGAACAATGACAATAAAATAAAATCAACAGGTCGTGAGATCAATATCTTACTCGCAGAACTATTGTAAATAACCCACTTTTAATTTAGAATAACTAAGCATTACTTCAATAACTAATTTAACTAAAATGAACTACCTATCATCCTACTTGCAGCTACATTGTTCTACATAGGAGGATTCACTTTTTTTATTCACATCTTATGTCTTTGTAAAATATTTTAGATTTTTCTGAAAATATCATTTGCCTGTTTAAATGATTTACGTATCATTCCTATTTCACCAAGCCACAAAGCCCAACAAAGATTCTTCATGCTAGATCATATACCTACAAGAACTGGAACTATTTACAGTAATAGATAAATATAGTACATTAACATTATAGATTTATGCAGTATACCCATTTGTGTACCGCTTTCGTACGAGTCGTGGTCGCCTCGGGCCACGGTCGCCTTTCAGACCGAGTTCTGAGCTGTGAGTCTGTGATGTAAATAACGCAGACACAATTATGACTGTCCGTTTTATTGCTTGGTGCGTATGTTCATGATACTAGGGATGTTAGTCTAGATAGTGTAGGTTTATTTATCTTTATTTTATTTAGCTGTGTGAGTATTTTTGTATCACTTTCGAAATCTAGTCGACCGCAGTTTGGCTTTGCTGTTTCATAAACGTTAGAAATGTCTACATCTATAACGCAAGTTTTTGATGACTTTCTATTCCAATGATCTAAAAAAAAAATCTCCTTTTCTGACATAATTTCAGATCTTATATAGTTTACATTTTATATATTATTGTAAAATTTTCATACAAACAGTGTTTTCACAAAACCTGACATAATCTCATCTGAACTTAACCCTAAACAGGACCAGATAAAATCATCAACTTTCGCAATAAAACCCAGAAACAACTGCCTAGAAATTACTAAGATAGACATTATAATTAATAAAATTCAAACACACACACGTTATTTAAAGGTATAGCATAAACTTGGTGCGATAAGACGGTAAATATCTCGAACTTTCTCAAGTCCTTTCAAGAGCAATGATATTACATAGTGTGAATTATATTTGCTTTAGCTTATGCAGTTTATTGGTACGAGAAATTTATGTCGGTTTGTTGGACCTTGGAAAGTTGGTCTAATCTAGGGTTGGTTTAATAAGGTCTCTTACTCGTGTTAATAGAAACGCAGTTATAGTGCGTAAATTGTAAATTTACTTTGGAAACGGGCTGTGTTTGCCGAACTAGACACATACTGCCGTGTGTCTAGATAAGTTTAATGAATGGCACCGTCATAATTTAATGTTTTAAATTTATCTTTCGCTTTGTCTTTATTTCCATTAGATTCTGACTACTAATCAGTATATAGATATTATAAGCTAAGACCATTACAAGTCCTTCTATAATCTCAGTATCAAATACAATAACACATATACCCAATAAAGTTACACCTAACGACTTGCCATGCCCGCCCTGTTGCGAAACGTTACTGCCTAGCCGCAGTAGCACCTGTTATGGCAACTAGCACTGCAACATTGTACATCTCTCTGATTGAATAATACTGCCCAACTTGTCCAATATGGTCATAAAGAAGTTATTGTACGAGGTAGTATGTAGTGAAATACCTTTGAGACACGCCCCGTTTTACTTGGTGAGTTTAGTGCTTATTGGTTTTGCTACCTGGTTCTATTAATTGTTAATATATTAACATGTCTGTTGTGCACATTACGTCTGTGTTCATACATGTTTGATATGCCATTCGATTGGATTAATAGAGAGTTTAATTTCAAAATTCAGCATGAAACCTATAAACTATTGGAAAGTAGAAAACATGATATAGCATGTAAATAGTTGTTTTTATAGATCATTTCTTCAAGTTTTCAAGAAGTTCAGGCTTTTGGAGGTTGGACATTATTTGTTGGAATGGTAAAAAATTAAATAGTTTCACTTACCAGATGGACAATCACACTCGTATCTCAGCTGATCCAGCGGCGTACATCTTCCATCATGATGACATGGAGACGGTTCACAAGGAACATACTCCGCATCACAATCCCTACCCGTGTACCCAGGCTCACAAACACAAGTGTAAGACCCATGGGTGTTGAAACACCGGCCATGGTGGCAGGGGCCAGAACCACTAGAGCATTCGACCACGTCTTCGGTGCAACGGGAGCCGGTGAACCCAGGAGGGCAAGCGCAAGAGTAGCCGGCAGTTGTGGTGTTGTCGGCGACGCAGCGGCCTCCGTTTCGGCAGGGTTGGGAAGCGCAGTGGTCTTCGTGGGAGCATTCGTCACCTGTGGCAGAGATTAGGGATTTTAAAATCAGTATTCATATATTGGGGGTAAGCACAAGCTAAAAGATGATTATGCTCAAATAGAAAGTAGATTTAGGCTTTGGGTGATGATTATGAAGATTTTTTTTTAATCACTCCTGTGTCTGTCTTATTAACTATCCTAGGAAAATAAACGAAGATCCATCGACAGAACTGATTATGTAACAGGTCAATGAAGAATAACCACTTAAAAAAGAGAAAAAACCATGAACATCATTATTTCAAGAGAAACGTCGAAGAACAATTAAAATCCTTACATTTCTTAATAGAGTATACTAAAAACGAACTTAATAACTCATCTATAAGGCCAAGAGACATTGCTCTATACGACGACACCGAGTCGAATGAACTAATAAAATAGAGTAACAAACATATATCACCTATAAACGTCCATAAATCAATCACTAAGAAAAGCTTCTCAAGCCTCATAATTACCTAATCAAGAATATTAATGACGAGACGTGTGAATCAGTAAAAATCGCTAAAAAAACAATTTGCATATAGACGACCCGATGGACCGATATTAATCGTAACATTTGTATCCATGATTGCGATTTTATATCGATAATTTAAAATCAATTGTTAATCAAATAATTTAGTTTTTGTTTTAGAAAAAAATAGGGAACTTGACATCGTTTTTTAATAGATTTCTTTTTGTGTCATTATTTGCATATGAATTAGTTTTATCAATGTGATTTTTTGGGGAAAGTATGGCATACGTAGAATAAGAGGTCGAAATGTTTTGACTAAATAATGTAATATGCTATCAAAAGGCATCATGATTTTTCTAAAATAATGATGTATATCTAAAAGAAGATTAAGAAGAAGAAATAATAGTTTTGAGTAAGAATATATGTGCGGAAGATATGACTAGAATGTACCTAGGTGATAAAAATGCTTGCAAAAAGCACAAGCTTCGGCGGTCGCAAATGAATTAAGATAAGAAGAAGATGATGACGAAAAACAAGAAGTATTCTACTAATCATGAAAGAGGACAGTGCCGACAAAATCACGTTTCCGAATGGCAACAACTGCAGACATCATCATCCGTTGGTCAAGCGAGGTGACTATGTCAACATTCCATTGATTCCTTCCTTTTACAAAGTTAATAACAACAACATGAATTCTGTAGAATTTATAAAGTCTGAAGATTTAGATGAATGAGGAAGCAAAAACAACAGAATTGCAACTCCTAAAATGGTCGGTCTACAAACCTGACCTCACAAAATTCATCATCTAATAAGAATGCTAGACTGACTAATAGAGCAAACGAAAGAATTCGGTTTGATTGGTGGAACGAGCTCAATTGGTATTATGGGCACAGCTTCGATCTGTATGCAAGTTGGAAAACAAAATGTTTAACGCCTGATATGTAGCTATTTACTCGTGTCTTTTTATGACGCTGTAAAAAGGTTATAGCTTTTAGTCTTGGCTATCTGCTTGGTAACATTGAAATTCAAATGTTTACTGAAATGGTTTAGGAAGATAGAATTACATTATGTATGTCTAAGAAACAGAATCTAAATATTTGTCTTCTTAATCAAGTGTTCACAAGCGCTAGGAGATTTTGTACCTGGATTCAATACCCGGGTCGGAAATATTTTAGGGCTTTACATCTGAAATTTCTCAGCAGAAGTCCGAAGTGTAAATTTAATTTCTTAAACATAGCTGGCGAACATAACAAATCTAAAAACTAAAAAGAACCCTAAAACACTTGCTCAGAAATTCCACAAACATCAAAGCTGATACCGCCAGCAAAAACGGTAAACCGTCTAATTCATTAGTTGCACAAACAATTGGACAGCAAATTGGTCGCGTTCACACAACGCGTTTGTGACACGGCTGATATTCAAAAAGTATTACACGTTGTTTAGAGATGACGAGTGTCAAAAAGTATCGATATATTTTTTAAAGGGATTGTTATCGGTGTCGATATACTTTAAAGTAAAAAATTGCTTTTTATCGATATTTTTAGACAAACCTGTATGGTGGAAAACTAGGGTGATATTTTTCAGTAGGTGTAAAACACCGTTTTCGATACTCGTTATTTTGATATATCGATAAAACGAAATTTTACGTATCGCCCAAATATATCGATATAAGAATACATCGACTAGCCTAACGTTATTCAGGAAATGACAAATTGCAGACTTTCTATCTCTCTATGCTTTCTCCGACTCCCGTGTGATACAAACACTTACAATATGTAATTTTCCGTGTAATCTATTAAATAAAAGACGTATTCGTTTAATTGAAAATTGTTTTTGATTAGACTTGGCGCGATGGCGGTTTCCTTAAAAGTAGGTAGACGGGCTACTGACAGTAATTGGCCGTCGCAGACATGCAACACCGGTTGTTTCATTATTTCTAATTTAGTTTTTCTTTTGTTTTTTTTTTGTTGTGATTCACCGCTAAATCCGGTGGCGGTCGAAAATCGTGAGTGCTAATACCGGCAAATATTCACACATTTTAATGCTTATATTAAAGGCACCTATGTAATTTTTCTAAATTAGAATAGAAATTGGTCCTACAAAACTGATGCATTACTTCCTACCATATTGTATATCACTAGGCCCACTTACACAAAAATATTGAGCTTCTAAACGTCACTGCGGTCCAGAATTGTTTGCCGTAGATGGCCGCTGCGCAGGCGCATTAGAAGATTTTTTGCTCGAATGCCCTTCTTATGGTGACTAGCCCATGTACTGGTTTAGGTGCGCGTGACGTTATTTACGAGCTTTTTTGTTTCTTAATTGTATTGTTGTTGTAGGATGATATTAAAATAATTAGTAAATCTACCTCTATTTGAGTGATTTTCAAAGAGTTGCTATCTAAAAGATCATAAAAGGATGGTGAAAAGAGCCCATTAGGTAAGCGCATCATAAAAAAAAAACTTTTAACAAAAAAAAAATATACCAATTTCGGCAGTCGGTGTCAAAAACGAGGGAAAGTCGGTTGTATTTTTAGTAAAAAGGTTATTTATTTTTCACTTTTTAGCTAGTAGTACATTATGAACAAGTTCTATAGTAAGGAAACTATAATGCAGAATGTTATTCCAGAATAGATTACCCGAATAACATAAAACTTGAACATAACCGGTAAAATGAGAGCGTATTAGTACCAGGGTAAACTGTGACTTTACTGAGTTTACGAGTTTTACATATTCATCTATTTACGACCAACATAGTCATAAAAGATTCGCAATTTGCAGTAAACATTTGCACAGATTAAATGAATTAATAATGTCAAAATTAAATGGAGATTACAATGTAGTTAGATGAGCTTTTAATGGACAAAAATGGTCTTATTTGGTTTGGACCAATTTCTTTTATTTTATTGAGTCTGATTATTTCGAAATTACAACAAATCTCTAATTTTATAAGGCCAACTATTACCTTTTATTATCAGTAGCTTTGAAGCGTAATTTTCGCAATCAAAGCATAAAAAGATAGAACATCAGATACTTAACAAACAATCTCAGAAAGACACGTACAATTAAAAGCCGTAAAGTCTCTTATTAACAAAAACGAACAATTAAAGTAAATTAATATAATAATTGACGTCCTGTTGTTACTAAAAGTATTGTCAGAAAAACTAAAAATAAACGTCATTTTAACTTATAGCCATGACATCATAAAACAATTTAACGATATTTTTATGGCCATCAACTTTATGATACTGTAACGGCAATATAACAAATAAAAATAGCTAAGGCATGGCAGTACTTAGTACTCAGAGACATTCCTTAAAAGGATATAAAATATGTAGTTAAACTACTAAAGAATTAATGGCGGGATCTTGTAAACAAAAGTTATAAAGACTGATTTCATAAATGGAGCCAGAATAATAAAGAAATGGATCATTGTTCTTGGACATAAAGCGATACTAATTTGTAGACTCAATTCTGTCTCACGATCCAAAAAAGACATCGACTAAAGTCTGGATGTAGACTGATGGCATTCAATGAGGTTTTGACCACACGTTAAGAGTAAAAGTTGAAACATCAATTTCAGAATTTCTCAAAAAAAAAACAAATCCTCACACAATAGATTGAGAATTGAAATCGTTTTTTTTTATTTTTTTTATTATCTATAGGCTTGCGCTTGACCACTATCTCATCTGATGGTAAGCGATGATGTGGTCGCGATGATGTGGTTTTAAGATAAAGTCGAAGCTCGTAGCTCGTAGCTTCACAATTGCATTTAAAATTATACAGACAATAGACGTCATTAAATAAATGATATTAAATTATAAACTTTATGGAGAACAAAATAAGTTTTAGCAGTCCAAAATTATAATGGAGTATTTGAAAGGAAACGGCGGTAACAACTTTCCAAAATTTACCAGTTACTCCTTCCTCTGTGTACAACATTAATAGTTCACTAAATCATTTTGATAACATAATTCTGAATCAAGTTTCGCTTGAGGCACTGATTGATCGAATTTCGCTTTTAGTTGTCCGTCTTTTATATTCGTAATTAATTTTATAGCATCTGTAATATAAAAATCTTTATCGTTTTAGATGACGGATTTATATGGACTTTTATTGATACCGTTTACGTATCCGAGTATATTAAATATTTCGATATTTGATGGCAATTAATTTAATCTTGTTGTCTTGTCTGTTTGTTCATTATTGGATTCTATTGATTTAAGTTAACATGGCCTTATTTAAATTCGCAATTGGTCATCCTGCGGGCTCACATCTTGTATAGCAATGTGTTGATCTCAAGGATACCTTTTTTTCAATTTCGCATTCGCACTTATTCTTTATCATTACGTCTTCAATAACAAATGAGAATAAATTCCCGCTTACCTTCGTGGCCATAACAAAAGCCATAAATGGTGTAGTATATGCGCTAAGAGCGGTCTCTAAGACGAAGCCAATTAATGAAACAAAGATTAAAATCATTTCTTCATATTCTACCTTATGTCTTAACCATAATTTATATCTCGTATCACAAACACCTGTTTATTAGTCATCAAAATGCGTAAACAATTACGCATTAAGGACATGAGATACAGTCAGAGAATCATCTTTATAATATTTCTGAAGAAGATTATGAACTGGATGATTACATAGATTTATGCGAAGCGAGAAGAAAAGAGGATAAAAAAGATTGGAGACGAAGAGTAGCAATCAAACGGAAATAAGAAATGGTATCCTCTTGTTACGAACACCGGCTATAAACACGTTTGGTGTTAATTGAAATGCATATACTGAATGTGAAATTTAATGAAGCCAACAGATATAAACTGCGCAATAACACTTTATAATTAAATAAAACAATCATTCTGACACTTGAGGAGTTTTCTTCTTAATCAAGTTTTATTAATTTTTTTCCTAAAGTAACGATTAACCGCCATAAAATGGGACTGTAAATCGCTAGAACGTTAACCTGGAATTTCAATCGATATTTTTTTTTGTTGTTTTTTGTATTATTTATTAATAAATAAAATCGAAACTAACCTGTATAACCCGGTGGACAATCACATTCGTACGTGTCAAGTGAAGTCAATCGACACGTAGCTCCATTCAGACAAGGTGCAGAATCGCAGGCAGCCGGTATTCTAATCTCGCATAGTGATGCGCTGAAGCCCAGGGGACAATCACAGGCGAAGGAAGGTGGACCTCCACTGGCTCCTGGCCTGACGCGGCAAGACCCTCCATTCTGGCATCTAGGACTGGACTCGCTGTGGCAAGGGTTCAGGTGCTGACAGAACTCGCCGGCGTATCTGGATGTACAACTGAAACAAAAGAAGAGAAGGTTAGTACCGTTATCATCACAGAGAAATAAACCGCGCCAACGTAACTAGTATAGCGTTTTTCGTCTGATTAAACCGATTATTTTTTGCACATCATTTGCGTTCGATGCAGTTCCATGGCGATAGATAGATGGTGTTAGCAGCGACTTGCAACTTGCAAGTAAAAGGTTTTACTCGGAGAGTTGATTAAACAAGAATATACAATTTTTATGTTCAATTCCAGAAAATGTTAATTTTACACACAATTCGATAACAACTCGGTGCATGTCGCGCTATGGCGCATCTAGTGAGATTTATTTGAACCAAATTTTCTTTCTCAGCGCTGGGAACCCGTGGAAAACAAATGACAACCGTAGAAGATCCAAATTCAAAAATTCTAAGGCTAATTTCGATAGCAGATTTTTCTTTTCCACAGTCATACTGTTCAATAGCTGAAGATGGCATATCCGGCCGAAATTGTTTTACCCAAAGATACACACGAGAGGAAGACAGACTTGTATAAGGCTCTCGTTACTCGCAAATCGGGACATCCACTTTTCTCATAAGTGAATAACAAGCCATAAAGACCGCTACTGTGAGTAACCTGTGACTTGGGCTTGTAATTTTACACTATTTTGAGTCCATTGGCTTCTAAATATATGCAGTATATATCACCGACCTATTGTATGATTGTCCTGATTCATAGAGCTGCAGTATTTTCATGAAGGGTTATTTTACTTTTTGCTTCTGAGCCACATGACATGTGTAAAAGTTTATGTATTAAAGCTACTCTATTTAAAGTGCCAATATTTATTACTGTGCCCCCGTTGGAGGTCTTTATGGCATACAATGGGTTTGTGAGCTCGGTGTTTTTTATCAGACGGTTGTTCTTTTTAGGTTCAGAATTGGTTTTATCTGTAGATATTGTATTGATATTAATTATGTACTTATGTATGCAAAAATATTAGTATAATAGACACGATATTTTTTAATGAACTTTATGCTAAGGCTTCCGTGTGACGTGTTCGAACTGTGATTCAATTAATTATGATAAAGATTGACTTCGTATCGAGTTACACACTGAATACAAATCAGTTTTAATATTCAAGTTTTGGAATATGATCATATCAACAAATCCTTGATATTTTGTTATGGGCATTGATGAATATATAAATAATTTTGCGAAAACTAAGTTTTAATCTGATTTCATCGTACGTGATGATGCCACTACTGTTATTGACACCTTAAATTTAATGAATATTTTAAGCCTATTTTGTGTCACTGCAGGCCATCCTCTTTTCACATTTCCGTGTCAAATGAAATTACTTAGGACCAGCAATCAGCAGCAAACATCAACGTAGCTGGCCCAGAAAGAGATGTCGAGTTGAGCTAAATTCATCTGTAAAAGCAATCGTCTAGCTCATCCCGCCATCTGTTTCTGGATGTCGTGTTGCAAATTGCTGCTTCTTGCGCCATCAGGAAGAAAACTATTTGACCTTAAAGAAGAGAAAATATTCAATGACTGCTATAATTTGCGTATATATTTAAAATTCGAACCACAAAATAATGCAAAATCTTCAGGGATACACCGTATAACATATTCGTTACATTATAAGGCCTATAACATACTGGCGGTGTTGGTACGTAGGTTTGCAGTCGTGCAGACCGGGCCGGACGTCGGCAATAAATAACGCAGATACGTCGCAAACACGACCATGTGACGTGCGCACGCGCAGCCTTCGCCTTTGTATCGCTATGGTGCGTTTTTGAGCTTGAATTATTAAATTGGCAATGTGGCTAAAAATATGGATAATTTTCAGAACTAAATATGAAAGAAACTCTGAATTAAATGACAAAATTCATAGAAACCTAATTCAATGATAAAGTTGATATAAATAAACCTATCTCAAAGATAGCTAATAATACTAGGAGGTATAAAATAGTAATCTCTTACTAAAAATAATTCCACTGACGAAGAAAAACTAAGTAACAAGATAAACTTCGATTGAAATAGTAATACTAGCAAAACAAAAACAAACACCAAGTTGTATAATGATGGTGTTTTTTGCAGTTTGAAATAATATTGGTAATCATGGATCGCAGCCTTATCGTCTAAGAACGCTATTAAGTAATCAATTTCCCTCAGTTATCTTCTGCACCTTGCAGATAAGGTACATAATTATAAAATATTTTTCATGTTTTTCTTTTGTGCCAACATCTACATGAGAATGATTAAGTGTTGACTAATCGATTTCATTGAGTGATCTCCCGTTCGACGTTTTTAGATGATTCTAAATTTGAAAAAGAAATAATTTCTGGCGACTCGGTAGAACGCAAACAAAAGCGCATCGTAAATACGGGTCTTAAAGATGGAAGAAAAAAAGAGAGCTTTTCTATTTTCGAAATAGGAATACATTATAGACAGTAAATAACAAAACAACGGTCAAAAACATTATTGATATAGACATTCTTGACACAATTGGTGGTGCACCCAATACGTTCAGAGATAAAACGGACGAGGAACGCCCACGTTACTGAGAAAATCTTCTCTTAGCAGTAAAAAGGCCGTATTATCATAATCTCACGATAAATTACAATGACATGATAACCGAACAAAATGTACGCATTTAAAATAAATCATTGTCTCTTCCATTGATTTACGTACATCACAATATTCTGGAAGTGCAGTTTTTTACGGAAAGAACTGTTAATACTTGTATTTCAAAGTATGTTGAAGATAAAATATGTGTTACATCTTGATTTACAATCGGATCATATTTCAGATACAGAAATGAAACTGTATTCGTCTTTACGCTTTACTATAGAAAACCTTATTAATATATAAAGTGATTACAGAAAGATCAACTCAGGATGTAACACCTACCGCACTTTTATTATATTAGTTTATATTACCGATAGCAGTCCCGATCTAAGTGTACCCACCCACGTGTATGTTAATTTTCTTAACTAAACGAAGTAAATCTCATTTATTGGACCGTTCCAATACCGACACTTTAAGGTGATGTGGGAAAATAAACTGTAGCCAAGCATCCATAGCATTTTACACAAATTGAACATCATATACCCATATTGGCTCTTTGATTATACATTCATTTTAAATGTTTTGTGTATTTAATATTGTTTATATTATTTGTAACAATTATAACCCCACAATTTATTGGCCGTAAACCTCATAAAATGAGTTTAGATGTAACGTTATTTATTTTCTAATAATTATGAATATTAATGTTTTATTACTTCTGACTCAATGAACATTGATATATGAGAAAGTTGAATCTGTGAAGATGAAGATACCTGCTGATACTTTAAAAACTTATCCAATATAATGCTAGAGTAAAACACATTACCCAGGCAGAGAACTTTCAAAATTGAAATATACAAAACACTCCAAGGATTTACTTTTGCTTCAGCAAAATGTTTTGGATGTGAACAATGGATTCCACCAAATACAAATGGCTTTATCGTGATTTCGTTAGGTTGGTGTATTAAAGCTGAGGTGAGCCTGTGAGGCACTGGGAGCCTGTATGTGCTGGCGTGGGAGGACAAGCCCGTTGGCTACCCACGCAGTGACCTCGCCAGAGGGTGCATGCACTGGACCTTCTACCTCGATGATGGCATTGCAAACGACGAGATATTTCAGAATACTTTAGCTAGCAATAACTAACTAACATTTTAGTGAAGCAGGAAAATACTGTCAAAAAACACACTATATGAGATAAAATCTAAATTCCAGGTATTTTAAAATAAAACTGTGCTACATAAAGAATAGAAGCTACATTCAAATATTATAAAAGATATATCTTTAAAGTCATCTACATACGCCATTATGCTCATCTGCCAAGAAACCTTTTATTACGGACTAGGTTATAAAAATGTCTTGAAGATAAACAGGAATTGTATCACGAGACCCGAGGAAGCTTCTCACCGCCCTTAATTACGACATCAACGAAACAATAAGACTGCAAGATGACACTGGCCACCTCTCCAGAGATTATCTCTAAAAATTATAACCTGTCTAGAAAATAGGGCTTTTGTTCAGCTAACAAGACTAGGAGCTAAATCTTCATTATAGGGCACACAATAAATTATTATTATCTCTGATCTAATTGTAGTGGTGGGTGAAAAAGGGGAAGCGATGTGCCGACACGGTAACACTGCGTTTTATGTGCAATTTTCATGACGGCATCTCATCCTTTGCTGTATTTTATGATTTGTTGTGTTGTGATAACTGGTTATTCATGTCATCGATGGCTGAACCCTTTCCTAATTCTAAGCTTCTTTATGACAATTTTCGTGGCCTTTTTTTGGGGCAGAATGAAGCCGGATTTGGTTACAATACTTCAGATTAGTCATCACTATCACGATTCACATTTTTGTCATCTAAATATCTTTCTTAATCCTCCAAAAAATCATTATCTAGTTCACTTTCTACTTCATCAACAATTGGCCCTTGTACAAAAAAGATCGCAGGACCGTGTCAAAGCACACGGCTAGTTGGAAAGTGCGCCAGACCAAGGTTGGTTGTACGACTATAACTTATAGTTGGCGACAGGAGATCCCGTGTCGCCGCCAGTGCTCGCAATAAATCTATAGTTGCGTGCCTGTTCTATGTTATACGATACGCTGGGCTTAGTAACCTTTAAAAGGGTTGCAACATTTAATGTTACAAAGTCAGCAGAAAAAGTGGTCCTTTTGTAAGTTAGGATTATGTTAATTACTTGGTAGAGCTAGATGCGATTAATGATAAGTAAGAGAAAGTGTTTGGCCAAGACAATAGTTGTCTTTCTTGTTGAAATATAACCAAAACTAGTGCAATAGCATGGATTTTTCATCAGTTAGTTCAACATTTTTAATGTCCTATGATAACTGAGCCTTAAGTTCCTAAAAATTATGTCAATTATCATCACGTAACATCTGTTCCAAAAATAATTGTATTTCCAAAAGCGTGTGTACCAAATGTAACAGTACCGACAACACTCGGTACATCATAATTAGCATGAGGACGTATGAATGCATGTACAATATGATTAAACGCGCACAGACGACAAATATTCCGTTGGGCTCGGTTCTTGGAACCGCGCATAGCTTCGCATGTCGTAGTTATCAGATGCGCGCTGACGGCCTGCGTGCGCTTCGACGCACGCGCAAGGGGTGTATCTTGACGTTAAATCGTTTAGCGCAGAAGTTTCATTGAAATGTGAATGTTATAGATTAAGATTTTATATCGGCGGATCTTTTGATTGAGTTTTTAGATGACTCGTTTTTTGGTGTCGTCGATTAAAACAGTGATAATAATAAAGGACGAAATTAAACAAATATAAAGCTCAGTTCCGCGAAAAGCTCTAAACCAGAGCAATTATTACTTCGCCGGACTATAACAAGCATAAGTTTACGACTACCCTCTTAAACATATACAACCGACAGAGATCTTATTACCGCTGAACTTCCTAGATAAGGCAAGCGTCGATCCCACATCACCTAGCACTAATCACTTTATACCAATTTGTAACTATAACGGTAACAAGCTGGTCAGACCAGAAAAAGCTTTTTTCTACAAGATTCTCCAGTTTTTCCTTAGAGAACATGTAGCAGCCGAACCAGTTCAGTTCCTGTCATCATTAGGTGCGCCTGCGCATCTATGGACATGCCCAGTTATGCGATCCGTAAAGGGTGGATAAGAAGTGCAATGGACTCATGATGTTCAACCGTTTTTAATGGGATTTTTGTATGGGAATTATGTAAATTGGTGTTAAATTGTATGAAAGGCGCATTTGGATTAAGTTAAGTAAGAAGAATCAGCTTAGTGAATAGTAAGATTGTATTGGTCTTATGTTTGCAATAAAGCTGACTATTAAATCATTTCAAGCTTTATTATTTAATTGCGAACGGAACATGAAACCAAACTGACTACTGAATATTTTTTACGATTACGGCTTATTAATACAAGCCAACCTTTTATTAAAGTCCGACTTCCACAACACTGCAGTTCCATCATACCAAATTAACAGTCACCATAGGCCATATAAACTGTTCGTTGAAAAATAAACAAAACTCAATATCGCGGCAGCATAAAACGCACGGTAGTATGCCAATCGCAGCGCCATAGCTCCTCGGCTGCACGCGCAACTAAAACATTACATTTCGCTTGTTCAATAAATACTTCTCTTTTCTCCTGGCTTTGTATGCAAATTGTGGTTACAATGTCTTATTTGTTTTTTAAATGGATTTTTAAGGCTAGTTTGCTCTGTAGGGTTAGACATTCTGTGGTCTGAAAGGATATGTCGTTACTCACGTTCCTATTTTGAATAGACGGATACCTATATAGTTTGAAATACAGAATCTGGATATTCAAAATGTACTTTTTGATCTTAGCAACAAACTTAATATTGGAGTATTTTGCAATTGAGATTTTGATTCTACTCGTGTCAGGCATCTTATTGCTCCAAAATTATAATTTTAGCCTAAATAAAAAATAATGGTGGCATAAAATATGTTGACCATAAAAATAATGGTGGCCCTCATTCTGACATGCTCACATGTGACATACACACGGACACGTTTTGTTTAAGCATGTGTAAAAATGCTGCTAACGTTCGGTGGCGGCGATCAGATTTCTCCGATTCCCAGAAAAATCTGTTATGGTGAGGTTTGTATGTGTTAAATTAGATTAGTAATGCTCACTTTGGTACTGGGTGTTAATTACATTAGTGTTTCTCATGTTTTGTAAACAGTAAACTGCGTCTCTTACTTCCGTATACATTATTTTCAGGCATTCCAATTAGTTTGCTACCATTATTTCTGTACATTATTAAGTATAGACAATAAAACATCAATTTTCTTTGTTATGCTATGTCAATCCTTTTTAAAAAACTGCTGTATTTAGTGTTTGATTAATAAAGCCAGTAAAGCGACCAAAGGGCTTTCCAATAATAATTACTACGAAAGTTTACAAGAAATTCCTAAAGCCAAAGACAATGTAGAAGAATCTGCAGTAGATCCAGCTAAACCCTTAATTAGCGTAGCAACAATTAGAGATACGAACACAAAGGCACAGGATTGTATCTTGAACTCGAGAGGACTTCCCTCTCCGTGTAAATCTTCCCGATAGCGCCCGAAGACACTGGTCGATAAGAACCCACACGACCCTAGTAATTGACGTAATAAGCTAAAGGTTTTTGAACCCCTTTACAGAAACTTTATGTCCTAGGATTTAAAACAGATAGGAACCCTGATAGTGGTGCTTTGTTGTAATAAATAGTGTCCTACCCGGTCTTTCGTGCGAAATATTATTTGAAATGGTTTATTTTGAAGACGTTGTAGTTACGACATTGTCATAGCCGATATGATTCAAATGTAGTATTTTGCTGGTCGGGGTCAAAGACTCCACAAGATCTGTGTGGCCAGCCCGAGAGGGCTCAGATATCTGCGGAACAGATGTGTTGCATTGTAATATAGATCCAAACATGACTTAGCTTTTTATGATTTAAAGTTTACTTAATAGGTCCACATACTACAGTCTACCCACTTCAACCATCGACATCTACCAATCCAACGTTTTTGAATACCATCCAAAGTACGAACTTAACCTCAGACACAGTTCAAGCATCTAGATCGCTTATATTCAGATCTATGTTAGGACGTGATTGGGTGAACGCGAAGCGCAGGCGCACCGACGGACGCAATTTGCCGAGGGGCGTGGCCACGGTAGCGAGACAGGGGGGGGAGCGGGACACCCGCACCTACTCGACTCGTAATAGGTAACCTCCGTGCACTCGAATTCTTCAAGTTTTTCTATAGAAAGACCACAAGATTTATAGTGGGGCTGCCGCTAAATGAGATGAGTCTATGTTTCTTAATAAGCAAGGTTGTTGTGAAGTTGCAATTAAGGTGGTAGCTAACTTATAAATTGTAGAAAAAAGTAAAAAGAAACCTAAAGCTAAACTGAAGAACTTGAACATTTAAACAAGTTAAAAAATAAGAAACGAAAAATATTTGACATACAAACCAAAACTGAAATATGTAATAACACAGCAGGTAACAACAACCAACTAACAAATGCATCGAATGACACTAACAACAGTCAATTTACCGAGGACATTAAACGCAGAGCGAAAGGAACGCGAACAAATAATACAGAGAGGCTCGGGTATCCAGGACAATACGCCAACTCAAAATGAGTACTAGCACCAGTAAGGATGAGACAGGTAAGGAAAAATATCGAGCAGCGAAAACCGCTCTTAACACTACGGCATAAGATCGGTGAACGTAAATTTGTTAACATGGATTTGCGGTTGACTGTACCTCACAATCTTCAGGTAAGGATGGATAGTGACCGGGATTTTGAACTTTGATTGCCAGACAAGTGTAGGTACAAGAATATTCATGTTGTTTTTTCTATTGGTTTAAGTCTTTGTAAAGGTATTGATTGATGAAAGATGTTTCTTTTTGGATCTTCGTTATTAATGAGAACAATTATATGCTGAAAAGCTCTTCAACCTAATTTGGCAAATTGTTTCTTTTTTTGCCTTAACCTGTGAAAAGCCCGAAAGTTAAGCGCTTATTTATAAAAAATGCTTCAGCCCAAATCCCGGATTTGGTGCACGCACAGTTGGCAATCATTCGACTTATAAAATGTTGGCCAATGTAATAATACCGAAATTCGAGGCAGTTGCGAAATTGTGACTCTACAAACATTTGGCAAATCGTAATGACCGCAAATTGTTTCTCCGAGTGTGATGTCGAAAAAGATTTTAAGCCAAATATTTTAAAAGATTCAAGTCCCAATGCAAATCAAGTAAATGCATTGACTGACGAATTTGAAATCGAATATTGATGTTTTGAAAGATAATTCTCCTGAAAACCAATGTTAGACAAACTATTGGTACAAAATGATCAATAAAACATTAAGCAAAAATAAACAAACAATAAACAATATTTATTTGTTCAACACTTAAACCTACTCACAATGATTGTACCTTAAATTAGACTCATTAAAAATGAATATACATAGTTAAGTTAAATGAGTAAAAACAAGGAACTAAGTGAATACAAATCTACATCACACTATCTGCATACCTGCTGTGCTAATTATAATCATATATTCATCAGCACAGCTATATTCGATTTCCTAGATCAGCATTAGAATGTTCTTGAATCACAGAATTTAAGTTCTAAAATATAATTAAAGCTGTAACGCTATCATAGATACTAACAGTCCATATCATGGACAGTTTCAAAAATTATTAAAAGACACAATAAAGTCTAAGATACCCGTACCATAACAGGTAACAAACAGTATCTTCATCATAAAATAATCAGTCGGATCGTGCAAGTCATATTCTAATCTTTACATCGAATCATTTAGATGGCGATAGACAAATAGAGGTTATATAATACAAGGTTTGGGAGCTGGTTTAAGATACGGTTAGCTAAGTCATGTTTCACTATTACTTATATGGAAATCAAATATAATAGATCAGAGGATTTTGAAGAGCCAAGATTTTGAACGATTCTAGTTGAGGAAATGCTTGCTCATACCTTTACTATATTTTTAGATAGGAAAGAAACAAAACCACTATAGAAAGCAAAAGAAAACCCAAATGAGCTGTTGGCAGTCTAACAACAATTCCAGTCTAACAGGATTTTAATAATTTCTCCCTAAGAACTCCTTAACCACAGAGCAGATTAAGAAAAATCAGCAAAAGCTCTAGAAAGCACAGCATCACTGAACTAAACAATCGACAGCCTAGCAACAAATTCACCAAAATTAGACCAGAAAATAATTCCTCCTCTACGATCATAAAGCTAAATCAAGTCAAGTCATAACGTAAAGGTAGAAAAATGTTGATTTGTTTAAATAATTCACAATAGTCGCATGTCACAATCCGCGCACGCGTCCGCCGCGCCCGTTCCCACGCGCACGCACACATGCGCACGCGCAAAGCGCGTCGGTGTGTGTGAGGCGCGCGCAGCTTGCGCTCCCAACTTTCATAGAGTAAGATTATAATGTGAATATATTCAGCTGGACGGTCGAACTTGGTAATGTCTTTGCGAATATGGTGGATTTTAGTATGGCTTTTTACAGTGGTCACGGCTGATTGAGATCTTTGACAGTCATTACGGGCTACAGGCATTCTGAAGCCTGAAAGTGTGTGACCACCCTTACCAAGGAGTTAGTTAAGGGGACTGGCTGTCAACCCCATCTTAGTTGAAAAAAAGTTAGATAGTTGATGACATTGATTTTAGCATAGATAGTAATAATATATGGTATGATATGATGATGATGTTTACCATGGAAACATTAAACCACTCAAACTTAGTAATTAACGCGAAACACAACAGTAAATCTTGTCAGATTCTAATACTTAACCATAAAAATCTCATTTCATATTCAAAAATTCCCTCGACGAAAGGAAGATAGGTATACCACGAATTTTCAACACATCAATCAACGGTAAACGTGAAACCAGTTCGGAGCAAGGTCAGCAGCTAAATTGCAGATGTTACTGAAGGCCCTTACATCTACTGGACTGGACACCTCAAGTTACAATCCCTTGTTCTGTAGTTTTAATTAAAATTGGATAATGTTCGACATAAATTGATCGTAAAATTTATAATTGTAGGCAACTCTTTGTGGAGGAATTTTTTTGCGATGTTATTTTTGTATGTTTCTATATACAAAGTTGGAAACTTGTTTTGAAATGTTGAAAAGGAATATCATATAATAGTGATAACATGGCTCGTTAATTGTCTATTGAATAACTTAACGATAGGTTACACGTTTCTTTAACAACATTTAGAATTGATAATAAAGACATCTCATGTAATCTTAACAAAGCATTAGTAACTAACAATGACAATGAATCAAAATGAGCAGCTGGACAATTTAACCCCAATACACAAACAGTCAAAATCACAACTGCCAATTTGATCAGCGAACCCCTTTTTTGTGTCCATGACCTCACAGATGCTAGAGCACAACAAAAAGGTTGTAACACATCTGTCGCTTGATCTGTGGGCACCCGCAGAACAACATCCGTCGAACCCATTGAGCACACGTCTGCTGATACCATCGACGTCATCGTCAAGGTGATAGCATTGTGCTTTATGAACTACAAATCGGAGGTTATTTAGTTTAATGCTCCTAGTAATGGCGGGACAATCATTGGTTAGATAGTTGGTGAGAGAATTGGGTTGGTGAAAGAATGTCTTTCTCACTCGTCACTGCACAAACACTCGTACAAAGGTGAAGCATATATATCTAAAAAAAAATCTCAACTGCCAGAAATAGAAACATGATCAATATTGTTTTACTTTATCATCTCTGATAACCATCTCCCTCTCCAATCCCAATAAATACACCTACACAAATTAAAAATAAAAATTACCATTATACCCTGCATCTATTCATCATCCCCTTGCTTCATTATGGTCCCAACAATACGGAATTATCTATACAGCGGGATCATGTTACTACACACACGTGCAATACCGCCCTCCCTTCAAACTTACCCGGACCCCGAACGCAAACGCTTCTCTCCGTGAGTGATCAGGCAGAAATTTTGCCTCGGTGCAGTTCTGTCATGCTCATGGTCGGTTGTTATGTAAGTAATGTCAAGATGATTGAAGTTTAAGGTTTCATGTGCTATCACATTTACATAAGGCTGTTGAACGCAAGGTGGGTTAGGTAATGTGCAAGAGTAGTGCATAGATTCGGGGTAATGTGATGTAATGGAGACAGAGTTTACTGATTTTCAACAAGTAACAATGCAATGTCTTGATAAAGAAGACAGTAATGTTAGTTCACTACAGTTAAAAGAATTGACAGCACACATAGAATTGTTAGAAAGCTATGTTAATAAACACTAAGTATAGGCAATACAGGAGATTGAAATAGGAAGGGATTAAGACTAAATTAACAACACAAAAGGCAATAGAAAATCCCATTAGACGTAGAATGCAAATAACAGGCATTTTAAAACAGAACAACATAAATAAAGTAAAAGCAAATTAAATTGTCCACTGTGAATGGAACCAGTGTTCATGTCAGTTTTACTTCTCAAGCTATTACAGTAGCCATAGAATTATATAGTCTATGCTAATTGCCATTAAGGTCTAGTTATTAATCTGCTGGACGCATACAATTAACTGACGTGATTACTGATAATGTATTGCTGGCCACTTTAGCTGGACTGGTCTTTTAAATCTTTATGAGCTTTAATGGGAAACTTATCTTCGTCATGCAAAAATTGTTCTCCGTTTTTATCATTATTATGAGATTCATATTTTTTATCATGTAGTGATTTGATAGCTTTCAATCTTTTTCCTGGTACTCAGCAGTTTTGTTAAGAAACCTGCTTGGATAAAGCTGCCAGTTTTGTAAAATTTGGTAAACTGACAAGAGATTCTCAAGATTTATGCCATTGCCTGCGCTTCACTTGATAGCAATTTATATTGAAAGCTCGACAAGATTGTTAAAGACGACGCAACTAAATACTTTAGCAAATTAAATTAATCCATCTCCATTAATTTTAGAATTAAATCAGCATGTGATTGGAAACCTTAAGGAACAGAAACAAGACTGTTGAACACGAAGCAAGATACGAGATCAATCGGATCATTTAACGGCTAGCGAGAACTGAGTCTGAGTTTGAAACGGCAGCTTCACTTGGCGCTAGATCCATGATAACATCTCCAACAGATGTGTGAGGGTGTAATGAGAATCATTTAATGTGTTAACTGTTAACAAGACTGAGAATATCATCCATATAAACAGCAAATTATGTTTGTGCAGGCAACAAGCACAGATGTTGAAAATAATTGCAGGGATTTCCAATTCAACAGTTGTGTAAATCAATATTCAGACCCAAATCAGGACACCCAATAACGCTTCCAGGCAAAAGAAACATGAAAATAAATAATCATGCATATTTGTTTCGTAACACCGATAGCTTCACCGAATAAAAACAAAAGTCTTTCTGTTTACGATATCTTTTTCGATCAGCATATAAATATTAATATGGGCGTAACCATGTCATGTTACATTTAGGAAGATTAATCATTTGGTGCCCAATTCTATTTAAATTTTAATTGTGAATTACGTTTGTGCTCGTTGCGTTGTGACTTGTGCTATTGAGCACATGTTGGCAATTACTGAAGTCAATAGAGGATGCAAGCATTCGATCGTGATAGTGGTGTGACAAACGTATGGAGCGGCCGTCGGCGGCGGCGGCTCGCGAGTCGCGGCCTACCTCGCCCATAAATCTAAAAGCCGGGCCAAAAGGACGCGCGCAACCCTTTATTATACCGAGACATGATTGGCCTCGGGCGCTCGAACCAAACGAATGCACTCTTAGTAACGACCGTCTCGTATCTCTGCGACTCCACTTTCCGAGAGGGTTTTTCTCTTTTTGGAACCGCAGCGGTTATTACCTCAGTCCTCAAGTCGAGCGCCAGAGTTCAACGTATCACGCTCAAGGTCGCGGCTAACGGTCGCGCAAACCGCGAATACAATAGTCCACGGTATGGCAACATAATTGTTCCTTCACGATGGCTACGTGCGACACCGGATTGTAAACAAGACATGTGGATCCGACTGCGACATGCATACTGATGGCCGGGGAAACACGCGACCCTAGCGATCGTAACACTTTTTGCGATTATTGAATGCCATCATTTTTGTAGTGAGAATCAGATCTATCGGCGCTCGGGACGTAACAATTGTGTCTACATCAGACGTCGCACCAACGTCAATAATGTACTCGCTCGTAAATACGTCTCGAGCACGACTGCTATTGAATGCAGCAACAAGAGAACGAAATGTAAATCGAACATGACATCCGGGTGCGAGTTCAAGCGAGCATCACCGCGGCATCAAAATGGAAACATTCACGGACGCCGCTTAATCTCATATCGAATCAATGAGATTGTACTGGCGAGAGCACGCCCGGGGTCGGGTCACCGTGCTAAACGGCGCAACAACTCGAATAACCAACCAGTCGGTAGTTAAAACCATAAGAATAGGTACGTGAGTACATATACTAGTACTGCTGTCATAACTGGCATATGAGCAATTTTGAACCTTACATCATCGTGATAAGGATTGCGGAATATTTTCCATCAACACTGCTTGAATGCCGTGAGTCATGCGAACTTTATTTTTAATGAGGTTTAAAGTCAATAAACTTTTATTAAGTTTTTCTGAGTTAGCATCTCGGTGTCATTTTTGGTGCTGCCTGCAAACGAGCTTCTGATTGTGCAGTGTAATTGGCAAATATTTGTGGTGTTTTTACTCCTGTGTGTTGACACTGATTTGCAAAGTCAGGATTGACTCGTAATCTGGTGGACAGATGTATGGAGTGACGGAGAGGCGCACGAACACTCAGATCTGTGCTCCAAATCTGAGTCGTGGTCGCGCCACTCAGCCATTATATGCAAATCGTAAAGCCGTTCTCTCAGACACAAGTTTAGAACGACAGCGATAACTAATTTGGTATCGACCATAGCCGAGAGCCGGCTGAGCCGATCCGCTTTTGTAAAATCAGTGTTTAGATCTTGGTGTCATTATTGAAATCCAAATAACTGTCTGGATGACAGATAAGTATAAGGTACGACTATATTATTCTTCAATGCTATGATTTAAATACAAAGTATGAATTATGAACGCAGTCTTGAAATTACTGTCGTAATGTCGCAATATATCATAACAAAACATTGTTTCCTTCCAAAGCTGGTAACTTAAACCATAGACGAACACTTCTTAAAATAAATAACGATTGGGCAACGCGTGTCACCCTATTGTGACAGAAAGACACGCTTTAAACGTTAAAACGTTCAAAATGAACGCCTCTTGAATTCACCCAGATTATTTCTCTGTATAATTGAGCAATCTTATTATGTATGTGAGAATGACATGTCGTTTGCGATTTTGTTTTAGAAAGCGAATAAACGGATTGTATAATGTACAGTAATAAAGACATTTATACGTAAACAAGCACAGGGCGAAAGCTGCATTTATTAAGCAAGATAAGTTTCAAACTAGAAATATTACTTAAAGGAGATTATAGTTTGTACATAAAGTACAATCTTGAGCAATATATTCAAGATTATATTGAGTTCTAAGCAAAAATTATGGAAGCCAATGAACTGGATTTTATTCGACAGGTAATGTAATGGTTGAATAGAAAATTAATTAAGGAGACCTAAAAAAGTTTTAAACCAACCTCAGTTTTAGCGACAGCTGCAAAAACGAGGACACAAAAAAGGTTAGTCTGGTCTCAGATAATATAATAGATAGACTGGCGCAAAAAACATCGGATCTATTGTTAAAAATAGTCCAAAATCCTAAATTGTTTCATGCTCGAAATTTCGCAGAGCTCTTGATAAATTTCGAACGGTACAGCCTAGGTTCCCGTGGCGGTATATTTACGTGTTGGTGGGAAAGAGGCTTGGCTCGCAGCTCGCATGGCCGCCTGGGAGCCCTCGAGGCTTCGTTCTCGATTGGGCTCGCGCCACCGCCCCGGGCGCTCCGACCTGGGCTAACCACCGGTTCTTGCTGCCTTTTTACATTGGAAACAATGTTGGTAATAATAATGTGTAGTATGATAGAATTGAAATTGGTTTATAATCGATTACAAATGTGGTTTGAGGTTGTGATTGGTTTCGTGTTGTGTCTGTGAATGAGGAAGAGTGTGATACAATGTTAGATGCTTTTTGGCCCAACAGTTTTGTGGTCGTTATTCTTTGTTAAATTACAAACTCGTATAAGTATATCAGTGATCAGGCTAGGATTAATACAAAATACACTATGTTTTACTTTTACAATAAGTAAGTCATGTTATGATTCTACATTGGTATTAAAAAATACATTATTTGGTCCAAGTTAAGCTACTTTTCTATTTGATCTGCGTTCACATAATAGTGAAATAACGAGCTGATATCTCAAGGTGTCTGAAATAAATTATGAGTTCGGCACGCAAACTTAACATTTTATGTGAATGCGAGATTGATACGAATATTTACTTAAGCTTTATAGAATATAATTTATGTGGTTTTAAAGAAATAAGCAGATATTATGTTTGAATTAATTAAAATGATATTAGCAATCAATTTGTTGATAACATTATTATTTGGCAAGGCTAGTTTTAAAGCTAATCTTACTATCATAATCTACAGCTAATTCTGTTCTAGTCGCTACTATCACCTTATTAGCAAATAACAATCTACATATAGGAAATATAAATTAACTTATACAGTAATACGGTTATCACCAACCTAGATAGCCAAGAAACTTACAAATGAATTAGTTATAGAAATAGGGCATGCAATAAAACTATTATGCACTCTTATTAAAGATTCAGATATGCAATCGAGAAATAGTGGCGATGGTGATACATACATATGGACATATTCAGCATGTACTACAGAATTTATAGATGTGATATTGTGCATAGTTCTTCATGACACAGGAAATCTTGGGAACCAAGCCGAGATTTAAGATGTGTGGACTAAGACGTCGCTTATGTTGAAGAAAATTATCATATCACCCACGTTTTCCCAAAATAAATAAAAGTAAGTGGTACTAATATGAAATGTATTTGATTTGAAAACAGCAATAATATTTTATGAGTACAATACTTTGTGATCCGAAATAGCTATTCATTCAATTCATAATGAATTGAATGAATCGCTGTAGGAGATCGAATCGTTCCAAATGAAGACGCAAAGAATTATTTATATCACACATCACACATCATCAGCCTATTAATGTTCCCACTGCTGGGACACAGGCCTCTCTGTGCGAGGGAATGGGCCATAATCCACCACGCGGGCCCAGTGCGGGTTGGTGGATGTCAAATGTCTTCGAATATTTGGTTCTAGGACATGCCGGTTTCCTCACGATGTTTTCCTTCACCGTTTTGAGAGCAGTGGTGATGAAATAATTTACACAAAGTAAAGCGCCTGCCTGGGCTCGAACCTATGACCTACAACTTGTAAGTCGCTGCCGATACCACTGGACCACCACTGCTCTATTATATATATAAAGAATTATGATATCAAAACTAATTTGAAATGATGACTCAAAATAATCAAAAACTTGATTGATTTGTGAATTCATACCTAAAAATAAATGTCTACATTCCTTAGAAGCAAAAGGTCATATTAAAAATGTAAGTAATCTCGTTCCTAGAAATTACATCAATATGTGAACCTGTGGTCAATCAAATGGGACTTATACAGGTAACACTACAGGTATAGTAACACCTTTTTTGTTTAAGTCCGAGGAATTGAATAAGATATAAAATATGCAAATCGATATGAGAATCGGAAGAACTAGCGCTAGATTCTGAATAGGAATATTGCAGTTACCATCTCATTATCTTGATAAGTGGTGCTTTAATATTTTGAATTGCTATTTATAGTTTAACGACCATCTTCAATTCGAGGTGGACCTTGGAATTATTAGGACTTACTATTAACTACGATAATATATAGCATCTTTGCCTATATATAGAGCAATAAGACTAAGTTACATATTCCTAAAATCCAAGTTTATCTTGATCCCTCGAATGTGAAAGCACGCGTCTTTCTGAGAGAGACCTTGTCGTGGGCAGCTCACGTGTAGATGCTATCAGTGATAATGGTATAATGTGACGCTCCATCAACCGTTTAGATGGATTTATAGATATTCACAAATATATATAGATAATAAATTCATCTAATCTATATAATTATCATATAGGGTTCACAACGATAAGACTTAGTAATTAGCTAAATGTAATATACACAAGACAGTAGAAAACAAAATAAAATATGTCACTTAAAAATAGCAAAAGATATAAAAATGTCTCAAAAAAAGTAATGGCTAACCAAAGAGCTAACCGCGAGATTAATTCTAGATCGAAAATCGGTAGCAGATCAAAAGCGTATCGACATTGACCTTAACTGCGCGGGCGCAGTACGAATTGATTCAGATCCAACCAATGGGGGCGCGACGATGCTCAAACATGGCGGACGATGACCCGACGCTGGACAATTTGCATACCTAGTTGCATCACCAGTCATAACTAGTTTGATGATATGATTTGTTCCACTGATTGTGTGGGAGATTACAATCATGGGGCTAGGCGACAGTTATTATTATAAGATGGTCTAGATAAGTGTGAATGTGGGAGGGAAGTATCGCATATTATATGCTATTTAGTTTTTATTGCGTTATAAATTTGTGCTAACACCTCAATATTATAGAACCATAAAATGATAATATTAAAAAAGGCAAAAGTGAGAGGGATAAAAGCCAGACAATGTGCCAAAAGCCGAGAATAAGTGAGATGATAACAGTCAAAGTCAAGAAATGAAATTACAAATAGACCGCAAACAAGTATACAAGGAAACAAGACAGCAGGGTAATTTTAATATACCACAGATTTCAAAATTAGGTCTTGTTAAGTACTGTAGTTACGTATGAATCATCAACAAGTTAGACAGAAGAGTGGGCAGGTGACCGCCCAGCTTTCAACCTGTCATAATTAAAGAGGGTTGCCGCTTTGTACGGGTAATTAGCTTTATTTGAGGAGACGATTATAATCCAAATGGATATACTCTATCGGTAATTTATGATGAGAGGAAGAAAAAAGATGAGGTAATAATTGTGTGAACTTTTTTCGTTTTGGGTTATTAGTATGAAGGTTTAATTATACTTGATAAGATGGTTATAATTATAAGCGAGTGTTACTTATAGTAAAGCAAAATATCAGACTTATTTTAACCGATTCATAAATGTCACCCTATATGCTTCTTTAAAGAGCCCATCAAAACAAGATCAAAACTTTTGGTTACAGTCTTTCTCATATTTCATAAAACCCTAATGAGCCACCTCAGTCCTCAATTACCCACAAATTAAAAGTTATGAAATAATCCAATCGTAAACTCACACACTAATAAAGTTCATAGCACCATCCATCTTAGGAGACCAATTTGTGCACCAAACGGGTTCGGGGCAGTAAAGGCTTCTAATAGATTAACACTTTTAAAGGCGGGTAACGAAAATCAAAAGAGTTTATGGCCCGATGGATCTAATATTTCTAATAACAATCCTACGGTTTCTTATTTTTTTACGACGTAACACGATTATGTGAATATTCACGAGCTGAACTGAGAAAATATCCTTTGGTGAGTCTCGATTTGTGAGTCGGTGTGATTTTTCTTGTATTGCAGTTTTTTTGTTTCAACATTGGTTTTTACCTTGGCTTCCTATAGCTCCTCCTCCCGTGTTGGCTAAGGCCTCCTTCCCTCTTTCAACTTCTGTTATATGTGTAACTGAATCATAAATTTTATGATTGAAATAGTCTAATACATTAGTCAGATTTCTCAGGCCGTTGTTGTAGAACCCTGTCCTTCTTTTTACAATGCATCGTAACAATCAAACCTTAGAAAATCTAGTAAAGTGGAGCTTCAAACGGTACTGAGTCTGATGCTACCCGGATATTGTTTTACAGCTATGGACAATCACATAGGATTAGAGATGGCTCTGTGCATAAGTAATCACACGTTTCTAGGATTCTAGACTAACATTATAGAATTGGACTATTTGCCACGGCTTTGGAAGTTTGTTCCACTAATGCTTGCCTAATGAAACTTTTAGAGGTCAAAATATTTTTACCGAAAATACTTGCTTTCGTTTCGTTCTTTTTAAATTCTTATGGTTCACGATCAGCTTATGGTATGACGATGAATTTCTTAACGCTTAAGTACCGTCTATGGATAATTTTCTCGTCTTAAGGAATTAGGGTTTAGTCCAAATTTCATGATTGACGCTTAAGCCGCTTAGGGTGCTATCAACAATGACCGTAAATTTGACGATATGAGTACAGGTTGCATTAAGGGATTTTAAAGTTCTATTTATTTTTTAGTGTTTCTTGAAAATATGAGCACTTGATTCATAAGACACTGTTTCTGGTCAGATTCGAGTAGGCATTCTTTTCCAACAATCTAATTTAGTAAATTATCTCTCTGATAAGTTAACAATGCAAATAATAAAAGAGGGTTTTATAGAAATGAATGTTAATAAGAGGCATAATTTATTGGCACATTATGATGTAAATCAGAACATTGGAAACTCGAACACGTCCCACCTTCGAATTAACCTAAATGAAAATTCATGACCAGATTATGATCTACAAAAATGATAAACCAAGGTGTCCCATTAAACCTCTAAGACAAATACATACAAAGATTTAATGGGAATCTACATTAGTGAAAGATAAAACTGAATGAGATCGAAATTCAATACCAACCTCATCGACCAATCAGGGACCGTTTTTTTATTCTTCCTGTCTGGTGATTGGTTGAAATCTTGAACACATCCTTCGATGCATTCTTGTTTGAAGCAGTATTTATTTGTTTTTTTTTTAATTCAATACAATTGCGAGGGCTTATTCAAATGAACGCAGTAATCGGTCGCCGGCACCGTATTAACGCTTTTTACGGCGTTTTTGGGTCTAAGCGAGGAGTGAAAGCGATCCTGATCAACTACACTAGAACTTGAGTTTATTTCTGGGACTCTAAGGCATTTTTATTTTACAGGTCCGTAGAAATATAAATTGTCAAGTACCAAGCTTTATAAAATTATTTAAGAAGACAAGCATTTACAAGTATAGATATCGATTGAGATATTGTATTTTATTTTTTATTGATATTGATTGAGATATTATTGTATATTCAAATAAAAATCATCATAGTGAAGTTATGGATGATATGTGCACTCAAATTATATCTATGTACGTTTACAACTTTACAAATATGAAACTTGGCTAAACTTTCTTGTTTTTATCACTAACCGCTTTCATCTCAAAATTTGTACCATCTACAGAGTGTTGTTTTACCGAAAACAATTTTAATTTTATTAACATTCGAGCACCGGCTTGTTTCAATGGTGATATCAGGAATACATAATTACTAATGGACATACCACCAAATTAGAAAGACCTTTAATATCACGTGGTCTTATTATCTCTTGAATAAATTTTAATATATCAAACATTCTGAGGACGATTAAAAATTAAGTAGCGTACAATAAATTTTCACTTTTACGACGTTGTATTTTTATATGTTCGGATAATATTAGACGTGAGATTTTTCGCAGTACCTTATTTGTATGGCTTAACGTGTGATTTATTGTGATCAAATAATAATTAATTTTAATTAAATTTAATCCGTAAGCCAATATATTTATCATTATCACGTAGCAACTTAAGCTATAAATTCATAAAGAGGTAAAGTCATCATAAAATGCAACAGTTGAAAATTCGTAAATTGCTATCAGACTTTCCAATACCAATGCTAGAATAACAAGAAATATAAACTTACAAACGCTCATTTACAATCAAGACTACGTAGAAACGAATAAACACATTATGTTTACACTGCAAGCAACAATATTATGACGCATCAAAGAACACAATCGATTGATACTCCACTCAATGTCAAATCGATACTTGCTCAGTTAAACTTCAGAGAAGCATGAACACTTTTTTCCTAAATAAACAGCCAAGGAATCGATTTGGAACTTCATCTCTGAATGTTTACTTAGTAACAGTCCGTTTTAAGAAATCGATTATAATATTCCTTGTAACTCTCAAAAAGCTACCTTCATTCGTTAATCACAAAGTTGAAACTTCTTTGAATTTAACTCTTTTGATTTATTCAAAATACTTGATATAGGAAATTAGCCTTTAATTACTGCGAGCAAAGATACAATTCAGCTTGGAGGTGTTAGGGTCAACTATGACATCCGTAGTGAAGATTTAGAAGGAAGACACGGAAAGAAAACATACCATTAAACTGCAAACATCGGAACAGGAAACTTAAGAAATACACTTTCAAAGCAATCAAACTTGATTTAGAAAGAAATCGCTGATTGTAAAATTGCTAATAAATCCTTCTTGCTTACATAAGTCAAAAATTATATCAATTAGAATTGATTTACTTTTAAAATTGACATAATTTATTAGCTTCATGTAATTTTCATTAGTAAGATGTCGAAATTAACGTTCACTTTTGAAAGATTTGAAGAATTTATTGAGCACTAATTAGTAAAAAAGAACAGTCATTTTCCAACTTTCTTATTCCAAAATACTATCGAACTTTAGCAATATAAAATAAGGTAATAAATCCAATCATCGATCACCATAGGGCGTGGCGACCATACCGTGCCCAAACATAGCGAGTAATAACACGTTAAAGATCAGACAATGTGTTACTGCGAACTGTATCTATAGACATACATACAGATCGATTTCTTGTTGAAAATACTACAAAGACAGTAAACAATAAAGAGATAAAATTTATTTAAATAAATGCATTTTGAGTTGAGTTGTAAAGGTCAGTTGGGAATATGGCATAATTTGTGGTCAAGTGGCATCTGGTAAACCACACGCAGGAGCGGTAAATATCGAGCTCAATATCGAGCTTAATAATAGTTTAAACGTGCGTTTTACAAATGTTTTGGGATGAGGATGTTTAAATAACGAGAAGTACAATACTCAGGTCAAGAAAAACTTGAATGACGCGCAAGAAACTCATTGTGCCTCACTTCATGGAATCGCAATGTTATCAAAACATACAGAAATGTCATTTCGATCAATCCATTTAAAGGTCTCAATTAAAATTCTGCGTGCGCGCATTACTCAGTCGAATCAATCACGCTGATTGGTGGCACGATGTAATAATTTACAATACCAATCGTTTTCAGCTGCAATAACTTCCAATTAAGGGCCGTCATGTCCGAGATGGGTGATCAGACAATGGTGAAAGATACGACAGCAAAAAGCCGGTCAACTTCTGTGAAAAACACTGTTTCTACATCTGATTTCATTGATACCCATAACTTAAGTCCATGAGATGAAGGGACAGATACAGAAACATTTATATACAGTCATAAGATACAAAATGAACGTGGAACAGTAAATAGAGACACTGATAGAAGCATAAAATATAAGATCTTTTTTTAAGGCAGCACTCAAAAAACAATAGTCGTTGTATTCGATTGAACAAGACCCTGTATGCATGTAATATAGAGTCAACATTGATACCTGTAAATGAAACTTCGTAACAAGTCGCAGAGAAATTTGATCGAGTTGTTTAAAAGAAAGTACAAAATTAACATAACAACGATAACTAAAAGCAATTAACACGCACAACTAGTCAAAGGGTACATTGTACGTGTTGGAAGTACTAACAAATATATGGAGTGACAGTTAGTGGTACTTAACTTTAATATTCGTTAAATAGAAGCATCAGTTGAAGTGCGGCAGCTGTTAAATATAGTTAATTAGTTATACGACATGGGAATGCTGTTAAATAGAGCAGGAGATGATGTAATTTACGAAGTTTTGGATATTAAATGGTTGGCCACGGAAAATGTTATGTTAAGTGAAAGAGAGATCATTTTTCTTTTAGAAGTTTATGACCGAATACCAAAAGATTTTATTACGGACAAGGTATGGCTACCTTAATGATGAAATGTAAATATTAAATAAGATATAAGATAGCGACTTACTACTAGTTTCTGAGAAATTGGACCGATAATGGACATTAAATGCTAAAATACTTCAGATGCCACAATGGATACGTAATTACAAACATAAGATGCAGATGTCGAAAATACATTAATTATTTTGGGCCTCCGGCCAGTATCTAAACATGATACCATAACATCACCACGCCTATTATTGTCAATATCAGCAGAGCCAATTGAGAGTTCCGGCAAACTGATCTCAAGAAAAATAACACAAATATTTTCATGGAACCTTAGCTCACAAGTATCACGGATTTACAATGATCGTGCGTTGATAAACGGTCGACGTTGAGTAAACAGTGGTATAAGGCCATTGGTCACGGTGAGAGAGTAATCTAAATCTGAAATTAGTTTGTTTTTTGTCATAGTGTTCGGGAACGTCCCGTCACGTCTTGGGTTCGGTGAAACCTTGAGAGCTATCGGGAATGAAATCTTAGGAGATACAAAGCTTTGTTATGAAGATGAGTAAGTAAACTTTGTCTTTAATGACGCAGTATTTGTTTTAGAAGTCATACATAAACCAAATGATCCAAAACTCGAAAGCAATAACGAACGTGCACAAACTATTCATATGACCGATGACCTCATGACGCATAGGCCATTAAAGGTGGTCTCAAAACAAACGTGAGATAAGAAGAGCAAGCAAAATATGTACATTTCTAAACCAATAGACCTCTTTGGGTAAAGGTTAGTGACCCGTCGTTGATATTTACGTAAATCGTTCAGATGCGATGACTGACAAATGATGAGCATCATGCTGTGTGGAGCTAAAGTTCAAGAGTAACGTAAAAGTGCTGACAGAGTTGATTGTAGTGAATTTTTTGGTAATTTTACAGTAATGTTTGGTCAGGTATTTGTTATTGTTCTTATGTAAAAGAATTTAAGAAGATTGATTACATGTTATTTAAATTAGAATTTGAATACATGTCGGTTCACAGGTGACTTCTTCGGAGTAATTTTACTTAATCACTAAATATAAAAGATAAATGATAATTATATTGAAACTGTCTTACATTTCTGCAAAGGAACACCTGAACTTAAATAGGGCTCTAAATTTCTCGACTATATTTTTACAAATCATACTAATAAAACATACCATATATTGGTAATTGATCTATCAATCGAACACTAACAAAGGTACCGATCGAAGCAACCATAATACGTCTGTACCCTAAGCCATCATCCAGTCGTAAGATAAGTTTTATTCACGTCTCTATGAATCATGGGCGATACTGCCGTGTTATTGGTCCAGCACGTGGCTTTGATCTAACTATTGTAATGTACAGCTTCTAGCTGGAAGTACCAAACGCAACGGAGACGCCCTCACGCCCCTAACCACCGCAGGAGACGCCCTGGGCGTCGGGAGTCGCAAGCCGATTCCCGGCCACCGTAGGCGCGGGCTTGCGGACGGCGAGTAATGGGTAGCTCGCCGTCCGATAAGGACCAAGCCCGATTCGACGGCGCGTAGTGTTCCACGCGCGCCTCAAAGAGATGTCAGCAAAAAATTGACGGGGTCTGACAGGGCCGATGCCTGTCTGGGTCGCGGATAAATTTGAAAAAGAGTTACCGCGGCCCTGGCTCAAGCAACTGAAGGAACACGGGTGGGTTTTAGTCAGTAAAAGTCTGACACGCACTTCCGCTTCACCCAGAGCGGGAAAAGTCATTGGATGATTTCCCACCCAAAAAAAAAAAAAAAGCTGGAAGTACCAAAGATACGAGATGGTTACAGTAAAACTCATGAGACGAAGAATATTGTAGTTGAAGAATGTAGAACGAGCTACGGTCAAAGAGATCATATTGTGGTGATGCTAAAGTTTTAAAAATGATATAGCAAAAGTAATTCTGGATAAAAATTATATAGCAGCACACATAAGGGAGTATTATAATTACTGTCAGAAAGAAGAAACCAAAACAGTACAATTCAAGCACTTGATCGGATAACGCAACGAAATACTAATAACTAACATTACTCAAGAAAATAAATAACAGAAATTATAAAAAGCCTTTGACACTAGCCACAATAAAATTGCGCCATATTACATCAAACTGTGTGAAACGAAAGCATGCGTGCGCGCAGGTTAACGCTAACACCACACCATTGTTCTCAAGTTGCACTGCTACAGAATTGCGTGATACCAAGCTAGTCGGCGAAAGTCGGTAAACATTAATAGGGATGGGCCTTTGTGGGTAATGATTAATCGATTAAATAAATTGACAGTTAGACATACAGTTAGTGTTATAACGGTATATTGGTGTTATAATGAGGGAATTGCGTTAGGTTGTGTCGGTAATGTCGTGTTGGTATATATCGTGTGCTTTGACTTCAAATAATAGTCTATATTTATAGGTGTCGTAAAACTATGGTCAAAAGTCAGGTCAAGTCAGGCAAACACAAAATTAACCCTTAATAAGAATTCTAAGAGAACTATTTTGCCGTGTATATATGTATAGGTCCTGTAACCAACCTACAAATTATTACTACAATAGTAACAACATGGTCAGTCAATTGATGAATTACCAGCTATCTATATCTTTTGTATTCATGTTTTAATTAATGATCGCTGTTCACCACTCACTGTAGCAACGGTATTGCAACACCATCTAATGCTACAGTTCCATTGCCATGTAAAGTCTCTTGTCCATTGTTTGCTATCTGAATATAATTAATATTAAATATTCTTTGTTCAGAGGGTCATGTAACTGCGAGAGAAATGAATACTATGACAAAAATTAACAGCAGAGCTCATTCATAAAAAAAAATCGGTGATAAACTCTTGGCAAGTAGCATGTGTATTTTAATATAAAATGATAACTTGAAATAATTTAAAGGATTTTAAGAAGAAGGAAGTGGACGTTTTTTCTTCCCCGATCTTAATTTTTTTTCGTCAATCCTGGCAATTAATCTAGATGAATGCAAACATTAATTTAAGAAATTGAACACGCGAAAGGACAGAAGCAAACTTCAGTGAGACATTATCATAATTACAACCATGGACAAAAAGCTAATCTACATCTACAGAACCATCCATTAGTATCTTGGCCTTTAAACAAGACTCCTGGTTAATTGTGGTCTTTCATATGCTGAAGCATGAGACTTATATATTAGACCATTATCCGAAAGCTGTTACTTCTGATCCAGTAGAAATCTAATGGGCTCCTTGCAACCATTTTGAATTAATTGTAAATCAAAATCACTCACAGGGACATATGTGACAATGCTTTGATTCAGTTAAATACCAACATAAACTCGTTTTACAATAACAAACGACACAAGCGCAAGACTGGGTATTTCTAGGGTTACCTGAGCTGAAGGTACTGTACCATAATCTTAACGAGATTTTTGACAACACTTTGATTGCTGCTTAGCTTTTGTAATTTGCTTAATCTCATTACTTCACGTAAGTTTCATCACTATCTTGTTTTTCTTCATCAATAACAACCCTTAGACTGTACAGGATGTAAAATATACTATATATATTTATCAGGCATTTATTTATTTCAGAGTGATGACTATTGTTATTGCATTCATAGACCTTTCTAAACAGAGTTTTTTTTTGTAAATCAACCGTTATTAAAGCAGCTACATTGTTAATAGTGGCACATATCTTTGCAACTATTGCCCGAATGACTGACCCTAAGATATTAGTTTTTTTTTTTACTAGCGATACATCCAAGGCCAATATGATAACTTCTTTAGCCTTGATCGCCATAGTGATGCCAGCCCTATTCATACCAGTCGTGATCCACCATCGCTATTATTTCATTAAACGAATAATTGATAGTTTCAGATGTTGTAATACAGTCTAGATGGATAGCTCGTGTTACGCGCTATGGTTCTGACATGAACCTTAAGAAAAGTACGTTATGTTTTGTGACGTAGTAGAATGATATTGTGAGTCTTAATCAGTCAATGAACAGTTGAAAATAAAAAGTCCATTAAAGGCAGACCGTTGACGGGAAACCAAGGATTTGAGAATTGAAGACAAAGAGACGATTCTAAAAGAGGTGACTAAATAAGTAAGGGAATTACAGAAACCTTTAGTATGGTTGGCATCTTAGTTTCTACTAAGATAGTTGACCAAATTAAACTAAAATGTGCTATCATAGCTCAAGGTGGAGCTTGAAATATTTAGCTTAGTAATCAAATGACACAAACTGTCGACCCACTAAAAAAGCTATGAAACGCATTTTTGAGGCAATATAAACTTCACTAAACGTAACCTAAGTCTATCCCGATCTCACCGATACCGTTCCGTGGGTGGCAGAGCTAGCATCACATACATGCAGTCTGATTTACCAATACTATTTAAACGTAGTGAATGAGTGATTAAATAACTCGATACATCATGGTCTTAACAATCGCATTGTTGCCTCGAGGGGATCATTAGAGCTATTCGTTAAGAATTGATTGTCAACGATGATGATGGTGCCGATATTCGAGTCAGATAATCGATCAGAATATTGCAAGAGTTTGTAAGTTTTTGTGTCTGAAGTTTTGAAGAAGTGGCTGGAGATGGCAATAATGAAAGAGGTGCTAAAAGTGTACGGGTGGAAGACTTTACGAAACGGTAATATATAGTTATTGGCACGGGTAATAACGGGTTCAGTTTTGTATGAAAAGAAAGAAGACAAGCAAATTGGATTCTGCAAATCAAGATTTTCAGTTTATAGCTGGCATATTTTTTAGAAAAAAATACAAAAGGAGATTCTGGCAAAAATCTGTAACGTTATAATTTAAATAACTGTACGATTAAGAAATTAACTTCGTTTGAACCCTTCGTGCTTACTCATGTGGTCTAAGACCATTAAGACATATGACTGTAAGATAAAAACATGGCGACCGAATGAGACGTGCTTCATGCATCGAGATAGGCGCGAGCGCAGGTGAATTTTCACGGAAATCATGCCAGAATATCATAACAATTTCTGTGTCCTCTATGACATAGAAACTAAGGTTGGTTTTTCTAAAGCAATGGGAATTTCTATGGTTGTATAGTCGGCACTTTTTAGTAGAAGGCCAAGTTCTTTATTACTTACGCTGTCGTCAAGATAAAGCGTGATAATACGACAAAGCTTTTTTATATAACTGTTTTATTATTAGTGTTCTCAAGTGTTCCAAGAAAGTAATAACTGTTGTGGTCAAAATTGTTGTTTTTAGTTATAAAGTTGAAAATTCTCATAATTTTCTCTTACATCAAGAGTGTAAAGTTCTTGGGCATGATGGGCTAATTGAAAACTGGTGACGGGTTAATATATAAACCATTGCCTTTGAACAGTAAATAACCCTCATTTGAAACTGCTAGATGATTTGTGTCTATTTGTTGGGACTAATGTCAATATCGTGCCGATCGTAAATAATGTGTTCCTACAGATTCACTATCGTTACACTAAACAGGTAGATTGCGCTTTGTTTCAACAATCTTTAGTGTCAATTGTCTGTATTAGCTATGTCGGCATCGTCCTGATTACTGTTTCTTCTCGTTACTAGTGCATTATTATTAACGTCAACAATAATTTTGTTTCCTTTTGGTGCAATATCAATGTCGGAATTAACTTTTATTCAAAACTCAACATGGACATAATCAAAATAAATTCAATTTTTACGTTCAAAAGGCTAACGAAACATAATGTCTCAATATCGTTATCCATTCAATCTTTATCAATTATTTAAATTTCAAAGACACTACATTTGGATTCCAAGACCTTTGTATAACAGTAATGAATGCCATATCAAGATTTTGTATCATTAATAGTGAATATTCTATCAAGATTCAAGCTGGCCGTAGTTCCGCCTGCATTTAGCTGTCAATATCTCAATAATCTTGAATGATCATGATTATTATATTTATTGGAAATATAATATCACTAGCTGTCCCACGCGGCTTCGCTCCCGTCAACTGGCTACGTACCTACCCTACACCTACCCTACACCTACTCTACACCTACCCTACACCTACCCTACACCTACCCTACACCTACCCTACACCTACCCTACACCTACCCTACACCTACCCTACACCTACCCTACACCTACCCTACACCTACCCTACACCTACCCTACACCTACCCTACACCTACCCTACACCTACCCTACACCTACCCTACACCTACCCTACACCTACCCTACACCTACCCTACACCTACCCTACACCTACCCTACACCTACCCTACACCTACCCTACACCTACCCTACACCTACCCTACACCTACCCTACACCTACCCTACACCTACCCTACACCTACCCTACACCTACCCTACACCTACCCTACACCTACCCTACACCTACCCTACACCTACCCTACACCTACCCTACACCTACCCTACACCTACCCTACACCTACCCTACACCTACCCTACACCTACCCTACACCTACCCTACACCTACCCTACACCTACCCTACACCTACCCTACACCTACCCTACACCTACCCTACACCTACCCTACACCTACCCTACACCTACCCTACACCTACCCTACACCTACCCTACACCTACCCTACACCTACCCTACACCTACCCTACACCTACCCTACACCTACCCTACACCTACCCTACACCTACCCTACACCTACCCTACACCTACCCTACACCTACCCTACACCTACCCTACACCTACCCTACACCTACCCTACACCTACCCTACACCTACCCTACACCTACCCTACACCTACCCTACACCTACCCTACACCTACCCTACACCTACCCTACACCTACCCTACACCTACCCTACACCTACCCTACACCTACCCTACACCTACCCTACACCTACCCTACACCTACCCTACACCTACCCTACACCTACCCTACACCTACCCTACACCTACCCTACACCTACCCTACACCTACCCTACACCTACCCTACACCTACCCTACACCTACCCTACACCTACCCTACACCTACCCTACACCTACCCTACACCTACCCTACACCTACCCTACACCTACCCTACACCTACCCTACACCTACCCCAGCGCATGCAACAAAAGCTCTCAAAAAGTTATATTTTTGCCCGTTTTTGCAACATTTTTCATTTATGCTCGGCTCCTATTGGTTGTAGCGTGATGTTATATAGCCTATAACCTTCCTCGATAAATGGACTATCCAACACAAAAAGAATTTTTCAATTCCAACCAGTAGTTCCTGAGATTAGCGCGTTCAAACAAACAAACAAACAAACAAACAAACAAACTCTTCAGCTTTATAATATTAGTATAGATATATGTGATACCCGTTTGAAATATTTCAATTGATGTTTAGTTGGTTGCGTAGCGGTTCACAACTTTTGTAAAATTGTGGAAATTGCCAAGGTGACTGAATAAAAATCTGGTAACCACTCATATTCTGCCACCTTACGATCATAATATTAAGATTCCTCTTTGAGACGGAAAGCTCTTACTGACTGCAAACGCACAAAAGCATTTGGTCAAATATGTGGTATATTTGACCAAATGCTTTTGTGCCTTTGTTTTTATTTTGAGTGCCATACATACGGGACAAATCAAAATCTGATCTTTTATTTCATGAAAGTGAACATATATACATATCAACTACAAAACTTACGCTCCTTCTCTAACAACATAGAAGAGCAAAACCGTTCCACATTTCACACAATCCGCATCGTTAACGAAAATGCGATGTGATACAGATATCGCTAAGCCGATTGTGTGCGCGCACCGAACAACGGGCCCATAAATGGCATCGCAGCCGTTCATTAGGACTGATCCAGCAGACTTGATGAGGCTTGAAGTTTGATTCAAATGACTGACGGTCTTGATTGTGGAGTATTGTTTTCAAAAGCCTTGTTAAAGTTAGACCATTTTTTGGGACAATTACCAGGTAATAAATGAAACATAAACAAATGCCAGAAACGTTAGTCGAAAAAAAAACCAGCACAGATAAAAGACGTCAAATTAAAAGCAGTAATGATAATAATGCCTATTTGATCAATAATAAAGTAACCAATTCCAAATCTGCTGGAAACAAAATAAGAATAATTCATTCCCGCGGAAGGCCGTTATATAATTAAAATAATTAAGCAATTTAGAAAACTAAAATAAAATGCAGGTTATGGTGGGAAAATTAGTCAACATAACACTTACAAAACATCTCTTCTAGCCCATCACTGAATAAAATGACAATTAGAATAAATATTTAATTTGCGGCAAGTCTGCGGCATATTTTTACAAAATGTTAAGGTCGATAGATGGCCTTAGTTGAACAAGCAACGATTTATTTTCGGTTACTGACAAAGCTGATATATAAACACATTCTCTTTTTGAGAACAAAGAAATACTTTAGATAAGTGGTAGAAAAATATTAAAGAACAGGTTTTTTGAGGGCTTTATAGCCAATATATCTTTTTCGAGAATGGCGTCTAAGATAGAATCGAAATAATTGTGAAAACTAGAACACCACATCCTTTGACACATCTAAGTATCACAAAGCAAAACCATGCTACAAACCGAGAACTACAATTCATGTAAAATTTACAATAATTACCTATGTGTAATGATACCTTGAACATTACTTAAATTAAATGTTCGAGAACTAATTTAATTAAAGGACATAAACTCAGGTACTCCACATGCTCCAGTTTGGCCAAAGGACGAGGGAACGGAGCCATTCTAAATGTGATAGCTAGCTAAATTACAATACGGTAAAGGGAATCGATGTTCGCAACGAGAACAAGTATTGATTCAATTTGAATTGTAGTTGAATTGAGAAACTTTAATGCTGTAATAAATTTAGATTGGAAACTGTTACGAACTAGCCATCAATTTAGGGAAATGGACTAGACAAGCATTAGCCCTATGGGCGAAGTGCTAATGTTAACGGCCTACTACTATCTTATTCGTTTAGTGGAATGTTCGACTTGATTGAAGTTCGAAAATAAATGGGATACAAACGAATCATGGTTTAACTGCTAACTAAGAAATTTTATTTTAAAGCTCTAATCGTTCATCGTTAAAACTCTTTATGGTATCACTAAAATAACAACTTAATTTGTGCTGCAGTATTATTTGCTGACAAAATTGTCAAAATCATACTGCCAACACACCAACTATAAATTGAAGAAGTAACACCACACGAACCTAAAACAGATAAAAATGCAAATGCCACCATCAAACGTCCGCTGAACATCTGCCAAATACTAAACGTGAATACGAAACTTAAATCATCGGTGGCCGATAACGTTTCGAAAAAAGGTGCAAAAAATCGACTCGCCCATGACCAGCCTATAGTGGACGAATTGTATGGATCAGCAGAGGTCGGCTTTTGTTAAGATAAGTTGATGGAGGAATATTCAGCTTTGTCTAAGGACTAATTAAACCTTGATCCATTCATGAAATCTATACTAATATTATAAAGCTGAAGAGTTTGTTTGTTTGTTTGTTTGTTTGTTTGTTTGAACGCGCTAATCTCAGGAACTACTGGTTAGAATTGAAAAATTCTTTTTGTGTTGGATAGTCCATTTATCGAGGAAGGTTATAGGCTATATAAAATCACGCTAGAACCAATAGGAGCCGAGCATAAATAAAAAATGTTGCAAAAACGGGCAAAAATATTCCTTTTCGAGAGCTTTTGTTGCGTGCGCTGCGTAAACGGTTTAAGTTACGCAAATATCATGTATGATGGAATTTTTCTTCTTTAAAAGTTCTAAAAAAAAGTCCGCGACAGTATATGTCTACCTTTTAAGATTGACTCACAATAGCAGCTTTTATGTTCTAAATTTTAATTAGATCGCCGCCGCCGGTAGAAAAAAAGTTTACAGGTTACATTCGCATAGTAGTAAGGGTAGGTAGGGTAGGGTAGGTGTAGGGTAGGTGTAGGGTAGGTGTAGGGTAGGTGTAGGGTAGGTGTAGGGTAGGTGTAGGGTAGGTGTAGGGTAGGTGTAGGGTAGGTGTAGGGTAGGTGTAGGGTAGGTGTAGGGTAGGTGTAGGGTAGGTGTAGGGTAGGTGTAGGGTAGGTGTAGGGTAGGTGTAGGGTAGGTGTAGGGTAGGTGTAGGGTAGGTGTAGGGTAGGTGTAGGGTAGGTGTAGGGTAGGTGTAGGGTAGGTGTAGGGTAGGTGTAGGGTAGGTGTAGGGTAGGTGTAGGGTAGGTGTAGGGTAGGTGTAGGGTAGGTAGGGTAGGGTAGGTGTAGGGTAGGTGTAGGGTAGGTGTAGGGTAGGTGTAGGGTAGGTGTAGGGTAGGTGTAGGGTAGGTGTAGGGTAGGTGTAGGGTAGGTGTAGGGTAGGTGTAGGGTAGGTGTAGGGTAGGTGTAGGGTAGGTGTAGGGTAGGTGTAGGGTAGGTGTAGGGTAGGTGTAGGGTAGGTGTAGGGTAGGTGTAGGGTAGGTGTAGGGTAGGTGTAGGGTAGGTGTAGGGTAGGTGTAGGGTAGGTGTAGGGTAGGTGTAGGGTAGGTGTAGGGTAGGTGTAGGGTAGGTGTAGGGTAGGTGTAGGGTAGGTGTAGGGTAGGTGTAGGGTAGGTGTAGGGTAGGTGTAGGGTAGGTGTAGGGTAGGTGTAGGGTAGGTGTAGGGTAGGTGTAGGGTAGGTGTAGGGTAGGTGTAGGGTAGGTGTAGGGTAGGTGTAGGGTAGGTGTAGGGTAGGTGTAGGGTAGGTGTAGGGTAGGTGTAGGGTAGGTGTAGGGTAGGTGTAGGGTAGGTGTAGGGTAGGTGTAGGGTAGGTGTAGGGTAGGTGTAGGGTAGGTGTAGGGTAGGTGTAGGGTAGGTGTAGGGTAGGTGTAGGGTAGGTGTAGGGTAGGTGTAGGGTAGGTGTAGGGTAGGTGTAGGGTAGGTGTAGGGTAGGTGTAGGGTAGGTGTAGGGTAGGTGTAGGGTAGGTGTAGGGTAGGTGTAGGGTAGGTGTAGGGTAGGTGTAGGGTAGGTGTAGGGTAGGTGTAGGGTAGGTGTAGGGTAGGTGTAGGGTAGGTGTAGGGTAGGTGTAGGGTAGGTGTAGGGTAGGTGTAGGGTAGGTGTAGGGTAGGTGTAGGGTAGGTGTAGGGTAGGTGTAGGGTAGGTGTAGGGTAGGTGTAGGGTAGGTGTAGGGTAGGTGTAGGGTAGGTGTAGGGTAGGTGTAGGGTAGGTGTAGGGTAGGTGTAGGGTAGGTGTAGGGTAGGTGTAGGGTAGGTGTAGGGTAGGTGTAGGGTAGGTGTAGGGTAGGTGTAGGGTAGGTGTAGGTACGTAGCCAGTTGACGGGAGCGAAGCCGCGTGGGACAGCTAGTATTAGAAATACTTATCGTTTCTAGACTAAAAATTTCGATAAACATCAGACGAATTTGAGAAAATCTAAATAACGAATATCTAATTTGACACAGACTAATTAATGGTAAATTGTTAATAGGAAATCATGACAAAACGGTACATTTCTTATTAATCATTTCGCATGGTTCTAATCTGTTCAAACCTAAAACTTTTCATCTATGAATAATAAAAAAGTTGTATTATTCAAAAATTTGATATATTCCTGCCATAACTCAACTGATTAACACCATGTTTTGACATGTTCGATAAAACATTATGAATATCTTCACCAAGTTAATCCAACGATTTAAATTTTTACTAAATGAGTGTTGTCATATACACAATTACTTGAACCCAACAGCTTCTCTTACCATTTTTCCTAGGGTTAAAGTTGTCACTTCATTTTTCTTGTCTAGGTAATCCTATTATTTCATTGACGTTGTTATTTTTTACGTTATCATCGTGCTTTTCGACAGTACTTTTAATAAATTAATTTATTGCTTCATCTTTTCCATTTTCATATTTTTCATCTTTTATTATAAAAGATTTATATAAATATTCTTGAATCCCGACTATAAATGCAATCTCATTCAAATTCGTTATGTCAGCAAATCCAAAAACGTTCTTTGTCTAAAGTTAAACTAAAGGGACGGTATTACCGTTTACGATATACAAACTGAGCCAGTTATGGTGCTCTTATACTAAATGCCTATTCAACTTGCAACAGAAGCACACATTTGCATGTACCAACTTCATAAGGCCAGTATGCCTATAATGACTTAGTATGTACAAGTTGCCGACTGAGCAAAGATTGTATCACATTATTTATAGCATAAAGTCATGGTTCAATACCTTTGGGCTTATTATTATTCATTGGTGCCGTGTAGGAAATCTTTTGCCGCTCTAAGGCAAGTGTCTGATAATGACAAAGTGTAATCTGTAGTCTGCTTTGAATATATCCCTACGGGGTTTCAAGGCGAATAAAAGTGTGGTTAATATCAATTTTAATCGATCTACAATGATATCTGTTTATGTCTTATTGATGTTAAAAGTGTCTCGGTATCCCAATTAAAAATATCATGTAAAAATAAAATTGTTTACTTAGATGACAGCTTCATATTATTGTAACGAATCGACAGCGCCGTATCTTACAACTGGGGCCTCCGGAATCCAATCAAAAACATTAACTTTCAATTAATCGTTAGACGCCACTAATTGTCTATCACCGTTAATGGCCTGTACCGGTAGCAGAATAAAATTCTCTGTTCCAAGAAGATAAGAAATAATATTTGAAATCACGGTAGCATCCATTATGGTCATTTCATAATTTATTTGTTGGTCCAGCGATAAATAAACGGACGTCTATGACTTTTTATCGAGAGATGCCTTCGGACAGGATTCCCTAAAGTTTTAACGAATAAAACTACTTTGGTCGGAATTTCTCCGAGACTGCGTGTGTGGACGATCGTTTTGGTGCTATTATCTCGGGAACCGGTTTGTTTGGGCGAATTTGAGACAATGGCGGCGGTTTGCGCGTGCTCTTATACGTGATTCGTTGTTCCGGGACGGTGTATCAAGTTTATTTCGCTGCGCGCATTGTATGAAATAATATATCATAATTTTATGCCTTATACGTAGGTATGTTACGAAGGAAGAATAATATTCCTATAAAGACTTGAAGGATAAATTATAATGCGTGAGAGAAATAGCAAATACCTGATGGTATATCATCTGAAAAAGCTACATAGGTTTCCTCACAAGCTTCACAATCAGACTTTGCTTACATATTCAAAGAAATGGCTCATTATAATGAACCACAATCTGAACCACCAAAATTCCTGCTGTCCCCTTAATAACGGGCCTCGTGAAGCTAAAAGGTTTTAAAATTTGTAAATCTCATGTAATTGATCTTTCTGACCGCAGTTTGTCCTTTAATTGTCATGGTGGTCAGCAGAACACTTATTTAAACTTAAAGATAAACATGGTTCAGGCTGGGACGTGTTTTAAAGCCACAAAAGGAGTTAATCTTTTTGGTGTTACTTTGGCCACGTTTGGGATCCATTCGGAACTTGTATTATAAGTGGCTAGGGTGAGTGGATTTTCGAATCAATATTGGGGATTATAAAATTATTATCTGAATGTTTTATATGATGATGGATTCCAATTTTCAACAGGAGACTTGATGCTGATTTAACATTTTCTGAATAAATGATTTAGTAGACGGAGACACTTTCGTTGCAAAGTCTGTAAATCATCAGAAAATTTAAGACTTATGGACCTATCATTAAACATGTTTATGATAATACTTCTTGCTTGTTTTTATCAAGAAGTTATTTACAAGCACTTCATCTCTTATATCCAAATCGAGTTAAGTAACTTGATTTATTCCTCTTCTCCTAAATCTTTCTTTACCAGAAAATTGAAACCACTTAAAACAGTGCACTGGCCACGTGGTATGAATACGTAACGAGGGGTTCTGCACCCAATGTTTATAGTAATTGAGCTTATAATGGCATACGATAAGAGTCATTATCGCCGATACAACTGTATGGTTGAGATCCGTGTTTTGACCTTTTTGACTAAAGGGCTATGTAGATGGCATGCTGCTACTTATAATGAAGATAAAACAGATGACGTCACAGGTAAAAATAATATTAAAGACCAAAAAATTCAAACCATAAAGTTGTACAAAATCACAAATGATACCCAAAAGTTAGATCAAACAAAAGCTTAGAAAGATTAATATTTATCTCTAGGTAAATCACTTAAAGTTACTTCTAAGCAACCAGTCCTGAAATGCGATACTCCAGAGGTAGAAAAAGTACCACAAAGTGTAACAACGCACGTGATTTATTTAGATATAATCTGAACAAAAGTGCCAAAGACCTGTAAAGACTAGAATTCTGAGACTGATTGCATTGAATGGGATCGTATCGCCAAGATCTGGTTTATGATAATATAACTTGATCGTAGATTTTTAAGTTGATTTGATTAGGTGGGTGTTTTAATGAAGGTTCTGGTATAGAAAACTTTGGTAGTGGAAAAGGTTGTACCTCATGAGTTAAAGGTAAGGTTATAACCTAAGTTATTTGAAGTCTTAGGGAACCTGCTTTTTTTCTCTAGTTATTAATCCTTCGTGAATACTTTAACTGTCTTAAGATGCAAATATAGACAATGATAATTCAAAACAGAAACACACAAAAATGTTACGTACCTTTTTATTTAAATAAAAAAATACAACTAAAGAGCTGCATGACAAGCCTTCACACTGACTTCAAAAACAATTCCAAAACTATCATTTTATTTCTCACGCTCTTAGACGAGTCATCTCGAAACGAATTTGAGGAAGTCGTTGCTATTATCTTCCTTCAACTAAGTCAAACAAACCGGGAAATTATCGCATGGTCGTGGTCGCTTGCCCGTAAGTCGTACATAGGAAACTGGTTCCGTAACTTTTGAGAAATTTATTTAGGCAGGTGTCGTTTATGTTGAGAGAAAAACACGACTTGTAAATATTAAGAAAAACATGAAGGTAAATATGGTTGAAAATAAGCTTTACATGAAGATGGCTGACGTAAAATATCGTAAAAAGTCAATATACACGAGTATTGTCATTTTAAAATTTTAAATGATCTTTATGGCTCCATTTTCCTTTTACATACAGAGTACTTCAAACAGATTTTCAGAAGGAATTATCGCATCTACTCATTCCTAAAAACAAAAGAGCTCAAAATCGATTACGTAATTTCTTCCAACAAAAACCAAGCCCAAAGTCAATACCAATTGCCCACTTACACCAACCTCTAAAAAGCCCTTTTTTATCCCAATCCGGTGTAACGAGAGCTCGATGTTGGCCTACAATTAAACTAATGCATTTCTTAGTGGTAAAAAGAGAGGGACCCAAGATAAAGCCCAGCGGAATCCTTTATTATAAACTCATTTAGTACTAATGGTACTGTTATGTAACTGCGGAAATGGGCCGAAACTTGTGAGAATAGATAAGGGAAAGGAGTATTTTAGAAATAGTATTAGTAATCAAATTCTTTTGGTAATTTATGTGACGTTTCGTACATAATTTTATAAGTGGCAAGTTCTTAAAGGCTAATGGGGAATCGATTAGGTTGCCGAACGTAACAATTTGTAAAGTCTAGTTTGCCTTTGGCAATTTTGTGGTAATGTTTCTAAAGTACCAATTTTGCTAACCAATTAAAATATGCTTTGATGCAAACATAATGGAACCAAACATTAGCTTAACAAAAATAACAAAAGCATAAACAAATCTTTGTTATGCAAAATAGAACTAATGTCAAACAAAGAACAATGTCTTGACACTAGTATTGGCAACACTGTCAGCCAAATAGCAACACACATACATAGTCAAAACACATTACCCTCTTCTAAACTAACATTGCTTAACATTGCAATACTTCTTGGTTTCTTATTTCGTAACTGTTCGTGTGAACTCTTATAACTACTGTGTCTAATGAGACTTGACAGATACAGAGTGAAATGAAGTAAGATTATTTTAACGTGTTTCTGCAAGCTTAGGTTCCACTGCTGATCAAACACAAACCAGTTGCCAAGATATTAGTTGAACATCTAAACTAAATACTGTTTCGATGATGATGTAATATAGGACTCTAAATTCCCCGAGTATTTTAATTAAGGAATTGTTAGTGTACATCACATTGATCCAGAATTCAGATAATGGCAAATGATTTGATGAAAATGAAAACTTGAAAATTCGTTTGAGGTTCATCCTTAAATCTACAACAAAGCGTGATCGAGAATTGCAGAGTTATCTGATACAACAGGCTGTGTGGAATTTTGAACCAGATACCTCTCTACAAAAGCTCATCCAGTCTTTCTTTAACATATTTTTACATGTGCTTGGAATTTTATACTACCATTTATATTACATTTTGTAATTCAGTATTACAATATCATAAAACTTTATGCCTCACGACGTATTTTAAATACATAATGCATGCTGTAAAACTGGATCTAGGCAGTTTATTGTATGTGTTAAATATTATGTAGTTTTTGAGCATAAGTAAATTGGAAATTAGAGAAAGAGGCTGGTTGATCTTTATTGGGTGTCACAAACTAATTTATTTGGATTAGCATAGCAATGCGACGCTATGTGTGAAATAATAAAGTTGTAAATAACAAAGTCTAATTAGTTTTGAAACTTCTCACGTTTTCTAACAAACAATTCTAGCAATAATTTCAACATAAATTAGCCTAAAAAAATAGCAGCGTCAATAAAATCTCTAAGTCAAAAGATTTGGTTTGAAAAAACTGAAAAAGGGATAAACTAAATCTATACTAATATTATAAAGAGGAAAGATTTTTTTGGTTGTTTGTTTGTACAACCAAAAAAATCTTTCCTCTCTCGGCTCCAAAACTACTGGACCGATTTAAAAAAAAAAATTCATCAATAGAAAGCTACATTAATTCTGAGTGACATAGGCTATATTTATAACCCGAAATCGGGTCCTGTGGGATGGTCCACGGGAGCGACGCCGCGGGGAACAGCTAGTAGTGTATAAACAAACTGACTTTGAAATCACAGCCAATCTTTCACGAACCATAATAAACCATCCTTTTCATACAGTTGCATTCGGCACCTGTTGAATTTTTGTATAAAAGAGCAAGCCACACCATTCCCAACCATTGCAATTCTTGAAACCTAGAGTCAACAGTGGAGATCACCAAAAAGCGCCAAGGCAATGAAGCTCATGAAACGGCAGACATTTTTTATTCATGTCTACTTACCCTATAAAGAGGGAAATATCGTAACCATACGCCATGTTACACGTTCTACAATAACTTGACCTCTTACAAGCGCGAATGCAGATTAGTCATCAGGTAACGTATTTCATCACAAACGTGAGCATGTCCGACTAAGGGTCGTGAGTTCAATCCCGTGTAGTTGTAATGTAATGTAAGATTTCGGTACTTTTGGGTTAAAGTAATCGTGGCTTTGTTTTACTGTGTGAAATAATAGTTACTACATGGTGCAGTTATTTCTCATGCATAACCACCTTGTCTATTGCATGGTGACCAAGATATTATTCAAAGTTTTGTAGGCAATATTAACCATGAACCTTGGCCATGGTTAATATTGCCTACAAATGGTTTTTTTTTTTAATTCAAATCATACAACGTTCCGTCTATTTTGACCATTAGGGCACAAGCTTTGAGATAATCAAGCACAATTTTCAAACGAAATAAAAATAATACAAAGCTGTATCGATCTATAGTCTTACTGCTTAAACCAACCCATTATCCCTTTGATACAAAACCGAATAATCGTAATTGTTATAGTCACTAATAGTGATGTACCCAAATTGATTTCGAATAATTTTGATTATACCAACGGTTTGGGGCCATAATCATTGTAAATGTTTGTAATAAAGGCTATGGAAGGTGAATTTGATATCATAAACGCTATTGAATTTGATAATCCTAATGATTTTGAATGACATTTGGAGATAGAAACACGTGTAGGGGTCATTCATGATGAATTCTTTTGTATTTCTAATGTTAGGGTGAATCTACCCTCTTGTCGGTATCTAATAATAATTGCAACGATTGGAGATACATTCAATTTATTACTTTACATTTTTCACCACATTTCTTTTTTAAATTTATCGGTTCATTGAATTTATAAAAATCAATGAATTATAAAAATAAAATCATGTCAAATTTCAAAAAAGATCTACAACTACAAAAAAGTGATAATAAAACAAATAATCCCAAAGCAGATCGTAGCTAAAGATCGCTACATCTTAGAAGCGCGCGCGCATGACATCAGCGGAATCAGGACAACCGCCCACCTCCATTAGTCGTCTAGACGAGTGGACAATTGTTATATATTATCTGTGCATCTTCCAAAAGTACCTTTCATACTTATGGTCACTTTGAAGCAAAAGAAACCTGTCGAAACTTTTTTGGTAATGTTCATAATGAAGTAAGCACTAACTTGGAATTTCCGGTTGAGTCAAAAGCTAAATGAGTCATGTTCAATGTACAACTGAATATGAGCTGAAGAATTTCACTTATTTTTCACAGATTCATATAGTATACTAGCTATTCCCCGCGGCTTCACTCCCGTGGACCGCCCCACAGGACCCGTTTACGGAATAAAAAAATTGCCTATATTACTCAGGAATAATGTAGCTTTCTATTGGTGAAAGATTTTTTTTTAATCAGTCCAGTAGTTTCGGAGCCTATTCGGTACTAACAAACCAACAACCAAATCTTCCCTCTTTATAATAATATTAATATAGACTTACTCGTAGTAGCCGAAACTTTTAGTCATGAGAATACAGATCTAGCAAGAGCTGAATATTAAAGAAAATGACAATGAAATGATAGGTGATAACTGATATAAAAGTAGGCATAGATTCAAATGAATATCAGCCAATAAATGAATATCATCAATCATCATCATCATCAATACATATAATAAATCTGTAGAAAAGTAATTTTTATACATCGAAAATATTTCCAAAAAAAATAGCCAGGGTGTTAAAGGATAACCAACAGAAACCATTGCCAGCATTTTTGGAATTTTTGTCTGTTTGTCTGTTTATTTGTGCACACATCACGTGAAATGTACAAAACCAATGTAAATAACTTTAACTTTATACAGAAAAATAAGTAGTAGAAGTAAAATGATCAAAACACACGCGTTTCAGATACTCGGACAGTTGAACTCGATATTCGGATAGATGGCGTTGTGCATTTGAAGTCATTTTCTGAATGGCGGTGTTAATATTCTCCGCGAAAAAATGATGACCCTAGAAAAAATATTGTTAGGTAGGTAAGTAGGGTAGGCAGGCAGGTAAGTAGGGTAGGGTTGGCAGACAGATGACGGGAGTGAAGCCGCGGGCACAGCTAGTAAACTAAGCTAATAAATTTCATTTATTTTCAAGAGACCCGGGTAGCATAGTAACCAAAAGTTTTAGTCATAAGATGACATTTCTTACTTCAAAGGTACATTATGCAAATCACACAGAAATTATCGATACAAATGGCATAAAACTAGGCATAGATATCGATAAGGAGATACCTGATACAAATATGTATTTGATAGCGGTGTTACAACTTCCGCAAGAACTTATGGTCATAGCAGTTGCCATTATCACCATATAAGAAGCAATTTTAATGAGCTCAAAACAAAGGGATCTACCGCGCTACTTCCCGTACTATAGTTTTTACAAGTGAGAATATTGTGAAAGCGAATATTAACAAAGCAAACACATTAAAAATTAAAAAATTTAGAAAAATGTATTTGTATATTATAGAGATTTTGTATTTCTAACTATGCATTATCCTACAGGGTTAAGTTACAAAGGTACATTTCCAGTTCAGGCAGTCAATCAGTATTCTTCTTTATTGATTGATGATGACGATTGTATCTGCACATTAAGAAGCAACTCACAATTACACACAACACACAGTCACACGGTTTTGGTAGCAAGAAACTTTTTACTGCATTGCATCAACACAATTTTACGTTGCGAATTGGCGTCTTCTAAATCACTAGTCAAGGATTTAGCAATAAAAATATAGTGACTATCGAGTTCAGTTCTCACTTCTTTGTCACTTGCAGCCATTAGTAGAGAAGCTAGTGTGAATCCCTGCACACAACATGACATATATGGCCATCTGATAGCGGGCCACAATTTATTACCTCGGGACTGTGCCTTACCACGTTAGGGCAAGAATTACCTGCGATTGTAGACTACTCTATAACTGATTCTTTGCAGATATTCTTTTATAGTAATACGAGGCTTTTGGGGAGAGAGATACTGAGTGTTGTAGTTAGAAATTAACACAAAGCTGTACGGTACCACGACAAGAAGGTGATGGTATGTATCAGACATATTTTATTGGAAATTTATATTGTGGCCCTTCCTGATATTCAAATATTCTAGTCAATTACTAGTGCTGTTATACTGTCACTTTCAAGCGTCTTAATTGTGGCAACAATGCAGCATGTAAGTTTTACTGCCATATTTTTTTACAAAGAACATGTTCCACCGATTTCTAAGAACCACTCATCAAACTAGTAGATAATAAGTCAGTATTTCGTCTGAGTTTCGTCATGTTACATGACTGAATTTGTTTAGACTCAGAGATCGCTATCGCAACAGGTTTTAATAAAGGTGCATGTTTTACAATGCTCAAAATGTATGTGGTTTTTAAAAGACAAATAAAGACTTTCGAGGAGGATTTGCATGAAGACGCAGCAACGGAGCATTATCGTAATGAAAACGTAGATAATATTGTCAATAGATATGTCGTTAGTAAATCGAACCGTTAAAAATCTAGTTGGTATGAACTTCGGCTAAAAACCTTAGCGATTTCTATACAGCAAACTAATATAGCAGAAAATTAAAATAGAAAAATTGGTTCAAGTCGATAACGAAGGGTATTTAAAATATGTCTTGAGGTCAAAAAAGAGCCTTTAACGAACAAGCTCATATTTTAAACGCTTGAGGGTTCTAACAAAAGGACCCTTATGGGTCTTAAGCATCGGTCTCTACTTGTTATTGCAGTGTCATTTCTGCCAAGTTATTGTAAGGCATGTCATAATATTTGCGGACAAGCGATGCTTGCTCTCGACGTGCGACGCGAGCGCATTGTCATTATCCTCGGAAACCATTTAAAAAGTAGGGTTATCAGAATTTTCTGTAGCCTCAACACAGATGGAGTCTTTGCTATAAATCATGTCAGTTATTGGTCATCCTAAATCTACTCGTATAAGTCAATATCTGGCTTCGTCAACGATAGAATAATTTATTACGTCACCTACCTCAAAATCCTAACCACTCTATCTTATCCTTAATCCACTCATTGAATTTGTTGTTTCTTTTTGAGTGAATCAATTCTTCAAACTTTTAAAATCCTCACTCCAGTATTTATTACCTTCTTCAAAGTCGAAGTAAAATCAATTTAATAAAATAAGACAATGATACTTTTTGCCGATCATCTAAAAGTGGCCATATTATATTGGCCCAACGTCACATCAATCGATACGATTGAAAGCCATTAGCTTTGGATGGCATAAGAGTTTTTGGGTTCACTACACCATATTCTTTTGTAATATGTATTTGAGTTACATACACAACTGTAAAAGTTAGCGTTAGTTAGTTATTGATCGTTTTAACGTTACAGTTGTGTTCATTATTTAAACCTCTAAGCCATAATTCAAAACGAAATATAAAGCCCAATTTTTACAAAATATAAACGCATGTTTTCCAAAATGCATCAACAAAAGACTATATAACTTAACGTACTTCCCTAAGTACATTCAAACAGATGATTTATTTAGAGGAACCCAACAAATTCATTACCGCTATATATTTTTTAACGCAATTAAGGATCCACTTGAGTGCCGAGGGCTTGCGCATCTGTCCGTTGATCAAGACACTCACACATGCGCGGGCGCAGACGACACTTACGCACACGTACATGCAGCTCACGTTTATTTGTGTGTGTATGTGGGTATCTATGGGGCGCGGTGAAATAATAATTTCTAACGGTTCCATGGCATATGGATGGGGTATCAATTTTCGGCGACTAGTAACGATTTTTTTGAGTTACCGGGCTTGTAAATTTGATTATGAATATGATGCTTTTTATTAATTTGTTTTTAAGTAACTGGGATGGGAAATACGAATAGGATTGCCATTTTCGATCGTTTGACTATCGCTTGGTAGTAGCACAGGACAATGTAATGTAGTAGTAAGATATTTTTTTAGTGAGGTTAAAACATGGTCTAAGCTTTAAGACGACGACAGTCGCCAACGACCTTGACTTAAAACGCGCACTCGTATCACACCCGCGCGACCCAACATTCAGTAGTTTTCTAATTTCCTTATTATTCCATGTCTTTAAAAAAAACCTTATATTATCTGTAACATGATATCAATTTCATTAAAATACGCCCAGTAGTTTTGGTGCGATTGTCATAACTTTACAAATTAATTACACTATGTTATACGAATAAAACTCAAAATTTTCTCAGACCAAATTATTAAAAAAAATATCTAATAAATGTTATATATTTTCTCCAAAAAATTACGACTTGCCGTTTAGACGTAATTCTCAAGATCGAGATTTTCTCATTTTAAAATTAGCTACTGAGCGGTATCTGCTCCTTAAGTAGATTTGTATGGAATGTGCTGACGTGTTTCAAGTTAAAGGCATTTCTATACCTATTAAAATAGCATATTATAATTTTCTGATTCTCAAGTTTCTAAAATACCTGAAAAAATTAAAGCTTAAGTTTATTTTAATCAAAAAATAATTTGCAACGCTAATAAATGCATACACTTACTTGCAAAAAGATTCTCCTCTCGGCGTTGACAGGCAAGTTCCGCTATTTTTGCATGGCGAGGGCGAACACGACACGAAACCTGAGGATGAAGAAAATATGACATTAGCAAGTTTAGAATATGTGCACTAACTGTAACCCGTGGCTGCGCTTGCGATAAATATTTCTTAGAATGCAAGAGAGAGAAAATGAGATATACATAAATTATTACACGAAGAGGCTAGATGCAGTTTAAAGAAAAAGCCCGTTTTTCTGTCAGGCACAAAATGTGATGAATATTGACGCCTGCAAAGTTAACGTTGTTTCGTTGATAAATTAATAAATATATAAAACAGAAAATTAGACAGCTATAACAGAAATATAACCGTTGCTAGATTCTTTACGACACAAAAATGATACGCAATTAATTCACTTGATTAATTGCAGTAACATTATGACTATGGCAGTCATTATACAAGACTATAAAAGGCCATCTGGGTCACAGCTGAGATTTGAAATAAAAATTCTGAATATTAGACAGATCTTGATAAAACTTGACATTAGATTCGTTCTTAGATTTCGAAAGAAATAGGTTTTACTGCCTGAGATCAATGTTGAATTATTTAATAAAATTATATGCGTACAATGTTACAAAACACCGAATAATTTGCAAGCAAAATATACTGGCCCAAAACTTCTGCACCGACGCGATGTGTAATCCACAAGTGTCAACTTGCGGACGAAAATATAAAATTAAAAAAAAGCAGTATAAAATAAGTTTAAACGAGATTGATTGGCGACAAAAGCATCCGAGTGATCCGGTGGTAAAGTGCGAGATACAGATCAAGTGACGGGGAGACCCAACATATTGCTCGTGTCTCTAAAAATATATTGCTGATGCCGTGATAGTGAGCATTAAGGGCCTTCCACCGCTTTAGTGCCGTAAAACGGTAACTTTCTAAAGCATACTCCTTAGTAAAGGCTAGGTTTTGAATAAAGGTTGCAAATAAATTATAGGTATTTATTATTGATGCATGTTCATTTATTTGTGAAACAAGGTTTTTTTTGTGTATTAAATACTAATATTTTAAAGCAAAACTATTACATAATGCAATAATAGTATTGCTTTAAAAAAATTACAATACGATATTTTTTCGCTTCTTTTGCATAGTCCTCCAGAACGACTTGTATGTTTATAAATATTTTTACACAGATAAAATGATGGCTAGAATGTCTTCATAACTGAAATAGCATATGTAAATCAAAGAATATTTTGCAAACAAAACTGTCCAAAGTAGGTTCAATATTGATATTCTGACTCGGAGCGTGCGCACGCCCAGTATTGGAGAATATATACGCCTTAAAGCATTTTGGGTGACGTGATGAGCTGGCTAAAGAAGGAAATATAAATTGAAGAATTGTTGTGGGTCCGACCTTTTGGGTGGGGTTTGGTGAGATAAGCTTCTGCATTTGACGTAGCTTCAAGAAGCTTTTGATCTATAAGTAAGCTGTGTTGCACCAAATGACATGTTATCTCTTATTTTACAAATCATACGTAAAATTTATAAAATCCAACATGATAATTTATGCACAAATTTCAAAAGCACTTATTTACAAAAGCAGAGATACAGCATCAGATATTACAGAAGATTGCCCTACAAAAAAAGTAGTAGCGACGAAAATACTCAAACATTCGATTTGTTATCGACACTCGAGTATCGATCGATATAATCTCGAAGTATCGATCAGTCAGAATCGAGACCACCCAAACATATCGGATACATTTAGGTCAGGAAATTGGACTCAAAATGGCAGCTTTATTTAATTTAAATAAATAAATGAAAATAGCGAAGGAGAAAAAACTGTAGTTGTTGGTACGAAGACTATTCATTGTTTCTTTTACGTTACCCACGTACAAACTAATGTTAATTTTATTCAAAAAAAGATGTCATCGATTTTGCTTGTGCCAGCAAAAACTTTAGTCATTCCTCAATTTCATTTATGGATGTGGCTGAATATGGTGATGAAGAATATATCTAAATTAATTCTAACGTCATCAATTTAGCAAATATGTTGTTGATGTTCTCAAAAATGTAGACTTTCGTGAACCATCACGGACATGCATGACCTATAAGCAGACTGATTCTTAACGGGCCTTGTTTGTCAGTGGAAATTTGGACGTAGCAATATTTAATTTTCGTGGGAAAGTATTCAAATGTAAGATGAAAAACACACAAAATAACTAAACATATTTGCATTTAAAAGCTATCCCTCAAAATTAAGTAAACAAGATTAAGAAAACATTTAAAAATTATTTAACATATTTCGCAAAATACACATCTGTGGGAAAACCTAACGCATTTCGCTCATTTTAAACTTTTAAGCGGCATCTGATAAGGTCTTACATGTATTTGGACAAGTGATAAGTATTTTTTGGTAAAATTAAAACATGATAAGAGTGCTTTTCACTTGTTGACTCAACTCTTGTAAAAATGTAAACACACTTGAAAATGTTAAGCGACATGGGAGTGGGTAATTCTTATAAAAACTTGTTTGTGATTAATATGATTGATGATATTTACTATCAAAATTTAAAAAAGAGGCACAATAATAGCTTTTTAGAAATGCCCACTATTCAACTCTACCTTGACCTTAAGTTACAAAAAATCGTGAAAGATTTAAGTGTAAAAACCTTTAAGTATTTTTTTACATTTTCATAACCAATGTTTATAGCACTGTATTGCTAACAAACACTAATCACACAAAAAAACTAAAAAATAAACATTTGTACCTACGCTATCTTAAACTTCAGTAATTTCTTCAAAAAATCAAGTTCCGAAACACGTAGGATTCTTAAAAAAACTAGTGAATTATGTTCAACTACAGGAAGGAGAATAACTCATAAATCGTAGGCACTTGATAGGTTATCATTACAAATATAAACATATTCGATGATTGACACGCGTGGGAAAAAGTTCACATTAAATAAACACTGATAAACTACGAGTAAGTTAGGTTTAAGCATTTCACTGGTATTGCGCAATTTTATTTAATACTCTTTAGATAAGAGTTGACACTTTCAATGTGGGAGTACACAAGAAAATATTGAAAATCAAGGAAGAAAATGCTAGGTTTTTTACTAGGCAGAAAGAAATAGGAAATGTCTCTCAGATGTTGACGCGGTCACTTATCGGAACCAAAATATTCGAGGAGTTTTCCATGCACCCAAAATCAAGAAGTAAAATCATACAAAAAAAGATTTAAAATGGAGATAATATACACATGGATGTTAAAGGTACTATTGTCATCATAATTTCACCAAAACCAGATTCTGTTCAAGACAATAATTTTACAAAAAGCGACACTACAAATTGACATTAAACTCATTTCCTACTCACACCATAAAGTAAACCAACTCAATCATAGAATTCAACAATGCTCAAGCACAATTGTTCCGAGGTAGTCAAGGACACCAATAATTTCAGGTCATTCGTTCAACTGGGATCAGATAAATGCCATGATCCGCATACCAAGCGGGTAGCAAAGGGCTTTTGGGAACCTTTCATTTATATTTAGTCTAAATATGTCCCAAATTAGATTGTAGGCAGGCAGAGAAATAGCACTTTAGCAGCTCTAGAGTACATTTAACAATTTTAATAAGTAACTGAATTATGCATAACATTATCATTATGCATCTGCATAGGTTATTGCAAACAGTTAAATTCGAGTTTCTTTAGGTTTATTACAAAATAAATGGATGAATAAAACAGCCTCTTCCCGTTACATCATCATCTTATAAGCCTTTATCTTCTAGCATATTTACTAAAAACTGTAAACTTGACAAACAAATAACTCTAAAATAGATCCCACAGAACGTCCTATTGCCGCATTTAAGAAACAACCCGAATTCTGACCTCTTCCTTATACATCAACCGACGAAACTAAAAAGAAAAACAAACAATCGTTAAGATCCTCGCCACACCAAAACTTCGAAAAGTCAAACAAAGGGAAAAGGTAAGTCTGCATATACGTTTTTTTGCATAACTTGCCAAATTCGCGTATCAGGCGGGTGCCAGTGTAAAAACTGGATGCGACTGCCACCACCTTATAAGGTTATCCATTGTTTTTGCTGTTCTGGAACGCAGGACCGGCGGGAGACTGGCTGATAATTTTCTGGCCATTGTTAGCCGGGTTTATGAAGAAATAAAAGAAAGTTTTGATTTGGTTAGATTATTTGCTAACGCTGAAATTTTTACGAATAAATTCTTGAGTTAAGGAAAGCTAAAAATCTTATTTTTTGTACTAACAAAATTATAAAATGTTCTAATTTACGATATTTTTCTGATTTACTTTTTAAGCTTCATTTAGCTCAAAAACTACTTAATCTAAACAGCTGTGACAGTTATCTGACATTTAATTGCCGTTTCACAATTTCAATCTGCAACCGAATACCGGTTTGATTTTAACATTAGTAGACACCTAAACCTAAGTATTGCAAAAAGCATAAATTATGTAAAACAGAATTTGTACAACACAGACTTCTAACGTCACTTCCGATAGCCTAGATTTACGTCAAATAAAATAAAAACATTTGATCAAATATTTAATATTTATAAAATAACCATCGCCGACTAATAGGTAATCTTTTCTGCCAGCCAGTATCATGCATGTTCTAAAGTCATAACGTTCTTTTTTCAAACACACAATAAACAAAATGGCGCTTACACTTTTGGCAAGTGACTGCTGCCAATGTGATAACATCGGTGTTTCAATTTGACTGACCATTGACAGATGACAGACCTACTGTTTTTATTGGGCGATAGATTGGCAGGCTGTCAATAGATCGTGATGATATTAGACAACTGTTTTTATTATTCCACACTCTTCAAATTATGCCATTTGTGGCACTTTGGTGTTTTATCCCAATTTACGGCTCGGAATATTGGGCATATTTAGTATAGTCTAATTGCTCGTTCAAACAGTTAGCTTTTCATAAACTTTGAAAGAAAACTGAAGGTCAATCTTCGTACATAAAAACATTCATATTCAGTCTCAATCTCATCTCAGCGATAAATGCCACAAACTAGTCAAAAATATAGGTAAACATAGGTAGGTTTTTACTGAAAATATACAACGTTCTTTAAATACGGGGATTATTCTATGGTCCCTTGTAAATGTCCAATCAGAAAACTCGTTCGCTCCGTCCCTGCGTACTCAGCCTCTTACAGTGCTTTTACTAAAGGACATTGATCGATGTCGACCACTGCTTGAGGAATGACTATCATGTAATGATTGGCCTCTTATTGATGTTATAAAGAGCTCTTACTTTAGTATACTGAGCTTGCATCGCTTTTCAAATACACCGGATTTGGAGTTTCACGACCAATGTGTAAGGTCGTTGACAAAACAAACTCTATGTGTAATTGGTTCAATTTGCTCGTAAATAGTAAAAACTCATATTAATTTATTTTGGAACAACAAATTGAACTGCTAACGAACTCTTAAAGTTAAAAAAGGGAAAACCTTGTTAGAGCCGTATGCTATTGTGTACAAAAAATTCATGTTCGTAAAATTCACCGCTACACTTTCAAACAAAAATGATGATGAGCTGACCTCAGTGACTCTAGCTTAGCTTAGAGCATTAGACACGGAAGATAGACGTCTCAACAAGCCGGAAAATTTAACATACGGAAAAGCCAATAATACCTATCAATTAAAATTAAACATGTAAATACGCGCACAAAAATCATCAGATTCGACTATCATTGAGTCATTCAGGAAGCACTGATAAGCCTATTTGGACCGTGGGAACATTGCCCGTAAACTACTGATAACAGAACTAAAAATACATAAATATTACTTTAAAAATATATTTGAAAATCGCCTACGACCGCGCGTTTCCGCAACGCGTATGATAGGTTTGTGATAGTAGTGTGGTCAAGTTTCGACTTGATCTGCAATGTTTGGTGATAACAAGTGATAAAGCATGGGACATAAATAATGGTCACATAGAAAGATAATATAATTATTAATAAATACTTTATTAAGGAAAATAGATGCTAGATGACTCGTGTAATTTAACGCACGCCTATCGTTCTTTGCCGAACTTGGCTTGCCACACTACCGTGCATTTACTTCTGAGCTATCACAATTTTAGCTTAAAATGTTGGCTTGAGGTGGCTCATGAAACAGATATCTGGATGAATTCAGAGGAGGAGGTATTTACCCAGCTTTGAAACAGTACAGAGCAACTCAAAAACTACATCTTAGTGTATTTTAGAAGATACAATTCTCATATTATTCATTGAAAATAGCATGTGTTCCTGGGCTTAAAAAAATCTTCAAAAAGATGACACCGACCTAAAACCCAAGTTCGACTTAAGTCCACTACAAAGAGCCCACCTCTATCACATATTTGCATATTCGTGTAAACTGACACTGCCACAAAGATAATGTTAAACACGAGATAAGAAAAAGCTTTGCTTGTGAGAATCATGTGGACACAGTCAATAGTTTTTAGAAGGTTTTTAGAAGTATCTGCCATGGAGAAAATTAAAATTTTAGTTCTAAGATTTAGTAATGTTGACCTAATGTTTTAGGGAAAAATAATTAAAGTCATTTTAAATTATAATTTTGAAGAGCACTGAAATATAGATAAAATAAGCAATAGGACATAACTGGCAAAATGTGGGTGCACTATAGGTTTGCCTAACCGGCCATCGGGGAAGGCAGCGTGATGTTGTTTGTGTGTGTGTATAGTTTAGAGATGCTGCGAACAGTTGTTATAGCGAAAAGTCGAATACCGATTAATCGCCAACCCTTATAGGTCAATAGTCGAATACTCGTTACTCGACATAAAAAAAGAGTGAAAAAATAGTTTATTTATTCTCAAATAATAATATTTCACTTGAAGTAGTCTCTTGAACTTACTATACAAAATATAATTACTGTACAGAAAAACAAGTTTTACTGCAGCACAATCTGCCTCTATTGGACTTTAATAAAATATTAAATTAGTATTTAAAAGTCTTACTAATTATACTTCAACATGACCGATTTTAGCAAACTTTTTGTAAATTATGATACTTACTAAGTGTGTTTTGTTTAGACAACTTTTCACCGAATGTCGAATAATAGTCACTATTATTTGGTATTCGAAGAAAAATAAAAAAAAACGAGTAATGCCGAATACCAAATAATAGCGAGTATTCGCGGTATTAATAGTCCTTTATGTAGTAAAAAACTTTTCATCACAGGTTTTTTTTCAATTTAGCCAAAATACTGTTGACTAATGACTTGATTTGTCAATAAAGATCTGTGCTATGTCTTCGTATCGATAAAAACCTAGTATCCGTCCAATGCGATCCATGTTAACATGAAAAAAACGTACATCCGTTATTTATTTGTGTTTATACAGCTCATTATTGTCGATTTGACATCATTATGGGATTCTGACCACATGTAATAATCTTTGTACTCACTTAAAATTCATAGTTGTGACACGAACCCCGCGGGGGTATATGCTTACAAATATATCGAGTTATAATTCAGATATTTAAAATCCCGATTTCGTAAATACTATTTGAAAAGAAATAGTGGAGAATTTTTTCATTCATTTTATCTAAATGTGAAAATAAATAGATAAGGTGAGATGTGCTTTAATATTCATGAAATCCACACCATGTTTTGGTTAGTCACCAGCTGGTTTCAAGGAGGTCGAAAGGCCTGCTCATAAAATAGAAATAAATTCAATCAGTTATACATCCAACTTGAATTTAATTTTCTTCACCGTTGGATTAACTTCCCTCGTTATTAAATATCTCCATACTTCCAGTCAATTCATAAACAAAAACAAGTTTAGCCATAACTGCAGCTTATACCGAAACCACAAAAAACTAGAACCGGACACCACGGAATCTGGTACCAGAGACAAAATACCAAGAGACCGATACCAAAGTCTGGTAACGCTAATTGTCAAAACTCTACGGGAGAGTAATCGCATGTCGATAAATGCTGATGTTCAATACATATTCGTATAAAACAATAATTGGTTGCGTTTAGCGATTTCACGGTGAATCAGGCTTGTTTGACAGTTGTAGAAGCGCCGCCATATTGGAATGCGGGATAGGAAAATCTTTTGCCATGCGGTTCCCATAGATTTTTGGATGGTTTTCATTGTGTTTGGTGGACATGGTATGCGTGATCGTTTATATGGATTACTGCGGTAGGTGAAACAATGTTCTGTATTATTTTTTTGCGGCAATTTGAGTCACGAAAGTTAAGAGGCAACTATGGAAGTACCATTCTTCCAATTTTGAAAACATATTTAAATTTTGCTTACCAGAATACGCTTACAAATGTTAACGGCCAACTTATTGACATCCAGAAGTGTCTGTAAAATGGTTTTTGCAAATTAAATGTTGCCAGTTTTCAACTTTTGTCTTTTATAACTTAAAATATGTATCTCATATTTTCGTGTCGTTAACGCCATAATAATTAAAGTTGACGATGTTATCTCTTCTGATAAGCGAGGTTAATTAAAAGAAACCGTATCCACGCTTATCAATCATTATGATTCATTATTATTGTTTATTTTCGTAATTAGGCGCCCAGTCAATGGAGTGGAAGTCCCAACGTAATTGATAATCACTTTCAAATAATTAGTCATACGAGTAGTAGTTAATAAAGAGTTGTGACAAAGAATTTTTATTTGAGTAGTGTGATTTGTTAATATTGTTGTAATGTTTTGATAAGAAAATGTTAGTGTTTTAAAAGGTAATTAAGTAATGCTGTCAATAAGGTATACAAATATGTTTAATTAAGTAAAATTAAGAGATGGTGCTTAGTTAAAAGATTTTTACTGATGTGGCAGCGATGGAGACCTGCTTGATATTGAGGAAAGTGGAAAGTTGTATTTTTTCCTACTCCTCCGTTATTATTTTCTGATTAATTTCGTTTCGGGATCCAAGACAGTTAAATTTATTCGCCGGGACTTCGCCGAGCTTCATTGCCTTGGCGCTTTTCAGGTGGTTGCCACTGTTGATTCTGGCTTTAAGGCGTTGCATAGGTTTGGAAATAGTGCGATGGGATTGATGTAGCAGCCGTAAACTTTAAAAGCTTTTAAATTAAACATTGATTATTTAGATAAAATAATAGACGAGTGTAGTTAATTTTTTTTTAAGTTTTTGTGCACAGTAAAAACCCGGCAATGAGCTTTTAATACCCGTAGTGGGCCTTACATTCGCATGAAAAACTTAACTCAGATTAGTTGCTAACACGAGATTATATTGTAGGCAAGCTTGCTTCACCGTCAACCACATCATCGCTTACCATCAGGTGAGATAGTGGTCAAGCGCAAGCCTATAGATAAGAAAAAAAAAATTGTATGACAAACTGTCAATTTAAGGCCGTACTCTGACCAAAAAATCAGCATGAGATATAAACATTCCTGTTGGCCCTAGCGGCACTGGTGGCGCATGTATTACGGTAGTGAATACGCCCAGATTTTAGAATAAAATCTTTATAAAATCGAATATTGGTATTTTATTCCTAATATATTGTATGTTTCGTTTCCGTGAGTGTGTCCGTGGCATCAACAGTGGGCCCTATCAGAATATCAGCGCAGTGATATTTTCTTTTTAATATCGTTGCACATGCTGAGATAGGAGCCTTTTAGGTCTCGCACGGGGTAATTTATTTTTTATTATTGTTTGTGTTTTGCTTATCTCGTATCTCCTGTGCGGGTCACAAATATTTTTTTTCTTTCTTTCAGACATCATACTTTCACTGATACCTTTGAATGACCTTTGCCCCCATAAGTGGCATAGTAGACCATACTTTAAATTCATCATTAAAAAAGCCGTTAATTCAATTAAATGGAAAAACTACAAATGATTATGGTCCACATGGCTGGGTCGCGGAAGCTGGGCAACATAAAGGCACATTATGTACCGTTAGTGGGCATTAGTGGCCCACTACGGTTACACTGCGTGGGTGTTGGCTGGTTTGGGTTTCTACCGCGGTTTGGTTATTGTTATTTAATCAGCTGTAATGTAATTCTGGGTTGTTTTAATATGTTCTTTTGATTTTGAAAAGTATGTTAGTCTTCGATGCTCAAAGGAAAAGTCACTTTATGGCAGTAAGATCAAGGTTCCTATTTGATTTAGATGCGTCACACATGCATCGAAGTAACAGATCTTTTGTGACACTCCTGGAGAATTAATAAATATGGTGGCTTTTTTAGATCAAACTTTAAGGGCATTCCACCGCTTTAGTGCCTTAGAACGGTTACTAAAGCATACTCCTTAGTAACGGCTAGGTTAAAAGGTTTAAAAAAAAATATATTATCTATTCATTCATGTATGTTATTTGTAAAACATGCTTTTTAGATGTAACTAATAGCTTTGCTATAAAAAAAAAGACACGATATTTTTCGCTACCTTTGGATACTCCTCCAAAACAACTTGGTTTTTTAAAAATTGATGGGTGGAATTTCTTCATAACAGAAATAGCTTATGTAAATCAAAAAAAAAATTGCCAAAGCTATTCAAAAGGAGGTTCATTATTCCGGCTCCGAGCTGGCGCACGGCCAGTACTGCGTTATCATTGGGGAATATATTCGACACTAGCTGTCCCACGCGGCTTCGCTCCCGTCAACTGGCTACTTACCTACCCTATCCTACCTACCCTACATACATGATTGCATAACTGAAACCGTTTACGCAGCGCACGCAACGGAAGCCCTCAAAAAGTAATATTCTTGCCCGTTTCTGCAACAGTTTTCATTTATGCTCCGCTCCTATTGGTCGTAGCGTGATGTTATATAGCCTTTAGCACTCAGGAATAATGTAGCTTTCTACCAATGAAAACAATTTTAGAATTGGATCATTAGTTCCAGAGATTACCCCCTACATACAAACTTACAAATTTTACCTCTTTATAATATTAGTATAGATGAATCGCAGATAAAAATTGAAATATACCAGCTAATAAAAGAAAAACTTCTATAAGTTTGCATTTTCAGTGCGTACGTACGGAACTCACATAACTTTCTGCCTGTTACACTTAGCAGTAGTCAGTAAACCTGATCACCAAACTTAATTACCGTGATCAATTAGCAGCTTGCCACTGTGATCGACAACAATTAACAACAATGATCAATTGTCTATCTGCATTAGTTGTAATTAGGTTTCTAATTAGAATGTCTTATTATGCATAGTTCGTAAGTAGGTAATGTCTTTATGTACGAATGCATTTCAAGATTGGTTTAAAAGGGTTTAAAAAAGCTCAATCGTACAAAGCGTCTTCCTTTCAGCTTTCCAACAAAAGTAAAATAATAATTATACCAGCTTGTAACTGTTCCACTGCAGGACAAAGGCATAAATAACACTAATTAAGGCGATATATACGCCCCAATGTTCTGTTGCTCGATGCCAAAATACCAAAATTGAACCTCCGTTTGAACAATTTTGTTTGCAATATATTGTTTGATTTATATATGCTATGTTATTTATGAAGAAATTCCAGTCATAAATTTTTCTGTGTAAAAATATTTTTTAAACATCCAAGTCGTTTTGGAGGAGTTTCCAAAAGTTGCGAAAAAATATCGTGTTGTTAATTATTTTTTTAAAGCAAAACTATTAGTTACACGAAAAAACCTTGTGTTCAAAATTATGTACATGAATCAATAATATTATTTTTCAAACCTTTTAACCTAGCCGTTACTAAGGAGTATGTTTTAGAAAGTTACCGTTTTACGGCACTAAAGCGGATGTAGGCCCTTAATATTGTACTTATTAAGATGACGACCTTGAGGGAACAAAACGCGCACGCGTTTCACACCCGCGCGACCCATAATTTTGTATTGTTTTTTTGTATTTTCCTTATTATTCTAAGACATAAAAAAAAGCCTCAGATCAAAATGTAGATAGTTAAATTGTCTTTGAGATGGTCTTAATTTCATTATAATACACCCAGCAGTTTTAGTGCGATTGTCGTGTTTTTGTCCGTGTTAGACATAACTTTACAAATTAATTACACTATGTTATACGAATAAAACTCAAAATTTTCTTAGATCAAATTAATAAGAATATGGTCTAAACGTAACATCTATTTTTTCCAAAAAATTACGACAAGCCGTTTAGACGTGATTCTCATTTCATAATCAGTTACTCAGGGGTATCTGCGCCTTAACATGAAGAACCATGAATTAACTATCCCTAATTTATTACCACACGCTTAAAAATTAAGCCCTCTTACTAAACAATTGACTTTATACCTACAACTCCTAGTAACATCGAAAGCAATTATTATTACTACCTACCCCGCCACACCAGGGGTCGCGTCGTGCTCACCCTCCGTAGCGGATAGTATGAGGCATGCGTACGCGCATCGTACGGTGCACAGTTTTGCGACGTTATCCAATATGGCGGGGGATATTATTATTATTTTATCAATTGGAATGGATGTTATGGGTGAAGTTTATGGTAAGGAGTTTGAAGGCCAGATATTTTTCCATGTTAGCTATGTTGGCTAATACTCTCTTTATGAAAAGTTGAAAGTCAACTGCATCATTTCATACACAGTCAACTTTTTGGAATATAATAGAAGTAAAAATTGGGGTCTTCAGACTAGGTTACAGAGGCTCAATATACTGCAGCTAAGCTGGTGGTTTTAAATAATTGTTTTCTCTTCAAAAATATATACTTGTCGGAAATATGAGGCCTATCTTGGATAAACCCTTGATCTTGTGGGCTTTCGTAGGTATGCATGCACAGAACAGGTAACTTAAGCCGTTTTGTAGATAGTCCTTGTTCCAATTTTATCCAAACAGCGAATTCGGCCACCTGTCGTTTCGCTTTCTCTCAACAAAACACACTTTTCAAGTTTATACACGCCACTTTAGGCCACCTCTCCACTATTTTCTTCACAAATCGTTTTCAACTCCGAGAAACGACAAACATGGCGGGAGAACCTCGCTCAGGGTGTCTGAATAGGCACCGCTGCTTTTTATTGGCTCTAGAACTCATCCAGCAAATTACGGCTTATAACATCCAATCCAAATCGAGTATTTTGACATAAGCAAATTAAAGTGTTGTCAATCGAATAAACCGAACTGAGATTGAATCGTAGGCAAAATTTTGCCAATTAAACAAAACTGAATTAATAAGTTTACATGCGTCATATTTCTTTGTTCTTGATTATTAGTCATGTACCTTCCACCGATATACTATACTGTATTTGAAATAACATTAGAAATTTGTACAACCCTTTTTTACAGTCCATTCAACCGATTTTGAGTTCTATCACGTAAGTATAAGGATAGCATAAAAAGCATAAACCGTTTACTTCAGCTGCCGTTTGTCATATTACAAACGCAATAGAAGACAAAATCGGTTGAACAGGATGTAAAATGGGATTATCTAAATATCTACTGTTATCTCAAATGGATTATAGTTTATACATACGTATACATATATAAACTCACGCCTTATATATAGTTTCTAGGTAGAAACTAAGAAACGCCACCACTCCACCAGCTACGATTCTTACAAACTCTTTTTGCTTCACTCACGTTCATACATCTAGGCATACACTACTTGCTTATCTTAGTTTACAAAGCAACCCTAGCTAAAGAATACCAAACATGTTCTTCTACGTCTTCATAACCTAATTTCTGAGTCAAACAGTCCACACTATGACCCATGACACCGAAGGTCGCCACACGGCTGATTGTCAGATCATCTGATAGCACACTATAGGTAACGGGGGCCTCAAATCAGCGGCAATAGCGGATGCCGTCGTTTATGTGCAGCATCCGCTGGCAAGCGACACGATTTCACTTCGCTTTTATATCAATAACATCTCATCTCTCAACTAGGTTTCGTGTTGAGACGATTTTCGGTTTTAGGAAGCAAAAATTTATATGATGGGAGATAATATTAAATAAAAACGGGTACATCTTATTTTAGGGGCCGAGACGTAACTCTCATTGGGGTCTTTTGTCGTCCCCTAGATAAGTTACCCCTCCCCAATCTCGTTTAAACCTACGTCATGAATTTTACAATGAGTAAAGGAGATATGAGCCTATAATCTTCTGGTATTGGATACCCTATCCCTAGGAGACTCATTCGCATACTGGTCAGTGCACATTGGTGTAGCGGTTAGACCTCATGAAGATGTTAATGAGGAATCAAAAACGGGTACATAATACGAAAAGGGTAAATTAAGAAAATGGAATCTAACAGAGATAGAAGTATAGAAAGACGAATACGCAAAGCTGACCTCATTTAAACTACTAATATTTCAAATAAGTGAAAACTTTTAGGAAACAGAACATGGAGATTTATCTGCAACAGGTCTTAAACAACCATACTCAGAACCAGTATTGCTATAAAAACTTCAAATCAGCAATAAACCTCTAAGCGGTCTCGAGCCCATATTCTAGATCAATACTCAATCATAAATCTGCATACTAGACATATCTTGTTATGAGAATAGATTGCCTTGTAAGATATCTGTTAAATGTAAATCAAGAATCAAGCTAGTGCATCACTCTACAATAATGAGTCTACCCTAACAATAAGCGCACATAGAAAGAAAGAAAAACTAGTTTATTGGTACTAGGATGCATACGATAATAAGAAAATAACAAAAGGAAATCTTAAATACAAACAAAGAAACAGAATAGAATATTAATAAAGAAAATCAGCACCTGTAGCCAAGTTGACAATCTTTAATCGATAACGCTAGTAGAAAACGAATCAATGTATGGGATGGGTATGACACAGTTGAACGTTAAGTCACTTGGTCAGACCAAACAAATAGAAGGTGTTAACGATTGTAGAAAGAGGTTCGATACGAAACGTGTGTAACTTGGCAGGGCATCTTATGACAAAGAAAACCAAATAATAAAACATCTATTAGATAAGTAGCTATATATAACTAAAAACTTAATATTGAATAGAATGAGTAGGAGGAAAGGAATAGTTAGAAAAGAACTCACTAAATACTACTCTAGTCAAAACTATGATGCAAGCGATAGATTCCATTTTTTAACAACAATTCAAATAAAATTTTCTATATATCATCCTCCAGAGTCGTGTAACGTCTTATAACATTATCAGAGAACCTCCTCCTTTTTGAAGTAGGTTAAAAAGGCTTGCATTAACCAGACCAGGGCACATGGCAATAAGGCCGTTATAATGCATTATTATGGTCTAGTGTAGGCCCCGTTATTCCTAGAACGATGGGCATAAAACATGGACTCCAATCGCGATTTATACAGGTGTTTAGAATAAGATTTTCCTGAATAGAGATATAAATGTAGAAGGAAATGGTAATAGCTGTAGTCAAGGAGATAGGTATATTAAGGTTATTAAAATATTAAATGATTATGGTCGAGATTTGATTAAAATGGATCACAGCACCAATAAAGTTAAGTTAGCAAACGTTTTTGCGCAGAATATGTCAATAATTTGAGAAAAGAAACTTATACGAAGACGAGAAAATGATGCAAGCGATATATTATGCAAATAACAGTTACTGCAGTAGATTAACGTTAAGAATGTAGATAATTAAGAGTAAGATAAGAATGTTCAATGACTTTAATAAGATGCTAAAAGAGGAAGCAAAAGATTTTGGATCTTGGCATATACTCACGATCATTGGAGATAAGCATGCAGTCTAAACAAATCCAGAACAACCGGCTATTAGCCCAAAAGGGGTCAAACGTTGTATCTTTCTAACTTTTAAACTCCATGTGTACGAAGAGTTCAGTAAACTTTTCCACCATTAATCTCTCGACCACTCTGTTAACATAATTATCGGTCGGTTTTCGTGCGACAAAAGCGCTTCGCTGTTCATTGTTCGGTGATAAATCGACGGGCAATTCATTAATACCGTTTGAACACACAATGGATGATGAAATGCGGAGAACATGGCCGCGCTGAGCTAATATGTCGCCGTATCATTAATAATTTTATTGCAGCTTTCTCTTGGATGCTGAGGACTATTTTACTAGTAATAGGACCTCTCAACTTTAAATATTTTTTGGCTGAAGACCAGTCTGTGTCAATGGCAAGAATACTTTAAGTAGAGATGTAAAATATTCGATGCCAAGAGACTTCCAAAAGACTGCCTTTATAATAATATCGTTGAATACATAGCCAATGATAAACAGCTTGTCAAATTTAGAAATGCTTGTGATCAAATTCATAACCTACAGCTTTTGAAATTGGGTTAATAAAATCCTATCGAACTGCCATAACAGCCAGGTAGACAAAAGAATGATAAAAAAATATATAACTAACACGATCTTGTTAGGTAAACAATACAGTTCACACAAGCCTGCACGCATCGCATTAGGAGTCTCAAAGGACTTGTGACAATCACTCTGTATAAGGCCCTAACATCGGCCATCCATTGTTATGCTGAATGCTGATAATTGGCACCGAGATACCCTTTAAGTTTAAGCTAGTTTGGAAGTGGGAAGAACCAGATACATATGATTGTTTAACTTGGGTTTTAAGTGTGACTGTTTTGTTTACTTGAATGCGCAACATAGTAAATTGTCATTTTAACTATTTCCTATAACTCTATGGTTATGAACGTGTAAATATTACTTTAATGTCAAAGTCTGATATGATATTTGTGGCTTCAAATGCTCAATTCAAAAACCGGGGGAAAGAGACGAGAAGATAAAAAATTAAGAGGCTGACGAATCAAACTTATAAGGACCAAATTGAGATCACAAGGACCAAAATAGACCATTGTCATCAACGTGAGAACCAAATAGCCTCGTCCGCCCATATGCACGACTGTACTGATCAGGATATTCCCAAAACAGTAGCACAAAAGGACGAAATAACCTACATACCCAAAAAACCGGCCCCGAAATCCTGAGACCGTTTTAAATATAATTTCGGCAGCATTTATTAAGAACAAGCAATAATACTTTGTAACGTGTAACACTTCTAAAGCACCGAATTGAGAAGTTATCCGCAATCCGAGACCAGTTTCTGTTAACGATAAATATTGATCTCAATTACATTGCGAGTTTTTGCATTTGTCCATTTAAGTTAGGGTTGTGCAAAAAAGAAATTATCAGATTGATATCGTGAGGTTTTTTGTAATCACATCGAAATAAGACTATGTTTTCAAATTTTCTATTTATTCATCATCATCTACAACTCGACTTCACCCTCTGCTGCGATCGTCCTCTTTTTCACTCGTGCCAATCGTCAGCTGTGCGAGTCCATCTTAATAGTCTTGTGTGCAATATTTTTATTTACTACTAACAAAAATATCATCATAACTAAAAAAATGTTAACTATTTAAGTTGACTTAGTTACTTTCCGGCACCAAATGTATGACATGTTACAATTTCAAAGTCAGCTTTTAAAACTGGTTTTCGACCACTCATCGGACATCCGACCCGATATAAGAATCTCAGTCATCGCTAACAGTAGCAGCCCTATAACAAAATGGTATTAAAACCAAGAACGAGTTGCCCACATATTAATTTTAATTGCCCGGTGAAATCGTGCAATGCGCTTTGCACTCATAACATAACCCCTTTAATGGCAATCTCGGGGCTCAGCAGCGAGCTAAAGAAAGTGTATGATCTAGACTTTCTTCGAGAAATATTCGTTAAGATATTATGTGACTGGATTATGCTGACGTGGTTTGCTTGGTAAGTGGTGAATGTGAACTTGTTTACTTTGTCACATATAATATAATACTAGCATACAGATGCCTCATCCCATACAAAGAAACCGTGCCGACGTAACTAGCGTTTTTCATCTGATTATACCGATTTTTTTTTTTAATCGATCGCGTTCGTGTTCGTTCGTCTATATCCGTGGAAAGGAACGGAACGGAACCGAATGCGATCAATGTACAAGAAATAATCAGAATAATCAGTATAGAACGTCGGCACGGTTTTTTTGTATGGGATGAGACACCACTGACTTTGTAAAGATTTTGTAAAGACATAAGTTCAAATAAGAGCAGCGATTCTGTCTTTTGCAACAAAGTTACCAAGAGGCAATTTTCGAGATCAATGCAATTTTGGATCTTAAAGCTTTAGAACGTTTAAAGTAAATATGCCCAAAATATAAGAAAAAGTGGAAAATGTTAAAGCACTTAGGTATAGACAGAATCAATGGTAGGTGTGTGTAATCTTAATAAGCTTTTAGCGTTATCTAAATACTAGACCATCATTTCAAAAGCAAGCCTAAATCAGCATCCAATTCCATCCTCAATGTGCAAGCGTATACACCGAGATGTCTAAACAAATTGCCCTCAATCGACGCTCCGCATTTTTCTACATTCCGCCACTAAGAACCAGTGTGTTAAATGCACAAACATTTTGAAACTAATGAGGGACATACCTACTTAATTAATTAGAATGCTTCCCTTAAAGATGGACTAGAATTTGAAAATGTTAAAGGATCTTATGAATTTCTTACCTAAGCCAGATAAATAGACCTAAACCTTGTTTTACATGTAAAGTCCAAAACAGTCCCACTTTAAAATGGACTTGGAAACAGACCGCAAATCAATATACATATAATAAATCTGTAGAAAAGTAATTTTTGTACATCGAATATATTTCCAAAAAAATTGCTAGGGTGTTAAAGGATAACCAACAGAAACTATTGCCGGCATTTTTGGAATTTTTGTCTGTTTATCTGTTTGTCTGTTTATTTGTGCACGCATCACGTAAAATGTACGAAACCAATGTAAATAACTTTTATACATAAAAATTGCGCGTAACTTGAAGAATTACTTAGTTTTTGTTTCATCGCAATAGGTTCACTCTATCAAAAGTTAGATGAATTTAAAGTGTTCAAGAAGTAAAATTATCACAACACACCCAATTCAGATACTCGGACAGTTGAACTCGACATTCGATAGATGGCGTTGTGCATTTGAAGTCATTTTCTGAATGGTGATGTTAAAATTCTCCGCGAAAGAATGATGACTATAGAAAATAATTGGTAGGTAGGTTGGCTTACTTACCTTCCTAGGGTAGGGTTGGCAGACAGATGACGGGAGCGAAGCCGCGGGCACAGCTAGTTATAAATAAAAGGACCAAAAGAAACTAGTTCTCATAGCACCAAAAAATACTATAGCTCTACTTCGATTCAAACTTCTGTTGAAGTCCAATAAACTCTTTTACTTTCTTTCAATAAACCAAGAAGCCCATTAATTCCTTAAGTGTCTTTCCCCAAATGACACTAAACTATCGCTTACCGCATCTTCAGCTACAAGTCACCGCCCACAGACAAGACACATAGCCCACACTTGCCCACACTTACGCAATTCCCTAACGCCATCTAATTAAAACTACAAATCGAACAAATCTACTTTATATTCTAAGTTTATCTTCTCGTTTTATCATCTTTGTACCACATTATTGCCATCGGGTATGTGTCGCTGGTTCATTAGTACCCCATTAGTCAGCCGTCATTGTAAATTGGACTATTTATCTGGCAAGCCCACGCTTGGTTGTGGCCAATACGCAAATGTCTGCGTGGAAGATTTGTTCCTAAAGGACGCCTTGGGCCAGTAACAAATGTTTGTGTTGGGGATCTAGTCTTGCAAATGTATGAACTGGAATTGTCGTTGACCAATGCCAATGTTGGTAAAGAAATAAGGACTTTATTTTTACAAGTATGAATACAGCTAATATGCAAATACTGCGTTTCCGTTGGTCAAGATTTCAAGAAACTGGTTTATTTTTCTGAACATAAGAGTTGGATTGTGAACTTTGGACATAGTTTGGGGTTTAAATTTTTACACAATCATGAGTTTGCAGAATGAGATCGTATAGAGAACAAAAAACGTTTGCAGTCTCATAAAAGGCTCCAGCTCAATGATCAATTTATTTACATGCGTAAAGCTATCATTATTGTTGACCAATTGGATTGAGAATTTGAATAAGGCTGTTTCTAGATTCCTTTCCATGAACTCTTCCTAATCATTATATTAAAATAAACTACCCATCCCATCTCCTTTATCGCCCACTTACACGACCCTTTCAAAACAGAAACTCCTTCCGTATTCCTGTCATTCAACAATAACATATTTATTAATATTATCACAACTAACACTTCCTTACACTACATATAATCTGAAAATGCAAATTCAAACAAGTGGCCCTAGGAACAGAGATACCATGGATTTATAGAATTGATACCTGTGACAAATCGTTATGGGTACAGGTAGAACATGGTCTATGACCATAGTTGGGGCTCCTGCGGTGCTACATGACATCGCGATTACCGGTCCGGGGCCGATACGACCGTTGTAATGATAGTTACTGATAGTGGGGTCATTTTAGAGCTTTAGACACTATAGTACTTCTATATGGATGAACGATATGAAATACTTCTATTATGTAGATGAAAACTGGCAAGATTATAAACTAAGAAAAGTTGAGCAGCTATAGTCAAATTACTGTAGATATCAGGTAATTTAAATAATAGCCTGAAGACTATAATTATTGTAACAAAGAACAAAGTAAGTCAAAAAATACTTTCACCGATTTGACCTATGACCGCTGAGAGGTCCATGTTTTGTAGTGGGCGTCACAGTCATGATGATACAATGAATACCAAGGCAAAGACACTATAAAAATCTATTCAGATCTCAAAAGTCTAGTCCTAACCTAAATGTTCTCCATTTAGACCCAACCCAAAGTTTCTCTCAATTAAAAGACTGAAACTCGTCCACCTCCAATAGAATCTGACACTTGAATACCAAAACTGTCTTCACCAGCCGAGTTACACGCGTTACTCCTATAATAGTGGCCTAATGGGCTACGCTAAGTCGATGCATAAACCGATCCTACAGAATAGAACCATTTATCAGCACGACTTGAGTAATATCTGGCGGGGGACAATTTTAACACTGGTGAGATCTAACAGCGGTATGGCGGTCCATTTTGCGTGTTAGAGATTCGTGTAAGTAGGTTTCATTGAATTTTGAGAAAATATGGTCCTTTGAGTCGCGAGTAATCAATTTTGGTTCTAGATTTTCTGTGACCGTGTGAAAGATGATATAAGAATACTGAGATGACTAAAGAAGTATGGAAGAAGACAATAAATAAATTGAGATAAGTAAGGACATTAAATTTGAACTTTATTCTTACGTACGATTAAGACCACACAGATGAAGTCACAACAAATATCTGGTCGAGGCCAGCAAAATGTCGAAACACTTTTAACCACAAATAAATATAAATCTTCACAAAATGGCGATTAAAGACAAAATAGTTACACAGTCCAATTATAAGAAATTGTAGTAATTAACAGAAATTGTGGCATCTTACTCTACGTAATTAAATGTGGTTGATTGAAGTTAGTGAGAGAGGCGAAGCCGTGTGCCTGAGCTAGTTAATTGGTATAAACAAGCAAGTAGCGATCAAAGGTGCCGCGGCTCTAAATGTCAGGGTCATCAGGATGTTAGGTTATTGGCAAATGTTTTTTTTACAAATTGATATTATTTTTATGCAAGTTTCACATGAGTGCTACGTATTCATGGAAAAGTTTTTTTTTTTTTTAAGATATAACGCATAATTAAATGACATAAAAACATCGTACAAAAAATCTAGAAAAGATTTGCAGGAGCTTTTTTATTGGAGACTTAGAGTAGATAATCAATTATTTCTGCTTTGTGTCTAAACTCGTGTTTTTATTTCATAGTTCAAAAATAACCCTTCCCTTCAAATTACTAGATCCTAATTACAACTTGATTGATTTGAGAAAAAAATCTTAATTAACGCAGGCAACCCTAAAGCAGACGCAACGAACTGATTGTTTCGATTGGTCACGGCAAATAAAGATTCTGAATCAATCAGATGGCTGATAACAAATTGTATGATATTTATAAAGATCGATACAATTCGAGTTCGAGCTATTACGAAATGCGTTTATTTTTAGTGGTAATGAATATCGTAATATAGAAAGTTCAAGGACCATTGGTGTTTTAGTTTTACCTTAAAACTAAAACACCAATGGTGTGTCCACCAATGTGCATCTACCAAAGAAGGTATTAAAAAAACCTTTTTCGTGTGTATGGTATCCAAAGTAATCTTTGTACCTATTAAATTATCAATTATGAAAAGTTTACTGCCATTACTTAGTAAAAGACTGCGAGTATATAAATATATCCAAAATTAATTAATACAAAGATAAGTTTTTGAATGCCCAAAATTTACTATTTTTACCTCTAATATTAAGAAGCCAGATTTTAATAAACAGAGTGAGATAATTCTCACAGATGAGACAATGAATATTGATGACTTTATAAATAGTCATAAGAAGCTACTGCCTTTTGATGTATCACACGCTTACCATGCGTATATGATAGATGTATTTGTTCAGTAATAAGCCTACATTCTTAGAATAAAATGTCAATATTTATAATTACATAATCTGCATATATGGCATCACAAAGTCCAGTTCTGAAAAGACCATCCCTATAGATAGCAACAATAATGGATCCTTGGGGACAGTGACGACAAAACTTGAGATTATTTTTTTCTTAGATTAAATTTGTTATAAGTGGTTTTTAGTTGCTATGTGGTAGTAAATGTAGGGTGGTCCTTTGTGCCAATCCTAGTTGTAACTATGCTCTGTCCTTCACTTGTCTTCTTACCGTCGGCTTTCTACTTCATCAATAAATATTTCAATCGGCAGAAAGCCTACATGGTGAAAATGAGAAATTGCAAACATAATGCATCGTAAGTCAAAGCCACCTCCACACGTATTCTTCGTGCTATTGCTTTGTGTCCCTTAACCAGAGGCGAGGAGAAAAGCTTGCTAATGTTTCCAGTATCACCGACCATAATAACACTACAATATCTGACTTCATGAGTCATGAAGTATTGTATACTTAAGAAAATGTTCCTCCATTTTCATTATCATAGGATCGTAGATCATGGGTCCATTATAATTACTGAGCAAATACAGATACTTAATAAATGTAGATCATACTTCTGCTACATATATAAAATCAGACACATTCTCACGGAACGCGTCAACTACTAACATAATAGATTAATGAGCAATATTGACCTTAGTTGATCATTATCTCTAATAGCTGAGTATGACAGCAACCTGGTCATGTGACCTTGGTCTAATGGTAGTAGAACATAATAGATCAGTGCTTGACCAATTTTCTGCGTGTCATTCCGACAATTTGTTTGTTGACCAATCAAGGTTTAAACTATTAGAATGATAAATTAATTGGGAAAGAATATGTAGGGTATGTTGGTCGGAACTAGGTCAAGTAATTGGTGGTCTAGATTATTGTAAGCTCAATTTGAGATGTCTTTAAAAGAATGATTAAGGTAATACTCGTAATGAGCAATGGTAATGATAATAACATTGATCAAAAAATCTTTGAAGTTTGCGCCATTTTTAAATAGACCTTGCTTTAAAAATGGAACAATGAATATTACCATTCATTTGGTTTTGCTTTCTAACGTCTGAATCGTCTCTATTGTTTCAGATATCTGCCTCTTCCTTCGTCATTTCTCTATTCTTAATACAGAATTTAATTAAATAGTATACAAGTGCTGCATCAGAAAGATATTAAAGAGAAAACTGTTAATAATACCACCTAATTAAGCACACATCTCCCTTATCCTTTATATCCGTTCGCCCTCCTCTGCTGCGCTCGCGCAAGCAACGCACAGATGCGCCCGCGTTCCCACCGCGTCCCCAACGAAAACACAAGTGCGTCCCATCTGGCGACGATCACTCACATGTGTATCATTCATTGATTTTACGAGTTGTAGTATGAAAAACACGGCTGTAGTATGGAAAATGTTGGGCTGTGTGAGCGGTTTGTGGAGTTCGATGAATAAAGGCTTAAAGCTACATGAATAGGGTGAAAGGACGATGCTATTTAAAAAAATATAGAAGTTTATAAGCTAATGTCTGAGGCCAAGTTTGCTGAGCTACCGAAGTTAGATGAGCAGTCGCTTCATGTAAAAAAAAACTGGTATTTAGATGCGACTGGCTCCACTTGAAGTCGATCCCAAATTCCTAACATAGTAGGCACAAGACAAGGCTAAGTTGGTTGAGGTGAGGCATCAGTGCAAGAGATCGAAGTCTTTGACAGAACTCAAGATAGATAATGAAATAGACTTAATCTCTTCATCTAGACATTCAACACATCCTTAAACATAGTAATGTAAAATTTTGTGATTCAATTTGATAGAGGATGCTGAAGTTACTCCACTAACCAAGACACGGTTTTTTTGCTTGATCGAAGAACAAGATAGCCACATTTGTACTAAAACACCAACGTGCAGTCAACAGATTATAAAAATATAATTAATTACATTATGAATAATATATTATTTAAAAAAACTTTTATTTTGGACCAAACATTTGTTCACATATCATAAACCTGCCGAAGTGCGTGACAGTTTTTCGGAAAGATTAGCGTTCGTCTTAAGAACATTTGGTATCAATTATAAACATCTAAGTAAGCAAATATTACAAACGACACAATCAAACTTCTAGCAATAAGTATTCAAAGTAATTAAATTTTAATACCAAAAAAATATACACATAAGCATTGGACATAAAAATCTTAAATCAGTAATTGTTATGACCGGCAGACGTTTATTCTCACGGTTAAATTTAACCTAGCTAATTAAACTTACTTAAAGAGTCGAATATTAATTTTAAGGAATTTTATTATCTTCGGTGGCGCCATAGACCGCCTGCTTGGATAGACATGTCTTTTTATCGCTATTTCTATAGGAAACCAATAAGAATAAAAATTATTGACGATATTGAAAAGTGATTCTTGTAATGTGAAATAATTAAAAGAAAAGGCAAACCATCATTGCCTGCTAATGGAAAAAAGGTTGAAAAAAAATGTTCCATTCTGCTGGTGTATTTTTGAAGCGCTAAAAATATCTTGAAAAGCAAAAATCCATTACTTTTAAAGTGTATCTTTGTATAAATAAAAATACCTTCGACATAATATTGTGGTTCATTAACTTAAAAGCCTCACTTTTCAAAAGATTATTTTGAAACCGAAAATATTATGCCGGTATCAAGTTTTTATTTTGGAAACCACTCATTTTTATTTTGTACTCACTTGACAATGTTGCGAGTTTATGACGTCATTAAACAGTGCCGCGTTGTTCCCGCGCTTCCGTTACACAACACAGGTGGGGTGCGCTTGCGCATGGTTTTTGCATACTATGTTGTACTTGATCACGACAAAAGTATTGAAATTAAATGTCGTGAAAGAAATGACAATTTGAGTGCATTTCAAAACGAGTCCTTGATTTACATTGTTGCATTTGTAGCTCACGCGATAGACTAGACTTACCCATTTCTTCCTTGGTTATGAAAAAGAACATTTTCTTTTCAAAATCAAGTATGGAGCAGTATAAGTATAGATAGAAACTAGTGTGTACCTAAAATTTTAAATAACGAAAATGTCAAAACCTTGGATCATCAAAGTTTCATCATCATCATCAACATCATCAGCCTATTAATGTTCCCACTGCTGGGACACAGGCCTCCTCTCTGTGAGAGGGAATGGGCCGTAATCCACCATCCATTTTTTGGTTCTAGGACATGCCGGTTTCCTCACGATGTTTTCCTTCACCGTTTTGAGAGCAGTGTTGATGAAATAATTTACACAAAGTAAAGCGCCTGCCTGTGCTCGAACCCACGACCTACAACTTGTAAGTCGCGGCCGGTACCACTGGGCCACCACTGCTCCTATCAAAGTTTAATTACATTAATTACTTAAGACCCCCAAAACAGCTATGCCAACCTACCAACATAATCCATTTAATAACTCAAATATAAACACCACCATTTTGATATAAAAAGGACAAAAAAAAAAACGACCAAACAAAGGTCATGCGTATTGCATGTAACGTAGTACAATTCTTCGTCAGCCTTTTGTGTTACATTTCATATGCCATTAGAAGTAAAAAAAGTATAAAGCAAGAAAAAAAACAGATAAGTAAAAAAAGATTTGGGTTCGAACACGTGGGCGTTCGATAGCATAAGGCGATTAGCTTGATGCTGTATAGCTTCTCGAAGCTTTAGGTTGATATATTGAAATAAAAGAAATTGAAAATGTAAAAGTGAAGAAAAGAATTTTGAATGAAGGTTTTAGTCTTTGTGATGACAGAATTTGATGATAAATTCTATAATCAAAATGGAACGAAACTCAGGAACTCGACACGTCATGTTGTAAATGGTATTTTTTTTGCTTCATATAGTTCAAAATTTTCTAAACCATATACTACTCAAAAATATTCCATCAACCAGAATTTCTCAAAAACCAAATGACACAAATCGATACCGTTCACCGCGCGCGCAGTGGACTTGACCGGATGATAGATATGCACTTGTGCGGGCAAGAGATAGCGCACCAACACCGCACGTTGGAACGAGACAAGCATACACGTGGCGTACGTTAGTTGCAGCTGCCGCCGACGTCACAGCTAGGGAATAAAGGGACCCGCTCAAGCGTAGACACGAGGATAAAAACATGATGTGATGCCTTCTTTGGACACTTTCTGACACACCAGAATATCCAGTTTGATAACTGCGAAATTGTTATTTTTTTATGTTCAAGTTGAAGTAACTTTTAATACAAGTACAGACTTGTTAGGGAGGGATATTTTTGAATATGTGTCTGTTAATTCGGTTATACTCCGTATTTGTTCCATCTCGATCAATAAATTATGTATTCGTACTGTGACGTGTCAAAACCATCATGATTCCGCTGTGAAACTGGGTTAGTGCTCTCTGTATTGTATAGCTCCGTCTCTCTCCCACACTGGAAGCATGATAGTTTGACACATCAGAGTAAGGTCAGTAGATTCAGCAACTACAGTTTATCTGAATTAACATAACAAAACCGCACCTGCAAGTGCAACTATCAAGTAACTAAACATCGATCAATGAAAACTAATAATTTATAAATATCTACATGCAATAGTACAATAGATATTATTAAACAATGACCAGACGGAGTTAGGTCTGAAGCACAATACAGATCTTAAACAATTGCTCGTGCGACTGTTTCCAGCAGTATCGCAAACAATTGGTTAACCCAGCTACCCAGAGCATTCGTGACGCCCGAAGATAAGGTAGCACAATAAATAAGCCTTAATTAATTCCTATGTAACATTGGAATTAGAATTTTCATTGCCAATTAGATGGAGACAATGAGCTTGCTGTGTTGTCCATTTAATATATTGGTTGTTGAATTTGTAGATACTAAATAGATAGGATATGGTTCTGTAGATACAGAATTAAAAAATAGTATGAGAGTAGAAAATGCAGTGACAAGAAAACAAGAATCTATTACTAACTGTTATCGCTGACGTTATAACAACATAAGTAACAATTTTACCAATAACAAAAGAAAGCTTATTGAATAGTAATAACAGTGACCTCAAAAGAAAACTTCGAATCCAATAAAACAGATGAGAAACGAAGATGAGAAAATATGGGTACACCACAATCCAATATTATAGCGAGCAAGCCGAGTCATTACTTACTTCACAATACTGTCTATCATCGGGAATGGAATCGTTGAAACCCGTTATAGAAGGAGCTTGCCCCAAAGATGGATCTTTAGCAAAATGATTTACATTTACTCGTGCCTTTCTACTTTCCAGATCGGAGGTAGATTGAGATTTAAATAAGCCAGGTAAAGCAGGCTTTGTAATATTTACAACTATTCAATATGCCGCATCTTGTGCAATTTTTATTTCAAATTCTATACGGAGTTACTGTGTAAAACAATTTGGAGCATGCAATTCTTCTTCCATTTCTAAACTAAATATCTGTCTAACTAACCGAATAAATCAGCAATCAAATTCTAACAATAACATTCCGAAAGAATTTTATCAAACTTGTACCAAACACGAACTTCTAAAAGCTATCGCAGAATGGTGAATTCAATTCGTCATGACACTAACTGACTCCAGTGTTCTCAAATGTACGTAATTGTCTGCCACGGTCCATACTCGCAAATTATCGCAATATAATATTGAAATTGTTTATGGCTGAGCGTAAAATTGTGATATGCTTCAATACGATTTTGTTGCATGTTGAGCTTTGATTCAGTTATGTGCAGAAGTATTATGTTTGAGATTCATCTATTACTTCAAGTCACGTACGATATACAGCAAAGCGAGTATGTAAGTGAAAGCACTGTTTGGTTAAAATAGGAAATAATTAATTGACAATATCAAGCTTCCTTTAGTTATTAATTAACCGTTGCCCGAAAACTACATAGCAGAACTATCAAAAGATAAAGCCTATAATCACATCACATTATGCGGAACGATTTCAACAAATTACTCAATGTTGAAAAGGCGGCTTCTTCCGAAGATTCATTAATCACGAACATAAGAACGATAGTAAATCGAATATTAGTCCGAGGTATACAAATGGCGTCAGCAGAGAAGTAGTTACCGTACAATATGTCTTCTACCAGTTTTGAAGCTACAACTTTTTGATGTGCATGTAATTTTTCAAAGTGCCTCACTTATTGCGGTTATATTTTAAAGTTGAGCAACTTGTTTTGTTACTGGTAGTTTGGGTGTTGGCTACTTTCGAAAACGATTATAGTTTGGTTTAGAACACTACTGATCGGGTGCTTATTTCTTATAGGATCATTATTAGTCCTGTTTCATATGTGACATATTGAATTGCTTCATATTTTCAAAATTGAATCAACATTCTTGTCTTCTGTTAGTTTTCAACTGACTAACGACCACTTTTATTTCATTCCTAGATTGCCCTATTATCTTGCTAGATAGACACCTTTGGGCAAAACTGTATTTCATTTAGACTTCACGACTCATATCTACAGTCGTTTCCACTTCTACCTCCAATCCTTTTCAACGCATGCATAAAATTAATCATAATTATCCCGTAGCTTCGTGAACAGCTAAATTATGAGCAGCGTCGTTTATCCAGGGTACCAGACCCGCTAACAATGACTAATAGTCTCGATGAAATAGATTTGTTGCGTGTGCCAATTATGGAAGTGGGTGATCGTAAATTACGTCGTCAGGACAGACAGAATCTAAGTGGTCTGTTTTATGTATAGGAATATGATGAATTTTAACACCACTTCGTAAGTATTGTGTGGTGAGAGGAGCGCTCAAGGCAAAATTGTAGGTCTGGAATTGGCAGTAAATTTCAACGATTACGAAAGTAAAGCCCTTAAATTACATCACCTGTTCTTAGTTCTCGTGCCGCTTTGTTCGTTGAAAGAAAGATATCGTGAATCGTTTAACAATGAAGTGTTGAATCATTGTCACAACCTTTGAATAACATACGAACGTCCAAGCACTCCATTAGACGCTATTCAAGCTTGAAATCCCATCCTCTATTTACAGCATTTACTGAAACCTCGAACAAAAACATCATCTAATTAGAATCAATAGTCATGTCCAATTTTCTTTTAAAGGTCACGAAATGGTTTGCGACCCGCAGGTTAAAATCCCTAGGGGAATCAGCTTAAATATCCCATATATGTCTAAACCACAATAGCCTGGATTCACGATTTACTGTAATACCCCTACTTTAAGCCCGTAAACGGCATATTTAGGCCGACTGTCGAGGATCCACTGAACACCATTATTTGGCTAACAAGCTGTTATATTTGGAGTTCTTGTTTTCCGTAATTTTGTTTTCATTGTTTACGGTTATCAATGCGTATATTTATAGCAAGTATGGAACCAAATTGTTGTTCCACATATGGATTTAACTATGGGAATGAAAATGGTTCTTAGTTTAAGGTCCTTAAATCACCATACAGAATTGAATGTGTATCATATAACTGCAGCAATGAAACAGTTTAAGTATCAATATTTCATTGAACGTGGGTACCTCATTCGAAATAGATTTCTCCTTATCCTGCCATCATTAAACTTAGATATTTATTAGCTCTGACGGTGCGTGACTTATGGCGGTGAAAGCGCCCTCTAAATGATAAATTTAAAGACTCTTTAAGCAGACTTAACCGGCGTCCCATACCGACATGCATTATTAAAGTTGAATATTAAAATCCATGTTCTAACAAAATTTATTTAATCGCATAAAACATTCAAGTTTGACCGCAAACAATAATCTGTGGATAAATCATAGTGTAGGCTCACACGCGAGGTGAATCACGGTTCCGAGAAAGCGGAAACGGCCAAATTCTCCGTTCTTTTTATGGTATAAACCGACGGAATAACATGACACGGTTGCCATCGCTCCCGGCTGGGCCTTTTTGTTGTTTTTGTAAAATAGACGGTTAGTACGAGCGTCGTGCGTCGAGCACCTGCGCTGGCGCACCCGGTGCAAATCTCGGAGGGTGCGATGCCTTCGAGCTCCGGGCGAAGGGAGACGCGCAGGTAAACGGGCCCGGCCATCGCTGTAGCAACCGAGATCAACGAAACTATGTAGTTTCGAATGCGAATAATGAATTGAGACGTTCAAACAGCCTGTTACTTGTAATATCATATCTAATCATTTAGATGTAATGAACGTAATTACAGAAAAGAAAATGCTCGGATCTCACGTGTTACGCAACTACCGTGCACATCGCATGCGCAGCGTGCGTGTGTCCGCGGCTGCCGAGCACCGGACCATTCTCAGCACAAATCATCACAGACAGACAAAAAACGAGCCATGGAATAGGTTTAGAGGTATTAATTACAGCAGCGGCAGCGGCCGACACGATACTCCGGTATTATATAATTAACCATTACCGAGTGTGTCGAAATCCCACGTGGAGGTTATTTTATTCATTAAATTGTCGTATAAATGATGTATTTTGGTTTATTATTCGCGCCGACATAATTATAAAGCTTGATAAATCATCACATAATTTTCATTTTTGGTTTTCTATGATGCCGTCTATGTGGATGACGTTATAATGTTCTCTTAGGTCCCGAAATTGCTGGTGATCACGCGATTTTCGACAAAGATGAAGTAAGTAGCAATTAAATTTGTTTATAATCCACGATGTTGAGATACGGGTTGAATCTAAACAGATTTAAATGGTCTCACGGTCCGCAAATGGGTATTTAACCGTCAACGGTGACTGGCCTTCTGGTTTCAGTAGCTTTATAATAATACTTAAGCATTTACGCATGTCAGTCAAGACTCGCGGACCAGATGTCGATTTTAAGCTCATACCGTTATTACCAAGACTTGGAAGTCCGACTGAGTAAAGGATAATCCATATAATTAATGGTATTGTTTCAGCAGGATCTCGCGCAGTCGAAGCCACGTTTAAATCATTAAGTTTTAGTAGCCCATCAACTGTAGAACGTTCTAGATTTCTTCCAGTTTCGCGAGATTTGCTGGCACCCAGTTCGTGTTGATCTGTGATGTGTATGTGAACGGCTTACGATGAAGCTCAAAGGAATGTCAAAATCTTTAGACAATAGGTTGTTAAAATATATGAATCACTATTTTCATAGAATTCAAACACAAATACAATTTCAAGTAGGTATTTTGCAACACATTTGGTCCTTCCAGACTTCTATAATCTTCAGACTAACTGCCTTGTCATGAATCACCAAAATAGAATATTAAATAGATCCTAACCAACTACACACAAAAAAAAACAAAAGGGAACTGGGATACCCCAAAAAATCCCTTCCAAATTGCTACAGCTCGTTAAAAACACCACGCCGTATAAAACAATGAAGAACAGCAGGTAGAAGACAAGTGCAACTTTACGGCTCTTTGTAAGTCGCCACAATAAGAGGACCTGGCAACGACAACTTTACCGGATTCCACTCTTCCGGACAACGTACTTACCTACTCTATTTTGAGAGCACTTTAAACAATAGTTTTGGGTTATTAAGTGTTGACTGTGCTTTTGACTTCGAAAGGAAGTTGTTAAACGATAAAATTTTAAATGTTGGGTAATAGTCTAACTGTATTGATTTTTGGAGTGAGGTTCTTTATTTTAAATTACAGACGCGTCTCTGGCAAAGATTTTTAATTTGTTTTGAAGCAGCCTGATGTACCTAAAGTAACCAAGTAAATAGGTTTTTAATATGCGTATAAGATATCCAAATCCATATTCACTATTATAAATTCGAAAGTAACTCTATTTGTATGTGTGTCTGTTATCTTTTCACGCCTAAACCACTAAACTGATTTAGATAAAATTTGGTATGGAGATAGTTTTTATCCCGGTATTCATCCTTAAGAAAAGAATCTGTGGACTAATCATTTCTCAAGTAAGGCTGCCCACACACTTATGATATTATAGCGCGATTAAAATGAAGACTATTCAAAGCACCACATTACTTTAGCAACAGCTAGTAATATACAAAGTAGTATAAAGCAAAAAAAATTGCTTAATATTTGAATGACGACTACAATGAATGCTGATACAATTAAGTTTAAGTACACAATCAATCATGGACAGTCAAAAATCTCTGATACCACGAGACAATACATTACTAAAATATAGGTAGCCAAGTAACAAATATCAGCCAGAATCCGGAACCGTTCTAAATCGTCGATTTAGATCAGACAGCGTTCATTAGCCAATGAGGTTGGATTTCGACAAAGCACCGAGGTCATACCACAATGACTGTTTTGGATAACACGTTGCTAGCTTTTTTGGTGCCATATTTTTGAAGTAAACTTTATTTTTACCAGGTAAATGTAAAGTTCTAGTTTTTTTTTGAACTATTATAGGCTCGCGTTTGACCACTTTCTCATCTTCATGGTAAGCGATGATGTGGTCGACGATGGTGCACGCTTGCCTAGAAGTAACCTATTCACTCTTCCTTTGTAAGGAATTTATTTTAGTTAGGTTAAATGAAAAGGAGAAAGGGGATGGCTTTGGCAGTAGGACATAATGTAGGCTGAATAAAAATAACCTAAGATATGGCACGTGGCAATGTTACTGAGAAGAAGATTATTTCCAATGACCTAAGCTAGAAGATGAATTGCAAAATCCTCTTGTAGTGTCGATATATTTTTTTAAGAACTAATCAGAATAGTTATTTTCAGTCCAATATTGAAACAGGGTCATCAAGACACCGATTCAACACAAACAAGCTAGCTCACATAGACCATTTCCTCAAAGACTTCCATTAACCGTTCATAGCCCAAACCATTCATAAAGTATCCAGTTTCATTCGAATGGTGCCCATTTCGGCGATGTGCGCCTGCGCATGTGGCTTGATAGCGGCGTTCACACGGTACGTACGATAGAGCTTCCGAGAGTGGCCTTCCGTCGACTTGTCCAGACCTGACCCGCTATCGGACCACTTCCGCCGGACACCGCAAACGACAATGTTTGTCTCAGTATCATAAGTGATAATGATAACTTGGACATGGATAATAATATGTATTTTTTGGACAATTTGCGAGCATTTGGATCAAGGTCAGCTATGGGATATGAGGGAACTGTTCGTGAAAAATTGTTGTGCAATTTTGTAATGATAAAAATTTTAAGATAGTATTTTATTTTTTGTAAAAATAGCTTCTGAATATTTGGTTAAATATTTCCTCTAAAAAAGGTTTTGTATCAACCTGTGTTCCACTGCTAGACAGTCTCCCCTATAGCTTACCATTCTTCTATACACGATATTGCTTATTCGGAACATCTTCTTCCTTATTCGCGAATTACGAAAGACAAAATACTCAAAGGAAAGTTTAAAGAGATAAGCTATAAAAAAACAAGTAACAGGCAATATTTGTACTATATTGGCACTAAGGAACGTGTGACACAGAACAGTCTTCACACAGCGATTGCCGCAGTTTCCTCAGTTTTATGCGCATGCGCCGCTCCCATCATTATCCGTCTAGCTGCGCGCGCAATATTACGAAAATATCATATTCACACGAAATTAATTGACGTTTCTTAATGCTAAAGCGATCGCCTTCATTGTTTTATAAGATTATCCGATATATGGGGAAACCTGTGGGACGAAATTACTCTCATTTGAATTTAGATTCAAAGATTGTTTAGTTGAAACATTTCCACGGAAGTCATAAGAATTAAAATAACGAAGCAAGTTAGTTATAATCATTAGTAGACAACTTTTTCTCTGTCCAAACATTTGATATCATGAGAATCAATCTTACAAAATCTGTGCAATGAATAAAACCCGAAATAGATTTGTCAGATTTGATTATGAATCAGTGTTCTAGATAAAGCACAAAAAGCTAGCCACACCTACACTCCAAACCAAAGTACAGACTTTAACACAATTTAACCTCTTTAATATTCAAATTCTACCTACATAATCCCGACTTACACAGATTAACAAACACTCACCAAACTCACCCGAACATGCTAATAGCCAGACACAATTAAGTTGACAACCTAACCAAGCGTTAAGCATCAGTCTGGTTGCTTGTCTGAGAGTCAGCAGACATCATGCACCAGTTGTTTTGAGCCATTCCGTAATCCAATTACGGCAGACTGTATGACCTTATGCCACCTGTAGAACGTTACTTAAAGATTGGCAAGTTGATTGTAAGTTGTGAGTTTAATTATGATAGTTAAACTGAATATGAAACTTCAAATGTTTGAGGGCTTTTGTTTGAAGGGATTGGTTAAAAATCTGATGTAAATTTGGACTAAGATACAACTGGTATGAAATAAGATGTGTTTGAAATAAGAGATAACAATCGAGATGAATGACGTGCGATTGAAGAGACATATAGTGAATTATTAAAGGCTGATGACGACGATGACGATGAGTTTGACGCCAGAAGAGAAGAAAATAAACTTTAAGTAATAAGATTACTTTAAGATAAGCGTTTACAGCAGAAGCAAAGAAAATATCACAAATAAAAGCTAAGTTATGTCCAGCAGAAGAAAAAAACTAAATTCCCACAAACACATGAAAGATTTCACATTCACACGTCATACGTCTCAATTACAATTTGAAACAAAATAACTCACTCTCACACGTCATTCCAGTTTTTGCATATTACCAAGGTACTTGATGATCTATTCTTGATTGCACTTTGGTACCGTTATGAGGCTGCCGCTGACCGCCTCGAAACAATGAAAGGTCATTTCGTAATTCATCATTTGTAGCTGCCATCTTATCTCGAAGCTTTATCGTATTTGTTTTAATAATGAAACTGCTGTTGGTTTTTATTGATACGTTAAGCTTTGTTGGTTGTATTGTGAAAAGCTTTTGTGTATTGTTTTTTTACTTTATATGGTGGACATTATTGAATAAACAACTGGTAATATAGGTCTAATACATTTTTCTATCGTCATACTGAGCTTAAGTGAAGACAGTTCATGGATTATATGCATGAGGAAAACTGTTTTCAGAGGATATAAGAATGCTGTCTAGATAACGACCAAAGACATAATCAATCATTTTTTTTAATTATGACGAAAGAGATACAATCAGAATTCCTATTTCAATTTCAGCATTACACTAATACAATGAACTTACTGCCAAATTAAATTCCACACCCAGTTTTTGCTCTGACTTCATTAAAAAATCGTAACGAACGAAATGAGTTTCAAATCCAGAGCTCGGGACAAAACAAAAGATGTATACCATCTTGAAATAGTAGATTTGTAAGACAAAAATGATTAATGATGGGCACGTAACAAGTGATGTACGAAGCTCTCAAACTTTCACACTAATGATTATAAAGACAAAACAGTTTCAGAAACTTGATCTCTATGCTTCTTTAGTGATTTATAATGTGGAGTATGGTTGAAGTTATTTGCTGCTGACATGGATTTGTGATGGATTACATAAGAAACTTCGAAGTAAATTAGACGACGACGTTGAGCTGCATCTTCGCCGTCTTCATCGCAAACAATGTCGTCTATGCAAGTATTATCTTTTTCAACAAAGCTAAACTTGTATGTATCTTCTTGTTTATCATTCAAACTTGATTATGCAATAGGTAGTTCTGTCACTACAGCCATCACTAGTCAGCACTAAAAATATTTTAAGCTCAACCACGCCAAGAGAGGATTCATAAAACGTAATCTCTCGTGGATATGGGGACCATAAAACCCGAAACTCAGAGGTACACAAGTTTATCAGAGGCCATCCAAATGCTTTACACGTATGCCCACATGGCACAATGTATTTTGGAATAATTTAAAATCAATTATGTTCGGTTAGAAATTCCACAAGTCTTAAGTGGACGCTGTTTCGTAGAGTGATTTGTTTGGCTTTAAGATTTGTGCTGGCACTTTCTTGTTTAAAAGTACCAGCTTTAAGATATTTTGCTTTATTGTTCAAGATTATTTTAAAATGAGTCATTCTTTGTTTAATTTGATTCTGAATACCGTTGTCACCTTCATACGCGTTGAACTATGATTAGAAGAATCTGATCCCATAGCAGGACACAAAATGTCTAAATTTTTGCAAAATTCCAAATTTATAGAAACCTAAGAGGATAAAGAATACTGCACTGTTAACCGTTAGCCAAAACCTACACAACCGTTTGTATCCTAATGACTCCGTAGAACACAACAATCGTTACGATATGAATTTTCAAAGTAGCTAAATACCACCAGACATTAGATCACAGACATAGATTATCATAACTTGAGATAAGCTTTGCTTTCACGATCGTCTAGGCAACAGAAGACACAAGAACAGAAGGACCATTACTGATTAAACTAGTAAATAAGTTTCAAACGCTGAAATAAACAAAATAATTGTTAAAACAAGCGAATTCGTCTCCAAAGTTAGAGACTGTATCATTTTAACAACTTATCTAAATTCATTATCTCCTATTTCTAAAGTGGCACTTCTGTCCAAACTTGTCTATTTTTCGTCTGGATTGACTTACTATGCAATTAGGAACCAGACTGGTAATTTACAATTGACAGGTTGAAAAAAACGCGGGACAGCTAGACGTAAGACGGTATTTAAAATTATGAATTGGATCTAGTGAAGTGTAATGGACTTTATTAATACTTTGATTGCGAATAGTCGCAGTCATTAAAATAACTTGAAGCAAATAAAATAACTATGGACAGTCAGATGTGGTTAAAACTTAAAGAAAATTGAGAACAAATAAAAGATTTGTAGAAAGAAGAAATAAGATTTAGCAAATATAAGTTTTAGAAGAAACAAAAGTTGATTCAACTGGAGAACTTAGAAGGTCAAAGTTCTAATATGATAAAATTCTGGGCTAGTACGAATAAGGATACTATCGGACCTAGGATAGGATCGTGTTAATAATCGTTTCAAAGGAACCGAAAACGAACAAAGATGAATAAATGCAAGCTACGTCCTACATAAATAAAAGGAAAGTTCACAGAAAACGCCCGATAAATCGATTCGAGGACACCAGAAAAATAAGTAATTAATTTATCGATACACATTCGACGACCGTACAATCGATAGTATGCACTAATGGATCATCGTTTTGTTATTCATATCGATTTAGAAACTATCACAAACCATTGTAGAATAAAAATGCTGACAAACTTAACTTTGCGGTTGATATTATAGTAAAATCTTCTTTAAATAATGACGAAAAAGTTTTTTGGTTCGTAATTAATGTTTGTCGAACTTCTAAACGTGGGAGAGGATTCAGACATTTGATACGGGAAAAGAACCCACAACCCTTTGGTTTTGGACTTTGAAGGCACCAAATGGACAAATAAAAGGTAATAGCCGATATATTTACATGAAGCTTAGTATGTTAAAGAATTATCAGGTTTCTTTGACCAACCAGTAAAAAGAAGAAATTGTTTGGATTAAAAAAGTAGAAATGAACTTATCTAAAGTAAATACACTTAGGAGCTGTATCTGTTACGGAGAAATTCTGAATACATAAGAAACTGATAAACATTTGTTTTTACTCTTATCTGAGAATAGAACTCTGATATATACTGCATAGTCACCGATTCAAGGGGCATCGAAGGAGCCACGGTATTGAATTATGTTGTTTTATATGGTAAGGTACCATATGAACCCTGAACATACATATAAATAACTTCAAACTCTGATACAAAGAATAAACCATTGACGCATACTCAAGCCCGCAATAAAAGTCCTAAACAGAGCAGAATCTAACACTTTTTTTACCAAAGATGATTTCAATGTTAATTTTTTTCTTCGCCCTTCTCAAGCCACATTTTAACACTTTTTCATTTTTGAATCCCGCCACGAAACTTGCTTAGCTCGAGGCTATGTTTGGAGTTCGTGACAGCGGCGCGGGCGCAGGCTTATTATTAAAGCAAACGGACGAACGGACGGCCGATAACTACTAGTGCATATGCATGGAGGCAACGTAAACACTAGAACAGAATGTGTTAGAATATTTTGAAAGAATCATCCAGGATGCCAGGGAATGCGGTTTTGAATAAGCTGTATTTATGTCCACGTAAGAGGTCTGGTTTAAAACGTTTAAAACTAGATGAAATTAGAATTAAGAATAATAAAATGATGTTTATTATTATAATGATAGAAATACATAGTTGCAAGTCAACGAGTATAATTAGTCGAATGATAAGACATGCTTATCTTTGGGGCATTTCTGTCTATCACTTCTAAGAATTTTAGAGTTGAATTTGCAAAAAAAAACCTAAATCGACAACACAGTTCAAGCCGATATGAACGCGACAAACACAAGTAAGGCGTTGGTTCCCAATCGAATTCAATCTTAAGATGACAAAGTATCTCGGGTGACATTTCTTTCAATATTTTACCACATTTCTCATAAGAAGCTGAAACCATGCGGGCGTGTTATGTAAAAATAATTGTTTTGAGGTTTTCCACGTCACCAAAGAGACTGCGACATGTTTTTATTACGCGTGCGCCACCAGTATTGTATGGGAAATGTTGGTTTCCCATGCGAAAGTCTTCCATTGTCTGCCTTTTTATAGATTTACTTCACAATATTGTTGTTTATTTGTTAAAAAATAACGTTAATCAGCCACATTAACTTTAGTTCTTGTAGATAATAATTAGGGGCAAAAAAATCTATTTCATAAATAGTCGTAATGGCTCTGTAAATACGAGTACATCTAATGGTGGTATCTATTGATGCCATTTGCAATTTATTATATTGTATTCCTTACTGGGCTACGCTTGATGGGCTGTAAAATCTTTAAAGTAATTAAATGTTTTAGTGATACTTGTAAGAAATAAACACACTCGCCTCTTAAAGATGTTTGTAATTACTTTGGAAAAGTCACTGGTGTCATTTAAAAGGTAGTAATTATTATAAGAAATGTTGACGAATTGTCGTGTTAAGATCATGATCAAGTACATGGAACTTGTCACAAATATGGATAAATCATAAAATGCTCAGGACAGATTTATCACTTTCAAAACTCATCCCCTCTTAGTTGATATCGTCAACCTGTCTATCAGGGCTGTCACTTACTTACCTAAAATTCTGATACATGCTTTGGGAATTTATTTGTGCCGCTATCCGCTCCAAAAAAAAAATTAAGTATGTTATATTGAAATTAAGGGTTCTATATTCATCATTTGCATTTATTACGCAAACCGTTGAAGTTACTCAAACCATGCCATTGTTGCTAGTTACTTTATATTAGCATACCCTGTAAAAGCCCATAATTATATTCTTACCAAGTAAAACCTCACACACAAAGAAGCAACATGCTCAGGCACTTATAGATAGAACAAAAGATATCAATGTAAGTGAGAGTAAGAGACAACCCTATTTGACATCCGTGAGGTCCAAACACGGGCGTGTTGGAGCACCGTGCCGCTGCGCAGGCGCTCTGTTGTGTGAGCAAACAACGCTAGGAGATAACTAGGGATAGATACTGAGATGTGTAAGGCATAGATGAAGGTGTGGTTGAATTTTTGTTGTAGCCTGATTGAGAATAGAAGACTTGTTATATTGAGGATGCAAATGAAACGATTTAGCTTGATAGGACAGTAAATAACAACAATTATGACAATGTTAAATCCATTGCAAAATAAAGCAAGCATTACAGAATTTTATAGCAACCTTTATTATAATGTAGCTAGTACGCGATTACCGAAAGCATATACACACTGATAAAAATCTCCCAACAGCAAACGATCTAATCACTTTTATGTCCATTTTACAGTATAAGGTTGCCCATTGTAACTTTTACAAGCTTTACAAATTTATAGGTGCTGATTGAAGCAGTGTACTTGAATTTATAAGAGTAAATTAAGTTGTTAAAGGCATTGATCAGTTTATGACGAGCAGCAGAATTGATGTGGAATTTATTATCTTTGTAGACTTTATTTTCGTTGTTGGAATAGCCATTCCTGGAAGTCTAGACCGTGTCCAATCAGTGGCAAATTATGTAAAGGTATTTCTGGTTACTTTACTAATTTCTTGTCAAGTTTATTTCTTGTAGACTTGTTTATTATTGTAGACTGTTTATAGCGGCTATACTTTTTAATGTTAAAATTTAATAAAGTTTCATAAACTAAAATTTTTGCATCGACAAAAGGTAAAATCTCATCAAAGCGTGCATTGCTCATAAGTTGTAAGCTTTCGTCAAACAAGCTGTAAGCGCCCTCAACTGCATATGAACCTAGCATTCCGACAATGTATTTCAAAGACATGTCAGAGCATAAACTCCTAAGCATAGCGCCAACTTGAGTGGTCATTACCATCAGAAAGCCGTCATTATGCTCAAAAAGAGTTGACAGTTAGTGTCTCATGGTCGTAAACACATAATTAGCAATTTAGTAAACAGTTAAAACCTGTGTGGTCTAAACTCTGTACTGAGTCCACGTATATGGCAAAACCTAGGTTTGTCCCAACGTTAGACGAAATAGAAACTGATATATCAATGCAACAAAAACTTTGCTCCTAATTTGGTAAGACCAGTTAAGTATCATTAAGAATTATTGCTGATTTATGTGAAGTCTGGCAATATTATGTTAATTTCGCTTTGAGTATATTAAGTTGCCGTGTGATTGTGATTGGCTGGAAATAGAAATATGATATGATTGACGTTGAAGCTAAGCATTTGGCTGACACATACATAAAACATGTCTAACACAGACCTTTAAGATTTTACAAAGCTGGTGCAGAAACTCAATAAATTTAAGCAAACATGTGTAAGAAAATTAAGTATTTCTAAACAGAAAAGCTAAAAAGCTACGTATTGTAACCTCTGCGAGTTGGAACTGTTCAAATATTCAATGTTTCTCAGACTATGTACGTTACAAATAAGTAAAGGCGATTCGCAGAACAATTTCTTGTAGTGGACACCCGAAGGCATGTTATGATTTTGCAAATTCAAACTTTATTTAACACGAAATAAGGTTGTTTATTGATGGTGTTGTTACAACAGATGCAAATGATGTAGATTAAACGAGAAATTGGTCATATAGGGTACACTTTAGTTGAGATTTATTTGTGACATTGTCCAGTAACCCCGGGCAAGTGACTGGCGGCTACAACTTGGACAATTGGCCATTAATTGCGCGTGTTTATAGAAATGGAGCGGACCGTCTGTTTGTACAACATGAAGCCGAGCGAGTTATATATATATCATGGATGCGGTATAAATTGAAAAAAAAAATACATGGGCGCTAAGAATAAAGCCAGTTTTTTTTTAATTCTAGTATGTCTTTATTGGTGATATTGAAAATATAAATAATACAATCATCTGAAAGTAGATTATCAAAGATATTTTGGATGCAGTAGATCTTATTTCAATTCGTCAAAACGATGCGTTCGAACACCCTTGAACCTGCGGATTTCATAAGTAATTCTACCACTACAAAAGATCAAGCCCCGTACTCATAAACTTGACATCCATAACTTTTACCTGCCATTGTTATATTGTTGTAAATAGAGCGAGATAGCAATAGTATTAACAACCGACAAGATTCAGTCAAACCAAGAAATGTTAGTGTCAATTCTATGAATAGGGGGTTTAATTCTAAAGCTAATGACTTTTTGTTAAGTTAAGATAGCAAATTCTTAACCAAAACGTCTAATCTTGAAAGGGCAGCAATTTCTAAGAAGCATTGATTACACAGGTAGAGATATTATGGTCTTTTTTTTATAAAATCTCTGAACTATTTAGCAACTGATAAGAAGCTTCTTTATTCAAATTATCTGTAAAAAATTGTATATAATAACATAGTGCTCAAACGATTCTCAAAAGCAATCGCTTTGATGAGAATTCGAGATATTTAGAAATAAGGGTTTATAAGCTATATTTACGTAACTCAGGACGCGTTAATCCTTAGATAAAGCAATCTGAATTAACTACACCACGCTTCCAGAAACATATAAGAACCTTTGAACCGAGATAAACTGACAATCTAAACGACTAAAGCGAAAACTTGCAAAACACACAAACGGAAATCATTAATGATTTTAAACAATATTTGAGGCACTGTGTCCATAACATTAGCCGTTAGTTTGTTTGGTTACACCCGGTAACGTGGTGAATGTCAGCTAGGTACTGGAATAATTCGAAATACTCAAGCCTAGATAAGAACATTTTATTGGGATTGTTGACAATGGTGGATGTAGAAGCTGAAGATATTCGTTGTTTAGATAGTGGCAAACATATTTTGAAATATTGACCTATACTGAATAATAGAATGGGTTTCTGTAATGATGACGAAGGTATAAGAATGTTTCCAGAAAATGTAATTGCTTGTTAAAATTCGGTCATAAACAAAAGCAGGTGACAAAAATATGAAATCTAAACACATGTTCCCCATCCAGTAAACATTTAAAATGAGAAATATTACTAAAATAAGCAATATAAAATCGAATCACAGCACAGATTTACGTTGAAATGCGTCCGTTTATCTTCGTCGCATACAAAACAACTAACAATTACCAAAACAGAAAAGAACTTTCCCTCAAAATCGAGAATTTATATACACATTGTCCCTTTCTAAACTGTAAAGTGACAACTAAGGTTGATCAATATTCAAAATGTCCCGGCCGAGTCCCGACCACAGAAATCGTGTGGAGATGCATCGAATACCAAATGATGGGCCAACATTGGTATTCACCCAGACCAGTATAGGTGAACACGCCGAGAAGTTGTTTTATAGAATTAAACTGTTCTTTCTTATCACTAGATCTAGGATATTCCGATGTTTTTAGATTAGTATAGAGCAGACAGCTTTCTGGAAAACTACACGCGTTATCTCGTGATTTGCTGATATTCCAAAACACTATTAGGTACAAGTAAAACAAAAACAGAAAAAATGTAAGGTTTTTGGCAAACGACCAAAGCCATTTTGTGAGCCTACTGTCAAATTATAGAAGGTGCAGAAGCTTATTGCAGAAGGATAGACTATGTTTAAGCTATAAACGCACAAGACTGCAGTACGAAATCGGATATAATTATAGAAATTTGTCATTTTGTCATAAACGAAGCAAAACAAACTTTCACCATTGTTAATACTAAGAACAAATCAACACCATTAAAAGATAAAGTACTAAAATTAAATTAAAAGCAATAAAAATATTTATTAGTCGGTAAATATAGGAAATTAACTTCGAACAGTTTTGCTAAGGTAATTTAAGAAGGTAATAAAACAGAGTTGATTTGTTGTATATTTTCTAGAGGTAGAAGTGTTACAACAATTGAGAAATATTTTGAGTGATCCTGAGAGCTTACAACCAGGAAACAAAACGAAAGCCGAGCCAATGATCATACAATTATAAACCTATGTTAAGTCGACTTCCAACAGTTGCCAGTAAAAATCTTGAAGTAAAGCCAGTTGAATTTAAGTCAGCAGAGATGAATAACAAAGAGTTGACGAACGTAAAGTATCGGTAAATTAGAAATATAACTATAGCTGCGAGACTTTAACGAAGAAATTTTTACTTTAGTTATTACGTTCTAACGTAATACCAATAAGCAAGGAAGAAGAGGATGAGCCAAACATTCATACATATTCAGAGAGGATGGGATTAGGAGATTTGTATGTAGAAGTATTAGCCGCACGGCAACAGTACCCGTTGACGGAAGACGAACCAAAAATTGTGGGGTTTTTGTACTCTCTTTGGAAAGGTACTTATTGCTTTGGTACATGTGAATTTTAGGAAATGTTTATTTGGTGTGTAGCGTTAACGTGTTATTAATATTAATGCAATCGAGAATAGGCACGCAGATGTAACAAATTGGCAATCTGAAGTAAAGCGCATAGCTATAACTGTCGAATACATTATACCTACGGATATATAGCTTGTTCTAAATACAATGTCCGACGTGGATACCAAATATTACAGCCTACAAGCTAAGCCTACTAGAATCGAGGTACAAAATATCAATGTTCAGAGCTGAAAGCGAGCCGATGCCATAATACGAGCTCGGGTTACGAGCAGCGCTTAACGTCAACAAACGCGGCACAATTAAAAAACATTAAAAATGCGATGCGTTGAATTCACTCCAGTTTTTAAAACGACTCGTTTCACAAGTCCCTACTGTGAGAACCGACCGGTAACCCGACCAACTACTAAAGACATCGGCGCGCCGAAAGCTCGCTAAGCAAGCGCGCCAACTCAACTCGGTCGCGTAAACTTGCAGACCGCGCTTTCATAAGCTCAACTACTTGTATAACTAGCACTCACCTTCGACACCATGGATCCTGGCGGCCAGTGTCGACAGCACGATGAAGATTGACAGCAATTGAATCCCATAATCCGGTATAAAGTTCCTCGACCACATTTTGTAACACAACATTCACACATGGATCACACACATTTGTTTTACTCCTTCTATGTCGTTTGAACACTAAATAATCAACACTCACGGAACTAAATGTAAGAATTGACACTTCATTTTGTTTTGTAACTGTTGTTACGTCGAAAACATTTGTTTATTGGACATTTTAGCGGTAAAACACGTTTGAAAATAACGTAAAGCCCGGTAGGAACATGCGCAGCCGCGTCCCGCTCGCATCTGACGGCTTTGTCCGTAAATACACAGCGTACGGTAAATCAAAATGGCCGCCAGCGCGCCTGTGTGCGTGCGCACCCCTTGTAAAAATACATATTTTGGTATCTAAGCTTTATCACTTAGTTTAGAGACTAGTTTTAATCATTTGAAAACAGAAAACAACTGATTTAAGTCATGAATTGTAGAATATTTGGTTAAAACACCGTGAGAACCGAATTACGCACACATACAAACGTACGCGCAGGAATGTTGATTCAATGGAGAAATCAAGCGATTCAGCAGCGCTGTGTGCGCGCAACCAATCAAGAGCTTTTGAACTTTGTCGTTCAAGCGCCACAACACAGATGGCGCTTTGATATATTTTAATTAGGGGTTGAATTTTAAACTATAATAATTTGAATAAATAACTGTTTCGTATTTCTAACGGTTTATATAATTATTTATAAAAACTTACCTGTAGCGGAATCAAAGATCGGGATATTCGATATTCTGCGTTTGTCAGTAGCATTGTTTAATCAATAACTTCGTTGTTCTGACTGTTATTGTAAACCTAGCCAAAGGGTATAACTCGCATTTCTTATTATTAATCACACAAAGACAATATATAACAATGGCCATGTGTTATCAAAAACATCCCTTCGAAATAGAAACAGAAGACCGGCTCACTACTATCAACACTAAAATATTTGAGATAAAAAAGAAAATACAACTATCAGGTGCGTATGACAGACCAACAGATGAATTTATGTTTTAAGTTCAATTTTCCTTTAAAACTATAATATTGGTATGATTTGTTGAAATCTTAAAATGTAGTAGGTAAGAATTTATTTCCACTGAAGAAAAAATTCGTTAGAAGGGTCTTAAAATCTACCTTGCCTAAACTTACTCACAATAATTATTATATTCCCACAATTTTCGTCACAGAGGGCCAAAGAAAATCAAACTTCGAGGAGAACGAAGCAGAGAAACAACAGAACAATGACCTGATAGATACGTTGAAGAAGGAAATAAAAATGAGGCTGACAGAGCTGGCACAGGCTCGAGCAGTGATTGGAGAAGAAGAGGTGCAGATCAAGAAATATCTCAATGAAGTTTGTCCTATGGGGGACAAAAGCGCTGATAAGGTACTGTGCAATGCTATATAGATTACTAGCTCCTGCCAGCGGCTTCATCTCAGAATTGAGATTCAGGAATTATCACAAGGTAACGTACTTCCGGGATAAAAAAGTATTCTAGGGTGCAATCTATCTAGAACCAAACAGATAGACAGACGGACTTTCGCATTTGTAATAATAATAGTAAAAAAATTACGGAATCTTCATGTTTATTTAAAACTGAAAGAACCAACAACAAAAAGCAACATTAATATGGCACGAATAAAGTACCTACTTATAAACTACTAGCTGCTCCGCGCGGCTTCGCTCCCGTGGACCACCACAGAGGACCCGTTTTCGGGATAAAAAAATAGCCTATGTTACTCAGGAATAATGTAGCTTATTATTGGTGAAAGAATTTTTTAAATCGGTCCAGTAGTTTCGGAGCCTATTCGGTACAAACAAACAAAAAATCTTTCCTCTTTATAATATTAGTATAGATTACCAACGATAATAGTTCTTCTCGCAGAGAAAGGTCATATTTTACTCTCTTTACAGATAATACACAATCTAGATCTAAAAGTGACAGAACAGAGAAAGATTCTAGACTTACTAAAATACGAGAAGAGAAGTAAAAAGAAGAAACTCGCAGAGTTGGAAAAGGAATACGAGCATCTTCTGATAGAGAACAATAAAGGGATTCTGGTGAAATCTAAAAACAGTAGCAAAGCTAGGAAGGTAAGTACCTACTCGACTTATCCTAAAACTACAGATATATTTTTGCTGAGATTTTAAGAAAGTTTTACGAGCGAAACTTGGCAACGAAGTTTTAAATAAATCGTCAGAAAAGTTGTGTTAAATTGTGTTGGTTTTCACCACAAACTCTGATTCGTTTTTTGAACGAATTAGGACTTTGCCGGAAATTCATTGTATTGGTATAATGGTTTGCTAAATTGTTAGTATATGTATGAACTAATGATTTAATTTACGCGCAGCACGTTTCGCACTTAGAAAACGAGATTCATAAGGTTCTCATACAATGGACGGAGGCTGAACTGGTCAAGAAGAAATATATCTCAATCAGGTAAGTCTGAATATTCATCACAATACTAGCCCGACTATTAAACTTCTTATTCATAACAGGTAATAACAGAACCATTGTTATTTATCTCTTTCCAGACAAGCCCTCTTAGATGATTCGGTAAAATTCGAAAGTTCGCTTACACGCATTGAAGATCTTCTGGAGAAACAGAAAGAAGAGATCATGAAATTAGAGGTAAAAGTGTACCAATAGTATAATACTATTTTCCTTGAATGCCTTGATATAACATAACATCACGTTACCTACCTTTAGTGTACACTTTTCAACATTTTGCATGTCGTAATAAGGGACGAGTCTATTTCTATCAACTGAGCACTATCGTCCAGACTCTGAGCCGCTGCTGTGGAATTCAAGATGGAATACTTTGCTCAACAGAGGAATCGAACCTGAGATTTCAGGCTTGGCAGTAGCGCTTGCTACCACTAGGTCAACGAGGAAGTTCAATATTTTAAGGTTGCCCTAGTTGAAGGCACGAACTATTTTGTGCGCGGGGTTAAAATGCATGCTATCTCATCCGAAAACACCTGCGAAAGAGATAGATTCTATGATGAGCAGTAAGAAGCTAATTCGCATACGAATACACACTTTTTCAAGTATCAAAATGGGTGATGATGTAGGACGAAAATGAGCGCGCGAAATTTTATTAACAGACCTAAGGGAATATGGATATCATGATATCAAAAACGACTAAACGTATCTGTTCAAAATAAAATTATTTGCATTGTTGAACTACTTATCTATCCCTGTATGGTGATTTTTTTGCAATTTTCCTTCTTCTTATGGTATTTATTTGCGCCCAAAAATGCATTAAAATTTGTGTTGAAATATGGACTTTTCAACGCTCATAACTTTCAAATACATTTTATTTTACTTTTTTGTTTCCAAACAGAGGAGTAATCGCCAGAGAATCACTCTTTTTCGCATAATGTTCTTTTTCCTAATATACTTTGACATAACTATTTTGGCATAATTTGTTTTGCCATTATAAGTCATTGCCAAATTTTTTATTAGCATACAATTTTTTTTGGCATAATTATCTTGAAGGCTCAATTGTTTTGGCATAATTATAATTTGCATAATGTTACTAGCCCTAATGACTAGTAGCATAATAGTAATAAGGCATAAAAAATAATAGGAATAACGGAAACAAATTTGAGTTATTTTTACGTATTAGATTTTGAATTTTCGTGCAAATGATTTATTATATAAAATATTATGTAACTATCATGCATTACAAATTATCATGCATCTGACAATAATCACTATTTGACAAAGTAGGCGAGTTTTTAAATTATTTTATTTTAGGTGTTTATTTTTAGCAATTGCTTGTAAATATGCAAGTTTCGAAGTATACTCATTATTATAACCTTGTAAAAAAAAACCTGGCTCCCAGGGTATCAAGAACCTAGCTGACAGAAAGGAGCAAGCGCAGCATAGCGCGAGCGACGACATTTTTGACAGAAAAACGAGATACAATTAAAAATGCGAGCGAAGCGAGCGCGAGCTCGACGAGCGGAGCACGGATCCAGAAAAAAAAATTAAATACTATATAATCATAGAATAAGAATTATTTATTTATATTGTATAAAATGTGTATTAGTGTCTAACATTTTTGGAGTTAAAATTATGCGTATTTGTTATGCTTAAAAAATATGTTTTAAATTATGCGTTAATAAATTTATGCTTTTGAATGTTATGCTTAAACATTATTATGATTAGAGCAATTATGCTAAATAAAATTATGCGTAAGCTGTTATGCGAAAATAATGTTATGCATAAATATAATTAGGATAAACAAAAGTATGCCATGATATATTATGTCTAAAGTTTTTATGCAAATGGATAGGGAACCAATCGCCAGACTCGTTTGTATGGAAGAATGATCGACTAGGGCAACCTTAACTATATTATAAAGAGAGAGCCCGAATTATGTGATTTTGTTCCTATGTGTAGGACAATCTCTGGAACCACTACTACCTAATTGCTATACCAATACTCACTAATTGAAAGGTACCTACATTATTCCAGATGGTAATAGCCTATGCAGGCAAAACCGGGGCGGGCCACTAGTTATTAAGTAAAACCTCAATGATTGCTTATTGTTCTTCTATAATACAGCGTATCCGTGAGGAAGCTGCAGAGATGCGTATACGAGCGACAGCAGCAACAGCGGCAGAAGCTGCGCGGGCGCACGACGCCGAACATTCACGAGTCTCGGAACGAGCTTACTTCGCGCAGCGCTTCGCTGAAAGGAAACGGGAGTTGGAAAAGCTGGAGAAGAGAGTGTTTCCTCCTCAAGGTGACGCTAATGACCATCATTATTTTCATAAACCCGTAATGGAAATTGCTCATTCTGTAATTGCCCATTCAAAAATTGTTGTGCCCTGAAGTTTTTTTTTTTTACTTTGTAGAAAAAAGACGTTATATTCGTAATTAGAAAACATTTTGAACTGTTGAATGATGTTGTGTAAAAAACACATTCGGATTTTAGGATAATATTTAAATCAGGTACACCCTTACTTCTGGGACCTGTGTTTGGGCAATCTCCTTTCCAACCGCATGTTCATAAGGCCGTACCTTGACCAAAAAATCAGCATGAGATATGAGCATTCCTATTGGCCTAGCGGCACCGGTGGCGCATGAATTACGGTAGTGAATACGCCCAGATTTTAGAATAAAATCTTTATAAAATCGAATATTGGTCTTTTGAAAAAATAAAACTTACAAAATGTTCGTTATCAAATTGTCTATCCATTAGTGTTAGTATAAAAAATAATTAATGAACACTTTACGAGGAGATGCAAGCTATCAATAATTATTTCTCATTTTTATGGATATTTTAGAAGGAGATTAGTGACACCACGTGACACATATACCTCTTTAAAACAAAAACTGTACTACACTTTTAGAATCAACATTATGTAGAAATTTAATATATTTTTATTAATTGATATTTCTTTTTAAATAAAGTGTAGATAGCTCTTAAAAACCGCACAAAATTCGACTAGCGCGGCGTTTTGCTCGGGGACGCGCCTTAAGGCTTAGCACGCACCGCGATTATAATTCGCGCGAATTTTTGTCTCCTTCTACCTGTTCATAGAGTTCAAAATATTCGCGCACAAAAAGTGCTAAAAAATAAAAATCGCAGTGCGTGCTATGCCTAAGCCTTAATCTTCTGGAAAACAAATAAAAAGTTGTGAAATTAGCTTTAAAAATTGTCTTTTATGCCTCAATACAAAAATATCCGAATATTATTTACATTTTCTATGGTTGTTAGACTATTTTTGAATATCGTAATAAGTAAGTCAGGTACTAAAATTGCTCTATCTCTATATTTATGGTGATTGCACCTTATATGTAGGGTGTTTGATCGAGTAAATTAATAGTACATTATGGTACAAGTGTGCAATGTTGGTGATTACCGCTGAGGCGCCATTGAGACCCGAGCCGTAGGTGAGGGTCTTAAGAGAGCCGAGGACGGTAATCATCAATACACACGTGTATCATACGACGTTTTTCAACACACTTGTGAAGAAAATAATACTAAAAATCATTTTCAACAGTAAAAACGAGTTGTGACAATTTTTCACAATGGCGGGTAAAATTAATCAGTTTTCCTATGCGCACGCATTTAACAATGGCGATCGGCCATAGACTAAAAGAATAAGGTTTCTTTTTTTTTGGCTTTTCGTGAATAGTGTTTTAGCCACGTACAAAATAGGGAATTTCAAGATTGAACGGGCCGTAAAATGGGCTAATTTAAACGTTTAATGTTATCGCAAATGGAGTTTAAATGATAATGATGACAATAATAATTCTGTATGCCTTTCGTATAGCTCGACCGGTGGTACGTCAGGAGTCAACAAGATCTACCGAAGGAGAAAGCGCCCCGGAGGAACTTTCGGCCTCACAGCAGATGGAAGACATCTTTCAGAGGCTGATGAAGCTAACTGGTATGTTCACGTCAGTCATACGAGTTTAAAATCTCGCGTTCGGGATAAAAGGATTAAATAACCGCTAAACTAAACATTTTGGCAATATTGAATTAATGCAGCCAATAAATTGACCACAAAATAAGTTTAACTTCTCACAACAAAGGCGTTGAAACAAACACGGAGAAACAAGTTAGTTTTAATAGGAACTTTTTTTTTTTAAACAAGCTTTTTCGTATTCATCTCAGCAAACCCTTTCATTTGATACCCATAATCATGGCAGTGCCCATAAAACAACTAGATCGCCATATTGGGCCGTCCGCCATTTTGGATTAAGAATGACGCCAGCTAGCTAACCTTGCATTGTCATCCAAACTAAACGTGTATGCAAAATTTCATCTTAATCGGTGGAGGTGCTTTAAAATTCAATTGCAAGATTTGATCCGAACACACTTACAAACATACACACATCAACATCAACATCATCAACTGCTGGGACACAGGCCTCCTCTCTGTGAGAGGGAATGGGCCGTAATCCACCACGCGGGCCCAGTGCGGGTTGGTGGATGTCACATGTCTTTGAATTTTTGGTTCTGCCGGTTTCCTCACGATGTTTTCCTTCACCGTTTTGAGAGCAATGGTGATGAAATAATTTACACAAAGTAAAGCGCCTCGAACCCACGACCTACAACTTGTAAGTCGCGGCCGATACCACTGGGCCACCACTGCTCCTCAACATACACACATTGCAAGTTAAATAAAATCTTGTAAAAATAAGAAGATGTAAAAGACAAATCTGATTTATTAATATATTGGTATTTGTTAGTAAAATATTAAACATTATCACCAAATTTGAAATGCAAAGGAACAGATAACATAATACTACAGTAGCAAAGCTCAATGGGAAGTTAAACACTTCTTCAAAAAATTCTCATTCCTTTGCTTTCCAATCATCATCTGCCTAGCCTTTTTCCCAACTATATTGGGGTCGGCTTCCAGTCTTACCGGATTCAGCTAAGTACCAATGTTTTACATGGAGCGACTGCCTATCTGACCTCCACAACCCAGTAACTGGGTTGTTGTTGTTCTAATTCCTTTGCTTTCCAATATTCCTTTAAAATACAGTATTGATCTACTCAACGAGTTCTGAACAACGATATCCCCCTCGATGGGGTAGGACGGTAGGTCAATTGCCTGTCCTTAAAAACATTTAAAAATATTTGTTGGCAATTTGTATGTTTTTGGGTCAGCAAGATGCTTATACTGTGAAAATTTGAAGACTGTAGCTTTCAACCTTTTGGCTGTAAAAAAACTTTTTTACAAAAAAATACTACCGACTTCCAGAAAACTACAAAGTGAAAAATAACTTTATTTTTGGAAGTCGGTGTCTTTCGTAGGTACCATTTTTTTGCGTTATGGACACCGACTTCCAAAAATAAAGTTATTTTTCACTTTGTAGTTTTCTGGAAGTAGGTAGTATTTTTTTGTAAAAAAGTTTTTTTTATTTTTCACTTTTTAGTTGTACCTACCTAATAGGCAATTTGTTTAGTAAGTTTCCTATAACGCCAGAATAGATTACCCGAATATCATGAAACTTGAACAAAACTGATCATTGAGAGATCTGCTTACCCCTTAAGAGCGTACTGGCGTGATGTTATGTTATGAAATGGTATAAACAATAAACAAACATGCGATTGCAGCAGTCCCGAGAGATTTGCCGTTATTTATTGAAGAGTTCTGTTGTATATCTTCGATGTTCTTCATCAGATCTTCACCAAATTAAAATGGGACCAATTTCGCAATATACTCTTTCAAACAAAAAAAGAATTTTCGAAATCGGTCCACAATTGACAGAGATATCGGTGAACATACATAAAAAAAAAGAAAAAAAAACATACAAGAAGTCGAACATAGAACCTCCTCCTTTTTCGAAAGTCGGTTAAAAAACTGTGTGACAGACGCCGCCAGACATACGGACACGTGAGTGACAGCAATAGGGCTCCGTTTGGACCCTTCAAACTGAGAAATAGTATAATTAATATTACCTACTTCATTCAGAAACTTGAGCCTTATTCTTCCTTTTCAGGAGTGACAGACGCCGAGGAAGTATTCGACAGGTTCCGGGCTCAGCGAGATACATCACAGCGTCTCAGCTACCTTCAACAGACTACGGAGGAAGAGAAACTGCAGTTAGAACAGACTCAGGCCACCATGATGGCTGAACTGGAAGCCTTCAAGTTCGCCTCTGTAAAGGATAAAGATGAGTAAGTTTCAGAGTATCTTATAAAAAAAATTGTTTGTTATGACCAGCTAGAATTCAAAATTGGTATATGTGGGAAACATTCTATACAAGGCACTAATATGACTATGGCTGGTAGTGCTGATACCAAGTAGGAGAAAGGGAGAATCGAATTGAATAATGTGCTGTTGCAGAGATCTTAGCAATAGACATATTTATGTATAAATTATTATCGAAATTCAGGGCTCAAGATCAAATAACAGCACTAAAAGAAGAGATAGCAGAAGAAAATTCGGTCTTGGAAGAGTTAGAGAAGAATATAGACGAACTGGAGACTCTACTGCTGGAGATCAAGAGACTGCTGTATGAGTTGTGCAAGCTATTAGATGTAAGTATTCTAAAACTAATAATAACTATGACATCCAGAAGAAAAAAAAGAAGGCGCAGTGAAAAAAGGTCTGGCAAGATAAAAAAATTAACACCATGAATATATTCTGTTGAATAGTGTAACTTTTCTGCTTGGTAGACCCCTAATCAACGTTTGCTTACTTTAAATACTCCCTACAATTTAAATTGCAGATCATTCCAGAGCCAAGCATGCCAGAATGGACAGCAGAAGCGAGAGACGTACAAGAGCTAGTGGCGGTGCTAACAACCCGCTATGAGAAGGCACGGGCTAAAGCCGAAGACATCAAGGAGAAGCAGAAGGATACTACCATTATCATGGTGCCTTCAACTGTAAGATATTTTGAAATGGACATTATACTTACACTAAAATGTTTAAAATAATATGGGATTTTATATACACCGTGAAATTTAATTGGTTGTTTTCCCGCGGCAGAACGACTTGCCTTAAGGAGTACTTTCGAAGCATAGAGTTAAAGTAAAAAAATAACGATGTTTTTGTTTTAAAATAATTTAAAAAAAAACAAACTCGAAAAAGTGAGTAACAATAGTAACTTGTAGGTACTAGGTACTACGGTGAATAATACGGTGGTGACGCGAGTAGTACCTAGTACCTATAAGTTACTATTGTTACTCACTTTTTCGAGTTGATGAATATTTTTTAAATTATTTTAAAATAAAAACTTCGTTATTTTTTTACTTTAACTCTATGCTTCGAAAGTACTCATAAAGGCAAGTCGTTCTGCCGCGGGAAAACAACCACTTAAATTTCACGGTGTATATAGGCTACGTTATTTTTTGATGTCCATGGTCTTTGAGGTACATTTCACATTTCAAATACCAGGGGAAAAGAACTTGCCACAGCCTGTAAGGGGCCAGAAGCAGCTTTCGTTTCAAGACCAAGCTGAAATGTCTCAAGTCATAATTGGCTTTAATGGCCCTCTTTTCATCAAATCATAACTGTTATACGCCGTAAGCAATAACCCAGAGATTTTGTTGAATAACATTTACCATCAGATTATAAAACGGCATTTGCCCACCAGTGGGATATCGATGGATAAAACAAAGATTTTCATTATTTTCTGCAGCCGGCCAGCGCAGCGGCATCAGTAGCTGGTATGAGTGGAAGTCAGAGTACGCCCAAAGAATCTGAGAAGAATGTACCCACATACAAGGAGCTCTTGCAGAAGGAACCTGTTAAAGCCCAGAGTGAGTAGATATCCCAATACTAGCATCAGCCTTTCTAAGAGCTGTTGCGGATGAGTTGAGACTTCCTCCCAAAAATGTTGACTGACTTTATTTCGTAGTAGGTAATGGTTGAGCTCCTAGATTTGTTAAGGAAAGTGGAAGACGGTTCGTGACAAGTGCCTTCATGACATAGACTGAAATTTGAGAAATCTATAAAATCTTGCAAAAATTTTAGGGACCAGAATGTTTTTAGGTTACCACGCTTGACGAGGGACCAATTAAGTAAATATCTTTACGAGATTATGAAGGTGGTAGGGAAGACTTTTATTTTAGAAAGGTATATAATAAATTGTAACCCTATTATGACATTTTCAGCTTCAGAGGACGAAGAAGACATACCTTCGCGTTGCTATCTGAAGAGACAAGCACAACTGATAGTGGACACTAAGTGCAGGAGAAAAGGATTCAGATTGCCTTACCCAAGAAAATAAACTGTATATGACGTAATGTCAATCAATCTTCCTAACCTTCTTCCAGCTACGTTGGGTCGACTTCCATTCTAACTCGATCCAGCTGAGGACCAGTACGTTACATAGAGTGACTGCCAGTTATGAAGAAATTCTAGCCATCTATTTTACTGTGCAAAAATATTTTTAAACAATCAAGCCTTTTTTGAACAGTATGCAAAATTGAAGAGAAAAAAAAAAATCATGTTTTTAATTATTTTTTAGAGAAAAAATATTGTTCATACGAAAAAACCATGTTTCACAAATAATATACAATAATTATAATTCAAACATTTTAACCTAGTCGTTACTAAATTGTATGGCACAACTCTGCAAACATCGCGTGGGCTGACAGATGGCCGACAAATACGACGTTAATTAACGGTTGTACTCTTTCCATATATCTCCAAATATACAGGTGGTTGTAAGCTCTTTTGGTCGGCTGCAGTATACCACGACGACGGAGCAGTCATTGAGGATAGTAAAACAGTATACGTTTGACCTTGTGAAGCGTTTGGTGACTTTGTCTGTTTCACGAAGTCTACCAGCGCTGCAGATGCGAGCCATGCAGGTGCTGATGAACCTCAGCGACTCTTCTGACATCAGGATCGAACTAAAGATCCACTGGGAAGGGGTTATTATCAATAATGTAAAGATGAGACCTCATGAGAATTTCGATGATTATTCGGAGACTTCAACATATGGGCTTGAATGTGGTTACAATTACGAGACGATGTGTTGGGAAGACGTGGACACAATCAAGAATGAATGCGGTGATAATCTTCAACCTGACGATGTACACAGCTACCTCAGCGAGCTAGCTGCCGTAAAACAGAATTTGATCAAAGCTATCAACACTAAAAAAGATAAATATTGAGTAGATACGTGTGCCGAGATTATCTCGTGATCAGTATATTTGTTTTCTTCTATATCCACCGCATCATTCAACCAACAGGTTCACCAAAAGACGTTTTTAAAGTCAGGAATGAGTAAAGTGTGAGGCATCTCGGATCGCCATCTATAATTTACAACTCATCACACTAGCTATTTCGTCGCTACGACACTTTGTACATGTAGTCAGTTTCCCAACTCGTCCCCAGCCTTATTTCGTCTCTTTCCCAACTCGTCCGACGTTTCTGTAGGTACTTATAAACACAAAATATCTAAACAAAATATTGTAAGTACGTTTTAGTTTATAATTTTATTTTAGTGGCAATAAAACAAAATATATTGGCATTTTTAATATAAAAAAATGCTTAATCTTGTTATAATATGATATTTAAAAAAAAAACTAGATGGCAAGATGTCGGTGGCTTGAAGGATAGGTAGGCTTCTGGTGTGGGACGCAACCTGTGTCGATACCCTTGCGCCTTGTCATGTTCCAAATACGGCGCGCTTTGCCGGCGCTGCCGCAAATACTTACGGTGGGATTCCCGTCTAGGGTCACCAGCAGCCCTGCCCTGAATCACGTCTTTTCACGTCTTTGAATCACTGAAGGCCAGCTTCAGAAGCTTATTCACCACGCGGCATATCTCAAACAGCGCGGATTCCTCTTCAGGATCACGTCGACGTCTTATCAGGTATAGTGCGTACGGCCGTCTAGTAGCCACGCATGTGACGCAGCTGCTCATTCTGTGCAGACTACTAGTACCTACATCAGTACCTACAGCCTTATGAAGTGTGCGTGGACGCGAGTAATGTATGCATCGCAGATTTGCATCATCGCCTCACTGGACCACTACGCCTCCTCTTTGACGTCGATGGTTCCATCTGTCGCCGATGGTTCCGCTGTCCCGCATCCAGGTATATAGCGTATGACTGCGGCCTGTCTTTGCAGGACTGATTGACTACGGACGCGGCCTGGGTGGAGACGTAATAAGATTCGCCAATAGAAAAAAAACTTTTTTAAACAAGTTTTTTAGCTTACCGTGCATTGTCATCCCAACCAAACGTGTATTTCATACAATATTTAATTTTAATTGGTTAAAGAAACTTGCTTTAAAATTCAGTTGCAAGATTTGACCCGAACACACATCGCACAACCAGATCAACACTGTATTATGTCGAAAAATCTCAAAATCGACTTTTACCTATCAACGAATAGACAAAAATTTGCCGCATATACCACGAAGACAGGCGTATTTTTATCTACAAAACTGTCCAAAAGATGGCGCGCTAACTCTCTATTGGTGACGACGCGCTGCCAAAATCATACCGTCAACACAAAACTAATTCCAGTAGTGATGGGCCAACTCGGGATAAGTACGACTCGAGTTAACTCGAGTTGAAATTCACATAACTTGAGTTGAACTCGAGTTACGCAACTCGAGTTAGCAGAACGAAGGAAGTTAAGTTAGAATTAATTATTTATTTGTTACAAATCACTTATTTACATATTTGACAGATAATTGTAAGACTTCCTTGAGAATTGGCGAGATGAGGCAAAACATCGAAGGAAATGAAAGGAATGGGGGAAGCCTTTGCCCAGGAGTGGGATAATACAGGCTAAGAAAATAAAATAAGATTAAGAAATAAATTAAGATCCTACCCGGATTAAAATAATAGAGGTTATTTTTAGTATAAATCACATATCTGTATTTTTGATTTTAGTCTGACTTATTTTAAACAATTATAATTATATAATATAATCAACAACAAAATTAGTTATACACATACAGCAGCTTTCACAAATTATCACAATCACAACAAATCATTTTTGTTGCAGCTAATACTGACTTTTACATTTGTAGCTTTCGATCGAGTTATTTATTGAAAAAATAAACTTTTTTTCATGTTTTGTTTATTTAAGGTTTTTGATAGTAACTCGAGTTCGGAAGATAACTCGAGTCAACTCGAGTCAGGCACAACTCGAGTTGCACATCTCTAAATTCCAGTTGCAACTTGTCCGCCTTAGGTAGGAGCTATCTCTAGTAGTCTGTGGGTAGGAGCAGCACGCAGATCCTTTAAGCAACAGTGAATTATTTTGTGATAATGCGGTGTTGTTGTATGTAGAACGAAAATTACTACGATTATTTAGTTTTAATTCAGTGTTAGTGACTGTTTTTATACTACGTGTTTGATACTAGTTCGATATAGTACTCTGTTGTTGACAAAGGTATTTATTTTGTTTTGTATTATTCCAAAATGGTTTAGTATTGTTCGTAAAAGGTGAAAATCTGTGACATGATGCACTATTTTTTTTTTTTTTTTTTTTTTTTAAAAAAAAACGTTGCCCCACACTAGGAATTTCTCCTGTATCGTGGGTGCGTTTACAAACATATAATTTCACATACACAAACACCCAGAGCCGGAACAACTATTTGTAGATCATACAAATATTTGTTCCGTGCGGGAATCGAAACCGCGACACGCAGCGCAGCAGTCAATCGCTCAACCACTGCGCCAACCGTGCGCCCTAACCCACTATTGATGGTAGTTATAAATTATGTCCTAATTTTGTTAAATATCATTTAAATATATTGTTTTATACAAATAATTGTAATTTACATTATAAATTAAGAGAAATGTATTTATGATTTATATTTTTCGTTATTTACAAGAAGATTAATTTTTTTTTTTAGATAATGCACTATTGTTGAATTAATTAAATTTTTAATAGTTATTTGGCAGATGATGAGGGGTCGTGGTCTCCTGTTGTTTAAAAAGGCAATGGAAGCAATCACAAAAGATACCAGACCTTCAAAGCGTGGAAAAGTATGTCTAAAATACAACCGTTGTAGCATGAACCACTGAGATGTCAACAGTGGCAGCATCAGCCGATGAAGTATCAGATTAATACGCGGTGTGAGACAGGCAGATTTCCAGGGCGAGTCATTTCTCCGCATTGGACTTCAAGGTTCTGGACTGGAGAGAGCAAGACATCAATGTTAATCGCAGGTACATCACTCAACTTCGGTTTGCCGACGATAGGTATAGTGGTTATGGCTGAGACCATGTAGGACCTGAGAACAATGCTCGATGACCTCAGTAGGGCTTCCGGAAGAGTGGGTTTTAAAATAATCATGGACAAAACCAAGGTCATGTTGAATGCCCATGTCACACTCACTCCTATCAAAATCGGAAACAACACTCGAAGTTGTGGATGATTATGTCTACCAGGAACAAACGCTTCAATTAGATAGGTCTAACTTCGAGAGGTCAAACGTCGAATCTGACTCGGCTGGGCAGCGTTTGGGACGTAACGCGGTATCTTCTCGTCCAACTTACCGCATTGTCTCAAGACCAAAGTCTATGATCAGTGTGTGTGATTACATACGGTACTGAAACGTGGTCGCTCACAATGGGCCTGATCAGAAGGCTTAAAGACATCCAAAGGGCAATGGAGAGGACTATGCTCGGAGTTTCCGTGCGTGATTGAGTCAGAACTGAAGACATACGCAAGTGGTGTATGGGGGAAATTCTTCAGGCTATGTTGGTACATAGCCTGAAGAATTTTCAAACTTAAGTGGCAGTGGCCAGGGCACATTGCTCGCAGAGCGGATGGTCGATGGGGCCGAAAAGTTCTGGGGTGGCGACCGTGAACCGGAGGACGTTGCGTTGGAAGACCTCCCACTAGGTTGACGAAAGACTTGGTGAGGGTTATGGGAGTCCTCTGGATGCGAGACGTCCAATGTGGTGATACTTGGGAGAGGCCTATGTCCAGCAGTGGACGTCTTTTGGTTGCAATGTTAATAATACAATTTTAAACAGTTTTAGTTTTATGTGACGGTGTTATAACTTTGTTTTTTTTTATTCCTAATAGTTTTGTGTTACAAGTGTTCAATCAATTTTGCCAATTTTTTTTCTTATTTTTTGATTTACAGAAGATTTTGTTTTTTGTGATTTACATGTTTTAATTAACACTATGTGTGCAACAATAGTACTAGTTCATGTTTAAAATAAATTGTAGTTCTAAAAACTAAAAAACACGCTTTAATGGTAAGGATTATGGGACAAACTGTTTAAATTATTGCATTGTCATCGGTCCTTGATAAGTGTGCAAAGTTTCAAATCAATCCAACGTTTTGAAGTGGGTGAAAATCACGTTCAAAGATTCCGTTACATTGATACATTGATACATTGTTACATTGATACATAGATACATAGATACATACATACCAAGCTAATAAAAGCGTGTTAATATAAGTACCTTACTGGTTATAATAAAATTTTATCGTTTATTTAATTTTTAATGGGTTTTTTACTGAAAAGAAAACAAATGATTCGTTATTCTATATTAAATCACGATAAAAAACAGTAGAATAATAGTGCATTATTTCAGAATCAATCAGTAAAAAGCACGCAACTCGAAATAATTATTTTTTATTTCGTTCAGTCATTCCACAACAGTGAATTAAATAAAAAAATACATTTATTTGCTTTATTAACGCGTTATAAATCAACGGATCTATAAAATGCTGATACGGATTGGACTATTGACATGAAATCATCAAGACATTCGCAATAACTTTGACATAAATTGAGATAACGGCTTTTCGCCGATTCTGAAAAATTTGCTTTTTTGACTTAGTGTAGTGTTGATCTGGGTGTGCGACATTATAACTAAGTTAATAAAAATCTTGTAAATACGTAAGGATCGGTGGTCCGATAGAGTCTACATTGACACCCAGGTGCCGCACACACGTTTTGTCCGAGCCCCGATTTAATTCAGCTAGACCCGTCATAATAGCCCAATCCTCCAACACTTCACCTCTGGGATCAGTATCCGGGGATATCTGGATTTAGCATTGAGGTACCCGAGTAAAAGCGTGGGCGAGGTTTACACCGGCCTATATAAGACGGCTCATGACTGAACATGGAACCTCTCAAAGTCGGCGAAACTCATTTTGGGCAAGAAGCATGCTCCGATGTTGACTATGGAATCCACAAAGGTGGCAACCTAGCCGTGTCCTCGTTACGTGTTCCGGCTGATGATAGCCACTAGACCGCCAGGGTCTCCCTCCCAGTTATCTCGGGTGGGGACCAAATTTGGCTCAGCGACCACTGCTCCATGCTCTGGAGCAAAAGATTCTGAGGACTGGTGCAGTGATTAATGTAAGAAATCTACTTTTATTTGTAAATCGTAGTGCATCTGGTAGGTACCTATGCAATTTATAATTTTGTACCTTACCGTACATTGAGCATATGCGTCGGACGAGTTTAAGAATGAGACAAAATAAAGTTGGGAAACTCACTTCATGTTCAAAGTGACGTATTAGTGAAAGTAACCTATTAAAACTAGCTAGTGTGACGAGTTATTATTACAACCATCCCTCTTTCCGTTGAACCTCGATAAAATATGATAATGTTCACAAAATCTAATGATTTTTTGGCAACAAATTATTAGAGTGCCGTTGAAAAAAAAGGAACATGGTGGATTTTGGGCGCCATATTGTAGGGGTTGCAATTTTGTTTCTTTTAACCCATCGAGTGGAGTATCAAAATGAAGAGTTTTTAGAGGTAATTACGAAAATATATAACACTTATATGTTTAAAGTAATTCGAAAAAAAATATAACTAAAAAGTTGTAAATAAAAAAAGTTAACAGATACATATTCGCGAGCTGGCTGACCAAAACCAGACTGGTCTGCTTTTGGTCAGCCAGCTCGCGAATATGTATCCTCCGACACACAGCAAGATTTTCTTCTTGTTTACATCTTTTTAGTTCGCTTTTGAAGCGGTCGGGTATTTTGATTTTATTAACTTTTTTTCAGATTACTGGTGGCGAATAAAAATATGCAAAAAATGGTATATAGTAAGCCACCAATTTTGTTTTTCAAAGTTTATTGTATTTGTACTGAAAAAAAAATGTTGTCCACGGAAAAAGGCAATTTTATCATGTGCGAAAGCGTCGTCTACGCGTAATAATATGTTGAATATAAAAATAACTGGTAAATAATTTGAAATTTGAGGTGTTTATCAATCGAATCTAATTTTTATATTATATTTTTGAGTACTTATTTTATTGTAATAAAATTGTCTAAATAATGCCTTATAAACCGTTGCGCTCGCGCGAGGCATTCGCCATTCAGTCTCGCTCTAATATATAAATAGTAGTCTATGGTCTCGCTCAAGGGGTTGTAGACGACGGACCTGTGTCGTTTTTATTTCTCTCATTGTTTTTTATCATATATCTTGTAGTTATTGAGAAATTTTCGCTGAAAAAGTAGTTATTTTTGGCTCGTGAAACTTGTAAAGACTCTTAAAGCATCTTCAAGTTCCCATCAAGATTTAAATGTAGGAGTTATAAATCCGGTTGTGAGACAACTCGTCACACTAGCTTTCTTGTCAGTTGTCGCTATCTCTAACAGGTCTCTTTCACCAATACGTCACTTTGTACATGTAGTCAGTTTCCCAACTCGTCTCAAGCCTTATTTCGTCTCTTTCCCAACTCGTCCGACGCATATGTTCAATGTACAATAACGTACAAAATTATAAAGTGAATAGGTCCCCGATGAAATACGAGGTCAGATCAACTGGATATTAATTCAGGGATCCTTCAGGGGTCGGTACTCTCAGGTACATTGTTCTTGCTCCACATAAACGTTATGCTAGAAATCCTTTGGGTATGCAGACGACAGCACTGTAGCTAAGAGATATACGTGTCCGACGCACGGGCTACTGGGCCGACCGTACCTGAATACGGTCTCTCCGGGAGGCCATGTTTGTTGTTTAATTTGTGCTTAATTGTAAATAAGCGTCGGACGAGTTGGGAAAGAGACGAAATACGGCTTGAGAGGAGTTGGGAAACTGACTACATTATACAAAGTGACGTATTAGTGAAAGAGACCTATTAGAGATAGCGACGAGATAGCTAGTGTGACGAGTTGTCATCACAACCATTTTAGATGTAGAAATAAAGCCTTTTTCGAAGAGCCTATCCAAAAAAACGTAATGTACTATACTCACAGACCTCTAACATACAAGTGTATAATAGAGGTCAGTGACTATACTAGTAAGGTACAAGATTGTTGGGCTGATGGCATGCCAATGCCCGTACAAATAAAAAAAATTAAAAAAAAATCTTCACTTGACAACGTCATAGAAAAACAAAATTGAAAAGCAATGGTTTTGTAACATTTTATAATAGTTTACTGTGAGTGTGCTGTGAGTTTACTTTAGTAACTTTAACTAAAAGGTTGAATCATGTTCCACCACCCTGAAAAGAATGCTTACCTTCAGCTTGTGTGTCCCATGGAACCGAGGGCCATCAATAAGGCTGTCAGATACGCTATGATGAAAAAATATGTTGTTGGTAACTACACTAATACCTTTCCCGCGGCATCGATCACCGTGGTCTGCATTTTTTCGGGATAAATACGAAGGCTTTGCTTGCTTTTGGCACATAGCGACATTGTAGCTGTCTATCAGTGATAGAAAATCCGTAATAGCCAATAGGAGCAGTGTTGCCAGGGTTGCCTACCATAAAACATACAATTTCATCTCTTCATCACATTAGTTAGGACTCATAAAAATTTGTGGCGTCACGTATTGTGCAATTGCGCATATTTCAACACACCATAGAATAGTGCAACACTATTCTTGCTTTAATATTTAAGTTGAAAACGCAAGTTTCTCAAGTGGCGACACTAAGCGACGATCCGGGGCGGTACCCATAGCGTCCCTCTCTTGTGAGCCAACCGTCGCGAGTCACGGACTGAATCACTGTATCTAAACTAATTTCTATTCATCATCCCAATCATAATTTCAGCCGAAAGAAGTCAACTGCTGGACATAGGCCTCCCCCTCGACGGTCTTCTGCGTCTCACATCCATCGGCAGACTTATTACATATCTTTTGCAAGAGCAAAACGATAGCGATTTTTGCGCAATAATTGCACTTCCATACAGAGAGTTGTTAGCGGTTTTTTTTAAATAAGTGCATTTGACAAACAGCGAGCGATTAGAAAACGATTGTGTAGGACCTACCATACCTACACTGCAGGTAATTCCGACTTTTATGACATAAAGCGTTTGATCGCTATCGTTTTGCTCTTACAAAAGATACGTAATAAGCCTGCGGATTCCCCCAGTCGGTCCACCTGGAGGGAGGTCTTCCAACGTTGCGTCTTCCGGTTCTAATTTCTTTTATAAGTGTTTCAATTTGTATTGATCCAACTATAAATCCTGTTTTCTACAAATAAATGACCTTCAACCAACAGTTGGTCTTGCACTTCGTTCAACCTCACCTCCATGAAACGCAAAAATGGAAACTGTGAATATTTTCCACCTGTGTTCCTAAAGTATTAAATTCTGAATAACGAACTGGTCAACATGATGGTTACTGATTGAGGCATCTGCCCTTGTCCCATGTTACTTGGTTTCGGCGCAACACGTTTTCTTCTTCCATACCGTCCTGTCCCCTGGAATATAGGAATGAAACTGGAATATACATATCATATACCTATAATTAAATTGTCCCAAATCCCCAAACCGACACATAGCACAGCACTACTATTTAGCAGCATATAACCGCTTTACGTATTTTTTTAGTATCTATAGGCTTGCGCTTGGCCACTATCTCACCTGATGGTAAGCGATGATGGTCGACGATAGAGCTCGCTTGCCTAGAAGAAACCCATTCACTCTTGACTTAAAGACCCCTAGATTGTAGCTATCGGGAAACACAGATTCCAGCAGGGAATTCCACTCTTTAGCTGTACGCATAATAAAAGGGGACACCCAAAACGTTTTGTGCGTGTGGGTGGGATGTCCACCATGTACCGATGACGCATCGCCGTACGTCTGGTAGTCCGATGATGGAACGGGCTGGGCGGAATTAAATCATGTAATTCCATCGCACACTCCCCGAAATGTAACCGATAAAATACCGACAAGCTGGCAACTCGGCGACGATGTTCAAGGCTCTGGAGCTTTGACTTGACCAGTGCCTCATTACCGATGAGCTTCTTGGCCCGCTTTTCGATCGACTCTAGTGCATTAAGCTGGTATTTGGCAGATCCGTCCCAGAGATGAGAACAGTACTACATGCACGATCGAACTTGCGCTTGATACAAGTTACTAAAATAGCAGACTTAAGTAATTAAGTGAAGATAGTAGGTTTTCTCCAGAAATCGACTTGTCCTATAACAAAACATTCGAAGAGATGTGACTTCCATGTCAAAGTTGCACTAGGCTCGCGTGGTAGATTACGGCCGTTCCCTTTCTCAGTAAGTACACCCGAGCCCCAGCCCGGAGAACGTTCTAAGCAAATTTTCTATATGGATCTCGATAGAAGCATCCAGTTGCAACAGTGGACATTTATCTAGACAGGTGACATCCACAAACCCACAATAGGTCCTTTGATAGATTACGACCCGCTCCCTCTCACACAGAGAGGCCTGCACGTTATAGTCTGATTATTACTCACCACCCATTTCAGAAAAAGATGATGATGCAGATGATTTTGACCTACCGCCATCACGTAAGTTGGAGTCGGAGCAACCTTCTCTGGCCATGCCGTTCGTCGATTACACCGTGGCTCGACTGGGCTTCGAACGAATTGGACTCAAGATCCTCATTAGGGATCTTAACTCACCTGACAAATTAGTAACGCTGCAGGCCATTCACACTTTAATGGATCAGGTGATGAAACTTAGTCTTTTTAATAGAGATTCTCTTCTACATTATTTTACGATAGATTGATCATGGCGAGACCAAATTTTCGGTGAGCTCATGGAACAAAGAATATAGTTATAGCATATTTACCCTTACATAATCAAAAATCATGCTTATTCTTTGATAAGCAATCATAGAATTCACGTTCAGTCAATAAAAGCAAGACTTTAGTTTGCGTGGTGGATGGCGCTCATCATAAGAACACAGTATAATCGAGCCTTTGTTCCCGTTGAGTTACACCATTTTGTGTTACACTGTAAAAATTACCGATTATTAACACTGTAACTCAATGGCACCTTTTTTTCCCATTAATTTACACTGCAACCTAATAGTACGTAATAGGGTTACATATCAAATAACAAAGTCATTGGAGCCCGGGCTCCTCTGTCTGCAGGGTTTGTAACCTAAAACGAAGGAGATGACGGGAGTTGAGTTCGCTCGCTCACTTCAGCTCCAGTCATCCCCTTCGAACCTAACCTATCCGTGTCGGGGTGCCCTAATTTCCCGAGCTCGCTTCGCTCGCTCTGCACAGTGATGTCACCTAGTCGGTTGTTCTGCTATTATATATATAACTAGCTGTCCTCCGCGGCTTCGCTCCCGTCAACTGGTTACGTTACTTTAACCGTTTATGAAGCGCACGCAACGGAAGCACTCTAAAAGGAATAAATTTTCGTTTTTGCAACATATTTAATTTATGCTCGGCTCCTATTGGTTGCAGCGTGATGTTATATAGCCTATAACCTTCCTCGATAAATGGACTATCCAACACAAAAATAATTTTTCAATTCCAACCAGTAGTTCCTGAGATTAGCGCGTTCAAACAAACAAACAAACTCTTCATCTTTATAATATTAGTATAGATAACCCTTTAACGTACTGTTAGGTTGCAGTGTAAATGAATGGGAATAAAATGTGGCATTGAGTTACAGTGTTGTTACAGTGTTACTAATCGGTAATTTTTATCCCAATGGGTAACAGTGTAACACAAAATGGTGTAACTTAACGGGAACATACCTAATCGAGTCATTCATAGTTCAGTACCTAACCAGCAGCCGAATTGCGTAAGTATATTATCCAAAGCAAAAGAATCGATTCCTTCCCAAAAACGACTTTTCGTATCAATATGCACTACGTAAAGTCGGTTTTGGGAAAGAATCGATTCTTTTGCTTTGGATAATATACTTACGCAATTCGGCTGCAGTAAACGTAGGCCGTTATGTAATATGATATGTTTTATCGTCAAACAGGTGCACAGACCAGAAAGCGTCTATTTCCTTCTCGACCACCACGTCGTGTACAGACTCATCGACCTGATGCCGAACAAAGACCCCGTCATCCGAGAGAAGGTGGCCATCATTCTCACCCGCCTAGCAAACTTTTATCAAGGCAAGACGAAAATCATGTCGCGCCCCATCGTAGTGGACCACCTTATAGACTTGATTATGCAGGATCGCAAAGAAATACGATACGCTGCTTCGCTCTGCCTAAAAACTTTAACCAGATCAAAATGCGCGTGTGAAGTCTTCATGAAAAATGATAAAATCATCGAGAGCCTTCTCAAAATGATCAAACATGACCACATGGAGACTGTGTTATACCACATGAACTCGCTGAAGAACTTAGCAGAATGGGACCCCGTCCCACCACTAAAAGCTAATGCGTTTAATGTGATGATCAGTCTTCTGATATATCACAATTATAGAGTGTCACAAGCGGCAATGGATTGTATGGCACAACTCTGCAAACATCCCGTGGGCAGACAGCTGGCCGACAAATACGACGTTAATGAACGGTTGTACTCTTTCCTTATATCTCCAGAGATTCAGGTGGTTGTAAGCACTCTTGGTCTGCTGCAGTATACCACGACGACGGAACAGTCATTGTGGCGAGTAAAACAGTACACGTTTGACCTTGTCAAGCGTTTGGTGGCTTTGGCTGTTTCACAAAGCATACCAGCGTTGCAGATGCACGCCATGCAGGTGCTGGTCAACCTCTGCGACTCTTCTGACATCAGGATAGAACTAAAGACTCACTGGGAGAAAGTTATTACCAATAATGCAAAGATCAAACCTCATGAAGAGTTCGATGGTTATTCGGAGACTTCAACATATGGGCTTGCCTGTGGTTACAACTACGAGACGATGTGTTGGGAAGACGTGGACACAATCAAGACTGATTACGGTGATAATCTTCAACCTGACGATGTACACAGCTACATCAACAGGCTGAGAGCCGTAAAAAAGAATTTGATCAAAGCTATCAACACTAAAAAAGATAAAAATTGAGTAGTTATGTGTTCCGAGATTTTTTTCTTGTTCATCGATTTCTCCGTCAATTGTGGTCCATTTTGAAAATATTTTTTGTTTGAAAGAGTATGTTCCCAAATTGGTCTCATTTTAATTTGGTTAAGATCTTATAAAGAACTTCGGCGATATACAACAGAACTCTTGAATTAATGACAGCAAATCTGTCGGGATTGCTGCAATCGCATGTCTGTTTATTGTTTGCAGCGTCATGCCAGAACGCTCTAAAGGGGTACGCAGATCTGTACAGTTCACCTTGGTTCATTTTCATTTCACTGGTTATGTTCAAGTTTCATGATATACGGGTGATCTGTTCTGGCATTATAGATACGTTATTTAAGAACTTACCTATTAGGTACAACTAAAACGGGAAAATAATAAAACCTTTTTTACAAAAAAATACTACTGACTTCCAATTAAAAACACTACGAAGTGAAAAATAAGTTTCTTTTTGGAAGTCGGTGTCCTTAACGAGAAAAATTGGTACCTACCTCACACGACATCCAAAAAGAAAGTTATTTTTCACTGTGTAGGTAGTGTTTTTATTTGGAAGGCGATAGTATTTTTTGTAAAAAAAATGATTTTATCCATATGCAACCAAGAGACTGTTACATCGATCTAGTTTATAAATTTTAACATGCGAATAAAAATTATTTGTAACAATGTCGCTGTACTTTCTGTATTTCCATATTTAAGAATCCTAGATCTACACTTATTCTTGCAACGAATGTGATGGTGCGCATTCGCTGGTTCAGATCTTTTAATGCAAAAAATGTTGGTAGCACAAGTTGTCAATCATGCTTTCAGCCGAAAGACGTCCTCTCGACTTAAGCCTCCCCCAAGCGTCGCCACATCGACTTCTCTTGTGCTACTCGCATCTAGCCGGACCAGTCGCAGCGCTAGGAGGAAGCTGCTTCTTGCGGGACGTGGTCGCCACTGCAAAACGTTCCTGCTGTGTCTGTTAGCTTGGTTATCTATGCTGTAATACGCAAGCAAGGATTGACAGTATTACAAAATAAAATATTTCGTAAAAATAATTATTACTTTTTAGGGTTCCGTACCCAAAGGGTAAAAACGGGGACCTATTACTAAGACGCCGCGATCCGTCTGTCTGTCTGTCCGTCTGTCACCAGGCTGTATCTCATGAACCGTGATAGCTAGGCAGTTGAAAATTTCACAGATGATGTATTTCTGTTGCCGCTATAACAACAAATACTAAAAACGGAATAAAATAAATATTTAAGTGGGGCTCCCATACAACAAACGTGTTTTTTTTCAGTTTTTTGCGATAATGGTACGGAACCCTTCGTGCGCGAGTCCGACTCGCACTTGGCCGGTTTTTTATTTTATTTATTAGGTCTACCAACAACTGCTTACACTAATGTACAAACAAAAATAAAACATGCGTACAAACTCTACACAGTGCAACAATTACTTAAGGTAAATACCACATGAACAAAAAACATAATGTCCTCAAAACCCTACACTAGCACATGGAGAGTTAGATCCCAACACCGTTCTTCTCATTGGAGGACTAAGCGGAGTAATAGGTTTACGCGGAATCCTCGATGGAGCACGAAATTAATGAGTGCGACCAGCGGCGGTGAGTCAACCCTACAAAACCTAGCACATGGAGAGTTAGATCCCAACACCGTTCTTCTCATTGGAGGACTAAGCGGAGTAATAGGTTTACGCGAAATCCTGATGGAGCACGAAGTTAATGAGTGCGACCAGCGGCGGTGGGTCGATATTTCTCTTCAAGATTTTGCTAACCTGGGTTTTTAGTCAAACCGTTTTAGCAAACATTGCGTCGTTCAAACATCTTCGTTCTTCCAAGGAGTGCATGTTGAATAATTTCAATCTATTTTTGTAAGAACGCACTTCTAGTTATTCCCACAGAAAAAGCTAGATGCCAAACGAAGCGTTATTACTATAAATTTGTATAGGCACATAGGCACGAAAGATTTTCTCCAACTACCCTCGCTTCACGAATCTTGATTTATAAAGGTAGATCTATAGTACTCATAGGAACTGCTGCACAAACCTTTTGCATTTGCACTGAGTCTACGCCCCTTCAGGGAACATTTAAATGTTCTCAGATCTACACGGAATTAGAAAACGAACCAGGGACATTTCATAATCAGAGGTGGCAGTAGTGAACCCCTCCATCTTAACATGAATTATTTCATTGTGAAGTAAAACCTTTTTCGAGTCTCACAACCATGAAAATTATGCGTAAACGTAACGTCAGTCGTCAAGCCTAATCAAATCAAAATGACAAACATACTCATCAAATTTTTTTGCCCAATTTGTTTCATGTTTCTCTGGTGGCTTCTTATAGTCCGAAATATTTACAAAAGTGAGGTCGTTCCACGAGACAAGTAGATTGTTTAGTAGTTTGTAGTTGTTTACATAGATTTTTATAGTTATATTACGAAACTCAAAAATGTACTGTCCATATAAGAATTCGTACCTTCAGCTGGCGACGAGTGTGGACCCGAAGCTTATCAACAAGGCGGTTCGTCGTGCAATGCGGAAGACCCAGTTTGATCCACATGACGGTAAGTAAAAATATTTTACTAGCTTTAACCATCCATCCATTTATGTTAAAGCCATCGGGACAGTTTATGATTTCGAGATTTTAGGTGAGGTATTATCAACTCTATGTTACTTAAATCTTCGAACTTTTAGGTAAATATACTCTATCTATACGATCTCTGTCTGATTTTTAAAAGGACGGTCTACCACCCTTGCTAGCTCTTTCAGCACGTATTTTTAAAAGGAAGATCTACCACTTCTAATTTGTTTTTATTTAATGATTTTAGTACGGATGCTATGGTTAATGGTAATCAGGTCGATGTGGTTTGCACAGATTGTAGTAAGGCATTTGATCGGATCGACCACAATACCCTGATAAAGAAGCTACGCTACATGCCCAACGAGAAACGAAGATAAAAATTCATAATTCCCGTACCTGTCAATGTTAAATGAAAAATGACATGAAATTGTTGCCAACGCAAAGAAAAATGTAGATGTGTTATTGTGTAATGGTTAAAAATTCAACAAAAAATAGTCAAATGTGAACCTTGAAAACTTTCTTGCTATTTTTTCTGTTCACCCCGCAATTTCTATACACCGCGTTTTACGGTCATGAGAATCGACCACCCGGCTAAACTTATGAAGGTGACAGATGGGAATAAACCGGCAAACGCCACTAGTTAGTGCCATCCACCACCCCGGTGGCAGATGGGAACAAAGGAAGGTGGCAGATTTCACTAAATAATTCCAATCGACCACCGGGGTGGCAACTCGAGGGTGGCCGATGGGAATAAACCAAATATCTTAATATTGTTTTTCGTATCTTAGAACATCCAGCAGCGCAAAGAATGACGTCCATGCAACCATCTCTATACGCTCCATGGACGGACATCACGCGGTCTCACATGGGCTTCGAACGAGTTGGTCTGCGTATGATCAGTAAGGATATCGGCTCGAATGACAGTTTTATTAGGCTGCAAGCGATTCATACTTTACTAGATCAGGTGCTGTATTAAATGTGATTATTTTTCATATATAAGGGTCAGCTTACACCAAGATGCGATGCGGTACAAACCAGGACTTTTTACTGCCTTTTTAATGAGAGGTTTCGAATACGAACGATGCGAAGCTTCGCCCGAACCCGGAGCTGCACAAGCATCGCCGCGTCGCATCGCATCGCCCCTCGGTGTGAGCTGATCCTAAGGAATGGTTATTTAGGTAAACTATGCCTTTTGAGCGGGCCTCACTATAAAAGTACAAATTGATTGCCATGACTAGTTAACATAGCAATCAATAGCAGTGGTGGCCCAGTGGTATCGGCCGCGACTTACAAGTTGTAGGTCGTGGGTTCGAACCCAGGCAGGCGCTTTACTTTGTGTAAATTATTTCATCACCACTGCTCTCAAAACGTTGAAGGAAAACATCGTGAGGAAACCGGCATGCCCTAGAACCAAAAATTCGAAGACATGTGACATCCACCAACCTGCACTGGTCCCGCGTGGTGGATTACGGCCCATTCCCTCTCACAGAGAGGAGGCCTGTGTCCCAGTAGTGGGAACATTAATAGGCTGATGATGTGTGTATGTGATTAGTTAACAAAACAGTTGTATCGATATTTATTTCTAAATAAGACTGAATTCGCTTATGTAGGAGAAAAATTAAAACAATGCACCTGCCACGCTAACTCTTCATCACCCTTGGTTGACTGGTAATGAATGCCTAGGAATCAAAGCCGCCATTATACATTTGTGCACGAAGTGTTAATAAATAAAGTATCCATCCTGCATTTTACTAGTTTAGGTAAGTGGATACTTATCTCGAAACACTTGACTAAAGACCCGTATTTCCCAACAGGTTCAAATATCCGAAAACGCCTTATTCCTTATCAACTTGAACGTCATTTACCGGCTTATAAACCTCCTGGAGGATCGGGATCCCATAATCAAGGAGAAGGTGTGCCTCATCCTCACGCAACTCAGTAACTACTTCCAAGGCAGGACACGGATCCTCGCCCAACCGATCATCGTAGACCGTCTTATGTTCCTCTTCTTGAGAGATCGTAAAGAAATTAGATACGCTGCAGCACTATGCCTCAAACAGCTTACAAGGTACGGTTGCGAAGTCATCTCAAGAAACGATAAAATCATTGAAAGCCTTCTCAAAGTGATCAAAAACGAACACGTTGGTATTGTTCTACTACATTTGGAATCACTGAAGAATCTTGCAGATTGGGAGCCTACGAAAGCACTAAAGGCCAACGCGTTTCAAGTTATGTTCGAACTATTCAAGTACAAAGATACAAGCATCGTACAAGGAGCCATGGAATGTATGAGGCAGCTCTGCAAGCACAGCATAGGGAAGAAACTAGCCGATAAGTATGACATGACGAAATTTTTGGTACCTTATTTATATTCGAAAGATAAAAGTATCGTTATTAGTGCAGTGGGACTCATGACGTACACTTCGATAACGACGATGTCAAAATGGAGACTCAAAGAGTTCCAAGTCGAATTGAGTAGGCGTTTAGTTAATCTGTCCATGAAGAAACACAGACCCGCACTGCAGCTGAGATCTATGCAACTGTTACTAAACATGTGTGAGATTCCCGACTGCAGACTATACATAAGAAAAAACCTAGGCAACCAGATCAAAGGCATAAAGATTAAGAAGCCGGATCATTGGGACGGTACTACGTACACCGACCGTTACGGCGTTGACATTGGTCATTATTACAGGACGAGGTATATACATGACGTGGAGACAATCCAGGTGGACCTTGGTGATAATGTTGAAGCTCTCAGTGTGGTTAGCTACTTGGAACGGGTGAAAGAAACGAAGGAGCGTCTGATCCAAAAAATGAACTCGGAACCTTATCAAGACTGAGAAGTACTAATATTAAAATTTTGTACCTACCGTCATTTTTGTTTTTGTGAATTGAATACATATCATTCAGGCCTTTGATCTCTCTTCTTCAAAGAGTAAAAAAAAAAGATTAGAGTAAAAGATGGCTTTGATTGAGACTCAATATTTAATAATAAGCATTTATTTATTTTATAAATTATACGAATTACAATATTTGAGCTAGACAGTTGGTTTTTTTAAACAAGTTTTGTGCCTCGTGGCAATCTTAAAGCTACGTTCAGTCGATTAGACTAAATTAAATAATTATTATCTACAAAGTTACAGGCTTTTGTCGATATTACATCGGTAATATTGAAGTTAGTTCGGTATAATAGTCACAGCGGATCTTTGTGTCTCATTGCGCAAGAAACAGTTTGTCATCGAGTATACTGCATAAAGTAAGCGAGATAGGACGATGCGGCAAACGTAAGCGAGTGAAAGAGACAGTTGTACAATGCTATCTTAGCCAATTGCGAGACACAAAGATCCTTTGTAAGTATTATAAGTAGGTAATATACAACATGGAGAAGAATCTAGACATTTGTATGCAGTAATTCAATATAAAAATAATATAAATGAAAACTCATAGTACAAACTATTACTATTCCATTAACACACTATTTTTCACATTCTGGTACAATTTATTGTTATCTCTTTCCAAATAAACAATCTTTATTTATTTAGTACGGTTTTACTAAGATCACAGGGATGAATTTTGTTTTCTCTAACATTCAATGGCAACTTAAAATCTATTAAAATATATCTAAAATCCCACGTTTTGTCGAGCAATAAGTTTTTCATCTCAAATATAAAATCTTGGTTCACGCTGGATATTAAAATTTTAACTACTCTTTATATTACGCTTTCTGGATAAGCTTCAGTCGATAAAAATGTAAATCAATGTGATAAAACCGCTTCCAGTTATTAAAGTACATAACACAAAATATAACATACAAATTCAAGGAGAAGATACGTGTTGTACAAAATACATTAATACAATAACTTTAATACAAATAACGTGAAACTAAATCGTTTATATATTACTTGAGTGAAAAAAAACAATAATATCATTATTTTGTCGAGAAGTGTTTTGAAGTATGAAAGTGTTTAAAATAATAAGCGTTTTATAAACCCAGCATAGGTAAATAAATACAGTACTGCTTTAGAAATATCAATATTTGAGTACCTACCTGTTTCTCATTATGAACTGAAGAATTTTACTGCACGCGATGCAATATAAGGATGGCCAGGAATAGTGAAGCGAATTGGTCTTATCGATAACTTACAATAATTGTGTCTTGATCTTCGATAACCACTAGGCTCCTGCATTTTGTTTAGTCGGATTTAATCATCTAATATTGCGTCGAGTAAATAGGAAAAGGTTTTTACTCAGCTTATTTTTTTTTTTAGTTTATTTATATTTATCAATATTATGTAGGGTTTTATGTACAGGCGATTCTAACATGCAAAAATATTTATAACCTACCCTACTAACGTGATATTTGCCAGAAATAATCTAAGTTAAATTTCTTATTTAGGCCTTTAATTACATACTTTTTGCATCAATACTTATTCATTTTTTATTCTACCCAATTATCCTACATTTTGTTTAGCTAAGTTTAATAATATCTAAAGAATTATTATAATTATCCTACCATTATGTCTAATTGCATTGTTATAAAGAATTCCAGAGGGAACTCCAAATAATGTTACATTGGCTCGATCACTTAACACTCTTCGATAGAAATATTTACAGACAATTTCAAAATATGAAAATTTCAGTTCGTTCTAAGAGACCAAACTGTAATTTTCTAAAAGATCTAAGATCACTACCCAAACACAAATGTTGTATTATTTAAATCATTTTTAATTAAGTAGATTTTTTATGACATTGCACACATTGCACCACAACATAACTTTGGCCCACATGCACGAAAAACTAAACTCGAGTTGCTAACACGAGGTTAAATTGACAGTTTGTCATACAATACTCTCAATTTAAACTAGTGTTAACAACAAACTATGACTTAAGATTTCCGTGCAAGTGGACCTTAGACATTGAAGCAGTAACTTTGCTTTTGTTTAAGATTTGAAACGGTGAGGGAAATAGTGTCAAATGTGTACAAGCCTTAAAATATCAAAATGGAATGGACTAAACAAACAAAACTCATCTTAGTTTGCCATCAGTTAAGATAGTCCAATGAGAGCCAATCAAAAAAGTTGTTCACTGTTTTGATAAAAATTTACTAGAAAATCTCACTTTTTAATCACTATTGCAATCATCCCGCCGCAGGAAACACGGCATTTTGGAAATAAACACCATTCATAAAATATAGACTCATTATGCCTTGCTGTTTAGGCCCACTTTTTTGATCCGTAGTTAACTCAACCAATGATTAAATTAATATGCTAAAGTCTCCGCCAATTAACAAAAAAATAAAAGTCCATTGATCCGACTTGTAGTAAAAACTTGAAAACAAGATTTTTTTGTTTACTGAGATATGTTGATAATTTTGGTCTCAAATGATAGGTAACATTTTATCCGATGGAATCATATAAATCAGTCCACGCGTTTATAAGATATTAACTCATTACTGAATGCGGTCAAGGACGCCCCTTACCACGATACGTTTGTTTTGATCGTTAGCGACACTGCCTTTACATTTTTTCGTGTCGTTTTGAAATATTGGTATACATTGGTAGACAGGTGTTAACGACTTTTATTTTTTTGTTATCTGGCGGTAACCTAGACCAATGGTTTCAAATTTCGATAAAATACCTTTTTTCATCAAGTTGTATAAGGTAAAAAATCTGGGCCTTACAGCAGCCAAGTCTTAATACTAGTCCGAGATAAATAAACGACACAGCACGAACTTTAGCTAAGCATTGTTTATCACTTTCACACAACTGTAAAACTACAAATCCAAGAAAGAGACGAACAATAAGCAAAATCGCTTGCTCTGTAACGTTTATGAATCTGTAACATAACTATGTACATACAGGCAACTTTCTAGATACAGTAGCTACTACACACTATACAAATAACACATATATTTCCCTTCAGTATCTTCCAAATATCGCTAACATATCATATCACAATATCACACTTCGCAAATTTTATAATAATACACTTCACTAACTAACCATTAGGTACTAATATAAAACTTTAGTATCTTCTGTCTGCAATGACACATTGAATTCAAACAGATTTCACATCTGCAATACGTCCTGCTTATTTTCACACATAAGAACTTGTTTGAAATACTTGTACTACTGCCGCATACTGTAAAGACAGACTATTGACATCACACAATGTCATATCTGTAGTACATTAAAGTGTCATAACAGCACTGTGCAGGTATTTTAATGGTATATCTGTACGACATACTGTCGTATCTGTAGTACATTAGAATGCCATAACAGCACTGTGCAGGAATTTTAATGGTATATCTGTACGACATAATGTCATATCTGTAGTACGTTAAAATGTCATAACTGCACTGTGCAGGAATTTTAATGGTATATCTGTACGACATAATGTCATATCTGTAGTACATTAAAATGTCATAACTGCACTGTGCAGGAATTTTAATAGTATATCTGTACGACATAATGTCATATCTGTAGTACATTAAAATGTCATCTGCTCTGTGCAGGCATTTTAATGGTATATCTGTACGACATTATGTCATATCCGTAGTACATTAAAATTCCATAACAGCACTGTGCAGGAATCTTAATGGTATATCTGTACGACATAATGTCATATCTGTAGTACATTAAAATGTCATCTGCTCTGTGCAGGAAATTTTAATGTCATACCTGTAGGACATATGTAATGTCATATTTACAAGACATTGTACAGTCATAATTTTAGGACATAATAATAATATGTGTCATATCTGCACGACATTTGCCGGAAATCTTATTTACACAGACACATTACGATACTGGAATTTTGAAAAATGTCTTTTTAATAGTACATACGTCTCAATCGGTGCAGGATTCAGTGAACTGCACGTGTTCGTAGAGCGCCTTGCACAGGTCGTGCAGGGTTCGGTCTCACCTGCCGCCGCCGCGTTTGTTCAGGGGGTCGTAGACCTCCGCTTCTGAATCTATCTCGTCTTCTGATAGAGAGAGGGAGCCACCTACCCGCCGGGTGCGTAAGCCCTCCTGGAAATTGAGATTGTTTGATTTAAAATGGTGGCTCTGTAAGTGGATGTTGAGTTGTGTGAAAATTAGTTTTAGCGGTTAATTGTGGAGTTTTAATTTTTAATTAGCATGAATTAATTTAGTTGTTAACTACATTGATTTATAGAATGAGTGCATAGCTAGTAGTTACCGAATGGGTAATAATTGAAAGTAACGATTAAAATGATATATTTTTTCACTTAGAAAGGCAAGTAAAGAAGAGAAATATTAAAACGCATGCTCCAGCTTCTGAATGTATGCAAAATCTACTTTTAAATTTTTCGAATACAACCGAATAAATTGTAGTTCTAAAAACTAAAAAACACGCTTTAATGGTAAGGATAATGGGACAAACTGTTTAAATTATTGCATTGTCATCGGTCCTTGATAAGTGTGCAAAGTTTCAAATCAATCCAACGTTTTGAAGTGGGTGAAAATCACGTTCAAAGATTCCGTTACATTGATACATAGATACATAGATACATACATACCAAGCTAATAAAAGCGTGTTAAAAAGAAATAAGTTGAAATCGGTGTTTAAAAAAAAGAAATGACATGAACATGGCTTAATAGGGATGTTTCCTGTGTAGAAAAATTATAAATCAACTTGTCCGTCAGTACGATTATCAAATAATATTGGACCCGTATTTTTTGCTTTATCATATAAATAATAATTGACAAATTTAAAGCGCATCATAGTTCAGGAGTGCGGCTTTTTAGGGTTACCCAAAGGATAAAAACGGAACCCTATTACTAAGACTCCACGATCCGTCTGTTTGCATGTCTGTTTGTCTATCCGTCTGTCACCAGGCTGTATCCCATGAACCGTGATAGCTAGATAGTTGAAATTGTCACAGATAATGTATTACTGCTGCCGCTATGACAACAAATACTAAAAGCAGAATAAAATAAATAATTAAGTGGGCCATACAACAAACGTGATTTTTTTGCCGTTTTTTTGCGATAATTGTGCTCGGACTCGCACTTTGTCGGTCTTTTTGCTATATCAAATAAATAAAAATGTTAAGGAGGGGGTTAGTAACGTCACTTTGTCAGTATAAAGTATAAGCACACCGTGACGTCACACGATATTTCAACGCACTGTATCGTCGTCACTTTTTGTTTACGTGTCAATAGAAAAATACGTGTCCAATATTTTTTATTAGTCTACCTGACGGCCAATAAACAAATTTTTTGTCAATTACCTTTATTAGATTTTTTTTATTCTGGTTAAAAACACGTAAATTGTGAGTACGTAAAAATAATACTCTATTGAATGGTAGACACATTAGGTATGCTTAATGGGGTCAGTAGGCAAATAAGTATTGTTAAACCAAGCATCGAAACGGCTTCCTTCTATTTAATATAATATTTTTAGCAGACATTAGTGACCCGTGAAAATTTATTCAAGTTTTTAACCCCAAAACAGCGATATTAGTATCTTTGATTATCACATTACAATAATGCACCCTTATGCTTTATTAATAATCTAGCAGGTAAAATACAGGTTAAAGGAGACACCAAAGCAAAGGTCGCTTTAAGAATTTTACAATAGTAACATTTTATTATCCTTTTCTTCATGAATTGGAAATCGTGTTTTCCAATTCATCACTAATATTATTTAGTCGCCTTAAGTAATATTAGTAACAAGCAAAAAGTTCAATAACAAATTTAACCCGACTATGGTTTTTTTTTGGCCTATGTTACCCGGACCAAAATAATGAATCGATTGACATCTTATTCATCAAAATCGGATGAATAATTCAGGCGTTACGGAGAAACATACGTAAATACAAACATACATAAATAGACTGCTAAAATCATAACCCTTCCTTTTGACTTCGCCGTAGTCGGGTAAAAATGCACTTTCCAATTCATAAAGATAAAGGCAATAAAAACTTGTTATTGAAAACGTTCAAGCGGCCGGTCTTTTGTTATCCCCTTTGAACCTTGTAAATTATGTAGATGAATTAAGAATTAATTTTATTAAAATGTTTCCGAAAGATTTATTAGCAAAACAACCATTTTTAACATGAAAAAATAACACAAAGCCACTTAAAACACAGAACAGATAACCAAGCCCGTGACGCCACAGCACCCATAGACAAAAATAAATTTAAAAAAACAAAGATACAACTCTACACCGTATGTCAAACTACAGTGCGGTGCAGTGAACATGTGCCCACCAATTCTGTGTCACTGATCCATGCCACGCCCCCGTCCAAGCTCGATTTCTGAATGTAATACACCGTAATGTTTCAGAATATATTCAGTATAAAAATAGTTGTCATATGTTTGTTAATGCACTGGGCAGTCTAGAATTCGTCTAGACTTGATAAGGCAAGTAACATTTTGATATTTTTTGGTTTCGATTATTCATTCCTGCTTCATGTTTAAATAATTATTTCTAACTAACCAATATTTTATAAATCATTTATAAATATTCATTATTACTCTTATTTTATGAAGTCAAAGGTAGTATTTAAATGTTTTGTCTGCGGCACCGAACAATTTGAAATACTTAATTTAAAAATTATACACTCAAAGAAAACTGATCATCAAAGCCAAAAAAAATAGACTCAACCATAACCCCTAGCCAAGTTATAAACGTTTCGTATCGAATCTCTTTGTACAATCGTTAACGCCTTCTATTTGTATGGTCTGACCACGTGACTTAACGATCAGATGTGTCATTCCCATACATTGATTCGTTTTCTACTAGCGTTATCGATTGTAGATTGTCAACTTGGCTACAGGTGCAGGACATTTTAAGTAAACCACAAAAAACTACAGTGATTTAATTTTTACACAAAAACTAAGAAAGAAATATGTTAAAACTGCACTGAGAAAATTAAACAAAATATTGATGATATTATGATTAGCAGTCACCAGCTTCAAAATGCGAAAAAGAGAATCGTCATAAGATTTGAGGGCATAGCTGTGATTACCGTGTTTGTTATGTTGACAACACTGCTACGTCATTATAGTATGTAACTTCTTGATATTTTGAAACTATGTTAGAGTGCGCGCAAGATAAACCTGCGTGCGGCCTAAATCGGAACTAATCGTTTGTCATTTATGTCAGCTGTCAAGAGAGTGTGTTGTATGCCGTGTTTTTATTCGTTTCCGAAGTAAATAATCGCCATCATTATGCCAAAAGTAATTTAAAGTGCTGGCAGGGATGTTTTGTTGAAGTGAACAAGACAATAACGGGCCTAAGGTACCGTTTAACAAAGATAGAGCCCGCGTTGCTTATTTGACAGGTAACTTTTAGGGATACCATTATACTAAAATTTCCCTAAATTTTTGTACTACCGATTGGGTGGTACATAAATATACCAGCGGGACAGGACTATGATGCATTATATTACATGATGCCGGTGCATCATGTAATATAATGCATCATAGCTATTTTGTTTCAGGCGTTTCTGAACACACCGTCACGCAAATAACTCAAGAAGGTTATGTGGCTGCGGCTTCTTCAAAAACTGTTGAAGAAGATATTAAAAAAGAATTTAAATGGACGGTATTAGCCACTGCAGGACCATTGTTAGACCAAATTTAACAGTAGGTACTACTTAGTATTCAATAAAAGATTTACAATAATTTCATGAAGTGTTTTTCATCATATTCTATGCAAGTATAAAAAGCTAGTAATTAATTATGCTTTACTTAAATTACTTTAAGTTTCGAGTAATGAAAAATGACTATTGATTTTATGAAGGGAAAAAGATCAGTTATGCTGGCAACATTAAGCACGCCACCCGTCGCGCGCAGACTTATCTTGCGCGCACTCTAGAAATATAATTATAATGTTTTCAGTGTGTTTTTTGTAATTATAGTTTTATAAAAATCATAATTTTAGTTCTATTTTACAACACGACGGTTCTCTTTCCGCACATACTCTATCAGAGAAAGAAAGAAGTTCGATGTAAAGGGTCCTTGAAAACATTAAGAAAAACAAATCTACAGTCTAATTACGGAAATAAAAAAATCAAAATGTCTAACAGCTGTACTAAACTTTTCTAAATAAAAAATCGTGGTCTCACCTCCAGTATCCCAGCGCTGGGCTCCGAAGCATACCCTTCAAAGTGGCGCTGGTCTTCCTCATAGTCTGATGATGACGAGGAATCGTGGTCCACGTCGCGAGCAGTACGGACCGAGCACACCATTTGCGCTAAGTCCGTAAATGTGTAACTGGAAAATAATTGAAGAGATTTTGTTTAGTTTACGGCCAGAACTGGGGCGTTATGGGTTCATGATGAGCATCATCAGTAAATGGAGAAATCCATATTCGATCTGGATTCATTATATTTCTGATTCCAGAACACAAATTACATTAATGATTTTTCAAAATGTTTGCAGAATAAGTCTTTATTGTTAGGTACTTAATGAGTACAATGTTAAACCCATAAATATTGTGTTGGCGAATAATATTAAAGTCTGGCAAACGAAAATAGACACTCGAATTATTTGAATACTTTTTATATGGCAATGCTGTTATAATGTCAACATCAATTTTTGGTGATTTGTTGTGGTCTTGATAATAGCATTTATTAAGTGAAAAATTAATAAAACAATTAAAAGTGGATTACGGGCGATGTCGTTTCGCATGATGTCTAAATATCAAGAAAAACATCAGGCGAAAGACGTCGAATTCAAACAACAACAAGATTGTATATGTATGGTGTTAGATTTCATAAGTTAGAATCACGCTAATAAGTTGAATAAACCAAAATTATTATGGAATACTGTTGTTTTTTTATTTATACATAATATCTAAAATATTACCTACCTATTTTCAAAAGTATGAAATTAGGTTATTCCAGGTATATCATACTAGTTTTGGGGTTGCTATGCGGATATTTTAAAATTTGCCGCGCTTTTTCAGTCTCTACTTTCGTTTGCCAGACTCTATGAGGTTACTCTCTTTAGAGCCTTGAAATTGTGAGCCATTCTCGAAGGTGTTGTAGGTGCAGTGTGCAAATATTAATTAATGTGTATGTATGGAAATGAATAAAACAAAATGACGTCTATCCAGGTTAATTCTAAAATACATACACCTTGTATCCTTTACGCAGTTAACGAAGCAATTCTGTGTCAAAGAGAGAAGGAAGATGTTTTAAAATCTCTTTTAAAACAGACCAGTCTCGATAGGCTTCAGAGAAAATAGATCACTCAAGGAAGTTAGTTGTGCCCGGTTATGCTAAAATGTACCAACCCACATGATATTTTTTTTTTTCAATTTTCTGAAGAAATTCTTTAAGTTTTGAATAGATTAAATTGTATAGTGTTTTGGATGTAGGTACCTTTATGGAACCATTTTTGCAGGATTACACTAAAATTCGATTTTTTACTACCAACGCTTAGGCAATTTTTATTTTTAGAAAAACCTTGCCCCATACTAGGAATTTCTTCCTGTATCGTGGGTGCGTTTAAACTCACATACACAACACCCAGAGCCGAAACAACTATATGTAGGTCATACAAATATTAGTTCCATGCGGGAATAGAACCCGCGACACGCAGCGCAGCAGTCAATCGCTCAACAACTGCGCCAACCGTGCGCCCGCTTTGTTTCAGAAGATGTGTCAGAGTATTTTGCTGATCTATGGCCTTGGTATGCGACTTTTTTTTGGACCTCACTTATTTTCTTTCCTTTTGTTTTTTTTTTTTTTTTTTTGAAAATGTGGTTTGATACATCCTCCCAAAACAGGCACATCATTACCAACATCAACTCACTCTGTAATCGACGGTTGCGGGTGACTTTTCCTGCCATCAATTGCGAATCCACTAGGCCTCCTGCTAGCTCGCCGCTGTCCTTCGTAGTACGTAGTCCCGTAGCGGTACCTCATAGAAAAGAGAACGTTTCACTACTGCCACTCACTGCCGGAGACCTCCACCGTTGCCAGAAGTTGACCAGTTAAGATAGAACGCTCTAGAAGCTACTCTACCGACATAGCTTGAGTGTCACTAAATGACATTTGACATTTCATCAACAAAAAATTCTCTATCGATCAATCTAAGTTCCAAGCTGTTTTTTTCTACAGCCAATAGATTCCGAATAAAAATTAATAAATCCCCAAATAGCTATATTGTCGGCAACTCTCGCATATGATTTACTTTTTTTTTGTTTTACGTCTATAGTTCAAAATATGGTTTTAGCAGATAGTGACATTCTAGCTATAAGACGGCTTTACTATATGTCTAGCTACTCACTTAGGAGTCGCATCTTGTTCCCAGAAGTTGACCAGTTAGAATAGAAGGCTCTAGATGCTACTGTCTTACTAGCTACTCACTTAGGAGTCGCATCGTGATGCCAGAAGTTGATCAATTAAGATAGAAGACTCTAGATGCTACTGTCTTACTAGCTATTCACTTAGGAGTCGCATCGTGATGCCAGAAGTTGATCAATCAAGATAGAAGACTCTAGATGCTACTGTCTTACTAGCTACTCACTTAGGAGTCGCATCATGTCCCCAGAAGTTGACCGGTTAAAATAGAATGTTCTAGATGCTACTGTCTTACTAGCTACTCACTTAGGAGTCGCATCGTGATGCCAGAAGTTGATCAATTAAGATAGAAGACTCTAGATGCTACTGTCTTACTAGCTACTCACTTAGGAGTCGCATCGTGATGCCAGAAGTTGATCAATTAAGATAGAAGACTCTAGATGCTACTGTCTTACTAGCTACTCACTTAGGAGTCGCATCATGTCCCCAGAAGTTGACCGGTTAAAATAGAATGTTCTAGATGCTACTGTCTTACTAGCTACTCACTTAGGAATCGCATCGTGATGCCAGAAGTTGATCATTTAAGATAGAAGGCCTTACTGACTCTCTAGCTACTCAATTAGGAGGTCGCAACATGTTGCAATAAGTTGACCAGTTAAAATAGAATGCTCTAGAAGCTACTGTCTTACTAGCTACTCACTTAGGAGTCGCATCGTGATGCCAGAAGTTGATCATTTAAGATACAAGACTCTAGATGCTACTGTCTTACTAGCTGCTCACTTAGGAGTCGCATCGTGATGCCAGAAGTTGATAATTTAAGATACAAGACTCTAGATGCTACTGTCTTACTAGCTGCTCACTTAGGAGTCGCATCGTGATGCCAGAAGTTGATAATTTAAGATAGAAGACTCTAGATGCTACTGTCTTACTAGCTACTCACTTAGGAGTCGCATCGTGATGCCAGAAGTTGACCAATCAAAATAGAAGGCTCTAGAAGCTAGTGTCTTACTAGCTACTCACTTAGGGGTCAAATCGTGATGCCTGAAGTTGATCATTTATGATAGAAGACTCTAGATGCTACTGTCTTACTAGCTACTCACTTAGGAGTCGCATCGTGATGCCAGAAGTTGACCAATTAAAATAGAAGGCTCTAGAAGCTGGTGTCTTACTAGCTACTCACTTTGGGGTCAAATCGTGATGTCAGAAGTTGATCATTTAAGATAGAAGACTCTAGATGCTACTGTCTTACTAGCTACTCACTTAGGAGTCGCATTGTGATGCCAGAAGTTGATCATTTAAGATAGAAGACTCTAGATGCTACTGTCTTACTAGCTGCTCACTTGGGAGTCGCATCGTGATGCCAGAAGTTGATAATTTAAGATAGAAGACTCTAGATGCTACTGTCTTACTAGCTACTCACTTAGGAGTCGCATCGTGATGCCAGAAGTTGATCATTTAAGATAGAAGACTCTAGATGCTACTGTCTTACTAGCTTCTCACTTAGGAGTCGCATCGTGATGCCAGAAGTTGATCATTTTAGATAGAAGGCCTTACTGACTCTCTAGCTACTCAATTAGGAGGTCGCACCATGTTGCAATAAGTTGACCAGTTAAAATAGAATGCTCTAGAAGCTACTTTCTTACTAGCTACTCACTTAGGAGTCGCATCGTGATGCCAGAAGTTGATCATTTAAGATACAAGACTCTAGATGCTACTGTCTTACTAGCTGCTCATTTAGGATTCGCATCGTGATGCCAGAAGTTGTTCATTTAAGATGCAAGACTCTAGATGCTACTGTCTTACTAGCTACTCACTCAAGAGTCGCATCGTGATGCCAGAAGTTGATCATTTAAGATAGAAGACTCTAGATGCTACTGTCTTACTAGCTACTCACTTAGGAATCGCATCGTGATGCCAGAAGTTGATCATTTAAGATAGAAGGCCTTACTGACTCTCTAGCTACTCAATTAGGAGGTCGCAACATGTTGCAATAAGTTGACCAGTTAAAATAGAATGCTCTAGAAGCTACTGTCTTACTAGCTTCTCACTTAGGAGTCGCATCGTGATGCCAGAAGTTGATCATTTAAGATACAAGACTCTAGATGCTACTGTCTTACTAGCTGCTCACTTAGGAGTCGCATCGTGATGCCAGAAGTTGATCATTTAAGATACAAGACTCTAGATGCTACTGTCTTACTAGCTGCTCATTTAGGATTCGCATCGTGATGCCAGAAGTTGTTCATTTAAGATGCAAGACTCTAGATGCTACTGTCTTACTAGCTACTCACTTAGGAGTCGCATCGTGATGCCAGAAGTTTACCATTTAAGATAGAAGACTCTAGATGCTACTGTCTTACTAGCTACTCACTTAGGAGTCGCATCGTGATGCCAGAAGTTGATCATTTAAGATAGAAGACTCTAGATGCTACTGTCTTACTAGCTACTCACTTAGGAGTCGCATCGTGATGCCAGAAGTTTACCATTTAAGATAGAAGGCCTTACTGACTCTAGCTACTCACATAAGAGTCGCACTATGTTGCCAGAAGTTGACCGGCTTATATATAATGTTCTAGAAGCTACTGCCTTACTAGCTACTCACTTAGGAGTTGTATCGTGTGTCCTTCGCCAATTGGATAATTTCGAAGGGACCACAATGACCGTTTAAAAAAAATTCAAGCTAAATAAAAGTTTGTCAATGGATCCAAAAGGAGTTCCTTTGACATGAAGGTGTAAACAAGCGTAGTGAGATTTGCGGTAGGTGAACATGATAGGTGTAAACATTGCAATTATTAGTTACAATGGCTTTTTGCATGCATTTTGCTAAATACTGGTTCGGGTATTCTCAAACGACACTTATGTTTAGGGCGTTTCTAAATTGTCCTTTACATTTTTAAGTGATAATGACAGTATGACATTTAACAGCGATTAAAAATTAAGTTTCGTTTGAGAATTTGACCAGAATCACATAAAACATAGCCAAATTAAAAGTTAAAGTAGGGAAACCCCTTCAGAGCAAAGCATATCAGACAATGGGATCCCTTCGAAACACTGCGCAAACATCACCGCACCCTCCTTTGAAGAAGATCTCCGAAAGCTGGTACAAAAACACACTATCTTTATTCTACTCACTCAGTTAACGAAGGTGCATCATGCCGTCTGCCTTCTGCAGCAGCCGCCCCACTAACTCCACCCCCACCACCCCTTCTTTGACCCTCAAAGTATGCAGCCCCATGTCTGTAGCCAACTTCACGGATTTCGTCGAAGGAGCCGAACTGTAGGGTCTTGTAAGCGTCGATCGGAGGGCGGATGTACTCGCAGTAGTCTGATTTCTTTACTTCCTGGAAGGATATTGAGGTTCGATAGAGATGATGAAATAAAGTGATGCTTGCTGACACTTTTGGTTGATTTACACAGTGAGGCGTGCAAATCGGCCAGCAGAGTAGCTGCAGTGCAGAAACTTGAAAACAGTCAAGCAAGCTGAGCTACTGATATATGAGTGCACAATGCGAGCAGCAGTCTTCTGCTTAGGACCGAATTCACCAATGAAACTATTCGCGATTAGTTCAACTAAACTCAGATTACGCAAATAAAGCGTTCTGATTGGTAGTTTTTCCAACCAAACTATGTAAACCAGCCATTATAATCACAGACTAATTATGAGTTACTAGATGCATTGTTTAGGCAGTTCTCAATAGTCTTTGATTTGGAAATGTGCCTATAGTTTTCTGACTTTTAAATTATACTGATTAAGTAAACAAAAATAAAATCTAATTCTGTTAAATATTAAGTAAATACAATTTGAAATCTCATGCCAGCCATCATGTTTTAATACGAAATACTTCAATACTATTTCAGCGACTCGTAAACAATGTTAAATGTACATAGAATACGACCACGTGACAAAATAGTTTGTAGAAAACGCAAACGATCTCGATACTATAATCGAAATTACCATCATCGTCATTTCAATGAAAAGACATCCACTGCTGGGCATAGGCCTCCCCAAAGTGAATGAAATAAACTAACATATATATTTTTTTAAATAAATACTATACTTTACCTCTAACTGTCTGTTACACGACACGTAAGCCAGTCTACTCTGTATATCTGGCAAGTTGGGAACCTTTACTGGCGTAGTGAATGGATTCCATCTGTAAAAAACACAATTTAAATGACGTTTCATCCAGGAAATTGGTAATAACCATCTACCACCTACTGTGCCCAGACAATTTAATTAAATGTAACATCGACTCGAAAACAAGAAGAAGAATAAGATTGCTAATAAATAGAACATTAACTACATGTTTTCTTTTTAAAACTAGACGAGTTCGATGTTTCCTAGGCGACTCTTTCATAAGAAACTCAGAAACAAGTGCCTTAAAAAAAACTATACTATTTCGGTCATGTCATTGGTAAACGATGGCGTCTTTGACCAACATCGATAATACTCGATCATATTAATTACTAGCTGTGCCCGCGGCTTCGCTCCCGTCATCTGCCTGCCAACCCTACCATACTTACCAGCCTGCCTGCCTACTCCACATACTCCAAAAAACTTTTTACAAAAAAATACTACACTTTTTATTTTTCACTTTTTAGTTGCTACTCGTATAACGCCAGAAAATATTACCCAAATATCATGAAACTTGAACATAACCGGTGAAATGAGAGATCTGCGTACCCCTTAAGAGCGTACTGGCGTGATGTTATGTTATGAAATGGTATAAACAACAAACAGACATGCGATTGCAGCAATTCCGCGAGATTTGCCGTTATTTATTGAAGAGTTCTGTTGTATATCTTCGAATTGCTTCGTCAGTCCTGCACCAAATTAAAATGGGACCAATTTCGGAACATACTCTTTCAAACAAAAAAATATTTTTTGAAATCGGTCTACAATTGACGGAGATATCGGTGAATTCGGTGAACATACACAAAAAAAAAAACAAAACATACATAATGTCGAACATAGGACCTCCTCCTTTTTGGGAAGTCGGTTAAAAAATATACATTCTACATACCATTTTTTTTTTCTAGGGTCATTCTTTCGCGTAAAATCTTAACACCGCGATTCAGAAAATGACTTTAAATGCACAACGCCATCTATCGAATACCGAGTTCAACTGTCAAAGTATCTGAATTGCGTGTGTTGTGTTAATTTTACTTCTTGAACACTTTAAATTCATCTAACTTTTGATAGAGTGAACCGATTGCGATGAAACAAAAACTAAGTAATTCTTAAAGATACGCACAATTTTTATGTATAAAAGTTATCTACATTGGTTTCGTACATTTCACGTGATGCGTGCACAAATAAACAGACAAACAGACAAACAGATAAACAGACAAACAGACAAACAGACAAAAATTCCAAAAATGCTAGAAATGGGTTCTGTTGGTTATCCTTTAACACCCTGGCTATTTTTTTTGGAATTTTTTTCGATGTACAAAAAATATTTTTCTACAGATTTATTATATGTATTGATTCATTAGGAAGATTCTCAGGGGGACGGCGCGAACGCAGTCCCCACTACCAAAAATTACGCATCCGAGTTATCCACATTAGGGATAATCGCAGGGGTCAACCTAACCGCAGTGCAATGGTAGGCCTCGCCCTGGGGGAACCGCCTTCATGATCACGGTGTCCCCTATGCCAGGTAAGTATGAATTCTCTACAAAATCACGCGAGGGTCGTTCAACGGCGGCGAATCTTAACATCGCGATTCAGAAACGTGAACTCAGGGCACAGCGACATCTATTGACGAGTTTTGAGAAACATTGAGCAGTGTTTATGTTTTATAGAGTTGAATCATTGTTTTTTTTTATTACCTTCTCAATTTTGTTACAACATAATGTAATTGCAATAAAGAATAATAATCAAATTGTTATATACAATTATTTTTAAACGGTTGTTATATATTTCAACATGTCAGTAGCGACACCTAGTGAGTCAGGGCCGCAACTCAACTGCCAAATGAACAATGGCGGTTCCCCGCCATTATTTGAAATTCGAATGTATTGATCTGATGGTAAACGTCCCTTTTAAGCCGCTGCTGCTGATAATGTGATCAAAATCAAAGATGAATAGAATGGTACACTCATAGAGGTAATAATAATATTTTGATAATATCGAATAACATTCAAATCAGATCCGAAAGTCTATTCCTGTATTAAAAACTCTCAAAATGTAATCGTGAACACCTGTCAGCTACAATCAATGCCCGAAACTGGCAGTTTTGGGCCGAACAGATCTAAATTACCGTCGTGCCAGCGACTCAAAGCTGAAGTAGAAGCTACAATCAATGTCAATAAATATTAGTTAAAAAAAACACGCTTAAATAGAAAACAAAACTAAAAAGTAGAAAATAATTTTCAATAAATTTAAATTAAGAACAGTGTGATTAACAACAAAATATATTTTGTTGTAAAAAAGCGTAGGGTGCTTGATGTCAATTGTTATACTATTTTATTGACAGATATTGGTAAAAGTAGAGTAATTTTGATAATATCCTAAAAGCACCCCACGCTTTTTCAATAAAATATATTTTGTCATCACACTATTCTTAATTTAAATTTATTGAAAATTATTTTCTACTTTTTGGTTTGGTTTTCTATTAAAGCATGTTTTTTAGTTTTTTTTTTAATATTATTTATTTTCTTACTTCTTAGTTAATCTCTAATCCTGAAGGTCCTGGTAAGGATAATGGAACAAACTATTTAAATGAATGCATTGTCATCGGTCCTTGATAAGTATGCAACATTTCAAATTAATCCTATATTTTGAAGGGTTTGAAAATCACGTTCAATGATTCCGTTACATTGATACGTAGTTCTAAAAAGTCGCTAATCCTGAAGATCTTGGTAAGGCTAATGGGACAAACAATTTAAACGCGCACGGTAGAATCAACTTACATTACTTGTAAATTTTAATTTGTGTTTGACTTTCAAAAGTACTTTGACTTTGACTAAATTATTACATTGTCATCGGCCCTTGATAGGTGTGCAAAGTTTCAAATCAAGCCGACGTTTTGAAGTGGGTGAAAATCACGTTCAAAGATTCCGTTACATTGATACATAGTTACATAGATACATACCAAGCTAATAAAAGCGTGTTAAAAAGATTTATCCCACACTATATTAAATTATTCTCACCTTTTCCATAGAAGCCACCAGCCAGAAAGGTCATCGCCGTAGTTCGTGAGGTCAGTATCGTCCTGAGACCCCACGTCTATTGCAAGGATGTGCTTAGCGCCCAAGGACCTCATCACGTCCGCTGTAATGTTTTAGGAGTTATGTTATAGACAACATTCTAAGAATTAAGATAGTTGGAAAAATAAGCCAACAGGCTAGCCTTCATTTTTCAACGATCTGAATCTGGTGGTCCAGCAGTCGCAAGAGATCTCTATAATTTGAATGAGACAATAATAATTGACAGAATGCAGAGTAGACTATACTCCATTTGAAATAACGTAAGAATTTTTTACAACTCTTTTTACAGTCCGTTCAACCGATTTTGAGTTCTATCCCGTAAACATAAGGATGACATAAAAAGCATAAACCTGTTACCAACCGTTTAATTTATAGAAGTCAAAATCGGTTGAACGGTCTGTAAAATGGGCTTATATATTGTTACCGCAAATGGAGTATAGTGACCAATTATCTCAAATCTTCCTAAACCACTTGGGTTTTTATTCAAGCAATTCTTTAGGTATTCTAAGCTATCTTTAGGTATTCTAAGTTAGTACTGAATATTAATAAAATAATAGTTTATTAATATTCAGTAAAAATATCCAAGCCCTTATACTTAGAATACCTACAGATAGATTAGAATACCTAAAGAATTGCCTGAATAAAAATAAAAAACGCCCAATAGACCACATTAGTGGCCCACGCACAATTGGCTATTTGACAGATTTCAGAAAAGTATTGTAAAAAATAGTAAATTTTATTTTATACCTCTTACAAGTATCTTTTTCTTAAAAAAAAGCGTTATAGAAAAAAAATAAAAAAAACCATAGATTTAGAATTTTTTTTGCTACGCAAAAAGATACACGAAGCGTGCGAGCGAGAAATCCTAATCAAGTACAAACCGCCCAAGAGAAAAAGAGAGAGTGAATGACGTACCGATATGTCATTTTTTTCGCGAATAAGTAACCCTAGCGGCCCATCTGTTTTACGCCGCGGTGAATTTCTTGCATTTAAATAATAATCTTTAGATTTAAATTGATAATATTAATTATACAATTATGGGGACTTGTTCTGTGAGTGAATGTGACGTTACAAGACGAAATAACCCCAATAAATACACGTTTCACAGGTAAATACAATTTTGTCCTTGGATTGTTTTGAACCATATTTTGCCGAATTTCTGCTAGTAATCGGCTCAGAAAAAGAGTCTTACAATAGTATATTGATTTCCAATGTTTTATATAAGTATATTTCGTATATATAAACAAAATTGGCGAAAATATTATGTAAAAGAGTAAATTGTTTGTTTACGCTAGGGCTTGACAAAGCGGTGACGTCATGAGTATCGATAAAAACTTAATCGTTTTTAGTGACATCATGACATGAATACAAACTTATTTTGTCAGGTTTTGTTAAAATAGATTTAAGTTACGATTGAGAAGATGTTTTTATCGAAACTGTACTTAAAGTTGCATGTTTATTATATTAGCCTTTATTTTTCGGAGAGGTTTGATGTTTTGTTACTTTGAGTAGGTTTAGGAATGTCATTATATTCTTCTTCTTAGCGTGTCGATGGCAAATATAAAAAGTTAAATATTGTGTTTGGCCCAAAATTCAGCCACGGCAATACCATTCGGTGACGCAGTCATAAGGTCTTCGTAAGTACAGGTGACAGGGCATGCTGCGCTCTCCGTGAGATGGGCCATGGTCTGCATAAGCACTGAAGACTAGTGCCGTCAGAGGAGGTTGTCCTTGCTGCGGCCAACCCGAGTGCGGAGTCTATTTAGGGTCATTATAATTGTATGCATTTATTAGTTTTACAGTGGCTAGAATACATCAGTGCTCTGCTCATCAGCAATTTTTTCTGTTGTGTAAATAATAATATATAATATTTATGTACCTACAGATTCCCAAATAATTCTGTATTAAGAGAAAAATGGATTCGAATTTTAAACCGAGATGGATGGTCTCCAAATAAAAACTCTACAATATGTAGTAAACATTTTGAATCGAAATACTGCATACAAAGAAAACATCGACGACTTCTAATGAAAGAATCTATACCTACTTTATTTGTGCCTGTAAGAATGACACTTTCTATCGTATGGTTAGTTAGTGGCCAACCTAGTGTTAGTTTTCAAACCATCTAGATACCTCTAACATAGCTGAACGACTGTCAAAAAGTTCAAAACGCAATACTGGTCACAAGCTACAATGGGGCCCACATATAGATAAATTGTCAAAAAAGCTAAGCTCCGCAGCATAATTATGCTGTTAGAAAAATTCGTAATTGGTGTAATGTCGTACGGTATTCTGTTGTAGGGAAATGCCGCCGACATCCAGACTATCTTTGTTTTACAGAAAAGAGCTGTTCGATCAATTTATAAATTAAGCGCAAGACACTCTCTCAGAGAGAAATTTAAGGAGATTAATGTAATGACTGTGCCTTCTCAGTATATTTATGAAAACCTTTCATGGTCTGGCAGTTTGAGTAGTTAATGCGGCCTACCCGAATGTCCTTTCTTTGGTATTGTTCGTCGAATCGTTGAGCTCCTTAAATTCTGAGTAGAGCTGCACGGTTATTGACAAATCCGTGCACTGACTAGACAGGTCCACTCAATTTGGCTGGTTCTTTCCTCAAAAGACCATTTCAGATATCAGTCTACATGGTCTTCACATGATCTAACCAAGATTTTGTCTGGAATTTAAAAGAAACTGTGACCTCTGAGTTTGTTTCGGCCTTTCTTCTCGGAGTAGTCAGATAGGAAACGCCGACCTCATCTACTTTTATAAAATATGTAAACGTGTTTGTACAAACCAACTTACAGAAATAATATCATTTATCATTGAACTATCTGCAGGCCATACAAATATTTGTTCCGTGCGGGAATCGAACTCGCGACACGCAGCGCAGCAGCCGATCGCTCAACCACTACGCCAATCGTGTCGTCAATTTCAAATACCTGACGCTGCGGTATTTTTTTATTAGTACTTCAAATACTTGTGGCTTCAAAATACATTTAGCGATTTTATTAATAGATGCGTTCTGCAGAAAATAGCGCTTGATAGCTTTCATAAGCAAAATGGCGACCGCGTACGTCAAATTGTCAAGTACCTTGTAAATTGTAATTTTCATTTCAAACGGTTATTTTCACCGAACTTCTGTGTATTGATTAAGTTTATTAGTACGAATGTCACGATGGATGACTGACTGTATATTGTTATTTGTATTTTAAATAAACAAAGTTAAAATACTGTATTTTACATTTTAAATACACGACTTAAAAATATTTTGTATTTCATATTTTAAATACATGCGAGATATTATTTTGTAATTTGTATTTTAATTAAAGCAAAGCATGGTTTTTGCCCAGCAATCGTGTTTCTTATGATGTTCACCAAGTATCGATATCGATATTGAACATGGACTTTTTATCAACACTTTTTTAACTAACACATGGACAAATTCCCTCACACATAGATTTTATATTTTTGGTTTCGTTTTCCATCTGACTCTGTGTATCTTGTACATCCTATATCTATGAAAAAAACAATAATTAGAAAGTCGAGCGAAAACAGTCAGTCACGTGACATTCGTCACATCTTAATAAACACACGCGAACTACGACGAACTACTTTTTGTTTGTTGTTTAAAATGTGACGTCACACGACGCTTCAATCATGGCGGCCCCCGTTTTGGATCATTTATTCCATAGATAAAAAATGGCAAATTAGTTTTCCAAAAATAAAATATTAACATTTTACATATTGACGGAAAAAAAATTGTACATTTATTATTTTTCCAACACATTCCATATTTGATTGCAGTATCTGTCAAATAGCCAATTGGCAACCAAACCCTATAACAAAACACAGAATGACATTAGTTTGACGTACGTATGACGTATCAAAATAAGTCAAATAAACATTCTGAACCTTTAATTTTGGACTTTTATTACTGGACAACAAGTTACGTCATATATAAGATTGCTTATTTTTTTGCTAGTGTGTAGGTAAAAGTGATTCTTCAATACATTACCAGGCACATTGTTGACGTAGCACCCATCTAGTAGAAGATGGCCGTCCATGGGGTCGCAAATAGGCGGGAAGATGCCCGCTACACTCATTGACGATCTGCAGTACCTCCATAGCACACCTGACGATACTCCACCATTGTAACGACGATCCGACCAAGGAGGCCGTTGCCATTACTTACCTTTGCCGCTAGACTGAGTGACAATATACGTCTTTATGTTGGCAACATTGCTTTTTATCTCTATGGAATTATTTGAAAAATGAACGATATTTTATTTTTAAGTTAGAAAGAGAATTTTAAAATGAGAATTTGAGATTGAGAGTGAAGAAAATGCGTGAATAGATTTTTTATTTGCGAAGAGATAGAACTACAGCATCACTAGAGCATCGAAAGTTGTATTTTAGGTAAATAAATAGAATTCCGTATCTACTTTCCCACTAAATTAATGACAGACCGGTAGTACCTACAAGATTTTATTTTTAGTGTTAATATTTTTTTACTTCCCGGTACGATTACAGGTGATTAAGACTAACTAAGAGAATCCTTTAATAACTAATTAGACTGTGATTAGTTTTAACCATTTTAGTGTTCCTAACTACAACACTATCTAAATATATCGAAGAAAATTATTAAGTACAATTATTTTCAGAACTACCCGTTAATTCCTTAATAAGTTTCAACCATTAGTCTTATTGACAGAGTTGACAATATTTTCACTCAGCCTAACAAGTGGGAGCGTGCTAGCCAGCCAATCGGATACGCGCACGCAACACGTCGCTCTGTGATTGGTTTACCTGGGAGATTGTTGACATAGCCGCCGTCCAATAGGAGGTGGCCGTCTACAGGATCGCAGAGCGGGGGCATGTAGCCGCTGAGCGACATCGACGCGCGAATGTAACGCCAGAGCGAACCTACAGACAGACATACGGACATCTGACGATACTGTTCAATGCCTAACATGTGTATTATTAGTCAAAGTTATACAACACAATCCATGGATAGGAAATGAACGTGAGAGAAAACGTATCCTCGAGGTCATAAATAGAGTATCAGTGTCGTGTCTCCTCCGTGAGGAATCTATGATGAGAATAGACATTGCTACAGTACATGCACCATGCTACGATGATACGCAACGACCACGCTGCGGCAACGCTGCGTCACACTACAGATGGAAAGTTAAAAAGGTTAAATACATAAATAATAAAAATGAGGAAATAACTAAGAACCACACTCATGCATATACATGAAGATGAGAGAATATATGAAAATGTATGATGATTTAATACATACAAACTTTACATCACATCCAACCCGACATTGTATGGACGATTAAAATAAATAATAAATATTTTATTTTTAATGTATGAACTCCCAAATAATTAGCGTTAGGTAAACCAATCACAAGCGCTTTTTTTTTAAAGTAATGGCAACTTCCCAAAGGCAAATGTCGGATTCGTATCGTTGTTAAAAAATAATATTAAAAAATTTCGATAGTATTACAAGAGAGGAGAGAGAGGGGTTTTTTAGAACATAAAGGGGGGAGTGGGGAGTGTAAAAAACACACATAATATTGCATGTAACAAACACACTTGTAACATCATACAAACATATAAATGCAAGTGAGTGTGGTTTGTAGACTGTGGCGGACGATGAAACCAAAAACTGTCACAGTAACTGGTAAGGATTCAAGCATATTGACGCAGAGTCGGACCGAATTTCTAATAATGATGTTCAAAAGTGCAGTCACAATCTCCCAAATCATCATCCGCAGCCTGACTTCGCCCACTGCTGGGCACACGCCTCTCTTTTCTTGTGCCAATCTCAAAGTTATAGTCCCTTTTATATATTTGTAGAAGAATTCCAAAGGTCCACAACAGATTTGATCTAAAGTATAACATTAAACTAATTGCGGACTACTGACATTTTTCTACAAAAAAATGAATTAAGCACTTTTAACTTCGGGTGACTGCGAATTAGCGACCGCACTTTTGACCAATAAATGTACAAAGCATATTCTTTCCTTTCGCCACAATGCACATATTTCTATCACCTATATAATATTTTTTTTAAACTATCTTTTTCCGTATTCTTCTCAGCAAACCCTTTCATTCGATACCCATATCATGGCAGTGCACAAAAAATAACTAGTCCGCCATCTTGGGCCGTCCGCCATTTTAAATTTAGAATGACGTCACTTAGCTAACCGTGCATTGTCATCGAAACTAAACGTGTATGCTACTAAAATTCATCTTAATCGGTGGAGGATAACTGCTTTAAAATTCAGTTGCAAAATTTGCAAGTTAAATAAAATCTTGTAAAATAGACACGCGCATTCGACGATCGAATTTGCGTTTTCGATCGTTTTTTTTTATCAGGATAGAAATATGTGCATTACGTTGTGGAGATAAGGGTCAAAATGCTAAGTTTTTTTTTTTATTTGCTTAGACTCTGTTTCAGTATGCTTTGAGCCTAAAATAAAATGACATGAACACAATATTAGCACGTTTATGGCTGTAACGACTATTGCCATCATAGATATGAATCGTATGAAGGTATAGACGTCCGCGTGAATGTGGCCATATGAGTGAAGTGACAACATATTGAAACATTGCTTCACTAAAGCCGTGTGTGGAGACGTTAATGTAAGAATATTAGGGCGTTTACAGGGTGACTTTTAATTAATTGGGAATCTTTCAAGAGGTGAACGTACTCATGAAAATGATCAACTTTTATTAAGGGAGAGCAGTGGTGGCCCAGTGGTATCGGCCGCGACTTACAAGTTGTAGGTCGTGGGTTCGAGCCCAGGCAGGCGCTTTACTTTGTGTAAATTATTTCATCACCACTGCTCTCAAAACGGTGAAGGAAAACATCGTGAGGAAACCGGCATGTCCTAGAACCAAAAATTCGAACACATGGGCCCGCGTGGTGGATTACGGCCCATTCCCTCTCACAGAGAGGAGGCCTGTGTCCCAGCAGTGGGAACATTAATAGGCTGATGATGTGATTAAGGGACAGTTCCAGAAATCAGCTGTTCCTGACATTTTGTCGATTTATGCAAACATAAATGTACAGAACAGCTGTTTTTTTTCTTGTTTTGGCGTTGTCCACATCGTAAAGGCCCGATATACGGTACGATCTGTCGTCACGATGGAACTGATGAAAATCGTGACGGTCCATCGCGTCGAATTGCCGCTCAACACTAGTCAGACACAATAGTCGTTGCGATCGGCAATCATTTATATTGTAGACGTCTGAGACTTCGACAAAATCGAATCGTCGATCGCATACCTTCAGTCTATCGTTACGATATTCATGATTGTATTGGTTTCTGTTGCGATCAAGATATCGTCTTCGATCAAGTAAATCGTTTACTATTTATACACCATCGATTCGTCGTTGGGATTCGGTCTAAAACGACGGATCGTACCGTATATGAGGTCCTTTAGAGCTGATTACATTTATGAGAACTTTCACCTCTTGTATAGCCAATGAACTAAGACACTCCGCAAAGACGTACAGAACTTTCCTGACGACATATCTAGCTGCATACGTCATTATCAGCTAGCTTTCAACAACTGCAGTTAGGTAAATCGCCGGTATAGCTGCACGTGTATAACTACCCTTACGCAATCATACTGCTATATAAATAAAAATCTGGTCTGCAGATATCAACAACAACAATAATTATACACATATTTTTAAATTTAAACATGCTTCACATCGATACGAACATTTTATACACTCGTTTACACAATGGCCGACGATGGCGCATTTTCAAGTTCATTTGAGTTCCCTTTGAAAGTAGTTAAGAGGTTGATTTCACTAACGGAACCAATGCCGTCAAGAAAAATCGCGTGTTTATCCGCAACAGTGAAACCAACCTCTTAGGAAAACATTGATCGTAAAATACGCCCAATATTGGCCATATGGTAAAAAAAAGCCAGACATTTACATTTAAAAAATAATATTATAATGCCCATTTATATCAAAAACTTAACATAGAGTTAAATGTTGCTAACAAGAGGTTAAGGCCCGAATTTTCAATAGTCTGATAACTTTTATTTAACTGAGGAATAAAAATGGCCGTCTGACATATTTTCCATACAAAAGCTGTCAAACCGCCATTTTTATTCTTCAGTTAAAAGTTATCAGAGTATTGAAAAATCGGCCCTTAATTGACAATATTATAATATGTCAATTTAACCTCGTGTTAGCAACTATGAGTTAATTTTTTCGTAACAAGTGGGCCTAAAGCAAATAAATATAACTTGGGTTAGTACAGTGCAAAAAAGCTATAAATTAAATTAATCAAAAAAACAAAAACTTTAACAGTTTCCCGTCCACGAAATGTGTTGTGTTAAATTTTAACTAATACTACAGCTAGAGAGTTTGTGATAATTTATTTATTTCTATGAGAATTTGTGTTTTAGGAATACTGAACACACAACTGTGATTTTTACACACAGAAAAAAAGTTTATTACGAATAAAATACTAGTAACTTAAAAACTATTTTTATTGCATTCAAAGTGAAACTTCGTGATATTTATAATTCGAGGCATAATTATTTCATAATTGACTACTTTTATTAAAAATTATGTACCTAATGAATTTATAACAGTGTGCTATTCAGTATTTTTACAGGCACTGTGGAACAAATAAGTTAATTGAAATCTTAAAACCTATGAAGTTATGAGACGAAATTAAGCGTAAACTTTTGTCAAAATTTCGTCAAGAAGCGCTGATTTTGATTGATGGAAGCGTAAGCTTATAATTGCCTGATTTTTAATTTCGTAGACTAAACTGAAATTTAGGGTTTGCCACTTTATTTTTACATAAAGTGCGAGTCGGACTCGAGCACGAATGGTTACGTGCCATTATCGCAAAAACGGCAAAAAAAAAACACGTTTGTTGTATGGGAGCCCCCCACTTTAATATTTATGTTATTCTGTTTTTAGTATTTGTTGTTATAGCGGCAACAGAAATACATCATCTGTGAAAATTTCAACTGTCTAGCTATCACGGTTCATGAGATACAGCCTGGTGACAGACAGACAGATTAACAGTGGAGTCTTACTAATAGGGTCCCGTTTTTACCCTTTGGGTACGGAACCCTAAAAAAAGGTCATTGGAAGCTGTCAGTTTAGTCTACAAAATTAAAACCGCAATATAAGTGCCTTCTCTATAACTTACTATGCTTTGTAACATACTTTTAAATTCTTTAATAAAATTAATTTTAAACCAGCATTCTTCCAAATCAAACTTACCATGCCGATGCACCCTCATGCAGCTGGCGCTGATGTCAGTGGTGACGCTGAAGTAGGGCAGCCACAGGTCCTCAATGTGCACGTCTCCGAAGGTCGAGCGGATGGTCGCGTTGAACTGGCGCCCGGAGAACATTGAGGTCGCCGGGTAGGTTAAGTCGAGGAGTTGCTTGCCCCATTGAGTCATTTTCTGGAACATTTAAGAAGGTGTTTCAGATTCGGTTGGATTATTTAACTGCTGTCCCACGCGGCTTCGCTCCCGTCAACTGGCTACCTATCTACCCTACAACTACATACATGAATGTTGCGTAACTTTAACCGCTTACGCAGCGCACGCAACGGAAGCTCTCAAAAAGAAATATTTTTGCCCGTTTTTGCAACATTTTTCATCTATGCTCTGCTCTTTTTGGTCGTAGCGTGATGTTATATAGCCTATAACCTTCTTCGATAAATGGACTATCTAACACAAAATATCTAATTTTTCAACTCCAACCAGTAGTTCCTGAGATTAGCGCGTTCAAACAAACAAACAAACTCTTCAGCTTTATAAAATTAGTATAGATTTATGATCGAAGAAGTATGAAAGCAATTATGCCTCAGATTAACTATAAGGGAGAACCTGTATCTGAAGTACAAACAACAAAATTTCTTGGCCTAAATGTAGATAACAAATTAAAATGGAAATTCCAGATTGAAACATTATGCAAAAGAATTAATAAATCAGTATATGCGCTACATGAATTGAAACAGATTTCAAATATCAACACCTTGTTAACTGCATACCATGGTTTAGTTGCTCCAGTCCTGAGGTATGGTGTAATTTTTTGGGGAAATTCAACTGACACTGACCTAATTTTTAAAGCACAGAAGCGGTGCATAAGGGCTATGTTTGGACTTAAAATGGTTGACACCTGTAAACCGTATTTCCAGGAGTACAAAATACTTACTCTCCCAAGCATATATATTTATAAGATTTCAATGTTTGTTAAGGTCAATCGTAACTTATTTACATTGGCCTCAGAAGTCAACAATAGGCAACAACGTGACGCACTTCGCCTCTGTGTGCGCCAAACCCGTATCACATTAATGCACAAAAGTGTGTTTCGGATGGCTCCTGAAATTTTCAATAAACTACCTAAAGAAATAAGGGCAATGAATATTGCCTTATTTAAGAAAACTCTAAAGAGCCTTTTAGTTGACAAATGCTACTATAATTTGAATGACTACCTAAACGATAATTTTTCCAAATTCAAGGCCTCCTAGTGACATCAAGTTATAGAACAGTTATGCATGAATCTAATAATTTATATGTTAATTTATTGTAATTGTACTAGGAATGACATTGAAACAATTTGATTATTATTATTGAATGAATTAAATGAATGACTATTAAAAATCTATATTAATTTAATTTTAAGGAGGACATTACATTAATTTAATATCTCAAAATATTTTTATCTAGTTTTACGTTTCAATGTCAATCTTGATCTTGATTTTAATAAACCATGATTGTACAATCATGGTTTATTTATTTTGCATGCCTATCGGTCGATTCACTTGAAACATGTACTATTCAATAACACCATTGTAACAGTGTTTTCTGCAAAAATAAATAATTTGATTTGATTTGATTTTGATCCCTGGCACGTTACATGCAAAGTAGTAGTTTTTAGGTTTTAGTGAAGCGGGACGCGGGGATCGTTTAGGACCGTTCCGAGCACGCGTTTGGTTGCTCAGTTAACACAAGGATCGACTGACCAATCGTGTCGGATCCACGTTCCGTGTGCTAAATTTGATGGTTGGTCATACTTACCCCCACTACGCCAAAACCTTGCCTAAATGCACATGTATTTAGAAGCCAATGACAGATCTATCCAGGTGGATACTTACTGGTCGGATAAAATTTTAGTCAAATCAACACAACAGTAGGAGAACAGTTAATAGCGTGTGCGTGTTAGTTAGCGTGCTCCATCATCGACCACGTCATCGCTATTCATCAGGTGAGATAGTGGTCAAGCGCGAGCCCATATTATTATTTTTTTTAAATATTTTGGGTAGTAAAAGTTTATAACAAATCGATGTCTCCGGAAGCTCGACTCGCCGTTCACAACGGCGTGCTGGTGCCTACACTTATGTATGGAAGTGAAAGTTGGGTATGGCAAAAAAGACATGAAAGTAGGATTAATGCTGTAGAAATGCGGTCCTTGCGAAGTATGTGTGGTGTAACCTTAAATGATAGATTGAGGAATGAGGTAATAAGACAACGTTGTGGTTTAAAAGAAGATGTAGTGACTAAAATTGAAAAGAGTATGTTAAGATGGTTTGGCCATGTTGAGAGGATGAATGGTAGGCGACTAACGAAAGGTATTTACAAGGCAGACGTGAATGGAAACGCCGGGAGGGGACGCCCTAGAAAGACATACATAGACCTTATAGGTGATGTTCTTCAGAAAGGCAAGGTGCGCAGTACTCATAACCGGCGTGTGTGTATGACAAGATGTATGAATGTGAGTAAAGCAAAAGAAGTATGTAAGGATCGTAGCAGGTGGCGTTCTGTAGTTTCTGCCTACCCCCATGGGAAAAAGACGTGAGTTTATGTATGTATGTAAAAGTTTATAAATTAATTCAATGATGCTGTGAAGTCATATATTTTTGTTTTGTCTGTTGGCTCGAGCTTTTCGACTATCTCACCAATGTCACAAAGGTAAGCGATGATGTGATCGGCGGTGAAACACACTAGTCAGTATTCACTCTTAATTTAAGAGCGCAAAGTTAGAAATTAACCTTAAAAAGTTACGCAAAATTGCTAAGACCTCGCCTCTCGTGCTTTCAAGGAGGTCGTGGGTTCAAATCGGGGCAAGTACCAATATGACTTTTTCAAATTCATATGTACTTTCTAAGTTTATCTTGGACTTTACAGGCAACGGTGAAGGAAAACATCGTGAGGAAACCTGGACTTACATAGTTAATGTAAGTCTGAAGTAGCCAAGTCAGAGGCCTGTGGCGTTCCCGGAGGCGGCTCAATTAACTCTGACACCAGAGGTGGCCACACCTCACACGAAAGAAGAAGATAACAAATAAAAAGTTATTTGATTTTTTTAGTTAATTTCCTTAGCTTACCATTATATATTTTATCTGCTAAGTGACAAGTAGTAACTTAATTAAGTAATACTATCATTATTGTATTTATTAGGCTGGAAGAGCTCGAGGCTAAATAATAACAGCCGCACGGGTCGATCATCAAGGTTAAGCAACGCTTGACGAGGTCGGTCCGTGGATGGGTGACCATCCCAACATACCGAGTTTCTTCCGTGCCGCGGAAAGCTCGTTAAGCCGTTGGTCCCGGCTGTCATTTGAATATCTTTGACAGTCGTTACGGGTAGTCAGAAGCTTGAGATCTGACACCAGTCTTGCCAAGAGGTACCGTGTTACCCAGTTACTGGGTTGTGGAGGTCAGATAGGCAGTCGCTCCATGTAAAACAATGGTACTCAGCTGAATCCGGTAAGACTCCAGTCTTACCGGATTCAGCTGAGTACCATTTATTATTCTCGGCATTCTCGAACAAAAATTCTTGCACAAACAAGAACACCTGAGTTAAACCAGATATTTTTCATCAGCTAAAACAATGTATGGACACCTGCCATTGTTTTTTAGATGAAAGAATACGTACCACGGACCACTCCCTGGCCTTCTGCGTGACAGTAGTGATGTTCCTCTCCATGCACCACAAGGCGCCCATGAACGCGCCGATACTGACGCCGCCCACCATGTCTATCGGGATACCGGCCTCCTGGAAACCGAATCGTTACATTTCAGATGGGATATTACTTGATACAAATTGCCTTTAACGGTATGATTTTGGGTGAGTCTTTTCAATTTTGCAGCCCCGATGAAATTATTTCATTTACAACAAAACTAACCTTAGTTTTGTTGTAAATTAAATAATTTGTGAGGATTTCAATATTACATGGATGATAGACAGTAAATTACTAGATTCAAGAAAGTCTGGTAAAAAAGTCGTTGTCGTATCCTTTCCGTTTAAATTACTGGATTCAAGAAAGTCTGTCGATATAAATAAAAATCGTTGTCGTATCCTTTCCATTTAAATTACTGGATTCAAGAAAGTCTGTCGATATAAATAAAAATCGTTGTCGTATCCTTTCCATTTAAATTACTGGATTCAAGAAAGTCTGTCGATATAAATAAAAATCGTTGTCGTATCCTTTCCATTTAAATTACTGGATTCAAGAAAGTCTGTCGATATAAATTAAAATCGTTGTCGTATCCTTTCCATTTAAATTACAGAAAGTCTGTCGATATAAATAAACATCGTTGTCGTATCCTTTCCATTTAAATTACAGAAAGTCTGTCGATGTAAATAAACATCGTTGTCGTATCCTTTCCATTTAAATTACAGAAAGTCTGTCGATATAAATAAACATCGCTGTCGTATCCTTTCCATTTAAATTACAGAAAGTCTGTCTATATAAATAAACATCGCTGTCGTATCCTTTCCATTTAAATTACAGAAAGTCTGTCGATATAAATAAACATCGCTGTCGTATCCTTTCCATTTAAATTACTGGATTCAAGAAAGTCTGTCGATATAAATAAAAATTGTTGTCGTATTATTTCCATTTAAAAGGTCTCCAATTACTGAAATCACACACGACAATATTGAGCGTAGAGATTTTGACCAGTCAAGCGGCTGTCACCATTAAATTCATTTTCTATACTTTAGTTATGGTTGAGAGATCATCAAGTAAACCTTAGCAGAATACCTGTATGATAGATTCCTGTTGTATAAAAGTGCATGTATGTGTAGATACCTGTATAGCCCGCACCATCCCCACGTGCGCAGCCCCCCTGGCGCCCCCACCACCTAGCACCAGCCCCACTGACGTACCGGTGAGCCAGCGAGCCAGCCGGGAGAAGTCGGAATGTACTGAAGCTTCTGACATCAATACTTTGCTGTACAGCTCACTCTGGAAATTGATAAAGGTGTTTCAAGGAAGCAGGTAAAATTATAACCATGATGAAGCAAGAACTGCCCGTAGTAAAAATTTATTTGATGTCATGGAAAATTATTCAAAAACCGGCCAAATGCGAGTCGGACTCGCGCACGAAGGGTTCCGTACCTAGTAAATTGCGGTTTACGATTTATGACGTATTAAAAAAAAACTACTTACTAGATCTCGTTCAAACTAATTCTCGGTGGAAGTTTACATGGTAATGTACATCATATATTTTTTTTAGTTTTATCATTCTCTTATTTTAGAAGTTACAGGGACAGACATTTTACCACTTTGGAAGTGTCTCTCGCACAAACTATTCAGTTTAGAAAAAATATATATTAACAACCTTAATATAATTTTTGAAGACCTATCCTATAAATATAGTCCTATAAATTTTTGGGGTCAGTTCTACCTCCAAAATTTATTGTTTTTTTCTATTTTTGTGTGAAAATCTTAATGCGGTTCACAGAATATATCTACTTACCAAGTTTCAACAGCATAGTTCTTATAGTTTCGGAAAAAAAGTGGCTGTGACATACGGACGGACAGACAGACATGACGAATCCATAAGGGTTCCGTTTTTTGCCATTTGGCTACGGAACCCTAAAAAGAAACCAATCATCCTTAATTAAGAGATCCAAAATGAAATCAACTCGGTAAAATCCTTATCCACTAACTCCTGTCTCTGACCGGCAGGCGCTGTATGGTAAGTTAGGTAGACCGATCTTACAAAGATTGGTCGCGTAAGGCGTATGCCAGCACCATACAGCTACCATGGTCCACTGAACCTGTGTGTGGCTTCTGCCCTAGACACAGACGAAACAAAAAAAAACACTCACGATGCGGTACTGCGACTTCCTGGTGAACATCCTGTGCGGACACCTGACATGGTGATGCTGGCTGACCCAGGTCCTCATGTTGAGCCAGTGGACAGTTCCTGAAGGGTTCGCGCCACCTTCGCGGTGAAGTAGTACCAGTTCCTTCTGAGTACGGATGGCGAGACGCTCGATTTCTTTCTCAATCTGGAAACAGCGGCATTTTCGTATCAAAAGTGGGTCCGTTGAATACCGAAAACAGAATTTGGAGCAGAGTGAGACCTTATCATATATTAGACCTCAATTCATTAGAAACAAAGATTTAATCATAAGTCATCTTTCAGGTAATAATTACCGTGCTTATCACAACTTTGGTTTGATGACTGAAAATTGATTTTATGTCCGTCAGGTAGATTAATAAAAAACATTGGATATGTACGTATTTTTCTTTTGACACGTAAACATAAAAAGACGACGATATAAAGTGTTGAAATATCGTGAAACGTCACGGCGCTAGTACACTTTATACTGACTTAGTGACGTCACAAGCGTCCTGAACTTTTATGCGCTTTAACGTTGTAAATTTTTATTGATTTGGTATAGCAAAAAAACCGCCAAAGTGCGAGCCAGATTCGCGCACGAAGGGTTCCGTACCGTTATCGCAAAAAACGGCAAATAAATCACGTTTGTTGTATGGGAGCCCCACTTAAATATTTATTTTATTCTGTATTTAGTATTTGTTGTTATATCGGCAACAGAAATACATCATCTGTGAAAATTTCAACTGTCTATCACGCTTCATGAGATACAGCCTGGTGACAGACGGACAGACACACAGACAGACAGACGGATCGCGGAGTCTTAGTAATAGGGTGTCGTTTTTACCCTTTGGGTACGGAACCCTAAAAATACGTGTCCAATATTATGTGATAATCTCACTGACGCGATGACGGACTCAATAGTTATATTTTTTCTACACAGGAAACATCCCTATTATAATTCTTAACTAACCTTGCCAATGCTGGGCTGTTTGTCTCCCAACGCAACAATAAGTATACAATCAGCCTGACGAATACATCTCTGAGTCCACTGTGTGAGGCTTGGATCGCATTGGTAGAGGGCAACCTGTAAATGACGAAAGAATAAATTAATCAGTGCACGTGTCGCAGCCATCTGATTAAATTAGCCAGCTTATCAAACGCCTAGGCCGTTAATTAAATGACGGCATCCAATTAAATGGCTGAAGGACATCTAGCCAAGTCATTAAGCGCAACGTTTAACCAGATGGCTGAATGTAGTTTAGTCATTTCATTAAATTGGATATTGATGAATGTGTAATGCTTATTTAGGGTGACTATATAGTTTAGAATCAAATATTTCGCGCATTAAATGGCTGAAGGACATCTAGCCAAATCATTAAGCGCAACTTTTAACCAGATGGCTGAATGTAGTTTAGTCATTTAGTTAAATAGGATATTGATGAATGTGTAATGTTTATTTAGGTTGACTATATAGTTTAGACTCAAATATTTCGCGAAAACTTGCAGAAGACGTAGTATTATTATAATATACATCACATCACATCATCAGCCTATTAATGTTCCCACTGCTGGGACACAGGGCCTCCTCTGTGAGAGGGAATGGGCCGTTATCCACCACGCGGGCCCAGTGCGGGTTGGTCGATGTCACATGTCTTCAAATTATTGGTTCTAGGACATGCCGGTTTCCTCACGATTTTTTCCTTCACCGTTTTGAGAGCAGTGGTGATGAAATAATTTACACAAAGTAAATCGCCTGCCTGGGTTCGAACCCACGACCGACAACTTGTAAGTCGCGGCCGATACCACTAAGCCACCACTGCTCTCTAATATACATACTATATATTTTATACACCACTGTTAAAGTAAACAGATATTTTTTATTCAAGAAGTATATTAATTTTTTGATGATAAAGGTACCTTATGTTTATCCTCTTGCTGTGCTAGCCAGGAACTTAGTCTGTATTCGTTGTTAGGATCCATGATGGTCAGACCAAGGAGTTTTCTGATCACGTCGGAAGTTAAACGAACTGTTGGACCTGCAAATAAAATTGGTCTATTGAACATTTGGTGAACTATGGCACTAGCAAATCTGCATAATAAATAGTGACTTTTTAGAAATAAAACATGATTGGTTCGACCAAGTACGGCTCCTAAGGGTACACTAGTCCTCTTTGAGGAGTGGCTTGGGAGGCGTTACGGCGTCCTCACCTTCCGCCTGACGCAGGTCTTCACCGAACACGGCTGTTTTGGGAGGTTCCTGTGCAGGATAAGGCGGGAGGAAACGCCCGGGAGTCACCATTGTGCGGATCGCCCGGAGGAGAGACATACGGTGGAGGTCTGCCCCGCTTGGGCGGAGCAACGCCGTGTCCTCGTGGATGCGATCGGCGGTGGCGACTTCTCGCGTCCGGCCCTGGTTCAGGCGATTGTACGGAGCGAGAGGGCATGGGAAGCTCACCTCCTTCTGCGAAGCAGTAATGCTCGCGAAGGAGGAGGCAGAACGCGTGAGAGAGAGGCAACGGAGGCGCCCTCAAGCCCCAAGCCACCGCAGGAGACGCCCCGGGCGTCGGGAGTCGCATGCCGATGCCCGGCCACCGTAGGCGCGGGCTTGCGGACGGCGAGTAATGGGTAGCTCGCCGCCCGATAAGGACCAGGCCCGAGTCGACGGCGCATAGTGTTCCACGCACGCCTCAAAGAGATGTCAGCAAAATTGATCCGCTAGCGCCGATGCCTGTCTGGGTCGCGAATAAATTTGAAAATAGTTACCGCGGCCCTGGCACAAGCAACTGAAGGAACATGGGTGGGTTTTAGTCAGTAAAAGTCTGACACGCCCTCCCACTTTACCCAGAGCGGGAGAAGTCATTGGATGTATTACCAACCAAAAAAAAAAAAATCTGGCCAAGTGCGAGTCGACATCGCGCACGAAGGGTTCCGCACCATTATCGCAAAAAACGGCAAAAAAAACACGTTTGTTGTATGGGAGCCCCCCTTAATTTATTTTATTTTAATTTAATAATTATTATTTTTTGAAATGAATATACAACTAAATATTCTGTGAATATTTCAAGCGTCTACCTGTTGCCGTTATTAATATCGAGCAAAAACGGCAAAAATATCACGTTTGTTGTATGGGAGACCCCCTTAAATATTAATTTTAGTCTGTTTTTAGTATTTGTTGTTATAGCGGCAATAGAAATACATCATCTGTGAAAATTTCAACTGTCTAGCTATCACGGTTCATGAGATACAGCCTGGTGACGGACGGACGGACAGACAGACAGACAGACAGCAGACGGATCGTGAAGTCTCAGTAATAGGGTCCCGTTTTTACCCTTTGGGTACGGAACCCTAAAAAACGGCACGAACTATTATGTGCGCGGGGTTAAAATGCCTGCTATGTCATTCGACAACTCGTGCGAAAGACATAGATGCTGTGATGAGCAGTAAGAAGCTAGTTCGCGTACAAATTAGCACTTTTGCAAGTTTGTAGCGAAATGGATGATGATTTAGGACGAAAACGAGCGCGCGAAATTTTATAAACAGACCTTTGGTAGTCTAAATATTATGAAGAAACGACTAAATGTACATTTTCAAAATAAAATTATTTGCATTGTTGAACTACTAATCTACCCCAGTATGGTGGCCGATTTTCAATTTTCCTTGTTCTTATGGTATTTATTGCCGCCCAAACTTGCGTTAAAATTAGTGTTGAAATAAGAAATTTTCGACGCTCATAATTTTCAAATACTTTTCTTTTTACTTTTTTTGTTTACATACAGGGCTAGATAATATGATAAGGCAAATTGATATCTTTTTTTATTTTGAACGTACACCGTCAAACAGTGGAGTAATCCCAAGGATCCCTGGACTACGTTTGTATGGAAGAATTTTAGACTAGTGTATCTTTAACAAAGGCCCACTCTCAATTTAGGTTGTTCTAAGTTCTTGAAAAAGATTTGATCAGTGTGCTTATGCAGAGTTTAACGTTTAACGTACTCACTCGTGATAATGTAAACGAACTTTTATGTAAAACAGTATACAAAAAAACTGGCCAAGTGCGAGTCGGACTCGCACACCAAGGGTTCCGTGCCATTATCGCAAAAAAATCACGTTTGCTGTATGGGAGCCCCACTTGAATATTTATTTTATTCTGTTTTTAGTATTTGTTGTTATAGAGGCTACAGAAATACATCATCTGTGACAATTTCAACTGCCTAGCTATCACGGTTCATGAGATACAGCCTGGTGACAGACGGACCGCGGAGTCTTAGTAATAGGGTCCCGTTTTTACCCTTTGGGTACGGAACCCTAAAAAGAGGTTTCTCCTTACTGTCACCAGACGGCGCTTGTCAAGTTTCAATACAAATTGACGTTTACGTTAACGCTTTCCAGCGTGAGACATAACTCGCACTAAGCCCTCAGTCCACTCAACACGTCTCATGATAATTCTACCGACCGGTCCATCGCCATTTCAGTTTACTTTTTTTTTCGTCTTCTTCAACAAATGTATAGTTACTTACCAATAGCAGACAGAGAATGATACAATTCGTATGTAAAGGCAGTCAACGGTACATCATCACTGACGGGTACAACGGCCACTGTTGAGAAGTTATGCTGCGATGGGCGCGGCTCTATGGCAGCCGCGCCGCCGAGGCCAGCTGTTGGCTTCTGCCATGAACCTGGAGATAGAGAGATGAGGTAATATATATACAACTTACCATTATTTAAACAACAACAAAATAGTACATTATGGTACAAGTGTGCAATGTTGGTGATTGTCTTAAGAGAGCCGAGGACGGTAATCATCAATACACGTGTATCATACGACGTTTTTCAACACACTTGTGAAGAAAATAATACTAAAAAATCATTTTCAACAGTAAAAACGAGTTGTGAAAATGTTTTCGCAATGGCGGGCAAAATTAATCAGTTTTCCTATGCGCGCGCATTTAACAATGGCGATCGGCCATAGACTAAAAGAATGAGGTCTCTTTTTTTGTCTTTTCGTGGATACTGTTTTAGCCACGTACAAATAGGGAATTTATTTTTTTCTTAATTACAGAGCAAATAAAATTTATATTTGAGTGAATGTTTTATTTATTAAGCACATACAAGTTGAATTTATCTATTTAAATACGAAGTTGCATTAAATGAGCAACCAATAGGTACATTAATTTATTTGTACTGTTGAGCACGATCTTTTTTGTATCGAAACTTTTTTAAGAACAAAGCAACTCAACCAACAAATAAAAAAAACTCTATAACTCACTTGTGAATAATAGCAATGAAAAAGTCACAGTTTGATAACAGGTATCATTATGTGCCTAATTGCGGTGAAATTAGAGCCACTTCATGATCAAGTGTGTTGAAATAGTACATTGTGATACAAGGGTGGAAAGTAGGTTATTGCAAACGAGCTGCCATTAACAAGCCCGAGCCGAAGGCGAGGGTTTTTAATGACACGAGTTTGCAATAACCTACACACCCGTGTATCACACGACGTTTTTCAATACAGTTGTGATAAACAGTAAAAACAAATCAAAGAATAAGATTTGTTTATTCACAAAAATTAAAATTTTCAATATGGCGCGTTTTTGCAACTGGACATTTTTTTGTACAAAGAAAACAGCCTATACAGCCTATTCGATTTTTGACAAACGTTGATGTGAAAATAATTAACTTAAAACTGGTAATTAAACATATTAAACAACTTTTATAAAAAAAATGAGAATTCAATGCTAAAACGTACGGAATCATTAATCTTTCCTCGTATAAAATCGTATCCCATTTTAATCTATGAAAACTCCTTACCACTAAACTTTTTTAAATTGACTTATGGCGTGTTTTTGCAACTGGACTTATTTTTTTACAACGTTAACAGCCTATACAGCTATACAGCCTATTCGATTTTTGACAAATGTTGATGTGAAAATAATTAAATTAAAACTGGTAATTAAATATATTAAACAACCATTTATAAGACTTTTGAGAATTCAATGCTAAAACGTACGGAATCATTCATTTTTCCTCGTAGAAAATTTATCCCATTTTATTCTATGTTTGAAAACTCCTTGCTACTAAACTTTTTTAAATTGACTTATAAATTTAAAACTAAACTGCAAACATAATGATCGAGCTCGTAAACAAAAGTCACGACCGCGTAACAGAATGATGCCTGTGCGTAAGATTTAACTTTCGAATCATAATTATAGCCTCTGAAAGTACGCCATGTTTAACAACTGTATTGAAAAATTTATTTATTATATACTCAACAGGTGAGATAGTGGTCAAGCGCGAGCCTACTAATAATAATAAAAAAAACTTTATTGTAAACCACTTAAATAATTACAGGACAAAACATTGATAAAGATAAGTGTACAATGGGCGTTCTTAAAGCACAGGACAATCTCTTGCAGATAACCTTTATTTTACCATTTTTTTTTAAATTTACTTGAATTGTTTTTATGTTTATTGGATAAGTCACAAAAAATATGTCACGACTTCGATCAACAATACAAAGATAATGCTATAATGTGCTCAGGTATGTAGTATTAATGTTGTATTAAAGTCACCGCCAGATAACAAAAAAATAAAATTCGTTTACACCTGTCTACCAATGCATTCCAATATTTCAAAACGATACGATAAAATGTAAAGTCAGTGTCGCTAACACGATCAAACAAACGTATCGCGGTAAGGGGCGTTCATGACCCTTTCACTTGGCATTCAGTAATGAGTTGATATCTTTCTAATTATACTTTTTGGTACAAGTAGAAAAATTAGGTTTTTTTTCTAGCGACGATTTTAGAAATAAATGAAAAAAAATATCGCATACTAAATTCAAACCAAAATTAAAGTTTATATTGGCACAAGAGAAAAAGGTATTGTAAATCTGTTTTAGTTGAAAAAAATTCTCTTAATTACAGTTATCTGTTTAATAAAAAAAATAACAGATACACATTGACAAATCACTCACCCAAAATCCTATGGCCCAACAAATTAATCAGCCTCGTCACCACCACAGGGAATCTCAATTTAATAGCATTAAACAACCCCTCAGGCAACTTCGCCAGTTCAGAATCTCTGACCGCCATCACAGTAGTACTTCTTCTAGTTTGAGTGACCATCTCCACGATTCCGACCAGGTCACCCTTGCCGTATTCACCGACCAGCTCCTTTTTGCCATTGGGGTGAGTGATGACTGAACGGAGTCGGCCGGATAAGACTATGAATGTGGATCCTGATTCTTCGTCTTGGCGGTAGACGGCGCGACCTGATTCGAGGAACACCTGGAAAATAAAAGGGTTTAAGTAATCGAGCTGAACTGATACTTTGGCACTTTGGTTTATGCCACATTATAAGGATTCGATACGGCAGCCAATGCCACTTTGTCGACAAAATTGTCTGTCGGCAGAAACAGATATTTAAAGAACTAATATCCTGCAGAGTAGTTAATTCCTTCTTCTGGAATCTCTACTTAAATGTCTTCAAATTACAACTCGATCAAAAGAGTTATAATCGCCTTATTCATTTAAACTTCATGTACAAAAGTGGTACATAGGCGGACTTAAGGTTGCCCTAGTCGACGGCATGAACTATTTTGTGCATGGGTTAAAATGCATGATATCTTTACTGACAACACGTGGGAAAGAGATAGATGCTGTGATGAACAGTAAGAAACTAGTACGCGTACGAATTAGCACTTTTGCAAATTTGTAGCGAAATGGATGATGATTTAAGACGAAAACGAGCGCGCGAATATTACAAACAGACCTTTGGGAGTATGGATATCGTAAAAAAACGACTAAATGTATATTTTCAAAATAAAATTATTTGTATTGTTGAACTATTAATCTATTCCTGTATGGTGGCTGTTTTGCAATCTTCCTTCTTCTTATGGTATTTATTTCCAAAGATGCGTTAAAATTAGTGTTGAAACTTGAAATATGGAACTTTCAGCGCTCAAAAATTCAAAAAAAAAAACCCTTTTTGGTATCCATACAGGACTAGATAATGATGAGACAAATTGATATATTTTTTTTATTTTGAACGTACATCGTCAAACAGTGGAGTAATCCCTAGACTACGTTTGTATGGAAGAAAAATCGACTAGTGCCACAAGGCATTCTCTACCAGTCAACCTTTAGTCATTATGTTAATGCACATTGAAAAGCTAGCTTCAGAGCGGCAAACTTATTTGACTTATGTGATTTTTAAGGTGGTCAATTTTTTTTTTACTTCTGATCCATGCCAGAAATAGTCAAAAGACTGTTTAAAACTTTTTACCTTGGCCACGGGGTCTCATTGCTAACAAAGAAAATGTGGTTCAAATAAATCTCACTAGATGGCGCAATATGCACCTGTCTGTTATTGAATGTGTGTAAAATTATCATTTTCTGGAATTACAACATAAAAATTGTATGTTCTTGTTTAATTAACTCTCCTAAGTACAAAATAATGGAATATTGAGCTCTTAATTCACATTTCAAAGATTATTTCAACGGATCACTTAAAATGTATGGCAATAGATGGCGCATTTTTAAATTTCTGAGGCATTACACTAGACTGTTAAAATTTGCATTGTAACACATTTGGTGCACTGTATTAAAAGAAAAAAATATTCAAGAACCTAATAAATCCTTTTACTTTCAAGTCGCTGCTAACACCATCTATCTATCACCGTGAAACAGAACCGAACGCGTTCGTTGTACAAAAAAATAACAAGATTAATCAGATGAAAAACGCTAGTTACGTCGGCACGGTTTCTTTGTATGGGATGAGGCATCTGTATGCTAGTATTATATTATCTGTGCCTTGGCAATGAAAACTGGTTCCAAAAAGCTACTTACCCAGTCTAACGCGAAGTCCACCTGTCTCACAAAGGGTGAGAGCCTTCTAACAACAGTGTTGGCAATATGCAGTACTACTGAAGGTCGTTCTCTCATGATGCTGTATACTGTAGTCTTGGAGAGCAAGCCGATGCGGGAGAAATGCTTCGCGCGGATGGAGAAGAAGCTTGGTTCGCCTGTTAGTACGGCGAGACCGCCTTCTACTTCACCTGGGGGAAGTAAACAGCAAAATAAGTTGAATTGATCGTACTAATATGAACGAGCTTAGGTAGCCCAAACTTTCTGAGACGCTACAATAGGGAACTATCCGCAAAGCTGCGCTCAGATGGCGCCACAGGTTTCAGCGTAAACAAACTAGAGAAGGGCGTTTTCGGTTTTTTGCGCAAACGGTTATGTATGTGTTTTCATATCGATATCGAAAACGGTTTTCAGATATCGATATCAGTAGTACAGTTTGCAAAAGTTAAAATGTTATTTAGATGAGCAAACTAACAACGAACGCGAAATAATACTTAGAAAGATAGGTAGCGCATTGGTTCCTAACGTTTGTGAAGTTTGCGTTTTGTTCGTAGTTCGTACGTTTTCGCATTGTTACGGTTTTAAGTTTTGCATTATTCGTTCGCACACGCTAGTAAGGTGTTTATTAGATACAGCTTTTGTAATATCGGTTATTTTGTTATCGATATGATATGATATCTAAGACATATTCGATATAAGTAACGTTTTAATTTATCGGTCCCATCCCTAAAAAAAACAGACTGTCAAAGTCGAGCGACAAAATTTCGCAGTCTAAGCATACAAAATATAAAACTAATAGTGAAAGTAAAATTAAGCTAACTACTTCCCCAATATTGTTATTTTTTTTTGAACACAAGTTATCTTAAAAACAGTAAAAAAATAGTTCGGTAACCACAAACAGTAGTAGACGCCATGTTGTTATGTTTTTGTTTACTCTGAGCCGTTAAGCGCCATCTGGCGGGAGCAATTGGCAGTAATGTTCCCTATTTATTAGATAGATACCCTAACTATTTCGAGGCAAGAACTTTTATATCAGGGGCCTTACCATGACGTGTCAAAACAATCGTGATGCCTCTGCGGCTAGTAGCCACAAGGGGTTAATGCAACTAGGACAATAAGGTATTTTTCCACCACCTTGTCTCTTATACATTGCCTAAGAAATTCGTTTCAAAATATGAACATTTAGACACAAGATTATAAAAAATAAATAAAAAGAAAACAAAATTACATAATAACAGTTACGAAATAACTTTTGTATGGACCATTATGTAACTGGCAGAATGATACTGAACCGAAAAAGCGCGCGTTGATTGTGTGTATATAGTCTGTGGTTTTTAGTCTAAACGTTTCTAATAAATTGTTGTTAGAACTTATTTGCATTTAATAAATAAGTAAGCTCATCAGGTAGTGGAAAAATAATCGTTCGTGTCTCGCATAAAAAGGCTTTATTTTAACACTTTTTATGCTCAACACGAAATATACTATTTCAAGTCTGTGATCAAACTCCATGATATGGGAAAAGCTCGTGGCTAAATAATAACAGCCGCACGGGTCGATCATCAAGGTTAAGCAACGCTTGACGAGGTCGGTCCGTGGATGGGTGACCATTTCAACATACCGAGTTTCGTCCGTGCCTCGGAAAGCACGTTAAGCCGTTGGTCCCGGCTGTTATTTGAAGATCTTTGACAGTCGTTACGGATAGTCAGAAGCTTGACATCTGACACCAGTCTTGCCAAGGGGTACCGTGTTACCCAGTTACTGGGTTGTGGAGGTCTGATAGGCAGTCGCTCCATGTAAAACACTGGTACTTAGCTAAATCCGGTAAGACTGGCAGCCGACCCCAATATAGTTGGGAAAAGGCTAGGCAGATGATGTTGATCAAACTCCATGATAATATCGCAATCCCTGTACAGAGCTCACGGCTCTGCCGGCGTACTTTAATCATTACTATACGACAGAATCATGACACATCAGTAACCTTTTGGTTTTTGAGGCGATGAAATCTCAATCGATTCTTTTTAGTCCCTTTCTTTGTTCCACGAGAATATATTAATGCACTAGCTGTGCCCGCGGCTTCCCTCCCATCAACTGCCTACCCTACCCTACTGTCTCCCTGCCTGGGGTAGGTACTCTACCTATCAATTTATTTTCTAGAGTTATTCTTTCCCGGAGAATACGGAGAACATAGCCATTCAGAAAATGACTTTAAATGCACAACGCTATCTATCGAATATGGAGTTCAACTGTCCGAGTATCTGAATTGCGTGTGTTATTTTACTTCTTGAACACAATTCATCTAAGTTTTGATAGAGTGAACCGATTGCGATGAAACAAAAACTAAGAAATTCTTCAAGTTACGCACAATTTTTATGTATTAAACTTATCTACATTCGTTTCGTCATTTGGCATTTTACGTGACGCGCACGAATAAACAGACAAAAATTGCAAAAATGCTGTCAATAAAAAATATTTTCAATGTACAAAAACGACTTGTCTACAGATTTATTACATGTGTTGATGATAGTTCGAAAATGATACCTGGATAAGCAGTGAACATGTGAACTTCTCCTTCTCCCTCCGCCACTCTCTGTGATACCAGCAGAGCACCAGACAGTAGGTATACCAGTGCCACATCCTACAAGAAATTGACACTTTAGTTGTTTTGTTATTACAATAAATATTATAAAAAGGACAGAGCAGCATTTCTGTTAAAAAATCAGGCAATAATTGCCACAAAATTAGATTATGGAAGAAGCAATTCAATTAAGAAGAATATAGGGCAAGACACAAACACAAAATAAAATCAGTTACACAATCAAAACGTTTATAAAACAAGTGAGTTTCTAGTGGAGGTTATTTATGAAAACAGAACTTGAAACTCCCTTGAAATTCTCTGCCGGAGTCTGTATTTCCTGATAGCTACAACCTGGGAGACTTAAAGTCAAGAGTGAATAGGTTTTTTCTAGGCAAGCGTGCTTCATCGTCGACCACATCATCGCTTACCATCAAGTGAGGTAAGGGTCAAGCGCGAGACAAAAAAAAATCTAGATTAGGTTGAGATTCACTTTAATGTCTTAAGGTTACCCTAGTCGACTACTATTTTGTGCGCGAGGTTAAAATGCATGCTATCTCATCCGACAACACGTGCGAAAGATATAGATGCTGTGATGAGCAGTAAGAAGCTATTTCGCATACGAATTAGCACTTTTGCAAATTTGTATCGAAATGGATAATGATTTAGGACGAAACCGTGCGCGCGAAATTTTATAAACAGACCTTTGGGAGTCTAGATATCATGAAAAAACGAATACATAAATGTATATTTGCAAAATAAAATTATTTCCATTGTTGAATTACTAATCTATCCCTGTATGGAGGCCGGTTTGCAATTTTCCTTCTTCTTATTTTTTGTTTCCATACAGGGCTAGATAATGATGAGATAAATTGATATATTTTTTTATTTTGAACATACATCGTCAAACAGTTGGAGTAATCGCCAGACTACGTTTGTATGGAAGAATTATCGACTAGTATATGTAACCTTAACCAAAGAAAGTAAATTTTTATTGCTGTCCGTCATCTTTCAGAGTCCATATAATTTGTTTTTAAAGATGGTATTCAATTAATCTACATAAACCCTGATTTATTAAATTCCTAAAAAGTTTCTAAAAAATAAGATTGGAAGTTTTACGTGACATAACTGCGAAACTTCGAAAAATAAATTATATTAGAATAAAATACATCATCTGTGAAAATTTCAACTGTCTAGCTATCACGGTTCATGAGATACAGCGTGGTGACAGACGGACAGACAGACAGACAGACTGACAGACAGACGGGCAGACAGACAGACGGATCGTGAAGTCTTAGTAAAAAACTTTCCTTCATCTTTCACGAGCCCATATAATTTGTTTTTAAAGATCGTATCATTAAATCTACATAAACCCTGATTTATTAAATCCCTAAAAAGTTTATAAAAAATAAGATTGGCATTTTTCGACATAACTGAGAAACTTCGCAAAATACATTATATTATTAATGTTCTGTTAAGATAAATTAGTCTTAGCTCAGGTTTTTGTGTCACTGGATACTCGGTTTTTGCCGGTGATAATGACAGTGATGGTTAATGTACTTCATGGTATGCAGAACTGTCAATGTATCACACGAAAACCATACCTGCATAATTTCTGGTTCACCGGGGACACTATAATACAGCTATGGAAATTATAAAGCGATTTAATAACAAAAACAGATTTCAGTCTCCATAAAAACGTTTTTAGAGGACGGTAAATTGGTGTCAATGTTGCAAGCTTTCATAATATTTGAACCAAAACATTATTAATATAGACAATATTTCATTAAAAAAGTCTAGTAATATAATAAAACTTTTCTTTTAAAGAAAGGCACAGATTAGGCCCAGTTGTTTGATGCGTAGTTAACTCAACCAATGGTTAAATATTATGCTAACCAATGGTTATAAATTTCGGTAAAATGCTTTTTCTCATCAATTGTTAGCCTCACAAATGTTCAAACATGTAGAAGAGTTAGTTATTTGACCATTTGTTAGACTAAAAATAGATCAATAAACCATTGGTTATAATCGCCGGCACGTAAATTGGCAAGAGTCGTTAGATGCGCAGAATTCGGTTTTTAACCGACTTACCAAAAAGGAGGAGGTTCTATGTTCGACTTTATGTATGTTTTTTTTTTTGTGTATGTTCACCGATATCTTCGTCAATTGTGGACCGATTTTGAAAATTCTTTTTTGTTTGAAAAAACATATTCCGAAATTGGTCCCATTTTAATTTGGTGAAGAACTGATGAAGAACTTCGGAGATATACAACAGAACTCTTCAATAAATAACGGAAAATCTCTCGGGGTTGCTGCAATCGCATGTCTGTTTATTGTTTAAATCATTTCATAACATAACATCACGCCAGTACGCTCAAAAGTGATACGTAGAACTCTCATTTCACCGAATATGTTTTGAGTTTCATGTTATTCGGGTAATCTATTCTGGCGTTATAGGTACTTACTAAACAACTTGCCTATAGGTACAACTAAAAAGGATAAAATAAAAAATCTTTTTTGCAAAAAAATACTACCTACTTCCAAATAAAAAAATACAAAGTCAAAAATAACTTTATTTTTGGAAGTCGGTGTCTATATCGCAAAGAATTGGTACCTACGAAAGACACCGACTGCCAAAAATAGTCGGTAGTATGTTTTTGCAAAAAAGTTTTTTTAGGTATCATTTTGAAGCGGGACGCGGGGAACATTTAGGACCATTCCTTGCGCGCGATTGGTTGCTCAGTTGACACAAGGATCGTCTGACCAATCGTGTCGCGTCCACGTCCCGTTCGCTCTTGTCAGGTGGTTGGTCAGTTCGCGGAATATGCGCAAACTTACCCCCACTACGCCAAAACCTTGCCAACTTACGTGCCGGGCACTATATCATTTATTTAACCTTTGTTTGAGTTAACTCTGGATCAAAAAACTGGACCTTAGACGAAAAACTTAACACCTGTCTAGCCAAGCGCTATCGTCTTACCCAGCTGCTGGGTTCTGGAGGTCAGATAAGCATCGGTCTACGTAAAAGTTTTCAACCACATTGGATTAGACTGATATTTTTTGTTATTTAATTTAAAAGAAATTGACAGGTTTGTCTATTAGCTCATATTCCACTAAATTAGTTCAAATACTGAATGCCTGCGACATCTATAATAGTCACAGCGGATCTTTGTGTCTCTGAATTGGCTCTGCCAACCAATCCGCAAGAAACAGTTTGTCATCGAGTATACTGCATAGAGTAAGCGAGATAGGATGATGCGACAAACGTAAGCGAGTGAAAGAGACAGTTATACAATGCTATCTTCACCTTCAACATTCGACACAAAAATTGCTACTGCCACAAAGTACGTAAGCGGTGGCACGCCGCAGACAGAGAGGCCACTCCGATTTTGCACACACACATTGACAATGCGATTTTACAGGGAATATTGGGCAATATTGGACCGAGCTCAGTCGCGGCTGTCATACATAAAGTACTGTTGTAACGTTATACGTACATTATTTGATAATTACCCATATTTAACCATTCTAAAAAATAAAAATATATTAAATCATAACCCTAATAAGAAAAACATAAATTCATCAATACGAAGCGCCATACTATTTGTGTTCGATGAGTACCCTCGCAAACTCAAAAGTTCTTTTGTCTGCGCTCGACGTGATCGTCACAAAAGATAACGGTCGCAGGCGCACCGCGCCGCACCCGCATTTCCCCACCTGAGCCGTGAGCGACAGACATACGCCACTCGGCTGCTGAGACGAACGCTCGTACCTACTTGACGGTCTCTGCTACGCAACTAAACTGTATTTCTTTTTGGCGCGTAACCGTCACGTAAAGTTGTTCGCCTCGAAATACATTGTGAAGTAGTTATTAAGTTATTTTCCAACCCCAGCTTGGGGTTCAAGGTCCGGGTTAAGAATACCCCCACGCAGCGGCGCTGCCAACTGGACTCACCAGCGACCTCCACCTACGCCCTACTCCAGACTACTCGCCGAGCGCCTGCTTCCACCTGCGGCTTGACTCAGGACAGTACTGGACCACTGAGGGATAAATAGAATACAGCACCTAAATGTAGAACGGCCCGAACACCACCATTGTTGCCCCTCCGGCTTGACTATTGCTTTGGGTAATAAATATATTTGTTAATGGTTTCCGCCTTCTTCTTATTTTACGCCTTATCCCTAGGGACGTTAGAAGAGGGTAGGAGAATAAACCGTTACACTGTAACGAGGTTGCATTGGCTGGGTGAGGTCACCTTTGTTAATGTTTACATACCGAATATACGTCTTCTAAATTTATTCTTTAAATTCGTTCTTTAATATTTTTTTTATGTTATAAAGGTCATTAAATTTTTCAAGATGACAAGTTAGTAATTCAATATTCTAGGAAATAGAAAATTGGAAAGGCTATGAAACTTGTCGTAATAATATGGTTTAAGTCATCCAGCTCACGAATATGTTTCCTCCGACTGCACAGCATAATTTTCTTCTTGTTTAATTCGCTCCTTAAGCAGTCGGGTTTTTTTGATTTTATTAACTTTTTTTTCACGTTTATATTGTCGAGCTTGGTGCTTTTCACATTTTAATGTTTTCAGTGGGAACATTATTACACCATTTTGATGAGTCTTGTTACCATCCAATCTTCGTCGTATGCGGAGTCGTGATCTGTTATGGATATTTGATGCTGTCTACCCTCTAAGGCATGTAAGCATGTTATGATGTATGTTTAGACGAATCGATAAATTTATGTAAGTAACTTAAACAACCTACTTTAACAACTACCCTAACCTTTTTTTTAATTCGGAATCAATATAGTAGAAACCCCAGTGAATCTGTCCAGTTTAGCTGTCAATTTTCGAAACGTTCGGAGTGGCCCTTCTGTATACTTTCTATTTTGTGGTACTGCGCAGACTCTTGCAGCCATTTCAGAAACACAAAGATCCGTTGTATGATACATAAATCGAAGCTACTCAAACATACCTTGTGACTCTCCTCCTTCATGATATAAGTGCCGGCGGGCAGGTCTCTAACTTGCACGTTGCCTTGCAGTACGGTGTCCGAGTCCAGGCCCAGCTCCTTCACGAATGCCTCTGTCGCTATTTGGATTAACGCCTGTAAAGGATAAGCAAAATATACAGTTTAGCTTTGGAAACCTTTTAAGAATATTTTTAATTTCAAAAGTAGCAATCACTACGTCATCTCATCTGCCTAGCCTTTTCCCAACTATATTGGGGTCGGCTGCCAGTCTTACCGGATTTAGCTAAGTACCAGTGTTTTACATGGAGCGACTGCCTATCTGACCTCCACAACCCAGTAACTGGGTAACACGGTACCCCTTGGCAAGACTGGTGTCAGATCTCAAGCTTCTGACTACCCGTAACGACTGTCAAACATCTTCAAATGACAGCCGGGACCAACGGCTTAACGTGCTTTCCGAGGCACGGAGGAAACTCGGTAAGTTGAAATGGTCACCCATCCACGGACCGACCTCGTCAAGCGTTGCTTAACCTTGATGATCGACCCGTGCGGCTGTTATTATTTAGCCACGAGCTCCTGTAGCAATCACTACGTATCATAAAATAAAGTCCACCGCCGCGTTTGGACGCGATCAACTCAAAAACTACTGAACAGATTATCATGCGGTTTTCACCAACAGAAAGAGTGAGAAACGAGGAAGGCTTTTGTGTATAATTTGTCACGGGCGAAGCCGGGGCGGGTCGCTAGTAATATAATTATAATAAAACGTATATTCAGGTCACTTAAACCCATAGATTTAGAATTTTGTTTGCTACGCAAAAAGATACACGAAGCGTGCGAGCGAGAAATCCTAATCAAGTACAAACCGCCCAAGAGAAAAAGAGAGAGTGAATGACGTACCGATATATCATTTTTTTCGCGAGTAAGTATACCTAGCGGCCCATCTGTTTTACGCCGCGGTGAATTTCTTGCATTTAAATAATAATCTTTAGATTTAAATTGATAATATTAATTATACAATTATGGTGACTTGTTCTGTGAGTGAATGTGACGTTACAAGACGAAATAACCCCAATAAATACACGTTTCACAGGTAAATACAATTTTGTCCTTTGATTGTTTTGAACCATATTTTGACGAATTTCTGCTAGTAATCAGCTCAGAAAAAGAGTCTTACAATAGTATATTGATTTCCAATGTTTTATATAAGTATATTTCGTATATATAAACAAAATTGGCGAAAATATTATGTAAAAGAGTAAATTGTTTGTTTACGCTAGGGCTTGACAAAGCGGTGACGTCATGAGTATCGATAAAAACTTAATCGTTTTTAGTGACATCATGACATGAATACAAATTTATTTAGTCAGGTTTTGTTAAAATTGATTTAAGTTACGATTAAGAAGATTTTTTATCGAAACTGTACTTAAAGTTGCATGTTTATTATATTAGCCTTTATTTTTCAAAAAAAATCGGAGCAAAACTCTCAGGTTTAGGAATGTCATTATATTCTTCATCTTAGCGTGTCGATGGCAAATATATAAAGTTAAATATTGTGTGATGGATGACCGACTGTATTTTGTCATTTGTATTTTAAATAAATATAGTTAAAATACTGTATTTTACATTTTAAATACACGACTTAAAAATATTTTGTATTTCGTATTTTAAATACATGCGAGATATTATTTTGTAATTTGTATTTTAATTAAAGCAAAGCATGGTTTTTGCCCAGCAATCGTGTTTCTTAAGGTGTTCACCAAGTATCGATATCGATATTGAACATGGACTTTTTATCAACACTTTTTTAACTAACACATGGACAAATTCCCTCACACATAGATTTTATATTTTTGGTTTCATTTTTCATCTGACTCTGTGTATCTTGTACATACTATATCTATGCTTAAACCCCACATTACAATTAAAATCATAAAAATAAAATAAAATCTGTTACACACAAAATGATAAATCAAATTGAAATTTAAAAAATTACGTAAAAACAATAAAAATTAATAAAATCACCAAAATATTAATACATATTAAAATTATATAAAAACAATCAAAAACTAAATTAAAATAACATAGCAATAAAAGTGAGAAAAGTGAGTTTTAAAAGAGTCTCACATGAACTTAAGGGGCATTATTGGAAATTATTGGAACCATCACAGAATACCATCAAAATCTGCCAGTGAACATCATTCTTCAGGGTTAAGTGATTTTCAAATTGTTATTAGAGATCACGGAGACGGTCTAACTAAATAGGTACACCAAATTTAAAAGGCCCACCTGTTCGTCAAGGTTATCAGTGTTATGTTTCTTGAAGGATGACCCCTCCCGCGACCTCTGCAGGGACGGTGTAGGCTGGACATCGGGTTGCTGCTGCAAAATACCATAAAGTTTAAATATCCACTCACTAAGGCTTTAGAATTCTCTTCAACTTCATAATTACTATGTGTACAGTAAATAAGTCATATTTGAGATACATACATATATGTATGTGAACGACGATACCCGGACACGACGCAATACATAAAATTCAAGCAATTTCTATCCACCAAGCATTTCATAGTCACAGATAATATAATACTAGCGCTTTTCGTCTGATTAAGATGATTATTTTTATAAGTACTACGGCTATAGATGGTGTTAGCAGCGACTTGCAAATAGAAAGGTTTTCTCGGTTCGTGACTATTTGTTTTCTTTAAATACAGTGACAGTTTGTTTTATAGTATTTTTTGCAAGTTTATACAGTTTCATTGTACCAAAATGTATTACAATACAAATTTAAAATATTGAGTGGATTCCTCAGAAATTTGAAACCGCGCCATCTATTGGTATCAATTTTAAACGATCCGTTCAAATAATCTTTGAAATGTAAATTAAGAGCCGAATATTCCATAATTTTCTGTTTAGCAGAGTTGATTAAAAAAGAACATACAATTTTTATGATCAATTCTAGAAAATGTTAATTTTACACACAGTTCAATAACGAATCTATGCATATCGCGCCATCTAGTGACATTTATTTGAACCAAATTTTCTTTGTTAGCGCTGGGACCCCGTGTTATAGTGAACCAATCTCTGTCGTCTTTTACTTTTGGACATTTTTAAGGTTCATCATCAGCAACCTTTTAATGTTCCCACTGCTGGGACTGAGGAGATTAAGGCCCATTCTCTCTATCACAGAGAGGAGGCATGTGTATGCATCGATTTGTTATTGAATTGTGTGTAAAATTAACATTTTCTAGAATTGATCATAATAATTGCATGTTCTTGTTTAAGTTTTTTTTACTATAAAACAAATCGGCACTGTATTTAAACAAGAAATAGTCACGAACTGAGTAAACTTTTTTACTTGCAAGTCGCTATAGCCGAACCGAACGCGATGGATGTAAATAGTCCGCATGGTCCGTCGAAAAATGTTGTTCCGACGGCACAGTTTCTTTGTAAGAGATGAGGCATCTGTATGCTAGTATTATATTATCTGTGGTATAGGTTTGAAATGTTATAATCACTGACAGGTAAACTCATTCATTTAATCAATAGGAACATGGTCCTCACACTATTGCTATAGGTAAATTACCTAGTTCAACAACAATGACACAAAAGCAGTACAGTCCTCACCTGCGGCGTGTTAGAAGCGATGTCGGGCACCATGTCGGGTCTCTGGCGCCGCCCCTGTATGTGTATGGGCGACGAGCTCGCATGCGCCCCATCCTGGCATGCAACACACACTGTTAGTTGACACACAGACAACCATATTGTCTATGTTAACACTGTTAGTTTACACACACACATTGTCTATGCTAGGGTTGTATTTATATGGACTTTTGAGGGTTTTTTCGCTTCTTGTTTAAATACACAAATTCAGAGCACTGAAAATTATTGAAAAACTAGCTGACCCGGAAAACTTTGTTTTGCCATAAAAACACCAAACATTTATTTACCCTACCCTACCTACCTTCCCTACTCTACCATACCTACCCAACCCTACCTACCCTACCCTACCCTACACCAACCCTACACCTACCCTAGCGAAATCGGTTCAGTGGTTCTCGAGATTTGCGCTTAGCAACACATTTAGCGATTCATTTTTGTATTATAGATGTAGTGCCAAAACCCCAGTATTCATAGCTGCCAGTCTAGATCCTAATCTAGACTAGGATATTTTTATCCCGGTAATATATTTTCGTGGTATGAATTAAATGTTATTTTTGTAGTTTTCCGAAATCCATGCAGAAAAAGCGGCGGGCAAAATGCATAAAACTAAAACAAGGCAGCACACTCTGAGCAAATTTATCAATACCCTTTTCTGAAAATATGTCAAAACGGCATACATATTCTTCAGATAAAAAGTTAAGTATCTGATTATTGAAAAATCTTTTTTTTTACGAATTAAACAAATCACACAAGTACAATAAAGTATAAAATGGTTATTGACTGGATGTATTAGTGAGTACAACATAGGAGCTGTTTACGTCCAACGATAGACCACATTGATCTATTTGCCTTTTTTTTTTGTTTATGGTGGCAATCTTCAAATGGTGCCTGGCATTTTGGGTACAAGACCAGGAAGTAAAATAGTTTTTTTTTTTTAATTATAACAGTTTATTTAATAAACCTTATAGGTACTTTTGAATTGTCAAACAAAATATGAATCTAGTTGCACATTCGCAAGCGTCAGTAGATCTCTAGTGTGGGAGTACCACACCGGTTATCACCATCAGCACGGGGACCTTCCCGGAACCCCTTCTGTGCAACGCCTACACAATACAACTCACAAAAACTTATCATGCTAAACTCATGAAAAAGAGGGTAGTCTCACTTACCAGATGTTCAGACATAGCTCGGTCACTGTGGTGTGGAGAATGCATGTTACCACTGCTGTCTACGTTGGGCATCTTAGATGATTTGGCGGGCGAGGACCCCATGGTGGTTGGACGACGTTTTTCGCGGCCCTGAAACATTTTATCACATCACACATCACATCATCAGCCTATTAATGTTCCCACTGCTGGGACACAGGCCTCCTCTCTGCGAAAGGGGAATGGGTCATTATCCACCACGCGGGCCCAGTGAGGGTTGGTAGATGTCACATGTCTTCGAATTTTTGGTTCTAGGACATGCCGGTTTCCTCACGATGTTTTCCTTCACTGTTTTGAGAGCATCGGTGATGAAATTATTTACACAAAGTAAAGCGCCTGCCTGGGCTCGAACCCACAACCTACAACTTGTAAGTCGCGGCCGATACCACTGGGCCACCACTGCTCTTAGAAACATTCTATAATGGTCACGAAACAAGGTTTATAATATCAGGCAGGATGGTCCTCAAAAGGCGGTCGCCTTTTCCGCACTCAAGACTCGCATTTGGTCCGTTGTGCGAGCAGGCCTCCTCTCTGTGAGAGGAAATAGGCCATATTCCACCACGCGGGACCAATGCGGTTTGGTAGATGTCACATGTCTGCGAATTTTTGGTTCTAGAACCGGTTTCCACACGATGTTTTCCTTCACCGTTTTGAGAGCAGTGGTGATGAAATAATTTACACAAAGTAAAGCGCCTGCCTGGGTTCGAACCCACAGCCTGCGACTTGTAAGTCGTGGCCGTTACCGGTTGGCCATCACTGCTCTTCCATATAAGGCTATGTCTTAATACAAGTGACACTTGCGTTGACTTTTCTTCGGCAAACCCAAAAGTGCGATCGTGTTTTCCAAACAAATGCTTGACAATTGATCAGAGGATCAAGGGAGGACACGGGATTAGAATAACACTAGGATTTAGACAAAAATACAGATACATAATAATTAATTATTTACCGGGTTGACCAACTCAGCACTCAATCCAAGGTACTGATGAAGAGCTGTAAATGTCACCCTCTGCAGACGCACCATGATGATCTGAAAACATTGGAAATTCATGTTATTTGCAAATTTCTACATAGAAGTTGCATCTGCATTGCGAGACGCACGGGACCGGTCAATGTGGCGACGCTTGGGGGAGGCCTATGTCCAGCAGTGGATGTCTTTCGGCTGATATGATGATGACAGAAAATACGTGAAATCTTACCTGTCCGTTGTCCCCGTTGCCTGTATGTACATAAGGTGGACAACGGTAACGCAATTTTATGACGTTATGTTGTCCCCGTGACGGGGACATAGATTACGGGGACATCGACAAAACACGAAATAAAACTGACCTGAATCACCCTAACGAATATATCCGGATACTCCTTGAAGACTTCCTGGAAAGCCCTCATTGGCAGCTTGATCACCTGGGAGTCTTCTAACGCCTTCGCGTTCACCGTCTTGTATGGTTGGGAGTGACCCTGGAAAATTAATGATGCATTGTTAATGGTTACCTCATAACCCTTCAAACACCAGATTAATCAAGTGCCTTACAATATCAATAACCATAAAATTATTATAATACGTTTGTTAATTAAATACTGTGCAATTTTATGAGTTGTTTGCAGAAGTATAACCAACTCATAAAATTGCACACACATAATAAAACTTTAACTAAAACATTATTATAGCTTGTTTTATTACCTGCCGACTAAAATCAATTTAAGTTATTTGATTTTACACGTATTTAAACATTTTGGACCGAAGTTGATGGAGGCTGATTGTCCGCTTAAAGGGGTGACCACGATCTTCAGTAATGAGAGACCGATTGAAGTAGAAGAAACATTTTGAAACAATGTTCACCAAACAGTTTTATAGCAGGGGGGTGACCATACGCTCTTCGAGCTCTGCCTCATTAAGATGCCATGGCGACGTCACCGGCTAAGTATCCAAGCAGTTAATATTGAATTGTATGGTACCTAACTCACTTGGCGACGGTTTGGCATCGTCGCCAAGTTGGAAGCGTGGCCACGCGCTACAGCTCCCTACGTGGCTTCTGGATACTCTGGCGGCCTGGCGACGTTGCCACTATTATGTACACGTGTAAACTGCACCTCGCTCACTCAGTCGCCAGTCAGCCGTCATTTTCAGGATATTTTAGTAAATCTCCATACTGTTTAAAAAAAATAACACTTCGGTTTCGATCTGATATATAATGATGAACCCAAAGTTTTTATTCTTCTTTTCGTTTTCCATTTTTCTGCGACGTACATAACAAAGAAGTCCGTTTCTTCTACAACCATTCCTGACGACGTAAACGAACTGTCTGTCGAGACGTCACGGCCACTCGACTTGGCGACCTTCGGATGCCAGAAGTAGCCAGGCCTACGCCGCTGGCGACGTCACCGACGACGTCTTAATGAGGCAGAGCTCTTAGAGTAAGGTTATTTTGAGATCGCGTAAGTGACAGATGTATACAAGTCATATACATCTGTCCCTTACACACACTCAAAATAACCTTACTCTAAGAGCTTATCGTCACCCCTCAGGTAAAAATCTGTCGAAAAAGTACATTTACAAGCCAGCCCTGCACATTACAGCAAATTAAAGGCAAAACTAAATCGACTTTGAAGGGACCGTTCAAATGCTGTCATTATAACCGATATTCGTTATAAAAACCACCCCGGTGTTCCATCTCACACCTACGCTGGGGGTCGCGGGAACAATGATACTTCCGCAACCCCCAGCTAGTGCCGGCCCGCCACTGCGGGCCTCGATCTCGGGTTGGGGGGGAATGAGGTGTTTGCACCCCCCGCAACGTCTAAGAGGGGCGCGCGTGGAACACTACGCGCCACCACCTTGGGTCCAGATGTGTGGGGGGCGACGGACGTCCTCGAGTCCGTCGCCCTAGGACCCATTTAGGGGGGCCGGAAGAGGGCGTTGTCTGCCCTCCGCCGACGCCCGGCGCGTCTGCTGCGGATCGGGTTAGCGGAATCTCCCTATCCCTCTCCGCAGCCTCCTTCTGCGAGACGACTGTTTCGCAGAAGGATACCACCGCGTCCCAGGACTCCTCGCTGCCGACCATAGACTCGACTACGGCCAGCAGCGACAGGTCACTGCCCACTTCAGAGATGAGGGCACGGCGTGGCTCCTCCCAAGCGGCACACTCTGCCAGCGTATGCCGCGCCGTGTCCCCCCGGCAGTCGACGCAGTGGTGACACCGGGCGTCCGGCTCCCTGTTTATGCGACACAGGTACTTCCCGAAGCAACCATGCCCCGAGAGCACCTGCGTCACCCGTAACGACAGGGAGCCGTGCCTCCTCCCGAGCCAGCGCTCGAGCACTGGCCGGACCGCCTCGATGGTATTGAGGCCGGCGGTAGGGCGTGAAAGCCTGTCCCGCCATTCCGCCACCAGGACTTCGCGAAGCTGGGACTGACGCAACTCCATATGTCGCTGCATCAGCCCTTCGCCCCGCGCCCGCACTTCCTCGCGCCACCGATACAGTGAGGCGAGTACCTTCGCCTCCAGGTCCCAGAGCAGGGATCCGGCCAGTGCACAAGCCGCCTCGTAGGAGATCGTGCGATAATCGCGAGATACCCCCTGATGACTCTGACGGCCATCGCTCTCTGCGGCTTTCGCAGAACAGCGATGCTGCCGGCCGTCAGGTCAGCCACCCAGATCGGGGCCCCATACAGGGCCATCGATCGCACGATCCCCACGTAGAGCCGCCTACAGGCAGCGCTCGGTCCCCCCAGATTGGGAAGCAGCGTTGACAGCGCCCCAGCCGCGCCCAACAACTTGGGCGCCAGCCGCCGGAAGTGGGGGCCGAAATCCCACCGGCTGTCGAGCACCAATCCCAGGTACTTCATGGTTGACTCGACAGCGATTCGAGCCCCCCCGACGACGATGTGGGCATCGGGCGGTGGCGCCCGCCGGGGACCATGAAAGACCATGGCCTCCGACTTGTTGAGGGCCACCTCCAGGCCAAGGCGCCGTATGCGGCTCACCACCTGTGAGACCGCAGCCGTCGCCAGCAACGCTGCCTCCCTGTACGAACTCCCCCGGGCGGTGACCAGCGTATCGTCCGCGTAACACGTCAGGTCTACGCCCGGTTGGAGTTCGCCCCTCAGCATCCAGTCGTACCCGATGTTCCACAGGGGCGGGCCCAAGACCGAGCCCTGTGGAACACCGCACGACATGCGGTGCTGGTTTTCGACGCCATCACGTCCCACATAGGTGACACACCTCTCCGCCAAATAAGCCCCGACAATGCGGCGGAGGTAGGGAGGCACTCGATGATACCGTAGTGCCTCCCGAACACAACTCCAGGGCAGGGTGTTGAAGGCGTTGGAAATGTCCAAGGACACTGCCAACATCACCCCACCCCGGGACACGGACGGGACGCTTCCTCCGCCAGGACTCTCACCTGCGATATCGCGTGAATGGTGGAGCGCCCATGCCGAAAGCCAAACTGGCTTTCGTCCAGGTCCGGCCCCTCTCTGTACAAGTGACTGACGAGGCGGGCAGCGATTATCCGCTCGAACAGCTTACCCACCTCGTCTAGCAGCACTATGGGCCGGTACGCGGACGGTGAGTCCGCAGGGCGCCCCACTTTCCTGAGCAGGACCAGACGACCAGATTTCCACAGAGTGGGAAACTGGCCCCGCTCAAGGCACGCTGTGAAGAGTCCTCTCAGCCAGGGCTCTAGCTCCTTCAGAGCGAGGGCTAGCACGTGGCCGTGGATTCCGTCGGGCCCCGAAGCCACGTTCACCACACGTAACCCTACCGCATCTTGGTGCTACCATCGGCACCGTCGCAGTTAAGAGGAAACGGGGGCAGAGAGCGCCGACTGAATTTCCTTAGTAAAAGTCATAATTCGAGGTTTGGCTCTCGTCTCTTTTCTCCTCCAATATTGGACCAATTTAAAAGATATTCCACTAACTGAAAATTAAAGATATATACTATGTCCCTATAGTCGAAGCACTAGAGCCCTCAAAAAAAGTCTCATAATTGCGCTGTCAACAGAGGCTTAGTGTACAAATTTGACTAATATAAATGAAAAAAGGAAAACATAGGGACATAGTATAAATCTTACTTATACATACAATATTGGAGGAGGAAAGAGACGAGAGCCAAACCTTGAATTATCACTTTTTACTAAGGAAACTCAGTCGGCGCTCTCTGCCCCTATTTCCTCTTAAGCAGAAAAGGAATTACAGAAACATATCTTTTTCCACTACCTTGACTATTATGTAAGACGAAATTAGTTTCGAAATATTATGAACATTTAGACACAAGATTATAAAATAAAACTTAAAACAAAACAAAGTTATTTAATAACAGTTACGAAATTACTTTTGTATGGAGTTTTGATATCATTATGTAGCTGGCAGAATGATACTGAACCTGTTACCTCTCGAATAAGCGCGCGTTGATTGTATATAGTCTGTGGTTTTTAGTCTGATAGTTTCTAATAAATTGTTTTTGGAACTTATTTGCATTTAATTAAGTAAACTCATCGGGTAGTGAAAAAAGAATCGTTCGTGTCACGCTTAAAAAGGCTTTATTTTAACACTCGCATGTAGCTTTCGATCGCTCGTATTAAAATCTCGACTTTTTATGCTCGATACGAAATGTACTATTATGTATCCTCCCAACAACCCATGTCCGTAGTGTATACTCTGTGTCACCAAAGGACTTTACAGGAACTTTCTTACCATTGCTTCTTAAGCTATTCTATAAAAGGTAGTCATTTACTTCTCCATATTCTTCTTTTCAATTCGATGGTTTAATCTTTGTACACTGGGGCCAGGATGGCCACTTTAAAATCAGCGTCAGTGTCGTTATCTGCCCCCTACCATGACGTGCCAATTCCATCATGATTACGATGCGAAAAAGAGATATTCCTATTCGGCCTGTATAGCTCCGGCACTCTACGCAACGGAATCATCATGAAATTAGGCACGTTATAGTAGGGAATTAGTCCCTCAAAGGTGATAATTAATTTACTTACAGTCAACACATCGGTGAAACTCAGCAGCGAGGTGACACTCTCGCCCGCTCTTACAACCTTCAACGATAAACTGCTCCCGTCTTGGTTCGTGATGTACACGTTGACGCGCCCGTTTTGTACCACGTATACGTTCTCGTCTGTGTCGCCTGTACATAACAATAATATTTTAACAGTTACAGTTGAGACTATGTCCGAATAGGTCCCATTAAACGCTAGACAACATCGCGGCAGACGAAGGCGTATATTGTAGGATGATATGGACTCGTACCGAAAGGATTGCCTGCACTGTAGTAGGAAAATGAACTGTGTGGAAAAGAAGAAAGGGGAGCCTTTGCCTTGCAGAGGGACAACATAAGCTAGTTAAATTAGATTCAAGTCTTGTAAGGTCAAAAAAAATACTTTTTTTTAAACCTTAGGGCTGTGTCAGTGCGCCGCCTGATGAGGACCAGGCCCGAGTCGACGGCGCGTAGTGTTCCACGCGCGCCTCAAAGAAATGTCAGCAAATACTGACGGGGTCCGCTAGGGCCCGATGTATATGTCTGGGTCGCGTATAAATTTGAAAGAGAGTTGACGCAGCCCTGGCGCAAGCAACAGAAGGAACACGGTTGGGTTTTATTCAGTAAAAGTCTGAGACGCCCTACCCAGATCGCGAGAAGACATTGAATGTTTTACCACACTCAAAATAAAATTATTCATCAAAAAATCTTTTTTTTAAACAATCTTTTTTGTATTCTTCCCATAAAGCCTTTCATTCAAGAATGAAAGGCATTCGATATCCATATCATATGGTAGGCAGTGCACAAAAAATAACTAGCCCGCCATCTTGGGCCGTCCGCCATATTGGATTTAGAATGACGTCACTTAGGTAATCATACAATGTCATCCAAACTAAACGTGTATGCAAAATTTAATCTCGGTGGAGGATAACTGCTTTAAAATTCAGTTGCAAGATTTAACCCGAACACACTTACATACAAACATACATTGCAAGTTAAATAAAAGCTTGTAAAATAAATTGTAGTTCTAAAAACTAAACACGCTGTAATGGTAAATTGAACTAAAAAGTCGCTAATCCTGAAGATCTTGGTAAGGCTAAAGCGACAAACTATTTAAATGCGCACGGTAGTATCAACTTTTATTAAATGTAAATTTTAATTTTTGTTTGACGTTCAAAAGTGCCGCTTATTGGCCTAGTTGAAAAAATATATTTGACCCTGACTAAATTATTGCATTGTCATCGGTCCTTGATAAGTGTGCATAGTTTCAAATCAATCCGACGTTTTGAAGGGGGTGAAAATCACGTTCAAAGATTCCGTTACATTGATACATAGATACATACATACCAAGCTAATAAAAGCGTGTTAAAAAGGGCTGTGTTAGTGCAACATTCCAAGAATACTACTGCACGGTCCATATTGGCACATCAAATGTATGGACACTACGTGGTCGGTGATTTACAAAAAATTCTCGTTAATCACCAGATACTAGAAAATTTTTAGTGACAGTACCGACGACGTTCTACTAGGAGAAAATTTTCCAATTTACGAGCTATTTTATGGAACACATTCCATGATTTAATTCCGCCGCCGTCCGACCACATCATCGCTAACCGTCAGGTGAGATAAAAGCGAGCCAAAATAAAATAACCGGCCAAGTGCCAGTCGGACTCGCGCACGAAGGGTTCCGTACTTGGTAAATTGCGGTTTACGATTTATGACGTATTAAAAAAAAACCACTTATTAGATCTCGTTCAAACCAATTTTCGGTGGAAGTTTACAAGATATGTACATCATATATTTTACTTAGTTTTATTATTCTCTTATTTTAGAAGTTACAGGGGGGGGACAATATTTACATAACTGCACTATCTCCCCGTGGTAGTGCAGTATGCATGAGCATTTCTCCAAGCAAAAAAAAAAAAGCGGGTGATGACACATTTTACCACTTTGGAAGTGTCTCTCGCGTAAACTATTCAGTTTAGAAAAAATATATATTAGAAACCTCAATATCATTTTTGAAGACCTATCCATAGATAACCCACATGAATGGGATGAACGAAAAAAAATATTGAGTTTCAGTTCTAAGTATGGGGAACCCCCAAAATTTATTGTTTTTTTTTTCTATTTTTGTGCGAAAATCTTAATGAGGTTCACAGAATATATCTACTTACCAAGTTTGAACAGCATAGTTCTTATAGTTTCGGAAAAAAGTGGCTGCGACATACGGACGGACGGACAGACAGACAGACATGACGAATCCATAAGGGTTCCGTTTTATGCCATTTGGCTACGTAACCCTAAAAATGCTTGTAATAAATCAATATAAAGTTACACTTACCAACTTTAAACAAGAAAGCACCAGCTGGCAGATTGAGTATCTCCGTATGCTTACAGAGCATGAGGAACACGGGCTTCTCGAAGTGGCCAAACACCCTGATGCTGTGCAGCATATACAAGGCGTCTGGTGGAACCCTGTCATCACTCGTCAGGTCTTCTTCTAAGTACTCTGCTGGAGGCTCCAGTACCTTGAAAGAAATATTAGGACGATTAGTCATTTTTGCTACTCTTGTTAAGCGGAGAAGAAGCACGTTTTGAAGGGCGACAGGTATTTCATTTTTACAGACAGCATCCAAGACGACTCTTTAGGACTTCCTTCTTAGTATTTAAGCTGCAAAGAACAATCGTAACCAACTCCCCACCAATGAGTTAATGTAATTTATTAATTGACCAATTAAATTAGTATTTTTTATGAGCTTTAGGTTTTGTTAAGGGTACACTAGACGACGGTACGAACTATTTTGTGCGCGGGGTTAAAATGCATTTTATATAAACCGACATCACGTGCGGAAGAGATAGATGCTGTGATGAGCAGTAGGAAGGTAGTTCGCGTACGAATACACACTTTTGCAAATTTGTAGCGAAATGGATACTGATTTAGGACGAAACCGAGCGCGCGAAATTTTATAAACAGACCTTTGGCAGTCTAGATATCATGAAAAAACGACTAAATCTATCTGTTCAAAATAAAATTATTTGCATTGTTGAACTACTAATCTATCCCTGTATGGAGGCCGTTTTGCAATTTTCCGTCTTCTTATGGTATTTATTTGCGCCCAAAAATGCGTTAAAATTAGTGTCGAAATGTGGAACTTTCGACGCTCATAACTTTCCAACTATTTTCTTTTTTTTACTTTTTTGCTTCCATCAGGGCTACATAATGATGAGACAAATTGATATCACTTTTTATTTTGAACGTCCTCGTCAAACAGTAGAATAATCCGTTTGCATGGAAGAATTTTCGACTAGTGTAACCTTAAGAGCAGTAGTTAAGCTCGCAAAAATAAATCAATGTCTCGGTGCCCCAGCGCTAAGGAAAGTTTGGTTCAAATAAATATTACTAGATGGCGCAATATGCATCGATTTGTTATTGAATTGAATGTAAAATTAACATTTTCTAGAATTGATCATACAAATTGTATGTTCTTGTTTAATCAACCCTCCTAAGCACAAAATTATGGAATATTGGGCTCTTAATACACATTTCAAAGGTCATTTGCACGGATCATTTAAGATAGATTCCAATACATATATAATTTTTTAAATTTGTATTGTAACACACATTTTGGTACAATGACACTGTAAAAACGTGAAAAAAATTACTATAAAACAAATTGTCATTGTACTTAAAGAAAAAATTGTCGCGAGCCGAGAACGGAACCAAACGCGATCGATGTACTTTTAGTAAATAGTCCATTTATAGTCCGTCGAAAAACGCTAGTTACGTCGGCACAGTTTCTATGTATGGAATGAGGCATCTGTGTGCTAGTATTATTATCTGTGTCAATGTCAAGAACATCAAAGAAATTAAATTTCCTTGCGGAAAAAAAACGACAATTTACCTTTTAGAGAACAATGCGTATATATGCAAAAAACGCGAATAAACACATGCAAGGTCATGACACAAATATTTTAACGTAAAGATGACGAAAGGAGTACTTGTATGTTTTTGTTTTTTGTGTCTACAAGATTATTCAAACAATGATATGTACTTCCTAATCACCGTGATTTTGCTTTTTTTTTGGTTCCTAATCATCAAGGGTAGGTAGGTAGGGTAGGGTAGGTAGGTAGGTAGGGTAGGTAGGTAGGTAGGGTAGGGTAGGTAGGGTAGGGTAGGGTAGGGTAGGTAGGGTAGGGTAGATAGGGTAGATGAATGTTTGGTGTTTTTATGGCAAAACAAAGTTTGCCGGGTTTGCTAGTTTATATTATAAATAAATAAGTCTGAGCTCCATCGGTGTGATTGCTGCAAGGTGTTCCAGTGCGAGGATACACGAATAAATCATATAACACTTTTATTCCACCTTTATCACCCTCATCGCCTTCGGTTGTATAATATAATCGCCAGCACGTAAGTTGGCAAGAGTCGTCAGATGCGCAGAAATCGTTTTTTAGGTCCCTTTGGTAGTGAAGCGGGGCGCGTCGAAAGTACTACCGAGCGCGCGATTGGTTGATCAGTCAGTTGACACAACAATAGATCCACGTTCCGTTCGCTCTATGTCACACTACGCCAAAACCTTGCCAACTTACATGCCGGGGACTATATCTAATCGGACTTCGGACAGATTTTCAAACTGTCATCAACAGTCAGTAGAATTTGACTGCAAGATATATGCCTCTCCAATCATTATTTACATAACTCAATGTTCGACTTCCTCCATCCAGCTGCAACCTTGTCCCTTCACGGATTCCTATCGGAATGAGAACAGACTAGAGACAAACACTACCCGTCTTATCCGTTATTTCTGCCGTTTCGTTTTCTCGAAAATAAAAGCTATCATCATCTTCATCATTTCAGCCGAGAGACCTCCACTGCTCTGCTAAATATAGACCTATCCCAACTGACCGGTTCTGTTCGTTTTGCAACCAGCTGAACCAGCCGGCACCCTAAAGAAAGCTCACCTTCAATTGTTCAGGAGCAGTCTCCTTCTTCAGCTGCAGCAGTTTCCTAGCGAACCGCATGACAGCGCGCCTCTTGCGACCCTGTCCCGAGTTGGAGATGGACTTGACCTTCCTCAGCATGCGCCGTCCGTAGAACAGCATCTTGTCTCGTTTGCGGAACCTCTTTACTGGATCCCCTGACGCTCCGGCACCGCCTATGGCACCTGCCATTTCTGGAAGAACATCCAGTTTAGAATATAGCGGTTTACTTACTCCACCTTTGAATACCATATCAAAGTTGATAAACCTTCAGATCAGATACATCTACACAAACTTACTCCTTTTTAGGGTTCCGTACCCAAAGGGTAAAACCGGGACCCTATTACTAAGACTCCGCGATCCGTCTGTCTATCTGTCCGTCTGTCACCAGGTTCTATCTCATGAACCTTGATAGCTAGACAGCTGAAATTTTCACAGATGATGTATTTCTGTTGCCGCTATAACAACAAATACTAAAAACAGAACAAAATAAATATTTAAGAGGGGCTCCCATACAAAAAACTTGTTTTTTTGCCGTTTTTTGCGATAATGGTACGGAACCCTTCGTGCGCGAGTCCGACTCGCACTTGGCCGGTTTTATTATATTATCTGTGTCCATGGAAAAAACTGGCCAAGTGCGATTCGGACTGCGAAGGGTTCCGTACCATTATAACAACTCACGTTTGTTGTATGGGAGTCCCACTTAAATATTTATTTTATTCTGTTTTTAGTATTTGTTGCTATAGCGGCAACAGAAATACATCATCTGTGTAAATTTCAGCTGTCTAGCTGTAACGGTTTATGAGATACAGCCTGGTGACAGACGGACAGACAGACAGACAGACAGATAGACGGATCGCGGCGTCTTAGTAATAGGGTCCCGTTTTTACCCTTTGGGTACGGAACCCTAAAAAGGAGTAAGTTTGTGTAGATGTATCTGATCTGAAGGATTATCAACTTTGATATGGTATTCAAAGGTGGAGCAAGTGTTTTTGCACTTTAGATATGGATGCAGGTCCAGTCTTTGGTGTCTTATATGAATATCAAATGAATTACCTTTCGACCTCCATCTTCTGTAATAGTAGAAAAATACGACAACTAGGGAGACGAGAAGACAACCGCAAATCGACCACAGCAACTGTGAACAAAAATTAAATTTATTTTAATACACATAAGATTCAAATCAGAACACGTGCACCACCTGATTAGAGGTTTACTACTAATTAAAAAATAATTATTTATGTAAAGACATACACTGTCAATGTCACGTATATTGTGAAAACACAGGCAAAGAGAAGTGATAAGTGTCGGAATAACACAAATGGAAAAGGAAAATTTATTTTCACTTCTCATGCTCTGAAATTACTTATTTGTGCAGGATATAGGCTGCACAAAATCGATTTTTGTGCACAAGTGCATTAACGTATCTACTTATAAATGTATCTATATTAAGGCAAAGAAAATGAGCCATACAGCCAAACACAATAAAAAGTTCACAGATAGAATTTGTTATTTTATAATATTTAATTTAATTTATTTGCCTTTTATGTGTTTTTTAAGACAAAAGATACTAAAATTCAAATTAAAATACGGTAGGTTTATAATTAATTTAAAAAATATATATATTACAAAATTAATTTAATAGTAGGCTGTATAGGTCTGCAGCCCAAGCCTATAATCAATGTCGTAAGATTAAAAAAAAAGCGGCGGGAAACAGGTCTTGTTTTTTCGAGCGTTTATTAATTTCTTCAAATTTGCTCAAATTGTTAAAAATGTCCAATGAAGAAGAGGATTTAGCACTCTCTCCATCTTCTCACAATATGTCATCTTCACAAATTCTGAAAAATACCGTTAATATGCCGAGAAAAACAATTTCCTTCAGTATTCAAAACTGTACTAATTTTACTTTGAATATTAATTAAAGAAATGTTATGTTATACTACTGTTTTATTTCCTCGCAATCGAAATGAAAAGCAGAGTTTATAACTCGTCCACAAAACCATTTTATCCTCGACATTACTATCAGCTAATAGTCTCGGATAAAAATGGTTCGTTTTGTGCACTCGTTGTAAAATCAACTATTTCATAATGAAACTATATTTTCTTGACCTCCCGTTGTATGATGAATCTCAATGAAACTTCGCGTAAATACAGAATGAATGAACACCTGTATCTTTTGTAATCGTTTCCTTACTTACACAATAAATATTAAGTAAGTAAATAGTCGAAACCTTCATACTGTTTGTTAATTTATTTGGCAAGTAACACATCATTATTTATCCTTGAATGAGACGTGTGAAAACTGCCTATAGGAAGGTGTTGTATTTTTAACCGACTTTCGAAAAAGGAGGAGGTTCTATGTTCGACTTCTAGTATGTTTTTTTTTTTTGTATGTTCTCCGATATCTCCGTCAATATGGACCGATTTTGAAAATTATTTATTTTGTTTGAAAGAGTATGATCCGAAATTGGTCCCATTTTAATTTGGTGGAGATCTGATGAAGAAGTTCAAAGATATACAACAGAACTCTTCAATAAATAGCGGCAAATCTCTCGGGACTGCTGCAATCGCATGTCTGTTTATTGTTTATACTATTTCATAATATAACATCACGCCAGTACGGTCCTAAGGGGTAGGCAGATCTCTCATTTGATCGGTTTTGTTCAAGTTTCATGATATTCGGTAATCTATTTTGGCGTTATAGGAAACTTACTAAACAACTTGCCTATTAGGTAGGTACAACAAAAAAGTGAAAATAAAAAAACTTTTTTACAAAAAATTACCACCGACTTCCAAATAAGAAAACTACAAAGTGAAAAATAACTTTATTTTTGGAAGTCGGTGTCCATAACGCAAAAAAATGGTACCTACTAAAGACTTTAAGAAGTTTTTTTTTAATAACATTGTTCTGGTTGTATAATGTCATTTATAGACCAGTAGAAAACGACACAAACGTAAAGCATGCACTTTTCCAATATGTTGAACCGGACGGGAGCAAAACTAAAAATTGAAAATTTGCGGCCAAATTTAGGGCCACAGTTTGGCTTCTATATGGTGTATAGAGCTGTGGTTGGACTTGAATTGTTGCAAAAATGAACTTTAAAAATGAACAGAGCTTTTCAGCCCAGCTTTCAGGCAAGTACACGCACTGACGCAACCCTGCATTCCTTCTTAATTTGCAGGCTATGATTTTGAGGTGTGGTGGGGCTGGCTCGTTAGTAGCTAGTGGAATGATGACGCAGGAGTTCATTCCTCAACCCCACTCGGTGGGGTCCTTCTCTACCTGCAGCCACTTTTGCACATGGTGGCAGGTGCGCAACGCATGGAAATCTTCGAAGGACCATAGTTTGGGCCCTATAGTATTTATATAACTGCGATTGGGCTTAAATTGTTGCAAATTTAATGAACCGCCCTGACTTGACGAGCATTCGCTTGTAATGTAACATTTCAGATTCTATTTTGAGCATTACATAACAGTACTGCCTCCCTGACTTGAAGAGCATTCGCTTGTAATGTAACATTTCAGATTCGATTTTGAGCATTACATTACAGTACTGCCTCCCTGACTTGAAGAGCATTCGCTTGTAATGTAACATTTCAGATTCGATTTTGAGCATTACATTACAGTACTGCCTCCCTGACTTGACGAGCGTTCGCTTGTAATGTAACATTTCAGATTCGATTTTGAGCATTACATTACAGTACTGCCTCCCTGACTTGAAGAGCATTCGCTTGTAATGTAACATTTCAGATTCGATTTTGAGCATTACATTACAGTACTGCCTCCCTGACTTGAAGAGCATTCGCCTGTAATATAACATTTCAGATTCGATTTTGAGCATTACATTACAGTACTGCCTCCCTGACTTGAAGAGCATTCGCCTGTAATGTAACATTTCAGATTCGATTTTGAGCATTACATTACAGTACTGCCTGCCTGACTTAACGAGCATTCGCCTGTAATGTAACATTACAGATTCGATTTTGAGCATTACATTACAGTACTGCCTCCCTGACTAGACAAGCATTCGCCTGTAATGTAACATTTCAGATTCAATTTTGAGCATTACAATGACTGTACTGCCTTCCTGACTTGACGAGCATTCGCCTGTAATGTAACATTTCAGATTCGATTTACTCAAAATGTAGTTGCATGATACATGTTAGTTAGTTCTCTGCCCTCAACTAAGTAATGCTTGAATCTGTAACATAACATTACAGGTTGCGCACTGTAATGCTCGGTTCTCTTACCTCACTGATGTAATGCTCAAAAACACAGGCGAACTAAAGAATTGACACCGTCGACAGGCTTCCTGATTTAGCTATACAACTTTATTACTCCCTGTATACTGGTCCTTATTTGAATAAATGCCACCAACATTGTGTACGAAACGATATGTAGGATGTAATGTCGACGTTTGTAAACTCTTACAAATTGTATTAAGACGACGACTAACGCCAACGACCTTGAGGGAACAAAACGCGCACTCGTTTCACACCTGCGCGACCCAAAATTTAGTAGTTTTTTGTACTTTCCTTATTATTCTAGGACTTTAAAAAAAAAGCCTCAGATCAAAATGTAGATAATTAAATTGTCTTTGAGATGGTGTCGATTTCATTAAAATTCGCCCAGCGGTTTTAGTGTGATTTTCGTGTGTTTGTCCGTTTTAGACATAACTTTACAAATTAATTACACTATGTTATACGAATAAAACTCAAAATTTGCTTAGATCAAATTATTAAGAAAATAGCATATATTTATACTAATACTAATATAACATATATTTTTTTCAAAAAATTACGACTAGCCATTTTGACGTGATTCTCATTTGAAAATCAGCTACTCAAGGGAATCGGCGCCTTAAGAAGGGAAGACTTAATCGATGTCTCTAACGCAGTTAGGCCCCACTTTCTGGGATGAAGCTTTTTTTAGAATTTGGGTACAAAGGGTAAAAACGGAACCCTAATACTAAGACTTCACTGTCTGTCTGTCTGTTATTAGTATTTGTTGATATAGCGGCAACAGCGCTATAACAACAAATACTAATAACACAATAAAATTAATATTTAAGTGGGGCGGCTCCCATACAGCAAAAGTGTTTTTTTTTTCTTTATTTTGCGATAATAGTACGAAACCCTTCGTGCGCGAGTCCGACTCGCACTTGACCGGTTTTTTCATTGTTTTTAGGCTCGGGTTTGACCACTGTATCAGTGACAGTAAGCGATGATGTGGTCGACGTTGCAGCACTCTTGCCGAAGCCGAAGGTTGTAGCTCTATCAGGAAACGCAGATTCCGGCAGAGGGATTAGGTAAAGCAAAATGAATGTGACTACCTTCCAAACAACGCACATTTGGCAATTAGAGACATTAATTGTCCTGGTTTGTTAAATGGACTATCAACAGCCAATCGCATCACTCAACTGACGCACGGTTGGCGCAGTGGTTGAGCGATTGACTGCTGCACTGCGTGTAGCGGGTTCGATTCCCGCACGGAACAAATATTTGTATGATCTTCAAATAGTTGTTCCGGCTATGGGTGTTTGTGTATGTGAGTTTATATGTTTGTAAACGCACCCACGATACAGGAGAAATTCCTAGTGTGGGGCAACTTTTGAAAAAAAAAAGAATAAAACAAAAAAAGAACTTGCTTTAAATTTGTGACGCATAATTCCTTTCCGAAATTGGCCATTTGGTCTTTACCACAGGTTTTGCCGAATAATGACATTAATTAACTATCTTAGCTAAACTGACCACCTAAACATTTTGATTCCTTTTTTTTTTCTAAAATTTTCTTTCATACCACCTTGTCTTTTCAACCTTGTCCTGACAATTACAAACACAACTAAAAATAATTTGCATGCAGCAGTTGTGAGTTTTTTTTCTACGAAAACTAAAAACAGATAAATATAAAACTTTTTAACAATAAAGTCAAACCGATTTCCAAAACAAAACACTACATAGCAACAAATATCTTTCTTTGCTGAAGTCGGTGTCGAAAAATGGAAAAGAATAGGTAACAAAGACACCGACTTTGGAAAAGAAAGTTATTTGTCGCTTTGTAATGTTTTGTTTTGAAAGTCGGTTTGAATTTTTAACCGACTTCGCAAAAAAGGAGGAGGTTATCAATTCGACTTTATTTTTATTTTTTTTATGTTTGTTACCTCAGAACTTTTTATTGGGTGAACCGATTTTGATGATTCTTTTTATGAAGCTGGTGTTTGTCATGTGGTCTCATTTAATTTTCATCAAGATTTTATGAAGAGATTCGGAGATATACATCAGAACTCTTCAATAAGTGACGGCAAATCACTCGGGATAGCTGCAATCGCATATCTGTTTATTGTTTAAACCATTTCATAACATAACATCACACTGGTACGCTTTAAAGGAGTACGCAGGTGTGAACAGTTCACCCTGGTATACTCTCATTCCAACGGTTTTGTTATTTTAAGTTTCATGTTATTGGGTTAATCTATTCTGGCTTTACTTTGGGCCTTATAGGTACCTACCCTATAGAACTGGTCCATTATGTACCACACAACTAAAAAGTGAAATATAAAAAACTTTTTTACAAAAATAACTTCAATTTCGGAAGTCGGTGTCAAAAAACGAAGAAACGAAAACAGGAACACCGACTTCCGAAATTGAAGTTATTTTTCACTTTGTAGTGTTTTTGTTTGGAAGTCGGTTGTAATTTTTGTAAAAAAGTTTTTTTGTTAAAAAGTTTTATTCACATTTTATGCCAAGATCTTGTACCGAACAAGGTCTAACGTTGCCTACAGATATTTAATATTCTAATCTAATATAGTACGACCTTTAAGACAACATCTTTACATACGATTTATCAAAGACCGCGATAAAATTGTGTCAAACCACACGGCCTTGAGATTTGTTACTATTTTTGCAACGTTTAACCAGTTGTTGACATTGAACTAACGTGAATACTGAGACAAGAGAAGAATATTCGTATATCCACGCGTGTTTCGTAGTGTGGGATAAACAATCTGTGAGGTATTGGAGGCGTGGAGCGATAGTAAACAAAATCGTTTAGCAGTTAGCCGCGAAAGTTGCGTCACATTTTATTGAAAACAGAAACACTTAATATGTTGTCATATTATATGTTCAACATCATCATTTGCTTGCCCTTGTCTTATGTTACTTGGAGTCGGCGCCACACATTTTCTTCCCTTGTTTATATTTATTTCATCATAATTATTTCATTAAAATTTCTCTATACTACTCATATCTATTAAGTACTAAGCGGGCGTCCCTGAATTGACAATATCTCCCATGTCAAATCTATCTATACTAATATTATGAAGAGGAAAGATTAGTATTTATATATTTTTGTATGTAACGAATAAACTTAAAAACTACTGGACCGATTTCAAAAAATCCTTCACCGTTGTAAAGCAACACTATCCCCGGGTGACATAAGCCACTTTTTATCCCTGTATTCCCACGGGTACGGGCAATACGCGGGTGAAACCACGAGGCGTTCGCTAGTATGTGATAATAAGATGCAAACGGTTCAAAGTTGGAACAAAACAATGATTTACAAGTTCAAAGACAAAGGGAGTGTATCTTTACTACTAATAACGTGGTTGAGTAAGCAGGAGATAGCAATTACGCCACCCAGGGCGATATTTAGACAAAAATAAATCAAACTCAATGAAAAGTTGAGGTTCCACGGGAACGGTACATACGCGGGTGAAACCGTGAGGCGACCGCTAGTATAATGATAGTTTATTATCTTTATATTAAATTTGAAAAGTTACCTGGCTAAAGCAGAGATAGACAAAAGTAAAGAGTAAAAAAAATATTTTGACCACAAATACGACCGCTTTTGAACTGTTTATCTAGAAGGAAGTGACAAATTTTCCTTAAAACTCCAGCTCTATCACCAGGTAAACTATAGTAGATTTTACAACGAGTGCACAAAACGAACCATTTTTTAGTAATGTCGAGGATAAAATGGTTTTGTGGACGAGTTATAAACTCTGCTTTTCATTTCGATTGCGAGGAAATAAAACAGTAGTATAACATAACAATCCTTTAATTAGCGTATTAAGAGAGAGTGCTAAATCCTCTTCTTCATTGGAAATTTTTAACAATTTTAGCAAATTTGAAGAAATTAATAAACGCACGAAAAAACAAGACCTGTTTCCCGCCGCTTTTTTTTTTAATCTTACGACATTGATATTAGGCTTGTGCTGCAGACCTATACAGCCTACTATTAAATTAATTTTATAATATATATATTTTAAAATTAATTAAATAACCTACCGTATTTTAATTTAAATTTTAATGTCTTTTATGTCTTAAAAACACATAAAAGGCAAATAAATTAAAGTAAATATTATAAAATAACAAATTCTATTTGTGAATTGTTTAATTGTGTTTGGCTGTAAGGCTCATTTTCTTTGCCTTAATATAGATACATTTATAAGTAGATTCGTTAATGCACTTGTGCACAAAAATCGATTTTGTGCAGCCTATATCCTGCACAAATAAGCAATTTCAGAGCATGAGAAGTGAAAAAGCAGTTATTGGGGTCAAAGTATTATACCTAAATTAAATTGTTGATTAGTTCAATATTTTTATACGTAGTTACTTGTTCAAAATATTAAATTAAATTGCAGATAAACCATAATAATTGAAGATCAAATGGTAAATAATGGTATTTCAACATAAAGAGACCGTGCAATAAAATAAAGTATACAAACAAGGAAGTTATCATTACACTCACGCGATACTGTTTGTCGCCCAGCTGGGCTGTTAAAATGACGCACACACATGCCACAAAGAACACCATATTCAGTCACTTTTTACACGCATTCTTTTAAATACTATAAATAAATATATTTGTCCATAAAATCCAGCACGATTCTATTATTTTTATGTCCTAGAAATATATACTACTTTTATTACGGTTTATTAAATTAATAATAATAACACACTTTTATTTAAGAGTATTTTCTCCTGAAAATACAGCACTATATTTTTTTTTTCGTCCTTGATATATTTACTATAATTCCACAGTAATACGTCCGTCCGCTAGACAGAATGGACCCACTAATCGCGAGTTTGTAAACAAGTTTAGTCCTTGCGTGCGACTTTTCATTTCTGTCGCAAGCGCAACTACGGCGCGACCAGCCGCGTTGCTACACACGCCTTTATTAGACGTTTATGTTTCGTACTAACAGCTGATAGTGACTGATGTCGAATTCTGAATAAGTTTCCGGCATTTATTATCTACGCAACGTGACCGCATTGAAACCACAGACCTATCCGTATCAATGTTTAAAACACACTAACGCTTGCCTAGATCAAATTTTGCTAAGGCGAATTTTTCGCTACGCACGTCAGCTGCTTCTAGGTTAAATAAAATAACAAAGGAAAGGTCTATTTTCTGCAAATGCAGCGTCTGTGTTATGCCAGTGTACTATTGTCTAAACGCAGATAACGAGTGCTTCATGCTTACCACGTGTGACTTTCAATCTGTACTTCTATACTAATAAAGGGTGTCACAGAAAGTTTTTCTTTTTTGATACTTAAAAAAAGACACTAGAATTAGTTAAAACTCGGTTTATTTACTGTTAAATTAAAGAGCAGTTTTCAATTTTGGGTGACATAGGCTGGGTGACATAGGCCACTTTTTATCCCTGTATTCCCACGGGAACGGGCAATACGCGGGTGAAACCGCGAGGCGTCCGCTAGTATGTGATAATAAGATGCAAACGGTTCAAAGTTGGAACAAAACAATGATTCACAACTTCAAAGACAAAGGGAGTGTATCTTTACTACTAACGTGGTTGAGTAAGCAGGAGATAGCAATTACAATTACAGACACAAATAAATCAAACTCAATGAAAAGTTGAGGTATTTTCGAGATTAGCATACACATACAGGCAAACATTCATAACAAAATTTTTAATGCGAAATTAACTGTCTGTGTGTGTTACATTTTCACGCCAAAACCGCGGCAGTGGTGGTGTCTCATCCCATACAAAGAAAACGTGCCGACGTTCTATACTGATTATTTTTTGGCCATCGATCGCGTTCGGTTCCGGTCCGTTCCTTTCCACGGATATAGATGGTGATCTATCTATCGCCGTGGAACAGAACCGAACCCGATCGATTTACAAAAAATAATCGGTATAATCAGATGGAAAACGCTAGTTACGTCGACAAGGTTTCTTTGTATGGGATGAGGCATCTGTATGCTAGTTATTATATTATCTGTGACCGCGGCAAGATTTTGATTAATTTTGTTATGATAGACTAGTGTTCGGAGGACATAGCGTACTTGTTCCCAGGGCCAGTATGTGCCCTTGGGAACAAGTGACAGGTAGGCTAAAAAAAAACGAGCATCGCGCGGGCATAGCCAGTGGTAGAACCTAGTAAATATTAGATCCTTGCTCGTCTATAATACGTCTTAATAAACTATTACTTGCGATTAAGTACCTATTATGTCTTACTCATTTGTTGTTGTTGTTATTGTCAATACTGCGATTTATTCCGCTTAAGGACATGCGCCTGCGCAGACAAACTTGTTTTTTGTGGAGGTGTCAGTCCAAAAACTCTTCAACTCATTCTACGTCGTCACATCAGATATTTTATTCATTGCTTTCAAGGTCGACTAAATAAATAAAAACTTGTGCAAATAAGTTGATCAATTGGATAGTCACGACCGACACAGCGGCCTTGGTTCAGGAGCTAACTTGAAAATGCAGCATTTATCACTAAGTACGTTCTAATTGATTGATAACAGGATTTTATTTATCCTAAATGAGTTGCCGGGGATACTGAGGATAATGATGACCTACGACGAGGGTAGCAGGTTCAATTTGTTCAATGGAGGGTAGGTTCAATTTGTGCCAGAAAAATATTTTGAATGGTTCCAGCAGCCTAATTGCGTAAGTGAATTCGGCAAGGCAAAGGGTTAGACGGAAATCGACATCGCGTCTTTCATCTCGCATGTGATTGGTCGATTAATGACATCAAAACCCTTTGCCTTGCCGAATTCACTTACTTACGCAATTAGACTGCAGGACTTCCAGGTCTCTCTTATGGTACAGTATTCGCCTTTCAGAAAAAGGAGAAATATTTTCTATCCAAATACTTCCATTCCGTGAAGTTTGCGTAGTAATTTATAACCAATACCAGTTTCATATGTCCCGTATTCAATTAAATTATACCATCATTCGACACTTTAATGCTGCAGTAAAATAATCTATGGCAATGTATTGGACTGCTTAGTGCATGCTGCAAATACTTGCCAGTTGCTAGAAATACTGTTAAATGAAGTCCTCCAATGGAGAGGAATATGCTCGGAGTGTCCTTGCGTGATCAAATCAGAAATTTAGAGATCCGCAACAGAACCAGGGTTACCGACATAGCCCGAAGAATTGTCAAACTTAAGTGGCAGTGGGCAGGGCACAATGCTCGCAGAACGGATGGCAGAAAGGTTCTGGAGTGGCGACTGCGAACCGTAAGACGTTGCGTTGGAAGGCCTCCCACCAGGTGGACCGATGACCTGGTGAAGGTTGCGGGGATCCGCTGGTTGCGGGACGCACGAGACCGGTCAATGTGGCGACGCTTGGGGGAGGCCTATGTCCAGCAGTGGACGTATTTCGGCTGATATGATGATGATGAAGTCCTCCCAAGCTTTTGATTACGAGCTTATTCTACCATGTATCCTGATACCACACCATCACTGCTGTATATCCCGAAGCGATAAGCAGAAATAGCATTTGTTCAAAATTCTGTGAACTCGAAACACGAATGAAATTGTTTTCACAATCACGAGAATGGCACAAACACGCTTTGTGATAAAATCAACAATAACAACATTAGTATGACGTGAACTTGAAATACAATGTTCGCACTGTCCCTCGTTACTGATATTGTTTCACGCAAATTGGAGCATAATATGTATGCTTATCATACGTTTTATTTCGTTTGTGATTAGATATTGTCGAATCAAGTGCGTATGAGAATAAATAGGTCGCTTCAGGTCTGTTGGGGGCCATGATATTTTCTTATTACTTCTAGAGAAGCTTTGGAGAAGCTAGCTCTATTTATTGGATATATCGCCAACTTTATTGAGGTTCATAACCGAGAGAGAGACAGGTTCAAATCCTACCCTTTTCGAATCGAAGAAAACCCAATCAATACATATAATAAATCTGTAGAAAAATATTTTTTGTACATCGAAAAAAAATCCAAAAAAAATAGCCAGGGTGTTAAAGGATAACCAACAGAACCCATTTCTAGCATTTTTGGAATTTTTGTCTGTTTATTTGTGCACGCATCACGTGAAATGTACGAAACCAATGTAGATAACTTTTATACATAACAATTGTGCGTATCTTGAAGAATTACTTAGTTTTTGTTTCATCGCAATCGGTTAACTCTATCAAAAGTTAGATGAATTTAAAGTGTTCAAGAAGTAAAATTATCACAGCTTACGCAATTCAGTTACTCGGACAGTTGAACTCGCTATTCGATAGATGGCGTTGTGCATTTAAAGTCATTTTCTGAATCGCGGTGTTAAGATTTTACGCGAAAGAATGACACTAGAAAAAAATGATATGTAGTATGTATATTATTGAGTATGTGGAGCAGGCAGGCTGGTAAGAATGGTAGGGTTGGCAGGCAGATGACGGGAGCGAATCAGCGAAGCCGCGGGAACAGCTAGTAGGTACTATTAGTATGCTTGCATACCCACCGCAGCACAGCTTGTGAGTCTCAGTCTTCCAGAATCAACCCTAAAAGGCATGGCAGTTCTTCTTCAACCTTGGTTTGAGCTTTCCTTGTAAAGGTGACTGCTTCGACAACTTATAAGCAGTTCAGAACCCCAGAAGAATAAAAGTTCTTTGTTTTGATACATTTTCCTGTTGATTACACAGCGACCCCTAAAGTGGAACTGAGTAGGCCAAATCTGCCACTGTTGCAAAATAATTGGCCAAAAAACGTTTTTACAAAAAAACCCACAACCGACTTCCAAATAACACTACAAAGTGAAAAATAATTTCAATTTCGGAAGTCGGTGTTCCTGTATTCCTGTGATGGTATCTGAAATCTGAAAGGGTGTAAATAATAAACAGACATACGATTGCAGCAATCCCGAGATTTGCCGTCATTTATTGAAGAGTTCTGTTGTATATCTCCGAAGTTCTTCATCAGATCTTTAATAAATTAAAAAAACTTTTTTACAAAAAATACCACCGACTTCCAAATAAGAAAACTACATTGTGAAAAATAAGTTATTTTTGGAAGTCGGTGTCCATATCGCAAAAAATGGTACCTACGAAAGACACCGACTTCCAAAAAAACTTATTTTTCACTTTGTAGTTTTCTTATTTGGAAGTCGGTGGTATTTTTTGTGAAAAAGTGTTTTTTTTTTTTTTTGTACCTCCCTAATTAGGCCAGTTGTTTAGTAAGTTTCCTATACTATATACCAGAATAGATTACCCGAATATCATGAAACTTGAACAAAACCGATCAAATGAGAGATTTGCTTACCCCTTAAGAGCGTACTGGCGTGATGTTATGTTATGAAATGGTATAAACAATAAACAGACATGCGATTGCTGCAGTCCCGAGAGATTTGCCGTTATTTATTGAAGAGTTCTGTTCTATATCATCGAAGTTCTTTATCAGATCTTCACCAACTTAAAATGGGACCAATTTCGGAACAAACACTTTCGAACAAAAAAAGAATTTTCAAAATCGGTCCACAATTGACGGAGATATCGTACATACATAAAAAAACATACAAGAAGTCGAACAAGAACCTCCTCCTTTTTCGAAAGTCGGTTAAAAATGACTATAATCGCCGAATAAATTTCTTTCGAACAAAAAATTAATTTTGCAAATCCGTTTATAGATGACGGAGTTATAGGCTCGCGTTTGACCACTATCTCACCTGATGGTAAGCGATGATGTGGTCGATGATGGAGGACGCTTGCCTAGAAGTAACCTTTTCACTCTTGAATTAAAGACTCCTAGATTGCGAGCCTTCTCTTTTTTGGGCAGTCGGTTAAAATAGCCACTGATTGTAATTAGAAAAACAGAAACAAGCGACGCGGTAGGCACAGAAGGAGATGACGTGAAGAGTTACGACTCCTATTCTACAGGTTTGGACAGATAGAAGAAGAAATAATAAATGTAAAGACTTAATAATAATCACGTGTTGTTTTATTTAGAAATTTTCAGCATACAAGCTAAAAGCCTTGTTATCTGGCGTAGAAACGTATGGTTTGCATAAATGTTATGACTTTATCACTAATGTTTTACTGACCAAGAGTGCAATGTCCTACAGCAGGGGTCGAACTCACAGAAGCGTGTCGCGAACTCGCAAAATGCATTGTTAACGGACGAAACAAAGCCAAAATAAATTATATGTATTGGCTGTTTTCCTAGCTCTTTACATAGTATAACATTTGATATTAAAATATATGATTAGTCTTAAAGATAGCAAATACATAAATAAAAACCGGCCAAGGGCGAGTCGGACTTCGCACATTTAGGGTTCCGTACCATTATCGCAAGAAACGGCAAAAAAACACGTTTGTTGTATGGGAGCCCCACTTAAATATTTATTTTATTCTGATTTTAGTATTTGTTGTTAAAGCGGCAATAGAAATACATCATCTAGAAAATTTCAACTGTCTAGCTATCACGGTTCATGAGATACAGCCTGGTTACAGACAGACAGACGGACCATAGCGTCTTAGTAATAGGGCCCCGTTTTTACCCTTTGGTTACGGAACCCTAAAAACGGACTTTGGTGGCTTCTCATTCCTTTATTTTCCAAAGTTTTTTTTAAAACAAAAAATATATAATTTATTTACTCAACGAGCTCTAAACAACGTTAACTCCATGGTAGATAAAACTTTTTTTTCGCCGCGCTTTTCTCTGTAGATATGGGAGGGACTTATAATAAACCTCAAAAATATTTTTTGACAATTTGTATGGCTGTATTTTTTTATCATTTAATGGACCACCCCACAGGACCCAAAAAATATCCTATGTCACTCGGGAATAATGTAGCTGTACATTGTACACCAATGTGTAGTAAGCTAGCATTAGCCGATGTGTAGTGTCATATAGTTTTTACCGTAAAACGTAAATTGCGTGTAACATACAGAAGATAAGTTTATTAGCCAATTATAAGATAACTTGTATGTCCCGAAAACGGGAGTGATATGAAGTTTCGAATGACGTTATTGCGACGCACGCTATTTCCAAAAACTGTTAGACTGATACGCTAATACGAAAGTTTTGGTATCGAAATTTACAGTTTCGAATAGCATATTCCAATCTGAATTTGTCTGAATTGGTCTGGTTTTGGGGTCACGAGTTCGATCCCCAGACAAATCTAACAGTTTTTTTAAAGACAGTCTAACAGTTTTTCGAAATAGCATGCGTCGCAATAACGTCATTCGATATAGCGGTTTTCGATTCAATGAGTTTTCGAACTCGCGTACCAGTCGTAAAGTTTTTCGAAATAACGTGCGTCGCAATAACGTCATTCGAAACTTCATATCACTCCCTGTGAAAACGAGCCAATTCAAATCTTGAGCTACAATTTATCCTAATTTATCTGCTTTATGTAAATAATTCGTAAGTTATATTTTAAAACACCAAATATTGTTGTCGCAGAAAAAGCATGAAATTGTGTTTTTAAATTTATTTTAGAATGTTTTATGTTCTTGTTAATAAATTTCAGGATACAGTACTTGGCACCCATTTAGATCTCAATTCTTTTGTCGGCGTTATCAACAACCGCGGATATTCTTAGTATTGAACTTGGCTCCCTTTTCCAAATTTATGTTTTTATGGCGGCTTTTCGGTGTCATATTGTGGGGGGCAATTTCCTTTTTTTTTCGAAACACATCGTGTGGGGTATCAAAATAAAGGTTTTGAGAGGTGATTTGAAAAATATATAACACTTATATGTTTAAATGTACCTAATTCGAAAAAAAAATTAACTAAAAAAAAGTAGTTATAAATAAAGTAGTTATAAACAAAAAAAGTTAATTCAAAAAATCAAAAAACCCGACTGCTTATAAAGCGAAATAAAAATACTTAAACAAGAAGAAAATCATGCTGTGCAGTCGGATGATACATCTGGTTTTGGTCAGCCAGCTCGCGAATATGTATCCTCCGACTGCACATTCTAATTTTTTTTAAGGTAGATAAGTAAATTAAGTTTCCAATCTGTAAGTATATCCTTTCGAATAAAAAAGAGCATAACAAATTTCGTTTTTTTAAAGGTTTTCAATGTTTAGAACAAAATAGACGATAAGAGTTTTATCTAATTAAAGCCAATGAAATATCTCAGCATGAAAACATCTAATAAGAATCATAGTGGCTTCACATGTACTTACTAAGATAAGCCTAAAGAAGTTGATATGTCAATTTACATTCAATTATCATTATGAAACAGCATGAAATTCAATTTAGCTCACTTTACAGACTTCTTTGTGCCAATTACTTTGATTTACACAATATCATGCATAAGGCATTTCCTCAACATGACGCTAGATTATCTTTAATCTTAGGGTATGTTAAAGTTGTTTTGTTTTGTTATGGCTATAGCAGTCATTGTCTAATCCCTAACATATTTTGTAGGAACCCAAACCATAAACTTTTTTTCATCTGTAAAATTTTTGAGGTTTACCATAGATTTTTAATCATCATCGCTTAGGTGAGATAGTGGTCAAGCGCGAGCCTATCAATAATAAAAAAAAGAGATTTGTTTCTCTTTATGGAAATTAAGTAGGTCAGTCAATATAGGTAGGCCAATAAACGCTGTTGCTATTTTCAAACGCAACGTTGACCGATGATGTACCTAACACTATTATCACCACCCTGTAACTGCGAAGCAAAGGGCAAAGGCCTCCTTTCACACAGAGAAGGCTTTAGATCTGTAAAAATTTTGAGAATTACCATAGATTTTTAATCAGAAATGATTTGTTGCTGTTTTTTAAATTAAGTAGGTCAGTCAATATAGGTGGGCCAATAACCGCTGTTGCTATTTTCAATCGCAACGTTGACCGATGTTGTATCTAAAGTTATTATCACCAGCCTGTTACTGCAAAGCAAAGGGCAAAGGCCTACTTTCACACAGAGAAGGCACGAGCATTAATCACCACGTTTGCTCAATGCTGGTTGGTGATATCAAACTTATACATTAACGATAAGTCCAGTACTAATATTATTCAATATTATGAGGTCCGTTTGAAATGCGTTATCAAGAAGTCTATATTTGTGAGTCAGCCTGATACAATTCTGTATAGCAGCTTCAATGGGTAATGAGTCAAGCTATGGGGTAAAGGTCAGTCCTTCTATGGTTGACTCCAATAAGAAAAAAATATGTTGTTTGCTTTCTTTGTTTAATTCAATAAAATGATCATGCTTTGTAGTGTGTTTTCCTTTCGAAAATAATAATGAAGCAAATGGAGTTAGTATGGGATTGTAGCAGATGGTGTTATAGGTGATTTTTAATTGTCTCTGGTTATAGCATGTTTTTAAAAGTAAGTTGTTTTCAAATTCAGAGCTTTAGAATTTTGACAATCTATTGTAAGAAAAATTCAATGGCACTCGTTTTAAAAGTTATGTAGTGTTGAGATGGTTTTTGATTGATTTCAGTTGTATGTTTTTAGAGTCATAGTAATGTAGGTTTTTATAAAACGTTTGAACAATGATTAAATAAGTGAGTGAATGTTTTTTGAGAAACTTTTATTATGGATCCCGATCTCGATCATTAACTGGAGGGCCTACATCCATAACAGGTCATGGGCCCCTTGCCCTCCAGGATAGGATGAAGATAATGAAGATGAGCCAAGCTACACACCCTGGAAACAGTATGGACATATATTTTTAATTTGATTTTTTGGAAAAATATTATATAGGAAAAATGACTGGAAGAGATAACATACATTTAAAAAATACAGAAAATTATGATACATTTTTAACAATTTGTTATAATTGTGGAAAAGAAGGACACATAGCAAAGTTCTGCAGATCTAAACAAGTTAAAGGGTCCAAAAGCTTGAAGAACAACAGCTTTGTTACTTGCTTCAAATGTCTCAAAAATGGACATAAGAATACTGACTGCAAGGAAAAATTTAATTGTGTATTTTGTAAGATAAATACACACTACTCAAAATTTTGTTTAGAAAAACCTCAATTTTCGGTTAGTAATTTTACACAATTAGACAGTCATGAGATGGTTGAATTTATACTAGATTCCGGAGCAAGCAGCCATATAATCAATTCAGAAGTATATTTACACATGCAACAAAAGTGCAACTACAGAATATCCACAGCTGATGGGAATACGCACATTATTGACACTGTGGGAAAAGTATTGTGCAAGAGTAACACAAGTTCGCATAATATTACGTTTAATGATGTGTTATTAGTCCCGAAGTTGAAGAAGAACCTACTTTCAATTTCAAAAATAGCAGAAAATAATTATGAAATTGTATTTTTCAGAAACAAATGTAAAGTGTGTGATAGAGATGGAAGCTGCTTACTGACTGGTGAGTTAAGGAGTGACGGACTGTATTATGCAGAGCTGTCAGCAACTCGATCAAGCACAAAGTCAGTAAACTTCATTAATCCTATTATTAGTAGAAATTTTTGGCATCGAGCATTGGCACATACATCTATTTCAAAAACAAAAGAAATAGTTAAAGGTATAAATTCAAAACAAAGTGATAACAATATTGACACCTGCGAAGTCTGCACACAAGCAAAACTTTGCAGAAGACCATTCAATACCGAAAGGTGTAGAGCTACTAGGCCTTTGGAAATAGTTCATAGTGACATCTGTGGTCCAATAGGTTCAGAAACATATGATGGCTATAAATATTTTATCACTTTTCTAGATGATTATACACATTTTACTAAAATTTATCTGATCAGATCTAAGAGTGAAGCCTTTTCGAAAATTATGAATTTCATAAATTTATCTGAAAACCACTTTAACTTAAAAGTTAAAAATTTTAGATGCGATAATGGAGGTGAGTATACCTCAAATAATTTCAAAAAATATTGTTCTAATAAAGGTATTACAATAGATTATACAATACCGTACACTCCACAACATAATGGTAAGGCAGAACGATTAAATCGAACAATTATGGAGCGAACCCGTGCTCTTCTGTTCGATATGAACTTACCGAGGGAATTATGGGGCGAAGCGGTGTTAACAGCAACATATATAACCAATAGGTGTTCTAATACTATTAATGAGAGAACGCCAGCAGAAATGTGGTTTAATAAAATTCCAAACTTAAAACATTTAAATATTTTCGGTTCTTTGGCTTATTACAAAATAAATACAAAATTAAATAAATTAGATTCCAGATGTAATAAGGGTTTGCTAGTAGGATTTACGAACAATGGCTATAAGATTTGGGATCCGGTGGGTTTGAAGATATCTTATTCAAGAGATGTGACTTTTAATAATAATGCGAAGGATGTTTTGGAATTTTTAAAGGAATGTAATAAGAGTGCGAAGGTTACAGATTTATATAAATTATTTAAAGAAGAAGAGGAGTTTGAAGAACAAAATGAAAAAAGAAATGTCATCACAGCTGATAATGGTTGTACAGTTGAGAGGGGAAGTTTTTATGGAGAAAATCAGAAAAAGAAGACTGATGTTGAAGTAACGAGGGAGGAGGAGTTTTCTATTTTAGAAGAAGAACGAGATGATGTCATAGAAAATATTTTAGAAGAAGAACGAGATGATGTTATAGAAAATGACGGAATTGATGTTTTTGAAGATAGTATTGCTGAAGAATTGTTGGATAATAATAGTAGAAGAGAATTTAATTTGGAAGATAGTAGTCAAGAAGTGAATAATGGAAATGAGATTGAAGATAATAGTAGATTGACGGCGGATGGAAATGAGTTGTTTCTGGATGCGGAGGAGTCTGTTGAAGAAATTAGTAGTAAAAGGATTTTGCCAAAAAGAGCCAGAAGATTACCAATAAGATTTAAGGATTATGATTTAGAAACATCATTTTTAACTTATAGCGAGGTGTTGAAGTGTGATGAGAGAAGTTTATGGGAAAAAGCTATTAAAGAAGAGATGGATTCTTTGGAGAAAAATAAAACTTGGGAAATAGTTGATAAAATAGAAGCCGGAAATAGAAGATTGATAACCAGTAAATGGATTTTTACTGTGAAGCCGGAAGGGAGATACAAAGCACGACTTGTTGCTAGAGGATTTCTACAAAAATATAATATTGATTACAAAGAGACTTATAGTCCAGTGGTAAATACTACTAGTGTAAGATTATTACTTTCAATTGCTGCACAGAAAGGTCTACAGTTGAAGCAATTTGATGTGAAGACAGCGTTTTTGTATGGAGAGTTAAATGAGGATATTTTTATGGAAATTCCATTAGGATACAATTATGGTGAGAATAAAGTCTGTAAATTAAAGAAGAGTCTTTATGGTCTTAAGCAAGCACCGCTCATGTGGAATAAGCGGCTAACTGAATATTTAAAGAAATTGGGATTTGAACAACTGAAATTAGATCCATGTGTGTTTTTGTGTAAAGAAAAGGAAATTTATTTGGCAATATACGTCGACGATGGCATTTTGATAGGAAATAGTGAAAATGAATTGGATAATATAATAAAAGGAATGGAAAAAGAATTTGAAATTAGAAAATTTGATAAGGTCGAGAAGTTTATTGGACTTGATATACAGGTTGGAGAAAATTACTTGAAAATTTATCAAGAATCTTACATTAATCAAATATTGAAAAATTTTGGATTTAGTGACTTAAAAGAAACTATAGTTCCGAATATTTTAGCCGATATACATCAAGAGGGGAAGGGTGATAGTAGTGATGTACATCGTTATAGGCAGTTGATAGGGTCTTTACTATACTTAGTAAATAAAACTAGACCAGATGTTTCGTTTCATGTTGGTTATTGTAGTAGACATCAAGAGTGTCCTAATTTAAATGATTTCGCCAATATCAAAAATCTCTTCAGATATCTTAAAAGTTCTATTTCTTCTGGTATTGAATACTTACGCGGAAATAGTTTTGTTTTGACAGCGTATTGTGATGCAGATTACGCTGGTGATCCTGATACTAGGAAAAGTACTACTGGCTTTGTAGTTTTGTACAGTGGTGGTCCTATACATTGGTGCTCGCGTAAACAGTCCGTCACCGCTCTCTCCAGTACGGAAGCAGAATACATCTCTGCCGCAGAATGTATCAAAGATTTACTTTACGTTCAAAGTCTGATTAAAGAGATTACAGGTCATACACCAAAAACAGAATTATTTGTTGATAATCAGTCGGCTATTGTTTTAATTAAAAACGGAATTTTAAATCGGAGAAGCAAACACATTGATGTGAAATATCATTTTATTAAAGAAAAGATAGATCAAAATTTAATTGAAATTTTCTATTGCCCAACCAAATCTAATATTGCTGATATTCTGACAAAAGGTTTAGATAGAACTAAGTTTCTACGTTTAAGAAAGCATATTGTGAGTGATCAGTGACTTTGATGTGAACTTTAATGAAGTGAATTTAGTGGTATAATTAGTTAATTATGATAGGTGTTATATGTTATATCTTGTAGAGTTAACGTTTTGGAATTAATTTGAAATTTTAGGTTTTAGTTATAGTATTAAGGTTGTCTTGATTGTTAATTTGAAATTTATATTTAAGGGGGTGGTTTAATATAGTATGTAGAATATGATAGGTAGGGAATACTAGTATGGGTTTTTATTCTTGTATTAATTATGTGTTCAATGTTGAAGTTGTATATGGGGTGTTCTAGGAAGATATGTCAATGTTAAATACCGTTTGATTTTAATTTTATTTGAGACAATATAAAATTCAGAGGGGATGTTATAGGTGATTTTTAATTGTCTCTGGTTATAGCATGTTTTTAAAAGTAAGTTGTTTTCAAATTCAGAGCTTTAGAATTTTGACAATCTATTGTAAGAAAAATTCAATGGCACTCGTTTTAAAAGTTATGTAGTGTTGAGATGGTTTTTGATTGATTTCAGTTGTATGTTTTTAGAGTCATAGTAATGTAGGTTTTTATAAAACGTTTGAACAATGATTAAATAAGTGAGTGAATGTTTTTTGAGAAACTTTTATTATGGATCCCGATCTCGATCATTAACTGGAGGGCCTACATCCATAACAGATGGTGTTCTGTAGTTGCTGCTCCGGGTCATGGGAAGAATGTGTGAGTTTGTGTATAGAAAGAATTAATAGGCTAGCACTCTTCGCATGTTTTTTTTTTAAATTTTTCTATCTTGTATATCATCTTGTAGCTATCTATTGGAATGTTTATTAAAAGTTCAGTGCCATATTTTGATATTGTAAAAAAAACAGTCCATGTTTTATAGTTTGTCTCTATGATCTTTTAGCACATTGAATTGAACATGTCAATAATATATCTTTTCGTATAATTAAGAGAATGGGAAGACAGGCATCTTTGTAGGTTGAGTGCTCGAAATAGGCATCAAATCTAAATATGAATAAAGACGAATAAAATGAGCAAAGATTTTATTAATGATGGTTAAATGCTTGGTAATCGTGCAAATAAGAAAAAAAGAGGAAGTTAATACATTCATTATCTTTTATTAATTGATAACCGGACAATTTCCAAATCTATTCTTACAACGAAGACGATAACATTGGTTTCAAGGATACCGATTTCTATTATTACAAGTCTTTAACCTTGAAACCTAACAAAATACTTCCGGTTTGATAATTTTTCACGGCGTAATTTTTCAGTTTAATATTTTATTTTATCACATACTTTTTACACGAATAAGAAATTTGATAAACCGAGACCCAAAAATCAATACTTACTTGGTTGTCTTGAAAATTGTTTGACCACTCGGACGTCCATGTTTTCACTGCAAACATGTTCGCATTGTCGTTTATATTGTTCAGCAGTCCCACCACGTCCATCTTCGTTATGTGTATCGACTTTTATTCAACTCTATTCTAGAAATTCATCGCGATCGATTCTATTCTATGAAACAATCAGCTGTTTGACAAATAAATAACAAAAAGTGGAGCGGGTGGGGAATGCGGCGCGGGACACGGGGAGGGAATATACCATAGATAAACAATCGCGGCAACAATCCGAAATTCTTAAATGAACGAGTCGGCATCACATCACAGACAACTAATAAAACAAATTATTATAAAAATTAATATGTATAAACTGAAAAGAGCAAAACAAGTACTAGATATAATTTATAAATGAAATACTAGAGGTGCTGCAGGCGAGGACAAACAAAACATAAAGAAAACAAGAAAACCGACCAAAACTTCGTTTGTCAGTGTCACCTGTCACCAGTTTAATAATTATTAGCAGTCGGGTTTTTTGTGTTTATATCATTTTTCTATTATTTCAGTCTTTTAAGTTTTACTAATAAGTTATGTGGTAAAAGATTATTTATTTTGCAAGTTGAGCTTATCTTGAATTTGTGCCAAAATAGGAACATTTTGATACATGTTGTTAGTATAACGAAAAAAAATTGCAAAGGCCTTTTTTGAGAGGGGGCGGGCGCTATTTTTGAAAATGATATTGCGTATGTCACTCCCACAATTGAGACAATTCCAACGACAACTCATAAAAGTGATAATCCGTTTGTGCTGTAGTGAGTGCTATAGAAATGGACATACATACGCTCGAAACGCAGTCGAGTAAAACTGTTTGTGGCGATGGTGGTGGTAGTCCACAGAATGTAATAAATATTCTCTAACAGGTGGTGGCCTGTGGCCCGGGGGCCCGACGCTAAGAAAGAAAATTTGGTTCAAATAAATTTCACTAGATGGCGCGATATGCATCGATTTATTAATGAATTTGGTGTAAAATTAATATTTTCTAGATTTGGTAATAAAAATTGTATGTTCTTGTATAATCAACTCTAATAAGCACAAAACTATGGAATATTGGGCTCTTAATTCACATTTCATAGGTTATTTGAACGGATCCTTTAAATAAAAAAATATTTCATTGCCTCTGTAACTCATCATTTGCCTACCGTTTTAATAAATTAATCAGTTTAGTCAGATGAAAAACTCTAGTTACGTCGGCACGGTTTCTCATAGACTAATATATAAATGCGGTTTCTGTGTAAGTGTATGATACTGGGGAAGTGGGGACTGGTATGGAATGTCGAATGAGGCATATGTATGCACTATTAAAATTTAAATTACTAAAAAAAATAGTACTGCCTGTGGTTATTTTATCGTCCTTCTGCTTCTGCTTCGTTGTCTTTGGGTGCCAATCATTCATTCTTTCATGCAAAATTCATTCAATCAATAGTGTTTCAATCATTCGTTTTCGTCTGCCTTGCCTTCATCCCAGTCCCAGTTCACCTTCAATCATCATTCCGTTCACGATATTGATTGCAAAAGGGTAAAAGTTTGTGTCCGTTTCAAATATTCGAGTTATCTAAGTACTATTCAAGTACTGCCTACTTTTTTATTACTATCGCAGTGTTAACATAAATGTAAGTTCTGATTTATACTGTTAAGACGCGATTATGTTTGATAAAGAGAAGATTGGTCAAAATGGCGTCGCATAAAATCTTACACGTTGCTTTTACGCTTTCCAGATGTCTCGCTACCGAGAGTGGGATCTTTCATGCAAGGTCTATGTGGGAAATCTCGGTACAAATGCATCCAAATATGAAATAGAGAAAGTATTCTCTAAATATGGTAATATAAGAAATGTGTGGGTGGCCAGAAATCCGCCAGGATTTGCGTTTGTGGAATATGAAGATCCACGTGACGCTGAAGACGCCACGCGAGGGTTGGACGGCACGTAAGTAATCGTTTAATTTCATTAAAACTTTTAGCTGCTTAGGCCTACAAATATGTTTTATGTTTATACTGGTGTTATAGCTGAATAAGTTCATGTCATCCGCCATTTTAGTTTCACTTGACCCATTTAGTAAGTGGTGGTAATTATTGGTGATTGCTACCCTTGCCAAAAGAAAGTGAGTGTATTTAGTTGTACTACTAATCTCTAAATACTTGGAATGACCGATAAATACCACATTCGTGAACAATATATCTGAAGCACCAATAAGTTTTATTGGTTGCTATATTAGCTTGCTTTTGTCCCCAGATGTTTGTCTCTTATTTTTCCCACTGATCATCCTGTTTTTTTAACTTATTCAGTAACTTACGTATCTGGATACTAAATTCGCGTAGTTTCCGAAGCAGATTGTAGCTTAACGGTTATTGCGTCGACTGCCGATCGATAGGTCGTGAGTTCAAATCTTGCCCTTCGTCGTTATTACTTTTCTGCACGCTCCTTAGATCCGTTCCACCTTTAATGTGAAACGCTTGAGTCATAAGTGTGCTAGAGCATGATACCTCCATACTGAGACTGAAATGTTATATCCTAATTGGATAGCACTTGTCTTGGAATGGGGAACATTTTTATTTTATTCGACAAAAATCACTTTGTGGATAGATAAGACTATTTCATGGAGTGAGAAAAAATATAAAAGATTGGACTCCTTTCAGTCTGTTTGCTCCTTCTCCAGGATAAATATTGCTTTTGATTTCAGCCCACAGGTTTGGGCGCCACTTGTAGTGTTTTTTTATCGCGTTAACGTAAACGTTCTCTTATCAATTATATGTATTCAAGAAAGAGGTTTCCTATTACTACTGTCACAAGACGGCACTTATGCAGTTTCAATAAAAATTATGTTTACATTAACGCGCACTAAGCCCAAAACTCAAATTTATCTTTTGCTCCAATTTAAAATTTTGTGACTGTTGATTATTTTCTTTTAACAGATACAATTTGTACTGATTTTTTTTTATTATTATTTTAGTCGATGCTGTGGCACTCGCATTCGTGTGGAAATGTCCAATGGTCGCACTAGAAGAGATCGTCGATACTCCAGGTATGTACCATACAACTTATCCATTTTCTTTTTGATGTTGTTTACCAATGTCTTTAGATCAAAACGAGGGGAAATAATAATGATTGTAAATGTGATAAAATCATTAACATTTGCCATATTGTTTAGTCAACATTTGACAGATTCTACTTTTGACATCATAGTCTAATTTTGACCGGGCTTTCTGAATAATGCCCATCACTTATTGGGCCGGGTGATAAAAAGAAGTTATTTTTAAATTATTTTATGTTTGACATTGGTTTTAATGTAGAATAGGTAAGTCCGATTATTATTTAAGCAACGAATTCGACGGAGCCCCGCTGCATTGGACTCCTATTTCTGACTGTAGGGTCTTAAGTAACCCTAAGCTCGCATTCATTGACCATATTTATCAAATTGCCCAAACGTTACGTAGCAATATTCATAATGACTTAATGACTAGACAAAGTTTAAATATATAACGATTTTATGATCTTTGATTTGTTTCCGCCCTGAATAGCAGAATAACTATTAAAACATCGAAAAAGTGAAAAAAAAAATGACGAGGCAGTTCATTTTCTCATACAATTTGTACGGAACGGCTTTAACGAAACTTGAACTTGGACGAAAAATATGTTACTATTTAATACAAACATTTAATACTAGGTATAAAAAAAATATATATTTCCCTTGGTCACGGCATCACGCGTGAACGGATGGACCGATTTCGCTTATTCTTTTTTTGTTGTTTGTTATTGTTAGGAGAAGCAGCTTATGAATAAAAAATAGGAAAAAAAAAATTGGTACCTTACCTGTATAGGTAGGGTAAAAAAAAAATTGGTACCTTACCTGTATAGGTAGGGTATGGTAGATAAGGTAGGTGAATGTTTGGTGTTTTTATGGCAAAACAAAGTTTGCCAGGTCAGCTAGTGCTTAATAAATATAGTGATTACTATATAACAGTATTATTTATGATGCCACAATTTTCCTTAAATAAATCACTTTTTCTAAATCTGTCAAATGTAGAATTTGTCCTACGTAGAATCTGCCAAATGTAGACTAAACATTATCATAACAAGAATGTACATTATAATTATTTCCCTCTGAAGAGTCTAAGCTACAATTAGCAATTAGACTTAAAATTACATTTTTAGGGACTTGCCTGATGGTGCGACAAAATTTACATTGTGTCCATATGCGATATCGGGCACCTATTTTATCTCGAGCAAATCAGTTGATTTGAACATGTGAATGTACTTGTAATTTCGCTTAGTTATAATCGCTTATCGGTGTGATGATATAAATCGAATCGTGTCGAGCCATCAGGAAGGTCGCTTACTTGCTTTTGACACAATTCTTATAACTTTATATTAAGATGTTATTGTATTAATTAAATCTGCTAAAACAAGTATGTAGTTAAGTAAGTTGATCTGGAGATATTAAAAGTGGTGGGTGTTGGAACGTTTACAGGTCCATTTTATCAACCAACCACCAACACACCAACGACCTCACCACATGTCTTCACCACAACTACGGCTCGTTAACCAATCTGACATCCGCGAACGCCGCTCGCAACAACATCCCGCTCAACTTCTGCGATCGGCTCTTCAAACTTCTTCTGCGCGCAGCCGAAGTCTCCAACATCTGCGTCCCTATAACTTACCTCCTGACCGCCATCACCTAGTCCCCAACCGTAATCCGAACCTGGACTTGAATAAAATGCATTATAGAGGCCACACAGTATAGGATCCTACAAACATCCTGAATGTCATTGCAACTCCTAATGCTTCACCTGCTGCACACACCGTCGTCACCGTGGCACCGAGCTAGAATACAACCTAACGGCGATCGACCGTTACCGCAATTTTTTTGAGACTTCCAATTAACGCCACCGTTCGACGGAAGATAACATTGAAAATCGCCTTCGCCTCAGTAAAATCCCTTCGGCCTCACAGCAGCCCCACAACGGCAACCTTCGCAGGCTCACCATGTCTCGGTACTTTTTAAATCCTATACTTAGAACCTTACCTTGCCTTTACTTAGAATTAAGAGAGACGTCGTGTTGGCGCTTAAAGGTGTAGGTAACTAGGGATTTGTTTAATGTAGATTGTAAATATTAAATGGGCCCCTGTTAAGTTTAAATACTAAATCATACAAGATCACACAGAAAAGTTGTCAGTCCCACAAAGCGGTGAATAACAAAATTTTTTTGTTTACCAGAGGGATAGATTAAATTCAAGTGCTGTTAAATTGAAATAACTCTTGGGTGTAGAAGTTGCACTGTGTTATTGAGTGGCTTTAGTGGACGTTGTCATGACATGGTTCTGTTGCTAGATCCCGCAGTCGCAGCCCTCGCAGGCGCTCGTACTCGCGCGGAAGGTCGGGCTCGCCTCGTCGTTCCCCATCAGTACGTCGCCGTTCGCCATCTGTACGGCGCTCAAGATCTCGCGACCGACGCAGTCGCTCTGACAGCAAGAGCAGGTAGGTACGTAAAGCCTAAAGAACATTTTGTTTTTATACGTAATTTTATTATTATTTATTCCAATTTTTCCCCTATTTGATTTTTACGTGACTGCCCCAGGAGGGTTATTTCAAAATTTAATCCTTTTTCCTAATGTGTTATTCTCAAAGGGGGCCATTAACTAAATATACACGCACTTGAGTTCGCAAACAGAAATTAAAATTCTTAAAAATTACAATGGAATGCTAACTGCGTATTTTTAATGTTTTCAGAGTGTGAAGATACCATGGCAGTTGTAATATAATTGGACAAATATTCTATAATATAGGTGACGTGAAGTGCATAGAACGATTGTGTGTATGAATCTTTGTAGGTAACAAGTAGTGTTCGACCGAAATAGTACATTGTTATCCTAGGGGTGAAAGTAACTTATTTAGTCCCGAGACGGGGTTTGGCGCCCGGAACGAAGTGAGGGCGCCAATAGTTCGAGGGACTAAATAAGTCTTTAACCCGAGGTAAACACTGTGCTTTTCATTACAAATACAAGGAAATAAAAATAAAAACATGAATTAGCTAAAGAAAAAATGATTACCGCTTTCCCGCCTATTTTGTTTGTTTTTTTTCTGTGGCCGGCCTGCTATTCAGCCATTATTTTTTATTTTCATCATTGAAAAAATGGTAAACATTTTGCCCAAATCTAAGTTATTTTAAAGAAATTGTTGAAACTAAATTATAATAAAGTTATTTAAAAAATATATATTCTTTAATCAATACTTAACTTTAAGTTATTTCAATTTTACTTCGTGGTTGTATAGAAAGTTGGAACATGGTTCAATAGATATGTGAAAAGGAACTAGTTTTTTTTTAAAATAATTTGACAGCTGTCAGTTGAAAGCGATTCTCCCTAGGGCTGAAAAGTATTACTTTCAACCCGCTCCTCAAGCAACTTCAGACCTACTTTCCGAGTATGAGTAATGAAAAACTACTTTCAGCCGAAGCCATTTAACCGAATATTCGGCTCCTCTTCCAGTTTTGGCCGAAACCGAAACATATGAAACGTACATATTTATTCCTCAAGTAAAAGTTATCTGACGATTGAAAAAATCTGTGCTTAATAAATAATTTATATGTGAAAAATTACTTAAGTAAAATCAACTCATGGGGTCTATAGTCAAACTAACATGAATCAAATTTGTTCGCCGAAGAAATAAGCAGTGGTGCATAGTTTGCCCATATTAGCCAGTTATATTTCAGTCCATATCCCAGTTATGTATCAGTCCTACATTGACTTGGTGTCCCTAACCAAGCAGCATGCACAAACTTTTACTCTTCTTATCGATCTGGGAATCAAATAATAACGGGATGTGAATTTCGGCCGAGCTGAATATTCATGTACGTTTGCCCAGCACGGCCCCTCAGAATTTGCATTTATGGTGTACACCATTGCAATGTACTCGCCTCTAGCAGTATATGTACCGATTTCTTTTTCAATGTACCTCTATACTTTTGAAGAAATATGCAAAAAAAGGTGGCCGTGCCAGCCAAACGCTTTCAGCACGGCCCCCCATGTAACTTGAATAATACATACCGTATTAACAAATGTCTATAACTCAAGAAATGTACTCTATTAATACGTTATATGTGCCGCAACAGTTATTGTGAATTCATAATAACAAATAATATATAGATGTGGATAAGGGGCCGTGCTGGAAAAAATCATTTTAAGAAATATCTAAAAAAGACAAAACATACTTAGCCAAAAACTATTAAAAAATAATTGAAGTTTAGCAAGTAACATATGTACCGCATTGATTTCTCATACAACTTGTTATATTGTGAAAAATAAATCTATTTTAGTTCATTCAGCACGGCCCTCTATAGTTGCCTATATCTTTTTAAATAAGCCGTGTATGTTTACAAAATTCGACTTCCTGAATAATATATAGGAGTACATTCCTTTCAACTAAATTGCAATTCTGCTGTATCAATACTTTAGAAGATAAATTCAATCTAAAATATACATACATTAAAACTGATGGGGTGACCATGATTCTACATGAAAATAGGATAAAAAATACTGCTTAAATTGAGTAAATCTTTATTAAAATAAACAAATCAACAATATGGTAAACTATATAAACGATAACTAGGTACTTATACATAATAGGTCGATAATCGTACAAGTGTCAAGTTAGTGTCGCTAAGACTACATAGCTCAAAGTCTTAAAAATCATACATTACAATAAAATCACAGATTCATTACATTTCACAAATTAGTTCGTTTACATGGAATATCAACCTATGTCTCAATAACACTACAGAGCTTAAAAATCTTAAAAAATCACAGATACGCGTTCAATAAATCATACTGATTGAACCTTACATTACACTAATATTAATTTGCATGAATCGCTTTAATTATTTGGTATAATCACAGGCAATTAATTAAATCCACGTAATCACAGATGTTTTTCAACGACTATAACAATTAGAATATTGTTCGTTTATGTTACTAATATTATGTTACCTATGGAATAATCATAGAAAAACTAGTACATAAATTAACTTATTAAAAGTAATCACAGATGACATTACAACAGTATTGACTTCTTATTAAACAGTTCACAGTTTCATATGCATATTTTTAGCAACTAGTCTTTACCAGATTCTTAAATAGTGTAAAATTAACTTTAAATTATTACAAAATACATGTATTTAAAAACCATGGCTCAAAAACATATTCTGGTTTCACTGTAATTACCAGAGCCGTCACTCATAGGATCATATTCAGCAAACCCTGAGCTCCGCTCCGACGTGAAAGCGGAATATTCGTAAAAGTTATTATTTTTAGTTGTATTAAATATCACATATCACTCACTAAAACGTAAGTAAGAGTGTGTAAAAATATCGACTCCACTGTACTGTTGTTAATTTTCAAGGCCAAATCATCATAACATAGCCACAGATCATGGCTAAGCGTATGGCACTTATAATGGCCCAGAGTTCCCTCTGAATTCCCTACATATTCAATGGCACCAACGACACCATAAATTTGATTTTGAATATTAATAGTGACCGGGATATTACACAAAACTATTGCATCTGTTCCATTTAAATCAAAGGTTATAATCCTTTGTAATTTATAACTTGAAATGACAGTTCCACCGCAATTATTTTTACAAATTTGAGAAGTAGTTTCGATAGCAAGTGATTCTTCTAATGCCAAAATACCAAACGTGTTAATTATGTTAATATTCAAAGCTATAAAAGGTCTTATGATTTCTACATAATATTGACATTCTTCTTTTGTGTTAACTTTTATAAACTGAGCACTGTAAAATAAATTGGTAAACATTTGCTCATACAAATTAGCGACATTGCATTCACAATCTGTTATTATCTTTACATGCGCTGGCCGGTCAAAATATTCATGACAAACGTAATTTCTCATTTCATACACAGTACCTTTGTCAACATTTTCATTTAAGATGAGATTTATATAGTCTCGAAGTTTATTATCTTTTGACTCAATTTCCATTTTGAAATTAGAAAACGACTGAAAGCCAAATGCAATCAAAAACATTATTGCATCAAAACCGCATGTGTTAACGACTGTTGAATTTTTAATCATGTTACCATTTTTTATAAATTTTATACCGGTATGTGGCTTTACATTAACGGCCTTGTCTGCTTGACCTCCCCAATTTTCTACAAATGTTGGTTGATCGCTAAATATTGAGTCTTGAACAAATTGTCGTTTCGGTTTTTGTTGTTTTTTACTTATGGGTTTTGTCGTCCTGCGATTTGTTTTTTTTACAGTGTTAGGTTCTATATGAAATTTACTCGCTGCAATATTTAACTCTCCTTTTAAATAATTAATATGTCTTTGCAGGAAAACGTCAATTCTATGTTTTGTTATTTTAGATTTCAGCAGCAAGTGTTTTAAAGTTTTAAAATGATCCTCTGATGCACTCGACGAAGGATTTTTATTATCTGATTTATATAATTTATGTAAAGCCGTTTAGACTACAAAGCGTGCCAAAGAAATGAAGGTTGCTACATATCTACATTCATTCACTCGAAAAACCTTACCGTCCTTCTGGTACAGTCGGGTAAAAAGAATGTTTATTTCAATGTAGTCACATAATTTAATTAATATAAGTACATAAATATAGAACATTTATGTACCTACCTACCAAATATATGAAATCATGGTCACCCCATCAGTTTTAATGTATGTATATTTTAGATTGAATTTATCTTCTAAAGTATTGATACAGCAGAATTGCAATTTAGTTGAAAGGAATGTACTCCTATATATTATTCAGGAAGTCGAATTTTGTAAACATACACGGCTTATTTAAAAAGATATAGGCAACTATAGAGGGCCGTGCTGAATGAACTAAAATAGATTTATTTTTCACAATATAACAAGTTGTATGAGAAATCAATGCGGTACATATGTTACTTGCTAAACTTCAATTATTTTTTAATAGTTTTTGGCTAAGTATGTTTTGTCTTTTTTAGATATTTCTTAAAATGATTTTTTCCAGCACGGCCCCTTATCCACATCTATATATTATTTGTTATTATGAATTCACAATAACTGTTGCGGCACATATAACGTATTAATAGAGTACATTTCTTGAGTTATAGACATTTGTTAATACGGTATGTATTATTCAAGTTACATGGGGGGCCGTGCTGAAAGCGTTTGGCTGGCACGGCCACCTTTTTTTGCATATTTCTTCAAAAGTATAGAGGTACATTGAAAAAGAAATCGGTACATATACTGCTAGAGGCGAGTACATTGCAATGGTGTACACCATAAATGCAAATTCTGAGGGGCCGTGCTGGGCAAACGTACATGAATATTCGGTCAGTTTCGAAACGCTTCAATTCGGTCTCAACCTTCGGTCGGACACCAGTTACATGGTAGATTTTTCTCATAAATTATGGTACAAGCAGCTTGATCATGTCGATTGTAATAGTAGTTATTTTTTTCGCTGTAAGGTTGTATATTTTAATTGCTGTAGGATACCTTACAAAGTTGTATAATTTTCTTGTATAAGACATACAAAATATTTTTAAGACTTAATAAACATGGGATTTAAAAGCTGTATCGTTTTTTAATCATAAACACAACCATCACGCATGTATTCTCTCTTCTCTGAAAGGTTGGGCAGAGGTGCCTATTACACCCACTTTCGAAAGTTATTTTTAATAATATTTTAATATAAACTACTTGTAAAAATATATAGTTACAGTGTACTAAAAATATATCTTATAATAGGTACACATAGTTTTAATTAAATGCAAACAGGTGTATAAGTTAAAATATATCTATGAATAACGATAAGATAAATTCTTAAAACTTAATAAAGTTCTAAAAGTCGAAATTTTACAAACATGTATAAAAATTTTGGTCTTCACTAGGATTAAATGTAAAGGAATGTCAGAAATTTATTGATTGATACTGGAAGATAAGGCCTAATTAGTTTTGGTTTTTATACTCACAGGCCTTTGCCGTCTAGCAGAGAAAAAGTCAAAGTATACACATGTACCAACTGCAACTAGCAGTGTTCCTATTACATGATAAGTATTTAAATTATTCTTAAAAACTATAGTAGAGATCAATAGGGAAGCGAACTTCCTCAAAGTTAGTATAAAAGTCACTGTTACGGAAGTTTCTTTGGTGGCTAATTCATGTACTGAATGTGTACAGTAGAACTGCGAGAGAATGTTCAGTGCTATCAGTAGCCAAGCGTCTATTGGCAGATCTGATGAAGTGTCCATCAATTGAGAAGATATTCCAAAGAATGCAGGCAATGGAATAGCATGTGTGTAGAACAGCATCTGTAAGAAGTAAGGAAAATATCTTGAAAATTACTGTTAACTTTTTATGGACATATAAATGGGATGATATAATAGTTCAATTTAAAACTGCAAGTTTCCAACTAATATTTCATTAATTTGGGACCTTCTAAAGTGGATACAATTTGAATTGGAATAAACCCATGACAAACCTAAATTAATGTAGGTAATTAATTTTGGATTAAGTCACATGATATCAGTTGGGCATTTATTTTAGCACCAAATCCTATGTAATAATAAAACACATGACAACAGTATTTATGCAATACAAAATAAATATCTTGTTTATGTAATTGGAACAAAATATGTAATGTTTGCAATATATAAAGATAATTTAAATTGCCCATTTTGTTCTATTGATAAGCTTCCTACATACATTAAAAGATAAAATATAAGTACAACATGTTATCTAGCCAAACATCGTCTCATTAGTTCATTACATTTTTTGCCAGTCATTTGAATAATAGAATAGGTATCTACCTCCTAATAACAGCAAAGCAGATATATATAATGATATTAAAGTTTTTTTTTTGTTTTAGGCACCCAATTTTTTTTAAATTATCCTAGAATGCCCACAGCTGGTCAAAGGCCACCGCCTTCCCTATATCTTTCCAGACACGCTTCTTGCGCCACCACGAACCTACCATCGTGGTGCGCGTCAGTCATCTCACCGTCGCGTCGCCGCGCCGCATCCTTAGCCGGCCTAGGCGACAAAAATGTTATGAAGGATTTTCCATTTCTGTTATAGGTTCTAACAACATGATAATTATGACATAAATTACCTCATTCGGATGTTTTCCATACTGTGAATACAACCTTTCCTGTTGAAGTCCCGTAAAGGCACCAGTTATCAACGTAACCAACAGTATAGTCACTCCAATGCACCAATATAGAAATGTTCCCTTGTTTTCCTCATCTGTAGGGGCTCCTCCATACATGGCCAGTGCTACTCCCGCACTTATAAGTATTGAACCAATAGCGTTGTTTAGTTTTGGCATTTGTTTCTTGACACAACAATAGACTAGCATGCTGGCTGGCGAAGATGCTGACCTGAAAATAGATGATATGTAATTAGGTAATTTGCATAAAACTGCATTTGAATGAGGATTTAAAGGAGATGATGAATGAGATGGGTAAAGCCAGTATCAGTTTTCCCTTATTGCCCAATAAAATGATCTATAAACACTTTCATGGAAAAATAATGAATAATTGATGATAACACAGCGTCACACCTGCATTCTTAGAAGAGTTAGGCAGAGGTGACCTCTATTGTACACCAACATTTCTGTGTTAATTTTTATTTAAGATTAAGTTATAAGGGTTGACCTATTGCCACCAAGGTGGCACGATTTCAAACCCTGGGGTCCAAAACAATTCAATAAAAATTTCAATAAAACTGACACACCAACCTGGGAATTGATCCCAAGACCTTATTCTCAAGCACTTGTGGCCAGTAGACCAACAAGACAATGAATGAATGATAGTAAATTATAATTAAAATCCAAATTACCTTATGATCATATGCAGTGTGGAAGGCACATGCAAGGCATAGACATAGTTATTGGCCACAGTAGTGATGAAGAAGAGAGTGACAAGCATTACATACTGCTTCAGAGGTATCTTAGGACCTACCTGAAAGAATATAAGATGATATTATGTAAGTAAGAAATAGTTCACACATAAGTGACCCAACAATAGTATATTAAAATAAATAAAGATCATGAGCATGCAAATAATAATTCTTATTAGATTCTTTCTAAATGACAACAACAATTGATGGCTGTTTGTTAGAATAAACATTCGTTTTCAATAATAAGTTATAGAATGCCTGTAGAATTGTTCAGTGGGCACTTACATAAATCTATACCAAATTGATTCATACTTAGGATGCAATAATAATAGTGAGTTTTATATTTTTTTGTACAGTACCTTTAGCAACTAAGTGTTTATTTACTACTTATTCAACTCTTACAAATTTTGCGAAAAAGTTTCTATATTGAGGGCAGAAGTTATAAAAATTAAATCAGAATTGACTATCAACACTGTAAAAGGAGATGAGTTAGTCACAAATCACATCAATTTTGCCGGACCAAGAATAAATTAACACAAAAGGAAAATAACAAAAATAAATACGATGAGAAACAAACTGACGTAATAATTTCCATGTAAATGACTCACCGTCCCAAACCTTGTAGTAACTACGAACCCGTATAAAGTAATAAAGAAGAATTGTAAAAATGTAACTAAATTAGCGCTACTCGGCCTCTTTGCCATAAGAATTTCCATAAGAAAAGCGCTAGAGCAACATCCTACAAACACATTCACTGTTGTCGAGACACCCATGTTTTATTCTTGTTCTTATGTCTTAACTCTCATAAAGTTGCGTTAAAATGTGGATTATTAACTTTCTGATAGAATCACATTTAAATTTTTTGTTAAACACAACTGTATTACGGAATTTATATTTTTCCCGGCGCCCGCGCACCCAGCTTGACACTTCAAACTTTTGTTGACACTGCCTCTGACTGACGTTCACGTCATCACGTGTGTGATGCGACGTTCGGCACGTACTACAATCTGTCAAAGTGGGTTAGGGTTGCCAATCATGCAGTTTTAAAGTACCCAAAATAGTGCAAAGTTGATAATATTGGTCTCCGCGGTTGTACCCTGGGGCGAGACCGTGACATGTGTCGCCCATGTGTGTCGCACACAAACTCTCCTCGATTTTAGTCGTTAAAATCAGTTATTTTGTTGAAAATTACATTGCACTGGAAAGCCAAGTTATCAAGTTATTATTGGAGGATGAAGAATAGTTGATGATATGATATTATATTACCTATTATTATTTTAATTAATAAAGGTTGGCTATCAACATAGGTACCTATAATAAATAAATAGACGCTAAACAATATCGTTTTCATTCTTTAACTGTCTAATGACAGAAACGTGGCAATAAACTTTTTGTAAATACTTTCATTATGCGAACAGCTAAGGAGTGGAATTCCCTGCCGGAGTTTGTGTTTCCCGATAGCTACAACCTCGGGGTTTTTAAGTCAAAAGTGAATAGGTTTCTTCTAGGCAAGCGTGTTACACCGTCGACCACATCATCGTTTACTATCAGGTGAGATAGTGGTCAAGCGCGAGCCTATCAATAATAAAAAATAAAAAAATGACTGATGACAATATTATGTTTGGGCATTTCGATCGCGACATGCTACACCACTCCACACGTCGTTGAGCGAGACCGGCTAGCGGTCTACGGTCGCGCGTCGGGTCTCGCACGCGAATTCACTCCCGCACAAAGCCTAAGGAAAAGTAGTGTCGCGCGTCTCCTGCATCGGTCGCGAACTAATTTCGCACCTTTAGTCAGAGATACATCCACGGATCTTTTTGGTTAGTCACATGTTGAATATTTGTTAAGCTGAGGACCACGGCCCGATAAACGACAGGCCGCGCCAGACGTGGCAAAGCCTGGCGCAGCCCACGCCCAGTGTTCCAACGGCGTGAGTCGGCCCGGTGCTGCCTGCTGGCCGCCATTCCAGTAACCCAATTATAATTTTACTTCATAAAAGATAGCTTGATCTCTGTGACAGCTTTCAGTATCAATACAGTAACAATAGCGCATGACAGGGTAACAATAACGTATACGTCAGTTAGACATATTTCGCAGAGATCAAGCTATCTTTTATGAAGTATAGTAATTTGAAAAATGTGTTTTTTTTTGTTTTTGGAGATATTTTAATGATTTTGGTCTCAAATGAAAGAATGAACTATTTTATCATTTAAATAATGTAAATTTGTCCACGGGTTTAGGAAATATTCGCTATCAGTGGAGTGAATAGACACGCGCGCCATCGCACCGCGCCGTGCCGTTCCTTTGAACTTTCCAACTCTCGATGGAACGGACGGTTGACGTCCAGGCCACCGCAGCTAACATCGAATGCGACGGTTCCCACGGCCTGTCAGCCTGGCCTGGCGCGATCGGGCCTGTGATAAATCAAGCCGTAAGACCGCGGCATCACACTGCACCGCCACTAAAATGAAACAGGATCCATTTGTCTACTTAAATCTCGTTGGTGCTCGAGGAGCTCGTGGCTAAGAAATAACAGCCGCTCAGCTTGATCATCATGGTTATGCACCGCTTGCTGAAGTAGGTCAGTGGAAGGGTGATCGACCATAAGTTACCGGTGTAGAACTGGTTGTGGAGCACAGATAGGCAGTCGCTCCATGTAAAATACTGGTACAGAGCTGCATCGGAAAAAATCTAGTTAGACTGGAAGCGGCACCCTCCCCCGCAACATATTTAGTTTGGAAATACTTTGTGCTCGTGTGTTTTTAATTGAGCTTTAAAAACACAGTGACGAATCAAGATTTTAGCATAAAATCTAATCACTGCGCTGGGGACTTTTCACAACACCAATGACATCCCGAAGCATTCCTAGAGTTGCCAATGTTTTCATGATTAGATTAAGTAGGATTGGTAGAAAATTCAAATTAAAAAACAAATATTATTTTTGTAGTCACAGTCTTAATCGGAGGAACACGAAGAAGTATCAGCAAAAAAATAAGTTTTTGCAAAAATAATTACATAGCATTAACATTTACGGATGTGATCAATAGCTTTTCGAAAATACCGCTGGAGTTGGACATTAATAAGTTAAATAAGAATAACAATACAGTGCGACATAAAAGAGTAGAAATTAAATGAGGGCGCCACAATCGCTCAGATAGCAACCCAGTTAGTACGACACAGCTGATCTTGATACTTGAATAGTATTATTTATTTATTGGGTATAAATAATTAGTAAATATATTAAATAAGTATGTTTATTAAATATTTAATATGTAGAAGTAATAAAACAACAATTTCACAAAAAATAAGTATTTTTAATAATCAATTGCTTTCCATATAAACTTAGATATAAATTGAAATTAATGAAATAAACTAATCTAATAAATCAAAATTTAAATACTCTACACCTTCCATGGGATCACTTAAGTTCGTGTAGTCTATTTTAAAGTCTGGTATTGATTCATCACTGATTTCTGAACCACTCTCATCGTCACTGCTGTCTGCACCATGGGACGACCCTTCATGTGTTTAGCTGGTGTTGAGAATTTCCCACCGTTGTTGAGAATTTTCAATGCCGTGTTGCACAATTCTGCGCACTGTGCTTACAGAAACACCTAAAACAAGCAAATAAAAGAATCACTGTCAGTCCGACGAAAGAAGTTCCGCGGTAAATAAACGTGAATATATTTTAAAATTGATTCTTTCCATTTAGTCGATTGCATCAACAAATTTCGTATCCGCAATAAATTACATTAATTGTTTTTGCCTTACTATCAACGTTGTTAAGTCGCGCTATAACTACAACGGTATTTGTTCACCTTAGCATAACCTCAAAAATGGTACACAAATAATTTGTAAATGATATGTTGTTCGAAAATTTAGCTCCCTGAATGTATTAATCGTTTGTAATTAACGTTTAGCGTAACTTTCAATAGTTACTTACCAGTAAAATTTGCTGTACAATGGTGTTTGGTGGTGATCTTCTAAGTTGCATAGACGCTTCCCAGCTTGGAATTCGGCTATACACCACATATAAACTTTGTAAACTATATCACGGGCACCTCCACGAATTAGGTATTCATGATTTGCCACTGTTTTTCTGTCCACACTCAGAAATATCACACAAAAACCAAAATTCTTACGAAAATCGAAACCGATCGAGAAAAATTGACAGCTCTCAGTACTCATTTTAGATGTTGCCAGAAAATTAAAACTTTTAGTTCCCAAATATTTAATTTCTACTCTTTTATGTCGTACTGTACTTTGCATGGTGTAATAAATTATATCGTTAATATCCTGTTGTTGAATAACTTTCGGTGAATCCCGATGTATGACGTTTGCTCCTGAGTCATGAGGATGTTATGAAGAGGCACTTCACAGTGCTGACGGTAAAAAGCACTCCATATCTCATTTATATAGTATTTCAACATTTACAACATAACGCTGTTGGGGACTCGTTACACTATCGTATTTCCTTTGTTCATTTATTTACTAGCTGTTACCCGCAGCCTCGCTTTTCGCGATTATGTCAATCAATACTGGTGGTCATCATACAGGGTGAGAAAAAGCCAATGTTATAGTTTTAGTTTTAATCAAAATCAGCCCCGTGAAGCCTATGATTGTGCTATTCTTCCTAGTGATGATTTGGCCATCCACGCACACTTCGAAAACTCAGCTTGTATAGGTAAAGGCAACGTAAAAATGATTAACTTATTTTATTGAAGACGTTTATCAATACAGGTAGGTATAGGTTAAATAGAGGTTCTGCTTTGCTGCGAATTAAAGATACCAATCTATCATAAATTTTGTCTACAGTTAATTGTCATTCCTTAATTTTGCCGTTAATCATAGGTACAACATTACGCTGTTAAATTCTATGTTGTATGTCCTTCCATTTGGTGCTAATACATACACATTCTGGGCCTTGCACATGGTCGTGGGTAAAGCATGGCTTTTCCAAATGCACCCCTGCTATCCTTGAGCTTTGTTAATAGGAATAGCAAAACTAAGTTTGATAGGAAACTGGAGTCTTTTGAATTGAAATGGTAGGTCAATGGCGATTATTGGGACTCGACGTATGAACACGCTTTACCCTTTTCTCATACCTGTTAATATATTGTCACCTATGTGTTATACGAAACCTCACCCCATTACATAATCTAAATTAATATGCAGATCTCAATCATTCAAATAAATTTTCAACCAAATCGGAGGCCGCAATAAAAAGTTTCATACAAAGTTCAGCTTTCCCCATTTACCCCCTTAAAATTCGAATTTACATAAATGCTTTCTTAACTAACCTTTACTATCTTTATACTACCACCTGCCAAAATTCAGCTTCATAAAGAATATTTGTACATTTTATCTTTACATCCACAACCCCCTTTTAGGGGTAGTTAAAATAACAATACATTTTAATTATTTGTTTTGGAAGTTTTCTCGCAAAGTTTAAAGTGAATCGATCTCTATAATAAGAAGTTTTATACAAAACTAACCTCTCCCATTTCTCCCTTTCGATTTTTATGCACAAAGAAGTAGCCTAATGTCCTTCTCAGGGTCTCAAAGTATCTCCATACCTAGTTTCATCTAAATCGGTTCATAATAAGAAGAAGTTGCATGATAAAAAGTTAAATACAAAATGAATCGTCCTTCCCCTTCGTGTTTTATGCAAAAAGAAGTAGCCTATGTCCTCCTCATGGTCTTAAAGAAAGAGTAGCATGATAAGAAGTTACATACAAAATTAACCCTCTCTCCTATTTCTCCCTCTTCGTGTTTTATGCAAAAAGAAGTAGCCCATTTCTTCTCCCAGATCTCAAACTATCTCCATACCAAATTCAGTCTAAATCGGTTAATCGGTTTAAGCCCTATTAAGAAGTTTCATAAAAACTAACGCCCCATCCCGCATTTCTCTCCCTTCGTGTTTTATGCAAAAAGATGTAGCCTATGGCCTTCTCAGGGTCTCAAACTATTTCTTTAACTTTCATCGAAATCGTTTCTTAATAAATAGACTTCTATTTATTAAGATACGATTTCGATGAAATTTAAACGGAAATCTAAACGGGGAGAAATGGGGGGAGTGTTAATTTTGTATGTAACTTTTTGTCATGCAAAGTCGAGCTACAAAATTTTGCAGTATATGCATACAAAATATAAAACTAATAGTGAAAGTAAAATGGAGCTAACTAACTTCCCCAATATTATTAATTGGTTTTTGAACACAAGTTATACTTAAAAACAGTAAAAATTTGTTCGGTTACCACAAACAGTAGTAGAGTGTTTTTGTTTACCCTGAGCCGTCAAGCGCCATCTGGCGGGAGCAATTTGCAGTAATGTTCCCTGGAACTATCCGCAAAGTTGCATGACAAAAAGTTACATACAAAATTAACACTCCCCCCATTTCTCCCCGTTTATGTTTTATGCAAACAAAGTAGTCTATGTCCTTTGCATGGTCTCAAACTATCTCATTATCAAATTTCATCTAAATCGGTTCAGCGGTTTAAGCCATAATAAGATATTTCATACAAAACTACCCCTGTAGCCTGTGTCCTTTCCCGGGTTTCAAACTATCTCCATACCAACTTTCATCTATTCTAAATCGCTTCAGCGGTTTAAGCGTGATAAGGTAACAGACAGACAGACAGAGTTACTTTCGCATTTATAATATAAGTATGGATTCTTGCGTTTTGTTTGTGACATTCATTCAAGCTATTTTTCCCCCATTTAGCGCCTCACCGACCACAAAGAGAGGGCACCTTCTAACGAACGCGGTAGACTGTATGCCTCATTAGATACCGAACTAAGATTCCAAATTGTAAAGGGCTAACGCATTCCATTGCTCCCTTTAGTTGTTTTTCCAATCTGTTTGTTTGTCCGAACCATCTCATCTGCTCATAGTATGAAAGACACATCGCAAGATTAAACAGAAAAAAATCTGTTTGTATTTTAAAAAAAACGTTGCCCCACACTAGGAATTTCTTCCTTTATCGTTGGTGCGTTTACAAACATATAAACTCACATACACAACACCCAGAGCCGGAACAACTATCTATAGGTAACTTTTTTTTAATCTGTGTCTTCTCAGTAGCAGTCCTGAGTCCAGATTTGTGCCCGGTTGATGGCACTGATAGCAATAGACTCGCCCCCAATAGGGAAATATCCGCAAAGCTGAGCTCAGATGGCGCCACAGGAATCAGAGTAAACCGTAGACAGAGGAGTAAACAAACCGAACTGTCAAAGTCGAGCTACAAAATTTTGCAGTATATGCATACAAAATATAAAACTAATAGTGAAAGTAAAATGGAGCTAACTAACTTCCCCAATATTGTTAATTGGTTTTTGAACACAAGTTATACTTAAAAACAGTAAAAAATAGTTCGGTTACCATAAACAGCAGTAGAGTGTTTTTGTTTACCCTGAGCCGTCAAGCGCCATCTGGCGGGAGCAATTTGCAGTAATGTTCCCTGGAACTATCCGCAAAGTTGCATGACAAAAAGTTACATACAAAATTAACACTCCCCCCATTTCTCCCCGTTTATGTTTTATGCAAACAAAGTAGTCTATGTCCTTTGCATGGTCTCAAACTATCTCATTATCAAATTTCATCTAAATCGGTTCAGCGGTTTAAGCCATAATAAGATATTTCATACAAAACTACCCCTGTAGCCTGTGTCCTTTCCCGGGTTTCAAACTATCTCCATACCAACTTTCATCTATTCTAAATCGCTTCAGCGGTTTAAGCGTGATAAGGTAACAGACAGACAGACAGAGTTACTTTCGCATTTATAATATAAGTATGGATTCTTGCGTTTTGTTTGTGACATTCATTCAAGCTATTTTTCCCCCATTTAGCGCCTCACCGACCACAAAGAGAGGGCACCTTCTAACGAACGCGGTAGACTGTATGCCTCATTAGATACCGAACTAAGATTCCAAATTGTAAAGGGCTAACGCATTCCATTGCTCCCTTTAGTTGTTTTTCCAATCTGTTTGTTTGTCCGAACCATCTCATCTGCTCATAGTATGAAAGACACATCGCAAGATTAAACAGAAAAAAATCTGTTTGTATTTTAAAAAAAACGTTGCCCCACACTAGGAATTTCTTCCTTTATCGTTGGTGCGTTTACAAACATATAAACTCACATACACAACACCCAGAGCCGGAACAACTATCTATAGGTAACTTTTTTTTAATCTGTGTCTTCTCAGTAGCAGTCCTGAGTCCAGATTTGTGCCCGGTTGATGGCACTGATAGCAATAGACTCGCCCCCAATAGGGAAATATCCGCAAAGCTGAGCTCAGATGGCGCCACAGGAATCAGAGTAAACCGTAGACAGAGGAGTAAACAAACCGAACTGTCAAAGTCGAGCTACAAAATTTTGCAGTATATGCATACAAAATATAAAACTAATAGTGAAAGTAAAATGGAGCTAACTAACTTCCCCAATATTATTATTTGGTTTTTGAACACAAGTTATACTTAAAAACAGTAAAAATTTGTTCGGTTACCACAAACAGTAGTAGAGTGTTTTTGTTTACCCTGAGCCGTCAAGCGCCATCTGGCGGGAGCAATTTGCAGTAATATTCCCTGGAACTATCCGCAAAGCTGCACTCAGATGGCGCCACAGGTTTCTGCGTAAACAAACTAGAGAAGGGCGTTTTCGGTTTTTTGCGCAATCGGTTATGTATGTGTTTTCATATCGACGCTGGGACTTAAACGTATAGCTGGCGAAATGGTAAGTGTACGTACTATAATAGGCCCACTTCTGCTTCCGCCTAACATTTCGTGGAATACAGGCATGATGTTGTATTGTGTTAGTTAAGATCTTATCGTGAAATTACCTATTGATTTTAATAACATTAAAAAAGACCTAAATGAACATCAAAAGATTTTAAACAGGGAGAGAGGCACCTAAGACGACGACCGTCGCCAATGACCTTGAGGGAACAAAATGCGCACTCGTTTCACACCCGCGCGACCCAAAATTCAGTAGCTTTTTGTACTTCCGTATTATACAATGATTTATAAAAAGGCTTAGATCAAGATCAAAATGTAGATAGTTAAATTGTCTTTGAAATGGTGACACTTACATTTTGGTGCGTTTGTCGTATTTTGTCCGTGTTAGACATAAGTTTACAATTGCACTAGAATATCACTATGTTATACCACATATAATATAATACTAGGTTATACGAATACATCACACACGTCATCAGCCTATTAATGTTCCCACTGCTGGGACACAGGCCTCTCTGGGAGAGGGAATGGGCCGTAATCCACCACGCGGGCACAGTGCGGGTTGGTGGATGTCACATGTCTTCGAATTTTTTGGTTCTTGGACATGCCGGTTTTCTCACGATGTTTTCCTTCACCGTTTTGAGAGCAGTGGTGATGAAATAATTTACACAAAGTAAAGCGCCTTGCCTGGGCTCGAACCCACGACCCACGAGTACAACTTGTAAGTCGCGGCCGATACCACTGGGCTACCACTGCTGTGTTATACGAATAAAACTCAAAATTTGGTTAGTGGGTCGTCTTAGGGGTTATCTTAGGCCAAAATATTAAGAAATTAGTCTTATTTAACATATATATTTTCCAAAAAAATACGAGTAGCCGTTTAGACGTGATTCTCATTTTAAAATCAGCTGCTGAGAGGTATCTGCGCCTTAAGAAGCGACTAGTGCTGGGAAACGGCGCCGGCGGGCTGAGATGCACTTGGGACTTAAGTAAGAGAGGCCTATGTCCATATGCGGTGGTCAGTGGTAGGCGCTTTGAATGGAGCCTTTGAAAGCAAAAGTATGTCTTGGAAACATTCACCACAGTACCGCTGGTATACAGCTGAAGCTCCTTCAACTGTCTGAGGGTCTAAATGCTGCTCAGTAACATGAAATCACCCCGGAAGTCTACCAGAGAGAGTTCATGCGTAGTTGAATGAAGTTGCATAGGCAAGCGGACCAGCAGACATCGACCCTTGCCGGTTGAGGAAGTACAAGCGTTTTGAGGTCAAACAAGATTGGATACTGAGGAGTGGAGGCGATGGGGAGCGGAGTTGAGCGAACTGAACCACTGCCGCGTCGCAACAGCGTCAGTTTGTGTTTGTAATGGCGAACCGCCCAAACAAGCCTCGCGCCACAGCCGCCGATACCGGCCGAGTTGGTTAATCAACTATCAAGTCCGCCTCGCCGCGTTTAGCTGCGCGGACGTGTCGTGCCGCGCCAAAATGCTCGATTCGCTCCGATTTCACGCTACGAACGTTTAAACATTTTTCATTCTCGATCGGTTTTTAACTGTTACTTTTATTCTGATCAAAATCAACAGTTTTTTAGTGCTGTGAGTGATAACCAATGTGTGGTGCCTGGTGATTGTATTTTGTTAGTTATTTCTTTTGAAACACAATGCAAACGGTTATGGTTTTTGAGTATTTGTCAAGTGTGTACGAAATTGCACTGCTGAGAAAATGTTGACAGGATTCCTAGTGTTTTGTGCGCTTGTTTCACTTATATTCCCATCAGGTAAGTTTATCTTTGATTTATTTCTTTCTTTTTTTGATGTAATTATGTGCGGCCTTCAATATTCAATGGATTGTTGTTATTGAGTGTTAAAAACTTGTTTGCAAAAAATCTGGGTAATAAAATTCTCAGTCAATTGAATATCTTTTAAATTCAATCTATATAAAATGAGTTACTACGAGTATCATAGTAAGTAGTGAGGATTGGACAAAGTGGTTCATGGCATCGGAAAATTTGTAAACGAAAGCTTCCTTTCCGTTTTATGCATCTGGTTCTGGAGGAATAAAAGAATTTACCTATAAAATGGAGATAATTTAAAAAAAAATTGGTAAAATAAATATTGGTTTCATTTGACACCTTGAAGTCTGGAAAGCTTGCCAGGATAATATCCGTCCAATATATCCCATTATTTTGCATTGTCTCATCTAATAAAATTGAGGAAGATAATAATTTAGATCGCATAATTAACTTCCAAAATGTCGACCTACCCGCATCAGAGCGAGACGAAATTATTAACATTTGCACGGTTTGCTAAATTAAATTATTATAATTTTTGTCTGTGCCGAATATCCTACCTACTTACTTCATGGATATTTGACTAATTTAATTTTCAAATGAGCTTTAAATGTAGGTAGGTAGGCAATAGGTAGGTCTGGTAAGGCTGTTCGCTAAACTAGTGCTATGAATTGGAAGTCTTTAGGAGACTATTGACAGATCCGTTTCGTTCGACTTTCTAAAAGCAAAGTTTGTGTGCTTTCTGCAGTCAGCTACATTAGTACGACTTTGACACGAATTAGTTTCAATTTCTGTCATTTAGAATCTGTACCCATCTCATCAGCAACAACGCGATTTTCGAGCAAATAATATTTTAGCCAGATCTTGAAAGGTTTCGTACCCCAGCTAGTTCCGTTTTTAGTTTTTATTTGGGGACAGACTAAATTACCAAATACTGCAAGCAGAATCAACAGGGTTCTGTGTTTTCTGATAGCATAGAACCACGGGGTCTAAGGTTACTTCTAGGCAAGCGTGCTGCATCGTCGACCACAACACCGTTTACTATCAGGTGAGATGGTGGTGAAAAGCTAGCCTCCGTATCAAACAAGGGACAGACTAGTTTAGAAGCGTAGGTACCTATATAAAGATAGACCAGTGTTTATTAGGCACATGTTTACTGCAAGCCCATCAATTACGGTGTGTTGTTGCGCACACGCACCCTGTAGAGTAATCACGCTGGTTTCATACGATAATTATGTTAACAATATCTAGTCACGGTAATGTCAGTATACGTTCTGCCAAAGTGACATGATAACAGGTCATTTGAGCGGTGTAATAACGGGTCAGTTGACGAAGGCCAGAAAACTCAGCAGTCTCCGGAATAAAGCTGTTTAATTGTGACTATCCTTGCAGTTAAGCTAAAGTTTAAGACGACTCCATGACTCGAACACAGGCCTACTCTCTGTGACAGTGAATAGGAGGTAAGTCAGTGGGCCGTAATCCACCACGCGGGAGCACTACGGGTTGATGGAGGTCGTGTTGGAACATATTTTCAGAACATAGCAATATTTAGCGAATTCGTATTCTGAGAGTCCAAGATGCGCCAAAACGATAGTTACACTAGTCGAAAATTCTTCCATGCAAACGTAGTCTAGGGATTATTCCACTGTTTGACGATGTACGTTCAAAATAAAAAGTGATATCAATTTGTCTCAACATTATCTAGCGCTTTATGGAAGCAAAAAAGTAAAAAAAGAAAATATTTGAAAGTTATGAGCGTCGAAAGTTCCACATTTCGACACTAATTTTAACGCATTTTTGGGCGATAGATTAGTAGTTCAACAATGCAAATAATTTTATTTTGAACAGATAGATTTAGTCGCTTTTTCATTATATCTAGACTGGTAAAGGTCTGTTTATAAAATTTCGCGCGCTCGGTTTCGTCCTAAATCATTATCCATTTCGCTACAAATTTGCAAAAGTGTGTATTCGTACGCGAACTAGCTTCCTACTGCTCATGACAGCATATATCTCTTCCGCACGTGTTGTCGGTTAACCCCGCGCACAAAATAGTTCGTGCCGTCGACTAGTGTACCCTTAAAGTAGGAAGATAGAAAGGATTCGTATCCTGAATGACGCCGATGCTATGTTCAGGTGCTCACAAGGAATAAAAATTTGTAACAGTGTTAAGATCCTATTTAAATTTAAATTCTGTGCATCCATTCAAAAGGAGAAACGTATTTTTAAAACTCGTAAAAATAAGGTTCAGAACCTCGGCTATAACGTAAACTTAGTACATAACAGACCAGGCTAATACATGTGTAATTAATTGTGCAATTAAAGGCTATAAGGAAAATCCATTGTTAGTAAATCAAAGAGATAAGAAGCATGTTAGATAAACAGTACGAAGGTCATGGCGATAAAAAGTTAACACTAAAGGCTGCTGCACTTATAAGTGTATGTTGGTGACAGTTCAGCGTTCACACCATTCGTTTAGTTGCCGCGATGAAATAGTCTTTGGTTAACGTATAGGTATAGTTCTCGCCAAACTTCTTGGCCTTTACTAACATATTCTCTCGTAAAGTAGCATTATGGCACGCCTCAATAGTGTGGCTCTCTGTAAAATCATTTTAGAAATCGGATCAATTCTTACGGAAACTACCTTATTCAAACAGATGTTTTTACCTTCTTAGTTTAAAAGTTTAGTTAAGTCTATCACCTGCCCTACCTAACCTTACAGGATTTAAACGAGATCAATTTTGTAGCTGTACAGGTTGCTAAATACTGCTCAGACAATATTTATAAAAGTTTAGATGTACCGAATGATCTAATGCTATGTGATGTCTGTGCCTATTCAAAAATACTCGACACAGAAAAGAAACCTATTTCGCGACAGATTTAGATTGTAATCTAGGCACAATCCATTGACCCAATATCAAACATAGCAACAGAAAACTGTATAAAATTGCCGTGAACATAAAATGTACGAAAATAAACTTACAGCAATAATCAGTAGGAAAATCACGTCCCATAGAATTTATAGCTATTGGCTAGTTAGACATTTTGGAGTTCGTACCTACACATAAAACTGAATAAGCCCAAAATCTTCCTAGAGAAATATTCACTGAAGTCCCAAATAAATTCTCTAAAACTAATGTTGATGAAATCTCCTTCAACACTTATTTGAGGTATGATGAAGATGCTAATGGAAATAAAAGTCACAATATACACCTATTCCTAATAAAAATGGGATATTTCAGATAACACAATGATATCCACGTCCAAACAGACGCCTCCGAAAACCTTTTCAGATGAATGATGGCACCCTTAACAAAATTTGAAGCAAGTGTGAAGCCACAAATCAGCTCATCACTGCCACGGGTCAAATAACACGAAGATACGTTACATAATTCTAAATAAAAGTTGTCAAGTTTTTGGCAGTACGTCATCCATACAGAAAGTGAAGCTGCTGGAATATTGTTACGTACTATAACATCAACACGCAAATGACCCAAACAACAATAAAACAGCATTAACAACATCACAACATTAGATAGATAGATAGATTTATTTATTTGCTTAGAATGTAGGTAAATAATACATTTAGATGTTACAATATTTTGGATCCTTATACATTCTGCCTCATGGCATGCAAAAATTTTAGTAACTTATACTACTATAGATTATTCTATTTACTTAAAGCTAATTAATAATATAAGAACATTAAAAATTAAATAGTCTTGTCATTCAAGAAATCCGATACAGAGTAATAGCATTTAGAAACTAGTATTTTTTTAAGGTACTTTTTAAATATTCTTAAAGGTTGCTCTTTAACAATTTTTGGTATGTGGTTATAAATAAGAGGAGCCATGCACATAACACTCTTTCTCAATAATGCAGTTTTATATCCACTTATGCATAACTTATCTTCATATTGAGTTCTTAAACTTGTAGTCCTGTTTCTAGTATTTTTTAAAGTTGGGAATAATTAATGATCATTTGTTTTAACAAAAATGGCTATTTCTAATATATAAAGGCATGCAAAAGTTAAAAGATTATATTTTTTGAAAAAAGGTATGCAGCTGTCGGTCACATTGAGTTTAAACATAGATCTGATACAGCGTTTTTGCGCCTTAAAAATATTTTCTCTCTCGCTACATTGTATTAAAATACTACATTTTATTAAAATCATGGCTTATAATATAATTTTGCTGACTAAAAAATTATGACACTTCCACGGCATCGTCGTGTGTTGTTTTCACTTTTTTTTACTGTGACCTTCACCTGTTTTCATAAAACGATTAGGGAATAAGATAATCTAGGGCAAGAAGAAAAATAATTTAACAAATTGCTTTTTGTCAACATATATATTATACTCTCTGAACATATTACTTGGTGAATAAAAGCATGTTTATGTTTCGCACAGATTTTCCAAAAGCATTTGACACGAATAATAGCAGCAGAAATAAACCTGGAATACACAATAAAAGTCAAGTGTCTAGCGCACGGATTATTGAAGAAAAACGTTGTGGAATTGGCATTGATTTTCCAAAAGCGACCAACACAAGCAAACTGCATGATTTCTCTGTTATTAATAAGATGGACATGCACATAACAGCATCTAATAGTAAACATTATTATGAGTTGCTTGTAGTAACGAGTTATTTTTACTCCCAAGAGGAGTGAACTCACAATGTTTACTGCCAAGATTTCAATAACAAACAACGTGTATTGAAACTGTACCACGTGTCTACCACGCACCGTCTGATTCAACATTGTGATTGCTATATATCATTGAAAATGTCTATGTGAAATAGAGGAAGAGATAAGAGGCGCCTACCCTAAAGATACCTTCGATATCATTGGCCATAGTTACCAAGTCACCAAGATTGATACTCTGAATCTGAAATCGCAACTATATTTCGGGAAAGTGACAGATCATTATTTTTTTCTCAAGCATTATACCTAATGATTGATTATCTCTAGGCGTCTCATTGTATTTAGAAAGACCTAACCTTGGTTACACCTATTAATCTTTTGTAGTTAGGTTAATGGTTTCATCCAAGAGGTGCCTTGAATCCTTCATAAACGACAGATTAATTTATTTATTTTCTAACAACATGTTAACACTAAGTTTTACGCTCTGCAACCGTTTGCTTGCCAAGAAGCAAAGCGTGCGTCTTTCGCGTAGGGATTTCGTTGTTTTTGCTAATTCCTACAGTTTCGCCAATTTTATTTCTAAACGTGATTTATGCAGCACTCTTATCTATTACCTAAACGTGACAGCTTGCCAAATCTCAGCAATGGATAAGTGTTTAAGCTTTGCTCTGGTAGTTTAGGTATTATTCCACCTAGCAATAATTATGCTTTAATTTAATGCAAAATACTGGCACAAATATCTTTTGGTTGGTATCTTACCAGTTTTAATAGTTACTTCTTCTTTTTGTCGCTGGCATGACAGTATATCAAATTGTGCTGTTCACTTTTTATAACGTAACCTTCATTTGTTTTCAGCACAAGAAGCTAGGTCCAACGCTTCTATTTTGTTTGGCTTGTGAATCTTCCGGTAATTACAAAACACAACTGGCCTTGAAATTGTATCAAAGTCCGCTGACCAAATCATAGTTCACTAGAAATAATTGACCTTAAGAAATATGAGGCGTCAATTGAAGTCAACATGGGCAAAATACAAAAAACATCGGGTTAATGCTCTTGAACTAAATAATTACTAAGGTATTTCTCGTAGGCTTGTCGAATTAGCTGTTCATCACAAAATAATTTTAAAGAAGCTGGTGAAGCATAAGATCTAGCTAGGAAAACATTTAGTAGGCGTTTCGGCCACTGAGTTTCGTCCGATCCGGTCGAAAGAGAAATATCATTAGAATCTAGCCCCGCAAATATTAAGACTTCTTCATGATTCTGGCCTCCTGGTAGTTTGGCTATAAATGCTCTACATCTAACTAAAAAAGTAAAAGAAGAAGTTATGTTTTTATTCTGCTATTAAACTCTCTAAGTACTGATTTTATGTTACTGACCTGTTTCGACCGGAACGGACGAAACTCAGCGGCCGAAACGCCTACTAAGCTAAACATTTGAAGCTAGTATGGACGTAGAAATGGCTTCAGGTAATCCTATTGTGATATATCTACAGCTGCAAATGCTATTTAGCTGATGGCTACGTAACTGATCGTCAGAAGCCTTTAGAAAATTTCTCTTGTACTTATAAATGATGCATTTATGTGTTCTTTCAGGGACTGAGTCCTATCATAATCAAGTTGATCTCAAAAATGTGATCAGAGCACAATGTGAAAACCAACGGCACAAAAATCCGTCTAATTACATTCTTGGACGGAATTTGGACCGGACTCCTATGATATTTATCAAGATGATCTCAACTGTGGTGAACTGGTCAGTTCACACACATTTTACTGTTTTTAGGCTAAAGAGTCTATTTAATTACTTAATTAAACAGAATAAGCACACTTTGAAGTACAAAGTAAATACAAGAACGGAGTAGATACTCGCATAGATGTTGGAATACAAGAGTGTATCCGTAATCAAGTGTGCCAAGAAACGGTTGACCTGGCCTCATGGCGCCCCATTGCTTCGCCTGAGAATCAACACATGGGAACAAAGCCCGTACACATACGCAGTGAAACACTGTATTGGGACTCTAGATTTTTATTGAGCCCTAGCTCTGGGCATTCTAATTAAATGACAAGTTATTTCTAGTTATATGAATACGAGGGCGGCACTGAAAATTTCGGGAATCAAGGAAGTGACACATTATAATTATTTAAAAATGTATTTATTGCTTTTCGAAGTAGTCTCCGCGAAATTTGACACATTTTTCCATACGATGGAACCAATTATTGAAGCAACTATTCCATTCGGAAGTTGGGGTCTCCAACATGGCCAATTTTTGTCAATTTTGTTGGCTTTAACTCATTTCCGAACACCCAAACTCGTGACTGGTTTTTTGTTTCGGGTTCGTAAGCGTATATCCAGGATTCGTCACCTGATACGATGTTGTATACAGGATTTGAGGATCCTGCTTGGAAACTTTAGAGAGTTCTGACGCACCAAGTAGCCGCTTTTTGCTCTTCACAGAGCGAATCCATCGGGAAAACAACTTTTTTACACCTAATTGTTCATGCAAGATTATTTATATTTGACTCATGCTCATGTCTAAAGTTGCCTGAATTTCGCGGTATGTCACATGTAAATCTTCCTCAATCAGCTTACGCACAGCATCAAAGTTTTCTTGGGTGACTGCAGTTTTTGGACGACCTTGACGGGGATCATCATTGAGCTTGACACGTCCACGTTGAAATTCAGCAAACCAGTGATAAATTGTGGTTTTGGATGGGGCTTCATCACCAAATGCAGAAATTATCCGGTCAACACACTATTTTTGTGTTAAACCACTTCGAAAGTCATAATAAATCATCGCTCTTGAATTTTCTCGAGTCAATTCCATTTTCTCAACGACTAAACAATAAACTTGACAAAACCTTGTGACAAGACCGAGAATCTTTTTTTAAATAAATAAATGGTATTCGATTTTTAAAACCAAGGAATTTTCAATTAAAAAGATTGTAATGTGAAAGAAACAGTGCAAATATTCCATTCCCGATACTTTTAGTGCAGCCCTCGTAATTACGCCGATTCGGGCGGTATCTCAACTAATAGTAAGCGATGATTTTGGTCGACGATGGAAAACGTTTGGATAGAAGTAAGAGACTCAAAATATGCAGTCCGTTTACAAAGTCCCGTTTGATACATTTAATAATCTGCAAAATGCCACTAGTAGATTCCACAATTAACATAATCAACAGAGACTTTGACAAGAGATTGGCTGGAGAAGGTAACGCACCTAGCTGAATGGAAGGCTATAAACCTTTGCTCAGAAGTGGGATTATACGGTTTGAAAACAAAATAACAGAAGAAGAATAATTTGACTAAAACAATATTAACTGAATCTAGGATAACCATTTCTGAAATTGAAAAAAACCGAACTTCGACAATAAGGCCAAACATTTTAGCTGCAAAAAATAAGTTTTATAAAGTATGTCGGGTTTAGTCAATAGTACGGACGTTAAGTCAAAACACAAGCACGCCCCTAGCGGCAATCAAGAGCAACTACGCATTGGCGCGCTTTTATAAGCGCTTGCGTAGAGGGGACAGCAGTTGAGTCAGTTGAGTACAGACAGCCGTAGAGCTAAGGCGTCGTAGAATCAGTGTCGATCCGTAAAATTAGTAAGCAATAATGTAACTTGTGTCTATTTGAATAAACCCAGTGTATCGAATAACTTATGTGATATCATTTGCACGATTATACCCACCGACCTGCCCACACACGATGTCTTAACCTAAGGGAATACATCCTGACTTCCCGATGGTTTGCATCTATCGGCCAGCCCTGATGCGACATCAGAATTGGGATTCGGTCGTGCTAATGAGATCACACGTAAAAACAAAGCTAGTGAAAATGTCGGTTACATTCTTGCAAAAAAAAATCGTGGTGTCGGTTGCGACTACCCTCGGTATTGAATAATCAAAAATCATTCCGGAACGGAGCAATAAGGAGGCTAGTAACAACCAAGGAGCTGGACAGGTCAAGGAGCAGCGTGTGGACGTGTTGAAAGATCCATACACACTGATCTTTATGCAAATCTGGTGAGTCGTTTTCATTTTGTTATAACTATGGCCAAGAGTAATCATTATTCAAAATTGTGATTTTATGTAGGGTATGGCGGTCAGTGGATCGTTGGGGTGGCCCGTGTCGGGTCATAATTTCACTTTAGTTACAATCAATAGTCAAGTTTTGGTATTATTGAAGAGTTATTGTTCTACTGTCACTGACAATAACCCTTGGCTGGCCTTGGCTGACTATCATTGTTTAGAACGATATGGTGACAGTGACGTACCTACCTTACATTTCAGTCTGGAAATTAAGATAATTCCAAATTAAATATTCTGATTACTTTTGTAGTGTGATAATTTTATGTAGTGAGAATTAACTAAGAAGAAGCATGGTATTCTTCTTTTGTGGTCGTCGGAGGGCCAGACTGTCTAAAAGGTGGTAAACCCTGCAAGGCCTAGAAATTGCGACATAAAATGCTATGGCATTCATTGGATTCTATAAAGCCCATATATCTACCTACCCCTACATGGGACACCGTAATGTGTGGTTCATGTCCACAATAGCCCGTTTAGCTTTGCCGGTTTAATTTACTACACCGCTGCACTGGTTAATTTCCATCAAAGCTGTGTATAGTTAAGATAACTGTGAACATATACTCTCGTAATGTTTTTCACGTTTCAGATACCATATTGCGTCGGAGTGGAGCCTCTGCTGCAGGCTAGCGGTTCAAATGCTGAATGCGAAGGTTGACGTGTCAACATCTGAGAGGTTGAGACCGATGGCAGGCTAGCAGTTCGCAGTTGGTAGCCGAACGTTACGAACGCGCGCAAGTTTGGAATGGAATACTCGGTGAGTCGCTTCCATTTTATTTCGATAGTGAGGTCGAATGTTCTCTAGTGAAGAGATGCTAGTTCGAGCTTTAAGAGTGTTCATGTTTGACCACTGAGTTGGTCGTGGTTACATCTAGCACTATCACTAGGTAATTAAGACACGCTTGAAAGCAAGTAGTTAATGAGTTTCCTATTGGCGGTGGTTTCAACATTTGGTTCAGTACGAACTTTAGGATTTAATATGCCATAAGATGAGCTCGTGGCTAAATAATAACAGCCGCACGGGTCGATCATCAAGGTTAAGCAACGCTTGACGAGGTCGGTCCGTGGATGGGTGACCATTTCAACATACCGAGTTTCCTCCGTGCCTCGGAAAGCACGTTAAGCCGTTGGTCCCGGCTGTCATTTGAAGATCTTTGACAGTCGTTACGGGTAGTCAGAAGCTTGAGATCTGACAGCAGTCTTGCCAAGGGGTACCGTGTTACCAAGCTACTGGGTTGTGGAGGTCAGATAGGCAGTCGCTCCATGTAAAACACTGGCACTTAGCTGAATCCGGTAAGACTGGAAGCCGACCCCAATATAGTTGGGAAAAGGCTAGGCAGATGATGAAGAAGATGATCTATCCAAAGTGACTTAACAACTAATCATTTTCAGTGGCAAAGCGAGTTAGTAAAGTCGTTGGGCGAAGGCAATTGTATCGAGTTTGTAACGGTACTGGTCATTTGCGTGTATTCGGAACAGATCTTATGTTGCGTAACGATTTACAACCACCGTCTTTAGATCTGAATTCACTTGCTTACTTTCAAAGTAATATTATGATAGCAGTAGATCTCGCGATCGTTTTCCTTACATGAAAACTGAGTTAGTGTGCGATAGTAAAGGGTTACTGTTGATAATTTGATTTTAACGATATTGATCTGAGTTAATTCGTGAAGCTCCTTCACAGGAGTTATTAACACGCAAATATTATGAGGCTTAATTGTAACCCTCATATTAACAGTCGGTATGCTCCAATATCTTTGAGTAAAAAGAGCGAATCTAGTAAGAAGGATCCTCGATCACCAAGTTCCTTGAGAATTAGACGTCATAGTTGATGACAGTGGTAATAAAACATGGCTTGTACACTCATACTCGAAACTTTAGACCGCACCTCATGAGTAACATGTGGCGATGGGTCTACCAGGAATCGTTGGTGCGATTTCTGTCTGTGTTGGTGCACAGAGCGATTCATGTGTTGTAGCACATATTCGCTAGATTTCTGAGAATCGTTGGTGCGATTCCTGTCTGTGTTGGTGCACAGAGCGCTTATGTGTTGTAGCACATTTGCGCTAGATTTTTGAGAATCGTTTATACGATTTCTGTCTGTGTTGGTGCACAGAGCGCTTCATGTGTTGTAGCACATATTGCGCTAGATTTTTGAGAATCGTTGGTGCGATTCTTGTCTGTGTTGGTGCACAGAGCCCCTCATGTGTTGTAGCATATGTGGCGGCAGATATGTAAAGAATCGTTGGTAGATACGATTCTGGTTTGTGTTGGTGCACAAATCACAGTGAAAGTTTCATGAGTTGAGTACACATTGCCTATGAATTGTAAAAAAACCGTAACAGCATTGTTACAAGTACTTTGTTTAGTTGTTGAACTTGTTGATCGTCGGACCTTTATATAATGGAGTGTTTTGTGGGAAACTCTGATACGAAAACTAAATAGGCCCTGTATTAGGTCCACGATAGGTGATTATGACAAGACGGTGATCGTTATACACCGAAAGCTTTAAATAGGTACGCTTAGAACCTACAAGTATGCACAAGGTAGATTAGGGCAGATTCCAGCGGGTCATGTACCAGTCGATGTTGATGTCAAAAGGATTTTGATGATAATGAGCAAGCTTAAGGTGTCGAGTAATTCAGTCTATCGAACGTATTATGTTTGACCGTACCAGTGGATTCTGGCGGCGGTCGGGGTCTAGAGAGAGACCGAGAGACCATTGTGAGAGCAATATAATTGCTGGTCGGCTAGGGAGCCGTGGCGTTGGAGGTTTTACTCGAGGGTTTCTGTAAGCTTGGCAGTTTTTGCTGCAGGATAAGTTTTAAACTTTGTTTGGAGCGACTAGTGGTACATGGCCCAGGGTAATGATTTAGTTAAAGAGTAGGGTTCTAAAATTTCCCTATTTTAACGAACCCAATAATCTAGTTCGGTCAGGAGTAGCCGAGCGCTGTGTGGCAACTGTTGGCCTGTGTGGCAACTGTTGGCCTGTGTGGCAACTGTTGGCCTGTATGGCAAGTGAAGGTCTTTATAGAAACTATAGGCCTGTATGACAACTGTAGTCCTTTATGGCAACTATAGGCCTGTATGGCAACTGGAAGTCTGTGTGACACTATGTCTGGTGTGAAAATTCATGTTTGTGTTAGGAACCTTACAGAAAGTTCCTATTGAGTCATGAGGTTAAAGAAAGTAAACTCGCAGTCACGCGTGTGGAGAGATCATGTTAATGTTGATGACGTTCGAATCGTCAAGCCCTCATTACGAAAATTAAAATTATTTTGGTTTTCTTATTTTGATTACTATGCGTAGATCGTGTTAGTAAGACACACAAATTTCAAGTACCAATTGAGATAGTAGATGAAGTAGATAATGAATTGACGTAACATAGGACAGACTAAAAATGTGTGAACGGGTTCTGAGTTCAGAGTTGAATTGACTCGACATCGTGGAGATGTGAGAGTAGAGCAATTGTGATTGCTAAGTGAGCTATGATATAGCTAGGAGAGCCATGACATGGCTAGGAGTTACGAGATAGTGGTTAAAGATCATGAATAAGAAACCTGGTGTATTGTTTCTTTTGTTTGATTTAATGTGAGAGTAATGACTATCAGTGGTACTTGGACTTTGTAATCGCTTAGATTAGGTACTTTTAGGTACCAAATCGATGATTATGTTGCTATTTTCCTTAAATTGGAAATAGAATTACTCGTTCCTTGCAAGAGAGATTTAAATGATCATGTTTGATTATTTCAAAATGTTTGCTCACTCTAGTGTATGAGTCAGGATTGGACGAGCAGATACTGTTTGAAAATTTTGTATTTTTCAGAAAAACATCCCTTGTATGATGGGAGATTGCCAGGATGGAGTGGACTAAGACGACGTGTGGTGCAACACGAGGTGACCATGACATGGCATGGAGCAAGGACAAGAAGATGATGCCTGCGGGTGATAGATTTGGGGATCTGTCACCTGAGAGAGGCCCGAGAAGGCGACGTGTGTGTTCCACGTTCGCCTCTCAAGAGAAATTACGGCCTAGAGAACACCATGTGGTTTTAGTCAGTAGGAGTCTGACAGACCCCTCAGCTTTCCCCAAGGGCTGAGGACATCCATTGAGGATTTCCACATGATTCGATACACTGTTAGAACCTGACAATGAGAAACAGACGAGGACGCCTGTCCCGCAGGATGGCCGTGTCGGGTTTAGTCAATAGTACGGACGTTAAGTCAAAACACAAGCACGCCCCTAGCGGCAATCAAGAGCAACTACGCATTGGCGCGCTTTTATAAGCGCTTGCGTAGAGGGGACAGCAGTTGAGTCAGTTGAGTACAGACAGCCGTAGAGCTAAGGCGTCGTAGAATCAGTGTCGATCCGTAAAATTAGTAAGCAATAATGTAACTTGTGTCTATTTGAATAAACCCAGTGTATCGAATAACTTATGTGATATCATTTGCACGATTATACCCACCGACCTGCCCACACACGATGTCTTAACCTAAGGGAATACATCCTGACTTCCCGATGGTTTGCATCTATCGGCCAGCCCTGATGCGACAATATAAGCAAAAATATAAGCATGGATAAAGAAAATATTCCTAAGGGATAGCCGTAGTCGTATGAAAAACAACCAAATTTTGCCATCCAAGCGAAAAGTCCGGGCAGGAGACCAAATGTCCGGACGTATTCAGACAAATCCGAACGAATGGTAACCTTAATTGAAAGGGACTTCCAATAAAGCCATGGCCCAACTGCATCATAACATGCTTATGAACAAAGTAAACTCAGTTTTAAGTAAATACAATTATCATTGTTGAAGCGAACTTGTTTGAACACTTTGAACACACTTCGTATTTACATAAAGTAGATATAAATGGCGGAGATAACCTCTACAACGCAGGTACATTCGCGGCTTTCACTTCAGTTACTTGCGCAATTAACTCGAAGGATATTAAAAATAAATAACTGACTACACTTGATTTATGTTTACTTTTTTCCTTTACGAGGTGGACTAGTGAACGGAATAAGCATTGCCTAAAATGGCAGCATCAATCAGCCGCAATCAATTAAGTCGAAACATGCAGCATGATTCTGAATTTTCAAATTTTCAAATATAAGTTCTTCAAATACCACCATGAAATCTTTTTCTACTTTCCGTGATGCATAATCAACGCACAAAGTTCCTACTGCCATGCCCGGACGAAGGTCTCATATCTTTCTCTCCATATCTCAGACTGGAGAATAATCCAACACACAGGCCATGGATGGGAGGGTTGGGTATTACAAAATGACATGAATACCTAATATTTGTCTGGAATTTTCGTGAACAATGCAAATGGAGAGTGAAAGCATTAAAATGATTTAGCATTCCTCGAAAGGGCAAGCAATAAAGATACCCATTTAAAGTACTCCAAAGGGAGAGTCAATGGCTGCCATTAGTTCAGGTTCACATATCGCACTCCCGACCTTGACGATCTCACGTCCAACCTTTACAAACCAAAGTCAATGTCGACATTGTTTTCCAGCATTTTTTTTATTAATTCACTGACCTCTCTGACCACGTCACTTCGTTTATTCACCATCATGTTTCAAATTTATTTAAAATCTAATATTTACGAGTATTTTACCCTCGAGAATTTCACCTTCTAGTAAAAATAAATATATCGTGGGTTTGTTTGGTGTGAAAAAATATCACGGAGTGACCAATTTTGATAGGCAAACAGAACAAAATCAAGAGTCAATTAAGGTTACACTAGTCAACGGCACGAACTATTTTGTGCGCGGGGTTAAAATGCATTTTATATCAACCGACAACACGTGCGGAAGAGATAGATGATATGATGAGCAGTAGGAAGCTAGTTCGCGTACGAATACACACTTTTACTAATATGTAGCGAAATGGATATTGATTTAGGACGAAACCGAGCGCGCCAATTTTATAAACAGACCTTTGGCAGTCTAGATATCATGGAAAAACGACTAAATCTATCTGTTCAAAATAAAATTATACGCATTGTTGAACTACTAATATATCCCTGTATGGAGGCCGTTTTGCAATTTTCCGTCTTCTTATGGTATTTATTTGTGCCCAAAAATGCGTTAAAATTAGTGTCGAAATGTGGAACTTTCGACGCTCATAACTTTCAAATATTTTATTTTTTTACTTTTTTGCTTCCATATAGGGCTAGATAATGATGAGACAAATTGATATCACTTTTTTTTTTAACGTACTTCGTCAAACAGTGGAATAATCCCTAGACTACGTTTGTATGGAAGAATTTTCGACTAGTGTAACCTTAACTAACATGAATCAGAATTAAATTCTGAAAGGACGGATCTGTTTACCACTATAAATGTTGTCATAGAATCTGCGGTACAATATACGAGAAGAGATAAGAAGAATTTATTGTTCGCTCATAATGAAGTCAATAACATACTGCAATGGGTGGTCTGGGAAGTAGTAATTATTGATACAACAATCAAGAATGCAAAAGATTCCAAGAAGAAACAATGCGAACGTTGACACGTGAAGACATGTTTAAAAAAAATCTTTCCATAAAGCTCATCTTACCTACAGCGTTTACTACAAGACCTTAGCAAGATTATCGACCCCTGACCTCAAGTTAAAAAACGAGAATTAACCCGTACCTTGACGAATCGTCAATCTATATATTTCAGTACAACCTGACCTCAAATTGTAAACTCTTCCCGTACAATCGCAGGTCAACTTCTACCGGAATATATAGCTATATTATATAATAAGTAAATAAATAATAATAAATAATAGAAATTATTTATCTCGATATCAAAATATAGTGACTATCTTTTGATAGTCTTAATACGTAACCTTGTATGGAGAAGGGTGTCTGAGATAGGTAAGGCCCTGTGGTGCAGATCAGCCATTTTACATAAAATATTGTCTTGTGTACGACGGCATATCCGTCGTCGTATCTTCGTTCAGTCTGGCACTGTTGTAAACATTGTTCGCAAACAACCTGACGACTAAATATATCTTCACGGCCGAATGGTTATCATTAACGCTCACTGATTATGTCATACACGTATGGCTACTGTATTGTCCATGTAGTATCGAAGAACTGATCATTTTTCTATTGGAATACAATGGGTGTCTGGAATAGTTTATATTCGGTCCTTAGCTGTTGAAGATAGTCCAACATCAACCTTGTCAACTTCTCAATCTTTATTTTCAACAACAACAGTTTCAAGGGCTATGATAAAAATGGTTTTTACTATCCGAAAGTTACATTCGGTCAATATTTAGTTAATTCATGAAATATGCTAATTGCACTTGTATATTGCTGTCATGTTGATTGCATTTCCCGCATCAGCAACTACTCAAAGGTTAAGTGGGTAATATGGCATGTCTGAGATCCTGTAAAATGTCACATAATTCAATTTACAGTAACCATATTTTTAGCTCTTTGTACAGAGCCTTATATTTGTTTAAAAATTAACATTACAATCTTGGGACAAATAGTTGATAATCTGTGGCGTTAAGGTTACACTAGTCGAAAATTCTTCCATACAAACGTAGTCTAGGCATTATTCCACTGTTTGACGATGTACATTCAAAATAAAAAGTGATATCAATTTGTCTCATCATTATCTAGCCCTGTGTGGAAGCAAAAAAGTAAAAAAAGAAAATATTTGAATGTTATGAGCGTCGAAAGTTCTACATTTCGACACAAACTTTAACGAATTTTTGGGTGCGAATAAATACCATAAGAAGACGGAAAATTGCAAAACGGCCTCAATACAGGGATAGATTAGTAGTTCAACAATGCAAATAATTTTATCTAGATTGTCAAAGGTCTGTTTATAAATTACGCGCTCGGTTTCGTCCTAAATCATTATCCATTTCGCTAGAAATTTGCAAAAGTGTGTATTCGTACGCGAACTAGCTTCCTACTGCTCATCACAGCATCTATCTCTTCCGCACGTTTTTTCGGTTGATATAAAATGCATTTTAACCCCGCGCACGAAATAGTTCGTGCCGTCGACTAGTGTACTCTTAAGGCTAGAGCTACAAAAGATCGTGTTATGGTGACATAGTAACGGCCTTTATTATCAGGCAAATGGTTATTATACTATAGAATAGAAAACAAGCAGCGTGTCTACCTGTCACCTACGGACATCTACAATAACAAAGGTGCGTTGCTGTTGCTGCATTTTGAAGCGGCTTTATAGACTCATACATGTTTGAAACTGTCGATGTCACACCTCTCCGGCAAGACCTCAGGCTGAGTCAATTATCCCCAAATTGCTCTAACAATTCGATTCACACGTGTCACAAATTTGTCTTCTTCATATCCCATTTCCTTTTTTTCACCTGCACTACGAAACGCTTGTTAGGCAATTATTAGTTCACGCCGATAACGTTAGCGTGAAGCATGGAAGTGCACGTGTGTAAGCAGGCAAATTCGTTGCACAAGCTAACTCTGACGTCATGTCTTTATTAGGTACCCACTAATTGCTAATTGCCCCGCCTGAATTAAAGGTCGCGACGCGGACGTTATTTATACCTTTGATGGTTTTTGATAAGGGATCATTTGAATTGATGATGACTTATTAACAGGTTTGTTTGTTTCCCTGATTTAGAGATTTTGTACGAACTGTAGGTTTACATGTTGGAATAACTATAAGTTTATCTTGTCTAGCGTCGTTTTCTTTATCCCTTAAGAAGAAATCTTCCTTGACTTCTTATTTATCAGCTCTTTTTTATTTTTTTTATTTGTAATGGGTTTGCTCTTGACTCTAGTCTAGGTCATAGGTGACAGAGACAGAGTCTACGATGGAGCTTACCCAGAAGAAGCCTGTTCACTCTAACTTTGAATAGATTCGGGTTGAATGTGTTCGGAAACACAGACGCAGACTTTCTGCCTGAACTGCTATAAAACGACTAACTTCATTCAAGCATTCATAATATTTCACATTATTACCCATTTCTAAGGATACATTCTCATCTTATACGAATTCTGGGTCGTCTCCTTTTTGATCATCGCCTTGTTAGTCTTTAAGCTTTTTCACATTTCGAATCTCTATCTTATACGAATTTTTGTGGAGGAGCTCGTGGCTAAATAATAACAGCCGCACGGGTTGATCATCAAGGTTAAGCACCGCTTGACGAGTTCAGTCCGTGGATGGGTGACCATTTCAACATACCGAGTTTCCACCGTGCCTCGGAAAGCACGTTAAGCCGTTGGTCCCGGCTGTCATTTGAAGATCTTTGACAGTCGTTACGGGTAGTCAGAAGCTTGAGATCTGACACCAGTCTTGCCAAGGGGTACCGTGTTACCCAGTTACTGGGTTTTGGAGGTCAGATAGGCAGTCGCTCCATTTAAAACACTGGTACTTAGCTGAATCCGGTAAGACTGGAAGCCGACCCCAATATAGTTGGGAAAAGGCTAGGCAGATGATGATATGAATTTTTGTCATCTTCCACGTGCAGCTCAGCAGTCAATCCTCACTCCTCAGTATTATATACACACAGGCTTATACACATTGCAATAAGATGTCGCACAGAATAATGATGTCTGTAGACAAACACATTTTTCTCATGTATGCTCAATGATTTACGCAGTTTATATCACATGATTCATAACACAAGTACTCTTATTTGCATTAAACAATGTACAGGGCTTATTTGCAATGGAGACGCCTCGTTTTAATGACGGTTCAAGGGAGGACATCTTCAAGACAATATGTAATGTGATGACATTATGTAAAGTAGAAATGATTAGAGGTATTGTAGTCGTCTTGGCATAACAATATGTCAGGTTTATAATCCTGAGAATGCTAGCCTACTATAAAATGATGATTATTAGGTATAAAGGTACCAATCTTCAGCCTTTTTAAAGTTCCCACTGCTGGGACACAGGCCTGCTCTCTGTGAGAGGTAATAGGTCAATTCGGGTTGGTGGATGTCACATGTATTCGAATTTTTATTTCTAGGACATGCCGGTTTCCTCACGATGTTTTCCTTCACCGTTTTGAGAGCAGTGGTGGTGACATAATTTACACAAAGTAAAGCGCCTGCCTGGGTTTAAACCCACGATCTTCAACTTATAAGTTGTATGTTCTACAAATAGTTGTTCCGGCTATGGGTGTTTGTGTATGTGAGTTTATATGTTTGTAAACGCACCCACGACACAGGCGAAATTCCTAGTGTGGGGCAACGTTTTCATAAATAAATAAAAAATAAGTCGCGGCCGGTACCACACACGATCTAAATAAATTACAATGAAGTTTTAGAAATTATTAATTCTACCTCATCTCGGGAGCAAACTATAAACCGTTAAGGTTAGTAAAAATCAAGCAGTCTCTCAGCCTTTTACCAACAACAGATGCAGCATAATAGCAGTATTTAGCAAGGAGCGAGTGCCAATCCTAGCTCCTCAACCCAGTAGCAACAAGGCAATATAACGCTCCAATATACCTAGTTTCCTATAAAGTTTGAAACTTTGGGAAACGTTAAAAAATTACAGAGGCAACATTTGAAATACTGTTTCACTGACTACAAAGCTTCGACGTTTTAATTAAAGCATCAGTCGTTATCATCCTTTCTTTATGTTTGCGGACATCGCTGAAAAAACAGCGCTTATAACCGTTTCTTGGTTATATTCACCCTTATTACTAAAAATCTTGACACTGTTTGTGGTTAGCCGTTGCTTGGCATATTCTATATTACAATTTTCTTTAGAGAATTTTGTATAAAGAATCTGATAATTAGTTGTTCAACAGATCAGACATTTTTATAAATGAGGCCCATTGAGTTGTGCTATTTTTATCTTCTAATGGCAGCAAGTTGAATACACAGAGCAACACGGGGCGGCGTGACCGCCGCCGCCGCCGCCGGTTCTCTTTTTCGTCTTGTAGGGAAAACAATAATAAATGTACGGGCAATGCGTTTTATTGCCAGTTTATCACCTTGAATTCTTTCTGACGTATTAAAAGTCTATTTCTAAATTCGAATACAGCATTTTTTTTCATTTATACCTCTGGAGACTTCACAAGAAACTCGTCACCATTCTTTTTTTTTTTTTTTAAATTGACTCACACACTGTTCCGTTGTTGTTGAATTAGGTAATTTACCTATGTTTGCAATATTTGTAAGTATGTGAGAACCATGTTCCTATTTATCAATTTAATTAATTTACCTGTTAATGATTTTATTACTTTATACCTGTACGTAGTGTTATTTTTGGCAGCATCGTCCTCACTTATATGAATTTATTAATGTATGTACTAAATATTGTAAAACACCTATTTTAAAAAAAGAGTTAGTTTGGAGTTTCTTGTGCGTTGTTCTCCATAACAAGCTACTTTTCCGAATGCACGGTAGAATCAATTTTTATTACTTGTTATAGGTATGACGTTCAAAAGTGCCGCTTACTGGCCCAATTGAAATAAATATATTTGACGTTTTTTTACTTTTTTCAAGCTGCTATTCCATAGGTACCATAATTCTTTGCATCTCATTTCACAATACCCATGGTGGCCATGGTTACAGGTTCAGTGACGTTAGCACAGGTCATCGACCGATAGAGTTGCGTTTATACAATACATAACACAATAGAAACGTACTCACGGAACTCGCTACGTAATTTATAAATACAGGCTTCGATTCTTTGTTATGTCAGTATTCGTGCATTGATTAGTGTGAAAGAACTGGCTAAACGACTACCTACCTACTACAACCCAGTATTCGGTAATTTGTGATTTTGCTTGAAAATGCGCAAGATGATCTTCGGACATCTTCGCTGATCTTCGAGTAACATCGTTCCTGCCATCACCTGTATTGATTTCATCTCTGGCATGGACTAATTTCTACCTATTACAACCCAGTATTCGGTAATTTGTGATTTTGCTTGCAAATGGGCAAGATGATCTTTGGAATTCTTCGCTGGCCTTCGAGTAACATCGTTCCTGCCATCACCTGTATTGATTTAATCTCTGGCATGGACTAATTTCTGGTTTTCGTTGCAAATTCTAAAGTTGCTTTTCGGTAAACTTCGTTGGTCTTCGGCTGACTTCGCAGCTGTAAACCACTAAGCAGCATGTTTATCATCCGTGACCCGATATTGGCAATCTGTGATTTTGCTTGCAACTCATAAGGTCTTCGGATATCTTCGCAGGTCTTCGGTTAACCTCGTCATAACTGTCGTGGCTGCATTTGTTTCTTCTACGGACAGTTATTGGAACCGTGCCCGATCATTTTGCAATGAGAATGTTAAGTGCATTGGCAATATTCGGAGTCACTTAGTAGAGCCTACTTTTAAGTGTTCGACAAAGTTGGTAGTGACCGGGTCTTTGGGAAATCATGCGGTACCTTGAGAACTATCTTTTGTGTGGCTTTTGGCTCGATATACTGCATTGCCTGGAATGTAAAGAGACTTTGTTTATCATTAGTGCGTGCATTCAACGATCTTGTGTCACCTGGTTAGTAAGCTACTGTACCAATCATGCCTCCGTCTGGCTACATACCTAAAATCTTAATCACAACAACTATTATAAATGAGTAAAATTGTTGGTTACCTTATCTATAGAAGTACTGGGGGGTGACCATAAGCTCTTAGAGCGGTATCAATTTGATATCGAGTAAGTGACAGATGTATACAAGTCAAATACATCTGTCCCTTATTTGATATCAAATTGATACCGCTCTAAGAGCTTATGGTTACCCCCCTGATCTGGTTACAAAAAATCTTCTTTGATATAAGGGGTCTTTAAGGCGCCAATTCCCTTGAGTAGCTGATTTTAAAATGAGAATCACGTCTAAATGGCTAGTCGTAATTCTTTGAAAAAAATATATGTTATATTAGACTATTTTCTTAATAATTTGATCTGAGCAAATTTTTAGATTTATTTGTATAACATAGTGTAATTAATTTGTAAAGTTATATCTAAAACGGACAAAAATACGACAATCACACCAAAACCGCTGCGCGTATTTTAATGAAATCAACACCATCTCAAAGATAATTTAATAATCTACATTTTGATCTGAGGCTTTTTTTTTTAAGTCATAGAATAGTAAGGAAAGTACAAAAAACTACTAAATTTCGGGTCTGGCGGGTGTGAAACGAGTGCGCGTTTTGTTCCCTCAAGGTCGTTGGCGTTAGTCGTCGTCTTAAGTCAAGAGTGTATAGGTTTCTTCTAAGCAAGCGTGCTTCACCATCGACCACATCATCGCATACCATCAGGCGAGATAGTAGTCAAACGCGAACCTATCGTTATATATAAAAAACTAGCCAAGTGCGAGTCGGACTTGCGCACGAAGGGTTCCGTACCATTATCGCAAAAAACGGCAAAAAAAAACACGGTTGTTGTATGGGAGTCCCCCTTAATTTATTTTATTTTAATTTAATAATAATTATTTTTTGAAGTGAATATACAACTAAATATTCTGTGAATATTTCAAGCGTCTACCTGTTGCCGTTATTAATATCGAGCAGAAAACGGCAAAAAATCACGTTTGTTAGCTATTACGGTTCATGAGATACAGCCTGGTGACAGACGGACAGACAGACAGACAGACGGATCGTGTAGTCTTAGTAATAGGGTCCCGTTTTTACCCTTTGGGTACGGAACCCTAAAAAAAAGATTTCGACGAATTGAGAACCTCCTCCTTTTTTTGAAGTCGGTTAAAAAAAGAGATACATAATAATTAAGTATTTACCGGGTTGACCAACTCAGCACTCAATCCAAGGTACTGATGAATCCCGTTTTTACCCTTTGGGTACGGAACCCTAAAAAAAACTGCCTAATCGGTGTATCGTCAAAATATTTTATTCTGAAAAAATGCACGCCTCCTGTCCGATAGCTGTCTGATATTTGTACCAGAATGACAAAACTATCGATAGTTTTCTAAGAAATAATTTTACACAACACCCAAAGACCTTATTCTTACCTCTTCAAGCTAAACTAACATTTAAAAAAGTTACACCAACTTCTTTTAAGTGAAAACAAGCCAGCAGTTATCCAGTATCGATTTCTTGCGATGCAGACAGTGTGTCGAAGACGTGTTTGTATTTAGAAGCGGCTTTCTGCGGTACATACTACATAGGTATGTCTTACGCAAGGCGAGTACGAGCTCTATAAATAGAACTGCTACAGGCTGCGCGTAGATTTAGCATAATGAGACCTTTAGAGCGGGTTGGAGTATCAATATGTATGGGTAAGGCTTCTTTTCCCCAGGTGGGTGGCATTTTTAACCGACTTCCCAAAAATGAGGAGGTTCTATGTTCGAAATTATATATGTTTTGTGTATGTTCACCGATATCTCCGTCAATTGTGGACCGATTTCAAAAAAACTTTTTTTGTTTGAAATAGTATGTTCCGAAATTGGTCCCATTTTAATTTGGTGAAGGAATGACGAAGAAATTCGAAGATATACAACAGAACTCTTCAATAAACAACGTCAAATCTCTCGGGATTGCTGCAATTGCATGTTTGTTTGTTGTTTATACCATTTCATAACATAACATCACGCCAGTACGCTCTTAAGGGGTACGCAGATCTCTCATTTCACCGGTTATGTTCAAGTTTCATGATATTTGGGTAATATATTCTGGCGTTATACGAGTAGGTAACTTACTAAACAACTTGCCTATTAGGTAGGTACAACTAAAAAGTGAAAAATAAAAAAACTTTTTACAAAAAAATACTACCGACTTCCAAATAAAACTACAAAGTGAAAAATAACTTTAATTTTGGATGTCGGTGTCCATAACGCAATAAATTGGTACCTAAGAAAGACACCGACTTCCAAATATAAAGTAATTTTTCACTTTGTAGTTTTATTTGGAAGTCGGTAGTATTTTTTTGTAAAAAGATTTTTTTAAATAGTCGTCATCGACGCCAAGTGGCCAGTCTGTCTGTTTTTTATCGGTTACATTTCGGGGAGTGTGCGATGAAACTGCACAATTTGATTCCGCCTTGCCCTTTCCATCACCGAACAACAAGACGTTCGACAATGCGCCACCGGTACATGGTGGACATCCCACCCATAGGTACGTACAAAGCGTTTTGCGAATACTTTCTTTGTACGCACAGCTAAGGAGTGTTTTTCCCTGCCGGAGTCTTTGTTTTCAGATAGCTACAACCTTGGGGTCTTTAAGTCAAGAGTGAATAGGTTACTTCTAGGCAAGCGTGCTTCACCGTCGACCACATCATCGCTTACCATCAGGCTAGATAGTGGTCAAACGCGAGCCTAATAAATATAAAATATAAATAATAAAAAAAATGGGCCAGAAAGCAGCATAAATTCTTCTAGTTGAGTTAAGATATTTAGGTTCTGCCCCCATACCCTGACGTGTCAAAACTATCATAATTTGACAGTCAAAAAGGGCCAGATGTATACAAGTCATATATGTACATCTGTCCCTTACGCACACTCAGAATAACCTTGTTCTAAGTGCTTATGGTCACCCCCGAGATACATGACAAGAATATCGCTGACAAAAGGTTGCTATGTCCTAATTGCTCTAGCTTGGTGAGTACCTTGGTTCTCACGCACATCAAAATATTCTAAGTGGACATTATATTATACACGTTAAGATAATTTCCACTTAGATTATTTTGATGTTTTTTGTATGCTTAAATACTAGTCTAACCGGTTTTCTTTGACATTTTTAAATGTGTTTGTGGAGGTGTTGTGGAGGCTAGTGATATTCGAATTATGTAGGTAAGAATGGTCTCTTAAATGATTTTATTTATTTTCAAATGCCAATACTTGGTTTTTTGATGATTTACCGATTACATAATCTGATTTTTTTTTATAAAAAAAAACTTTTTACAAAAAAATACTACCGACTTCCAGAAAACTACAAAGTGAAAAATAACTTTATTTTCGGAAGTCGGTGTCTTTCGTAGGTACCATTTTTTTGCGTTATGGACACCGACTTCCAAAAATAAAGTTACTTTTCACTTTGTAAAGTACAAAGTGAAAAGTAACTTTATTTTTGGAAGTCGGTAGTATTTTTTTGTAAAAAAGTTTTTTTTTATATCCTTTTAATTAACTTGCTATGTATGTATGTAAGTGTGTTCGGCAGGCTTATTACGTATCAGTGAACATACATAAAAAAACATACAAGAAGTCGAACATAGAACCTCCTCCTTTTTCGAAAGTCGGTTAAGAACCTCCTCCTTTTTCGAAAGTCGGTTAAAAATTGCCAGAAAGTATGTACATGATCTAACAATTTATGCAAAAATTGCTGTTTGTTTATTACATTTTTGTTCATTCGACTCTATCGACAAAATGTAGTGAGAACAGCAGAATTCTTGAAATTTTACTTGTCCTGTAGTGAATTTCATCCCGCCATCACAGGGCTTGCAGCGATGCTATGAAGTCCTGCTTGAAATCCACTGAGTGCTGGTTTTTGCCATTGCTTACATACGGTGGCTTGTGCCCCTGAAATGTTCATACCGTTTGCGTCATTTATTATCCATACTAGCTGTGCCCGCGGCTTCGCTCCCGTCATCTGCCAGCCAACCCTACCATACTTACCAGCCTGCCTGCCTACTCCACATACTCAAAAAAACTTTTTACAAAAAAATACTACCGTCTTCCGAATAAAACTACAAAGTGAAAAATAACTTTATTTTTGGAAGTCGGTGTCTTTCGTAGGTACCAATTTATTGCGTTATGGACACCGAATTCCAAAAATAAAGTTATTTTTAACTTTGTAGTTTAATTTGGAAGTCGGTAGTATTTTTTTGTAAAAAGTTTTTTTTATTTTTCACTTTTTAGTTGTACCTACCTAATAGGCAAGTTTTTAACACGCTTTTATTAGCTTGGTATGTATGTATCTATGTATCTATGTATCAATGTAACAATGTATCAATGTAACGGAATCTTTGAACGTGATTTTCACCCACTTCAAAACGTTGGATTGATTTGAAACTTTGCACACTTATCAAGGACCGATGACAATGCAATAATTTAAACAGTTTGTCCCATTATCCTTACCATTAAAGCGTGTTTTTTAGAACTACAATTTATTTAGTAAGTTACCTACTCGTATAACGCCAGAATATATTACCCAAATATCATGAAACTTGAACATAACCGGTGAAATGAGAGATCTGCGTACCCCTTAAGAGCGTACTGGCGTGATGTTATGTTATGAAATGGTATAAACAACAAACAGACATGCGATTGCAGCAATTCCGAGAGATTTGCCGTTATTTATTGAAGAGTTCTGTTGTATATCTTCGAATTGCTTCGTCAGTCCTACACCAAATTAAAATGGGACCAATTTCGGAACATACTCTTTCAAACAAAAAAAGATTTTTTGTAATCGGTCTACAATTGACGGAGATATCGGTGAATTCGGTGAACATACACAAAAAAAAAAAACCAAACATACATAATGTCGAACATAGAACCTCCACCTTTTTGGGAAGTCGGTTAAAAAATACACATAATACATACCATTTTTTTTTCTAGGGTCATTCTTTCGCGTAAAATCTTAACACCGCGATTCAGAAAATGACTTTAAATGCACAACGCCATCTATCGAATACCGAGTTCAACTGTCAAAGTATCTGAATTGCGTGTGTTGTGTTAATTTTACTTCTTGAACACTTTAAATTCATCTAACTTTTGATAGAGTGAACCGATTGCGATGAAACAAAAACTAAGTAATTCTTAAAGATACGCACAATTTTTATGTATAAAAGTTATCTACATTGATTTCGTACATTTCACGTGATGCGTGCACAAATAAACAGACAAACAGATAAACAAACAAACAGACAAAAATTCCAAAAATGCTAGAAATGGGTTCTGTTGGTTATCCTTTAACACCCTGGCTATTTTTTTTGGTATTTTTTTCGATGTACAAAAAATATTTTTCTACAGATTTATTATATGTATTGATTGATGACTAAATATTATAAATGCTAAACTAACTCTGTCTGTCTGTCTGTTACCTTATCACGCTTAAACCGCTGAACCGATTTACATGAAATTTGATATGGAGATAGTTTGAGACCTTGCAAAGGACATAAACTACTTTTTTTGCATAAAACATGAACGGGGAGAAATGGGGGAGTGTTAGTTTTGTATGTAACTTCTTACCATGCAACTATCTTATTATGAACAGATTTAGATGAAATTTGGTATGGAGATAGTTTGAGACCCTGAGAAGGACATAGGTTACTTATTTTTGCATAAAACACGAAGGGGTAGAAATGGGGGAGGGTTAATTTTGTATGTAACTTCTTATCATGCAACTACTTCTTATTATGAACAGTTTTAGATGAAATTTGGTACGGAGATAGTTTGAGACCCTGAGAAGGACATAGGCTACTTGCATAAAATACGAAGGGGGAGTATTGGGGGATGGGGCGTTAGTTTTTTATGAAACTTCTTAATCTTAATAGGGCTTAATTCGAAGCTGAATTTTGTCAGGTGGTAGTATAATAGTACATTATGGTACAAGTGTGCAATGTTGGTGATTACCGCTGAGGCGCCATTGTCTTAAGAGAACTGAGGACGGTAATCATCAATACACACGTGTATCATACAACGTTTTTCAACACACTTGTGAAGAAAATAACACTAAAAAATCATTTTCAACAGTAAAAACGCTGAGTTTTTCTATTACTATTAACAAAGCTCAAGTATTAATACAAATTTATTCAATTAAATAAGTAAATCGTTTTTAGGTTAATGCTTCCTGTACCTATACAGGCTGAGTTTGCCAAGTGTGCGTGGATGGCCAAATCATCACTATGAAGCATAGCACAAAACAATCAAAGGAGTCACGGGGCCGATTTTGATTAAAACTGCAACATTGGATTTTCTCACCCTGTATGTCGACGACCAGAATTCATTGACAAAACTTATGTTAACGCGGGCGAAGCTGCGGGTAACAGCTAGTAGCCCAAACCAGCGTTGTTTCTTGTTTGTTTACTTGAGAGCATTACGCACATTTTAGTTGATTAATTGCCAACCAACGTCCATGTCTTTTTACTTTCATCCGTGAAACGTCCAAACTGTATTAAACGACCAGCCGTCTTTGACGTTACTCTGACGTCACGGTCTTTTGACGGCGGACGAAAATGAGGGACCGTTTGAAAAGGATTTTTTTAATTTATTTCTAGAATTTTCACGAACACTTCAAGGTTATTTTTAGAGAGTACTCACCTATTGTAAGGATAAGTTTGTTTGTTTTGCAGCATTTTGGTGAAATTGTGGCTGTAGTTTTGTTAAAATATGTTCAGTATTAGATACTTACTTTTTTTTTCGTAGTAATTCCTTATTTGTTTATAGGTGACATACTGCTAGACAAGCCTGTTATAGCTAGTGTATTTTATTTTACGGTTTAAAATTATTTATTTTTCAAAGATTAAAAATCACTTACGAGGAGAAATAAAATATAAAACAAAACATAAGCAATTTAAAGTACAGATGAGCACAGGCGGTAGGTATTCGAAAAAATAAGCTATTTACATTTCTGGGTTAGTTAGTAGGTAATTTGGATTAACTTTGTCATTTGTTATAACTAATACGGTCGACAGCTATTGAGCAGATAAAAGGAACGGTTTACATGGAGTGGGTTTTATTTGTTGGTTGGGGTTCATTTACATTTTAATATCAAGTATCATTCATGAAAATAAAGTTATATTAAAAAAAGATACCTTAAGGTTACACTAGTCGATCATTCTTCCATCCAAACGTAGTCTGGCGATTACTCCACTGATTGACGATGTACGTTCAAAATAAAAAAATATATCAATTTGTCTCATCATTATCTAGCCCTGTATGGAAACAATAAAGTAAAAAAAAAATATATAATTGAAAGTTATGAGCGTCGAAAGTTCCATATTTCAACACTAATTTAAATGCAACTTCGGGCGGCAATTAATACCATAAGAAGAAGGAAAATTGAAAAACGGCCACCATACAGGGATAGATTAGCAGTTCAACAATGCAAATAATTTTATTTTGAAAATATACATTTAGTCGTTTTTTCATGATATCTAGACTCCCAAAGGTCTGTTTGTAAAATTTCTCGCGCTCGTTTTCGTCCTAAATCATCATCCATTTCGCTACAAACTTAGAAAAGTGCCAATTCGTACGCGAACTAGCTCATCACAGCATCTATCTCTTTCGCACGTGTTGTCGGATGAGATAGCATGCATTTTAACCCCGCGCACAAAATAGTTCATGCCGTCGACTAGGGTAACCTTAAGCGGTGGGATCTCGTATTATTAGAAGAACGTCAACGGTCATTCCAAATATTTAAATGAAGTCTAGCATTTACGAAGTAAAAAACTAGTTTATGGTCGTTATGGATTGTTTAATGGCTCTCAAACACTGAGGTGACTGCTAAATGCAAATATGGATTCATTATTATTATTTTTATAGTATTCTTTCCTTATTTGTTGATAGGTAAGTTAGAAGAATGTCAACGGTCGTTCTTATATTTAAATGGTGTCTGGCATTTAATAAACGATATAAAAAAAACGATTTGAAGTTTGTCTAATGGCGCATAGAGTCTGAAATCACAACATTAGTTTGAGAAGTGTAGTATAAATTAAGTATTATTTTATGGCCCATTGTGTCTCTTTTAAATACATTTTATACCTAATTATTTAAAATTTAACAAGCGCTTTAGCAACTCTAGCATTACAACCTATCAAAATACAGCATTTTAAAATAGGATTTGACTCGTTCTTAACTTGGAATTCTCAATTCAAAAACCGGGGCATAAATCGTCGCGCGGTTTATTTTTTTCAGGGTTCGCTTTTCAAACTGTTTTCTTATTTTTTTACCAATCGCCTCACGGTTTTTCTAAGACTGTTTTGTTAAATGCTATCTGCTATTACAGATACATTTTTACAATAGTTTTTTCAATTTTAAATATCTAAGCTAAATTAATTAATTAATTATTATGGATCATGGTCCGAAATAAATGATTAATAATTAATAATAAAAATAAATAATACAGTCTCTTGGTCCCCCAAAAATATTATACTTCACATCACCGGACAACAAGACGTACGGCAATGCGCCACCGGTACATGGTGGACATCCCACCCATACGTACAAAGCGTTTTGCGAATACTTTCATTGTACGCACAGCTAAGGAGTGGAATTCCCTGCCGGAGTCTTTGTTTCCTGATAGCTGTTGTAGCTAGCTTTAGGTCTTTAAGTCAAGAATGAATAGGTTACTTCTAGACAAGCGTGCTTCACCGTCGACCACATTATCGCTTACCATCAGGCGAGATAGTAGTCAAACGCGAGCTTATCGATAAACTAGCTGTCCCACGCGGCTTCGCTCCCGTCAACTGGCTACGTACCTACACCTACCCTACACCTACCCTACACCTACCCTACAACTACCCTACACCTACCCTACACCTACCCTACACCTACCCTACACCTACCCTACACCTACCCTACACCTACCCTACACCTACCCTACACCTACCCTACACCTACCCTACACCTACCCTACACCTACCCTACACCTACCCTACACCTACCCTACACCTACCCTACACCTACCCTACACCTACCCTACACCTACCCTACACCTACCCTACACCTACCCTACACCTACCCTACACCTACCCTACACCTACCCTACACCTACCCTACCCTACCTACCCTTACTATGCGAATGTAACCTATAAACTTTTTTTCTACCGGCGGCGGCGATCTAATTAAAATTTAGAACATAAAAGCTGCTATTGTGAGTCAATCTTAAAAGGTAGACATATACTGTCGCGGACTTTTTTTTAGAACTTTTAAAGAAGAAAAATTCCATCACACATGATATTTGCGTAACTTAAACCGTTTACGCAGCGCACGCAACAAAAGCTCTCGAAAAGGAATATTTTTGCCCGTTTTTGCAACATTTTTCATTTATGCTCGGCTCCTATTGGTTCTAGCGTGATGTTATATAGCCTATAACCTTCCTCGATAAATGGACTATCCAACACAAAAAGAATTTTTCAATTCTAACCAGTAGTTCCTGAGATTAGCGCGTTCAAACAAACAAACAAACAAACAAACTCTTCAGCTTTATAATATTAGTATAGATAAATAAAAAATACTTAGAAGGAAAGATCTGTATTTTTGTATGTAACGAATAAACATAAAAACTACTGGACCGATTTCAAAAATTCCTCCACCGATGGGAAGCTACACTATCCCCGGGTGACATAGGCTACTTTTTATTCCTGTATTCCCACGGGAACGGGAACTATGCGAGTGAAACCGCGAGGCGTCCGCAAGTATTATATTTTAACAAAAAAAAGATTACAATGTCGCTTATTGTTATCCAAACAGATGCCAGCCCAACCATAGCTAAGTTATTCAAATGTTTTAATTACGACCTATTGATAGCAAAACACCTGTTACCGAAAATCTCAACATAATTATGATTAAATTGTCTAAAGCCACTTCCATAAACAATAAAATAAAAGTCGTTAACATCTGTCTACCAATGTATTCCAATATTTTAAATCTGCTTTTCCCGCTACATTCTGTCGATAGAGTCGAACGAACAAAAATGTTCTAAACAGACAGCTATTTTATAACTATTTCGAAGTTTATTTTTGCATAAATTGTTACATGATCATACCCAATGTCTGGTTATAAAAATACCGGACAAGTGCGAGTCGGAACCGAGTGTTCCGTAATAGGTACATATTATAAATAGTTCAGGAATCGAGTCTCACAGTTTTTTCCGAGCTTTTCCCGAAATTTCGTTTCCAAAACCATACCATAGTTTCCATTACTTATATTATTGTGTTTTATTAACCGTAGACTTAATTAAATAAAAATAAAAAAACTCACGGACACACACATTCATGTCATCCCAAGCCAAGGCCGTTTTTTTTACGTTAACTTAGAAGTTTGATTTTTTCACAGTTTCTAGGGACTGTAGACCTGAGTATATGGTTTTAATTTGAACTCGATGCTTTCACGCGTTCCCGAGTTTAAGTGTCTTGACAGAAAGACGAACAGACAGACAGACAACAAATTGTTTATTTAATGATTCTGATTTTTTCCTTTTGAGTTACGGAACCCTAAATAAACAGATTGTATAATCGGTAAATCATCAAAAATCCAAGTGGTAGAATATTAAAATAAATAAACACTTTACTATTTATGAGCACAGAACATTAACAACATAATTCGAATACCACTAACCTCCACACCAGGATACCCTCAGTCGTGGATATTCATATAAAACTGTCAAAGAATAACAGGTTAGACTAGTATTTCAAAGAATAACAGGTTAGACTAGTATTTCAGAGAATAACAGGTTAGACTAGTATTTAAGCATACAAAAAACATTATAATATTCTAAGTGGAAATTTCATTACACACCTAAATATCAATATAACAACACAAAACGTTGTAGAAACACCTGTTCATCTAGGAGCTAATGACCAAAACGATTACCAAACGGACGGACGTATGGAAGGCTATTTTTGGCTGCCACTAAAATCCATTAAGACATTTAAAAGTATTTAATTGAATACTTTACTAATGAGGCTAGGAATAGATGGGCATTTTAAATAGGGTTTATTTCTGTCCGACCAGCTGTATTACCTTTAATGACATGTGCATACACACGTATTAGGCCCTTTAGCTGCCGATGTTGATCTATTGAGAATTCTGATAGAGCATGGCGGTTTCTATAACGGCGCGTGAGACGGGTTAGGAAATTAAAACAAGTACGAATCGGACTCGCGCACGGTGGGTTTCGTACCATTATTGCAAAAAACAATCCCACGAGCCCCACTTAATTATTTATTTCATTCTGTTTTTAGTATTTGTTGTTATAGCGGCAACAGAAATACATCATCTGTGAATTTCAACTGTCTACGTCTAGCTATCACGGTTCATGAGATACAGCCTGGTGACAGACGGACAGACAGATGGATCGTGGAGTCTTAGTAATAGGGCCCCGTGTTTACCCTTTGGGTACGGATTAAGGAACAAGTCGTATCGGCCGCGACTTACAAGTTGTAGATCGTGGGTTCGAGCCCAGGCAGGCGCTTTACTTTGTGTAAATTATTTCATCACCACTGCTCTCAAAAACGGTGAAGTAAACATCGTGAGGAAACCGGCATGTCCTAGAACCAAAAATTCGAATACATGTGACAGCCACCAACCTGCACTGGATTACGGCCCATCCCCTCTCACAGAGAGGAGGCCTGACTCCCAGCAGTGGGGACATCAAAAGGCTGATGATGATGATGTGACTGTAGGTACGGTTTATTTAATGAAAAATGTAAAGGCTCTCGTTTTAATTATACATGCGGGTTGTTTTGATTTCCTTGAGTTTTATCCAATCTCTTTTAATTTCAGATTGTGAAATTATAAGTACCTAGCTACTTATGACGTTGTAAGTTTTACCAGCTCAATTTATTTCATGAGACCGAGACCCTCGTCGAGAAACTCGTGGTTAATTAAGAACAGCCGCACTGGTCGATCATCAAGGTTAAGCAACGCTTGACGAGGTCGGTCCGTGGTGGGTGACCATTTCAACTTACCGAGTTTCCTCCGTGCCTCGGAAAGCACGTTAAGCTGTTGGTCGCGGCTGTCATTTGAAGATCTTTGACAGTCGTCCGGGTAGTCAGAAGCTTGAGATCTGACATCAGTCTTACCAAGGGGTATCGTGTTATCCAGTTTCTGGGTTGAGGAGGTCAGATAAGCAATCGTTCCATATAAAACACTGGTACTCAGCTGAATCCGGTAAGACTAGAAGCCGACCCCAATATAGTTGCGAAAAGGCTAGGCAGATTGATTGAAACCGAGGCTCTTAGGTTCTTGTTTTTCTCTCTTTTATTTAATTCTTTCAAGTTTTCTCTTATATGAATAGTCAAAGGCATACACAACATGAGCCTAAGTAAACAAAATTATAGAATACGTCTAGAACCAATTGGCATAGTGACGTCATCTAAACAAAATACTAGCGCAGGTGACTATACGTCGATATCGGTACAAACAACATTAGTATTTGACAAAATCCGGTACGTTTTTAACGGTTACGTAATACTTGACTGGTCAGGTCCCTCGTCTATGAAGCCTGTTTGTTTAACTCCTAATTTTAATGTAAGTACACTTACCTTAATTTGAGGCTTTTGACCACTAATTGATCATATCGTAATCATCATTACAGCCGAAAGACGTCGACTGGACATAGGTCGCCCCAAGCGTCACCATACACTAATTGACCTTGCGTTTTAAACTGCGCGATATATGAGGCAAATTTGATATCTGTGTGCTTAGTGCGAGTTTTTAAACGTACTCACTCGTGTTAACGTAAACGATCTCTTATGTCAAAATGTATACAAAAAAAGAGGTTTTGCCTTGCCGTTACCAGACGGCGCTTATCCAGTTTCAATATACATTTTGACATAAGAGATCGTTTACGATATCACGAGTGAGTACGTTCAAAAACTCGCACTAAGCACACTGAAGGTGCAATTAAACTCCAGCCTTATTGTGTAAGTGAAGCGACCAATCAAATAGACGAAAACACATCGCGTCTTTCATCTTGCTTGCATGTGATTGGTTGACTCTTTGCCCTTTGCCTTGCCGAATTCACTTACGCAATATGGCTGCGGTTCAGTGTCCTAAGATTCCTTTCCTTCTGCAGTTCTGCCTTTGATTTTCTAAACGTTTTATTAAAGTTCTTCTTACTTTATAATAATATCATCCTCTTACTATACTTCTGCAGGGTAAATCTTTCTTCTCATACAGAGAAGACACGAGCATTACTAATCACTATCAATAGGGAACTATCCGCAAAGCTGCGCTCAGATGGCGCCACAGGTTTCTGCGTAAACAAACTAGAGAAGGGCGTTTTCGGTTTTTTGCGCAAACGGTTATGTATGTGTTTTCATATCGACATCGAAAACTGTTTTCAGATATCGATATCAGTAGTACAGTTTGCAAAAGTTAAAATGTTATTTAGATGAGCAAACTAACAACGAACACGAAATAATACTTAGAAAAATAGGTAGCGCATATGGTTCCTAACGTTTGTGAAGTTTGAGTTTTGTTCGTAGTTCGTACGTTTTCGCATTGTTACGATTTTAAGTATTGAATTATTCGTTCTCACACGCTAGTAAGGTTTTAATTAGATACAGCTTTTGTAATATCGGTTATTTTGATATCGATATGATATGATATTATCTAACACATATCCGATATAAGTTACGTTTAGATATATCGGACACATCCCTAAAAAAAAACCAAACTGTCAAAGTCCAGCGACAAAATTTCGCAGTTTATGTATACAAAATATAAAACAAATAGTGAAAGAAAAATGAAGCTAACTAACTTACCCAATATTATTATTTGGTTTTTGAACACAAGTTATCTTAAAAACAGTAAAAAAGAGTTCGGTAACCACAAACAGTAGTAGACGCCATGTTGTTATGTTTTTGTTTACTCAGAGCCGTTAAGAGCCATCTGGCGGGAGCAATTGGCAGTAATGTTCCCTATTAGAAAGCTCATGGCGAGTTGATGATCATAACTTACTTTATAATCTTCCTCTTCCTCCTGCCCTTAGCCCATGTTACTTGGGGTCGGCACAGCAAATCTCCTTCTATACCGTCCTGTCCCACGTCACGTTATCACTGACTCCCTTCTCTTTCAGCTCACTCCTGACCTCACACAGTCCATGCATCTCTTCACTTACTTTTTATTATTCATTTATAATTTCCTTCTACTGCATCAGTGTTTACCTACAAGCAGTAATACTTATTTAAATATAGTCTCGTTGCCTTGCCAAACACTCTGATTGCTCATATTTCATACTAGCTTCAAAGCTAGTATAACTAGTCGTTTGGCTTGCAAATTCGCTATAAAGTCAACGGTTTTATGTTCATATTCATAATCTGTATGTTATTATTAAGACTTGGGAGACGGTAGTTGGCTGACTACATTTAAGGTTCTGCTCAGTCGTTGATAATTTTCTTTGTCTCACTTGAACATTTATCAGTTGTTGGGATCGGTGTGTAGAATTAAATATATAAATGATACCTATGTATTCTAAGTCTGTCCGTATAACGATACAACTGAAACTGATATATGGGCAGATTTGTGTCGTTTCAAATTTCTCAAATACCGAAAATCAATTTTCTAAAGTAGAAACTTCAATTGGACATAACAACTGTGTTTAATCCAATTCAAACTTCTACTTTAAGGTTATACTAATCGAAAATTCTTCCATACAAACGTAGTCTAGGGATTATTCCACTGTTTGACAATGTACGTTCAAAATAAAAACTGATATCAATTTGTCTCATCATTATCTAGCCCTGTATGGAAACGAAAAAGTAAAAAAAGAAAATATTTGAAAGTTATGAGCGTCGAAAGTTCCACATTTCGACACTAATTTTAACGCATTTTTGGGCGCGAATAAATACCATAAGAAGACGGAAAATTGAAAAACGGCCACCATACAGGGATAGATTAGTAGTTCAACAATGCAAATAATTTTATTTTGAACAGATTCGTTTAGTCGTTTTTTCATGATATCCAGACTCCCAAAGGTCTGTTTATAAAATTTCGCGCGCTCGGTTTCGTCCTAAATCATTATCCATTTCGCTACAAATTTGCAAAAGTGTGTATTCGTACGTGAACTAGCTTCCTACTGGTCATCACAGCATCAATCTCTTCCGCACGTGTTGTCGGTTGATATAAAATGCATTTTAACACCGCGCACAAAATAGTTCGTGCCGTTGACTAGTGTAATGTAACCTTAAGAGAAATGGCCAAGCCTATATCTGCGCAGCATACAATAGTCAAAACAAAGCTGTCCAAGCCGTGTGTCAAGTTTATTTTCATATTGTCTGCGCTTTAATTACATGAATTGGTGTTAATAAATTCTTAATTGTCTTATGCAGCTGTGCAAAAACAAATTTGTTAGCATCGTTTTTTAAAGAACTTTCGATAGCGTTTTCTACTTCGACTTCCTGTGGTGAAAATTACATAAGAACTCAGAAAAGTCTGCTGAAAAACCATGGTCAAAGTTTATAAATTAATTCATAAACTTTTGTTAGATAACCCGTGATAAGACCATGATTTTTCAGCAGTCCACCTAGGCAGGTAGGGTAGATCTGAAATCATAACGACCTAATTGCCACCAAAACCACATTTGGCTACCACGCACTTTGCATTTGATGTTTTCTGGATTTTCACTAGGTACTTTAGGTACTCAGATTAAGTTCCTTATTTTGAAATATCTATGTCACTTAAGAATATATTTTCCTTCTTTCCAGGGTTGTGTTCTAGTCTGCTATGCGGGCGCACAGAGAAGCTAGAGTTGGGCAGCAACAGCGGGGCGGGGGCTGCGCTTGCGCTCGCGCTAGTGCGGCCCCCCTCTACACCCCGCGCCAACTGCCAGCTCAGCCTCACCGCCCCTGAAGCAGCCGCCTTCGCTGTCAGGCTTATTGATGTTAAGGTAAGATTTCTCTTCTAATCAAACGTGTTCCATTGTCGACCAAACCATCGCTTACCATCTGGTGAAATAGTGGTAAAACGCGAGCAAATCACATAAAAATAACAAAAACGCATTCGACAATGACCGCGCTTTAGGTCATGTCAGCGCCTTTAATTAAAAACATATTATGGGCCTTCAAATCTTACAATTTGCGGACACCATAGGTTTTCACGGATTTCACGCTGCTGTTATGTCAACGTGCCTCCAAGAATACAAGATGTTTATTTAAGGCGCCGATTCCCTTGAGTAGCTGATTTTAAAATGAGAATCACGTCAAAATGGCCAGTCGTAATTTTTTGAAAAAAATATATGTTATATTAGACTATTTTCTTAATAATTTGATCTGAGCAAATTTTGAGTTTAATTCGTATAACATAGTGTAATTTATTTGTAAAATTATGTCTAAAACGGACAAAAACACGACAATCACACTAAAACCGCTGGGCGTATTTTAATGAAATCGACACCATCTCAAATACAATTTAATTATCTACATTTTGATCTGAGGATTTTTTTTTAAAGTCATAGAATAATAAGGAAAGTACAAAAAACTACTAAATTTTGGGTCGCGCGGGTGTGAAACGAGTGCGCGTTTTGTTCCTTGAGGTCGTTGGGGTTATATTAGTCGTCGTCTTAATGAAAAACATATTGTGGGCGTTCAAATCTTACAATTTGCGGACACCATAGGTTTTCAAGGATTTCACGCTGCTGTTATGTCAACGTGCTTCCAAGAATACAAGATGTTTATTTAAGCCCCAAATAATGAACCTATACTAGAACTTATAAACGAAGTTATGCTCAAACAAGTTTATATGCTGCTAAATCGTGAACATTAGATAACTTATCAAACGATCCTAGTATCAGAGCGAAACCATTTTTTTTATAAACCTGTTCATAATATCATACATATCACGTAATGGCGGCTTTGATGCTAATCGATTACGCTAGCACTTAGCACTTTTATCGCTTGTTTGTATTCACAATAAATCAATATTGCGAAGCATGTTCAACTGGCATTGTCAGCCGTGGGTAAGATAAAGGATAATGAGAGGATTTGGCGAATATTTAAAGCCTATATTCGAGATTGTGTCCTCCAACTGGACTCCACTTTAAATCATCAAATGGATAGTTACAGATTTTTATTTATTGACATTAATAGAAGCTTTTTTCCGTTGTCATGGAGACGAACGAGGACAGATAAATAATAATTCATTGTCGTCAATAGGGAACTATCCGCAAAGCTGCTCTCAGATGGCGCCACAGGTTTCTGCGTAAACAAACTAGAGAAGGGCTTTTTCGGTTTTTTCGGTTATGTATGTGTTTTCATATCGATATCCAAAACGGTTTTCAGATATCGATATCAGTAGTACAGTTTGCAAAAGTTAAAATGCTATTTAGATGAGCAAACGAACAACGAACACGAAATAATACTTAGAAAGATAGGTAGCGCCTATGGTTCGTAACGTTTGTGAAGTTTTGCGTTTTGTTCGTAGTTCGTACGTTTTCGCATTGTTACGGTTTTAAGTTTTGAATTATTCGTTCTCACACGCTAGTAAGGTTTTTATTAGATACAGCTTTTGTAATATCGGTTGTTTTGATATCGATATGATATCTAACACATATCCGATATAAGTTACGTTTAGATATATCGGACACACCCCTTAAAAAAAAAAAACAAACTCCAGCGACAAAATTTCGCAGTTTATGTATACAAAATATAAAACAAATAGTGAAAGAAAATGAAGCTAACTTCCCCAATATTATTATTTGGTTTTTGAACACAAGTTATCTTAAAAACAGTAAAAAAGAGTTCAGTAACCACAAACAGTAGTAGACGCCATGTTGTTAAGTTTTTGTTTACTCAGAGCCGTCAAGCGCCATCTGGCGGGAGCAATTATTGGCAGTAATGTTCCCTATTCCGCCACACGATTCAATCAATGAATCGAGTGGCGGAATTGACATAGAATGTAGAATACCCAGATGTAAATATTTGCGATTGGAAAAATTTTATTTGCTGAAGTAAGAAAAATTACATTTTGTTCAATCTCCTATGGTATGTTTTTGAGCTAATAATTATGTAGTATTAAGCGAATAAATAAATGGTGATGATGTGAAACATTCTGCCAATATCAGAATTGATAGGGCAAACGTGTGAGAAATTAAACCAAAACAAATTGGCTGAATTCGTCGCCAAAGAAACCCAGGCTAATGCAACTTGCCTGGGTTTATTTCTGATTTCTTCACTACCAGCTTGCTAGTTCTATGACCCATAACTATAATTACCAGTATTATCCATGATCCTACCTACACCTCGTAATTGACTAGTACAGTATGACTACACTATGCAGTTGTAACTGTGGTTACAATGTACCTACGTGACTGCGTCTGTGGTTTGCTGGTTACACGGAATAAAGGCATGCTCTGTTGAAAATTGTGGTCTAATAATAAATAATAAAATTAAAATAAAAAAGCCTTTTATTTCATACATTAAAGAATAATATCATTATCATTTTTACATAAGTATTTTTTTACATGGTGATAATTTATAAAAGAGTTAGGTATAGTATTTTTTTTTAGTTTGTTTCAATGTCATATACTATTTTATAGCTTTCATAATATTTTTCATTTCATTATTTTTTTTTATTTATGTATTTATTGCTATAAAAATTAAATATATTTAATGTTCAAATTAAATTCCAATTTCAATTATTGCAATAGATAATATGTCAAATGTATAGATTAAATTTAAATTTCAATATGAATATTCATTAAATAGATTTTAATTAAAATAATGATTGAATATTTAAATAAAATATCGTGCATGCATGAACCCCTCAAGAAGTGAGGGTAAAGGCCTCCTCCAGAGAACCCCATCGGTCGCGGTCTTTGGCTACTGTCAGCCAGTTTTTCCCTGCAACTCGTGTGATGTCATCTGTCCATCTAGTTACAGGTCTTCCTCTTTTCCGAGTGCCTGTCGGACCTGGCCATGACGTCATGCGAACCGTCCATCGCTCGTCTAATACTTTGAGGCAATGAATATGTTGCTTGGAAGCGTTGCTGGTCACGAACTCACGATATCTATGATGTTTAAAATCATGTTCGTCAGTTCATATTACTTGGCATAGATAAACTATTCTTCTTTCATCCAAGTGGAGAGTAAATACAAACAAAGTCAGTCGGAAATTCTTCTAAAATCTAGTCGTTAATTGTATTAGCTAATTGGACAGTGACATAACGGAGTAATTAAATGTGTAATAATAGGTTGCAAATGATGATGCCAGTTTAGCAGATTTTGTTACAAAACAATCAGGTCGTTGCTAATTGTTGTGTGCAATAGTTTTGTGTTAATTACTCGTACTAATTGAAATTAAACACTTCATTATTTTTTAAACAGTTGCTAAGTGGTCTAGAATAAATCTGTAAATAATGAAATCAAAATCAATTTTTTATTTTTATTTTACATAGGTCTACATGGGCACTTATAAAACGTCAACAAAAGGTGCACGGTTCGGGTTAGTCGTTTCCTATGGAGAAGAACCGGCAAGAAACTCCATGGTTACTCTTTTTATTGTTTTCATGGTTCTGAAAACTCTCTTCTATCGTTCTTTGAGTATGGAAGGACCGTAACCTGTAGTTTCTACCGACACCCCTGAGGAAACGAAGCAAGGGGATATGATAGTAAGGGAAATGACCTAGAATCTTCAAAATCGTCGTCATTTCAGCCAATAGACGTCCACTGCTGGACATAGGCCTCTGCCGGTTCTCGCTACATCGACCGGTTCTCGTCTCGCATCGAGCGGATGCCCGATTCCGGTCCCTCCTTGAATGATTTTTCCCAATTTATTTATTTCATATTTTAAACTTTACATTACGAAGGCAGCCTTGGGCATTCTCTACCAGTCAGACCTGTGAGACCTAGACTGATGGCGAGATAACATGACATTTCAAGGCAAATTGAACACATTCCATTCATTCATTCATTCACATTCATTATTTTATACGTATACACTCACACACAGCGACTCACCTACTGTGTTTATTTATACTATTTTAATATTATATATCTTGTTCTATTTTATATTTCTTAAATATGATAATATGATCCGTTTCCGTAAATGTGTCCGTGGCATCAACAGTGGGCCCTATCAGAATATCAGCGCAGCGTTATTTTCTTTTTGATATCGTTGCACATGCTGAGATAGGAGCCTTTTTGGTCTCGCACGGGGTAATTTATTTTTATTTTTTATTATTGTTTGTGTTTTTCTTATCTCGTGTCTCCTGTGCGGGTCACAAATAAATATTTTTCTTTCTTTCTGTCTTACCGATTTCGAAATTTTCCGCATACTATCTGAAAAACCTACTCATTCTTAATCAAGTAATTGTCACTACAATAAGAGGGCGTGACTTCCTTCACATTTCGTCACAAAATGCTTGTCTAGACATCGTGACATCGCAGTCGTTACAGATGTGGTTTTCCTCAATATGACATTGACCTCAGGTAAAAACATCTATTATTACGGTTCACCTTTTTAGGGTTCCGTACCCAAACGGTAAAAACGGGATCCTATTACTAAGACTTCACGATCCATCTGTCTGTCTGTCTGTCCGTCTGTCACCAGGCTGTATCTCATGAACCGTGATAGCTAGACAGTTGAAATTTTCACAGATGATGTATTTCTATTGCCGCTATAACAACAAATACTAAAAACAGAATAAAATTAATATTTAAGGGGGGCTCCCATACAACAAACGTGATTTTTTTGCCGTTTTTTGCTCGATATTAATAACGGCAACAGGTAAACGCTTGAAATATTCACAGAATTTTTAGTTGTATATTCACTTCATAAATAATTATTAAATTAAAATTCAATAAATTAAGGGGGGCTCCCATACAACAAACGTTTTTTGCGATAATGGTGCGGAACTCTTCGTGCGCGAGTCCGACTCGCACTTGGCCAGTTTTTTCTTTCTGACATAATATCTTTGAAGATGAACGTTTTCCTTGAAGGATGTTAATTACACATTTGCTAGCAGAAAATATTTAGAATTTTTGTGGTTAGCTAATAGCGAGAAATTTTAATGTCTGTGGTTTTCTTATTTGGATAGAAAGTGACTTTTAATTTACTGTCTATTTTATACTTTATTGCAATGCAGGCTTAAGGGGCCGTCCATTAATCACGCGTTTTTTTAGAATTCTCCCGCCCCCCTCTCCCCCTTGGTGATACTTGGTAAGGTTTAAGACTAACCACCCCCCGCCCCCACCCAAAATCACGTGTATTTTTTTAGTACATACAAAGAATCTTAAAAATTTTAGAATATTATCTTTGAATACAGGATAATCTAATTTTATTCTGAAATTAAGGACCAAGATAAAAATGCCTAGACAGAAGGGTTGCAGTTGTAGGTTTTTTTTGACTGGCATAAAAATAATATTACACGCGCAATAACACTACACGCCGCTTTTCGTTTTAGAAATTGCGCGTTTGGCGAAAAAATAAATACACGTGATATCTTACTACACCCCTTGTGATATTTCGTGATTTTTGCTAAACCCCCTCCCCTTTTGCAAGCCTCGCGTGATTAATGGACGGTCCCTAAATTAAAATGATGGTGCTGTACGGCTGATATTTTTCTTATTTCAGATTTGGATCCGTAATAAAAAGTTGTTTTTATTTATTACTACTTTTAGCCCCTGAAAGATTTCAAATGAGTTAAAAGTCAACCTGGACAAGAACATATATTGTATTCCGGCTTGGGATCAAAAGATTAAGGTTACACTATTCGAAAATTCTTCCATACAAACGTAGTCTAGGGATTACTCCACTGTTTGACGATGTACGTTCAAAATAAAAAAATATGTCAATTTTTCTCATCATTATCTAGCCCTGTATGGAAACAAAAGAGTAAAAAAGAAAAATGATTGAAAGTTATGAGTGTCGAAAGTTCCATATTTCAACACAAATTTTAACGCATCTTTGGGCGGCAATAAATACCATATGAAGAAGGAAAATTGCAAAACGGCCACCATACAGGGATAGATTAGTAGTTCAACAATGCAAATAATTTTATTTTGAAAATATACATTTAGTCGTTTTTTTCATAATATCTAGACTCCCAAAGGTTGGTTTATAAAATTTCGCGCGCTCGTTTTCGTCCTAAATCATCATCCATTTCGCTACAAACTTGCAAAAGTGCTAATTCGTACGCGAACTAGCTTCTTACTGCTCATCACAGCATCTATCTCTTTCGCACGAGTTGTCGGATGAGATAGCAGGCATTTTAACCCCGCGCACAAAATAGTTCGTGCCGTCAACTAGTGAACCCTTATTATATACCCCGTGTCCGTGAATTTTCGGTTCCAAAGTAGTCGTAGTACTTCTTGTAGGGATGTTTACGCACTACATCCGAACTCTATCCGTCACAATCTGTCATAATGCAGAACATTTTGAACTCGTAACTCAAATCACGGACACGGACGTGTATTTCGTAACCGCCCTAATACTTACATAAATTGTAGTTCTAAAAACTAAAAAACACGCTTTAATGGTAAATTGAACTAAAAAGTCGCTAATCCTGAAGATCTTGGTAAGGCAAAACAAACACACAAACAAACTATTTAAACGCGCCCGGTAGAATCAACTTTCATTATTTGTAATTTTTAATTTTTGTTTGACATTCAAAAGTGCCGCTTATTGGCCTGGTTTAATAAACATATTTGACTTTAACTTTGGCTTTGACTAAATTATTGCATTGTCATCTTTCCTTGATAAGTGTGCAAAATTTCAAATCAATCCCACGTTTTGAAGGGGGTGAAAATCACGTTCAAAGATTCCGTTACATTGATACATAGATACATATTATACCAAGCTAATAAAAGCGTGTTAAAAACCAGGTAGGATAAGATGATTGGTTTAGTTGCTAAGCATACTAAGTTAGAACAGGAAGGTCATAAGATTAATTAATAGTTGTTACTGCTTGTTTAATAGTTTATCAACTAATATAACTTTTTATGACCAAATAACATAGGTGTGTTGCTATCTAGCTACTTCGTATGACCTCGATGACTAAAAAATACGCAGTTTAATAGGTTTTCAAGAATTTACATCATGTAGTAAAATCAATTATTCCATGGTGCACGTCGACTTATAGTTACTCATAGCACGTGCAGGACCGAATAATCAATTATGTGAGGCGATCTGTTATCGAAGTTTTATCGACAATGGTCGAGGCTTTTAAGGTATGAGTAAGTATTTTGTAATACACAAGTTTGCAACTTCGAATGTAAGACTAGTTTAAATGTTCAGTCATTGTTCTAAATTCCTATAAAATCTGTGGATGTTACTGAAGTCTCATACTATCGGACCACCAAATGTAATGCAGGTTAGTAGATGCTATTGTTATCCAAACCCTAAACAGGCTTGGGAAGCACAACAGGGTAAGACTAATGTGGGTCCCTGGACACAAAGAATTCCATGGTAACGAAGTGGCTGATGAACTGGCAAGAGATGGCTCAGCAAATAACGTTGTGGGTCCAGAACCATGTGTAGGCATCTCGACGTGTGTCGTAAAAGCCGCATTCAGGGAGTTTGCAGACCACAGACAACAAACTTGTTGGCTGTCTAATACCGGTCTACAACACTCCAAGAAATTTCTAGGCTCTACGTTCCAAGCCCGGGCATGTATTTGGAATATGAGCAGGCGGCAAATCCGCTACCTGCTTGGGGCCTTTACTGGGCACTTTGGAACCAACGATATGCTCATGAAGATGGGTCTAACCGCGACACCCATGTGCAGGTTGTGTGGAGAACATACGGGACGCATGGAGCACCTACTGTGCACATGCGACGCACTGGCTGGTAAGCGAATGAGTCTCCTAGGGGTTGGATATCCAAAACCAGAAGACTATAGGCTCATATCTCCTAGTGTCGTTGTAAAACTCATGAAAACAGTTTTCAACGAGATTGAGGAGGAGTAAGTTATCTAGGGGACCACAATAGATCCCAATGGGTCGAAGTGTCCGAGTTATTTCTCGGCCCCTCCATAAGATAAGAATGCAGGTTACCATCATCACTTGGTTGATATGCTGCCTAATCGTACACAGCGCTTCTTCTCCTTATTTTGTATACGCAAAGCCATTTATGGAGTTCTCTGCCAGCATTCAAAGCAAAAGTAAACAGCCATCATCTATGCTTGTTCCATTTTAGACCATTGGTTTTCAACCAAAAAGTTCAAGATTACGAACTGGCTCATCACGGACTAAGAAATTACAAAGAGGTACCTAACCGAACAAACTACACCAATCCATACAATATAATATTACAAATGCGAAAGTATTAACTCTGTCTGTCTGTTACCTTATCACGCTTAAACCGCTAAACCGATTTAGATGAAAGTTGGTATGGAGATAGTTTGAGACCCGGGAAAGGACATAGGCTACTTCTTTTTCATAAAACACTAAGGGGAAGAAATGGGGGTGGGGTAGTTTTGTATGAAATATCTTATGGCTTAAACCGCTGAACCGATTTAGATGAAATTTGACATGGAGATATTTTGAGACCCTGAGAAGGACATAGGCAAGTGTGCGTGGATGGCCAAAATTGTTTGTTTTGTACTATTCTTCATAGTGATGATGAAGAATAGTACAAAACAAACAAAGGAGTCACGGGGCCGATTTTGATTAAAACTAAAACTGCAACATTGGATTTTCTCACCCTATTTTTGACAACCAGAACTGATCGACAAAACTTATGTTAACGCGGGCGAAGCTGCGGGTATCAGCTAGTAAACTACTCGTATAAATGTCACACATTTTGTGAGATTGTTGAGTAAGTATTACACGAATTGTGACACTCATTAGGCTAAACTGGCCTTCCTTGTGCCACAAAGGCTGTAATTGTGATAATCATGCCCATATTGACTTGAGCACGCACTCACGGAAGACAAATTGCGACTTGTTGCGCAAATCTTTGATATTTGCCCACTTTGAAGTCTTGAAGGACCAATTTACGTAATATAAAATTGTATTTTTTGGTCACACTTTATATTTTACGCTATAAAAACCATACCATGCTCGTAATTTCAACGCTGTACATTGAATAGACTTGCCTCCAAAGTTTTTATTTTTTAGCACAATTGTTCGAAAGGTACGTAGGCTTTTACCCTATTCAATTATTATTGTTTATTTATTTTTAAACGACTTCAAGAAGAAGGAGATGAACCGATTTTGATGATTCTTTTTAGGGTTCCGTACCCAAAGGGTAAAAACGGGACCCTATTACTAAGACTCCGCGATCCGTCTGTCTGTCTGTCCGTCTGTCACCAGGCTGTATCTCATGAACCGTGATAGCTAGACAGCTGAAATTTTCACAGATAATGTATTTCTGTTGCCGTTATAACATCAAATATTAAAACCAGAATAAAATTGATATTTAAGTGGATATTTGCGATAACGGTACGGAACCCTTCGTGCGCGAGTCCGACTCGCACTTGGCCGGTTTTTTTATTTGAATGGTTCTCATGTGGTCTCATTTAAATTTGATCAAGATCTGATGAAGAACTTCGGAGATATACAACAGAAATCTTCAATAAATGACGGCAAATATCTCGGGCTAACTGTAATCGCATGTCTGTTTATTGTTTACACCATTTCATAGTAACACGCCGATACGTTCCGGGCTACGCAGATGTGTACAGTCAGTTCACCCTGGTACACTCTAATTCACCAGTTGTCTCATGTTAATCTGTTATTCTATTCTGGCATAAATGTGGGCATTATTGATATGACCACGGCAAAAAGTGTTATTTTTCTCCAAATAATTTAACCGACTTCCAAAAAAAAACACTAAAAAGTGAAAAATAACTTCAATTAAAGAAACAAAAACACAAGACACCGACTTCCGAAATAGAAGTTATTTTTAAGTCGTTTTTTTTTTGTAAATAAGTTTTTTTTGGCTTTGGGTTTCAGCAATATACGTTTTGTCTGTGCAGAATGTACTATTTTTCTATCTATTTGGAGACTATAAAAATCATGCAAAATACAGTTAGGTTCAAAAAACATTAATTCTATTACAAACCATTGCGAGAGACTTTTGGCAATAATACCCAAGATTCCATGCCAAACATGGTGTCCTAACTTTACAACTCAATTTGTGATACCTCTTACAAAATCCCGTTAGATGATGGTGTCATCCCATTGTTTGTCAACATCTTCTGATCGTGTAGTAACCAGGAACCCATTACATTCATATATGGTGGTCAAACGAGGCGTAGACAATGGTCTAACTGCCGATCTTTGGACATCATGGCGCCTTGGTAGGTAGATGTGTCTGATGTGTACTGTTACTTACTGAACATACTTTCATTTCAGTATAACACTAGCTGTGGCCGCGGCTTCGCTCCCGTCGACTGCCTACCCTACCTATCTACCCTACCATTTTTTTTTTTTTGGGTGTGTTATCATCCAATGACTTCTCCCGCTCTGGGTGAAGCGGGAGGGCGTGTCAGACTTTTACTGACTAAAACCCACCCGTGTTCCTTCAGTTGCTTGAGCCAGGGCCGCGGTAACTATTTTAAAATTTATCCGCGACCCAGACAGGCATCGGCCCTAGCGGACCCCGTCAATTTTGCTGACATCTCTTTGAGGCGCGCGTGGAACACTACGCGCCGTCGACTCGGACATGGTCCTTATCTGGCGGCGAGCTACGTTACTCGCCGTCTGCAAGCCCGCGCCTACGGTGGCCGGGCATCGGCATGCGACCCCCGACGCATCTACCCTACCCTACATAACAACCATTTTTTTTTTTCATAAGCATCTTCTTATTCATGTGATGGCCTAAGTTTTGATAGTTTATAGGATTATTCACGCTTTGTTCTCTAGAAATCGAAGCGCTTCCAAACATCCTTCATAATGCGCACAGCAAAAGAGTGGAACTCACTGCCTGCGTCTGTGTTTCCGAACGCATACAACCCGAATCTCTTCAAAGTTAGAGTGAATAGGCTTCTTCTGGGTAAGCTCACTCCATCGTCGACTCTGTCTCTGTCACCTCTGACCTAGACTAGAGTCAAGAGCAAACCCAACACAAATACAAAAAAATGTACCTGATATTTAACTGAATGAATTTGCCACATTAGGTGACCAAGTCAATCATGGCATCAGTGGTATTTTTTTAGATCCTCGAACACATGCTTTGTTATGCATCGCAGATTATTAATTTTGTGTGTAATATTTTTCTTGTAGATACAGTGGATATTACCATCAATTAACATAATTTTTATATACTGAAATTCGTGCTAACTATCTAACGAAGCTTTCGTGATTTACTAAACACATTTAAAAAACAATAAATCTTTCTATCCAGGCTTTTCCGCCAAAGGAAAATGACTACAGACAAAGTAAATTTGTATGTAAATAAGTCCGTTTTTACCAGAAAAACTGTCATCGAGGTCGCACGACTAAACCTAACAATAGATCAATGGATGCTTGCTATAGGAAGTCATTTTAAAACAAGGTCGCTTCCAAAATCAAAGAAAAGTGCTGAAAACATTATTGTTTGACGTTTCAAACAAATGCTTGAACAGTTAAACTGGCCTCAGATTGTGGAATTGAGGAAACACTTAGCTGATTTTGTGTAAAAGACTCGATTTTGGTGCGTGCGTTGTCCTAATTACTTTTTGTCTATACCAATATTATAAAGAGGAAAGATTTTTTTGTTTGTTTGTACAGAATATGCTCCGACCGATTTAAAAAAATCGGCTATAATTTATTTTCAAAAATATTATAGATCCTTATGAAAATTGCAATCATGAAATTAGTATTTTAATTTGGATTGTAGCAAAATTTTGCCTATAAATTCATTATTTGGCGTGCACTGAGAAAACTATTGATGATATATAAAAATTATGTACTATATGATTAAAGTACTTATTATTACCTACATAAAAAAAACTGCGAGAGAATTATCTCACTATCATAGTTAAGTCACAATAGCGCAGCTTATGTGTTCTAAAATTTAATTAGATCGCCAGTAGAAACAAAAGTTGGTTACATTCGTATTGTAGTATGGTATTAATTCTTATTCAAATAAATAGTTTAACAAATTGGTAGATAGGTAGGGTAGGTGGGTAGGTAGGTAGGGTAGGTTAGGTGGGTTAATCGTTAGGGCAGTGAGTAGGTTGGTAAGGTAGGTTACTAAAATTGCAGTCAGCGCAACACTTTTTCTGCCTTCATTCTGCCATAGGTATTGTCAAGCAATTGTTAGCTTTTCTTCGGCGTCTCTCTTCCTCCCCAAACATCCCCGTTTATAGTCTTCATTCTTCGTTCTCAACTCAAACGCGAGAAAATCGCAGATAAACATACATACAAAGGTACAAACTAACAAACAAAAAAAAACAAACTGAGAACCTCCTTTTGAAATCGGTTAAAAAGGGTAACTTCCGGAAAGACGAAATAATTGATTAATCCGCCTCGAAGGACCACCATAATCATAACCATCCTTTTGGCTTTACCGTAGTCGGGTAACAAGGGCCACACACACAGCGATGAGCAGGTCAATTCTGTAGACATCTATCTCATTGTGATGACGAAATGAACTCGAAGTAAGCTGTAATTTGAACCCAGGGCCTGATTAACCCTTAGGCTAATTAGGCTGCAGCCTAGGGCGCGAGGATCTGGGGGGCGCGCTGAAATTGTGTCTTTCATTGCATCGTACTCTACTTATTTCAACTAGACCTGGACAAAACACTAAAACTAAATGCGCTGTGAACTGAAAAAGCTTGGGAAACCCTGATTTTTACAAAATATGTTTGAGATAAAGGCAAAGGCAGGAAGATGTTAATGGCGAAATTGTGAAGAGAAGCTACAGATGGCAAATTTTGTTATCCAAATTGGATGATGAATCGACGGTACTAAAAAATCTATCAAAAACTCGATGGAGTGCGCGAGCAGATGCAAGCAAAGCCATACAAACAAGTTCTGGAAGCATTATACTCTATTTGCGAAGATGAAAATCAAAGTAAAGAGACCAAAATAGAAGCAAAAGCAATAATAGAAAAACATCAAACTCTAGAAATTACAATAATGCGAAACTAACGTTGTCCTTTCGCTTGCAGATCGATATGAAAACATTTATAGGTGTAGTATGAACCATGTTAACATTTTCACACTAGTAAACAAAGTCAAAACTAATATACAAATTTTTAGGCCGACCGTAACAGACCTGGCGGGGGCGCGTCCTCATAATTAGCCTAGGGCGGTCAGAACTCTTAATCAGTCGCTGTTTGAACCGTTCAGCTCGCAAGTTGAGTTTCCAACTTTAGGTAAGTACACCTATATAAATACCTACCTACCGGTTAATTTATAACTTCATCAAAATATTTACACTGCCTACACACCGGTATTCCGATGAATCACCTTTATGCTTGTAAATTATGTTTTATTCGCCATTTATTGTTTTTGCAACCACTGTTGATGCGTGATGGGTAATTCGTATGGTAACGTGAACTTTGATCGTGTACCTATTAATGAATCATCTTATAAATGACTAGCGTTTGCCCGTGGCTTAGCACCCGTGGCCTCATCGTCAAAGCATAGACCATGTTTTTAACCGACTTAAAAAAGGAGGAGGTTCTCAATTCGTCAGTTTCTATTTTTTATTTATAAATGTTCCCGATTACTCAAAGACTTGGAAAATTCTTCTTTTGTTTGAATGAATATTTTGCTTCCCAGGTGGACGCATGGTCATCAGGTCAGGATCTGACGAATCTGCTTATTGGAAACGTCTTGAGATGTACTTTGGCTATAAATGATTTTCATGGTAATTGGAGGTACATACCAAAACTAAAAAGAGATAAATTAAAACGATTTAACAAAAAAAACAAACCGACTTCCAAAACAAAACACTACAAAGCGAAAAATAACTTTCTTTTCCGAAGTCGGTATCAAAAACGGAAAATAAAAGGTACCAAAGACACCGACCGAAAAAGAAAGTTATTTTTCGCTTTGTAGTGTTTTATTTTGGAAGTAGGTTTTCTTGTGCAAACCTCATCTAGGTACTACGCGGATGGCAACAATGTCGTCTGCCCATCTCGCCGCTGGACGACCAACACTTCTTCCAGTCCTTGTATTCGACTGTAAATATGAATTTTCCGTGATAAAAACGCAACGCAAAAAACGCGTTGCTGCAACTACACACATAAAAATATTTAATTTTGCCCTTCAAAGTTTTTTAGTGATCACTGGCCGTCTTTCTGTCACGTACAATCATTAAGTCATATGTCTTCTAAATTACCGTCACGTCATAATTAGCCTTTGAAAGGTTAGACAGAAGTGTCGCTAACCTGCAGTTTGTTAATGACAAATGGCAATTAATAGTACAAATTACTCAAAGTGGAATATTGAAAACAAACCAAGGGCGGAGAGAAAGCGATGGTGGCCAGGGTTAAGGCAGACACCACCTTTAATAATAATGTGGGAACCACATGGAATTTAATAACCGGCCAAGTGCGAGTCGGACTCTCGCACGAAGGGTTCCGTACCATAATCGCAAAAAACGGCCAAAAACATCACGTTTGTTGTATGGGAGCCCCACTTAAATACTTATTTTATTCTGATTTTAGTATTTGTTGTTATAGCGGCAACAGAAATACATCATCTGTAAAAATTTCAACTGTCTAGCTATCACGGTTCATGAGATACAGCCTGGTGACAGACAGACGGACGGACCGTATCACCGTCGCATCGTCCCGTCTGTATGCAGGTTCACTTAGCTACCCTATCAATAAAGCTGCGGGCTTTAAAAGAAAATTTAGCGACAAAAAAACCTTAGCGGTACAAGCACTTTCAGTGATTTACGAAACGAATCCTTCAAACCGGTAAATTGACGTATGTGTTATGTAATACACAGTTGCCTCGATCACACAAACCAATTGACAGCTAAACCTAGATCTAACTGGCTCGACCTAGATTTGACTAGCTCTATAAGTTACAATGAAGCTAGCCTAGTTACCATGCATACACAACCGTAATAACAGATGGAAAAACTCTGGTTAAATATTGAGAATAACTCTGGTCTAAATTCGCAGAATTAAAAAAAATACTGCCATCAGAATTGTAAAATTTTAATTTCTGCATTAGTTGGAATTTGTCAAGATTCAAAAGTGGCGCACTAAAAGATGCAGCGTTGGAAAGCTTCCCACAAGGTGAACCGATGCCCTGGCTAATCAGAGTCCTTAGGTTGCAGAAGTCCACTGGATGTTTAAAGATCAAGATAGGTAAAGCGGCTGATGGTAGAGGCCTGTGTCTAGCTGTGAACGTGTTTCAACAACGAAATAATGATGATGAATTAATGGAGAAGTGTTGAATGTATAATAAAATACCAGTAGATAGACTGTATAAACGTTAAAAAACTTCAGGTAAATTCAAAGAACAAATAATTTATTTTTGATTTTTTATTATTATAGATAGGCTCGCGCTTGACCACTATCTCATCTGATGGTAAGCGATGATGTGGTCGACGGTGTAACACGCTTGCCTTAAGGCGCCGATTCCCTTGAGTAGCTGATTTTAAATTGAGAATCACGTCTAAATGGCTAGTCGTAATTTTTTGAAAAAAATATATGTTATATTAGACTATTTTCTTAATAATTTGATCTGAGCAAATTTTCAGTTTTCTTCGTATAACATAGTGTAATTAATTTGTAAAGTTATGTCTAAAACGGACAAAAACTCGACAATCATACCAAAACCGCTGGGCGTATTTTAATGAAATCGACACCATCTCAAAGACAATTTAATTATCTACATTTTGATCTGAGCCTTTTTTTTTTAAGTCAAAGAATAATAAGGAAAGTACAAAAAACTACTAAATTTTGGGTCGCGCGGGTGTGAAACGAGTGCGCGTTTTGTTCCCTCAAGGTCGTTGGCGTTAGTCGTCGTCTTAAAGACCCCGAGGTTGTAGCTATCTGGAAACACAGACTCCGTGTTGGAAAAACTAGTAAATAATAATATTTGATGTTTACGTTGTGAAGAATTTTATTGAAGTAAGGTGACAACCCAGCTAATTGTTCTTTGTACAAATATTTTCAAAAATGACATTGAAGTAATAAAAACTAAAACTACAACACCCTCCCCTCAATGGAGACGAAAATACAACAATACTTACATAGAACAAGAAAAAAAACATTATATACTAAGTATTGGTTAAACCCATTCCTGTGACACATCTTAGGTGAGCTGTGCGCCTTAAGGGCTTAGTTAAAACATCAGCCGTCATCTTATCTGACTGCAAATATTTAACAATGATAACACCAAGGCAATTTTTTTCTCTTAAATAAAATGGAATTTGGTATCAATGTGTTTAGTCCTGTTGTGGTGGATTGGATTTAGCGCAATTTTCTGTGCACTTTGGCTATCATTAAAAAGTACAACCTTATCAGCGTTACCAGTAATTTCAAACACTAACCTCCTAAGAAAAGTAGCTTCCTTTGCAGCGCTTGTTAACGCCATGTATTCGGCTTCAGTTGAAGATAACGCTACGGTTGGCTGTTTCTTACATTCCCAACTAATGGGTCCGCCTGCTAGCGTAAAATAGAAACCGGTGTATGACCGCCTGTCATACATGCAATTAGCCCAATCTGCATCCGTGTATCCACACAAATAGGCACCCGTTTTCCTGTAAGTAATACAGTAATCAATAGTACCTTTCAGATACTGCAAAATCCTTTTTGCAGCCGACCAATGTTTCTTTTCGAAACAATTATTAAACTGGCTTAGATAGCTTGTAGCATAAGCTATATCTGGCCTAGTATTAACCGCTAGGAACATCAAACAACCAATTAAGCTTTGGAAAGGATAAGACTCATCAGATTCTTTACCTTTTTCATATTTATTATTCTCCAGCGGAGTTGACATATGCTTACAGTCTTGCATATTAAAACGTTTCAAAACTGTTTGAATGTACGTCTTTTGGTTAACGCATATTTTCTCGTCCATTCGTTTTACATTCAAACCTAAACAGAAATCTAATTTCCCTAAATCTTTTAATGAGAAATATTTTGCCAATTTTGTTTTGACGGTAACAAATGACATTTCATTTTTATAAAAAATGACAATGTCATCAACATAGACTGCCAGGATGACAGTTTCAACACCAAACTTTTTTAAATAGATACATGGTTCCGAAGAGGTTCGTACAAAACCTATAGAAGATAAGGTTTGATTTAATTTATTATTCCAAGCTCGAGCCGCTTGCTTTAAAACATAGAGCGATTTTTTCAACAAGCAAACTTTTTCTTCTTCGCCTTGTTTAATAAAACCTCGAGGTTGTTGCATGAAAACTTCCTCTGCCAGGTCACCATTCAGAAACGCAGTTTCCACATCCATGTGCTGCATTTTTAAATCCATTTCTGCCGCTAAAGCAATAAGTGTACGCAGAGACGAATTTCGAACAACCGGTGAAAAAGTTTCATGATAATCAACACCTGAAACTTGACTGAAGCCTTTAGCAACCAGTCTTGCCTTGTACTTCACCACTCTACCTTCGGCATTCCTTTTTATTTTATACAACCATTTACACGGTATAACCTTTTGGTTGGTTTTTTCAACTAACGTCCAAGTCTCGTTTTTAGTCAGTGAATTAAACTCATCTTGCATAGCAGACTGCCAGCTTGCACTATCTTCTGCTTTGATAGCTTCATCAAAGCTTTGGGGCTCTTCAGGTTCGGTTGTAACAGTGGCATTACAATCAAAAATACTGTGAGTTTTCTTAGCTATTCTGTTTCGAAGAGGATACCGTTCTTCAGGCATCACTGTCTGTTCGCTTACATCTTCTTTGTCAGAAATATCTTCGGCGCTAAGAAAATCTGAAGTATTATGAACTTGATCAGTTATTAGCTCCAAGTCATTAGCTTCTTCTTCTTTTTCAGTTGAGACCAACATCGGATTATGCTCCTCCCTATGAACCAATTCTAAAATAGATTCACTATGGACAATCAAAGGAACTGATTGTGTGGTTTTAGCCTTTATATCGGTAAAATAATTTTCAAAAAATACCACATCTCGTCCTTTCACTAACCTTCTTGGACAACTTGGTTCGCGAAATAAATAACTTTGTCGATCGTCTGAATATCCGACAAAAATATACTGCGCGGCTTTAGGATCTAACTTCTTCCTTAGAGGATCTGGAATCTTCACCATCGCGCGACAGCCAAAAACTTTCAAATTAGACAGGTTTGGTTTTTTATTGTGCCATAACTCATAAGGCGTCTTCCCGTCGAGAGTTCGATGCGGACATCTGTTCTTTAAGAACACAGCAGTTTCCACAGCATCTTGCCAATATCCTTTTGAAAGTGAACTGTCTGAAAGCATACAACGAGCCTTTTCAACTATAGATCTGTTCGTTCTTTCAGAAATAGCATTCTGTTGAGCGTTATATGGCACTGTAGTTTGATGCTTAATGCCTTCTTTGCCTAAGTATTCAATAAACTGTTTATTGACATACTCAGTCCCATTATCGGATCGCAAAGTTTTAACTTTTAATCCCGTTTCCCTCTCGACCATTGACTTGAACATACAAAACCTGCTAAAAACCTCATTCTTAGATGAAATAAAATATATAAAAATCATGCGGCTAAAATCATCTATAAAAGTCAAAGCGTATTTATTTCCCTGAAAAGAATTTTCAGACATCGGACCACAAAGATCCGAATGGATAAGTTCTAATTTACATATTGTTCTTTTGTGCGATACGGATTTGAAAGGTTTTTTAGCCTGCTTACCTTCTATGCACGCAATGCAAGGATCTTTATCAACTTCAGTGTACACTACGCCTAGATTATCCCTTTTAAGTTTATCTAATCCTATACGGCATAAGTGACCAAGCCGTTTGTGCCATAAACGAAAACTTGCTACGTCACTTTGTACTTCGAACGCTGATAAGGGTTTGGTGGGACTAACTGTACAATCCAGCGAATATAATCCACCACAACAAGATCCATGTAGAACTGCATCACCTGTACAATAAAAATTTTCAGAATTAAAAAATGTACAACCTTCCGTATCAAAAACAACACTAAAACCATTTTCAGTGGCTTTCTTAACAGAAATCAAATTAGTTTTTAAATTAGGAACAAACACTACATTTGAGATCTTCGTAACTTTACTGTCACTTTCCGTTTTAAGATTATTAACAATAGGTACATTACCAATTCCTGCACTTGATAATATGTCCCCGTTGGCAATCTTTATCTGACCAGTTGAAAATTCCTTATAGTTTACTAACCAATCAGATCTTCCAGACATATGTGCACTGGCTCCAGAATCTACGTACCATTTATCAGACGAAATTTCCTCAGTATCGGCGTTTAGTGCGCCAAATAAGCTTGAGAGTTTGTTTTTGTTATTGCCTGAGCCTTTGTCTTCGGACTTTCTGTTGAGTGGACAGTCTGGTTTTATGTGTCCAGGCTTCTTACAATTATAGCAAACAACTCCTCGTTTCTTACGACTTTTCTTCATCTGCACCCGCAACGCTGCGTCAGAACTAGAACCTTCGTCGTGAATGGATGATCTTGAAAAATCTGATAAAAGTTTCGTTTTAACGAACTCACTTGTAACGGTACTCGTAGAGTTCTCTAAAGCCATTATAAGAGGATCAAAACGAGTCGTCAATCCTCCTAGAAGAATCGCTGCGACAGATGCATCTTCAATAACTTTTCCAATGTCTGCCAAGTCTTGGACAGTAGACATCACGGCATTTATGTACAACTCTATGTTTTCAAAATCAGTCAAATTGTACCTGTATAACTTGCGTTCTAAGGCTAGACGACGACCCATGGACTTGTCTTCATAAGCCGCCGCTAAAGCATCCCATGCGTCTTTAGCAGACTTGCTATTTCTCACGTGTGTGATAGCTGCACCATCTAGAGTTAAGCAAATTTTTGCTAAAGCAACTTCCTCATTTCTATCCTTGGTAGTATCCTTATTAGTAGTAGGAACTTCGTTTGAATAGCCCGTAATACTACTCCACAGACCTTCGTGTATAAGGTACATCCTCATTTTGAATTTCCAAATGGGATAGTCTTGCCTACTGCTTAAGAAAATCCCAGCAAGGGAACGTAGACCCGATCCTCTGTTGTGATCTGACATCTTCACAAAGTATCGAAAAATTCACTTTTAAATGGTGAATTTAAATTTTGACTTCACTCACAACAACACCACAAAAATCCACAACTAATTATTCACTTTTTCAAAGCATTCGTGCTGATAACGTGTTGGAAAAACTAGTAAATAATAATATTTGATGTTTACGTTGTGAAGAATTTTATTGAAGTAAGGTGACAACCCAGCTAATTGTTCTTTGTACAAATATTTTCAAAAATGACATTGAAGTAATAAAAACTAAAACTACAACACTCCGGCAGGGAATTCCACTCGTTAGCTGTACGCATAATGAAAGAATATATTTCTAAACTAGTACATTGACCATCTAATCTTTTTTGTAGACCCATTAGCTATCGTACAAATAAATGAGGCAAGTAAATACTTTATATTTGCAAGTAAATAGCCTTATATTTGCATTTTTACTTTAAAGCGTCTACGTTTGATTGCCAACAGTTACGTCATTTGACGTCTGCGTCTGCGCAAGATCGTTTTAAGGCGTTGAAATAACAGTTATTGCTTGGTTTATGTATAGATTATGTTATGGCAAAGATCAAAGGAAACTAAACTGTACCCTAGTAATGAAAAACCGGCCAAGTGCGAGTCGGAATCGCGCACGAAGGGTTCCGTACCATTATCGCAAAAAACGGCCAAAAACATCACGTTTGTTGTATGGGAGCCACACTTAAATATTTATTCTATTCTGTTTTTAGTATTTGTTTTCATAGCGGCAACAGAAATACATCATCTGTGAAAATGTCACCTGTCTAGCTATCACGGTTCATGAGATACAGCCTGGTGACAGACAGACAGATGGTTCGCGGAGTCTTAGTAATAGGGTCCCGTTTTAAGGCCGTACCCTGACCAAAAAATCAGCATGAGATATGAGCATTCCTATTGGCCTAGCGGCACTGGCGGCGCATGAATTACGGTAGTGAATACGCCCAGATTTTAGAATAAAGTCTTTATAAAATCGAATATTGTTCTTTTGAAAAAATAAAACTTACTAAATGTTCGTTATCCAATTGTCTATCCATTAGTGTTAGTATAAAACATTATTAATGAACACTTTACGAGGAGATGCATGCTATCAATAATTATTTCACATTTTCATGGTATTGTTGGCAGGAGATTAGTGACACAAATACCTCTTTAAAAAAAAAGTGTACTACAATTTTAGAATCAACATTATGTAGAAATTTAATGTATTTTTATTAATTGATATTTATTTTTAAATAAAGAGTAGATAGCTCTTAAAAACTGCACAAAATTCGACTAGCGCGGCGTTTTGCTCGGGGAGGCGCCTTAACCCATTGGGAACGGAACCCTTAAAAAGCAAGCATCTGTTGTCGGTGAAACTGTAATAGAGTAGTTTACTGAAAATTAGTTTCTTGTCAGTCAGGTAGATTAATAAAAAATATTGGAAACGTATTTTCTTTTGACACGTAAACATAAAGCGATGACGATATAATGCGTTGAAATATCGTGTGACGTCACGCCGCTAGTACACTTTATACTGCCTTTAGTGACGTCACAAGCCCCCACTCCTGAACTTTGATGCGCTTTAACTTTGTTTTTAGGGTTCCGTACCCAAAGGGTAAAAACGGGACCCTATTACTAAGACTCCGCGATCCGTCTGTCTGTCTGTCTGTCTGTCCGTCTGTCACCAGGCTGTATCTCGTGAACCGTGATAGCTAGATAGTTGAAATTTTCAGAGATGATGTATTTCTGTTGCCGCTATAACAACAAATACTAAAAACAGAAGAAAATACATATTTAAGGGGGGCTCCCATACAACAAACGTGATTTTTTTGATGTTTTTGGCTCGATACTAATAACGGAAACAGTTAGACGCTTGAAATATTCACAGAATATTTAGTTGTATATTCACTTCAAAAATTAGTAATGATTAAATAAAAATAAAATGAATTAACCCTTTAACGCACACCCTAACTTTTTTTTGAATTCTTAATATTTTGTGATTAATATATATTCTGTGCCGTAAATCATAATGACATGTTCTTGAAAAAAGACCTGAAAATCTTTGTTTTTCGAGAAAATCATGAAAATCATATGGCCAGTAAACTGGCCATTGAACGTTCTGCGTCACTAACCATCACAGCAAAATCACTGGCCAGTAAAATGGACACTAATGAAATCTATTTTATTTTTAAGAAAAGACGGTAATAATAATAAAAAAATGTATTTCCTAATCAGCCTTTAATAATAGAACATATAATTGACAATCAGTTTTAATTACAGATAGAATTAACATAACATATTTCTTCGAAAACAAAACTTCTTCATATTTTCAACGGTGAATTTAGATCTACTTCAGTTTTTATGCCCACGTAATTATTGAATGTACTATTCTTGTACACTGGTGGTTCTCGAAATCTTTTATTACTCCACTTACTAAGATCTTCATGTATTATATTCTCTCGGGGAGCTGCGTCTTCGTTTGGTGATAGCGGCTGTGGCGGTGGAGATGGCGGCGGCTGCGGAGGTGGCGATGGTGGGATAGGCGGTGGTGGTAGAAACAAAAACTCCTGTGGTGGTTGTGATGAAGACGATGTTCCAGAGCATGATCCTTGATTTCGACTACGTGTGCTCAGGGTACTGGTACTAAAACTTTCGTCGAAACAATCATCAGCATCAGAATCACCACCGATGTCTGATTGTGTGGCCTGGTCATCAGTAATACCCACGAAGTCATTCCATTGGTCCTCGTCTAGTGACTCCAACTCCCGATAAGTGTATGAGTGTCTAAAACAATGAGATAATTACAATGCAAAACTATTACATTACGATTTTCATAAGTACCCACACACCTGCAAAAAAACCGCCAAAACATACCTCAAACGTTCATAATAATAGGTTATAACTACCGAACAAGATTGTTTATCGCAAACTTATTATTATATCATAACACAAGCTTATATACTTGTTGTAAAACAATATGGTTTATAGGGAATACTCGAAAATAAATACTCAATACAAAATCTCAAAGTTAGGTAGGCATTTTTTAGGTTGTATTTTTTCAACACACCGGTTTGTATTCAATCGAAAATAATACATGTTTTTCTTATTATCCTCGATTACATTTGCATATAACATCGAAGTATATACTATAAAATAATAGTTTTACTTACCTTTTCCAAGAAGACATGATTTTTGTTAACCATAAAACTTGTAAACACGTAACGTACACACGCGATGACAACAAATGTTCCTGCGCGGGTGCACGGTGGCCAGTTGACAGGCCATCTTGAAAAAAGGCGCGAAAATAAAATGTCGCGCGGCGAACTTGAACGCGCTGGCCAGTTGACGAGCCAGTGTGCTCTAACGCGGGTCGTAAATGTTCATAAGGTTCAATATATAAACAAAAATCTATGAGATAACGACCTTGAAGTGACTGTCCAGTTTACTGACCACTTTGTATGAGCCGTCCTATAAAGGGGGGCTCCCATACAACGAACGTGATTTTTTTGCCGTTTTTTGCGATAATGGTACGGAACCCTTTGTGCGCGAATCCGACTCGCACTTGGCCGGTTTTAATTTTTTATTGATTTGGTAAAGCAGAAAATACGTGTCCAATATTATTTGATGATCTCACTGACTGAGTAAATAGAATTATCTTTTGTCTACCCGGGAAACATTGCTATTACAGAGGTGACTGCCATCCAATAATAATACTTTTCTGCTAATGAATTATTTCCTCCATTTTACTTATTCTGAAGGATTCAGAAGGCTTCAACAGGTATGACACGCCTAATCGTATGCTTTTCTAACACAAATAACGCGCTTTGAGCGACTAAACCAGTTTCTAGGTAAAAAATACAAGGACGTCTATATACGTCGTTTCTTGTTCGTTTTATTTTCTAGTCTGGGAATTTTGTGAAACAACTTGTTTGACATATTGTGGATATGTTAGGCTCATAGAATATGAATGCACATTGTTCCTTTTTATATTTCTTTGTTCGACGGCCGAAATTTAAGTTATTTTTCACTTTGTAGTGCTTTTTTTGGAAGTCGGTTGTATTTTTTTGTAAAAAGGTTTGTATTATCAGTTTTTCTGTTAGGTATCAGATCTAAACCAAATGGGATTGATTAAATTTCGAATTTTGAAATTGCTTTATTAAATGGGACCACATGAGAAGCACCAGCATTCAAATAAAAAAAACCGGCCAAGTGAGAGTCGGACTCGCGCACGAAGGGTTCCGTACCATTATCGCAAAAAAACGGCTAACAAATCACGTTTGTTGTATGGGAGCCCCTCTTAAATATTTATTTTATTCTGTTTTTAGTATTTGTTGTTATAGCGGCAACAGAAATACATCATCTGTGAAAATGTCAACTGTCTAGCTATCACGGTTCATGAGATACAGCCTGGTGACAGACGGACAGACAGACAGACGGATCGCGGAGTCTCAGTAATAGGGTCCCGTTTTTACCCTTTGGGTACGGAACCCTTAAAAGAATCATCAAAATCGGTTCATCTAGTACAAAGTTTTGAGGTGATACACATAAAACTACAATCGAATTGCGAAATCCTTTTTTTTTTTTTTTTTCTTCTTTTTCTTTTTTTTAAAAACGTTGCCCCACACTAGGAATTTCTCCTGTATCGTGGGTGCGTTTACAAACATATAAACTCACATACACAAACACCCAGAGCCGGAACAACTATTTATAGATCATACAAATATTTGTTCCGTGCGGGAATCGAACCCGCGACACGCAGCGCAGCAGTCAATCGCTCAACCACTGCGCCAACCGTGCGCCCAATTTTGAAGTTGGTTAAAAAAGGCGACCTAAGCTAAACTGAATAATCATCATATTAATCCTCCTGTCCTTATTCCAATATATTTGGAGTCGACGCAGCATCTCTTTATCTTCCATACATACTTCTGGATACTTCTTCATCTCAATAGTAACCGTCTCCATTTTTTATTTGTGATGGGTTTGCGCTTGACTCTAGTCTAGGTCGAAAATTATTTACACAAAGTAAAGTGCCTGCCTGGGCTCGAACCCACGACCTACAACTTGTAAGCCACGGCCGATACCACTGGGCCACCACTGCTCCCGATTTTTTTTTTTTTGTTTTGGTTTTGCTCTTGACTCTAGTCTAGGTCAGAGGTGACAGAGACAGAGTCGACGATGGAGTGAGCTTACCCAGAAGAAGCCTATTCACTCTAACTTTGAAGAGATTCGGGTTGTATGCGTTCGGAAACACAGACGCAGGTAGTGAGTTCCATTCATTCGCTGTGCGCATTATGAAGGATGTTTGGTAGCGCTTGGTGCGAATTGGTGGAATGGCATCAAGGTAAGGATGATAACTTGCAGTGCGTCTAGATGTCCGATGGTAGAAGGGGGCTGGTGGGATGAGGTTCATTCCAGTCATATTTGTATTACTCTGCGTCCAGCCCGTAATTTTACATATGACAGCTCAAAATGAACTTGTGCGGTACCGATTCGATTTATTATAACAATCGATTTTATCGATGAAGAAATTTAATCGATTTTATACTATATTTACAATTTGTGCACTTGAGAATTAATAATTAATGTTACTGAGGATTCAAGTGATGATGCCAGTTTATATGGAGACGAATCCAACGATGTACAATACAATCTTAAGTATTTTAGTTAATTTATTTTTGTTGTTCTATATTTATACTTTTATCCAATGTTACTTTTCCAAAAATTTTTCTTCACAACTTTGCAATGCGATATTTACTGCTACGTAAATTCGATTTAACTGTAATTTTAATTTATCGGATTAACGGAGCGAATAAGCACGTCGCTTCAATACTGTCGTCATGAAGTATCGCATCTTACTGCCTATGGTTGCCCGTTAATTATTGCGAAACTTCATCTGTCAAATGTAAAAAAACAGGCTGGATAAAATAAATATTTAAGTGGGGCTCCCATCAGTGATATTCTAATAAACAGATACGTTATACACTCACAAAACAACCGAAAAAAGTGTTCCACAAAGCAGCGGCAGCACAGATACCTACACACTTTTGGTATGAGATGCCTTCTGTTTTATGTACTTTGGTATCATAATTGGCACACTTTCTAAATACACACGATGGCATTTTTTAAATTTTGTTTCTGTTTCAACGAAGACTATCGCTCTTCGCCATGGGTGACATAGACTACAGATCCCAATTAGGACGTATTCGAGTCTTCACAATGCACGCGCTCATAAATATCTGTATACTAGAATATCATTGGCTCCCATACAAGAAACGTGATTTTTGTAACAATACAAAATATTCTATCTATCTATAACTATATCTCTCACACAATCCATCCATCATTTCTTTGGTCTTGTCTCCTGTCAACCGATACGCCCTCTTCGCCTTCTTCTTGGGCTGAAAATGTATAGATGGTGTCAGCAATGTCATGTCATGTTCTTCTTCACAAAGTTCATCCAGTTTTTTCTGGGAGACCAACATAATGCAGCAATTCCTAAGAGCCACATTCTCTTGAACTTACGATCTGCATTTTTGCGTTTCGAGAACAACAATACTTATATACCTACATAAAGTGACATTTAGTGGGCGTTTATTAATATGTCTGGTTCTTTCAAAATGCCAAACTGTTAATCCGGGTGCAACCTCCTTTTTAGTCCATGTGATTCATCAAATGATGTTATCGCTGCAAAAGAGCATCACCATGCAGATTTTCGAATAAAATATCAAAAATAACCAAACTTATAATTTTCCCGCTTGGAATCTAAAGCTGCAAAACAGATTGCAACTCATTGAGCAATATTAAAAAAATATGACACAAAATACCACCAGACCAACACATAAGGTGAATAGCAGGCAACTTAATACCTCGTGTAAAGACAGCAGACATTAATAAACTGTTTTTGATATCTGTAATTAGAACTCTGCAAGCGTCTGAGTCCACCTTTAACCCCCTTCAAAGCAAGAATGAATAGGTAACTTTTGAGCTCACCCGTTCTTGCGTACTTTTCATTCATCGCTTTCCATAAGACGTCGACATAAAGTCCTACATTATCTACTAAAATGTCTTAACAAATGACTCGTGTTTTATATCAAGCCCTTGATCCAACCTTACTAGAGCCTCCACACATATTGGTCGAGGCTCTGTGTCACGTAAATGAACAAAAACAACTATTGATAAAACCATTGGTGCAAAGGCTGTAAAGTTTACCGTCACCATCATCATCTTCCTACCCCTATCCTATATGACTTGGGATCGGCGCAATACGTCTTTTTCTTCCATTCCGCCCTGTCAACCGTCAAGCTAACACTGACTCCCTTTACTTTCCTATCACTCCATCCACATTTATATTCTTTACTGTTTAAGTAACAAAGCAAAGTCTACCGTCTTTAAGATAATTTCCTCAATTGTCATTATAATGAACAAGTTAAATTTAAACGAGCCCCGATACATTTTTATTTTGCTACATAAATTAGTAGAAGACACGCTTCGCTCGACAATCTATTGGACACGTAAAATTATGATACGACATCTTACGGCAACACCCCGATTCAAACAGTAAAACAGGCCATTACAAGCTAAGAAGAACACTCTCGATAAAGTCCTTTCAAACAAAAAAAACTGGCCAAGTGCGATTTGGACTCGCGCACAAATGGTTCCGTACCATTATCGAAAAAAACGGCAAAGAAATCACGTTTGTTGTATGAGAGCCCCACTTAAATACTTATTTTATGCCGTTTTTCGTATTTGTTGTTATGGTGGCAACAGAAATACATCATCTGTGAAAATTTCAACTGTCTAGCTATCACGGTTTATGATATACAGCCTAGTGACAGACGGACAGACAGACAGACAAACAGACAGACGGATCGTGTAATAGGATTCGGATTTTACCCTTTGGGTACGGAACCCTAAAAACGAAATCAAAATCGGTTCATCCATTTAGGAGCAATCCACAAGATGGAACAATGCCACAGACAGATACACGAACACAAACTTAAAACACCTCTCTTTTTCCGTCGGAATATAAAAATGATTACACCTAATAAAGAAATTGTTTGAGAAACCATTGTCTCCCCGTGGTGATACACGTGATATGCGACTAATTGATCTGCAGATGTGCCTGATGTCCGTGTCTCCTCTGTGTCGTTAACAAACGTTATCTTGTCATTGTCTTTGTTGTCATTAATGACAGCTGGTAGCAATGCCTTTTGTTTATTAATTAGATCTTAATTTGTATGTTTAGTTGCGTTTATTTATTTATTATTGTATCAGCCGGTTGCTGTGACTAAGAGCAGTGGTGGCCCGGTGTTTACGACTTACGAGTTGTACCCGTTGTAGGATAGAGAGGAGGCCTTTGTCCCAGCAGTGGGAAAATTATAGACGGATTATGTTATGTGTATGCATGTAGCTCTTAAAATTAACAGACTTGTCTTTAGAAAATTTTAGAAAACATTAAATTTTTAGAAACAGGTTTATCTGGTAATAAAAGTACCAGACAGATCGGAATTTTTACTATTGTATATAATATGAAAGTAAATGTTAACTTGACATTGAAAATATTTAGAGGTCTCAAACTTGATTTTGGTTTAAATGGATATTACTCGTAAAATCCAGTCTAGTTTTATTATAATAGTATTAATAAAAAGGTCATGACCGCATATCTCTACAATTTCGCAAAAGCACGATTATTTTAAATGACTCTTAAAAAAAATATTAATCGACCTGCTGTTATTATGACCAGAAATTTCAATATCAGTTCAACTACAATAAATCTCATGTTAATGTTACCTCCTACCTCTTGTTTTACTTCTGGGATTGTGTCTATATCTCCTGTGATATCATTAAAATTACCTTTGGTTATTGTTATACTAAGTATAAATAGTGGCTGAGTTTTCAATAATTTGGTCACTCAAATTTTGGTCAATTTGGCCTCAGTCATCATTATCCTCCTACCCTTATTCCAATTTATTAGGGGGTGGCATGACATGTCTTCTTTCTCCAATGGTAGCTTAAGCATATTATTTTCTTATTCGTGTAATCAAAAGCTTGATACGATTCCACATCGCATGTGGACAAATCATGATACAGTGCATGAACCCTGCTCAATTTGCAACAGTCAGTGTGATGATTGCAATTGCTTGCATTCACGATTGATCAGAGTCAATTGACCGGGTCTGCAGCATTGGCACACTTACGGACAATTCTTGTTCTCTGATCCTTCAGCAATGCAAACAAACAAAGTCTGTTTACTTGCAAATATTTCCATCATGATGAGCGGTCATGGTTGCTTCATAAAATATTTCTTCATGTTACAGCAAATTAGTGTTTAATAAATTGATGTGAAGAATTTCTAAATCGTCTTGTTCTTTACTGTCAACTGACATATACAATTTATCTCGCTTATGTTTTGCGAATTATTTTCTATCTACTATATTTTTCAGATCATACAAAACTTATGTCTTCGTTTGGTTTGTTACTTCGTTAAACTTGCGCACTTCGGTTAGGTTGTCTCTAATTATATGTTTAAGTTCTTTTTCACGATGCTTTTCTTTGACTTTAAGTTTTAGTTTTTTAAATTGTCGATCGATAACGTCCTCCGTGACGTTCTCGGAGATTTTCCACGCCTCGAAGGTCTATACAGTTATAGCTAATGAAAATCAATAAAATATTTCTCTTCGATATAGGTATCAAAACAAGTGGATGAATTGGATGCAACGCTGATCGATCGAGGTTAAAATAATAAGATCACACGTGAATGTCATTGCCTCTGTGTTACTTTGTTGGACGTCCATATTGATCGTCTATACTTGCTTTACCTACCTGATATATATCTTGAGCCATCATATAGGACTAACCTGAACAAGTTTGCCCCCCTGTCACGCGCCATAAGATTTTTAAATATTACATCTTATGATTTAGATATATTTCACTGTAGCCTGATGAAGTTCACAAGAGTAGCACTGAAGTGCATTGAAAATGTTGAAAAATTATTTTAATTGAAATTTTAGTTGGCATATAATGGTTTTTAATTGTATTTTATTGTGTTTAATTGTATGATAATTGAATTTTAATTGTATTAATGATTGGATGATTGATTGTATTTTAATTGACATTTTAATTGCAATATTTTATTGTATTTAATGGTGTTTTAAATTTCTATAAGTCTAATATCTTGTCGTGGTTGTAACATCGCATTGGCGTTATAGCTGTTAAGGTGTTACTGACATAATTTTGAATAAATAAATAAATAAAAATATTCAAAATTCAAGACCCATAGCTGACATCAAATTTTATATAATGTACTTACAGTCTTGACCTTGTCCCTTTTATACCCCTTATTTTCAGAACGTCTAACTCTATTTGCATAATTAACTCCTTAATTTGGGTCAATCAGGCTAACAGTTTGGACTCTTCGTCCTTTTTAACTGAAATTAATTAAGTATAACTGAATCGTCATATTCGAAAACCTATACAACTTATCATCTAAAGTTACTTCTATAATTATACCAGCCTATTTCTACCATTTAGGTCAAATGGCTCTTCTCATACATAGAAGACACGAGCATTCACCAAAAGCTTAGTTAAGTCATGTTACTCGAATATATGTTTTTTTTTTGCCGTCATCATGTACCAAAATGGCTAAGGAATAAAATCATAATAATAGGTAACAAAAAATATGAGAAAGATATAAAACAATACAATCAGGAATCAGTGGGCGACAAATTTGGCCCAAATAAATACTTTATTGGTCCTTCGATCCGGACAACTGCATGTATTTTTATGGCCCCGTAACATTGCGTAGGTTTCCATAGACACCAACTAGTAAACAAAGATAAAAATCACTAACATCTACTTAGTAACCAGTCAATAAAATTAAGTCCAAAATACTCTGTGAAAAAATAAATACGTAAAATTGTATCAAAATAAAATCCCTGTACCAAGCAAGGCATTCATAAATTGTTATCGAATAACGGCATAACTTAATTGTTTGCTTATCAAGAATTTATTTTTGTTTCAGGTACTTATGCCATCATAGTTATTTAATCATTAAGAACCAATTAAGGCAAACAACTTCTACGCTCTTATCAGGTAAGTGCCTACAACATTATAATTTTAGAACATTTATATACTTATAGATGTTGATATGAATGAATAGGGAGTCAGTGATAACGTGACGGTTGACAGGATGGAATGGAAGACGAAAACGTGTACTGAACCCAAGTAACAAGAGACAAAGGCAAAAAGATGATCATCATCATCATTTTAGCCGAAACACGTCCACTATTGAACATAGGGGTCCCCCAAATGTCGCCTCATCGATCTTTCCTGTGTATCTCGAATGTAAAAGTGTAGATAGGTCTTTGCTTAGAGCCATATTGGCTTGCCCGCATAATTTTCCCTTAAGGTTACACTAGTCGAAAATTCTTCCATACAAACGTAGTCTAGGGATTATTACACTGTTTGAAGATGTACGTTCAAAATAAAAAGTAATATCAATTTGTCTCATCATTAATATCTAGCCCTGTATGGAAGCAAAAAAGTAAAATAAGAAAATATTTGAAAGTTATGAGCGTCGAAAGTTCCACACAGTTCGACACTAATTTTAACGCATTTTTGGGCGCAAATAAATACCATAAGAAGGCGGAAAATTGCAAAACGGCTTCCATACAGGGATAGATTAGTAGTTCAACAATGCAAATAATTTTATTTTTAACAGATAGATTTAGTCGTTTTTTCATGACTAGACTGCCAAAGGTCTGTTTATAAAATTTCGCGCGCTCGGTTTCGTCCTAAATCATTATCCATTTCGCTACAAATTTGCAAAAGTCTGTATTCGTACGCGAACTACCTTCCTACTGCTCATCACAGCATCTATCTCTTCCGCACGTGTTGTCGGTTGATATAAAATGCATTTTAACCCCGCGCACAAAATAGTTCGTGCCGTCGACTAGTGTACCCTTAATTATTAAATCACGATACTAAGATTACATAGATTCTTATATAATCAATCATGACTTATAACTTGAATGCTCTGTATATACTCAACATCTTTCCTTATTGTCATCAGCAATCAATTTACATTTTTCCATTGTAGTATATTGGGCTTACCCACCTTCCAGATGATACATTTGCCTTGCATTATCTTTTATCTTTGTTTTAATTAGTACTGCACATTATAACTTGAGTGAGACATCTCATGGCTACTACGCGGCACAAAAATAATTTTTAAGTGGCTTTATCGTGACTTCTTCTGGAGCAATTGGGATTTTATTAACTTATACAACCTGTAGTAATAGAAGATACGAGTCGGAAGATGAATACTTAGCATACAGAATTGGACACAAAGTAGGGAGGCCGTTGCTATGTAGTGGAACAATATGGGCTTACATAAGGTACTACAGATTTTAGTAGGTAGCAAACTACATCATCATCAGTTCAGCCGAAAGACGTCCACTGCTGAACATAGACCTTCCCCAGGCGTCTCGCTACATTGACCGATCCCGTGCATATGTAACGCGAAATTTATGTAACCTCCAAAGGTGGATCTAGCTAGATAAAATTAACAACAATGGTCGACACTAGCTCTGGAACTAAAAGGCGGTCATGGATGGCCTTTACCAAGCAATTGGATGATACAGGCTGATAGTAACCAGTAACGATAAAGAGACAAGAGTAAATAATTTTTGTTGTACTAAGCGAAGTGAAATCATTAACTTACGTTAGGTGTCGTTTCGTGTCTGCATGACATTAGTGACTCAGCATAATGTTCTTTTCGTTTTTAGGTCGCTTTCTAATAATATTGTCTGCAGTGGCAGACTCATTAATTTTCATGCAGAATTTATCGGCAGCCTCAGTTTGCTAGGCTTCATTGACTATTTGACATACCTAAATATTTGCGTTCAAGAGTTCTACACTAACATCCGTAATGTAACTTTGTCTTTTGTTGTCGCTTATAAGCGAAAAGAAAAGAATAGAAGAGTAATCCATACTAATATTATAAATTCGAAAGTAACTCTGTCTGTCTGTTACCTTTGCACGCCTAAACCACTGAACGGTTTTCAATGACATTTGGCAAGGAGATAGATGACTTTTTGCCTAAAAAAAATACTAGCTACTTACAATTTTTTTGTAGTAAGTAGTTTAGGGTGGTTGGGGCACCCCACACATCAGCAGCCGAATTGCGTAAGTATATTATCCAAAGCAAAAGAATCGATTCCTTCCCAAAAACGACTTTTCGTATCATAATGCACTACGTAAAGTCGGTTTTGGGAAAGAATCGATTCTTTTGCTTTGGATAATATACTTACGCAATTCGGCTGCAGGACCCGAGGTGGCGGCGCGTTGTGTTCCACGCGCGCCCCTCCTTGACGTCGCGGGGGGAGTCTAACACCTCACTCCCCCCCAACCAGAGATCGATGCCCGCAAAGGCGGGCCGGCACTAGCCGGGGGTTGCGGCAGTATCGTTGTTCCCGCGACCCCCAGCGTAAGTGTGAGATGGAACACCGAGTACGAGTCTGACAGACCCCTCCACCCTCCCCAGGGCGGAGGACATCCTATGAGGAATTTCCAATCCAAGCAAAAAAAAAAATGTAGGCTAGGGTAGGTAGGGTACGATAGTTAGGGAAACGTAGGTAGGGTAAGGTAGGTAGGGTAGGGTAGGGTGGATAGGGTAGAGCAGGAAGGGCAGGGTACGGTAGGTGGGTTGGTAGATAGGGAAGGTGGGTAGGCAGGTAGGTAGAGTAGGGTAGGTAGGTAGGTAGGTAGCCAGATGACGGTAGCGAAGTCGCGGGGGACAGCTAGTATATATATATGAATGGCTATAAGAGTAGGCGAAGACCAAAGAAACGATGTATGAATTGTGTCAAAGATGGTATGCGAAGAAAGGGGCTGACTACAGAGATTTATTAGTATATCCTCGCTTTTGAACGCCTTGCAGCAATTACACAAATGGAGGACAAACTTTTAATACACTCACTATAAGTCCTTATTTCCTCACGATGTATACCTTCACCGTTGTCAGCCATGTCCAGTATAAACTTAAAGAACATAATTATGAATTGAAAACGTCACATTGTTACTCTCGAAACCACAACCTCATGCACGAGAGGCGACTGGCGAGATCTTAGCAACTGGCCCACCGAGAGATGAGGACTAAGAGAAAAATATGGAAGAAGAAGATATGCTGCACCGACCCCTAATAAATTAGGATAAACATCAACATCATCATCAGCCTATTAATGTTCCCACTGCTGGGACACAGGCCTCTTCTCTGTGAGAGAGAATGGGCCGTAATCCACCACACGGGCCCAGTGCGGGTTGGTGGATGTCACATGTCTTCGATATTTGGTTCTAGGACATGCCGGTTTCCTCACGATGTTTTCCTTCACCGTTTTGAGAGCAGTGGTTACGAAATAATTTACACAAAATAAAGCGCCTGCCTGGGTTCGAACGGTGGTAGCGCAATGGTATCGGCCACGACTTCTAAGTTGTTAGGATAGAGGCAAGGAATAATTATTATGAGTTGAGTAATTATAGGTTAACGTATCTACAAATAGTACTGAAGCATGGTTACAAAAAACTGGCCAAGTGCGAGACGGACTCGCGCACGAAGGGTTCATTACCTATCGCAAAAAACGGCAAAAAATCACGTTTGTTGTATGGGAGCCCCCCTTAAATTATTTTATTTTAATTTAATAATTATTATTTTTTGAAGTGAATATACAACTAAATATTCTGTGAATATTTCAAGCGTCTGCCTGTTGCCGTTATTAATATCGAGCAAAAAACGGCAAAAAAGTCACGTTTGTTGTATGGGAGCCCCCCTTAAATATTAATTTTATTCTGTTTTTAGTATTTGTTGTTATAGCGGCAATAGAAATACATCATCTGTGAAAATTTCAACTGTCTAGCTATCACGGTTAATGAGATACAGCCTGGTGACAGACGGACAGACAGACAGACAGACAGACGGATCGTGAAGTCTTAGTAATAGGGTCCCGTTTTTACCCTTTGGGTACGGAACCCTTAAAATCAGGTTTCCTTTCCTCTTATAAGATAGTTACATATTTCTTTTAACATATCAAATGAAGATGCTTTAATTTAACGGCACACAAAGAGCCGAAGGTCAGTTACTTCATAAAGAAACAAAATAAACAAAGACAAGATTTCTCGCATTCTTCAGTTATGATCAGGCAAGGGTACATGCCGATCTGAACCGTTACATCAATCTGATGTATATCCTTATTAAACGACTTTTTATTACTGATATCGTTATGTTTTGATGTCTTTATTCAAATTCTTTGGCATGGTTTATTTTATTGTTCATTTTTAGGGTTCCGTACCCAAAGGGTAAAAACGGGACCCTAATACTAAGACTTCACGATCCGTCTGTCTGTCTGTCTGTCTGTCCGTCTGTCCGTCTGTCACCAGGCTGTATCTCATGAACCGTGATAGCTAGACAGTTGAAATTTTCACAGATGATGTATTTCTATTGCCGCTATAACAACAAATACTAAAAATATAATAAAATTAATATTTAAGGGGGACTCCCATACAACAAACGTGTTTTTTTTGCCGTTTTTTGCTCGATATTAATAACGGCAACAGGTAAACGCTTGAAATATTCACAGAATATTTAGAATAAACACTTAAAAAAATAATAATTATTAAATTAAAATAAAATAAATTAAGGGGGCTCCCATACAACAAACGTGATTTTTTTGCCGTTTTTTGCGATAATGGTGCGGAACCCTTCGTGCGCGAGTCCGACTCGCACTTGGCCAGTTTTTTTTATAATCTACTTTGCTTGTTGTATCGTACTTGCTCAGAGAGTTGTATGAGTTTAAGCCGCCTCCCCGAGCAAAACGCCGCGCTAGTCGTTTTTGTGCAGTTTTTAAGAGCTATCTAATCTTTATTTAAAAAGAAATATCAATTAATAAAAATACATTAAATTTCTACATAATATTGATTCTAAAATTGAAGTACACTTTTTTTTTAAAGAGGTATATGTGTCACTAATCTCCTTCCAACAAAACCATAAAAAGTGAAATAATTATTGATAGCATGCATCTCCTCGTAAAGTGTTCATTAATTCTTTTTTATACTAACACTAATGGATAGACAATTTGATAACGAACATTTTGTAAGTTTTATTTTTTTCAAAAGAACAATATTCGATTTTATAAAGATTTTATTCTAAAATCTGGGCGTATTCACTACCGTAATTCATGCGCCACCAGTGCCGCTAGGCCAATAAGAATGCTCATATCTCATGCTGATTTTTGACTCATGCTGGTCAGGGTACGGCCTTAAAATATTAAGTTCAAATCAAATGAAGATGCTTCAATTTAACGGCACACAAAGAGCCGAAGGCCAGTTACTTCATAAAGAAACAAAATAAACAAACACAAGATTTCTCGCATTCTTCAGTTATGATCAGGAAAGGGTACATGCCGATCGGAACCGTTACATGAATCTGATGTATATCCTTATTAAACGACTTTTTATTACTTATATCGTTATGTTTTGATGTCTTTATTCAAATTCTTTGACATGGTTTATTTTATGTTTTTTTTTTTCATAATCATTTTGCTTGTTGTATCGTACTTGCTCAGAGAGTTGTATGAGTTTTATATCTAAGTAGCTTATGCTGTGGATTCGCTTCTCTGACCTATCCTGCGTGAATCGTAATTTTTCCAGGATAAAAGTAGCATATGACGCTTAGCAAATGTTGTATGTTTCTGTCTCACAAAGAACTTTCGTAATGGCAACAGTATTTCCTAAAACAAAGTTAACTCTTTGCAATATTGATTAAGACTAATTGATCACGTTCTTAGGAAGTAGTATTAAGAAACAGAATAAACGGAAAATAGTTTGAACACGATCAAAGGACCATACAAATCATGCGCAAAACTTACAAAACAACAATTTTAACAACCGTTGAACATGCGCAATTAAATACTTACAGAGATATCTGCGCCTATCTTGAGATCAAATCGAGCTAAAATTGGCTATACGCACTCGAACGGCCGAGAAGGCTGCAGAACTCGCCGGAGACCCGCCAAGCAGGTTCTATGGTCCAAAAATAGCTCGGCCAGCAGCCATTAACGGTGTGTACGTCCACGACAACATGTACATTTCTCCTTTCACTCACAGAGAAATGTGCACCTTAGGCAATCATCGCTACAAATTATATTTGTTTGGTAAAAATTGTTTTGCTCTCTGAAATGTGTTTGTGTGAAGAAAAAGTGCGTTTTTTGCTGTTGGCAGTGGTCTGTCAAAATTACATCAAATGCAGATGTTTAGTCTGGCCACTTTTTAAAGACCAGACTTGAAATACTCAAATGCCAAACGCAGACACAAAACTTTTAAAACTCTGAATGTATCAATTTGCAAATGACACTTTAAAACCGCCATACTTTTTGGCCAGGAGTTAAGACAGCCCACTCCCGAGCAAATACGTCCCTCCACTAATTACAACACTTATAACTACACCAACATATGACGTCTGCTTGGCGACCATTTCTCACTGCAGAAATCCAGCAGAATATCAGCGTCAGGTATATTTGCCTGACACGTGCTGAGCTGGACTCCCATTTGGTGCAACCTTGAGACGCACACCGCACTGTGTTTTCATTTTTTTGTTTGTCAAAATTAATGTTACTGGTGTCACTTTTACTTTTGTTTCGGTTTCCTTTTTCTTTTTATGTTTTTAAACATACCTACATGAAAATTGTAATAATTTAATTAAGATTTTGTGTGTCGTGTTGTGTCTTTTGTGTGCACTAAATAAATGATTTATCTATCTATCTATCTATAATAAAGCCTTTATTCCGAAACTACACAAAGCAATAATACTTAAAACAAAAATCACAATATGTCTCGAATTTCGGTGTGCCTCATGGCATAGGCCTCCTCTAACAGTTTCCATTGTCGTCTGTCTTGGGGTACCCTCTTCCAGTTTGGACCTGCTGTCAGCTTTATTTCTTATTTCTTTTGCCGTCCCTTGGATACCACTCTGTCACTACCTTACTCCACTTGCCTTTATTGTCTCGCATCATGTGGCCTGTCCACCTCCACTTTTGTTGGTCTATTCTTGTTAGAATGTCAGTCAGCTTTGTTTTGGCCCGAAGATCTGTGATTCTTATTCTATCCTGTCTCTTTTAGCGTACCATACTTCTCTCCATTACTCTTTGACACTTGGAAAGCTTTTCTCTGAGCAATTAGCGAAGCCGCGGGTACAGCTAGTATGAAATAAACTGATCTAATAGCTATCTACATAAAATAAACCATACAAATATTTCTACCAGCTATTCTTACTTAACTTAACTAGTGGGAATTTAGAAATGCCTAGGCTCCATTGACGTCTAAAACCTAATAAATAACACTCGTAAAACTGTTGAATGGATTTCGACGTGTTAAATTCGAACTTATGCAACGTTTTCTCGTAAGTTCGGCTGACCTGACGTTGTTAACCACGTGTAAGTTATGAACCGATTACTTTATCGATTGTTAGGCCTTCGCGAATTGAAGGCAAAGGCAGGATGAATGAGGTAAACACATTCATCTTTTGTTATAGGCAATGAAAAGCTTCGCTGAGTATATACCTAGCGAAGGCTTTTCTTTTTTACACAAAAGCCGCCTATTTAGTTATTTAATTTTAATAAAAAAAGCGACTTTTATATTTCCACGTTTTCCACGTTTTTTTCTTTTTGGAATGAAATCTTTGTCTTTGCTGTTGTCGTTCTGTTGTAGATATTCTCATAAAAACGCGTACGTAAAACGGGGTTAAATTGATTAATTAAAATTGACATAACTACTTCAATTATAGTTTCTCTCTACTAAAAGTTATATATTTTTACATAGTTTATGAGAATTTAAAAAAGAGCCTATCAACGTTAAATAAGGGGGTCACTTTAATACCTTATTGTTTTTTCATTGCAATAACTGTAAAGTAACCCCAATTAACATTTTTTTTTATGAATTCTCACTGTACAATTAAATTTGTTTTTCTGCAACAAGCAAACGTATTCTTGCGCTGACGTTGATGCAAAACATGGCTGACATTTCAGTGTTGCCAATTTTAAAAAGAGGTGCGTTCCATTTTCTCGCAGTTAGCTTTAAAAAACCTAAAAAAAATTGTTATCAGCGAAGTTGCCCCAGATCTCAATGTAACCCCGTTATACCGGTACCAAACGACCAATTGATCTGGCAGGGATTTTTCTCCTAGTCTAAGCCCATAGGTATTGCATAAGGTCCTAGATTTAATTTCTTGATAAGGCAAAGTATTATAGAGTATTCTATTTAAAATTTCATAGTTATAGTTTTATTTTTTTATGGATTTGCTCTTGACTCTAGTCTATGTCAAAGGCGACAGAGAAAAAAAAGTTTTATCGATGGATGTGTGCCCTAATGTTAGCAATAAGTCTGCTCCTAATAATCGGGGAATCCCGTCGCGATTTTATGTAAGTTTTTCTATAAGAGATCGGTCACGTTGACTGTCGATGAAACACTTCTGCTTATTCTAATAAGGACACAAAAAACCACAGAAGGAAATGAAACAGGAAAATTATTCATATATTGAAAGATTTCGACGAAAATCGTTAAAGAAGGCGTGCGCTTCCAAAAAATGGCGACTGATCCACTCTGAGATTTTCTGAGAATTGATCAGTTCGATTTTTAAAACTCGCTTTGGACTCTGAAGGTGATAATCAGGATTTAACGGTTTTGTGACGTCATTATTTATATGTTACGAAAAGATACGTCATGGTCAATTATAGAAGATGTGAAATGTTTTAAAGTTGGATATTATCTTCCGATTTCGTAGTATAATTATTTCGCAAAAAGATAACCGCTAGTTTTGAAGAATATTTATTTAGCTTTAACCTCAAAAAACACAAATTTAAGGAGAGATTATTACAGGCGAGATAAATAACGTACTTGCAAATAATTCTATAAAAGTTAGTCAAATGTTAAAGCCCAAGGTCGCACCAAGCGCTTCCAAACATCCTTCATAATGCGCACAGCGAATGAATGGTACTCACTATCTGCGTCTGTGTTTCTGAACGCATTCAACCCGAATCTCTTCAAAGTTAGAGTGAACAGGCTTCTTCTGGGTAAGCTCACTCCATCGTCGACTTTGTCTCTGTCACCTCTGACCTAGACTAGAGTCAAGAGCAAACCCATCAAAAAAAATAAAAAAATATATATATAGTCCCAATACTACTGCTACTATTATTAGAGATGATACACAAGTTTCGATTAGATGCTTCTTAGGTCATAGCTTCTCGAATAGACACAATTTACTACCGCCAACAGGATACAAAGGTATGCGGTCTTATTACAAAAAACGGTTTAACTAAAAACCCTGGTCTAAATCTCTATAAACCATGGTATAGACAAAAATGATATTACAAATAGTGGTTTATCGATAAACCATAGACCAAATCATGGTCTAACGCTAAACCTCGCCGGCCCCTAGTTTAACGATGGTCTAAATCGTATCTGTCAAAGTTTCTCTTATAAGTTAGCATCTTTTTCATTGTATTCTGTTGTTTTCACCCGTAAATGGATATTAACATGGTGGATTTAATTGATAATGAGGATATTTTTTATTTGTTATTCCTGGGTACTCCAATTTATTCTCAGATCGTTTTTTTTTGTTGGTCCATCACAATTCATGTTTAACAAAGAGTCAATTGTTTTATTAGAGACGAGTCTTGGATAACTTAAAAATTCCAAAGCTTAACGAACTTTGTTCAACTTGCGATAGCGCGAGATTGTTACGTTTCGTTACACGTACGTAGATGTATTATTAGTAATTAATACGACATTAAGTAATGTGCTTAAACCTAAACAAAAGTGCAATCGAGTAATAAATAATGTTTATATCCATGCAAAATAACAAAGTCTCAATATTTTTAACACTCCTAAACATCACTTAATCCTTATCGTATTATCAAAACGGTTTTTTTCTGTGCATACGGAACGTTGCAATAGAATGATATGATGGTGAACGAATGATATTTGTATTAATCTGTGGTTGTTATATTGACAATGGTTTAAATGACGGTACTAAGAAGACCACGGTTTTTATAAGTTTTGTAATACGGAAAAACTTAGACCATGGTTCTGCAGATAAACCTGGACTTGATAGTACAGGTTTAAACCATGGTTTATTTAGTTTTTTGTAATAAGACTGATAATGTTTATACTACCGTTTAGCAGTAACGGTCTTGGCGCCAGTCAGGCCGATTACCTTTTTTAGTGCTTAAGCTGTACCTTACTTACCTTTACTGGTTAGATCTAATTACCTTTTTTAGTTCTTAAGCAGCACCTTACTTACCTTTGCTGGTTAGATCTAAATTTAGATATCCCACGTATCTTACTTACTTACTCATACAGTTAAAATTAGAACTTAGAACTTTATTTTGGGTATCAACCTTAGTGTTACTTAGAACTTATTGGGTAATATAAAAATATATAAAGGTACTACCTATATGCAATATGATGGAAGCTCTTACCGCTCGCGCTCGCCTGAAAATAATAGTGTATTACTGTCTGCTTACTTGATATTTTTGTTGACATACTACCGTTGAATGGTCGAACAGCTGAAGCACCTTTGCTTGCTACTGTAGCAAAGTGTAGGGCTTTTTAGGGTTCCGTACCCAAAGGGTAAAAACGGGACCCTATTACTAAGACTCCGCGATCCGTCTGTCTGTCCGTCTGTCACCAGGCTGTATCTCATGAACCGTGATAGCTAGACAGTGACATTTTCACAGATGATGTATTTCTGTTGCCGCTATAACAACAAATATAATAACAACAAAAAACTAAAAACAGAATAAAACCATACAACAAACGTGTTTTTTTTTGCCGTTTTTTGCGATAATGGTGCGGAACCCTCCGTGCGCGAGTTCGAGTCGCACTTGGCCGGTTTTTTTTCTTCTATACTTCTCTCTCTCAACCGTCACGCTATAGTAACAATTAGTTTATTCAGAAAAAACGCATTTACAGGATCAGAAACACAGAAAGTAAGGATCATCACAGCCTGTTCGACTTTTCTTGTATCCATCCACATTTACTTATGTGTATCCATTTATATGCATCCATATACCTTTTAGTATTATTTTCTTCACAAGTGAGTCGAAAAACGTCGTATGATACACGTGTGTTTTGATGATTACCGTCATCGGCTCTCTTAAGACCCTCACCTAACGGCTCGGGTCTCAATGGCGCCTCAACGATAATCACCAACGTTACACACTTGTACCATAATGTACTATTCTTTCATATCGTTCCTCACACAATCCGTCCATCTTTCCTTTGGCATCCTTCTCTCATCCTTTATATTCATAACTCTTCTTACACTCTCTCTTCTCTTAGTCAGAATGTATTTAGTATCAATATTACTTCGATTTCAACACCTAAACTTTTCCATTACCAATCGATCAGTCAACTCCCAAAGGACCAATACGTCACTCTACCAGTACCTAAAAAAACACATATCGTAACAGGGTACATACACACATTGGGTCAGACAGTCAGGCTGTTTGCCCGACCGTGTCGCCGCGTTGAGCAAACAGTCCAGCCAATTAACTCTTACTAATAAAAGGTGAAGGTGTGTTGATGACATGGGCGCACACTCGTTTTTTTTTGTTACGAGGTGGTTTAGTGGTATGGTGAATTTTGTCAAAGTGACGATTGGGGTTACGAAAATAGCTGTGGAAAGTACGAGAAATAACTTCATGGGAAACGTTACAAATAATCTTGATGTCACAATGCTATGAGGTGTTGCAGAGTTCCTTTTTTTTTGTGTTTGAACATATTGAAACCTACAAAAGGCGCCTGGACTTATGACTTTAGACTGGACTTTGAGGTCCTAGCGATTGAGTTTGGTGTTGTTTTGTCGTTTCTCATTTCTTAAAGATAGATGGAAAAAATAGCACAAAAAAGGATATAAAAAAAAAACTTTTTTACAAAAAAATACTACCGACTTCCAGAAAACTACAAAGTGAAAAATAACTTTATTTTTGGAAGTCGATGTCTTTCATAGGTACCATTTTTTTGCGTTATGGACACCGACTTCCAAAAATAAAGTTATTTTTCACTTTGTAGTTTTCTGGAAGTCGGTAGTATTTTTTTGTAAAAAAGTTTTTTTTATATCCTTTTAATTAAAAGTTTTAGTTGTACCTACCTAATAGGCAAGTTGTTTAGTAAGTTTCCTTTAACACCCTTAAGAGCGTACGGGAGTGATGTTATGTTATGAAATGGTATAAACAATAAACAGACATGCGATTGCAGCAGTCCCGAGAGATTTGCCGTTATTTATTGAAGAATTCTGTTGTATATCTTCGAAGTTCATCATCAGATCTTCACCAAATTAAAATGGGACCAATTTCGAAACATACTCTTCCAAAGAAAAAAATAATTTTTGAAATCGGTCCACAATTGACGGTGATATCGGTGAACATACATAAAAAAACATACAAGAACATATAACCGCCTCCTTTTTCGAAAGTCGGTTAAAAAATGCCCATATTTTTGCTGACTGGATGTTTTTAGCCAATTACTTACTGGGCGTAGCTAGTATTGGCTTCCCTATGTACCGTACCCAGTACGAATCTACTAGTAAGACACGGAAACCAACCAACTACGTTCTAAAACAAATTAGCATCAAACCAAAACAGCGTAAACGTTCGTTAATATTCTCTCAAACTAGGAAAGCCATACTTGTTCCGTTACATAAAGGTTACGAAACCTTTTAGAGATTCTTACGATTCTTGTCATGCCACCTATGTCGAGACATAGGCGCTGCTCAGGGCTGCCAACATTGGCAAAAGACAGATGGATTGAAGGGCTGATACGGTTTCGATTTTTGTAATACAATTTTACTGTGGGGTCGAGCGGCTGACATTGAATCCATATTTATATTGCAAAAGAGAGCTGTCAGAGCCATTTATAAGTTAAGTCACCGTGAATTTCTTAGGGAACTATTTAAAAATATTAATATTATGACAATTTCTTGCCAATTCATTTATGAAAATATTATGTATGTAAGGAAAAATATACATCTCTTTAGTAAAGTCAGTGATAGACACAATTGCAATACGAGAAATGTAAATCACCTATTTTTTTTTAAAAGAGTAATTAAGGAGTTTCTAGTGCATTCTTCTCCATAACTGCTACTTTTCCGAATGCACGGTAGAATCAACTTTTACTACTTGTAAATTTTTATTCATATATGTATGACGTTCAAAAGTGCCGCTTACTGGCCTAATTGAAATAAATATATTTGACATTGACTTTCCGCTGGATGCGAGACACACATGACCAATCGGGCGACACTTGGAGGAGACTATGGGGGATTGGACGTCTGCTGGCTGAAATGATGATGCATACAAGTTCTAGTTAGAACTTTGGTATCGGTTACTAATTAAATATTATAAAGGGGTAACATAACATAATCTTTTGTTTGTAATTAATTAATGGCGGGTAGTCACTGTGTTCTTCTAGTGGTAACCCTCCGATTTCCTCCACACGATTTCTAAAATTATCTTAGTGACAGAAAGCTAAGATATCGGGGTGTTCCTCGCAGCGCACCAACTTTGAAGCGCACCAAAAGTATTCCTCGAAACGCACCAACGATGAAACACAGAGAAGAGCATGAAGGATTCGTAATAAATGATGTCGATAGACGTTTTATAATTCAACTGTCATAATTGTTTATTTATTAAAACCTACCAGGAACGCAGAAATGAACTGGAACTAGGTGCTTAAGCTCCTTAAAGTTGAAAATCATTGTGTGTAATAAAATAATATAAATAAATATCTTTATTGCCCAAAAATATAGTGTAAAGTTATATTATATTATGTAAAGTTTGTTGAATTTTAAGTCTTCTATCGATATAATGTATAATAACGAAAACTTTACAATCCTCTTTGTGTTTAATCGTTGGTGCATAACTTAGTGAGATCGTTTAGGCGCCTATTTTGTTCCTGTTTATTTCTGACACCCTAGTACTTTTCAAAACAACAAATGATTTAATTTCCTGGTATCCTGTATTTTTACCATGATTGAGCTAAGTAGTAATTCGCTTAAGCACCTAGTACCAGTTCATTTCTGCATTCCTGGTAGCTTTAATAAATAAACAATTATCACAGTTGAATTTTAAAACGTCTATCGATATCATGTATTACACCAATAAATGCATTTTGTTTTTTTTTAAATTTCGATTTATGAATTCTTCATGCTCTGCCCTATGTTTCATCGTTGGTGCGTTTCAAAGAATACTTTTGGTGCGAATACCCCAAACTATGGGGTATTCCTCGAAGTCGTCATCCTGCTTTTTATGGAAAACAGCTAGTGTATACAGGGTGTTTGGAAGGGAGCTGTACATACGCCTAGGGTAGAAACTAGGGATAGTCTGCTACCTACCCCCACCCATTATATTGACCTTGGCCTCAAGGTTTTTTTTTAATTTATTTTTATTTTTTATTTGACTTTTTTGTGATTTTTTGACTAAAACTACCTGTAGCTCAAAATCTATCCATGGGACCGGTCGGCTAATGGTCTTGTTTTAATCGTTAGAGTCTTAGGGTCCTGCAAAAAATTATTTTACACCAGAAAATTGTGGAGAAGAAAAGTTATGGGGCCTGAAATACCATAGTAAGGTAAAGAAATAATTTTAAGGGCAACTTTCTATGGGGTTTAAAAAAAACTAACAGGGTTGGAGTTCTTCTGATTTTTTTAAAACATCCTCAGTCCATGCCCTTTCTAACGATATGCTAAAAGTGTATTTATCACTTTTAGTTTTAAAGTTATTAATTAATTTCCGCAACTAGGGCACTTTTACCACCACGAGTCGACATTTGTAAGACAAATGTAATTTCCAGAATTTAAACCAGTTTGGCCTACAGTTGGCAAATTTGTTGTCTCACTCTTACACGAGAGCAACATGTAAGAGACAAAACATGTCATGTCATGTCTCTTTCGCTCTTGGGTCGACGGGGCCGGGCAGGTAACTCGTTGGGGTCTTTGTTAGTCAGTCGAGATTTACCCATCTTAGCTAACTTACGTACTTGCCGTTACGACGCTCCACTGTTTTCGTTAATTTTGTTGAGTTTGTTATTACTTCGTTTTTGTTAAGTTTTGTTATTTGTTACCTTGTTGTTGGAGAGAGAGAAGAGTACACCGACATGCTGGTGGTGTATGGAATGGCTGATTGCAATGGGCGCGAGGCACGGAGGATTTATCAAGAACGGTATCCTAACCGGCGAGTGCCTAACCACCAAACGTTTGGCTCAACTTATCGGCGTCTGCGAGAAACCGGAAATTTAAATTTCCGGGAACCAGCCGTGAACAGATTTCAACCAAATTTGGCTGCGGAAGAACGCATATTGGCTGAATTTGAGGAAGATCCGACCAGAAGCGTAAGAACCGTAGCCCGGACGCTTGGTTTAAGCGTGTGGAAAGTCTGGTCGGTTCTTCGCGAAAATGGACGTCATCCTTTCCACTACACCCCTGTTCAAGGTAATTTTTTACATAAAGTTTTTGTTTTTAGCTCTTATGTAATGAACTAGCATGTGAATTTCATAGGCAATTTTTAAATTAACATGAGCATGTGTGTGAGAGAGAGAGAAATGGAAAGACAGAGATAGCAATCAATGTTACATAGCTACTAATTCATAAGGAAACCGCTAACGTTGATATTTTTATTGTTTTAGGCTTAGAGGATAACGACTATGCAAGAAGGGTGGAGTTTTGCCGCCACTTGCTCCATACGGACGTGGAAGATATTAATTTTTTACGGAGTATTCTCTGGACTGACGAGTCCAAGTTTGACAAGGAAGGAATTGTAAATTACCACAATCTCCATCACTGGGCACCCAGAGATCAAAACCCGAGAGTCAAGAGGCACAGAGGTTTTCAACGAAGGTTCTCCGTGAACGTATGGGCAGGCGTCATCGGTAATCGGTTGATAGGGCCGCACTTTTTGCCAGACAACCTAAACGGGCAAAACTACTTAGATTTCCTCGAAAACGATTTGCCTGATTTAGCGGAAGAAGTGTTTGACGAAGATCGGCCCATAGTCTTCCAGCACGACGGCTGTCCTGCTCATTGGAGCCTAGCAGTGAGGGAGCTTCTGGACAACTGCTTTCCTAATTCTTGGATTGGTCGGGGTGGGCCAATTCCCTGGCCCCCAAGGTCGCCTGACCTTACCCCACTCGACTTCTACGTCTGGGGAAGGGCGAAAGAGTTGGTGTACGCAGAAGAAGTACCAACAAGGGAGGTTCTAATTAACAGGATCCACGCCGCATTCGATACAATGCGCGAGGAACTGCTGCTTAGAACGGTGACCGTGGAGATGAGGAAGAGGTGCCGAGCATGTTTACAGGTCAATGGTCATCAATTTGAACAAAATTTGTAATTAATTAAAATTAGTAATTAATTAAAATTTGTAATTTAATGACATTAGTCATTACCAAATTTTTTGTTTCATTTGCCATCCTTTTACGATCGAACACATTTAATTTTCATTAGTTGAAATTTTTGCTTGAAGTGCCCTAGTTGCGGAAATTAATTAATAACTTTAAAACTAAAAGTGATAATTACACTTTTAGCATATCGTTAGAAAGGGCATGGACTGAGGATGTTTTAAAAAAATCAGAAGAACTCCAACCCTGTTAGTTTTTTTTTAAACCCCATAGAAAGTTGCCCTTAAAATTATTTCTTTACCTTACTACGGTACTTCAGGCCCCATAACTTTTCTTCTCCACAATTTTCTGGTGTAAAATAATTTTTTGCAGGACCCTAAGACTCTAACGATTAAAACAAGACCATTAGCCGACCGGTCCCATGGATAGATTTTGAGCTACAGGTAGTTTTAGTCAAAAAATCATAAAAAAGTCAAATAAAAAATAATAATAAATTAAAAAAAAACCTTGAGGCCAAGGTCAATATAATGGGCGGGGGTAGGTAGCAGACTATCCCTAGTTTCTACCCTAGGCGTATGTACAGCTCCCTTCCAAACACCCTGTATATAGTCTTCGATCAATAATACTAAAAAGTATAACAATAAAAATAAAAGCTCTTTGATTGCAAAAAAAAAGAACTGGAACCAAGAAGGTTCAGTCCCTAAATAAAAGCGGATGAAAATTCTAGATTTTGGTCACACCATGGAGCTTAGTCATCGCCGCTCATAGGGGCAGCCCTAATCAGTAGTCGGTATGTATTCAGGACGCGTTCGTCTAGTAGCTCGTGTTACATAAGAGTTGTTAAGAGTACCAGTAATTATGTCACACAGGACCTTCAGACTTCAGAGTTGAATCGTGGACGGTGTGACTAACATCTTGTACCTTTATACGGGCAATTAGTTATGGGTAACTAAAACAATATAAGTGAACGCCTTAGCCTGTCATTCGAGCTCACAGATCAAATAATAAAGCTCAACTGACAAGCTAAAGTGTAGTTTCGTTGTACGTGTGCGCGTGTAATTGTGTATTTATACGGCAAGGCATAGTTTGAACCGGCTTCACTTTGTTGTTTTCAGGTTCCATCTTGTCTTCTTATTTGATCTGAGGCGTAATGGTAGAAAATCCAAAGTCAAAGTCAAAGTCAAAACGTTTATTGCGAACTAAGTGTATAGTTGGTGTTTTGTTATATTAGTGCAAGACTTAGCAGCCTTTTACAAGCATTGCAATTATCATTCTCCTGTCCTTATCATCCAAAATTAGCATGCATTTAACATTATTATTAAATAATTATTTTATTTAACATTAGTATAATTAAATTGAGAAAAATATAGTTATGTCAAAAATTAAATGTCAAAAATAGTGAATCTAATACAAATAATCAGCAATATTAATGTCATCTTATACACCATTCTTGTCATCTTCAAAATTAATATTTTCAATTCACAACTGCGCCTATTGCAGTTTACTGCTGCAAATAACTTGGCCTTCGTATAAATTGTCGTAATTGTATTGTTGTTGTTGTTGTTGTGTTGGCTATCCGGTCCGAACGGTATTGCCATAGCACAAAAACTGCACGGAACTCTAAAAATCTAGTCGATATATCCTCATTATTTTTCTGTTTACCACCCTAATGGCTTACGTTATAATAAGCATGTCAGTTGCAATGACAGTCTGTCGAGTTGCTACTATTATATTATCTGTGGTAAATCATACGGTCATGACATATTACACTCGATGCTGACGTTTATACCTTCATTCGGCCGCCATTTTATGCAATTTTGCGAGATAATTCGATTATTTTTCTTTTCTTTTTTTATAAAAACGTTGCCCCACACTAGGAATTTCTCCTGTATCGTGGGTGTGTTTACAAATATGTAAACTCGCATACACAAACACCCAGAGCCGGAACAACTATTTGTATATCATACAAACAGTTGTTCCGGCTATGATTGAATATACAATTGGAATAATATAAAATGGAGGCGGGGCACTACATATGTAGTGACTATATAAATGTCTATCATCTTGGCTCAATAGACTAGAGATAATATCTTCTTAATCGATGCTCTCCTGGTACCTAGACATAAGTTATTTTGCAATGCAAATGACAGTCAGTCGAGTGCATTATGTCGCATACTCTAATGATAGGCCTCTAAATCATACAGTCATGACATATTTCTCTCGATGCTGACGTTTATATTATTCGGTCACAATTTTATGCAAGTATGCGAGATTATTCGATGGAGGCGTTGAGATGTTATACATATGTCTATAATCTTGGCTGAATAGTCGATGCTCTCCTGGTTTAATCATCATCACACCAGCCTGGTATAATCACGCTGGATATAGGATTTATTTATACTCTGCCATGCTTCCTGGTTTTGTGTAACCACCCCTCAAGGTGGGTTACCTATCATAAGTTCGAAAAACGTTTGACCGAATTTCATTTCCCCTAAAACTTTTCAACTATAATATTATCGTTTCGTTTTTTTTTACTTCTTCGAAGTCACAGTTGACCTATTTTCTCCGACGTTTCATTTGGTCGAAAAACTTTTTACCGAAGTTACACTTAGCCGAAATAACATTTGTTCGAAGTATTTATTTTTAAATGCATATCAAAATCATCATCATCAATATCATCAATCAATACATATAATAAATCTGTAGAAAAATATTTTTTGTACATCGAAAAAAAATCCAAAAAAAAATAGCCAGGGTGTTATAGGAGAACCAACAGAATCCATATCCAGCATTTTCGGAATTTTTGTCTGTTTGTCTGTTTATTTGTGCACGCATCACTTGAAATGTACGAAACCAATGTATATAACTTTTATACATAAAATTTGTGCGTAACTTGAAGAATTACTAAGTTTTGGTTTCATTGCAATCGGTTCACTCTATCAAAAGTTAGATGAATTTAAAGTGTTCAAGAAGTAACATTATCACAGCACACGCAATTTAGTTACTCGGACAGTTGAACTCGATATTCGATAGATGGCGTTGTGCAATTGAAGTCATTTTCTGAATGAAGGTGTTAAGATTATACGCGAATGAATGACCCTAGAAAAAAAATTGGTATGTAGGTATGTAGGGTAGGCAGGAAGGTAAGTAGGGTAGGGTTGGCTTCGCAGGCAGATGACGGCAGCGAAGCCGCGGGCACAGCTTGTACTGAGTAAGAGAGAAACAGTGGACGAATACAAATGTTTAAAAAGGCGATCTGAAAAAAAAAAATGGATTAGTGATCGGTTCCCTTCAAGGTGTGCACGAATTTAGTGATATTTTAGTATGGTTCGGGTTTATGAGGTTTTCTCTAACATTTGGTATTAGTAATCTAGCCAGGCCATTACTCTTTAGCTACCTACCATGAGTTAAGTAGGACTCATTAATTTAAAAGTACATGATCAGTTTAATATTCTGTGCAGAGCAGACACGAAATTCTAAACCGACGAAGTGACAATGCGTTTTCAGAGTAATTGTTCACCAGAAGCACAAATAAACCTGGAAAACGCATGTAGCACTATTGTCGCATTGTCATATTGCACTTGTCTGCGAAAACCTTAACGTTCCTATCATTTATGTATATCAAAGAATAAATAACGCATTAACAATACGACATTATTATTTATTAAAACAAATACAAGTGTTCACCACACAAGTTATTTGCCGGAGCATAATTAATACCCGTATCCAAGTACACGACCTTACGCCATTGTTCCATCCTTCCATGTTTAGGTACTTAACTCACATTGGCACCAAATAGACTTTAGCAAAGTGTGCAAGATACCCTTAAACACAGTCAGCCGCTAGAGTGCCGCTATCTGACAATTTACCGATTCTAGTTTTTTGATGCCATCGTAATCAGCAAAAAATGTTCTATCGATCAGTCTAAGCAATTTTTTTTTCTGCTATCAATGGGTCCGAATACAAAATAAAAACACCCCCAATTGCTATGTTTACCAACCTATTTTTAATGACATTTATTGAATCATTGAAACTCCCACATACTATTTATAGTTGATCAGGAACAGCAAGAAAAGGGAGTCAGTGATAAAGTGACGGGGGCCAGGACGGTATGGAAGAAGAAAACGTGTTGCGCCGACCCCAAGTAACATGGGACAAGGGCAGGAAGATGATGATGATCAGGAACAGCATCGAAATTATAACGCAAAATATGAGTTTGTTAGATAACAGCACTTTAGCTATAGCAGTGTTTAATATGCACAGTAGCACAGCTTAGGTTGTTGTTCGGATGTGGGCAAACAAGCTGTGCATTATAATTACCATTTAATTGCATTTACGCTGTCATTATATTAATTGGCAAGCCGATAGACTTATCCGTGCACTCAGACAGACGTCTTGACATTATCTTAAGATTAATTATGCAACCATTGGTCATTAACTCGAAAAGATACCAGGTGTCAAACTGACAGATCACTTTTGTTCTGTCTTCTGCGCGGTACCACAGATAACGTAGTAGTATCTGGTGAAGATCAATCCACCTGTTCAAAGAAAAATAAAAGTGCACCTGCGTACAACAAACATCTTATTGACCTCGTAAATCACCAGGTGTCACCGAAAAAGCTAGCGAAGACAATACATAATATTGAAATATCGTCACGTATACAAAAAATATTGACCTTATTTCTAATAGAGCGTGAAAAATTACCAGCACAATGACTTACATATGTTTAAAACATAACACGTAGCAGTTGATAATTCTAAATACAGCCTAGAAATAACTGGCAAACTTCTCTGTGATAAAGGTGCGTCCTACTTGATGACTTGAGCATATGCTAGGTATGACAGGGGAGGCACTTTTTCAGTCTCCACTTCATGCCACTTCATGGGCCCTACCAGGCGTTGCAGGAGGACCCTACGAGGTATTTTAAGAGCTCAGATGTGCTGGATGGTGATCACTTGGTTTAGTGAAGTAGAACCCGCACTCTCTCTTGTCTTTTCTTCAGAAGTTCAGGCGCCTTTTGAATGTTTCCCCAGTTAAGACGAAGACTAACGCCAACGACCTTGAGGGAACAAAACGCGCACTCGTATCACACCCGCGCAACCCAAAATGTAGTACGTTTTTTACTTTCCTTATTATTCTAAGACTTAAAAAAAAAATCCTCAGATCAAAATGTAGATAATTAAATAGTCTTTGAAATGGTATCAATTTCATTGCAATACGCCCAGCAGTTTTGGTGCGATTCTCGTGTTTTTGTCCGTTTTAGACATAACTTTACAAATAAATTACACTATGTTATTCGAGTAAAACTCAAAATTTTAATAGATCAAATTATTAAGTAAATGGTCTAATGTAACATATATTTTTCCAAAAAATTAGGACAAACCATTTAGACGTGATTCTCATTTTAAAATCAGCTACTTAAGGATATCTGCGCCTTAACCAAAATTATAGTAGTATATTTTTCTCAGTAAGCTGGTTTCAAAGATTTGTAAAGAAAGAAAGAAAAAGTGTTTAACTGTCACAAAACGACATACAATATAAGTACATGATTATGCTAAACCCTTAACAACAGTACCGATTAGAAGAACAGTGTGAGTAGTTGTAGAGACGCAAAACCATCTTTGATGCAAAATACATAAATATCCCGTCCAGAGGCGGCTGTACTTTAAGTTCTCTCGTGCACTGAACTGCCAGATTTGAATAGGTTTAGAAATAAAATAAAAATGTTTAATAATATCTGATTAACGATCTATTCAATATTAACGAAATTATGACGAACAAATTTAAGCTCTTTGCTAAAGTAATAAGACGAATATTGCTGTAAAAAATACTACCCGTGCGCTTGGCTAAAGCGCACGGCGAGAGTTCATACTATTCTACGAGAAACAAGCGAAAACGCCTGGCGCGTGAGACAGAGATAGTTCAATAGAAAATGTACGGCAAAATATGACCATTCTCGTGCGCCGTCCCAGCGAACCGAAGATTACCGAGAGCGGGCGAAGTTTGACGAACAAAATTTATCTTCGGGTCGAGTACCAACGTTACAAGTTGTACAACGACGTAACTAGATGGCGTTGGCGTCGAATTTAAAGTCACTAGCGAGATGGTTTGCCGATTTACATAGGCTCCTGTTAATTTTAGTAAATCTAACACAATTACCCAGTGAGGCGGCAAAGTGCAGAGTGCACTACTATTACTATGATCTACCAGCCGCCACTGATCCCGTCAAGTATACCCTAAGCAAGCAGGCTCTAAAGATACGGCCTTAGAGACCGAATTGCCAAGTTAAGTTGGGTCCTTTGAGTCATCAGCTCAGCTACGATGATCGTATCGTAGTGTATTGTAACCTTCTCTAGTAATATTGACTGTCTACATGACCTCGCGTATAATCGATACTTGTAACAACAAGCCTGGGTTATGCACTTAGAATGCGTGTATTGAATCAATGAGATGCTTGGTCAGTGATGTCGGCTTATGACGTTTCTGTTTATCTCAAACAACCATCTACTGTCAATGTATCATTAGTAACTAGCTCTTTAGCATGACCGTGGCCTGACTGCTTACTTGTATACTACCACTAGCTCTTGCCCGCGGTTACACCCGCATGAAATTCGGCAATTATCCTAAGAGTGCGTACTCCCGGGATAAAACGTATCCTACGTACTTCTCCAAGGTCCAAAAGATCTCAAAATCAAAATAGGGTAGTTGACAAAAATATCAGATGAAAGTGTTGGACACGTATTTATTCTTTTGCCACGTAAACAAAACAGTACGACGATACAGTGCGTTGAAACATTGTGTGACGTCACGGTGTGCTACACTCGGGTCCAATATTATTTGATAGTCTGTCTGAGGGACTAAATATTTTTCTACCCAGGAAACTACGCTATACATCTACTTGGTTTAGTTGTTTATGCGAGCAAATGTAAATGAAAATTTAGAAACTTTATAAGGATAGATTCTTAGTATTCTACAGATATATCGATACCTCCTGGGCTCAAAGGGCGTATAGCACAAAATAACCCATGTTTGTTTTGTGCTTTACGCCCTTTGAGCGTGGTCCAGAAACGTCGATTCGAGTTGTTCACTTTTTGTTTAAACTAAGTTTTTTTTGTGTGAGAATAAATTGTCTTTCAGGAAGAAAATACTTCACACCTACGTTACCTACGTCAGTATGACGTCAAAGTGAGGCAGGCCTATTGTGTGAATTGTCCAATATTTTTTCTGTTACTCGTGCATAACAATAAACCTGTTCAAATGCCCTTTTGTTAGGCCGAAATGTTATATTTATAGTGTGTAAAAGATACGCATAAAAATAATTGGTAGTAATTAGGTCTGTGACTCGTGATTTTATTAACAATATATCATTATCATCGTCATCAGCCTTTTAATGTTCCCACTGCTGGGGCACAGGCCTCCTCTCATAGAGAGTGGACAAAAATCCACCAGGCGGGCCCAGTGCGGATTGGTAGATGTCACATGTCTGCGAATTTTTGGATCTAGGACATGCTGGTTTCCTCACGAAGTTTTCCTTCATCGTTTTGAGAGCAGTGGTGATGAAATAAATTACACAAATTAATGCGCCTGCCTGGGTTCGTACCCATGACCTTCAACTCGTAAGTCGGGGACGTAACCACTGGGCTACCACTGCTCTTAAAAACATATAACACATACTTAAAAATATATAACGATATATAATAATAGTTTATTAAAACAACGTCTTCCAGCACCGCTATATATTTCTATTATAAATAATATCTCATAACATCATCCTTTTCCTTATTATATTTATCATAATAATAATTATATTCCATCTTCCTTGCTATTCCCGTATTACTTGAGGTCGGTGCATTATATTCGTAATTTAAAAAATTAAAATGATTGAACTATAAATTTTAGCTAGTCTAGTCTCTTAACAATAACTCGGCAAGTCTTATGCACATCTCCTATTCGTTCGCTGAATGTTTTTCCATTAATCATAAAGTCATCGTACTTTACTTCCAGAACATTTTCGTAACCGAATTTGTCGCCAAGCTTTTGTGAATAAATTGACGTTACTAGTGCATATATTACAGTCGGAATAGCATCAGCATTTGTAAGCTCTTCATCTTCAATGGGAGTTCTAACGTTTGCACCATTGTACAATTGCCGCCCCATTTCATTTATTGATAAAATCAACAAATTTGCAATATTCCTTTGTTTGAACCCTGGCAACGTTGCTATATACATGCCTTCCATTAAACAATTGGTATTGCATTGTTTAAATATATCAACTTTTGTGTGTAACAGCTTTGTGTTTGGTATTTCTCCTTAATTTTTCATAGTAGCCTTCACCTTTTGGAACTAGTACCTAATAATAAACACAAATATTATTATTTGACCCAAAATTAAAATTTAACCAATTGCTTCAATTTATTCAATTGGGTCGAAAGCAAATAGATCATTGCATTGTCCTAAGATAATATTTGAATACATACCTCGATCCTGTTGAAAACCACGCCAACTATTTCGTTGGTGCTTGTATCATTTGCAACTATAGAGATACCATCTTTAGCTGCATCATAGCACGTTTGCAGAAGCTCTTCAGCAGCTCCAGGCTCATCAAGTAGACCAACGGCTTTGCAAAGAGGCTCCGTTTTAAAGAATGATTCCCGCATCACTTTTATAGCTCCATCCAATGATTGTTTTGTTAAAGACTCGCACCTTATTATTCCATTTTCTGATACTGCCCATGATTTATGCAATTTCTTGCATGTGCTGGAGTTATGACGATTAATTAGTCAGACAGGAGTGATATAGATTAGGAGTCAGAGTAGTCAGATAGGAAACGCCGACCTCATCTAGTTTTAAAAATATGATCGACATGTAAAAGGGTTTGTACAAACCAACTTACAGAAATAAAATCATTTATCATTTAATTTTAATATATTATTCACTAAGAATTCTTAATTAAAATGGTTTTTCTCTTACCTAAAAAATCTACGAATCATTTTAACTTGGGATCAAACCTCAGACCAAAAACTGAACAGATCACTTATCGAGTCACCACGCGAATGATGAAAAAAATTAAACCTGGAATGTTTTTTATTGTGCAGTTCCCACATTAATCACAATTAAAATAAGTAATTAATATTAAACAAGCATAAAAAAAATTGTTTGAAAATATTAAGAAAACAATGAAACCAAAACATCACTTGTTTTGGGGACCAGGTGGGTGACCAAGAGCGGTATCAATTTGAGATCGAGTATGTGACAGATGTATACAAGTCATATACATCTTTCCCTTATTCGATCTCAAATTGATACCGCTCCAAGAGCTTATGGTCACCCTCCTGTTCCCAAAACTAGTTAGATTAAATAGTAAAAAAAAATTACATGTAAATATTTTCAACCGATTTATACAATAAAAAATATCATTTGTAACTTTTATAATAAAACTTCAGTTCTAAATTAGGTAAATTATAAACAAAAATACGAATAATAGCGACGAGTAGTTATATAGTAAATAATAATAGCGACCCATAGCCCATCATACCCAAGTTCAAATGCAAAAATAACACTTTATACCCTACTCCTAATTTGTTCCGTAAAATTGTTATTTTCTATAGCCTACTCCTCATTAACGGCTGGGTTTAGAGATTTAAATAAATATATGTACATTAAGTACATCATTTGTTACATAATGATTAGATTTTTTTTCATAACCAACGTAGCTAATGTAAATCAAAAAATATTTTGCAAACATAACTGTTCAAAAGGAAGGCCAATATTGATATTCTGGCTATGAGCGGGCGTTGGACCAGTCCCACGTTAGCATTGGAGAATATATACGCCTTAAGATGTTTCCAGCCTTGACAAAATTCATAATAGCAATAAAATGAATAATAGTACTACTACTACATAGTCCACTTATATTAGAAATACCAACTATATCTATAACTATACTCAATTTAAAACCTGCTCTGAAAACCGTTTTAAAAGTATTTTTTACCGTTATCCACGCGTGACAACAGCCCACTGGTTTTAATGATCTTTGTAAGGGTACAAATGATATGTTAACATACCATGATAAAAAGACTATAATTACATACTGCAGCAAACAGTACATTAACATATGAAGTGTACAACCACTTATAAACCACGTGCCTTTTGCATTTACAAATAAAATAGACTAATAAATACCAATAATAAAAGAGAAACCTATTACTAATTATTACGACTAGACTTCTGTCTCTAGATGAGAGCATTGAGAGCTATTTAGTCTGACTCAAATAATGGTCACGAACTTTTTATTTAAAAGTGAGTTTGCTTTCAGCCGTTTTAATGCTAAAGGGTAGCGCGTTCCAGAGCTTTATCGTTGAGACAGCGTATGAATTGGACATAAAACCGGTACGGTGTGAAGGAATTTGGAGGAGTAGATTTTTTAAAGCTCGAAGGTTACGATTGTGGGAACTGCCCAACACTTTGAAATAAGTTTTTAGATAATCGGGAGCACAAGGATCGTTCATAATAGTGAAGAGCAAGCAGAGAGATCTGAGGGACCTCCTGAGGCGGATAGGCAGCCATTTAAGCTGAGAACGGTAGGAAGAAATGTGATCGTATTTACGAAGGCCAAAAACAAAGCGAATACAATTGTTGAGAAGTCGATCCAATTTATTTAGAAGTTCTTGGGATAGATTAGGATAACAAACATCAGCATAGTCGATAATGGGAAGCACAAGTGACTGGACCAAAGTGATTTTGGTGCTGGATGGGATATAATGTTGGCGATGACCGAAAACTTGATAGAACGTCATTCGTCTTGGTACGGATGTGATGAGAAAAAGCATGGCACTCAAAGAGTGATACGAGTAAATATAAGTTGATGAATGGAGAGGCAGAAGAATGCATAATAAAATGGTTGAATAATGTGAGAAATGCAATGAAAGGAAAGTGAGTGAATAATAGCGTGGGTACGGTAAACAGAAGAGAATGGAAGATGATATTCCATGTAACATGGGCCAAGGGCAGGAAGATGATGAACAATGTATACCAGTAGTCTCGGGATAATCTATCAATAGGTCTTTGTCAATAGACTTTCCTATTTCTGATGTTGTAAATCGGTTGCGGGGTGTGGTCGGTACCTAGTATAATTTAGATAAAAATCTTCATGCTACATGTTTGTAGTGCGAGAAAGTGGCGCCTACACAGCCTACGGCGTTTTGACGGTGAAATCTGATGACGTATAATAGTGGTACGCTGATGGAGTATTAGAACTGTTCTGTTGTCGGTATAAGTTCTATTGGATTATGTGTAAACATGTTTTGTGGGTGCTACGTGGTCGTACAACTACAAAATTCATTCTTCGATTATTTGAATTACTTGTTTTTTTTAATTAGGATGAGCTAACTATATAATTATGTCATCCTTATTGCTACAGAAATACTTATTATTAGAAAGCGGAGAATAGATAGATTGAATAGTTGACTGTCTGATTGAAACATATCTCTTTCTTTAGTTTGAGGTTATATTTGTACATCCCTGTAGTTTTTTCCCATTCGTTGATTGAATCAATCGCAAAAAAGTTATCCAGCAAGGTTTTTATAAGCTACTACGTAGGTAGAGGTACTTACACGAGTTTAATAGTTTATTGGACGATTCATAAGCCAACGACTCTGTAATATAAGCAAATGAAAATTTAATTTGATTTAATGACGGTTTGTTGGCAGACTTAGGTTAAAGTGAACATATATTTTATGAGACAAGTCCAACACACTATTCCCAATCACCACAAGTAAAGGTAAAAACCAAAAAATCGACGACATGTGAGATACACTCGTACCAACCCGCACTGAGCCCATGTAGTGGTTTTCGGCCCACCACTTATCACATAGAGGATGCCTGTGTCCCAGCAGATAGAACATCACAGGGTGATCAACGTTATAAGAATATCGGAACGTCCCATGAGGAAAGTTGCCTAGGTCCCTCGTTAAAAATCAAACGCATTAGACGTTAATGCCCCAAGCACGATTTTGTTATAAATTCTATGGAGTCGTGTCTCATCCATTTGTTAGTAAATGGAAAAATATTGGTACAGTCGACGTCAAATATTATTATCAACAATTTTTATTATATTGCTATTTTCAGCTGCTACGTAATGAAGTTACTACGTTTTAATATATCTTACCTTAGTATTAATAAGGCTTATATTTACACTAAAGCAACTAAATTGTTATTTATTGACAGTCTGTCTAGAACGGATATGACATGACAGCGGATTATTGCAATCACCGTTAGTTTACAATCAATTTTGCGACATTCAAATTCAAATAGCCTTTATTAACAAACTTAAAACTAATATTTACATAATTTTTGAGAATAACAGACATCGGTTTGTTTGTCATGCTCACTAGCATAGGCCTCCCCCAGATCCTTCCACAGTACACGATCTTGTGTTCTCCTCCACGAGAGAGATTATAAACTGTCAATAAAATTAATTAAAGTGACAGAAACTTCCCATATCTATCTAATAATGAGCACATAAATACTTCCTTTACTTCAAGTTAAACTTGACAATAAAATAGCCAAGATCTATAAAGAAAAAAACCATTACAAGGCGTTTAAAGTAAAACGAAAACGATGAAAGAAACGTATCTGTCTAATAAGCGGAAAGAATAAATATTCTCTTGCCAATACCCCAATTTATTTGGGCTCGTCACAACTTGTTTTCTTGTTCCATACTTATCTTTTAGTCAGATCATGTAGGTAGATGTAATCTAATCTAAAACTACCTACAATTGTTCCATTGCAAAGCAAAGTCCTACGTCTCCCTTTGCCATACAATCCTATTTTTGGCTAGTGCGGGTAGATATAAGGACCAAATTTATTGTCACTACTCTCGAACCACTTGTTATGTACATCTCTACTTTTCTAAAACGAAGCTACCTCTAATATTGTAATTAACATTAAGCTTGAAATGAATAATGTATCAATAAAAAATTCCGCTTATTTAGCAAACGTAGCAAACACCACGCATCCTCTGAACTTGACCGACTTTATCAACTGTTTTCAATTCCGTTTCTGATTAACAACCTTTAAAGCCTTATTTATACAGTCATGTATGACTTATTCTCAATGTGACATTATTACATTGATCTAGTTTAATTTTATACGGACGTCATTATCCTTATTTTGTATATCATTATTTTTAATAAAATTTCCACTGTATTAATCGACTGTGTCAATGAGTTTCTGATTTAATATTTGGCCATCACAACTATTATCATCTTCTTGCTTTGAGGCTCTAGTTCACAAAGTTGTCTTCTATCAGCGAAGGCGGAGGACATTCCAAATGTAAGGGATTGATCACTTAATATTTCTATAGCGCTTAGTCGCTATCGCGACGTTTTCGTTGATAGAATGTCGTGTTGTCTGGAGCCTCTGGTTTATGTAACTTGGGTTTTTGCAACCCGTTTTCATCTTTCTTTCTCCCCTGTCAACTGTGACGCTATCACTGTCTCCCTTTTCTTTCATATCATTTCTCACAAAAACCCTCTATATTTCTTTCCATTCATTTTCCTTCATTCTTGGTTGGAATGCAGAGCAGTATTAGTAGTTAGTATTAACAGCACCCAAATTCAAAATCAGAGCAATAGCCGAATTAACGCGATCCAATTTACTCTTTGACTCAAAAACTTCTCCCAAAGCCTCCTTTGCATCAGTGAGCAAATTAAAAGAACCTTGACAGGCCAGCCTGCAACGACCCGCACAACCGCAATTCACATGATATGGCGCAAGATTCGTAGCACTTACTGCAACTTGTGCAAGAACGTGCAAATTGTTTCGACAGTGCAGCTTCTGCATACAATGATGGGTGCTGTTGTACTTTTAATTGGAATTGGTACATTTCAGTTTTTGGCACTTTAGTTAGGTCGATGTGAAGTATGTTCGATGTGAAGTATATATAGTTGGATGTAAAATCAGATGCAGAGATGCTTCATCTTGCGGTTTTACCGCCCGGCCCCGGCTACTTATTCATATAATTACATTTGTTCAATAATATTGGGTATTATTATTATTTCGTTTATTCAAATATGTACACATTTTAAATTTACATTTTTAAATATTTCTTTATAAAAACAAATCATAAAAAAAAAAAAAAAACATTTAAAAATATAAAAAATAATGGTTGTCCGCCGGTATCGGGAACAGGGTCCAAGCTACCGGTGGTTAGGGCTCCAGAGACAGGAACCTCCTCACAATGCGAGCCGTATCGAGGAGTACTGCCTTCTGTATCAGACCTTTGATCCAACCGCCCAATGACAGCCTCGACAGATGGTCGTCGAGGCTCTTGGCCATCAGGCCGTTGGCCGTAACGACAATCGGCACAATGATCGCCGAGTCCACATTCCACATGTCGACAACCTCGTGTGCTAAGTCAAGATACTTGATTTGTTTCTCTTTCTCAGCTTTCACGAGGTTCTCGTCATGCGGGATGGTGACATCGATTATCATTGTGCGGCGCGCTAATCGGTCTATCACCACTATATCTGGCTTATTGGCAACAATAGTCCTATCAGTGATGATAGACCGATCCCAGTACAACGTGACATGGTCATTTTCGAGAACTGGGTCGGGCACATACTTGTAATACGGTACCTCCGATTCCACTAGATTGTACTTTAAAGCAAGTTGCTGGTGAACAATCCTGGCCACTTGGTTATGCCTGTGTAAGTACTCGCCGTTAGCCAGACGAGAACAACCAGAGATAATATGTCTGATGGATTCACCCGGACGGTGGCATGCCCGACATATGTCAACCGTCCCGTCCTTCATTATATGTCTCCGGTAGTTATTCGTCAGGATAACTTCGTCCATAATTGCACAGACAAAACCTTCAGTTTCCCCGAAAAGGTCGCCGAAACGTAGCCAGGATACGGACGCTGGGAAATCTACATCGGGCCCATGAATAGCCCGATAGAAGCGCCCGTGTAGCTCCTTGCCTTGCCATACCTCTTTGCGTTCATCAGTCGATAGTATTACAGGCTTGCGCCAGTTCTCTTTAGCCATGGACAACGGGGTGAGTCCCTTGTCCACTGCGACCACATCCCGGTGCATACCCACTTCAGCTTTTGAAAAGTATTCTCTGAGGCTGCACACCTCGCGGTTGTGAAGAGTCTTGGCGTTTAAAAAGCCTCGACCCCCACACTTCCGCGGGATGTACAGTCTCATCACCGATGATCGTGGGTGATGCATCCGGTTTGCAGTCAGCAGTGTCCGGACCCTCCTATCGAGGGCGTCAAGCTCGGTCTGAGTCCATTTGAGTATGCCGAAAGAGTACATCAAAACCGGCATGACCCAACTGTTGAAGGCGCGCACCTTATTACCGCCCAACAAAAGGCTATTTAATACCTTTTTCAGGCGGCCAAAGAAACGCTCCTTCAGCAGTTGCTTCATGTCAGTACTGTTGATACCCAACGCTTCCGACATACCCAAATACTTGTAAGTTTCGGTCGAGGAGAGGTGTCTAAGGTGTATGGAATCAGAGAGTTGAATTCCCTCGGATTCCATAATCTCCCCTTGCTTTACATGCATGACTGCACATTTTTCCACACCAAATTCCATCCTGATGGAGTTACTGAAGTTTTCAGTGACCTTCAGTAGCTCCGTCAGTTGGAATTTATTGGGGGTAAAGAGTTTCAGATCATCCATGTAAAGGAGGTGAGATATGACCTGACCACCTCTTCTCAACCGATAGCCCAGTCCTGAATCCTCCAGCAGTGTACTTAGAGGATTCAGGGCTAAGCAGAACCAAAGTGGGCTCAAACTGTCGCCCTGAAATATCCCCCGCTTAATCCATACAGGCTCATCATCCCCCTGAATCGGTCGACATCCTGGATATCGAAGGACTGTCTTCCATTGCCCCATACATGACTCAAGGAAGGTGCATAGAGTTGCATCTATTTTGTACAACTCCAGCACCCTCATGAGCCATGTATGTGGTACAGAGTCGTAGGCCTTCTTGTAGTCTATCCAGCATGTGGACAGATCCTTGCGGGATCGATGAACCTGCTGGCTTATGGCCATGTCAATGAGGAGTAGCTCCTTAGTGCCGCGAGACCCATTCCTACATCCATTCTGAGAGGTAGACATTATTGAGTTATCTTCAATGTGTTTATAAATTTTTGCTCTCAGGATGGATGTAAGAAGTTTATAAACCGTTGATAAGCATGTTATTGGTCTATAATTCTTGGGTTCCGCGGGACTACCTGTCTTATGGAGCAGGTGGGTTATTCCTGTTGTTAAAAACTGCGGGAGCGACCCAGACTCTAAGCATGACTGGAATTGAGATGCCAGAAACGCGTGTGAGCTGCTATACCATTTTAGCCAGAAGTTATGCAGTCCGTCCGGTCCCGGAGACTTCCAGTTCGGTAGCGGACGAACTGCTTTGGCTACATCAAATGGACTAATTATTGCTTTTTTTATTATTATTATTATTACTAGCTTTTCTTAAGATAGCTCGCTCGTGGCCTGTCCTGCAGTAAGAACCGCAATTATTTCGGGATAACAGGTAGCCTATGACGCACAGCCATATGGAATATCGTTATGACATTAGCCTCAATATGCTCGTTAGTATCTTTTCTTTGAATGAGGTTATTATCAGCCTTAACATTTTCACTACACACTCTTCCCTCCTTTCTCATTTGTTTTCTACCTTTACAATTTGTACCCAGACATGTACTCTTTATCTTCTAAAAGGATTAAAGGCTATCTAAGTGTCTATCTATCTTTCTCCAGTCACGAGACGTAATTATTTAGATAAAGCTAGGCCACTGACCGCGAAACACACTGGTATAGCTCCATATGATGTCAGGAAATTATTATTGTCTTGCTTTAAGTATTTAAAGAAGAGATAAAAATAATTATAAGTTCAAGGGTTAGGTAATGTATTAAATTAGTTTTATGATTAAAGTAACGCCCCATTTAAGATTATTAACAGATAGATAGAATACCTTCCTATACTGATTATGTATCAAAAACACAGCTGATTTGCAATGTTACTAATTCAATGGATACAATGGATCTATCGGATACCATATATATGTTGGACTGAACGATAAAACAAACACAGCTTGATTGTATATGCCGCCGAATTATTACAGACCATTTCAAATACAATAAATCTTATCCAAATACTATAGTTTAAAATATACCCGTGCCTTAGTGAGACGAAAGAGTTTACAATACCACGCGAATTATGATAAAATTACGATGTATGCAATAATCCGGTGACATATAGCGGATTTTATGTATTAAATCCTTTAACATTTCTATTGACCTCAATTAGAACGCCTAAAAACGTGATTTTTGACACGATCGATCAAAATTTATCAAATGCTTTACTCAAGTTTCCCCTTTATAGCTTCTTTTGTGGAGCAAGTTCTATATATTTTTCCTCTTTATTTGATAAATTATAACACAATGAAAGTGATTCAGCTATTGCAGCCCCCTATTACAAGTGGTCAATTGGAGGAAATGGGTAAATTGGTATTGCATGCGATGAACTCTGTGTCATTTGTTGCTATATGTACTCCATCTGTGATATATGTGCTATAGTTTTGTACTGTATATTCGTCCGTTAGAGAGGGGTTACAATAATGTTGGCCTTGGTCCTTGTATCCGAGTTATTACAATTTACTGACCTCTTCATTGTAAATCATCATCATCTTTTTGCCCTTCAACCAATCTGCTTAGCCTTATCCCATTGTATTTGGGGTCTGCGCTGTTAGGGTTAAGTATTGAATACCAAAGAAAGACCGGTTTAAGAGGAAATATGGGCAGAGAGCGCCGACTGAATTTCCTTAGTAAAAAGTCATAATTCGAGGTTTGGCTCTCGTCTCTTTCCTCCTCCAATATTGGACCAATTTAAAAGATATTCCGTAAACTGGTAAAGTAAGATATATACTATGTCCCTATGTTTTCCTTTTTCATTTATATTTGTCAAATTTGTAAAATTTGTACACTAAGCCTCTTTTGACAGCGCAATTTTGAGCATTTTTTGAGGGTTTTAGTGTATCATCAAAAAGGAAAACTTAGGGACATATCTTAAATTTTAAGTCGACGCTCTCTGCCCCCGTTTCCTCTTAAGGGTTTGAATAATAACCGTTCTATTAACCTTTATATTATACTAGATGTTGCCCACGACTTCTTCTGCGTAGCATTAGTACTTCGAATAGCCTATTTTTATATCGCGCAATAATATAGATTTTTGGGATTAAAACTGGCCCATGTCCTTCAGGATCTCAAACTATCTCCATACTAAATTTCATCTAAATCGCCTCAGCGTTTTTTTAAACGTGAAAGGTAACAAACAGAAATACAGAGGTACTTTCGCATTTATATTATTAGTACCGATACCGGAAGGTGTGTTTCAGTTAGTAATATTACTGAAACACACCTTCCCGTGGCACTTGTGGTCCCTTACAGTGACTGTCGTCTGTCACCAGCTAGGAATTTCAATCAAGTAGTTGACACGGGCCTCGCTCGAGTCATTCAATATTATATTTATGGTTATAGACAGAGAAAGACTATAGTGTTGAAGTAGTATCTATAGATTGGTTTTTGATAAACTCCAAAAGGCGCAGCACGTCTTCTTCTGCCACACGTCTGTTTTCGGTCATCCTAATATAAATCTCCTTTCTAGACATTTACAATCCCTGCATCGTTTCTTTAGTCTCCTCAGTATCAATATTGTTTTGTTCATTTTTACCAGTGGCATCTTCTCGTTCTCTCTTGTCTTTGGTCTCTTCAGTATCAATGTTGTTTTGTTCATTTTTACCAGTGGCATCTATATTCTCCTTTGTCTTCGTATTACTATACCATTTATGAATATGAAATTAAAATAAATTAAAAATTAATTAAAAGATTATAATTAGAGATATACATTACAAAAGTCTTCAATAAACACATTATAAATTACAATGTTACAATAACAAAGAGATTAAATACACTATATGTTTCATATTTGTCTCTAAATTTAGGTTTGAATCCGGAGTGCTCAATATGCAGCCTGGTACAGTACTGCATTATTAGGCAATCCAGGTATAGATCCATCCTCCATGCGAACAGCTGCAGCTAGCCGTTGAAAATACCTCGTATGCGAAAAATAATGCTTAGTATTTTTTACGTCTAAATCATGATGACCGTAATCTTCGTAAAATTCATATAAAACAAAGCACGACTAACCAAGGTACATCAAGTAAGTATTTAGCAAACATTTTCAATCCTACGCCGCTATGGTCACGTAGGTCCTATCAATATAAATGACCATGCGAACGAACTCACAATTGGCCTTATTCAATCAGGTCGAGTTTCGCTAACAAGATTTGCAAAAACAAGTTTACTTGTCTTTTGTTTTATGTCATATGTATTTTTGTAATATTTAGTGTTAACTCACAGTGTTAACACGTTAGTGTCGTTTTCCCTATTACATTTATATGGCAGCCAGAAAATGGAGTGTTCTGTGTTTTGGTGGAGTTTGATCTGTTTTCTTGGAATAATTATGTTATATTCTTATTCATTTCAATAAAGTTTATCTCTAAAGTATTTAATATTAAAACGTCAACATAAATTAATAAGCTTTTCTTTGTTTGTTTCAGGTATGTCGAGCTGATAATGATTACTTTGGTTAATAACGAGACCAATTAAAAAAGATATAGGTATTTATAGTTCTATAGTAATATCTTTGTCTTCACCATTCGTTATCCACAATATTTGGACTCAATTGAAACCTGGACTTGTACAGTTGATGTAAGTCTGAAATAGCCAAGTCAGAGGCCTGTGGGGTTCCCAGAGGCGGCTTAATTAACTCTGACACAAGCGGTGGGCACATCATCATACGAAAAGAAGAAGACCATTTATTATTTCGATGGAATCTTGGAAGAAAGGGCAGTTTAACCTGATAATCGTACAATACATCTAAGCAAGAATTTACTCATTTCCATGTTTCATCATTTTTAATCTGGATGAAGATTTATTTATCGAATTCGGTCTTTCTTCGTTATTTAGTTTGCCCATTTTCTGATACAAAAACATGAATTAATCGTTTCAAATTGCCAATGTTAAATTTTGATACATTAACTTCGGTCTTCCCACAGCCCAAAGTCACTCATTTGAGTGATTAACTTTTTGCGCACTTCAACTTTTTCTTTAGGATCGCTAATTGATAGTCCTTCAGGTTCAATGATGGATGTTTTAAGAATTCCTAGAGGAATCTTATAATCTTTTAAGTCCTTTTGTCTTCTTTTTTGTCGTTACCTAAATTTTCTTGGCTGAATGAATATCTTATGTAGTTCATCATTCGACCTGAGCAACGGAATTCCTTACATAATATATTTTTTTATGAAAATGCATAATGATGTTCTATCAATTCCGCAAACATTTTTGAAATGTGGAATATTTCAAGTGAAAATTAGTATATTCAGAATACTTTATGTTTCAGTCTATAACTCCAAATAGATGTTCTAACGAGTACTAATCTTAACTACCCATTCAAACAAATAGGTTTAACGCCTGGGAAGTCATTTCTTATGTCCACTCCTGTCATAGAAAACTAAACTAACATTATGAATTATTAACAATAGACAATCCTAACAATGGTCTGACAGATGAAAAAAAAAACAAAAGTAGGTGAAACTTTTGTCTCTTACGTTAACTTTCTCTATTGTTTCATAAACGTCAGTTATTGTTTGTTATGTTAATTAGTAATAACTGGTTATGCCATTTCGGGGTACACCATTATGTTACTTGCTTTTGGTCAATTAATGTACAATCATCATCTTCCTAGCCTTTTCCCAACTATGTTGGAGTCGGCTTCCAGTCTTACCGGATTCAGCTGAGTACCAGTGTTTTACATGGACCGACTGCCCATCTGACCTCCACAACCCAGTAACTGGGTAAACACGGTACCCCTTGGTAAGATTGGTGTCAGATCTCAAGCTTCTGACTACCCGTAACGACTGTCAAAGATCTTCAAATAACAGCCGGGACCAACGGCTTAACGTGCTTTCCGAGGCACGAAGGAAACTCGGTATGTTGAAATGGTCACCCATCCACGGACCGACCTCGTCAAGCGTTGCTTAACCTTGATGATCGACCCGTGCGGCTGTTATTATTTAGCCACGAGCTTCTCCTCCTCCTCCTCACGAGGTCAATGAATGTACAATAAGGTATGTAATCTGAACCACCCAAAACCACTTCACTCCACAGTTTAAACAGTATTGAGAATAAACATAAGCTTCTTTCGTCAATGTGGCGATGCCTAGGGGAGGCCTATGTCCAGCAGTGGACGACTTTCGACTGAAATGATGATGATAATGATAAGCTTTCGCAATGTCTTTAAATCAAAATAATTGTCTCTTAAAATCGTCTCTCAAAACCCTACAACTAGAACCAAGAAAATCAAAGAGAATCATGAAATTCAATCGATGATTTCAATGTTTATTCGTAGATGAGATCTAGTCTAGCCCACCCAAAAGATTCCACAGGTGAAAAACAATATTTTTTTGCCGCGAATAGCAGTTCGATCCTCTTCCTTTTTAGATTATGTTCACAAAGTACCCATTATTGTTTAAATTCTCATAGACAAGATAAAAATTGTTGTCTCTCAAAATTTGCCACCAACTAGTACCAGATGTACTACTACTATTGTTCTGTTACGCAATCATAAGTACGAATGAGCACCCACTCAACTTGAACAAGCAGTAAAACACTTAGCAACGCATAATGGTATGAGCCATGTTCATTATTAGAATTATCTGACTAATATTATAAATGCAAAACTGGATGTGTGTATGTTTGTTACTCAATCACGCGTAAAACGGCTGACCGAATCTGGATTAAATTTAGCACAGAGATAGATTTTATTCTGGAATAGGCTACTTTTCATCCCTTGGGATAAGAATATTCACGCGGGCGAAGGCGCTGGCAGAAGCTAGTTTTTAACTATTTACAACTAGCTTTTCCTGAGACTTCTGTCCCGTGGCCTTTACCACAGTAATCATGCGTGTTTCCGGGTAATCGTAATCTTATCAGGCCTTTCAGAGATTTCCTCTTATAACAAACAAACATACATACAACCAGATTTTTTTATCATCCAAAACTTTGCCAGGCATTTGGTATATAATATATTAAAGTGACAATTCATGCAAAAAGCAACACGTCAAAATAGTTCAGTACATCTTTGTCGACAAATGAACACACAAAACAAAATGTCTGACTAATGACCAGCTGAAAATTTTGCATGGTGATACCGATAAACAATCTGGCAATGATTGGAATCGTTATCTACAATTATATGCAATATGCAAGGAATCCTCAAACTCAAATAGGCTGTGGACGTCATCACATGACACTGCTCTCACAAGTGACCTGTTGTACAGAGTTTGATAAACTGATATACATTGCAATTGATTTAGTTGACCGGTGCTTTGCACGTGAAAATCACGCTCTTGGGTGATGACTGGGTTCAATAAGAGGCAACTGATGACCTAAAACCTTTTTTGAGTCATTTGAACATTCTTATAGGACAAGGAATCGTCAAAAAAATGTTTTTAGAAAGTTGTCTGAAGTTGTTGTCTGTCGTGTGAGTTGTCTGTGAATATTAGCATTCGTTACGGCAGTCACGACTCTGAAAATCTGGCACCAGAGGGGCGAGCACGGGCTACTGTGACAGGCTTTAGTCACATATTTTTTGGAAGCCAAAACCGTGATAAAATTGCGTGACACAAGCTTATCACAGAGGCCGTGCTCGCCCGGCAGGCTTGCCAAAGGGTATCTTGTTACCCAGTTACCTACTGGGTTGTGGAGGTTTTTTTACTCACTGATTCTTTATAGCTGTATGTATATATGTGACCACGACCGCTCTTACCAGAGCAGCCGTGAGCCACGATGTATTTTATCCAATCACTGGTAATTTTGTAACTCGCCTCACGGCCTCTCTCCATATGATACTGTTAGATGATAGTTATCAAGACCTCCAACCGCAGATTCAATCTGATCGGCGTGGCCTGTTACCGCCTTCTCTGCCTGCACCATCAGGCGCTCTATGGAGTCGATATTCGGCCTCGAGACATGACCAAAGTATTTCAATATTCGAGGCTGTACTATTGCTAGACGCTGATATTTCTTACTGAATTGTACGTGTTCGACTTTTATATGTCGTCGTCATCGAAAAAATATTCTCATTGTTATTCTTTATCCCTCAGAAAAACATGAAGAACGTGACTTACGTATAAAAAACCAATATTCTATACAAATATGAATCTAAATACCTGCGTAAATATGATGGCATTCCTTGCCAGGTTTAACACCCGACCAATTTTAGGAGCCTTCGCCATCCTTTTTCGTTTCAGGAACTAGAGTATTTTGCACTTGGTCGCTTAGTCGTTGTTGACCGTCTACCATAGCTTGCCTCCTACGATCGAAACCAGTTTTGTTCTGAGTCAACACAATACAAAAGGATTGTCGCCATATTGTGGAACGGAAACGTAAATTATCTTTGTCAGGCTTTAGTCAGTTTTGCATATCAATTTGTTGTTCTAGATTGTTTTTACGAGTTTCGTTTTTTATTTTTCTATACTTACTTTAATGACTGCAGACTAATTTCTGGATTTTAGTTTATAACAGTTTGAAAAATGAAAAACATCCTTCTGTGTCTACTTAGTCCTTACACACTGTGTCTTAGTTTCTCATCCAACTTTCTTTTCGCTGGTTTGTTGGAAGAAATTTCTATTGAAATAGGCAGCACTTTTGTGCTCTTCAATATGTATATCAATTTGTTTAAAATAATATAGTCAGTTATTATTCACTGGTAGTTTTAATAGAGACTTTTTCCTAACAGGAAAATCTTATTTTAAAATACGATGTCACGTACATTTTTTGTTCAATGAATATTTAGGAAGTCAATAGTGCTAAGCTAATATGTTTTAGTTCTAGGTGACCTATGATTGTTGACTGATGAATTCGCTATTCAATATTAGATGACAGGAAAACGCTGCTGAAAATGATGACTCCGCACGTCTGTGTTAATAACGTCAACGCCTTTTTGAGATGCTAGGAAATAACAATCAATAGTTTTTCAACAATCGGTAGATAACTTTATGGTTTTTATAAAGTGTAAACTACAACAATAATAATAGCTACAGAGACAATTTTAATTCATTGGCATTCTTTCAGGCTGAATATTTGAAATCACTCGTGCATGTATAAAACAATTATGATTGAGTGAGATATATTCTAAAATATAAAATAGACTACAACTGTTAAGAGGAAACGGGGGCAGAGAGCGCCGACTGAATTTCCTTAGTAACAGTCATAATTCGAGGTTTGGCTCTCGTCTCTTTCCTCCTCCAATGTTGGACCAATTTAACTGAAAATTAAAGATATAATATATCTTTAATTTTCAGTTTATGTAATATAACAAACATAGGGACATAGTATATTATACTATGTCCCTATGTTTTCCTTTTTGATGATACATTATATTTAGAAGCACTAGAGCCCTCAAAAAATGCTCAAAATTGCGCTGTCAATAGAGGATTAGTGTACAAATTTGACAAATATAAATGAAAAATACTTTTTTCCAAAAAAATTCTACCGACTTCCAAATAAGATAACTACAAAGTGAAAAATAACTTTATTTTTGGAAGTCGGTGTCTTTCGAAGGAACATTTTTTTTCGTCATGGACACCGACGTCCAAAAATAAAGTTATTTATCACTTTGTAGTTTTCTTATTTGGAAGTCGGTAGAATTTTTTTGTAAAAAGGTTTTTTTATTTTTCACTTTTTAGTTGCACCTACCTAATAGGTACGCAAGTTGTTTAGTAAGTTTCCTATAACGCCAGAATAGATTACCCGAATATCATGAAACTTGAACAAAACCGATCAAATGAGAGATCTGCTTACCCCTTACTGTACCCCGTACTGGCGTGATGTTATGTCATGAAATGGTATAAACAATAAACAGACATACGATTGCAGCAGTCCCGAGAGATTTGCCGTTATTTATTGAAGAGTTCTGTTGTATATCTTCGAAGTTCTTCATCAGATCTTCACCAAATTAAAATGGGACCAATTTCGGAACATACTCTTTCAAACAAAAAAAGAATTTTCAAAATCGGTCCCCAATTGACGGAGATTTCGGTGAACATAAACTAAAAAAAAAAAAACATACAAGAAGTCGAACATAGAACCTCCTCCTTTTTCGAAAGTCGGTTAAAAAAAGGAAAACATTGGGACATAGTATATATCTTACTTTACCAGTTTATGGAATATCTTTTAAGTGGTCCAATATTGGAGGAGGAAAGAGACGACAGCCAAACCTCGAGTTATGACTTTTTACGAAGGCAATTCTGTCGGCATTCTCTGCCCATATTTCCTCTTAATGTTCGTTTAACTTAAGGGTTATTATTAGCACATAATAAAGACAGGTATCTTCGTAGATATGTATTATCGTGAAAAACAACCACATTACAAAAGCAATTCAAGTTCCTGTGGTTCCATTCTTCAAACAATTAACATTTTTCTTCGGCAAATGCATAAAGTTATGATTTCTCATGTTCTGTATATTTTTTATTTAATATGTACATATACGTCAATATGTTTCTGAGAAGTGTTGATCGTTTTATGATCGTCTCATGTGTTTTTATCATCGTACTAATTAGGTGAACACGGTTTTAAGTAGTTCCCCTTTTAAAAGTTAATACGTCACTTAATAGTGCAAAAAAAAAGTTAATTAAAAAAACCAAAAAACTCGACTGAATAAAGCGAGCTAAAAAGATGTAAACAAGAAAGATACAAGGATGGTGTTGGTCAGCCAGCTCGCGAACATGTATCCTCCGACTGCACAGCATGATTTTTTTCTTGTTTAAATCTTTTTAGTTCGCTTTTTAAGTCGTCGGGTTTTTTGATTTTTTCAATTAACTTTTTTAATTTACAACTTTTTTGATTTTTTTTTTAGAATTAGGTACATTTGAATATATAGGTATTATATATTTTTGAAATCACCTCTTAAAACCTTTTATTTTGATACCCCACACGATGGGTATGGAAGAAAAAAATTTTGGTCCTCCACAATATGGCGCCCAAAATCCGCCATTTTTCTATTTTACAATTTGAATGTAGCCAGTGACACTCGCAGGGTTAAGACGAATCGGTTGACGTAAGAAACCTTCAAAATCGGCCAACGCGTTTGGTCTCTAGAACGCCACATAGGAACAAACATACATACATACGTACATATATACATGCATACATATATAGACTGATAAACACATAACCCTCCTTCGGCAGTCGGGTAAAAATAAAGTTTGGCGAAGAATCATAGATAGGTTCTTATTTAAGTAATAGTAGTAGGGTTTTGGATTTTCCTAGATAAAATATTTAAAAAAATATTTCAGTTTGTTTTCATGAACCATGGATCTTTGTTTTAGCCTTTTTTAGCCGGGATAACGCAACGCTTCTAACGATACCAGATCCATTGATATCGGTTGAGCCGTTTAGAAGGTATGGTGGTATAAAGAAACTCACAATAATACATAAACCCTGAAAACATAACTTTCCCTTTTATGGCAGTCGTGTAAAAAGGCTGAATATTAATTAATATTTTATTGTTACTTGAAACAATTTTTAATACATTTCTGTTAATCGAATATAAAGGTTCTATGTTAACTATTAATTATGCGCTAGCAATCGGTAATTTCTCAATGAACCAATCAATTGTTGCTAAATGATTACAGTAACCAAACTAACCGGTTTATTATCCCAATAATCAAATAGTTGACACACGTTTTAATTAAAGCGTGTGTCAACTATTTGATTATTTGCCTAATTAGGCTCCGTCTTTGTTGAGTTAGTACCTACTAAATCCATACTAATATTATAAATGCGAAAGTAACTCTGTGTGTCTGTCTGTTATCTTATCACGCTTAAACCGCTGAACCAATTTAGATGAAAGTTAGTATGGAGATAGTTTTAGACCCGGGCAAGGACATACGCTACTTTTTTATTCATAAAGGTTGAAAAATGGGGGGTGGGTTAGTTTTTTATGAAATATCTTATTATGGTTTAAACCGCTGAACCGATTTAGATGAAATTTGATATGGAGATAGCTTGAGACCCTGAGAAGGACATAGGTTACTCCTTTTTGCATAAAACACGAATGTGGAGAAATGAGGGAGGGTTAATTTTGTATGTAACTTCTTATCATGCAACTTCTTCTTATTCTAAACCGATTAAGATCTAATTTGGTATGGAGATAGTTTGAGACCCTGAGAAGGACTTAGGCTACTTGCTTAAAACACGAAGGGGGAGAAATGGGGGATGGGGCGTAGTTTTTATGAAAAATTATATGGTATGACCATATAATTTTGTCGCTTTGGGAAAATGACGCAAGGAGGAGGAACATAAAACAAACGTTCCACAATTGAATAAATAAATCGTGACAATGATGGCTACCGTTTTTATGCGCATCAGTTGGCGCCACTGGCAAGTAAGGTCCTTAAAAATAGCTGTTAAACGTTCTTATTACATGCACGTAGGCAAAGTTTGTCAAAAATACATTTCTAATGCCGTAGAAGTGCAATTAAGTATAACATCGAGATGCTGCAGAATTTTTTTATCAAAAAGAAGAAGGATAAAATTTTCCGAAACATAAATCTTTACTAAAGCAGTGGTTGGTAAAACCCGTATCTATCTTATTCTACCATATTTGTAAAATATTCTCAACAATAAAAAAGTAGTTTATATACTCGCGCTGAAAGCCAAATCCATGAAATTTGACATTTTGAAAACTTCACTCTATACTAGCGGCAAATTCAAACGCGGTAGCCCTCATTCAATTAAAATCTGACATGTGATGTGACGTCAAAGCGGTAAAGGCTTTAGCAAAGATTGTCGGCGCGTTATGTCACCTACCTTCAAGGCTGTGTGGGTGTGTCTTTACCGTCACAGATACATAATTATTAAATGCGTAGTATTAGTAGTAAAACAGCAGGATTTGGTGACGGAAAAAGCAATTTGCAATGGGTTCTCGAATTTAATAAACCTATAAGTTTAGTCAATCTAAAAATTGTTGAAGAATAATGTCTTCATCAGGTCTCTTATCAATCGATCCGCTTAGTTTTTTAGGGTTCCGTACCCAAAGGGTAAAAACGGGACCCTATTACTAAGACTACGCGGTCCGCCTGTCTGTCTGTCTGTCACCAGGCTGTATCTCATGAACCGTGATAGCTATACAGCAAATACTAAAAGCAGAATAAAATAAATATGTAAGTGGGGCTCGCATACAACAAACGTGTTTTTCATGCCATTTTTTGCGATATTGGTACGGAACCATTCGACACGCACTTGGTCGGTTTTTAACACGCTTTTATTAGCTTGGTATGTATGTATCTATGTATCTATGTATCAATGTAACAATGTATCAATGTAACGGAATCTTTGAACGTGATTTTCGCCCACTTCAAAACGTTGGATTGATTTGAAACTTTGCACACTTATCAAGGACCGATGACAATGCAATAATTTAAACAGTTTGTCCCATTATCCTTACCATTAAAGCGTGTTTTTTAGTTTATAGAATTACAATTTATTTTTACTAATAATCGTGACAATCTAAGAAGTCCGATGACGTTTCTCATTTTATTTCCTTAACTGTGTATGAACGTCTACGAAAAATCAAATTCATAATCCTAATTTATTACTATAATACCCATACCACAGATAATATAATACTAGCATACAGATGCCTCATCCTATACAAAGAAACCGTGCCGTAGTAACTAGCGTTTTTCATCTGATTATACCGATTATTTTTTGTAAATCGATCGCCTTCGGTTCCGTGCCACGGCCATAGATAGATCACCATATATGTCGGTGGAACAGAACGGAACGGAACCGAACGCGATCGATGTACAAAAAATAATCAGAATAATCAGTATAGAACGTCGGCACGGTTTCTTTGTATGGGATGAGACACCACTGCCCATACACTATAACACCTACTAGCATTCGTAAGCATCAAGTTTAATTTATTTAACGTATTTTTATAGCTAGTCGAATCCGATTTCTTAGATTGTCCCTAATTAAATAAAGAAAGAAAAGAAAACTTTAACTGCCAATTTTAACGGATGCAGCTGAAAACCAGCATTTTTTTTTTGTTAGGCTCGCGTTTGACCACTGTCTCACCTGATGGTAAGCAATGTAAAGGACCCTTTTTCGATTTTTCTCAATAATTAAGTTTGGTTTATTTTTCCCGAGGTTGTAGCTATCGGGCAACACAGACTCCGGCAGGGAATGGCACTTCTTAAGACTATTTTGCAAAACGTTTTGCGCGTATGAATTAACATTTAATCATAATGCTAACAATGTGAGCATAGTTTAATGTTTTTTAAGGTTCCATACCCAAAGTTTTAAAACCCTATTACTAACACTCCGCGGTCCGTCTGTCTGCCTGTCTGACCGTCTATCACCAGGCTGTATCTCATAAACCGTGATAGCTAGACAGTCGAAATTTTCACAGATGATGTATTTCTGTTGCCGCTATAACAACACATACTAAAAACAGATTAAAAATCTTGATTTAGTGTAGATATTGGTAATAATTAACCTGCTTAAAATGCCTTCGTTGGGGTCTGCTTTCAGTAGTTCCAGTCTAACCGGATGCTCCGTATTTTACATAGAGGCTACCTAACTGCCATTATTACTGAATCAATCGTCACTTGGCATCGTTTTAACGATAAAATTTACAATAATAATTTTCAACCGCGTTTTAGCAATCTCTTTATTAAAGCCTTGAGGTCGCAATGTTACAATCAATCATCCAAATTATTATTTTACCGTTAAAGTGCCCTGCAGCTTGCACAAGTCATCATTATTTTCAAATTTCGAACTAACTGTCATCATTAAATTGCATGCATTGCATAAAGTTAAAGCTTTTTTCATTTAATTTTAATGATGAAGAAACTGCGTCTAATTGCAGATGGTTAGTTGTGGATAAGTTAGGGCGAAATCTGGCTTGTTGCAGACTCAGCAACGGCTAGACCAAAAAAAATAACACATTGATCCCAGTGGCGTGTAAAGGGGATACTGCCCTTCGTCCTGCCTAACACTTACTCCTTCTCTCTCTAACAGTGGAACCATGATAATGTTTACACTTCACCCCAATTTGGTGTAAAACTGACGATATAGAAAATGACCAATGAATGTATCCGGCTCGAAGGACCAGTTTTTTTTTGCTCTTTCTCCTGCAAAAGTCTAGAAAACATAATTATCTAACATTATATGAAGAACCAAAGTCAAACTACTACAGAATACTGATGCAACCCTACTGTAAGTTAGTACATTTACAACCATTTACAGTCAGGTCATCAATCACTCCTTCATTCATTCATTAGGTTTTCTTGACATTTTCCCTCTTACAGACGTGCATGCAGGCATTTTAGTTAATATTTCTATTCAAAGCCACATGAATGCGGTCATAGCAGGTATACAACTATTGGTAGAGTATAAACACGCACACCAACTACTACTAGGTATGTTTATTATCAAATCAAATCATTTCACTTCAAATGTATTAAACAAATTGTTCATTTGCAAATAAGCATTGACGGTGACCCCCAAATTGGGCATTTGCCTGTATTTTGAGGGTGTTGAGGGTATTTACTTACTCTTACCTGTAACTATGCTCACATGGCCTATAAAACAGAAAACGTGCATTTTTTTTGGGACAAAAGTAGCCTATGGCATCTGAAACTTACTATTCATCATCATCATATCAGCCGAAAGACGTCTACTGCTGAACATAGTCTTCTTTCTTTATATCAAAATTTCTATTGCTAAAAGAATTTTCGTAATTGAACCAATAATTCCAGCGATTACCAAAGAATTATTTAGCTTCCATACCTATAATGTTTGTTAGTTTAATTTTTGTGACAAGGATATCTGTAGGAATAGTAAAAAAAACACGAGAACTTTTGACATGATTATATTTTAATTGAGCTCTTTCACTTTAATGAATAATATCAGTATAGTGTTTATTTTTTACACAAAAACACCACTCTGATACGCGCAAAAGCAAAAGAAACAATGAGAAGTAAACAAAACATATTCCGACACGCTCGCAGGCGGCGAATTAGACTTGCGCGCGAATCAGCTGTAAACGAAGCGTCACGGAAATCGCCGAATACCCCCAAAACCGTGGTCCTGGCTGACTAGTCGGCCTCTTTACCACCGACTAATCGGCTACTCGGGCAAAGACATAGTCGGAACATCTCTACGTTTTACTATCCAAGTTCATGTTCATCAGAAGTTAGCATAACTGCAAAAAATGTGGGTAAAAATACATCATAATGAAGTCAAGAGAAATGAGGAAGAACTTAGTTATTGCCGTACAAAGTTTATTAACATACAAAGGCATTGTTATAAAATGTTCCTTCACCTGAAGCATTTAAATAATTATAGTCAACCAGCAATAAATCTCGTAGACAATTACGTAGCTAATCACGGCATCATCACACCTTCAAAGAGAAAATGTCAATTTTGCGAGATCTCCATCATAATTATACACATCCCGACTTCGCCCACTACTTACCATAGACCTCTCTTTTCTTGTGCCTATTGCCACACTCCTGTACCAACCTCATTCATATGTCGTCCGCAGAATGTCATGTATGGGTTTAATATAAAAATGTTTAAAGAATAATGTTCAATCATACGAGGAACCTCATTCAGGTTCGTCCCGCGATGGCAACATTGCCGTCTCCTCCCTTTAGCTCACTTTTATTGTGCTACAATACTACCCAAAGCTAAGACCAAAAAAAAAAACGAATGCTTTCTACATTGGAGTATATATCTCTTCTCATAACTGCCGTTTAGCCGAGCCCATTTTATTTTCATTAATTCTAAACGTGCGAGCTATAAACGAAAAAACATTCTTCCTTGAGGTACCCCTCTTGACCAGTATATGCGTGACTGTTTTATTTTGTAACTAAACTAGGTCAGCCTTACTCAACTGGCACAGTAATACTACCTTCTTTTACGACAGAAACTTTAGTGTGAAGGAGTATATTTTTGAATGGTTTGTTTGGTTCTGTAATCAAAGTTTCTTTACCTAATACGTCTGGACATTTCTGCGAAAAGCTACGCTTAGATCTAGATCTTTCCTTGTTTCCTTTTCCTTGTTGTTAATTGATAAAATATTGTAACCAAGATCTAGTTAATTCAAGAAAGTAGTTTAATATTTTAAAACATTTCATTAGTCCTATTTTGTGCGTTTTGAAGACAATTGAATTAAGCCACGAACATGCAGCTTATGGATTTGGCTCGAGCATTTGATCGAATAAATCACCTAATTTTAAAAATTTATAAAATAAATTTATAAATCTGTGTCCGTACAGCCGTGATTGGTTTACAAACATACAAACTTTAATTTTTTATAGTACTAGTAAGAGTCTCATCGGCCGAGTTGGCAGCTTGTCGGTTTTTTATCGATTACATTTCGGGGAGTGTGCGTTGGAATTGCATGATTTAATTCCGCCCAGCCCGTTTCATCATCGGACTACCAGACGTACGGCGATGCGCCATCGGTACATGGTGGACATCCCACCCATACGCACTAAACGTTTTGAGAATACTTTTATCTTATATACGCGAGCATATATCAGATAAAAAATAAAGTTGAATTTCCCTATTATATTCCTTCTCTTTATTTCTGCCTCTTTCTAACTTTTTTATATAGTTAAGATATATTCTGCGATTGAATTCCAGAGTCTAATGTTAGACGACCACAAACACGGTACAAACTATAGTACAACCCCACTGGTTGTCACATTTTACTAACAAAGCCGGAGGTCGTCTGATTGTAGGTTATTCTTAACTAAGTATATAATACCAGTATCACAGTTAACTGTAGGGCTACCAGCCATTGTACGGTTCTAGATTATAGACAGCACGTAAGAATACCTTTGTAACAAGTTACATAAGTTGCTATCTTGATTGTGACTTTGTTAAAGGAAAGGACGTGGTTGAACTATGTATTTATAAATAGATTAAGGAAAACCCAGAGATGAGGCGAGTATTTGGAATGAAACTGCACATTAAAAAAAATAGTGATATTATGTCAAGTTCAAGAGGAGCTCGTGGCTAAATAATTACAGCCGCACGGGTCGATCATCAAGGTTAAGCAACGCTTGACGAGGTCGGTCAGTGGATGGGTGACCATTTTGACATACCGAGTTTCCTCCGTGCCTCGGAAAGCACGTTAAGCCGTTGGTCCCGGCTGTCATTTGAAGATCTTTGACAGTCGTTACAGGTAGTCAGAAGCTTGAGATCTGACACCAGTCTTGCCAAGGGGTACCGTGTTACCCAGTTACTGGGTTGTGGAGGTCAGATAGGCAGTCGCTTCATGTAAAACACTGGTACTTAGCTGAATCCGGTAAGACTGGAAACCGACCCCAATATAGTTGGGAAAAAGGCTAGGCAGATGATGATGATGTTATGTCAAGTACATATTTACATAAATGAATTTGGCCACAAAAGGTTTTTTATAAGTAGAATACCCAAGTGTCTGTAAATCTGTTACAGTTTTATGAAAATCCAATTAACTTAAAGCTAGCTAACTCAATAATAATTAACGAAAAGCACGAAGTCTTATAAACATGACCCTATTATATACCACACCTGCATCCTTTCATTCATACAAACCGGGGGCTTCATTACATACGCATACATTATTCAAAGCTTACTCAGTCCCCAGAAGTAATAACATGCAAACGTAAATGCAGAGTTATAAGAAATAATATATTAAATGCATACAGCACAGTTTTTAGAAGAAAATCTAGATTATATAGAAATGCTAACGTAAGCCATGTACTCAGTATTTGAGCTCAAGGTCCCTTGGATCACGTCCGCTTAGACCTTGCAGTCGCCTTGGCGTAGGAAGGCATTTTAATATACCTAGATTGTGTACCTATAACTGGGATAATATGACAGATTATGAGTAGATTTTTGAGTGACTTATTAAGCTGGGTATTTTTTTGTCTTAGCTAAACCACTAGTATCCGTAAAACTAACTTGTCGTTTTTAGGGTTTCGTACACAAAGGGTAAAAACGGGACCCTATTACTAAGACTCCGCGATCCGTCTGTCTGTCTGTCTGTCCGTCTGTCACCAGGCTGTATCTCATGAAACGTAATAGCTAGACAGCTGAAATTTTCACAGATGATGTATTTCTGTTGCCGCTATAACAACAAATACAAAAAATAGAATAAAATAAATATTTAAGTGGGGCTCCCATACAACAAACGTGTTTTTTTGCCGTTTTTTGCGAAAATGGTACGGAACCCTTCGTGCGCGAGATCAACTCGCACTTGGCCGGTTTTTGGGATCTATCTTGCCTTTGATGTTCACCATAATGGTACCATTTTAACTAGAAGACGTCCACTGCTGAACACAGATCTCCCCTTATCGTCTCCACTTTGTACGTACGATCATCAATCAGAACTATTTTAATCCATTTTGAATAGTATACCTATCCCTAAGTCATTATAATCATCAGCCTAGTCTTTGCCTAAGTTAACAGCTAATGGCGAAGCAGAATATCTAGGTACTTTTGCCTAAATACCCGTTGTACGGTGCAACCCCACATTCTGCAATTCAGTAGTTTACGCCACAGTCATTTCAACGCATAAATAATTGGGCTATCAAGTCAGCCGGGCATCCTCGTTACAACCAACAAGGGAAGCGTCACTCACTACATTTTTCACACCATCCGTCAATCTTGAACTACCTTTGGGACAATACAATAGAGTTTTAGTACTTAGGTTATTTTATTCCATTCATATCTCATCTAAAAGTAATGTATGGTCTAGCAAGGGATCACATACACGTCATAATTCAAAAACGCGTTCTATCAGGCAGTGTTCAGGTTTTGCCGCCGAAAACGAATAAGTTGTTAAAAACTGTGGTTTACCTTCTATTCCATTGTTCTCTTGCTACTGATTACTGATTACATATTTCACAATAATTACGATATAACCCACGATTTATTAATACATGTTTGTCACTCAATTAGTGGTCAATTAGTTAAATCGTTACCGGTATTAAATCTTCTTTAGCCGATGCCAGTAATTACCAACTTGAAGCATGATTAATTACAAAGATTTTCTAATAGATAAACAATATGTCATGTAGGCATGTATTTTCTCAGATTTTCTACCAGGAAAATGGAGGATTGTTATGTAACTTGATGCAACTACCTATAGTGCAAACAAAGGCCGATCGGAATGAAATTTTATCACGGTATAGCTATAATGTATCAGCTTTTTGCGTATATATATAAAAGTTACTTAGTTCGTCCTTTCATACTACTCATACACATTACCTAGATCAGCCAAGACCTATGGAGTAGAAACTGTGTCTAGGTGAAGGGCTGAAGGCCGCACGGAAGGCGTGACTGTGCGATTAACTTTTATAATAATAATATGCGCCGCCATGACACCCTATTAGTGTTGACACACAAGTGATTAGTGGTGTAATGAGTTACGATAGGTTTTTACGTACTTCCGCTGATCTAGTTGATCTTAGAAGTAAAAGAAGAAATTGTACCTCTAATAGACTGATTGGCAAAACATTATCCTACAGGTAACGTTCTTACTGTTAGGACAATCATTCTCTTTGCCATGTACAATGTTTGGGTAGGCTGCCCGTTGCCCCCAAATTCATGATCCACCACTCGGACGCCGTTAGTGTTGCTGTGTTTAGTTCTAGAGAACGCCGTCTCCTCACGACATTTCTTTTTATTCTTCTTTAGTTCTTCAGGCTTCCTGGATATTTTAACCAGTACCTATAACCGGGATACGACTGCTTATAAATGTACATTCACATTTGTGTCACAAAATCATAGGCATTCTATACGGTACTGACAAAAAATCTTGGCGCCGAGCCGCTTATGCTGAATTCTACACCACGTCCTAATTCTTTAGCAGTAATACCACGTAATACTTGGTTAGCTTTATTGTTAGATTATTTTAGAAGGTATTTTAGATTCTTACGTACTTATATACTTAAATGCAGTAACTACCGTATGTGAAGAGTGCAATCCGTAAAAGGCTCTACTAGACTAGGCTCTTCTAGAGGGTTTTAAATTCATATCTATCCACAGAAAACATTTTATCAATAGTATTGCAATCAAATAACCATACCCTACGAACACAAACTTGCTACCAACGTTATATAAATTTGCCGCTTCCTACATTTTCACTTTCATACATCATAGACAATTTATCAATTGTCTCTGGACAGGAAGTGTCTAGTCCCCGCCCAACCGGAACAAACAACGGGGCAATTACTGTTTATGATTGTTGTAATAACTTTAGCAATTAATCAACTTGCTTTATGCACTAAATATTAATGATCATTGAAAACATTAACCTTACCTTTGTGAAGGTGAAAATGAGATTTTAATCTTTAAGGTTCTGTTGTCCTTATTTTGTCCTTAGGTAGTGCTTTGTTTTTTTCTTTTTGTTAGTAAAACCTATATTCAAATCATAGGTAAGCATCATCATGCACTATTAATTCCCTCTACAAAATCTCTCTTAGAATTACATCGTCAAGATAATTTTTTTCATGTTCTTGATTAAACTATTAATAGTATTAAATGCATAAGTGTAATCAGCCTTCTATATTCCCACTGGTGGGATACAGCCCAAGTCAATGTTATAATGTGCTAAAATGTTTTTTTTTACAATCACCGGAGTACTGAAGATAGGAAGAAAAATAGAATCCTGGATAACCTATTTTTTATATCGAAATATGCACGAATCCTTTAGGAACGAGAGTAAAGCCGCTAAAAAACGTTAAACTTGTGAAAAATGCTGAAAATAAAACAGATTTCTACTTCTAACCTTAGCATGTAAAAACTAGTAATTTCGCTAGAGCAAGAATTAATTGCCTACATAACATCGTAATATCCTCAAACACTTCCTACACGTAACTTGTCATGATTTCATGAAGCGCTGATGCAACTGCACTCACAGTATTAACTGTTCCTTTGTGTAGCACGCTACGTTCACGTCACAGAAGATAAGCAGTAATTCTGTTTATCGCAACACTTGGGACAGCTGAGGTCATTGAGAATTAGTAGACAGTAAATTGAGCTTGGAAAGGAGGACTTGAAATTTACTACTTATAATAAAATATGCGTCTGAAATGAATACAAATGAAAATTATAAGTTAATCCTAAAATAGTAACAACTCAAAGGTGATCGAAAGAAATGAAGTAGAACCCTGAGACTAGGTCATTCATGATCGTCTCTTGAATTTAAGCGTCTTTTCAAGGATGTTGCATTTCTATTTAATTCTTTATGTTGTTAGTCTTGTCCATTTATAAACGTTATCATATAGCGACACTCCTTGTCTATTTTCTTTTCTTTTCTCCATTCTCATCATATTCTTGGACATCCTTTTGTAATATTCACTATAATATATTTTCTAACTGGCTCGTTCCTTCCTCGCCTTCTATGATGTTCCTTCCTCTAACTCCTCTAATCACGTATCTTTCAATAATTATGTAATGCTTCTTAACCTTTCTGTCCTCCCTTACATATTCTATCCTCTTCCTTACTCATCGTTTCGATTGCCTTTGTTTATTCTAAACATCACTTTCTTCACTAAGCGTTGTCCAAAATTGCACCTTCACAACTTTCCTAACATTCAAATTCTCAGATTTTCAGCTCAGTAAGCTAAGACAATGGTTTAATTATTGGCTTACTACCTCATATGCAACACGCTGATTACCCACCAGTTGGGTAAGAGATCCCATTGTTAGGATTTTCATAACACCTATTGTTTAAGCGTTTCAAATTTTTTATTAGGTTCGACGGTTTGACTAAATGTGTAATAAAAAGGAATTGTGGCGCAAAATTTACGCTCTGTGATCGTCGGTTATGTACATAGATAAGATATATGTAACATAGATATTTAGTATTTATTACGGGTGGGTCTGGATGTTTATTAAGTGATTTATTATGGTAAGTGCTGTAAGAAAGGGGGGTGGGCTGAAAATCAGCGTTGACCAGCGTAGTATCCATGCTGCGCACTGATCGGCTTCGGCTGAGCCCGCTCCTTTTGCCATACTGAAAATACTGTGCTTTGAAACTATCTTGTGTTTTGATTTTGCAGTAACATATTTTCTTAGTGGCAATAAATGTTTTCTTTCTTTCTATAAGTCGCTTTGCCAATCGCAATCCTCCGGTGGACAGATTCTAATTCTTCCTAATTGATTACTATGTGTGCTTCTACAAGTCCACCATCCATTCTGAAGACAGGCTATTCTTCTGCTAAATGATAATGGAGTAGTCGTTTAGGAACTTTCTTTGTTTCTTTTTTCTTAAAAACTAGTATTGCCTACACGACAATGCCTTTTGCAAAAATCAACCTGCAATGACCAGCATTTTGAAGCGGATTTCCTACATTAGAATATTATCATAATTTTTAGGGTTCCGTACCCAAAGGGTAAAAACGGGCCACTATTAATAAGACTCCGCGATCCGTCTGTCTGTCTGTCTGTCACCAGGCTGTATCTCATGAACCGTGATAGCTAGACAGTTGAAATTTTCACAGATGATGTATTTCTGTTGCCGCTATATCAACAAATACTAAAAACAGAACAAAATAAATATTTAAGTGGGGCTCCAATACAACAAACGTGTTTTTTATGCCATTTTTGGCGATAATGGTACGGAACCCTTTGTGCGCGAGTCCGACTCGCACTTGGCCGGTTTTTAAACAAAGCTTGCATAAAAACAGAATTTTATACATTATTTAAAGGAAACAGATTCATCGTCCGTGATTGTAGTACCAATTCTGAAACTAGTACAAAAAATATGTGCAATTTGAATCGTAAATTCTTGCATTATACGTCCTTGCCTGCACATGGAATACCAAACAGGTCGTCGGTACTATTCGAACTTGCGATACAACGGATTCTTTATCGGCTTTTGAAATAGGAATCGCTTTAATTACCTCGTTATTTAACAATTACAAAAAAAAGGAATGAAAAAAAAAACAATACTGAATATGCCATACTGAATATGTCGGTGACAAACAATGGGCGAGTACAAATGATTAATTAAAACAGCGACTTGAAAGTAAAAGTTTGTCGACGGAACTCCGCTGCGGGGCACTTATTTCTGTCTGCAGGGTCTAAAGTAACCTAACATGAAGCTGGAACCTAACCTATTCGTGTCGGGTCGCCCTAAGTTCCCGAGCTCGCTTCGCTCACTTTTGGACTAATTCGTTGCAAACAAGAATACAACCGAATGAAATGCCGCGCTGCATAGCGATGTCGTCTCGTCGATTGTTCTGCTAATTTCAAAAGAATTATATTCTAAGATAGAAACCATACAATTAAAGTATGTAACAATATTACTACCGCAGCTCTCAAAAACCTCCTAAAAGGTATTACTCAAACCGGATGAATAGTTACTTACTTAATGTCTTAGTATAATAATGGCCCATTCAGTATATTTTCGACCGGTTAATATTGAGTAAGGAAATCATTAAAAAAAATCGTAAGCCTCTCTTACTCTTCAATTGTCATTACATCTATGGGTTTCAAATCTCACGTCATGGAAAACTGTCTCAAATTAATTATTATCATAATCACGTAGTATTATTAAATGAGTGTATTCAATTTGTAAAAAGCGAATCCTGCAGATTCTACTTCATGTAAAAAGGGCTCATGACCTCCTAAAACATTAGGCTAAATATATTTTACAGCAGCTGTACGTTTGCATTGCCAATAACTTGTGTTATTAAGGGTACATTAGTCGACGGCACGAACTATTTTGTGCGCGGGGTTAAAATGCATTTTATATCAACCGACAACCCGTGCGGCAGAGATAGATGCTGTGATGAGCAGTAGGAAGCTAGTTCACGTACGAATAAACACTTTTGCAAATTTGTAGCGAAATGGATAATGATTTAGGACGAAACCGAGTGCGCGAAATTTTATAAACAGACCTTTGGCAGTCTAGATATCATGAGAAATCGACTAAATCTATGGGTCTGTATCTGTACAAAATAAAATTATATGCATTGTTGAACTACTAATCTATCCCTGTATGGAGGCCGTTTTGCAGTTTTCCGTCTTCTTATGGTATTTATTTGCGCCCAAAAATGCGTTAAAATTAGTGTCGAAATGTGGAACTTTGTACGCTCATAACTTTCAAATATTTTCTTTTTTTACTTTTTCGCTTCCATACAGGGCTAGATAATGATGAGGCAAATTGATATCACTTTTTATTTTGAACGTACATCGTCAAACAGTAAAATAATCCCTAGACTACGTTTGTATGGAAAAAATGTCGACTATTGTAACCTTAAATCCCTTACTTACATTCAATAACACAAGTTATTGGCAATGCAAACGTAGGACCTTATTGGCAAGATACGAATGTTTTAACGATACAGTAGTTTTGAAACAATGGCTTTTTTACAATTCAGAAAACGTACACTGAACTTGCTATAAATATTTAGATCCTGACCAAATTGGGCATAGTTTCGGAATACCTTAGCTTACGAAGTTACGACCAAGAATATTTGAAACAGGTTGATTTATTTAACGTTGCTTCGCTATTGTCTATGATTTTGATGTTTATAGTCCTATTTTGTATTCTAGTAGTATCCACTCCATTTTCATTGTGTCTGTGTTTAGAATTGGATATGTTTTAGGAATGCACATTGCAAATATCGGATGAATACCTAAATTTTTTGGCTCGCGTTTGGATTTTGGACTCACCTTTATCGTTTTGGCTTAGCGTCAAAACTTCTTTTTCATCATCATGATTTATATCTTTATTTATTTTATTTAAGGCACATCAACAACACAAACATGGACATAATACATACACACATATCATCTTCATTATTCGGTATCTCTCCGTCAATGAAGGTAGTCTGTCAACTCCGAATATTTTCAATAGACTTCATTCATGATTTAAATATTAAATCTGCTCAAACTTCAGTTTATATTCAATCCTTTATTTCGTTTATAAGGTAGGTAGATAAATTGTCATTAGTGAAGCCAATGAGTATTGATTGTCTTGTCTCATCATTACCGGAATGACAAACGTTCAGAAACAACATACTAATATAGAACTGAATAATCGTCTTCGTAATCATTTTGACCATTATATTGCTTAATAGCTTGCTCGTGTCTGATATTATTTTAATGGGAATAATTATCGTATCTTTTGAAACAATCGTTTTTGTTTATTACTTGATTTTCTGTATAGCGTTCCAATTCTTGGCTTGTCCTCTAAAGTTATGAGTTAACTTCACGATCTCTAACTGTTAATAGGACTGTAATCTGTAATGTTCTGTTCTTATCGATTGTTAGTGTCCTTGCTATACCTACTGAAATGATTATTTCATTTGCATGATTTTTGCTTCAAGATCTTTCAATTCAATAATATTCCTACTCGTATGTAGAATGTAAACTATGGCAACTTCTTCTTTTTCGACTCGAATGCATTTCCAATTGATTATGTTTTATGAGATTCATATTGCATTCGACCGTAAACTTATGGAATATTTATCGTGAGTCTGGCTTACGATTACCTTTAACAAAACAAAATTGATAGACTCCTACATGAATCACTGTTTTCGAAACACCACCGCCTACGCCTAGTGACTGGTGTGTTTAAGTTAAACACACCGGCACTACTAGTCTCTGTCAGAATGTAGGTACTCTATTGTTGACTTGACCGATGACAATTCCCCTACTTTATCACAAAATAAACAATTGACATTCAATACACTGAGGTATTTACGTACCTACTCATTAAATTTTTGGCAACTATTGTGCTCCTACCAAAATTTTTAACACTTCTGACGTAGGATCGGAAGACATTTTTTTTCTTGTTTTTGCACAAATACTTTTTGTGAGTTTATTTTTAAACTGTATTGTCTTTAACATTGTGGCAATGTTAAGGTCGGTCACAGCTTTTAATTATGAGAACTAAGAAACCATGATGAGTAGAAATTCCCATGAAAATTAATTCGACATGGCCTATTGTAGTATCGTATGACCAACAAATTGCCACGAAATTAATTATTCATGTTTGAGCACATGGCTTAAGTACTAACAGAAAACATTTATTGACTACAACGACATTTATTTTGAAGTTGGACATTAGACACGCATTAAACTAAAGGTCTTGTGATATACCATAGAATTAATAAGTAGGTACGATTACGTAATAACTATTGATTTCTTTGGTTTTTACAGTAAACACATTTGCTAAAAACAATTATTTTTTTTAATTTTAGGAGTTGCTAACAGAATCTTATTTTGTTTTTCATAACAGCATACAACACATTTGCACAAAAAAACAAATTAATAAATCTATGTTCTTTTTCTAAATTTCAGGAGTCCCTAGCAGAATGGGAGAGAGGCATCACCGGCATGACAGATGTCCAGGTCCCTCCGGTAGCAGCCGGGCTCAACCGCAAGTGGAGTGCGAGGACAGCTGCGCACCCGCAAGACACCGCCACCGACCAATCGGCGCCCGTTAACAATAGTACTGATGCTTGCAAGCTGCTAATTGTGAGTATACTGACAAATTTACTTGGTATAAAGGAAAATATCTATAAGATCTCTGGATATTACTTACAAAACCATTTTACGTAGCCCTGCATTCATTGACGCTTTTTTATTATTAAAAAGGCTCGCGTTTGAACACTCTCACTTGATGATAAGCGATGATGTTGTCGACGGTGAAGCACGCTTGCCCAGAAGCAACATTTACTCTTGACTTAAAGACCCCTAGCTTGAAGCTTTCAGGAAACAGACTCCGCCATTCCACTGCTACTGTACGCACAATGAAAGTATGCCCAAAAGGAATTATTCTGGATGCTGCTCAGCATCTGTTCATCTAAATACCTCCACGATCGATGTAGCGTTGCATCACAACTTAGACCATGAGCACAATTTCTGCGTGCATTATATTGCGCGCTACCGGAAACTAAGATTCGCACAAAAAAGTCGTTTCCCAGCAATTATTTTAGTGCTTGCTTAGATGACGCCTTTGTGATTCTTGGTCTTTTTGCTACCTGAATCTGATTGTATCCTTGAGGAATGAAACAAGTCTTCAAAATGTGTTTCTTCTTCCAACGGTAATCGGGCTTTTTACTGCCATTTTTAATTACAAACCTTTTCATTTCATAAGTCATTATTCCGACCTTCACTATCATTACTCACTTTTGCGAAAATGATGTCAAAACAATCTCTTGCCGTTATCTTTTCCAAACATGGCTTTCGAAACTTTACTTGGGATCCAAATCTCATTGTTTTAAAGCAGATAAAATATCAAAAATATTTAATTAGGTGTATATGACTTTGCAATGTTTTCTCACGACTGTCTCTGCCATCTGTGTCAAAAATAAGGGTATTCACACAAGGTCCGTGGACCTCGATTGTCACAAACTGGTCCGTCTGTGGGGAGCCTTATGCGTGGTGGTATACTTTATTGTATTACGAGAATATTCGGGTTAATTGGAGTCAAATGTCTTCAATTATATCTGCATGGACTGTATGTTGTTGTTTTCCGGCAGAGTTAGGTACCTTTATGAATGGATCGCCACACGCTTTGTTTTGAAGAAAACTCATTCTGACTGCATCTTCTGCTTATGAAACTGAACCCAATTTTCTGGACAGTCTATTCAATGTGCTACTAGTATTTTGCTCTGCTTCTTTGTGACCAACATCTGAAAGATCTCGATATGCGAAAGAGGTCCTTATAAGCTCGAAACCTAACCTACAGTATACTATCTGAACCCGTAGTGTCTCACTGAGGGTCAAAGATGCCCTTCCTTTAAAATTTTCTTTCTTTCCCTTTTCCCATATTTCTCTATCCTAAAAGATCTGAGTCATCTGAGTATAATGTAATAACTTATGATGTATTATTCTCTTTCCAGTATATCGGAGACGCAAAAACTCCAATGTGGCGCCTAAACCTCTGCGGAGGCAACGCGGCAGCCGTGGCAGCGAGGGCCGGTACCAAGCTGCTGCCTTCCAAGCTGAGGATCGTGTGGAACCCTCCCACTTCTCCCTACCAGCATACTGAGAAGTTGCGGCTGGTCGTCACCGCGATTAACAGTGGTAGGTACCATTGTAGCGGGTTTGGGCGTGTCGCAGCGTATTGCAATAATCCTCCTACATCACTTTTGTACATTTTGTATGACCCATCATAAACTACAGGCGGGCCCGCGTGTAAACTATGCCGTTGATTTCGGGGTAGAATTTCTTAGTGGCACCCTGAAGTTTGGAGGTAGCAGTGTGATACCCGTGACTCGAGAACGAGAAAGCATCTTTCGCCGTTGCTCTCGCAACTCATTTCATTAAAGTCGTGTTGGGTTGCCGTCTCATCAAGCCATAAGCGTGAATGGTGAGAGAGTGCACCTATCTTTGTGCTCAAATTTGAGCCCTGTAATATCGCCCGCGCCGACCACGTTTTATGTGTTGTGTCCGATGTAGCTGTAATATGCGTTAAGCTTTATCTTGCGTTGGCCCAAATTGAAAGCGTGACTTGTTTTAATGGTAGAGTGTCCTAATGCGTTGCGAATTTAAGTAGATCTACTTATCTAATGATAGTAATCTTTTAGTTTAACAGGCCAGAATAATTGCTACACATTTAATTCTTTGCCCGCACATAGATGGATGTCAATTCAACATGAATTAAAATGCGGTCAACTCACAATGAATTAGGTTTATTTAAGAATGTTTGCTTGGGGTATAGGCCATCCAGCGGTGGAGGCCTTTCGGCTGGAATTGAAGAAGATATTTGGGAATATAAACAAAGATCTGCTGTATTTTTTAATCTTCTCTGACATCAGCCTAACCTTCCAATATAGTACATATAGTGAAATATGGCATTCAGCATTGTAGCATGGAATACTAAAATTTATCCTTTTCTAACTCCAGGTTCAATCTGCAACAACGACTCTCAGTTCATATGCGGGGTGACCAGCCTCTGCATATCCTCATACCTGGTCTGCGACGGTGTACGCCACTGCCCAGGGGGAGAGGACGAGGATCCTAGTGCCTGCTCCCATCGCCACGACCCTCCACTGCTGGAGTTGCTGAGGAGGTTTGCGGCAAGGAACCAGGAGTTGCTGGGCTTGGAACAGCCTGATGGGATGACGAAGCCTTCTGTTATAAGTAAGTATTGAATTTTGATAGTTTTCAACGACTTTTGAGAGTCTAGACATGTGGCAATAACTTTCAAAGCGTTTCATTATACTACAACGACTTTAAAGAAGAAATAATTAAGAATATCGGTAGTTTATGCTGGACCATTTTTGTTTTTCTATCATCGCTGATAGAATACAGCTAAGGAGTGGCATTCCCTGCCGGAGTCTGTGTTGCCCGATAGCTACAACGTAGGGGTCTTTAAGTCAAGATTGAATGGGGTTTTTCTAGGCGAGCGTGCTTCACCGTCGACCACATCATCGCTTACCATCAGGCGAGATAGTGTGAAGCGCGAGTGCCTATAGATGATAACAAAAGAATGACACTTTGCCATGGTACTCTGGTCATGTTAGGTGAAATGTTCACATCATGGCGTAAAGGAAAACCTTAATAAAAATGAATCAATGACTAATCCACTTGTATAAATTTGACAGTCGTTTAAAGTAGACAGACATTCTGTCACAAGTTTTGCCAAGGGGTATCATGTTACTCAGAAGAGCAGTGGTGGCCCAGTGGTAACGGCCGCGACTTACAAGTTATAGGTCGTGGATTCGAACCTAATAAGCAGGTACTTTGTGTTAACTTTTTCATCACCACTGCTCTCAAAACATTGAAGGAAAACATCGTGAGGAAACATAGCATGTCTAAGAACCAAAAATCCGAAGAGATGCCACATCCACCAACCCGTACTGACCCGCGTGGTGGATTACGGCACCTTCCCTCACAGAGAGAAGGCCTTTAAGCAAAACGATCGAAATGGTAGTCTAAGTGCGGTAAAGGGTTCCATAACTCCATATATTCTTCGTGTTACTCAGTTACTGGGTTGTGAAAAGCCGATAAACAGTCGCTTCATGCAAAATACTGGTGTTCAGCTGAATCCGGTTTGACTGGAAGCCGTATCCACTATAATTATAAAAAGAATGAAAGAAAAAATATTAAGAATATTATATATTTAAAATATTTTACTATACCTACAGATTACTTTTTTTGTTTTTTTAGGGTTCCGTACCCAAGGGTAAAAACGGGACCCTATTACTAAGAATCCGCGGTCCGTCTGTCTGTCTGTCCGTCTGTCACCAGGCTGTATATCATGAACCGTGATAGCTAGACAGTTGAAATTTGCCGCTATAACAACAAATACTAAAAATATAATGAAATAAATATTTAAGTGGGGCTTACATACAACAATCGTGATTTTTTTGCCGTTTTTTGCAGTAATGATACGGAACCCATCGTAAGTCCGACTCGCACTTGGCCGGTTTCTTTAGTTGTTCATGGCTAAGCAGATTGAATCACAAATCCATAGTATCATGCAAAGTTTGTCTATTACCTGTTTCAAAAAAGCCCTTGATTTGCATAAGGTGACCTTATGTTCCACCAAAAATGTTATAAAGGTTCCATCAATAATAAAAATTGGGAAGCGGATATAACGTCATAGAACCGTCTGTCCTTAGTTACACTATGGCACGGGAAACCCCCCTTTATTATCAATGAATAAGTGTTCACAAAACAAATCTGACTATAGCAATATTGTAATTTAGTTTCCTCATTATTTGCAATTCATAACAAAAAGATCATTAGTATGTATTCTACATAATGTCCCCGCTATTGTTGAATGGGAATATTTATTTGTCACCAATTTTATTTATTAGTTACCTTTAGATATGGTGAATATATAATTTTTAGTTTCGCCAAAGAGGGAAAATACATAGGTACATCAAAAGAAACATTGTTTTTGCATACGATGAGCAATGTATTTACTTATTGAGGAAAAAACAAATAACATTTCACTTCTCATGCTCTGAAATTGCTTATTTGTGCAGGATATAGGCTGCACAAAATCGATTTTTGTGCACAAGTGCATTAACGTATCTACTTATAAATATATCTATATTAAGGCAAAGAAAATGAGCCATACAGCCAAACACAATAAAAAGTTCAAGTTATAATATTTTTATTTAATTTATTTGCCTTTTATGTGTTTTTTAAGACATAAAACATATTAAAATTAAAATACGGTAGGTTATTTAATTAATTAAAAAAAAATATATATTACAAAATTAATTTAATAGTAGGCTGTATAGGTCTGCAGCCCAAGCCTAATATCAATGACGTAAGATTTAAAAAAAAGCGCCGGGAAACAGGTCTTGTTTTTTCGTGCGTTTATTAATTTCTTCAAATTTCCTAAAACTAATTTTACTTTGAATATTAATTAAAGAAATGTTATGTTATACTACTGTTTTATTTCCTCGCAATCGAAATGAAAAGCAGAGTTTATAACTCGTCCACAAAACCATTATATCCTCGACATTGCTAATAGTCTCGGATAAAAATGGTTCGTTTTGTGCACTCGTTGTAAAATCTACTATTTCTTAGCCCCCTATGCTTCGGCTTCAGAAACAGATGTACCTAACTGACAACAGGCGATTTGACTCTTTCAGTGAAGATCAGCGAGCACGAGAAGAATTCTAACGCCTTCATGGAGTTCGCAGCAGCTCTGAAGCCGTATGGACCCTGGAGCTATCTGGTCGTCGGCATGCTCGTCTGTGCTACTATACTCATGTTCTGTTTGGCTTGGGGTGAGTTGAACTCTTGGTACTTCATTGTTTTTCATCTGTAAGCAATTCTGGACGTGTAAAGGAGAAAGTTGGATAATTTTGTCAAAATGAGGGATGCAAGGAACCTTAGAAGTTAAAGTCAAATATATTTATTTCAACTAGGCCATTAAGCGGCACTTTTGAACGTCAAAAATTAAAATTGCGTCAACAATTCTACCGTGCATTCGGCAAAGTAGCTTATTATTATGGAAAAGAACGCACAAGAAACTACACTTAATCTTTTAAGAGAATGGAAGAAAGGCAAAGACGCATAGCCCAGCAGTAGTTGTTTGTGGGCTGAAGTGATGATAATGATTATCATCTGTGATATCCATAACCTGAATGTATAAGAGAAAGATTATTTAAAGTAAAAAATGTAAGCTTTTTCAAATTTGCAAATAAACCTCATAATGTAAAACATCAAAGTTTAAAGTCGCTTTAAGATTTCTATTTTCTTCAAGGTTCGAGAGTAGTGGTGGCCCAGTGGTATCGGCCGTGACTTACAAGTTGTAGGTCGTGGGTTCGAACCCAGGCAGGCGCTTTACACTGCTCTCAAAAATGGTGAAGGAAATCATCGTGAGGAAACCGGCATGTCTTAGACCCAAAAATTCGAAGACATGTGACTGTGTGACATCCACCAACCCGCACTGGGCCCGCGTGGTGGATTACGGCCCACCCCCTCTCACAGAGAGGTGGCCTGTGTCTCAGCAGTGGGAACATGAATAGGCTGATGATGTGATGTGTGATGTGTTCGATATCACACTACATGAAAATCAGTAGAACCTTGAGGGACTATGTTCACCAATTACCACGTGGTCAGTTACTAAACCGTTTTTTCTTCCTTTCTAGAATGCTGCTGCAAGCGCTCAAAGCCATCAGACACACCGATGAACATCCCGCCATCTTGCATCGACCTGTCACCCACAGTGACAGTGACAGCGGCGTCCCAGCAGCTGTTCACGCAGCCCCTGCCCCCCTCCCCGCCAGAATACGAACCGCCCCCTTCATACTCCTCGCTCTTCCCCAGAGCCTTCAAGTCTTCGCCAACGCCGGTACCACACTGCTCTCACCAAGAGCCACCGGATTGAAAATTCTGACTTGTTCTTAGTCCTTATGTTTAGGTAGACTATTGCAATTTTAGGGTTAAGTGTAGTGGTGAAGTAAAGACAGTGTTTGACACAGGACAATATTTTGATTTATGACAAATTGTATGGCAGATTATTCAATGCTGCATGTCGAGTTATGGTTAAGGATATAATACTTCGTATAGAACAATAGAGCGTATAACTGGGTCTATGTTACGACCCTTATCTTTAAACCTACTACCCTCACTATTGAACAGTTTTGGGCGTCTATAAACACGATTCGTATGAAACGTCAAAAGCACCTACCATTGTAATAACATTCAAAATGGCGCTAGATATTGCCAACTCTGTAGCGTTCGGTATGGGTGTTTTGCCTTCGAAGTATTATTTTATTTTTGTATTGTTTTAGTGTGCCTTTGACGTGATATATGACGTAATTTCTATTAAAAATGTCTCGACACCGACGATTTGTAGAGTAATTCAACTGTTGACATAATAACCACTATACTAGACAACCAATGAATGACTTACATTTGGAATTCACGGGCAAGGTTGACGCATTTTCTAACTAATGACTGGACGGAACCTTAGTTTAGACTCGGTAATTTCAAATGTAATTAGCTCTTCGCATTCCATTAATAAAGGTCATTTTACTGTAAACTATTAATTTGACTTCGTTTTGTACAAGTAACTTGTTACACACTTGATTTTCCTCTAGTATAGAAATTCGTTCGTTAAACTTACCTACTAGTAAGAGTCAGTCATGAGCGTATTTTTGAAGTAAAACATTCGTTGTTCAAGAACTGATAGACACGAAAAATACGAAAGTTTACTCAGTAATTTAAGTAAATTGGCCTTCTAAGTTTATATGGTTACTGGAATGCAAGATTTCATATTTCAAATAGTTATGGGTTAGAGACCAATGAACAGACACTATTTTAATATTAGTAGAGATTTCAATATTTCGATACTTTTATTAAAGTACAGACAGAAGCTAATACAAAAGCCATGTAGTCACAAGTACAATAGGTTATTTGTTATTTTTTTAATATTTTTCACGTTATTTCTCGTAAGGTGGCATTATCAAATAATACTAGTGCATTATGCTGTCAATTTAAAAAAAAAAAATGTTTTGGGACCAAATACGTTCGCTTGTGAGATTTACTCATTAAAATGTATTTAATTTAAGTTTTATAAAATGCCCAATATGTGTCTGACAAAAGTGCCTTAGTATTTTTAGTCCCTGATTACAATTTATAAGTATATTAAATGTAAAATAAATTAAATTAGATTAAAAGTACGAAATATGATGGTTGAATAATTGGCGGGAAAATGTGACAGATACCATAGAGTGAACATTATTTCATGGCCCATCTTTCCAACGAATGGAGATCAATGGTCCATCGAATCAAATAAAGTTAGCCCAGTATATCTTAGCAAAACGTAGGAGCTCAGATTTATGTCTGTTAGTATGGCTGGGAATGCAATAAGTATAAATGAGTAAGTAATAAAAAGCTGCCTTTTTACGCTGCCTGCCAAGATATACTAGGCACACTGAATAAATCTATCTAGTGACTTTTTCAACACATCTATTGTATTAGGTGTGGTTATTTGACTAACTGATTCTGTGCTGTATGGGCTTTGGTCTAAGTCAAAAAAGTAAAACATTGTATCAATTCAATTCAAACATTTTGTGTAATTTCCCTTTAATTTGTGGTTACTATTGTGAAATATTGCATTCAATCAAGTAGGGAATAATTGACTTTAAGTCATTACAATCATTTAATATTAATTATTAATAATCAATATTTTCAATTGTTTTTCAAAGAATGTTTTCATTTAAAAATAGGAGTGTGTCTGTGCTCCTTAAAGTTTTGCTAGTCTTCTTAGTTTCTTTGTAACTTTCGACATTTTATTAGTATTTTACTTTAATACTTATAATAAGTTGCGTTAATTAATAGTTAAGCTTAATTCCAATGTAAGAAAAGAAAGTGATATGTATTATAGTAAAATATTAATACAAAAAAGGTGAAAAATATTTATTTTACAATTTGCGTTTTATTTCTAGTTTCTAATATTACCCTAGTTAGACCTTTACTATCCCTCTTACTCTTACCTACCTCTGCCTAAACGGTCGGCGAGAAGACAGCGAATGCTCTTCAAATGGCTGCCATCTAAAGCTGTTCAGAGTTCTAGTAAATTAAATTCATGCCATATTAAGACAAGCAGAACCAAAAGTTTCACTGTAATATTTTTGAGTTGGCGTATAACAATTGAGGAACTCCAAATAACTCAGACGGCATGCCATCAAAAAAACCCCACTTAATTTCAATTAATTACATATAAAGGCGTAGCTGCCAATTTGATAGGCTCTAGTGGAGCAAATTACTTATAATTTAGGCAGATTTTTGAGGCTCGGTCTGGGACAAGGTCAAAAAAATAAAAAACACTGGTAAAACACACTCACACTAGCACTCCATGTAAAACACTGGTACTCAGCTGAATCCGGTAAGACTGGAAGCCGAACCCAATATAGTTGGGAAAAGGCTAGGCAGATTGATTGGTCTAAGACGTAGGTCGTAAACTTCCAGTGTGGCTGACTCTGGCTTGGCCACCATCAGGGATTTTAATTTTGATAACAGAAATATTTAGTCGCTAATTAGTCGAAATTAGTCGCCAAATATCAGATTTAGTCGGTCACTGGTTCAAAAGTTAGAAGGTTTTATCGGTAGCCGATCTGGAGAGACTCTCCCCAGCTTGGCCAAATTTATATCTAAATAACTAGGGCACCTAGCGAAGATCTGTTTTCTCCCAGATTTAGTCGCTAATTAGTCGAAATTAGTCGCCAAATATCAGAATTAGTCGATCACTGGTTCAAAAGTTAGAAGGTTTTATCGGTGGCCGATCTGGAGAGACTCTCCCCGGCTTGGCCACATTTATATCTCAAAAACTAGGGCAACTAAGGAAGATCTGTTTTCTTCCAAATTTAGTCGCTAATTAGTCGAAATTAGTCGCCAAGTCACAGATTTAGTCGGGTCTTAGTTTAGAAGATAAAATGAGTTCAACTTTTAAGGTATAGTCCAAGAGCTAGATCGAAAAGTTTACGAAAAATTGCGAAGAAAAAAATATTTCTATTAATATGTGTAATAGTCTTCTAGTTGTATCGGTCTAAAATCCTTAGAAATGTCAGAGAGATATAAATTCTCAATTAAATATATATTTTTATGTTTCATATTACTAGGTTAGGGTAGCTTAATCTTCTTTGATAACATTAAACCTTGCTCTTGGTCTATTTCGTGTCAAGATGTACAGTCACATACAACTGTTTTACCAAAGTATAATGTTAGTTAGGGTCTAAATTACGTTAAAATAATAAAACTTCTGTTGCCAAATAAGAATATATGATGTATCTACCTAATACTATGCTAGCACGGGGACCCAGCGCTGAGAAAGAAAATTTGGTTCAAATAAATATTACTAGATGGCGAGATATGCACCATGTGCATGTTAAAATACAATTTTATTTTAAAATGTGGTTTTGTGTTTATAAAGTATGTCAATATAAACTCGTTTTGATGTTTATAATTCGAATATTACGATATGAGAGTAGATAAAATATATAAAACGCACACTAATTTATTACAAAACCGGTATTACTCGAGTTCTTAGCAATTCTTAAGAAGTTCCACTGTAAACTGGGTGACTTTAATTTACGTCACGGACAATTCGCTCTATGTAGTTCGTCTGTACATGCGCATTTATCTCTTTCTTACTTACCATACATAAATGAAATGGAGCGCAGCGATCTATCTGCCAGCAACTGCCACATTATGTTCAATTAATAATTACATTATATTTATTGTAGATCTGTTTCTAGGTAATGCATACTGCTTTCCTTTTTGGTATATAATAACATAGAATAACTTTATGTTTAGGTTTATATTTCGAAACAAACATTCCACCTTAGAACGCCCAAAAACTTAGTAATAATAATTTGACATCGACATCTCATATTCTTAGTAATAACATTTTAAATAATAATCTGACGTTGACGTCTCAGATTAACAGTAATAATAATTTAAATAATAACAATAATTTGACATCACACAATAACTCTTTTAAATCTTTGTTCTTAAACCCTGTAATTCCATATGACATTTACAGAATAATTAAATCCCTAAAGAACACTAAAAGCACTGGATATGATGACATTACAACCTCTTCAATCAAAGAAGTAGCGCATGTTATCAGCCCAATACTCAGTCATATCTTCAATCTCTGTATTGAGCACGGTGTTTTCCCGAGTAAACTGAAAATGTCTGTAGTTAAGCCACTATTCAAGAAAAATAACAAGGAGGACATGGCATCCTATAGGCCTATAGCACTAATCCCTATATTTTCTAAGATATTAGAAAAAGTTATATATCTTGCAATCAGTACTCATTTTGAAAAAAATAATCTGTTTGCAAAGGAACAAAAAGGCTTTAGGAAAAATAAATCAATTGACTTAGCAATTTATGATCTTTTAAAACCAATTTACACAAATATTGACAAACGTGTTCCCGTGACTGCAATGTTTATGGATATGACCAAAGCGTTTGACTACGTACACCATGAAATACTTCTGAATAAACTGTACAATTATGGAATAAGGGGCAATGTCCATAGATTATTAGAATCTTATTTAAGTGATAGATATCAGGTGGTAGAAATAAGTGACATCAGCTCTTTAAATGGCACAGAACAAAAACATCAATCTAAACCTAAAAAGGTACTATACGGTGTACCACAAGGTAGCGTGCTAGGGCCGCCCCTATTCTTAATTTACATTAACGATCTCCCTAACGTCACACAACACCCTATGATTCTTTTTGCTGACGACAGCACAGCTATTTTTACTGGTGAGAATATGGATACTTTTGAATCAGATGTAAATGATACCCTTAGTGTAATAATTAACTGGCTGACAAATAACAACCTGGTTATCAATTTAGAAAAAACTAAATTAGTCACATTCCCTCGAAAGAGTCAAAACAATTTCAACATTCAACATGATGGTACAGTAATTGAACAAGTCAGCTGCGTAAAATTTTTAGGGCTATGGATAGATAATGATATGTCTTGGCAAACACACATCGACACAGTATGCAGTAAACTGAACCAGTACTCATATGCTCTCTACAAATTGTCTAAAGTTGTCGATCAATCAGCTTTACTAACTGCCTATCATGCCTACGTATCATCAACCCTTAAATACGCTATTATATTCTGGGGCAACGCCACAAATAAAGAATCAGTGTTTAAAGCGCAAAAAAGATGCGTTCGCGCAATTGCTGGTATCTTTGTTCCTGAATCATGCGAACCATATTTTAAAAAGTTTAAAATTCTGACCTTTCCATCAGCTTACATCTATGAAGTTGCGGTATTTGTTAAAATAAATAAAAATCTATTTGGTGAACTAAAATCAAAAAGATATATACTTAAAATATCCAGTATACCACATAGAACTGCTCTTCTGAGCAAAAGTCTTTTCGGAATGGCATCTAAAATTTACAATAGGATACCTGTGGACATTTTAAACACCAAGGAACTGCCACTATTCAAATATAAATTACGTAGTTTTTTAATTGACAAAGCTTACTACACGATCCAAGATTTTCTTAATAATTAGTACCTACTACAATCTGTCACCATGCACCTAATACGTATTTTGTAAGATTTTCTTTATATGTGATACCTATGATTATGTTGCATGTTGACTTAATTATTGTATGCCTACTAGGCAGGACATAAAGGAACTGTAATTTACCTAACATCTGTCTGTATAACCTATGCCCACAATAAAAAGATTTGATTTGATTTGATTTGATTTGAGAACATCATAGGTATTTTCTAGAAACTAAGTACTTAAAGTATTTTGTACTTGCTTGTACCAATGTATGGATAAATTTATTACTTTAAAATCTTTTTAATTACACACCGACTAAATCTGTGACTTAGCGACTAATTTCGACTAATTAGCGACTAAATCTAGGCGAAAACAGATCTTCTTTAGGTGCCCTAGTTTTTGGGATATAAATGTGGCCAAGCCGGGGAGAGTCTCTCCAGATCAGCCACCGATAAACCATTCTAACTTTTGAACCAGTGACCGACTAAATCTGATATTTGGTGACTTATTTCGACTAATTAGCGACTAAATCTTTGTGAAAACAGATCTTCGCTAGATGCCCTAGTTTTTGAGATATAAATTTGGCCAAGCTGGGGAGAGTCTCTCCAGATCGGCCACCTAACAACCCTTCTAACTTTTGAACCAGTGACCGACTAAATCTTATATTTGGCGACTAATTTCGACTAATAAGCGACTAAATATTTCTGTTATCAAAATTAAAATCCCTGATGGTGGCCAAGCCAGAGTCAGCCACACAAACTTCCAGAACCTCTGCAAACTGAAAATTAAAAATGACAAAGTTTTAGCTTATACCGCCGATGATACTGCTGCAGTCTATTGGAAATTCCATTTGGCTTGGCACTAGTACTGGAGTTGGTATGACCCAAATAGCTTTATGCCTCGAAAAAAAATTGCTCACACTCACCACAGCTAAAACGAATTAAGTTCAAGTGTAAAGACGGAAACACACTTAGGTGTCGTGGCGTGGCGTGGCTCTCTCGTTCTGTTAAGACGTAGACTGAAACAGAGTCGTTTGATTGGTGGGCCCCGCGCCACACCAAGCTACGACACGTAAGTGTGGTTCCGCCTTAACGCCCGGACACCACACATGCAACGAAATTTTAGAAAGTCTGGCAAACTAAAGTAGACACTCGAATTATTTTCAAACTTTTTATATGGCAATGCTATACTAATGTCAGCCCCAATTTTCAGTATGACGCTACTAAGTTGATACTTTGTTTTAATTCGTAATCACTATTTATATTTTTGTAAATACATTTTCTCTATTTAATAATTTAAAAAGTTTCATTATTAATGTAGAAAACAATGATTCTTGTGACTTTTATGAATCTTTTCACATGAAAGTCTTAGATTCAGATTTTGATTGATAGTGAATAAACCAAAATTATTATAGAATACTGTTGTTTTTTTTTATTCAGATTGATATAATCTAAAGTATTATCTACCCAAATGTACCTATAGTATTTTTATTCAGACGAAGTACCTTAAATAATTCTAAAGTATCAAATTAGGTTATTCCAGGTATTGCATACTAGTTTTTGGGGTTGCTATTCTGATATTTTTTTAAATTTGCCGCGCTTTTTCAGTCTCTACTTTCGTTTGCCAGACTCTAGCTAATCTGGTAATATAGTCTGGCTAATGTAACTTTGCAGAACTCATAATTAGTATCCCCAAAAAGTTATGTATGTATTATGGTCATGGGTATGCTGGTACCTATGCTTTTACAACGGTCTCTACTCGTACTCACTTTCGTGGTACTTGAGCTGTCAGATTGCTTACGTTGTAAATTACTTTTAACAAAACCGGGTTGAAAAAATTGCTCAACCTATTAATAGTGGAATGCGGGAGTTATTATATTTAAAATTTCAAGACGTTAAGTATGTCGGAAAGTTGACGTGTACGTCGATCTAATAATTTTGATATTTTGATTTTCAAATAACTACCAAAGATGCCACTGAAAGGCCTCAGTAGCCGATTCATTCAATTCCCAAAAAAAATACTGCTGACTGAACTGACAGATAACCATGACAGCAAGCTTCACTGTGTCATTGACTTGTCATAATTCTGCTTTATTTACAATTTTACTAAAAACAAAAGTTTTTGCAATATTCCCTGTGTTTCCTTTCGTTAAAAGTTGTTTTAGTTATAACTACAAGAACAAGAAACCTATAATGTGCAATATGTGAATAGTTACAAGCCTTTATTTCATCATTTTATTCCATTTTCCCGACTAGAAATTGGATCAACAAACCCTTGAATTCTTGATAAACCTTGGAAATTGGGAGATGTTTACTGAATATTGATGTGAAATAGTAGAAACCATGAGCGAGCAAACGAAGAATATTAACTGTCGAGTTTGCTTACGGTATGATCTAAAAAAATCCCAGAAATGCTTGTCGTTGTTTGAAAAATACAATAGTTCTTTGATAGCAGAAAAAATTAAGTACGTAGCAAACGTTGAGATTAAAGAAAACGATGGACTACCAAGTAGAATATGTCCAGATTGTTTATTGCAACTCGAAACGGCAATTGTTTTCAAGCAAAAGTGTGAAACGTCTGACAAGATATTGCAAAATATTGCCCAGCAGCCAGCTAATTTAAGTAAAATACCCTTCAGGGTTCCAGTTAAGAAGGAAGTAGAAGTAGTATTTGAAAATAGAAACGAAACGGAAACAACGAAACTCAAAATATCTAAAAAAGAAATAGTTCAACTTGATGTGGCTGAAAGTGAAAAATCTGCAGAAAAAACGACTCTTATTCGAAATGTTGTAAATAAAACGAATGTTGAAAATAGGGAACCAGCAGATATCTTACCCGTTAATTTAATACCTAAAGATGAAGAACCATATGAAGGAATTTCTGATGATGAACTTGTAATTGATAATCTAAAAAATGAAGAATTTGAAATCAAAACACTTGAGAATGAGAATGAAAATGATGAATCTCAAGCTATACTCACAGAATCGGGGAAACCAAGTAGAGCTATAGACTTAAAGCTGATTTGTGATGATTGTGGCGGTTCCTTTAAAAGTAAGTGTAAGCTTGCTGTCCACTGGAAAACTGTTCACCTACTCTCCAAGTTAGTTTGTCCAAGATGCAAACGGCAGTTCAAGTCTTTTAAAGCTTTCCATGTACATAAAAAAAAACAATCAATGAGTTGTCTAGCTGCCGCTAAAGTCCGCATTGAAGGTATGGGCAGGAAAAGAGTTTTCCACTGCAAAGATTGTGTATACAATACCACACGTATCAAGGATATGGATGCTCATTTGGTGATACACAGTGGACTCCGGCCGTATCAATGTAAGGATTGTTTGAAAACTTTCACTCAGCATGCCTCACTACAGGGACACATGGAGTCTAGTCACAAAAAATATAAGGTTGTGTCAACATGCCACTACTGCGGAAAAATCATAAAAGGCCGTAGTCAATTTTACAAACATTTGCGACAACATAAGCCTAAGACTGTACAGTGTGAGGTTTGTAAGAAAACATTAAAAAGTCGTGGCAGTTTAATCAATCATATGAAGAGACACACTGGTGTTAGAAGCTACACTTGTGAAATATGTTCCGCTAACTTTTATACAATGGCTGAACTTTGCAATCACCGAAAGAGGGTACACGCTAAGGCTAGATCTTTTAAATGCGACATGTGCGAATATGCAGCGTTCACAAAAGTAGCATTGAAAACTCATAAATCTAAACATACACCTACTAACGTAATATGTTTGCAGTGTGGTTTCTTTTTGGAAAATGAAGAGAAGTTAGCTATACACCAGAAAAGGCATTCGGAAAAGAATTTTTGCTGTTCTGAATGTGATAAAGGGTTCTTTCGTAGAGATTCACTTCGCAGGCACATGTTAAAGGTGCATGGGGAACCCAAAAAGATACCTAATTTTGTCATAACTTTGAATCCTATTATATCATAAACTCAAAGTCAAAATGTTTAAATTGTGCTTTGGTTTTCTTTTCAGAAAAAATTAATATTGATAATTGCATTGTCTAGTTATGCTTTTAAACTCTCAATTCTTCTTTGAAGTGAAGATTAAGTGGGTACATAAATAGGACAAGATAATTAATATATTACTTATTTGAAGATTGTGTACAGTGTTATGACACTGTATTCTGATTATTTTCAATAAATAAATATTGATAATATAGGGTTGCCCAGAATGTTTTTCGTTTTTGATAATTTAAAAAAAGACACTAGAATTAGTTCAAACACGGTTTATTTACTGTTAAATTAAAGAACAGTTTTCAATTTTGTTTATTAAAATCGATGTTTAGTAAATTCACAACCTCCAATTCCTGTCACTCATTTAGCCTGGAACTAAAATTTTCATTATTTATTTCGTCTGTGAGTCTTTGCTTGCTTTTAAACATTCAGGTTGGGTGGCACAAGTTTGTAAACTTTACTTTTTAAGTAGTCCCATAGGAGAATATCAGCTAGCGTTTAATCTGGGCTATTTGGGCTGCCATATTAGGTCAAGGAATTGTCGGACCCTAACTTTTTTGCGTGTGATTGAAGATTTTAATTACAGGATAATTGAGTGTCAGGAAGTGAAGGGTGCGAATTTACTAAACATCGATTTTAAGGCGCCGATTCCCTTGAGAAGCTGATTTTAAAATGAGAATCACGTCAAAATGGCTAGTCGTAATTTTTTGAAAAAAATATATGTTATATTAGACTATTTTCTTAATAATTTGATCTGAGTAAATTTTGAATTTTATGCGTATAACATAGTGTAATTAATTTGTAAAGTTATGTCTAAAACTTACAAAAACACGACTATCACACTAAAACCGCTGGTCGTATTTTAATGAAATCGACACCATCTCAAAGACAATTTAATTATCTACATTTTGATCTGAGGCTTTTTTTTTTAAGTCATAGAATAATAAGGAAAGTACAAAAAACTACTAAATTTTGGGTCGCGCGCCTTTTGTTCCCTTAAGGTCGTTGGCGTTAGTCGTCGTCTTAATAAACAAAATTGAAAAAAAGGTCTTTAATTTAACAGTAATTAAACCGAGTCTGAACTAATTCTAGTGTCTTTTTTTATTTATCAAAACCGAAAAACATTTTGAGACACCCTTTATTTCATTTAAAAAGCGGTATCTTTAATATTTTATTTACTTTTCAATTTATTATTAAATAAAACATGTAGACAGAAAAAGGTTGTATTGGGTCGGTTAGAAGATGTGCAATGTACAAATATTACATTTTATTTTATGTAATACAGGATTATACGATTTTTTATTGATTTATTAGAATAAGGTATGGTTGGATTATAGTGGTAAGATATAATAAGAATTATTTATATTTAGTTAATAATTATGTACATAATGTGTTCCACGATAGCTCCTCGATCACTTTTCGCCCTTGTAATTTTGATAATAAGGTTGAAAATTGGCCGACATTCAATTTTGCGATGCAACATGTTATAATACCTGGTTTGTGACCTATGTTATTTAAAGATGTAAATAGGAGAAATAATATGTTACTCTTCTATCTATCTTGCTCGTTTGCAAATCAATGCATGCATTCAATGTTGACCAAGCAGATTCGATTTGGCCAGTGGTTGAGAGTACCTAATTATTTAAAGATGTAAATAGGAGAAATAATATGTTACTCTTCTATCTATCTTGCTCGTTTGCAAATCAATGCATGCATTCAATGTTGACCAAGCAGATTCGATTTGGCCAGTGGTTGAGAGTACCTAATTCTACGTTATTGAATATTAGGTTTACAGCTCGATTCAAAATTAATAACAGCTCTGAAGTTCGCTGCTCGTTGCGCAGTGGGGTACTACCCTCATCACATGAAATTACTACTGCCGCCATTAAGTTTGAATCGTACCGTACCAAAAAATTGCATAGGTACAGTAGGCCGCATGGCCCGCATGTAAGTAGTAACAATACCTTTACAGGTTGGTCTCTCATTCTCCATAAACTTGGTATTACGCGAGACCAGCTCAGGCTTAGTGTTACCACAGCCGTACAATCAACTGTGCCCTCCCTTTCGTTGCATGTACCTACGTGTTAGAGTACCTAATTAGTTACTACTGTTTATTTTTTAAACTAAGTATTGATTTGTGATAGTGCCTGGATTTTTGTAATTTCTGTCCAAGTCGTTTTTCACACGCTCAGGCTGGCAAATAGCTGGTACTATTTATTTATTAAATGTGGCAGATAAGCTATATAGAGGTATTGCATCGTGTCTGACGCAAATAAACTCTTTTTCTTTATTCCTAATACCCACTTGCAGCCAGGAAACCTGGCAACCTGTAATTTATGTAAAAAAGGACAAACTTTTCATGATAAATTTAAAAGTGAATGAAATTGTAAAGTTAACAATTATGTAATTACATGGGATATTAAATATGTATGTATTCTTATAATTTGGCTTTTTATTTCACTAACATTCACCCTTTGTGAAATTTTTGACGTGACAACGTCTAATAAATCGATGAACGCCGGCTGCACGCACGCAAAAGGATGACTCATTGTAACGTTACGATCGGAGCGACAGCGCTACACGAGCGAGCGATCGGCTTGAGCGTTCGGCTTGCGCCGCAACATGACGTTGTCACGTAAAACTATCGTCCGTAAACGGACTTTACAGACAACCAATTTTTTGACACGTTTTTGCTTACAAAGTTTTTAAAATAGCCATGGACGAATGGTTGGCCCCTGTAACACAGGATTTTCCTAGCATCGGGGCCAATAATCAGAAGATTGAGCAGAAATATGCCATAACTCAGACCCACAAAAAAGGTCTGAGTGCCATAATAACATGAAATGTATTACTTTATTTTTTGCGAAGATAAATTATTGTTATTATATTTGTTCGTTAATCAGAAATCACCATTTTATTTGTGAAATTGCTCTACCATGAATAGGTATAGTCCTCGCCAAACTTCTTGGCCGCCCTGAAGTTGGTTTACCGGATGCGTGAGGCTCGAAACGGTGCTGTTTTTGTATGAAATTTTCTATTGCGTAGCTATTGTAGCCAACTTCAGCGCGGCCAAGAAGTTTTGCGAGGACTATACCTGCATGACATTAGAGGCTAACCACAAAAGGAGAAGAGAAAGGCAAGTCTCATAACAGAAACAGCCTGTAGGTACCTACGACAACCGAAGGTAGAAACTTAACAGACAAAACTGGGCTTTTGAAGGCTGAAAGTTAAAACAATATGAAAGTCTGGTTATTTTATTAATCAATCACGCCTTGCATGGGCGCACGGGTAGACTAGACATTGCGAATTTTAGATTCCGATTGGATAAATTTTAGACTTTCGCACGGTTAAGCCGCTGGCAAAAACGTAGGTTACCTTCAAAAAAACTAAAAAAAAATGGAAGCATCGACTGATCAAGCCTCTTTATTCTGATTAAAATCGATACTGTCTGAGGCTCGCTTTTTTAAGGTTTAAAACTAGGTTGGTGCCGTTTCTTTATTAGTTGACTCCAGCCGTGAAGCCCTCGATGTTTAACGTGGCTTACGTAATTTACTGTAAGTTTACGAACAAAGATTGCCTCATGTTGAGAAAGAAGGGATCGGTAGGCTAAATGCCTGCAATGTAGTAAAAACTTTAACCAATCTTATTGATTAGTCAAAGCGCTGATTAGTACCTAGTTCTTAATTCAAAATTACTCTTTGTTTTATGTGTACCTACTACATTATTTGTTCGTGAAAGTGTGTAATTTACCGCCAGATACCAAAAAAAAATAAAGTCGTAATTTTGTCGCCCGTGTAACTACCAATCTTACTACCAGTAGTTACACTGTTAATTTGATTCCCTTTCTTACTACTGCAGTAGTAAGTTGTTAGAAGGATAATTACAATTTGCCCTTGTTACTACCAATCAATCTGCCTAGCCTTTTCCCAACTAAATTGGGGTCGGTTTCCAGTCTTACCGGATTCAGCTGAGTATCAGTGTTTTACATGGAGCGACTGCCTATCTGACCTCCACAGCCCAGTAACTGGGCAACACGATACCCCTTGGCAAGACTGGTGTCAGATCTCAAGCTTCTGACTACTCGTAACGACTGTCAAAGATCTTCAAATAACAGCCGGGACCAACGGCTTAACGTGCTTGCCGAGGCATGGAGGAAACTCGGACTAAACCGGTTAGTGCAGGACGTCAAGTTCTGTCTAAGAGAGAACATGATGACCCAGCCGTTGAAGGCGCGCACCTTGTTCCTCCAATCCTGCCTGATTAAAAGACTATTTAGTTCTTTTTTCAGGCGACCAAAGAAGCGACGACTGATTCACGTCATTAAAATCAATAGATTATAGTTGAGAGCTCGATATTTCGGCAACGTTACAAGCGCCATGATCACGAGAACCACCTGACCATGACAGCTTCAAAACTTATATTGTTTCACGTCAGTAGCATTGAGATGCCTAGTGCTTCCGACTTACCCAAATACTTGTAAGTTTCGATTGAGGAAAGGCATCTAAGGTGCATGGAATCCGAGAGTTGTATTCTCACGGATTCCATAACCTCCCCTCGCTTTACATGCATGACTGCACATTTGTCCACACCAAATTCCATCCTGATGGCCTGACCCTCTTCTCAACCAATAGCCCTGGCCCGAACCCTCCAGCAGTGTACTCCAACAGTGTCCAGCAGAGGGTTCAGGGCTAAGCAATTATCATTGGTAGTAACAAGGGGAAATTGTAACTACCCTTCTAACAAGTTACTACTGCAGTAGTAAGAAAGGGAATCAAATTAACAGTATGACTACTGGTAGTAAGATTGGTAGTAACACGGGCGACAAAGAGTCTTTAATACCTGCCTACCAATGTACCTATATATGCCAAGTTGCCAATATTTCAAAACGATACGAAGAAATTGTACCTAAAGACAGTGTCGGCAACACGATCAAAACTTCTTTCTTTCTATCAAAACAAACGTAGATATGCGGCAAGGGGCTTCCTTGTCACTTTCACTTCGCATACGCATTGCGATTTTTATTCGCGAATTTTGTAGTATTATTTCCTCGCGATTTTTTTATCGCAATTCGTGCAGCTTCATACTCCATGGGTCGCAGAATGGGTGGCAAATCCGCGCGAAAAAAAATCGCTGTTTGCTAATAGTCCGGTCAAGTTAGCCCAAAACATAGGGGTAGGTTAATAATAATTCGCATAGAGCCGAAAATTGGTACTGAATGTTCCGTAAATCGGAACGCCATTATAAATGAAATGTTGTGTCCCCATCGATCCCACACTTGCAAAAAAATATATTTAACGTCAGAGTTCGCAAATATGGGTATTTTGCGTTTATTAGCCGAACGGTAAGTTTTATGATAAAAATAGGTCGGACAAAAGTTGTAGATTATGCAATAATCTACAATGAAAAATCTTATCTTCACCGTTTCTGAGATATATTGGTTGAAAAAGTTGTATTCTTCATAATATGCACACGTTTCCACGTTAATACTCAAATTCATAAATCGGTGGTAAGAAACTTGAAAGTCACACTTGTGAATACATATTTCATTGCACCTGAAGAGAGTTACTATACTTAAGCTATTTACCTACAGGAAAAATGTATCCTAGAAAAATGTTTTCAATGAATCAGATGAATTGTCTTTTAACCCGATTCAATCCGTTCCGTTCCGGTTTCGGCCTACATTTGAACGGTGAATGCTTACCCGAGTTTCGTAGGGACGTAGGGAGAATAAAAATATATCAATTTTCAGGTGGCAGTAGGAGCTCGTGGCTCAATAGCCGCACGGGTCGATTATCAAGGTTAAGCAACGCTTGACGAGGTCGGTCCGTGGATGGGTGACCATTTCAACATACCGAGTTTCCTCCGTGCCTCGGAAAGCACGTTAAGCCGTTAGTCCCGGCTGTCATTTGAAGATCTTTGGCAGTCGTTACGGATAGTCAGAAGCTTGAGATCTGACACCAGTCTTGCCAAGAGGTACCTGTTACCCAGTTACTGGGTTGTGGAGGACAGATAGGCAGTCGCTCCATGTAAAACACTGGTACTTAGCTGAATCCGGTAAGACTGGAAGCAGACCCCAATATAGTTGGGAAAAGGCTAGGCAGATGATGAGGTGGCAGTAGCTCAGGGACCAGTCGAGTTCGCCTGAGGTCTGTGTTTTGTAACAAAATAATACCGTGCAGTTCTCCTACCCGTTTCTAAATGTGATACACTATCCATTACCCTGAATGTACTTATCCATAAGTATTTGTACCTATTATAAATGCGATAGACACTCTGTTTTTAGGGCCATCATCAGCCTTTTAATGTTTCCACTGCTGGGACATAGGCCTCCCTACGTCCCAGCAGTCCCTACGTCCTCCCTGTGAGAGGGAATGGGCCGTAATCCACAACGCGAGCCCAGTGCGGGTTAGTGAATGTCACACGTCTTCGAACTTTTGATTCTAGGACATGCCGGAATGGTTAGGGTGCCGTATCTCAAAAGAAAAACACTGAACTTATAGGATAACTCGCGTGTATCTGTTCGTTCGTCACAGCCAATTTGCTCCGAAACTACTGGACCGATTGAGCTGAAATAGCAACTCGGTGACCCAAAGACGGACATTTTAAGCATGGGGGTTAATTAAGCTGGTACCAGAAGTTAGTTTGAAATATGACCGAATTCGCAATATACTTATCCTATCATTATGCTTCAAAGCAGGCATAGATGAGGACGTTGCGGTAGTCACTAATTTGGCAGGCTGAAGTGACATTGGGCGGGTCATCACCAGTCACCAGGACAGATGGATCAGGCTTAAGGGCCTTACTCCGCTTTAGTGCAGTAAAACGGTTACTTTTTAAAGCAAACCCCATAGTAACGGCTAAGTTAAAATCAAAAACAAACATGTTAATTCAACTAAACCATTAAGAGGAAACGGGGGCAGAGAGCGCCGACTGAATTTCTTTAGTAAAAAGTCATAATTCGAGGTTTGGCTCTCGTCTCTTTCCTCTTCCAATATTGGATCAATTTAAATTATATTCCGTAAACTGAAAATTAAAGATATATTCTATGTCTCTATGTTTTCCTTTTTGATGATGCATTATCTTTAGAAACACTAGAGCCCTCAAAAATGCTCATAATTGCGCTGTCAACAGAGGCTTAGTGTACAAATTTGACAAATGTAAATGAAACTTACGCTTTCATTTATATTTGTCATTTTTTTTTTTAACTTAAGGTACTTTTGTTAAGTTGCACATTCGCAAGCTTCAGTAGATCTCTACGGAGATGAATGTGCAAGAAACTCCATGGACACTCATTTCCATCAATAAGTTACGTAACGTTGTGCGTAAGTACCGCGTCGCGTTAACATTGGTGAATATATACGCCTTAAGCATGATCGTCACGAAGTGGTTGTTGAAGACAGCGGAAACAGAATCCAAGACAGTTGAATTGCTTCTCGGGACACGTAGAGCGTCATTGCTTTTCTGGTGGTCACCGCTGTTGATACTGGCTTTCATGAGTTGCAGTGGCTGGGCAGAGTGGTATATACATACTACTGCACACTATACTGCGCTCCAAAACCAAGGTAGCTGATGAGACTCAAAGCACGTCAAAGAACTGCCCAACTTAAATGGAACTGGGCAGGACATGTCTGCCGCATACTGGGCAATTGTGGGCCAAAGTAACACGAAGCTGGTGGTCTGAGAGAGTGAGATGGGGTCGCGGCAGTCCACGTAGGAGATGGCGGGACGAACTAGACAGCTTTCAACAGAACTGGAGTAAGTATGAGCTCGTGAAATGAGTGGAGGAAGGCCTTTGGCCAAAAATGGAATGAACAGGCTAGCCTAACCTAAGTGCTGACCTTATTTGTTTGTATGTGAGTTTCGCAAAACTTTACAGCTGATCAATTGCTACATAATTTAAAAAGTTAGTCAATTAATTTGGCTCGTTAAAAGTAGGTAAAAGTAGTTTTGAAAGCACAAGTCAATTAAGTTTAGCGCCGGCTTTTATGTTTACATAATAGATAATACCTATGTTGTCCTTAATTTAATACCTAAGTATTTACATGAATTTTGCAGCCATATAAAAACAGTTTATGATTTCAAAAACCAGTTTTGCAGCGCGGTAACTCTGCACTGTTGCTTGCATCATAGAGTAAGCTAGGAAATACGGAGACACGGTAACTAATAATGTCTACTCTCTTTAATAATGTCTGCTCTAGTGTTTGAGTCGCTCAACGTACCTACTTCAAGGAGACTTTGTCGAGATTAACTCAAATAGCGATAAAGTAGGTGCTAGGTAGTAATTTAAACACCTGTTCCTACTTTATTTGAGTTAGTTCCAAGCTGCTATTAAGTTTGAATCTGGGTCGGTTCAAACTTAATGGCGGCTCGGAACACGTCGTGAGTCGCTGCTCAGTAGCAATTCGGATAGGAGTGCGGGTTTGGGTACTGCGCAGCGAGTAGCAAGTTCAGAGCCACTATTAAGTTTTGATCAAACTTTAGTTACTTATCTCAATAATGTCGAATAACATTTTTTCACGCCTGCACAATGGGGTACATATGTATATTAAAAAAAAAAAAAATTGTATCTGACTACAAAAACGGTTTAAGGCCGAGTTTTCCGTGAAGTAATTCACTCATGAATAGCGGTAGACTTTCTTTGCACGGAAAACAAAGAAAATCGGCTTGAAAGAAAAGTTTCTCTTTTATACTGATTGGCTTTCCAAACGTCTTTCAAACCAACATATATGCTATCCTTTCTGCGTTTTCTCTCTCTGAAACCAATAACCCGGCTTTAAACAATTGCATCTTTTTTTTGCCGCTAATTAAATTTACCCGTATCATCAATCTACCTGTAAGTACATAAATTCTCTCACCTGTGCACTGCACGCATGATCTTTGACTGCGCGGCGCCGTTCGTTCGCTAGTCGACCGGCCAGCCATCGCACTCGCACCACCGACACCGCCATTTTTGCTTCAGTCCAGTTATAACCGCGCCGTGAGAACACGTGTCAGTGCCGATTTTACCGCCAAAAACGATCGTCAACAAAGATGAATCTATTTAAAAGTGAACATATTTAAATTATCCCACGTCCTTAATTGTGTAATAGCGTTGGAAATAAACTTTGTGTGTGTTTAAAGTAGTTAAATGTTTAAATTTTATGCAAAAAAGTAGTGTTGCAATTTCTTTTTCAACTAAAACTTTTCGATTGGAAGATTGTTCGGATCGCTGTTGTGATTCGATAAGTGTTGTAAACAGTGATTTTATCGTATAATTAGTGTCGAGTTGGATTCTAATTGGAGCTGTACCGCACCAGAGCTGATATTTCGCCGTTCCCAGGCGTTCTTTGGCAACAGGTTAGTGTGCGTTCAACCCGTATGAATTCGGTTGCATGTAAACTGTTTATAAATAACGGTGTTTATTACCTACGTTTGTTTGTTTCTAAGATATTTCACGTTTTTGATGGATTTGAATGCTTTGCCGAGCTATAATACAATATTTATCAAAGGCCGGTCCAGTACTTAGTGACCTCTGATTTTATGTTCGTAAGGTTCGGTGACAATAAAGTTAAATGTTACCTACTTAATGATTAAGTACCTACATACCTACCTGTAATTAATCGACTTTCGAGAAAGGAGGCGTTTTTATGTTCGACTTTTTGTATGTTTTTTTTATTTTTTTTCATTTATGTTCACCGATATCTTCGTCAATTGTGGACCTATTTTGGAAATTCTATTTTTGTTTGAAAAAGTATGTTCCGAAATTGGTCCCATTTTAATTTGGTGAAAATCTGATGAAGAACTTCGAAGATATACAACAGAACTCTTCAATAAAAAACGGCAAATCTCTCGGGATTGCTGCAATCGCATGTCCGTTTATTGTTTATACCATTTCATAACATAACATCACGCCAGTACGCTCTTAAGGGGTAAGCAGATCTCTCATTTGATCGGTTTTGTTCAAGTTTCATGATATTCGGGTAATCTATTCTGGCGTTATAGGAAACTTACTAAACAACTTGCCTATTAGGTAGGTACAACTAAAAGTGAAAAATAAAAAACTTTTTTACAAAAGAATAGGTACTACCGACTTCCAAATAAGAAAACTACAAAGTGAAAAATAACTTTATTTTTTTGTGTCCATAACACAAAAAAATGGTACCTACGAAAGACACCGACTTCCAAAAATAAAGTTATTATTCACTTTGTAGTTTTCTTATTTGGAAGTCGGTAGTATTTTTTTGTAAAAAAGTTTTTTTTATTTTTCACTTTTTCATTTGTATGTGTTGTGATTGTGTAACACTGCAGAATCAATGTGTACACAAATCGTAATACTCAAAGAAGGGAGGTTAACTATTATAGAATGCGCCAACTAAACTACTCCTCATCACTAGATGTAAAATAAATACGTGATAAACTCAGAAACTACTGAACGGATCTCCATGCGGTTTTCACCAATAGAATGAGTGAGAAACGAGGAAAGTTTTCATGTATAATTTTTCACCGGTGAAGCCGGGGCAGGTCGCTAGTAAATTCTAAAAAACATATTCAAAAAATGTTTTCATCCTTTAAATCCTAAAAATGCTTTGACTTCAGTCCCCACAGGCCACATAATAGAAAAATACGCACGAATAGTCTATGGTCGTAGTCCACTGCAGGCTGCTGGTCAATGTAGATGGGATTCTCCTAATTTCCTTTGCCCGCATCCAGTTTTTCCTGCCTGCCTTGTAGGTATAAGTAAACATTCAAATTCTTGCCGTATTTTCTGACATGTTTTACCTTTGTTATCACGTTTCGCAGTGTACCTGTACATGGCTATGTCTCATCCATACTCATACTCATCCATACTCACCTAGGTAGGTATGTAGATATGTGGTTTTAGTTAGAACTCGAGTGTTTAGTTAGGAAACTAGTTTCAAATAGATCATTCTTAGACTCAACAATACCTAGTAGTAAACACAGAACACTTATCGTGAATAATTATCCTACTTACTATGCTAGGTAATCTAATCTAGAAATTCGTGGGACAATTTCAAATTTCAATGTCTTCCACTAGAACTTACTTCTTGTCAAATCTGTATTGTTTTACAACGTAAACATACCCATTAGCACCATGCTAACAACCTTCCTTTTATTATTTACTAGCTGTCCCACGCGGCTTCGCTCCCGTCAACTGGCTACGTACCTACCCTATCCTACCTACCCTACACCTCCCCTACCTACCCTAAATATATGATATTTTTTTTAGAATTGGATCATTAGTTCCAGAGATTACCCCCTACATACAAACTTACAAATTTTACCTCTTTATAATATTAGTATAGATTTTCACAGTTTACAAGACATTTTTCTAAAACACAGTCTGGATTCTAGTTGTGTTTGGCTGGTACGAAGATGCTTCCTACGAGATGAGATTATGAAGAGCAGAACTGCCCGAAGGTCCTAACGAAAAAATATAAACGGACTGGTCAAACCCGTGTGTTGACATACCGTATCGACACTCAATAGTTCCCATGAAGTTAGCCCGAAGCTAATTTCTGATAAACGATCATCAAATAATTAAGCTGGTTTTGATAATAGCAAGAAAAACTATCCCCGCCTAACTTTACGCCACAGATAAAAAATCACGGATTTACAAAACCCATACGAAAAAAGATTTTCGCTTTCGAATTGTGCGACTTCATCAAAATATTTGTAGGTAGGTAGTATATTGTTTTTAATTAAAAGATCTGTCGTACAGTCAATCGCTTTGTACAGTGGTATTGATCGTCAGAGGTAAGAGTGAATGCGTGCTGCAGAATTCTCGCTAATATGCGCTTGACTGTACATTTACCAGGAACAGCAAATTCAAACATGATGTGCATCTGTTATAAACTCCAGAACTTGTCCAGCTTAAACACAAACTTGTTACCAACTGAGGGACTCAACGTCTCGGATCATGAGTTTCAAGTGAGAATGAGCAATTGTTATGAAAAGTAATCCCAACGTTTTCAATTAAAGTTACTGCAATTCTTGTGATTTCTTTTGTAGATTAGTATTCTGTACCTTTTCTCAGGTTTTTTTTTTCAAGGTTTACGTCGGTTACAAGGACTTACAGTAATCTTATTTTATAAGGTTGAAACTCGAAGAGAACATGCTTTTATAAGGGATGGCGAGACTTACAAACGCAGAGCCAAGAGGCTCATTGGCGACGTTGAACTGGTGGACGCCAAGCTTCACAGCTTGGCTCATCGCCGCAAAGTTGCCTGCTTGTCGGTCTTCTACAGACTGTACTTCGGTGAGTGTGCTCAAGAACTCCACGACCTCATCCCACTTGCCCCCTTCTACCATCGGACATCTAGACGCACTGCAAGTTATCATCCTAACCTTGTTGCCATTCCACCAATTCGAAACAAGCGCTTCCAAACATCCTTTATAATGCGCACAGCGAATGAATGGAACTCACTGCCTGCGTCTGTGTTTCCGAACGCATTCAACCCGAATCTCTTCAAAGTTAGAGTGAACAGGCTTCTTCTGGGTAAGCTCACTCCATCGTAGACTCTGTCTCTATCACCTATGACCTAGACTAGAGTCAAGAGCAAACCCATTACAAATAAAAAAAAAGAAAAAAGAGTTTCGTCACTAATGTAATGTCTCTCTAGTAAATGATAATGCAGTTTCCCTGACTTACCCCAAGAATCCGTGGCCGATAAATTTGTGAATGTATTTGCAACAGCATACGGTTTATCATCAAATCCATCACAATTCTTTTCATAAGTTTTTTTAAGTGACCTTACAGTTTTTTAGTGATGGCCAGCTACCCCGCCTATTTCAAATCCACACAAAAAAGAAAACAATTTTACTTAAATCCTCATTAGTATTTTACGCCGTCAATGTACACAATTTTAAACATCGAACACTATTTAAAAAAAGACTCGCCTTCTTGGAATTAATTTACGAGAGGCACAGAACAGGATTATTGAGCAGTCACCTGGCGGACCGTTATATCAGAATCACGTGTGTCGGTACGTGGAATAGTGGACTGACCGATATTATCGACTATCGGGATGTCGATAGGTTCGCAGCACTATGCTAATTGACAGGATTTAATACCTAAATCGAAACTAATACACTGATAACGTTTGTTTCTTTTTTGGATTTTTCTAAGTCAACCAGAATTTTCGTGCTGATCCGATTACGGAAACTCTTTCTTGAGTGTCATAGGCCAGAAATACATGGTGCCAGAGTCATGTGTCTGCGTTCTTCCAATAATCTCCTCTTGCTTTGTCCTTCTCATACTACTGATTTTGTTCACTCTTCCTTCAATATTCAGTCCATTCTTCTCTGGAACGCGCTTCCTCTCGAGAGCAGAACGGCTACAAGTCGGTTTGCATTCAAGCGGAAATTGAGGATTTATTTTCAACACAACTAAGTTTCACCTCGCTTTCATCTTTTCTGTTACTTCATAAATATATATATTTATATAAGTATATTTTATATTCAATATATGTGCGTGCATTTTACCTGTTTTAGTATGTTAATAACAACTTTTTTCTTTTTAAATTGCTTCATAACCCTTGGTTGATTGGTAGAGAATGCCTAAAGCCGCCTTTGTACCGTTTTGTGCATGAAGTCTAAATAAATAGGCCTCGGGACCAGAATTGCGGGCAAAAACTAGTTTGGCAATACTGAAAATAGGAATACAACACTATTTACGCGCGTCTGTGAAACATTTTGATCAAACCTGCAGTTTTATTACGTAACGTTTGCAAGAGCAAAACAATAGCGATTTTGCGCAATAATTGCTCTTCCATGCAGAAGTTTTAGAGTTATTGGCGGTTTTTTTTTAAATAAGTGCATTTGACAAACAGCGAGCGATTAGCAAACGATTGTGTAGGGCCTACCATACCTACACTGCAAGTAATTCCGACTTTTAAGACATAAAGCGTTTGATCGCTATCGTTTTGCTCTTGCAAAAGATACGTAATAAGCCTGCCGTTAGGCAATAACGTACAGAAGGTATTCCTGGTGTTAATCGGTAGGTTAATTACATGTCACGAACAATACGAGATTGTTAACCAGGAGATGTTTTTTTTTAACTTGATTTGGGTTTGCTCTTGACACTAGTCTAGGCCAGAGGTGACAAAGACAATGTCGACGATGGAGTGAGCTTACCCGAAAGAAGCCTCTAACTTGGAATAGTACTCTAACTTGGAATAGTAGTATCCCGTTTGGAAGTTTTTATTCGGGTAGAATTATAGAATATGACATACATCCGGCACACTATGGGAAATAGGTCTATTATATTTCAAGACGAGAACAGAAAACCAGAGGAGAGAAATTCCTGAAATCATTCATTGAATCTATTTGAAGTCACGGAAATTAAGAAATTAGTGCTATGTACCGTAAACTAACAAATTGTCGTTATGTTTACACTTCCTTGCTCATGTAACACGTGTTTGTCGAAGTATTACTTAAGTATCGAAACTGTAACAGAGAGAAAGGTGACAACGACCTAACGGTAAAGATTGAGATCAACACGATTTAAATCCCAAATAACAATCTTAATCAAAATATAGTAAGCAGGTCATCATCATCACATCATCAGCCTATTAATGTTCCCACTGCTGGGACACAGGCCTCCTCTCTGTGAGAGGGAAAGGGCCGTTATCCACCACGCGGGCCCAGTGCGGGTTGGTGGATGTCACATGTCTTCGAATTTTTGGTTCTAGGACATGCCGGTTTCCTCACGATGTTTTCCTTCACCGTTTTGAGAGCAGTGGTGATGAAATAATTTACATAAAGTAAAGCGCCTGCCTGAGCTCGAACCCACGACCTACAACTTGTAAGTCGCGGCCGATACCACTGGGCCACCACTGCTCTTAGCAAGCAGGTAATTCTCTCTATTAGGCTACGCACGCATTGTGGTTTTTAATCATTTTTAACATTGCGTACTGAATTATAACTAACACGCACTGCGGATAAAATTTCGCGCGATTTTTGTCTTTTTCTATTTTTTACCGAAAGTGCAGCTTCATACAATACCATTATGTCGCAGAACTTGCGGTTTTTATCCGAGTGCTAAGCCTTATGATTACGATTTTATGTTAGAATTTGAGAATAATCCGGCAGCTTTTGTTCCCAAGGCATGAATTGAGATTCAAGTCACAGAGGGGAGGCCTGTGTCCCAGCAGTGGGAACATAATACGCTGATAAAGCAGCTAGGAACTGGTAGCAGAGCTGCCAGCCCAGAACACGTACGTCATAGAGGAAAGTAATATTTCAAGGGACGGGAGCCTTTTTAGCCGGCTGCAAGGAAAGGGTTATGTTTTTCCCAAGTATAACGTATGTTTGTATGTATGTAATATTCTATATTACATCATATCTTTCAAACTACTTGGCGGATTTTTATTATTAAGACATCGGCTAAGTGCCGTTAAAAAAAAGGAACATGGCGGATGTTGGTCGCCATATTGTGGGGTTTGAATTTTTTTGAAATCCTTACCCATCGAGTGGGTTATTAAAATGATGGGTTTTTAGAATAGATTACAAAAATATAAACTACTTATATGTTTAAAAGTCATTCGAAATGAAAATTATAACTAAAAAGTTAAAATCAAAAACCCGCCTGCTTATGGAGCGAACTAAAAAGCTGTAAACAAGAAAAATTCATGCTGTGCAGTCAGAGGATACATATTCGTAAACTGGTTGACCCTTGACTAATGAACAATGAACCAATTATTCCTTTATCTGTAGCTCACCATGCATTTTCTAGTAGGTTCTTCTCCATAGGAACCTAACTTCTGTCGTTTCGTTCCCATGTAGGTTTAAGTTAAACAAAATATCTTGAATTTAATTGTACTGGCACCTAAAAACAATACTTAAGGGTACACTAGTCGACAGCACGAACTATTTTGTGCGCGGGGTTAAAATGCCTTTTATATCAACCGACAACACGTGCGGAAGAGATAGATGTTGTGATGAACAGTAGGAAGCTAGTTCGCGTACGAATACTCACTTTTGCAAATTTGTAGCGAAATTGATAATGATTTAGGACGAAACCGAGCGCGCGAAATTTTATAAACAGTGCTTTGGCAGTCTAGATATCATGAAAAAACGACTAAATCTATCTGTTAACATTTGTTAACTTTTTATTTCGTGCATTATTTTTTTGTTTCAATTTCGTACGACTTATTGTCGGGCCTACGTTGTCCCCCCATATCCAAGTACTAATGCTGTAACATGGAAATATTGTAAACAAAAAAATTTAAAAGAGTAACCATGGAGTTTCTTGCCGGTTCTTCTCCATAGGAAACGACTAACCCGAACCGTGCACCTTTTGTCGACGTTTTATAAGTGCCCATGTAGGCCTATGTAAAATAAAAATATTTGATTTTGATTTTAATCTATCCCTGTATGGAGGCCGTTTTGCAATTTTCCGTCGTCTTATGGTATTTATTTGCGCCTAAAAATGCGTTAAAATTAGTTTCGAAATGTGGAACTTTCGACGCTCATAACTTTCAAATATTTTCTATTTTTACTTTTTTGCTTCCATACAGGGCTAGATAATGATGAGACAAATTGATATCAGTTTTTATTTTGAACGTACATCGTCAAACAGTGGAATAATCCCCAAACTACGTTTGTATGGAAGAATTTTTGACTAGTGTAACCTTAAATCTTACCTCGGAAGCAAGTAACTTAAGTCAGAGATAATGATTTTATTTGCAACAAGACGAGTTTTTAAATTTATGCTATTCCGGTTTTGTATAGTTTCTGCAAGAACCGTGCTTAATGCTCTTTGCCAACTTTATTCAAAAGTAAGATGGCCGTTGCTTCAACAATGATGAAAGTCAAGTCTCCATTTGCAAATTACACGATCTGTGAGAGTAGCCAAATGGTTACATCAGTAGGTAATTGCTCGGGTTCCGGATATTAAATGGTTGATTGATTGAGTATTGGTCTTGAAATAGTTTACTGACCTTTTAAAATATTTTTCAAATATCTAAGTCGAAATTATTTTTACAAACTAATTTTAAAAGTGCGGGTATGTGAATTGTGCCTAGATTTTAATCTAAGACAAACCAGCTAATTGCTAAACGGGGACAATGCCCGCATATGCAAATTGAATTGATTTCAAAACTTATCATCGAGCTTAATATTTAGATCCGAAGTTTCGTCAGTTTTATGTTAGTTAAATGTATCGCGAATTTTGATAATCCCGTACATGATGCAATGATCTCAATAAATCAAATAAAGGAAAAAAAACTCTCTGTTTTTACTGTCGCTTAGTTGTGTAACAAGAAACACAGACTAGAAAAGCTACATTCCATCAGCTATTTTAAATTTGTCATCAGCTAAATTATATTATTTTATATTACTAATAATTATTATATATATCGCAAATAGACTAACTTGGATAAACCCTCGGTCTTGTGGGTTCTCGTGGGTAAAATGCATGCGCAAAGCAGGTAACTTATGCCGTTTTAGAGATAGTCCTTGGTTCAGTAGCAAAGCAGCGGATTCGGCCACCAATCGTTTCGCTTTCTCTCAACAAAAACACACTTTTTCAAGTTTATACACGCCACTTTAGGCTACTTCTCAACTCTTTTCCTCACAACTCTTTTTAAACTCTGAAAATGCGCGCCCGCGCGTTCCTTTCCAAGCCGCGCGATCAACCTCTGGCGGGGCCGGGAGACTCCGCTCAGGTAGCCATTATTATTGACTACCCCGCTTTCATTGGACCCTGAACTCATCCGGCAAAGTACCGCTTATCACATTCAATCAAAATCCAGTATTTTGACATAAGAAAAATAAAGTGTTGTCAATCGAATAAAATCGAACTGAGATTTTGAACGAAGCTAAATGTTGCCAATTAAACAAAACTGAATTAATAAGTTCACAAGCAATATTTGTTTGTTCCTGATTATTTATCATATACCTTCTTCCGATATATATATATATTATAAATGGTAACTCCAAGTGTTATCAAAATGTCACATGAATAATGCTTATATATTGTCATTTCAATCATGGCCATCGCTGTTAGAATTACAAATTGTCTACTACAGCCTCAGATACAATACATAACATAGTTTCTTGCTACATTTCCGCACGAAAATTAATGACACAATTAATTCCAAGTCCTCACCTCATTTACTCGTCAATAGGCATCCAACAGAGACAAACTACCGACATCCCTGTACCATTACCTATAACATCAGCACTAGAATCCTACAAAGAGAAACATAATCAAGGTACGCTGAATAGACGGCAATAAGGAGGCTAATTTAGCACGTATGCCGAGGCACAATGGGTCTGAATGGGCTGAGGATTTCAGCCTGGCCTTATTGTCTAGTATCGGCTAACTGTACAATATGGTACAGTTAATCGAAATGTACGGATGGTAGAATCACTTTATTAAGATCCAGCCATAGTTGTCCCCCCAGCGACGCCCTGAGCCGAGGTTCGACCCCACAGGGGGTAGCCCTCAGCGTTGTCGCTTAGGATTAGAAATTTGTGCCTGGCTGGAGGCTATATAGCTTAGTCTCCGCAGGGAAGCCCGGTTAAGTAGTTGTCAGTCACTTTGACCGAACTACGAGACGCCCCAAAGAAAAAAAAAATAAAAAAAAATCGAAATGTGACAGGGACTGATTTGATCAATTATGTTTTGTGTTACGCTTTTGTTTGGGGGACTCGATGCCTGATTGATACGTAATTATTGTCAACTTGTGTAATACTGTGTTAAAACACAGTAAATAAACTGTACAATCTGAGTTCGTCGTCGTATACTCAATTTGTATTTCTTTACTTTTCATATTTGCAGAGCATTATATTGTTGAATCTGTTTTTCGCAAATTCATGTATTTTAGAAAGAAAGAAGGTTCATTGGCCACAAGCGTGATGAAGTATACTATTAAAAAAAACTGGACAAGAGCGAGTCGGACTCGCGCACGAATGGTTCCGTACCATTATCACAAAATTGGTACGGCAAAAATATCACGTTTGAGCAACACCACTTAAATATTTATTTTATTCTGTTTTTAGTATTTGTTGTTATAGCGGCAAAAGAAATACCTACATCACCCCATTTTCCCTCTCACAGAGAGGAGGCAAGTGACGCTGCACTTGGAACATTAATAGGCTGATGATGTGATGTGATGTGAAATACATCACCTGTTAAAATTTAAACTGTCACCATTCATGAGATACAGCCTGGTGACAGACAGACAGACGGGCCGCGAAGTCTTAGTAATAGGATCCCGTTTTTACCCTTTGGGTACGGAACCCTAAAAAGAAAACTTAGGTATCTAAATATGGAAAGTATTCGTCAAATCCGCGCAAAACTGGGACTGTGGACTAACGCTGGTTCTCGCGAGGGAGACAGAACCATAGCGGTGGTTTTCAGCGATTTGAACTTCTTAAAGATCAAGATGTACAGTGGACCACGCGTAAGTCACACACCTCGAGCTGGCCGAACTTAGTACTGTTAACGTAGTTTCAATAGAATACGAGGTCACTTTACTGGCTTTGTAACCACGTGCGTGAAAGTGCGGTCGAATGCACATAATTTTTGATGTGAAAAGCTTGTGAGTTCCTTACCGTGTTTGTTTACCGAATAAGACGTTTAAGGAAAAATACAATGTGACAATGAGAAATGATTGAAAACGTTCCGATATCTATAAGTTTCGCTTCATTGGAGAAGAAATGAAGGGAGCTTTGTCATTCAGAACAGTTGTTTGTAGAAATGTGTGTATTCGAGCCTCTATTGTGATCTGTATCACTCATAGACACTAATTAACACTTTTCTTTCTTTCTTTCATAGTTTTGCTGGAAGAAAATTCATCGGACTTTTGTATGAGAGAATGAAAGCTTATCTTCTTTGCACATGAACGATTCTTGTCGCTGAAGACGACGACTAACGCCAACGACCTTGAGGGAACAAAACGCGCACTCGTTTCACACCCGCGCGACCCAAAATTTAGTAGTTTTTTGTACTTTTCTTATTATTCTATGACTTTAAAAAAAAAGCTTCAGATCAAAATGTAGATAATTAAATTGTCTTTGAGACGGTGTCAATTTCATTACAATACGCTCAGCGGTTTTGGTGTGATTGTCGTGTTTTTGTCTGTTTTAGACATAACTTTACAAATTAATTACACTATGTTATACAAATAAAACTCAAAATTTGCTTAGATCAAATTATTAACAAAATAGTCTAATATAAAATATATTTTTTTAAAGAATTACCACGAGCCATTTAAACGTGATTCTCATTTTAAAATCAGCTACTCAAGGGAATCGGCGCCTGAAGGTAAACTTTATGTTCGGCGTACATTAAAGAATTAGGAATATATTTTTAATGCTAATGAAGTTACAAATACATAAAAATTAGACTGAAGTTAGAAAAATAAATGCCTTGTCGAAACCCTCACATTCGGGGATATACTAATTTCAAAACATCTAAATAGGTAGGTACTGTGAGGTGTCTTAGCCTATTTAGAGGCGAACTCCTTGCTTATTACAATACGGGTTGCAGACCAAGAGCTAAGTAAGCTAAGTTAGTTTAGCTTAGCTCGCATAGCTGACGCGGTTTTCCATACTTGTGTGCAGACCGCAAACTATGCGAACTAAGCTATGTGAGCTAACTCTAATATGCGAAGCTAAGTTAGTTGTGTATGCCGATGCGCAGCTACACTACGCTACCCCGCACACCCTTTGCACATCCTTCGCCAGTGCTGTCCAGTGTTCTTTGTTGTACGCACGGTTGTTTAGTAGCGATTATGGAGCAATTTATTGAAACTGTTAAACGTATACTATGGAACACACAATCAAAGGACTATCAAAACTTAATTAAATCATTCGTAACAAATTAGTTTATTCATAACAAAATCATCAGAACTTTCTTCATCGATTATATTCATGGCGAGTGACGTCCGTCTACGCACGCTATTTATTTCTAGCTTAGCTTAGCCTAGCTTGCTTGGCATAGCTAAGTTTAGCCTTGGCATAGCTTAGTTTTCGGTCTGCAATCGGCTTTAGCCTATTTAGAGGCGAACTCCTTGCTTATTATAAATCCAGTTGCAGATTAGGAGCTAAGCTAAGTTAGTTCTGAGTTAGTTCGCACAGCTGAGCTGACCTTTTTATACATGTGCGTAGACTGCAAACTGTAGCAAGTATGAAAGAATACCTCAGCTATGCGAACTAAGCTAATCTTCTATCTTGGATTAGCTTTTGGTCTGCAACCAAGGCGCAGGCCACATAAAGCGCTGTAAATAAAGCGCAATTTGGCGTCGGGCGCGGACATGGCACGGGCGGCTTCTTATTACATCCAAATTTCATACAAAATGCATGGAAATAAAGTGCAATCTAGGACACACGGTATGTCGTTGCCCGGACGTGGTTATGACGCGCATTTCGGCGCCCGCGCCTGACCAAATTGTGCTTTATTTCCAAGCATTTCGTATGAAATTTGAATGGCATAGGAAGCCGCTCGTGCCATGTCCGCGCCCGACGCCATTTCTATGTGGCCTGAACTGTTTAGTTTTGGAAGGTAATTAAAAAAGGAACGCTTGTCAAATAATACATGTTTTTGTTTAGCTTTTGATTTGAACCAGCTGAAGACAGGCGAGTTTTGAATCAATATAACATTTCAAAGTAATTTCTGCTTATAATTTATAGCTCTCTAGCTATCTACTACTCACAGTACTAAGATAATGAAGAAAAAATGATTTCATAGACTTGGAAATGAGATCAAGGATAACACCCGTTCTTAGGATGAAAGATAATCCTTAGGTACTTAAGATAATGCCCTACCTTGCTTAAAATTCTCAAAAGTTAGAAGATACGTATCATAATTTTAACGTACTGCAAAGGCATCCACTTTAATCTCTCTTCGACTAAATTTTCAACACTCAGAAGAGTTTTATGCCTTTACAACTTAGACAGGGAGCTAGCACGGTTTTTGAGCAAACATATTCAAGGCGAGGTTGGTATTTGAGTTGGTGGGGCTTGCTGAGTGAGAGAACACCGAGAATATATCTAATAAAAAATTTAAGACCCCTATGTACACATAACATGCAGGATCATTCATCTATACTATCTACACTAATATTATAAAGAGGAAAGATTTTTTTGTTTGTTTGTACCGGATAGGCTCCGAAACTAATAGAACGAAATAAAAAATTCTATCACCAATAGAAAGCTACATTATTCCTGAGTGACATTAGTACATTGTTATCCTAGGGGTGAAAGTAACTTATTTAGTCCCGAGACGGGGTTTGGCGCCCGGAACGAAGTGAGGGCGCCAATAGTTCGAGGGACTAAATAAGTCTTTTACCCGAGGTAAACACTGTGCTTTTCATTACAAATACAAGGAAATAAAAGTATAAACATGAATTAGCTAAAGAAAAAATGATTGCCGCTTTCCCACCTATTTTGTTTGTTTTTTTTTCTGTGGCCGGCCTGCTATTCAGCCATTATTTTTTATTTTCATCATTGAAAAAATGGTAAATATTTTGCCCAAATCTAAGTTATTTTAAAGAAATTGTTGAAACTAAATTATAATAAAGTTATTTAAAAAATATATATTATTTAATCAATACTTAACTTTAAGTTATTTCAATTTTACTTCGTGGTTGTATAGAAAGTTGGAACATGGTTCAATAGATATGTGAAAAGGAACTTGTTTTTTTTTTAAATAATTTGACAGCTGTCAGTTGAAAGCGATTCTCCCTAGGGCTGAAAAGTATTACTTTCAACCCGCTCCTCAGGCAACTTAAGACCTACTTTCAGAGTATGAGTAATGAAAAGGCTATTTTTTGGCCCGAAAATGGGTCCTGTGGGGTGGTCCACGGGAGCGAAGCCGCGGGCAACAGCTAGTTTTCAATAAATCGGGTGCGGCTTGACGCAAAGTAACATAAATAGAAAATCTGATGAAAAAATTTCAATTGTTTCGATTTTTCGCCCTAAATAAGTTTGATGAGGAAAAACCCTTGCAACTCCCCCTTAACATGCGAGCAAGCATAATTTTAATTTTTACGACATGAAACCTAGAGCTCTTAAATAATATAAATAGTAGTGTTAAAAGCGGTTCATTGTCCCAGCAGTAAAGGTCACTATTGTCACAGACTATTAAAGAAACAATAACCCTGAATAACTTTAATCCATATTTGACAACAGACTCCATGCATTACAATTGAGGGTACTTATAAAACCATTTGTTGAGGCTCTAGTTGGATTTAACTAACAGCTTTGTTGGCACAAAGGCGTTGTCTGCAGAATCTTTGGCCTCTTTCCTGAGATAATAACAATAGATTATGAGATTTAACGCTTTGGGAAGCTGTTTTTTAGGGTTCCGTATCTGAAGGGTCCAAACGGAGCCTTATTGCTGTCACTCATGTGTCTGTCTGTCCGTCTGTCTGTCTTTCCGTCGTCTGTCACACAGGTTTGGCAGAGCCAAACGGTTGGAGCTACAATCTTAAATTTTTCACAGGCATCTTGTTGACCCAAAGCCATACAAATTCTCAATTTTTTTTTTTAATATTTATAAGGGGAGCTTCCATACAGCAAAAGGGGGGCGCGAAAAATTTACTCCTCGAAGAAGTCACGACTCGAAACAAAAATAGGGTAGTTTAGCTTTGGTTTACCGTCAGATAGATTAAGGTTACACTAGTCGACGGCACGTACTATTTTGTGCGCGGGGTTAAAATGCATTTTATATCAACCGACAACACGTGCGGAAGAGGTAGATGCTGTGATGAGCAGTAGGAAGCTAGTTCGCGTACGAATTCACACTTTTGCAAATTTGTAGCGAAATGGATAATGATTTAGAACGAAACCGAGTGCTCGAAATTTTATAAACAGAATTTTGGAAGTCATGATATCATGAAAAAACTACTAAACGTATCAGTTCAAAATAAAATTATTTGCATTGTTGAACTACTAATCTATCCCTGTATGGAGGCCGTTTTGCAATTTTCCGTCTTCCTATGGTATTTATTTGCGCCCAAAAATGCGTTAAAATTAGTGTCGAAATGTGGAACTTTCGACGCTCATAACTTTCAAATAAATATTTATTTTAATTTTTTGGTTCCATACAGGGCTAGATAATGATGAGACGAATTGATATCAATTTTTATTTTGAACGTACGTCATCAAAAAGTGCAGTAATCCCTGGACTACATTTGTATGGAAGAATTATCGACTAGTGTAACCTTAATAAAAAATATTGGACACGTATTTTTTCTTTTGACACGTAAACATAAAGTGACGACGATATAATGCGTTGAAATATCGTGTGACGTCACGCCTCTAGGAACTAATTATTTTTTTTATTGATTTGGTAAAGGAAAAAATACGGGTCCAATATTATTTGATAATCTCACTGACAGACTGCATAGATGATTTTTCTACCCAGGAAACATCCCTATTCCTACTTCGCGAAACAAAACATAGACAACAACCATCGGGCAGTTGGTCACCAGACAGAACACCCATCTGGTCAAAGGATCCTCCTTTGTATGGTAGTTTACACCCTGTTCCGCATACCTTTGCCACACTGGATACGTTCTGCGTCCTGCGGTCCGGTCACTTGAACGTTTCCCGCACCAAATGTTCGAATGACGGGACCGCAGGACGCAGAACGCATCCAGTGTGGCAAAGCCTTAATTGCCAGCTACTAACTGCACTGGACATTAAGCTCCATAATAGCAACCAGCTAAGCAAATTACGTAACGGCTCTCGGGATTCTGTGATACAGTTAACGAATTTGTCGCAACCATAAATTGTTGCTTAAAGGGAAGATGAAACTATAAATTGATTTCAAACTTCCTGGGAGAAAGTTGGGAGCTTCAGGTAGGCTTTAGTCACGACGCGATTGCATTTCATAACTATTTTGCTATCTAGTTTTACGGTGCGGTAGCGTACTGGGGTTTAATTTTATGTTTTACGGAAGCATTTTGTCGTTTAAATATCTATACCACGGGGTCTCATTGCTAACAAAGAAAAGTTGGTTCAAATAAATCTCACTAGATGGCGCAATATGCACCTGTCTGTTATTGAATGTGTGTAAAATTAATATTTTCTGGAATTACAACATAAAAATTGTATGTTCTTGTTTAATCAACTCTCCTAAGTACAAAATTATGGAATATTGGGCTCTTAATTCACATTTCAAAGATTATTTCAACGGATCACTTAAAATTGATGCCAATAGATGGCGCATTTTTAAATTTCTGAGGAATTCCACTAGATTGTTAAAATCTGCATTGTAACACATTTTGGTGCAAAAAAACTGTAAAAACGTGCAAAATAATACTATGAAACGAACCTTCACTGTATTTAAAGAAAAAAATATTCACGAACCTAATAAATCCTTTTGCTTGCGAGTCGCTGCTAACACCATCTATCTATCACCGTGAAACAGAACCGAACGCGTTCGATGTACAAAAAAATAACAAGATTAATCAGATGAAAAACGCTAGTTACGAAGGTGAAGGTGAAGGCATCTGTATGCTAGTATTATATTATCTGTGTCTATACTAATATTATAAAGCTGATGTTATTTTTGTTTTGGATAGTCCATTTATCGAGGAAGGTTATAGGCTATATATAACATCACGCTACGACCAATAGGAGCGGAGCATAAATGAAAAATGTTGCAGAAACGGGAAAAAATATTCCTTTTTGAGAGGTTCCGTTGCGTGCGCTGCGTAAGCGGTTTAAGTTCAAGGCAACATTCATGTATGTACTTACTGTAGGTAGGGTAGGTAGGTAGCCAGATGACGGGAGCAAAGCCGCGTGGGACAGCTAGTGTAATAATAAATGTCCAAGGAAGGTTAAGTTTCTTGCATAACAAATAATTATGTCATTTGTCCAGCCGGTTATTCAGAGGTTTTTCTATGAAAGCAGAAGATATCTCATCATCAGCATAATCATTTCAGCTGCCAGATACGTGCGCTGTTGGACCTAGGCGTCTCCCGGGCAGTGTTGCCAACTCGGATTTTAAAAAGCGTAGACATTTAGGCATGAGCCGAAAATTACGTAGAAATAGTAAAATTTTCATATGAAAAATAATTATAATAAATAATATTTTCTGAGTTAAATGAAGAGGGTAGGATAGATAGTACGATAAGTGAATAAAACGGCAATTTATATAACATAAAAGAAGCAGACGGCAGACAAATAAAACTTTGGTTAGAGATATCTCCGCGAAAAAAAAAAATGTCAGTAACCGATATGGATAATTGTTGGTTTTTACATTATCTGCATGTGGTAATTCATAGACAAAGTTTTTTTTTATTACTATAAATTCATTTTTGATTTATACTCGGAATTATAATTCGATTCCACATTTGACATTAGCTACTGTCATTTTGTAAAATAATGTGGTAAGTAATATTAGTAATTAGTATTAGTATAGATAAAGCTATCGACGTGGCTGAACACTGGGACATTAACTACTGTCATTAACACGCTTTTATTAGCTTGGTATGTATGTATCTATGTATCTATGTATCAATGTATCAATGTATCAATGTAACAATGTATCAATGTAACGGAATCTTTGAACGTGATTTTCACCCACTTCAAAACGTTGGATTGATTTGAAACTTTGCACACTTATCAAGGACCGATGACAATGCAATAATTTAAACAGTTTGTCCCATTATCCTTACCAATAAAGCGTGTTTTTTAGTTTTTAGAACTACAATTTATTTTGTAAAATAATGTGGTATCATTATTTTACAAAATGACAGTAGCTAATGTCAAATGTGGAATCGAATTATAATTCCGAGTATAGTTACGAGCTTCCAAAAATCCAAAATAAAAATATCGAAATCTTAGTGGAAAAAATGTTACGTTACGTTTCGTTTTTACGGCAAGACGATTCGTTCTATGGAATGGACACTTTGTTTTTAAAATGAATGCGAGTGTATGAAACGGAACGTTCATTAAATTTTTTTCGTGAAAGTAACGGCAATTATTTCAGCCTAATGAGATAATTATGTTAGAAAACTTTGTACAATTTTGATAGAACATACGTAGATTCTGGGAAGTACGTAGGTTTGCAGGAAAGGCTTAAAATACGTAGATCTACGTAAAAAGACGTAGATTCGGCAACGCTGCTCCCGGGCGTTACCACATCGACCGAACTTGTGCTAGTCGCTTCTAGCGGACTGCTTAAGGGTACACTAGTCGACGGCACGAACTATTTTGTGCGCGGGGTTAAAATGCATTTATATCAACCGACAACACGTGCGGAAGAGATAGATGCTGTGATGAGCAGTAGGAAGCTAGTTCGCGTACGAATACACACTTTTGCAAATTTGTAGGGAAATGGATAACGATTTAGGACGAATCCGAGCGCGCGAAGTTTTATAAACAGACCTTTGGCAGTCTAGATATGAAAAAACGACTAAATCTATCTGTTCAAAATAAAATTATTTGCATTGTTGAACTACTAATCTATCCCTGTATGGAGGCCATTTTGTAATTTTCCGTCTACTTATGGTATTTATTCGCGCCCAAAAATGCGTTAAAATTAGTGTCGAAATGTGGAACTTTCGGCGCTCATAACTTTCAAATATTTTCTATTTTACTTTTTTGCTCTTCCATACAGGGCAAGATAATGATAAGACAAATTGATATCACTTTTTATTTTGAACGTACATCGTCAAACAGTGGAATAATCCCTAGACTACGTTTGTATGGAAGAATTTTCGACTAGTGTAACCTTAAGTCTTCTGCTACCAAGGATTAGAGGTTATTAGAAGAAGCACTAATGTTGCAAACTTCGAAATCTCTATCTTAATCTCCATAATGTTAAAAATATCCTCCACTAAATTATGTTGCAAGCCAGTTTTTGAATACATGTTGGTATAATTTGCATTCGCATGTACCTTGTCAGATTATGTATTAAGCTGCCTGGGTACATGTATGCACAATCTGTCAAGCCATAAGTGTGTGACTTAAAAGGCTCGAGGTTTTAACTCTTAAATTGGACTTATTGACTCGATTTATCTTGGACCGAAAATAAATATCGAATCTGGGTCATTGTGATCGTTACAAAATTGTCAAATGATACAGTTATGTATCGATACAATAATTGGCTATAAATTATGGGGTGTCGCAATAAATGCCGGTTTTTTTTATATATTTGTATTGCCGCAATCCTTTTAAAACTCGCGTAAATATAGACTTTATTATGCTTTATTGCACACTAAAACAGTTTAATTATACAGTTTTCTTATTATACAGACTTCATATCTGAGAGAGAGGAAATAAAGGTTAAATTGGCCTTTTTAAATTAAATTTAAAAATATGATGTTTCGATACAATATACCTGCCCCTGTACCATGACGTGTCAAAACTATCATGTTTCGACTGTGATAAAGGGACAGATGTATGTATACAAGTCATATACATCTGTCCCTTACGCACAGTCAAAATAACTTTGCTCTAAGGAGCTTATAGTCACTCCCCTAGTGGTCATCTATACTATATATACTATTACTATCTATACTAATAATGTTATAAAGAGGAAAGAATTGTTTGTTTGTTTGTACCGAATACGCTCCAAAACTACTGGACCGATTTCTAGAATTCTTTCACTAATAGAAAGCTACATTATTCCTGAGTAACATAGGCAATTTTTTTATCCCTAAAATGGGTCCTGTGGGGTGGTCCACGGGAGCGAAGCCGCGGGCAACAGCTAGAAAGATTTTTATGTTTGTTTGTTTGTACCGAATAGGCTCCAAAACTACTGGACCTTTAAAAAATTCTTTCACCAATAGAAAGCTACATTATTCCTGAGTAACATAGGCTATTTTTTTTATCCCGATATGGACATGTGAGGTGGTCCACGGGAGCCAAGGCAGAGTGTCTAGGCGTTGTAAATTAAGAAGATTTGACTCCAAATATGTAATGGAAACTGGATTTACAAAGAAGCATCCAAACATCTGCCGATGTCTTTTCATCCATATTAAAAATCATCATCATCCAATAGATTAAAAATAAAATCCTCTTTTCCCTACACATCCTTAATCCACTCACCCCAGCAAATAAAACCTCCTTTGAGCCAGCAGTTATGTCCATCCGTATGTCCTGCATTGTCGTAACATAGGCTCGCCCACCCGCTGCGCCTCCACAATTACGTGGTAGTTTATGTAACGCCATTATCTGCACCATAACATAAACTGAGATGAGAGGAATATTAGATTTCCAGGACATACTTCCATGTTCTGCCGTGATTGTTTTGCTTGGTCGACGGAAGGGTTTAACGGATTCATCATTATTATGGGATAAGTTATTAGTTTAGCTTGCATATTTCTGACAATGGTGTTGCCGTAATAAACTAAAAAACCAAATTCAGTTTTTACGTTACACGTCCGTCTTTGGGTTACCGACTAACATAATATAGGTAATATATTATGCCACAGATAATATAATACTAGCATACAGGTGCCTCATCCCATACAAAGAAACCGTGCCGACGTAACTAGCGTTTTTCACCTGATTATACCGATAATTTTTTGTAAATCGATCGCGTTCGGTTCCGTTCCACGGCGATGGATCGATCACCATCTCTATCCGTGTAACGGCACCGAAAGCGAACGATGTACAAAAATAATCAGTATAATCAGTACAGTAACGCATACAACCCGAATCTCTTCAAAGTTAGAGTGAACAGGCTACTTCTGGGTAAGCTCACTCCATCGTCGACTTTGTCTCTGTCACCTCTGACCTAGACTAGAGTCAAGAGCAAACCCATACCAAATAAAAAAAAAAAAAAAAAAAAGTACGTTGGCACGGTTTCTTTGTAAGAGATGAAACACCACTGATTATGTGTACCAAATCTCAACTCAATCGGTCCAGTAGTTCCGGAACAAATTGGCTGTAACAGACGGACCAGACACACACACACGCGTGTGATCCTATAACGGTTCCGTTTTTTCCTCGAGGTACGGAACCCTAAAAACTGTACTGATCATTGATATCCTAAGAAGAACCACACAAGAAAATGAAAACGGATTTGATTTTACTGCAGCGAGTATGCATTATAACACAGACATTGCGTTGAAATGTCTTAGCCAAAGCCAGCTTAGAGTGCCCATTAATCCTAACTAAACCTGTCGATACTAGAGAGACGTGAAACCCATTATTCAGGCTTTCAGTCAATCTCCAAGTCTTGTTCGCCTCTTCTTCGGGCGAAAAGCCTCTTAATCCCTCTTAATAAATAGGACAGTGCCCTGCTGCCAACTAAATTGTCACTCACATAGAATAGTTTTTAACCGACTTTCGAAAAAGGAGGAGGTTCTATGTTCGACTTCTTGTATGTTTTTTTTTTTTTTTCGGTTTGTTCACCGATATCTCCGTCAATTGTGGACCGATTTTGAAAATTATTTTTTTGTTTGAAAGAGTATGTCCCGAAATTGGTTCCATTTTAATTTGGTGAAGATCTGATGAAGAACTTTGAAGATATACAACAGAACTCTTCAATAGATAACGGCAAATCTCTCGGGACTGCTGAAATCGCATGTCTGTTTATTGTTTATACCATTTCATAACATAACATCACGCCAGTATGCTCTTAAGGCGTAAGCAGATCTCTCATTTGATCGGTTTTGTTCAAGTTTCATGATATTCGGGTAATCTATACTGGCGTTATAGGAAACTTACTAAACAACTTGCCTATTAGGTAGGTACAACTAAAAAGTGAAAAATAAAAAAACTTTTTTACAAAAAAATACTACCGACTTCCAAATAAGAAAACTACAAAGTGAAATTTAACTTTATTTTTGGAAGTCGGTGTCCATAACGCAAAAAATGGTACCTACGAAAGACACCGACTTCCAAAAATAAAGTTATTTTTCACTTTGTAGTTTTCTTATTTGGAAGTCGGTAGTATTTTTTTGTAAAAAAGTTTTTTTTGTCTTTATCGAACCTTGTCTCTAAAACTATTACTAGTGTGCTCGCCTACATTGTTTTCATTCAATGATAGTCCTTCAATGTTTCGATTTATGAAGAGATTAGAACTGACGAACCTTTACCATATCGCTTATGAATGTATTCGTCCACAAACCCTCAAAAACCTCATTGGTTTTAAAGGTTTCCTTTTTGGGAGAGGTTCCTCCAGCTTCAGCCCATAAAACGCATGCGGATTTTGATGAGGTGAGAGCGATGAATGAAGATCTTTTAGTAGCCTTAAAAACACCCGGCTCTGTCTGCGTTTATCCTAAAACCGAAGCTAATATTTGATGTAGGAAGCACGGAACCGCTGCAAAAAGATAGTAATTTGGCTGGAACGGATCTGACCGGAGTTACAACCCACATTTACTGAACTGAACGTTGCTAATTTATTGGAATTCGTAACCTGACTTTAACTGGAGTTTTTCTCGTTCATTTGACGAGTAAAAGAATGGCTCGGATTTACTGTAACATGTTTTAGGGTAAAAACGGGACCCTATTACTAAGACTCCGCGGTCCGTCTGTCTGTTTGTCTGTCTATCTGTCCGTCTGTCACCAGGCTATATCTCATGAACAGTGATAGCTAGACAGTCGAAATTTTCATAGTTGATGTATTTCTGTTGCCGATATAACAACAAATACTAAAAACAGAATAAAATAAATATTTAAGTGGGGCTCCCATACAACAAACGTGATTTTTTGCCGTTTTTTGCGATAATGGTACGGAACCCTACATGCGCGAGTCCGACTCGCACTTGGCCGGTTTTCTGCTTTTATATGCCGAGACCTTAATTGCCCAAACTTCAGGGTAATGCAATATAATGTTATTAATCTCTGTCGAGCAACAACCAAAATATAAGTATTCCAAGTTTTGTGACGACATTCGGCATATCTCTTGCAAATATCAATCTAACTTCCATATCCACCAACTTTCAATATGCCTGTTAATATTGATATCAACAGAAACTTATTTAATTGCGATATATTGCAAAACTTATACAATAGATGGTTTTACCTACTGGGTACCAGTGATAATGAATCCACAATAGGGATGGGACCGATATATCAAAACGTAACTTACATCGGATATGTGTTAGACATCATATCGTTTCGATATCTATATCTAAATAACCGATATGACAAAAACTGTATCTAATAAAACTCTTACTACCGTACGAGAACGAATAAGTCGAAACTTAAAACCGTAACAATGCGAAAACGTACGAAATACGAACAAAACGCAAACTTCACAAACGATAGGAACCATATGCGCTACCTCTCTTTCTAAGTATTATTTAGCGTTCGTTGTTAGTTTGCTCATCTAAACTCCATTTAAAATAATATTAGACATGTTTCCAAATCTTTTTACAGCCCGTTCAACCGATTTTCAGTTCTATCCCGTAAACGTAGGGATGAAATAAAAAGCATAAACCTGTTACCAAAACCAACTGTTTACTACAGCTACCATTTGACGTATCACCAAAGCAATAGAAGTCAAAATCGGTTGAACGGGCTGTAAAATGGGCTAATTTAAACGTCTAATGTTAACGTAAATGGAGTATAAATAAAATAACTGACCCGATATCTGGAAACCGTTTTCGATATCGATATGAAAACTGTATATCGTTTACATAACCGTTTGCGGAAAAAACCGAAAACGCCCATCTCTTATCCACAATCAATACCATTACTATAATCTGAATTAATATCAACGGACTTAAATCTCAATCAAAAAAGTGGCATTATTTATTCAATCACCAACCATACTATAGATTCATTTCAGCTACCTGTGGCTTGCCTTCATTAAACATTAACGTGACCTCAGCCAGGTAAATGAGGATCATTTGGAGACAATTTGAGTCCGGCGGCCATTTTGTTCAGTGCTCGAAATGGCGCGAAAGGAGCGACGTAATGGTCAGGAATGGCCGTAACATTAATAACGCTTTCTTGTACTGATCACGAGTTGTTTTAGTGTTTGGGAATTAAGGCGCCGATTCCCTTGAGTAGCTGGTTTTAAAATGAAAATCACGTCTAAATGGCTAGTCATAATTCTTTGAAAAAAATATATGTTATATTAGACTATTTTCTTAATAATTTTATCTGAGCAAATTTTGATTTTTATTTGTATAACATAGTGTAATTAATTTGTAAAGTTATGTCTAAAACGGAAAAAAACACGACATTCACACCAAAACCTCTGGGCGTATTTTAATGAAATCAACACCATCTCAAAGATAATTTAATCATCTACATTTTGATCTGAGGCTTTTTATTTAAAGTCATAGAATAATAAGGAAAGTACAAAAAACTAAAAAAATTTGGGTTGCGCGGGTGTGAAACGAGTGCACGTTTTGTTCCCTCAAGGTCGTTGGCGTTAGTCGTCGTCTTAACTGTTCATTTTGCTTCGTACCTTGTTTCTGACAACGGTTTCAGCAGTGAATGTCTTTCCGCTTTATTATGATCATACCTACCTACTTCAACTAGTTGGCAATCTTCTTAGTCTCTATAAGTGGAAAGGGGTATAACATGGATAACATTTAGGGGTTCAACATGTGATTGTGGTGGTTGAACATGGACAAAATCACTTGAAAGTTGAAAACCGGCTAAGTTCGAATATGACTCGTGCACCAAGGGTTCCGTACCATTATCGCAAAAAACGGCACAAAGACACGTTTGTTGTTTGGGAGCCCCACTTAAATATTTATTTTATTCTGTTTTCAGTATTTGTTGTTATAGCGGCAACAGAAATACATCATCTGTGATAAATTTCAACTGTCTAGCTGTCACGGTTCATGAGATACGGCCTGGTGACAGATGGACAGACAGACAGACAGTCGGATCGTGGAGTCTTAGTAATAGGGTCCCGTTTTTACCCTTCGGGTACGGAACCCTAAAACCACAACATAGTCTTGGCATGGAACATACCTACTCCTGGCCATCCTATTCAGGTATTTGTAAAGAAAAACCATTATTAATTATCTGAGAACAACTAAATCCCAGACAATTTGTTACTATGTATTTACTCCATTTAGATCAACACGTTTTGCTTCAAGCAAACAGTTAAATGAATTAAAGCATTAACGTTGTTAATTACGAACTATTACAGGATCGTAATTATGTAACTTATTCTCCCAAACGATTCAGACTAGGTCGTTCTCGTTATTACTAAACAATTAGTATCTTGTCTGCTAGCGGTTAGATTTTGTGTTGTAGACAGAATTTATGGCTGGTATATAAGTAAATTTAATTGTAAAACTTTACATAAAATATGGCCAGTCAGGAGGAGCTCGTGGCTAAATAATAACAGCCGCACGGGTCGATCATCAAGGTTAAGCAACGCTTGACGAGGTCGGTCCGTGGATGGGCGACCATTTCAACATACCGAGTTTCTTCCGTGCCTCAGAAAGCACGTTAAGCCGTTGGTCTCGGTTGTCATTTGAAGATCTTTGACAGTCATTACGGGTAGTCAGAAGCTTGAGATCTGACACCAGTCTTGCCAAGGGGTACCGTGTTACCCAGTTACTGGGTTGTGGAGGTCAGATAGGCAGTCGCTCCATGTAAAACACTGGTACTTAGCTGAATCCGGTAAGACTGGAAGCCGACCCCAATATAGTTGGGAAAAAGGCTGGGCAGATGATGATGGCCAGTCTAAAATAACGAGATTTCTCTGCTCTTCAATTATGATTTGGCCGAAAGACGTCCATTGTTGAACAAAATTCCTCTAGCACCTTCAAATCTGCTGGTCCTATGCTACAGACTCTGGCCACTGAATTTTTTTGTTGGCCCTTTCATATTTTCATAGCTGTCCCTACGCCACAACAATGGGATGGGATTCCAACCTACCACTGCATGCCACATCCTCTTTGTACCATCTATTCATGGAGGAATGCCTTTCATTCCGTACTGTATGACATGAAGGCCAGTGCAATTACTTTCAATGAAGCCACTAAAACGGTGGACAATATTCTGAGAGCGGAAATATTTAAAAGGAGGGTAGTCAGGTATTTTCCTTAACAGACAAGACTGCGTTGTATAACGAGCTCTTAGAAAAACCGGCCAAGTGCGAGTCGGACTCGCGCACGATGGTTTCCGTACTTGGTAAATTGCGTTTTAAGATTTATGACTAAAAAAAACTACTTACTAGATCTCGTTCAAACTAATTTTCGGTGGACGTTTACATGGTAATGTACATCATATATTTTTTTTTAGTTTTATCCGTTTTTTGCCATTTGGCTTCGGAACCCTAAAAAGGTACTCGACAAGAATACATCGATATTAGCAATATAATGCTGGCATTGAAACAACCAGGCTTTTTAGCTTTCAACAACGGTGTAATTTATGTTGAACAATCTTTTCAGGACCTATTAATGTTGGAAGTCATAGATGTGCGAAGGTAAACTTATACTTTCAAAAAGCCAAGACATTGTATGACGTGATGCGGCCATGACAGTTAGATTCATGACATAATCTGCCGTTAGAGAGGTCTATGTCCCGCTGTAAATGGCAAACTTATCAATATACTACGTGATGAAAGGGTCATCCGTCCAGTCGTCCTCGTTAGATCTTATTGTCCACTATCTGTGCAATGTGCATTCCTCTTCACGTAGACCACACATCATGAATCAATCAATTAATTTGGCTTGAAAGTTCAATGCATTGCACAATTTACTTTTACTTACAATCGAATGCACCCTTTAACTAAGCAGGAAACAGTGTTTTATTACATGTATTGTATTATTTGAATTGACAGATCGTTAGTCTATCGTTTACGGTCACTATATTAAGTCCTTACCGGCATTTACTACGTGTATCGGATAAAATATGTTCCTGTCTATTGTATCGATATCGTTATGTTTCAGCATTCGTGTATGACACATTATCTCCTATAGACCTCTGTCTGTCAAGCAATATGCAGCTGTGAACAGTAGCATCGAGAGTTGATCAGCTTTCGTCTAAGTTCTCCAATATAGTACATTGTGATACAAGGGTGGAAAGTGGGTTATTGCAAACGAGTTTTTTAATGACACGAGTTTGCACTAACCTACACACCCGTGTATCACACGACGTTTTTCAATACCGTTGTGAGAAATATTAAAAACAAATCAAAGAATTAGATTTGTGTATTCACAAAAAATTAAAATGGCGCGTTTTTGCAACTGGACATATTTTTTTACAAAGAAATCAGCCTATACAGCCTATTCGATTTTTGACAATTGTTGATGTGAAAATAATTAAATTAAAACTGGTAATTAAATATATTAAACAACCATTTAAAAGACTTTTGAGAATTCAATGCTAAAACGTACGGAATCATTCATTTTTTCTCGTATAAAATCTATCCCATTTTATTCTATGTATGAAAATTCCTTGCTACTAAACTTTTTTAAATTGACTTATAAATGACTTATAAATTTAAAACTAAACTGCAAAACTAATGATCGAGCTCGTAAACAAAAGTCACGACCGCGTAACAGAAAGATGCCTGTGCGAAAGATTTAATTTTCGAATCATAATTGTAGCCTCTGAAAGTACGACATGTTTAACAACTGTATTGAAAAAGACAATTACGCAACTTCAGCCGCTTGATCATCTTGCCCTTTTTGCTTGATCTTGTGACTGCATCCTCAGGCATACTAAAGCAAGTGTGAGCAGAAGAGTTTCTCTTCATCAACTCGATTTATCAGTCGCAGATTCCCAAGTCGCTCAACAGCAATTCTGCCAAACTTTATACCTGTTTCTGCCTGCACATATTGGACGTACTTCTATCATCCGATTTCCTGGCGTGATGTTTATTAAAAGCCATGTTCTACGAAATTGTAAACCAATAACAATTTAACTTTGTTTTGAACTCGAGTTAGTTACAAACGTGTTTAATGACTACAACTCTTGAGCTGCTGTTCAATTAACACTGCAAGTTATTAATATTTGACATGTAATTTAAATTGAAATGGTGTTAGAACTTTGCTGCCAAAGTCCTAACACAATTTTATGAGCTAAAACACACCACAGACTCAGAGATTAAATACACACCGGAACGAGACTAGACTGGTAGCTAAACCAAACAACCCTCATTAAATCGTCGGGGCAAGGATTATAAGCAAACAAATCGTATAAAACCTTAACAAATTCAATCATATTAAAACTCTTAACATGCGGGTACTTGTAAACTACGCCATTACTTTGTAAAAGCACGTCTACCCTCCACCGGCTACAAACTAATAGTTGTACTACCTTCTATAGGTATTTGTTGCTCAATCGTTTACTGAAGGGCAATTTGCATGAAATTATTGCCTGCGGTCCTGATCAACGAGAATGAGCCCCGCTTTAGCTTTTTATCCGTAAATTAGCGAGAAGAACGTACCTTTTTATTTAAAAGTATGTTGCTACTAACTGTTTTCTCAAAGATAAGTACCTGTGGCTGGTTGAGTATACAGTTTAAAGCTGTTTTGCTTAAGAAGTTAAGCGGTACTAAGACAACGATGTCTTTACTTGTTGAAGCTTAGATGAGATAGATAACTTTAACAAGATATTAGTTTGAAGGTCTGATGGTAAACAACTATAGATAGCTGTAATAACTGATCGTAATGTAAGGAATGGTGGTCTAGTGGTATCGGCTGCGACTTACAAGTTGTAGGTCGTGGGTTCGAGCCCAGGCAGGCGCTTTACTTTGTGTAAATTATTTCATCACCACTGCTTTCAAAACGGTGAAGGAAAACATCGTGAGGAAACCGGCATGTCCTAGAACCAAAAATTCGAAGACATGTGACATCCACCAACCCGCACTGGGCCCGCGTGGTGGATAACGGCCCATTCCCTCTCACAGAGAGGAGGCCTGTGTCCCAGCAGTGGGAACATTAATAGGCTGATGATGATGATGATGATGAATGTAAGGAATTATAATGCAGCCATAAAATTACCATGATTGGTCAATGGTAAATGGAAGATGTGGCTACCCATTGATTATTTACCCCCTGTACCGTATGTGTGCTGTAATTACCGAAATATATCAAAAGCCGTTGTGTTTCGCGTGTATCCACGTTTTAGGCACTCAATCGGTTAATCTTCTAGGAGGACCCTTACAACTCCGTCAAAATACTGCCTTTGTCAGTTCCTTCATAGTCCTCTGAAAGGAAATTTATGTCTCAAAGCAAAAACGCCACAAATGACAGTTAACATGGTCTTATCCAAAGGAATTTTCAGCGTCCCCAATTCTAAGAACCTGAGGATATAAACAGCCTTGTAGAAAAATGGAAAATACTACATACCTGAAGTGCATAAAGGTGACAATAGTTGTAAATATTGATTGTAAGATCTTGCTATCGCCAATAGTGACTTTCTTCGAATAAAACAATACTGACTGTTTCCTTCATGTTGATTCTTTGTTTGATTCCTCTTATCCTACACTTATGGTCGGTTAGAGAAATATGGTGCTGCTAACGCCACCATATTTCTCTCAAAGACACGCGCGGTGCTACAGCTTCAACAAGACTTAGGGGTAGACTAAACAAAGGAAATTATACAACTTTTTTTTTAACAGCCTGCATTTTTTTGGGCGTTCTTGTTCCATGTTACGTTTTCATCTTCCATTCTGTCAGCAGTCACGCAATCATTAAATTTCTTCTCACTTACATACCCAATGATCTGCCCATCTAATGCCGCCTCCACACGCTTGGCGAACAATAGCGAACAGCAAACAACAAACAACAAGAACGAACGTGTGGATGGGTGATTGATTGTGTTCGCCCGTGTTCGGCATTGATGTCGATTTTTATGCACAAATCAGAGGGTGTTCGACAAACGTGTTTGCAATGTATCCACACGCTTGTTCAATTTAGTAGTACACGCGAGCTTGCCGGCGGCGGACGGAGTTAATAGTGGTGGTCAAATTTACGAATCGTGACATTTTGTGTATCCTAAGCTAAATTGTAAGAAAAAATGATGAGTTTAACCCGAAAGTAATCACTGCCACAACAAGCTCGTCGTCCGCCATGTTTGCCTAGTAGACTAGCATGTTCGTCAAGCGTGTGGATGCCGTGTTTGTGTTGGGTGATTGTGGTCAGTGTTCGGCACGTGTTTGCTGATGCCCTGTTTGTGGCAAACACCAAGCGTGTGGAGGCGGCATCACGTTTAGTCAAACTTGTTATCAGCTAAGTTAGACACAGATTGTCTCTCCACTGTCCCATAAGCCGTGTACCGCATGCAGTATAGGTTGAGTTAATCTCTCTGTACTGAAAATATTTAAATAACCAGCTAAATCTATTATGCCTAGAACATCGTCGATGATAGGCGACTATTACATACTCAGTACTAAGTTAAGGCGATATATACGCCCCAATTTTAACTCAGTACTGGCCGTAGCGGGCGCCCGCTCGTTGCCAAAATATCAATATTGAACCTCCTTTTGAACAGTTTTGTTTCAAAAATATTATTTGATATACACATAGATTTAGAATTTTTTTTGCTACGGATATACATATGCTATGTAGTTATGAAGAAATTCCAGCCATAATTTTTTCTGTGTAAAAATATTTCTGTGTATATCCAAAAGTTGGGCAAAAATAGCGTGTTGTTAATTATTTTTGTAAAGCAAAACTATTTGTTATACGAAAAAACCATGTGTTAAAATAATGTACATGAAACAATAATAGATATATATTTTTCAAACCTTTTAACCTAGCCGTTACTAAGGAGTATGCTTTAGAAAGTTACCGTTTTACGGCACTAAAGCGGATGTAGGCTCTTAATTTTATGTCTATGTCTTTGTCCAGGCTCTAGGCGGTGTCACACTTCTGCTGTCTATTCACCGGGTTTTCCATTCTTTGTTCCAAAGGGAATTCTAAATAATTCCATTTCAGCAAAATACGTTCAACTAAACTAAAACTACATAGGTAAGACCCAAAACTTGGGTGATAAACATGTAGTTCTCATGATATCTCGTCTAACTTTGTGTGACCTAGAAGTTTTACTACGAGATAATAAAGCTAAAAAGTTTTGAGGTCTATGATCACTGAAGGGGCAAAAGCAAAGTGGGTGAGTCATCCGAATCCAAATTGGGAAACATATAAATACAGTTTGAGGTTTAAAGATTAGCAAGGTCAATTCCAAGACCCTTCTTTTATTGAAGAAGGGTCTTGGAATTGACCTTGCTTTAATATTACTTAGTCTGTTTAGGTACCTCAGTAAGTACCAAAGTGTTGTAGAAGACTTAAAATATTGAGAAAGCTAATGGATACTAAAAATACTGTAACCAAAGTATAATCTCCAGTTGGGACTGAATACATTAGGTTCTTTCGTGAACTGACCTGCTCTACTCGAGAATTGTTAAGACGTTTTTATATAAACCTTACAACTCACTTCTTGTCCTATTGAAAATCCTCTCGCCACCCAATTCAGCATGATGATCCCGCTCTTGATCAATGGCGGCTGGTGGATCATAGCAGTAGTAGTGAACTTGGCGGTAAATGTGTTACGATTTACAAAAATTCACAGGAGCCTATGTAAATCGGGAAACCATCTCGCTAGCGACTTCTAATTCGACGCCAACGCCATCTAGTTACGTCTTTGTACAACTTTAAATGTTGGTACTCGACCCGAAGATTCGAATTTCGTTCGTCAAACCTCGCCCGCTCTCGGTAATCTTCGGTTTGCTGGGACGGCGCACGAGAATGGTCATATTTTGCCGTACATTTTCTATTGAACTATCTCTGTCTCACGCGCCAGGCGTTTTCGCTTGTTTCTCGTAGAATAGTATGAACTCTCGCCGTGCGCTTTAGCCTAGCGCACGGGGAATATTTTTTACAGCAATATACGTCTTATTACTTTAGCAAAGAGCTTAAATTTGTTCGTCATAATTTCGTAAATATTGAATAATATTATTAAACATTTTTATTTTATTTCTAAACCTTTTAAAATCTGGCAGTTCAGTGCACGAGTGAACTTAAAGTATAGCCGCCTCTGCTCTTGATAATACGATGGAGGAAGCGAGCCCTAAATAGTGTTACCACTGACGATATATCTATCATAGAATTTTACCAGCTTACACGGTATGAAGTAGACTTCAATGACTATATGTCTAGCTACAGGGTTACCTTACGTGAATAAATCATTCTGACCGCAGCAAGCTCGGCGTAACCTCTCCGATCCACCGATCCTTATGGCTTGTATAAACCGCAAATACCCCGACTTCCGGCACTTCTAAGGTTTAGCACGCATTGCGGTTTTTAGCCGCACGGATTTTACTCGTGCGAATTTTAACCGCGTACTGATTCATAACTAACACGCACTGCGGATATGATTTTTGTCTCTTTCTAACTGTTCGGCGAGCCCAAAATATTCGCGTGAATTTAATCCGCGCCGCGGTGCGTTGGATTCTGTGGCAAAACATATATTTGTTGCGGATTTTTACCGCAAGTGCGTGCAGCTTCATACAATTCTACCTATATGTTAAAGAATTTGCGGTTTGTATTCGCACGACTAAAAACCGCAATGCTAAACGCTAAGCCTAACTATCCTAATACTTAATCTATGAAAATATTGGTAGGTAGCTATGCTAGGCTTAGCAGTTAGCACGCGTTGCGGTTTTTAGTCGTGCGAATACAAACCGCAAATTCTACGACATATGGAATTGTAAAAAAAATTTAGTCTTCACAATATGGCGCCAAAAACCGCCATATTACTATTTTTATATGTAGCTAGTGACATTCGCAAGGTTAAGGCTCCTCCCCGAGCAAAACGTCGCGTTAGTCGTAATTTTGTGCATTTTTTAAGAGCTATCTACTCTTTATTTAAAAAGAAATATCAATTAATAAAAGTACATAAAATTTCTACATAATGTTGATTCTAAAATTGGAGTACACTTTTTTTTTAAAGAGGTATATGTGTCACTAATCTCCTTCCAACAAAACCATAAAAATGTGAAATAATTATTGATAGCATGCATCTCCTCGTAAAGTGTTCATTAATTATTTTTTATACTAACACTAATGGATAGACAATTTGATAAACAACATTTTGTAAGTTTTATTTTTTTCAAAAGACCAATATTCAATTTTATAAAGATTTTATTCTAAAATCTGGGCGTATTCGCTACCGTAATTTATGCGCCACCAGTGCCGCTAGGCCAATCAGAGGCGGCTGTACTTTAAGTTCACTCGTGCACTGAACTGCCAGATTTAAAAAGGTTTAGAAATAAAAAAAAAATGTTTAATAATATCTGATTAACGATCTATTCAATATATACGAAATTATGACGAACAAATTTAAGCTCTTTGCTAAAGTAATAAGACGTATATTGCTGTAAAAAATACTCCCCGTGCGCTAGGCTAAAGCGCACGGCGAGAGTTCATACAATTCTATGAGAAACAAGCGAAAACGCCTGGCGCGTGAGACAGAGATAGTTCAATAGAAAATGTACGGCGAAATATGACCATTCTCGTGCGCCGCACCAGAAAACCGAAGATTACCGAGAGCGGGCGAGGTTTGACGAACGAAATTTATCTTAGGGTCGAGTACCAACATTAAAAAGTTGTACAACGACGTAACTAGATGGCGTTGGCGTCGAATTAGAAGTCGCTAGCGAGATTGTTTGCCGATTTACATAGGCTCCTGTGAATTTTAGCATATCTAACACAATTACCCAGTGAGACGGCAAGTCGGCAAGGTGCACTACCACTACTATGATCTACCAGCCGCCACTGAGGCCAATAGGAATGCTCATATCTCATGCTGATTTTTTGGTCAGGGTACGGCCTTAAGACGAATCGATTGACGTAAGAATCAAAATCGTGGAACGCGTTTGGTCTCCAGAACGCCACATATGAACAAACATACATACATATACTGATAAACACATTACCCTCCACCTCCTTTTCACCGATCGATCAAAATGTATGGGACATGCTTTGCCGAAATCTCCCCGGGAAATCCACAATTGTTCATATCAAAACATACCTAGCTGAGATTTAAAACAATCTAAATAAACACATAACCCTCCTTCGGCAGTCGGGTAAAAACTGGATTGACTTGCCTAGATTCCGGACTAAGCATATAAAGGCATATAATGTGATTCTCGGCCATCAACCTGATTATGCAAAGTGAGGTAATAAGCGAAATCGAAACAAGTTATGTCTCTACTAGTGCTCGACTCAAACTTGTACTGAATGTTGTATTTGCTGGCTGGAAAGGAGATATCTTATCGCCTCAAGTAGATGTTTGGATAGAAAAACATGGCTGCTCAAACATGAATTGGAAATGGCCCTTGACCGGCAACTTGGGCTACCTTAAGGCGCCGATTCCCTTGAGTAGCTGATTTAAAATTGAGAATCACGTCTAAATGGCTAGTCGTAATTTTTTGAAAAAAATAAATGTTATATAAGACTATTTTCTTAATAATTTGATCTAAGCAAATTTTCAGTTTTCTTCATATAACATAGTGTAATTAATTTGTAAAGTTATGTCTAAAACGGACAAAAACTCGACAATCACACCAAAACCGCTGGGCGTATTTTAATGAAATCGACACCATCTCAAAGACAATTTAATTATCTACATTTTGATCTGAGCCTTTTTTTTTTAAGTCGTAGTATAATAAGGAAAGTACAAAAAAACTACTAAATTTTGGGTCGCGCGGGTGTGAAACGAGTGCGCGTTTTGTTTCCTCAAGGTCGTTGGCGTTAGTCGTCGTCTTAATGTCTTCATTCAGAAGAGTTTTATAAGCAATTTTTAATCATCTTTAATTCAAAGTACTGCTGTTTTAGCTCACGCTGCTTCTATTTTCAGATTGAAAGGTACATATATTTGTAAAAATATGGCGAAAGGTCTAATCGGTTATTAATTGAGATAGATTTTGGTATTTCGACCATCATCACCGGTTATGACACTTGTTGAGCCTTTGCATTATCTTTCCTTCTACTAATATATTCGTCTTTGTTACATTTTCCTTCTACTAGTAACAGACGAACACATTTTTTCTTCGTAAGTGATCTATATTTGGAATTCCTTTGTCTTAACCCGCTCTACACTCGCACGCGAATCTTGCTATGAATTGACGCCGCGGTTCGTGACGTGAACTTCGCGTAAAAACGTATTCCTCCACACTCGCATAGTTTCACAGTTGCGCTCGCGATATCAGAGAAAATAGACGACGATTTGGCTGTTGCTGCTGCTGTGATGCTGTGCGTAGATACCTGTAGCGTAGATACTACAATTATCTTTGTATTAAAAATAAGATACAAATACATAAGAGATGGAGAAAGAGAAGATGGTGGATGACAAAAATCCCGACTGCGTCTCGAAATGCTGTAGACGCGCTGTGAACGAAGCGCCAACCCTTTTTCGCGGGACAAAACGCAAATGCGAAGGCGCGAATCCATCTACACACGCGTTTAACGGCATTCGCGCCGCAAGTGTAGAGTGGGCATTACACTTGCTGTCATCATGACCATGCTCGTTGCTTGGCAACAGACAATTTCTTGCATTCCACGATAGATCTCACGGTATGCTAGAGTAGAATCTCTAATAAATCAGTAATCACGTCATAGCCGGACATTCCGGTCGGAAGCTGGTTGCCAATAACGTGTTAGTCTTCTTTACTATAAATATCTGTCGTCAAGATCGTCTGTCTACTTTCTTCATCATTTGCAGTTGAAGGGCCTTTTAATGACTTGGAAAATAATTACATAAGCATCCAGCTTGACCAGATAGCCTGTTCATTTCTTTTTGAAAATGGTTCTTTTTTTTTATTGGGACTTTCCCACCGCACTATTCCCAAACCACTGCAACTCCTGCAAGCCAGAATCAACAGTGGCGACCACTAGAAAAGCGCCGAGGCAATGAAGCTCGACGAAGTCCCGGCGAATGAATTTAACTGTCTTGGATCCCGCAACGAAATTAATCAGAAATTAATAACGGAGGAGTAGGAAAAAGTACAAATTTCCACTTCCACTTTTCCACTTTGTTGTAAGAGCTTCGAACGTACAAAGCAATACGATAACAAAGTAAGATTAAAATAATGTAATTAATATAGTTTTAGTTGTCGTTTTTAGGGTTCCGTACCCAAAGGGTAAAAACGGGACCCTATTACTAAGACTCCACAGTCCGTCTGTCACCACGCTGTATCTCATGAACCGTGATAGCTTGACAGTGGAAATTTTCACAGATGACGTATTTCTGTTGCCGCTATTACAACAGATACTAAAAACAGAATAAAATAAATATTTAAGTGGGGCTCCCATACAACAAACGTGATTTTTTGCCCGTTTTTTGCGATAATGTTACGGAACCCTTCGTGCGCGAGTCCGACTCGCACTTGGCCGGTTTTTATTTATGTACAGATAGTCTTAATAACCGTGGCTGGGGAACCGTGCAACGAATGGCGTACTGCGCATTGATCACTAAGTTCGAATTGAATGTCTTGAATTGATCTCGAAGTGAATTTAAATCTTGTGATCACTGGGGGAGGAGCTCATGGCTGAATAATAACAGCCGCACTGGTCGATCATCAAGGTTAAGCAACGCTTGACGAGGTCGCTCCGTGGATGGGTGACCATTTCAACATAACGAGTTTCCTCCGTGCCTCGTAAAGCACGTTAAGCCGTTGGTCCCGGCTGTCATTTGTAGGTCTTTAACAGTCGTTACGGGTAGTCAGAAGCTTGAGATTTTTTTTTTTTTTTTTTTTTTTTTTTTTTATTTGTAATGGGTTTGCTCTTGACTCTAGTCTAGGTCATAGGTGACAGAGACAGAGTCTACGATGGAGTGAGCTTACCCAGAAGTAGCCTGTTCACTCTAACTTTGAAGAGATTCGGGTTGAATGCGTTCGGAAACACAGACGCAGGCAGTGAGTTCCACTCATTCGCTGTGCGCATTATAAAGGATGTTTGGAAGCGCTTGGTTCGAATTGGTGGAATGGCAACAAGGTAAGGATGATAACTTGCAGTGCGTCTAGATGTCCGATGGTAGAAGGGGGCTGGTGGGATGAGGTCGTGGAGTTCCTGAGCACACTCACCGAAGTACAGTCTGTAGAAGACCGACAAGCAGGCAACTTTGCGGCGATGAGCCAAGCTGTGAAGCTTGGCGTCCACCAGTTCCACGTTGCCAATGAGCCTCTTGGCTCTGCGTTCCACTGAGTCAAGCGCGGCAAGCTGATACTTAGCTGAACCATCCCAAAGGTGGCTGCAATACTCCATGCAGGATCGGACTTGTGCTTTGTATAGGGTTAAAAGCTGTCCAGGCGTAAAGTATCGCTTCACTTTATTTAGGATGCCCAGTTTTTTGGCCGCGATTTGGGCTTTGTTCTCAATGGAGGAGCCGAAGTTGAGACTGGATGTCAACTCCATGCCTAGGAGCTCGAGCCGATCAGTCACAGGAACAGACGCACCCCGAAAAGTAGGCGTTTGATCGAACAGACTCCTTTTGGCGGTAAAAAGACACGCCTGTGTTTTGGTGGCGTTAAAAGAGACCAGATTGTCATCACCCCACTGGGAGACAAGGCTTAAGGTCAAATCTGTCCGCTCAACCATAGCCTCCCTCAAGGAACGAACTTCATCCATGCTGGTTTTTGCGCTGGACAAGTATCTCTCTGAAACAGTACTGTCATCTGCGTACCCAACAATACCAGGCTGAAGTAGGTCATTGATGTGCAGCAGGAAAAGAGTTGCAGAGAGAACAGACCCCTGAGGAACTCCGGCATCAATAGCCATAAGGTCTGAGGAGCAGCCGTCAATGACTACTCGGATCGACCGTTCGCTAAGGAAGTCTGATATCCAGCTACAAAAACCAGCGGGGATGCCATAAGCAGGAAGCTTACTGAGCAGACTCGCGTGCCAGACCCTGTCGAAGGCCTTCGAGATATCAAGCGATACAGCAAGTGCTTCGCCGTGTCTCTCGATGGCTTCGCCCCAGCAGTGCGTGACATACACAAGAAGATCGCCAGTTGACCGTCCCCGGCGAAAGCCATATTGACGGTCACTGAGGAGATTGTTGTCTTCAAGGTAGGTCAGCAACTTTCTGTTCAGTACCCTTTCCATAACTTTGCACAGAATAGAGGTAATGGCGATCGGACGGTAATTGGCAGGGTCTGCACGGTTGCCTTTTTTGGGCACTGGTTGCACATTTGCAAGCTTCCAGGATTTCGGCACCGTCCTTTTTACAAGAGAGAGGCGGAACAAGCGAGTCAACACAGGAGACAATTCTGGCGCACACTGCCTCAGCACTCTCGCTGGAATGCCGTCAGGTCCGCTGGCCTTGTTCACGTCTAGACTGCACAATACTCTCCGGACCTCTTTAGTGTGCACAGCGATCTCCGGCATCGAAGAGTCACAATGAGGTACAGTAGGTGGTTGCTTGGAGCCAGCGTCCAGACGTGAATTGCTAGCAAAAAGACATGCAAATAAATTTGCTTTGTCACTTGCAGAGTGAGCCAGCGACCCATCAGGTTTCAGCATCGGAGGTAAAGTGGGCCGACAGAAATTCGTTTCAACCGCTTTAGACAGGGACCAAAACTGTTTACTACCCGGAGGGTGCGATGCCAGCTTGGCCCCAATACGTCCAATATGGTCAAAACGTGCCCGACGCAGAACCCGCTTGCAGAACTTGGCGGCAGAATTAAAGGCTCTTTTCCTCGCGCGAACCCTACGCGCTCTAACTTTGCGGTCGCGGGCCCCGACCCAGGCTTGGTAAGCAGACTCTTTTCGGGCCTCAGCATGGGCGCATTCTGCATTATACCAAGGTCGGGTTTTGTGACCGAGCGGAATGTCGGAGAATGGAATGAAATATTCCATTCCCTGCCGAATCACATCCGCAACCGCGTCTGCACAGCTCGAGGGGCTACCCGAGGAGAAGCACACATGCCGCCAAGGATAAGACGCAAAAAAGTGCCGCATCTCGTCCCAGTCTGCTGACTCGTATCGCCATACTCGCCTCGTGCCTCTAGGGCTCTCATCTGGAGGGGAGCAAGTCGAAACGGATTTCACCAGACAGTGGTCAGACGATCCCAGCGGGGCTGAGACCGACACCGAATGACTGTCCGGATCAGTTGTCAGTAGAAGATCCAAGCAGTTGGGTGTATGGCCATCAACATCCGGTACCCGCGTTGCCACATTCACCAGCTGGGTTAGATCTAGGGATAGAGAAAACTTGCGCGCCTCTAACCCGGCATGGTCAGTTTTCTGGTATGGGTACAACCATTCTTTATGATGGGCGTTAAAGTCCCCCAGAAAATTAAGCTTCGCTGTTGGGTACCGTTGCTGGGCTATGTCAGCCGACTCCACGAGGCAATTAAAAAGCGCTGTCGTCTCCTGGTCACCTGAGTGCGATCGGTAGACGCCGATGTAAAGAGACTTCTCCACGCCAGTGTCCACAAGTAGCCATATGGCAGAAAAGCCCGATTTCTCAAAGCAACGGAGACGACGACAACAAATGTCATCGCGGACGTACACACAGACCCCAGCTTGCTTCTTGAATTTGTGTTCAAGAGAGTAACCCGGGTAGTTGAGGTACGCCACGTCCGACGGGGTTGTTATCTTCGTCTCCGTTAGAAAAAACAGGTGCGGCTTCTCGGTCTCGAGGTGGTGGTGGACCGGATCGAGATTAGAGTGCAACCCCCTGATGTTAGTGAGGTGCACTTTTAGTGGGAGGAAGTGCAGCCGTTGTTTCACCTTATTATTATTTTTTCTGGTCATTGTGTTAGAGTATGGTGGGGAAGAAGTCGAACTGTCGAGGCGCTGCTCAGTGAACCAAGTGGAAAACTGGAGCTAACCCAACCTATGGGGAACTCATTTGGAGACTGCGGGGACGCCCGAACCCCCCCGGATATGGCCACCGGGTCCTCCCATCCAGTCGCCAGCTGGCACGGTGGAGCATACCGGGATTTTTCGCGAGTTGGCGGGGCAGCCTTTGGCACGTGGCTGGCGTGCTACTTGGGCCCCCTACTGACTGCGGTCGGCCAACGGCTGGCACCGTGCTTCGGATCCCGCTACCCTCCAAAATGAGTTACCCGGCCAGTTTTGCCCAGAGACCAAGACCGGTTCTGAACAGCGCAACTGACATCCTCCTTCTCCCCCAAAGGCACTGGCAGTCCCACACACCGGCGGAACACAGTAAGCTGCTTGGCGCCGGACTCCGGTGGGATGGTGGTCGCGAGCCAGGCGGCCCCTTGCGGAGCCTACCACCGCTTAAGTGGGATCGTTCAGCCGTACCACAGGCAAGCCTGTGGTGCCGTTGCCCGGGATGGACCGCTAGGAGGTAGATCCCATACCCACCCCACAATGAGATCTGACACCAGTCGTGCCAAGAGGTATCGTGTTACCCAGTTACTGGGTTGTGGAGGTCAGATAGGCAGTCGCTACTAGAGTAGTTGTGGGCCTCTTTCGGCTGATATGATGATGAAGATGATGATGATTCTATCCGCGAAAGCGATTGTAGAAACGCCAAAATATATAGGATTGTCGTGATATTTCGGTTGCTTTTGTCAATCCCAAACATTTTGGTTATTTTAATTAGCGTTACAGGTAGAGTTGCCGCGAATACTCGCTATTATTCGGTATTCGGCATTACTCGTAATTTTTTTGATATTCGTCGAATACCGAATAATCGCTAGTATTATTCGGCATTCGGCGAATAGCCGTCGAAAATAAAAACGAAAGAACTGAAAAATGAGTTAAAAATAATCATTTTTTTAATTATTTTCCTTAATAAAACAATACACAATCTCAATTATTACCTGTAATATGTGCCTGTGCCTATCATATTCATGAAATTAAATTAGTAAGGCTTTTTAATTAATATTTAAAATCCAACAGAGGCAGATTGTGGTGCAAAAAACAATTTTTTCTGCACGTTCTGGAGCAAGTCGGTTTCGTTTTTCCTCGTAAATTAAACCTGCCTCGGAAAATAGTCTTTCTGAATAAACAGAGCTTGCTGGTGTGATTAAGTATCGTTTAAGCAAGCTTACTTAAAATAGGAAATTTATTCTTATTGGTACTCAAAGCCAAATATTTTTAATGTGTTTAATGTTTTTTTTTATGTCGAATAGTAATGTCGAGTTATTCGACTATTCGCCAAAGTGAATGGCGATTAATCGGTATTCGACTATTCGCGGCAACTCTTGTCGCTACATGTAAAACACTGGTACTTAGCTGAATCCGGTAAGACTGGCAGCAGACCCCAATACAGTTGGAAAAAAGGCTAGGCAGATTGAAGCACTGCTAATTCTTGTGGTGGACCTTCTGTTCCCATCTTCGTAGTTACATCAACCTTTTATGCCGCCACTACGCGTGACGCAGCAATTGATTTTGCATGCAGTACACCTGCTGTGTTGACAAACGGCCCAGGGTATTGTTTTCGCTTCATCACGTGATACATATATTATGTATGGGTTTGATTTCCCCTTCGCGTAAGTAGATGTCTAACGAAAGTGATTTATAGTATCCGCTTATAGATAATAGATTTATTTACATAATTTGTTTATTGTAAAGTTAAGCCTGTGGCTATATTTGTAAAAACCCACAAGGAGGTAACATTTCGTTTTGTTTGTTTGTAGGTAATCTGTGGCAGTACCTACTATTCTTAATTCAAAAGTTCTTTTACTGTGAGCTACTAAACTATTGCAGAATGTCGTAGCAACTTTTTGCCTGGAAGCTCCAGGATTTCGATAGGCCACGACGAGAGCAAAACCGCGGCAAATCAATAGTTCCTAAAATATATGATAAATTTTAAAATTTTGTAAGTTATTAATAAAAATAAAAAAATATAAAATTTAATGCGTTTATCAGTCTATGTATGTATGTATGTATGAACGTATTATGTTTGTTCCTATGTGGCGTTTTAGAGACGAAACGCGTTGGCCGATTTTGATAATGCTTACGTCAATCGATTCGTCTTAACCCTGCTAGTGTTACTGGCTACATTAAAATTGGAAAATAGAAAAATTGCGGTTTTTGGTAGCCATATTGTGGGGGACCAAATTCTTTTTTCTGCCATACCCATCGTGTGGCGTATCAAAACGACCTAAAAAGACGAAAACAAGAAGAAAATCATGCCGTGCAGCCGGAGGATACATCTGGTTTTGGTCAACCAGCTCGCGGATATGGTATCCTCCGACTGCACAGCATGATTTTCTTCTTGTTTAGTTCGCTTTTTAAGCAGTCGGATTATTTGATCTTTTTAATAAACTTTTTTTATTAAGATACTGTAAGTTTCTACTTCTAGAGAGAAAATTTTACCCAATTAGGTAATTTACTAAAGTTTCAACAACTCCATACGTAATAAAACCGTCCCTAAGTAACTTGACATAAGGTTTATTATTGGTTAAGCAATCAGCTTTATCGTAACAGTTAAAGTCGGCGGACAAAGGCAGTAAAGTTGTTTTGTCGTAAAAGATCCGTTCACCTTCGGAAATCGGAACTATTGATCGAATCGGAACGTGTGATCGGAAGTTACGACCCTTGTAAGTTTCTTTGTATTTATTTTAATAAGTTACTTAATAGTCTTACTTAAGTAATTATTTTACTCACGTTATGATAGGTTGATAAAATATAATGGCTTTAGTTCTTTTAAAGTGCCCGGCACGTAGGGATGGGTCCGATATATCAAAACGTAACTTATATCGGATATGGGATTCGATATCATATTGATATCGATATCAAAATAACCGATATCACACGAAAACTGTATGTATCGAATCAAAACTAGTTGCGACGAACGAACGAATAACTCAAAACTTAAAACTGCAACAATGTTAAAACGTACGAACAAAACGCAAACTTCACAACCGATAGGAACCATATCGCTGTACTAACGATATCGATATCTGAAAACCGTTTTCGATATCGATATGAAAACTGTATATCGGTTACATAACCGTTTGCGCAAAAAACTGAAAACGCTCATCTCTACCGGTACGTAAGTTGGGTTTTGGCGTAGTGGGGGTAAGTTCGCGCATATTGCGCGAACTGACCAACCACGGACCACCAAATAGAGCGAACGGAACGTGGACGTGACACGATTGCTCAGTCGATCCTTGTGTCAACTGACCTACCAATCGCGCGCTCGGAACGGTCCTTAACGTTCCCCGCGCCCCACCACTTCACTACCAAAGATACTAAAAAGCAACTTCGGCGCATCTAACGACTTTTGCCAACTTACGTGCCGGGGATGATACCTACATTAAACTACCACGTGGTGGATTACGGCCCATTCTCCATCACAGAGAGGAGGCCTGTGTCCCAGCAGTGGGAAGTGGGAACATTAAAAAGGTTGATGATGATGACCTACATTATTAAAACGTTTACCTTTTGTTTACTTTACGTTTAACAGAAATAATTACATCGTTTGTTTTAAACATTTATTCAAGTTTGGCAACAAATCCTTCAAGCACAGATTGTGTCAAAACCATAAACAAAATGAAAGCGACTGTCAATTTGTGAACAATATTAATTGCCATATTTACAAATATAAATAAACATGTGTGTTTTATTAATTTTGAACTTTCAACCGTTGTTGCGAGAAGGTGACGCAAACTTTTTGTTTTACGCAAGACCCTTCACAGATTGTATGTCAAATTGTTTATATTAATTAAGTAATTATTAACTGCTGTGAGATTGTTTATTAGTCTGGTGATTCTGTAAGCAATACTTTGACCTTAACGTCTTGGTACCGGCCAAGTACTTTTATAAATCTGCCTAGTCTTACCGGTTGCCAGTCCGTACTTCCGTAGTCGGCTTCCAGTCTTACCGGATGCCTATCTGAACTCCACAATCTAGTAACTGGGTAACACGACACCTCTTGGCTAGACTGGTGTCAGATCTAAGGCTTCGGACTACCCGTAACGACTATTAAAGATCTTCAAATGACAGCCGGGTCCAACGGCTTACCGTGCTTGCCTAGGCACGGAGGAAACTCGGTATGTTGAAATGGTCACCCATCCACGGACCGACCTCGTCAAGTGTTGCTTAACCCCAGTGCGGCTGTTATTAATTATCCACGAGCTCCTTAACCAAGTACTTTTATAGTAGTTAGGTTAGGTTACCAAGCAGCCTTTAAATATTGACCAGAATTCGTAACTAAGGCAAAAATGTATAGCATTGACTAGCGCTACCGAAAACTCAATCCTAAAATATTTTAGCATTCCGACAACAGCTATCGTCAAAAGCATATTACATTTATCAAAATTTATTTACATGAGTATTTAAATTAAGTTTTTTAAAAACAAAATGTACTAACCTGCAGATTTTAGGGAAGAATATTTGTCCACCAGATAACGAAAAAATAAATGTCGTTAACACCTGTTTACCAATGTATACCAATCTCAAAAATATTCGAAAAAAATGTAAAGGCAGTGTCGTTATACGATCAGAACCAACGTTTCGCGGTAAGGGGCGTCCTTGACACTTTCACTTGGCATGAAATTATTTTCAGTAAGTAGTTAATTTCGCCTAAATGCGTGGACCGATTTACATGATTTAAACGCATATAATGGTTCTACGCCTACCTTTAGACCAAAATTATCAAAATATCTCTATAAACAAAAAACCATGTTTTCAAGTTACGTATTATACTTTTTGGTACAAGTCGAATCAATGTCTTATATTTTTTTGTTATTTGGTGGCGACTTTAAAGCCCATTCTTTTTGAACTTTTCGACAACCGTTATCGCTGCAGGAATGTCACTTTGTCTGTGACAGAGTAGATCCCACCTATTTATAAATGAGCGCAAATCTATGGTCTCAGGTTTGTCTTTGACATCAGATAATCCGATCATCTCTGGCAGACACGATAGATAATAATGCAAAAAAAATACTGGTAAGTAATTAATTATAAATCATATCACTCGCGTGATACGTAGTATCTCTAAGTAGTTTGTGCTCGCGTGCCATGCAAAGTGTCACATGCCACTTGCCGATAATCTATTAGTGTCAGTTTTTAGTACCTATCTAAGTTATTCTTACAGTGCATGTGAATGCTAATATCAAATGTTTCTCACGATTCTGCGAACTTTGCAGTGGCACGACACTTGATGACTGAGATATAGGTGCAGAATGTGGGATGTAGGCCTTTGAGGATGCGGCGTCAAGGAAGGTCGAGGATGGAGAGGATGTTTTAGTGAAACAGTAGCAGCCATTTCAGTCCATTCGTGAGACGATGGTAAACGGATTCATTTTTTTATTCATTTTCAAATATCTTTATTTTAAATAGCTTTAACAAAAATGCATTTATCCTAAGACACATTTACACAATAGATACAGAAAGCACTTTATGATGCTAGGAGGCTACTTTCGCCTTTCAAAGTTTATCACAATATGAATTTAATGAGCTGATAATATCTTTAACTTTTAACGACAATAACATGGTAACTCTATAACATTTTTCGCAAATTATTTAGAAAAACTTATAATTCTGCTGCTTGCATGTAGAAAATGCTTGCATGTTAAACGGATAATTATTACGATAAGTCGAATATAATACGCTAACAACTAGCACCGTTATTTATAAAAATCGTAGAACTGAATCGCAATCATCAATACATATAATAAATCTGTAGAAAAATATTTTTTGTACATCGAAAAAAATTCCAAAAAAAATAGCCAGGGTGTTAAAGGATAACCAACAGAACCCATTTCTAGCATTTTTGGCATTTTTGTCTGTTTGTCTGTTTATCTGTTTGTCTGTTTGTCTGTTTATTTGTGCACGCATCACGTGAAATGTACGAAACCAATGTAGATAACTTTTATACATAAAAATTGTGCGTATCTTGAAGAATTACTTAGTTTTTGTTTCATCGCAATCGGTTCACTCTATCAAAAGTTAGATGAATTTAAAGTGTTCAAGAAGTAAAATTATCACAGCTCACGCAATTCGGTTACTCGGACAGTTGAACTCGCTATTCGATAGATGGCGTTGTGCATTTAAAGTCATTATCTGAATCGCGGTGTTAAGATTTTACGCGAAAGAATGACCCTAGAAAAAAAAATTGGTATGTAGTATTTATATTTTTTAACCGACTTCCCAAAAAAGAGGAGTTTCTATGTTCGACATTATGTATGTTATTATTTTTTTTTTGTGTATGTTCAGTGTTCACCGATATCTCCGTCAGTTGTGGACCGATTTCAAAAAATCTTTTTTTTGTTTGAAAGAGTATGTTCCGAATTTGGTCCCATTTTAATTTGGTGTAGGACTGACGAAGCAATTCGAAGATATACAACAGAACTCTTCAATAAATAACGGCAAATCTCTCGGGATTGCTGCAATCGCATGTCTGTTTGTTGTTTATACCATTTCATAACATAACATCACGCCAGTACGCTCTTAAGGGGTACGCAGATCTCTCATTTCACCGGTTATGTTCAAGTTTCATGATATTAGGGTAATATATTCTGGCGTTATACGAGTAGGTAACTTACTAAACAACTTGCCTATTAGGTAGGTACAACTAAAAAGTGAAAAATAAAAAAAAACTTTTTACAAAAAAATACTACCGACTTCCAAATAAAACTACAAAGTGAAAAATAACTTTATTTTTGGAAGTCGGTGTCCATAACGCAATAAATTGGTACCTACGAAAGACACCGACTTCCAAAAATAAAGTTATTTTTCACTTTGTAGTTTTATTTGGAAGTCGGTAGTATTTTTTTGTAAAAAGTTTTTTTGAGTATGTGGAGTAGGCAGGCAGGCTGGTGAGTATGGTAGGGTTGGCAGGCAGATGACGGGAGCGAAGCCGCGGGCACAGCTAGTTTCTAAATAAAAGTCTTCATAGAAATATGCCTGGGTTTAATCCATGACTATTACGTGTCGCAAGTCGTGGGTTCCAACCCAAGTAGGCGCTTTACTTTGTGTAAACTGTTTCATTACCACTGCTCTAAAAACGGTGAAGGAAAACATCGTGAGGAAACCGGCATGACCTAGAACCAGTTCGAAGATATTTGACCGCCGAATCCGCACCACGCAGGGGTGGATTCGCCTATTCCCTCTCTCACAGAGAGGAGGTCTGATTCCCAGCAGTGTGAACATTAGAAGGCTGATAATGATGATGAATCTTACCAAGAGGTCGTGTTACCGATAGTCGGTAGTGTCAGATATGCAGTGTCTCTCCATATTAAATGTGTATATGTATAGTTTTAGGTACCTAGGGCATCCGATTGTGTTGGAAGCTGACCACGACATGGTTAGGAAAAGGCTAGGTTAGGCTAGATAGTCATTCTTTCGCGGAGAATGTTAACACCGCCATTCAGAAAATGACTTCAAATGCACAACGCCATCTATCGAATATGGAGTTCAACTGTCCGAGTATCTGAATTGCGTGTGTTGTGATAATTTTACTTCTTGAGCACTTTAAATTCATCTAACTTTTGATAGAGTGACCGATTGCGATGAAACAAAAACTAAGTGATATTTCAACTTACGCACAATTTTTATGTAAATAAAGTTATCTAAATTGGCTTCGTACATTTTACGTGATGCGTGAACAACTAAACAGACAATAAATCTAAAAATGCTGGAAATGGGTTCTGTTGGTTATCCATTAACACCCTGGCTATATTTCGATGTACAAAAACGACCTTTCTACAGATATATTATATTTAAGAAGATATTACTCTTCATTTCTATCATCTTCAACATATCCAGTTTCCTGGTTTAGGATAATAAACTATAATTATAAAATAAACTAACAAACCATAGCTTGGTTCCATCTATGCTGACATGTATGGGAAATGTTCGTAATAATAACCTACGGTCTACCAACTGTGGCAGGGATGGCGAATCTTTATTGCAGGTCATGTCATTTTTTACACAGACAATAGAAAAACAATAGCTTACGCACACATGGTGTGCAAACGAAAAATCGAGTGGCATATCTTTAAAACTGCGCCATCTATTGGATTAAATTTAAATGATCCGTTGAAATTATCTTTGAAATGTGAATAGAGCCCAATATTCCATAATCTTGTGCTTATGAGAGTTGATTAAAAAAGGACGTACACATTTTATGATCAATTCTAGAAAATGTTAATTTTATAACACAATTCAATAACGAGTCGAAGCATATCGCGCCATTTAGTGACATTTATTTGAACCAAATTTTCTTTATTAGCGCTGGGATCCCATGACACTACTTAAAATTTTACAAGCACGAATATTTGTATTTTAATATTTTGTTGCACCCATTCATAGGTTCGCCATCCCTGGACTGTAGTGTAACAGGAAAACAGTGTCACTTACCCGTGGGCTTATGGCAGTGTAAATGATATTTAGAGATGGCTACTGTAATCTTACTTTAATTAATAATGTTAGTGGTATGATGGGTCTGTGACATAAGGTTCTTAAGGCGCTGTTATACTTTACGACTATTAAAATAATCCATGAAAAAATATTATAAATGCGAAAGAAACTCTGTCTGCGTGTTTGTTACATTTACGCCTAAACTGCTCGACCGGCTATGATGAATTTTAGCATAGAGCTATACTTAAGGGCCTGCCACGGTCCACCGCTTTAGTGCCATAAAACGGTAACTTTCTAAAGCATACTCCTTAGTAAAGGCTAGGTTAAAATGTTGAAAAAAAAATTGATTCATGTAAATTATTTGCAGCAAAAGAAGTATGTAAGTATCGTAGCAGGTGGCATTCTGTAGCTTCTGCCTACCCCCATGGGAAAAAGGCGTGAGTTTATGTAAGTTTTTACATTATTTGTCAAACATGGTTTTTTCGATATTTTGGATATTTGTGCTACTTTTGGATACTCCTCCAACAGTGAAGTAATACTACTACTACGTTTGTATGTAGTGTGTAACCTTAATCCTAATTGTGTAACACAATTGAAAACGTTGTAGTACTTAATCGTTCAGAATAAACAAGGCTTTTTAAATACAGCAACTCAAACTTAGCTCGTTTTCAGTAGACATTAATTAATTGTCTAAATTAAATAATTATAATCGTTTGTCGTAAAACAATGTAGGTTTGCAAAGGTACAAAGCTTCAACGTTAAGTGTGAGTCATAGAATGGATTTACTGTTCGACTCGTATAAGTTTTCTGAAATGCCACAATCATGGTATAATAATATACTCCGTATACTGCCACAAGAGGCTTATCGGCCACGATGCACTGGTCGCCTCAAAGCTCCAGAGCCTTGAACATCGACGCCAAGTGTCCAGTCTGTCGGTATTTTATCGGTTACATTTCGGGGAGTGTGCGATGGAACTGCACAATTTGATTCCGCCTAGCCCTTTCCATTACCGAACAACAAGACGTACGGCAATGCGCCACCGGTACATGGTGGACGTCCCACCCATACGTACTAAGCGTTTTGCGAATACTTTCATTGTACGCTCAGCTAAGGAGTGGAATTCCCTGCCGGAGTCTTTGTTTCCTGATAGCTACAACCTTGGGGTTTTCAAGTCAAAAGTGAATAGGTTACTTCTAGGCAAGCGTGCTTCATCGTCGACCACATCATCGCTTACCATCAGGCGAGATAGTGGTGAAACGCGAGCCTATCGAAAAAAAAAAAAAAAAAAAAAACAATCATCTGGGTCCGTACCACAGATGTATATCTAACTAGATGACGCGATTGTATTTACCTACTTCGCGTGTCAAAAAACGGGGTGAAATTACGATCAATGATCGTAATTTGAGCTTTTCATTTAACATTATCGGCACTGGAAATCCACCGACATCTAGAAAAATGCCTTATTTTATGCCATATTGAGCTCTAAAGACATGTATAGTTGAAAAAGTTGGCAATGTTTACTTTCATAGGTAAGTAAATTTGTTTTTAAATTGTTTACGAAAAAGAGGCACGCTTGGTTTTCATACAGATGGAATGACTTGCGTTATCTAGTAAGATTTATGTCTGTGGTCCGTACCATGAAGTGTTTAATCTTTTGTTTCGATTTTCGAAATGTTCGCCCTGGATAACGCCAAATCTGGCTTTGCTTCCGTAGTTATGACCTTTTTTTGTGGGGATAATGTCGGATTCCGATAAACTAAAACCCCACCGTTATCTCAGCTGCTATGAGTCGAGGGAGCACGGGATACAATAACATTCACATGGACCCCCGAAAAATATTTGTACTTTTTTTTTGTTTATCTCGTATAGGCTCGCGCTTGACCACCATCTCACCTGATGCTAAGCGATGATGTGGTCGACGATGGAGCACGCTTGCCTAGAAGTAACCTATTCACTCTTGACTTAAAGACCCCTAGATTGTAGCTATCGGGAAACACAGACTCCGGCAGGGAATTCCACTCCTTAGCTGTACGCATAATAAAAGTATTCTCAAAACGTTTAGTGCGTATGGGTGGGATGTCCACCATGTACCATACCATTGTTCTTAGAACCTGTGCGCCTGAACTGTTTCCGATCTTGACACGCCTATTCCGCCTTTCGTATGAGGCTGGAAATGAGCCGAATGCTTGGAAGCAGGCTAACGTACAGCCCGTGCCCATAAAGGGTAGTCGAGCTGACCCGGCCAACTACAGACCCATATCTGTAACCTCCATACTCTGTAAGAGTATGGGTAGCGTACTCAATATTAAACTCCTGGCATACCTAGAAACTAACGATATCCTAAGTGACCGCCAATACATGATCCATGTGGAAATTGACACATTGTGGTCCTAGGCGTAGTTGAAGGCTAGCTACCGTGCCTTTAAAGGAAAAATCCCGAGTGTCGTTTCGATACTCAAAAGACCATACTTTATCACACAATCATGAGTTGTATTCCAGTCCTCCTAATCCTTCATCAAAGTAGGTTGGTATCGATGTTATCCACGGTCTTACGACAAGCTGCGGCCCAAATGGAACCCACTAACACGCTAAGAAAGATCAGAGTCTATAGGCCAGCCATTGCAGCATCTTACAAAATTAATTGCGTATCCATAGTTGAGAAATTAATTGTTATCTCATTGTTTTATGCCAGTTTTTGTCCGCCCCCTCGTCTAAACAAATGAGCATCGTTTTCGATTGCTCAATGATATGCGTTTGATGAAGTGTTACAAAAACTGCTTCCATATTGATCTCTTATCGGTTTTTAAGGGGCTCCATTGGGGTTAGATGTACTGTAGTAACATGTAAAGTAGTACTTTGAAGAAAAAAACTACTAAGTCTTTGTTTTGTAGATTTGACCTTCGGCCTTGAGGTTCGATTAGACGGTGTAAAAAAATGGTACTTAATAATGCCATGTTGATTTTCAAGTTCCGTAGGTACCTGAAAAGGAAAAAAAACAGAACCCTTATAGGATTACATTGTTGTCCGTCTGTCTGTCTAGATAGACCCTTTATCACGGGAACGCGTGGAGGTATCGCGTTGAAATTAATATCGTATACTCAATTTTGCAATTCCTTGCAGCTGTGAAAAAATGAAACTTCTACATCAACGCAATCAAGAGTTAAGCCGTTAATGACGAATATTTTACACTCGCAAGGAAATCAAAATCTACTGGGTACTTCCCGTTGACCTAGAATCATAAAATTTGGCAAGAAGCAATGTCTTATAACACAAGTAAAGGACAAAAGCCGAGATCCGTAATTTTGTACCTACATTTAATAAAAAAGATTATTAACTTACTTGCAGTTGGATTGCACAGTTCCTAGGTTCCTACTTACTTATCTTGTTGTACGGATTAGAACAATTTATATGATAAAGCGCTAACGCATTGTCACATCGCGCCTGTCTGTGAGAGGCTTTTTAGGGTTCCGTACCCAAAGAGTTAAAACGGGACCCTATTACTAAGACTCCGCGATCCGTCTGTCTATCTGTCTATCCATCTGTCACCAGGCTGTATCTTAAGAACGGTACCAGACAGTTGAAATTTTCACAAATGATGTATTTCTGTTGCCGCTATAACAACAAATACTAAAAACATAATAAAATAAATATCAAGTCATCTATCTTGAGCTGGTTGGGGATAACTTCAAAGATTCTGTCGTGCAACTTCTCTCCAGGTCTCTCAGGGATTCCATGAAACAGCAGAACTTTTCTCCTCATTGCTGTCTCATGACTATCCAGGCTCGAAGATAACAGTTGAATCTGCGTCTTGAAATGGGATAGTGTTTTGCAGACGAATTACTTGAAGTCAGTGAAATCTATAGATAAAGATGCCAAGTCAGAGTGTGTGGAGTCACTTCCAGCTGTAGCTCTCTGCAGCTTTTCTTCATATTGCTCCATGCGGGCGCTACACAGCTTTTCCAGTTCCTCCATGCTACGTACCAGCCTGCTGTCCATTTTTGGAAATTATGAAAACGTTGTGGTTGTGATAGAGAGTGAGTTAAAGGAAAATATGAAGCGATGGTGGGTTTTTTAGTGATTCAGCACATATTTTTTTTAAAAAACAATGAATAACTATTTTTTTATTAAACGAGCAGACAAGAGTCAGTGTTGGATCTACATGTAGAATTTCCTAATGAAACTCAACAACATCGCGCAGACGACAAAACCAACGCTCATGTTCAATTAAACCGTTGTTTCCTAGACGATAAATTACCGGAAATATAAATATTCCCACCTTCATCTTTTTAATTGCTTTAAACACTTCTAAATCAAACATAACACCTCTTCAGAATTAACAGGAAAATAACACGAGTGCGTAAAAGCACGATAAATCTCAAATCCTCGTTATGGATCGAAGCGATTAACGAGATTACGTCGTGGAATCGAACCAGCGGCCCACGCGGTTCGCGGTAACCGGTCGTTGTTTGTAGTTACCGTGAGAATCGTGTTAAGGTTGCCCTAGTGGATCATTCTACCATACAAACGTAGTCTAGCGATAACTCCACTGTTTGACAATGTACGTTCAAAATTAAAAATGATATCAATTTGTCTCATCATTATCTACCCCTGTTTGGAAACAAAAAAGTAAAAAAAATATATATTAGAAAGTTATGAGTTTCAAAATTGCCACATTTCAACACTAAATTTAACGCATCTTTGGGCGCAAATAAATACCATAAGAAGAAGGAAAATTGCAAAACAGTCACCATACACCATACTATCCTATGTCTAGCCCAGGGTCTCAAACTAACTCCATGGCAAATTTAATCTAAATCGGTTCAGTCATCATCATTTCAGCAGAAAGACGTCCACTGCTGGACATAGGCCTCCCCCAGGCGTCGCCACATTGACCGATCCCGTGCGTCTCGCATCCAGCGCCTTCCCGCAACCTTAACCAGGTCATCGGTCCACCTAGTGGGAGGCCTTCCAACGTATCGTGTTCCGGTTCACGGTCGCCATTCCAGAACTTTTCGGCCCCATCGGCCATCCGTTCTGCGAGCAATGTGCCCTGCCCACTGCCACTTAAGGGCCTACATACGCTTTAGTGCCGTAAAACGGTAACTTTCTAAAGCATACTCCTTAGTAACGGCTTGGTTAAAAGGTTTGAAAAAAATATATATTTATTATTGATTCATGTACATAATTTTGAACACGTTTTTGGTTTTTTCGTGTAACTAATAGTATCGCTTTAAAAAAATAATTAACGACACTATGTTTTTTCGCAACTTTCAAAACGACTTGGATGTTTAAAAATATTTTTACACAGAAAAATTGATGGCTGGAATTTCTTCATAACTAACATAGCATATGTAAATCAAATAATATTTTGCACACAAAACTGATCAAAAGGAGGTTCAATATTGATATTTTGGCATCAAGCGGGCGCACGGCCAGTACTGCGTTACGATGGGGCGTATATAGCGCCTTAAGTTTGGCAATTCTTCGGGCTATGTCGTTAACCCTGGTTCTCTTGCGAATCGGTTCAGTAGATCCAGAGATTACTCCCTACTACCTTAAAAAAAAATAACTCTTTGTAATGTTAAGTCTAGATGTGATGACGATTTTGAAGCCTCATAGGATCCTGATTTAATAAGGCTACATAAAATCATTTTTATAATTCTCAAGGAATCCTTCAAGAGTCTTAAATTTTCTTGCGGTATTACTTTGTTTACTAAGAGGCTTAATATAAGGCACCAAATTAAATTACATGTAAATATTAATTTTGTTAATTACTATTAATATGGTATTGTAATAAGCTTATTTGATTCAAGATTGTCATTGTCAAGATTTCAAAATTCATACAAAAAAATAAAAATAAATCTATACTATATAGTATTATCAAGCTGAAGAGTTTGTTTGAACGCGCTAATCTCAGGAACTACTGGCTGGAATTGAAAAATATTTTTGTGTTGTATAGTCCATTTATCGAGGAAGGTTATAGGCTATATAACATCACGCTATGACCAATAGGAGCGGATCATAAATGAAAAATGTTGCAAAAACGGGTAAAAATATTCCTTTTTGAGAGCTTCCGTTGCGTGCGCTGCGTAAGCGGTTAAAGTTACGCAACATTCATGTATGTAGGGTAGGTAGGGTAGGGTGGATAGGTAGCCAGTTGACGGGAGCGAAGCCGCGTGGGACAGCTAGTATCATATAAAATTATTAAATATTATTATTTACACACAAATAACACACTTTACACAAACCTCACACCAACACACTTACATCAACACTTCACACAATTATTAACTAAAACCTACCTATATACAAACAGAAAAGGGAGACGGAAAAGAGCTCATTGTGCATCAAAAAATTCGTCCACATCGATGTCAAGGGGAAAAGTGCCCAGAACGCTGGCAGCATTGCCACGTTGGATGGCAATGCTGATTCTCTGGCCGAAGAAAAGGCCAGCCCTCTGGTCACGTGAAGAGTCGACGAGCTTTGTGCTGATTTCTCGAAAAAGTCGATGCGCACTTGGACCCCATGGACCTAAAGTTTCAACCCCAAACGGCTCAAACATATAACTACAAACCTACCAATTTAAAAAATAAAAATAAGAAATAGCTGTTGCCCGCGGCTTCGCTCCCGTGGACCACCCCACAGTACCCGTTTTTGGGTTTAAAAAATAGCCTATGTCACTCAGGAATAATGTAGCTTTCTGATGGTGAAAAAATTTTTGAAATCGGTCCAGTAGCTTCGGAGCCTATTCGATACAAACAAACAAACAAAAAAATATTTCCTCTTTATAAAATTAAAGTATAGATAATTTGTTAACATCAGAGCTGTATTTTGAATACTTACTTGTAAAAAATCTATTAAAGAAAACAAAATTCTTCAAGATGCAGATGTTTCTTACTTTGAGGGACAGGGATCTTAATTATGTGCCACAGATATATAACTAACTAGATGACGCGATTGTACCTACTTCGCGTGTCAAAAAACGGATTGAAATTACGATCAATGATCGTAATATGAGCTTTTCATTTAGAATGTCTAATTATGCCATATTGAGCTGTAAAGACTGTAATTAAAAGGTTGGTCGAGGCATTGGAAATGTCTTCTTTCATTGATTATCAATAAATAATTTGAATTTGAATTTGAATTGGTAAGTAAATGTGTTTTTAAATTGTGTGTGAAAAAGTTGCACGCTTGGCTTTCATGCATATGAAGGGACTTGCGTTATCTAGTTAGTTTTATGTCTGTGGTAATAACCATGTCCATTTTTAGGGTTCCGTACCCAAAGGGTGAAAACGGGACCCTATTACTAAGACTCCGCGATCCGTCTGCCTGTCTGTCCGTCTGTCACCAGGCTGTATCTCATGAACCGTGATAGCTAGGCAGTTGACATTTTCACAGTTGATGTATTTCTGTTGCCGCTATAACAACAAATACTAAAAACAGAATAAAATAAATATTTAAGTTGCGATAATCTTACGGAACCCATCGTGCACGAGTCCGACTCGCACTTGGCCGGTTTTTGTAATATAAACACTGATGTTACGTAGGCTCATCCTTTTGCAAAATATAATTATTACTTACTTACATATTATTATCCTTTTGCGAGCAGTGGTGGCCCAGTCGTATCGGCGCGATTTACAAGTTGTAGGTCGTGGGTTCGAGCCCAGGCAGGCGCTTTCCTTTGTGTAAACTAGTTCATCCCCATTGCTCTCAAAACGGCGAAAGAATACATCGTGAGGAAACCGACATTTCCTAGAACATTAGAAGAAATGTGACATCCACCAACCCGCACTGGGCCTTTTTTTTTCTTTTTGGGTGGGAAATCATCCAATGACTTCTCCCGCTCTGGGTGAAGCGGGAGGGCGTGTCAGACTTTTACTGACTAAAACCCACCCGTGTTCCTTCAGTTGCTTGAGCCAGGGCCGCGGTAACTCTCTTTCAAATTTATCCGCGACCCAGACAGGCATCGGCCCTAGCGGACCCCGTCAATTTTGCTGACATCTCTTTGAGGCGCGCGTGGAACACTACGCGCCGTCGACTCGGGCCTGTTCCTTATCGGGCGGCGAGCTACCCATTACTCGCCGTCCGCAAGCCCGCGCCTACGGTGGCCAGGCATCGGCATGCGACCCCCGACGCCCGGGCGTCTCCTGCGGTGGCTTGGGGCGAGAGGGCGCCTCCGTTGCCTCTCCCTCACGCGTTCTGCCTCCTCCTTCGCGAGCATTACTGCTTACTAGAAGGAGGTGACAGCTTCCCATGCCCTCTCGCTCCGTACCATGGCCTGAACCAGGGCCGGACGCGAGAGGTCGCCACCGCCGATCGCCTCCACGAGTCATTTTTGAATTCAATTCAATGATAATGACCCATTTCCTCTCACAGAGAGTGGGCCTGTGTCCCAGCAGTGGCAACATTAATAGACTGATGATGATGATATTATACTTGTAAAGCCATAGTGACACTGTTGTTAACCAACCTCTCGAAAATAAAATAGGAAATCATGAAAAAATATCAGAAAATAAAATATATTTCGTAGTAAGATCACAAATTCCCAAACACGTCAAGTAACCTTTATATTGCCAGAGTGACTGACATTCCATTTGGCTGTCCCTCCCGGGAATTCTAGCAAGACAATACTTTCAGCGATGGAAGCTTTATTATTTTCTTGGTAAATAAATCTTATTTTTCTGTGGTATATTAACTTAGCTAGAGGTCAATGTCTTTCGAGAGCCAGAGCGATATGAAATTAAACCTTCGTAATCTACTAATATTATAAAGCTGAAGAGTTTGTTTGAACGCGCTAATCTCAGGAACTACTGGTTGGAATTGAAAAATGATTTTGTGTTGGATAGTCCATTTATCGGGAAAGGTTATAGGCTATATAACATCACGCTACAACCATTAGGAGCCGAGCATAAATGAAAAATTATACAAAAACGGGCAAAAGATATTTCTTTTTGAGAGCTTTTGTTGTGTGCGCTGCGTAAACGGTTTAAGTTACGCAAATATAATGTATGATGGAATTGTTCTTCTTTTAAGTTCTAAAAAAAAGTCCGCGACAGCATATGTCTATCTTTTAAGATTGACTCACAATAGCAGCTTTTATGTTCTAAATTTTAATTAGATCGCCGCCGCCGATAGAAACAAAAGTTGGTTACATTCGTATGGTAGTATATTATTTCTTATTCAAATAAATAGTTCAACAAATTGGCAGGTAGGGTAGGGTAGGTAGGGTAGAGTAGGTAGGTTAGGTAGGGTAGGTGGGTAGGGTAGGTAGGGTAGGGTAGGTTGGGTATGGTAGTTAGGGTAGGTAGGGTAGGTGGGTAGTGTAGGGTAGGTAGGGTAGAGTAGGTAGGGTAGGTAGGGTAGAGTAGGTAGTGTAGGGTAGGTAGGGTAGAGTAGGTAGGGTAGAGTAGGTAGTGTAGGGTAGGTAGGGTAGAGTACGTAGTGTAGGGTAGGTAGTGTAGGTAGGGAAGGGTAGGTAGGGTAGGGTAGATGGGTAGGTAGGTAGCCAGCAGACGGGAGCGAAGCCGCGTGGGACAGCTAGTTAATATTATAAAGCTGAAGAGTTTGTTTGTTTGAACGCGCTAATCTCAGGAACTAATGGTTGGAATTGAAATTTTTTTTTGTGTTGGATAGTCCATTTATCGAGGAAGGTTATAGGCTATATAACAACACGCTACGACCAATAGGAGCAGAACATAAATGATTTTTTTTACAAAAACGGGACAGAAAAATTTCTTTTTGAGAGCTTCCGTTGCGTGCGCTGCGTAAGGGTTAAAGTTACGCAACAGTCATGTATGTAGTGTAGGGTAGGGTCGGTAGGTAGCCAGTTGATGGGAGCGAAGCCGCGTGGGATAGCTAGTATTAAATAAGTAGATACTTAAACTTATAGTAAAAAAAACCTTTTTAGAATTCAGTGGAAAAATTTTCAATAAATCCTTTTTTCTACATTTAGAGGTGGATCTTATTTTTTAAATTTAAATGGGACCGACTTTGAAGTATACAAGAGTATACCACAAAGATAAAAAAAAAAACAACAAATCTAAAAATATTTTTTTAAACCGGACCACTCTATAAAAAGTTATGCGAATATGTCGAATTGAGAACCTTCTCCTTTTTTTTCGTCGGTTAAAAATCAGTTAACCAAAACTCGACTTTATAAAACTTGCTTGCAAAGACGACAAAAGAAAATGGAAGATTTTTCAAGGGGTATTTAATAAACTGGTCTCCACGCAATGAGTTCTTTGAAGGCGGAAGGCGTCGTCGGGACGGTCCAGAAAGAAGTTACGACATGACTTGTTGCCATGAAATCCGGCTCGGAGAAAGAGAACCTGGAAAGACTTAACAGAGGGACAGCAACTGCTAGTAAAAAAGTCTTCACGACATTTTTTTCCACATTTAATGTTCCAAGTAACATAAGACAAGGACAGGAATATTATGATGATGTCTAATAATCTTTCTTCCAAAAGATTTGCATAAAAGCCCCTTTAAAGTTTTCTTTAAATTTTCACTGTATCCACCATCTGTTTACTATCAGGACTTCTTCATTGGTGGGGCCGCATGGGGAGGAGGAGTGTCGGTATAGCGTTGGCCGCTCTCCCTATCCCATTTTTTTTTTGTTAGGAAATCATCCAATGACTTCTCCCGCTCTGGGTGAAGCGGGAGGGCGTGTCAGACTTTTACTGACTAAAACCCACCCGTGTTCCTTCAGTTGCTTGTGCCAGGGCCGCGGTAACTCTCTTTCAAATTTATCCGCTTCCCAGGCAGGCATCGGCCCTATTGGATCCCGTCACTTTTGCTGACATCTCTTTGAAACGCTCGCCGTAAACTCGGGCTTGGTCCTTATCGGACGGCGAGCTACCCATTACTCACCGTCCGCAAGCCCGCGCTTACGGTGGCCTGGAATCGGCTTGCGACGCCCGACGCTCGGGGCGTCTCCTGCGGTGCCTAGGGGCGTGAGGGCGTCTCCTTTGCGTCTCCCTCACGCGTTCCACCTCCTCGTTTGCGAGCATTGCTGCTTCGCAGAAGGAGGAGACAGCTTCCCATGCTCTCCCTATCCCCTGAATTCAAAAAGTGGTAGGTGGCGGTGCCACTGTCCTGACGCCTGACCCGTCAGCCAGCGGATGCCCGCAACCTTATCTAGATCATCGGTCCACCTAGTGGGAGCCCTTCCTAGGCACTTGAGGACTTGCCCTTATTTAATTATACACTGTATATTATTTAATCAATTTACAGCTCCTGTTGTATTATTGTCACTGCTACCGAGCGTTTCCTATGAATAATTTAGTGCAGAACTCGTGTGAAATAATTTGCTTAACGTTTCACTTAATAGAATTCTAAATTAATGAACGGCTCTTGTTGCGTGAATATGGTGGAAACGTGTTACGGAGTTGTTTATAAGCTTGTGAGGGCTGGAATTATACTTGAACAAACTTATAGGTAATTGAAAGCAATCCATACTAATATTATTTTCAACACACTTGCTCATAAAGTGGCTCTAATTTCACCGCAATTAGGCACATAATGATACCTGTAATCAAACTGTGACTTTTACATTGCTATTATTCACAAGTGAGTTATAGAGTTTTTTATTTTACTTTGTTGGTTGAGTTGCTTTGTTCTTAAAAAAGTTTCGATACAAAAAAGATCGTGCTCAATAGTACAAATAAATTAATGTACCTATTGCTTGCTCATTTCATGCAACTTCGTATTTAAATAGATAATTTCAACTTGCACGTGTTTAATAAATAAAAGTTTCACTCAAATGTAACTTTTGTTTTCTCTGTTCCGTCTGTTGAAATTCTCCATTTTGTAGGTGGCTAAAACGCCATCCGCGAAAAGCCAAAAAAATACATTTTTTTTAGTCTATGGCCGATCGCCATTATTAGATGCGCGCGCATAGGAAAACTGATTAATTTTGCCCGCCATTGCGAAAAATTTTCACAACTCGTTTTCACTGTTGAAAATGATTTTTATGTATAATTTTATTCACAAATGTGTTGAAAAACGTCGTATGATAAACGTGTGTATTGATGATTACCGTCCTCGACTCTCTTAGGACCCTCACCTTACGGCTCGGGTCTCAATGGCGCCTCAGCGGTAATCACCAACATTACACACTTGTACCATAATGTACTATAATGCCAAAAACTCTGTCAAGTGTACCCACACTTGACATCATCAATCACCATGCAATGTTCTACCCGTGTACCAAGTTTCATCCGAAACACGGTACACGGGTAGAACATTGCCTGGATTTGGACAGAGGATACTTTATATCCTGTGATTATGTTCCCTTTGGATAATTTCCGACTTTGAGTTCCACTACAACCCCGGGTAGACTTAAGAGTCGGAAGAGTTTTCTTCGATGCACACGGGCCATCCAAGACCCACCGCCTCTAGTGAGAAGCAGGTTGTGGAAACAAGCTCACCTACCACCACCCGATTTCTTGAAACCCCAGGAACACCTGCCACCTGGACGTGAACTGCAGTGGCCTGCAAACACAATTTAGCAAAATGGGCTTTTATAGACCCGTCTACCCAGTGTGAGTGCGGTGCCCCTTTGCAAGATATGGCACACATGCTGGAGTGTCCCAAGTGCCCATACTCCTGCACTTTGGAAGACCTTGCTCGCCACTGACGCCGCAATCGGGATGGCCACCAACTGGGCCCAAAATTTATGAAGAGTTTCACATCGACTCGAAAAGAAGAAGAATTTCCGACTCCCACGCAGGCAAAGCCAGTGGTAGTAAAAGAATATGACGTAAACAGAATGGTAAATACATTGGATTGAAATGAAAGGAAACATTGAAGGGACCTTTATACATCAGCGGCACAAGCGGAGATTCCATTCATGGATTTAAGACCCTTACAAATCCCCTCAACGACGTTAGACGCTAATAAAAACCTCATCTTAGTCATAGGATAAAAAGGGGTGCATAAGTAAAAGTTTGTTTACATTTTCATCATCAACTTTGAAACTGTATTGGAGCCGTAGACAGACTCCAACATTTTAATTTTTGACAAGCACGCAAACCGAAAAAGAGCAATGACTAAACGAGCAAAAAATGCCTACGCGTGTAAAAATTCACACAAAACAAACTTCTAAAAATAACCAGCAATCTTATTATTCTGTAAAGCCGTATTCACTAAAACTAGGACATCTTTCAGTCTAGTTGTAAAGCGAAGTAAGACGCGCGAGCTGCTTTGTAAACACGTCTTCGCGCGGCAATTGTCTGAATAGAAATGACCACTTTTGCGTAAGAATTGTGAGGCTGAATGAGAAACTCTTTTGCTTTCACGTGATGTTTATTTAAAAAGTAAAAACCAGTGCTTTCGGGTAAAACATTTCTGTTAGTGAATTTATGTTTCCGCAGACAGGCGCGACCGACGCCACGATTTATCGCAGAAATAATGGTTTTTCAGACCGAGATTTCGGCCACGGCGGTCAATCGTGTTTGCGAAAACACAAGTGAACTCTATGAAAGAAATCCCAAACTTAGAGACGTAAACGGTAGAACTGTATTATGAATATGCATTGTCGCATTGTTGCGTCACACGGCACACTTGTCTCTGGGAACCTTTACAATGTAAATTAATTTGGTATTGATAATTAAAAGTACCAAGCATGATTTTAATCGAATTGGTAATAAAAAAAACTTCTGTTGTATTAGCCAATATAGAATTTATCAGTAAAACTAAAATTAGGCCAATTTGTTTAACGTTGAAACGAAGATCAATGTTGCTGAATATAGTTGCGAAGTTTAATTTTATATTGTTGACAAAATAGAACATAACAATAATATGTTTCTGTTTGTTATTGGTATTTGTTTATTGAAAAAGAAACCTTATTTATACCTACATACCTGTTTACATTCCATCCGACACCATTTGTTTACAAATATTTTTCGTTTTCATTCAAACTGCGGGATCAAAGTGGAATTGGACTGGCTATTTATCTTTATTACTTTTTAAAAAATGTTGCCCACCCCACACAAGGAATTGCACCTGTATCGTGGGTACGTTCACAAATATTTAAAATCACTTATACCAACTATCTGTTTAGCTCATACATATATTTGTTCCGTACGGGAATTGAACCCGTAGTAATAGCCAAAACAACCACTCAGTGTTACCCAAATAGCAGGAAACGACAACGCGGCAGGCTCAGATGTAGCGGGGTGAGCTGGACTTCTCTTAAGACGACGACAGTCGCCAACGATCTTGGAGGAACAAAACGCGCACTAGTTTCATACCCGCGCGACCCAAAATTCAGTAGTTTTTTATACTTTCCGTATTAATCTATGACTTAAAAAAACCTATCAAAACATAGTTAAATTGTCTTTCGAGATGGTGAAATACGCCCGGCATTTTTGGTGCGATTGTCGTTTTTTTGTCCATGTTAGACATAACTTTACTAATTAATTACACAATGTTGTACGAATAAAACTCAAAATTTAACATAGATCAAATTATAGAGAAATTGGTCTTATGTAACTTATATTTTTTCCAAAAAATTACGACTAGCCGTTTAGACGTGATTCTCATTTTAAAATCGGCCTCTGAGGGGTATCTGCGCCTTAACAGTGGAGGGAGAGAAGGTAGCTTCGCTTCGGACAATACAGGCTTATAAGTTATAATAATAAAACATTTGTTATGCAACTATCAAGATTGGCTGGATCAAAATATACTCATAGACTTAGAGATAATCAGAAACTTCATTTTACAATTTTATAGATATTAGAGATTGAAGATAACATCTAATAAAAAACTACATAGTTTAAAATCCAATCCTAATTTAAACTGTCAACCATAATCTGTTGATATGACAGCAAACTATCAAGATTATCAGCGCCATTTAAAAGACCAGCTTAACTTGACATTCCAGTGTGGCGCTAGTTGTAAAAGCTGTCGTCAAAATGTCAGATATAACTTTTAGTATCAATTTTCACCGCATCCCATTCTAAACTGGTCTTAATCTAATTGAAGTATTCGGCTTTTAATTAAGTGTCAGCTGACAGCTTCGTTTGTTAGAGGGTTACATAATTTGATAGTTATGAAGGCAATCGGTAAAACAAACTGTACTTAATGGTATTTTGAGGAGCTCATAGTTAAATAATAACAGCCTCTCAAGTCGATCTTTGAGGTTAAAGTCTCCGCCACATAACAAAAACCGACCAAGTGCGAGTCGAATAAAAAACACGTTTATTGTATGGGAGCTATCACAGTTCATGAGATACAGCCTGGTGACAGACAGACAGGCAGATCTGTCTATCTGTCTGTCACGAGGACATTGGAGTCTTAGTAATAGGGTCCCGTTTTTACCCTTTGGGGACGGAACCCTAAAAAAATAAAAGTCATTGATCCGACTTGTACCAAAAACGTAACATGAAAACATGATTTTTTGTTTATGGATATATTTTGATAATTTTGTTCTAAAAAAAAAGGTATACTTAGACCATTTTATCCGTGTCAATCATGTAAATCAGTCCACGCGTTTAGGAGATATTAACTCATTAATGAAAATAATTTCATGAAAAGTGAAAGCGTCAAGGACGCCCCTTATTTTATGGTTATATGGCGGAGACTATAGGTATGCTCGGCGCACTTTATTTTCTATTTTTACCCGACTGCGCCCTGGAATAACTTGTACATAACTAACCTGTACTACTTAAGTCTGACATAGCCAAGTCAGAGGCCTGTGGGGTGCCCAGAGGCAGCTAATTAACTCTGACACAAGACATGGCCACATCCTCACACGAATAGAAGAAGATCCGACTGCGTGACGCAAAGGAGTTTAATGTGTTTATCAGTCTATGTATGTATGTTTGTTCCTATATGCACTTCAGGGGACAGATGTATCAGGGGGGTGACCATAAGATCTTAGAGCGGTATCAATTTGATATCGAGTAAGTGACAGATGTATACAAGTCATATACATCTGTCCCTTATTCGATCTAAAACTGATACCGCTCTAAGAGCTTATGGTCACCCCCCAGATGTGTATACATCTGTCACTTACTCGATCTCAAATTGATACCGCTCTAAGAGCTTATGGTCACGCTTCTGGGCTCCCTCTTCTTTGCCCGCCCCTGGGCTCCCACCTCATTTGGCGATGTCCGGGTGCACTGGGACATCTCAACAACTCCAGGGACCATGCAGCGTGAACGTTAGAGTCCCCGATCTATCGTTCGCTGACCCCTGTTATAGCGGCATCAAGTCTCCGTTTCGCCGCCTGTGCCGACCTGCCTTGTTGCGACGAATCGGGTCAGCGACAAAGTCTGCCTCCCTGACCCGCTCGCTTGATCTAACCTTGAAGATCGAGCCATGTTATCATCTAGCCACAAGCTCTTCTAACAATATCGATATTAATTTTATTCAAAGTTGACGAAACATTAGTGCAATCTGCAATATTGTAAAAACACATCACATGGCAGTAACAGAAACGCGTAGCAAATTGTAAATTACCGTGGCGGTTAACCAACAGTGTTAACTACACTGTAATGGTAGTCATTTCGCGCAGTTAAATACAGCCGGACTGTCAAATAAAGATGCAGAAGGCTCACTCGGTCACTAAATCTGGTTAAGTATCTCTGATCGGCTCGAGCTCCTTGGCATGAAGTTGACATCCAGTCTCAACTTCGGCGCCTCCATCGAGTACAAAGCCCAAATTGCGGCAAAGAAACTGGGCGTCCTAAACAGAGTGAAGCGATACTTTATGCCTGGACAGCTATTAACTCTTTACAAAGCGCAAGTCCGATCCTGCATGGAGTATTGCGGCCACCTCTGGGATGGCTCAGCTAAATATCAGCTTGCCGCGCTTGACTCGGTGGAAAGCAGAGCCAAGAGACTAATTGGCGACGTCAAACTGGTGGATGCCAAGCTTCACAGCTTGGCTCATCGCCGTAAGGTTGCCTGCTTGTCGGTCTTCTACAGACTGTATTTTGGCGAGTGTGCTCATGAACTCCACGACCTCATCCCACCAGCTCCCTTCTACCATCGGACATCTAGACGCACTGCAAGTTACCATCCTCACCTAGTTGCTATTCCACCAATTCGCACCAAGCGCTTCCAAACATCCTTCATAATGCGCACAGCAAAAGAGTGGAACTCACTGCCTGCTGCTGTGTTTCCGAACGCATACAACCCGAATCTCTTCAAAGTTAGAGTGAACAGGCTTCTTCTGGGTAAGCTCACTCCATCGTCGACTTTGTCTCTGTCAGACTAGAGTCAAGAGCAAACCCAAAATAAATAAAAAACAAATAAAAAAAAGTACAACTTCAACTTAGAAGAATTTTTTAAGAAAGCACAAATAGTTTAACTGTTATTTTCCGTGTGAATGACTTTGCTTTGACGTCCCATTTTTTCAAGGGTTATTATTCATTAAGGGTACACTAGTCGACGGCACGAACTATTTTGTGCGTGGGGTTAAAATGCATTTTATATCAACCGACAACACATGCAGAAGAGATAGATGCTGTGATGAGCAGTAGGAAGCTAGTTCGCAGCAGTGGAATAATCCCTAGACTACGTTTGTATGGAAGGATTTTCGACTAGTGTAACCTTAAGTTTTCATATGAAAACTTTTTAATCGACTTTAAAAAAAGGAGGAGGAGGAGGAGCACCTCTCAAAACGGCGCAATCTTTTTTTGTATGTAGGTATGTTATTGTTCGTTCATCATCACAGAACATACAAACAGTCGAACATAGAACCTCCTTTTTTGGAAGTCGGATAAAAAGGTATGAGATCACAGGACAACGGATTTAGGACAGTCTGTTTTCCATATTAATCAGGCCCTGGTCCTGGAGACTGAATCATGCCTAGGCATCCAAGAGTGTCAGGTTCCTCGCCGAAATAACAGATTTTCTCCTAAGTAGAATTGAATTATTTGTATTTTTTTCTGAAGAAGCAGAACTTTCTTTGACGGGACTAGTATGCAATTTGGCCCCTTCATTTGTGGATTCAGGCACCTTTTGTTTAAGTATACCTTCTGAAGTTATTATCTACATTGTGGTAATGTTTTGAGGTGCCGACGTAATTGGATTTTAAAGTCCCGTACACCTAATTAACCTACTAAGTCTGGCTCGGAAGGTACGATGTGTGAATCTGAAAGTACTAAGGTTTCAACGCTTCTTTCTTTTAATGTTCGTCATCATCATCATCATCATCGGCCTTATTAATGTTCCCACTGCTGGGACACAAGCCTCTGTGAGAGAGAATGGGCCGTAATCCAACACGCACAGACAGTGCAATTTCCGTGCGTTCAAGCGTTTTGCCATACCTATTATTGGAGACAAATATAGCAGCTCACAATGTAGGACCCATTAATATTTATGCTAATTTTTATCCGTGGTGCTAGGCAAATGGGCTTAACCCAGTTGTAAACGACCCTTTGTGCCTGTTGGCCTTGTTTGTTCTGTCTCCTGCTTGATATGGAGGGAAGTGGAAATTTGTATTTTTCCTACTCCTCCGTTATTATTTTCTGATTAATTTCGTTGCGGGATCCAAGACAGTTAAAATCATTCTCCAGGACTTCGTCGAGCTGCATTGCCTCGGCGCTTTTCTGGTGGTCGCCACTGTTGATTCTGGCTTTCTGTTGATTCTGAATAGTGCGGTGGGATTTTCCGAAAAAAAAAAACAACACGCGGGCCCAGTGCGGGTTGACGCTTTAACGTTCATGTTTGGTACTAATTGGCACGATAAAGGCCTGAAGAAAATTTCTGCTGATGGAAAATTTTGATAAGGCATCACGGAGGATACCACAGTTGAATTTTCTTTGGTTCTTAATATCGAGGGAGCAATATAAATGAATACAATTTTCAACATAAAAGCAGTAGCCACAGACAGGTACGAAGCGACTGTGCTACACTGAATGACACCGATACAATGATACAACGTCAACTCAACTTTCAAAGGATTTATTAGGTACTAGCTGTGCCCGCGGCTTCGCTCCCGTCATCTGCCAGCCAACCCTACCCTACTTACCTTCCTGCCTACCCTACACTACATACCAATTTTTTTTTCTAGTGTCATTCTTTCGCGTAGAATCTTAACACCGCGATTCAGAAAATGACTTTAAATGCACAACGCCATCTATCGAATAGCGAGTTCAACTGTCCGAGTAACTGAATTGCGTGAGCTGTGATAATTTTACTTCTTGAACACTTTAAATTCATTTAACTTTTGATAAACCGATTGCGATGAAACAAAAACTAAGTAATTCTTCAAGTTACGCATAATTTGTATGTATAAAAGTTATCTACATTGGTTTCGTACATTTCACGTGATGCGTGCACAAATAAACAGACAAACAGACAAAAATTCCAAAAATGCTGGAAATGGGTTCTGTTGGTTATCCTTTAACACCCTGGCTATTTTTTTTGGAAATAATTTCGATGTACAAAGAATATTTTTCTACAAATTTATTATAATGTATTGAATTGATGAAAAATCATCGAAGCATTGTCGCATAACGCTTGTCTATGAGAGCTCTAATATAAAAAAAATGTACCTAATTAATTAGTTTCTACTTGCGTAATGAATTCGGTAAGGCAACACGCAAAGAGTATGAAAAATCAACCAATCACATAGACGGAAATCCACATCGCGTCTTTCATCTCGCATGTGATTTTTTTTGCGAATTCATTACGCAATAAGGCTGCAGAGTTACTGACTACGGTCAATGTGGCTACACTTGGGGGCGGCCTAAGTTCAGCAGTGGACGTCTTTTGGTTGAAATGATGGTGATGACCAACTAATCAACTATGCCGTTTACCCTTCACTTGAGTTTAATAGAACCTAGTTAAAGCTAAACGGTTACACACTAACTGTTCGGTCAGTCGATGTAATCTGTAGTTTACAATGTAGGTAGTAATTACCAATTTTACGGCCTATCATGGTTGAGGAATGTTTTATGAGAACGTCTGAGACTTGGCTTGTTTGCATCTTACCTAACTTTGGATGCAACAGGTTGTCACTGGTCATCATCATCTTCCTGCCCTTTTCCCATTTTACTTGGGGTCGGCTCAACACGCTTTTTACTTCCATACCGTCCTGTCCCCCGTCACGTTATCACTGACACCCTTTTCTTTCATATCACTCCTCACACAGTCCATCCATCCTTTCTTTGGCTTTTCTCTCCCTCTCCATCCAACTACAGTTATATTCATAACTCTTTTCGTAACATGCGTTTCATCCCTCATCACATGACCATACCAGGATAAACCATTTCCCAAAAAAATACAACAATTAAAGCCGAGAAAATAGATTATTATTTTCTCCTGTAAGTAAATTATTTTATTTCAAGCCGTATTAGGACATAACACTACATCAGTTTTATCACTTACTTTTATCGATACCATACATTTTACTTAAAATCCCAATAAATTTCAGTGCGTAGGTTTATAGACAAACTTCAAGTGCGTAGGAGTGGACAAAGAAGTCGCTCTAAAACATTGCAAATAAAGTAAGGTTAGAGGCCTTCGGGCTTTGCACAGACGAGTAATTTTATCGGTAAGCGGTAATTTTGGCTTTGCATAGACGAGTAATTTTATCGGAAAGCGGTAATTTTGGCTTTGCACAGACGAGTAATTTTATCGGTAAGCGGTAATTTTGGCTTTGCACAGAAGAGTAATTTTATTGGTAAGCGGTAATTTTGGCTTTGCACAGACGAGTAACTATATCGGTAAGCTGTAATTTTGGATTTGCACAGACGAGTAATTTTATCGGTAAGCGGTAATTTTACAAACTTATTCCCGACTTTGGCTACTGAAAGACGGGTAGTTGCGCCCGAATGTGGTACCCGTAAGGACTGAGCTATACATGAAACAGCTATGCAAGGAATATGCATGAGAAACGGTTTTAAATTATTTAAATTAATTAATTAAATTTGTCGGTTACATTTCGGGGAATGTGCGATGGAATTGCATGATCTAATTCCGCCAAGCCCGTTTCATCATCGGACTACAAGACGTACGGCGATGCCCCATCGGTACATGGTGGACATCCCACCCATACGCACTAGGCGTTTTGGAAATACTTTCATAATGCGTACAGCTAAGGAGTGGAAATCCCTGCCGGAGTCTGTTTTTCCCGATAGCTACAATCTAGAGGTCTTTAAGTCAAGAGTGAATAGGTTACTTCTAGGCAAGCGTGCTACACCTTCGACCACATCATCGCTTGCCATCAGGTGAGATAGTGGTCAAGCGCAAGCCTATCTACGAAAAAAAAAAGAAACATGTTTTATTTGACCAGTTTATGAAAGAAAGAAAGAAAATATTTATTTGTGACCTGCACAGGAGACACGAGATAATCAAAATCACAAAAATCACAATATTTATCTAATAGTTTTAAACGAGCAATTCTTGTATATATTAAATCCAAATTCATTTATTTAACGTTCACAGTTATAAGTTATAACATGAGACAATAGACAGTGTGGTAAGAAATTAAAACTAGCAATGACCATAAAAATTTAGCAACAGGTCCCAAACTATATATATTGGTATATATAATCTGAATTTCGGTAACGGCTCCAATGATTTTCATGAAATTTAGTATGCAGAGGATTTCGGGGGCGACAAATCGAATCTAGCTAGGTTGCCTTTTTAGAAAGCATCGTTTTCTCTATTAGTAAAAATTAATGTCCAAAAAGTGCTGATTCTAAGCCCAATTTGAGCAAATAACTTTAATTTTGATAGGCAATTGTTTCTCTGGCTTTAAAATAACATCAACATTACTTGCAAGATAATATTGTCTACAAATACATTACGGTATTTTTCTCTGATCTGACCTAACACTTTTATAAACGCTCAGTGCCTTATTTTTACAGGCCATTCGCAGGCCATTTCGAGTCCCCCCTCGTTTAGCAACAGGTCTATAAGATCCCTCTCACAGATAAGACGGCCCTTACTATGTGCTTCATATTGTTGCTGTTACAATAGACTTTTGGGAGCCATTTTTTTTTTGTGTTTCAAGTGTTTTATGTGAGTTGGAGAGATAGAATGGTGTGGTGGATGGCAAGATTTTTATGTCTTCTTTTATGGGGAAAATGTTATTTCTAAAAGAGATGAAATTGTTTTTAGGAGGTAATTTTCAGAAGGCCTGATCCGATTGCTGATTGGAAATATGCTCGGTTCCTGCGACAAAGGCACGGGAACTAGCCGCGTACTTTCAAAATTTTAGGGAAAACTCCAAGACTACGCCTAAAACATAAGAATGTACAGAAATGGCTGATTCTATCCCCGGAAATCAAACGACAACACGGCCACAGTCATTAAACATGTATTAAAATTAAAATAACATCCACATTTCAGACACGCTCTTTAACTTGTGTACATCGCACGCTAATGTCAATCTACACTGCGTAATCACTTGTGAAGTTTCCGACTCATCACGACATACACCGAGCCGTTCAAATGTTACTTCCTGCACCAATTAGCGGATACCGACCGGTAGAGAACGGATAGTTAGGTATACTATCGGCTAACTTAATTCCTGACCCGTCTTAAGCGTATTTTTACTATAGACATTCTAATATTGCTATTGCAGTTAGGTTGAATTTTGCTTAAGCATGGTAATAATTTTAGTTTTTCCATCTCGCTGTCATCTAAATGACATGACATGTTTTGGGAGAATAAATTGTAGTTCTAAAAACTATAAAACACGCTTCAATGGTAGATTGTACTATAAAGTCGCTAATCCTGAAGATTCTGGTAAGGATAATGGGACAAACTACTTAAATTATTGCATTGTCATCGGTCCTTGATAAGTGTGCAAAGTTTCAAATCAATCAAACGTTTTGAAGTGGGTGAAAATCACGTTCAAAGATTCCGTTACATTGATACATAGATACTTAGATACTTACATACCAAGCTAACAAAAGCGTGTTAAAAATTATCGTTTTGGTCTTCGTAAGAGCAAACATTGTATGACAGTTAATTCCTAATACAAAACGTAATATCTGCTTGATTATCTACTGTAATGAACACAATGCTAAAACTCAAAACTGCACGACCCTAATGATACTTTACCAGTTTCTACATTATTAAAACCTGCCTAAGCGCACCGAAACCTAAGAGTCTGGGAGTCTTTAAGTCAAGAGTGAATAGGTTTCTTCTAGGTAAGCGCGCTACATCGTCGACCACATCATCACTTACCATCAGGTGAGATAGTGGTCAAGCGCGAGCCTATCAATAATAATAAAAAAAAGAAAAACAAGAAAACTTTAAAATTTTGAAGTTTTTAAACGAATATCGTCTGCAGGGGTCATGATCATGAATCAACTAGTCCGACTGTACTTACGTTTACCGGCCGGTAACTAGAACCGAGAACCGATAGTAGCCCGTAGTTCGTGTTGTTCAAAGTCGTGATTTTAATTCCGCGCGCTCAGCAAAAATAAGTACAGAATACTACGGAACCGTTCGATAGTATAGTAAGGTCGTGACTGCCTGCCTTTATATATTATACCGGCGCCGGATTGATGAGCTGAGACCTGACATTTCTAAAGACGAGAAAATGCTGCTATTTTACGAAATACGGTACTGAATTTTCTCGTGTGGCTTTTGCGACCCCATCTTTGAACGTTCGTTACTTGAAGAATATTATACAATGTTGTGTGGGAGTAAAAGATAATATTCTTGTATGGTATTTTCAAACTGGCTAGTTATTTTTTGTTAAAGTATTTTAAATTGTTGATTGCTTTAGAATACTCAACAGTAAGACTACCAAGTCTTACAGTGCCATTGGCTTTTCTAGTCGCGACAAATTAAGAAGAATACCAAGTCGAATATTAAATGTTAGCACCGGTTTTTGGAAGTCAAAACGCAAGTTAAATTATGCGATTGACTGCTTTTAAAAATTAATTCAAGCAACCACAGCAGTTTCACAAAACTTTTTTTCTAAAATTTCTGGTTCAGTTTGGCTTTATTAAGGCCGTACCCTGACAAAAAAATCAGCATGAGATATGAGCATTCCTATTGGCCTAGCGGCACTGGTGGCGCATGAATTAAGGTAGTGAATACGCCCATATTTTAGAATAAAATCTTTATAAAATCGAATATTGGTCTTTTGAAAAAAATAAAACTTACAAAATGTTCGTTATCAAATTGTCTATCCATTAGTGTTAGTATAAAAAATAATTAATGAACACTTTACGAGGAGATGCATGCTATCAATAATTATTTCACATTATTATGGTTTTGTTGGAAGGAGATTAGTGAAAAATACCTCTTTAAAAAAAATGTGTACTACCATTTCAGAATCAACATTATGTAGAAATTAAATGTATTTTTATTAATTGATATTTCTTTTTAAATAAAGCAGTTTTTAAGAGCTATCTACTCTTAAAAACTGCACAAAAACGACTAGCGCGGCGTTTTGCTCGGGGAGGCGCCTTAACCCTAAATATTCTTAGCATGCAAATAGATTAAGAGACTGCGAAACTTAAATTATGATTCTATCTAGTATTCAAAGCTCAAATGCAGGATCACATACAACGCGATGCACGTATTTTATTGTACTTCTAGTTTATTATTCCTTTGAATTCATCTTCATTATTCATATCTACTGAAGCAAAATTCAACTTTTAACCTGACACACTACATTGCCTAGAAATACCTTTGACATCAGAACCTGGAAACATTCTGTTCGTTTTTCGAAAAAAATCCGTTGCTTCACAAATAGATGCTACCCGGTGACATTCTTTTCCTTTTTCGAAAAATATCCGTTGCATTTCAAATAGCTGGTCACATTTCCCGAAGTTTCCCGAAAAAAGCCGAATAAATATAGGTGAAAATGGAGTTTTTTGTAACTGGTTAATTTTAACTGTGGTGGTTTGTGTGTGGTTTGTTATTGTTTCCCTAATAAAATAAAATAAATCAATAAATAATAAAATACTCCGAATCATAAGTTCAAATAAACTTTATGTAAGGCATGTTCTACCGTTTAAAAAAAAAAAACATGTTTCATGCTTTTGTTTTTTCTGTAACATCGCAATACTTACAACCATTTTTGTATCCAATTAAAGAAATTCGTTTTATTAACACGCTTTTATTAGCTTGGTATGTATGTATCAATGTAACGGAATCTTTGAAAGTGATTTTCACCCCCTTCAAAACGTCGGATTGATTTAAAACTTTGCACACTTATCCAGGACCGATGACAATGCAACAGTTTAAATAGTTTGTCCCATTATCTTTACTAGGATCTTCAGGATTAGCGACTTTTTAGTTCAATTTACCATTAACGCGTGTTTTTTAGTTTTTAGAACTGCAATTTATTTTGGAAAATGAGTTGTATTGTAACCTGATATTTTTTGTTTCAGGTAAAAAACCAGTTCTCTGTGGACGTTCAGGGCCTTTGTCAGGTTCGAAGTGAAATATATTCAGGGTCGAACCGTCTAGGGTTTTACAGAGCTTACAGTCCATTCATCGAGCAGCCAGGTTGGAAGTAATAACAGGAGAAAAAGGTTTAAGCGAATCGGCTTTCGTGCCTTTTGTTATTTTGTTCTATGATATTGAAAAGTTGGAAAAGTGTTTTATTGAAGTGAGATTATTAAGTTTATTCAAATCGGAAACGGTAATTTATCTTAGTATCAAGACAGCTTAACTTGATGAAGTATTGCTCGGCAGTCTATTGCGCCACTTTTTCAACTTTTTGCTTTTGGCTTTGGGTGATTTTCTTTTTTTGTTTAAAAATAGCCTTTTCTCATGCTTGTTTAGAGTGTATAATGACAATCGTAAACTCTTTTTAGATAAATCCTTTTTCCAATTTCAATAAATAACTTTTGAATTATAATAATCCACGGGGTCCGTGTGCTCATTAAGTTTTTTGAGACATTAGCACAAAGCTCGTCGTCTCTTCACGTGGCTAGAGGGCTGACCTTTTCTTCGGCCAGAGAATCAGCATTGCCATTCAACGTGGCAATGTCTGGCAGCGATCTTGGCGAGTTTCCCATTGACATTGATGTGGACGAATTTTTTGATTCACAATGAGCTCTTTTTTCTCTCCCCTTTGTATTTATAGGTTTTGTTTTGTTATTAATCATGCGTTTTAATATATTCAAGTGTACCTATATCTTTATTTTGAATTAGTTTCAAACCTATCTTCTAAAAAATCTTATAAGCATGATCTTCAAATTATTTTCTCTTTCCTCACATCATCAGCCTATAAATGTTCCCACTGCTGGGACACAGGCCTCCTCTGTGAGAGGGAATGTGTCATTATCCACCACGCGGGCCCAGTGCGGGTTGAATGTCACATGTCTTCGAATTTTTGGTTCTAGGACATGCCGGTTTCCTCACGATGTTTCCTTCACCGTTTTGAGAGCAGTGGTGATGAAATAATTTACACAAAGTAAAGCGCCTGCCTGGGCTCGAACCCACGACCTACAACTTGTAAGTCGCGGCCGATACCACTGGGCCACCACTGCTCGTTTTCTTCTCTTCTCTTCGTCTGCTTCTCTTTCCTCATCTGCAAGCAAAACAAAGCAATAGGTTATTATTTGTTTACTAACCAATATTTGAATCACAATCAAGGTCGTAACACTCAACACCTTTATTGTCTGAATTACAAGACTGTGCGAAAATAATAAGATTTAATAACAGGTACATATAATACTCACAGCGGATCTTTGTGTCTCTGAAGTTGGCTGCAAAACCCTGCGCTGTAGCTATTTTTGTGTCATTGTTGAAAGTGAAGATTTTTAGTGAGCTTTTTTTTTTTTAAACGTTGCCCCACACTAGGAATTTCTCCTGTATCGCGGGTGCGTTTACAAACATATAAACTCACATACACAACACCCAGAGCCGGTACAACTATCTGTAGGTCACAGAAATATTTGTTCCGTGCGGGCATCGAACCCGCGACACGCAGCGCAGCAGTCAATCGCTCAACCACTACGCCAACCGTGCGCCCAAAGTTTGCCGCATCGTCCTATCTCGCTTACTCTATGAAGTATATTCGATGACAAACTGTTTCTTGCGCAATAGTTGACAGAGCCAACTTCAGAGTCACAAAGATCCGCTGTGATCATTATACCGACATAAATTTATTTTGCGTGAAAGAAGCATTTATTAAAATTGACGTGTTTAAACTATCTTTTGTCCCTTTACATTAAATTATAAACCATTTTTTCATCGTTTTTAGGGTTCCGTACCCAAAGGGTAAAAACAGGACCCAATTAATAAGACTCCACGATCCGTCTGTCTGTCTGTCTGTCTGTCCGTCCGTCTGTCACCAGGCTGTATCTCGTGAACCGTGATAGCTAGACAGTTGAAATTTTCAGAGATGATGAATTTCTGTTGCCGCTATAACAACAAATACTGAAAACAGAAGAAAATACATATTTAAGAGGGGCTCCCATACAACAAACGTGATTTTTTTGCCGTTTTTTGCTCGATATTAAAAACGGCAACCGGTAGACGCTTGAAATATTCACGGAATATTTAATTGTATATTCACTTCAAAAATAATAATGATTAAATTAAAATAAAATTAATTAAGGGGGGCTCCCATACAACAAACGTGATTTTTATGCCGTTTTTGCGATAATGTTACGGAACCCTTCGTGCGCGAGTCCGACTCGCACTTGGCCGGTTTTTCTACAGTATTTTATGTCCTCAAACTTTAAAAAAGATGTCTGCCTACCAGTAGATACTTTCAACTAAGTGGTGAACAAAGGTTTTGTCGTTGTTTACTAAAATATTTTTCCTAAGAAAAACCATATTTCATTACTTGCTGATAATAAATTAATAATGATAGTAATTTATTTGAATAATCTTCCTTAATATTTTTTATACAAAAACCATTTTATATAATGCTTGTAATTTGACAGTTTACATATATTAAATCAATAAATTGTTTATAACGACTTTTAAGTAGTTAATTAAATAAGTATCAAAAGATCGAAGCATTCGAGGTCGCGACATGGAAACGGCTTCTGTTCGATGTGGAAATTATTAATAGTGTAAATGCAAATTAATTAATATATGTTTCACAAGTCACCATAATTTTTATTAGGTATTTATTCTACCGACATTACAATTACAGAAAAATATACTTAACTAGCTGTTCCCCACGGCTTCGCTCCCGTGGACCACCCCACAGGACCCGTTTTGGGAATTAAAAAACCGGCCAAGTGCGGACTCGCGCACGAAGAGTTCCGTACCATTATCGCAAAAAACTGCAAAAAAAACACGTTTTTTGTATGGGAGCCCCACTTAAATATTAATTTTATTCTGTTTATAGAATTTGTTTTTATAGCGGCAACAAAAATACATCATCTGAATTTCAGATGTCTAGCTATCACGGTTCATAAGATACATCCTGGTGACAGACGGACAGACAGACGGATCGCGGAGTCTTAGTAATAGGGTCCCGTTTTTACCCTTTGGGTACAGAACCCTTAAAAACGTGTCTTTGATATTGATAGATACTTTATACCTGAAAAAAAGTATGAAAATAAAAGATCTTTAAGTATTCTGAATAGAACAAAACTTAATTAACCAAAGCCCGATCAATATCTTAAGTTAAATTAGAAGCTTTAGATTAGAGCAATAAATTACTCAAAAGTTAACCCTCAATAAATATGGATGACACATTAATCCTTTAACGAGAATAATTACTTTGTTAAGTTAAGGCCGTACACTGACCAAAAAATCAGCATGAGATATGAGCATTCCTATTGGCCTAGCGGCACTGGTGGCGCATGAATTACGGTAGTGAATACGCCCAGATTTTTTAATAAAATCTTTATAAAATCGAATTTAAAGTCTTTTGAAAAAAATAAAACTTACAAAATGTTCGTTATCAAATTGTCTATCCATTAGTGTTAGTATAAAAAATAATTAATGAACACTTTACGAGGAGATGCATGCTTATCAATAATGATTTCACATTTTTATGGTTTTGTTGGAAGGAGATTAGTGACACATATACATCTTTAAAAAAAAAAAGTGAACTACAATTTTAGAATCAACATTATGTAGAAATTCAATGTATTTTGATTAATTGATATTTCTTTTTAAATAAAGAGTAGATAGCTCTTAAAAACTGCACAAAAACGACTAGCGCGGCGTTTTGCTCGGGGAGGCGCCTTAATGAGTTTTTACACAGAAAAATAAAATTGTAAAGGGTCCGAAACCCTTCATGTTATTAGAACTAGATGGGTATTTTACGGTTGTTAGGTTATGTTAGGGTACAATGAGCCTAGCTAATGTACTTTCTTATGTTTAAAAGACTTATGATAGAAAGTCACTATACTTTAGTTGAGTTTTTACAATAAAAATACAACCGACTTCCAAATAAAAACAATTCAAAGTGAAAAATAACTTAAATTTCGGAAGACGGTGTTCCTGTTTTCGTTAGTTCTTATTTTGACACCGACTGCCGAAATTGATGTTAATTTTCACTTTCTAGTGTTTTATTTGTAAGACGGTTGTATTTTTTTGATATAAAAATATTTTTCACTTTTTAGTTGTGGTACATAATAGACAAGTAGGTAGGTATCTATCTATCTAACCGGTGGAATGAGAGTGCAATAAGTTGAACTGTACACATCTGCGAACCCCTTAGAGCGTACCGGCGTGATGTTATGTTATGAAATGGTATAAACAATAAACAGACATGCGGTTACGGTTACAGCAGTCCCGAGAGATTTGCCGTCATTTATTGAAGACTTATGTTGTATATCTCCGAAGTTCTTCATCAGATCTTCACCAAATTTATATGGGGCCAATTCAGAAACATAATGGCGCACGGTTGGCACAGTGGTTGAGCGATTGACTTCTGCGCTGCGTGTCGCGGGTTCGATTCCCGCACGGAACAAATATTTGTATGACGTACAGATAGTTGTTCCAGCTCTGGGTGTTTGTGTATGTGAGTTTATATGTTTGTAAACGCACCCACGATACAGGAGGAAATTCCTAGTGTGGGGCAACGTTTTTTTAAAGAAAAAATAAAAATAATTGAAACAAAAAAAGATTTTTCAGAATCGGTTCACAATTGACGGAGAAATCGGTGAACATACACAAAACAAACACAAACCGCCGAACAGCCGAACATAGACCCTCCTAATTTTTTGGAAAGTCGGTTAAAAATAAGCATTACCAAGGATGAGAGTGTTGGTAAGGACATTCCACGAATTAAAGGTTTGCATTTCTTAGAACTTTCGTCCCACAAGACTGTCACTATTTTAACCTACGACGCAATTTACAAAGAACAACGCCATTACTTATAATCTAAACTTAATACAGCCTTGACACATTAGAGAACGTAGCATAACCTCTGAACATTTTGTGTTTTAATGTCAAATTCGTTCACATCGTGACGCAAGCGCAGCTCTTAAGGTTACACTAGTCGAAAATTCTTCTATACAAACGTAGTCTAGGGATTATTCCACTGATTGACTATGTACGTTCAAAATAAAAAGTGATATCAATTTGTCTCATCATTATCTAGCTTTGTATGGAAGCGAAAAAGTAAAAAAATTAAATATATGAAAGTTATGAGCGTCGAAAGTTCCACATTTCAACACTAATTTTAACGCATTTTTGGGAGCGAATAAATACCATAAGAAGACGGAAAATTGCAAAACGGCCACCATACAGGGATAGATTATTAGTCCAACAATGCAAATAATTTTATTTTGAACAGATACGTTTAGTCGTTTTTTCATGATATCCAGACTCCCAAAGATCTGTTTAAACAATTTCGCGCACTCGGTTTCGTCCTAAATAATTATCCATTTCGCTACAAATTTGCAATAGTGTGTATTCGTACGCGAACTAGCTTCCTACTGCTCATCACAGCATCTATCTTTGCCGTACGTGTTGTCGGTTGATATAAAATGCATTTTAACCCCGCGCACAAAATAGTTCGTGCCGTCGACTAGTGTACCCTTAAGGTCGGTACACATTACGGCGCGTTCAACCGCAGGCTTGGAGCACATAATGTGAGAACCGAATTCTGGGAATAGTATTAACAATGCATTAAAGCCTTTGTATTTCAATGTATCGCCTTTCAAGGTGAACTGATTTGAAGTGAACATGAATCTTGTATTCCTCAAAAGGTTTATGGGATACTAGCGGACGCCTCGCGGTTTCACCCGCGTTGTTCCCGTTCCCGTGGGAATACAGGGATAAAAAGTAGCCTATGTCACACGGGGATAGTGAAGCTTACCAACGGTGAAAGAATTTTTGAAATCGGTCCAGTAGATTCGGAGTTTATAAAGAACATACATACATATTTTCACATTTATATATATATAGATGATAATGCCATCGAGACGATAGCATTGATTGACTTCTCATGGTAGTTAAGAGCTGCTCTATCATGTGCCCGTATGTGACTAGCATTCTATGCAACTTTGACCGAAAAACTCCGAACGCAAAGAGGAGATGTCAGAACATCATTGATGATTTGATTTGTAGCTGTTGATTGTTTAACTATAAATTCATCGCGTTTTTATAGTATTTTATTTATTTATTAACCATCAAGAATACAAGCTCTTATAAAAAGTTAATAAAATAAAAAAACCAGACTGCTTAAAAAGCGAACTAAAATGATGTAAACAAGAAGAAAATCTTGCTGTGCAGTCGGAGGATACATATTCGCGAGCTGGCTGACCAAAACCAGATGTTATTTTAGTTCGCTTTTGAAGCAGTCGGGTTTTTTTTATTTTATTAACTTTTTTATTTACAACTGTTTAGTTGTACCTATTTTTTATTTTCGAATGACTTTAAACATATAAGTGGTATATATTTTTGTAATCACCTCTAAAAACCCTTAATTTTGATACCCCACTCGATGGGTTTAATAATAAAGAAAATAATTTAGTTTAAAATAATTGCAACACTTACAATATGGCTCCCAAAATCCGCCATGTTTCTTTTTTTTAACGGCACTTATCTAAGAACACTTGGGCGGCCAAGACCTATCTAACGATGTCTTAGTTATAAAAATCCGTCAAGTGGTTTGAAAGATACGAGGTACTAAAGAATATTACAAACATACAAGATACGCGCGAAAAACATAACCCTTTCCTTGCAGCCGGGTAAAAAGTACAAGTGTTTATTACATCTACATTATACCACAATAGATCCCAATGGGTCGAAGTGTCCGAGTTATTTCTCGGCCCCTCCATAAGATAAGATAACTATTGGTCTTTAGTATGGGGCAAGTGCCTTCTCCACGGGCAAGTCCATTGCCATTAATCAATCAACGTTCCTGAAAAAATCCCAAAGGAAAAACCCACCCAAACTTTTCGTACCGGGAATCGAAAACGCAGAATCCCGTTTTCAGCAGTAACCCTCGCGACCTTGCAAATTATGAGAATAAAAGCGTTAGAAAACCCAATAGCACAGTTTTAAAGGTCATTTTCCCATACAGGTAGGAAACATAAATTTCACGGTAACGACTTTTGCGCGGGATGAAAACCTAAATAAAGATGTTTTCATCAATTTATGTTTTCAGTTCTTGGTGCCTTCATTTTATTTTATTGGCTAGTCGTTATAGCAGTGGTTCCCAACCATTATTGACCTAGGACTACTTTGATTTCTTTGTTGTTAGCAGAGACAAGAAGTCTGAAAGAAAATTTAACTGTATTAATCCATAAATAATAAGTTTCTGTATCTTAAATTAAAAACTTATAATATTAATATTCTTTCAAATTGAAATAACGATCTTAAGGAAACACATTTCAGATACAAACTTGAAATCAGTTAGCGTCAACCTTTTACGGACCTCATTTTAGCTCTTGCGGACCACATGATGCGTTATACGGACCGTACTGTGTGGATTCTGACAGATATTATGGGTATCTACAACTACCATTAAAGTCCCCACGGATGTACCCCTACATGTTTGCCTCCATTTTAAATCCTGGCTACATCTTTTAGCTTGGTAGAAGTGTCTACATAAACCAAAATAACCTTCAGTATCACAGACATAAAATTAAATTTATATCTGTGTGTAAATACCGAATAGTACCTACCGATTATTTTTTCTGGTTGGCTCACGTTTGATCACGTTTTGTTTCCTGGAGAGCTAGCAACAGGTAACGCAGAGTCTAGCTGACTGATCCTTTCACCAAATTGACTCAAACTCCACCTGATGATAAGCAATGATGAAGCACGCTTGCCCAGTAGAAACCGCAATTCACTGTTGACTTATTGAATCCCAGGTTGTAGCTATCAGGAAACACAGACTCCACCAGGGAATGCCCACTCCTTAGCCGTACGCACAATGAAAGTAAGGAAATACTTTCGAACGGATTTTTGTTGTTGCATTCGGTGTGTTACGCAATAGTCTGCATTGACCTTTATTGCAGTTGATGGATGATCAATGTGTATTTGAGTGGGACACTAATAAGTTGGTTTAGGATATACTTAACTCTTTTAAGGTCAATTAAAATCAATGAACTTGTAAAACGTTGTTTCGAATACACCTACTCCTACTACCAAACCTACGTAGATGTTTTTCTCTGAGGCAGCATATTAGATTTAGGATGTATCAATCTACATTCCTTTGGGACAACTGATAACATATGTAAACCAGGTATGTATAGAAGAAGAAGAAAGAAAGAAAATTTGTTTATTCTGCACAAAATAAACGCACAATACAAAATAAAGAGCGGCATTCACTATAGGTACAAATTACCCAAAAGCCTCGTATTTAAAACGATTTTTTTTTTGTCTATTGCTTGACAGTACACAGTTATCTGTGGGTGACAGGCCAAAGACAATTTACTTGCGTAATATGTTTCGACATTACCAAATAAAAACAAACAAAACAATCACAAATTAAACGAAATGCCGATTACTGAGTGGAAAATTATCCATCTTTGACACAAGCATGTATGTGTCTGCCAACCTATTAAACGTTTCAAGCTGTGGTTCCATTATACAGTTTACAGTCCAATCAAGAACACGCACCAGCCACTAAACAAAACACACTTTCGCTAAACCTAAATTACACACTCACCATCAAAACTATATGTTTTGACGTTTCCATTTTCAAAACACATAACGAACATTCTCACACTTGCCGAACTTAGCCGAACTGTCACCTTTCAACCCGGACACCGCCTAATGGGCTAAAGACAATAGTTATGGGTACCACCGTAACCTTTGTTGCAAGTCCAAATCACCGTAATTATAGTTTTTCGACGCGAGTGAAAGTACTAGGTAATGGCGGTCGAAAATGTGTTGCCGCCATCTTGGATTCTTTTCGTGCGTTATGTCTGTGATGTAACGACTTTGTTTTATTGTTTGTATGGTTAATTTGCTGTGAAGGGAATGTGTTTATACGGCAATTATATTTTATTGGAGATTTGATGGCTAGGGAGATGCAGGTCGTTTGATACAAAAGAATATTGTTGGCCTTGACCTTTAGGATATGATAAATAGACCCACTCTTCCGCACCTAGACATCCACCATTTATTTCGTGGTGCGTGCAGGCTCCCTTTCTGTGAGAGAGAATGGGGAGTAAACCACCACGCGGGCCCAGTGCGGGTTGGTGGATGTCACCTGTTTTCGATTTTTTGTTCTAAGACATGCCGGTTTCCTCACGATGTTTTCCTTCACCGTTTTGGGAGCAGTGGTGATGAAATAATTTACACAAAGTAAAGCGTCTGCCTGGGTTCGAAACCACATCCACCAACCTCCGCACTGGCGCATGGCTGATGATGATGCTGCATAGAAGACATACAGGTATAAGTGTAACCACAAAACACTATATCTCAAGATACACTGTATTATCATTTTAGGGCAGTTTTTTTCTGTTTTGCAATAATCTTCTCTGAAGCTGTTTTTTGTATGAGCCACCACTCATGTCACTCGTTGTCAACGTTAGTTACATTGCAACTCCCACGCATTGCATTTATTCAAATTAGACATCTGCCCTTGCACTCCAAATCATTCACAAAACACCTATTATTAAATCCGACACTCACTTGTTTGACAACCTTAGCTTCCCAAATATGGGTGCAGCCTAGATTCATCACTTTGACGTAGGTAGTAAGGTCTGGATTCCAATGTCAATTGAAATATCGCTCAGTTGCATTGTTGGGAGTCACGAATTCATCACTTATCACGTAGGTTGTAAGATCTAGATTCCAATGTCAATTGAAATGTCGTTCTGATGCATTGTCGGGCGTTACGAGGCTTTTCCGGGTATATTTGATACGGGTCTATCAGGCTCCATTAAAGTTGGATGGGAGGAAGAACTGTATGGTGGAAGTCTGGCTTCCGGATTGATGGCAGGGAAGTGGATTTTGTAGGTAACTTGTCGGAAATGAGTTTCCTTAGATCGTTTGTTGCCGGTGTCTGTAGAATCAACTCATGGCGATGCCAATGACGTGGTGATTATGAATAAGGTGAAAAAGTGGGGGGTAATAACTGTTATAAGTATGACGTGTGTACCTGTGTGTTTGTGTATCTGTCTGTGGCGTCATAGCTCCTAAACGGATTATCCGATTTTGATTTAAAAGTGACATTATCGGACGTGTTCTTAGCTATGTTTGATGAAAATCGGTTCAGCCGTTCAAAAGTTACGGGCGTTTTATGTTTGAATCGGGGTATTTTCGCAAGATATCGTGTCATAATTACGTGTTCGATAGATTGTTGATCGAAGCGTGTCTACTACTACATCAATTAAGTAAAAAGTTTTCGAGGATTTAGATTAAAAAAAAAAAACTTGATATTGGGTATTGTTGAAAGAATGACTGAAATAAATATGGCATTAGTTCTATACGTTACGATTTAAAAACAAGACTTAATATACTTACAGTCAATAAAGCACATATATTCCGTTGAGCTAGCAGTTGCCGAAAGAAAAATAAAGAGATACACAATTTTATTTGAAATCACAACTCCCATATTGTCATAACCGTGCTCATTGCTAGAAACTGCTAGAAACAAACAATCTACCACATTCGTGCGGTACACTCGCGCACAGTGCACAATAACACGAAGGACATCTGTTAACACAAGTACACTTACTGCCAAGTTTATTATACACTTGTGCTGCACAGACTAGAAGAAAATAACAACAATATGAAGGCTATCATCACGTACCGAGATAGGTATATAGTACATCATCATCATCTGCCTAGCCTTTTTCCAAACTATATCGGGGTCGGCTTCCAGTCTTACCGGATTCAGCTAAGTACCAGTGTTTTACATGGAGCGACTGCCCATCTGACCTCCACAACCCAGTAACTGGGTAACCCGGTACCCCTTGGCAAGACTGGTGTCAGATCTCAAGCTTATGACTACCCGTAACGACTGTCAAAGATCTTCGAATGACAGTCGGGAACAACGGCTTAACGTGTTTTCCGAGGCACGCAAAGGAAACTCGGTATGTTGAAATGGTCCCCCATCCACGGACCGACCTCGTCAAGCGTTGCTTAACCTTGTTGATGGACCCGTGCGGCTGTTATTATTTAGCCACGAGCTCCTCTTACAACACTTAGATAGGTACATCATCATCATCATATCAGCCGAAAGAGGTCCACAGCTGGACTTAGACCTTCACAAGTGTCACCATATCAATCGGTTCTGTACGTCTCCCATCCAGCGGATGCCCGCATCCTTGACATAGTCATCGCTCCACCTATTGGGCGATCTTCCAAAGCTACGTCTTCCAATACGCGGTCGCGACTCCAGCACCTGTAGCCAAGTTGACTATATACAATCGATAACGCTAGTAGAAAACGAATCAATGTATGGGAATGACACATCTGTACGTTAAGTCACGTGGTCAGACCATACAAATAGAAGGCGTTAACGATTGTAGAAAGAGATTCGATACGAAACGTTTGTAATTTGGCTAGGGGGGCAGAACTTTTCGGCCCCATCGACCAGAGAGATAGCTTGTACACTTACTGCCAAAATATTGTACACTCATGTTGCAAGCATGCTAGTTGAAAATAACAACATTATGAGGGCTATCACGTCACCTGCCCGCAATGTGGAGATTGCGTGATTGTAGTGACAAATAGTGACAAATCTACTGGTGGTACAGTCGAGCACATAACCTTTTGTTTTTATATTTCTTAAAAGCATGGCAGCTTGTTGGAGCCAGCTTTCAGTTTAACCGGATGCAGCTGGATACCTACCAATATTTGTCATGGAGTGCCTATCTGACATCTACATTCTACAACCCAGTTAAGAGGAAATATGGGCAGAGAGCGCCGACTGAACTTCCTTAGTAAAAGATATAATTCGAGGTTTGGCTCTCGTCTCTATCCTCCTCCAATATTGGACCAATTTAAAAGATATTCCGTAAACTGAAAATTAAAGATATATTCTATGTCCCTATGTTTTCCTTTTTGATAATACTACTAATCTTTAGAAGCACTAGAGCCCTCAAAAAATGCTCAAAATTGCGCTGTCAACAGAAGCTTAGTGTGCAAATTTGACAAATATTAATGAAAAAAGGAGAACATAGGGACATAGTTTATATCTTACTTTACCAGTTTAAGGAATATCTTTAAAATTGGTCCAATATTGGAGGAGGAAAGAGACGAGAGCCAAAGCTCGAATTATGACTTTTTACTAATGAAATTCAGTCGGTGCTCTCTGCCCATACAGACGAGGGAGTTTTGTCCGCAGAGGTAGCAGAGGTAAAACGCTGTTCTTAGAACGCGTGATCGCAAACCGTGCGCATAACACGACAGCGGTTAAGTAATTGTAAAGTAGTGATGCTCCACGTCGTCAAAGACGGTCATATTTAGCCAGGTTTGTCGATGTCGGTGAAACTTGTTTTGGGACTCCTAATTGTAACCTAAATCAGATTTAGACATAATTTATGTATTCAAATCAGCATTCTTTTATGGCAATTCTAGACAGTGTGAAGTTACAGCTACTGCGGACAAAAGTCCCTCGTCTGTGCAGGCCTTTACAGAGTAAGCGGGTAATTTGGCAGGACTATTTGTGAAGCTGGAAGCTTGGCATTCGTTGCCCACTCATCATAATAATTTGGAATCTGTGTGTGTTCATGCCAATTTACAATACTCAATGCCAAATTCTTAAGCTTACTATATTTTGGGCACATCTGGCGGCAGTATTCCAATTTCACACTTAATTGCCGATTTAGCGTTATGTGTTGGAAATATAATGTTGTAAATCCTTTTATCCTGTTTTCAAGAAAACATAAATTATCCTTGAATTTACCAAACAATAGTCTAACGACTGCTTCCTCGAATGTAATTTTGTCCTAATGAATGAGATCCTAGAAAGGAGGAGGAGCTCGTGGCTAAATAATAACAGCCGCACGGGTCGATCATCAAGGTTAAGCAACGATTGACGAGGTCGGTCAGTGGATGGATGACCATTTCAACATACCGAGCTTCCTCCGTGCTTCGGAAAGCACGTTAAGCCGTTGGTCCCGGCTGTCATTTGAAGATCTTTGACAGTCGTTACGGGTAGTCAGAAACTTGAGATCTGACACCAGTCTTGCCAAGGGTTGTCGTGTTACCCAGTTACTGGGTTGTGGTCGCCCAGTAACTGGGAACTGATGCTCGACTGGAAGCGGACCCTAATATAGTTGGGTAAAGGCTTGGCAGATTGATTGAATGCAATAAATTCTCTAATAAAAGGAAGCATGCATAACGTAGGTTATTCCTTTATTTAATCTCAAATTTTTTAAACTACATAATTTATCTATTAGTAGACACGCTTCGTTTAAACACGTAATTATGACACGATATATTGCGAAAAAAACCCGATTCAAACAGTAAAACGACCATAACTTTTGAACGGCTCAACTGATTTTCATCAAACATAGCTAGAGCAATACCGATAATGTCACCTTTTAAACAGGAAAACTAAATTAAAATCGGTTCATCCGTTTAGGAGCTATGATGCCACAGACAGATACACAAACACACAGGTACGCACGTCAAACTTATAACAAACCCCGTGAGGGTTAAACATGTATTTCAATGAGACCATTAAATGCACTTTTTATGTAAAAATATTAAAAATAAATGTTGATTCTAGTTTCCAATTCCAAAGGGTACCAACGCCCATAACTTTTGAACGGCTCAACAGATTTTCATCAAACATAGCTGGAGCAATCCCGATAATGTCACCTTTTAAACAGGAAAACTAAATTAAAATCGGTTCATCCGTTTAGGAGCTATGATGCCTCAGACAGATACACAAACACACAGATACACACGTCAAACTTATAACAAACCCCGTCGGGGGTTGAAAATTTATTTCAATAAGACCATTAAATGCACTTTTTATGTAAAAATATTAAAAATAAATGTTGATTCTAGTTTCCAATCCCAAAGGGTACCATCGTTATTCTCATGGAACTTTTAGAAAACTAACATTCATTAATAAAAAGTCGTTTAGTCTTTTGTTCACTAGTTCAAAGTAAAGTTTACTTACCGGGATGTCTTTGACAAATTACTTCTTCAACCGTGACGAACATAAAACACCGGTCAAGTGCGAGTCAGACTCGCGCACGAAGGGTTCCGCACCATTATACGACCATTATACCAAAAAACGGCAAAAAAACACGTTTGTTGTATTGGAGCCCCCCTTAATTTATTTTATTTTAATTTAATAATTATTATTTTTTGAAGTGAATATACAACTAAATATTCTGTGAATATTTCAAGCGTCTACCTGTTTTTTTTTTTGCCGTTATTAATATCGAGCAAAAAACTGCAAAAAAATCACGTTTGTTGTACGAGTATGGGAGCCCCCCTAAAATATTAATTTTATTCTGTTTTTAGTATTTGTTGTTATAGCGGCAATAGAAATACATCATCTGTGAAAATTTCAACTGTCTAGCTATCACGGTTCATGAGATACAGCCTGGTGACAGACGGACAGACAGACAGACGGATCGTGAAGTCTTAGTAATAGGGTCCCGTTTTTACCCTTTGGGTACGGAACCCTAAAAAGGTCGCGGCTACCAAAAGTCCAAAAAACAAAAACAAATTATCAAAGATGGCGTTTACTTAAAGAACAAAAGCACTTACTTTTAATGTTTGTATCACGTTTCCTTGGGACTTGGTTTTTTGACAACCACAAAAGTGATTTATCATTAAGAGAGGGTTCATTGTCGTGAGTGGGAATCATGCGCGTGTACAGCAGCCTAATTGCGTAAGTGAATTCTCCAAAGCAAACAAGTCGATTCTTTTCCGAAAACGACTTTGCGTATTGCATATTACACTCTGAAACGGAAAGGTTATGTATGCTCCTTTCCATTACCAATATTTTGATGTAGAATTTATTGTAAAGAATGAACGAAAGCGGAAGAATCGAGATAAAACTTCACTATTGGTATTGTGTAATGTTCGAGTTTGATGAAACATAACGCAGTAGATGAATTTCAACTCTAAGGAGGATTTTTGTACTCTTTCCAAATTAGTTTCGCAATATCGAAAAACTTGAAAGAAATGATTCTGATTCTTTGAAGGAATCGACTCGACTTCGTGCTTAAGTAAACCCTCTGTGTGTCTCATGTCCCGACATAGCGAGCGACGTTACTGTTGTCCAGCAGACCCTCTTTTGGCAAAAAACATGATGATAATGACCTACAAATGTTAGGCAAGGTTTTCGCGAATCCTCACGACAACAATAATGATATAGCGCTTTATTTCTTACATGGCCAAAACAGCTGATCACGCAAAACAAACCCAGCAATACAATTTACTGTAACGACTTCTGTGTCCAGCAGTACACGACATCTATGATCGTGTGTAACGGGTTACAGCAACGTTTTAACGACTGCCCGCACGCGACGCCGTGATATTTTAACTTAATTGCATTGCTTACTGTACAGTTACTGATTTTTGTTTGCCTATTTACGTGTTATCTGAGCTGTGGCTTAAACAATGATGATGTGCGGTCGTGAGAAAGTATTTTAGGTTGCGATGAGAAACCACACCATTGGGACTAGACCTGGAAAGGTCTAGGCGATAAACGAAGACGATTGTTCCACGAAATAAAGCAATAACAAACTATAATACGTGTACGCACCTTAATTTGCTATATCTGCTTTGCTATTTCGCTGCCCGCCTTTCGTTGATATTTCACCACAGTTGAGTTTGGGATGATGGTCACGAGCTGCTCAGGTAGACATCAAGCAGCTGATCCGGATTAACCTCTGCCGAAGAGATCGCGAGATATGCGCGTGCGTTCAGAGAGAGACGTAAAAGTGACAGACGGTTGTGACGTCACGTATGACAACTGTAAAGACAGTTGCGATTGCCACTGCATAAATCGATTGGAAATTTGGAACATCGTGTGTTGCCCGAAAAGAGATAAATTACTTTATACGATGACGAAACAGATGATTTGTTCTATTTCAGGGGTTCATGGCTAAATGACAACACCGATGTATTTTCAGGGTTATGCAAAGTTCCGTGGATAACACGAAACGAGCGATACCATTAGTGCGAGCCTATCAAACACAAAAATATCATGGTCCATGATGTTTCTCGGCAACCATGTTATCCTGCAAAGTTGTTTCCGGTAGTAATTGTACATACCTGCTGAAAAAAATCAGCCTTGCAGTATATTTTAGTCTGCTTTGACTCGGCAAAATGTACTGGACGGCAGATTTTTTTTCTTTTGAGATGATTTTCGCATAAACCGTTCTTTGATTGATATCTAATACTTGGAAAATTTTGGCTGGTCATTAAAAATTTACCTGGAATAGATAGTTGAACTCATCTTTGCGCGCGGCGCCATGTGTGCGTGCGCTTGTTATTGACATAGCTAAGAACACTCTCGATAACGTCACCTTTAAAAAAATGAACTCAAAACAAACAAAAAAGAACTCGCCGCGCACGAATGGTTCAGTACCATTATCTCAAGAAACGGCAAAAAATCACATGTGTTGTATGGGAACCCTACTTAAATATTTATTTTATTCTGTTTTTAGTATTTGTTGTTGTAGCGGCAACAGAAATACATCATCTGTGAAAATTTCAGCTGTCTAGCTATCACGGTTCATGAGATACAGTCTGGTTACAGACGGACAGATAGACAGACAAACTAAGTCAAAATCGGTTTATCCGTTTTGGAACTTATACGAGTAACACCCCTCTCCCATACCATAGTTGGGCTAGACAATAATTATGATTCGGTTCAATTTGACTTTCAAATCTACTTAAGGCAAAAATTATGCATCAAAGTTCCTACTTCCGGATCGTTTACAACCAAAAGTCAAAGTTGAATATATCTTATAATTATCCTTATACGGTATTTCTGTAGCCTTAGGGGCAAATAAACACTTCCATATTCGCTTGACAAATTATCCTTTCAAATATCCTTCATTGTCACAAAAATTATAAATTTTAATTCTTGACAAACCGGGGCATTTAGCTGATTTAACATTGTCACTGTTGTCCTACATTTAAATTTATTTAACTAATATGTAACATGGCCGTTTTGGTTCGCTATTATGTATTTACTAGTTTCTGCCTGCGGTGTCGCCCGCGCGAAAGTCGAAAACCATCCCGAGGGTACATATGCCCGGGAATAAAAGTTTCCTAAATGCTATTCCTGACTATAGTCTAGGTAAATATATGCCAAATTGCGTGAATAAGTGACAAACATACACACTCGCAAACTTTCGCCCTTATAATATTACTAGCTTGCCAGCGGCGCCAACGCCAACCGTGTCGTCGGCGTTTTTTAACATTTTATTTAACTAGGTACACGATACCACTTGGCAAAACTGAAGTTATATTTTCTGGCTTCTGACCACCGTGACGACTGTCAAAGATCTTGACAACCGATACCAACGGCTTAAGGCTTAGCACGCAGTGCGATTTTTATTCGCGCGATTTTTTTCCGCCCATTCTTTGACCTATGAAATTGTATGAAATATTACCGCAAGAAATCCGTGTTTTACCACAGAATCCACCGCATCACGGCGCGGATTAAATTCGCGCGAATATTTGGAAGTCTATGAACAGGTTCTACCTGAAACAAAAAATCGCGCGGAATTTTTCCGCAGTGCGTATTAGTCAAATTCAGTACGCGGACAAAGATTTTTTCGCGCGAATAAAAATCGCAATGCGTGCTAAACCTAACGCGCTTTTCTAGGTAAGGAGGAGATCCGGTAGGTACTGGATGGTCACTCATCCATGGACCGACCTCGGCAAGGGTTGCCGAGGTCGATGCTTAACGTTATTTTTCTACTCCTCAGGATCCAAGACAGTTAAATTTATTCGGCGGGACTTCGTCGAGCTTCATTGCCTCGGCGCTTTTCTGGTGGTCGCCACTGTTAATTCTGGTTTTTAACCGACTTTCGAAAAAGGAGGAGGTTCTATGTTCGACTTCTTGTATGTTTTTTTTTTATGTATGTTCACCGATATCTCCGTCAATTAAGGACCGATTTATTTATTTTTTTTTGTTTGAAAGAGTATGTTTCGAAATTGGTCCCATTTTAATTTGGTGAAGATCTGGTGAAGAACTTCGAAGATATACAACAGAGCTCTTCAATAAATAACGGCAAATCTCTCGGGACTGCTGCAATCGCATGTCTGTTTATTTATTTATTTATTTATTTATTATATACTTTATTGTACACCACTTAAATAATTACAGGACAAAAAACATTTACAAAGATAAGTGTACAATGGGCGGTCTTATCGCACAGGGCAATCTCTTACAGACAACCTTTGGATGGACTGAACGAGAGGAGATAGACATAGGGCTGTCAGTGTACAAAAAACTGTCTTAAATAATATTACTTATATATTACATAAAATACATACATACAAATAAAATAATATACTAATAAATATCAAATATAGAGCAGAGAAAGGAGAAGAATAGTTACAGAGAAAGGAAATGCTCTTTCACCATTTTTTTAAATATAGGTAATGTTTGCGCACGTCTTACCTCAATAGGTAATGCATTCCACAAACGAGCTGCTTGAACCGTGAAAGATTTGTCGAAGAACGATGTGGAATGCATACGAATGCTTAATATTAGGTTTTCCGATGATCTCAAGGATCGAGAATGTGTGTCACAGAGGAACTGAAAGCGTTCTTTAGGATAAAAAGGACTAGAAGGATTAAAGAGTACATTATATAGCAATGAAAGTATGTGGGCACTCCGGCGAATAGGAAGCCATTTGAGCTTGGTTCGGAATTCAGAAACATGGTCATACTTGCGCAAGCCAAATATGAACCTGATACAGAGATTTTGAAGTCGCTCAAGCTTGTCCAATTGGTCTTGGGTGAGATCGAGATAGCTGGCATCAGCATAGTCCAGGATAGGGAGAAGAAGAGATTGTGCTATCGCCATTTTAGTGGTGACAGCGGAGAAATGAATTGAACTTATATAATAAAAACATGACTAAGCGGTTCTCGTGGCCAAGTACCTCATAACTACCGCACGGGTCGATCTCTTGCAATCCCACCGCACTATCCCCAAACAAGTGCAACTCCTGAAAAAAACTTTTTTACAAAAAAATACTACCGACTTCCAGAAAACTACAAAGTGAAAAATAACTTTATTTTTGGAAGTCGGTGTCCATAACGCAAAAAAAGGGTACCTACGAAAGACACCGACTTCCAAAAATAAAGTTATTTTTCACTTTGTAGTTTTCTGGAAGTCGGTAGTATTTTTTTGTATAAAAGTTTTTTTTCAGAAGTTGCACTTGTTTGGGGATAGTGCGGTGGGATTGCAAGAGATCGACCCGTGCGGTTGTTATGAGGTACTTGGCCACGAGAACCTCTTAGTCATGTTTTTATTATATAAGTTCAATTCATTTCTTCGCTGTTATGTATTTATTATGTAATACTTCACGATACTGATTGATTATATATGGTTATAAACTCTATTAATTCATCATTTATTCGATTTTGATTGCATACGATTGCTTGTTGAGTTTTTATGTTGGTTACGGAAATTTAGGCGCCATTTTAAGCTAGTGGAACTTAGTAATTGTTGGTTTTTGTGTGACATGGTTTTGACAAGGTCGTTTATGTATCCGGAAGTGTTGGTGAATGTGTTTTTACTCGACTGCCAAGGAAGGATTATGTTTTTCGCGCGTATCTTGTAAGTATGTATGTATATTTGTTTGTTATTTTTTTATTACCTCATATCTTTCAAACCGCTAGATGGATCTTTTTAATAAAGAGATCGATAGAAAGGATTTTGGGCGCCATATTGTGCAGCGTGCCAATTTTATTTTCTTCGAACCCATAAAATGGGGTATTAAAACGAAGGGTTTTTAGAGGTGTATAAAAATAGTACATTATGGTACAAGTGTGCAATGTTGGTGATTAACGCTGAGGCGCCATTGAGACCCGAGCCGTAGGTGAAGGTCTTAAGAGAGCCGAGGACGGTAATCATCAATACACACGTGTATCATACGACGCTTTTCAACACACTTGTGAAGAAAATAATACAAAAAAATCATTTTCAACAGTAAAAACGAGTTGTGAAAATTTTTCACAATGGCGGGCAAAATTAATCAGTTTTCCTATGCGCGCGCATCTAACAATGGCGATCGGCCATAGACTAAAATAATGTTTTTTTTTGGCTTTTCGCGGATGGCGTTTTAGCCACCTACAAAATGGAGAATTTCAAGTTTACTTTATTACAGAGAAAACAAAAGTTATATTTGAGTGAAAGTTTTATTTATTAAACACGTGCAAGTTGAAATTATCTATTTAAATACGAAGTTGCATGAAATGAGCAAGCAATAGGTACATTAATTTATTTGTACTATTGAGCACGATCTTTTTTGTATCGAAACTTTTTTAAGAACAAAGCAACTCAACCAATAAATTAAAAAAAAAAACCTATAACTCACTTGTGAATAATAGCAATGAAAAAGTCACAGTTTGATAACAGGTATCATTATGTGCCTAATTGCGGTGAAATAAGAGCCACTTTATAAGCAAGTGTGTTGAAAAATATATTATTATACCACTTATATGTTTAATGAAAATGGAATTATAACTAAAAAGTAAATAAAATCAAATAACCCGACTGCTCCATGTAAACCAGAAGAAAAGCCCGCTGTCGGCGAATATATTTTATAGTTTGGGTCAGCCAGCTCGCGAATATGTATCCTCCGATTGCACAGCATGTTTTTTTTTAAATCCTGTTAAAAACTTTGTAACCGACGGATAATGGTTCAGTGTGTCAGACACTGAACCATTATCTGTCGGTTTAAATGCTGCAGTTTTCTAGTTACATCATGCTTAAAACCCCGCACACAAATACTTTCAAGTTAATGATACATTCGATTATGAACACATAATTGATGTAATAACATTTTAAAATATGTTGGTACTGATAGGTATGTTCATTTACATACAGTTAGTTACTAGACTGTTTATTCCACTATTTTCACACAACAGTACAATCTACTGCAACAATTTTTTAAATCTATATAGGTATATGGTTAGTATAACAATTTCTTAAAGGTTAGCACCGCATGCTAATAAAAGAAAGTGACAAAACAAATAAAATTAAAATCTAAAGAAAAATTTATGTCAAACTTAAAAAAAAAAAAACGTAATCAAAATTAAGTTAATAATCAAACAATTAAATCAGTACAATTAAAGTTACAATCAAAATTGAAAAAAAACAAAAAATTAAAAGCAATTATCAATAATCTTAAGCTCTCGATACCACACCAAACTACTTGATTAAGTTTTTATTATTGTTGTTCCTTTTTAAAAAGCCCGTCAATGTTTTTTGTAAAATTACTCGCTTCTAAGACATACTGGTTCACTGTGGCGTTGTTTGCTTGCGATCACTAATTAAATATGGACGGCGTACCGCAATCTATCAAAGTGAATAAATAACCTGAGGTTCTTCCCTAAGGATCCACTTCGTCATTTTCTAGGATAAATACCTTACTATGTACCTAATGAAGTGGTTTACTGCTAAGTAAATTAAATATGGGAACAGGAAAACGACCCATGTAGTTTATTATTTAGATAATCTAGATAAAATGATTTCCTGTTTAATAAAAAGTAAAAAATCCAAAATGGCTAAAATTTCCATTATGGGCCGCTGATTTAAGGCGCGGGAGGGGGGGGAGAGGGGGGGGAGGGGGTGGAAACGCCCCCTGTACCATCCCCACAACTCGGAGCCCCATGGTTATGGAGATATCCATGGTTAAAGTTTTGAGGTTAGAATAAAAATTTCATCAATTTCCATTGATTTTTGGGGCGGGAAGGGGGGTAGGGATGTGGGGGGGTAGGGGGGCTACCCTCCTGTACCATCCCCACCACTCGGAGCCCCGATATCCATGGTTAAAGTTTTTACAATTACTATTTAACAACAATGTCGACGGAGCCCCGCTACGCGGGGCTCCTATTTCTGTCTAAAGGGTCTAAAGTAACCTAACACGAAGAAGATGACGGGAGCTGAGTTCGCTCGCTTTGCTCGCTCACTTCAGCTGCCGTCATCTCTTCGAACCTAACCTGTCCGTGTCGGGGTGCCCTAAGTTCCCGAGCTCGCTTCGCTCGCTCTTGGACTAATTCATTAAGTCCACATGGAAAGTGGGTGCTCTGATTCGGTTTTGGGTATTTCGGATATTCACATAGTAAATAAAACACGATGACTAACACTGACAGTTATGAGTTAACACAAACAAAGAAGCGTGGCGTTGCTTCACGTTCCGTTCCACAGTGTAAACAAAATTTGGTATTTTTTGTGTAAAAAAGTCAATGTAATTGCATAATGCACCATGGTTATTGTGCACATTAATTACACACCAAATAAAATATGTGAGTAAGTGAAAATAAAATTATATTTAAATAAAAAATATGACTTCAAATTTAATAAAATACTACTCTACGTCAACGGAACGTGAAATGCGAACTTTGACGTTTACCATGACAATTTATCTAACCTTAAAATTTGCACAAAACAAAATATGTATGGGAATTTTAAACATTTTTTTCTCGAAAACCGTGATGCTCCGAGTTAAGAAACTTTGGAAAAAGCTTTCTATTTATGAGTACTATCTATAAAAAAAAATGGACTTCCAAATCAGCGGCCCATAAAGGAAATTTTATCCTCCAAAATAAGTACCTTAACTTAAAAAAGAAAGAAAAACTGGGTAATTTAGTTAAGAAAATAACTAAATTTTCCAGTGAAAAACCAGACGAGTAGGCACTTACAAATAATGTGTGTACAACTCTAAATAACGTGTTGGTTCAGAATTCAATTGCTTCGAGAAAGTAATTGGTAGGCTCCAATCAAAAATATCAACACCATACACATAAGGGTAAAATAATAACGGATTGTTAGCCAATTATTTCGACTGTCCTGACGCAGCATAGCCAAAAAAAAAGATGGGAGGATGAACTGCAACAAACAGCAGAGCCTAACTAGAGGAGAGTGGCTTATGATAGAAATTAGTGGAAATAGCTAAAGTCCCCGTCACGAGAAGCTATAAAAAAAAATCTACTAAGTTACGTAGCGACAATTCAATCAACATCGAATAATCCCAAGTTCAATCACCTCAAAGTAACATACGTGTAACACGAAACTAAAGAGCTATTTCACTTGGTCGGGTTATATTTTAGCGATATAAAGCACTGTCGTCTAATGTTTTGTGGTAGACGCGTTCCAGTACCACAAAACATTAGATGAGGAGGCCAAAACAAACACTGAGGGATATTCTATAACAGCACATGGAGAACAAAGAACAATTCAGAATAAAGGGCATTATTATTATACAATTTCACACGTAATTCAAATATCTCAACTTTATTTCCCTTCAGGAAACCCTGACAAACAAGACAAGAGCCTTCATTAACCCTTCCCCGGGTTTACGGGTAATCTCAAATTTTCCACACCTTCCGTAAAACATTGATTTTAAAACCCTTGCGGAGCTCGGCGGGTTTAAAATCAATGCTTTATGTTTTTCGGGTAAATGTATTCGAGGAGCGTATGGTGCTAAATTTGATTTTGTATGTGGTAAAGGTAAACTGTGAGGAAAACTTTTGGAGTTTTTCATAGGAAAATAGCTTCTACCAGCAGTTTCACCCGTTTGAAAAGAATTTATTCCAAGGGAACGTACTTTCTGGGTAAAATATATCCTATGTCCGCCTCCAAGGTACAATCTTTGTAATTGTAGTCCCAATTCAGTATTTGTATTCATCAAAAGCAAATAAACAGACAGAGTTTAGCATGAATTGACCAGCTTAAAACAACCTAACAGAAATTATGCACATTTCTTACACCTACAGTGCGTGCCACGAAAGATGAGATTTGACCGCGCCTCTCGCGCTCTGTCCCCCGCCCCGATGAGGCCCGGTCCCTTCCCGCACTCAGACCTCATACCGCTAAAGAGACCTGTTATGGCGCCGCTTCCCTTGAATAGCTTATTCTAAAATGAGAATCACGCCTAAAAGACTAGTCGAATTTTTTTGGAAGAAGTATATGTTACATTAGACCATTTTCGTAATAATTTGATCTATGAAAATTTCGAGGTTTATTCGTATAACATAGTGTAATTAATTTGTAAAGTTAAGTCTAAAACGAAAAAAAAAAACACGACAATCGCAGCAAATCCGCTGGGCGTATTTTAATGAAATCAACACCATTTCAAAGACAATTTAGTTATCTGCATTTTGATCTGAAGCTGTTTTTTTTAAAGTCATAGATAGAATGATAAGGCAAGTACCAAAATCGAATTTAGGGTCACGCGGGTGTGAAACGAGTGCGCGTTTTATTCCCTCAAGTTCCTTGGCGACTGTCGCCGTCTTAATAATCGTCTACTGAGCAAGTCAAACCACGTGGTGTGTCAAGTTTCATCTTTCGTGACACGTACTGTACTTCTACTTATGGTGTCGTAAAGCATATAACCTACAATAATTAATACAGATAAATTAATTATAGTTGTAAACACAGGTTGTAAAATAAACGCCCGTGGGCTAGAATACAGTTACAAACTTGAAACAAAAAAGCCCAAGATGGAGATTCGATCAGTCATTTTCAGACTCAAAACCAGTCCGAACTAGTTCATAGTCCAGTTAAATCCAGTTTTTTGCACACTTCATTATAATTGTGGACTTAATTAATCGATTGTTATGCATTTTATGAGTTGACACCTGGATTACGTGTGTTCGATACAGAGCCAGTTAGTGAGAGGAATTGATAGAATTATACCATTTAATATTACGAAATACGAGAGTTTGCATAAACTTAAAGCTTATCAAAGACAGAATCAACAGTGTCGGCCACCAGAAAAAAACTGGCCAAGTGCGAGTCGGACACGGCACGAAGGGTTCCGTACCATTATCGCAAAAAACGGCAAAAAAATCACGTTTGTTGTATGGGAGCCCCCCTTAATTTGTTTTATTTTAATTTAATCATTATTATTTTTAGAAGTGAATATACAACGTCAAGCGTCTACCTGTTGCCGTTATTAATATCGATCAAAAAACGGCAAAAATATCACGTTTGTTGTATGGGCCCCCTTAAAATTAACATTTAAGGGGGGCTCCCTTTAAATGTTAATTTTATTCTGTTTTTAGTATTTGTTGTTATAGCGGCAATAGAAATACATCATCTGTGACAATTTCAACTGTCTAGCTATCACGGTTCATCATGAGATACAGCCTGGTGACAGACGGACAGACAGACAGACAGACGGATCGTGAAATCTTAGTAATAGGGACCCGTTTTTACCCTTTGGGTACGGAACCCTAAAAACAGCCGAGGCCATGAAGACTCCCTGAAAACACGATTCAACTGTCTTGGATCCAGAAACAAAATGAATCGAAAAATCATATTTTTCCACTACCTTGTCTATTATGTAACCACATTGCCTAAGAAATTCTTTTTTTTTTTTTTTTTTTTTTTAAAAAACGTTGCCCCACACTAGGAATTTCTCCTGTATCGTGGGTGCGTTTACAAACATATAAACTCACAAACACAAACACCCAGAGCCGGAACAACTATCTGTAGATCATACAAATATTTGTTCCGTACGGGAATCGAACCCGCGACACACAGCGCAGCAGTCAATCGCTCAACCACTGCGCCAACCGTGCGCCCATTTTTGAAATTTAATATACACAAGATTATAAAAAAATAATAAACAAAAAATAAAATTACATAATAACAGTTACGAAATGACTTTTGTATGAAGTTTTGATATCATTATGTAACTGGCAGAATGATACTGAACCTGTTACCTCTCGAAAAAGCACACGTTGATTGTGTGTATATAGTCTGTGGTTTTTAGTCTGATTTCTAATAAATTGTAGTTGTAACTTATTTGCATTTCATTAAGTAAGCTCATCAGGTAGTGGAAAAATAATCGTTCGTGTCTCGTTAAAAAGGCTTTATTTTATATGCAACTCGCATGTAGCTTTCGAAATTGGCTACATCGCTCGTGTTAAAATCTCGACTTTTTATGCTCGACACGAAATGTACCTACTATTCCCACTCATACGTACCAAATGTTTTGGGAATAATTTTATTATGCGTACAGCATAGGAGTGGCATTCCCTGCCGGAGTCTGTATTTCCTGATAGCTACAACCCGAGAGTATTTAAGTCAAGAGTGAATAGGTTTCTTCTAGGCAAGCGTGCTTCATCGTCGACCACATCATCACTTACCATCAGGTGAGATACTGGTCAAGCGCAAGGCAATCAATTATCAGTACATATAATAAATCTGTAGAAAAGTCGTTTTTGTTATACATCGAAAATATTTCCGAACCCATTTTCAGAATTTTTGGCTTTTTGTCTGATTATCTGTTCATTTGTGCTCGCATCACGTAAAATGTATGAAACCAATTTAGATAACTTCTATCTATAAAAATTGTGCGTAACTTTAAGTATTACTTAGTTTTTGTTTCATCGCAGTCGGTTTACTCTATTAAAAGTTAAATTAATTTAAAGTGTTCGATATATGACGTTGTGCATTTGATGTCATTTTCTGAAAGGCGGTGTTAAGAAGGTCTCCGCGAAAGAATGAGGTAGGAAGCTATGTAGGGTAGGTAGGAAGGTAAGCAGGGAGGGTGGGGTAGGCAGTTGACGGGAACGAAGCCGCGGCTGCGGGCACAGCTAGTCATCATCTGCCTAGCCTTTGCCCAACTATATCGGGCTCGGCTTCCAGTCTTACCGGATTCAGTCAAGTACCAGTGTTTTACATGGAGCGACTGCCTATCTGACCTCCACAACCCAGTAACTGGGTAAACACGGTACCCCTTGGCAAGACTGGTGTCAGATCTCAAGCTTCTGACTACCCGTAACGACTGCCAAAGATCTTCAAATAACAGCCGGGCCCAACGGCTTAACGTGCTTTCCGAGGCACGGAGGAAACTCGGTATGTTGAAATGGTCACCCATCCACGGACCGACCTCGTCAAGCGTTGCTTAACCTTGATGGGCACAGCTAGTAAAAATAAAAATTGTCTAAAAGTGTTGTGGTAGAGGTACGTTTAAAAATGATTGCACAGCACTTAGGACTAGTGTACACAATCCTTATAATGTCAACCACATATATTTGTTCGGGATATTTGATAATGGCACTCGTGTCATGGATATCTTTGTTGCTAAACCTACATTACCTAAGTCACATGAAGAGTGTTCTGGAAGCGTTATACCCACACAATATTATGCTAAGTTTGCTCAGTAAGAATACTAATCCAAAATATGGCCTGACAAGGTATTTGAGCTCAGAGACATACCATGACGTATCAAAACTATTATGATGTCAATTTGAGAGAGGGACGGAGCTATACAAGGTCTGAACCTTTTTCACAGTCGCACTATGATAGTTTTAACACGTCATGGTAAGGCACCAGAGTGTCGCAAGGCACGGCGCATAAATTATCATAATTTTAATAATCAGGTGGCGCATATTGTTGCTGCTGCTCTTAGAAACGTTATGTGCTGAGACACTAGCGACTCGCCCCGGCTGCGCTCTTTGTCAATTTTTATCAAATAAATAAAAATTGACAAAGATAAAGCGCATGAAAACACAGGAGTGGGGATTGTGACGTCAGTTTGTCAGTATAAAGTGTAGCACGCCGTGACGTCACACGATATTTCAACGCACTGTATCGTCGTAATTTTTTGTCGTGTACAATATTTTTAGGTTATCTAACTGACGGACAAAATAGATTTTTTTTTGTCATATGACTATAAACTTGTAATCTATACTAATATTATAAAGAGGTAAGATTTTTTTGTTTGTTTGTTTGTATCGAATAGGCTCCGAAACTACTGGAACGATTTGAAAAATTCACCAATAGAAAGCTACATTAATCCTAAGAGACATAGGCTATTTTTTAATCCCAAAAGTGGGTCCTGTGGGGTGGTCCACGGGAGCGAAGCCGCGGGCAACAGCTAGTTTTAAATAATTGGTCTTGTGCCTTTTTGATGTTTTTTTTAAATTATTTTTATTATTATATACCCTATGAAGAAAAAGAAAAGATTGTGGGTAAATTAAGAAAAGCAAGACAAAACATCTTGGCATTGTACCAGCTCTTGTTTAATTAATCAAAGCCTTCTGTCAAATTAACAAGTGTCAAACTGCCAAGAGTTTCAGGTTACACTAGGTCAGTTTTACATAACTTATAAATTCAGTTAAACTTAGATTTAAATTCAAATAGGTTCAGAGAATCTTAAATCGTTTCAGTTGTGCCGAGGGGCCGAATTTCATAAAATTAATAGCCTATAAATTTGTCCAGTATGTACTGATACTGACCACAATATTGTGTTCCAAGAATTTGCTTGTATACGTAATATGCAAAGTTTATATTAAATACATACTCTATAGACCAATTATTATAACCGCAAGATTTAATTACTCGCAGACTTAAATAGCCGACCTGACCTTCTCAATTCCATACTAAGATTCGCTTTTAACCACTGAAGTTAAAAGTAGGGCAAAGAAATATCTTTTTATTTTTCGTTTGATTTATCATCCAATGACTTCTCCCTGAGGAGCTCGTGGCTAAATAACAACAGCCGCACGGGACGATCATCAAGGTTAAGCAACGCTTGACGAGGTCGGTCCGTGGATGGGCGACCATTTCAACATACCGAGTTTCCTCCGTGCCTCGGAAAGCACGTTAAGCCTAAAATTCGACTAGCGCGGCGTTTTGCTCGGGGAGGCGCCTTAAAGCGCTACGGATAAAGCAGATACACAGCAAACGAGTCTAGATCAAGTAGAAAGTTCCACAAACAATGGGCCGTTTAGACTAGTACTTTCTCCCGGCCTGAAACAATGGGTTTAGTCTGTTTAGTGTAAATGTAAGTAGGTATGTACCTAAGTGGTGTTACGTATACCTGCTTAGATAAAAGTGATTTGGATATCCTGGGACTTTCACAGGTGGTAAGAACATAGTTGGTTAAAAGGAAATAATTGTATCTTGATAAGGCAGTTTGTTGTGCCCCATACGGCTATGGATCCTTGTCTGGATGTTGTGCAAGAGATAGCGGTAGTACTGATATAGTGGGATATCGATATCTAAAGTCTCATTTGATAAAAATACTTGGCTCAAAGCTAGTCCTGCTCCACAACCACTAGGGTGCAAAAACAAGTGATAAGCAGAAGATTATTATTTTGAAGTATTGTTTGGACCTGCTGAAGACTATATGAATATGTCGGGTTTAGTCAATAGTACGGACGTCAAAACAAATCACAAGCACGCCCCTAGCGGCAATCAAGAGCAACTACGCATTGGCGCGGTTTTAAAAGCACTTGCGTGGTGCGAAATAGGGCAGTTGAGTACAGACAGCCGTAGAGCTATGACGTCGTAGAATCTGTGTCGATCCGTAATATTAGTAAGCAAGAATATAAATTGTGTCTACGAGTATTTGAATAAACCCAGTGTATCGAATAACTTATGTGATTTCATTTGCACGATTATACCCACCGACCATCCTGACTGCCCGATGGTTTACATCTATCGGCCAGCCTTGATGCGACAAATATATTTGTATTGTACAAACTCAATTTCTTTTAGTATTATATAACTACACAGCACATGTGTGAGTACTATGTATATGTACCAACTGTAAATCTAGCATTTACTGCACTTATATGTCGATCGTTGTTGCCCTGGCAGTTGAGTTTGTCATGCTCGCTCTAATGTCTCTCTGATGGTGGCAGATGTGTTGGATCATTCGGTTCCCTTAATGATGTTTGAGCTGAGTGGTGCCAATCCATGCGCCATGTTTGTAAACGGGCGCCATCAGTTGGGATTGGTCATAACTTAGCTGCCTCGGCCTGTTTTTATTGTATTATTATTTATATATTACTTATTGTATTTTTGAATTGTTTGTTTTACTCTAGACGCTTTGACGTGCACATCTTTTTACATCGTTCTCATATAATATGTATGTTACCAACTGGAAAAGATTGCCCGCGGTGTTTTTTGCACGTTCTTCTCCATAGAGACCTACTGACGCTTGCGAATGTGCAACTAGATTCATATTTTGTTTGACAATTCAAAAGTACCTATATACGGTTTATTTGAAGTTCTGATTTTGATTTGATTGATTTTTATCGTGGTCCACATCTTCACACGGTGAGATAGTATGCAGACGAGAACCTGTCATCATCTGCCTAGCCTTATTCCCCACTATATTGGGGTCGGCTTCCAGTCTTACCGGATTCAGCTAAGTACCAGTGTTTTACATGGAGCCTATCTGACCTCCACAACCCAGTAACTTGGTAACCCGGTACCCCTTGGCAAGACTGGTGTCAGATCTCAAGCTTCTGACTACCCGTAACGACTGTCAAAGATTTTCAAATGACAGCACGTGCTTTCCGAGGCACGGAGGAAACTCGTTATGTTGAAATGGTCACGTCAAGCGTTGCTTAACCTTGATGATCACCCATGCGGCTGTTATTATATAGCCACGAGCTCCTGAGACGAGAGCCTGTCAATACCAACAAATGACAATAATTTCAAGTTACTGTACAACTAACCGCCCTGATTTAGCCAGGCCCTGTAGTTGGGTTACAGCATCCGACTGTCTCCTAAATTTAAATAAAACGATAATTAATCTGTCAACCAAATGTGGACAATCTCCTCTTTTGAACTTTCATTTTAAGGTCAAGATCTTGTGGTTATAAGTTTGTGACAAAATTTTAAAACGTATTACATAAATTAACAAACATATCAATATTTATTTTGTTTTAATAAAACATATAAATATTAATATTTTTTTTATAAATATAAATAATAATAAAAATATAATACGTTTCTTTCTCATAAGAACCTAACAAATGTTACTAGTAACAAAAAATTAAATATTAAGACGCAGATACCCCTAAGTAGCTGATTTTAAAATGAGAATCACGTCTAAACGGCTTGTCGTAATTTTATGAAAAAAATATTTGTTACATTAGACCATTTTCTTAATAATTTGATCTAAGAAAATGTTGAGATTTATTCGTATAACATAGTGTAATAAATTTGTAAAGTAATGTCTAAAACGAACACAAAAAACGGTAATCGCACCGAAACCACCGGGCTTATTTTAATGAAATTGACATCATCTCCATGACAATTTAATTATCTACATTTTGATCTAATGCTTTTTTAGGGTTCCGTACCCAAAGGGTAAAAGCGGGACCCTATTACTAAGAGTCCGCGATTTGTCTGTCTGTCTGTCCGTCTGTCACCAGGCTGTATCTCATGAACGGTGATAGCTAGACAGTTGAGATTTTCACAGATGATGTATTTCTGTTGCCGCTACAACAACAAATACTAAAAATAGAATAAAATAAATATTTAAGTGGGGCTGCCATACAACAAACGTGTTTTTTTTTGCCGTATTTTGCGATAATGGTACGGAACCCTTCGTGCGCGAGTCCGACTCGCACTTGGCCGGTTTTTTTAAGTCATAGAATAATAAGGAAAGTACCAAAATCTTCTGAATTTAGGGTCGCGCGGGTGTGAAACGACGCACTCGTTTTATTCTCTCAAGTTCCTTGGCGACTGTCATCCTCTTATAACACAAATATACCCATACTCCCAGCAAAATCTTAGTTCAATGCAGACGTGGTTTCAAAAGAGATTAACACAGAATTTGCGGGAAGCTGCCGGAAGAGTAAATGCTTGTGTATGATACAGGCTTTGTTGGTTATCCCGAGAGAATAGCTTTGTTGGATGCTGTGTGCCATTTGTGTCTCTGTTTACTTGCGAGAGGAATTGTCCTTTGACGTACTGTGTGATGTGTAGAGAGAACTTGAATTGTGAATTTGAGGTTAGTGCCGTTGTTGACTAGATTATAATATTTGTTAGATTTGGAAGTATTCTCAAAATATGCAGGGTAATAAATTAAAGCAGCGGTAGCACAGTCCCGACTTAGGGTTGTGGGTTCAAACCCAGACCGGCGCTATACTTCCTGCAATTTATTTCATCACCACTGCTCTCAAAACGGTGAAGGAAACCTGCATATCCTATATTTTTTGTTGTATCATCCAATGACTTCGCCCGCTCTGTGTGAAACGGGAGGGCGTGTCAGACTTTTACTGACTAAAACCCACCCGTGTATTACAATTTTTATTTTTATTTAAGGCGCAGATACCTCTGAGTAGCTGATTTTAAAATGAGAATCACGTCTAAATGGCTAGTCGTAATTCTTTGAAAAAATAATATATGTTAATTTAGACTATTTTCTGAATAATTTGATCAAGGCAAATTTTTAGTTTTATTTGTATAACATAGTGTAATTAATTTGTAAAGTTATGTCTAAAACGGACAAAAACACGACAATCACACCAACACCGCTGGGCGTATTTCAATGAAATCGACACCATCTGAAAGATAATTTAATTATCAACATTTTTATCTGAGGCTTTTTTTTTAAGTCATAGAATAATAAGGAAAGTACAAAAAACTACTAAATTTTGGATGGCGCGGGTGTTAAACAAGTGCGCGTTTTGTTCCCTCAAGGTCGTTGGCGTTAGTCGTCGTCTTAACTTTTTTCCATTAGGTACCACTGCTCTCAAAGCGGTGAAGGAAACCGGCATGTCCTGGAACTAAATAATCGAAAATTTGAACGTGGCGTCTACCAACCCGCACGAGGCCCCGTCGTGGTAAAAATTTAACACGCACTCCCGTGCGATTTCAAGCCGCGCGGATTTTATTCGCGCGTATTTTATCCGCTCACTGAATCGTAGCTATATGCACTGCAGATAAAATACCGTGCGAATTTTGTCTCTTTCCACCTGTTCATAGAGCTCAAAATGTTCGCGTGAATCTAATCCCCGCCGCGGTGCGGTGGATTCTGTGGCAAAACACGGCTTTCTTGCGGTAATATCTTCGCGCGATTTTGTACCGCAATGCTGCGTCTTCATACAATTCCGGATAAAAATCGAGCGAATTAAAACCGCAGTGCGTGCTAAGCCTTAGAGCGAAGGATCATGGAACTAATACTTATTATTATTACTAAGTCCATTTATTACATACAGTCCAGTCCAGTGTCAACCCTCCATTTTCGTCGTCAAAATATCGCATAAATTCGCATTGAATCCTGTAACTAAGATCTCTCGCTTCCAAACCAACACAGCAGCTCTGAAACAAAGACAAACCATCCTTCCTATCCTGTCAGCCAATCTGTACAACTAACCGTGTTACAACTACAAGCAGGACAAAGTTAGACAAGATTTATTATCAACTTTGTCGTCCCGTATTAGTCACAGCTGGGTATTTGTAATCTATGTCATCGGTTCAGTTCTCATTGCGTATTCTGCGGATGTACTTGTAAACATTCAGACGACAAAGTGTTGGGTGAATACCGTTTATATAGCAGTTAATGTTGACGAGACATGATAAAAAAATTAAAAAAATAAAATAAATACAAAGCACATTTTGATACATATTATTGGAGATCACCTTTTAAGCAAGGAATTGCTTGTATTAGGAGACTCCGCACTTCCACTTATCATAATTGTATGCAATTGAAATGTAGACAATGTAAACATGCAAGACTAAAAAATAAAAGTAAAAATAAAAAGGGTAACTTAAAATTATACAAACAGCTAGCTCCGCAAATGAATGAGCGTTATGCGTAGAAAAAGGCCAGATCGCGCATGAACGTGTGGTATGTGTGTCACGAGTAAATGTGTGAGTATGGGTGTGAGTGTTAATAGTGGGGTTGTGTAGTGTGCGAGTTATAATTTTAGTAAAGCTTAGTTCACCTGTCCTAATTAATGTTAAAACCTATAGTTCAACAAATCCCCGGCCCGTAAGTTTTCAAGAGTCGTTAGATGAGCAGAAGTAGTTTTATAGGTATCTTTTAGCGATGGGCGTTGAATGAACGGACTAGTTAATTCGACCGTCGACGTCCAATGAACGATTCGACGGTTCACCGTTAATCAACGAACTAGTTGAATTCGTAGACGGCTAAACTGAGGCTCGACTATGTTCATGTCGACTTGTAACGCGACGAACGACGCGAGAACTTAGTTGGGTGGTACAAGCTAAAACGTCCGAAAAAATAACAACAACGGACGAACATCGAGCAAATTAATTTGAACTCTAAATCTAGAGACAAAGAGTTGATATTTCTATGAGCCGAAAGCCATTTTGGAATAAAAATGCAGTGTGTTAAGAAGAAAAAGACGTCAATAATTATAGTTTCACGTGTGCAAAAGAGTAAAGCGATTGACCGATCGAACGATGCGAGGTAAACCGGTTTGTACTTGTTTACGTTAAATCGGAAAGTTGAAGTCGAACCGTAGACGTCGTCGTAGAGAACGTCTACTTAACATAGTTTACCTTATGAACTAGTCGACAAATTCAACTAGTTGATCGACTCGTCGATCAACGGGAATGGACGGTCTAGTTTCGTTAACGAAAAATACGTCGACGACCCATCTCTAGTATCTTTGGTAGTAAAGCGGCGCGCGGGGAAGGTTTAGGACCGTTCCGAGCGCGCGATTGGTTGCTCAGTTGACACAAGGATCGACTGACCAATCGTGTCGCGGCCGAGTTCCGTTCGTTCTATTTGGTGGTTGGTACGCCAAAACCTTGCTAATTTACGTGCCGGGCACAATGAGTACTTTCACGTACGTCTACGTACAGCTATAGAGGGGTATTCCCTTCTGGAGTCTGTATTACCAGTTAACTACAGCCTGGGTTTCTTCAGGAGGTGAATAGGTTTCTTCTAGGCAGGGATGTTAAGGAGCTCCGCAACCGTAACCGAAACTATCGGCTATCCGAATAAAGCTCTATCCGTAACCGAACCCGGTATAAATTTTTCGGTTAATTTCGGATAGTCCGACACACTAGCCGTATCCAAATCCGAAATTTCATCCATAACATCCCTGCTGAGAATCACGTCTAGACGGCTAGTCGTATTTTTTTGGAAAAATATGTTACATTAGACCTTTTTTTAATAATTTGGTCTAAGAAAATTTTGAGTTTTATTCGTATAACATAGTGCAATTAATTTGTTTAGTTATGTCTAAAACGGACAAAAATACGACAATCGCACCACGCTGGTTTACGCCCAGCGGTTTTGGTGAGATTGTCGTATTTTTAACCGACTTACCAAAAAGGAGGAGGTTCTATGTTCGACATTATGTATGTTTTTTTTTTGTGTATGTTCACCGATATCTCCGTCAATTGTGGACCAATTTTGAAAATTCATTTTTTGTTTGAAAGAGGTTGTTTCGAAATTGGTCCCTTTTTAATTTAGTGAAGATCTGATGAATAACTTCGGAGATATACAACAGAACTCTTCAATAAATATCGGCAAATCTTTCGGGATTGCTGCAATCGCATGTTTGTTCATTGTTTATACTATTTCATAACATAACATCACGCCAGTACGCTCTTAAGAGCTGACGCAGATCTCTCATTTCACCGTTTATGTTCAAGTTTCATGGTATTTGGGTAATCTTTTCTGGCGTTATAGCTTACTAAACGACTTGCCTATTGGGTAGGTACAACTAAAAAGTGCAAAAAAAAAAAAAACTTTTTTGCAAAAAATACTACCAAATTAAAAACAACAAAGTGAAAAATAAATTTATTTTTGAAGTCGATGTCTTTCGTAGGTACAGTACGACATAAAAGAGTAGAAATTAAATATTTGGGAACTAATAGTTTTCATTTTCTGGCAACATCTAAAATTAGTACTTGAGCTGTCAATTTTTCTCGATCGGTTTCGATTTTCGTAAGAATTTTGGTTTTTGTGTAATATTTCTGAGTGTGGACAGAAAAACAGTGGCAAATCATGAATAAGGTAATTCGTGGAGGTGCCCGTGATATAGTTTACAAAGTTTATATGTGGTGTATAGCCGAATTCCAAGCTGGGAAGTTTCTATGCAACTTAGAAGATGTTTACCATCGTACAGCAGATTTTACTGGTAAGTAACTGTTGAAAGTTACGCTAAACGTTAATTACAAACGATTAATACATTCAGGGAGCTAAATTTTCGATCCACATATCATTTACAAATTATTTGTCTACAATTTTTGAGGTTATGCTAAGGTAAACAAATACCTTTGTAGTTATAGCGCGACTTAACAACGTTGATAGCAAGGCAAAAACAATTAATGTAATTTATTGCGGATACGAAATATTTTTTTACTATGCCACATTTGTTGATGCAATCGTCTAAATGGAAAGAAACAATTTTAAAATATATTCACGTTTATTTACCGCGGAACTTCTTTCGTCGGACTGACAGTGATTCTTTTATTTGCTTGTTTTAGGTGTTTCTGTAAGCACAGTGCACAGAATCGTGCATTGAAAACGGTGGGAAATTCTCAACACCAGCTAAACACATGGAAGGTCGTCCCATGGTGCAGACAGCAGTAACGATGAGAGTGGTTCAGAAATCAGTGACGAATCAATACCAGAGCTTAAAATATACTACACGAACTTAAGTGATCCCATGGAAGGTGTAGAGTATTTAGATTTTGAATTATTAGATTAGTTTATTTTATAAATTTTAGTTTATATCTGAGTTTATATGGAAAGCAATTGATTATTAAAAATACTTATTTTTTGTGAAATTGTTGTTTTATTACTACTACATATTAAATATTTATTAAATATACTTATTTAATATATTTACTCACTTTTTATACCCAATAAATAAATAATACTATTGAAGTATCAAGATCAGCTGGGTCGTACTAACTGGGTTGCTATCTGAGCGATTGTGGCGCCCTCATTTAATTTCTACTCTTTTATGTTGCACTGTACCAATTTTTTGCGTTATGGACACCGACTTACAAAAATAAAGTTATATAGTAGTGTAGTGTAGTATAGTTTAGTTAAGTGTGTCCGTGGCATCAACAGTTGGTCTTATCAGAATATCAGCGCAGCGTTATTTCCTGTTTTGGATATCGCTGCACATGCTGAGATAGGATCCTTTTTGATCTCGCACGGGGTTTTTATTTTTAATTTTGTTTAATTTTAAGCTGATTTCTCGTGTCTCCTGTGCGGGTCACAAATAAATACTTTTTCTTTCTTTCTTTTAGTCGTCGTCTTAAGGAGCTCCGCAACCGTAACCGAAACTATCGGATATCCGAATAAAACTATCCGTAACCGAACCCGCTATAATTTTTTCGGTTAATTTCGGATAGTCCGACACACTAGCCGCGAGTCACTTGCATGTTTATTATTTCTTATGTCTAATCATAACTAGTATCTGTGACTTTTACAATTTCTAATATCCGTAACCGAAATCAGTTCTAAGCAAGCGTGCTCCATCGTTGACTAACATTGGTTAACAGTTGGTGAGATAGTGCTGAAACTTGAGGCTCTATCAATATCATCATCATCATCGTCCTGCCTCTCCATCCATCCACATTTATATTCATAACTCTTTTAGTAACATGCGTTTCATCCCTCCTCATCGCATGACCATACCAGGACAAACGGTTTACCTTCAATTTTCTGCGACTGGCGCCACTTTTTTGTTTATTCTGCTTTTATTTAGGGGCTTTTAGTCACAATTAAGACCATGCCAGTTACCAGCCCCATCATAACCTAAAACCTATACACAAACATAAATATACACTTATTCTATCTTATCTATTATTTTATAAATTAAAATGGCTGCTTCCGACAGAGGCGCTGACAAGATACTTTGGAAAATTCCTAAATCTATTAATTTAATATTAAATCTTTTCATCAGAGCCTGTCTCCCAGGTCTGGTCCTGACACATTCCACCAACAAGTGGTATACGTCCTCCACAACACCACTTCGGTACAGTTTGGGTTAGGCCACTTTCAAACTGCCTCTAATATACTCATTTCTCACTTTATCCAATCTCGTCACGCCGCACATCCATCTCAACATCCTAATCTCTGCTACATGCAATCTCTTTTTAACACGCTTTTATTAGCTTGGTATGTATGTATCTATGTATCAATGTAACGGAATCTTTGAACGTGATTTTCACCCACTTCAAAACGTTGGATTGATTTGAAACTTTGCACACTTATCAAGGACCGATGACAATGCAATAATTTAAACAGTTTGTCCCATTATCCTTACCATTAAAGCGTGTTTTTTAGTTTTTAGAACTACAATTTATTATACATCTTTTTTACAGCCCAACATTCTGATCCAGTGAGGCCCTATCAATAATGGGTAATAAAATGTTTTGAATATAAGCAAGTAAACAAATCTTGGAGCCTAGACAAGGAACTTTGTTTGAGCTAAAATGATTGCAGAAAAATCCAATATGACATGCAATTTGTTGAAAGTCGATATCTCTGTGGAATAACACTTTGTCTTGACTCGCTTATTAGAAAAAGTTTTACAATAATATACAATCTCTCCAAGCTTCACAACCATAAAATCCGTGTTCACAACAGCAGTTGTATCCGGCAGTTAGGGTCGCTGAGCATAGACAAGAAGAATGATCATAAACTACAGCCTAATAAACGCTGAACATAGACTGTAGACGTCTGAAACAAACGACCATAAATCAAAACTTTACTGTTCTGACATATAGGCGTGCCTATAAGTTATATGATTAATAACTGTGTGTTTACCCCAAAAATTGCCATGTCAAAGCCAAAGTCAAATGTATTTATTTCAATTCGGCCATTAAGCGGCACTTTTGAACGTTAAAAATTACAGGTAATAAAAATTTATTCTACCGTGCATTCGGCAAAGTAGCTTGTTACGGAGACGAACGCACAAGAAACTCCATACTTACTCTTTATAAAAAATTATATGCAATATTAAAGGACATACAATAATAAATTCATATACGTGAGGACGATGCACCTAGCACTATTATACTACATATAGGTATAAAGTATTACAAGCACTAACAGGTAAAATCATTCACTTGATAAATAGGAACATCGTTCTCACATACTTACAAATATCGCATACATATTATGTAAATTACCTAATTCAACAACAACGGAACAGTGTGCGAGTATTTTTTTTTTATATAAACAAAAAGAATAGAAGAAAATAACAAAAATGTCTAACTGACAGGCTTGTAGAAATATTAATTGACCAATGTTTTAGGGTAAAAATGTTCTGTGGTTTTAGGGGTCCGCTGTCACTGCAATGTCCTGAGAAAGTTCATCAGTATAAAAATAAAATTGAAGTGTCTTTTTTAGGGTTCCGTACCCAAAGGGTAAAAACTGGATCCTATCACTAAGACTCCGCGGTCCGTCTGTCTGTCTGTCACCAGGCTCTATCTCATGAACCGTGATAGCTATGCAGTAGAAATTTTCACACAAGTTGTATTTCTGTTGCCGCTTTAAAAACAAATAAAATAAATATTTAAGTGGGGCTCCCATACAACAAACGCGATTTTATCGCCGTTTTTTGCGATAATGGCACGGAACCCTTCGTGAGCGAGTCCGACTCGCTCTTGGTCAGTTTTTTAAGTTTTACGTGCTTGACGCGGGCTACGGCAACAATAATAAGCTATTAAATAAATTACATGAAATAACTATTGTTATACTATTATTTGTACTACTATGTCATTAAAAGTAATTAAGGGGACTTGTTAGTTATTTCACCGTAAATGGCAAAAGACAGTGTGCATTTTAAAAACAATACTTCAAGAAATTTCTGCAAAGTTTTCTTTAACGTCAACGCTTTTATACTCGTAAATGCAATGAAATAAGACAGCAACTTTCAACACCATTTTTGATTTATCTTTTAATCGTAAAGTTCCTTAGAAGTCTCTATTAACTTCTATCATTAAATCATTGTGTCAAATTGTCAATCACGCGTTATCTAGCTGTGATTGGTTGAACAATTTTTCAACAGCCAATCGCGTCACCTGATTTGCGATTAATGAATCTCTTTACATGGGTAGCGAAGTTGTGCTTCGGAAAAAACATTAAGATGTTTGTCTCGACTGTCATTTGAAGATCTTTGTACAATCTTACGTTATTAAGATTCATTTATTTTAGTTCTTGATTTCTCGATAGATGGCGTTGTACTTTTAGCACTCTCCGCTGAATCGCGGTGTTAAGAGTCTCCGCCGAAACATGACCTCTTTCTTTTTATTAGTAAAACGAATTGTCTTTGTCAAAGTCAAAGTAAACATTGCTTTTATGCTGTTATTCAATCTTTGACAGTCTTTGTCTTTACAGTCTGTCAGAAGTCTGGAATCTGGCCTAATGCCAGATTGCGGCAATTGTGGCAAGTAGTAGAGTGGTTATCCAGTTACTGGGGTGTGGAGGTCAGATAGGCAGTAGCTCCTTGTAAAATTCTGGTACTCAGCTGAAACCGGTTAAGACAAGGAGCCAAGCCCAACATTCATAGTTGAGAAGAAATGCTAGGCACGGGTCACGGGTGTGTTGCCATCATCATCATCATATCGGCCGAAAGACGCCCACTGCTGGACATAGGCCTCCCTCAAGCGTCACAACCTTCACCAGGTCATAGGTCCACCTATTGGGACGGAGGCCTTCCAACGCAACGTCGTCGTCTGCTTCATGTGTTGTGATAAGGTGATAATTTCTTTCCAGAGAGAAAAACCGGCCAAGTGCGTGTCGGACTACGCATATTTAGGGTTCCGTACCAATTTATCAATCAAAATTTGTTAGTATTATTATCACCAAATTTCAAGTTCATAGCTCAATGGGAAGTTAAAAAATTCTTCGGCACAAAATATGTGACAGACGACGGACAGACAAACCTTACGGGTACGGAACCCTCCTGAAAGCTATAAATGTACCTATAAATTTGTATTTTTTAATAGCAATCTCAGGTCTGTAAAACTATAAAATTTTGAGGCATTCCCACGCAGTTAAAACCATTTGTCCGACAAGTTTCCGTTGAATTCTTCTAGTAATAAAGAAGACAAACATTATGAAATTCGTTCCCACGCACACAAAGAGTAATTACTAAAGTTTGCTGTTAATATTTCTACCTACTCGTACCTAGTAGATGTGTACATAGTAGCTAAAGATATATATCTACGATTTGTTGAAAGAGCTGAGAGAAAATACCAGTTATTTGTGTAAACATTTTTTCATAAAAAAAATCCGTTCTCAAGGCGATTGACTCAAACGCAGTGGAGAAACTTGTAAACACCACTAATCCGTCACTAATCGTCTCAAATCAAATCAGTGATGATTTTTTTAACTTGCAATGTATGTTTGTGAGTGTGTTCGAGTCAAATCTTGCAACTGAATTTTAAAGCAGTTATCCTCCACTGATAAAGATGAAATTTTGCATACACGTTTAGTTTGGATGACAGCATGGTTAGCGAAGTGACGTCATTCTAAATCCAATATGGCGTACGGCCCAAGATGGCGGTCTAGTCATTTTTTGTGCACCGCCATGATATGGGTATCAAATGAAAGGGTTTGCTGAGGAGAATACGAAAAAAGCTTGTTTAAAAAAAAGTTAAATATTTTTTCTTAATTACTTGATACATGGACCCAACTGCACCAGTCTGATGATGTAATAAATTGGATGACCTTTACCGATACCGCCCACAGCCATTAGGTATGGGTTGAGATATTTTTAGCTTTATTTCCAAGTATTGGCAATATCTATCTGCCTAGCGTTTTTCCAACTATATTGGGGTCGGCTTCCAGTATTACCGGAATCAGCTGAGTACCAGTGTTTTACATGGAGCGACTGCCTAGCTGAACTCCACAACCCAGTAACTGGGTAACACGGTAACCCCTTGGCAAGACTGGTGTCAGATCTGAAGCTTCTGACTACCCGTAACGACTATCAAAGATCTTCAAATGACAGCCGAAAAAAAAAATCCTCCACAAAATTGCGTCCATAAGCCGCCATTTTTTTCTTTATCAATTTTAATGTAGCCAGTGACACTCGCAGGGTTAAGACGAATCGATTGACGTAAGAATCATCAAAATCGGCCAACGCGTTTGGTTTCTAGAACGCCACATAGAAACAACGGTAGAACCAATTTTTATTACTTGTAAATTTTAATTGTTAACGTCCAAAAGTGCCGCTTAAGGGCCTATTGAATAAATACATTTGACTTTGACAAACATACATACATACATAGACTGATAAACACATTACCCTCCTTTGGCAGTCGGGTAAATATAAATATTGTAACACATTTTGTCACACGTAATTCCGGTCGAGTATTTTCGATACACATGTCCGCAGCCTAAAACCCGGATTACAAATTAAACCCTTTACGGACTAGAGAGTCCGTGAAGGGTTTTAGGCTAAGAGAGGGCGTCCGGGGAGAGCCCCGGACGCCCTCTAAATTAGGACAAACCCGGGGAAACCCGGACGGATGGCAACTCTACATGCTACAAACAAGTATAGAAACTTCTACTAGGTACTTTATAATATTTGTTTTGAAGATATTGCATACGTACAGCTACTTTGATTGACATTAATATAAAAAGAACCAAAGGAAAAAGACTGGCCAAGTGCGAGTCGGACTCGCGCACCGAGGGTTCCGTACAAACATCAGCTTAAAGGTATTATAGACCTGAGTATTTGATATGAATTTCAATTTAATATCTCTACGCGATCATGAGGAAAGGGGTAGAGTAAGTTTAAAATTATTAAAAATATATTTTTGATATTCTTATGCTGTAACAAAAAATTTACGGTTTTCGCAATCATTCCTTTATCTGTGCTATAAGACGTTGCTTCGTACCAAGATTCTGAGTTTACGGGCAGTACCCTGCAGGTTATAATTCCCTTGCGAGTGTCGAAAATTTGCGTCATAAACGGCTTATCTTTTGATTGCGTTAGCTTAGAAGTTTGTTTTTTTCACAGCTTTAAGGGACGGTAGACCTGAGTATTTGACATAAATTTCAGCTTGATACCTCCACGCGTTCCTGAGAAAAAGCGTCTTGTAAGACAGACAAACGGACGGATGGACGAACAACAAAGTGATCCTACAAGGGTTCCGTTATTTTCCTTTCGAGGTACGGAACCCTAAAAAGATCCAAAGAAATAAAAAAACATTTGTTATATAATTGTGTGGGCGATCGTTATGAAATAATATCATCATTCGTTAATATAGGGACTAAGCAGAAGTGTAGGTGTCTGTCAGACGATGTTTAGTTGATTAACTTTTGTATTTAATCACTTGACAGATTATGTTAATTGCATCGTTGCATGGAGTTGATGTAACGTAATTAACGGATGTATTAAAGGAGAAAGATGCTCGTTAGAAACCGCGTGTGGTTAAATCAATTGTTGAAATTTTTCGTCCCACAAAAATTATATTAGTAAGGTTCTTTTTCTTTTTTAGGGTTCCGTACCCAAAGGGTAAAAACGGGACCCTATTACTAAGACTCCGCGATCCGTCTGTCTGTCCGTCTGTCACCAGGCTGTATCTCATGAACTGTGATAGCTAGACAGTTGAAATTTTCAAAGATGATTTATACTAAAAACAGAATAAAATTAATATTTAAGAGGGGCTTCCACACAACAAACGTGCTTTTTTTGCCGTTTTTTGCGATAATGGTACGGAACCCTTCGTGCGCGAGTCCGATTCGCTCTTGGCCAGTTTTACTGCTAAAGAAAGAAGAGGTAACAGGAGGTAACCGGTGGGAATTGTAACAGAAGGTACAATGCCCACCGGTAAACAGTTGCTTATTTCAATATCCAACAAACAATATTTGTACAAAACAATGCCAATATTACCGTCAACAAACACACATAAAATTAGAAAAGAAATACGTAAGTTTATTCACGAAACAAAAGAAACATCCAATTTGACACAAATTCGTCCTCGAGACGGGCGAGTGAAGACAACGAGAATACTTTCAGCGAATGAAATGAAACATGTGACGACATTTTATAAAAAAACTAGCGTTTCCTAGCATTGCCTGATATATTGAATTTATCATAAATGAAATGGCGTAGTCTGGTGAATACGAGAAATAAAAAACCGGCCAAGTGCGAGTCCGACTCGCTCACGAATGGTCACAAAAAACGGCAAAAAAATCTCGTTTGTTGTATGGGAGCCCCATTTAAATATTTATTTTATTATTTTTTTAGTATTTGTTGTTATAGCGGCAACAGAAATACATCATTTGTGATAATTTCAGCTGTCTAGCTATCACGGTTCATGAGATACAGCCTGGTGACAGACGGACAGACGGATCGCGGAGTCTTAGTAATTGGATCCCGTTTTTACCCTTTGGGTACGGAACCCTAAAAACGACATTCGCACCATAACCGCCAGGCGTTTAAATATTAGCATACTTCAGTATTGCATTTATTTCTAAAATGAATTCCGTAATTTTTCCTTAAACGTTGATATCTGTAAAACAAAGCTGGTTGGTCCATTTATGTTAATTAAAGTACCCTTTTAAACTTCATCTTTACTCTTGACAGCTTTTTATAAATCTTTTGATCTTACAAGAAACCGTATTTTCGATTATACTTTATAAATTTGTGTACAAATTTGACAAATATAAATGAAAAAAGGAAAACATAGGGACATAGTATATATTTTACTTTACCAGTTTATGGAATATCTTTTATATTGGCCCAATATTGGAGGAGGAAAGAGACGCGAGCCAAACCTGGAATATGACTTTTTACTAAGGAAATTTAGTCGGCGCTCTCTGCCCCCGTTTCCTCTTAAAGTGCACAGGGAACGCTGCTGCCCATTCTCTGGCGTGTCCCTTAGTCGCCTCTTACGACACCCACGGGAAGATATGGGATGGTGAAATTACTTACGTCCGCCACCATGCGGTAAACTCGTGTTGGATGTTAAATGTGACCGCGTTTTATATGGACCTTGGGCTTTGTAGTCAGATAGATGGCAGTTGTGCAGTTTGATACCGTTTGTGTTTCTTTGAGGGATAATTGTAATTTGGTTAGTAGGTATTTGCTGGAATACCAAAACTGTAACACCTTAACAAATTTTTGGCACTAATCTACTTATAAATGTGTTTCTGGCCAGTTGTGGCTTGAATTCATTAGAAAAACCATCACATCACATTATCAGCCTATTAAAGTTCCCACTGCTGGGACACAGGCCTCCTCTCTGCGAGATGCCACATGTCTTCGAATTTTTGGTTCTAGGACATGCCGGTTTCCTCACGATGTTTCCCTTCACCGTTTTGAGAGCAGTGGCGATGAAATTATTTACACAAAGTAAAGCGCCTACCTGGGCTCGAACCCACGACCTACAACTTGTAAGTCGCGGCCGATACCACTGGCCACCACTGCTCTCTCATTAGAAAAACCGAAGAAGTATTTTTCAGATTTTTTATAGATTTTACAGAAACAAATAATCATACTTATATTTTTTTTGTTTCGTTTGTTTCAGGTATGTCTTCTTACATTCATTAAAATTAGAATACGTAAAACGTAAGTATACGATTAAATTGCTCCTTTATCCATAGACCAATGTTGTTCTGTCTGTGATTGTACACGTGACAGAAGCTCACAAACACCTACGCATGAACTATTTCAAAATCAAAGTTTTACTGTCTCTAAACTAACCAGACCGTGTTAGCCTAAGATCCCGCTGCTAATATCTGCGCGTTTTTGGTTTTAGATTTAACTTCATGTACATGAATCAAAAACATTTTATTTTATTTTACTTAGGCCTACATGGGCACTTATAAAACGTCGACAAAAGGTGCACGGATCGGGTTATTCGTTTCCTATGGAGAAGAACCGGCAAGAAACTCCACAGCAACACTTAAAAAAAAATGGATTGCTTTTACAATATTTCCATGTTACAGCATTATTACTTACGTATGGGGGGACAACGTAGGCCCGACAATAAGTCGTAAGAAATAAAAAAGTAAAACGAGATAAAAAGTTACCAAAGGTTAACAAGCATCTAGAAATCTAGAAGGCCTACAATTTACACACATTCACAAAACAAACGGTAAAAGAATCTATACAAAGGTAAAAAAAAAAATGTATACAATACTAAATTTAACATGTGGCACAAGTGATATCCGTGCTGTAACTAGTCTTAGAAAAGGGCTATAAAGATGAATGATACTTGATAGCAGAATAGATTGCTGCAGGGTAGCCTGGAAATATCTAGCCACAATTACAATAAAAAAATAAGAAAAATGTAAATTGCAGGGAGTGGTGTAAAAAATAGGAAAAAATTAGCTGCTAGCTCTGAATTAGCCGCAATCTGTGGATTGCTACTTTACCTCCTAAACCTGCAGCCTTATTGCGTAAGTGAATACGGCAACGCAAAGAGTTTCACCGCTATCAATCGACCAATCACACAGACGGAAATCAACATCGCGGCATTCATCTCGCATGTGATTGGTCGTTTTGATAGCGTACAAACCCTTCGCCTTGCCGAATTCGCCTGCTGGTAACCCATAAATGGCGACTAACTACGAGTTAGACGCGGTTACACAACCCTGCAGTAATCTTTCCACAATCAAGAATCATTCTAATAATAAACTTTTGTCTAAAATAACTTACTTGCAGATTTTTGCAGCGGGCTCTCATTCTATGTTTACGAACATACAAACTGTGTACAAACATAATCTCTGGCACACATCCCACGGTACATAGGTAGATACTTTGTCGACTGAAACACTGTCTTCAAAAACGTAATGGCTCTTAATATTCCTTTTATTTATCACCTCGGAAGCGAGGAAGTCGAGAATTCTCTCCAAATAATAAAACTTTTGAAGTCGTAAATTGACGGCGAATTGTTTCCAAACGAAATAATAAAATAAACAGCGATTTTAACGTTCGGAAACGTAGGAAAGTAGGTAGGTACTGTGAAGTATACCACACGTTATTGACGTCGCCTTTATGTCGTTGGAGTAAGATTGATTTTCGTAGTACAAGTTTGCAGTTGACTCTACGAATATCGATTTTGTTCCTTGTTTACTGCAACTTAATGTTTGGTTCAGATGCAGCGTTTTGTGGTAGCGATTTAACTATTAACACTAACAAGATAAAAACAGTTTGGAAACAGAGGAACGATTCTCTTTTAGACACTTAATATTTTTTTTTAAGATAGACTCGTGCTTGACGACTATATCATCTGATGGTAAGCGAGAGGAGCTCGTGGCTAAATAATAACAGCCGCACAGGGCGATCATCAAGGTTAAGCAATGCTTGACGAGGTCGGTCCGTGGATGGGAGACCAAGATGATGTATTTCTTTTGCCGCTGTAACAACAAATACTAAAAACAGAATAAAATCCCATACAACAAACGTGTTTTTTTTGCCGTTTTTGCGATGTGTGCTACGGAACCCTTCGTGCGCGAGTCTGAATCTCACTTGGCCGATCTTTATTTTTGAATGAGTTAACTTTGAGTGAAAACCATTCAAAAGCCTTTTTGATAAATGTAAACCAATTTTCTCCAATTCCTTTCCAAGTAATATCCTTTCAAGGGAAAACAAATGAAACGCTTCGTTGAAACACATAACCACTATTGTCTCAAGACTCCTTGGAATTGAATTTGCTGTGGGCACAGAACCATGTTTACCGATGCAAATGTTACACAAATTCAATAATAATAAGGAAACGGTGGAATCATCTAAGAACAACATGCATCTCTGCACGTAAGAGGCATTCTGTTTCTCTTGTATTACCGTACTCGTAATACAAGAGAAACAGAATGCAAGAAATGCTGCATGCATTTTTAATGGCGAGAGGGTTTGTTGGAAAAGTATGATTGGAAAGTGGATAAGGGCAGGAATAAATTGTTGTAGTTTTTGACGAATGAAAAGAAGCATAAGCTTTTAGAAATTTGATACCAGGAGAGCCAGATTACGAAAAAATCAGTACCCAGACAAATATGATATAAAATTCTATCCGCGGGGATCCGCTGGTTGCGAAACGCACGGGACCGGTCAAAGTGGCGACGCTTGGGGAGGCCCATATCCAGCAGTGGGCCTCTTTCGGCTGATATGATGATGAAGATGATGATGATTCTATCCGCGAAAGCGATTGTAGAAACGCCAAAATATATGGGATTGTCGTGATATTTCGGTTGCTTTTGTCAATCCCAAACATTTTGGTTATTTTAATTAGCGTTACAGGCTTACAGCTGATATAATTTACCATTGGAGTCTCTAGGACCACACCCATTCATCATTGTACCAATACGATACAGAGATGGTGCCATTAAGGGTACACTAGTCGACGGCGCGAACTATTTTGTGCGCGGGGTTAAAATGCATTTTATACTAACTGACAACACGTGCGGAAGAGATAGATGCCGTGATGAGCAGTAGGAAGCTAGTTCGCGTACGAATACACACTTTTGCAAATTTGTAGCGAAATGGAAAATGATTTAGGACGAAACCGAGCGCGCGAAATTGTATAATCAGATCTTTGGCAGTCTAGATATCATGAAAAAACGACTAAATCTATCTGTTCAAAATAAAATTATTTGCATTGTTGATATATCCATGTATGGAGGCCGTTTTGCAATTTTCCGTCTTCATATGGGTATTTATTCGCGCCCAAAAATGCGTTCAAATTAGTGTCGAAATGTGGCACTTTCGACGCTCATAACTTTCAAATATTTTCTTTTTTTAATTTTTCGCTTCCATACAGGGCTAGATAATGATGAGACAAATTGATATCACTTTTATTTCGAACGTACATCGTCAAACAGTGGAATTATCCCTAGACTACGTTTGTATGGAAGAATTTTCGACTAGTGTAACCTTAAGGGCGGATAAGCCGATTACTTTCTTGAAATAATGATCGCTTTAACACGTCCATTAAGGCCACAGATCATAGTTCTATGATCTGAGATTAAGGCCATATGAGATGATTTGGTCGAAATGATTTGATATTGGTGCATCATCTACATAGTACCTATTTCTACCCGACTGCTGAAGGACGGTAATGTCTTTATCAGTCTATGTATGTATGTTTGTTCGTATGTGGCGTTCTAGAGAAAAACGCGTTGGCTGATTTTGATGATTCTTATGTCAATGGCTACATTAAAATTGTAAAATAGAGAATGGCGGCTTTTGGGTGCCCAATATTGTGGGGGCCCAATTTTTTTTCTTCCAACCCCATTGTGTGAGTTATCAAAATAAAGGGTTTTAAGAGGTGATCTCAAAAATATATAACACTTATATGTTTAAATTCGTAGATGTTAACTAAAAAATTAAAATAAAAACAGGTTAATTCAAAAAATCTAAAAACCCGACTGCTTAAAAAGCGAACTAAAAAGACGTCAACAAAAAGAAAATCATGCTGTGCAGTCGAAGGATTCATCTGGTTTTGGTCTACCGGCTCGCGAATATGTATCCTCCGCCTGCACAGCAAACAAGAAGAAAATCTCTTCTTGTTTACATAACAAAACATAGTACATAGTAGTGGTTCGAGGTACAAAAACAATCAAAGCGCTGACAAGAATACAAATATTAGAAAGAAGCCGTCTTCCGTCTTGCATGTTTTGATTTCTTAGATATAAACCCACTCCTACGCCATTGCATGTTTTACGCGTATTGGCGACACCGCTCTTACTTTCAAATGACGATATAACAGTATATACGTAACGATATAATAGACGATAATGGCCGCCATTTTTATCTAGACTCCTAGATCTAATTAGCATAACTTGATATTATACAAAGATAGATATAGACTAGATGTTGCTCGCGACTTTTTTTAACATCGTTTAAACTTTTTTTTTTTCATACTGGCTCTGTGTATTTTGCCGGGGTAAATAGCCTATGTTACTCCTTATAACATCAGCTATCTACCAGTGAAAGTCCCGTTAAAATCGGTGCAGCCGTTTCGGAGATTAACCGGAACAAACGGACAGACAGAAAATAATCTTTAAAACCGGCCAAGGTTCGAGTCGGACTCGCGCACGAAGGGTTCCGTACCATTATCGCAAAAACGGCAAAAAAAAACACCATATTTGTATTGGAGCCCCACTTAAATGAAAATTTCAACTAGCTATCACGGTTCTTGAGATACAGCCTGGTGACAGACGGACATACAGACAGATGGACCGCGGATTCTTAGTAATAGGGTACCGTTTTTACCCTTTGGGTACGGAACCCTAAAAATTGCTTATTAGTACCGTATAATAATATACTGTCAGGAGTTTTGGCGGGAACGTGATGGCGTCTATGTTGCTTCTCTGTTTTATTTTCCTATAATTGTGTTAAATTGAATATTAATAGTGTATAATTGGTGGTTTTTTATTCTAATAATATTAGTGAACGCGAGTGTGGGCAAGTAAAACACGGCGGTAGAACAAGAGTTTGTACATGTTGTCGACAAAACTCCGTAGAAGCTTCCAATAAAGTTACCGCCATTTTATTGGGGCCTAACTTGGACGACTAAAATCTAAAGAAACTAGAACTTCTATTCTAAACTTGACACTGGCTAAATGCATAAACCATGCGAAGCCAAAATAAAAAAAATATGTATACTTTCACATGCGTTCAATAATACGTTGTTATTTTGATATTACATACAGACACTGCACTTTTACTTATTTGTATAGATAGATAGAATAAAGGTATTTTATTGTACAGTACAACTATTTACTTAATACCCCCCAAAAACTAAACTTTTCCCCAAAAAGATCAGGCGCCTTTTAAAGGTTTCCCCACGAAAAAAAAAGGTGGATGGTATTTAGGTAGATATGTTTTTAAGTAGATATATACCTACTTGCATAAAAAGTGAGCTTGTAAAAATGCGATGTAATCTCTTAAAGTGTATGTCATTTTAGATAGTTAATGTGAGTCTATCAAATAGATTAGCTAATGTACCTACCTACAGTTTCAACGTATTTTTTGTGCGATTTGCAGAGCTTTTTAAAATTAATATTATGTAATGTTGTTATTATGTATAACTAGTATAGTTGCTCTACTAGGATCTTCCAGAAGATATTTGGATGAGAATGGCCGAAAATTGAGCGTGATGTGTGAGTAGAGAGGCCTCCGTCCAGCTGGGCGAGCACGGTCTCTGTTGTAGGCTTGAGTCACGAATTTTAAAACGGTTTTTGCTCCTAAACTGTGACTCAAGCCTGTCACAGTAGCCCGTGCTCGCCCGCCAGCAGTGAACTGCTAAAGGCAGATGACGAATACTATCAAATGATCCCAGGGTATAATACTTCACAAATATGTAGTAGGTACCTACCGAAACATGGCAAGACCCATATTCTTTTTACTTGATTGTAATGTAAAACAATTGGTACGAGTATAATGTAAACATAACCTACAAACAAAAAATTGCTAACCTTTCTGTGTTTTGTTCAATTTATTTAATACTCACAATGCTATACCTACAATCCCCTCCCCCTCCCGGCTGCGCCCAGCACCTGTACTCAAGTTGACAATCTACAATCGATAACGCTAGTAGAAAAAGAATCAATGTATGGGAATGACGAATTTGAACGTTAAGTCACGTGGTCAGACCATACAAATAGAAGGCGTTAACGATTGTAGAAAGAGATTCGATACGAAACGTTTGTAACTTGGATAGAGGGGCAGGTTGGCTTACCTTTGTGAATATACGCCTCTCTTTTTCATTTACCAAATCACATTAGCACCTTGCAATATACCTAGAAAAATCGTTTAACTGTGCTATCTTCACAAGCAATCAGACTCACGTTCTCATTAATAATGCCACTAGCTAACTCTGCCATTCCGCTCTCTGCTCACCTCAGAACCAAGTGACACGGCTATCCTTTGACACGCATAGCGGCATCGATTGAATGGATTCAATCAGAGTGTTGGACATAGAGGAATGGACTGAGCAATATCGTCACAAAATTAAAGCCGGGTGATCGTAACTGTGTTGTGTCGTTTATCATGACGCTTTATTTAGCAGTTTTAGCCATTCAAAACGCAATGTAAAATTACGTAGGCTTGAAAAGATTCGTTTAATCGGTGTATCGCGCACTACAGCACAGTAATATACCGGTAGCTTTACGACTCCACAGGAAGACACATAGCGAATGTGCGTTCAATATCTTTTTTTTTTGTGGGTGACCAATACGTCAAGCCTGTGACGTGTACAAATCAGGATTTTAAGCAGCTACTTGGGCGTTAGACAAAGTGGCATTATCGGCAGGCGTTAGTGATTGTTGAAATGACAAAACATTTGGAACTTATCACGTGATGCATGTCAATCACATATATTTTTAACTAGCATCATTATCCACTAAAGAATATCACTATGTTTAAAGCAGGCCATAGAATATCTTTGTCTCTCACAATTTTCACTTAACATTCGTATAGGAAACACTCAGACCATTCCTCTAAGTCTACGGTTAGAGCATCGATGCGTCGATACATCGGCACCGGTTCGAATCACGCTCGAGAGGTTTGTGAGATGAAGCGACGACTGTGCTAACTGACATCTTGGATTGGAACTGTTTGAAATACGAAACGTCTGTTGTCACCTAGACGCTCTGGGCTACACGGTCGCTTTGAGTCTCTCTCACTTTTCCGACGATATTCTGTACACAGCCGGGTAGGAAACGCTCAGTTTATACTTCTATACCCACGGTTGGATCATCGATGCGTCGATACATCGGCACCGGTTCGAGTAACGCTTCACAAGATGTGAGATGTAGCGACGACTGTGGTAACTGACATGTTGTATTGAAACTGTTTGAAATAGGAATCGTCCGTTGTGTTCGTTTGATCAAGGCTGTTAGTTTTTTGATTTGCACATAAATAGCTGTGTGTTAAAAGGAGGTTCACAGGAATTGTGATACAGGTGGCAATCGAATCAATCCTTTGGTAAATGCCGTAATCATTTGAAAATTAATTGAATTTGCCGCCCTTCTCCGTTTGAACAATTATTCTTGAGCACATGCCGTGGTCAAATGATAAGCTAGCCCAAAAGGCTGGTAGCGAAGCTGACGATTCGGGTATTGTTGTCAGATGAAGGTAATAAGCAATATCACTCTTCGTGCAAATAATTAAATCGAAAATGTGTCCAATAAGTGTTGTAGTTAAAGGATGAAGTGGACGCTGATGACGATGGCCATGCAGTACCTGTGACTATATGAGTACCATGATGTACCTTCGGCTATCATCACCGTTTCAGCCAAAAGATGTTCACTGCTGGACATAGGCCCCAAGTGTGACCACATCGACCAGTCCTGCGCTTCTCGCATCCAGCGAAGCATATGTCTATAGGAGTGCCTAAAAGTGGAGGTGGTGTAATACCAATATTGTATTTATAAATAACCCTTAATGTTACAGGCAGAGGGTTAAAATTCGTTCGTTCTTCGGGTGTATCAGGTAACAGCTATTACCGACTATACAATAAAGTTAATAAATAAGTAAATAAAGTAACAAATAATTAAATAAAGTAGCACTAACCTATTTTCAACAGCCACAACCACCCCACTTTTCAAACCGCGCCAGTTAGCACAGAACTTCAGTGTTGCCCGCTCAAAACTCTAATAGTCTACAAGTGGTCAGTCAACTAGTAACTGCCTGACCCATTTCGTAGTTGTCTGAAACTCCTGTTAACTGTGATTTCTGTGTAATTGCCGCCGGTTTAATTAACGTGTATGTCGGTTAAGTGGGAATCGGTAGTGATGCTGACATAATCATTGCTTTTTCAATATTTATTTGTGCTTTAAATAAAGCTGTATGAGCGATTAATGATATATCCGTCTACTTGTACCCATATTTTAAGTCATGTTTTCTATTCGACTGCATCTCTAATCCGCCTCCCTCATCATCATCATTTCCGCCGAAAGACGTCCACTGCTGGACATAGGCCTCCCCCAGGCGTCGCCACATTGACCGGTCCCGTGCGTCTCGCATCCAGCGCCTCCCACAATTGCCAATGGCCTTATTTTTTAATAGAGAGTATTTTTTTCCGTTTTCATGGCGACTGACAAAATAACTTAGCATTTCAATTTATTTGTCACCAAAAAAAAACTTTGTTCTGCTCGGGCAGTCTTGTACTAGAAAATGTATCACAAGAGCTAGAGGATATGGGTATGGGAGGATACTCGTACACTTCGTAAATACTGGTATGATTGTATGTTTGTGTGTGTTTTTAACCCCCCGACGCAAAAATGACGAGAAGTTTGACGTGTCTGTGTGTGTCTGTCTGTGGCATCGTAGCTCCCGAACGGATGAACCGATTTTGATTTTGTTTGAAAGGTGACTTTGTCGAGAGTGTTCTTAGCTATGATTGATTAAAATCTGTTGACCCGTTCAATGGTTATCCGCATTTTACTCTTTGAATAATGGTTTTTTTCGCAAGATATTTATAATTACGTGTTTCGATAGATTGTTGTTTGAAGCGTGTCTACTATTAGGTATATTATATGTAGCATAAAAAGTATGAAATAAAAATTAAATTTAAAAAACCTTCGACACAAAAACCTCTAAAAAGCTGAAAATAAGCCTCGTGCTCGCGTCGGGGAACCGACAACGTTTACAGCAGTTTATTTTATTTACTAGCGGTATTTAGGGACCCTATTACTAAGACTCCACGATCCGTCTGTCTGCCTGTCTGTCTGTCCGTCTGTCACCAGGTTGTATCTCATGAACCGTGATAGCTAGACAGTTGAAATTTTCACAGATGATGTATTTCTGTTGCCGTTATAACAACACATACCAAAAACACAATAAAATAGTGGGGCTCCCATATAACTAACGTGATTTTTTTGCCGTTTTTTGCGATAGTGGTACGGAAACATTCGTGCGCGAGTCCGACTCGCACTTGGCCAGTTATTTAAATTTAATTTTTATAAAGCATTTATGGTATATGGTTTGAATATTTTCAATAGTTAAATTGTGTAATCATTATATGATTTGTATGAATTATCAAACGCAATAAACCATCATTTTAATTACTTGTTGTGTAAGTTTACTTTCAATTCAAGTGTACGTGAGTTTAAAAATACTCTTCCGATTACTTACTCGTATAAATCAACCTTGATTTTTGTATCGTAAGTTCGTAACGTAATCATGCAATGTGTGCATGCCAATAGGGAACATTACTGCCAATTGCTCCCCCGCCAGATGGCGCTTGACGTCTCAGAGTAAACAAAAACATAACAACATGGCGTCTTTAACACAACAAGTTTTATATTTTGTATGCTTAGACTGCGAAATTTTGTCGCTCGACTTTGACAGTTTTTTTTTTTTTGAGATTGGTCCGATAAATCAAAACGTAACTTATATCGGATATGTCTTAGATGTCAAAATAACCGATATTACAAAAGCTGTATCTAATAAAAACCTTACTAGCGTGCGAGAACGAATAATTCAAAACTTAAAACCGTAACAATGCGAAAACGTACGAACTACGAACTAAACGCAAACTTCACAAACGTTAGGAACCATAAGCGTTACCTATCTTTCTAAGTATCATTTCGCGTTCGCTGTTAGTTTGCTCATCTAAATAACATTTTAACTTTTGCAAACTGTACTACTGATATCGATATCTGAAAACCGTTTTCGATATCCATATGAAAACACATACATAACCGTTTGCGCAAAAAACCGAAAACGCCCTTTTCTAGTTTGTTTACGCTAAAACCTGTGGCGCCATCTGAGCGCAGCTTTGCGGATAGTTCCCTAATGCCATAGCAAACTGAGACTGAGCTGAAAGTGAGGATTATCGAAAATAAACACACTGAATGGTTCCTCGACATCCAACGCCCAATGCGGTTGCGATTTCTTACAGTGCCATTCTGTAAACATGAAACATTGGGTGAAGGGAGCCGCCTTACCTGAGAATAATTTCTCAAGTAAGTCTACAGACCTACAATATTATCGCGCGATATAAAAAAACCGGCCATTAGCGAGTCGGGCTCGCACATGAAGGGTTCCGTACCATTATCGCAAAAAACGGCAAATAAATCACGTTTGTTGTATGGGAGTCCCACTTAAATATTAGTTTTATTCTGTTTTTAGTATTTGTTGTTATAGCGGCAACAGTATAAATACGTCATTTGTGAAAATTTCAACTGTCTAGCTATCACAGTTCATGAGATACAGCCTGGTGACAGACGGACAGACAGACGGACCGCGGAGTCTTAGTTATTACTAAGACTCCGCGGTCCGTCTTTCCGGGTCCCGTTTTTAACCTTTGGGTACGGAACCCTAAAAGTTAGCTATTTGACATTCGAAGTAGTAATGCTACGCAGATAAAGTCGAGGGCAACAGCTAGTATCATAATAATAGATGTGCCGTCGACACAACAAAGAACAAAAAGTTAACCTCGACATGAGATTTTATGCTCTAGCTTGCTCACGATAGACAAATACTTCAGAGATACATAATAAATAAGAAAATAACTAAGTTATTACTTTCACATAACACTATCAAAGCCATTTTGCCAAGATCTCTCCATAAATATGATTGCCTCATAAACAAACTTAAGGGTACACTAGTCGACGGCACGAACTATTTTATGCGCGGGGTTAAAATGCATTTTATATCAACCGACAACACGTGCGGAAGAGATAGATGCTGTGATGAGCAGTAGGATGCTAGTTCAGGTACGAATACACACTTTTGCAAATCTGTAGCGAAATGGATAATGATTTAGGACGAAACCGAGCGCGCGAAATTTTATAAACAGACCTTTGGCTGTCTAGATATCATGAAAAAACGACAAAATCTATCTGTTCAAAATAAACATATATGCATTGTTGAACTACTAATCTATACCCTGTATGGAGGCCGTTTTGCAAATTTCTTATGGTATTTATTTGCGCCCAAAAATTCGTTAAAATTTGTGTCGAAATGTGGAACTTTCGACGCTCATAACTTTCAAACATTTACTTTTTTCACTTTTTTGTTTCCATACAGGGCTAGATAATGATGAGACAAATTGATATCACTTTTTATTTTGAACGTACATCGTCAAACAGTGGAATAATCCCTAGACTACGTTTGTATGAAAGAATTTTAGACTAGTGTAACCTTAAAGGCGAACTTAACAGGCGTAGAAAACTGTTTATTGTAGCAATAACTATTGTTTATTGTACTACAGAAGTTATGAGAGTTTTTGACGAGTACTTCAGATATTTGAAGAGGTTGAATCAAGCTAAGCATTAGATGTTACGTAAATGGACGCGAAAATATCTGTTAGTGGTGTTATTTTTGCTGTTGTATCACAGTTTTCAAATTCATAACTGTCCAATATAGGATTTGATTTGGATCGGTAAGATGTCCACTGCTGGACATAGATCTCATCTAAGCGTCACCACCACCGGTCCTGTGCCCCTCGAACCTAGATCCTATTTTTTTTATCGTCTATAGGCTCGCACTTGACCACTATCTCACCTGATGGTAAGCGATGATGAGGTCGACGGTGAAGCACGCTTGCCTTCAAAAAACCCATTCAATCTTGACTTAAAGACGAGACATAAATACAGACTCCGGCAGGGAAATCCACCCCTTAGCTGCACGCATAATGAAAGTGTCCCCAAAACGTATTTCCACCATGTACCGATGACGCATCGCTGAATGTAAACAAAAAAAAGAAAGAAAAATGAATTATAGTCTTTATTAAATGGTCCAGGACAAAAGCGTCCTGATTTTTCGATCTTTGTCCATTTCCACGTACCATTTCTGACCATGCCTGACTCAATCTCGGTCAAATCAACCAGATTGTCACTGTACCAACATCACCGCAGTCCATTCACCTCCACATATCAAACACAATGATAACAACACACCTAAGGTATACGTCCTGAGGGTAAGTAGAGGTATATAATACACCCTCATTGCCTTAGTTACGAGTATGTTTAGGTCCCATATTATAAGGAGCGGTCCTCCATCCATTTTCTCATACAATATTTGTTTGGAAAGGAAAATAGCTCAGCTAAGTTCATAGCCCAACTCTTCAAGAAAAACTTATTATAATATAAAAAGTTAATTTTAAAATCAAAAACCTGCCTGCTTAAGAAGCGAACTAAAAAGCAGTAAACAAGAAAAATTCATGCTGTGCAGTCGGAGGATCAGGTTGTCAGCCAGTTTACGAATATGTATCCTCCGACTGCACAGCATGAATTTTTCTTGTTTACAGCTTTTTAGTTCGCTTCTTAAGCAGGCGGGTTTTTGATTTTTAAATTAACTTTTTTTATTTACAACTTTTTAGTTATATTTTTTTTTTCGAATGACTTTTAAACATATAAGTAGTTTATATTTTTGTAATCTCCTCTAAAAAAAGGCGGTCAATACCTATCTAACGATGTCTTAATTATAAAAAACTGCCAAGTAGTTTGAAAGATATGAGGTAATAAAGAATATTACATACATACAAACATACAAGATACGCGCGAAAAACATAACCCTTTCCTTGCAGCCGGGTAAAAAACACAACCGAATTCCAAATAAAAACGATCACTTCGAAGTGAATCGTAACTTCAATTTTGGTAGTCAGTGTTTCTTTTACCTCACGATCAGAAGGTCTAAGTAGCAAAATGTCCAATAGCGCGAAATGTCTAATGAGGAGTAAGTCTTATTAGCAAAATGACCATGTATAGCAAAACGTCTAATTATCAGATGGTCTGTATAGCTGAACATCAATATAGCAAAAAGTCAAATTCTCGAATTGTGTGGATACTCAGGCACAAAATTCAACACACACATTGCATCGGGAGGGAAACGGACACGGTATTATAATATGGACAGGCTCTTAACTCGTAGCTCATATATCTTTTTAATGGTGACGGACACTTATTGTCATGCATGCTATTTGTATCGATTGCTATACATTACAAATACAATACTTCTGGCTTCTAAATTCTTAATACGGTACCAATCATTTACTTTCATCGAAAGTCAAAAGAAGACGCGTGCGCTGCTGCAGAATGGTACAATTTAAATATCACAAATATAGGAGGAACAACTCTATGGAGCAGTGGTGGCCAAGTTGTAGGTTGTGGATTAGAACCCAGGCAGGCGCTTTACTTTGTGTAAATTATTTTATCAAAACGGTGAAGGAAAACATCGTGAGGAAACCGGCGTGTCCTAGAACCAAAAATTCATAGATATGCCACATCCATCAACCCGCACTGGGCCCGCGTGGTGGATTAAGGCCCATTCCTTCGCACAGAGAGGAGGCCTGTGTCCCAGCTGTGGGAACAATAAAAGGCTGATGATGAACTCTATGGAGTTGCTCCCAGAGCAATTAGTGTTACCTAATGCAGCTGTTACAACCAATAAAGACGATAACAAGATAATTCGTCAGTTAAATGAGCATACTCGTAAAGCTAATTTCGATAAAACAGGACAAACATGGTGATGAACAAATTCAAGAAATTAGTTCGCCAAAAAGCAAAACCAATCCAAAAACATTATTGAGTAAGAATTTGGAAAAGTGGATGAGATTCACCAGGTACCAGATTAAACGAAAAAAATAACACGTGAAAAAATTATAAATGCAGGGTAATTTGTGCGCCCAATATCTTAGCTTAGAAGCTACTAGCTTTTTAACCCATTTTTTTTATCAAATAAGTTTAATTTACAAATAAATGACTTTTAATTTCTATCATGAGTGTACACCATGTCAAAAATGACTTTTTGCTTTATAGATGTTCTGCTATACAGACCATCTGTAGGGTGACCATAAGCTCTTAGAGCGGTATCAATTTGATACCGAGTAAGTGACAGATGTATACAAGTCAGATACATCTGTCCCTTATTCGATCTCAAATTGATACCGCTCTAAGAGCTTATGGTCACCCCCCTGATAGTTGGACGTTTTGCTACATGGACATTTTGCTAATTAGACTTATTGTTCATTAGACGTTACGCGCTGTTGGACATTTAGCTACTTAGACCTTCTGATCATGAGCCTTTTTTTTCGGTTCTTTGTTTTTTTGACACCGTCTTCCGAAATTGAAGTTATTTTTCACTTTGTAGTGAACAAGGTTAATTCATAACCCACCCAAGAATTACAGGCCGGAAGGTCATGAATCGATTTCCTCGACTGTACATACAGTCGAACATAGAACCTCCTCTTTGGGAAGTTGGTTTATCATGACCATTAACTTCAACAATCATTTCAATAAATCTCCCATGTCGTAACTAAATATTACACTTACGATTTTAAACGCGTTATCGTAAATAACGTTTACGACACGAGTGCGAAACGGACCCGGAACTCATACTCGTGCGATTACGGCATCATTACGTGCCAGTCCTTTTGTGAGCCTAATGCGATGGATTCTTGCTTCTTATTTGGAGGTGCATTGTCTTGTTCCTCCGAATTAGGATTGAAGAATTACATTGTGTAATTTTGAAACTAGCATAGATTGTAAATCAGGTGTTTGTCTACAAGGCTTAAGTGGTGTTTTGGTTTATGTAGCGCCACTAAACATATGCTTGTTGAATTCTCGTGCCTTCTCGATGACCTGATGAACAATGAAAATCTAATCCCGAGTTCCTTTTCCCTACCCTCCCTTTACAAACTCTGCTTGTTGCTGTGCAATTTCTTTTGAAAGGTGCGCCTTCAGTCGTTCGTTAAGGTTACACTAGTCGAATTGTTTTCCATACAAACGTAGTCTAGGGATTATTCCACTGTTTGACGATGTACGTTCAAAATAAAAAGTGATATCAAATTGTCTCATCATTATCTAGCCCTGAATGGAAGCGAAAAAGTATAAAAAAAGAAAATATTTGAAAGTTATGAGCGTCGAAAGATCCACATTTCGACACTAATTTTAACGCATTTTTGGGCGCAAATAAATACCATAAGAAGACGGAAAATTGCAAAACGGCCTCCATACAGGGATAGATTAGTAGTTCAACAATGCAAATAATTTTATTTTGAACAGATAGATTTAGTAGTTTTTTCATGATATCTAGACTGCCAAAGGCCTGTTTATAAAATTTCGCGCGCTCGGTTTCGTCCTAAATCATTATCCATTTAGCAAAAAATTTGCAAAAGTGTGTATTTGTAGGCGAACTAGCTTCCTACTGCTCATCACAGCATCTATCTCTTCCGCACGTGTTGTCGGTTGATATAAAATACATTTTAACCCCGCGCACAAAATAGTTCGTGCCGTTGACTAGTGTAACCTTAACCGTGTATGGAATGGAACGAAGATTATCGCAAAACTAATGTAAGAAGTGCATGCGTAGGTCCTATTTCTGGAACAAAAACTTTTCCAAATTTAATACAATAAATTATCAAACGCGTGTTAGCTGGGCGATTGGTTGAATGATTTTTCAACAGTCAATCGTATTACTAGATTGAGGAGCTCGTGGCTACATAATAACAGCCGCACGGGTCGATCATCAAGGTTAAGCAACGCTTGACGAGGTCGGTCCGTGGATGGGTGACCATTTCAACATACCGAGTTTTCTCCATGCCTCGGCAAGCACGTTAAGCCGTTGGTCCCGGCTGTCATTTGAAGATATTTGGCAGTCGTTACGGGTAGTCAGAAGCTTGAGATCTGACACCAGTCTTGCCAAGAGGTACCGTGTTACCCAGTTACTGGGTTGTGGAGGTCAGATAGGCAGTCGCTCCTTGTAAAACACTGGTACTTAGCTGAATCCGGTAAGACTGGAAGCCGACCCCAATATAGTTGGAAAAAGGCTAGGCAGATGATGATGAATCGTATTACTAGATTCTGAACGACAATAATTTATATCCAGAAACTGCAGGTTAGTTCGACTAAATTATAGTATGTTAAGAATTTTTGGTTCTGAATGTGCGGGTTGAATTCTGATTGAGAAACTTTTGGGTACATTTACTTTCTTTGGGTATTCATACTGAAAGTTTCTGCTCTACAAGGCTCGCGAGAGATCCATTGGTAGCCAAATATATCCATTAGTGTCGTACTAGTGGAATTAGTTTAAGAAGAGTATGTTCCGTTTCCGTGAGGGTATCCGTGGCATCAACAGTGGGCCCTATCAGAATATCAGCGCAGTGATATTTTCTTTTTAATATCGTTGCACATGCTGAGATAGGAGCCTTTTTGGTCTCGCACGGGGTAATTTATTTTTATTTTTATTATTGTTTGTGTTTTTCTTATCTCGTGTCTCCTGTGCGGGTCACAAATAAATATTTTTCTTACTTTTCTTTCTTTTAAGAGGGTAACTATATGTTTTCTTGCTTTTGAATAGTCTTCTTCTCGGGTCACCGAAAGATGAGCCTTTCGCATATAATTTCCTCTTAAGGGTACACTAGTCGATGGCACGAACTATTTTGTGCGCGGGGTTAAAATGCATTTTATATGAACCGACAACACGTGCGGAAGAGATAGATGCTGTGATGAGCAGTAGGAAGCTAGTTCGCGTACGAATACACACTTTTGCAAATTTGTAGCGAAATGGATAATGATTTAGGACGAAACCGAGCGCGCGAAATTTTATAAACAGACCTTTGGGAGTCTAAATGTATATTTAATTTTTTTTTCTTTATGCTTTGTCTAACTACTAATCTATCCCTGTATGGAGGCCTTTTTGCAATTTTCCTTCTTCTTATGGTATTTATTGCCGCCCAAAGATGCGTTAAAATTAGTGTTGAAATATGGAACTTTCGACGCTCATAACTTCCAAATATTTTTCTTTTTTTATTTCCATACAGGGCTAGATAATGATGACACAAAATCTTATCATTTTTTATTTTGAACGTACATCGTCAAACTGTGGAGTAATCCCTAGACTACGTTTGTATGGAAGAATTATCGACTAGTGTAACCTTACACCATTATTTACCATCTCCAAAAGAAATATGATATTAAAAGTGCCGAGCCTTTTAGAGTGCTTTTTAATTTAAATCAACCCTTAACAATCGCCAATTAGCCCCAAAATAAATCATAATTAATACAAACCAAGACTGTTTTAATTGGCTTTTAAATCGAGCTTAGTAAGCCAGAATAACTCATTACCAACGGTTTTATAATTCCTGATAGCTTAATGTAAAGGATTTTGCTTTGTATCGTGAAAAATTTCTCCTTTGGGAAGGCTATGAGTAAAAAAACCGGCCAAGTGCGAGTCGGACTCGCGCACGAAGGGTTCCGTACCATTATCGGAATAAGGCATAAAATCACGTTTGTTGTATGGGAGCCCCACTTAAATATTTATTTTAATCTGTTTTTAGTATTTGTTGTTATAGCGGCAACAGAAATACATCATCTGTGGAAATGTCTACTGCTTAGCTATCTCAGTTCATGAGATACAGCCTGGTGACAGACAGACAGACAGACAGACCGATCGCGGAGTCTTAGTAATAGGGTCCCGTTTTTACCGTTTGGGTACGGAACCCTAAAAAGGCTGGGGTAAGTACCTATAATTTTTTTTCTACAGCGTTTCGACGTTTTTGTACACCCTGTGTCTGCTTTGAGAGATTCTACGCTCATTAGCTTGTACCGTTTTCGTTGGAGCTAAAATAAAAGGTAAACAAACCAAAGAAAAGGTTTTTACAGTGTCTTCTTTGCTGTCACTAAAATCAAATAAAAAAGTATCATGAAAATATGTTTTTTTCTTACAACAACCAAAAACACACATGCACAAAACATTTAAATTACTATTTTCTTATCTGTATTTTACAACAATAACAATATAAGAATAATTCGGTATTATTTGAAACCAAAAACTGTCACTAAAAAGCATCTCGAAAGCCTGGTTTTCGGATCTTTGGCATTTAAGCAGGGTTTTAAACGTATCCGGAAACCGACCCTCTGTTTATAAAACAAAGAACAATTTCCGCTGTTGTCTATAACACAGATTTGTCTCTATGGCGTTGCGCAAGTTGCGGTAGTAACAATTTCAACAACCCTTAGGAACCCTCCTTTGTAATAATGCCTTTTGTATGAGTAGCATCTGCAAACACAGTTGGGTTATACCCAAGACTACCCTTTATGAGCCAACAATTTTCTCCATAATATCCGCAACCGTAAGTATCGTCACTGCCCGCGGTTTCGACCGTGTGGTAAGTGTTTTATATCGAGTTATATATTTATTTTTTATATTTTGGCTTCGCACGGTTTGTGAATTTAGCCAGTGTCAAGTTTAGAATAGAAGTTCTAGTTTCTTTAGATTTTAGTCGTCCAAGTTAGGCCCCAATAAAATGGCGGTAACTTTATTGGAAGCTTCTACGGAGTTTTGTCGACAACATGTACAAACTCATGTTCTACCGCTGTGTTTTACTTGCCCACACTCGTGCACGTTCACTTATATTATTAGAATAAAAAACCACCATTTTTACACTATTAATAATCAATTTAACACAATTTTAGGAAAATAAAACAGAAGCAATATAGACGCCATCACGTTCCCGCCAAAACTCTTATATCGAGTTTATCAGGATAATAAACTGGCCAAGTGCGAGTCGGACTCGCGCACCGAGGGTTCCGTACAAACCTCAGCTTAAACTTATTATAGACCTGAGTATTTGATATGAATTTCAATTTAATACCTCTACGCGTTCATGAGGAAAGGGATAGTAAGTTTAAAATTATTAAAAATATTTTTATTATATATTGTAACAAAAAAAATATGGTATTCGCAATTTTTCCTGTTTTTCAATTTTATCTGTGCTATTAGACGTTGCTTCGTACCAAATATCATGATTCTGAGTTCACGGGAAGTACCATGTAGGTTTTGATTTCCTTGCGAGTGTCGAAAATTTGCGACATAAACGGCTGTATCTTTTGATTGCGTTGGCTTAGAAGTTTGATTTCTTCACAGCTTTAAGGGACCTGAGTATAATTATTGTGATAATTATAATACTCAGGTCTACTACAATTATGTGAAAGTATCAAGCTGAAATTATCATCGTACTAAAATTAGTAGTATGATAATTTCACCTTGATACCTCCACGCGTTCCTGAGAAAAAGGGTATTGACAGACAGACGGACGGATAAGGACGGATAAGGGTTCCGTTTTTTCCTTTCGAGGTACGGAACCCTAAAAAGTGTCTTATGTTATCCAGGTATAAACTATATGTGTGCTAAATTTCGTCCAAAGCCGTTCAGCCGTTTTAGGGTGATTGAAGCACAAACATACAAACTTTCACATTTGTAATATTTGTGGGATAATGTATCCGAAGAATTACCTTTCCGCATATGTTTTTGCGATTTGTCACTGGCAGCTAACGATAAAGGAAAAAAAAAGATGTATGCGATCGTGTTCTCGATGGTAACAGTTATTTTTATCAGTTTGATAGACTGCCTCATTGGCAGGAAATATTGGCAAAAAGTTATTTGTGCCGGTAGCAAATATTTCTAGGGCGTTATTTTGATGAAGGAATTGAAGGATAAATTCGTTGTCTGTATGAGAAGAGGTCTTTGCCCTGCTCTGCTCTGCCCTGTTTTATTATTACATACTGACTACCGCCCGCAGCTCCGCCTGCGTTGAATAAGTACTTCTACACAATGTCTTTATAAATAGTAGTCTGTGTGTTCTTCTGATGCATACGCTAGGTATTACTGTACAGTTTCACCGAAATCCGTTCAGTAGTTTTGCGTGAAAGAGTAACAAATTAAAAAATAATAATCTAAAATCTATCTATCTTAATTTTATTAAGATTTTTTGTGTTGTGTTGTGTGTCTTTTGTGTGCACTAAATAAATGATTTATCTATCTATCTATCTAAATATCCATCTTCAGAGACTATCAAAATTAATATTCTAGTTTTAGGTACATTTATTATTACGTTTTTAGGGTTCCGTACCCAAAGGGTAAAAACGGGACCCTATTACTAAGACGCGATCCGTCTGTATGTCTGCCTGTCTGTTCGTCTGTAACCAGGCTGTATCTCATGAACCGTGATAGCTAGACCGTTGAAAATTTCACAGATGATGTATTTCAGTTGCCGCTATAACAACAAATACTAAAAACAGAATAAAATAAATATTTAAGAGGGGCTCCCATACAACAAACGTGATTTTTATGCCGTTTTTTGCGATAGTGGTACGCAACCCTTCGTGCGCAAGTCCGACTCGCACTTGGCCGGTTTTGTTTTCTTTGAATGTCTCAATTCTATTATAATTGAAAGGTCTTCTCACAAACCGCATACGAGTTACAGAGTGTAAAACAGATAGGCATATTTAGAACATTTCTTTTGTATTTAAAACAATTGACTATCAACCCGCACCGAGCTCGTATGGTGTATTACGGTCCACTTAGCTTCTCACAAAGAGTAATCTTTGTGAGAAGCTTTAATCCCAAAGGTATGTACCACAAGGAAATATTGAAAATTCACGATGGTATACCAAATTGCCTCGAAAAGCACTTTATCTACACTCACAACGTAATGTTCCAAATATGAATTCAAAAAATATTGCATAAACACATACTTTATATTCGTGGATAGGTAAAATTAAAAAAAAACCATTATAGTTCAACATTTTCCTTCGATTTTCAAACAACTGCATCATAAAATAACTTTTTTTCTATTACGATACAGGACAAATCCAAGAAGTTAATCACTAAGGAGATTCCATCAATTATTTAAATTTTTTGAAATGCTATTTTTATAGTACCTAATAAAAAAAAAATTGATCCCAATTGTAACTTGTCTGTGACAATGCCCGCTTTAGGCTTATTACGCACTGCGATTTTTATTTGCGCGAACTTTTGTCTCTTTCCACCTGTTCATAGAGCTCAAAATATTCGCGATGCGATTATGCGGTGGATTCTGTTGCAAGACACGGATTTCATGCGGTATTATTGCCGCACGATTTTTTTACCGCAATACGAGCAGCTTCATACAATTCCATAGGTCGCAGTATGGGCGGAAAAATTCGCGAGAATAAATATCGCAGTGCGTGTGCTAAGCCTTAGCGCATGCGATATCACGATATCACGACTTTATGGTATGGAAAATGCAAAAAAAAAGATTAAGTAGGTTCAATCCCAATATGTATGAGTGTAGATAAAGTAGTGTATGAAACTGCACATAACTAGGTATTAAAACATTCGTGTGAATACTATTAAAAAACTCACACTCATGTTTTAATACCCCTTATTATGCAACAGTATCATAAACTCCTATTAAACCGTAGATTCTGGCAGTCGTCTTTACGAGTAGTCAGTCAGCTCGCGAATATGTATCCTCCGACTGCACAGCATGATTTTCTTCTTGTTTACGTCTTTTTAAGCAGTCTGGTTTTTTGATTTTTTGTTTGTTATTATTTCGTTACCTTTGCGTTAATAAGGTTTTAGTTTTAAGAATAAGTTTTTTTGCTGTAATTTTGTTATCTTTGCTAAGTACCTTTAATAAGGTTTTCAGTTTGAAATTGACTTTAAATATACCATTACGTAAATTGTATGGTTTATGTTGGTGTTACTTCTGCCGTATAACGAATCTGCCCAAACCAGAATCTGTCCTAAACCGAATAATCCACCCAAAAGTCTTGCCAGCCAGATTCAATTCAATTCATTTATTGCATCAAATATGGTAGGTACATAAAGTTCTTATATAAAATATTTAGCAACACACATTTGGCCAATACATAGCATGCAATAGTACAAGTTTTTACACTTATGATATTAATTAGGTAACTACATTATGTCAATTTATGTGTCTACTTAAAAATTAAATATATCTGTGCTTTAGGGTATAAAATTTACAGGGACACTTTTGAAAGAACTCATCTATCGAATAAAAACACTCTTGTAACAACCACTTCCGCAACGCAACACAAAACTTATTGAAGGGTAGTTGAGTAATTGACCCAGGCAAAGCATTGTAAATTAGGGGAACCATGTAAACGCAGCTCCGCCGAAAAAGTTCTAGCTTTGGAACGGGCATTTCAAAATCTAAATGTGTAGGTATCCTTTTATTTGTGTTATTTTTCCGTTCAAATAGTTCAAGATTGGACCTCACAAACCTGGCAACTTCGTAAATATAAATGCATGGGACTGTCAATATATTGTGCGACGTGAACATAGGCCTGCATGAGTCAGACCACTGCATATTGAATATCGCACGTATACATTTTTTATGATTATCGAGTCAGAAAGGCAGTCGCTCCGACTCCCTGGACCGACGACCTGGTTAAGGCTGCCAGAGTCCGGTGGATGCGAGACGCACAGGACCGAACAGAGTGGCGACGGTTGATGCCGACTGCCGCCTATGTCCAGCTGTGGACGTCTTTCACCTGAAATGATGATCATGACCGCAGCATTTAGATTCTGGTTAGACTGAAAGCTGATCCCAACATAGTTTAGAAATTTTAGTTATTATTTTTAGGGTTCCGTAGTCAACTAGGAAACCGTTTCGCCACGTGCGTCTGGCCGTCATCAGTTTAGCTCAGAGACTCGTAGTACTAGAAATCTATAATTTGGCATGGATGTATTTATTAATCATGCCGAAAAAATGGTGAAATAAAACAATGATTTTTTATTTTATTTTTGTATATTGATGTTGGGGACAACAGTTTTCAAACGGCAAAGTTAATTTTGTCCCTTCGTTAGAGTGTTATATATGTTACCTATTTATTTTGGTGAATGTAGCTGTTTTCACGGAACCATCTGTGCGCGAGTTATTGGTAGGTTTGCGCTTGACTATCTCACCTGATGGTAAGCGATGATGTGGTCGACGATAAAACACGCTTGCTTAGAAGATACATATATTCACTCTTGACTTAAAGATTCTCACCTGGGTTCTTAATTATAGCGATATTTGCGACTATCTTAATAACTCTTCATCACGCAGATAACCATAGAAATCTATCGTTTTTATCGCTCTGTGTAATCCCATTGTTGTGGCGTATGCGCATCGAACAATTTGTTTCCCTCCATTGATTGTTATGACTTGCAATAAAGTGGAGAGAGCTAAGGTTTTACGCCAATATATTTTGATATTCTATTGTTTAAACTGGGCCATTTTAGAGCAGCCGTGGGCACACTTTCCTGCTAATTTATTACACCGGACTTTATACTTGCTATTTTGAGGGTTCCGTACCCAAAGGGTAAAAACGTGACACTATTACTAAGACTCCGCGATCCATCTGTCTGTCTGTCTGTCCGACTGTCACCAGGCTGTATCTCATGAACCGTGATAGCTAGACAGTTGAAATTTTCACAGATGATGTATTTCTGTTGCCGCTATAACAACAAATACTAAAAACAGAATAAAATAAATATTTAAGTGGGGCTCCCATACAACAAACGTGTTTTTTTTTTGCCGTTTGCTGCGATAATGGTACGGAACCGTTCGTGCGCGAGTCCGTCTCGCACTTGGCCGGTTTTATTTTGTTATTAGTTCGTCTTATTATCGGATATACATTTATCTGGTATGTTGTGTGTCTTCTAGTCTGTGCTTAATAATTGTATTATCGTCCATCCTTCCTTCTGATATAATTAAGGAAGCATTTACTGCTAGCAGACCTTCCATACAAATATCTGCCACGTTTCCTACTTCGCAGTTCACAGATTTCCACGTGATTGTACTAAGTTTTCTAGAGTGAGAATTGCCGAGATCTTACTTCAGATTGTCTTTGTAGATGGCTCAGATTCCGAGACAAATCGCGGTATTTTCTTTGTGACAAAAAGAAGCTTACCTAATACTTGATTTACCGGGGAAAAGTTTGGTCGAATTATTTTTCACGAATTAAATACGTCTTGCGACTTCAGAATTTTTCTGCGGTAGACACATATTAACTCGAAAAATTCTTTGGAGTGAATTTTAATATTATGTGACACGCTTTTAATTAGATTAGCAATATTTTGGTGAGTATCGGCCGCGCGAGTAATGGCCTGTGGCCCAGTGGTATCAGCAGCGACTTACAAGTTGTAGGTCGTGAGTTCGAACCCAGGCGCTTTACTTTGTGTAAATTATTTCATCACCACTGCTCTCAAAACGGTGAAGGAAAACATCGTGAGGAAACCAGCATGTCCTAGAACCAAAAAATTCGAAGACATGTGACATCCACAACCCGCACTGGGCCCGCGTGGTGGAGTACGGCCCATCCCCTCTCACAGAGAACTGTGAACTGTCCTGTGTCCCAGCAGTGGGATCATTAATAGGCCGATGATGTGATGAGATGTGAAAGTTATACATGCATAGGTCGACTAAAACTTAATGACGTCTATGCAGTACGCTTGTCGCTGCGCAGTGCCCGGTCTTTTACTCCCGCTGTCACATGAACTTCTTCTTCTCCTTTCCGAGTTGAAAGCTGTTTTAATATTTTGGGCTCAGTAGGTGGCCAGGGCCACATTAACCACAGCGTCAGTGGTGTTCATTAGGTTCTCTAAAGTGCTTGTGTATTCGAACTTAGGACACTCCAGCATGTGTATCATATTCTACACAGCGGCACCGCGTTTCTTCATTTTCACATTGGTAACTTGATACTGCGCAACATTTCGCGGAGTGTTCCAAGCTGCCATTAAGTTTGCTACATCCGACAAAAAAATAAAGTTTTGTACTGAAAATATGAATAGATACTCCGAAATAAAATTAATAAGCGGTTCTCTTTTACGAATAAAACTAGATAGGAACCATTCGTTACCTCTTTTGAGGCGCCATTCGTTCAGCTTTCTCTTCAGGCTATTTATCAACCGGTAAATTTATTGCCTAGGTCGATATCTAGACGTAATTATTGTTATATCTAGCTCTGGATAAATCGTGAGATATCGGCAGTTAAGATCTCCGTGATTTATTTAAATTACTATGTCGATGAAGCAAATAGAAGCCGTGTTAACGGAGACCAATGTTGATTGAATTACGCTGTAGTATTCGGTCTTTCGGACTTACAAATTGTAGGTCGTGGGTTCGAGCCCAGGCAGGCGCTTTACTTTATGTAAATTATTTCATCACCACTGCTCTCAAAACGGTGAAGGAAAACATCGTGAGGAAACCGGCATGTCCTACAACCAAAAATTCGAAGACATGTGACATCCACCAACCCGCACTGGGCCCGCGTGGTAGATTACGGCCCATTCCCTCTCACAGAGAGGAGGCCTGTGTCCCAGCAGTGGGAACATTAATAGGCTGATGATGTGATGTGATTCGGTCTTTCTCTCTTGAAAATTAAATCTAACCCGTAGTAAGACATCCATAGACAGGTGCCCCGAGACAATGCGACGCTGTTGTGACAGCAATTTGTCGTAGCAATTGTTATTCTGGTTAGATTTGCATAAAATAAATCGGAGTTTCGGCAGATATGTTTTTGCTGCGGCCCTCTGTCCATTGTTGCTGACTAACGCCATTAAAGATCTATTTAGATGGTTATGGGCAGGTAAAGAAATCAGTACCATAAGCCTTTGATTTTATCTACACCGCCGTAAGTAAAACCGTAAATAAACTTATTTCTAAACCTTTTTCCAATTTTTATTGTACACAAATAAATTTCTCTGTAACAATAACACTTTCTGAATTCTCTCTTTGTGAAATAGCGAGAATTGTTTTCATTTAACATTATCGGAATGAACAGAATCAGTTCGTTGGAAAGACTGCATTCAACGGAATACAATATTTTCCATTTTTTACGAGAAAATTGTAAGTATGTTGGGTTGCAACTGGGTCGTGTGCTATTTATCAACTTTTACGAGAAAATTGTAAATATGTTGGGTTGCAACTGGGTCGTGTGCTATTTATCAACTTTTACGAGAAAATTGTAAATATGTTGGGTTGCAACTGGGTCGTGTGCTATTTATCAACTTTTTCACTAAAGTATCGACATTATGAGGACTTCGTACATTTACAAAGTCCTCGAGCAATGAACGAGGTTTTACTATCTAGATGCCTAGGGGCCTGTGTTCCCAGAGGTGGCTTAATTAATTCAGAAACCAGAGGTGGCCACATCCCCACACGAAGAGAAGAAGATAGAAAACAATGGCGTCCACACCTGCTGCATGTGTCGTAGCTGTCGACATGTAGGATTCATGCTTCTTAGATGGGCTTCAAAGCGCGGAGCCTTTGTCTTTCGTTACAAATTTAACTATCATGGTACTAAGTTCTCTCATTCTCTTTTGAAGGATACTTCTCTCACTCATCATCATCATTACAGCCAAAAGACTGCTGAACATACGCCTTGTGGCGACACTTGCGGAAGTCACACGTGGCTTTCCAACACAACGTCTTCCGATTCGAGCTCGCCACTTCAGAACTTTTCGGCCACTACGACAATCGGAAAAAAAACTCTTGTTACATTTTAATTAATAACAAGTATTGTGAATTTGATTGAGTGTCGTGGAGGAAATTAAACACCTACCTAATGAGAACCAAATGAAAAATGACATCGAAATAAATATCAATTAATTTAATCAACTTCTCGCGAAGCCAATAAAGTAACTTTTTATTATTATTTTTAACCGACTTCCCAAAAAAGGAGGCGGTTCAATGTTCGGAAGTATGTTTGTTTTTTTTATGGTTTCATATCCAAAGGGCAAAAACGGGACTCTATTACTAAGACTCCGCAGTGCGTCTGACTGTGTGACTGTCTGTCCGTTTGTCACCAGGCTGTATCTCATGAACCGTGATAGCTAGACAGTTGAAATTTTCAAAGATGATGTATTTCTGTTGCCACTATAACAAAAAATGCTAAAAACAGAATAAAATAAATATTTAAGAGGGGCTCCAATACAACAAACGTGATTTAAGAGAATGGTACGGAACCCTTCGTGCGCGAGTCCGACTCGCACTTGGCCAGTTTTTTGTGTTTGTTCTCCTATTACTCCGTTATGGAACGATTTTGAAAATATTTTTTTATTTTGAAATGGTATACTCTCGAGGTGGTCCCATTGTAACCAAGTCAGGATCTGATGAGGGGATCCCATGGAAATCGAAGGTACTCCTTTAATTTTGTTGGCATACATATAGCGATTTGTTGTTTTCATCAAAATTTTGTTCCCGTTTAAAACGGGAACAAAAAAATCTCCTGCTAAGACGCCACGGTTTCCCTATATGTAAAACTAGTCCCTGTCGTTTTTCATTTACAAGTCGACAATTGTTGGCTCAAAGTGCACGCATGTATAATAAAATAGATAAAACTATTCCGTTGTACAGATATAACTTACGTGAAATTAAAAGTAAATTATAAAAAATGGATTTTAACCTCAACTTATGATGAAACAGAAAAAATATTGGCTATAGAATCATAACTTTATCAAACCAACCTTGAAAGAAAGCTTATCAAACACTTACACTTCACACACACACACATCTTCCTATACACAAACTACACTCATGCATACACTCCTAGATTCGCACAACCATAATGTTTCACTCCATTTGCTGTGTTAACAACAACTACAAAACGAACCAAAAGTCACGGTTGTATTGTATTATATAAATTGAAGCCGCAAAAGTCCGACTCCTAAGATATACAGGTCTGCGTACCTAGTTTAGGAGCCTGGATAGCTGACAATAATTTTAAACTTGGTAGTACAACCAACTGTTTCCATATGCCATGTAATGTGTTGTTGTTCTTTATATACTAATAAACAAATTGAATTCTCTATGGTGATAAACTCATTTTTGTGATTGGTTTTAAAGTAGTTAGTATTATACTTACTCTTTGTTGATAAGAATATGAAGTTAACCAAATAGGTCGAACGCATATGTTTGAATAAGTTACTCGTAGCTTTTTATTTTTCTCTTAGGTAGTGATGAATAATAGTGTGTATCACTCGGGGACAAAATATTTTGTTCTCGTCCGGCGTATATTGAATTCCTAGCTAAGCACAGGATTTTCTACGTTAGAATCCTTCGCTTAGCTCTGAATTCAAAATAACGCCCTGGAAGAACAAAATATTACTTTGTCCCCTTGTAACACAAATAATTATTTTACATTTAGTTGATTCATTTATTATAAAAGGTTTGTTTAGGGATTTCATTTCCGCAGTGCTATTATGTGGCGTGTCTCTCTGGACACAAAATAAAAGCAGTTTACAATGGACATAGTTTTGTTAGTTGAATACTTGGAAAATGAGAAAACCTGGAAGTAAATAGTTGTTAATTATGTTTGGATTTCATTTATAATACGGTAAATATTTCATTCGAACAAGTTATGTTTTGAGAGGTTAATTTTTTAGGAATAATTTCGATGTTAATAAATCAGGTACCTAATGTAATTAGATACATTAAAGTGTCGGACTTTTTGGCACTTCTTAAGAGGAAACGGGAGCAGAGAGCGCCGACTGAATTTCCTTGGTAAAAAGTCATAATTCGAAGTTTGGCTCTCGTCTCTTTTCGCCTCCAATATTGGTCCAATTTAAAAGATATTCGGTAAACTGAAAATTAAAGATATATACTGTGTCCCTATGTTTTATTTTTTGATGGTACATTATCTTTAGAAGCACTAGAGCCCTCAAAAAATGTTCAAAATTGCGCTGTCAACAGAGGCTTAGTGTACAGATTTGACAAATATAAATGAAAAAAGGAAAACTTAGGGACGTAGTATATATATTACTTTACCAGTTTATGGAATATCTTTTAAATTAGTCCAATATTGGAGGTGAAAAGAGACGAGAGCCAAACCTCGAATTATGACTTTATACTAAGGAAATTCAGTCGGCGCTCTCTGACCCCGTTTCCTCTTAACCGTCCCAGGAAGGGTTATTAGTAGCCAATGTAGAACAGTTTCGGTAAAATTAGGTACAGAATTTATATTGAAACAAAGTAATTATCTTTTCACAATTTACGGAATCGATGATAACTTCACTTATAAAAAAAGATTAAACTTGTTTTCTCAAATATCAACCACATTGTTCCCCTTGGAAAACCGGGCTTCCCGATACGTCATCCGTAACCCCTAAGCTCAAATAACCCCCTGTCAGATGACATTTAAACGAAATATCATAACAATATTTAGTCGAGTTTGAATTAGTTGGTCTCAAACGGGTCGTGAAATCGTGTTTTAGGTTTTTTAACAAATTAAAGCCTATTTCTAGGTTAACTGGTCAAAAGTAAATCTTTGGCAGTCGTTACGGATACTCAGAAGCTACAAAATCTGACACCAGTCTAGGTAACACGCGGACTGGTTAACCCGTGTACGTGGACTGGGTAACACGTGGACTGGGTAACATGGGGACTGGATAACATAGGGACTGGGTAACTTAGGGACTGGGTAACATTGGAACTGAGTAACATGGGGACTGGGTTACATCGTGACTGGGTAACTTGGGGACTGGGTCACATGGCGGCTGGGTAACTTTTGGACTTGGTAACATGGGGACTGGGTAACAAGGGGACTAGGTTACGTCGCGACTGTGTAGCATGAGGTCTGCGTAAAATGGGGACTGGGTAACATCGGGACTGGGTAACAAGCGGACTGGGTAACACTGGGGCATGGTAACATGGGGACTGGGTAGCACGGGGTCTGGGTAATACAGGGACTGGGTAACATGGGGACTTGGTTAATGCGGACACTGGGACTGGGTAGCATGGGGACTAAGTATCATGTGGACTAAGTAACATTGGGTCTGGGTAACATGGGGACTGGGTAACACTGAGGCTGGGTAACATGTGGACTGGTTAGCACGGGGTCTGGATAATACAGGGACTGGGTAACATGGAGACTTGGTAAAATGCGGACACTGGGACTGGGTAGCATGGGGACTAAGTATAATGTGGACTAAGTAACATTGGGACTGGGTAACATGGGGACTGGGTAACACTGAGACTGGGTAACATGGGGACTGGGTAGCACGGGGTCTGGGTAATACAGGGACTGGTTAACACGAATCCTCAGACTGCCAAGAAGTTTCGTGTTACCGAGTTACTTGTCAGATAGGAAGTTACTCCATGTTAATAATCCTGTTCAGCTGGGTCCAGTTAGACTAGAAGCCGATCCAAATATATATAGTTGGGCAAAGACTGGCTGTTTTTTTTAATAAGGTTAACTTAAATATTCGCAAAGATTAATATCTTGCCATTAACGTAAATCAAATATGATGAAATGGTTTAAAAAAGTAAAAAGAAATTGAGCGTATAATATTTTTTTATTCTATGGCATTAGTAAGTCCCAGTCCTCATAAAATAAAAGTAATACGCGAACTTATTACTCACCGGCGCGCTAATCAAACGGTATTGTGTTTATTCAAAGCAAACGTAATGCGAATGAAATTCTAAATAGATATTAATAAGAAAAAGCCACGTTCTTTTCAATTGACTGTGCACCCACAATTCGCTCTGCTGGCTAGAAAATTAAATAGTGCTTCAAATTCAGTCTGTAGTTCATTGAATATTTAAATATTAGTTCTGTACTCGATGTTCTGTTCTTTTTTCAAATTTCTTTTCTGGAAATATCATTGGCTTTTAAGATGCTGCAGTGCTTTTGCAAACATTGGTTTTGAGTTTTTGCTACATTTTCGCTCAGTATTTATTTTTAGTTTATACATTATGTTTGCCTGGAGGAGCTCGTGGCTAAATAATGACAGCCGCACGGGTCGATCATCAAGGTTAAGCAACGCTTGACGAGGTCGGTCCGTGGATGGGTGACCATTTCAACATACCGAGTTTCCTCCGTGCCTCGGAAAGCACGTTAAGCCGTTGGTCCCGGCTGTCATTTGAAGATCTTTGACAGTCGTTACGGGTAGTCAGAAGCTTGAGATCTGACACCAGTCATGCCAAGAGGTACCGTGTTACCCAGTTACTGGGTTGTGGAGGTCAGATGGGCAGTCGCTCCATGTAAAACACTGGTACTTAGCTGAATCCGGTAAGACTGGAAGCCGACCCCAATATAGTTGGGAAAAGGCTAGGCAGATGATGTCATTATGTTTGCCTCATTATATGCTTTTTACTAAGCCATAACATAAAAAAAACTGTTACCATTTAGTATTTAAAATTGCGTGTTTCCGCCATAAATACTGTTTCATTTCTGTCTTTTCATACTAAAACCTCTAACAAAACTTTTAACATTGCGAGTGTTGCCATCATATTTTGTTTTTCATTTCTGTGTTTCATCTAAACCTTAAACATAATTTTTAATACCAAGCTTATCTCTCCACAAAGGTAAGATTAATAAAAGAGGAATATACTTTCTATATTCTATACTTCCCAGGTGGACCGATGGTCATCAGGTCAGGATCTCATGATGGGATCCTGGAGATGTTGAGGAAACTCTTCAAATATTATAGGCATATAAGTATAGCGATTTTGGTATTTTCATCAACAATGCAAGCAATTGTGCATTTTTAGGGTTCCGTACCCAAAGGGTTAAAACGGGACCCTATTACTAAGACTCCGCGATCCGTGGGTCTGTCTGTCTGTCCGTCTGTCACCAGGCTGTATCTCATGAACCGTGATAGCTAGGCAGTTGAAATTTTCACAGATGATGTATTTCTGTTGCCGCTATAACAGCAAATACTAAAAACAGTATAAAATAAATATTTAAGGAGGGCTCCCATACAAAAAACGTGATTTTTTTGCCGTTTTTTGCGATAATGTTACGGAACCCTTCGTGCGCGAGTCCGACTCGCACTTGACCGGTTTTTTTGTTATCAAGAGCAAAATGATAGCGATTTTTGGACAATAAATGCTATCCAATACAGAAAGTTTTAGAGTTTTTGGCGTTTTTTTATAGATATAAGTGCCTTTGACAATCAGCGAGCGACTAGCAAACGATTGTGTAGGACCTACCATTCCTACACCGACTTTTAGGACATAAAGCGTTTGATCGCGCGATTATTGTCGTTTGCTGTTTCTTACGTAATATTCGTATATTTACGTAATACCTTTTTTTGGTTCAAGTTATTTTCCTGTCCCACAATAACTTGAACCAGCTTTTAATATCAGTTCTGATACTGAAGCCTGTTAAGAGGAAATATGGGCAAAGAGCGCCGACTGAATATCCTTAGTAACAGTCATAATTCGAGGTTTGGCTCTCGTCTCTTTCCTCCTCCAATATTGGACCAATTTAAAAGATATTTCATAAACTGGTAAAGTAAGATATATACTATGTCCCTATGATTTCCTTTTTTCATTTATATTTGTCAAATTTGTACACTGAGCCTCTGTTGACTGCGCATTTTTTGAGGCTTCTAGTGCTTCTAAAGATAATGTATCATCAAAAACATAGGGACATAGTATATATCTTTAATTTTCAGTTTACGGAATATCTGTTAAATTGGTCCAATATTGGAGGAGGAAAGAGACGAGAGCCAAACCTCGAAATATGACTTTTTACTAAGGAAATTCAGTCGGGGCGTTCTCTGCCCCCGTATCCTCTCAATATGTGATATTTAATTCCCCTCACATAATGTGCGCTGCAGCTTACAGTGCGGTTTCAACCTTTTGTCTGACTGTCGACCAGCGGCTGCGAATGCGTTCTGTGGCACGTTAAGGCCGTACACTGACCAAAAAATCAGCATGAGATATGAGCATTCCTATTGGCGTAGCGGCACTGATGGCGCATGAATTACGGTAGTGAATACGCCCAGATTTTAGAATAAAATCTTTATGAAATCGAATATTGCTATTTGAAAAATAAATACTTACAAAATGTTCGTCATCTAATCGTCTATCCATTAGTGTTAGTATTAAAATAATTAATGAACACTTTAGGAGGAGATGCATGCTATCAATAATTAAATCTCATTTTTATGGTTTTGTTGGAAGGAGATTAGTGAAACAAATACCTCTTTAAAAATAAAAGTGTTCTTCCATTTTAGAATCAACATTAAGTAGAAATTTTATGTATTTTTATTAAATGATATTTCTTTTTAAATAAAGAGTGGATAGCTCTTAAAAACTGCACAAATACGACTAGCCCGGCGTTTTGCTCGGGGAGGCGCCTTAAGGTAACACTAGTCAACGGCACCAACTATTTTGTGCGCGGGGTTAAAATGCATTTTATATCAACCGACAACACGTACTGAAGAGATAGATGCTGTGATGAGCAGTAGGAAGCTAGTTCGCGTAGGAATACACACTTTTGCAAATTTGTAGCGAAATGGATAATGATTTAGGACGAAACCGAGCGCGCGAAATTTTATAAACAGACCTTTGGGAGTCTGGATATCATGAAAAAACGACTAAACGTATCTGTTCAAAATAAAATTATTTGCAGTTTTGAACTCCTAATCTATCTCTGTATGGTGGCCGTTTTGCAGTTTTCCGTCTTCTTATGGTATTTATTCGCGACCAAAAATGCGTTAAAATTAGTGTCGAATTGTGGAACTCTCGACGCTGTTAACTTTCAAATATTTACTTTTTCACTTTTTTGTTTCCATACAGGGCTAGAAAATGATGAGACAAATTGATATCACTTTTTATTTTGAACGTACATTGTCAAACAGTGGAATAATCCCTAGACTACGTTTGTATGGAAGAATTTTCGACTAGTGTAATCCTAATGTGTATATAATAAAGATACACTGTAGTATATGTGTAGCTTTGTGGGTAGTTACGTACTTCATTATAAATCGTGAATGCCATGTTTTAGGGTTTTCGTACACTTACTCGTATTCGATTCGCGATCGTCATTATTTTGCGATTTAGGAAAATATTTGGATCCGTTTTATGATGGCAAAAATACGAATTGAATACGAGTGAGTACACAAATACTCTTTCCCCCTTATTAATAAACGTGGTGTAAAGTTACGCCCAGCTTAAGCCTCGAAAAATGTATGGTTAGTACTTAGTTAATACTGGTCGTAACTTTACTCCGTGTTTATTAATAAGGGGGTTTGTGTTTTCTTTATCTATACTAATATTTTAAAGAGGAAAGATTTGTATTTGTAACGAATAAACTTAAAAACTACTGGACCGATTTCAAAAATTCTTTCACCGTTGGGAAGCTACACTATCCCTGTCACCAGGCTCATGAACCGTGATAGCTAGACAGTCGAAATTTTCACAGATGATGCATTTCTGTCGCCGAACAAAAAATACTAAAAGCAGAATAAAATAAATATTTTAGTGGGGCTCCCATACAACAAACTACCTATTGCCGTTTTTTTTTGCGATAATGGTACGGAAACTCTTCGTTCGTGAGTCCGACTCGTACTTGGCCGGTTTTTTAGTATCACATCACATCATGAGCCTATTATGTTCCCACTGCTGGGACACAGGCCTCCTCTCTGTGAGAGGGAATGGGCCGTAATCCACCACGCGGGCCCAGTGCGCCATGCCGGTTTCCTCACGATGTTTTACTTCACCGTTTTTTTAGTATGGAAAATGGAATTGGATGGAAAATAAAAAGTCATTAAAAACTTGTCATGAAAATGTACGGTTTTCTTATTGCTGTCTAATTTCGATCAATAACTTCAGGGAGTGACCATAAGCTCTTAGAGCGGTATCAATTTGAGATCGAATAAGGGACAGATGTATCTGACGTGTATACATCTGTCACTTACTCGATCTCAAATTGATACCGCTCTAAGAGCTTATGGTCACCCCCCTGGGGTAGATCAAAACTATAATATATATAGTTTTGTTTTATACGAAAAGGACTTCATAAAAGATGATTATGTTCTACACATTGACTCCATATCTAACATGTATCTTTTATCTTTGTCAATAATATTTAGACTTTTACTAGCTCAATGAAATCAGCAAAGCATCTACAAATAACTATCAAAGTTCCATAAACATGGTCATTGTTTTGAGCTCAAACCTCATTTATTCGCTTCAGAAGTTCAAATTACCTTTACCTTATAAGGTTCGATGTTCTCCGATGTTCAACATCATTGTATGTCACAAATACCTCGAAAATATCGTGTTTTGTTTTCGCTCGACAATTCCTTGTATCATAGCAAATGGCAACACAGAATCTCAGGTCACAAAGTTAAAATTGAAGCTCGATTTTATCAGAGTGTAAATGGATTACAATTTAAGTAAATGGTCAACAAGAAAACATATTCTACTTTGTGATTTCCTGACACGATTCCTCACCCTTATCATATTTGTTGGTGCATCACGCCTTTTTGGTTGAAGAGTGAGGTTACAGTTTTTTTTTTAAATTTCGCCAGTTTTTTTTTAAGTCGTAACGTAATGGAGGTGGTGTAGACTGACGTCTTGAAAATGTAATATTTCATAGGTTTTTGGCTTTTAGCGCGAGTTTAAGAACATACGTTTTTTTTATTGTTGTGATTTTTTCCAAACATGGCAGATTATGATAGATACGGGATTTACCAACCATTGCTTTAATAGATTTTATGTTTCGGAAATGTTATTCTCCTTTTTTTTTCGAAATAAGGTGCTGCGCAAAACAGGGGGGTGACCATAAGCTCTTAGAGCGGTATCAATTTGATATCGAGTAAGTGACAGATGTATACAAGTCAGATACATCTGTCCCTTTTTCGATCTCAAATTGATACCGCTCTAAGAGCTTATGGTCACCCCCCTGATATTGTATTAAATCGTACTTCTACAGCATTAGAAATGATTTTAATTCAAACTTTACTTCCAATGTTGTTCCACTTGTATGCCTGCCGGTCCTTTTTCATCAGTCGGGAAAGTAATAAGGCATAGTTCAAGCCGTGGCAGTGTCAATTTTAACACGCTTTTATTAGCTTGGTATGTATGTATCTATGTATCAATGTAACGGAATCTTTGAACGTGATTTACACCCACTTCAAAACGTTGGATTGATTTGAAACTTTGCACACTTATCAAGGACCGATGACAATGCAATAATTTAAACAGTTTGTCCCATTATCCTTACCATTAAAGCGTGTTTTTTAGTTTTTAGAACTACAATTTATTTTATTGATTGTCGATAGTCTAGATTGCAGCTATTTATCGACTTAAGGGCTTGATTTTGCTGAATAATGTGAGTAGATAGATAGTGCATGCACTATCTATCTACTCACATTATTCAGCCAAATTCATTCAAATATTCAAATATAGTAGGCCTTTTCTGAGGCATCGCAGAATCCAAGTACTTTTTTTTTATTTTATTGTTGATAGGCTTGCGCTTGACCACTGTCTCACCTGATGGTAAGCGATGATGTGGTCGACGATGAAGCACGCTTCCCTAGAAGAAACCTATTCACTCTTGACTTGAAGACTCCCAGGTTGTAGCTATCAGGAAATACAGACTCCGGCAGGGAAAGCCACTCATTTGCTGTACGCATAATAAAAGTATACCCAAAACGTTTGGTGCGTATGGTTGGGATGTCCACCATGTACCGATGACGCATCGCCGTACGTCTTGTAATCCGATGATTGAACGGGATAGGAGGAATTGGAAGGGTTTAGTTGTATCTTCTAACCATCTCGGTATCTCGTATCGCTTTAAATCGCTTGTAAACCGCTTCCATTCTTCTTGTACGCTTATAGGTAAGGTTTCATCCCAGTCGCAGCCTGACAGCCAAACGCTTTGGAATATCAATTTTGCTTTCAATGTCAGAGGTTTCAGCCATCTCAGTGGGTCGAAAATTTTTGATATCTCGGTCAGTAGCTTCCGTTTTGTCAATGATTTATAATTTTTATAATTAAGTAGTTCATCATCATTGGGTAAGCCTATTGCGTTCAACCGGCCACAAATCCAGCCTCATGTTCATTTAACAAAAATGCCGGTGTCACATAAATACCTAAACCTAGGCCTTTTTGCCATGAAAGAAAAGAAAAAAAAAGAAAAATATTAATTTGTGACCCGCACAGGAGACACGAGAAGCAAAACACAAACAATAATAAAAAATAATTACCCCGTGCGAGACCAAAAAGGCTCCTATCTCAGCGATATTACAAAGAAAATATCACTGCGCTGATATTCTGATAGGGCCCACTGTTGATGCCACGGACACTAGTCATAGACACTTGCCGGTTATGAGAACCTACTAAATACCGTTACCTAATAAAAACCGTATTCTTAGAATTAAACTGTTTATCACTTTTCCTTGCATCAACATTACAAAAGTCATAAAAATCCCTAATTTCCAACGTTTTGTCTAAACAAAAGACAACAAAACATTTTTTCTAAAGAGACTCGTTGTAATATCTTTAGAAACACGATAACTCTGATAATTTCTTATTTCTTATTTTCTGATATCGCGCGGCAGACGGAGATAAAGAACTCCTTTGTTTGGCGTAATAGAATACTGGCTGGAACAGGTGTCATGGCGGACTGGCTAATTGGATTCCACTGACTTTTGATTTTAAAAGAGGTTTTTTCTTGGAATATGTTGTGATCTATACTAACATTATAAAGAGGTAAAGTTTGTGAGTTTGTGACGTTGTAAGGGGTAACAGATTTTAATAATTCTATCACCAGTAGAAAGCTACATTATTCCTGAGTGTCATAGGCTATAATTTAATTTTTAAAAATATTAGAGATCCTGATGAAAATTGCAATAATGTAAGCCAAGATAGCAAAATGTTGCCTATAAAATTAATACTTTGGCGTGCGCTGAGAAAACTATTGATGATAGATAAAAAATATTAGGTAGGTAGGCTGGGTAGGCAGGTTAGTCAGGGTAGGCTGGGTAGGTAGGGTAGACAGGGTGGTTAGGTTAGGCAGGGTAGTCAGGCTAGGCAGTTTAGGCAAGGTAGGCAGGTAATTCAGGGTAGACTGGATAGGCAGGGTAGCCAGTTGACGGGAGCGAAGCCCCGCGGATCAGCTAGTATTTAAATACAATCAATGAAACATATTGGTTTTCTTGCCCCTCTCTAGTTATTGTATTTTCAAACAGAAAAGTATTCTGACTAGAGCCAGTAAATGTGTTATGATCTTTACTTAAATTCTTAGTTTGTTTGTAAGGTCATCTATTAAAGTACCTATAGATACTATTGCCAAGCGTCACAGGCAGTGTTGCCATATATACAGATTTATCTGTATCTATACAGATTTTTCATCACCAGTACAGATTACAGATTTAGCATAACTTTTGTACAGATTTTCGTATAAATAATTTTCTCTTCCTCACATAATCTATGATGAAATGATTGAAAATGTATTTATTTTTAGTGTATAATAATTTAGTGTTTATTTATTGCCTTCAACATTTTCTTAATTACAGAGTCTCCCTCATTCTAGTGCCGCTGTGGAAAGAATATTTTCCGCAGTAAATTTAATTAAAACAAAAAGATGAAACCATTTAGGCACTAAAACGATTGAGGGACTTCTTTTAACGAAACAACTTCTTAGTGATGAACCCTGTTATAAACTCCAAGTTGATAAAAAAAATGATTGTTAAAATGAATAAAAATATGTACAAAAAATAATAAATATTGTTTTCTTGAACAGATTTTGTTACAGTTTTACAGATTTTATACAGATTTTAGCGTTGTGTTCATACAGATTTTGTACAGATTTTTCCAGATTTCTCGATCTGGCGTGTGGCAACACTGGTCACAGGCTATGGTTTCCTTCGGAATAGGCTCTCGTCCTTTCCTTAAATATAATATAATTCAGCAGATAGAGATAAAGAACTCCTTTGTTTGACGTAATCGATATGCTAAAAACGAAAAATACTCTTTTTTGTTATTTTCCTTTTGATTCGTATGTAATGGTGTCGGTGTCTGAAACAGTTAAATAATCTGATAAGCTGAAGAGTTTTTTTGTTTGTTTGAACGCGCTAATCTCAGGTACTACTGGTTGGAATTGAAAAATTCTTTTTGTGTTGGATAGTCCATTTATCGAGGAAGGTTATAGGCTATATAAAATCACGCTGCATAAATTAAAATTGTAGCAAAAATGGGATAAAATATTCCTTTTTGAGAGCTAGCTTCCGTTGCGTGTGCTGGTTAAGCGGTTAAAGTTACGCATCATTCATGTATGTAGGGTAGGTAGGGTAGATAGGTAGCCAGTTGTCGGGAGCGAAGCCGCGTGGGACAGCTAGTATAAAATATAACCGATAACCACCTTGGCTCCTCGTCTCCTGACACCAGCAGTCCTCAAGGTGGTGAACATTCGAAGGTAAACTTACCGTTGAATACCGAATCAGTCTGATCACAAATTATGTAAATCTTTAAAGAGCTTCAGTTCGAGGAATACTCATGAATTAAATTATTCGACTTTTAGTTTTAGATACGTGAAAATTATACTGAAACTTACAATGCCATCCGTCTCGATGGCTATAGGGTAAGCAGACAGACGCTATAATACGACAACCCTTTCCAGGGGAATTGCTATGGGTACCAAGAGAAAACTGATTTTTTTTATCGCGTTGTGGCTGTCTGCAGGAGCCTTAACTAAGAACAATGCTTTTGTTAAGTTGTTAATTTATTTAAGCATGGTTGGACACAGTCTGATAAAATGACCTCAAAAGGTGTCAAATGCCGCCACAGTCAATAAAAGTCGCAATAATAAAACAGTCTGACCTTTAATCTTTTTGCGTAACTGTGTCAAGTTTAATAAAAAAGTCAGTTTAAGACGATCAAGTTATTCTTGGAAACATCGCAACAAAGAAATGAGTAATACGGCTTCAATTCAAAGGCTCGCAAAACCTCAATAACCCAGACCAATATCTTTGATCAAGAATTACAAAAAGCCTGTAAAGACCAAGGTCTTTTGTAGATACTATTTTAAGTAATTTGAATATTTTTTACCAGAATGCCGAAGGAGGGTAATGTGTTTATCAGTCTATGTATGTATATATGTATGTTTGTTCCTATGTGGCGTTCTAGAGACCAAACACGTAGGCCGATTTTGATGATACTTACGTCAATCGATTCGTCTTAACCTTGCGAGTGTCACTGGCTACATTAAAATTGGGAAATAGCGAATTATGGGCGCCATTTTGTGGGGGCCCAAATTTTTATTTCTTCCAAACCCATCGTGTGGGGGGTTGTAAAGGGTTTTTAGAGGTGATTTCAAAAATATGTTACACTTATATGTTTAAATGCACCTAATTCTAAAAAAAAATACTAAAAAGTTATAAATAAAAAAAGTTAATTCAAAAAAATCTAAAAGCCGAGTGCTTAAAAAGCGAACTAAAAAGACGTAAACAAGAAGAAAATCATGCTGTGCTGTCGGAGGATACATATTCGCGAGCTGACTGACCAAAACCAGTTGTATCCTCCGAAAGCACAGCATGATTTTCGTCTTGTTTTTGATTTTTCGAATTAACTTTTTTTATACGTAGTTTATTCGAGAATTACGTGAACCCATAAATCTATATATCCTCTTCAATAAGAATTAGATTCATATTATTCGCTAGATGCCTAAGTATATATACAAAGAACAACGTTTTTCGAAGGAAACCTTCACAAGTCAACATCGCTTACCATTACGCAGCCAATCCACGTCCCAGGAACACATGATTTTCCGGGTACTTAGTCTGAACGGCCCAAATCGAATGGCACGCGGGCCATTCGACCGTAAACAAAAATCGTCTACGTTCGAATGGCCCGGTGGTCAAATGAATTTAAAAATAATTCAAAAGTACAGTCGCAAACATTCTATTAATCACATAGTTTATGAATTTTAACTAAATAAATATTTAATTATTTGAAATCGTCTAAATAAACGGAATACATCTTCATATCCGGTCGGCACGATTTCAGGTAGCTAGATAAACAATGACCCTTCTTGTCATCCAATCACAAGCAGGATGCTTATCTGTGACGTCAGACGACTGTGGAGAAATATGTTTAATATTATGCAGCTTAGTAACACCACTGTTAATTTTGCAATTGTCCATTAATGTTTTGCATTGAACTTTTACTTTCGAGAGTTTTGTGTTTTGTTTACTGTTGGATCCTGGTAAGTTTTTTTTATATATTATACAGCCAATTTCATATACTCATATACTGCAATATTTTTCTCAAAATGTTTCTTCAGTTAAAGGCGTTTCATATGTGTAGCGAGTGGACTGTATCATTGAAATTCGGCACAAGTAGGTAAATAAAATGGCTTTATTTATGGTCTTTACAAATTTACTTAATTAACTTATTTTAGGTAGTATTAATTACAGCGAGTTGACTTAGGTAGAGAATTTCGGTTGACTGGCGTGTGCATTGCCAGCGCGCGGGGCTTTTATATCCACCGATCCGCGGGGGGTGCGAGTCGGCCATATTTTTTTTAACTGACCAATGGCAACGCGCGATGCGACCGAGCGGCGTGAGCATGTTTATACTTGTCGCCAAGCACGCGGCTCCGTCACCTTACATAATATAGGTACCTACTTAAATCTAACAGACAGGTACAGACATGTTGCTATCGTGCACAATATGTATTCTATCTTTTTGGGTCCAAGAACATAATATGATCGAATTTAATATAAGTACATCTCTTTAAACTCGTATGTAAACAACATCAATATTCGGGCTAAAGACTAAGCTACCATATTTTATTTAGAACATAAATAATATATGACAGGGACTAGATTTTAGAGCATACATATATAAATCTGTATTATATACTTTCACACTTCTAAGGCCCATATTGTATATTCTAGGTTTAAATAATCATAGAAATGGATGACGCACATTCCTCTACATCACAGCCTGCAAGTGAGGGTATATCAAGAAAAGGTGCTCGCCTTCTACGTAAAGGTGGTTATGAATATAATTGGAAAAGGCTGAACAAAGACGGAACAGAACATTGGCGTTGTGCAAAAAAAAGTACGTGCAGTGCTTCTATTAAAACCAAAAGTAACCCTTTAACAGTTGTACGTGAAACATCACATAATCATGGATCTAAAGACTTAGAAACGAAGGAAATTAAAGAGCAAATGGAAAAAATTATAAACGCTGTTCAACACGATGTATTTATTCCGATTCTATTATAGGATCCAACAGTAAACAAAACACAAAACTCTCGAAAGTAAAAGTTCAATGCAAAACATTAATGGACAATTGCAAAATTAACAGTGGTGTTACTAAGCTGCATAATATTAAACATATTTCTCCACAGTCGTCTGACGTCACAGATAAGCATCCTGCTTGTGATTGGATGACAAGAAGGGTCATTGTTTATCTAGCTACCTGAAATCGTGCCGACCGGATATGAAGATGTATTCCGTTTATTTAGACGATTTCAAATAATTAAATATTTATTTAGTTAAAATTCATAAACTATGTGATTAATAGAATGTTTGCGACTGTACTTTTGAATTATTTTTAAATTCATTTGACCACCGGGCCATTCGAACGTAGACGATTTTTGTTTACGGTCGAATGGCCCGCGTGCCATTCGATTTGGGCCGTTCAGACTAAGTACCCGATTTTCCATATAATAGTGGCCAAACAAGCCCCAATCGGGGCCAAAGCTTTTTTATTTCTAAGTAGGATTGCCAACCGCAAACAGAAACTAGGATTTAAAGTTGGAAAAACCAGGACATCACGTTTAAAATCAGAGACGCATGCAATTAAATTCAAGTAATCATTTCAGCCGAAAGACGTCTACTGCTGGACGTAGCTCCCCCAGGCGTCGCCACATTGTCCGATCCCGTGCGTCTCGCATCCAGCGCCTTCCCGCAACGTTAACCAGGTCATCGGTCCACCTAGTGGGAGGCCTTCCAACGTATCGTCTTTCGGTACGCGGTCGCATTTTAGAACTGTTCGGCCCATCGGCCATCCGTTCTGCGAGCAATGTGCCCTGCCCACTGCCTCTTATGTTTGGCAATTCTTCGGGCTATGTCGGTAACTTTGGTTCTCCTGCGGATATCATAATTTCTGACGTGATCACGCAAGGAAATGCCGAGCATAGCCCTCTCCATTGCCCTTTGGGTGAGTTTAAGCTTTCTGAAAAGGCCCATTGTGAGCGACCACGTCTCGGTCCCATAGGTGATCACTGGCAACACACACTGGTCATAGACTTTTGTCTTGAGACATATATTCAAGTAATAGTAATACCTAATCATATTTATACCCGTGGGACCGCTCGTCATCATCATCACTCAGCCTATCAATTTTCCCACTGCTGGGACAGAAAACTCCTCTCAGTGAGAGATGAAATGGGCCTTAATCAACCAAGAAGCCCAGTGCGCGTTGGTGGATGTCACATGTCTTCGAATTATTAGTTCTAGGAAATTTCGGTTTCCCCACAATGTTTTCCTTCACCGTTTTAGAGCAGTGGTGATGAAATAATTCTTCTAAATATGAAAATGAGACTGCTCGTAACGTAAAGGTTAAATGACCAAGCCGCTTTAAAAACCTAGGAGGCTGCCTAAAACTATCCAGGCCATCCCAAGACACTACAAAATCCAGGACTTGTCCTACGAAACCACGGCCCGTTGGCAACTCTATTCCAAAGCAGCCTTTATCGATCCTTGTTTAGACACGGTAATGGCACAGAGTATAAATTTATAAATACAGACACGGACTAAATCTGAAAGGTCTGATGTCCAGCTGCGAAGTTGCGACACTGTAGGATTTGATATTAGATACTGTTGTTTAGTAATGTTGTGTTTTGTTGACTGTATGTATATATTTTAAGTGACATATGCACGTATTCATTGTATAGTGAAATTAACGTCACAAAAGTCGTTTAGGGTGAGGCAAAACGAACGTAATTTTATGAGTTGCGAGTGGCGTTTTTTGAGTCGCGTAACTTGTATTCTACTGGAATATATTACTCATTTTACGTCGCCGTGTGGTACAATCAGGACTTTATTATGAAACCGAATGCAGCGTAAATTTCGCGACTCATTTTACGTGACTCCCAACTCATAAAATTTCGTTCGGTGAGGCCGAATTACGAATTACTTACCAATGTAACTACGGCTTTGGGAAAGCACAGCAAAAGATGTGCCGAATCTTAATCTTCTTTTTAGATCTGAGAGGTGTTGCCCGTATTTTTAAACACGTTCCAACCTCAATCTGTCAAAATACCTCTAATTTACCTACATTTAATGAGTTTTTATTGAAAATGTGTATAATTTTATGGTGTACAATAAAGTATATTCTATTCTATTCTATTTAAGGCGCGTCCCCGAGCAAAAGGCGCTAGTCGAATTTTGTGCAGTTTTTAAGAGCTATCTACTCTTTATTTAAAAAGAAATATCAATTAATAAAAATACATTAAATTTCTACATAATGTTGATTCTAAAATTGTAGTACACTTTTTTTTAAAAAGAGGTTTATGTTTCACTAATCTCCTGCCAACAAAACCATAAAAATGTGAAATAATTATTGATAGCATGCATCTCCTCGTAAAGTATTCATTAATTATTTTTTATACTAACACTAATGGATAGACAATTTGATGGCGAACATTTTGTAAGTTTTATTTTTTTCAAAAGACCAATACTCGATTTTATAAAGATTTTATTCTAAAATCTGGGCGTATTCACTACCGTAATTCATGCGCCATCAGTGCCGCTAGGCCAATAGGAATGCTCATATCTCATGCTGATTTTTTGGTCAGGGTACGGCCTTAAGCCAACTTCTGACATTAATTGGTGTTAGGATGGTTCAGGAACAATCAATGTCAAAAACACACATTGTTACCTACTAGATTTTAAAGGGAATTCGATTTTCGGTTCTAACTTCTTATACAAATTATTAAGTGATTATTATTTTATCAATATCTTTACTATCAGTCTTTTAACGATTCCATTGCTGGGACACATACCTCCTCTTGTTAGATGGAATGGGCCGTAATCCACCACGCGGGCACAGTGCGGGTTGGTGGATGTCTGATATCTTCGAATTTTTGGTTCTAGGACTCTGTTTGCTCACGATGTTTTCCTTCAACGTTTTGAGAGCAGTTGTGGTGAAATAATTTACACATAGTAAAGCGCCTGTCTGGGTTCGAACCCACGACCTACAGCTTGTAAGTCGCGCCCGATACAACTGGGCCACCAATCGTTTATTCTCAATATCTTACTGTAAAGATAATTATTAGTTTAAGACATTGAATGACAAACTGCTTGTCTACGAAACAAAAGATAAAATCATTTTCTTGGCATCCAAATGGAAAGACAAGATTAAAAGGGACAGTCAAATCAAGTTTCAATAGACGGATATTGACCAAAATTAATTTCTAGTACGATAAATCATTTTCCTGAAGGTTTCTTTTGATGTCAAAATGTTAAGGGTCTTCCACCGCTTTGGTGCCGTAAAACGGTAACTTTCTAAAGCATACTCCTTAGTAACGGCAAGGTAAGAAGGTTTGAAAAAAAATTAAAAATTTTTGTTCATGTACATGATTTGTGAAACATGATTTTTTCGTATGACTAATAACTTTCTTTTTTTTTTTCACTTTTACACAGTTAACAACACGATATTTTTTCGCTATATTTGGACAACGTCTTGGATATTTAAAAATATTTTTACATAAAAAAAAATTTGGATAGAATTTCTCCATAACTGTAATAGCATATGTAAATCAAAGAATATTTTGGATCTCTTTACGCCTTATGCCAACGACCACGTCTAAATGTCGTAAACGTACGCTTATGTCAAATTGTATAGCATATGGACCTAATATTATGTGTACATGTACCTTTCAATGTTTGCAGCGATCGTTAAAGCTTGTATTAACGACAACAACACTGCCGATACACTTTTTGTCAGAAGATTTTTGTATTACCACATAGAGTATCTTTTCTTGAATATTTAAAAAAAATATAAACGTTAATGCGATAAAGTAAATAAAAATACTCGCACTAAGACCACTGGTCGATGAGAGACACAAAAGCCTCAAGAATGTTTATTTGTAGTTAACAAAAACCAACGATAATCATCACCTTAAAACCACAAGAATCTATACAAGTTTACAATTTGGTAACGTTCAAACCACAAAGCAAGCTCCTTAGCATTCGGTTTCACACACCAAGCCACTTGAAGCCTCACTAATATGGCATATCATATTAAAAAAATACAATAACAGACTAAGAATAACAGAAGAATACATTACCATACAATTACTGTCCAAAACATTTAGCGACGGAAAAAGTATTGAATATAATTTGCATTGATGCCTTGTCTTTGGTACCGATTAGCATTTACCATTAAATTCGCGACATGAGCAAGAATTCGCCATTCATATGTCTACTAGAGTCTAGACCAGAGGTTCTTAAACTTTTTGTCAAGTTGAGCCCTTGGCTATTTTTTCTGTTTTCGGGTCTCCCGCGTTGACACTTGAAACTGTTGGTGGTTGTTGCATAGGTAGGACGAACGCGCAATGCGAGTGCTACACATGACATATAAATAAAATATGTTAATTTTCACAAAACAGCCCACGCTCCTAGACCCCCATTTAAAACCACCATGCACTCCCAATTTTAAATACCTCGCCTTGCATGTTTTAGAAAACCGCTGGGGATCAGGTTTCCTCTTTGGGAATCACTGGTCTAGAGTCTAGACTGTCACGGTCTGCGACAACCGACCTTAGTATTTCCCGCTGTTATTACGATTAAACACTAACATTCAAACCTTATGACCTACAAAATAAGATATCTTTTCCTGCAGCCTTTCCACCTGTTTTGTTCAAGACTTCATGTCTAAATTGACCTTTGTTTTCAGATTAGAATTTGAATAAACTTTAGCTATTCTGTTCAATTGGATCGTCGCGCTTCAGTGAGCTAGGAATATGAAATACATTTTCAAGATTGTCTCTGTTTATTATTTTTCCGGCTGATTTATTTCTCTGAACTGTTATTATAAGGAGATAAAATTGTTTAGATATACGTTTATAAGTTTGCAAAAAGTAATAGTCTGTTTATTTTTTATTCACAACTAGCGGACGACTCCCGGTTCATCCGCGTATTGCTTGTTCCCGTGGGAATACAGGGATAAAAAGTAGCCTATGTCACCCGGGGATAGTTTAGCTTCCCAACGCTGAAAGAATTTTTGAAATCAGTCCAGCCGTTTCGGAGTCTATAAGGAACATACATACATAGTTTCTCTTTTATTTATATGTCGCTTGTAAAGAGGTCTGTTGGCCGTCTGAAACGCGGCAGAAGTGTCCAGCCCATTCCCAGAGTTGTGGATTTCGAATAGTTCTCAAAATAAATCACTTTACAGTCTGAACTTACAGTCTGTCAGTCCGTATGATCCTTATGGACTCCGAAACGGCTAAACCGATTTTAATGAAATTTTCAGACATTCTTTAGATTGATCCAGCGGATAATCCTGTAAAGTTTGGTAGCGATCGGAGCATTTTTTTATTAACTTTGAACGCAGGCGAAGCCTCGGGCAGAAGCTAGTATTCAATAAATTACGCATGAATAATCAACATTTATTACAAGTTAATTTATGTTTTATAGTCTTCAATATTCAATATACTACACGTGAACAATCAATATTAATTAGAAGTTAATTTAAGTTATTATTGCGTGTCCATTCACCCCATTAAGGACCCATAGCGTGAAATTTATTGCCGCCCGACCGGATGCGCAGACGCAGCTCAAAGGACACGATCACACGACAGGCCGTTAAGGTTCCACCCACCTACAAGCTTTATAAGACAACTAGTATTTGCTTGGTGCGCGAGCTGCAAGCAGCTCGCGTGTTGTTGTCCCTACACCTACCCTACACGAAGTATTCCTTAGCCTACCCTACACCTACCCTACACCTACCCTACATCTACCCTACACCTACCCTACACCTACCCTACACCTACCCTACACCTACCCTACACCTACCCTACACCTACCCTACACCTACCCTGCACCTACCCTACACCTACCCTACACCTACCCTACACCTACCCTACACCTACCCTACACCTACCCTACACCTACCCTACACCTACCCTACACCTACCCTACACCTACCCTACACCTACCCTACACCTACCCTACACCTACCCTACACCTACCCTACACCTACCCTACACCTACCCTACACCTACCCTACACCTACCCTACACCTACCCTACACCTACCCTACACCTACCCTACACCTACCCTACACCTACCCTACACCTACCCTACACCTACCCTACACCTACCCTACACCTACCCTACACCTACCCTACACCTACCCTACACCTACCCTACACCTACCCTAAACCTACCCTACACCTACCCTACACCTACCCTACACCTACCCTACACCTACCCTACACCTACCCTACACCTACCCTACACCTACCCTACACCTACCCTACACCTACCCTACACCTACCCTACACCTACCCTACACCTACCCTACACTTTGTTCCAAAAACAAAACCCTAATGTTTGCATTCGTCGCCTGGCACTGAGTTTCGCTTCACCCACTCAACCTTCGTTACGCAACGGAGGTCGCCGGCTCGCTTCGCTCGCCACCTCCCCCCTGCGCTGCACTCGGTCTCGTAGGTTCGCTCCACTCGGGATCCCTACGCTGAATCCGTAAAAAAACAAAAAAAAGATTCGCCAAAACGGGGGGGGGAGGGGGGAGAAGGGGGGCAAGGGGATCAACTTTGAAAAATGGTTTGTTTGTGACTATGGCATTGCCCCTTCATCATTTCAAGTCTCTCAACTTTCGAGATCCGCTTAAAGAGGGGAGAAGGGGGGGCGAGGGGGTCAACTTTGAAAAATTGTTTTTACTTTTCCGAGCCTCCTCTAAACGAATCCGTAAAAAAAACTGAAAAATAAAGATTCGCCAAAACGGGTCGGGGGGGGGGGAGAAGGGGGGCAAGGGGGTCAACTTTGAAAAATGGTTTGTTTGTGACTAAAGCATTGCCCCTTTATATGAATATGAAAAAAGAAATGTTCCAAGTCTCTCAACTTTCGAGATCCGCTTAAAGGGGGGGAGAAGGGGGGCGAGGGGGTCAACTTTGAAAAATGTTTTTTACTTTTGCGAGCCTCCTCTAAACGAATCCGTAAAAAAAACAAAAAAAAAAGATTAGCCAAAACGGGGGGGGAGGGGGGAGAAGGGGGGCAAGGGGGTCAAATTTGAAAAATGGTTTGTTTGTGACTATAGCATTGCCCCTTTATATGAATCTGAAAAAAGAAATGTTCCAAATGTTCCAACTTTCGAGATCCGCTTAAAGGGGGGGAGAAGGGGGGCGAGGGGGTCAACTTTGAAAAATGGTTTTTACTTTTCCGAGCCTCCTCTAAACGAATCCGTAAAAAACAAAAAATACGGGTACCTTAGTTTCCGAGATACGATAGAGGGGGGGAGGAGGGGGGGGGGGGAAAAGGGGAGGTTTGGCACTTTTCCCATACTCACGGGAGTTACTTGTTTACGAATCTGTCAAAATATACCCACCTCCCCCTCCACCATCTGGGAGAACAATTATGTCAATCAGTGAGTCAGTCAGTGGTAATGCAGTTTTATATATTATAACTAGTATTTGCTTGGTGCGCGAGCTGCAAGCAGCTCGCGACTTGTTGTCTCTACACCTACCCTACACCTACCCTACACCTACCCTACACCTACCCTACACCTACCCTACACCTACCCTACACCTACCCTACACCTACCCTACACCTACCCTACACCTACCCTACACCTACCCTACACCTACCCTACACCTACCCTACACCTACCCTACACCTACCCTACACCTACCCTACACCTACCCTACACCTACCCTACACCTACCCTACACCTACCCTACACCTACCCTACACCTACCCTACACCTACCCTACACCTACCCTACACCTACCCTACACCTACCCTACACCTACCCTACACCTACCCTACACCTACCCTACACCTACCCTACACCTACCCTACACCTACCCTACACCTACCCTACACCTACCCTACACCTACCCTACACCTACCCTACACCTACCCTACACCTACCCTACACCTACCCTACACCTACCCTACACCTACCCTACACCTAACCTACACCTACCCTACACCTACCCTACACCTACCCTACACCTACCCTACATCTACCCTACACCTACCCTACACCTACCCTACACCTACCCTACACCTACCCTACACCTACCCTACACCTACCCTACACCTACCCTAAACTTTGTTCCAAAAAACATAACCCTAATGTTTACTTGTCGTCGCCAGGGACTGAGTTTCGCTTCACCCACTCAACCATCGTTACGCTACGGAGGTCGCCGGCTCGCTTCGCTCGCCACCTCCCCCCTGCGCTGCACTCGGTCTCGTAGGTTCGCTCCACTCGGGATCCCTACGCTGAATCCGTAAAAGAAACTGAAAAAAAAAAGATTCGCCAAAACGGGGGGGGGGGGGGGGGGAAGGAGGGGGGCAAGGGGGTCAACTTTGAAAAATGGTTTGTTTGTGACTATAGCATTGCCCCTTTATATGAATCTGAAAAAAGAAATGTTCCAAGTCTCTCAACTTCCGAGATCCGCTTAAAGGGGGGGAAAAGGGGGGCGAGGGGGTCAACTTTGAAAAATGGTTTTTACTTTTCCGAGCCTCCTCTAAACGAATCCGTAAAAAAAACAAAAAAAAATGATTCGCCAAAACGGGGGAGGTAGGGGGGAGAAGGGGGGCAAGGGGGTCAACTTTGAAAAATGGTTTGTTTGTGACTATAGCATTGCCCCTTTATATGAATCTGAAAAAAGAAATGTTCCAAGTCTCTCAACTTCCGAGATCCGCTTAAAGGGGGGGAAAAGGGGGGCGAGGGGGTCAACTTTGAAAAATGGTTTTTACTTTTGCGAGCCTCCTCTAAACGAATCCGTAAAAAACAAAAAATACGGGTATCTTAGTTTCCGAGATACGATAGAGGGGGGGAGGATGGGGGGGGAAAAGGGGAGGTTTGGGACTTTTCCCATACTCACGGGAGTTACTTGTTTACGAATCTGTCAAAATATACCCACCTCCCCATCCACCATCTGGGAGAACAATTATGTCAATGAGTGAGTCAGTGAGTGAGTCAGTCAGTGGTAATGCAGTTTTATATAATATAATAACTAGTATTTGCTTGGTGCGCGAGCTGCAAGCAGCTCGCGGCTTTGTCGTGTTTTGAGGAGTATTCCTTAACCTACCCTACACCTACCCTACACCTACCCTACACCTACCCTACACCTACCCTACACCTACCCTAAACTTTGTTCCAAAAAACATAACCCTAATGTTTGCTTGTCGTCGCCAGGTACTGAGTTTCGCTTCACCCACTCAACCTTCGTTACGCTACGGAGGTCGCCGGCTCGCTTCGCTCGCCACCTCCCCCCTGCGCTGCACTCGGTCTCGTAGGTTCGCTCCACTCGGGATCCCTACGCTGAATCCGTAAAAAAAACTGAAAAAAAAAGATTCGCCAAAACACGGGGGGGGGGAGGGGGGAGAAGGGGGGCAAGGGGGTCAACTCTGAAAAATGGTTTGTTTGTGACTATAGCATTGCCCCTTTATATGAATCTGAAAAAAGAAATGTTCCAAGTCTCTCAACTGCCGAGATCCGCTTAAAGGAGGGGAGAAGGGGGGCGAGGGGTCAACTTTGAAAAATGGTTATTACTTTTCCGAGCCTCCTCTAAACGAATCCGTAAAAAAAACTGAAAAAAAAAGATTCGCCAAAACGGGGGGGGAGGGGGGAGAAGGGGGGCAAGGGGGTCAACTTTGAAAAATGGTTTGTTTGTGACTATAGCATTGCCCCTTTATATGAATCTGAAAAAATAAATGTTCCAAGTCTCTCAACTTCCGAGATCTGCTTAAAGGGGGGGAGAAGGGGGGCGAGGGGGTCAACTTTGAAAAATGGTTTTTACTTTTCCGAGTCTCCTCTAAACGATTCCATAAAAAAAAACAAAAAAAAAGATTCGCCAAAACGGGGGGGGGGGGGAGGGGGGAGAAGGGGGGCAAGGGGGTCAACTTTGAAAAATGGTTCGTTTGTGACTAAAGCATTGCCCCTTTATATGAATCCGAAAAAAGAAATGTTCCAAGTCTCTCAAATTCCGAGATCCGCTTAAAGGGGGGGAGAAGGGGGGGCGAGGGGGTCAACTTTGAAAAATGGTTTTTGCTTTTCCGAGCCTCCTCTAAACGAATCCGTAAAAAAAACACGAAAAAAAGATTCGCCGAAAGGGGGGGGGGGAGGGGGAGAAGGGGGTAAGGGGGTCAACTATGAAAAATGGTTTGTTTGTGACTAAAGCATTGCCCCTTTATATGAATCTGAAAAAAGAAATGTTCCAAGTCTCTCAACTTCCGAGATCCGCTTAAAGGGGGGGAGAAGGGGGGCGAGGGGGTCAACTTTGAAAAATGGTCTTTACTTTTCCGAGCCTCCTCTAAACGAATCCGTAAAAAAAACAAAAAAAAAAGATTCGCCAAAACGGGGGGGGAGGGGGGAGAAGGGGGGCAAGGGGGTCAACTTTGAAAAATGGTTTGTTTGTGACTATAGCATTGCCCCTTTATATGAACCTGAAAAAAGAAATGTTCCAAATGTTCCAACTTTCGAGATCCGCTTAAAGGGGGGGAGAAGGGGGGCGAGGGGGTCAACTTTGAAAAATGGTCTTTACTTTTCCGAGCCTCCTCTAAACGAATCCGTAAAAAAAACAAAAAAAAAAGATTCGCCAAAACGGGGGGGGAGGGGGGAGAAGGGGGGCAAGGGGGTCAACTTTGAAAAATGGTTTGTTTGTGACTATAGCATTGCCCCTTTATATGAACCTGAAAAAAGAAATGTTCCAAATGTTCCAACTTTCGAGATCCGCTTAAAGGGGGGGAGAAGGGGGGCGAGGGGGTCAACTTTGAAAAATGGTTTTTACTTTTGCGAGCCTCCTCTAAACGAATCCGTAAAAAAAACCTTCTACGGGTACCTTAGTTTCCGAGATACGATAGAGGGGGGGAGGAGGGGGGAGGAAAAGGGGAGTTTTGGGACTTTTCCCAAACTCGCGAGAGTCACTTGTTTACGAATCTGTCAAAATATACCCACCTCCCCATCCACCATCTGGGAGAACAATTATGTCAGTGAGTCAGTGAGTGGTAATGCAGTTTTATATAATATAACTAGTATTTGCTTGGTGCGCGAGCTGCAAGCAGCTCGCGTGTTGTTGTCCCTACACCCGCGTGTTGTTGTCCCTACACCTACCCTACACCTACCCTACACCTACCCTACACCTACCCTACACCTACCCTACACCTACCCTACACCTACCCTACACCTACCCTACACCTACCCTACACCTACCCTACACCTACCCTACACCTACCCTACACCTACCCTACACCTACCCTACACCTACCCTACACCTACCCTACACCTACCCTACACCTACCCTACACCTACCCTACACCTACCCTACACCTACCCTACACCTACCCTACACCTACCCTACACCTACCCTACACCTACCCTACACCTACCCTACACCTACCCTACACCTACCCTACACCTACCCTACACCTACCCTACACCTACCCTACACCTACCCTACACCTACCCTACACCTACCCTACACCTACCCTACACCTACCCTACACCTACCCTACACCTACCCTACACCTACCCTACACCTACCCTACACCTACCCTACACCTACCCTACACCTACCCTACACCTACCCTACACCTACCCTACACCTACCCTACACCTACCCTACACCTACCCTACACCTACCCTACACCTACCCTACACCTACCCAAAACTTTGTTCCAAAAAACATAACCCTAATGTTTGCTTTTCGTCGCCAGGCACTGAGTTTCGCTTCACCCACTCAACCTTCGTTACGCTACGGAGGTCGCCGGCTCGCTTCGCTCGCCACCTCCCCCCTGCGCTGCACTCGGTCTCGTACGTTCGCTCCACTCGTGATCCCTACGCTGAATCCGTAAAAAAAACGAAAAAAAAGATTCGCCAAAACGGGGGGGGGGAGGGGGGAGATGGGGGGCAAGGGGTTCAACTTTGAAAAATGGTTTGTTTGTGACTATAGCATTGCCCCTTTATATGAATCTGAAAAAAGAAATGTTCCAAGTCTCTCAACTTCCGAGATCCGCTTAAAGGGGGGGAGAAGGGGGGCGAGGGGGTCAACTTTGAAAAATGGTTTTTAATTTTGCGAGCCTCCTCTAAACGAATCCGTAAAAAAAACACGAAAAAAAGATTCGCCAAAACGGGGGGGGGAGGGGGAGAAGGGGGGCAAGGGGGACAACTTTGAAAACTGGTTCGTTTGTGACTATAGCATTGCCCCTTTATATGAATCTGAAAAAAGAAATGTTCCAAGTCTCTCAACTTCCGAGATCTGCTTAAAGGGGGGGAGAAGGGGGGCGAGGGGGTCAACTTTGAAAAATGGTTTTTACTTTTGCGAGCCTCCTCTAAACGAATCCGTAAAAAAAACATTCTACGGGTACCTTAGTTTCCGAGATACGATAGAGGGGGGGAGGAGGGGGGAGGAAAAGGGGAAGTTTGGGACTTTTCCCATACTCGCGAGAGTGACTTGTTTACGAATCTGTCAAAATATACCCACCTCCCCCTTCACCATCTGGGAGAACAATTATGTCAATCAGTCAGTCAGTGGTAATGCAGTTTTATATAGTATAATATAACTAGTATTTGCTTGGTGCGCGAGCTGCAAGCAGCTCGCGGTTTCTTCGTTTCTACCCTACACCTACCCTACTCCTACCCTACACCTACCCTACTCCTACCCTACACCTACCCTACTCCTACCCTACACCTACCCTACACCTACCCTACACCTACCCTACACCTACGCTACACCTACCCTACACCTACCCTACACCTACCCTATACCTACCCTACACCTACCCTACACCTACCCTACACCTACCCTACACCTACCCTACACCTACCCTACACCTACCCTACACCTACCCTACACCTACCCTACACCTACCCTACACCTACCCTACACCTACCCTACACCTACCCTACACCTACCCTACACCTACCCTACACCTACCCTACACCTACCCTACACCTACCCTACACCTACCCTACACCTACCCTACATCTACCCTACACCTACCCTACACCTACCCTACACCTACCCTACACCTACCCTACACCTACCCTACACTTTGTTCCAAAAAACATAACCATAATGTTTGCATTTGTCGCCAGGCACTGAGTTTCGCTTCACCCACTCAACCTTCGTTACGCTACGGAGGTCGCCGGCTCGCTTCGCTCGCCACCTCCCCCCTGCGCTGCACTCGGTCTCGTAGGTTCGCTCCACTCGGGATCCCTACGCTGAATCCGTAAAAAAAAGATTCGCCGAAACGGGGGGGGAGGGGAGAAGGGGGGCAAGGGGGTCAACTTTGAAAACTGGTTCGTTTGTGACTATAGCATTGCCCCTTTATATGAATCTGAAAAAAGAAATGTTCCAAGTCTCTCAACTTTCGAGATCCGCTTAGAGGGGGGGAGAAGGGGGGCGAGGGGGTCAACTTTGAAAAATGGTTTTTACTTTTCCGAGCCTCCTCCAAACGAATCCGTAAAAAAAACACGAAAAAAAGATTCGCCAAAACGGGGGGGGGAGGGGGAGAAGGGGGGCAAGGGGGTCAACTTTGAAAAATGGTTTGTTTGTGACTATAGCATTGCCCCTTTATATGAATCTGAAAAAAGAAATGTTCCAAGTCTCTCAACTTCCGAGATCCGCTTAAAGGGGGGGAGAAGGGGGGCGAGGGGGTCATTTTTGAAAAATGGTCTTTACTTTTCCGAGCCTCCTCTAAACGAATCCAAAAAAAAAACATACTACGGGTACCTTAGTTTCCGAGATACGATAGAGGGGGGGAGGAGGGGGGAGGAAAAGGGGAGGTTTGGGACTTTTCCCATACTCGCGAGAGTTACTTGTATACGAATCTGTCAAAATATACCCACCTTCCCCTCCACCATCTGGGAGAACAATTATGTCAATGAGTGAGTCAGTCAGTGAGTCAGTCAGTGGTAATGCAGTTTTATATAGTATAACTAGTATTTGCTTGGTGCGCGAGCTGCAAGCAGCTCGCGGCTTTGTCGTGTTTTTGAGAAGTATTCCTTAACCCTACACCTTACCCTACACCTATCCTACACCTACCCTACACCTACCCTACACCTACCCTACACCTACCCTACACCTACCCTACACCTACCCTACACCTACCCTACACCTACCCTACACCTACCCTACACCTACCCTACACCTACCCTACACCTACACTACACCTACCCTACACCTACCCTACACCTACCCTACACCTACCCTACACCTACCCTACACCTACCCTACACCATCCTACACCTACCCTACACCTACCCTACACCTACCCTACACCTACCCTACACCTACCCTACACCTACCCTACACCTACCCTACACCTACCCTACACCTACCCTACACCTACCCTACACCTACCCTACACCTACCCTACACCTACCCTACACCTACCCTACACCTACCCTACACCTACCCTACACCTACCCTACACCTACCCTACACCTACCCTACACCTACCCTACACCTACCCTACACCTACCCTACACCTACCCTACACCTACCCTACACCTACCCTACACCTACCCTACACCTACCCTACACCTACCCTACACCTACCCTACACCTACCCTACACCTACCCTACACCTACCCTACACCTACCCTACACCTACCCTACACCTACCCTACACCTACCCTACACCTACCCTACACCTACCCTACACCTACCCTACACCTACCCTACACCTACCCTACACCTACCCTACACCTACCCTACACCTACCCTACACCTACCCTACACCTACCCTACACCTACCCTACACCTACCCTACACCTACCCTACACCTACCCTACACCTACCCTACACCTACCCTACACCTACCCTACACCTACCCTACACCTACCCTACACCTACCCTACACCTACCCTACACCTACCCTACACCTACCCTACACCTACCCTACACCTACCCTACACCTACCCTACACCTACCCTACACCTACCCTACACCTACCCTACACCTACCCTACACCTACCCTACACCTACCCTACACCTACCCTACACCTACCCTACACCTACCCTACACCTACCCTACACCTACCCTACACCTACCCTACACCTACCCTACACCTACCCTACACCTACCCTACACCTACCCTACACCTACCCTACACCTACCCTACACCTACCCTACACCTACCCTACACCTACCCTACACCTACCCTACACCTACCCTACACCTACCCTACACCTACCCTACACCTACCCTACACCTACCCTACACCTACCCTACACCTACCCTACACTTTGCACCAAAAGACATAACCCTAATGTTTGCTTTCGTCGCCAGGCACTGAGTTTCGCTTCACCCACTCAACCTACGCTGCCTGGTCCACTCCCACCGGACAGGTTTCGACGACTGATATTAGGTAGTGGAGGTTGGGGAGGGGTGAAGGGGGGAGATTGGGGAATTTTGAAAAATGATTCCGACTAAAGCATTGCCCCTTTATATGAATCTGTAAAAATAAATGTTCCAAGTCTCTCAACCTTCGAGATCCGCTTAACGGGGGGAGAAGGGGGGCGAGAGGGTCAACTTTGAAAAATGTTTTTTACTTTTCCGAGCCTCCTCTAAACGAATCCGTAAAAAAAACAAAAATAAAAGATTCGCCAAAACGGGGGGGGAGGGGGGAGAAGGGGGGCAAGGGGGTCAACTTTGAAAAATGGTTTGTTTGTGACTAAAGCTTTGCCCCTGTATATGAATCTGGAAAAGAAATGTTCCAAGTCTCTCAACTTCCGAGATCCGCTTAAAGGGGGGGAGAAGGGGGCGAGGGGGTCAACTTTGAAAAATGGTTTTTACTTTTCCGAGCCTCCTCTAAACGAATCCGTAAAAAAAACAAAAATAAAAGATTCACCAAAACGGGGGGGGGGGGAGGGGCGAGAAGGGGGGCAAGGGGGTCAACTTTGAAAAATGGTTTGTTTGTGACTATAGCTTTGCCCCTGTATATGAATCTGGAAAAAGAAATGTTCCAAGTCTCTCAACTTCCGAGATCCGCTTAAAGGGGGGGAGAAGGGGGGCGAGGGGGACAACTTTAAAAAATGGTTTTTACTTTTCCGAGCCTCCTCTAAACGAATCCGTAAAAAAAACGAAAAAAAAAAGATTCGCCAAAACGGGGGGGGAGGGGGGAGAAGGGGGGCAAGGGGGTCATCTTTGAAAACTGGTTTGTTTGTGACTTTAGCATTGCCCCTTTATATGAATCTGAAAAAAGCAATGTTCCAAATGTTCCAACTTTCGAGATCCGCTTAAAGGGGGGGAGAAGGGGGGCGAGGGGGTCAACTTTGAAAAATTCTTTTTACTTTTCCGAGCCTCCTCTAAACGAATCCGTAAAAAACAAAAAATACGGGTACCTTAGTTTCCGAGAAACGATAGAGGTGGGGAGGAGGGGGGGGGAAAAGGGGAGATTTGGCACTTTTCCCATACTCACGGGAGTTACTTGTTTACGAATCTGTCAAAATATACCCACCTCCCCCTCCACCATCTGGGAGAACAATTATGTCAATGAGTCAGTGAGTCAGTGAGTGGTAATGCAGTTTTATATATTATAACTAGTATTTGCTTGGTGCGCGAGCTGCAAGCAGCTCGCGGCTTTGTCTCTTTTTTGTGAAGTATTCCTACACCTACCCTACACCTACCCTACACCTACCCTACACCTACCCTACACCTACCCTACACCTACCCTACACCTACCCTACACCTACACTACACTTACCCTACACCTACCCTACACCTACCCTACACCTACCCTACACCTACCCTACACCTACCCTACACCTACCCTTCACCTACCCTACACCTACCCTACACCTACCCTACACCTACCCTACACCTACCCTACACCTACCCTACACCTACCCTACACCTACCCTACACCTACCCTACACCTACCCTACACCTACCCTACACCTACCCTACACCTACCCTACACCTACCCTACACCTACCCTACACCTACCCTACACCTACCCTACACCTACCCTACACCTACCCTACACCTACCCTACACCTACCCTACACCTACCCTACACCTACCCTACACCTACCCTACACCTACCCTACACCTACCCTACACCTACCCTACACCTACCCTACACCTACCCTACACCTACCCTACACCTACCCTACACCTACCCTACACCTACCCTACACCTACCCTACACCTACCCTACACCTACCCTACACCTACCCTACACCTACCCTACACCTACCCTACACCTACCCTACACCTACCCTACACCTACCCTACACCTACCCTACACCTACCCTACACCTACCCTACACCTACCCTACACCTACCCTACACCTACCCTACACCTACCCTACACCTACCCTACACCTACCCTACACCTACCCTACACCTACCCTACACCTACCCTACACCTACCCTACACCTACCCTACACCTACCCTACACCTACCCTACACCTACCCTACACCTACCCTACACCTACCCTACACCTACCCTACACCTACCCTACACCTACCCTACACCTACCCTACACCTACCCTACACCTACCCTACACCTACCCTACACCTACCCTACACCTACCCTACACCTACCCTACACCTACCCTACACCTACCCTACAGCTACCCTAAACTTTGTTCTAAAAAACATAACCCTAATATTTGCTTGTCGTCGCCAGGCACTGAGTTTCGCTTCACCCACTCAACCTTCGTTACGCTACGGATCCCTACGCGGAATCCGTAAAAAAAATTGAAAAAAGAAGATTCGCCAAAACGGGGGGGGGGGGGAGGGGAGAAGGGGGGCAAGGGGGTCAACTTTGAAAAATGGTTTGTTTGTGACTATAGCATTGCCCCTTTATATGAATCTGAAAAAAGAAATGTTCCAAGTCTCTCAACTTCCGAGATCCGCTTAAAGGGGGGAAGAAGGGGGGCGAGGGGGTCAACTTTGAAAAATTGTTTTTACTTTTCCGAGCCTCCTCTAAACGAATCCGTAAAAAAAACAAAAAAAAAAGATTCTCCAAAACGGGGGGGGAGGGGGGAGAAGGGGGGCAAGGGGGTCAACTTTGAAAACTGGTTCGTTTGTGACTATAGCATTGCCCCTTTATATGAATCTGAAAAAAGAAATGTTCCAATTGTTCCAACTTTCGAGATCCGCTTAAAGGGGGGGAGAAGGGGGGCGAGGGGGTCAACTTTGAAAAATGCTTTTTACTTTTCCGAGCCTCCTCTAAACGAATCCGTAAAAAACAAAAAAGACGGGTACCTTAGTTTCCGAGATACGATAGAGGGGGGGAGGAGGGGGGGGGAAAAGGGGAGGTTTGGCACTTTTCCCATACTCACGGGAGTTACTTGTTTACGAATCTGTCAAAATATACCCACCTCCCCATCCACCATCTGGGAGAACAATTATGTCAATGAGTCAGTGAGTCAGTGAGTGAGTGGTAATGCAGTTTTATATAGTATAACTAGTATTTGCTTGGTGCGCGAGCTGCAAGCAGCTCGCGTGTTGTTGTCCCTACACCTACCCTACACCTACCCTACACCTATCCTACACCTACCCTACGCCTACCCTACACCTACCCTACACCTACCCTACACCTACCCTACACCTACCCTACACCTACCCTACACCTACCCTACACCTACCCTACACCTACCCTACACATATCCTTCACCTACCCTACACCTACCCTACACCTACCCTACACCTACCCTACACCTACCTTACACCTACCCTAAACCTACCCTACACCTACCCTTAACTTTGTTCCAAAAAACATAACCCTAATGTTAGCTTGTCGTCGCCAGGCACTGAGTTTCGCTTCACCCACTCAACCTTCGTTACGCTACGGAGGTCGCCGGCTCGCTTCGCTCGCCACCTCCCCCCTGCGCTGCACTCGGTCTCGTAGGTTCGCTCCACTCGGGATCCCTACGCTGAATCCGTAAAAAAAACAAAAAAAGATTCGCCAAAACGGGGGGGGTGGGGGGAGGAGGGGGAGGACGGAGATGGGGGGCAAGAGGGTCAACTTTGAAAAATAATTCCGACTCAAGCATTGCCCCTTTATATGAATCTGAAAAAAGAAATGTTCCAAGTCTCTCAACTTCCGAGATCCGCTTAAAGGGGGGGAGAAGGGGGGCGAAGGGGTCAAATTTGAAAAATGGTTTTTACTTTTCCGAGCCTCCTCTAAACGAATCCGTAAAAAAAAACAACAAAAAAGATTCGCCAAAACGGGGGGGGGAGGGGGGAGAAGGGGGGCAAGGGGTCAACTTTGAAAACTGGTTCGTTTGTGACTATAGCATTGCCCCTTTATATGAATCTGAAAAAAGAAATGTTCCAAGTCTCTCAACTTTCGAGATCCGCTTAAAGGGGGGGAGAAGGGGGGCGAGGGGGTCAACTTTGAAAAATGCTTTTTACTTTTCCGAGCCTCCTCACCTTAGTTTCCGAGATACGATAGAGGGGGGGAGGAGGGGGGAGGAAAAGGGGAGGTTTGGGACTTTTCCCATACTCACGGGAGTTACTTGTTTACGAATCTGTCAAAATATACCCACCTCCCCCTTCACCATCTGGGAGAACAATTATGTCAATGAGTGAGTGAGTCAGTGAGTGAGTGGTAATGCAGTTTTATATAGTATAATAACTAGTATTTGCTTGGTGCGCGAGCTGCAAGCAGCTCGCGTGTTGTTGTCCCTACACCCGCGTGTTGTTGTCCCTACACCTACCCTACACCTACCCTACACCTACCCTACACCTACCCTACACCTACCCTACACCTACCCTACACCTACCCTACACCTACCCTACACCTACCCTACACCTACCCTACACCTACCCTACACCTACCCTACACCTACCCTACACCTACCCTACACCTACCCTACACCTACCCTAAACCTTCCCTACACCTACCCTACACCTACCCTACACCTACCCTACACCTACCCTACACCTACCCTACACCTACCCTACACCTACCCTACACCTACCCTACACCTACCCTACACCTACCCTACACCTACCCTACACCTACCCTACACCTACCCTACACCTACCCTACACCTACCCTACACCTACCCTACACCTACCCTACACCTACCCTACACCTACCCTACACCTACCCTACACCTACCCTACACCTACCCTACACCTACCCTACACCTACCCTACACCTACCCTACACCCTACCCTACACCTACCCTACACCTACCCTACACCTACCCTACACCTACCCTACACCTACCCTACACCTACCCTACACCTACCCTACACCTACCCTACACCTACCCTACACCTACCCTACACCTACCCTACACCTACCCTACACCTACCCTACACCTACCCTACACCTACCCTACACCTACCCTACACCTACCCTACACCTACCCTACACCTACCCTACACCTACCCTACACCTACCCTACACCTACCCTACACCTACCCTACACCTACCCTACACCTACCCTACACCTACCCTACACCTACCCTACACCTACCCTACACCTACCCTACACCTACCCTACACCTACCCTACACCTACCCTACACCTACCCTACACCTACCCTACACCTACCCTACACCTACCCTACACCTACCCTACACCTACCCTACACCTACCCTACACCTACCCTACACCTACCCTACACCTACCCTACACCTACCCTACACCTACCCTACACCTACCCTACACCTACCCTACACCTACCCTACACCTACCCTAAACTTTGTTCCAAAAAACATAACCCTAATGTTTGCTTGTCGTCGCCAGGCACTGAGTTTCGCTTCAGCCACTCAACCTTCGTTACGCTACGGAGGTCTCGTAGGGTCGCTCCACTCGGGATCCCTACGCTGAATCCGTAAAAAAACAAAAAAAAAATTCGCCAAAACGGGGGGGGAGGGGGGAGAAGGGGGCAAGGGGGTCAACTTTGAAAAATGGTTTGTTTGCGACTATAGGATTGCCCCTTTATATGAATCTGAATAAAGAAATGTTCCAAGTCTCTCAACTTTCGAGATCCGCTTAAGGGGGGGGAGAAGGGGGAAGAGAGGGTCAACTTTGAAAAATGGTTTTTACTTTTCCGAGCCTCCTCTAAACGAATCCGTAAAAAAAAACAAAAAAAAAAGATTCGCCAAAACGGGGGTGGAGGGGGAGAAGGGGGGCAAGGGGGTCAACTTTGAAAAATGGTTTGTTTGTGACTAAAGCATTGCCCCTTTATATGAATCTGAAAAAAGAAATGTTCCAAGTCTCTCAACTTTCGAGATCCGCTTAAAGGGGGGGAGAAGGGGGGCGAGGGGGTCAACTTTGAAAAATGGTTTTTACTTTTCCGAGCCTCCTCTAAACGAATCCGTAAAAAACAAAAAATACCGGTACCTTAGTTTCCGAGATACGATAGAGGGGGGGAGGAGGGGGGAGGAAAAGGGGAGGTTTGGGACTTTTCCTATACTCACGGGAGTTACTTGTTTACGAATCTGTCAAAATATACCCACCTCCCCCTCCACCATCTGGGAGAACAATTATGTCAATGAGTGAGTCAGTGAGTCAGTCAGTCAGTGGTAATGCAGTTTTATATAGTATAATAACTAGTATTTGCTTGGTGCGCGAGCTGCAAGCAGCTCGCGGCTTAGTCGTGTTTTTTTAGAAGTATTCCTTAACCTACCCTACACCTACCCTACACCTACCCTACACCTACCCTACACCTACCCTACACCTACCCTACACCTACCCTACACCTACCCTACACCTACCCTACACCTACCCTACACCTACCCTACACCTACCCTACACCTACCCTACACCTACCCTACACCTACCCTACACCTACCCTACACCTACCCTACACCTACCCTACACCTACCCTACACCTACCCTACACCTACCCTACACCTACCCTACACCTACCCTACACCTACCCTACACCTACCCTACACCTACCCTACACCTACCCTACACCTACCCTACACCTACCCTACACCTACCCTACACCTACCCTACACCTACCCTACACCTACCCTACACCTACCCTACACCTACCCTACACCTACCCTACACCTACCCTACACCTACCCTACACCTACCCTACACCTACCCTACACCTACCCTACACCTACCCTACACCTACCCTACACCTACCCTACACCTACCCTACACCTACCCTACACCTACCCTACACCTACCCTACACCTACCCTACACCTACCCTACACCTACCCTACACCTACCCTACACCTACCCTACACTTTGTTCCAAAAAACATAAACCCTAATGTTTGCTTGTCGTCGCCAGGCACTGAGTTTCGCTTCACCCACTCAACCTTCGTTACGCTACGGAGGTCGCCGGCTCGCTTCGCTCGCCACCTCCCCCCTGCGCTGCACTCGGTCTCGTAGGTTCGCTCCACTCGGGATCCCTACGCTGAATCCGTAAAAAAAACAAATAAAAGATTCGCCAAAACGGGGGGGGGAGGGGGGAGATGGGCGGCAAGGGGGTCAACTTTGATAAATGGTTTGTTTGTGACTATAGCATTGCCCCTTTATATGAAACTGAAAAAAGAAATGTTCCAAGTCTCTCAACATCCGAGATCCGCTTAAAGGGGGGGAGAAGGGGGGCGAAGGGGTCAACTTTGAAAAATGGTTTTTACTTTACCGAGCCTCCTCTAAACGATTCCGTAAAAAAAAACAAAAAAAAAAGATTAGCCAAAACGGGGGGGGAGGGGGGAGGAGGGGGGCAAGGGGGTCAACTTTGAAAAATGGTTCGTTTGTGACTATAGCATTGCCCCTTTCTATGAATCTGAAAAAATAAATGTTCCAAATGTTCCAACTTTCGAGATCCGCTTAAAGGGGGGGAGAAGGGGGGCGAGGGGGTCAACTTTGAAAAATGGTTTTTACTTTTGCGAGCCTCCTCTAAACGAATCCGTAAAAAACAAAAAATACGGGTATCTTAGTTTCCGAGATACGATAGAGGGGGGGAGGAGGGGGGGGGAAAAGGGAGGTTTGGGACTTTTCCCATACTCACGGGAGTTACTTGTTTACGAATCTGTTAAAATATACCCACCTCCCCATCCACCATCTGGGAGAACAATTATGTCAATGAGTCAGTGAGTCAGTGGTAATGCAGTTTTATATAATATAACTAGTATTTGCTTGGTGCGCGAGCTGCAAGCAGCTCGCGGCTTTGTCGTGTTTTTGAGAAGTATTCCTTAACCTACCCTACACCTACCCTACACCTACCCTACACCTACCCTACACCTACCCTACACCTTCCCTACACCTACCCTACACCTACCCTACACCTACCCTACACCTACCCTACAACTACCCTACACCTACCCTACACCTACCCTACACCTACCCTACACTTTGTTCCAAAAATCATAACCCTAATGTTTGCTTGTCGTCACCAGGCACTGAGTTTCGCTTCACCCACTCAACCTTCGTTACGCTACGGAGGTCGCCGGCTCGCTTCGCTCGCCACCTCCCCCCTGTGCTGCACTCGGTCTCGTAGGTTCGCTCCACTCGGGATCCCTACGCTGAATCCGTAAAAAAAACAAAACAAAAAGATTCGCCAAAACGGGGGGGGAGGGGGGAGAAGGGGGGCAAGGGTGTCAACTTTGAAAAATGGTTTGTTTGTGACTCAAGCATTGCCCCTTTATATGAATCTGAAAAAAGAAATGTTCCAAGTCTCTCAAATTCCGAGATCCGCTTAAAGGGGGGGAGAAGGGGGGCGAGGGGGTCAACTTTGAAAAATGGTCTTTACTTTTCCGAGCCTCCTCTAAACGAATCCGTAAAAAAAACAAAAAAAAAAGATTCGCCAAAACGGGGGGGGAGGGGGGAGAAGGGGGGCAAGGGGGTCAACTTTGAAAAATGGTTTGTTTGTGACTCAAGCATTGCCCCTTTATATGAATCTGAAAAAAGAAATGTTCCAAGTCTCTCAAATTCCGAGATCCGCTTAAAGGGGGGGAGAAGGGGGGCGAGGGGGTCAACTTTGAAAAATGGTTTTTACTTTTCCGAGCCTCCTCTAAACGAATCCGTAAAAAACAAAAAATACGGGTACCTTAGTTTCCGAGATACGATAGAGGGGGGGAGGAGGGGGGGGGAAAAGGGGAGGTTTGGGACTTTTCCCATACTCACGGGAGTTACTTGTTTACGAATCTGTCAAAATATACCCACCTCCCCATCCACCATCTGGGAGAACAATTATGTCAATGAGTCAGTCAGTCAGTCAGTCAGTGAGTGGTAATGCAGTTTTATATAGTATAACTAGTATTTGCTTGGTGCGCGAGCTGCAAGCAGCTCGCGTGTTGTTGTCCCTACACCTACCCTACACCTACCTTACACCTACCCTACACCTACCCTACACTTTGTTCCAAAAAACATAACCCTAATGTTTGCTTGTCGTCGCCAGGCACTGAGTTTTGCTTCACCCACTCAACCTTCGTTACGCTACGGAGGTCGCCGGCTCGCTTCGCTCGCCACCTCCCCCCTGCGCTGCACTCGGTCTCGAAGGTTCGCTCCATTCGGGGTCCCTACGCTAGGGGGGAGAAGGGGGGCGAGGGGGTCAACTTTGAAAAATGGTTTTTACTTTTCCGAGCCTCCTCTAAACGAATCCGTAAAAAAAACACAAAAAAAAGATTCGCCAAAACGGGGGGGGGGGGAGGGGGAGAAGGGGGGCAAGGGGTTCAACTTTGAAAAATGGTTTGTTTGTGACTATAGCATGGCCCCTTTATATGAATCTGAAAAAAGAAATGTTCCAAGTCTCTCAACTTCCGAGATCCGCTTAAAGGGGGGGAGAAGGGGGGCGAGGGGGCCAACTTTGAAAAATGGTTTTTACTTTTCCGAGCCTCCTCTAAACGAATCCGTAAAAAAAACGAAAAAAAAAGATTCGCCAAAACGGGGGGGGAGGGGGGAGAAGGGGGGCAAGGGGGTCAACTATGAAAAATGGTTTGTTTGTGACTATAGCATTGCCCCTTTATATGAATCTGAAAAAAGAAATGTTCCAAGTCTCTCAACTTCCGAGATCCGCTTAAAGGGGGGGAGAAGGGGGGCGAGGGGGTCAACATTGAAAAATGGTCTTTACTTTTCCGAGCCTCCTCTAAATGAATCCGTAAAAAACAAAAAATACGGGTACCTTAGTTTCCGAGATACGATAGATGGGGGGAGGAAGGGGGGGGAAAAGGGGAGGTTTGGCACTTTTCCCATACTCACGGGAGTTACTTGTTTACGAATCTGTCAAAATATACCCACCTCCCCCTCCACCATCTGGGAGAACAATTATGTCAATGAGTCAGTGAGTGAGTGAGTGGTAATGCAGTTTTATATAGTATAACTAGTATTTGCTTGGTGCGCGAGCTGCAAGCAGCTCGCGGGTTGTTGTCCCTACACCTACCCTACACCTACCCTACACCTAACCTACACCTACCCTACACCTACCCTACACCTACCCTACACCTACCCTACACCTACCCTACACCTACCCTAAACTTTGTTCCAAAAAACATAACCCTAATGTTTGCTTGTCGTCGCCAGGCACTGAGTTTCGCTTCACCCACTCAACCTTCGGTACGCTACGGAGGTCGCCGGCTCGCTTCGCTCGCCACCTCCCCCCTGCGCTGCACTCGGTTTCGTAGGTTCGCTCCACTCGGGATCCCTACGCTGAATCCGTAAAAAAAACAAAAAAAAAGATTCGCCAAAACGGGGGGGGGGGGAGGGGGAGAAGGGGGCCAAGGGGTTCAACTTTGAAAAATGGTTTGTTTGTGACTATAGCATGGCCCCTTTATATGAATCTGAAAAAAGAAATGTTCCAAGTCTCTCAACTTCCGAGATCCGCTTAAAGGGGGGGAGAAGGGGGGCGAGGGGGCCAACTTTGAAAAATGGTTTTTACTTTTCCGAGCCTCCTCTAAACGAATCCGTAAAAAAAACGAAAAAAAAAGATTCGCCAAAACGGGGGGGGAGGGGGGAGAAGGGGGGCAAGGGGGTCAACTATGAAAAATGGTTTGTTTGTGACTATAGCATTGCCCCTTTATATGAATCTGAAAAAAGAAATGTTCCAAGTCTCTCAACTTCCGAGATCCGCTTAAAGGGGGGGAGAAGGGGGGCGAGGGGGTCAACTTTGAAAAATGGTTTTTACTTTTCCGAGCCTCCTCTAAACGATTCCGTAAAAAAAAACAAAAAAAAAAGATTAGCCAAAACGGGGGGGAGGGGGGAGAAGGGGGGCAAGGGGTTCAACTTTGAAAAATGGTTTGTTTGTGACTATGGCATTGCCCCTTTATATGAATCTGAAAAAAGAAATGTTCCAAGTCTCTCAACTTCCGAGATACGCTTCAAGGGGGGGAGAAGGGGGGCGAGGGGGTCAACTTTGAAAAATGGTCTTTACTTTTCCGAGCCTCCTCTAAACGAATCCGTAAAAAACAAAAAATACGGGTACCTTAGTTTCCGAGATACGATAGAGGGGGGGAGGAGGGGGGAGGAAAAGGGGAGGTTTGGGACTTTTCTCATACTCGCGAGAGTTACTTGTTTACGAATCTGTCAAAATATACCCACCTCCCCCTTCACCATCTGGGAGAACAATTATGTCAATGAGTCAGTCAGTGAGTGAGTGAGTGGTAATCCAGCTTTATATAATATAACTAGTATTTGCTTGGTGCGCGAGCTGCAAGCAGCTCGCGGTTTCGTCGTGTTTTTGAGAAGTATTCCTTAACCTACCCTACACCTAACCTACACCTACCCTACACCTACCCTACACCTACCCTACACCTACCCTACACCTACCCTACACCTACCCTACACCTACCCTACACCTACCCTACACCTACCCTACACCTACCCTACACCTACCCTACACCTACCCTACACCTACCCTACACCTACCCTACACCTACCCTACACCTACCCTACACCTACCCTACACCTACCCTACCCTACACCTACCTACACCTACCCTACACCTACCCTACACCTACCCTACACCTACCCTACACCTACCCTACACCTACCCTACACCTACCCTACACCTACCCTACACCTACCCTACACCTACCCTACACCTACCCTACACCTACCCTACACCTACCCTACACCTACCCTACACCTACCCTACACCTACCCTACACCTACCCTACACCTACCCTACACCTACCCTACACCTACCCTACACCTACCCTACACCTACCCTACACCTACCCTACACCTACACTAAACCTACCCTACACCTACCCAAAACCTACCCTAAACCTACCCTACACCTACCCTACACCTACCCTACACCTACCCTACACCTACCCTACACCTACCCTACACCTACCCTACACCTACCCTACACCTACCCTACACCTACCCTACACCTACCCTACACCTACCCTACACCTACCCTACACCTACCCTACACCTACCCTACACCTACCCTACACCTACCCTACACCTACCCTACACCTACCCTACACCTACCCTACACCTACCCTACACCTACCCTACACCTACCCTACACCTACCCTACACCTTCCCTACACCTACCCTACACCTACCCTACACCTACCCTACACCTACCCTACACCTACCCTACACCTACCCTACACCTACCCTACACCTACCCTACACCTACCCTACACCTACCCTACACCTACCCTACACCTACCCTACACCTACCCTACACCTACCCTACACCTACCCTACACCTACCCTACACCTACCCTACACCTACCCTACACCTACCCTACACCTACCCTACACCTACCCTACACCTACCCTACACCTACCCTACACCTACCCTACACCTACCCTACACCTACCCTACACCTACCCTACACCTACCCTACACCTACCCTACACCTACCCTACACCTACCCTACACCTACCCTACACCTACCCTACACCTACCCTACACCTACCCTACACCTACCCTACACCTACCCTACACCTACCCTACACCTACCCTACACCTACCCTACACCTACCCTACACCTACCTTACACCTACCCTATACCTATCCTACACCTACCCTACACTTTGTTCCAAAAAACATAACCCTAATGTTTGCTTGTCGTCGCCAGGCACTAAGTTTCGCTTCACCCACTCAACCTTCGTTACGCTACGGAGGTCGCCGGCTCGCTTCGCTCGCCACCTCCCCCCTGCGCTGCACTCGGTCTCGTAGGTTCGCTCCACTCGGGATCCCTACGCTGAATCCGTAAAAAAACAAAAAAAAGATTCGCCAAAACGGGGGGGGGAGGGGGGAGATGGGGGGCAAGGGGGGCAAGGGGGTCAACTTTGAAAAATGGTTTGTTTGTGACTATAGCATTGCCCCTTTATATGAATCTGAAAAAAGAAATGTTCCAAGTCTCTCAACTTCCGAGATCCGCTTAAAGGGGGGGAGAAGGGGGGCGAGGGGGTCTACTTTGAAAAATGGCTTTTACTTTTCCGAGCCTCCTCTAAACGAATCCGTAAAAAAAACTAAAAAAAAAATTCGCCAAAACGGGGGGGGGGGGGGAGAAGGGGGGCAAGGGGGTCAACTTTGAAAACTGGTTCGTTTGTGACTATAGCATTGCCCCTTTATATGAATCTGAAAAAAGAAATGTTCCAAGTCTCTCAACTTTCGAGATCCGCTTAAAGGGGGGGAAAAGGGGGGCGAGGGGGTCAACTTTGAAAAATGGTTTTTACTTTTCCAAACCTCCTCTAAACGAATCCGTAAAAAAACAGAATACCGGTACCTTAGTTTCCGAGATACGATAGAGGGGGGGAAGAGGGGGGAGGAAAAGGGGAGGTTTGGGACTTTTCCCATACTCGCGAGAGTGACTTGTTTACGAATCTGTCAAAATATACCCACCTCCCCCTTCACCATCTGGGAGAACAATTATGTCAATCAGTCAGTGAGTGGTAATCCAGCTTTATATAATATAACTAGTATTTGCTTAGTGCGCGAGCTGCAAGCAGCTCGCGTGTTGTTGTCTCTACACCTACCCTACACCTACCCTACACCTACCCTATACCTACCCTACACCTACCCTACACCTACCCTACACCTACCCTACACCTACCCTACACCTACCCTACACCTACCCTACACCTACCCTACACCTACCCTACACCTACCCTACACCTACCCTACACCTACCCTACACCTACCCTACACCTACCCTACACCTACCCTACACCTACCCTACACCTACCCTACACCTACCCTACACCTACCCTACACCTACCCTACACCTACCCTACACCTACCCTACACCTACCCTACACCTACCCTACACCTACCCTACACCTACCCTACACCTACCCTACACCTACCCTACACCTACCCTACACCTACCCTACACCTACCCTACACCTACCCTACACCTACCCTACACTTTGTTCCAAAAAACATAAACCCTAATGTTTGCTTGTCGTCACCAGGCACTGAGTTTCGCTTCACCCACTCAACCTTCGTTACGCTACGGAGGTCGCCGGCTCGCTTCGCTCGCCACCTCCCCCCTGTGCTGCACTCGGTCTCGTAGGTTCGCTCCACTCGGGATCCCTACGCTGAATCCGTAAAAAAAACAAAACAAAAAGATTCGCCAAAACGGGGGGGGAGGGGGGAGAAGGGGGGCAAGGGTGTCAACTTTGAAAAATGGTTTGTTTGTGACTCAAGCATTGCCCCTTTATATGAATCTGAAAAAAGAAATGTTCCAAGTCTCTCAAATTCCGAGATCCGCTTAAAGGGGGGGAGAAGGGGGGCGAGGGGGTCAACTTTGAAAAATGGTCTTTACTTTTCCGAGCCTCCTCTAAACGAATCCGTAAAAAAAACAAAAAAAAAAGATTCGCCAAAACGGGGGGGGAGGGGGGAGAAGGGGGGCAAGGGGGTCAACTTTGAAAAATGGTTTGTTTGTGACTCAAGCATTGCCCCTTTATATGAATCTGAAAAAAGAAATGTTCCAAGTCTCTCAAATTCCGAGATCCGCTTAAAGGGGGGGAGAAGGGGGGCGAGGGGGTCAACTTTGAAAAATGGTTTTTACTTTTCCGAGCCTCCTCTAAACGAATCCGTAAAAAACAAAAAATACGGGTACCTTAGTTTCCGAGATACGATAGAGGGGGGGAGGAGGGGGGGGGAAAAGGGGAGGTTTGGGACTTTTCCCATACTCACGGGAGTTACTTGTTTACGAATCTGTCAAAATATACCCACCTCCCCATCCACCATCTGGGAGAACAATTATGTCAATGAGTCAGTCAGTCAGTCAGTCAGTGAGTGGTAATGCAGTTTTATATAGTATAATAACTAGTATTTGCTTAGTGCGCGAGCTGCAAGCAGCTCGCGTGTTGTTGTCTCTACACCTACCCTACACCTACCCTACACCTACCCTACACCTACCCTACACCTACCCTACACCTACCCTACACCTACCCTACACCTACCCTACACCTACCCTACACCTACCCTACACCTACCCTACACCTACCCTACACCTACCCTACACCTACCCTACACCTACCCTACACCTACCCTACACCTACCCTACACCTACCCTACACCTACCCTACACCTACCCTACACCTACCCTACACTTTGTTCCAAAAAACATAAACCCTAATGTTTGCTTGTCGTCGCCAGGCACTGAGTTTCGCTTCACCCACTCAACCTTCGTTACGCTACGGAGGTCGCCGGCTCGCTTCGCTCGCCACCTCCCCCCTGCGCTGCACTCGGTCTCGTAGGTTCGCTCCACTCGGGATCCCTACGCTGAATCCGTAAAAAAAACGAAAAAAAAGATTCGCCAAAACGGGGGGGGGGGGGGGGGGAGGGGGGAGATGGGGGGGAAGGGGGTCAACTTTGAAAAATGGTTTGTTTGTGACTATAGCATTGCCCCTTTATATGAATCTGAAAAAAGAAATGTTCCAAGTCTCTCAACTTCCGAGATCTGCTTAAAGGGGGGGAGAAGGGGGGCGAGGGGGCCAACTTTGAAAAATGGTTTTTACTTTTCCGAGCCTCCTCTAAACGATTCGGTAAAAAAAAACAAAAAAAAATATTTGCCAAAACGGGGGGGGAGGGGGGAGAAGGGGGGCAAGGGGGTCAACTTTGAAAAATGGTTTGTTTGTGACTATAGCATTGCCCCTTTATATGAATCTGAAAAAAGAAATGTTCCAAGTCTCTCAACTTCCGAGATACGCTTAAAGGGGGGGAGAAGGGGGGCGAGGGGGTCAGCTTTGAAAAATAGTCTTTACTTTTTCGAGCCTCCTCTAAACGAATCCGTAAAAAACAAAAAATACGGGTACCTTAGTTTCCGAGATACGATAGAGGGGGGGAGGAGGGGGGAGGAAAAGGGGAGGTTTGGGACTTTTCCCATACTCACGGGAGTTACTTGTTTACGAATCTGTCAAAATATACCCACCTCCCCCTCCACCATCTGGGAGAACAATTATGTCAATGAGTGAGTGAGTCAGTGGTAATGCAGTTTTATATAATATAACTAGTATTTGCTTGGTGCGCGAGCTGCAAGCAGCTCGCGTGTTGTTGTCTCTACACCTACCCTACACCTACCCTACACCTACCCTACACCTACCCTACACCTACCCTACACCTACCCTACACCTACCCTACACCTACCCTACACCTACCCTACACCTACCCTACACCTACCCTACACCTACCCTACACCTACCCTACACCTACCCTACACCTACCCTACACCTACCCTACACCTACCCTACACCTACCCTACACCTACCCTACACCTACCCTACACTTTGTTCCAAAAAACATAACCCTAATGTTTGCATTCGTCGCCATGCACTGAGTTTCGCCTCACCCACTCAACCTTCGTTACGCTACGGAGGTCGCCGGCTCGCTTCGCTCGCCACCTCCCCCCTGCGCTGCACTCGGTCTCGTAGGTTCGCTCCATTCGGGGTCCCTACGCTAAATCCGTAAAAAAAACAAAAAGAAAAGATTCGCCAAAACGGGGGGGGGAAGGGGGGAGAAGGGGGGCAAGGGGGTCAACTTTGAAAAATGGTTTGTTTGTGACTATAGCATTGCCCCTTTATATGAATCTGAAAAAAGAAATGTTCCAAATGTTCCAACTTTCGAGATCCGCTTAAAGGGGGGGAGAAGGGGGGCGAGGGGGTCAACTTTGAAAATGGTTTTTACTTTTCCGAGCCTCCTCTAAACGATTCCGTAAAAAAAACAAAAAAAAAAGATTCGCCAAAACGGGGGGGGGAGGGGGGAGAAGGGGGGCATGAGGGTCAACTTTGAAAACTGGTTCGTTTGTGACTATAGCATTGCCCCTTTATATGAATCTGAAAAAAGAAATGTTCCAAGTCTCTCAACTGCCGAGATACACTTAAAGGGGGGGAGAAGGGGGGCGAGGGGGTCAACTTTGAAAAATGGTCTTTACTTTTCCGAGCCTCCTCTAAACGAATCCGTAAAAAACAAAAAATACGGGTATCTTAGTTTCCGAGATACGATAGAGGGGGGGAGGAGGGGGGGGGAAAAGGGGAGGTTTGGCACTTTTCCCATACTCGCGGGAGTTACTTGTTTACGAATCTGTCAAAATATACCCACCTCCCCCTCCACCATCTGGGAGAACAATTATGTCAATGAGTGAGTCAGTCAGTGAGTCAGTGAGTGGTAATCCAGCTTTATATAGTATAACTAGTATTTGCTTGGTGCGCGAGCTGCAAGCAGCTCGCGTGTTGTTGTCCCTACACCTACCCTACACCTACCCTTTACCTACCCTACACCTACCCTACACCTACCCTACACCTACCCTACACCTACCCTACACCTACCCTACACCTACCCTACACCTACCCTACACCTACCCTACACCTACCCTACACCTACCCTACACCTACCCTACACCTTCCCTACACCTACCCTACACCTACCCTACACCTACCCTACACCTACCCTACACCTACCCTACACCTACCCTACACCTACCCTACACCTACCCTACACCTACCCTACACCTACCCTACACCTACCCTACACCTACCCTACACCTACCCTACACCTACCCTACACCTACCCTACACCTACCCTACACCTACCCTACACCTACCCTACACCTACCCTACACCTACCCTACACCTACCCTACACCTACCCTACACCTACCCTACACCTACCCTACACGTACCCTACACGTACCCTACACGTACCCTACACGTACCCTACACGTACCCTACACGTACCCTACACGTACCCTACACGTACCCTACACGTACCCTACACGTACCCTACACCTACCCTACACGTACCCTACACCTACCCTACACCTACCCTACACCTACCCTACACCTACCCTACACCTACCCTACACCTACCCTACACCTACCCTACACCTACCCTACACCTACCCTACACCTACCCTACACGTACCCTACACGTACCCTACACGTACCCTACACGTACCCTACACGTACCCTACACGTACCCTACACGTACCCTACACGTACCCTACACGTACCCTACACGTACCCTACACGTACCCTACACGTACCCTACACGTACCCTACACGTACCCTACACCTACCCTACACCTACCCTACACGTACCCTACACCTACCCTACACCTACCCTACACCTACCCTACACCTACCCTACACCTACCCTACACCTACCCTACACCTACCCTACACCTACCCTACACCTACCCTACACCTACCCTACACCTACCCTACACCTACCCTACACCTACCCTACACCTACCCTACACCTACCCTACACTTTGTTCCAAAAAAACATAACCCTAATGTTTGAATTCGTCGCCAGGCACTGAGTTTCGCTTCACCCACTCAACCTTCGTTACGCTACTGCACTCGGTCTCGTAGGTTCGCTCCATTCGGGGTCCCTACGCTGCCTGGTCCACTCCTACCAGACAGGTTTCGACGACCGATATTAGGTAGGGGAGGTTGGGGAGAGGAGGGATGAAGGGAGGGAGAGTGGGGAGTTTTGAAAAATGATTCCGACTCAAGCATTGCCCCTTTATATGAATCTGAAAAAAGAAATGTTCCAAGTCTCTCAACTTTCGAGATCCGCTCAAAGGGGGGGAGAAGGGGGGCGAGGGGGTCAACTTTGAAAAATGGTTTTTACTTTACCGAGTCTCCTCTAAACGAATCCGTAAAAAAAACTGAAAAAAAAACAGATTCGCCAAAACGGGGGGGGGGGAGGGGGAGAAGGGGGGCAAGGGGGTCAACTTTGAAAACTGGTTCGTTTGTGACTATAGCATTACCCCTTTATATGAATCTGAAAAAAGAAATGTTCCAAGTCTCTCAACTTCCGAGATCCGCTTAAAGGGGGGGAGAAGGGGGGTGAGGGGGTCAACTTTGAAAAATGGTTTGTTTGTGACTATAGCATTGCCCCTTTATATGAATCTGAAAAAAGAAATGTTCCAAGTCTCTCAACTTCCAAGATCCGCTTAAAGGGGGGGAGAAGGGGGGCGAGGGGGCCAACTTTGAAAAATGGTTTTTACTTTTCCGAGCCTCCTCTAAACGAATCCGTAAAAAAAACGAAAAAAAAAAGATTCGCCAAAACGGGGGGGGAGGCGGGAGAAGGGGGGCAAGGGGGTCAACTATGAAAAATGGTTTGTTAGTGACTATAGCATTGCCCCTTTATATGAACCTGAAAAAAGAAATTTTCTAAATGTTCCAACTTTCGAGATCCGCTTAAAGGGGGGGAGAAGGGGGGCGAGGGGGTCAACTTTGAAAAATGGTTTTTACTTTTGCTAGCCTCTTCTAAACGAATCCGTAAAAAACAAAAAATACGGGTACCTTAGTTTCCGAGATACGATAGAGGGGGGGAGGAGGGGGGAGGAAAAGGGGAGGTTTGGGACTTTTCCCATACTCACGGGAGTTACTTGTTTACGAATCTGTCAAAATATACCCACCTCCCCTTCCACCATCTGGGAGAACAATTATGTCAGTCAGTCAGTGGTAATGCAGTTTTATATAGTATAACTAGTATTTGCTTGGTGCGCGAGCTGCAAGCAGCTCGCGTGTTGTTGTCCCTACACCCGCGTGTTGTTGTCCCTACACCTACCCTACACCTACCCTACACCTACCCTACACCTACCCTACACCTACCCTACACCTACCCTACACCTACCCTACACCTACCCTACACCTACCCTACACCTACCCTACACCTACCCTACACCTACCCTACACCTACCCTACACCTACCCTACACCTACCCTACACCTACCCTACACCTACCCTACACCTACCCTACACCTACCCTACACCTACCCTACACCTACCCTACACCTACCCTACACCTACCCTACACCTACCCTACACCTACCCTACACCTACCCTACACCTACCCTACACCTACCCTACACCTACCCTACACCTACCCTACACCTACCCTACACCTACCCTACACCTACCCTACACCTACCCTACACCTACCCTACACCTACCCTACACCTACCCTACACCTACCCTACACCTACCCTACACCTACCCTACACCTACCCTACACCTACCCTACACCTACCCTACACCTACCCTACACCTACCCTACACCTACCCTACACCTACCCTACACCTACCCTACACCTACCCTACACCTACCCTACACCTACCCTACACCTACCCTACACCTACCCTACACCTACCCTACACCTACCCTACACCTACCCTACACCTACCCTACACCTACCCTACACCTACCCTACACCTACCCTACACCTACCCTACACCTACCCTACACCTACCCTACACCTACCCTACACCTACCCTACACCTACCCTACACCTACCCTACACCTACCCTACACCTACCCTACTCGTCGCCAGGCACTGAATTTCGCTTCACCCACTCAACCTTCGTTACGCTACTCTGTCTCGTAGGTTCGCTCCACTCGGGATCCCTACGCTGAATCCGTAAAAAAAACAAATAAAAGATTCGCCAAAACGGGGGGGGGGGAGGGGGGAGATGGGCGGCAAGGGGGTCAACTTTGATAAATGGTTTGTTTGTGACTATAGCATTGCCCCTTTATATGAAACTGAAAAAAGAAATGTTCCAAGTCTCTCAACTTCCGAGATCCGCTTAAAGGGGGGGAGAAGGGGGGCGAGGGGGCCAACTTTGAAAAATGGTTTTTACTTTTCCGAGCCTCCTCTAAACGAATCCGTAAAAAAAACGAAAAAAAAAGATTCGCCAAAACGGGGGGGGAGGGGGGAGAAGGGGGGCAAGGGGGTCAACTATGAAAAATGGTTTGTTTGTGACTATAGCATTGCCCCTTTATATGAACCTGAAAAAAGAAATGTTCCAAATGTTCCAACTTTCGAGATCCGCTTAAAGGGGGGGAGAAGGGGGGCGAGGGGGTCAACTTTGAAAAATGGTTTTTACTTTTGCGAGCCTCCTCTAAACGAAAAACATTCTACGGGTACCTTAGTTTCCGAGATACGATAGAGGGGGGGAGGAGGGGGGAGGAAAAGGGGAGGTTTGGGACTTTTCCCATACTCGCGAGAGATACTTGTATACGAATCTGTCATAATATACCCACCTCCCCATCCACCATCTGGGAGAACAATTATGTCAATGAGTCAGTCAGTGAGTCAGTGAGTGGTAATGCAGTTTTATATAATATAACTAGTATTTGCTTGGTGCGCGAGCTGCAAGCAGCTCGCGGCTTTGTCGTGTTTTTGAGAAGTATCCCTGAACCTACCCTACACCTACCCTACACCTACCCTACACCTACCCTACACCTACCCTACACCTACCCTACACCTACCCTACACTTACCCTACACCTACCTTACACCTACCCTACACCTACCCTACACCTACCCTACACCTACCCTACACCTACCCTACACCTACCCTACACCTACCCTACACCTACCCTAAACTTTGTTCCTAAAAACATAACCCTAATGTTTGCTTGTCGTCGCCAGGCACTGAGTTTCGCTTCACCCACTCAACCTTCGTTACGCTACGGAGGTCGCCGGCTCGCTTCGCTCGCCACCTCCCCCCTGCGCTGCACTCGGTCTCGTAGGTTCGCTCCACTCGGGATCCCTACGCTGAATCTGTAAAAAAAACTGAAAAAAAAAGATTCGCCAAAACGGGGGGGAAGGGGGGCAAGGGGGTCAACTTTGAAAAATGGTTTGTTTGTGACTATAGCATTGCCCCTTTATATGAATCTGAAAAAAGAAATGTTCCAAGTCTCTCAACTTCCGAGATCCACTTAAAGGGGGGGAGAAGGGGGGCGAGGGGGTCAACTTTGAAAAATGATTTTTACTTTTCCGAGCCTCCTCTAAACGAATCCGTAAAAAAAACTGAAAAAAAAAGATTCGCCAAAACGGGGGAGGGGGGGGGGGAGAAGGGGGGCAAGGGGGCAACTTTGAATAATGGTTTGTTTGTGACTATAGCATTGCCCCTTTATATGAATCTGAAAAAAGAAATGTTCCAAGTCTCTCAACTTCCGAGATCCACTTAAAGGGGGGGAGAAGGGGGGCGAGGGGGTCAACTTTGAAAAATGATTTTTACTTTTCCGAGCCTCCTCTAAACGAATCCGTAAAAAACAAAAAATACGGGTATCTTAGTTTCCGAGAAACGATAGAGAGGGGGAGGAGGGGGGGGGAAAAGTGGAGGTTTGGCACTTTTCCCATACTCACGGGAGTTACTTGTTTACGAATCTGTCAAAATATACCCACCTCCCCCTCCACCATCTGGGAGAACAATTATGTCAATGAGTGAGTCAGTGAGTCAGTCAGTCAGTGGTAATGCAGTTTTATATAGTATAACTAGTATTTGCTTGCCGCGCGAGCTGCAAGCAGCTCGCGTGTTGTTGTCCCTACACCTACCCTACACCTACCCTACACCCACCCTACACCTACCCTACTCCTACCCTACACCTACCCTACACCTACCCTACACCTACCCTACACCTACCCTACACCTACCCTACACCTACCCTACACCTACCCTACACCTACCCTACACCTACCCTACACCTACCCTACACCTACCCTACACCTACCCTACACCTACCCTACACCTACCCTACACCTACCCTACACCTACCCTACACCTACCCTACACCTACCCTACACCTACCCTACACCTACCCTACACCTACCCTACACCTACCCTACACCTACCCTACACCTACCCTACACCTACCCTACACCTACCCTACACCTACCCTACACCTACCCTACACCTACCCTACACCTACCCTACACCTACCCTACACCTACCCTACACCTACCCTACACCTACCCTACACCTACCCTACACCTACCCTACACCTACCCTACACCTACCCTACACCTACCCTACACCTACCCTACTCGTCGCCAGGCACTGAGTTTCGCTTCACCCACTCAACCTTCGTTACGCTACGGAGGTCGCCGGCTCGCTTCGCTCGCCACCTCCCCCCTGCGCTGTTCTCGGTCTCGTAGGTTCGCTCCACTCGGGATCCCTACGCTGAATCCGTAAAAAACAAGAAAAAGATTCGCCACAACGGGGGGGGGGGGAAAGGGGGGAAAGGGGGTCAACTTTGAAAACTGGTTCGTTTGTGACTATAGCATTGCCCCTTTATATGAATCTGAAAAAAGAAATGTTCCAAGTCTCTCAACTTCCGAGATCCGCTTATAGGGGGGGAGAAGGGGGGCGAGGGGGTCAACTTTGAAAAATGGTTTTTACTTTTCCGAGCCTCCTCTAAACGAATCCGTAAAAAAAACACGAAAAAAAGATTCGCCAAAACGGGGGGGGGGAGGGAGAAGGGGGGCAAGGAGGTCAACTTTAAAAAATGGTTTGTTTGTGACTATAGCATTGCCCCTTTATATGAATCTGAAAAAAAAAATGTTCCAAATGTTCCAACTTTAGAGATCCGCTTAAAGGGGGGGAGAAGGGGGGCGAGGGGGTCAACTTTGAAAAATGGTCTTTACTTTTCCGAGCCTCCTCTAAACGAATCCGTAAAAAAAACATACTACGGGTACCTTAGTTTCCGAGATACGATAGAGGGGGGGAGGAGGGGGGAGGAAAAGGGGAGGTTTGGGACTTTTCCCAAACTCGCGAGAGTCACTTGTTTACGAATCTGTCAAAATATACCCACCTCCCCATCCACCATCTGGGAGAACAATTATGTCAGTGAGTGAGTGAGTCAGTGAGTCAGTGGTAATGCAGTTTTATATAATATAACTAGTATTTGCTTGGTGCGCGAGCTGCAAGCAGCTCGCGTGTTGTTGTCCCTACACCTACCCTACACCTAACCAACACCTACCCTACACCTACCCTATACCTACCCTACACCTACCGTACATCTACCCTAAACCTACCCTACACCTACCCTAAACCTACTCTACACCTACCCTACACCTACGCTACACCTACCCTACACCTACCCTACACCTACCCTACACCTACCCTACACCTACCCTACACATACCCTACACCTACCCTACACCTACCTTACACCTACCCTACACCTACCCTACACCTACCCTACACTTACCCTACACCTACCCTACACCTACCCTACACCTACCCTACACCTACCCTACACCTACCCTACACCTACCCTACACCTACCCTACACCTACCCAACACCTACCCTACACCAACCCAACACCTACCCTACACCTACCCTACACCTACCCTACACCTACCCTACACCTACCCTACACCTACCCTACACCTACCCTACACCTACCCTACACCTACCCTACACCTACCCTACACCTACCCTACACCTACCCTACACCTACCCTACACCTACCCTACACCTACCCTACACCTACCCTACACCTACCCTACACCTACCCTACACCTACCCTACACCTACCCTACACCTACCCTACACCTACCCTACACCTACCCTACACCTACCCTACACCTACCCTACACCTACCCTACACCTACCCTACACCTACCCTACACCTACCCTACACTTTGTTCCAAAAAACATAACCCTAATGTTTGCTTGTCGTCGCCAGGCACTGAGTTTCGCTTCACCCTCTCAACCTTCGTTACGCTACGGAGGTCGCCGGCTCGCTTCGCTCGCCACCTCCCCCCTGCGCTGCACTTGGTCTCGTAGGTTCGCTCCACTCGGGATCCCTACGCTGCCTGGACCACTCCCACCGGACAGGTTTAGGAGGGGTGAAGAGAGGGGTGAAGGGGGGGCAGAGTGGGGAGTTTTGAAAAATGATTCCATCTAAAGCATTGCCCCTTTATATGAATCTGATAAAAGAAATGTTCCAAGCCTCTCAACTTCCGAGATCCGCTTAAAGGGGGGGAGAAGGGGGGCGAGGGGGTCAACTTTGAAAAATGGTTTTTACTTTTCCGAGCCTCCTCTAAACGAATCCGTAAAAAAAACACGAAAAAAAGATTCGCCGAAAGGGGGGGGGGAGGGGGAGAAGGGGGGCAAGGGGGTCAACTATGCAAAATGGTTTGTTTGTGACTATAGCATAGCCCCTTTATATGAATCTGAAAAAAGAAATGTTCCAAGTCTCTCAACTTCCGAGATCCGCTTAAAGGGGGGGAGAAGGGGGGCGAGGGGGTCAAATTTGAAAAATGGTTTTTACTTTTCCGAGCCTCCTCTATACGAATCCGTAAAAAAAACATACTACGGGTACCTTAGTTTCCGAGATACGATAGAGGGGGGGAGGAGGGGGGAGGAAAAGGGGAGGTTTGGGACTTTTCCCATACTCACGGGAGTTACTTGTTTACGAATCTGTCAAAATATACCCACCTCCCCCTCCACCATCTGGGAGAACAATTATGTCAATGAGTGAGTCAGTGAGTCAGTCAGTGAGTGGTAATGCAGTTTTATATAGTATAATAACTGCCCACGTGGTTTTGTTTGCTTGACCGGCGAAAATACCAAATTCATTGTTGCCTGTAGTAAAATCATGTGGTCATGAAATTCGACATTTACGATAGAAAATAAGGATAAGTGTATTTATATAAAGCTAGTCTATGAAAAGGTAGCATGTCTGTTGACTGGGGCGAATTATATAGAACAATAGAAAACAACGTGTTGGATGAAATGGCTACAGGTCACTGGAACAACTTGTGAAGTTGTGACCCACGGATGCTCCTCAAGTTAAAAGGGAAACCCTACAAGTCCGTGATTTGACCTGTCATACTGTATGGATCAGAATGTTGGGCTGTGAAAAAGATGTATGAAAGGAGATTGCATGTAGCAGAGATGAGAATGTTGAGATGGATGTGCGGCGTGACGAGATTGGATTAAGTGAGAAATGAGTATATTAGAGGCAGTTTGAAAGTGGCGCCAGTGGCAGAAAAGTTGAAGGGAAACCGTTTGTCCTGGTATGGTCATGTGATGAGGAGGGATGAAACGCATGTTACTAAAAGAGTTATGAATATAAATGTAGATGGATGGAGAGGGAGAGGAAGGCCAAAGAAAAGATGGATGGACTGTGTGAGGAGTGATATGAAAGAAAAGGGAGTCAGTAATAACGTGACAGGGGACAGGACGGTATGGAAGAAGCAAACGTGTTGCGCCGACCCCAAGTAACTTGGAACAGAGCTGGAAGATGTAGGATTTTTACTGTCATCTTTTAATAAACCGACGAACAACGGTATCAAACGTTTTGTGTTTGGTAAAGGATAACATTACCATGCCACAGATATATTACGCAAAGTAAGAGCGGTTACGAACTAGAAGTCCGTGTCCGTGATTTGAGTTCCGAGTTCAAAATGTTCTGCATTATGACAGATTGTACGGATAGAGTTCGGATGTAGTGCGTAAAGATCCCTACAAGAAGTACTACGACTACTACGGAACCGAAATTTATCGGACACGGATCGGATGTAGTACTTAACCCTAATATCAGCTGAAAAAGACAAACGAAAACCAAACAAAGCGTATTTAAGTTCAAACAAAAATATTTTATTTGGTGGGTGCAAAACTGACATTTATGAGAAAAATAAATTGTAATGTAGTATAGTTTTGAATAAAAATCCTATATAATCCGTATATAATCGTAATTTCCTATTCGCCTTCGCCGGAATGCCCACATACTTTCTATGCTTTATAATGTACTTTTTAATCCTTTTACTCCTTTTTATCTCAAAGAACGCTTTCAGTTCCTCTGTGACACCCATTCTAGGTCCTTGAGATCATCGGAGAATCTAAAATTATGTATTCGTATGCATTCCACTTCCTTCTTTGACAAATCTTTCACGATTCAAGCAGCTCGGTTGTGGAATGCACTACCTATTGAAGTAAGACGTGCTCAAACGCTGCCAACGTTTAAGAAAATGGTGAAGGAGCATTACCTTTCACTATAATTTTTATTCTTCTCCTTTCTCTGTTATATTTTATATGTATTAGTATATTTTTTTGTAATATTGTATGTTTGTATTTTATGTTATTAAATCTAAGTAGTATATAATTTATGATAATTTGTACACTGACAGCCCTAAATTTTGTTCCTATCGTTCTGTCCATCCAAAGGTTGTCTGTAAGAGATTGCCTAGTGCGATAAGACCGCCCATTGTACACTTGTTATTGTGAACGTTTGTCCTGTATGTTTTTTTTTGTGGTGTACAATAAAGTATATAATAAATAAATAAATAATCCACAAAAGTACTTCCATTTCAACGGTTTTCCTACCTGATAGAAATCGTCGATACAATCTTGTTCATAACTTCCCTGGCATACTGCCACGTGCATCCAATCTCACTAGTATTCCATTTTATTTCAAATCGCACAAGTTTTCCATCTCCACTTCATAAAAAACAAAATAAAGTTGGTAGGGTTTTGAAACTGGCCTGCTTCTCCGTGTAATGATTTGTTTATACGGGCCACAACTTCAGCGGCAAAAATGTTGCCGGTCAACAGTTTATGGCAATATCTAGTTACTATCAGTTGTCATGATGTGGTAGTGCATGTGATGCGAAGAAATGAAGAAAATGTCTTTGAGAAAGTTTTTAGTAAGAATGAAGACAACGGAAAGGATATATAATGGAAGGCCAAATAAATTATGGATAGACTGTGTGAAAGATGATATGGCTAAAAAGGGGATGACTCATAAGATGACGACTAATCGAAAAGTATGAAAGAGAGAGTACAGTTTGCGATGACTCTAAATCGGGATAATGCACTTGTACTATTATTTATTCTTTGATAAATGCAAGATAATAGTGCAGATCTAGATTACGCTTATCAACTTTCACGAATGAAAATGGTTAATTACTAATGTGACCACAATAAAGATATTTAATGGGTAGAAAAATGATATAATTTTATTTAGTCCGTCGGTGAGATTATCAAATAATATTTGACCCGTTTTTTTTTTGCTTTATCAAATAAATTAAACTTGACAAAAATAAGGCGCGTCAAAGTTCAGGAGTGGGCGCTTGTGACGTCACACGATATTTCAACGCACTGTATCCTCGTATTTTTTTAGAAAAATGCGTGTACATTATTTTTAGGTTATCTGACGTAGGTACTAAACAGATATTTTTTGTCAACTACCCTACTCACGATCTACAACTCCACTTGCTAAAGAAAACCACATAGCGACCAAGCACATACCTTTCCTTCCTTAGTAGCTTTTCATATCCAGTTTTCTTGTGTGGCTACCTAAATGCAACTGGCACCATCAACCACCGGTAACATTTTTGTTGACGATGTGTGGCACGTCTGTATAAACCGATGTTTCGATGGGTAATACACAACATATTAACTATAGACGTCTGATTCTATTTCCTTACTTGGTATTCAAATATTTTCCTATCATCTGTGCCGTATTTACAGAGGAGAAATGGTTTAGATGGAAATGGGTAAAAATAACTTGTTCTGACATGTGTACTTAGGTACGATACGTGGGCTAGATGTTATTATTATTGAAGGAAAAAAGGTCCTAAAGTGTATTACGTAGATGCTATTTTTAGACGATTTTGTTAGTACGCTCAAGGCTTGTAAGATTTTATCGTATGAACGACTACCTTTTTTGCCCAGCTTCGCTCCGGTGACTTATTTTTCCGAGGGAAAAAGTACTCAGCAATAATGTAGCATTGTAACAGTGAAAGAGAAATCGGTTCAGTAAATTGCCATTCACACAACCTACCAACAATAATTTGCCCTCAGTATGATTTTAGTATCAGAGAGCAGTGGTGGCCCAGGGGTATCGGCCGCGATTTACATGTTGTAGGTCGTGGGTTCGAGCCCAGGTAGGCGCTTTACTTTGTGTAAATTATTTTATCGTCACTGCTCTCAAAACGGTGAAGGTAAACATCGTGAGGAAACTGGCATGTCCTAGAGCCAAAAATTCGAAGACATGTGACATCCACCAACCCGCACTGGACACGCGTGATGAATTACGGCCCATTCCCTCTCGCAGAGACGGGCCTGCGTTCCAGCAATTGGAACATTAATAGGCTGATGATGTGATGTGATGTGTTGATTTTAGTGTAAATTAAGTTCTAGTTTACTGTGGGTTGTGCCTTCGTTATAATTGGTTATAAAGATGAAGATTCCCTTCACCCAGTGGGTGTTAATTGTGGGATAATATCTTGTAGACGGATTAGCTTCATTAGACACAAAGACTGTAAAATAACCTGCGTTCACTGAGATTCACATTGTGTACGCTATGTCCAGAAATACATTACCTAGAAATTGTAAATTAGGTTAATGTTAGTACCGTCTCCGCATATCTACAAACTGGCATTAATTAACTAATTATTGGATTCATAGATTCAGAAGCCATATTAGTAATCCGGGGCCGGAACTTATGCTTCATAGATCGTCAGATATAGATATTGATTTCACTAAGTTACCACAACCACAGATAATATAATATGTACTAGCATACAGATGCCTCATCCCGAAACCACGCCGGCGTAACTAGCGTTTTTCTTGTGATTATTTTTATATGTACTTAGATCGCGTTCGGTTCGTAACTATGTTTTTCTTTAAATACAGTGACCATTTGTTTTATAGTAATGTTTGCACGTTTTTACAGTTTCATTGTATCAAAAATACAAATGTAAAAAATCGAGTGGTATGTCTCAGAAATTTAAAACCGCGCCATCTATTGGAATCAATTTTAAATGATCCGTTCAAGTTATCTTTGAAATATAACTTAAGAGACCAATATTCCATAATCTTGTGCTTAGGAGAGCTGATTAAACAAGAGCATACAATTTTTATGACCAATTCTAGAAAATGTTAATTTTACACAAAGCGATGTATGCCGCGCCATCTAGTGACATTTATTTGAACCAAATTGTCTTTGTTAGCGCTGGGACCCCGTGCCTCAACTAAGACACTCTCTAGCTAAACTAAAGGTAAACCAATTCTATAAATTATAATGTATCTGTTGTTTAGTGGTTTGAACCTGAACAAGCACGTCAACAATAGAATATTTACGAGGTCGATGTTTCCTATCATACTACTCTAAGAGGAATTACCGAAACCAACTAAGAGGTCTCTTTTTAAGACCAAACATTGTCTTGACCAAATCCATGACACGAGGATCAAGCAGATTAGTGTCTCAAAAAGTCTTTTGACGCAAGAATCACAAAGGCTTGAGTGGACTTGTCCAGTCAGTGCACGCTGAAAATACGTGTACATCAGAATCGCGGGTGTACTTTTCAGATTTGCCTAAAATTATTACAGTTATTTGGTACCTTCTGTGTACCTTTACGTACCTCTCCTGAAAATCTGTGTACCTACACCCGTACAGTGATATTTTAAAAATTAGGTACACCCGCCATCCTGATGTCAGAACCGCGGGTGTACTGCTAACCAGAATATGTAGCTAATTGCACTGTATAAGAAAATTTGGTACCTCTTGTGTACCTGCAGAAACAAGTATTAAATAAACAATATACTGTAAGGTTGCTGCGAAAAGTAAAAAACGATTTTGTTTCTTTGACGTTATTACTATTTTATAAAGCTTCCTCATGATTATAATGTCCTGGTACTTAAATTAGTCTTTACCGGTAATGATTCCAGTCCCGCAAAAATTTAGACTTGATTCTGGCCTCCTGGTAGTTTGGGTATAAATGTTCAACATCTAGTTTGTTTTTCTAATAGGTTTTTATATTTAATTTGTTATTAATACTGAATGTTTTATTTTTAACCGACTGCCCAAAAATGAGAAGGTTGTCAATTCGGATGTTTATATTTTTATTATTTTTATGTATGTTCGGGCATAACTCCGTCTTAGGTAAACGGATTTGCAAAATTCATAAGAAGATTTTTTTTTTTTCACTAATATTCCCACTTAAATTTGGTAAAGATCTGCTGAAGAACTTCGGAGATATATACCAGAACTCTTCAATAAATGACGGCAAATCTCTAGGGATTGCTGCAATCGGATGTCTGTTTATTGTGTACACCATTTCATAACATACCATCATGCCAGTATGCTCTAAACGGGTTCGCAGATGTGTACAGTTCACCCTGGTACACTCACATTCCACTGGATATGTTCAAGTCACATGTTATTCGGATAATGTATTCTGGCATCACTGTGGGCATTATAGGTACCTTACTATAGAATTTGTCCATTATGTACCACAAAAAGAATAAAACTTTTTTACATAAATATACAACCGACTACCAAATAAAAACACTAAAAAGTGAAAAATAACTTAAATTTCGGCAGGCGGTGTCAAAACACGAATCAACGAAAACAGGAACACTGACTTCTGAAAGTTTTATAAAATAATAACAACGTCAAAGAAAGAAAATATTTTTTTACTTTTCGCAGCAACCTTACAGTATTTTGTTTATTTAATACTTGTTTCTGCAGGTACACAAGAGGTACCAAATTCACTTATACAGTGCACTTAGCTAGATATACTGGTTAGCAGTACACCCGCGGTTCTGACATCAGGATGGCGGGTGTACCTAATTTTTAAAATATCATTGTACGGGTGTAGGTACACAGATTTTCAGGACAGGTACGTAAAGGTACACAGACGGTACCAAATAACTGTAATCATTTTAGGTGAATCTGAAAAGTACACCCGCGATTCTGATGTACACGAAAATACGCCTGCCAGTCGGTCTGACAGTCTGAGTTGAGCTACATGATCTTTGTCAACATCTCAAAAGAATATACCTAGTTTTTTTTTTTTTCGTGGATAATCTTGCTCTTGTCCACTATCTCACCTGATGGTAAGCGATGATGTGGTCGAAGGTGTAGCACGCTTGCCTAGAAGTAATTCACTCTTGACTTAAAGACCCCTAGATTGTAGCTATCGGTCAAAAACAGACTCCGGCAGGGAATTCCACTCCTTAGCTGTACGCATTGTGAAAGTATTGCCAAAACGTTTAGTGCGTATGGATGGGATGTCCACCGTGTACCGATGGTGCATCGCCGTACGTCTTGTAGTCCGATGATGACACGGGCTTGGCGGAATTAGATCATGCAATTCCATCTCACACTCCCCGAAATGTAACCGATAAAAGACCTACAAGCTGACAACTCGGCGACGATGTTTAAGGCTCTGGAGCTTTGACTCAACCAGTGCTTAATTGCCTCTTGGCCCGTTTTTCGATCGACCCTAGTGCATCGAGCTGATATTTGGCAGATCCGTCGCAGAGATGAGAACAGTACTCCATGCAAGATCGAACTTGCGCTTGATACAACTAATATAATAAGTATAACACATAAATTGGACGTTAAATATATAAAAGGCTTCCCAAACATTAAAAACAGGTTATTTATAACCGAACCATTTCAGTGTGATATTTTATAGCTTTAATAATAATAAGATCATCCTTTAAGGTTACACTAGTCGACGGCACGAACTATTTTGTGCGCGGGGTTAAAATGCATTTTATATCAACCGACAACACGTGCGGAAGAGATAGATGCTGTGATGCAGTAGGAAGCTAGTTCGCGTACGAATACACACTTTTGCAAATTTGTAGCGAAATGGATAATGATTTAGGACGAAACCGAGCGCGCGAATTTTTATAAACAGACCTTTGGGAGTCTGGATATCATGAAAAAACGACTAAACGTATCTGTTCAAAATGAAATTATTTTCATTGTTAAACTACTAATCTATCCCTGTATGGTGGCCGTTTTGCAATTTTCCGTCTTCTTGTGGCATTTATTTGCGCCCAAAAATGCGTCAAAATTAGTATCGAAATGTGGAACTTTCGACGCTCATAACTTTCAAATATTTTCTTTTTTTTACTTTTTTGCTTCCATACAGGGCTAGATAATGATGAGACAAATTGATATCACTTTTTATTTTGAACGAACATCGTCAAACAGTGGAATAATCCCTAGACTACGTTTGTATGGAAACATTTTCGACTAGTGTAACCTTAAACACCAAAGCTGTAAAATACGAATTTCAAAGAAAAGCGATTTCCAATAAAATAACAAAGTTTTAGATGGCTATTCCTTTGCCTTCAAGTCGTTGATTGATATTGGTTATTTTACAGCTTGTAATGGATACCGAAGAATCCATTATAAGGAGTGATAGCACCCGATCCGTTTTACTTTTAATAACAGATCTCCTGATCCGTTTCTCTTTTAATAACGGATCGTAATTTGAAACAACCTTCATATTAGAGTTTATTGGAGAACTGTTATTTGGATTTTACGCGAGTAAAAATTGAGTGTTATTTTATGAGTACTAGCTTTTTCTCACGGTTTCGCCGCCGTGGCCTCTCCAATAGGAACCATGTATATTTCTGTACAAAAATTTAGTCTATGGTAATGACTAATGATGCTTAAGGTTACACTAGTCGTTTTTTTTTCCATACAAACGTAGTCTAGGGATTATTCCACTGTTTGACGATGTATATCAAAATAAAAAGTGATATCAATTTGTCTCATCATTATCTAGCCCTGTGTGGAAGCGAAACAGTAAAAAAAAAGAAAATATTTGAAAGTTATGAGCGTCGAAAGTTCCACATTTCGACACTAATTTTAACGCATTTTTGGGCGCAAATAAATACACTAAGAAGACGGAAAATTGCAAAACGGCCTCCATATAAGGATGGATTAGTAGTTCAACAATGCATATAATTTTATTTTGAACAGATAGATTTAGTCGTTTTTTCATGATATCTAGACTGCCAAAGGTCTGTTTATAAATTTTCGCGCGCTCGGATTCGTCCTAAATCATTATCGATTTCGCTACAACTTTGCAAAAGTGTGTATTCGTACGCGAACTAGCTTCCTACTGCTCATCACAGCATCTATCTCTTCCGCACGTGTTGTCGGTTGATATAAAATGCATTTTAACCCCGCGCACAAAATAGTTCGTGCCGTCGACTAGTGTACCCTTAATGTAGCTTTCGTTAAAAAAATACTCTTTTGTAACTGTACCAGTATTTCCATAGATCTTTTACAAACATTAAACAAACTTTTTTATTAAAATTGCCGTTTTTTGCGATAATGGTACGGGGAACCCTTCGTGCGCGAGTCCGACTCGCACTCGGCCAGTTTTTTATTTTAAAGCTGGTGCTTCTCATGAGGTCCCATTTAAATTCAATATCTGAAGAGGCGTTTTTAAGTTATCATTAATAATGCGTATTATCATGGTATTATTATACAAGGTACCAAAACTAAAAAGAGATATATTAAAAACTTTTTAACAAAAAAAAAATGGTTGTCTGTAAAGTCGGATTACGGACGATGGTTTAGCGTGACAACGTCACATACATACGATACAATTAACAATTAACGCTCATTGTAACGTTACGATTATAACGTTACATTGAGCGTAACGTTACATTGAGCGTAACGTTACATTGAGCGTAACGTTACATTGAGCGTAACGTTACATTGAGCCATCCTTTTTCGTGCGTGCAGCCGGCGTTCATCGATTTATTAGACGTTGTCACGAACTGACTTCCAAAACAAGTGACAACCAAGTTTCTTATCGATGTTATAAACGAAAAAAAATTGGTACCGAAGACACCGATTTCCGAAAAGAAATTAATTTTTCTCTTTGTAGTGTTTTGTTTTGGAAGTCTGTTTAATTTATTTGTTACAAAGTTTTTTATTTAATATAAGTTTAGTAAACTTTAAAAAAAATCGTATCCACTTTTAATAACGTGTACCTTTATTTTTTACAGGTAAGCAGTTCCCGAAGAAATAATTGATTGACAGATCACCTGAAAATAACCACCTTTCAGGTAGGTATATAATAAGCTGGCTACTAAAAGGGAATATTGGTAACTCTTCATTACTTTCTGAACAATATTAATAAAGCCTTTAATCGCTGGCTATTCTGCTACCACGGACTCATAAAGTTCAGACCACACAGGTATAGTCAACCGATAACCAAGGTAACAATTTGGCGACGACAGTGCCTATATTTCATACCAGTAAGGATGGTTATGTAGCTAACCTGTTACTGGTGACGTGCAGTTGACTGTACTGGATAGTTAGTTGAACAGCTTGCGTGGGAGATATTCAACAATTGGTATTATTTCCGTCCCTGGGACTTGTGAAAGCTCTCTGGCAAATATTAAGAGGAAATGCGAGCAGAGAGCTCCGACTGAATTGCCTCAGTAAACAGGCAGGAAATTCATGGTTTGGCTCTTGCCTATTTCCTCCTCCAGCATTGGACAAATTTAAAAGATTTTCCATAAATTGAATAAAAAAGACATAAATCATAATAATCATAATGTTGTGCTTCTATGTTTTTTTTTGGGTTAGTCCCAGATTACCCCGATCCTAGATGACCCCGTCCCGGTAGACCCCGATTTATTTTTCTATAGAAACTCAATTAAAAGGTAATTTAGCTTAAAAGTACCGTCAGCAGATAATATATTAAATACAATTTTATTACTTAAGTTTTAATACTAATTTTAAGGATCAGGAAAAATCAATTTTAAATAATCAACTTTAGTGATAAAAGTTTCTTAAAAGTCACATTCTTCTCACATAAATTTGATAATTATAAATAATTCACTTTAAGTAAAAATTATATTTAATAAACAAAACTATAACAATTTTAATCAGTCTTTTTATGCGTTATGAGCACGATTTCACTAAGGTTATCTAAAAACTTGTCTTTCTTCATAGTCCTTTGTCAGATTTGCGAAAGATTTTTCGTTGAGAATACTTCACGCTTCTTTTTGGTTATAGATGGGTTTCACATACATTTTAGTACTTTTTATGTCGACCGTATATATTGAAAACGATAGAAAAAATAAATGTAATCATATTTATCGTTTTCGGGGTCTAACGGGACGGGGTCATCTGGGATCGGGGTACACTGGGACTAACCATTCTATTTAAGGCTCCGTACCCAACGGATAAAAACAGGACCCTATTACTAAGACTCCACTGTCCGTCTGTCTGTCTGTCACAAGACTGTATATCATGAACAGTGATAGCTAGACAGTTGAAAATTTCACAGATGATGATGTATTTCAGATTTCTGTTGCCGCTATAACAACAAATACAAAAAAAAAAACAGAATAAATATTTAAGTGGGGCTCCCATACAACAAACGTGATTTTTTTGGCGTTTTTCGCGATAATGGTACGGGACCCTACGTGCGCGAGTCCGAGTCGCACTTGGCCGGTCTTTTTTATACATCTTTAAAATTCAAAATTCTTTAACGCAAAATACCTTTTTTCTATTTGGTAATTTTACCCAATGATATTATAGTAGGTATACAGATATGTTATGAGCGCGTGCATTGTGAAGACTCGAATAGGTCCTAATTGGGGTGTTTAGTCTATGTCACCCATGGCGAAGAGCGATAGGCTTTGTTGAAACAAAAACAAAATTTATAAAATGCCATCGTGTGTATTTAGAAAGTGTGCCAATTATGATACCAAAGTACATAAAACAGAAGGTATCTCATACCAAAAGTGTGTAGGTATCTGTGCTGCCGCTGCTTTGCGGAACACTTTTTTCGGTTGTTTTGTGAGTGTATAACGTATCTGTTTATTAGAATATCATTGATTTTACCCAAAAGTTCAAACTCAACATTAAAAACATAAACCTTTAAAATATTAATCCCTTTTCCACGTAATAAAAAAGTCAGCTGCCCATGCAGACTTTTTATGTGAATAGAACCTCTCATCTATATTGGCATATTGATGGATGACTTGACAGCTTCCGAGATTGGAGGATTTAGGATGTCATACATTTTATTTATTGTTACGGATGTTAGGTAAATATGAAAGGTAGGTACGTAGGTCATAAAAATGTTTATGTTGGTTTATTTTCTGAAAAGGCCTGAAGGTTTCCTACAGGTAAGGACGTAAATCTTATTTACCTATTGAAAAAGGTTTCGGAATAAAATACTTTGTGGAAATTCTTGAAAAATTCGTGGTAAGCCTCATTAACTGAGGAATAAAAATGGCCGTTTGACATATTTTCTATACAAAAGCTGTCAAACCGCCATTTTGATTTCTCATCTAAAAGTTATCAGACTATTGAAAAATCGTCCCTTAGTCTTTGAAAACAAAAGCAAACCATAACTTGGTTGGTGGTTCACAGTAGTCAATATAGAAAGAAAAGAAAGAAAGAAAAATTGTTTATTCTGCAAACTAAACGCACAATACAAAATAAAGAGTGGCTTTCACCATAGGTACAAATTAGCCAAAAGCCTCGTATTTAAAACGAAAAAATTTTTTTTTTTTTTGTCTCTTGCTTGATGAGAGCAATACACCGTTATATCTGTGGGTGAGAGGCCAAAGACAATTTACTTGCGTAATATGTTTCGACATTACCAAATAAAAACAAACAAAACATTAAACAAAATGCCGATTACTGAGTGGAAAACAACAAGAATAAATAGGCTGTGCGTCGCATCTGTGCAAGAATAGGTCATTGCTCAGCTTAATGCCGTGACTTCAGACGAACCTATCGTCAACAGCGCTGATTTTCAGCAAAAACCTCGCGAATGACGTAATGACGTGCCCCCATGTGAAAATAAAATACTATAACTTGTAAGCAAAATTTCGTACGAAAATGAGTGTGACTGAACCGACTGAACATGTTGAAAGTAAGTACAAGAACTAAAATAAAAAATATACATCAATCTCATTATAAACTATATACCTATGTCTGTATTTATGCGTTACATAATAAAATAAAAAATACATAAACTGAGAGGTATAATAATTACCTAGACTGAAAATAAAAATAAAATACTATATAGTGTGTGTATTCCTAAATCTAATTTAATAATCATTATGTCTTATGCTTAAAAGTGATTATAATAAAATTGAATCTATCCCACCCAGATAATGTAGCTTCAGAAAGACAGCAACACGCCCTAGATGACCGATGAATACCATTCCTGTGTCAGTGACACAAGACTGAAAAGACAAGACAAGAATATTACGCCCCGATTTCTGTATTTCGAAATTGAGAACTTCTGAAGCTCTAGCATGACTTGAAAAAACTACAGAATTAAACTAGTTTGACAAGTTATTGACTTTAGATTTGCAATTCAGAAAACAAGGATTAGAATGAAGCAAAGAAAGATTTATATTCTGGCAGTAAAGTCGCACAAATTAATTAGTAAAACAATGATAGGCTACCTTATGAAATGATACATTTCATCTCCTCATTAAATCTTCAACTCTTGGCACCCATTTACGTTAATTCCTACACAAAAACAAACTTCCACCGACAACATCTAAATCCTTCAAAGTTTCTATTCATATTGAGACTAACTCCTTTCATAATAACTTCAAAGTATGTAAAGTGTAAACATATCATAATTAAAACATACAAATTAACACTTTAGAATGTCTCCTTGGTCTTGTGGTCGCAACCAATACTGCTGAGTCTGAGGTCTTGGGTTCCATTCCCGGGTCGGTTAAAGTATTATTAGGTTTTCTCAGTCGCTCTGGGGGGTTACCATAAGCTCTTAGAGTAACGTTATTTTGAGTGTGTATAAGGGACAAATGTATATGACTTGTATACATCTGTGGAGTGGTCCGATTTCAAAAATCTTTTTTTATTGGACAGAGAGTATGACAAAAAATTTCAATTAAAATTTTAAAAATATAATTCACCTCTAAAGGTAGAAAAAGGATGAATTGATAATTTTCCCACTGAATTTTCAATTGTGAACCGATTTTGTTGAAATTAAGTAAACTGAATAGTGAAAAAAAAAATTCAAAAAAAATATACCGATGAAATACACACAAACTGAAAATAAAGAAAATTAAAAAAAAAAGTAGCATTTTGAGGCGGCGCGAGCGCCAATTAAACAATCAACAAAGTTCAACCTAGCTACAATCATTCTATGCTTTAGGTAATTATTTTGCATGTTTGTTTGTTTGGCGCCAACTCATTTTTCATTATTTTGTGTTATTTTTTTTTTAAATATTTTTTCTTTCTTATCATTCCTCACAAAATCCATCCATCTTTTCTATGGCCTCTCTGGTTTTCCTCTTGGGAATTACAATATAACTGGCGAAATGATGACGTAAGGTTCCCTCTACCTAGCCCTTCAGGGTATACAAGAGTGAGTTATGAATACTTTGAGGGTAGTTTTAATTAGATTGTCAGCAACACCTTCCCTAGAGATGAGAATTACTAAATAATCTTATCCTTTGTCTGCCAGGTGTGAACGAACTTGAGATGGTAGGGAAAAATTCTTCATTATTTTCACTAAAATTGTTAGGTACGGGGATTGGAAGATGTTGTGAGGTGACTAGGCGGTCAGATTTTTGGGGACTGTCTTAATATAGTCAGCACCAGAGTGTGACATGTTTGCTGGGAGATGGACATATGTGTGTCGTGAATGTTTACAAGTTTTGTGATAAGATTGATGAAAGCTAGATTATTACTTAAATAATTGTATATTCTTTGAACAATAAACTACTGTGAGACTTCTATGTCTATGACTTTCAATTACTTTCCCTACCCAAGGCACACTACACACCAGGGACACAACACATTTTTACTTCTGTAGGTTTTTTTTGTTGTTGTTATCATTGTATTTTTCTTATATGTTTTGTTATCTCGTGTGTTTTATTTTTAACTAGCTGTGCCCGCGGCTTCGCTCCCGTCATCTGTCTGCCAACCCTACCCTACTTACCTTCCTGCTTACCCTACTTACCTACCTAACAATTTTTTTTTCTATAGTCATCATTGTTTCGCGGAGAATCTTAACACCGCCATTCAGAAAATGACTTAAAATGCACAACGCCATCTATCGAATACCGAGTTCAACTGTCAAAGTATCTGAATTGCGTGTGTTGTGTTAATTTTACTTCTTGAACACTTTAAATTCATCTATCTTTTGATAGAGTGAACCGATTGCGATGAAACAAAAACTAAGTAATTCTTCAAGTTACGCACAATTTTTATGTATAAAACTTATCTACATTGGTTTCGCACATTTCACGTGATGCGTGCACAAATAAACAGACAAAAATTCCAAAAATGCTGGAAATGGGTTCTGTAAATACTTTAACACCCTAGCTATTTTTTTTGGAAATATTTTCGATGTACAAAAATTACTTTTCTACAGATTTATTATATGTATTGATGATTAGTTTTATTTGTATTTATATATATATTTTATTCTAGCTTCTAATTGTAAGTATTTTTTTCTTTTTCTTGTTTTATGCACTGTATAAAACTTTAGTAGGTGTAACCTGTTAAGTTATACATGTATACTTAATAAATAAATACGTATCAAGCTTTATGTTTACTCTTAAGAGGTCAATAGCAGCTTTAAATAGAGAGTTGTGGGAAAAGTGTAGGGAGGCGATTTTCCTGTAGTGGGAAACCATTGGCTTATTACCCATTTTTTCTAAGCAAAGCATTATTTACTAATCATTTTCATTAATTATGAAATGTTTTATTCTGAAATGGCCACAGCCATTATTTTAATGAATGGAATGTGTTTGAAAAAATACAGCTCCCAATCCAATCCCGTCTGAAACATGGCCCCCGTTTTAATGTGCTCGGGGCAACGTCAGCAATTTCACACAGGTGGTACCAACTATTCATATTCAAGAAAATACAGATGGCCCCGCAACAGGTCCATTGTGCATTGGGGTTGAAACATTCACCCCGCACCCATACCCAGCTGAAATTCAGCTAGATGATAAATGAATTACTGGTCGTTCAACCTGAAGAAAATAAAGAAATAAATTGAATTAATTTGGAGGGATAAAGGCATACAATAGTTATTCAATTAGATACTGTGTCTAGCACAGAAGAAAGCATGGCCATTGATCAAGTTTTTGACCAGATTATCTGTTTTTATTAACTGTAATGATTGGTCGCCTATTTTTCGTCGTATCGACCTTTACGAGGCAAATGCTAACGATGTCGACGTGACTGAGGCCTTATGCGCCTCCACACGCTTGCTGTTTGCCACAAACAGAGGCGAACAGCAAACACGTGCCGAACACTAACCACAATCATCCAACACAAACACGGCATCCACATGCTTGGCGAACGTGCTTGCATATTCCGGATTTGCAAACATGGCAGACGACGAACTTGTTGTGGCAGCGATTAGGTACTTTCGGGTTAAACTCCTCATTTTTCATTACTATACATTGTATATACATACATATATACTATAAATATAGCTTAGGATATACAAAATGACACGATTCGTAAATGTGACCACCACTATTAACTCCAACGGAACTCCAGTTCAACAAGCGGGCGGCGTGTGGGTACATCGCAAACACGTTTGTCGAACACTCTTTGAATCGTGCATAAAAACCGACACCGATGCCGAACACGGGCAAACACAAACAAAAACAGGTGGACACAAACAAACACCCATCCACACGTTCGTGTTTGTTCGCCAAGCGTGTGGAGATGACATTAGAAAAATGACATTCTATCGTCGAAAGCGTGGCGATAGCTATTGGCAAAATGTCAAAATTGTATTGGCATGTCAAATGCTATCGAATTTCCACGTGATCAATCTCTTACATTTTGGCATTTCAACAATCGCTATCGCTTACATCGAATGTCACTTGTCTAGAGGCTCTACGTATAGGTAGGTAATACGTGTGCAATATTTTAGGTTATCTAACTGACGGGCTAAATTAGTACATTACTGCAGCAACCAGCAAAAGAAGCATTGATGGACGAACGTTCGCCTCGGCCCACATACGTAAGTCCATCAATGCCTAGTTGTGGCCAAGGCTTGTATAGTACTTTTCTCAAATAATACGCGGAAATTAAAACTAAGTAACACCTAACACATTTTGTGTACAATTACTTTTCGAAATCAATGACAAACAACGAACAACAATAATTATGCCCGTGTTAAAGTTCTTTTTTTTTCTATAAACGGCTTTCTTAAGCCAGTTTGAATTTAAATAAAACCTTTGATAAGTTACCTCCTTGGTTGCCATTTTTCGGAGTAAAAGATCGTTCCATTTTTAAATTACACGACAGATATGAATTTAAAATTTATTTGGCCGCTAGACACGACAGAAATTGATTTTCATACAACTTTTGCCGGCCGCTGCTCGCATGTATATGGCCAGTACAGCAATTTCGATTTATCTCGAAGAAGTTTGTCAAAATAATGCTCAAATTTCCAAGCATGTTTGAGAATAGTTATTTATGCTACAAGTGCGGGAAGTAGGTGATTTCCGATAAGTGGCATTTTTATTCACGAGCGAGCGAAGCGAGTGAGTGGATAAATCGACACGAGTCGGAAATCATCTTACGCACGTGTATCATACAACATTTTACTATGCATTGTGCGAGGAAATAAAAAAATATATCTGAACCAAGCAAGAAATTAATAAAATGGCGCTTATTCAAGGGCGCTCAGCATATCCACAGATTAACTAATAGTTCATAGTTCTACTGCGCATGTGCAATAGCTGTCACGTCATAACGCAAAAAGCCACGAGCAAAATATTAATTCTGCCAAACATATTTAATGAATAATTAAAATTAATTTATTGATCAAAATCTAAATCTAGAGTAATTAAAAACGCCTTAAATGACGTATTTGTTTTGTTTTACTTTTTATATGAATGATAATCTGTACTTAACTAATTTTAAAACTTTTCTCAAATAATAAAAACTCTATGCGGCGGGCTGACGTTGGAGTTAAAAATTAAAAAAGTACAGGAAAGTAAAAAGCACTAGTAAAAAAAAGTGACACTTTCCGCACAGTTTGGCTGCTTGGAAAACGCTCTTTTCGAGGACATGCATTGTAAAAGATATTTTTGTCAACATCCCTATTGTTATTCCACCTTGGTTTATTCAGCTATCTTCATGTTTACTCCACCAAAGTTTTCTCGTAGAGCTTTTTACCGAATGGCACAACAGTTCACAGCTGAAGTCGTCCAAAGTCGACATCGATCTATACAAAAGCCGAAGGCGAAAGTCGCCTCTAGAAATGCGATGCTTTGAGCCAACTCCAAAACCAATTCGGCAAACAACTTCGGTATAACGAAACGCCGGCGTTGTTCGCCGAAAAGGCGCATATACCCGTGAGTAGCTGATTACAAAATGAGAATCACGTCTAAATAGCTAGTCGTATTTTTTTGGAAAAATATGTGTTACATCAGACCATTTTCTTAATAATTTGATCTAAGAAAATTTTGAGTTTTATTCGTATAACATAGTGTAATTAATTTGTAAAGTTATGTCTAACTCGGACGAAAAAACAACAATCGCACCAAAACCGCCGGGCGTATTAGAATGAAATTAACACCATTTAATTATCTACACTTTGATCTAAGGCCTTTTTAGGGTTCTGTACCCAAAGGGTAAAAACGGGACCCTATTACTAAGACTCCGCGATCCGTCTGTCTGTCTGTCCATCTGTCACCAGGCTGTATCTCATGAACCGTGATAGCTAGACAGCTGAAATTTTCACAGATGATGTATTTCTGTTGCCGCTATAACAACAAATACTAAAAACAGAATAAAATTAATATTTAAGTGGGGCATTTTTTGCGATAATGGTACGGAACCCTTCGTGCGCGAGTCCGACTCGCACTTGGCCGGGTTTTTTTAAGTCATAGAATTATAAGGAAAGTACAAAAAACTACTGAATTTTGGGTCGCGCGGGTGTGAAACGAGTGCGCGTTTTGTTCTCTCAAGCTCGTTGGCAACCGTCGTCGATTCAATGTAAATGAGCCATGATACTAGGTAAATAATATATTTTATGAAAGCACTATGTATCTGTTTCTTCTTGGCAAAGTAAACGAGCATAAATTTTCCTTAGCTTCACTTACAAACTAACTGAGCGCTAATTATGAAGTATTAAATTACTTTATCGCGACCTTGCTTCATCGAAGTTCATTGCCAAGATCTGAACTCTTAACTGAACTAGGCTTCCTTTATTTCTCTTCTAAATTAGCAATTTCGATATTTTTAATTGGTCTACTTTGTTACCAAGTTTCCCTTCGCATTGATTTGTAGAAAATAAATAATTTTCTATAGTTGTGCACTATTACACGCTACTTCGTTCCAGAAGTCTTTTGAAATGGAAAATAACTTTCTATTGCCTATTCTTATATCTGCAGTATATATTTTTATGAGTAACTGTTCAATCAATACATCCATTCTAACTATATCTTACTATCTTAATAAATATTATAAATGCGAAATTTTGAATGGATTGATGTATGTTTGTCACTCAATCACGGCTGAACGGATCTGGATGAAATAACAGCAATATCTACGCTTTACCCTGCTAAAATCTTGCCATCGACAATTATTGACTCTCGTTAACAACTTGAGTGCTTAAAACGTGGATCCACGCGAGACACAATCTTACTAATATTATAAATGTGAAATTTTGGATGTTTGTCATTCAATCACGCCAGAACGGCTGAACGGATCTGGATGAAATTTAGCACAGAGGTAGATTATAGTCTGGAATAGCACGCAGGCTACTTTTCATCCCGGTATAATGTTCCCTTGGTATAAGAAAACACTTTTTACGTAGGGGCAGCCGCTGGCAGAAGCTAGTAATATTATAAAAGCTAATGTGAGTTTGTTTGTAACGCTTTCACGCCTTAACGGTTGAACGGATTTGGATGAAACTTGGCATACGGATAGACTATGACCTGGATTAGGACATAGGATACTTTTTAGGGTTTCGTACCCAAAGGGTGAAAACGGGACTGTCTGTCTGTCTGTCCGTCTGTCACCAGGCTGTATCTCATGAACCGTGATATCTAGACATTTGAAATTTTCACAGATGATGTATTTCTGTTGCCGCTATAACAAAAAACATAATAAAATAAATATTTAAGTGGGGCTCCCATACAACATTTTGTTGGCGCAGTGGTTGAGCGATTGACTGCTGCGCTGCGTGCCGCGGGTTCGATTCCCGCACGGAACAATTATTTGTATGATCTACAAATAGTTGTTCCGGCTCTGGGTGTTTGTGTATGTGAGTTTATATGTTTGTAAACGCACCCACGATACAGGAGAAATTCCTAGTGTGGGGCAACGTTTAGAAAAAAAAAAAAAACGTGGTATTATTGCCGATTTTTACGATAATGGTACGGAACCCTTAATGCGCGAGTCCGACTCGCACTTAGCCGGTTTTTGTATATCCCGGTATTATTCTATCATCTTGGGATTATTTCCGACATTCACGCGGGTGAAGCCGTGGGCAGGCGCTAGTAGTAAATATTTTTACGACTCTTACGGTTCAATATTCCATATCAAGTGTGAAATCGATTTGAAGTGTCAGACGGATCTGTCGTAAAATAATATTATTACTCGTAGTAGTGATTGTGAAGTATGAGAGGTATTAAAATTAATAGCTTGTCTTATAATATTCCATATTGAAATCGAAGTTTCTATGTCGTATCCGTGAGTTTCTTTCTTTCTTTCTCTCCTCTGAAAATTTAAACCAGCCATGAATGAGTACTTAGTGGTGGCCCAGTGTTAACGGCCCCGACTTACAAGTAGTAGGTCGTGGGTACACCCAGGCAGGCACTTTGTGTAATTTATTTCATCACCGCTGCTCACAAAATGGTGAAGGAACGGTGAATTTCACTGTTCGTCAGTTAGATACAAATACAAAATCTTTATTCATACCATTCCCCCTCTAAAAAGCAAACAGTGAATAAAAAGCACTTTTACTCACTGTTTTAGTGTTTGAATTTCAGTGAATAAAAAGCAGTTTTACTCACTGTTTTAGTGTTTGAATTTAGAACACACCAATATATATTCGACGTCCATCTCAATGTATACAACCTCCTTGCGCATAAAGTACTCGATACAAACTCCTTATACAAAGAATATTCGACTTTCAAACTTCTTCATCGATTTAATTTTCAGTTTGTTAATATTTAGGATTTAAATAATGATTTTCATGATTTTGATTTAAGTCTGGGTTGTTTAATGAATACTTATTTCAACTGTAATTCTAATATTAATTGCATTGGTGTTTAATTAATTATAATTATGTAACATAACGGAGGTGGTCACTGGCCCTTGAAACACAGATGCTGTTACCTAGCTCAGCTTCAATTTACAAAAAATGTGAAATCCAAAGAGTTTTTTTTTTTTGTTAATTTTGAATAAAATATTTATTTATTATTATTCCTTGTGCTTTTCGCTTAAATCTTTCTTTTACTCGTAGTCATGGTATAAAATATAGTATGCAACTCTTGAATAAAACGGATTTATATCGAGGGCCATGAATCACTCGCGTCGCTCAGGATTCTAACACTTGAATCTCTCGCTATCCTCGTGATTCATCTATGGTCCTCGCTTCAAATCCGTCCTTTATTCACTAGTAATATACAATTCTGATATTTATGTCCCCCGCTATTATTATATTCTTTGTGTAGTTAACTTATCTGAGTATAGACTGAGTGAATCCATAAAACTATCAAGTTTGGTGTTGCATGGAGACCGATATATACACAGAACAGTGTTATTTAGTATGTCTAATTGTAGACTGGTCTAACGTGATTTCTTGAATTTTTGATTTTAACGAATACAGCTACTCCATCATTTTATTCATTTGCCGTGTTTATACAAAATAAAGACTGATGATTGCTAAGTTAAGGTATGTTCCTATTTGTTGGTTTGTATGTCGTTTTATGACACTTTCTTTCTTTCTTTTCTTTCCTTTCTTTCCTTTCTTTCCTTTCTTTCCTTTCTTTCCTTTCTTGCCTTTCTTGCCTTTCTTTCCTTTCTTTCCTTTCTTTCCTTTCTTTCCTTTCTTTCCTTTCTTTCCTTTCTTTATTTTCTTTCATTCGTTTCTTTCTTTCTTAATTTTCTTTCTTTTCTGTTTTTCTTACTCTTCTTTCTTTTCTTTCAAATTTTTGCTTTCTTTCTTTATTTCATCTGCATTTTGTTAATATTATCATATATTTTTCGAATTTCAAAGTAGACTTAGATAAATCGTCTCTAGTTAGCCTACACTCTACAATAAACGGAACACTTTGAACTAAACACGTTTTAGTGCAGCTTAATATTCGTTTAACTTGGTTTTGTACTAATGTAATTACTATTCCAGTTAACTGCGGCTATTCCTGTAGACTAACTGAATTGTTCGGATGATCAGAGGATCGCTTTGTCGAGTTTAGTAAACCAATGAGGGTAAATATGACTGGAATATCCGCTTTGTTTGACTAACTCATTAAATGACCAAACCTTTCATCAAGACATGAACAGTAGTCTATTAAAAACTTTCAGGTATTCAGTTTTGTTTTTTCTTACTCCATCGTTATTCTTTTCTGATGAATTTCGTTGTGGGATCCAAGACGGTTGAATCGTTTCTTAGGGACTCTTCGAGCTTCATTTTCTCGGCAATTTCTGGTGTTCAACGCTGTTGGTTTTGGCAATAGTATATCGGACTTAGAAAATAGAAAAATACCCACAATCGGGATGGAAAACTATTGTTGGTGAAGACGATAATATCAATTTCCGAATCTACTCATTAGAGGGTTTATAATTTTATTACACTTTTAAATGGCACCAACCATTCATATCCATGCCTTATGAAGTAAAAAGCTGACATAAGAGCTTAGGTAGACTTACTTAAAGTCTGCCCTTTGACAAATTTAATCAAAGCTTCAAATAACCTAGCTCATTATTTACTCATACCTAACCTACCTTGAGGTGCTCGTAGCTAAATAATAACAGCCGCACGGGTCGATCATCAAGGTTAAGCAACGCTTGACGAGGTCGGTCCGTGGATGGGTGACCATTTCAACATACCGAGTTTCCTCCGTGCCTCGGAAAGCACGTTAAGCCGTTGGTCCTGGCTGTCATTTGAAGATCTTTGACAGTCGTTACGGGTAGTCAGAAGCTTGAGATCTGACACCAGTCTTGCCAAGGGGTACCGTGTTACCCAGTTACTCGGTTGTGGAGGTCAGATAGGCAGTCGCTCCATGTAAAACACTGGTACTTAGCTGAATCCGGTAAGACTGGAAGCCAACCCCAATATAGTTGGGAAAAGGCTAGGCAGATGATGATTAGTTATTCATACCATACTCGCTTAATACCCAAACATAGACACATAAAGCCGTTTGACACAGCAGATCGAAGCTATAAGCTAATTATAGCGCCGTCAAAGCTATCAGCAGCGATAGTTTCAATCTGTGGCAGCCATTAAGGGAAGCTCCCACGCGAACGCTTACACTAAACCTATTATGGATGGGGAATATTGAAGTGAAGATGGATAGGTATTACAGTATCGGTAAACGGATTTGAATGTGCTTGTTAAATGAGAAATGATTTTATTTCTGTAAGTTGGTTTGTAGATACACTTTCACATATCGATCATATTTTTAAAACTAGATGAGTTCGACGTTTCCTATCTGACTACTCTGAGAAGAGAGGCCGAAACGAACTCAGAGGTCGCAGTCTCTTTTAAAGTCCAGACAAAAAGGAAAGAACCAGCCAGATTGAGTGGACCTGTCCAGTCGGTGACGCATTTGTCAATAACCGAGCAGCTCAACACAGAATTTAAGGAGCTCAACAATTCGACGAACAATACCAAAGAATGGACATTCGGGTAGGCCGCATAAACTACTCAAACTGTCAGACCACGATTAAAAACTAAGATAAATTATAAATAAAATTAAAAAAGATAAAGAATGGTCCACATAGTCTTCACATTCACAATAATTAAAATAAAATAATATAATACTTTCAAAAGTAAATATTCTTGTCATTGCAAGAAAACCAAAAAAAAAAATGTTTCATGGATAATGAACGGAATGATATAAAATAGTAGATTTGCTAGTAAGTACTTAGTTATCATCCAAGTTGACATATAATGTAAACGGCAGGGCTACCTAAGTATGCTTCTCCCAAGAAGGTAAAAAATTAAAGAATCAGAAATCGGTACGAACTTACTGTATACGGATCAATTGCTTATAAACGAGCGAAATAACCCTACCTAAGTCGCAGACCCCAAATCCATGGGGTATCGGAGCTATAGGCTGACAAAGTAAGCATGAAAAATCATTATCTATCAAGGATTTTCTTAACTCTAGTACCAAAATCAGTCATGCTGTAGTCTGCCCATGGATTTGGGGTGTTATTTCGCTCGTTCTAAGCCATCGATCGGTGTACAGTTTGTTCGTACCGATTTCTGGGCCAAATGTGATACCGTTTCCTTTGGTGCATCTTTGCCCTCCACCACACACGCTGCGTCTGCCAGAACCAGGTACGCTGTATCCATTCTGACTCGATAGCGTAGAGTAACTCCCGACCATAACCAATCCACGGGCTTATGCCTGAACGCCTCTAAGGCCGAAGCCAGCCTAGCCGAATCCGGTAAGGATATGCTCACTGTGGAGTTCAATGAGTCGGGAGGCTCTAAATCTAACTTTAATACTAGTCGCGCTTCATCACGTGAGGCGCGACGAAGCCCATTTGGATCGCGGTGATCGATGCTGTCCGTTTAACGCGTGCATCACGGCTCCGAAGTTCTGAACACGCCAGCCACAAAGATTCCAGGTACGCCAGGCCAGTCTCCTAGCACATCCATGACCAGGGAAGCAGCTAGTCCATGGCTAAAGCCAGTCGGGAGTCCAGTGGGTCACAGTCTTCATGCGCTTTGAATAACTTTTATCGTTCTAATGAATTTAAGATGAATTTGCGACCATCTTGATTAAAGTACGTCAGCGGCGAGGATTTTGTGCTTCAGAGCTGTAATTAATACCATTAATACCATGTAATGCATAAATTTTCTATGAACACAACACTTACAGACCTGATTCAAATTGCCTTAATTATTGAAGTTTTATGACAGAACCACAAAAGCCTAGCTTAATGTGTCTCCTAGGCTAAAACAAAGAAACATTACGGTGCTAAATAGGCAATTACGTTTACAGTTTATTACAAAACTGTTATTAATGGAAGACAGATGGTGTTTACGTTTTCAGTATTTTAAATAATGGAACGAAGGTCATAGGCAAATACAAGAGTGACATGTCGCCTCCAGCCTCCAGCGACCATTAATCAAGTCTGGTTGTGACAGTTTTAGGGGTTCATTTTCATTCTTCACAACATGTTGATTTTGAATTTCGAACACAAAAATTTTGTTCAATGAATGTCGTATCGAGAATAAGGAGACTTTCGAAAAAGGAGGAGGTTCTATGTTCGACTTCTAGTATATATATATTTTTTTTTATGTATGTTCACCGATATCTCCGTCAATTGTGGACCGATTTGTTTGAAAGAGTATGTTTCGAAATTGGTCCCATTTTAATTTGGTAAAGATCTGATGAAGAACTTCGAAGATATACAACAGAACTCTTCAATAAATAACGGCAAATCTCTCGGGACTGCCGCAATCGCATGTCTGTTTAGTGTTTATACCATTTCATAACATAACATCACGCCAGTACGCTCTTAAGGGGTAAGAAGATCTCTCATTTGATCGGTCAAAGTCAAAGTCAAAGCACTTTATTTCAAGTAGGCCAGTTACAGGCACTTTTGAATTGTCAAAAGACAAAATAAAATATTACAATATTATGGTGCTACAGTCCCAGTCACAAGACATAATAACTGTGAAAGTACCGTAGATGCCCATTCCAAGGCGTAGATCTCTATGGATGGTTTTGTTCAAGTTTCATGATATTCGGGTTATATATTCTGGCGTTATATGAAACTTACTAAACAACTTGCCTATTAGGTAGGTACAACTAAAAAGTGAAAAATAAAAAAGTCTTTCGTAGGTACCATTTTTTTGCGTTATGGACACCGACTTCCAAAAATAAAGTTATTTTTCACTTTGTAGTTTTCTGGAAGACGGTAGTATTTTTTTGTAAAAAAGTTTTTGTACAGTAGCTATAAATGTCTCGTTTGCTATTATTGATAGTGAATATTGGTAAAATATCTGTTGGGTTATTTTTTTTGCCTGAATTGCCAAATGAAAGGCATTGCCTTTGTTTGTATATTCTGAATTACCTCGCAGTAAGGTAGTTAGTTTTTTAGGGTTCCGTACCCAAAGGGTAAAAATTGGACCCTATTACTAAGACTCCATGATCCGTCTGTCTGCCTGTCTGTCTGTCCGTCTGTCACCAGGCTGTATATCGTGAACCGTTATAGCTAGGCTGTTGAAATTTTCACAGATGATGTATTTCTGTAGCCGCTATAATAACAAATACTAAAAACAGAATATAATAAATATTTAAGTGGGGCTCCCATACAACAAACGTGATTTTTTTGCCGTTTCTTGCGATAATGGTACGGAACCCTTCTTGCGCGAGTCCGACTCGCACTTGGCCGGTTTTTCTTGATATGGTCGCACTAAATGTCTCAATTATATGATATATTTCTCTACCCACATAATTAATAATTCTTACAATGTTACCTACCCATTTTCACACTATTTATGTACATATGCCCATATTCCTCACTATGTTTACGGACACAAATTTATTTTATTTAAGTATACATACACACGTCACTTTGCAGTATAAAAATGATTTACATCCGTCACCTCACACATCAGGTCCAGTTGAAAACCAGCGTCAGGCACTAGATGTCTGGCATTTTTGCTAAACTGGACCTTTTTGGTGCACCGTGAGGCACACTTTTCTGCTAACTTCTTACGTGAGACTGTACACTTTTTTATTTATTTATTTTTAATTGTATTTTATCTTATATAAAATATTATGTTGTGTGTCTTTTAGACCGTGCTAAATAAACGTATTTTCTATCTATCTTGAGAGCACTATGTATGGACAAAATACTAATATCATCTGCCTAGCCTTTTTTTCAACTATATTGGGGTCGGCTTCCAGTCTTACCGGATTCAGCTGAGTCCCAGTGTTTTACATGGAGCGACTGCCTATCTGACCTCCACAACCCAGTAACTGGGTAACACAGTACCCCTTGGCAAGACTGGCGTCAGATCTCAAGCTTCTGACTACCCGTAACGACTACCAAAGATCTTCAAATGACAGCCGGGACCAACGGCTTAACGTGCTTTCCGAAGCACGGAGGAAACTCGGTATGTTGAAATGGTCACCCATCCACGGACCGACCTCGTCAAGCGTTGCTTAACCTTGATGATCGACCCTGCGGCTGTTATTATTTAGCCACGAGCTCCTCTATACTAAAAAACAGATGAAAAATCTTTACTCATTATTATCTATTTAAATTGTCGTAAATAACACCTAGAAAGCTACACACGACGATTATAATGTAATGAACACGATAAATTAATAACCGCTATCAAATACCTAATAAAAATTATAATTAAAGTTTCATAGACTTCCTCCCAGACAGACCGACAATATTGTTATTTTATTAGCAAAGGAAATAGACTTTTAACTAAAACTTTATAGTTTAAATGATTCGTTAATACGGATCTGAGTTCTGAGTTGGTATGTATTATATTTTTTAAATCAAACGACGTGATAGCTTTTGCACAGAAAAAAAGATGGCGACTTTATTTCATAGACAGTAGCAGTACAGAATCTAGAACTATAGACTATTACCACGGGGTCTCATTGCTAATATAGAAATTTTGGTTCAAATAAATCTCACTAGATGGCGCGACATGTACACGCAATTCAATAGAATGTAATAATTGTATGTAAAATTAACATTATCTGGAATTGAACATAAACATTGTATGTTCTTGTTTAATCAACTCTCCTAAGTACAAAATTATGGAATATTGGGCTCTTAATTCACATTTCAAAAATTATTTTAACGGATCATTTAAAATTGATGCCAGTAGATGGCGCATTTTTAAATTTCTGAATTTCTGAGGCATTCCACCCGATTTTTTAAATTTGCATTGTAACACATTTTGGTGCAAAAAGACTGTAAAAACGTGCAAAAAAATACTATAAAACGAACCTACACTGTATTTAAAGAATTAAATATTCACCAACCTAGTAAACCATTTTACTTGCAAGTCGCTGCTAACACCATCTATTGCTGTGAATCGGGATCGAACGCGATTGATGTACTTACAAAAATAACAAGATTAATCAGATGAAAAACGCTAGTTACGTTGGCACGGTTTCTTTGTATGGGATGAGGTATCTGTATGCTAGTATTATATTATCTGTGAATAACTAATTAATTTTCATTGACTTGTGTCGTTTAGTCGTCATATTAAGTGTCTTTATTTTAATACAATAACACTAAGTCGCAATTAATTTCGAATAAACTAGCTTAACACGAAAATATTATAAAGGCAAGAGTTTGTGTGTGATTGAATGTTTGTTGCTTCTTCACGCTCAAACAGCTGGACGGATCTGCTGGATGAAATTTAGCACAGATTCAAATTCAAAAATCATTTATTCAAACTAGTCTGAGAATCAGCACTTTCCTAACGTCAAAATTACATACGACAGTCTCCCAAAAACGCCCGCCCTTCACCACTTCCTAGTGCTTTTGCTGGGAAGAAGAAGTGGCGCAACAAACTCCTCAGCAGCACAGCTGTCTGTTCAGTTAGAAAAAAAACTAAAACTTGATTCTATACAATAGTATGCAAATAAATTACATTACTCAACACAAAAAATTAAAATAAAATATATTTGCCATAATGACAGCCAGCACACGCCAATATACCAACAAAAACATCGAAATCTAAACTCAAGCGAAAATAAAAACGTAAACGGAACTTAGTACCCGAATTATAAAGCCTCCAGGGATAAAGGGCGTGCCCGCCTACATATAGCTAATACATCTGTAACTCGAAGTCACATAATTATGATAAACTAGGACCATCGAAGTAAAAAATTAATCAACAGTTAGGCAAGAATAATATATGATCCACTGTCGAGGTCGCTAGCTAACCACATATTGCAATAGAACTCATTAAAAAAAAACATTGTAGTGAGTCGATTATGTCAATAATATGACAATTAAATTAAAATAAATTGACAGAAACTGTCAAAAAAAAAATAAAAAAAAAATTATATAAGTCATATAACCTGTCAGTAGGTAAGCTAATTCTGGAGAAAGATTTAGATTATAGTCGGGTATAGCTACATGGGTTACTTTTAACCCCGGGAATATGTTCCCACGGGACAATTTTCGACATTCTCTATTCATTTCCATAGTGATTAAACATGAGCCTTGATATTATCAAGGCTCGTATTTAATCACTATCTCAACTAGATCATTTCCATAGTGATTAAACACGAGCCTTGATATTATCAAGGCTCGTGTTTAATCACTATCTCAACTAATTATGCGATGATGTGGTCGATGATGGTCATGGTTTCCTGGAAAAAAACCTATTCTTGACTTACGATTATGGTTTTCTAAAACAAAACTATTAAGCAAAACGAACATATCATTTGCATAGCGACTACGTCCAAATATCACTTTTATTAACTACTTCCACGTGCCACAAACTTTTCTGGCTTCCAGCGTTCACAGAACTGTTTTGAATGCAAGGTCAGTCATTTAAACCTGAAATACAGGTATGGGCTATTTCCGTTGGATCGATGTCAGTTGTGTGCCAAGATCCAGTCGCATATGCAAACATTGTATCTGAACAACAACGGCAATGCTTCTGATATATTTGCCAAACTGTCTTTTATTGCTTTTTACCCGACTGCCGAAGGAGGGTTATGTGTTTATCAGTCTATGTATATATGTATGTTTGTTCCTATGTGGCGTTATAGAGACCAAACGCGTTGGATGATTTTGATGATTCTTACGTCAATCGATTCGTGTTAACCCTGCGAGTGTCACTAAAAATGGCGGGCACCATATTATGCACATCATGTATCGATCAAAATAAAGGGTTTTAAGAGGTGATATTACGCAAGCTGCCTGACCAAAACCAGATGTATCCTCCGACTGCACAGCAGATTTTCTTCTTGTTTACGTGTTATTTGATTTTTTGAATTAACTTTTTTATTATATCAAAGATAAAGATATTTTACTTCAAGTAGGTCACCAAGCGGCACTTTTGAACGTTGGGTACATTAAAATTTACAAGTTATAAAAGTTGATTCTACCGTGTTTTCGAAAAGTAGCTTGTTATGGAGAAGAATGCACAGGAAACTCCATACTTACTACTTTAAAAAAAAAAGTTTTTTACAATATTTAGTTACATAAGTACATACATTAATAAATTCATATATTATTGTTTCATATATAGAAGAATTAGTTTGTCTGTGATAAACACCGACATCCACTAACAAATTATTCAACTTAAAAGGTGGAGAGAGTGTTTTTGTCTATGCCAAGACTATCCGTTTTCATCCTCATCATAGCTTCAACTATTTTGGAGTCAGGTTCCAGTCTGACTGGATACAACGGAATAATCATCTGCCTAGCCTTTTTCCCAACTATATTGGGATCGGCTTCTTGGATACAACTGAATAAGTCACTGAAATTAAGTAACTCAATTTTCGTGTAACTTAGTATAGAGATTTTAGATTTAGTAATTAACCCTGAGGATTTCATCACTACTCCATTTATAGACATCGTAAAAAAACCTTGAATTATAAGTACATTTAAGTACATAAGAAATTAAAATAAAATTATTCGTTAAAAAATCTTTATTTAAAACACGCCTTTTTTGTAATCTTCTCAGAAAACCTTTTCATTTGATACCCAAATCATAGCAGTGCACAAAAAATAACTAGTCCGCCATCATAGGCCGTCCGCCATATTGGATTTGAAATGACGTCACTTAGCTAACCATGCATTGTCATCCAAACTAAACGTGTATGCAAAATTTCATCTTAATCGGTGGAGGATAACTGCTTTAAAATTCAGTACCCGAATTTACTTACATACAAAGCTTGTAAAAGAAATGTCCACGGACAAAGTCATAAGCAAAGCACTAGTTTCACGTATTATACAATAGAGAATTCAATCTTCATTACTCGACAAGACAACTACGGTACGACTGTTTGTTTGACGAGCATTTGTGGCAATCCTATCGTACTAACAAATGGAGAAACAGAAACTGGGCATATATACCCAATTTCTAGGATTAATATGTCTGAAGTGAATATTGATTACTTACCAATGTTGCCACAGATGTGTCTGGAGAAACCCTAGCAGTATAGTCACGTACATTCTCGACGATTTGAGGGTAGGTAGATATTTTGTCCTACATTTGGGAATCGTTGCGAAGAACATGGAATATCTCTTAGAACGTGTTGGAGAATTGTCTAGACGAGTGTTCTTTTGTGGCTATATTTTAGGTGGAAAAAGGTGGAGTAAAAATATAACTTTTCTAATCCTAAAGAATTTATTTTATTTTTATATCCTATAGGTCATCCTCACCTGATGGTAAGCGATGATGTGGTCGACGGTGAAACACGCTTGCCTAGAAGTAACCTATTCACTCTTGACTTAAAGACCCCCAGATTGTAGCTGTCGGGAAACACAGACTCCGGCAGGGAATTGCACTCCTTAGCTGTACGCATAATAAAAGTGTTCCCAAAACGTTTTGTGCGTATGGGTGGGCAGTCCACCATGTATCGATGGCGCATCGCCGTACGTCTGGTAGTCCGATGATGAAACGGGCTAGGTGGAATTAGATCGTGCAATTCCATCGCACACTCCCCGAAATGTAACCGATAAAAAACCGACAGGCATACATAGATTCTTTACGGGTTTGGTGTAACTGATGAACCGAGAATTTATCCTTAAAATCTGACACCAGTATTGCCAATGGGTCAGTAACTAGGGGGTAAACGTCAGATTGGTAGTTAGTCCATTTATAATACTAGATAATACTCAGCTGTGGCCGCTGTACTCAGCTGTGTCCGGATAGATCCGAACCCAGGCAGGCGCTTTTTTATTTTTATTTATTTGTGGTGGGTTTGCTCTTGACTCTAGTCTAGGTCAAAGGTGACAGACAGAGTCGACGATGGAGTGAGCTTACCCAGAAGAAGCCTGTTCACTCTAACTTTGAAGAGATTCGGGTTGAATGCGTTCGGAAACACAGACGCAGGTAGCGAGTTCCATTCATTCGCTGTGCGCATTATGAAGGATGTTTGGAAGCGCTTGGTGCGAATTGGTGGTGCGCTTTACTTTGGGTCAATTATTTAATCACCACTACTCTTAAAACGGTGAAGGATAACATCGTGAGGAAACCGGCATGTCCTAGAACCAAAACTTCGAAGACATGTGACATTCACCGACCCACACTGGGCCTGCGTGGTGGATTAACTCTCTCACTTAGTATTGTATAACTGCACGGCACGTGTGTGTGAGTACTATGTACCCAACTGTAAATCTAACATTTACTGTACCTGTGTGTCGTTCGTTGACTTGTGTGTGCCCTGGCAGTTGAGTGTGTCATGCTCTCTCAAATGTCTCTCTGATGGTGGCGCGTGTGTTGGATCATCCGGTTCCCTTCATGATGGTTGAGCTGGGTGGTGCCATTCATGCGCCATGTTCGTGAACTGTCGCCGTCAGTTGGGATTGGTCATAACTTAACTGCTTCGGATGTTAATGCTTTTCTAGCATCTATTATATAACTGCACAGTACATGTGTGAGTACTTTAATTACTTTATGCCTGTACGTAGTTTGTGTGTAGTGCTATTCTGGGTGCATTGTCCTCACATATATGAATTTATTAATGTATGTACTTATGTAACTAAATATTGTAAAAAAAACATTTTCTTTAAAAGAGTAAGTATAGAGTTTCTTGTGCATTCCTCTCCATAACAAGCTACTTTCCGAATGCACGGAAGAATCAACTTTTATAACTTGTAAATTTTAATGTACCTAACGTTCAAAAGTGCCGCTTGGTGGCCTACTTGAAATAAAATGTCTTTGTCTTTGTCTTGTCACAGAGGATGCCTGTGTCCCAGCAGTGGGAAGATTATAAGGCTGATGATGGTGATGATCTGGTTAGATTAATAGTCGACACTAACATACTATAGTTGGTGAAAAGCTTACCTTGCTTTAAACTGCTAACAGTTTGATTGAAGCAGGGTACTTACAAAGCAGGCTATCATTTTGTTTATTGCCTTCCCGTATTTTGATAGAGATACAGGTCCAGTTTTGTTTAATACTGGTGTTACAGATAAAGAAAAGACCGGCCATGTGCGAGTTGGTCTTTGCACATTTAGGGTTCCGTACCAAACAGCAAAGTCTTATTGGTTGTAACAGGAAAATTATGAGAAAATCTGATTTATCAACATATTGGTATTTGTTAGTAAAATGTACGTATTATTAAATATTATCACCAAATTCTAAGTCAATGGGAAGTTATAAAATTCTTCTGTACAATTTTTTGTTGCCTTCTCATTCCATAGTTTTCCATTTTTTATTTTTAAATACAATACTTATCTTCTCAACGAGTTCTAAACAACGATACCCCACTCGATGGGGTGGTAGGTTAAAAAAATCTCCGCTTCCCCCTTTATGTGTATGGGAGAACATTTAAAATTATTTTTTTTGGCAATTTGTATGGCTTTGGGTCAATAAGATGCTTCATCATCTGCCTAGCCTTTTCCCAACTATATTGGGGTCGGCTTCCAGTCTTACCGGATTCAGCTAAGTACCAGTGTTTTTAATGGAGCGACTGCCTATCTGACCTCCACAACCCAGTAACTGGTGCAAGACTGGTGTCAGATCTCAAGCTTCTGACTACCCGTAACGACTGTCAAAGATCTTCAAATGACAGCTGGGACCAACGGCGTAACTTGCTTGCCGAGGCACGGAGGAAATTTAGTATGTTGAAATGGTCACCCATCCACGGACCGACCTCGTCAAGCGTTGCTTTACCTTGATGATCGACCCGTGCGGCTGTTATTATTTAGCCACGAGCTCCAGTCAATAAAATGCTTATACTGTGAAAATTTTAAGACTGTAGCTCGAACCGTTTGCCTGTAAAACTTGTGTGACAGGCGCCGGACAGACAGACAGACGGACAGATAGATACGTGAGTGACAACAATAGGGTTCCGTTTAGACCCTTCGGTTACGGAACCCTAAAAAAATACCAGACATTTTCAAGGAGCTTTTTGTAACAGTTCCTTTTATAAATAAGAAGTCCAATAAGAGACGGGAAATACTCCTAAATTACTATCTACTGAACAAACGTTACAAACAAACAGTTTCGGAGGATATTGATTACCGTCAGAGCGTGATCTGAACTAGGGATGTGACATAAGTTTTCTTGGCCTAAATGGAGGTGGAATAATAACGAAAACTATGAAAGGTCAATGTGGGCAAATCCGTCATATTTTTTTGAAAGTTGCATTTTGTTGACTATAACTGATACGCTTAACGACTTTAATAAAAGTTGATGGTTGTAAGCGATAAAGAATTTTGTTGTCTTTTATACACATCCATTCGAAACAACAGAACTGTCCTCCATATTTAAATAAAAATGTTTTTTTTTTAAATTGTTCGCGACACGGATTTTCCCGAGGATTGGGGCAAATTCGTCTAGTAGCAAATTTTCCTAGAATTACGCCGTTATATCAAAGTTTGCAATTTTTAAACACGTAAATTTTTTTTTTTTTTTTTTTTTTTTAAAACGTTGCCCCACACTAGGAATTTCTTCCTGTATCGTGGGTGCGTTTACAAACATATAAACTCACATACACAACACCCAGAGCCGGAACAACTATCTGTAGGTCATACAAATATTTGTTCCGTGCGGGAATCGAACCCGCGACACGCAGCGCAGCAGTCAATCGCTCAACCACTGCGCCAACCGTGCTCCCAATGCAAATGATGTCGAAAAATGTTTTGTAACACCATAAATATAAGGTTGAATTTACGTTTTATTCCCTTAAATTCTGTTTGGGGGCTAATCCGTCCTATTTTTATAACCAGGGATTTTGAACCTTTCCAAAAACTTTGAAAACTAACTTAATTATTTTTACTTACTATCATCAGTTTAGTTTTTAGGTAATCTTATTATGACGTTGGTATGGACTTAAACAAGCCGGGTTATTTTTAATGAATTGTATATGACGATTTAGCCCCTTTGATATTAGACGGATCTTCCCACTTGATCATTTTGAGGTAACATATTTTCTATAACGATTATTTCTGTATCTACTGCTTTTTATTTAAAACAAATAGAAAAATCCGTTGAAACACTTATTAAACTACATGATATGCATCCTCAGAAAGTCGTAACTTATAAAATTGAATATTTACCTTATATGAAACGGCAGCATGCAACACTTGAGTTTCGAGTTCGGAACACAGCTAAACTTCAACCGTCTTATTAATAAACGTGGACTAAGGTAAGATTAACTTTATTCCAAGCATTAAGTTGGTGCTAACAAATTTCCGTATTAATAAACACGGAATAAGGAGAGATTATACTAATTTGACTCTAGTCTTGGACTAAAAGTTATTCCATGGTGCTAGCTAGTTTAAGGTCGGAGTATGGTTGGATTAAGAGTGTATCCATGGCGACTACATTTATTATTTTTGATTGACATTTTGTTCGTTGTGATTTGATTATGGAAATTTTTAGTTTAATATAAATTTATTGTACTAGACAAGAAACACTATTTCAGGAATTGGCATGCAGATGTGTTTAATACTTAGGTATTTTACTAACATTAGTATGAGAGATACACTCGTCATCAGATGTATCAAACCACTACGAATATTAAATACTAGCTGTTGCCCGTGACTTCGTCTGCGTAGCATTAGTACTCCAAATAGCCAATTTTAAATATCGCACTAATTATATTGTAAAGGCCGCCTTACTTGAGAAATTATTAGTTCACCATACAAATTTCTACCTTCCTTGCCACCATTACATTGGATAAAAACTATCGTATGTCCTTCCCAGGGTCCCAAACTAACTCCATTGAGGTAATTATGTAATACATAATATCTCAATGACTAACTCCATCCAAAATCAGTTCAGCGGTTTAAGCGTGAAATGGTAATAGACTGACAGACAGAGTTCCTTTCACATTCATAATATTTTATGATATGCGATTTATGTGTGACCACTGACCTCTAATATACAAGTACGCTGGACTTCATATTATCGATGACAAAATTAAGACATTTGATTTTCGCCATTTTGGCGCTGATATCAACGTGAGTTAACGTGAGATTCCATGGAACTAATATTAGAGATGGGACATAGCCTTCGGTATAAAAATACGTGAGAATAATTTAATACTTAGGAGAATAAGAAAATCCCAATTTTTTTAATTGAGATTCATTTCTAAGTAATAGAAAACTTGCTGTAAAGGTTAACTGAAAAATACTTTCAATCAGATTGCAAGCTATAAACTAGTGGGTAGCGTGCTACTAAAGTTATAGCGCATTACTGTCAGATCAGTGAGATTTAAATATAGGGATAGGCTAACAACTTATCCTCAAAACTAGTATATTTGAGCAAGTATCTGCTCGCTCAAGTATACTAGTTAGTTAATATTTACATTTACAATAGTTTGGATTCACTCGGTTGGAACATCAATTCATACAAATATTTGTGTACGAATGAGATGGATAATAATTTACAACGGACATATTTCTCGCTCTCGTCGCTGAGATCCTGTCTCTGTAGTGTTAAGGTGCAAATAAGAGTGACATCGCATTCCAGCGACGTGAAGACTTATATCAGTTTTCAACTCTGTTTCAGATGCAGATATAAATTGTTTGACTTAAAAACATTTGTTAATACAATTATAATTATCATGATATTATTCCAGAATTAATTCCAGACAGGACCGAGGTGATTGATACAAGAAGAGAGAGGCCTGTGCTCAGCAGTGGGCGAAGTCAGACTGTGGATGATCATGATGATGATTCCAGAATTTAGTATTACACATTGCTTTTTAACATATCATTACTGATTATTAGGCATTCATATAACATTCATCACTAATACCAATATGAGATATTTAGTTGCAACATATTATGAGAAGTCAACACAGTAGATGAGTGATACGCCTTGCCAAGTCTACTATTTTGATATTACTATTTTGATATAGTAATTTAAAAATATTACTAATACTCATATACTCGTATTAGTTAAAATAATATAATATTTCCAGGCGAATATATTAGTATTACCTAATCTTGAGAAATATCGGTATTAACCTATCTCTAAATGTGTCAATTTTTAGTTCCTGAGAACCTCGAGTGGGGCGCTTTGATTCGGCACAAAAATAAACTGTCATTTCATCTAATATATGTAGTCCAGCGTACTTGTATGATAGAGGTCAGTGTGTGTGACCGATGTCACTTTGTCAGCAATTTTTCTTTCTTTTTCTACTTTATGTCATTAAATTTCTTGGTTTCATTCACTGGTTCACTCTTTTTACTTTTAAATTGAACTGGGTTGCCATAGCTTACGCGTAAATCCAAGTGTAACAAATGAATAGTTAGTCCGAGGTTATTCCATGTTTATTAATAACATTGCTAAGCCTACGTTAATCCTTACTTACTCCGGGATTAGCTAGTCCAAGAGTAACTTCAGAGTAAGCTGGGAATACGCCATTTTTTTTATTAATAAGACTGTATACGTATTTTTTTGCTCTTGTCGACAACGTTGCTCCATCTATGAATCATAGTTGGAACTAAAAACTGATCCTGTTTTATTGACCGAGTCAGTAATAGCGTAACTATTCTGGAATGAATAGTAAATGCATGTATATGGAATGGCCCCGTAGACGGATTTGCCCACATTGAACTAAAATAATTTTATTGGTAATCAAAATTTAAGGTAAATTACACAAAAAAACGGCTTTGTGTATTTCTACTTGAATTCATTTTATTAAAAAAACTATATTATTATTATGTCCTTTATTTAATTTTCTTTCTTATTTCCTGCATTTGTAAATATTTTTACAAAATACATACAAAAAAAAAACATTTTAAAATATAAAAAATAGTAGCCCACCGGTATCGGGAACAGGGTCCAAGCTACCGGTGGTCAGGGCTCCTGAGAGAGGAACCTCCTAACGATAATTGCCTTGTCCAGGAGTACCGCTTTCTGGATCAAGCCCTTGATCCAGCTTATTATCATTATATACGTAGTAAGATGATTAAACCTTTGGGTGGGAAATCATCCAATGACTTCTCCCGCCCTGGGTGAAGCGGGAGGGCGTGTCAGACTTTTACTGACTAAAACCCACCCGTGTTCCTTCAGTTGCTTGTGCCGCGGTAACTCTCTTTCAATTTTATCCGCGACCCAAGATGTTAAACCTAACAACTAACAATGACGTTGACATGTTATCAATGGGTCCCAAACAAGGCGCAACCTGTATCTTGTTGAGACTTGATACTGCACCTGCTGGAAGTGTTGACATGGGAGCAATAACTTGAAATTTAATTATGCCTTGATCACACTAAACGGCTCTTAGCTTAGTTATTCGTTGATTTTCTTTATTTAGCAAAAAATATAAGCCGAAGCAGTGGTGGCCCAGTGGTATCGGCCGCGACTTACAAGTTGTAGGTCGTGGGTTCGACCCCAGGTAGGCGCTTTACTTTGTGTAAATTATTTCATTACCACTGCTCTCAAAACGGTGAAGGAAAACATCGTGAAGAAACCGGCATGTCCTAGAACCAGAAATTCGAAGACATGTGACATCCACCAACCCGCACTGGGCCCGCGTGGTGGATAACGGCCCATTCCCTCTCACAGAGAGGAGGCCTGTGTCCCAGCAGTGGGACATTAATAGGCTGATGATGTGATGTGATTTGATAGGCTGAAAAGTTCTGGAGTGGCGACTGCGTACCGAAATACGCAGCGTTGGAAGGCCTCCCTCTAGGTGAAGCGACGACCTTTCGACAATAAGGCAGCCTTATTGCGTAATGAATTCATTACGCAATAAGACTGCCTTATTGCGTAATGAATTCGGCAAGGCAAATAATATGAAAAATCGACCAATCACATGCGAGATGAAAGTCGCGATTCGGATTTCCATCTATTCCGAATGCATTACGCAATAAGTCTTCTGGTCAAGATCGCGGGCGTCCGGTGGATGCGAAACGCATAGGACCGATCAGTGTGGCGACGCTTGAGGGAGGCCTATGTCCAGCAGTGGACGTCTTTCGGGTGATGATGATGGTACGGGCAGCTCGCATCTGTAGTGTGGCATTTCTGCAATCGATACCTTTTCTTTTAGGAGACGAGTTAACGTTTCATCCCAAAGCTATGGAGCTATCTTCACCACATTCAAAAGTAGGTGGTTTAAGCTGATTTTCTTTATACACCTTTGTTAACTTGCGGAGGTAGAGGTACTTGGAAAGAAAGAAAATTTGTTTATTCTGCACAAAATAAACGCACAATACAAAATAAAGACTGGCATTCACTATAGGTACAAATTAGCCAAAAGCCTCGTATTTAAAACGATTTTTTTTTGTCTATTGCTTGATGAGAGCAATACACAGTTATCTGTGGATATGTTTCGACATTACCAAATAAAAACAAACAAAACAATCACAAATTAAACGAAATGCCGATTACTGAGTGGAAAATTATCCATCTTTGACACAAGCTTTCAACAAGAACAAATAGGCTGTGCGTCGCATCTGTGCAAGAATAGGTTATTGCTCAGCTTAATGCCGTGACTTCAGACGAACCTATCGTCAACAGCGCTGATATACAGCAAAAACCTCGTGAATGACGTAATGACGTCCCCCCATGTGAAAATACTATAACTTGTAAGCAAAATTTCGTACGAAAATGAGTGTGACTGAACCGACTGAACATGTTGAAAGTAAGTACATAGAACTAAAATAAAAAATATATATCAAAGTCTCATTATAAACTATATATACCTGTCTGTATTTATGCGTTACATAATAAAATAAAATATACATAAACTGAGAGGTATGATAATTACACTGAAAATAAAAACACTTAAAATAAAAATACTTCTTGCGGAAGTTCCGCACTTACAGAAGCGTACCGTTACAACTCTAATCTGAACGACGCAATCTTACAAATTGATCCCCTGTTCGATTCGGGAGTTACTTAGAATCTGTATGAATGGAGTCTATTACGAGTTTACAGGCTAAGGAAGGATCCCTTCTACTAGAGCTAGTTTAGGGATGACGTGATCGGCATGATGAGGATTTGAAGATAAGGATGTTGTTATGAGGATGTTGTTGAGATATGGAGGGAAGAATTGGTGGGGGATGGATATCAGTCCTGGCAGGACGAGTGAGATTTGATTTATCGAAGGGTTTTAACGGTGATCTCGTTTTAATTCAATATTTAAGTAAACTGTGATTAAGGCGTATATATCTCGCTCGGAGCCAGAATCATAATCATAATCATAATCATAATCATCAATATTGAAGCTCTTTTGGTCAGTTTTGTTTGCAAAATATTCTTTGATTTACAATATGCTGTTTTATTTTAAAAAGAAATTCTAGTCATCAATTTGTCTGTGTAAAAATAATTTTAAACATCCAAGTCGTTTTGGAGGAGTATCCAAAAGTAGCGAAAAAATATCGTGTTTTTTTTAAAGTAAAACTTTTAGTTAAGTACACGGAAAAAACATGTTTTACAATAATGTACATGAATCCCTTATAAAAACCTTTTAACCTAGCTGTTACTAAGGATTATGCTCTAAAACTAACTGTTTTACGCCACTAAAGCGCTGGAAGGCCCTTAAGAGAATGTCTTCAATTATGTGAAATAGTAAGACTAACAGCTCTTGAACGCAGTTTAAACAAGTGCTGATCGGGTTTAGTTTCATTAGCGAAAATGGCCTTTAAACCTAAAAAAAACTGTTATTTTAATTGTAAACAAAGTTTCTTTCAATATTTGATAAATATATCGGTAAATAATTAACGAATTTTATCTTACTCAGTTAATTATGAACGTCTCGGATATTATTATTTTTGGGCATTTACTTATTAATTATTCATACATCCGTCTTCTATTGTAACTTTATGCTATTTGAAACACCTATAAAACTTGCAATCCCTACAAAGGCCAGTATAGCCCACGTCTACAACTGAATCGCGTGGGTCTCTCAAACAGCTCTTTTTTCAGTCACATTAGCTTTCAGCACTGTTTTAGTTTAAATGACGTCTGAAAATACTCTTTATTTAATACTAGCTCCTGTCAGCGGCTTCGCCCGCGTTTAAGTTGAATATGGGATAAAGGTATACTATAGTCCCGATGTGTTTTTTATTGTTGTTTAGTTTTAGGTTTTTCTTTTTTATGTTATGTGTCTAGTGGCTTGTGACAAATAAATGTGTTTTCTTTCTTTCATTTCTTGTTCACGTGCAACATGTCCTTTATTGAAATACAGGACATGTTTTACCCGTGTAGATTTTCATGTAAATTCGTTCTGCCATTAGGACGTGTAAGGCAACAAACATACATACTGAGTTACTGTCGCATTTATAATATTAGTATTTTTACCAAAAGTGGACATTTTTGGCAAAAAAAAATTGTCATAACAGTAGTTACCTATCTTACGATCTAAATGCGTGTTTACTGTGAGGACTCTTAGCCTATTTAGAGGCGATCTCCTTGCCTATTATAAGTTTAACAGATAACTGTTTAGTTGAAGGTGATTGAAATAGGAACGCTTGTCAAATAATAGAAGATAGTTTTGGTTTGGTTTTTGGTTGTAATTTCTGTACAAGCCGCCTGAAGATAGTCGCGTAGTTGATTGAATACAACATTTAAAAATATTTTCTGCTTATAATTTACAGCTCTCTGAGATAAATTGTTACCTTACGACCTAAAGGAGTGTTTCAGTACTAAAAGCTTAATTGATGGTGTTTAGAATTTACGTAAATAGTATATAAGTTGGCTGAGGAGCTCGTGGCTAAATAATAACAGCCGCATTGATCGGTCATCAAGATTAACCTCTTGTATGCCGGCATTCGAGACACAATGAAAAAGCCATTGTGTCTGGCTTAGATCTGCGTTCCGGCATACAAGAGGTTAAGCAACGCTTGACGAGGTCGGTCCGTGGACGGGCAAACCAACGGCTTAACGTGCTTTCCGTGCTTCGGAAAGCACGTTAAGCCGTTGGTTCCGGCTGTCATTTGAAAATCTTTGACAGTCGTTACGGGTAGTCAGAAGCTTGAGATCTGACACCAGTCTTGCCAAGGGGTACCGTGTTACCCAGTTACTGGGTTGTGGAGGTCAGATAGGCAGTCGCTCCATGTAGGTAAAACACTGGTACTCAGCTGAATCCGGTAAGACTGGAGGCTGAGCCCAACATAGTTGGTAAAAGGCTAGGCAGATTGATTAAGTATATAAGTTGGCTCTTATATTCCGAAATGGAGCGCGATGAATGGGTCGACGTGTAACCGCTAATGTGGCCACAATTTACTCTTTTGAGTAGGACTTTTGGTGTTGAATTTAGTTGACCGTTATAAATCTTTTTCAAGTGTTTCGGGATTAGGTTTACGGCGACCAGAGCAGGTTGAATTTTCGACTACAATATTGAATTACCTCTCGTCTTTTTGAAAGGTGATACGACAGGATTTAGTCAGAATTTTAAGCTCAAACTCATAGAGACGAAATCGCTACAATGTCAACTTAGTTTTTGTTTCAAAATTCGCCTTTACTGATCAGTAAAAGGGACCCTAAATATTAAAAGATCAGCGGTAACAGCCGCGACTTACGTGTCGTAGGTCGTGTGTTCGAACCGAGGCAGGCGCTTTACTTTGTGTAAATTATTTCATCACCACTGCTCTCAAAACGGTGAAGGAAAACATCGTGAGGAAACCGGCATGTCCTAGAACCAAAATTAGAAGACATGTGACATCCACCAACCCGCACTGGGCCCGCGTGGTGGATAACGGCCCATTCATTCTCACAGAGAGAAGGCATGTGTCCCAGCTCCCAGCTGTGGCCACATTAAAAGGCTGATGATGATGATGGTGATACCTTCAGAGTAGAATATTAGACCTTGAGGGTTCCGTAATCTAAGATAGAACAGTTATACGACATAATGCGGGTATCATTATTCCGCCACGCACGCCAGTAATGATACGTTTTGTTCCCTCAACCTGTAGTATTATATTTTATCTGTGCCTCAAACGTCGACTGCCGTGAGTGACGCCGAGGGTTGATTAGCGTGTTGAGGGATAGGGAATTAATCACATACATTTATCAACAGTTTGTGTACCTATTATTGGCCAGGATTATTTATTTATTTATTTAGACTTCATGCACAAGAGGTACAAAGGCGGACTTAATGCTTTAGGCTTGTATTATGCATTATTCAACTCTACCAACAGAGAAATGGCATTTAAAGCCCAAAAACAATGTCTTCGAGCGATATGTTTGTTAAAAACCACCGAAAGTTGCAAACCATTTTTCGTTAGTTTGAAAATACTTACGCTTCCATCCCTCTATATTTATGAAACATCAATATTTATTAAGGAGAATCTGTCTAAATTTGAGAAACTTAATACTAGACGTCACCAAAGCATACTAAAGTGAAAAAAACACAGTACTGCACTTTTCTCGAAGAGTTGTCTTGGCATGGGTCCAAAGATTTATAATAAACTACCAAAAACTTTAAAAAGCATGACCAATATAAACCATTTTAAATCGCAATTAAAGAAATTATTGATTGAAAAGGCTTACTACTCTATCAATGAGTTTTTAGATGATAGAACCATAAAATAAAAAATGTCCGATCCACTTGTTATTCTATCTTGTTTGTTTGGTTTGTCGTTTTATTTTTATTTTTCTATTACACCTACTTTGTACGCCTTGCAAGGCAAAACATAGTGATACAACACAAATTTTATACCATGTACCATATTACCTATGTTAAACAAATAAAATACTTTGACTTTGACTTTGACTTTTGTTTGTTAGAATTCGAAAAATTGTTTGTTAGAGCCTAAGTTTAACTAAATTGTCACACATTGCGAAGCTTTGTTCATTCATTTGGAATGCCAATTAGTCTTACGATGTAACTCTTGACACTTATCCGGATAAAATAGAAGAAATTAGCAAAATCGAAGAAAGTAAGAATCTATTATTTCCGCTCAAAAACACAGACATTTCGAAGTATGTACCCATATTTGAAGGTCTTAGAAGACAGTTGCCAAAAGTCCATAAAGTTTGTTCTTCTTATTTATAAAAATCTCGTGTCACGGTGTTTGTGGCCGCACTCCTCCGAAACGGCTCGACCGATTTTTATGAATTTGGTAGGTATGAGAATAGGTCGTAAAATATACATCAAACTGATACAAACACCGGCCAAGTGCGAGTCAGACTTGCGCACGAAGGGTTCCATACATTTATCGCAAAAAACGTCAAAAATATCACGTTTGTCGTATGGGCGGCCCACTTAAATATTTATTTAATTCTGGTTTTGGTATTTGTTGTTATAGCGAAATACATCATCTGTAAACATTTCAACTGTCTAGTTATAACGATTCATGACAGACAGACGGACAGTGGAGTCTTAGTAATAGGGTCCCGTTTTTTTCCTTTGGGTACGGAATCCTAAAAAAAAACAACATTCACGCGGGTGAAGCCGTTCGCAGAAGCTAGTACGTGTATAAATTAGTACCTAAGCTGTTTCTCTGTGCTAAAAGAAAAAAAAAACAACAAATATATTTACACCCACTTTTGAAAAGCCATTAAACGTAAAAGGCTTTCAAGAAAACGAGAGAAAATACGTATTAAAACTTTTAAAATATTCAATAAGTATTAAATAAACTCACTGCCCGCTTTCATGAAAGTGAGATATTCATTCCCGAGGCTGAGAAGAGCTCAATACTTATTATAAAGAGTCGTCTTCAATGCCGGTATAAAAGAGATCAAATATATTTCTTTTGATTAAGTCAGGAAGTTAAAAGGAAGGAGTTTCTTAGTAAAGAGGATAATTAAGATAATACCGACTTCATTTTAATAGTATCACTTGCTTTTGCGTTGTAGAATTTATGAGCTTTAAGGCGTCGCCCCGAGCAAAACGCCGCGCTGGTCGTTTTTGTGCAGTTTTTAAGAGCTATCTGCTCTTTATTTAAAAAGAAATATCAATTAAAAAAAATACATTAAATTTATACATAATGTTGATTCTAAAATTGTAGTTCAGTTTTTTTTTAAAGAGGCATAATATATGTTTCACTAATCTCCTTCCAAAAAAACCATAAAAATGAGAAATAATTATTGATAGCATGTATCTATCTCCTCGTTAAGTGTTCATTAATTATTTTTTATACTAACACTAATGGATAGACAATTTGATAACGAACATTTTGTAAGTTTTATTTTTTTCAAAAGACCAATATTCGATTTTATAAAGATTTTATTCTAAAATCTGGGCGTATTCACTACTGTAATTCATGCGCCAACAGTGCCGCTAGGCCAATAGGAATACTCATATCTCATGCTGATTTTTTGGTAAAAATAAAAAGTTCTCTTAAGGCCGTACCCTGACGGCCCGAGAACTTTTTATTTTAATTTAACGTTAAAGCGCTGTCCACAGATTTCCGGGTCAGGGTTATCCTAGTTCCGAGTTGTTCGTTTCAACGTTCCCGTCTGCGACGAGCGATCCGTCACCGTCTCCTGTGTTCACAAGCATCAGGGAATTCGGTATCAGTGTAGTCTGTTTCGATGGCTGATACGCCACAACCCGATTAAAATAATGTGCATTAGAAAGATCGTAAGGTATATTATTAAGTCGTAAAACTTCTGTCAACCTTTCTGTGTTATAATACATGCAATTGCTCTTGCACAAAATATCGACACTAAAATTACACTAGTCGACGGCACGAACTATTTTGTGCGCGGGGTTAAAATGCATTTTATATCAACCGACAACACGTGCGGAAGAGGTAGATGCTGTGATGAGCAGTAGGAAGCTAGTTCGCTTACGAATACACACTTTTGCAAATTTGTAACGAAATGGATAATGATTTAGGACGAAACCAAGCGCGCGAAATTTTATAAACAGACCTTTGGCAGTCTAGATATCATGAAAAAACGACTAAATATATCTGTTCAAAATAAAATTATTTGCATTGTTGAACTACTAATCTATTCCTGTATGGAGGCCGTTCTGCAATATTCCGTCTTCTTATGGTATTTATTCGCGCCCAAAAATGCGTTAAAATTAGTGTCGAAATGTAGAACTTTCGACGCTCATAACTTTCAAATATTTTCTTTTTTTACTTTTTTGCTTCCATACAGGGCTAGATAATGATGAGACAAATTGATATCACTTTTTATTTTGAACGTACATCGTCAAACAGTGTCATAATCCCTAGACTACGTTTGTATGGAAGACTAGTGTAACCTTAATGATGCGGATCCTCCTGATACGGAGATGAGTGAACAAGTTCCTATAAATCGTATGTAACCGATATTTCTCCGTTCTTGTCGTGTTCCGTCAGGAACGGGAACCCGGAAATGTGTGGACAGCGCTTTAATGTAAGATTACGGGAGCAAAGGAAACTTGTAGAAACTCAAAAACAAAGATTTTTCAGTGATACCTTTGCGTTTTTGCACTGCCTGATTGCACTACATACTTCTTTGTAGCACAGATAATATAATACTAGCATACAGATGCCTCATCCCATACAAAGAAACCGTGCCGACGTAACTAGCGTTTTTCATCTGATTAATCTTGTTATTTTGTAAAGTAAATCAATCGCGTTCGATCCCGTTTCACGGCAATAGATGGTGTTAGCAGCGACTAGCAAGTAAAAGTGAATATTTTTTTCTTTAAATACAGTGAAGGTTCGTTTCATAGTATTTTTTTGCACGTTTTTACAGTCTTTATGCGTGTAAAATGTGTTACAATGCAAATTTAAAAAATCGGGTGGAATGCTTCAGAAATCTAAAAATGCGCCATCTACTGGCATCAATTTTAAATGATCCGTTGAAATAATCTATGAAATGTGAATTAAGAGCCCAATATTCCATAATTTTGTACTTAGGAGAGTTGATTAAACAAGAACATACAATTTTTATGTTCAATTCCAGAAAATGTTAATTTTACACAATTCTATTGAATTGTGTGTACATGTTGCGCCATCTAGTGAGATTTATTTGAAACAAAGTTTCTTTCTTAGCAATGAGACCCCGTGTTTGTAGTGAGATTTGTAAACACGTTGAGATTATATAATCAACATTTTCCTGGCCGTTGTCCTATGTGGGGTCTGTGCTACACTTTGAATTTAAAAGTACCTTCTTAGTTTATTCATGGCATGGCTCTAATGAAATAAATATTTCTGGTTACGTAACTTACTTGCGTAGTGGCAGTTTGTCAGCAGTTATTTTTTCTATTGATATGATTGCTACGGCAAATTGCCAACCGTACCTAATTCTTTTAATCCATATTAGAAAATAACACTATCTCTACACCATCTCAAAACTTTATTACAAAAAAATACAACCGACTTTCAAATAAAAAAAACCACAAAGTGAAAAACAAAATCAATTTCGGCAGTCGGTGTTCCTGTTTTCGTTTTTTGACACCGAGTTCCGAAAATGAAGTTATACGGCATCCTACATGCAAGCGCACACTATCGGCAATTATGCTTTGGCATGCTGCAACGTTCTTAGGGATGACGAGGCGTCCTTAAGGATGCCGCACCGTCCTGTAGCTTGCCGAAGCGTCTCAATATCGTATTTCTCATCATAACAGTCTCAGAGTTGTTACAAGCTAGTTGTCTGAATTGTATTTAATATGGTGGACTGGGATCTAGTGTTCATAGCAACTCTTGCTGAAGAAGAAGAGAAATCTAATCAATCAAGAAGATTTTGTGTTTTGTGTGAGTCAAATGATGCAAATGGCAAACTATCCCCCGAGTGTTGCCTCGATGCCGGCGGCGTACCGAAGGTTGCTGAAGGATGCCGAAGCATCCCGAAGCATTCTCAAGGCTGCCGATACACCAGCCTCAAGCATACCGAAGCGGTATTTTTGTTATTAGTGCCATTATGTTATAGTATATTGCTATTTGCCACCTAAAATCCTCAGTCGTACCGATGCCGATAATGGGCGGGCCAGTAACTTACCTATAAAGCCCACAGTGATCCCAGAATAAATTACTGGAATAACATGTAACTTGAAGATTACCGGTGGAATGAGAGTGCACCCTGCACTGTACACATCTGCGTACCCGCTTAGAGCGTACTGGCGTGATAGTATGTTATGAAATGGCGTAAACAATAAACGGACATGCAATTGCAGCAATCCTGAGAGATTTGCCGTCATTTATTGAGTTCTGTTGTAAATCTCCGAATTTCTTCATCAGATCTTTGGCAAATTTAAATGGGTCGATTTCGTAATAAACTTCTTTCGAACAAAATCATAATTTTCCAAATCCATTTTCCGAAGGAGGTTCTCAGCATAACTCCGTCATGTATAAACACACGACGGAGTTATGTTGAGAACCTCCTTCTTTTTGAGAAATCGGTTAAAACATTACCAAGCAAATATAAAATCACATCAGATCTTCTAAAAGCTCCGTACCGGTAATTACACACCGTTAGTCGTCGCAGCTTGCAATTAAACAGAATCTGTCGTCCATATTACAGCCAGATTGATAATGTTATGATAGGAGACACGCGATTTTTGCATTAATTGCTTAGCGGTAGGCGTGGATAGAGATGGACATTCCTTGGAGTGATATGAGGGTTTTGCACGCAGGTCTGTGTCAACTTAGATCCAAGCTAGTGAGAAACGCTACACTTGTACTATATAAACTACGCCTTAGCTTGTCAGTCGAGCTCTAAGATTAAATAAAAACTGGCCAAGTCGGACTCGCGCACATAGGGTTTCGGACCACTATTGCAAAAAACGGTAAAAAAATCACGTTTGTTTTATGGGAGCCTCACTTAAATATTTATTTAATTCTGTTTTTAGTATTTTTTGTTATAGCGGCAACAGAAATACATCATTTGTGAAAATTTCAACTGTCTAGCTATCACGGTTTATTAGATACAGCCTGGTGACAGACGGACCGACAGACAGACAGATCGTGGTGTCTTAGTAATAGGGTCCCGTTTTTACCCTTTGGGTACGGAACCCTAAGAAGCTCGACTGAAATTCTAAGGCGTAGTTTCGTTGTACGTGTGTGCGTCTAATTGTGTATGTATACGGCAAGGCGTAGTTTTAACCGGCGTCACCTTGGTGTTTGCAACGTTCCATCTTGACTTTTTATATGACCTGAGGTTAGGTGTTCGTAATTATATTTCAAAAGGCACGTTAATATAGATTGCAGCGCACTCGTGCACCTGTGTCTCTGAGTGCAATTCGGTCCGCGCTGCACCTTTGAAAAGAAATGAAAGAGGCTCTTCCCAGTAAATGGGAACACTTATTCATTACTGGTGTGCACAGAAAAGCGGGATGCGAAGCTTCGAGGCTTTCGAATTGGGACGCAGAAAAAAAGAGTTGCGAGAGATTTTTTTATTTAGTGATTAGATTCGCCGGTTGGAATGCGATGGGGGTCAGATGAACAAGCGAGCCCAGATGACGAATGTTTACTCTTGTTTTGATGGCTTACGGGTTAAATTTTGTAGGAACTACAGACATTCCCTGAGTTCCAAACTAAGGCGACTCGCATAACAAATAATTGCGGGCAAATCCGACATGGTTTCAGCGAAGTGGCAATCAGCTACAGATTGAATGGACTTGAGACGAAGAGGAAAAAACCGGCCAAGTGCGAGTCGGACTCGCGCTCGAAGGGTTCCGTACCATTATCGCAAAAAACGGCAAAAATATCACGTTTGTTGTATGTGAGCCCCACTTAAATATTAATTTTATTCTGGTTTTAGAAAGAATACCAGTAGTAATAATAACAGAAATACATCATCTGTGAAAATTTCAGCTGTCTAGCTATCACGGTTCATGAAATACAGCCTGGTGACAGACGGACAGACAGACGGATCGCGGCGTCTTAGTAATAGGGTCCCGTTTTTACCCTTTGGGTATGGAACCCTAAAAACTAAGCGATAGGGTTTGCAAGTAATGGTTCAGAAATCCAATGAGAATCGCAAATCTCGTTCATATAGTTTTTTTATTTCATTTCTTGCCTCCTCAGGCCGACTTCATCAAGTAATGAGGATTAACCAAAGAAGTCGCTTGATAAATGAAAGGAACCCTTGATTAGCAGACACGCCTTGAGTTATCAGTCATTAAAACTAAATATTTGATATCCTGCGGTAGATGGCGTAATTACACTAGAAACGTATCCGACAGGCTGACGAGAATTTCTACTTCTAACGGTTACCGTGATTAATCTCGTAGTTAAACGGTCATATTTCTGGTACTTTAATGTACTTGTGCCTGTCACGGATATGGCGGCAATTGAGAGATAAGAGGCCATAGACAAGTGACATTCTAGCATCGACAGCGTGGCGATAGCAACTGTCAAAAAGACAAAATTGTATGTCAAAGTCAAAGTCAAATATATTTATTTCCATTAGGCCAGTAAGCGGCAATTTTAAACGTCATACAATACAACCATGAATTAAAATTTACAAGTAGTAAAAGTTGATTCTACCGTGCATTCGGAAAAGTAGCTTGTTATGGAGAAGAATGCACAAGAAACTCCATACAGACTCTTTAAAAAAAAAAAAGGTAATTTACAATCTTTACGTAAATTAATAAATTCATATATGTGAGGATGATGCTCCCAAAAATAGCACTACACACTATACTACGTACAGGGTATGCGATTGATAAGCGATATCGAAAAACCACGTGATCAATCCGGTACATTTTGACATTTCAACTATCACCTTCGCTGTCATCGAATGTCCACTTGTCTATTGTCAAATAGGTTGATGAACATTTGATAGATTTAATTGCCTTTGCCTTCTTTAGATTGACTTTGTGTCGGTGATTTCATACCTTTCAGAATGCTTGCCTGTTTGTCTTAATTTTTTATTTAGGCAAAATCTTTTTACCACTGTTCGCAAAATGTTTTACTCTTCGATACTGCTAATATAGTCATCTCAGTAATCATAGCCTCTCTAGTCGTATCGTCCCTACTCTCGCACCTAAAAAAATGACATTAGGAAATCTTTGAGTATAAAGGGGAATGCCCATTTTGTAAGGGAACTTGGGCCCCTTTGAAAAAATTGTTGTATCTTGATGAATTTGGTTGTATATTGTAGAAAAAACACGTTATATTCATAATTAGAAAACATTTTTTGTTTATTTTGTGGGGATCACGAGAAATCTACGGTACTTTCACAGTTATTATGTCTTGTGACTGGGACTGTAGCACCATAATTTTGTAATATTTTATTTTGTCTTTTGACAATTCAAAAGTGCCTGTAACTGGCCTACTTGAAATAAAGTGCTTTGACTTTGACTTTGAAATAACGATGTTTCTGTTCTTTAAATGAACCCTTATTACAATGCAATAAGGTGCATACAAATGTCCAAGTGAAGAAACCTGATCTGTTGTTGTCTGTACATAAAAAGTAAAAGACACCGATGGAAAAAACACAAAATATAAATCTTATATTTGGATAATATTGAAATCGCAGACACGATACCTCATAAGGGGCCTGTGTATGGGCAATCTCCTTTCTAACCTTTGCTCACATATTTAGGTACTTTCCAACAACATTACTACTTATATTTATTTATATTTAACATTATAACCGCCTAACTCTTTTTTGCCAGATCACGAAATTTGATCCTACAAAGTCTTGAATTCCTGAAAACAAACACAATCTTATTTAATTTAAACATGTTTCTAGGTATGTCTAAACTTAAACAAAGCCAACACGTCAAATCAATGTGCCTTCATAACATTTTACAAAGAGAACGCACTCCCTAAAAGAAACAATGCAGACGTTATGATTGGCTCCATAGAATAGTATATGTTCTGTGATTGGTTCTGACAGCTGGAGAAATCGAGTTGTGAGGAACTGCATTGTGTTTATTTGAATTTAGAAAATACGGAGATGTTTGTCGATGGTGCAATATTATGAAGCGTCAGGTAGTCTTTTGTCTCGACGAATAATTGAAATGTTTTGATATTGGAATCGTATGACACATATGATTTTGGCATAACGTCAGTAAATTTCTCGTTGGTTTTTTGGCGGTGTTAAAATTTTGACGTCATTTGATGAAGAAAGACTCGTTTTTTTTTCGTCCAATAAGAAAGGAGATCGCTAAATGAGTTAATTTTACTTAAATACTTTTTTCAAGTATGTTATTTACATACTTCAATGTCATAACATATTTGAAAAAGTCATCATTTCATATAGTTATTTTCGTCTCCTGTAAATTAGACTAGAGATATACTTAAGTAATTTTTAACACGCTTTTATTAGCTTGGTATGTATGTATCATTGTAACGGAATCTTTGAACTACTCAGAAGTCTTCTAAAAACACATTTCGAAAACCGCATGAAACGAATATAAAATCGTTGATTGAGTCAACAAGGGACGAAGTATATAACGCAATCATGTGGCAGGCAGTAGCCGCTGTAGGATTGGTCATCAAACGGGAACGACTCGTGAACACTGACCACGCTCTTTTCAGCTTTTAATTGAATTTTTAACATCGGCTTTTTTATCTTAGTTTACTGTTGGACAAATATAAAAAAAAAATGGTGCAATAAAGGCTACATAGAAGTTTAAATACACGTACTGCGATATTGTAAGAATTCCATTGTAACCATTGAGTAATTAACCCTGCCTCTCAAATTAGGGCAACCTGTATCTTGAGAGACCATAGAAACTGAAGCAGACAGAAATGCTGTCGATGAGTTTTTAGGGTTCCGTAACCAAAGGTTAAAAACGGGACCCTATTACTAAGACTCCGTGGTCCGTCTGTCTGTATGTCTGTCACCAGGCTGTATCTCATGAACCGTGATAGCAAGACAGTTGAAATTTTCACAGACGATGTATTGCTGTAGCCGCACTAACAACAAATACTAAAAACAGAATAAAACAAATATTTAAGTGGGGCTCCTATACAACCAACGTGTTTTTTTTGCCGATTTTTGCGATAGTGGTACGGAACCATTCGTGCGCGAGTCCGACTCGCACTTGGCCGGTTTTTTTGTCTCATGTTCACCTGAAGGTAACATTGTTGACAATTATTAGAGGCTAGCTTTTGGCAGCGAGTTGAAATTTTTCTCACGGGTACGTACTACACGGATAAAAATATCCAATGTTTTAGTCCAGGCCATGGTGTGCTCCAAATTTTATCCAAATCCGTTCACATCACACATATCACACATCATCAGCCTATTAATGTTCCCACTGGGACACAGGCCTCCTCTCTGTGAGAGGGAATGGGCCGTAATCCACCAAACGGGCTCAGTGCGGGTTGGTGGATGTCACATGTCTTCGAATTTTTGGTTCTAGGACATGCCGGTTTCCTCACGATGTTTTCCTTCACCGTTTTGAGAGCAGTGGTGATGAAATAATTTACACAAAGTAAAGCGCCTGCCTGGGCTCGAACCCACGAAATCCGTTCAAGATGTGATTAATTAACAAACATCTAAACTTACAGGCTCCCATTTATAATATTGGCAACAATAGGATGAGATCACCCGAAGCATGTTTTGGTGGACAGTACAGAACATTTTCTGTGGAAATGGATATGAAGACTTACCCGGAAATCCTCTTTAGACACTTCGCAGGGAACCCCTATTAACGATCAAGGTTACGCATAAAGTATCGATGTCAACCCCAACTATTTCGTAACGGAGAACCTCTGAAACTCGATACTACATTATCTCCGAATTCGAATTATTTCACGAAACATCTCTGCCTTTCGACAGCGAGGTGGAACTGTCGAAGTTCCAACTTCGACTTTGGACTCACATACGATTTGCAATAGCTCTTGAAAGGCAGTGTTGATTGTAGCCAAGTTACAAACGTTTCGTAACGAAAACGTTCAGATGTGTCATTTCTATACATTGATTCAAAGACAAAGACAAAGATATTTTATTTCAAGTAGGCCACCAAGCGGCACTTTTGAACGTTACATTTTATAAATGATAATAGTTGATTCTACCGTGCATTCGGAAAGTAGCTTGTAATGGAGAAGAATGCACAAGAAACTCCATACTAACTATTAAAAAAAATATATACAATATTTAGGTACATAAGTACATACCTTGATGAATGAAATTGAGTTTATACAATACAAATATATTTATACAGTCTTCAGAAGGTCCAACAATAATTCAAAACAATAATGTTCTGCATATCACTTGTTTTTGCGCCCTAGTGGCTGTGGAGCAGGACTAGCATTTAGCCAAGCATTTTTACCAGTGATGTAATCCCCCAACTTATAATATGCCAGCCTGCATAGTGTGCGTTTTATACAAGTTTTAAATTTCGTCTCATTCAGTTCAAGAATGTGAGGAGGAATTTTATTGTAACATTTTGTACAGTACCCCATGAAAGATGAGGCTACTTTAGCCAGTCTGAAACCTGGTTGAACTAATTGGTCCCTATTTCTAGTAACATAATTATGTCTGTCGCCGTTTTTACTAAAAAGATGTAAATTCTTTCTCACGTACATGATGTTTTCATAAATATATTGACAAGGAACCGACCATGATGTTAATGTCCTTAAACAGTTCCCTTAGAGAATCGCGCCGGCGAAGGTTGTATATCGCTCTGATGGCTCGTTTTTGCAGAATAAAAATTGACTCAATGTCTGCAGCCCTTCCCCATAGTAAGATACCGTAAGACATTATACTATTCGTCTTCTACTAGCGTTATCGATTGTAGATTGTCAACTTGACTACAGGTGCGGGTTATGTAAGCGAGCGTTCAGGGTGTAAGAGGCTGAGAATGACCGGAATTTTATATTCATTTATATTATCTTTAGTTGCAGGAGTGTATCAAAGATTTGTATGTCAAAAATATTTTTAATGATGATGATGGTTAAACAGGTATATACCTGATAAACCATCATCGTCATCATCATTTCAGCCGAAAGACGTCCACAGCTGGACATACGCCTCCATCCTCCTCTCCTTTTCAAACTATAGTTAGTGGTTACTGCCAGCCTGCATATTTCCACCGCTGGTCAAAGGACTCTCTTCTCCCCTGATGACTTCCAGATTCTTCGATGCAGGTCTTATGCGGACTACAGGTCGTTTGCTTTATCCAGTTCGCCTTGCTCGTCGTTTAACCATGATTCACTAAAATAGTAATTTATGCTACGGTTATATAATAGGGGTTATTAAAACACGAGTGTGGGTTTATTGATAATAGTATCACACGAGTGTTTTAATATCTAATTATATGCCGTTGCATACACTATTTTATCTTCACTCATACAGTTGAAATAAAACCAAATTGGAAACGGAGAAAATATGTGGTATGGTGGGCGATTTAGGTGCGCATCCATAGACAATGACACTTTTTTCCTACAATAAGTTAGCCTTCCTCAATAGTTGTGTACCTTTCTTCATCGAAGAGAATCCTTTGAAGGACTCTTTACAAAAGAGCTAGCCAGACAAAGCTTGTACGAGTACATACTTAACTATTGAACAGCAATTTTATGGTTTCGCTTTGAGAAAGCATTATGCTCGATGAAATATGCAAAAGTTCACAGTTTATGTTTTATCATTATTTTATCCTACTAATATTATAAATAATTAATGAAAGAAGAATCGCCAAACTTAAGTGGCTTTGGAGTCGGCGAGGCAAATTACTCGCAGGATGGATGGCCGATGAGGCCGAAAAGTTCTGGAGTGGCGACCGAGGACCGGAAGAAATTGCTTTGGAGACCTCCCACTAGCTGGACCGATGACCTGGTGAAGTTTTCGAGGATCCGCAGGATGCGAGACGCACGGGACCGGACAATTTGGCGACACTTGAGGGAGGCCTATGTCCAGCTGTGGACGTCTTTCGAAGACCTCCCACTAGCTGGACCGATAACCTGGTGAAGTTTTCGAGGATCCGCAGGATGCGAGACGCACGGGACCGGACAATTTGGCGACACTTGAGGGAGGCCTATGTCCAGCAGTAGACGTCTTTCGAAGACCTCCCACTAGCTAGACCGATGACCTGGTGAAGTTTGCGAGGATCCGCTGGATGCGAGACGCACGGCACCGGTCAATGTGGCGACACTTGGAGGAGTTCAATGTCCAGCAGTGGACGTCTTTTGAAGACCTCCCACTAGCTGGACCAATAACCTGGTGATATTTGCGAGTAGCCGCTGGATGCGAGACGCACGGGGCCGGTCAATGTGGCGACACTTGGAGGAGGCCTATGTCGAGCAGTGGATGTCTTTCGAAGACCTCCCACTAGCTGGACAGATGACCTGGTGATGTTTGCGAGGATCCGCTGGAAGCGAGACGCACGGGGCCGGTCAATGTGGCGACACTTGGAGGAGGCCTATGTCCAGCAGTGGACGTCTCTCGCATGAATGATGATGACGATGACGTTATAAACGGGCAAGTTTACATTTGGCACAGAGATAGATAGACCTACATTTTATCCAGGTATAATGTTTCCTTGGGATAAGAATATACTTTTCACGCGGCCGAAGCCGCTGGCAGAAGCTAGTATTGAAATACACAAGTTAGTAACAGCGATCAATGGAACTAAAGAACAAAAGACACCTTAGAAATCGATATTTACGTTGGTTTAGCCGAAATGAAGCCTCAAAAGCGTAAACAAGATATAATGAATACCGCAGTCGACTTCAAAGCCAGACGACAAAAGTTTGAACATTCAGTCAAAAACCAGAGGACATCAAAGATAAAAAGGGCGACTGAATATTTAAATGACTATAAAATACTTCTTACGATGACAGTTCATTTAAACTAATATAATATCTACTTCTTGCATATCTAAGAGTTTGAGACAACTTTGTTTATTAAGACGACGACTCACGCAAACGACCTTGAGGGAACAAAACGCGCACTCGTTTCACACCCGCGCGACCCAAAAATTAGTAGTTTTTTGTATTTTCCTTATTATTCTATGACTTAAAAAAAAAAGCCTCAGATCAAAATGTAGGTAATTGAATTATCTTTGAGATGGTGTTGATTTCATTGAAATACGTCCGTTTATCCGTTTTAGACATAACTTTACAAATAAATTACACTATGTTTTACAAATAAAACTCAAAATTTGCTCAGATCAAATTATTAAGAAAATAGTCTAATATAACATATATTTTTTTCAAAGAACTACGACTAGCCATTTAGACGTGATTCTCATTTTAAAATCAGCTACTCAAGGGAATCGGCGCCTTAAGTTTTCAAAAGGTAGGCATACTTTAAAAGTAAATGTTTGATTACGAAAATAAAAAGTTACAGTATTGTTTAATATCGTTCTTCAAAGTTAGAGTGAACAGGCTTCTTCTGGGTAAGCTTACTCCATCGTTAACTTTGTCTCTATCACCTCTGACCTAGAGAGTCAAAAGCAAACCCATCAAAAATAAAAAAAATAAAGATTTTTTACTCCGGCAACATGCGTGGTTCTTGCAAAATGGGTCACGGTCACGGGAGACAATCATAAAAAAAGTGAAAAACTTCCAACCAAATCCTATGTTGCTAATAGGCAGTAACATACATGGTCTAAAAGCTACGTTTTTGTACATTTTGGTAAAGATAATAACAATAGTCAAGTCTTCAACACCGACCGTGTTTAATTTATGTCAAATTGTGTCAAACCAATAGGGAACTATCCGCAAAGCTGAGCTCAGATGTCGCCACAGGAATCAGTGTAAACAAACCAAACTGTCAAGCTGGCCGGCCGGCTTTTTAGGATCATATGGCCGGTTTTATTTCTGAAAAACAAAACACTGGTGCATTTTTGACCAACAGTTAGCAATATTATTATTTGGTTTTTGGACGCTAATTATTCTTAAAAACAGTAAATAAAGTTCCGATAACCACAAACAGTAGTAGTTGTCATGTTGTTAATTTATTTACTCCACTCCGTCAAGCGCCATCTGGCGGGAGCAATTGGCAGTAATGTTCCCTATTGTCGAAAGAAACGAAAGCCGTCATCAAAACCATAAACAATGAATATATTTTCCATGACGTGCACAACCGCCCTCATACTCCCCATCACGCTTCATTCCTATCGAACTCTCATTGTGATCGCCATCTCCCTTGACTTGCGCCTCTTGCGACATTGACACGTCGATATAATCTGTGCTGCCCTTGACAAGAGCTCGATAGAACTCCTCAGTATTGTTTGTGCAGATTTAGCTGCATTGTGATGGTAACTGGCTGGTTATCGCAGACGTCAGATGAAGCTCATTTGACCGGGAGATTAGACTCATTTCTTTTAGAAAAGCTTGAAGAATGGATGGGTTGACGTGGTTGAACCACAGGTTTGTTTGGTCTTTTAATGTGACTACGAGGGTTGAACTTATGTAATTTGAACTGTGGCCAGTATACAGAGGGTACAAAAAATTCTATGATGCTCTCAGTGAAAATTACCCATTTCAAACAAATATACAATTTTACCTATTTATATTATTAGATAAAATTGTACCATGCAAAAATTGTTGTTGAAAAATGTGCTTTGCAGCAAACTTATACTGATACATTGCTTCTTGAATAAGGCTTAAGGTTACACTAGTCGAATTTTTCCAAACAAAATATGTATTCTCGGGATTATTCCACTGCTTGACGATGTACGTTCAAAATAAAAAGTGATATCAATTTGTCTCATCATTATCTAGCCCTGTATGGAAGCAAAAAAGTAAAAAAAGAAAATATTTGAAAGTTATGAGCGTCGAAAGTTCCGCATTTCGACACTAATTTTAACGCATTTTCTGGCGCAAATAAATACCATAAGAAGACGGAAAATTGCAAAACAGCCTCCATACAAGGATATATTAGTAGTTCAACAATGCATATAATTTTACTTTGAACAGATATATTTAGTCGTTTTTTTATGATATCTAGACTGCCAAAGGTCTATTTATAAAATTTCGCGCGCTCGGTTTCGTCCTAAATCATTATCCATTTCGCTACAAATTTGCAAAAGTGTGTATTCGTACGCGAACTAGCTTCCTACTGCTCATCACAGCATCTATCTCTTCCGCACGTGTTGTCGGTTGATATAAATGCATTTTAACCCCGCGCACAAAATAGTTCGTGCTGTCGACTAGTGTACCCTTAACACGCACTGCGATTTTTATTCGCGCGAATAAAAATCCCTCTCACAGAGAGGAGGCCTGTGTCCCAGCAGTGGGAATATTAATAGGCTGATGATGTGATGTGATGTGAATAAAAATGCTGCTTCATATATTTCCATACGTCACAGAATGGGCGGAAAAAAATTCGCGCGAATAAAAATCTCAGTGCGTGCTATGCCTAAGGTTACGAAGTTGCTAATTACACCACCACTTGAAACGATGCGGCTAAACTTTGGACACGCTGTCTTATGTATTTAGGCCGCGACGATCTTAAACCAACGTTTCAGGTTATAGCGAAATGCTCTTCAAATTTCAGACCACTATTGTAAAGCTCATTTAAGAGCGAGGCCAAACAAATGTAATTTTATAAGTTGTGAGTGGCGTTTTTTGAGTCGCGTAATTTACATTTTACTGCAATATTTCACTCATTTTACGTCGCCGTGTGGTACAAACCGAATGCAGCGTAAATACCGTGACTCATTTTACGCGACACATAACTCAAAAAAATACGCTCGTTTGGCCTCACTCTTAATTAAGGACTGGCAACAACGATGCGACTACAATTCTTCAAAGAAATGATTCCATCGCGATCATCGTAAATCGCAGAAAATTAAAAAAAGGTCGTATTTAAAAAAACAAAGTGATTTTCTTTTTTTTTCTTTTTCTATGTATTATTTATTAAATTTTCTCTCGCCGCCAACTATAACTTGGGCCGTTGCCTGTCGGAAATATCGATACCTGTCAATGACAGCGCGGTCGGGGTTCGATGCTCGTTCTGTGAACTTAATGAAAACTGAGGAAATTGTTCTAGAACCACTAAATGGGCTGTCGGTTTTGCCTTGGGCATGTTTAGTGGTTAGAATGTATCTTTTAAAGGCCGGGAGAACATGGGTGAAACTTTATAGTGAGAACGTGTGTGGTGTATAAGTTGTAGTATTGAATAGCCATTTATTTTTAAAACTGTCTGTATAATACTTGCCTATAATATTTTCTACTTTTCGAGTCGATGGATAACTCTTCAAATATTTTGGGACCAGTGCCCACTGGTCTGTTTGCCACGCCAATCGCAGCATCAGGTAGGCTGCTGCAAACACAATTTGGTGAATTGGGGTTTTAAATACCCTTTTGATACACAATGCGAGTGCGGTATCCTTATGCAGAATATGACAATTTCTGTAGTGTCCCAAGTGTCCATACACCTCGACTTTAGAGGACCTAATGAACACCACTGATGCCTATTGCCGATGAAGAAGTAATCACATCACATAATCAGCCTATTAATGTTCCCACTGCTGGGACACAGGCCTCCTCTCTGTGAGAGGGCATGGGCCGTAATCCACCACGCGGGCCCAGTGCGGGTTGGTGGATGTCACATGTCTTCGAATTTTTGGTTCTAGGACATGCCGGTTTCCTCACGATGTTTTTCTTCACCGTTTTGAGAGCAGTGGTGATAAAATAATTTACACAAAGTAAAGCGCCTACCTGGGCTCGAACCCACGACCTACAACTTGTAAGTCGCGGCTGATACCACTGGGCCACCACTGCCACAGAAGTAATCAACAGAGGAAAATATATACCTATTCACCGACTTCTTAAAAAAGGATGTTATCAATTTGACACGTAAATATGTAATATTGTTCGAATTGCATAATATTCACATATGTTACTCTATGTAAGCTTGTAAACATGTGTGCCAAATTTCATAAGTGTATGTATGTATGTTTGTCCACGCATATCTCCGAAACTCGTAATCGGATCGTGATCATTATTTTTTACTGGATTAGGTATGTCTCAACTTAGTGAACATTATAAGTTTTATCAAAATCGGTTCAGCAGTTTTCAAGATATGGAACATACAACCGAACTCCTTAACGATAAACAGCACAGATGTGTAAATTGAGTTATTGTGGGTATTTTGTCAATCCTTTACATATTACTTACTATAGAATATGCTCACTTTTTAGTGATGGAGTGAAATATTTTTTCTTTCTTTCTTTCTTTCTTTATGTGGAGTACCAAAACTATTTTTGCTCTTTTTAGTATTTGGCTTTGGAAGTCGGTAATTTTTTTGTGGAATAGTTGTTTTTTAAAATCTATAAAATCACTTGAAATCAATGCCTTGTTTAAAGTTAAAACCGAAAGTTCTTTACGCCATGCCATAATTGAGATCTGAAGCGCCATTGTCTGGTAATTAAGTTTTCGTCATCGAGAGTCGGATGAAGTGGACCTAAAGTTCCCAGGATAGGCACTTCAACAGCCAGAATCAATGGCCATTGAGGAGGTCACAGGTGATACTGACATGCTTGTCTGTGTTGAAGACATCTGGACCTTGAGATTGTAGACTGCAAATACGTATGTATACGTCGCAGGCAAAATATAAAAATGGAGATTTGATCAAATCCCTAAGGAAGATGATCAATTTACAGCAGATGTTAAAAAATAAAGTGACGTGATAATTTCTCTAAAGAGAGTAAGTGATTTGATCAAATACTTTAAATGTTTTAGTGAAAAGATGAATTAAATGCGTCGGGACTGGCACATACAAAATATTTACAGCTCGGATTTGTAAATAATACTCTCATCATCTGCCTAGCCTTTTCCCAACTATATTGGGGTCGGCTTCCAGTCTTACCGGATTCAGCTAAGTGCCAGTGTTTTACATGGAGCGACTGCCTATCTGACCTCCACAAGCCAGTAACTGGGTAAACACGGTACCCCTTGCCAAGACTGGTGTCAGATCTCAAGCTTCTGACTACCCGTAACGACTGTCAAAGATCTTTAAATAACAGCCGGGACCAACGGCTTAACGTGCTTTCCGAGGCACGGAGGAAACTCGGTATGTTGAAATGGTCACCCATCCACGGACCGACCTCGTCGAGCGTTGCTTAACCTTGATGATCGACCCGTGCGGCTGTTATTATTTAGCCACGAGCTCCTTGTAAATAATACTCTACAGACTAAAATACACTCCTGTCTTATGTACTAGGAGATAGGACATTTTCTCCTTCTTATTTTTCAACTGAACAACCCGTGTGCTTGTTTTAGACACGGAGCGTTAAGTACCTCAGTAAACATGTTGTATTTCAAATGTTTGTCTCTGTATTTCTCGTCTACATTCTCCTGTATTTTTCTTTTTGTTAATGCAAGGACGATAATTTGTGTAAAATATATTACAGCAAAAAAATTATTAGATTTTTTCTTTCATAATATAAATTCTGTGAGACACATTATTTTCTGAACAGGGGTGACCATAAGCTCTTAGAGCAAGGTTATGTTGACTGTGCGTAAGGATCAGATGTAATATATCACTTGTATACACAGTCGAGCCATTATAGTTTTGACACGTCCATGGTACGGGGGCAGTCGACTTACACAAAGTGGTATTCTAGCAGCGGGATTGTCAAAAAAAATTAAAATGTGGATTGACATGCACTTCTAAAATGTCACCTGATCAATAATAAACAATTTCAACTTGTTAAAACTCTTGTATTTAAGTTTCCCTTGGACATTGTTGTCTCATCCCATACAAAGAAACCGTGTCAACGTTCTATACTGATTATTCTGATTATTTTTGTTCATCGATCGCGTTCGATTCCGTTCCGGATATAGATGGTGATCTAACTATCGCCGTAGAACGGAACCGAACGCGATCAATTTACAAAAAAATATCGGTATAATCAGATGCAAAACGCTAGTTACGTTGACAAGGTTTCTTTGTATGGGATGAGGCATCTGTATGCTAGTATTATATTATCTGTGCCTTGGACTTTCAACACACGTAGTTGGATTTTTTTAGAAGGGCCACCTAACCTAATTTCAATCCAGGTAAAATTTCCCAGCTAGCACTAATCTAAACGGGATGCGCTGCGCGTAGGAAATTGAACCGAAATTGCTTGGAAAAATATGCACACGGCATACCTTGAGTAGAGATAGAAAATGCTCGGTACGTGCTCCGTATACGGCCACGTTTGAAGACGGTCTTGTTAGGTGAGAAATTAATAGGGGCTTAGGAGTTTTGTACGTATTTGCAGAACTAACCGGTTTTCAAGAGGATTGGGATTGGGATTTACAAGCTCAGACCATTTTTTTTTAAATCTAGTCCTGTCCTATCCTACTGCCTATTATATACTTTAGATCTTTCTTAATATAATAAATGCGAAAGTTTGGATGGATAGATGGTTTTTGTTAATCAATCATGCCAGAACGACTGAATGGATCTGGATGAAATTTGACACAGACAAATTATGGTCTGGACGCGATAAGCAAAGACAAAGATATTTTATTTCAAGTAGGCCACCAAGCGGCACTTTTGAACGTTAGGTACATTAAAGTTCACAAGTTATAAAAGTTTGTTCTACCGTGCATTCGGCAAGTAGCTTGTTATGGAGAAGAATGCACAAGAAACTCCATACTTACTCTTTAAAAAAAAAAAGATATTAAAAGATAATATAAAGGCGAAAGTTTGTGAGTGTGTGTGTGTGTTTGTTTACATCTTCACGCTCAAACGGCTGGACGGATCTAGATAAAATTTGGCACAGAGATAGATTATAATCAGGAATAGCACATAGGATACTTTTAACGCGGGAATATGTTCCCTCGGGACAATTTTCGACTATCACGCGGGCGAAACCACTGGCAGAAGCTAGTAAGTAAATAATAATATCTTACCTAATGGTCCAAGATCGATAGGTAAGATATTCTTTTTCAGTAAGATATCTTTTTTACAATATTTAGTTACATAAGTAGGTACAAACATTAATAAATTCATATATGTGAGGACAATGCACCTAGAATAGCACTACACACTATACTACGTACAGGCATAAAGTAATAAAATTACTCACACATGTACTGTGCAGTTATATAATAGAAACTAGAATTAAAGCATTAAGATCCGAAGCAGTTAAGTTATGACCAATCCCAACTGACGGCGTCCGTTTACGAACATGACGCATGAATTGGCACCACCCAGCTCAAGCGTTGGTATAATGATGCCTTGGGATAATACAAAGCGGTTTCACCCGCGTGAATGTCGAAAATTAACGCGAGGGAACATTCCTGTCTATCATCTATATCTCTGCCAAATTTCATCAAGATCCGTCCAGCCGTTTGAGCGTGAAGAAGTAACAAACATACAAACACACTAACAGACTTTCGCCTTTATAAATATTAGTGTGACAAGGACTACAAACTATGTTGCACTGACTTATAAACCTATGGACTTGCCATACCTACGAAATTAGCGTGAATACCTACATAAATCGGGCAATTAAGATGGCTGCCCTTTGGCCAATGAGGTAGGCCATTTGCAACTGTTTGACAGCACAACTACATAGATAAACGAACGTTTACGGCACACAACTACCAATTTTACTCGGCAATCAACATGGCGACCGGTCACGCATAGACATGATTTTGACGTCACTCAAAAGTGTTACGAAGTTTAGTCCTTGACAAACATTTAGATGTCTCTCTTTTCATATGCAGTTCTTGGTTAGTTAAAAAGAGACAAAAAGCTTTTTGACATGCGTGTGTCGATATTATAGATATTTGTATAACTATTCTTCATATAGTAGAATATGCCGTCTCCATAGTTATCCTACCTCATTGCTTTGTTGCAAGGTAAACTTATTCCAGATTCCGGCACTCTTTTAATTAAACACCGCAATATCCTCAAGATAAGTATATCATCTGGTAGCATCTGTTCCCTATCTCACAGATTAAGAGATACGATGTAGTTACCTCTTAAGCGAAGGACCAACTGTTGCAGTTTTATTGTAGTAAGTATTTAAGTACCTATTCGCAGGCCGTAATACGAATTAAGGTTACACTAGTCGAAAATTCTTCCATACAAACGTAGTCTAGGGATTATTCCACTGTTTAACGATGTACGTTCAAAATAAAAAGTGATATCAATTTGTCTCGTCATTATCTAGCCCTGTATGGAAGCAAAAAAGTAAAAAAGTAAATGTTTGAAAGTTATGAGCGTCTAAAGTTCCACATTTCGACACTAATTTTAACGCATTTTTGGCCGCAAATAAATACTATAAGAAGGCGGAAAATTGCAAAACGGTCTCCATAGAGGGATAGATTAGTAGTTCAACAATGCAAATAATTTTATTTTGAACAGATAGATTTAGTCGTTTTTTCATGATATCTAGACAGCCAAAGGTCTGTTTATAAAATATCGCGCGCTCGGTTTCGTCCTAAATCATTATCCATTTCGCTACAAATTTGCAAAAGTGTGTATTCGTACGCGAACTAGCTTCCTACAGCTCATCACAGCATCTATATCTTCCGCACGTGATGTCGGTTGATATAAAAATGCATTTTAACCCCGCCCACAAAATAGTTCGTGCCGTCGACTAGTGTAACCTTAACGACCCTCTTACCTCTTAAGTGAAGGACCAACTCTTACAGTTTTATTGTAAGTAAGTATTTAAGTACCTATTCGCAGGCCGTAATACGAATTAACGCAGCCTCGACCATCTGGCGAGGATGTGTGTTTTTTTTTTGTTAAGTTAAGAGGAAACGGGGGCAGAGAGCGCCGACTGAATTTCCTTAGTAAAAAGCCTTTTCTTAATAAATGAAAAAAACCGGCTAAATGCGAGTCAACTCGCGCACGAAGGGTTCCGTACCATTATCGCAAAAAACGACAAAATTATCACGTTTGTTGTATGGGAGCCCCACTTAAATATTTATTTTATTCTGTTTTTAGTATTTGTTGTTATAGTGGCAACAGAAATACATCATCTGTGAAAATTTCAGCTGTCTAGCTACCACGGTTCATGAGATACAGCCTGGTGACAGACGGACAGACAGACAGACGGATCGCGGCGTCTTAGTAATAGGGTCTCGTTTTTACGCTTTGGGTACGGAACCCTAAAAAGGAAAACATAGGTACATAGTATTTTTTTTTTTTTTTTTAATCATTTATTTAATGAGGCTTTTTGCGCTGATGCGCCAAGCCAGCCTCGTAAGGTTATACATTATGTGTATTGTACAACAAATAATTAAATTTAAAAAAAAAACCTATAAAATAAACCTACCTAACATTTCGATGAAATGCAGCGCTCCCAAAAATCCAAAGCTACCGAAAAAAAAAAAGAAAAATCAATTACTTCGTCTCAAAAACACTTCCCTAACAAATTCATAAATTTTAATACTTTGTTCCGAAAGAGGCCTCCCAAGCAATACATTAACTCCACCACCGTACACATCACCGCCAACCGCCTCAAACAACAAAGTCCTTAAATCATCGAAAGCACTACATTCCAGCAAAATGTGGTACAAATCATCCAATTTCTGTAAGTAAATGTTACAAAAGGGGGATGGTTTTACACCCATCAAATTTAAAAAGCTATTGGTAGGTATATGACCAGACCTTACTCTAAACGCTAAAATTAAAAGTTCTCTTGAAAGATTACCAACATCAAACCAAGGAATCCGAGGCAGTTCCTGTTGGATAGTTCTATACCACAAACCCTTTCCCGCAGTTATAATATTAAAGTGGTTCTCCCACAAACTAAAACAAAACTTTTTCACACTAGGGATAAGCTCCGTAATATAGGGATTACTGGGTATAATTATGCCATCCGTAATAGCTTCTGCAGCAAGCTTGTCAGCTATTTCATTTCCAGAAATCCCTACATGGGAAGTTATCCACTGAATTTTTATATTAACTAAATTCATCTGCAAAATATGTATAATCCTAAGCGCTTCATAAGCTATCGGCATGCCTCGAACTCCTGACACACAGCGAATCAGGTGTTGAAGAGCACTTTTCGAGTCTGACAATATCACCACGTTTTTGTAAGACAGAGATTGAATGTATGATAAAGCCTCAACAATAGCCATCAACTCAGCTCTCATTATACAAGCATCATTACATAACTTAAATTTAATGCCAGTATTAGTCTGAACATCAAAAAATGCTGCTCCAACACCATGAGCATCTTTAGACCCATCGGTAAAAACATAATAATAATTATTGTACTTAATATCTAACATATTCGAAATTAACACCCTCAAATTAATCGCACTTGTTGTACGTTTTGGTACATTAAAATGATCAATATTACAATTTATACAATCTCTAACGTTAATATTTGAGACCCAAGTACCCATACTATACATATCCAATATAGGAGATTTATGAACAACATTGTTTTTAAACTTATTGTAAATATCAATCAAAATCGGTTTTTTCTTCTTTTGCCAATAGATATTCATACATAACTCGGATAATTCTTCTAATAAACCTACAGTTACATTATTACAAAAAGAGTTTACCCTTAACCAATATCTACAAGCCAACCAATGTCTTCTTACATGTAACGGTGGTAAGCAAAGTTCGCTTTCCATAACACAAATTGGTGTGGTACGAATAAAACCACCACAAATTCGCATTGCTCGATTCTGCAAAACATCCAGTTTATTTAAGTGAGTCTTAGCACTATTGCCATATAAAAAACTAGCATAGTCAATTCGACTTCTAACAAGAGAAATAAACAGTCTTCTTAAATGTTTAGGATGTACGCCCCAAGATTTTCCAGCTAAAATTTTAAGAATATTCAAATATTTATAAACTTTCTCACAAGTCTCGTTAATGTGAGCTCCCCATCGTAGAGATGAATCAAGCCACAAACCGAGATATTTAATTTATCAGTTTATGGAATATCTTTTAAATTGGTCCAATATTGGAGGAGGAAAGAGACGAGAGCCAAACCTTGAATTATGAGTTTTTACTAAGGAAATTCAGTCGGCGCTCTCTGCCCATATTTCCTCTTAAGGCAATTTGGATATAAAGGACGTAAGATGTTGAGAATACTTTTCTTTTTTTGATACCGATATTCGATATTCATAGCCGGTTAATTCTATTTGCCCCGATTGTAATTTTAATAACCTACCTACTTACTTTATCATATAGAGGGGCCGAGAAATAACTCGGACACTTCGACCCATTGGCATCTATTGTGGTAACCTAACCTAATCTAACCTACCTACTTACTACAAAAATGTGGAAACTAGCATAAAAATCTTTGATGTTTATTTCAAACTGAATTTAATTTTAGGTAGGAATTCGAAGCAAAACCTTAAGACGACGAATAACGCCAACGACCTTGAGGGAAAGAAACGCGCACTCGTTTCACACCCGCGCGACCCAAAATTTAGTAGTTTTTTGTACTTTCCTTATTATTCTATGACTTAAAAAAAAACCTCAGATCAAAATGTAGATAATTAAATTGTCTTTGAGATGGTGTCGATTTCATTAAAATACACCCAGCGGTTTTGGTGCGATTGTCGTGTTTTGTTCGTTTTAGACATAACTTTAGAAATTGTTGCAAGAGCGCAGGACGCATAGTACGGCACGCCAGCATCAATGATATTATTCGTCGAGCCCTTGTCACCGCCGGCGTACCAGCTGTATTAGAACCTAACGGCTTGGTACGTGACGATGGGAAGAGACCAGATGGCATGACATTGGTGCCGTGGAAGGTGGGTAGGCCTCTGGTGTGGGATGCAACCTGTGTCGACACCCTTGCGCCATCTCATATTCCTAGTTCGGCGGGCTGTGCTGGCGCTGCTGCTGCGGCTGCTGAGGCCCTCAAGCGGCGCAAATACTGTAACCTAATTGGTAATTACAGTTTTGAGCCGTTTGGGGTCGAAACGCTTGGATCATGGGGCCCAAGTGCACGTCTCCTTTTTAAGGAGATCTCTCGCCGACTGATCGACACCGTGCGTGACCAGAGGGCTGGCTCTTTCTTTGCGCAAAGAATCAGCATTGCCATTCAACGTGGCAATGCTGCCAGTCTTCTGGGCACGTTCCCGGATGACAGCGATGTGGATGAGTACTTCGACGCCTAAGTGTACCTTTCTTTTGTATATAGTGTAAGTAGTTAGTTTAATTTTAAGATTGTAAAGTTTACTTTTGTTTAGTGTTTAAGTATGTACATATATAATATTTTTAATGTCTAAAATAAATGTAATTACTAATAAAGGTATGAAAATACTTTAGAAAAAATAATTACAATATGTTACACGAATAAAATTCAAAATTTTCTTAGATCAAATTATTAAGAAAATGGTCTAATGTAACATATATTTTTCCAAAAATTCTCATTTTAAAATCAGCTACTCAAGGGAATCTGCGCCTTAAGGAACCGAAGCGAGAAATACTGGGGCCTTATAACGAATAATAGGATTCTATTATGATTGATTGCAAACATGCTTACTGTCCAGAAAAGGGATGGTGCTAGATGGTCATGTCTGACTCCGTCTCTATCTCTCCAATTCATTATGGTAAAACCGTCATCAAACCTGGTTTAGGTATGTCAGACTGCGCCCAAAAGCTCCTACCTAAAATACGACACATTATATTTTTACCTAAGTACCTTCATAAAACCGGTGTGGTGATAAAAAAGACGAATTTTGCAAAATGTAAATTGGAAACGTGTGTCGGAATAGGGAGGAGACATAAATCGTCTGGCTGTCTACATAATATGACTTGTGAATGTATACTTTTTGTATCACTATGTCTCCAAGGTTATAAATATAAAGCTGTTTTTTAGGGTTCCGTAACCAAAGGGTGAAAACGGGACCCTATTACTGAGACTTCACGATCCGTCTATCTGTCTGTCCTTCTGTCACCAGGCTGTATCTAATGAACCGTAATAGCTAGACAGTTAAAATTTTCACAGATGATGTATTTCTATTGCCACTATAACAATAAATATTAAGAACAGAATAAAATTAATATTTAAGGGGGTCTCCCATACAACAAACGTGATTTTTTTGCTCGATATTAATAACGGCAACAGGTAGACCGCTTCAAATATTCTGTGAATATTTAGTTGTATATTCACTTCAAAAAATAATAATTATTAAATTAAAATAAAATAAATTAAGAGGGGCTCCCATACAACAAACGTGATTTTTTTGTCATTTTTTGCGATAATGGTGCGGAACCCTTCGTGCGCGAGTCCGACTCGTCCAGTTTTTGTATCACTATAGTCTCCAAGGTTATAAATATAAAGCTGTTTTTTTTGTTAATTTTACACGTCTATGATATGGCAAGTCTGCGTCTTTATCTTCTTTATCTGTATCTAGAATATGCTGCACAGACAGTTGCAATGCGACAATGCGACGACGCATTTTCATATGATGTGTTGTGTGCATATTCTGACTGTAGAGCGATTTTCATGCAGAGACTGGGAAACACGATACTCTTAAGGCAAAACAGGAGAGAGCAGTAGTGGCCCAGTGGTACTGGCCGCGACTTACAAGTTGTAGGTCGTGCGTTCGAACACAGGCAGGCGCTTTACTTTGTGTAAATTATTTCATCACCACAGCTCTCAAAAACGGTGAAGGAAAACATTGTGAGGAAACCGGCATGTACTAGAACCAAAATTTCGAAGACATGTGACATCCGCCAACCCGCACTGTGCCCGCGTGGGCGATTACGGCCCATCCCCTTGCTCAGAGTGGAGGCCTGTATCCCAGCAGTGGGAACATTAATAGGCTGATGATGGCAAGACTGGTGTCAGATATTCTAGCTGTAAACTACACCATGTCTGTCAGCCAGGACCATCAACTTAACAACGGGTTTCGTACCCAAAGGGTAAAAATGGGATCCTATTACTAAGACTTCACGATCCATCTGTCTGTCTGTCTGTCTGTCTGTCCGTCTGTCTTTGTCTGTCTGTATATCCGTCTGTCACCAGACTGTATCTCATGAACCGTGATAGCTAGACAGTTGAAATTTTCACAGATGATGTATTTCTGTTGCCGCTATAACAACAAATACACACACACAGACAGCAGACTACCCCCTTTTTTATTCTAAGTTTTTTTTTAGTCCATCCAAAGGTTGTCTGGTAGATATCGCTGTCAGCGATAAGACCGCCTTTGTACCCGTAGATATAAGTTTTTCTTGAAAATGTGTATAATTTTATGGTGTACAATAAAGTATATTCTATTCTATTCTATTCTAAATACTAAAAACAGAATAAAAAAAGAATTTAAGTGAGGCTCCCATACAACAAACATCATTGTTTTGCCGTTTTTTGCGATAATGGTACGCCGTTCGTGCGCGAGTCGCACTCGCACTTGGCCAGTTTTTTTCATTTATATTTGTCAAATTTGCACACTAAGCCTCTGTGAACATTTTTTGAGGGTTCTAGTGCTTCTAAAGATAATTTATCATCAACAAAAAGGAACACATACGGTCATAGTATATATCTTTCATTTTCAGTTTATGGAATATCTTTTAAATTGTTCCGTTATTGGAGGAGGAAAGAGACGAGAGCCAAACCTCGAATTATGACTTTTTAATATGGAGATTCAGTCGGCGCTCGAATACCGACCCGAGCTGCTGTAATGTAATTATTTATCCGGGAGCTTCATCAAATAAACTATAGTAATGAATGAATCATTAAAAACGGAAAGCAAGCGCTCTCTATCAGAGCTTCACGCCGGCTCTCATTCAGTAAATAAATAGGATTACAGTTTGAACAAAAACTTTGTTAATTATTCATTAAACAACTTCGTGAGCAATTAATAGAGTTGTACTTCCTTAGAAAATGGGATATTTTAGTTAAACTAATTACACTAAAAGTTTGGTACAGATACTACTTGGAAGAAATGGCTTGGAGATTGCGTTTTAACTGGAGAACCAGTGTTCAGTGAATTCTAGAATATGCCGGTGATTGTATCTATAATGTTATTGAATATTTCGCCTTCTTAAGTTATTCTCAGAAGAAGGGTTTACTACGAAATCATGACAGAACTAAACATTCATGTTTTTAATAAATCAACTCAGACTATTACTGTCCGCGTCTACTGTTGGAAATTGACATTATCTTCTCCCAAACAATACTTATTGCGTAATGGATTCGGCAGGGCAACGCAACGCACGTTGCAAAAGTCCCATCGAATTTAGGCGTGGATGCGTTTGCGTGGGAAACTTTAGAGACGGAAGCCGATACCTTACTAATACACTTAGGAAGGATGTGGTAACGTCAATCAATAAATGTCACATTACTAACAGTCTTAACATATTTTTGACATGAAATGAGTATGACTTTAAGGTTTTAGATTATAAAATGCAGATTTTTGCTATACACATCGCGTCTTTCATCTCGCCTGTGCTTGGTCGATAACCTTGCCGAAGTCATTACGCAATGAGGCTGCCGGTCCTCTACCTTCCGCATCCAGTCCGTCCCATTTACCTTTTTAAGATCCACCATGGTACATCAGCATCTCACGTTACGCTTTGCCATTCTGCGTTCTCCTCTCCAGCAGACTAAAGGCGTAAGTGAGTTTGGCACGCCAAAGGTTATGACTCGATGAAAGAGTATGAAAAAATTCCATTTAAGACGACGACTAACGCCAACGACCTTGAGGGAACAAAACGCGCACTCGTTTCACACCCGCGCGACCCAAAATTTGGTAGTTTTTTGTATTTTCCTTAATATTCTATGACTTAAAAAAAAAGCCTCAGATCAAAATGTAGGTAATTAAATTATCTTTGAGATGGTGTTGATTTCATTAAAATACGCCCAGCGGTTTTGGTGTGATTGTCGTGTTTTTGTCCGTTTTAGACATAACTTTACAAATTAATTACACTATTTTATACAAATAAAACTCAAAATTTGCTCAGATAAATTATTAAGAAAATAGCCTAATAAAACATATATTTTTTTCAAAGAATTACGACTAGCCATTTAGACGTGATTCTCATTTTAAAATCAGCTACTCAAGGGAATCGGCGCCTTAATTGGAACGGTATTTCCAAAATTATTGGCCGCTTTCATTAGTGAAGATACGAAAGTATACGATGACACTTTTCGAAAGAGTCCAATATTTTTAGCATTACGAAAAAAAAATAAAGGGAATCTTTATTATTTGAAGAATTTAAAAATAATAGGTACCTACGTATGTTAACGGGACCCACGTCCAGTAGTGAACACATCATGAAATTATGCTCACATCGCACTGAAAATCGAATTGGAAAGTACTCCTTCGCGCCGGCAATTAGTTACACGTGCAAATTTCATTCGCACGTCTAAATTAACTCCACTCAGTGTAACAGGCGAAAATTTCACTGCAGTGTAGTATTTACCGCAAAACTTGGTAACTATCCAGCAATGTAGCGATGTTTGTTTAAATTGCGATTATTTTGCAGCTACACTGAAATTGAATCTAATTTCTCGCAGGCGGTGTGTGCGGAATCAATTTGGTTTTGCAGTGTATTTGTTATGAATAGGAAATCTTCCTTTATATTATCTGTGGTATTAAAAAGGCAGACAGACAAGCTTGACTCGACAGTGCGACAAACCGTTTTCATAGAAACTTTGAAAAATTTAATTGTTTTGCAAACAAATTCTTAGAACTATTTCAATAACATGGTTGTCGCGTCGGAAGTGTAAAATATTGTTCACTAGCTTCTGCCAGCGGCATCATCCACGTGAAAGTCGAGAATGATCCTGAGGAAACATATTCCCGAGATAAAAAGTATCTTATGTGCTATTCCTGACTATAATCTATCTCTGTGGCAAATTTCATCCAGATCTGTCCAGACGTTTGAGCGTGAAGAAATAACAAACATACAAACACACACACAGACAAACTTTCGCCTTTATAAATATTAGTATGAAGTTTTTTTTTTTTCTGATGGGTTTGCTCTTGACTGTAGTCTAGGTCAAAGGTGACAGAGACAGAATGAAGTGAAGTGAAGTGTGATTCGAACCTGGTTCTGAACGTTTCATGCGGTTGATGTCAGTTTCTGTATCAATAAATACTTATTATTTCTTTCTATGCACTGGCATGCCTATTCGGGCTTAGGGTTGTCAAACAGAATAGTAGTTTATGCAATGGTCATAATTATAATAGGGGTTATTAACGCAGCGCGCGCCTCCATAAACAATGACACTACTTTTCTACATTAAGTCAATGAGCCCATAACCGCCAATAAATTTAAAAGTAAAAGTGTGCTATAAAAATTAAAAAGTTATTTTACAATGCATGTCCTCGAAAAGAGCGTTTTCCAAGCAGCCAAACTGTGCGGACAGTGTCACTTTTTTTACTAGTGCTTTTTACTTTCCTGTACTTTTTTAATTTTTAACTCCAACGTCAGCCTGCCGCATAGAGATTTTATTATTTGAGAAAAGTTTTAAAATTTAGTTAAGTACAGATTATCATTCATATAAAAGGTAAAACAAAACTAATACTTCATTTAAGGCGTTTTTAATTACTCTAGATTTAGATTTTGATCAATAAATTAATTTTAAATATTCATTAAATATGTTTGGCAGAATGAATATTTTGCTCGTGCCTTTTTGCGTTACGACGTGACAGCTATTTACACATGCGCAGTAGATATGCCCGAGGAACTATGAAGTATGAACTATTAGTTAATCTGTGGATATGCTGAGCACCCTTGAATAAGCGGCTTTTTATTAATTCAGATAATTATGGTTCAGATTTTTTTTTATATCTTCGCACAATGCATAGTAAAATGTTGTATGATACACGTGCGTTAGATGATTTCCGACTCGTGTCGATTTATCCACTCACTCGCTTAGCTCGCTCGTGAATAAAAAGACCACTCATCGGAAATCACCTACTTTCCGCACTTGTAGCATAAATAACTATTATAATGCAGTTGTTTGAAAATCGAAGGAAAATGTTGCACTGTAATGGGTTTTTTTTTTTAATTTTTCTTATCTGCGAATATAAAGTACGTGTTTATACAATACTTTTTGAATTCATATTTGGAACATTACGTTGTGAGTGTAGATAAGATGATTTAACGGTTATATTGGTTGAATCACTATGAAGATGGTTTCACAAAGTATTCGATTGAAATAGTAGACAGGATTTTAGCTTTTGTGTCTGTATTTCCAACCATCCCGCCTGACAAGGTGTTCAAAATATCAGTCTGGCAAGCCTATTATAAACTTTAATGGAGTGTCAATCACTTTAGTGAAGCTTGCGGCTCAATGTAAACAGAATAAGCTTCAGACAAATTGCAATATCGTATCTCTTGCTTCATAAAGCCATTTCTTCGTAATATTAAAATTTAAATCACCTATCTTTTAAGGGTACCGTAGTCAAAAGGCAAAAACGGAACGGTGTAGGGTATTGTTGAATTTCATATTAAAATTATTATAATGTTTAAGTGACATTTTAAATAATAATAGTAGGTGAATGCGCTTCTAAAGATACAACTGAAAACTTAACTTTGTTTTTCATTGTTCATTTGAGAAAGAGTGAGTACTTTGAAATAGACAAATTTTTGCGGTCGATAGAATTAACACCGTGCACTCGTCTTGACTACGGAACCATTCACTGTGCGTGGTCCGACACGCACTTGACCACTTTTTCAGAAACAGTTTAATTTCATTTTTTATGCAGTCGCCCCAATTTTTAACACCACTTTCGAATAATAAATAATAAAAAGTCCTTCTTAATTAAAATGGGTACATTGCGGAACAAATGTCAATTTTCTAACTCAATTCACTTTTTCTGTAAAGGAAGTAATATTTCCGACACGATTTCCTTTGATCATTCCATTTCCCAGAAAACCGTACTGACAACTACTTTTCATAACATCGGACATTTACCCCGAGTTCTATCAAGTCCGCATAATTTACCCCTTCGAATGCTTTTACCCACTTAATGAAATTCCGTCATATTTCTTTTTCAAGTTTATGCTAGAAAGTGAGTGACTGATCGTTTTCTCAGAACAGAAAATGTTATAAAACAAAATTTTATTAGACGCTGGCTCTTCCTTTTTATGTAACATTTTCGTGGTCTACAGAAATCATATCACGGGGACATTATGAGATTCAACGTTCATGTTTGAAAAGAGAACAAGATGCTGTATTGCTTAGAAAGTACCCGCCTTCAGATTTTTTTAAGCATTTGGGATCCAACGGAAATAGTTTTTGGGATTCAACGACAATAAAATGAAATCGTCCTGCATTTTTTAAATTTGTGTTCCAACGGAAATCAATCATCAATCATCATCAATCAATACATATAATAAATCTGTAGAAAAATATTTTATGTACATCGAAAAAAATTCCAAAAAAAATAGCCAGGGTGTTAAAGGATAACCAACAGAACCCATTTCTAGCATTTTTGGAAATTTTGTCTGTTTGTCTGTTTATCTGTTTGTCTGTTTGTCTGTTTATTTGTGCACGCATCACGTGAAATGTACGAAACCAATGTAGATAACTTTTATACATACAAATTGTGCGTATCTTTAAGAATTACTTAGTTTTTGTTTCATCGCAATCGGTTCACTCTATCAAAAGTTAGATGAATTTAAAGTGTTCAAGAAGTAAAATTAACACAACACACGCAATTCAGATACTTTGACAGTTGAACTCGGTATTCGATAGATGGCGTTGTGCATTTAAAGTCATTTTCTGAATCGCGGTGTTAAGATTTTACGCGAAAGAATGACCCTAGAAAAAAAAATGGTATGTAGTATGTATATTTTTTAACCGACTTCCCAAAAAGGAGGAGGTTCTATGATCGACATTATGTATGTTATGTTTTGTTTTTTTTTTTTTGTGTATGTTCACCGAATTCACCGATATCTCCATCAATTGTATACCGATTTCAAAAAATCTTTTTTTGTTTGAAAGAGTATGTTCCGAAATTGGTCCCATTTTAATTTGGTGTAGGACTGACGAAGCAATTCGAAGATTGATATACAACAGAACTCTTCAATAAATAACGGCAAATCTCTCGGAATTGCTGCAATCGCATGTCTGTTTGTTGTTTATACCATTTCATAACATAACATCACGCCAGTACGCTCTTAAGGGGTACGCAGATCTCTCATTTCACTGGTTATGTTCAAGTTTCATGATATTTGGGTAATATATTCTGGCGTTATACGAGTAGGTAACTTACTAAACAACTTGCCTATTAGGTAGGTACAACTAAAAAGTGAAAAATAAAAAAACTTTTTACAAAAAAATACTACCGTCTTCCAAATAAAACTACAAAGTGAAAAATAACTTTATTTTTGGAAGTCGGTGTCTTTCGTAGGTACCAATTTATTGCGTTATGGACACCGAATTCCAAAAATAAAGTTATTTTTCACTTTGTAGTTTTATTTGGAAGACGGTAGTATTTTTTTGTAAAAAGTTTTTTTGAGTATGTGGAGTAAATCTGTAGAAAAATATTTTTTGTACATCGAAAAAAATTCCAAAAAAAATAGCCAGGGTGTTAAAGGATAACCAACAGAACCCATTTCTAGCATTTTTGGAAATTTTGTCTGTTTGTCTGTTTATCTGTTTGTCTGTTTATTTGTGCACGCATCACGTGTAATGTACGAAACCAATGTAGATAACTTTTATACATACAAATTGTGCGTATCTTTAAGAATTACTTAGTTTTTGTTTCATCGCAATCGGTTCACTCTATCAAAAGTTAGATGAATTTAAAGTGTTCAAGAAGTAAAATTAACACAACACACGCAATTCAGATACTTTGACAGTTGAACTCGGTATTCGATAGATGGCGTTGTGCATTTAAAGTCATTTTCTGAATCGCGGTGTTAAGATTTTACGCGAAAGAATGACCCTAGAAAAAAAAAATGGTATGTAGTATGTATATTTTTTAACCGACTTCCCAAAAAGGAGGAGGTTCTATGATCGACATTATGTATGTTATGTTTTGTTTTTTTTTTTTGTGTATGTTCACCGAATTCACCGATATCTCCATCAATTGTATACCGATTTCAAAAAATCTTTTTTTGTTTGAAAGAGTATGTTCCGAAATTGGTCCCATTTTAATTTGGTGTAGGACTGACGAAGCAATTCGAAGATATACAACAGAACTCTTCAATAAATAACGGCAAATCTCTCGGAATTGCTGCAATCGCATGTCTGTTTGTTGTTTATACCATTTCATAACATAACATCACGCCAGTACGCTCTTAAGGGATACGCAGATCTCTCATTTCACCGGTTATGTTCAAGTTGCATGATATTTGGGTAATATATTCTGGCGTTATACGAGTAGGTAACTTACTAAACAACTTGCCTATTAGGTAGGTACAACTAAAAAGTGAAAAATAAAAAAAAAAATTACAAAAAAATACTACCGTCTTCCAAATAAAACTACAAAGTGAAAAATAACTTTATTTTTGGAAGTCGGTGTCTTTATTTATTTATTTATTTAGACTTCATGCACAAAAGGTACAAAGGCGGACTTAATGCCTTAGGCATTCTCTACCAGTCAACCAAGGGTGGTGAAGAGATAACATGGCAGGTGCATTGTTTAAACAATTAATAAAGAAAATAGTTGTTATTAACATACTTAAATAAGTAAAATTCACGTACAAAATATAATACAATATAATATATACTTATATAAAATATATATTTATGAAGTAACAGAGAAGAATAAAGTGAGATGACTCTTCTTAGTTGTGCTGAAAATAAATCCGCAATTTCCGCTTGAATGCAAACCGACTTGTAGCCGTCCTGATCTCGAGAGGAAGCGCGTTCCAAAGAAGAATGGACTGAATATTGAAGGAAGAGTGAACAAAATCAGTAGTATGAGAAGGACAAAGCAAGAGGAGATTATTGGAAGAACGCAGATTCCGAGCATGTGAAGAACATAGATATTGAAATTTAGACATAAGATATGAAGGAGGGGTGGGGGAATTGAGTAGGGTGAAAAGCGTAGTCAAGGCGCGTAAACTTCTTCTCTGGCGAATCGGCAACCATTTTAGCTCAGACCTGTAGTTCGACACATGGTCATACTTTCTGAGGTTAAATATGAATCTAATACAGTTGTTCAAGACCCTGTCTAGCTTATCCAGTAAGACCGCGCTCAAGTCAAAGCAGCACACGTCACCATAGTCAACCACTGGGAAAATTAAAGTCTGCACAAGCATAGTTTTCGTTTTGGCTGGCAAGAACCTCCTCAAACGATACAAGGATCGCAAAGTACCGCTGGCTCTCTGACTGATACTGGACACATGACTTTGCCAGCTAAGTGTTGAGTCAAGATGCAAACCGAGATCTTTCACACTAGGGCTAATGGGAATGACGGAACCATTGAAAACTATCGGGGGAAGAGAGCCAACCGCCACTCTACCCATCATGCGCGGGCTTCCAATAATAATGGCCTGACATTTTGTGGGGTTTACGGACACCCCAAATCTGTCAGACCAATCTTTGATAGCATTCAAGTCCCGGTTTACATCTTCTATGGCGTCAGATAATTCTTCGATCCGCGCCGCTGTATATAGTTGGAGATCATCGGCATAAAGATGATACGAACACCGAAGATAGTGAGTTATAAAATTAATGAAGATGGAGAATAATAATGGAGATAGAATACCGCCCTGTGGAACACCAGCATCCAGGTCACGCCAATTCGACGAAGTCTCATCGACACGAACCGACTGCCGACGTCCCCGAAGATAAGAGGAGAACCATTCCAACGCCTCGGAAGAAACCATAAGATGGGAGAGGATAGATAGGAGTATATCGTGACTGACAGCGTTAAAGGCATTGGAGAAATCAATTAAAACTAACACAGTGACCTTAGTATCCTCCATTGCTTCTCTAACGTCCCCAGTCACTTTAAGGAGTGCGGAGGCAGTACTGTGGCCAGGTCTGAATCCAGACTGGAATGAGCTTATAAGATTGTTTCGGTGAACAAATTCCGAAAACTGCTTGTGAACGCAAGCTTCGAGCACTTTGGATAGGAACGGGAGAATGGAAATTGGACGAAAATGACTAGGTAGGGAGGGATTTGAAATTTTAGGAAGTGGACGCACGTAGGCCATACGCCACAAGGATGGGAATTGACCGGAATCGAGAGAGAAATTGATGATATGAGTAATAGGTGGGAGAAGAAGGTCGAGGATCAAGGTGACCATGTAACGACTAATGTCATCATGGCCCACAGCCTTAGATTTTATGGACAGGATGATCTTTTTAATTTCATCCTCGGCGGCCGGAGAAAAGCGAAATGGTTCTATGATAGGACCGGGTAGGCTAGTAATGGAATCAACCGTCTGTGATAAGATTTGGGGATCCAAACGGCAAGTGGTTGTGAAGTGACGGTTGATTTCATCCAGACCAATCGTCTTGGGGAAATCCACATGACGATTCCTACCAATACCGAGAGTTCCGAGGAATTTCCAGATATCGGCAGGAGAAGAGGCAGAAATGTTTTCGAGAATATGGCGGCGTTTGGCGTTGCGTATCATCTGATTACACCGATTTCTTGCAACTCTGAAGAGGCACTTATTTTCTTCACTGCGATCCTTTTTAAATTTACGAAAGGCCCGATCCCTGCGTCTCATCGCCATACGCACCCCCGTCGTCAACCATGGAGCAGGTGGACGCCTAAGCTTAACTTTCTTTACAGGAGCATGTCTGTCGTAGAGGGCAAGGATCGTCCGATTAAAGACATTCAGTTTGTCGTCAACCCCTATTGCCGCTGCAAGATGACCCCAATCAAGTTCCGAAGCATCCTGACGCAGCCTCTCAACATCCAAACGCGCAAAACAACGTATGTGCAGAACTCTAGGGACAGGTTTAGGTGGTTTTAGGACATATGAAAGGAAAATGAGGTCATGGTGGGAAAAGCCAGGTGCAGGACACTGACCATGAGAAGAAACAAGGGAAGGAGTGGATGTAAGGATTAAGTCGAGCCACGTGTCATCGCCTGAGGCATTGAGATGAGTAGGCTGCAGCGGAAGAACATGGAGACTGACAGACTCAATGATGTGAAGGAGTTTATGGGAACGAGGGGATGGATGACTAAGGTCTGTGTTAAAATCGCCCATGACGATACAATGTGCATACTCTGACCCTATCGGTTCCAGTGCCAATTCCAGGTTGGAAAAGTAGTCAACAGCGGGTGGACAGTAGACTACACCAAGTAGAGTCTTGACACCTTTGACATAGATTTCCAGAAAGAGGTACTCAGCAGAAGCACTATAGGGTGAAGGAGAAGAGGCAATGATTTTGAAAGGGAAATCACTACGGAGATAGATGGCGACACCACCTCCTCCCTTTCCAATTCTATCGTTGCGGATGAGAATGAAACCGGGAAGAGGGTAGGTGGTAGAGAGAAGATGAGGTTTGAGCCAACTCTCCGAAATCAGCACGGCGTGGACATTGGCGTCAGAAAAAGTGTCAAACAAATCATCGTAGTGACTTGGCACACTTTGTGCATTAATATGACAGACATTAAATAATTGATCACTTTGTCGATCAAAGCTCCGACGCACAAAGGCACCAAGGGTGTCGGTCAAGGAAGTGAAACTTGCATTAGCGGAAGAGATAACGGATTCAACGGCTGAGTGAAAAGAATCGTCGTTGGAAGACATAAAATAAAAATAATATAAATACTTAACAAAAATACAATTAAATAATACCTGACGGTGCAACACCACTATCTGTGCACCACCCACCAGCCGCACCAGTATAATATAATTATATACCACTACAACAGCATAAAAGACAAACAATCAAATATGAAACAAAAATAAATCAAACACAAACGAAAGAAAGGACACTTGAAACAGCTATATACTTGAAGCAATAACGAAAATACGTTGACAAAACACAAAACAAACATAGAACGAAAATATACTATACAAAGTTACATTTAGTAATAACAAGACGCAATTGACAAAACACAAAACAAACAGTACAGCGGAACATATGACGTCACATTAGCATTACAAGAATGTAATATTATATTTTTTTATCGACAGACGGGCGACAGTGACATTATTATAAATTCAAATCATTTAGAAAAAAAAAGAAACTATTCATATACCCTCACAATCATTTTACAGAAACATAAAATAAAAAAATAAAAATCATTAAGCGGGTAGACGTGCAATATAGAAATATAATGTTTACGTGTATTATGACGACCCAAACACAAGAAAATAAGTGTAAATAGTTATATCGTGTAAATTGTGTAAATAGTGTACCTATATCGTGTAAATCGTATAAATAGTATAAATAGTGTATATCGGGTAAATCGTGTAAATAGTATAAATAGTGTTAATTTATCACTGATTTCGACGCACTTCAATACCTGTCCTGCTCCCTGCTGCAGCAGTTAATTCCCCAGTCTTCTTCGGGTACTTCGCCACCAAGGGATTGAGTTCCTCCAAAGAAGAAATTTTGTGCCGTGCTCCGTCGGGCGATCTGACAATGATGATCCCGTCCTGAGTCCAGCATGCCTGCATCCCGAAGTGCGAACGCGCCGAACCAAAAACAGCTTGCCTAGTCCTGGTCAAGAACTCCTTGACTGTAACCATGGAGCCCTTTAAGGCAGACTTCGCCCGCCAAACCGCAGACTTGTGGTCCACATTGGAGAACCTCACCAATACTGGCCTGCTGCGCGTAGGACCTTTGCTTGATGACCCCAGCCTGTGACATGCTTTGATGGAGGAAGCAGTAATATTCGGCAGAGCCAGTTTACTGTGCAGTATGTCCAGCACCAGAGCCTTGCAGTCTTCTTTGTCAGCCTCAGCAAATCCGGTGAATATCAGGGCTTTGCGACGAGAGCGTGTCTCCAACCCGTCCACCATACTGGAGCACTCTGTGATCTGCCTCCGTAAAAGTCTCAGCATTCCGAACATCAGCTCTCTGAATGTCCGGAACTCCTCAGCGATCTTGGCGACGGTGTCCTTCGCGGGTCCAGCACACTGAATTTGCGCCTCCAGCTCATTCATCTTCTTGGTAAAACACTCTTCCAAGTTCTTCTGCGCAGATTGGATGTCGTCCAGCTGAGACATTATGACGTGAGTAGTAACTCTCTCCTCTCAGTAGTTCCAGTAGTATCTTCTTACAGTGTCTTTGAAAGCACTGGTGAACAGCTGGTAGGTGATGAAGTTTTGCTTTATTACATGGACTGTATTGCCAATATAAGGATGTGGTAATAAGTGGCTTATAAAACCAATATTAGTGTAGAAATTGTGGAAAAATACTTAATTAGAATTTAATCAAAATTACGCAAATAAAACGCGTCTTTACTTATATACACCTACCGCCGAAAAAAAGTCTTTCGTAGGTACCAATTTATTGCGTTATGGACACCGAATTCCAAAAATAAAGTTATTTTTCACTTTGTAGTTTTATTTGGAAGACGGTAGTATTTTTTTGTAAAAAGTTTTTTTGAGTATGTGGAGTAGGCAGGCAGGCTGGTAAGTATGGTAGGGTTGGCAGGCAGATGACGGGAGCGAAGCCGCGGGCACAGCTAGTACTTAATAAAGTTTTGTCGGATCCAACGCCAAAAATATTAAACTAGTATTCAAAAGTGGGATCCTACGAAAATAAAACGAAAATTCGGAGACTACGAATGATAAAAGTGGATAGACCTTGACTTACCAAATAATGTTCAAATGATGGCCATATTACGTTCAAAGTAGTTATCCATCACGGAAGGTCTTGAACTTCACGCTTCATCTCACTCCACGTTATTCCTACGCTTCTGTCAACAAGATACGACGCCGGGTGTGACGGGGACGGCCATGCTTTCTTTTCCCCTCGGACCGTGTGGTCTAAATCTTACCTTGGGGTACAATCAAGATTTCCGCTTGAAAATGCAAAATAAAACAATTATTAAAGTGCTTTAACAAAGTTAAAAACACGGTACCGCCAGAAGGGCTTAAAAACAATGAGAACTAGCCCAACATTAAACCTTTAGGGATTCCAGCTACAAGAACTTAAAACAAAATGTAAATTACTTTCAAAACAGAGTATTTCTACCCAAAGGACTAAACAAAAATAAAACTCATAACTTGGTCTCCAAACTGAAATTATAAAGAAACAATAGAGTTCTCTTTAAATATTACGATTGTTATAAACAATAATTTTATTCATTGATGAATTTTGTGAGGAACGATATCAAAGAATAAGTTTGACAGGGCAGAATGGAAGAAGAAAACGTATTGGGCCAACCCTAAGTAACTTGGGAAGAGGGCAGGAAAATGATGATGTTAATTTTATTTATTCAATTTTTTCTAAAATCAACACAAACGTGCAAAGTATCGACCATTGATTGGAAGTTCATCTTCAACAGCCTACAGCAGTCTTCTGCTGCACTACACATAAGCCTCTCCATTCGCCCGTTTTTTATCTCTATTCTCGGCAACTGTCATACAGCTTTAGAGTCTGGCTATTTTAACTATGCAGAACTCATAATTGGTATCCCCAAAAGTTTTGTATGTGTCATGCTTTTACATCTGTCACTGGTGGTACTTGAGCTGTCAGATTGCTTACGCTGTATTTTGTTTTTAACAAACTCAATTTGAAAAATGGTTAAACGTGTTTGAAGTGGAGTTCGAGAGTTATTATATTGCATGTTATGTAAATCTCAAGATGTGGCGAAACATCACGATCTCTTTCTTAGCCAAAAACGACAGTGTTTACAAGATAACGAAACGTTGACGTGTGCGTCTATCTAATGATTTTGTCTTATTTTTTATTTATCATAATATATAATTCAACTAAGATCATTTTTTCGAATACTCTTACGCCTGTTCATGTTGTTTACAAGAAGACCGTTTCAAGTTACAACATTATGAAGCAAATCAACAAACTTTGTGGTTTTGCGGTAATCACACATGAGGAAACGGTCACTCACTGTGACGAAAACTGTATCAAACCCACACTGTATCGTACTAAAGTTACAATAATTTACCAGGAATGATTCAGGATATAAACAAAGCAGCCTAGCAAAAACAATAAAAAAAACCGGCCAAGTACGAGTCGGATTCGCGCACGAAGGGTTCCATACCCAGAGTGGCGTCAACTATGTATGTATGGGGACACACTTTAACTTTGAACTTTCTTGATTTTTGGAATTTGCCTTTATTTGGGCTGTAAGACCTTACTTTTTGCCAAATTTCGTGATTCTAGGTCAACGGGAACTCCATATAGGTTTTCGACCCAAAACCTATAGGGTACTTCCGGTTGACCTAGAATTGTCAATTTTGGTTAAACGCATGGTCTTACAGCACAAGTAAAGGGAAAATTGCGAAAAATAAAAAAATTGGTAAATTTGGCACTTACAAGTTTTCGCGAATATCTAAATTTGCCCATATCTTTTTATCGTGTTGACTCAGAACCTTGATTTTTATACACCTAGTATCTATAAACTTCAATATCTGGTCTTCAACTTGCTAGGTCTACCCGATCCTGATAAAATCGGTGGTGACACACGAACAGACGGACAAGAAAATTATCCTATAAAGGTTCCTTTTTTACCTTTTGAGGTACGGAACCCTAAAAAAACAATTATTAAAATACTTTTTCGTAGTAAATTATCAGCTACCCACATTTTTTGAATTATGCATAGGTAAGTTATAATAGCTGGGGTTTAATGGTCACCCTGCGAAGGATATCCCACGTTACGTTTACTTTATTGCAAGATCGCGAATGAAACTCAATTGAAGCCGTTTGTGTACTCAACCAGAAGTAAAAAAACTAAATCTTGTTCAGTAAAAAAAAGAAAGAAAGAAAGAAAGAAAAATATTTATTTGTGACCCGCACAGGAGACACGAGATAAGAAAAACACAAACAATAATAAAAAATAAAAATAAATTACCCCGTGCGAGACCAAAAAGGCTCCTATCTCAGCATGAGCAACGATATCAAAAAGAAAATAACGCTGCGCTGATATTCTGATAGGGCCCAATGTTGATGCCACGGACACATTTACGGAAACGGATCATATTATCATATTTAAGAAATAAAAATAGAACAAGATATATAATATCAAAATAGTATAAATAAACACAGTAGGTGAGTCGCTGTATGTAAGTGTATACGTATAAAATAAATATCTAAATAAAACACAATAAATATACGACCAAAATCTCGACGGCTCTATGATCATTTGTCAAAACCGTAGACAAACGACAGAGCGCGTGTCAATCTGTGGTCGGCGTCGCGTCGGTTGTCAAAATGAAAATATCAAAATAATAATAATGGAAAATTATGTAAGAAATTGCTGTTAATAAACAAGGTGAAAAGATTGCTAGTATTCGATAAAACAGAATTGTGTGAATATTACTGTGTGTTGAGTAAATAGTAATTCTTATTGCTCTGATTGGTATTGATGACTGACTGATTCGACTGTGTCACTGTGACTGATTTTAATTCTAATTTTTGTTTGTATTGAATTTGTGTTGTTAACGAAATATCTACTTGTTAGGATTTTGTTGAGAGACCGAAATTCAGTCAAATAGAAAATCAAATTAAAGGGCGATATCTATTCGAAATTCTAATTTTCTGGTTGAATACTACTGAGTGATGGATTACTTCTATCTTGCTACAAGAAAATTTATGTTTATTATTTTATTTAACTTATACCTACATATTGTCCCATGGCTGGGCAAATGCCTCCTACATATATGCCTTGTTGTACCTTCTACGGCCAATCGAAACGAGTACAAATCGTGACGTCAGCTTTTCACAGTCGGCCTCCACTTACACTCCTAGCCCATCTGTTTTGATACATCATTAACCTAATCAAGTAAAATTAAAAAAAAAATATCCCCCGACACATTTTAATTTCATGCTGCATAATTTTTTTCAGTAGTAGACACGCTTCGATCGACAATCTATTGAACACGTAATTATTACACTATAAAGGTCTATCTACACATATCAGGGCCGTGCCCGGGACGTGGACCGACCGTGCCCCGTCATGGGCTCAAAAAATATCGGTGTGATGTGTACATTTTATATGAAAATTCACACACGGCCGTGCCTGGGCCAGTGACGGAGCTTCAATGCCTGGGCCCGGCCCTGTCACGTCCCGGGCACGGCCCTGATATGTGTGGATAGACCATAACTTGCGAAAACCGTCCGATTCTACCAGTAAAACGCCCATAACTTTTGATCAGCTGAACCGATTTTCATCCAACATAGCTGAAAATACTCTCGATAAAGTCAACATTGAAACAAAAAAAAAACGAAATGAAAATTTAGGAGCTATGATGCCACAGTCAGGTACACACGTCAAACTTATAAAACCTTTGTCCGTCAGGGGTTAAAAAGTATCAAAGTTACCATTCAGCAAAATTTCAAGGCTACCAAAAGCTAAAAACATTATACCTCTCCTGAGGCAGTCGGTTAAAACATCCCAAGCATAATCGCAGAGACTAAAACATTTGTGAATATGTTCAAAACTTCCTAACTACACTAAGTTATGCATCGTGTAACACTTGAAACTTCGCCAGTTTTTCCCTTAAGGTTGCCCTAGTCGACGGCACGAACTGTTTTGTGCGCGGGGTTAAAATGCATGCTATCTCATCCGACAACACGTGCGAAAGAGATAGATGCTGTGATGAGCTGCAAGAAGCTAGTTCGCGGACGAATTTGCACTTTTGGAAATTGCTAGCGAAATGGATGATGATTTAGGACAAAACGAGCGCGCGAAATTTTATAAACAGACCTTTGGGAGTATGGATGTCATGAAAAAACGACAAAATGTATTTTTTCAAAATAAAATTATATGCATTGTTGAACTACTAATCTATCCCGATGGCTGTTCTGTAATTTTTCGTCTTCTTATGGTATTTATTTCCGCCCAAAGATGCGTTAAAATTAGTGTTGAAATATGGAACTTTCGACGTTCATAACTTTGAAATGTTTCTTTTTATACAGGGCTAGATAATGATGACACATATTGACAACATTTTTTATTTTAAACGTACATCGTGAAACAGTGGAGTAATCTGCAGACTACGTTTGTATGGAAGAATGATCGACTAGTGCAACCTTAAGCGGAGAAAGCGTCCCCTCACACTTACAGTCTCTAAGTTAAGAGACGCTTGGATGTTCACTCAGTATGCGAAGTTATTTGAAGATGATGAGTAGACTTCTTCCTGGTTTATCTTCATATGAAGGAAATGTAGGCAGTTCTGTCCTTTTGCTAATCTGTCTTTATGAGAATCTGTCCTTATGCGAACAAAGGGTGACTTTCATTCTTCCACAACGAAACATTAAGACGACGACTATCGCCAACGACCTTGACGGAACAAAACGCGCACTAGTTTCACACCCGCGCGACCCAAAATTTATTAGTTTTTTGTACTTTCTCAGGAAAGACTGATCTGAGGCTTTTTTTTAAAGTCACAGAATAATAAGTTATTCTATGACTTAAAAAAAAGCCTCAGATCAAAACGTAGAAAATTAAATTGCCTTTGAGATGGTGTCGATTTAATTAAAATACGCCCAGCGGTTTTGGTGTAATTGTCGTACCTTTCTCCTTTTTAGAGATAACTTTACAAATTGATTACACTATTTTATACGAATAAAACTCAAAATTTTCTAAATTAAATTATTGAGAAGATAATAGTAAGAAATAATGGTACATATACAAATAAAAAACTTTTTACAAAAAAATACTACCGACTTCCAAATAAAACTACAAAGTGAAAAATAACTTTATTTTTGGAAGTCGGTGTCTTTCGTAGGTACCAATTTATTGCGTTATGGACACCGACTTTTTATTTTTCACTTTTTAGTTGTACCTACCTAATAGGCAAGTTGTTTAGTAAGTTACCTACTCGTATAACGCCAGAATATATTATCCAAATATCATAAAACTTGAATATAACCGGTGAAATGAGAGATCTGCGTACCCCTTAAGAGCGTACTGGCGTGATATTATGTTATGAAATGGTATAAACAACAAACAGACATGCAATTGCAGCAATCCCGAGGGATTTGCCGTTGTTTATTAAAAAGTTATGTTGTATATCTGCGAATTTCTTCGTCAGTCCTTCACCAAATTAAAATGGGACCAATTTCGGAACATACTCTTTCAAACAAAAAAAGAATTTTTGAAATCGGTCCACAATTGACGGAGATATCGGTGAACATACACAAAACATACATAATGTCGAACATAGAACCTCCTCCTTTTTGGGAAGTCGGTTAAAAATTACGACTAGCCGTTTAAACGTGATTCTCATTTTAAAATTAGCTACTCAGTGGTATTTGCGCCTTAATCGTGAGATCTTTAAATCAAGAGTGAATAGCTTTCTTTTAGGCAATGTACTCCATCGTCGATCACATCATAGCTGTCCATAAGGTGAGATTGTACTCAAATGCGAGCCTACCGAGAAAAAAACGTTATAATCTCAAAAAAGGGTTCATGATAAAACATCCAATTACTCATGAAAGACCTCCAAGCTCTGTTTATAAAAACAGAAGAATTACGATTTTAACCTATTTATTTTATTTATCTTTGCAGGTACGAAATAAGGCTGCTGTGTCGAATAATGGAGAATAAGGTGTTGTAATTGTCTGAAAAAAAAACTGCAGATTTTTTTCTATCATGGAAGGTATGTACGTTACATAAAGCTTCGTGGTCTGCCGAGATTTAATCTTATCTTCACTAAATATTATAAAATGAAGTCCGTCGCCGCATTTGTATGCGATATACTCAAGAACAACCATTCACAACTGTCTATTTTAAGTTTATCATGAGTCAATCCTTTAGACATTCTCAAAATTTTCCAAACAAAATGTGAAGAACATTTTATTTGGAATAGCTCTTGCAATTCAACGTAAACTGTTATCAAGATACGATCCAGAAATCCGATCTCTGATTCTATTAGTCTCGGATAACAGCTTCGCGATACAACTCAATTTACTTCGTAATTTCCTACTACCCTCTAATCTTTCATACCGTAATTTTCGCAGCCATATTCAGGCCATTACTGATATATGTTTTGGTATGTGCAGACGTGTAATTTGTCTATAAGTACAAAATTTATGGGATTGGAAAAGAATCACCTTTCAAGACATTTTGGACTTTTTACAATCGTCACCGCCTTTTTACAATGTCACTTTTTCTTGAGACTTGGGCGTCTTAGCAGTTTAATGAAATAATAGAATCGTTCCTTTTATTAAATTCTCCACAAGCTTTTAGTCGGCAATCGCTTTAAATTTTAGGAAGCTTTAGCATTCTTTCTTCTGTGCTTAAATTTCAAGTAAAGAAATTCCACTAAATATCGAATTTCTAAAAGAACCCAATAAACGTAAGAAAACAAATTCGTCCCTTTGAGAGCAAAGGACGCAAATTCTCACCCACTTCTGACTTCAAACAAACGGCTATTGGTCTCAAAAGGCTCTTCAATAAAATATTTAAGGCCCACTTTCCCTTCGATAAATAAACTTTTACTATCACACTTTGCGTATTCAGGGCTATCACGAACTTTGGATCTGGATAGGGTTGTTTATTAATTAAAACTTTATGCACAAGTACAAAGACGGACTTAATGCCTGGTTACCATTTCGAAAATTAAAAAGTACTGAAAAGACGAAATTTAAGTAAAAGTCCGGATATTTTATTTACAATATTTTGTCTCGTCTCGACTCGTGTCAAGACAAGCCTCAAGACAATGTGTCTTTAAGTGATATAGACACTATGAGTCATAGAATTTGTAGTGTAGGTAAATAAAAGACTTTGAAATAATAATAAAAAAATGCCATCCTAGCTAAAAAGCCGGACAAATTAGAAAGCCGCAGGCTTATTACGTATCTTTTGCAAGAGCAAAACTATAGCGATTTTTGCGCAATAATTGCTCATCCATACATAAGTTTTAGTGTTTTTATGCGGTTTTCTTTTTAAATAAGTGCATTTGACAAACAGCGAGCGATTAGCAAACGATTGTGTAGGACCTACCATACCTACACTGCAGGTAATTCCGACTTTTATGACATAAAGCGTTTGATCGCTATCGTTTTGCTCTTGCAAAAGATACGTAATAAGCCTACCGGACAGGACACCAAATGTCCAGACATGTACGGCTAAATCTGGACGGATGATAACCCTAGATCTTGATCAAATCCACCGAGAAATTCAGAATAGTCTGGTTATTGTCATAGAAGTTTGACTTAACCCTTTATCAGTTACCGACACGAGGTCTCGCAGGCCCCGAGGTGAAAGGAATTTGGGACAGCCCTGAATATTAAGGGTACACTAGTCGACGGCACGAACTATTTTGTGCGCGGGGTTAAAATGCATCTTATATCAACCGACAACACGTGCGGAAGAGATAGATGCTGTGATGAGCAGTAGGAAACTAGTTCGTGTACGAATACACACTTTTGCAAATTTGTAGAGAAATGGATAATGACTTAGGACGAAACCGAGCGCGCGAAATTTTATAAATAGACCTTTGGCAGTCTAGATATCATGAAAAAACGACTAAATCTATCTGTTCAAAATAAAATTATTAGCATTGTTTAACTACTAATCTATCCCTGTATGGAGGCCGTTTTGCAATTTTCCGTCTTCTTATGGTATTTATTTGCGCCCAAAAATGCGTTAAAATTAGTGTCCTAATGTGGAACTTTCGACGCTCATAACTTTCAAATTTTTACTTTTTCGCTACCATACAGGGCTAGATAATGATAAGACAAATTGATATCACTTTTTATTTTGAACGTACATCGTCAAACAGTGGAATAATCCCTAGACTACGTTTGTATGGAAGAATTTTCGACTAGTGTAACCTTAAGGCATTAACACACGGCCGGGTCATCCCAGGGGGATATGAATTGTTTAGGCTGAATTAGTGGACTTTGGCCATTGTTGGGATAAATGTTTAAGTGGGCACTTAGCTAGTTATTGTTATGGGTTTTAACGGATTTGAGTATACAAACTGTTCTAAAGTAGGACGAGCTAGAGATTTTCGGCCGATTTTATTCTTTCATTGTTGTACTTCTTTGTAAATTATAATTCTGTTTCAAATCCGACGCAACAATGTTATGACGCTTTTTCGTGTTTTCATAGATTTTGTTCTAAAATTTCTCTACAGTCGACAATTGGAGGCCATTTTTACAATCTTTTATTTAACTTGCAATGTATGTATGTGTGTTCGGGTCAAATCTTGCAACTGAATTATAAAGCAGTTATCCTCCACCGATTAAGATGAGATTTTGCATTCACGTTTAATTTGGATGACAATGCATGGTTAGCTAAGTGACGTCATTCGAAATCCGACATGGCGGACAGCCCAGGATGGCGGACTAGTTATTTTTTGTGCACTGCCATGATATGGGTATCAAATGAAAGGGTTTTCAGAGAAGAATACGAAAAAAGAATGTTTAAAAAAAAAAAAAACAATAATTTTTATGTAAAAAACTGACGCATTTTCGCATCGATAATATTTTGGTAATGTTAAATTGATTGGATCAAATAGTATGACTTACAGGATGGGTCAAAAAGGTTGTTCTTGGGGTATTTTTCGCATAGAATAAACAATAAATTCTTTTTAACGCCAGCTATCGCCCTGATTTGTTTGATCCACGATTTTATTCCCATCCTGTAGAAGTATGCATAAGCAGGCCTATTGTTTGTTTATCTATTTGGTACCTATATCTATAATAACCTTTATGATATACGCGACTATCTCTTCTCACAACATTTAGACCACTCAAAATGCCGCACACGTCAATAAAACCAAAATTAATTAACCACGATCTTATTAACCAAAACTCAACCATTAAACAACCCGTTATCGTGCAAAAACCACCCACATCCCATGTTTTTGCACCTGTCCACCGGAAGTCGCCATTTAATTATTATTTGATGTAACCGCTAACTAAACAAACCCACTGAAAACTCAACCTTAAAATTAAAAGATTAAGAGATATGTTGATTAAGCAGTAATCACACCCGATGGAGTAGATAGGTCGTTGACCCCGCGCAAGCGTCTTCAGTTCATTCACGTACACCTGCTTCGTAAACCAATGAGTTTCGTTTCTGGTACTGTCGTGAACAATGGTGGCTGATTGAAATTGATTTCGTTATTGATCTCTGAGATAAACGGGATTTAAAGAAAATACGGTTAACTTCGTTTGATGTTGCAATTTGTATTTTAAGGTCATTGGTTTTGAGTTGAGTTCTTTAGATTTTAATTTGATAATAGCGTAAGAAGTCGATTTTTCTAAATAATTCATCCGATTTCGATGAATAAGGTGTCAATCGGTTCATTATTTTGGCCCGTGTAACATAGGATAAAAAAACCGTAGTCGGGTTACAGTTTTCATTAAACTTTTTAAACTTTAAACTCATAAAATTATACAAATTATGTTTTTAGAGATCAGCCAAAATTTAACAGAGCCAAATAGCGTTAAAATGAGCAAAATGGCGTCAAAATGATATGCGAAAGCCTTACAATAAGTAAAAGTAAGTGCAAATTGGGTTGTAAAAACAAAAGGGAACCGGAAGGATCTACCTTTCGTTTCAGCCAATTGACCTTTTTGATATTATCTTTATTTGTTTGAATTTCGAAGCACTCATCTATACAATAAATCCTAATAATCCAATAGCTAATATTGCATAAATTATCCCTAGACAGCCAAATGTTTCTTTTTTTCCTCTGCGCATTAGTGTTTCTTGGGGAATAAGAGCACATATTTATTTTTCATTACTCATACTCTGAAAGTAGGTCTTAAGTTGCCTGAGGAGCGGGTTGAAAGTAATACTTTTCAGCCCTAGGGAGAATCGCTTTCAACTGACAGCTGTCAAATTATTTTAAAAAAAAACTAGTTCCTTTTCACATATCTATTGAACCATGTTCCAACTTTCTATACAACCACGAAGTAAAATTGAAATAACTTAAAGTTAAGTATTGATTAAAGAATATATTTTTTTTAAATAACTTTATTATAATTTAGTTTCAACAAAATCTTTAAAATAACTTAGATTTGGGCAAAATATTTACCATTTTTTCAATGATGAAAATAAAAAATAATGTCTGAATAGCAGGCCGGCCACAGAAAAAAAACAAACAAAATAGGCGGGAAAGCGGCAATCATTTTTTCTTTAGCTAATTCATGTTTTTATTTTTATTTCCTTGTATTTGTAATGAAAAGCACAGTGTTTACCTCGGGTTAAAGACTTATTTAGTCCCTCGAACTATTGGCGCCCTCACTTCGTTCCGGGCGCCAAACCCCGTCTCGGGACTAAATAAGTTACTTTCACCCCTATGATAACAATGTACTATTGCTAATTACGGTAGAAAATAGGTTTTGTTTTTTTACTATCTATTATATTCGTTACTTATTTCGGCATATCAATAAGACTGAATTTCCTCAGGGATATGATGAAATCGAACGTTGATATATTAAGATCCCGGATATTGATAAAAACCTTGGCCTCCAATGGATTTGATCGAGGTCCAACATGAACGTAAAATGGAAGCAAACGTTTATTCTGACTGGCTAAGAAATTAATTATTGGCAACGATGCACTGGTCGCCTCAAAGCTCCAAGCCTCGAACATCGACGCCGAGTTGCCAGCCTGTCGGATTTTATTGGTTACACTTCGGGGAGTGTGCGACGGAACTGCACAATTTTATTCCACCTAGCCCTTTCGATCATCGGACTACAAGACGTACGGCCATGCGCCATCTGTACATGGTGGACATCCCTCCCATAAGCACAAAGCGTTTTGCTAATACTTTCATTGCGCGCACGGCTAAGAAGTGGAACTCCCTTCCGGAGTCTTTGTTCCCTGATAGCTACAACCTTTGGGACTTTAAGTCAAGAGTGAATAGGTTTCTTATAGGCAAGCGTACTTCAACGTAGACCACATCTTTGCTTAATATCAGGTGAGACAGTGGTCAAACGCGAGTCTATAGATATAAAAAAAAAACAAATGAAATGACATGGACACGTATATGATTCTTACTCCCGGTTTCTCAATACTCTATTATCGGGCTGTTAAATTAATCGACCAGTAGTCGCCGGTTATTTCGGAATTCATTCAACCAATCACAGCAGATAACGCGTGCTTAACAATTTGTCACATTAATTTTGCGATTATTTATTGTCGAGAAATCGGGCGCTTGATTTCATAATAATTCAAAAACTTTGTGATATCATAGCTCAGAGACTTGACGTTTAAATAACTTTATGAACAACTTAACAGTGATTAAGTATTAATTTACTTATTATTACTTTAACATCGCGTCATAATAACTTAGGCACTTTAGATGTCAAAATAGTTAAAGTGAGAACTTTTAAATTAATGTTTTCTAAGTTTTACATGTAATTAAATTATTTTGTTTATATAACTGCAATCTAAACTAATAATAGTAAGTAATAAATAATACTATAAAATGGTAAAATTTTTGTTTGTTTGTAGGAAATAATCTCTCGAAGCCTCGAAAAAGGAAAGAAAAAGAATGAAAGTAAGGGGTTTTTTAAGATGTACTGATCCAATTGCGAAAACCTTTTTCACAGATAAAAGACTTGTCCATCGCTACTTTTATCCCGAAGAAATGCACAGTTTCTGCGGCATAGCTCACGGTCGTGAAGCCGGGGTAAAATATTGTTAAGAGGAAACGGAGGCAAAGACCGCCGACTGAATTTCCTTAGTAAAAAGTCATAATTCGAGGTATGGCTCTCGTCTCTTTCCTCCTCCAATTCCGTATACTGAAAATGAAAATTAAAGATATATACTATATCCCTATGTTTTCCTTTTTGATGATACATTATCTTTAGAAGCACCAGAGCCCTCAAAAAATGCTCAAAATTGCGCTGTCAACAGAGGCTTAGTGTACAAATTTGACAAATATAAATGAAAAAAGGAAAACATAGGGACATAGTATATATCTTACTTTAACAGTTAATGGAATATCTTTTAAATTGGTCCAATATTGGAGGAGGAAAGAGACGAGAGCCAAACCTCGAATTATGACTTTTTACTAAGGAAATTCAGTCGGCGCTCTCTGCCCATATTTCCTCTTAATTATAAAAACTACACTTCCAATTTATGTGAGCCTACTGTAAAATTTGCTTGGATAATAATCATTATAGTGTAGATTTTTTGTAACTGGTCAATGAACTACCAGATAACCATGATATACGTACATTAAGTTATTAAAATAATTATAGATATTAAGCAAACCTATGTGATTTATCTATACTAATATTATAAAGAGGTAAAGTTTGCGAGTATGGACGTTGTTGTAGGTGGTAATCTCTGGATCTACTGACCCGATTTAGATGAAATTTGTCAGGAAGATATTTTCAGACCTTGAAAAGGACATAGGATAGTTTTTATTCCCTTGGGATGATACAAACCTTTTTCGCGGGTGAAGCCGCGGGCAGAAGTTACAAATACAAAATCTTTATTTCTGAACCAAAGAAGTTAGTATAGACACTCGGCTGCATATTACACTATGTCTAGTCTGGCAAACAGGCCGACAATATTCCACCTGGAAAATAGTTATAACTTTACCCATGGAAACCAACATCATCATCAGCAGCCTTTTTAATGTTCTCACTGCTGGGACCCAGGCCTCCTCTCTGTGATACGGTATGGGCTATAATCCACCACGCAGGCCCAGTGTGGATTGGTAGATGACACATGTCTTCGAATTGCTTCTAGGACATGCGGTTGCCTCGCGATGTTTTCCTTCACCGTTTTGAGAGCAGTGGTGATGACATAATTAACACAAAGTAATTTGCCTGCTTAGGTTCGAACCCACGACCTACGATACGTAAGTCGGGATCGTTACCACTGGGCCACCACTACTCTATAGTCGTATATTTATAGCCTGGACATGTTGCCATGCCAGGTTGATAGGAGTCCATCGTTCTCACACCCAATATGATATGGTTGTATGTAATACATGGGACTTACATATAACTGGCGATGTTTTGGTGCAACTCTGCCTAATCCTTCAGAAAGTACAGGAGTGATGTTATGTGTGTATTTATGAAACCCTGTTATCTAAGAAACAACAGATCAAATGTCTCATAGGTACATGTTGAGATACACTCTATATCTCAACTCCCGTTCCTCCATCCATCTAGATTTTGTCACTAAACTTAGGTACACGCCGTACACGGGAGTTGAGATACAGTCTGTGTGTCAACTCCTGTTCCCCCTTCAATTATAAACGGCTTTGTAACTAAAAGGTTTGGTTTCATCCCTTTTACTAAGTCCCGCATTCTAATATTACGATACCCAAAGAAAATTCGATTCTGGAAACACACTTTCCAATATTGCCATAAAGAAAATCCGATACACATAAATTGAATAAAACTTTTGTCACGGACAGTACTTTTATCTAAATATTGATACAAGTACAGTCGGGTACAAAATGTGTTCTGCGTTTGTTCACTAGCACCTCGTGCGTGACACCAGGCAAACCAGTGTCGGGGCGGGGTTCGATTCCCGGGCACGGATTTTGTTTACATACTGCATTCTACAAATATTTGGTATGCATGTATGTTTGCATGGAATTTAGTGTTGTTTCGTCGGAAGGTAAACTAGTTCTGATGGTGTTCTAATGTTGTTGGTACTTATGCACTTACGTTTGTACAGTGTGGTCGGTAAATACTTAAATAGCGTTTAGGTAATGTACTGTAAGCTTTACATTAGACAATCATGGTGTCTCATAACTTGTCAGAGAATATAAGCACAATCATGGTGTCTCATAAAGCTATTAGGAAATTGTGGTATATATTTTGTTACTACAGTGTTTTAAAGACCATATCAAGCATAACGGCCCTCAAGGTAACGTACTATACGCACTAATGAATAAAAGTACCTTCTGTATGGCCATAAAAATATTTAACAAACTACCTGAAAAAATATAAACATTAAATCAGGACAATTTTAAAACAAAACTATTAAGAATTTTGATAAATAAATGCTATTACTCACTACAGGAATATTTTGACAACAATTCTATAATCACCTATTTTGACGATTTTGAATTTTGTGTGACATTTGCATTAATATGACATGTAACGTAATCTATTTGACATTTTTATATAATTTTATTTGAAACTGATTTTAATCTGTTTGACATTAGCATTATTAAGACATGTAACTTAATCTATTTGACATTTTTATATAGTTTTAACTATTTGAAATTGATTTTAATCTGTTGGACATTAGCATTATTAAGACATGTACCTAACTTAATCTATTTGACATTTTTATATAATTTTAACTATTTGAAATTGATTGTATTTTAAAATCTACAATATTAATTGTAATATATTTGTACGCCTCCGTGCAAGATCCACCTATTTGTAACATCTCGCACACTGTTGTAATTTGACCTATGTTTATAAATAAATTGCATTCATTCATTCATATACACCTAAGATGTGTGCCGAGAATCAAATACCTTCCTGTTCAGGCATAATTAACACTTAATTAGGCACAGATTGCCAATCTGTAATGATCTGAATTCCGAATCCAAATGATAATATAGGTTCAGAACTACTTAGTTACACATAGCGGGTACTTATCTTATTATAAATGATAAGATAGATATGTCCGTGGACGAATCCGAAGGACCATGTTAGGATCGTAAAGTGCGTGCCTGGCTGTAGTGTCTCCCTACCCCTTTGGACTTAACCCTACCAATATTATAAATGCGAAAGTTAAGATCGATGAATGGATGGATGAATGTTTGCTACTCAATCGCGGCTGAACGAATCTGGATGAAATTAGACACAGAGATTGATTTCTGGATTAGCACATAGGCTTCTTTTCATTCCGGAGAAATGTACAGTTCCCGTGGCACAGCTCCCGGCTTTCAAATGAGCGAAGCCGCTGGCAGAAGCTAGTGGCACATAAATTTTATCGATAACCTAAAGTTACTTAGGAAAGCTGATCAATATTCCCCTAAGACGTGGTGCATACGAATACTTTGCGGAAATGCTCTCTATAGAACACTGATTTTCAGAGTGGTATAATCGTAAGGGTGCCTTTCCACCAGAGATATGCTATGCTACGTTGCTATGGATGTGTTTGATATCCACCAATCATATTTGTTGGTCCATATAGCATAGCACTGGTGGAAACAGGTTCTGCTAAGCTATGTTTTTTTATATGGATGGATACATGATCTGGATGCGTGCTATGGATGGTCGCCTCTTCCCTCACCGCCCCGCCCGCCGCCCTTCCCGTGCCTTCCGTCAATAGGTAAGACTCGGGAAGCAGCGCGGCGATATACATCGCATAGCTCGAGTTGCGCAACTTTCTAGCCCGCTACATAGCATACATCAGTGGAAACGGTCACATAGTATCGTAGCTTAGCTGTTACATCGTCGCAGCAATAGCTGCATAGCACATCTCTGGTGAAAAGGCACCCTTAGGATGGTTAAGCACAACACGTCCGTGTCAGTGATCCGTGTCCGTGATTTGAGTTCAGAGTTCAAAATGTTTTGTATTATGACGGATAGAATTCGGATGTAATGCGTGAGCTTCCCTACAAGAAGTACTACGACTACTTCGGAACCGAAATTTTACGGGCAAGGATCGGATATAGGTGTTAAAGCCCCCCTACTATGACCTATCATCATCTTCCTAGCCTTTTCCCAACTATATTGGGGTCGGCTTCCAGTCTTACCGGATTCAGCTAAGTACCAGTGTTTTGCATGGAGCGACTGCCTAGCTGACCTCCACAACCCAGTAACTGGGTAACACGGTACCCCTTGGCAAGACTGGTGTCAGATCTCAAGCTTCTGACTACCCGTAACGACAGTCAAAGATCTTTAAATAACAGCCGGGACCAACGGCTTAACGTGCTTTCCGAGGCACGGAGGAAACTCGGTATGTTGAAATGGTCACCCATCCACGGACCGACCTCGTCAAGCGTTGCTTAACCTTGATGATCGACCCGTGCGGCTGTTATTATTTAGTCACGAGCTCCTCCTACTATGACCTATGTAAGCCTATAATAAGTTCTGACCTATTCTCCAATCACCTATTCAGTCCGCGTATCGTATCTATCTTCCAATATACGTGACCAATCAAATACTAATTGGGCTTGCTAATTAGTTTTTCGCTTTCTTTTCCCTCGGGTTCTGATAGCCTGATCAGGGAGTTGTGGAATGTTAAAGTAAGTTTTGTGATTGTTTCAGAAGTATATACCTAAGAAATAATCATAGGGTCTTTAAGTCAAGAGTGAATAGGTTTCTTCTAGGCAAACTGCTTCACCGTCGACCACATCATCGCTTACCACCAGGTGTGAAAATGGTGAAGCGCGAGTCTAGTAGACAGTAAAAATATTTCTCCTTAGTCTTGTCATCGTAACTGAGTTTGAGTTGACCAATCAAGTTGAGACCATAAACAACAAACTTCGCGCACGAAGGGTTCCGTACAGTTATCGCAAAAAACGACAAAAAAAAATGACGTTTGTTGTATGGGAGCCCCACTTAAAATATTTATTTCATTCTGTTTTTAGTATTTGTTGTTATAGCGGCAACAGAAATATATCATCTGTGAAAATTTCAACTGTCTTGCTATCACCGTTCATGACAGACGGACAGACAGACAGACGGATCGCGTAGTCTTAGTAATAGGGTCCCGTTTTTACCCTTTGGATACGGAACCCTAAAAATGATATTCTATCAACGATAACGATTAGCGAGAAGTCAGAAATGTAGGCATGGGATGGAACATTTTGGCATTTCGACAATCGCCGCTATCACCGTTAGAAGGTCACATTTTCTAGAGTCCATGAACTCTATCCTCAGACCAGGAAAATAGGATACTGAATTTCAACATTTCAAAGTTTTTTAATCGTATAAGTTTAGAGTACCATTTTTCATCATCATCATGAACATTTCAGCAGAAAGACGTCCACTGCTAGGCATAGGCCACCCCCAAGCGTCGCCACACTGATTGCTCCTCGCATCCACTGGACTCCCGCAGCCTTGACCAGGTCGTCGCTTCACCTAGAGGGAGTCCATCCAACGCTACGTATTCCAGTACGCGGTCGCTACTCTAGAACTTTTCGGCCCCAACGGCCATCCGCTCTGCGAGCTATGTGTCCTGCCCACTGCCACTTAAGTTTGGCAATTCTTCGGGCTATGTCGGTAGCCTTGATTCTCTTGCGGATGTCTTCATTTCTGATTTGATCACTCAAGGAAACGCCGAGCATAGCATAGTTCCATTAGTTGCTTTTAATTAAGTAGTAATAAATAGGCTTTGCTGGAGCATAACTTAAATTCTCGCAAACCTTTATTTCCTCAAGACGTTTTTCTTCGCCGACATCCAGTGGCGAGATTCACGGACTCACATTGATACTTGCCAAGTTTCAAACCAGTATTGCAACATCCGGATTTCCCTGACAATCTAATCAAAGACAGGATTCACAGTCTCAATGTTCCTTTCCAGAGTGTGACGTGTGTTGCTGTGTATCTGTGTGTCTGTCTGTGGCATCAAAGCGCCTAAACGGATGAACCGATTTTGATTTAGAGTGTTCTTAGCTATGTTTTGTGAAAATCGGTTTAGCCGTTCAAAAGTTACAGCCTGTTTTCTGTTTGCAAAGGAGTATTTTCGCAAGATATCGTGTCATAATTACGTGTTCGATTGATAGTTGATCAAAGCGTGTCTACTACTTGAAAAATTATGTACTTTAAAAAGTATGAAATAATAAAACCGGCCAAGTGCGAGTCGGACTCGCGCACGAAGGGTTCCGTACCATTATCGCAAAAAACGACAAAAAAATCACGTTTGTTGTATGGGAGCCCTACTTAAATATTTATTTTATTCTGTTTTTATTATTTGTTGTTATAGCGGCAACAGAAATACTTCATCAGTGAAAATTTCATTTGCCTACCTACTACGGTTCATGAGATACAGCCTGGTGACAGACGGACAGACAGAGAGACGGATCGTGGAATCTTAGTAACAGGGTCCCGTTTTTACCCTTTGGGTACGGAACCCTAAAAAGTAATTGGCGGGGGTTTTGGAAATTTTAATTTTTACTTTTAATTAATGTAATTAGAATTACAAACATCCAGAACAGGCACTAATATAATTACAAGATTAAAGGAACAATCTGAACAATTGGGTTTCGGTATCTGAAAAGTCTGTTTTAAGCTGGTTCGTGCATAATTAAATATGGAGGAACATTAACTGATTATCTCACTTTCAGTGGGTAGGTAAAAGGAGCTCGTGGCTAAATAATAACAGCCGCACGGGTCGATCTTCAAGGTTAAGCAACGCTTGACGAGGTCGGTCCGTGGATGGGTGACCATTTCAACATACCGAGTTTCCTCCGTGCCTCGGCAAGCACGTTAAGCCGTTGGTCCCGGTTGTCATTTGATGATATTTGACAGTCGTTACAGGTAGTCAGAAGCTTGAGATCTGACACCAGTCTTGCCAAGGGGTACTGTGTTACCCAGTTACTGGGTTGTGGAGGTCAGATAGGCAGTCGCTCCATGTAAAACACTGGTACTTAGCTGAATCCGGTAAGACTGGAAGCCGACCCCAATATAGTGGGGAAAAAGGCTAGGCAGATGATGATGAGTGGGTAGGCAAAAGGGTGGGAAATTGCTTTTTTATGCTCGTTATATTTATAGGCAATGGGATGATATTGGTCAATGCCATAAACTTAATTGAAACGAATGTTAAACGATCCGTTCAAATAATCTTTGAAATGTGAATTAAGAGGCCAAATGCCATAATTTTGTGCTTAGGAGCTAAGCACTATTTAATTAGGAAATTTTAATTTTACATCGCGCCATTTATTTGAACCAAATTGTCTTTCTAAGCTGCCGCCATATCTTTAGCGGCTTGCCGTAACCCAGTTATAATAAAATTTTGATCTATAAATAACGACCCAAGCAAACAAGTGTCAACTGGGTGTAAGCACCCAGCCACACTACGAACCTCCTCGGCCTAAGGGCCAGATCAATTTTGAAAGCTCTTATGTACTAGATACGTAACACACACACATACACACACATGGTGGTCACATCGCCCAGAGACAGCCAGATAACCTGGAAAAACTGGTTGTTATAGGAAAAGTGGATGGAAAAAGGCCACGCGGACGCTCACCCACTCGGTGGTCAGACCAGATCAGGGCGATTACGGGACTCACGGTTACCACTGCCATGAGAAGAGCCGAAGACAGAGTGGCTTGGAAGCAGCTCGTCAATGACTCCGTGAAAGCTTTCCAAGACGGGCACGACCTTCAGTAATGAAGTCAACGAATAAGAAGAAGAGAGATGTACTAGATATTTCAAAAAGTACTTCACTTCGGTCAACAAAATAAAATTTTCAAAAATCCCAATTTTAAAATGTAAATGTTACCCTTTGCCATCCACCATTTCGTGAAGTAAGCTCTCAAGTAACGTAACTTCGACGCAAAATATACGAAAATGTTTCTCTTGCATTTTAAAACGTTTATGGTACGCTTCAAGAACTTAGAATATTCTTGGGAGTACATAAACTTTGTAATATTCTCCTCAAGATGCTTATATCGCTCAATTTAGCATCATTAGGGAGAGAGGTAGACGCAACGCGAAAACGCAAAACCGACGCGACAACCAGTTTTCCCAAGGATTTCTATGAAAAGGTATAATAGCATCGATGTCGCATTATTGCGTCGCGCCGGTCCGTGAGAGCCTTAACATTACTTAAAAAATTTTTAGGTCTTCCTACTCACGCCTACACGCTTCCTCTGAACCAATTTAAGTCATCTAGGACATAAAAAAGTCAACTTCAAACAAGGAACTCCTTTCAACATCATCATATCAGCCGAAAGACGTCCACTGCTGGACATAGGCCTCCCCCAGGCGTCGCCACATTGACCGATCCCGTGCGTCTCGCATCCAGCGCCATTGAATTTTAACCTTTCAATATTGAGTGCAATTAATTATTTATGAAGACAATACCATTTTCTTGTTTGCATTACAAAAGCAATTTAGCAACATATACTTTTTCACGATTAATATTGAAAACACTAATCATATTAAGTCCTTTCATATTAAGGAAAGGACTTGCAATTATTCACACTCATTTTACTTTGTTCGTGATTAGACAACTAAAGTTTATTTTAGTATTATTTTCACTAATCAATTGCCACCTGGTCTTTGGCGACGTAGTGCCAAAGACAACTGCCACTATGGTATGGATTGCTATTGATAGATGCCAAATCAAACTATTACTTACTTTCATTACTATTATGTGAACGAAAGTAAGATTACAATGGCCGCGACTTACAAGTTGTAGGTCGTGGCTTCGAACCTAGAAAGACACTTTACTTTGTGTAAATTATTTCATCACCACTGCTCTCAAAATGTTGAAGGAAAACATCCTAAGGAAACCGGCATGTCCTAGAAAAAAAAATTCGAAGACATGTTTTTTTTTTTTTTTTTTATTGTTACAATACAGTCTTGAGTACAGTTTCACTTAAATATATTGTACCATTAAACCTGCATAGGTTATGTGACATTCACCAACCCGCACTGAGCCCGCGTGGTGCATTACGGCCCATTCTCTCTCACAGAGAGGAGTGCCCTGTGTCCCAGCAGTGGGAACATTAAAAGGCTGATGATGATGATCCTATAATAGATTGACTCCTTCTGAAAGGACTGATCCAAGATCGCAAAAGACCGGGAAACGTGGAAGGACAGCTGTACAGGTTTTTAATAATACTAGCGGATGCCTCGCGGTTTTACTCGCGTAGTTACCGGCCCCGTGGGAATACAGGGATAAAAAGTAGCCTATGTCACCCGGGGATAATGTAGCTTCCCAACTGTGAATGAATTTTTGAAATCGGTCCAGTAGTTTTAAGTTTATTCGTTACGTAATTATAATTTAACTAGCTGTCCCACGCGGCTTCGCTCCCGTCAACTGGCTACCTACCTACCCTACATACATGAATGTTGCGTAACTTTAACCGCTTACGCAGCGCACGCAACGGAAGCTCTCAAAAAGGAATATTTTTGCCCGTTTTTGCAACATTTTTCATTTATTCTCCGCTGCTATTGGTCATAGCGTGATGTTATATAGCCTATAACCTTCCTCGATAAATGGACTATCCAACACAAAAAGATTTTTTCAATTCCAACTAGTAGTTCCTGAGATTAGCGCGTTCAAACAAACTCTTCAGCTTTATAATATTAGTATAGATACGTTTCGGAAAGATTTACAAATATACATATATATATATTTATACAAATCATTCCTCTTTATAATATTAAGTATATAGATAATGGAGTTAAAAACTAAATAATTAACAGTAACTTTCTGCAAAAACTAATAAATTGAAGCGAGTCGTTTGTAGCTGATGAACTCGGGACTTGCAGTTTTTTATGTAACACAGATTTAATTCTACAACATTTGCTAGAAGTGGTAACTTACACTTCAAGTAGCACTTAATAGTGAGTGGTCGTAGTTCGTCATAATATTCTCCGACTATTACAAAATCATTTTCCATAAGTGACATCTCACGGTTAGAATGTTAGTACATACATAACATGTACTTACATGATTTGTGTGTTTGTTTGTTGTTTTTGTATTATATGGGTATACTTGACATAACTGTATAGTGGATAGATTTGCAGCCATATCTTCAGTTGAACGATTGATTCATGTTTTTGGTGTGTGTTCTTCAAAGTGACGTAACATGGTCGTCGTGAGTCTTAATTTTTAACTTTCGAAAAAGGTGGAGGATCTATGTTCGACTTCTTGTATGTTTTTTTTTTGTGTATGTTCATCGATATCTCCGTCAATTGTGGACCGATTTAGAAAATTAATTTTTTGTTTGAAAGAGTATGTTCCGAAATTGGTCCCATTTTAATTTGGTGAAGATCTGATGAAGAACTTCGAAGATATACAGATAACAGAACTCTTCAATAAATAACGGCAAATCATTAGGTGCAATTGCATGTCTGTTTATTGTTTGTACCATTTCATAACATAACATCACGCCAGTACACTCTTAAGGAGTAAGCAGATCTCTCGTTTGATAGGTTTTGTTCAAGTTGCACGATATTCGGGTAATCTATTCTGGCGTTAAAAGAAACTTACTAAACAAATTGCCTATTAGGTAGGAACAACTAAAAAGTGAAAAATAAAAAATCTTTTTTACAAAAAAATACTACCGACTTCCAAATAAGAAAACTACAAAGTGGAAAATAACTTTATTTTTGGAAGTCGGTGTCTTTCGTAGGTACCATTGTTTTGCGTTATGGACACCGACTTCCATAAATAAAGTTATTTTTCACTTTGTAGTTTTCTTATTTGGAAGTCGGTAGTATTTTTTTGTAAAAAAGATTCTTTTTACCTAGACAAAATTTACTTCTCTCGGTGATAATTGTTGTCAAAAAGTTCAAAATATATGGTATTGAATATGTAGGATACGACTGTAATTGTCAGGAAAGCGGTTATTGCATGGGTTCTTTGCGTGCTAATACGAGTTAGACAAACCAACTTCTTCGCTTGTATGTAGGGTCACAATGTAACTGATCACGTTATGTATTGGCGAATAACGTAGGTATACGACATTCCACTAAGCACGTTGTTTTATCTACACGAACGATCAGTCACTCTCACTGTATTTCTCCGTAAGTTTTATCACAAATTAACAACTCAATCCAACCCGCCATTTTCCTACTCGATCCTTGACCTCGCCCCCATCTTCGCGCCAAAAACTAATGCTTAGTGTTACGTCAAGTTGACATCATCTGTCAAAGTCATTTGAAACCATGGCACTCGTCAGAACGAAATCCTTAGAAATGCCTACAAATAAAAATAATAAAAAACTTTTAGTTAAAAGTAAATTATAAATGGATTCTCAATCAATCTCTCTCGAATTCATTGCCCAAACATTTTTACCGATTCCAAAAAAAAGAAGGCAGTAATCAATTCGACACGTATGTATGTATGTAACATTGTTGGAACTGCACAATATTCACATTATGTTATTCTAAACACGTGTGCCTAATTTCATAAGTGTATGTATGTTTGTCCACGCATATCTCCGAAACTACCTATCGGATCGTGATCATTATTTTTGTGTTGGATTTGCTTGTTTCATCAAAATCGGTACAGCAGTTTTCAAGATATGGAACATACAACCGAACTCCTTAGCGACAAACAGCACGAATGTTAATCATTTAGGTACCGTACTATAGAAATTGCTCATTTTTAGGATTCCGTACCCAAAGGGTAAAAACGGGACCCTATTACTAAGACTCCGCGGTCCGTCTGTCTGTCTGTCACCAGACTGTATCGCATGAACCATGATAGCTAGACAGTTGAAATTTTCACAGATGATGTATTTCTGTTGCCGTACAGTATAAACTAGATATTTAAGTGGGGCACCCATACAAAAAACCGTTTTTTGTGATAATGGTACGGAACCCTTCGTGCGCGAGTCCGAATCGCACTTGGCCGGTTTTTAGTGATGGTGTACTAAAACTAAAATGAAAGAAATAAAAACTTTTTCAAAAAAGATAAATCGACTTCAAAAGCAAAACAAATAAAAAAAGTCAAAAATAACTTAAAAAAAAAACTATTATTATATTTTTTTTATTATCCATAGGCTTGTGCTTGACCACTATCTCACCTGATGGTAAGCGATGATGTGGTCGATGATGGAGCACGCTTGCCTAGAAGTAGCCTATTCACTCTTGACTTAAAGACCCCTAGATTGTAGCTATCGGGATACACAGACTCCGGCAGGGAATTCCACTGGTTAGCTGTACGCATAATAAAAGTGTCCCCAAAACGTTTTGTGCGTATGAGTGGGATGTCCACCATGTACCGATGGCGCATCGTCGTACTTCTGGTAGTCCGATGATGGAACGGGCTGGGCGGAATTATATCATGCAATTCCATCGCACACTCCCCGAAATGTAACCGATAATACTTTGTGTTGCGTCTCCGAACTCTTAGATATTAGACCACCCTCTTTCCAATTTACTTTGCAACGTTCTATAAACATTACATATGTATCTACCCACATTCTAGATAAAACATAAAACTAAAAACTTTACGGCCATACGCAAGAGTACATAACATTGTATGATAATAATGAGTAACTCCATGATACAATCCGCGGTGCTTTTCATCAGTTTTATAGTCAAGCTTATCGATATTGATACAGCCTCGGATCGGGTCCAATAAATATTATACTTCGTGCCTCGTCCTCGAGATTAGTTCCTGTAATTAATTATTATTATATACACATGTAGTAGGCGGCTATAGGCTACTGCGCAAATCACTAGTTTTCAGAGTTTTTTTTTTTTTTTTTTCTTGCCTGGCATCACTATGTCAACTTGTCATTCGCGATTATAGTGCGTCGCTGCGCGTCACGTAATTAAACTTTTAAATAAAAATAACAGTTTTTCAAAGTGAAAAAATGCCAAAAAGGACACAATCAACCGAGGAATAAAGAGAATCAGGAGAAACATGAAAAAATCTGGGAGCAATTTAAAAACGTGCTCGACTTAAACAAAGTAAAACAAAATAGTCTCAAGAGTCGACGCCATATTTAGACCCACAAGGTACCTACCTAACTCTGTTAAAATGTATTGTATGTATTACTACATATCTACAACTATTTTATCAATCCTCCGCCCTAAACTTGCATCTCAAACAAATAATGCTCTTCGGGCAAGCCATCGGGCCGTCCCACTGTATATTTACGAGATTATCAATCAAAACAAAATTTATTTCTTAAACATAACGAATATATTCGAGCTGATTATCGGACTGTCTCAAATAATGAAACAAATAATGCATTTCGGGCTAGCCATCGGGCTGTCTCACCACGTATTTACGAGATCATCAAATCGAATTTATATCTTTTATCTAACGAATGTATTCGAGCAGATCATTGGACTGTATCAAAACATTCAATAATACACTGGTTTCGTTCAATTCTTTGGAATTGCTACACCCACCAGATTGCAAAAATCAGTTATCAACCGGAAGTAAAACAATGGTTTATAATCATTCCAGGCGAAGTCCTAGACGACGACGTCACAAATGAAATGGAAACAAAGTCGAATACGACTAACTTAACAATAGTGATCTTCCACACAATTCAAACCTGAATAACACAGACGCTCTCGAAATTCTCGGGGTTGACCCAACATTGAACACGGAGTATGGTGATGGGGCCGAACTCCACAAGGAAGTGACCAGCTGTCTGGAGTGTCTTGCATCGTGAGGTCTGTCTCCCTAGAGACCACAGGCGGGTACTTCCCCTACAGATCCTTCAGCAGGAAATATACCCGCTGACATTAAATGTGAAAAACGTGAGGCTCTTATGCTATACAGCAAAATAAAAGCAAACTTCTCAAATTATTGATAACCAAGGCCATAGAATCGAAACAAAGACTACTCAGCACCGTCTCCTGCTTAAAAGCAACATTATCCAAAGTACTGGATACAAAAGAAAATGATACAGAACTACTAACTTAAATAATGGATGCCACTCGCACCTTATGTGAAGTTCAATATTGTGACTCAATGACTAGATGCAAATTTAGCTGCAGCTCAAATTAAAAAGGATCTTAAGGACCAAGTTCAAAACACAAAGATAGATAAATATCTGTTCGGGAAAACACTTGCTGAAACTATTTGAGTTGGTAAAGCGGCTTCTAAATCAGGGCTGCTACAGCACCTAAACCCAAGCAAAAACCCAACACATTCCAAACAAAATACTGGAAAGCTCACCAGCGCCACAAGGACGACAGGAGAACTGGGAGCATGGCTATAGCCTGATTCAGCCGTACAAAACTTTAAGTGGTTGTCTCACCCGACCAAACAACCTTGACACCGCTAAACTCAGTAAGGTACGTTGGTCGCTTATAAAATTCTTATAAACAGTAATAACTTATCACTGATCATAAGACCATGTTATCATGGATTGAGGGTTTCATAGGTACCCACAACACTTCACCAGTGGAAAAAACATACTATAAGGAGACAATTATCTAATTGATCTCCATTGGTGCAATATTTAAGTGCTAGCCTTGAAAAGGGCAAAATCGTCTCAAGTGTTTCTTACGTAAGACCAAAACCCAATGGCAGTATACATTTTAAAGTTAAAACCTTAATAAGTTCATTAATGCAAGCCGTTCAAACTTGAAGATTTGTGCATAGAATTAAAGATGACATCAAATGATAGTTCCATGGCCATATGTTACATAACATGCCTTAATAATAATTAACATATTAATATTTAACATACCTTAATGCATAATATCTTATAAAATATCACAAAAATTCTAGCAAATATCTAGAATCTCTTTCATGAAAAATTGTATGAGTTCAATCTACTGCTGTTTGGGTAAAACACTGCACCTAACATTTTCACTTAAGTTATGAAAACTCAACAAATACTGAGATCCTGTGGCTCTTGATTGGTAACTGAAAACATTCAAAACACTAAGAAGTTAATCACAAGTTATTAAATAACAAACTTACACCCACTAATATTAGTACAATTAAAGGATATAATATCATTGACACAAGATTCTTACCTATCATGTAACGTTACCTCCAGATAAGAAAAATCTTATTAATTATGAAATCAGAAAATTAACATGCTTTGTAGGACTAGGTACTGGTCTCAGCATGCCCTTCTATTTAATATGGATGGCTTTATATAGGTATTTAACTAAAAACTATAATGTTGTAAAAGCCTAAATCTCCAAGGTGAAGAAAATTATAAAAAATACATGAATATCCCCAGAAGAATTTCCTGAATGGTGGCCATATGCCATTCAAAATTGAGTAAATAAAATCAAACTTAATTATGCAACCGAAATGGTTTCTGACGCCTCAACCAAAGGGGGGGGGGGCTGCCTGTGGTGATGAGACTGCTAGGGGCAAGTGGTCAGACAAGAAATGTAAATATCACATGATTTTTATTTGGAATTAGTAACATCATTCAATCATGAAATAATTGTGAAATAACGTCATGTATAGAAAATTCAACAGCAATATAGGCTGCATTATTAATCAAATGGGTGGAACTCAACACTCATCTCTTCAACTTACCCTGCGGCATTGGTTGTAAACTGTTATGTATTATTTTCATTTTAGTATAACATCATTTCGTTTTCGCTTCTTACATTAGGTCGACTGGAAATCAAGAAGCTGATACTGTATTGCAGAAGTCACATTCCGACGTAGAATGGGAACTAAAAGAAAACGCTTATGCATTGAGTTATAATGTACTTACGTAGTAGTATAACTCCAATGTGCTTATGACCAATTATTGAAAGATAAATTTGGAACACCTGAAATTTACCTATTGCCAATTCACATTAACTATAAATATGATAAATACATAACATGGCATAACAACCCAAATGCCTTCACAATTGACACATTCACAGTATACTGGTAACCAATTTTCTCTAACGCTTTTCCACCATTCTCAATCATGTTAAAAGATCTACAAAAATCATAATGGATAAAGCTTAGGGCATCATGTTGATCACCATGCCCAACTGGTTCCCTTTACTTAGGGAACTTCCCATAATTCAGGGATGCTCATACTCAAACCTAATGAAAATGTTATAGTAATTCACAGCAAGGGAAAAGCCATACCTACCTTACCCTGGCTGTCAGAGTCCAGTGGGTAGTGAAGTCTATTGCAATGAAGCATACCACCATCATCAATTGATAAGATAGCATCTCTATCAGAAAACTCTTTCAAACAATATGACACATGTTTAATATAAAAATCTTGAAATCATATACATCAACGGTGATATAATTACTTAACAGAACTTTCTAATTACAGTAAAAAATATAACAAATGATTAACTGTCAAAAATTTATAATACCTACTTTAATAAACATTAGAATGTCCTCTGATGACAGATTAAAAATAATGGTTAAGGGCTTGTTCAGACTGCGAACACCTGCCCAAAAATACAATGTCACCTGGGACACATCCCAAATGCTGGAAGCCTTAGGAATTTGGTACCCAAATGAGATGTTGTCTCTAGAACTGTCAAAATTAAAATCAAAGCATAGTAATACAATCAATGCATATAACCATCAAAATTTCAGACCTCATAAAATCTCTAATTTATGAACTAAATAATCAATCAATTCTTCAGACAAAGAACAGGAATAATTCCAGCTGAAACCTTGTAGCCTACATTAACAAAACCTCTAACCACTTTAGGCACTAAGAAACCGTACCACATAGTGTACTTTAAACACTAACAGTCTTAAGCCAGGTGTAACATGATCATTGATCAGATACTAAAAACAGCAGGCTGGAGTTGCAATTCAAGTAGATTTGGTAAATTTTATAACAGTTTCTTAGTGTAAAGCATAAAAATAATTTAGCAAGAAAAATCTTAAGATGTGATTAAACAAGTACATTTGGTAAATTTTATAACAGACCTTTAGTGTAAAGGATCAAAATGATTTAGCAAAATAAATCTTTAGCTGTGATTAAAGATATCTTATTTAACTTACATGTACTAATTATTACAACAACTAACAACTTTAACTTATAACGAAGGAGCATAAATGTATTGATAATGAAACTAAGAATAGTAATAAAAAAGCTAAAATGGATTTTGATAAGACAGTTATATTTATTATTATCTGAATGGTTAATCAAGAACTTTCTTTTTCAAATGACAACTATGATTGTTACTCTTTAAAATAACTTTAATATTGATAGCAAGCAGGCAATAAATATTCGGTTGAAAAGATAATTAAGAATTTATAAAAACATTTTGGTTAAGAACCCAGCCATGTTACTTAATAGCAACTGTGATAGTATTTATAAAACTGAAATACTTAATGATAATAAATAGGCAAAAATATTTTGTTAATAAATATAATTAAGATGAGAATAGTAATTAAGAAAATTACTGAATAAGAATCTTTGTTATTTAATGATAACTATGATGGTCTATAAACATTATAACAATGATAATAAGAAAGTAAATAATACATTTTTTTAAAACAGATAATTAAGAATTTATAAACTGATTAAGAACCTGTGTGTAACCTATGGACAACCATGAATGATGAAGAGTCCACAAAAAAAAAAAAAAAAAAAAAATATATATATATATATGATTTTAAAGAAAGAAAGCTTTTACTTCAAAAAGTCATCATATTTTATGCGATAATTCCAGAACTTAACTCTCAAAGTCTACATGTGTATATAATAATAATTAATTACAGGAACTAATCTCGAGGACGAGGCACGAAGTATAATTTATGATTAAACGAACTTACCCTAAGTGAAGTTCTATCAAAATTATACGAAGTGCCTCGTCCGAAGAGATTAGTGACACCCTCCCAACCCTAAGGTATAACCCAGAAGCGTTCTGGAAATATCTAAAACATCAGTAACTCTAAACTAAATGACAAGTTGACATAGTGATGCCAGGCAAGAAAAAAAAAAAAAAAAAACTCTGAAAACTAGTGATTTGCGCAGTAGCCTATAGCCGCCTACTACATGTGTATATAATAATAATTAATTACAGGAACTAATCTCTTCGGACGAGGCACTTCGTATAATTTTGATAGAACTTCACTTAGGGTAAGTTCGTTTAATCATAAATTAATGTTCCTATCGATCTACTAAGTGGGTAGTTGTAGGCATTTTTAGGGCACTTTATATGAGCTATGTTGCAACTTTGTATCATAAATACAAGCCGGTTTAAATGTCAGTTTGATATGTTATTATCTTGCGCAGATAAAACTTCGAACATTGACTACAAGTTGTTTTTTGTAGGCAGTAAAAGAAGATCTTTATGAAAAGTTTTAACTACACTTACTTTACTGGCTTACTTTACCCGGCTGCAAGGAAAGGGTTATGTTTTTCGCGCGTATCTTGTATGTTTTTATGTATGTATGTATGTAATATTCTTTATTACCTCGTATCTTTGAAACCAATTGACGGATTTTTATAATTAAGATATCGTTAGATAGGTCTTGGCCGCCCAAGTGTTCTTAGATAAGTGCCGTTGAAAAAAAAAAATATGGCGGCTTTTGGGCGCCATATTGTAGGGGTTGCATTTTTTTTTTAAACCCATCGAGTGGGGTATCAAAATGAAGGGTTTTTAGAAGGGATTACAAAAATATAAACTACTTATATGTTTAAACCTCATTCGAAAAAAAAATGATAACTAAAAAGTTGTAAATAAAAAAAGTTAATTTAAAAATCAAAAACCCGCCTGCTTAAAAAGCGAATTTCGCTTTTTAAGCAGGCGGGTTTTTGATTTTTAAACTAACTTTTTTTTTGCCCCAAGGCAGCATTTATTCATTCAGTCTCCTAAAACCACTTATTTCTGTAAATTTGGCTCCAAGTCTGGCAATGCGTTTGTCACCCCAGGGTGACAGAAATGGCACCATACCATTGTCTCCTTGGTGTTGAATACGCAGTTTTGGCCACTTTCATCAATACCTCCCACTGTTCTAAATCAATTAACCTTTCATAGCCCACTCTACCACTCCTGAATTCCTTCTCCACTTACCAACCCACGATATTCAAAATTTACCCCTTTACCAATAATCGTCCATCCTTTTCTCTCAGCAAATACTTCAACTTTTTATTTTTAATATTGAGCACCGATACAAGTCTTTCAGTCGGATACATAGATGGGTTTTAACATTCTTTAGAATCTGTTACATCTGCATTAGAATGCAGATGTAACAGATTCTAATGCTTTTTGGAATATTTCGCAAATTGTATCGAGTCAGCCTTCCCAGTAAGCTTTGCGGAGGTAGTCAATACTACAATAAAAATCTCCGCTCCACTATCCCGAGATCGCTTCTGTCAATGATTTTACATATTCTTTTTTATCACAATATCCACTAAGAATCAATTTGCAAATAATATTAACAGCCGCTGAACTTCACTCGAAAAAATCCCGCCAAAACTCCATCTTTCAACTTCAAACATTATATTGCCCGACCTGATTTCTGTCCGCAACAGGTCTGTCCTACGTGTTGCGCGTTTGCACCTGAACTTTGATATTAAATGTTGCCAGACTGAATATATTGAATAAGTTTATATTGAGTTAAGCATCCATCACTACGCATGACACTTGATTTAATAATATTTGCTCATATTTATGAAAAAGTATTACACTTCCTTTAGCAAGTAATCTACAAGGAACAACGAAAATTGCAATAAAAAACCACGTATTCTGTGAATGCTAATGTCAGATGAATTTAATTAGAGAAGACAATATACAGAGTTTAGGAACTACAGTTTACTTGGTGTTGCCATAATAAAGGATAGACTTTATAACAGGAACAATGGCGGGTCGAGAATTGTGAAGAAAAGGAAGATTGAGGGTTTTTCCCTGCAGTGGTACTGTATAGACTAGTTAGATAATATTATGTACCTATAAGTTTAGGTGATTTATTTTAGTCGCAATTAGGTGATTTGCTTTGCCTGATGACAACGTGTGCGCCTGTGGCGACCGCTTCATAGAAGGCATTTCCAGGTGTTTATTTTGAAAAATCTATATGATGGCGGGAGTCTTCTGAGTGCAGAACCAGTTGATGTAGTGACTCTTGGAGGAGGGAAGGTTTTCCGCTAAATTGATAAAGATGATGACACTGGTAAAACAGTGAGTGGATAGATAGATAGTAACAGCTTATCAAAAGTTCATAATCATCTTACGAAATACAGATTTGTTTTGAACACGGTAACGTCACCTTAAACCAGGGTGTGGGTATACCACACCAACGCACTCGCAAATAAAAAAATCAGAAGTGGGATACCTCATAATTAGCTTCAATTAACTAAGTCCTACTCAAGTGGGTATAGACTTTATTACGCTAGTATGGACGTAATGTTTCTAAAGCAGAGCTTTTGAATTAGAAGGTTTCATGTAGGCGAGTCTTGCACGATTACTTAGGTTTTGTGTTCCTAATATGGGTAAGACATGCGAATGATTTATCGTCTGTCAGATGGGCTTATTTTTAGTACGTTATAAAGAAGGGCTCTTTGTTTTATCGAGAAGTCTGTTAAAATTAGTTTCAGTATAGCACATAGGCATTTAGCGATATCTTGGTCGAAAATATTTCGTAAATAGGGTTATTTACGAAATATTGGGGCGCACGGTTGGCGCAGTGGTTGAGCGATTGACTGCTGCGCCTCGGTCGCGGGTTCGATGCCCGCACGGAACAAATATTTGTATGACCTACAGATAGTTTTTCCGGCTCTAGGTGTTGTGTGTGTAAGTTTATATGTTTGTAAACGCGCCCACGATACAGGAAGAAATTCCTAGTGTGGGGCAACGTTTTTTTAACAAAAATAAAAATACGAAATATTTTCGACCAAGACTAACGATAATACAGAGTAGGTGATAATCCTTGCATTCATGTAATTACCCGACTGCAAGGAAAGGGTTTTCACCTACTCTGTAATATCGCTAGTCTTTCCATACTGTTTTAAAAAAATTAACTCGCAATATCATCTACTTAAAGTCAAACAAAAACGAAAAAAAAAACTTGTCGCAGAACAGTACCAAAAAACAAACATCGACTAACATATTTTATAAAGTAGCGGAAACAAGCATATCCTTATTTGTCAGTTGGTTGAACACCCTATAATGAGGGGAACAGTCCCGGGAATGTCCGGGATGGATGGTAGCCCGTCAAGTGAGACTTCCGCGGACACCGGGAACCGTGGCTGGCCCGGTATGGTCCGGTCACGATCACCATTAGATAGGATTTGGCCCAAGTTGGAGGAAGAAGCGTTATAGTTCTCGCCAAACTTCTTGGCCGCCCTGAAGTTGGCTTTCCGATGCACAAAGCACGGATCGGTGCTGTTTTTGTATGAGATTTACAACTGCGCAGCTATTGTAGACAACTTCAGGGCGGCCAAGAAGTTTGGCTTATTTAGTAGGTGATTTGTAGAACTAGTATAGCGGTTCTAATCCAATCCATGCTTTTCACAAATCGCTGTGAATAAAAAACCTTATGTTTACTGTAAATGTTAGCATAATATGTTTTTGCAATGTTTGAAGGAAAGGCCTATGCCCCAGTAGCAAGATATATCTGTGGTTTCTTGATTCATTAATAAATCAATTAATCTTTATTTCGGACAAGTAACATCCGTAAGGGTTGACAAACGTGAAAACTTATACCTATGTTAGTACACTTATCATTAATATCTAAAAAATCTTATTTATTAACGAGGTTGTTGTTCCAAATGCATTTCAGAACAGTGTCTTACCTCCCGGCGTTGTTTTTAGGATGGAGTTGGAGCTAGCCTGCACTCTGCAGAGCAAACAGGCAAATCTCTGCCTGACGATGGCATGGAAATCATCGACGCGAGATTTCTCGAACATACCTGATGCACTGCAGATACGGGGCAGCCCCATCAACATCCTGAACCCGTTATTATGTTGGACCCGTAAGGCGCTGATAGCCCGCTGAGTGTAGTTAGTCCACAGACTGCAAGTAAAAAAAAAAAAATAAAAAAAAAAAAAACTTGTCAATTAATAATGACGGATAGTATGTTGAAAATTAGACACGAATGAACATCTTGCAAATGCGACAAAATAGGAAAATGTCTCATAACTTGTGGCACACCAAACTGTAACTTTAGTGTTGGTTACACCATCGCCCACGGGCGAATAAACCGACAGACAAAGGTCAGTATTGGATATCTGATATCTGTTCAGAAATAAATCGATTTATTTCTCTGGATATCTATGTCGATTGCTGCCTAGTGGTGGAGAACCGGTAGTCGTGATCGGCTGCGTATCGGTTTCAGTTATCTTTATGTTATTCCAGAAGACCTAAACCGACCTAAACAAAGAGATATTCTATCGATTGCCAAAAAAAGCCGAAAGTTTGGTGGTTAATCCTGAATATTTAGGACTTTTGAAAATCAAGTCTTGTAAACTTGTTTAAGACTGCCTGTCCACTTCGCGCGGGGCGGAGAAAAGTTGTGCGGAGCCAACCAATCGAATTGCATAAAAAATCCGCTCCGCTTTAGTGGACAGGGATTTGAAAACTAGTTTCAAAATTCGTATATATATTTACGCGGATCGGGACCGCGGAGATGAGAAACAGAGCAGTGAGGCAGAGCGGGGGGCGGAGCGGGGAGATGGAGAGGAGAAACGAGTACAACCGATCTCCGCGTATGAAAAAACACAGTCCGCTACTCCGCTCCAATACGCCGCTCCGCTACTCCACTCCGCATTTCTTCCTCTCTCCGCTCCGCTACCTAACTCCGCGTCTATGGACAGATACAGTCCGCAACTCCGCTCCGCATCGCCGGTCCGGTGCCTCGCTCCGCTCAAGTGGCCAGGCATCCTAAAGCCCCGGTACGTCAAGTTGCACTTCTGGCTATTATCACTTCTACAATCAATTGTCACTTGGCAGTTCTTAAAATAGTTGAAACCTAATGAGATGAACTATGCCTATATGCAAAAAAAAACATATTTAGAACCAAATCCAACTTAAGCTTATCTTTGCGTTGCGCAATAGCTACATCTCTCCTTGCGTCGTATTCCTCAGTATTGAGGGTTGTGACCCCCCTTCTGCATCACCTTCTCTCGAACGATCTTTCTCCATCTGTTTCTGTCCCTGGCGGTGTGGGGGGTTTTAAACGGTAGAGTCAAGAGCGGTGCGGAACTGGAATAATATTATTGCCTACTTAAAAGGTAGCTACTGCCGCGAGTTTGGATGCGTGACTGCATTTAGGGAGATATCCGACCGTTTACTTTATGATGTAATTATATTCGGGGATAATTTATCAGTGTCAGTCAAGAGATGTCCCTAGAGTGACATGAATTATGGGCAACCGTATAGGTACCTATAATAAGTTACAAAAATCTATGGGAAATGATAACGGTTATGCGCAGCAAAATATTGAAAATTCCAAGGCATAATGTCACAAAATTAGAGAAAAAATATATTTCTATTAGTGATTTCACTCCCGTGGTTCTATCTTCAATCTCAAAAGAATCGTAGATTTGGACCACTAGTCTCAGTAGTTCGGTTGTTTTTTTCGGGACCGAACTACTGAGACTCATTTTGGCTCATTAGTTCGGTTATGACGTCGGTTAGTTAATGATGTAAAACAACTTTCATTGTGAAAAAGATTTTAGAGTACATAGATATATCAGCCGTTCAAAAGTTATCCGCATTTTCTCGCAAGATATAGTGCCATAATCATGTTTCGATAGATTCTCGATTGAAGCGTGTCTCCTACTAGGTATAAAAAGGTTCTGTCAATGTGTTGGCCTAGAACCTTTTTTTATTTGAGATGTGTTTGCTCTTGACTCTAGTCTAGGTCAGAGGTGACAGTGACAAAGTCGACGATGGAATGAGCTCAATCATTGATAAGAAATAATTATCGTAATCGAACAAGGAACTATATCTTTTCTTTATAATATTATTTTAGAATAGAATAGAATACTCTTTATTATGTACACCATATAAGTTACAGAAAGTGTAGACGAAGAAAACATTGCACTGGGTGACACAATGGGCGGCCTTATCGCTAAAAGCGATCTTTTAACAGCCCGTCTAATCTGGAAAAAGCCGAGATCTCAGGCAAAGAATGCCACTAAAATACAAATTATGAATCGGCCAAAACACTACTAAGTAGTTGTATTTAAACAGACTCCCTAAATCGGATGCACTAAAAGCGAATAAATCGTAAAGCCGCGGTTTGTCGAGATTTATCGGCAACCGGGCTTGAGATAGCACGTGCCTAATGGATTCCACTGCTTTTGCCCTTTTTCTGTCTCTCTTGGGTTTTACCGTTAGACCACACTGCATAAGAGATAATGATTTAAATGTCGTTGTAGAAATATTATTACTTGAAATTGCTGTACGGAACATGATTTCTTTGTCAAACTTAAAAACACCCTCGTTTTTTAGGGTTCCGTACCCAAAGGGTAAAAACGGGACCCTATTACCAAGACTCCACGATCCGTCTGTCTGTCTATCAGTCCGTCGGTCACCAGGCTGTATCTCATGAACCGTGATAGCTAGACAGCTGAAATTTTCATAGATGATGTATTTCTGTTGCCGCTATAACAACACATACTAAAAACAGAATAAAATTGATATTTAAGCGGGGCTCCCATACAAATAAAAAGATTTTTTTGCAGTTTTTTACGATAATGGTACGGAACCCTTCGTGCGCAAGTCCGACTCGCATTTGGCCGGTTTTTTCAAATTGCTTCCGTCTTTACCCAAACTAAATCAAGGGAAATAAACGCTTTTGACAGCAACAAATCTTTCTAACTCCACAAATCATTTACAAGGTTCATAACTCTCAACAAATTAGGTAGTTTGTTTACAAGATGCATCACAACTGCAAAGCAAACGACAAGCTCCGGAGAGAAGCGGCCTCTTAAGGGTACACTAGTCGACGGCACGAACTATTTTGTGCGCGGGGTTAAAATGCATTTTATATCAACCGACAACACGTGCGAAAGAGATAGATGCTGTGATGAGCAGTAGGAAGCTAGTTCGCATACGAAAACACTCTTTTGCAAATTTGTAGCGAAATGGATAATGATTTAGGACGAAACCGAGTGCGCGAAATTTTAAGCGACCTTTGGCAGTCTAGATATCATGAAAAAACAACTAAATCTATCTATTCAAAATAAAATTATTTGCATTGTTAAACTACTAATCTATCCCTGTATGGAGGCCGTTTTACAATTTTCTGTCTTCTTATGGTATTTATTCGCGCCCAAAAATGCGTCAAAATTAGTGTCGAATTGTGGAACTTTCGACACTCATAACTTTAAAATATTTTTTTTTTACTTTTTTGCTTCCGTACAGGGCTAGATAATGATGAGAAAAATTGATATCACTTTTTATTTTGAACGTACATTGTCAAACAGTGGAATAATCCCTAGACTACGTTTGTATGGAAGAATTTTCGACTAGTGTAACCTTAACAAGTTATCTGTCACAGCAGTAATTTCTTCCAGCTATATTAGACCTATTCATCACTCGAGACAAACGGAATCTTCTCGTATATTTCATTTTCGCTTCTCGCCTCTACCGGCTCAGTTAAATTACACAGAGGAGTAACTAATGGAGTGCCATGAAGATTTTTCTGCCCCAGATTACAGTTTTGGCTTTGGGAGATTCAAGGGAGTCGTAAAACTGATGGATAATAATATAACCCTGTATTTCCTTAACACATATTTAAATAAATGTAATTATTATTGATTTGAATTTAATTTAAATATTGTTATTTTGACACAATTTACTATCATTTACGAAATTATAAATTACCTAGCATTGAAAATTTAATTGTGATTTTGTGTGTTGTGTTGTGCTGTGTCTTTTGTGTGCTCTAAATAAATGTTTTATCTATCTATCTATCTAGCATTAATTGATCAGTTATCATTAAGAATATCATTAAAATAAAAATGTCATCGTATTCAAATATAACCCTAGTCAAATTTTCGTTAAAAAACCACTAAAATAAAATAATTAAAATAATCATAGTCAAAACTTAATTAAAGTCAAATGTCATCATATGTCAAATAAATCATAATAATTTCTCAATTAGTCATTTTAGGGTTCCGGACCCAAGGGTAAAAACGGAGCCCTATTACTAAGACTCCGCGGTCCGTCTGTCTGTCTGTCACCAGGCTGTATCTCATTAACGGTGATAGCTAGACAGTTGAGATTTTCACAGATGATGTATTTCTGTGGCCGCTATAACAACTAATATTAAAAACGGAGTAAAATTAATATTTAAGTTGGGCTTCCATACAACAAAAGTGATTATTTTTTTGCCGTTTTTTGTGATAATGGTATGGAACCCTTCGTGCGCGAGTCCGACTCGCACTTGGTCGGTTTTTTTGTTAAGGACCTCTCGACTAGTATAGCCCACATCCGTTTTTTCCACTTTTCTCTATCTTGGGCTGTGGCAAATCAGTCATCTCCTGCAATCTTCTTAAATACATCAGTCCATCTCTCTAGCGGTCTCCCTCTTTTGCGTTTTCCAAGAGGGCCACTCCAGGTAATCACTTCCTTAGTCCATTTTTTATTTGATATACGTGCAACATGGCCCGCCCATTTCCATTTTAATTTAAGACAATGTGATAGAGCATCTATGTTATATCGGTGTTTCGGTTATCGGTGTTTTTCAGTTAGTTTATACGACGACCGAAGAAAGAATTTTCAAATTCGGTCCTCAATTGACGAAGATATCGGTGAACATCACTAAAAAAAACAAACATAAAGTCGAAAATAGAACCTCCTCCTCCTTTTTGGTAAGTCGGTTAAGAGTAAACGGGGGCAGAGAGCGCCGACTGAACTTCCTTAATAAAAAGTCATAAATCGAGGTTTGGCTCTCGTCTCTTTCCTCCTCCAATATTGGACCAATTTAAAAGATATTCCATAAACTGAAAATTAAAGATATAACTATGTCCCTATGTTTTCCTTTTTGATGATACATTATCTTTAGAAGCATTAGAACCCTCAAAAAATGCTCAAAATTGCGCTGTCAACAGAGGCTTAGTGTACAAATTTGACAAATATAAATGAAAAAGGAAAATATAAGGACATAGTATATATCTTACTTTACCAGTTTATGGAATATCTTTTAAATTGGTCCAATATTGGAGGAGGAAAGAGTCGAGAGCCAAACCTCGAATTAAGACTTTTTACTAAGGAAATTCAGTCGGCGCTCTCTGCCCATATTTTCTCTTAAAATAGGCTAGATTAATTGAGATAATCGTATTGGCCTTAAGAAACTCACGGGAGTCAAAATAAAAAAAACAAAATAATTTTATTTTTATTTTACATAGGCTTACATGGGCACTTATAAAACGTCGACAAAAGGTGCACGGTTTGGGTTAGTCGTTTCCTATCGAGAAGAACCGGCAAGAAACTCCATGGTTACTCTTTTAAAAATTTTGTGTTTACAATATTTCCATGTAACAGCATTAGTACTTGGATATGGGGGGACAACGTAGGCCCGACAATAAGTCGTACGAAATAAAAAGTTAACAAATGTTAACAATCATCTAGAAATCTAGAAAGCCTACAATGTTCACACATTCACAATCGGTAAAAGAATCTATACAAAGGTAAAATAAAAAAAAGCAATTTTAAAAAAATTAAAAAACACAACACTAAATTTAACATGTGGCACAAATACTGTTATCAGTGCTGTAACTATTCAGAGATAGAGTTGCAAGACGATTGTCAATAGACAGTTAAATCATAGTGTTTGTTGGTATTCCTTCCATAGGAACCAGGAAATACCAACTTTGTTATGTATAGGAGAGATAGACCATGTCTAAGCGATTGGATCCTTGAACAAATGTTTGTACGTATTTCTAAAGGTCGGGAACGTGACTTAGGTGACTCCATTGGTATTGCAGATCTGCATCTGCATGGGTGGCGGTTACTACTTACCGATTGTTGATTCATATACCAAGCCATTCACTAACTGTATTATCTAATGTCTAGCTGGTTCACAGGAACGGGACAGTCGGCATCCCCTCCAACCTCCGCGCCTGAAGAGTCGTAAGAGCTTCTTGAGACATACGACCTCCTCGAAAGCCAGCGCAACTGACGAGAGATGTGAATTATGGAAACATATACACCCTAGTCCTCCACACTTCATCACTCCGGCAGAGAATCTGCCCCCTGGAAGCGAACTGCAGTGGCCAATCTGGAAATCCCTAAACCGGTTGGCCGCTGTAAAAGCAACCTGGCCAAATGGAATATCATAGACTCATCCAAAACACAGTGCCAGTGTAGGCCCCTTCGCAAGATATGGCCCACCTCCTTGTCTGCCCTTCGTGCCCGACCACCTGCACCTTACGGGTTTTGAACGTGGCAAATGATAGAGCTGTCTGAGTGGCTGAATACTGGTCGGACAAAATCTGAATGGTTGTATAGTTCGAGTTGATCGACACGAAAGAAGAAGAAGCTAGTACACTTGTCTGACTATGCAATAAGAATAGTATTTGAAAAGTAACCATATTGTACAATGCAACCGGTATAACTGATGCGTTTGTTTTTCACCCGACTGCCGAAGGAGGGTAATGTTTATCAGTGTGTGTGTTTGTTCCTACGTGGCGTTATAGAGACCAAACGCGTTGGCCGATTTTGATGATTCTTATGTCAATCGATTCGTCTTAATTATGCGAGTGTCACTGGCTACATTAAAATTGGAGAATATAAAAATGGCGGATTTTGGCCGCTATATTGTGGGAGCCCATTTTTTTTTTCTTCCAACCCAATCGTGTGGTGTATCGAAATAAAGGGTATTAAGAGGTGATTTCAAAAATACATAATATTTATATGTTTAAATGTACCTAATTCAAAAAAAGTTAATTTAAAATATCACAAAACCCGACTGCCTAAAAGGCGAATTAAAAAGACGTAAACAAGAAGAAAATCATGCTGTGCAGTCGGAGGATACATATGGTTTTGGCCAGCCAGCTCGCGAATATGTATCCTCCGACTGCACAGCATGATTTTCTTCTTGTTTACCTCTTTTTAGTTCGCCTTTTAGGCAGTCGGGATTTTTGATTTTTTTAATTTACTTTTCTCAGTTGTGTTTCCATTTCCTGACAAATCTGTAACATACATGTGGGTAATTTTTACAATCTTCCCACATTATCACTTCATTTGTTTACCAATCCGTGGCAAAATTGCCTCACTTTCTAGTTCTACTTAAAATAGGTAAGTTAACTATAGTAATTCTTCGCAAAGGCAATAAAAAACGTTCTCACAATTTATCAGAATGTGCCAATGGTGCAATGGTGTTAGTGAAGGATAGTGATACGGTAGAAAACGTTCGGTTCCCATCGTGCGCTATTGTTCGGTGATAGACGTCTGGTCTAGTTCGGTTTGAAGGTAGGTAAGTACTGTCTTTTTTTTTTTTTTTTTGGGTGGGAAATCATCCGATGACTTCTCCCGCTCTGGGTGAAGCGGGAGGGCATGTCAGACTTTTACTGACTAAAACCCACCCGTGTTCCTTCAGTTGCTTGTGCCAGGGCCGCGGTAACTCTCTTTCAAATTTATCCGCGACCCAGACAGGCATCGGCCCTATCGGACCCCGTCACTTTGCTGACATCTCTTTGAGGCGCGCGTGGAACACTACGCGCCGTAAACTCGGGCTTGGTCCTTATCGGACGGCGAGCTACCCATTACTCTCCGTCCGCAAGCCCGCGCCTACGGTGGCCGGGAATCGGCTCGCGACTCCCGACGCCCGGGGCGTCTCCTGCGGTGCCTAGGGGCGTGAGGGCGTCTCCTTTGCGTCTCCCTCACGCGTTCCGCCTCCTCCTTTGCGAGCATTACTGCTTCGCAGAAGGAGGAGACAGCTTCCCATGCCCTCTCGCTCCGTACCATGGCCTGGACCAGGGCCGGACGCGAGAGGTCGCCACCGCCGATCGCCTCCATGAGGACACGGCGGTGTTCCGCCCAAGCAGGGCAGATCTCCACCGTATGCTCCACCGTGTCCTCCGAGCGGTCCACACAATGGTGACACCCGGGCGTTTCCTCCCGCCCTATCTTGAACAGGAACCTCCCGAAACAGCCGTGTCCGGTGAGGACCTGTGTCAGGCGGAAGGTGAGGACGCCGTGACGCCTCTCAAGCCACTCCTCAAAGAGGGGCCTTACCGCCGCAATTGTGGCGTGCCCAGCGCTGGGTTGCGACAATCGCCCCCTCCATGTCGCCATGAGATCCTGCCGGAGCTCTGTCCGCCGAGCCGCGATTTGTCGCAGCAACGGTGTTTCGCCCCGGCATTTCGCCTCCTCGCGCCACTCCCATATTTGCGCGAGGACTTTTGCTTCCAGATCCCATGGCGGCAATCCGGCAAGGAGGCTCGCCGCCTCACCGGAGACCGTGCGGTATCCCCGGACCAGCCGGATGGCCATGACCCTTTGGGACGCGTTCAACCGGCGGGCTGGTCGCCGCCTCAGGGAACGCGCCCATACTGGTGCCCCGTAAAGGGCCATGGACCGCACGACCCCCGCGTAGAGCCTCCGGCAGGAGGCGTTTGGACCCCCTAGATTGGGCAACAGCCGCTTGAGGGCAGCGCCCGCCCGCTCCAGTCTGGGAGCCAAACGTCGGAAATGCTCCACGAAATTCCACCGGCTGTCGAGGACGAGTCCCAGGTACTTCATCGTCGACTCGATGCCGATGTGAACCCCTCCTACCGTTATTTGGGATCCCGGCGGTGGCGCGTTCCGAGGACCGTGAAAACACATGGCCTCGGACTTGTGCAGGGCCACCTCGAGTCCCAATTGCCGGATCCTCTCGACGATTGTTGCAACCCCGCGTGTCGCTTTTTCAGCCGCCGCCTGGTGCGACCTCCCTTGTGCCAGGACCAGCGTGTCGTCAGCGTAGCAAACCACGCTGACGCCACTAGGGAGGTCGGCGCGCAGCACCCAGTCGTACCCGATGTCCCACAGATGCGGCCCCACGACCGATCCCTGTGGGACACCGCACGACATCTCTCGCCGGTTCCACTCTCCCTGGTGACCGGGGTAGATGACGGCCCTGTCCGTCAGATAGGCCTCGACTACGCGACAGAGGTAGGGTGGCATCCGGTGATACTGGAGTGCCTCCCTGATGCAGCTCCATGGCATGGTGTTGAAGGCATTGGCGATGTCTAGGGACACCGCCAAGACGACTCCACCCCGGGCCACTGCATCCCCCGTCGTGAGGGCTCGCACGCGCATGATGGCGTCCACCGTAGAGCGACCCCTGCGGAAACCAAACTGGCTTTCCGCCAGATCCGGCCCCACCCGCACCAGCTGCCCAACGAGGCGGTCTGCAATGACTCTTTCAAAGAGCTTGCCCACCTCATCGAGCAGCACGATGGGCCGGTAAGCGGACGGAGAGTCCGCAGGGCGCCCCGGCTTCTTGATGAGGACCAGTTTCCCCGTCTTCCAACGAAGAGGGTACTGGCCCCTCTCCAAGCATGCGCTAAAGAGCCCCCTTAGTCGAGGCCCGAGAGCCTCCAAGGCCAGGACCCAGACTTTTCCAGGTAAGCCGTCGGGTCCTGGGGCGGTATTTTTGGCATTCAGCCTGCGTACCGCCACTCTCAGCTCTGCCTCGGTCACCTCCGAAGCTTCATCGTCGTCGGCGGTGTGGTCCGCATTGGGCACCGCAGGAGGCGGAGCCATGGGCGGGGGAGTATGTTCCCCTCGCGAAGGGAACAGAGCGCTCACCACGTCCTCTACGAGCTGCGGCCGGAGACTCTGCGTCAGTGGGGGCGCCCATGGGCGGAGTTTATCCCGCACCATTTTGTAGGGGCGTCCCCACGGATCCCTGTTCAGGGTCCCCAGCGACTCCTCGCGGGCCAATCCCTTAGCCCGCTTGATTTCCGCTCGGAGGGCGGTCCTCGCCGCTCTGTACCTCTCGTATAGCTCCGCCTCAATGGCTTCCGTATCCGGGGGACGGTTGCGGAGCCTGCGGTGCCTGGTGTACCGGCGCCGCGCAGCAACGCACGCCTGGCGCAGAGCCGTAAGATCCGGCGACCACCAGTACACCTGGCGCCGGGCGTGTCCTCGCTGGACCCGGGGCATTGCCACGTCACTTATCTCGGACATGGCCTCCCGGAACCACTCCGCTTCGTCGTTGATATCAGCAGGCCTGTCCGGTGATGGCACCCAGGCCTGCACGATCGAGGCTTCCAGGAGTAGCTCCCGGTCCAGCTGCTTCAGCGCCCACCGCGGACCACTCGGGGTCTGTCGGACCGGCACGCTCGAGGCCTGGGCGGAGACGTCGAACTGGATATACCGGTGGTCGGAATAGGTCTCCACCTCCTCCATGACGCGCCAGTCGATGACACGTGGTGACAGAGCGACGCTGGCGAACGAAATGTCCACCACCGATTCGCCCTGCATCCGCACACACGTGGGGACAGAACCCTGGTTTAGGACGACCAGGCCTGTCTCCAGAGCCCAGTCCTCCACCATCCTGCCCCGTGTGTCCGTATACCGAGAACCCCAAGCCACATTCTTGGCATTGAAGTCCCCGAGGACAAGCACAGGGAGGGAGCGGTACCCGACGACGACGATTCTCAACTCCGCAAGGGAGTTGTGGAACTCGGCGAGAGTTCGGTTCGGAGAGAAGTATACCCCCACCACGGCAATCTCTCCGAACCGTGCTGCCACGCAACCCTGTCCCCTCTTGACACCCTCGAGGGACGGGGTACCGGCGGCGGCTGACGAAATTAGGGTCACTGAGCCGCTCAGGTCCTCCACCCAGTCATCCCTGGGCGGGACGAAGTACGGCTCAGCGACCACGGCGATGTTAATCGACCACTGCGCCATGCTCTGGAGCAGCAGATCCTGAGCAGCAGCGCAGTGGTTGATGTTCGCCTGGAGGAGGCGTAATAGGGCCATTATTGGCACTCCATATCCGCCTCCTCCTGTGTCCCCTGTTTGGGTCCTGCCGCGGTGGCTTCGGCAGCGATGACGGCTGTAGGAGCGGCATCGGCAGCAGCAGTGGCGGCGGCTGCAGTTGCGGTGGTGACGGCGACGGTTGAGGGCTTGCCTCTACCTCTAGACTTGGCGGGTGGAGCGCAGGTCTTGCTCCCAGCCCGGTGATCGGCCGGCTTGCCAGCTGCCGCACATACGAAGCAGTGCGGCGTGGCATTGCAAGAGCCGGCCTTGTGACCAGGTTGCCCACAGCGGAAGCAGTGGTTGCTTCGGTCAACCTCCGAGGTGCATTTTGCTCCCACGTGGTGGCCCACAAGGCAGCGGAAGCACCTCAGAGGCCTGGGTTCCAGTAGCTTCACCTGCGCGGAAACCCACCCCACCAAGAGCCTACGACCCTCCCCGGCTATTTTTTGGGCCGCCGAGACGGGGCAGCTCACCGTAATGGCCCACATCCCGGTGACGTCAGGACGTATGGCGCTCGCTCTCACCTGCTCGGCAGAGCACCCCCCAGTCCTAGCGATGGCGGCCACCACCTCTTTCTCCGTCACAGAATCATCCAGGCCCAAAATGCGCATGTCAGCGCACTTGGTGGGCCTGGAGACTCGGGCCTCGTCCGCATTTAAGGCAACTTTAAGCCTTTCGGCCAGAGCGTCAGCGGTCGGCCCACTGGCGGCACCGGGAACTTCCAGCATCCGGGCCCCAGTCGCGGTGACCCTCACACGGATACCCTCGGCGACGCCGAGCTCCTCCAGGTTCACCGCCGCCCTCGCTTTGGCGAGCAAGTCGCGGTAGGACACGCCCTTCTTTTCCGCTGCCGGTTGTAGAGTTATCACTACAGCTGCGGATTTCGGGGCGTGGAGCCTAGCCGCGACGCTTGGCTTCTTGCGCCGCTGCCGCCTCGCCTTCCTTTTGGCCGCCCTTGCTGCCTTGCTCGCCTTCCTCTTCTCTCCAGCCACTTGCCATTCAGCGTCGGCCGCAGGTGATTCAGGAGGTGACAAAGATTGAGGCGGCCGACTCGCCACCCGGGCTGAGGCTCTCGCTGTCTGTGCAGCCACTCCGCTCCTTTTGGGTGCCGATTTTACCGGTTTCGCCTGGGCCAACTTTGCAGGTTTTGCCATGGCCCCACGATTGGCCTGTCCCGACGAACCCGGTTTGGCCACGGCAGCCGCGGTGGCAGCAAATGAGGCCGCCTTCTGCTGGCTCGCCGCTAGCGGGGGGCGCAGGACGATGGCCTCCAAAACAGAGAACCGTTGATGGAAGGCAGCCAGCTCCTCCCGCACCAGATTCAAAACCCGATCCTCTGCAGGCAGGGGCCGGCCTTGTCCATGCTGCGTCCCCCCCTGCGGCTTCTCCTGGGGGCCGGTTCCTTGGAACCCGGCCAGGTCCGCTCGGAGCTTCTCATTCTCCTTTTGGAGAAGCTCCATGTCGGCTTTCAAGCGGGCGACCTCCGCCCGCATCTCGGACATTGCATCCGACGGAGGCCCGACGTGATTAGCCTCCGCTGCCGCCATAATGGAGGCCGTGGCCGCCGATATGGCCTTGTCTTTTGAGGACTTATTCCTCTTCAAGGCCACATCTCGGATTGCGGCTCCCACGACCTCTGCGAACCTGGCCGTTCGCTCCGATTCCAGGTCCAGCTCCGAATCTAGCTCACTGCCAGAAGACCCCGAAAGGACAGCCCTGCGGCTGATCGATCCGGGGTGGCGCCCCTCCGTGGCAAGCCTCTCAGCACGCTGGGTAGCCTCCTGGGCGGTGAGCCCCCTCCCCACTCCTCTGTCTCGGCCCCCACCCCGCTTGCTGGTAGGGATCTTCCGGGCTGAGGCCAGCTCGTCGTCGGAGAACGACCCCAGGCCATCTCCCGATATGGGGCGCTTCCGGAAGAACCTTCGGTTCTTCGCAGCAGCCCCCTCAACTTCACGCTCCAAGCTCTGTGAGCCCTTTGCGCCAGATGCAGCGTCGGACTTCGACCCTGCATCACTCCTCACCTCTTCGTCGATTTTATTTTTATTTTTAGTTATTGTTTCCATTTTGTTCCCACGAGTAGTATAGGAATTAATGTCCACCTGGGCAGAGCCTTTTACCCAGGTAAGCCTACATACTGCAGAGTGCGGCAGGTGCTCTACAGGTGAAGCGCTAACGACTGAAGTCCCTCCAGCCATTCATCCTCTCGCCACGCCTCAAGCTTAGGATTAGGTGGTTTTTTATCTTAGAGGTGTCCTTCCTCTGGGCCGGGCGGTTAAGCCAAGCCCCCGACGGCGGCATTAAACATGCCTCTGTTCGCTGTCCGGCCAACCCGACTCAGCGAACCCGCCGAAAGTTCTCTCCTCGAAGGAATCCCCTCGTGGGGAGATACGTCTGCCGCATTGGTGCGCCTGCACCGCTGCGGCATGGTCGCATCCATTGTCAACCGACGTCCGTCGGTCGATCAGGAGCGACCCCTCCGTGTGTCTCTCTTAGTCAGGTCTCTCACTTGGGCCTTTCCGGCATGAGTAACTCTACCGGCGAAGCCCCAAGATCATTGAGACGCGCAAGCCCCACCACGACGACAACGTGGAGACACTCTCGGTGGGGAGGTAAGTACTGTCTGAGATCGTTTTCTTAGATATTGTGTTGTAAGAGAATTGTTTGTGCTTTGTGAGTTATAACTTTGTGGAAAATATTTCAAATTGTTTGTTTTTAGGGTTCCGTACCCAAAGGGTAAAAACGGGACCCTATTACTAAGACTCCGCGATCTGTCTGTCCGTCTGTCACCAGGCTGTATCTCATGAACCGTGATAGCTAGACAGTTGAAATTTTCACAGATGATGTATTTCTGTTGCCGCTACAACAACAAATACTAAAAACTGAATAAAATAAATATCTAAGTGGGGCTCCTATACAACAAACGTGATTGTTTTGCTGTTTTCTGCGATAATGGTACGGAACCCTACGTGCGCGAGTCCGACTCGCACTTGGCCGGTTTTTTTGTTTTTGACAGTAATAAACCCGACAAAAATAATAAATGATTAACAGGTCCACTAAAACAGTCTGGTTCTTTCCTCAAAAGACCATTTCAGACACCAATCTACTTGGTTTTCACATGATCTAACCAAGATTTTGTCTGGACTTTAAAAGAGACTGTGATGACCTCTAAGTTTGTTTCGGCCTTTCTTCTCAGAGTAGTCAGTGTTTGTACAAACCAACTTACAGATATAAAATCATTTATACGAAACTAAAAATATACTCGTATCAACTGTCAAAATCGAAATTGAAATGCCGAATTTTTGCGCAGATACGATACAGGCAGACTGATTTCAATTACTTAAAATATCCCACGACCAGTTTATTAATTGTTGCTTGAAACGCGATAAATTATTAAATAGGTTCGATTGTATCGAAACTCCAAATCATAATACGAAAATCTCGATAAAATTCGAAACATAAAGAAACATTGTTCACTGAAATAACAAAACAAATCAAAAGAAAAAGTAATAAATTCCTACTCAGAAAAGTATTTATTTTACAAGACCGTTCATACCCAAATTAACATCGGAAATTGAGGATAAAAAGTTCCTCCTTCAATGACGAAATACCTCCTTCTCTCTCCTTCTCAGAATTCTTCATAATATTGTTTAGGAACTTGAATGAAACGAATGTAACAAAGTACTTTAGAGTAGCCTCGAGACCATTTAAAGTTCTTCCATTCCACTTTGCAGTCCTAGGTTCTAGATCTCAGCATGTTTTGGTGCAAGTTATAAACTGATTGCGGATTTTTCAGTTAAATCATATAAGCCGGCTGATATTGCGATAAAACAATTTTTAGAACACTTTTCTATTTGTTGTCCCTTTGATCTGTAAATTCAAGCTTATTTGGAGCTGAAGTACATTCAACATTAGTGTTTGATTTAAAAGAAATTCTTGAACGGTATTCATAGAATTCTAGGCTTTTGAACGTCCAACTAGCTTCATTTTTAGGGTTCCGTACCCAAAGGGTAAAAACGGGACCCTATTACTAAGACTCCGCGATCCGTCTGTCTGTCTGTCTGTCACCAGACTGTATCTCATGAACCGTGATAGCTAGACGGCTGAAATTTTCACTGATGATGTATTTCTGTTGCCGCTATAGAAACAAATAATAAAAACAGAATAAAATAAATATTTAAACTGGGCTCCCATACAAAAAACGTGTTTGCCATTTTTTGCGATAATGCTACTTGGCCGGTTTTTCTGATTTACCGGCTCCTTGTCAATTTGAAAGCAGTCATTTTTGATGGTTTAATTAGAATCAATGCTTTGAGTGTCCTGACAGTTTTTTTGTGAATGAGTATCAGAATCACCGTTTCCCGACTAAAAGATCAATTAAAATAATAATAAAATGTATTTAAAAAGGCAATGAAACCTTCGTCTAAACTTCACCTTGAACTTTGCAATAATGACTGACTTTTTACAAGTTTTTTTTACATTATTGTGTGTGTTCAGGTCAAATCTTGCAACTGAATTTTGAAGCAGTTAACCTACTTATTATAAGATTCTGCTCCATTTGTGTAATTGCTGCAAGAGATTCCAGTGCGAGGATAAACTAGTAAATAAATAATAAATAAATCCTCCACTGATTAAGATGAAATTTTGCTAACACGTTTATTTTGGATGACAATGCATGGTTAGCAAAGTGACGTCATTCTAAATCCATTATGGCGGATGGTCCAAGCTGGCGGACTAGTTATTTTTTATGCACTGCCATGATATGGGTATCAAATCAAAGGGTTTGCTGAGAAGAATACGAATGACGAGACAAGTATGTTTATAAAACATATGACATAATCTGTTCAAATAACAATTGAAAGGCAAGCCTTCTCTCTCTAATCTCTATCCTCTTCTACTTGGACCAAACCCCGGTACTGAATCGTATTTCCCATATAAACGAGCCATTTGTTTAGTTACGCTCGTTTAGAAAATTGCATTCTACTGGAATGGTTTGCATTCACTGCACGATTGCGGCAACATGCTCAGATGAGTTGCCTGTTGCTGCCGTAAAAGGAAGGAGTCTTTTGAAGAAGGTGTTCTGGTTATAGGAACTGTGGATTCATTGTAAGGAAGGAGTGGTATTTTAGTCGGTAGGCACCTAAGTGAGTCTGACATTGCCCAGACAGGCTCGTATATGAGGCAGCTTGGGCGTACAACGACGATTTCGCACTCAAGCCGAATAAAAAACAAACATTTCAATTTTGCATTAAATTTATCTCACCATTAATTAATTTTCTCGGCTTTCCGCAGTCTAATGTTGCTGTTGTCAGGTTACTGGCTAATCCAATCCCAAAGTGGAACCAGAAAAATCAAATTTTCTACTGGTACCTAAATATGTCCACACACAAACCCTGTGTATAAGTGATCTACTTATTGAATTATTATACTTAATTAGCTGATGATACAGGAATCTTACGAGTGTAAGATGAGCTATTAGGATGGGTTACTAGAAAATTTGAGTCGAAAATAAACAGAGAAAAAACCAGCGAACTAAAAAGATGTAAAGAAGAAGAAAATCATGCTGTCCATTCGGAGGATACCTACATATTCGCGAGCTGGCTGTCCAAAACCCAGATGTATCCTCCGTCTGCACAGCATAATTTGCTTTTAGTTTAAGTCTTTTTAGTTCGCTTCATACGCAATCGGGTTTTTTTATTTTTGTTTTTTTTTTATTGGTGTCTATTTAGATAACATTATTTTTTCGAACTAGGTACATTTAAAAATGTAAGTGTTTATACACTTTGATATCCAACACATTGGGTTTGGAAAAAATAAAACCCAATATGGCGCCCAAAAGCCGGCATTTTTCTATTATCCAATTTTAATGCAGCCAGTGACACACGAATCGATGTACGTAAGAATCATCAACATCGGCCATCGCGTTTGGTCTCTAGAACGCCACATAGGAACAAACAAGACTGATAAACACATTACCCTCCTTCGGCAGTCGGGTAAAAATACACGTTGACTTTTTATACCCACACTCACGTAACAAAATTCTAATACACTCTTATCTCACAGCCCTCGAGAGAAAGTTGTAAATTCTGCACATACCAGCAGCTTTTCCTCTGAATGATTGGAATTACCAGTTCTACTGAACACTAACTGGAATGCTCAATTTGCTTACATTAACATCTAAATGGGTAACACTTACCTTTTTTGTCGGTTGGTCTTGGCAACAAATGTGTTAGTTAACAACACTCGCAACGTTATTTACTTGCTTCGTAATATGTATAAATAATGGGTGAAAGAAATTGTATCTTACAGGGTAATTAGGGTGGACAAAATTGAAAGATTCTAGCGAGCAGATTAACTGCAGCATCTTCAGATCATCTTGTACGATTGACGATTTAGGAGCAATTCACTAAATTACTAAATTAAAGAGTGAAGCGATACTTTACGCCTGGACAGCTTTTAACCCTTTACAAAGCGCAAGTCCGATCCTGCATGGAGTATTGCAGCCACCTTTGGGATGGCTCAGCTAAGTATCAGCTTGCCGCGCTTGACTCGGTGGAACGCAGAGCCAAGAGGCTCATTGGCGACGTTGAGCTGGCGGATGCCAAGCTACACAGCTTGGCTCATCGCCGCAAGGTTGCCTGCTTGTCGGTCTTTTACAGACTGTACTTCGGTGAGTGTGCTCAAGAACTCCACGACCTCATCCCACCAGCCCCCTTCTACCATCGGACATCTAGACGCACTGCAAGTTACCATCCTTACCTTGTTGCCATTCCACCAATACGCACCAAGCGCTTCCAAACATCCTTCATAATGCGCACAGCGAATGAGTGGAACTCACTGCCTGCGTCTGTGTTTCCGAACGCATTCAACCCGAATCTCTTCAAAGTTAGAGTGAACAGGCTTCTTCTGGGTAAGCTCGCTCCATCGTCGACTCTGTCTCTGTCACCTTTGACCTAGACTAGAGTCAAGAGCAAACCCAACGCAAAAAAAAAAAAAAAAAAACACATTTTAATTTGTATACCTTTACGAACACCGTTGTTGTTGTTGTTTGTTGTGTCGTCATTGCTGATATATCCAAATTCATTAGTACCTAATTCAATTAGTAGAATTTGAGTACGCACGTAAATCCTATAACAACACAATACAGTGAATGGTGTCATACAGCAATACAATTTACAGAAGAAAAATATGCATAAACGAAAATGAATAAATACCAGAACATAGCAGAATATTCACCCAAACAAAATAATTCTGCATAAATGAAAACATTCTATTAAAAAACATAAAAAAATCTAGTTCGGATTATCTTGACGAACCCGTTTCAGCGAATTCGTTAACGGGCTACCGTCCAGTTTGTATTCAATTAACGAAAATATGAAGCTGACTATTTTTGTTCCAGTTTCACGGGGCGCTGACAAAATTCGTCTAAACTGGATACCATCTGAAAACATCAGCACCATGGATTCGGAGAGGTATGTGATCTTATCTGAGTCTTAATTTAATTATTTTTACTTTAAATATTGAAAACCAATTACAATATTACGTGCCGATTTTTCAATAGTCCAATAACTTTTACCTGAGGAATAAAAATAGCGGTTCGACAGCTATGTTTAGAAAATATGTCAAATAGTCGTATTTTATGCTTCAGTTAAAATAAAATTAATAATAATTTTTAATTATTCCTTAAGACACAAATTGACATTATTTCAGTACCTGGAAAAATAAAAAACAACGTTTACCTGTGTTTATATTTTCAATGTTATTTTTGGTATAATTATTGTTATTTTAGGACATTTGAGAGTAAAAGCGTGGGACGTTTGATTAGGAGATATTAAAGTGTAACAGGGTGTCCTGAGAAGGATTTTTAATCACTTTAGCCATAATCAATATTTTTTTATTATATTTAGAACTAGCTCTGCCCGCGGCTTCGCTCCCGTCAACTGACTGCCTACCCTACCCTACGTACCTTCCTGCCTACCCTACTTACCTACCTTCTAATATTTTTTCTAGGGTCATCTATCATTCTTTCGCGGAGAATCTTAACACCGTCATTAAGAAAATGTCTTCAAATGCACAACGCTATCTATCGAATATCGAGTTCAACTGTCCGAGTATCTAGTGAACCGATAGCGATGAAACAAAAACTAACTAATACTTCAAGTTACCCACAATTTTTATGTATAAATGTTATCTACATTGGTTTCGTACATTTCACGTGATGCGTGCACAAATAAACAGACAAAAATTCCAAAAATGCTGGCAATAGGTTCTGTTGGTTATCCTTTAACACCCTGGCTATTTTTTTTGGAAATATTTTCGATGTACAAAAACGACTTTTCTACAGATTTATTATATGTATTCATAATCTAAATTCAAACCGTATTTTGAAATTAATAAACCGCAAAATACCCAAGTCTCCCTTGACAAGTCTTAATATTAGACCATCCAATACCGATCATTACAACGCTTCATAATATAATGTATTGTCCTATCACCTCTTTTAATATCATAGCGAACTTTAGGCATGAATACACGTAGGTAATCACGTGATTACGACTATAACAATTAACTTTTTTTTCTTATAAAACGTTGCCCCACACTAGGAATATCTTCCTGTATCGTGGGTGCGTTTACAAACATTCAAACTCACATACACAAGACACCCAGATCAGAAACAACAACGGGAATCAGTACCCTAATACGCAGCGCAGCAGCCGACCGCTCAACCACTACGCCAACCGTGTCATCGAGGTATAGTTCTCGCCAAACTTCTTGGCCGCCCTGAAGTTGGCTACAATGGCTGCGCAGCAGTAAATCTCATACAAAACCAGCACCGATCCGTGCCTTGAGCATCGGATCTTGGCGAGAACGAAAACTTTATCTGAGGATTGGTTTCTCCCCAGCTGATAATCAATCTGCCTAGTCTATTGGGGTCTGGTTTCAGTCTAGCTGAATGGAGCTGAGTACCTGAATTTCCGCGCCCATCAGCGGCCTCTTAACTCCTTAGCAAGACTGGTGTCAGATTCCCTGGCTTCTGACTCTACCCGTATTGACTGTCAAAGATTTCTGGCATGAAATGCAAATAGTACCCAAATCACATCAAACAACAGTCCAACATTTTATATGAAAATTTTCGTAATAAATAATTCGGTGAAACGTCCAAAAGAAATAAAATGTTTCACCGCTAAAACTAAGGGCCCACATATATCAGTGAACAGTTCTATCATCCCCACTTGTTACCCTAAGTACCCTCGTCATGTGGCGGAATGGTATGGAATGTACGAAATGGTAGGGGCGTAGCTAACGCCCGCCGTATCAACCGGGGCCCCTGAGCAACAATTGGCAACAACAGTTCGGAAAATATTATTGACAGTCTCAAATTCTTAATGATAACAGGTTCGATTTTCTTTATTTTTATTAAATAACCTTTATTTGTTATGATGACAGCATTATCTATCCCTATGCTTTTATAGCATCCGTATGCTCAAATTCAGTAAATTAAGTAACCTGAAGCATGAAAACTTATCCAATCCCAGTCAGGATTCTCTCATTTTTAAGCTCGTTCTACTAGTGCTTCATCCTCGTCCCTCAAAATGGTTTAAGTTATCCAAATAAAGAATTCAGTTTCCAGTGTAACTTTTTCATAAATATGTGCACATTCTAAGTTTATTTTGAACGAAACAATTGTTAATTAATCGAGGAAGAGCGAGGTTTATCCCATCACAAGTATCTTCGGATTACTTTCTGGGAAGCCCCGGCAACTTAATTGTATAGATTTAAGATAATAAACCACTTTTTTATCTTGGACATCACAGGCAACGGTGAAGGAAAACATCGTGAGGAAACCTGGACTTATATAGTTAATATAAGTCTGAAATAGCCAAGTCAGAGGTCTGTGGGATTCCTAGACGCGGTTTAATTAAATCTGACACCAGAGGAGGTCACATCCTCACACGAAAAGAAGAAGAAATTTCTTATTTTATTTATTTTATAAGAAACAATTTTTGGTATTTTCTACATTGCGGCAGACAGGGCTTTTAACAAATTTCGAAACAGGGCCCCTATAGAACTAGCTACGCCACTGCGGAATAGTACAAAATGTACGAATAAACGAAATGGTACAATTTATTGAGTGCTAACTCGCTACTTTTATATCTGGGAACGTATATTTTATTGATCCTAATGGAGAGGGGAATGTAAAAGGAATTGTGTTATGTACAGTGGAATGAGGTATTTAGTATACAGGGAGTATACTTGCACCCGTCTTTAATCGTGTTGTTAGCATCGACTTAATAGTACTATTTAAATGCATGAGTGTGAGTGTGCAGACAATTCTTTTGAACTCTTTAGTATACCATAAGCTTAAAAATAAGTTTAACAACAAGTGCAATGCCTGGACAGCTTTGTCACTTCTCTCGTTTAGATCCAGGTGCTGGTCGATGCTTATCGACTGTACTTTGTGTTAGATACCTAGGCTCCTTTATAATAATTACATTAGGCTGTTATTGTACCTGGTTAGCTAATGCGACCCTTTTTCGTACATAAAGGTACGGGCAGTAGTCACCAAGCTCATACATGTTGTCGATTTCAGACTATTACCTTAAGGTTACACTAGTCAACGGCACGTAGTATATTGTGCGCGTAGTTAAAATGCATTTTATATCAACCGACAACACGTGCGGAAGAGATAGATGCTGTGATGAGCAGTAGGGAGCTAGTTCGCGTACGAATACACACTTTTGCAAATTTGTAGCGAAATGGATAATGATTTAGGACGAAACCGAGCGCGCGAAATTTAATAAACATACCTTTGGGAGTCTGGATATCATGAAAAAACGACTAAACGTATCTTTTCAAAATAAAATTATTTTCATTGTTGAACTAATTAATCTATCCCTGTATGGAGGCCGTTTTGCAATTTTCCGTCTTCTTATGGTATTTATTCGCGCCCAAAAATGCGTTAAAATTAGAGTCGAAATGTAAACTTACGACGCTCATAACTTTCAAATGTTGACTTTTTTTAATTTTATGTTTCCATACAGGGCTAGATAATGATGAGACCAATTGATATCACTTCTTATTTTGAACGTACATTGTCAAACAGTGGAATAATCCCTAGACTACGTTTGTATGGAAGAATTTTCGACTAGTGTAACCTTAACCATAAGTCACCACTGAGTTACGAGTAAGGAAAACAGCTGAGAAAGTTTTAAGATATGACGCTAAAACAGCCATTGTATACGTGACAGAGTGAAACAGACGTGCTATTCTGTAAAATTCTCACAGTGGAAAGAAAAGGTACTTGAATTGTGTTTCAAATGAGTTGGTATTACACCACCAAGCCATGGGCCGCGTTGGAGTTGGATTCCAAGCCATGTCCTCAAACTGGACTTCAATTCGAATCACAAAATTGACAGTGATAGCTTGTTATATCCGCTTTAGGTAAGTTGACATTAATCTTTTATCCGTTGTAATGGTGACTAAGTCTACTGGAGTACCTTCAAAAGGACTTGCGGTGAGATTACATATTTAAGAATAGCGCTTTAGATTAGGAGCGGTTAAACATGCGGGCGAAAACATTGAGATTTTACCAATAGAGACGTCATACTCATTGTAAAGAAATAAAAACATGGCGATGTTTTACTAGCTACCTACATAAGATTGTGGAACTTGGAACATTATTTCTATCACTGAGTAGGTTAACAGTTTACAGATATATAAATAGGACCCCGTTGTCAGAAAGTCTTCAAACGTACGTTTGTGTCGCGGCCAGACGCAGGATGGACTGAGTTCACTCAAGCTGGTCAGCTTGTGTTTCTATTGTCGCGCAAATTTAAACAATATACATAAATACAATATATATACCAACGGACAAACAACACACATACTCATACAATAACAACCAGAGGCGGCTGTACTTTAAGTTCACTCGTGCACAGAACTGCCAGATTTGAATAGGTTTAGAAATAAAATAATTAATAATATCTGATTAACGATCTATTCAATATTAACGAAATTATGACGAACAAATTTAAGTTCTTTGCTAAAGTAATAAGACGTACATTGCTGTAAAAAATACTCCCCGTGCGCTAGGCTAAAGCGCACGGCGAGAGTTCATACTATTCTTCGAGAAACAATCGAAAACGCCTGGCGCGTGAGACAGAGATAGTGTAAATATGACATTCTCGTGCGCCGTCCCAGCGAACCGAAGATTACCGAGAGCGGGCGAGGTTTGGCGAACGAAATTTATCTTCGGGTCGAGTACCAACATTACAAGTTGTACAACGACGTAACTAGATGGCGTTGGCGTCGAATTAGAAGTCGCTAGCGAGATGGTTTGCCGATTTACATAGGCTCCTGTGAATTTTAATAAATCTATATCTAACACAATTACCCAGTGAGACGGCAAAGTGCACTACTACTACTATGATCCACCAGCCGCCACTGATAACAACAACACAACAACGTAGATAATATACTAGTTTCCGCCCGCGGCTTCGCTCGCGTAAAAAGTGTTTTATCATCCCAATGGAATACAAACTAACCTATGTCTTTCCCAGGGTCTCAAACTATCTCCACGCCAAATTTCATCTAATTCGGTACAAATTCATCCAAAGATTACCCCCTACAACCTCACAAAGAAATTAGTATAGATAACATCAATGGGCGAAAACAACAATTTAACCTCCCACTATAATATATATATTTTTTTTTTTTTAAACTTGATTTTAGGGTAGAAAATAATCCAACGATAACCATAAATAGAACAAACACGAGCCCAAATATGAATACAATGCTTGATACAGCATCGTTTCCACAGAAATACACAAATTGTACTCAAAATAATGTACCTACCTACCGAACTCGGAATATCATTTCGTCCGTGACTTAAATACAAAGAATATTGTTGTCTATTTACCCAAGCTTACGCTGAATTTCAGAACCAGGGCATTTCCTGTAATTTATTTTCATTGCTTCCTACCTATTTTGTTAGCGGGAGATTGTCCTGGCGTGGACGTCCTTAACAAAAGCATGATAATCTGTAAAAAGAGATGCTCTCGTTTTTCGCAAATATTAAAATTGTTCTCTCGGCGAAAGTCGGTAAAACTTTGCTTACGTAGACTAGCCAGGTAAAATAATAATGTATCCAACCTAGTCGAAAATTCTTCCATACAATCGTAGTCTAGGGATTATTCCACTGTTTGACGATGCACGTTCAAAATAAAAAGTGATATCAATTTGTCTCATCATTATCTAGCCCTATATGGAAGCGAAAAAGTAAAAAAAGAAAATATTTGAAAGTATTATGAGCGTCGAAAGTTCCACATTTCGAAACTAATTTTAACGCATTTTTGAGCGTGAATAAATACCATAAAAAGACGGAAAATTGAAAAACGGCCTCCATACAGGGATAGATTAGTAGTTCAACAATGCAAATAATTTTATTTTGAACAGATAGATTTAGTCGTTTTTTCATGATATCTAGACTGCCAAAGGTCTGTTTATAAAACTTCGCGCGCTCGATTTCGTCCTAAATCATTATCCATTTCGCTACAACTTTGCAATAGTGTGTATTCGTACGCGAACTAGCTTCCTACTGCTCATCACAGCATCTATCTCTTCCGCACGTGTTGTCGGTTGATATAAAATGCATTTTAACCCCGCGCACAAAATAGTTCGTGCCGTCGACTAGTGTACCCTTAAAGAAATATTCCGCCAAAACAAAATATACTCAAAAAATTACCGACAAACAAAAAGATAGACATACTGTCAATCAAAACCCTATTCTATATTCGACGGTACGTCAAAATATACTTAGACTACCACAGTGTAGTTCAATGGTCTGACATAGAACAATTTACAAATAGATTTTTGTTTTTCACAAAGGAGATTGAATCAAACTGAGGTAAAGCTTGCTTTCATGTGCTGCTATAATTTTGGTTTCAATGCGTACATTGAAAACATACCAATAACCATTTGTATAAGTAACGATTGATCTAATAATAGGATAAATTGACTAAAGTCACCGCCAAATGACAATAAAATAAAAGTTATCGACACCTGTCTACCAATATATAAACGATACGAAAAAAATGCAAAGGCAGTGTCGCTAACACGATCAAAACAAACGTATCGCGGTAAGGGGCGTCCTTGACCCTTTCACTTGGCGTTCAGTAATGAGCTAATATCTCATAAACGGGTGGACCGATTAAACAAAACAAACCGGCCAAGTGCGAATCGGACTCGCGCACGAAGGGTTCCGTACTTAGTAAATTGCGGTTTACGATTTATAACGTATAAAAAAAACTACTTACTAGATCTCGTTCAAAACAAATTTTCGGTGGAAGTTTACATGCTAATGTACATCATATATTTTTTTTAGTTTTATCAGTCTCTTATTTTAGAAGTTACAGGGGGGGGGGGGATACATTTTACCACTTTGGAAGTGTCTGTCGCGCAAACTATTCAGTTTAGAAAAAAAAATATATTAGAAACCTTAATATCATTTTTAAATAAGACCTATCCTTAGATATCCAATGATAAAAAAAATGAGTTTCCAGTTCTAAGCCCAACCCTCAAAACTTATTGCTTTTTTTCCTATTTTTGTGTATAAATCTTAATGCGGTTCACAGAATACATCTACTTACCAAATTTCAACAACATAGTTCTTATAGTTTCGGAAAAAAGTGGCTGTGACATACGGACGGACAGACAGACAGACATACATGATGAATCCATAAGGTTTCCGTTTTTTGCCATTTGGCTACGTAATTATACTTTTTCGTTCAAGTCGGATCAATTACTTTAGTTCTTTGTTATCTGGCGGAGAGTTTTACTATAAGCAGCAAAACGAGCTCGAGAAGGGGCACACAGAGTCCCCAACACGGATAGCTTAGGTTCGCAGGGTATGACTGGATTCCGTCTATATGCCTGTAGATGTGCAAAGTATTACAAGCAAAGACTGGTAAAACAAATATTACTTTGATAGAATAAGTACCTGGTGATCATCACGTACTTACAAATCCTATAGAGCGAAAACGCGAACACTGCAAACTTCGCACGGTGAAGTTTATCACAAGCATGTAGCAAGCAAGTATCATGTCTACTCTTCTATGCAGCCATCTCCCTTTATCTCGTTGCGGCCTTGACCTACCTAGGCCTATAACACCTCGGCAACTGGTGTAAGGTGTAATATGGCAATATCAGACTCTCCAAGGAGAGCTGATTAACTATGTACAAGATTAGGTACAATAGAACAATGTAACGTGTCCTTTGGGATGAATGATTCAGCAGTTGGGCTACCTGAGTTCTTGTTTATTCGGGGAATGCTTATTTTATGTCTTTATTGTTCAGATTTTTTTAAGAAATAAACATAGAAAAAGTGTCTCTTCTACGTACAGGAAGGAAGGTGCCTAAACTCCATTTGCGATAAAATAAGACGTTTAAATTAGCCCATTTTACAGCCCGTTCAACCGTTTTTGACTTCTACTGCGTCGGTGTTACTACAAATGGTAGCTGTAGTAAACAGTTGATTTGGTAACAGGTTTATGCTTTTTATGTCATCCATATGTTCACGGGATAGAACTCGAAATCGGTTGAACGGACTTTAAAAAGATTTGGAAACACGTCTTATGTTATTTCAAATGGAGTATAGTTAGTTAGTATTCTATGATACGAGGGCTACGTCCTCTAGTCGCAGAATGTCCCTTTCGCAAAATGTCCCCTTGCCGCAGAATGTCCCTTTCGCAAAATGTCCCCTAGTCGCAGAATGTCCCTTTCGCAAAATGTCCCCTAGTCGCAGAATGTCCCTTTTGCAAAATGTCCCCTAGTCGCAGAATGTCCCTTTCGCAAAATGTACCCTAGCCGCAGAATGTCCCTTTCGCAAAATGTCCCCTAGTCGCAGAATGTCCCTTTCGCAAAATGTCCTCTAGTCGAAGAATGTCCCTTTCACAAATTTTACCCTAGTCGCTTAATGTCCTTTTCGGTTAATGTTGCTTTTTACCTTAATTTTTTTTGTGATTATTCTTGCGAACATTTAATTTTAGTTCTTAATATACGGGATGGATTTGTCCATTAATACGAAATTTTGCTCTGATGAGCCCCCTGAACTGTATATAGACACACAACACACAACTGTATATATACAATAAACCCAAATACATATTTCGCTTTAATTTTTCTTGATATAGGACATACCAGAAAATAGAAATTCTGCGAAAAGATCGTTTAGCGACTAGGGGACATTTTGCGAAATGGACATTTTACGAAAGCGACTTTTTGCGATTAGGGGACATTTTGCGAAAGGGACATTCTGCGATGAAGCCAATACGTCTTACGAGGCTTTAGTTGCCCTTCCTACTGATGCTACATGCTATTCTCACATCATTGAGTTTTTTCTGTTTCGCTGATTTATTTATTTGTTGGGTTTTATCTTGTAGAATAGTTTTTTTTTACAAGATCTATTGACGCATCATTTAATCACGTAGTTGCCGAATACATAATTTAATTCAACGTAAGTTACATAAGTAGGTACTGTAATACCTGTGCCCCAGTATTCGTTTTACAAAAGCAACCGTGAATCTTTTGTGCGTCCATTTTCACTTATACGAAATTACATACAATGCCCTCCATTTCTATTGTCAGCGCAACTCGTCAGAAAAAATAAATTATATGAATATCGTTCTACGCTCTTCCATATGCTACAATAATTATATGAAACTAGCTTCTACCAGTGGTTTCGCCCGCGTGAAAGTTGGAAATGATCCCAAGAGAACATAATATTTCCGAGATAAAAATAATTCCATTTGTGTCCTCTTCACATGTCCGTACGTATGATGAGGCGAGAGGACGACAATACGACGGAAAAGAGGTCGTGGTAGACCACCAATGACATGACTACGAACAATAAAAAATTACACCATAGCGAGCAACACAACAAAAAGACAATCCACAACGGTACGGTGCGGCCCAAATAAACTCGATATTCAATCGAAATAAAATAATAATAATTAAAACAAACAGTGTAACAATTGTAGATAGGCCAATAAATAAATAAATAATTAAAAAAACTGGCCAAGTGCGAGTCGGACTCGCGCACGAAGGGTTCCGCACCATTATCGCAAAAAACGGCAAAAAAAACACGTTTGTTGTATGGGAGCCCACCTTAATTTATTTTATTTTAATTTAATCATTATTATTTTTTGAAGTGAATATATAACTAAATATTCTGTGAATATTTCAAGCGTCTACCTGTTGCCGTTATTAATATCGAGCAAAAAACGGCAAAAGGATCACGTTTGTTGTATGGGAGCCCCCCTTAATTTATTTTATTTTAATTTAATCATAATTATTTTTCGAAGTGAATATACAACTAAATATTCTGTGAATATTTCAAGCGTCTACCTGTTGTCAAAGTCAAAGTCAAAGCACTTTATTTCAAGTAGGCCAGTTACAGGCACTTTTGAATTGTCAAAAGACAAAGTAAAATATTACAAAATTATGGTGCTACAGTCCCAGTCACAAGACATAATAACTGTGAAAGTACCGTAGATGCCCATTCCAAGGCGTAGATCTCTATGGAGAAGAACGGGCAAGAAACTCGTGTCGTTATTAATATTGGCAGTAAAAATCACGTTTGTTGTATGGGAGCCCCCTTAAATATTAAGTTCATTCTGTTTTTAGTATTGGTTGTTATTAGCGGCAATAGAAATACATCATCTGTGAAAATTTCAACTGTCTAGCTATCACGGTTCATGAGATACAGCCTGATGACAGACGGACAGACCGACAGACAGACAGACATACAGACAGACAGACGGACAGACGGATCGTGAAGTCTCAGTAATAGGGTCTCGTTTTTACCCTTTGGGTACGGAACCCTAAAAAAGACATATTCATAAAAAATTGCAACATAACTTGCAGACAGAGTTGCTTTCGCATTCATAATAATAGTATGAATCGTGTGATACGCTCTCCATTCGCAATAATAATTATATGAAATTCGTACACGTGCATTCGCTATTTCCTATAATTCAGATGCAAATTAATTTCCGTGTAGGTAGTTTTGGCGTTTCAATCTCACGTCGTAATGAGTTGGCGGGAATGCTCCAGTATTCATATACTGGAGCATTCCCGCCAACTCATTACGAACTTATACCTACCTATGAATGTAAGCGGTGCGCAGCATCGTATGAATACTGGAGCGAAATGCTTTGTTTTGAGAAAATATCTCACAAAGGTGTGTTGAGAAATGAGATGGTTTCTTATAATTGTGTTGGTAGATAATCCCTATCTTGTAGGTAATATTTTCAGTATCGGTATAGTTTTCATTAACTTTGTAGTATCAGACAGTTCATTAAACCTTATCAAATATGATACCTATTATAAAATTTCCTACTATCATTTTTCAATGGCTTGGTTACCGTGGCTTATCCAACAGGAGCCGTGCAATTTTAGGTTTTTATCAGTGAAATATTTTTTCAATCTGATCGGTACAGAGATACCTCCAAGCAATTAAACTTCGTTGTAATATTAGGCCTACCTGTCCACGGACGCGTAGCTTCATAGACGCGTATTCGTCACTCTACGCATGTTGTACGCCTGTTTGCAGCTTACATACAAATCTTTGATAGTCGTCGACGGAGCGTCAACGTCGCGCTCGCGTCGCTGCATGCAGGCTTCATGACGCCTGCCTGCCGTACGTGCCGTACCGCATGTCATACGCTGGAGCGTACATCGCGTGGACGCACGTTATTTTTTTTTTATATACATGGCGGGAATTGCAGCGGGATTTGTTGACATTATTGAAAACGTACGCGTGCAATACGCCTGATCACAGATAATATAATACTAGCATACAGATGCCTCATCAGAGTGGCCCAGTGGTATCGGCTGCGACTTACAAGTTGTAGGTCGTGGGTTCGAGCCCAGGCAGGCGCTTTACTTTGTGTAAATTATTTCATCACCACTGCTCTCAAAACGGTGAAGGAAAACATCGTGAGGAAACCGGCATGTCCTAGAACCAAAACTTCGAAGACATGTAACATCCACCAACCCGCACTGAGCCCGCGTGGTGGGTTACGGCCCATTCCCTCTCACAGAGAGGAGGCCTGTGTCCCAGCAGTGGGAACACTAATAGGCTGATGATGTGATGTGTTGCCTCATCCCATACAAAGAAACTGTGCCGACGTAACTAGCGTTTTTCATCTGATTATACCGATTCTTTTTTGTAAATCGATCGCGTTCGGTTCGGTACGGCGATAGATAGATCACCATCTATATCCGTGGAACGGAACCGAACGCGATCGATGTACAAAAAATAATCAGTATAATCAGTACAGTACGTCGGCACGGTTTTTTTGTATGGGATGAGACATCTGTATGCTAGTATTATATTATTGCTGGGCTTCACAAGCTGAACGGCGTATTTTGAACGTAGACGCTACGCGTTCGTGGACAATCAGTTTTATTTATGACCTATGCATAATATAATAAGAACAACGTTTGTTTTATATCTTGTAACTCCCGATCTACAATTACATTTCTTATAACAAACATAGTAAGTAATATTTGTCTAAATATGTCTATTTGTCTTCATTCCACAATTCCCGACGGCTCACGAAGAAATAAACCAATCAATTGACTGTTTCTCCTACGTCGTATTTCAAAGCAGTTTATCACTTACATTCCAAGATTGCTTCTGAATATTTTAACAGACCACCAGGGAAAGAGCAACTTAGGTAATTGGACTTGATTTTAGTCACAAACTTCGTCTACCGAAGCCTAAAAAATGTCATGAATACTGGAACAAATAATTAGGAATGAAATAACTTTTGGAGTTCATGAATTTGAGTCGGAATTCGCTAAAATTCAAGAGAAGTTTGGAATTTTAGTTCGCTTTCGTGAGTATTCGTCGAATGTTTAGCCCACGTATGCATAACTTTCAGCTTTTGAATTTCTTGTGAAATTAATGTACAAAGCTTTGTTAAAAAAAACTGGTTAAGTGCGAGTCGGACTCGCGCACGGAAAAACGGCAAAAAAATCACGTTTGTTGTATGGGGGCTTCTGTAAAACAAACGTAATTTTTTGCCGTTAGATATTTATTTCATTCTGTTTTTAGTAAATGTTGTTATAGCGGCAACAGAAATACATCATCTGTGAAAATTTCAACTGTCTAGCAATCACGGTTCATGAGATACAGACGAACGCAAAAAAATGACTTCATTTAATTTTAGAGTTATAAATAAGTACCTAGGCATATCTTGCTCTTAATCCACGACATTTTTGTCGGCTATTACATCGTACGTTGAAAAATGTTTCTGAACTACGTATTTTATTTTACCGAAATGGCAGTTTTAAAATCTTTTCTTTTCTTTTTAAAAAAAAGATTTTAAAACAGTTTTTTTATATTTTATTGCTTGCGTTTGTCCACTATCTCACCAGATGGTAAGCGTAGATGTGGTCGACGATGAAGCACGCTTGCCTAGAAGTAACCTATTCACAGAGGTTGTAGCTTGAAACTGAACCGATTTTCATCAAACATAGCTAAGAACATACTCGATAAAATTATCTTTCAAACAAAAAATAATCTAAATCAAAATCGGTTCATCCGTTTAGGAGCTATGATGCCACAGACAGATATCACAGGTACACACGTCAAACTTATTTATTTTTCCGTCGGGGGCTAAAAACTAATCTTAAATAACCCATTGTTATATCAACAGCTTACAATAAATAAACACGGGCTGAACGGTCTGTCATCTCGGTCATGGCCGCCATTTTTTTGCGGGTAAATAGATTGTACACAGAATATACGAAGGTCAAGTTGGCGGCAAACAGAAACCAATCTAGCGGTGACAATGTGAAAATAAACTTTGACACAGTTAGTTATTTTTGGACGTTTAGTTATTATTTTTGTTATTTATTACTGTGGTTGAAGTTTTGATGGATATTGTATTGAAGTGGTTTGTGAAAACTGGCAGTTTGCTGATTCGTTTTTATAGAATACTTGTTTGAATTTTCGTTTATGCTTCATATTAAGCTGAAAAAGTAGCTGTTTTCTGTTTTTGGCTCGTGAAACTTGTAGGGACTAAGTTTCACGAGCCAAAAACAGAAAACAGCTACTTTTCCAGCGAAAATTTCTCAATAACTACAAGATATATGATAAAAAATATAATGACAAAAAAAAAACGACACAGGTCCGTCGTCTACAAGCCCATGAGCAAAATTGAATGTCTCGGGACTCGGGCGTGCGCAACGGTTTATAAGGCAATATTCAGACAATTTATTAAAATAAAATAAGTACTCAAAAATAAAATAAAAAAATTGGATTCGATTGATAAACAGCTCAAATTTCAAATAATTTTTCAGTTATTTTTATATTCATCATATTCTTAAACGTGGCCGACGCTTTCGCACATGATAAAATTGCCTTTTTTCCGCGTGGACAATATTTTTTTTTAAGTACAAATACAATGAACTTTAAAAAACAAAATTAGTGGCTTACTAGTATACTATATGCCCAGTCCACACAATTTTTTGCTGATTGTTATTCGCCATCAGTAAGCTGAAAAAGCAATTGAAAAACCTGGTGTTTCGGGATTACGTAAAAACGTGTGTTAGGAATTTATTTTTTCTAATTTTCATTGAGCAGTTATCAAAAATATGTAATGTCTATGTGACGCAAAAAGTTCTTTTAAAAGATTTATCATATATCTTGTAGTTATTGAGAAATTTGCCCTGAAAAAGTAGCTTTTTTCTGTTTTTAGCTCGTGAAACTTGTAGGGGCTCTGCACAATCTGAAACCATTCTGCATTCTGTGTTTTAGTTTATATTGTTCGCTGATTGGTTTCTAAATTTAATAGGGTGTTTTAAAGTTTTGTGTATGCTTCATAATAGACGAGACATTCTGTAACATTTTCTCTAGGCATATTTTATAGGATAGGATTTATTATTTTTACTTTGACTTTATTTACTTAGGACAAGACTTTTTTTACTTCTTTTCGATATTGTCCAAACATTCGTCTATGGAAAAGAAACAGAGTTGATTTCTCTAGAATGCGTTTTAAAGAAATTGTTGTAATGGTATATTTATTACGTTTTTTTTTAAAGAATTTGTTCTAATGGTATATTTATTACGTAGCTCGTAGCTAAATAATAACAGCCGCACGGGTCGATCATCAAGGCTAAGCAACGCTTGACGAAGTCGGTCCGTGGATGGGTGACCATTTCATTTTATTACCTTGGGTTCTACCTGTAAAAATAATTGTATGTGTAAATTAATAAATAAATAAATAAAATAAATAAATAAATAAACATACCGAGTTTCCTCCGTGCCTCGGAAAGCACGTTAAGCCGTTGGTCCCGGCTGTTATTTGAAGATCTTTGACAGTCGTTACGGGTAGTCAGAAGCTTGAGATCTGACACCAGTCTTGCCAAGGGGTACCGTGTTACCCAGTTACTGGGTTGTGGAGGACAGATAGGCAGTCGCTTCATGTAAAACACTGGTACTTAACTGAATCCGGTAAGACTGGAAGACGACCCCAATATAGTTGGGAAAAGGCTATGCAGATGATGGTATATTAATTACGTCGCAGCACGCAGCCATCTGGTTAAATTAGCCAGCTAATTGGATTCTTATGCTTAGGCCGTTAATTAAACGCCGGCATCCAATTAAATGGCTGAAGGACAACTAGCCAAGTCATTGAGCGCAACGTTTAACCAGATGGCTCAATGTTGTGTAGTCATTTAGTTAAACTGGATATTGATCAATTTGCTTAGAGTGACTAGAGTTAGAGAGTTTGGAATCAAATGTTTCGCGAAAATTAACAATGTTTTCATACTATTTTGACAATGTGACACTTTAATTTCACTTAAAATTGCACACAAGAACGAAATATAACATTCACGGTTTTGGTGACTACCAGCGCTGCAGTGCAAAAAAACTGAACTAAATTTGAATCACTTGGCTGAGTTCGGTCAGTCATCTTCAAAGGGCTGACTTAAATACGCCAAGTTGTTAAACGTTGAATGATTCTAGTTCAATTAATTATCGGACTAGGCATCCAATTGAATTAATGAACGGCCTAGGCGTCAAATTAGCTGGCTAATTTAATCAGGTGGCTGCGACATAATATATTATAATAAGGAATAATCGAAACGAAGTCTTCATAGTAGGACAATTTTAATGAAAAGTTGCGGTATTTTCGTCTGTTTTGCAGAAGCTTTTGAACTAAATAAAGATGCATACGTGAAACTTAGCATAGGTAGATCTCACGATAGCACAGCGAGAACAGTGAAAATGCAAAGCTACTGCAACTATGTAACTGCAGTCACACACGACGTCTCTCACCGTCCTCCATTTCATTATAACGTTTAATTAACGCCACAAATCTAGCAGTATTTCCTCCATTGATTTTTAAATCGTTTTGGGAATAGATTTAGAAGCAATAGAAAGCTTTTAAACGCTTTTGGTTCGTTCCCCGCGGGCGTACATGAGTTACTGAAATGTTTCAGTAGGTTGAGCATGTTTTATTTCATTTCGAAATGTTTTAGGAACTCTGCCACTTCACGGAATTTACATGTTTGGGTGATACACAAAGCCCTGGCTTGACTAGTGTTTTAAATTTCGCAAATTGTGTTACATTCGTAGTAATTTACGTACATAATTTACTCCCTAAGGCTGCCCGCAGACAGGTATCTACGCCGACCATTTTTTTAGGGTTCCGTACCCAAAGGGTAAAAACGGGACCCTATTACTCAGACTTCGCGATCCGTCTGTCTGTCTGTCCGTCTGTCACCAGGTTGTATCTCATGAACTGTGATAGCTAGACAGCTGAAATTTTCTGAATAATGATCTGTAGATGATTTAAAAATGAGAATCACGTCTAAACGGCTAGTCGTATTTTTTTTAGAAAATTATATGTTACATAAGACCATTTTCTTGATAATTTTATAGAAGAAAATGTTAAGTTTTATTCGTATAACATAGTGTAAATAATTTGTAAAGTTATGTCTAACACGGTAAAAAAACGACAATCGCACCAAAACCGCCGGGCGTATTCTAATGAAATTTTCACCATCTCAAAGACAATTTAATTATCTACATTTTGATCTGAGGCTTTTATAAAAGTCCTAGAATAATAAAGATATTACAAAAAAAACTACTGAATTTATGGTAGCGCGGGTGTGAAACGAGTGCGCGTTTTGTTCCTTCAAGTTCGTTGGCGACTGCTTTTAGCTCGTAATTCAACCGAAGATCAAATCAGTATGATATTTCAAGGATTAATAAAATTTATAGGTCGGACCAGTTTCGATATCAAAGGCACCGGTATCGAATCATATTTCATTGGAAACAGTTCCTAGTACGTAGCCTTGAACTTAAAGAACTTGACCGCTCTAGCAACAATGGCGGTTGCCGCGGGCTAAATCAATAATAGATCACCTTGAATATGAACTTTGACAATATCTGAAGATATGATGTCTTAGTAAAGACTATATAGCAGCGGCAATAGTATTTATGTATCTATTTTTGTATTTAATATTTTTCAACACACTTGCTCTTATAGTGGCTCTAATTTTACCGCAATTAGGCACATAATGATACCTGTTATCAAACTGTGACATTTTCATTGCTATTATTCACAAGTGAGTTATAGAGTTTTTTTTTAATTTATTGGTTGAGTTGCTTTGTTCTTAAAAAAGTTTCTATAGAAAAAAGATCGTGCGCAATAGTACAAATAAATTAATGTACCTATTGGTTGCTCATTTCATGAAACTTCGTATTTAAAAAGATAATTTCAACTTGTACGTGCTTAATAAAAAAACTTTCACTCAAATATAAATTTTATTTGCTCTGTAATTAAGAAAAAATTAAATTCCCTATTTTGTACATGGCTAAAACACTATCCACGAAAAGCTAAAATAAAAGAAACCTCATTCTTTTAGTCTATGGCCGATCACCATTGTTAAATGCGCGCGCATAGGAAAACTGATTAATTTTGCCGGCCATTGTGGAAAAAAAATTGTTTTAATGTTGAAAATGATTTTTTCGTATTATTTTCTTCACAAATGTGTTGAAAAACGTCGTATGATACACGTGTGTATTGATGATTACCGTCCTCGGCTCTCTTAAGACCCTCACCTACGGCTCGGATCTCAATGGCGCCTCAGCGGTAATCACCAACATTGCACACTTGCACCATAATGTACTATGGCTGTAATGTAAGTATGTTTGTAACTTATTATTTGATTTAAAATTGCAATAAGTGCAACCCCATGTCATGTCCAGGCTATCTCTCTCGATTCTGGGTTGCCTGGAAGAGATCGCAGAACGCGATAAGGCCGCCTGTTGTATGTTTGTTTTTATTTTAAGGTTTCCGTATGTATTATTGTTTTTATCTTGGTGTACAATAAAGTATGTATAATATAAATAAATAAATATAGCCCTGTGATACGAGTACCTATGAAATGCGATGTTTCATTAATACCTTACTTGTTGATGTATTCTGCACTAGCTGCAGTCCATGGCTGTTTGTTTGTACAGAATAGGCTCCGAAACTACTGGACCGATTTAAAAAATTCTTTCACCAATAGAAAGCTACATTATTCCTGAGTGACATAGGCTATTTTTTATTCCCGGAAACGGGTCCTATGGGGTGGTCGATAGGAGCGAAGCCGCGGGGAACAGCTAGTATCTTTATAAATTGTAGCCTTTGTGTTATTGTGATGTATAAACTGTATTACTGTACAGTTTAACCATTCTGTTCGACAAGATTTTGACTCATGACATACCAGCTAAGTCGACAAGGTGTTGCAAATTACGTCATGAAATTCAGGAATCTCGGGTCCAAAATGAACCGTGGCTGTGCCAGCGGCGGTATGCTTTTCACGCCCAAAATGAACCCGCTCCGAACTATACGGTAAATTAAAATTCGTATAGTAGTTTTTGCGTGAAAGAGTAACCCATGATCTATCCATACTTACAATGTTTCGCGGTTTAGTATAAAATAGGATTATGATCTGGTTTTTAGGGTTCCGTACCCAAAGGGTAAAAACGGGACCCTATTACTAAGACTCCGCGATCCGTCTGTTTGTCTGTCCGTCTGTCAACAGGCTGTATCTCATGAACCGTGATAGCTAGACAGTTGAAATTTTCACAGATGATGTATTTATGTTGCTGCTGTTGTTAAAAACAGAGTAAAATTAATATTTAAGAGGGGCTCCCATACAACAAACGTGATTTTTTTGCCGTTTTTTGCGATAATGGTACGGAATCATTCGTGCGCGAGTTCGACTCGCACTTGGCCGGTTTTTTACCTTCCGGCTTAACATTTTAACCCGTGGTTATTTTGTCAAACTTCTTATTTCGTAAAAATATATCTGGGGTTATTTTTTATATCTTCTGAACGATGTTTTATTCATAAAACCGCCATTTGCATAGGCTAACCCGCCCGACTCAATTACCATTTCCCGAGGTTTTATTCCTTTCTTGGCCCTTCACAAGGAAAATGTTTGAGATTAATATTTGATCGGAATATAAAAGGTATAATCTGTGGGAATTGTTATGATGTTTTGACCATGTTAATGTTGCTCCATGTAAAACACTGGCAGCCGACTCCTACTTAGTTGAAAAAATGCCAACCAGATTGATCATGTTAGATCGTAGAAAATTTTAAGGTTACACTAGTCGAAAATTCTTCCATACAAACGTAGTCTAGGGATTATTCCACTGTTTGACGATGTACGTTCAAAATTAAAAGTGATATCAATTCGTCTCATCATTATCGAGCCCCCTGTATGGAAGCAAAAAAGTAAAAAAAGAAAATATTTGAAAGTTATGAGCGTCGAAAGTTCCGCATTTCGACACTAATTTTAACGCATTTTTGGGCGCGAATAAATACCATAAGAAGACGGAAAATTGCAAAACGGCCTCCATACAGGGATAGATTAGTAGTTCAACAATGCATTTAATTTTATTTTGAACAGATAGATTTAGTCGTTTTTTCATGATATCTAGACTGCCAAAGGTCTGTTTATAAAATTTCGCGCGCTCGGTTTCGTCCTAAATCATTATCCATTTCGCTACAAATTTGCAAAAGTGTCTATACGTACGCGAACTAGCTTCCTACTGCTCATCACAACATCTATCTCTTCCGCACGTGTTGTCGGTTGATATGAAATGCATTTTAACCCCGCGCACAAAATAGTTCGTGCCGTCGACTAGTGTACCCTTAAGAAGATTTTGTAAAATAAAAAAGAAATATGAAAACGAAATACAAAAATCATTATAGAACACTTAATTAGGTTATTATTTCTCACAGGACATGGTAACTTTAAAAGTAAATTATTTTCCTTCAAGCTCGTTGCCTCGCCTTTATGTCAATGTTCTACATCTGACTGCGCATATGTACAATCTGCAGATCGTAGCTTATGGGAGTGTATTCTTTGGCAGGATGAACGCAATGTTATGTTCGATAATTACCTTGTGGAAACTAGGACTAGGACTCATCAATATTAATTTGTATCTGTGGTACTAGGAAACTGGACTTATCCCAGTTGTAATCGACCCTTTGTGTCTATTGACCTTGTTTGTTCTGTGTCCTGCTTGATATGGAGGGAAGTGGAAATTATGAATTTTTTTCCTACTCCTCCGTTATTCTTTTCTGATTAATTTCGTTGCGGGATCCAAGACAGTTAAGTTCATTCTCCGGGACTTCGTCGAGCTTCATTGCCTCGGCGCTTTTCTGCTGTTCGCCACTGTTGATTCTGGCGTTCAAGAGTTGCAGTGGTTTGGAAATAGTGCGATGAGTTAGCCACACATAAAAAAAATTGCTGGGTTCAAATGACGTGGTAGATATCGATATCATATGACGACAACACAATTAAACATCATAATATGAAGTAACTACCCTCCAGTAACTACTAATTAGTGGTCATTTACCTCGGAGTTCGTCAGCTCTAGTTGCGTGAAATTAAAGGTTTTGTTTTTCTTTATTTAATCGTCATTCATTATTAAATCGACCACATCATCACTTACCATCAGGTAAGATACAGTGGTCAAGCACGAACCTATCAATAAAAAATAAAAAAAATATATGTCACCTGTGAAGTTATTTTGTTTGCCTTGTCCCACAGCCCACTGTCGGGCGATCTCTGGCCAATTTTCACCGAAAATATGATCAGATCTTCTCACCAGCTTCGCCGCTGTCGACTTTCGCCAGTAAATTTAATTTGTCAATGCTATTTAAAAAAGATTGACCTCGTCTTAATACTTCGTCTTTACAAAAATAGCCAACCTTCAAATCGACCATACCGCTCCAAAATGCCAATAAAAGCAAGAAAAGTGAATAACTTGTATTGCGCAAGCGCAAGCGCGCCTGTAATACAATGATAATCACTTTCGCTGAGCGTATTGACATGCGCGTGAGTGCTACCGGCTAACGCACTGCGCGGGTGACCATGTGTCTGTATGTGTTAAGACAGTCTTATACTACGAGTATCTTGTAGACATGGATTATTTGTGATGGGTTGAGACAGATGTTGTCGTCGTTTCCCACTTTATACATAACTAGCTGTCCCACGCGGCTTCGCTCCCGTCAACTGGCTACGTACCTACCCAACACCTACCCTACACCTAATATTCTTTCCCGTTTTTGCAACATTTTTCATTTATGCTCCGCTCCTATTGGTCGTAGCGTGATGTTATATAGCCTATAGCACTCAGGAATAATGTAGCTTTCTACCAGTGAAAAATTTTTTAGAATTGGTTCATTAGTGCCAGAGATTACCCCCTACATACAAACTTACAAATTTTACCTCTTTATAATATTATTATTATAGAAAAGCAAGAAATAATGACAAATGATTTATTTGTGACCGCACCGGTGCCACGAGAGAAAAAAAAACATAATTTAAAAACAGAACCCCGTGCGTGCGATGCCAACAAGGATTCTACCTACGCATGTGTGGCGATATTTTTTTAAAAAGAATAAATAACGCGGTGTTGGTATTTTGATCGAATAAAATTTCTGTATCTGTGGATGCCACGGACACACTCATGGAACACAGATTAAACAAATAGATTAAACAAAGAGAGATCTTCTTTTCACTGCTGAGTAAAAATCTAAAGAGTAGAATATATTGTGTGTACGAAAGCCAAATTTATTCAAGCTTAACACATAACGAAACACTCAATAAAAAAAGAAAAATATGTAGATATAATGAAAAGCGTATTTATGTGTGTTCGGAACAAATTAAGTGTACAAATTGAAGCTAATGTATTTTTTATATCTTTCTTTTTTATCTGAATAAATAACGCGTTATGAATAGGGAAACTCGATGCTTTTGTGTAATCCCTGAGGCACTTAAATACTCTTAGAATCCCTGAGGTACACACGTTAACAAACAATATTGTCTATATACCTACCATAACGTTATACTAATTTATTAACAAATAATACTAATGACAGTCCCTGCGTGTATTTTTGTCATTAACTAGTAATCGATTAGTTCTAAATATTTCTTCATGAAATATTTAAAATGACAATAAAGTATGGGTAATGATAGTTTATTATGGTTTTGTTTAACAAAACAGGAGTTGGGAATGTATTTATTTATAGTTTAAACGGTACAACACTAATTGGAATTACATTAATCAACATAAAATAAGACGCTATGTTGGAAAATTGGACACCCTCGCATTTTTAACGTTTTTAATTGTCTCTGTCTGTGCAACTCATGCATGAACCATTTGTTAGTTACTCGTTTTCATTTCGTCATTTTCTAATTAGGTACATTTTATCCAAGCTTGCCATCAGGTGAGATAGTGGTCAAGTGCGAGCCTATCAATAATAATAAAAATGCTACCAAAACTATGTGCGACAGTGCGATATTCTTCAACTTTTTAACCGACTTCGCAAAAAAGGAGGAGGTTATCAATTCGATTGTATTTTTTTTTTATGTGTGTTACCTCAGAACTTTTTATTGGGTGAACCGATTTTGATGATTCTTTTTTTATTCGAAAGCTGGTGTTTGCCATGTGGTCCCATTTAATTGTCATCAAGATTTTATGAAGAACTTCGGAGATATACATCAGAACTCTTCAATAAATGACGGCAAATCACTCGGGATAGCTGCAATCGCATGTATGTTTATTGTTTACACCATTTCATAACATAACATCACACTGGTACGCTTTAAAGGAGTACGCAGGTGTGAACAGTTCACCCTGGTATACTCTCATTCCACCGGTTTTGTTTATTTAAGTTTCATGTTATTGGGTTTATCTATTCCGGCTTCACTTTGGGCGTTATAGGTACCTAGCCTATAGAACTGGTCCATTATGTACCTACCACAACAAAAAAGTGAAAAATAAAAAACTTTTTAACAAAAATTACAACCGACTTGCAAACAAAAACACTACAAATTGAAAAATAACTTCAATTTCGGAAGTCGGTGTCAAAAAACAAAGAAACGAAAACAGGAATACCGACTTCCGAAATTGAAGTTATTTTTCAATTTGTAGTGTTTTTGTTTGCAAGTCGGTTGTAATTTTTGTTAAAAAGTTTTTTTGTCCGACCGTCTCCTCCAAACTACAATCGCATGTCCACCCTACGCATATGACGCAACGCTCATAATATCGGCGCCGGCGCAGACCTGACGAACAGTGGCATGCGGCTGTCACATTGTTATTGGTTGTGTTCGTGTTACGACACTGATTGGTTACTGTTGCGTATGTTCTATATGGGCTCAGCGGATCGGCAGAAGTAACAGGTTATTGTGACGTTGGGGTCGACGATACGTATCATCAAAATCGCGGGCGGCACCTGGGTGAGGGATGCATAGAACTGGGACGTATGCCAGAAAGTAAAGGAAGCCTGTGTATGTATGACCGGTAATGGGTGATTCCAAAATAACAAACGAGTTTCGAGTTCCCCAAAATCTTTGGGATGAAATAAAAAAAAGGTAATTACTCCGTCAGTTAGACACATACCTGTCAACAAACCTACCTACAAAAATATTGTTTAAGTAACTTTTGTATTATCAAATCAATAAAAATTGATAAAGCTAAACCACATCAAAGTTGTGATGTGAGTAAAAAGTGTACTAAAACGTGACGTCACGCTGAATTTTAACGCAACAAACGAAAAAAAAACGCGGTTGCAACATGTTTTATTAATCTTCCTTACGGACTAAACAATAGATTTTAGTCATCATCCCTATTCGCATTAATAGAATACGTCCGTGATGAGATTGGCAACAGTAAAATATGACTTAGCAAATTAATTTCGACAGAAAAACTACGAAAGAGGTCAGATTAACTTCTTTACACGCTACGTAATGGATAAAGAAAGTCTGGAAATGGTAAGGAAAAGAAGAGTGATGATATTATGTGTTAGATAAACTTTCCGGCTATGATAACACAAGAGAAATATTTTCAGGAAGCAGGAAATAGCGACTCAGTAAATCAAAACGATCTTATTGTTCAGAAAGTGAAGTTGAAACTTTTGCGATTTGTTCATAAAACTTTTTGATATATCACCTTACTACTTACCTACTAGCGTTTTCCCTATGCTATCGTCTACTTGTGCTACGAATTTCAACACTTTTAGTATTGACTTTAAAATAAAATGAATGTGTAGTAATGTACCCTTCCTCAAAGTTCATGCTAGTTCTAAACCTACCAAAATCGGTTAAGACATTTACCCGTAAAAACCTAACAGACATACTGACATAGATGCTTTCCAATCTCTGTGAGCTGGAAATATTATTTACTAGCTGTTGCCCGCGGCTTCGCTCCCGTGGACCACCCAACAGGACCCGTTTTCGGGATTAAAAAATAGCCTATGATACTCAGGAATAATAATGTAGCTTTCTATTGGTGAAATAATTTTTCAAATCGGTTCAGTAGTTTCGGAGCCTATTCGGTTCAAACAAGCAAAAAAACATTTCCTTTTTATAATATTAATATACTAGCTGTGCCCGCGGCTTCACTCCCGTCATCTGCCTACTAACCCTACCCTACATACTTTAATATTGCATACCAATTTTTTTTTCTAGTGTCATTCTTTCGCCTAGAATCTTAACACCGCGATTCAGAAAATGACTTTAAATGCACAACGCCATCTATCGAATAGCGAGTTCAACTGTCCGAGTAACTGAATTGCGTGTGCTGTGATTATTTTACTTTTTGAACACTTTAAATTTATCTAACTTTTGATAGAGTAAACCGATTGCGATGAAACAAAAATTAAGTAATTCTTCAAGTTACGCACATTATTATGTATAAAAGTTATCTACATTGGTTTCGTACATTTCACGTGATGCGTGCACAAATAAACAGACAAACAGACAAAAATTCAAAAAATGCTGGAAATTGGTTCTGCTGGTTATCCTTTAACACCCTGGCTATTTTTTTTGGAAATGTTTTTGATGTAAAAAAAATATTTTTCTACAGATTTATTATATGTATTGATGATAATAGTATACGAGTAGATAACTACAACTAGGTTCCCTGTTTCCAGCAAGTTTTCCAACTGAGATTGCGCGAATGCGCGGGGTCGCTCGCGGTTATAAGTTACGCAATAAATTGGACAGCTTACGGTACCTTGTTAAATTGCCAGCTTAGAAAATGTGTAGTATTTTTCTTTACCTTTCTTGTTGTTGGCAACCTTGAAATTCTACTACGTCTGCGCAAAAAAATCAATCTGCGTAGCATTTTGTAAACCTTGGGTTGCGTTACGGTTCCAGACTAACTGTAAGCACATGAGTATTTTTAACCGACTTTTCAAAAAGGAGCAGTTTTTCTATTCGACTTTGTTTTTTTTTGTATGTCCAACGATTTCTCTGTCAATCCTGGACCGATTTTGAAAATTCTTTTTTTGTTTGAAAGAGTTGTATGTCCCAAAATTGTTCCTATTTTAATTTGGTAAAGATATGATCAAGAACTTCGGAGATATACAACAGAACTCATCGATAAATTACGGCAAATCTCTCGGGATTGCTGCAATCACATATCTGTTTATTGCTTGTACCTACCATTTCATAACATAACATCACGCCAGTACGCTCTAAAGGGGTACCCAGATGTGTACAGTTCACCTTAGTACACTCTCATTTCACCGGTTATGTTCAAGTTTCATGATGTTCGGCTAAACTATTCTGGTATTATTGGTACTTTACTAAAGAACTTGCCTATTAGGTACAACTAAATATTCGCGAGCTGGCTGACCAAAACCAGTTGTATCCTCCGACTGCCAAGCAAGATTTTCTTCTTGTTTACATTTTTTTTTGTTCGCTTTCTAAGCAGTGGGGTTTTTTGATTTTATTAACTTTTTTTATTTACAACTTTTTAGTTACCTATACTTTTTTTTGCGAATGACTTTAAACATATAAGTGGTATATATTTTTGTAATCAACTCTAAAAACCCTTCAATTTCATACCCCACTCGATGGGTATCGAAGAAAAGAAAAATTGCAACCCCTCCAATTTGCGCCCAAAATCCTAATTTACTTAAACACTATAATTAAATTACTAGGTCATAATTATTTACATAATGTCTTATTTATCTATATTGCAAATAGTGTACTTTGATTACACATGTAAATTAATTGCATCAGCAGAATTGTTACAGTCAAAGTTGTAAAAAGAAAACAGTTAATTTTTACGGTAAGTAGGCCAATGTGGTGTCAGCAGCACAGTGGTATTGATCTTAGCGTGATGATATATAGCCTATAACCTTCCTCGATAAATGGACTATCCAACACAAAAATAAAGTTTCAATTCCAACCAGTAGTTTCTGAGATTAGCGCGTTCAAACAACCAAACAAACTCTTAAAAACTTCAGCATTATTATGTTAATAATATTATAGTATAGATTTACACACAGTATATGGTATACCTTTGTACTCTAGCTAGGTATAGCTTTGCGGTTTCTAGTCACAGCGGATCTTTGTGTTTCTGAAGTAAGGCTCTACGAACTATTGCGCAAGAAACTGCTTGTCATCGAGTATACTGCATGAGTAAGCGAGATAGGTCGATACGACAAACGTAAGCGTGTGAAAGAGGCAGTTATACAGTGCTATCTTCTACTTCAACATAGACACAATAAATAGCAACTGCGCAGGGTCTTGCAGCATCGAGCATTTGGTGTTTTTAAATTTAGTCGAAACCAGGGGCGGCTGTACTTTAAGTTCACTCGTGCGCTGAACTGCCAGATATTAATAGGTTTAGAAAAAAAATAAAAATGCTTAATAACGATTAACGACCTATTCAATATTCACGAAATTATGACAAACCAATTTAAGCTCTTTGTTAAAGTAATAAGACGTATATTGCTGTAAAAAATATTCCCCGTGCAGTAGGCTAAAGCGCACGGGGAGAGTTCATACAACTTCTACGAGAAACAAGCGAAAACACCTGGCGCGTGAGACAGAGATAGTTCAATAGAAAATGTACGGCAAAATATGACCACTCTCGTGCGCCGCACCAGCGAACCGAAGATTACCGAGAGCGGGCGAGGTTTGACGAACGCAATTTATCTTCGGGTCGAGTACCAACATTACAAGTTGTACAACGACGTAACTAGATGGCGTTGGCGTCGAATTAGCAGTCGCTAGCGAGATGGTTTGCCGATTCACATAGGCTCCTGTGATTTTTTGTAAATCTTGCTTGACTACATTAATTACTCAGTGAGACGCAGCGTTGCCAGAACGTAACTTTTGTTACATTTTACGTAACTTTTGACCTTCTCATGTAACCTCCATGTAACACGACTCAAAATGTAACTTTTACGTAACTTTTAGGACTTAATAAAAATATCGAAATATTTTCCAGCAAATAAAAAATTATCGTGAAACGGAACGCATCTAAGAAAGTTTTCGTTCTTCGTGTTGTCGCACCTGATTTTGTGATACACAAATTGACGTTTTGCTTATTCACTCACTCACTCACGTATTTTTTTAAATCTTCCATCCAATCTTATTACTCCGGCGAGCGAGTGAGCGTCTAATACGCTTAGCACGCACTGCGATTTTTATTCGCGCGATTTTTATCCGCCTATTCTGCGACCTATGGATTTATATGAAGCTGCACGCATTGCGGTAAAAAATTGGCTCGGAAATAATAATGCAAGAAAGCCATGTTTTGCCACAGAATCCACCGCAACGCGGATTAAATTCGCGCGATCATTTTGAACTGTATGAACAGTTAGAAAAAGACAATAACCGCGCGGAATTCCATCAGCAGTGCGTGTTATTCAGATTCAGTACGCGCGACAAAAATTAGTGCGAAAAAACATCGCTATGCGTGTTAAGCCTTAGTGTCATATTCCACATAAAATAAGGCCACGTAACTTTTCTCATGAAAATGTAACTTTTTGAGATGTATCATGTAACATTTGACTATCTGTCACTGGCAACACTGGTGAGACGGCAAAGTGCACTATTACTTCTATGATCCACCAGCCGCCAGTGGTCGAAACCACACTTCGATTCGAACAGTTCGAACATGACGCTCGAATCCCCTCGATATTTTGATACAACCTGTTGAACCTGATTTTAAAAACCAATGTGCGTTTTGTTGTAACATAGACATGAGTCGTACTTGCAAAAACCAATGTGCGTTTTTTTGTAACATGTAACATTTTATCGAGCAAAAGCTCGAGCGCGGGTGATGGCATATCAAAAAAGAGTGTACACAGGTACAAGGTTCCTCGCCGTGAGCATTCCGTCGAACATTCGCAAGAACGTTACGTTACATTGAAATACTTTAGGAAACTGAGCATTTGTCTGTATTTAACCATTCGTAAAAAAAAACAAAAATTTCTTTATTCAATTAGGCCATTACGCGGCACTGAACGTTAAAAAATAATAATTGAAAAGTAATAATAATTGATTCTACCGTCCATTCGGAAATATAGCTTGTTATAGAGAAGAATGGACAAGAAACTCTACGTAAGAATGTTACATTACATTGTAATGCTCTAGCAAATGTTCTAGTCTATAATCACCTTAAGATTAATATGAACTGCTGGAAATGGCACGAATGGGTATCTTCGATCGATTTTGTTTTTAGTACCGTGTGTATTCAAATTTTGGGACATATTTATCTTCTTTTTAACCGACTTTCGAAAAAGGAGGAGGTTCTATGTTCGACTTCTTGTATGTTTTTTTATGTATGTTCACCGATATCTCCGTCAATTGTGGAAAGAGTATGTTTCGAAATTGGTCCCATTTTAATTTGGTGAAGATCTGATGAAGAACTTCGAAGATATACAACAGAACTCTTCAATAAGTAACGGCAAATCTCTCGGGACTGCTGCAATCGCATGTCTGTTTATTGTTTATACCATTTCATAACATAACATCACGCCAGTACGCTCTTAAGGGGTACGCAGATCTCTCATTTGATCGGTTTTGTTCAAGTTTCATGATATTCGGGTAATCTATTCTGGCGTTATAGGAAACTTACTAAACAACTTGAATATTAAGTAGGTACAACTAAAAAGTGAAAAATATAAAAACTTTTTTACAAAAAAATACTACCGACTTCCAGAAAACTGCAAAGTGAAAAATAACTTCTCTTTGTGTACAAATGGTTAACATGATTTTCCTCCTGACCTTCTATATCAAATCTCTTTGTTAAAAAGAACGGGTGCTAACGGTTACGATTTCTATCTTCTTATTATAATGAATTCAGGCGTTTCTCGTATTTCACTTTGTTTATTTAGTAAGGGTTAAGGAAAAATAAAGGTTTTTTTTATTATTTAGGTTTAAATTTAAATAATGATAACGCCTGTATATTTCTTCTAATCCAATAATTTATACAGAGTGACTTTTAATTCATTAGCAAAACAGGCGATGAAACGAACAATTCTTGAATATATTATATAATCTGAATAACGGCTCCAACGATTTTCATGAAATTTAGTATGCAGGTGGTTTCGGGGGCGATAAATCGATCTAGCTAGGTTTCATTGTTAGAAAACGTCGTTTTCTCTATTTTCACCCGAGCAGAGCTTGGTTGCCCAGGTTGGCTTATAGTTAATTATGAGTAGGAATAATTAAGAAATATGAAGAAAAAAAAACTTTCTAGAACTTAGTTTCTCTGAGATAAGCTGCGGACGGACAGAGCGAAACTATAAGGGTTCCTGGTTGACTTCGGAACCTTAAAAAAAGCAGATAAAAAGAAACTTGAAAGAGTTTCCATGATGAATGGCCTAAAATAAATGTAAAAATGGGCCTATTCATCACTCTGAAGGTTTTATTTTGAAGACGCTTTTCATTCATTAAAAACCTTTTGAAAACTGGCCATTGTTTGACCTGAATGTTGAGAACTAGGTCAGTGTTAGGTGTCACATGCTGAAGGACACTGTAAGTTATCTGTGCTTATGTGTGATATTATGTAAGACAGTTTAATTTTTACTTAAGAGGAAACGGGGACAGAGAGCGCCGACTTAATTTCCTTAGTAAAAAGTCATAATTCGAGGTTTGGCTCTCGTCTCTTTCCTCCTCCAATATTCCACCAATTTAAAAGATATTCCATAAACTGGTAAAGTAAGATATATACGATTTCCCTATGTTTTCCGCAGAAAGAAAGAAAATGGGGTTATATCATTGTCATCATTAGTAGCTTCGTTGTACCTACTGTTGAGCATATACCTCCATCCTTTTGAGCCATGGCTAATCTACAGTTGGAAAATGTTATAATACTTGCATTTTTTTCCATCAATACAACTGTTTTTATCAGGCTAAAATGAAACGTTTGAAAAAATGTGTATAAAACATTCTTTAGAAAATAGCACGAATCTATCTTAAGGTTACACTAGTCGAAAATTCTTCCATACAAACGTAGTCTAGGGATTATTCCACTGTTTGACGATGTACGTTCAAAATAAAAAGTGATATCAATTTGTCTCATCATTATCTAGCCCTGCATGGAAGCAAAAAAGTAAAAAAAGAAATTATTTGAAAGTTATGAGCGTCGAAATTTCCACATTTCGACACAAACTTTATCGCATTTTTGGGCGCGAATAAATACCATAAGAAGACGGAAAATTGCAAAACGGCCTCCATACAGGGATTTTTAGAGATTAGTAGTTCTACATTGCAAATAATTTTATTTTGAACAGATAGATTTAGTCGGTTTTTCATGATATCTAGACTGCCAAAGGTCTGTTTATAAAATTTCGCGCGCTCGGTTTCGTCCTAAATCATTATCCATTTCGCTACAAATTTGCATAAGTGTGTATTCGTACGCGAACTAGCTTCCTACTGCTCATCACAGCATCATTCTCTTCCGCATGTGTTGTCGGTTGATATAAAACGCATTTTAACCCCGCGCACAAAATAGTTCGTGCCGTTGACTAGTGTTACCTTAAGGTATGATTCCGAACTCGGCAACAAGCAGCAGTGCTGTTGCCGCAGTGCTGCCACTAAGACATTAGAAACTACATTGCTGCCGCGTCATTGCTGCCTAGCTCGGAATGTAATCTCATATAGCTTCTTCAGGAAATAGTACCTTCATAATGTTAAATACTTACTGCTACAAAGCATCCATGTATATCTTTATTGGTTCTCATCATCATAAGAAAGACCTCAAATCGTAGGTAGTAACGACGTGATTCGAGGATGGACGAATCGAGACATTTTTGGCACGAACCGGGACGATTCGGGACAAATGTTTGTGGGGCCTAATGACATGAAATTTGTGCCGGGATGACATCTGTAATGGCACCCGTGACAGTGTTATAACGTGAGTGCGCTAGTTATCTTTTTATTACAAGCTTTTAATTAACTTTCAATGTATGTATATATATGTTTGTAAGTTTGTTCGGGTCAAATCTTGCAACTGAATTTTAAAGCAGTTATCCTCCACCGATTAAGATGAAATTTTGCATACACGTTCAGTTTGGATGACAATGCATGTTTAGATAAGTGACGTCATTCTAAATCCAATATGGCGGACGGCCCAAGATGGTGGACTAGTTATTTTTTGTGCACTGCCATGATATGGGTATCAAATGAAAGGGTTTTTTTTTAATATCCTATAGGCTCGCGCTTGACCACTATCTCACCTGATGGAAAGCGATGATGTGGTCGACGGTGAATCACGCTTTCCTAGAAAAAACCTATTCACTCTTGACTTAAAGACCCCTAGATTGTAGCTGTCGGGAAACAGACTCCGGCAGGGAATTCCACTCCTTAGCTGTACGCACAATAAAAGTGTTCCCAAAACGTTTTGTGCGTATGGGTGGGATGTCCACCATGTACCGATGACGCATCGCCGTACGTCTGGTAGTCCGTTTGCTGAGAAGAATACGAAAAAAGCTCATTTTGAAAAAAAAACAACTAAATACATATCGTAAATGGTTGGAGAACAATTATTATGTAATTTAATTAATTTAAAACAGTTTAATAATAAGTTGTTCATGAGTATAGAAAGAACTGAGGGACGCAGAGTAAACTTCAAACAAGTCATAGATTTGTGACGTAACAATTGGCCTGAGGGCCTAGACAAAGAAAGAAAGAAATACATTTATTTAGCACATACTAAAAGACACACAATATGGATACTAGATTCATAATAAAAAACAGCGACACTAAATAAAAAATATGTTTCGGGTTGACATGCGCTATCGAATCATGCATTCGTGGCCAATCCCAAAATCAACGGTTAGCTTCTGTATTTTTTATCTGGCTAAGTACAACACAGGCTCTTCGCATAAAGTGCAGTTTCCATTAGTCCTCTGGAAGCCGTAATCGTTTTCGAGGTCATGTCCGTGACCGTACAGCCTTACTTTTATAAAACGGCGAACTTGATGACAGGCAGCTTTTTATAAAAGAGGTGATATCATCATTTCTTTGTATTTAGAAGGTAATTTCTGGAAGTAGGTACTGATCCGTTTAAAAAAACTCTTGCACATGTAGAGAGCTATAACACTAATTGCTGAGTTTCATAACCTAATTTTTATTCCAAAAAACTTATCCAAATAAAAATAACACAAGGTTATAGCTTACCGTGCATTGTCATCCACAACAAACATTTATAAAAAAAACGGTTCAGAATAACAGCTTTAAAAAAAAAAAAAAAAAAAAAAATATTTTTTTAAAACAAGCTTTTTTCACCAATATCACGGCAGAGCACAAAAAATAACTAGTCCGCCATCTTGGACCGTCCGCCATATTGGATTTAGAATGACGTCACTTAGCTAACCATGCATTTTCATTCAAACTAAAGATGTATGCAAAATTTCATCTTAATCGGTTGAGAATAACTGCTTTAAAATTCTGTTGCAAGATTTGACCCGAATATACTTACATACATTGTAAGTTAAATTAAAGCTTGTAAAAAGGCACGGTTTCTTTCGATCACGGAAGCAAAGTCGTGGGCAAAAATAAATAAGAATACTGACTGCGGTTACCCGTTTTCGAGGTCACGCCCGTGACCTTAGAGCCGTTAAAACGGCAAACCTGACGAAAGCCAATCGTGCCGTCGTTCTACCGTCGACAGACGGCTTCAATGTGTAAGCCCCTTTAAGCCATTTCACCTGTAGGACGTGAATGAATAAAAAGCAGAGAGGCATTGACAAATGGTAATTAATTAATATTGGGACCTAGATGATTTGTTTTTAGATCGTGTTTAAATGTCGCGGCGATAAGCATATCGATTTATGTGGCAATAATGTTTTTGACCCCCGACGGAAAAAAGAGGAGTGGTTTAAGTGTTGCTGTGTATTTGTGTGTCTGTTTGTGGCATCTTGGCTCGATTTTGGTTTAGGTTTATTTTTATTTGATACGTAGCTTTATCGCGAGTGTTCTTAGCTATATTTGAAGAAAAGCGGTTCAGCCGTTCAAAAGTTATCGGCGTTTTACTGTTTGAATCGGGGTAGTTTCGCATGACACGGTATAATCAACTTTTATTACTTGAAATTTTTTAATATTTTGACGTTCAAAAGTGCCACTTATTGGCCTAGTTGAATAATTATATTTGAATTTGACATGATTTTTAGACAGGAGATGGGCAACAAGCTCTATTTCTGCCATAGACAATAACCTAACCCAGTTAGCTATTATAAGGCTAATAGAAGCCTTAAGGGATATGTACCATGTTTACGGTTTGTTACGAGTTTCCGATATTTCGGTGCTGTTGCAAGCACCATGATCACTGATTTATCCGTGATCATGGTGCTTGCGTTTCTAATATTAGTGTTAGTGACCATGACCCGTACGCAAAATACGCGCTTGGTCGTGGAGTTGCGGAGACAGCCCGTCTAAACTAAACTAAACTAGTGACCATGACAGTTTAAAAACTTAATAGTAGCCTTAGTTTAATCGAGTCGATAGTATAAACAAAAATCGATTGCTAAAATCGTTTTGACACACCACTATTACATTAAAAAAAGCTATATCAATGACGGATTGGAAGTTTTAAACATAAATAAAGAAGTGGTAATGAATTTTACGTGTTATTGGACCGGTGTTTGTTAATTACTTTAAGATCTGGGCTTCTTCTTGTTCTTTATTATATTTAGAGACATAATTGTCATATATTTAATCATTTTTACATACAATATCACCCATATTTGTGTTAAATAAAAATGTAAACAAACACGATTGGCGCGAAACTTCGGCTTTGGATAACAAATAACTTCATTACCACTAATTACTTAGTTTGAAATATGGATGAATTCGTTAAATAATTAAACGATGAGCAAACCACTACCCCTGCAGTGGAGTTTGGGTATCCCAAATATGATTTTTTTATGTTTAGCCTCGACCACCTCTGTCATCAAAATGGCGATTAACACACTTGTATTTATATTAACATATTAACACACTTATATTTAACAACTTGCGCGCTTTATCTAAAAAAAATATTGGCGCTAACATGTAAGCTTTTTATCCAACTGTTTTAATTAACGTTTCTTTAGGTATTTTAATCAATAATTACGTAATTAATTAGGATGTCGTATGACGTAAATCTGGGGTCCAAAATGGGTCGCGGCTGAGGCTGCGGAGGTATGCTTGTCGCGCCCCGAAATGTACCCCGTCCGAACTGTACGGTTAATAACAGAAGTAAATACAACAATAACCATGTATTTCTTCAACAATATTGTAAAAAACAATGACATCATTCAGTTCAAGCAAATTCCAAGGCAGATGCGTTTGCAAAAGCAAGTAACCATTTGCGTCGTTACAGAGACAAGTGGTCTACCCCGTCGGCATACATAATTCAGAGAAAGCTTCCCATCTGTGTACACCTTGCGCCTTGAATCCTACTCAGGCGTGTTTATCGGTTGGCACACTTTTTATTTCTCTAAGTGGATTTTGCGAATCTTGTGCGTGGTAAAAGGGAGTTATTCGAGTGATTTGAATTGGGTAATAGGCTTTTAAGATGATGGGGTAATTCTTACGGTGTTTTGTATGGCGTAAATAAACTCTTTTACAATGCATGTCCTCGAAAAGAGCGTTTTCCAAGCAGCCAAACTGTGCGGAAAGTGTCACTTTTTTTTACTAGTGCTTTTTACTTTTCTGTACTTTTTTAATTTTTGTCAGCCCGCCGCATAGAGTTTTTATTATTGGAGAAAAGTTTTAAAAATCAGTCAAATACAGATTATCATTTTCATATAAAAGGTAAAACAAAACTAATACTTTATTTAAGGCTTTTTTAATTACTCTAGATTTAGATTTTGATCAATAAATTAATTTTAAATATTCATTAAATATGTTTGGCAGAATGAATATTTTGCTCGTGCCTTTTTGAGTTACAACGTGACAGCTATTTGCACATGCGCAGTAGATATGCCCGAGGAACTATGAACTATTCGTTAATCTGTGGATATGCTGAGCGCCCTTAAATAAGCGCCATTTTATTAATTTCTTGCTTGGTTCAGATATATTTTTATATTTCCTCGCACAATGCATAGTAAAATGTTGTATAATACACGTGCGTAAGATGATTTCCGACTCGTGTCGGTTTATCCACTCATCTGAAATCATCTACTTTCCGCACTTGTAGCATAAATAACTATTGATTTGTAAGTGGCTATTATCTGAAGCTTCGCTCCTGGGATAAAAGTAAAGATAGTGTAGTTTGTACCGGTCAATTGTTATTCCTATTCAATTCAATTCGATGGTGATTTAACCCTTAGACAGTTTAGGCCCTGTAGGTGGCCATGTTTATAAGTGTTGTTCATCAAGTCCTGCAAAGTGTATACCTGAATCACTCTAACAAATGTGTCATGTTCTGGACACCGCACTCATAATTATCTGCCCCCTTTACCACTTGGTTTGGGGGGTAGATAAACGTCTCAACGTTTATCTACCCCCCAAAACAAGAATCGAATATTCGAATCTCTTTCCACAATATTTGTATGGTCTAACCACGAGACTTAACGTTCAGATGTGTCATTCCCATACATTGATTTGTTTTCTACTAGCGTTATCGATTGTAGATTGTCAACTTGGCTACAGGTTCTGGTATCAGACGGGACCGTAAATCCCCATTTTGCGAAGTTGTACCTATTTGCAGCGGCCTACCTGGGTGCCCGATTCGATTGCCATAATCGGATCATTACTGCCAGAGATTACTTCTTATTCTTACAAACAATTTTACATATTTAAACTATTAGTTCAGTAGATGAACTAGAATGTATACAGTGCATCTTCGGGTTTATCCGATGCGAAAGTGAGTCTGAATTTCTGTACGTTTGTCACGTATCTAGAGCAGACTAATGACGACAATACTGCAGGTGAATCTGGTGCTTAGTTCTACATAGAAGTGGATTTTGTTGTTCTACTTCCCAGCTAAAACACTGGGAGTGGGTCACCACAAAATGTTAGCGGTTTGTGGGACTGTCCTTTATAATTTTTCACTTTTTGAACGTGCACACCATCAGCCAGCGTAAACCCACATACATACATACACTAACACACGCCTTTTTCTTCGCCAGTTATGTTTAAAACCATTGTATTAGAGGGCGAGACATTATCCAACAAAAAAAATCTGGATAGAAAATCCCAATCATACTTTGTCCGACCCGAGCATCGAACCCAGTACCTCATGCTCAGCTTGCGACCACTAAACCAACGAGGTAAAATTTTAATACCTTAATGTGTTTTTTAATTTTCCTTAGGTAATAAGTTATGTTTACTAATCTAGCTGTTGAGGTTGAAATGATCTTTATGGTTCTAGCGTTTTAATTTTTTTTTTTAGCTTGGAGATATGCTCATGCATATTGCGCTATACCACGTGGAGATAGCGCAGTTATGTGGGACTCCAACTCAATAAAACTCCACAATGTCCTCATGTGCCGCTTATGGCGGGAATACGGGCACACGTTAGCACTCGCCGCGGCTATCCGTAACCGGACCCTCCTCTGGGGAGTACCCCCCATCACCGGCACACAAGAACACATTGCACGCCTTGACAACCCCAGGAACCAAACCAGCACATGGGCACTAGACGAACTTGTGTGCACTCTTGGACCCCCTGTGACGGGTCAGGTCAGTGGCCCCGCCACCTACAACTTTTTCGCCCCAGGTTATAGGGACCTCCCCTGCGGCACACCGCGTCTGCCATCAGACGGTGGTGACCCCGTCCAGACCGCGGCAGAAAGGGAGTTGGCGCACCCAATACTACCCTCAGCCGCGATATCGTATAGGAGGCCCCATACGGCCCGCCTCAGTTGCGATGTCGCCTCTGCTACCAAGCGGCACCGCAACTTGTTGGCCGCTACGTCGCCGGCTTAATCGGCAAAATCTCTGACGAGCTGCCCCTCCACGGGTTCATCTTCGCTTCACCGCGGCAACTGCGTCACATCGACAATGCCGGAAGCCACCGGCAGGCTTATTACGTATCTTTTGCAAGAGCAAAACGATAGCGATCTAACGCTTTATGTCATAAAAGTCGGCATTACCTGCAGTGTAGGTATGGTAGGTCCTACAAACCATTTGGTAATCGCTCGCTGTTTGTCAAATGCACTTATTTAAAAAAAACCGCCAACAACTCTAAAACTTTTGTATGGAAGAGCAATTATTGCGCAAAAATCGCTATCGTTTTGCTCTTGCAAAAGATACGTTAAAAGCCTGCGGGGGAGACATTGCTCGAGCCTAAGATATCGATTAAGGTTACATTCTTAGCAAACACTATTAAATATCCGTGCAAAAAAAGTTCATTACATAAAAGAATTTCCGCGACAAGAAAATAATATTCTTACCATTGCGGGTTTTTCTACACATATAACCAACTTCATAATATTACGAAATGGAAAGATTAATCTTCAGGCTATCTTTAAAGGCTCCTACAGACAGGGGAGACGCGACAATGGGACGACATGTTTTCATAAAAGTTGTTCTAAAATTGTCCTACCAGGAGGACATTTTCTTTGAAAAGATTTCGTAGCATCGTTGTCGCATTGTTGTATGGCACTTATTTGCAGAACTGATCACAAGGGTAAGACACGTGTTAGATTATTACAGACAGATATGTTGTTGAGAAGATTGTTACACCCCTTTTTAACCCCCGATCTGTGTATTTGTGTGTCTGTCTGTGGCATCATAGCGCCTAAACGGATGAACCGATTTTGATTTAGTTCTTTTCGTTTGAAAGGTGACTTTGTCGAGAGTGTTCTTAGCTATGTTTGAATAAAATCGGTTTAGCCGTTCAAAAGTTATTCAAACTCTTTGAATCTGGATTTTTTCGCAAGATATCGTGTCATTATTACGTGTTTCGATAGATTGTCGATTGGTATATTATACCAATTATATTATTATATTATACTTGGTATATTATATGTAGGTAGTTTCACATCACATCACATCATCAGCCTATTAATGTGCCCACTGCTGGGACACAGGCCTCCTGTCTGTGAGAGGGAATGGGCCGTAATCCACCACGCGGGCCCAGTGCGGGTTGGTGGATGTCACATGTCTTTGAATTATTTAGGTAGGTAGTTTAAAAAGCATGAAATATAGTACATTAAAATCGGGGGCTTTTTAAATTTGTATTTTTCTTTTTCTTCCAAGCTAAAACAATAGGAAGTGATGATGGGCGGGCGTTTTGAGGGACTGTCTATTAGGCTAAACTTTGATGATCAAAAAGTGCTGGCAATTGCTAGTCATCATAATTTGAGTAATTTGATTTTATAGGGTGTTTTCATAATGTCGCGTTGTACCTGTCTGCCGGAGCCTTAACTCGTAAGTCATTTTATTAATGGCTTAATTAAAGGTATCTTGGTAATATTTGAGATGTATCTAATGAGATTGGATAAAACCTGGATGGATTAGGTTTGGGATGATATAACAAGAACAAATGGTAGTAATGCTGCGGACTGTGAGGGATTGTAATAGATCTTTTGTTATTAATACTAATGAGAAATGGGGGATCTTTGTGATAGTGAGATAAGTAGTAATAATGGTAGTGTGATGAAATCAGTGGTACATATTCAAAGAAGAAAATTAATGTTTTCAAAGAAGCCAAAGAGCATTTTGCCATAGTTATTCCAGAAAGTTCTGTACCACCGTGTAGACGTGCTTGAGTTGAGATTGAGACGCTCCCTCAGACTAGGTGAAGCGATGATCTTCACAGGGTGGCTGATAACAGCTGGAGTAAGAGTTGCTGAAAGGGGGTGGGATTTGAGAGGCTTATTTGTAGCAGTAGTCTGTTGCTGATGGCTGGTGATAATGTTGATGATGTAGCACCGCAGTTGAGTCAGTTTGGACAGAGATTTAACAACGTACCTTGCAATTCTATGAGTTTTATAAGTCACAGAACCGCAATAGATACATAAAGGGAACCTCATAAAATATCATATCATACGTCTTCTCTAATTCATCACAAATCATCTTTGGCAGTTCCTAAAAGACTTCGTCTGTAACATTAATCTTTAACCTACCAAACTTCGGAGTTCTTTCGATCAAAATCGTGGAAGTTTCCGATCACCAATTAGTGTCTTATTGAAGCCAAAGTTTGTTTATTGATTGTAACTTTGTAAGACCTTCCAAAGAACGAAATATTGAACGTTTTAAGCATCAACACTGAAACAAATAATTGGGACTTGCGTAATTTTTTTCTTACTAGCAAAAAAACTAGTTTTGAAATTATTTTATAAGTAGCTGTCTCACGCAGCTTCGCTCCCGTCAACTGGCTACCTACCTACCCTACATACATGAATGTTGCGTAACTTTAACCGCTAACGCAGCGCACGCAACGGAAGCTGTCGAAAAGAAATATGTTTTCCCGTTTTTGCAACCTTTTTCATTTATGCTCGGCTCCTATTGGTCGTAGCGTGATGTTATATAGCCTATAACCTTCCTCGATAAATGGAATATCCAACACTAAAAGAATTTTTCAATTCCAATCAGTAGTTCCTGAGATTAGCGCGTTCAAACAAACAAACTCTTCAGCTTTATAATATTAGTATAGATAATTCCAGCCTGTGTCTGCCCCACTGCACGGCACAGGGCTCTTTTCATACAGAGAAGACACGAGAATATTTTATTAATTATTATTTTATAATACATAACTAAAGTTTGCTTTTAAAGTCACAACACTTGTGTTGGATAAAAATCTTAAAAAATTATAACCGAAAATAAATGTATAAATAATTATATATGGGCTGCGATGGCTTCCTTGAGAATCACCGGGATGAAGCACATAACCGAGATAAATGAAAGGAAGGCAGGCCTTTGTCCAGGAGTGGAGCAATTAATGTTAAGTTTACACTAGTCGACGGCACGAACTATTTTGTGCGCGGGGTTAAAATGTCTGCTATCTCATCTGACAACTCGTGCGAAAGAGATAGATGCTGTGATGAGCAGTAAGAAGCTAGTTCGCGTACGCATTAGCACTTTTGCAAGTTTGTAGCGAAATGGATGATGATTTAGGACGAAAACGAGCGCGCGAAATTTTATAAACAGACCTTTGGGCGTCCAGATATCATGAAAAACGACAAAATGTATATTTACAAAATAAAATTATTTGCATTGTTGAACTACTAATCTATCCCTGTATAGTGGCCGTTTTGTAATTTTTCTTCTTCTTATGGTATTTATTGCCTTTCAAAGATGCGTTAAAATAAGTGTTGAAATATGGAACTTTCGACGCTCATAACTTTCAAAAATTTATCTTTTTTACTTTTTTGTTTCCATACAGGGCTAGATAATGATTAGACAAACTGATATCATTCTTTTTATTTTGAACGTACATCGTCAAACAGTGGAGTAATCCCTAGACTACGTTTGTATGGAAGAATTATCGACTAGTGTAACCTTAATAAGAATAACACAACTAGTTTTATTGTTAGCAAGAAAAAAGGTTCGCAAGTCCCAATTATATTTTCAGTGAACATTCAAAAGTTAGTTTTAAGCGAGTTGTTTTATTATACTTTTGAATAATTTTGATCTGGTAAACAGCCGTTGTTCTGTTGATCGACATCATGTTAAGTTGATAAAGTTACGTAGGTCGATGATGGTAGAATAATAATTGTCTTATTGAAGGTAGAACAGTTAATTGTGTTTGTGATCAAAGCAATCTTTCAGTCCTTTTCGTTGTTGATTTTCGTTTTCGAGCCAGGGTAACTGTTCTATTGTCGAAGCTTATTTTATAACTTGTATTTTGTTTTGCTTTAATAGCTATCCTTGCTTCTTATTTCTTTGCTCTGTGCTAATAATGTTTAAACAATTGATAGGTATATATGTTATAGACCAAGTGATTAGCACGGCATTATTCATAATGCCCAGACCATTTGAAAAATACACAATATGAGTAGCCAATATGCTAAAACTATTGAAATAATTAATTTGCTCGGGCTTTTTGGATATTGCACATCACTCATTGGGCCGGGTAATAAAAAGTTTTTTTTTTTTTTGTAAAAACTTTGCCCCAAACTAGGAATTTCTTCCTGTATTGTGGGTTCGTTTACAAACATATAAACTCACATACACAACACCCAGAGCCGGTACAACTATCTGTAGGTCATACAAATATTTGTTCCGTGCGGGAATCGAACCCGCGGCACGCAGCGCAGCAGTCAATCGCTCAACCACTGCGCCAACCGTGCGCCCTAATTTTAATGTTGACACATTTACTTTTCCCGTTGACATCGATGTGGACGAAGTTTTTGATGCACAATGAGCTCTTTTCCGTCTCCCTTTTTTTTTTAGAATAATCAATTGTATATATGTTAACATTGATTTTAATATAGAATAGGTAAGTAACATTACTATTTAAGCAACAAAGTCGACAGAGCTCCTATTGCTGTCTGCAGGGTCTAAAGTAACCTAAGATAAAGAAGTTGCTGGGAGCTGAGTTAGCCCGCTTTGCTTGCTTTTTCAGCTCCCGTCATCCCATTCGAACCTAACCTATCCGTGGCGGGGATGCCCTTTATTTAATTTTTATTTTTTTGGGTGGGAAATCATCCAATGACTTCTCCCGCTCTGGGTGAAGTGGGGGGACGTGTCAGACTTCTACTGACTAAAACCCACCCGTGTTCCTTCAACTATTTTCAAATTGATCCGCGACCCAGACAGGCATCAGCCCTGGCGGACCCCGTCAATTTTGCTGACATCTCTTTGAGGAGCGCGTGGAACACTACGCGCCGTCGTCTCGGGCCTGGTCCTTATCGGGCGGCAAGCTACCCATTACTCGCCGTCCGCAAGCCCGCGCCTGCGGTGGCCGGGCATCGGCATGCGACTTCCGACGCCCGAGGCGTCTCCTGCGGTGGTGCGTGGCGGGGATGCCCTAAGCTCCCGCCACGATAATTTATCCACAAAATTATACATGTTTGGACCTGAATTCAGCCACGACAACAGCGTTTTCATTTGCCTCTTAAAGGTCTTTCAGGGTTCAGGTGTCGTTGCACAGAGAGCACGATAGGAGGTGCAGGCATTGTTTAGGATGTAGCTCCGCAATCGCACTGCGGGTCATTGGAGTACCCCCATCTAAGTTGTGCCTGCAGCGATCCACTTGGCTTCGGAGTCGGTCTAGACATTTCCAAGTGGGCCATAGCAGTTGGTGGCCTGCAGGGAGCTTTTCTGCAGACTCAAAATGCAGCTCCTTAAACATCCCCTTTCGATTGACTGGAGGAAGTTGTTTTAGGAGCCAAAGTCTCTTCTTTGCCTCACTAGATCTGCCACTAGGCTGCCATTTATTAGGGTTCCGTACCCAAAGGGAAAAACGGGACCCTATTAATAAGATCCGCGATCTGTCTGTCCGTCACCAGGCTGTATCTCATGAACCGTGATAACTAGACAGTTGAAGTTTTCACGTTAAGTCGTTGGTCCCGGCTGTCATTTGAAGATATTTGACAGTCGTTACGGGTAGTCAGAAGCTTGAGATCTGACACCAGTCTTGCCAAGGGGTACTGTGTTAACCAGTTACTGGGTTGTGGAGGTCAGATAGGCAGTCGCTCCATGTAAAACACTGGTACTTAGCTGAATCCGGTAAGACTGGAAGCCGACCCCAATATAGTTGGGAAAAAAGGCTAGGCAAGATGAGATGACAACCCCCATACAACAAACGTGATTTTTTTTGCCGTTTTTTTGCGATAATGGTACGGAAGCCTTCGTGCGCGAGACCGACTCGCACTTGTTGGTTTACTTAACCTCAGAGACTTTTCCTGTTCTTCAATCTGTCCCTTGGCTTCTCCACATTGTATAAAGCGTCTCGTCTATCTGTCTCCTGATTGTGTTTTACGGCAGAACAGGCTACTTCTCTTAAGACCTAGGCTATTCCTGCAAGCGGATACAGTGTGCTAGTATGCCTACCATCAAAGAACTTTCTTAAAATGTATTTTCTAGAAGTTATTGTGCGTTAACAACACTGTCAATTTTAAACTGTCATGGTCACTAACACTAACATTAACAGCGGGATATTTACCATGTAATTTTTATCGAGTTGTGAGTGACAATGGTAGCGGTACTGAGTCCAAAAAACGAACAAGAAAGAGGGTAGACCGGTTTGTCTCCTCATAAACACCCACCCGCAATGACTTTCAGTTTATCCGTGATCATGGTGCTTGCAACAGCACCGAAATATCGGGAACTCGCAACAAACAGTAAACATGGTAAATATCCCGCTTTTAATGTTAATGTTACTGTCAATTTTGTAGAACGTCTTAATAAAATCGCTGAAATAACTAACGATATTCAACAAAACTTCAAGCTTAGGTATTTTAATGTCGTGACGATGTAGCCTTATTACTTAAATAACAAATTAAAATTGTTTAAAGTACTCAAACTGTCAATGTAATCACTAAACTTGGTCCTAACTTACTTCTATTTGGACAGCTTTGAAAATCTAAAGCAAAGTTTCAAACATCTCTGAATTAAATACTGGAATAAACACAAATGAGTTTAAGTACTTATTTGCTGTGAAAAAAACGTAATTTTTAGGGTTCCGTACCCAAAGGGTAAAAACGGGACCCTATTACTGAGACTTCACTATCCGTCTGTCCGTCTGTCACCAGGCTGTATCTCATGAACCGTGATGGCTAGATAGTTGAAATTTTCACAGCTGATGTATTTCTATTGCCGCTATAACAACAAATACTAAAAACAGAATAAAATTAATATTTAAGTGGGGCCATCCCATGCAACAAACGTGTTTTTTTTTGCCGTTTTTTGCTCGATATTAATAACGGCAACAGTTAGACGCTTGAAATATTCACAGAATATTTAGTTGTGTATTCACTTCAAAAAATAATAATTATTAAATTAAAATAAAATAAATTAAGGCGGGCTCCCATACAACAAACGTGATTTTTTTGCCGTTTTTTTTGTGATAATGGTGCGGAACCCTTCGTGCGCGAGTCCGACTCGCACTTGGCCAGTTTTTTACACTTGACTTGATTCTTTTCCGTTTAGCCCTAAAAATATTAAAATCCGCCTAGATACAGTGATCAAATTAAAGAAAGAAAGAAAACATTTATTACCAAACACCGATCTTAATACTAAATAGTGTCAAACACAGATGTGGCAATATGAGCACATTCAGTGTGGTCAAAGGAGCGGGCTCAGCAAATGCGGATCAGTGTGCAGCATAGCCACAACGCTGGTCAACGCTGATTTACAGCCCGCCCCCTTTCTCTTATCACTTAACACAAAAATATAAACATTAAAATATAACTAATCCTAATACTAATTATACATATGGATGCCCCAAAAATTAAATACAAACAAAATACTCGTAATAACTATACATATTTTGATTAAATAACAATTAAAAACCCACCAAATGCGTTTAATCATAATGCCTAGTTTGTATACATAGAGGTAGTGGCAGTACAACATTACTCATTACATTAACCCTTCAAGTTAAACCAGCTTACATTACAATTTAAGATTTCTCTCCCGATAATGTACAACATTATGATAACAGCGTGTACCTTGTACTACAACCTGATATCAGGTTCACTCGGCCGGAAGTCACAACTTGCGCCAGCTGACTTCCGGCGGCGCCGGCGCTGTCTGGAGGCATTGTGTTAACGGGCAAGTGCAGCTTACAGATTGTAATGTATGAAAATGTGCAGTGGGTGTTGATAAATGTTATGTTTATATGCTATGGTTGTACTATAAACAATAAATTAACGTACTAATAATTAAGAAATAAATAAACATTTTTACAATGCATGTCCTCGAAAAGAGCGTTTTCCAAGCAGCCAAACTGTGCGGAAAGTGTCACTTTTTTTACTAGTGCTTTTTACTTTTCTGTACTTTTTTAATTTTTAACTCCAACGTCAGCCCGCCGCATAGAGTTTTTATTATTTGAGAAAAGTTTAAAAAATTAGATAAGTGTAGATTATCATTCATATAAAAGGTAAAACAAAACGAATACTTCATTTAAGGCGTTTTTAATTACTCTAGATTTAGATTTTATTTAATAAATTAATTTTAAATATTCATTAAATATGTTTGGCAGAATGAATATTTTACTCGTGCCTTTTTGCGTTACGACGTGACAGCTATTTGCACATGCGCAGTAGATATGCCCAAGGAACTATGAACTATTAGTTAATCTGTGGATATGCTGAGCGCCCTTGAATAAGCGCCATTTTATTAATTTCTTGCTTGGTTCAGATATATTTGTATATTTCCTCGCACAATGCATAGTAAAATTTTGTATGATACACGTGTGTAAGATGATTTCCGACTCGAGTCGATTTATCCACTCATCGGAAATCACCTACTTTCCGCACTTGTAGCATAAATAACTATTGCCACATCGCACAAAAACCTATTAATGAAAAGACGTTTTATTTTCGGGTTGATTAACCACGTTTTTTGAGCACGAGTTGCTAGGTTCAAAAATGCCCTAGGCAGATATATATAGTCGCCGCCATCGTTTGGGTCGTATACTCGTAGAATAGGCATGTAAATAGTAGGGGACAGCGGGGCTAAATAAAAGTGCCGGGTGTAAGTAGTTCCGATGAGCTTAAAAATCGAACTAAAAAGACGTAAACAAGAAGAAAATCTTGCTGTGCAGTCGGAGGATACATATTCGCGAGCTGGCTGAACAAAACCAGATGTATCCTCCGACTGCACAGCATGATTTTCTTCTTGTATACGTCTTTTTAGTTTGCTTTTCAACAGTCTAGTTTTTAGATTTTTTGAAATAACTTTTTTTGTTTATAACTTTTCAGTTATTTTTTATTTTTTCGAACTAGGTACATTTAAACATATAAGTGTTACCTATATATTTTAGAGATCACCTCTTAAAACCCTTTATATTGATATCTCTCTCGATAGATTTGGAAGAAAAAGTAAAATTGGGCTCCCACAATATGGCATACAAAATCCGCGATATTTCTAAATTTTAATGTAGCCATTGACACTCGCTAGGTAAATACGAATCGATTGACGTACGAATCATCAAAATTGGCCAACGCGTTTGGTCTCTGGAACGCTACATAGGAACAAACATACATACATCATCTGCCTAGCAAAGGCTAGGCAGATGATCCCAACTATATTGGGGCCGGCTTCCAGTCTTACCGGATTCAGCTAAGTACCAGTGTTTTACATGGAGCGACTGCCTATCTGACCTCCACAACCCAGTAAGTGGGTAACACGGTACCCCTTGGCAAGACTGGTGTCAGATCTCAAGCTTCTGACTACCCGTAACGACTGCCAAAGATCTTCAAATAACAGCCGGGACCAAAGGCTTAACGTGCTTTCCGAGGCACGGAGGAAACTCGGTATGTTGAAATGGTCACCCATCCACGGACCGACCTCGTCAAGCGTTGCTTAACCTTGATGACGACCCGTGCTGCTGTTATTATTTAGCCACGAGCTCCTCAGGAACTAACATACATACATAGTCTGATAAACACATTACCCTCCTTCGGCAGTCGGGTAAAACGGAGCGTGTCGTATCGTATGATGTTGGTCGCGAAACAATGTCAATACCATTATTCGCCTTCACCCCTATATTATTATATTGATCGCTGTTTTACAATAAACTGATACAATAAGGGGAAATGCCCATTATGTGGGAAAATCGACACTCAGTAAACCCTATTAACTTTTCATTATATCATCTTGCCACATCATTTTCGACTCTAACTCTTTGTAATAAGATACAATGCGACCCTTAATAGCCTTTCTAAGTGATTACATTGGATCGCCCAAGAAAGTATTATTTTGAAATATTTCCTAAGCTTAGCGTCCTTTGAATTTCTCTAGAGTTTAATATTAACAATTGTTGTATAATCTTATAGTAATTTGGTGTTATGTGAAGAATATTAAATAACTCAGGAAGGTAGCAGAATATAATTTAACTAGCTGTTGCCCGCGGCTTCGCTCCCGTGGACCACCCCACAGGACCCAATTTCGGAATTAAAAAATAGCCTATGTCAGTCAGGAATAATGTAGCTTTCTATTAGTGAAACAATTTTTCAAATCGGTCCAGTAGTTTCGGAGCCTATTCGGTACAAACAAACAAAAAAATCTTTCCTCTTCATAATATTAGTATAGATAGATTTAGTTCAGAGACATGTTCGGTAGGCATTTTTTGCCGACCTAAAGTAATAAAGTTTGCTTGAAGATACCTCCTATATCTCATTCAGATTCATAGAATGCTCTTGTAAGCTACGGTTGGCAACATTACTGCTATGTAATTCCTGTAGTTGGAACCTTTCATTTGACACCGATATCATGGCAGTGCACAAAAAATAACTAGTCCGCCATCTTGAACTGTCCGCCATATTGGATTTAGAATAACGTCTCTTAGCTAACCATGCATAGTCATCCAAACTAAACGTGTATGCAAAATTTCATGTTAATTGGTTGAGGATAACTGCTTTAAAATTCAGTTGCAAGATTTGACCCGAACACACTTACATACATACATTGCAACTTAAATAAAAGCTTGAAAAATCTAACCTAACTCTACTATTACTTCTACTTTCCCATCTACTTATTACTTCTGTAGACATGGAATTACCATTTTTAACAAATTTGAGATGATAAGTAGATTTATTATTTTTATGAAACAAGTCTTGCGTAGGATCAAATCTTCCCAGTCTCCCCTACCTACCCGAACACACACCTCAGGATTCATCGTCTTCAGCATCATCTAAGAGGATCTATAGTTTCTAGGATTAGAAACCTCCTTTAAGGTTACACTAGTCGACATTTTTTCCATACAAACGTAATCTAGGGATTATTCCACTGTTTGACGATGTACGTTCAAAACAAAAAGTGATATCAATTTGTCTCATCATTATCTAGCCCTGTATGGAAGGGAAAAAGTAAAAAAGGACAATATTTGTAAGTTATGAGCGTCGAAAGTTCCACATTTCGACACTTATTTTAACGCATCTTTGGGCGCAAATAAATACCATAAGAAGACAGAAAATTGCAAAACAGCCTCCATACAGGGATAGATTAGTAGTTCAACAGTGCATATAATTTTATTTTGAACAGATAGATTTAGTAGTTTTTTCATGATATCTAGACTGCCGAAGGTCTGTTTATAAAATTTCGCGCGCTCGGTTTCGTCCTAAATCATTATCCATTTCGCTACAAATTTGCAAAAGTGTGTATTCGTACGCGAACTAGCTTCCTACTGCTCATCACAGCATCTATCTCTTCCGCACGTGTTGTTGGTTGATATAAAATGCATTTTAACCCCGCGCACAAAATATTTCGTGCCGTCGACTAGTGTACCCTTAAAAATTAGCCTCAATTATTATTTCGGCTTAAAAATACACAAAAACAGTATTCGTAAAATATTTAATGATATGATCAAAAACTAGATTTTAATATCAAACTTTTGATTGAACATCTTTGAAGTCTCTGCAGACTGAAATGGTTCCAATAAAGATTAAATTTCTAGTTATAAAGAGTAAAACTGAAATTGATAATTTAAGCGGTTCGTTAAAATCTAAAATTTGTGATTGCAAAATAGAATAGATTTTAGTTGAAAAATAAATAGTTTACTACAATTTATTTCGTTTTCTGTACTGATATAGATCTTGCATTTCTCAAGCAGTTAACTATAATTTTTAATTCGTCTACTCGTTTTTTAGGGTTCCGTATCCAAACAACAAACTTGCTTTTTCGGCTTTTTTGCGATTATGGTACGGAATCCTTCGTGTGTGAGTACGACTCGCACTTGGCCGGTTTCTTTGTTTTAGTATTTCTAGAAATACTATTTGTACTGACAAATTAATCAAATAAAAAAAAAACCGGCCTAGTGCGAGTCGGACTCGCGCACGAAGGGTTCCGTACCATAATCGCAAAAAAGCCAAAAAAGCAAGTTTGTTGTATGGGAGCCCCACTTAAATATTTATTTTATTCTGTTTTTAGTATGTGTTATAGCGGCAACAGAAATACATCATCTGTGAAAATTTCAATTGTCTAGCTATCACGGTTCATGGGATACAGCCTAGTGACAGACAAACAGACGGATCGCGGAGTCTCAGTAATAGGGTCCCGTTTTTACCCTTTGGGTACGGGGAACCCTAAAAAAATAATATTTCATATCAATCTGCCTAGCATAGCAATCCAACTTGATGATTCATAATAAAAAATAATATAAAAAGGTATGTTCTAATCATTATCATATTGTATGCAAAATTTTCCCATTTCACCTTTCCTTATGCAAAAGTTCGTTACAATGGCATCAGCTGTCGCCGAGCCACTCCTGCGCAGCCCACCTGTTGCGCATACGTCGATGTGCAGCCAACTGTGTCCGAACTCACTTGTAATGGGTTTGTTGGTACCCCATGTGCTGGCTAAGCGAGGCTTAAAACACCGTTACGATTTTACTTCATGATGATATTTTATGTACGTAGATTTACTTACGTGTATCATTATATCAGCCAAAAGACGTCTACTGCTGGACATAGGCCTTCCCCAAGCGTCGTGATCCCACATCCAGCGGATCCCCGCAACCTTCACCAGGTCATCGGTCCACCTGTTGGGAGGCCTTCAAACGCAACGTCTTCTCACTCCAAAATGTTTCTGCCAACAAACTTACGTGTATAAAAATATCAAATTAGTGACATTCACCAACCCGCACTGTGCCCTTGCTGTGGATTAAGTGCCGCTCCCTGTTATAACTCACCTTCTGTGTTTGTACTATTTTGTTATTTGTTTTATTCTATTTTATTCCTAATATATTGTATTTTTCGTTTCCGTGAGTGTGTCCGTGGCATCAACAGTGGGCCCTATCAGAATATCAGCGCAGTGATATTTTCTTTTTAATATCGGTGCACATGCTGAGATAGGAGCCTTTTTGGTCTCGCACGGGGTTTTTTATATTTTATTATTGTTTGTGTTTTGCTTATCTCGTGTCTCATGTGCGGGTCACAAATAAATATTTTTCTTTCTTTATGAAAGTTTTATAGGCATACTTGCGTCTCCTACACCGTGTTGATAAAAGATGCCCAATGTCCTTTTCCAGATTGTAGGCTATCTATGTTAAATTTAGCAGCTTTAAAGTGTGAAAACGTAACAATGAAACGGGAAAGTTACATTCGCATATATTATATTACATAATAGGGATTATATCTATTGAATTCGTCGTGGTAGTTTGTCTGTTTCGTTTGCGATTTTACTTATTACTTACTTGACTACATATATTATTATTTTAGAATTCGGAAACCATTTAAACTTTAACTCAAAAGCAAACGTGAGTCTCAATTACCTAATGTCATATTGAATCTAAAAACCACCTTCGTACGTACCCATCACACACAGACAAGAATCTTTCACTTTGATAATAGGATTATTTCTCTCAAAACTTTAATAGCAGAATCCAAGATAACTCATCTAATGCCTCCATACAATACTTTATCAAGACCATATCATAGCTTCCCTTCAGGTTATCATTGACTCCAGTAACTCTACACTTTACTCGATCACGACCTATCCTGCATCACTTTCTTTCTTTCGATAAAAGAGTGAGATGGAATACTTTTCAAATCGATTCTGACCCTTATAACAGGGAAGGGTGCGGCGTCCGTTGTCTCGCTTGCTTGCGCAGGAGTCGATATTTTTGTATTGCTCTGTATTATATCCACGTTCGCGGTCGGACTAAGTTGAGTTTCTTTTAGGAATAGTGTTTCAGAAACTGATGTATAAAATCTTGCTGGTTCTGTTCAAATGTGAAGTGACGATGAATTATTCGAGATTGGAGAATTTGGACGAAAGGTAAGCTTGTCTTTTTAGTTGAATTTTCAACGGAAAGAGTTAACGAACTGAATAATTGATTTTGCTTCGCTTGTCTGTATTTAAAGTTGAATTAAGGTAACTAGGAGCCAATGTTACAGGAATTAAGGCGCATGTTTCAAGTCACTTTGAAGTACATCCATTCGGCCGTCAACTGTCAATTTGATGACTCGTTGTGGAGTTGAGTTGGAGAACATGACTTCGATAGGGGTAAATGTCTTTAAACATGTGCTTCCAAAATGATTCAAAGGTAGTAACGATTAGGTATATAACGGTTAGGTATGTAACGAGGGAGTTCTTACAAATCGTGTTAAAGTTTCTACAATACTGTAAATAGAAGTTAAGGTTACACTAGTCGAAAATGTTTCCATAAAACGTAGTCTAGGGATTATTCCACTGTTTGAAGATGTACGTTCAAAATAAAAAGTGATATCAATTTGTCTCATCATTATCTAGTCCTGTATGGAAGCGAACAAGTAAAAAAAGAAAATATTTGAAAGTTATGAGCGTCGAAAGTTCCACATTTCGACACTAATTTTGACGCATTTTTGGGCGCAAATAAATACCATAAGAAGACGGAAAATTGCATAACGGCCTCCATATAGGGATAGATTAGTAGTTCAACAATGCATATAATTTTATTTTGAACAGATAGATTTATGTAGTCGTTTTTTCATGATATCTAGACTGCCGAAGGTCTGTTTATAAAATTTCGCGCGCTCGGTTTCGTCCTAGATCATTATCCATTTCGCTACAAACTTGCAAAAGTGTGTATTCGTACGCGAACTAGCTTCCTACTGCTCATCACAGCATCTATCTCTTCCGCACGTGTTGTCGGTTGATATTGATATAAATGCATTTTAACCCCGCGCACAAAATAGTTCGTGCCGTCGACTAGTGTACCCTTAAAACATAAATCAACAATATAAATATGGAGTCTTCAAGATTACAGACTAAAAAACAAACAATGCCTAAAAGACCTGAAACTCAATTCTTTAACCTGAAATCATGTAACCGTTTTTCTTTTTACAAGTTTTTTTTTTCTTAAATTCGTTAAGCCGTGGAAAAGAGAAACGTTTTTTTTATATCTTTATGTTGATTAAGTCTTGCCTTACAGAAAAAAACCTTTTAATGTGTCGCAATATTTCATTAGCTTCCATATTTCTCCAATTTCACTTTCAGGCTTTTTACAAGGTTTTATTTAACTTGCAATGTATGCTTGTTTGTATGTAAGTGTGTTCGGGTCACATCTTGCAATTAAATTTTAAAGCAGCTATCCTCCCTCCACCGATTAAGATGAAATTTTGCATACATGTTTAGTTTGGATGACAATGCATGGTTAGCTAAGTTAAGTCATTCTAAATCCAATATGGCGGATGGCCCAAGATGACGGACTAGTTATGTTTTGTGCACTGCCATGATATGGGTATCAAATGTTTGCTGAGAAGATTACGAAAAAAGCTTCTTTTAAAAAATATTTTTTAATGAATAATTTATAATAAAATACAGTTTTTTGGTAATCACACTATTCTTAATTTAAATTTATTGAAATAGTCATTTATGCTACAAGTGCGGGAAGTTGGTGATTTCCGATGAGTGAATAAATCGACACAAGTCGGAAATCATCTTACGCACGTGTATCATACAACATTTTACTATGCAGTGTGCGAGGAAATAAAAAAAATATCTGAACCAAGCAAGAAAATAATTCAAGGGCGCTCAGCATATCCACAGGTAACTAAGAGTTCATAGTTTCTCGGGCATATCTACTGCGCATGTGCAAATAGCTGTCACGTCGTAACGCAAAAAGGCACGAGCAAAATATTCATGCTGCCAAATATATTTAATGAATATTTAAAATTAATTTATTAAATAAAATCTAAATCAAGAGTAATTAAAAACGCCTTAAATGAAGTATTAGTTTTGTTTTACCTTTTACATGAATGATAATCTGTACTTAACTAATTTTAAAACTTTTCTCAAATAATAAAATCTCTATGCGGCGGGCTGACGTTGGAGTTAAAAATTTAAAAAAGTACAGGAAAGTAAAAAGCACTAGTGAAAAAAGTGACACTTTCCGCACAGTTTGGCTGCTTGGAAAACGCTCTTTTCGAGGACATGCATTGTAAATTTTTATACCCATTTCAGTGAGTTTGATAAAAGTAATTCACTCGTTATTCTTGATTGAGTTTTCCAACGTTTCATTAATTTTTTTTTTTTTAAGAATCTCAATTATATTTTTTTGGAATCAGTCCCTTAAACTGCTGTTTTGAAGGGAAGGGAAGGAAGTAAAAGGTCCCTTCTGTGCGATAACCTCCTATTATGTATCTTACTAATATTGTAAATATGAAAATCGGTAGGTTTGTTTGGATGTCTAGGGGTCGTTAAGTCAAGAGTGAATGGGTTTCTTCTAGGCAAGCGTGCTTCACAGTCGACCACATCATCGCTTACCATCAGGTGAGATAGTGGTCAAGCGCAAGCCTATAGACAAAAGAAAATGTTTGTTAATCAATGACGCCTCAACGGCTGAATGGATTTGGAATACTGGCAGACCTTGGACTATGTTACTACCGGGCCCATGTCATGTAAGTATTTTATATTGTGATAAGCTTTGACTTTTACGATGGAGAAGGTAGGCCAAAGCCAAGATTAGGCCATAGAATTTTAATACAGGAGGTATGGTGCCTTGGGATAATTGTTGACGTTCACACATGCCGTCGCAGACATCCGACTGAATTTCCTTAGTAAAAAGTCATAATTCGAGGTTTGGCTCTCGCCTATTTCTACCTCCAATATTGGACCAATTTAACAGATATTCCATAAACTATTAACATATTTACGGTATTTGTTTATTATAATATTATGTGTGTGTATAATGTGTATTATAATATTATTGTTATACGACGACTAACGCCAACGACCTTGAGGGAACAAAACGCGCACTCGTTTTCACACCCACGACCCGAAATTTAGTAGTTTTTTGTACTTTACTTATTCTATGACTTAAAAAAAAAAGCCTCAGATCAAAATGTAGATAATTAAATTGTCTTTGAGATGGTGTCGATTTCATTAAAATACGCCCAGCGGTTTTGGTGTGATTGTCGTGTTTTTGTCCGTTTTAGACATAACTTTACAAATTAATTACACTATGTTATACGAATAAAACTCAAAATTTGCCCAGATCAAATTATTAAGAAAATAGTCTAATATAACATATATTTTTTTCAAAAAAATACGACTGGCCATTTAGACGTGATTCTTATTTTAAAATCAGCTACTCAAGGGAATCGGCGCCTTAAAGTAAAAATTCGTAATGCTATTTGTTACACCAATGACAACCCCATTTCATGTCCAGGCTATCACTGTCCATTCCAAGTAGCCTGGAAGAGAGCTATTTCAGTTTATGGAATATCTTTTTTTATATCATAGAAAATTTTATAGAAAATATGTATAGGATCGACGACATTTCCCGACATCAGCAAGTTCTCTACCGATATAAACAGTAGCTATTCTCATAACTATTAAAGTTTTACCGACTTTACTAACCATAGTTAAGTAGTAGTTAAGTTAAAATCGATCGGTGAAGACATAAGTCTTCCGGCATACTTCGCGTTCGAATGTAATCTGCATATTGAGTGCGTCGTAATACCGGTAATCTTATTTTCTAGTTATCTGGTATCTATGGAAAATAACGGTGGGAAATAATGACGGTTTAGTTAGGGGAATAGTTTTAAGGTTTTGTTAATTGACTTTAAAATTACTTCCTTAATTTAGTTGTTGGTGTTTTTAACAGCTCTTGGCTAAGCCAATTATGAAGGTAACAGCCGGAGTTACTTGAAAATTACAATTAAATTTTAAATATAGACTAGATTTTTATTTAAATACATTTCTAGAATGATTGCGAAACGCATGTGCGACATCAGCTGATTGGAAGTTGGTGATCGGCGGCGACACGAGGCGTCGAGTCAGCAGAGCCCCTGTGTTGCAACATCAGTTGTACGTAATTAGCTATTATGTCGCTATTCAGCCGATTTGGTGTAGGCAGGGCACGTAACAAGCCTAATAAAAAGTATTTATTTATTTACTAGTTCATCATCAGTCTATAGCAGTCCACGATCGATTTTTGGCAACTGTCATCTAGCTGCTACAGCCACCCTGCGAAGGTCGTCGCTCCACCTAGCCTGAGGGCGTCCTACCTGACGTTCACCAGTTCGCGGTCTCCACTCAAGAACACGTTTACCCCAACGGTCATCGGTTCTACGACTTATATGGCCGGCCCATTGCCACTTCAGCTTGCTTATTCTGTGAGCTATGTCGACAACTTTGGTTCTCTGCCGAATCACCTCGTTTCGGATTCGATCCCTTAGAGAGACACCGAGCATAGCCCTTTCCATAGCTCATTTAGCAACTTTGAATTGATGAACCAGCTATATTGTGAGTGTCCACTTCTCGGCACCGTAGGTCAGGTAGGACGCACTGGTTGAAGACTGTTCTTTAGGCTTTGTGGAATACGCAAACGAAAAGACTCAACGAATTTTTCCAATGCCGCTCAGTCCAGATGTATTCTGCTAGCCACCTTCTGAAAGTTGTTCTTACCAAATTGCAGAGTTTGTCCGAGGTAAACGTATTCTTCAACAACTGGACCTGGGTTTTGTCCAAGTTCTGTCTAAGTAGGATATTGAATAACTTTTTTTCAAGTTAGTTATTTTCTTCTGCTGCTCAGTCATAGCCGTGGTCATAGGTCCAGAAGTAAAGTAGGTACATTATTTTCTGGAAATATTCCACGAACTTTTAGACGTCTTCTCGTACCTGTTTTTTGATTGTTGATTTTATGAATGTTCTTTTAACATATTGTAACATTTCACCTTATTTTCAGAACTAGACTTGAAACCACATGGTAAAATCACATAAGATTTTCTGTGAAGTTAGTTCTTACATTACGTAGAAGTTAGTATAAGATATTATCTCAGAACTTGAGCAGCATCAAATTTCTTAATAGACAGAAGAGGTCGTTATCAGTACGGATCTTCATATGCAGGACCACGTAGGTGTTTAATTTGAATTCATTATGGTGCACCATAATGAATGCAAATTCATGCTTTCTATTTCCGGATGCGTATGCTTATGTCTCCGTTGATAAGAATCTTCGCGGGAGGATATACACTAGCTAATCTTAGGCGCCTATTCAATAGGGTAATTGACAAAAAAAAACTATTTACTCTGTCAGTTAGATAACCTAAAAATATTGGACGGGTTTTTTTCTTTTGCCGCGTAAACAAAACTTAATGTTTTGACGATACAGTGCGTTGAAATATCGTGTGACGACACGGTGTGCTACACTTTATACTTATTGCTTATCTATAGTATCTATATACTATATATATTATTAATATTATAAAGCTGAAGAGTTTATTTGTTTGTTTGTTTGAACGCGCTAGTCTCAGGAACTACTGGTTGGAATTGAAAAATTCTTTTTGTGTTGGATAGTCCATTTATCGAGGAAGGTTATAGGCTATATAACATCACGCTACAACAAATAGGAGTCGAGCATAAATGAAAAATGTTGCAAAAACGGGCAATAATTTTCCTTTTTGAGAGCTTCTGTTGCGTGCGCTGCATAAACGGTTTAAGTTACGCAAATATAATGTATGATGAAATTGTTCTTCTTTAAAAACTCTAAAAAAAGTCCGCGACAGCATATGTCTATCTTTTAAGATTGACTCACAATAACAGCTTTTATGTTCTAAATTTTAATTAGATCGCCGCCGCCGGTAGAAACAAAAGTTTACAGGTTACATTCGTATAGTAGTAACGGTAGGTAGGGTAGGGTGGGTAGGGTAGGGTAGGTAGGTAGGAGGTAGGTAGGTAAATAGCCAGAAGACGGGAGCGAAGCCGCGGGGGTCAGCTAGTATATTATATAGGTGTCTTTCGTAGGTACCATTTTTTTGCGTTATGGACACCGACTTCCAAAAATATAGTTATATTTCACTTTGTAGTTTTTTATTACAACTAAAAAGTGAAAAACTTAAAAAAAACACTACCGACTTCCAGGTAGTATTTTTTTTTTAAGTTTTTTCTTTTTTCACTTTTTCGTTGTACATACCTAATAGGCAAGTTGTTTAGTAAGCTAGCTATAATGCTAGAATAGATTACCCGAATATCATGAAACTTGAACATAACCGGTGAAATGAGAGATCTGCGTACACCTTAACAGCGTACTGGCGTGATGTTATGTTATGAAATGGTATAAACAATAAACAGACATGCGATTGCAGCAAACCCGAGGGACTTGCCGTTATTTATTGAAGAGTTCTGTTGTATATCTTCGAAATTCTTCATCAGATCTTCACCAAATCAAAATGAGACCAATTTCGGAACATACCTTTTCAAACAAAAAAGGAATTTTCAAAATCGGTCCTCAATTGATGAACATAAACAAAGTGGAACATAGAAACTCCTCCTTTTCTGAAAGTCGGTTAAAAATTAAATAATGTAGTACTTTAAAATTAAATATTCTTGTCATTGCAAGAAAACTAAAAAAAAAGTAGCAAAAAAAAAACGAGCAGCTTAATCCCAACCTGCCCGCCTTTTTTTGGCCTCAACGTAATCTTTAACGGCAATTGGAATAAGTCTACGGAAATATCTTTCTTTAATATATCAGAAAAATTTTCAATGGGAGAATCTCTCACGCTTCCATAAACAGCAAATAGATAATAAACATTCTGTATTTTATTATATTTCATGAACCTCTTACATCACATCACATCATCAGCTTATTAATGTTCCCACTGCTGGGACACAGGCCTCCTCTCTGTGAGAGGGAATGGGCCGTAATCGACCACGCGGGCTCAGTGCGGGTTGGTGGATGTCACATGTCTTCGAATTTTTGGTTCTAGGACATGCCGGTTTCCTCACGATACACAACCTCTTACATATTCCTCTTTAATAAGACACTTACGTATATCAAATACCTCAGTGTAACGTAATCACTTCATAATTACCTCTCTATTGGCAGATAATGAGACGATGTCTGACAGGCTTCAGACCTCAGTAATGGCACTAGACCCTAGCAGGAACACAGTGCTGGCTTCAAATTATAGCCCTGTGGCCACTGAGTAACGGATAAGTCATATGTGGACGGTGGGGTAGGTCATAAGAGGAAGCGATTTGTTAAAGCGGTACACGTTCTGTCTGACAGGCTTCAGACCTTAGTAATGACACTAGACCCTAGCAGGAACCGAGCGCTGGTGTGAAATTATAGCCCCGTGGCACAAGTAACGGAGAAGTCATATGTGGGTCGAGGGATGAGAGGAGGCGATTTCAAAACGATTTCGAGGTTCGATTTCTAACTAGTTGAATGGATTGCTTTGTGATTGTTAAGCTGTTTTGGATTCTTATGTCATCTAATCGATAGACCGACCCAACCAAACGACGAGCGACCCACTGAAAAACCTGACGCGTGGAGCCAGATTCTGTATTTTTTTATACATTCAACAGAAACAATTTGATGTTCATTGAAGTCTTTCAATTTCACCTTTAGGGGCGTATGGATTATTCAGTTGATAAAGAAATCTGTACTTAACGCTTAGCACCTACAGGCGCTTAAATAGTGGCACAACTCATAAAGCCGACTGTGCAAACGAAACATTGAGATCTTTTATAGACTTGGAAAAACGGTAGGTATCCGCTATCAAATTACCTTACACATGGATATTTGATTTAATAATTAAATAACGCTTGCCTCTCATCACTTGGCCCACACTCTGAGCGCCCACTTACCGTATCGCTGTCTCGGTAACGTTGTGCTTATAAATATTTCACGTAATACTTGAGGAAAGGCCACGAACGAACCAGCTGAGGGCTATCGACTGTTTACATAGAATACGGACGCGTATCGGGCAAATATTGGTGCGTTAGGATGCTGAGTAACCGTAGAATAATGTATTGTAAACATTTCGGAACCGAACAAGATCCCTTCCTAAATTATAAATCGTAGATTTTTAATTGTGGGAACTGAGAGAGGAACTAACAAGTTTTGGATAATGTCATACTAGCTTACCGAACCGAACCTAGTATTTTTTGGGAGTAAAATATTCTATGGAACTCTGTAATAGTGTAGTTTTACGATATATCAGTATATCGAAATCGGTTGAGCAATTTCAGAGAAACAGTAAATTTTTCGCGTTTCTAATACGCGAAAAAAAAACTGTTAAAGCTCAATCTGTGGTAAAAAAACTGTTAAAGCTCAATCTGTGGTAAGTGTACCTATCGCAATGACTAATTATAGGCGGAATGTATTTTCAATAAGAAGTGCACTAAGTTTCAATAAGCTTCCTGGGGACCTTAATGTCGACTTATTTTGCACCAGTGTGGCGACCTTGAGACGGCTATTGGCACAGTCATTTTTCAAGGACAGCTAAATTGTCTACATAATTAAATTATCTAGCTGCCGCACTCTGAGACATTTGGCGGTTGCTTGGGGCGCTCCTTGGTATGTACTGAAGAGTCTATACTGGGGGGAGTTTTTTTTGGTGATCGTTGACGTCTCAGAGTGTAGCAGTGTTTATATTAACTTGTATATGTATGTACTTTCTTTAAATCGACTTTTTATTAACTATATGTGGAGGCTTGTTATTAGCAATTTTTTTTTTTACTTTCTTTAAGGTCATTGTTTTGTTAGTCTGTAAGCCTTCTTTAAAATAAAATAAATAAAAAATAAATAAATAAGTTCTGATAGTGGTCGCTATTTGTAAAAAAAAATCTAAGAACCATCCGTACGTACCCCATCGATAAAACGTGAAAACCCATAATAAAAACATGACTAAAAGATAACAAAAAAATAAAAGTAATTGATAGAACTTTAAAACATTATTTTTTGATATTTTTAGTCTCAAATTAAATGGGTGGGGAACTCATAAATGTAGGGCAAGTAATATGTATCATATCAGATACACTTGAACTAGAGACTGAATTTTCTAGAAGTCGGTCTCAGGGGCCAGTGTATATTATGATACAGCTAAAAAAACCGGCTGAGAGAATAGGTAAATAAAATCGAGAGAAAGAGGACCAGGTGATGTCATTTATGAAAAAAAAAAAACAAGCGATGCCCACAAAATTTGCTTCACAAAAGGTGCCTTGGTGCTGAACGTAACGATGCATAGGTACATAGTTCGGTTTTCTACGACAAGATTTGGAAAAGGCCAATGACCGCTGCTGCCATGCTAAAATGAAGTGACTATACTTAGGTAGATAGTATTCGAAATTGAAACTGTTATAAATTATGCATCGCACTTCGGCTAGCTTTACATATTATACAAACATACATTATATATTATAACTATCTACATTTATGTGTAACTAGCATTACTAATGTAGAATTCGTGTCTATTCTATCATAAATTCATTATTATTCGTATTCTAGCGTAAATATCTGGTTAGAACTGAATAACTGATACGATATTTTCCTTTGAATTGCGTAACTCGTGCAAGATTTACCTTTGTTTTAATAGATGTAATGGAAAATGAAATTTTAAATTAGAAGGTTGGGTAGCAGTGTCCTTGAGCTTTAAACAAAGTCACTTCAGCGATAGCAATTGTCATAAGTCCACAATGGGTTAGATTAGAGAGTTCCATGTCCAGCAGTGGACCTGATATAGGTTGATGATGATCATGCGAAACTGTTATAAAAAAAAGATAAACAATTTTTTTCGTTATGTTGAAATCATTAGCCCGAAGAATTGCCAAACTTACGCGGCGACCGCTAACCGAAAGACGATAGTTGTTGGAAGGCCTGGATGCTAGATGCACGGGATCGGTCAATGTGGCGATGCATGAGGGTTGTTGTGTGTTATGTCCATTAGTGGACGACTTTCGGCTGAAATGATGATGATGAAATAATTCACAAAAAGTAAAGCGCTTGCCTGCGTTCGAACTCACGACCTAAGACACGTAAGTCGGGACCGTTACCACTGGGCCACCACTGCTCATTCTTGATGGACATGCGCTAATCAAATGGCACGTATAATTAAGACTTTTGAAAATCGGTTTCGTTGATAGAACTTCACTTAATCTAGAGCAAAAAACAGTTAAAAATAAAGAAAGATTTTTTACGAATTACGTCGACGAGTTTTGGAAAAATAAAATAAACAATTGGAAGCACAAACTGTTGGCTTTGATTCAACATAATCAGTGATGGCACGGTAAACTTTAATTTGCCAAATGTATTGTATTCTCTCAATACAATGAGTTACAATCAATTCAACTACATAAGCATGAACTTGCGAATTGCGATACAAATCAATAGCTTCGTATCCAAGAATAACTTACAGTAAATAATATGAAGGGAACAAGAAAGAAAGGACTTTCCTCATTTTCTCTTCCGCAATTTAGCTAAATCGGTTTGCGCTTACGATTTAGTTTGTCGTCTGAGTAAACACGGGCACACTGAAAAATGTTCATGATTTACTGTGTATTTGCAGAGAAGATTTATTAAGAATTGGAAATGAAAAGAAAATTACTTTTGTTAAGAAAATATTTCAGTAAAAATCTGTCTTGTTTTTCGTGAACGTAGGTACTCATGGGCCTAATAGTACTGTAGACGAAATACTACTCTATTCAGCATCATCATCATCATATCAGCCGAAAGACGTCCACTGCTGGACATAGGCCTCCCCCAAGCGTCGCCACATTGACCGGTCCCGTGCGTCCCGTAACCAGCGGATTCCTGCAACCTTCACCAGGTCATCGGTCCACCTGGTGGGAGGCCTTCCAACGCAACGTCTTCCGGTTCGCGGTCGCCACTCCAGAACCTTTCTGCCCCATCGGCCATCCGTTCTGCGAGCAATGTGCCCTGCCCACTGCCACTTAAGTTTGGCAATTCTTCGGGCTATGTCGGTAACCCTGGTTATCTTACGGATCTCAACATTTTTGATTCGATCACGCAAGGAAACTTCGAGCATAGCCCTCTCCATTGCCCTTTGAGTGACTGTAAGCTTTCTGATGAGGCCCATTGTTCATTGGTTTTTTCTCAGAGCCATATGTCATCACTGGCAACACACACTGGTCATAGACTTTTGTCTTGAGACACTGTGGTAAGTTGGACGAGAAGACACCGCGCAACTTCCCGAACGCTGCCCAGCCGAGTCGGATTTGACGATTGACCTCTTTCTCGAAGTTGGCCCTACCCAACCGGATCGTTTGTCCCAGGTAGACATAGCCGTCCACAACTTCGAGTGTAGAGTCTCCAACCTTGATAGGAGTGGGTGTAACATGGGCATTCAACATCACTACTCATTACTACTCTATTAAATAAAGCAATTGTCTAAGTGTAAGAACTGATGACGTGATATTTCAATAGCGCTTGTAAATTTTAAATTTATTTGCATCATTTTAAGATGATTTAAGTAGCCATGAAAAGTCACAAATGGCGGTGGCGCCAGAATCTGACAGTATTTCAGTGTAAAACAGAAAGCGAACACGTTTTTGTAAATATTACAACAATACTTTACTTCTAGGACTTTTTGAAGCTTATCTAATGCAATAGTTTCAACCAATCACAACTATTCATAAAAGCTTTACACACATTTTTTAGCCTACATGTAACATCAGTTTAACTAAACCAAGGCTTCATCAGGTTTTCAGAAACGTGTGGTATTTATTCATACAGGAGCTCGTAGGCTACGGCCTTTATTGTAAATAACCTTTAAAACAAAACAAAACATCTAAAGATCAATTGCTATTCGTTAGTCTTACTAAAACTCGAGAACGGCTGAACTGATTTGGCTAATTTTAGTCTTGAAATATTCGTGGAAGTCCTGGGAAGGATTAAACGGTAAAAAAAAATTGAATAATAATTGTTACCTTACCTATATAGGTAGGGTAGGTATGTAGGTAGGGTAGGGTAGGTAGGGTAGGTAGGAAAGGGTAGGGTAGATAGGGTTAGGTAGCGTAGGTAGGGTCAGGTAGGGTAGGAAGGGTAGATTAATGTTTGGTGTTTTTATGGCAAAACAAAGTTTTCCGGGTCAGCTAGTTAATAATAAAAATCATAAAAAGCAATACGGCAAACAAACCCGCCACTCAAACTGTAAGCTATTCAAATAATCACAGTTTTCCAATTATCACAGTCCATACGTGGAATTAAAATGTAAATCCTTTCAATGAAATATTCGCTGTAACCTGATATTTCCCCGAAGCTTTTCATTGTAAACAACATATATATGTTTAAGCATTGTATTTGTTTTCACTCGGGAACAGATTTCAAAGGATTTTATTAATTGGGTTGTGGGACACGGAAGTGTCAAAAGTATCAATATGGGTACAAACATGCATTTTATCGATATCGCTTTTGAAATACCACATAAAGAAAACATCGGTATATCCAAATATCTTTTCGGACAAGTGGTGTTTTTTTAGGAGCAGTGGTGGCCCAGTGGTATTGGCCGCGACTTACAAGTTGTAGGTCGTGGGTTCGAGCCCAGGTAGGCGCTTTACTTTGTGTAAATTATTTCATCACCACTGCTCTCAAAACGGCGAAGGAAAACATCGTGAGGAAACCGGCATGTCATAGAACCAAAAATTCGAAGACATGTGACATCCACCACTCCGCACTGGGCCCGCGTGGTGGATTACGGCCCATTCCCTCTCACAGAGAGTAGGCCTGTGTCCCAGCAGTGGGAACATTAATAGGCTGATGATGATGGTGTTTTTTATGGATCTTAATTCTGCCTTCTGAGATAGGGCGATTTTATTCGTTGGGGGTATAAAAGATTTAGGTATAAAACATAATTTAAATTTTCTTTTTTTCATCACAATTTTCGTCAAGCCAGTCCTTAGTCAATAGAATAGAATAATTATACTGACCACCAAAAAATCATACATTTCTTTTACAATAAAAACTCACATCATTATCAAAACCCAAAAAAAATAATTGATTTCTATACAAAGTTAATCAGCTGATCAAAATTAGTAAGGAGGTCAACTTTATTTTTGTTTATTCACTATGGCTTCCTTGAAAAAAGTTGTTCGTTTCCTTGGACAGAAGCAGTTTTTAAAATATGACTATCCATTTCAAGGGGTATGTCGGTACCTATATATGTCGTTATTTTCAAAAAATTTTCGTCAATCCTATATTTCAGGCAAATATTTGTCAATCTAACATTGTGAGCTATGTCAGCCTGCAACAGGCTCGATTGCACGACCTACTTCACCATGTTAATATTTACAAGCGCCATTTTCAGTATTGAATAAATAAATGCCATGAGAGTTACGGCTCATTTACAGGAGTGGTTTCTCGCCTCGAGAATTTTGTATTCTTTTTTTTTGGTAAGTTAATAATAGTACATTGTACATACAAGGGTGGAAAGTAGGTTATTGCAAACGAGCTGTCATTAACAAGCCCGAGCCGAAGGCGATGGTTTTTACGAGTAATAACACGAGTTTGCAATAACCTACACACCCGTGTATCACACGACGTTTTTCAATACAGTTGTGGGCAATAGTAAAAACAAATCAAAGAATTAGATTTGTTTATTCACGAAAAAGAAAATGGCGCGTTTTAGCAACTGGGCATATTTTTACCACGGATTAAGCCTATACAGCCTATTCGATTTTTGACAAATGTTGATATGAAAATAATTAAATTAAAACTGGTAATTAAATATATTAAACAATCATTTAAAAGACTTTTGAGAATTCAATGCTAAAACGTACGAAATCATAAATTTTTCCTCGTAGAAAATCTATCCCATTTTATTCTATGTATGAAACTCCTTGCTACTAAACTTTTTTCAATTGGCTTATAAATTTAAAACTAAACTGCAAACGTAATGATCGAGCTCGTAAACAAAAGTCACGACCGCGTAACAGAAAGGTATGCGAAAGATTTAAATTTCAAATCATAATTATAGCCTCTGAAAGTACGCCATGTTTAACAACTGTATTGAAAAAAAGTTTTCCATGAAAACAGTACGTAGGATACCTGAGAACCAGTACTCGAACTTAATAATCGTCCACATTCAAGTCGCAATATCATCTTGGCGGCAATCAATGTCGTTCTTCTCTTTAATAGAGGTAGTTTTGCAATTTTGCGACTGATATCCGAATGTGAAAGTTACTAAAAATAAGAAATTCAATTCGATTTTCAAAATTGGAAGAGTTTTTGGACTATATTTATTTAACCATTTATGCACACAAGCATAAACTTCTATACTGACATTGTATAGACTATAATTGTATCGGCAATACAGATTGTCGAAATTTCAAAATGTTTCCGATTGACCGCTTGACATTTCCGGAGTGAAAGTCAATCTACGACATTGTTTAGTTGCCGAGAATCTTTAGCGCTGATAGGATTTTTGATGATGTTTGATTAGAGGCACTTCTTAAATGCTTTGAGCTTTCAAGTCCCACCTTCAAGAGTCGCATGAAGTTTCTCACCTGTCGCCGAGCGAGAATATCTCCTCCTGTAAACGAGCCTTGCAGCTGAATTTATGATGACTGTAAACAACTGTAAAATGATACTTCACACAGACCGGAACCATTTTCTACAAAGTTAATTAAACGAATTGGTATGCTCATTGTGTTTGCAACATGTGTGTGATTGCGAATGTAAATATGTTATGAGAGTCATGCTGTGTAAATTGTGTGTATATGTATAGTATGTACACAGGGGATAATTAATGTTCCTATGCAGTAACCAACCTGCTGATGTTGCCGGAAAAGGGTTGTTCAATGTTTGTCTTGGAAAATCGACATGGGCTTTGGTACTTGCATTATGGACTTTAAACCATGTTGTGGAATCGATATGGAAGAAGATGAAAACCAGAATCGACTATCTGTTGAGTTGTAAATTGTTGCCTGCTGCCGTGATCGTATTCAGTTGTAATCCAATCTTGTAAACTTTGTTTTTATCTGTTTTCAAAACATTTATAATCAACTCTGGAAGTAATACAAAGCTACACAATTTTCTAGTGCCATAGGATGTGTACTCATATACCACCAACCCATCAGCTGCTAATAAATATAATATCAACGTGTTTTGATCATTTTATCAATAGTTTCAGATTTTTGCGATAACGTAATTACGTGTCCGGCGCACGGGCTACTGGGACTGAGATTCGGTCTCTCCGGGAGGCCATGGTTGAGCGCTTGAACCTGTCTTTGGAGGCAGTCTCCGAATGGTGCGATGCCAATCTAGTCAATTTCAATGCAGCTAAGACCCAGGCGTGTCTTTTTCCGCAAAAAAGAGCCTATTCCACCCGGCTCCATCTTTCCGTGGTGTAACCGTGCCGATAAGGGACCATCTCGACCTTCTTGGTGTTACTTTAACATCGACCCTCAATTTTGGTCCATTCATTGAGGCAAAGGCTCAATTGGCTGCAAAAAAGTTGGGGATCCTTGCAAAGGTGAGACGGTACTTCACGCCTGAACAGCTGCTCAATTTGTATAAAGCGCAAGTTCGGTCATGCATGGAGTACTGATCTCAACTCTGGGACGGATCTGCCAAATATCAACTTGATGCACTTGAGTCGATTGACAAACGGGCCAAGAGGCTTATCGGCCACGATGTACTGGTCGCCTCAAAGCTCCAGAGCCTTGAACATCGACGCCAAGTGGCCAGTCTGTCGTTTTTTTATCGGTTACATTTCGGGGAGTGTGAGATGGAACTGCACAATTTGATTCCGCCTAGCCCTTTCCATCACCGGACAACAAGACGCACGGCAATGCGCCACCGGTACATGGTGGACATCCCACCCATACGTACAAAGCGTTTTGAGAATACTTTCATTGTACGCACAGCTAAGGAGTGGAATTCCCTGCCGGAGTCTTTGTTTCCTGATAGCTACAACCTTGGGGTCTTCAAGTTCAGAGTCAATAGGTTACTTCTAGGCAAGCGTGCTTCACCGTCGACCACATCATCGCTTACCATCAGGCGAGATAGTGGTCAAACGCGAGCCTATCAATAAAAAAAAAATATATATATATAAACAGCAAAAAAACTTGTGTTTTCTTCACTCACCAGCCAGACTAGTACGTAGTACAAACAAACGCTTTGTTACTTCAAAACTACTTTCTAAATTAACGTAGTTCTTCTAATTGCTCTAAAAGCTAATTTATTTCCTCCCAATTCCCCTTTTGTTCGAAATCGCGTTAGACAAACACGGGCCTAACAAAATGGCGACGTAATGAATGTTAAGTGCAAAGTTAGCGCTTTTCTCTAACTTTGAATGTGTCTACTACCAGTAGCTATTGACAAAGGTACACCAAAGGTACGAGATGAATGATAATGGTAATTTTGTTCTGTTGTTCTGATTTAAATAAGGATGGGTTGTTGTTTTTCTAACCTCCAGTTTTGGAAGCAGATTTGGTTGATAAAGAGCTAAATTTTTTGGATAACGTTGGCAGCTACAAAAATTCTAAGCTATACATATATTGCACGGTACCTGTAGGATGGACCACTGAAGCTAAGTCACAGAAAAAGCTAGTTCACAAATATATCTGCTGCAATTAATCAGAAAGATCACTTCCATATTGGATATAGATTAAGTCTTTCTTCCGCGGAGAATCTTAACACCGCTATTCAGAAAATGACGTCAAATCCACAACCATATCTATCGAATATGGAGTTCAACTCTCTTGCGTGTTGTGATATTTTACTTCTTGAACACTTTAAATTCATAAATCTTTTGATAGAGGGAACGGATTGCGTTGAAACAAAAATTAAGTAATACTTCGAGTTTCACACAATGTTCATGTATAAAAGTTATCTACATTGGTTTCGTACATTCTACGTGATGCGTGCACAACTAAACAGACACATAGCAAAAAATCCAAAAATTCTGGCAATGGGTTCTGTTGGTTACCTTTTAACACCCTGCCTATATTTTTACCCGGCTGCAAGGAAAATGTTATGTTTTTCGCGCGTATCTTGTATGTTTGTATGTTTGTATGTATGTAATATTCTTTATTACCTCGTATCTTTGAAACCAATTGACGGATTTTTATAATTAAGACATCGTTAGATAGGTCTTGGCCGCCCAAGTGTTCTTAGATAAGTGCCGTTGAAAAAAAAGAAATATGGCGGCTTTTGGGCGCCATATTGTGAGGGTTGCAATTTTTTTTCTTCGAAACCCATCCAGTGGGGTATCAAAATGAAGGGTTTTTAGAGGAGATTACAAAAATATAAACTACTTATATGTTTAAATGTCATTCGAAAAGAAAATGATAACTAAAAAGTTGTAAATAAAAAAAGTTAATTTAAAAATCAAAAACCCGCCTGCTTAAAAAGCGAACTAAAAAGCTGTAAACAAGAATAAATCATGCTGTGCAGTCGGAGGATCAGGGGGTCAGCCAGTTTACGAATATGTATCCTTTTGTAGGTTACATATTCGTAAACTGGTAGGGCTAGGGTTTTTGATTTATAAATTAACTTTTTTGGCAATATTTTCGATGTACTAAAACGACTTTTCTACAGATTTATTATATGTATTGATGATATCTTGCACATTATATATTTGTGGGCAAGTTACTATATCTCATGTAGTACGGAGCCGTTAGAATTAATTGGACTGTCCTTCAACTGTCCACATTATGTGCAACAGTTCGACAACTGTTATCGATCTAACAGCCTAGCCTTTTTCCAACTAAGTTATCGTCGGTATCTTACAAGGAACGACTGCCTATCTGCCTTGCACAACCCTTTAACTGGGTAACACGACACCCCTTGGCAAGACTAGAGAACTTGAAAATTTGACAACTGCTGAATGTTATCCAGCTCCTAAGAGATTCGTGAAACGTGTGCTCATAACAATAAACTTTGCAACGTCTTTTATTGTTTTACAGGTTTCCTATTTTGTGGAGGAGTTCACGAATAAATCTCTCATTTATTACGTTTGGGACTTGGTTCTATTATTTAATGTAGAACATTTCGCGCGCATAAGCTGTAAACAAAGACATAAACCTACCAATGGATTGTTGTATTAAAAGTTTTTAATCTTAAATGTGACTGTAGTAAACCACCTTGCTGATTACCTAATATGTATGAACTATTCTTATAATCAGAACGGTGAAGGAAAACTTCGTGAGGAAACCGGCATGTCCTAGAACCAAAAATTCGAAGATATGTGACATCCACCAACCCGCACTGGGCCCGCGTGGTGGTCCCAGCAGTGGGAACATTAAAAAAAGGCTGATGATGATGATGGTGATGATTCTTATAATAATCAGCTGGAACTATCGAACTGAAGTAATGATTTCAAAAGATGATTTCGAACATTTCGTCAAATAAAATAAATAAATAAATCTTTGGGCTCTAGAAGTGACATTATGCTGTCGATAACGACTTCCAAAAAGTCCAAAATGAGTTGACAATCGCTACCACGGAAGAAAATGAACTGTCTTGTGGTCAATACCCTTCATTTTGACTTTTTGGAAGCCATTATCAAAGACAGAATGCCGCTTTGTCTATAATAGAGTCCCTTCTCAACAATTCCTCAAAAGCAAATCCCCATCTACAATAATTCACTAATCATGATCATCTCTTTGTCCTCAGTCGGAGTGAGTCGGCTCTGAACAGCCCAACGGAGCCTGACGTATCGCTTGCGGCATCCCTCACCGACCCTCTGGAGGCGCACACCTTGGACGAAGCCAGGAGGAGCATCAGGTAACATACAGTTATTAAGGTGATAGTTTTTTGAAGCAGGCTATCGTTGAAATTTGGTCCTAGGAGATCTCAACAGTGGCCAGTCTTCTCAATGGCTGAAGAGAGATGCAATATGTAACCTTATTTATAACTTTGTGGTTGTCATGATTTGCATTACCATGAAGTCAGACAGTTTAAATCGTTAATTTAATTTAAAAGTTTTATTTAGTTATTTCATCAGTCTTTAGTAGTCTTTACATGAGATCTTAAATTCAGACTGATTTTATATCAAAATAAAAATCAAATATTTTTATTTTACATAGGCCTACATGGGCACTTATAAAACGTCGACAAAAGGTGCACGGTTCGGGTTAGTCGTTTCCTATGGAGAAGAACCGACAAGAAACTCCATGGTTACTCTTTTATTTTTTTTTGTGTTTACAATATTTCCATGTTACAGCATTAGTACTTGGATATGGGAGGACAACGTAGGCCCGACAATAAGTCGTACGAAATTGAAAAAAAACAAACAAAAAAAATAATGTACGAAATAAAAAGTTAACAAATGTTAACAATCATCTAGAAATCTAGAAAGCCTACAATGTTCACACATTCACAATCGGTAAAAGAATCTATACAAAGGTAAAAAAAAAACACAACACTAAATTTAAAAAAAATGAGATTGAGAATAGTTAGACATATCCATATATTTGTGCCGTTTATGAGTTATATCAATAAGATTGTCAGCGTAAAATCTAGATTCAGGACTTGCTCATTACTTTTAAATTCATTTCATATCTAACCAAGAAGCATTTAAATGAAATGTTACACAAAATAATAATAACGGAGAACAAAATAAAGGTCACAAATAGATTGAGTTATCTAACTTACATAAGTAAGACCTTGACTCCCAGTTATTCTGAAAAGTTTCCGTGTAAGTAAGTTAGAAACAATGATATTTATCGATTCGGACGAATTGCCAGAGAGCACACGACTCGAATAAGACGTGGCGATGAAATCTCTGGAGAGAATGAGCCGCGATAAAATAGTTCTGTAGAGGGTAGTGTAGGAATTGACACCTTAATAGATATTACAGGTTGATACGATATAACAGTTGGTTTTATAGAATTTATGCGATGGTTCTTTTTAGGGTTCCGTACCCAAAACGGGACCCTATTACTAAGACTTCACGATCCGTCTGTCTGTCTGTCCGTCTGTCACCAGGCTGTATCTCATGAACCGTGATAGCTAGACAGTTGAAATTTTCACAGATAACGTATTTTTGTTGCCGCTATAACAACAAATAGGTACTAAAAACATAATAAAATAAATATTTAAGTGGGGCTCCCATACAACAAACGTGATATTTTGGCCGTTTTTTTGTGATAATGGTACGGAACCCTTCGTGCGCGAGTCCGACTCGCACTTGGCCAGTTTTTCATAATACTGATAGATACTTGATGCATGTCTTGGGACTTATAGTATCATGACTTTAACATACTCATTTTCTTCTGTTTCAGAGATCTTCGAATGAAGTATCGTGCTCAGGCTCACCAGCTCCTAACATGGCGCCGCGCTCACAGAACTCAAGAGGAACTAGTCACTCGGCTTCAGAAGGAGAAGGCGGAACAGCTCAAATCACTCTCCAGCCAGCTTCTTCTCTTCGAGTCGCGCCTCGTACGCAAACAGAAAGAAATCAGCAGCATGCTCGCAGTACGAGAAACCATCATCATGAAACAACAAAAAGTAATAGAATCGCTCCAAGCCAAGCTACTCGATAATGGTATTGAATCCCAAAACATCCCAGACTTCAGGGACATGCTCCAAGATTCCCACATCACGGGCGACTTCGATTCACTCAATGATTCAGATTCTGCTATCATCATGGAGGATGTAGACTTCGACAGCAGTAACACCCCCAATGTGCCAAGATTCAGGTCGACGAATCCCGACAGCGTCACCATCGTCCGGTCAATATCAGATGCCATAGACCCTAACCTAAAATACAACGTCGTGCGGCGGTCGAATGGTTTCCTACGAAGACCAGAGATTCTGGAAACCGTGTACAGCGTTGAAGAAGAAGTCGATGGAGACTCCACTAAAGGTCTCAGTGCGCAGAACAGCACAGAGAAAGAACTGAATGATGCCAACAAAACTGATGAAGAGAAGTACAAGGAGACAAGCCTCCTCGCTCAAAGGCGGGATAACTTTCGAATGAGGAGCGTAGTCCTTACCGCGGAGGACAAGAGCATAGACAACGATAAGGAGCTAAAACCGAAGAACGGTAAAGAGATGTGGTCGTATACCTATGTGCCAAAGAGGATGACTCCGTCAAACGAATCTGATGATGAGGGCACGTCGAATGCTGAGAGTGACGAGGAGCCAGAGCCGAAGTCGACCCACGTGGTGACCTACAATAGAGTTATGTCGAACCACCGGAACGTAACCAAGCCCAAGGACGTGAAATACAAAAGGATAAACAAGGCGAAGTCCAAAAGCTTGGAAGAGTTACGAGGGAGGTTAAAGAACTGGGTAGACAAGGGAAACAAGTTGTCCAACATACCTTTAGAACACGCGCAAAGTTACGCCTAAACATAAAGTTCCTTTGAAATAAGTGTTGAATTCTGCGTGAGTCGCTTCTCAAGTTAACGGGGATTTAATATACATCACAGATCACAATTAATGATAGTATCCAAGTACCTTTTAAAATAAGGGTTGTAACCAGCTTTACGACGGAGGCAAATCTATTGAAAATATTCTTGATACTCAAACTATTGTACATAGATATTTCTTGTATGTTAAATAGATATTGTGCAACATTAAATTAGGGTAAGTTAGTTTGTTTGTTTTCGAGTTTTCTATTGTTTGAGAACTGAGTGTCTAACATAAGGTTTATACTTCTAAGAATTATTATTTAACAAAGAAAATATAAATGTATTTACATTATTACATAGAAGTGATTGTTACACTGAGTGAATACGTTTTTATGTATACTGTGTACTATATTGTATCTTGTAGCTCAGGCCTAGAGAATATAATAATATTATCAGAATAGATATTTCATATTATATAAAACATATTAAAATTTTTGAGCTTATAAATGGACAGTGTAATTTCAATGTGTATTTTTAAATAATCGACACCATTTTTCATTCCATTTGCTTACCTTCGGGAGTTGACGTATAAATATGCAAGTATTCATTATACCATAAAAAATATTCTTTTTTTAATAGTACAAATAGATTTTCAAGTATTGTTCCACAAACAATAGAAAACTGAGAATTATATATATATATATATTTTCGCGCGCACGACTGATTTTAAGTATTTCATTTATAAAAAATTATATAAAAAAGCTTGTTCGGAATTGAAAATTTCCTGTGATTTAGTGATTGTCTCGTCAAATCGTTTTCGCCAATTCGTTGTTACGTAAGGTAATAAATAATATAAACCAGAATAATAATTATTATTCTGGAGATTTATAATAATTTAGATATTTATTGTCTCGGTGCCAATTATTAAAATAATTTTTCTCTTGATATTAAATAGTTAATATTTTTTCCGTATACAAGCTGGTCGCTTATATTTTTACATCTCACAGAGGTTTATTTTTTATATTTATGGTCTTAAAAAAAATACTACTTATCTATGACATCAAAATCATATATCTTGTCAGATATTCACTACACAAACATCAATAATGAAAATCAACCCAGTGGTAATATTTTACAAAATGTTACTCATAAAATATTTTAATCATACCAATCTCTAAAACTAATTAGTCCTATCAAAGAGGTTTCAAATTTATCAAACTAATAAACCAAATTAAAGTCCAATATTTAAGAAGCATGACCTCAGCTGAACAGACTTTAAGCTAATATAAAAATATGCTTTATTTTCTCTCCAAACCAAATTAATTTAAGACTTAAATAAAGTTTCAAAGCTTACGAAAACTCTTTTAGGCAACGTAACACTAATTGGTAGTACTAAGTAAATGCATGTGCCGTAAAAGCACGTGCGAATTTAGCTCTAGTAATTAGTAGTTACGAAGGCACGTGCCTATTTAGCCTTTCGTTCATCCGAACACGTGTTTTTGTTGCTTTCACGTAATTATACAACGTGTTTTGTTGAACAAATTGTTGGAAACTTTTAATTATATTTGATGAATATATTGTTATTTGTTTCAAACGATTTTCGGGAGTTGCTGAGATATCTGAAAATGTACTGAACAGCTGATTTTATTTTTTTTCTTATGTAAAAGTAGATTTTTCAATATTTTGTATCTTTGGATGATATTTAGAATGCCTGAAAAAAATTAGGATGGTGAAAATCAGGTTGTATTTGGTCAATGAGTTTCAGACCTGTTTTAGACGGTAATAGTGACAGTTAAATAAAAAATAAAGTTTCTAAAATCATAAATTAACAAAAAATCTAAGTCAATAAATCGCGTTATCGAGTGATTCAATTTAAAAACTATTAAAAACAAGTTTTATCTTAATCGAGACCAACTTTGACTAACATGACTTACTTTTTAAATGATTATCTATTAATGATTTTTAAGATTTTCATGCATTATTAGCTAGCCAATCAAAGCATTGTATCCCACGTGAATCGCCAAGCGATAAACTATAGTTTCAATAACCGACCAGCTTGTATACATCCTACATATCACTTCCCGCTGTAATATGGACGATAGCTTTGGAAATATATTTTAATATAATAACTGTGTACACCGCATTCCTAATAATAGTCAAACACTGATATTGAATTGAAAATAAATATATCAATAAACAATTTTTTATTTGTTTTATTCAAATAGTCACAAACTCACCCCCTGAAACAGCTCAGAGTTCTTCAACAGACCATTCAGCGTTGAAGGCCTCCCTCTAGGTGTAGTGACGACCCGCAGCTTTATTGCCTAATGAATTCAGCAAGCAAAGGGCAAAGATTATGAAAAACCGACTAATCACATGCGAGATGAAAGACGCGATGTGGGTTGAGTCTATGAGATTTGTCGATTTTTCAAGACCGAGTTCGTTGGATGCGAAACTAAGGACCAATCATTGTAGCGACGCTTCGGAAGGCCTATGTCCAGCAGTGGACGTCTTTTGGCTGATATGATGATGATGATTCTGTTAAAATTTCACCGCAAATCTTAGGTAGAGTAAGCTGTTACTTCGTCTAAGTTTTCATGATGACATTTACTGAAAATTTCTTCCAGCTTTCATTGTAATGGAAGCCAACGGAAAAGTAGTTAAATATCTACATCATTATATTCTTCACAACCAGCTTGGATTGACAGGATAAATTCAACAATATTGTAGAAATCCTATTAGTCGTTTGTATGATACACCTGAAAAACATACCCTTCTAGGCAGGCGTGTAAAAAGAACGATTGGATTCTTACATCTCAACGCTCACTTACTAAAAAAGGGCTACTTAAGGTTACACTAGTCGATCATTCTTCCATACAAACGTAGTCTGGCATTAACTCCACTGTTTGACGATGTACGTTCAAAATAAAAAATGATATCAAGTTGCCCTGTAGGGAAACGAAAATAACAAAATAAATTTATTTTAAAGTTATGAGCGTCGAAAGTTACACATTTCGACACTAATTTTAACGCATTTTCGGGCGCAAATAAATACCACAAGAAGACGGAAAATTGCAAAACGGCCACCATACAGGGATAGATTAATAGTTCAAAAATGCAAATAATTTTATTTTGAGCAGATACGTTTAGTCGTTTTTTCATGATATCCAGACTCCCAAAGGTCTGTTGATAAAGTTTCGCGCACTCAGTTTCGTCCTAAATCATTATCCATTTCGCTACAAATTTGCAAAAGTGTGTATTCGTACGCGAACTAGCTTCCTACTGCTCATCACAGCATCTATCTCTTCCGCACGTGTTATCGGTTAATATAAAATGCATTTTAACCCCGCACACAAAATAGTTAGTGCCGTCGACTAGTGTACCCTTAAGATATCAACTTAGTAAACTGCTCCATACAGTGTACAACAAATCAGAAGGTAAACGAATATTTACTGTAAACATAAGATTTAACGATCGCCTCAATATCGGGCGCAGTAAGTTACCTCAGGTTTACGACCCACTCTCCGTACCCTCTTGTGCAGTAAAACAGCTAAATGTTAAGTATCTCACGTTTTATGCCATGATTGGGCAAGTATTGGACAATATATTTTGAAACAAAGAGAGTCTTCTTAATTCGGGTATTCTCAGGGTCCGCTTTTCTGCTCAATCTAAATCTTTGGAAAAGTGAGAGTGACATTGTAGCAGCAACAGCGAATATCAAAAAAATATGGGATTTTAAGAGCTATCGAAACTAGTTAGATTGGTAGATTCAATCGTTTTTAATTATCAAATCATTTTTTTTCCTGTGTAGAGGAACTGTGGTCGACGCTATCTGGGTACGGTGTGGACTGGCGCTTGGTACGGGCACTGAAATCTCTTTATAGGGATTCCAGTGCTTGTGTTAGGATTAATAGGGCGTATACGGACGAGAGCGGTGGTGGCCCAGTGGTATCGGCCGCGACTTTCAAGTTGTAGGTCGTGGGTTCGAGCCTAGGCAGGCGCTTTACTTTGTGTAAATTATTTCATCACCACTGCTCTCAAAACGGTGAAGGAAAACATCGTGAGGAAACCGGCCTGTCTTAGAACCAAAAAATTCGAAGACATGTGACATCCACCAACCCGCACTAGGCCCGCGTGGTGGATTACGGCCCATACCCTCTCACAGAGAGGAGGCCTGTGTCCCAGCAGTGGGAACATTAATAGGCTGATGATGATGTGATACGGACTGGTTTTCCATCTCAAGGGGTGTTAGACAGGGCGGTGTAGCGTCACCGTGGCTGTTCAACTTGTACATGGATAGTTGTCTGATAGGTTCTAAAGGGCATGCGTGAGGATTGAGGATGAATGAGTTGCCTGTCAAATGCCTTCTTTATGCAGATGATCAAGTTCTACTTGCATCGTCAGCAGAACAGTTGCAAGACATGGTGACTATGTTGAATGAAGCTTTTAAGTTAAAAGGGATGAGTATAATGTGAACAAGACTAAGGTAATGGTGTTTGATAGAGAAGACGATGTATCGGAGTGTGAAGTAAAAATAAATGATAAGAGTGTGGAGCAAGTGAACGAGTTTGTATATCTGTTCACAAGGGATGGAAAGATTGAAGAGGATGTGTAAAGGACAGTGAATGCAGTGAATGGTACATACATGCGGTTGTGACCAGCAAATCGATGTCTCCGGAAGCTCGACTCGCCGTTCACAACAGCGTGCTGGTGCCTACACTTATGTATGGAAGTGAAGGTTGGGTATGGCTAAAAAGACATGAAAGTAGGATTAATGCAGTAGAAATGCGTTCCTTGCGAAGTATGTGTGATGTAGCTTTAAATGATAAATTAAGGAATGAGGTAATAAGACAACGTTGTGGTTTAAAAGAAGATGTAGTGACTAAAAGAGTATGTTAAGATGGTTTGGCCATGTTGAGAGGATGAATTAAAGGCGACTAACGAAAGGTATTTACAAGGCAGACGTGAATGGAAACGCCGGGAGGGGACGCCCTAGAAAGACATACATAGACCTTATAGGTGATGAAAGGCCAGGGTGCGCAGTACTCAAAACCGCCGTGTGTGTATGCCTAGATTTATGAATGTGAGTGAAGCAAAAGAAGTATGTAAGTATTATAGCAGGTGGCGTTCTGTAGTTTCTGCCTACCCTCATGGGAAAAAGGCGTGAATTTATGAATGTATGCGTGTATGTCTATTAAAAAATCTGGCCTTCAATCCCTTAAATTTATTCATTTCGACAATCGTTGTTGCTGGCAGAATTACACTTTATCTGGACTGGAATCACGCTATAATTTGGGAGTGTTTGTTTGTATATTTGTTATTCTGTAATGCAAAAAAAACTACTGAACGAATCTGTATGTAATTTGGCAAAGATATAGATTTAGTATAGTCTGGAATAGCACATCGGATACTTTTAACCTGGGCATATGTTCCCTTGGGATAAATTTTGATATTCACGCGGGCAGAAGCTAGTTAGTTATAACTATGTGAGAACCATGTTCCTATTATCAAATGAATTAATTTACCTGTTAGTGCTTGTAATACTTTATACCTATACGAAGTATAGTAGTGTTATTCTGGGTGCATCGTCCTCACATTAATGTACCTATGTACTCAAATATTGTAAAAAAAAACATTTAAAGTGTAAGTGTGGAGTTCCTCGTCCAAGATTGTTATGGAGAAGAACGGACAAGAAGCTAAAAACCTTTGCGAATGGACGGTAGAATCAATTATCATTGTTTTTTAATTTACATCTTGACATTCAAAAGTGCCGTCCAAATTGCCTAATTGAAATAAAAGAATTTGACTTTGACTTCAAGAGTATCTGGCTTTCTTTCTGGATCTTTGTTCCCATTAATAGGTCCACGCAGATGAAAATCTATACATCTTATTTCTTACAAATATTATAAATGCGAAAGTTTGGATGTATGGATGTATGTTTGTTACTCAATCACGCCAGAACGGCTGAACGGATCTTGGCACTACTGGTTGAGCATATCCAGTCCTGGATTCGATATCCGGGTTCAATACAGTATTATTGTGACTTTCCATAGTAGCAGCCCGGAGTGAGGCTTTGTGCCTGACTGTGCGAGAATGCCCCCTAACTGGCATTTAAACAAGTGGCGGAATGTGGTAGTACTGTAATAGTTCACCCACATTTAGCCAGCTCGTCATCGGTATCTCTGCTAAACATTCGAGATACAAGCATCTATTGAATTTTAGGTATGGTGCTTTTAGTACACCCCACATTTCCTATAGATAGTTGTACCAGATCTGGGTGTTGTGTATGCGAGTTTATATGTGTGTAAACGCACCCACGATACAGGAAGAAATTCCTAGTGTGGGGAAAAGTTTAAAAAAAAATTGCCTTTTCCCCACCTCTGCGTGATCCTTCGGGATACAGGTCTGATGTATAGGTACAAAAACAATACAAATACTGTGACAGGAGCAGCCCCTATAATGTTATATATCATAGTCGTACTTGCGAGTGATCGCAGATTCTGAAAAACCAGTTGGAGAGACCGCAAGATGGAGAGCAGATGAAAATGCTTATCAAAATGGCCGAAAGCCAAAACTTGTTTGTTCGTTTACAAACTTAAAAACTCTGATACACAATACCCAGACCCAAAGCACCTAAATTTTCCGTGCGGGAATCGAACCCGCGACACGTAGTGCAGCAGTCTATCGCTCAACCACTGCACCTACCGAGCTCACAAAAAAATTACGGTTATATGGATTTATTTCACATCACATCACATCATCAGCCTATTAATGTTCCCACTGCTGGAACACAGGCCTCCTCTCTGTAAGAGGGAATGGGCCGTAAACCACCACGCGGGCCCAATGCGGGTTGGTGGATGTCACATGTCTTCGAATTTTGGGTCTTGGACATGCCGGTTTCCTCACGATGTTTTCCTTTACCGTTTTGAGAGCAGTGGTGATGAAATAATTTACACAAAGTAAAGCGCCTGCCCGGGCTCGAACCACGACCTACAACTTGTAAGTCGCGGCCGATACCACTGGGCCACCACTGCTCTCATTGATTGGATTTATTTATCGATAGGCAATTCCTAGGCTTTTGAGTATGTAGTCGTAACTACCTACGTGTATATTGACGAATCAATGTTAAGGCTAGATAAATAGCTGCTATATACAATACCTATGCGTCAACAATATTGGTGAACGTATTGTAACGAATCCTCTTGAAATAGCACAAGCTTTTAACGATGGCTTTGTGGATCAAGTGAAACCTGTTACTAATTTAGACATTAATAAAAATAAACATAAAATAAGCAGTAGAATTACTTCTATGTTTATGTCGCCTACTATACCACAAGAAATTCACCAAATTATTATGTCGCTAAAGAATACGTCTAGCACTGGGTATGACGATATAAGTACATACATTGTTAAACGGGTATCCACAATAATTGCTCCTGTGTTGAGTCATCTCATTAATATGTGCATATGCCATGGTTACTTTCCAGAACAATTAAAAATAACAATTATAAAGCCTCTCTTCAAGAAAGACAACAGAGAAGATATGTCATCCTACAGACCTATAGCGTTAGTACCATTTTTTTCAAAAATATTCGAGAAAGCAATACATTATCAACTTACTTCATACTTTGAGAAGAATTGCCTATTCGTTGATAACCAGAAAGGTTTTAGGAAAAACAGATCTATTGACATGGCCATATACGATTTCTTACATATGGTTAGCAGCACAGTGGATAAAAGGCTACCAACTCTGGCGCTTTATATGGACATGTCAAAAGCTTTTGATCGCGTAGACCATAAAATACTGATAAGTAAACTTAACGCATACGGGGTAAGAGGAAATATATCAAATTTAATAGAATCTTATCTTTGTGATAGGCAACAAATAACGACAATTAGTAGAATTTCTAAAAAAAACTAAATAACTTATAAATCTAGCCAAAGGACAGTAAATTACGGAGTACCACAGGGTAGCGTACTCGGGCCGCCTCTATTTATTGTTTATATTAACAACTTTCCATCAGCATCATCATATCCTATGACAATGTTTGCAGATGACAGTACTTTACTTTTTAATATTGATGAGGCAAGCACATTAGAGACTGAGATTAATTCAACCTTATTGTCAGTTGTGAATTGGCTGCAAAATAATAATTTGGTTATAAATCTTGATAAAACAGTATTAATGAAATTTCAACAAAGAGTAAATCACAAATTAGACTTAAATATTAAATATAAAGACAAAATTATTAATGAAACAAATGTGACTAAATTTCTTGGACTAAACATACAAAACACTTTAAAATGGAATTCACATATTGACAAAGTATGCAGTAAGCTAAACCAACATTCCTATGCTTTGCACATGTTAAGTAAAACGGCCAATCGAGCAACAGTCTTAACGGCGTATCATGGTCTTGTAGCCTCAACATTGAGATATGGAATTATATTTTGGGGCAATGCCACGGGTCAAGATATGGTATTTAAGTGCCAAAAAAGGTGCATAAGATCTATATATAATTTGCAGATGACAGACAGCTGTAAACCGTTTTTTAAAAATACGAAAATATTGACTATGCCTTCGTTGTACATCTATGAAACGTGTATGTTCGTCAAAAATAATTTACATAAATTTGCTCGAGTCACTAGTCAGCGCCGTTGTGATCGGTTACAAACAGTCGGATCCAGCACTGCACCGGAAATAGTATTTTTGTAATGGCTCCAAGGGTCTATAATAAATTACCAAAATGTATAAGGGATGAAGATAATATCCGCAAATTCAAAAGTAAATTATATTTATTTCTATTAGATAAGACATATTCTATCGAAGAATTTTTAAATGATAAAATATGACATTACTATCTATTCTAATTTACCATTGACATGTATGTAAAAATAAATTATAATTGATTAATTATTAAATAATGATACTTTTAATTGACATTATTTACAATATAATAAAATATGACGTTACTAATTCTTAATATAATTTACCATTGACATGCATGTGCAGTAAATTATAATTGATTTATTATTTATAAATAATACCTACATTTAATAGACATTATCTACTCGAACTTGACTTTGTATTGTATAGATTGAGATTTACTACTGGAAAACCTAACATATTTGTACACCAATTTCATTGGTAGGACATAGAGCTCGACTGAAATGTAAACATAAGACCTTTATTGTAATACCTGTGTTCACGAATAAAGATTGATTGATTGATTGATTGATTGTAAATCTATCTATCTGAATCAATGAGGTAGGAAAACTATTGAGACGGCATATTCTACTATATGAAGAATAGTTATACAAATATCTATAATATCGACACACGCATGTCAAAAAGCGTTTTGTCTCTTTTGAACTAAGCAAGAGCTGCATATGAAAAGAGAGACATCTAAATGTTTGTCAAGGACTAAACTTGGTAACACTTTTGAGTGACATCAAAATCATGTCTATGCGTGACCGGTCGCCATGTTGATTGCCGAGTAAAATTGGTAGTTGTGTGCCGTATATGTACGTTTATCTGTGTAGTTGTGCTGTCAAACAGTTGCAAATGGCCTACCTCATTGGCAAATGGGCAGCCATCTTAATTGCCCGATTTATGTAGGTATGCACGCTAATTTCGTAGGTATGGCAAGTCCATAGGCTTATAAGTCAGTGATCTGAATTGTGAAACATTTTATTGACTCCTTTGAAACCTAAATCACAGCATTAAACAAAATGGCTACAGATTTCAGTCTCCATTCTCAATATTATGAATGAATCAATTTAAGAGGGATCCTAATTCAGTGACATTTTATCAGAGAAGCCAAACCTTTTGTAAAGACGTGAAATATTGAACAAACTTCAATAAGAAACCGCGGTAAACTTTGTTCGTCGGTTTGAAAAGAAATAAAAGAATATTTTTGTTAGCTAAAGTAATAAAAGTGGCTTAAGTCAATATTTTATGTGGAAGAAGTTGGCGGTTTTTCTGATTATCCTGAATATATCTACGTAAAAGTCATTTTATGTTCCTGTATTAAAATTCGAGATAACTTAACTTTAGCACGGGGTCCCAGCGCTAACAAAGAAAATTTGGTTCAAATAAATGTTACTAGATGGCACGGTATGCATCGATTTGTTATTGAATTGTGTGTAAAATTAACATTTTCTAGAATTGATCATAAAAATTGTATTTTACTTTTTAATCAACTCTCCTTAGGACAAAATTATGGAATATTGGCCTCTTAATTCATGTTTCAAAGATTATTTGAACGTAACGTTTAAAATTGACTCCAATAGATTGCGTGGTTTTAAATTTCTGGGGCATGCCACTAGATTTTTTAAATTTATATTTTAACACATTTTGGCACAATGAAACGGTAAAAACGTGCAAAAAAATACTATAAAGCAAATAGTCACAGTATTTAAAGAAAACAATATACACGAACCAAAAATACCCTTTTACTTGCAAGTCGCTGCTAACACCGTCTATAGCCGTGGAACGGAACCGAACGCGATCGAAATACTTATAAAAATAATTATCCTAATCAGACGATAAACGCTAATTGCCTCGGCACGGATTCTTTGTATGGGATGAGGCATCTGTATTCTAGTATTATATTATCTGTGACTCACGACTTCGATTAATTTACAGACCAAATATTTAACTGGTTTACAGTGTCAGTCTTTTCTTATAAACAGTATACGCTTTTATAACAAGTTGCCTAAGTCAGTTATAGAACTGACCGATGGAAAGTTCAAAAACTACATCAAACGTATCCTTATTAAAAAAGCATATTATAAAATCAAGGACTACGTTGAAGATAAAAAATTTGGCTCTGACACCCTCTGTGCATACGGCTTCCCTGGTAACTCATAAACGGCACAAATATATGGATATGTAAAATAAAAATATTTGATTTTGATTTAGTGAGTGGATCCTTTTGTTAAGGCGCCGATTCCCTTGAGTAGCTGATTTTAAAATGAGAATCACGTCTAAATGGCTATTCGTAATTATTTGAAAAAAATATATGTTAAATTAGACTATTTTCTTAATAATTTGATCTGAGCAAATTTTCAGTTTTTATCGTATAACATAGTGTAATTTATTTGTAAAGTTATGTCTAAAACGGACAAAAACTCGACAATCACACCAAAACCGCTGGGCGTATTTTAATGAAATCGACACCATCTCAAAGACAATTTAATTATCTACATTTTGATCTGAGCCTTTTTTTTTAAAGTCATAAAATAATAAGGAAAGTACAAAAAACTACTAAATTTCGGGTCGCGCGGGTGTGAAACGAGTGCGCATTTTGTTCCCTCAAGGTCGTTGGCGTTAGTCGTCGCCTTAAACCTTATCCAATATTCATTTACGAATAAGTAAAATTGATTTTTTGTGTGTTGGTGCCAATCTCTAGAAGTAGATAGGTATTGATCCGATTGCGAAAATTATTATTCTGGTTGAATGCTAACACTACTGCCTAGTGCCACAGGAAGAGAGTAAAAATATTTTTTTTTAATTTCGCATAGGCCTACATGGGCACTTATAAAACGCCGACAAAAGGTGCACGGTTTGGGTTAGTCGTTTCCTATGGAGAAGAACCGGCAAGAAACTCCATGGTTACTCTTTTAAAAAATGGTTTGGTTTTACAATATTTCCATGTTACAGCATTTGTATTTAGTTATGGGGGACAACGTAGGCCCGACAATAAGTCGTATGAAACTAAAAAAAAGATTGTATATTATAAAAAAAAGTAAAACGTGAGTGAACAGGTAGAACTAGGTGGGCAATTCATCTTTCGGGGAGAAAACATCTAATTTTAGATTTTGAGACACTCATTCACTCTTATTTAATTCTGTTAAAGTATTTTTTATTCTAGATAATGCATCCGCAACGCAGATCTCACTCCCTTTTACGTATTCTATTTCGTAATCGTATTCTCCTAGAGCTCTCTTTTTTTTTTTTTTGACTCTAATCCCCACCAACGATATTGGCGCCTATTTTATGCAAACTTCATTCATGCCATTCCTCTTTCATTCCTCTCGCACTTTTATTTTTCATACTAGGGTTCATCGTACATTCATCTTCTTGTTTACTTTGTGGATTTATTTAAGTAACTACGGGCATTTTTATTTATTAATTGCAGTCATGTTAAAAATTCAAAAATATACATAGGTTCTGTTTATCCCAGAAATAAAAATTAATAAAATGCTATTTATCACAGTTAAAAAGAAAAATATACAAGAAGTTTAGAAAATACAAAATGCGGTATCCAGAATTGTGCAAATAGTGCAGTTTATCACAGAAAATACTTATCGCAAATTGTGCAAATAGTCCAGTTTATAACAGAAAATACTTATCGCAAATTGTGCAAAAGTGCAGTTTATCACAGGGAATACAATCTTACAGGTATATGGCAATTAGGGATATAGAGCTAGTCTAAATAAATTTATTAAATAAAAGAGTCTGCTAGATGGGTCTTTTAAATTAAAGAAATGTTCAAGGGGTTTGTGGTCGGTCAGTATTTTAAATGTACGATCAAATAAATAGATACCACTCATAAAACACAAACATACCTACTTAGTAGATATATTTTATGTTATAACACGTGAATTAAGAAGGGGGCAGAAGATGGTATTTCACATCGGCTCTGAAGTTTTTTGTCATGTCAAGAGGCATAATCATAATCAGTTCATAAGTTATGTGCCCACAGCTGGGACACAGGCCTCCTCTCTGTGAGAGGGAATGGGCCTTAATCCACCACGCGGGCCCAGAGCGGGTTGGTGGATGTCACATGTCTTTAAATTTTTGATTTAAGGACATGACGGTTTCCTCACGATGTTTTCCGTTTTGAGAGGAACAACCGGTGCTAGATAAAATAGACTTAATTCTATAAGGGTACACTAGTCCAAAATTCTTCCATACAAACGTAGTCTAGAGTTTATTCCACAATGTACGTTCAAAATAAAAAGTGATATCAATTTGTCTCATCATTATCTAGCCCTGTATGAAAACAAAAAAGTAAATATTTGAAATTTATGAGCGTCGAAAATTCCACATTTAGACACTAATTTTAACGCATTTTTGGGCGCGAATAAATACCATAAGAAGACGGTAAATTGCAAAACGGCCTCCATACAGGAATAGATTAGTAGTTCAACAATGCAAATAATTTTATTTTGAACAGATACGTTTATTCGTTTTTTCATGATATCCAGACACCCAAAGGTCTTTTTATAATATTTCGCGCGCTCCGTTTCGTCCTAAATCATTATCCATTTCGCTACAAATTTGCAAAAGTGTGTATTCGTACGCGAACTAGCTTCCTACTGCTCATCACAGCATCTATCTCGTCCGCACGTGTTGTCCCACAAAATAGTTCGTGCCGTTGACTAGTGTACCCTTAACGAAAGATCTGCCTGGCTATATCGATATTTATTGACCATTAATTATTATAAGTTTCCTTCCTGAACATAAAAGGAACTTTGTAAAAGAATATCTACATAAATTGGCTGAAAGTTTTAAAGCTCATTCAGAAGCCTGCGTAGGACGTAAGCTTCATTGAAATTGTCTTCAACTACAAGAATTAAGTCTCTGTTTGGCGAATATTGAAAGCTCTTGGTCACTGCCTTTGTATAAAATTAAGATATTGGATAAATACCTACCACCAATATTATTAAAATTGTAAGTAGGTTCCTTGGCGATACGATTGGCAAACTAAATTGATTTTCTAGGGAAAAATGCCTTAAGGTTACACTAGTCGATCATTCTTCCATACAAACGTAGTCTGGCGATTACTGCACTGTTTGACGTTGTACGTTCAAAATAAAAAATTATATCAGTTTGTCTTATCATTATCTAGCCCTGTATGGAAACCAAAAATTAAGAAGAAAATATATTTGAAAGTTATGAGCGTCGAAAGTTCCACATTTCGACACTAATTTTAACGTATTTTTGGGCGCAAATAAATACCATAAGAAGACGGAAAATTGCAAAACGGCCACCATACAGGTATAGATTAGTAGTTCAACAATGCAGATAATTTTATTTTGAATAGATACGTTTAGTAATTTTTTCATGATTTCCAGACTCCCAAAAGTCTGTTAATAAAATTTCGCGCGCTCGGTTCCGTCCTAAATCATCATCCATTTCGTCAAATTTGCAAAATTGTGTGTATTCGTACGCGAACTAGCTTCCTACTGCTCATCACAGCATCTATCTCTTCCGCACGTGTCGGTTGATATAGCATGTATTTTAACCCCGCGCACAAAATAGTTCGTGCCGTCGACTAGTGTAACCTTAACCATGAAAGATGCAAGGAACATAACAATATGTAGTATCAAACTAAGCTTCCATAAATCCATCATTAAATTAATTTATCGTTAAAAGTAATTTGTCTGCAACCCTAACACCCAATCAAGACAACAAAACCACAATCTTCAAGACACTCCTACATAAAGAAAATTAAAAAAAACCCCGACACATTTTTATATAATGCTAAATAATTTATCTAGTAGTAGACACGCTGCGATAGACAATCTATTAAACACGTAATTACGAAACGATATCTTGCGAAAAAATCCCGATTCAAGACATTAAATCGTCCATAGTTTTAGAACGGCTAAACCGATATTTATCAAACATAAATAAGAACACTCTCGATAAAGTCACCTTTCAAATAAAAACCGGCCAAGTGCGAGTCGGACTCGCGCACGAAAGGTTCCGTACCATTATCGGAAAAAACGGAAAAAAATCACGTTTGTTGTATGGGAACCCCACTTAAATATTAATTTTATTCTGGTTTTAGTATTTGTTGTTATAGCGGCAACAGAAATACATCATATGTGAAAATCTCAGCTGTCTAGCTATCACGGTTCATCAGATACAGCCTGGTGACAGACGGACAGACAGACAGACAGACAGACGGATCGCGGAGTCTTAGTAATAGGGTCCCGTTTTTACCCCTTGGGTACGACCTACGAACTCTAATAAAACGAAATTAAAATCGGTTTATACGTTTAGGAGCTATGGTGCCCGATGCCACAGACAGATACAAAATCACACAGGTATACATGTCAAACTTAAAACTCCCCTCTTTTTACGTTGGGGCTAAAAAGAAATCTAATGAATTCATTTATCTACAAAAAGAAAAAGCTAAGTAAACAATGGGCGGGTTTCTGATTTGAGTATTCGACGCTAAGGGCGGGTTTCTGATTTGAGTATTCGACGCTAAGTATGTGCTGATCTCGATTTAAGCATCTGTCACTCTTGATCATCTGCCACTTTAAGTTTTCTGCGTTACTGAGCAAGGTTTGAGTATTTTAGTCAAAGTCATGCTAAAGTATACCTTATGTCATACAAAAAACCTTCATTGACGTTCAATTGGGTTTCTCAACTGAGAAAAACACATTTGATCATTCTCAAATTCTCAAAGTTTTCTCAAACCGTTGTCAACGTTACATCAACAGTGTAGCCAGATTGTGCGACTTTTTGCCATTTAGACTACTCGGAAGGGTGTCGGGGCGACCAATTTTTACGAGTGGTGGCAATTAGGCTACCTCAGAAAAAAAAATGGGGTGATTTTAGATGATATCGGAATGTGACTATCTAATACAACATTATCTGAGGAATGATGAAAATAACTGGAAACCAAAATGCTTTTAACTGTTCATCACTATTTTAAATTATACATCAGTCGCGACAACACGGAAAATAGAGAAATGCTGAAAAATGTTTTATATGGAACCTATAATGATTATTGTGTTTAACGCATTGAAGTTTCGAAGAATGTTTCGTGGTTTTAGTGAATAATGTTCGACTTGAGTTTTTTATAAATGGAAAAACGAATTTTTTGCCGATTTGGGTCTCGTCGAATCTGGCTACACTGGTTACATTTGGCAGTTGATAGTTGACAAGCCTGTGCTTAAACGGTGATCAAGCGAAATAAATACAAAATAATATATAAACTTATAAAACGAGTGACGAAGATACATCCTTGTCTTCCTTGGAGATTCCTCAACGAAGACCGATGCGTGGAAGAAGAGTGTTCGCCCTGAATTATCGAAAACATAAGATTGGATGCAAATATTTCATGCCTGATAAATCTCAGATGCTTGAAGAACGGATGGTCAATGGGGCTGTTAAATTCTGGAGTGGCGACCGCGTGGTGGAATACGCATTTAAGGCCTCCGTAGACCGATGACCTGGTCACGGGAATCCGATGTATGAAAGACGCACAGGACCGGTCGATGTGGTGACGCTGGGGAAGTCCTGTATCCAGCAGTCTTTCGGCAGAAATTATGACGATGTTGAGTGAGATCTTCAAGAAAAATATTCAAAAAGTGCCAGTTAATGTGTTTGTGGTCGCGTGGTGCGCGAAAACCGAGTCTTGATCAACAGGAACTATGTGAAAAGTGATGCGCGATAACCAAGGGACATGGGAAAAAGTGACAAACTGGTATACAAGAGATGGGAAAAGAAGACGTGGAAGACGCGAATGAAATATGGGAAAGACCGCTGGTCCAAGATGTACAGGACAGACCCCAGTGAAAACTGTTAGTGGAGTGGAGGCCTATGCCAAGAGGCACACTGAGATTAGGGACATTTTATAAACTATAAACATGTATTGTATAGACTACAGTTTAATATCTCTGATTTCAGAATTAAAGGCTTTATTATGCCGTGCCGTGTATTTATTATTAATCTATTTTATTATATTAATTTATATCCTAGGTTCTAATTCTCATCATTGTGTAATTGTTTTCCAAAGTATATACTTCCAAATACGTTCAACCATTAAGGTGTGATTAACAAATAGCCAAACATACAGACTTTCATACCTATATAGAATAGGTATTAGTAGGATCCACAAGACAAGAAGATGTTACAACGATGAAATTGTGTACAGAATTTGGCTTTTTTATGATATGATTTTGGTATCAGAATAATAAAAGACGATAAAAACAACATGATAGGTCTTATTTATTTATTATTTTACAAAATAAGTAGGCAGATAGTATATTGTTTGTTAACACATATTAAAACACAGTCCTCCTTCATAATATCCGACACATATCCAATGGCACCGACCCTGGCTACTACTCTTTTTATTCGGAGGCTCTTCGATGGCTAGCAAAGCCTTTGATCTTGAAAACCCAGGTCACTCATTAAAAATTGCATCACAATAGTCCATTTTTGTTGGTAAATCACAATTGCAACCAGATTCCAATACAGATAAACAAGGGGCACTTGAGAGATCTTGTGAAATTCTGAGTAAAATATTCTATAGTTCTATGAGGTATCACAAGAACCAGCAACTGCTCGCTCAGAACACATTCACTCCTAGTAATTATAAGCTTAAATTCTTTATTTTGGCAATAACAAATTATATTAGATATTATTTTCTTTTGATAAGACATCATTGACAAAATAAATACGGTTGCCATGACAATCTTGAAGTAATTGACTAGTGCCTACGATCCATTTCATAGTTTCATAATAAGGTTGTATAGATTTCAAATAGATATCTTTGAAATTGCTTCATCACATCATCATCAGCCTATTAATGTTCCCACTGCTGGGACACAGGCCTCCTCTCTATGAGAGGGAATGGGCCGTAATCCACCACGCGGGCCCAGTGCGGGTTGGTGAATGTCACATGTCTTCGAATTTTTGGTTCTAGGACATGCCGGTTTCCTCACGATGTTTTCCTTCACCGTTTTGAAATTGCTTAAATATGAAAAATCAAGTCATTACAGATTATAACATCTTTATTAACTTGATTTTTTACTCTTGAATAAAGTAATATAATACTATTGTACTTTTTATGGCTGTATAAAATGTATAAATAATATTTATGCAATCTTGTGATGTCTCGGATTTCTTTTGTAAAATGGAACGTAAGGGTGAAAGAGAAAGTGAATGGAACTTTGGCAGGTCCATACATAAGTAGGTACTTACTTAACTGATCTAGGTAGATTCTCAATTGTGAAACGTAAAATACTCAGATGCTTCCTAAATTATTTGACAATACTCAACTGATTATTGCTGCTTTACTTAAATCAGAAACCGGCCAAATATGTACAAATTGAATCAACATTCAGTGAGCTCGTCTCTCAAAGTGCGACTGTATCTAATCAAAGCCGGTGGGGTGATTGAGGCACCCCTACCAACTACCCCTTGGTATCCCCGAGTACACCGTAGTACCGACAAGTAGGTACCTCATGGCTGGCGGGGTTATTGAGGTACCCCTGCCGCCAAGTACCCCCGAGTACCCCTTAGTGCCCGTAATAGAATTACTTTGGCTGAATATCTTGAATTCTTCGCTTCGGTTCAAAAGCGTTGATTGGACCTTTTTTGTCAATAGGACTTTTAGCAAAGATTTTTTTGGCATAGAATTTAGATTGCGACTTGTAGTTTTTATTGGTATTGGAGGGCATTTCATGAAAACTATACCTTTTACTTTATTTTTTAGGGTTCCGTATCCAAAGGGTAAAAACGCGGACCCTATTACTAAGACTTCACGATCCGTCTGTCTGTCTGTCTGACTGTCTGTCTGTCCGTCTGTCACCAAGCTGTATCTCATGAACCGTGATAGCTGGACAGTTGAAATTTTCACAGATCATGTATATAATATATGATGTGTATATAATGATGTAAATACTAAAAACAGAACGAAATTAATATTAAAGGGGGGCTCCCATACAACAGTCGTGATTTTTTTGCCGTTTTTTGCTCGATATTAATAACGGCAACAGGTAGACGCTTGAAATATTCACAGAATATTTAGTTGTATATTCACTTTAAAAAATTATAATTATTAAATTAAAATAAAATAAATTAAGGGGGGCTCCCATACAACAATTTAACGTGATTTCTTTGCCGTTTTTTGCGATAATGGTGCGGAACCCTTCGTGCGCGAGTCCGACTCGCACTTGGCCAGTTTTTTATAACCAGCCTTCTGAAGGTACTAAGAACTTCAACTTTGTACGAAGAGAGTTTTTTAAATGTTATTTAATTTATTTATAAAAACTAGTTGTTGTCCTTAGACTTTAACAAAACACACTATTAGACTCCTGAGTTCTGTCATCTAACATGCCGTGGTCTGGAATTTACTCAACGCGCTAATGACAAATTAAGGTACTCGTAACATCGAGTTGAAATTGTTTAGTAAATAGGGTATTGTGAAATATGCGGTGCGTCTACCATAAACGTTATTTTTATGGGGCACTTGAAATGATTATGATTGTCGTGTATTCACATCATATTTAATTGAAATCTGAATATCAGTGTTATCAAAATTTTCTATAAGGAACAAGTACATACTCAGCGCGGGCTAACACTGCTAAAAGTTAACACTGTTTGGTACCAGTTTCAACAGACGTTTGCAAGTTTTGTTTTTATCGAGGTAAGTTTTAAATGTGCGTCGATAGCTGGTGGTTCCATTTGAAATTATTGACTCAGCAAGAGCTGTGTACATTTAAAGGAGGGTTCTGTACGGTATATTCCGCTTGCCTGCATTGCATAGATGGGTGGATTCAAAATTACTATTGCGACTCACGTAGTGTTAGGAGCCGCTATTAATTTTGAATCTGCAACGGTTGGAACTTGAAACAATAAATTTCATAAAATCATATTCTTCATTGGTCTTTTCTTTAGCTCACCTCGAAATATCTAGTCCTTCATTTTAAGTGCCTATTGTTTATTTTAATTAAAATGAATAATGGCCTTATAGAAAAGTGTTGAAAAATCTTCAAGAATAAAATAGAACGAGTAAGGTATTAGTAAAAGTAACTTTTACCTAAATTACAATTAAGTGCTTCATATTTCTTAAGGGTTTATACTAATGAATCTTGTGAAAACGCAAATGAAAACAAAAATATGATGAATACGATAAAGCAAAGAAGAAAAGTGGTTTTAATTCTAATATGAAAACTAAGTTGGCCAAGATTTAGTTGGAGATAATTATTTCATTTTAACCTTATTTCAACTAATCGAATTGATCAGGCTCACAAAGAATACAATAATAATGATGTAACCATGCCACAGTAGAGAGCAGTGGTGGCACAGTGGTATCGGCCGCGACTTACAAGTTGTAGGTCGTGGGTTCGAGCCCAGGCAGGCGCTTTACTTTGTGTAAATTATTTCATCACCACTGCTCTCAAAAACGGTGTAGGAAAACATCGTGAGGAAACCGGCATGTCATAGAACCAAAAATTCGAAGACGTGACATCCACCAACCCGCACTGGTCCCACGTGGTGGATAACGGCCCATTCCCTCTCACAGAGAGGAGGCCTGTGGCCCAGCAGTGGGCAAATTAATAGGCTGATGATGTGATGATGATATGAACCGTGCCAATGTTTATAAAAAGATAATTTTCTTACAATGCTTAGGTACAGATGAATATTTAAATGTAAAATTGACTTGATAAATATTGTGTATTCTTTGTAAGCGTGATCAATACATTATGGTTAAAAAAATATATAACAATAATAATATACGTCTATTAAAATTAAATAAATAGTACAAATAGATGCAGTGCACAGCATATTACAATTAATGGCTAGAGTACTTATTATGTGTATAGTTGACGTGTACTGAAAATGTATAAATCAATATTTCCTGAACGTGCTTTTTTTTACTTAAGAAATGGTGCTGTAATATCCCAAAAAACACTTTTTTTTCGGTTTTTATATTGACCCATTATGGTAAAATGCACACTAATATTGAGAAGTGTTCCTTTTGAGAAATGCTCATATTGTGAAGTGCTATTTTACGAAATGCACATTTTGCGAAGTGCACATTCTGCGTCAAACACTGTTTATCTTGAAATAGACGCGCTTCGATCGACAATCTATTGAACACGTAATTATAACACGATATCCTGCGAGCAGTGGTGGCGACTCACAAGTTGTAGGTCGTGGGTTTGAGCCCAGGCAAGCACTTTACTTTGTGTAAACTATTTCATCACCACTGTTCTCAAAACGGTGAAGGAAAACATCGTGAGGAAACCAGCATGGCCTAGAACCAAAAAATTCGAAGAAATGTGACATCCTCCAACCCAAACTGGGCCCGTTCCCTTTCACAGAGAGAAGGCCTGTGTCCCAGCAGTGGGCACATTAATAAGCTGATGATGATGATCTTGCGAAAACACCTCGGTTCAAACAATAAAACGCCCATAACTTTCGGACGGCTGATCCGATTTTCATCAAACATAGCAAAGAACACTTTTGATAAAGAAAGACATGAAACAAAAAAAAAACGAAATCAAAATTGGTTCATCTGTTTAGGAATTACTATGAATTACTATACCACATTTATTTTATTTGAATTGATTTTGATATGTTATTTTAGATGATTTTGTTTTAATTGATTCTATTTTATTTTATTTTATCTTTTTAATTTGGTTTGATTTGTTTTGATTGATTTTGTTAATATGTTTTTATTGATTTTAATGATCACATACTTATACAAGTTATATTAGTATTCTTTAATTTTAATTTAGTACTAGATTGGCGGAATGAATCAATGAATTGGGTTGAATTATGAATTGAATTATAAATCTAAAAATCTATTTGTAATGATATACTTAAACTTATTAAGTCTCATGAGAATATTTTATCAAGCAAAATCTATTAAAGTAATCTTTAGTTTTTGTTCTGGATGATTTCTTCAATTCTAATTTATTAATGTAAGTTTCTAAAATTATATTTTTACTTTTGTATAGTCACTGGTCAAATTTAGGAATTGATTGTAAGCTGAAAGTGTGATAAAGTATTTTGAATGATATGTTTTATTGTGATTATTGTTCTACTAAGAAATGTTACTGGATTTATATGTATTTCATTTTGTATTTAAAACTACACTTGTGACATGTAAACTTTATATAAACACACAGGTACACACGTCAGACTTATAACTGCCCTCTTTTTCCGTCGAGAGTTAAAAACATTAGTCACGAAAAGACAAAAAAAAACCCTTTCATGTGTGTAAGTGTGGTGAATGTAGAGCAGTCAAGAAAAACATAATTATTATTAGAACACTTCAGAATATAATAACACAATAGCGAGCGTGGGTTTCGACTCGCGCCCGCTCGAAGTTAGGTATGTCCAGTGGACAACACAAGGACGGGCTCACCGTAGTGAGCCCGGCAGCCTTATTGCGTACGTGAACTCGGCAAGGCAAAGAATTTGGCCCTATCAATCGACCAATCACGTGCGAGATGAAAGACGCAATGTGCATTTCCGTCTATGTGATTGGTCGATTGAAGGGGTCAAATCGTAAGCCTTGCCGAATTCACTTACGTAATAAGGCTATTGGTATTGCACTCGCGGCGGAGTCACATCACATCACATCATCAGCCTATTAATGTTCCCACTGCTGGGACACAGGCCTCCTCTCTGTGAGAGGGAATGGGCCGTAATCCACCACGCGAGCCCAGTGCGGGTTGGTGGATGTCACATGTCTTCGAATTTTTGGTTCTAGGACATGCCGGTTTCCTCACGATGTTTTCCTTCGCCGTTTTGAGAGCAGTGGTGATGAATTAATTTACACAAAGTATCGCGCCCGCCTGGGCTCGAACCCACGACCTACAACTTGTAAGTCGCGGCCGATACCACTGGGTCACCACTGCTCCTCGTGGCGGAGTAGCACATTTTAATAAACAATACTATAACTATAATAAAGTTGGGCAACGGCTAGGCAGATGATGATGACTACAACTATAATATAAGTTAGTATAGTTTAGTTACAGTTTAGTTGTTTGACTTTTTCGTAGGTTTTTTCTATATTTGAAAAACCAGTATCATGTACTGAATCCATGGTGTTGTTTTTCGCGACGGTGTCAGACACAACCTGTATAATAATTTAAGAACGTACCCTGACCAAAAAATCAGCATGAGATTTGAGCATTCCTATTGGCCTAGCGGCACTGGTGGCGCATGAATTACGGTAATGAATACGCCCAGATTTTAGAATAAAATCTTTATAACATCGAATATTGGTCTTTTGAAAAAAATAAAACTTACAAAATGTTCGTTATCAAATTGTCTATCCATTAGTGTAAGTATAAAAAATAATTAATGAACACTTTACGAGGAGACGCATGTTATTATTTCTCATTTTTATGGTTTTGTTGAAAGGAGATTAGTGAAATATATACCTCTTTAAAAAAAAAAGCGTACTATCATTTTAGAATCAGCATTATGTAGAAATTTAATGTATTTTTATTAATTGATATTTCTTTTTAAATAAAAAGTAGCACTTAAAAACTGCACTAAAACGACTAGCGCGGCGTTTTGCTCTGGTAGGCGCCTTAAGTAGGTATGTACATATTATTTTATACAAAATCATTTTGAATGAACTAAAATTTAATTTCGTCTCACAAAATCTGATTTCCCGGGAGGTGATATCGGTTGATACCGACGAATATTTCGCTGACAGTTCTAATTGGTATCGGTACCGGGACCTGAATACCGCAACGTCGACGATTATTTGATTATGAAAATAACTTGAAACTGCAGTCGAGGATTATTAGATTTTAGAGGATTATTACACTAAATTGTGGTCAGATCGGATTTATCAAGCGAATTATTAATATTCAGTCAGTCACAAATTCAAACTGTGTGCAAAATTTATAGGTGTCAGGGATCTTGATGATCATCATTTCAGCTGAAAGACGTTCACTGCTGGACGTAGGCATCCACCAAGTATCGCCACATCGAGCGGTCCTGTACGTCTTGCATCCAGCTGAACAATCCAGGACTTCCAAAGCTGCGTCTCCAGAACTTTTCGGCAAATAAGTGTCAGAGCATTCCTGTCTTAAAGCTCAAGTAACTTGAAGAAAGGTTCTGACATTCAGGGATCAAAGGTTTGATCAGGACCCTATCAACTGGAAAGACTAGGTAATGAATTTGAACCAAACTCTGGATCCCCAGAAAATAGCTTTTTATAATCTACTTAGTCAGGATTCGGAACCATGCAATTTTGTGACAAAAAAAATCTGTAATGGATCAGAACTTCTAGACTCTAGAGATCATCTTTTGGAAATATCGTTGCATCGTTAGGCAATAAAACATCGTGTAATTGGGGTTGAGCAATAATACGGTACGGTAGACCAAGCTGATTTGACCTAATTTGCTTAATGATTACCAAAACAACAAAAAACAATTAACAAAAAAATTTACGGACTTCCCAAGCAAACTACTCACCACACACTAAAAAGAGAAAATTACTTTCGTTTTGAAAGTCGGTTCAAAAATACATATTCATGAAATTTGGCACACGTGTGAAGCCCACATAGAGTAACCTAAGTGAATATTGTGGAATTCCAACAATATTACATACAGCGTTTATTAATAATCTAAAATTTACATAATATAAAATACTTAAATTAACAATAACTACCTATAAATACACTTAAATAAAAATAAAATTAAAGTTCGAACGCGTATAAAAGGGCAGGGGTCATAGGGCGTCAAAAAATTCGTCCACATCGCTGTCAACGTGAAAAGTGCCCAGAACGCTGGCAGCATTGCCACGTTGAATGGCAATGCTGATTCTCTGGCCAAGGAAAAGCCCAGCCCTCTGGTCACGTGAAGAGTCGACTAACCGTTTACTTACTTCTCGAAATACTCGAAGAGCACTCGGACCCCATGGACCTAATGTTTCAACCCCAAACGGCTCAAATATATAAACTTCCAATAAGGTTGTTGTATTTGCGCCGTTTGAGGTTTTCCGCACCAGCAGCAGCTGCCCCAGCACAGCCCGCCGTGCTAAGAAGATGGGATGGCGCAAGAGTGTCGACACATGTTGCATCCCACACCAAAGGCCTACCCACCTTCCAAGGCATTATGGTCATCCCGTCTGGTCTCTTCCCATCGTCGCGCGCCAAGCCATTGGGTTCTAAAACAGCTGGCACACCGGCGGTGACAAGAGCCCGACGTATGATGTCATTAATGCTAGCGTACCGTGCTAACCGACCAGCGCTCCTACTGCAGGATAGGCCATGGTGTCCGACGCGGTCGACTGCTTCACCACATTGACAACGATGTGGAGCTCCGCTAGGAGCACATGTATGTGGTACAGAGTCGTAGGCCTTCTTGTAGTCTATCCAGCATGTGGACAGATCCTTGCGGGATCGATGAACCTGCTGGCTTATGGCCATGTCAATGAGGAGTAGCACCTTAGTGCCGCGAGACCCATTCCTACATCCATTCTGAGAGGTAGACATTATTGAGTTACATACATAGATGTCGAATTGACAATCTCCTTTTTATAGAATTCGGTAAAAAAGCAAAAATTAAATTAAAAAGAAACACCAATTTTTCGTAACTATTTTTTATGTACAAAGGACTTTGCAAAACTTAATACTTCTTAAGATTCTTCTCAAAAATTAACTTTTATGAAAATAATTAAAACTCGGTTTTTTTTATCTATTACTTCACATTCTTATTACATGGAATCTTCCATAATCCTGTGTCTACTTCGAAGGAACGGAAGTTTCCTAATTAAGACCGGATCGATCTCAAAGTCTCTTAGGAAGTATAATTAGACGCTCACGTAACGTCAGTTGAGTCGAGTTCAACTTTGAGCTAAGATGTGTTCAGCTCAACTTCGAGCTGAGTTGAGCAAGACTTGAAGATGTAGATGCAATTAGATCGCCTTCGGTGAGGCGTAGGAGCATCAGTTATCAGGCGCACGAAACTGTTAATTAATTTGTCCTGAGCAGACAATAGGTACCACAAAAATGAGAACGATATTCATAATAGGTACGTAAGTATGGATTTGTAAGCATGGGTTTAACATTGTTTTTTTTGTAAAGCCCACTAACCCCGGCTAAGCTAACTACCCCCGGTAACTCTCTTTCAAATTTATCCACGACCCCCCCGAAACCCCTGCATACTAAATTTTATGAAAATCGTTGGCGTCATTTCTGAGATTTAGATTATACATATACAGATAAAATAGATGTATTCTGCAATGTAATAAAGAAGCAATTTTTCCAAGAAATAATTAATTAATTGAAATGTCTATTTGTATCAGCTAATTAAGTTCGCTTCTTTGAAGACTTCGACTAGTGTACCCTAAAGGAATTAAAACGGTGGCAGGCCCTTAATATTCAATTCAACAAAATTTAAGGCAAATAAAACAAAGAAACAACATAGACGCCATCACGTTCCCGCCAAAACTCTAAGAACATGTTATATAGGCTTGAAGTGCGGCTTTGCTTCTCCACCTTCTATATTAGATGTAGCTGGCTGTCTTTACGGCTCATAAACCGAATTTTCCTTAAATATTCAGCTGGCTTCATCCTTATTATACGAGCACAGCAAGATGTGTGTTAGTGGGCAATCGCGTAAAGGAATAGGTAGTCTACCCTAATAACCAAAAAGGAAGCATCTAAACAAAACTAAAAAAAATATACGTATATTTTAACATTTGTTCGGGCAAACTACAGTTTTCTCTAGTGTATATTGAGCATAAAAGTTTGTGAAAAATTAAAAACATACCTAGTGCTAGATACGCTTTGTTTTCCCATTCATTCATTTCAATTGCCCATCTGAAATGGGAGAATTACAGGCAAATTATTGTTATTATTTCAAAGTCCTCCGATCTGAATTACTTAGCACACCAGAGAGTCCATTTGAAACTGTTGTACACTAGGATCAACTGTTTCAAGTATTATTGTTGGTTCCCCATTCTCATAGTTTCAACAATTTCATATAGACAACACGAACTAACTTTGTGCTATATTCGTACTTGAGGGCTCGTAACTATGCCACATTAAATAGTTTTAGTGTTAAGAATGTTTGAATCTCTATGTATACAGTTTACATTATACTATCATTTTGACCTAATTCATCCGTACACTCAACTTACGATTTTGTTGTAAAAACAGAATTCAGGGGGGTGACCATCAGCTCTTAGAGCGGTATCAATTTGATATCGAGTAAGTGACAGATGTATACAAGTCAGATACATCTGTCCCTTATTCGATCTCAAATTGATACCGCTCTAAGAGCTTATGGTCACCCCCCAGGCCAGGCGTGGATTCTGCCATCAAAAAAGGTTTTGGTCACAGCCACCTGAAAATCGGTCAAGTCCGAGTCGGAGTATGAAACGGCTCATGATCGATAATTCGATATAGTGCATGCCTAAAAAGGAGATGTTTACAATAGTACATTATGGTACAAGTGTGTAATGTTGGTGATTACCGGCTGAGGCGCCATTGAGACCCGAGCAAGCCGTTAGGTGAGGGTCTTAAGAGGGCCGAGGACGGTAATCATCAATACACACGTGTATCTTATGACGTTTTTCAACACACTTGTGTAGAAAATAATAGTAAAAAATCATTTTATCTACTCTCATATCTTAATATTCGAATTATGAACTTCAAAACGAGTTTATATTGACATACTTTATAAACACAATACCGAAATTTAAAATAGAATCTCATTATAACACTATTTTTCTAACAAAATAATGCTATAAAACATTTTTTTTTCCATTTCGATACAGGACAAATCCAAGAAGTTAATCACTAAGGAGTTTCCATCAATTTTTTTTTGTAATGCCATTTTAGTACCTATTATAAAAAGATTTGATTCCAATTTTAAATTGTCTGTGACAATGCCCGCTTTAGGCTTAGCACGCACTATGATTTTATTCGCTCGAATTTTGTCTCTTTCTACCTGTTCAAAGAGCTCAAAATATTCGCGCGAATTAAATTTGCGCCGCGATGCGGTGGATTCTGTTGCAAAACACGGCTTTCATGCGGTATTATAGCCGCACGATTTTTTTACCGCAATGCGAGCAGCTTCATACAATTCCATAGGTCGCAGGATGGGCGTAAAAAGATCTCGCGAATAAATATCGCAGTGCGTGTGCTAAGCCTTAGCGCATGCGCGGATAATGCGGTGATGTGATGGGTTTTGGCGCCATTCATACGTTTTGTTTTGCAGGTTTCGTTTTTCGCTGTACTAAATTTCATGAATTTTTTTTAATTCTTGCTTAAAATTTGACCCCGCCAAATATTTTATATGCGGCGAAGGAAATTACTCATAATCTCTTACCAGCAAAGTCGAGATTATTATATGATGCATTTATGAAAAAAAAAGGTATTTAGTAGGTTAAATCCCAAAATGTATGAGTGTAGATAAAGTAGTGTATGAAACTGCACAAAACTAGGTATTAAAACATTCGTGTGAATACTATTATTAAACACACACTCATGTTTTAATACCCCTTATTATGCAACAATATCATAAACTACTATTATTTAGTAGATAACAGATATTTTTCCTTGGAGTTTTCAGGTAGTAAACTTTCCATTACGTTAAGGGCTTCACATATCGGGCGGTGTTACAACATTAATCATTTTCTTCATAATTAGTACTTGTAGACATTTTATTAAAAAAATACTGTAATTTCAACAGTGTAAACGAGTTGTGATTTTTTTTTCGCAATGGCGGGAAAATTTAATCAGTTTTCCTATGCGCGCGCATCTAACAATGGCGATCGGTCATAGACTAAAAGAATGAGGTTTCTTTTTTGGCTTTTCGCGGATAGAGTTTTTTAACCACGTACAAAATGGGGAATTTTAAGTTTTCTTTATTACAGAGAAAACAAAAGTTATATTTGAGTAAAAGTTATATTTATTAAACACGTATAAGTTGAAATTATCTATTTAAATACGAATTTGTATGAAATGAGCAAGCAATAGGTATATTAATTTATTTGTATTATTGAGCACGATCTTTTTTGTATCAAACCTTTTTTAAGAACAAAGCAACTCAATTAATAAAATAAAAAAAAAAACTCTATAACTCACTTGTGAATAATAGCAATTAAAAAGTCTCAGTTTGATTATAGGTATCATTGTTTGCCTAATTGCGTTGAAATTAGAGCCACTTTATGAGCAAGTGTGTTAAAAAATATAAAATGTGCTGATCACGATTTTGTTATTTTTTAAGTCACTGGATATAATATCATCAGCCTATCAACCTCAATAGACCGTGAAAGTGTGACGTCACAAGTCTATTAGGGTTGTAGGCATGCCCATCATGCCCACAACGGTGGATCTGCGCCAGGCAACTACTAGTTGTCTAGTATATTGCTGTACTGGACCTTTTTGTCGAAGCCGTGAGGCACACAATAGGGGTGATTGTTGATGGGTAAAAAAAAAATTATTCTATTTAGTCTTTCAGTGAGATTATCAAATAGTATTGGACTCGTATTTTTTGCTTTATCAAATAAATAAAAATTAATAAATAATGCGCATCAAAGTTCGGGAGTGGGTGCGTGTGACGTCACTTTCTCAGTATAAAGTGTAGCACAACGTGACGTCACACGATATGACAACGCACTGTATCATCGTATTTTTAGTAAAAAAAAAATAAATACGTTTCCAATATTTTAGGTTATCAACTGACGAACGAAATAGATATTTTTTGTCAACTACCGTATTTTCGTGTATATATATACCTTCATAGCTTTGCCCTAAAAGGCTCTAAATTTATTTAGGTATTTAGCAATAATAAACCTATATGTAACATCTGTAAAACAATCTGTAATGTAATACATTAAAACAAAATAAACATATATTTTTCTTTTATTTTCATTCTATAATCTAAGATATGATTAAGGCTTCCAAAACGCGTCAAAGCGACAGCGAAGCGACGACGCGTTCTTCCATTTTTTCTGAAATTTCTCTACAGACTACAATTTTCGTGAAAAAGGATCGTCGCACTGTCGCGTCGCATCTTTCTGTTCCCTGCCTTTTGATTGATTTTCAAACTTACATACTAACTATCTATCTTTAGTTTGATAACGAATTGTAAAATGGATCTACGAGTTTGAGGAACTTCTAACAGCGATAAATCAATATTCTTAAGTATTTTGAATGATTTTGCAAAAGTATTCTCTTACTAGTTTCTGTTCTCGAGGGAAACACAGAAATGGCATAATTTTGTTATTTATTTGAGGAATAAAGGGCACAAATTCGATAAGTTTCCATTCAGGTGATAGATAGTTTATTCCTATATAAAGTTTAGTTACCTATCTTAAAGAGGCTACTGATAAAAATGGCTGGATTTCGATCCGAGATTTCTACAAACAATCTTAGTAAGATGCTGGGGAAATTAACACCCTTATTATGGCATCCAAAGAAAAGCGGGATATACTGAAAAATCTCTCTTGAATGGCAATTGAACTGATACTGTCAAGCATAAGCAAGCGGCTAAACGGGATCGAATGCACTTAACACCATCAAAAATGTTTAAGCGGTTTCTGAGATTAGCGCGAGACGCTAGTGAGACAGACACATAAAAAGCACTTTTACCTTTATTTCATTATTAATATTAGGTTTGTGCTTGACCACTATCTCACCTGATGGTAAGCGATGATGTGGTCAACGGTGAAGCATGACGTGAATGAATGCATACCTATTTAGGATGCAAATTTTAGCATTATATTCTCAACACTTTTCTGAATGATTTAGGCGACAGATTCGTCACTTCTTGAAATGACAGCTTTAGAACCGCCAATGAGTTCTATTCTAATATAATACAAATTCGAATCACGATTATGGCTGAAAATTCATGTAATTTTCTATGACTTCAATTTTAAGGTTGCCCTATATCACATTACTTGCTGACCATTTAGTTATTTTTGCTGACAGTTTAGTTATTTGTGGCGACCACTAGAAGCAATTCAATTTACTTTCTATGTTGACAAAATACATTTTATTAGCTGACCATTTAAAAGATAACCGTTTTTTATAAGTAAAGCACAATGTTAGTCTTGAAGTAGTGTGAGAGAGTAGATACTGCACTAGTCGTAGTAGCTGAGCTGGACTATTAGTAGTTAATAATGTGACCCAAAAACTAGTAAACTATTGCCACTTCTGTCTCGACTTGGAGATTAAATTGCAATTTATACCATCTTTAATAAATAACTAACTGCGCCCTTATAGGTTTTTCTACTGATAAGTATGTAATAGTGATGGTAGAGGTGAAAATAAACTCTTCAACGGCTACTGAACAACCTCCGTTTTTCAGACAACAGTTGAAGCACACGTCGACTCTTCTTTGCCCAGAGGTAACTGTGTAGCATCTGCAAAAAAAGATAAACAGGAACTTCTATTATCCATACTAATATTGTAAATGTGAAAGGTTGGATGGATGTATGTTTGTTACTCAATCACACCAGAACGGCTGAATGGTTCTGAATGAAATTTGGCACAGATATTGATTATAGTCTGAAATTTTCGTCCCGGTATTATGTTCCCTTGGGATAAAAAACAACACTATTTACGCTGGCGAAGCCGTTGGACGAAGCTAGTAATGTAATAAAGCGATTGTTAAAGCATGAAAATATATGACAATACCAATCTGATGATTCAGATTACGATATGGTGCCATGTTGGTCTGTCCGGCGAGACTGATTAGTTTAACAAATTAAATCCTTTTTGTAATTAATGCGGTCATCATGGGCGACCGACACTGAGGGCATAACAGCCGGTCCCAGTTCAGATTTTGATCAAATCAGATGGACGTGAATTTGAAACTGATCATTGCTAGACTAAAAAGTTTTTTACCTGGACTTAGCATGTCTCTCAGCATTGAAAAACATTGGATGCACTTCAGTACAACAGCGGGAACATCGCATCTTTCTCCATCAAAACCGGCTGTGCATTGACAGACCGGCTCATTCTTCTCATTCAGGGAACAGACACCATTGTTTGAGCAATACTCATGACACGCATTAAGTTCACAATGTTCTCCGGAGTAACCGTCAGAACAGCTGAAAAAACGAAGATATCTTTGAGTTACTCTATAAAAGATGTAAAAGGCGAATAAGGTGCGCGACCACTACGCCGTACTTCATACGCCCTATGAGTTTATGTGACTTCGATGAGGGAATTCGGTGATTTACCTGCATTTAGGCTGTCCCTCAGTACCGACACTACAGTTTCCTTGCAAACAATAGCCCTTACAAATGGAAATGTCACATCTTTCACCCTCATAACCTTCCTTGCATTCACAGACTGGCTCATCCTCTTCGTTCAGTGAACAGACACCGCTGTTCAAACAATGCTTATGGCACGCGTTTACTTCGCACCTTTCGCCGGTGAAGCCAGTATTACATCTGAAATAACAAAGACATGAAATACACAGTTTAAAATTAATCCAGCCTCTGGGCATCTACAAAAAGTCTAAACACTGCTCGATCTCTAACTAGCTCTGCAACTGAAGTGCAGCAAAATCTGTTTATGGCACGAATAGGGTACTTTCAGTAGTGTAAAATAAATTATGAAATGTGATACAATTTAAAATATATTTAGAAATGTACTTAAATATTCACAAAACCACATTTGGGTCATAAAACCACATTATTGTTTTATTATATTACAATTAAAAATCGATATTTTCAATCTATATGTCGTGAGCTAAAACACGAGCTGCCATGGCGTGACGTCACAGAGGCAACAACTGTTAGTTGTCATCTCAGTTCATCAGTCAGTTCAGTCTAAACAGATATCAACAATAAAAAATGATGTCCGTGTGAACGCTGAACCACCACCGCCAGTCGGTTCCATATTTGGTAGATAATTACTATAAAAATAGTTTAGTTAGTTTTCGAGTAAAACTTTGTGTGTGACTTGATAAACAAGATAAAATGTTCTCATTTTATCTTGTTTCCTTTTGTATCTACTTACATTATTAGCAACATATTGTTACTGCAGTAAATTAGGTTTTGAATCAGATTCAGATATAAATATACCTGAAGCAACGGTAAATTAGATAAGCGATAGGTATTTCACCAATCGCTCTTTAATGATATTCATATAACAACACAGAAAGTAGGTACTTACAATACAGAAAAATAATTTTTCGTGTACCTACCTACCCAAGGTACCTACCAAAGGTCATCGGTAACGGTGGGTATTTATTTTCTTTTTTGATTAATTACCAAATGTGGTCCGTCGGTAGTCACGGACATCAAAAATTATGAATGAGAGCTGGTCGTCACGACTGTTTTGTTTTACCAGTATTACGTCACCAAAATGGCAGAAAGCGTTTTTGGTTTAAATTTCAGTGTATTTTTATGGTAAAAAGGCGTGTTTATTTTGCCGAAACATTTTTATTTTTCGATTTTTATTAGGAAATAAACATTTTTAAGTACTTTTTCAAACATAGTAGAATACCCTATTCACACGCAATAAACGTTTTGACTTTGACTTTGAACCATTGCTAATTTGGGGATGAAATTTGTTGGAGACTGTACCTGATCGGTTTGTCTTTGTCGAATAAACGTTTTTCTATTATGTACTTTTGGTTGATAGAAAGAGTAACTTTCCGTCAAACAAATGTTTACAAGACACTATAAACATCAAGAATTCTGTTTAATAATATTCGACTCGTGACAGGGTTTTAGGTAGATTTTAAAGCTCGAAATCTAAATTTAGGATGGTTTCTTTCTAAGATACGGTTATGGCGATGATGTTGATATATTTTTATTTGAGGTTGGTTTGCTCTTGACTCTAGGATGCTTAAGATCTGTTAACATGTATACTATATAGGGATTGCTTAATATGACGTTAGTTAAAGCAAGCATTTGGGTCAACTCAAACCAATACGCAACATGACGCGACATTGTGCGAACTGTGAACTGTCAAATTTAGGACTTTATTTACTAAACACAAAGTGACTTTATTTACTACATTGAAGTGAGGGGAGAATTCACACCAACTCGCGATGCTTCGCTGCGCAGCACTACACTAACGACAAGCATCGTCGCGTCGCGTCTCGGTGTGAGCAGACCCTATATATCTTGTATAGTATTTAAAATGAGACAAAAATATTTTACCTGCATTCTGGTTGTCCCACAGCATTGACACTACAATCTCCTTGCACACAATAGTTGTTACATATTGAAACTTCGCATTTCTCAGCGGCGTAACCAGGTGTAGATTCAAAACGAGATTCCTCACTCACTTCCGTACCATGGGAAGAAAGCACGCTTACATCTTTTGAATCTGTGTCCGAGTAATTCGGTATTAGACTCTTTAGCTGTTCACAGTTTTGATTGCCTTCAGTTTGTTCCTTTGTTGTATACTTGGCTGCTATATGTTGACAATCAAAACAAGAGGCTGAGTGGTAAATTGAAAATAGTTTAGCCTCCACACCTTGGCTGGGAGTCTTTGGTAATTGCCAAATTGCCATACGATCATCGCCCCTCCAGTACATAAAGTCTTTTGATACGACTAATGATTTTGCACTTGTTTCGTTTTTGATAACATACAATGTCTTTCCGTTCTTTCCATTCAAATTGGCACTTTCAATAGATAACCGGAAAACATCATTCTTATAAATTTTCTCAATCCAGTACATTTTCTTAGTCTGTTGATCAATGGCAAAACTTAGTCGCCAAAAAACATGTTTCTCTATTAGAATTTCTCTCCCGGTGCCATCAAACCGAGCTCTTTCTATCTCATTTTCTGTGATCCAGTATAAATATCTGTAATTTGTAAATAGCTATTTAAATTCACAAAGTTCAATACGACTTTAACTCACGCTCAATCACGTTAACGTAAACATCAATTTGTATTGAAACCAAAGGCCTTAGTGCGAGTTTTTACTCACGCTCAATCGCGTAAACGTTAACGCCAATTTGTGTTGAAACTGATTAAGCGCATTTGGTGGCGGCAAGGCAAAATCTCTTTTTTTGTATACATTTTGACATAAGAGGTCGTTTACGCTATCACGAGTGAGTACGTTAAAAAACTCGCACTAAGCACACAGAGACCTTAGTGCGAGTTTTAGCTCACACTCAATCGCGTTAACGTTAACGTCATTTTTTATTCAAACTGGATAAGCGCTGTCTGGGGACGGTAAGGAGAAACCTCTTTTTTTGTATACATTTTGAATAAAAGAGATCGTTTACGTTATCACGACTGAGTACGTTTAAAAACTCGGAATAAACACACTTATTTTTAATTTCGTATACTAAACTGACATTTGGAGTTTGACCGGGTTAGTCACATTATCCATACTAATACTCGTATTATAAATGCGAAAGTAACTCTGTCTGTCTGTTTGTTACCTTTTCACGTTTAAACCGCTGAACCGATTTAGATGAAAGTTGGTAAGTTGTTTGAGACCCGGGAAGGGACATAGGCTACTTTTTTTCATAAAACACGAAGGGGAGAAATGGGGGGTGGGGTAGTTTTGTATCAAGCTTCTCTGAACCGATTTAGATGAAATTTAGTATGGAGATAGTTTGAGAATCTGAGAAGGACATATGATAGGCTACTTGCATAAAACACGAAGGGGGAGGAATGGGGGGAGGGTTAATTTGGTATTTAACTTCTAATCATGGAACTTCTTCTTATTATGAATCTAATTAGATGAAATATGGTATGGAGATAGTTTGAGAACCTGAGAAGGACATAGGCTACTTACATAAAACACGAAGGGGGAGAAATGGGAGAGAGGGTTAATTTCGTATGTAACATCTTATCATGCAACAAAAAAACGCTTTAAAGGGTGTTGGGGTTGTAAAGATATGATTTACAAATTTTCTTCATGAAGAAGAATTTTGACAGGTATAAAGATAGAAAACGTTAGTTAAGAAAGGATTTTTGTAAATTCGAATTTTAAGGCTGTAAATGGGGAAAGCTGAACTTTGTATGAAACTTTTTATTGCGGCTTCCGATTTGGTTGAAACTTTGCGGGTATGTTTTCGATAACAAATGATTGAGATCTGCATATTAATTTAGATTATGTAATGGGATGAGGCTTCGTATTACACATAGGTGCCAATAATTTACAGAAAATGGTCTATCAAATACAAAAAAAAATATCTATCAAAATCTTTTTTCATAGTATGGACGGTGTTTCCATCCTTAAATTTTCGAATGCCACCATTTTTTTACTTCTGCAGAGTTACAATGGCCAGACCTTTTATATTAATCATTATTTGTAAATTTTTACTCATTTAAAAAATATACAACATTTAGTATGAATTTTGTGAAAAATGCATATTGTTTATTTCTGTTCCGTGGTTTATTATATAGGGTTAGCAAGACACGCTTAGTTGACGAATATTACCAGAACCTTTAGCCACCATAACATATATTTACATAATTTATAGCCTATGCCTTTTCGAAAAGTGAAAATATTCTAATGGTTGTGCAGATCACTCGTCCTAAATTTAGATAGGCCAAGGCATTTATGACATCACATACGAATAATGACCTGGTGCTTAGCTGAATCCGGTAAGACTGGAAGCCGACCCCAATATAGTTGGGAAAAGGCTAGGCAGATGATGATGATACGATTAATGACCTGACATCACACAAAAAGCCGACAACGCGCAGTTTGAGTTTTCGGTGCGATTTGAACATATCGTAGGCCAGTTGCCCGGGTGACAGGGTTGATCCCTCTCGGAGAAGAAGGCATCGGGGAAGCAACCGCCTTGATGCATATAACGTCGAAACCTCGCCTGCATCATAGACAGGCGGTTTTAGTGAGGATAAAATCTCACACTCCCTGGTCTTTCCCCAAGTCCAGGCGCCTTTTGAAGGTTACCCCCGTAAACAAAAAAAAACGCCAGTTGCCCAAACCAAACACAAAACCCGTCTGGTCGGAGGATCCTCCCTTATCAATTGAGGTTTGCGGGACCTTCCACCCTGTTCCGCATACCTCCATACTTCCACATTATAGTTGTTAAAATTATGAATATTCAGTTTAGTTATAAAAGATAGTAAAAACCACCCTGCAATGGTCTACAATTTTATTTCATCTTTTTTATGTGCCGCAACCACTGCGCCGCTGTCTTCAACCAGTGCGTCCTACCTGTTATGACCTACGGCGCCGAGACATGGACACTCACAATACGGCTGATTCATCGGTTCAAAGTTGCTCAACGAGCTATGGAAAGGGCTATGCTCGGAGTCTCAGTCAGAGAACCAAAGTTGCCGACATAGCTCACGGAATAAGCAAGCTAAAGTGGCAATGGGCCGGCCATATAAGTCGTAGGACCGATGACCGTTGGGGTAGACGTGTTCTTGAGTGGAGACCGCGAATTGGAAAACGTAAGGTGGGGCCCTCAGGCTAGGTGGAGTGACGATCTTCGTGGGGTGGCTGGTAGCAACTGGATAAGAGTTGCCGAAAATCGAAGCAAATGGCGTGCAATTGGAGAGGCCTATGTCCAGCAGTGGACTGCTATAGGCTGATGATGATGATGATGATGTGCCGCAAATTTTACCGGTGTGTGTATGAATATTATATCACTAGTAACGTACCCTCCACAGCTGTCTAAGGCGATATCCAAGCAGTACGCATTCGTCGTTACTATATGATTTTCTTTAACTGCTTTATCAGAAGATGCAGTATTTAATGGAAACGAGTAAATATAATATCCGTCCTTCCAAAACAGTAATTGTGTGACCGGGTCGTAAGCAACCCTCACGCTTGCCCTGGTTGTTGTTTCCGTAACTAAATGTTGTATTTTCCTGGTTGATAGGTCAAAGCTGGATATTGACACGGTCGGGTAGTTGTTGTCAGCAAAGATTACCCTGTTTTGAACTGGATCATATGTTGTGGATATAATATCTTTAGCCGACGGAATGTCTTCTGTGTGCGTAAGTGTTCCATTGTAATAAAACTCTAATCGTTTCTCTATGCCCATGACTATGTCTGAAATATGAAGATAAGATTTAATTAATAGTACATTATGGTACAAGTGTGCTTTGTTGGTGATTACCGCTGAGGCGCCATTGAGACCCGAGCCGTAGGTGAGGGTCTTAAGAGAGCCGAAGACGGTTATCGTCAATACACAAGTGTACGTATCATACGACGTTTTTCAACAAACTTGTGAAGAAAATAATACAAAGAAATCATTTTCAACAGTAAAAACGAGTTATGAAAATTTTTTCGCAATGGCGGGCAAATTAATCAGTTTTCCTATGCGCGCACATTTAACAATGGCGATCGGCCATAGACTAAAAGAATGAGGTTTCTTTTTTTTTTGGCTTTTCGTGGATAGTGTTTTAGCCACGTACAAAATAGGGAATTTAATTTTTTCTTTATTACAGAGCAAATTAAAATTTATATTTGAGTGAAAGTTTTATTTATTAAGCACGTACAAGTTGAAATTATCTATTTAAATACGAAGTTGCATGAAATGCGCAAGCAATAGGTACATTAATTTATTTGTACTATTGAGCACGATCTTTTTTGTATCGAAACTTTTTTAAGAACAAAGCAACTTAACCAATAAATTTAAAAACTACTCTATAACTCACTTGTGAATAATAGTAATGAAAAGTCACAGTTTGATAACAGGTATCATTATGTGCCTAATTGCGGTGAAATTAGAGCCACTTTATGAGCAAGTGTGTTGAAAAAACTTTTTTTCCTCATTGTTTCAATACGCTGCTCATACAAATGATTTCCAAATGACTTGCATTCCTACCAGTCTCTGAACGTAGTTCTCGAGAGGGATCTCTTGAGAACTACGTTCTAAAATTTTGTACTTTCAAAGAATTTTCAAAAGTAACATAGTAAATTATTGTTATAATGGACAGTTTTATCGTTAAACGGTTTAAAAATCCTGAAGCTTCAAAATTTATATTTTCGTTGATTTTTACATTTATTGGACAAAATCTAAATAAATATGGAATACAAAAACGCCAAACGACATAGTAAGGACCATGGCACACCATTGACCTGGTGGTCTTATATAGAAAGAGACGTCAAACAAGCCCAATAGGGAACATTACTGCCAAATACTCCCGCCAGATGGCGCTTGACGGAGTGGAGTAAATAAATTAACAACATTACGACTACTACTGTTTGTGGTAACCGAACTTTATTTACTATTTTTAAGAATAATTAGCGTTCAAAAACCAAATAATAATAATGCTATCTGTTGGTCAAGAATGCATCAGTGTTTTGTTTTTCAGAAATAAAACCGGCCATAATGATCCTAAAAAGCAGGCCGGCCGGCTTGACAGTTTGGTTTGTTTACTCTGATTCCTGTGGCGCCATCTGAGCTCAGCTTTGCGGATAGTTCCCTATTGTCAGAATAGACAACCCAGAAAGAACAACTTTACGCAGAAAACTCTGACGACCCGACGTTATTATATTGGGACCGGAGTAAAAAAAACACGAGTACAAATATACAAAATTGATCTCTAAAATAACTTTCGAATCAAGATTTCGGAGCGAAAATTATCACAAAATTAAAGAGTGTGATTGGTAGAATGAACTGTCAACCGCTAAACATACCGTACCTATCACTTTACTTGCATTTAATTTGTGGTGCGTCAATATTCCAAAAACCACGGATATCAGCGGATACTAGTCATCCACACGGAATATATTATAGCGCATAGTGTGTTACATAATATAATTATATAATTTATTCATTCATCAAGACATATCAAAACAGTTTACAAATAAAAGATACAATAAAAGGCAAAGTAGAGGTGGTGGAACTCTGACGTCTAAACTAGGCAGATTCCTGTACCTTAGAAGTCAGGAATTGCTTACACTCTATATTCCCTTAGCGACTTTTCTGGTGGCTCGACGCCATTCGATTTATATCACACCGATAAGCGATTTTTACTAAGCGAAATTGCAAGTACGTCAATTCAATCTATATACACTTTAAATTTCCTTAGATAACAAAAAAAAATATTAAATTAGGTAACCTAACCAATTCCAAGATAAATTGTTAAGCACTTTTTCGTTTTGATAGTAATTTGGGTGCGATTCTGCTTAGCGTTAAAATGTATGCCAATACGTCCTAAACAGAATAAAATTACCAAAAAATAAATTTTTATCGTTCAAAAATGTATACTCACTCCAAGAGAAGCTGTGCACTAAAGCCACTTCCAGCGCTAACAACGCTAACACACGCATGTAATACATCTTACAACGTACAACATACAACGTGGTTTCAACAAAACTATATGACACGTCCACTCTCGATGTCAGCTCGTTGATTACAAAAAAGAACTGACAATTTTAGCTAGTAACTATTGCTCAAAACCCATTTCCTGTTGGGAAGACTTCATTTGATAAGCGGGCTTCATATGGGTTTGTTATATTTTTAAACAAATTCGTTATTATTTAGTCATTTAAATTTTTGCATGTTGATAGTCTAACCGTTGGTTTCCTGTGAACATAGATAATATATTTATCAATAGGACGCAGACATGTAAGTTACAGAGACGCTCGCTGATAAGCGGGCCATTTATGTGGGAATGTTGTATTTATTAAATACTAGCTGGTGCCTACAGAATTGTATACTTTGAAGATTAGCCTATGTCCTTCTCCAAGATCAATTCTATCTTTATAGCCAAATTCATCAATCTTGATTCAGGGTTTAGGCGTGAAAACATCATAAACAGATCTACACTCACATTTATAATATTTGTATGAGCATAAGTATCGAAGTATGCATTTGTATTAAGTTGATGCTCCTTGTAGCATCCTAACGGCTGTATGAATTTAATGAGATGTCTATCAACTCATCTAGATAGTGCAATAGCCAGGAAGAGGGCTACCGAATTATGTTTTGCGTAAAGTAACTGACTTAAAACGCATGCCTCCGACTGCATTTTATGCTTTACGTCTGGTTCGCATCTTCTCATTTCATTTTATTTACTTTATGTTTAATAGTTTACATCTTTTTAAATCGATATTATACAGTCAGTATTTACCTTATTTAAAAAAAAATACGTATTACAAAAATATTACTTCTTTTGGGTTAAAAACTACGAATTTCAACCCCTAATGGCATGAAAATATAACTTCTGATGAGGTTATTATATTACCACCGCTTGAGGTTCTTTGTAGTCGCAGTGGCAGCGCAGCGTCACCAAAGCACGACGCACCACCATCGTTGAACATAGCCACCTTATTTGACGATACTACTTTTCACCGCGCAGCTTCTCTCACCTACACACTCCCTGTTCTTATCCTCATCACTGCCACTGTGACAAATTTGTTAACAGCCTCGGTCACCACGGCCTCTCATGCAGCTCAAATGTGAGTCACATATCGCGGCCCTCGAACATCAACGACATCAAAGTGGTCTTATCGCCATCCCGGACGTATTAGAACCCCATGGCCTGGAACACGACGATGAAAAAAGTCCGGACGCCATGTCTTTGTTTCCATGGAAGATGGGTAGGCCTTTGGTGCGGGACGCTACTTGTGTCGATACTCTTAGATCACATAATTAGCTTTAATGTTGTTTCTCTTTACCTAAACAGGCTAACAGTTTTGTTTGTGACTAATAAAAAAAAAACTCTTTTCAGTGCAACTCAAACCAGTAAATATTTCAACATTTTCACCGTTCTAACAATACGTAAAGTGTTAATAAGCAGTTATAAATTATGAGGGAACAATCATAACCCTCCTTTTGGCTTTCCTATAGTCGTGTAAAATTATCTCACTGTTACCGCTGTTATCACTGTTACCGTTTGTATCTGCTACGGCTTACCCTAGTATATTGGGCCTGCTTACAAAGTTAAACAGAGTCGAAGCGATAAGCTCAAAATGTACATAGCATATTGACCCCTATCTCCACGACGTAATGCACACATTTCTATGCAGATAAAAAGACGCGCGCATTCGACCTTCGAATTTTCGAATCAGATCGTCAATTTAAGTCGGTACCATTTAATTATCCGCCGGATCCAGTAAAAATCTATCGGACACTTGAAAATACTCGGTGAGAAAATACTTTTGCGTAAAATAGGAGCACTTTTTACGAAGCTGATAGGGACGACACAATAACATTATACTTGTAAAGGGCCCGCTTGCACCACAAACTTTACTCAGAGTTAGTTGCTAACATGAGGTTAAGTAAATAAACATGACATAATTGGCCGTGTTAGTTAACAACTCGAATAGATAACCCAGCGTGGAGCAAGCGGGCCTTAGGTTGTTCTTTTGCACTCAAATGTGTTGAGTATGTTAACATACTGTTTTAACTATTTAAATATTCAATCTCTTCTCTATCTCTAAATAATATAAATCGAAATCGCAAATACGTATTACTCCTCTTAGGTCCACTTGTACGAAAATTTAACTCACAGTTAGTTGACAGTTGAAATTGACAGTTCGTCATACAATTTTGTCGTGTTTACAACTAACTTTGATTTAAGTTTTTCTTGCAAGCGGGCATTGCTTGGTTAAGGGTACACTAGTCGACGGCACGAACTATTTTGTGTGCGGGGTTAAAATCCATTTTATATGAACCGACAACACGTGCGGAAGAGATAGATGCTGTGATGAGCAGTAGGAAGCTAGTTCGCGTACGAATACAGACTTTTGCAAATTTGTAGCGAAATGGATAATGATTTAGGACGAAACCGAGCGCGCGAAATTTTATAAACAGACCTTTGGCAGTCTAGATATCATGAAAAAACGACTAAATTTATCTGTTAAAAATAAAATTATTTGCATTGTTGAACTACAAAATTGCAAAACGGCCTTCTTACAGGGCCGTTTTGCAATTTTTGCTTATGATATTTATTCGCGCCCAAAAGTGCGTTAAAATTAGTGTCGTAATGTGGAACTTTCGACGCTCATAACTTTCAAATATTTTCTTTTTCTACTTTTTTGCTTCCATACAGGACTAGATAATGATGAGACAAATTGATATCACTTTTTATTTTGAACGTACATCGTCAAACAGTGGAATAATTTTAGACTACGTTTGTATGGAAGAATTTTCGACTAGTGTAACCTTAAACCACGCAACCGATTTTGATATGGTGTCCACTAAAAGAAAAAGCCATAAACGAGGAAGGTTTTCGAAGGTATATAATTGCCCCGTGTGAAGCTGGCCGGGTTGATTTCCATGAATAATTTTACATGAAGTAGCTGACTATCTGACTTCCACAATACAGAAACTAGCTAACACGATGCCCCTAGCTATGATAAGTTGGCTAGCGGAGTGTAAGTCATCGACAGCCGGTACTGCAGTGGTTGGCCGAGGACTTGTTAACACATACGTCAACAGATGCAGTATATAGATGACCAGATGCCTTAGACAAGTGCCGTTCTATCATCAATTGCCTAGTGCTATCTAAATGTCACGCGATCAATCACAAATGTTTTGTTATGTCGACAATCGTCATTGCTGACAGAATAACACTTGTCTAGAATCTCAGTACTTCAGGCCCTTTTTAGGGTTCCGTACCCAAAGGGTAAAAACGGGACCCTATTACTAAGACTCCGCGATCCGTCTGTCTGTCTGTCTGTCCGTCTGTCACCAGGCTGTATCTCGTGAACCGTGATAGCTAGACAGTTGAAATTTTCAGAGATGATGTATTTCTGTTGCCGCTATAACAACAAATACTAAAAACAGAAGAAAATACATATTTAAGGTGGGCTCTTATACAACAAACGTGATTTTTTTGCCGTTTTTTGCTCGATATTAATAACGGCAACAGGTAGACGCTTGAAATATTCACGGAATATTTAGTTGTATATTCACTTCAAAACATAATAATTATTAAATTCAAATAAAATAAATTGAGGGGGGCTCCCATACAACAAACGTGATATTTTTGCCGTTTTTTGCGATAATGGTACGGAACCCTTCGTGCGCGAGTCCGACTCGCACTTGGTCGGTTTTTTTAAATCAAAAACTACACAATAGGTACTTTCGCGCTACTTTTATTTTAAGAAATCAGTCATTCTATCGATGAAGGTGTTAAAATTGATCAAATAATAACAGATTTTCACTAAATACATTATGAAGGAATATGCGGTACTTAAATATAAAGAAAACGTTTTTTTTGTCTGTATGTCTGTCTGTTTCTTAATCTTCGAAATGCCTGCACTGATTTTGATGGGGCTTGGGGACTGGCGGATAGCTGACGTAATAAGTATTAGGCGATAGGTACCTACTATCGGGTCAAAAAGTAATATATATAGAATAGAGATAACATCATAGAACAATTGAATAGAGATAAAAGTATTTGTCAAACGATTATTGATAAAATTTTAATTAATAAAAAAATTAGGACATTAGTTATTAAGTTTTAAAGAAAAAAAAACTGTTTTTCGAGGTACTGTTGACCATAGTAAACTTTAGAGGTTAATAAAATGATCAATAATCATCAAAACAATATGCGGATTTTTCTATAATATACAAATTACCATGTTCCATGCATCGAATGTATCTTATGCATTAAATAAATTTATGACGGTAGGTATTCTTTTTTGATAGCTCCTACATATTGTTCTATTTTCAATTCTACGTATTTTCCACTTTGTCTCAACTTTATACGTATGTTAGAAGCAAAGATAGTGTGTGGAAGTATTTGATAAAAAAAAAAAAAATATATATATATATAGGTATGTCGAAACACGACGACAAAAAAAATTGGTCGCCGTGGATCGGCGCGGGCCTAACTTTTTCTTATTGTATTTTTAAAGTATTATTGTTATATATTTTTAACATTTGTATTGATCACGCTTACAAAGAATACACAATATTTTTCAAGTCAATTCTTTCTACATTTCGAAAATTTTCACCTCGTCGGTACCTAAGAATTGTAACAAAATAATCTTATTTATGAACATTGGCATTTTACATCATTATTAGAAATGTATTCATTGTGAGCGTGATCAATACGATTAGTTGAAATAAGGTTAAAAAAATATATAATTATATCGCCAACTAATTCTTGGCCAACTTAGTTTTGATATTAAAATTAAAACCACTTGTCTATTTTGCTTTATCGTATTCATCATATTATTGTTTTCATTTGAGTTTTCAGAAGACTCATTAGTGTAAACCCTTAAGAAATATGAGGCACTTAATTGTAATGTATGTCAAAATTACTTTTACTAATACCTTACTCGTTCTATTTTATTCTTGAAGATTTTCAACACTTTTCTATATGGTCATTATTCATTTTAATTAAAATGAATAACTAAAATGAGTCACTTAGGGGTACACTAGTCGACGGCACGAACTATTTTGTGCGCGGGGTTAAAATGCATTTTATATCAACCGACAACACGTGCGGAAGAGATAGATGCTGTGATGAGCAGTAGGAAGCGTTCGTTCGCGTACGAATACACACTTTTGCGAATTTGTAGCGAAATGGATAATGATTTAGGACAAAACAAGACCTTTGGCAGTCTAGATATCATGAAAAAACTACTAAATCTATCTGTTCAAAATTAAATTATATGCATTGTTGAACTACTAATCTATCCCTGTATGGAGGCCGTTTTGCAATTTTCTGTCTTTTTATGGTATTTATTTGTGCCCAAAAATGCGTTAAAATTAGTGTCGAAATGTGGAACTTTCGACGCTCATGACTTTTAAATATTTTACTTTTTTGCTTCCATACAGCGCTAGATAATGATGAGACAAATTGGTATCACTGTTTATTTTGAACGTACATCGTCAACCAGTGGAATAATCCCTAGACTACGTTTGTATGGAAGAATTTTCGACTAGTGTAACCTTAAAACAAAGAACTAGATATTTCGAGGTAAGCTAAACAAAAGACCAATGAAGAATTTGATTTTATAAAATTAATTGGTTCAAGTTCCAACCGTTGCAGGTAGATTCAAAATTAATGGCGGCGTCGAACACTAAGTGAGTCGCTGTGTAGTAGCAAAAGTAATTTTGGTTATATCTGAGAATCTCTACTTATTTATTTACATATGTACATTATTATTTACAAACTAATATTAGAACTAAAATAAGAATAAACATATGTACAATTACGGAGCGTCAAAAAATTCATCCACATCGCTGTCAACAGGAAAAGTGCCTAGAAGGCTGGCAGCATTGCCACGTTGGATGGCAATGCTGATTCTTTTGCCAAAAAAAAGGCCAGCCCTCTGGTATCGTGAAGAGTCGACCAACCGCTTGGCGATATCCCGAAATAATAGGTGTGCACTCGGACCCCACGGCCCTAGTGTTAAAAATCTCTTCGTTCAAGATTAAAGTTCTCAGTAGGTACCTCCAGAAAAACGGTGTACTCGAGGGTATCAAGGGGTAGTTGGTAGGGGTGCCTCAAACACCCCACCGGCCATGATTAGGTACAGTCGCGCTTTGTGAGACGAGCTCGCTGAATGATGATTCAATTTGTACATATTGTTTACTTAGATTTTTCTGAGTAAACAATATGTACAATGAATTCATTTGTTTTCATTTTGTAGGAGTGTCTTGAACAACGTGGTTTTGTTGTCTTAATTGGGTGTTAGGGATGCAGACAAATTACTTTCAACGATAAATTAATTAAAGATGGATTTATTGAGCCTTATCTTCTTACTACATATTGTTATGTCACCAGCATCTTTCATGGTTCAGACATTTCTCCCTACAAAATCAATATAGTTTTCCAATCGTATCACCAAGGAATCTACTTACAATTTTAATAATGTTGATAGTAGATATTTATCCAATGTCTTAATTTTATACAAAGGCAGTGACCAAGAGCTTCCAATATTCTTCAAAAAGAGACTTAATTCTTCAAGATGAAGACAACTTCAATGAAGGTTTCGTCCTACGCATACTTTTGAATGAGGTTTAAAACTTTCAGCCAATATGCTGTTTATAGATATCTTTTTTACAAAGTCAGGCTTTTTGTTTGCGTGTGTGGCCAATATTAAAATTGCGGGAAATATTAATTACTGATAAGTTACAATGAATTTGAAGTTTATTTAGTTCATTTTATTAATTTTGTTTTCCATTGCAAATTGTAATAGTAGTAAGTACCTAATGAATTAAACATGAAGACTGATTCATCAAGTTTGTTTTTCCAATTTATTTTAAAAGATTTTATATTAAATAAACTTTGTTTATAAATTAATATTTTAGTGGATATTGATCGATTAATAATAAAGAAGTCATAATCATAATCAGAATCATTCATTCAATTTTATTGTTGTGAAAAAGATTTTGTGGTAAATGATATAAAATTATTACTTATAAAAAAAAATGTTTTATACTAACATTAAAAAAATAAAGATGTCCGGCCTTTTTACGCAAATGTCCGGCTAAACCAACTGGTCTGGCCGGTTTTAAGATCTTAAGATCTGGTTTTCTTTTTCGGTTTTAAGATCTGGCAACACTACCTATAGCGGAGCCGATGAGAAATGCCATCTTCTGACCACTTTTTATTGTTCGTGTTATAACATAAAATATTCCTAGTACTTACTAACCTATGGCACTCGGCAGTAGAGTTGCATTCAACCAAATTGAATATTAGTTAGGGATTAATCATAGTGAACAACTCACTGTAAACCAGTCCGTATAGTAATCGAAGTCGTGAGCCAAAACTCATGTCGCTAAAGTCACAGATAATATAATACTAGCATACAGATGCCTTGATGCCCATCCCATACAAAGAAATCGTGCCGATGTAACTAGCGTTTTTCGTCTGATTAGGACGAATCAGGACGATTATTTTTATAAGTAATTTGATCGCGTTCGGTTCCGTTCCACGGCTATAGATGGTTTTAGCAGCGACTTAAGGTAAAAGGATTTTCTCGGTTCGTGACTGTTTTTTATTCTTTAAATACTGTGACGATTTGTTTTATATTATTTTTTTGCACGTTTTTACAGTTTCACTAAAATGTCATACAATACAAATTAAACAACTAATAAAAAAACTTTTTTGCAAAAAAATACTACCGACTTCCAAATAAAACACTACAAAGTGAAAAATAACTTTATTTTTGGAAGTCGGTGTCCATAACGCAACAAATTGGTACCTACGAAAGAAAATAAAGTTATTTTTCACTTTGTAGTGTTTTATTTGGAAGTCGGTAGTATTTTTTTGCAAAAAAGTTTTTTTATTAGTTGTACCTACCTAATAGGCAAGTTGTTTAGTAAGTTTCCTATAACGCCAGAATAGATTATCCGAATATCATGAAACTTGAACAAAACCGATCAAATGAGAGATCTGCTTACCCTTAAAGAGCGTACTGGCGTGATGTTATGTTATGAAATGGCATAAACAATTGTTAACACTTTCAAATTGTATCAAATAGAAATATTATGTTTTAAATTGTAATCGATTCTATTATAAAATTATTAATGATCTGTGGTAATTAAGTGTCGGGTAGTTAATAAAATAAAAAAAAATGTAACGTCACTGGTGTGCTATGGCGGTGGCAACGTAAGGAGCGGTTGACTCGATTTTTTTGTAAAACTAAAGTAATAAATTAATCTCTAATATTGTTGGCACAAGCATTATTGTTTTATTTTAAAAGTTCAGAAGTCGGATAAACCACGTCAACCGAGCGGTCTAAGGTAAAGGTTGCAGAAAATCGGGTGAGTCTTTATTGATATTTTTATGTGAGTTTTGTACTCGACTAACATTCAGAACTGATTATTCTGTTCTAATAAGTATTGATGTTGCCTCATTATGTGTCTAATATCTTAATAACAACCGAACGAAGAGTCATTATTAGGTACATTATAATGCATTAAGGGGCATTTTTTTTTTGTTGTTTCGAACATTTTCATATCTACCCTCAATTTTTATTACAAAATATTTAAATCGTTCGCTTGAAATTATGAGCTTATGTTAAATTATTTCAGCAAACATTGTTACCAAGTAAGTACTTATGATACATTGTTCTGGTTACATAATTATATAAGGGAATTCATCCACGATATTTCGAACACGGATTGTTGTTGTGAATCAAATTGAATTGGTGGAACATTTATGTGCCTACATTGGTAGACCGTACCACTAACAAAACAGAAATCGGAGTGTATTGAGCATATTTTCACCTACCGCCAGAGTTATTTTTATTATCAGCTAACTTGTATCTGTTATCAGTTATCACAAAACTGTTATGTTACAATTTTTATATTCAAATAACTACAAAGTTAAATAATAGTTTAATTATCTTTCATTTAAATACAGTCGATATGAAATGAGTGAATGTAGCACTAATGCCATATACCATTTACAGTTATCTATCATTGTCGTTCCTTTTCCTTTGCTATCCTCACCTTACCAATCCAAAATGGGTACACCTTCTCCTGTTAGGTCTCGATCACGGAGCCGTAGTACCCGTAAAAACTTATCTCACAAGAGTACGCGGTCTCGCTCACGTGATACGAGTAGTAAGCGTAAGTCTCGTAAACAATCGGGAAAGTCAAGAAAACGTCATAAGAGATCAAAATACTATTCGAGCGACTCTTCATCAAGCTCGAGTGATTCATCACCGATTAGACATAAACATCGAAAGTTAGAACGGAAACGCTGTGAATCTGTAACCAGTCGTTCAGACACGTCCGTTTTGGAAAAATTAGTGGTTGCTCTAAATGATTGCAATAGCGCCGGGTCTCTTGGTGAATCTGGCCTTCACGGATCTCAAAACGTTATACCAAATTTTGACCCTCAGACTAAAACACAGACAATGAAAACTTGGTTAGCTAAAGTCAACGAATCAGCTCATGTGTATGGCTGGTCGGAGAGGCAAACTATTTTTTATGCATTACCCAGACTTTCAGGACTTGCCAAGAGATGGTATGACGGTCTGACTAGCATAAAGTACACATGGGCTGAGTGGGAAGAAAAACTTATAGCTGCTTTCCCATGTGAGCAGAATTACGGTGAACTTCTTCTCGAAATGCTTAATAGACGTTCCAGGAGAAATAAATCCTTGGAAGAATATTATTATGATAAAGTCATGTTTATAAATAGATGTGAACTGACAGGCAAGCAAGCAGTAGACTGCCTTAGTCATGGCATTTATGATAACAATATTCGAATGAATGTTCAGGGAGCGAATTTCCAGGAGCCCGAAGAAGTATTAAAATATTTTCGGAATATTCACTCTAAATGGAACGATTCATCCAATAAAATTGTATCCAACACGCGTGATGTTAGCCAGTCTAACTCTAATGTCGGTAAGGCAGTAAGTTCACAATCGAAACGCCAGTTTAGATCGCCGGTAACTTGTTATAATTGTAAGGAACAAGGGCATGTAGTAACCAACTGCACAAAACCCGTTATTAGATGTAAGAGATGTCGTCAATACGGTCATTTAGAGCAGAATTGTACTACTATTTCGGGCACCGCGACTGACACACGACAGACCACGAATATCACTAATAACGTAACAAAAAGTATACTTAGTATTTCCCAGGGTAGTAATAAGGGCGATAAATATTTTAAACAAATGACTATAAACGATAGGTCTATTAGAGCATTTGTCGATTTCGGTAGTCACTGTACATTATTAAGAAAGGATATCGGAGAACAACTCGGAATACACATTGATTACAGTAATTTACCGACACTGAATGGATTTGGTAAAGGAACGGTCCTGCCAAGTGGTCGCATTACAGCCAGAATTAGACTTGATGGTCTCGATGAGACTGTTGTAGTGTATCTAGTTGAGGCTCACTTACTTACAACAGATGCTCTTATAGGACATTCATTAACTGAGTTACCGGGTGTTAGGGTTTACAAGTCGGATACATCTCTTTTTCTTTACAAGGAACCACCTGGTAATGGAAAAGTTGCAGTAACTTGTTATGAAAATAGTTTAATACATGGAATGGCTACTATTCAGGTATGCACAGATTCTAAAGTAACCGGTCTAATTTATATCAATACAGACTCTTGTATGAAAAGTGGACAAGAATATTTAATCCTTCCTGGTCTTTACACTATTGATAAAGGAGTAGGGTCTATTATTGTAATCGGACTGAGTTCGGAGCCTTTTATATTAACTTTAGGTACATTATTAGCTAGGGCACTTTATTTGACTGGTAATTTGCCGCCAACGGCACAAGTTACTAATAGAGACATTAATTCAGATACGAATAATATATTACACATTGATAGTGTGGATCAACCTATAACTTCTGATCAAATTATAGTTGACGATGAATTAGAAAATGAATACCGCGAGAAACTACGTGTATTGCTAAATGCTAAACGTGACTGTTTTGCTTTCTCCTTGGAAGAATTAGGTGAAACCTCACTAGCTGAGATGCATATTCAGTTAAAAGATCATAATCCAGTTACTTACAGACCCTATCGTCTTTCATTGTCTGAACGCGGACATGTAAAGACAATTGTGAATCAACTGCTTGACACGGGTATAATTCGAGAATCCACATCGGAATATGCTAGCCCCATTATTCTTGTTGCTAAGAAGAATGGTGAAACTAGATTATGCGTGGATTATAGGGCGCTGAATCGAAAGACATTAAGAGAAAAATTTCCGATGCCCTTAATAGATGATCAAATCGATAGCCTCTCGGGTCAGGTTTTCTTTACCACACTTGATCTGAAATCCGGTTATCATCAGGTACCAGTTTCAGAGCTTTCAAAGCATCTTACAGCGTTTGTGACACCCGATGGGCATTACGAATACAACCGAATGCCCTTTGGATTGACAAACGCACCAGCCGTTTTTCAAAGACTTGTTTTGAACCTTCTGCAACGGCGCAATATACCTGGTGTACTAGCATATATGGATGACATTATCTTAGCGTCAAAAACCATTGATGAGGGGCTGGCAAAACTAACATCTGTCCTTGACCTTATTCGGGAAGCGAATCTTACTCTGAATTTGACTAAATGCCATTTCTTTAAAAGAACAATAGATTATTTGGACTTTGAGATCTCTTCAGAGGGTGTTCGTCCCGGGCTCAAGAAGATTGAGGCGGTTAGTGCGTTTAAGACACCTCAAAACGTCCATGAAGTACGGCAATTTATAGGTCTAGCGAGTTTCTTTCGCCGATTTGTTGCCGGATTTGCTACTATCGCAAGACCCTTAACCTGTCTCACGAAAGCCAATACCGCTTGGAGATGGGAAACTGAGCAAGAGAAGTCATTTACGACTTTAAAAAAGATGTTGACTCAGAGACCCATTCTTACTATTTATAATCCTGAATATCAGACGGAGCTTCACACCGATGCAAGCTCCTCTGGTTTAGGTGGGATTTTGCTTCAACGGGCAGGAGATTCGAAACCATTACAAGCTGTGGCCTATTTTAGTCGGCAGACGACTGCCGAGGAACACCACTTCCACTCTTATGAACTAGAGACCCTTGCTGTGGTCGCATCACTAAATCGATTTAGGGTTTATCTTATCGGAATTGACTTTAAGGTCCTTACCGATTGTAATGCGCTTCGGACGACATTAACAAAAAGAGACTTAATTCCAAGAATAGCCCGATGGTGGCTGACTGTTCAAGAATATTCGTTCACTATCGAATACCGAGCAGGAACTCAATTAGCTCACGCTGACGCACTGAGTCGTAACTCATTAGAGGAATCTGAATGCGAACTGTTGTCAGTGATGCATATCAGTGATGTTCACTGGCTGCAGTCCGTACAGATGAGCGATCCTCGGTTGTGTCACGTAAAAGCCATTTTAAATACAAATTCAATTGAAGCTAAAGATGTTCGCAGCAAATATGAATTAAAGGATGGTAAAATATTTAGGAAAATAGGGGGAGAATTACGTTGGGCTGTACCTAAAGATGCCCGGTGGAAAATTTGCCAACTGTGTCACGATGATGCTGGTCATTTCTCATATGAGAAGACTATGGAAAAGGTTAAACGGGATTACTGGTTTCCAAGAATGACGCAATTTATTAAAAAATATGTAAGAGCGTGTATCCCATGTGCCTACTCTAAGCAATCTGGCGGGAAGAAACAAGGTCTTCTCCACCCAATTCCAAAACCCGATATCCCTTTTCATAGTCTCCACATAGACCACTTAGGACCTTTTATAAAAAGCAAGAAAGGCAACACATACATTTTAGGAATTATAGATAGTTTCACAAAGTTTATAATTCTTCGTGCCGTTAAAAATACGAAAAGCAAAACATCGATAAATGTGCTGAATGATGTATTTTCTCTTTTTGGCACGCCTAAAAATTTAATTTCTGACAGAGGTACAAGCTTCAACTCCAAAGAGTTCCAAACATTTGTCCAGACTAACGGAATAAAACATACACTTAATGCGGTTGCTACGCCCAGGGCAAATGGACAAATTGAAAGATACAATCGTTCAATTTTGTCATCATTGATTGCGTTGTGTCACGGAAATGATGATAAACACTGGGACAATCATATAATGAAAGTCCAATGGAGTTTAAACAACACGGTTAATCAAGGTACCGGCAAAGCACCCACTGAAATTATTTTTGGAAAACCCAGCGTTAATGTAACTGAAGGACATCTACATGAGATAAGTCCTAATGAAGGTATACCGAGCAACACTTTACAAAAAATTCGGGCAGATGCTAGTGCTAATATTAGGCAACAGCAAGACGATATGAAACAAAGATATGATAAGAAGAGGTGTAGAGCTAGGTTATATAGGATTGGAGATTTGGTGATGGTCCAGAAAATCATTAAGACACCCGGTGAGAGTAATAAACTAGCACCCGCGTTTAGCGGTCCCTATAGAGTAACTGCAATTTTAGGTCATGACCGTTATGAAGTAAGTAGTGTTGATGGTTATTCAAAAAAAAAGTATTGCAATGTATTTTCGGTTGACAAAATTAAACCATGGATCAGATTCACAGAATCTGAATCGTCCGAGTACGATGATAGTGACAACTAAAGTAAACATGTATAATAATCATTGCCCTTCCTTTTCTGTAATTTTTCACTTCCTACATTCCTTTCAACCTTTTGAGACAATGAACAACCTGGAGGACGTCTAAGCACCTGGTGTCTGCTAGCAATCCTCAACTGGAGTCAGAAGCGGCCGGAGCTCCTTGTGTGGGCAAGCGGTGAGCAGCCAGAAGCGGCCAAAGCTCCTTGTGTGGGCAAGCGGTGTACTATCTGTAGGCCGTAGCTCCTTGTGTGGGCAAGCGGTAAGCAGATTATTAAGGCCGAAGCTCCTTGTGTGGGCAAGCGGTGTACTGTCTGTAGGCCGTAGCTCCTTGTGTGGGCAAGCGGTAAGCAGATTATTAAGGCCGAAGCTCCTTGTGTGGGCAAGTGGTGTACTGTCTGTAGGCCGTAGCTCCTTGTGTGGGCAAGCGGTACGCAGATGATTAAGGCCGAAGCTCCTTGTGTGAGCAAGCGGTGTACTGTCTGTAGGCCGTAGCTCCTTGTGTGGGCAAGCGGTACGCAGATTATGAAGGCCGAAGCTCCTTGTGTGGGCACGCGGTGTACTGTCTGTAGGCCGTAGCTCCTTGTGTGGGCAAGCGGTACGCAGATTATTAAAGCTGAAGCTCCTTGTGTGGGCAAGCGGTGGACTGTCTGTAGGCCGTAGCTCCTTGTGTGGGCAAGCGGTAAGCAGATTATTAAGGCCGAAGCTCCTTATATGGGCAAGCGATGAACTCCTGATCTCCTTGTGTGGAAATGCAATAAGCTGTTAGGATACTATCCATCTACGAAGACCGAGGCTCCTCATGTGCAGTGATCTGGTTGAATAAATTCCTGGTGCTGAATGAAGTCAGTCAACGGCCCTGTGTGCGCACAATGCGGCAATTAACTTATGGGCATTGGACATCATAAGTTGAAGACGGTATGCCTCCGTGTGTGGGCATCATAATGAAATCATAGCCACACATGCTCAGCGCTAATGAAGAGAATGACGACAATACGGAAACAAGAATTGTGCAGTGTGGTGTTATTTTATTTTTTAGATTATTTTGCGGCAGAAATGTAATTTACTCGAGATTATTATAATACTTTTATTATTATGTTGATAGGTATATTATAAATTAGGATACCTACATTCTTTCTTTATTTGACAAGTTGATTAGACAACATTATTTAAAGGAAAGTATTGAACTGCTTTACTGTTTAAATTGTACAATATTTATGTAAGTAATCATAACTCGGAATGAGGTCATTCCTTTAAAATAGGATGGCCGAGAGATAGAAGTTTAATGTTTGTTTTATTTTCCTCTGATCTGGTAATAAGAATTGAATAAATAGAACTATAAAATTATATTATTTCGTTTACGTAATATATGTGCTGATTTTATTATGTATAGACTTAAAACTAGAGTTTTTTTTAATTTATACTTTAATATGAGTACCTAATGGTATTTCTTTTTCTATATTTTTTCTAATATTATTCAATATCAGTCATGAAGTATTGTTAATACGAAAACTTTCAATCTTATGTAATAATATAAAACTGCTATTGTATGCACATCAAATAACATTTTCCATAATTTGTGTCTGGGACAGACACCGTTGCAGGATGGCCGACTGTTAACACTTTCAAATTGTATCAAATAGAAATATTATGTTTTAAATTGTAATCGATTCTATTATAAAATTATTAATGATCTGTGGTAATTAAGTGTCGGGTAGTTAATAAAATAAAAAAAAATGTAACGTCACTGGTGTGCTATGGCGGTGGCAACGTAAGGAGCGGTTGACTCGATTTTTTTGTAAAACTAAAGTAATAAATTAATCTCTAATATTGTTGGCACAAGCATTATTGTTTTATTTTAAAACAATAAACAGACATGCGATTGCAGCAGTCCCGAGAGATTTTCCGTTATTTATTGAAGAGTTCTATTGTATATCTCCGAAGTTCTTCATCAGATCTTCACCAAATTCAAATGGGACCAATTTCGGAACATACTCTTTCAAACAAAAAAAGAATTTTCAAAATCGGCCCACAATTGACGGAAATATCGGTGAACATACATAAAAAAAAAAAAAAAAAACACAAGAAGTCGAACATAGAACCTCCTCCTTTTTCGAAAGTCGGTTAAAAAATCGAGTGGCATGCCCCAGGAATTTAAAACCACGCCATCTATAGGAATCAATTTTAAATGATACGTTCAAATAATCTTTGAAATGCGAATTACGACTCCAATGTTCCATAATTTTGTGCTTAGGAGAGTTGATTAAAAAAGAACATAAAAATTTTAAGATCGATTCTAGGAAATGTTAATTTTACACACAATTCAATAACAAATCGATGCATTCCACGCCATCTAGTAACATTTATTTGTACTAAATTTTCTTTGTTAGCGCTGGGACCCCGTGCTAAAGTTTAGTAATCTGGAATTTTAATTCAAGAACATAATATGACTTTCATCATCATCATCAGCTTTTTAATGTGCCCACTGCTGGGACACAGGCCTCCACTCTGTGAGAGAGGGAATTAGGCTTAATCCAACACGCGGGCCCAGTGCGGGTTGGTGGATGTCTCATGTCTTCGAATGTTTGGTTCTAGGACATGCCGCTTTCCTCACGCTGTTTTCCTTCACCGTTTTTAGAGCCTACTGCTCTGATGTTGTAATCGTGATTAAATAATTTACACAAAATAAAGCGCCTGCCTGGGTTAGAACCCACGACCTACGAAACGTAAGTCGGGGCCGTTACCACTGGGCCACCACTGCTCTTCATATATATGACTTTTACATAGAGATATTCAGGATAGACTGAAAAACCGACAACTTCTTCCACATAAAATATTGACTAAAGGCACTTGTTTACTTCAGCTAACAAAAGTATTCTTTGTTTTTTTTCAAACCGATGAACAAAGTTTACCGCGGTTTCTTATTGAAGTTTTTTCAATATTTCACGTCTTTGCAAAAGGTTTCGCTTCTCTGATAAAATGTCACTGAATTAGGATCCCTCTTAAAATGATTCGTTTATAATATTGAGAATGGAGACTGAAAGCTGTAGCCATTTTGTTTAATGCTGTGATTTAGGTTTCAAAGGAGTCAATAAAACTGATTTAAAATGCAGATATATAGATTTACGATACGGTCACCAATATTGTTGACGCATAGGTATTGTATATAGCAGCGATTTATCTAGCTTTAACATTGATTCGTCAATATACACGTAGGTAGGTACGACTACATACTCAAAAGCCTAGGAATTGGCCTATTGATAAATAAATCCATATAACCGTAATTTTTTTGAGCGCGCTATGGTCGCCCTGGTTGACCGATAGACTGCTGCGCTGCCTGTCGCGGTTTCGATGCCCGCACGGAAGAAATATGTGTGCTTTGGATCTGGGTGTTTGTGTATGTGAGTCTACATATTTGTAAACGCACTCACGGTACAGGAGAAATTCCTAGTATGGGGCAACGTTTAAAACAAATTTTGGCTTTCGGCCATTTTGATAAGTATAGTCTGCACACTTGTGGTGTGTTGGTTACATTTTCATCTGCTTTCCATCTTGTGGTCTCTCCAACGTGTTTTTCAGAATCTGTGATCACCTGCAAGTAGGTACGACTTTTACAGATAACATTATAGGTGGGGCTGCTCCTGTCACAGTCTTTGGATCGTTTTTGTACCTATACATCAGACCTCTATCCTGAACGGTCACGCAGAGGAAGGGAACTGGCTAAATGTGGGGTTTACTATAAGCACTATACCTAAAATTCAACACAACATCATGCTTGTATCTCGAAGGTTCAGCAGAGACACCGATGACAAGTACCGGTATGTGATTATTGCTTCAGTGACAAAAATTCATTAGATATAATATATATAATATAATATCGTTTAATAATTAATAATTAATAGTATAATAAAGATGATTGAGATTACCTTTGTAATGTTGATGAATGACCCCGTTAATTTGGTTTTAGCTCTGACGAATAAAAATTCGACAGCCCCATCATTTAGCTTGCTAACGAGAGCAAGAACAGCTCTTGCAGAAAATGTCTGAAATATGGCAGATGCCTTTAAAGAAAATAAAATCCCGTACATTTCCAAGGTAATGGCATGTCACCGCGATGTTTTATAGCTTTGCGGGCAGCTGTGCTATATATTTTCTGAGCCTGATTTACTGTAAGGGACGTTCTTGATGGTGCAAAATTGCGTCAACAGGCGAGTCAAGCAAGTTGATTCATGACCCTTCCGGGCGATAATTCGTTTGAAAACTTCAAAACATTAAAGTTTTCTTGTTATACCACTCATGGTGCATGGTGCACTCTTTTAATTAGACTTTTTACAATATTTTTCAATCATCATTATAGCCCTTTGCTGAGAATAGTTACAGCACTGATTACAGTATTTGTGCCACATGTTAAATTTAGTGTTGCGTTTTTTTTTTATTTTTACCTTTGTGTAGATTCTTTTACCTATTGTGAATGTGTGAACATTGTAGGCTTTCTAGATTTCTAGATGATTGTTAACATTTGTTAACTTTTTATTTCGTGCATTATTATTTTTTTTGTTTGTGTTTTTTTTTTCAATTTCGTACGACTTATTGTCGGGCCTACGTTGTCCCCCCATATCCAAGTACTACTGCTGTAACATGGAAATATTGTAAACAAGAAAATTTAAAAGAGTAACCATGGAGTTTCTTGCCGGTTCTTCTCCATAGGAAACGACTAACCCGAACCGTGCACCTTTTGTCGACGTTTTATAAGTGCCCATGTAGGCCTATGTAAAATAAAAATATTTGATTTTGATTTTGATTTTACGACGTTTTGTATAATATAAAAACCGTATCAATTCAATTTTGACCATTCTTCTCATTGCAATAAAAAGTATTTTCTGATAAAGCAGAAATTATGTTTTGAATATGGAATTAACTGTCGTCCACAAATGTTTGATTATAAAAAGAAGTAGGTACAGAACATTATTTAATTTCATAAAAATATACGAACTATTTCGGTCACAGAAGCTTATTTTTAAATTAAAAGAAAAACATAGTTTCACTTTCTTATTAAATCGATAACATTGGTATTCTTAGGATGGATCATCATCATGAATCAACTTACTTGACTTTGTCGTCGAAGCTTACTAAAGGTCAAACCGCACTACACGTCAGCGGAGCGACGCGACGCGACACGACCAAATATACTTTGTATGAGATAAACCGTACTACGCGGCAGCGGAACTACGCGACGCGACACTTTATCTCGTACAATATATTTTGTCGCGTCGCTCCGCTGTCGCGCAGTTACGCCTAGTGCGGTCTGACCTTAAGGGTTAGCTCACACCAAGAAATGAAGCGAGGCAAAGATTTGAGATATCGTATTGTATATAGAAGTTTACTGCCACAAAAAGGCACACCATCCAGTTTCAAATTGAATAAATTTGTATTCGAATTCTGCGGGGTGTTTTCGAATTCTTACAGGGTTCTTCCTGGGTTCGATGCCCAGGTCGAGCAAACAGTTTTAGGGTTCTGTACCTCGAAAGACAAAAACGCAACCCTTATAGGATCACTTTGTTGCCCGTCCGCCTGACTGTCAAGACCCTTTTTATCAGGAACGCGTGGAGGTATCTAGCTAAAATTTATATCAAATACTCAAGTCTTCATTCCGTCCAATATCCATCCTCCCAATCCTCTCCAAAGTCCTCGAGAGTATTGTTCAGAAGCAACTATCCTGTTACTTATCCTCTAATAGCCTGCTGAGTCCTTACCAATCTGGTTTCAGACCTGGCCATAGCACCGTTACTACTTTAGTCAAAATTTCAGATGACATACGACTGGCTATGGACAATAAATGTCTAACTATATTGGCTCTACTGGACTTCAGCAGTGCTTTTAACTCAGTTGACTTTGACATTCTCTTAGGAATCCTTTCCTCCCTTAATGTCTCTGCTCCGGTAATTGAGTGGTTCAAATCTTATCTCCGGGGTCGCTCGCAGTCTGTTCCATCTGATGAGGATTCCTCTGAATAGTGTGACTTGGCTGCGGGCGTTCCTCAAGGTGGTGTTCTCTCTCCTCTTCTCTTCTCAATTTTTATAAATGTTATCACTAAGGTCCTAACTTCTAACTTTCATCTCTATGCAGACGACTTGCAGTTATATCGCCATTTTAAGGTGGGTGAACTCGCCGAGACTGTGGCTGCCATCAATGATGACCTTGAAAATATCCACAAGTGGACTCAGTCCTTTGGACTCCTCCTGAACCCAACCAAATCTCAAGCGGTCATTATTGGTGGCAGATACATGCTCAATCTATTGGATCCCCAGTCTTTTCCGCCAGTAATGTATAACTCAGTGCCCATATACTACTCCAAAAGCGCGAAAATCTTGGGCGTCCATATAGACTAACCTCTCTTGGGAGGTTCATATTGCTGATGTGAGTAAGAAGGTCTTCTACTCTTTTCAGTCTCTTAAACGTCACCAAAAATTGTTACCATTTCACACTAAGGTCACTCTTGCTCAATCTCTTCTTCTACCGCTCATAGACTATGCGGATGTCTGTTTTCTAGATGCAACGGAGGTACTCCTAAACAAACTCGAGCGATTGCAGAACTTGTGCATCCGCTTTATTTTCGGCCTCCGCAAGTACGACCATGTGTCGGAATTTCGGACCAGATTGAAGTGGCTGCCGATTCGGCGTCGACGAGATATCCATATCCTATCCCTTCTCTATAATATTCTGCACAACCCTACTTCTCCCCAATACCTTCGCGAACGGTTTGAGTACCTCGTCCCGAGGGGCAAACCTTGTCGCACTGCCACTTCGCTTCTCCTTCGTACTCCACGTCACACTTCCAGCCGTTATGATGGCTCCTTCTCTGTAACTGCAGTGCACCTCTGGAACTTTCTCCCACACTCCCTACGCGATAGCCCTTCTCTCGAAGTCTTCAAGAGGAAAATTAAAGAACATTTCCTTTTAACGCAATGTTAGTGGTTATATATATTTGTATTTATGTATGTATGTATATATTTATGATTTAATTTAAGATTATAATTAGGTTATTTTAAAATTGTACACAGGATCCTACCCTCTTTTGTCATCATTCTCTGTCACTCTAGGGTTTGCTGTAAGAGAACTCAACATTGAGTTAAGCTCGCCTTTGTACATGTACTTTATTATCACATTATATTAAATATTGTTTTTGGAGTAAAATTTGAATCGGGGTGTTATCACAAGATATCCTGTCAATTACGTGCTCAATAGATTGTCGATCGAAGTGTGTCTGCTACTTGATAAATTATTTAGCATGAAATAAAAATGTGTCGGGGTTTTTTTTAATTTTACTTTTTAAATGAAAATGAAGGTTTGAAGTTGAAGAGTTACTTTTCCACGTGACTATACAAAGGTCAAGGCCGAATGAGGAAATGGTTATCAGTTATCAGCGAGCAAAATATGTCATTTTGAAACTAATTAATTACAAACGTGACATTTTACTAACCAGTGCTATCGCTTGACCAACTGACAGTACCGAGTAATTGTATTTACGCAATTTACTTTCGAAATATTGATAACTTTTAGAGATCCGTGGCGAATTTAAAAACCCTCGTTAAGTTTTATACAGATTGTTAATTTCGCTCGTTGCTACTGTTCTGCAATACCAGAACTTGCGCAATAATCACTTTTGACTGTGTTGCTTATAAGTATAACAAACATTTCGTATCAAAGCAAAACAACATGTTACGTCGGTTCCAATAGACTCATCTTTTGTCTAGCTTTTTTCTCAAGTATGGGCCTGCTTCCAGTCTCATAGGGTTCTGAAGAATACCAGTATTATTCAAAGAGTTGGTTCCTTTACAATTTAGTAGATATCGTGACTTGAGTTTTTTACCCAACTGCAAGGAAAGGGTTATGTTTTAAGCGCGTATATTCTTTATTACCCTATATCGTTTAAACCGCTCGACGGATTTTTATAATCAAGACATCGTTAGATACGTCTTGATCGGCCAAGTATTTTAGATAGGTCCCGTTGAGAAAAACAAACATGGCGAATTTAGGGCGCCATGTTGTGCACATCCCAATTTTTTTTTCCAAGCTCATTGAGATGTGTTTGAAAATTAAGGGTTTAAAGGGGTTGTTATAAAAATATATACTTAAAACTTATATGTATAAGTAATTCGAATAAAAAATAATTAGAAAATTTAAAAAAAAAAAAAAAAAAACCCGACTGCTTAAGAAGCGAATTAAAGAGATGTAAACAAGAATAAAATCATGCTGTCGGAGGGTACATATTCGTGAGCTGGCTGACCACTTGATCCTCCGACTGCACAGTAAGATGTTCGTTGTTTACATCTTTTCAGTTCGCTTCTAAATGTAGTAACCATGAAATATCACAAAATAGAAAGAAATGCTCTAATTTATCGTTAATTCATACTCATAAAGTGTGAATCGATGAGATGTTCGTCTGGATACATTAGGTCAAAGAGGGTAATACGGGGTAAATCCTTTAAGCCCCACCTTCATCATTCTCGACACATCTGTCAATCAATGACAAAAAGGGGTGATTACGATAACGGAGGATATCATTCATTTGTTCAGCTGGGGGTTTAAAGAGATAATAGATATTAAAATGAATAAATATGGCATACTTTTGAAATCTTTACTAGGGATCTACTCAAATGTTAATATCAAGCAAAATTCGTAAACTTTACATTATTATACAAAAGCAGATTAATTTTAAGCTTCAATTATTTTTATAATAAAATACGTACGGAACCCATGCTCTAGACACGCACCTGACATTACTTTACTTATATATAAATCAGAGCATTTGAATTATTTACAGTGTAAACGAGCACATCGTGGGAACTATTCCAATAATAATTGTTTGTCCGTGTGTGCAACATTGAAAATAAACAAACAAACATGAAAAATATAGCGATATTTGTGTTTGTACTATATTTGTGCCAGGTAAGGTTTATTTTGCTTTTTATCCGACTACGGCGAAACCATAAGGCACGGATATGATTTTAGCAGTCTATATTGTATGTTTGTATTTACGTATGTTCTTCCGTAACGCCTAAACTATTCATCCGATCTTGCTGAATAGGGTGTCAATAGATTCGTTATTATGGCCTGGGTATCAAAGGCTAAAAACCCGGTAGTCGGGTTACAGTTCTTAAACTTTTTTTGTAACTGTATTTTCTACTTTGCAAATATTAGTTAGGTAGGTATATTTATACCAATTATTTATGTTCAATGATTTGTGATTGTTTCAAGGATAGATAGCTTCTCTTATGAAATATTATTTCTTAATAGACTTTATGAAAGGTCGAGGTCGGCGATGGCGATGATCGAAATGCAAAAATGTTTGTGATGATCCCGTGATATTCAATAGCCTTTGACATTCCCTGACATTTTTCCAATCGATATCTAACCCTTTCGAATATAGAATGTCACTCGTCTAGGGCCTCTTATAAAAGTGACGTTCTTTCGAATATAGAATGTCACTCGTCTAGGGCCTCTTATAAAAGTGACGTTCTTTCGAATATAGAATGTCACTCGTCTAGGGCCTCTTATAAAAGTGACGTTCTTTCGAATATAGAATGTCACTCGCCTAGGGCCTCTTATAAAAGTGACGTTCTTTCGAATATAGAATGTCACTCGTCTAGGGCCTCTTATAAAAGTGACGTTCTTTCGAATATAGAATATCACTCGTCTAGGGCCTCTTATAAAAGTGACGTTCTTTCGAATATAGAATATCACTCGTCTAGGGCCTCTTATAAAAGTGACGTTCTTTCGAATATAGAATGTCACTCGTCTAGGGCCTCTCATAAAAGTGACGTTCTTTCGGCTATAGCGATTGTCGAAATGCCAAAATGATTGGCATTGACTACGTGAAATTTCGGCAGCGAATTTCAAACCATATTTTATTAATTTTTGGCTGTCGTTAGATATGGCTGATAGAAAGTCACTTTTTTAGATGTTCTTCTTATTCTTTACCAGCTTCTGACCGCGGCTTCGCTTGCGTGAAATGTGTTTTATTATCCCGATGGAACATTATAACGGGTTAAAAAGCCTATGTGTTATTCCAGACTATATTCTAACTCTGTGTCAAATTTAATCCAGATCCATTCAGTCGTTCTGGCGTGATTCAGTAACAAACTAACATCCAGCCATCCAAACATTCGCATTGATGTGATTAGTAGTATAAATAAATAATATAGTTGGATGTGGGTACCTATTGTGCACACATCTTTAAAAATTATAGCGTATATGTTATTCTGATAAGAATATTTTTGTAAAATTTCTTCAAAATTCGGCCAGTAGTTTTTGCGTGAAGAGTGACAAATATCCATCCATGTTAACAAACTTTCACGTTTTGAATAGTAGCAGGCTTTAATTTTATTTATTGACAATTCTATGCTCTATCCACTGACCTCTATTATACAATGTATGATAGAGGTCAGTGGCTCTATCATAGAATAGAATAGAATAGAATAGAATATTTATTTGCAATGACAATATAATATAATGACATGGCAGAGAATATTAAACATAATTATGTCGAGATGGCCCAGTGGCTAAAACCTCTTTTCTCGTGGGTTCAAATCCGGGCAAATACCAATTTGACTTTTTCAAATTCATATAGTACTTTTTAAGTTTACTTTGGACATAATAATTTAATGATAAATAAAAATAAATTCTTTATTTCTCACCACAATACATCATTTAGAGTGTTTTAACAAGCTTATTACTATTGTGGGAGACGTGCCTGAACTAGGCTACAAGCCTGTATTTCAGGACACCAGGACTCCACCCTTAACTTAATCTTTATCTCGATGTTAACTTTGGGCTTATATAGTTAATGTAAGTCTGAAATAGCCAAGTCAGAGGCCTGTGGGGTTCCCGAAGGCGGCTTCATTAACTCTGACACCAGAGGTGGCCACATCCTCGCACGAAAAAGAAATATGACAGAGAAGCCCCCATAAAACCAAGAACAGAGTCTGATGCAACCCCGGTTTACGACGCCATACTGCAGTTCTACCAAATATAGACAATCTTAGTAATAATTCCTTGCTTACCTTTCCAGAATGCAACAGCTTACTGCTGCTTCCGAGACCCTTACATGCTACCAACCACACCATGCACCAACATGTGTGCCAACTCCTGCGCCAGTATCACCAACTGCAACTGCGGCGTTCCCTGCAAGTGCTTCAGAGATCCGGCCAACATCTGCAATGTTTGCGACACACCTTCACCAGTCTGCCAATGTTTGGCCAATTGTGACTGTGGGTGTGATGGACCTAACTACCCCATATACTTCCCTGAGGTTACATATCCTGTGACTATTATGGAAATTGAACCTTTTTATTATAGGTCTTGTTTTTCTGCTTGAACATTGAGTAAATAAACGTTTAAAATACAATGATGTTTTTTTTTATGAGGAGCTCGTGGCTAAATAATAACAGCCGCACTGGTCGATCATCAAGGTTAAACAACGCTTGACGAGGTCGGTCTGTGGATGGGTGACCATTTCAACATACCGAGTTTCCTCCGTGCCTTGGAAAGCACGTTAAGCCGTTGGTCCCGGCTGTCATTTGATGATCTTTGACAGTCGTTACGGGTAGTCAGAAGCTTGAGATCTGACACCAGTCTTGCCAAGGGGTACCGTGTTACCCAGTTACTGGGTTGTGGAGATCAGATAGGCAGTCGCTCCATGTAAAACACTGGTACTCAGCTGAATCCGGTAAGACTGGAAGCCGACCCCAATATAGTTGGGAAAAGGCTAGGCAGATTGATTGACCCGCTCCGGCTTTACACGTGACAAATAATATAAACAATTTTTCCCCGTTTACTCCTCTTTCCATTAGTGAAAACCGAATCAAAATCTGTGGCGTGGTTAAGAAGAATTAGGCGGAGAGGCAGACAAACGCCGACAGAGGCTTTGTTTTATACTATTTGGAAATTAAGAGGTACTTTTTTGGTGCACCCGAAACTAAACAATCAATAATAATTGATCGAAGATGATCTGTTTCGTGGCTGAATCTCGAAAAAATCATTTTCCCTTAAATAAACCGACTTCTAAAGCCAAACACTAAAAACTTTTTTTACAAAAAATAAACTAACTTCCAAAGCAAAACAAAAAAACGTTAATAAAATTAAAACCCGACTGCTTAAAAAGCGAAATAAAAAGTTTTTTTTTTTTTTTTATTTTTTTATTTGTTATGGGTTTGCTCTTGACTCTAGTCTAGGTCAAAGGTGACAGAGACAGAGTCGACGATGGAGCGAGCTTACCCAGAAGAAGCCTGTTCACTCTAACTTTGAAGAGATTCGGGTTGAATGCGTTCGGAAACACAGACGCAGATGATACATATTCGCGAACTGGCTGACCAAAACCAGATCCTCCGACTGCACAGCAAGATTTTCTTCTTGTTTACATATTTTTAGTTCGCTTTTAAGCAGTTGGGTTTTTTGATTTTATAAACTTTTTTTATTTACAACTTTTTAGTAAAACTTTTTTTATTCGAATGACTTTAAACATATAAGTGGTATGTATTTTTGTAATTACGTCTAAAAACCCTTCATTTTGATACCCCACTCGATGGTACCGAAGACAAAAAAAATTAAAACTCCTACAATATGGCTCCCAAAATCCGCCATTTTTCTTTTTTTAACGGCTCTTATCTAAGAACACTTGGGCGGCCAAGACCTAGCTAACGCGCGAAAAACATAACCCTTTCCTTGCAGCCGGGTAAAAACAGTAAAAATAACGTTCGTTTCGGAAGTCGGTGTCTTTGGTGCTTACCTCTTTTTTTTTTCGTTTTGCGGCACCGACTTACTCTTTTTAGTGTTTTGTTTGCTTTGGAAGTCGGTTTATTTTTTAACCGACTTTCGAAAAAGGAGGAGGTTCTATGTTCGACTTCTTGTATGGTTTTTTTTTTTTAATGTATTTGTGCATAATTTTTATTTTCCACTTTTTAGCTTAGGTACTTCATCACTAAAATCTGAGCAGGTTCTGTAGTATGGGTATTTTGTCAAACCTTTAGGTACCCTAAAGGTTTGACAAAATACCCATAATAACTCAATTTACACATTCGTGCTGTTTATCGAAAAGGAGTTCAGTCACAGACATACATATTCAGTTGTATGTTCCATATCATGAATACTACTGAACCGATTTTGATGCAGTTTGTACTGTTGCTTAAGTTGAGAGATACTTAATCCAATAAAAAAAAACTATCCTACTAGATGGCCACGATCTGTTTACGAGTTTCGGAGATATGCGTTGATAAACATACATACGCTTATGAAATTTTGCACGCATATTTAGAAGCTCACATAGAGTAACATATTATGTGAATATTGTGCAATTCCAACAATATTAAATACATACGCGTGTTGAATCGATAACCTCAATTTTTTAGAAGCCGATAAAAAGGAGAAACATTTCACAATGTTCACAGCAAGATACAGGTGAACATAAGTTCTTAGAGTAAGGTTATTTTGAGTGTGAGTAATGGACAGATGTATACGGCTTGTATACATCTGTCCCTTTTTACAGTCGAACTATGATATTTTTGACACTTCATGTTACGGGGGCTGAGCATGAAAATTGTGAAATGTTCTCAATTCCATTCATTATCTTTTGCCCGCAGCAATCAATACTTAAGGGCCTACATACGCTTTAGTGCCGTAAAACGGCAACTTACTAAAGCATACTCCTTAGTAACGGCTCGGTTAAAAGGTTTGAATAAAATATATATTTATTATTGATTCATGTACATAATTTTGAACACAAGGTTTTTACGTGTAACTAATAGTTTTGCTTTAAAAAAATTATTATACAACAAGATAATTATCGCAACTTTTGGAAACTCCTCCAAAACGACTTGGATGTTTAAAAATATTTTTACACAGAAAAATTGATGGCTGGTATTTCTTCATAACTAACATAGCATATGTAAATCAAATAATATTTTGCAAACAAAACTGTTCAAAAGGAGGTTCAATTTTGATATTTTGGCAACGAGCGGGCGCACGGCCAGTACTGCGTTAGCATTGGGTGTATATATCGCCTTAATAGTTATCGCAAGTATATGCAGAAAGACAAATGCTTCCGTCTTATTCATCATCATCATCATCATATCAGCCGAAAGACGTCCACTGCTGGACATAGGCCTCCCCCAAGCGTCGCCACATTGACCGGTCCCGTGCGTCCCGCAACCAGCGGATTCCTGCAACCTTCACCAGGTCATCGGTCCACCTGGTGGGAGGCCTTCCAACGCAACGTCTTCCGGTTCGCGGTCGCCACTCCAGAACCTTTCTGTCCCATCGGCCATCCGTTCTGCGAGCAATGTGCCCTGCCCACTGCCACTTAAGTTTGGCAATTCTTCGGGCTATGTCGGTAACCCTGGTTCTCTTACGGATCTCAACATTTCTGATTCGATTACGCAAGGAAACGCCGAGCATAGCCCTCTCCATTGCCCTTAGATTGACTGTAAGCTTTCTGATAAGGCCCATTGTAAGCGACCACGTCTCAGAGCCATATGTCATCACTGGCAATACACACTGGTCATAGACTTTTGTCTTGAGACACTGTGGTAAGTTAGACGAGAAGACACCGCGCAACTTCCCGAACGCTGCCCAGCCGAGTCGGATTCGACGGTTGACCTCTTTCTCGAAGTTGGCCCTACCCAACTGGATCGTTTGTCCCAGGTAGACATAGTCGTCCACAACTTCGAGTGTAGAGTCTCCAACCTTGATAGGAGTGGGTGTAACATGGGCATTCAACATCACCTTGGTTTTGTCCATGTTCATTTTCAGACCCACTCTTTCGGCAGCTCTACTGAGGTCATCGAGCATTGTACTGAGGCTCTCCATGGTCTCAGCCATGACCACTATGTCGTCGGCAAACCGAAGGTGAGTGATTTACTCGCCATTAACGTTGATGCCTAGGCCGCTCCAGTCCAGAACCTTGAATACATCCTCCAGCGCCGTCTTATTGTGTGGACTGAATTGTTGGTAGGTTATTTAGATAGAAACGACTTGCTAGATTTCAATAATCTTTTACTTTCACTGCTACAGAAAACGTGCTGTTGCATGGAGCACCCAAAATTGTGAGATCCAAAAAGTACTCTGCCCAAAGACTACTAGTATACACTAGTAGCCTATACTAGCATGTACTAGTATGTGTCTATGGGCAGAGAGAACTTGTCGTATATCTTTATAAAAAAATGAAAAAAATCAAAGAAAAAAAAAAAAAAATAACTTTGTGTTGCCATAAACAGTATCTATCATTGGGTTTCCATATGAAGCAGCCAGAAAAAAGGAACTGTAAAAGCCAATGAAATATATCTATCTAGGCTATTGTGTCCCTCACCTGGGCAAAAGCCTCCTTCATTTCCACACCATACCTTCTGTCACAAGAGACCAGTTATTTAGTATCAAATCGTGTTAAACTATTAAAGCAAGAAAGCAATTACAATGAAATAGATATTTCAATCAAGAGTTACAAATGAGTCCAAACCGCGTTTAAGTTATTACAAGCCATTTCGAATTTACGGCTTCTGCAGGATTAAGAGGTGTAACATCTACCTGGCTTAAGGGTACACTAGTCGACGGCACGAACTATTATGTGCGCGGGGTTAAAATGCATTTTATATCAACCGACAACACGTGCGGAAGAGATAGATGCTGTGATGAGCAGTAGGAAGCTAGTTCGCGTACGAATACACACTTTTGCAAATTTGTAGCGAAATGGATAATGTTTTAGGACGAAACCGAGCGCGCGAAATTTTATAAACAGACCTTTGGCAGTCATCAGATATCATGCAAAAACGACTTAATCTCTCTATTCAAAATAAAATTATTTGCATTGTTGAACTACTAATCTATCCCTGTATGGAGGCCGTTTTGCAATTTTCCGTCTTCGAATGGTATTCATTTGCGCCCAAAAATGCGTTAAAATTAGTGTCGAAATGAGGCACTTTCGACGCTCATAACTTTCAAATATTTTCTTTTTTTACATTTTCGCTTCCATACAGGGCTAGATAATGATGAGAAAAATTGATATCACTTTTTATTGTGATCGTACATCGTCAAACAGTGGAATAATCACTAGACTACGTTTGTATGGAAGAATTTTCGACTAGTGTAACCTTAATGAGTTATAACCCAGGGTTGGTAAAACTATGTTTTTTTATGCTTTAGTTAGTCGTTTGAAGAATATTTCATTCAGGGGTATCTTTATTGTCCCGGATAAATGTGAAAGAGAGTTACCGCGGCCCTGGCACAAGCAACTGAAGGAACACGGGTGGGTTTTAGTCAGTAGAAGTCTGACATGCCCTCCCGCTTCACCCAGAGCGGGAGAAGTCATTGAATGATTTCCCACCACATAAAAAAGGGGTATCTTTATTTTCAAATCATTTTCATTGATTGTCTTACTGATCTGGTGATGTTATAGATTAATAATGCTTAAGAGTAAATGGGGTCAAAATCAATATTGGAGCTGAAAATAGGCGAGAGCCAAACCTCGAATTATAACTTTTTACTTAGGTTTTTACTTATTCAGTCGGATGTCTGCGACTGCGACCGCATCTCCTCTTAATCAATCAATCAATCAAAACTTTTCTCAATCAGATTTGGTTCGGCTTCCAGTCTAATCGGATTCAACTAAGTACCAGTTTTTTACATGGAGCTACTGCTTTTCTGATCTCCACATCCCAGTAACTGGGTAGCACGATCCCCATTGGCTACACTGGTGTCCGTGTGTTCCGCGAACAACTGTCAAAGATGGCTTAACTTGCTTTCCGAGGCACGGAGGCAACTCTTTATGTATCAGATATAGACGGCTACCCACCCACAAACCTACCTCGGCAAGCGTAGCTTAACCCGTGCGGCTGTTATTATTAATTACACACGAGCTCTTCCAAATTAATCACATCATCACACATCACATCATCGGCCTATTAATGTTCCCACTGCTGGGACACAGGCCTCCTCTCTGTGAGAGGGAATGGGCCGTAATCCACCACGCGGGCCCAGTGCGGGTTGGTGGATGTCACATGTCTTCGAATTTTAAGTTCTAGGACATGCCGGTTTCCTCACGATGTTTTCCTTCACCGTTTTCAGAGCAGTGGTGATGAAATAATTTACACAAAGTAAAGCCTGGGCTCGAACCCACGACCTATAACATTGGACTCCATGTGTTGCGAGACCAATGAGGCTATTGTGCAGGGATATTATGTATATTATGTTTGATTCTTTAGGGTTCCGTAGTCAACAACCCTTATTAATTACTAACATAGTTATAAAATTCTTGCCTTGCCTTATAAAAACCTTGCCTTGTACCTGTATGGACTTTTTTGTCTGTTTTTTTTTTTATATCTTGTAAGTCGCGGCCGATACCACTGGGCCACCACTGCTCCAAATTAATAATTAACATCAATTGTGAGCAGGGACAGCCTGGTAGTAAACTGGTAACAATCCGGACTTACCAGTTTGCAGATTCGAACCCCGGCAAGTTTTGCTTAGTGTAATTAATTGCTCACCTCTACTCTCTAAACGGTTCACCGTTTAGTCTTTTGCTTTAGGAAAACACTGAGGACACCGGCATGGAAATAAATCAACAATAAATAAAATATGCGGCGATGTATTATGAGACATATCGCACCAATCCGTACTAGGCTCTCGCAGTCTTATTAATAAAAATGACGTATTACTAGCTTACTCCGAAGTTACTCTTGGACTAGCTAATCCCGGAGTAAGTAAGGATTAACATAGGCTTAGCAATGTTATTAATAAACATGGAATAACCTCGGACTTACTATTCATTTGTTACTCTTGGATTTACGCGTAAGCTATGGCAACCCAGTTCAATTTAAAAGTAAAAAGAGTGAACCAGTGAATGAAACCAAGACATTTGATGACATAAAGTAGAAAAAGAAAGAAAAATAGCAGACAAAGTGACATTTGTCATACTTAAATCGCATATAATAAAATATTATGAATGCGAAAGGAACTCTGTCTGTCTGTCTATTACCATTTCACGCTTAAACCGCTGAACTGATTTTGGATGGAGTTAGTCATTGAGATATTATGTATTACATAATGACCTCAATGGAGTTAGTTTGGGACCCTGGGAAGGACATACGATAGTTTTTATCCAATGTAATGGTGGCAAGGAAGGTAGAAATTTGTATGGTGAACTAATAATTTCTCAAGTAAGGCGGCCTTCACAATATAATTAGTGCGACATTAAAAATAGGCTATTAGGAGTACTAATGCTACGCAGACGAAGTCACGGGCAACAGCTAGTATTTAATATTCGTAGTGGTTTGATACATCTGATGACGAGTGTATCTCTCATACTAATGTTAGTAAAATACCTAAGTATTAAACACATCTTCATGCCAATTCCTGAAATAGTGTTTCCTGTCTAGTACAATATATTTATATTAAACTAAAAATTTTCATCATCAAATCACAACGAACAAAATGTCAATCAAAAATAATAAATGTAGTCGCCATGGATACACTCTTAATCCATCCTTACTCCGACCTTAAACTAGCTAGCACCATGGAATAACTTTTAGTCCAAGACTAGAGTCAGATTAGTATAATCTCTCCTTATTCCGTGTTTATTAATACGTAAATTTGTTAGTACCAACCTAATGCTTGGAATAAAGTTAATCTTACCTTAGTCCACGTTTATTAATAAGGTGGTCGGAGTGTAAAAGTCAAAAAGTCTAAAGTCAAAGTATTTATTAGTGTGTTTTTTGGTGATACAGTAGGTCTTAGAGTTAGGTTATGGTGACTCAAAAAACTACCCATAGGGCATACACTATTCAACAATATAAGAATTTAAATTCGATATTTCATATAAATTAACAAAATTTCAATATTTTCAATACAAACAATTTTTGGTTGTGATGACAACTCGTCACACTAGTTAAGGCGTCGCTTTCCTTAATAGGTCACTTTCACTAATACGTCACTTTGTACATGTAGTCAGCTTCCCAATTTGTCTCAAGCCGTATTACGTCTCTTTCCCAACTCGTCCGACGCCTATGTTCAATGTACAGTAAAGTACAAAAATATAAAGTGCGTGGGTAGGTACCCGATGCTTTTCGTGGTACAAAAAAGAAGATTTCAAAAAAGAGGTCGGTTGCCTGGTGGCCTTATTTTAATTAAAAAAAGCTGAGTATGTCATTAAATATTTCCTTTTTATCATTAAAAGAGGCCAACTTTATAGATTTTAAAACAAAAAGTAGTTAATTTACTATCCCCAAAGAAATCGGCGAAAGCGTGCTGCATTATTAGACAGAAGATTAAAATGCGTCATAGACGACTGTATAGAGAAAAATGTAATAGACATGTCAGAATGCCTACGACGATTACGCAATTTTAATTATTACAAGCGAAACCAAAGACGACGGAAATAAAACTTTATAATTATACATAGCATGTAAGCAAATGTTGTGAAGATCAAATTGACAAATAGTGTTTTTTATGAAATTGACATACGAGAAAGTATTTTTTTTTTGTTTGATTTGTTATTAATTATTTTCTCATTTAGAATACAATTAATTATTTTAATAAATATACAGAATACAATTAATAAGTCAATTGTTTTAATTGATAAGCATAAATAAATAATTATCATTTAGTATATTACATTTTGTCAAGAAGGTCAATGGTATAGTAGCATTTTTCAATTAAAAAAATATTTAGTCTCCGTTTAAATTGTGTCAAGTTTAAATCTTTAATGTCATTTGGTATTTTATTAAATATTTTCTTTTGTGCATAAGGGCGGTCTTTGAGGCTATTAGACATAATTCGTGACAATATTCTTGTCTTGTCGATCTACAGCGTTGCTCTGAAGCTTTATTAAACAGTTCACTATTTTTCTTGACGAACAATGCGGTCTCGTGCCCAAAAAATTACTCCGTAACGTAATATGGAATCTACATAGCCATAATACGCTGCTGTAACAGGCGCCTGATTAACTATGTTTTTAAGTTTATTTAGAGCAAAGGCGAACCTACTTAATTTTGTGATAAGAATTGATGCATTTTGTTTCCAAGTAAGTTTAGAATCAATTGTCAAGCCTAGAAATTTTATATGCTCTACTTCGTCAATTCTGTTATCGCCAAAAGTTATATTTATGTCAGGAGTGGTCATCATATTTTGTCGAAACTGCATAATTTTAGTTTTATTTAAATTTAATTTTAAAATATTATATTCAAGCCAGTCAATAGATTGTTGCAATGCATCTTTGATCTCACATTCATAGTTTCTTTTTATAATTTCTTACAATTATCGTGCAATCATCAGCCTGAAGTGCTTACTACCCACTGCCTTCCACAGAGGCCTGTGTATGCACCAGTGGTCAGGAAGTCAGTGGGATTTTTAAAAGCTTTAATTGCTTGCTTAATTCGTCTGAATAATTTTGCCCAATGTTAAAAAAAATGTAGCGGCACCTACGCCGCCACTACGAACTAATGACATGACGTCCCACAATACATGCAACGCGCAATAGTTTTCGGCGCTTTTTGAATACATACAATAACCGTTGGACAGTCGCCCGGACCAGACACAACACAACCCCAAAAAAATTATTAAAATGTTTCAAAACGATCTCCTCAGAAACAGAAACATAATTGCCTTTTCAAATAATAGATAATGGCTTGCGAAGAAAACAAAGGCCTTGTCACAAGACAACAGACAACTCTTCCACTTTACTCTACTTCCTCCGCTATTTCCAGTTACAGGATGTATTAAACAGGAAAACTGAAGAAAATAGATCGGGAGCATGTTTATTACGGAGCGGAAGCGTTTCCTTTGGAAAATATTAACGTTCATTACGTGGAAACGCTACAGCGCTTTATACAAGCGTATGATGTAACCTTCACGTGCATTTTCTACGTTCATTTTATGATTTTTTGATGTTTAATAATATAAGTAAGATAGTAAGAAGGGAAAGGGCGTTTGTAAATTAAAATACCTTAAAACAAAAATGTTTTATATCGTTTAATTTTGAGTTTGTCAGATAGGTACATTATAGTACAAGTGTGTAATGTTGGTGATTACCGCTGAGGCGCCATTGAGACCTGAGCCGTAGGTGAGGGTCTTAAGAGAGCCGAGGACGGTAATCATCAATGCACACGTGTTTCATACGACGTTTTTCAACACACTTGTGAATAAGATAATACAAAAAAATCATTTTTAACAGTAAAAACGAGTTGTGAAATTGTTTTACACAATGGCGGGCAAAATTAATCAGTTTTTCTATGCGCGCGCATTTAACAATGGCGATCGGCCATAGACTAATAGAATGAGGTTTCTTTTTTTTTGGCTTTTCGTGGATAGTGTTTTAGCCACGTACAAAATAGGGAATCTCAATTTTTCTTAATTACAGAGCAAATAAATTTTATATTTGAGTGAAAGTTTTATTTATTAAGCACGTACAAAGAAATTAATACGAAGTTGCATGAAATGAGCAAGCAATAGGTACATTAATTTATTTGTACTATATGCTAGTATTATATTATCTGTGGTACTATTGAGCACGATCTTTTTTGTATCGAAACTTTTTTAAGAACAAAGCAACTCAACCAATAAATTAAAAAAGAAACTCTATAACTCACTTTTGAATAATAGCAATGAAAAAGTCACAGTTTGATAACAGGTATCATTATGTGCCTAATTGCGGTGAAATTAGAGCCACTTTATGAGCAAGTGTGTTGAAAACTATTTTGTTAATGTCCCTCGGCAAACTTCGTGTTTCGTCAGTCGTCGGCTTTTTATCATTTGCCCTTTGCACTTGGTGCAGACCAGATGACCGGACGCTCTCAATCAACTTGGAAGTATAATAATATAAACAAAATTAAACTCTCTTTTAACTTAATGTAATTTATTTAAAAAATGGGGGGAAATCTGCTAAAGGCAATGATTGCTGACGGATATTAAGGCGCCTCCCCGAGCAAAACGCCGCGCTAGTCGAATTTTGTGCAGTTTTTAAGACCTATGTCCTCTTTATCTAAAATACATTAAATTTCTAAATAATGTTGATTCTAAAATGGTAGTACACTTTTTTTTTAAAGAGGTATTTGTTTCACTAATCTCCTTCCAACAAAACCATAAAAATGTGAAATAATTATTGATAGCATGCATCTCCTCGTAAAGTGTTCATTAACAATTATTCAATTATTTTTTATACTAACACTAGTGGATAAACAATTTGATAACGAACATTTCGTAAGTTTTATTTTTTTCAAAAGACCAATATTCGATTTTATAAAGATTTTATTCTAAAATCTGGGCGTATTCACTACTGTAATTCATGCGCCACCAGTGCCGCTAGGCCAATAGGAATGCTCATATCTCATGCTGATTTTTTGGTCAGGGTACGGCCTTAAGAAAATAGTTGTACTGTACACAAAATTGCAATGAGGCAGTATAAAGAATTTTGATGGTAATAAAGAGCAGAGTATGGCATTAGGTATCAATCAAAGACAAGATTTATTCTAAAACCATCTTTCAAGAAAATAAAACCAGATATGCTGTTTTCGGTATTTTATCGAGTGCGATAAAAAACGTGAAAAATTAAAGACATTTTTTTAAGAATTGGTATTGCATTTCGATTCTTCCATTGACCTTTATATTTTTTAGATAGCGTGATAAAAATCCCTTGGGATGAAAATAAACCTACATAACAAACAGTGTACCTTCCTACGAAAATAAAATATAATTTGTTTATCAAAAACCCAGAAACCGAATATGAATAACGTATATTCCCGTACTAACATTCTAGGAAATCTTGAACTAATGAATTCAAGGAAACCCACGTATGCATGGCTTTGTAACTAATATTCTAGACTTTGTGGCTTAGCTGGGATGCCGTTGGCTTCAGTTGGACAAAAGAAATACTGGCCTTTGATAGATGATATGTTGTTAATTAAACAGAGTGATCGTAAACGAAACAAAAGGAGTGTGAAAGGATCTTAGCAGGTGGCGTTCTGTAGGTTCTGTCTCGTCCCTTTTTTGCCTTGAGAATTGCTCATGCATACTGCATTACCACGAGGAGATAATGCAGTTATGTAGGACTCCAACCCACTAAAACTCTACGGTGTCCTCCTGTGCCGCTTATGACAGGCATACGCTCAAGCGTTAGCATTCACCGCGAACCCGCGGTGGCTGTCAGTCACCGAACCCTCCTCTGTGGAGTACCTCCCATCACCGGCGCACCAGAACACAATGTACGCCGTGACTACCACAGGAACCAAACCAGGACATGGGCGCCAGACGACCCCGTGGATGGCAACCTTGGCGGGGACCTGTGACGGGTCAGGTCAATAGACCCGCCAACTACCATTTTTCGGTAGCAGGGGATAGGGACAGCGGCGCCGCAATGCCGGCACTCCTCTCCCACCGCGGATTTCTAACTTCAGTCGCGATGCCTACCTTACGACATCGCAGCCCGCCTAAGTTGCGATGTCGCCTCTGTTGCCAAGCGGTACCGAAACTTACTTGTTGGCCACCACTTCCTTATTGGCTTATCGGTAAAAGCCCTGACGAGCGGCCCTTTCTCGGGTTCCTCTTCGCTTCACCGTGGGTGTCCAAGCCACGCCACTGTTCCCCCCCTGCCCCGACAATGTGGGAAAGCCCCCTGGGAAATAGACGTGAGTTTACAATTTTCGGACTGTTGGTACCAAAGAATATGCAACGCAGTTATCTATTTAGATGGGAAAACTATGGGAAACAATGTTTTCAAAGAAAGAGACAGTACAAAATTAGCCTTGACGTAAATGATAAACGAATTTTCACTTTATTACCAACTCCAAGTAAGAAAATTTCAGTACTCACCGAATATAACCCAGAATTAATTCAAAAATACCCGCAAGAAAATTATGTACCGTGAAATATTCGGGCGACCATTAAGTCTTAATTATTCAAAGCCTAAATTACTTTTTGGCGCGTAAATGCCGCCGCCATATTTAATTTTGTTGTGAGCATTATACGCAAATATTAAGTTGATTTAATTAATTTTTCTTTGTAATCTGGGTACAGACGGATGTTTGTTTTCAAGCTGCAATTTAAATGAAGCCGAAAGATTGTCCCTGTAACGAAAATATCAAGTATAAAATTGTAGCGTCATCGTGTTCATGTCGCCATTGATCAATACTTTTCCTCTTTATTGCCTAGCATTTTCGGATAAGACCAAGAAGAGTGTGGTCACCATGGACCCCATGGACCACATGGACCCCGTGTCCTATTAAAGGTCACCCTGGGATCCCTCTGTGTGCAACGAATCCCTGGAGAGACTAGTTCGTATTCACTGTACCCAGTGCCGTAAATAGGGCGGTGCCACCGGTGCCCAGGCACAGGGCATAGACACTGGGGGGCGCAAGAATGGCCAGAACAGGCAGGACTATTATTTTATCGGTTTTCTCCTGATAAGTTCCCGCTGCACCCCTAGTGCTCGTTTCCAACACATACGTACCTACAAATAATACCTAATCTTGAAAATATTTTCGAATAAACGTTTTTCACCAATTCATACTTAAGGTTACACTAGTCGAAAATTCTTCCATACAAACGTAGTCTGGGATTATTCCACTATTTGACGATGTACGCTCAAAATAAAAAGTGATATCAATTTGTCTCATCATTATCTAGCCCTGTATGGAAGCAAAAAAGTAAAAAAAGAAAATATTTGAAGGTTATGAGCGTCGAAAGCTACACATTTCGACACTAATTTTAACGCATTTTTGGGCGCGAATAAATACCATAAGAAGACGGAAAATTGCAAAACAGCCTCCATACAGGGATAGATTAGTAGTTCAACAATGCAAATAATTTTATTTTAAACAGATAGATTTAGTAATTTTTTCATGATATCTAGACTGCCAAAGGTCTGTTTATAAAATTTCGCACGCTCGGTTTCGTCCTAAATCATTATCCATTTCGCTACAAATTTGCATAAGTGTGTATTCGTATGCGAACTAACTTCCTACTGATCATCACAGCATCTGTCTCTTCCGCACGTGTTGTCGGTTGATATACAATGCATTTTAACCCCGCGCACAAAATAGTTCGTGCCGTCGACTAGTGTACCCTTAAACGCAATTTATACTTATTAGCTACCTTCCGTTATCAAAACTCTACCATACCAAGTACTTAACATTAATTTAATTTACAGTTTACTGAAACTTTGCAGGGTGTTATTTTTTTATAGAAGTATGAAGACCAATTAGATAATTGGTTCACCAACACCAAGTTCCCTGTGCTTTATTTTATCACCCTGAATGAAATAAAGTAGGCCTATACATAGCATTACCCTAGGGTACCTATAATACCTAAAAAAAAACAAGGGCGCAGTTATAGAAGCTCGCACAGGGTGCAGAAAAGGTTATTTACGGCACTGACTGTACCTAGATAACTACTTCGTCAAACTATACTTAAATGCTGGTGCTAGAGAAACCAATTAATTAAATTTTTAACGATGTCGTTGGCAACAATGTAATTAATTGACAACATCATCAGAACATGTTAGATATCTTTTTATATCTTTCATTAGATAGTTTATAGGCAGGCATTTCCATAGTTATGGCTCAACATTAAGATATTGTAAGCCGGTATCTTCTGTAGCTGATTGGCTATTAACCACAGATGTAGCATGACTTTAGGCACAGATAATATAATCCTCATCCCATACAAAGAGACCGTGCTGAAGTAACTAGCGTCTTACGTCTGATTAAACAGATAATTTTTCTAAGAACATCGATCGCGTTCGGTTCTGTTGCAAGGGTATAGATGATGTTAGCAGCGACTTGCAAGTGAAAGGCTCGGTACTCGGCTTATGAATACTTTTTTTTTAATACCGCGACGATTTGTTTTATAGTGTTTTTTGCACGTTTTTACAGTTTTCATTGTACCAAAATGTGTTAAAAAACAAATTTGAAAAATGGAGTGCATTCCTCAGAAATTTAAAACCGCGCCATCTATCGGAATCAATTTTATATGATCCATTCAAATAATCTTTGTAATGTCAATTAAGAGCCCAATATTCCTTAATTTTGTGCTTAGGAGTTATTTATCAAGAACTTACATTTTTATGATCGTCTCTAGAAAATCTTAATATTTCACAAAACTTAATACCAAATCGAAGCTTATACCGCCATCTAGTGCAATTTATTTGAACTTAATCTACTTTCTTCGCGGTGGGTGCCCGTGATAGGTACTTCAGGAATGGCGGTTTAATTGATAACTTGTATTAATGATTACAAGTTGCGGCAACTATTATAACTTATGTCGCGGGTAGTGTGCTCCAACCTCGAACACATCGTCGCTTACCATCATCCAGTATAATCTGATAAAATGTCACCCTGACAACTAAAGGTCAGACCGCAGTACGCGTCAGCGGAGCGACGCGACGCGACATGACCAAATATACTTTGTATGAAATTGTATGAGATAAACCGCACTACGCGGCAGCGGAACTAAACGACGCGACACTTTATCACATACAATATATTTTGTCGCTTCGCTCCGCTGAGGCGTAGTTACGCCTAGTGCAGGTGGACCTTTAGGTGATCTGAACTGTCATTCAACTCGACAGCAAGTAATCAAGGAGTTGGTTACTTATTGTTAGTCAGAAAATAGAAGCTAAACTTTAAAGTGTTTTTAAAAGACTTTTGCTAATCAAACCAAGCTTAAGAGTTGGAGTTGGAGGTGCACTAAACATTATGAATGCTAAACTTACTTTTTTTCTCTGTCTGTTTGTTTGTTGACGCCGAAAATGATGAACCAAGAATGATAAATTATGGTATATCCGGCTCGAAGGACCAATGTTAGCTCGTGGATGAAGATGAGAGTGGACTGTATTAAAAGGCGGTTGGGTTTAAAACCGTTATATTTAAATTACATTAAACTGTCCCGAACAAACAATTAGATATTATGAAGTGGTGTCGACTGGTGCGATAGAGTCCGTGGTAGCGACTGTCCGCCGATAAACATATTGGTACATATTGTACTTTGGACCTTGAAGAAGGTCATGGGCTACTTTTTATCCCGACTCACATGTGAGTGAAGCCGCTGGCAGAAGCCATGAGATACATGAGACTTATGAACAGTGATTTAAAATTCACTTTAACTAACTAATATGTGTCTGAAAGATAGATAAACGTTGTCTACTAACCCTCCCAATTAATCTGTCGTTGTAAATGTAAGCTAACATTAGAAAGGGGTTCACCGCAACCGTTCCACTCACGACTCGAACTCACGACTTCCCGATCGGGAACGGTAGCCTAGTCTATACTAATATTATAAAGAGGAATTGTTTTTTTGTACTGAATAGGCTCCAAAACTACTGGACCGATTTAAAAAATTCTTTCACCAATAGAAAGTTCTTTGGGCTGGTCAACGGGAGCGAAGCCGCGGGGAACAGCTAGTATATTGTATAGATACTGAAGTATAGTAGTTAAGTAGCTAAGTAGACTTTAAGTAGGTACTTATGACTTCTTTAAACTTACAATAAATAGGCACAGATAATATCAGTGGCGTAGCGTGCCTTACCCCGTATAAAAATTTGTTTGAGGGCCCTTAGGAAGGGTAAAGATTGCTCACAAAAGAAAAAATAATGTTTGCATAAAATTAAAAGAAATATTTACCTATTTATCATAATTATCTATCTATCACTTTATCCAAAATTTTACAAACAATTCAAATTAAATATACACTCTCCTTGCCTTTTTTTCGGCAAACTGATTTACTAAATCATTTATAGCTGATGATGACTTTAGTTTTTCTAAAGTTTTTGCCTCTATGGACAATAGAATAGAATACTCTTTATTATGTACACCATATACGTTACAGAAAATATAGACGAAGAAAACAATAGACAATAGTGACAGGTCTGACAGGCGTTCATGACCCATCGAAGTTAATAGGTAATTTTTCATTAGTTTTAATTTTTGCTTATGCACATCGGGGGCCCCCGTGGCCCGGGGGCCCCGTTTAATTGATACGGCAGATACGGCGGAAGCTACGCCCCTGGATAATATAATACTAGCCTACAGATGCCTCATCCCATACAAAGAAACCGTGCCGACATAACTAGCGTTTTTCATCTGATTAAACTGATATATTTTCTAAGAAAATCGATCGGGTTCGTTTCCGTTCCACGGATATAGATGGTGTTAGCAGCGACTTGCAAGTAAAAGGGTTTATACGGTTCGTGTATACTTCTTTTTTAAAATACAGTGACGATTTGTTTCATACTTTAAAACAAATCGTCACTGTACGTTTAGCACGTTTTACAGCTTTATTGTACCAAACAAAATTAAAAAAAACTGAGCGGATGCATTAAAATTTAAAATCCGCGCCATCTATTGGAATTTATTTTAAATGACCCATTCAAATAATCTTTGAAATGTGAATTTAAAGCCCAATATTCCTTAATTTTGTGCTTGGGTGAATTAATTAAACAAGAACATACATCTTTATGATTGTCTCCATAAAATCTTAACTTTTCACAAAACTCAATAACGAGTGAAACTTATGACGCCATCTAGTGCAATTTATTTAAACCAAAATTATTTCTTCGCGTTGTAGGTAACAAATACTGTGGAGCTCGTGGCTCAGAAGTAACAGCCGAGTAATTGGTAGATCTGTGGATGGCAAAAAGATCTTTGACAAGCGTTTCTGTATACAGAAAATCGGACACCAGTCTTGCCAGGGCATCGTGTTACCCAGTAACGATGCTGTGGAGGTCGGAGAGGCAATCTCTGCATGTGAAATACTGATTGTTCAGCAGTATTCGGTTAGACTGCAAGCTGACCCCAAATGGTTGGCTAGGCTGAATGCAGATTGATGTTGTCTTAATGCGCCTGATAGTTTTTACTACGCAACAAAACGCTCATCATCATCATCTGTCTTTGCTACGCCTATTTCACTAGGCGCAAAGCATTTAGAAAACGCTTTAAATCGACTCTGCCTTCCAAAAACAGTTTGTATTCATTCTGAAACTGAATCTGACAATTTTCGTACGGAATTCCTAAAATCAGATTATGTAGTCCGTAATCCGTTTAGCGTAGTTCGGGGACAGGGCTGGTGGCTGTGGGATTCTAGGAAAATATTGACCTTAATTAGCCTGGAATCGACTACGGTAAAGCAAAAATGCAGGAAGGATTCTAGCTGGCCATGTATGTAAGTATTTACATAAGTGCCAGTAGCGCCTAAACTACTGAGCCAATTTTGATGAATGAGCTGTCGTTCTATTACTATTTCATCTTTCTATTTACTATTTCATCTTTCTATTTACTATTTCATCTTTCTATTTACTATTTCATCTAATCGATTCTATTTACTATTTAGGTCCGGGTGTCAAAGGCTAAATTTTTAATGAAATTCATCATTATGGCTATTTTACATTCGATCATTTCAGCTGTTGTGCTAGCTTACAATAGGTAACAGGTAGTGTAGTGTACCCTTATGAGAAAAGTGATTTACTTTTTTACCCGACTGCCGAAGGAGGGTAATGTTTTTATCAATCTATGTATGTATGTTTGTTCCTATGTGTCGTTCTAGAGAGCAAACGCGTTGGCCAATGTTGATGGTTCTTCAATCGATTCGTCTTAACCCTGCGAGTGTCACTGGCTACATTTTTTTTCTTCCAATCCCATCGTGTAGGGTATCAAAATGAAGGATTTTAAGAGGAGATTTCAAAAATATATAATTCTTATATGTTTAAATGTATCTAAGTAATTCTAAAAAAAAAATACTAAAAAGTTAAGTATAAATAAAAAAAAAGGTAATCATGCTGTGCAGTTTGAGGATACATTCTGGTTTTGGTCAGCCAGCTCGCGAACATGTGTCCTCCCACTGCACAGCATGATTTTCTTCTTGTTTACATATCTGTAGTTCGCTTTTTAAGCAGTCGGGTTTTTTGGTTTTTTTATTTAACTTTTATTTTTTTGTAATTAGATGTTATTATGTAGATTATATCTATACTTTAACACGGCAAAGTTTCTATTAACCGACTTCAAAAGGAGGTTCTCAGTTTGACATGTATACAAAAATACAAAATTCTGAAATATTTATTTCATCTCATACATTGTGTCTTACATAAACTGCAACTGTATGTTTGTATGTATGTATGTTTAGTTCGGAGCATACAACCGAAATCCTTAGCGACAAACATCACGAATGTGTAAATTGAGTCATCATGGCTATTTTTGTCAATTCTTTACTATAGAAATTGCTCATTTTTAGTGATGGTGTACTAAAACTAAAAAGAAACAAATAAAAACTATTTCACAAAAAAATAAACCGACTTCAAAAGCAAAATACTAAACAGTGAAAAATAAGTTTCGTTGCGAAAGTCGGTGTCGCAAAACGACGAAACGACGAAATTATGAGGTACGAAACACACCGACTTCCGAAACAAAAGTTATTTTGCATTTTTTTGTGTTTCGTTTTTGAAATCGGTTTTTTTTTTGCGAAAACGTTTTTATTTAAGTTAATCAAGTTAATAGAATAGAATAGAATAGAATAGAATACTCTTTATTATGTACACCATATAAGTTACAGAAAGTATAGACGAAGAAAACATTGCACTGGGTGACACAATGGGCGGCCTTATCGCTAAAAGCGATCTTTTCAAGACAACCTTTGGATGGATTTAAAAAAACAAATGGAAGGAATGACAGTACTGCAGGTAGTATTTGGTGTACTATTTATATATAAAATAAAAGTAAAAAATACATACATATATATATAATAGACAAATATATACAGTAATAAGTATGGAACAAAAGCATAGATATCAAGAAATACAACTATTAAAGAGAGAGGTAGTGATTTTTTACCATTGTTTTAAAAATGGTTAAGTTACTAGATGAACACTGCTACGAAACAACCCTTAGAAAATTGTATATTAGTGTCCTAGTTTCATATATCATCACATCCGAATTCACAACATATTAATATATAATTTAAAATGAAATCTGCCTGTCAACCCCATTCCGGAGGGTGTTTAACCGAAGTTAAATATTAACCGTCGGCCACTTCGGATAGAATTATTTATGGGCAATAAGCCCCTATGCCGCGAATTTGCAAACATTTGCTCTACACTCACTATTCGAAAGGGATGAAGTGATAGAGGTCACCCTGACCTTATTAGTGTAAAACAAGAGAATTATAGAAAAAACACTGGCCGTGTGCGAGTCGGATTCGCGCACGAAGGGTTCCGTACCATTATCGCAAAAAACGGCAAAAATAACACGTTTGTTATATGGGAGCCCCACTTAAATATTTATTTTATTCTGTTTATAGTATTTGTTGTTCTAGCGGCAACAAATACTGAAAATTTCAACTGTCTAGCTATCACGGTTCATGAAATACAGCCTGGTGACAGACGGACAGACAGACAGACAGACGGACAGAAAGACAGACGGATCGCAGAGTCTTAGTAATAGGGTCCCGTTTTTACCCTTTGGGTACGGAACCCTAAAAATCATCATCATCAACCGCAGCCCGAATTCGCCCACTGCTGAGCATAGGCCTCTCTCTTCTTGTACCAATCACCACGTTCCCGTGCCAACCTCATCCAGGTTCTACCCGCAATGGCAACAATGTCATCTGCCCATCTCGCCGCTGGACGACCAATACTTCTTCTTCCAAGTCCTTGGACGCCATTCAGTCACCACCTTACTCCACCTATCATCACCGCGCCTTGCCAGGTGTCCTGCCCAGCTCCAATTCAGTTCCGAAATTCGTTTTCCGACGTCAGAAACCTTCGTACGTCTTCGGATCTCAACGTTTGGAACTCGGTCTATTAGCGGTATGCCAAGCATGGAACGCTCCATGGGTCTCTGTGCAACTCGAAGCCTGTACACAGCCTCCTGTGTAAGCGTCCACTCTCGGCACCGTAAGTCATGGTGGGCATAACACACTGGTTGTAGAGGCGGGTCTTCAGAGATTGTTCTTTTCATGAAAACAAAGGGTTGTAAAAATCTATTAGGGATTACAAACGACAAAACGTAGTTTTTTTTTTTTTTTTTTTAATATTCTTGGCCATAAAACAGTGCTTGATAAACCGAATTCAACGCGGGCAATATCGCGGACAACTGCTAGTTAGAGATAATACGTGGCTAAATAAAAACAGCCGCATGGGTCGATCATCAAGGTTAAGCAACGCTTGACGAGGTCGGTCCATGGATGGGTGACCATGTTCTATGTTCTATGTTAGGGGGGGTATGGTTTCCGCACTTAGTCCCTCAAATAGACCTTTGTGTGTGGGTGACCATTTCAACATACCGAGTTTCCTCCGTGCCGCGGAAAGCACGTTAAGCCGTTGGTCCCGGCAGTCATTTGAAGATCTTTGACAGTCGTTACGGGTAGTCAGAAGCTTGAGATCTGACACCAGTCTTGCCAAGGAGTATCGTGTTACCCAGTTACTGGGTTGTGGAGGTCAGATAGACAGTCGCTCTATGTAAAACACTGGTACTTAGCTGAATCCGGTAAGACTGGAAGCCGACCCCAATATAGTTGGGAAAAAGGCTAGGCAGTTGTATATATTATTAGTTATGAACATAGTTTTAATAGCAAGTAGGTATTAATGTAAAGAAGCTTACAAAGTGGCTTTTAGAACTTGATTATGAAGAAACAGAAAAACTGCTTATTATCTTATCCTAGTCCAGCGTTTTTCATAAACACCCTTTTACGCACACATTCATACACACATCCATCTTTATACGTACTCACACAGAACACCATCCTATTTCCTCTATATCACACACACACAACACCACACCGCGCACACGACATCGTCCACTTCACACTTACACTTCGCATACTTACAAACATACACACGCGTTTTTAATTTTTAGGGTTCCGTATCCAAAGGGACCCGACGACGGGACCCTATTACTAAGACTTCACGATCCGTCTGTCTGTCTGTCTGTCTGTCGCTCCGTCTGTCACCAGGCTGTATCTCATGAACCGTGATAGCTAGACAGTTGAAATTTTCACAGATGATGTATTTTTATTGCTGCTATAACAACAAATACTAAAAACAGAATAAAATTAATATTTAAGGGGGCTCCCTGCTCCCATACAACAAACGTGATTTTTTTGCCGTTTTTTGCTCGATATTAATAACGGCAACAGGTAGACGATTTAAATATTCACAGAATATTTAGTTGTATATTCACTTCAAAAAATAATAATAATTAAATTAAAATAAAAGAAATTAAGGGGAGCACCCCTTAATTTATTTTATTTTAATTTAATTATTATTATTTATACCATACAACAAATGTGATTTTTTGCCGTTTTTTGCGATACTGGTACGGAACCCTTCGAGCGCGAGTCCGACTCGCACTTGGCTAGTTTTTAATTACTATTTTATTTAAGTTTTTTTGATTAAATTTTTTTGGTTCCTTTTTTTGTTGTTTTTTTCTTACAATAGTCCTTCATGGCCTACGTTCTACATTTTGTGTAATACCAATCTGGGCGAGGGGGGCCAGGAGTCCATAGCACAGGTTGTCCTAGTTTGGATTTCTGACTCCCACAAACCTTCCACCATATTATATACAGGTATATAATATTTGTAATGTAATATTTGTAACATAATATATAACCAAAATTGTACTTTGTGGGCGAAAAATAAATATTAATATCACTAATGTTTGTTTTAGTAACAGGTACCAAGCACTTTGACCTGCAGCCTTATTGCGAGTATAAAAAACCGACCAATCACATAGACGGAAATCCAGATCGCGTCTTTCATCTCGCATGTGATTGGTCGTTTTATCATACTCATTACCCTTTGCCTTGCCGAATTCATTACGCAATAAGGCCGCTGGGGGTGCCACGGGTCTATCCAAGTTCTCACGGCATCCCCAGGAGTATCCTCCAGACCGGCGAGCACGGCCTCTTTGCTTGTGTCACGCATTTTATCACGGTTTTTGTTCCCAAACTGTGATAAAAATGTGTGACTCAGGCCTATCACAGTACGCCGTGCTCGCCGGTCAGGGGTGCCTTGGGTCCGGAATGATCAGTTACTCGTATTTAAAATATGAACCTAAGTACCTATATGGATTTTTGTGTAAGTCGTAATAAGAAACAGTCTATAATAGTGTGATATAAGTTTTAACGAGTATTTATATAGTTTTATGAGCTTTACAATCGTAACGCTCGTGTGAATATGCCTGTCTGTAATTTTCGGTACATATTCAAGTCTAAAATTATCTACACAGGTTTACTGGTAATTAGGAGCGTTCCTTGAAATGAGATCTTCTAGAGTTAATTTGCAACCCCGATAACTTGAAGTTCAAGTCTTGTTCGAGTTATTATAAAAGCATTTAACCTTATGGTTATTATCCAGAGTCGAATTGATTGTTTGAGAAGTAGAACATATTCAGAATAAAACTTAAAAGATAACTCGGAATAAAACACAATTTGGACCTCAAATTATTGGGTTAACAACTTAAGGTTACACTAGTCGAAAATTCTTCCATACAAACGTAGTCTAGGGATTATTCCACTGTTTGACGATGTACGTTCCAAATAAAAAGTGATATCAATTTGTCTCATCATTATCTAGCCCTGTATGGAAGCAAAAAAGTAAAAAAAGTAAATATTTGAAAGTAATGAGCGTCGAAAGTTCCACATTTCGATACTAATTTTAACGCATTTTTTGGCGCGAATAAATACCATAAGAAGACGGAAAATTGCAAAACGGCCTCCATACAGGGATAGATTAGTAGTTCAACAATGCAAATAATTTTATTTTGAACAGATATATTAAGTCGTTTTTTCATGATATCTAGACTGCCAAAGGTCAGTTTATAAAATTTCGCGCGCTCGGTTTCGTCCTAAATCATTATCCATTTCACTACAAAATGCAAGTGTGTATTCGTATGCTAACTAGCTTCCTACTGCTCATCACAGCATCTATCTCTTCCGCACGTGTTGTCGGTTGATATAAAATGCATTTTAACCTCGCGCACAAAATAGTTCGTGCCGTCGACTAGTGTATCCTAGATATGAGCATTCCTATTGGCCTAGCGGCACTGGTGGCGCATTACGGTAGCGAATACGCCCAGATTTTTGAATAAAATCTTAATAAAATCGAATATTGGTCTTATGAAAAAAAATAAACCTACAAAATGTTCGTTATCAAATTGTCTATCCATTAGTGTTAGTATAAAAAATAATTAATGAACACTTTACGAGGAGATGCATGCTATCAATAATTATTTCACATTTTTATAATAATAATAATAATAATAATAATTCGAAAAATTGAGAGCAGATTGTGGCAGACTTACACATTATATCAACGGTAGCAGATCAAATAAAGTAGTAAGAAGAGTTGCGGCTATATTCAGAAGCAGTTTTATTCACACCAGGCACGAAGATAGCAATAGAAAGCCTGAAGAATTCTTAGACACGTTAAAACAAAAACTAGCACTTAAGGTTCATAGACTAAGAAGATATAAAAAAGCACAACAGCGCAAAAACGACAACGCTATATTTTCCAAAAACGAAAAAGTATTTTATAGAAAAATAAATAAACCACATGCGGATACAAATAGCGAGAATAATTCAGAAAGTGAACAGCCTACAAAAGAACAGTTAGAAACGTATTGGTCTAGCATTTGGGAAGAGCAAATACAACACAACGCCGAAGCAACTTGGATAGCGGAAGAAGATGCAAAATGGAGAGATATTGACCAAATGGAATTTATAGAGGTAACAGAGTCAGACATTACACATATAACAGCTAAACTTCATAACTGGAAATCACCAGGTATAGACAAAATACATAATTTTTGGTACAAAAAGTTAACTTTATTACATAAATATATTGCAAAAAATTTAACAGATATCATATTAGAACAACAGAACACACCTGAATTTATAGCAACAGGAATTACTTACATGCTACCTAAAACTAAAAATACACCTCAACCTTCCCAATATAGACCAATTACATGCCTACCCACGATATACAAAATATTAACTTCAGCAATAACTAGAAAGATTAACTCACACATAGAACATAACAACATCATAGCCGAGGAACAGAAGGGATGCCGCCAGGGCCATATGGGATGTAAAGAACAGCTAATTATTGATGCCACTATACACAAACACGCAACTACAAAAAACAGAAATCTTCATTGCACCTATATTGATTACAAAAAGGCTTTTGACAGTGTCCCTCATTCCTGGTTGATTAAAATATTAGAGATTTATAGAATAAACCCAAAAATTATTGACTTTCTGCGCCGTATAATGTTACAGTGGAAAACCACACTCCAGTTAAATTGCAGTCACAATACCATTACAACACGACAGATATCTATTAAAAAAGGTATCTATCAAGGTGATTCTCTGAGCCCCATGTGGTTTTGCCTCGCCCTAAACCCTCTATCACATTTACTTCAGAGATGTAAGGCTGGATATTGCCTCAAGCACACTTCACAGGAAACAACAGTATCACATCTTATATACATGGATGACATAAAATTGTACGGAAAAACAGAGAAGGATATGAAGAAATTAGTAGAAGTAACGGCAGAGTTTAGTAAGGATATCAATATGCAATTTGGTCTAGATAAATGTAAAACCCTTCACATTGTGAGAGGCAAGATACGACCCGGGGACTATGTAGTAAATAGCACCGACACTATAACAGCAATGGAGCCGACAGACTTATATAAATATTTAGGGTACGCGCAACTAAAGGGACTCGATCATGTAAGAATTAAAAACTCACTTACTACAGAATACAAGAAAAGACTTAACGCCATTTGTAAAACCCAACTTTCCAGTAAGCATCTAACTAAAGCTATAAACACATTTGCCATCCCTGTTTTAACATACTCATTTGGAGTTATAAAATGGACTAAAACCGACACAGAACAATTAGAACGCATAACTCGAACCACTCTTACGAAACACAATAACTTGCATCCTAAATCAGCCATAGAAAGACTAACTATTAAACGACAACATGGAGGAAGAGGTCTTATAGACATCCAGCACCTCTGGCGGAAACAAGTTAGTCGGCTGAAAACATTTTTCCATGCAAAATCTCGTACTAGTAACATACATAAAGCCATTGCAACCAACGATATAAACTACACTCCACTTAACTTAAACGGTCAGATAGATTCAGAAAGTACTACCATTGAGGATCCACAGGCCCAAAAAACTGAAGATTGGAAGAAAAAAGTTCTTCACGGCCGGCATCCTCATGACTTAGAACAATCCCACATAAATAAATTAGCGTCCAATAAATGGCTCAAAATAGGTAACTTATTCCCAGAAACTGAGGGATTTATTATAGCTATACAAGATCAGATTATTAACACAAAAAATTACAGAAAATACATAATAAAAGATCCTACAGTAACAAATGATAAATGCCGAAGATGCCACATCCAGCCAGAAACCATTCAACATATTACTGGCGCTTGCACAACACTCACACAGACTGACTACACTCACAGGCATAACCAGGTAGCAAACGTAATCCATCAAAAACTGGCTCTCAAATACACTCTCATACAAAGCACTAATACTCCTTACTATAACTATGCACCACAAACCATTTTAGAAAATACCACACATAAGCTCTACTATGACCGCGCCATACTCACTGACAAGACCATTCACTATAATAGACCGGACATAACTTTGCAAGATAAAGTAAATAAAGTAACATACTTGATAGACATCGCAGTCCCCAATACGCACAACATTCAGAAGACAATCACTGAAAAAATAAGTAAATACGCAGAACTCAAGGACGAAATAGTTAGAATATGGCGGCAAGAAAAAGTTTATGTGGTCCCCATAGTCCTTTCTACAACAGGCGTTATTCCGAACCACCTTCTCCATAGTCTGAAGTTACTTGATCTAAACGAAAATCTCTATATCACCCTTCAAAAAGCTGCTATCTTAAACACATGTCGAATTGTCAGAAAGTTCATGCAAATTGATGAAAAAGATATAGGTCCACATCATTCATCCTCACTATAACACACCACACGTTATATTTACTTGGTCTCGGCCCGTAAATGTAGCTTAAACCAGCTTACGAGCTGAGAATTTGAAACACTTGAAATAATAATATTAATAATTCCTGTCTCTGAAGCCCTAACCACCGGTAGCTTAGACCCTGTTCCCGATACCGGTTGGCCTCTATTTTTTATATTTTTAAATGTTTTTAAGTTTTCTTTTTATTAATATTTAAAAATGTATAAAGTAAGAACAAGAATAAATAAAGGAAATAATAATAATAAAATTTATTTAAAATCATTTGGTATAACAATAATTACAATTTTTGCTTAAATCTATGTCAAGTTCACACGTGTTATGTGCCTGAACTAGGTAATCCTGTGTTTCAGGCGAAAATAGTACTTTTTTTTTTTTTTAATAATTACTGAAAATCAAATATAAGGTAGTCTTAGGTATTTTTTACGGGTGCAAATAATACAATAAAATTCTTATTTTCTAACATCTTAGATACTAATACCTATTTTAATACAAGTAATAACTTCTCTGTATCTTCATAGGACATCGTTTGTAGAATTTCTTTGAGAATTCTCTTACAGTTTATGGTTTTTGTTGGAAGGAGATTAGTGAAACATATACGTCCTTAAAAAAAAAAGTGTACTACAATTTTAGAATCAACATTATGTAGAAATGTAATGTATTTTTATTAATTGATATTTCTTTTTAAATAAAGCTCTTAAAAACTGCACAAAAACGACCAGCCAGCGCTGCGTTTTGCTCGGAGAGGCGCCGAATATCGTTGCTAATCAACTCTAATACACCCTATTTCGCGGTATCCAGTCACCGTGTACAATTTTCAGTTCATAACTGAAACAACAAAGAGGTCTCTTTATTTACATAATAACTTTGTAATATCCTTCGTGAAAAGCGTAATCGTAGTGAACGACGGTAACAAACAGCCAGCAGTGCCAGCACGCTTCCTTTAAGCCGATATACAATTTAATTCCATTACCTACACTACTTACGCTCCCCGTCGCCTGAACAATGCTCGGCTTGCTATGAAACAATACGCTATTGATCTAGAACACGCTGATTTGAAACTTAAGATGATTTATAGTCTTTGGTACCTTTTTTTTTTGTTTTTGACACCGACTTCCGAAAAGAAAGTAATTATTTCAAAATCGGTCACAACTCAATATCTGTAAGCAGAGAGGCATTCGTAGGTCAAAATTATCTTTATTGTAAAGTTATAACAGCCCATAAGAATTTACCAGCTTTAAGGCGCAGATACCCCTGACACAGATAATATAATACTAGCATACAGATGCCTCATACCATACAAAGAAACCGTGCCGACGTAACTAGCGTTTTTCATCTGATTAATCTTGTTATTTTTTTGTACATCGAACTCGTTCGGTTCTTTTTCCCGGTGATAGATAGATGGCGTTAGCAGCGACTTGCAAGTAAAAGGGTTTATTAGGTTCGTAAATATTTTTTCTTTAAATACAGTGAAGGTTCCTTTTATAGTATTTTTTTGCACCAAAATGTGTTACAATGCAAATTTTTACAATCGAGTGGAATGCCTAAGAAATTTAAAAATGCGCCATCTATTGGCATCAATTTTAGGTGAACCGTTTGAATAATCATTGAAATGTGAATTAGGAGCCCAATATTTCATAATTTTGTACTTAGGAGTGTTGATTAAACAAGAACATATAATTTTTAAAAAAAATGTCGTAAACATATAATTTTTTTTTTATGTCCAATTCCAGAAAATGATAATTTTACACACATTCAATAACAGACAGGTGCATATCGCGCCATCTAGTCAGATTTATTTGAACCAAATTTTATTTCTTAGCAAGACCCCGTGCCCCTGAGTAACTAATTTTAAAATGAGAATCACGTCTAAATGGCTGGCCTAAATTTTTTTTATTTTTTTTTTTATTTTTTTATTTGTAATGGGTTTGCTCTTGACTCTAGTCTAGGTCATAGGTGACAGAGACAGAGTTTACGATGGAGTGCGCTTACCCAGAAGAAGCCTGTTCACTCTAACTTTGAAGAGATTCGGGTTGAATGCGTTATTGCCAAAATATACCACCACCACACACCACACAAACCATTTTCTTAATAATTTGACCTAAGAACATTTTGAGGGGTGTATTCGTATAACATAGTGTAATTAATTTGTAAAGTTATATCTAACACGGAGCAAAAACGATGATCGCACGAAACCACGGGTATATTTTACATGAAATTGACAGAATCTCAATGACAATTTAATTATCTACATTTTAATTTAAAGCTTTTTTAAGTCAAAGAATAATAAGGAAAGTACAAAAAACAAAAAAGAAATATCGTCTCGTACCCAGATTATTTTTTTGTACATTGACTGCGTTCGGTTCCGTTCCACGGCGATAGGTAGATGGTGTTAGCAGCGACTTGCACGAAATAGGGTTTACTCGAAACGTGAATATTTTTTCTATAAATACAATGAGGATTTGATTTATAGTATTTTTTTGCACGTTTTTACAGTTTCATTGCACCAAAATGTTTTACAATACAAATTTATACAATCGAGTGGAATGTCTCAGAAATTTAAAACCGCGCCATCTATTGGAATCTATTTTGAACGGATCATTTTTTTATGAGCCCAATATTCCATAATTTTGTGCTTAGGAAAGTTGATTAAACAAGAACATACAATTTTTATGTGCAATTCCAAAAAATATTAATTTACATACAATTCAATAAGAAATCGGTGCATATCGCGCAATCTAGTGATATTTATTTGAACCAAATTTTATTTCTTAGCGAAGGGACTAGGTGACTATATTATCTTTTCGATATTTATTTTTTGAAATTTCTATACAATCTGAAACCGCCCCACCCGCAAGCGTGGTCTCCGTCCTAAGCTACAAATTAACTATTCTATCTACCATTTTTCTTTGGGCTTATATTTAGGGCAGTGATGAGCATGCTACCAGGATAGGTAGTTGGGCCTTCAACCTTTACACGCATGATCATGAGCTGCAAGACATGAAATAGTACATTGTTATCCTAGGGGTGAAAGTAACTTATTTAGTCCCGAGACGGGGTTTGGCGCCCGGAACGAAGTGAGGGTGCCAATAGTTCGAGGGACTAAATAAGTCTTTAACCCGAGGTAAACACTGTGCTTTTCATTACAAATACAAGGAAATAGAAATAAAAATATGAATTAGCTAAAGAAAAAATGATTGCCGCTGTCCCGCCTATTCAATTGAAAGCGATTCTCCCTAGGGATGAAAGTAATACTTTTCATCCCTAGGGAGAATCGCTTTCAACTAAACCTCAGGCAACTTCAGACTTACAGCTGTCAGTTGAAAGCGATTCTCCATAGGGATGAAAAGTATTACTTTCATCCCGCTCCTCAGGCAACTTCAGACCTACTTTCAGAGTATGAGTAATGAAAATATATTTTACAATGCATGTCCTCGAAAAGAGCGTTTTCTAAGCAGCCAAACTGTGCGGAAAGTGTCACTTTTTTTACTAGTGCTTTTTACTTTCCTGTACTTTTTTAATTTTTAACTCCAACGTCAGCCCACCGCATAGAGATTTTATTATTTGAGAAAAGTTTTAAAATTTGTTAAGTACAGATTATCATTTATATAAAAGGTAAAACAAAACTAATACTTCATTTAAGGCGTTTTTAATTACTCTAGATTTAGATTTTGATCAATAAATTAATTTTAAATAAGTATTCATTAAATATGTTTGGCAGAATGAACATTTTGCTCGTGCCTTTTTGCGTTACGACGTGACAGCTTTTATTAGTTAATCTGTGGATATGCTGAGCGCTCTTGAATAAGCGCCATTTTATTAATTTCTTGTTTGGTTCAGATATATTTTTTTATTTCCTCGCACAGTGCATACTAATATGTTGTATGATACACGTGCGTAAGATGATTTCCGACTCGTGTCGATTTATCCACTCACTCGCTTCGCTCGCTCGTGAATAACTCATCGGAAATCACCTACTTCCCGCACTTGTAGCATAAATAACTATTTCAACACACTTGATCATAAAGTGGCTCTAATTTCACCGCAATTAGGCACATAATTATACCCGTTATAAAAAAAACTAAACGGTGACTTTTTCATTGCTATTATTCACAAGTGAGTTATAGAGTTTTTTATTTTTATTTTATTGGTAGAGTTGCTTTGTGCTTAAAAAAGTTTCGATACAAAAAAGATCGTGCTCAATAGTACAAATAAATTAATGTTCCTATTGCTTGCTCATTTCTTGCAACTTCGTATTTAAATAGATAATTTCAACTTGTACGTGCTTAATAAATAAAAATAAAACTATAACTCAAATATAAATTTTATTTTCTCTGGAATAAAGAAAAATTGAAATTCCCTATTTTGTACGTGGCTAAAACACTATCCACGAAAATTCAAAACAAAGAAACCGCATTCTTTTAGTCTATGGCCAATCGCCATTGATTAATGTAGCCCGCCCGCCATTGTGAAAAAAATTCACAACTCGTTTTTACTGTTGAAAATGATTTTTTTGTATTATTTTCTTCACAAGTGTGTTGAAAAACGTCGTATGATACACATGTGTATTGATGATTACCGTCCTCGACTCTCTTAAGACCCTCTCCTAACGGCTCGGGTCTCAATGGCACCTCAGCGGATATCACCAACTTTACACATTTGTACCATAATGTACTGTTACTTCGATAAGTTTCCTAATAACATTCAAGTATACTCCTAGATAAGTACTTATTTATTATGAAATTTCGCCAAAAGTTTCACTATAAGTCATTCTTGTTTGGCGAGTTTCCAAGTTATTATTTTTTTTCTGAAAATATGCTTTCTTGCCGTATTTTTCGTATATTAGATCTTTACCTATGAAAAGGCAACCGAAGAAACTTGTCAACGCAGTGGCAGTTTATTGATGCCCTTCTTGAAGAAATCTGCTGGACGGGAGGCAACCAATTCATCATAGGCCAAGAAGTTATCCAAATCCTGGAAAAAGTAGAAGTCTGTAGGCGCAAGGTCTGCTGAATATGGCGGATAACGGAGAGCTTCCAATCCCAGCTCTTGTAACTTGGAGACCGTCTGCTGTGAAGTATGAGGTCGCACGTTGTCGTGCAGGAGCAGCGGAGACGAGCGATTGAACAAAACTGGTTGGAGACGTGCGAGCTTCTCCATCATTGTGTTCAGCTCTTCACAGTACACATATGCAGTAATGCTCATCCCGTTTGGTAAGAAGCTGAGATGAATCACACCTGCCCTAGACCACTAAAAAGTGACCATCAATTTTAGGGGTAAGTTTTTGTTTAGGACTCCAACCAACTCGCTGAGCGCTTACGAATGTCAAACAGAATCCATTCTCCGTCATAGGATTGCGGTTCAAAATGACTTCGTTTTGCGTGCCTGTTGAGCAGTCCAAGGCACGTCTCGACGCGTACTTCGCTCTGGTGATATTTGAGTTCATGGGGCACCTAATAACTTTCTTTTCCGATGTCGGTGTCTTTGATACTTATTGTTTTTCATATTCGACACCGACTTCGAAAAAGAAAGTTATTTTTCGCTTTGTAGTGTTTTGTTTTGGAAGTCGGTTTGAATGTTTTGATAAAATGTTTTTATTTAACTCTTTTTAGTTTCGGTAGGTACATCCAAATACCATGAAAATCATTTATAGCCAAAGTAAATCTCATGACGATTCCAATACGCCCAAACACGACTAGGATCCATTGCTTTATTTCGCAGTTCCAGTGCCTACCTTCCAGATTCATCTTCAGATCAATTCGATGTTACCATTTTCATTAGTACCATTTATTTATAAGTACATGCTTCATGCTGTGGAGAACAAAAACACAAATGGACAAAAAAAGTTAGAATAGTTAATATTAAAGTTAATATAGATTAATTAGTAATGAAGTTAACATAAGTTTGATGTAAGATTTAATTTATAAATAAAGTGTTGTAAACAGGTTTCTGGGCATAAAGGCTATTTTTTTTTTTTTTTTTTTTTTACGTGCTTCATCAAAGACGGTTAGCTATCCGATATATCGATACTTTTGGGCTCAAAGGGCGTATAGCACAAAAAAAACAAATGTTTGTTTTGTGCTTTACGCCCTTTGAGCCCAGTGGTATCGATATCTTATAACCGTGACATACTTAGCATTAAGGAGTTCCAGTGGCTATCTATGGTCTTCTTCATTAGTTCCATGCATCGATCATACAGCCTCTGAGGCTGTATGGTCGATGGTTCCATGGTTCCATGTCTTAAAATGACACATTTTGAGTGTAAATGATTGCATTGTATGACTTTAATATTTAAGGAGTTCCCTCGATTTCTCTGGGATGGCATCATCAGATCATGGTTTTCTTCTTCTTGCTATACCACCCTTGGGATATCTCCTTTCCAACAAAAAAGAATCAACAAAATCGGTTCATAAACGAAGAAGTAATCCGCGAAAAAAAAAAATATACGGTCGAATTGAGAATCCTCCTCCTCTTTGTGAAGTCGGTTAAAAATAAGTATAATACCAATATGAAGCACTGAAATGATGATAGGCCATTTCTGTCAAACGTTTTTGTTTTTTGTTAGCTCTTTTGCGGATTATATTCTTCACTTGTACCGTAAAGCAGACCATTAGTAATCACCAGACCATCACACTATTTAGTATCGAATAGGTCTCGAGCATTAACTTAAGGTTACACTAGTCGACGGCACGAACTATTTTGTGCGCGAGTTTAAAATGCATTTTATATCAACCGAAAACACGTGCGGAAGAGATAGATGCTGTGATGAGCAGTAGGAAGCTAGTTCGCGTACGAATACACACTTTTGCAAATTTGTAGCGAAATGGATAATGATTTATGACGAAACCGAGTGCGCGAAATTTTATAAACAGACCTTTGGGAGTCTGGATATCATGAAAAAACGACTAAACGTATTGGTTCAAAATAAAATTATTTGCATTGTTGAACTACTAATCTATTCCTGAATGCCGTTTTGCAATTTTCCGTCTTCTTATGGTATTTATTTGCGCCCAAAAATGCGTTAAAATTTGTGTCGAAATGTGGAATCTTCGACGCTCATTACTTTCAAATAATTTTTTTTTTGCTTCCACCCAGGGATAGATAATGATGAGACAAATTGATACCATTTTTATTTTGAACGTACATCGTCAAACAGTGGAGTAATCCCTAGACTACGTTTGTATGGAAGAATTATCGACTAGTGTACCCTTAATTCATAAACTTATTTTACGACTAGATACTTTCAAGGTTGCAGGGCACACCCTTGAATGTTCAGTGCAAAATTTTGTGAGCTAGTATCTTAGTAATAGCTATAAGTATCTAAGTAGTCGTAAACTTTATAGAACTAATAAAATATTTGTTGAGTTGGAGTTAAGAATATTGTGTCAATTCCTAATTTAATGCCAAAGTTTCACAGGCTTGAATTCAAACTATAGTAGAGTTTGATAAATAATCAACTTCAAATTCTTATTTCAGTAATCGGAATAATATTTATACAAGAGACTTTACATGTTTTCATCCATAAAAAGCTACGTATGGGCTACTAGATCAAAAGTAATATAAATTCGAGAAGCCTAGTAGGGTCGTAGATATTAAAAACCACAAAACGAACAATTAAGGCGCCTATTCCCTTGAGTAGCTGATTTTAAAATGAGAATCATCTAAATAGCTTGTCTTAAATCTTTGAAAAAAATATATATTATATTAGACTATTTTCTTAATAATTTGATCTAAGCAAATTTTGAGTTTTATTTGTATTACATAGTGTAATTAATTTGTAAAGGTATGTCTAAAACGGACAAAAACTTAAAAATCACACCTAAACCGCTGTGCGTATTTTAATGAAATCAACAATATTTCAAAGATAATTTAATTATCTACATTTTGATATGAGGTTTTTTTTTTAAAGTCATAGAATAATAAGGAAAGTACAAAAAACTACAAAATTTTGAGTCGCGCGGGTGTGAAACGAGTGCGCGTTTTGTTCCCTCAAGTTCGTTGGCGTTAGTCGTCGTCTTAATGGTAGCATAACTATTCCATACGATTTGAAATAAGCGAACGTTTATGTTAAGGCCGTACCCTGACCAAAATATCAGCATGTGATATGAGCATTCCTATTGGCCTAGCGGCACTGTTGGCGCTTGAATTACGGTAGTGAATACGCCCAGATTTTAGAAAAAAATCTTTATAAAATCGAATATTGGTCTTTTGAAAAAAATAAAACTTACAAAATGTTCGTTATCAAATTGTCTATCCATTAGTGTTAGTATAAAAAATAATTAATGAACACTTTACGAGGCGATGCATGCTATCAATAATTATTTCACATTTTTATGGTTTTGTTGGAAGGTGATTAGTGACACATATAACTCTTTAAAAAAAAAGTGTACTACCATTTTAGAATCAACATCATGTAGAAATTTAATGTATTTTTATTAATTGATATTTCTTTTTAAATAAAGAGTAGATAGCTCTTAAAAACTGCACAAAATTCGACTAGCGCGGCGTTTTGCTCGGGGAGGCGCCTTAACCCGATTGAGTGAGTATGAAAATTTGCACTAGATCGGTAGGGCATGCATGATCGGACACTCATGCATCCAACACTACACTAGTGCTGCCAGCGTGGTATGATAACGGCACATTATTATCCCCACTATCTTTCAAGCTGCACACCAGTGACATCCCAATAAATAAATCGACCCTGTTGACACAGTTCGCTGACGACACGGCCCTCTACTACGAAGGTGAGAAGATACTTCACGCCGAAACAGCTGCTCAACTTGTATCAAGCGCACGTTCGATCGTGCATGGAGTACTGGGGGGTGACCATAAGCTCTTAGAGCGGTATCAATTTGAGATCGAATAAGGGACAGATGACTTTTTGGACTTGTATACATCTGTCACTTACTCGATATCAAATTGTATTGTAATTGTTGTAATGTAGTAAGTATCTAGGGTAACACCTAGGTGTTACCCTAGATACTTACTACATACAACCACCTTATCTTCGCCAAGCACATTAAGGGCAGAGTCCACAGGATGGTGAACGCGAACAGCGGGTTTTACATTTAAAAGCAAGCTGCGCATTTTCACTGCAGTCATCCGTCCCATCATGACCTATGCTCGCGCTGTCTTCACACACGCAAAGTCCCAATGGGGCACTTCATGTAGATCTTAGAATCCCCATGATTCAGCAGTTGAAACGCCTTACCAAGCGCTTCTTTGATACAGCGGTAAACATAGCAATCCGTTTATCCAAGCGGCCACCCGCTTCGAACTCTCCCAAATCTCCCGAATTCGCCGACCGAGGCAAACTGTCACTACCCCCCGATGACGTCACTACCCTGCTCCAAGAGAGACATAGGGAGACCATCACACAATCAAGAAACACAAACCGCCTTCGTTCCGTCCTCGCCGCTCGAGGCCCGTCGCGTCACCCCTGTCAAGATATGCTAGCCAGCCCGCGCATTGCTTAGTAGTTCATTTAGTTAACTAGCTGTGCCCGCGGCTTCGCTCCCGTCATCTGTCTGCCAACCCTACCCTACTTACCTACCTACCAATTTTTTTTTATAGTGATCATTCTTTCGCGGCGAATTTTACCATTGCCATTCAGAAAATGACTTCAAATGCGCAACGCCATCTATCGAATAGCGAGTTCAACTGTCCGAGTATCTGAAATGCGTGTGTTGTGATAATTTTACCTCTTGAACACTTTAAATTCTTCTAACTTTTGATAGAGTGAACCGATTGCGATGAAACAAAAACTAAGTAATTCTTCAAGTTAAGCACAATGTTTATTTATAAAAGTTATTTACATTGGTTTCGTACATTTCACGTGATGCGTGCACAAATAAACAGAAATAAATTCCAAAAATGCTGGAAATGGGTTCTGTTGGTTATCCTTTAACACCCTGGCAATTTTTTTTGGACATGTTTTCGATATACAAAAATTACTTTTCTACAGATTTATTATATGTATTGATTGATGATTGATGATGATGATAAAAAAAAGGGTTTATTGTCCGTTCTTCTCCACGTAGGTATTTTCCGAACGGATGGTAGAATCACTTAATCACAATACAGCCTTTGTTGTTCCCCCAGCCTGCCCTGAGCCGAGGTTTAACCCCTTAGGTGGTACCCCCAGCGTGGTCGCTTAGGTTTAGATTTTGATGCCCTGGCTGGAGGTTTAGTTTAGCCTCTAAAAGATAGCCCGATTAAGCAGTACCGTAGCCAATCTCTATGATTGAACTGCGAGACGCCACATGTAATTTAAAACAAGTCAAGGCATGCATAAATTCACTATCTCGCGTCGCACACAGACCGCATCCTCCAAAGTCATCGCACAGTTTTGATGAAAAAACAAAAAGTGCTACTCGTCTGTCTGTAGCGCAGCTCAAAATTTAAAACATCCCGCTCGACCGTGTTTTGTTTCGCACAAAACTTTCATAATTTCCCCATTCGAGTGTCTGACAAGTACCAGAGATGTGTTAAACGAGATGGAGACTTCATAACACGCCTATACAGGCGTCTGGGAATACTCCCAGATGTAGTTAAGCTGAGGTATACTTATAGAACACTCACATTTCACTAGTTATGTTTAAGTTATGTAATAGTGGGCGAGCTTATTGCCAGCAACCGGGCACAGAGCCGTAGGCTTGTTACGTATGAAACAGCAATCAACAATAATTGCGCAGCGATTGTACAGCCATCGCGCGATCGATTGCTATGTGTCATAAACATGGGGATTACGTAACCAATTATTTGCTAATCGCTTGCTTTTTGTAAATGCAATTATTTCGAAAAAAAGGCCGCCAAAGACTCTTAAACTTCTGTATTGGCAATCGACCAACAACAAGAAAAATAGTAATCACAATTTGACAGCCAAATTAGCTCGCCATAATCGCGATCACCTTGCGTTCAAATAAACATTTTAGTTAACTAATTGTTCCAAAGAGGCAGCACTGTCAAATAATTGCTATGGTGTGGTTCGCGATTAAAGAGCAATTATTGCGAAAGAATTTCTTTAGTCTTGCTCTTGCAAAATACGAAATAAGCCTGCTGGACTCCGGGCTACTAAGAAATGCCAGATGGAATAACCCAATAACACTTGCCCAACCCGGGCATCGAACCCAAGACTTCTTGCTCAGCAGTAACGCTTGCGACCACTAGACCGACGAAACAGGCAGACTTCAATTAAACAAAATAATTTTTAAATTTGCATTATAGTAATATACTTAGAAAAAACCCGACTGCTTTAGAAGCGAATTCAAAATACATAAACGAATGATTTCACAGCATGATTTTCTTCTTGTTTATGTATTTTTAGTTCGCTTCTAAAGCAGTCGGGTTCTTGGATTAACTTTTTTTATTTATAACTTTTTAGTTTTTTTTCATTTAGGTACATTTAAACATATACGTGTTATATATTTTTGAAATCACCTCTTAAAACACCTTATTTTTATACCGCACACGACGAGGCGAAAAAAGATTGGACCCCCACAATATGGCGCCCAAAAACCATCTATATATGTTCGCCAATTTTAATGTAGCCAGTGACACTCGCATGGTTAAGACAAATCGATTGATTGGTCACTAGAACGCTACATAGGAACAAACATACATACATAGACTGATAAACTCATTACCTTCCTTCGGCAGTCGGGTAAAAAGGCTAAGCGGCTAGAAAAGATTTCACTTCAAAAAGAAAAGTAATTTCGTTTTGTCTATTGCCCCTATGCAAAAGATAATTTGCAGCTAAAATAAATGTACCGCCTCCACGGTTCCGCCAGCATATTGTTGCAAGAATATTAATTTTTCCGCGGCTACAGTGCTAGTCGTCAGCATACTTTTATTCCGGCGTGAATAATTAAGATATTACGGGCAGTTCCAGGGTATTCTACCTAGTTATAATCTTCTTAACTGTCATAACTAATTATTAAGCTGTTCTTATTTTTAGTCGTAATAAGATTTGAGATGATTTTGATATGGTTTATTCTCTGGTTAAATTTGTTAAAAGCGTTTTTTGCGTTATTGATCTACATCCAGCGCCGGATTTAGAGCCGGCGCTGGATGTAGATCTAGGGTACTCTAGGGTCCTGTCTGGGTCGCGGATTTTGAAAGAGAGTTACCGCGGCCCTGGCACAAGCAACTAAAAGAACACGGACGGGTTTCAATCAGTAAAAGTCTGACACGCCGTCATTGGATGAATTGCCAACCAAAAAAAAAAAGGATTCACTAGCTAGGGTAGAGCGAGAGGAGCCGTCGCTCTAAGCGCCAGATGACGCGGGCGCCAAAAAACCAAATGCGAAAAAAAAAACTAGCTTAAAATACAATACTGATGGCGCCTTTGGAGAGGCGCGAGAACAGTGTTGCCAGATCAGATTCAGTAGTGTTGAAACTTGCAAAAAAAGTTTTTATTTTTTAAATTTGGAATTATTATTTATTTAACATATATCGAAGTATAATTTACATGAAGTGAAAGGGTCAACCAAAGGGCGCTCACAGAAAATCTTGCTCTTCCTTGATCAAAGCCACGTCCTGATAAAAAAAACCCAAGCGTGTCTTTTTGCCGCTAAAAAGAGCCAATTTCACCCGGCTCCAACTTTCCGTGATGTAACCGTTCCAAAAACGGACCATCTTGAGCTTCTTGGCGTTACGTTGACATCGACTCTCAATTTTGGGCCATACATTGAGGCAAAGGCTCAGCTGGCTGCCAAAAAGTTGGGAATCCTTGAGAAGGTGAGAAAGTACTTCACACCGGAACAGCTGCTCAGCTTGTATCAAGCGCAAATTCGATCATGCATGGAGTACTGTTCTCAACTCTGGAACGGATCTGCCAAATACCAGCTTGATGCACTTGAGTCAATCGAAAAGCGGGCCAAGAAACTCGTCGGTAATGAGGCACTGGTCAAGTCAAAGCTTCAGAGCCTTGAACATCGTCGCCGAGTTGCCAGCGTGTCAGTTTTTTATCAGTTACATTTCGGGGAGTGTGCGATGGAATTGCATGATTTAATTCCGCCCAGCCCGTTCCATCATCGGACTACCAGACGTACGGCGATGCGTCATCGGTTCATGGTGGACATCCCACCCATACGCACAAACTGTTATGGGACACTTTCATATGCGTACAGCTAAAGAGTGGAATTCCCTGCCGGAGTCTGTGTTTCCCGATAGGTGCAATCTAGGAGTCTTTAAGTCAAGAGTGAATGGTATTTTTCTAGGCAAGCGTGCTTTACCGTCGACCACATCATCGCTTATAATATAAAAAAATATAAAAAAAACATTAGAAATCTTTTTTTAAAACAAGCTTTTTTCGTATTCTTCTCAGCAAACCCTCTCATTTGACAGCTATATCATGATATGGCACAAAACATAACAAGTCCGCCATCTTGGACCGTCCACCATATTGGAATTAGAATGATGTCACTTAGCTAAACATGCATTGTCATTCAAACTAAACGTCTATGCAAAACTTCATCTTAATCGGTGGAGATAACTGCTTTAAAATTCATTTGCAAGATTTGACCCGAACACAGTTAACATACATACATTGCAAGTTAAATAAAATCTTGTAAAAATAGTATACCTTTTATCCCGGGAACATGTTCCCTTGTCTTTCACTCGGGTGAAGCCATTGGCGGAAGTTTGTACCTGCTTTGTAAAGGTAAACACACACTACTCACACAGATCTGCATGCCTTTGTGAAGCTCACAAATGAGAAAAGTTCTGATTACAGTACCGCATTATAACTACCTAGCAATATAATATGAACTAGGTGAGTTGAGCCGTGGGAGGTCAACTTTATCCCAAAGGTTTCATGGTCAAGGCCTAGTCAAAATTATCAGTCTAGACAAGCTAAAATAAGGTTTGAGAGTGTAGATATTTAAAAGCGGCTACTAGTAAGTATGTCAATACTCGTAAGCATTTGCTTAAAAAACATTCAGTCAAATTGAGAACCACCTCCGTTTATTGAAACTAGTATTATATTATCTGTGATTGAAGTCTGACATATTCAAGCAAACGTATATAGACAAAATGCCATTCTATCAATAAAGGGTACACTAGTCGACGGCACGAACTATTTTGAGCGCGGGCGGGGTTAAAATGCATTTTATATCAAATGACAACACGTGCGGAAGAGGTAGATGCTGTGATGAGCAAGCTAGTTCGCGTACGAATACACACTTTTGCAAATTTGTAGCGAAATGGATAATGATTTAGGACGAAACCGAGCGCGCGTAATTTTATAAACAGACCTTTGGCAGTCTAGATATCATGAAAAAACGACTAAATCTATCTGTTCAAAATAAAATTATTTGCATTGTTGAACTACTAATCTATCCCTGTATGGAGGCCGTTTTGCAATTTTCCGTCTTCTTATGTCACCCACCTATGCGCAAAATATGGTACGTCTAAGTTATAACTGTAAACCGGAGTGTCATCCTCAGTGGCTCCAGTGGCTGGTGCAGACCAATTACATCAAACAGCTGTGGGCGGTTCAGCCCACGTACATCCTATCGTTATTTGCGCCCAGTTAAAATTCGTGTCAAAATGTGGAACTTTCGACGCTCATAACTTTCAAATATTTTCGTTTTTACTTTTTTGCTTCCATACAGGGCTAGATAATGATGAGACAAATTTACTTATTGATGATGATATCACTTTTTATTTTGAACGTACTAATATTCCCTAGACTACGTTTGTATGGAAGAATTTTCGACTAGTGTAACCTTAACGACTCTCAGACATATTGGTTGAGCATGTCAACATCATTTGTTATTTAGTTACTTAAAAAGTTTTGATTATTGCTCGAGTGAAAAATTAGCATCTGATAGCATTTATACATAGTCCTAGGATCATCGATATATATGTACTACGCACTTACGAAGTTTTGATCGCGAGTAAACTAAACTCTATAAGCAATCTAGCGCTGCATGTTTTAATAGTTTGGTTAGACAACATACATATTTTAGCGCTGCAACGAACTTTTAGTCTAACTAACCAGCATTTGAACAATTTTTTTTCAATACAGTTGTTAAACATGGCGTACTTCCAGAGGCTATAATTATGATTCGAAAATTAAATCTTTCGCACAGGCATCTTTCTATTACGCGGTTGTGACTTTTGTTTACGAGCTCGATCATTAGTTTTGCAGTTGAGTTTTAAATTTATAAGTCAACTAGCTGACCCGCAGGGCTTCGCTCCCGTCAACTGGCTACCCTGCCTATCCAGTCTACCCTGCCTACCCAGCCTGCACTGCCTACCCTGCCTAACCTCCCTACCCTGCCTATACTGCCTCTACCTACTCTACCTAATCTACCTAACTCTACCTACTCTACCTACTAATCTAATTCTTTGATTTGTTTTTAACTATTTCCCACAACTGTATTGAAAACTCATGTCATTAAAAAGCTCGTTTGCAATAACCTACTTTCCACCCTTGTATCACAATGTACTATTTCAATACAGTTGTTAAACATGGCGTACTTTCAGAGGCTATAATTATGATTCGAAAGTTAAATCTTACGCATAGGCATCTTTCTGTTACGCGGTTGTGACTTTTGTTTACGAGCTCGATCATTATGTTTGCAGTTTAGTTTTAAATTTATAAGTCAATTTAAAAAAAGTTAAGTAGCAAGGAGTTTTCATACATAGAATAAAATGGGATAGATTTTCTACGAGGAAAAATGAATGATTCCGTACGTTTTAGCATTGAATTCTCAAAAGTCTTTTAAATGGTTGCTTAATATATTTAATTACCAGTTTTAATTTAATTATTTTCACATCAACATTTGTCAAAAATCGAATAGGCTGTATAGGCGGTTTTTCGTTGAAAATAAAATGTCCAGTTGCAAAAACGCGTCATTATTTATAAGTCAATTTAAAAAAGTTTAGTAGCAAGGAGTTTTCATACATAGAATAAAATGGGATAGATTTTATACGAGGAAAAATTAATGATTCCGTACGTTTTAGCATTGTTTCCTCAAAACTTTTTAAATGTTGTTTAATATATTTAATTACCAGTTTTAAGTTAATTATTTTCACATCAACGTTTGTCAAAAATCGAATAGGCTGTATAGGCTGTTTTCTTTGTAAAAAAATATGTCCAGTTGCATAAACGCGCCATATTGAAAAATTTTTTTTTTGTGAATAAACAAATCTAATTCTTTGATTTGTTTTTACTATTTCTCACAACTGTATTGAAAAACGTCGTGTGATACACGGGTGTGTAGGTTATTGCAAACTCGTATCATTAAAAACCCTCGCCTTCGGCTCGGGCTCGAGACAGCTCGTTTGCAATAACCTACTTTCCACCCTTGTATCACAATGTACTATTTCATGAATGTTCTTGTCTATCGGTAGAATGTTTGTCAATCCCTAGGATACTGTTTCTATCAGTGGCACTTGCCCTTGAGACAAGGTTTGACTATTACACAGGCGAAGCCATTGGAACAGCTAACACACACTTGCATCACACTCTGCCCAGCGAGCACGGCCTCTGTGATAGACTTGTGTCACGCATTTTATCACGGTTTTTGTTCCCAAACTGTGATAAAAATGTGTGACTCAAGCCTATCACAGTAAGCCGTGCTCGCCGGTCTGGTTTCTGTTCCGTACTGTAATCTTTCAATATTGTAATGGAAAACCGTAAGATTTTCCATTACAATATTGAAAGATTACAGTTTGCCAAGTATTCAGATAGTGTAGCCTATCGATCTATCTATGTGTGTATGTATGTTTGTATCAATGGATGCAGGGATTACACCTCTTTGTCTGACGGATTGGATGCGGACGGATTTGGACGGATTGGTTTGTCAGTTATGGACTAGCTTCTACCCGCGAGTTCGCCCTCATGAAAAAGTACATTGTTACCCTAGGGGTTAAAATAACTTATTAAGTCCTGACAATTTAGTTCGAGGGTGTTGTGTTGTGCACTGTGCTTTTCATTACGAATACAAGGAAAATAAAACATACTGCTAAACGGAAGTATAAACAAAACTCTACAATTTAACTCTACTTTCCGAGTATGAGTAATGAAAAGTATCTATTTATTAACCCTGGGAAGCGTGAAGAAATGCGCAAGCACTTCAGCGCCACGGCCAAAGGTAACTGCAGAACACCGTGTGGTTTAAATCAGTAAGAGTCTGACCTTCTGGGCACCCCGGGGCGGGAGGACATCTATGAGGATTTCCATAATTATAAAAAAGAGAATTATGTAAATGGAAAGTGAAGTTTCTGCGAATACCTATGTAAGCATGGGTACACGTACACCAAGAAAGGAATGTACCCACGGAACAGATTTCCTGTTCCGTGAATGTACCTACCGAAATTCCATCCCTTGTGATGGGTCCTAATGCGGACAGGGTTAAATTTTGAATGCAGGTGAGGTCGCGGGCTTCTGCTAAATGCCAGGACTTTATAGGACAATGTGAGGGTAGATTATCTTGGAATATTTGAGGTATATTTAATTGTATTGTGTGTACCCACACGATTTTAGATGTAGTTTAAGAGACACTAAGATTTTATGTTTGGTTTTTAATGGCATATTGTACTGATTATATAATATATGGACGCTGGGCTTTGAATAAAATATACAGAAATAATGCTTTATGGATATAATAAGGAATAGATAACTAAACCTACAAAAGGCGAATTAGTTTAAGTGAGGATTACTCCTCTGATATAAATCTTGCATTTCAACATCCATACTAATGTATTATTTTAAAAAAAAAACCTTTTTAACAAAATAATTAACCGACAGAACACACATTGCTCGCAGAACGGATGGCCGATGAGGCAGAAAGGTTTTAGAGTGGCGACCGCGAACCGGAAGACGTTGCGTTGGAAGGCCTCCCACCAGGTGGATCGATGACCTGGTGAAGGTTGCAGGAATCCGCTGGTTGCGGGACGCACGGGACCGGTTAATGTGGCGACGCTTGGGGAAGGCCTAATGTCCAGCAATGGACGTCTTTCGGCTGATATGATGATAATGAATTAACCGACGATATAGCGAATTGAAAAGCAAAAGATAATTGTCTTTTTGAATAAAAGGTATTTTTCACTTTTTAGTTTACTTAATTTCAACAGAATCGTTTCACAATTGAAAATTCAGTGTACACATTATCAATCAATCCTTTTTTTACCCACGACGGAACGGAGACGGTAATGCGTTTGGAGTGAGAGGATGTTTCTACTTCGATAATGCAAATTTAAATGGGAGCAACTTTGAGATTTGTGAGAATTTTTGAAAGCCGACCAATCTTTAAAGTAAATACATAAAAAAAAAATACAAATGTGGAATTGAGAACCTACTCCTTTTTTTTGTTGGTTGAAAAGGCGCTCGTTGATGTCTTTTGTGTTTTCGTCTCTTTCTTTTTAATGTACTTTTTTATCTATCTCTTTTCCTCTATAATTTGCTACGCAAAACTAGTGACCAAATCTGTTATGGATAAAACTAGAAACCTACATACAATTATACAAAAAGAGACATTAAATTAAATAGTTTATCATTTGTTAAATTAATTGTGAAACGAATATTGATTTGTATAGTGGTTGAAAATGATTAGTATAGTGGTGATTTTTATTGCACAAAAAATAGGTGAATTCTCTTAGACAATTTTTCTCTTACGGAGAAAAGGCCTCTGTTCCAGCAGTGCAAATATTGATGACTGATTTTTGTATTTTATAGTTAATTATTTTGATTTTAGAATTTAGGTATTTTTTCTATTGTTTGTTGTTGTTAATATTATAACATATATTTTCGGCGGTTGTTTCATAATATTAATTATGAAACAACCGCCGAAAATATATGTTATCTTTAGAATTTTGTTTTTAGTTTTTGCATTTTATGTTATTACTGTATAATTAATAATAAAAGTAGCTAACATTAATTAATAAAAATATTAAGTTCACTATCAATTTAAAAAAATATTGATAGTGAAATTAATAATTTTATACCTTCGTGGTTTTATTTAAACTTCTCCCATCCCTAGTTCGGCGAAATGACTTTGGTAAGGACCAATCAGAGTGCAGTCGTCCCGTGCCTCATACCTCAGCTAGTTGACAGAATTATTTTGATGTATTCGATCAAGCATTAGGCGTCTAGAGGCTGTATGGTCGATGATAGAGAGTCACTTCGTGTGCGCACTTCGGGCAACTTCGGGCCCTTTGACACGGGCGCAAAAACCACAGATTTAGAATTTTTTTGCTGGCAAAAACCGACAACAAATGGAAGTCGCCCGAGGCGAGGTAAGCCGAAGTGCCTCTCTACACTATCGTATTCGTCTAACATCGTTCAACTTCGCGAGCAGTGTAGGAGGCACTAGGTTTATAAAAAATCGCTTTTCGAAATCCTATTCAACGGCCAAAATACACATGAATCAAATAGTCTCGTGGTATTAAAATCAATATAAAATCGTTACACGAAATAATTCACCAGATTGTTCAAATAGCCCGCCCGCAAAGGCCCATTCAGGCGTTTCATGCCATGCCCATTCACTTTGAAACTCTTTGTGTAATTGATATCGGAATATTGGACAGAAAACTGTTCGTGTTCTATCTAAAATGTTAAATGATTGAATATCAATTGGAGAGAGATTGCATGATTGATTCGAGTGAATATTTGAATGATGCATGACGATAGCAATAATCGGGTGTAACATTTTTTATAACATCATGACTGTATTCCCCGGCCCAACCACAGCAACATAGCCAGAAGAAGCCACCAGCTGCCTGAAGCTCGTCATCGATAGAAAATTAATTGCAGTACCAGTACCAGTTGCCACCAAGTATTGAATCAAGCGTTATTGTTTTGATTACTAATTATATATCAAGACCGCGAACTTGAAGACGTTGCGTTGGAAGGCCTCTCACCAGGTGGACCGATGACCTGGTGAAGGTTGCGGGGATCCGCTGGATGCGAGACGCACGGGAATGGTCAATGGTCAGTGGACGTCTTTCGGCTGATATGCTGGTGATAATGATGATGTCCTGAATAAATGATAATGATAAATGATTTTATTTCTGTAAGTTGGTTTGTACAAACACTTTTACATGTCGATCATATTTTTAAAACTAGATGAGGTCGGCGTTTCCTATTTAACTACTCAGAGAAGAAAGGCAGAAACAAACTCAGAGGTCACAGTCTCTTTTAAAGTCCAGACAAAAATCTTGGTTAGATCATGTGAAGACCATGTAGATTTATGTCTGAAATGGTCTAACTTTGATATTCAAGTTGAGTTTGACATGTCTGAAAACTCCTAATACTTAATTCAGTATAAAAATCTACCATAGATATTCTTTCATCGAATGCATCAACTAGGTACCTTGGCATTGCGGAAATAGCGACTTGCCAAAATATAAAAAAAAAACTAGGTACCTATTTTCTTAATCATTCAAGAATATTTATTAAGGTTTCTGGCGGGAACGTGATGGCGTCTATGTTGCTTCTCTGTTTTATTTTCCTAAAATTGTGTTAAATTGATTATTAATAGTTTAAAAAGGTAGTTTTTATTCTAATAATATAAGTGAACGTGCACGAGTGTGGGCAAGTAAAACACAGCGGTAGAACATGAGTTTGTACATGTTGTCGACAAAACTCCGTAGAAGCTTCCAATAAAGTTACCGCCATTTTATTGGGGCCTAAATAAGACATTGGACTAAAATCTAAAGAAACTAGAATTTTATTCTAAACGTGACACTGGCTAAATGCACAAACCGTGCGAAGCCAAAAACAAAAAAAAAAAAATGATGTGGATTGATTTATATAGGTTAGTAGGTCAAATGAGATTTCCACAGCAGCTGATAAGGTTTAGCAAAGATACTCAGCCGAGTGTTAATAATGTATTCTTAATAATATTTAATACATGTACGTGTAGCTTAGGATTATCGCCGCATATGTCATCCTTGAGGGGGCGTAGCGTTTGATTTTGATGTGGCTTCCCAGTACTTACATATTTTATATGCCATTGAGGTGTCTAAAAATAGACGGGATGCGACAATGCTACAACGAAATTGCTCTTTGGCTTAGAAAAAAATCTATGAAAATGCGCTATAGTATTGTCGCGTTACACCTATCTGTGGTCTGCCTTTTAGATTAATTTTAGTTGGTAGTTAGTAACTTCCTGGCAATAAAAGGCAATAAAATATGTGAGAGTCTGGCATACGAAAGTAGACACTCGAATTATTTGCAAACTTTTTATATGGCAATGCTATACTAATGTCAAACCCAATTTTCCGTATGACGCTACTAAATTGATACTTTGTTTTAATTCGTAATCACTATTTATCTTTTTGTAGAAACATTTTCTCTATTTAATCATTTAAAAAGTTTCATTATTAATGTAGAAAACAATTATTCCTGTGACTCTTATGGATCTTTTCACATGGAAGTCTTAGATTTAGATTTCGATTGATAGTGAATAAGCCAAAATTATTATAGAATACCGTTGCTTTTTTTTATTCAGATTGATATATTTAAAGTATTACCTACCTAAATGTACCTATAGTAATTTTATTCAGACGAAGTAATATAAATAATTCTATCGTATCAAATAAGGTTATTCCAGGTATTGCATACTAGTTTTTGGGGTTGCTATAACGATATTTTTTAAATTTGCCGCGCTTATTCAGTCTGTACTTTCGGTTGCCAGACTCTAAATTCTCCGGTCCTATATCAGTCTTTCAATTATGAAGAAAGGTTTTATTTCAAGTTATAAAGTTAAACCAAGGAGGTTCTAGAGGCTGTTCTCGTGTTTTTAAAGATTGTTCATATTTGCATCAAGACGAAAGTTTTTGACATTGGTTGCTGACAAGATAGTAAGGCATTTTTCTTTCTTTCTTTATTTTTTCGTTCTAGAATGGACCTTCTATATATTACGTATTTCTCAATATTGAACCCAATATTCGTTATTGATGTAGTACGTGTGGTAGAAAAACGGAAATGCGATTAACGTTTGTGCGACAAAACGGTAGTGCTAGTCTGCGACACACCATCGTTCGAATACACGCTTATTTATTTATTTGGTTCACCAACATTTGCTTACACTGGTATAGGCAAATTAACAGAAGCCAAAAATCAGAATAAAGTGTAACAATCACTTACAGGTGTTTACTCTGCATGCACACAAAACGTTGTTGTAACTTACAAGATAATTTAAATAAAAGATTACACCATCCAAGTTACGCTAAATTAAACATAATAACTAAATTAAACTAAATCAAAACCAATTAAACTAAGTAAAACCAGGTATTACAAAAAAAAAAAAAATGGTAATATGGTTGCCACACCCAGTGAGACAATGCAGGCGCTAGGAAACTCAATATTCAGGAAGATACTTATGAAAACTGGCTTTCAATTTACCCAAACTGTCAAAATGGAGGTCGATCCGATCACTGCAACCGTTCACAATCCTGCAAAACTTCGCGTAGGGAGAATTAGCACCTAGAACCGTTCTTCTCTGCGGAGGGCAGAGTGGCGTTATTGGACTGCGAGGAATTCTTGAGGGGCGGAAGTTCGAAATCATGCTATTGCGACAAATGTTTGTGTGACAGTAGTTCAACACTACGGTAGTGCGAGAACCGATTGTGCGACAGTACTGTAATTTTATTTTACACTAACTGACCCCCGCGGCTTCGCTCCCGTCAACTGGCTACCTACCTACCTCCTACCTACCTACCCTATTTTTTTATTTCCCATAACTACCCTACCCACCTACCCTATCTACCCTACCTACTCTACTCTACCTACCCTACCCTAACTACCCTTCCCTACCTACCCCCCCCTACCTACCCTACCTACCCTACCTACCCTACCTACCCTACCTACCCTACCTACCCTATCTACCCTACCTACCCTACCTACCCTACCTACCCTACCCTACCTACCTACCCTACCCTACCTACCTACCCTACCCTTCCTACCTACCCTATCCTACCCTACCTACCCTATCCTACCCTATCCTACCCTACCTACCCTACCCTACCTACACTTACTACTATACGAATATAACCTGTAAACTTTTGTTTCTACCGGCGGCGGCGATCTAATTAAAATTTTGAACATAAACGCTGCTATTGTGAGTCAATCTTAAATGATAGACATATGCTGTCGCGGCCTTTTTTAAGAACTTTTAAAGAAGAACAATTCCATCATACATTATATTTGCGTAACTTAAACCGTTTACGCAGCGCACGCAACAAAAGCTCTCAAAAAGGAATATGTTTGCCCGTTTTTGCAACATTTTTCATTTATGCTCGGCTCCTACTGGTTGTAGCGTGATGTTATATAGCCTATAACCTTCCTCGATAAATAGATTATCCAACACAAAAATATTTTTTCAATTCCAACCAGTAGTACCTGAGATAAGCACGTTCAAACAAACAAACTCTTCAGCTTTATAATATTAGTAAGTATAGATTAAGTTATTGCACTATTACAAACTACTACTACAAAGTTCAACGTCAGCGTGTCGCACAAACGTTAATCACACATTCGTTTGTCGACCTCACGTAGCACACTCGCGTACTAACCGTCAAAGCCAACGATACAAAGTGACCGTTATTGGCTTTTAGAGGGAAAATTCAAAAGTTAGCCAAAAAGTATCAAAGAGCAGTGAGGAAATGACAGGAGTATTTTCCTATATAAATTCTCAGAAAAGCAAGTTTTGCTGGTGAATGATTAAAGAGGCAGAAACGGAAATGGTTTTTCAAGTAAAATCATAAAAAAACCTTTGATTTTGAAATTGGAAAAGCCGAAGACGTATCTGGGTTTGACATAAATAGTTATTTATGCTACAAGTGCGGAAAGTAGGTGATTTCCGATGAGTGGATAAATCGACACGAGTCGGAAATCATCTTACGCACGCGTGTTTCATACAACATTTTACTATGCATTGTGCGAGGAAATAAAAAAAAATATCTGAACCAAGCAACATATTAATAAAATGGCGCTTATTCAAGGGCGCTCAGCGTATCTACAGATTAACTAATAGTTCATAGTTCCTCGGGCATATCTACTGCGCATGTGCAAATAGCTGTCGTAACACAAAAAGGCACGAGCAAAATATTCATTCTGCCAAACATATTTAATGAATATTTATAATTAATTTATTGATCAAAATCTAAATCTAGAGTAATTAAAAACGCCTTAAATAAAGTATTAGTTTTGTTTTATCTTTTATATGAATGATAATCTGTACTTCACTAATTTTTAAACTTTTCATAAATAACAAAAACTCTATGCGGCGGGCTGACGTTGGAGTTAAAAATTAAAAAAGTACAGGAAAGTAAAAAGCACTAGTCAAAAAAAGTGACACTTTCCGCACAGTTTGGCTGCTTGGAAAACACTCTTTTCGAGGACATGCAATGTAAAAAATATTGCGGGTTGTTTATAGTTCTGTTCCTCATTTTACCATTATAACTTATCGAAGTAATATCGGCTTTATTATTTTCAGGATGAATTCTGATTATGACTTCATGGATAGTTCCTACAGAAGTTTTCAGCAAACAGTAGTGACGATGACGACTTTATATAATGTTTAATGTATAATCTGCAGCTACAAGAAAATTTAAAATCCTATTCATAATCAAATTAAAAAGTCACCCCTTCGCCACTTGAGAGGTGTAAAATCAAATGAATATTTGAACAGCTCGTTGCAGAAAAATTCTAAAGGTGAAAAGCGCGCCAATTTTGTGTGGTGCGAAAAATTAAAAATTGGCGGCACGTCCTGCAATATGGCTGCCATTTTACTGCACTGGAATAGGCTACCAATTTTGTGTGAGATTATTGAATGGGACTGTGCTGTGAATATTGAAGTAACGTAATAACAAAACTGGTCACTGGTCGATCATCAAGGTTAAGCAACGCTTGACGAGGTCGGTCCATGGATGGGTGACCATTTCAACATACCGAGTTTCCTCCGTGCCTCGGAAAACACGTTAAGCCGTTGGTCCCGGCTGTCATTTGAAGATCTTTGACAGGCGTTACGGGTAGTCAGAAGCTTGAGATCTGACACCAGTCTTGCCAAGGGGTACCGTGTTACCCAGTTACTGGGTTGTGGAGGACAGATAGGCAGTCGCTCCATGTAAAATACTGGTACCCAGCCGAATCCGGTTAGACTGGAAGCCGATCCCAATATATTTGGAAAAAATACTAGGCAGATTGATTGCCTATATTATTGATAATATCATTCTAAAACGGTGATGATAAACTTTTTCCACTACCTTGTCCATTATGCCAAAGAAATAAAGAAATTCCAATATTTTTTTTGACTAAGAAATTCGTTTTGAAATATGAATATTTAGAAACAAGATTATAAAATAAAAAAATAAAAAAATACATAGAAACAGTTACGAAATGATTTTTGTATAGAGTTTTGATATCAATAAATACTTCCAAGTTGATTGAGACCGTCCGGTCTGCACCAAGAGCAAAGGGCAACTCTATCTCATTATTTTACTCTTTGACTCTCTAAGTAGTTAACTTAAATTACTTTAAGTTAAGCATAATTAAAAATGACTATTGATTAAATGAAGGAAAAAAGATGAGTTATGCTGGCAACATTAAGCACGCCACCCGTCCGCGCAGACTTATCTTGCGCGCACCCGTCGGAGTGACGTCACGGACTCTTTGCGAGGCACATCGGCTGTTCATACTTTTGGAATTATATATTATAAACACAGGCTATTCAGTGGAAAAAACTTTATTTACAAATTCAACTCAGTGTGACTTACGTGCGAGTTTGTTGTCCGGGCTGAGCTAGGTGATTTCGCAGTGCAAATCCGTGAAAACTAAAAACCTAAAATACATTTTGCATATTTTTAAAGATAATTGCAGTCACTTCAATAGTTTTGGTGTACGCGGTACCCCCAAACGGTGTCGTTTTTTCAATCTGGGTGTTGGATCGATATCTCTTTGTGATCGATATCGCCATCTAGCGGCGTCGAAGGAACTGGTGCGAGGAACGTGCACGCCATCTATTTGCACTCAGCCGAACTACGTTGCAACATGGCGAAGTGCGCAACATGCGGAAAGTTCCTGTCGACGAAAGGGGGCGCTATGTGTGGCAACTTAGCTTGTCAAAACAAGTTCCACCTTGCGTGTTTGCCTGCTGGGACTCAGATTAGTAGTGACTGGCAGTGCCCTGACTGCAAAAATAAATTTCCAGGGGATGGCGATGCCACACCCGTTAGAGGTCTGGGAAGTGGTGCTACTAAAAAAGCTGCCGCACCTGAACAGGGTAGGAAGGCACCCCGGATTCAGTCCACTAGTGCCGGGCCTTCTGTTGCGGTGCCTGAAGGGAATTCTCGGGCAGGAAGTGACCAGGGAACCGATGGGGAACCTTCTCCTGACACCCAGTTGACCTTGCGTGAAGAAATCAGGCTTTTCAGGTCCGAGCTGCGGGAAGTGAGGGACGAAATGCGAGAGTTTCGTCGTGAGATGGCCGGCCTGCACGCTTCGGTGGGAATCTGCACTGAGCGAGTCAACGGCCTAGAAGCCAGAATAGCGGCTCTTGAGAGCAGGCCCAGTGATGCTCCGCCTGACACCAGGGTCAACCAGCTCGAGCAGAGTGTGGCGCGGCTCCAACTGGAACTCAACGACCGCGAACAGGATCTGCTTGGCTCCGACCTTGAAGTGGCGAACATCCCGGAGATCCCTGGTGAGAACGTGGTTCACACTGTGGGACTGATGGCGGCTAAGCTTGGGGTGGCTTTGGAGGCACGCGACATAGTTTTCGCGCAGCGTGTGGGTCAGCGGGTCGAACGAGAGGTGCACGCTGCTGCTGCGGGCGCGGTGAGTCCGGCGGGAGGGGCGGCGGCGGGGGCGCGCGGGCGACGCATCGTGGTGCGCCTGGCGCGCCGCGCTCTGCGCGACGAGCTGCTGCAAGGCGCGCGTGTCCGCCGGGGAGCCACGACGGCAGACCTCGGTCTCTCCGCGCCCCCGCGGCGCTTCTACGTGAACGAGAGGCTGACCAGGACGAATAAGCAATTGTTTTACCGTGTGCGTGAGGCTGGCGGTCGCCAAGGGTGGAGATATACCTGGACGAAGAACGGCCGCATTCTGGCTAAGCAGGCTGACGGCAAGCCTACCCATTGCATCCGCACCGAGGAGGACTTAGCTCGTATTTTTGGCCGGGAGTTGTCTGTCGAGAAAGTTGTTTAGCTCGCCGGGCTCCTGCAAGCTTTATTCTGTGAAGTTTATCATTAGATCTACGGTTGTACTATCTATGTTGGATGTACTTGTGTTTCTGGGTTTGCCCTGTGCGCGGCCAGCACTGTTCCTAGCTCAGTATATAATGGTTCCTTTCTGTGGCCCTGCTGCCCGAGCACTAAATATTTATCATATACATTTTATATTTATAAAGCGTCGGCTTGTCGGCTATATCTCTATAGTGTTTACAATACATAATATTTATCTACATACTTCTTTTAAACCTGTTATTTATTACATTAATTTGCATTATTACATTTCTAACATATATACCTATATACCAATATACACCTATACACTAACCATACACATCCAAGATCACGAATTGTCAAAATGATTAAGACTAAGCATTTAAAAGTTGGATTGTTTAACGCGGGTTCGCTAGGTACGCGCCATGATGAGTTTATTGTGGCTATGGCAAACTGTGCGGTGGACATCATGGCGATAAACGAGACTTGGCTTAGGCGGGGGGAAGAGGGTCGAGCGCCGGCTGTCCCGGGCTACCGGCTGCGTCACGTGCCGCGCCCGCCCGCGGTGCGCGGCGGGCGCGGTGGCGGCGTGGGCTTCTATGTGCGGCGCGGAGTGCGCGCGTGCGCCGTGCCGCACCCGAGCGCGCCGCAAGTCGAGCAGATGTGGCTCCGGCTGAACGTCAACTCGCACTCCGTCATCGTCGGTACTGCATACAGACCGCCATGGCTTGACGTGAACATCTTCCTTGATGCGATTACCGACTCTCTTTTCTCCTTTGCTGGCGCTGACAAGATTGTTCTGTTGGGTGACTTTAATATAAACATGTTAAGCCCTTCGGACAATAAAGCCAAGTTACTGAACAACTTCTTAACATGCTGTAAATTGCGACAAATAGTTACTGAACCGACACATTTCACTGATCATAGTGAATCACTCATTGACGTCGTGTGTACGGACGCCCGTATACGTGAGGTCTCCGTATCTCACGTACCTGAGCTCGGTCAACACGCGGTTGTGTCGGTTGAGCTTAACTTCAAAGTAGAGAAGCCTTCCCAACACTGGGTCACCTACAGACCTCTCAGGGATATAGTAATTGACCAGTTCAACAAGGACCTGAATAAGATGGACTGGGAATACATCGAAAGTCTGGAGGATGTGAACTGCATGGTTGAAACATTTAATCATTTTATTTGGAATTTGTTTGATTTACATGCACCACTTAAAAAAGTTTTAATAAAAGAAAAGTCTTGCCCCTGGATAACATCCACTATCAAACAAATGATGAAATTGCGGGACAAGAGCCACATAAAGTCCAAAACCACTAAATCCCTGCGTCATATCAACTCATATAAAGAGCTCAAATATATTGTTAGGGCTGCCATTGAGAGTGACAAACGTGCATATTTTAAAACTTACATAAATAACAACATTAAACAACCTAAGAAGTTATGGAAACACATCAAATCTACCATAGCCACTAGTATCTCTAATAAACCAGACCATGGATTACCCCATTTTTGTAACAACCCAGAAAAAATTAATGAACATTTTTTGGATGTGCCTGGTACCGGTAAGGTTTCTTCTGCTGATCTGAAGTACTTTGAGCACCACAGATTTAGTAACTGTCACTTCCAGCTTGAGCCCGTTCATGAGGATATGGTGCTGAAGCTGTTGCAAAGTCTCAAGTCCAATGCACAGGGTTGTGATCATATCTCTCTTGAGATGCTGATGATGACTCTTCCTCGGACCCTTGCAGCTATAACGGCCATCATTAACCGTTCCATCACCACCTCATCTTTCCCGGATCTGTGGAAATTGGCAATAGTTAGACCCATCCCTAAAGTTTCTAGTCCTACCAGTGTGAAGGAACTTCGTCCGATTAGTTTACTGCCATGCCTCTCCAAGGTCCTGGAGAAGGTTGTCTCTAACCAGTTTCGGTCTTACCTTGAGGATCACAGCATTTTGCCGCTTGTTCAGTCGGGCTTTCGCAAGGGGCACAGCACAGCCACAGCTCTTCTTGATGTGGTTGGGAATATTCTGGAAGCTAGAGATAAGGGCATGGGTACCCTGCTGGTCTTACTGGATTTTTCGCGCGCTTTTGACTCTATTAATACCTCGCTCCTCCTATCGAAGTTGTCTTATTATGGATGTCAGCCTGAGACAGTAAAGTGGTTTGAGAGTTACTTGACTCACCGTTCTCAGTTTGTCCAGGTGACGTGCGACAGTGATGGAGCCGTTAAATCCTCTAGTCATAAGCATGTGAATAGGGGTGTACCCCAGGGATCGATCCTGGGCCCGCTACTCTTCATTCTGTACAGTGCTGACATCATTAACTGCTTGCACAACACCAAGTTCCACATATATGCTGATGATCTGCAGATGTATTTCTCTTTTCATCCCCAGCAGTCTGTGGACACAGTAAATGGACTGAATGAGGATTTGGATAGGGTCTCAGACTGGTCGATGAGAAACTCATTAGTTTTGAACCCAGCTAAGTCTAAATTTATATTACTGGGATCTAGAGATTTTTTGAATAAAATGGCTAATGTGAATTTGGACTTGAAGATTGACGGCTGTTCCATTGAAAGGGTCCGGGAAGCCCGTAATCTTGGGGTAGTGTTTGATGAGTGCCTGCACTTTGAGACCCATATCATGGAGGCTGTGCGCAACTGCTTTTACAGGCTTAAGCTCCTGTACCGTGTGCGTCCCTACATAAGTGTGGAGATGCGTATCTTGCTCTGTGAGTCTATCTGTGTAGGTATTATAAAGGTTTAATGCTGTTATAAACCTTATTGCATTATGTTGGATAATACTTGTGAATGTTTTTGAAGAATTGTGCGATATTAGAATTAGATTTGAAAATAGAACAGAATTGTTAGGCGGCTGACAGGACGCAGTTGACACAAATAAAGCTAAAGTGAATTTTGAATTAGGAATAAATGTGCTTCCTTCCTTTTATTTATTCCGACATTGCAACTATCCTACTACTGTAGAAATGTCGAAGGATGACCAACTCAGTACTTAATAGTACATTATTGCAAAGGCCGGGAAATAGACAATTGCAGGTCGAGTATGAGTTTGAAGGCCGAGCCGTAGTCGAGGACTTCACTAATACGAGGCAGGCAATTGCCATTTCCGCCGAGGTATATATAATGCTTTTCTCAAAAGAATACAGGGAAATAAAATTGAGTTAAATTTCCTTAATGTAACTCTTAGTAATAAAGTTAATGCCATTTTTAACATGAACTAGACATTTCAGCATGGAATAAATTGCCCATAATGTAGATGGCTTTTTAGTTTTAGAAATCTCATTAAAATACGCCAAAAATACTGTTTCGGAGAAAATGTTCATTTTTTTATCGTTTTTCCAAATCATAAAATGTTCATATACTTTCATGTATTTTCTTTTGACTTCGCTGGAAGCAGGTTTTCCATTACCAATTTAGCTTCTGGTCTTAAATCTGGTGGACCGTGAACCGTTGGAACTCGTTTTAATTATTAAATTTATATTTATTAAATATTTAAATAACAAATCAAGACGAATTTTCAGCTTTGCCGCCGATTTTCTATTTATCATCTGTGCCGAAAGGCAAACGCATTTATGGGTACCTATACAGCCACGTGAACGCAATTTGTACTAAGCAAAGAGACTTACTTTACGCCAAGAATGATAAAAGAGATTCAATCAAAGGGTATCGAATAACCCCAGCACGCCGTTTCATACAACATTGCTGGAGCGTTGAAATTTTCCAAATTCAAAAAACGCTCCAGCAATGGATTTGATTTTCATTGTCCGTAAATTCGGTACTTCGCGTGTTCTTTTTTCTAAAATAATGACAATATTTCCATGCATGTTTGAGAAAAGATATTTTTTTTTCTCAAGAATTATAACGGCGAGAATCCTAGGGGACTATAACCATAACCTCTTAGAGCAAGGTTAGTTCAACTGTGCGTGGGGATATTGCGATTTTGAACTTTGCGCTGTCGCAATAACCTTGCTCTAAAAGCCCCTGGACGTTTATCCGAAAGCACAGATAATATAATACTAAGTATAACAACTAAACAATTTACCTACGTTATAGTTTATAGTTGTAACTGTCATGCGACAGAACAGAAACATTCCAATAATAAAAAGCTTTCTTCAAAGCGTCGATATTTTCCATTATTTCCACCATTTACTTTGACACGTCATGTCACAACGATATTCCAATCACTTGCAAATTGCTACGAGTGGAGGTGACAATACTTTTATTTCAAAGGATGTATATGTTACAAACAAAGTAATGGAAACTTCTAACATATCTCAAGAATATGGCAGGAGAATAAAGACTTAAGGTTACACTAGTCGAAAATTCTTCCATACAAACGTAGTCTAGGGATTATTCCACTGTTTGTCAATGTAAGGTCGAAATAAAAAGTGATATCAATTTGTCTCATCATTATCTAGCCCTGTATGGAAACAAAAAAGTAAATATTAGAAAGTTATGAGCGTCGAAAGTTCCACATTTCGACACTAATTTTAACGCATTTTTGGGCGCGAATAAATACCGTAAGATGACAGAAAAATGCAAAACGGCCTATATACAGGGATAGATTAGTAGTTCAACAATGCAAATAATTTTATTTTGAACAGATACGTTTAGTCGTTTTTTAATGATATACAGACTCCCAAAGGTCTGTTTATAAAATTTCGCGCGCTCGTTTTCGTCCTAAATCATTATCCATTTCGCTACAAATTTGAAAAAGTGTGTATTCGTACGCGAACTAGCTTCCTACTGCTCATCACAGCATCTATCTATTCCGCACGTGTTGTCGGTTGATATAAAATGCATTTTAACCCCGCGCACAAAATAGTTCGTGCCGTCGATTAGTGTACTCTTAAGAAAAGACGGTCCTAAAAACTTTGACCATCAGGAATTCACTGCTTCATCTTGTGCCTTTTTAGCTGTGCCCTACTTTTAAAACTATTTTCTTACGGTACCTACTCTTAGAATTAATAGACTTTTATACAAAAGTTATCCGTAGTTCTTTAGACCTGTTGATAGAGGAGGAGGCACTAGGATTTCTATTAGAAATTAAAATAGATGATTCTTAAACTGTATTTAGGTAGGCTAATGATATGATTGTCAATATTGTCAAAGGCACCATAGTTGCTGTGATTGGTTAAATTTATTTTCAACTAGCTGTGCCCGCGGCTTCGCTCCCGTCATCTGTCTGCCAACCCTACTATACTTACCTTTCTGCCTACCCTCCTTACCTACCTACCATTTTTATTCCTATATCCTTTTCGCGGAGAATCTTAACACCGCCATTCAGAAAATGATTTCAAATGCACAACGCCATCTATGGAATAACGAGTTCAACTGTCCGAGTATCTGAATTGCGTGTGTCGTGATAATTTTACTTCTTGAACACTTTAAATTCATCTAACTTTTGATAGAGTGAACCGATTGCGATGAAACAAAAACAAAGTAATTCTTCACGTTACGCACAATTTTTATGTATAAAAGTTATATACATTGGTTTCGTATATTTCACGTGATGCGTGCACAAATAAACAGACAAACAGACAAAAAATCCAAAATTACCGGCAATTGGTTCTGTTGGTTATCATTTAACACCCTGGCTATTTTTCTGGTAATATTTTCGATGTACAAAAAATACTTTTCTACAGATTTATTATATGAATTGATTGATGATAAGCAATCGCATTACTTGACAAGCGTTCTCTTTGTAAAACCACTAGGCATATGCCTCATCCGTTCGATAAGTTTTTGAACTTCATAAACATCATGTTCGAAATTTGAATAATGCAACATATTTCAACCATACCACAGATAATATTATATAATACTACAACCATACTAATTTCAAATGCACAATTTTGAATCGACGTTTCATTCGATTTACAAACAGGCTAATACCGTCATTTAAAGATTACTATACATCTCCCCTCCATCGTATCTTACAGGTTGTACAGGTGGATGGATACTCCCCCGGTTCACGAGATGTCGCAATCCAATTTGTGTCCACTTTGAGACATTTCCAGAGATTTGCAGAGGCCAGCTAACGAGATTTTCTGTTAGATTTAACTGCTTTAACTAGTTTAAGTTGAGTTTAAGATAAAAGGAAGGCATTTTCATCAGATTTTCCTTTGATAAAGGTTGGAGCTTGAAGTGGAAAATAAATAGCGATCTTTGAAAAGGTTTTTATAGATTTAAGCGGTGACTGCGTACCGGAAGATGTAGCGTTTGTATGTCTCATACAAGGTGAACTGCTGATCTAGAGAGGATCACGGGAATCTGCTGGATTGTAAAAGCCAGGACGGGTAGAAGTGGTGACGCTTGGATTGGGGAGGCCTATCTTCAGCAGCAGTTAGGGATCGTATCCGGAACGAGGTGTTTCGGCAGAGAACCAAAGATGTCGACATAGCTCAGAGAATAAGCAAGCTGAAGTGGCAATGGGCCGGCGATATTAGCCGTAGAAACCATGACCGTTGAGGCAGACGGGTTCTTGAGTGGAGACTGCGAACTGGTAAGCGTAAGGCAGGACGCTCTCAGGCTAGGTGGAGTGACAATCTTCGCAGGGTGGCTGCAGCAGGTGGATGAGAATTGCCGAAAATCGAGGCAATTGGAGAGGCCTATGTCCATCAGTGGACTGCTGTATCCTGATGATAATGTTCAGTGGACGTGTTTCGGCTGAAATTATCATGAGTCTGATTATGTTGAAATTAAAGAACCATTATGGGTAGGGGAGCGAGGGGCTAGTTGTAACAATTTTAACAAATAATTATATATCTTGAAGTGTATTGACTAAATTACCACTAACTAAACTTTGATTGATACTCTAACTATTCTTCTATTAAGTCAAATTGAAAAAATATCAAATCTACAGGTAACTCTTTCAAAATTATTATTTTTTATAAAAAAGGGAAGTGTTACAACTTACCCCGTGGTTGGGGCTAGTTGTAACATCTATTTGGGGCAAGTAGTAACAAGAATAAAAAACAAAAATGTGACACCTTCAATCGTTTAATTTTTTCACATCAACTAGCTACTTCTATAATATGTATTTTTTTTAATGAATAATTAACTGAAACATACTTTTTATATAATCAACAAATTAAAGATTTAAGTTTTTAACTATCTATCTTATTTTGTACTTATGTACATATATAGGCACTTATATATCAACATGGCATTTTATAATCACAGTACTTAAATTAAATTATAAACCTCTAAATTAAGTTTTGTAGTTATCTCTTAGTTCTACCTTACATCTTACAATAATCAGCAGTTGTAACTTGTTACAACAAACCCCGAGGTTTTGTTACAACTAGCCCCTAGGTATAGTTCTTAATATTTATCACGATAACTATTAAATCAACTTAGTAATCTCGAAAACTGTTACACAACATCATAAATAGTTATATTTTAGCATCAAATAAAATACATAAAGCTCAAATTAGTCGAAAATAGTAAAGCTAATCAAAAATTTACGACAATAAAATTATAGATAACCTGTCACCAACGAAGCGCTTGCACACACCCACTCACTGCGCCGCCTGGCGGGACACTGGCTGTGATAAAGTGGCGTGGCGCGTTATAATTTTAAGATTAGGTAAAAAAAAATCGTGAATAAAGTTTAAATTCCTATTGAAAAAGGTCTGTTACTACTTACCCCTGTTACAACAAGCCCCGCGCTCCCCTACCTATAACGTCATATTAAATTACATACTGCCAATGGTGTAACGACACAACAACACACGACGAACAACGGTTCCAAGCGTCTGTGTTGCATAAACAGACAGTAGTTTCAAAAGAAAGTTTCAGAAGCTGGAAAGGGACTTCACAAAACTGCAACATATTAAAAATAGGTTGTCTGTAAAGTCGGTTTACGGACGATAGTTAAACGTGACAACGTCATAACAAAACATTGATGCAAAATAAATAATTCATACTTAACGATACAATTAACATCATTGTAACGTTACGATTATAACGTTACAATGAGCGTAACGTTACATTGAGCGTAACGTTACATTGAGTCATCCTTTTTCTTGCGTGCAGCCGGCGATCATCGATTTATTAGACGTTGTCACGTCAAAAACTTGAACGTTCAAGTTCCACCCGTATCAAGGGACTTGGCAACGTCCGAACGATAATAAGATACAGTTTCCTTGAAAACTATTATCCTCAAGGAGAATGATATGCCGTAATGTTTCATCAAAAAGAAAACAAGAAAGAACATAACACTACATTTTTATTAATAAAACAAGCTGAAAGGCATGTTTATATCTCTTATTCTCAGTACATGAGGATAACGTTTGAATTATTCAATTACGCGAGGAAAACTCACACTTTCTGCGATAATATAGAGAATCCTTATATTTTATATCCCGTATTTTACGACGTTCTGGCAAGGTCGAATATTAAATTCATGTGTGAGATCTGCTGAGGACAGATATCGAAATAAAGGTTGGAAATACATCATTCGATTGAAAGAATTCAAACTTAATGATGTCTGTGAAGGTCGCTTTTTTCTGCACAGTACCCATCTCTCACCCGAGGAGCTCGTGGCTAAATAATAACAGCCACACGGGTCGATCATCAAGGTTAAGCAACGCTTGACGAGGTCGGTCCGTGGATGGGTGACCATTTCAACATACCGAGTTGCCTCCGTGCCTCAGAAAGCACGTTTAGCCGTTGGTCCCGGCTGTTATTTGAAGATCTTTGACAGTCGTTACGGGTAGTCAGAAGCTTGAGATCTGACACCAGTCTTGCCAAGGGGTACCCGTGTTACCCAGTTACTGGGTTGTGGAGGTCAGATAGGCAGTCGCTCCATGTAAAACACTGGTACTTAGCTGAATCCGGTAAGACTGGAAGCCGACCCCAATATAGTTGGGAAAAGGCTAGGCAGATGATGACCCATCTCTCACCCATCTGCTGTCACATGAATTTGCTACTGCGCAGCGAGTCGCAGAATATTCCGAGCTGTCAGGTTTGATAAGAAATTTTTGCGTAATCTACATAACAAATACAAAATTCACGATATTATACGTAACCTACCTACTAGCAGTGTAGTAGTTTTTAGGGTTCCGTACCCAAAGGGTAAAAACGGAACCCTATTACTAAGACTCCGCGATCCGTCTGTCTGTCTGTCATGAACCGTGATAGAATAGACAGTTGAAATTTTCACAGATCATGTATTCCTGTTGCCGCTATAATAACAAATACTAAAAACCGAATAAAATAAATATTTAAGAAGTCGCATACAACAAACGTGACTTTTTTGCTGTTTTTTACGATAATGGTACAGAAACCTTCGTGCGCGAGTCCGAGTCGCACTTGGCCGGGTATTTTTTATTTGTATTTATTTAATAACTGCGTTTGATTTTTGGTGGTATTTTAATTGTGTGATTTTATTATTGTCCACATTTATTGTCTTTATGTAATTTTATTATGAATTGACATTTTGTTTTGAGATTGTTTTCATTTAATTTATTTTGATTGATTTATGTTATTTTACAATTTTATTAGATTTTTACATTTTGTCTGTAATAAAGCTTATAGATTAACACCCTTAATACAAAAAAACTCAACGGTATTTAGCTTCCCATCATCACCTACGCCTGCGCAGTTTTCGCGCACGCAAGGCCCCACCACATCCACAAGCTTCAGGTTATACAAAACCGATTCCTCCGGAAAATCACGGGAGCCCTGGTACGTTCGGGACCAGGATCTCCACGTCGATCTTAGAATCCCCACAATACAAGTTTATGAAGCGCATTTCCAAGCGCTTTTTCGACAAAGCTGTCAACCACAGCTACCCCCTAATTCAAGCGGCCTCCCGCTATGAACTTGCCCATATCTCAAAGATTCGCCGACCAAGGCTCACCCTCTCCATCCCCGATGACGCCACTACCCTGCTCCAAGAGAGCAAGAAAGAGACTAGCACAATTCGCAAACACAGACCGCCTTCGATCCGTCCTCGCCGCCGAGGCCCGTCGCGACGTCCCCGCCAAGATATACAAGCCAGCACGCGCAATGCTGTGCCGTAGTTAAAATCTAGATAGTTAATTGGAGTTTCTTGTCCGTTCTTCTCCACGTAGGCTTATTCCGAACGGATGGTAGAATCACTTTATTAAGATCCAGCCCTAGTTGTCCCCCCAGCGACGCCCTGAGCCGAGGTTCGACCCCACAGGGGGTATCCCTCAGCGTTGTCGCTTAGGTTTAGAAATTTGTGCCTGGCTGGAGGCTATATAGCTTAGTCTCCACAGGGAAGCCCGGTTAAGTAGTTGTCAGTCACTTTGACCGAACTACGAGACGCCACATAGAAAAAAAAAATTGCTTAGCAGATGGAAGTTTATAAAAATTATAAGTAAAAATTTTCTTTAATTTATAATTTTTATAAATAATTCCCGAATAGTACAAAAAAGGGGAAGCTCGGCTCCAAAAATGTTACAAACAAAGATAACTGATCACGACATTACTCATTTTCGGACATGAATCATGAATAATGTAAGCGCAATGCCGTGTACTTTCGCCCACCAGTAATTAATTTGCATCCGACACTGTACCTAGTTATTTCAACAAAGATTAAAAATACAAGCCGTATATAATTATGCTCTCTGGTTGATGGTTTACAGCGCAGTAAAGGATAAAAAACTGTGGAATAGGTACTTTTCCATTAAATAACGTTGAGAAAAGATTGCCGCAATTAGATTTTATCCTGATTTGCGTACGTATTTTTTCGCTAAATATTAATTTATGTCAATTTAAATAAAATGGCCACTAGTTGTCAAAATAAATTTAAGATGCCACTAACGTTTTATTTTTAACTAGCTGTGCTCGCGGCTTCACTCCCGTCAACCCTTCCCTTCTTATTTACCTACCTACCCTACTTACTTTGCTATATACCGTAACTACCTACCAAATTTTTCTAGTGCCATTCTGTTGCAACGAATATAAACACAACGCCATCTATCGAATATAGAGTTCAACTGTCCGTGTATAGGTATCTGAATTGCGTGTGTTGTGATATTTTACTTCTTGAACACTTTAAATTCATCTAACTTTTCATAGAGTGAACCGATTGCCATGAAACAAAAACTAAGTAATAAATCGAGTTACGCACAATTTTTATGTATAATAGTTATCTATATTGGTATCGTAAATTTGACGTGATGCATGCACAAATAAACAGACAAAAAGACAAAAATTACAAAAATGGTGGCAATGAGTTCTGTTGTTCTAACACCCTGGCTATATTTTTTGGAAATATTTTCGATGTACAAAAACGACTTTTCTACAGATTTATTATATGTATTGATTTGATTTGCTTTTATTATCCCAAATGGCAGTCAGATTTTCTTTTCAGACAAATCAGTCAGCTTTGCTAATGATTTATGTTCTACCAACCTATTCATCAAACTTCTTTTAGCATACCTACTCATAAATACTTCTTTTATCAAAAAATTCGAATGTACTTAAATATTATTCTGAGGTAGTTGTTCTCAACTCAATATTATTAATTAAAGCATCAAAAGGTAGAAAACACAATGTAACAGCCCTTCTGTCTACCTAATCTATGGTGATATTGGCATTCACATCATTGTCCGTACAGTAACGCTTCAGAAAGCAATTTGTAGCCATATTATATTGATGGCGATTCAACAGTTCCGGTCCGTTATACGGGTATATTAGACTACGTTTACAGACAAAAAGCTATTAACCGAAATGAAAAGCAAAGAGAAAAGATATTTAGACTCAGAAATTCAATGACACGGTTGTTATAAAATTCTTTGAATTTAAAATCTCAAATAAAAAGTTTTTATTTTATTTTTTAAAGTGACCGAAAGTTTAACCATTCTGAAAATGATTAGATTGGTCCCACGGGCCGGGCAGCTAGGATTCGATCCGATACTAGTTGCCCGCCCCGGCTTTGCACCGGTGTACTAATGAAGAAAATGAAATATTTACTTATTACGAAGAAATGGTTTGCATGGTTGGTCATGTCATGCGGCAGAATGAGGAAAATCTCGCGAGGAAAGTTTTGGTTATAACATGGATGGGCTATTTATATAGATATAATAAAACGTGTGAAAGATTATACAAAATGGCATGAAAGTGGGCGGGTGAGATGACGACTAATTATAAATGATTGTGTTTTGCACTTGGATGTACTGTCCTCATATGCAATTTTTTTAATGCAACTAAGTTTTGAGAGAACCTAATTATGAATTCAGCTCGACTTTTTAATTATGCTGACCTATTGTATTTGTCTTTATGTACAATAAAGAAAAATAATATAATAAGTGGGTTAGTGGGGTGTTTGTGTGGGTGGGTGGGTTAGTGTTATTCTAGAAGAAAATCTTGCTACGACCTACATTAATTGGGAAATTGGCAAGAGAATGATGCCTCATCATGAGCATAATCCTTGCCTACTGATTGTTTGTAAACAATAGGTATCCGAATAACCTGCATGCAAGTTGCACGTGTCTTTACCTACATATTTATTTTTAGCGTTAATTTATGAAAATATTTGTTTATACAATTATTTTGAATAAAATGGCCACAACTTGTTAAAATAAAATTAGGTGCCAGTAATGTTTTATTTTAAAGGTTTTTTTTTTCATCTCAGTAGCACGAATATTTTTGTCACGGTCAGCCATTGTAATAGATAAGTGTCTTATCACTTATATTATCAAACTTCTTGTAACCAGCGTAGGTATTTTTCTAATCTGATATTGGCATGTCAATATTTTTATAGGTATAAGTATTTGTCCGAGAAGTCTTTGTAACGGCATCGATATTAGATTCGCATTTTCCAGTGCCATTGAAATGAAAAAGAAAAAGAACTTGGATCATTGAACGCGGAATATTTTCCGCGAAACTTTTAGTATATTCACATTCACCTATTTTTAGTTTTTGACCTCACAAATGTAGGTCGAGTCGCTCTTCTGAATAAAATATCTAATGTTTCGCGAAATTAAGTTTGTTAATAAATAATGTTATTATTACTTACCCTCGGTTTACGGAGCACGGGAAAATGAACTGTATTTTATTTTGTACCGGGGAAAGGGTATTTTTTATGAACTAGGGGTTCTTAATTTACATCTTAATCGAATTGCCTTATTAATTATTGAATTCAGTAAGATTAAAGACTTTGGTGGGTGTTTTGTTTCCAAACGACTGGTTGATGATTCTTGCAGGTAACCTTTTTTATAGTACTTACCACTTTGAAAGGCGATCTCAGTAGATGCGATAACTGATAACATTTCTGTCGATTCCCGCTAAAGTCTTCTGAATGGTAATCCTGTAGAGGCTGTCGAAGGCCGTGGAAATTCTTCTGCGCAAGAAGCAGGCGGGTTTTCATTCGAATCGCTCATGCACAGACCAGATCAACACTCTTCATATCATACTCGAGCAGGCAGCAGAATGCCAATGGGAGATTTATCTTGCCTTTTTCGACTTCGAAAAGGCCTTTGATACGTTGAAGTGGTCCAGCATCTGGTCCCGCCTGTTAGACGTTCGGGTGCCGCCGAAAATAGTCCACCTATTGGAGAGCATCTACAAGAAATATTCTTGCAAGGTGACTCACGACGGCCTTGTCTCGGCAGATATCACAGCGCACGCAGGTGTCCGCCAGGGCTGTCTTCTTTCGCCCGTCTTCTTTATAGTCGTTCTCGACGGAATCATGCTTCGCATATTCGAAAGCAGGCGTGCGGGTTTTTCAAAGTTTTGGAAGACTTTGATTATGCCGATGGTCTATGCCTGTTGAGTTATTGAACGATCTGCGGGAGCAGGCGGCGAAAACTGGGCTAAAACTTAACATCCGGCAGACCCAGTAGGTGCGTACAGGGGTGAAAAATTCTAGTTGGATGCAAATCGGTACAGAGGTTGTGGAACGCGTCCACAAATTTACGTAGCACGAGCTACCTTCGCGCAGCTGAGACCTATTTGGCATTCGCGGTAATTGACCCGAAGCGTTAAACTTAAAATCTTCGAGCCCAATGTCAAATACATGCTGCTTTACAGGTGCGAAACTTGGGAGGTAATAAGGACATCTAACGCAAAGTCCAGGTCTTCGACAACCGATGTCTTAGTCGCATCCTCGAAATATACTGGCCCGAGACCATCTCTAACGTGGAGGTGTTGTAGAGATACCATGAGAGCTTGATCGACAGCCAGTACAAGAGTCGTAAAAGGAGATGGATTGATCACATACTCTGGTGTGACTCCGACCACATCCCTAAAAAGGACATGGATTGGAATCCTCAAGGAAAAAGGAAGCTAAAGGTGACGCTACGTATTGGCTGAAGTAACGAGCATTGGAATGACTTGGAGCAAGGTGAAGCGTGAAGCTTAAGACCAGTCTCGATGGAGGACTACAATGGACGCCCTCTGTCTCGGCTAGGAAACATAGGATCTTAAGTCAAGTGACCACTTTGGGTTCGAAATACTAACTGTGCGTACTGCTAAGGAGTGGAATTCCCTGTCAGAGTCTGAGTTTCCTGATAGCTAATAACTAAGTAAATAGCTGATATTCTTGATAAGTCTAAGTCAGGGGCGCATATGGTGCTTCTAGGCAAGCGAGCTCCATCGTCAAATGCTAAGCCGTCAATAATAATAAAAAGAACTTCGTAGTCGTTGTAAATGCGACTTCTAAACTTCTGATTATGCTGGCTGCTAAAAATGCATTTTAATCTCCGAAGGATTTACTTATTAAGGTTACTCCACAAACACTTAGTCGTACCTACTTACATATTCATTAACATAGTTATATGCATATTTCACGACGCTTGTATCTGGTAGGAGCATCCATTAAACACATCTCTGTTATAGGTCCACACCACAAATAGATATATTACCCAATAATAAATTACAGTCAATGCTAAACATCTTAAATAGGTAGGAGCATCCATTTAGCTAATACGCATCCCACGTGAGATCAAAGTGTTCAGCTAATGAGATTGTCTCCTGATTGCGACTCTAGCTAGCGCTCACGGAAACTAACACAAAGGCAATGTTTAGGCCAACAGCTTGAGAGTCAAAACAGGGAGAACTTTAGAATTTTTGGTATTGATTAAAAGTTTACAAGTAGGTATATACGAATCGTGTTCTTATCATTACCTACCAATAGACAGGTATAGCACACCTGTATCGGATTCGGAACGCAGATCAGCTGCTATTGAACTATTAAAACACACCGACTTCGATTAGGTCCTTTCTCACGTATTAAGAATGAGAACATTAATTTTATCGACTCTGCCAAAAATGATTTTATCGTGCGGGAACTGAACATAACAAAATATATCAGATTGTCCACGCTCTGCTTTCATAAGATTCTGCAGCTTTTTGGTTACATTGCCAGGAAGGATGAGCACAACATCGAACAGCTGATAGTTGCTGGCAAGATCGAAGGGATACGTCCTAGAGGCCACAGTCCAATCAGATGGTCAGACCAAACTCGCACATCGTTGAACACCAAACTGCATGATGCTCTCCACGACGCAAAAGACAGAAATAGATGGCGAAAATTGGTAAAGGAAAAGTGGTTTCCACGACCATCAGTAATGAGGAACACCGTGCGAGGAGGAGGACAACAAATTAACCTACTTAATATCTACCAAATCCTAAATAATACCAATTACATATTTGCCTTTTCTCATACTCAGTAATTTGCCCAATTTGATCAGGTATTATAAAGCGACGCGGAAACTTTTCTTTAATTAGCAGGTAATTACTTCGCTGATTGTAGGTACCAATTTAAAGTTGATAATTACCAAAGATTTCTCGAATTACCCGGTCTTCTTTATTAACATTTTAATACCTCTCCGATATAGTTCTTCTGAAGTCCGTAATTTTTTTAAAACGGACTTCTAAAAAGTTTCGATGCGTATATTAGTTAGGGACTTACTTTACGATTAGGTACAGTAACTAATACATATACACTACATATACATATATACTGCGGTTAAAAATTCTTCATTTCTCAATGATTACAAATCACTTACGAGGAAAAATTAAATATAAAACAAAACTTAAGCAATTTAAAGTATAGATGCGCATAAACGGTAGGGATTCTAAAACAATAAAAATAAAATAAGAAAATTACATTTCTGGGTTAGTGGGTGATTTGAATTAACTTGGTCATTCGTGTTAACTAATGCGGGCGACAGCTTTTGAGCAGATATAAAAGGAACGGTTTACATGGAGTGACTACGATAATAATATTGGACTCGGACAGATTTCGGACCTGAGTTCACGAATAAAGATTGATTGAACTTTTTGAATAGAGACATTGATTTAGTATCTTTTATATGTTTAGGTAAAGAGTTTTAGATCTGTGCTCCTTGATACAAAATACACATTTTACCGTAATTAGTTCGCAGTTTATATAGTTGTAGATAATGTGCTCGCCTAGAGCTCCGGGTATATATTTGATTATATGTTGTGAATTTGATTTGTGTGTGTATGTGTATTGTTTAAGATTTTTCGTATTAAAATACATGTGTTATTTTGGTAAATTTGTGCATTATTAAATAATGTTGTTTCATTATAAAGGACAAAAACATTAAAACACTTTTAATTATTTGATTAATTCGCGAAAGTTCTAGAAGAATAATAAAACTGTAATAATTAATTAATGAATATTTGAATGTTACGAGCTAGTGAACAATTTATATACATGCTAAGAGCAGTGGTGGCCCAGTGGTATCGGCCGCGACTTACAAGTTGTAAGTCGTGGGTTCGAGCCCAGGCAGGCGCTTTACTTTGTGTAAATAATTTCATCACCACTGCTCTCAAAACGGTGAAGGAAAACATCGTGAGGAAACCGGCATGTCCTAGAACCAAAAATTCGAAGACATGTGACATCCACCAACCCGCACGGGACCCGTGTGGTGGAGAATGGCCCATTCCCTCTCGCAGAGAGGAGGCCTGTGTCCCTGCAGTGGGAACATTAATAGGCTGGTGATGTGATGATGATGTGGAGAGTGTCATCAAAAAAATTTTTTTTTTTTTTTTTTTAATGTAAGGGATTAATCACGTGATTTTTCGAAATAACTAGTCGAAGCGAAAATTTTGCCTTTCTGACAATCGCTTATCACCACGCTTTCGATGATGTGTCACTTTTCTATGGCCTCTGAGGCCCCAGACAAGTGACATTCACCATCCAATCAAATATTCTTCTTTGTTTTCGAATGGATGGTGATTGACAGTTTCGGCCTGGTAGGTGACATACCGAGGCTCTTCCATAATTAGATAAAGTGCTTTATCTAAGCTTCCATGCCTCGAAAAGTACTTCTAGTCGTTGATGTGGCTGTCATTTGTAGATCTGTCAGTTTTGTCAGTATTACCATAGATTTTAGTTTGTTTTCGGTACGTACTAGGTTGTTACGGTGTTTTCAAGGTATTTTTTTAGGGTTCCGTACCCAAAGGGTAAAAACGGGACCCTATTACTAAGACTCCGCGATCCGTCTGTCTGCCTGTCCGTCTGTCACCAGGCCATATCTCATGAACCGTGATAGCTAGACAGTTGAAATTTTCACAGATGATGTATTTCTGTTGCCGCTATAACAAAAAATACTAAAAACAGAATAAAATTAATATTTAAGTGGGCTCCCATACAACAAACGTGATATTTTTGCCGTTTTTTGCAATAATGGTACGGAACCCTTCGTGCGCGAGTCCGACTCGCACTTGGCTGGGTTTTTTTTTTTACGTTCTTACTGCGTTGGGGGGCCCATTAGTAGTCGCTCTACGTAGAATACTCGTATTTTTTTTTGCGCATCTTTGAAGCACACACGGTGTTATTTCTAACTCCCGAAGTCGCCGTTGTGTTGCTCTGTATCTGTGTGCCATCATAGCTCCTAAACAAATGAACCGATTTCGATTTAGTTTTTTTTTGTTTAAATGGTCTTTTTGTTGAAAATGTTCATACCTATGTTTGATTAAAATCGGTTCAGCCGTTCAAAAGTTATCCGCATTTTTTTACTCTTTAAGTCTGTTTCTTTCTTTCGTAATATTAGAGGAACTAATGCGAACATCCACATCAACATCACATCATCAGCCTATTAATGTTCCCACTGCTGGGAAACAGGCCTCCTCTCTGTGGGAGGGAATGGGCCGTAATCCACCACGCGGGCCCAGTGCGGGTTGGTGGATGTCACATGTCTTCGAATTTTATTTATTTATTATATTCTTTATTGTACACCACAAAAATATATATACAGGACAAACAAACATAAAAGCAAGTGTACAATGTTTGGTTCTAGGACATGCCGGTTTCCTCACGATGTTTTCCTTCACCGTTTTGAGAGCAGTGGTGATGAAATAATTAACACAAAGTAAAGCGCCTGCCTGGGCTCGACCGCACGACCTACAACTTGTAAGTCGCGGCCGATACCACTGGGCCACCACTGCTTTTCAACATCCATTATGACTATTTTTGACCTATGGGTCTGCACCACATACCCATGTCCCGAGCGTAATTAACTGTTAAGGCGCCGATTCCCTTGAGTAGCTGATTTTAAAATGAGAATCACGTCTAAATGGCTAGTTGTAATTCTTTGAAAAAAATATATGTTATATTAGACTATTTTCTTAATAATTTCATCTGAGCAAATTTTGAGTTTTCTTCGTATAACATAGTGTAATTAATTTGTAAAGTTATGTCTAAAACGGACAAAAACACGACAATCACACCAAAACCACTGGGCGTATTTTAATGAAATCGACACCATCTCAAAGACAATTTAATTATCTACATTTTGATCTGAGCCTTTTTTTTTAAAGTCATAGAATAATAAGGAAAGTACAAAAAACTACAAAATTTCGGGTCGGGCGGGTGTGAAACGAGTGCGCGTTTTGTTCCCTCAAGGTCGTTGGCGTTAGTCGTCGTCTTAAGTAACGATAACTGACAGCTAAACCCGCCGCCGCGCCGGATGACGGACAAAAACACAGTTTGTGTTTCATCATGGATCGCTATTTGCAAAAGGATTCGGCAATATTATAGTTGCTAGATAGATGAATCATTTATTTGGCACGACAAGAAAAGAGAACAATGCAGAAAAGCAAAGTTACCATAATCTAAATAACAAGATATTGAAATAAAAAAACTTTTTTGCAAAAAAAATACTACCGACTTCCAAATAAAAAACTACAAAGTGAAAAATAACTTTATTTTTGGAAGTCGGTGTCTTTCGTAGGTACCATTTTTTTGCGTTATGGACACCGACTTACAAAAATAAAGTTATTTTTCACTTTGTAGTTTTTTATTTGGAAGTCGGTAGTATTTTTTTGCAAAAAAGTTTTTTTATTTTCACTTTTTAGTTGTACCTACCTAATAGGCAAGTTGTTAAGTACCCTATAACGCCAGAATAGATTATCCAAATACCCTGAAACTAGAACAAAACCTGTGAAATGAGAGATCTGCGTACCCCTTAAGAGCGTACTGGCGTGATGTTATGTTATGAAATGGTATAAACAATGAACAGACATGCGATTGCCGCAATCCCGACAGATTTTCCGACATTTATTGAAGAGTTCTGTTGAATAGGTATCTCCGAAGTTCTTCATCAGATCTTCACCAAATTAAAATGGGACCAATTTCGAAACAAAAAAAGAATTTTCAAAATCGGTCCACAATTGACGGAGATATCGGTGAACATACACAAAAAAAAAAAAAAAAAAAAAAAACATACTTAATGTCGAACATAGAACCGCCGCCTTTTTGGGAAGTCGGTTAATAAAAAGTAAATAAATCATTATACAATAATTTTAGTTTTTTTTATCTTATATAGGCTCGCGCTTGACCACCATCTCACCTGATGGTAAGCGATGATGTGGTCGATGATGGAGCACGCTTGCCTAGAAGTAACCTATTCACTCTTGACTTAAAGACCCCTAGGTTGTAGCTAACAGGAAACACAGACTCCGGCAGGGAATTCCACTCCTTAGCTGTACGCATAATAAAAGTATTCTCAAAACATTCAAGCTTTTTTCGTATTCTTCTCAGCAAACCCTTTCATTTGATACCCATATCATGGCAGTGCACAAAAAATAACTAGTCCGCCATCTTGGGCCGTCCGCTATTTTGGCTTTAGAATGACGTCACTTAGCTAACTATGCATTGTCATCCAAACTAAACGTGTATGCAAAATTTCATCTTAATCGGTGGAGATTAACTGCTTCAAAATTCAGTTGCAACATTTATTATACATTGCAAGTTAAATAAAAGCTTATATAAAAACATTATATAAATAAACAATCGTAAAAAGAAAAGTTGACACTATGCTATAAATTCTGTCTCTGGAAACAAGTAGTACAAACCCTAAATAAATTCAAACACGGAACAACCAGCTATAATAACCGGCTAGATATTTACACACTGAGGTCCTGGTGACCTGACTTAGATACCTATTGTAGGTAACTCTTATCATCATGGCATAATTGGCGCTTGTCGCGTACTGACGTTAATGCAATATTGCCCACAAGCAATATTTCATCATCATCATCATTTCAGCCGAAAGACGTCCACTGCTGGACATAGGCCTCCCCCAGCCGTCGCCACATTGACTGATCCCGTGCGTCTCGCATCCAGCGCCTTCCCGAAACCTTAACCAGGTCATCAGTCCACCTAGTGGGAGGCCTTCCAACGTATCGTCTTCAGGTTCGCGGTCGCCATTCCAGAACTTTTCGGCCCCATCGGCCATCCGTTCTGCGAGCAATGTGCCCTGCCCACTGCCACTTAAGTTTGGCAATTCTTCGGGCTATGTCGGTAACCCTGGTTCTCTTGCAGATCGCCACATTTCTGCAATATTTTGTTGAAATAAATAAATAATTAATAATAGTGACCTCCTTAAGTGTATTGGTAACTTTGCACTTTTAATTTAGCTTAGTATGTGTGTATTTACAAACTATGAACAAGTAAAAGTGATTTTAGTGTACGCATAAAATGGAAAACAGACCCTCGAATTCAGGGGGCCAGTGCTCTCCTTTGCTTCGCCTGTGGTTGCGCCACCTGAAATCATCACCACGCCCGAGATTCAAAAATGGATGTCTTCTATTGAGCTGCATCTGAATGAAGTCTGCGCTATTGCCGCGGATGGAAAACTCAATTCGGAGCAGAAAATTAAAATAGCAAACCTTTGCCGTAAAATAGGATCCGGTACCTCACAAATGACAGTACTATGCCAGTCGCTAAAGGCTAGATCTATTCTAATGCACAATGCGGTTGAATCCCTTACTGAAAAGCGAGACCTGTCAGACCACATCATGGACCTCAAGAAGACGATACAGGACTAAAGTACTGCAGGAAATGTTTATTTTGCCGAAATGGTAAAAAAGGGAGCAAATAAATTTGTTCGCCCCAATAATTTAAGCTCGGTTGCAATTTATCCGCAAGATAAATTGAAATCGAGTGACGAAACAAAAGACCTCGTGAAAAAGATCATACGCCCGGAGCAAATGAAACTGCATGTTCGTGGTGTCCGGAAAACAAAAAACGGAGGCTCTCTACTTCCGGACTTACCGCCGACGAACCCAGCAAGCGCAAACCCCGGATCGTGGTCTTAGGAGTGCCGAGTTCAATGGCTGAAAATGAGGTCTTCAGATGCATTTTTAAACAAAATGTAGCCGATAAGTTTAAAGACATGTCCTCAGAATCCTTCCTGACCGTGGTAAAATTAAGCCACAAATCTGGGCAGACGGCATTGAAGTACCAGCTGATATACGTAAAGCCCTAATCGCTCAATCGAGACTTTTTATCAATTGGACGTCCTGTCCTGTCAGGGATTTTACACTGGTAACTCGGTGCTACAAGTGCCAACAGTATGGTCATGCAGCAAAAACGTGCAGGCAGGTCAACTCGACGTGTGGGCATTGTGGTGAAACAGGGCACTCGATGACAGAGTGCGCGAAGAAAGCTGATGTACCAAAATGTGCAACTTGCTCACGATTCAAAAAGCCCAGCAATCATAAAACAGGAATTCAGATACATCAACTCTGTTGATTACGAGGGCGTCTAGAGCGTCACACTCAAGGCCAGACTTCCGTGTTTAACACGTGATGCCGACTCCACAAGAACAAGCCACTGCACTGACCTACTTCGCCGGGATTTGTTGCTGTCTTAGGAAATTTGCCGCCGTGCGTACTTTGGCAAAATGGTTTGAAAACATTTTGCAATAGTGTTTAACCCAGCTCAAATATCTGCTGACGCTCAAAGTTCGTTTGTCCGTGTGTGTAAATAATTAAATGCAATCAATTTACTGTTATCTAAGCTAAGTTAGGAATAATATAATGTTTATCATTATTAATAGAATTTAATTTTTAATCTGTTTTAGTAATTAAGATTATCAATAATCAATATATCTGTCACTATTCTATAGTTTAAGAAAAATATTGTAAAAATTCCTTGTCCTTCCAATTACATTGTTTGAGCCGCAGCAGGCGGCAGGCCTGTGATACAGGATTACCTAGTACAGGCACCTAGCATTGTTGTACCCACTTTATATACACCGTGAAATTTAAGTGGTTGTTTTCCCGCGGCAGAACGACTTGCCTTTGGGAGTACTTTCGAAGCATAGAGTTAAAGTAAAAAAATAACGATGTTTTTGTTTTAAAATAATTTAAAAAAGAACATAAACTCGAAAAAGTGAGTAACAATAGTAACTTGTAGGTACTACGGTGAATAATACGGTGGTGACGCGAGTAGTACCTAGTACCTACAAGTTACTATTGTTACTCACTTTTTCGAGTTGATGAATATTTTTTAAATTATTTTAAAATAAAAACATCGTTATTTTTTTACTTTAACTCTATGCTTCGAAAGTACTCCTAAAGGCAAGTCGTTCTGCCGCGGGCAAACAACCACTTAAATTTCACGGTGTATAAGACTAATTGGCGACGTCAAACTGGTGGATGCCAAGCTTCACAGCTTAGCTCGTCGCCGTATGGTTGCCTGCTTGTCGGTCTTCTACAGACTGTATTTTGGCGAGTGTGCTCATGAACTCCACGACCTCATCCCACCGGCCCCCTTCTACCATCGGACATCTAGATGCACTGCAAGTTACCATCCTCACCTAGTTGCTATTCCACCAATTCGCACCAAGCGCTTCCAAACATCCTTCATAATGCGCACAGCAAAAGAGTGGAACTCACTGCCTGCGTCTGTGTTTCCGAACGCATTCAACCCGAATCTCTTCAAAGTTAGAGTGGACAGGCTTCTTCTGGGTAAGCTCACTCCATCGTCGACTTTGTCTCTGTCACCTCTGACCTAGACTAGAGTCAAGAGCAAACCCAACTCGAATAAAAAAATAAAAAATAAAAATAAGACCTATTAGTATATTTAACCAATTTCAATTTTGAATAAGGATTATTATTATTATCATTTCAGCGAAAGACGTCCACTTCTGGTCATAGAGCTCTGCCAAGCTTTGCCACATCGACTGTGCCTGTGCGTCTCGTACTTACTGTCTTCATGGGTCATCGGTCCACCTTGTTCGAGACCTTACTTACGCTGTGTCTTCCGGTACACGGTCGCCAGTTCGCCACTCCAGCGCCCGTTCCTGCGAGCTTTGTGCCCCTGCCCACAACCATTTGTCTGCCTGAAGAGGAAACGGGGGCAGAGAGCGCCGACTGAATTTCCTTAGTAAAAAGTCATAATTTGAGGTTTGGCTCTCGTCTCTTTTCTCCTCCAATATTGGACCAATATATCTTAAACTTTTCTTATATTTTTTTAACTTAAACTTTTTAAGGTTTGGCTCTCGTCTTTTTCATACTCCAATATTGGACCAATTTAAAAGATATGCCGTAAACTGAAAATTTAAGATATATTGGTCCAATATTGGAGGAGAAAAGAGACGAGAGCCAAACCTCGAATTATGACTTTTTACTAAGGAAATTCAGTCGGCGCTCTCTGCCCATATTTCAAGTTGGGCAATTTTTAAGGTTATGTCGATAACCTGCGGATCTCCAAGTAGCTCTACATTAGATAAAATGCCAAAACCTGCGGCATCCTACGTTACAAAATACTGCTCTGCACAATTGTTTTCTTCTGCCTTGCTCTGCTAGAATAAAGCCAAGATTATGATAAAAATGTAAACGAACAAAGCCTAGGAAAGATTAAAATATTCGTATGCAACATTGATATGTTTCAATATACTAATGGTAAGCAAACTTTTTATAATAGATACACTTCGGCCGCGTGAAAAGTGTTTTATTATTCCGAGGGATCACTATACCGAGTTAAAGGCCGTACCCTGACCAAAAAATAAGCATGAGATAAGAGCATTCCTATTGGCCTAGCGGCACTGGTGGCGCATGAATTACGGTAGTGAATACGCCCAGAAAAAGAAAAAAAAAATGAAAAATAAAACTTACAAAATGTTCGTTATCAAATTGTCTATCCATTAGTTTTAGTATAAAAATAAATTATAGTTCTAAAAACTAAAAAACACGCTTTAATGGTAAATTGAACTAAAAACTCGCTAATCCTGAAGATCTTGGTAAGGCTAATGGGACAAACAATTTAAACGCGCACGGTAGAATCAACTTTTATAACTTGTAAATTTTAATTTTTGTTTGACTTTCAAAAGTAGTTTGACTTTGACTAAATTATTGCATTGTCATCGGTCCTTGATAGGTGTGCAAAGTTTCAAATCAATGCGACGTTTTGAAGTGGGTGAAAATCACGTTCAAAGATTCCGTTACATTGTTACAAAGATACATACCAAGCTAATAAAAGCGTGTTAATAATTAATGGACACTTTACGAGGAGATGCATGCTATCAATAATTATTTCACATTGTTATGGTTTTGTTGGAAGGAGATTAGTGAAACATATAGGTACCTCTTTAAAAAAAAAGTGTACTACCATTTTAGAATCAACATTATGTAGAAATTTTATGTATTTTTATTAATTGATATTTCTTTTTAAATAAAGAGAAGATAGCTCTTAAAAACTGCACAAAAACGACTAGCGCGGCGTTTTGCTCGGGGAGGCGCCTTAATCGAAATATCTGCTGTTTTTGCGTGATTGAAACATAAACTTACAAGCTTTCACAATAATATCAAATTAATAGGAATTATGATAAAATGATCGGCAAAATGCCTAAGAATGGCAAATCTCCTTGCTCCGTACTGTACAAAACATTTTGATTGACGACAAATTCTAATACATTTTAAATGTCGTTATCAGTTTAGCCAGTCATTCTGCGGAACACCCGGCCATTTCGGAGGTTTCATCATTAGATACACATTGAGGCGGTAAAGCTTGAATAATAAACTTTTTAATGTAAACCTTAACTTCGCAGAATAGCAGGCAACTGAATTGGGGCATAATGGCCAAAGTGGATAATGGCGGCAAAGTTTCGAGTTTCGTGTGAATTTGGGAATAATGTAGAAGCATTAATGTGTTTGCGCTTGTAAGTTCTGTTGTTATCGTTAGTTATGTATTTGGTTTGGTAGATACCAGAGAAGCTATCTGAAGTACTTATAAGTGTGCTTTGGTAGATACAGAAGAAGATACAGTTGGTACCTACCTGCCTTATTTTTTTTTTCCAGGAGCAATGCTCATGCATGCTCCGCAACCACGTGGAGATAGTTCAGTTATGTGGGACTCCAACCCACTAAAACTCCTTGGTGTCCTCCTGTGACGCTTTAACGTGCACGCGTTAGCACTCACCGCGAACCCGCCGCGGTTGTCCGTCACCGGACCTTCCTCTAGGGAGTAACCCCATCACCGTCGTACCAGAACACACTGTACGCCGTGAGCACCCAGGGACCAAACCATAGTGCCAGACGACCTCGTGAATGCACTCTTGGTCCCCCTGTGACGGGTCAGATCAGTGGCCCCGCCACCTAACACTTTTCAGCCTCAGGGTATAGGGACCTCCCCTGCGGCCCACCTCGTCCGCCATCAGACGGTGGTGACCCCGACCAGGCCGCGGAAGGTAGGGAGAGCGGCGCACCGTAATACCGGCACTCCTTTCCCGCCGCGGCCTCCAATCCTCAGCCTCGACATCGTATGGGACCTGGGACGATCCATACCATACGACATCGCGGACCGCCTCAGTTGCGATGTCGCCTCTGTTACCAAGCGGCACCGCATTCTACTCGAGCGGGTTCCACTTCGCTTCACCGTAGCCTGTGGATGTCCAGGCCACGGCTCCTGAGCTCCCCCACCTCGACAAAGAGGGAACCCACCGGGAGGGGGTACCTACCTACCTGCCTACAATATGACTATGATAATGTAGGTACCTACAGTCTACAGTATCTACCTATTTGCCAAGGACTATCGTATTACACACTAACAGGGTTGTAGAAGTTAGATAGACAGTCTCTTCACCTTGATTTATTTTAGTAGTTTTTTTGGTCAAACTGATGCTTAGCCGACCTTCGGCATCTATTTACCATAAGCTCAAGAAATTGCTCCCGTTTGGCCATCCTTCTAAAGACAATTTATCAATCAATGTCTGAGTAATATATATATATAATGTCTAAGTATGTATAGATTAAAGCTATCTCTGTTTCTTGTTTGAAGTTATAGACTTAATTGACAATTGCCCCATTGGTCCTCCCCTTGTATCCACGCCTGGCAGTGATCTAGCACAAAATAACAACATAACAAACATCTGCTAAACTCCCAGAGTTAAAACAGCAACTAAAACTATAAACTCCCACTCATCTAAAACTATAAACTCCCACTCATCTAGTTAAACAAATAACGATGATCCTTAACTGCGCTTTTAACTAAAAAGTAGTGGTCTAGACCGAACAGGGGCATATTGAAACAAACAAACAGAGTTGGCTTCTATCGGTACGTTTAAAATGCAGCATGAAGTTTTAGTTTGAAACTTTGGACATCTGACTGTCTAATGTATTTTGCATTATGTTAGTTCATGATTAGGTAATTTATAAACAACGAAATCAGCATGCCGTGAAATGACGGGTGGAGATACCTACATTGTATTTATCTTGAGATGTGTTTTGTGATAACATCAATTTACTAATCTGTCATTTATCTTGAGATTTGTTTTGTGGTCGGTAATATCAATCTACTAATCTATAGAGCTGGGTAAAATACATGCTTTGCTTTAGTTACAATTTGTACTTGCTTTGTACAAATAATATAACAAGTACGAGCATACTTTAATTAAGGCGCCTCCCCAAGCAAAACGCCGCGCTAGTCGTTTTTGTGCAGTTTTTAAGAGCTATCTACTCTTTATTCAAGAAGAAATATCAATTATAAAAATACATTAAATTTCTACATAATGTTGATTCTAAAATTGTAGTAACCTTTTTCTTTTAAAGTGGAATATGTTTCAAAACCATAAAAATGTGAAATAATTATTGATAGCATGCATCTCCTCGTAAAGTGTTCATTAATTATTTTTTGTACTAACACTAATGGTTAGACAATTATGATAACGAACATTTTGTAAGTATTTTTTTTTCAAAACTCCCATATTCGATTTTATAAAGATTTTATTCTAAAATCTGGGCGTATTCATATTCACTACTGTAATTCATGCGCCACCAGTGCCGCTAGGCCAAAAGGAATGCTTATATCTCCTGCTGATTTTTTGGTCTGTTTACGGCCTGAAAATACAATTTACAAAATGCTATCCCGCACGTATTTCAAATACGAAATACAAAATATTTGGCAGTCGTGTATTTTAAATTCAAAAAACAGTATTTTAACTGTTTTTATTAAAATACAAAATACATTCGATCATCCATCGTGATATTTGTACTAGTAAACAATTAAGTTTACACAGATAAGTTTCTTGAAAATAACCGTTTGATATGAAAATGACAATTGACACAATTTAACGTACGCGGTCGCCATTTTGCTTGCGAAAGATTTCAAGGGATATTTTCTCCAGAACGCAGCCATAAGATAGTTAAATGTATTTATGTTCAAATGTATTTTGAAGTCATAAGTATTTGAAATACTAACTACAAAATACCTCAGCGTCAGGTATTTCAAATAAAAATTACATTTTTAAGAAGTAAGTAATTGAATTACAAATACCATATACGTATTTGTATCTATTTCAATGCCATATTTTATTTACATGTAGTTCAAATACTGCCCAATCCTGCTAATCTATCATTATTCTATAATCTATATTATATTTTCTGTAGTTGGGGTCGGTTTGTATTCTAACCGGCTTCAGCTGAGAAGTGAGACCAAGTGTATTACCTACATGGAGCGACTGCATATCTGATATTCAACCGTCATCTTCGGCAAGACTGGTGTCATATTTAATTGCTTCTGACTACTGTAATGACTGTCAAAGATGAAAGATCTTCAAATGACGCAACATGCTTTCCGAGGCACGGAGGAGTCTTGGTAGGTATGAAATGGATAGTCACCCATCTACGAAACGGCCTCGGCAAGCTTTGCTTAACCTTGAAGATCGCCCCGTGTGGCGTTTTTTATTTAGCTTGAAAATCACCACAACAAAAATAATTATACTCCAAAAACATTTATGACTAGAAACTTAAAATAGCTTTTTCAGTAATATTATACTTTTTCACTTATGGCAAACATATTTTCATTGCACGGCAGCATGGTGTTAAGAGTTTCAATGATAAATGGAACCTTTCATTGACCTCCGATTGTTTTTTTAATTTCATCTGGGTTTTCTTATTGCAAGTGAATTTATATTCTGGTTATATAAAAAGTGCGACTTACCAAAAAGTAGGAGGTTCTATGTTTGTCATTACGTGTTTTTTTTTTTTTTGTGTTTCTTTACCGACATCTCCGTCAATTGTGGACCGATTTTGAAAATTATTTTTTTGTTTGAGAGAGTATGTTCCGAAATTGGTCCCATTTTAATTTGGTGAAGATTTGATGAAGAACTTCGGAGATATACAACAGAACTCTTCAATAAATAACGGCAAATCTCTCATGATTGATGCAATCGCATGTCTGTTCATTATTTATACCATTTCATAACATAACATCACGCCAGTACGCTCAGATATCTTATTTCACCGGTCATGTTCATGTTTCATGATATTCGGTTAATCTATTCTGGCGTTATAGGTTACTAAACAACTTTCCTATTAGGTAGGTACAACCAAAAAGAAAAATAAAAAGTTTTTTTTTCAAAAAAAAATCTACCGACTGTCAAATAAAAAACTACTAAGCGAAAAATAACTTTATTTTTGGAAGTCGGTGTCCATAACGAAATTTTTCACTTTGTAGTTTTTTATTTGGAAGTCGGTAGATTTTTTTTTGGAAAAAGGTTTTTTTTAATAGAGCTACTTATTTGTACCTAACCCATGGTTAGCACATCTAGTAACATTCGTCTCGTATATTTAACCTAGATATTTTATTATTATTATATTAATCAAAATACATAAAACTATGAAATGTCAGCGCGCTTTGGCCTATGTGTTAGTCTTCTATTGACTAAAATTTTCGCATATAATTTGCCAACAACACTCAAAAGACTAATGCCGCGGTTGATTTTACATGCCTGCTGAGATCCTTTTCCCTTATATAGTGGTACGATAACAGCTTTGCACCAGTCATCCGGGACGCGTCCATATCTCCAACACATATTAAAGATTTTGCCAGATCTTTAATATGTGTTGTGCCCAACAGGTTTGCTACCACCTCGTCACCACCCCAACATTTCAGCCTATACACGGTTATACCCTGCAGCTTTACCAATCTTCATCCCACTCAGTGCTTTTATAATATCATCCATTTCTATTTCATTCTCATTCTCTTCGTCTGAGTTTGGGTTCTAGGAACTGGCTTCTGCCTAGTTATCCACTCCTAGCATACTATTCTGACAACTAAATAAACTTTCAAAATATCCCTTCCAGCGTTCCAAGATTCTACTCTACTCTCAAATAAAAATAGGTATAATAGTACATTGTTATCCTAGGGGTGAAAGCAACTTATTTAGTCCCGAGACGGGGTTTGGCGCCCGGAACGAAGTGAGGGCGCCAATAGTTCGAGGGACTAAATAAGTCTTTAACCCGAGGTAAACACTGTGCTTTTCATTACAAATACAAGGAAATAAAAATAAAAATATGAATTAGCTAAAGAAAAAATGATTGCCGCTGTCCCGCCTATTCAGTTGAAAGCGATTCTCCCTAGGGATGAAAGTAATACTTTTCATCCCTAGGGAGAATCGCTTTCAACTGAACCTCAGGCAACTTCTGACTTACAGCTGTCAGTTGAAAGCGATTCTCCCTAGGGATGAAAAGTATTACTTTCATCCCGCTCCTCAGGCAACTTCAGACCTACTTTCAGAGTATGAGTAATGAAAAAATACTTGCAGGAATGGCACGGGTGCTCTGAACTCCGACTCCGATAGTCATCCGAATTTTGGGAAATATATGCCATAGTGTTCCTATTCCCACGCAGAACGGATGGCCGATGGAGCAGAAAAGTTATGGTGTGGCGACCGAGAACCGGAAAACGTTGCGTTGGAAGGCCTCTCACCAGGTGGACCGATGACCTGGTAAAGGTTGCGGAGATTCGCTGGATGCAGAACGCACGGGACCGGACAATATGGCGACGCTTGGGGAATGCCTATGTCCAGCAGTGGACGTCTTTCGGCTGATATGATGATGATACCTAATCAGTCTCTTGTATTTTTTTTTTCTTTTTTGAAAGACATGTGGTATGAATTTGACGAATGCAGAAGCATTACGAGTACCACGTGGTAAGCGGTTAGCATTACCTTCGTAATTCTTACACGTGCAACCTTTAAATTGTCAACACAACTACCTACACGTGTCCAATCCTTTACCGACACATGAGTTTTAAACGTGCGCTACAAAAGCTGGGGCACTGCCAAGGAAAATCATGTCGCAACACCAACAAGCGAAACAAATCGTAAAACTTTCCGATAACGGCAATAAAAAACCAGTTAATAAAAAAGTACAATTTACTTTACTTTTCCGGGTCAACTGTTAATTCCAAAAACACTCTTACTTCGTTAGTAAGCTTCAAAATCAAATCATGTGATTGTTTACTTATTTGCATGGCTAAATCATCAAGTAGCGTGCGCATCGGGGGCCCCAAACGACTGCCAGTCCTCACCCATTCAAAAAAACTGCTCATGAACGCATGGAAAGGATCAACAACACTTTTTTTACTATACGCATGATCGAGATCTGAAAGTATGCCATTCACTAACTCGGTGTCTCTCGCTTTTATATTATGTGTATTCGAGCCTAGAGCAGTAAGCCTGTCGTCAACAGTTTTATATACTGACAGTAACACTTCTCTCGTTGGGACACTATCGGAATACGCCATATCGTTAAATATAATTTGTAGCTCATTCGCAGTTACTTCACTCAAGTGTTCGTAAAATTTGGTTTTCAATAACGACTCTGATACGTAACGAAGGAAGATTTTCACATTTTCATCCTCCATCTCTTTAAAAGATTCCAACAAAGTGTGCAAGGCTTTTGTACATTTATAAGTTTTGACGCAAATGTTGTTTTCTGCGCAGAGCTTGCTTTCATACTGCCCTTCCATGATTACAGAAGCCACGACGAATTTCTGAGTCAATTTCTTGTTAACTTCATTTATATCAGTAGGAGTGCCTTCTATTCTTTCAGTAGCATATATAATAGCTTCTGTTTGGAACATTATACTTATTCTTTTTATAACTTCAATCCATGCGAAAGCATATGTGTTTTCTCTTACTTTTGAGTTAATATTGCCGAGTAAATTTCGTATTCGTTCCAAACATTTCTTAAGTTCCTCTTCAAATATGAAGCTTCTTCCTTCTTGAATATCGTTTTGATAAATTACTCCCTTAAGAATGGCTTCTATAGATTTAGTTTGTACCAGTATGTATTCGTTTAAGAAAATTTCTAAAGCACCGTTGCAGAAATGTAAGCCTCTACATATGTATGCAGATTGGATAATTAGAAATAGGACATCGGTGTCTTCATTAGGAATTGATCGTCGCACAGCGCCGGCGGTGGCACTGGTCTCCAAGTTTCTTTGCATGTAGTGTGATACTGTGTCCATTACTTCTTTGCCGAAGCTGAGTGCCCCTTGCATATTAACTCTGACTGCATCGTTCAGGGATATTAAAGCTGAAAAAGATAACTAGCATATAAAGTGTTTACTTGCCTTGATATTATCAAGCCTTGAATTAAAAATCTATAATAAGTTTAATCATAGGATTTTTATTAAATTAATAAATAACACCTCACCTAAAACAGCAAACAAATACTTTTTATAATCCATGTTCAATAAAAAATATATTTTTATTAAAAATATATAATATTTTATTTTAATACCTATAAAACGGTTGACGAAATCGTTGAAGTCGTGATTCAATTTGATGGTCGTAAACAATAAAATCAAAGTAAACAGGTTTAGTAGTTGAAGGCGGAAAAATAAATAAAACATTTGTTTTAGAGGATACTAAAGGCTTTCAATAGAATTGTATATTGCGCATGATTCAAGTTTTGTGTTTTCTTCAATGTTAAATTGGATTTACAATTCTGGCATTTTTTTTCTTTGCCCAAGACTTCTTTTTTTGGGTTGGGAAATCATCCAATGACTTCTCCCGCTCTGGGTGAAGCAGGAGGGCATCAGACTTTTACTGACTAAAACCTACCCGTGTTCCTTCAGTTGCTTGTGCCAGGCCCGCGGTAACTCTTTTTCAAATTTATCCACGACCCACACAGGCATCGGCCCTTGCCTGCCCCGTTACTTTTGCTGACATCTCTTTGAGGCGCGCGTGGAACACTACGTGTCGTAAACTCAGTCCTGGTCCTTATCGGACCGCGAGCTACCCATTACTTGCCGTCCGCAAGCTCGCGCCTACTGTGGCCGGTTATCGGATTGCGACACCCGACGCCCGGGGCGTCCTGCGGTGGCTTGAGGCATGAGGGCGTCTCCTTTGCGTCTCCCTCACTCGTTCCGCCTCCTCCTTTGCGAGCATTACTGCTTCGCAGAAGGTGGAGACAGCTTTCCATGCCCTCTCGCTCCGTACCATGGCCTGAACCAGGGCCGGACGCTAGAGGTTGCCACCGCCGATCGCCTTCACGAGGACACGGCCGGCGGTTCTCCGCACAAGCGGGGCCGTACCTCCACCGTATGCTCCACCGTGTCCTCCGGGCGGTCCACACAATGGTGACACCCGGGCGTTTCCTCCCGCCTTATCCTGAACAGTAACCTCCCGAAACAGCCACGTCCGGTGAGGACCTGCGTCAGGCGGAAGGTGAGGACGCCGTGACGCCTCTCAAGCCAAACTTCGCCCAACACTAGGAATTACTCCTATATCGTGAGCGCGTTTAAACATTTAACTCACTTATACAAAGAGCCAGACCCGAAAAAACTATCTGTAGACCATACAAATATTAGTTCCAAGCGGGAAACGAACCCACCACACGCAGTGCATCAGCCATTGCAGCACCAACCGTGCCGTCAAAATTGGGTCAAAATTTTCGAATTTGGGTTTTCATTAAAGTAAGGGCAATTAGGTGGCCACATGGTTTAAAGGATACTGATGTGATTGGCCCTTGACTTGTTTACCATCCAGATGAAAAAAAATACATTTAGGCAAAGGCTCAGCTGGCTGCCAAAAAGTTGGGGGTCCTTGCAAAGGTGAGAAAGTACTTCACGCCGAAACAGCTGCTCAACTTGTACCAAGCGCAAGTTCGATCATGCATGGAGTACTGTTCTCATCTCTGGGATGGATCTGCCAAATACCAGCTTGATGCACTGGAGACGATTGAAAAGCGGGCCAAGAGGCTCATCGGCGATGAAGCACTAGTCAAGACAAAGCTCCAGAGCCTTGAACATCGTCGTCGAGTTGCCAGTTTGTCGGTTTTTTATCGGTTACACTTCGGCAAGTGTGCGATAGAATTGCATGATCTAATTCCACCTAGCCTGTTTCATCATCGGACTACCAGACGTACGGCGATGCGTCATTGGTACATGGTGGACATCCCACCCATACGCTACTACCCATACTATGAGATAGTGGTCAAGCACGAGCCTATAGGATATAAAAAAAAAAAAAATATGTCGAGGCCAAAATTAATGCTATGCCCAATATTTGTAATATTTTAAAAATAAAGACGCTTAGCTAATATGGCATAAGAGCTGTATATGCCACAAAACGATGTTTCAATGTGCAATGGTGTGCCAGCTGGCTGAAATGTCCGGTGTTTGTTGCATCACTGTCTCGCTAGCAAGAGTAAAAATTTTCTTTGATCACTGTACCTATAATAAATTACAATGCTGATTTCTTGATGTTGATGTAGTGACAGCGCAGTGTGTACCTTTAGTGTAAGTAGGTATCGTACTAAACAGGCCACGACGGAAAAGGCGGTTTGAAAAAGTATTTAAAAATCAGATATGAATACGGTATAGCGGATGTATCCGAACGTCTCCCTGGTCGCAAAGGTAGAGGCAGGCCGCCTGAGCGATACTCGCCGTAATGCGTATCCGAACGCACCTTCGCTCATGCGTCTCGCGCCAACCAATAATAACCGAGACGGCGCGATTACCAGCCACTGATTGGCTGTTTGTTTAGTTTTGTTAAGTTGCTAGATTGGTGTTGGTTTGAAGGTCGCCACAATAATTAGAATAAGGGTGGCGACATTGGAATGGTACTTCGGTCTCTGTTCTGAAAAGTGACATGATTGTAATTCAAAGTTTTATAAAAAAAGTTCAAGTTTATGCCCATTACAAAACCCTTTCATTAAACTGATTCACCCCGACTACAACAGGTTATTTCTGATGAAATGTATAAAATCAGTTAATATTCATTTTATTATTATTTTTTTCTTTTTGATAGGTTCCATGAAATTTTCAAATGGTTTAATTTTACCGCCAAATTCATTTGACAGAGGTCATGACAGAGCATTGAAAGTGTTGCCATACTGAATAATATTTTAAGTAAAACCATAGACATGGTAAAACACGCATAGACAAATAGAACTTAAAAAGAAAGAAAAATAATTATAATCCACCAAAAAAGACGAACAAAATTACAAATATAAAATAAAAAGAATAATAATCCTGCTATTAGACATAAAAATAAAAGAAACTAATAGCTATATGGTCGTTGTGGCTAATCTGGCTAACTTGAACTGGACGTTTGGCGGGATTGGGTGTATATTGTTTGGTAATTAGTTCCTACCTGGATATTGTTATGTAAAATTGGTGTACCGTATAGTTTTGTGTATTAAATGCAACTGGACAATATGTGGAATTGTTGAAACAAGCGCGATCTCGTGAAATTGGAGTGTAGAATAGTGGAATTTTGTTTTGATTGTATTATACTGACCTGACTACTTCAGCGAAGCTTGCCGAGGAGGTTGCTTTAGCTTGAGACTATTATTACAGATACTTTGTATACTTCTGGATGGAGCATAATTATATAAGACGCAATTTCAATATCGGTATTCACTTTCGCACTAACAGATAACATCATGATAAAAAAGAGAATACTTTTGTCTATGCCATCTTTTATAACCTCAGACTAAGTATCCCTTCTATATTATTATATGCCCCAATACAGTCCTACCAACTTATCTATGAAATGGCGAAAATTGGAACTACGGCCGTCATGTTGAAATGTCATTCGTGTCTACTAGAATCATAGATATAGTAAGCGTAGCAAACAAAAATCTAAATCTACGGGTTATCTGGTTGTTTGTCGTGATATTGCTGAATTTATAAAGTTAAATATGCCGAAAGCTATTAAAAGTGATGCTCGAAACATTATTCTAAAGGTTAAAACCTTTTTTGAGGAAGAAGCTCGGGCGGGGTCTCCGATTATTCCATTTAATCAAATATACCATAGATATAGGAAAACTCTAGATTGGGCCATGGCGTAGCCGCACATGAAACAGCAATAGTTATGTCTGGTGTTGCCGTGTTGGAAATTCTCCCCAAACAAAGGTAAAAACATATTGAATAAATGTATGATTACGATTTACGAATAAACACAAGAGGGTATATTATACCTATTTTAGTTAAAATATGTTGAGTCTCTTTTTTCACGATGGCATTTGTATAGTTTTACGAGTGAACATTCATCGACTAGCATGATGCAGGTGATGAAATAAATACGACACTTGAAAAAAATAAAACAATTTTTATTTGCTTTGTTCATCATAAATTTAAAACAACACGACCTCCGCCGACCCGGCGGGCTCTAAAATAATATACATATAATACTTGATGACGACAATAATCACTTATATCGAATCGATTATATCTTAACTAACTAAACTAATCTAACTATTAACGTTATCTATACTTCTATACTATAATATTATAAAGAACGAATGTATTTTTGTATGTAACGTATATTCGTTAAATATATAACGTTTATAGTTCTGTAACGCTTAAAAACTAATAAGAGTAATTTTTCAGACGATTTACTAGTACATAATTTGATAGCCTCAAAAGCTTCATTTGTGAAGCCTGGTTCACAACCAACGCATTTATACCACCTATATCACGTTTTAGGATGGGGCAAGCACGTGTCAAATTGATTCCTAACAAATACATAGGCCTTTGGGCTTAAAAAATGCAAACATAATGCAAACTTTCTTAAAGATGCCGAATATTTTCGCGGACAGTTCGCTTTGTCGAGGAATCGTTTAAGAAAATCTGCATTTTCAGTTTCTATATTCTGTAATAAATCTAATTCTTCAGATTTCATCTGCATTTTATATTGTAATTCCGTTATAATGTTTTCTAATCGAGCTGTTTTTTTTAATAATCTTCGATTAGCAGATTTTATCTTCTCTTTCTGCAATAGATTTTGAAGTTGTTTTTCCTTCCTAGGAGTCGAAGTCAAGCCTGGTTGGAGAAGACGTCATCTTCATTACTGCAAGCCGCCTAAAATTAAAAAGTAGTTTAATATAGTTATTTTTTTTATTTGTGGCTCCTTTTTATTTTTTTGCATCATAATATGTGTTTATTTTGTCAAACATTGGCGTATTATTTTTTCTTAATTCAATGTAAACAGCTGTAAATAAAATTTTGGCTACCCGCTCACGTCAGACATGTCGTAGGACTGATAATCGGCCCGACTTTTTCGTTCTTTTTATTTCTGACCGACTTTTTGTAGGACGTTGCGTTACACTATCGCAATCAGTACGTTCCATTTTTCTCCTACAAAAAACAATCTGTCGCCGATTGTAGGACCTAGCCTTACTAATAAATACTAACATAATAATTCTTATTGTAAAAATGTAAGAAATTTATATGTGCATTATAAAAGATGTAATAATATTTTACAGAGAATTAGGATGCCAGATTAATATTATAATATATTTTTTTGCACAGGTATGCTTAACACATTTAGCTTCTTTGGTTGAATATTTTGCAGTTTTTGTAAAATAACCACCTTTCTCCGTTTAGATGCAGATGATTCAGATGTTTCAAAGTTTTCGTGCAGTCTTATAGGGTGGGTGAATTTGGCAAGCCAAAGGGCGACTATCAATCGACCAATCACATGCGAGATCAAAGACGCGATTTGGATTTCCGTCTATGTGATTGGTTGATTAATAGGTTTAAACCATTTGCCTTGCCGAATTCACTTACGCAATTAGGCCGCTGCCTCGTTGATGGCACTGGTATATTTTCCTGCTGTGAACACTGATTTGCTGAAACCGAAATCTGTAACAATAAAAAATTATTAGACATGACATAAACAAGTAAAAGTAAGCAAGAAATTAAAATTCAACTAAATTCACTTAAATCTTCTAAAAGTTTTTATCGACGGCAAGCAGGTAGCAATAGTTGTGATTCATTGTTAATATTTATTTCAGTCATCTAGTACACCTCATTCGTAACAACACTGTTTGTGAGACTCTGTCTACCCCATTTGGGATACGGACTTGAACGTATGTATGTAATAAAACAACACTCAATAAAAGAGGGGGTGAGAATCATACCTAAGTAAATACATCAATACTTACATGTATATATTTTTTAGGCACTGAATGTGGTTTTAATTGTAAACATTTCTTTTTAAAGAGAAATGAATCGTCATCAAAATGAATTGAACAAATTCTACCATTTTTTGTTTGGTTCCAATTTTCTCTTCCAGTAGCATCCAGCCATTTCTTTATTATTTCATTATTAGTCGGAAACCTAAAATGTAAAATACAGTTTATTAGCATACTACACTAGATATATTTATTGGGTAATAAACAAAATAAGCTACAGCTTAGTAAAGAAAGGTACTTAATGAAGTTAACAGACCTATGTATGTATGACGAAAAATAAATATGTCTAGTTGGGTAAAATTAAATTCATACAATAGCAACACTGAACCATTCGTAATTTAAGGTTATTTTATTTTAAGTTATTGAAAACACGTATTAAATCTAAATTTTCTAAGCTTAAATCAATGAATATCACTATAAACATCATAATTGATCATCCTAAAGCGATTTAAAACTAAAGGAAAGATAATTTCGTCAACTTACGAGTGAAATGTTATTCCATCAAGTTTTCGCTCACTTCGGCTTTTACAGCCTATAACACTACAACCCATCATCGCACTGACACTTATTATCTATAAATAATCCAATTTCTTGTCTCAATAAACACTTTATACCACGATTTCACAAAAAAATCAAACACGACCGAGTAAGTTTGGCACACATGTCATGACATTAGCGTGTGCCAAGCAACAAAACCCGGCCATGGTGACAAAGACAAAAAATAATCTTTTGTCCTTATTATTGACATGGGGCTGCCAATTAGCTATCTCGCTCTATCAATCAAGCTCATTTTAGGGCTACATCTAGAGTTTTTCTATATCTATGAAATATACAAACGAATTTCGGCAGCGACAGGTTAGTGTTGTCAACTTTCTTGTTATAAATTACCCGATACTTAACTAATTATTTAAGTCCACGAAATATTCGTTTCTATTCTTGCTGCAGGTTAGCGTAACGGTAACGTACATCTATTAGGTAACCTGCTAAGTGAGTGAGCAAACTAACCTGCCAGATTTCAAATTACTACTAACATTTATTTTATTATCTTATATTTCAGGTGTGAGTCAAGGACTTAAAATAGTGAAGGAAGGGCACGCAGCAGAAGAAACTGGTACAAAAATTCGGACACCAGGCAAGGAGAGAAAACGTAAAAGGGGATTGGTGCATGTTGATGATTTTGATATGGGAGTTATACGGAGGAAAGTACATGAATATTATTCTGCTAAAAAAGAGGTCCCTACCTACTGTTAAAAAGCTTCTAGAGGTCTTAAAGACAGAAATAAATTACACAGGACAGCGAGAGAGTCTGTGAAAGCTGCTTCATTTTCATACGGTGGGATTTCGTTTTAAAAAATCTCAATCCAATCGGAAGGTTCTTATGGAGCGTAATGAAATATCAGCTTGGAGAGCTAAGTACTTGCATGCAGTGGATATAAATAATAAATCTCCCAAGCCCCGGCCCATAATTTATTTAGATGAGACCTATATTCACTCTTCGCATACATCGGGTTTATGTTGGCAAGCAGAGGGTGAAGACGGAGTATTGAAGCCTGTATCGAAAGGGCAAAGATATATTATTGTTCATGCGGGAGGAGATACTGGATTAGTTACAAATGCACTACTTGTGTTTAAATCAGTGATTATCATGACGAGATGAATAGTACCAACTTTAAAAAGTGGGTTATTGAAAAACTTGTGCCTAATTTACGAGAGTCATCCATAATAGTGATGAATAGTGCTCCTTAACTCCGTATTTGTCTGAATAAAGACCCAAATACGAATTCCTTACAAAAAGACATGTAATTATGGTTGACCTAAAATAAAATTGACTACGGAGAGAATTTGACTAAACCTCAGGTTTTAGAAATAATTAAGAGAAACAAGCCTGAACCTGTATATGAGATTTAAAAAAATTGAAGACAATAGACACAAATGCTTATATTTACCACCTTATCACTGTGATCTCAATCCCATTGAACTCATATGGAGCACAATGAAAAGAAAAGTTGCTGATTTAAAACATCTTGCCTAGCCTTTTTTCCCAACTATTTTGGGGTCGGCTTCCAGTCTTACCGGATTCAGCTAAGTACCAGTGTTTTACATGGAGTGACTGCCTATCTGACCTCCACAACCCAGTAACGGGGTAACACGGTACCCCTTGGCAAGACTGGTGTCAGATCTCAAGCTTCTGTCTACCCGTAACGACTGTCAAAGATCTTCAAATGACAGCCGGGACTTTCCGAGGCACGGAGGAAACTTGGTATGTTGAAATGGTCACCCATCCACTGACCGACCTCGTCAAGCGTTGCTTAACCTTGATGATCGACCCGTACGGCTGTTATTATTTAGCCACGAGCTCGAACTCCACGAGAGTAAATATTGAGCACAAAAATGCTGATATTCCCCGCCTAGTTAGAGAAGCTTCTGACGCTATTACAGTTCATGAGTGGGCACAGCATTGTAAACAAGTTCGCAGGTTAGAAGGAGAATACTTAAAACATGATTTGTATTTAGATAAACCTTTTATTATAGAAGTGGTAAGTGACACTGAAACCGAAAGCGATAGTGATAATGATGATAGTGGTACGGAAATAAGCGGAGTATGGCTACACAACCAGGATGAAGTTGTGTATGCAGGTTCATCTAAAGATCACAATTATTGTAAAGCAATTTGTTTTTTTTTATTACACTACACTACCACTAGGTACCACTGCTAATTATAATTAGTCAAATCTGGTGTTACGGGTTAGGTACGGTCTTAACTAAATGCTAGACATCCAGGTACCTCTTGCAGGGTAGGTACCTACTTAACTTCGCATTAAATGAAAGTTGTATTCCCCTCGTGGAACATTTTATCTGCTGAATTTCCACTTCATGTGATTACTTTTTAGATAATGCCATTGTTTATTGCTTAGAGACTAAACTGTTAGCGTACCTACGTAACTGTTAATTACCAAATTATTAGTTTGTAATTACATTGTTTTTAATTTGTAAAAACTATAATTCTTATTAAACGATTATGTCTAATGTGAAATTTCCTTATTGAAAATAAACTCAATTTTGGACACCTATTAATTAGCAACACCGGATCGACGGTGCCGTCCACTTTCAGTTCACAGATAAGTTGGTAGGACTGTAACAATAGCGCTTGACAGGCTAACAATATCGTAACAATAACTTAAAGGTGCCTACGTCAGTTTGACACATGTCGCAGAGATCAAGCTATCATACGAAGTATAGTCCTACCAACTTATCTGTGAACTGAAAGAGGACGGCACTGTCGATTCAGTGTTGCTAATTAATAGAAAGTGCCCAAAATTTAGTAAGTTTTCAAGAAGGAAATTTCACATTATACATAATCGTTTAATAAGAATTACAGTTTTTACAAATTAAAATCAATGATACCTTTATAAAAATCACTCAGGATAGTCAGGATACGACACTATTTTTATGAAACGATAAAGTGACAACCCCACAAATGTCAGTTTAGTCTTTTAAATTAAAAATCACAGTATAAGCACATCATAGAACCGCCACCTTTTTAGAAAGTCGGTAAAAAATAAAGACATGAGGTCTGAAGGTTGCAAAGCTTTATAATAGCGGATTTAATTATAATTATTCCATTATAGCGGGCGTGCAACACTTGTGACGGTCACTTTACAACTGAGTTAGGGCCAAAACGACAGGTTAGTGTAATAAGCGGCTTCCTAATAAGGGATCACGCCCACCCTTGCACAGGGCCCTGAATACCGTGTAGTGTAATACCCCTTTTAGTCTGAGTTTGTAACAGTGTGGCCGAGACCTACTTATATAAAGATATATATCAGTACTACATCTGTGCCACTGCCATATCCATATTATCTTCTGGTAACCTTGTTATTTTTTTATTTACTATAGGCTCGCGCTTGACCACTTTCTCACCTGATGGTAAGCGATGATGTGGTCGACGGTGAATCTACAAATTTGCTCAAATATCTGTAAGAAACGTCCCTGACTTTCGTCAATTTTTTCTACGTTTATTTTATCTACATCATCTATTATATCAGTCATTGTACGAGTAGACATCCACTCTTTTGTAACTTTTCTGAGCATAATTCATCATTATTCATAATTAGCAAATAAAGTCCCCCGCCGTGTTTGTACGCGGTAAACTCAAAAGCTACTAAACGGATTTTTATGCGTTTTTTACCAGTAGAAAAGAGAAACGAGGCAGGTTTTTATGTATAATTGTCCACGGGCGAAACCGGGGCGGTTCGCTAGTTCTATGATAATAGGGAGAAAAATGGTCACTTTTGCCACCTAATTCCCCTTCTACACAGTCGGGCGATTATTGGTCAACTCAATTTGGTTGGCCAATAACCGCTACACGACCTTTTTTGTTTGATTCACCGATCAAGGGCACCTTGGTCTCAACAATCACCAGATTGTGTAGAAGACGTTTCATTTAGCTAGTAGACTTTTTATTTTAATTGTAACCATTTCTGTCAAATTAATCGTTTCAGATATTACTAGCAGAGTTATGAAAATAAATGTGAATAGGCAGGCCAAAGAAGAGATGGATGGATTATGTGAAGAGTGCTAATTAAAAGAAAAAGAAGTCGCGGTGATAGAGCGCCCCGCTAGAATGGACGGCATGGAAGATGAAAATGTGGGGCGCCGACTTGGTGCCGACCGCAAATATCATGGAGAAATCAATTTTGTAAATTGCTACGCTACTTATTATTAAACTACGGTTAACAACAGGGCCACCGCACCGTGCGGCATTTTTTTTTGTCTCAAAGGGCTAGATTTCATATAAATTACGTCTGACGCTATTATGTTATCTGTGGCCACATTTACTTTTGACGTTCCGCATAGCTGTCAAATCTTTTTGATTCGGCCATTTTCGCCGAACGTTTGGTGTTAACTTTAGGTCACGTATCTTTTCGTGGCCTTAAGATCACTTAAATAAAACTCTATCAAGATGGTGCAGAAGAAGGTAAAAGCTATGTGCGTTTAGTAAATTACTATATTTTCGTTAAACAAAGTGATTTTACCGTGAAGATTACACCATAACATGTTTGTGAGAACTTCGTTGTTTTTGGCGTCGAAACTGTTTTATTTTGATAAGTTCAGGTATTTCTAAACAGGCGTGCAGTTAAATAGTTCGAGTTTAAACGATAGTGATTCTCAAATCTGATATTTTCTTTAATACAATGCTTTTTTAGTGAGGTTTATGTTTTAACATAACCTCAAATCACTACCATGATGTTAACATTCCAATGAGTGCTATGATTACCACTATGTCATCAATCCATCGCTGAAGACAAGGTGTTATACACATTAGACCGGACATTAGCTGACGAGATTATTGTAATTTCAGCCTAAGAAGAAGGTAGGAAAGAAAGTAGCGGCCGCTCCTTTGGTCGTGAAGAAAGTTGAGCCCAAGAAGGTAGTGAACCCACTCTTCGAGAAGAGGTCGAAAAACTTCGCTATCGGTAAGTTCAATTTTAATTTTTCTTCTGTTGATGCTTTTGGCCACTGTTATTATTATATGTTACAAAGAACGGAAGTGTTTCACAGAAGTTTGAATCCACGAATTCACAGTTTGTATTCTTTGTTCCTTATTTGAAATAGTGTGCCTGTAGTTTTGGCGCTTAAGAAAAATAATATTGGGCTAAAATGATGTAAAACTTAATCTGAAATCACCATGTGGTTGCAAATATACGAGCTTTTTAACACTGATTAGTCCAATTTCTCCACACTTTACAAGCATTAGACATCATAACCTCCAATTTGTAGATAAACAACGCTTTACTGTTGACTTAAATTAAGCTCACAAAAATATTATTTATTAATTACTATCAACAATTTCTACAGTACTATCAAAAGTATTTGAACGGTGTAAATAATATATTTTATATCATTAGACTTGCATTTCACCACTATCTCAGCTGATGATGTGGATGACGGTGAGACATGCTTACCTAGAAGTAACCTGTTTTCTTGACCTAAACACTCCCATGTTGTAGTAGGAAAAACAGACTTGAAGACAACTTAAATGTTCAAGTGTTGTTGTTAAGTGTACAGTATTAGTTTAGTAACTCAGGTCCTAACCTACAATTTAATTTGTCCAGGCCAGGACATCCAGCCCACAAGGGACCTGTCCCGATTTGTGAGATGGCCCAAGTACATCCGCATCCAGCGCCAGAAGGCCGTGCTCCAGCGCAGGCTCAAGGTGCCGCCACCAATCAACCAGTTCACCCAGACACTTGATAAGACCACAGGTTTGTTATACATGCTTATTTGTATCCTTGTAAAAACATTCTAGATGTATGCGAAAAGTTATTACAAAATTACCACCTTGTGAAGAATTGCGTTGTGATTGGCCTTGAAAGTCGAAATATTATAAAAGTGTTTCTGTTGGAGAGAGCTGTTTAACATGTTGTCTGTCATAAAATAAACACAATAGACAATATATAGTTTATGGTCACCAGTGACCGGAGTGCAGTGAAAGTGTTGATTCATTGATGTATGCAGCAATAAAAATAAGGATATCTAGGTGAAGCTGGAGCTTTCAATAAGTCAAGAATTTCAAGTAAATAAAAATGAATGTTCTATTCAAAATTGCAGCTACAAAAAAATATTTATGGTCAACATTTTGTTATGATGTAAATTTTTAGGTTATATTAGGTTCCAACATGATGATTACCAAATGCAACGATGAATCACTATGATTATCAAAAAATATATACGAGCTTTTTAACTCTGAGATCCAATAAATAGAAATTCATTTTAGTATGTGCTTCTTAAATTAGGTTTCAAATAGTTTTCTTTGTGTTACAGCCAAGGGTCTGTTCAAGATCTTGGAGAAATACAGGCCAGAGACTGAAGCAGTCAGGAAAGAGCGCCTAAAGAAGGCTGCTGAAGCTAAGGTAAGATATATCATAAATTATTACTATTTCTATTGAATTAGTCTTTTTCAGCCCTGAATTAATTTTGTTCTTTAGAAAATATAACATGGCTGTTGAACGAAGTTCAACTCCTACAATATTAGACATTTTTCATTGTTTAATGTGTATAATCCCTGGCACGAAAGTTAGCAAGGGTGGATAGATGCAGAAAAGTCGTTTTTTAGTGAACCGGGGCACTGAGAATGTTCCGAGCGCGCGATTGGTTGGTCAGTTGACACAAGGATAAACGGACCAATCGCGTCGCGTCTACGTTCCGTTCGCTCTATGAATGAGGTGGTTGGTCTGTTACCCCCACTACACCAAATCCTTGCCAAGTTACATGTTGGGGACTATACCAGTAGCAATGCTTTCCAACTATTCTATATTCCTAATATCTATCGAAATGAAGAAAACCACAAACTCTGAATGCCATGCGGACACCTTACCACCAAGATCTCAGATCGAACAAAACATCAACTACTAACTGTGTCATTCTATTTCCACATTGTTTGACTATTCAACCCTCTTTCAGGTCGCCAAGAAGGACGAGCCTCCACCAAAGAGGCCCAACACCATCCGTGCTGGCACCAACACTGTCACCAAGCTGGTTGAGAAGAAGAAGGCACAGCTTGTTGTCATCGCTCATGATGTTGACCCCATTGAGGTAAGTTGTTGCTTTGTTTGTGAGAATATTACGACAGTTAGGTAGGACTGGATAACTGCTTCTGCTAAAGTGTTCAACATCAAGCAATGTTTCATCTGTGTAAGATGGTCTGTAAGCAGTGAGACTATCTGCAATATTCAACTATATTACAAGCTCATCATTACATCATCATATTTTTATGTACCAAACTGGTCCATGTTTGGATATATTTGTAACTTAGCACATATTATTATGTTCTTCAACACTTAAACAAATTACTCTTCATAGATCTGAGTTATTTTGTAACTATGTAGTTGCTATGATGTTAGAATTTCTTCACCTGAGGCTTTAAATATAAATTATTTTTAGCTGCATGAAGATTGTTGACTCTGAGCTCTCCATCATACAACATCGCCCACCTTGTCTTACTGTGATATGTTACTAATGGATGATATTGTTCACAGCTCGTTCTATTCCTGCCCGCCCTCTGCCGTAAGATGGGTGTGCCGTACTGTATTGTGAAGGGCAAGTCCCGTCTGGGAGCCCTTGTACACCGCAAGACTTGCAGCTGCGTTGCGATCACACATGTATGTATTGTTTTGTGTCTATTTTACACTTATAAATCTTACCTTTGGTTGATAAACTCATGTGTCAAAGATGTGCATGTAATGATGATTTATTTGCTATCATACAGCCATGCTGAAAACGTATCTACCACCAATAGATTATAACTGAGGATGCCATCTAAGACACAAAACCTTCACATTTTTTGTCTCAACAATATTTGGTTTTGCCAATGTTCTTGAGTTCCTATAAACACTGGAGAAAGTCACATAAAAATTAAGTGGTTGTAAATTATAATGTGAAGAGATTTTTCGACCATAATTCCTCACCTAACCTCAAAATCGTTCTCCATCTCACCGTTTCGTCTTCTCCTGTCTCAGGTTGAGTCTGGCGACCGTGCCTCCTTCTCCAAGGTCACGGAGGCCATCAAGACGAACTTCAACGAGAGGTACGAAGAGCTCCGCAAACACTGGGGCGGTGGCGTCCTCGGCAACAAGTCCAACGCGCGCATCGCTAAGCTCGAAAAGGCGAAGGCCCGTGAGCTGGCGCAGAAACAAGGCTAAGCCTAATAAAGTTTAAGACCTAACATATTTGCTGTAGTTTTCTTTGTAAATCCTATTTATTGTGTTAACCTTTTATGTTGCAAGACTGAATATCTTGCAATTCATACACACATACATGACACTTTTGGGGTTTTTAAAAATCAAGGGTTTTATGGCAGGAAAAGCGTGAAGGAAAATAACTTCTCAATGAATTGTCACTTGTAAATAGTCTGAGGATTTCTTTTTTGCAGAATGTTTGTAGGTATTGTAGTAGATAGCGTCGAGTGGGGTACAACTTGAAACCAACAGAAGACTGGAAATGAACAACAAAACATCTAGTTTCATTTTGAATTAGATTTATGCTGACTCCTTTTCAGAGACGGCATGATGCTTTTACTTTTATAGAGCAGAAATACCAACCTTTGAGTTTTGAGTGCAGACTAGGTGCTTTCACCAATCAACCAGTCCACTTAGACACTTCAACCACAGGTTTGTTAATTATTGTTGCTGTTTATTTCAATAATAGATGTTACTATGTATATGTTAGGTTTCAAATAGATACCTTTGTGTTACAGCCAAAGAATTGTTCAAGATGTTGAAGAAATACTAGTCAGAGGCAGGCAGTCAGGAAAAAGCATGTAAAGAAAGCTGCTGAAGCAAAGGTACAATATCAATCATGTTTTTAAGTTATGTTGATTGTCAACATTGACTTTTTGTAAATTGAAAAGAAAAATAATAAGCTTGTTTATGAGTAAAAGCACTTCAAATTAAGAATATCTATCGAAATGAAGAAGAATACAAAACTCTGAATGCCATGAGGACACCTTACCACCAAGAACAGATCGAACAAAACATCAACGACTAAATGCATCCTTTTTTTAGCATATTGTTTGACCACACAACTTTCTTTCAGGTCATCAAGAAGAAAGAGCTTTAATCAAAAAGAGTCCGGATATATTCTGCATTGGTACTATTACTGTCTTCAAGCTGAGAGGGCACAGCACCCGTTGAGGTAAGCATACTGTAGATCTGCAGATTTATTTTTATGTGAATAGTGAAAACTGTCATAATCTTTTGTGTTGTTATGAACTAACATTTAGCAGAGAAACAGACCGACAGGCAAACAGAAATGTAGTTTTATACTATTATTATTTATAAAAGCTGTCTGAAACTTAATTTTAATTATGTATATGGAAAAAAAAGTCAGGAATATTTATCGAAATGAAGAAAAATACAAAACTCCGAATGCCATGAAGACACCTTACCACCAAGATCTCCGATCGAATAAAACATAAATTATTAACTGCGTCCTTTCTTTAGAATGTTGTTTGACCACACAACCTTCTTACAGGTTGCTAAGAAGGACGAGCCTCCACCAAAGACGCTGAACAGCATCTGCGTTAACACTGTCAAGATTGTTGAGCTAAAAAGGACGCATTCAGGAAAGGTAAGCATTCTATGATCTGCAGATTTTCATTACTGATTAGTGAAAACCATATCAAAATCTGCTGCGTAGTTTAGAAGAGAAACTCAAAGGAAGACAGTAACAATTTTTATTATTTTATAGATGGAATGCTAAATTAAAAAAAAAAAGCAGTAATAGCAAGACTTCAAATTAACTTAGGAATATCTATCGAAATGAAGAAAAATAAAAAACTCCGAATGCCATGCGGACACCTTACCACCAAGATCTCCGATCGAACAAAACATCAACTACTAACTGCATCCTCCCTTTATCACATTGATTGACCATATAATCCTTCTTTCAGGTTGTTAAGAAAGATGGGCTACTGTTGTAGAGGCTGAAAATCATCCATGCTGGCACCAACACTGTCGCTCAGCGGGTTGAGATGGAGATAATACAGCTTTATGTCATCACTCGTGATGTTGACCTCCATTGAGGTAAGGAATACTTTGTTCTGCAGATTTTCACAATTGATTGGCATACAATAGTAGTGGCCCAGTATTTGTTGATTGTAGGAAGTCAATCAACTGATTGCTTTAGACATTGTTTTCAAGTAATTTTTAGAGTGAGCTGAACCAACAGTTTAAATAAAACCACAACAATTTCAAAAATAACTTTAATTTTAGATGCCCGCAGCAAAGTATGTTGTTATTTCTAAATTTTTTCGTCAAGGTATATAGGTTTTTTAGTTTCAACATGATGATCACCAAATGCAACGATGAATCACTATGATTATCAAAAATATACACGAGCTTTTTAACTCTGAATTCCATCAAATAGCAATTAATCACAAATTAACATCATGATAAGGTTTCAAATAAGCTTCTTTGTGTTACAGGCAAGGGCGGTGTATCCATACTGAAAGAAGTCGGGGAGGAGCACCTAAAGAAGGCTGTGAAAGCTAAGGTATGATACAATAACTATTACATATTTTTTTCTCATTCTCATTGAAATGTAGGTTGTTTAAGCCTTGAGTATTAAGTTGTTTGACTTTTGACCACCATCAATTGACCAATCACATAGATGGAAATCCAATTCGCGACACATCTCGCATGTGATAGGTCGATTGATGACGTCAAAACTCTTTGCCTTGCCGCATTCTCACTTACGCAATTTGGTGCGGATCTAGATGAAATTTTGCACAGAGATAGTCTGGAATAGCATATAGGATCCATTTCATTCTGCTATAAAGTTCCTTTTGGATAAGAAAACACTTTTTAATGCAGGTGAAGCCACTAGCAGAGGCTAGTGTGTAATATTTTTTTAAAGAATAGCCATCGAAATGAAGAAAACTAACAACTCTGAATGCCATGAGGACACCCTACCACCAAGATCTCCGATCGACCAAAACATCAACTATTAAGTGCGTCCTCCCTTTAGCACTTTGATTGACCAGACAATCTGCCAACAGGTCACCAAGGAGGACGAACCTCTGCCATAAATGCTGAATACCATCAACTCTGATACCAACACAGTCACTCAGCTGGTTGAGATGAAGAAGGCCCCATTGAGGTAAGCATACTGCTTTGTAAATTTTCGTAATTGGTCGCTAGTATCATACAATCTAGCACAGGAACTTGACAAGGGTAACCACACAGTAGGAATTTTCCTGGACCTCGCCAAAGCTTTTGACACTGTTTCCATTCCCATACTGTTGCGCAAGCTTGAGACCATTGGGGTAAGAGGAACCCAGCTGAAACTCTTTAAAAGTTATTTGGAGGACCGTACCCAATGCGTAAAGATTGGCAAAGTTCTCAGCGCTGATAAGAAAAACACGTCATTTGGTGTTCCCCAGGGAAGTGTTTTAGGGCCTACTTTGTTTTTGATATACATAAATGACCTTTGTAATCTAAAGCTAGAACACGGCATAATTGTATCTTACGCTGACGACACTGCTCTACTTTTTTCGGCAGACTCAGAAAATGAAGTGTACAAACTTGCGCAACACGGATTCAATATTGTAAATAATTGGCTTCAACATAACTCACTAACACTAAATGCAGATAAGACTAACTACATTAGGTTTTCGATGCGCAAACAGACAACTAATATTGCCCCAACGTTGTATGCTCATAGTTGTACGGACTCTACCGATAGCCAGTGTGGGTGTCCCAATATCAATATGGCTAAAAAAATAAAATACCTAGGTATCATTATAGATGAAACCCTTTCCTTTAAACAGCACATAGAAGCTTTAAATAATAGAATTCGTAAGCTAATATTCGTATTTAAAAAGCTACGATATATTGCAGACCCACTACTAATTAGGCAAGTTTACTTTGCACTATGTCAATCAATTTTGACTTACTGCATTACCTCATGGGGTGGAGTGGGTAAAACTTTGTTACTACCCATCGAGAGAGCGCAGAGAGCGATCCTCAAGGTGTCTACTTTCCGCCCGTTCCTATTTCCCACTAACCTCCTCTATAAATCTTGTGAAGTACTAACAGTTCGACAATTATTCATAATGAACATCGTATTAAAACAACACGCAGCCCTCCCCTATCGCATTGACTATACTAAAAAAAGACGGAGAGATGTAGTTTGCCTTCAAAAAAGTACAAAACATACATTCACTGACAAATTTTACGTGTTCCTCGGACCACTACTCTACAATAGACTAAACGTAACAGCAAACATTTATTCCCTAAATTATTGTAACTGTAAGAGAATTCTCAAAGAAATTCTACAAATGATGTCCTATGAAGATACAGAGAAGTTATTACTTGTATTAAAATAGGTATTAGTATCTAAGATGTTAGAAAATAAGAATTTTATTGTATTATTTGCACCCGTAAAAAATACCTAAGACTACCTTATATTTGATTTTCAGTAATTATTAAAAAAAAAAAAGTACTATTTTCGCCTGAAACACAGGATTACCTAGTTCAGGCACATAACACGTGTGAACTTGACATAGATTTAAGCAAAAAATGTAATTATTGTTATACCAAATGATTTTAAATAAAATTTATTATTATTATTATTATTATTATATTAATTATATCATAATAGACATACAACAGTAGTGGCCAAGGATTTGTTGATTTTGGGATAGTAAATCAACTGATTGCTTTAGACATTATCTTTCAGTCATTTTTGGAGTGAGCTGAACTTACAGTATACAGAAAACTACAACAATTTGTAAAATGACTTAAATTTCAGTAGTCAAACAAGATCAAGGGGCACTGATTGCCGAAACCACGGGGTCTCAATGCTAAGAAAGAAACTTTGGTTCAAATAAATCTCACTAGATGGCGCAACATGTACACACAATTCAATAGAATTGTGTAAAATTAACATTTTCTGGAATTGAACATAAAAATTGTATGTTCTTGTTTAATCAACTATCCTAGGTACAAAATTATGGAATATTGGGCTCTTAATTTACATTTCAAAGATTATTTTAACGGATCATTTAAAATTGATGCCAGTAGATGGCGCATTCTTAGATTTCTGAGGCATTCCACCCGATTTTTTAAATTTGCATTGTAACACATTTTGGTGCAAAAAGACTGTAAAAACGTGCAAAAAAATACTATGAAACGAACCTTCACTGTATTTAAAGAAAAAAATATTCACGAACCTAGTAAACCCTTTTACTTGCTAGTCGCTGCTAACACCATCTATTGCCGTGAAACGGGATCGAACTCGATTGATTTACTTATAAAAATAACAAGATTAATCAGATGAAAAACGCTAGTTACGTCGGCACGGTTTCTTTGTATGGGATGAGGCATCTGTATGCTAGTATTATATTATCTGTGCCGAAACTAAAGTTATTTTTTTTATTGTCGTAGTGTTTTTTTGTTAATCCTAAAGAGTAGGTTATTAAATTCCAACATGATGATCACCAAATGCAACGATGAATCAATATGATTATCAAAAAATATATACGAGCTTTTTAACTCTGAGATTTAATAAAGAGCAATTCATTACAAATTAATGTTAACATAAGGTTTCAAATAAGATTTTTTGTGTTATAGGCTTGATGAGAACTATCCCAAGATGTTTACGATTTTGGAGAAGCCTGTAACCAGAATGAAAGCAGTCAGGAAGAAGACTGTTGAAGCCAAGGTAAAATATATTAACTATAATTAGTATTTTCATTGAGATATGGATTGTTTAAGTCCTGAATGTTATGTTGATTAACTTTAAAAATCATTAATGCTAGATACCAGTACTTATCACAAAGTAACATAGTTTTTATATAATATGCAATTAAATAATTAATCAGCTTTTTAAATGAGTTATGAATCGCATCGAAATGAAGATAACTAACTACTCTGAATGCCATGAGGACACCTTACCACCAAGATCTCTGATCGAACAAATCTTCAACTGGAAACTGAGTCCTTCTATTAGCATATTTTTTGACTATCGAACCCTCTTTCAGATCGCCAAGAAGCATTAGCTGCCACCAAAGAGGCCCAACACCATCCGTGCTGGCACCGATCTCTTGTCACCAGTTATGGGCACAGAACATTTTTACTCTAGCGAGGTCATGGGTGTAACACGAATATTTATTTAATAAAGATTTCATTGTCTTTTAAGATTTCTTTTATTTTGACGAGACTTTCTCGAGATAGCCTTGTTTTTAGAAAAACCAAGAAAACAAAAAAATATAACTTGTAAAAATTACGTCGCTTGTAGCGCCATCTAGGCTTCTCTGAAGTAATTACAAATGAACTGCTACTATTGCCATCTACTACCTATTTTCAAAATCATTCACATTTTGTTTGATGGATGGCTAACAGAAGGCGTTTGTATTATAGAAAAGGCGCTGGAGATTTGAAAAACCCTACATTGTGGAGGATCTAATTTTGATGATAGATAGCGTTGTTTTAAGCCATGCATACCGATTACGTGGCCTGAAACAATCACTCAGCTGAACTCTGCTCCTAGCACCAACCACACAGCCTCTGTGGCTATGTGTTCGCTGGTTCCTAGGTATGCGGCATATGGCACAAGCAACTGAAGGAAAACGGGTGGGTTTCAGTCAGTAAAAGTCATTGGATGATTTCCCACCCCAAAAAAAAAGTATGCGGCACCTGGGATTAAAGTGATATCTGTTCTTTAGTCGATACGATTAAAAAAAACGTTCTCTGTACAAATCTAAGGTATAGCCAATAGTTATTTTTTAGGGTTCCGTACCCAAAGGGTAAAAACGGGACCCTATTACTAAGACTTCACGGTCCGCCTGTCTGTCTGTCACCAGGCTGTATCTCATGAACTGTGATAGCTAGACAGTTAAAATTTTCATAGATGATGTATTTCTATTGCCGCTATAACAACAAATACTAAAAACAGAATAAAATTAATATATAAGGGGGGCTCCCATACAACAAACGTGTTTTTTTTTGCCGTTATTTGCTCGATATTAATAACGGCAACAGGTAGATGCTTGAAATATTCACAGAATATTTAGTTGTATATTCACTTCAAAAAATAATAATTATTAAAATAAAATTGTGTAGCGAGTGGACTGTATCATTGAAATTCGGCACAAGTAGGTATATAAAATGGCTTTATTTATGGTCTTTACAAATTTACTTAATTAACTTATTTTAGGTAGTATTAATTACAGCGAGTTGACTTAGGTAGAGAATTTCGGTTGACTGGCGTGTGGCTGTGCATTGCCAGCGCGCGGGGCTTTTATATCCACCGATCCGCGGGGGGTGCGAGTCGGCCATATTTTTTTTAACTGACCAATGGCAACGCGCGAAGCGACCGAGCGGCGTGAGCAGGTTTATACTTGTCGCCAAGCACGCGGCTCCGTCACCTTACATAATATAGGTACCTACTTAAATCTAACAGAGAGGTACAGACATGTTGCTATCGTGCACAAAAATAAATTATGGGGCTCCTTCCTATACAACAAACGTATTTTTTTTGCCGTTTTTTGCGATAATGGTGCGGAACCCTTCGTGCGCGAGTCCGGCTCGCACTTGGCCAGTTTTTTTAGGAATCTGGTTGGTCTAGTGGTCGAAAGACTGCTGAGCATGAGTTCCTGTTCGATGTTCGGGTCGGGCAAAAGTTTTATTGGATTATCTATCTGGCAACTCAGTTAAGGAGCCGAAGTCTGGACTTGCGCCCGGTTTCTCGTCTGGCAATTCAACGGGAATCGGAGTCTAACTACTTTTTACCCATCATTGCCGTAGCCTGAATTATCATGATGTAAGTGATTGTAGGATATACAAATAATTGTTTGTAGGTATTGTGCCTGTGAGTAAAAAAACTAGGGCTAATTGAACCCAAGACATGTAGTATAGAAGGCTATTGCTGGCTATTAATATTGGTTAATGGAAATTTAGGAAGATTTTCTTATAAGAGCTTATTTCAGGATTTTGCCAAAAAAAGTCAAAGCTGACTTTTAGATTAACTGTTAGCTTATCAGCATTGAAGTATCCAATCGATCTACCTACTTATAAAGACTATACCTATTTTGCGTTTGTGAAATAACCGTGATTATGATAATATATCTATAGGTACCAATATTATAAAGAGGAAAGATTTTTTTGTTTGTTTGTACCGAATAGGCTCCGAAACTACTGGACTGATTTAAAAAATTCTTTCCACAATAGAAAGCTACATTATTCCTGAGTGTCATAGTTAGGCTATTTTTTTATCCCGAAAACAGGTCCTGTGGGGTGGCCCACGGGAGCGAAGCCGCGGGGAACAGCTAGTAGTTTATATCTTCGTCATCATCATTTCAGCTGAAAGACGTCCACAGCCTTCCCCAGGCGTCGCCATATTGACCGATACCGTGCGTCTTGGATCCAGCTTCTTCCCGCAACCTCATCGGTCCACAGTGGGCGGCTTTCCAACGCATCGTCTTCCGGTTCGCGGTCGACATTCCAGAACTTTTTGGCCCCATCGGCCATCCGTTTTGCGAGCAATGTGCCCTGCCCGCTGCCACTTAAGTTTCACTGTTCTTCGGGCTATGTTGGTTCTCCTGCGGATATCCTCATTTCTGATGCGATCACGCAAGGGGACACCGGGCATAGCCCTCTCCATATCCCTTTGGGTGACTTTAAGCTTTCTGATAAGGCCCATTGTGAGCGAACACGTCTCGGTTCCTTATAAAATTACTGGCAACACACACTGGTCATAGTAGTTTATCTTAGTAACCGATAATCCAGTCTTTATACATAAATCTTTTATAGATTTTCTTAAAAAGTAAACTTACTATCCTGCATCATCTAGGTACCTATACCTAAGTACCTATATTGTTATTCGGTGATTTACTTGGACCCGATACATTTACAAATAGATCTATAGTTCTTTTACCAACAAATTTTAATTATTTGAAGAATTATCAGCTTTGAACCCAGATACTGAAGGCAGAAGGTCTATGCAAAGGACAGGTATTTACATGCTTCCGGTTAGACTCGAAGCCAGCCCTTGCAAAGTTGGGGAAAGACTAGACACATTGATTGTTGTGCCTCTTGCTCCTCTCTTATATTCTATTCTATTTTTAGGGTTCCGTACCCAAAGGGTAAAAACGGGACCCTAGTAATACTGGGTCCCGTTTTCTAAGACTTCGCGGTCCGTCTGTCTGTCTGTCTGTCACCAGGCTGTATCTCATGAACCGTGATTGTTAGACTTAATTTTTTTACAGATGTATTTCTGTTGCCGCTATACCTAACAACAAATACTAAAAACAGAATAAAATACAACAACATACAACAAACGTATCTTTTTTGCCTTTTTTGCGATAATGGTACGGAGTCCTTCGTGCGCGAGTTCGACTCGCACTTGGCCGGTTTTTTTCTTCTAATCCCGTCGTATGAGGTATCATAAAAGAAATAAATGGTAACTTAATAGTTATAAATAAAAACAGTTACATAAAAAAATCAAAAAACCCGACTGCTTAAGAAGCGAACTAAAAAGACATACAAGAAGAAAATCATGCAGTGCAGTCGGAGTATACCTACATCTGGTTTTGGTCAACCAGCTCGCGTATAAGTAGGTATCCTCCGACTGCACAGCACGACTTTTTTAATTCAATTTATGAAAAGGCAGACCTCTATATTTTGGGACATCTATCCAATGCCAACGTATGGGATAGTTGACTAATTCATGTAAATTACATTTACAACACACACTGAGAAACGGGACATCTGTCCCGCAAAAACTTTGATCGCATTTTTTTTAGGGCTTCTCATGCAATCGCACAGAGACATCAGATACGGTCAACTTAGTGGTAGTTGGAGAATCTTTCGATCGAATAATAAAATAGCATGCGATTCATCCAGGAAACTAGAGTAGCTAGCTAATTACAATCGGGGCAACTATAGGTTGGTTTTTTTTTTGGGGTAGGACATCATCCGATGACCTCTCCCGCTCAAGGTGAGCGGAAGGGCGTGTCAGACTTTTACTGACTAAAACTCACCCGTGTTCCTTGAGTTGCTTGAGCCAGGGCCGCGGTAACTCTCTTTCAAATATATCCGCGACCCAGACAGGAGGTAGGCCTGGGGCAACTATCCTAGTTTTACCCTAGGTGTAGGTGCTCCTTCACGTCACTTGTCTGGTCTCAGCAGGTTGTCGGACCACCAGGGGGGTGACCATAAGCTCTTAGAGCGGTATCAATTTGAGATCGAGAAAGTGACAGATGTATACAAGTCAGATACATCTGTCTCTTATTCGATCTCAAATTGATACCGCTCTAAGAGCTTATGGTCACCCCCCTGATTTGTTATCTGGCTATGCTGGTATTATATTATGTGTCTGAATACACTTCTTCGGCCCTTTTTGGATTTCCATTCCAACTTTCACCATGCTACCCCATCTATCATTTGGTCTGCAGAACTTTAGTTCATCCCGATCCCCTATAAGCACAGTGTAGGTAGTCATACAAGCAAAATATTCATTATGATTGTGTCAGTCGCCCGGAAGAAAATAATTAGTTAATCTCTTAAGCCCGGCTTTAACGCACGTGTATCGTGCAGCCGTGACCTTGTCGCCTAGACAGGTTAGATAGACAGACAGTCTGGAGGGGCTTCAGTGACCGGACTAGACAAATCTAAGTGGAAACTTCGAAATATTAAGTACCTAAAAGGTAGGTAGGTACCTATCTCATTTTAGAAGACGATCACTAAGGAACATAGGCCTCCCCCAACTCGCCACGTTGTACATTGTTCGATCCTGTGCTTCTCGCATCCAGGTACTTACGCAAACTATAAGCTCGAGCTTAGGAACTAAGCGAACTGTGCTTCTAAATAATTTAAAATCCGGCCAAGTGCAAGTCGGACTCACGCACGAAGGTTTCCGTACCATTATCGCAAAAAACGGCGAAAATATCACGTTTGTTGTATGGAAGCCCTCCTTAAATATTTTATTTTTAGTATTTGTTGTTATAGCGGCAACAGAAATACATGATCTGTGAAAATTTCAACTGTCTAGCTATCACGGTTCTTGAGATACAGCCTGGTGACAGACAGACAGACGGACCGCGGAGTCTTAGTAATAGTATGCTAGTATTATATCATCTGTGGTAATAGGGTCCCGGAAAATCTGAAAAATAATGTTCTTTTCAGAAGTTGCTGTCTTTGGTACCAATTTATATTTTCGTTTTTGACAACGACTTCCGAAGAGAAAGTTATTTTTCGCTTTGTAGTGTTTTGTCTTGGTAGTCGGTTAAATTTTTTTTTAAATCGTTTTTTATTTTTCTCATTTTAGTTTTGGTACCGTAATTATTACCATGAAAATACGCATTATTAAGGATAACTCAAAAATTAAACATCACGATCTTGATAAAATTCAAAAGAGACCACATGCGAAGCGGCAACTTTCAAATCAAAGAGAATCATGATTATCGGATCACCTAGTAAGAAGTTTGAGGTAATTATTACACAAAAAACCGGCCAAGTGCAAGTCGGACACCATTCTCGCAAAAATCGGCAAAAAATCACGTTTGTTGTATGGGAGCCCACTTAAATATTTATTTGGTTTTTAGTATTTGTTGTTATAGCGACAACAGAAATAAATAATCTGTGAAAATTTCAACTCTCTAGCTATCACGGTTCATGAGATACAGCCTGGTGACAGACGGACAGACAGACAGAGAGACAGACGGATCGCGGCTTCTCAGTTATTAGTGAGAATCCGCTCAGAAGTTAAAAAATAGGGCCCCGTTTTTACCCTTTGGGTACGGGACCCTAAAAAATACAGTCGTTAGTATTGAGAATCTCGTTTTTTAAGTTGGTTAAAAAGATGGGCCAGCGTAAATGCACCCACGTAAAGGCATCCAACGTTTTTCTTTAAAAAAGCGATTTAGTTTTGACTCTATCCTATATATTCTCAGCAACAAATAATGACATTGATTTTAGATAGTTTTCAGGAAACTAGCTTGCCGCTTTTCAGACATTGGAGAAAATGATAATGTTTTTTAAGAGCGTCCTATTTTAGATAAAGATCTCTAAAGTATATGCAGTATTTGAGATATGTGTGAGAGATATCATTCTACTTTTTATCCTATACCTAGCAATCTATTGGTACCTAGGTATTGGGTGGTATGAACATCTTCCACGCGGGCGTAGCTGCTACAACAAAGAAGCCTCTTTATTTCAAAACTCATTCTTCGCTAATAAAACTATCCCAGTGCTTTAAGGAGATAATTTCCTCCTAATCTGTTCTGCCTGCAGTCAGAATAGCTCATCTGTACCTCAGTAGATAAGGTACACAGACAGTAAGCGGATGAAGCCTTCTACCCATTGAGAGTCGAAATCCTTTTGTACTCGGTTTCGTTGCATCCATTCTGTAGAGAATCGCCCCTCGCAGCGGTTATTCTAAAATTATGTCTGAAACGTTAAGTGGATTCTTTTTCAGGGGATTTTAATGGAAGGTGTTAAAACTTTCTTTTACGATTTTTAAGTGGGTAAGATTTAGGTATGAGTTGATCTGATCAAATAGAATAAGTAAATATTCATAAATCTTGTCGCGAGTTGATTAGTCGTATTTTTACAGCTGAAAAATTGTTTGCATGTAGATTAACTGTAGCTTACAGAATTTTTGAAAAATTGTGCCTTTGTGCTTATATCTTTCAAGATTTTCTAGTTAAAATACTTTAGGTTATAACTAATGACTCACCAAAATGCATCAGAAAAGAAGCCTTATAAGAGAACGTACGTCAACCTGTCAGTTACACCGTCTATCTATAAGTAAAGAGGAGTTTTTGGCGGGATTTTTTCGAGTGAATTTCAGCGGCTGTTAATATTATTTGTAAATTGATTCCTAGTGGATATTGTGATATAAAATTGGTGTAGTTTTGTGTCTCAACTGTCTACGCATCTGGACAATATGTGAAATCATTGACAGAAGCGATCTCAGGATAGTGGAGCGGAGAATTTTATTGTAGTATTGACTACCTCCGCTAAGCTTACTGGGAAGCCTGACTCAATACAATTTGCTGCCAAATACTACATAAAACATTAGAATCTGTTACATCCGTATTCTAATGCATACTAAAGAATGTTAAAATTGCACTGAAGACTAGGCAGCATGGTCTCAGACCTTAGCCTGTTCCGTCAGGATAAATTAAAAAAAAAAGCTATATGTAAAGAGGCACTCGTTAAATGAATAAATAAGGTTAAATTTGGAACGTTGATCAAGATCCATAAATATAGCTCATAAAGTAAAGAGGTTTTTGGTGGGAACGTGATGGCGTCTATGTTGCGTCTCTGTTTTATTTGCCTAAAATTGTGTTAAATAGTGTAAAAATGATGGTCTTTTATTCTTATAATATTAGTGAACGTGCACGAGTGTGGGCAAGTAAAACACAGCGGTATAAGATGAGTTTGTACATGTTGTCGACAAAACTCCGTAGAAGCTTCTAATAAAGTTACCGCCATTTTTTTGGGGCCTAACTAGGACATTGGACTAAAATCTAAAGAAACTAGAACTTCCATTCTAAACGTTACACTGGTTATATGCACAAACCGTGCGAAACCAAAAAAAACAATAGCTCTTAAACGTTGTTATAATGCGTACGCAAGCAAAGTTTGAAGGTTTATTAACAAGTAAGCTCCCACAGGCAAGTGCGTGCGACAAGACGATGCGTCAACGCGTTTCATGGAAATTGTTCTAAAATGTATCTACAGACAGAACAATATTTCTAGGTATGACAAATTGTTTTCTCATTGTCACATCGCGCCTGTCTACGAGCGTCTTAAAACTTTCGACATAGTTACCTAGTTTGTGTTCCTGCAATCGTCGCAAAACGGACAATTTTTAAAACAATTCATCATCATCTGCCTAGCCTTTTCCCAACTATATTGGGGTCGGCTGCCAGTCTTACCGGATTCAGCTAAGTACCAGTGTTTTACATGGAGCGACTGCCTATCTCACCTCCACAACCCAGTAACTGGGTAACACGGTACCTCTTGGCAAGACTGGTGTCAGATCTCAAGCTTCTGACTACCCGTAACGACTGCCAAAGATCTTCAAATGACAGCCGGGACCAACGGCTTAACGTGCTTTCCGAGGCACGGAGGCAACTCGGTATGTTGAAATGGTCACCCATCCACGGACCGACCTCGTCAAGCGTTGCTTAACCTTGATGATCGACCCGTGCGGCTGTTATTATTTAGCCACGAGCTCCTCTTGATTTTTAAAACAATTACCATGACATTTTAAAGTTTTTCTTCTCATCGTTTAAAATAGGTTATCATTATCACTAACTTGAGTATCCTAAATGTACGCAGTAATTTGTACCTAAGAAAGTACAGCAAAACAAAAAAAATAACAACAGGTAACTCATTCCTCTTGTTTTCCGTCGTAAGTGGAACTCTAAACGGTATTAATTCCCGAGTTGGAGCCGCGCCAAGTCCGCAACCAGGTGCAGACAGATAACGTATGAATTTGAAGTTGGTGCCGCGATTTCCGACGGCCAGGTCAAAAGTCGGGAACACGAGGGAAACTGCTCTACTATCGCTGGATATTTGTGATTTTAATTTCCGTGTCGGAATAAATAGGTAGGCTAAGGTGCAAAACTGTTAATTTAATACTAGCTTCTGCCCGAAGCTTCAACCTGGTCGTTAAAATATTCCTATGTCCTTCTTAAGGCTCAATATATATTTTGCGGTTTAGGCGTCAAAAGCTATCAAAATGATAGACAACGTTATTTTCGTATTTATAATAATAAGTATAGACAAGCTGTGCCCGCGGCGTCGCTCCCGTCAACTGCCTACCCTTCCCTACTTACCTTCCTACCTACCCTACTTAACTTCCTACCTACCCTACTTACCTTCCTGCCTACCCTATTTAACTTCCTACCTACCCTACTTAACTTCTTACCTACCTAACAATTTATTTCCAGGGTATTTCTTTCGCGGAGAATCTTAACACCACCATTCAGAAAATGACTTCAAATGCACAACGCCATCTATCGAACATGGAGTTCAGTTGTCCGATTATCTGAATTGCGTGTGTTGTGATAATTTTTCTTTATTTTTTTTTCTTTTTATTATCTATAGGCTTGGGCTTGACCACTATCTCACCTGATGGTAAGCGATGATATGGTCGACGGTGAAGCACGCTTGCCTAGAAAAAACCCTTTCACTCTTTCTTAAAGACCCCTAGATTGTAGCAGCTATCGGTAAATACAGACTCCGGCAGGGAATGCCACTCCTTAGCTGTACGCATAATAAAAGTGTCCCCAAAACGTTTTGTGCGTATGGGTGGGATGTCCACCATGAACTCTTCTTGAACAATTTAAATTCATCTAACTTTTGATAAAGTGAACCGATTGCGATGAAACAATAAAAACTAAAACTAAGTAATACTTCAAGTTACGCACATTTTTTATGTATATAAAAGTTATCCATAGTGGTTTGGTACATTTTACGTGACGTGTGCACAAATAAACAGACATAAACTCAAAAATGCTGGCAATCGGTTCTGTTGGTTATGCTTTAACACGCTGGCAATTTTTTTTTGGAAATATTTTCGATGTACAAAAACGACTTTTCTACAGGTTTATCATATGTGTAGATATAGATGTATCTAGGTGGAAAATTGCATCATTCGCCGCAGCGAGATCCCACCACCACCAGTCTGTGGAAGCCTCTGACCAAAGCGATTGCGCGCGACCTCGAAGATAGGTAGATACTTGAAGTTGATTGGTTTACGCACTGAAAATATTTTATCAATTGTTTTATTGTGCTTTAACGTAGGTACTTAACATGATATATATTAATGGGAAATTATTAACCGAGGGAAAAATATACTGAATGGGCGACTATTATACTAAGTAAGTAACTATTTATCCGATTTGAGTAATACCTTTTAGGAGATTTTTGTGAGCTGCGGTAATAATATTGTTACATACTTTAATTGTATTTGGGTTTCTATTTTTTCTATTTTAGAATATTATTATTTTGAAAATAGCTGAACAACTATCGAGGCGACATCACTGTGCAGTGCGGGAGTTCGGGTTTATTCGTGTCCAAGAGCGAGCGAAGCGAGCTCGGGAACTTAGGGCACCCCGACACGGATAGGTTAGGTTCGAAAGCGAGCGAACTTAGCTCCCGTCATCTCCTTCATGTTAGGTTACTTTAGACCCTGCAGACAGAAAAAGGAGCCCTGTCGACAAACTTATATTTTCAAATCGCTGTTTTAAACATTTGTATTCGCCCGCTATTTGCCGCCCACTTAGTATTTCAGTAAGCCATAATCAGTATTTTTTACACCTTTAATTTAAATTTTTTTCGCTCGTATATATACTGTCCTATATTAATAATGTCGGTAATAATTTGTTCAACAGTCTCTTGAAAGCTTTATATACGTACTTAAGACAAAGGAATATTAAATATTGTAGCTAATTGTAACATATTACTACACATATTTCTAGACCTTTTTCACAAAAAAAGTAAAAGAAAATATGATTTAGGTAAGTAGCCATATTTTATTTTTACCTAATAGAGGTGTAGTAGTTAGGTATCCAAGTATATCCACCTTCCTAACAGGCTATCTCTGTCTTACTGCCAACGAATCTCGCATTCTATATCTACTCTTAAATCGAGGGCCTCACCTAAATAAAATTGTAGGTACCTACTCCTGTAGATCACAATCGATGCCGGAGACATTTTGAAGGCTTCTCTTCCAGTAATTAACGTTTTTGGTCCACTTATCTACATCAATATCAATGTGCTAAAGTCCAACAAAAGCTATTGTGGTCCGAAATAGTCAATAATAAAGAAGTAACAGCTAATATCCTCTCGTACAATCCAGTCTAGGAGCATTAGCTCTATAGTTAACCAACAAAATGTGCTTTCATAGAGATTAATCTGTCAACGGCAGACACACAGCTCACAAAGGTGTTAAAAGATTTTATAAATTGCTTCTCACACCGAGTTAGCTGAAAGTGTCAATTTAGGAAGCAAATGTTAACCAAAGCAGTTTATTTATAAGTTATAGCCATTTATAGCCCATTGAGGCTATAAAATCCAATATTTTATTATCCATTTACAGTCTTTAGAGGCGTCGAACCGAACCTCTTTAGACAATCCTTGTAATATTTATTGTTTTTTTTATTAGGTTACATGGATAGGCCATTACGCACTTATTTGGTTAGATTGCCACTTTGGTAACAGGGGGACCATAAGCTCTTAGAGTAAGGTTATTTTGAGATTGCGGAAGTGACAGATGTATACAAGTCACATTTTTTTATTTATCGATAGGCTCGCGTTTAACCTCCATCTCGCCTGATGGTAAGCGATGATGTGGTCGACGGTGAAGCACGCTTGCCTAGAAGTAACCTATTCACTCTTGACTTAAAGACCCCAAGGTTTGGATTGAAACTGACTAGATTGGCATCGTCCCATTCGGAGACTGCCTCCAAAGACAGGTTCAAGCGCTCAACCATGGCCTCCCGGAGAGACCGGATCTCAGTCCCAGTAGCCCGTGCGCCGGACACGTATCATCATCTTATACATCTGTCCCTTACACACATTCTAACCTTACTCTAAGAGCTTATGGTCACCCCCCAGGTTTAGAAGCAAGAGAGATTGCATCTGTGTTGCTCACACAGGTGTCCATTATAAAATTTACATTAATATCTCCGCATGACCAAAACATTCGGTCAGGAGAATGGTTGCACAAACGACAGTTGAACATGAGGGAACTTAAGGGATTTAAATTGTTTTTTACACCACCTGCTCGACAATGTCCAATTACATATCTTGCAATCTCAACGTAAAGTAAAGCATTACCTCTTAAGGGAGGTAAAGTTGTGTGAAACACCCAAGGGAGTAAAGTGATTTGAATTTGGAACGTCAAATTCGTGGGAACTCGTAGAAAACTAAGAAAAATGTCCATATGGCATTGTAAAGAAGTTTTCATTACTCATACTCTGAAAGTAGGTCTTAAGTTGCCTGAGGAGCGGGTTGAAAGTAATACTTTTCAGCCCTAGGGAGAATCGCTTTCAACTGACAGCTGTCAAATTATTTAAAAAAAAACTAGTTCCTTTTCACATATCTATTGAACCATGTTCCAACTTTCTATACAACCACGAAGTAAAATTGAAATAACTTAAAGTTAAGTATTGATTAAAGAATATATATTTTTTAAATAACTTTATTATAATTTAGTTTCAACAATTTCTTTAAAATAACTTAGATTTGGGCAAAATATTTACCATTTTTTCAATGATGAAAATAAAAAACAAACAAAATAGGCGGGAAAGCGGCAATCATTTTTTCTTTAGCAAATTCATGTTTTTATTTTTATTTCCTTGTATTTGTAATGAAAAGCACAGAGTTTACCTCGGGTTAAAGACTTATTTAGTCCCTCGAACTATTGGCGCCCTCACTTCGTTCCGGGCGCCAAACCCCGTCTCGGGACTAAATAATTTACTTTCACCCCTAGGATAACAATGTACTATTACAAAAAAAAATGGTGCATTTTCAAAGAATGTGAAACAAAGGACGATGTTTGGTGCTGTGGTTTTGGGTTTTTTTTTTTGCAATACTAGCTGTCCGCCCCGGCTTCGCTCGAGTTAATATAGATTTTGTGATTTTTGATCCACTTCTTAATGAGTCTGATTGCCTGTTATTTCGACAGTCTTTACTTTTTCTTTATTCTTCTGTTCCCCTGGTAGATTGAGATTTACTCATGATATGATAGTCCTGGTTTTTTTACATCAGCTTTCTAGTCTCCTGGTCAGTTATGGTAAATCTAACTGAGCGTTCAGACGGTTTTAGAGTAAATAAAATAACCATAAAAAATTTCATCCGCTATTTTAACTCTTTAAAAATTCATACCGAATTTCGAAAAATCCTTTCTTAAATTACACCTATAGTATAAAAAAAATTCAAACTTCAAAAATTTGTGGTTTAGACTGGGCGTTGATAAGTCAGTCGGGATATTGCCTTTTATTTAAATAGATAGACCCATGTTGACAAAAAATGTCGAGCGATAATATAGTTTCTCAAAACAGGTGCTTACTACTACCGGAAAAATCAGAACACAGATACGAAAAAGCCTATGACGATTTTGTTTAATGGAGAACAACAAAAGTAGGAGTCTAGATTGTCGGAATCCGTCCTTTAATTTATTGCCAACATTTAGCAGAAACTCGAAAGTCAAGCAGCCTCATCATCATCTTCATCAGTCTATTAATGTTCCCACTGCTGGGACACAGGCCTCCTCTCTGTGAGAGGGAATGGCCCGTTATCCACCACGCGGGCCCAGTGCGGGTTGGCGAATGTCACATGTCTTCGAAGTTTTGGTTCTAGGACATGCCGGTTTCCTCACGATGTTTTCCTTTACCGTTTTGAGAGCAGTGGTGATGAAATAATTTACACAAAGTAAAACGCCTACCTGGGCTCAAACCCACGACCTACAACTTGTAAGTCGCGGCCGATACCACTGGGCCACCACTGCTCGGCCAAGGTCAAGCAGCCTAAGGTGCATTTATTCAATGCTCTGATCTACAATAAGCATCAAACACAATCTATATTATACATATTTTCATGAATAGGTACGAGTAGTAGTTACCTACCTACACTTATTATAACTCGAAAAGTGTAGTGGACATAAATAAAGGTACCTTTGACTAGAACCCCTTCGTGGAGAATTGGAGTGATGTTAAGTTAATATTAAAAACATGATGTAGAAGTCATGGTCTATTGAATTTAGCCATTACACAGATAATATAATACTAGCATACAGATGCCTCATCCCATACAAAGAAACCGTGCCAACGTAACTAGCGTTTTTCATCTGATTAATCTTGTTATTTTTGTAAGTCCATCAATCGCGTTCGATCCCGTTTCATGCCAATAGATGGTGTTAGCAGCGACTTGCGAGTAAAAGGGTTTACTAGGTTTGTGAATATTTTTTTCTTTAGGTAAATACAGTGAAGGTTCGTTTTATAGTACTTTTTTGCACGTTTGTACAGTTTTTGTGCACCAAAATGTGTTACAATGCAAATTTTAACAATCGCGTGGAATATCTCAGTAATTTAAAAATGCGCCATCTATTGGCATCAATTTTAAATGATCTTTGAAATGTGAATTAAGCATAATATTCCATAATTTGTACTTAAGAGAGTTGATTAAACAAGAACATACAATTTTTATGTTCAATTCCAGAATATGTAAATTTTACACACAATTCTATTGAATTGTGAGTACATGTCGCGCCATCTAGTGAGATTTATTTGAACCAAATTTTCTTTCTTAGCAATGAGACCCCGTGGCCATTATAATGTCTCAATTTTTTACAAGAACATTGTTCTAATAACAATATAGAGCTAATATTGTTCATTGCAGTTACATGAGATGTTTAAACATCGTCATGTCTCGAGGCCAAGCTTAATGTAATGACACGTGGACGGTAGGGCACGACTTAGACGGACGTGAGATGACCTACGAAATAAGTAATTATTGTACAGTAGTTTTATGTGATACCTGTATGGAATAGGTAGATGTAACTCCAGAACCTCGAACATCGCCACCGAGTTGCCAACCTGTTGGTTTTTTATCGGTTAAATTTCGGGGAGTGTGCGTTGGAATTGCATGAACTAATTCCTTCTAGCCCGTTCCATCGTCATTCGTCGGACTACAAGACGTACGGCGATGTGTCATCGGTGCATGGTGGAAAGCCCACCCATACGCACTAAACGTTTTGGGAATACTTTTATTATGCGTACAGCTAAGGAGTGGAATTCCCTGCCGGAGTCTGTATATTTCCTGATATCTACAACCTGGGAGTCTTTAAGTCGAGTGAATAGGTTTCTTCTAGGCAAGCGTGCTGCATCGTGGACCACATCATCGCTAACCATCAGGTGAGATAGTGGTCCAGCGCAAGCCTATCAGTATCAACAATAAAAATAAACTTCTTGATAAGTGTGGGACTACGGCCAGGTGGTACTGTCACTGTCACAAAGTAAATAATAATAAATTGTAGTTCTAAAAACTAAAAAACACGCTTTAATGGTAAGGATAATGGGACAAACTGTTTAAATTATTGCATTGTCATCGGTCCTTGATAAGTGTGCAAAGTTTCAAATCAATCCAACGTTTTGAAGTGAGTGAAAATCACGTTCAAAGATTCCGTTACATTGATACATTGATACATTGATACATTGATACATAGATACATACATACCAAGCTAATAAAAGCGTGTTAAAAATAAAAGCCTTTATTTCTCAAACAAAGTATATAGTACACTAGCCCCTGCCAGCGGCTTCGCTTGCGTGAGAAGTGTTTTCTTTTCCCAAGGGAACATTATACCGGGATGAAAAGTAGCCTATGTGCTATTCCAGACTATTATCTAAGTCTGTGCCAAATTTCATACAGATCCGTTACGCCGTTCTAACTTGATTGAGTAACAAACAAACACCTTTCACATTTATAATATTAGTACCGGGAGATCTCAAATTGATACCGCTCTAAGAGCTCATGGTCAGCCCCCTGGGGTAACTTTAATGATAACTTTATTTTTTTAGGTTTTTAATAACTCCGTGAAAACGGAACGCACCTCAATTTTCTTTTTCTATTTTGCAACCCTGCTGATATGTCAGCCATGTTTTGCATCAACCACAACGCGTATCTCTAAGTAGTTTGTGCTCAACGCAAGAATAAGTTTATTTGTTGTAGAAAAATATTTTGAATTGTACAGTGTGAATTCATTAAAAATACATTGTAAATTTTTTTTTTTCACTTTATATTGCATTGAAAAAAAATTTTGTTTTTTGTACCCCTACCACTGTTGTGTTCTTTTTTTAACCCAAAGGTTGACTGGTAGAGAATGCCTTGCTGTATTAAGTCCGCCTATGTATCACTATTGTACATAAAGTTTAAATAAATAAAAAAATATTGGGGTATCAAAGTAACCCCATTTTTATTTTAGCGTTCATAGGCTAGTTTTTTTTTTAGTTTCTCCCAAACTATGGAAAAATTAAATTGGTATTAAGGTTTATCATTTTTTTGTGAAGTCGCCAACACTGCATTTTTTTCATATTTTTCAAAATATAATTGAAATAGTTATGTCAATTTAAATTTCAAAATAATCAATTTAACCTCGTTTTACGTGTGATACAGTGAAGGCTGATGGCGAACCATCTGTTGCCGTTGGCCCCAGGGGTATAGTTGCCCGAGGGGTATAGTTGCCACAGGGGTATAGTTGCCCCAGGGGTATAGTTGCCCCAGGGGTATAGTTGCCCCAGGGGTATAGTTGCCCCAGGGGTATAGTTGCCACAGGGGTATAGTTGCCCCAGGGGTATAGTTGCCCTAATTGTAATTACCCTAGTTCCGCGAATGAATCGCATGCTATTTTATTAATATAGCGAAAAATTTGCATCGTGGAAAGAGTCAGCGCGGCAGACCAATACAGAGAAGGCGATATCACCGGTCACAAAGTAAAGTCTAAAATTAATGCTAGAACGGAACTCTTACTGCCACTAAGTTGACCCTGTCTCATGTATCTGTGCGATTGCATGGGAAGGCAAAATGCGAACAAAGGTTTTGTAGGATAGATGTCCCGTTTCTCGGTGGGGCATCTATGCTAAACGTAATTTAGGCTTTATAGATTAGGCAACTAACTAGTCCAGTCAAGAAATGTTCTTTGTTCAACTCTTGTCAGCCGTCTCGGCAAAATATGAGCAATGTGTCGTTCGATTCGGAATAGAATGTATATGATTTTTGAAAAAAATTTGTTGCTCTCGCAAAAATTTCCACAGTTATAAACAATTTACTGAAAATAAAGGGAAAGATGAGTACTAAAAAAAAATAAAGTGGGGGCAATTTCCTAAAAGAACTCATTCATAATTTATCTTGTTTTTCGAAATTTAGAAAAAAATGGTTTAATTTAATTTTTCATTGCTTATTTAATAAACAATTTGTTACAAGCAAATAAAAGCTTGCCTCATATTTTTATTAACTTAATAATTATAACAAAAACAACCATGAGTTGTTTTTTTGGGTTTTTTTAATATTTTATTTATTTTTCCATCATGCTCAGCACTACCTTGTAATACCTTCTAGCGGCCACTACATAGTCCAGCGCAGCAGCCAGGCAGCCTTTAATTCTTTTAAAAATCGGCCAAGTGCGTGTTGGACTTCGTACATTTAGTGTTCCGCACCAAACTGCAAAAACAAGTTGAAAACCAACTAACAATAGGAAAAAAATTGGAAAGGCGAATGCCCATTTTGTAAGGGAACTTAGGCCCCTTTGAAAAAATGGTTGTATCTTGATGAATTTGGTTGTATATTGTAGAAAAAATACGCTATATTCATAATTAGAAAACATTTTTTATTTATTTTGCGGGGTTCACGAGAAATAACGAGTTTTCTGTTCTTGAAATGAACCCTTATTACAATGTAATAAGGTGCATACAAATGTCCAAGTGAAGAAAACTGGTCTGTTGTTGTCTGTACATAAAAAGTAAAGGACACGGATGGATAAAAACACAAAATATAAATCCTATTTTTGGATAATATTGAAATCGCAGACACGATACCTCATAAGGGGCCTGTATATGGGCAATCTCCTTTTAAAGATAAATCTGAATTATCAATATGTTGATATTTGTTAGTAAAATATACGTAATAATAAACTATCAACAAATTTGAAGTTCATAGGTCAATGGGAAATTAATAAAATCTTCGGAACAAAATTTTGTGAAACAAGACGTTCGTGGCTTCTCATTCCTTGGTTTTCCAATTAGTTTTAAAACAAAAAATACAGCATTTATCTAAACGACGATACCCCGAGTACCAAACGTAGTTTCGTCGCTGACGCAGCGCTGCGCGCAAGGCTTGTATTCTTAGAGAATAGCGCTACACTCCATATTATGTTGACAAGGATTATTTTGTTTTGTCGCAAGAGTTCCACAAGGAGGGATGTTCAGTCCACAAACTGTTTAAAGCATAAACATTTTTAAAATTCTTTCCTGTTTGTAATATTAGTCCAATCTTTTATAAAATCGTCAAAATATGTAGAGTATCATATTTATGTACCTATATCTGAAATTGAATCAATAAACTTAAAGGAAACTTATTACATCCAACAAACAATAAAATAGTAGCATACATCCTGGTAAAGTACCTACGGTATTTAGGTAACTTGACTGTGAGCTGTGACCCTTCAATTTATTCCCAAATTGATACATAAGCTTTGAATGCAGCTTTCTCAATCAAAGAGCAAGACTCCGTGATTGACAAAGCGGCTTGACGAAGGAGAAAACAGATCCAGTCGTATCGAGCAAAAATAGAACAAACGGAAATGGCGAATGACGCGCTCAATCCGACTACGGTTCTAATTGCATCCTAACTAACAATCAAGAAATTGTCAACGGCTATTATGCAAACTTAATAATAAACGCCTCTGTTAATGGTTCCGTACTCGTTCAGTAGTACGCAAGCGCCAAACCATTTGAAATGTAACAGGTACTGTGAACTCTATGGACGCTTTCGCTTAGTCGCGAAATGTCGGGCGAGTCGCGCAGGCGTGTCGCCTGTGCCTCGTCAAGTAATTCCACCACTGTAAAATAAAAAAAAAATAAACGTCAAATAAACCCCGCCAATTGAAAATTGAATTTAAAAATGGAATTTGATTTTTGCTGTCATGGAATTCCAATATGGCGTGATTTAGTGAAGATTTTTCGGTTCGTAAGTGGCGTGTATTGACTTTTCGTGTTTTGGTTTGTGATAAATTGTGATAGCGATGCCAAGTGGATATGGGTGTGATAATGTTAACTGTTTGTGGGATTGGATTGCTCAATGCATCGGACTCTATGGTAAGTTACATATTTTAGAGTGCCGTTTAAATAAATTCTTTACAGGTACGAAAGCAAGCCGGTATAAATTAACTTATTAATAGTTTAAAACTTTTTTAAACCTAACCGCCAAAAATCTCTATGAGATGATTTTGATAAAATCGTAATGTTAAGTTTAAGACAATTCAGCGAAAGGCTCAAACAGATTTAGAATTCAATTACTGAAACATTTCTTCGAAGACCTGCCTTAGAACAGAAGTAAGAATTAGGCAATTCCAACTGTTTTGTTAGAATTTCTTATAGCTTTAACTAAATCCCTAATTATTTATATATATATTCGTTTACAGAGATTACAGTTTGTAGAAATTAATGAATTCAAAATCACAGTTTTTAGTTTGCTCAAGTTTCTTTTATTTTTAAAGTTTGCGAGAAGGAGGAAAATTATTCAGTAGATACCAAATATTGACTGATACATCAGTGACTTTAACTGCTAAAACTGCATTAATACTGAAACAAGTAAAACAGCTGCAAATACAAATGTTTAAGCATAAACCATGGCAGTTACGGACTCAGCAGAAGAATTAACTTCTTCTAATGCACAACATCTCCTAAATGTTCCAGAATTTATTTCGTAGCTATCAACCGTCACGTAGTCAATTGCTTTAAGACTGGAGGTCACGTAGATCAGTGATACAGCTGGGTACCTTCAGATTTAATCAGACCTTTTTCTGATCATTTTAATGAAATTGCTTGGCCAACAGAGTCAGACAGCTTCATCGAGACTACAGTAACAAGCCTTTTCGTAAGGATGGCGAGCATTAGTCATCGTCGTCGAATTGTCACAGGGTCGCTGGTAATAAAAAACCCGAAAGCCTAGATTGGCAGGCTCTCCTTGTGAAATTCTAGTATGCAGCGGATAACAATAACACTGGAAACCAGCTCCAAAAGAACAAGGCAAGGAAAACGTTAGACATCCAATGATGATGAGCATTTTACGAAATATATTTCTCAATTCATTGAATGCGAGATATCGATATCATATACTAAAGCAAAACCACGAGCAATAGACGAAAGTAATTGAGACACGTTTCAGCTTTTAAAGCTCGTTTAGTTTTCATGAATCTAGAACAGAAGCTTGACTGAAACGTTCGCAAAATTTTCCAATACGATTGGGCCATATTGTCGAACGAAACAACTGGAATTTGGAATTGAAGTGTGTCTTGCAATTTCTATTTTTGTAACTTTTAGAATTTCGGGGATATGTATGCTTAAAGATACCTTCATGGGATAAGTTACTTGGTCTTTGTTTTTGGGATTAATATCATCATCGGACGAATATGAAAATAAAAAAGCATTGTTTAAAATTTTTACAAAAAGTATTTGTACATGCTTAAAACAAATGTGTACTTACAAAAGTCTCGTCAAAAGCATCTGTATCAATAATGTAAAACACTAATCTTTGTTAGTAATCTTTCAAACTTTAAACACTAAAGACTATATTCATGTTTCACAATCATCTACCTCAAAATACTAACTTAATTTAATAACAAAATTATACAAAGAGCCTACTCTTAAAACAGTCTCGTCAAAATGTTTCATGTTAAAGATTAAGCTAAGTACACCTACACACTCGTAACTTTAGAAGATTTTAGACAAAAGATAACGTCAATAACATTCAATTTCAGAATCATAGCTATTCTGTAAATCGATGTTCAATGTAACGTTAAAATAATCGCAAGTCAATTTGTTATTTGAAGGGTTTTGTTGTTAGGGTTGGAGCACACGATCGATTTTCGGCGTACAGCTGACGGGTAATGGCTCCTCTTTTTGGCTGTATTTTCGGGATCAGGCTCCTGTCTTGGTAATTGCGGATTCAATATATTTTATGAAACGGTTGACAATGCTTAGAATTTATGTTTGTAAGAAATAACTTTAGGTTTTTGTGTGTTCGTTTTCCAATCAATTATATATGCACCCTCTAAGCAAACGGTTTGGTCGATTGTTTGCATCTGCGACTTATATACACGGTCTTATAGACGGCTAATATCCTCATAAGGTCTTAGGTTCTTTATTGCTTTTACTGATGATAAATCATTTTATTTCATAATTTATCTTAAATCTTTCAACATTAATCCATAGCGAAGAAATATTTCAGCTCGTTCTAAATTCTGTTCAGTAAAAATTCAAATTAAGGTAAAATTGTCCTCAATCTTTCACGAAGTCGTTTATTAAAGAAATATGAGCTGAATATTAAAATAATGTGATAGATCTTTAAACGTCGTCAGCTCAGTAACCTACTTCCCTATGATTCTTGTGCGTGGGTAGTTATAACAGCTGATACGGTTCCCGTAATAATCCGGAATCAAGAAATAATAGATATCGTTCGTCTTCGTTTTCCCGTAATCGTCAATTACCGATAAACTGTGAAAAGATTTTTGATGTGTGACAAAATTTCAGCCCTTGACCGACAAAAGGGATATTAGTCACTTGAAACAATAGTTTTTCTATTGTGTCTGGTAATTAGCGCCCAAAGGAATATAAAAATCTTGTTGCGTTGTTTCTTCCTGCAGTCATTGTTGTCGATTACGATTCGGCCGAAATATAGTCCCGTGCGTCTTGTATAGTTGTTTTAGGATTCCGTACTCAAAGAGTAAACACGGGACCCTATTACTAAGACTCCACTGTCCGTCTGTCTGACTGTCTGTCTGACACCAGACTGTATCTCATGAACCGTGATAGCTAGACAGTTGAAATTTTCACAGATTATGTATTTCTGTTAAACGCATTTTACTCAAAGAGTTATGAATATAAATTTGGATGGATGGAGAGGGATGGGACGGACAAAGAAAAGATGCATGGACTGTGTGAGGAGTCATAGGAAAGAAAAGGGAGTCAGTCATGGCGTGATGGGGAACAGGACGGTATTAAAGAAGAAAATGTGTAGCGCCGGCCACAAGTAACATGGGACAAGGGCAGGAAGATGATGATGATGACGTATTTCTGTTGCCGCTAAAACAACAAATACTAAAAAAACCGGCTTAAAATAAATATTTAAGTGATACCTATACAAGAAACGTGTTTTCTTTTGCAGTTTTTTGCTATAATGCTACGGAACCCATCGTGCGCGAGTCCGACTCGCACTTGGCCGGTTTTTTGTTGCATTTGTGCATACTATACATAGATTGCTAGCGAATATTGTATAGGTTAAAAGAACAAAAATATGCTTACTACATACTCATACTTTAATACTTTTTACTAAATTCTAATACTGCTACTACTCTTTAAAACTGTTTATACAAGCCAGCGTAACACTTACACAAACATACACAACCTTTCAGTTTATTTTGATGGGCCATCTAAAATTACGCACTATATCCTTCAACAGTACTAATATTGGATTTTATTCCGGAAAACATTAATTCCTAATACCATTAAACATTTGAATCATAACAATGAAGCTCTTCCGGCGATTTACAACTTTATGACTACAAACAAACAATTCCTTTTAATCCATATCACATTCTGACTGCGAAAATTTATTGTAATAACGATCATAAAGTTGTTTTAGAACTGGGGAGGAATGTATAAAGAATTTTTAAAGTATACAATGGTATCACTGTGCTTGCTGGTGATGCAAAAGCTCTTTATGAAGTCGACGTAATTTCATTAAGTCGTGACATCAAAGTCAGGCCTGACCTAGACGGATCATCTGTCTCGTTGTAGGGCAGATCAATGCACTGGAAAATGTTCAAGTTTAATTATAGGTTGCTAGTCTGCGTACGAATAAACTTTTGATGTGGATTTATTACGTTGTGCTTTAATTTCATTTTTTGCTAGGGATTCGGTGTGGCAAAGTTTATGGTCTTCTAATTACGTTTTATTAGTTTTTCTTTGAAATCTTCTTGATTCTTGTTGTTTCATGTAACGAAAGTGTTCTTGTATATATACCTTCACTACTGCATTATCATTGTCAAAATCAGCATCTGTATCTATCCTATATCCATATCTAGGTATATTCAATCGTCCTAAGTTCATCATTGTCCTTTTCATGTCTAAAACGTTACAAAGATCCAGACCAGAGAGATCCAGTCTTAAATTTATCGCAATCACCAATCCTAACGCTGTTACGACTTCTTAAGATCATTTCTAGAACGAAAATCTAATCCAATTACAAAGGCGATGCGAAATTTCTAGTTTCATTTAGGCGTCCCGCGAAGCCTGATGGCTGTTAGCTCATAATCTTATTATGTTATTAGTTCAGAAATCCCGCTTAACGTTATCGGCAGCAGACGATTTCTTACCTTTGAACGTTTGGAGTTTCAATGTTAATTTTGGATGAAAGGATGGAGGATGATTATTAATTTTAACTTGATTTGCTGGTTGTTAGTAGGTTGTGGCTGTATTGCTAGATTCAAGGCCAGGTTAAGTGTCAATTATGAGTCTACTCCTATCTGCTATTACCTATTGATAGCGTTTTATGTTGTTAGAGTGAGGATATTTAGGTGCAATAATTTAATAGGTCGATGTTAAATCATGTGGGCCTGACATGATGAATATTGACAATGTTAAAGTAGATGCAACTCTTCAACTAACTAACCGACTTCTTGACTATTCTCTAGTATCTAGTTCTTCAAAACTTTATTCTCTAAAATTAAAGATTAAAATTAGAATTAATATCATGACTTTTTATTGACTTTGAACATGTTTCCATTAGGTTCAATAAATCTAGAAAAGTTATATTACATTTCTATTCAATCATCTTCTGATAAAAGTATAGATTAAGTATATCTTAGTCTGGCATTCTACATAAATATATTTCTGGAAACGTCAAATCTGAAAATATACGAAGAAAAATAATATCGAGATTTTCTTTCTTGTCGTTTACAAACAATGTTAAGGTTCCTAAACAGTTTTGCCGGGCAAATGAAAACGAGACGGCTATTTATAAGAAAAATAGGGCTTGAAGAACAATGTGATGTGTTGGAAGATAGACGATACAATAAAATTACCTTGTACTGTCAAGGTAACCTTATTTTGCAGGATGTGCGACGATACGTTATAATAGTATGTCATAATGCTCTAGACAAAAAACATTGTATCAAAGATAACGATTCTCAAAAAATCAAAATGTTAGGAATGGATTGAGCTCGTGATGTTTCGGTAGTGCATGAAAATTTTAAAGTTCTGAGGCTTTAGAAATGAGTCATTGGCTCTAAACACTTTTGTCTAGAGACAAAAGTGTAATTCGATGTCAGCGATGGCGACAGTCGAAATGACAAAATGCACGGAGTCTAGAGACTGTGCATCGAATGCCACTTTTGTCTAGAGACAAAAGTGTAATTCGATGTCAGCGATGGCGACAGTCGAAATGACAAAATGCACAGACGGCACAGAGTCTAGAGACTGTGCATCGAATGCTACTTTTGTCTAGAGACAAAAGTGTAATTCGATATCAGCGATGGCGACAGTCGAAATGACAAAATGCACAGAGTCTAGAGACTGTGCATCGAATGCCACTTTTGTCTAGAGACAAAAGTGTAATTCGATGTCAGCGATGGCGACAGTCGAAATGACAAAATGCACAGAGTCTAGAGACTGTGCATCGAATGCCACTTTTATCTAGAGACAAAAGTGTAATTCGATGTCAGCGATGGCGACAGTCGAAATGACAAAATGCACAGAGTCTAGAGACTGTGCATCGAATGCCACTTTTGTCTAGACAAAAGTGCCATTTGATGTCAGCGAAGGCTATAGTCGAAGTGTCAAAATGTAAGGGATTGTTCAAGTGATTTTTCGATATCGCTTGTCAATCCCATACATTTTTGTCTGTTTGACAATCGCTATCGCCACGTTGTTGATGGTAGAATGTTACTTGTCTACGGCCTCAGGATTGATCACGTCAAACGCTATCGAAATGTCACAAATGTGTTTTATTTCGATCATCGCCATAGCTGGTATCAAATAACACCACTTGTTTAGAGTCTTATGTCATGGTGATAGTCGAAATGCTGAAATTAAGGGATTGATGACGTGACACTTCGATAGCGCTTGGCAATCCCATATACTTTTGCAAATCGCTTTCGTTTGGTTAGTCCCGCTATGCTCGACTCTAAAAACCCCTACTAAAAAGTGCCGCTATACACGAAATTCTTAGTTCTACGAAAACAATGGAAGGTACAGTTGGAAAGAAAAGTGTTTGAATTCAATTTAATTGAGCAGGAAGCTGAAAAATATGGCAATTAAACTAAAAACACAAATTAAACGAAATCTTAGTTCGAAACATTTTTAGGTTAAGTTTCTGATTTACGGAAAGACGTTTAATTTTTCACAGTTCTATGGAAATCGAGTGAGCGTTAGTATGATGAAACGGAACGTTTATTAACCTTTTTTGTGCGAAAGTAACGGCAGTACTAGGTTTTCTTAATTTACTTTTTAAATGGTTAAATAAAATATCACTCTGTAACACTTTTCTTTTTCACTTGCCCGCGAATGTGATTTGCATGTTATTAGCGGAACCTTTAAGTAGGTATTTTTCGAGTCGAGCATAGCGGGACTAACCGCTTTCGTTAAGCCTTAATTGGACTTTTGATTAATGGTTACCGCTGACAGAATATCAGTTTGAGGTGTTTCTAATATTAATCTTGGCTTTATAGATCTCTGATTAATTTTACCATTAGTCAGAAACAACTGATTCTGTCTTAGCAACGCTAACCATTGCTAAGCAACATGTCGCGGTAACAGTAAATCAGTCAATTAATCGGGCAACAAAATGGCGTAAAGTGGCACGATATTGTGATTAATTGCTTATTGTTTAATTAACCGCCCAGTTTTAATTAATACGTGTGGGAACATTCTACGAAACGATCTATTTGATCTATTTCAGGGTCATATTTCTAGTACGTCATATGGAATATCAAATTATTAGGCCTTTCCTGCTTTGTGCGGTTTTAATGATTTAGCAAAACACTGAGATTTCTTTATTATTTGTAAGCAGGTTTAAGGGTACACTAGTCGACGGCACGAACTATTTTGTGCACGGTGTTGAAATGCATGTTATAGCAACCGACAATACGTGCGGAAGAGATAGATGCTGTGATGAGCAGTAGGAAGCTAGTTCGCGTACGAATATACACTTTTGCAAATTTGCAGCGAAATGGATAATGATTAGGGCGAAACCGAGCGCGCGAAATTTTATAAACAGACCTTTGGGAGTCTGGATATCATGAAAAAACGACTAAACGTATCTGTTCAAAATAAAATTATATGCATTGTTGAACTAATAATCGATGCCTGTATGGTGGCCGTTTTGCAATTTTCCGTCTTCTTATGGTCGAAATGTGGAACTTAAATATATATTTTTTTATTTTTTGGCTCTATACAGGGCTAGATAATGATGAGACATATTGATATAATTTTTATTTTGAACGTACATTGTCAAACAGTGGAGTAATCCCTAGACTACGATTGTATGGAAGAATGATCGACTAGTGTAACCTTAATATCAATTTACAAAATACATAAAATCTTCCGTAGTAAATTGTTTAAATGTTGGAATCCGCATCTAATTCCTAAATAGAAGAACAACGTGGCCCCACGGACAGAGAACTGTTTTATTTTATAATCTGTATAGTATTATTTAGATAAGATATATAGATAGGTGCAGATATTACATCGACTGCAGAACGCCTTATCTACGAGTATGTTAAAATACTAGAGCAATAGATTTTTAGTGATTGGTTTAATACTTTGTTTTGCAAACAAGTAGACACATACATGCCACTAAAACATAATACTGTTGGACAGTGAAAATCTGCAGAAACTTTAAATAAATTTGACTTGATAAAAGCGTATTTTTACAACCAACCTGTCTTTCAGAAATTACTAGGTATGCTGAAAAAGCTCGCATTCCTTTGCAAGATCTAATCAGTATATATATTGCTGATATAGCTATTGATGTATTCACCTTTGCACTTATTATAGTGGTAAGTGGTTTTCCACACATTTTTTTATTCGGTTTTAGCTCATTAAGACCGCTAAAATTTTTAGGGCAGGTTTTTTAATTGACTATTTGCCGCTAAGATTGTCTCGTGACCGTGTGTCAGTTATAAATGATAAATGATTTTATTTCTGTAAGTTGGTTTGTACAAACACTTTTACATGTCGATCATATTTTTAAACTAGATGAGGTCGGCGTTTCCTATCTGACTACTCTTAGAAGAAAGGCCGAAACAAACTCAGAGGTCACAGTCTCTTTTAAAGTCCAGACAAAACAAAAATCTTGGTTAGATCATGTGAAGACCATGTAGATTGATGTCTGAAAAAGTCTTTTGAGGAAAGAACCAGCCAGATTGAGTGGACCTGTCCAGTCAGTGCACGCATTTGTCAATAACCGAGCAGCTCAACACAGAATTTAAGGAGCTCAACGTTGCCTATACTGTTGTGTTAAAAGAAAGTGATCTCTTTTTCTCAATGAGACGGCACCTTGTAATATCGAGAAGTTCTCTATATTGTCATAATAATCTTTATTGAAGCTTTCAAAAACTTATCTGGCTTTGTTAATCTAAGACTAAGTGTACCATAAGTATGGTATTTATATCTTAGTTTGTAAGTAAAATGGGAAAGTTAATATATCTTTCCTATCACTATTATACTGAAACTTTCTTTTAGTACTTCGGCAAATTTTGTCGACTCCTAAATGACAGCATAATTGATGTAGGTTTAGGGTTAGAAAAACTATTAGTAGCTATGTGCGTGTAGTCTTATTTATATAGATTAGATATTATTATGTTATTTAAACAGACAAAACACAAATTATTGTAGTGTCTTGATTCATCTAAGTATTTAACACATCGTCATCATTCATGATTTCAGCCGAAAGATGTCCGTTGCTGAACTTAGGTCTCCTCCAAGTGACACCATATTGACCGGTCCCGTGCGTCTCGCATCCAGCGGAACCCGGCAACCTTCACCAGGTGTTAACAGCCCACCTACTAGGAGGCCTTCCAAAACAACGTCTTCCGGTACGCGGTCGCTACTATTCGCTTTTTTACCATTCTGCGAGCAATGTGTCCTGCTCACTGCCACTTAAGTTTGGCAATTGTTCGGGCTATATCTGTAACCTTGGCTCTATTGTGGATGTCTTCATTTCTGATTCGATCACGCAAGGCAACTCCGAACATAGTCCTCTCCATTGCCCTTTGGGTGACTTTAAGCCTTCTGATGAGGCCTATTGTGAGCGACCACGTTTCGGTCCCGTATGTAATCACTGGCAACACACACTGGTCATAGACTTTCGGTAAGTTGAACGAGAAGATAGAGATAGATAGCCCAGCCGAGTCGGATTCGACGGTGTTTGACGGTATTTGCTTCAATTTTCACACAGATTTTATCTCAATTATTGTACCGATAGGATTCAACTGAATGTAAGAACCATTGAGCCGATTGATGAAGTTATGTTTGGGCAAGGTCTAAGTCTACCTGTCGGACGTCTTTTGGTTGAAATAACTATGATGTATCTATGCAATGTTAGGTTTTACTTCCTGAGAAGAGATCGAGAAATAGACAGAGTTCAAAAATATCCTGGACTCTGAGCCTTAACACACCTGCACAGCATCCAAAACAATATAAAACAATCACGCACACCCTTAACAAAAACTCTCCCATTACAGATGCGATCAAACAGCTCTCCCGTTCACTTATAAAATCAATTCCATTCAGTTCATAGTTGAGCGGCGCTGTTCAGGAATTCAATAGACATTCAACTTCATTCAAGTATTCAGATGGAGATGTTCCTCATGTTATTGCGAGGTTTTATAGGTGACGATACGACTCCGATACGATTACGTTGTTGTTGATTGATTATGAGTTCCTTTTTATTGTTTATAAGCTCGCGCTTGACCACTATCTCACCTTATGGCTTACCATAAGGTGAGATAGTGGTCAAGCGCGTGGTTCACCGTCGACCACATAATGGCTTACCATTATATGGTCGACGGTGAATCACGCTTGCCTAGAATTAACCTATTCATTCTTGATTTAATGTCCCTTAGGTTGTACTTATCGGGACAAAAGACACCGGCAGGGAATTCCATATTCCTTAGCTGTACGCATAATGAAGGTATTTCCAAAACGTTCAGTGCGAATGAGTGGGATATACACCATGTACCGATGGCGCATCGTCGAATATCTTGTAGTCCGATGATGAAACGGGCTAGAATAAGATCATGCAATTCCATCGCACACTCCCCGAAATGCAGCCGTAAAAAACCGACAAGCTCAGCGACGATGTTCAAGGTTCTGGAGCTTTGACTCGACAAGTGCCTCACTGCCTATGAGCGTTTTCGCCCGTTTTCGATCGACTCTGGTGCATCAAGCTGGTACTTGTCAGATCCATCCCAAAGGTAAGAACAGTACTCCATTCATGACCAAACTTGCGCTTGGTACAATTTTAGTAGCTGTTTTGGCGTGAAGTACTGTCTCAGCTTCGCGAGAATCCCCAACTTTATGGCAGCCAGCTGAGCAATTGCCTCAATACGAGTATATGGGCAAACTTATTTTTTTAAAAGCTTAAGAATGGAGTTTCTTGTCAGTTCAGAAGAACGGACAAGAAACTCCATACTTGCTCTAGTATAACAAGCTACTTTTCCGAATGGACGGTAGAATAAATTTTTATTACTTGTAAATTTTAATTGATGGCGTTCAAAAGTGCCGCCTAATAGCTTAGTTGAAATAAATATATTTGACATTATCTCTCATCCATCAGGAAAAGGCGTCTTTTCCTGCTTCACAACCACTAGGGCGCAATAATAAGGGATAAGCAGAACATTATTATTTTGAAGTACTGTTCGACCTGCAGAAGACTGTATATTTGTATTGTATAAACCCAATTTCTTTTAGTATTATGTAACTGCACAGCACATGTGTGACACTGTGAGTACTATAAATTTACCATTACGAACTATAAATCTACCATTTACTGTACCTATAAGTCGTTCGTTGACTTGTGTGTGCCCTGGCAGTGGAGAGTGAGTCATGCTCTCTCTAATGTATCTCTTATGGTGGCACATATGTTGAATCATTCGGTTCCCTTCATGATGGTTGGGCTGAGTGGTGCCAATCCATACATCATATTCGTGAACGGGTGCTATCAGTTGGGATTGTTCATAACTTAGCTGCCTCGGCCTGTTTTTGATTACGTACTTATTGTATTTTTAATTGTTTGTTTTACTCTAGACGCTTTTACGTGCACGTCTTTTTATAAGATTCTCACATTATATGTCATTTTCCAACAAAAATGATGTAACCAAAATATTTTATTAAAATTTTTCGAAAAGGGTGTCCGTGGAATTTCTTACACATTGTTCTCCAAAGAGACCTACTGACGCTTGCGAATGTGCAACAGGATTCATATTTTGTATGACAATTCAAAAGTTGTTAGTAAGTTGAAATAAAAATATTTCGATTTAGATTTTTGACATTTTGGAGGTTGTTTTATTCCAAAGTAGAAATATTGGTAATTTACTGAGAGAATTTAGACAGCCAAAGTTCTTGTAACAAGCAGATAAGAAAAACCGTTCTTTTTTGCTGAAAAAGGAATTAACTATAAGCTGGGCGAATTAGATTGTCTGCCTATCCAGTCCTCCTCCGCTAGTTGAAACCTTTATCAGCCTCGCTTATCAGATAACTTTCCCTTTTGTCTTGTTTAGCACAAATGCTGTTACTTGACAGACGACCGTTATGCCAAACAAGGTTTTATTTCCATCTTTCTTGGACCAAGATTAGAAACCTCAATACCATAGCCGACAGCCTTCCTCATCGTTTCGTTTAAATCTCCTACCCCATATCCATGAGAACAACCATCTGTTTTCCATCGCCGTCCCTACAAAATGTCCATGAAACATTTCCGATGAAAATTACGTTCCAGTGATCTATGCATTGCTGAATATGTAGCTCGTTATGTCTGTTGTTCTCTCCCAAATCGAGCCATGTAACGTGTTTTATATGGCTCTTGTAATGAGTGCCTACTTCACTGATTTATTGACAGTTCAGGACGATTGTTACGTCTGTATCAAAAGCTTTGTGTGTAGGTGTTTGAAGCTTCATTAAGCTTGAGTTGTTGCTTCGGGTTGTATGACTGGTTGTAATTCTGATCTAAAGTTTAATTTGCGTGTTAGGCAGCTGATGTCTTGTGTATTTGTTACTAAGGAGGTTATTTTAGATTTCGTCAATAACCACTTTTGACGAAATCTATAAAATTCTTTGCAGTATTATCACCTACGTTTATTAAGTATAGGCCGTTGGCTTTTTCTACTACTAAATATTTAATACGCAATATTTAATTGTATTCCACAATGTATACTGAGGTAGTACACGACTTAAATATAATGAAATCACTGTGAAACTAGTCGGGTACCGTACTGCAAATTGGGCCTCAAACCATAGGCCTCCACGATGGTGGTTCTCAAACAGGTATTCAAACCAATGAATCTAAAAACCTACACTTTCAACAATCCCAAAGTCATATTTCACAAAAAGTAGTGGTTCTTTCTCAAGGGCCACAATCACAACACAACTTTCAATGACCATCCCATCAGCATCATCTTCAGTCCACTCCAACCCACTTAAACCCATAATACCTACACAATAAGCCCTCTTATGCCAAAATTATCCTCTCCTAATTATCTTAATTCTGTAACGCAAAAAGAAATGCCTATTTCCTGCTCTAATTCCTCCCTGAATCTCGCGTGGGTGAAGGTTATTTATGTGCTCACAATGTAAGGGATAAAACAAGGCTATTGTGATTTATTACAACCTACAAACTGGTTTATTTTTGGATGTCCTTGTATCTTTTTTAGTGAAGAGTTTTTTCCGAAGTCTAGAATTGTCTGCAGTCTAGTCGAATCGTTTTTGCAGTTGTTTTATTCCAAGGTATAAGAACTGATTGCATCGTTGGTTTGACGGTCGTGTACGCTACTCCGGAGCATGTGGCCCTGGCCCTTAGCTGCACGAGTGAAGTAAAGTGTTATTAGATTTTTCATATGGAATTTAATAGCAGCCCTGAGTCGTGGCTTGTGTCCTGTTCATGGCCATAGTAGCCTCTATTATATAGATCATAACAAATGTACGATAAAATAAAGATATCTGCCTACTCCTTCGAAAATCAGAGGCGTGGGTATTTAAGATACTTTAGAATCAACGCTTATGTTATGGCCTAAGTAGCTACGGGCGTACATATAAGACTTACGTCGAAGATTTACAATGTACAGTTACGCATTTTAAAAACGATTATACCCAAAAGGATTCCAAGATAATGACAAGGGTTTATTTAAGCACTGGCCAATTGTAAATGTTTTTGACAAGGTACGTTTACGTGTTATAAGCGAGAATTACCATAATTTAAATAATATTTGTAAATACGAAAGGCTAAAGTCGTTGCGTAGTTTAACTTACTTACCCACATTTGTCGTGCCTAAATTTAATAATATTTATGGAGCACGGACGTGGGAATGCATGTTACCATCTTATATGAATGACTTACCTCTGGAAATCTGTAATTCAATAAATGCAAATAACTGTTCACGAGTGCTGAAATAGTTATTTATGCTACAAGTGCGGAAAGTAGGGGATTTCCGATGAGTGTTTTTTTATTCACGAGGGAGCGAAGCGAGTGAGTGGATAAACCGACACGAGTCGGAAATCATCTTACGCACGTGTATCATACAACATTTTACTATGCATTGTGCGAGGAAATAAAAAAATATATCTGAACCAAGCAAGAAATTAATAAAATGGCGCTTATTCAAGGGTGCTCAGCATATCCACAGATTAACTAATAGTTCATAGTTCCTCGGGCATATCTACTGCGCATGTGCAAATAGCTGTCACGTCGTAACGCAAAAAGGCACGAGCAAAATATTCATTCTGCCAAACATATTTAATGAATATTTAATGAATATTTAAAATTAATTTATTGATCAAAATCTAAATCTAGAGTAATTAAAAACGCCTTAAATGAAGTATTCGTTTTGTTTTACCTTTTATATGAATGATAATCTGTACTTAACTAATTTTTAAAACTTTTCTCAAATACCTAATAAAAACTCTATGCGGCGGGCGGACGTTGGAGTTAAAAATTAAAAAAGTACAGGAAAGTAAAAAGCACTTTTAAAAAAAACTGACACTTTCCGCACCGTTTGGCTGCTTGGAAAACGCTCTTTTCGAGGACATGCATTGTAAAGATACTTTCTAGATTGCAATGCGATCTAGAAAGTGTTTTTTCAAATGACGAGCTATGTGTTCCTAATGTTCATTTAAAAGAATTTTGTGGCACCGAGTTGCCGCGTCTGACATACCGCTGTTAAATCCGCGATGGTTTGTGTTGGTATGTTGATACATTCAACAAATATTTGTTAGAAAATGTTCTTAGTCATCATCATCTGCCTAGCCTTTTCCCAAACTATATTGGGGTCGGCTTCCAGTCTTACCGGATTCAGCTAAGTACCAGTGTTTAACATGGAGCGACTGCCTATCTGAGCTTCACAACCCAGTAACTGGGTAACACGGTGCCCCTGCAAGACTGGTGTCAGATCTCAAGCTTCTGACTACCCGTAACGACTGTCAAACATCTTCAAATAACAGCCGGGACCAACGGCTTAACGTGCTTTCCGAGGCACGGAGGAAACTCGGTATGTTGAAATGGTCACCCATCCACGGACCGACCTCGTCAAGCGTTGCTTAACCTTGATGATCGACCCGTGCGTAGTAGTTAATTAAATCAAATCAGTGACTCCAAAAGAAGCAAGTTATACTTAATGAATGAAAGCTTCGCAGATTCAATTTGTGAATGGAGTGAGGCAAATGGGCTTCAGGTAAATCCGTCGAAGACCCAGGTCATAGTTATTGGCAGATCTAGGATGATTCCAAAACTAAATTGGACACAACTTCCCCTGGTACAATTTAACGGCACTACTATTCCAATATGTAAGAAGGTTAAGAACCTTGGGGTTTGGATCGACAGATATCTGTCTTGGGGTCTGCAGCTTCAGGACGTAAGCCACAAAATCTGCCAGGTCCCTTAGACGATTGCGAAACTTTCTTCCCACTGCCACTAAAATTGCGCTTGCTCAATCCCTTCTGCTTCCTATCTTTGACTAAGCTGATGTCAGTTATCTCGATCTCCGCCAGGCACAACTAGATAAACTTGAGCGTCTTCAAAATCTTTGCATAACATTTATATTTGGCCTGCGCAAATTTGATCACATTTCTGAATTTCGGACAAAGCTCAAGTGGCTTCCCATACGTCTTCAGCAGTGCGGTTGTGGAATGCTTTGCCCGTGTCAATAAGGCGTGCTCAATCTCTGACCATTTTTAAAACTATGGTAAAGAATCACTCCTCTCTCTTTAATAGTTATTTTTCTTGATTTCTACGTTTTTGTTCCATACTTATTACTGTATACATTTATTACTGTATTATTTATAAATAAATAGTACACCAAAGGTTGTCTTGAAAAAATCGCTTTTAGCGATAAGGCCACCCATTGTGTCACCCAGTGTAATGTTTTCTTCGTCTATACTTTCTGTAACTTATACGGAGAGATAATAAAGAGTATTCTATTCTATTAAATCCTTCCAGTCTATTTCTTAACGGGTCATAGATTACTACTGCGCATCGACCTCCAATAACCTCCGATTTAAAAGTTTCGGAATTGAAATCAAAATCGGAGGTTTTTAACCAATCGGAAGTTTCGACTTTTCCAAATCGGAAACGAACCTCCGTAACATCCCTAAAATTTTCTTACTTAGCAGTAAAACTATAACCTTCTTTTGGCGTTGCTGTAGTCGGTTACAAAATAGAGATTATCTTTAGACCAGGTGATCGCAAAACTTTTTGGAACGGTATGCAGGTCGGGTAAATTGTTATTGGATTTTTCAGTTAGGAAAAGTTTTGTTTCAACATGCCGTAGTTGGGAATGTCATCCACTGTGTATAGAAGTTTTCACTATCATGCAAATAATGGGTAGATAAAACTTTGAGAGCAGTGGTGGCCCAGTGGTAACGACTCCGACTTACGTGTCATCATAGGTCGTGGGTTCGAACCCAGGCAGGCGTTTTACTTTGTGTAAATCATTTCATCACCACTACTCTCAAAACGGTTTAAACATCGTAGGGAAACTGGTATTTCCTAGAATCAAAAATTCGAAGCTATGTGACATCCACAAACCCGCACTGGGCCCGCATGGTGCCCATTCCCTCTCTCACAGAGAGGAGGCCTGTTTCCCAGCAGTGGGAACATTAAAAGGCTGATGATGATGAAAGCTTTGACTATCAAGTACAGAGGTGATTTTATCGATTTACATTTTAGGCACTAGTTTTTGCTAGTGACTTCAGCTGTTTGTATGTTGGAAATTATTCCACGGGAACGTATACTAGTGGAAAGAGAATCCAATACTTTATCCTTCCAGGACCTCAAAGTGCCATTTTATCAGGGACTAGCTGTGCTCGAGGCTTCGCTCCCGTCATCTGTCTGTCCAACCCTACCCTACTTACCTTCCTGCCTACCCTACTTACCTACATACCAATTTTTTTTTTATAGTCATCATTCTTTCGCGGAGAATCTTAACAACGCCATTCAGAAAATGACTTCAAATGCACAAATAATATCGAGAATCTATCGAATATCGAGTTCAACTGTTCGAGTATCTGAATTGTGTGTGTTGTGATAATTTTACTTCTTGAACACTTTAAATTCATCTAACTTTTGAAAGTGTGAACCGATTGCGATGAAACAAAAATAAAGTAATTCTTCAAGTAAAGCAAAATTTTTAAGTATTTAATAAGAGTTATCTACATTGGTTTCGTACATTTCACGTGATGCGTGCACAAATACACAGACAAGCAGACAAAAATTCCAAAAATGCTGGAAACAGGTTCTGTTGGTTATCCTTTAACACCCTGGCAATTTTTTTTGGAAATATTTTCGATGTACAAAAATTACTTTTCTACAGATTTATTATATGTCATTTACCATTTATTATATGTATTGATGATAACGTTTCTCAAAAGGTCAATATTTTGAAGGCGACCACACGTGGTCACATTAAGACGACGACTAACGCCAACGACCTTGAGGGAACAAAACGCGCACTCGTTTCACACCCGCGCGACCCGAAATTTAGTAGTTTTTTGTACTTTTCTTATTATTCTATGACTTAAAAAAAAAAGCTTCAGATCATAATGTAGGTAATTAAATTGTCTTTGAAATGGTGTCAATTTCATTACATTACGCTCAGCGGTTTTGGTGTGATTGTCGTGTTTTTGTCTGTTTTAGACATAACTTTACAAATTAATTGCACTATGTTATACAAATAAAACTCAAAATTTGCTTAGATCAAATTATTAAGAAAATAGTCTAATATATCATATATATTTTTCGAAGAATTACGACTAGCCATTTAGACGTGATTCTCATTTTAAAATCAGCTACTCAAGGGAATCGGCGCCTTGACTATCCTTAGGCATAGCACGCACTGCGATTATTATTCGCGTGTATTTTTTTCCGCACATTCTGTGACCTATGGAAATGTATGTACTAAAAAATTCGCAATAAAAATCGCATTGCGTGCTATGCCTTATCGCTGAGTCACTGAGTCCGGAGTGATTTTATGGACATGCCTTTAAAGATGTCGAAGATGTCACACAATTATCATCATTATGTATGATGTGTGTTACCAAATGTATGTTATATAATAATTGGTTATTAAAAGTTTTCGAGTCATAAATTGTATTTTCAAGAGTTGATGTTTCCATAAAACTTGTTTTGCGGGCGGGTAATGTTTTTCGAGCGTATGTATGTCCATTTCTATGCCACGCTCTACATCCCAAACGGCTTGACGGATTATGACATATGAGGTGTCGTCGGATTCTTCTCAATTATGGGAGTGAAATCGGTAATATAATTTTCAAATATGGCGCCGTCAAAAAAGGGATCGATACCATTTCTTTTTTCGTTATCATAATATAAAATTAAATCTACTAAATAGACCATTCAAATATATATCGTATCATTTTTATGTGACCTATTTTGGCACAAATTCAAGATAAGCGTAAATTTGATAGCAAAATAAATAAGTAAAACAGTTAGTATTCATAATAATTTTTACCACATAACTTATTTGAAGATCGTGTTCATTAATCAAACTAAAAAGTCTGAAATAAAATAAATTATTAGAAAAACAAAAAACCCGACTGATAAAGGAATCTACCAAAACTTGGTTTGTCACCGCTGGCAACACCTCATAATATTTAATGTCTATTGTAATAGTACTTGTTTCTTTCAGTCGGGTTTTATGTTTTTATATTAATTTGTTTTATTAATTTGATTTAAAAAAAACCGGCCAAGTGCAAGTCGGACTCGCGCACGAAGGGTTCCGTACCATTCTCGCAAAAATTGGCAAAAAATCACGTTTGTTATATGGGAGCCCCACTTAAATATTTCATATTTTTTAGTATTTGTTGTTATAGCGGCAACAGAAATACATCATCTGTGAAAATTTCAACTGCCTAGCTATCACGGTTCAAGATACGGCCTGGTGACATACAGACAGACAGACGGACCGCGGAGACTTAGTAACATGGTCCCGCAGGCTTATTACGTATCTTTTGCAAGAGCAAAACGATAGCGATTTTTGCGCAATAATTGCTCTTCCATACAAAAATTTTAGAGTTGTTGGCGGTTTTTTTTTATAAGTGCATTTGATAAACAGCGAGCGATTAGCAAACGTTTGTGTAGGCCCTACCATACCTATACTGCCGGTAATTCCGACTTTTATGACATAAAGCGTTTGATCGCTATCGTTTTGCTCTTGCAAAAGATACGTAATAAGCCTGCCGTTTTTTCGCTTTGGGTACGGAACGGAACCTAAAAACAAGGCATTATTTGGCATGTTCTGAATCACATATATCCCAAGAGTCTCTGTTTCTCAATTTTAGTGCTTCAGTTTCCAAGTGAGACTATCTCTATGTAGTGACTTATATACGAGTAGGTACCCTACGTCCTTGAAACGTCGAAGTCTGTCTCAAGGACGTTGTATAACAAGATGTAGGTAATGTTCAGGGTCGGCTGCCGTTGATACCTATCGGATGTCCTTTTTCTTTCATGGCTGTCGTGAAAGACAGGTTTAGTGCTCGTGAGTTATGATGAATTGCTTAAGTTGGGTAAAAGGGTAGGCTGTCTAGAAGAGCCTTTTGCGATAAGAGCACTGTCTCAATTGGTGCTTCGTCTTAGTGAGTCGTTGGTAGACGAAATTGGTAGGTTAGAACTTATCTTCTTTGTGAATAAAGGTCAGACCGCGACGCGACGCGACGCGACGTCAATTTATGCTAAACCGCACTGGCGCGTCAGTCGATTAGAGGTGGGAAAAATGTTTAATTCTTGTGATTGGAACATTTGGATCTCGATCACTGAAATGATCCGAAACACTGATATGTTTCATTTGGATCATCGGCTCAAAGCAACTGCCGCATCAACGTGAAACGATAACTTGTTAGTAGGTACAAACATTATAATAAGGTATGCAAAAAAACTACCGTATATTATTTGATACGTAAGCGCCTTAGTGGTCATTTTTACGTGCATGTATAACGATAACGAAAATCTGTGAGAGTATGAGTGATACACAATTACACATCTCATTTGGTATCTCTTTCTGACTTGTAAAGATTGTGATTACGTCGCCCGCTCACGCGCGACTCGCGAGTCCTTAGCTAAGTAACTCAGTGTCTCTCTCTCTCAGTCTACATCTCTCTCTCAATCGCTCACTGCTCAATCGCCCCAGTGACGAGTCGCACGGAAGGAGCACTGAGCAAAGTAATGTTTCAGATCCAAATGATGCGTTTGAAACATTGTTACTGAACCAATCTTTTGGAACGTCGGTTCCGTAAAGAGTTACAGACGCCTACAGTCGATCGGCAACTTCAGCTGAGCAAGATGGAAGAACCCTATTTGTGTTTACTTGTGCCTATGTACGGAACAAAAATTTGTATGATCTACAGATAGTTGTTCCAGCTCTGGGTGTATTGTGTATGTGAGTATATATGTTTGTAAATGCACCCACGATACAGGAAGAAATTCCTAGTGTGGGGCAAAGTTTTATAAAAAAAAAAAAAAAATTTTTCAAAGAAAAATACGAAATCAATTTACCCTTAACTCTCAATTGCGCGGCAATTTCCTTCCATTGTTTTTTCTGGTAATATTCATGTTATGCTCACTGTGGATGACCCGTGACATACATTTCACTAAGGAGTTCCAGTGACCCTCTGTGGTCTTCTTCATCAGTCCCACTTTACCAAGTGATACTTTCTGAGTGCATATGTTTGCATTGTTGATGAAAATACCAAAATCGCTATACGTGTGCCTATAATATTCGAGGAGTTCCCTCGATTTTTCTAGGATCCCATCATCAGATCCTGTCCAACAAAAGAAGAATTTTCCAAATCGGTTTAGGCGTCTTTGAGTAATCGGGTAACATACATTAAAAAAAACATCGAAAAAGTGAAAAAAAAATGAGGAGGCAGTTCATTTTCTCATACATTTTCCACGGAACGGCTTTACCGAAACTTGAACTTGAACGAAAAATATTAGTTACTATTTAATACAACCATTTAATACTAGGTATAAAAACAAATTATGCTTATCAATAAAAATAGTGAATAAATAACAGTATTATATTTGATGCCACAATGTTCCTTATATAACTCACTTTTTTCTAAATCTGTCAAATGTAGAATCTGTCAAAAGTAGACTAAACGATAAAACTGACCTCTTTTCAACATAAAAGTATTTGACTTTGTTTTTATAACTGACCTTTTCAACTTTGGTTTGATCATGATCACTGCTTAAGTTACAGTCTAAACGTAAAACTTGACACCTCATTATTTCGATTATGAAATCTATTATCCCTTATTACACCTCTTTGAAACCTTAAATTTGAATGGATATTTATTACCGAGACGTAATGAAGATGCTGAGCAGAATTTATTTTCTTCATCAAGTCGCTTATCCTAATTATTTTGGGTTGGGTCGACTACCATAAAGTTCTCGACTTATAGCTCTACTAGAATTGTGGAGATGTGTTACTGTAAAAGCCCGGACTACGGAAAACTTAGGATTTACCGGTAATTAGTCTTAGGCCGGGTTTCTCAACGCTATATTAATGAAAAATTAATGTGACGAATTATCAAGCACGCGTTATCTGCTGTGATTGGTTGAATGTATTTTCAGATAACCGGCAATTATTCGTCGATTACGTTAACAGCCCGATAATTGAGTACTGAAAAACCGGTTCCTGGTAATTGTCCGAAATAATCTATACTATAATATTATAAAGAGGAAAGATTTTTTGTTTGTTTGTTTGTACTAAATAGGCTCCGAAACTACTCGACCGATTCGAAAAATTCTTTCACCAATAGAAACCAACATTATTCCTGAGTGACATAGGTTATTTTTATCCCGAAAATGGGTCCTGTGGGGTGGTCCACGGGAGCGAAGCCACGTGCAACAACCAGTCTGTTATAATGGCAAACTTCGGTCTTTCACCAGCAATCACACGGTAAATCTTAGGATAACATTTGTTGCATGATATCAAAAAATACTTACATGATTTTAAAATACTTCCCGTTAAATGCATTTGAAAATGTTTTAAAATTATGTTGGTATTTTGGCAGATAGATATGACCATGATACAAAATGCAACAACAAGCAAGCAACTGAAGGAACACGGGTGGGTTTTACTCAGTAAAAGTCTGACACGCCCTTCCGCTTCACCCAGAGCGGGAGAAGTCATTGGATGATCATCATCATCATCATCTACAGCCCGACTTCGCCCACTGCTGAGCATAGGCCTCTCTCTTCTTGTACCAATCACCACGTTCCCGTGCCAACCTCATCCAGGTTCTACCCGCAATAGCGACAATGTCATCTGCCCATCTCGCCGCTGGACGACCAATACTTCTTCTTCCAGTCCTTGGACGCCATTCAGTCACCACCTTACTCCACCTATCACCAACGCGCCTTGCCAGGTGTCCTGCCCAGCTCCATTTCAGTTCCGAAATTCGTTTTCCGACGTCAGAAACCTTCGTACGTCTTCGGATCTCAACGTTTGGAACTCGGTCTATTAGCCGTATGCCAAGCATGGAACGCTCCATAGCTCTCTGCGCAACTCGAAGCCTGTACACAGCCTCCTGTGTAAGCGTCCACGTCTCGGCACCGTAGGTCATGGTGGGCAAAACACACTGGTTATAGAGGCGGGTCTTCAGAGATTGTGGTATCTTGGCTGACTTCAAAATATCGTCCATTTTGCCAAAAGCGGCCATTGGATGAAGCCCACCAAAAAAAAAAAAAAGTTACAAGCAATATTTTCGAGACTCCAACGTGGTATAGAACCCAGATGACCAGGGGTCCATAGGGCTCTGACCCTTATTATGTACCTAATCAAAACCGAACCGAACTCACTGATACGTGAAAAGTTATCGGTGAGATAAGAATGGTTACCCATCTAGGTACGACACCCTTTTATCATAATCAAAACTTATATAAAGTCACCGCCAAAAAAGTAAAAGTCGTTAAAACCTGTCTACCAATGTATTCCAATGTTTTAATACGATACGAAAAAAATGAAAAGGCAGTGTCGGTAACACGACCAAAACAAACGTATCGCGGTAAGGGGCGTCCTTGACCCTTTCACTTGGCATTCAGGAATGAGTTAATATCTCATAAACGCGTGTACCAATCTACATGATTTAAACTGATAAAATGGTTTTACGCCTATACCTTCTATTTGAGATCAAAATTATCAAAATATCTCAATAAGCAAAAAACATGTTTACAATGCATGTCCTAAAAGAGCGTTTTCCAAGCAGCCAAACTGTGCGGAAAGTGTCACTTTTTTTACTAGTGCTTTTTACTTTCCTGTACTTTTTTAATTTTTAACTCCAGCGTCAGCGGCGGGCTGACGTTTGAAAAAGTGTAGAGTTTTTATTAGTTATTTGAGAAAAGTTTTAAAAATTAATTAAGTACAGATTCTTAAATCAAATATAATAAATGTAGTCGCAATGGATACACTCTTAATCCAACCTTACTCCGACCTTAAACTAGCTAGCACTATGGAATAACTTTTAGTCCAAGACTAGAGTCATATTAGTTTAATCTCTCCTTATTCTGTGTTTATTAATACGGAAATTTGTTAGTACCAACCTAATGCTTGGAATAAAGTTAATCTTACCTTAGTCCACGTTTATTAATATATATTTTTGTCTGTGCAACACAGCAGTAGAGTGCTCGCAAGATAAGTCTGCGCGCGACGGGTGGCGTGCTTAATGTTGCCAGCTTACTGATCTATTTTCCTTCATTTAATCAGTAGTAATTTTTCATTACTCGAAACTTAAATTAATTTAAGTTAAGCATAATGATTAGTATTTTTTGTCCACTTGCATAGAATATAATGAAAAAAGCTTCATGAAATGATTGTAAATCTTTTATTGAATACTTAGTAGTACCTACTGTTAAATTTGGTCTAACAAATAACAATGGTCCTGTAGTGGCTAATAACGTCAATTTCAATTCTTTTTTAATTTCTTCTTCAACAATTTTTGAAGAAGCTGCTGCCACATAACCCTCTTGAGTTATTTGGGTGATGGTGCGTTCAGAAACGCCTAAACCAAAATAACAATGATCCATTAGATTACATGATGCCGGTCCTGTCCCGCTGGTATATTTATGTACCACCCAGAAATCAATACTGTCACCGGTAGTACGAAAATTTAGGGAAATTTTAGTATTATGGTATCCCTAAAAGTTATCTGTCAAATAAGCAACGCGGGCTCTATCTTTGTAAAACGGTACCGTAGGCCCGTTTTTGTCTTGTTCACTTCAAGAAAACATCCCTACCTGCACTTTAAATTACTTTTGGCTTAATGATGGCGATTATTTACTTCGAAAACGAATAAAAACACGGAATACGACACGCTCTCGTGACACCTGACATACATGACAAATTATTAGTTCCGATTACGGCCGCGCGCAGACTTATCTTGCGCGCACTCTATAAATAACCAAATGTCGGTGTCAGGTGTGTCAAGTGCAATGTGGTAGGAAAACTATGGAGACGCCATATTCTACTATATGAAGAATAGTTACACAAATATCTATAATATCGACACACGCATTTCAAAAAGCGTTTTGTCTCTTTTTAACTAACCAAGAGCTGCATATGAAAAGAGAGACATCTAAATGTTTGTCATAGACTAAACTTGGTAACACTTTTGAGTGACGTCAAAATCATGTCTATGCGTGACCGGTCGCCATGTTGTTTGCCGAAAAAATTGGTAGTTGTGTGCCGTATATATACGTTTATCTGTGTAGTTGTGCTGTCAAACAGTTGCAAATGGCCTACCTCATTGGCAAATGGGCAGTCATCTTAATTGCCCGATTAATGTAGGTATGCACGCTAATTTCGTAGGTATGGCAAGTCCATAGGTTTATAAGTCAGTGGTCAAGTTTAACATCACTATAATTGCGTCATTTGTCAACATATTTAGCAGCTGAAGCCAATCTTCATTAGTAACAATTTCTTAGCCTAACGAAAATGGACAAGAAAAATAAATATCTATTCCCGAAGATATTTTTCTCGATCTCGAATGAGACTTTTTGTATTCTTTACGAGTTGAATGTGATAAACGGAGACTGAATGAATAATACGAGTAAGTTCTCTAATGCTAATAGCAAATAGAATTATTTCCATGAAAAAAAGTTTTATATCTGTCTATTAGACGGTAGTTACGGAGGATTAAGGTTACACTAGTCGAAAATTCTTCCATACAAACGTAGTCTAGGGATTATTCCACTGTCTGACAATGTACGTTCAAAATAATGTATGCAAGAAAAAAAGTAAAAAAAAAATATATTTGAAAGTTATGAGCGTCGAAAGTTCCACATTTGAAGACGCGCAAATAAATGACATATGAAGACGGAAAATTGTAAAACGACCGCCATACAGGGATTTTGAACAGATACGTTTAGTCGTTTTTTTCATGATATCCAGACTCCCAAAGGCCTGATTATAAAATTTCGCGCGCTCGGTTTCGTCCTAAATCATTATCCCTTTCCAATCCCAGCGCTACAAATTTGCAAAAGTGTGTATTCGTACGCGAACTAGCTTCCTACTGCTCATCACAGCATCTATCTCTTCCGCACGTGTTGTCGGTTGATATAAAATGCATTTTAACCCCGCGCACAAAATAGTTCGTGCCGTCGACTAGTGTAACCTTAAGGGAGAAGTATTATTTCTTGGGACGTAGCGACTTTAGTGTGGAATAGTTCAGAAGAGTGAGATTTTTTATAGGTAGTAAAACGTTGTTGAATTTTTTAGTGTGTTTCATGAGATTTTAGAGTTTGTTTGCAGACAGGTTACAACTTACTCTTTGATATTAAAAGATCCCACCGCTAAAACCTGCAACCTTGATATTGGCAAGGCCCTGAAGCAATATATTCTACCTACTATCAAGTATCACTGATGAAAATTAAGTGCGGTGGGCTCTTATTTATTTATTTATTTATTTATTATATTCTTTATTGTACACCACAAAAATATACATACAGGACAAAAAAAACATAAAAACAAGTGTACAATGGGCGGTCTTATCGCACAGGGCAATCTCTTACAGACAACCTTTGGATGGACTGTACGAGAGGAGATGAATTTAGGTCAGTGTACAATAAATTTTAAATAATAATACTTAGACATAATAAAATAAAATACATACATACAGTAATAAATAATATACTAATAAATAACAAAAATATCACAGAGAAAGGAGAAGACTAATTATAGTGAAAGGAAATGCTCCTTGCACCATTTTTTTAAATGTTGGTAAGGATTGAGCACGCCTCACTTCAATAGGTAATGCATTCCACAAACGAGCTGCTTGAACTGTAAAAGATTTGTCGAAGAAGGATGTGGAATGCATACGTACACTTAATTTTAGATTCCCTGACGATCTCAAGGATCTAGAATGTGTGTCACAAAGGAACTGAAAGCGTTCTTTAAGATAAAAAGTACTAGATGGATTAAAGAGCACGTTATATAGCAAAGAAAGTATGTGGGCATTCCGGCGAAGGGGAATAGGAAGCCATTTGAGCTTAGTTCGAAATTCAGAAACATGATCATACTTGCGCAAGCCAAATATGAACCTGACACAGAGATTTTGAAGTCGCTCAAGCTTGTCCAATTGGTCTTGGGTGAGATCAAGATAGCTGGCATCAGCATAGTCCAGGATAGGGAGAAGTAGAGATTGTGCTATCGCTACTTTAGTGGTCATGGGAAGAAAATTACGAAGGCGTCTCAGGGAACCGGCAGAAGCAAATAGTTTGCGACTAACCTCCTGCAGCTGTTTGGTCCAAGAAAGAGTGCGGTCGTTATAAATCCCCAGGTTCTTCACAGTGTGAGTTATAGGAACAATGGTGTTGTTGAAAGAAACCTCTGAGATCTTAGGCTATGATGTATATAAGTACCTTGGTAAAGGGGTACCTATAAACAATCTACTCTTACTAACCCGTACTTTAATTTTTATAAAAGTAAATGCCAACTCTAATTAACAAAACCTCTTTACTCAATTAACTAAAAATGGCATAACCACTTTATCTCCTACATACAAAAGATGTATAAATACATAAATAAACAAGCTTAAACTAACTTCAGCGCACAGACGATGCTCGTCTAATTTTAGCTCCTAAAACTAGCTCATAATTCATTTAATAAACACGGTCAGACATACAGACAAAAAATAATAATAACATAAATATTTACAGAACACCCACCTGTGGTTGTTACTTTAGAAAAAAAGTGTTAAATATTTTGAAAATAAACAAAATGTAGCATGATTTATACGAGATATAGAGCAGTGAAATGCCTCAGCGGCCAGTGCTAGAGCAAAATGTTGAAAAATTTAACATTTCAAAACTTTCCATAAAAAACCTTGAACATCTCAATGGAAGTTTTTATGGAAAGACTGAACTAAACTTTCCTTGTCGAGTGAATATGTTTAGAAAAGTGTAAAAGAGGCAAAGCTGTCGTACAGCCAGTTCTTTTTCTAGAATTCTGATTGGTCCATGCCACAGACTGTCAGCGAAAATTCACCACTACAATTTAGAGAAACAAAACAATTATTGGTCGCACATTCATTTTGTCTCATCCTACAGCTTAGACAATTTTGTGACTGTTATGCTGAGCCCCGCTCCCATTCTCCATGTCTATGAAATAGACCTAGCGTGTCAGTCAGTGTCAGTGTCAGTGTCAGTGTCGACCTGTGACAATTTTGACTTTGGCTATGACAACCGACACTTGTACTTAGCTCATATTGCGTGGGCACAAATATTATTTTATTACTAGGCAATGGAGTCTCTAGACCTTCTGTGCTCTGTTTTAGGAAGCAATGTTAGACTTTTAACAGGTTTTTGAAAAGTGTATATTTCAACGGTACATTTTTTGGTTTATTGTAAAATGTAACAGCTGTTTGTCTGTTCGGCGGGAATGCTGTATGATTTCCATACGTTTTTTTTCTAGAGAAGATTTTCTTCGCAAAAAAACTTCGGACTCCTCAAAGTTCTGTAGGTCATTGCAGTATATTTGATTGAATAGAGTCCTAAATTCAAACACGTATTATCAAGAAAAGCGCTACTTCTAGTTAGATTACAATATAGTGGTTAAAAACTTTTATGTGTTACCCTCGCCGCTTCAATTTAAAAATTCAGACGATGCTCTGAATGCTAATTTCACAGGGCTTTTTGGGCAACTGTTCTAATCTGAATACACGTATAAATATGTTGGTTGTATCTTTATTCATGTGGAAAGATTTCAAAACAAAGGGCAAAGGGCTTTTCTTAACTTAATGTCCTATATATCCTAGATAGGGCAGAGGGCGTCCACAGATGTCCTCCATCATAATCGCTCTTGAGCTTCATCCTTCACCTCGCTCCATGTCATTCCGATGCTCGTCGCTTCTGCTAACAAGGTGCGACGCCAGGTTTGACGGGGACGGCCACGCTTTCTTTTCCCTTGGGAATTCCAGTCCAAAGCTTGCTTGGGTATGTGATCGGGACCCCTTCGGAGCGTGTGGACAATCCATCTCCACTTGCGACGCTCGATCGGGCTCTCGTGGCTTTTTCCAACAGCTCTACATTGGAGATGGTCTTGGGCCAGTAAATTCCGAGAATGCGACGAAGACAGCGGTTGACGAAGACTTGTATTTGGCGTGAGATCTCCTTTGTTACCTTCCACGTTTCGCACGCGTAGAGCAGCACGGATTTGACATTGGGCACGAAGAGTGTTGGACATTGGACCTTTTGAGTTTAAACTGACCCGAAGTCAGTTACCGCGATTGCCAAACAGGTCTCAGCTGCACGAAGGTTGCTCGAGCTTTGGCGATCCGTGAAGCGATGGGCATGTAGATGAAACTATTTATATCAACAGACCTGCAGCCTTATTGCGTTACGACTGCGAATTAACAATCGACCAATCACATGCGAGATGAAAGACGCGATGTTTGATTGTTCATACTCTTTGCACTTTGCCTTGCCGAATTCATTACAGCCTTATTGATGTTGAAGCGATGAAATTTGGTTAAAGAGTATCTTTTGGTAAATTACTGACAAGTTTGTTTTTTTGACGATCTTTTCGATTTTATGTTAACCAGTTACTGGTTTGTGGAGGTCTGAAACTTCTGAAAGGTCATCGATCCACAGTCGTCACGTTTCCATCTTTTTGACAAACCGTCTTCCTTGACAACATTTAAAAACCGGCTAATACCGATAAGACTGGAAGCTGAACCCGAACATATTTGGGAAAAGGCTGGGCAGATAGACTATTTGTTTATTTTTTTAACAACGTATCAGTTTTCCTCGTTCACAAAGTATTGCTGCTGATATCAGTTAACATAATAATAATCGGTTATGTTATTTTACAAGAGAGACGACAATAAACCAAACGTTACTTTCAATAGAGAGCAACAAAGTTCAGTATATTGTATAGATTGTATCTGTCTCATACAGGACTTTGATTGTTACAACGAAATTATTCGGCAGATGGAATTGCGACCGACACGCTCGTTTTGAACAATTAACATATTAGATTGCTCACACCGTGAGCTTGAGGATTACCTTGTCGGGTGTAAGTTTTTTGTGCTTTTCCGTTCACAATTTCTCAGCAACAGCTCGGAGTGACTTAGTCGGCGGCGGCCGCTGAGTTTCGTCCTCAAATTAATTATCTATACTAATACTAATATACTAAATACTAATACTACTAATGAGGAAAGATTTTTTTGTTTGTTTGTTTGTTTGTTTGTTTATATCGAATAGGCTCCGAAACTCCTGGACCGATTTGAACAATTCTTTCACCAATAGAAAGCTAAAATAAATCCTGAGTGACATAGGCTACTTTTTTAGCCGGAAATTGGGTCCTGTGGGGTGGTCCACGGGAGCGAAGCCGCGGGCAACAATATTTTTGAGTGGTGGAGCAGGAACAGCATGTTTCCAAACATTCTTATCTTGAATATAATCATCTAATGTGTATTATGCTTGTTTACAAAGTGTGCTTTTAACAAAAGTTTAAAATTTTCTTTCATTTAGCTTTAATATATTATATCACGAGGTATTTTGTTATAGAATTGAACACAGTACCCCATAAAAAGTGTGTATACTGCTAATATATAAGATGGTTGATCCGTTCAGACGTTCTGGCGTGATTGAGTAACAAACATACATGTATGTATATATATAATCCAAACATTCACTTTTATAATATTAGTAAGAAGTAGGATAGGATAACACGCTCTGCAGAATCCATTTAAACAGACCAAGCCATTAGAACACGTATATTAGTGCAGCAACTTACCCAATATACGCCTTTATGAATCCGAACGTGGCGCAATATGCCCACCCTGATAGTTTTATAGCCCTCAGCATATTTTTTATTTTTAACACGTCCATCGCGCTTGGACGTGCATTATGCCTGTTATAGTCATTATTATAGCCATAGTGTATATGTAAAAGAGAAAAAAAATGCCAATTGAGTACACAGTGTGAACCCATGTGCTTTTTAAAACGCTTTTATTAGCTTGGTATGTATGTATCTATGTATCGAAATCTTTGAACGTGATTTTCACCGCTTTCAAAACGTCGGATTGTTTTGAAACTTTGCACACTTGTCACATTAACATCAAGCACCTCACACTTTTTAGGGTTCCGTACCCAAAGGGTAAAAACGGGACCCTATTACTGAGATTTCACGATCCGTCTGTCTGTCTGTCTATCCGTCTGTCACCAGGCTGTATCTTATGAACCGTGATAGCTAGACAGTTGAAATTTTCACAGATGATGTATTTCTATTGCTGCTATAACAACAAATACTAAAAACAGAATAAAATTAATATTTAAGGGGAGCTCCTATACAACAAACGTCATTTTTTTGCCGTTTTTTGCTCGATATTAATAACGGCAACAGGTAGACGCTTGAAATAATCACAGAATATTTAGTTGTATATTAACTTCAAAAATAATAATTATTAAATTAAAATAAAATAAATTAAGGCTCCCATACAACAAACGTGATTTTTTTGCCGTTTTTTGCGATAATGGTGCGAAACTCTTCGTGCGCGAGTCCGACTCGCACTTGGCCAGTTTTGCGATAATGGTCCGGAACCCTTCGTGCGCGAGTCCGACTCGCACTTGACCGGTTTTTTTTACATTTACATTACACTATTAATGAAAAATTATTTTTTACTTTTTAGTTTGGTTTCCGTTAGAGCGTGTTTTTTTTTGTTTTTTTTTTTAACTATTATTTATGTACACAATGACTTACATATGTATGTTTGCGAGTAGAGTTGACTTGGCAAAGGTAATGTTTGAGGAGATACTTGCTTGTAAATATTGCGAATCTAAAGGATCTATCGATGGGTAGGGATCAGATAATAAATACCTACAAAATTACTTCTACTAAAATTAAAAAATTAAATAAGCCTTTATTACTGTTACTCTTTACATTCTTATTCTTACATTTTATACTAATCACTATTTACATTAATACTTGTTACACCTAATTATGGTATTTATAGTATATCAGTAATCGGTTTAGTTTTCTGTAACAGCTTGTCTCTCGACAAAGGCCTCCTCCAAGGACTTCCATGCAGCTCGATCTCTAGCTATTCGGAACCACTTAGGACCCGCCACTTGCCTGAAGTCGTCTTCCCAACGCTTATATTGTCTCCCTTTATTTCTTGTATCGCCCCTAGGGTACCACTGTTATTATTTTGGTCCACTTTTCTTTCGTATCCCGTAACATGTGTCCTAGCCAACGCCATTTTAACTTTCTTCTAACGATAGGCGCATTTTTGTTTTTTTTTTTGGTTTTTATTGTTTTTAATTTCACTCTGTCACACTCTGCACTTCGTTCGATGCTGTTCTGGCACACTTTTATTTTATTCGATAGCTGATCCGTTAAAGCCCACGTTTGACATCCATAAGTTAAGCACGGGCGTATGCAAGTGTTATATACAGTTCTTTTAATTTTTATAGACATCGGTAGATTTGTACTCCTTCTAAAATCAAAATCATAATATTTTTATTTCATCTAAACCATATACTTGAAGATACTACCATACCATACCATAGCTACCATATACTAGCTAGTTGCAAATTCGCAAGCGTCAGTAAGCCTCTATGGAGAAGAAAGTGCAAGCAAGAAACTCCATGGACGTTCTTTTTTTCGCCATCAATAAATTGTAATTACAAGTATTTGGTTACATCATTCTTGTTGAACAATTACACACAGATCTCTGTTTAGACTGGAAGTCTAGGTAAAACAGTAGGACTGGGGAAGAATATAATTTATGTCTGGCAAGGCTCATTATAATGGGCTGGGTCAAAGGTCTTTCACAACGAAACCAGACGAAGTCAGACTAAATTCACAGGGCTGTTGGAGGGAGCATTCGCCGAGCGATCCACGCTGCAGAAGACCGCATAACTTGTAGACGCGTTGTCAGTAGTCGCGATTCTCAGCACTAAAGGTTCGACGAAGAAGAGGAAGAAGTTAAAACATGTCTTGCAAAGATAGTGCTTCTTCCAAATCCCATCATCCCTAAGTTTTCCAAACATCTTAATCCTGGCTCCGATCACATTGAAACTATTCGCATTTCAACTTGAGTCGTCGGCTCACTTAACAACTATTATATGTTCAAACTTGTTACGAGAACAAGGGATGATAGAAAGCTAACTTTTTAAGCTTAGTTATATTGATTACTAATCACAGAAATCGCAGTTGGTCCCACCTATCATTTGAAGATCTTTGACAGACATTACGGGTAGCTAGAATCCGGATAATCTGACACCAGTCTTGCTAAGGGGTATCGCGTGACTCAGTTACTGGGTTGTGGAGGTCAGATAAGTAGTCGCTCTATGTAAAATACTGGTACACCGCTGCATCCGGTGAGACTGGAACACACAATGTTACTTTTATATTGTTTTCTCTTTATATTATCGTTGTTTAGTCTAAGTTTTATTTTATTATGTTTATGCTGTGTGCTCTAGTGGCTTGAGTCAAATAAATGTGATTTCTTTCTTTCTTTCTTTCTTTCCTTTCTTTCCTTTCTTTCCTTTCTTTCCTTTCTTTCCTTTCTTTCCTTTCTTTCCTTTCTTTCCTTTCTTTCCTTTCTTTCCTTTCTTTCCTTTCTTTCCTTTCTTTCCTTTCTTTCCTTTCTTTCCTTTCTTTCCTTTCTTTCCTTTCTGACCTTTATTTCCTTTCTTTCCTTGATTTTTTTATTCCTTTTCTTTCTTTATTTTCTTTCCTTCCCTTCATACTTTTCTTTTCCTTTGTTTTCTTTCTTTCTTTTCTTTATATTCTTTTTCTTTATTTTCTTTTTTTTTATATTTAGTAAAAGTCTTCACTGATTAGTTAACTTTGAAACACAGCTAGTAATCTGATAGGTTTATGACAGCTTTGACTTACTTTAACTACTTGAGTGCCCGAAAAGTGGATCCACGCAAGACAGAATGGCTTTTTAATTGTTTCTGTAATTACAGCATTCAACCAGTTCGGTGACATCTTGACAATGCTTGAATTAAAGAGCACTAACGAATTTTCCAACGCTCATTTTAGCCCCAAGAGTTGAAAATGCAACAGTCAGTACATGTTGTAAATTAAAATCAAAGCGGGCTTTATTCACAGTTATAGAAGAAGAAACTAAAATTGTCTTCAAAAGTTCATCAGGGAATGGTTTGTCTAGAACAAATCGCAATCCAATACGACGATGATAAACTGCGTACCGTCATAAAATGGTTTACTGCAAGATTATGGGATTATTATATTCATGAATTCGTAAATGAAAAGCAATTTAAAGACTATACACAAAAAATAATGACTTGAAAGAAAATAGCATATTGCCCCGGAGTAGAATTCTCACGTCTCGCGGTTGTTTGTCGACAAACATCGAGCGCCGAACAAATATCTGAAGCCTACGCAAATATTAGTCTAGATGAAATCGAAAATGCACAAGACGCCTACTCTATACATATACAGGCTGTTAAAAGTTAACTAAATGAGAAAAGAAAAATAACAGAAACAGCAAAAATCACAAGGAAAATAAATAAAATATAGAAAAAAGTTAAGAATTACAAAAATTATCTAAACAAACTCACCCTTTTTTGCGACAGAAATTACAGAATCGCCACCTGCTAGTTACTATAAACATAACAAAAAACTTTTAGAAAATGCTTTACATTGACATCTAAAAAGAAAAAAATAATTGCTTACTAGTAGATGGTAAGGGTTCTATATAGGCAGTGTTGTCTCATCCCATACAAAGAAACCGTGCCGACGTTCTATACTGATTATTCAGATATTTTTTTTGTACATTGATCGCTTTCGGTCCCGTTCCGTTCCGATCCACGGATATAGATGGTGATCTATCTATCGCTGTGGAACGGAACCGAACGCGATCGATTTACAAAAAATAATCGGTATAATCAGATGAAAAACGGTTTCTTTGTATGGGATGAGGCATCTGTATGCTAGTATTATATTATCTGTGATATAGGTGAACTATACTTCCATAATTAGTACAGTTGAAGCTACGCCAAATAGCAATAGTTTGTCAAACGATGCTCCGATCTCGTGCTCTCTCGATGCTCGATCCATTTACCCAATTAGAGACATGTAAAAGAACCGGAATAAAACTCTCTTGACATAACTTATTCACAATCTGGAGTTACGAGTCCCGATTTATTAGCGACATTACCGTCCTATGTATGACAAGGACTTGGAAAGTGGTCGTAAAATTTTGTCAGGGAGACGTAAATTTAGGATGGCTTGATGAAATACCGCCTTGTTTGAAGAGACAGGATTGTGAAGAGGTGTTCAACAGAATTTGATAGTTGAATTTGGGCTCGGCTGTGTGCCGACCTAATTTTAATGTTTTACTACCACCTCTTGTACACCCTGTGGGGAGCCACCCGCACCTGATGGAATTCTGAGACTGTTTATACCTCACCTACCTACTTCAGATGGCGAAACCAGCCTGATAATGGGTAATGTTCTATTTTCTATAAATAGATGAGTAAAATACTCTTTGTTGTAGCATAACTGGATATCTGAAAAGTTCTAGAATGTTACAAAAGGATAGAGACCAAGGTCGTACTTGCAAAATCGAGTACCAGGGCTTCCAAGTACGTCTACTTTAAGAAACAAGGGCTCGGGATACTTTTAAGTATTTTCTATCTGGATAGGAAATTGACCCGTAATGTTGTTTGAATAAGGAGCACAATCGCGTTTTTAAGTAAATATCTACTTACAGATGATTGAACTTCCTACCTCCATGCCAAGTCCTGTTGGAATAAAAAATACTTGCATAGGAAATTGAAACGTGACTTCCTATAAATATGGAGCACAATCGCCTTTAAAAATAAATACCTACTTACAGACGATTAAAGTTTCTACTTCTATTCCATCCAAGAGCCCTGTTGGAGGAAAAAATACTTGCATAGGAAATTGAACTATGACGTCTTATTAATAAGGAACACAACTCGCGTTTACAAATAAATACTTGCAAAGGCAAACCATTAAAGTAAAAATACTTTCATATGAAATTGTTCCGTGGACCCTTACAAATAAGGAGCATGATCGCATTTGCGAAAACTAACGCGGTATTGCAGAACCGTGGACTCGCCCCGACGGAGCGAGTCCGAGTAGCCGTATAAAATACTTTGAAGTCTTGCAAGTATTACCTGGTGTACGTACTTGGAAGCAAATACCTGGTGTAACATCCTGGTCGAGTAAATACGTACCTTCCCTAAGTCAAAACGATAATTTTTATTACAAAAAACTTGGATAAACTTAACGGAGATGGATATACCATAGAGCAGCTGCTGTCCAGCTTTCTAAAAAGAAGTTATAATCATTCTTTGAACTTTAAAACGTGTATAATTTGTTTACCTATCCTTAACAATCCTATAAATGCAAATCCATTTACGTGAACGCGTGTCCCACTAAATAAGTTGCTTCTATTTTAGCGCCGTATAATGCTGTTCTTTTAACTTAATTGCCATCAGCATCCAATTGAATAACAATGGCTCTGATCCGATTGTGTCCGAGATTACTGCCGGTTGCTTAACGATGTTAGATGCAGTCTCCGCTTACAGGAAATTAACACATTGATCTTTTTCATTGCCTTTGCTGGTAGCTGGTTCGGATACCAAAGATTGATTAAATTGTTTAGTTAAATTTAGTTTAATGTCTTGCTTAAATCTGGTTCACTAAGAGCCCGTTACTGAATTAAGTATTTGGAGTAAAGAACGTCTCAAACTGTAATGCCAAAGTTTTTCAGGATAAGTAGAGTTTTAAAAAACGAAGCATTATGGAACTTATTAAAAACTGATTAGCAGATTCTTAATTCAAATTATTTATAAAAAAGTTTGAATTTAATATTATTAATTGGTTGCTAAATAGCGTCAGATTTTTATACATATGGGTGCAAATTCTTAAGGCGCTATATACGACCCAATGTTAACGCAGTACTGGCCGGGCGCCCGCTCGATGCCAAAATATCAATATTGAACCTCATTTTGAACAGTTTTGTTTGCAAAATATTATTTGATTTACATATGCTATGTTAGTTATGAAGAAATTCCAGCCATCAATTTTTCTGTGTAAAAATATTTTTAAACATCCAAGTCGTTGAGTTGCGAAGAAATATCGTGTTAACTATATTTTTTTTAAAACAAAACTATTAGTTACATGAAAAAACCTTGTGTTCAAAATTATGTACATGAATCAATAGTAAATATTTTTTTTCCAAACCTTTTAACCAAGCTGTTACTAAGGAGTATGCTTTAGAAAGTCATCGTTTTACGGCACTAAAGCGTATGTAGGCCCTTAATTCAGAAATCAGGGTTTATTTAGATTCGAGCAACCAAACCAGCAATAGAGTTAACGTAAAGATTTATTCTATTTCAAGTGCTTAGTTTGCAATCGAATTTCTATTCAAAAGGAAATATTATAATGAAATCAAAATTCAAATATTTCTAGAACGACGAAATGGAAGTTGCTTAGTAATTTTTTTCCGATAATTCTGACATGCATTTTTGTATATCGAGTGCTATATTTCTGACTTTATAGAAATATGTACCTTATGTCTCGAGAACGTTTATCGCTGACACAGCTATTTGTATTTGAAGGGTGGTTTTCGCGAAGGGCGTGAAATGAAGATAGGGGTCTACAAGCCTAAGGCGCTAGGGGAGATCGGTGAGGACTATCGAATCTATCGATCCTTTCACCCTTGACTCTCCAGACCAGAAATACATAAGAATATGATATAGATACTACAACTGCTCACTTAAACATTACTTCGTCGGCCATATAATATCCAGAGCCTTTAAGAAATAGAATTATACATAGGCACCACACAACAGCAACAAACATGGAGTAAAAGACAAGAAGAAGTGCAAAGACAAATTGCGCTGGACGCACCCATGCCGAAAGTGTTACCAACTCAGCATTTGCTGGGCATCAGACACCCAGCGCTGGTTTTCACTTAGCGCCCCGTAGCGACACACGGACGTGGGTAACAAAACAAAAAAAGAAAAATAATCCGTACATAATTTGATATGAGTGATATGATATAAGGATGTGTAAATAAATAATGTTCAATTAAATAATAGAAGAATAAGTGTATAGTGAGCTAAAATGTGCGTGTGTGTGGGTTGTTACGAAAAAGAAAAGAATATAATAAATACAAAATCATTCACAAAATACCCTACCACCTTATCACAAATAACAAAATAAGAACTAAAAAGAATAAGAATAAGATAGAAAGTGACAGTGTCTATCAGCTATAACGATTGTCGAAATATCAAAAATGTATTTAATTGACATGCGCTAATGTCACGTGGTCAATTCCAAACTTTTCGGCATTTCGACAATGGCAGACAGAATCACAAAGTATAATTTGTGCCGCAATTCTGTCTGAATATAAACAGTTGGAATCAATATATCCACCAGAACAATAACTGACAATATTTGCCACGTTTCAGATACCATCCATAACACATTAATTGTGTTACCACAAATATTAACCTTGAACACGACACGCCGAGGAAATATCAGAAAACGGAGACGGTACCATAATGTCAACTGAGCAAATATTTCCAGATATTCCTGCAGCTTCCGACATACTACAGAAAGACGAAAATAAACCTTACAGTAGCAACACTAAAGCTGAATTTGATTTGGAAGCAAATAACGACAAAACGGTTTTCAAATTCGCTCATATGTTGGGTTACAAACGGATACAGTTTTCTTTGGAAGATGTTCAGCAAATATTAATGTTGAATATTTTCTTTGTTGAAGACTATTTGAAAAGTATTATAGTAGGGTATTTAGCTGTCAAGGCTGGACTTGCCGAGGTCAATATTTATATTATTGGTTTGAGAGTATTTGGCCCTTTTATTAGAGTCCAGACGAGCTCTGTCATAAAGACTAATGTTGGTTATAGTTCACTGTCTACTGTACTGACAGCTAACTTAAGTATTCATTCACTACTGAGATGAAATGCTCTTAGCAGTTTCTACTTTGTTGTGTTTGTTTCAGGCCCGTTTCTGCCAACTTAGACTTAAATTATTGCTAGACTTTAATGTTGCTTAAAGATTCAAGAGCTTTGTCTGTCCTTGTTTCAAATTCCTTTTAAATAGATAAATTGTTTTGCCTTCCAGTTTAGACATATCACACTCACTCATAAGTTAGATGAACATGAAAAACATACTCGTTGGATATATCCAACCAAATCCCCGGATTAGGTAGCTAACCAGTAAAATTAATTTCAAACACAATTGCAATGGCAAGGATTTCAATTTACGAATGGATCCTGTGTACTTTGACGTTCTGTTGGTGTTTTGTTTAATAATTCCGTCCGGCGTTTCCACTCCAATTTGATTTGCCATCGCAAACAAATTGAGTTCATTTCGCTCTTACCTGATGTAATTTACCTCGGGTTTACGGGCACTCTTAACACCTGCAGTAATAAATAAACACGCAAGCGTAAAACTTTTAGAACTAAATAAAATAAATCATATTAAAGCAGCTGTTTTTATAGTTTCAAAGTCTCTGCTTCTTTTTACTAAAACACTTTCTGCTTTAATAGACTTATTCAACGAAGGTTCATAATGTAAATAGACAGCGAACTGGTTACTCCGTTTCTTTATAGTACATTGTGATACAAGGGTGGAAAGTAGGTTATTGCAAACGAGCTGTCACTAACAAGCCCGAGCCGAAGGCGAGGGTTTTTAATGACACGAGTTTGCAATAACCTACACACCCGTGTATCACACGACATTTTTCAATACAGTTGTGAGAAATAGTAAAAACACATCAAAGAATTAGATTTGTTTATTCACAAAAAGTAAAATTTTCAATATGGCGCATTTTTGCAACTGGACATATTTTTTTACAAAGAAAACAGCCTATACAGCTTATTCGATTTTTGACAAACGTTGATTTGATAATAATTAACTTAAAACTGGTAATTAAATATTTTAAAAAACTTTTTATAAACTTTTGAGAATTCAATGCTAAAACGTACGGAATCATTCATTTTTCCTCGTATAAAATCTATCCCATTTTATTCTATGTATGAAAACTTCTTGCTACTAAACTTTTTTAAATTGACTTATAATAATGGCGCGTTTTTACAACTGGACATATTTTCTTTTCAACGAAAACAGCCTATAAAGCCTATTCGATTTTTGACAAATGTTGATGTAAAAATAATTAAATTAAAACAGGTAATTAAATATATTAAACAACCATTTAGTAGCAAGGAGTTTTCAAACATAGAATAAAATGGCTTAGATTTTCTACGAGGAAAAATGAATGATTCCGTACGTTTTAGCATTGAATTCTCAAAAGTCTTTTAAATGGTTGTTTAATATATTTAATTACCAGTTTTAATTTAATTATTTTCACATCAACATTTGTCAAAAATCGTATAGGCTGTATAGGCTGTTTTCGTTGAAAAAAAAAATGTCTAGTTGCAAAAACGCGCTATAAGTCAATTTAAAAAAGTTTAGTAGCAAGGAGTTTTCATGCATAGAATAAAATGGGATACGATTTTATACGAGGAAAAATTACAGATTCCGTACGTTTTAGCATTGAATTCTCATTTTTTTTAAATAGTTGTTTAATATATTTAATTACCAGTTTTAAGTTAATTATTTTCACATCAACGTTTGTCAAAAATCGAATAGGCTGTATAGGCTGTTTTCTTTGTAAAAAAAATATTTCCAGTTGCAAAAATGCGCCATATTGAAAATTTTATTTTTTGTGAATAAAAAAATCTAATTATTTGATTTGTTTTTACTGTTTCTCACAATTGTATTGAAAAACGTCGTGTGATACACGGGTGTGTAGGTTATTGCACATTGTGATACAACTCGTGTCATTAAAAACCCTCGCCTTCGGCTCGGGCTTGTTAATGACAGCTCGTTTGCAATAACCTACTTTCCACCCTTGTATCACAATGTACTATTAATGCGTGATATTGCAGCTTTAAAAAAAACATCGAACATTCCATTTTCGACTTTTAACTGGCCGCAACAAATTCCTACAATCACCAAAACGCCACAAGATCGACCGTTCCAAATTCAAATTCAAATTTATTATCTGCCTAGCTTAGTAACCGAAAATTAATCCAATTCTGATTCGAAGATTACATTTGGGTTTGTACGGATACAATCGATTCAATTCGACTGATACCCGTCGATACGTTGCAGATTAGCTTTGCGGTCCTCGGATACGGGTATTTGATTAATTGTGTATAGAGAATGGACGGCATCATCAGTCAGGATTAATAAATGTATGCTGACGGTAGCATGATTCTGCAGAGTCAGAAGCTTGAGATCTGACACCAGTCTTGCCAAGGGGTACCGTGTTACCCAGTTACTGGGTTGTGGAGGTCAGATAGGCAGGCGCTCCATGTAAAACACTGGTACTTAGCTGAATCTGGTAAGACTGGAAGCCGACTCCAATATAGTTGGGCAAAGGCTAGGCAGATGATGGTAGCATGATTCTGCATAACTAACCTACGGTGTACTGTTGTGATTGAGAATATAAAAGAAATACGGTACTACCTTCAACTTCGCAACAATATTTGCGTAATGTAGTATAATTTTCGTCGCTTTGTGCTAAACGGTCCTCTTGGCGAGTCTTTTGCATAAACAATGTAAAATATTCAATGAAAGTAAAACCCAGACAAAACTGCTTTGTCTAACGCGATAAAATGATCCAATCAAAATGTAATTTCAGAGGTTGAAGTTTTCTTTTATTATTCTCGCGTTTGGCCACTATCTCACCCGATGGTAAAAGCGACGTCGACCACATCGACAATGGAGCACGCTCGCCTAGATGAACCTATTCACTCTTGATTTATAGACTTTCAAATACCAATTGAAAATTAGCGGTGGGTGCTTGACGTCCAGCAAAATGCTGAGTTGGTAATTCTTTCGAAATGGGCGCGTAATTTTTATTGTATATTTTTATTATTCTTCTCTGTGATTGTTGCTGTTATGTTGTTTCTTTGTCGAATAAGTGTTTTCTGTTCTATTATATTTTCTATACGTCCGCTAATACATACTTTGGTAGAGTATTCATCATTCCTTAGCTTTTCATCAAACATTTTGTTACTAATCTATAACTTTCTTTATCCTTTTCTTCATCTATTGATCCATTGTTTCAAGGCACATATTCTGTCACTGCAGCTATTTCAAGCACATCAAAGTCACCAATAATTTCGCCTTCCTATCCATTATTAAGAACCGACTAACCGGCAGGGGTCAAACAACACGCGACAGTGCCACAAATAGCCACATTCATCATTCCTTAGCTTTTCATCAAACATTTTGTTACTAATCTATAACTTTCTTTATCCTTTTCTTCATCCATTGATCTATTCTTTCAAGGCACATATTCTGTCACTGCAGCTATTTCAAGCACATCAAAGTCACCAATAATTTCGCCTTCCTATCCATTATTAAGTACCGATTAAACGCCAGGGGTCAAACATCACGCGACAGTGCCACAAATAGCCACCTTATTTTAGGTGGCTATTTACCGTCGATCGATACCGCAGCGGGATGGTGGCAGGTAGGATGCCACGTGCCGAGAGAACAGTCACGTTGATAGCTTAACTTGAAGTATATTGTTTGATGATATTGATGGCAGTTACATTCATGACGGTATAGATTGCAAGAGTTTGGTAAAAGCAAAATCGAATGTAGAGGCAGGTGTGTTTGGATCACAAGTGGTTTAATTAATTTTTAAATTCCATTAAAAACGGCACAATGACGGACTTAATGCCTTAGGAATTCTCTACATGATGGTGCATTGTTCTAAGCGTAGAAAGAAAAAAGTTTTCAATTCCTTTTCGCAAAGACTGCAAGCCGCAAACCACAATATGGCAAGTGACTGCAATAAATTGTTGTGTTGCAAATAGTTAACTGCCTATTATATTCTCAAGTTATTTTACAAAACCACAGCTGCAGTCATGTATTTATTTTTCAAATTCCTGCGCAGCATATTTCGAACGCCCTGATATATTCCATCACGTACCTTCAACAGAGGTGCTAGATGGAGCAGGCTCACCTCTGGGTCTATTTTTGCCAATATTCCCTCAAGATGCTTACGCAAGCAATATAGCTGCCTCTCTTTGAAATATAAAGCCATTTTATCTTGGCCTAAGGAGGCTGGTTTATCTGCGTGCGACTGTATCGGAATACTAATACAGAATATATCTTTGGACATATTTTGTGGTTTGGGCTGAAGAATGGATTACGTGGCAAACGTTTTTATATTGAGCTTTTTTAGGGTTCCGTACTGTTATATCTCCCCAATGTACCCTATAGTACTTACTCAGCACCTAACCAGCATCGTCAGCTCCTCATCATCATTTCCTCACACTTCCCGTATCCAGACCTCAGTCCCGCAGTCAGTCGTCATCCATCCGTCAGACCATGCACACGTATCCTGCCGCGCATCCTCGATTATAGTAAATTACTAGTTAAATAAATCCCTTAATTCCAGCAGTAATAATTTCCTTTTTTTAAAGTGGTTTTAAATACCCATTCTAACAGTACCCAAAGGGTAAAAACTATTACTAAGACTCCGTGGTCCGTCTGTCTGTCACCAGGCTGTATCTCATGAACCGTGATAGCTAGACAGTTGAAATTTACACAGATGATGTATTTCTGTTACCAGTATAACAACAAATACTAAAATCAGAACAAAATAAATATTTAAGTGGGGCTCCCATACAAGAAACTTGTTTTTTTTGGCGTTTTTTGCGGTAATGGTACGGAATCCTTCGTGCGCGAGGCCGACTCGCACTTGGCCGGTTTTTCTGCTTATAGTTGTATTTATTTATAGAATAGAATAGGATATAATTATTTTTATTATGTACACCATATAAGTAACAGAAAGTATAGACGAAGAAAACATTACACTGGGTGACACAATGGGCGGCCTTATCGCTAAAAGCGACCTTTTCAAGACAACCTTTGGATGGATTTAAAAAATGAAAGGAAAGACAGTACTGTAGGTAGTCTTTGGTGTACTATTTATAAATAAATTAAAATAAAATAAATGAATTTATATTCGTTCTAATCCATAATAAAGCTTATAATTTTTTGTTTTTAGAACTAATTTACAAGTTAATTACAACATCCCAGTCAAGTTAACGGGCTATAGTTATTTCACCTTCCAGTTCCCGCCACTCGCGGTGACTAATCGATGACATAATTATGTGATAGCTTACCTGAGATCTGGTGCGCATCTGACAATGTTTACATGTAGGTATGTTAAATAGATTACTTATTGTCTTGTGATTGCATTGTCGGTTTATGGATAAGTTTAACAATTTGTTAACAAACATCAATGTAGTTTAAACTTTAAGACAGTTCGAGGTTCTGTGATCTCGTCTAAAGTAAAAGTTAGGTAAATCGCCATAATCCAGCCTGTATGCCGAAAATCATTCTCATCTAGAACTTGCCCACCTTTTACATACTATTTATTCAAATAGAAAAGCCGTATCTTACAAAACACTACACCTTCATAGCCAGCTTCCGTGAAATGGCTCCTAATCGTGAAAAAAGTCTGTACGGATATAAGCAAACTTTTTAGACGGCAAAGGAAAACTTTGACTGCAGGGAGAGTTCTGAAGCCGTACTACGAAGTTCCAATGCCGTCATGATACCCATGATACCGTTGCGAAAAAGGGATAGTACTATTCGGCCTGTATAGCTCCGTTTTTCTCACACCGGAATAATGATGCTTTAAGGTTACACTAGTCGAAAATTCTTCCGTATAAACGTAGTCTAGGGATTATGCCACTGTTTGAAAATGTACGTTCAAAATAAAAAGTGATATCAATTTGTCTCATCATTATCTAGCCATGTATGGAAACAAGAAAAGTCAAAAAGTAAATATTTGAAAGATATGAGCGTCGAAAGTTCCACATTTCGACACTAATTTTAACGCATTTTTGGGCGCGAATAAATACCATAAAAAGACGAAAAATTCCAAAACGGCCACCGTACAGGGATAGATTAGTAGTGCAACAATGCATATAATTTTATTTTGAACAAATACGTTTAGTCGTTTTTTCATGATATCCAGACTCCCAAAGGTTTAGCAGTTAGTAGTAAAGGTTTAGTAAGTTTGCAAAAGTGTGTATTCGAACGCAAACTAGATTCCTACTGCTCATCAAAGCATCCATCTCTTCCGCACGTGTTGTCGGTTGATATAAAATGCATTTTAACCCGCGCACAAAATAGTTCGGGCCGTTGACTAGTGTAACCTTCAGAAAAAAACGCGGTGAAGGGCTCTTACTGAATTTCCTAAGTGAAAAGTCATAATAATTCGAGGTTTAGGTCTCCTCCTTCAATATTGGGGTAGCATAAAAGATATTTTATAAAGTGATTAAGAAGGATAATATACTGTGACCCTATGTTTTCCTTTTTGATAACCGCTCTCGCCGAAATTTTTCTTTTAAGACATCATATTATTGCCCTTGAAATCGAACAGGCTTATATACGGAGATCCGTTGGTACCCCTTGGATACGGAGGGTTTCGAAGAAAATACCTTTTCAAGGGATATAAGGGACGGTCGATTGGGGTAATTAATGATTCTTATAGCGTATTAAAAGTGTAGGAAGACGGTTCTTTTTTTAGAGCATTGTTTAAATTACTTTTAGAGTAGTTTCGATGTGGGAAACGCGTCACTTTCATTACCTATGCCTCGAGTAAATTCCTTTGTTGGGTTCAGAAGTGTAGAGTGTAGTAAATGATAAAAACATATTTTTATAAGTAGAAGCGTGGTTAACCCTTGTTTAAGAACTTGTTCTTAAACAGGCATTTGACAGGGCAGGGTTACGGTCATCATCATCATATCAGCCGAAAGACGTCCACTGCTGGACATAGGCCTCCCCCAAGCGTCGCCACACTGACCGGTCTCGTGCGTCCCGCAACCAGCGGATACCCGCAACCTTCACCAGGTCATCGGTCCACCTGGTGGGAGGCCTTCCAACGCAACGTCTTCCGGTTCGCGGTCGCCACTCCAGAACCTTTCTGCCCCATCGGCCATCCGTTCTGCGAGCAATGTGCCCTGCCCACTGCCACTTAATTTTGTCAATTCTTCGGGCTATATCGGTAACCCTGGTTCTCTTGCGGATCTCTAAATTTCTGATTCGATCACGCAAGGACACTCCGAGCATAGCCCTCTCCATTGCCCTTTGAGTGACTGTAAGCTTTCTGATGAGGCCCATTGTAAGCGACCACGTCTCAGAGCCATATATAGGGTTACGGTAAGTAGATGAAAATAATGTGTTCGAAAATGAGTTTTTTTGGCTACAATTTGACAGAGAATTATGTCACCTGAAAAGATTCTCGTGATAAATATGCAATAGATGAATATGGTTATCCATTCAATCGTTGGCACCAAAACCAAGTTATGAAACTAAACAAAACTTTATCAATACTGTTATGTAAACACTAATCAAGTCGCGAGTAACTTGACATTGCTCAACCAATTTACTCTAACTTACACAAACGACACTAAGTTCTTGTATTTACCGGTAATCTTCAACATTACAGTTTAGTTTACGAACAATTCAGTGTTGACGTACAAGTTTTATCATTATACTTCAGCTGTACTTATTTTGTAACTTAGGTGCTGTAATGAGGTATTAAGGTTACAGTATACGATTTTTTTTCCATACAAACGTAGTCTAGGGATTATTCCACTGTTTGACGATGTACGTTCAAAATAAAAAGTGATATCAATTTGTCTCATCATTATCTAGCCCTGTATGGAAGCGAAAAAGTAAAAAAAGAAAATATTTGAAAGTTATGAGCGTCGAAAGTTCCATATTTCGACACTAATTTTAACGCATTTTTGGGCGCAAATAAATACCATAAGAAGACGGAAAATTGCAAAACGGCCTCCATACAGGGATAGATTAGTAGTTCAACAATGCAAATAATTTTATTTTGAACAGATAGATTTAGTCGTTTTTTTATGATATCTAGACTGCCAAAGGTCTGTTTATAAAATTTCGCGCGCTCAGTTTCGTCCTAAATCATTATCCATTTCGCTACAAATTTGCAAAAGTGTGTATTCGTACGTGAACTAGCTTCCTACTGCTCATCACAGCAACTATCTCTTCCGCACGTGTTGTCGGTTTATATAAAATGCATTTTAACCCCGCGCACAAAATAGTTCGTGCCGTTGACTAGTGTACCCTTAACTCGTTACCTCTTTGATGCTGGCAACTGATACTAATTTTGGAAGATTAATCATATTTGGAACGCTAGAAATATTTGAAGATATTTTTGTTTTCTTTTTGCATGGGACTTTGGTAAGAGCCGCCATAGAAAAAGCACATTTATGAAATAATATATATTTAAAGTTCTTTTTGCCTATTTTTTGACCTTCCGCAACTACGTCCCTAATGATAAATTAAAGAGGAATTTTGTAGCGAGACAGTACGCCGTTGTGAGAAAAGATAGCTATGTAGATGGACTATTTCTTTAGCATTCGTTCTATCTGCTAACAGTCTCCTACGAGGACAATAGTTACCTTAGCTAGCCTGGAAGTCCATAGATTGCTGTTTATGCAGTTAGAGACTCTTAAGGTCGGTAGACTAAGGATACTGATTGATGCAAAGAAAACTTGCGCAGGTGGAGATTCATGTCAAAGTTACAGTTACTGATGGCGCCAAACGTTGTATTTTTTTATTATTGATAGGCTCGCGCTTGACCACTATCTCACCTGATGGTAAGCGATGATGTGGTCGATGATGTAGTCCTAGATTGATATTGATGGCAGTTACATCCATGGCGGTACCGATTGCAAGATTTTGGTAAAAACAAAATTGAATGTAGAGGCAGGTGTGTTTGGATCACAAACGGCACGATGACGGATTTAATGCCTTAGGAATTCTCTACATGTTGGTGCATTGTTCTATGCGTCGAAAGAAAAAACCCCAACACTATTTTTATTTTATTTTATATAATAGGCCCACGTTTGACTACTATCTCGCCTGATGTTAAGCGATGACGTGGTCTACGGTGAAGCACGATTGCCTAGAAGAAACATATTCACTCTTGACTTAAAGACCCCAAGGTTGTAGCTATCAGGGAACAAAGACCCCGAAAGAGAATTCCACTCCTTAGCTGTGCGCACAATGAAAGTATTAGCAAAACGCTTTGTGCGTATGGGAGGGATGTCCACCATGTACCGATGGCGCATGGCCGTACGTCTTGTAGTCCGATGATGGAAAGGGCTAGTGCAGTTCTGTCGCACACTCCCCGAAATGTAACCGATAAAAAACCGACAGGCTGGCAACTCGGCGTCGATGTTCGAGGCTCTGGAGCTTTGAGGCGACCAGTGCAATAAGCCTTTTAGCCCATGGCACATTTTTATTTCATGCTACATAATTTGTCTAGTAGTAGACACGCTTCGATCGACAATCTATTGAACACGTAATTATTAATTGCTATATTTAGGTATAGCATTTGGGGTGGTAAATACTTTGTCCAAAGTCTTGAATATCTCTTAACTGGTCCTTAACTTTAATTTAATAATTAAAAGCCATGACAATATTCTCTGAAAATATCCATGCGTTTTCAAAGAAATTGTGCTACGGATAATCCGAGCCAACCGGCCAAGTGCGTGTAGAAAAATTCTTCTGTATAAAAAATTGTAAAAAAAGCTTACTTACTCAAAATATTGGAAGACAAAGGAATGAGAAACCACCAAGGTATCTCATTCCTAAATGTCTTCCAATATTAAAAAAAAAACAATAAATGCAGTATTTATCTACTCAACGAGTTCAATACAACGATTTCCCTCTCGATGGGGTAGGCCAAAGGCATTTTTTTCGCTGCCCTCTTTTGCTTTATGGAAGAAAACATTTTTTAAATCTTATAAAATGTTTTTACAATGCATGTCCTCGAAAAGAGCGTTTTCCAAGCAGCCAAACTGTGCGGAAAGTGTCACTTTTTTTACTAGTGCTTTTTACTTTACTGTATTTTTTTAATTTTTAACTCAAACGTCAGCCCGCCGCATAGAGTTTTTATTATTTGAGAAAAGTTTTAAAAATTATTTAAGTACAGATTATCATTCATATAAAAGGTAAAACAAAACTAATACTTGATTTAAGGCGTTTTTAATTACTGTAGATTTAGATTTTGATCAATAAATTAATTATAAATATTCATTAAATATGTTTGGCAGAATGAATATTTTATTCGTGCCTTTTTGCGTTACGGGCTCCAATTACACCCTTCGGGTACGGAACCCTTAAAAAAATTGTCGCAATGTCGTGACGCACCTATCTGTATTAGCCTTACTACTGCCTCTGACTTTCTGAAAGTTTTATCATCGGACTCAACTAATGCCTTTATTATTTCAAATAAGCTACACATAACACTACTTAGGCTGGACATATTTAATTCTAAATCCAGCTGTAAAGTTTTAATTGTAGTTCCAGAACAAACCCTAACAAAACATCCGTAGGTACTCTAACTGCCAGGTCCCAAAACACATGTGACGTCACAGCAAGCGTTTCAAACAACAGGCCAAAGTGTAGTCACGTTTCACGGGTCGTTAGTTTTTGACACACGTTTGAACTTAAAATTTTCAAAGGAGAGGGTGGTGGTGCTTTGAGAGCTAAGCTATAGTCTGGCTATATTTACCTACTAACATACTTATTTGCTATTTTTAGCCTTATAACTTTTCGAGTCTCCTCGAGTTACTCGAGCTTTGAAAAATGCCACAATAAGTTATTGTTCGTCTACATAAAGTAAGGACGATTTTTAGGGTTCCGTACCCAAAGGTTCACGATCCGTCTGTCTGTCTGTCTGTCCGTCTGTCACCAGGCTGTATCTCATGAACCGTGATAGCTAGACAGCTGAAATTTTCACAGATGATGTATATCTGTTGCCACTATAACAACAAATACTAAAAACAGAATAAATAAATATTTAAGAGGGGCTCCCATACAACAAACGTGATTTTCTTGCCGTTTTTTGCGATAATGGTACGGAACCCTTCGTGGGCGAGTCCGACTCGCACTTGGCCGGTTTTTTAATTTATTTATTAAAAGTTCATTAAACATAAAAGTTCTCTACCAGTCAACCAAGAGCGGTGGAGAAAAATAATTAAATATTTACAAAAGAAAAGAGGAAAAAAAAAAAAAAATGCGTTTTATTGAGATGACTCTGCTATTCGTATCGAAAAACTTCAAGGCATCTTAAAAGTATACACCATAGTAAGTTATCATAAGAAATATCAAGTTTCCAAATTGATATACAATATTAGCCAGTTCCTGTTCGGTCCCACTTCAGGACGAGGTCTATTTTCATACAGAGAAGACACAAGCATTATCAACACACTTGCTTATGGTGAATTGTCGATTTAAGACTCTCCTACATACTTGAACAAATAAAAGGAAGCCTGACTTCAGCTCTAATAAAAAAATAAAATAATGTTCTCACTGCTGTTAACTGTGAGACAGGCCTCCTCTCTGTGAGAGGGGCTGGTGGATGTCACATGTATTCGAATTTTTGTTTCTAGGACATGCCGGTTTCCTCACGATGTTTTCCTTCACCGTTTTGAGAGCAGTGGTGATGAAATAATTTACACAAAGTAAAGCGCCTGCCTGCGTTTGAACCCACGACCTACAACTTGTAAGTTGCGGCCGATACCACTAAGCCACCACTGCTCTCCAGATAAAAAAAATATGTGTCACATCGCCGCAAAATGGCCATCGCTCAACTCAATTAAGACGACGACTAACGCCAACGACCTTGAGGGAACAAAACGCGCACTCGTTTCACACCCGCGCGACCCAAAATTTTGTAGGTTTTTGTACTTTCCTTATTATTCTATGACTTTAAAAAAAGCCTCAGATTAAAATGTAGATAATTAAATTATCTTTGAGATGGTGTTGATTTCATTAAAATACGCCCAGCGATTTTGGTGTGTTTGTCGTGTTTTTGTCCGTTTTAGACATAACTTTATAAATTAATTACACGATGTTATACAAATAAAACTCAAAATTTGCTTACATCAAATTATTAAGAAAATAGTCTAATATAACATATTTTTTTTTCAAAGAATTACAACTAGCCATTTAGACGTGATTCTCAATTTAAAATCAGTTACTCAAGGGAATCGGCGCCTTAATGCAGAGATACCATGTAGCGTTGCTTATTGCAATTCTTTTATTTATCCATGCTTTCATCGCTCATCCTTTATTGTGACACTCCCTTTAGTCCTTACTTTATACTTACAGAAACGCTCTACAATTACAGCTCGCAGCGATCCTAGTTTGTTTAGTTAAAAAAAAATACTTTTGCATTATGCCTGCTAAACTTTTGCAGTAATTATTCTGACAGTTGATGTTACAAAAATGACGTGTTTCACGCGTGCTAAGTTATGAAGTCTAGACTAGACTAATTAAGTATTCAAATTAAAGGTCATTTCAGTGTTTAGCCTATCATTATTATTTTTTTAAATATAATGTTGTTTAGTATTTTAATAGTAGGTTTTGTGAGTGGAGCGATTAGAATTATCAAACCAAAGCCTTAATTTTTGTTTATAAGTAGGTTTAGGTAATGTTATAAATATCATTATAATGTTTTAATGAGGCTTTGTGAGTGGAGTGATTAGAATTTTCAACCCAAGCCCTTTATCGTAGGTAAAGTTTTGCTGTGTGCCGTTATAAAAAACATAGAAATTTCAATAAATTATGGACATGACCCCTGTATATTTAGCGACAGTTTTTATAATGTAAAGTAAGAAAATTGTATAAAAATCTATAGGTGTTAGGGTATTCATATGCGCTACCGATATATCACACGTTCAATCCCTAAAAATGTTCTTATTTTGGCAATTAATTACGGAATTATTGGCTATGTTGGTCAATTGTGATGTGGCAACACCTAGCAATGTATGGCAATACTAAGTTTGCATAGAAATTGCCCAATTTTAATTGTCCGTGTAATATTACTATCTTACATATAATTTATTTATAAATGTTAGTTACTCAACCACGCCAGAACGGCTAGACGAATTTGGATGAAATTTGGCTCTGAGATAGATTACAGTCTGGAATAGCACAGAGGATACTTTTCATCTCGTGAATATGTTCCCTCGGGATTATATTATCTGTGCCTCGGGATAGTTTTCGACTTACACGCGGGCGAAACCGCATAAATTCCAATTGCTGGATCGGGCATAATTTAAAAAAAATAGTCTTAAGAAAATTCTTAAAGGAGGATTGAAGTTATTAGTCTTATTTGCTGATTATTGAAGTTATTTGTGAAACGAGGCAGGTTTTTTATATGATTTATCAAGGGCGAAGCCGGGGCGGGTCGCTAGTCCACTAATAAAACTAGTTATTATAATAATAAATCTTCCATTGTATGTCGTTGGAGCGGCATTTCTTTGAATATTTCCTGTTTTTCTGCACTAGGGTTGGAAAAGTGTGTCGATAGGCAATATCCGCCCCCCACTTATCATAATAATTGATCTTCATTGCAGTATTCTTCTTATTCTTTGCGGTTTTATTGAGAGCCTGTTTTCCATGCGTATTTCAAGGAAAAGGATGTTTTGTAGTGATTTAGATGAATATTTTATTTTGGAAAAGTATGACTGAATCGTGTCACGTGTGTAGTGGTTTCTCCAAATCTGGGAATAAAATGAAGGCTGTTACTGGCATTTCTGATTCAGAGACTGTACACATACCTAGTGGTATTCTATCAGCGACGATTGTCGAAAACTCGGAATGAGTTATGGAACTAGCTTCTGCAGTCGCTTCACTCGCATGAAAAGTGTTCCCCAACCCAAAATCAACAAATAAGACTACCTAATAACTTCAATCCCATTCTTTCTAAAATTTTCCTGACCTAGCAATTGGAATTTAAGTGCATTTGCTCTTCGTAATACCATGAAGGTGGAATGAGTTTTCCGTTGGCACCGCGCCAGCAATCTGTCACTACTTCATCGTTCAGCAGTACAACTTTCAAACTGTACTCGTTAGCACGTTTGCGTTTGCAAGAGCAAGGCCTTGGTCACACCTAATGTGCTTAATTTCATATTATCTGCCACCGCTTTAGTCCCGTAAAACGTTTGCTTCCTAAGGAATACTCCTTAGTAACGGCCTGGGTAAAAGGTTTGAATAAAATATTATTATTGATACATGCACATTATTAAAAAAATATAAGCAAAATGATATTTTTTCCTCTACTTTTGGATACTCTTCCAAAACTACAAAACTACTAAAAATATTTTTCAACACACTAGCTCATAAAGTGGCTCTAATTTCACCGCAATTAGGCACATAATGATACCTGTTATCCAACTTTTACTTTTTCATTGCTATTATTCACAAGTGAGTTATAGAGTTTTTTTTTTAATGTATTGGTTGAGTTGTAGTTTCGATACAAAAAAGATCGTGCTCAATAGTACAAATAAATTAATGTATTTATTGCTTGCTCATTTCATGCAACTTTGTATTTAAATAGATAATTTCAACTTGTACGTGCTTAATAAATAAAACTTTCACTCAAATATAAATTTTATTTGCTCTGTAATAAAGAAAATTGAAATTCCCTATTTTGTACGTGGCTAAAACACTATCCACGAAAAGCCAAAAAGAAATACCTCATTTTTTTATTCTATGGCTGATCGCCATTGTTTTTTTTTGCATTGCGCGCGCATAGGAAAACTGATTAATTTTGCCCGCCATTGCGAAAACATTTTCACAACTCGTTTTTACTGTTGAAAATGATGTTTTAGTATTATTTTCTTCGCAAATGTGTTAAAAAACTTCGTATGATACACGTGTGTATTGATGATTACCGTCATCGGCTCTCTTAAGACTCTCACACGGCTCGGGTCTCAATGGCACCTCAGCGGTAATCACCAACATTGCACATTTGTACCATAATGTACTATTACACAGAAAAAAATTTGCCTAGAATTTAAATAAAACATAAAAAAAAAACTTATTCTTTGATTTACATCAATTTGTAAACAAAACTGTCCAAAAGGAGGTTCAATATTGATATTCTGGCTCCGACCGGGCGCACGGCCAGTACTGCGTTAACATTGTGAAATATATACGCCTTAAGGTATGCCTAATTGTTTATAATACAGCAAGACCTGTTGATGGCAACTTCCTCCATTCAGTCGCCAAATCAACAAAAAAACCGGTCAAACGCGAGTCGGACTCGCGCATGAAGGGTTCCGTACCATTATCGCCAAAACGGCAAAATAGTTACGTTTTTTGTATGGGAGCCCCACTTATATATTTATTTTATTCTGTTTTTAGTATTTGTTGTTATAGCGGCAACAGAGATACATCATAAATGTGAAAAAAACAACTGTCTAGCTATCACGGTGCATGAGATACAGCCTGGTGACAGACAGACGGACAATGGAGTCATAGTAATAGGGTTCCGTTTTTACCCTTTGGGGACGGAACCCTAAAAAGGCCCTCCAATGGATTTCAATAAATACAAGCTTATATCTGTCAATTTGATTGATTTTGGAGAAAAGTACTTATAATATATTATATAAAGTCAATTATTAAACTGTTGGTGCTTTTCTTAGTTACCTTTATTTTAGGGTTCCGTACCCAAAGGGTAAAAACGGGACCCTTTTACTAAGACTCCGCGATCCGTCTGTCTGTCCGTCTGTCTGTCTGTCTGTCCGGCTGTCACCAGGCTGTATCTCATGAACCGTTATAGCTAGACAGTTGAAATTTTCACAGATGATGTATTTCTGTTGCCGCTATAACAACAAATACTAAAAACAGAATAAAATAAATATTTAAGTTGGGCTCCCATACAACGAACATGATATTTTTGCCGTTTTTTGCTATAATGGTACGGAACCCTTCGTGCGCGAGTCCGTCTCGCACATGGACGGTTTTTCTTAAAGTCTTTTCGTTTATCTTAACTTAATATTCAGCAGTTAGGTAGTTATTTCGATCTTTTTCGCCAATACTTTAGACATATAAAAAAACGTAAAGCTTGATATATATAGTTGAAAGTATTCATACTAGGTTTTATGTGTGTAAACTAGCAAATGTAAAGATTTAGTCGTTAGCACTGTTAACTTTTATCCGTCTAATCCGGTGGAGTTACGGATACTCCTAAGATTTAAGGCCGTACCATGGTCAAAAAATCAGATGAGCATTCCTATTGGCCTAGCGGCACTGTTGGCGCATGAATTACGGTAGTGAATACGCCCAGATTTTAGAATATTTTTTTTATAAAATCGAATATTGGTCTTTTGAAAAAAATAAAACTTACAAAATGTTCGTTATCAAATTGTCTATCCATTAGTGTTAGTAAAAAAAATAATTAATGAACATTTTACGAGGAGATGCATGCTATCAATAATTATTTAACTTTTTATGGATTTGTTGGAAGGAGATTTGTGAAACATATACCTCTTTAAGAAAAAAAGGGTACTACAATTTTAGAATCAACATTATGTAGAAATATAATATATTTTTATTAATTGATATTTATTTTTAAATAAAGAGTAGTCAGCTCTTAAAAACTGCACAAAAACGACTAGCGCGGCGTTTTGCTCGGGGAGGCGCCTTAACCAAAAATAACTTGAAATATGAAAAACAGTCTCTTATCAGTTTAACGAGGGAGCCAATCTAGAATTATCTACGCTCGATTCTTTGAATACAAGATTTATCAACCGAATAAACACGAGATCGAGCGTCTTCTTCCAAGGCTCGGCCGTGTCCTTTTGGCCTATTAATAACTGTTAACTGTCCGCTGCCCGCTGATCGTGAGCTCACGTCACAGGCTCACGTAATCATGCTTAACCCTCGCATGCTACTCACACTTGACTGGATTTACAGGTTATAATATGAAGTTTCTAAGAAATATACCAAAATGAAAGTGGTACTTCAAGGAAACGCTAGCAAATTATGCGAATAATTGGATTTATTTATGCATCAAGAAGGTATAGAATCTCTCGAAAGGTTACGTTTTCCTTTCATCCGCCTTTTGAAGCGAACCCACCGGATTTTCTAGGGTTGAATTAATTAGATTGTTAAACTTTTCTTGAAAATGTTATATTGTGGTTTATTTGCCGACTTTTTCTAAAATCAATACATATAATAAATCTGTAGAAAAGTAATTTTTGTACATCGAAAATATTTCCAAAAAAAATAGCCAGGGTGTTAAAGGATAACCAACAGAACCTATTCCCAGATTTTTTGGAATTTTTGTCTGTTTATTTGTGCACGCATCACGTGAAATGTACGAAACCAATTTAGATAATTTTTACATATAAAAATTGTGCGTAACTTGAAGAATTACTTAGTTTTTGTTTTATCGCAATCGGTTCACTCTATCAAAAGTTAGATGAATTTAAAGTGTTAAAGAAGTAAAATTAACACAACACACGCATTTCAGATACTTTAACAGTTGAACTCGGTATTCAATAGATGGCGTTGTGCATTTGAAGTCATTTTCTGAATGGCGGTGTTAAGATTCTCCGCGAAACAATGATGACTAAAGAAAAAAAATTGTCAAGTAGGTAAGTAGGCTAAGCGGGAGGGTAAGTAGGATAGGGTTGGCAGACAGATGACGAGAGCGAAGCCGCGGGCACAGCTAGTATTACATATTAATTGTCGCTTGGCCCTTTGCAAAGATAAAGTTTAAAGAAACATGAAATTTAATAGCGTTTCATCAATACTGTTGAAAACTACAAAAGGAAGCTGACCAATTAGGAAATATCGTTGGAAAGATCTTTTTGACAGGTTTGGTTTGTAAAGAAGACCTTTACAATAATCTCTTTTCCTTGTCCTACCTTGTCTAGTAAGTAATTGCCTAAGAAATTCGTTTCGAAATATGAACATTTAGACACAAGATTAAAAAAAATAGTAAAATTACATAATAACAGTTACGAAATGATTTTTGTATGGATTATTATGTAACTGGCAGAATGATACTAAACCTCTCGAAAAAGCGCGCGTTGATTGTGTGTATATATAGTCTGTGGTTTTTAGTCTGAACGTTTCTAATAAATTGTTGTTGGAACTTATTTGCATTTAATTAAGTAAGCTCATCTCGTAGGAGAAAAATAATCGTTCGTGTCTCTCATAAAAAGGCTTTTTTTTAACACTCGCATGTAGGTTTTGCATTGGCTACACCGCTCGTGTTAAAATCTTGACTTTTTATGCTCGACACGAAATGTTCTATTTAGTCATTAAGTATATTATCAAATTAATTTGTTTTAACAACTAAAGATCCAAGCTCTGTTTGACTCACACTCCTCCTACAATACAACATACGCTCATAGATGCCTCTCAGCCATTAAGGGCCATAAGTAACCCTCTACGGCCCATAAATGCGAACTTGTGTGCTCATATAAATATCATGTTGGGTTGTTATAACCCGATACAATTCCCATAACTATTGCTAGTTGACTTTTGTAGTTTTTTATTTCTTTGCTCGAATGTTATAGAAAACAAAACCCTCTGTGTTTGTTTGTGTGTGGGATTAACTTGGAAACTTTGTGAGGATATAGTCCTCAAATTGTTACATTTAGTAACTTCAATGAAAAAAATTGTAGCTCTCAGGTTTTGCTAAAAAATTAAAAACAAAAAGAGACGTACGGGGAGTGACGCACGGGGCGTGTGACGCGTTACACGAACGTACTGAACCGATGGTGATTTAGTTTTTATGAATGTTAGATTCTAATGCAGTCTTCATAAATAGTTACAAACGGCTTATACAAAGTCACAGACACATATGGAGATACATCATGAGGCCAGTTACTAAAACAAGAGCGAAAGGACAAAATGTATCGTAACCACAACCCCTAAAATACAAAGTTACTTTTGCCCGTTTTATCTAACACTCTCTATATTTAGAAGTTATGTGAAAACAGTAATCAGTTATGTACTTACTGTAGAAAAATAAACATCAATCACAAGGTGAGACTAAAGTTACGAGTTTACGACACCAATTCTCCGATTCGAAGCTAAGTAACGAATGGTGAAACGAGAATGGTTGGTCACGTTAGACTTTAGTAAAACCACAGATAACATATTATAGGTAATACTACAGATAAAAGTGACATTATTTTCCATCGTATTTAAAATTTTGTAACTGTCGGAAACTGCAAAAGGTTGCGTAGATATAATTATGTACCTGTTTTTCAGGGGTTCATCATTTATTTTACAATTTAACCTAAGTACAAAACTATATATATAAAACTTTAGTTACCTTAATTTTATAGTAGAACAACTGCATTTATCGCTAATTCTAACACTCACTTCAGTTTAAAATAAACTTGAGTTTTTGTAACACACGAAAACTTTACACGTAGTGACAGCAACTTTTGAAATGTCACTTCAATGGCAGCCATCTTGATTTTTTAATGAAAGGCCTACACGTGGCGTGTATTCTTGGCTGCACGAGTATTGAAGCCTGAAATAACATCATAATTGATTGCACCTGTGCGACTGAAAAAAATGACTCTATTATTGATCAGTAGGTTCAAATTGAAGGCTTTAGTCGATTGATGGATTATTTTTTAAGAATTTTTCTTTTTCTTGAAGAAATTTTAGACTCTTAACTTTTCATATACTTTACATTTACGAATATATCATTTCTGTGCTGCTACATCGTTGGATTCATAAGCTTGACCGATGTCTTCCATATTCTCGCATAAACAACAAGAATCTTTACTAATGTTGTTACAAGTTATATTTTTTTATTTATTGGATACTTCATTTGACAAAGAACATACCCAAAAGGCAGGAAATCCGTCAGTCATTATGTATGACTGATGCAGATGTTATGATAAGTTATATCTATCTCATGAGTTTACATTTATAACAAGACTAGCTGTGCCCGCGGCATTGCTCCCGTTAACTGACTGCATACTCTACATACCTACATAAAAATTGATTTTCTAGGATCATCATTCTTTCGCGGATAATCTCCTCCATTAGGAAAATGACTTCAGATGCACAGCGCCATCTATCGAATATCGAGTTCAACTGTCCGAGTATCTGAATTGCGTGTGCTGTGATAATTTTACTTCTTGAGCACTTTAAATGCATCTAACTTTTGATAGAGTAAACCGATTGCGATGAAACGAAAACTAAGTAATACTTCATGTTACGTTTTATGTATAAAACTATCTACATTGTTTTATACATAAAACAATGTAGATAGTGATAATATATATGTTCATCTTACGTGAAGCGTGCACAAATAAACAGAAATTCTGGAAATGGGTTCTGTTTGTTATCCTTTAATACCCTGGCTTTTTTTTTAACCGACTTCGCAGAAAAGGAGGAGGTTATCAATTCGATTGTATTTTTTTTTTATGTTTTTGAAATATTTTCGATGAACAAAAACGACTTTTCTACAGATTTATTATATGTATTGATTGATGATGATTACTCCCGTAGGTTCTCCCAAGTAGCTAGCCCAAATGATCTTGCTGTTTTAACGACGTTTAATGGAGACAGCTATTTAGCAACATTCTCATATAAGGAAGTACCAAATACCCATACAAATTAATAATGCAGATAAACACGGTAATCCTCCTTAAAACTTCGTAATTCCCACTCAATAATTCAGCGGGACCCCTCGTCTGAGCGGAGGAACTCTTAATGTGCTGGAAACGTTACTGAGCAGTCGACACCTTATCTGACAATGACTACCTATTACCATAAGATCACGAGTGTATCCCCCGAGAGGTAAGGCAGTGGTACACCTACAGTACAGTCACATCTCGCCAGTTATGTGTAAGGGGCCTATTGGCATCCACCGGGCACACATTCAGACTCCTACTGCTATTGTGAAGTTTTTGATGGACAAACCCAATAACTCTTTGCCTGACACGGGCATTGGACTAATAGTGTTGCTCTCGAGTGGACACTCAACTTTTATCACCCTCTATGAGAAAATAAGTAAGTGCAACTTATGAACAAGAACGTTACGTTTAATATTTACATACAATTAGGAACCTCATAAATTCATCGTAATCGATTTTAGCGATGTAATCCTATTTTGGACCGCATGGTTTGTGATTCATCTCTTTGCTGATTGGAACATTTACTAACAATAGCCACATTCCAAATTCAAATCACTTTTAGTCCCTAGAGATTAATGATCTATTTAGTCCCTGTTTACGAAGTTAGTATAGATGTGATAAAATAACAGTTTGTTTATCTAGGGAACAAACAACTATATTAAAAGCGAGAGTGTTTTTTTATTAATCCTGAGCGCAGCGAGGGATTCAGTACGTCACTGGAGCTTAAAATAGTGTTGCTCCCGAGGTGGAAACTCTACTTTTTATCAACCTCTATGAGAAAATAAGTAAGTGCAACTTATGAACAAGAACGTTACGTTTATTTATTTACATACAATTAGGAACCATAAGACATAACATAGAAATAATTAGAAGCTAATGTTTAAATTTGATCAATTATGGTAGTACTCGTACATCGTAACAATTTTATTAGTCCCATCCGTTACAGTTTTAGATTTATTTTTTAATATGGCTCGCGCGTGATTTTCCAGCCAGTCACTTGTTCAATACAATGTTCCCGTGCGGTCCGAAATATAATTACAATGGCTCATTAGCCATTCACCTCATACATTCGTCGTAATCGATTTTAGCGATATAATCCTATTTTGGACCGCATGGTTTGTGATTCATCTCTTTGCTGATTGGAACATTTACTAACAATATCCACATTCCAAATTCAAATCACTTTTAGTCTCTAGGGATTAGTGAGCTATTTTAGTCCCTGTTTACGAAAAATAAACTAGCTCTTTTTGAGTAGATATGATAAAAATTACTTTAGTCACTTTAGCTTTTTGTTACTGCACTTTTGACGATTGATTGTCCATATATATACATAATGAAGTATCTGACGCAATAACAACAGTGTTAGATAACACAATCCCATCACCTACATGAGATTTAAGTGAATATTTTATCGATACTATAATTATCGACACTTGATACCTTTCGAGTTCCAGTATCGATAGCCAGGGCAGTCAACCGAGATCACGGCGATCCAATTAACAACAGTCGTGTGGTCGAACTGACCTTGATAGTGGAATATAGGTTATGTGATAATATGTTTGACAAGCTCGGGCGGTTTCCTACACGTGTTTTGCGGCTTTTTATTCAGAGCATCGGTGCGGAAAGGAAAAATGCAAGGAATGAAGTAGATTTATCTCGAAATGTCAGAGTTGATATAGGGTATTTTTATCTGTTTAGAAATAAGCTTGGGTAATTTTCGACAGTTTTCGTAACCATGACATTATTATTTTTTGTTAATTATTTGTTGAAAAATTTGCTCCACTCCTATGGCGAGTCTGCCATTTTGGGGGTCTTCGATCAAAATCGATCTGAATCCTCACCCATTTTGGGTGACGCGACCGATCCGTACTGTTTTTATTTTTTTGTGTTACAAAGGTGCATATTCTCGATGGATCTTTATTTAAACCTATGGTTTAATAAATAAATATGAAAAAAAAGGCTGTCTCTTTCCATTCTAGGTTGCTTGGAAGAAATCGCGGAATGCGATAAGGCCGCCTGTTGTATGTTTTTTAGGGTTCCGTACCCAAAGGGTAAAAACGGGACCCTATTAATAAGACTCCGCGATCCATCTGTCTGTCTGTTCGTCTGTCACCAGGCTGTATATCATGAACCGTGATAGCCAGACAGTTGAAATTTTCACAGATGATGTATTTCTGTTGCCGCTATAACAACAAATACTAAAAACAGAAGAAAATAAATATTTAATTGGGGCTGCCATACAACAAACGAGATTTTTTTGCTGTGTCTTTGCGATAATGGTACGGAACCCTTCGTGGGCGAGTCCGACTCGCACTTTGCCGGTTTTTTTTTTTTTGTTATCCGATGTTTTTTTGATTGATATTTATCTTGGTGTACAATAAAGTATATATAATAAAATAAATAAATGACATTTAAATATTGCTCGTCATATGGTTGATTCTGACTGTCATAAGAAAAGAAAATTATTACGAAAAGGCAAAACATATTGCCATGACTGAGGCGTATTCGTATATAACATAAACCAGTAACCTACTGCTTTGGTTCCCATCATTCCAACATAAGCTACATATTGCGATATATTTCATCTTACCAAGTAGGGGGTCCTGCAACTAACCGAGAGAGCAATCATAATAAATGAATTGCTGCTACCTACCTACTTAGATTATATCCTGTCCTATCAATGTTATATCCAAATCCATTTCTTGTATCTAATAAAATTCGTCCTCGCATTTATGGTTCAAATACATTTTCTTTCTTTCTTTTGAGTCTGTGATTGACTCAATGTTCCCATTTCGTTGACAATGACGGTGATGGTCACTGAACGTAGCGTTAAAATCAAAGTCACCCAATAATTGCTTCGGGAGACAAATTAATGGTCAAAGGGGTAATTTCGCTGTTCAATAGTATGGATACACTAATATAGAGCTAGATATTGCAGAGGTATTTGCAGTTTGTTATCGAATAGGTGGAACGCTGTTACCCAAACTCTTGTTTGTCAGTGACATAACATTTTTGAATGACGTGTAACATTATTGATGACCGCCGGAATGCATCAGCGTCATTTAGTAGACCTTATTGTTAACAGATGGTTGTTAATAATGTATATGAAAATTGAATTTAGGTCCCAAAATTTTTACCTGAAATCTACTTCGCTAAATCAAAATTGATTTTTGATTTATGCCGAAGCTTTAGTTCTAAATCCATTAGCCATATGAATAACGGTGACCTGAATATACGCTATTTCTGTATAATTTTGGAATTTCATGATATTTGAAGTTTTTTTTATTTTTTATTTGAGATGGGTTTGCTCTTGACTCTAGTCTAGGTCAAGAATTAAGAAAAAAAAGATTGAAGATTTTAATTAATGCGGTTTTTTCCATCTACCGTACCGTAACCCACGCAATGTATTACCGTTTTGTTCTTGCCAGTTATTTGCAAAATTCGTTCGTCTAATAAAACACGCAGGTAACAAACGTTACCATGTTGTTCCACTAAATTGTACCACGAACAAGTTCTATACTGGCGTCTTTGAAAACGGATTGACTTTGTTATTTTTAAATAGCAATCAAGGCAGCATTAATTAATTAATGTTTTATGCGTGAAGTTAAACCTTTAAAAGTGATTGAAGAATATTAAAATTTCTGTTTTGTCGACCTACATAATAATTATCATATTATATTATTTATTTATTTCAGACAATTCCAGTCCATAGTTACACACACATACATCAAAATTATAAACAGACAAAAGCCCAAAATAAATAGATTGAATAATTAAAATTTAAGTAGTCAAAAAATCATTAAAAGTAGATAATAATTAAAAATGTCCAAAAAATGATAAAAAAATGTCAGAAATGTATAAAATAATGTCAAATGTAAAATTGCTAATTGTAAAATGTTATAAAAATGTCAAATTATTAAAAGTAAAAATTAAATAAATTGTAAAACAAAATAATAATATTGCAAAAAATAAATAAACTATGGTAATTATTTTACATTTTTATCTGCCCCACGCCCGGTATACGGGTGCATGCAAGACCTGCCACTGCCGCATGAAAGGCCCGTCCAACCTGTTGGCAACGACGCTAAGAAATATAATAATTAATTATATATTATATATAATAATTATTTCATAATTATTTTTGTTACCAAAACGGCCTTTGTGTACCGTTTGATTACGAAAATCGACTTCATCGTCATACATCGGTTAACCTAAATTATTTTGAAAGAGACGTTATCAATGTCAATGTGTCAATATGAACAGCTAAACAGTCACAATCCACAAATTCAGGAAAACAAGAAAGAATCCTATTGTATACGAAAAGGCTTCTATTATAAAACAGCAAAATAAATAGGTTCCGGTGTTTACGCGCCAATCTTCTTATCCTACGTGATATAATTCTTCATTTCGTGTGCCGCCATTTTTCTTTAGCTGTCATTCTCGGGCCCCTACGCCCCCAACGGAACACGTACGGGAAATGGCGGGTAATTCCGCTTGAAATTGCTTGTGTGCCAGGCAAGTTTTGAGGTTTTAATACTTTAAATATGCAGATAAGTTAAAAGTTAAGTTTTGGATTACGGTTTTTTGTTGTAGCTGCAGGTTAAGCTTTTATGAATCTATTTCATACGCGTGAAAGTCGAAAACTATCCTAATAAGTCCAGCTTTGATTAAATGTTGCTTTTATCTAAATTCAATTCGTGATTAATTAACGAAGTAAGCATGAACATTTCTCCAGGCTAAAAAAAAGGATTACGTGTACTAGGCGAACTTGGAAAGGGTCATCAAGAGTAATCTGCCATCTGCTTTTGTTTTCGAAGAGTTATCACACCAACCTCTCAAGGATGGTGATTATGGCAAAGATTGTGTCTATCTATCTTATGCCTTTTCTGTAAATCTATTTTCGGTTCTCTTCTATTGGATAACCCAATATATAGGAGAATTATCCAATTGTTTGCCATCAACTGTTAATTGATACAAAAGTAAAAACTATCTTACTAAATATCACATAGACAAATCGGTATACTTTGTCGGGTTATGACATGCAAGTGTCTTTTAAACTGATGACCAATTTTTGCTCCTGCGTGTACTTTAAACAAAGCCACAAAACAAAACAAAATAAACCATTTTTCATTTCCGTCCGCGTGAAATGAAAATGTAAACGTTAAAAACCGCAAAATGATTCCTGAAACTAGTTTCATCTGGTTTTCAGCACGATATTACTGTGCTGTACTTGTATGGAGTATTTTCAATAGTTTGATAACTGAACTTTCGAGGGGATTATGGAAAATGGATTTCCAGTTAACACACCACAGTAACAAAAAGAGAATGTGCGTATAACATGTTTATTTCAGGTTTTTGTATTTTTGTTAAAAAAGCGTATAACATGTTTATTTCAATTACCGTTTCTCGTATTTAACTTTGTTCCAAACTTTGGTTTTTGTAGCTGGATATCAGACTTCATTAGTGAACGGCCGATTCGAGTAGTCATTGACGGCTGCTCCTCTGACCTTATGGCTATTGATGCCGGCGTTCCTCAGGGGTCTGTTCTCTCTGCAACTCTTGACACAGAATATAACAAATCTTCTCAGAATCTTTGATTTGCTAAGAAGGTGAGCAGTGGAATTCTTCTATGTCCGGCAATAACCATCTGGTCTTAATGCTTATCTAAGTATTAAGAGCACTGTCAACGTATCCTAATGATCCTACCATATTCTCGACAACGCATGAATTTGTAGAAAAGAAATCAACCAAAAAAAAAAAAGTTAACAAAATCAAAAAACCCGACTGCTTCAAAAGCGAACTAATACGATGTAAACAAGAAGAAAATCATGCTGTGCAGTCAGAGGATACATATTCGCGAGCTGGCTGACCAAAACCATGTATCCTCCGACTGCACAGCATGATTTTCTTCTTGTTTACATATTTTTAGTTCGCTTTTGAAGCAGTCGGGTTTTTTGATTTTTTTAACTTTTTTTATTAACAACTTTTTAGTTATACTTTTTTTTCGAATTAGTTACCTTAAACATATAAGTGGTATATATTTTTGTAATCACCTCTAAAAACCCTTTATTTTGATACCCCACTCGATGGGTTTCGAAGGAAAAAAATATTGCAACCCCTACAATATTACGCCCAAAATCCGCCATGTTTCTTTTTTTTCAACGGCACTTATCTAAGAACACTTGGGCGGCCATGACCTATCTAACGAGTCTTAATTATAATAAACCGTCAAGTGGTTTGAAAGATACGAGGTGATAAAGAATATTACATACTGTATGTATGTAATATTCTTTATTACCTACAAGCAAGATACAAACATACAAGATACGCGCGACAAACATAACCCTTTCCTTGCAGCCGGGTAAAAATAGATGATAGCGTGATTTGTTGCACCTTGGTTTTAGGGTTCCATACCCAAAGGATAAAAACGGGACCCTATTACTAAGACTCCGCGGTCCGTCTGTCTGTCTGTTACCAGGCTGTATTAAGATACAGAACCGTGATAGCTAGACAGTTGAAAGTTTCTCAGATGATGTATTTCGTTTGCCGCTAAAACAAAAATACTAAAAACGGAATAAAAAAAATATTTAAGTGGGGCTTCGATACAACAAACGTGCATTTTTTGTCGTATCTTGCGTTAAAGGTACGGAACCCTTCGCGCGGGAGTCCCTACTCGCACTTGTCCGGTTTTTCAATTTAATTCAACTTAATTTATTCAGTAACAATTCACATTGCGTTTGAATATAATCCAGCATGAAACATAAACATTATCAGCATTATTAAATGTATGTACAAAATATATAAGAATACATGCAATTTAATTTCTATTAGAAAACATTATTTTAATTTTATCTGTTCTGTGTAAAATACCATGAAAAAAAATTCACCGGTTGAATGCCGTAATAACCGAAACGATTAAAAAAGACACTTTGTTTCGCGTGGATCCACGTTTCGGGCACCTAATGGGATAAGTAAAGTATACTATACTCTGCCGGGCCTCTCTGGTTGGCTCTTTAAATGCACCGTTAAAAGGTGAATTCTTAAAAGTGATAACACCACTTAAAATACACCCAAAAATACGGCCATATTTTTCCTCAGGCCAAAACAGTGTCGGGTAGGCACTAAATTCAAGTCATTAGCTACATTTTCGCCGACTAGACGGAATTTAGTGAAAAGCACCTGATTAATTATGACTTTGCAAGCCAGAACAAGGTGGTGAAAAAGGGCGGAAGCTGCGGTGAAAATGCTCGGTATAACCGGTGGGGCATTTTCATCTGCTTCGCCCGGCTTATTGCGGTTTTCGACCGGATACCAATGTCGCCAATTGTCGCTTTTTCGTATTGTTTCGTTTGTAGATTGGTAGATTAATTAGTTTCACTTGTTTGAAACATTGGTTGAACTCTCTTTTTGGGTTTTAAATGGGTTCAGTGGGCATCAGCACCGTAATTTCGTATCTGTTTTGAGACCATGAAGCACACTACTTTCCTTTCATTTACTCAACAGTAATCATTGCATGTTTTACGTTGTCGAGTAGACGGATTTTTAAACTTATGAAGAAATGAATTCAACGGTGCTGAGGTGTACTGGTTCCACCTTTAGGGTTTGACTACTGTTCATCATCTGCATAGCCTATTCCCAACTATATTGGGGTCAGCTTCCAGTCTTACCGGATTCAGCTAAGTACCAGTGTTTTACATGGAGCGACTGCCTATCTGACCTCCACAACCCAGTAATTGGGTAACACGGTACCCCTAGGCAAGACTGGTGTCAGATCTTAAGCTTCTGACTACCCGTAACGACTGTCAGAGATCTTCAAATGACAGCCGGGACCAACGGCTTAACGTGGTTTCCGAGGCACGGAGGAAACTCGGTATGTTGATGAAATGGTCACCCATCCACGGACCGACCTCGTCAAGCGTCGCTTAACCTTGACGATCGACCCGTGCGGCTGTTATTATTTAGCCACGAGCTCCTCAATATTATTACTGGAAAAGTCTCTCTGTTTGGTGTCATGTGTCTGGCGTTTTGCAGTTTTGGACCGTATAATGTTTAGCTTCTGAATTTTCCTATCGTTGCTTTTTGGTTTTGTGAAGTTTGTAGATGTGGTAACTAGTTGCTAGTGTTTCAAACTTGGGTAAAGTTACTGTATGTGTTTCAAATTGGTTAGTTTGATCGGACTAACTCTTGGGGTATACTACACCTTCGTGTTATAAATTGTCTTGTGTAGGACGTATTTGAGTTGTATTGTTGTTAGATCTAAATAATTTAATATTGACGGTATTTTATAACGAACGATAAACCCAAGAGACGAAGACTCTAAACGTCAGGACGTGGCAGGATCTGAAAGACAATGCGGGATGTTTTAGACTCCTCAAATAATATAAACAAAATCGTAAAAGATAGGGACAAATAGAAAGGGATGGGAGGCCTTTACCCTCCCTGTAGTGAAAAAACACGGGGTACATAATAATAAGTACATGGGCGACCGAGCTCTGCTCTCGTATGTAATAGAGAAAACGACGTTTTCTACCAATAAAACCTAGCTAGACCCTGCATACTAAGATTCATGATCGAAATCGTTGGAGTCGTTTCCGAGATTCAGATTATATATGGATACATATATAAAATAATTGTTCGTTTAAAGGTATTAGATAATAGAGAAAAGATCATTTGATAGAGTTATCCAAATTGATTGCTATACTAAATATTTGAAACGCAAACGGCGATGCAGCCTGTCAGCACTCGGTAGTAATTTAGCTGACAAGATGGATGAGTTGGTATCCCAGTATAAATATTTTAACCATCAATCAAAGCCAGAAAGGTTATTGAGGGATGATATTTAAATTTCACTGCCTTTCTATATTTCATTCTTAAGGGTACACTAGTCGACGGCACGAACTATTTTGTGCGCGGGGTTAAAATGCATTTTATATCAACCGACAACACGTGCGGAAGAGATAGATGCTGTAATGAGCAGTAGGAAGCTAGTTCACATACGAATACACACTTTTGCAAATTTGTAGCGAAATGGATGATGATATAGGGCAAACCGAGCGCGCGAAATTTTATAAACAGGCCTTTGGCAGTCTAGATATCATGAAAAAACGACTAAATTTATCAAATAAAATTATTTGCATTGTTGAACTACTAATCTATCCCTGCATGGAGGCCATTTTGCAATTTTCCGTCTTCTTATGGTATTTATTTGCGCCCAAAAATGCGTTAAAATTAGTGTCGAAATGTGGAAGTTTCGACGCTCATAACTTTCAAATTTTTTTTTTATTCATAAATCTTTTATATATCTGCAAACATGGGTACAAATATACATTAATGTTTTCTGTTCATTAATAAAGTTATCCATGTTTAACCATCACATGGGTATGCAAATAATGAAAAATAAGTAGGTACAAGATAAAAAATAAATTAAATCTGTCAGCCTTATGTAATAATTATGATAATATTTAAAAATCAGAATAAAAAAAATCAAATAGAAAATTAAATTACATACAAATATAAGTTAAATTCGATGCAATTGAAATACCAATTTTCTTTTTTTACTTCAATACAGGGCTAGATAATGATGAGACAAATTGATATCACTTTTTATTTTGAACGTACATCGTCAAACAGTGGAATAATCCCTAGACTTCGTTTGTATGGAGAATTTTCGACTAGTGTAACCTTAACAACCAATAAGCAAATCTCAAACAAAAATTTTTTCACAAAAGTCACGTATGAAATTGAAATCCCAATAAACAAAACTTAACGAGAGACACGCGAAACATTTTGTACCAAAACTAAACACACAGTAAAAATCTTCTGGCTTAGTCTACGGAGGGACATTTATATAAGTTAGCTTGTTCCCTTAGGGTAGGGGAGGCAGTCGCGGTCGATATCACCCCTTGAAACTCAAGGGGAACGTACGGGCGCCGAATTGCGTAAATTCGTCGTCCATTGATGATTTTGTAAGCACGTTTTAATCGGTTGTGGGTACAAATGGAGCAATGAATAGTGAAGTGGGTAGGTGTAGCAAGTGATGTTATAAATTTGTTAGGAGTTCGTGTCTGTGCATTCCAGATGTTGGCGAATTACGTTTGAAGGGCAATTATAATGAGTTGGAGTATTAATGAAAAGTTATTTGTTTATGTTTGGTAATCGTTAGCGATTTGCTGTGTGATACCAGCTTTTATATAAAAATGATTTTTTTTTAAACAAGCTTAAATCCCATTGAACGTCTAATTAGCAGACACAATAGAAAAACAATGGTTTACGCACACCAGGCGGGCGAGCACGGCCTACTGTGACCATCTTGAGTCACACATTTTTATCACAGCAAAAACCACGATAAAATGCGTGACTCAAGCTTGTCACAGAGGCCGTGCTCGCTCGGCTGGTGTGCGTTCGACGTTCAATGCTTTGACATGAGCAGCAAACGTGAGTGCAACATTCCAGCTCGATCAAACACCGGGAAATGGGTTTAATGAAACTTGCAAGCTTTGATTACACATGTCCTCTTTGCCTAGTTATGTTTTATGAAGGAAAAAAGGACCTTGACCTTAACGACATGTTTTTTTTTACTCATTTCAAAAATGCAAACAGATACCGGTAGATCTTGAAAATGCAAACAGATGTCAACTAAATAGAAGCTTGTAAAAATTATATCTGATTTGGTCAGCTAGATGTGAAATATTGCCACATGATTGGCAGAATCATTTTGATCTATAAAGCTATTGTATTCATCTTTCTTATAATGTCGATTGCCGATAACATCTCAAGGCCCCTCCCTGAGCAAAACTCGCGCTACTCGTTTTTGTGCTGCTTTTTAAGAGCTATCTACTCTTTATTTAAAAATAAATATCAATTAATAAAAATACATTAAATTTCAACATAATATTGATTCTAAAATGATAGTACACATTTTTTTTAAAGAGGTTTATGTTTCACTAATCTCCTTCCAACAAAACCATAAAAATGAGAAATAATTATTGATAGCATGCATCTCCTCGTAAACTGTTCATTAATACATTTTTGTACTGACACTAATGGATAGACAATTAATTTGATAACGAACATTTTGTAAGTTTTATTTTTTTCAAAAGACCAATATTCGATTTTGTAAAGATTTTATTCTAAAATCTGGGCGTATTCACTATCGTAATTCATGCGCCACCAGTGCCGCTAGGTCAATAGGAATGCTCATATCTCATGCTGATTTTTTGGTCAGGGTACGGCCTTAAGGGGTCCACAATCGAGCTATTATTATTATATCACCCAATAAACACAATTATTAAAATGTCCCCTTACACTTGAAACACACGTAAGATAAGATAAAGTTTTTACGAGTTTACTACAGTGATCTCAAATAAAAGTTGGGGAAACTCGGATTTTATGATAATGTCATCAATTTGGGGAAAGACATGGCAGGCATCTCTCTGGGAATTCGATTGCTGTGTGAGTTGGCACAGACGATGGAATTTGAATAAATGAGTAGTATTGACATTTCGTATACATATTTGTCTATGCTACTTATTAATTCAGATAGTTTATTTGGTTAGTTCGGTCATGCATGGAGTACTGCTCTCACCTCTGGGACGTATCTGCCAGGTACCAACTTTATGCACTTGAGTCGATTGACAGACGGGCCAAGAGATTTATCGGCAACGATGCGCTGGTCGACTCAAAGCTCCAGAGCCTTGAACACCGACGACGAGTTGCCAGCCTGTCGGTTTTCTATCGGTTACATTTCGGAGAGAGTGCGATGGAATCATAGAAATAATTATATCTATGGATGGAACTGCACAATTTGATTCCGCCTAGCCCTTTCCATCATCGGACTACAAGACGTACGGCAATGCGCCATCAGTACATGGTGGATATCCCACCCAAAGCGTTTTGAAAATACATTCATTGTGCGTACAGCTAAGGAGTGGAATTGCCTGCCGGCCTCTTTGTTTCCTGATAGCTACAACCTAGGGGTCTTCAAGGCAAGAGTGAATAGGTTGCTTCTAGGCAAGCGTGCTTCACCTTAGACCACATCATCACGTTATGAATCGGGTGAGTTTTAGTAAGTTTAGGTCAAACTAAAGATGCCAATTTTTTTGATCCAGGGTACTCTTACTGATGCTTAAATTTATTAACAAACTAGCTTTTGCCAGCGGTTTTGCCCGCGTAAAATGTGTTTTATCATCCCAAGGGAATATTGTACCGGGATAAAAGTAGCCTATATGCTATTCCAGACTAAAATCTATCTCTGTGCTGATATTTGTAAAGTATTACAAGCACAAACAGGTAAATTCAGTCATTTGATAAATAGGAACATGGTTCTCACGAACATACAATTATTTCAAACATAAAGAAATAAAATATAGAATTGCTATAATCAATCATCATCAATCAATACATATAATAAATCTGTAGAAAAGTAATTTTTGTACATCGAAAATATTTCAAATAAAAATAGCCAGGTATTAAAGGATAACCAACAAAACCTATTTCCGCCATTTTTGGATTTTTTGTTTGTTTATCTGTTTGTCTGTTTATTTGTGCACGCATCACGAGGAAAGTACGAAACCAATGTAAATAACTATTATACATAAAAATTGTGCGTAACTTGAAGAATTACTTAGTTTTTGTTTCATCGCAATCGGTTCACTCTATCAAAAGTAAGATGAATTTTGATAGAGTAAAATTCTGTTCAAGAAGTAAAACTATCACAACACACGCAATTCAGATACTCGGACAGTTGTACTCGATATTCGATAGATGGCGTTGTGCATTTGAAGTGATTTTCTGAATCTCGGTGTAAAGATTCTCCGCGAAAAATTGATGACTATAGAAACAAAAATGGTAAGTAGGTAAGTAGGGTAGGCAGGAAGGCAAGTAGGGTAGGCAGTAAGGTAAGTAGGGTTGGGGTAGGGTTGGCACACAGATGACGGGAGCGAAGCCGCGGGCACAGCTAGTTATGAAGATAATACAAATTAACCAGTTTGATTTTGTCTACACTAAAGATTGCCCTATGGAGCAGGACTAGCATTTTTCCAAGCATTCTTATCTTGAATATAATTATTTAATTTGTAATATGCTTGTTTACAAAGAGTGCTTTTAGTTTTAATATATCATAAGGTATTTTTATAGAATTTAACACAGTACCCCATGAAAGGTGTGTGTATTTTAGCTAATCTATCAGACGGTTGATCCTTTCAGCCGATCTGACGTTATTGAGTAACAAACATACATCCACAAACACATCCATCCATAATAATATTAGTAAGATGGTTTCATATTTCGGCAAAAAGTAGTTTTTCATCAATTGTCTAACAAATGTTCAAATATTTGATTCGCCATCATATTTAAGACCTAGGTGATGCTGAAAAATTTGAAAATGTCTGACAGATTTTACCTTTCACAAAGCATAGAGATTCGCCTGTAAGTATTGATTAAATTGGCCGGCCCTTTGTTAAGGAATTTTATTTATTAGGGGTTGACAAGTGGAGGTGTCTCTACCTCTAAACTTTAACCAAGTATCGAGAGAACAGACCGTAATATTGGCGAATACTTTCCTACTGACATGAAAGAATGGAATCGAGGATAAAGAACCACTCACGCGACCCGGTACTTTACACACATCTATGATGCATTGGAGATATGTATTATCAAAAATATCTGATATCAAAAATCTACAGGTACGAGTATATTTGTTTTTGATTAAACTTAATTTTCATGAATGATATTTGACAGTAGATTATAATTAATTATAAAAGTTATAAAAAAATACTACCGACTTCCAAATAAAAAACTACAAAGTGAAAAATAACTTTATTTTTGGAAGTCGGTGTCTTTTGTAGGTACCAATTCTTTGCGGTATAGACACCGACTTCCAAAAATAAAGTTATTTTTAACTTTGTAGTTTTTTATTTGGAAGTCGGTAGTATTTTTTTTGCAATAAAGTTTTTTTATTTTACCCTTTTTAGTTGAACCTATAGGCAAGTTGTTTAGTAAGTACCTATAACGCCAGAATAGATTACCCGAATAACATGAAACTCATAACATAATCGGTGAAATGAGAGATCTGCGTACCACTTTTGAGCGTACTGGCGTGATGTTATGTTATGAAATGTTATAAACTCAGATCAAATAAAAAAAAGTAGATAGCGCACGGCCTATAGTTTAGCTGAAGCCAACAAAACCCAGCCGATTCAATAAACACACGCGCTCACGCACACACAAGCAATAAAACCACTAGAGATGGGTCGTACTAGGTGAATTTTGGACTAGGTGCACCTAGTCCAAGTCCGTACAAATACTTGATCCAAATACCTGTTCCACCTAGTCCATGAAATACGCATACTTTATAGATGCTTAGTCTTTGCGTACCACCGATACGTGTAGATACGTACGTACGCAGTAATGAAATGAAATCTTCCCTTCATACTTTACACAGACTTGACTGTCATCGTAAAGATTTATCTACGTTGAAGATTGTTCGCGTAATTAAAAGATTTCCATTAATTTTTCAGAGAACTTAATTAGTTTTGTTATTGTTTTTTTTTAATACACTACTTCCTTTGGTAACATTGTCGTAATAAAAAATAAATATATGTTCTTAAAAGATTTATCAAAATGTCGTTATGAAAACCGATCACACTAAATAAGTCCAATAGTACTTGTTTGCAACGACAAGTAGGTATCAATACGTCAAGCGAGATCACATTCGCACGAGTCCTTACTTGATACTAGACTGCATCATAAAGTCTTCTTTCGCATCGAGTATTGTTAAAGTACCTATTCTATAAAGTCTGCCTAGTCCCGACTAATCTCGAGTCCCGAGTATTTTCAAAGTACCTATTCTATAAAGTCTGCCTAGTCCCGACTAGTCTCGAGTATTGACAGACAAGGATGGAAGGATTGCGGAATATTGTAGTTAAAAAAGGACAGAATATATTCTAGCACAACACAGTGCGCGTCGCGTTACTTTTATGCCATTGAAATATGGTCCAAATTAAAATGACTGGCACACGAATTATTTATGTAAACACTAGTGCGCGTCGCGTTACTTTTATGCTCTTTGAATTAGGGTTCAAATTCAAGTGACTGACACACGTATGATTTTGGCAAACATGAATGAGCTATGACTATGCTGCTATTTCGCTTCGCCGCGTCATCGGTACTTTGATTCGCGCGGGCCGCGGGTGCCGTGCACTGCGTAGGCACAGTGAGACTAGGTGGATCGAGTATTTTAAAAGTTAGAATAGGTGCAGCCTAGTCTCGCTAAATACCTAATCCCTGTATCTGTTCTAGTATACACGCTTCATCTCTAAAAACCACGCTGATTTTTGTTAGTATCTCACGGACCGTCGTGCAATAACATTGCCTAAAAAATGCCGTCCTGTGTTGTCAAGTGGTGCAAAAACAACACTATATTGAACAAAAAGTCTTTAGGAGTATCGTTTCCCACGTAATTACACACAAAACTATTTGTTTTTTGGTTTTTCAACATAATTTTGAGGTTATTCGGAACAGATAATGTTATTTTCCCGAAATTGACATATTGAGAGAGTGTTGCCAGTAATTCTTATTTCTAATTACCCAAAATGTGGGTAATTAAATTGTAGGCAAAGTCAAAGAAAAGTAATTGAGTAGAGAGTTGATCTAATTAATGTTTATTTTCTATTAAATCACATGATTTTATGTATGTTACATAAATCAAAGTCAAGGTAAACACTTAGTTCTTAACTAATTTATTTTTGTTTAAATTCATGAGTACCTTCTATTTTGCTATCAAATATTATGGTTTTAGGTTTCCACCGAAAACTTTAATATGAAACGAATGGGTAAATGCTATAAGACTAAGCCGAAATGAAACATAATGGCAGCCATCGTCGTCTATTGTGGTTAAAAAATAATAATTTTCATTATGTTAAGAATACACAAAAATTACAACCTATTTCTGACATCCGACTGCATGTCAGAAATAGGTCACCTTGTTTCAATCTTTTTTAGGGTTCCGTACCCAAAGGGTAAAAACGGGACCCTATTACTGAGACTCCGCGACCCGTCTGTCTGTCTGTCTGTCCGTCTGTCACCAGGCTGTATCTCATGAACCGTGATAGCTAGACAGTTGAAATTTTCACAGATGATGTATTTCTGTTGCCGCTATAACAACAAATACTAAAAACAGAATAAAATAAATATTTAAGGGGGGCTCCCATACAACAAACGTGATTTTTTGGCCTTTTTTTGCGATAATGGTGCGGAGATCACGGTATGCGATAAGGCCGCCCGTTGTATGTATTTTAGTTTTAAGTTTCCTTTTCTTTGTTTTAACTTGGTGTACCTACAATAAAGCATATATAAATAAATAACCCTTCGTGCGCGAGTCCGACTCGCACTTGGCCGGTTTTTAAAGTTCACTAAGTTTGTTAGCATTCTGTTATAAGTTAATGCTCTATTTTGTACTTACTTAAATACTTATACATTTCATCTGAAAAAGTATATTTTTAATTCCATGGAATGGTTGTATTTGTGATATTTTTGTAATAAACCTGTTTCACATAATCTTTGTTGTATGTTTAAGTAAAATAACTTTTTCTGAGCTGCTCGGTGCTCTTACACACGAGCGACACATATCAACGACAGGGGCGACTGCACGCGTTTATTAAAAACAAAGAGACAGATTTCCTTTCACATTCGCATAATAAGTACTTACCCATAATTATGAAATTAATATTTAAACCCATTTAAATAAGTTGAGGGACTTATTTTAAAAAGTGGCAACACCGCAGTGACTCACACATAGTTCAAAAAGTGGTTACATTTTTCTGTTCTAAGTGCGCTATCTACCTTTTTTTATTTGATCTGAGGTTATAAACAATAAACAGACATGCGATTTCAGCAATCCCCAGAGATTTTCCGTTATTTATTGAAGAGTTCTGTTGTATATCTCCGAAGTTCTTCATCAGATCTTCACCAAATTAAAATGGGACCAATTTCGGAATATGTTCTTTAATTCAAAAAAAAAAATTTCAAAATCGGTTCACAATTGACGGAGATATCGGGGAACAAACACAAAAAAAAAACATACATAAAGTCGAACATAGAACCTCCTCCTTTTTGGTAAGTCGGTTAAAAATGATAGTTAACTCCAAATATAAAAGTTCACCGTCATTTGAAAGGAAGCGGCAGGTATAGAAAATAGGTAAAAATAAGTTTGCCAGCTCTCAGTTAGCCGCAATTTGAGGGTTGCCAGTTTATCTGCTAAAACTGGCAGCCCATAAATGGAAGCTAAGAGCTAGATGGTGTTGCATTCGACGACACAGGAGAAATTCCTAGTGTAACAAAAAAAAAGAAAACAAAAAATCCGGCCAAGTGCGAGTCGGACTCGCGCACGAAGGGTTCCGTACTATTATCGCAAAAAATCACATTTGTTGTATGGGAGCCCCACTTAAATATTTATTTTATTCTGTTATTAGTATTTTTTGTTATAGCGGCAACAGAACTACATCACCTGTGAAAATTTCAACATTCTATGCTATCACGGTTCATGAGATACCAGCCTGTTGACAGACAGGCAGACGGACAGTGGAGTCATAGTAATAGGGTCCCGTTTTTACCCTTTAGGTACGGACCCTAAAAAGGATTGGTTTCTATGCAGATAAAGCTAATGAAGAAAAATGCCTTGGAATGACAGCTATGTTTTCAATTTCATCCCTTACTTCACACTACTTTAACTCAGCAATCTATCAACTTCAACACATTCAACCTAGCTCAGGCAAATAAGCAACTGTCTTCTTTTATATTTTTAAGATATTTTTATTGTAAAATGTGCCTTATGTTATAAATAAACGATATTATTATTTCATTTATTCATTTCAATTACATACTTTTGCATTTTTAAATATTATTCTATAAAAAATTAAACAAAAAAAACATTTAAAAATATAAAAATAGTAGCCCACCGGTATCGGGAACAGGGTCCAAGCTACCGGTGGTCAGGACTCCTGAGAGAGAAACCTAACGATACGCGCCGTGTCCAGGAGAGTACCGCTTTCTGGATCAAGCCCTTGATCCAGCTGCCCAACGAGAGCCTCCTCAGATGTTCGTCGAGGCTCTTGGCCATTATGCCATTGGCCGTCACGACTATCGGCACAATGACTGCTGTATTCACATCCCACATGTCGACAACCTCGCGAGCCAGATCAAGATACTTGCTTTTCTTATCTCTCTCAGCCTTCACGAGGTAATCGTCATGGGGGACCGCTATATCAACAATCATTGCGCGACGCTCTAGTTGATCTATCACCACTACGTCAGGCTTATTGGCAACAACAGTCCTGTCAGTGATGATAGACCGATACCAATACAACGTGACATTGCCATTTTCGAGAACTGGGTCGGGCACATACTTATAGTAAGGCTTTTCCGATTCCACAAGATTGTATTTAAGAGCAAGTTGCTGGTGGATAATCCTGGCTACAAGGTTGTGTCTATGCAAATAGTCGCCGTTAGCTAGACTAGAACAACCGGAGATAATGTGTCGGATTGATTCCCCCGGCCGGTGACATGCCCGACAAATGTCAACCGTGCCGTCCTTCACAATATATTTCCGATAGTTGTTTGTCATCATAACTTCGTCCATAATCGCAAAGACAAAACCTTCAGTTTCCCCGAAAAGGTCACCAAATTGCAGCCAGGCCACGGACGCTAAAAGATCTACATCGGGCCCATGTAGGACCCGGTAGAAGCGTCCGTGAAGCTCCTTGCTTTGCCATACCTCCCTGCGGTCATTAGTATCCAAAACTATAGGTTTGCGCCAGTTCTCGTTAGCCAAGGAGAGCGGGGTGAGGCCCTTGTCCACCGCTACCACATCTCGATGCATACCCATGCCGGCGGCCTGGAAGTATTCCCTAAGACTGCATACCTCGCGGTTGTGCAGGGTCCACGACATCCGCACTTCCGCGGGATATACAGTCTCATAACCGATGACCGTGGGTGATGCATACGATTTGTAGTAAGCAGCGTGCGGACTCTCCTATCCAGGGCGTCAAGTTATTATTATTATTTATTACGTGGGAACAAGTTCTCAACAATTCATCTCACCTGCTTCAGAGTTTACGAGAATTTTACATAAGGCATATTTTACAATAAAAATATCTTAAAATATAAAAGAAGGCAGTTGCTTATTTGCCTGAACTAGGTTGAATGTGTTGAAGTTGATAGATTGCTGGGTTAAAGTCATGTGAAATAATAGTTTATTGATTGTAAGGGATGAAATTGAAAACATAGCTGTCATTCCAAGACCTATGACGTTTTTATTTAAATACTAGCTGTGCCCGCGGCTTCGCTCCCGTCATCTGTCTGCCAACCCTTCCCTACTTACCTTACTGCCTACCCTACTTACCTACCAACCATTTTTGTTTCTCTAGTCATCATTCTTTCGCGGTGAATCTTAACACCGCGATTTAGAGAATGACTTTAAATGCACAACGCCATCTATCGAATAGCGAGTTCAATTGTCCGAGTAACTGGATTGCGTGTGCTGTGATAATTTTACTTCTTGAACACTTTAAATTCATCTAACTTTTGATAGAGTGAACCGATAGCGATGAAACAAAAACTAAGTAATTCTTCAAGTTACGCACAATTTTTATGTATAAAGTTATCTACATTGGTTTCGTACATTTCACGTGATGCGTGCACAAATAAACAGACAAACAGACAAAAATTCCAAAAATACTGGAAATGGGTTCTGTTGGTTATCCTTTAACACCCTGGCTATTTATTTTGGAAATTTTTTCGATGTACAAAAATTATTTTTCTACAGATTTATTATATTTATTTATTAATTGATTGATATTGATGATGATGATGATTTAAAAACAAAATCAGCTGTTTCCAAATTTTTTCGATTCATTCGAACGAAAATATTCTGAACAGTCTTTGACTGATATCTTATAAAGCGTGGCAAATCTTTGGATTCTGTTAAATAATCAGGTAATTTATGTTATGTCTAGTAATAATCCTTTACTACTAAAATACGATGACTTAAATTTATTTTTTGTTTGATGTTCGTGCCTAACACATGATATTCAAGATATTTCATTACTTTCAATATTTTAGGCTTATCTCCCACTTTAGGGTGAGCGAAGGCGCGAGTTGGTTATAAATGGAAGACGTTATTTTGCTACAGCTTAGACTAGCTTAAGGCTGTGTTCATCTAGTGAGGAAAATCCTCCGTGAGACACAATAAATATGGATCCTTAACCGAGAATATATTTTGTTCTTAGGCGAGTTCAGATTGAAAAACATAAGCTTGCTTACTTGAATGCTTCTTTCTCTCTTTGCTTAGTTATTTTAGACCAGATTGTATTAAAGTTCGTCTCTCAGACGTAATGTTATGTGTTATGTTACTCAACAAAATCAAGTTCTTTGAAAATACAGGTTTTGTCGATATCTATCCACGCAGAAACAGAATAAAGTACCTACTCACAATCTATCAAATGACTAAAAGTACAAAATTAAAACTACAAAGATTTTTCCTATTCTTTAGATAACCTTTCCATTGAACAAAGAAATTTATTTTTTCTTTTTTCGGGTGGAAACCTTCAAAAGGCGCCTTCGCTTTTGGGGAAAAGACCTGTGAATGTGGGCTTTATTATTATTTATTTATTATATGCTTTATTGTACACCATAATACAATTATACAAAGTAACTTAAAATTTATTAATACAAATACAATGGAAGGCCTTATCGCATTCCGCGATCTCTTCCAGGCAACCTGGAACTGGATTTATACCTCACTAGATGTTCCCCGCGGCTTCGCTCCCGTGGACCAGCTTACAGGACCCGTTTTCGGGATAAAAAAATAGCCTATGTCACTCAGGAATAATGTAGTTTACTATTGGTGAAAGAATTTTTTAAATCGATCTAGTAGTTTCGGAGCCTATTGGGTACAAACAAACAAACAAAAAAATCTTTCCTCTTTATAATATTAGTATAGACTAAAACCACCTGGTGATCACCATCAGCACATCGAAAGGGCCCCGTCGGCACCCCCTCTGTGCAACACCTGTTAGGGCCCTAGGGAGACTGAAAATCGTCGCCCCTGAGTCTCATCCGTGACCACTGTGCCACCGACTTACCTGGAGTCACGTACTGGGCGGTCAGAGTCCCCAAACTGAACGCCCGTGACCCCGGAGTCCGCCTGCCTATGATGCAAACGGGGTATTTAACAAAGACCTACATACAGTTCCCTAGAAAGCCGAGTTAATTTCGAAAGCGAAATAAACAATGGCTTTTCCTCCAGTTTCCTTCGTGCCTCTATACATCATTTCATCAATCGTTTTAGTATCGGATTTAAAAGCCGCCTCGCGTAAACAGCGCGAGCGGATATTCCTGGCTACTCTCAAACTGAAGCAACACAGACGGACACATAGTAAACAGCTGTCGTTTGTGGATGTCGCTATTTTCCAGGCCACACAATAGAAGGTTGAAGTAGATAATAATTAAATCCGTCCTGGTATTCTTGCTGGTATTGAGAGCAGTGGTGGCCCAGTGGTATCGGCCGCGACTTACAAGTTGTAGGTCGTGGGTTTGAGCCCAGGCAGGCGCTTTACTTTGTGTAAATTATTTCATCACCACTGCTCTCAAAACGGTGAAGGAAAACATCGTGAGGAAACCGGCATGTCCTAGAACCAAAAATTCTTAGACATGTGACATCCACCAACCCGCACTGGGCCCGCGTGGTGGACTACGGCCCATTCCCTCTCACAGAGAGGAGAACTGTGTCCCAGCAGTGGGAACATTAATAGGCTGATGATGATGATGATTCGTGCTATTATTGTGTCAAGCAGTGTCCTTTCAAGACCGTCACTTCCTTTTGCGCTAAAGCAAATTCAGGTTGCAATGTCCTTTTGGAGAAAGATGTGTTTGGCGATAGTTTTCTAGTGAAAATGTTTTATTATGCAGTTTCAATCCCTTCCTGAATTAAAGATATGTCCTAAGAAATCACCGTTTCAGAACATGGATAATAATAACAAATCCTATAATTTTGGGCAATCGATAAAACACACTAAACCTACCAAATCCATATACCCAATAAATTTTTAGGGTTCCGTACCCAAAGGGTAAAAACGGGACCCTATTACTAAGACTCCGCGATCCGTCTGTCTGTCTGTCTGTTAGTCCGTCTGTCATCAGGCTGTATCTCATGAACCGTGATAGCTAGACAGCTGAAATTTTCTCAGATGATGTATTTCTGTTGCCGCTATAACTAAAAACAGAATAAAATAAATATTTAATTGGGGCTCCCATACAACAAACGTGTTTTTTTATGCCGTTTTATGCGATAATGGTACGGAACCCTTCGTGCGCGAGTCCGACTCGCATTTGGCCGGTTTTTCCATGTTTTGCAATAGTCCTGCACCAACCGGGTATTGTCCTTGGGTGCACTTACGTAGTGCATACAGGGATAATCGTCGGTTGGTGTCACATTTCCTGAAACATGCCTAACAAGGCCTCTGCGAGTTGGCTTCGGATCCTCGCACGCCTTTCAAATGACCGGAACTCTAGGGACCCAAGATTGTCAAAGAAAAATAATAATAAAATTAATAATTTATCAAAAAAATATACACACAGACACAGTTAAAACAAAGTGGTAGATACAGATAATTCCATTAATAATAATAATTAATAATAATAATTTTTTATTTACATAAGAAAAATAATACAATTTAGTGAAGTCCCTGACTCCTGTGCTAGGTGATTAACCTGTGTTACAGGAGCCAGTGCCCTCTCTCGGCAACAAATACAGTTTAATCTTATGCAATAATTATCAAAATGAAATTAAAACCAAAGTTGTAAAGAGAAACACAGAAAATTAAAAAAATTAAAAAGGTTTGTTAGTAATAACTGTAATGGTGTGTGTGCGTGTGTAGTGTAAGTGTGGTGTGTACCTACATCAATTGTATGTATTGAGGAAAGGATTGTTGTCACAAGAGTGTTATTAAAATCTGCTCAGTTTCTTCGTATCTGAGAGACATTAGCCATGACTTAAGGTTCTGCTTGACCCTATGCGCAGTTAGTTTGTATATTGCTAGAATCTTGTTTATTTTGTTGTAAATGTGGGAGCTTTGGGCACCATTGTGTCGTCGCGCTAGTGCAGAACGACATTGAACGGACGGACATACAGGAAAGCCTATTCGTCGACTAGTGATGTTACTGTCTAATGGCATCTTGGAATGACGACGCAAGACAGTGCGGAGAATGTATAACTGTCTCACTGTTAGTACCTTGGCATCGGAGTACAGCTGGGCGGTGGGGTAGTCTCTTTGACGGAAGTACATCACTTTGAGTACAGCCCGCTGAGCTCGTTCCACCCTAAGCATCACGGTTTTAAAAGTCCCACCCCACACAGGAATGCAGTAACTCAGTATAGACTCACACAGGGAACGATACACAAGAGAAGCCGTTTTAATGTCAGCCGAGTGTCTGAGCTCCTTAAAAAAATACATAAGTTTACAGCTATAACTATTCTATTGCAATTAATTTGGGCTGTGTCTACAAAGTCCGCATTACTTCAAAACCACCTTCACCCTCCTACTGCTCATATTGGGGTCTGCATTAATATATCTCTATTTGCCGTCAATTCAATAGTTATCTTCTCTATACCCTTTTTAACCGACTTACCAAAAAGGAGGAGGTTCTATGTTCGACTTTATGTATGTCTTTTTTTTTTTTGTGTATGTTCACCGATATCTCCGTCAAATTGTGGACCGATTATGAAAACTCTTTTTTTGTTTGAAAGAGTATGTTCCGAAATTAGTCCCATTTTAATTTGGTGAAGCTATGATGAAGAACTTCGGAGATATACAACAGAACTCTTCAATAAATAACGGGAAATCTCTCGGGATTGCTGCATACGCATGTCTGTTTATACCATTTCATAACATAACATCACGCCAGTACGCTCTAAAGTGGTATGCAGATCTCTCATTTCACTGATTATGTTTTGAGTTTCATGTTATTCGGGTAATCTATTCTGGCGTTATAGGTACTTACTAAACAACTTGCCTATAGGTACAACTAAAAAGGGTATTGTCTTTTTGTCTTTTTATATTTACTATGGACACTTTTAACTTTCTACATCGTTCTCACATAATGTGTAATCTCAACATGAATGATGTAACAAATGATTTGTAATAATTACCTAATTGAAAATGAGTGTCCATGGAGTTTCTTGCCCGTTCTTCTCCATAGAGATCTACGCCTTGGAATGGGCATCTACGGTACTTTCACAGTTATTATGTCTTGTGACTGGGACTGTAGCACCATAATTTTGTAATATTTTATTTTGTCTTTTGACAATTCAAAAGTGCCTGTAACTGGCCTACTTGAAATAAAGTGCTTTGACTTTGACTTTGGTAAAATAAAAATACTTTTTTGCAAAAAAATACTACCGACTTCCAAATAAAAAACTACAATGTGAAAAATAACTTTATTTTTGGAAGTCGGTGTCAATATCGCAAAAAATTGGTACCTACGAAAGACACCGACTTCCAAATATTTTTCACTTTGTAGTTTTTTATTTGGAAGTCGGTAGTATTTTTTTGCAAAAAAGATTTTTATTATTTATTTATTTAAACTTCATGCACAATAAAACAATGGTGGACTCTTTCAGATAACACATCAATTTCTCCCTCTTCATTTTATAACCACCTTAACAACTTTAATGCGATCATATTTATGGCATAAGTAGTTTTACCCGAGAACTGTTTATGACTGAAGTAGCTCCATCTAAGTACTTAGTGGTACTTTAACGCTATTAAACTGTAACTCAGCACTAACTCCACCTCATATATATAATGTTGTAATAATATACAAGGTTGTAGGAAGCCGGCAGGCTTATTACGTATGAAACAGCAATCAGCAATAATTGCGCAGTCATCGCGCGATCTGACGCTTCAAGTCATAAAAATTGGGATTACCTAAACAATCGTTTGGTAATCTCTGAATTAGAATAAATAAAGAACGCTCTGTACTTAGCAATTTGGGAGCGATTGGCAATCGACCAAAAACAAGGTAAAAAGTTATAACAATTTAAAATTAAAAGTTAAAATTAATTTTAAAGCTCGTCGATCGACTCTTCACGTTACCAGAGGGCTGGCCTTTTCTTCGACCAGAGAATCAGCATTGCCATCCAACGCACGCTGGGCACGTTTCCCGTTGACATCGATGTGATTTTTTGATGCATAATGAGCTCTTTTCCGTCTCCCTTTTACATTTGTATATAGGATTTTTTTTACAATATTCAATTAATATATATGTTAATAAATGAATACTTCTTTTTTTATTTAAAATGAAAAATATAAAAAAAATCCCGCCGGTGGCTGACGCGGTGTTGCCAAAAACTATATGTAATACGTAATAATCACGATCACCTTGCGATCAAATGCAGATTTCAGTTAACTAATGGTTAACATGGATGCAGCATTGTCAAAAAATTGCTATCGCTGATACATAATTCGCATTCGCTAAAGAACAATTATTGCGCAATAATCGCATTCGTTTTGCACTTGCAAGATACGTAATAACCCTGCGGAGCATCCTAAGTACTGAGTATGAATAATAATATGAGATGTCTTTGACATGATATTGCAGAAGAGTTTATGATAGATTGATTGAAGCGACCCATTTACTTTATGTGTCAAATCGTGCGGGGACTTGGCAATAAGGGGTTGCATAACACTATCTGTACATGCGTCTTTGCTCGCTGAAAACAGGGCAGTGCTTTATGCCCTATGGTTCTTCAAGTTAAGAGTAAATAGATTCTAGGCAAGCGTGCTCCATCATGATGAAATAGTTGTCAAAAGCGAGCTTAAATCATCATCTGCCTAGCCTCTTCCCAACTATATTGGGGTCGGCTTCCAGTCTTACCGAATTCAGCTAAGTACCAGTGTTTTACATGAAGCGACTGCCTATCTGACCTCCACAACCCAGTAACTGGGTAACACAGTACCCCTTGGCAAGACTGCTGTCAGATCTCAAGCTTCTGACTACCCATAACGACAGTCAAAGATCTTCAAATGACAGCCGGGACCAACGGCTTAACGTGCTTTCCGAGGCACGGAGGAAACTCGTTATGTTGAAATGGTCACCCATCCACGGACTGACCTCGTCAAGCGTTGCTTAACCTTGATGATCGACCCGTGCGGCTTTTATTTAGCCACGAGCTCTTCAAAAGCGAGCTTAAATAATAATTTATAAATATGTATTACTGTTGCCGCTATAACAACAAATACTAAAAACAGAATAAAATAAATATTTAAGTGGGGCTCGCATACAACAAATGTGATTCGATAGCCTTGTTTTTTAAAACTAGCTTATGCTAGCGGCTTTGCCCGCGTGAATGTCGAAAATAATCCCAAGAGAACATATTCCCAGGATAAAATGTATCCTATGTGATATTCCAGACTATAATCTATCTCTGAGTCAAATTTCATCCAGATCCGTCCAGCCGTTTGAGCGTGAAGAAGTAACAAACATAGAAACAACACTCACAAACTTTCGCCTTTAGGATAACCTTTACACTACACACTAATAATAGTGTGATGTCGATCACATCACATATAAACATCAATTTCAACCTGCATGGCTAAAAAGCCACAAAAGCTTTCTGATACATACGACCTCCTTGGAAGCCAACTGACGAGAGGTGTAAAATGTGGAAAAACGCACATCCTGCCCCTCCATACTCCATCACTCCGGCAGAGCCCCCCCTGGACACGAACTGCAGTGGCAAATCTGGCAATCCCCAAACCGATTGCGGGTACAGGTTGGTCGCTGCAGGAAAAATCTGGCCAAATTGAATCTCATAGACCAGTGACAATGTGGGCCCCGTCGCAGGATATGCCCCACCTCCTTGTCTGCCCTTCGTGCCCAGCCATCTGCACCTTTCAGGACCTGATCGTGGCAAATAACAGAGCGGTCTAGGTGGCTACATACTGGCCAGACAAAATTTGGGAATAGTTGAGTAAACATGTGAGTTTATCGACACGTTAAGAAGAAGAAGAAGTATTAACTCTTCAGAATAACACACAGAACATGTGTCATGAAACTCTTTACCCCGTTATTTGCAATGAAAACAGAATTACCAGATCTGTTCACAAACGAACTAAATATGTTGATTTAGGTCTTTCGTAGAACACGTCTTACGTAATCTAGGTAGACTAGGTATGAAATTATGTTAGTAGAATAATATTACGATTTCTCTGAAATTGTGTTGTGAATGCTGCAAACAGTATGAGGTACTTCATAAGATGAAGTAGGATGAGGTTTGCTGTAAGAGAACCCAATTATGGGTTAAGTTCGCCTTTGTACATAAGCTGTCCTCCTGTATTTGTATATGTTTGTTTTGTGTACAGTAATCAATACATAAAATAAATCTGTAGAAAAGTAATTTTTGTACATCGAAAATATTTCCAAACAAAATAGCCAGGGTGTTAAAGGATAACCAACAGAACCTATTGCCGGCAATTTTTGTCTGTTTGTCTGTTTATTTGTACACGCATCACGTGAAATGTACGAAACCAATGTATATAACTTTTATACATAAAAATTGTGCGTATCTTGAAGAATTACTTAGTTTTTGTTTCATCGCAATCGGATCAATCTATCAAAAGTTAGATGAATTTAAAGTGTTCAAGAAGTAAAATTATCACAAAACACGCAATTCAGATACTCGGACAGTTGAACTCGATATTCGATAGATGGCGTTGTGCATTTGAAGTCATTTACTGAATGGCGGTGTTAAGATTCTCTGCGAAAAAGATATAGATTTAAAAATGGTAGGTAGGTAAGTAGGGTAGGCAGGAAGGTAAGTATTGACGGGAGCGAAACCGCGGGCACAGCTAGTAAAGAATAAGAATGAAAGCGATGGGTGGGTATAAGTGGGTACAAATAGATTACACGAGGTTTTTTTAGGGAATTCGTTCCCGTGGGCATCCCATAGGAACAAAGCAACTTTTCGGGTTAGTAAGTTATGGCAGCGATATTTTATGCAGCTTTCTATGATTGAAAGATTTTTGTAATTGTATTTGTACTTTCATAGTCTGCCCTTTTACCCGACTGAGGGAGGGTAATGTTTTCCGAACGTATGTATGTATGTCCATTTCTATAGCACGCTCTACAACCCAAACGGCTTGACGGATTATGACATATGGGGTTTCGTTGGATTTGTCTCAATTGTGGGAGTGACATAGGCTATATAATTATTTTAAATAGGGCCCCTCCCCTTAAGGGTATCAAATGAAAGCTGCTAAATAGGCCATTCCAAAATTATATATATTTATGTAGACGGGGACAAAAAAATTATAAAAAAACCAAATTTTCGTTTGTCACCGCTCTGGCACCTCATAATATTGAATGTATATAATATATGTATAAATTGTACCTAGTACTTATTTTTCTCTTTTTAGTTAATCATTTTTAAGCAGTCGGGTTTTTTGTTTTTATTATAATTTGTTTAATAACACGTGTAGATAGTTCGCCTCATCTTTGCGCGCGGCGCTATGTCTGGATAAGCATGTGTGGATGGTTGTTTGGTCGGACGGCGGCGACGATTGCCGCGTCACTGCCACACAAATGCATAATGTATTACAAGCGCACGCACACATAGCACCGCGCGCACATTTGTGTTGTACCAAGCTAATAAAAGCGTGTCTCTATACACAGACGAACAAACAATTTTATATGTACACCTTCACAATATTAGTTTCAATTAAATAATCCAGTTCTTATTAACACGCTTTTATTAGCTTGGTATGTATCTATGTATCAATGTAACGGAATCTTTGAACGTAATTTTCACCCCCTTCAAAACGTGGGATTGATTTGAAACTTTGCACACTTATCAAGGACCGATGACAATGCAATAATTTAGTCAAAGTCAAAGCCAAAGTCAAAGCCAAAGTCAAAGTCAAATATGTTTATTCAACTTGGTTCAAATTTACAAGTAATGAAAGTTGATTCTACCGTGCGCGTTTAAATAGTTTGTCCCATTAGCCTTACCCAGATCTTCAGGATTAGCGACTTTTTAGTTCCATTTACCATTAAAGCGTGTTTTTAGTTTTTAGAACTACAATTTATTTTAATTAATAACTACTAACAGTTTGCAATTCGTTTGAAAAAGTTATAATTAAAACCGCAGTATAACAACACTCCATTTAAACTTGCTTCACCCTTCCCATGAACTCTATAGTTTGAGTTTATTACATAATCCTCATTTTCCTCAGAACATTGGGGCGCGGTCCCATTGAGAGCGATTTACTAGAAACTAGGAGCAATTTTTTAGTTCAAGAAGAGATAAACTGCAATTTGAATTCCAATCGTTTTGTGAAAATGACTTGTTTTCGGGTCATCATCATCATCATTTCTGCCGAAAGACGTCCACTGCTGGACAGAGGCCTCCCGCAACTTTAAACAGTTTATCGATCCACCAAGAGGAAGGCCTGCCAATGCTTCCAAAGTGTTTGTATTTTTCGGGTCACGGTATTATTGTTAACTACTACACGATCAAAATAACTGTGCACTTAGAGCTGTCAATGCCACTCAGACATTCGACCCTCGCTATGGACGTGCGGGGCGAACGCGGGGCGCTTCGCGGGTAGGCGGGAGTGCCGCGTGAAGTACGATGTTATTTTAACCGTGTACTACTAAAATTCCAGTGCCGCTACTGCGCCTGGTGCAGTATCTACTCCCTTGCAGATTGACGTCTAGCAAGGGTGTGGACTAATAGTACTTACATCTTTTGTATGTTATTATCTCTTTTAGTTTTACTAGCCTTTTTGTAGTTTATTAGCCGTCCTAGTTAACCGCTTTCAATGGAACCCCGCTCTATGCTACAATTTGCTCAAGTCCAGCGTACGGTCTCAAACCGGCTTCGGCTCAAATTACTTGCCATAAATTCATTATGGAGAGCGGAGAGAGCATTTTATTAAAGAATATTAAAGAAAACAAACAATATTTGAACGTTGAGGAGAAGCAAACGTTGTTTACTTGAAGATACTTGTCATTTCTATGAAAGGAGAAAGATTTTATCATTTTTTTTTAGAAATTTTACTGATTTCGAATGGGGATGTTTACGAAGCATTTTATGCCTAACATGATCGGCATATTACATGCCAATCACATGGGTTGTCACAACGGTGATGCACTGTTATTTGTTGTTTTATTTTAGTTTTTGTAGTGTCAGATGATCTGCGTGTTACTTACATTGTTGTAAGTTCTAACAACCATTTTTTTTGGGTCATGGATAATCGAATAAAGATAAATTTTATTCTATTACTTTCTATTACCTAATCGAAAATTGGAAAATTGCTGAGTATTTTCTAATTCGTATTTATATCAAAGTGATTAAAAAGGATCGTAGCATACGGTTTGGGAGTACTTTTATTATGCGTACCGCAAAGGAGTGGAAGTCCCTGCCGGAATCTGTATTTCCTGATAGCTATAACTTGTCTGAGTCTTCAAGACAAGAGTGAATAGGTTTTTTCTAGGCAAGCTTGCTACGGTACGCAGTGCCAGACACAAAATTTATATGTAAAACGTCTAGAGTGGTATTTTTTCCATCGTAGTATGCGTCAGCGGTGAAGAGGATTATGAGTCCGGCACCGCAGTGTTGTGCGTTCCGATACCTCCGATCAAGAGACCAAACCTTAAGCATTTGTATAAATGCTCAGACTTTGAATTTCATAAGATCATCTTCGTAGCTTATGAAAACACATCTTGGCTATTTTTCAGACTTACAAACATCCACGAATCCTTTTGTAATTTCTACGAGTGAAACCCCTTTTTCCTGAAAGCGAACATCCCTAAATTATGTGGCATTATGTGACCCTTTGCGTGATTAAATATGCCGCGAAGTAACGAGGCTTGTGTTTGTAATTAATGCACGTAAAGAATTTCAATTGTGGCTGCCTTTATGGCATAAAATATTACACGAGTTAGACGCTTGAGAGAGAAAGATGGAGTTCAGGGGGGTTTAAGATATGCTCTTGTGTTTGTTTATCTTCTAGAAGTGACTTCACCTGCGTGAAAGTTAGAAATTATTTATTCTAAGGGACCGTATTCCCCGTAGTGCCTGTAACTGTAACTTTCTAAAGCATACTCTTGAGTAACGGCTAGATTAAAAGGTTTAAAAAAAATTATTAATGATTCATGAACATTATTTGTGAAACATGTTGTTTTTCGTGTAACAAATAGATCAGCATAAAAAAGTAACAACATGATATTTTTTCGGTTCTTGTGGATACTCTTCCAAAACGACTTGGATGTATTAAAATATTTTTACACAGAAATATTGATGGCTAGAGTTTCTTCATAACTGAAGTAGCATAATTATGTAAATTAGAGAATATTTTGCAAACAGAACTGACAAAAAAGTGGTTCAATATTGATATTTTGGCTCCGAGCGGACGCACGGCCAGTACTGCGTTAACATTAGGGAATTTATACGCCTTAGGTGCTTGTTCATGGTTCAATTTATGTGTGTAGCAGAATTCATCAAATTGGTTTAGCGGTTTAAACGTGAAAACGTAATTAACAAATAGACAGATAGAGTTACTATCGCAATTTATAATATTAGTTCAGATACTTAGCTGTAAAAATAAAATATTAGGATCAGGATTTTCTCAAGACAGTGAAGCCCTACAGCCTTGCAGAGATCGCCTCTATCTCGCTTGATGGTAAGTGATGATGTGGTATACGGTGCAGCACGCTTGCCTAGAAGTAACCTATGCACTCTTGACGTAAACTAAAGAAGGACTGACTGGTAACTGAAGAAGGAATGATAATATCCGACTTCGCAACTTAAGTTAGAAAAATACGAGTATAATCTATTTCGGCATTTGAAAAATTTCTTATGTATTCAACACCTCTAATCTGCGGTATTCACTATTTCGTTCAGGAAAGCTTTTCGCTACTCAATTAGTGATGTAGTCGGGTCGAATATTGACTTTATAGATAGATATCTACAAAAGAAAATAAGTAATTTGCTTGGTAATCGAATATAATTTGACTTTAGATTACAAAACGTCAAAAATACTTCTGTACTAACACAAAATATACTCCCCCACGCGCATGCGCCGTATGGACTACGGACCGGTACTGCCAAAGACGCCGGCCACTCCAATGCGTTATTCGAGCTTAAACATTATTAATTTAGAAATCATTATTACTTAGGATGTTATGATTTTATTTTTGTAAATTTTTACAAGGTTCATAAGCATATATTTACTGTCTGTTTTACACAGCTAACAACGTTATTTAAGTAATTTTTCAATGGCATTTGTACAAAAATTTTACTGTGCCAAGTACATTTTATAAGTTGCTCGACTATTACTCGTAAACTTATAAAGCCTGTTATGATTTTATTTTTGTATAGTTTTTACATGGTTCATAAGCATATATTAACTCTGTTTTACACAGCTAACAACGTTATTTAAGTAATTTTTCAATGGCATTTATACAAATTTTTTACTGTTCCAAGTACATTTTATAAGTTGGTCGACTATTACTCGTAAACTTGTAAAGCCTACTTAGGTGTGAGAGTTTTCCTTTTAACGTCTTTATATTTACTACTGCTTTGAATTTTTTCACATAGCCAAGAGCAACCATTTCGCTGGCAGGGGGGGGACACACTTGACTCTAACATAAATTTGCAATTTAAAGCTCAATTTTACGCAAACGGATCTCTAAATCGAAAAATAGTATTGGCAAACCCATAATATTTTTGAATGATCTATCCAACGATACCCCACACCATGGTATAGACGAGAGAAAAAAAACATCCCGAGGAACCCCAAAAAAAATATTTTTCATGATTTTATTTTACCACTTTGTCGGAATTATTAATACGAGTATGTATATCCATGCCAAATTATAGCTTTTTAGTACTTAAATTCTCTGAGCTAAGCTGCGGACGGACAGACGAACAGAGCGAAACTATAAGGGTTCCTTCTTGACTTCGGAACCCTAAAAATGGTTACCATTCCAAATAGAACCCGAAAAATCTCAAACTTCGAACACGAATTCCGAATTCAAATCTGCGAAGAAAATAACACATGTAACAACGGATGAATCTAAAAATATTACGCTGATTACGACGGAGGGCGTAATGAGGAGTCATTTGATAGCTCAGGATTATTTTATCGCCAATGTAATCGAGTTTAATGAGCCAATCATTGAGCAAGCATGTTTCTGCTATAAATATGCTCATATAAGCTGTCCCTATAGGTATAGGTGTGGGTAGAAAAAAGTGTGTTGATTTATTTTTGAAACTTTGCAAGGTAAAACTGATATCGTAGGTATCGTGTTCTGAAGTTTTGCGTTTACGACTTTTTGATGTACGGCCGTGTACTGAACATATTTTTTCTGGTTCATAGTTTATTATTTCTGGATGTTTTAGGGGTTAGTGAGGTCGAGCAATATAACGGCTAGCACTTCTGTCTAGTATAATATATCATCAATATAACATATGAGTTGAAAAACATTAACTGACGGACATAGCCAGGCCAAGAACATTCCTCTGCTTCATCATCAGAGCCGTTGTCCTCTTCAGAAGGGAATACCTTAACACTAAATTAAGTAGGATAATTTAGATATAACTAAAATTTTATCAGCCTAGGGTAAATTAGGTACAGTCAGCAGGTGATAATATTAAATTTATCGATTCGAATTTATGATCGTACTTTTCTCTTTTTAACGTATGTCGTGGTCAAAAACTGTGGACACTTGGTAATTGGCTAATTTACGTATGTTTATTTATTGTAAAAATATTTAACATTAGTCTAGCCATATCGTTTACTTTATTTGCACCTATGCCATCATTTATTAATTAGTTATTATAAGATTATTTAAAGAGCTGTGGTGGCCCAGTGGTATCGGCCGCAACTTGTAAGTCGCGGCCGATACCACTGGGCCAAGTTGTAGGTCGTGAGTTCGAACCCAGGCAGGCACATTACTTTGTGTAAATTATTTCATCACTGCTCTCCAAAACGGTGAAGGAAAACATCGTGAGAAAACCGGCATGTTCTAGAACCAAAAATTCGAAGACATGTGACATACACCAACCCGCACTGGGCCCGCGTGGTGGTTTACGGCCCATTCCCTCTCACGGAGAGGAGGCCTAGTGTGTCTCAGCAGAGGGAACATTAAAAGGCAGATGATGTGATGTGATTCATTATTTTATACATTATACATTTAACTTAAAGTAATCAAAAAGTATTTAAAACTCAATCAACACACCTAAGGACTGGAACATTTCCCACCGGAAATAAATATTGTAATAAATTAAAGATGCGGGCATACTTACGTGAAATACTCTTCGCATAATACAACACCAACATATCACGTCTGCTTGGCTACCATATGTCACTGCAGAGATCCAGCAGAATATCATATGTGTTTTAATTGTTATAAGTACCTCCTATTTGAGGTATGTTACTATGTCACTTTTATTTCTTGTATGTTTTTGTTTTTGCATTTTTTTGTATGTAGGCACCTTGTTTTTATATACCTCGTGTAAATTTAAAATTTAGTTGTGATTTTGTGTGTTGTGCTGTGTCTTTTGTGTGCTCTAAATAAATGTTTTATCTATCTGTCTAATTAACCAATTCTTCAACCGTGATATCAAGATGTAGAAAGTTTATTTTTCAGTATTTACACCAGATTGCGTGTTTTATTGAACACAGACCATTCCAATATCCAAGAATGTAAAAGCTTAGATACAAAGCCGTCGATCAATAGCATCAATTTTTCAGAACCCTCATGGAAATCTATTTCTGTTTTTTCTTTGTATGCATTTTCTATATTGGACCGACACGTCCTGCCACTCTGTCACTGTCTCCAAGCATCGGGCATTAAAATGGTCACGTTTACGAGACGACAGCAGATTTGTCACAGTGTCAGTTGGTTTCTATATCGTCTGCTTAGACAGCTAGTCACGATTGTCACGGCAAAACTGCTGAAAATATCTCTTGATTTTATGCGTTCGTTATCACTAGACTAAACCAAGTGGTGTCAATCTGGGGGTATTTATGTAAACAGTAAACAAGTTACTTCAAGGCTTCGCCGTCGACCACATCGTTGCATGCTTACCCTCAGATAAGATAGTGGTCCAACACGAGCCAATCTATACTAATATTATAAAGAGGTAAAGTTTGTGAGTTTGTGACGTTGTAAGGGGTAATCTCTGGATCTCCTGAACCGATTTTGAAAATTCTTTCACCATAGGCTACAATATATTTTCAAAAAAAAAAATAGAGATACTTATAAAAATTGCAATAATGTAACCCAAGATAGCAAAATGTTGCCTATAAAATTCATCATTGGCGTGCGCTGAGAAAACTATCGATGATATATAAAATTATTAGGTAGGTAGGTAGGGTTGGGTAGGTAGGGTAGGCAGGATAGGCAGGGTAGGCAAGGTCAGCTAGTCGATAATAAAGAAAAAGGTTGTCGCAGGCTGACCTTGATGTCAATGCTTGGGTTTTCACGAAATTTCCCAAAACTGGTATAATATTGAGTTGAACTTTACGACGTATAATTTCTAGCCCTTGTACTAAAGTAATAGCCCTTCTCAACCAACTTTCACGACCAGAGGGAAGTGTGATAAAGTGAAATACTTTCCTACATTTTACGCTTACTTTTTACCGCTTTATCAGCGTAGAAGAAAAATGAAAAACATTTTACAGACCGGTTTATTCTTTCCAATGAAAGGACTCGCATTTGTTCAGGTCTGGAGCAGTAAATGTTTGCGCAGTCCACTTCTATGCCCGCACTGCCCGACCATAGAGTACTTTTATCTTTTTTACAACGCTGGCTGGTTGTAATTAATGTTTTCTCAGCATTAATGAGGAAGAAAACTTTTTTTAACTGACTACAAAAAAAGGGATGTTCTCAATTTGCCGAATCTTTTTTTTTTAATTTATTTTCTCCGATTACTCAAAGACCCCTGGACCGATTTAAAAAATACTTCTTCTGTTTTGAAGGGTATACTTCCTAGTTGGTCCCATAGTCATCAGGTCAGGATCTGTTGATGGGAATTCGAGGGAACTCCTCAAATATTATAGGCATACATCTTTTGTGGTGCGGGTTCCGACTCATCATTTAGAGACCTTCATGAAGGAAGAATTTTGGCCGAAGGGAGTCGTGTATCGGCGTTTCCGCGGAAGGTTACATGACACCACGACTCAGCGCAATAAATAACAATTTTGGTATTTTCATCAACAAATCAACAATGCAATCATTTGCACTCAGAAAGTATCATTTGGTGAAGTGGAACTGATGAAGAAGAACACAGATGGCCACTGGAACTCCTAAATGCTAAGTATGTCACGGGTATAAAATATCTCGAATAGTTAACCGACTATGATAAAGCAAATACTGATAAATAAATGGTAGTGATGAAAATGGCACCATCGAACTGATCTGATGATGAAGCCGGAAGGTAGGCACTGGAACTCTGAAATAAAACAATATACCCTAGTCGTGTTTGGGCTTATTGGGATCGTCATGATATAATGCACCGATCCGGGCATCGAACCCACTGATACAGCGAAAACGATTGATGTGTGTGAGTGTGCACTTATGCATTCATAGAATATCAATCTTAGGTCATATCTAAGGAGATTAAAAACTGACAATCATTTGGAGCGATGACCTGGTCAAGACCGCGGGAGTCCTGTGGATGCGAAACGCACGAACAGATTTATCTGTTCTGAAATGATGATGATGATGAAGCATTTACACGGTTACTGAAAATTAATATATGATTGCATGGCAATAGCCAATTCGAAGCAATAGACTTTCCAATGATCTTGATTTAAATATACAATTTTGTCACCGCTTTTCATTAATGAATTCACTCTTGAATTGAAGACATGATAAACCTTTGAAGTTACAACGTTTATTGAAACATTCGATTCTGCGAAACAGTTACAGAAGGCTGTATTTATTGTAACTTTCGTTGGAACGCCTGTTGCTTCGAAAGCAGCATTGTTTTAAATACTGTGCAGTTTATGGTGAACAGAACATCGTCTTTTCGAAGTGCGGACTGGTTGCACTTTTGTAATAAAGTTCGTGAAATATTTAGATTTTAAATAGCAATCTTACCAGCAACTTTAACTCACCAATTTTAGTACAAATTACAATGGAACCGTGCACATTTCCGATACATAAAAACACTATCATTGACTGCCCTATGGAACTGCCTATGGCAGTCAGTGATAGTATCGTTTTCAATCGGTGAAAGAATATACCTCTTTACAGAGAAGAAAAATCACCGCTTATATATATGAGCAATTTTAGTACCTATACACTAAGTCTTGATGGCTGTATGCCACTGAGAATTTTGTTTGAGAACTGCAGAGCAATTGATAAACTCACACTTTTCAAATAAAATACAACAACACTTTTAAACCTTTTTCAAAGCCAGTAGATAATATCAATAATGCAACCCAAAACCTCCTTTTATCCGCTAACCGTACGCTCAGTGCTCTCTCACGAAAGCATCTCTTTGACACAAAAGTCTCACGAAATATTTGTAATAGTCTCAGGGCGCAGTTACACTAAGAGCTTTTAACACTAGTGAGTTACTGGTTAGTCAGTAGGGTAACACTAGTTAGTTGTGTGGAAGAACTAAACTTAATAGTTAAAACTACAGTTTATATCAATAATGCAACCGTAAACCTACTTTTATCCGCTAAATGTACGCTCGGTGCTCTCACTGAAGCATCCATCTCTTTGTTACAGCCAATGCTCAGCTCTTTAGTACAACAGCTTCACGAAATAACAGCCTCAGGGCGAGGTCCCAATGAGAGCTGGTAGTTTTGTAGTTCAAGAAGAGGTATAGGTACTGCAATTAGATCTACAACGTTAGACAGAATCAATACATTGTTAAACTATGTCTATACTTACATAGTAATTTTATAAATGCGAAAGTAACTCTCTCTGTCTGTTTGTTACCATTTCACCTATTAACGGTTGAACGGATTTGGATGAAATTTGGCACACATATAGTCATGTACCTGTATTAACATATAGCATACTTTGTCAGCTTATTTACCCGACTGCGGAACGGTAATGTTTTTCGAGCGTATGTATGTATGTCTGTCCATTTCTATAGCACGCTCTACATCCCAAACGGCTTGACGGATTATGACATATATGAAGTGTCGTTAGATTTGTTCGTTAATGTACTCGCAGATTACTAGTTTAGAAGTAGACAAAACTATGTTTAATACAGGCCTTTGGATCACAAAGCCAAGAGGCAAACACTGGGACCCATAGCAATGCTGCGACTCTTGGATCCTTCCAGGTCTATACCCGCGAAACTGCGATACGCAGCAGCGGTCAGCTAGGGATTTGTTCTTTAGAGATACTGGTTCCTGTCAGACAGGTGGAAAGGGTACACAAAATATAACTGTTACTCACCTTGATTCTCGCGAGGGACCCCTGGGGCCGTTCAATCCGTGTGTGGTCGGGGGTTATAGGGGAAGATATATATATAATATTAGGAGGATAAGGGACAACCGTCGTTTTCTGAACCGAAGCGCCGGCAACCACCAGGCACGTTTCCGACACAAAATACTTCGCTGTGCGCGAAATATATACACAAACAAATGCACAGGCGATTCCCCGTGCCACTCGCGGGTGGCGGACACACTTTTGAATAATAACCGGCTGGTTACAACTCAATAACAAAATACCAGATCAAGACCGACATTTTTTCCGTCCCGCGCCGGCAAGCACATTGTTACGAGTCATGTGTCTACTGTCAACTCCACCAAAGCTGTCAATCTCAATGACAGCGAGCTGACACAGTGTTGCAACAAAATAACAATAAGAGGAACGAAACGTTTTCGTTCTGAACAACTAGAAAAAGCTCTCGTTGGGACCTCACCCTCAAGTTTAGCAGCCCTGAATGTGCAGAGTATACCGTTATCTGCCTTATTGTTGAATTAAATTTTAATCCTTTAGCCTTTGCGTATATGTAATTATAAAGGTGTTCTTTGTAAGAAGGGTGATGCTTGTAATTTGTATACGTTTGTGTTGGTTTATGGAGTGGGGAGATAAGGGTTGGGGCATCTTAAGAGGAAACGGGGGCAGAGAGCGCCGACTGAATTTCCTTAGTAAAAAGTCATAATTCGAGGTTTGGCTGTCGTCTCTTTCCTCCTCCAATATTAGACCAATTTAAAAGATATTCCGTAAACTGAAAATTAAAGATATATACTATGTACCTATGTTTTCTTTTTTGATGATACGTTATCTTTAGAAGCACTAGAGCCCTCAAAAAATGCTCAAAATTGCGCTGTCAACAGAGGCTTAGTGTACATATTTTACAAATATAAATGAAAAAAGAAAAACATAGGGGCATAGTATATATCTTACTTTACCAGTTTATGGAATATCTTTTAAATTGGTCCAATATTGGAGGAGGAAATAGGCGACAGCCAAACCTCGAATTATGACTTTTTACTTAGGAAATTCAGTCGGCGCTCTCTGTCCCCGTTTCCTCTTAATAACCTTTGCTTCAAATATGCTTTGAAAGGAATTTATGTGAGCTTGGTTTTCTGTTTTAAAAATATGTTTTGAAAGGGGTATTGATCTATAATTTCAGTTTTGATAGTACTCGTATTATTTTAAAGTGTTTATCTAAACATATTTGGTACAGGTGGTCTTTAGTCAAATCTTGCAAGTAAAACTTTAATACACTTACCAGTGTCCGATTGATCTTCTTAAAAAGATTAAGTATGTAGTGTGTATGTGTGTGTGTGTGTTAAAGCTACTTTTCCGAATGGACGGTAGAATTAATTATTATTAGGTACTAATTGTAAATTTTAATTGTTGACCTTCAAAAGTGCCGCTTAATGGCTTAGTTGAAATAAATATGTTTGACTTTGACTTTTGAATTTGAGCTGAAATTTTGCACACACGTTTTTTTTATTATTTGTGATGGGTTGGCTCTTGACTCTAGTCTAGGTCAGAGGTGACAGAGACAAAGTCGACGATGGAGTGAGCTTACCCAGAAGAAGCCCCGTGACAATGCAATATTTGAGCATTAAAGCTAATTTTTTTTTTTTTTTTTAGTATGAAAGCTTGTTAAATAATTGTTTTTATAAGAAGAGACAGATTGAAATAACTACACTATTTTATCAGCATGGTCGTGCTTTTGTATTTAATATTGCATTCAGTTTTTAGCAAAAATACAACTCGAGATAAAGCCAAAAATTTAGCAGAGACAGGCAGAGAACGCTCCAACTACTCCAAAACATCTTTTGTCGAAACGTTTTCTATGAACCAAGACTGTCTTTTGTTCCGTGTCCTTAGCATTTGGTCCTGATGTTTGAGTTTAATTTCAAATTGCTAGATTTCCCTGAAGGATTTAGGAATTCAACAGTTTCAACAACTAACATTAAATCAAATCTTCGGGCCCTGTTTCAATGTTTATTTGTTGCGCAAAGTGAAGTTGTAGACTGGCGTTGAAGTAAAAAAGCGGTATCTCAAAACTTTCAAAAATGCCGGGCATTTTTAATCAGATAACTGTAAACATGTCGCATCATGAGAACTAGTCACAAAACCCGGAACATTGAATTTTATATTATTAATGCGAGAGTGACTCTGTTTATTACATCCTAACCGATCGTAGTGAAAGTTAACAGAGTTGTTCCTTAGGACCTGGAGAAGGACATAAGATATTTTTTTACAAGCGTAACTTAAGACGACGACTAACGCCAACGACTTTCAGGGAACAAAACGCGCACTCGTTTCACACCCGCGCGACCCAAAATTTAGTAGTTTTTGTACTTTTCTTATTATTCTATGACATTAAAAGAAAAAGCCTCAGATCAAAATGTAGATAATTAAATTATCTTCGAGATGGTGTCGATTCCATTAAAATACGTCCAGCGGTTTTAGTGTGATTGTCATATTTTGTCCGTTTTAGACATAACTTTACAAATTAATTACACTATGTTATACGAATAAAACTCAAAATTTGCTCAGATCAAATTATTAAGAAAATAGTCTAATATAACATATTTTTTTTTTCAAAAAATGACGACTAGCCATTTTGACGTGATTCTCATTTGAAAATCAGCTACTCAAGGGAATTGGCGCCTTAAGGGCCTACAACCGTTTTAGTGCCATAAAACGGTAACATTCTAAAGCATACTCCTTAGTAACGGCTAGGTTAAAATATTTGAAAAAAATAGATATTTATTATTGTTTCATGTATATTATTTGTGAAACGTGGTTTTTTCGTATAACAAATAGTTTTGCTTTAAAAAAATAATTAACAACACGATATTTTTTCGCTACTTTTGGATACTCCTCCAAAACGACTTCAATGTTTAAAAAAATATACACAGAAAATTTGATGGCTAGAATTTCTTCATAACTGGAATAGCATATCTAAATATAAGAATATTTTGCAAACAAAACTGTCCAAAAGGAGGTTCAATATTGATATTCTGGTTCCGAGCGGACGCACGGCCAGTACTGCGTTAACATTGGAGAATATATACGCCCCAATGTTAACGCAGTACTGGCCGTGCGCCCGCTCGATACCAAAATATCAATATTAAACCTCCTTTTGAACAGTTTTGTTTGCAAAATATCATTTGATTTACGCTATGTTAGTTATGAAGAAATTCTAGCCATCAGTTTTTCTGTGTATAAATATTTTTAAACATCAAAGTCGTTTTGGAGGAGTATCCAAAAGTAGCGAAAAACTAGCGTGTTCTTAATTATTTTTTAAAGCAAATCTATTTGTTATACGAAAAAATCATGTGTTTAAAATAATATACATGAAACAATAATAAATATATATTTTTATCAAACCTTTTATCCTAGCCGCTACTAAGGAGTATGCTTTAGAAACTTACCGTTTTACGGCACTAAAGTGGATGTAGGCCGTTAAACACGATTTCGAGTCGCCTAGACTGTATTTTCGTGGGTCACTGTTGTGCCATCTCACATGGGTTGTCGCAACGGTGATCCACGGCTATTTGTTGTTTTGTTTATGTAGTGTCAGTTTGTTAATATATGTGTTACTAACATGGCTGTAAGTTTTACTAACCATTTTTTAAGCATAAGATTAACATTTATTTGCATAAAAACATGGTATAGAGAAAAAAAAGAATAATATAGAATAAAGAGAAATTCTATTCTTTATAGAAAGAAAAATATTTTTTTGTGACCCGCACAGGAGACACGAGAATAGAGCATAACATTAAAAACAATTAAAACCCTGTGCGAGACCAAAAAGGCTTGTATCTCAGCATGTGCAGCAATATCCAAGAAGGAAATAACGCTGCGCTATTATTAATGCGCGGGTGAAACTGCGGGCAGAAGCTAGTTTTAAATATATGTCATACTAACTGTTTCCCGCTGCTTCGCTCCCGTGGACCACCCCACTGGACTCGTTTTCGTGATTAAAAAATAGCCTATGTCACTCAGGAATAATGTAGCTTTCTATTGGCGAAAGAATTGTTTAAATCAGTCCAGTAGTTTCAGAGCCTATCCGGTACAAACAAACAAACAAAAAAATCTTTCCTCTGGCTTGCAAAACACCTTTCTATACTAATATTATAAAATAGTATGGAAAGGTGTTTTGCAAGCCTGTATTTAGTTAGACCTGTCCAGGTGTCTGTGTGTATGTAATTAAAGATGTCAAGTTAAATTTGACCTACTGCCCGATGTTTGATTGAACTGTATTTTGACCTACTGCCCGATGTTTGATTGAACTGTAATTGTTCACAGACCTTTGTTCCTCGAGACTTTGCCATTTTACCGCTTGTTTTAATTTATTTAGCTCCCGACAGAAAAAGAGGAGCTTGTTATAAGTTTGAAGTGTGTACCTGTGTGTTTGTCGATTTGTGTCTATGTACTTATATATTTGTGTATCTGTCTCACCATAACTCATAAACGGTATGACCGTTTTTTAAAGGTGACTTTACCTAGAGTGTTCTTAGCTACGTTTGATGAAAATCGGTACAGTCGTTCAAAAGTTATGGGCTTAATATTACTGTTTGAATCGGAGTGCTTTCACAAATATCGTGTCATAATTACGTGTTCAATAGATTGTCGATCGAAGCGCGTCTACTACTAGATAAATTATGTAGCATGAAATAAAAATGTGTCGGGGATTTTTAAATTTTACTTGTTTTTAATTTTTAATATATAATTTTGTTTCTCGAAATTTTAATTGATTTGAGTTACCCCTTTTTGGCTCCGAGAGCAGTATCTGAAGTAATGAATCATTTTTATTTACAATCACGTAAACAAGCCGAGTGGGCATTGTTTAAACTGAGCTATCTAAACAATTGAACTTAGTGTCCATCAAACATTTTGATTTGTAGATTTGGGAAATGCTGCTCGGTGTTTGTTTAGGGATCTGGTTCTAAAAAACAAACTGCAATATAGATAGATAGATAGATAAATCATTTATTTAGTGCACACAAAAGACACAGCACAACACACACAATCTTAATTAAATTATTACAATTTCCATGTAGGTTTGTTTAAAAACAAAGTGCCAACATAAAAAGAAAAAGGAAACCATACATACGAAATAAAAGTAAAAGTGACACCAGTAACATTAATTTTGACAATCAAAACAAAGTGCGGTGTGCGTCTCAAGGTTGCACCAAATGGGAGTCCAGCTCAGCACGTGTCAGGCAAATATACCTGACGCTGATATTCTGCTGGATCCCTGCAGTGACAAATGGTCGCCAAGCAGACGTCATTATGTTGGTGTTGTTACTGTGTTACGCGTAGAGTAATTCACGTAAGTATACGCAACTTTAATTTAGTACTTACAATATGTATTTTTTTTTTGCAGTAGAAACAGTTCCAGTTCTTAGGTGTGTAATATGGCCATGACATGAAATATCTCAGTTCAATCTAGATAGTTTTCCAATATTGAGGATCTTTCCAAGTACGTGTAGTTTTGATCAGCTAAATTATCCAAAAGGTCATGCCCGTATTTTCAAAGAACGATCGTATTCTCATTTCCGTATCTATCTGTCAAAAAGCCCTTCATTTTGACAGATTGCGTCTATTAAGCGAATGTAAACGTCTATAAAAGTTATGGGTATTGGCCCTTTGGCTTGCTTACAGAAAATGCTTTAGTTGTCATACATTATTTTTAAACCCCCAATGAAAAACGAGGGGAGTTATAAGTTTGACGTTTGTACCTGTGTGTTTGTGTATCTGTCTGTGGTGTCTGTGGTCGAACGTATGAATTGATTTTGATTTAGTTTTTGTTTGAATGGTGACTTTAACGAGAGTGTTCTTAGTTATGTTTGATGGAATTCGGTTGAGCCATTCACAAGTTATGAGCATTTTACTGTTTGAATCGGGGTATTTTTGCAAGATATTCAAATCAAATCAAATCAAATCAAATGTTTATTTGTAGAGCATAGGTAATATACAAGGTGTACATAATAAAATATAAGTTCGCCATGTCCAGCCGATAGCGGCATACAAATATTAATTATATATGTCACGTCGAAGTACCTATGAATTATAGGACCACCATCATCAACTCCAATTCTAGAGGCAATTCCTTCATTCTTCATAGGAACGGGTAAACTTCAATAACACACAGCACTGGATTGAAACTCGAAAGTATTTATTTGACTTAGTTACAGGTACTTTGAGTTTTCATTCGAACTTGAAGTTAAAACCACATGGTGGCTCGCTAGGTCGCAATCCCTCGTCGATCTCTAGAGAAGACCTAGCAAGAAACTCTAGGATACTCTTTTAAATCTTTTTATAGTTTACACAATCACTTTAAGACAATTGGTGTTACATGTTTATTAGGTTTTCAAACATCTAATCAATCAGATTTATTAAACAGTTATTATTTTACACACGGCATACGCGCGATGCGCGTTGCGAGTGGGCGGGACTTCCATATTGTTTTTGTTTAGACACTAATTACTTGGATAGTTGTATAAAGCTAACAAACAATACTAAAATGCTGCTCAGTTAATTATTTTAACATTAAACAATCCCAATACTCACAAATACAAAGTTGTTCGTAGATTATTACTAAAATAATCACCTCAACTCAAAACTATCCAAGTTTCCGGTGATCTGAATATCTTACTAACCAGAAGGTTTCTCATTATTACATAGCTGTGTAAAATAGTCTTATTACTTTATAGTATTTAATCAATTACTCAAATTTGTTTAGTTCTCGTATTAAATTATTAAATCTAGTTATTGGTCATTAAAATTATAACATCCGCCATTGTTGACAACTTTTCGTAGGGCCATAATAAAACATATTTACTTAGTCAAATGTGCAATAGTTAAAATGAGAACAAATCTAAAAGTCCTACAATAAATGTTCCCGTTTTATTTAAACATCTCGTATTAATTAAACATTGAAAATTAACTTATCAAATGATCTTCATTCAAACGAATCAATAACTAATTCCACAATAAGCCAATAGATGGCGCTGAACCATAAACCAACATAAACAGACATTTAATAGTTCTAGCGAAATCTCAGAGATGACAGGATTATAGAGTTTGTGTTAATTGACAATTGAAATTATTAATTTGGATAACGAATTAGCAAATCCACGCCTCCGCGGCGACACGGCCGTTCTGAACATCAGACGCGTGCTCTGCGGCTTCCTGTGTCCTCAGTCTCTGTTTCTTGGTTGTTATCTGTAATAGCAGACAGAAATTTGTCGGCAGATTATTGTTGTTTATCATCCTACAATATAAATTAAATTTGTGATCTGATAACAACTAGTTTTAATCATCATTGATAGCTTGTAAGAAATCTATGCTTAGTATGCCTTATTTTTGAAATTTTGAATGCATTTTAACACCCACAGCTATATGCTTTAGGTATTCAAATTGCAATATGGTAAAGATCAATGTTGTTAGAAAACAACGAATTGCTACATGTCATGCCAATGAAGGCATACAATTTGTATTTCAGATTTTTGTTATTGAATAATCAGTTGCTAGCTTAATAGTCCATTTTGAATCTTGTTTGCAGAATGTTGTTGTTTGTATTATTTTACAATATTTATTGATTTGCAATAGGTAAGAGTCAGTTTAAGTTATCAGTTTATAACTGAATACTTATTAGATTAGGTAACTACAAAGTTTATCTTAAATAAGAATATTTGATGCATTAATGAGCACACACCTACTTATAAGGCTTACACAGCACTCTTGTATTTGGTAAGTATAGTGTAGGTAGTGTAGGAGTATTGTGATCAGCTGTTTTTTGTTTAGTTTCATTCTCACGGGATGGTAATGCTCTGTGATAGACACAAAGTCTTTGATTTGACAGGATTAAAGGATAGGATCAGGAACACCGCTCTGTGATAGACACAAAGTCTTTGATTTGACAGGATTAAAGGTTAAGGAGTTTAGGACCATTGCTCCGTGACAGGCACGAAGTCTTTGATTTGACAGGATATAAGGAACCAGGCTCTGGGTGGTCTTGTACACCGTGGACCCAGCAGGATAACATGAGAGATTGTTCATTAGCGGCCTCCACGCCTAACCAATGGATATTAAATCATTCTTAGTTGCTTCCACAGCAAACTAAGAGATTGTTTGTTGTATTATCACTATTAGTTTCCTCCACGGATTACTAACAGACAGCTTATTGTGTTATCATTATTAGTTGCTTCCACAGCATACCAACAGTATAGTTTATTGGTTTATCATTATTAGTTGCTTCCACAGCATACCAACAGTATAGTTTATTGTGTTATCATTATTAGTTGCTTCCACAGCATACAACAGGAAAGTTTATTGTGTTCTCATTATTACCTCAAATGCACCTCCATGGATGCTGATAGAATGGTGTTGATATAAATGATTGTGTTATTAACTGCCTCCAGAGCTCTAGGTTATGGGACACCTCTATAATTAGAGCTTGTTTCATTATTCATTTTTATAATTGCCTAAATTTGACAATAGAATACCATGAACTGTTACGAGTTACAAAAATATAATAATAACAGTAATCCTCCTGATTGAATTCGGCCATGACAGCCAATCTGATGAGCCATCTACATAGGAAGATACTATAGCGCACAAGGCCAATGGCTTAACATGCTTTCCGAAGCATGGGGTTCACCAATTTCAAAACTCTAGGCTGTCACAGAGGAATTCCTATTGGAAAAATCCCATAAACACATTTTGCCTGACCTAGGAATTGAACCCAGGGATAATAATTTAAAAGTACTTTGTTGCTTGGTAGTACCATGCACAAGCATCATGTAGAGTTATTTGGCATGGCTATTGAGTTGAGCCTTCTGATACAACAGCACTGTATCAGTTAGCGAGGTGAGTAGAAGATAGTTTGAAAACATCTCACCTTTTACTTTTGTTATGTTGTGCTTGAAGTCTTTACTAGCTGACCTCTATTTGGTGGCATGTATGTTGGTAGCATATAAGGTCCTGACCCGGCGACACGGTCACTTGCACCACCAGGTATTTTTAGTTTTGTTTCCATATCGTAGGTAACCATTTTGATTTTTGATATGACAATTACCAGGAATCTGGAATGTGAGAAGATATGCAGCTAAATAATAATGTATGTGACAAATTACCGTAAAACAAACCTGTCTTTTGATTGTTTTTATTTTGTGCAAATGCACCCAATAACGAGCTTTGAAATCTGTCAGAAATTACTAATCTATTTACACCCATGTACCACCATAACGAGTAAAATTCAACTAAACACATTGTGAGATTTAATTCATCTGGAAGTTTATCAAATATTGAATGATTAAAGAAACTTTGTTATAACAAACTTAACATGAATAAGTTTAAACTTAAGAGCTTATAGGAGGCCCTCCTATCAGTATCCAACTGACAGTCTGTACCAAGAATGTAGGATCAGACAATTTATCATTAGATCTAACTTATAGCGCTATCCCTGACAAGATCTCCATACTCAAAACAAATCTACCAGATCATGTAGACAGATAAGATGGAACACATTAATCACATTAAATTCACTCAAAGATGTCTTACATACACATGACCATTAATTTACCAAGAATTCACAAGTTCCATACATAATTGGTTACTCAAAGCTTAGGTACTTGTAAATTAAAAGTTACCAAGTGACTATCAGCTTATGACCATACACGGACCTAAGCTCTCCTGATAATTATTATAAAGTCCTCGTAATGAGTCACCCAGGTGTATCACATCCCTTTCATTCATACAAACACATTTATACTAGATGCACACTACACTCTAAACAAACCTCTTAATAATATTTTAAATGTTGTTAAGTCTTGTAACTAAACTATTTGTCTCACCCCTAAGTGCACTTAAACTATGACATTAAAGATAAGAAAACTAGATCACGACACAGGGTATCCTAGTGTGGAGCTACTTAAATGCAAATCATTGTACCTAGGTATTTTCTTAAGCATGTAATAATTTTAATTTTATTTGTTGTGCTTTTCATGTTTTCAGGAATGTGTTAATACATTTTCTTATCTTACTTTATTTAGTAAGTATGACATGCAACAGGTTCCACATTATTCAATAATAAGCCTTGTTGGCAGTTGGGTAAAAACCATAACTCATTGTAAAAATAACAACTACAGCGTCAACATGAACATGTCATGGCACTTTTTGCCAAATGTTTACTAATTCTGTTGCACATACATTCTGTTACTTACTTAATAACCTACCTAGCTAGCTACCTAGGTAGCTACCTACTAAACTATTGTTTTGTGTAAGCTACCTAAATGTAACAAATGCTATAAAAATAAGTTAAATTACCTTTTGTCTGGCACTAAACTCAAATTAAGTACTTTGAATTGTTTATCATTCATACACTCACACCTTGTCCCCATGGGGATAGGCAGCAACCACAGATCGCCACTTGCTACGATCCTTACATACTCCTCAAATTAAATTAAGTTTCTCAAATAATAACTGAGCCATTGTAATTCTTAAGAGAAAAGAAAGAACCATATTTAAGCAATAACATTGAGTTACTAGTAAGCCGTCTTATTTTATGAAGTAAATTAGGCTGTTTTCATTCATTTTATTTCCAAAAATTGTCACACAAATACCAGCAGGCACTAGTCTTGCAAAGGGGTATCGTGTCACCCAGTTACTGGGTTTTGGTGACCCCATGTAAAACACTGGTACTCAGCTGAACCCCATCAGGTTAGACAAGAAGCCGACCCCAACTTAGTTGGGAAAAGTCTAGGCAGATTGATTAAAATTGTCACACAAAAGGTCACTGACCTTGCCTTGTATGATGAAAATAATTAAGAATGTTAGGTTACATAAATAAATAAAACAGAATACTCCCCTTAATGATGATGGAATCTATCAATGGACAGATCAAGTCTTTGTTTATTTAGCTGCTTCGGTCATTCTGTACTGTACAAAGTTTTGGTTCACTTCAATGATATTGTCTCCAGCTAGTTATGATCATAATGATGTAGGTCAGCATCCTCCCAGCATTATGCTGAGCGAGGAACGTTTTGCGTAGTTGTGACGCATACTTTGTAATGATCTTATTATTATTATTTTTATTTATTTATTTTTGTTTTTTATGGTATGCGTCGTGCCTGGCGCAAATAAACAATTTTTCTTTCTTTCTTTCTTCATCAGCAGCTTAGACGAAACCATAGCCAATTCTTAGCTTCTTCTGACGTTTCAATAAAGTTCTATGCGTTCTTGGAAATTATCATAGGAAAATATTTTGCCATGCTCTCGGCGGTGGCGGTGATGTACGAAATTCTTCGGATGGCTTTCATAGCATGGGCAGAAGGCGGGAGCTGATCTCAATTCTGATGTCACGTCGAAGTACCTATGAATTATAGGACCACCATCATCAACTCCAATTCTAGAGGCAATTCCTTCATTCTTCATAGGAACGGGTAAACTTCAATAACACACAGCACTGGATTGAAACTCGAAAGTATTTATTTGACTTAGTTACAGGTACTTTGAGTTTTCATTCGAACTTGAAGTTAAAACCACATGGTGGCTCGCTAGGTCGCAATCCCTCGTCGATCTCTAGAGAAGACCTAGCAAGAAACTCTAGGATACTCTTTTAAATCTTTTTATAGTTTACACAATCACTTTAAGACAATTGGTGTTACATGTTTATTAGGTTTTCAAACATCTAATCAATCAGATTTATTAAACAGTTATTATTTTACACACGGCATACGCGCGATGCGCGTTGCGAGTGGGCGGGACTTCCATATTGTTTTTGTTTAGACACTAATTACTTGGATAGTTGTATAAAGCTAACAAACAATACTAAAATGCTGCTCAGTTAATTATTTTAACATTAAACAATCCCAATACTCACAAATACAAAGTTGTTCGTAGATTATTACTAAAATAATCACCTCAACTCAAAACTATCCAAGTTTCCGGTGATCTGAATATCTTACTAACCAGAAGGTTTCTCATTATTACATAGCTGTGTAAAATAGTCTTATTACTTTATAGTATTTAATCAATTACTCAAATTTGTTTAGTTCTCGTATTAAATTATTAAATCTAGTTATTGGTCATTAAAATTATAACATCCGCCATTGTTGACAACTTTTCGTAGGGCCATAATAAAACATATTTACTTAGTCAAATGTGCAATAGTTAAAATGAGAACAAATCTAAAAGTCCTACAATAAATGTTCCCGTTTTATTTAAACATCTCGTATTAATTAAACATTGAAAATTAACTTATCAAATGATCTTCATTCAAACGAATCAATAACTAATTCCACAATAAGCCAATAGATGGCGCTGAACCATAAACCAACATAAACAGACATTTAATAGTTCTAGCGAAATCTCAGAGATGACAGGATTATAGAGTTTGTGTTAATTGACAATTGAAATTATTAATTTGGATAACGAATTAGCAAATCCACGCCTCCGCGGCGACATATATAATGTCCTTACAACTAAATTAAAGAATAAGTATCACAATATTAAATGATTTACATGCACATAATTACATTATTATTAAATCGAAAATGTTAAAATATTACTAATATTATTAATATTGTTAAAGCACATATTTATCTACAATTTATTTGAATATTTATTTAAATTATCATCGGTTAGGTATTCTTGTACTGAGTAATATGCCTTCTGTGTCAGGAATTTCAGCAGCGTTTTTTCAAATTCATTTAACTAATTTTTTCTCTGATGCACCTGGGTATTTTATTGTATATTTTGGGTGCCATACCTACAATGCTTTTTTTATAAAGGGCAGTTTTGTGTGAGTAGGAGCAAATGTCCATATTACGGCGTTTAGATTTTACAGCTTTGAATGTTTCCGAATTAGTTTTTACGAACAAAGCTATCTCATAAATATATAAGCAAGGCATGGTAAGTAAATTAAATTTTCTAAAATATGGTAGGCAGCTGTCAGTTGATTTTAATTTAAAAATTGATCTAAGGCATTTTTTTTTGCGCTTTGAAAGCGACGAGTCTATCAGTGGAATTTCCCCAGTACATAATGCCGAACCGTAGTGTAGAAACTACATATGCATTGTACGCTACTAGAACGGCAGACTCATTTACCATTTTTGATAAATTGTATAGGGCATATGCATATTGATTTAACTTTTTGGCAACGGTTTCAATATGGGATTTCCATGATAGGTGATTGTCTAAATGTAATCCTAGAAAAGTAGCAGTATTAGTTTCAGCGATCCTTTTATTATCGTAAGTAATATTAAGTTGCACTTGATTTTTTCGCTGATAAAATAACATTATTTTGGTTTTTTCTAAGTTTACTTTCAATTTATTTATTTCTAACCAGTTTATTATGGATTGAAGGGAACTATTAATATCATTTTCGAAAGTATGTATGTTTTCACATGGGACTATGACAGTGCTATCATCTGCAAAAAGAACGGTTTGATGTTTAATACATTTTGGTAAATCATTTATGTATACAATGAATAGCAAGGGCCCGAGGACACTTCCTTGGGGAACTCCACATGTAACATATCTAGTCGACGACGTATAGGTATATTCTACTTTTGTTTTGGGGCAAACCTTTTTTAAGACAGTGACTTGCTTCCTGTCAGATAAGTAGGATTTAATTAATTTTAATACATTGCCCCTTACGCCATAACCTTCTAACTTACGTAGTAATAATTCATGATCTACATGATCAAATGCCTTTGACATATCCATTAGTATGGCTGCGATCGGTGTTGTTTTGTCAACATTGACTATGATTTTTGAGAGTAATTCAAAGACTGCCTTATTTATTGTTTTATTTTTACGAAAACCATATTGCTCTTTAGTTAGTATATTTTGTGATTCAAAGAAAGAATATAAAGACTTGTTTATGACTTTTTCGAATACTTTAGACAGTACTGGGATTAGAGCTATGGGACGGTAATTATGAATAGCTGTTTTATCACCTTTTTTATGCAACGGTTTTATTATTGTCAATTTTAACTTACTTGGAAAGTGGCCGTTTTCTATACACAAGTTAATTATATGATTCAGTACGGGTGCTATAATATTTGATACTAGTTTTAATATTTTTGTACAAATACCGTCGTAACCCGTACTATTCGTGTTTTTTAATGAATTTATAATTTCATATAATTCTCGAGGATCAGTAGGTGCCATAAACAACGATTTAGGGTAATAGGTTTGGCTTGGGAAGCTATTGAGAATTTAATTAAAAAAAAGAGTAACCATGGAGTTTCTTGCCGGTTCTTCTCCATAGGAAACGACTAACCCGAACCGTGCACCTTTTGTCGACGTTTTATAAGTGCCCATGTAGGCCTATGTAAAATAAAAATATTTGATTTTGATTTTGATATTTGATTGCTATTTTTATTACAAGACGTTTGCTTTACTGAATCTATATAGTAGTCATTAAAAGCCGTAGTGATTTCTGAGGGATCATGAGCTATTTTACCATTAATATTTATTTTATTCAAAGGTTCTGAAGGAAAGTTTGTTTTGCAATTATTGATTACGTTCCACGTAGCTTTACTTTTATTTTCAGCATTATTTATTTGATAATTATTTTGTGCTTTTTGAGTTAAGTATATAATTTTTTTTAGTCGTTTTGTATATTGTTTTAGTAATAACTTATTATCATGAGTCGGAGATCGCCTATATTGCCAAAGTATATCTCTTTTTCGCTTACTGCAGGTTCGGATACCTTTAGACAGCCACTTGGGGGTTTTTTTAATAGAAATCTTTTTTCTTAAAAAAGGAAAACATAGATCATAGAATAGTTGGAACGTATCGTGAAATAAATTGAAAGCTGTCTCAGGGTCTGTACTTTTGTAGATTTCGTCAAAACTAAGATTACGCATGCAGTCTAGAAACTTAGCTCTGTTTTCGGCACAGTAGTCACGATTTCTTACATACCAGTATTTAATGGAACACGTCTTTTTTACCGGGCATCTGAAGAGCTGAGCCGTATGATCAGACAAATCAAAGTCAAGAACTTCACCACGGCTACCTTTAACATTGTGCATAATATTATCAATACATGTGCCACTAGATATACGAGTAGGCTGCTTTATACTCGGTCTAATATTATTATTTAGAAGCAAATATTCGAACTCTGTAGCCAATCTCGTGGTTTGAAGAATATCGATGTTAAAATCACCGCATATTACAATTTTTTTATCACCATGTCGAAATAGTGTTAATATACGATCTAGTTTTTCAAAGAAAACTACTGTTACATCTTTACTATGTTTTGGAGGTCTATAAATACAAATAACCACCAGCCGATGATCTGTTAGTTCAACGGCACAACATTCTATGACATCTGAGACACAGAACTTTTTGACATCTATGATTTTATATTCATGGATAGGATTAATTAATATACACGTACCCCCGTTTCTTGTGCTTCGTGACGAAAATGTTGCTATTTTATAGTTAGGTAAATTTAGTTGTGTGGTGTCGTCTGCTTTCATATTGTGCTCTGTGATACAGATGAGATCAACCACCTTTCCTTGTTGTAGGAGTTCATTAAGGTGAATGCTCAATTGGCCTGATTTTCCTATCAGCCCATTAATGTTCTGGTGTAAGATAAATATGTGCTTATACACGAAAAAAATCTTTATGTTTGTTATCAACTTTTACACGATACGTTGACTGAGAATCATTACTATTATTCGTAGGAGTATATTGTGGATTAGAACTAAGACAATATTCTTCATTTGTGGATTGATCCTTTGTGTATCGATCCCTATGTATATTACATGTTGTTAATTCTACATTATAGTCAATATCTTTCATCAACAATATTACATTTTCAAAAATTGATTTTATACCTCTGTTATTTACTCTACCCGAGTGCTTATAAAACATATTGAAATCTGCTGTTAAATCTGAATTCGAATCTATAAAATAAGCATGCTGATGGCTAATTAAATCTAGGTATATCAAATTATTGAACGATTCTATTCGCCAGTTATATAAAGGATAACCAAGTTTGTAGGTGGGATAACAAATAATTACATTTGTATGTGTTATGTTCTGTAGTATCTTTCGAACGTAAAAAACAATTTCAAAATAGTCTTTTGTTATTCTAAAGTCTTCCGCACCTATTAAGATAATGCAAAAGTCTCTTAAAGTAAAATCACATAACTTTGATTCCAAGCCATAAAGCAGTTGTTTGGTGTCTCCATTGGTTTTCAGGTAATGACAAATTTCGTAGTCATGATTTATAACGCTTCGAGCTACTGCTAAGACTTTGTTTTTGCTGTCCGTGCTCAACAAACATATTTTACTCTTGGTTGAAGACGGCGGCGGCACCCGCTGAGTGGTTATAATTTCACTAGTTTTCTGACCATCCTTTTGGAGATCTGTCGAATTTACATTTTCCGTGCTTTTATGGGGGTATTGGGGTTGAGTGATCTGTAATCCCTCCAGACTGCTGATCGAGCCAGCTGTGTTGAACGATTCGTCTCTGGCATCGCTTGGCGATTGCGCTATAACGACAGTGTCAGGTTGATGCAGCGTTGTAGGTTGAAGAATCAGCTTGGTTGGAGTAGAGGAACAGCTCGATCTTACAACATTCTTTTTACACGGAGACCTCGGCGTAAGACTCTTTCTATCTAACCAGTTCACTTTTTTATATGTATTTATGATTTTCTGGTACTCTCCAATATCCATCTTAAGTCGAAAATTTTCAGTGTTCAAATTTTCAATCTCTACATGAGCGCTTTCTAATTCTGTGGTGAGCCGTTTGATAGTTTCTTTATAGCTCTCAGTTTCGTCGCTGTCATTAAGTGAGGTGTTAGGCATGCTCATCATAGTAGTATCAAGTAGTGTGGAATTATTTCTCAGACTAATATTAAATAAATCGTCCGCTGAGTTAGCCCTTACTGGTTTTCTGACAGTAATGTTATTTATTTCGAGGTTTTGCATTTTAATTTCCTTGTTATTTGTAACAACAAAAAAAAAAAGTTTAATTCCAAATTTTCTAAGTTATATTGTAGTAATAGATCAGAACTTATTGAATTTATGATTAACCCTTCTTTTAAATTCCAAAAAGTGATTTACCGTCACCGGGCTCGAACGCGAGGACTACACGAGGATAGCCAGGCGGCTTACGCCGTTCGACCACCAGAGCTTCGGGAGATTGATGCGAAATAGTCGATCTGTAGCTGCTACTTTGACGTATTTATACGTGTGTCACTTGAGGTGTTCAAGGTCAGAACACTTCGACACAAAGACAAAGAGATTAAAACGAACACTTTTTAAAAACTTTTAAATGTTTATGTTTATATCTTCGGAAACACTTGGCACACTGGTTTAGTTTTTTCACAGTTTGTTTTATGCATAATTACGCGTGTTTTAGTGTAACTTTTGGAGTGTTTATTAAACTTTAGACCACTTTTCGAAAATCAAATGTATAGGAGCACAGAAAACACGTCCACTCAACACGGAGTCAGGCGGAGGGGGCATAATTACGTGTTCGATAGTGTGTCATAATTACGTGTTCGATAGATTGTCGATCGAACTTGATTCTATACTATTGTATAGAATCAAGTTTTTGTTTTTTTCCTAACTGAACAGACAGCTGTGCTGCTGGGGAGTTTGTTGCGCCACTTCTTCTTCCCAGCAAAAGCACTAGGAAATGGTGTAGGGCGGGCGTTTTTGGGGGACTGTCTTATGTAATTTTGACGTTCGGAAAGTGCTGATTCTCAGCCTAGTTTGAATAAATGACTTTTGAATTTGAATTTGAAGCGTGTTTGTTACTATTTTATTTCTATTGTATTTATTTAAGGAAAAACAAACAGTAGTACAATAAGAAATAGTCATACTATCTCAAATATTACATTTATACAATTTCTACCCACCGGTTTGCTACCCACTACGTTTTCCATAGATTAAAATTTAAAATATTTAAAACTAGCTAGTAACACAGATACAATACACAACAGTTATTGTCCTAGAAATCATATCTGGATTTTAAATAATATATAAAAGAAAAACAGAAAAAAAGAACTTTTTTACAAAAAAATACTACCGACTTCCAAATAAGTAAACTACAAAGTGAAAAATAACTTTATTTTTGGAAGTCGGTGTCTTTTTTCTCTTTTTTTGCGTTATGGACACCGACTGCCAAAAATAAAGTTATTTTTCACTTTGTAGTTTTCTTATTTGGAAGTCGGTAGTATTTTTTTACTCTTTTTAGTTGTACCTACCTAAAACGCAAGTTGTTTAGTAAGTTTCCTATAACGCCAGAATAGATTACCTGAATATCATGAAACTGGAACAAAACCGATCAAATGAGAGATCTGCTTACCCCTTAAGAGCATACTGGCGTGATTTTATGTTATGAAATGGTATAAACAATAAACAGACATGCGATTGCAGCAGTCCCGAGAGATTTGCCGTTTCGAAACATACTCTTTCAAACAAAAAAGGAATTTTCATAATCGGTCCACAAAAATGACGGAGATATCGGTGAACATATTTATAAAAAAAAAACTTTTTACAAAAAAATACTACCGACTTCCAAATAAGAAAACTACAAATTGAAAAATAACTTTTTTTATAAAAAAGTTTTTTTATTTTTCACTTTTTAGTTGTACCTACCTAATAGGCAAGTTGTTTAGTAAGTTTCCTATAACGCCAGAATATATAACCCGAATATACACTTGTACAAAACCGATCAAATGAGAGATCTGCTTACCCCTTAAAAGCGTACTGGCGTGATGTTTGTTATGAAGTGATATAAACAACGTTTTTGAAATTGATAAATATGTATAAACTAATGTAACCTATTCTAATATATATAAACTAATGTAACCTATTCTACTATAATGTTTATTGTGGTCGCTAATGACCTTAGATGTTAAAAAGCGACCTAAAATAAATAAATTAAAAAAAAAATAAAAAATAAACAGACATGCGATTGCAGCAGTCCCGAGAGATTTGCCGTTATTTATTGAAGAGTTCTGTTGTATATCTTCGAAATTCTTCATCAGATCCTCACCAAATTAAAATGGGACCAATTTCGAAACAAACTCTTTCAAACAAATAAATATTTTTTTAAATCGGTCCACAATTGACGAAGATATCGGTGAACAAACATAAAAAAAAAACATACAAGAAGTCGAACATAGAACCTCCTCCTTTTTTGAAAGTAAATTTGTGTGCGTATTATTCAACATTACGTTATTATACATTAATTTAGTGATCCTTTAGGGTTGCTCAGATTTCCTTCTTAAATGCAGTTTTACGAGTACTATGAAAAAGTATGCCGTACTATATAAATTATCTAGTTTAAAAAACATGAGATAAGAATGTGTCGGGGTTTTTTTTATTTTATTCCTCAGAGTTCAGTCTAACACACACAAACAAAACTAACTACCTTGCGTGTCAAAAAAAAACAAACCAGCTTGCATAGTTGGGTGTACTTATGAGCCCCTGTCTAAGTGGCAGGAGAGCTCTCCCAACCCTCAGCTCTCAGCTATCGAGGGTACCACCTTTGTAGTTGAGTAGTCGCGAATCAGACGGTCCTTGTTTAACTGTAGGCGTGTGTCTGTGTGCGTGTGCTTAGGATGCAAGCTCTTAAGGGACAATGAAAAATACTGGTTTTGTAATCTTATAAGGGGTTCCACAATGAGGGAGCTAGTCTATGTGCCTCAGTCAGACTATTTTCGTCGTGGTTAAATGTTGACATTTTTTTTTGTCCATATAGAAGAAATCATTGCAGATTGCAACCCGCAATTATGACTTTAAAATCTATACAGCTATCAAACAAAGGGTAAAACGGGACCCTATTACTAAGACTCCACGATCCGTCTGTCTGTCTGTCTGTTCGTCTGTCACCAGGCTGTATCTCATGAACCGTTATAGCTAGATAGTTGGAATTTTCACAGATTATGTATTTTGTTGCCGCTATAACAACAAGTACTAAAAACAGAATAAAACAAATATTTAAGTGGGGCTCCCATACAAAAAACGTAAATTTTTCCCGTTTTTATGCGATAATGGTACGGAACCCTTCGTACGCGAATCCGACTCGCACTTGGCCAGTTTTTTTAATTCAAATTCGTTGGTAATAAATTAAAAACTTTCACTATGTAACCAATAAAAATAAACCCTGAAAAAGCGGAAAAACGATCCAACCATAATTTTTTTCTTATTTATTAGTGTCTACAAAAGAAAATAGTCATAGAGACCAGTAACAAAAACAATCATGACACTAAAGACTATAAAATCAAGAATGCAAATGCACAACATAAAAATATATTGGCATTTTTATATATGTTTTACAATAATGACCTTATTATGCTGGGCTTATGATTTGGTCGAAATACATCTTAAATATGAAACTTTTGAACTTAGCCAACTTTGCCGAAGACGTTCATTATTTTCAGTTAAAAATACCGTTTATATCCCATATATAGGGCTGTTTTTTATAGAGGTATAGAACTTATAGTTGGCCACACTGTTTTAACTGGCGGCCATTTTGTCCGCTGTCAAGTGTATTGTGTTTAGTTTAGTTTGGCATTTCAACATGAATAGACTGACTCCTGAACAATGATTATTTAGATGATAAGCATAGTTGGTTGCTGTGTTGAACTCAAGACAATGTTCGTGTTCTTTTACCAAAATTAGCTTGCTGTCAGGTTAAATATTATTATTTTTTAATTTCGTTTTTATGTGTATTTTTTAAATTTTATTTTTTGGTAAGACTGTCGTAGGTATCGTTTACTGTTATTGTCGGAGCTGATGAAGATTGCTACTATCTTTGCATTATATAGAGTTAATCTTTCTAGTATTATATAGCAGCATAGCCAGCATTGTGTGAGTACCATGTACTTCAGAGCTATCATTGTCTAGATACCTACGTCTTCTATTGACTTGAATGACTCCGGTGGTTGAGAGTATGTCATGCCTACTCAAATGTCTCGCCGATGGTGGCGCGTGTGTCGGATCATTTAGCTCCCTTCAAAATGGTTGAGCTGAATGGTGCTGATACATGTGTCATGTTCGTGAACGGGCGCTGTCGGTTGGGACTGGTCATCTCTTAGCTGCCATGGTTTATTTTAATTGATTCTAATTTTATTTCTGAATTGTCTTTTTATATTTACTATGGACACTTTTAACTTTCTACATCGTTCTCACATAATGTGTAATCTCAACATGAATGATGTAACAAATGATTTGTAATAATTACCTAATTGAAAAAGAGTGTCCATGGAGTTTCTTGCCCGTTCTTCTCCATAGAGATCTACGCCTTGGAATGGGCATCTACGGTACTTTCACAGTTATTATGTCTTGTGACTGGGACTGTAGCACCATAATTTTGTAATATTTTATTTTGTCTTTTGACAATTCAAAAGTGCCTGTAACTGGCCTACTTGAAATAAAGTGCTTTGACTTTGACTTTGACTTTGAAATGCATCCAAATTGTGCAAATTTCTTGTTTTGTGCAAATTGGCCAGAACGTTACAGTCAATGGTATCCGATATAGAGCCCTGATTACTGACTTTTTCGTTCCTCATTTGAACAACCATGATGTGTAGGATCTGTGGTTTCAATAAGACGGCGCAACATGTCACATAGCTCGTGCCACAAATGATTTACTGAAGGAAACGTTTGGTAGCCACATTGTTTCACGTGCCTCCAAGATCGTGCGATTTAACGCCGCTAGACTATTTTCTGTGGGGATATGTGAAGTCGCTAGTTTACGTCGATAAGCCCGAAATGATCGACCACTTGGAGGACAACATTCGCCCCGTTATTCCCGATATTTGTGACCGTATGTCACAAATGTTGGAAAAAGTGATTGAAATTTTGACCTCCAGATAAGATTACGTCCGAGGCTGCCGTATGCCACAAATCATATTTAAATTATAATGCCAAAAGATTATCTTTTCAATAAAGTCAATTTAATGTCAATTTAAAAAAATCATCATTGTTTTATTCCATTTCAAAGTTCCTTATATTTTAATTATACCTCTAAAAAAACATCCTATATCAGTTCATATTGCCCAATCGAGATTAGAATTATGATTACTGAATTTTATTTCTTCTGCAGGTTTTGGTGTGTCGAAAATGTAATAAGTTAGCTGTATGTTACAGAACAATTTTAATAAGTAAGCTGTTACAGAACAAAGTTCGACGTTTTGACTATGAATTCATTGGCATTGTTTCAGGTGATTTAGGACTGATTATCGAAAAATAATCAGCAAAAATTCACATTTTTTTTCGAATTATGTACAAATACTGAACGTCTGACTTTTTTTGCATGTTTCAGTGTTCACATTATACCTAGAACAAATAGTTACAGTTATAAAATGTATATCTATACCTGCAAAGGCTATTGATAAACAATACGCGTTATGCGATATATTTAGAGTTTACTATTTTAGTAATATATTTATAATTATAATAAATTATATATATAATTATACTTTTTTTTTCATTCGCCCGTAGAAAAGGCAGGCATCGATCTATAGACCATTCAGCCTCGTCATATTTTCGTGTTCTTCTTGAATTCTTTAGTATGCTTTTGAATGCGGATGTAACATATTCTAATGTCTTTTGGAGTATTTGGCAGCAAATTGTATCGAGTCAGCCTTCCCAGTAAGCTTTGCGGATGTAGTCAACACTACAATCAAATTCTCCGCTCCACTATCCCGAGATTGCTTCTGTCAATGATTTCACATATTGTCCAGTTGCGTAGACAGTTGAGACACAAAACTACACCACTTTTATTTCACAATATCTACTAGGAATCAATTTGCAAATAATATTAACAGCCGATGAAGTTCACTCGAAAAAATCCCGCCAAAAACTCCGTAATTATACAATGAGTCACGCCTGACGTGCACTCTGGGCGCCCTGACCATAGATTACTATTCAAAGTCAAAGTCAAAGTCAAAGTCAAAGCACTTTATTTCAAGTAGGCCAGTTACAGGCACTTTTGAATTGTCAAAAGACAAAATAAAATATTACAAAATTATGGTGCTACAGTCCCAGTCACAAGACATAATAACTGTAAAAGTACCGTAGATGCCCATTCCAAGGCGTAGATCTCTATGGAGAAGAACGGGCAAGAAACTCCATGGACACTCTTTTTCAATTAGGTAATTATTACAAATCATTTGTTACATCATTCATGTTGAGATTGCACATTATGTGAGAACGATGTAGCAAGTTAAAAGTGTCCATAGTAAATATAAAAAGACAATTCAGAAATAAAATTAGAATCAATTAAAATAAACCATGGCAGCTAAGAGATGACCAGTCCCAACCGACAGCGCCCGTTCACGAACATGACACATGTATCAGCACCATTCAGCTCAACCATTTTGAAGGGAGCTAAATGATCCGACACACGCGCCACCATCGGCGAGACATTTGAGTGGGCATGACATACTCTCAACCACCGTAGTCATTCAAGTCAATAGAAGACGTAGGTATCTAGACAATGATAGCTCTGAAGTACATGGTACTCACACAATGCTGGCTATGCTGCTATATAATACTAGAAAGATTAACTCTATATAATGCAAAGATAGTAGCAATCCTCATCAGCTCTGACAATAACAGTAAACGATACCTACGACAGTCTTACCAAAAAATAAAATTGAAAAAATACACATAAAAACGAAATTAAAAAATAATAATATTTAACCTGACAGCAAGCTAATTTTGGTAAAAGAACACGAACATTGTCTTGAGTTCAACACAGCGACCAACTATGCTTATCATCTAAATAATCATTAATATAATAGTATGCCTTAGAACAGAGATTAGCTTTTACCTTTGCTTTAAATGCGTTAAATGGCAAATCTAGAAAAGAAGACGGTAACTTGTTGTAAAAAGTTATACCAACCCCAACGAATGAACTATGCACCTTATGAAGTCGATGAAAGGGAGCTCGTAATTTGTCCTTATTTCTGGTGTTAAAGTTGTGAATATCACTATTGTTACTGTACAAATGAATGTTCTGCCTAATATATAAAATGTTGGCGAATATGTACTGTGAAGCCGCTGTGAGAATACCAATCTCTTTAAAAAAATCTCTTAGAGAAACACGCGCACCTAATTGGTAAATGGCACGAACAGCTCGTTTTTGAAGCACAAATATATTTTGAATATCAGCGGCTCTGCCCCACAGTAGAATACCGTAGGACATGATACTGTGAAAATAACTAAAGTAGACCAACCTTGCTGTATCAACGTCAGTGTATTGTCTAACCTTTCTGACGGCGTAGGCGGCCGAGCTAAGCCTACCCGCTAGGCTTGATATATGTGGCCCCCATTGAATTTTTGAGTCTACTGTTATACCCAGAAACACAGCTGAATCAACAGTTTCGAGCTTCTCATTGCCGAGCACAATGTTGGGACCCAGATTTCTAACATTGGGCAAAGCGAACTTTATGCATTTAGTCTTCTTGGCATTAAGAACAAGATTATTTGTTGTGAAGCAATCTGTGACCATTGATAGTGCGTTATTCACGTCATCAAAAACTTGTCTATTCCTATCTACTTTAAAGATCAGAGAAGTATCATCCGCAAACAGTACAACGTCGCAAATATCCTTTAAATAGAATGGCAGATCGTTAATATAAACCAGGAATAAAAACGGACCCAGTACCTATTGAGCCTTGAGGTACACCCAGCTCAACAGGTAACCTGGAAGATTTAGCGCCATTAACGTCTACGCATTGGTATCTATTAAGTAAATATGACTCAATTACATTTAGGGCTTCGTTTTGAACACCGTAATGGCGTAGTTTACGCAAAAGCGTATCATGGTGAACGCAATCGAAGGCTTTAGAAAGATCGCAGAAAACACCAATTGCATTTCGCGACTTCTCCCATGCGTCAAATATGTGTTTCAACAAAGCAACACCCGCATCTGTAGTCGAGCGACCCTTCGTAAACCCATATTGGTCATTGTGAAGGAGGCTATGTAAGTTAAAATGTCTGAGTAACTGCTTAAGAATTAACTTTTCAAATATTTTGCTGAATGCAGGCAAAATAGAGATTGGTCTGAAATTACCAATATCATTTTTGCTACCGGATTTAAATAGAGGGATGACTTTACTGCTCTTCATGAGATCAGGAAAAGTACCCAAATCAATGCATTTGTTAAACGTAACAGCAAGATAGGGGGCCACAATGTCTATTATGTTGCCCAAAAGTTTGGTAGATATGCCCCAGTAATCACCCGTGTTTTTAGATTTAAGAGAATTAAAAACATTAACTACATCACGAGGCGCTACATGCTCGAATCTCAATACATAACTACATTTAGGGACGCTACTATGCAATAGGTTTTCAGCCTTAGACGGCGACGAACTTAAGGAGCAAGTCGTCGTTGCAGGTATGCTCGTAAAAAACTCATTAAACGCCTCAGCTACGTCAGCTGGTTTATTAACTAATTTGTTATCAACCATGATCTCGAGTTGATTTTCTTTTTTAACCGATTTACCCGTTTCGTTGTTTATGATTTTCCAAGTGGCTTTTACTTTGTTATTAGAATTTTTAATAGTCTCACTTAGAAATTTTGATTTTGCAACACGACAAATCTTTTTAAATAATTTTGAATAATTTTTAACATATTCTAAAAAATTGTTATCAAACTTGTACTGTCTCAGACCATACAACTCATACAATCTCGCTCGGCTTTTATAAATGCCTGGTGTAGCCCATTGGTTGAAACCAGCGGAAGTCCCAGTAATGTTGATAGTTTTAGTTTTAAAAACGGATTTGTACTCATTTTGCACAACATCAAAAAGGGCCTCGTACATTTCATTTGGGTTCTCGTACTCTATTATTGACGGTATAACTTTAAGAGCTATATTATTTTTAAACTTACTGCAACGACTAACAGTATAAGGCCTGCATTCTACTTTGCGCGGCTTTTTACTTAATGGCATAGGGAAGCTAGCCATTAATCCACAGTGATCTGATGATAAATCACTTAACACCAATTTATTGTCGGCATCAAAATCACAAAATATATTATCAAGGCAAGTCGACGAAGACGCCGTGATCCTAGTTGGTTCGAAAAACAAATTAACTAAATTAAAAGATTTAAATAAGTTCAGAAGCCTAGTACTTAGTGGAGTAACATCTAAAATATTAACATTAAAATCTCCACATAAAATTATATTTTTACTACTGCATTGAATCTTATTAAGTGCATCCTCCATTGCAGATTCGAAACTAGTAAAGTCCCCTGAAGGGGGTCTGTAGACACAAATTATTATGTACCGCTCAAGTTCAACACAAGACAACTCGATAGTGCGCTCAATGGAAAGATTAACTAGGTCTAACCGTTGTTTACATTTTAACTTGTTTGAAACAAGAATTAAAGATCCACCGCGAATAGCAGTTTTTCTCACAAATGCACTCTGTACAGTCTCTGTATTATATACTAGCCCTGACCATAGTTGACAATCAAGTCCTTCTAAATACGAATGACTCTTTAAAAATTCAGCCAGCGTCTGTGTTTCCGAACGCATTCAACCCGAATCTCTAAAAAGTTAGAGTGAACAGGCTACTTCTGGCTAAGCTCACTCCATCGTCGACTTTGTCTCTGTCACCTCTGACCTAGACTAGAGTCAAGAGCAAATCCATCTCAAATAAAAAAAAAAAAAAAAGCAACAATAATTATAGGGTACGCAACCTATGCACCCTCATGCGTTGCAGTATTTTCACCCACTTAAAAATGTATTGCCCAAGAGATTGTTGTTGGAGTTAAGAAGTTGTCTGGCTGTGACTGCGGTTACATTGGCTTAGACAAATACTTAAGCTCTACAATAAGCCACATAAAGACGGTAGTTTAATTCCGCCCGAAGCTTTGTGGGTGCAAGTATACAGTTAGACTATATAACAACTAGATGACCCCCGCGGCTTCGCTCCCGTCAACTGGCTATCTACTTACCTACCACCTACCTATCTACCCTACCTACCTACCCACTTACCTACCCACCTAGCTTACCAACCTACTCACTGCTCTACCGATTAACCTACCTACCCTACCCTACCTACCCACCCACGTACCCTACCTATCTACCAATTTGTTAAACTATTTATTTGAATAAGAATTAATATCATACTACACTACGAATGTATCCAACTTTTGTTTCTACTGGCGATCGAATTAACACAAAAGCTGCTATTGTGATAAAACAAAAAAAAACTGCGACAGAATTATCTCACAATCGTAATTGTGAGATAATTCTCTGGCAGGTTTTTATGTAGGTAATAATGAGTACTTTAATTATGCAGTACATAATTTTTATGTATCATCAATAGTTTTCTCAGCGCACGCCAAATAATGAATTCGATATGCAAAATTTTCTACTTAGGATTACATTATTGCAATTTGCATAAGGATCTCTAATATTTTTGACAATAATTTATAGCCAATGTTACTGGGGAATAATGTAGCTTTCCATATGTGAACGATTTTTTTAAATCAGTCCAGTAGTTTCGGAGCCTATTCGGTACAAACAAACAAAAAAATATTGCCTCTTTATAATATTGGTATAGATTATAATAAGTTCCTCCTATAGATTATAGCAAATTCCTCATAGCCTACAGAAACTAACAGACCACAGATTTCACACTGAACATTGAAAATCGCTGAAAAGATTTACAATACAACTACAAAATTTTAGTATCATCCTATGTTTACTCACATACACAAAAACTGACAAATAAAAGAAGAATTAGAAGCCATGAAAGTCGCGTGAATGCGGCACACCTGTTACGTTTGTTTATTACAATTAACATAAACACATCTACTGCATACAGCATAGTATGCGTGTTTTTGTAAAATAATTATACGCTTCTTTTGACCTAGTTAAACTGCTGTTGTTAAAACACATATTGTACCGTCAAGTAACATTATGTTGGATGGAATGAAAGTGGTCATTTTTTAAATTTTAGCCGCTGCTATTTTCTTTCAGATGTCTTTTCGTTAAAGGTAGTTTATAGCGAAACATACTGATATTTTATAATGGTAACGATTGTTAAAAGTCCATAATATTGGGGATTGCTCTCGTGACAATTCGGTAAGATATTTCAATCCCATTTGGAACATTAGGCCTTGAGGAATGTCATTTATTTTCCTTTGGTTTTTTTATTGATATTTCGATAGTGCTTGGCAATCTCATAATTTAAGGATTTGACACACTGGATGCGTTCTGCGTCCTGCGGTCCGGTCACACAAACATTTTCTTTATAACGCAAATGTTCGAGTGACCGGACCGCAGGACGCAGAACGCATCCAGTGTGACAATTCCTTAAATTATGGGATTGCCAAGCACTATCGAAATGCCACGTGACCAATTCCGTGATTCGCCTACTGCCGATCTTCCATGCGCAAACAATTTGTGCAAAAAGTGTCTACGCGATAGCGACATGTATGCTTGTTCGCTGGATGATGCAAACTATTGCGCATAAGTATTTTGTATCGTCTTCACGAGCGTGCTTAATTGTGCAAATCAATTTTGTACAAACTAGCTCTTTGTGCAAGCCATTTATTCAGTACACCGTTTACTTTCACTTTGACATTAAGACCATTGCAATTGTTTGTAAAGCCAAGAATATAAAACGAGTGTACTTTGATCTACAATTTTATGTTGTATAGGTACAAATTGTGTAATATGTAAATCGTAACAAATAAAAGTTCCGAGTGCCTTTTAACATATAATGTATTCGTGACTAATGCAGTTAAGCACGGTCGTATATAAACGACAAACAGTTAGTAGTTACGGTAAGCGTGTTTGATTTGTGATAAGGGTGTTAAGTGATTAATTTAATGTGGTTTTATGTTTCATATTAATTCAAACTAATACAGAATATTTGTAGCGTTTGGGTTTGAAACTTTAGGTCCATGGGATCAGAGTGCTCGTCGAGTTTCGATCGAAGAGCTGTATGGTGAGGTATGTTCCTTTGGGATAATTTTCAACTTTAGCGCGAGTGAAACCGCAGGCAGAAATGGAATAATGATGAAACTTTTGTAAGCTATTGATGCAACGCGAAACTCAACGTATTTATTTTTGATACCTAATGCATTTAGGTGAAGGAGTATAATAGAATAACAAAAGTAAGTAAATTATAAAAAAAACCTTCATTGACAATACGGTGGATAAAATCGTGTAAATTTACATTTATTATTAGTTTTTTATTATTCTGATTCCCTATAAACAGGCTTGCCTAAAATGGGAAATCAGAGAGTCAAAATTCTCCTGCTATTAACGTGTTTGTAAGTGTGTTGCAAGTGTGATGGAGGAGTAGGAGCCCAGTGCCTGTAACACAGATTAATTCCTAGCCCGGGACTGGGTCTTGCTCGGCCTTCTGCTGAAACGCACCTCATTCATCTGATATATTTAAATGGTAGTTTTAAGGATGATCATTGTACTCAACATTTTGTTGAATAAAAATTGAAATATGATTGAAATATATGAAATATTTTGTTAAATCGGTAACCTTTCAATTGTAAGATAATGCAGATATAAAATAATCAACTGTTACATTTTCATAGTTTTAAAATGATAAACTGTTGCATTTTGATTACAAATTAATACTGATTTCCGCGTTCCATTTTACGCTTACCACTGTTAGAAAAGGTACAGCAAGTGCAACAACAAGTATAATGCCAATTTCTCTGACCGTCTAAAATCTTGTCGACGATCTTCTCAGGGTGGCTGGTAGCAGCTGGATAAGATTTGCCGACAATCGAGATGAATGCTGTTAGAGAAGTCTGTGTCTAGTTGTAGACTTCTGACGATGATGATGTTCGACACTAAAGTCTAAACTAAAACGATAAATAAAGATTAATAAAAATAACTGCACTTAAAGCGCCAATAACACATTGATGAAAATGCCTAACACTCATCCCGATCCCACAATCCTATAGAGCAAAAATAATTGGCGTATACCCTGGGCGAGGATAAAAAACAATGTGCTCACACAATGGACCATTCGAGCTGACTGCTTTGTTCCCGGGCGATATTAATAAATACTGATACTGGCCCGTTTCCGACGAAAGCAAATTGGAAAAGGCCTTTTATGGATAATAACTGGATAAGAACGTACAGAGCTGAGATAGTTTTTGTTATGATTGATAGTAAATAATGAGTTGCTATCTTCATCTTAACATATTTAGGGCTTATAGCTGCTGATATTTCAACACGAATTTCTTTCTATTCGCTTACATAGGTACTAGGTAGGTGTATTTAGGTGAAAATGTCAAAGAAAGTGTCCTTGTAAAGGGTATGGTAACATACTTTTGGCAGGTTTTGTGTTCGATATCACCCGTCAGCCTTCAAGTCTGAGTCCCATTTTGATGGTTATAGCAGGTCCAGAAGACTTTCTGGACCTGCTATAACCATCAAAATGGGATCCATCGCTTTTCCATCATGCGAGCTGGTTCAGCATAGAATAATATTAAACTATGGACTGTATCTTTCTGGTTGGGATGGAATCCCTTCCATATTGTTGAAAACATGTGTAGGTTCCACCTATACCTTTCTCTGTAATCGCAGCCTTGAAACGGGTGTATTTCTGGATGTCTTGAAAAAAGCAATAATACACCCAATTCACAAGGGGGGACATAGGATGTGTTAGTAACTATAGGCAAATTTCTGTTTTAGCTGCCCTTTTCAAGGTGCTGGAAAGGATCCTGGCAAATTCTCTAGAGAACTTTCTGGATAAAAACCACATCATTGCTAAAAACCAATACGGCTTTCGTACAGGAGTGTCGACAGCAGATGCAGTTTTAGACTTTACGCAACAGGTTGCCAGGAAGCTAGAAAATAAAACAAAGTGCATGGGGATCTGTATAGACCTCTTTAAAGCTTTTGACACCGTTTCTGTTCCCAAACATACTGACAAGCTGGAACGTATTTGTGTGCCACTTGTTTTCTTTTAAAGTTACCTCCATAATTGAACGCAGCTTGTAAAGGTGGATTCATATTATAGTGACTAGGTGCTAATAATATATGGCATCCCCCAAGGTAGTATACTCGGCCCCATAATCTTTCAAATCTACGTAAACTACCTTTGCAATATGAACCTGCCATGACACTGCGATCCTCGTTTGCGGACCTACTTGGGAAATGTTTAAGACTACTGCAGAACAAGCTTTTTCCAAAATCATGAAATGTCTGAACTATCCTTCTGACACTCAACTGACACAACAGCCGACGTAACACGAGGCCGTTACATAACTTTAGTATTGCAGCTCACTCATGCTCTAATTCAATACCAACTTGTAATGTCCAATACTTACTAGATCTGACAATATAAAATATCTCGGAGTTCAGATTGGTGATGGACTAAGATGGGACAAACATATTGACACCCTTACCACTCTTAAAAAGCAAAAAATAAGCCTCGTACTCGCGTCGGGGTAAACATTGGCGGTAAATTTTTACTTCAAACTTTTTATACTACCTAGTAGTGGACACGTAATTAAAACGCGATATTTTGCGACAAAACCCAGCTTCAAAGAATAAAATACGGATAACTTTTGAACGGCTGAACCGATTTGAATCAAACATAGCTAAAACACTTTCGGTAAAGTCAAAATAAAAAAAAACGGTTCATCCGTTTAGGAGCTATGACGCCACAAACAGACACACAGATCACGTCAAATTTGTAACGCTCCTCATTTTCCGCCGGAGTTAAAAGTAAGTGACGATAAACTGATATCCCGAGCGTATTGGTGATGTTCCTCAGAAAGTTCAGGTATGTACTCGTAGTACTCACAGCCAGCGTAGGAGAAAAATGCGTGTATTTATGTATGTAGGTACCTACTTACAGTTTCATACAGTTGGATTTAAACTTGGCGCAACTTTGATTGCTTTCCATAGAACTTACTATAACTTACTTACTTACTATCCCATATTTACTTCGGTGTAACAATTGATTAGCAACTTCTGCTATTTAAGATCATCACCTGCTTAGCCTTTTCCCAACTATATTGGGGTCGGCTTCCAGTCTTACCGGATACAGCTAAGTGCCAGTGCCAGTTTTACATGGAGCGACTGCCTATCTGACCTCCACTACCCAGTAACTGGGTAACACGGTACCCCTTGGCAAGACTGGTGTCAGATCTCAAGCTTCTGACTACCCGTTACGACTGTCAAAGATCTTCAAATAACAGCCGGGACCAACGGCTTAACGTGCTTTCCGAGGCACGGAGGAAACTCGGTATGTTGGAATGGTCACCCATCCACGGACCGACCTCGTCAAGCGTTGCTTAACCTTGATGATCGACCCGTGCGGCTGTTATTATTTAGCCACGAGCTCCTCCTGCTATTTAAGATAAGATAAGATATTTGTTTTGTAAAACATGAGTACAGTATGAAGGTCTTATATATTAATATGAGGTGGCTACATGTTTTGCCATTTATGGCGTACAAAATTTGTTGCACTGGACAAACAATATAAAAAAATACAATATCAAAATTTAAATTAAATTGAAATTACAAAATAAAATTTAAATTATTTGAAAAAATACTATGTCGAAATTGAAATTAAATTGAAATTAAAATGTCAAAACTTTAATTCTGTAAAAAATTACTACTTATGTCAAAATTAAGATTCTATTAAAAATCACTATGTCAAAATTTAAATTCAATTAAAAATCAAGATATCAAAATTAAAATTAAATTTGAGTAATAATAAAACATGAGTATACATCAAATAATATGTGCATGGTCTTAAAGTAACAGGGAGATTTGCATGTTTTGCCAGTTTTGGCGTACAAAACAACATATTTTTGTTTTAGAATAAACCATAAGAAAAAAAATTTAATCTACACAGCAAACTATGAAATTAATAACTTAATACAAAATAATAAGGTAGTTTTTTTTTTTTTTTATTATATATAGGCTCGCGCTTGACCACTATCTCACCCGATGGTAAGCGATGATGTGATCGACGGTGTTACACGCTTGCCTAGAAGTAACCTATTCACTCTTGACTTAAAGACCCCGAGGTTGTAGCTATCTGGAAACACAGACACCGGCAGGGAATTCCACTCCTTAGCTGTACGCATAATGAAAGTATTTCCAAAACGTTTAGTGCGTATGGGTGGGATGTCCACCATGTACCGATGGCGCATTGCCGTACGTCTGGTAGTCCGATGATGAAACGGGCTGGGCGGAATTAGATTATGCAATTCCATCGCATACTCACCGAAATGCAACCGATAAAAAACCGACAAGCTGGCAACTCGACGACGAGGTAGTATTAGTGTTGGTATTTATTGTCACACTTTAAATGGAATGACTCAAGGTAATTGCCACAGAAACTTATAATTCTTTACAGTTATGTTATAAGCTATAGAATTACATTTTTGATATGAGTATGACGTCAGTTATCTTTTTCGACTTTGCAGCACAAGCTCCAAACCAACGCTGATTTGCCGATAAAAACAACATATCTTGTTACACAACAAACTTTTCTTATAAATCAACTGAATATTGCGTGCACTGACTGAACAGCAGCCTAATTGCGTAAGTGAATTCGGCAAAGGAAACGAGTCGATTCTTTCAAAGAATCAGAATCATTTCTTTCAACTTTTTCGTTATTGTGAAACTAATTTGAAAAGAGTACAAACGGGTTTTATGGGGTTTTACGCTTGTCAAATATACTTGACATTAATTGTATATTTTGCATTACACAATACCAATAGTGAAGTTTTATCTCGATACTTTCGCTTTCGTTCATTCTTTTCAATCAATTCTACGTCAAAATATTGGTAATGGAAAGGAGCATAACCTTTCCATTTCAGAGTATAATATGAAATACGTAAAGTCGTTTTTGGGAAAGAATCGACTTGTTTGCTTTGCCGAATTCACTTACGCAATTAGGCTGGGTCCACTAAATCTGTCTGGTTCTTTCCTCAAAAGACCATTTCAGACACCAGTCTACATGATCTCACATGCTATAACCAAAATTATGGACTGTACCTACTTCTACTACTATCTGGACTTTAAAAGAGACTGTGACGTCTGAGTTTTTGCGGCCTTTCTTCTCTGAGTAGTCAGAGAAGAAACGCCGACCTCATCTAGTTTTAAAAAATATGTTCGACATGTAAAAGTGTTTGTACAAACCAACGTTCAGGAATAAAATCATTTAACATCAACAATGAAGATTCTAAAAATTCTCGCGGCCTTGGTAACTAATTAAATGAAAATTCTAAATATACTCCTGAAAACAATATTACGATCTACCTACTCTACGGATAAACAATGCACTACCAAGCAAACAACAGCTTTAAGGGTACACTAGTCGAAAGTTATGAGTGTCGAAAGATCCACATTTCGACACCAATTTTAACGCATTTTTGGGCGAAGAAGACGGAAAATTGCAAAACGGCCACTATACAGGGATAGATTAGTAGTTCAACAATGCAAATAATTTTATTTTGAACAGATACGTTTTGTAGTTTCTTCATGACATCCAGATTCCCAAAGGTCTGTTTATAAAATTTCGTGCACTCGGTTTCGTCCTAAATCATTATCCATTTCGCTACAAATTTGCAAAAGTGTGTATTCGTACGCGAACTAGCTTCCTACTGCTCATCACAGCATCTATATCTTCCACACGTGTTGTCGGTTGATATAAAATGCATTTTAACTCCGCGCACAAAATAGTTCGTGCCGTCGACTAGTGTAACCTTAATAACAGTTGTTTCCGTCTTCAATAAAAAACAACATCACTTTTACTCCTATTAAAAATGGGAAGTAAAATATCAAAGTTCTATAGATTAAAGTGCTCACAAAAAATAAAAAGTTGTCCTTTTCACCGGCTACAAAAGTTCCTAGTCAAACTTGAGAAATGGCCTGAAAATTCTCAGGATATTTGATAAGTTTTTGATTCTTGAACTATACTTACTAGAATATTGATATTATAAGCAGAACTTATTGTTGGTAGTGGTGGTACCTACCGATTAATATAAAAGCGTGCGCTCGAGCGAGTATCGGCTAAAGTCCGGTTAAGTAGTTGCCAGTCACTTTGACCGAACTACGAGACGAAACTTAGAAAAAAAAAAAAAAAAGAGTATCGGCCCTTTGCTCCTGAGTCGTCGCACGGTAAGGTTGTCGGTACCTTCGCTACTTTGCAGTAAGTTCGTTCCATATTGTGCTATTTGGGTTTTTGTGTTATTGGTTCTAGTTTTGAATATTAGTCGTTTGTGATTGCTCGAATTTTATAAGATTACTTCAACTATTGTTAAAATTAAGTCTATTCTGAAATAAATTCGTTTTAGTTTGTTCGAATTGTTGGCATCACTAACTAGCTATTTAAATACTGTAGCTAGGCATGTAATCAGGACCCAATTAACAAAACCGCACCACTCATTGTTAATTATGTGCAAAACCACATGGTTTCATAACGAAGCAACCCATTAATTTAAATATCAGAAATCAATACACAACACAATCATGCGGTTTGATGCGGCCACTAAAGCAAATGTGCACATCATATTACAACGGAACTATGGGCGCATCGGTAAATGACATAGAGAATTGACCATGAGCTCTTAGAGCAAGGTTATTTTGAGTGTGTGTCTGAACTGAGCATTACCGTCACAAAATTTACTGATCTGTATAGGGATAGAGTGAATGTGCGGTCAATACCTCTCTTTTCTGTATTTCAAACTGATAAAGGTGTCACCATAACAGTCTGCAGAATTCTAGAAAAAGACAACAATTGGTCGCTCGATCGCAATATCTCGCTCACACCTTTCTGAATGTTTTCATTTGACATCTAGATGCCAATCCCATCATGATTTCAATGTGAAAAAGGGATACTGCTACTCGTCGTGTACAGCTCCGTCTCTATCACATATTGGCATCATGATGGCAATGGAAGATCATAGTACGACCCCAGTTCTTTATATCTTTGCAATTTACAAATGGCTGCATCGATGAATGTTCATTTTGTTCAGACACCAATAGCAGTTGCTCATTATCGTCCTGTCCTCTGTACTATGATTGATCTATCAGAAGAACAATAGGGGGCTGCAAAGGTAATAAATGATGAGCTTTGATCAATGGGATTTGCCTGTTAGGTACCTACCAAAAACTTTTTTTGATGAATGGTTCTAGTTTTAGCAGGGGAACCAAAGTTACCGACATAGCCCGAAGAATTGCGAAACTTAAGTGGCAGTGGGCAAGGCACATTGCTCGCAGAACGGATGGCCGATGGGGCCGAAAAGTTCTGGAATGGCGGCCGCGAACCGGAAGACGATTCGTTGGAAGGCCTTCCACCAGGTGGACCGATGACCTGGTTAGGGTTGCGGGTATGCGCTGGATGCGAGACGCACGGGATCAGTCGTTGTGGCGACGCCTGGAGGAGGCCTATGTCCAGCAGTGGACGTCTTTCGGCTGATATGATTATGATGATGATGAAAAATGGTTTTAGGTTTTATGTGGCCTTTACGGTAAATACTGGAAATACCTTATTGGGACCAGAAGACTTAGAAAAAGAAAATTTCTAAAAGGAATAACAATTGGCGAAAAGTCCAAAATGTATTGGATTGACAAGTGGAATGTCAAGCCCACATATTTTTGAGTTTTCAACCGACTTCACAACGTAGGAGGTTCTCAATTCGACTGTATGTTTTTGTATGTTTGTTACGCGATTGCTACGTCAATTATGTACCTACCAACTTTTTATTTGAAAGCTGGTGCTTCTTATGTCATTGTTGCGGTCCCATTTAAATTTGATCAAGATCTAACGAATAGTTTTTAAGTTATCCTTAATAATGCGTATTTTCATTATAATATAAGGTACCTACCAAAACAAAAGACACCGACTTCCGAAAAGAAAGTTATATTTCGCTTTCAAGGTTGCCTGCTTGTCGGTCTTTTACAGACTGTACTTCGGTGAGTGTGATCAAGAACTCCACGACCTCATCCCACCAGCCCCCTTCTACCATCGGACATCTAGACGCACTGCAAGTTACCATCCTTACCTTGTTGCCATTCCACCAATACGCACCAAGCGCTTCCAAACATCCTTCATAATGCGCACAGCGAATGAGTGGAACTCACTACCTGCGTCTGTGTTTCCGAACGCATTCAACCCGAATCTCTTCAAAGTTAGAGTGAACAGGCTTCTTCTGGGTAAGCTCACTCCATCGTCGACTCTGTCTCTGTCACCTTTGACCTAGACTAGAGATAAGAGCAAAGCCATCACAAATAAAAAAAAATAAAAAAGTAGTGTTTTATTTTGGAAGTCGGTTTAATTTTTTGTATTAAAGATATTTTGACATTCGTCATTGCTGATGGAATTTCACTTAGTTGAGAGCCCCTGAAGCTGGGCAGGAGTTAGGACTCCTGCCCAGCTGCAGGGGGTAAGACTAGGGTCTTAAGACGACGACTAACGCCAACGACCTTGAGGGAACAAAACGCGCACTCGTTTCACACCCGCGCGACCCACAATTTAGTAGTTTTTTGTACTTTCCTTATTATTCTATGACTTAAAAAAAAAGCCTCAAATCAAAATGTAGATAATTAAATTGTCTTTGAGAAGGTGTTGATTTCATTAAAATACGCCCAGCGGTTTTGGTGTGATTGTCGTGTTTTTGTCCGTTTTAGACATAACTTTACAAATTAATTACACTATGTTATACGAATAAAACTCAAAATTTGGTCAGATCAAATTATTAAAAAAATTGTCTAATACAACATATATTTTTTCAAAAAATTACGACTAGCCGTTTAGACGTGATTCTCATTTTAAAATCAGCTACTCAAGGGAAACAGCGCCTTAAACGGAAAAGTATGAGTTGACTACTGGACGTTAATACTCAACAATAAAAGTTTTTAGCATAATTCTATTGATTTTTGGTGTCTACCAAAAATCAACAGAATTATGCTAAAAACTTTGAATACCTATAATCCGGAACGTATTTTATAATTATATTTTTTTATGTAATTTAATGATTAGTTATAATTTTCAATCTAATTATAAATTATAATTACATTAATTTTATATTTTCCTTCATCAAGATACAATTAATGTGCTGGCTATAAACGTTTCATCTAGTACTTAAATAAACACTAGTTGGTAATTAAATGCTCTTGAGAACAGTAAAATTAATCTACTATGTAAATAAAAGATTTGTATTGAGAATAAACACACTGTATCAGGATTAGATTTTGATTCATGAATGAAATTATACTAAATTGAAACGAAAATTAAATGAAAACCTTTTCAGTCTTGCAGAAAACATAACATAAGTACCTATCTATAATAACGCCTGTTATCTCTGAAGGATTAAGCAGAAGGTATATAGCGTACCTACGTTCATATCTCGCCAGTTATTTTAATAAACTTCAAAAAACGAAGTAGGATCTCAATTCGTCTATAGATATTTTTTTTTAAATATGCCGATTACCCAAAGACACATGCAGCCTAATTGTGTAAGTGAATACTCCAAAGCAAACAAGTCGATTCTTTCCCAAAAACGACTTTACGTATTGCATATTACGCTCTGAAACGGAAAAGTTATGCTCCTTTCCATTACCAATATTTTGACGTAGAATTTATTGTAAAGAATGAACGAAAGCGGAAAAATCGAGATAAAACTTCCCTATTGGTATTGTGTAATGTTCGAGTTTGATGAAACATAACGCAGTAGATGAACTTCAACTCAAATGAGGATGTTGATACTTTTTTGATATTAGTTTCGCAATACCGAAAAAGTTGAAAGAAATGATTCTGATTCTTTGAAGGAATCGACTCGTTTGCTTTGGAGAATTCACTTACGCAATTAGGCTGCTGGAGTACTTACTTATTTTTTCGGAAGTCGGTGTCAAAATTCGGCAAACAATTGGTACCAAAGACACCGACTTCGGAATATAAAGTTATTTTTCGCAAACCGACTTCCAAAACAGAACACTACGTTCTGTTTTGGAAGTCGGTTTGATTCTTTTGTTAAAAAGTGTTTTTTTAAGTCCATTAGGTGGCCACAGGGGCCATCAACCAGACCCGAATCCATTCTTGCACAAATACCAAAATATGACGATACACTTTCAAATTGTAACATTTCAACACTACTTACTACATCATTTTTATTGTGAACTAGCTGTGCCCGCGGCTTCGCTCCGATCATCTGTCTGCCAAACCTACCTTACTTACCTTCCTATCTACCCTACTTACCTACCTACCATTATTGTTTCTATAGTCATCAATCTTTCGCGGAGAATCTTAACACCGAGAATCAGAAAATGACTTCAAATGCACAACGTCATCTATCGAATATCGAGTTCAACTGTCCGAGTATCTGAATTGCGTGTGTTGTGATAATTTTACTTCTCGAACACTTTAAATTCATCTAACTTTTGATAGAGTGAACCGATTGCGATGAAACAAAAACTAAGTAATTCTTCAAGTTACGCACAATGTTTATGTATAAAAGTTAGATACATTGGTTTCGTACATTTAACGTGATGCGTGCACAAATAAACAGACAAACAGACAAAAATTCCAAAAATGCCGGAAATAGGTTCTGTTGGTTATCCTTTAGCACCCTGGCTATTTTTTTGGAAAATATTTCGATGTACAAAAATTACTTTTCTACAGATTTATTATATGTATTGATTGATGATGATGATTGATGATATTAAACTAGCAATAGTGAAATTAAAAGTGCTAAATACATTTTAGCCGAGGTTAGTAAGTAAACATTAGCATTAGTAACAAAATTGCTATATCCTAAACCATGCATTTAAACCACCAAAGCTTTAACCCTAGTGCATTGTCTATGTTCGCTAGAAAGTTGTTCCAGCTGTTTTACGATGGTGTATCCAATCAATGGTTTTTTCTGTTGGACATGTCTAAACTAAAACAATCACGGAAATTAAACGCGATGATATCGATTACTACCAGTCACCAGTCACCACACTAGTCTACCCGGGACCACGGTCGTTGCAACACGGCCGAAACGTCGCCTTCGGGTGAAGTAGGTAAATAAATAATCGAAATCATCGCGTTAAATTCCCGTGATATATTGTTTCATCATCAGCCTATTAATGTTCCCACTGCTGGGACACAGGTCTCCTCTGTGAGAGGAAATGGGCCGTAATCCACCACGCGGGCCCAGTGCGGGTTGGTGAATGTCACATGTCTTCGAATTTTTGGTTCTATATTGTTTATCAATTATGAAACGCGAAAGTTTTAAAGTTATTAATGTCTAAACTAAACTAAACTTACATATCTATAGTAAGAATATAACAGTGTTGGATGATTTTATTAGCTTTATCAAACAAGTAAATCAATCTTTTGAAAAATATGTTTATTTAAAAATTCATCATGGTGTGCTTTGCTTCAATTTGACAACTCCAAATCTGTTTCCGAATCTTTCTTATTTTATTGTCACTAAAACACAGCATTGCAGTTTAGTAGGTGTCCTACAGAATCTGCGCCATTGTTTGTTTATATTATTCGAGTCCTGTTCTTATAATCCTCAGGCATCCGTCTAACGCATAGGTTACGGAATTCCCATACCATAGTCACTAGAGACGGCATTACATTCGGGCCCAAGCAGAAGTTTCATCTATGACAACCATAGTCAGTACATTTGTAGTGGACTGAGCTATCCCTATACAGGAATTAAATCATTACGGGCAGAAAAGTGTGCGAGATGAAGCCATCACGCGGTAAATAAAAAGAATATTATTTGGCCGCGTCACTACGGCCAAAACATTGCGACAGGCATTGACCACAGTCACTTTTATGTTCCTACATACGAAATATAAAAATGACCTGTGTGCTTAGTGCGAGTTTTTTAACGTACTCACTCGTGATATTGTAAACGATATCTTATGTCAAAATGTATACAAAAAAAGAGGTTTTGCCTTGCCGTCACCAGACGGCGCTTATCCAGTTTCAATACAAATTGTAGTTTACGTTAACGCGATTGAGCGTGAGTAAAAACTCGCACTAAGGCCTCTGATGTCGCACAAATCCTACATAGAGCAAACAAAGTTATCTGCGCGTTTGGAACATGAACAACAGTCCGTTAAAAACCATCGGGCAGTTGTCCGAACCAGACACTACACCCGTCTGGTAGGAGGACCCTTTTTAATGTAGGATGCGGAACTTTCCATCCTGTGCCGCATATATAGTCTGTTTTTACAGTGTTGTACCATTTTTGTTTGCTTCATTGCTCAGTCCATTCTCTACGTTTGCATAAAAAGTTTTGACAATGCTCTCTCTCACTCTACCAGTGGCTGCCAAGGCATCTCGGTGCTCTGTAGTCTAAGCTTTCAGAAGCTTGTCGGTCCACGAACTTGTAGCACCCTTGCTCAATCAAATTAGGATTGTGTATGGACCAATATTTGGATAAATTGTGTTGTAGCCTTGAACCTTTTGTTGTGAGAAGCGTTGTCTGAATTTTTTATAAATAATATGATTATTTGGCAGTTTTATATTTTGTACAAAATCCAACAGTGGTTTTAACTTTTAAACGCTTTCTATACTTACACAGGCCTTTAAAGTTTCTTACTGTTATATTGAAAACTAATAAAGACACAGTGAAACTATTGATTTCTTTATTTTGTTATTGTTGCGTCTAATGTAAATCAGGAAATGGAAACAATCAATTTCTTGAGTTTATAATGCTGGGTATCGAGTATTATTTGAGGCTACCCAAACATGGCTGTTCAAGGTCAAGGTCGTAGATTTAATCATCAAAGGAAAACACATAATAAAGTGAGGAAACATACCAGTTTTATTGTTTTTTTATCAAACCTGCCTTTTACTATATATTTTGCAATGACCTTTGTACGAAGGTCATTTCCTACAGCTACGGATTCCATTCAGTATTCTCACCCCTGTTGTCAGTGTACCCTCGCGGTCCAATTTCCTTAATTATTTGCTTGGGATTATTTAAACACCCTGTATCATTGCAGCTTTGTCCAAATGCCCCATCCTGTTGATACAAGAGCGCTTTTTAATTTATGTTATTTTCTTTTTCAGGAAAGAAATCATGGAGCAAAGCCTGTATAGATCGAAAAAACATAAAATTAAGTGGAAGTGTGTGAAATTAAATAATCTTTAGACCAAAGTCTTGGTGTTGCCTAAATTGGTGATAAAATCAAGTGATTTGTGATGTCATGTGAATAACTCGGCTTCTGTGATGGGGTGTGGCCAAAGTAAAATTAATCTCTATCCGAGGCGGAACAAAAACGGCGGCAAAGGAAACGGTGCCAAAAAGTCAGGTGAGCGAACAGAATCAAGCAGAATTTTGGATTTGAATAATTTCTTATGATTTTTGAATAACGAATAATACATATCGGATTAACCATTTTCTCTTCTTTCTTTGCGACCAATGCCTCGTTTAAGTAGAATTCTGATATTATGTGAGTCAGTATTTGAGGTTGATTTACTAATAGTCCACCATTTAAGAAAAAAATCAAATAACTCATATTTTTGACCTTTGACCTTGAATATCTTTTTAGCAGACGTGGAATGGATAGAATCTTTTGATATTTCATTCATAACAGAATGCTAAGAGTATCTAATTTGAGCTCTACGCCAATTAATGGCATAGAGTAAACCAAAATGTCTATTTGACTGGACTAAAAAACAACATACAAAAATCTCATATAACTTGCAAACTAAGATCAATCTCCACAAATATTTGACTTATAAAAACTGTGATATTCCCAATCTCCTTTGGCAACTTATACTACCTAGGCGCTTTCAAAGATAAATTTACCATCCAAAACCTCCAAGTTTCATTCTATATATTTGATAAGGGGAAGTATGAGAGCAGGGAACGCGGGAATGCTAAAGGCAGCCGTCGACGTGCTCTAAATATTCATGAGGGTAAGAGCTCTAAGGCCGCGGCCTGAGACGAGGCGGAAGCGGGCGTGGTGAGGCCTTTTGACGTTGCGAGGAGCTTCAGCATTATTGAGGATTTGAGGATGTGGCTCGAAAGTATTTGTTGGTTTTAAGTTATTTGTTGTAGGACGGAGGGATTTTGCGATAGTGCTTTTTGTATTGATGTTAGAGTATGTGGCGCCAGTGGCAGAAAAGTTGAAGGGAAACCGTTTGTCCTGTATGGTCATGTGAAGAGGAGGGATGAAACGCATGTTACTAAAAGAGTTATGAATATAAATGTGGATGGATGGAGAGGAAGGCGAAAGAAAAGATAGATGGACTGCGTGAGGAGTGATATGAAAGAAAAGGGAGTCAGTGATAACGTGACAGGGGACAGGACAGTATGGAAGAAGCAAACGTGTTGCGCCGACCCCAAGTAACATGGGATAAGGGCAAGAAGATGATGATGATGATGTTAGAGTATGTGTCTTCTCTGATAGTACCAACCACACTATTTGAGTCCTGGGGGTGGCCATATTTATTGCAGTGCCGTTGACATTATAAAGGTCATCTAGTAGTAGTGGAACATAGTCTGTACAGGAGCACTGCACTCGCACCGGCTGCTTCTGCTCGATTTATGAATTAATTAGCTTCTGCCAGCAGCTTCACCCGCGTGAAAGTCGAAAATTATACCGAGGCAACATAATTATGCTTGGGATAAAAAGTATCTTAAGTGCTATTCTTAACTATAATCTGTCTCTGTGCCAAATTTCATTCAGGTCTGTTCAGCCGTTCTGGCTTGATTGAGTAACAAACATACACACATGCAAACTTTCAAATCTATACTAATATTATAAAGCTGAAGAGTTTGTTTGTTTGAACGCGCTAATCTCAGGAACTACTGGTTGGAATTGAAAAATTATTATTGTGTTGGATAGTCCATTTATTGAGGAAGGCTATAAAACATCACGCTATGACCATTAGGAGCAGAGCATAAATGAAAAATTTTGCAAAAATGAGCAAAATTATTCCTTATTGAGAGCTTCCGTTGCGTGCGCTGCGTAAGCGGTTAAAGTTACGCAACATTCATGTATGTAGGGTAGGGAAGTTAGCTAGCCAGTTGACGGGAGCGAAGCCGCGGGGGTCAGCTAGTTTTCTAATAAAAATGCCACAGCTACGGTAATAAGTAAATTATTTCAAACGGGTTTACGTTTTCCAGTTTGCGTGTTTAGGCCTCGTTCATCATGAAGAACTTGATTAGTACCAACAAGTGGTTTACGAACGCTATTTATTTTATTTATAAAGAGGTGCTTTTCCGTAATGTGGCTTGTTTGTTGAAATATTTAGGGAACGTGAACTTATTACTTAAGTAAAGCCTTTTATGCTTTGCGTATGGACATAAAAATGCCGCCACATTATAAGGTTTCCGCAGACGGGTGCGACAACCATTTTTCATAGAGATTGTTCTTGTTGTCGCAGCGTATTTTCTGTAATACATAGCTGGTGTCGTTAGTGAGCAGTGGTGGCCCAGTGGTATCGGCTGCGACTTACAAGTTGTAGGTCATTAGTTCGAACCCAGGCAGGCGCTTTACTTTGTGTAAATTATTCCATCACCACTGCTCTGAAAACGGTGAAGGAAAAAATCGTGAGGAAACCGGCATGTCCTAGAACCAAAAATTCTTAGACATGTGACATCCACCAACCCGCACTGGGCCCGCGTGGTGGTTTACGGCCCATTCCCTCTCATAGAGAGGCGGCCTGTGTCTGTGTGAATAGTGAGAACATTAATAGGCTGATGATGTGTGTGATGTGTCGTTAGTGAATTAGTGAGTGATGGAAGTGTCAGATTCAAAAAGGGGAAAACGTTCAATCAAAAGTTGACTGAATATGTTTTGACACAATTTTTGACAAGTTTTTGGACTTCTTTCAACTATGATGCAAGTGCAAACATTTACCTAGTTGAAAAATAGCTTGTTCTTCTTCTTTTCGTGGGAGGATGTGGCCACCTCTGGTGTCAGAGTTAATTAAGCCACCTCTGGGGACCCCACCAGGCCTCTGACTTAGCTATATCAGACTTACATAGTTAAGGGTACACTAGTCGACGGCACGAACTATTTTGTGCGCGGGGTTAAAATGCATTTTATATCAACCGACAACACGTGCGGAAGAGATAGATGCTGTGATGAGCAGTAGGAAGCTAGTGCGCGTACGATTACACACTTTTGCAAATTTGAAGTGAAATGGATAATGATGGACGAAACCGAGCGCGCGAAATTTTATAAATAGACCTTTGGCAGTCTAGATATCATGAAAAAACGACTAAATCTATCTATTCAAAATAAAATTATTTGCATTGTTTAACTACTAATCTATCCCTGTATGGAGGCCGTTTTGCAATTTTCCATCGTCTTATGGTATTTATTCGCGCCCAAAAATGCGTTAAAATTAGTGTCGAAATGTGGAACTTTCGACGCTCATAACTTTCAAATATTTTCTTTTTTTACTTTTTTGCTTCCATACAGGGCTAGATAATGATGAGACAAATTGATATCACTTTTTATTTTGAACGTACATCGTCAAACAGTGCAATAATCCCTAGACTAAGTTTGTATAGCAGAATTTTCGTCTAGTGTAGGTAACCTTAATGTAATGTCCAAGTTTCCTCACAATGTATTTTTCTTTGTTATTGTCAATAGGCTTGCGCTTGACCACTATCTCACCTGATTGTAAGCGAAGATATGGTCGACGGTGAAGCACGCTTGCCTAGAAAAAACCCATTCACTCCCAAAGACCCCTAGATTGTAGCTATCGGGAAACACAGACTCGGGCAAGGAATTCCACTCTTTAGCTGTGCGCATAATAAAAGTGTCCTCAAAACGTTTTGTGCGTATGGGTGGGATGTCCAAGATAAACTTACAAAGCTAGCCAGCTATTTAGCTTTGGATAGCTAGCTGGCTTAGTAAGTTAGCGTAGCTTATTATCATACACATACAAACTTGGCTTCTCTCATAAGCGAAACTTCGCTTAAAAAATGCCAAGCCAACTGAACACGCTCACCTCGTGGCCCCGTTCAAAGAAATGTCTTAAACTTCGCCAGAATAAGGAAGCCATTGTTTCACGCAATAATTAATTAAGGACTCTAATTATTTGGGCGTTAGGCACAATGAAATGTAATTGGATAATGCTTTATGAAGCTCCCTCGCCTACATTTTGTTGTTTTTTTTTTATTCTGTTCTCGTTTGTGCTTGATTTTAAATGGATAAGTATTTTTTGGCTATCTGTTGCGATGGTTGTCATGATATCTCTGATTTAGGGAAACTCATGCCTTGCATTTTAATTCTGTTGTAGACAGTAAATATTGCCCTTTTAATTTTGATTTTTTGATAGCTTTTAGCGATTCTTCAGAAACTGTTCGCATTGGACTGTCAAGCCTACCTTTACCGATCTGGCTGCAAATTGTGTTGATTTCTTTAGATATTGATTTCAGTACTGTTGGTTTCTTTGAATTCGGGCAACGAATGATGCATACTTGATATTAATATGCATTTTAACTCATCTTCTGGATCATTTCTATAAAGAAATCGCTCCTCCATGTGTTTCCTCAATGGCCCCAGCATTGGAGAAACACCACACCCACACCTCATTTATTGTCACACTCACCTTATTTATTTATTCAAATGTAGTGTACATGTATTTTTTATTATTTGTAATATACACATCTATTCTTATCTTTTATGTAAGTAGGTCATCATCTGCCTAGCCTTTTCCCAACTATATTGGGGTCGGCTTCCAGTCTTACCGGATTCAGCTAAGTACCAGTGTTTTACATGGCGCGACTGCCTATCTGACCTCCACAACCCAGTAACTGGGTAACACGGTACCCCTTGGCAAGACTGGTGTCAGATCTCAAGCTTCTGACTACCCGTAACGACTGCCAAAGATCTTCAAATGACAGCCGGGACCAACGGCTTAACTTTTTTTTTTTTTTTTTATCTTATATAGGCTCGCGCTTGACCACCATCTCACCTGATGGTAAGCGATGATGTGGTCGATGATGGAGCACGCTTGCCTAGAAGTAACCTAATCACTCTTGACTTAAAGACCCCTAGGTTGTAGCTATCGGGAAACACAGACTCCGGCAGGGAATTCCACTCCTTAGCTGTACGCATAATAAAAGACGTAATAAAACGCATAATATAACGTGCTTTCCGAGGCACGGAGGAAACTCGGTATGTTGAAATGGTCACCCATCCACTGACCGACCTCGTCAAGCGTTGCTTAACCTTGATGATCGACCCGTGCGGCTGTTATTATTTAGCCACGAGCTCCTCCTTTTATGTAAGTAAGTACTTGTTTTATATACACATTTAGTTACTATAAGACTGCTTTACGTCCGTCACGTCGTCGGTCACAGGTCCAGTTGAAAACCAGCGTCGGGCACTAGTTGCCCGACATTTTGCTAAACTGGTCGTATTTGGCGCAGCCGTGGGACACACAATGTAACTTTTATATTGTTTGATTGTATTTTTTTTTAATATTGATGTTGTTTAGTCTAAGTTATTTTTTTTTATGTTTGTGTTGTGTGCTCTGGCTTGTGTCAAATAAATGTGTTTTCTTTCTTTCTTTTTTTCTTTTTCGTGACCGCATCATGGTTACAAAACTTTCTCCTTTATTATGCTCCTCCTCTTGCTCCTACTTTTATCAACATGCACAGCTGCCGAGGCTTTAATGTTCAGCGAGTTTCGAATTTAGTCTGAGCAGCGTATAGGACTTTAGCCTCTCGGTCGTTTTACCTCGATTTTACCACTGATAATTACCTTAAGTAGGTTGTCACCAGGTTTGCGGGCGATATGGCCATATAAGTCCAATATCTTTCGATAAAGAATCATATCAGTCACTTTAAATTCCCAAAAACCACAACGAATAAAATAACCAAGAAGTTTTATTCAAATGGAGGTGCCAAGCATGATGATAAATCTGCGAGCAATTGGGCAACCCTTCCCTGACATATTGTGTGTGTTTTCGACAAGCTAGGGGTAAACAGACGTAACATACACAACTGACAGGGGGCAACACACATGTTACAGCACTTATAATGTATTCAGTGACCGCTTTTTGTTGGACAATTTTGCATGAACTTTTTTGAACATCATTTTACCTAAGTGATATTCATAAAAGTTCATATATGGCAGAGTAGTGATGAAACATCTGTTTTTCTGGAGTCTACTCAAAGTGACAGTCTACCAGCGATGAGGATTGTCAAACATAACAAGGTGTTTGAGATTGTCATGCACTTCTGAAATTTCACTTGATTAACCGAAAAAAAATGAATGGATTTTTTCGGAAGCCTTTGACTAGGCTCTGACCACTAGGTAATAGACCAGGGTCGATAATTTTTAAAACCAAAAAAATAATAGTAGGATGAAACCCATTAGAAAAGGAGGGGAATATTATAAAAATGAAAGGAAAAATAATTTACGGGCGATCTGAGGTCGGGAAGGGGATGGGGGTGAGTTTTTAAGGGTAAAAACCTTTTTTTTTTTTTCACTTTTTATTATTTTTAAAGGCTTCTACCCTGGTCTATAACTCCTGTTTTGGTGAATGTTTCTTATACTATGTGTGTGTGCTATAGCACAGATAATATAAAACTAGCGTGCAGATGCCTCATCCCATACAAATTAATCATGCCGACGGCGACGGCGACGTATCTAGCGTTTTTCGTCTGATTATTTTTATTAGTACATCGATGCGTCCCACGGCGGTAGATGGTGTTAGCAGCGACTTGCAAGTAAAACGGTATTCTCGTTTCGTGAATATTGTTTTCTTTAAATACAGTGACGATTTTTTTTATAGAATTTTTCTCAATAATCGAGTGGAATGCCTCAAAAATTTAATACCACTCCATCTATACGAATAAATTTTCAATGATCCGATCAAATAATCTTCGAAATGTGAATTAAGAGCCTAATATTCCGAAACTTTGTGCCTAGGGTTGATTAAACAAGAACAATATTTATGATAAATTCTAGAAAATGTTAATTTTACACACAAATCAATACCAAATCTATGCTTGTCGCGCCATCCAGTGATATTTACTTGAACCAATTTTTTTTCTTTCGGATATTTTCTTTCCCCGTGCTATTTATAGCACAGATAATAATAATACTGTTTATAGTTTTATCGTACTTACCTTACAGTACCTATGGATAATCAGATTAATGAGTCTATCTGTTTTCCTTAATTTTAACCGATTATTCTGGCAACAAAAATGTAAAGTCTCATTTATTATGTGCCTACCATAAAACAAGCTTTTAGAATTTTCTCCCTATAAGCTCCATCTTATGTACTTAAAAACATCTTCTGTTACATAATAATCCTTAAAATGTTTCTTTCCCTTTATTTAAAACACAAGACTTTGATGCCAATTATAAAAGTTTCGAAAAGTGTTTCAATATATTTTTTCTTATTTGTAAGTGGCAATTAATTTCAGTAATACTTTAGGCCGGCGGAGCCGGAGGAGCTTGTGGCTAAATAATAACAGCCGCACGGGTCGATCATCAACGTTAAGCAATGCTTGACGAGGTCGGTATGTGGATGGGTGACCATTTCAACATACCGAGTTTCCTCCGTGCCTCGTAAAGCACGTTCAGCCGTTGGTCCCGGCGGTCATTTGAAGATCTTTGACAGTCGTTACGGGTAGTCAGAAGCTTGAGATCTGACACCAGTCTTGCCAAGGGGTACCGTGTTACTCAGTTACTGGGTTGTGGAGGTCAGATAGGCAGTCGCTCCATGTAAAACACTGGTACTTAGCTGAATCCGGTAAGACTGGAAGCCGACCCCAATATAGTTGGGAAAAAGGCTAGGCAGATGATGATGATGAATAAAGTCATTGTCCAACTACTTATTGAAGATATATCTCATCAACGGATATTAAAAATTGTATTCATTTAGTACCTAACTTAATGCACGAACAAAAAAGGTTTTAATTATTAAAAGCCAGCAAACGGTGGCAGCGGTTTATGAAGACGTTTTATTGTTTTTAGGGTTCCGTATCCAAAGGGTAAAAACGGGACCCTATTACTAAGTCTCCGCGGTCCGCTGTCTGTCTGTCTGTCACCAGGCTGTATCTCATGAACCGTGATAGCTAGACAGTTGAAATTTCCACAGATGATGTATTTCTGTTGCCTAAAAACAGAATAAAATAAATATTTAAGTGGGGCTCCAATAAAACAAACGTGATTTTTGTGCCGTTTTTTGCAATAATGGTACGGAACCCTTCGTGCACGAGTCCGACTCGCACTTGGCCGATTTTTTTTCCTATTCCTACGTTTTTCACCATGTCTACCATATATAATCATTTGTTATGTTTTCAAAGGCCAGTTTTCATTTGTATCAAGTTGACAGCATTGTTCAATATTTTAATTGAGTATCTTAATAACGAGTTTCTTTATAATTACTTTGAATTTGATTGAAATTTTAAAGATGGAGTTTGTTAGAAGTTTACGTAATAAATTTTTATGGGTTCGAACTTTTGAAAAGTCACTCTTCGTTGTGGAAAATGACATGGTATTTATTTATTTATTAAAACTTCATGCAACATACATGTACTCATATGCGGACCTAATGCCTGAGGTATTCTTTACCAGTCAACCAAGGGTGGAGGAGAGATAATATGGCAGGTGCATACAAAATATAAATAATTATTGAAGTAAAATTGGAGAATATATATCACATCACACATCATCTGCCTATTAATGTTCCCACTGCTGGGACACAGGCCTCCTCTCTGTGAGAGGGGCCACGCGGGCCCAGTGCGGGTCGGTGGATGTCACATGTCTTCGAATTTTTGGTTCTAGGACATGCCGGTTTCCTCACGATGTTTTCCTTCACCGTTTTGAGAGCAGTGGTGATGAAATAATTTACACAAAGTAAAGCGCCTGCCTGGGCTCGAACCAACAACTTACAGCTTGTAAGTCGCGGCCAATACCACTGGTCCACCAATATATATAGTTAAAATAAAATAAATATACAACTACATTTCCTATAATAAATCCTACATCATATGATATTCTCATAGTAAATGGACATAGGCGTTACTACTGCATGGGGTTAGCCTGGGGACAGCCTTAAGCTGTTCCATTAATGATATCCTATTTGTGACACTTTTTGCGTCGTATTTAGCCCAAACAAAACATTTTTATTTGTTATAATCTTGCCCAGCAGTGGGAAAATGTAGCCTAATAAACTACTCAAAATAAAATACCACCTAGTGTTTAGGCTGAAATTTAAAAATATTAATGATTTAGTGGTTTTTATGAGTTTGGAGTAGGGCTATAATTTTTTTTTAACTTAGTCAATGGTAAAATTTGTTTTTTTTTTCAACTACGTAGTAATGTTATCATTAATCACATTTAAATATATACGAGTCTATGTAATCGCATTGTTGCACAGTTTTTCATTAAGGCGCCGATTCCCTTGAGTAGCTGATTTTCAAATGAGAATCATGTCAAAATGGCTAGTAGTAATTTTTTGAAAAAAATATATGTCATATTAGACTATTTTCTTAATAATTTGATCTGAGCAATTTTTGAGTTTTATTCGTATAACATAGTGTAATTAACTTGTTAAGTTATGTTTAAAACGGACAAAAACACGACAATCACACTAAAACCGCTGGCCGTATTTTAATGAAATTGACACCATCTCAAAGACTATTTAATTATCTACATTTTGATCTGAGGCTTTTTTTTTAAAGTCATAGAATAATAAGGAAAGTACAAAAAGCTACTAAATTTTGGGTCGCGCGGGTGTGAAACGAGTGCGCGTTTTGTTCCCTCAAGGTCGTTGGCGTTAGTCGTCGTCTTAATGCACTGTTTTTTATTTAGATATAAATTTACCACAGAGGTATAATGACTCCCATTAAGTTTAATATAAAATGTATGCATTAGATCACAAAGATGCTGGCTGAAAATAAAAATCGGCTGAACAAAATAGATTTGATGAAAAAACAACACATTTTGTACCATTGTAAAACTTTGATACTTCATATTTAGCAAGAAAAGTAAAAATTATGGAAATAGACAGCGATAGCGACATGAATTCAATTCCAGAAAGTATAAATACAGCTGCCAATTAAATTGTTAATAACCTTTTTTAATATAATAACATTTTTCTAATTTGATTAGGTATATTTTATCACGGTAGGTAGAGTGATAGTTGAAAGTATAGTACATTATGGTACAAGTGTGCAATGTTGGTGATTACCGCTGAGGCGCCATTGAGACCCGAGCCGTAGGTGAGGGTCTTAAGAGAGCCGAGGACGGTAATCATCAATACACACGTGTATCATACGGCGTTTTTCAACACACTTATGAAGAAAATAATATAAAAAAATCATTTTCAGCAGTAAAAACGAGTTGTGAAATTTTTTCACAATGGCGGGCAAAATTAATCAGTTTTCCTATGCGCGCGCATTTAACAATGGCGATCGGCCATAGACTAAAAGAATGAGGTTTCTTTTTTTGTGGAGTTTCGTGGATAGTGTTTTAGCCACGTAAAAAATAGGGAATTTCAATTTTTCTTAATTATTGAGCAAATTAAATTTATATTTGAGTGAAAGTTTTATTTATTAAGCATGTACAAGTTGAAATTATCTATTTAAATATGAAGTTGCATGAAATGAGCAAGCAATAGGTACATTGATTTATTTGTACTATTGAGCACAATATTTTTTGTATCGAAACTTTTTTAAGAACAAAGCAACTTAAACAATAAATAAAAAATAAAAAAAACTACAACTAACTTGTGAATATTATTCACAAGTGAGTTATAGAATTTTTTTTGCATGCAATGAAAAAGTCACAGTTTGATAACAGGTATCATTATGTGCCTAATTGCGGTGAAATTAGAGCCACTTTATGAGCAAGTGTGTTGAAAAAGCACATTACGCACCTCGCTAAAGTGAGTGATTAATGCACTCGTGTTAGTTTAGCAATAAACTTAAATAAAAAGTTAATAAACATAACACTCATGCATTAATAACTCCCTTTGCGCTCGATGCAACAATCTACTATTATTTTTATCGATTTACACAAACAAAGCATTTGTTACCCATAAACATGTCAAGAATAAAGTTTAGTGCTTTATTTCACAAATGATTACCTAATTGTTTTGTCATAGACAAAATTCTAAATAAACTTAGGGTTGGACTTATTTTGTTTCGAATAGTTATAAAAAACATCTGAAAAAATTACAACATAAGAATAAGAATAAATTATTGTTAAGAAATTACATTCAAATGCGTTGCTTCCTGGACTCACACTAGGATTCTCTGTGTCGTAAGATCCAGGCTTCTTCATTCCGTTTACATTTATTGCTGTTCATGTAATATATTACGTTACAATAAATTCTTAATTAATCTAATCTACTTGTAATTTGAAGAAAAGGAATAACGTAGGAGTAACGTAAGAATAGTTGTAGGTACTAAAACTAGTCTTTGATAAAAAAACTTTTTTACAAAAAAATACTACCGACTTCCAAATAAGAAAACTACAAAGTGAAAAATAACTTTATTTTTGGTAGTCGGTGTGTTTCGTAGGTACCATTTTTTTGCGTTACGGACACCGACTTCCAAAAATAAAGTTATTTTTCACTTTGTAGTTTTCTTATTTGGAAGTCGGTAGTATTTTTTTGTAAAAAAGTTTTTTATTTTTCACTTTTTAGTTGTACCTACCTAATACGCAATTTGTTTAGTAAGTTTCCTATAACGCCAGAATAGATTACTCGAATATCATGAAACTTGAACAAAACCGGTCAAATGAGAGATCTGCTTACCCCTTAAGAGCGTACTGGCGTGATGTTATGTTATGAAATGGTATAAACAGACATTCGATTGCAGCAGTCCCGAGAGATTTTTCGTTATTTATTGAAGAGTTCTGTTGTATATCTTCGAAGTTCTTCATCAGATCTTTACCAAATTAAAATGGGATCAATTTCGGAACATACTCTTTCAAACAAAAAAATAATTTTCTAAATCGGTCCCCAATTGATGGATGTATCGGTGAACATACAAAAAAAAAAAAAAAACATACAAGAAGTCGAACATAGAACCTCCTCCTTTTTCGAAAGTCGGTTAAAAAGACAAGCTGGTTTAGGTACAATCTAATTTTGTTAATTTATGTAACCTGGAAGATACACTAGGAGGTTGCACTATTTGGATAGAAGAAAGATATGCAGCAGCATATCTTTCTTCTATCCAAATAGTGCAACCTCACAAATGTCATAATTTTAGCCGAATTTAGTTCACCAGAGCATGCATGATGCACGGCCTGGTACTCTAGCTAGCTAATTACCACCAGAATATTACGTGATATTTATTTATTAACACGTACATTTATTTTTACAGGTAAGATCCAAGCTAACAAACGTAGTCATACATTGCCAGTTGTCCAGACCCAGTAACGGGTCTAGGTAGAGACACAAGGTAAGGCGGAATCACACTTACGTGTCGTGGCGTGGCGTGGCGCGGGATCCACCAATCAAACGACTCTGTTTCAGCCTACGTCATAACATAACGAGTTTTGTAGCCAATCAACTGCGTCAGAAGGCGCCACGCCACGCCACGACACGTGAGTGTGTTTCCGTCTTTATACTGTGGACAACTCACTAAGTGTCACCCTCCGGCATTCCGCCAAAGAGCAAGAAAATATGTCCAAACGCGGAGAGACGCTATTCAGTATTCTAACTGCTCGAGTCACTGGTGCAAACTTTAACACGTTAGTGCGGGTTGACGGGACTTTAAACAGCCCCCTCCCTCGGTCCTAACCGTAGCCTACTGTTTGGAACGAGCAATCCCAATGATTCTAATATTTGTGGCTTATTTAGCATACCACGAAAAACCATGAAAACATATTTTACAAGGGCGAGGTTGCGCCTGACTTCCAACTTCTTTTCCTTAACAACAACAACAACAAAGAGGGTTGGATACATAAGCGAGTAGAAAGGGTAAATACCAAATTGCCTCATGTGTAGGTACGGGTAAATTTGTTTTGCATTTTTACACCATCGTAGAATACTTCGTTTCATAAGGATTCCAGATGATAGCACTAGTTTCCAAGTTGCTTCGTACTAACGCTAAATAAAGCGATTTCACTGCTGCCATGATATAACCAATCACGAGCTGAAAGTTTGAAGCTGGGGATTAAACTAATTATGTTATATAAATGCTCTGATAAACTACTATATGTGTTGTCTAATGTGTGTTAGTTACTGTGTGTGTGTGTCATGGTTGAGTAAGAATCATACGAAATGGAAGGACAATATCGGTGCGCAAACAGATTTAGCCTTTTCGGCGTCGGCGTTATATTGGCGTCTACTACAGTCTTCAGCTGAATACCAGTAGCTAATATGAAGCCACCATTGCAAGTTAAATATAAGCTTGTAAATTAAATTAAATCTTGTAAAAATACTAGAGTAGGAATAATAGAATATTGCGTAATATTCATGAAAATAATTAGTGTTATAATGTCCCCATCGATTTAATATTAATGACGGTTTAACGTACCAATCTTTCCTGAACGACAATCTTCATCGACTTGTGAATAATTAAGTGATATCGGATCTTGCTGTTCGAAAATCAACATCAAAACCATTTTATTTTATTTTACATAGTCCTACATGGGCACTTATAAAACTTAGACAAAAGGCGCACGGTTCGGGTTAGTCGTTTCCTATGGAGAAGAACCGGCAAGAAACTCCACGGACACTCTTTAAAAAATAATGTTTTGGTTTTACAATATTTCCATGTTACAGCATTACTTAGATACCTACTTAAATATGGGGGGACAACGAAGGATCGACAATAAGTCGTAAGAAACTAAAAAAAAGTAAAACGAGATAAAAAGATAACACATGTTAACAAGCATCTGGAAATCTAAAAGGCCTACAATGTTCACACATTCACAAAACAATCAGTAAAAGAATCTTTATATTTTTTTATTTTTAAATTTGGAATGTGTTTGCTATTGACTCTAGAATCTATACAAAGGTAAATGCTGTAATTAGTATTTCTTAATTTGAACAAAAAATAATCTGAAATAGCCAAGTGAGAGGCCTGTAGGATTCCTTAACTTAATTAACTCTGACACCAGAAGTGGTCACAGCCTCACACGAAAACAATCTAAAATCGTCGTATTTCAAGCGCTAGAACCCTTAGAATAGTACCTGAACCTGATATTTCAATTATTGAATCTCGCTAGACGTTTTTCAACCATGTTGTGGTTGGCTTTTAATCTAGCCAGATGTAACTGAAGCAGCTATTGATATGTTTTACATGGAACTACAGCTTTTCTGGTCATCATATCAAATGAAAGACGTCCACTGCTGAACATAGGGCTAACTGACGTGTCATCGACCGGTCCCATGCGTCTCGTATTTACCGGATTCACGCAAGACTTGGTGATACTCGGTGTCAGACTTTCCGGCTTATGACTACTGATAACTAGTGTCATAAATCTGCAAGTGACATCCGAGACCTTACTGTGTAGCGTGATTTCTTGCGTTTTGACTGTTTAACATGCTCTGCGAAGCATGGATAAAAAAAAAAAACATTAATTTTTATTTTACATAGGCCTACATGGGTACTTATAAAACGTCGACAAAAGGCGCACGGTTCGGGTTAGACGTTTCCTATGGAGAAGAACCGGCAAGAAACTCCATGGTTACTCTTTAAAAAAAATGGTTTGGTTTTACAATATTTCCATGTTACATTAGTACTTGAATATAGGGGGACAACGTAGGCCCGACAATAAGTCGTAAGAAATTAAAAAAACAAAAAAAAAAGTAAAACGAAATAAAAAGTTAACAAATGTTAACAATCATCTAGAAATCTAGAAGGCCTACAATGTTCACACATTCACAAAACAATCGGTAAAAGAATCTATACGAAGGTAAAAAAAAACAAATTAATTAATTAAAAAGAATATAATGTCGGAATTGATCTAGGTATGTATGAATGTTCACCCATCCATTTACCGGCCGCGGCAAGCGTTTTTAGTACTCGTACATAGTAGTAAAATCGTACTATTTTAAATGCAATAACAAACGAATCGAAATTCAAAAGTGTCCCAAAAAACTGGGACACAAAACGTTAGTTTAATTTGTTCATATAAATGTCACCGGGAATTCAAATAGCACAGTTTGGCTTTGTGCAATTATGTGCATTTTGTTTCGTTTATTTACTGTTGGCGTTTCAATTAATTCTTGTTGAGATTTGCGTATTTATTTTTGTGTACAATACAGTATATTCTATTCTGTTTTTACAGCTAGAATTTAATGATCATTGAGAATTCTATGAGTTCACTCCCGGTTTATGTAGAAAAATTTAAGTGGATATTAATTCCGACTGCCGAATTTCGAGTGGGTCCGAAAACTGGCCCCACTTGGATGTAGCCGCGGGATTATTCAACCCAATCAGATATTGAATAGATCGACTGTACCCACAGCCCAATTTCATTATTAGTACAGTCACGGAGTAAAGCCGAATCTTTTAGTTTTATTTTTATGACTTATCTTATCTATACATAATTACAAACATCATCATCATCTGCCTAGCCTTTTCCCAATTATATTGGGGTCGGCTTCTAGTCTTACCGGATTCAGCTAAGTGCCAGTGTTATACATGGAGCGACTGCCTATCTGACCTCCACAACCCAGTAACTGGGTAACACGGTACCCCTTGGCAAGACTGGTGTCAGATCTCAAGCTTCTGACTACCCGTAACGACTGTCAAAGATCTTCAAATAACAGCCGGGACCAACGGCTTAACCTGCTTTCCGAGGCACGGAGGATACTCGGTATGTTGGAATGGCCACCCATCCACGGACCGACCTCGTCAAGCGTTGCTTAACCTTGATGATCGACCCGTGCGGCTGTTATTATTTAGCCACGAGCTCCTCCCTATACATAATTACAAACATAGACATTAAAAAAAGGTTTGACACTTTTAACCTTAATCCCCAATTTTGATATCGAGTGCTAGCGACTAATTATCATCATTATTTCAGTCGAAAAACGTCCACTGCTGGACATAGGCCTCCCCCAAATGTCGTCACATCGACCGGTCCTGTGCATCTCGCATCCAAGCGACTAATGCTACTAACAATCTCTTGAGATATCCTTCAGTTAGTAACATGTAGTAATAAAGTATTTCAGTAGTTTACACGTGGAATTATAGTCCAATCCACTATCTAGTTATTACTTACTTAATAGCTAGGCGTGTCACAATGGATTTGTCACAATCACAGAGCACAGAGATGCCTTTGCGGCCACTGCTAAAGACTCCATTGTCAAAACTACGAACCAAGCATGTCATCACTGACATATGAGCATTCAATCGGCTAAACCCCCGACCATGCCCGTGACAATGCACTTGTCCGTTCTTCTCCACGTAGGTATTTTCCGAACGGATGATAGAATCACTTAATTAATGATCCAGCCCTAGTTGTCCTACCAGCACCGCCCTGAGCCGAGGTTCGACCCTATAGGGACCCTACCCCTCAGCGTGGTCGCTTAGGTTTAGCTTTTTGTGCCTAGCTGGAAGCTCTAGTTTAGTTTTCACAGGATCGCCCGGCAGTCACTCTGATTAACTGAGAGAAAAAAAATAAAAGCTTTGACAATGCCGACTAGTTATGATAGCCCTAAGTTATGCTCATTGCGCATTGCACGGTCAGGAATAGGAAGGCCTATTAGGAATGGCTGTTCTAGTCGTCATTAAGCCGTTGTTACAGCTGTCATTACGATTTTTTTTTAATAGCTCGCTCTTGACCATCTCACTTGATTGTGATGATGTGGTCGACGGTGAAGCATGCTTGCCTAGAAGAAACCGATTTACTCTTGACTTAAAGACCCCTAGATTGTAGCTATCGGGAAACATAGACTCCGGCAGGGAATTCCACTCCGTAGCTGTACGAATAATAAAACTGTCCCCAAAACGTTTTGTGCGTATGGGAAATCCACCATGTACCGATAACGCATCGCCGTACGTCTGGTAGTCCGATGAAAGAACGGGCTGGGCGGAATTATATCATGCAATTCCATCGCACACTCCCCGAAATGTAACCGATAAAAAACCGTCAATCTGGCAACTCGGCGACGATGTTTATGGCTCTGGAGCTTTGACTTGACCAGTTCCTTATTGCCGATGAGTCTCTTGGCCCACTTTTTAATCGACCCTAGTGCATCAAGCTGGTATTTGGTAGATCCGTCCGCCACGTAAAACTTTTACAGTTGTTACGGATACTCATAAGCCTGAATATATTTCACCGGTCTTGCCTTGGGTATCATGTTACTGAGCTAGTAGGTTGTGCAGCAGGCTAGGCGATCAATCTGCTTATATTGCAGCTTCCAATATAAGCAGTTTGATCGCTAGCTTTTCCGTGTTCTGTGGTCTCAATAATCTAATAGTAGAAGTCGAGTACTCGAGTTTATGGCCGGCTGTCTTATACCGGGTGCCTAATTCTGTTTAACAGTGTCTTGGCATGCGTTGCAATCAATATAGGGTGATGTGGATGAGATTCAATCGGGTCCAGTTTTAATGACTTGAAAGACAATACTCAGGGCAACTGATTAGCTTTAAGTGGTAAAGGCTATAGTTACAACGAAGTCTTGATCGGGAGGTATAAGAATTGCTTGATCTCTACATCGGCGAGTATCTGCGCAGTGCATTAACTTAATGGGTCCGGTAAGTTCGGCTTTAAATAAAACTAGTACTTGGTCCCAATTTCATCAGCGTAAAACGTATCGTTTTAACGTAAAGTAGAACTAGTGCTAGAAATACAGAGAGATGACTAAGTCTCGCGCAAGACGCAAACATGCTATCTGACGGTCCTTGACGACCACTTCGCCAAGAGTGTACGACTTAGAAATAAAAGAAGTCAAAGTCAAAACGTTTATTGCGAACTAAGTTTATAGTTGGTGTTTTGTTATTGTAAGGTTGTGAGTCCGGGGAGATGAGTTAAACAAGTCTCTTCATTAGAATCTCTTTTATTACTGCCTTTAATCATAGAGTACAATTGTTTATATACGTGTTGATAGGTACATTAGAATACATGAGCTCACATACATATATCTTACACACTACACGCCCACCGGCTAAATAAAATAAAAATAATGGTTACACTTATTTTTATTTTTAGGTTATAATACGTGTATAGTCACTTATTTTTTTTTTTTTTTATAATATGCAGACAAAATAATGACGAAAATAAAATATTGGTACAAAATATAGGGTTACACACAGAAATACATTTAAAAAAATAAAAGTACAATCTATTTTTCAACTTAAAGTTACATGCTAACAGCTTATCATTAGGTAGTATATGGTCTGGTTCTATTTTTATGTACTATTACTTCTTTTCCTTTATACAGTATTTTTAAATTTGGGTTACAATCTTCTATTACTTCGTAGGGTCCTATATATAGCGGATCAAATTTGTTTACAGTTTGTTCATTCTTAAGTAGTATCATGTCACCATTACTGTATGTTACAGGATTGGTATACGAATCATATCTATATTTCCTGATCTGTTTACTATTAATTAAATTTTGTCTCGCGTCATACTGTGATTTTTTAAGCTTATATTTGAGTTGTTGTGGATAGTCATAAAAGTTATATAATGGTTCAATATCTGAAGTTAAATTACTAGGTAAATTGCACAGTTTTCCAAATACCAGTTCATATGGAGTGTATTTAGTTTCCGTATGTACAGTGGTATTCAAAATCAAAAATCAAAATCAAAAGTCATTTATTCAAACTAGGCTGAGAATCAGCACTTTCCGAACGTCAAAATTACATAAGACAGTCCCCCAAAAACGCCCGCCCTTCACCACTTCCTAGTGCTTTTGCTGGGAAGAAGAAGTGGCGCAACAAACTCCCCAGCAGCACAGCTGTCTGTTCAGTTAGAAAAAAACAAAAACTTGATTCTATACAAAAGTATGCAAATAATTTACATTACTCAAAACAAAAAATTATAATAAAATATATTTGCCATAATGACAGCTAGCACACGCCAATATACCAACAAAAACATCGAAATCTAAACTCAAGCGAAAATAAAAACTAATAAAAAAAACGTAAACGGAACTTAGTACCCGAATTATAAAGCCTCCAGGCATAAAGGGCGTGCCCGCCTACATATAGCTAATACAGCTGTAACTCGAAGTCACATAATTATGATAAACTAGGACCATCGAAGTAAAAAATAAATCAACAGTTAGGCAAGAATAATATATTATGATCCACTGTCGAGGTCGCTAGCTGACCACATATTGCAATACAACTCATTAAAAAATAAAAAACAATGTAGTGAGTCGATTATGTCAATAATATGACAATTAAATTAACATAAATTGACTTATACTGTCAAAATAAAAAAAATAAAACATAACTCATATAACCTGTCAGTATGTAAGCTAATTCTGGAGAAAGAACACAAACATTGTCTTGAGTTAATCACAGCGACCAACTATTTTTATCGTTTAAGTAGTCGTTAATAGAATAGTATGCCTTTGAACAAAGGTTTGATTTTACTTTAACTTTAAAAGCATTAAAAGGCAAATCTAGAAGAGCAGAGGGTAGCTTGTTATAAAAGGTTATACCAAGCCCAACAAATGAGTTATGAACCTTATGAAGCCGGTGAAAAGGAGCTCGTAATTTGTCCTTATTTCTGGTGTTAATATTGTGAATATCACTGTTTTTAGTGTAAAAGTGTATATTTTGCCTAATATATAAGATATTGGCGAAGATGAATTGTGATGCCACTGTGAGAATACCAATATCTTTAAAAATATCTCTAAGAGAAACTCTGGCACCTAGCTGGTAAATTGCTCGAACTGCTCGTTTTTGAAGAACAAATATATTTTGAATGTCAGCGGCTTTGCCCCACAGCAGAATGCCATAGGACATAACGCTATGGAAATAACTAAAATAGACTAATCGAGCAGTATCAACGTCAGTGTATTGTCTTACTTTCCTGACAGCGTAGGCGGCCGAGCTAAGCCTTCCCGCTAGACTATTAAAAGCAAAGCACCAATATGGAAGCCATAAACTCCAATTTTGGGGTTGGTTCTCTGTTTGTATGCGAAGGAATGAAAGTAGATTTTTATGAGTATTTTCTAAGCCTCCAATTGATTGGTGATGATATGCTGTAGATGTTGATTGGGTTATTTTTAGTATTTTACATACTTCATTCATTACTTTCGAAACGAACTCCGTACCGCGATCTGATATTATATTTCTCGGAATGCCATAACGTAATACAAAATTATTAATGAAAGCCATTGTCACTGAAATTGTATCCTTATTTCTAAGCGGGTAAGCTTCTACATACTTGCTAAGATCACACTGTAGTGTGAGTATATACATATAATTATCACTATCCTTACTTAAGGGCCCAACTAAATCTAAAAATACTCTATCAAACGCCGAATGACCTGTATCAGTCAGGACCATTGGCTGTTTTATGTGCCTAAAATGTTTCTGTCGCTGGCATTTATCGCAGCGATTTACAAACTCTGTGACGTCATTTACCAATTTCGACCAAAAATAACGCCGTTTTATATTATTTATCATTCGTCGTATACCGGCGTGGCCGCTACTCGGTAATAAGTGGTAGTCATTTAAAATTATACGTTTCGTATCGTGATCACTTATTACTTTTACACCTTTTATAACATATAAACGTGGTCCGGACCAATTAGGTGTAATATTTATGCTATGAATTAAATCTCTTACTATCTCAATGTTTTCATTACTTTGTACAATGTACAGACTATCAAGTTTCATTAGGTTACAGTAATAAGCCAACTCCCGTACAAAGGCATCTCGTGCGCATTGTAATCGGTAAGATGGGTTTACTCTTAGTATACAATTTGATGCATCATAATTAAATATAGTATTTGATTGGTTATTCCATTCTTTTTCATTTACGAACCTTAACTCAGTGCAATCCTTTGGTTTTTTAAGCAATTCCGTAACTCTTGGGTGATCAGTCCAGTCGTTCATAGATCGCTTAGCAACCATAGGGTTGTCACTCAGAACTTGTTCATTTCCTTCACGCATACGCTTTTTCTGGCCTCTGGTTAATACAGACACAACGTGCTGGTTTATTTCCTTCAATTCATCGCTTGTTATACGGATACGTGACATGGCATCTGCAGCTGCATTGTCAGTACCTCGAACATATTCTATTATGTAATCGTACTCCTCTATTATTAAACGGAATCTAGTCAAACGGCTAGATGGATTTATTTGATTAAATAGGTAAATTAATGGTTTGTGGTCGGTTTTGATAATAAATTTTCTACCGTAAAGATAGGGTCGGAAATACTTAACAGACCATACGATAGCGAGTAACTCTTTTTCTATCGTGGGGTACCTAATTTCTGCTTTATTAAGACTACGGCTTGCGTAAGCAATTGGTCTGTTATCACTATTGCAAAGCACGGAACCGATTGCATATCCGGACGCATCTGTTTGTAAAACGAAAGTATTGTTTTCATCGAAGTTGGGATATTGTAATATTGGTGGTGATATTAACGACTCTTTCAGGGATTCGAAGGATTTCTGACACTCATGCGTCCATTCAAAGTTAAAATTTTTTCGACACAATCTGTTAAGTGGTAAGGATATTGCGGCAAAATCTGGTATAAATTTTCTATAAAAGTTGACGAATGCTATGAATCTTTTTGTTTCGTCTGCATTTTTGGGTACGGGATAATTTTTCACTATGTTTATTTTATCTAAATCTGGTTTAATTCCTTCAGATGTTACAACATGTCCTAAAAACTGCATTTCTTTTCTTAGGAAATCACATTTCATTGGATTAAGTTTCAAGTTAACTTTGCGTAATCTAGTTAAAATATCTATAAGATTTTTATTGTGGACTTGTAAATTACGACCAAAACAGATTAAATTATCTAAATATACAAATAATTTGTCGTATGTAAGTCCAGACATGGCAATTGTCATTAGACGAGAGAATGCACTTGGGCTAATTTTTAATCCCATAGGTAACCGGGTCATTTGATATTGGCCTGATGGCGTAGTGAATGCTGTATACTTTCTGCTTTCTGGTTGCAATTTTGCCTGATAATATGCTTGTGATAAATCTAATTGTGAAAAATACATTGAACCGGATAAAGAATCTAAAATATCGTTAATATTCGGGAGTGGAAATTTATCGTCTAAGATTCTAGTGTTTAATTTACGAAAATCAATAACCAGCCTCCATTTGTTAGAATTATCATCTGATTTTTTGGGTACTAACAAAATTGGGCTTGACCACTCACTTTTTGCTGGTTCAATGATATGTTCAGAAAGCATTTTCTTAACTTGTGCTTCAATTTCCTTACGCTGTGAAAAGGGTAACCTGTACTGTCTAGTATAAACTGGATCAGCATGTGGTTTTAACATTATACTTTGTTCGTATAGGTTAGTGGTAGTTAATTTATCGTTTGGTAGATGAAATACATCCGAAAATTTAGCACATATGTTTTCGATTGATGACCTTTCTTCATTGTTTAGATGATTTAATTTTAAAAGAGAAAACATTGTACGTACTCTCTCTCCATCAATATTACTGTCTTTTCCAAAGTGACTGATGTCATAGTCTGATAATAAATGTATTTCCGGTCTGAAATAGTTAACATCTACTTGTGTTTCACGAGTATTTAATATTTGTATACAAATTTGTCCATTGTTTGGTTTACATATACTTCCGGCTATAAAAACTCCGTCGCATAATTGATACGGTAATATTACGCAGTCCTCGTTAAAACTACTGTCTAACATAACTATTTTTTCACGCATGCAAGACTTAGCAGCCTTTTACAAACATTGCAATTATCATTTTCCTGTCCTTATCATCCAAAATTCGCATGCATTTAACATTATTATTAAATAATTATTTTATTTAACATTGTTTTAATTAAATTGAGAAAAACATAGTTATATCAAAAATGTAATGTCAAAAATAGTGAATCTAATACAAATCAGCAATATTAATGTCATATTTTACAGGTAGGTACCTAGTACCAATTATAATTATAATTTTGTATGAAGTTAAATAGGATAGACTAAATCTTATTGTTTGTATAGGACAGATCGCCACTTGAGATAGATTCGTCATTTTAAGCTAGACTCTTAATATTCTTTTACTGAGTAGAAACACTTTTGGATTATTAATGGCATTTAACATAAAATATTTTAAGACACTCGGAATTTTCTATCACTAGAAGAATTTTAATAATCGAATCAGTCGGTAACGCCAGAGATTAGCTTTTAAAATATTTAAACAAACATCTATATTGCCTCTTTATTTACTTGAAGAAGAAAATGTTACAAACGACACAATGATACAACCTCCTTAAAAGGTCGTCTATCTTACCATAGATACAAAATCTACATAACATTTTCGTAAAGTGTTTTCCGATAGTCAGCCTTCGTCAGAAAGGGTTCATGAGCCCAATTCTCATCCCATTTGTCAAGTAGCTACACACAACCATGATGTCAATGTTTGTTTAGTTTCAAATACGTTGGGAATGAAATAAAAAAATGAGACTCTTGACAAAGTTATATTCTTCAAGTTAACATGCACTACCTACCGAAATTGCACGTGATAAATTCCATAAAAATTGACAATCGTTATTGCAAACTCAATTCCTATTTTCTTGAGCCAATCATTTAATGTTAACACGCTTTTATTAGCTTGGTATGTATGTATGACGATTTTCAAAACGTCGGAGTAATTTGAAACTTTGCACACTTATCAAGGACTGATGACAATGCAATAATTTAAATAGTTTGTCCCATTATCCTTACCAGGATCTTCAACTAAAAAACGTGCTAGAGTAGAGAAGAGTAGAAAATAATTTTCATTACATTTAAATTAAGAAGCGTGGGGTGCTTGATGTTATTTGTTATAATATTTTATTGACAGATAATGGTAAAATTAATTTGAAAATATATAGAAAGTATCCCCATTTTTTTTTTATTAATTCCTTCACTAACAAACATTACACAGCCAAAAAGCCCAGCCTATTAGAAGCCTGAAATTTTGCACTAGAATTACTTATTTATTTATTTAATTACAACGGTTGTTTTACACCCAATTACAGTAACTAACATTATAAAAATAAAAGAGACAATTGTAACACATATTAAAATATACAAAATAAATAAAGTGAAGTAGAATTTGAAATGAAACATAAATAAAAAAAAGGTTAACAAAGCTTTCATAAATTTATCTTACAGTACATCTGAAATTAAAAAAAATTCTTCGTCCATCCATTCGCAAACAGATCGCTTGTTGGATTAGAATCAAAGAGTGCGAGGTATTGGTCACTTAGCACGTGCAACAGGGGGCACGGAAAACAGTCTATGCTTTTTGCCCCAGCAGCACGCATTGCGGTTTTTAGCCGCGTGGATTTTATTCGCAAGTTTTTTTTCTCACGTACTCAATCATAACTAACACGCAAAGCGGATACAATTCCGCGCGATTTTTGTCTCTTTATACCTATTCGTAGAGCTCAAAATATTCGCGCGAATTTAATCCGCACCGCGGTGCGGTGGATTCTGTGGCAAAACAGCTTGCACGGAAAAAGATCGCTGTCTGGATCAAAGAAGCGCGCCAGCATATCAAGCAGACCAGGCTGATGTAAAGTCAGCACTGAATAAAGGTTTTGAACATTATTTTCCTAAAGGGGTTAAATAGGTAATTAACACTAGTGTGGAAATCCTATCAGGTAGATTTTAAGAGGTCACGGGGTTCTACATGCTGATCCCACACTCCGTGGTCTTTTCTCCAAAAGTGCAGTCGCGGTTTTGAAGATTTTCCTCCGCCAACAAAAAAAAAGGTACACGGCATGAAAGCTATAAACTTGACTTACTTGACTTAATTTCCTACGTCCCCTGGATGGGGCAAAGGGCGTCCACAGTAGTCCTCCATCGCGATCGGTCTTGAGCTTCACGCTTCACCTCGATCCACGTCATACCGATGCTCGTCGCTTCCGCCAGCACGGTGCGACGCCAGGTTTGACGGGGACGGCCACGCTTTCTTTTGCCTTGGGGATTCCAATCCAGCGCTTGCTTCGGTATATGATCAGAATCCCTTCGCAGCATGTGGCCAATCCAACTCCATTTGCGACGCTTGATCTGGCGGTCGATCGGGCTCTCGTGGCATTGCTCCAACAGCTCCACGTTGGTGATGGTCTCGGGCCAGTAAATGCCGAATATGCGAAGACAGCGGTTGACGAAAACCTGGCGGAAAACGTTTCGCTCCCGTAAAGCAACACGAATGTGACATTTGACCCGAACATTATGAGTTTAATCCTACGGGTCAGTTTTCGCGATTTCCAAACAGTCCCCAGCTGCGCGAAAGTAGCTCGTGCTTTGGCGATCTTTGAAGCGATGTCCTCTACACTACTCTAAAGATATAAAAGAGTAAATATAATAGCAAGATTAACAGTTGAAGAACTGCTATCAAACAACCCATAAAATATGAAAAGCGAAAAGCTGATCTGAATAAAATTCATAATAAAATCTACAGTGCTTGAATAATCATAACTGACAAGTTAAAGTTCGCGAGCACATTCGCAAGAAGTTGGCTGCATATCGTCACAACGCTAATGTTTTTCAATTATTAATCTAATATTACTAATGTTTAAGTATGTCTATATATTTAGTTTATTCTTTTGTGTATATATGTTATAATTATATAGTATTTATAGTTTATATATATTTTTGCATAACCCTTATTCGTCAATATTGCACCTACCACTAGTTGTCTCTGCATCACCCAAAGGTCGACTGGTAGAAAAATGCCTAAGGCATTAAGTCCGCCTCTGTACATTTGTGTGCTTGAAGTATTAAATAAATAAATAATCGTATTCAATTAAAGGAGGTGCTAGAATAAAATCAAGCAATCTATTTTATTCTTACAAAGCTCTTCATCCCTTTTGACAACCCTATATGTATTCACAATAGGTATTATGTACAAGATTAGCATATACAAGCCATGTAGATAGAAACTGAGGCTATATGGCAATGAAATCTTATCCAAACGGTTTATGTTATTAGTAACAGTAGAATATGATCCGTTATCGGTTTGATTAGTCCGTAGTTTCGTACCTATACGGCTTCAAGATAATAATTTTGTATTATCTTTGACTATTATAAGTTTTGCTATTATTGTTGTCTGTCACGGTCTCGGATAAATCATAACAGCCACACTGATCGATATTAACCGATTGAATGACGTAATTACCGAAACAATAGGGTAGTTGACAAAAAAAAAACTGTTTAGTCCGTGAGTTAGAAAATCTAAAAAAACTTTTGCGCAAAAAAATACAACTGATTTCCAAATAAGAAAACTACAAAGTGAAAAATAGCTTTATTTTTGGAAGTCGGTGTCTTTGGTAGGTACCATTTTTTTGCGTTATGGACACCGACTTCCAAAAATAAAGTTATTTTTCACTTTGTAGTTTTCTTATTTGGAAGTCGGTAGTACTTTATGCAAAAAAGTTTTTTACTTTTTAGTTGTACCTACCTAATACGCAAGTAAGGTACCTATAATGCCAGAATAGATTACCGAATGGCATGAAACTGAACATAACCGGTGAAATGAGAGTGTACCAAGGTGAACTTTACACATCTGCGTACCCCTTAGAGCGTACTGGCGTGATATTATGTTATAAAATGGTGTAAACAATATACAGATATGCGATTGCAGCAATCCCGAAAGATTTACCGTTATTTATTGAAGAGTTCTGTTGTATATCGCCGAAGTTCTTCATCAGATCTGCACCAAAGTAAAATGGGACCAATTTCGGCACATACTCTTTCAAACAAAAAAAAAATTAAAATCGGTTCACAATTGACGGAGTTATCGGGGAACATACATAAAAAAAAAAAGAAAAAATTTATGAAGTCGAACATAGAATCTCCTCCTTTTTGGTAAGTCGGTTAAAAATATTAAAAACGCATTTTATTTATGCCACGTAAACAAAAAAATACGATACAGTACGTTGAAATATTACGTTACGTGTCTTCACGGTGTGCTACACTTTATACTTACAAAGTGACGTCACAAGCCCCCACTCCTGAAGTTTGATGCGCTTTATCTTTGTAAATTTTTATGTATTTGATAAAGCAAAAAATACGAGCCCAATATTATTTAATAATCACACTTATCATTTTTCTACCCAGGAAAAACCCCTATTAAAAACCGGCCAAGTGCGAGTCGGACTCGCGCACGAATGGTTCCGTACCATTATCGCAAAATACGGCAATAAAATCACGTTTGTTGTATGGGAGCCACACTTAAACATTTAGTTTATTCTGTTTTTAGTATTTGTTGTTATACCGGCAACAGAAATACATCATCTGTGAAAATTTCAAGTTTCCAGCTATCACGGTTGATGAGATACAGCCTGGTGACAGACGGACAGACAGACAGACGGATAGCGGAGTCTTAATATCCGTTTTTACCCTTTGGGTACGGAACCCTAAAAAAGCCATTGAGTCGTGCGGATCCATATTTCATGCAATCAAGAGGTTAAGGGTTAACTCATGCCGCTGTCGGTCCTTAGACGGATAACCATTCTTTACGCACCGAGATATCTCCGTGCCTCGGAAAGTACGTTAAGCTATTGGCCCCGGATGCCATTTCGACAGTAGCCACAAAACCTGACTCGAATTACCTAAGAGTACCTAAGAGTAAATTGCTTTGATATCACGCGGAAAATTTGTAGACCGATGGCATGGCTAGTGACGTTAATGTGTCAATCGATTTGCGGACTAACGGTAGAACAAGCAATGATAGATTTCCATTGTGTCTGTGTGATGCATGATGCTCATTATTTCCCAATATGTTCCAGCCTTTTATCGCAATACGAAGTATACTATGTAGCTGGTCGCAGATCAAGAGTCATTTCTAGGGTTCCGTACCCAAAGGGTAAAAACGGGATAACAACAAATACTAAAAAACTTTACGTTAACGTTATTTTTCGCTTTGTAGTTTTCTTATTTGGAAGTCGGTAGTATTTTTTTGTAAAAAAGTTTTTTTCATTTTTCTCTTTTTAGTTGTTCCCACCTAATAGGCAAGTTGTTTAGAAAGCTTGAACAAAACCGATCAAATGACAGATCTGCTTACCCCTTAAGAGCGTACTGGCGTGATGTTATGTTATGAAATGGTATAAACAATAAATAGACATGCGATTGCAGCAGTCCCGAGAGATTTGCCGTTATTTATTGAAGAGTTCTGTTGTATATCCTAGACGTTCTTCAACAGATCTTCACCAAATTAAAATGGGACCAATTTCGGAATATATTCTATCAAACAAAAAAAAAATCTGAATCGGTCCACAATTGACGGAGATATCGGTATCGATACATAAAAAAAGAACATACAAGAAGTCAAACATAGAACCTCCTCCTTTTTCGAAAGTCGGTTAAAAACAGAATAAAATTAATATTTAAGAGGGGCTCCCATACAACAAACGTGTTTTTTTTGCTGTTTTTTGCGATAATGGTACGGAACCCTTCGTGCGCGAGTCCGACTCGCACTTGGCCGGTTTTTCATACTTGTGTGCAGATCACAAACCAAACCCAAACAAGTTAAAGGAGAAAATTTTAAGTCCGTGATTAATAAACTACGAGTACTGTGTGTGTTCCTATCAAGGTTGGAGACTCTACACTCGAAGTTGTGGACAACTATGTCTACCTGGGACAAACGATCCAGTTGGGTAGGGCCAACTTCGAGAAAGAGGTCAACCGTCGAATCCGACTCGGCTGGGCAGCGTTCGGGAAGTTGCGCGGTGTCTTCTCGTCCAACTTACCACAGTGTCTCAAGACAAAAGTCTATGACCAGTGTGTGTTGCCAGTGATGACATATGGCTCTGAGACGTGGTCGCTAACAATGGGCCTTATCAGAAAGCTTACAGTCACTCAAAGGGCAATGGAGAGGGCTATGCTCGGCGTTTCTTTGCGTGATCGAATCAGAAATGTTGAGATCCGTAAGAGAACTAGGGTTACCGACATAGCCCGAAGAATTGCCAAACTTAAGTGGCAGTGGGCAGGGCACATTGCTCGCAGAACGGATGGCCGATGGGGCAGAAAGGTTCTGGAGTGGCGACCGCGAACCGGAAGACGTTGCGTTGGAAGGCCTCCCACCAGGTGGACCGATGACCTGGTGAAGGTTGCAGGAATCCGCTGGTTGCGGGACGCACGGGACCGGTCAATGTGGCGACGCTTGGGGGAGGCCTATGTCCAGCAGTGGACGTCTTTCGGCTGATATGATGATGATGATGATGACTGTGTGTGTGAAATGTTGGGATGTGAAAATATGGATGAAAAGAGATTGCATGAAGCAGAGATGAGAATTCTTAGATGGATGTGCGGAGTGACGAAAATGGATAAAGTGAGAAATGAGTATATTAGAGGCAGTTTGAAAGTGACAGAAATGTTGAAAGGAAACCGTTTGTCCTGGCATTGTCATGTGATGAGGAGGGATGAAACGCATGCTACTAAAAGAGTTATGAATATAAATGTGGGTAGATAGAGAGGGAGGAGACGGCCAAATATAAAGATGGATGGACTGTGTGAGGAGTGATATGAAAGAATAGGGAGTCAGTGATGTCGTGATGGGGGACAGGACGGTATGGACAAAGAAAACATGTTGTGCCAACCCCGAGTAACATGGAACAAGTACAGGCAGATGATGTGAGCAGACCGCAAACCATGTAAATAAAACTGATTATCTTGAAGAACATAACTCAGCTAAACTGTTTTAGCCTGGTCTATGACCAAGATATAAAGCCATATTCCTTAAGCGATAAGTATCTCAAATCAAAAAGAACGGCATCAGCTTGGGCCAATACGATGATAGACTCTTGATAAATTGTCATTCCTGCGATGGAAAACATCTAAATGCCGAAACTTATGGTTTGATAAGTTGACATTTCGATAGTACTTCGAGTATTTGCAAATTACTCACTAGACACCATACAACTCTGCACGAAATTAATAAACTGAACCCTACACAAATCAATTTTGTCAGCTACACGCCAGTGCACTCTGTAATCCAGTCGAGGAGTGTATAGGTAGGTAGTCCCCGCAGGCTGGCTTCACCCGGTAATCTAAAATTGGTCTAGACAGGTCATACGGTCCACAGTTTTATTTGAGTGAGACACGGCTTTGGATCTGTCAGAGCATTTTCAGTGTCAGATTGGGGCAGGATTGGAATATTGCATCATTTTTTTTTAATTATTGATAGGCTCGCGCTTGACCACTATCTCACCTGATAGTAAGTGATGATGTGGTCGACGATATAGCGTGCTTACCTAGAAGAAACCTATTCACCCTTGACTTAAAGACTCTCAGGAAATACAGACACCGGCAGGAAATGCCACTCCTTAGCTGTACACATAATGAAAATATTCCCAAAACGTTTGGTGCGTATGGGTGGGATGTCCACCATGTACCGATGACACATCGCCGTACGTCTTGTAGTCCGATGATGGAAAGGGCTAGGAGGAATTAGTTAACATGTGTGTTTTTAGCCAACTACGGCGAAGCCAAAGGGAGGTTTAATAAATTGTCAATACTAATCTTATCTGAGAAGCATAATTATATTGTCGAATAAAAGGCTTCCTCTTCCTTATCCACGGGAAGAAATTATTAATCAAAGGTCAAGAAGTAAGGATTAATTCTTCTGCCGTTCTCACAATTTATTTAAAGTCGACGCTCTACTTCGTTCTCAATATTTTCTGGGCAGATTCCCATAATATTTTAACCATTTATAGAGGGACGATCATATAGGTGCAGCGTTAGATGATCCCTCTTAAGGTGGACCGGAGACTTGTCGAGCACAACAATAACCCGTTTGATTCGAGAAGCACAGGATTGCTCGATGTGTAGACTGGGAGATAGGCCATGTTCAACCGTGGTGTGGAGTATTTCAGCTAATATGATAATGCTGACTTATACCAAACAACTATTCTTCAACAATTTAACTATACTCCATTTACTATAGCATTAGACAGAAGTTAAAAAAGGCTCTTTTAGGTGCACACTTTGTAATAAAAATACAACTAACACTATTACAGTCAAGATTGATGTGGAGTTAAATATAATCAATTTAAATAACAGTTGTCACACTTAATTGCACTTATTTAACCTATCTACCTTCTGAAATTACAAGGCCTTCATTAAATATTACCTATTTATTATTTAGTTTTTACATAAAATAATGTCGTGTCAATGTTTAAAACCTAAAAGAAACAGGGGCGGACAGTACCGGAAACGTTTTTCATGTCACTATAACTCGACCAAATCTAACATGTTACCTATTCCCTTAATAAGTTGTGGCAGCACGTGTTTTTTAATTTTGTCGGATTATGATGTCATCTTTCCGTCAAATTGCTAAATAATCTGCAGTTGTCAATTGTCATTCGCTTATGCATACTTGTGAATGCTACGCCTTTTCTCGTTGTTATTGCTGAATTTTCGTAGTTTAGTTGTTATTTGTTTCTGTTGTTATTGTTTTGTTATCGTTATAAGTGTTAGTTTTGTGTTATTCGTACAAAGCGGTACGTTTTGTTGAACTATGGATAGGGACGATCCCGGTGCAGGCCCGAGTGGCTTGCAAGCGCAACATATAAGCTCTGAAACTGCTGGTAACGCTGATCAGTGTCAACAGCGAAAAAAACGTGGCCCCAACGTTGATCACGACGTTAAAATATTGTCTCCCAAGAAAAAGAGAACAAAGCAAACAACGCTTCGTGCTGCAGAAAAAAGAACAGTCATAAAGATGTTAAGTGGTCCAGGCCCGAAGGTTCTCCTGCTTATAGGACGCAGTTAATTAACAAAACTGCAGAAATTGCAGGTAAGGATCATAAAATGATTACCATAATAAATAAACGTTTTTGAAAGTAACATGATTTGTGAGATAATAACATACATTATTACTCTTATTTTATAGGCATATCTCGTGCAACTGTTTATAATGTACTGAAAGAGTACAATACAGAAGGTCGCCTGCAATCACCCCCTCCTCGCCAACGGAAATACTCAAATTCTGACGATTATGATGATATAACGTTAAGTGGAATACTCGTACGGAGAAAAATTCATTCTTTTTTTTTGATAATGAGTTACCAACATTGGACAAGATTCTGGAAGCTGTAAATTGTGATGAGTCTCTACCCGATTTTAAAAGAAGCACTTTATACAACATAACCAAGAAAAAAATAAAATTTACTTACATTAAAAGAAGCAGAAAAAGTGCCCTAATTGATAAACAAGAGATTGTATTATGGAGGGTGAATTTCATGGAGATATTCCATGAAATTCAGAAATTAAGGAACGAAGGAAAAAAATAATAATATTTAGATGAGACTTGGCTAAATGAAGGTACAGTGCTGCTAATATTTATGGTCTGAAAGAAGGTTACATAACTTGGTAAGCTATGTAAAGCCTCCTTTATGCAAAACAATACAGTGAAGTATTAATAGTTCAACATAAGTCGATATAATATTGTATTTACATCTATAATTTTAATTATACATACAGGACACACGAAATGCAAGGTATGGCAAGACAATACTATTAAGTCAAACCAGAAGAGAAGCACACCGGGCAAGTTTATCATCTGGTTTAAAGAACCCAACTGGAAAAGGAAGACGGCTTATCATTGGCCATATTGGTAAAACTTGATTTAAATGTATTTCTTTTGATAATTTCAAAAGAAATACATTTAAATCAAGAATTGATTAACGAGTGATCATTTTACTAATGATTTGGTTGTGACATTACCAAATCATTAATAAAATGATCACTCCGTTCTCTGTCACTGAAATCTGGTTAAGTCTTAATGCCTCCCCTCGGAGAAAGATATTTATGGTTGTAGATTAACCTGTTCAAGGACAGTAATGATGCAGTTAATTTCGGTTGCTACTTAAAGGTTAAAATCTATTTCCAGCGATCAAGTAATCTACGCCACCGGTACACAATTATTGATTTACTTTTATTTCATTTCACAGGATTAACGGATGGGTTTTTAATAGATGGTGAATTAATATTTGAAGCCAAAAAGGGTGTTGGAGACTACCATTCTGAAATGGATGCACACAATTTTGAAAAGTGGTTCAAATTAATATTGTCAAAAATTGAGAGTGGTGCAGTTATTGTTATGGATAGTGCACCATGTCATTCGAGTAAATTGGAGAAGCTGCCAACTACAGCCACAGGAAAGGCAGATATTCAGTAGTGGCTAAAAAAACAAAAATATTCCTTTTAAGGAAAAAGACCTCATCATCATAAATCTCATCTCACACTTCTGTCTCTGGAAAATGTTTTCTTAGTTGGTATGTAGCTTGTGAAAGTGTATTTTTGTTAATTCTCTGTCATTCTAAATTATTATAGTTAAAATTATGACTTTTGTTACCACCCATGTCAATTAATTATTATCATTTGTGATGACTGGTGGTAGCAGTGACTAAATTGTTAAGTGGTGTTTTGTGTTGTATTTATTTGGTTGATTGAAAACATGGACATTATGTGTTAAAGTTGTTTTTAATAAACTGATTGTTACTTTTTTTTTCATTTCATATACCTATCCAAGAATCGTGACGAGTAGATAGATAGAATACGCTTTATTGTATGCCATACATTGTGACTTACAAAAAAAAACATATACATTATTTATTAAAATTGTTTGAACTTGACTTGAAAATTGAAGGTTTCGTACTCCTGCTTCTGCGAGCCTCTTTTGTCTAATGTTATAATAAATGGAGTATAAGTAACTAAGATTTCATTATTAATTTTATTATTTAAACAGATTACTGCCCACAAGGTATATCGTTGTTTCAAATGATTCTGTTTTTCTAATAAGCGTAATAAATTGAAATTAATACGGCAGTACGCAAGCACTTCTCAGTATTCAAACAATTAATTTTCATACTAAAAATACAATCATGTTTACTTGGAATATTTCATTTTCATTTACAAATTAATTCGTGAAGCTTTCGGGAATACATTTCGTTGTGCAAACTTAATATTTTGATGTCCTATTTTTATGTTTAAGTAGAGGTTTAAGTATATAAAAAATACCAGTCAAGTGCGTGCGCTTCGTACATTTAGGGTTCCGTACCAGACCGCAACATTAAGTTGTTTATACTAGGATAAATGACGACATGCCAAAGAAAAATCTGATTGATCAATATATTGGTATTTTTTGTAAAAATACGTAATATTAATATTATAACCAAATATGAAGTTCATAGGTCAATGGGAAGTTAGAAAATTCTTCAGAACAAAATTTTGTAAAAAAACCTGACTTTGGTGGCTTCTCATTCCTTTGTTTTCCAATATTTCTTAAAACAACAAACATAGTATTTATCGACTCAACGAGCTCTAAACAACCATATCCCATTCGATGGGGCAGGTTAAAATTTTATTTTCGCGACCCCTTTGCATGTATGGGAGCCCCCCTTAAAAACATTTAATAGCAGATTATTGCATCGAGCACAAAGTAATTTATTATTGCACCGAGGCTCTAATCTAACAGGCACGAGGGCTATATAAATTACTTAAAGCGAGGTGCATAATCTGCTTTTCTTTCAACTATTACCTATAGGAATAGTAGATAAAAGAAACTCATATCAAACAGTTAAAATAGAAGTTTAATTATTGAAATTAAAAGTTATACTTGAGCAATTATTAAACGTAAGGTTAAGAGTTTTATTGGGCAAATTTATATTTGTTTGTTTAACTTGGGACTGAATAAAATTATCAGACGAGATAGATGGGCCTGCCTGATTTGTTACAATGAAGTCGTTATCACGGGAAGTAGATGGGCGCGGCGATGTCGAAAATCACTTTTTTTTAAATTCTTTCATTTTTAAATCAGAGTTAGCAGCAATATTTTTTTAAATTTGGAACAAGTAGGATAGAAACGAATAATACGTACGTAAAAAAAAAAAAATTGATATCGGCTGGCTGAATAGAGCTAATCCAATGAGGTTGGCACCTTTTGGTGCGATAAAAAAAAAAACTTTGCAATAATGAAATTTCATACATTTTTATTGCTCTAGAGCATTAAAGACTCGCTTTGTACTGAGTTTTTAGTGTGATTGTGATGAAATTAAAGCATAATTGGAAGAAAAAATATTTTTTGGCAATTTGTCACATGGCTTGGCTAATAATATAATTCAACTGTGAAAATTTGAAGACTGAAGCTTCAACCGTTTGACTGTAAAACCCGTATGACAAACGACGGACAGACGGACACATAATTTGCAGCAATGGGGCTCCGTTTGGACCCTTCGGCTACGGAATCCTAAAAAGAGAAAACATATTTGGAAACTAGCTGTGCCCGCGGCTTCGCTCCCTACCTACCAATGTTTTTCTATAGTCATCATTCTTTCGCGGAGAATTTTAACATCGCCATTCAGAAAATGTCTTCAAATGCACAACACCATCTATCGAATATCGAGTTCAACAGTCCGAGTATCTGAATTGCGTGTGTTGTGATAATTTTACTTCTTGAACACTTTAAATTCATCTAACTTTTGATAGAGTGAACCGATTGCGATGAAACAATAAATTGTAGTTCTAAAAACTAAAAAACACGCTTTAATGGTAAATTGAACTAAAAAGTCGCTAATCCTGAAGATCTTGGTAAGGCTAATGGGACAGACTATTTAAACGCGCACGGTAGAATCAACATTCATTACTTGTAAATTATAATTATTGTTTAACGTTCAAAAGTGCCGCTTATTGGCCTAGTTGAATAAATATTTTTGACTTTGACTTTGACTTTGACTAAATTATTGCATTGTCATCGGTCCTTGATAAGTATGCAAAGTTTCAAATCAATCCCACGTTTTGAAGGGAGTGAAAATCACGTTCAAAGATTCCGTTACATTGATACATAGATACATACCAATCTAATAAAAGCGTGTTAAAAACTAAGTAATTCTTCAAGTTACGCACAATTTTTATGTATAAAAGTTATTTACATTGGTTTCGTACATTTCACGTGATGCGTGAAATGTACGAAACCAATGTACACAAATAAACAGACAAACAGACGAAAATTCCGGAAATAGGTTCTGTTGGTTATCCTTTAACACGCTGTCTATTTTTTTTTTGAAATATTTTCGATGTACAAAAATTACTTTTCTACAGATTTATTATATGTATTGATTGATGAAGATATATTTTCGTAACGTGCTGATACATTTCACGTTCGTGGTTTTGTTTGCAGCATGCTTCGATACAAGAATAATGATGTTTTACTGTTTAGGGTTCGTGCACAGAATTAATGGGAATGATGAAAATTGACACTAAGGTACGACACAACAACATTTATTGTAATGAGGTCTTATTGTGTTTGTACACATATATGTTTGTTTCTGTGTTTGTAAAAGACAACCTCTGAAAGTGCTGATTCTATTCCGAAAATTCGTTCAATGATACCGCTTTTGCCGAGTGTCGTAATTATTTATCCCGAATAACTATATACAAGGTTCTTGCGGGGCAGACAACAGTAAAAACTTTTTATTTTAAAACCTGCTTGTATTTTATTGCATAACATAAATACTGGCACATTTAAATCCAGCTCATCACGACAGATAAACAAAACACCAACTATACACTTAGTTCGCAATAAACGTTTTGACTTTGGCTTTGACTTTGACTAAATACATACCTACAAAATGAGATTAAAATTACCTTCAATACGTCACTAGGGATTACCTCCATTCACTAGAAAATCAGAATAGTACCGTACCAGGAATACCTTTCAAGCAATTAGTGTTACAATACAGCACGTTCCTACAGATCCAGTTAGTATCGGGACAGGGGTGCCAACAAACATGAGGATTTGGGACAACAGAGTGGAATCCAATCAGGGTATTTAAAGCTTGATGAGGGTTGTGTAACGGGTATTGGGAACTGTTGATTATAAATAGTAGTGTTTACGGGTTGTGGAAAAAACAGGGCGTGCAGTGTACATTTTGTGTTACCGTATGTAAGTATTGCTGGTGAACAATCCAAAAGATGGATGGATTGTGTGAGGAATGATGTAAAGGACAAAAAGTCGAACATAGAAACGCCTCCTTTTTCGAAAGTCGGTTAAAAAAGGACTCAGTGATAGCATGCCATGCGTCATGGAAGATAAAAACGTGTTCTAACGTGGGACAGGTTACCTGTGGGTCAGGTGCAGGCAGATGATGATAATAAGGTAAGACTTGACTGTGTTTTCATGTGCGCTTAGGTTTAGGTGTTTACCGAATAGTTGGAATATTCTTCTTCGAATTTTTTAATAAATACAAAGATTATTTACAAAATGAGAACGTAAAAAAAATCTGATATTTGTGACGATCATGTAATATCGTATTAGAACGTTGACAAATACAGAAACAATTTTGTTGTTTCCTACCCCAAAAAGAATGCCTGCTAATCAAACCATCCTAATTTCACAATAGCTTTGCTGCGACAACCCTGGCTCGATCAGTAGCGCGGAAGTACGTTAAAGTTGATGCAATTTGCTGATTGGCACGAGGTGCGCCGAATGCTGGCGACACCAGTCTAATAGTATTGCAACGTTTAGACTGTGACTGCACTGTTCTAAAAGTTTTGCTTACAAACAATGTTGGTTTTGTTCAGAATAATAAAATTGTTCTTTTAACTATGTTTTAAAATTGAGCTATGGATCTGTTATTCACAGAACTTGATTGTCTTGTAGCTATTTGTTCCATGGTTAGAAAAATACTTTTCATATTTAGAAGATACGATTGCATATTAAGAGCCCCTACAAGTTTCACGAGCCAAAAACAGAAAATAGCTACTTTTTCAGCGAAAATTTCTCAATATCTACAAGATACATGATAAAAAATATAATGACAAAAATAAAAACGACACAGGCCCGTCATCTACAAGCCCTTGAGCGAAACTGAATACCACGCGCGAGCGCAACGGCTTATAAGGCAATATTTAGACAATTTATTAAAATAAAATAAGTACTCAAAAATAAAATGTAAAAATAGGATTCGATTGATAAACACCTCAAATTTCAAATTATTTACCAGTTATTTTTAATATTTAACATATTCTTACACGTAGGCGACGCTTTCGCACATGATAAAATTGCCTTTTTTCCGCGTGAACAATATTTTTTTAAAGTAAAATACAATAAACTTTAAAAAACTAAATTGGTGGCTCACTTAGTATACTATATGCCCAGTCCACACCATTTTTTGCAGATTGTTGTTTGCCACCAGTAAGCTGAAAAAGCAATTGAAAAAACCTGGTGTTTCGGGATTACGTAAAAACGTGTGTTAGGAATTTATTTTTTATAATTAAAATTGAGCAGTTATCAAAAATATGTATTGTACATTTACTAGATAATTATATGATGCAAAAAGTTGCATTAAAAGATTTATCATATATCTTTTTTTTTTTTCTTATATAATTAGGGACTTTTATAAACGCCATGCGTATGACAGTCCCATCATACCCTAAATACACACTATGCACCTACTATTCATCATATATCTTGTAGTTATTGAGAAGTTTGCCCTGAAAAAGCAGCTGTTTTCTGTTTTTAGCTCGTGAAACCTGTAGGGATTCTTAAGGTTTTCCCTTATTTAATATAAGGGAAAACCTTAAGAATCCCTACAGGTTCAGAGGCTCATTTACCTGTTATTTTTTTAACAATAATTATTATTAGTTTAAATACTGATTAGCAACTCCTTTACTAAACTTTCCTATGTAAACCAACATTTTCCATATTCAGATAAGTATTACATTTTTCCTAGGCCCAGCGTAGTACGGAAACAAAAGTAAAGCCAGCTTATGCTGGTTTGTTACCACTGAATTGTGGCCTAATGTATCTACCTTCTCCGTAAGTTTAGCATAATTACTATTAACTTATCTAAATACTAAATAACAGCTGTTACACATGTAGCTGTACATTATCAATAAAATTTACAATATTTTTTATAATAAGTATGATATTATTTATTAAAATTACAATAATTTATAATTTTATTGTTGATCTGACATTGTTTGAACTGACATCGGTATAATAATGTGACTGTGACATCAAATAATTAATTAGTTCCTTTAGAATTGCATGAGGTATTTTTGTTATTACTGTCTATTTTCTTAATTTATTAAAGATAAGTTTAGATGATAGTACACGCTGAAGTTAAACATTTGCACACAATATTTAATGGTAGAATGTAAAGGGGCCGTCATAGATTTAAGATCCTACTTTGTAAACCTACATTCTAGCAAATAAATTAATTTGAATTTGAATTTGCTGTATAAATGAATAAGCAGTATTTCTTAAGAAGCTGAAACAACCTTACTTAACTAAAAGCATCACATTCTGTCGTCACAATTTAGAGACCTAGAAACTTATTTAGGTCTCTACTTAAGCCCTAAATTGTGTCTAAGCTAGATTATCGTGGCAATTTATATGTCCTTAATTTGCTGGTTTATTTATTGTGGGTCGTTTTTAGGGTTCCGTACCCAAAGGGTAAAAGCGGGACCCTATTACTGAGACTCCGCGATCCGTCATCATATTCCTGCCGTTGTCCCATGTTACTTGGGGTCGGCGCAACACGTGTTCTTCTTCCATACCGTCCTGTCCCCCGTCACACTATCACTGACGCCCTTTTCTTTCATATCACTCCTCACACAGTCCATCTATCTTTTCTTTGGCCTTCCTCTCCCTCTCCATCCATCCACATTTATATTCATAACTCTTTTAGTAATATGCGTTTCATCCTTCCTCATCAGATGACTATACCAGGACAAACGGTTTCCTTTCAACTTTTCTGTCACTGGCGCCACTTTCAAACTTCCTCTAATATACACATTTCTCACTTTATCCATTCTCGTCACTACGCACATCCATCTCAACATTCTCATCTCTGCTACATGCAATCTCTTTTCATCAATATATGGTCATCCCGTCTGGTCTCTTCCCATCGTCGCGTGCCAAGCCATTGGGTTCTTCCCGGCGACGAAAAGAGCCCGACGTCTATGATGTAATTAATAGCGTGCCGTGCCATCCAGCAAGAATTATTATTATTATTATTCCTATCGAATTCACGGTGATCACAAGTTCACAACCTAAAACATCAAAGATTATTTCACAAAACTTTTACCGTAAAAACCCCATACACCACATAAACTTTATCCGTGGCCACCGATGTGTAAGATAAAGAAGTTTTCCATTCATTCAAACTTCATACAAACACGTAGTAAAAATACTTAGACACAGATAAAAGTTTTAGTGGTCTGTCTGCGGAGTTTTGTGATTACTATCATTACGGTTAGTTATGGGGTGGTTATCAGTACATTGACAGGGTTTATGAAGATGTTGTTGTCAGATTTTTGCCAAGATTGTTTTTATATTTTTCTGAAAAAAATTATGGCTAAATGCGGGTGTCGCGTGCTTGTACCCCGCGGTGCCTGTTCGCGGCTCCGCCCTCGCGTACCCTGACTGCTCGTCATGCTCCTACAGCCCAGGCACTCAATTTGCTGAACGGCCTAATTGCTCAGGAATCTGGCGTCGACATATTTATGCTCAGTGAAAAACATATGTTAAATAAAATAATAATAATAATAAAATCGTTTATTTATTTCTTAAAGTACAAAATTTACAATAATTTGCTTATGTTCTAAAAAGTGCTGATGTATAATTTGCCTGAACTAGGTAGAACCTGTGCTTCAGGCGTAAAAGTGCTTATTTATATTTAATAATGTAGGTATTGCAATAAATTAACAATTTTAAGTAAAACTAGGACACTGCGGAAATATACATAGTAGTGTTATTTTTAATCATGCTTACGTAGTTTTAATCTAATTTTATTTTAATACTAGAAGCAGGTCTTCAGTCTGGTCATATGACAAACCTTGCAAATAGTTTAAAACAATGCTTTTACAGTTAAAATAATTTAAATTATATATACTTAGTATTCTATTTAATCTATTATATAAAAAGGGCCCTAAAAATGTAAAGAATCTATATGTAAATGCAAATTTAGAGGTAGAGGTTGAACTGCATACTATATCGTTTCGCCTTTTGTTAGTTATATCTAGGTTATATTTAAGCATTGCATGCTGTTTTAGTGTTATGTGCAGTAAATAAATTTGCCGAACAGTCAAGACTTTGCAGGATTTAAATAACTGGTGGGTAGGGAAAAGGAAAGGTAGAGAATTTGCTACTTTTAGAACAGCTCTTTGTGCTCTTTCAAGAGAGAGAATGATAGTTTTTGATGCTCCGCCCCATGAGGTTATACAATATTGAAGTATTGATTGACATAGAGCAAAATAAACTTGTTTGACTAAGTTAGTGTCGGCAATGGAGCGCAGTTGTTTGAAAGCAAACATCAGTTTACGTACTCTAGTAACCAAACTGTCAATATGTTGCCTAAACGAGAGCGTGTTATCAACAAAAACTCCAAGATACTTGAGGCACTTTGTTTCCAGGATCATAGGGCAGGTACAAGAAGTGGCTGACTGATTGTTACATTGGTGTGCATATAAATGGGGATTAGTTTTGTTATTAAGATTGCGCATGTTGAACTGAATATATTTTGTTTTATCTGCATTTAGTGTTAGTAAATTACAACGAAGCCAGTTTAGAACGATGTTAAAACCTGCCTGTGCAACATTATACAGCTCGGAGTTAGTTTTTGCGGTGAAAATAAGCGCAGTGTCATCAGCGTACGATATTATTTTGCAATTTCCTACATTTAAATTACAAAGATCATTAATGTAAATGAGGAACAATGATGGACCAAGGATACTGCCTTGTGGAACTCCAAATCCTAGTGATTTTTCATCGTTACTAGTTATATTTCCTATTCGAACACATTGCGATCTATCGTTTAAATAATCTTCGAATAGTTTCAGCTGTGTACCTCTTATACCTAACGTTTCCAGTTTATTCAAAAGCAAAGGAACAGATACGGTGTCAAAAGCTTTTGCTAAGTCTAGGAAGATAGTCAGGACCTGGTTTCCATCGCCGAGTTCTTGTGCAACGAGGTCTGTCAGCTTTTGAACCGCATCTGCTGTGGACAATCTGCTTCTAAACCCGAATTGTGAAGAAGATAATAAGTTGTTCGTTTCCAAGTAATTGACGAGTCTTTTGTTAATGATTTTTTCTAATATTTTGGATAAAGAAGGCAGTATAGATATTGGTCTATAATTATTCACAACATCTCTATATCCTGATTTAAAGATAGGGATGACCACCGCTTTTTTTAGACTTTTAGGGAAAATTCCTTCTCGGAGGCACGCCTGAAATATACATGTTAACGGTCGGAGTAAAATGTGTTTAAAACGCTTAAGTATTTTATTATCAATATTATCCCAGCCGACTGCACAGTCATCTTTCAGAGCTGAGATGATTAGTTCTACTTCACTTTCGTCCGTATCCAAAAGTGCAAAAGATTTAGCACAGCTCTTGAGAGAAGTCTGAAAGTGCGCGGCAGACCGATAAGACGATTGCCTCAGGAGTGGTTCCGCGAGGGATTTCCCTACATTCACGAAATAGTTATTTACATTATTAGCTGATGATAGGGGTGAAGAGTTAGTGAGCAGTAAACTTGAAACGGGTTCCCGTTGTTTAGATCTGTAAGTCAAGTTTTTAATATGTTTCCATATCTGTTTACTATTTTTGCCTGCTTTCTGCAATTCGTTTTTATCGTATTCAATTTTAAGTTTTTTCAAGAGATTATTACAAAAGTTCCTGTACCTCTTGTATATTACAAGAAGCATTATATTGTCAGGGTAGCGTTTGGTTTTCTGATGTAATTTGTCTCTGTGCCTTATACATCGAACAAGGCCCGGAGTAATCCACGGTTTAATATTATAATGCTTCCGATTTAATGTTATTACGGTCGTATTATGTAATATTGCTTGCTGGACGTTTTTAATTAAATACGATAAAGACAAATTAGCGTCAGGAGAATCGTAAACAGGGCTAAAATCAATGTTATGCAGGTCATGTTCTAGTTTGTGCATGTTTATTTTGGACTTTGTCAGTGGACGATTTTGCTTAGGTAGCGTTAAGTTCATTGTTAGTAGGACAGCATTATGATCAGTAATTGTTGAATTAGTAACTAGGGTAATATATGGTAGGCTGGTTTTTATCATCATGTGATCGAGACACGAGCCACTCTGATGTGTTGGTAGCGTATGACCGATGAGAAGCCCATGGTATGAACATAAATTGAGGTAATTTTGAATTCCAGCATCGCAGTTTTCAGCAGTGATGTTTATGTTAATGTCACCTGTTAGTATGATGTGCTTAAAAGCGGAAAGATTACGACAGGCCTGGTTGTTGTATAAAGTTTTTTAGTTTATAAGTGTTATAAGTGTTATTATATGTTTAGTTTTGGCTTGCTGTACGCTTTGGTGCAAACTGTAAGTACAGCAGGTAATTGTTATAAAAAAAAAACATACTCGCACAAATTTACTTCTTCTGCCCACGGGGGATGATAAGTCAAAGTCAAAGTCAAAGCACTTTATTTCAAGTAGGCCAGTTACAGGCACTTTTGAATTTTCAAAAGACAAAATAAAATATTACAAAATTATGGTGCTACAGTCCCAGTCACAAGACATAATAACTGTGAAAGTACCGTAGATGCCAATTCCAAGGCGTAGATCTCTATGGAGAAGAACGGGCAAGAAACTCCATGGACACTCTTTTTCAATTAGGTAATTATTACAAATCATTTGTTACATCATTCATGTTGAGATTACACATTATGTGAGAACGATGTAGAAAGTTAAAAGTGTCCATAGTAAATATAAAAAGACAATTCAGAAATAAAATAAGAATCAATTAAAATAAACCATGGCAGCTAAGAGGTGACCAGTCCCAACCGACAGCGCCCGTTCACGAACATGACACATGTATCAGCACCATTCAGCTCAACCATTTTGAAGGGAGCTAAATGATCCGACACACGCGCACCCTCGGCGAGACATTTGAGTGGGCATGACATACTCTCAACCACCGGAGTCATTCAAGTCAATAGAAGACGTAGGTATCTAGACAATGATAGCTCTGAAGTACATGGTACTCACACAATGCTGGCTATGCTGCTATATAATACTAGAAAGATTAACTCTATATAATGCAAAGATAGTAGCAATCTTCATCAGCTCCGACAATAACAGTAAACGATACCTACGACAGTCTTACCAAAAAATAAAATTTAAAAAATACACATAAAAACGAAATTAAAAAATAATAATATTTAACCTGACAGCAAGCTAATTTTGGTAAAAGAACACGAACATTGTCTTGAGTTCAACACAGCGACCAACTATGCTTATCATCTAAATAATCATTAATAGAATGATATGCCTTAGAACAGAGATTAGCTTTTACCTTTGCTTTAAATGCGTTAAATGGCAAATCTAGAAAAGAAGACGGTAACTTGTTGTAAAAAGTTATACCAACCCCAACGAATGAACTATGCACCTTATGATGTCGATGAAAGGGAGCTCGTAATTTGTCCTTATTTCTGGTGTTAAAGTTGTGAATATCACTATTGTTACTGTACAAATGAATGTTCTGCCTAATATATAAAATGTTGGCGAATATGTACTGTGAAGCCGCTGTGAGAATACCAATCTCTTTAAAAAAATCTCTTAGAGAAACACGCGCACCTAATTGGTAAATGGCACGAACAGCTCGTTTTTGAAGCACAAATATATTTTGAATATCAGCGGCTCTGCCCCACAGTAGAATACCGTAGGACATGATACTGTGAAAATAACTAAAGTGGACCAACCTTGCTGTATCAACGTCAGTGTATTGTCTAACCTTTCTGACGGCGTAGGCGGCCGAGCTAAGCCTACCCGCTAGGCTTGATATATGTGGCCCCCATTGAATTTTTGAGTCTACTGTTATACCCAGAAATACAGCTGAATCAACAGTTTCGAGCTTCTCATTGCCGAGCACAATGTTGGGACCCAGATTTCTAACATTGGGCAAAGCGAACTTTATGCATTTAGTCTTCTTGGCATTAAGAACAAGATTATTTGTTGTGAACCAATCTGTGACCATTGATAGTGCGTTATTCACGTCATCAAAAACTTGTCTATTCCTATCTACTTTAAAGATCAGAGAAGTATCATCCGCAAACAGTACAACGTCGCAAATATCCTTTAAATAGAATGGCAGATCGTTAATATAAACCAGGAATAAAAACGGACCCAGTATTGAGCCTTGAGGTACACCCAGCTCAACAGGTAACCTGGAAGATTTAGCGCCCTTAACGTCTACGCATTGGTATCTATTAAGTAAATATGACTCAATTACATTTAGGGCTTCGTTTTGAACACCGTAATGGCGTAGTTTACGCAAAAGCGTATCATGGTGAACGCAATCGAAGGCTTTAGAAAGATCGCAGAAAACACCAATTGCATTTCGATAAGCTAACTACATACATAAACTCAAGCCTTTTTCCCATGGGGGTAGGCAGAAACTACAGAACGCCACCTGCTACAATCCTTACATACTTCTTTTGCTTCACTCATATTCATACATCTAGTCATACACACACGCTGGTTATGAGTACTGTGCACTTGGCCTTTCTGAAGAACATCACCTATAAGGTCTATGTATGTCTTCCTAGGGCGTCCCCTCCCGGCGTTTCCATTCACGTCTGTCTTGTAAATACCTTTCGTTAGTCGCCTTTCATTCATCCTCTCAACATGGCCAAACCATCTTGGCATACTCTTTTCAATTTAAGTCACTACATCTTCTTTTAAATCACAACTTTGTCTTATTACATCATTCAGAACGGCAAAAAACCTTAAAGAAATCTTTTTAATTTACCTTCACTATTAGATATGGCTCTAAGCATTACCTTTCACTATAATGTTTATTCTTCCCCTTTCTCTATTATATATTTGATATGTATTAGTATATTATGTAATATTGTATGTATGTATTGTATTTTATTAAGTCTAAGTAATATTAGTTTTGATGTTTTGTATACTATAAGCCCTAAATTCTTCTCCTATCATTCAGTCGATCCAAAGGTTCTCTGTAAGAGATTGCCTAGTGCGATAAGACCGCCCATTGCACACTTGTGTATGTGAACTTTTGTCCTGTATGTTTTTGTTATGTTGTTTGTGGTGTACAATAAAGTATATAATAAATAAATAAGTACCTACAGATTATTATATGGTTTTATGATAATAGAACCCATCCTCATGAGAGGACAGCTTTGGTTTGGACCAGGGATGTTAAGGAACTTCGTAACTGTAACCGAACTATCGAATATCCGACATAAACTGTTCCGTAACCGTAACCGAATCCGATATAAAAGATTCTGATAATTTCGTATAGGGACTGAGTCTAAATGAGACACATTTAGACTCAGTAATACCTGTATTATACTAGCCGCGCGCGTCACTTGCATGCTTGTTTATAAAAAAATCTAATATCCGTAACTGTAACTATCCGAAATAATTCGTATCCGAAACCGATATAATATTATTTCCATATCCGTATTCGTATCCAGATCTAAAATATCATATCCATAACATCCAAGCCGGGAATGTATTGAGCATAGGATTTTTTATAAAAGTAGCACGTTCCTTCATGTTACGTTGGATTTTAATATTAACATGCGGATTAAAACGTTGTAATAAGCTAGTAGTTTTTTATAATTATTATATCTATTTACTTGGACACATTATCTACACCTTATCAGGTGAAGATCGGTCCGTGGATGGGTGACCATTCCAACATACCGAGTTTCCTCCGTGCCTCGGAAAGCACGTTAAGCCGTTGGTCACGGCTGTTATTTGAAGATCTTTGACAGTCGTTACGGGTAGTCAGAAGCTTGAGATCTGACACCAGTCTTGCCAAGGGGTACCGTGTTACCCAGTTACTGGGTTGAGGAGGTCAGATAGGCAGTCGCTCCATGTAAAACACTGGTACTCAGCTGAATCCGGTAAGACTGGACGCCGACCCCAATATAGTTGGGAAAAGGCTAGGCAGATTGAGCGGGGACCATGTTTTCCTTAACCACTCCAAAGCATGGAGTAGATACTTGTATGTGTTCTTAGGTACATCGTAATTTTGTCTCGCATTACCTCCGATAGGTTTACCAAAATTAATGTAACACGGAAAGTTAATCTCGCCATGTTGATTTAGGATGGCGAATAACATTTTTCTTCATAAAAGCTTTCCGTGTATTTTATTTATGTTAAATACTTTGATAAGCTATTGAAGAGCACGTGGCTAAATAATAACAGCCGCACTGGTCGATTCTCAAGGTTAAGCAACGCTTGACGAGGTCTGTCCGTGGATGGGTGACCATTTCAACATACCGAGTTTCCTCCGTGACTCGGAAATCACGTTAAGCCGTTGTTCTCGGCTGTCATTTGAAGATCTTTGACAGTCGTAACGGGTAGTCAGAAGCTTGAGATCTGACACCAGTCTTGCCAAGGGGTACCGTGTTACCCAGTTACTGGGTTGAGGAGGTCAGATAGGCAGTCGCTCCATGTAAAACACTGGTACTCAGCTGAATCCGGTAAGACTGGACGCCGACCCCAATATAGTTGGGAAAAGGCTAGGCAGATTGAGCGGGGACCATGTTTTCCTTAACCACTCCAAAGCATGGAGTAGATATACTTGTATGTGTTCTTAGGTACATCGTAATTTTGTCTCGCATTACCTCCGATAGGTTTACCAAAATTAATGTAACACGGAAAGTTAATCTCGCCATGTTGATTTAGGATGGCGAATAACATTTTTCTTCATAAAAGCTTTCCGTGTATTTTATTTATGTTAAATACTTTGATAAGCTATTGAAGAGCACGTGGCTAAATAATAACAGCCGCACTGGTCGATTCTCAAGGTTAAGCAACGCTTGACGAGGTCGGTCCGTGGATGGGTGAATATTTCAACATACCGAGTTTACTCCATGCCTCGGAAAGCATGTCAAGCCGTTGGTCCCGGCTGTCATTTGAAGATCTTTGACAGTCGTTACGGGTAGTCAGGAGCTTGAGATCTGACACCAGTCTTGCCAACGGGTACAGTGTTACCCAGTTGTTAGATTGTGGAGGTCAGATATTATTATTTATTATTTTATTATTATAGCCTATGTTGCCAACAGTCTCTGTGTGAGTGTCGGCGTGTCAGCGTGACACGAAGGCCTCTTCCAGCATTTTCCACTCCTCTCTAATTCTAGCAGTTCGGTGCCATAGTGGACCCGCTATCCCTTTTATGTCATCAGACCAGCGCTTTCTTTGTCTTCCTCTTTTCCGCTTTGTTATATATCTAGGAGTCCATTCTGTTATGTTCTTTGTCCACTTGTTCTTATTTTCACGGAGCATATGACCCACCCAACCCCACTTGAGCTTTCTAGTTTTTGTAACAGCGTCTTCTATTTTTGTTTTGAGTCGTATGTCAGTGGCCATTTTCCTGTCTCTTTTAGTAAACCCTAGCATGCTCCTTTCCATGGCTCTTTGGCATATTGTCAACTTTTGGTCTTGCTTTTTTGTATTTGACCATGTAGGGCATCCGTAAGTGAGTATAGGTAATATACATGTGTTGTATATTCTTCTTTTAATTGCAATGTTGTATTGTTTGCTTTTCATTACCTCTTTAAGAGTCCAGAACCTTTTCCATGAATTGGCAACCTGTCTCTCTATCTCCAAATCCATCTGGTCTTTGAAGGATATTAACTGGCCCAAGTAAATATAGGAATCTACATATGCTATTTCCTCCCCTTCTAGTTTTATGGCTTCTTGGGATCTGTTTGTAATAATTTTTGTCTTAGATTTGTTCATTGTTAGGCCCACCTTTTTGCTTTCTTGTGCCAGGTCCTGGAGCATGGTTTGAAGACTTTCTGGGTTATCTGTTATGAGTATGATGTCATCAGCGAATCTCAGGTGGTTTAGGGTTGTTCCATTAATGTTTATTCCCATATCATCCCAATCGAGCTTCCTGAAGACTTCTTCTAGTACCGAAGAGAAAAGTTTTGGTGAGAGTGGATCACCCTGTCTCACGCCTCTGTGTATTGGGAAAGTTTCCCCCTCTTTTTCTAGCTTTATTCGTGCCGTGCTGTTTGTGTATACATTTTTTATCAGGAGGTCAGATAGGCAGTCGCTAAATGTAAACACTGGTACTCAGCTGAATCCGGTAAGACTGGAAGCCGACCCCGATATAGTTTGGAAAAGGCTAGACAGATTGACTTTGATAAGCTATTATTGTATCACTAAAAGAGTAACCATGGAGTTTCTTGCCGGTTCTTCTTCATAGGAAATGACTAACCCGAACAGTGCACCTTTTGTCGACGTTTTATAAGTGCCCATGTAGGCCTATGTAAAATAAAAATAAAATAGAAATTGAATTGAATTGATTAACTTTGATGTTTCTGATGGATTTTATGACAGACATAGGTTTTCATTCTATGCCACATTATTTTATGACAGACATAGGTTTTCATTCTATGCCACATTATTTTATGACAGACATAGGTTTTCATTCTATGCCACATTATTTTATGACAGACATAGGTTTTCATTCTATGCCACATTATTTTATGACAGACATAGGTTTTCATTCTATGCCACATTATTTTTCATCTTCTGTCGCTATCTTTCATCCCCATTTACTTGTGGTCGGCCCTCCTTATCCAATTTCTTCACTTCCCACGGTATCAAGCTAAGCTGGCGACACTGGCGTCCAGTTGTGCTTCCTCCAGGTCTTCTTAAACCGTCTTCAACCAAGTGGAAGGTGGTCTTCCGCGTCCGATTGTTGTTGTTGGATTATCTTGCAGATGGTATTCAAGTAAAATAAATTTGTTTTATTTAGTGAGACTGTCTCGTTTGTCTAGTGACTGCCTGGTCGCAAACGCTACTCCTGAGCATGAAGTCTCGGGTTCCATACCCGGGTCGGGCAGGGTTATTAGATTTTTCATGTGGAATGTCTGATCACTTGTGACCAGATGATGGCAAAGCTCACCCCAGAGTACTTGGAACTAAAATGTAACTAGTGGAATATGTATACTCTTTCCCTCCCTGCCAGGAATACCAACATACATGACAAAGAAGCAAAAAGAAATTCAGAATAACGAAGCGAAGTTTACCGAGAAAAAGAAAAAGTACTAACAGGGGGGTGACCATAAGCTCTTAGAGCGGTATCAATTTGATATCGAGTAAGTGACAGATGTATACAAGTCAGATACATCTGTCCCTTATTCGATCTCAAATTGATTGATCGTTACAGATTTAACCCCAATACACGGCAATTTAATCATGATTGCCGTTCAAACAGCAAGAAAATCATGCTGTGCAGTCGTAGGATATGTTTGCAAGCTGGCTGACCAAAACCAGATGTATCCTCCGACTGCACAGCATGATTTTTTCACGTTTACGTCTTTTTAGTTTGCTTTGTAAGCAGTCAGGATTTTTGATTTTTTGTATTAACTTTTTTTATTTATAACTTTTTAGTTTTATTTTTTAATTAGGTACACTTAAACATACAAGTGTTAAATATTTTTTTTAAATCCCCTCTTAAAACCCTATATTTTGATACCCCACACGATAGGACCAGAAAAAAAAATTGGTGCCCCACAAGATGGCGCCCAAAAGCCGCCATTATTTTATTTGACAATTTTAATGTAGCCATTGACACTCGCAGGGTTAAGACGAATTGATTGACGTAAGAATTATCAAAATTGGCAAACGCTTTTGGTCTCTAGAACGCCACATAGGAACAAACATACATAGACTGATAAACACATTACCCTCCTTCGGCATTCGGGTAAATACTGGTTTTACACAACATAAAAGAGTGGTGACTGTGCTTCAATCAATTACCAAACTATCGCACCCTTGTTTTATTGGTTCAGTGTCTATTACCGGAATTGAATAATATTGTAATTATGAGAAAATATAGGTATGGAACAGGCGTAGGCCACGTGACATACAATTAAATTATTTATAGCTCTTCGGTTAAAGTTAAATTACTGTGAAATGACAGACGGCGTAACTGAAAAGGTCACAATAACGATTTGTTTGACCAATATTTAGGTCTACACTACATTCAAACGCTGTGCGGAAACCGAAGTCGCGGCAAGTCGTAGTTTGCGGTGTAGCACTTGTAGCGTAGCAATCGTAGCGTAGCAATCGTAGCGTAGCAATCGTAGCGAAGCAATCGTAGCGTAGCAATCGTAACGTAGCGACACTGAGAACGCTGAGCGACAGTGGAGGAGCAATGTTTGCGTACGGCTTGCTTATTATTATTACAACAGAAATCATCGCGCGATCAAACGCTTTATGTCATGGTCGGAATTACCTAGATCATCATTTGCAAATCGCTCGCAGTTTGTCAAATGCAATTATTTCTAAAAAAACCGCCAAGACACTAAAACTGAACTATTGAAGAGCAATTATTGCGCAAAAGTCGCTATCGTTTTGTTCTTGTACGTAATAAGACTGCTGGTACAGTTGCGTCCTATAGTACTAAGCTATTGTTTTATAATGTGTAAGTCTAATTATACTAATTGTGGCATCATAGGTTTAATGCGTCCAGCCATAAACTTTACATTTGATAGCTCAAAAACTTATCATTTAGTGATGTCCTAATGCCATACAGATTCGATGTCTTACAACAATCGACCGATATTCCGGTACTTTATTCGTGTTTAGTGCTTTGGAATAGGCTGGAAACGATAAATCGTTCAGTGTGCAGGTAAACGGCCAGCGTTCTTTTTCTTGACGGGAACTATAGTATTCGTAGCAAAGCACTCGTAGCGTAGTCTTCGCAGCGTAGCACTTGTAGGAACTCAGGCCGACGCTTTATTTTGTGTAAATTATTTCATCACCACTGCTCTCAAAACGGTGAAGGAAAACATCGTGAAGAAACCGGCATGCTTAGAACCAAACATTCGAGGACATGTGACATCCGTCAACCCGCACTGGGCTCGCATGGTGGATTCAGGCCCATTCCCTCTCACAACGGACCAAATGGGAATAGTGCGGAAAAGGGGTCCATCTAGCAATTGTAGGATTAAGTTACAGAAAAGCTTGAAAACTCATTTATATGGTTTTGAATTACAAATTGATTGATGGAATGTGAAAATATCAAATATTGTAGTTGCTTCAATAAATTGCATGTATCGATTTATTTGGTTCTTCCAAATAAATTGCTCGCATGGAGTCACATTGTTTCATAATCAAACTAAAGTCTTTGAATTAATTAATTACGACAGAGACATAATAATTAACATCTAAAATGACCTTTCTTGTCCTAATAACAGTATTTTTAGAGGCCTGACTTTGAAAGGGCCATCCCTTCAAGGGTAGTCGCCCTCAAGAATGGGGTGATACCAAATGATAGTAGCACAAAGCCGTGGTCACCCCTCCGCCTTCTCCTCTGTGATCATCTGGACAAGATAAGGGTAATGAGACCTGCTTCTGGACTTTGTTTAGAAGCCGCTGGAAAAAAATTGTGGTACTTGTAGTTAGTTATAAGGCAAATCTTTTACAGCGGGGAGACTCGAATAACCGCACTTATTGTTGTTGTAAGACATTCGAATAATCAGAAATCGGATAATTGAATGAATGATAGAGATACCTATTTTTATTTCATTGCCTATGTCGTCTGCGTATGTAATGTGCCTTGGTGACTATGTTGAGTTCGACTTGGCAGCTGAAAATATTTACATGGAGCAGCTGCTTATCTGACCTTCACAACCCAGTAATAAGATACAGGTAATACGATGCCCGTTTCATCACCTGCATATGCGTAAGTTTAAATTACATAGATATTTTCAGTTGGCAATCCGGATAATCGCAAATCCGAGTTCCGGATAGTCTCCACTGAACTTTTTTTTTTCTGTGAGTGTCCTCAGCAGTGGCCCTAGCCCTTAATCAGTGTAGAACGAGATAGTCTTATATCGCCCTTTGGTCGAATCTTTCACTTATGAGAAATTTTACTTCGGTTTTAGGTTAAATAAATAATAATGCTCAAAATGTTTAAATATCAATTTTTATTGCAAATATAAACTTATTGACTTTTTATTAAATAGCTCTAATTAGTGAACATCTGCTTTTATCTTCATCATCATCTACCTAGCCTTTTTCCCAACTATATTGGGGTCGGCTTCCAGTATAACCGGAAAACTAAAATTAAAAAAATAAATAAACTAAAAATAATAATCAAAAAATATAATAATAAATAATCTAAACTTCTATGAGAAAACTAATATTAAAAACGCTCCTGCCTCTCAAGAGGCGCCATCAAATATTATTTTGCGCTGATAATTGTATTTCTCATTTGGCTTTTTAGCGCTCCTTGCCATCTAGCGACCGCTCCTCCCACTCTACCTTAGGACCGGCGCTGAGTGTCCGCTCGCAGGTAAACCTATGAGATTATGGTAACCGGATTTTCCTTTAGCGGCGTTAACAATTTAATGCATCCAGCCAGAATTTTAACGTTGAAAAAAAGGTTTGTCATTAAACCTTTTTTTCAACGTTAACGCAAAATATTCCTTGTTTTATATACACATTTAGTTACTATAAGACTGCTTTACGTCCGTCACGTCGTCGGTCACAGGTCCAGTTGAAAACCAGCGTCGGGCACTAGTTGCCCGACATTTTGCTGAACTGGTCCTACATGGCGCAGCCGCGGGTCACACAATGTTACTTTTATATTGTTTGATTGTTTTCATTATTTTTGTTGTGTACTCTAAGTTTTCTTTTTTTTATGTTTGTGTTGTGTGCTTTGCTTGTGTCAAATAAATGTGTTTTCTTTCTTTTCTTTCCTTAAATTTATGATCTAAAGCCCTTGAAAAATTGATAAATATTTTTTTATTTCACCGATAAAAAAGCAGCTCTACAGAAACTCCTGACTTACCTAAACTTCTAAATTAAGAATTGGAAGTTGAGAGTTTATCGAATTCTACATTAGCATGAAAACCTGTTAAACTTTAGCATTATATTAAAACAGGTCTTCAAACTTTCTTAGCTTCAATTACTCAGAAACAAGGGCTTACTTATTTTAACACGCTTTTATTAGCTTGGTATGTATCTATGTATCAATGTAACGGAATCTTTGAACGTGATTTTCACCCACTTCAAAACGTGGGATTGATTTGAAACTTTGCACACCTATCAAGGACCGATGACAATGCATTAATTTAGTCAAAGTCAAAGTACTTTTGAAAGTCAAACAAAAATTTAAATTTGCAAGAAATAAAAGTTGAATCTACCGTGCGCGTTTTAATAAATTGTTTGTCCCAAATGCCTTACCAAGATCTTCAGGATTCGCGACTTTTTAGTTCAATTTACCATTAAAGCGTGTTTTTTAGTTTTTAAAACTACAATTTATTATTAAAGTTTCAATAACAAATCAAATTATTTGAACCCTGATTATATTGAATATTATCATAGACGGTTTTGAAAATTATCAGCCTTATTTAATACATGGCACAACAATTTTGTCTGAAGATAGGTTTCATTTTCAATGCCACCAGACTAGACAGGTTATTTTGGATGGTCTCAAGGTATAATTTAAGCAAACAATTTGTCCGCCGAGATAATAATAGCATTAACTTATAATTTGTAGGCTTTGCGTCATTACTAAACCCTTTCATGTCATATCAGACTAGTTTTTTCATGCGGATTTGTTCCCTTAACCTACCCCACGTGAAAGTACGTATGGACGCAAATATTTATTTTTCTGGGACTGAAGTCAACATAATATGGTATTCAGCAATAGTGAACGGCTTGTCGTCAGAGAATTTTCTTAATCGATTTAAGTTGGGATGCTTTGGCCCTTTCTTGATGACGCAACGCAGTTTAAATTGCATCAATAGGAGTTATTACGCACGTATCTTTTAAGAAAAATTATGTGCGTATCTGTCGAATTGCATCGCAACATAATTGCAAGTGTGAACATAATTGCACTTTAAATTAGTAAAAATCAATTATCGGTGTGATATAAATCGAAGAAAGAATGAATAAAAAATAAAAAAAAACGAATCTATCGAATTATATCACGCCATCAGTAAAGACACTAAGAATCAAATCAATTTGCTGAACAAAATTATAGATTTACAGCAACTTTATGTACCTTTGAAGATATACAATAGGTTTTAGGTATGTAATGCCGGAAAGACACGAACCAGAATAGCATGAATATAGTCGCAGTCATGTCACCACCGACACGCAACATTTTGGGAATAATTTCATTGTACGTATAGCTAAATAATCGAATTCCTCGCCGGATTCTTTGTTTCCAGATAGCTACAACCTGGAATTTAAGTAAGAAGTGAATAGGCTACTTCTAGGCAAACGTGCGCTATCACCGATCACATCATCGCTTACCATAAGATGAGAAAGTCGTCAAACGCGAGCCTATCAATGTTAAAAAACCGGCCAAGTGCGTGTCGGGCCACGCGCAGTAATAGGGTTTCGAAGTTGCATAATAATGCGGACTAAGAAGGGGGTTTTGTTGTTGTTACATGAACATTAAAACGGTTTCAGCGGCACACAACGTCTAAAAACGGGCCCACATAGGATGATGTTTTTTTTTAAATCTATATGCTCCGCGTTTGACCACTATCTCACCTGATGGTAAGCGATGATGTGGTCTACGGTGAAGCACGCTTGTCTAGATGTAACCTATTCAGTATTGACTTAAACTAAATAAGGACTAACTGGTAACTGAAGAAGGAGTTATAAAATCCAACTTCGCAACTGAAGTTAGAAAAATATTATCTATTTGAGTAACACCGCGGGTGTGAATTGCGAAAGGAGCCGATACGAGCGCGCGTTAGAGCCACGGGGAATAGTATGGTTCGTTCTTGTATACCTGCGCGCACGCTCCTTGTTTATTTCTCTTTCGGCATTTGTAAAATTTCGTATGTATTCACCTCTAATCTGCGGTATTCACTATTGCGTTCTGGAAAGTTTTATGCTACTCAATTAGTGATGTAGTCGGATCGAATATTGACTTTATAGATGGATATCGACAAAAGAAAATAAGTAATTTGGTTGGAAATCAGATCAGATTAATTTGACTTTAGATTACAAATCGTCGAAAATACTTCTACATTAACTCAAAATAGACGCCCCCGCGCGTATGGACTACGGACCGGTACTGCTAATGACTGGGGCCACTCCAATGCGTTATTCGAGCTTAAGATATCGAATAGCTAACCGACTATGATGAAGCAAATACTTATAAATTAATGGTACTGATGAAAATGGTAACATCGAACTGGGGGTGACCATAAGCTCTTAGAGCGGTATCAATTTGAGATCGAATAAGAGACGGATACTGGGGGTGACCATAAGCTCTTAGAGCGGTATCAATTTGATATCGAGTAAGTGACAGATGTATACTTAAACATGATTAATTTAGAAATCATTATTATTAAAAATGTTATAATTTTATTTTGCTTATTTCTACATGGTTCATAAGCATATATTTACTATCTGTTTTACACAGCTAACAACGTTATTTAAGTAATTTTTCAATGGCATTTGTACAAAAATTTTACTGTGCCAAGTTAAGTTGGTTGACTATTACTCTACTTACTTATCTTCACACGGGGGGACACTTGACTCTAACATAAATTTGCAATTTAAAGCTTAATTATTAAGCAAACGGATATCTGAATCGAAAAACGGTTCTAACAAACCCATAATATTTTTAAATGGCCTATCCAACGATACCCCTCACTATGGGACAGATGAGAAAAAAAAAACCATCCCCACTTTACGTCTATGGGAGGTACCCGAAAAAAAAATTTTTTCATGATTTTATTTTACCACTTTGTCGCAATCATTAATATGTATATCCATGCCAAATTATAGCTTTCTAGTACTTAGATTCTCTGAGCTAAGCTGCGGACGGACAGACGGACAGAGCGAAACTATAAGGGTTCCTTGTTGACTTCGGCATCCTAAAAATATCAGCACCATGTATACGCACAATACGTTGACATTACGCCACATATTTTCTACAAATTCCTGCAAGGAAGTGTTGTTGGTCCCTTTTCCTCAGCTATGTATATTTAACTGTGTTACTCGGACAGTTCTCTTTATGAGGTGACCTATTTACCGTCACGTCATAATAGACGAGTAAGGGTATGGCAAGGGATTGTATCAGGTGTTCGGTGGCAACACCCGCTTAAATATGGATAGATTACGGCCCAGACACTTTGCTTAAGAATATATTCTCGAGTATATGAGTTCACTATCTTGGACTAAAGTTGGAAACTGTGCCAAAATATGGTTCTTAGCATAACCTATCGCGTATTAAATGACAGCAGTAAGTAGGTGTTCAAATTTAATTTGTTGGCTTTTATTATGGGCTGGAGACAAGGTTGAGCTAGGATCTAGTCAGGGCCGTGTGAGTCCGCTGAATACGAGAAGTAAAGGTCTTTCGGTTGAAATTGTGATAAGCATAATAAGATGCCCGCTACGCTCTTTGCTTGGCAAAAAGATTGACGATAGGAACTCTAATTAGTCAAACAAGGGGTCACTGCCACCCATACCATATTGTTTGAATTTTAAAGTTATCGCTTTCCAATGTTCTTTCTTACCTCATCTCTTGGACGCGCATTTAATCCGTTTACTAAAAATCAAGAACGTTTTCAACTCGTGGCCACAAAATTATCCTACAGATCTTAAACCAACATAAAAACTACACCACTAGCAGCTTCACTCGCCAGTGTAAACTTCCCCGGGGTAAATTTGTCAGCAAACTCACTGGTTCCCAGAGGCGAAATACACGCCGCCGCCACTATGTTTGAATTGAGTCGTGTAGAGAATGTTGTGGCTCAAAGATAGTGTCCATTAGGTTTAGAGAACTATGTTAAAAATGAGAGATCTGGTGGAATATTCGCAGAATTTAGTACTGTATACATTTGGCTTAAGTTATAAATCCTGCCAACTTGCTATCGGATGTTTAATACGATCACGCCTGAACGGAGAAACGGATTTGAACGAAACTGGTCACGCGGGTAGATCAGGTTTTTATCTCGGTAGTACGTTTTCGTGAGATGGTTTTCGACTTTCACATGGGCGAACCCGCTAACTAACTATAACGTAAGCTAACAAAATATAACCAGTGACTTTAAAAGCAGCGGTGGCCCAGTGGTATCAGCCGCGACTTACAAGATTTAGGTCGTGGGTTCGAGCCCAGGCAGGCGCTTTACTTTGTGTAAATTATTTCATCACCACTGCTCTCAAAACGGTGAAGGAAAACATCGTGAGGAAACCGGCATGTCCTAGAACCAAAAATTCGAAGACATGTGACATCCACCAACCCGCACTGGGCCCGCGTGGTGGATAATGGCCCATTCCCTCTCACAGAGAGGAGGCCTGTGTCCTAGCAGTGGGAACATTAATAGGCTGATGATGTGATGTGATGATGTGACTTTAAAAAACTTTTGTACAAAAAAAACAAACCAACGACCAGACTTCCAAATTTGTGTGTATAGTAAGTACCAATTTTATATCGTTTTTACACCGACTTCCACAAAGAAAGTTATTTTTTCGTTTTTACACCGAATTCCACAAATAAAGTTATTTTGTCGTTTTTACACCGACTTCCACAAAGAAAGTTATTTTATCGTTTCTACACCGACTTCCACAAAGAAAGTAATTTATTGTTTTTACACCGACTTCCACAAAGAGTAAGTAAGTATTTTTTTTAATTTTTTTGTTTTGATTTATAATGTTTTGTTTTGTTTTGAAAGTCTTTTGTTTCTCTCATTTTAGCTTTGTTACCTTATATTACTATGAAAAACATTTATAGCCAGAGGACTTCTCATAACAATTCCTACAAGCCTAAACACAACTGGGATACATTGTTTTATTGCATTGTTCTGGCTTCATCACCAGAACAGTTCGATGATATCATTCTCATTAGAACCATTTATTTAAATTTGCTTCATCACAGTCATTTAAATATTCGAGATATTTAAATGACTAAAAATATACTTAACATTGAGAAGTTCCAGAGGCCATCTGTGGTCTTTTTCATCAGTTCCACTTCACCAAATGATACTTTCTGCTTACCATGTTAAAATACCAAAACCCAAATATGTAAGCCTATAAAATTTGAGGAGTTCCCTCGATTTTCATGGTATCCTCTGATCAGATTCTGAACTGGTGGCAATGGGACCACCTGGAGAGTATACCCTTCCAAACAAAAAAACTATTTTCAAAATCGTTTCATCTTTGACGGAGTAATCGGTGAACATACACAAAAAAATAAAACATACAACCGAACATAGAACCTTCTCCTTTTTGGAAAGGCGGTTAAAAACAAATTGCTATATTTAAAACTGCCCATTTTGGAGTTAACCATCGCTACTTAGTTTACCAATTAGTCATACGCACGCCCACCGTTTTACTTTGTACATTGTTTGATTTGACGTAATTTATGTGCGATCAGCACCCACAGGTCTATGGTTCATATCTGGTCCAACCAACAAAACCAAAACCAACGTGTGCGATCATAATATTTTCACTGGTTTGTTGTAGAGACAGTGATTTATTCAAAAGATAAAAATTCTTTATTTCAACTAGACCATTAAGCGGCACTTTTGAACGTCAAAAATATTAATTTAAAGTTAATAATAATTGATTCTACCGTCCATTCGGAAAAGTACTCTTTTAAAAAAGTGTTTGACAACATTTATATACATACATCAATTCATATACGTTAGTACGATGCACCCAGTACTACGTATAGGTATTAAGTATTACAAGCACTAACAGGTAAATTCCTTAACTTGATACTTGATAAATAATAATAAATATAATATAGATAGGAACATGGTTCTCACATACTTACAAACATTGCAAACATAGGTAAATTACCTAATTCAACAACAACGGAACAGTGTGCGAGTCAATTTCATAAACAAAAAGAGAAGAAAAAATAAAGCATTACTATAATTATGAATATAATATAAATTAACCAGTTTGATTTTGTCTACACTAAAGATTGCCCTATGGAGTAGGACCAGCGTGTTTCCAAGCATTCTTATCGTGAATATAATCATCGAATTTGAAATAATTATGCTTGTTTACAAAGTGTGCTTTTAACAATAGTATTAAATTTTCTTTTATTTAGTTTTAATGTCTCACAAGGTATTTTGTTATAGAATTTAACACAGTATCCCATGAAAGATGTGTGTGTGTACTTTAGCTAATCTATAAGATGGTTGATCTAACTTATCTTTATTTCTATTATTACAATTGTCTATCACTAACTTTATTAAAGAGATGTATATTTTCCGTTACATACTCGTACATAATATTTTCATTAATGAATTGGCACGAAACTGGCATAATATTAACCTTTTTTTTGCAAAAACGACGGTACTTGCATTTTGAATACTTAGATGACCATGTTGATTGCGGCGTTAGTGACATACTTTAGGTCGTCAAAGATGAGTAAACGAACGGTCACTAAGGTCACTTCCGCAACTGGACTTAAACTGCCATTGACACGATAGAAGAAGGAAGACATCTCAATCTTGAAGAAAGTTTGGGCAATGTATAAAATAAAATTATATAACTTAAATGTCCTAAAGCGGAGAAGGAATCCGGCATGTATTAGAACCAAAAATTCGAAGAAATATGACATCCAACAATCCTCACTGGGCCTGCGTGGTGGATTAAGGCCTCATTCCTTCACCCACAGAGAGGAGTCCTGTGTCCCAGTAGTGGGAACATTGAAGGGCTGATGATGATGATATCCTAAAGATCCATCCTCCTACGATTGCTATGTGCTAACGCTCACTTTAACCGAAGGACGGATATATAATTAATAATACACAGTTACCTATTGGTCAACTTATATTAAGGCTAGTGCATGATCACAAAATCGCTAAATTATTAACAACATCAATAATGCCGACAGTCTGCCTGTAGAGGCACATCAAAGGGACTTAGTGGCCATCATTAGAAAGTGGGCGTAAAGGTCTTACACTTACGCTATTGTGGTTCTTACACACAGGCGTGTCTTGTCGCATGCAATGTTTCTTTGTGACTCTTACCATAGGTTTCTAAAAATAATGCATCTTTAATTTAATATGTTATCAGAAACATGTCAAGTAACATAACTATATGTTACTTGGCATTCCCATTGTCTTTATTGTACACTTCCAATAAAGACAACGGGTCGATTTCTGTTTTAAGTATTTAATGTTAAAAACGTGTTGCTCGTATTTGTCTAACTATATTTTAGCCTGAAATACTTGCCAAAAGAAGAATGCCTATTTTTCACCTGACTATGTATAGAAATAAAATAAATCTTGAAATTCAGCTTTTTGAATTTTGTATTAAATAAGATTATCACAATGTTAAAAGTAACGCAGGAAAAACATTATTTTAAATATTTATTTTTGCTTGTTGTACGTCAAGGGTAAACGTATTGTAACCGTCGACCGGTCACGGGATTGACCGGGAGCCCACCACGGGAGCAACGGTAAGTGCATAGTCGTGTATCACTCTCAATCTGACAGGATTAGGTATATCAACCAAACCCCTAGCTTACCACTGCTGTGAACCGCAGTTTCGTGGGTACACAGATCTGAGAGGATCCAGGAGTCGCAGAGCTGCTATGGGCCCCAGCGTTCGCCTCTTGGCTTTGTGATCCGAAGGCCTGTATTAAACATTTGGTGTGTTAAAGGTGTGGATGTTAAAGTTTGCACCAGTGACTCGAGCAGTTAGAATACTGAATAGCGTCTCTCTGCTTTTGGACATATTTTCTAACTCTTTGGCGGAATGCCACAGGGTGACACTTTGTGAGTTGTCCACTGTATAACTTGTGCCTCAACCTAGACCCGTTACTGGGACTGGCCAACTGGCTATGTATGACTACTTTTGTTAGCTTGGGTCTTACCTGTAAAAATAAATGTACGTGTTAATAAATAAGTAAATAAATAAAAAGTATTACCATGTTTTTACCATTGGTTACCATTAGTCTTATATTTAATTGATTTCGCACGAGAGAAACGGATTTTTTTGACATTTGATTGTTCTGCGATTGGCATAAGACCTCTTTTGGTCTTTTGGCTTTGGTTTGGAGTTTGTGTGGTCTCGTTTGGTTTGGTTGGTTGGTCCTTCGTTGTTGCGTTTACGACTCGCTGTGTGTTTTGCCTGTGTTTCACGAAATTCACAAAGAAAAATACATACATAGCTAGGTAAATATTAGACTAAACTTCGAGCGTATAATAGTTTGTTCTAGCAAATTTATTTCTTTATATGATTTGGTAACGGCAAATTCTAATCTAAAAAGTAACATTAATATTTTTTGGACTTCGTAGCGTTTAAATGTATAAATGACTGTTAGACATTATTTTCTAAACTTACAGTTACCTAATCTTTATACAATACCATAGACATAAATTTTCATTATCATATTTTTAAATGTATGGGAAGTGGGCATTGTCCTTTGGCATTAAGGCGCCTCCCCGAGCAAAACGCCGCGCTAGTCGTTTTTGTGCAGTTTTTAAGAGCTATCTACTCATTATTAAAAAAAAAAAAGAAAAAAAAAATTTCACACCCTTTTTTTTAAAGAGGTATATGTTTCACTAATCTCCTTCCAACAAAACTATAAAAATCTGAAATAATTATTGATAGCATGCATCTCCTCGTAAAGTGTTCATTAATTATTTTTTTATACTAACACTAATGGATAGACCATTTGATAACGAACATTTTGTAAGTTAATTTTTTTTCAAAAGACCAATATTCGATTTTGTAAAGGATTTTTTTCTAAAATCTGGGCGTATTCACTACCGTAATACATGTGCCAACAGTGCCGCTAGGCCAATAGGAATGCTCATATCTCATGCTGATTTTTTGGTCAAGGTACGGCCTTAAAATAGGATTTGATACGTTCTTATCCTCAAATACTCAATTCAGCTGGTTTCTGAATTACTTTTATAATCTATCTAAGTACCTATCGTAAATTATTCGAAGAATTGAATTATTGTTTTAATTGATTTTCAGAATAAATTGCAGCGTCTTACCGACATACACCTGAGGTTCTAGACTGTGCCATTCTATTACCGATGCGATGGTGGCAATGCCAGAATTTAGCTTATGTTAGCTTGGGTCTTAACTGTCACATCATCAGCCTATTATTGTTCCCACTGTTGGAACACAGGCCTCCTCTCTGTGAGAGGGAATGGGCCGTAATACACCACGCGGGCGTAGTTGCGGGTTGGTGGATGTCACATGTCTTCGAATTTTTGGTTCTAGGACATGCCGGTTTCCTCACGATGTTTTCCTTCACCATTTTGAGAGCAGTGGTGATGAAATAATTTACACAAAGTAAAGCGCCTGCCTGGGCTCGAACCCACGACCTACAATCTGTAAGTCGCGACCGATACCACTGGGCCACCACTGCTCTTCTTAACTGTAAAGCAAATGTTATAAATAAATAAAGGAAATTGCCCATTTTGTAAGGGCACTTGCCCCCCAAAAAAAATATTGTGTTTTGATGATTTTTATTGTAAATTAAAAAAAAAAACTTTCATAATTAGTTTTTTTTTTTATTTAATCACCCAGGTTCAGAAGATAACCCTATAACAATGCAATAAGGTGCATAAATATTATGTCAAAGTGTAGTAACCTGTTATGCTGATGTTCGTGCATAGTAATGGACACTGAAGGAAAAATCTCAAAATATTAATCAGATTTTTACAATAATATTTAAATCGCACCCAGGATATAGTTGTTCTATCTCACGATGACGGGTTACGTGACTTTTATGGCGCCGAAATAAGATTCATTTTGCTACGATTCTTCCTTCATCGTGAGATAGAACAACTAGATACCTCATATTAATGGCAATCTCCTTTAAGATATTGATCACGTGACATTCGATAGTGTTTGGTATGTGTGTTCGGTTCAAATCTTGCAACTAAATTTTAAAGCAGTTATCCTCCACCGATTAAGATGAAATTGTGCATACACATTTAGTTTGGATGATAATGCATGGTTAACTAAGTGACTTCATTCTAAATCCAATATGGCGGATGGCTCAAGATGGCGGACTAATTGTTTTTTGTGCACTACCATGATCATCATCTGCCTAGCCTTTTCCCAACTACATTGGGATCGGCTTCCAGTCTTACCGGATTCAGCTAAGTGCCAGTGTTTTACATGGAGTGACTGCCTATCTGACCTCCACAACCCAGTAACTGGGTAACACGGTACTCCTTGGCAAGACTGCTGTCAGATCTCAAGCTTCCCGTAACGACTGTCAAAGATCTTCAAATGACAGCCGGGACCAACGGCTTAACGTGCTTTCCGAGGCACGGAGGAAACTCGGTATGTTGAAATGGTCACCCATCCACGGACCGACCTCGTCAAGCGTTGCTTAACCTTGATGATCGACCCATGCGGCTGTAATTATTTAGCCACGAGCTCCTCGTCTTAATAAAAAAAAAAAAAAAAAAAATGATCATGAATAATTTTATTTTACTTATTTAAATCGCTATAGCGACGTTTTCGTTGACACAATATCACTTGTCTAGACCCTCTGTTACTATGTCGGTAAGACATTGCGATACCTTCAGAGAAAAATACTAGAAATTATAATGAATCTAAAGACGGGTTGCGAAATCGCGTCTCGCTTGTGTGAATGAGCCTCTAGTTACGTCACTAATTAGAATGCGATATTGCTATAGGATTATGTGGGTGGATCAACCTTGCTTACGTTAGGAGAAGCGAAGCCATTGAAGAAATAATAATGTGTTATAAAACCGTATGTGGGATTGATGAGGGCGACTCGTGGAACCTAAGCTCCTATCGAATGGCTTGGAAACATGCTGGTCCTGCTCCATAGGGCAATCTTTAGTGAAGACAAAATCAAATTTGTTAATTTATATTCATAGTTAATGTATTAATTTTCTTATTTTTTTTTTAACAAATTGACTCACACACTGTTCCGTTGTTGTTGAATTAGGTATTTTACCTATGTTTGCAATATTTGTAAGTATGTGAGAACCATGTTCCTATTTATTATCAATTTAATCAATTTATCTGTTAATGATTTTATTACTTTATACCTGTACGTAGTATAGTGTGTAGTGCTATTTTCTTTTGTTAATCACCTATTTTTTAAAAAGAGTAAGTATGGAGTTCCTTGTTCATTCTTCTCCATAACAAGGTACTTTTCCGAATGCACGGTAGAATCAACTTTTACTACTTGTAAATTTTAATTCATATATGTTTTACGTTCAGCTCGTGGCTAAATAATAACAGCCGCACGGGTCGATCATCAAGGTTAAGCAACGCTTGACGAGGTCGGTCCGTGGATGGGTGACCATTTCAACATACCGAGTTTCCTCCGTGCCTCGGAAAGCACGTTAAGCCGTTGGTCCCGGCTGTCATTTGAAGATCCTTGGCAGTCGTTACGGGTAGTCAGAAGCTTGAGATCTGACACCAGTCTTGCCAAGGGGTACCGTGTTACCCAGTTACTGGGTTGTGGAGGTCAGATAGGCAGTAGCTCCATGTAAAACACTGAGACTCAGCTGAATCCGGTAAGACTGGAAGCCGACCCCAATATAGTTGGGAAAAAGGCTAGGCAGATGATGATATGTATGACGTTCAAAAGTGCCGCTTACTGGCCTAATTGAAATAAATATATTTGACTTTGACTTTGAATGTTTTTAATTTCTGCTTGGCGGTCATAGTCACCTTATGGTACTGTAAGGCAAATTGCTTTAACTGATTTATATTTTCATGATATGTTTACGCTGCAATGGCTTTTTAACCAACTTACCAAAAAGGTGGCGGTTCTCAATTCGGAGGTCTTTTTTAAATGTATATTCTGGCATATCTCCGTCATATATAAATGGTTTGGCAAAATTATATTTTCGTTCGAAAGAAGTTTATTTCAAAATGGTCCCATTTAAATTTGGTAAAACTCTGACGTCGAACTTGGGAGATATACAACAGAACTTTTCAATAAATGACGACAAATCTCTCGGGATAGCTGCAAACGCACGATTGTTTATTGTTTACACCATCTCATAACATACCATCAAGCCAGTATGCTCTAAACGGGTACGCAGATGTGTGCAGTTCACCCTGGTACACTTTCATTCCACCGGTTACGATTAAGTTACATTTTATTTCTGGCATCACTGTAGGCATTACAGGTACCTTACTATAGAACTAGTCCATTATATACCACTAAAAAGTAAAAATTAAAATCGATTATACAAAAAAAAACACTACAATATGAAAAATAACTTCAATCGGTGTCAAAAAACGAACAAACGAAAACAGGAACCACCGTGAAGTGCACCGAGGATGACCAAGCCACGGCTACTGAGCCCCCCAGCCTCAATAATACGGGAACCCATCGGGTTGGGAAACCATTAGGCCTGCGCCTGAGCTCGGTCCGGTCGTGTTGAATTGCCGTCTCATCGAAATATGAAAGCCAAGGAGAGTGCACCTGTGTTTGCACTATAATATCTCCTGCGTACTTACTTGGCTTATCACTGCCCTTAGAGATTGACCATCGTGACTAAAGTTTGGCCGGAAAGATTATTAAAATATCAATGATATTCTAATAAACAGATACGTTATACACTCACAAAACAACCGAAAAAAGTGTTCCGCAAAGCAGCGGCAGCACAGATACCTACACACTTTTGGTATGAGATACCTTCTGTTTTATGTACTTTGGTATCATAATTGGCACACTTTCTAAATACAAACGATGGCATTTTTTAAATTTTGTTTCTGTTTCAACGAAGCCTATCGCTCTTCGCCATGGGTGACATAGACTAAAGACCCCAATTAGGACGTATTCGAGTCTTTACAATGCACGCGCTGATAACATGTCTGTATACTAGAATATCATTGTATAATATTATGTTGTGCTCGCTTGGCAACTGGTACTAAAAATTAAGTAATCCCTAATCTTATTTATATCTGGAGAAAAACAACAAACTCCACAAAAAGATTGGGATGGATAGCGTCATTTACAGGATGTTCAAAGAAGCGCTATTCATAACTACCCACAAAGGAAAAGTTGTTAAATTCACTCAGAACGTCCATTAGTTAAACTCGGACTCGAGTAAATCCTTTGACCTGACTCGCCTCGCCTCAGGAAGATTTCTTTGTGAAGTGTTAGATTTTCTTTTAGATTTTTGAACTAATTTAATCATGTTTCCAGTTTTCGGGAAGGTGAAATATTTTTTTACCGACTTTAAAAAGGAGGAGGTTCTCAATTCGAATTTATTTTTATTTATGTGTGTTGTTACTTCAAAACTTTTTACTAGGAGAACCAAATTCCACTCCTTAGCTGTACGTACAATGAAAGTATTCGCAAAACGCTTTGTACGTATGGGTGGGATGTCCACCATATACCGGTGGCCACGGAGCACGAAACCAGTGGAGAGAGCATCGGCACGTTTTTGTTCTAATCCAAAGTCACCAAATAACGGCGGGGGCAGAGGTAAGCTTCCTCCGCTGTGATTGGGCGACAGATTGACAACCAAATGACAGCTGATTCTTTAGGGATTCCAAACAAGAAATTAAAAAAATATCGATATCGATAGTTGTTTAACTTATTAATAGTGTAAGGATTTCTTTAGGATACAGAGATTACGGGTTCGATTTTGAAATAAAACAGGTGTTTAATAAATTAAAGGTATAATTATAAAATAATTATGAATTTACTGGTTTTTAAAATGAATTAGCTTTGAATATGTTTTTCTTATGTAATCTTTTGGACCTGTATTATTTTTCGTAATGACCCGGCAAACTTTGTTTTGTCATAAAAACACCAAATACCCTACCTACCCTACTTACCCTACCCTATTGTGAATCTAAAACATCCGGGGCGCTACCCAAACGCATACAAAAAACTTCATTCAAATCGTTCCAGTCGTTTAGGAGGTGTGCAGTGACATAACACGTACAGTAGAATTATATATATAAAGATACATATATACATGAATTGCTCGATTAAAGGTTAGATTTATGATATGGTAAAAACGGGCATGACAATAAAAAACAAAAGAACGTACACAGCTGCAGTTCTTATTAATTTCGGCAACAAAGTATTGTGTAATACTTAATAATAAACAATGCATTCTGAGTATTTTTTTCGCTCGACGAGTTTTTTCCGTCTTGGAGCCTAACATATCGATATAATCGTCGTGGTGATGCGATGCAGCACTATCGAGAAAAAAAGAGACAACGACTAACGCGCGAATCAGTGTACCAGAAAGAGACAGCAGCGGAACCATCCAGAAATAAAAACATTTGATTTTACTTAATGAAATTGATTAAATGGAGTAGAAAAACACCTTACCTGTGAAATTTTATCCCATCTTTTGTGTAACTTGAAGTATGAGAACACTTTCTACACCATTTAATTGCACAACTAGGCATTACTTTTCAGTTTATTTGTTTTAAAGACGGAAGCGCGTGACGTTCGTACGTCCTACCTACGAATGTTGCGACTGACTAAAATTTCGCCGCATGTGATTGATACAGCATACGCTTGGCGCCCGCGGTAATCCCGGCACGCTCTCTCCACTGGTTTCGTGCTCCGTGCCGGTGGCGCATTGCCGTACGTCTTGTTGTCCGGTGATGGAAAGAGCTAGGCGGCATCAAGTTGTGCAGTGCCATCGCACACTCCCCGAAATGTAACCGATAAAAAACCGTCAAACTGGCCACTTGGCGTCGATGTTCAAGGCTCTGGAGCTTTGAGGCGACCAGTGCATCGTTGCCGATAAGCCTCTTGGCCCGTTTATCAATCGACTCAAGTGCATTAAGTTGATATTTGGCAGATCCGTCCCAGAGGTGAGAGTAGTACTCCATGCATGCCCGAACTTGTGCTTTATACAATTTGAGCAACTGTTCAGGCGTGAAGTACCGTCTCACCTTTGCAAGGATCTCCAACTTTTTTGCAGCTAACTGTGCCTTTGCCTCAATGAATGGACCAAAGTTGAGGGTCGATGTTAACGTAACACCAAGAAGGTCGAGATGATCCGTTATCGTTAATTGATACAATTTGCTTGTATTATTAACTATAACTCACATGAATGCGTGGTGGTTTTAGGCCACAGGAAGAGGAAGAACGTATGACAGATCTTTACTACAGAACACAACAATCAATAACAATCATCATCAAATACATATAATAAATCTGTAGAACAGTCGTTTTTGTACATAGAAAAAAAAAAATAGCCAGGTTGTTAAGGATAACAAACAGAACCCATTTCCAGAATTTTTGCAATTTTTGTCAGTTTATCTGTTTGCTTGTTTATTTGTGCACGCATCACGTAAAACATACGAAATTTATAAAGATAACTTTTATACATAAAAATTTGCGTAACTTGAATTATAACTTCGTTTTTGTTTCATCGCAATCGGTTCACTCCCTCAAAAGTTAGATGAATTTAAAGTTTTCAAGAAGTAAATTTATCAAAACACTCGTAATTCTGATACTCGGACAGTTGAACTCCATATTCGATACATGGCGTTGTGCATTGAAGTCGTTTTCTGAATGGTGGTGTTAAGACTTTCCGCGAAAGATTGACCCAAGAAAAAATTGGATAGGTAGGATAGGCAGGCAGGTAAGTGGGGTAGGCGTGAAGGTACGTAGGGTAGCGTATCTAGGCATTTGACGGGAGCGAAGCCGAGGGCACAGCTAGTCATAGATAAAACTAGAAACATTAATAACTTTGTGTTGCCATCAACATACTGCCGCCCCAGGCAGATATATATTTATATACAGCACATCAATTATTATTCTAAACATAAATACGTGATTGTATAAACAAACGCTTTTAAGGTTGCACGTAGTCTAGCGATTAATCCACTGTTTGACGATGTACGTACAAAATAAAAAATAATTTCAATTTGTATCATTATCTAGCCCCTGTATGGAATGAAAAAGTATATAAATAATAATTTTAAAGTTTTGAACGTCGAAAGGACCATATTTCAACACTAATTTTAACGCATCTTTGGGCGGAAATAAATACCATAACTTGCAGGAAAATTTAAAAACAGCCACCATACAAGTATAGATTAGTAGTTCAATAATGCAGATAAATTAATTTTGAAAATATACATTTAGTCGTTTTGTCATGATATCCATACTCCCAAAGGTCTGTTTATAAAATTTCGCGCGCTCGTTTTCGTCCTAAATCATCATCTATTTCGCTGCAAATTTTCAAAACTGCTAATTCGTACGCGAACTAGCTTCTTACTGCACATCACAGCATCTACCTCTTTAGCATGTGTAGTCAGATGAAATAGCATGCATTTTATCCCTGCGCACAATGTAGTTCGTGCCGTTGACTAGGTCAAGCTTAAGATTGATATTCTGCGAAGAAAAGCTGAAAATCAACTTATTTTAACGATAAATCTTTTTACAAAATAAAAATGTATAATAATAGGCTGATTAGGTTTCGTAAAAACCCTTGATAAGTTCTTACAACATTTAAAATGATCAAAGAGAGAATTCTTTATTTCTGGGACACGGAACAAAGAATGTAATAATTAAATTACTTATTGTAATACAGTCTTCTCCCCATAATTTTGGCCTTTAATTGAGTTTATTACCTTAGTTATGTTTCTGGAAAGAAGGATAAGGGAAATTCGAAATCAGGAAGATTATTACAAATTTCACAAAAATTAACGTCAAATGCTGAATGGCTGAAATATTAATTCAGAGGAGATTCATATTAAAACGATTTTGCCGGAGAGAGATAAGAAAATCCCGAAATTATGTAAATGATTAAAAATTAAGATTCCCGGGATCATCTCGACAAAATGGAGTTGTGACGTTTCCTTTATTGTTTGTTTGATAAATTGCTTTGTAATGGGATGGAAATTAACGTAATATTCAGTGATTTTATACGACATCGTTTCATTTAAAGTCTATTTTCAAAAGGTCACTTTAATATTGCTATTATCCATTTTCAAGATTAGCTAAGGAGCTCGTCATCTAAGTTAAAGCAGCAACACTGTTTGATCTTCAGGATAAGCACTTTTGCTGAGGTCGATCAATAAATGCATTACAAGTGAAACTCGTCTATGTCTCGGAAAACAAATAAAGCCTTTGGTCTCGGCCCTACTAGGAAATCTCAGTCTTGTTACCCAGATATTGGGTTACGGTGGTCAGATAGGCAATTTCTCCATGTGAAACATTTATATTTAGCAGTAGCTGGTTACACTGGGAGCCGAGCCCACATAGTTGCGAAAAGCCTAGGCAAAATGTGTTGCATCGTACACTCAACCACTCGTGTCGGTGGTGCATATATGGAAACAATTCCAATATTCAGAACCCCAGTACTTCTGAGCTACGGGAGGGCTTCACACACACACATCACAACATCAGCCTATTAATGTCCCCACTGCTGGGTCTCTGTGAAAGGGGATGGGACGTAATCCTCCACGCGGGCCCAGTGCGGGTTGGTGGATGTCACATGTCTTCGAATGTTTGGTTCTAGGACATGCCGGTTTCCTCACGATGTTTTCCATCACCGTTTTGAGAGCAGTGGTGATGAAATAGTTTACACAAAGTAAAGCGCCTGCCTGGGAACCCACGACCTACAACTTGTAAGTCGCGACCGATACCACTGGGCCACTACTGAGAAGGGCTTAAAAGCATTAATTCACAGAAAGTTACCCTAAACCATTCCGCTCGTTCTTGGACTAATTGACCATAATAGGGTAGTTTACTAAAAATTAAAACCCGAAGAATTGCCAAACTTAAGTGGCAGTGGGCAGGGCACATTGCTCGCAGAACGGATGGCCGATGGGGCAGAAAGGTTCTGGAGTGGCGACCGCGAACCGGAAGACTTGCCTTGGAAGGCCTCCCACCAGGTGGACCGATGACCTGGTGAAGGTTGCGGGGATCCGCTGGTTGCGGGACGCACGAGACCGGTCAATGTGGTGACGCTTGGGAGAGGCCTATGTCCAGCAGTGGACGCCTTTCGGCTGATATATGATGACTAAAAATTTGTTTTTGTCCATCAGGTAGATTAATAATAAATTTTGGTCACGGTTGTATTTTTTCTTTTGATACGTAAACATAAAGTGACGACAATGCGTTGAAATATCGTGTGACGTCACGCCGCTAGTACAAAGTGTACTAGCGGCGTGACGTCATATTGCCTTAATGACGTCCCAAGCCCCAACTCCTGAACTTTGATGTGCTTTAACTTTGCCAATTTATATTGATTTGGTAAAGCAAAAAATACGTGTCCTATATTATTTAATAAACTCACTGACGGACTAAATAGAATTAATAATAATAATATCTTTATTTGGTATAAAACATAAGCTTATAGTAAAGAATAATGTTGTTCATGTTGCAAATTCTGTACAAGAATAATCTACCTCTTAAACTACGGTCAAGCGGACGGCGGAGCGGTCTTTAGTTTACGGTCAAGGTTTACATGGATCAACAAAAACTTATCTCAAGCTGTATGGAATAAAATCTGCCTAGCCTTTTTCCCAACTATATTGGGGTCGGCTTCCAGTCTTACCGGATTCAGCTGAGTACCAGTGTTTTTACATGGAGTGACTGCCTATCTGACCTCCACAACCCAGTAACTGGGTAACACGGTACCCCTTGGCAAGACTGGTGCCAGATCTCAAGCTTCTGACTACCCGTAACGACTGTCAAAGATCTTCAAATGACAGCCGGGACCAACGGCTTAACGTGCTTTCCGAGGCGCGGAGGTATCTCGGTATGTTGAAATGGTCACCCATCCACGGACCGACCTCGTCAAGCGTTGCTTAACCTTGATGATCGACCCGTGCGGCTGTTATTATTTAGCCACGAGCTCCTCAAACTGTATGGAATACAAAACTAAAATTGTATGTATAAGTGTGTTGTATGTTTGTGTGTATGAGTGTCGTGCGTTTGGGTGTATGAGTGCTGTGCGTGTGTGCGAGTGGTGGTGGTAAGTAGGTGTGTAAGTAGGTGTGTGTATGCGTGTTTTACACAAGATAGGTAAGTAAAGACTCCGTGTAAGAGTAATCTTTAAGGAGCGACCATTCTGTTAATTTAGACTTTAGTGCATGTGAGTTTAGATTAATAATATTGAGGTGTTTGTTTTATTATATAATTATTATTTTTCTACCCATGAAACATCCCTATTATCGAATTGCCCAACCTATACGTAGCAATATTCATACGCGGTAGCGGTAGGAATTTCTATCCATAACGCTGGGATAGTGTTTGTTAAGCCTCTCGCATACAGCACTAAAAGCAGGGTAGCATTCAATTCATCAAACTGCACGTTCAACCGCTTAAGGTTACACTAGTCGATCATTCTTCCATACAAACGTAGTCTAGCGAATACTCCACTGTTTGACGATGTACGTTCAAAATAAATACTGATATCAATTTGTCTCATCATTATCTAGCCCTGTATAGAAACAAAAAAGTAAAAAAGAAAAACATTTGTAAGTTATGAGCGTCGAAAGTTCCATATTTCAACACAAATTTGACGTATATTCTTTAGGCGGAAATAAATACGATAAGAAGAAGGAAAATTGCAAAACGGCCACCATACAAGGATAGATTAGTAGTTCAACAATGCAAATAATTTTATTTTTAAAATATACATGTAGTTGTTTTTTTCATGATATCTAGACTCCCAAAGGTCTTTATATAAAATTACGCGTGCTCGTTTTTCTCTTAAATCGTCATCCATTTCGCTAAAAACTTGCAAAAGTGCTAATTCGTACGCGAACTAGCTTCTTACTGCTTATCACAGCATCTATATCTTTCGCACGTGTTGTCGGATGCGCACAAAATAGTTCGTGCTGACGACTAGTGTAACCTTAAAGGCTCCCGTAGCACAGAAGTACTATAGTTCTGAATATTGAAAGGGATTCAATATACGCGTCGGTGGAACCTAACACTTTGAGCTGGCCTAGCGTAGCACAAAGTTTCAACAGGTTTTGTTACTGACGCTAAGGTAGACCGCTTGTTAGCAGTTAAGCAAATATAATCTGGCGTAAGTATTACTATTTGCTTTTCTCATCATTTTGTGTTCAATTTATGATTCGCCGAAATTAAAGCCGTTTAGTCTTTTCCAAGTATCAGAAAACCTCTATCAAAATAATCTTGGCTCCAGTAAATAAGGCTCATAGTTCAGCCACAAACACGTAGCCAACAGAATAAGGAATATATATTCCAATTTGATGCTACATACACTGATAAAGTTAGGAATCCAGTGTTGTTGAAGTTGAGTCTTCTAAGCTACATCATCAAAGGAACATATTCCCGGTTGAGAAATTATCCCATGTGCTATTCCAGACTATAACCTATATCTGTGCCAAATTTCATCCAGATCCGTTCAACCGTTCTGGCGTGATTTAGTAACAAACATACATCCATCCTCACAAACTTTCGCATATCATCAATACATATAATAAATCTGTAGAAAAGTAATTTTTGTACATCGAAAATATTTCCAAAAAAAATAGCCAGGGTGTTAAAGGATAACCAACAGAACCTATTTGCAGCATTTTAGGAAATTTTGTCTGTTTATTTGTGCACGCATCACGTGAAATGTACGAAACCAAAGTAGATAACTTTTATACATAAAAATTGTGCGTAACTTGAAGAATTACTTAGTTTTTGTTTCATCGCAATCGGTTCACTCTATCAAAAGTTAGATGAATTTAAAGTGTTCAAGAAGTAAAATTATCACAATTAACACACGCAATTCAGATACTCGGACAGTTGAACTCGATATTCGATAGATGGCGTTGTGCATTTGAAGTCATTTTCTGAATGGCGGTGTTAAGATTCTCCGCGAAAGAATGATGACTATAGAAAAAAAAATGGTAGGTAGGTAAGTAGGGTAAGCAGGAAGGTAAGTAGGGTAGGGTTGGCAGACAGATGACGGGAGCGAAGCCGCGGGCACAGCTAGTTTATAATATTAGTAGGATAGTAGGATCTATTGAGTTTGTTTTACCAGCTTTAAATTCTATAAAATAAAATCGTCCGACCATTTCGTTTCCGTCATCCCCACTTTCTACCCAACATCGTAACAAAATGAATAAAGTTATTCAATAAAGCTTTAGTATCTAAGTTTATTGAATGCCACAGATTCGTATATAGTCATATTGCATTATTTAAAGCACATATATATCTGGCATATTCCTGGGATACAAGCGGACTCAATTAAACGGGAATGTATATTGCATTCCATTGCAACGAACAACGCGTGTAACAATTCTATACCGACCCGGCATAGAATTGCTACACGCGTTGTTCGTCTGTATGTTAGGAGATTGAATGTGTATGTATGTATGAAGCTTATTGGTTTGCTGTTGTGTAACTAGGATTGAGAATTGAGTTTCATCTGCTAGAGATAGAGTTAATTATTTTTGTTTTTCTTCATTGAATCCACTAATCATTATTCAGTTATTTCAATGATTAAGTTTTGTGGAGGAGCGATAGAGAGATTCGATGGCCTGTTGTAGTAAAAAAAAAAAACATTGACGTCTATAAGTATTATTTTTTACAAATTTTTATAACCGGCCAAGTGCATGTCACACTTCGCACATTTCCATACCAAAGGGTTCCATACCAAATCGAAAAATCAAGTTGGTTGTAATAGGAAAAATGAGGAAAGTACAAAGAAAATATGATTTATCAATATACAGTAAAATATAAGTAATAGTAAAAAATTCAATAAGTTAATCTATGCTTCTTTGGCCTAGTGGTATATGACACCAACCGTCATACACGAGGTTGTAAGTTCGGATCCCAGCGAGCGCTCTAAAAGTGTAACGCTCTTTTTGAGGGAAAAATTAATAAACTACTTCAAGATTTCTAAATTGCTAAAATGGATTTCTTAGAAAATGTAACTCCAGGCGAGAATGATGATGATACAACGTCACAGACACTAAAGTGTACTACCAGTGGCATGCCAGACTTCTCAGAAGATAAAGATCATGATCTAGTAAATGCATTAAAAGGAGAAATAGAAAAATTGGCATCCTTTTCCAATTAAATAGTGGTCATGATAGAATTATTGAGCCTAGAAAATCATAAACTTAAACTCACAAACGAAGATTTGATTAAAAAAAACCAGTTGTACAAAAAAGTAACAACAAATAGTCCAATAGGGAACATTACTGCCAATTGCTCCCGCCAGATGGCGCTTAACGGCTCAGAGTAAACAAGAACATAACAATATGGCGTCTACTACTGTTTGTGGTTACCGAACTATTTTTTACGGTTTTAAGATAACTTAACTAATTCAAAAACCAAATGGGAAGTAGTTTGCTTCATTTTACTTACACTATTAGTTTAATATTTTGTATGCTTAGACTGCGAAATTTAGTCGCTCGACTTTGACGGTTTGTTTTTTTTTAGGGATGGGTCCGATATATCAAAACGTAACTTATATCGGATATGTCTTAGATATCATATAATATCGATATCGATATCAAAATAACCGATATTACAAAAGCTGTATCTAATAAAAACCTTACTAGCGTGCGAGAACGAATAATTCAAAACTTAAAACCATAACAATGCGAAAACGTACGAACTACGAACAAAACGCAAACTTCACAAACGTTAGGAACCATATGCGCTACCTATCTTTCTAAGTATTATTTAGCGTTCGTTGTTAGTTTGCTCATCTAAATAACATTTTAACTTTTGCAAACTGTACTACTGATATCGATATCTGAAAACCGTTTTCGATATCGATATGAAAACACATACATAACCGTTTGCGCAAAAAACCGAAAACGCCCTTCTCTAGTTTGTTTACGCTGAAACCTGTGGCGCCATCTGAGCGCAGCTTTGCGGATAGTTCCCTATTAAAGTCAACCAAATTACACCGAAAAAAAACCCTTCACTGGTTTTGCACCAAAACAAAAACAAACCGATACCACCTTAGTTATTGAAAAGCATGCTATTGAAACCCAAATTAAACATATAGAAAAACCACAATAAATAAATACACTTTTAAAAAATACGAAAACTAAAAAAGAAAGTTTTTTAAGAACAAAGCAACTCAATCAATAAAAAAAAACTCTATAACTCACTCGTGAATAATAGCAATGAAAAAGTCACAGTTTGATAACAGGCATCATTATATGCCTAATTGCGGTGAAATTAGAGCCACTTTATGAGCAAGTGTGTTGAAAATATTAAAACAATTAAGATCAAATTACCCACGCTTTTTAATAATATTTCTGTCTTTTTTTACTCACGTTAACTATTCTTAATTTAAATTGAATGTTTTTTTTTTACTTTTTAATTTGGTTTTCTTTGAAATCGTGTTTTTTAGTGTTTTAAACGACAATTTATTAATGCAACTCGACCTCCAACCATAACAGTGGGTAATTAGCGTGCATTCTGGCTTCCCTGGATGTTATAACCGTTTGGCAGGCCCTCTCCGGAATATTTATTTAATACGTGTATTTGGCGCAAGGCACTACCGTGTCTTCAGATATAAATAAAAATTAAGCCATGCGCATTTCTTAGCCTTGGAACTTGGCACAAAGACACTACCGGGTAACTGAAATAAAAAAAAAACGCTTATCCTGAAGATCCTGGTAAGGATAATGAGACAAACTATTTAAATTATTGCATTGTCATCGGTCCTTGATAAGTTTGCAAAGTTTCAATTTATTCCGACGTTTTGAAGGGGTTGAAAATCACGTTCAAAGATTCCTTTACATATATACAGAATGGGCCAATTTTTTTTGCAAATAGCAACACTAGATTTTTTTGAAAACCGTTCGAGGGATAGGCGCGCGGGTGGCGGGAATCTATGCGTCACTTCATGCAATTTTAGTCACGATGGAGCGCTTCACGGAACAACAGCGTGCTTTTTGTGTAAAACAATTTTACAAAAACAACGATTCCTACCTTACTGTACGACCGGATCTTACAACATGCGATTTTGTATTGTAATGGGATACTTGAAAAGTCGAATGTACCTTAATAAACCGACGACAATATCCCAATTAAAACAAAACATCCACGAGGACCAACCCACACTGGGCCCGCGTGGTGGATTACGGCCCATTCCCTCTCACAGAGAGGAGGCCTGTGTGCCCCAGCAGTGGGAACATGAATAGGTTGATGATGTGATGTGTGTGATGTGATCCACGAGGAAATAGCCGCGGTCCTCCACAGCATGTGTAAGCGAGTATTCCAAAGTTTGCGTAGTCGATTGCAGGAGTGCCAACAACGAGACGGCGCACATTTGGACGATGTCATTTAAAAAAAATAAATTTCATTAAATGATTATCAACAAAATAACATTTGTCGTTTTATTTCTATTCATATATCAAATTTGAAAAAAAAATTGGCCCACCCTGTACATACATAGCAAGCTAGTAAAAGCGTGTTAAAAACCGATGCAGTTAAAAACCGAAAGCGTGTTAAAAACCGATTTATTCATATTCATTCTGTGTTTCCCTTTACACGCAACTCCAATTTGTTCTACTGAATACGTGTTGAATATTATTTACATGAACTCGTTATTACTTGAAATAGGTTATTTTAAATATATGTAGTATGTGCTGCAACACAATAAAATATGGAACTAATCTAAGGGGAATGTGTTACTACGAAATATGCATGTCGGTAGCTTTAGTGCGTTAATAAACTAGATTGGGTAGTGGTAAGGTATTGAAATAAAACCTTATAAAAACAGACTTTAGCGTACAAGAGTGTACACTAAAGTCTGTTTTTACATGGTTTATATATTCGTGACTTTCCTTGTGAAATAGTTCGTTCGTTAGTCTATGTAGATCAAATCTTGCAACTGAATTTTGAAACAGGTGTCTATCCCCAAACGATTGAGCTGAATTTTGCAAACACGTATGAGTTGGAACTCAAACGTGTTTGAGTGTGTCTCAAACTAAGCAATAAACTCAGCAATAGTATATTGTGATACAAGGGTGGAAAGTAGGTAGGTTATTGCAAACGAGCTGTAATTAACAAGCCCGAGCCGAAGGCGAGGGTTTTTAATGACACGACTTTGCAATAACCTACACACCCGTGTATCACACGACGTTTTTCAATACAGTTGTGAGAAACAGTACAAACAGATCAAAGAATTAGATTTGTTTATTCACAAAAAATACAATTTTCAACATGGCGCGTTTTTCCGACTGGATATATTGTTTTACAAAGAAAACAGCCTATACAGCCTATTCGATTTTTGACAAACGTTGATGTGAACATAATTAACTTAAAACTGGTAATTAAACATACTAAACAACTATTTAAAAAAAATTGAGAATTCAATGCTAAAACGTACGGAATCATTATTTTTTCCTCGTATAAAATCGTATCCCATTTTATTCTATGTATGAAAACTCCTTGGTACTAAACTTTTTTAAATTGACTTAAGGCGCGTTTTTGCAACTGGACATTTTTTTTTTCAACGAAATAGCCTATTCAGCCTATTCGATTTTTGACAAATGTTGATGTGAAAATAATTAAATTAAAACTGGTAATTAAATATATTAAACAACCATTTATAAGACTTTTGAGAATTCAATGCTAAAACGTACGGAATCATTCATTTTTCCTCGTAGAAAATCTATCCCATTTTATTCTATGTTTGAAAACTCCTTGCTACTAAACTTTTTTAAATTGACTTATAAATTTAAAACTAAACTGCAAACATAATGATCGAGCTCGTAAACAAAAGTCACGACCGCGTAACAGAAAGATGCCTATGCGTGAGATTTAACTTCGAATCATAATTATAGCCTCTGAAAGTACGCCATGTTTAACAACTGTATTGAAAAATAATAAACTTACAATGCTCTGTCTTACTATGACTATGCTTTGTCATCCATGACAAAGCACAGTAAGTTTATTATTTTCATGACCTATTTGGTAATCAAACTCAGCAGGTCAGTGAGTGAGTTTTCAAAACCATCACACAATTCAAGTTTACGATTGAATAGTTTTGTTATCTGTTAGAAATACTGACGACAATTTAATTAGATCAAACACAGCTTGTAAAATTTAATACAATTTTTTTTATACCTTAACCTGTTTACTTATAGTAAATAACAATACACTTTTCCTAGAATTATCAACAAAATTATTAACATATACTTACGTTAAGTGTTTCACTCACGCCTGCCTTCAGCGAGACAATTGTTACTCTACCAGCTACCTACATCAATAGATTCTGCTTCCACGAATGAGAATTCTATGAGTTACGCAGAACTGAGAATGTATACCCTGAAGTGTGAAGCAAATAGAACCCTGCCGGGCGAGCACGGCCTCTGTTCTCTGATTGGCTTAAGTCACGCATTTTATCACGGTTTTGTGCTCCCAAACTGTGATAAAAATGTGTGACTCAAGGCTATCACAGAAGGCCGTGCTCGCCCGGCTGGTTTGCATTCCCGAAGGAAAATTGACAATATTAGTGTTGATTGCAGCATTCTGGTATATGTATAAGGCTTTCTGGATATCAAATTACAAGTTGTAGAACATACTGCTTTAATAAGGTTCATAGTCGGTCTGCTAGCTACGTGCGTCGCCTGTCGCCCGCTTTAAAAATTATCACAAGGCTTCCGGGAGTATCCTATATCCTATTTCAGGGCATGATCTATCCGTATGCTAAGTTTTATCTAAATCCATTCAGCCATTAAGACGTGAAACGGTAATAAACAGACTGACAGAGTTACCGTCTTATACTTCTGCCCGCGGTTTCGCTCGCGTTAATGTTGCAGCGGAACGTTTTTTTTAAAAAACGTTCCGCTGCAACATGTGCTACAACACTATGTCCTGTAACCCTGACAAAGCGAAGGCATTTCATGATAATCAGTCTATTAGTTAAGGCGTGAAGCGTAACAAACTCACATGCACATTTAAGATATTAGTTAGATAACTATTGTAACTACTGCGTAATAAGTACTGCTACAATCATGTCCATATTTCGAGTAAATTCCCTAATGGTCGAATTAAAACAAGGCTTATTGCAGCCAACAGTTGGACGTTGGCCAAACTGTAGTGATGTTGGTCAACATGATTTACGAACCGTTCAACTGGCACGTTTGCGCCGATGTCATCGTTACTTGACTTATCAACAATGGCTGCCAAGGCTGATGCATCAATAGAAAAGTAAGCTTTTTCAGAACTACAACCAATTCGTGCTTTCACTGTCGTAACCATAGGACTGAAACTTCTTACTGGCATCTAGATATTAATATCTCCGTGAATTATTTTTTTTGTAGGTATGCCTTTTTAAGTACATTTCGTGGACGGAGGAGTATGAGATTTGGCACAGTTAAACTTTACACGGAGAAAGAGTGCAAAAAGCTAAAGTTACGGTTGATTTTTACAAGACTTATCTTGTAAAAATAAGTCGGTTATATCAAATTATTATATATATTTTCCCCTTTAACCCCCGACCACATACGGGATTGAACGAGCCCGTGGTCTCCTGGGCTCGTTCACGGGAACAAATGTGAGTAGTAGTTGTAAGTTGTGCATGGTTGTATCACATTCCACCTGTTTGACAGGAATTGGTATCTCAAAGAACAAACCCCTAGCTACCGCTGCCGCAAATCTTGGTGTCGCGGGTATAGACCTTGTAGGATCCAAGAGACGCAGCATTGCTCATCGGCCCCAATGTTTGCCTCTTGGCTTGTGATCCGTAGGCCTGTATTTAACATTTGGTGACCACTAGAACTTTTGTAACTATACAGGGTCATATATGTATTAAAAATGCGTCTGCCCATGTAAACGAACAACTTTCCCACAGTCAATTCTAAAAATAATTTCGTTCACCCATATAAAGTTGTCGTCAGCTAACCATAATTTGTATCATCAATAATTGTTAATGGATTCTCTAGTGATGTCGTAAATTGGTCATAGCGAATGGCAGCAAATAAGTTAATAAATAAAATCATGAACTCCCAACCGATATTGATTCAAGACTATTGGCAGCTAAAAGCTCGCTCCAGCAAACCTCAAGTGGGATTAAGTCGGATTTATACAAAACTGATATAATTTGCAGCGCCAGAGGAATCCAAAAGTTGGGGGCAAAAGGATGGAACTGAAAGCAAGTAACGAGGAAGCCTTTGAACGGACTACGCCAAGTAAATAATGCATAACTTGCTCAGAAATGTTTCGGATTTTATGAGGATATTTTTCTTTTTGGTGTAGTTACAGTTACTTTGCTTTTTTGTTTGTTTTTATGAAAGTTTTCCAGTAAAGGGTTGAGACTTTTTATTGTACTTGTCAATGTAAGTAAACATTTTTTGAAATTGGTATGGTTATGGTATAGAGGAGCTCGTGGCTAAATAATAACAACTGCACGGGTCGATCATCAAGGTTAAGCAACGCTTGACGAGGTCGGTCCGTGGATTGGTGACCATTCCAACATACCGAGTTTCCTCCGTGCCTCGGAAAGCATGTTAAGCCGTTGGTCCCGGCTGTTATTTGAAGATCTTTGACAGTCGTTACGGGAAGTCAGAAGCTTGAGATCTGACACCAGTTTTGCCAAGGGGTACCGTGTTACCCAGTTGCTGGATTGTGGAGATCAGATAGGCAGTCGCTCCATGTAAAACACTGGTATTTAGCTGAATCCGGTAAGACTGGAAGCCGACCCCAATATAGTTGGGAAAAGGCTAGGCAGATGATGATGTATGGTTATGGTATATGGTTCAAAATTTTTTGACACGCTTGGTTGTAGCTTGGACAAAGAAGTAGACGATGACACTTAATAATAGTGTAGCTCTATGTATCTTCTATCTGTGAACAAATTTTTGAAATTGATTAGTCCTCCAGAGACAATACAATACAATAATAATATAATATATATAATATACCTACAATTATTTTTAACCCCCGACGGAAACAGGAGGGGTGCAATAAGATTGATGAGCGTACCTGTGTGTTTGTGTGTTTGTGTGTCTGTCTGTGGCATCATAGCTCCTAAACGGATAAACCGATTATGATTTTGTGGGAAAGGTGACTTTATCGAGAGTGTTCTTAGCTATGTTTGATGAAAATCGGTTTATCCGTTCAAAAGTTATGAGCGTTTTACTGTTTGAATCGGGGTGTTTTGCAAGATATCGTGTCATAATTACGTGCCCAATAGATTGTCGATCGAACCGTGTCTACTACTAGATAAATTACGTAGCATGAAATAAATAATGAGCCGGGGTATTTTTTATATTAACGTATAATTTGTCAAAAAGTTGTGTAGCCACTAGATCTCCTGAACTTTGCTTTACTTTATTACAAAAAGTTTTGTGCAACACAGTTTCGCAGCATTCTTTTTTATATAACAAACTGCATCGCCACAAGAAATGAAAACGGACGGAACCAATACATTGCCACACAGTAGCACAGTTCCATTTACTATTCCATGTTTTATACGGAGTCTGCCGGACACCGACGCAAAAATAAATACCATGGATTTAGTCATGATTCTGTACATGATTCCTTATTGTGTTGGCATGTTTCGTAGGATTTTTACTACTTAAAAAACACACATCACATTATCAGCCTATTAATGTTCCCACTGCTGGGACACAGGCCTCCTCTCTGTGAGAGGGATTAAGGTGCCATAATCCACCACGCGGGCCCAGTGCGGGTTGGTGGATGTCACATGTCTTCAAATTTTTAATTCTCATGCCGGTTTCCTCACGATGTTTTCCTTCACCGTTTTGAGAGCAGTGGTGATGAAATAATTTACACAATGTAAAGCTTCTGCCTGTGTTCGAACCCACGACTTATAAGTCACGGCCGATACCACTGGACCACCACTGCTCTCACTTAAAAAACAACTTAAAGAAAAATGCAATGCAGCAATGAAAAAAAATTCAAAAGCACTACCTATCAGCTGATTTCCTAAAGTTCACGATAGAGGTCAACGCCGCCGGCTAGTACTTATACGGACCGCGCCGTCCGCACTTTTGATCGCTGTCGGCGAGCTGAGAAATGAGAGTGAATTTACATCTGATTGAGCTAAGTAGATAGGAATAACTATTTTGAACTGATTAGAGTAAAAACAAACAGATTTTTTCAAAAACTTGGTAGATACCGACAAAAAATGCCAACACTCCAGTCCAGATTCATGTACTGAATCCATTGTATTTTTTTTTCGCGTCGGTGTCAGACACAATCTGTAACCATACTAGGTACGAGTATATAACACCCACGTTATTCTCCTAACCCATTTCTCTTAAGAAATTGCGGGAAATAACGGGCATTCTGTTTTGAAGGTTTTCTCGACTACAATGTTAGTGAAGGAATCTTTAAAAAGAGTTTTCTTTGTGTGATTTTATTTGCAACCCACGTCCGAGCGGAATTCAACTGTTCATCTATTGTGTCGAGCAGATGTCGTTCAGATTATCTCTTTGTACTGTTAGTTATTCTAATCTAATCTTTGTGATTCTTTACCAGTTTTATCCATTAGCCTTCAAAGAAAGAATAAGTAAGCATTTTCTGGACCCGCTCATTTCACCGTAGACCATGAGCTCTTCGGCAAACTGTGGATGACCACAGCTAACCAGTAGATTTGATCGAAATCAAAATCTAGCAATTAGTTAAAAAAATAAAAGACTTTTTGTTTTGTGAAAGTCTTTTTAAGTTCAAATTGATCAATTTGCTAAAGCGACTTATTTGTTCGTTCTAGCTAACTTTAGTAATATTTTGATTCGTTGAGTTTCTTCAGTGTCTTTCAATCACCAGTTTCTTGAAATCACAGCTCTTTCTACTTATTATACAACGTTTCTTTAAATTGGTCAAGCTATCTTTCGCTAAATGTTTGTTGCGATCGCTTTTCTGACAGTTCGCTTACAAACAACCACCTCCACATTTTGACAACTACATGAATGGAGAAACAGCACTTCCAATAACAGTTCGGCAAGACTTGGTACCTTCGCTTTGATCTCGACAAGACTATGGAAACATTCTCAATATTAACAATATCATCAATTCTGAAACAATATCTTATAGTAGCATATAAATACTAAGAGTGCAGAACACAAAATGAAAATGAAGGAGAAACACCACTGACAATAACAGTTTGACAGGGGAACATACTGATCTTGCCAACTCTATGGCAACATTTTCAACAGTAACAATATCATGAATTGTGAGACAATATCTTATACTAGTATATGTAGAAATGTGGGATTTGCGGGGCAAGTAGAATGCTAAACAGTTTACTTATGGTTTTTATTTCACACGACACAATTAAAATCTTCAAAAATAATTTAGAACGTCCTCTCGTCTTAACTCTCAAACTCCAACCCCCAGTCTACTGACATTTTGCCTTCTGCCCTTTTCTCGCACTGTCATTCCTTCTCTCTCGCCGCGTTGCATTCCATTCCTCATGGATAAACACTCATCCTACATTCGGCCATCCTGCTCTCATATCTGTCCCCAGATATGCATACGCTCCACACATGATACTCTTCCACACCTCATTCACATAGCAGCTATACACACTCACTGCAACTGGCATAACTTTCCAAATTCACCATACCTTAACTTAAACAATATACTTACTACCAGACCTTAAGTTCTAAACTAAACACAGTGTTACTAAATTAGAACATTGTCCCATATTTTATACCTAAATAAGAACACACAACAAAAATATATAAGTAAGCATAGAAAATCTTATTAAATCCTAATAAATTAACTGCAATTAACACCATTAACATAAAATTACTTTGCTAATGCATCCACTTACAAACCACAACAAAAGAAAACAATAACAAATTGAGTCAAACACTAAATCTATTTTGAATTTACAAAATAGCCTTGTACTATCCAAACTTGTATCACCTAGCAATATATAACACATAACTTGGTATTCGTGAGGACACTGAGCAGTGCTATCTAATACAGCTAAACAATACACACACATGACAACACATTTAAAACAAAAAATAAAATAAACAACAAACAACACTCTTTTCATTCGTCGTTACCTGGCCATTTTTTCATGTTATCTGCTGAACTAGATGTTCTCTTTGACCCTTCCGTGGTATCATATAATTTCTCAACATCGTATCTGTCATTTCGCTTGACCTTAATAATCCTGTAGGGTCCAAGGAATTTAGGTTACACCTTTAGACCTGGGCCGAACTGAGTTCTCTTGATTGCAACTAAGTCATCTAGCTCATATGATGAACTAGGTTTTCTCTTCTCATTATAAGCCTTTTTATTCTCATCTTGTACTTTTTGAATTTGCTGCTTGGCCTTCAGTCTCACGTTCTCTCTATTTTCATCATAACTGCTGATAACTTCTTGCTGTAATAAGGTAACTATATCAATATCCTCTTTACATCTCATTTTTGTTCCAACCAGTAATTGGAATGGAGTGGTGTCTATAGATCTCTGGTAAGTACTATTAAGGGCTCTTTGGACACGACTCACGTGCTTGTACCACAGAGATTTATCCTCTATACACAGCTTGGTTAACATAGGTATTAATATACGATGAACCCTCTCTACTTGTCCATTCCCCCGAGGCACTCCAGTAGTAATCTTGACATGCTGGATATTTTCTTCTTTACAATACTCTTCAAATTCCCCACTGGTGAAAGCTGTACCTCTGTCTGTTATAATCCTAGTAGGATTACCGAAAACCTGCTGATGAAATCTTAATTTATTCAACACTTCTGCACTTGTTGTGGACTTAGTAGGAAAAAACCATGTAAACTTAGTAAACGCATCAATCATGGTAAGTATATAATTATATTGTTTTCTTGTTTTAGTAAATGGTCCTATATGATCTAAATGCAATGTATGCAGGGGTATTCCTTCTTTATCTAATGGGTTCAAATAGCCCTCTTGTTTTCCTTCTTTTCTTGTTGCTAATAAACAAGGTATACAACTTAAAACTACTTCCTCTATTCTTTTATTCATGTTTCTTATGTAGTAATCTTTTCCTATGGCTTCTTTCATCTTTCTTAATGAAAAGTGACCGTTTAGGTGCACCCTTTTTATTATTTCTTTCTCCAAAATCTTTGGAACTACTAATCGTTTCTCCTCACCTTTATACAAAATACCATTATCAATCCAGAAGTAATTATATTGACCATCTTTCATAATCAGATAATCAGCTGTCTAATAGCATTGAGTTCTTCATCTGTTTCCTGTCCGACTCTTATCTCTTCTTGCAGACTTACCACAGCAACAAATGGGTTTCTGCTGAGAGCATCTGCATGCTGCATCATACTGCCAGATCGGTGTTCGATCTTATAGTCATACTCATCTAGCATGAATGCCCATCTAGCCACTTTTGCCGTCAAATCCTTCTTTTTTAATGTCTGTTCAAAAGCTTTACAATCTGTAACGATTTTAAAAGAAATTCCATATAAATAGTGTCTAAACTTCCTGACAGCTGCCACAACAGCAAGCGCTTCCAGTTCGTAGCTTGAGTATTTACTTTCAGCGTCAGTCGTCTTATGACTCATGTAATGCACCGGATGCAGTTCTCCATCTGGATGCAATTGCAGTAGTATTGCGGCCAAACCATGACTTGACGCATCGGTGTGCAACTCCGTAGGTAAGTTGGGGTTGTAGATTTTCAATACTGGATCACTGGTCAGCTTTTCCTTCAATGTTTTGAAAACACATTGTTGTTCGTCTTCAAATTTAAATGGAACATCCTTTCTTAACAAATTTGTTAATGGTCTAGCAATCTTAGCATAATCTTTGATATACTTCCTGAAATAAGATGTTAGGCCAATGAAACTCATAATTTGATTAACATTTTTAGGTTCAGGGTACCTTACAACGGCTTGCACCTTTTCTGGGCTTGGTCTAACTTCACCATTCTTGATCAAATGACCCAGATATTCAATCTCATGGCTAATCAATTTCACCTTTTTCCAATTAACTTCAAGTCCATATTGTGAGGCTACTACAAGCATTGGAAAGACTTACTCAGGTGTTAGAAACACCTGAGTAAGTCTTTCCAATGCTTGAATTTCCGTTTCAGCTGGAATTACAATGTCATCAATAAATATTGCCATAATTCTTTTTGCTATTAACTCTCTGAAAATAATGGAGACAAATCTCATAAAATATTTAGGCGATATGGACAGACCAAACGGTGCACGCAGAAATTCGAATTGCCCATGATGAGTTATGAAGGATGTATATTGCACTGACTCCTTGCTTAACCTAAGATGGAAAAATGCGTTTTTAAGATCCAACACGCTAAATATTTTTGCATCTCTCAAATTATCAATCAAGTCCTCAATGATTGGCAACGGGAATTCATCTTTGACCATCTTCTTATTTAGTAAACGGTAGTCCACACAAATTCGGGCATCTTTCTTTTTCACAAGTACCAAAGGACTAGAATACTCAGCAAAACTCACCTGTATAATTCCATTTTGCAACCATTCATCTATTTGCTGCTCTACTACCTTTTGCTCCATGTGTGATATCCTCCGTGGTCGCTGGGCTATTGGCACATCGTCTTTCAATACTATCTTCATCTCGATTGGAGCTTCCCTCGTCTGAACAGGCTTGTTACGTGCAGCCATCATCTCGTGCATTTCTTTGGTGTTCGTGGCATCCGGGAATTCCTTCAGCACGGCTGCCTTCAGTTCCTCGTAGGTTTTGTGTACTTTTTCCGTCTTGAGCCACAGCCCTGCTGTTCCCGTCAAAGACCTACGTGCAATGATAAGCCGTTGCTTCGCAGTCCATTCAAATATCTCCGCGTTGTCATCGAGATCTTGAGCCCATTTCGTGGATGCATAGATATGGTCTTCACCACTGAATTGAGTCACTTCAAACATGTTGGAAAATGCGTCTTTACCGTCTTTATTTTCCGCCATCGTCTTTCGCCTTTGTAATACGTCTTTGGTCTTTATAATGTGTCTTCCTTTCGTCTTTGTCGTAATTTTTTCACCGTTTTTTACGTGTCACGATCGTCTTTTTTTTCAACGTTTTTCCTTCTTCGAACCAAATGCCCGCAATCCCGGACGAGCCCCCAAAATGTAGAAATGTGGGATTTGCGGGGCAAGTAAAATGCTAAACAGTTTACTTTTGGTTTTTATTTCACACGACACAATTAAAATCTTCAAAAATAATTTAGAACGTCCTCTCGTCTTAACTCTCAAACTCCAACCCCCAGTCTACTGACATTTTGCCTTCTGCCCTTTTCTCGCACTGTCATTCCTTCTCTCTCGCCGCGTTGCATTCCATTCCTCATGGATAAACACTCATCCTACATATATAAAGTAGATACTAGGAATACATTACACTGGAGGAGTATAAATACCATCTTCAATAATTGAAGATGGTATTTATACTCTTCCAGTGTCAATAACAGGGCCAAGTACTCCTTGATCTTGCGAACTCAATATATTTTCATTGAGTTTTCAACGGTAATAATATTATGAATTCAGAAATAATGTCTTTATAAACATAGTATTAGAAGGTACAGAAGCCAGGCAGAGTACTAAGCAAAAAAGCCAACAATTTCATCAATTTATTATGAAAACAATATCTTTGCTAATTATTTACATTTAAAGTACTAAGAATAAAGCAAATAAATCTTCAAAAGCTATAAGGCAGGCTGTAAATAGACATAGATTACAAAACCAAAATGCGAAAGTAAAAGAGTTATACTCCTTAATCTTGATAATAAAATATTATCTGATCATCAAGAGATAGTTAACATTTTCTCGAACACGTTTGATCAACCTGAACATTAGACGAAATAGATTCTTTTGAATAAGCTCTAAAAAAGCGAGGTAGTGTTGACAGAGTAGACAAAGAAATGACATGCGAACTAGTTATGACATATGAAATTAAGAAACTAGCCAATTCAATGACTATTAAGAAATCTTCTGGACATGATGAAATACCAATACAGACAATTAAAGATCATATCGACAAGGACAATCTCGCACAACTCATCAATACGTGTAGAAATATGAGTATATTTCCTGAACAACTCAAGATAGCAAGGGTCTTACTAATTTATAATAAAACCGGCCAAGTGCGAGTCGTACTCGCGCACGAAGGGTTCCGTACCATTATCGCAAAAAAATCACGTTTGTTACGGCAACAGAAATACATCATCTGTGAAAATTTCAACGGTCTAGCTATCACGGTTCATGAGATATAGCCTGGTGACAGACGGACAGACAGACAGACGGATGGCGGAATCTTATTAATAGGGTCCCGTTTTTACCCTTTGGGTACGGAACCCTTAAAAAGGTTACAAAGTAGATCCCAACAATTATATACCGATTACTTTGTTACCAATAATTTCAAAAATCTTTGAGAAAATCCTTAAAATGAAACTTCTAAGACATCTAAATAGAAATAAAATTCTTAATCACAATCAATTCGGTTATCAGAAAAATGTGGGGACAAGTGACGCAATTAATAGTTTAATGAAAAATATTTAGCGGAATTAATGATAAATTAAAAGTTGGACTATTCCTTGACAAAGTAAATCATAAAAATACTACTATTAACAAATATGGAGCATTATCCAGTAAGAGCACCGGTTTTAAACTTATTCAAATCTTAATTGGAAAACCGGAAGCAATACGTACAAATAAAGTCGAAGAAGAAAACTGTGATAAAATTTACACATCGGGACTTAAGGTTACACTAGTCGAAAATTCTTCCATACAAACGTAGTCTAGGGATTATTCCACTGTTTGACGATGTACGTTCAAAATAAAAAGTGATATCAGTTTGTCTCATCATTATCTAGCCCTGTATGGAAGCAAAAAATTAAAAAAAGAAAATATTTGAAAGTTATGAGCGACGAAAGTTCCACATTTTGACATTAATTTTAACCCATTTTTGGGCGCGAATAAATACGATAAGAAGACGGAAAATTGCAAAACGGCCTCCATACAGGGATAGATTAGTAGTTCAACAATGTAAATAATTTTATTTTGAACCGATAGATTTAGTCGTTTTTTCATGATATCTAGACTGCCAAAGGTCTGTTTATAAAATTTCGCGCGCTCGGTTTCGTCCTAAGTCTTTAACCATTTCGCTACAAATTTGCAAAAGTGTGTATTCGTACGCGAACTAGCTTCCTACTGCTCATCACAGCATCTATCTCTTCCACACGTGTTGTCGGTTGATATAACATGCATTTTAACCCCGCGCACAAAATAGTTCGTGCTGTAGACTAGTGTACCCTTAATAAATAAATACAAAATACAGTAGAAAGGAACGAAGGCAACAATATCATCAATTGTGAACAATATCTTTACTAGCATATAAAGTACTAGGCGCACATTAGACAGGAAGAGTATAAGCAACGCTAAACAGATGGTGGTCGGGTCGTTAGCGCCACACAAACACATCGGGTTTATTGTCTAGACTTCATTGTTAGGCGTGATGTTAACAATCACGGTATTTATAGCCATCCATGCGGTTCTGGGCGAAAATAAGCATTCTGTCGAGATACATCAGATCTGGGCAGTCTTGTTATCATCGGGTTCTCTATATTCTATACGATGCAGACAAGAATATATTGGCTTGAAAATAACGTTTCGACTAATATAATTTTTCGACCAAATAAAAGCGGTTTTGTTGTGTTCTTTAAGAACTATTTTGTGGTTATAATCTGCCAAATACCTATTATTTACATCTTCCTGCATTTGTCATGATATTTGGGTTTGGCGCAATACGTTTTCTTCTACCATTCCTTCCGTTCAACCGTCAAGATATAATTACGCTGATTCTACTGTTTGCATCATACTTATATAAGGCATATAAGCGGTGTCTGTGGACTATGGCAGAAAAAAAACTACAAATGCATGAAAAAAAACAATAGACGTAGAAAGTTAATGATTCCTTTTTTCGACAGTAAATACTATGCCGCGAATTTGATTTATATTTATTTATACCACCATAAAAATAGCAGAATGTTTGGTTTTAATTAACAAACCGTGTGAATATATCGGCCGTTTCAATAAAACGAGGTATATGGCGGAAACTTTTGTTTTATTTTACAGTAAAACAACCATTTTAACTGAAACACTCTGAAATGTATTGCAATCCCCTCAATCCATATTTGTATTGTAATCCCTTGTTTGGGATTACTGCAGGGTTGCCAGAAATGCTGTAACGTTTTTTTTTTATTTATAAAGGGTTTGCTCTTGACTCTAGTCTAGGTCATAGGTGACAGAGACAGAGTCTACGATGGAGTGAGCTTACCCAGAAGAAGCCTGTTCACTCTAACTTTGAAGAGATTCGGGTTGAATGCGTTCAGAAACACAGACGCAGGTAGTGATTTCCATTCATTCGCTGTGCGCATTATAAAGGATGTTTGGAAGCGCTTGGTTCGAATTGGTGGAATGGCAACAAGGTAAGGATGATAACTTGCAGTGCGTCTAGATGTCCGATGGTAGAAGGGGGCTGGTGGGATGAGGTCGTGGAGTTCTTGAGCACAAGTACAGTCTGTAGAAGACCGACAAGCAGGCAACTTTGCGGCGATGAGCCAAGCTGTGTAGCTTGGCGTCCACCAGTTCAACGTCGCCAATGAGCCTCTTGGCTCTGCGTTCCACTGAGTCAACGAGTCAACAAGTTTTGGAACTTTAAGATGGAATTTATGTGAGATCGTAATTAAAAAGGTCTGTGTTTTCTGGATACATGTAGATTTTTTTCCGTCTCTAAAACTCTATTACCTTGCCTCAAATTCACCACATATATATCTCTCTCGCTGAAAAACTAACAATAATAATATAAAGTTATTATTATTATTTCGTTTATTCAAATATGTACACATTTTAAATTTACATTTTTAAATATTTCTTTATAAAAACAAATCATAAAAAAAAGACATTTAAAAATATAAAAAATAGTGGTTGTCCCCGGTATCGGGAACAGGGTCCAAGCTATCGGTGGTTAGGGCTCCAGAGACAGGAACCTCCTCACAATGCGAGCCGTATCGAGGAGTACTGCCTTCTGTATCAGACCTTTGATCCAACCGCCCAATGCCGCCTCGACAGATGGTCGTCGAGGCTCTTGGCCATCAGGCCGTTGGCCGTAACGACAATCGGCACAATGATCGCCGAGTCCACATTCCACATGTCGACAACCTCGTGTGCTAAGTCAAGATACTTGATTTGTTTCTCTTTCTCAGCTTTCACGAGGTTCTCGTCATGCGGGATGGTGACATCGATTATCATTGTGCGGCGCGCTAATCGGTCTATCACCACTATATCTGGCTTATTGGCAACAATACTCCTATCAGCGATGATAGATCGATCCCAGTACAACGTGACATGGTCATTTTCGAGAACTGGGTCGGGCACATACTTGTAATACGGTACCTCCGATTCCACTAGATTGTACTTTAAAGCAAGTTGCTGGTGAACAATCCTGGCCACTTGGTTATGCCTGTGTAAGTACTCGCCGTTAGCCAGACGAGAACAACCAGAGATAATATGTCTGATGGATTCACCCGGACGGTGGCATGCCCGACATATTATTATTATTATTTCCTTTATTTAACAGTTTTCTTATTATTTACATTTTTAAATATTTTTATAAAATAAATTAAAAAACAAAAACATTTAAAAATATAAAAAATAGAGGCCCACCGGTATCGGGAACAGGGTCCAAGCTACCGGCGGTCAGGGCTCCAGAGAGAGGAACCTCCTAACTATACGAGCCGTGTCCAGCAGTACTGCTTTCTGGATCAGGCCCTTGACCCAGCTGCCTAACGAGAGCCTTATTATTATTATTGTTAGTTTTTCAGCGAGCACCTGCTCTGCTTACTGAATTTGTTTTATTTCAACGAGGCTGTATAACAAATAAATGATTTTGAAAGTTCGTTTATGTGCTTAATAATGAAGACTTTTATACGAAAAACCTTTGCTGAATATTAAATAGCTGGATTTAGTCTTTTGTAGCGTTAACCGTTTATTATATTCAGTTTTGTTTTAACTAGGTAACGTTACTTAAATACAAATCTGCTAGTTGAATAATACGGGGCTTCTAAATTGAACATTAGAATTGCTTGTCTAATATTACTTTAGCATAAGCACTTAACAGACTTCAATATTAAAGTGGAGTTTGATAAGTTGTCAACTTCAAATTCTCAATTTACAAATCGGCAGCCTTATTGCGTAATGAATTCGGCAAGGCAAGGGGCAAAGACTATGAATAATTGACCAATCACATAGACGGAAATCGACATCGCGTCTTTCATCTCTCATGTGATTGGTCGATGTTTCATACTCTTTGCCCTTTGCCTTGCCGAATTCATTATGCACTAAGACTGCAGGGGAGATAACACTTTTTACCGTCTGAATTCAAATCTTGCTTATCCTCCTAAGTATTTATCGTATATACCGACTCCACCAGCACACATTTCCGATATAAAAACACATAAACCAATGAATCTTTCAATATTAATCTCATAACCGACCATAGACCCATCATACATTAATTAATCAATTAATATTATCCGTAGACTATTAAAAACTGCTCTGCAAACTTTAATGGACACTGCGTCTACAATAAATTGATTTCAACGCCAAATATGAACATGGCGGCATGGCGGTAAGCGCGCCGTGAAATGAAATTGTGTAATGAACAAAATTGTTTCATTTGTTTCCTTCGTTGTTAATTATAATTTATGGAAGTATTGTGGCATAAGCTGTTATTTAGCTTGATGTGGTATGGAGCGATAATCTTTTGAATAAAAAAAATATATTTTCATTATGTAAATGCACCAACCCGCACTGGGCCCGCGTGGTGGATTACGGCCCTTTCCCTCTCACAGAGAGGAGGCCTGTGTCCCAGCAGTGGGCACATTAATAGGCTGATGATGTGATGTGATGTGTAAAGGCTCGCGCTGGACCAATATCTCTCCATAATTTAAGTGAGAATATGGTCGATGGTGTAGCACACTAGTCAAGAAGAAACCTATTCACTTTTGACTTAAAGACCCCGAGGTTCTAGCTATCGGGAAACACATGCTCCGGCAGGGAATTCCACACCTTCGCTGTTATTTATTTAAAATTTCATGCAACATGCAAGTACATAGGCGGACTAATATAACTGACGGTACAGTCAACCAAGGGTGGTGGAGAGATAACATGGCAGGTGCATAAAAATTGAAATAATTATTGAAGTAAAATTGAATAAATTGTAGCTAAAATAAACATACATGTTTACATACATATTTACTATAATAAATACCTTTATATATATATATATATACATTTATAAATATACATATATAAATATAATTAGAAAGGCACTGCTAATTGTGTAGAAAATAATGTCGCAACTTCCGCTTAAATGCATATTGACTGGTGGCCGTCCTGATATCGAGAGAAAGCGCATTCCAGAGAAGAATGGGCTGAATATGAAAGGAATAATTAATAAAATCATAAGTATGAGAAGGACAAAGCAAGAGAAGATTGTTAGACGAACGCAGATTCCTAGCATGTGAAGCATAACTAAAGTGTTTCCAAAACGTATGGGTGGGATGTCCCCTATGTACCGATGGCGCATCGCCATACGTCTTGTAGTCCGATGATGAAACGAGATATCGGAATTAGGTCATGCAATTACAACGCACACTCCCCGAAATGCAACCGATAAAAAAACCGACACGCTGGCAACTCGGCGACAATGTTCAAGTATATAATGTATTTGATAGTCCGGAAAACATATTTTGCTTAACTTTTTTTCATAAGTCTGTTGGGGGGCGACTACCAAACTTGCCGTTTGCAGCTGAGTACCTGTATTTTACAAGGAGCGACTGCCCGTCACACCCCAGTAACTAATAGTAATCTTTATTCACAGATAGGTGATGTTTGATTTTGGGCCATCACTATGTACACTACATTGACAAATAGGAAAAAATAAGGGAATTCCATAAAAATAATATCAAATCAATATAAAGAATGGTACAGGCCAATGGTATTCTAATAAACAGATACGTTATACAGTCACAAAACAATCGAAAAAAGTGTTCCGCGAAGCAGCGGCAGCACACATACACACTTTTCATTCATCTGACATTTCACTACAAGTCGAAAGGGATGGCTTGATAAAACCAACAAGAAAAAAAGTGACAGCTAGTGTTTGTCACTTGCGTGTGAATGTCTACAAACATTATTCTGACCACCAATGTTTCTTTTCTTTTGACGTTTAGTGACATAAACTAAGAGAAAAGTCACAATTGTGACGTATTCGAGTCTTCACAAAGCGCGCGCTCATAACATATCTTTTTACTAGAACATCATTGGTTCAGGCGTACAAAAATTATAATTTGAAAAATTATAAGTCAATCTTTGGGTGATGCAGAGACAAATAGTGGTAGGTGCAATAACGATTCTAAAATGCATTTCACATCACATCACATCATCAGCCTATTGATGTTCCCACTGCTGGGACACAGGCCTCCTCTCTGTGAGAGGGAATGGGCCGTTATCCACCACGCAGGCCCAGTGCGGGTTGTTGGATGTCGCATGTCTTCGAATTATTGGTTCTAGGACATGCCGGTTTCCTCACGATGTTTTCCTTCACCATTTTGAGAGCATTGGTGATGAAATTATTTACACAAAGTAAAGCGCCTGCCTGGGCTCGAACCCACGACCTACAACATGTAAGTCGCGGCCGATACCACTGGGCCACCACTGCTCTCATTGACTTGTCTCAAAATGCATTTAAATACAAGAAATAAATAAATACAATTTAATTATACAAAAAATCCTAAAACAAATAACCTTTCCATCATCGGACTACAAGACGTACGGCCATGCGCCATCGGTACATGGTGGACATCCCTCCCATACGCACAAAGCGTTTTGCTAATACTTTCATTGTGCGTACAGCTAAGGAGTGGAATTCCCTTCCGGGGTCTTTGTTCCCTGATAGCTACAACCTTGGGGTCTTTAAGTCAAGAGTGAATAGGTTTCTTCTAGGCAAGCATGCTTACCGTAGACCACGTCATCGCTTAACATCAGGCGAGATAGTGGTCAAACGCGAGTCTATAGACTATAAAAATAAAACTAGATATAGGAATATACTTAACAATTAATTGAAATATACTTTTCTAATAATTTCTTTATTGCCTTTATCAAGTTACGAAAACTGTTTATTGAAAAATCCAATAACCTGTTACGATAAAGTTAGCAAAGTTCAGATTCATATTCCTTTGAGAAAAACCTTCAATAAAAACATGAAACAACTTGTTTGAGGAAAAATATTTCAACTTCCTTTGGGGAGTTGCCTCAAACTATTTGATTTTGGATGCCTTTTTTGGGAATCCTTTTCCCATAAGTTATTCTACTGAAAGCCATCATAAATTACCTTGAGTAGTGGTCGTAAGCGCTCCTGCTCAGCGTGAGGTCTTGGGTTTGATTGGTGCATCGAGCAAACTGTTAGTAGAATTTTCATGTGGAGGTTTTCAGCAACGACCTTGAAGCGGCTGGATTAGTGCCAATCTGATGATTTGCCACATATTGCGTACCAGCGTGAAACGGCTATTAGTTCTGCGAGCAGTCCACTGTCACTTATGTTTGGCAATTCTTCGGGCCGACCTTGGTTCTCTTGCGGATGTCTTCACTTCTGATTCAATCACGCAAGGAAACGCCGAGCATAGGTCTCTCCATTGCCCTTTGGGTGACGTTAAGCCATCTGATGAGGCCCATTATGAGCGCACGTTTGGGTTCCATACATCATCACACACTGGTCATAGACTTTCGTCTTGAAACACAAGTTGGACAAGAAGATAACGCATAACTTTCCGAACGCTATCCAGCCAAGTCGGATTCGACGATTGACCTCTTTCTCGAAGCTGGACCTACCTAATTGGACCGTTTTAAGGTACCTACTTAAATGGTCTAAATTAGTTTTATAAAGAGAAAGGCCTATCAGCTTAGCCTAAATTCACTCTCCCCAAGTACCTATTGGGAAAGACTTATCTACGTTATAAAACGACGCCAAATATTTCAGAAACTAAAATACGACTTCAAATTCAAGGTTTTTGCTTATCAGCAGATTTTATCTTAATCGAGCGAGATTTGACTTTAAATCCCTTGCAGAGAGTTCGAAATCGAAAAGATTTATCAAATTTAACTGCCTATAAAGACAATATCGATAAAGAAGGCTTCGGATGACATTTTGTTAAAGACTTTGTAATCTTTAGTGAGGTCTTCTTAAATGTTCTGAAACAAGTCGTTTAGCGTTACATGTCTTTGAGAAAACTGTAACATTTTTTTTGTCAGAAAATTCAGGGAGTATATTAAGTTAAATGACTTTTTTTTTTTTTTGCGTGGAGAAATGCTCATGCATACTGCACTACCACGGGGAGATAGTGCAGTTATGTGGGACTCTAACCCACTAAAACTCCACGGTGTCCTCCAGTGCCGCTTATGGCGGGAACACGGGCACGCGTTAGCACTCACCGCGAACCCACCGCGGCTGTCCGTCACCGGACCCTCCTCGGGGGAGTACCCCCCATCACCGGCGCACCAGAGCACACTGTACGCCGTGACCACCCCAGGGACCAATTCAGCACATGGGTGCCAGACGACCCCGTGTATGGCACTCTTGGTCCCACTGTGACGGGTCGAGGTCAATGGCCCCGCCACCTACCATTTTGCGACCGCAGGGCATATGGAGAGCGGCTAACGCTATACTGACACTCCTCTTCCCCTGCGGCCCCAACGCGTCTGCCATCAGACGGTGGCGACCCCGTCTAGGCCGCGGAAGGTAGGGAGAGTGGCGCACCTCAATACCGGCACTCCTCTCCCGCCGCGGCCTCCAACCCTCAGCCGCGATATCGTATGGGACCTGGGAATCTCCATAAGACATCGCGGCCCGCCTCAGTTGCGATGTCGCCTGTTACAAAGCGGCACCGCAACCTACTAGTTGGCCGCTACGTCGTCGGCTTAATCGGCAAAAGCCCTGACGAGCGGCCCCCCCTCGGGTTCCTCTTCGCTACACCGTGGGTGACCAAGCCACGGTTACTGAGCCACCCCCGCCTCGACAAAGCGGGAACCCACCGAGGGGGAAGTCAAATATCTACTAGGTTGGTTTCCTATATGGTGCTACATAAACATACAAACCTATATGAATTCACGACTTTATCTCTTGGGTGTAAACAGAAACCGCGAATCGCCACCTGCTATGGATGCTTACATACCTTACCAACTCCTTTTGGAGTGGTGCTTCCCCTAATCTTAAAACTTCAGCTATAATATGTTGACACAATTTTAATCCTTCAAGCGTCTCACATCGTATCTCATACAAGCATATAACTTACTATTTTTTTCTGGATTCCTGTTCTACCAAATAAATTGAGATGCCAAGATAGAGCTGTCCAAAATAATGACGTTGTAACAATTCATAAAGGTTGGGACAAAAAGCTGTTATTACTCACAAGCTTAAGCTCGGTTACGCACTAAATCCGATCCGAGTCCGTGATTTAAGTGCCGAGTTCTACCCGAATGGAAAATGTTCTGAATTATGACAGAAGGAGTTCGGATGTAGTGCGTAAGCTTCCCTACAAGAAGTACTACGGCTATTTCGGCACCGAAATTTCTCGGATTCGGATCGGATGTAGTGCGTAACCGCCCGTACATTACCTTGCTTTAGTATGCGTGTCCAGCAACTAGTAAACAATTTTTCAGTTAGGCAGAAAGTCAAGATTTAAGATTAGTGTAATGTCGCTCTAAATTCCCCATATCGCTTATTATAAACATAGTCTACAAAAACCTTATTCTAAAGCACAAACAACAAAATGGTCCACAATATCCCCTTACACGTTACACGTGTCTCTTCTAACTTTTCAATAGGCTCCATAATTCATAGGCTTCTATTTGTCCCACATTTGTCCCGTGAATAGGAAATGCGTCCGTCACATGGCGAGCCGGAACCATGGGCTCTTTTGTGGCGAACACAATGGCATGGAACTCGGGTGGACAGTGGAACAGGGTCATAATGAAGTCGAGTGAGCATTGGGCATTTGACAAAGTGAGGTTTTGTGTGTTAGATTAATTAAGTGAACTAATATTTATAATGTCTGTGGCAGTTTTGACGGTATTTGAGTAGAAATGTATCGTCGTGCGATATTTTATATTTACAATTTTTTATGTAGTCTGTGTGTAATCTAAACTTGCAAGTAAAGGGTACACTAGTCGACGGCACGAACTATTTTGTGCGCGGGGTTAACATGCATTTTATATCAACCGACAACACGTGCGGAAGAGATAGATGCTGTGATGAGCAGTAGGAAGCTGGTTCGCGTACGAATACACACTTTTGCAAATTTGTAGCGAAATGGATAATGATTTAGGACGAAACCGAGCGCGCGAAATTTTATAAACAGACCTTTGGCAGTTTAGATATCATGAAAAAACGACTAAACCTATCTGTTCAAAATAAAATTATATGCATTGTTGAACTACTAATCTATCCCTGTATGGAGGCCGTTTTGCAATTTCCCGTCTTCTTATGGTATTTATTTGCGCCCAAAAATGCGTTAAAATTAGTGTCGAAATGTGCAACTTTCGACGCTCATAACTTTCAATTTTTTTTTTTTTTACTTTTTTGCTTCCAATTTGGGCTAGATAATGATGAAACAAATTGATATCACTTTTTATTTTGAACGTACATCGTCAAACAGTGGAATAATCCCTAGACTACGTTTGTATGGAAGAATTTTCGACTAACCTTACAGATCTACTTCCCGGTGTTCGATTTAGCTGAAGTTTTGCACACGTTTGTTTCTGTCACAGTGCAATTTTTTTGTATAAAAGCTGTTATCATTCAATACAGTGTGGAGACGACGATACGACAATAATTTCCACTTCATGTACGAGTATCGATTAACATTCCCAGTCTGCATTTAAAAATATATACAATAGTTTAGTCAATATAGGTAGTTTGACTATCAAAGCATAGTGCTTACATTTTTTATTCAAGATTTATTCGATAGTTGCTAACTTGTCGTATGCACTAGTTACGCCAAGATTGTCGTATTGTCATCCCCACACTGTATTATAGTGGTGTTGATAGTAATCGTGGTCAAGCGCGAGACTATGAATAGATAATAATAAAATAAAAAATCTGTGATTGTTACAGGTTCCAGCAGAAATTAGCAGGAATGAATATTGTTTTGCAATTAACTTACATTTTACTTGTTTTTTATGAGACTTTAATGTAGGATTGCGAAAATATGGTTCGTCTTTATAGCCTATGTTTATTTGTGTCAAAACACCATGTACTTTCCAAGGACCCTATATTTTTAACATCTTTTAAATAGACTCTTAAAATGCGGATCCTTACAATTTCATTGAACCATTATACGACGTAATAACTTAATACAATGCTAACTACGCAACATTACCTATTCAGCCAGCCCTCTTTTAACCAACAGAGGTCATCACAAAAGAGGTTATGAACAAAAAGGTTCACACCTGCGCGGGCACATAAAACGGCGGCGCACAAAACGATCGCGACGCCGTTAAAGTGGGTAGTACGTGTTTATTATAGCGGTAACCCATCTTACGACGAATAAAAGACATCCGGGTACGTCTCTTGATCAATGAATGGAATAGGTACCTACCTAATCGTTAAATGAAGAATTTAATTTAATTATTACTGAGCAGTGGTGGCCCAGTGGTATCGGCCGCGACTTTCACGTTGTAGGTCGTGGGTTCGAGCCCAGGCAGGCGCTTTACTTTGTGTAAATTATTTCATCACCACTGCTCTAAAAACGGTGAAGGAAAACATCGTGAGGAAACCGGCATGTCCGGCAGGTTCTACCAATAACTCGAAGATATGTGACATCCACCAACCCGCACTGGGCCCGCGTGGTGGATTATGGCTCATTCCCTCTCACAGAGAGGAGGCCTGTGTCCCAGCAGTGGGAACATTTATAGGCTGATGATGTGATGTGTGATGTGATTACTGAAAGGGAAGGTTTGAGGAAGGGTATCGATAAAATTATTTGTAAAAATTCATTGTTCCTGGCCCTGCTGTGTTGTGTTTGTGCCGAATAAATGTATTCTATTCTAAAATACACATAAATGTTGACTCCGCTTTTAATCTTTATGAGAAAGAAACATAGATTAAGATATCTTAGCTTTCAAAACCTACACGTAGAAGTGCTTACTTAGAGAACTTAACTTGGGCTTCAAGTGTGGCCATGATTTTGAATAGATACAGTAAGTAGTCTCTTGGGAACCTACTTATGGAGCGATTTTATCGATCGCTGCATATATAATACATTCATTTAGCTTCTATATTATATTATATTTATTTATTTTTCAATGTCTTTAATAGTTCCTAGGTACTGTGTGAAAGAGACATGCTGCATCGAGTCCAAGTAAATGAGCATTCAATAAATTGGTATAAAGGTTGCGGTAACGTGGGGATTAATCACAGCTGCTTAAGTTGATCTCAAAGCAACGCTTCTTCAGTTTGATTCGTGGACGGTCATTACATACCGAGTTACATCAGTACCTCGAAAAGAATTTCAAGCTGTTGTTTCCGGCTATCATTTGAAGACTTTTGACAGTGGCTACGGTATTCAGATGCCTTATATTCTACTACCAGTCTTGGTAAGCAGTGTCGTGCTATCCAATTACTGGATTGTGGAGGTCACATATTATGCAGTCACTCCATGATATTCAGCTTACAGATTCTCAGCTGAATCCGGTTAGAGAGCAGAGAAGCAGATTGATTGAGGTGTAGGAACCCGTTCTTTATCACACAGACCTTCCAAGAGTAAAAGGCTCCAAAAGTTCCAGAACCGTTTGTTTTCCACTTTCTTTATCGTCCACAACCGCTGTTTTCGCGGCCTCAGCAATAATTCTTGTGATGACATGCGCAAGCCTTGTCCTCCAAAGTTTTGAACATAACATCTTCGTAACAATTGTTCGTTATAGGTACTTATATCTACATGTGATTGTTTGTTGGCAGTTTGTTTCCTATGTGTGTGTTTGAAGCTTTTACTTACAAAGATTATGTATATTCTTACTTTGTATACATCTTATTGCTGCCCAGACTTATGTTGATAAGGGCACAGATAATATAATACTAGCATACAGATGCCTCATCCCATACAAAGAAACCGTGCCGACGTAACTAGCGTTTTTCATCTGATCATACCGATTATCCACGGATATAGATGGTGATCTATCTGTCGCCGTGGAACGGAACCGAACGCGATCGATGTACAAAAAATAATCAGTATAATCAACACAGTACGTTGGCATGGTTTCTTTTTATGGGATGAGACATCACTGATAAGGGGAGTTGACAAAAATATATTAGGCTGTCAGTTAGATAATCTAAAAATATTAGACGCTTATTTTTAGGGTTCCTTACCCAAAGGGTAAAAACGGGACTCGCGATCCGTCTGTCTGTCTGTCCGTCTGTCACCAAGCCTGCTACCCCTGCCCCTCCCCCTCCTGCTGCAAGCTATCAGCATTCATGATATACAGCCGTATATCATGAATGCTGATAGCTAGACAGTTGAAATTTTCACAGATGATGTATTTCTGTTGCCGCTATATCAACAAATACTAAAAACAGAATAAAATTAATATTTAAGTGGGGCTCCCATACAACAAACGTGATTTTTTTGCCGTTTTTTTGCGATAATGGTACGGAACCCTAGAGGAGCTCGTGGCTAAATAATAACAGCCGCACGGGTCGATCATCAAGGTTAAGCAACGCTTGACGAGGTCGGTCAGTGGATGGGTGACCATTTCAACATACAGCAAAGGTTAAAAAGAAAAGGGAAAGAAAGCACGTTAAGCCGTTGGTCCCGGCTGTCATTTGAAGATCTTTGACAGTCGTTACAGGTAGTCAGAAGCTTGAGATCTGACACCAGTCTTGCCAAGGGGTACCGTGTTACCCAGTTACTGGGTTGTGGAGGTCAGATAGGCAGTCGCTCCATGTAAAACACTAGTACTTAGCTGAATCCGGTAAGACTGGGAGCCGACCCCAATATAGTTGGGAAAAAGGCTAGGCAGATGATGATGGTACGGAACCCTTCGTGCGCGAGTCCGAATCGCACTTGACCGGTATTTTTTCATTTTCAGCGTAAAAGAAAAATTACGACGATACAGTGTGTTGAAATATCGTGTGACGTTATGGTGTACTACATTTTATACTGACAAAGTGACGTCACAAGGCCCCACTCCTGAACTTTGATGCACTTTGTCACTTTTCATTTATTTAATTAAGCAAAAAATACGGTTCCAATATTATTTGAAAATCTCATTGACGGAATAAATAGGATCAAGGTTTTTTTACCCAGGCAACACCCCTATTGGGATGGTACCTAACTGACTTCTGACTTTTTCTATGATTTTTACAGGAGTTGATAACTTATGTGTTTTGTAGGGCAATATGAGATTTCCAGTTACAGTTTTTGTCAATTATAGTAACAATTTCTAAGATATTGAATTGGGGAACTTACATAGATGAGGCCAACAAATGTGGTAAAGCAATCAACGAAAATAATTTTACAATTCGTACCGCTCTAGCAATTTTCGCTAGCGAAAATTGAAGTATTATCAAGTACTTAACTGTCAATTTTATTTCTTTTAATACATTTTGATGACATTGAAAGCAGCCAAATGTTACGATAATTGACCGACCGAGCGCGAAACGCGAGCGAAGCGTCTGCGTTTCAGCTTGGGCAAAGAATCTTTCGTATGTCCGGCTGTTGTCCTTCACAGGTCGTATTTCTCAACTGATTTTCTTAAAATTTTATGGTTTTTTTTTGTCGATTCAATACTTCGAAATTTAAAATAAATAGACCAACTCGCGAAGTCTACAGCTCTCAGAGCCACTAGTTTTAAATGGCGCCCAACTGTTTGTAGTTCCGTCCTAGATTTAATTCTCTTTTAAATCCGGCAGTGGGCATTTCTAAAGAATATCTGTATATCATATAATTGAACAAACAAATAATGCACAAATTGATACAAGCTGCCATGTATTTTCAGCTGTACCGATGCATTTCCGTTCTGAGTACAGTGGCTCTCAACAGGGACATGTGGTATTGTACTACGCCGAGTTCGATAGGTAGTGCTAAAAGTACTTATAGTGCAATAGCGCTTGTAACTAATCTGATAAGGCTCGTGTAGGGAAAATTGTTTAGTATGGCAGGTAAATTACCTCTTTGATGGATTCCGTTCATACGAGTACAGTGGTTCTCAACAGGGACATCTGGTATTGTACTACGCAGAGTACGATAGGTAGTGCTAAAAGTACTTATAGTGCAATAGCGCTTGTAACGAATCGGATAAGGCTCGTGTAGGGATAATTGTTTAGTATGGCAGGTAAATTACCTCTTTGATGGATTCATCAAAGTATTAACATTAAAGTGTCTTTTAAATAGTTACAATTTATATTTTGACTTTGTATAAGCGTCTGACTGTATGTAAGATTTTTTATGTCATAACTTTTAAATTTTTCACAAGTATTGTGTTTTGTCATTGCGCAGGCGCTGCAGACAAGGACGCCGACGAGGAGGAGGGCCCAGCAGGAGGCGCGCCACCTTCCGATGACCACGAGGATGAACAGGAACAGACCAAGCACATCCTGCCGCTCACCAACCACCAACCTGTCGTGTGAGTACCTACAGCTTTATATTTGTTTTGGGGGTAACCTTTAAAAGACGCCTGGACCTTTGGAAGAGACCAGGGAGTGTGGGATTTTTTTAAACCACCTGGTGATCACCATCATCACATGGAACCCAGTGCCCTCTTGAAAGACGACCCCGGAACCCCCTCTGTGCAACGCCTGTTAGGGGAAATCCCTGGGGAGAGCAAAACGAAACGAAACGTTGTTTCGTTCTGTCTAAAATGCTGAAATATGTACCGGATCTTTTCTAGGCACGACAACGTGTTACGTTGCGGCATCGTAACGTGTTTTTTTACGACACGATAACGTAAATTTGGACGTCATGCCGCGCCTCGTTACCGGACCGTTCCACGTTGACGACGTCGTGTCGTGACTAGGGTTTGCAATCCCGCAGTATTTTTTTTCCAGCTGGAAATTTGCGGGCAATTTACCTTAGCAGCGGGATCCCGCTGGAATTCCCGCAAAAGATTTAAAAAATCTTCTACATGAATATAATAATGCTATTAGTACGGAATGTTTTATTTTTATTTTTAATTAAGCTTATTAATGCATAATAAATAGTTCATGGTATTTAAAAATGAAACAGGTAGGCATAATATACGTAAACACTGTGTTTATTAACTATTGATTAACAGACATCTATAACATATTACTTTTGTAGTAAGTAACAAACAATACCAAGTTAGTTTTACTAACAATTATTAGTTAAGTTAGTTTTATAACTACATAGATTATTGTCTCTATTTATTTTACGCATACGCATACTTCTTGCTTGCTGTTATATTTATATTACTAAATCAATAACATAAAAGTCTACTAGACTAGAAATCAAGAGATCAATTGCACCGCCAATATAATAATTAGTCATTGCTAAGTAATTTGTAAGTAAAAATAAACATTTAATAAATCAGAAATAACTTCGTGTTAAAAACGAGAAGAGAAATTACAAATCATAAAAATAAAAGTTACTGATTGTTCTGAAAATAAGAGCGTAAAAAACAAATTGTATTAATTATTTAGTCTGACTTCTTATTCCTTATAGGACTAGAGATATAACCGGTTGCAGAAAACGTAGAAGCGGCAAAAAATTCTCGCGCGGGTTTTACCGCAAAAATGCGGGAATTCCGCAGACATTATTAAAATGCGGGCAACCGCTGGAATGCGGGCACGCGGAATGCGGGATTGCAAACCCTAGTCGTGACGTGGTTATGGGCACAAGCCCTTTGTTACAATAAAACATTATGGGACCATAATTATAGCGATAAAATTATTTTAACAGACTTAAAACATCTTCAGAAAGCAATAAGAGCAAGATGGCATTTATGAAATGGGTTGCAAAATAAATAAAACTTTTGTTTCAGTGAGGTGTCAGCCAGTCAGCAAGATTTCTTTAAGATGCTGGATGAGAAGATTGAAAAGGTAGCTTTTTATAACTTTACAAACTTTAAAATGCTGATTCTAATAAAAATATGTAATTTCTAACACTTTTGTTTTATTTACAGGGCAGAGACTACGATTCATCCAGCGAAACAGAAATTCGAATAGAACATGAACGCAGAAAGATACTGATAGATCAATGGCGGTCGACATCGTTATCCACACATTCCTCACCATCGCAGCCAAGTCCGCCCACTCCAGCCAGGAGACGGGTGCCGAGGCCGATGCCACAACCTCCAGAACGACAGAATAGCCCAGGGTCGGGTAGGCGGTGCTACAGGCAGCAACATATCCCCGACGGCATGTCGCCACCACCTAGAAGGTCTCATAGCGCCCAATCTCACCACGCACCCGATCCACGACAAATCAACGGGGACAACTGGCAGCATGACCCCAACAAATCTCCAGTAAATAGACCACAAAGCGCAGGCGCAAACTGGAAGAACAACCCAAAAGTAGCACCCTACAATCAAAAGCCTAGGAAAAACGAAGCGAACGAATACAGAGCTAATCACAATAACCCAGAAGGCCAACCAGGCCAAGATATGTCTCAGATAACATTAAACCCTACATTCCAAACACACAGTCCAGCACACTCTGCTAAATCTCAGCAGCCGTACATAGCTCAGATCATAAGTTACCCGATGTCACAGCAGGTGACGCCGCCATCTCCTCCTAAGTATATCGCGCCTCCGGAAGAATACCAGGATCCTCAGAACAATGTGGTAGATCCTCAGAACAATAGCAAACATAGCAATAGCCAGAGACAGTCGCCAGTTACTCAAGTGAACCCTCAGCCACATATCTACTACATACACGGTAACTCCACGACGGCGATGGCCCAGGATATTGCTCAGCAAAGGCAGCAGACCGCCATGCATCTGCAACAGTACGTCGCCATGAAACAAGCTCAGCAGCAAATGTTTACATATCTGCAGAGAAGTCCACACACAGTATTCCCGAATGTAGATTACTCGCAAAATCCTCCTCCGAATACGATGTATGAGGGACAGGAGTTTGTTGGTCAATATGGACATCCAGCGATGAGACCGCATAGCGCGCCGACTCCTGTGGGCGTGGTTAGGCCCATGCCGGTGCCAGTCGCTCCTGGGTTCAGTCCAATGGCTGACGGAACCCACATGGTGCAGATGCCCATGTGGGGACCCATGCCGCCTGTAGTCTCCACCATGGGCCCGTGGATCCAAGGCCAAGCGCCTGCAGAGATGCAGTACTACCCGCAATCGCAGTTCATGACGATGTACCGACCGAACTCGGCAGGTTCCGCTGGGACCCTGACGAGGTACCACAAGAAGGAACCCGGTGATGGTGAAGTGAAAAATAACGTGTGCCAAAGCATAAATCTAGTCAGGCAGAAGCCGATAGGTCAGATCGTGTCCATCCCTGGTCAGGAGCTGACAGTGTGTAATAACGTGAGTGACAGTCCGAGCCCTGCGTCTGTCAGTACGGACAGTGGTGTCTCTCCGGGGAACAGTGTGCCTAGCTCCAAGAACTCTGTCTTCAGCACGCCCCCCTCAAGTTCCAGTGACACGTTCAGTTTAGATAATAAAAGCAAAAAGAATAAAACTGTACAACAACCTAGATCTCTGAAAAATTCAAAAAGTCTAGATTCTTAGTGAAAACGTTTGTAATTATGTAGATTTTCTAAGTGTATGTAGTTTAGTTGTAATGGCTATGTAAAGTATAGATAATTAGATTCCAAAGTGCTTATTAATAAGGTGCGACTCGATTTAGTTCCTGCTTTTGGACGTAACTCGAGCTATTACCTAAAATACACTGTAATAGAATTTAAAAAAATCGGTGATGTTTTTCACAATGAGTAAAGAAAAGGTTAAAGACACAGTTACATCAAAATGTACAGAAATAAAATAAAGCCAACTAAAATGAGATTCTCAATTAATTTAGACAACATTGGCCTTATCCATTTTAAGCAATTACGTTCAAGTAGGATTTAACTCGAGTTGCCAAAGTAAATTATTGTATTTATTGTGATTATAATGAAAACATTTTTTAAGATCGGTGTTAAACTTATCAGAATAGAAACAACAGAACAGAAGTTATTAACAGTTTTACATTCTGTTCTGTTCTAGTAAATATAACGTAAAAGATATCTCTGCTTCGGTCACGATTATTACAGAGTGCCTACTATCAAAAGGCAACTGAATTTGACAGATGGTTGGCATATTGCAAAAACCGCATCACTATCAACTGTCAAAATATAGTGAGCACCTTGTACCTACATAATTTTCTGCCGCTCTCTCAAGAACCAAGTATCCGAATTTATAAAATCAGGTTTTGTTAAAAACAAAATATAGTGAATTATAAATAGACCCTTCACTTTTTATGTTAAAATGCCTTTTTTAATATAAAAATATTTTGACTCGGGCAATTTTTTATGCTTTTCTCGCTCTTTGATGAGAAAAATTAAGTCCAACCTTTTGATCCTTATTTAGATAGCACATTTTATTCATTTTATTTAAATTCTTATATTACACCTATTGATAATAGTGTACATACTTCTTTTTTTTACAATTTATAACCTTTTCAATTATTGTTTAGTTTTAATACACATATTTAAATAGGACCCAGAATCATTAATAATGTACAAACTTGGCAAATTTATTTATTTTAGCATAATATTTTCGTTTGTAACTTTACAAATTTTATTTTATTTTTACATTTCTAAAACGGGTATAATTTTATTGAAATGAAACCTAAACGAATCTTTTCGAATCTAAATGTATGTTTAGATAAAGACATGTAAATGGTACCTTTAAGTGCCGAAATGCATTTTAAATTATCCAATAATAACGGTAACGAACATAACATTTGTTTTATTTCAACCTTTCCGATTGCAGGGGCTGATATATTAAATCAAAAGGTGGCAACAATCGAAATGGGTTCAACAATGTAAGCTTTTTTCGTCCATTTTCTGCTTCATTAAACAGCACTTGTTGCAAAAATCTGTCATTTGTGATTTATGGCGTTTTTTTAACGTCGTGCAATAGGGGTGATGACGGGGTACAAAATGAGTTGTTATTACTGTCTATTTTCTTAATTTATTAAAGATAAGTTTAGATGATAGTACAAGCTGAAATTAAACATTTGCACACCATATTTAATGGTAGAATGTAAAGGGGCCGTCATAGATTTAAGATCCTACTTTGTAATCCTACATTCTAGAAAATAAATGAATTTTAATTTGAATTTGAAACAGCATATTCTAATTAGTCCGTCAGTTAAATTATCAAGAAATATTGGACATGTAGTTATTTTCTTATTCAAATGAATTAAAAATCATCAAGATAAAGTGCATCAAAGTTCGGGAGTAAGGGCTTGTCACGTAACTTCTATGTAAAAAGTGTAACAAGGCATGACGTCATGCGATATTTTAACGCACTGTATTGTCATAATTTTTTGTTAACATTACAAAAGAAAATACGTGTCCAATATTTTTTGGAAATATATCTGACGGACTGAAAATATTATTTTAGTCACCATCCCTATTGGATAGGCCTATGTGGACTGGATGTGCAGTGGACTGCTGTGGGAAGATAATAATGAAGTGATTATATCGCATTGGTAGTTCTAATAAATAGGGCCTTAAGCATTCTTCCAGGAAGGCATCAACACAGTTAAGTCCATAGATTTAGTATGTTTTCGCTATGGTTAAGTCAGTTCAGTCTTGTTCATGAGGTGTATAAATTCTTACACTGATCTGTCAGTGGTGACAACTGTTAGTAATAAAAAACTTTTTTGCAAAAAAGTACTACCGACTTCCAAATAAAAAACTACAAAGTGAAAAATAACTTTATTTTTGGAAGTCGGTGTCTTTCAAAGGTACAATTTTTTTTCGTTATGGACACCGACTTCCAAAAATAAAGTTATTTTTCACTTTGTAGTTTTTTATTTGGAAGTCGGTAGTACTTTTTTGCAAAAAAGTTTTTTATTTTTCACTTTTTAGTTGTACCTACCTAATAGGCAAGATGTTTAGTAACATATAACGCCAGAATAGATTAACTTGAATATCATGAAACTTGAACATGACCGGTGAAATAAGAGATCTGCGTACTCCTTAAGAGCTCACTGGCGTGATGTTTTGTTATGAAATGGTATAAACAATGAACAGACAAGCGATTGCAGCAATCACGAGAGATTTGCCGTTATTTATTGAAGAGTTCTGTTGTATATATCCGAAGTTCTTCATCAAATCTTCACCAAATTAAAATGGGACCAATTTCGGAACATAGTCTCTCAAACAAAAAAATAATTTTCAAAATCGGTCCACAATTGACGGAGATATCGGTGAACATACACAAAACATACATAATGTCGAACATAGAACCTCCTCCTTTTTGGTAAGTCGGTTAAAAATACCAGTATAAGGTAGGTAACCGTAAAAATATATAATACAATAGGTAAATAATTACCTCTTTTAGTATTTAATGACTGTATAGGTTACCACCAAATACGAGGTATCAGAATAAAAAACTCTTGATATCATGAATTACTAATACGCAGGCCGTTATTTCAAGCAGAATGAACCCGGGGAGGGACCGCAAAAAGGTTCAGATAAATTATTGTAAAAACGCCGAAAACGTGTTTACAAAAATACTATCGTGGTCATACTTATTCATTCCCTCTTCTTTTTATCTTTTAGGCTTTATGCTTCGCCTGACGCCTTTTTTGGATTATATTTTAGAGATTCTTTGTTTTCTTAATTCTTCTCTACTCGCGAATCACACTATTTTGGCGAGAGAAGCTTAATCTTTGATAAAAAATATTGTTTATTAGCAAGGTACCTATTATCCCTCTTATCTCAAAGAACGTTTCAAGTTCCTTCATAACACACATAATAGGTATCTGAGGTCATCGAAAAACTTGGTACTAGAGATGCCGATGTATTCCACCAGCTTTTACGACAATTTTTTACGGTTCAAGCGGTGCGGTTGTGGAATGCTTTGCCCGTGTCAATAAGACGTGCTCAATCTTTGCCAATTTTTAAAACTATTGTAAAGAATCACTAACTCTCTCTTTAGTTGTTTTTCTTGATTTCTATGTTTTTATTCCATACTTATTACAATATATGTTTGTCTTTATAATATATATATACATATGTATTTATTTTATATATAAATAGTACACCTAAGACTACCTACAGTACTGTATTTCCTTTCATTTTTTAAATCCATCCAAAGGTTGTCTTGAAAACATCGCTTTTAGCGATAAGGCCGCCCATTGTGACACCCAGTGTAATGTTTTCTTCGTCTATACTTTCTGTAACTTACATGGTGTACATAATAAAGAGTATTCTATTCTATTCTATAGTATATCAGCTTATTTATCTTCGTAAATAACTATTTAGTTAAATTCGACGTGTTAGTTTAATTGTTATGATTGCCATTATCAGTGGGTGTAACATTAACTTGTACAGTGATTGTATGAACAAGACATTGTATTAGAATAGTAATACACTAGGGGGCCATCAATTTACCTTATCTGTACACGTTTGTTCCTTTATTACATTAGAGAGATTCTGTTGGGGCTGTGGTAATCGACTGAGAGATTCTGTGTTCTTATTTATTTCAAGGTTTATCGCGGTTATTCATAACTAGAGACCGCATTATTTGCATATTTGCCTATGAAATTGCATATTTACCCCATTCACAGCGGACATTGCATATTATATCTATCTTGCTGTGCCCGCGGCTTCGCTCCCGTCATCTGCCTGCCAACACTACCATACTTACCAGCCTGCCTGGAGTAGGCACTCCACATACTCAAAAATATACATACTACATACCAATTTTTTTTTCTAGTGTCATTATTTCGCGTAAAATCTTAACACCGCGATTCAGAAAATGACTTTAAATGCACAACGCCATCTATCGAATAGCGAGTTCAACTGTCCGAGTAACTGAATTGCGTGAGCAGTGATAATTTTACTTCTTGAACACTTTAAATTCATCTAACTTTTGATAGAGTGAACCGATTGCGATGAAACAAAAACTAAGTAATTCTTCAAGATACGCACAATTTATATGTATAAAAGTTATCTACATTGGTTTCGTACATTTCACGTGATGCGTGCACAAATAAACAGACAAACAGACAAAAATTCCAAAAATGCTAGAAATGGTTTCTGTTGGTTATCCTTTAACACCCTGGCTATTTTTTTGGTATTTTTTTCGATGTACAAAAACTATTTTTCTACAGATTTATTATATGTATTGATGATATCTAGTGATGACGCATATTTTCGCTATATTTATTATACTGTTCGGTAGGTTACCCTATTAATAAGTGTAATAATAAACTCTTTAACCAACATTTCGCCCTATACACTAACAATTTTCACTAAAAAATATTTTGATTGATTGAAGACTACACATTTAGAACACCTACCTACCTGATTGACTAAAAATTTTAAATAATTTTTCGTTTTAGTGCATTGTTATCGTCTACAAAGTTGTTACATTTTGGTATTGACAATGTATGATTGAATAATTCACCAATTGTATGCTGATTTAGAAATAAAATAATTTAAACCTACCACATTTTTCCTTTTTATAGTTTTCTTAAACTTTAATGTTGCATATTTTACAAATATTCATGAATATTTTGCGCTTTTTTCATACATATTTGCATGCATATTTCAAGCATTTTATGTTGCATATAATCTGGTCTCTACTCATAACTGTTGCAAATACTGTTAATTCTATTTCTAAACGATCAAAGATGTATCGACGCAAGTCATTAGTTCACTTTCATTTGACCTGAAGATAATCCTGGCCTAACCTATAATTTTTCATTTGATCCATAGTAAATCCTACAATTCAACCACACCTAATGACACCAAACCACCCTCTATAATTGTATACTTCCGTAACCTAAATACGAAGAAAATTACGATGTCTCCTGACTCCTATCATTACCGAACAATATCATTTTACCTACGAAATATTACAAATACATTAACCAGCTATTATAGGCCATATCATAGCCGTATAAATAACTAAAACCGAACTATAACTTATTAATAGCATACGCATTATCAGTCTATCTATACTGTTCCCTCTGGGACACACTCAAACACCTCAGACCTCCTCTCTGTGGGAGGGAGAGGGTTGTATCTAATCCACCACGCGGGTCCAATGTGGTTTGGTAGATGAAAGAAAGAAAAATACAACAGACTTCCATAAAACACTACAAAGTGAAAAATTACCTGAAACGAAGAATAGAAAACGGGGTTCCTGTTTTCTGTTCTTCGTTTATTGACACCGACTTCTGAAATTGAAGTTATTTTTCAGTAGTCAGTTGTATTATTTTGTTGAGGAGCTCGTGGCTACATAATAACAGCCGCACGGGTCGATCATCAAGGTTAAGCAACGCTTGACGAGGTCGGTCCGTGGATGGGTGACCATTTCAACATACCGAGTTTCCTCCGTGCCTCGGAAAGCACGTTAAGCCGTTGGTCCCGGCTGTCATTTGAAGATCTTTGGCAATCGTTACGATTTCAGAAGCTTGAGATCTGACACCAGTCTTGCCAAGAGGTACCGTGTTACCCAGTTACTGGGTTGTGGAGGTCAGATAGGCAGTCGCTCCATGTAAAACACTGGTCTCCGTGTCTCCTGTGCGGGTCACAAATAAATATTTTTCTTTCTTTCTTTCTTTTCTTTCTGGTACTTAGCTGAATCCGGTAAGACTGGAAGCCGACCCCAATATAGTTGGGAAAAGGCTAGGCAGATGATGAGTTGTATTATTTTGTTAAAAGGTTTTTATTTTTCACTTTTTAGTTGTGGAACACAATGAACTAGTTCTTTAGTCAGATAGATATCTATAGGTAATGCACAAAGTTATACCAGTATAGATTACCCGAATAACATAAAACTTGAACGTAGTCGGTGAAATGAGAGTGTACCAGGGTGAACTGTACAGATCTGCGTACCCCTTTAGAGCGTACCGGCGTGATGCTATGTTACGAAATGGCGTAAACAATAAGCAGATATGCTATTGCAGCAATCCCTAGGGCTTTGCCGTTGTTGATGAGATCTGTTTAGTATATCAAAGTCAAAGTCAAAGCACTTTATTTCAAGTAGGCCAGTTACAGGCACTTTTGAATTGTCAAAAGACAAAATAAAATATTACAAAATTATGGTGCTACAGTCCCAGTCACAAGACATAATAACTGTGAAAGTACCGTAGATGCCCATTCCAAGGCGTAGATCTCTATGGAGAAGAACGGGCAAGAAACTCCATGGACACTCTTTTTCAATTAGGTAATTATTACAAATCATTTGTTACATCATTCATGTTGAGTTAATATCTCCGAAGTTCCTCATTAGATCTTCACCAAATTTAAATTAGCCACAAGAGAAGCAACAGCTATCAAGTAAAAAGGGAAACAAATAAAAAAAAGGAATTGAGAGCCTCCTCCTTTTTAAAGTCGGTTAAAAAAAGTAATGATTGACGTCACATTCATTGCACATGTCTTGGAAGTTTTGATTCAAAGACTTGATAGCCTCACGATGTTATGTTTTCCTTTACCGTTTTGTTAATAGTAGTGGATTATGACCCACTCTATCTCACAGAGATAATAAGAAACAGAGTTGTGGATGAAATAATTTACAAAAGTATAGTATACCTGCCTGGGTTCGAATCCACATCCTAAAACTCGTAACTCGGGGTCGAATATCATCTACCTACGCCATATTACGCTGAAGTACTGGTCGAATCTAGGCTCCAGAACCTCGGACATCGCCGCCGAGTTGCCAGCCTGTCGGTTTTTTATCGTTGGAATTGCATGAACTAATTCCTCCTAGCCCGTTCATCATCGAACTACAAGACGTACGGCGATGCGTCATCGGTACATGGTGGACATCCCACCCATACGCACCAAACGTTTTGGGAATACTTTTATTACGCGGCACTTGCGTCGATTGACAGACGGGTCAAAAGGCTTATTGGCAACGATGCACTGGTCGTGTCAAAGCTCCAGAGCCTCGAACATCGACGCCGAGTGGCCAGCCTGTCGGTTTTTTATCGGTTACATTTCGGGGAGTGTGCGACGGAACTGCACAATTTGATTCCACCTAGCCCTTTCCATCATCGGACTACAAGACGTACGGCCATGCGCCATCCGTACATGGTGGACATCCCTCCCATACGCAGAAAGCGTTTTGCTAATACTTTCATTGTGCGCACAGCTAAGGAGTGGAACTCCCTTCCGGAGTCATTGTTCCCTGATAGCTACAACCTTGGGGTCTTTAAGTCAATACTGAATAGGTTTCCTCTAGGCAAGCGTGCTTCATCGTCGACCACATCATTGATTACCATCAGGTGAGAATGTGGTCAAGCGAAGCCTAACAAAAAAAAAAACATTAAATCGACCAGCTATTTAAAAAAAATATCATGACGACATAAGTAATTAGAACCTCGCTTTTATGCATTATGAATAGGTTTGGTCGAAATACCCAATAATAGGTACTTGAATAATGAAAATCGATAGTGCGCCACGACTTGGTATGCAACCTCGGACTTGCCAAGGACAAGATAATAACATAGACGTGTCCTAGACATTATATCGTCTGTTGCTATTCGATATATTGCTTCTACATTCTGTTCGGTTTTTCCTTCGAGAATAGTTTTCCGTGTCCACGAGTCTGATCTCTTTTCAAGGGTGACTTGTGTATGGTTTGCAAGAAAAGTCTTTGAGTTCATTCATGTTGTTTTGATAACTTTAAATGCCCATGTTAAGAACTTAGAGTTTCACGACTTCTCAATTAATCATTTGAATTTGAGAATTTGTCCAAACTTTGGCATTGAAGTAGGATTTGACACGTTTCCGATTCCAAATTCTCAAATCAGAAATAAGCACTATGCCAAGGAAAATACCAAAATTTACTACCTTTTTGCTACTATTTGATACCTAACTTCAAATATTTAGTACCTCAACTGATAGCGAAAAAACACGTAAAGAAAGTGGTCAGCCATTCTGACATCAGGATGTCTGGATCATTTTTTTTAGAAAAGAAATAGTTAGATCAGACTGTTATCATGTTAAAAGGCAGGTGCATCCTTTCCAAGGCCATCAAACTAAATCCTTCATCAGAGCCTGGTTCATAGGCCACTGCTGCTGCTCGACCTTCACTATCATTGATGGACCTTGTGGAAGACGGCTTTCTGGTACAGGGCTTTCTGGTACTTAAATATTCTCCACAAGGACTTACGGAGTAGCTATATCTGTATTACCTATTTGTATTTGGCTGCAGATATTTACGATTTAACATACATATGTTAAAACAGATTGCTACTCAAACTTGAGCTCCCATCAAACATTGTTGAGAGCAGCTAAAAATATATAGTCAGAGTAAGACTTTGTAAGTTATACGCTGCTTTTGCATATACACTTCTAGTTCAAAAGTTTAACCAAGAGCTATTTGTAGTAATTTTCTAAGGCTTTAGTTTAATATAACTTCGATAACAAGGAAGTCGTGTTATTTGAAGTGAATGTTTGAAATAACTGTGTAAAGTATGTTGAAGTAGAACGGATACTTGTAGCTTTAGCCTCTTCAAGTTTGAACCAAAACAAGCATAAGATGCTGGACTAGAGTTGCAAGTGAAGTCATAAGACTAAAACTAGCTCGGTTAAAGTTGTGCAAAAAGCGTGCTGCACTATAGGCACACATACCTAAAGGCCATCTTTCTGAAACGAAAACTTTCAATTGTCAATCGTCACGCTTGATTGGCGTTTAATTTACGACGCGTCGATAATTTCGTTGCCGTCGAGCCTGTCAATCATCATCTACCTGCCCTTGTCCCATGTTATCTACTTGGGGTCAACGCAACACGTTTTCATGCTATCACTGACACCCATTTCTTTCATATCACTTCTAACACAGCCCATTAATCTGATTTAAAAAAATTGGCCAAGTGCGAGTCGCACTCGCGCACTGAGGGTTCCGTACAAACAGCTACATTCACTAAAATAATAAAATAACATTACTGAAGTTCATAAACTATGAGGGCAACGAACATTGCACTGACGATAAGATAAACAGAATTGAGGGACACAATTAACTTTGTCCTTGGAAAACTTTTGTCCCCACAAAATGCCAGTTTATTCTCAGTTTACCAACTGCAAATAAGTTAATAATCTTTTTTTTTATGTAGGTATAAATTTGCAGTTTTCAGATTTATTCCTTTACTTGTGCTATAACGCCATCGACATTGCTTCTTGCCAAATTGCATGATTCTAGGTCAACGGGAAGCACCCATTTTGATTCCCTTGCGAGTGTGAAATATGCGTCATTGACGGCTGTATCTCTTGATTGCTTTGATGTAGAACTTTGATTTTAGCAAACCGGGCCAAGAGGCTCATCGGCGATGAGGCATTGGTTAAGACAAAGCTCCAGAGCCTTGAACATCGTCGCCGAGTTGCCGGCTTGTCGGTTTTTTATCGATTACATTTCGGGGAATGTGCGATGGAATTGCATAATCTAATTCCGCCCAGCCCATTTCATCATCGGACTACCAGACGTACGGCGATGCGCCATCGGTACCTACATGGTGGACATCCCACCCATACGCACTAAACGTTTTGAAAATACTTTTATTATGCGTACAGCTAAGGAGTGGAATTCCCTGCCGGAGTCTGTGTTTCCCGATAGTTACAACCTGGGGGTCTTTAAGTCAAGAGTGAATAGGTTACTTCTAGGCAAGCGTGCTCCATCATCGACCACATCATCACTTACCATCAGGTGAGATGGTGGTCAAGCGCGAGCCTATATAAGATAAAAAAAAAAAAAAAAAAAAACCTGCAAGGAGTTCTTCTTCTTCTTCATGTGTCGATGATTCCATTTTTTTATTTTTATTTAGATGTTGTGCTTCGACCAGAACTCAGCCACGTCCACAGCCCTAGCGTTGGCCTCGCACAGGTCCCCCATGGTGCAGGTGTTTGTGCACATAGAGCAGGACAAAAAATGGGGCATCGTTTGCGGTGTGGTGCCACAATCACATTGCAAAGAGTTGCAAACTTAATTAAACTATATTAATTTCATCTCGATACCTTTACGCGTTCCCGATGATGAATACAAGGCGTGTGCCGTGTATACAACATTTGGTAGCAGAGCGTAGTTAGCATTCCACCATCATTGTATACGCTAGGACGCTCGTTCACACTGAACGCTGTATTGTTTGACGGTTTGTTTTTTATTATTGAGCATACTTTGTCTGGCAAGTGATACATTTGACACAGATGAAGCTGTGTCTTGTTAGGTTGAAATCAACCCCCACAGTTATATTCCAACCTAGTAGTAGTAGGGACTCCCTTTTCCGCACTTAGACTCTCATTTGGTCCGTTGTGCGTGTGGGTACTGGCTAACATAGCCAGCCCAGCTCCGCCCAAAAGCACAGAAGCTTCCTGGGAGCTTCACAGGCTTCACGGAGCGACCTCACTGTTCCGAGGGTTTCTTCGCGTTGAGAAGCCTCCGGCCTCGCAATCCAGGATTACGTGGACTGCTGTTTCTTCGGCGTTAAAACAGCCCCTGCAAATTGGGCTGTCCGTGAAACCTATGTTGAATAAATGTTTGTTAAGAAGGGTGTGGCCCGTTATTGTCCCTATAATTATTTTGAGGTTATTTCTACTCAGGCTGAGGATTTTTTTAGTGAGACGCGGGTGTACTTTCGGCAAAGCCATTTTTGACTGTCTCAGTCTGTTGCCCGTTACCATCTGTTATTGTGTAGTTCTGTTGATCTTTGACGAATCCATGCACGAAATTGAGAGAAAGGCAATGGGATAAGTGGGTATGGGCCTAGCACTAACATCTCGGATCACCTTCTCACAAGTTCATTAGCGGCATCATTGCCTAGGGATCCACTGTGCCTCTTGATCCACTGGAGGGTGATTCGATTGGATTTTGATATCCTCTCCAGGGCAAGGTGGCACTCAAAGATTAATTTGTTGTTAGTTAGTTTGTTTTCTAAAGCTTTGAGCGCAGCCAGACTATCAGATAGGAATCTGATGCCGTAGTTCTAGATACCTAAACGCTTTACGGTTTTTGCGGCTTGTGTTAAGGCGACACATTCACATTGAAATATCGAACTATGTGTGCCTAGCGGTATGTGAAAGTTAATGTTGAGGTCATCAAGGGAGTGTACGCCAGCACCTGAACCGTTATTAGTTTTTGAACCATCTGTGTAGATTCGCACTTCGTTGGCTCCTGACTGATCCCTTTCTTCCTCTATTGTTCGTATGTTATAGTTTTTACCCATATGCCTAGATGCATTAGCATGATAGCAGCTAGCGCCGCCTCTTGCTGTATGTACAGGTCCAGGGGAGTTATATATGTAGGGCTATCTCCATGGCTATTCCATATTCCAACCTATTAAAATAACATACACAACTTGCAAATTAATATTTGTCACTCCGGGATAAAAGGTTAAAGTTTTGTTATTGAATTTTCTTTTTTGTTGTAAACAATATTGGTTTGGTGAGGACTAAATAGTCTTCCCTAATAGTATTTAATTGAATTATTGTTATTTTTGGCTTTGTGATCCGCAGGCCTGTATACAACACCCGAGATAAAGGGTCTTGACAGACAGACGGACAAGAAAGTGATCATATAAGGGTTACATTTTTCCTTTTGAGGTAGGAAACCCTAAAAGTCCACGTTTCACTATAACAAACCCCAACTGACCCCCAAGTAACCGAACACAAAGGCAAATCATCACGGAGTCACATCTCATGAAGACATGTTTAGAGAACAACACTACAGAGACTGGCTCTACATGCCATACTTATAACTAACTAAGAAAATAGGTGGCTCGTTTAGATGTCAATGTGTGCGCTTTTATAATAAGCTTCCAAGCCACGTACAAGTTCTAAGTCTTAATAAATTCAAATCATTCATTAAACGTAAGTTGTGCCAGAAAACGTTTTATACCATCAAAGATTACGTTGAGGACAAAAAGGCTTGGGATTGAGCTGCTCCAATTAAAAATTAATTTTGATTTTTTATATTTTCCACCGTGAATTTTGTTTTATTATTATTTTTTGGTTTTCTTGCAATGACAAGAATATTTACTTTTTAAAGTATTATATTATTTTATTTTAATTATTGTGAATGTGAAGACTATGTGGACTATTTGTTTTTAATTTATCTTAGTTTTTAATCGTGGTCTGGCAGTTTGAGTAGTTTTGCGGCCTACCCGAATTTCCTTTCTTTGGTATTGTTCGTCGAATCGTTGAGCTCCTTAAATTCTGTGTTGAGCTGCTCGGTTATTGACAAATGCGTGCACTGACTGGACAGGTCCACTCAATCTGGCTGGTTCTTTCCTCAAAAGACCATTTCAGACATCAATCTACATGGTCTTCACATGATCTAACCAAGATTTTTGTCTGGACTCTAAATGAGACTGTGACCTCTGAGTTTGTTTCGGCCTTTCTTCTCAGAGTAGTCAGATAGGAAACGCCGACCTCATCTAGTTTTAAAAATATGATCGACATGTAAAAGTGTTTGTACAAACCAACTTACAGAAATAAAATCATTTATCATTTAACTATCATCTTTTCAGCATCCATGGCCAGCCTTCCTTCATCATATTTCACATTAAAATTATAGACATAACACATTATTAACTACAGCATAAACATATTAAAACCAACCACTGACTGACCTAAAGTTTTCGCATCCAATCTTTCAGAAACCCCGCAAATTGTAACAATATTTGTGAATGATGACTGTGTGTTAACGCCTCATCAATTGATTATTTTAATATTAACATCTGTTTAGCCTCAATAGGATGGTATTCAAGGTTTTATACGCTCTTCATTCACTCGTTAAATTAATCATGTAAACTACATTTTTGAGATACTTCACACGAAAGTAAATAAACTCTAAATTGGCTGCATTTTATTTTAGTTTGTTAATCCAAAGGAATGCGCCGAGAATTCTGCAATATCCCCACAGAAAAACATTTTCGTATTATGAATCCAATTAAGTAGGAAATAAGGAGGGGTCTGTCAGCCTCGGATTTAAATAAAAATACGAGTACCAACCGTAGTTTTAAGAAAAGAGAACTCATAATCTTCAATCGTATTACGTCTTATTTATGTTTCATCCACAAAAATTCATATTCGAATCTTGACAACACCAAACTCATCTCAGTATCATATTTCCGTGTTAGCACTGCATATTGACTGCAGCCTCCAAAACTCAAAAAAAAGATAAAAAATTTAAAAGTTTTTATTATTTTTTTATGAATCTTTTTTCTTTCTTTATGAATTCATGGCGTTCTTTATGAATTCATGAATTCGTGGCTAAATAATAACAGCCGCACGGGTCGATCATCAAGGTTAAGTTTCCTGCGTGCCTCGGAAAGCACGTTAAGCCGTTGGTCCCGGCTGTCATTTGAAGATCTTTGACAGTCGTTACAGGTAGTCAGAAGCTTGAGATCTGACACCAGTCTTGCCAAGGGGTATACCGTGTTACCCAGTTACTGGGTTGTGGAGGTCAGATAGGCAGTCGCTCCATGTAAAACACTGGTACTTAGCTGAATCCGGTAAGACTGGAAGCCGACCCCAATATAGTTGGGAAAAAGGCTAGGCAGATGATGATGAATTCATGGCAACATCCTATTCAAAACCATACCCAATGTTTGATATTTCGCAGAGGATTTTTTCAGCAAACATACCGCAACGCAGCTGCTGTGAAAACCGCGTTGCGGTTGTAAAACCTTTGCCACACTGAAAGCAAAGAGATTATGTTATATAAGGTACACAATGAATAATCAATATGAAGAAATTACAAGTCCCTAAATTAAAGCAGGTGGCCTCCAGCATGATTTTTAGATTAGCGACTAAAAAAAAAAAAAAATATGTACTGTTATTACAAGCTCGTAATGAGTGGAAGTTAAAGTTCTTCAATTATTTTGTGTCGATGAAGCGATGGTACGATATGGGATTGTATGGGCCTAAAACTTGGCACAACCTGATCGACTTCTGCTCTACCAAAACTGGCTGTGTTTAGGTTCAACTTAAAACTATGATTCTTTGGTCACTCATATCTATGAATAACTATATATGGGCTAAAAAAAGTGATTTGACAATCAAATATTTTACTAAGTTAGATGAATGTAGAAAAATATATTATGCAGAGACGTATATGGAAGAAGAAGACATGCAGCATCTATCCCGTATCTATTGGGATTATGGTAGCAGGATGATGATTTACCAAAGAAAATTTAGAGAGATGGGATGTAAGCCAGCGTACGTATGTTCCAACTACCGCTTTCGCCTAGCAATCCGTGTGACAAAAGCTTAAGGGTAACACGTGGTATGCCACGAAGCTTGGTATACGTGACATAATTGGGCGAATAGTGGTTTCATTCTCTGACCGCAAATATGTTCTGTCCTAGGAAGATATTTCAATGATCTAGACTTGCTCTAGATTCTAGATCAAATCTATAGTTAGTAGATAGATAGTAGGTAGTTTCATACCCGGAAACTTTGGAAAAGTACTTTTAATACGTATGTCTTCTGTTTGTCCGTTAGTGTGCTTGTAACTCTAGAACCATTAATCCATTTGTTTTAATTTAGGTAGGTGTTGGTATCTTAGATAATATATTTTCGTGTCCTAGACATTTAGTAAAATGTTATTGTTTAGTCAGGTGACATCCACCAACGCCAACGCACGAATGATGGATTATGGCCCATTCTCTCTCCCAGAGAGGTCACAGCAGTGGGAATTATATAGCCTGGTTTTGTATAAATAATTTCTCACTAGGTTTTATATATAAGAACAGCAAATTACACAATAAATTACAAAAGCTTAGAGCTTCTTGTATTGAATTCTCATTCCATTTTATTTCTTATTGTAAAGCCGAGGCTTGACCAACGGATCAAACAATAATGAGAATCCTCGCGACTGTGCAATCTCGGCCTAAGGAAGGTAGGCATCTAATAAGTCGTCTCGATCCCCCCTCCCGTTTATAACGAGAAGTTTTATAGCAATGATGCTATCGCGACTTTAATCTAGACTATTTGCAAAATGTCTAGCTGTAACGTAGTAGAATAATTTGTTTTAAAATGTTTGCAAGTCATCTATTTAACTTTAGGTCTTTAGCTATCTACTTCAACTTTAAAAGAGATACTTGGGTTTTAAGGTTCAAATACTTGGGTCCGCTTGTGCCAACTTTTATAATTTTTTTTTTGTTCCGGGCTGGAGAATCCTCATTGGATGTCCTCCGCCCTCGGGAGGGCGGAGGGGTCTGTCAGACTCGTACTGACTAAAAACCACCGCGGTGTTCCATCTCACACCTACGCTGGGGGTCGCGGGAACAACGATACTTCCGCTACCCTCGGCTAGTGCCGGCCCGCGTCGGCGGGCCTCGATCTCGGGGTGGGGGGGGAATGAGGTGTTAGACTCTCCCCGCATTGTCTAAGAAGGGCGTGCGAGGAACACTTCGCGCCGCCACCTCGGGTCCTGATGTGTGGGGGGCGACGGACATCCCCGAGTCCGCGCCACCCTGAATTATCTTAGTAAATTTGAGTTAGTAAGTCACCTGGCCAATTATGTAAGACATTTTTTTAATAACTCTGAGTTAAGTTACGGGCGCACTTGCATGTAAAACTTGATTCAGAGTTAGTTGCTAAACACGAGGTTAAATTAATAAATGTCTTACAAAAATGTCATAAATAACACGGGGTTACCTACTAACTCGGAGTTAGTAAGATAACCAAGGGTGGTGCAAGCGGGCCTTAGGCCGAGTTTCTCAGCTCTAAATTATCGCAGAATTATTGTGACAAATTGTCAAGCTCACGTTATCTGCTGTGATTGGCTGTTGAAAATTCATTCAACCAATCACAGTAGATAACGCGAGCTTGTCAATTTGTAACAATAATTCTGCGATAATTTAGAGCTGAGAAACTCGAAATAAGTCTATTTCAAAGTCTTTTTAAATAGAAAGACTAAACTATATATAAACTATATATAAACTATATACTAAAAATCTGACTAAAATGGCATACCTATTTACCAGATTACCTTAGTTAGTTAGGTAACTAACAGCCTTTTTATACATCGTCTATTTACGACCCAGTGTTTTTGAAATTATCTACATTTCCGTACTGTCAGCAACATGTACCTGTTCATATAAACAGGATGTTACAAAATTGACGGCGGCAATAATGAAGAACAGATGTATGGAACATCTTTTACTTATTAATCTTTTGAAGTCGGTCTCACAGACGTTTCCTTTGCGTTGATATATATTCTGGAATGGTGAGATTAAATTCTTTGAATTAAACGTACGAGCACATTGAACTATGTAGATTTGTTTTATTAACTTTTCATTAGCTTGACAATTAGCAAATGGACAAATGGAGCTAGCTATTTAAAATAGGTAGACCGTAGATTCTAGACAAAGACGACATTTAATCAGGAATATAGACTTTCAACAAAATGTGTTAATTCTTTATTGCATGCCAATTTGACGTTTCTTGCCTTTTAGAATCCCTAATTAGGTACATACCACATAAATAGTTGCCTTATCACTAATTATTCAATAATGACCTTGTTTCAAACTAAATGATTATCCGAACGATTTTCAGGATCACAGTACCGAAAAATAATTCTAACCTAAATCGGCATATCGAATCTCAACCTCAAGATCACACGTGATCTTACTAAAACATGTATTATGAAAAATTGCATGACGGAATTTCCAAAAATATAAACTAACATTTTTCATACCCAGCCCACAACCAAACAGAAATAAATTCTATCAGATTACGAGACAATCAAATCTAGGCAAACGCAGGCTCATCCAACATAGACTGAACTTCTGAAATCGACGGCAAAAAAAGACAGACAGGATCTCAAACAAGACTATTCTGATATCTCGTAGATCGAGATTGGAGACGCTCCACCAGACATTTTCTTCCAATTATTTTTTTCTATCCATTTCAATGACTGTGTCTTACTGAAGTTGTTCTTGTATAAGAAGCAATATATTTTTCTCGAAGTGCAATCATTTGGAACCGTTATTATTATTAATTGTCTGTTCGTATGTGATTGTGATCAATATTTTTAATTTAGGAGTCCCTGATGAAGGTACACCATCACTATGATGTGAACAGGTTCTTTAATAAGGTACCAAAATGATTGACAAAAATAGTCATAATAACTCAATACCTAATCCAATAAAAAAAGAGTAGTCAGCATCCTATAAGTAGTTTCAGCGAAATATGTGGACAAACATACATACACTTATGGAATTTGGTACACGTGTTTAGAAGCCCAATTAGAATAACATATTATGTGAATATTGGTAATATCTAACAATACTACCTGCATACAAACGTGTCGAATTGATTACCTCCTTTTTTTGAAGTCGGTAATAAAATATAGTGTTACCAAAATATTTTGCTTAAATAAAACTGCCCTCAGACTAAATTAAATGAACCGTTACACTCATTACCACAAACAATTCCAGAATATTATTTTATATAAAACACAGTGTTCATTGGCGCTACATTTATTATTGATTTCCGGTTAAACTTCGGGCTCTTTGAATATGCATGTTAATTATCCATGACTGAATGGATTTACTTCGATAGTTCAGTGAGGACTCCAACCTACGACCTTTCGACAGCAGTTCTATTTATAGCGTTATTATTATTAATTGTCTGTTCGTATGTAATTGTGATCAATATTTTTAATTTAGGAGTCCCTGATGAAGGTACACCATCACTATGAAGTGAACAGGTTCTTTAATAAGGTACCAAAATTATTGACAAAAATAGTCATAATAACTCAATACCTAATCCAATAAAAAAAGAGTAGTCAGCATCCTATAAGTAGTTTCAGCTAAATGTGTGGACAAACATACATACACTTATGAAATTTGGCACACGTTAGAAGCCCAATTAGAATAACATATTATGTATATATTGGTAATATCCAACAATATTACCTACATACAAACGTGTCGAATTAATTACCTCCTTTTTTTGAAGTCGGTAATAAAATATATTGTTACCAAAACATTTTGCTTAAATAAAACTGCCCTCAGACTAAATTAAATGAACCGTTACACTCATTACCGCAAACAATTCCAGAACCTTTTTTGAAACAAAATACAGTGTTCATTGGCGCTACATTTATTATTGATTTCCGGTTAAACTTCGGGCTCTTTAAATATGCATGTTAATTATCCATGACTGAATGGATTTACTTCAATAGTTCAGTGAGGACTCCAACCTACGACCTTTCCATAGCAGTTCTATTTATAGCTGCTGTTAATAGTTTTCTTAATCAAGTATTAATGTCAACTAACAAATAAATGACAGATTCTACGACAGGACTAAAATAAATGTGAAATTTTGTGATGGATGTTTGTTATTAAACTTTACAGAAATGTAGTTTAGACATCTGAAAAACACAAAGGCTATATAATTTAGAAAGATATTGTGAGAAGTACTAATACCACGTGGGAAGAGCCGCGGGTGGCGAGCTAGTATCTAATTTATATAGACATCCGAGGATATACTAATTCCACGCGCGTGGCAGATACTATAAAAATAAATAACGTACATAGATTATTCCTGATTACCTCTACGCATAAACAGTTGTAATTTGTTAAATGAAATAATAATTATGAGCTAATTATTTGAATTGTTTTTAATTTCGTTTCAGAAAAGTAAAATATCACCACTCATTGTGGTTAAACATTAGTGCATCTTTTTTTTTTTGGGACATTCCCACCGCACTATTCCCAAACCACTGCAACTCCTGAAAGCCAGAATCAACAGTGGCAACCACCAGAAAAGCGCCGAGGCAATGAAGCTCGACGAAGTCGCGGAGAATGAATTTAACTGTCTTGGATCCGCAACGAAATTAATCAGAAAATAATAACGGAGGAGTAGGAAATAGTACAAATTTTCACTTCCCTCCATATCAAGCAGGAGACAGAACAAAAAAGGCCAATAGGCACAAAGGGTCGTTTATAACAGGCTTAGTGCATCTTCTGATCAATAACTATCCAAGATCACTGTACTGCCCAACTTAAAATCTCTCTCACAATTTCTTTGCAACTCAGAAAGAGGGCAGGTTTGCCCGGTAACCACAAACTATAGAATGTATAGATAGATACTCCCGAAAAAGAGGGTGAGGGTTGAATACTACAATGCGGACTGACGCGACGATTGACGATCAAGTTCAAGTGGGAACAACTTGAGGTTTATTTACTCTGGATCCTTGACTTTTTACAGTTTTGATCACTAGAACGAAATTTCGATTAAGAAAATTGTTCTTTGAGTTAATTCGACTTTGAGTTAATGATATGTGTATATGTTATGGACCAAATGATTAATACGGCATTATTCATAATGCCCGGGCAATTTGCAAAATGCCCAACATGAGTAGGCAATGGGATTAAAACTATTGAAATAACTAAATTGAACAGGCTGTCTGAATAATGCCCATCACTTATTGGGCCGGGTAGAGTAAGTTCTTATTCATAATTTTAATGTTGATATTGGTTTTGAAAAAGAATAGGTAAGAACTATTACTATTTAAGCAACAAAGTCGACGGAGCCCCGATGCGCGGGGCTCAGGGTATCGGTAACAGGGTCCAAGCTACCGGCGGTCAGGGCTCCAGAGAGAGGAACCTCCTAACAATACGAGCCGTGTCCAGCAGTACTGCTTTCTGGATCAGGCCCTTGACCCAGCTGCCTAACGAGAGCCTCTTAAGATGTTGGTCGAGGCTCGTGGCTATTAAACCAATGGCTGACACGACTATCGGTACAATAATCCCTGTGTCCACATGCCACATGTCGACAACCTCGCGAGACAAGTCAAAATACTTGATTTGTTCATCTTTCTCGGCTTTCACGAGACTCCCGTCATGCGGGACGGTAATATCAACAATCATTGCACGCCTCTCGATTAGGTCCACCACCACTATATCAGGCTTGTTAGCGATAATAGTCCTATCAGTGATGATGGACCGATCCCAGTACATTTTAAATCAGTATTCATTAAATTGCCCGATTTGACCTGACTAGATTCAAAATGCCCGGGCATTATTATTAAACTTGTGCACTGATTAATCATTTAGTCCATGACATATATTTTATTTCTACACACGTACAATCAACAATACTAAGAATCTGACGAACTTTTTCATACTAGTCACAAAAATAGTTTTGTATTATTTTATTAATGTTTATTTTCTAATAACTAAAGTTTGTTTATGTGTTTAATTTACACAACTTTAAATTTGTAAAATATAATACCTCGTTTTAGAATTAAGAATTTAAGCATATCAGTCGAATTGAAAGATGAAAAGAAATTGCAAATAGTAGATTGTTATACAAGCAAGGCTAAAGTGATCCATTATATACGAGGTAGACCTTTAGCGAGGGAGTAAATAGAAACTGAGCTAAAATGGGCTTTTAGCGCCGTGTGTTACACTATACTTTTCACTACGATTGCGAGAATATAAAATAATGCAATACAAGATTAAACAGTTTATTTTACATTTAAATATTTCTTTATATTGACATTAATTTGTCTTGTCCTTAAAGTTGTTTGTGATATTGCATAGGTGCTCCAAAGGGTTGAAATTTGATTTTTGAAAGTTTATCAATATACGTAAGAAAAACTCTTCCGTAAGCAAATCTACTCGTTTTTCAGTTCTCTGTTTCATAAACTTTCATAAGTATTGTAAATTTTGTGTGACTTTGATGGCAACAGATTGAAAATTATTTCTTTTCCTGTGTCTTCCATCTGCAAATTAAGACATCCTTTCTCACTAGATGATGAAATTTTCACTATTGTAAAATAAATGACGATCACCAATTCAATATGTAATTAGAGAAAAATTGTGAAGATTTCGCGCCAATGCCTTTTTTTAATTTCTTCTGTAGCTGCAATGCAATGCACGCGTTCTACCGAAGATATCGTCGATTTTAGTTCCATTATCAAAACTAAAATGTTCTTCTTTTATTATGAAACACTAATAAGTCGATTCTTTATTCATAATTATTCTACTTAAAAATAAAAACTTTTTCGTTTTTGTTATAGGCTCGTTGGTATTACGTTAAGAGGAAACGGGGGCAGAGAGCGCCGACTGAATTTCCTTATTAAAAAGTCATAAATCGAGGTTTTGCTCTCGTCTCTTTCCTCCTCCAATATTGGACCAATATAAAAGATATTCCATAAACTGGTAAAGTAAGATATATACTATGTCTCTATGTTTTCCTTTTTTCATTTATATTTGTCAAATTTGTACACTAAGCCTCTGTTGACAGCGCAATTTTGAGCATTTTGTGAGGGTTCTAGTGCTTCTAAAGATAATGTATCATCAAAAAGGTAAACATAGGGACTGACTGACTTTTTACTAAGGAAATTCAGTCGGCGCTCTCTGCCCCCGTTTCATCTTAAAAAAAACTTTTTCCTCTTGAGGAAAACATACTAATTTAGCCCTGCTCTGGTACGCTACAGAGACGGACTTTTTGAGCAAGAGGAATGAAAAATTCTTTTGTTTTTACTGCATTTAGAGCAATTTAATGGACTGCTATGGACACTTGGCAAGGCTATTATGTACTAAGAATAATGAACAATGCAGCAAAACAGAATAAAATCATAGTTCCTAGTAGTTGTTTATTAAAAAGGAAAATAATATCTCAAAAAATATTGTAAGTTAAGTAGAACTTAATGCATGCATAGCATTAGATATGTCTGCTTCGCTCTCTGATGTGCGGGGTCATCGACCTCCCACCCTCTGTCTCACGCGACGGGGTGCGTTTGATCTAGACGGATACTTGTGCGAGTCTACTTGAGCCAGTCGACTGGCTTGCTGAAGTAGGACTTAAAAAGTGTATATCAAAATGTATTTACTGACTTGAGGTTTGTGTTTAAAAGAAACATTCCTACAAAGATTTCTTTTTCATCTACGATTTACCTTATGAATGTCGAAGTTAGCCTAGTCTGAATTGAGAATTTCAAACTGAGAACGCGTCAAAATAATGACAAAATTAAACAGATTTAAAGGCGTAATGAAACACTTAACTTCAATATTGTTATCCAGAAATCGGAGATTTTAATCATTATAAATCATTTATTTATCTGCAAACATGGGTAAAAATATACATTGATGTTTTCTGTACATTAATAAAGTTCTCCATGTTTAACCATCACATGGGTATGCAAATAATGAAAAATAAGTAGGTACAAGATAAAAATTAGATTAAATATGTCAGCCTTATGTAATAATTATGATAATATTTAAATTATCAGAATAAAAAAATATAAAAAATCAATTGAAAATTAAATTACATACAAATATAAGTTAAATTCGATACAATTGAAATACCAATGCAAATACCTGCTCAAAATAATACATTACAGTCAGATTTAAAACTAATACAAATCACATAAAAATAAATACATTGATAATTCATAGGAACAATATTGATTTTCCTCTAACATAATAAATCGGATGTAGTAGGCCTAGCATTTTTCATTTAAATAGTCATTAATATGATAGTAACACTTAGCAACTAAATATTTGTGTAGTATTTTTTTAAATTGATCCATATTTTTAATTTCTATTATGTGTTTAGGTAGCTTATTATAGATTTTGGTGCCATACCAAGAACATTTTTATCAAAAATTGCTTTTTTATGCCGTAAATGTTTTTACAATACCTTTAACAAACACACAAAAACGAAAATTTATTTGAATAAAGAGAGACTTCACTAAAATAAAGTAAATAACATAAATTAGACCCACGCCAGCTCAAGAGCCTCAAACTAGCATAACTGTCTCAAAGCAAAGCATTCCGCAGAGCCGGTAAACACCCGGCATAAAGAAAAACTACACAAATACTGGCTCGTCACTTTGAAAACTTTGTTTTTACTCACATTCATGCCCGATGCAGGTATTCTCTCTTTAAGGTTACACAAGTCGACGGCACGAACTATTTTGTGCGCGGGGTTAAAATGCATTTCATATCAACCGACAACACGTAAGGAAGAGATTGATGCTGTGATGACCAGTAGGAAGCTAGTTCGCGTACTAATACACACTTTTGCAAATTTGTAGCGAAATGGATGATGATTTAGGACGAAACCGAGCCCGCGAAATTTTATAAACAGACCTTTGGGAGTCTGGATATCATGAAAAAACGACTAAACCTATCTGTTCAAAATAAAATTATTTGCATTGTTGAACTACTAATCTATTCCTGTATGGAGGCCGTTTTGCAATTTTCCGCCTTCTTATGGTATTTATTTGCGCCCAAAAATGCGTTAAAATTAGCGTCGAAATGTGGAACTTTCGACGCACATAACTTTCAAATATTTTATTTTTTACTTTTTTGCTTCCATACAGGGCTAGATAATGATGAGACAAATTGATATCACTTTTTATTTTGAACGAACATTGTCAAACAGTGGAATAATCCCTAGACTACGTTTGTATGGAATAATTTTCGACTAGTGTAATTAAATTTTGATAGCATTTCGCGCTAAAGTGGAGTTTTATTAATATTCAATTTCAAATTCTTATTTTAGTAATAGGGACAAAGACATTGCTGCTTATATGTTCCTTGATTAATACTTTCGTCTCCTTATAGTTGGCAGGGTGAAGCAATTTTAGGGTAAATCATTGCAATTTCTTCCTGCAATTCGAGGGCGCGTTTAGTCTGTCCCTTAACAAAATGTTGAAGACAATCTAAATGCTTTATCAGATGACAACGCGACGCGGTGGACTCACGGCACTGCACTAAAAGATATCTTATTTGAAGATCCAATCACCGCTGAATAGAGCAAAGAAAATAAGATGTTTTCTAGGCGAGCGAACTTTAGAAATTACTTTTCAAACAATGCAATAATGTTGAGTTAGTAAGTTGGCATACTTATGTAACATTCTTTTTTAGGGTTCCGTACCCAAAGGGTAAAAACGGGAACCTATTACTGAGACGCCGCGATCCGTCTGTCTGTCTGTCGGTCTGTCCGTCTGTCACCAGGCTGTATCTCAAGTTGAAATTTTACAGATGATGTATTTCTGTTGCCGCTATAACAACAAATACTAAAAACAGATTAAAATAAATATTTAAGGGGGGCTCCCATACAACAAACGGTGGCATACATGGCCGTTTTTATGCGATAATGGTACGGAACCCTACGTGCGCGGGTCCGACTCGCACCGGTTTTTTTTGTTGAATGTGATCTCTGAAAGTACCTACTGATCCTATTACGAAGTCTTTTACTTATTGGAATTTCCATTACGTGGGCCTTGCTGTACACCATTGGTTATTTCTACCGACTACAAAAAAAACGATGTAATCAATTCGACACGTATGTATGTAATATTGTTGGAACTGCACAATATTCACATAATTATGTTACTCTATGTGGGCTTCTTGTGGGCCAAATTTCATAAGTGTATATTTGTATGTGTTTTGTCCATGCATTTCTCAGAAAATAATTATCGGATCGTGATCATTCTTTTTTTCTTGGATTGAGTTTTTTCAACTTAGGGAATAGTGCATGTTGCATCAAAATTGATTTTCAAGATATGCAGCATACAAACAAACTTCTTAGCGACAAACAGCACGAAGGTATAAATTGAGTTATTATGGGTATTTTTTCAATCCTTTTGGTACCTTACTATAGAATTTGCCTACTTTTAAGTGATATTTTAGGTACTAAATACTAAAAAGAGAGAAATAAAATCGACTTCCAAAGCAAAAAACAAAAAATGCAAAATTATATACAAAATTACATACCAAGCTAATTCAGATTAAATTTTCCTATTAAAATGCAAAATAACTTTAGTTTCGGAAGTCGGTGTCGAAAAACGATAAAAACAAGAGGTACTCACTAAAGACACCGACTTCCGAAACGAAAGTTTATTTTGCACTTTTTAGTGTTTTGCTTTTGAAATTATTTAATTTTTATGCAAAACGTTTTTCATTGTTTTTTTTCTACAATGCATATTGATTCAACAAACGGTAAAAACCTCACGTTTGACAACTAAGACATCTTTCAGAAGCTATTTTACTGAAAATGTATTCAAAAGAATTTTAACAAAATAAATTATCATAGTGAGATATCATAGATAACGTGTGCTCGTGGGTTCGAACCCAGGCAGGCGCTTTACTTAGTGTAAATTATTTCATCACCACTACTCTAAAAACGGTGAAGGAAAACATCGTGAGGAAACCGGCATGTCCTAGAGCCAAAAATTTGAAGACATGTGACATCCACCAACCCGCACTGGGCCCGCGTGGTGGATAAAGGCCCGTTCCCTCTCTCACAGAGAGGAGGCATGTGGCCCAGCAGTGGGAACATTAATAGGCTGATGATGTGATGATGATATAGGTACTAAACTCCGAGGTACGTTTACATAGTTTTTAATATTTTTTTAGGATATGGGACATGGGCAAAATTATGATGAATACTTACAGCCAGTATTTAAACGTAGCAAAAAAAATCTAAATCTATGATTCAAGGGCCTACATATGCTTTAGTGCCGTGAAACGGTAACTTTCTAAAGCATACTCCTTAGTAACGGCTAGGTTAAAAGGTATGATTAAGATATATATTTATTATTGATTCATGTACATTATTTTTAACACAAGGTTTTTACGTGTAACTAATAGTTTTGCTTTAAAAAAATAATTAACAACACGATATTTTTTCGCAAGTTTTGGAAACTCCTCCAAAACGACTTGGATGTTTAAAAATATTTATACACAGAAAAATTTATGGCTGGTATTTCTTCATAACTAACATAGCATAATATGTAAATCAAATAATATTATGCAAACAAAACTGTTCAAAAGGAGTTTCAATTTTGATATTTTGGTATCGAGCGGGCGCACGGCCAGTACTGCGTTAGCATTGGGGCGTATATATCGCCTTAAACTGAGAATTTTAAATTAAGAACGTGTCAAATGTTTATTTTTTTCTTCTCCTTTTGGTGTCAAACTTTACTTGTATGCCAATGTTTGACGGCGTATTTTTATAATTGAGCATGAAAACCTGTCAGAAGCTTTTCCATGTTGGACAAGTTCTTAAATTCAAATTCCTAATTCATAAACTAGGGAAACTAACTGTTATTTACCGACTATCAAAACATCCTGCAAGCTTATTTATGTAGCTGAAAGCAGGTTACCAGAGCTGCTTGGAGGTAAATATCCTGGTAGCTTATTCAAATAAGCTTATTGTCTGCAGAATAAACAATGTTACATTTTTTCGTTTAACAGCTTTCTCAAGCTTGTGCTGCTAGGCTCTCCGTCTCTCCCACAAGTAAACACAATCAAATTCTATAGTAATTAAAATATGGCCCAAACTTTGACTTACAAAATTTCTACAGTCGGCCCTTGTCCCGCTCATTTAGAAATTTAATTGCAAGCTAGGCCCAAAGGCCGCACTTATTGGGAACTGCTAATTATTTATGGAAGGCCTGAGGTCGGAGGTCATCCGGCCTTATTTGTACAGGCCTAATTGTCAAGGTCAAACAGCGGTCACTGTGGGTGATAACTGGATTGGTGGGTTTGTACTTAAATGTAGGATATGGTGTATAGGTAACGTTGAGTTGGTTGTCTATATATGGTTGACTGTTAGTAATTAAAATAGGCATGCTTACGTAAATCGTAAAATTAAAGGCGACGAATATAAGTATAAAATGGCTGAAGTTTATAAACAATGAAAACACCGATTAATGTTCTAACGAAAAGATAGAAAACTGTTTTCCCTATTCATCGAAATAGGTGTCGGTCAATTTACCAACTGCAAATAAGTCAATAAAGGTCTATCCACACATATCAGGGCCGTGCCCGGGACGTGACAAGACATTGAAGCTCCGTCACTGACCCGTGCACGGACGTGTGTGAACGAGTTCATATAAAATGTACACACCGATATTTTTTTGATCCCCTGACGGGGCACGGTCCGTCCACGTCCCGGGCCCGGCCCTGATATCTGTGGATAGACCTTAAGGTTACACTAGTCGAAAATTCTTTCATACAAACGTAGTCTAGGGATCACTCCACTGTTTGACGATTTACGTTCAAAATAAAAAATGATAACAATTTGTCCCATCATTATTTAGCCCTGTATGCAGCCAAAAAATATAAATACTTGAAAGTTATGAACGTCGAAAGTTCCACAGTTTGACACTAATTTTAACGCATTTTTGGGCGCAAATAAATACCATAAGAAGACGGAAAATTGCAAAACGGCCACCATAGAGGGATAGATTATTAGTTCAACAATGTAAATAATATTATTTTGAAGAGATACGTTTAGTCGTTTTTCCATGATATCCAGACTGCCAAAGGCCTGTTCATAAAATTTCGGGCACTCATTATCCATTCCGCTACAAAATTGCAAAAGTGTGTATTCGTACACGAACTAGCTTCCTTCTGGTCATAACAGCATCTATCTCTTCCGCACGTGTTGTCGGTTGATATAAAATGCATTTCAACCCCGCGCACAAAATAGTTCGTGCCGTCGACTAGTGAACCTTTAAACGTTTTTTCGTTTAAGCAGGTAAAAATTTACAGTTTTAGATTCATCCTTTACTTTGAAATAACTTCTTGCCAAATTTCATGATTTTAGGTCAACAGAAAATACCCTATAGGTTTTAATTCCCTTGCCATTCATAAAATAATGCGGCATAAAGGACCTTGTAGACAAAGACACAACAAATCTTTTGATTGCGATGATTTAGAAGTTTGTTTTTTTCCACAGGACCAAGTGATTGCAGACTTATGTATAATATACACAAGTCTGTATTATATTATGATTTCTACTTGATACCTTCAGGTGTTTCAGAGAAAAAGATCTTGTAGCACGGACAGACATACAAATAGACAGACCGACTTCAAAATATAAACTTTTAGGTATAATTTACAACAGTATGCTAGTACAAAAATACTGTCTAAAAACCTATCTGTATACAAACATCACATCGCATCACATCATCAGCCTATTAATGTTCCCACTGCTGGGACACAGGCCTCCTCTCTGTGAGAGGGAATGGGCCGTTATCCACCATGCGGGCCCAGTGCGGGTTGGTGGATGTCACATGACTTCGATGTTTTGGTCCTAGGACATGCCGGTTTCCTCACGATGTTTTCCTTCACCGTTTTTGAGAGCAGTGGTGATGAAGTTAGTTTACACAAAGTAAAGCGCCTGCCTGGGTTTAAACCCACGACCTATAACATGTAAGTTGCGGCGGATACCATTAGGCCACCACTGCTCTCATACAAACATATTATCGAATAATCATGTACCTACAAATCTTACTAATATTATAAATATGAAAGTTTGGATGGATGGATGTATGTTTGTTACTCAATCACGCCAGAACGGCTGAACGGATCTGGATGAAATTTGGCACAGAACCACTGCTCTCAAAACGGTGAAGGAAAACATCGTGAGGAAACCGGCATGTCCTAGAACCAAAAATTCGAAGACATGTGACATTCACCAACCCGCACTGGGCCCGCGTGGTGGATTACGGGCCATTCCCTCTCACAGAGAGGAGGCCTGTGTCCCAGCAGTGGGAACATTAATAGGCTGATGATGATGATGATAATATTTTGGTGCTCATCATTACAAAATACTTTTTTATCATAAGGTGCTATGTGATTAGAAGGTAATATTCTTATATCCGGATCTAATTTAATTATCACTTGAGGCAAATACTAGACCACAGAGAGGAGGCCTGTGCCCCAGCCATAGAAATATTATTACATCTATGGTCCCAGCAGTGGACATTAAAAGGCTGATAATGATGATGTAGGCAAATGTTGCTAATGTAAGCAATTAAGAAATTCTAGGCACTTATTTTTTTAAATAATAGGATGCCTTGAGAAAGGGCCCGACGAATAAGTTGGCCAATAAACTTGATGTCCTTTCAAGTATAAAGAATTCAGAGGCTGAATCTGTAAGAAACTCAGACATTGAGACCAGTAATTCATCTGAGAGCAACAGCGGCTTTCACAATACTGTGAAGTGCGCACCGAGGATGGTGCTGAACCACATCACATCACATCACATCATCAGTCTATTAATGTTCCCACTGCTGGGACACAAGCCTCCTCTCTGTGAGGGAAATGGGCCGTAATCCACCACGCGGGCCCAGTGCGGGTTGGCTGAACCACAATCCAGAGATAAACGCGCCCAAGGCAAAGTGGTTTCACTTTGTGTGGCTTCCAGCTCTAAGTAGAAGTTTGTAGAGACGTTTTGTCTTAGTTTTAAGTCAAGCAAGCACTACTGTTTCTGGTTGGAAAATTGGGCCTTAGTCAGTAATATATAGAAAAAATGATTGAAAAGGAGGAAAGTAAATTAAAAAGAGTAGTTATTTACGATTAATTCAAATTTATTTCATAATTACTTACTTAAAAGTTACAACTGGATTTATTTTATCTAATAACTAGCAAGAAAGTCTTAAATAAAATATCAATAAATAGTATTTACAATAAAAAGTAGAAATAGAAATTCATACGTTAAGAGACATTAAGAAAAGGAGTTTTAAACATCTTATATCAATTAATTTTACAATCAGTTTAACAGTAGGTAATAACTAACATAAATAATGTGCAACTAAATAAAATATTAATGATAACAAATCTTAGGTTCTATCTTAAATCTATTTCAACAGTATTCTTTTAAATTTCTTATGGATGTAATATTTAAATTTCAACAATCTGAAAAATGAAATGCTTCGCTCAAAATCCAGAGCCACTTTGGAGTCTCCTTCTAAGTTCTTGTAATTATCTTCTATACTTCCATCTCGCACTGAAGGCTCAGTACTCATTGAATCAGACATTTCTTGATAACTGGATACGTCTGGAATATTAGACACTGTCGGTATTCGGGCGCAGGATTTGTCACTCACTTTTTCCTTCTTCTTTTTTTCGTCTCGAAGTGCATATGGCTTTGGCTTCCTCCTTGTGTTCAAGTTTTCTTCTGCAGAACTGGTTAGTCTTTTAACCTTAGCAGGGACACACTTTGAGAGCCCCATAGGAGAGTCAGGGTCAATCGCCTTCCTCCTTCTCCTTGTGTTGAAGTTTTCTTCTGAAGAACTGGTTAGTCTTTTAACCTCAAGAGGTACACGCTTTGAGAGGTCCAAAGGAGGGTCAGGGTCAACCGCCTTCGCCCTTATTCTTTTCTCCGGACGGGCAGCAGTTAAACCGGAACGTAACTTCATTGTAAATTACAAGATGATGTTTAACGTATGAAAGTTTAGAGTTAAATGTTGAAATTGACGATTGGTTTGCCCTTTTGTAGTGTCAGTGGCAATTAGAGCGTAATCATTAGGTACTCTTACTATTGAACTTGCTCATTAATTAATGTGTTACAGTTAAAAAATTGCATTGTGATTAGCTAATCGATAGCAATTAGGATCTTCTATAATATTTTGGTGCTCATCATTACAAAATACTTGTTTATCATTAGGTGCTACGTGATTAGAAGGTAATACTCGTATTCTCATATCCGGATCTAAATTAATGATCATTGTAGGCAAATACTAGACCACAGAGAGGAGGCCTGTGCCCCAGCCATAGAAATATTATTACATCTATGGTCCCAGCAGTGGACATTAAAAGGCTGATAATGATGATGTAGGCAAATGTTGCTAATGTAAGCAATTAAGAAATTCTAGGCACTTATTTTTTTAAATAATAGGATGCCTTGAGAAAGGGCCCGACGAATAAGTTGGCCAATAAACTTGATGTCCTTTCAAGTATAAAGAATTCAGAGGCTGAATCTGTAAGAAACTCAGACATTGAGACCAGTAATTCATCTGAGAGCAACAGCGGCTTTCACAATACTGTGAAGTGCGCACCGAGGATGGTGCTGAACCACATCACATCACATCACATCATCAGTCTATTAATGTTCCCACTGCTGGGACACAAGCCTCCTCTCTGTGAGGGAAATGGGCCGTAATCCACCACGCGGGCCCAGTGCGGGTTGGCTGAACCACAATCCAGAGATAAACGCGCCCAAGGCAAAGTGGTTTCACTTTGTGTGGCTTCCAGCTCTAAGTAGAAGTTTGTAGAGACGTTTTGTCTTAATTTTAAGTCAAGCAAGCACTACTGTTTCTGGTTGGAAAATTGGGCCTTAGTCAGTAATATATAGAAAAAATGATTGAAAAGGAGGAAAGTAAATTAAAAAGAGTAGTTATTTACGATTAATTCAAATTTATTTCATAATTACTTACTTAAAAGTTACAACTGGATTTATTTTATCTAATAACTAGCAAGAAAGTCTTAAATAAAATATTAATAAATAGTATTTACAATAAAAAGTAGAAATAGAAATTCATACTTTAAGAGACATTAAAGAAGAAATTCTTAGAAATTATATAAATAAATACATAAATTTGAGAAGAGAAGTAAGAAAAGGAGTTTTAAACATCTTATTTCAATTAATTTTACAATCAGTTTAACAGTAGGTGACATAAATAATGTGCAACTAAATAAAATATTAATGATAAGAAATCTTAGGTTCTATCTTAAATCTATTTCAACAGTATTCTTTTAAATTTCTTATGGATGTAATATTTAAATTTCAACAATCTGAAAAATGAAATGCTTCGCTCAAAATCCAGAGCCACTTTGGAGTCTCCTTCTAAGTTCTTGTAATTATCTTCTATACTTTCATCTCGCACTGAAGGCTCAGTACTCATTGAATCAGACATTTCTTGATAACTGGATACCTCTGGCATATCAGACACTGTCGGAATTCGGGCGCAGGATTTGTCAGTCACTTTTTCCTTCTTCTTGTTTTCGTCTCGAAGTGCTAATGTCTTTGGCTTCCTCCTTGTGTTCAAGTTTTCTTCTGAAGAACTGGTTAGTCTTTTAACCTCAGCAGGGACACGCTTTGAGAGGTCCATAGGAGAGTCAGGGTCAATCGCCTTCCTCCTTCTTCTTGTGTTGAAGTTTTCTTCTGAAGAACTGGTTAGCCTTTTAACCTCAGCAGGGACACGCTTTGAGACGCCCATAGGAGAGTCAGGGTCAATCGCCTTCCCCCTTTTTCTTTTCTCGGGACGGGCAGCAGTTAAACCGGAACGTAACTTCATTGTAAATTACAAGATGATGTTTCACGTATGAAAGTTTATGGTTAAATGTTGAAATTAACGATAGGTAGGCCCTTTTGTAGTGTCAGTGGCATTAGGTACTCTTACTATTGAACTTGCTCATTAATTAATGTGTGACAGTTAAAAAATTGCATTGTGATTAGCTAATCGATAGCAATTAGGATCTTCTATAATATTTTGGTGCTCATAATTACAAAATACTTGTTTATCATTAGGTGCAACGTGATTAGAAGGATACGTAATACTCGTATTCTCATATCCGGATCTAAATTAATGATCATTGTAGGAAAATACTAGACCACAGAGAGGAGGCCTGTGCCCCAGCCATAGAAATATTATTAAATCTATGGTCCCAGCAGTGGACATAAAAAGGCTGATAATGATGATTTAGGCAAATGTTGCTAATGTAAGCAATTAAGAAATTCTACGAACTTATTTTTTTAAATAACAGGATGCCTTGAGAAAGGGCCCGACGAATAAGTTGTCCAATAAACCTGATGTCCTTTCAAGTATTAAGAATTCAGAGACTGAATCTGTTAGGAACTCAGATATTGAGACCAGTAATTCATCTGGGAGCAACAGCGGCTTTCACAATACTGTGAAGTGCGAACCGAGGATGGTGCTGAACCACAATCCAGAGATAAACGCGCCCAAGACAAAGTGGGTTCACTTTGTGTGGCTTCCAGCTCTAAGTAGAAGTTTTAAGAGACGTCTTGTCTTAGTTTTAAGACAAGCAAGCTCTACCTTTTCTGGTCGGAAAACGGGGCTTAGTCAGTAATAAATAGAAAAAGACGATTGAAAAGGAGGAAAGTAAATAAAAAAGAGTAGTTATTTACGATTAATTCCAATTTATTTCATAATTACTTACTTAAAAGTTACAACTGAATTTATTTTATCTAATAACTAGCAAGAAAGTCTTAAATAAAATATTAATAAATAGTATTTACAATAAAAAGTAGAAATAGAAATTCATACGTTAAGAGACATTAAAGAAGAAATTCTTAGAAATTATAAATAAATACATAAATTTGAGACGAGAAGTAAGAAAAGGAGTTTTAAACATCTTATATCAATTAATTTTACAATCAGTTTAACAGTAGGTAACATAAATAATGTGCAACTAAATTAAATATTAATGATAAAAAATCTTAGGTGCTATTTTAAATCTATTTCAACAGTATTCTTTAAAATTTCTTATGGATGTAATATTTAAATTTCAACAATCTGAAAAATGAAATGCTTCGCTCAAAGTCCAGAGCCACTTTGGAGTCTCCTTCTAAATTCTTGTATTTATCTTCTATACTTCCATCTCGCACTGAAGGCTCAGTACTCATTGAATCAGACATTTCTTGATAACTGGATACCTCTGGAATATCAGACACTGTCGGAATTCGGGCGCAGGATTTGTCACTCACTTTTTCCTTCTTCTTTTTTTCGTCTCGAAGTGCATATGGCTTTGGCTTCCTCCTTGTGTTCAAATTTTCTTCTGCAGAACTGGTTAGTCTTTTAACCTTAGCAGGGACACGCTTTGAGAGCCCCATAGGAGAGTCAGGGTCAATCGCCGTCCTCCTTCTCCTTGTGTTGAAGATTTCTTCTGAAGAACTGGTTAGTCTTTTAACCTCAAGAGGGACACGCTTTGAGAGGTCCAAAGGAGAGTCAGGGTCAACCGCCTTCCCCCTTTTTCTTTTCTCGGGACGGGCAGCAGTTAAACCGGAACGTAACTTCATTGTAAATTACAAGATGATGTTTCACGTATGAAAGTTTATAGTTAAATGTTGAAATTAACGAATAGTAGACCCTTTTGTAGTGTCAGTGGCAATTAGAGCGTAATCATTAGGTACTCTTACTATTGAACTTGCTCATTAATTAATGTGTTACAGTAAAAAAATTGCATTGTGATTAGCTAATCGATAGCAATTAGGATCTTCTATAATATTTTGGTGCTCATAATTACAAAATACTTGTTTATCATTAGGTGCTACGTGATTATAAGGATACGTAATACTCGTATTCTCATATCAGGATCTAAATTAATGATCATTGTAGGCAAATACTAGACCACAGAGAGGAGACCTGTGCCCCAGCCATAGAAATATTATTAAATCTATGGTCCCAGCAGTGGGCATTAAAAGGCTCATAATGATGATTTAGGCAAATGTTGCTAATTTAAGCAATTAAGAAATTCTACGAACTTATTTTTTTAAATAACAGGATGCCTTGAAAAAGGGCCCGACGAATAAGTTGTCCAATAAACTTGATGTCCTTTCAAATATAGAGAATTCAGACACTGAATCTGTAAGGAATTCAGACATTGAGACCAGTAATTCATCTGGGAGCAACAGCGGCTTTCATAATACTGTGAAGTGCGCAACGGGAATATTGCTAAACCACAATCCTGAGATAAACGCGCCCAAGACAAAGTGGGCTCACTTTGTGTGGCTTCCGTCTCTAAGTAGAAGTTTGTAGAGACGTCTTGTCTTAGTTTTAAGTCAAGCAAGCACTACCTTTTCTGGTTGATAATCTATTGTCCTAAGGTGATCCTATTTAAATTAAATGAATATCCGATGATGAACTTCGGACTCTTCATGAACATTTTCAAATAATTAAGTCTTCAATTTATTTGATAATTTGTTAGACTTACAATTGATGAATAAACGCGTTTTACTGAAAATTTAAACCATTGGTTAGCATATTTAACCATTGGTTGAGTTAACTATGGATCAAAAACTGCGCCTTAGTCAGTAATAAATAGAAAAAGAGAATTGAAAAGGAGGAAAGTAAATAAAAAAGAGAAGTTATTTACGATCAATTCTAATTTATTTCATAATTACTTACTTAAAAGTTACAACTGGATTTATTTTATCTAATAACTAGCAAGAAAGTCTTAAATAAAATATTAATAAATAGTATTTACAATAAAAAGTAGAAATAGAAATTCATACGATAAGAGACATTAAAGAAGAAATTCTTAGAAATTATATAAATAAATACATAAATTTGAGAAGAGAAGTAAGAAAAGGAGTTTTAAACATCTTATATCAATTAATTTTACAATCAGTTTAACAGTAGGTAACATAAATAATGTGCAACTAAATTAAATATTAATGATAAAAAATCTTAGGTGCTATTTTAAATCTATTTCAACAGTATTCTTTAAAATTTCTTATGGATGTAATATTTAAATTTCAACAATCTGAAAAATGAAATGCTTCGCTCAAAGTCCAGAGCCACTTTGGAGTCTCCTTCTAAATTCTTGTATTTATCTTCTATACTTCCATCTCGCACTGAAGGCTCAGTACTCATTGAATCAGACATTTCTTGATAACTGGATACCTCTGGAATATCAGACACTGTCGGAATTCGGGCGCAGGATTTGTCACTCACTTTTTCCTTCTTCTTTTTTTCGTCTCGAAGTGCATATGGCTTTGGCTTCCTCCTTGTGTTCAAATTTTCTTCTGCAGAACTGGTTAGTCTTTTAACCTTAGCAGGGACACGCTTTGAGAGCCCCATAGGAGAGTCAGGGTCAATCGCCGTCCTCCTTCTCCTTGTGTTGAAGATTTCTTCTGAAGAACTGGTTAGTCTTTTAACCTCAAGAGGGACACGCTTTGAGAGGTCCAAAGGAGAGTCAGGGTCAACCGCCTTCCCCCTTTTTCTTTTCTCGGGACGGGCAGCAGTTAAACCGGAACGTAACTTCATTGTAAATTACAAGATGATGTTTCACGTATGAAAGTTTATAGTTAAATGTTGAAATTAACGAATAGTAGACCCTTTTGTAGTGTCAGTGGCAATTAGAGCGTAATCATTAGGTACTCTTACTATTGAACTTGCTCATTAATTAATGTGTTACAGTAAAAAAATTGCATTGTGATTAGCTAATCGATAGCAATTAGGATCTTCTATAATATTTTGGTGCTCATAATTACAAAATACTTGTTTATCATTAGGTGCTACGTGATTAGAAGGATACGTAATACTCGTATTCTCATATCAGGATCTAAATTAATGATCATTGTAGGCAAATACTAGACCACAGAGAGGAGACCTGTGCCCCAGCCATAGAAATATTATTAAATCTATGGTCCCAGCAGTGGGCATTAAAAGGCTCATAATGATGATTTAGGCAAATGTTGCTAATTTAAGCAATTAAGAAATTCTACGAACTTATTTTTTTAAATAACAGGATGCCTTGAAAAAGGGCCCGACGAATAAGTTGTCCAATAAACTTGATGTCCTTTCAAATATAGAGAATTCAGACACTGAATCTGTAAGGAATTCAGACATTGAGACCAGTAATTCATCTGGGAGCAACAGCGGCTTTCATAATACTGTGAAGTGCGCAACGGGAATATTGCTAAACCACAATCCTGAGATAAACGCGCCCAAGACAAAGTGGGCTCACTTTGTGTGGCTTCCGTCTCTAAGTAGAAGTTTGTAGAGACGTCTTGTCTTAGTTTTAAGTCAAGCAAGCACTACCTTTTCTGGTTGATAATCTATTGTCCTAAGGTGATCCTATTTAAATTAAATGAATATCCGATGATGAACTTCGGACTCTTCATGAACATTTTCAAATAATTAAGTCTTCAATTTATTTGATAATTTGTTAGACTTACAATTGATGAATAAACGCGTTTTACTGAAAATTTAAACCATTGGTTAGCATATTTAACCATTGGTTGAGTTAACTATGGATCAAAAACTGCGCCTTAGTCAGTAATAAATAGAAAAAGAGAATTGAAAAGGAGGAAAGTAAATAAAAAAGAGAAGTTATTTACGATCAATTCTAATTTATTTCATAATTACTTACTTAAAAGTTACAACTGGATTTATTTTATCTAATAACTAGCAAGAAAGTCTTAAATAAAATATTAATAAATAGTATTTACAATAAAAAGTAGAAATAGAAATTCATACGATAAGAGACATTAAAGAAGAAATTCTTAGAAATTATATAAATAAATACATAAATTTGAGAAGAGAAGTAAGAAAAGGAGTTTTAAACATCTTATATCAATGAATTTTACAATCAGTATAACAGTAGGTAATAACTAACATAAATAATGTGCAACTAAATAAAATAATAATGATAACAAATCTTAGGTGCTATCTTAAATCTATTTCAACAGTATTCTTTTAAATTTCTTATGGATGTAATATTTAAATTTCAACAATCTGAAAAATGAAATGCTTCGCTCAAAGTCCAGAGCCACTTTGGAGTCTCCTTCTAAGTTCTTGTAATTATCTTCTATACTTCCATCTCGCACTGAAGGCTCAGTACTCATTGAATCAGACATTTCTTGATAACTGGATACCTCTGGAATATTAGACACTGTCGGTATTCGGGCGCAGGATTTGCCACTCACTTTTTCCTTCTTCTTTTTTTCGTCTCGAAGTGCATATGGTTTTGGCTTCCTCCTTGTGTTCAAGTTTTCTTCTGAAGAACTGGTAAGTCTTTTAACCTCAGCAGGGACACGCTTTGAGAGGTCCATAGGAGAGTCAGGGTCAATCGCCTTTCGCCTTCTCCTTGTGTTGAAGATTTCTTCTGAAGAACTGGTTAGTCTTTTAACCTCAGCAGGGACACGCTTTGAGAGCCCCATAGGAGAGTCAGGGTCAATCGCCGTCCTCCTTCTCCTTGTGTTGAAGATTTCTTCTGAAGAACTGGTTAGTCTTTTAACCTCAAGAGGGACACGCTTTGAGAGGTCCAAAGGAGAGTCAGGGTCAACCGCCTTCCCCCTTTTTCTTTTCTCGGGACGGGCAGCAGTTAAACCGGAACGTAACTTCATTGTAAATTACAAGATGATGTTTCACGTATGAAAGTTTATAGTTAAATGTTGAAATTAACGATCGGTAGGCCCTTTTGTAGTGTCAGTGGCATTAGGTACTCTTACTATTGAACTTGCTCATTAATTAATGTGTGACAGTTAAAAAATTGCATTGTGATTAGCTAATCGATAGCAATTAGGATCTTCTATAATATTTTGGTGCTCATAATTACAAAATACTTGTTTATCATTAGGTGCTACGTGATTAGAAGGATACGTAATACTCGTATTCTCATATCCGGATCTAAATTAATGATCATTGTAGGCAAATACTAGACCAAAGAGAGGAGGCCTGTGTCCCAGCCATAGAAATATTATTATATCTATGGTCCCAGCAATGAACATTAAAAGGCTGATAATGATGATGTAGGCAAATGTTGCTAATGTAAGCAATTAAGAAATTCTACGAACTTATTTTTTTAAATATCAGGTTGCCTTGAGAACGGGACCGACGAATAAGTTGTCCAATAAACTTGATGTCCTTTCAAGTATAGAGAATTCAGACACTGAATCTGTAAGGAACTCAGACATTGAGACCAGTAATTCATCTGGGAGCAACAGCGGCTTTCATAATACTGTGAAGTGCGCACCGGGGATATTGCTGAACCACAATCCTGAGATAAACGCGCCCAAGACAAAGTGGGTTCACTTTGTGTGGCTTCCGAATCTAAGTAGAAGTTTGTAGAGACGTCTTGTCTTAGTTTTAAGTCAAGCAAGCACTACCTTTTCTGGTTGATAATCTATTGTCCTAAGGTGATCCTATTTAAATTAAATGAATATCCGATGATGAACTTCGGACTCTTCATGAACATTTTCAAATAATTAAGTCTTCAATTTATTTGATAATTTGTTAGACTTACAATTGATGAATAAACGCGTTTTACTGAAAATTTAAACCATTGGTTAGCATATTTAACCATTGGTTGAGTTAACTATGGATCAAAAACTGCGCCTTAGTCAGTAATAAATAGAAAAAGAGAATTGAAAAGGAGGAAAGTAAATAAAAGAGAAGTTATTTACGATCAATTCTAATTTATTTCATAATTACTTACTTAAAAGTTACAACTGGATTTATTTTATCTAATAACTAGCAAGAAAGTCTTAAATAAAATATTAATAAATAGTATTTACAATAAAAAGTAGAAATAGAAATTCATACGTTAAGAGACATTAAAGAAGAAATTCTTAGAAATTATATAAATAAATACATAAATTTGAGAAGAGAAGTAAGAAAAGGAGTTTTAAACATCTTATATCAATTAATTTTACAATCAGTTTAACAGTAGGTAATAACTAACATAAATAATGTGCAACTAAATAAAATATTAATGATAATGTATGTAAAATATTAATGTATGAAAGTTTATGGTTAAATGTTGAAATTAACGATAGGTAGGCCCTTTTGTAGTGTCAGTGGCAATTAGAGCGTAATCATTAGGTACTAATCTATTGAACTTGCTCATTATTTAACGTGTGACAGTTAAATTATTGCATTGTGATTGCAATTAGGATCTTCTTTAATATTTTGGTGCTCATCATTACAAAATACTTTTTTATCATTAGGTGCTACGTGATTAGAAGGTAATATTCTTATATCCGGATCTAAATTAATTATCACTGTAGGAAAATACTAGACCACAGAGAGGAGGCCTGTGCCCCAGCCATAGAAATATTATTAAATCTATGGTCCCAGCAGTGGACATAAAAAGGCTGATAATGATGATTTAGGCAAATGTTGCTAATGTAATCAATTAAGAAATTCTACGAACTTATTTTTTTAAATAACAGGATGCCTTGAAAAAGGGCCCGACGAATAAGTTGTCCAATAAACTTGATGTCCTTTCAAGTATAGAGAATGCAGACACTGAATCTGTAAGGAACTCAGACATTGAGACCAGTAATTCATCTGGGAGCAACAGCGGCTTTTTATAATACTGTGAAGTGCGCATCGGGATATTGCTGAACCACAATCCTGAGATAAACGCGCCTAAGACAAAGTGGGTTCACTTTGTGTGGCTTCCGGCTCTAAGTAGAAGTTTGTAGAGACGTCGTGTCTTAGTTTTAAGTCAAGCAAGCACTACCTTTTCTGGTGGAAAATCTATTGTCCTAAGGTGATCCTATTTAAATTAAATGAATATCCGATGATGAACTTCGGACTCTTCATGAAAATTTTCAAATAATTATGTCTCCAATTTATTTGATAATTTGTTAGACTTACAACTGATGAATAAACGCGTTTTACTGAAAATTTAAACCAATGGTTTGCATATTATATACAAACCATTGGTTAAGTTAACTATGGATTAAAAACTGCGCCTAAGTCAGTAATAAATAGAAAAAGAGAATTAAAAAGGAGGAAAGTAAATAAAAAAGAGTAGTTATTTACGATTAATTCTAATTTATTTCATAATTACTTACTTACAAAGTTACAACTGGATTATCTTATCTAATACGAGTATCTATAGCACGAAAGTCTTACTAAAATATTAATAAATAGTATTTACAATAAAAAGTAGAAATAGAAATTCATACGTTAAGAGACATTAAAGAAGAAATTCGTAGAAATTACATAAATAAACACATAAATTTCAGAAGAGAAGTATGGAGAGGAGTTTTTAACATCTTATATCAATTAATTTTACAATTAGTTTAACAGTAGGTAATAACTAACGTAAATAATGTGCAACTAAATAAAATAATAATGATAACAAATCTTAGGTGCTATCTTAAATCTATTTCATCAGTATTCTTTTAAATTTCTTATGGATGTAATATTTAAATTTCAACAATCTGAAAAATGAAATGCTTCGCTCAAAGTCCAGAGCCACTTTGGAGTCTCCTTCTAAGTTCTTGTAATTATCTTCTATACTTCCATCTCGCACTGAAGGCTCAGTACTCATTGAATCAGACATTTCTTGATAACTGGATACCTCTGGAATATTAGACACTGTCGGTATTCGGGCGCAGGATTTGCCACTCACTTTTTCCTTCTTCTTTTTTTCGTCTCGAAGTGCATATGGTTTTGGCTTCCTCCTTGTGTTCAAGTTTTCTTCTGAAGAACTGGTAAGTCTTTTAACCTCAGCAGGGACACGCTTTGAGAGGTCCATAGGAGAGTCAGGGTCAATCGCCTTTCGCCTTCTCCTTGTGTTGAAGATTTCTTCTGAAGAACTGGTTAGTCTTTTAACCTCAGCAGGGACACGCTTTGAGAGCCCCATAGGAGAGTCAGGGTCAATCGCCGTCCTCCTTCTCCTTGTGTTGAAGATTTCTTCTGAAGAACTGGTTAGTCTTTTAACCTCAAGAGGGACACGCTTTGAGAGGTCCAAAGGAGAGTCAGGGTCAACCGCCTTCCCCCTTTTTCTTTTCTCGGGACGGGCAGCAGTTAAACCGGAACGTAACTTCATTGTAAATTACAAGATGATGTTTCACGTATGAAAGTTTATAGTTAAATGTTGAAATTAACGATCGGTAGGCCCTTTTGTAGTGTCAGTGGCATTAGGTACTCTTACTATTGAACTTGCTCATTAATTAATGTGTGACAGTTAAAAAATTGCATTGTGATTAGCTAATCGATAGCAATTAGGATCTTCTATAATATTTTGGTGCTCATAATTACAAAATACTTGTTTATCATTAGGTGCTACGTGATTAGAAGGATACGTAATACTCGTATTCTCATATCCGGATCTAAATTAATGATCATTGTAGGCAAATACTAGACCAAAGAGAGGAGGCCTGTGTCCCAGCCATAGAAATATTATTATATCTATGGTCCCAGCAATGAACATTAAAAGGCTGATAATGATGATGTAGGCAAATGTTGCTAATGTAAGCAATTAAGAAATTCTACGAACTTATTTTTTTAAATATCAGGTTGCCTTGAGAACGGGACCGACGAATAAGTTGTCCAATAAACTTGATGTCCTTTCAAGTATAGAGAATTCAGACACTGAATCTGTAAGGAACTCAGACATTGAGACCAGTAATTCATCTGGGAGCAACAGCGGCTTTCATAATACTGTGAAGTGCGCACCGGGGATATTGCTGAACCACAATCCTGAGATAAACGCGCCCAAGACAAAGTGGGTTCACTTTGTGTGGCTTCCGAATCTAAGTAGAAGTTTGTAGAGACGTCTTGTCTTAGTTTTAAGTCAAGCAAGCACTACCTTTTCTGGTTGATAATCTATTGTCCTAAGGTGATCCTATTTAAATTAAATGAATATCCGATGATGAACTTCGGACTCTTCATGAACATTTTCAAATAATTAAGTCTTCAATTTATTTGATAATTTGTTAGACTTACAATTGATGAATAAACGCGTTTTACTGAAAATTTAAACCATTGGTTAGCATATTTAACCATTGGTTGAGTTAACTATGGATCAAAAACTGCGCCTTAGTCAGTAATAAATAGAAAAAGAGAATTGAAAAGGAGGAAAGTAAATAAAAGAGAAGTTATTTACGATCAATTCTAATTTATTTCATAATTACTTACTTAAAAGTTACAACTGGATTTATTTTATCTAATAACTAGCAAGAAAGTCTTAAATAAAATATTAATAAATAGTATTTACAATAAAAAGTAGAAATAGAAATTCATACGTTAAGAGACATTAAAGAAGAAATTCTTAGAAATTATATAAATAAATACATAAATTTGAGAAGAGAAGTAAGAAAAGGAGTTTTAAACATCTTATATCAATTAATTTTACAATCAGTTTAACAGTAGGTAATAACTAACATAAATAATGTGCAACTAAATAAAATATTAATGATAATGTATGTAAAATATTAATGTATGAAAGTTTATGGTTAAATGTTGAAATTAACGATAGGTAGGCCCTTTTGTAGTGTCAGTGGCAATTAGAGCGTAATCATTAGGTACTAATCTATTGAACTTGCTCATTATTTAACGTGTGACAGTTAAATTATTGCATTGTGATTGCAATTAGGATCTTCTTTAATATTTTGGTGCTCATCATTACAAAATACTTTTTTATCATTAGGTGCTACGTGATTAGAAGGTAATATTCTTATATCCGGATCTAAATTAATTATCACTGTAGGAAAATACTAGACCACAGAGAGGAGGCCTGTGCCCCAGCCATAGAAATATTATTAAATCTATGGTCCCAGCAGTGGACATAAAAAGGCTGATAATGATGATTTAGGCAAATGTTGCTAATGTAATCAATTAAGAAATTCTACGAACTTATTTTTTTAAATAACAGGATGCCTTGAAAAAGGGCCCGACGAATAAGTTGTCCAATAAACTTGATGTCCTTTCAAGTATAGAGAATGCAGACACTGAATCTGTAAGGAACTCAGACATTGAGACCAGTAATTCATCTGGGAGCAACAGCGGCTTTTTATAATACTGTGAAGTGCGCATCGGGATATTGCTGAACCACAATCCTGAGATAAACGCGCCTAAGACAAAGTGGGTTCACTTTGTGTGGCTTCCGGCTCTAAGTAGAAGTTTGTAGAGACGTCGTGTCTTAGTTTTAAGTCAAGCAAGCACTACCTTTTCTGGTGGAAAATCTATTGTCCTAAGGTGATCCTATTTAAATTAAATGAATATCCGATGATGAACTTCGGACTCTTCATGAAAATTTTCAAATAATTATGTCTCCAATTTATTTGATAATTTGTTAGACTTACAACTGATGAATAAACGCGTTTTACTGAAAATTTAAACCAATGGTTTGCATATTATATACAAACCATTGGTTAAGTTAACTATGGATTAAAAACTGCGCCTAAGTCAGTAATAAATAGAAAAAGAGAATTAAAAAGGAGGAAAGTAAATAAAAAAGAGTAGTTATTTACGATTAATTCTAATTTATTTCATAATTACTTACTTACAAAGTTACAACTGGATTATCTTATCTAATACGAGTATCTATAGCACGAAAGTCTTACTAAAATATTAATAAATAGTATTTACAATAAAAAGTAGAAATAGAAATTCATACGTTAAGAGACATTAAAGAAGAAATTCGTAGAAATTACATAAATAAACACATAAATTTCAGAAGAGAAGTATGGAGAGGAGTTTTTAACATCTTATATCAATTAATTTTACAATTAGTTTAACAGTAGGTAATAACTAACGTAAATAATGTGCAACTAAATAAAATAATAATGATAACAAATCTTAGGTGCTATCTTAAATCTATTTCATCAGTATTCTTTTAAATTTCTTATGGATGTAATATTTAAATTTCAACAATCTGAAAAATGAAATGCTTCGCTCAAAGTCCAGAGCCACTTTGGAGTCTCCTTCTAAGTTCTTGTAATTATCTTCTATACTTCCATCTCGCACTGAAGGCTCAGTACTCATTGAATCAGACATTTCTTGATAACTGGATACCTCTGGAATATTAGACACTGTCGGTATTCGGGCGCAGGATTTGCCACTCACTTTTTCCTTCTTATTTTTTTCGTCTCGAAGTGCATATGGTTTTGGTTTCCTCCTTGTGTTCAAGTTTTCTTCTGAAGAACTGGTTAGTCTTTTAACCTCAGCAGGGACACGCTTTGAGAGGTCCATAGGAGAGTCAGGGTCAATCGCCTTTCGCCTTCTCCTTGTGTTGAAGATTTCTTCTGAAGAACTGGTTAGTCTTTTAATCTCAGCAGGGACACGCTTTGAGAGCCCCATAGGAGAGTCAGGGTCAATCGCCGTCCTCCTTCTCCTTGTTTTGAAGATTTCTTCTGAAGAACTGGTTAGTCTTTTAACCTCAGCAGGGACACGCTTTGAGAGGTCCATAGGAGAGTCAGGGTCAATCGCCTTTCGCCTTCTCCTTGTGTTGAAGATTTCTTCTGAAGAACTGGTTAGTCTTTTAATCTCAGCAGGGACACGCTTTGAGAGCCCCATAGGAGAGTCAGGGTCAATCGCCGTCCTCCTTCTCCTTGTGTTGATGATTTCTTCTGAAGAACTGGTTAGTCTTTTAACCTCAGCAGGGACACGCTTTGATAGGTCCAAAGGAGAGTCAGGGTCAACCGCCTTCCCCCTTTTTCTTTTCTCGGGACGGGCAGCGGTTAAACCAGAACGTAACTTCATTGTAAATTACAAGATGATGTTTCACGTATGAAAGTTTATAGTTAAATGTTGAAATTAACGATCGGTAGACCCTTTTGTAGTGTCAGTGTCAATTAGAGCGTAATCATTAGGTACTCTTACTATTGAACTTGCTCATTAATTAATGTGTTACAGTTAAAAAATTGCATTGTAATTAGCTAATCGATAGCAATTAGGATCTTCTATAATATTTTGGTGCTCATAATTACAAAATACTTGTTTATCATTAGGTGCTACGTTATTAGAAGGATACGTAATACTCGTATTCTCATATCCGGATCTAAATTAATGATCATTGTAGGCAAATACTAGACCACAGAGAGGAGGCCTGTGCCCCAGCCATAGAAATATTATTAAATCTATGGTCCCAGCAGTGGACATAAAAAGGCTGATAATGATGATTTAGGCAAATGTTGCTAATTTAAGCAATTAAGAAATTCTACGAACTTATTTTTTTAAACAACAGGACGCCTTGAAAAAGGGCCCGACGAATAAGTTGTCCAATAAACTTGATGTCCTTTCAAGTATAGAGAATTCAGACACTGAATCTGTAAGGAATTCAGACATTGAGACCAGTAATTCATCTGGGAGCAACAGCGGCTTTCATAATACTGTGAAGTGCGCACCGGGGATATTGCTAAACCACAATCCTGAGATAAACGCGCCCAAGACAAAGTGGGTTCACTTTGTCTGGCTTCCGTCTCTAAGTAGAAGTTTGTAGAGACGTCTTGTCTTAGTTTTAAGTCAAGCAAGCACTACCTTTTCTGGTTGATAATCTATTGTCCTAAGGTGATCCTATTTAAATTAAATGAATATCCGATGATTAACTTCGGACTCTTCATGAACATTTTCAAATAATTAAGTCTTCAATTTATTTGATAATTTGTTAGACTTACAATTGATGAATAAACGCGTTTTACTGAAAATTTAAACCATTGGTTAGCATATTTAACCATTGGTTGAGTTAACTATGGATCAAAAACTGCGCCTTAGTCAGTAATAAATAGAAAAAGAGAATTGAAAAGGAGGAAAGTAAATAAAAAAGAGAAGTTATTTACGATCAATTCTAATTTATTTCATAATTACTTACTTAAAAGTTACAACTGGATTTATTTTATCTAATAACTAGCAAGAAAGTCTTAAATAAAATATTAATAAATAGTATTTACAATAAAAAGTAGAAATAGAAATTCATACGTTAAGAGACATTAAAGAAGAAATTCTTAGAAATTATATAAATAAATACATAAATTTGAGAAGAGAAGTAAGAAAAGGAGTTTTAAACATCTTATATCAATTAATTTTACAATCAGTTTAACAGTAGGTAATAACTAACATAAATAATGTGCAACTAAATAAAATAATAATGATAACAAATCTTAGGTGCTATCTTAAATCTATTTCATCAGTATTCTTTTAAATTTCTTATGGATGTAATATTTAAATTTCAACAATCTGAAAAATGAAATGCTTCGCTCAAAATCCAGAGCCACTTTGGAGTCTCCTTCTAAGTTCTTGTAATTATCTTCTATACTTCCATCTCGCACTGAAGGCTCAGTACTCATTGAATCAGACATTTCTTGATAACTGGATACCTCTGGAATATCAGACACTGTCGGTATTCGGGCGCAGGATTTGTCACTCACTTTTTCCTTCTTCTTTTTTTCGTCTCGAAGTGCATATGGCTTTGGCTTCCTCCTTGTGTTCAAGTTTTCTTCTGCAGATCTGGTTAGTCTTTTAACCTCAGCAGGGACACGCTTTGAGAGCCCCATAGGAGAGTCAGGGTCAATTGCCTTCCCCCTTCTCCTTGTGTTAAAGATTTCTTCTGAAGAACTGGTAAGTCTTTTAACCTCAAGAGGGACACGCTTTGATAGGTCCAAAGGAGAGTCAGGGTCAACCACCTTCCCCCTTTTTCTTTTCTCGGGACGCGCAGCAGTTAAACCGGAACGTAACTTCATTGTAAATTACAAGATGATGTTTCACGTATGAAAGTTTATAGTTAAATGTTGAAATTAACGATTGGTAGTCCTTTTTGTAGTGTCAGTGGCAATTAGAGCGTAATCATTAGGTACTAATCTATTGAACTTGCTCATTATTTAACGTGTGACAGTTAAATTATTGCATTGTGATTGCAATTAGGATCTTCTTTAATATTTTGGTGCTCGTCATTAAACAATACTTGTTTACCATTAGGTGCTACGTTATTAGTTAGTAATATTCTCTAGCTGAAAATAAGCTTATGATCGTTGTAGGCAAATGTTGCTAATGTAAGCATTTAAGAAATTCTACGAAACTTATATTTTTTTAATAATTTGATTGCCTTGAACAAGTCTTCGACTAAAATGCTAAGTTGTCTAATAAGCTTGATCTCCTTTCAAATATAGAGAATTTAGACACTTAATCTGTTAGAAACTCATACTTTGAGACTAGTAATTAGGTACTAATCTATTGAGCTTGCTCATTATTTAATGAGTGCCAATTAACAAATAACACTGTGATTAGTTAATCGATAGCAATTAGAAGCTTTTTGATTTTTGGGTACTCATCATTTCATACCTGGTTACCATTAGGTGCTAGGTTATTAGTAGGTAATATTCTCATAACCGGTACTTAATTAAGGGAAATTATAAACCGAGGGAAAAATATACTGAATGGGCGACTATTATACTAAGTAAGTAACTATTTATCCGGTTTGAGTAATACCTTTTAGGAGATTTTTGTGAGCTGCGGTAATAATCTTGTTACATATTTTAATTGTATTTGGGTTTCTATTTTTTCTATTTTAGAATATTATTATTTTGAAAATAGCTGAACAACTATCGAGGCGACATCACTGTGCAGTGCGGGAGTTCGGGTTTATTTGTGTCCAAGAGCGAGCGAAGCGAGCTCGGGAACTTAGGGCACCCCGATACGGATAGGTTAGGTTCGAAGGGGATGACGGGAGCTGAAGTGAGCGAGCACAGCGAGCGAACTTTGCTCCCGTCATCTCCTTCATGTTAGGTTACTTTAGACCCTGCAGACAGAAAAAGGAGCCCTGTCGACAAACTTATATTTTCAAGTCGCTGTTTTAAACATTTGTATTCGCCCACTGTTTGTCGCCCACTTAGTATTTTAGTAAGCCATATTCAGTATTTTTTACACCTTTAATTTGAATTTTTTTTCGCTCGTTTAAATACTAGCCCTTAATTAATGATCATTGTAGGCAAATGATGTTAATGTCAGCAATTAGGAAAATCTACGAAACAATTTTTTTTTAATTACGAAATCACCATGAGCAAAAAACTACCTGAGTTGTCTAATAATCTTGATCTTATAGAGAATTCAAAGACTGAATCTGTAAGGAACTCAGATATTGAGACCAGTTGATGCCTTCAGAAAGGCATCCTGTTATTTAAAATAACAGGATGCCTTGAGAAAGGGCCCGACGAATAAGTTGTCCAATAAACCTGATGTCCTTTCAAGTATAAAGAATTCAGAGACTGAATCTGTAAGGAACTCAGACATTGAGACAGTAATTCATCTGGGAGCAACAGCGGCTCTTAAAACACTGTGAAGTGCGAGCCGAGGATGGTGCTGAACAACAATCCAAAGAAAAACGCGCATAAAAACAAAGGGAACCTTTGACTTCTTCTTTGGACGTCTGGTCTTAATTCTAAGTCTATTTTCAGGCCGAGCGAGCACTACCTTTTTTTATTGGAAATCTATTGTCCCAAGGTAAGGTAATATTTAAATTAAGTGAAGAGCCGATGAAGAACTTCGGAGATGTACGACGAAACTCTTCAATCGCCCCCGCGATTGCTGCTATCGCATATCTATTTATTGTTTACACAATTTTACGTACTTGGGGACACGTACGTACGTACGGCGTTCGTAGGCGGACATAACTTTTTATTTATGAACCCATCTTGATGGTTTTTTTTTCGTGTTTGATTTATTTATAGTTCCTTGGTGGTCCCACAGCTATTTAATTTGCATTCAACCTTAAACATCCAAAACACACCTGTGAAATTCCCAAATAATAGGAAAAGTATAGTGATTGAGATATTGTGTGTAAAATAAGATAGACAATTGACTATGATATGGACTGTACTTACACGACATAGCCACATAACGAAACTGTATAAGTTTCATTCGTCGGTCAACCGAGACGGTGTCAAAAAATTTCGAAACAAAACCAAAAACATGCACAACGGGCAATACCTTAAAGGTTTGATTCCCTTGAGATTCGTTAAATATGCGACATTAAAGGCCGTATCTTTTGATTGCTTTGATTTGGGAATTAAAATTTTTATAGCGCCAAGAGATTGCAGAAGTTCCAGAGAAAAAGGTCTTGACACACGCATGGAGAGCTGGTGGCCCAGTGGTATCGGCCGCGACTTACAAGTTGTAGGTCGTGGGTTCGAGCCCAGGCAGGTACTTTACTTTGTGTAAATTATTTCATCACCACTGCTCTCAAAACGGTGAAGGAAAACATCGTGAGGAAAACGGCATGTCCTAGAACCAAAAATTCGAAGACATGTGACATCCACCAACCCGCACTGGGCCCGCGTGGTGGATAACGGCCCATTCTCTCTCACAGAGAGGAGGCCTGTGTCCCAGTAGTGGGAACATTAATAGGCTGATGATGTGTGATGTGTGATGTGACACGCACAGACAGACAGATCACGAAGTGATCCTAAAAGGGTTTTATTTTTCTTTTGGTGGAACGGAACCCTTAAAAAACAAATTGAGTTTATTTTACAAACTTGCAAATGAACAAAACTGTGTTTGACATACATGAGGTCATGAGTATAAGAAACTGGATCATAGTTCCCTAGGTAACAAATAATTGGTTTAGCCTTTTAAGTTTGTAGGTCTATGAACTTGATTCTGAACCATAACTGGTCGGTGGCTAATAAATCATACTTAGGTATCAAAATAAAAAGGAAAAACCTACACTTTATACTAGATACAATCTTAGAATATATTTCAGGTATGGTTTATGTTTTGTACTACTTTATTTTAAGGACGAATAACCTCAAGGTTAAACAATCATGAACTTAATCCGCCTTTGTACACTTATTATATTAACCTCTTAAAGCTGAATTTATTTCGCAGAACTACTCTTTGAATATTCTATCTAGAGCATAGTTTTAATAAATTAAACAACAATACATAATAGATACTTCAAATGTCTAACCTTAGGTGATTATACAATTTACAATGTCTGTATTTCGTCTGTGTAAATACATAAAGCTGAACTTATTTCGCAGAACTGTCCTTTGAAAGTTCTGTCTGCAGTATCTATAATTTTAACTGCTATCAATATGAGGTTTAAAGGAGAGTGTTTCATCTATAATAACCCCGAGATATTTTATGTTGTCTGGGTGGAATTCACATTTATGGGCATAATGATAAAGAGTTAGTAATTTTAAATTGGGGCTTGCGCATGGAGAAGTGAATATATAATATTTTGTCTTGTCAGCATTTAGTGTTAGTATTTTTTTTATCTTGTATAAGCTCGCAGCGATGATGTGGTCGATGATGGAGCACGCTTGCCTAGAAGTAACCTATTCACTCTTGACTTAAATACCCCTAGGTTGTAGCTATCGGGAAACACAGACTCCGGCAGGGAATTCCACTCCTTAGCTGTACGCATAATAAAAGTATTCTCAAAACGTTTAGTGCGTATGGGTGGGATGTCCACCATGTACTGATGGCGCATCGCCGTACGCCTGGTAGTCCGATGATGAAACGGGCTGGGCGGAATTAGATCATGCAATTCCATCGCACACTTCCCGAAATGTAATCGATAAAAAACCAACAAGCTGGCAACTCGGCGACGATGTTCAAGGCTCTGGAGCTTTGACTTAACCAATGCCTCATCGCCGATGAGCCTCTTGGCCCGCTTTTCGATCGACTCCAGTGCATCAAGCTGGTACTTGGCAGATCCGTCCCAGAGATGAGAACAGTACTCCATGCATGATCGAACTTGCTTTTGATACAAGCTGAGCAGCTGTTATGGCGTGAAGTACCTTCTCACCTTTGCAAGGATCCCCAGCTTCTTGGCAGCCAGCTGAGCCTTTGCCTCAATGTATGGGCCAAAATTGAGAGTCGATGTCAACGTAACGCCAAGAAGCTCAAGATGGTCAGTTATTGGCACGGTCATATTTCGGAAAGTTGGAGCCGGGTGAAATTGACTCTTTTTATCGGAAAAAAGACACGCCTGGGTTTTAGTAGCATTAAACCTGACCAGGTTGGCATCGCCCCATTTGGAGACTGTCTGCAAGAACAGGTTCAAGCGCTCCACCATGGCCTACTGGAGAGACTGCATCTGAGGCCCGGTAGTACGAGCGTTGGACAAGTATCTCTCAGCAATTGCTTTGTAGCCAATTAGTCACAGTATTGAAACCTTAATGAGCGTATTCGTACAATTCATTACTGGTTTTCGGGGTAAAAATTAAAGCTATGTCGTCGGCATATGATACGAGTTTGCCTTGATTAATTTCTAAATTACACATATCGTTAATGTAAATCAGTAATAGGGTTGGGCCCAGAATGCTTCCTCGAGGAACACTATAACCAGTATTTTTCTTGTCGCTAGTAATATCATATATTTTAACATATTGGGATCGATCGTCTAAGTAGTCAGTAAAAATTTCAGCGGTGTTTCCCTAATTCCTAAAGCCTCTAATTTTTTTGGAAGCATGGTAACGGACACCGTATCAAAGGCTTTGGCTAAAATAACGCAAACTCCCGGTGCCTGGTTTCCTTTGCCAAATTCTTCTGCGATCTGTCAGACTATGCACCGCATCGGCTGTGGATAATGTGCCTCTGAACCCAAATTGCGCAGATGATAAGAGATTGTTTTATTAGATAATTAACTATTATTTACCATTTTCTCTGGTATTTTAAAAATATTGAAGGAAGTAAAGATATACTAAGTTTTTGTTGCCGGATTTAATTATAGGGAATATACATTTATATATATTTTAATATTTATTTCAACTGCTTTTTTTTAGGAAACATACTTTCAGATAAACAAATACGAAATATATGCGTTAAGTGAAGTAACAGGATATGCTTAAAGGTTTTAAGAGGAAACGGGGGCAGAGAGGTCATAATTCGAGGTTTGGCTCTCGTCTCTTTACTCCGCCAATATTGGACCAATTTAAAAGATATTCCGTAAACTGAAAATTAAAGATATATTCTATGTACCTATGTTTTCTTTTTTGATGATACATTATCTTTAGAAACACTAGAGCCCTCAAAAAATGCTCAAGATTGCGCTGTCAACAGAGGCTTACTGTACAAATTTGACAAATAAAAAGGAGGATCTCAACAAAAAGAAAAACAGTATTCTATAATAATTTTGGTTTATTCAACTTATTAGCTTCTGTAGCGTTATAAAATAAAAATAAAACTTTTTTAACGCAACGATAACGTATAATTTTGAATTAAAAAACAAATACGCTGAAAATAGAAAAATTGAAAAAGGTAAAACACATTTTTAACAGTAAGAACCGCAATAGTCAATATCGTATTAATTACTTTAAATATTTAGTTTACAAAAACTTAATGAGTTTAATTTTGGCAAGGTTTAAAACTATTAAGCTAAATTCACGTGCCTAATCTTTAAAGCAGTTGCAACCGGTCTAATGATGGTTTAAGCATACAATTAAAGTACGATATCGTAACATGACATAAGTAAGGTAATAAAATTTTTAACTACGGTAACTTAAAAAGCAACCATTCGTCGTTGGATGAACTAAACCGTCTTCCGTAGAACCTCTTCAAACATTCAGGATTTTTTAATAAAATATGTACGGGTCCCGTTGCAAGATGTTCGGAACCCCGAAGGCTGCAGATACTCCTGATGTCATTCGTTCTGTCCCGGGGTAAAGAGCCGAAAGTCAGCTCAACTGATATCAGTTTTGATTCATGATGTAAAAACTCTTGTGAGCGACAAGATTTTTTATGATTAGCTTGTCACCAGTCTTGGCAGGACTGTCCAATCCTCCAGTCTGTCGAACGGTAACTGTGGAGACATGCGGTCCGCGAGAAGGATCCTCGGCCTAACGACAAGGAATGAGTTCCTGCCATTTTCACAGAAGAATTGACATAGCCATGGTCATATTGTCGCTGGCAATTTAAAACAAACTATTAAACAGTTACTTTAAAAAAATAACAATAATACATTTAGTACTGGATAACAGAGCCAAACAGTTTTTATCAAAATTCTTTGTGTCACTACTAGAAAAATTTTCTTCCGTTTTCTTGACAAAACGAAATATGAAAATTTGAAAAATTATAACCGGCCTGCTTTGACAAATTAAAAAGAGGCTAAAACAAAGCGTCTAGTAGCGATCACGCTACACTTCATTCTAACTTATGAAATTTAACACCACACGTTAACAATCTTGTTTTTGTTTGAATTCGTCGTCTTTCTCCTGATGTATTTTTTTTTATATTTACACATGATGCGAAACGACATCTCCTGTAATCCACTTTAAATTGTTTTATTCATTTTTCACTTAATAAATGCTATTATCAAGACCACAACAAATCACCAAAAAATGATGTTGACATTATTACAGCATTGCCATATAAAAAGTTTGCAAATAATTCGAGTGTCTACTTTCGTTTGCTAGACTCTAACGTGGTTGGCTGACAAGTGAGATGATGGATAAGAAAGCTGCAAGCCTAAATTTGATTCATGCTGTTTTGACCTATAGGTGACCTTCTTAATATGTTTCCAAAGTAGCTTATTATTGTTGCCTGCTCTATTTAATTCATTTTTATCATAATTATTATTTTTAATTCTAGAGGAGGTTGCTGCTAAAATTTCTGTATCTCTTTTAGGTTATTTTAATAATTAGATTATCAGGAATACTCCTACATCTCTGATGAAGTTTATCTCTGTGTCTTATACACCGCATAAAAAGTAAAATCCAACTAAATTTAACTTCATCTAAAGCCTCAGAATTTACGATGCGACGCAATCCTAGTTTCTAACATAGGACTGAGTTAAAAATTGCGGTGTCTGTGTAAACTATAAGGATACATTAACTGGACAACGGACAAGACAAATGCATTAACGGGCAGAAGTTAGACTCACACAAGTAAGGAGAATGAGAGTTGTAGACACACATGTAGGACCTGAAATACACGCAGTCACAGTTGGAATGTAAAACAGAATCTCAACTATCTTTGGGACGCTCCGTACAAATTTCGTTAATCGTCTATTCCTTAAATCTAGAGTAGATTGCCCAAAAGGAGTCTCGTTAATTGATTCCAATTCATTTGCGGTCAATACAGCATGTCTTCTTCTTATTCACTGCCGTAATATCATTCCAAGGCATGTCTTTCACACAATCTGTCAATTGTTTCTTTGTTGTTCCTCTATCCTCATACAAACTTAAAACTTTCTTCTCATCTTTCTGAGGTACCTTAGGTCCATAACACAACTCCACTAAAGACTCAAGCATTACGTTAAAACTAGTTTGAGGCCATTTGATTGGTTGAAACAATTTGTTGACCAAAAACTAATTACAATTAATCAAATTGCTCAATCTGTCTTGAGCTATACAGAGGTTCTCAAACGAACCTTAAATCTTGTAGCAGAGCGTGGAAAGCATCAATTCAGGCGAATGTTTGCATTTGTTCTACGGTTTATGCCTGTACTGTGACACGGTGTAACTCAATTGGAAAGTTTCGGAGTTGCGATTTGCAAGGGCAGAGCGTCCTGATAGAGAAGTCTGCTCGAGACCTAAATATAATACTAGATATTTAATCCTGTCCTTAGTTAACAAAATCTATCTAGGTTTTTGATTTAGGAAATCTTTTTTGTGATTCCATACATGGCAATACAAATTACAAGTGCAGATAAAATACTGAAATCCATACTACTATTTTAGCTACATGCAAAAGTATCTCTGTCTGTTTACCTTATCACGTCTTATCGTCTGAAAGGATTCGAATGAAACTTGGTACAGAAGTAGACGGTGTCCTAAATTACACAAGACGGTGTCCTAAGCTACAACCTGAGAGTCTTTAAGTCAAGAGTGAATAGGTTTCTTCTAGGTAAGCGCGCTACATCGTCGACCACATCATCACTTACCATCAGGTGAGATAGTGGTCAAGCGCGAGCCTATCAATAATAAAAAAAAATAAAAAATAAAAACTTTTATCTTGAGAGTAAATTCTCTTGAGATCATTATAACGCCGTAGTAGCCACCCGTATAAAGTAGGAATTATTGACGATAAATAAAATTAACTGCCTTTATAATACCGGCAGCAGTCACAACCATACCAAAAACAAATTCTCCTTTCAAACTACTTTTTTTCCCACTCACAAAGAAAAACATAGACACGAAAATACAAATAGGTACAACGATTCCCCTTACGATAATTTGAGCGCAATACAAAAGTTGGCAAGGTCGCAGGCTCCCGGGGGCTCCACAGCTGTTAATGCCCGAGTATCATATTGTGACCTACATAGAAACATGTCTGGCCTAGTTGTGACACGCGACGATGCTTTTCTTTTATGAGGTGTCGGTTTATAGCATTTTTAAGAGATAATGCCGTTAAGTGGGTAGTTTCTTGGTTGTTTTGAGGAGACTGGAGTTTGTTCAGAAAATTTCACTTGTGAAATCAGCAGATAGATGATCTACTTTATAGAAGTGACAAATAAGACATACGATATTTAACTGGATGCTGATTGCCTTTGAAATAAATTGAGTTAAGTTAATAATAATAACATATTAATAATAAATTGTAGTTCTAAAAACTAAAAAACACGCTTTAATGGTAAATTGAACTAAAAATTCGCTAATCCTGAAGATCTTAGTAAGGCAAAACAAACAACAAACACACAAACAAACTATTTAAACGCGCCCGGTAGAATCAACTTTCATTATATAGCAAATCCTCAACCAGACAGATAGCAACATCGTCATTGGCTCATTGGTTGACAGGAGGATTTATTCCGTTCTAATACCAACAACTAAAACCACTGGTAATTGTTTCGACTCATATTTATTTTCTATTCCGAACGGATACCATTTTTAAATGAATATTATACTCGGGCAAGGTTACACTAGTCGAAAATTCTTCCATACAAACGTAGTCTAGGGATTATTCCACTGTTTGACGATGTACGTTCAAAATAAAACGTGATATCAATTTGTCTCATCTGTATAGAAGCAAAAAAGTAAAAAAAGAAAATATTTGAAAGTTATGAGCGTCGAAAGTTCCACATTTCGACACTAATTTTAACGCATTTTTGAGCGTGAATAAATACTATAAGAAGACGGAAATTCGCAAAACGGCCTCCATACAGGGATAGATTAGTAGTTCAACAATGCAAATATTTTATTTTGAACAGTTAGATTTAGTCGTTTTTTCATGATATCTAGACTGCCAAAGGTCTGTTTATAAAATATCGCGAGCTCGGTTTCGTCCTAAATCATTATCCATTTCGCTACAAATTTGCAAAAGTGTGTATTCGTACGCGAACTAGCTTCCTACTGCTCATCGCAGCATCTATCTCTTTCGCACGTGTTGTCGGTTGACATAAAGTGCATTTTAACCCCGCGCACAAAATAGTTCGTGCCGTCGACTAGTGTACCCTTAACAGCATTAATTTGAATATGATAGTCGGGCATTTACAGCTGTGGAGCCCCCAGGAGCCTGTGACCTTGCCAACTTTAGGATTACGCTCAAATCATCGTAAAGGATATCGTTGTACTTGTATTTTGCTTCTATGTTTTCTTTGTGAATGGAAAAAAAGTAGTATGAAATTAGTTTTGTTTATGGTATGGTTGTGAAAGCTGCTGGGTTTCATAAAGGCAGTTAATATTAACTCTCGGGATAAAAGCACCCCATATTCTAACTTAGGACACGGTCTACTTCTGTACCAAGTTTCATTCGAATCCGTTCAGCCGATAAAACGTGATAAGGTAAACAGACAGAGTTACTTTTGCATGTAGCTCTAACATTAGTATGGATTTGAGTATTTTACTTCCACTTGTAATCTCGGAGGAGCTCGTGGCTAAATAATAACAGCCGCACGGGTCGATCATCAAGGTTAAGCAACGCTTGACGAGGTCGGTCAGTGGATAGGTGACCATTTCAACATACAGAGTTTCCTCCGTGCCTCGGAAAACACGTTAAGCCGTTGGTCCCGGCTGTCATTTGATGATCTTTGACAGTCGTTACGGGTAGTCAGAAGCTTGAGATCTGACACCAGTCTTGCCAAGGGGTACCGTGTTACCCAGTTACTGGGTTGTGGAGGTCAGATAGGCAGTCGCTCCATGTAAAACACTGGTACTTAGCTGAATCCGGTAAGACTGGAAGCCAACCCCAATATAGTTGAGAAAAAGGCTAGGCAGATGATGACTTTCACTTGTAATCTCTACTATCATGTATGTAATCACAAAAAGTTTAGATAGATATTGTTAACTAAGTACAGAAATAAATATCTAGTATTCTATTTTAGTTACGAGCAGACTCCTCTATCGGGACACTCCAACCTTGCAAAACGCCGTCGGTGGTCGGTGGACCAATTGAAATTTGACCAATTGGTCTATGGGCAAAATTACATGTTTCAATTGTTCAAATACCAGCTGGTCTATAGAGAACACTGGACGTAAACCAAAACTATGTTCCATTGTCAAATTATAACCCTCAGTTCACACCAGTTTCCTTGGTTTACATCTCAAACTGAATTCACAAATATTATAAATAAACAAATACAATATAATGTTAGCTGATTATAGTTAATTAAAATAGAAACTTCAATTAAAAGATAGGAAAACGGTAAAAAAAGGTATGTAAACTGTTTGAAATGGCCACTTCACAGAAAACTGTGTCAATGTAATGGCAATATATTGATTTTTTCAGTACCTCGTTTGCCTTCCAGTGGGAAGTATTGACGAATTTTAATTTGTATATTAAAATATTAAGCAAAGAATAATGATACAAAAAGTTTTAAACGGGACAAACAATCTATTGCAGCTGATGAAGTTATAAAAGACTAGCTGTTGCCCGCGACTTCGTCTGCGTAGAATTAGTACTTCGAATAGCCTATTTTTTTATATTGCGCAATAATATTACGCCACCTTACTTGATAAATAATTAGTTCACCATACAAACTTCCACCCCCCTTTCCATCCCCTTAAGAATGATTGCTGGGATAAAAACTATCCAATGTCCTTTCAAGAGTCTCTAACTATCTCCATCACAAAATTCATCTAAATCGGTTCAGGGATTTAAGCGTGAAAAGGTAACAGACAGACAGAGTTACTTTCGCTTTTATAATATTAGTATGGATATACAGATAGAGTTAATTTGCGGTCATATAACTGACAGCTTTGGAGACATTTCGCTATAAGAGTTTTTAACTTCTGAAATCCTTAAAATTTTGTCCGCTAAAGCCCCGATCGTCCCATACACAACCACTTGTTTCACGGGGTTTAAATCTCTATTATTACTTATAGAATAGAATAGAATTTCTCTTTATTCGAGTATCCATGACTCAAAAGATGGTTAGTAAAACTTACAACTATGTTAGTAACACAGATATTAACAAACTGACACTACAAACACAAAACAACAAATAACAGTGGATCACCGTTGCGACAACCCATGTGAGATGGAACAACAGTGACCCACGAAAACACAGTCGAGGCGACACGAAATCATGCTAAGGATACTGTTGGAGCTGCCCCACACCCTGCGCACCATAGATGCGCACCTTTTGCGCATGGTTGTGAAGAAACAATCTACATGCGCATCCGCAAACATCCCCGACGCACTACAGAAGCGAGGCAGCCCCACCAGCATCCTAAACGCATTATTGTACTGAACGCGGAGGGCGTTGTACGATCTTTGCGTATAGCTAGCCCACAGGCTGCTCGTGTAAAAGGACGTACAGTAGGCTCGAAAGAGCGTTATTTTGACTGAAAGTGAGCATTTAGTGAGTAATTATTACTTATAAATACGGTCTAATATCGTCTGTGGGTGGTTTCGCCGTCGGGCCGTTGAGTGTAGTCAAATAAATCAACAAAAACGATAAACTTTGCTTGACAATATTGCAAGTACAAGTATTTTGTGAAATTAATTCACTATGAATGCTTGTTAATTTGAATAAAATTAACTTCACTGTTTTCAAAAAAGAAACCTTTATGTAATATCCATGTTTTTTTCGGATTTTATTCATATTAATTTTAATTTCTTTTCAAGCCAATAAGCCGTTTTTTGAGCATTTTGTTACAGAATATTACAGACAGTTTGTCCCATCTGCATATAAATTTATATTTTAAACCTTCGATCTAACTGAACTTCGTTCTAGAAGTAATTAGGCTTGTGTAGATAATGTACTATAGTACATTTTGTACTATTCCCAATTCTGTACTATATTCAGCGCTAGTTTAGATGTTAGTACATCTAGTAGGTAAGACATTTCTTCTTTATATGTTTTAGGTACGAGACATGTGGTTTACATTTAAAAGTTCGCCAATGCCGATAGCTACGAGTACATTTAAGGACATTTTTTTCTATAATTTGCCAAGTGACGGTACAATTATGTCTCTGGGATGAGGGTATTGCGAAGACTGTTGACGCCAATTCTGGGATCTCAACGGATTCAATGAGATCGATATTCACATCAATTTGTATTGTAACCTTTGCACAAATGAATGGTTATTCAATAATAGATTATTAAGCGGTTTCAAAAATTGTTTATGATCTATTATGGACAAGGCTTTATTATATATAGGCTTTATTATATCTATTAAACTGGGCAGCGGAACATTTCCCAATTTTCCATAGCCCAGTTGGTAACTGGACGATGGAAACATGTAATTTTCCCCACAGACCAATTGGTCAAATTTCTATTGGTCCATGGAGCATCATCATCTCATCATCTGCCTAGCCTTTTCCCAACTATATTGGGGTCGGCTTTCAGTCTTACCGGATTCAGCTAAGTACCAGTGTTTTACAAGAAACGACTGCCTATCTGACCTCCACACCCCAGTAACTGGGTAACACGGTACCCCTTGGCAAGACTGGTGTCAGATCTCAAGCTTCTGACTACCCGTAACGACTGTCAAAGTTCTTCAAATAACAGCCGAGACCAACGGCTTAACGTGCTTTCCGAGGCACGGAGGAAACTCGGTATGTTGAAATGGTCACCCATCCACGGACCGACCTCGTCAAGCGTTGCTTAACCTTGATGATCGACCCGTGCGACTGTTATTATTTAGCCACGAGCTCCACTATTGGTCCATGGAGCACCGACGCAAATTATGTACGAATACCTTATTACCTAGTCCTAATTACCCATGACTCGAGATAAATCGAGGGCAATATAAGTTGGTTTGAATATCTTCACAATTTAGTGTTTCAGAACTCTCGCTAAGGTAAGTACTTATATAAATAACAGGTCTACTGTCCAGTTTGAACGAGCTTCGCGCTTGTCCCTAGTAGCTTAGTATGTTAGTCGCTTAGTAAATTCTATTGACTTTCACTAATACAGTCATACTATACACTACATGTTTATACGATGTGATCTCATGGTCCTTTAAATGTCTCGCTGATGGTTGGATCATGGATCGTTCAGTTCCCTTCGAAATGGTTCAGATGGCACTGATCCACGCGCCATGTTCGTGAACGGGCGCCATCAGTTAAGGCTCGTCATCTCTTGACTATCTGGGTTTATTCTTAATCTTTATATTTTTAATTGTTTCGTATTATATTGTGTATTTTTCATGTTACTCAAGTTCATATTAATAGAATCAATAACTTGAATGAAAAAAGAGTCTTTGGAGTGTTTTTGCTCGTTATTTGCCATGGAGATCTATGTTTTGGAAAAGGCAAAAAGCATCAGTTTAGATTAACTGACCCACTCCTTGACAATGGTCAAGTCATTCATTTATAGTCCAGTCAATTTAGACATAAAAATAGTGGTCAAATAACAAAAATTCCCGGCAAGCAAAATATTGGTGGAGAGCTGGGGGTTTACCATTACAAATAAAGTTGTTAAAATCCCCATCGATCCTATGTGTGCTACAAAAGTTATTCGGGGTCAAAGGTCAAAATTTGAGGTTTTTTGGATTTTTCTCGAAAACGGTAAGTTTTCTCAAAAAAAACCTCAGACCAAAGTTTACATTAAATTTTCTACAAAAATTGTCCTTATGATTTTTTTCATTACCATTATCATTATTACCATTCGTGAGATATCGCGATTAGAGTCACATTATACATGATATGCATACATTTCCGCACCACCTGTGAGGTAGTGTACCCGGCGCATTTTTTTTTACCGTGGTTTCCCCTGTTGGCCTACTCCACCAACTGTCATGACAATTTTAAAATAATTTAAGAGAACTATACCCGTCAAGTTCTAGATATTACCCTATTATTGATATTGATTATTGATATTGCTATTAATTATTGGGTTAAGTATTGTTTTGTTTTTTTTTTATATTTTAATCAGATTCATACTCTTGAAAGTCTACTTCAACAGTCATGTCTTCTTCGATTTCTTCTTCTTCCTCTTGCTGGATGTTCATAAATTGTTTAAATATGGCTGAGTCATTGGTCTCTTCATTAAAATCCCAGGAATCTTCCTCTATTGTACTCAACTGGACATTTGACCTTGGCAATTGGTACACGCTGGAGAACACAGCAACCCGCAGCAGTAAGAAGCTAGTTTGCGTACGAATACACACTTTTGCAAATTTGTAGCGAAATGGATGATGATTTATGACGAAACCGAGCGCGCAAAATTTTAGTTCTGCATGTATAAAAACGAATTAAGTACCCACAATAACAACAAGAGGTTTCAGTGAATTGTGCGCCATAATCCAATCGTTCAATTCCAGACTGCTTCAGAGTAGACTGGATGTCAGTCACTTCATCATCATCATCATATCAGCCGAAAGACGTCCACTGCTGGACATAGGCCTCCCCCAAGCGTCGCCACATTGACCGGTCCCGTGCGTCCCGCAACCAGCGGTTTCCTGCAACCTTCACCAGGTCATCGGTCCACCTGGTGGGAGGCCTTCCAACGCAACGTCTGCCGGTTCGCGGTCGCCACTCCAGAACCTTTCTGCCCCATCGGCCATCCGTTCTGCGAGCAATGTACCCTGCCCACTGCCACTTAAGTTTGGCAATTCTTCGGGCTATGTCGGTAACCCTGGTCCTCTTACGGATCTCAACATTTCTGATTCGATCACGCAAGGAAACGCCGAGCATAGCCCTCTCCATTGCCCTTTGAGTGACTGTAAGCTTTCTGATAAGGCCCATTGTTAGCGACCACGTCTCAGAGCCATATGTCATCACTGGCAACACACACTGGTCAAAGACTTTTGTCTTGAGACACTGTGGTAAGTTGGACGAGAAGACACCGCGCAACTTCCCGAACGCTGCCCAGCCGAGTCGGATTCGACGGTAGACCTCTTTCTCGAAATTGGCCCTACCCAACTGGATCGTTTGTCCCAGGTAGACATAGTTGTCCACAACTTCGAGCGTAGAGTCTCCAACCTTGTCAGTCACTTGAAAAGAGTAAAAAAAGCGGAAGCTCTAGATCTTAGTGTACGCGCTTATTTACTAAACACACGCTCACATAGTGAAACAACGGTATTCAAAGAATATATTTTATTTCATGAAAATGAAGTTACATAAAGAAAAATCAAAAATTTGCTTGGGTAGGTATATCGGATATAAGTGTAGTTGTTACCTTGTTAACAAACTGACATGACGTAGAGTAAGATTTATTGGGAAGCATTCAAAATCTTAATTTCGAGAGATTTACCTATCTACCCTTCTGTTTTATACGGAAGTATTTAGCAAGTTTCAACGTTAGGTCGGAATGTGTACACTGCTTTGTGAAGATTCTTAACCGCCATCACAATTTTTTCTAGTTTTGCCGCTCCAGTAACAACAAAGTTGTGTGCACTTAGATCTTGCGACTGTTGAGCAAAGTCACTTGCATGATAATTGTTTATTTGTGTTGCAGCTAGTCCCAATGCTAGAAATACATCTCTTTGTACTCCTAATTCCTGAACATTTTTATTAATTTCTTCATCGACGGCTTTATCAACTTCCTGATTGTTGGCTTGCTTGGTCGTTTTTATTAGTTGTAACACCTGAAAATTGACAACATTTAACACAATATGATAAATAAACTTTACTAATAAAAAGTTTTTTTTGTTATATTCTCAAATTTCATTATTACAAGAACCAAACAAGTGCGCAATTTCAGCTCAACGGACACTGGGAAGTGGGTCATTGAACTTGCAAAATTTGATTTCATGCACCGGGACAGGTGTAAGAAAAAAAGCCCGTCAAGTGCGAGTCGGACTCGCGCACCGAGGGTTCCATACAAACCTCAGCTTAAAGGTATTATAGACCTGAGTATTTGATATGAATTTCAATTTAATACCAATACGCGTTCATGAGGAAAGGGGAAATATGCGGTATAAATGGTTGTACCTTTGCGTTTTTGCGTTGACTTAGAAAGAACAATGGCAGGTGCCCATACATTGTTTTAGCTGAGATTAAATTCCTACGTCATTAAATGAAAAATATCTGGTTTAACACAGGGTGATTTTCTGAATTAGTTTGTGCAACAATTTTTATGCGAGAATGTCGAGAATAATAGATATTCAGACATAAACTTTTGTAGGTTGTCTGGGTAACTTTGAATAATGTGTTTAAAAGGTAATATTATTCAATTTTGTGGAAGTAAAAGAGCAATACCTCATTAGTTTTCCCTTACCTAGTTATTTAAGCATGAAATGTATAATACACAATTTGGAAAGAGTATATTTATTTAAACTATTAAACTAAGTGACTTTGACGTGTATCAAAAGGTCGTCGTCAACAACCAAGCCATATCTTTTTTAGACTTGGATACTAGTCTTTTTGCCAATCATTAATTGAAAGTAATTCATTTATTTGTACTACACTACAATATTCTTACCTACCTGCAAGGAACATCTACACTTAGATATAAACTGTATTTTTAACTCATTTACTGCAATAAATACAATAAAGATATTATTACTTAATATAGTTACTACTTGTCACAGATAAAAAACATAATGGCAACACTAAGTTTTGAATCAGCCCAATTATGCTTTAAAAAACGTAGACAATTAATAGAATTTATTTCGTATGTAACTCACTTTCAGACGCTCAAATTTAAGTCAGATAAGATTTCTCCATTGTTCTTTGTTTTATTTTCACAGCTTAAAGGCAATTAGACCTAAGTATCAGGGGGGTGACCATATTGATGCCTTAGAGCGGTATCAATTTGAGATCGAATAAGGGACAGATGTATATGACTTGTATACATCTGTCACTTATTGATACCGCTCTAAGAGCTTATGGTCACCCCCCTGATATGAGTTTCAACATGATATCTCTACGCGTTCATGAGGAAAAGGGTAATAAGTTTATAATTATTTAAAAAAATATATATGATGTAACTAAACATTTAAGGTTTTGCGGAATTTTCCCTTTATATGTGCTATAAAACATTGCTTCATGCCAAATTTCAAGATTCTAGGTCGACTAGAAGTACCCTTTAGGTTTTGATTCCCTTGCGAGTAGTTGCGAGTTTGAAAATATGCGGCTTAAATTTCTGTTTCTTTTAATTGCATTGACATAGAAGATTGATTTTGTTACTTACAGCTTAAAGGTATTATAGACCTGAGTGTTTGATATGTATTTAAATTTAATACCTCTACGCATTCATAAGGAAAGGGGTAGTAAGTTTAAAATTATTAAAAATTGTTTTATTATATGATGTAACAAAAAAATTACGGTTTTCGCAATTTTTCCTTTATCAGTGCTAGAAGACGTTGCTTCGTATCAAATTTCAAGATTCTGAGTTCACAGGAAGTACCCTGTAGGTTTTGATTCCCTTGCGGCATAAACGGCTGTATCCTTTGATTGCGTTGGCTTAGAAGTTTGATTTTTTCACAGCTTTAAGGGACAGTAGACTTGAGTATTTGATATAAATTTCAGCTTGATACCTCCACGCATTCCCGAGAAAAGGGGTTTTGACAGACAGACGGACGGACGGAAAACAAAGTGATCCTATAAGGGTTTCGGTTTTTTCCTTTCGAGGTACGGAACCCTAAAAAAAGGTTGTAATAAAAAATACCATCAGATCCATTCTACAAGTAACTGGATGCGTTAATATTGCTTCGTCTATCTGAACGAATACACACCGAAACAAACTCAGACGTGCGTGGTACTTTTAATTAGTAATAATGCATGAAACTGCATGGCATTTGGGTGGACTAGATCCAAGATGCAGCAGCCTGCATTAGGCATCGTGTACTGAGACACTAGGAGTCCCTGGATAAAATATACCAATATTCGTTGTAGCTAGTCCAGCCAGCAGACCAACGTTACTTTGACATTAATTTCATAATATTGTACCTTATATGTGTTATTGTGGATGGCTTCAATGAACCTGTTAATTTCGTCGACCACCTTTTGTGGATGAGCAATAGCAAATGGTCCTGATTTGTTAATATTTCTCTGGTAGTCTTTGTAATAATCATGACCGCTGTGGAACAAACATAGATAATGTGAGTAAGGAAGAATTTCTGTTAGCGCTTACTTTACAAAATGATCGTGAGAACCACATTGAGATTTTAGACCGACTTCCCAAAATGGAGGAGGTTCTCAATTCGGTTGTTTCTATTATTTATTTTTTATATATGTTCGGGCATAACCCCGCCTATTTTTTTTAAAGTTGCTCTCGAGGTGGTCCCATTCAATCAGAATCTAATAATGAGAACCCATGGAAACCGAGGAAACTCTTTAAATATTATATACAGACATATAGTGATTTTGATATTTTCAAGTATTTGCACTCAGAAAGTATCATTTGGTGAAGTGGAACAGATGAACAAGACCATAGATAGCCACAGAAACTCCATAATAAGTATGTCATGGGTATAAGATATCACGAATAGTTAAGCGACTTAGATGAAGCAAATACATAAACATAAATTTTACCGATTTCTAAAGCATAACACTGCAAAGAGAAAATAACTTTGTTTGCCGAAGTCGGCGGCAAAAACAAGATGCACTTGCCAAAGATAAGGTTTTTAACTATCAAGATACTTAACAAATAATGGTGGATAATCCAAATCTGAGTGTCGGTATTAGTGCAGTATGATAGTGATACTTTAAAACAAAAAGGTACTTACAGACAACTATCTTCACTTTCAGCCTCATAAAGAACAACATACATAATCTCGGCATAGTGGCGTCTGGGGTCGTTGAGGAGCACAACGTTGCCGTCCAAGGACCTAATATAACGAAAAGAACAAACAAAACATAACAGATTACCGATAAAATTCAAAGTGAGCAACTTTCTCAAAAGGTGGACTGAAGACTTGGAGAGGGTGGCGGTGGTCCGCTGGAAGTGAAAAGTACAGCACCTGTTAATGTATTGACACTAACGGGAGGCATATAACCATCAGTGGACGTCTTTCGTTTAAGATGATAATGATAATACCGTCACACGGATGTGTAATGGTCCTCCCCAAAGATTTCCATATCTGTATTTCAGTTCCCTACGTCAATCCACATCGTCACATGTCATATTTCGATAATGGTGCCACTATTCAGGCGGACACCCGCTGTGACAAATCTGGCCTATCCATCGATATACTTACTAAATACATCCTACACGCTGTTTCTGGGCCCTACACGTGGTGAAATAATCTTTAAACTTGCGCAATTTTAAATAATCCGGTGACCTAAACAAATACTTACAATACATTTTCTTTTACTGTTACATAGGCTTTTAATATACTATCATCAATATCTCCATAGGGCGGTACTTCATCAGCTGCGCCCACGGCGCAAGCGCAGGTGAACAGCAGAAGTTGAACAAACATAGTCATCTGAAAAATAGAACAATATGCCATGCCATAATTTTTGCTTGATGGAAAGCAATGGATAAGACACTGATATTCATAGCTTTCCATCAAGCAATATCGAGGTCAAGCTGGATTACTTACCATTTGAACGATATCGATATTTTAAACAAACCTAATATTATTTATTAATATATAAAAAAATAAATGCTAGACGCAACTTTTCCCTATATCTTCAGTAAACTATATCGATGAGGTTTTGACCCCAGAACTTCGAAATCATGTATGACAGAGGTCGATTTGCTTAAGATAAAAAAAAATATATATAAATATCCGAATTGAGAACCTTCTCCTATCTGGGAAGTTGGTTAAAATATAATATGATCTCTGATCGTACGCCATTCATCTTCATTCTTCATGCTATTGCAGAGGCCTATGCAGCAATAAATTGATGATGATATGACTAGCACCAGACATTGTCATCATTGTGGTTTAAAAAAGTAAATTACTGTCAAACGCGCAATAGAAAACGGTTGTACTCTTTGTACTGTGTATAGATAACAAGTTATACCACGGTTATAGACAAGACAATATTGTTGTTCATGGCGTAATAGAAAGATGATCCAGCTAAACAGCTGTAGGAGTAGGATTGCCTGCCCACACCAAGTGACCCTGGTGACCCAGAGGGTAAGTTACAATCGTTACTTAATTTATTTATTTATTTAATACTTCATGCACAGAAACGTACAGAGGCGGGCTTAATGCCTTAGGCATTTTCTACCAGTCGACCTTTGGGTGATGCAGAGACAAATAGTGGTAGGTATTTAAAGTTAGACACGATACCTAAGGAAGGTATAATCAAATACAAAGCTATACATACATACTATAAATACATACAATAGATACTCAAACATATAAATAAATACACGAATATACTTACACAATTAGTGGTAGCAGATAATTGGAGAAAATTATCGCTGTGACGATACTACTGCCAACTTCTTACGAACATGCTCGCGAGCTTTCACTTTGAATGCCAATCGGTTGGTTGCCATTCTGATTTCTTGAGAGAGCGCATTCCACAGAAAAATAGACTGAACGAAGAAAGAACAGTGAATGAAGTCAGTGCGGTGAGTGGGACACTGAAGAAGACGGTTTTGTGAAGAGCGAAGATTTTTGTTGTGGTTGGCGCAAATGTATTGAAAGTGAGGAGCCAGATAATAAGAGGAGTTGGAAGAATCAAGAAATGAATACAAGGTAGTCAGTGCCCTTAGCTCTCTGCGCTGGCGTATGGGCAACCAGTGACCGATGCGTAGAGACATGATCATATTTACGCAAATTGAAAACAAATCGAATGCAGTAATTTAGAAGACGATCAAGTTTGTTGAGGAGATCTGCATTCAGGTCATAATAGCACACGTCACCATAATCGATGATAGAAAAAATTTGGGTCTGCACAAGCATTGCCTTCGTGTTCGAAGATAATAAATTTTTTAAACGATACAGAGCCCGCAACGTTCCAGTGACTTTCTGACTGACACTAGCAACTTGAGTACGCCAGTTAAGAGTAATATCGATGCGCAAGCCAAGATCCTTCACGTCAGTACTAAACGGAACAATCGTACCGTTGAACAGAACAGGTGGCAAAGTTGCATAATCCACCTTAGCGATGCTGCGAGTACTCCCAATGATGATAGCTTGGCACTTATTGGGATTTACAGCAACGCCAAACCTATCCGACCAGGCTTTTATCGCTATTAAATCGCCATTTAACTTTAATTGTGGATGGTATAAAACAAGGCAGTACTTACCGAACCAGTAATAAATTACAATTAATGTTGAAGAGTTTCTGCTACATTTTATATTGCTTTAGATTTGTTGCGTATCATAAAACAATATGATAACAAATTTCACGGAAAATACATTAAGAAAGCGTAACGAAAATAATAAGTCAAAGATGGAAAACAAACCATAGTTTAATCATTTGGAACGAATCATAAACAATATGTTTGTGCGCTTTAATCTTTTGCTGTTGAATTCTATATTAGGCAGGCATATTAAGTGCATCAAATCATAAATACACACCAATACTAATCATACATTAAGTTAGGTTATTTATTCGAAGACTGAAGAATGTAGAGCGAATCTGAAACAATACTAATATAACAATGATAATAGTCAGCTTCGTTAAATTATAAATACGTAGCAATACTAAATTTAATAGTTAGGTTATTTCGTTGAATAATTATATTATTAATCGGTAGGTAGATACAGACAACAACGAAAAGCGAACACTTAAATATTATAAACACAAATAAATGAAGAAAACGTCTCCAAAAATTCTTACCATTTCACACTAAGGTTACTCTTGCACAATCCCTTCTTCTACCGCTCATAGACTATGCGGATGTCTGTTTTCTAGATGCAACGGAGGTACTCCTTAATAAACTCGAGCGACTGCAGAACTTGTGCATCCGCTTTATTTTTGGCCTCCGCAAATACGACCATGTGTCGGAGTTTCGGAACCAATTGAAGTGGCTGCCGATTCGGCGTCGTCGAGATACCCATATCCTATCCCTTCTCTATACTAGCCTGCACAACCCTAATTCTCCTCAATACCTTCGTGAACGCTTTGAATACCTCGTGCCGAGAGATAAAATCTGTCGCACTGCCACTTCTCTTCTCCTTCGTCCTCCGCGACACACTTCCAGCCGTTATGATGGCTCTTTTTCTGTTACAGCAGTGCGTCTCTGGAACTCTACACTGGATGCCTGCCCTCTATAATTGTCAACTTTCTCTGTCACTCTAGGGTTTGCTGTAAGAGAACTCAGCATTGAGTTAAGCTCGCCTTTGTACATGTACTTTATTATCACACTGTATGTAATGTTGTTTTTGGTGTACAATAAAGAATTAAGAATTTAGAAATAAAAAGATAATATAGAAGAATGAGAAACTATAAGAAAGATAAATAAAGCTTAAGTGTAACAAAGAAGACGAAAATACAGTATTTAAGAATTTATTTACATATGTACATTATTATCTACAAACTAATATTAGAATTAAAATAAGAATAAACATATGTACAATTACGGAGCGTCAAAAAATTCGTCCACATCGCTGTCAACAGGAAAAGTGCCTAGAAGGCTGGCAGCATTGCCACGTTGGATGGCAATGCTGATTCTTTGGCCAAAGAAAAGGCCAGCCCTCTGGTCTCGTGAAGAGTCGACCAACCGCTTGGCGATATCCCGAAATAATAGCACTCGGACCCCACGGCCCTAGTGTTTCAACCCCAAACGGCTCAAACACATAATTACAAATTAAGTTGTTGTATTTGCGCCGTTTGAGGTTTTCAGCACCTGCAGCAGCCGCCCCAGCGCAGCCCACCGTGCTAGGAAGATGGGATGGTGCAAGGGTGTCGACACAAGTTGCATCCCACACCAAAGACCTACCCAACTTCCAAGGCATTATGGTCATACCATCTGGTCTCTTCCCATCAACGCGTGCCAGGCCATTGGGTTCTAAGACAGCGAGACGACGACTTCGTATTTAAGAACGGTAGGTGTGGACGAAAAATGACCGGATTTGGATGTTTGGAAAACAGGCAGACTATCATATGGATATATAATATTTAGTATTTTCCCAGGATTTACTCAAAATTGACCTGCAGCTTGCCCTTAAACTGTAGAGGAAGATTTACAAAACAATGGTTAAATCTGCTGTCTTGTTTGTATCTTGATGTTGGGCTGCAAAAGAGATAACGAAAATTTCACGAAGGTAAGATCAAAATGCCAAGAGGAATGTTGGGTGTATAGGATTAGAAAAATGGTATAAGAAGAAGCCTAAAAGTGGCACTAATGACCGGTAAGTTATGTGAAAATCCGTTCTCATAGTATGAGTATTTGTTGCGGAGGACTGAGGAAAATACCTTGCAGAGAGTTATTAGTACAAACTCGGAAGACCAAAGAAACGATGTAAGGACTGTGTGAAGAGTGTGTAGAAAGGGGGTGACTACTGAAGAAGTAGAATGGAAGAAGAAGACTGTGGCGTGGACCCCAAATAAAATTCGGAATAAGGGCATGGGATGGTTATGATTGCCCCTTTGGTTTCCAGTACATAATATATTCCAAATTCTGTCAATCTTCTTCTTCTTTTTCCTTGTGGCCACTTCTGGTGTGAGAGTTAATTAAACCGCTTCTGGGAACTATGGTTCCCAGAAGCGGTTAGTAGTTATAGTTAGTGAAAGTCTGAATTAGCCAAGTCAGAGGCGTATGCGCCTCTGACTTGGCTAATTCAGACTTTCACTAACTATACAAGTCCAGGTTGCATCACGATGTTTTCCTTCACCGTTGCCTGTGATGTTCAAGATAAACTTAGAAAGAACATATGATTTTGAAAAAGTCTCATTGGTACTAGCTGGTATTTGCACCCACGACCTCAAAAACGAGGGGCGAGGTCTTAGCAATCGTATAAGAAGAAGCCTGAAAGTGGCACTGGTGACTGGTAAGTAAATAAACTGAGAAAGTACATATGAATTTGAAAAAGTCACATTGGTACTTGCCCGGATTTGAACCCTCGACCTAAAGCACGAGAGGCGTCTTAGCAACTGGGCCACTACGGCATCCGTCCATTCAGATCCGTCGAGTCATTCCGTCAATGACTGTACAAGAATAAAATTAAAACAATGATATGCAATCGTATAAGAAGAAGCCTGAAAGTGGCACTGGTGACTGGTAAGTAAATAAACTGAGAAAGTACATATGAATTTGAAAAAGTCACATTGGTACTTGCCCGGATTTGAACCCTCGACCTAAAGCACGAGAGGCGTCTTAGCAACTGGGCCACTACGGCATCCGTCCATTCAGATCCGTCGAGTCATTCCGTCAATGACTGTACAAGAATAAAATTAAAACAATGATATCTCACCAAGGTTTAGGTCTGCATACTCGTATTATTCACGGAAACAATCTTAATTACCCATGACTCGAAACAAATCAAGGGCAATATAAGTTGGTTTGAATATCTTCACAACTTCATGTTTCAGAACTCTCGCTAAGGTAAGAACTTATTTAAATAACATGTATATTGTTCAGTTTGAAAGAGCTTTGCGCTTGTCACTTAGTATGTCTGTTAGTCGCTTAGTAAATTCTATTGACTTTCACTAATACTATACACTACATGTTCATACGATGTGATCTCATGGTCAATCAAATGTCTCGGTGATGGTTGCCCGTGTGTTGGATAATGGATCTTTCAGTTCCCTTAGAAATGGTTCAGAAGGCGCTGATCCACGCGCCATGTTCGTGAACAGGCGCCATCAGTTGAGGCAGGTCATCTCTTAACTATCTGGGTTTATCCTTAATCTTTATATTTTAATTGTTTCGTATTAAATTGTGTATGTTTCATATTACTCAAGTTCATATTTATAGAATCAATAACTTGAATTAAAAAATAACATTTTTGCAAAAAAAATACTACCGACTTCTAAATAAAAAACTACAAAGTGAAAAAAAACTTTAGTTTTGGAAGTCGGTGTCTTTCGTAGGTACCATTTCTTTGCGATATAGACACCGACTGAATTATTTTTCACATTGTAGTTTTTTATTTGGAAGTCGGTAGTATTTAAGGCAAAAAAGATTTTTTATTTTACCCTTTTTAGTTGTACCTACCTAATAGGCAAGTTGTTTAGTAAGTACCTATAACGCCGGAACAGATTACCTGAATAACATGAAACTTGAACATAATCGGTGAAATGAGAGATCTGCGTACCCCCTTCGAGCGAACTGGCGTGATGTTATGTTATGAAATGATATAAACAATAAACAGACAAGCGATTGCAGCAATCTCGAGAGATTTGCCGAACTACGAACCTTCCTTGGTATGGCCAACTACTACAACAAGTTTATACCGAACCTTGCCTCTTTAACGAGTTCTCTAAATGAATTACTAAAGAATGATAAAGATTTTCACTGGACTTCTAAATGTGAAGACAGCTTTAACAACATAAAGAAGGAGATTTTGAGCGACAGAGTTCTAATTCATTTTGACCCAGGTAAACAGCTGATACTAGCCACAGACGCCTCACCGACAGGCTTAGGAGCTGTTCTGTCTCACAAACTAACAGATAGCTCAGAAAGGCCAATCTCTTTTGCCTCAAGGTCACTCTCAACTAGCGAAAAGAAATATAGTCAAATCGACAAAGAAGCTACGGCAATCTACTGGGGCATTAAGTGACTGATCATAAGCCGCTTACCTCGATTTTTCTTCCACACCAGCCATTACCTGCACTAAGCACAATGAGATTATTCCATTACGCACATTTTTTACCGGGATTTGACTACGACGTGGAATACAGAGCTTCGGTGAAACATTCAAACGCTGACTACCTATCAAGATTCCTAGTTGAAATAGCAAAAGAAACATCAATAGACCAACATTGTGCGTATTAATTGCAACAGATCAACATTTTAGAAATCCGACCAGAAGTTATAGCCAATGACAATGACTTAAATACATTACTACAAGCACTACAGACAGGTCACTCATTACGACAGTATGGTTATGGTGATAATGAATTAACACTCCAGGATAACTGCATATTGAAAGGTACCAGAGTGGTAATACCCAAAAGTTTACATGCTCGTGTTCTTGATGAACTACATGCGGGACATATCGGTATACTTAAAATTAAATTGCTAGCACGCAGCTACATATACTGGCAAAATATTGAGATGGACATTGAGAACAAGGTAAAATCTTGTAAAGCATGCCGATTAGAACAGAATAAGTCACCAAAAGCTCCTCTACACCACTGGGAACAACCTAGCGGCCCCTGGCAACGAATTCATATAGATTTTGCAGGACCTGTTCTAGGACACCAACTTCTAATAGTCGTAAATGCATTCACAAAGTGGGTTGAAGTTTTTCCCACAAAGACCACAACGAGCGCATGGTGCATTGCTAAGTTTAAGGAGTTATTTTGCACATTTGGCATACCGTACACACTGGTATCAGACAATGCACGCCAGTTTGTATCCCAAGAATTTAAAACCTACCTTACCAGCTGTGGAGTAACACATTTGACGTCAGCTCCGTACCACCCAGCAACTAACGGTCAGGCTGAACGTTACGTGCAAACTATTAAGAAAGCACTACGTGCAATGGAGGGGGAGAGGGGCAACCTTACGGATAAGCTCCTTGTGCTAAAAACTCTGCTCAGACGCACACCAGTCGAGGATGGACGTACTCCCTATGGACTGATATTCAATTGGGACGTTAGAACAAAGCTGCACGTGATGTTCAGGGACTCAACTGCACCGACAGCATTCAGATCAGAGAACACACCGCCTCCCGTCAGAGCTTATTCCGTAGGTGATTGAGTGCAGGCCAGAGCATACTCCGACCAGAGACGGAGATGGGAGTTCGGCACGATAATGCGTCGTTTTGGTAATCTGCACTATGAAGTGCGAAATGACGGTGGCGTTATATGGCGCAGACACCTGGAGCAGTTGCTGCCAGCCCCGGGTGTGTGATAGCTAGGAATCGCGGTGGAGGACTGTTATATACTGGTCACCTAGAATCCAGACCTGTCATGTTCATGACGTGTGACATTCATATTTCATTGTACAGTTTATTAATTATATATTCTACATAATGAAAATGTGTATTTAATACCCTTATAGGATATAATTAAGTTATCCGTCTATATGTCTGTCTGTCTGTCAAGAACTTTTTCTCAGCAAAGCATGGAGGTAAAGAAAATATTAAATTTCTAAGTCAACGCAATCAACAGATTCGGCCGTTTATGGAGCATATTTTGACACTTGCAAGGGAATGAAAATCTATAAGTTTGACCTAGAATCATGAAATTGGGCAAGGAGCAATGCCTCAAAGTACAAATAAAGGAACAAACACAACTAACGTATATTTGAAGTAATATGCAAAAAAAAATAACGAGGTTCATGTACCGAGTATATAATTAAACAGCATTTATAATGAAAGCTGCCAGATTCGTTATACTAAGATACTCATTATATTCCATTTTAGCTACCATAACGTTAAAAGTTGCATTGTAATTTTTATTTTATTTTTTCTTTTACAGATGGGGGATGTAGTCGGGGTTATTTAGATTGTAAAACAATTGAAAAACTTACGGATTAGGAGCAGAAAGAGAGGATAAGAACCCAGAACCAGTACTTGGGTGAAATAGCTGGTAGAGAAGTGGAACAAATGACTGATCATGTCATACATGTTTAAAATAAATATAATGAAAGGGACAGAGTTACAGAATAGTATATTATGATACAAGTGAGCTAAGTTTCTTCCAGAGAGAGCCTTTTCAGCCGAGCGTGTAATGAGCAGAGCTCACGAGTTTCATACGACGTTTTTCAACACATTTGCGAGGAAAAAAACAAAAATATATTTCTTATATCGTTTAATTATTAAAACAATTGGTGAACGTAAAATTTTTAAAGCAACCGGAGGAGGGGCCGCTCGTCAGGGTTTTGCCGATGAGCCAACGAGACGTAGCGGCCAACAAGTAGGTTGCGGTACTAATTGGTAACAGACTCGACATCGCAACTGAGGCGGGCCGCGATGTCGTATGGGAGGTATCGTGGCTGAGGGTAGGAGGCCGCGGCGGGAGAGTATTGCGGTGCGCCGCTCTCCCTACCTTCCGCGGCCTTAAGGGTACACTAGTCAACGGCACGAACTATTTTGTGCGCGGGGTTAAAATGCATTTTATATCAACCGGCAACACGTGTGGAAGATATAGATGCTTTGATGAGCAATAGGAAGCTAATTCGCGTACGAATACACACTTTTGCAAATTTGTAGCGAAATGGATAATGATTTAGGACGAAATCGGGCGCGCGAAATTTTATAAACAGACCTTTGGCTGTTTAGATATCATGAAAAAACTACTAAATTTATATGTTCAAAATAAAGTTATTTGCATGGTTGAACTACTAATCTATGCCTGTATGGAGGCCGTTTTGCAATTTTCCGTCTTCTTATGGTATTTATTTGCGCCCAAAAATGCGTTAAAATTAGTGTCGAAATGTGGAACTTTCGACGCTTATAACTTTCAAATATTTTCTATTTTTACTTTTTTGCTTCCATACAGGCCTAGATAATGATGAGACAAATTGATATCACATTTTATTTTTAACGTACATCGTCAAACAGTGGAATAATCCCCAAACTACGTTTGTATGGAAGAATTTTTGACTAGTGTAACCTTAAGCGGTACAGGAGGACACCGTGGAGTTTTAATGGGTTGGATCCCACGTAGCAGTGGCGGCCCAGTGGTAACGGCTGCGACTTACAAGTTGTAAGTCGTGGGTTTGAACCCAGGCAGGCGCTATACTTTGTGTAAATTATTTTGTTACCACTGCTCTCAAAACGGTGAAGGAAAACATCGTGAGGAAACCTGGACTTATATATATGTATGTTTTTTAAAATTTAATATAGGCTCGCGCTTGACCACTATCTCACCTGATGGTAAGTGATGATATGGTCGACGGTGGTGCTCGCTTGCCCAGAAGTAACCTATTTACTCATGACTTAAAGGCTGCCAGAGTCTGTTTCCCGATAGCTACAATCTAGGGGAGATTGTAGCTCGATAGCTTTATTATGCGTCTGTGTTTTCCGATGGAAACACAGACTCCGGCAGTAGAATCCACTCCTTAGCTGTACGTATAGTTAAAGTATAGTTAGTATTTGTAAGTTTGTGCTCCATTTGTGAAACTGTAAAATTGCCATATAAATAAATCCAATATCATTTATTTATATGGCAATTTTACAGTTTGTGTTACATTGGTGCTTGCCACTTCTTTAGTAGATACGTCATTTCGGGTTTCTACATCCTTTGTTGTAATATTATGAAGGTCTTGTCGTCTACACGCACCAATAACACCGAATATTAAGGCAATCTGCAACGAAATCTATTAATTAGTTTTTAAGAAGTTATGCTCAGGTTACGCAATTATTTAGATACGTTTAGATTAATAATATTCAACGTACCTTTGTTGCTAGGCACTGACTATCTGGAATTGCATGATCTAATTCCACCTAGCCCGTTCCATCATCGGACTACCAGACGTACGGCGATGCGCCATCGGTACATGGTGGACATCCCACCCATACGCACCAAACGTTTTGGGAACACTTTTATTGTGCGTACAGCTAAGGAGTGGAATTCCCTGCCGGAGTCTGTGTTTCCCGACAGCTACAATCTAGGTGTCTTTAAGTCAAGAGTGAATAGGTTTTTTCTAGGCAAGCGTGATTCACCGTCGACCACATCATCGCTTTCCATCAGGTGAGATAGTGGTCAAGCGCGAGCCTATAGGATATAAAAAAAGCCTCTTTCAAAAACTCTTCAACGTCGGCTGGTGACAAAAAATTAGATTTCTGACCAATATATCCATCCGAGCCGTCTCTTCATAAATGCCATCAGGTTACAGTACGTTTTGATATCAACACCATGTTTGAGCACCACCAGGAATAGATGTACCACAGTCAGCTGGGCTTTTATGTATTGGTGAGTTCAGAGAAATAAGCCAAAAACACATTTTCAACGTGCTCTTCCATTGTAGGTAACTGTCGTAGGCAGCTCATTTAGTATTTCTGCCGGGGCGCTCTATCAATAATTTTCATATTCTGCACGAAAACTTAAAATTTCTAAAATAATTTACCACCGCGACAGATACGATAAAAACAAAATATGAAAATTATAGGCAAAGGCGCGCAAGAATTTTTTTTCACGCGCCAAATGCAAGGTGATTGAACATACAGCCTACTTAAAAATTATACTGCTAAATGATAATATGCAAATATTTTATAACAAATTATTGATAATGAAATTCATTAAAAAATATTTTATAATGAATTATGAGTAATTTGATAATAATAAATGTTTATTTGACTTAATTAAGGATGTATATTTATTCCAAAAATTTATATTTTCGGCGGCATAAAACCTCTTTGTTGTTACTAAAAAATACTGTATTACCCGGTTAAATTGAAAATGCTTTGATTACTCGCATGTAACTTGCAGAAAGGTACTAATTTAAATTTGTAGGGATAATTATATTACGCATTATTGTGTAATGTTTATTTATTATATACTTTCTTTATTAATGTAATTATTACGCAAGTGTGTGTTATAGCTTGGTTTATGGCACTAAAAACGATGTAAAGGCTCACTTTTCGAACAAGTGTGTTGCAAAATAATTTATTAAGTTTCATTATTAATGTACAAAACATTGATTCCAGTGACTAATGAATCTTTTCACATGGAAGTCTTAGATTGAGATTTTGAATAAGGTAGTGAATAAACCAAAATTATTATCGATTTCTGTTGTTTTTTTGTATTCGGTTTGATAGGTACATAATAATTATCTAAAATATTGCCTACCTAAAGTACCTATAGTATTTTTATTCAGACGAAGTAAAATTCTAAAGTATCAAATTAGGTTATTCCAGGTATTTCATACTAGTTGCTATATAAATATAAAATCATAAATTTGCCGCTCATTGTCAGTCTCTACTTTCGTTTGTCAGACTCTAGTACTTTACATGCATTCAATAAAACGTTGTTATTTTGTATTACATGCAGACACTTTAATTTTATTTGTTTGTATAGATTTCTTTCCAAATTTATTGATGACTGAATTGTATGTTGTTGTTGTTTCGTTGTTCACTGTACCAGTCTATCGATAAATGATGAATGATTATATTTCTGTAAGTTGGTTTGTACAAACACTTTTATATGTCGATCATATTTTTAGAAGAGGTCGGCGTTTCCTATCTGACTACTCTGAGAAGAAAGGCCGAAACAAACTCAGAGGTCACAGTCTCTTTTAAAGTCCAGATAAAAATCTTGGTTAGATCGTGTGAAGACCATGTAGATTGATGTATGAAATGGTCTTTTGAGGAAAGAACCAGCCAGATTGAGTGGACCTGTCCAGTCAGTGCACGCATTTGTCAACAACCGAGCAGCTCAGAGCAGTGGTGGCCCAGTGGTATCGGCCGCGACTTACATGTTGTAGGTCGTGGGTTCGAGCCCAGGCAGGCGCTTTACTTTGTGTAAATTATTTCATCACCACTGCTCTCAAAACGGTGAAGGAAAACATCGTGAGGAAACCGGCATGTCCTAGAACCAATAATTCGAAGACATGTGACATCCACCAACCCGCACTGGGCCCGCGTTGTGGATAGCGGCCCATTCCCTCTCACAGAGAGGAGGCCTGTGTCCCAGCAGTGGGAACATTAATAGGCTGATGATGTGATGATGAAATGGAATAGGAGCGGAGCAGATGGCGGTAGTCGTCACGTAAACATTGTGCTCCCATATTAAATTGTCTCAAAAATATAATATTTAACTATTTAGTCACTAATCTACTACAAAAGTGAAGAAACCAGTGCAATTAGTGTGTGAAAGTGTTATCTGGACATAATATTCACCAAAAACGAAATAAAAACAACATTTCAATATCGTTCTTACACGAACTAAAATCAGTGTCAAAACAACTGTACAGTGTTTTTAACAGTCCTTATTAGTATTAATAGCTGCAATTTGTGAAGAAACTGGGCAAATAAGCAATAAGTGTCTCAAAAATTACCAAAAACAATTTTACAAATCGAAGTGGCAGTAGGTGGAAAAAATATTTGAATGACACAGTCATCGTAACGGACCACGTATTTTTGTTATTCAGTAGCAGCAACATATCACTAATTTCAATCAGTAACTTAATTGTTAGCATGGCTCATCTGATATAACGTCTACACCTGGACGTCATACGACTCGGGTTCGAATCTCAGTATCGAACGTGCCTTTTTGGAACGATAAAAATTACTGTTGAGAATTAGTTCAATTTCAAATTGAAATAAAAAAACATGAACTTCTTCGGAAACATCACACAACGTCGCAACCGAAGAGTCTCCGAAACAAAAAGTGAAGATTTAAATTTAACAACTAGTGAACTAGATGGCACTACTAGTAACAGTCTACCAAATATATCAGACGATGAAGACTGCGAAGAAATTCTTCAATTAAAAAACAAAATAAAAGAATTGTCGCTGCAATTGGAGACTGCACACCGCGAAGTTGAATCTCTAAATTTGGACAACACGAACCTAAAAAAGACCATCGAAAATTTAACAAAAAAGGAAAATATATACAAAAAACTTACAACAGACATTGCTAATATCACTCCAAAAAAGAAAAAAATATCTCAAACAGTTCCTACAATAGATCTCAGCATCACTCCCAAGTCGACAAAGAAAGTCACGCAGCTTACTCCCAAAATTGCTAATAAAACAACACCGGTAACCACTCCCCAGATGGTTAATAAGGCAACTCAATGTGACACCGCTGGAATGAAACACTCAATGCATGAGGAGTTCATCGACAAACGACACCTGACCGAAGAAACAATAAAAAACAAACTATGTATTATAAGCGCTAACAACAGAAATGGACTTTGTAGCATTATAGAAGATTATTTTGCAACTGGTTATGACTTCTGCCACTACTCATATCCAAATGGTAGCATTGAACAACTCCTAATGGGCATAGACAATAAGATAAAAAGTTATAATAAAACCGACTATTGTGTCATATTGATAGGAGAAAAAGACTTCTTAAGAACTAAAAACTATCACGATTTAATCTACCATATCAAAGAAACCATCGAAAAATTAAGCCATACCAATGTAATTATATGTCTCCCAATCTATAGACAATGTGGTGATTACACAACAATATATAACTCACGAGTTGAAATGTTTAATAATCTTTTGTACCTGCATAACACAACATATGAATATGCCTATCTACTGGACTCAAACGCTGACTTATGTTATGATAATACAATGTTTTCGGGTCGTCAAGGTCTCCTAAACGATACAGGTATGAAAAAAGTATTTATGAATCTCAAAAAGGTTATTTGTGAAATCCAAATGGAAAATAGTAGTAATATTGACACGAAGAACACATTTGAAGACATTTCAAACCATTTTTTTCTATAATTATCTGTCAATAATGCATCAAAATATCGCAGGATTAATAAATAAGGCAGACCAATTACTCTTGCACCTACTTGATCTTCAAAGCAGCATAGACGTTATCTGTGTGACCGAACACTTCATGGAAACTGGATTTGAAGACTTTCTCACTTTACCTAATTATAATTTGGCTGCTTGCTACTCCAGAGATACAAAAAGAGGAGGAGCGTGCATATTAATAAAAAACGGCCATCAATATAGAGAGCTTGAAGATATCAGGAAACTTTCGATTCAGGGAGTTTTCGAGTGCTGCGCAATCGAATTAACACAGCATAACATTATCGTAGTATGTATTTACAGAGTACCTAAATCAAATAATCTTGATACATTTTACTCAAAATTAAATATTCTCCTACCCAAGATTTGTTACAAAGCGCGCGGAAATATCATTATATGTGGTGACTTTAACATTAATATATTGAAAAAAAATAGAACTTCCCTTGAGTTTACCAACTACCTATTAAGCTATAATCTAAAATTGCAAATTGACCAGCCCACTAGGTTACAAAGCAACACATGTATAGATAATTTTGCGCACAATTTTATGCAAAAGTGTGTCCACCAAGTAATTGACCTTGACATGTCAGATCACACAGCCCAAATCTTGAAGATCCCAGTTAAAAAGACTTGTACAATCAACAGTTGGAATATTACAGCGCGTGATTACAGTCACGATAACCTTATGAAATTTAGATCATGTTTAAGTCCTTTATCGTTTTGTGATGTTTATCTAGCTGATGATCCTAATGTAGCGTACAATAATTTTATGGAATTATTCCAGCTGTTTTATGACTTATGTTTCCCCATGATCAACAAAAATATAAAGTTAAAAAGGAATCCGAATTGGTTAACACCCGGTATAAGACGCTGTAGCAAAAATAAAAGACAACTTCTTTGGCAACAACGAGCAAAACCTAATAGCAATAACTTAACGAAACTTAAAAATTACTCACAAAAACTAAAGAAAATAATAAAACTAACGCAAAAGGCAAAAAATAACCATAGGATAATGACATCAACAAATAAATCAAGAGATACATGGAAAATCATAAATGAAAATAAACATTGCCCTCCCTTTGAACATATAACAGAAATACAGAATAACGGGGTCACAATAACAAACCCCAGTGACATAGCGAACGCATTTAACGATCACTTTGTGAATCAAGCAGAATTACTCTCAAAGATTTCAAGATCTGCAAGCTATGACATACCGAATACATGTTGTGAGTCAATGTTCTTGGCCCCGACTACACCAAATGAAGTATATCGAATAACACAGGATTTAAAAAATAAAGTTAGCGTAGGGTATGATGACATCTCAACAAGAGTATTAAAATTTGTCTCTGATGTAATATCTGGCCCCATTTGCCATATCATTAATGTTAGTATCAGCTCTGGAATTTATCCTGATAAACTAAAACCAACAATAATTAAGCCTTTGTTCAAAAAAAATGACAAAACTGATATTAATAATTATAGACCCATTGCCCTAATACCAGTAATATCAAAAATATTTGAGAAGGCTATCTATCACCGTATGTGTTCCTTTTTCACGAAACACAATGTCTTTGTAAAGGAACAGAAGGGTTTTAGGAAAAACAAATCCATAAATCTGGCTATCTATGACTTTCTCAATACTATTATGACAGATATGGATAACAGACTTCCTATTAGCGCCATATTTATGGATATGACGAAAGCATTCGATCTAGTTGATCATAAAATACTTCTACATAAACTTAATGCATATGGAATAAGGGGCAATGCACTTTCTCTTTTACAGTCTTATTTAGACAATAGAATGCAATGTACAGAAATTAGACGGATTTCTAAAAGGGATAAAAAAGAACTTAAATATATTTCAGGAAAACGTAAAATCACTTTTGGCGTCCCACAGGGCAGCGTATTGGGTCCGCCGATGTTCTTAACATACATAAATGACTTCCCAAAACACGTCGCTTTTCCTATGGTTCTTTTTGCTGATGATAGCACGGTAATAGTAAGAAATAATAAAAATAGAAACTATGAATGTGACATCAAAGACGCATTGCAACAATCAATTAACTGGCTTGGAAATAACAATTTAAAATTAAATTTAAATAAAACTAAAATTATGCAATTTCAACAAAGATTGACCTCTCCTGACATAAATATATCTTTTGACGATAACATAATTGAAGAAGTAGGACATATAAAATTTCTAGGCTTGACAATTGATTCAAAACTGACTTGGAAACAACAGGCATCAATTATTATAACAAGACTAAGTAGGTTCGCCTTTGCTCTATATAAACTTAATAAAATAGTTAATCAGGCAGCTGTTGTATCTGCGTATTATGGCTATGTAGATTCCATATTACGTTATGGAGTAATTTTTTGGGCAAATTCCTGCGAAAAAGAGAACATTTTTAAAGCACAGAAGAGGTGCATTCGATCAATATGCAGTCTTAAATCAACGGAAAGTTGCAAACCGTCTTTCAAACGACTTAAAATACTAACATTACCATGTATTTACATTTATGAGACAGCATTATTTGTCAAGAAAAATAGTGAACTGTTCAAAAAAGCTTTTGAGCAACGATATAGATCGACAAGACAAGAATATCGTCATGAATTATGTCTAAGGCCCTCAAAAACCGCCCTTATGCACAAAAGCATCCTCTGTATGGCCCCGAAGATATTCAATAAAATACCAAATGACATTAAAGATCTTAACTTGACACAATTTAAACGGAGACTAAATAACTTATTGACTGAAAAATGCTACTATACCATTGACGAATTCCTCTTTGACAAAATGTAATATACTAAATGATAATTATGTATTTATGCTTGACAATTCACAAAATTTGGACTTATTAATTGTATTCTGAATGGTCATTATAAAAATAGATTGTATTTACCTATTGCCTATTGAAATTTTATGTTAATTTGTATGTAATGTCGATTTTATGTTCTTAAATTGCAAAATAGTGTATGCCCTAATAGGTAGTTTTTTGAGTTACCATATCCAAATTATAAGACCTTTTGTATCACCAAAAAACACACGAATAAATACTTTGACTTTGACTTTGATGTGAGCAGCTCAACACAGAATTTAAGGAGCTCAACGATTCGACGAACAATACCAAAGAAAGGACATTCGGGTAGGCCGTATAAACTACTCAAACTGCCAGACCACGATTAAAAACTAAGATAAATAAAAAATAAAGAATGGTCCACATAGTCTTCACATTCACAATAATTAAAATAAAATAATATGATACTTTAAAAAGTAAATATTCTTGTCATTGCAAAAAACCAAAAACAAAAAAAACAAAATTCACGGTGGAAAATAAATAAAATCAAAATTATTTTTAATTGTAGCAGCTCAATCCCAAGCCTTTTTGTCCTCAACGTAATCTTTAATGGTATAAAACGCTTTCTGACGATTCATAATTATTCAAAGAAATAACCTATCTTAACAAATGATTAGTATTCGTGCGTATTTATAATTTAACACACTTAATGTTATATAATTAAACAATAAAAGATTAAAGCGCTCAAACAAATTGTTTGAGATTCGTTCCTAGTGATGAAGCTATGGTTCGTTTTCCATCTTTGTTTTATATTATTAATATCGTTACGCTTTAATAAATTATTCGCTGTAAAATTTGATAACATATTGTTTCATGATACGTAACAAATCTAAAGTAATAAAAAAGCAGCAGAAACTCTTCAACATTAATTGTTATTTGTTACTGCTTCTGTAAGTACTACCTTGTTTGACACCATCCACGTGAAACTGATCATCTGGTGAGCCAATCACTTTTTCTAGAGCATCTGAGCAGTCAGCCCCGCATTTTCCTACAGGCTAGCTCAACTTTTATCGCGGCAGAAACTGTATATCGGTGCTCCCATCAGCCAGTCAAGACTTTACTATTACCATCTATATAACCATGTCATCTACACCCGTGGTATTACTGTACTCTGTAATCTATTTTATGCAACAAGGTTGACATTTTGATACATACTCGTATTATCAGCCTGTTATAACACTTGAACGAAGAACTTGAAACAGTCAACTGTTGTTCCAATCGCATCGAGAATCGAGATGAATGGAGTGCAGTTAAAAGATGATATAATATTTTGTAAGATATGCTAATCACTGTCATAAGTGGAGTTTTTGTCCAGAGGTTCGAGACCTCATTGATGTATTTTACTGAAGACCAACAAAATGCCCAAGAGTATTATGTTATTAATAATTTCGTAGAAATCGTAAGTCATGCCAGCTCTTGACAAGTTGAGAAAGATATGGATGTGATTTGAATCGCAAAGCGGTGATGGTAAATTTATTTTATTTTTCAGATTACTATGTATGTTCAACTTCTGCTGTTCATCTGCGCTTGCGCACTGGGCGCGGCTGATGAAGTGCCAAGCTATGGAGATATTTTGGACAGTATTGGAAAAGCCTACGAAAAAATATATAAAAACATATTGTAAGTATGTATATAAACTCTCGACTGATTTATCATCAACAAAAAAAACAGGTTATATCACCAAAATAAATTGTAGTTCTAAAAACTAAAAAACACGCTTTAATGGTAAATTGAACTAAAAAGTCGCTAATCCTGAAGATCTTGGTAAGGCTAATGGGACAAACTATTAAAACGCGCCCGGTAGAATCAACATTCATTACTTGTAAATTTTAATTTTTGTTTATCGTTCAAAAGTTGTTTGCCTAGTTGAATAAATATTTTTGACTTTGACTTTGGCAAAATTATTGCATTGTCATCGGTCCTTGATAAGTGTGCAAAGTTTCAAATCAATCCCACGTTTTGAAGGGGGTGAAAATCAAGTTCAAAGATTCCGTTACATTGATACATAGATACATACCAAGCTAATAAAACGCGTGTTAAAAATAGGTGTTCAGTATTTGGAAATCTTTGGGGATGTGACAGCCAAAAGTCGTTCAATATTAGACATACATAGGACCCGTAAGCGTCACCGTTTTAGCTGGTCCTGTGTTTTTTGCATCCAGCGGAAACCCGCAGCCCTCTCCAGGTCAGTTCTCCTTGTGGGGAAGTTACTTGTTTATTTTATCGATAATCTGTTGTTTTGTTTGTTTATTTCGTTGTATTAGATCCATGTACGGCAACGTACCGCTGCTCAATGACTCCAGGCGCCACTATGCCGAGATTATCCACGTTGTTAGCGATGAGGGTCACATGGAAATGAATGGTCCCGGCTGTCATATCTTTGACAGTCGTTACGGGTAGTCAGAAGCTTGAGATCTGACACCAGTCTTGCCAAGGGGTACCGTGTTACCCAGTTACTGGGTTGTGGAGGACAGTTAGGCAGTCGCTCCATGTAAAACACTGGTACTTAGCTGAATCCGGTAAGACTGGAAGCCGACCCCAATATAGTTGGGAAAAAGGCTAGGCAGATGATGTATGTGTCGATATATCTTACCAAGGGTATCGCGTTACCCAGTTACTGGGTTGTGGAGGTCAGATAAGCAGTCAAACTATGCAAAATACTGGTACTCAGCTGCATCCGATAACATTGGAAGTCGACCTCAACAGAGTAGGCATATTCATGTTGGTAATATTGATATTGTTGTGGTCGATTTGTCGAGTGCCGGGCTACATGTTGACTGATGCAGGCTCGGTTGGTACCGCTATGCTCGACTCGAAAACTACGTACTAAAAAGTTCCGCTATGCACGAAATCACATTCGCGGGCAATGATGAAGAAAAGTGTTGCAGTGTAATATTTTATTTAACCACTAGCTGTGCCCACGGCTTCGATCCCGTCAACTGCCTACCCTACTTAACTACCTACCTACGCCTTACCTACCCTACCCTACCTACCTACCTACCCAACTTACCTACCTGCAAAGTATATTATTTACTCTAGGGAGAAGAATATCGAATTCATACAAAACAAGTAAAGACAGTTTTGCTGCGCGCCATCTAGTAGCACTCCAGAACACAACACCGAAAGGAAAACATAAAAAATACCTATCCATAGCTGGGACTCGAACCCTGAACCTTCGGCGTAGTAGGCCCCCGCGCTTATCATTTGTCTATTCAGACGGGCAGTAGCAGCGGCAAAAATACGAACCATTTTGCACACACGTCAACGTAATCATTGACATCATAAAACACACTTTTTTTTATTTTTACACTAGCCACACCTGAAATAGCCTTTGAAGGTATGTCATTGATTCGACGTTTAGAGTTGACACCCCCTGCCTACCTGCCTAGGCAAGTAGGTAGGTAAATTGGTAGGTAGGTAGCAATACCTACCCTCCCTACCTACCAATTTTTTCAAGTGTCATTCTGCCGCGGAGAATTCCACACCGCCATTCAGAAAATGACGTCAAATGCACAACGCAAATTAAGAAAACCTGTTACTTTACTTTCGCGAAAAAAAGTTAATAAACGTTCCTTTTCATCATAGCTACCCATGCAAACTCGCGTCGCCGTCACTCAACACGTCGCGTTTCATTCATTTTAAAAACAAAGTGTCCATCCATTTCATATAACTGTGAAAAAACGAAACATCTGAGAAACTTAATCTAAAATTATTTCCAACTAAGATTTCGATGTTTTAGTTTCATTTCAATATTTTTCAGCTTTCTGTTCAATTTAATTGAGTTTAAACACTTTAATTTCCAACTGTACCTTCCATTGTTTACATAGAATCGAAGAAGTTGTTGCATAGCGGCGTTTTTAATAGGTATTTATCGAGTCGAGCATAGCGGGACTAACCGCATCTTGTAACTAATTAACCCAGATATCTTACAATTCTACCAATTAAAAGGAAATCACCATGTCTGAATTCATTTGGATGTTTATAAGCCGAAAAATACCAGCACATTTAGTTGCTCATATTGTCGTACTTGCAGATAGACCCATATCAATTATTTATCATGTATTAAATGTTGTCAATTCCCAGGTGTTAACACTGGTAAATAAGAACAAACAAGAAATGCAAGACAACCAACAGGACGTTGATAAAGCCGTTGATGAAGAAATTAATAAAAATTTGGAGGAATATGGATATGCAAAAGATGTATTTCTACAATTGGGACTAGTTGCAACACAACTAAACAATATCCATGAAAGTGACTTTGCTCAACAGTCGCAAGATCTAAGTGCACACAACTTTGTTGTTACCGGAGCGGCAAAACTAGAAAAAATTGTGGCGGCTGTAGCGAATCTTTATGAAAAATTGTATGGTCGTAGTTATTGTGGGGGAACAACCTCGATATAGCAGAAACGGATATACTTCGATCAATACTATTTCTATACCAACTAGATAACGGAAATTAAGATTATCAATGCTACCAAATAATAGTACATTATGGTACAAGTGCGTAATGTTAGTGATTACCGCTGAGGCGCCATTGAGACCCGAGCCTTTAGGTGAGGGTCTTAAGAGAGCCGAGGACGGTAATCATCAATACACACGTGTATCATACGACGTTTTTCAACACACTTGTGAAGAAAATAATACTAATAAATCATTTTCAACAGTGAAAACGAGTTGTGAAATTTTTTTCGCAATGGCGGGGTAAATTAATCAGTTATCCTATGCGCGCGCATCTAACAATGGCGATCGGCCATAGACTAAAACAATGAGGTTACTTTTTTTTAGGATTTCGCGGATAGCGTTTTAGCCACGTACAAAATGGGGAATTTCAAGTTTTTTTTATTGCAGAGAAACAAAAGTTATATTTGAGGGCAAGTTTTATTTATTATACACGTACAAATAGAAATTATCTAGTTGAATACGAAGTTGCATGAAATGAGCAAGCAATATGTTAGGTTCTAGCATTTTGCTGAATTGTTTGACTAGAAGCTATGCCACATTTTATGTATTTAATGGATATCATGGAAATAGTAATTACTACCCATATCATGTTATGGATATAGTAAGTACTACTTCCATGACAGGAATAGAAAGGGATTAATGTCGAATGGGACACTTTTAATTGATTAACAGTGTTACATTTTATTATATTGAAAATACTTCAATTTTAACTGGATTAGAATTAATGACTTATTTTATTAATTTTCATTGGATTGATTTGTGACACTTTTAAAATTAGTTTAATTTAAAAGTATTTAAAATGAAGACAGGAAACCATTAAAAAAAAACTATAACTCACTTGTGAATAATAGCAATGAAAAAGTCACAGTTTGATTACAGGTATCATTATATGCCTAATTGCGGTGAAATTAGAGCCACTTTATGTGCAAGTGTGTTGAAAAACTTATATTTGAGTGAAAGTTTTATTTATTAAGCACGTATAAGTTGAAATTATCTATTTTAATACGAAGTTGCATGAAATGAGCAAGGAATAGGTACATTAATTTATTTGTACTATTGAGCACGATCTTTTTTGTATCGAAACTTTTATAAGAACAAAGCAACTCAAAAAACAAATTTAAAAAAAAAACACTATAACTCACTTGTGAATAATAGCAATGAAAAAGTCATAGTTTGATAACAGGTATCATTATGTGCCTAATTGCAGTGAAATTAGAGCCACTTTATGAGCAAGTGTGTTGAAAACCTTTTTTCCCATAGTATCGGTTTTATAACAAGTTAACAACTAGACTGAAACAAGATAGAATGTGTCATGCTTGGCGCTTAAAATTTCTTCACATAGTGCTGTAAACCGCACGTAAGTAATTTTTTCTACAGGAACGTGAAATGCAATATGTTTAATTCTTCATTTATGTAACTACCTTTTTTTTTTAAATAAATTATATTGTTTGAATACCGTTTTTTTAATATTTGTGTATGGGTCTTTATTGTTATAGTTCGTACAGACCTAGAGCTTCGGCTAATGGCTCTATCCTAGAGACTAGTATTCAACAGCCTCAAACAGTCTAGAAAAGATCGTTATAAGCCATTGTGCTCAAATCATAGACACTCATATTTTGTTATTATTGTCGGTATCTTACGATTCGTTTGATCTGCAAACAAATTGTTCACTTTTTTTTCCCTCTTTTTTAGGGTTCCGTAGTCAACAAGGAACTCTTATAGTTTTGCCATGTCCGTCTGTCCGTCCGTCCGTAGCTTAGCTCAGAGACTCTTAGTACTAGAAAACTATAATTTCACATGGATGTACATAATAATTACGCCAACAAAGTGGTAAAATAAAAAGAAGTTTTTTTTTATGGTACCTCCTGTACACGTAAAAAGGGGTTGTTCTTTTTTTTCTCATTTATTCCCTGGTGTGGGCCATTCAAAAAAAATACGGGTCTGTGCAAACCCACTGTCAGCTAAATGGTTGCTTTCGGATTTGTAAAAAACATCACGCTTGATTGCGCGCAAGATAAGTCTGCGCGCGACGGGTGGCGTGCTTAATGTTGCCAGCATAACTGATTTTTTTCCTTCATTTAATCAATAGTCATTTTTCATTACTCGAAACATAAAGTAATTTAAGTTAAGCATAATTAATTACTAGCTTTTTCTACTTGAATAAAATATGATGAAAATAGCTTGAAATTATTGTAAATCTTTTATTGAATTATTAGTAGTACCTACTGTTAAATTTGGTCTAACAATGACCCTGCAGTGGCTAATACCGTCCATTTCAATTACAATTCTTTTTTTATTTCTTATTCAATAATTTTTGAAGAAGCGGCACCGGTAGTACGAAAATTTTGAACTACTTTTAAGAAGAGTTTTCATTTACAACAGTCTGACAACAACAACGGCAGTAACCTGGACCAGACAAAACACCCGTCTGGTCTGAGGATCCATTTTCAATGGAGGTTGCTGGGCTTTCCGTCCTGTTTCGCAAACTCCAAAGACAGCTTGACTTTTTCTTTTATTTAATATGAAAACCAATAGCCTTCTGGCATCAGATAAGAATCCACATCAGCGCGCCAAACTAGTGTCTGATGATGGTATCATCACACGTTAAGGCGCGTCCCTGAGCAAAACGCCGCGCTAGTCGAATTTTGTGCAGTTTTTAAGAGCTATCTACTCTTCATTTAAAAAAAAAATATCAATTAATAAAAATACGTTAAATTTCTACATAATATTGATTCTAAAATTGTAGTACAGTTTTTTTTTAAAGAGGTATATGTGTCACTAATCCCCTTCCAACAAAACCATAAAAATGTGAAATAATTATTGATAGCATGCATCTCCTCGTAAAGTGTTCATTAATTATTTTTATACTAACACTAATGGATAGACAATTTGATAACGAACATTTTGTAAGTTTTATTTTTTTCAAAAGACCAATATTCGATTTTATAAAGATTTTATTCTAAAATCTGGGCGTATTCACTACCGTAATTCATGCGCCACCGGTGCCGCTAGGCCAATAGGAATGCTCATATCTCATGCTGATTTTTTGGTCAGGGTACGGCCTTAATATTCATCAATTATCTGTTTAGTATATTCGTGTATTTTGTTTTTGGAACGGCGTTCCTTATCGCATGAAATCGTTCTGATTTGTTTGCGGGCTGAGGGGCTAGACCGAAAAAGTGCAACAATATAAAAACCGACACCTTTTCGCAGTGATTTTTGAGGCACTTCCCGATCACCTAGGAAAATAAAACATTTTACAATCGATTCAGCTTGCCGTCAAATTTGAGAATATGCAAAAACATTTATAATTTTATCGTTTAAATATCCTTTTTATTAATATAAATAATAATTTTTGCATGATATACATTCAGTATAAACTGGTTAAACATAAACTAAGTTATACTTCAAGTTACGCACAATTTCTATGTATAAAAGTTATCGAGCCCGCCTCAGATTTTTTTTCGTATTCGTATATTTGGTTATTTCAACGTCGAAATGTCATTTTAAGTTATGCATGCACAAATAAACAGACAGACAAAACTTCCAAAAATGTTAGAAATGGGTTCTGTTGGTTATCCTTTACCGTTCATCAACCCCTGGCTATTTTTTTGAAAATATTTTCGATGTACAAAAACGACTTTTCTACAGATTTATTATATGTATTGATGATTGATGATGATGATTTTTTTTTTGTTGTAGCGGCAACAGAAATACATCATCTGTGAAAATTTCAACTGTCTAGCTATTACGGTTCATGAGATATAGCCTGGTGAGATACAGACAGACGCACATTGGAGTCTTAGTAATAGGATCCCGTTTTTATCCTTCGGGTACGGCATCCTAAAAACCGACTCCATCAAATATTTATTGTACTACTATAAATTTTGTGCGGATGGATGGATGTTTTAAACTCTTTCACGCAAAAACTACTGAACGGATTTTGATGAAACTTTACTGTAATGTAACTTGTACATCAGAATAACACGTAGGCTATAACTTATAAAGATGGAAGTACTAATTCCATGCGGTCGATGCCGCGGGTTGTAGCTTGTCATAATTATTTTTACCCGACTTCCGACGAAGGGTAATGTGTTTATCAGTCTATGTATGTATGAATGCATGTATGTTTGTTCCTATGTGGTGTTCCAGAGGCCAAACGCATTGACCGATTTTGATTATTCGTACATCAACGTGTGTCACTAGCTACATTTAAATTGGAAAATAGAAAAATGCCGAATTTTAGGCGCCATATTGTGGGTGTCCATTCTTTTTTCTTTTTTATCCATAGTGTAAACTAGTCTTTTAGTTCGCTTTTTAAGCAGTCGGTGTATTTTAATGCCGTAAGACTTAGGTGCAGCAGATGATCTAATTGGCGGAGCGGCAGGGACGCCCCCGGAAGTAATCGTCTACGGCGCGGCGTCGTCGTATACGCTATTTCCGGTTACTATTTAAAGGGTTCACGCTGCTGTTATGTTCGATAAGATGGGTTGAATTTGAGATCTTGCTTCGTCAGATTTATGCCGCGTAGATACCACTATGTGTATGTTGATCCTTAGGGCGCTGCAGCGGTTTAGCAATTATTTATAGAAAATTCAAAACTAAACATTCGGTCATTTCAAAAACTGTTTCAGCTCGAGTTTTTTTCTTTTTCCTTCTATTTGACAAGCAGTCACTAAACAGCGTCGAAATTTTTAGTAAATAAGTCAAACGTCAAAGACAATGTAAAAAGTCAAAGTTGAATTCAAACTTTAGCCTGAAAACCTATCAAATGTTGTCATTAAAATGGACTGAAGTTCTCAACTCAATATTCTCAATACAGAAACTGCAATCTAATTGAGTAAGTGAATTTGGCAAAAAACACATTATAGGTAGGGTGAAGACACCTATGAAATAACGACTTTCATATTGCGTAATACCCTCGAAAGGGCCATGGAAAGTATACGTGAATTGCAGTCATAGGGTAGAGGACGTACCGTAGGCGCGGGCTTACGGACGGAGAGTAATGGGTAGCTCGCCGCCCGATAAGGACCAAGCCCGAGTTTACGGCACGCAGTGTTCCACGCGCGCCTCAAAGAGATGTCAGCAAAAGTGACGGGGTCCGATAGGGCCGATGCCTGTCTGGGTCGCGGATAAATTTGTAAGAGAGTTACCGCGGCCCTAGCACAAGCAACTGAAGGAAGACGGGTGGGTTTTAGTCAGTAAAAGACTGACACGCCCTTCCGCTCACCCAGAGCGGGAGAAGTCATTGGATGATTTCCCAAACAAAAAAAAAAACAGGGTGGAGGACGTATCCTTTCTACATTATTTACGCAATACCGAAAACATTTAAATAAAATGTGATATTCTCTTTCATGGAGTTGTTCCCTTCGCCCTGCCGAATTCACTTACGCAATTAGGCTGCTGGTCTTTTTTTTTTTTTATTATCAATAGGCTTGCGCTGGACCACTATCTCACCTGATGGTTAGCGATGATGTGGTCAACGGTGAAGCACGCTTGCCTAGAAAAAACCCATTCACTCTTGACTTAAAGACCCCTAGATTGTAGCTTTCAGGAAATACAGACTCCGGCAGGCAATTCCACTCGTTAGCTGTACGCATAATAAAAGTGTTCCCAAAACGTTTGGTGCGTATCGGTGGGATGTCCACCATGTACCGATCACGCATCGCCGTACGTCTAGTAGTCCGATGATGGAACGGGCTGGGCGGCAATTCTTCTAATAGATGCGCCAATTATTGCACAAACCACTTGCGCATGCAAGTTGCTATCGCGTAGACACCATGCAGTTTTTGCGCCATATTTTGCTCAAACTGTTTGCGCATGCAAGATTGAGCGTGTAGCCAAATCTTTAAGTAGCTTGATTATAGTGCTTATCTTGATTTATTGACAAGATTTCTCTACTAGATTTAGCTGCTTCTCTTCTTTTGTAAACTCTCTCTATCACTCTAAGGTTTGCTGGTAGAAAACTCTTCTTAGAGTTAAGCTCGCCTTTGTACATCAACTTTATAATCACTCATGTTGTATATGTAATTTTTTGTGTACAATAAAGAATTAAGATTTGCCCAGCTGGGCAAATCTTGGGGGGTGGCCCCAACTCACTTGTTTTCATAACGTAACTTTTTAATTACTGGCTTGCCTGCCAGCGAGTTTAGCCCGCGTGAAAGTCGGAAATAACCCCTATCCCATTCCGATGTCCTTATTCATGACTAGCTACCCTACCCTACTTACCTTCCTGCCTACCATATTTACCTACCAACCAATATTTTTTCTATAGTCATCATTCTTTCGCGGAGAATCTTAACACCGCCATTCAGAAAATGACTTCAAATGCACAACGCCATCTATCGAATATCGAGTTCAACTTTCCGAGTATTTGAATTGCGTGTGTTGTGGTAATTTTACTTCTTGAACACTTTAAATTCATCTAACTTTTGATAGAGTGAACCGATTGCGATGAAACAAAAACTAAGTAATTCTTCAAGATACGCACAACTTTTATATATAAAAGTTATTTAGAGTGATTTCGTACATTTCACGTGATGCGTGCACAAATAAACAGATAAACAGACAAATAATCCAAAAATGCTGGAAATAGGTTCTGTTGGTTATCCTACACCCTGCCAATTTTTTTTGGAAATATTTTCGATGTTCTACAGATTTACTATATGTATTGATGATGATATGGTCTAGCCGTGTGCCAAGTTTTATATAAATCTTCAGTTGAGACGTTATTTATTAGTGGCTATGTGAGCTGGTAGACCTCGCGAGTCTGTCTTTTTGATATTTTGTCGATTCAGTTTTTTGAAAATTGCCGCGAATAAAGTAAATTGCTTTTTACTAAAAAAAGTTTAATTGTGTTATAGGCACCTAAAACAAAGACTGGTTTCGTTAAATAGAAAATTGAATAGCCATTTAACATTAAAAAGAGCAACTATTAAAAAAGAAATTGTAATGGCATGCCTTAATATCTATTTTGCATAATTACAACTTATTGACACATATTAAATTGCCCACTAGGAAAAAAACCTGCATAGATCAAATAGCCAGTAATATCTCGACCCTAGACACGAAAAGCGGTATACATAACCTAGCCCTCTCAGATCATGATACTGGGCAGTCATTAACGTTCTATCTTCCGATATCTAATAATAAGCCGAAGATCCCAAATTTCTTTTATGAAGTCAAAAGAGATTACAATAAAAACAATATTAAAAAATTTCTTGATTGTATATCAGCTTTAAGTTTTAATGAAATATATGAAGAAACAGATTGCAACATTGCATTTAACATATTTCATGAGCTATATATTCTCTTTTACAAACTATGTTTCCCAGAAATAACAATAAAAAGATATAATAAACCAATAAAAAATAAATGGATAAGTAAAGGTATAAAAATATCGTGCATAAAAAAGAGAACTTTGTATTATAATTACCAACACGATTCCTTAAGCAAAAAATATCATAAAAGAAGATACCTGACCTATACTAGAATTTTAAAAACATGTATATCACATTCACAATTAATAAATAACAAAAAATATTTATATAATTCTAAAAATAAATGCAAAGCGACATGGTCTATTATAAAAAATAATATAAATGATGATAATAATTATAAAAATGACATCAAAGAATTAATAATAAATGATAATATAATTAATGATCCTTATGACATATGTAATCAATTTAATAATTATTTTATAGAAATGACGAATAAATTTAATCTTAGCAATAGTAATAACGTAAGTAACATTGACGTAACCACTAACACTGGCAGTATCTTTTTGACTCCAGTGAATGGACAAGACATAGTAAAAATTATCAACTCTTTAAATGATACTAACGCTACTGGATATGATGAAATAACCACAAAAATAATAAAACTAAGCAGCAAAAGCATAGTGGAACCATTAAGTTATTTAATTAATCTGTCATTTGAGACAGGCACATTTCCTACTGGATTAAAACAATCTATTGTCAAACCGCTATACAAAAAAGGTAACCGCACAGATATGTCCAATTATAGACCCATTACATTGATCCCTATCCTATCAAAGATTTTTGAAAAGGCAATGTACGAGAAACTAATTAACTTTTTAAACAAAAACAGCATCCTTACTGAGAACCAATTTGGATTTAGGAAGAATAGTTCAACTTCTCTTGCTTGTTTTACTTTGGTCAAACTGATATGTGAAGCCCTCAATAACAAAATGCCTGTATTATCAGTGTTTTTAGATATGAGCAAAGCATTTGATTTTGTCCCACATAATCGCCTACTTTGCAAAATGGAGAAATATGGCATAAGAGGCAAGGCGCATGACTGGCTTAAAAGTTATTTATCGAATCGCCAGCAAAGAACAGTAGTATCAAAAATTGACAATAACACAAACAAAACATACAGTTCAGAGTTAAAAATAAATAGTTGTGGTGTTCCTCAGGGAAGCGTATTGGGGCCTCCATTATTTATAATATACATAAATGACCTTTGCAAGAACCTAAAACATAATTGTACACTATTTGCTGATGACACTACTCTCACAATAAAATCTTCAAATACGAATGACCTAGAAACTGACACTAACAATGAAATACTAAAAGCAATTGAATGGCTGGAATCTAATAATTTACGTGTAAATATGGAAAAAACAAAATTAGTACAATTTTCAAAAAAAGAAACAGCACTAAGTGCTTATCATGGATATGTTGCATCAGTGCTGCGTTACGGCCTCGTAATATGGGGAAATTCAGTAGATGTGAACAATGCATTCATTGCACAAAAAAAATGTGTCAGAGCTGTGTATGGAGCAGAGTATTTAGAGCATTGTAAGCCACTTTTTAAAGCACTAAAAATTCTTCCACTTCCTTGCCTATATATTTTTGAGCTTTGTATGTTTATTAAAAGGTATTCGCATCTGTTCCCATTGTATGAACACATTTCGAAAAGAGTGAAAAGCAGAAGCCCAAATAAACTACTTGTACCTAGCCAGAGACTACAGTTGTATAGCAGGAATTCCAATCAAATATTTAATAAGTTACCCCCACGCATCAGAGTGTTGCCTTCTAATAAGTTTAGGAAAACAATATTTGCCTGGCTTTTAGACAATTGTTTCTATTCTGTAAATGAATTTTTAAATTATAAATTTTGACATTACATTTTATTAATACTTATTTACACTTGTTAACTTGAATTGTTTTTATTTTTTTTATTTTTAGGTGTTTGACATTATATAATTATTAAATTTTGACATTTCTTTCTTAATTATCACATTGTATAAAAATTGACTATTTGTATCTAGAATAATTTATAGTATTGTATGCCTTAAACGTCGCGCGCTCACCATGTATGCGTTAGCTATTATTGTTTCTATTGTGTCTGCTTAATGACGCGCAGTGGGGGAATATAGCCTCTTATCAGCGTTTCGATGACAAACTTACTAGTTATATTTAAACGTAGTGTTACATACTCTTTGACTTTGGTTTTGTAAGTTAAAGTTTATATTAATATTTCTACACCGGCAACGGTAGTGTATGTGAAACTGTTTAATATTAAGATCTTAATGTACCGTATACTCAGAAATAAATATATCTAATCTAATCTAATCTAATCTAATCTTACTCATTTAATGAAAACCGGCCAAGTGCGAGTCGGACTCGCGCACGAAGGGTTCCGTACTTGTTAAATTGCGGTTTACGATTTATGAAGAATTAAAAAAAAAATACTTACTAGACCTCGTTCAAACCAATTTTCGGTGGAAGTTTACATTGTAATGTACATCATATATTTTTTTTAGTTTTGTCATTCTCTTATTTTAGAAGTTACAGGGGGAGGGGGCCTCATTTTACCACTTTGGATGTGTCCCTCGCGCAAACTATTCAGTTTAGAAAAAAAAAAATTAGAAACCTTAGTATCATTTTTGAAGACCTATCCATAGATACCCCACACGTATGGGTTCGATGAAAAAAAAATGTTGAGTTTCAGTTCTAAAATTTGTTGATATTTTTCTATTTTTGTGTGAAAATCTTAATGCGCTTAACAGAATACATCTACTTGGATCATCATCATCTAGGTTTCTTCTAGGTAAGCGTGCTACATCGTCGACCATATCATCGCTTACCATCAGGTGAGATAGTGGTCAAGCGCGCCAACCAATAATAAAAAATAAAAAAAAACTTACCAAGTTTCAACAGCATAATTCTTATAGTTTCGGCATAAAGTGGCTGACTTACTGACGGACAGACAGACAGACATGACGAATCCATAACGGTTCCGTTTTTTGCCATTTGGCTACGGAACGCTAAAAATGGCGGCCAGGTGTCTTGCATTTTTTTCATCGAACAGTTTCCAAAAAGGCTAATAAAACAACCTCTTTTTAATAGGCAGGTAAAGCAACTTTAATAAATAAATATGACGAAATTATGACTTAAAAAATGACAGTTTTTCCTATATTATTTACTAGCTAATGCCCACTACTTCGACCGCGTCAAACTCATATTGTTTCTATTTAATACTTAAATTTTTCTACAGGAACAGTGAATTTTGCCGGCATCTAAAGTAGTATATGTTACTTCTAATAACATCTGCTATCTACCAGTGAAAGTCTCATCAAAATCAGTCGAGACAGACAGACAGACAAAAATCTTAAAAATTGCGTATTTGTTACTAGCTGTTCCCCGCGGCTTCGTTCCCGCGAAACACCCCACAGGAACAGTTTTCGGGATTCAAAAAATAACCATAGTCTTTCAGGAATAATGTAGCTTTCTATTGGTGAAATAAATTTTTAAATCGGTCCAGTAGTTTCGGAGCCTATTCGGTACAAACAAACAAACAAACAAAAATATCTTTCCTCTTTATAATACTACTAGTATAGACTAGTATAGATTAATATCGTATATTCTTTCACATGCATGCAATAAAACGTTGTTATTTTGATATTATATACCGACACTTTACCTTTATTTATTTGCATAGATATACTTTTAAATATGAATTTTCAACAAATAATGTTTCTTGGTTAAAAATCAGATAACACCACCGATCGTTCTAATATTAAACAAAGAGAAATTTACGCCTATTCCTAGTTCAAAACCTTGAAAAATATAGTGCCAATGACACCCGCTAAGTGCCAATGGCCCTAATTATTGCTAGGCACAATAAATCACTACCACACAACCATATAATAGAACCAGCCGCGTTAACTTAGCGTTCTTTTTGACATTTTACAAGCTTTTATTTATGTAGTCTGTGGGTGTATAGTACGACATAAAAGAGTAGAAATTAAATATTTGGGAACTAAAAGTTTTCATTTTCTGGCAACATCTAAAATGAGTACTTGAGCTGTCAATTTTTCTCGATCGGTTTCGAATTTCGTAAGAATTTTGGTTTTTGTGTGATATTTCTGAGTGTGGACAGAAAAACAGTGGCAAATCATGAATAAGGTAATTCGTGGAGGTGCCCGTGATATAGTTTACAAAGTTTATATGTGGTGTACAGCCGAATTCCAAGCTGGGAAGCTTCTATGCAACTTAGAAGATGTTTACCATCGTACAGCAGATTTTACTGGTAAGTAACTATTGAAAGTTACGCTAAACGTTAATTACAAACGATTAATACATTCAGGGAGCTAAATTTTCGAACCACATATAATTTACAAATTATTTGTCTAACATTTTTGAGGTTATGCTAACGTAAACAAATACCGTTGTAGTTATAGCGCGACTTAACAACGTTGATAGTAAGGCAAAAACAATTAATGTAATTTATTGCGGATACGATTTTTTTTTTGCTATGCCATATTTGTTGATGCAATCGACTAAATGGAAAGAAACAATTTTAAAATATATTCACATTTATTTACCGCGGAACTTCTTTCGTCGGACTGACAGTGATTCTTTTATATGCTTGTTTTAGGTGTTTCTGTAAGCACAGTGCGCAGAATCGTGCAACATGGCATTGAAAACGGTGGGAAATTCTCAACACCAGCTAAACACATGAAGGGTCGTCCCATGGTGCAGACAGCAGTGACGATGAGAGTGGTTCAGAAATCAGTGTCGAATCAATACCAGAGCTTAAAATAGACTACACGAACTTAAGTGATCCCATGGAAGGTGTAGAGTATTTAGATTTTGATTGATTAGATTAGTTTATTTTATTAATTTTAGTTTATATCTGAGTTTATATGGAAAGCAATTGATTATTAAAAATACTTATTTTTTGTGAAATTGTTGTTTTATTACTACTACATATTAAATATTTAATAAATATACTTATTTAATATATTTGCTAATTTTTTATACCCAATAAATAAATACTTCCGCTGGTTTCAACCAATGGGCTACACCAGGCATTTATAAAAGCCGAGCGAGATTGTATGAGTTGTATGGTCTGAGACAGTACAAGTTTGACAACATTTTTTTAGAATATGTTAAAAATTATTCAAAATTATTTAAAAAGATTTGTCGTGTTGCAAAATCAAAATTTCTAAGTGAGACTATTAAAAATTCTAATAACAAAGTAAAAGCCACTTGGAAAATCATAAACAACGAAACGGGTAAATCGGTTAAAAAAGAAAATCAACTCGAGATCATGGTTGATAACAAATTAGTTAATAAACCAGCTGACGTAGCTGAGGCGTTTAATGATTTTTTTACGAGCATACCTGCAACGACGACTTGCTCCTTAAGTTCGTCGCCGTCTAAGGCTGAAAACCTATTGCATAGTAGCGTCCCTAAATGTAGTTATGTATTGAGATTCGAGCATGTAGCGCCTCGTGATGTAGTTAATGTTTTTAATTCTCTTAAATCTAAAAACACGGGTGATTACTGGGGCATATCTACCAAACTTTTGGGCAATATAATAGACATTGTGGCCCCCTATCTTGCTGTTACGTTTAACAAATGCATTGATTTGGGTACTTTTCCTGATCTCATGAAGAGCAGTAAAGTCATCCCTCTATTTAAATCCGGTAGCAAAAATGATATTGGTAATTTCAGACCAATCTCTATTTTGCCTGAATTCAGCAAAATATTTGAAAAGTTAATTCTTAAGCAGTTACTCAGACATTTTAACTTACATAGCCTCCTTCACAATGACCAATATGGGTTTACGAAGGGTCGCTCGACTACAGATGCGGGTGTTGCTTTGTTGAAACACATATTTGACGCATGGGAGAAGTCGCGAAATGCAATTGGTGTTTTCTGCGATCTTTCTAAAGCCTTCGATTGCGTTCACCATGATACGCTTTTGCGTAAACTACGCCATTACGGTGTTCAAAACGAAGCCCTAAATGTAATTGAGTCATATTTACTTAATAGATACCAATGCGTAGACGTTAATGGCGCTAAATCTTCCAGGTTACCTGTTGAGCTGGGTGTACCTCAAGGCTCAATACTGGGTCCGTTTTTATTCCTGGTTTATATTAACGATCTGCCATTCTATTTAAAGGATATTTGCGACGTTGTACTGTTTGCAGATGATACTTCTCTGATCTTTAAAGTAGATAGGAATATACAAGTTTTTGATGAAGTGAATAACGCACTATCAATGGTCACAGATTGGTTCACAACAAATAATCTTGTTCTTAATGCCAAGAAGACTAAATGCATAAAGTTCGCTTTGCCCAATGTTAGAAATCTGGGTCCCAACATTGTGCTCGGCAATGAGAAGCTCGAAACTGTTGATTCAGCTGTGTTTCTGGGTATAACAGTAGACTCAAAAATTCAATGGGGGCCACATATATCAAGCCTAGCGGGTAGGCTTAGCTCGGCCGCCTACGCCGTCAGAAAGGTTAGACAATACACTGACGTTGATACAGCAAGGTTGGTCTACTTTAGTTATTTTCACAGTATCATGTCCTACGGTATTCTACTGTGGGGCAGAGCCGCTGATATTCAAAATATATTTGTGCTTCAAAAACGAGCTGTTCGTGCCATTTACCAATTAGGTGCGCGTGTTTCTCTAAGAGATTTTTTTAAAGAGATTGGTATTCTCACAGCGGCTTCACAGTACATATTCGCCAACATTTTATATATTAGGCAGAACATTCATTTGTACAGTAACAATAGTGATATTCACAACTTTAACACCAGAAATAAGGACAAATTACGAGCTCCCTTTTATCGACTTCATAAGGTGCATAGTTCATTCGTTGGGGTTGGTATAACTTTTTACAACAAGTTACCGTCTTCTTTTCTAGATTTGCCATTTAACGCATTTAAAGCAAAGGTAAAAGCTAATCTCTGTTCTAAGGCATACTATTCTATTAATGATTATTTAGATGATAAGCATAGTTGGTCGCTGTGTTGAACTCAAGACAATGTTCGTGTTCTTTTACCAAAATTAGCTTGCTGTCAGGTTACATATTATTATTTTTTAATTTCGTTTTTATGTGTATTTTTAAATTTTATTTTTTGGTAAGACTGTCGTAGGTATCGTTTACTGTTATTGTCGGAGCTGATGAAGATTGCTACTATCTTTGCATTATATAGAGTTAATCTTTCTAGTATTATATAGCAGCATAGCCAGCATTGTGTGAGTACCATGTACTTCAGAGCTATCATTGTCTAGATACCTACGTCTTCTATTGACTTGAATGACTCCGGTGGTTGAGAGTATGTCATGCCCACTCAAATGTCTCGCCGATGGTGGCGCGTGTGTCGGATCATTTAGCTCCCTTCAAAATGGTTGAGCTGAATGGTGCTGATACATGTGTCATGTTCGTGAACGGGCGCTGTCGGTTGGGACTGGTCATCTCTTAGCTGCCATGGTTTATTTTAATTGATTCTAATTTTATTTCTGAATTGTCTTTTTATATTTACTATGGACACTTTTAACTTTCTACATCGTTCTCACATAATGTGTAATCTCAACATGAATGATGTAACAAATGATTTGTAATAATTACCTAATTGAAAAAGAGTGTCCATGGAGTTTCTTGCCCGTTCTTCTCCATAGAGATCTCTACGGTACTTTCACAGTTATTATGTCTTGTGACTGGGACTGTAGCACCATAATTTTGTAATATTTTATTTTGTCTTTTGACAATTCAAAAGTGCCTGTAACTGGCCTACTTGAAATAAAGTGCTTTGACTTTGACTAACACTATTCAAGTATCAAGATCAGCTCGGTCGTACTAACTGGGTTGCTATCTGAGCGATTGTGGCGCCCTCATTTAATTTCTACTCTTTTATGTTGCACTGTAGAGCTCTTACACACCACGGTTTTTACAGGCGCCGTCGACGCGCGTCGCACGCTACTATAACGCGCTGCAAACGCGATGCTATCGCAATCAACCGCGCTTCTAGCCCGAATTTACATCGATACAGACGCTGTCACAGCGCGTTTCTTTAGCTGCAAACACACAAGTACACGTGTTTTAATCGGATACTTGCCGTCAGTACTACGATGGCATCACTTCTTACGCTGGCCTTGAGTACTTTTGTTATAAAGGAAACGAAAAAATGTGTCACGAAAATGTACATATTGGAAACATCCATTTACGAGTGAAAGGAAATTTCATGGTTCACTATACGAGTAATATAACTTTCAATAAATTTCCAGCGCGATACACACTCGTTCGGCGCGTGCTACGAGCGTTTTACTTACGCGAGAATTGCTCACGCACGTCTGTAGCGGTTTCTCGTGAGTTTGCAGCGATACAATAACAAGTAATCTGCCTATTTCAAGTTTAGCAACGCCGACAACGCGCTTCGACGGTGCCTGAAAAAATTGGCGGTGTGTAAGAGCTCTAATTAAAGCTTGCAAGTTAAGACGACGACAGTCGCCAACGACCTTGATCGAACAAAACAAGCACTTGTTACGAATACACACCCGCGCCACCCAAAATTCAGTAGTTTTTTTGTAATTTCACGTAATTATGACACGATATCTTGCTTGCGGAAAGCCCAATTCAAACAGTAAAACACCCATAACTTTTGAACGGCTGAACAGATTTTCATCAAACATAGCTAAGAACACTCGATAAAGTCACCTTTCAAACGAAATCAAAATCGGTTCATCCGTTTAAAAGTTATGATGCCACAGACAGATACACAAACACACAGGAGCACACGCCAAATTTATTAAACCCCTCTTTTTCACTCAGGGGTTAAAATAGTCATTTAACATCACGCTACGAGGAAAAAGAAGCAAGCTTTTATATTATTTAAAAACACACTGAAAGACGGACAGCGAAGTGATCCTTTAAGGGTTTATTTTTTCCTTTTGTGAAACGGAACCCTAACAGTTTTCATATAGAAAATTGAATTATCATGAGAACAAATGTGTGAGCAACATTTCAGTTCAAACGAACACTGGGAACTTGATCTTTAAGGCGCAGATAACCCACAGTAGCTGATTTTAAAATGAGAATCACGTCTAACCCGCTAGTTGTAATATTTTGGAAAAAAAATATGTTATATTTGATCATTTTCTTAGTAATTTGATCTAGGAACATTTTGAGATTTATTCGTATAACATTTGTAAAGTTATGTCTAAACCGGACAAAAACACGACAATCACACCAAAACCTAATGAAAATAGAATGACAAAATTTAATGAAATTGAGACCATCTCAAAGACAATTTAATTATCTAAATTTTGATCTGAGGCATTTTTTTAAAGTCATAGAATAATAAGAAAAGTATAAAAATCTAAATTTTGGGTCGCGCGGGTGTGAAACGAGTGCGCGTTTTGTTCCCTCAATGTTGTTGGCGTTAGTCATCGTCTTAGAAGAAAAAACAATTTAAAAAATTTAAACTTTTTATTTTTACACATACATTTTATATACTGCATTACATAGAGGTAACCCCAGTACGTTTTTAGTTATACTTATGTTAGGTATATCTTGCTACTTCCCATAGTATCAATTATATAATGTTGAAAACATAAAATTATAGACCGTAAAACTAAATTACATAACTATGAAGAAAAATACACAAATTCAATCAAATATCAGTAAACAAAGGTAAGTTTTATTTCGTAACATTTAACTTTATTGGGACATGGTGGAACTCTTTGAGGATTTATAATAGTTTATCTTCACTCACAACGTAATGTTCCAAATATGAATTCAAAAAATATTGCATAAACACGTACTTATATTCGTGGATAGGTAAAATTAAAAAAAAAACACCATTACAGTGCAACATTTTCCTTCGATTTTCAAACAACTGCTTCATAAAATAACTTTTTAATTTTTTATAGCACACTTTTACTTTTTAATTTATTGGCGCTTATTGGCTCATTGACTTTAATGTAGAAAAGTGATGAACTTATGTCACTGTCTATGGATGCGCGCGCTGCGCAGTCATGGTGCAATGAGAATCTAAATTGCCCGCCATACCGTGAGTTAAGATAAAATAGTGTTTGCAACGGAATTTAATTAGGTATTATATGACCATTGCATAAACTACTATTATACACTAAGGGGTTTTTTCAGGTTCTTGGTGGTGGTGGCTAACAAGATTGGTCTAATTTAACTGACTGAAATCCTCACTCGAATAGACCAATACTAATAATACCGTAAAATGCGTGATAAGCATGGGAAATGGAGCAAGGCAGTGACAAACTGGTATCCAAGAGATGGGAAAAGATGCTGTGGAAGACAGTGTCTGAATTGGGAGGATGAAATTAGCAGGACCGCTGGTCCTAGGTGGAGACGTAGCTGAGAACAGACTTCAGTGGAAACTGTTGGAGGAGGCCTATGCCAAAAGGCACACTGAGATTTGGAACGTTTTAAAAATTAAGAAATGTTTGTTGTATTTTTATATGTATACCGCTGATCTTAGAATAAAAGGATATTAAATTTATTTATTTTATTATATACCAAGGCCAACCAGCAGTGTCTTATGTTGATCACCACGCTTGTTCAAGGTGGGTTGGGTTTTTCAGTATTATATTAACTTAAGTAACTGGACGACCGAGTTCTGCTCGGATGAAAATAGAGAAAACGATGTTTTCTAAAAATTAAACATAGCTAGATCGATTTATCGTCCCCGAAACCCTTTGCATACAAAATTTCATGAAAATCGTTGGAGCCTAGAGCCTAGTATAGTTTCCGAGATTCAGATTATATATATACAAGATTTGCTCGTTTAGATAGATTAGATTATTATATTAGATCATTAGATAGGATTGCTCTGCTTGTAATAGTTTTCTGACATTTTACGGACCTGGACCTATTTGGCGCATCCGTGAGGCACACAACGATTTTTTTTTTTTTTTTTTTTTTGTTCGTTTTGCTCTTGACTCTAGTCTAGGTCAAATGTGACAGAGACAAAGTCGACGATGGAGTGAGCTTACCCAGAAGAAGCCTGTTCACTCTAACTTTGAAGATTGTCTTTATTCAACCTTTTTTATAGTTATGAAAATTGTGTGTTGCATTTCGTGTGCCAAATGAATATGTTTTCTTTCTTTCTTACTATTGCTTCTTTAATTAAATACTTTGTTCCTTGTGATGTTTTCAATCATCTCACAGTAAGTTTAAATAGTAGTATACTCTCTCACTCCGTTTATCTTTTCATTCAGGATTCTTTTCTTAAACTTCTTCTCGATTCACTAATGAGTTAACTCTAAACTCCCTCGCTCCGCACGAGATAACTCTCTAGAGTTAACTGCCTTAGCTCGGGATTTAATATCGCGCCCAATATACAAGACTCTGCTTTGTACCCTTGATGTATAATCATTTATAATCTACTATAACATTATAGAAAGCTTTTAAATCGAGAGAGAGTTATTTATTCTATTGAAAATTAAAGTTAATTTCTCTACCCATGTTTTTAGTTCCAAACAAAACTCTGTAAAAAGCACTAACCACCAAGATGAATTTTCTAAGTTTCTTCGCTCCAGTAATGACAAATTTGTGTGCACTTAGATTTTTGGAGCGTGGAGCAAAATAATTTATATGTGCCTTATTAAGTTCTGCTGCAGCTAAACCTGTCGCAATATAAGCCATTTCATAACGTTCATTCTTCTTCTTTTTTATTTCTTCGTGGATCTCTTTATCTGTGACCCTGGATGTAGCACCATGCGAATCTACCAGTTTTATCACCTGAAAATTTAAATTAAGGTTACACTAGTCAAAAATTCTTCCATACAAACGTAGTCTAGGGATTATTCCACTGTTTGACGATGTACGTTCAAAATAAAAAGTGATATCAATTTGTCCCATTTTAACATGTATGGAAGCGAAAAAGTAAAAAATTAAAACATTTGAAAGTTATGAGCGTCGAAAGTTCCACATTTCGACACTAATTTTAACGCATTTTTGTACGCAAATAAATACCATAAAAAGACGGAAAACTGCAAAACGGCCTCCATACAGGGATAGATTAGTAGTTCAACAATGCAAATAATTGTATTTTGAACAGATAGATTTAGTAGTTTTTGCATGATATCTAGACTGCCAAAGGTCTGTTTATAAAATTTCGCGTGCTCGGTTTCGTCCTAAATCATTATCCATTTCGCTACAAATTTGCAAAAGTGTGTATTCGTACGCGAACTATCTTCCTACTGCTTATCACAGCATCTATCTCTTCCGCACGTGTTGTCGGTTGATATAAAATGCATTTTAACCCCGCGCACAAAATAGTTCGTGCCGTCGACTAGTGTAACCTTAACATTTATTACACGATAAACAAAATATTGATATCAGTGACTTACAACTATCAGATGCATTGTTCGTCGTTGAGCTCAATTCTATTTAAATTAACAGCACAGCAACGCGATGAATAATTGTTACACTATGCAAAATAGTCGTAGAATCCCACTCGGAGAAGTGGAGGCAACCGCCTCGATGCCTAAAACGTGGAAACCCCGTTTTCATCATAAGCAGACGGGACTCCGGGGTCGCGGGCACTCAGATTGGGTACTCTGACCGCCCACCAACTGACTACAGAAAAGACGGTTGCACAGTGATCAAGTGCTGCCGTACAAGCTCAAGGGATGCTCGCGAAGCTCAGGGGAGGCAATTATTCGGTCCCCTCAGGCGTTGCACAGACGGGGTGGTATTTTGTGAGGTCACAGAGTTCTATATAATAATATGCTGGTGGTGATCCCTCTCACAGAGAGGAGGCCTGTGTCCCAGCAGTGGGAACATTAATAGGCTGATGATGTGTGCTGTGTGATTTGTGTGATCACCGGGATGGTTTTAGTGCGGGTCCCCACTTATCAAAAAGCCCACACTCCCTGGACTTTTCTCCAAAAGACCGCCTTTTGAAAGTTGCCACCCGTTAACACAAAAAGATGTATTTTGCAATAGTACATTGTTATCCTAGGGGTGAAAGTAACTTATTTAGTCCCGAGACGGGGTTTGGCGCACGGAACGAAGTGAGGGGGGCGCCAATAGTTCGAGGGACTAAATAAGTCTTTAACCCGAGGTAAACACTGTGCTTTTCATTACAAATACAAGGAAATAAAAATAAAAACATGAATTAGCTAAAGAAAAAATTATTGCCGCTTTCCCGCCTATTTTGTTTGTTTTTTTTTCTGTGGCCGGCCTGCTATTCAGCCATTATTTTTTATTTTCATCATTGAAAAAATGGTAAATATTTTGCCCAAATCTAAGTTATTTTAAAGAAATTGTTGAAACTAAATTATAATAAAGTTATTTAAAAAATATATATTCTTTAATCAATACTTAACTTTAAGTTATTTCAATTTTACTTCGTGGTTGTATAGAAAGTTTGAACATGGTTCAATAGATATGTGAAAAGGAACTAGTTTTTTTTTTAAATAATTAGACAGCTGTCAGTTGAAAGCGATTCTCCCTAGGGCTGAAAAGTATTACTTTCAACCCGCTCCTCAAGCAACTTCAGACCTACTTTCCGAGTATGAGTAATGAAAAATACATAACTTATGTAAAGGAAACTTGCAATTTCTTCAGTTCCAACCACAACACGGTTGCCGTTTGTCAATGGTAAGGTGGGCAAGGAAAAGAGCCTTCGAGGCTAAGCTACAGAATACATAATTACGACATAGCCAGAAGATTAGATAGGTTTAAGTTAATTTAACATTCATCACTATTGTAAAGCCGAATTGTGCCAAATCCTACTTAAAATCCAAAATTAGACGAATTTCAAGTAGAATATTTGTTAGACTCTGGACAAATACTCAACTTCAAATTCCCTAGCCTTTTTCCCAACTATATTGGGGTCGTTTTACCGGATTCAGCTAAGTACCAGTGTTTTATATGGAGCGACTGCCTATCTGACCTCCACAACCCAGTAACTGGGTAACACGGTACCCCTTGGCAAGACTGGCGTCAGATCTCAAGCTTCTGACTACCTGTAACGACTGTCAAAGATCTTCAAATGACAGCCGGGACCAACGGCTTAACGTGCTTTCCGAAGCACGGAGGAAACTCGGTATGTTGAAATTGTCACCTATCCACTGACCGACCTCGTCAAGCGTTGCTTAACCTTGATGATCGACCCGTGCGGCTATTATTATTTAGCCACGAGCTCCTCCAAATTCCCATCTTTAATTGAGTAAATACCCACCACATCGATGCCATTCAAGGTATCAGCGATCAACCGCCTTGTCCCATCTATTACTCCTTGTGGGTCGATAATACCTATAATTGCTGTGTTGTTAAGGTGATTCTGATATTGTCTGTAGTAATCACTATCCCTGGAAAAATAAACACAAGCTATTATATAGAAAGAGTAACCAAGCTTAGCTTCTGTGTTGTTTGTTTACACTGAGCATCAGCTGTTTTGTTGTTATATCAGTTTCGTCATTTTTTACGAAACTTAAAGACTGTAAATTGAATCAATAGAACACTGTTCCAACCGAACCCTCTCTCTTTTTTTCAAACTTTGCCCTACACTTTTGCTGTGTTGTCACCAGACGGTCTTTATACAGTTTCAATACAGATTTACGTTAACGCTAGCGAATGAGTATAAAAACGTATACTAAGGTCACTGTCATCGTGATAATTACAACCGAAACAAGTCCACAGCTGACCTAAACCAATGGGCTTATTCTGAGTTTTAAAAAGCACTCGATCGTAAAAGATATCTTTATGTAAAAATATATGAAAAATAAATTGTTGTTCTAAAAACTAAAAAACACGCTTTAATGGTAAATTGAACTAAAAAGTCGCTAATCCTGAAGATCTTGGTAAGGCAAAACAAACAACAAACACAAACTATTTAAACGCGCCCGGTAGAATCAACTTTCATTATTAGTAAATTTTAATTTTTGTATGACGTTCAAAAGTGCCGCTTTTTGGCCTAGTTGAATAAACATATTTGACTTTGACTTTGGCTTTGACTTTGACTAAATTATTGCATTGTCATCGGTCCTTGATAAGTGTGCAAAATTTCAAATCAATCCCACGTTTTCAAGGGGGTGAAAATCACGTTCAAAGATTCCGTTACATTGATACATAGATACATACCAAGCTAATAAAAGCGTGTTAAAAAGAGGTTTGTCCTTACCATCTTCGTCTGGTACTTATCCAGTTTCAATACAAATTGACGTTTACGTTACTGTCAAGCGTGAGTAAAAACTCGCACTAAGCCCACGGTTATCGTTCAGCCTTGAGGGAGACCTTCCAACGCTGCGTATCCCAATTAACCATCCGATATGCTAGCAGTGTGCCTTACCCACTACCAAAGTCCTCTGTGCTTACTGACAATATCAGTTCAGTTTGGTGGCAATACTTGCAATACTTACTCATCAGCTGAATCCTGAATGGCCTGATTATAAACTACGTTAATAATCTCAGCGTAGTGGCGTCTGGAGTCATTCATAAACGGTATGCTGCCGTCCATTGATCTAATGTAACAAAATTAATAAACAACACGATACAAAAGGGCCAAATTGATAAACCAATCAACAAGTAAAATAATAATTACACTGCAGATAATAGTACATTATGGTACAAGTGTGTAATGTTGGTGATTACCGCTGAGGCACCATTGAGACCCGAGCCGTAGGTAAGGGTCTTAAGAGAGCCGAGGACGGTAATCATCAATACACACGTGTATCATACGACGTTTTTCAACACACTTGTGAAGAAAATAATACAAAAAAAATCATTTTCAACAGTAAAAACGAGTTATGAAATTTTTTTCACAATGGCGGGCAAAATTAATCAGTTTTCCTATGCGCGCGCATATAACATTGGCGATCGGCCATAGACTAAAAGAATGAGGTTTCTTTTTATTGGCTTTTCGTGTATAGTGTTTTAGCCACGTATAAAATAGGGAATTTCAATTTTTCTTAATTATAGAGCAAATAAAATTTATATTTGAGTGAAAGTTTTATTTATTAAGCACGTAGAAGTTGAAATTATCTATTTAAATACGAAGTTGCATGAAATGAGCAAGCAATAGGTACATTAATTTATTTGTACTATTGAGCACGATCTTTTTTGTATCGAAACTTTTTTAAGAACAAAGCAACTCAACCAATAAATTAAAAAAAAAACTCTATAACTCACTTGTGAATAATAGCAATGAAAAAGTCACAGTTTGATAACAAGTATCATTATGTGCCTAATTGCGGTGAAATTAGAGCAACTTTATGAGCAAGTGTGTTAAAAAACACTTTTTTACTTGGAAGTTAACCCCCTTATATTCCAAGTGTTATTTAACGACATCAATCGAGGATTTTCCCGATATCTTGGCGATTGAGATTGATTCTAATGGCGGTCTTTCAAACTGACTTGAAATATGGGTCTATGTTTTTAACAAGGCCTATTGCCCATTGATAGCATGACAGGCACCCTAATAGCGTAACTTCAAATATTGGCGCACGCCTACTTTCATTGTTTCATATGTTCAATAAAATTCGTCTACTCGACAGCGTAAAACACGCAATGAATACTGTTGAGTTGTCAAAATGAAATGGAACGCGCGTGTTTCGTGCCGACTAAACAGTTTTATTTATTTATTCATAAAAAACAAGTTGTCCTTAGGAATACACAAAGCACACCATAAGACCTCTGGAGTCTGTCTTAGCATGCCATGGTCTGGAATTTGATCTACACGCTATTAGTAAATTAAGGTGTAATCAGGTCGACGTAGTGCTGTTTAAGAGTCCCTACAAGTTTCACGAGCCAAAAACAGAAAACAGCTATTTTTCAGCGAAAATTTCTCAGTAACTACAAGATATATGATAAAAATAAAATGACAAAAAAAAAACGACACAGGTCCGTCGTCTACAAGCCCATGAGCAAAATTGAATGTCTCGCGCGTGCACAACGGTTTATAAGGCAATATTCAGACAATTTATTAAAATAAAATAAGTAGGTACTCAAAAATAAAATATAATAATTGGATTCGATTGATAAACACCTCAAATTTCAAATTATTTATCAGTTATTTTTATATTCAACATATTCTTACACGTAGCCGACGCTTTCGCACATGATAAAATTGCCTTTTTTCCGCGTGGACATTTTTTTTTTAAGTTCTAATACAATAAACTTTAAAAAACAAAATTGGTGGCTTACTAGTATACTATATGCCCAGTCCACACAATTTTTTGCAGATTGTTATTAGCCATCAGTAAGCTGAAAAAGCAATTGAAAAACCTGGTGTTTCGGGATTACGTAAAAACGTGTGTTAGGAATTTATTTTTGTAATTTTAATTGAGCAGTTATCAAAAATATGTAATGTCTATTTCCTAGATAACTATGTGACGCAAAAAGTTGTTTTAAAAGATTCATCATATATCTTGTAGTTATTGAGAAATTTGCCCTGAAAAAGTAGCTTTTCTCTGTTTTTAGCTCGTGAAACTTGTAAGGGTTCTTAAGCTTGCGCTTCACATTTTTACTTGTTGTAGTTGCGCGGATGGAGTTACGACCTTTTTCTGACATTGTAAATATTTAATTACTAGCTGTGCCCGCGGCTTCACTCCCGTCATCTGCCTGCCAACCCTACCATACGTACCAGCCTGCCTGCCTACTCCACAAACTCAAAAAAACTTTTTACAAAAATATACTACCGACTTCCAAATAAAACTACAAAGTGAAAAATAACTTTATTTTTGGAAGTCGGTGTCTTTCGTAGGTACCAATTTATTGCGTTATGGACACCGACTTCCAAAAATAAAGTTATTTTTCACTTTGTAGTCTTATTTGGAAGTCGGTAGTTTTTTTTTTGTAAAAAGTTTTTTATTTTTCACTTTTTAGTTGTACCTACCTAATAGGCAAGTTGTTTAGTAAGTTACCTACTCGTATAATGCCAGAATATATTACCCAAATATCATGAAACTTGAACATAACCGGTGAAATGAGAGATCTGCGTACCCCTTAAGAGCGTACTGGCGTGATGTTATGTTATGAAATGGTATAAACAACAAACAGACATGCGATTGCAGCAAACCCGAGAGATTGGCCGTTATTTGTTGAAGAGTTCTGTTGTATATCTTCGAATTGCTTCGTCAGTCCTACACCACATTAAAATGGGACCAATTTCGGAACATACGCTTTCAAACAAAAAAAGAATTTTTGAAACCGGTCCACAATTGACGGAGATATCGGTGAACATACACAAAAAAAAAATCATACATAAATGTCGAACATAGAACCTCCTCCTTTTTGGGAAGTCGGTTCAAAAATATACATACTACATACCAACTTTTTTTTCTAGTGTCATTCTTTCGCGTAAAATCTTAACACCGCGATTCAGAAAATGACTTTAAATGCACAACGCCATCTATCGAATAGCGAGTTCAACTGTCCGAGTAACTAAATTGCGTGAGCTGTGATAATTTTACTTCTTGAACACTTTAAATTCATCTAACTTTTGATAGAGTGAACCGATTGCGATGAAACAAAAACTAAGTAATTCTTCAAGTTACGCACAACCTTTATGTATAAAAGTTATCTAGAGTGATTTCGTACATTTCACGTGATGCGTGCACAAATAAACAGACAAACAGACAAAAATTCCAAAAATGCTAGAAATGGGTTCTGTTGGTTATCCTTTAACACCCTGGCTATTTTTTTTGGAATTTTTTTCGATGTACAAAAAATATTTTTCTACAGATTTATTATATGTATTGATGATGATTAACAATGTCAGAAAGAGGCCGTATGCCGAGAGTTACTTGACCAGACCTGTTATTCATGTCTTCCACAAATTTAATTTCCCTTTGGCCTTGTTAAGTTAAAGTAAATAAAAAAACACTTACAATATATTATTGTACAGTATTTTGACGGCTTTTTGTATATCGTCTCTAATTTCACCGTAGGGCGGCACTTTGAGATCCGCAATCTTCTGTGCGCAAGCGCAGCTGAACAGCAGAAGTGGGATAAACATTGTCATCTGAAAACTAAAAGAAGTTTCAGATTTAGGGGATTTAGTTAGAGATTTAGGGGCCGTACTGTATTAAAGTCGTCATTTTTCTGGTGTGATAAAGAGACTGGGCTATACAGAAGGACTTCTCGTTTTTCATGAAAACTCTCTCTGCGAGAAGTGTGTGCTGGCCACATATATTTAAATAAAATTAAAGATTCCGAACATTTGCTTATACGACATCATCACGAGCGCTTGTAACCGCTCCCGAAGACGACCGACTGCGTGGCGAGTTTGCTTCGATCTATTAAGACCTATTATTATTATTATGAACCTGTGAGTCTATCCAATGAGTCCTTCCATTTTTTCCTGTCTCTTGCTACATCTGGCCAATCCTTTAGATAGGGGTCCAATTCAACACGCCATCTCTTTCTTGGCCTACCGCGTCGATGTTCCTGTTAAGTTAAGTTAAGTTAAGACGGGCTGGTGTCCGCAACTCCACGTCTAAGCGCGTATTTTGCGTACGGAATGTTCCTGTTATTCGGCGTCCAGTCAATGGCTACTTTTGCCCAATCCTGTTGCGACATGCGGCAGATGTGGCTTGCCCAATTCTACTTTACTTTGGCGGCTCTGTGCCTACGTCTGCGATAAGTAAGACCTATGTATGAACAAATTGTGGCATCCTTACTATAATAAGTCAACAAAAGTCCCTTTATCACGACAGAATGAATGGTGCTTTGACACGTCATACTACCTACCTGCGGCCTGTTGCAGTAGAATAATAGTAACCAACGAGTATCGCGACGAGCCACGATAGAGTTGGTGGCATGAACTGGATCGGCTCCTTACAAACTGCCAGGAAGCCCGGGCTCGCGAAAGATGCAAGAAGTGGAGTGAAGTCTTTGTCGAGGAGTGGGTCAGTGTCTGCTAGAAAAAAAAACCGACGAGTTATTTTCACACATGACTATACTTTCAACTGTTGTGATAGGTTCTTACCTATATCTACTTAGGTACTGCTGGCTCAAAATAACTGTGCACTTGGCGCTCTCAAATCACTCTGACTTTCAACTCTCGCTATTGGCGCATGACGCGAATGCCGGTATGCGGGAGTGGGGGTGAAGTGCATAGTTATTAGTATAAGTAGATACTTATACTGTAGCAGGTGATATTTCCATACAAAATCATATTAAAAAAAAACCGGCCAAGTGCGAGTCGGACTCGCTAACGAAGGGTTGAGTACCATTATCGCAAAAAACGGCAACAAAATCATGTTTGTTGTATGGGAGCCCCATTTTAATATTTATTTTATTCTGTTTTTAGTATTTGTTGTTATAGCGGCAACAGAAATACATCTTCTTTGAAAATATCAACTGTCTAGCTATCACGGTTCATGAGATACAGCCTGGTGACAGACAGACAGACAGACGGACCGCGGAGTCTTAGTAATAGGGTCCCGTTTTTACCCTTTGGGTACGGAACCCTAAAAAATAATAAATGTTTAATTAACTATCACAGTATTTTTCATTGAAATGGTTCACGATACCAGTTTGGTTTTGGCGACCCCAGCCAGTCTATTATATTATTTAATATCATCATGTACACTTATACTTATAAGTTGTACTAGAAAACAGCTAATTCCTGAATAGGGGCCATTGCCATTGTACTAATAATTACGAACACCCAGTGCTATTTGACGCACACTGAATAATAAAAACATGTAATTTATACTGTTTGTATAACTCGACAAAATGAAAAATAAATAAATAAGGCGATTTACACACGGCACCGCGCACCGCCGCGGAGGGCTGTGGCGGCAAATCGGATTTCGTAGTGGTGCGCCCCGCGGTAAGGCGTTTTACCCGCCTGTCCGCGCGGTTGGATTTAACGCGGTTTCGACATCGAATTCCATTTTTGAATTGCAACACGTAATGCACCTACAGCATACAGCAGCAGCAGTGGTGGCCCAGTGGTATCGGCCGCGACTTACAAGTTGTGGGTCGTGGGTTCGAGCCCAGACAGGCGCTTTACTTTGTGTTAATTATTTCATCACCACTGCTCTCAAAACGGTGAAGGAAAACATCGTGAGGAAACCGGCATGTCCTAGAACCAAAAATTCGAAGACATGTGACATCCACCAACCCGCACTGGGCCCGCGTGGTGGATAACGGCCCATTCCCTCTCACAGAGAGGAGGCCTGTGTCCCAGCAGTGGGAACATTAATAGGCTGATGATGTGTGTGTGATGTGATGCACCTACGTCGATTCGCGCGGTTATGCGGCGCCCCGTGTGTGCGCTGCCGCCCCACCGCGCAGACACCAGCGCGGAGGCTTATTTCAGGATTGATCCCAAATTAAAAGATTTTCAAGATTACAATTAACTTTTTTCAGGAATCACTTTATTTTTGTCACACCTAGCATAGGCGAAGTGAGTTTGTGTAAATACGAATGGATCAGCCGATCTGTTTTGTAAATATCTCATCGTGAAAACTTAGTTGCAGAAAGCTAAAAGTGAACTGTCATTCATCCTTGATTGAATGTATTGACAGCTCAATTCATGTTCACTACACCTCCGTTTATAACCGACTGCCCAAAAAAGAGGAGGTTCTCAATTCGGATGTTTTTTTATGTATGTTCGGGCATAACTCCGCTTTTTGGTCTCACACGGGGTTTTTATTTTTAATTTTGTTTAATTTTAAGCTGATTTCTCGTGTCTCCTGTGCGGGTCACAAATAAATACTTTTTCTTTCTTTCTTTCATAAATAAACGGTTTTGCAAAATTCTTTTTTTGTTTGAAAGAAATTTGTTCCGAAATGGTCCCATTTAAATTTGGTAAAGATCTGATGAAGAACCTCGGAAATATACTACAGAACTCTTCAATAAATGACGGCCGATCTCGCGGGATTGCTGCAATCGTATGTCTGTTTATTGTTTACACCATTTCATAACATATCATCAGGCCAGTATGCTCTAAACGGATACGCAGATGTGTACAGTTCACCCTGGTACACTCTCATTTCACCGGTTATGTTCAAGTTACATGTTATTTGGGTAATCTATTCTGGCATCACTGTGGGCATCATAGGTACCTTACTTTAGAACTTGGTCATTATGTACCACTAAAAAGTAAAAAACTTTTTAACATAAAAAACTTTTTTGCAAAAAAATACTACCGACTTCCAAAAAAAAACTACAAAGTGAAAAATAACTTTATTTTTGGAAGTCGGTGTCTTTCGTAGGTACCATTTTTTTGCGTTATGGACACCGACTTCCAAAAATAAAGTTATTTTTCACTTTGTAGTTTTTTTATTTGGAAGTCGGTAGTATTTTTTTGCAAAACGTTTTTTTATTTCTCACTTTTAATTGTATCTACCTAATAAGCAAGTTGTTTGGTAAGGTACCTTTATAGGTATAGACTACCCGAATATCATGAAACTTGAACATAACCTGAACATAACCGGTAAAATGAGAGAACTGCGTTCCCCTTAAGAGCGTACTGGCGTGATGTTTTGTTATGAAATGGTATAAACAATGAACAGACATGCGATTTCAGAAATCCCGAGAGATTTGCCATTATTTATTTAAGAGTTCTGTTACAATCTCCGAAGTTCTTTATCAAATCTTTAACAAACGAAAATGGGACCAATTTCAGAACATACTCTTTCTAACAAATCGAAAAATAACTTTTTCCGTTGTCGGTGTCTAAAAAAACGAAAAGCACCAAAGACACCGACTTCAGAAAAAAGTTATTTTTCGATTTGTAGTGTTTTGCTTTAGAAGTCGTTTTTGTTTTTTGTTTAATAGATTTTTTTTAGTTTTTGACACCGACTTCCGAAAAGAAAGTTATTACGGTGAGTGATTTAAAGAAGAGCACTACTGAAATACCTGCAGATTTTCGTAGGATCACTAATAGCTGCATTACCTGATGATGGCAGAGCTTCTTGGTCTAAACAATGGACACAATAATGCTCTGTTGAAGATGAGCCATGAAGCAGTTGATAGCCTTGGTGAGTGCCTCGGGGCTATGGACAAGATGATAACGATTGTCAAAAGTCTATTTCATTATTGGTAGGCTCACGTTTGACCACTATCCCACCTGATGGTAAGCGAAGATGTGGACCACGATGTGATATTCTATCAAAGCAAGCGATATCGCGATAGCAATTAAGAAAACGTCAATAATTTAAGCTTCGAAATGTCATGTGATCAAGCCAAGTTAATCTCACTTGTCGAAAGCCTCAGGGAATGCCACTCCTTAGCTGTACCACGTGGTCTCATTGCTAATAAAGAAAATTTGGTTCAAATAAATCTCACTAGATGGCGCGACATGTACACACAATTCAATAGAACATAATAATTGTGTGTAAAATTAACATTTTCTGAAATTGAACATAACAATTGTATGTTCTTGTTTAATCAACTCTAATAAGTACAAAAGTATGGAATATTGGGCTCTTAATTCACATTTCAAAGATTATTTTAACGGATCATATAAAATTGATGCCAGTAGATGGCGCATTTTTAAATTTTCTGAGGCATTCCGCCCGATTTTTAAATTTGCATTGTAACACATTTTGGTGCAAAAAGACTGTAAAAACGTGCAGAAAAATACTATAAAACGAACCTTCACTGTATTTAAAGAAAAAAATATTCACGAACCTAAACCTAGTAAACCCTTTTACTTGCTAGTCGCTGCTAACACCATCTATTGCCGTGGAACGGGATCGAACGCGATTGATGTACTTACAAAAATAACAAGATTAATCAAATGAAAAACGCTAGTTACGTCGGCACGGTTTGTTTGTATGGGATGAGGCATCTGTATGCTAGTATTATATTATCTGTGGCTGTACCGACGCACAATGAAAGTATCCCCAAAATGTCTGAGATTGACCTAAGAATTCATGCCAATCACATAAATTTTGAAGTATTTGACAAGCGTTATCGTTGATAGATAAGATTCGCAGACGATATAGTATTGCTATCGGAAACAAGCTCACAACTACAGAATATGATTGAGTCCTTACAGATAGCTAGTACAAATGTTGGACTGGAAATCAACCTCACCAAGACCATGACAATGACAAATAGTAGAAAAATACCAATAAGAGTCAATGGAGATCCACTGGAATACACGGAACAGTATATATATTTGGGAAAAACAATCAGTTTTGACAGAAAAACCAACGAAACAGAAATAGACAGGAGAGTACAACAAACATGGAACAAATACTGGAGTCTCAAGGAGATTTTTAAGAGTAACATGCCTATTAGCCTGAAAACCAGGATCATGAACTCGAGCCTCATACCGTGTTTGACGTATGGATGCCAGACGTGGAAATTCACTGCCAAAACTAAACACAAAATTACCACCTGCCAACGAGGAATGGAGCGAAGCATGCTCAAGGTAAGGCAAATAGATAAAATACGACACACAAAAATAAGATCTATTACTAAATCTAAAAATGCCTTGACCTATGCACAAAAGCTAAAATGGAAATGGGCAGGACACGTCGCGAGGCTAACAGACCAACGATGGACCATAAGAGCAACCTTATGGAAGGGTCCACAGGGGAAAAGAAACAGAGGCAGACCACTGACACGATGAGAGGACGAGTTCATAAGAACAGCCGGCTCAAATTGGAGCCAAATAGCAAAAGACAGACACACTTGGGCATCTTTGGAGGAGGCCTTTACCCAATCTGGAGTTCTTGCAAAATAAGAAAACTAACCAATACATTTAATACAAAAACTAACCCACTAACATATACCTGCTAGAAATTAAGTTAATATTGTACATACATTCGCAAGAAATAAAAGGCTTTTTATTTTATTTTATTTTTATTTTATCGTTGATAGAAAGTTATTCACGTCCTGCCGTGCACAGCGAGGCTCAAGGGTGGCGCTTTTTCAGACTCGCCAGGGATGTGCCCTAACAGGCGTTGCTAAGAGGCGTTTCTACGGTGGTCTTTTTAGAAATCACGGGGGTTTCTAAGTGCTGTTGGTGATCACTGGGGTAGTTTTAGTGAGATAAAAATCTCCAATGAGTAACATTTGAGAGAGCAAAAAAGGAGAGCAGTGGTGGCCCAGTGGTATCGGAAGCGACTTACAAGTTGTAGGTCGTGGGTTCGAGCCCAGGCAGGCGCTTTACTTTGTGTAAATCATCACCACTGCTCTCAAAACGGTGAAGGAAAACATCGTGAGGAAACCGGCATATGGTAGAACCAAAAATTCGAAGACATGTGACATCCACCAACCAGCACTGGGCCCGCGTGGTGGATAACGGCCCATTCCCTCTCACAGAGTGGAGGCCTGTGTCCCAGCAGTGGGTACATTAATAGGCTGATGATATGATGTGTGATGTGAAAAATCTCCAAGAGTCCAGGCACCTTTTGAAGATTTCACCCAGTCAACAAAAAAAGAAGAAGTCGACAGCGTGCACCAGGCGATTAGCGATTAGTTACAAATGTTACAATTGTCACTCGTAGACTATATAAAACAACAACAGTACTTACCAATGCGGTTACAAGGAATAACAATGTATGTTAAAGTGTCTCTACTACTTTTTATAGTGTTCTAGATTTGTTACCTCTAGGGTAAAACTCCCAGTAGTAAGCCCTTCACCAGTGGCCAGTCTTTTAAAGCTTAGGCTAAAAAAAAATAGCACAAAATTGGCCCAGGACTACGATGTGGCGACGGGTCTATGTTTTTTTAATTATTCTTGTTAGGATTGCGTTTGACCGCTATATCACCTGATGGCAATCGATGATATGGCCCAGTTCAGTTACTTTTTGCCGTATCTGTGCATAATATATATAGTTTTGTTTTGATGCATCAAAATTGTCGTTCAACAACAACAGGTTCTTATTAGCTGTCTACAGCTGTAAATTCCCTTTTTAAATTGCAAAACTTTTAATAAACCGTCAGTCTGTTAATTCATCATCAGCCTATTAAGGCCGTACCCTGACCAAAAAATCAGCATGAGATATGAACATTCCTATTGGCCTAGCGGCACTGGTGGTGCATGAATTACGGTAGTGAATACGCCCAGATTTTAGAATAAAATCTTTATAAAATCGAATATTGGTCTTTTGAAAAAAAGGAAACTTACAAAATGTTCGTTATCAAATTGTATATCCATTAGTGTTAGTATAAAAAATCATTAATGAAAAATTTACGAGGAGATGCATGCTATCAATAATTATTTCATTTTTATGGTTTTGTTGGAAGGAGATTAGTGACACATATACCTCTTTAAAAAAAAGTTTACTACCATTTTAGAATCAACATTATGTAGAAATTTAATGTATTTTTATTAATTGATATTTCTTTTTAAATAAACAGTAGATAGCTCTTAAAAACTGCACAAAATTCGACTAGCGCGGCGTTTTGCTCGGGGAGGCGCCTTAATCTTCCCACTGCTGGGACACAGGCCTCCTCTCTGTGAGAGGGAATGGGCAGTAATCCACCACGCGGACCCAGTGGGTGTTGGTGGATGTCACATGTGTTCGAATTTTTGGTTCTAGGACATGCCGGTTTCCTCACGATGTTTTCCTTCACCGTTTTGATAGCAGTGTTGATGAAATAATTTACACAAAGTAAAGCGCCTACCTGGGCTCGAACCCACGATCTGCAACAGCCGCGGCCGATACCACTGGTTTTATGTCCAAATCCCGTGATATGACTGATATTCAAAGTTTAAAAGGACTGACTGACTACTGGATAGTTTTACCCTATCATAAAACAATTAAGTATTATGAATTCTGCACACTATACCGTCATCATGTTTTTTGTAATGAATGTTAGTCTAAAACGGCTACATCCTTGTTTTGAAAATGAATAGAATGATGAACTATAACAAAAAAATATAGGTATCGTACCTGTACCTTAGCTGCCATGGTTTATTTTAATTGATTCTAATTTTATTTCTGAATTGTCTTTTTATATTTACTATGGACACTTTTAACTTGCTACATCGTTCTCACATAATGTGTAATCTCAACATGAATGATGTAACAAATGATTTGTAATAATTACCTAATTGAAAAAGAGTGTCCATGGAGTTTCTTGCCCGTTCTTCTCCATAGAGATCTACGCCTTGGAATGGGCATCTACGGTACTTTCACAGTTATTATGTCTTGTGACTGGGACTGTAGCACCATAATTTTGTAATATTTTATTTTGTCTTTTGACAATTCAAAAGTGCCTGTAACTGGCCTACTTGAAATAAAGTGCTTTGACTTTGACTTTGACTTTTTGTAGAAATTATGAAAACTTACAATAAATCATAGATACTTATATATATTAGTAGGTAGGTTTGTACATATGTTTTTATAAATGTTTACCCTGTGATTATTATGGGGTGTGCAATAAAGTAGATATAATTTTTTTTTTGATGCAATAGGAAACTTTGGCATGGACGCCCGAACCGAAAGCGAGGTCGTTGGAGTTGACTGATTTTGTTTTGTATGAAAAAAGTTACAATTAAAAGTCAAAGTAAAAGTTAATTCAAAGCGAACCAAAAATACGTAAACAAGAAGAAAATGCTGTGCAGTCGGAGGATACATATTCGCGAGCTGGCTGACCAAAACCATACTGTGCAGTCGGAGGATACCACGATGGTATCCTCCGACTGCACAGCATGATTTTCTTTTTGTTTACGTCTTTTTGGTTCGCTTCTTAAACAGTTGGGTTTTTTGCTTTTTTGAATTAACTTTTTTTATTCATAACTTTTAAGTTATTTTTTTTTCGAATTATTTACATTTGAAAATATAAGTGTTATATATTTTTGAAGAGCAAACCCATCACAAATAAAAAAAAAAGTATAGAAGAATTTTCGACTAGTGTAACCTTAAGAGTTGATTCTTAAGGTTACACTAGTCGAAAATTCTTCTATACTTTTTTTTTTATTTGTGATGGGTTTGCTCTTGACTCTAGTCTAGGTCAAAGCTTACTTCTGCAGTACAACGTGAAAATCTGCGAGCTATCATATTCGCACGCACGGAAAGAGCCTTCCGTTCCCTTTCAATGTCAGCATTGTCCCTGAGGTCAGTGGTGACCAAGTGACCTAGGTACTTAAATTGTTCCACTCGCTCAAGAGTAACACCGTTTAGCCGTATAGGAGGCACATCAGGAAGGTACCTGGTCCCCGCCTCAAAAACAATGTACTGACTTTTCTGAACGTTATACAATAACCCATGTTCAGTCGCGTAACGCTCACATATGGCCAATAGTGTCCTAATACCACCGACTGACGCGCTCAGCAGCACCATGTCGTCCGCGTAGCTTAAATTATTGACACAAACACCGTCAATATGACAACCGACATGATGACCGCTAAGCGCCTCAATCAGGGCATTCATATACAAATTGAAGAGGGCAGGGGAGGTTAACCCCCCCTGTCTCACTCCACACTCCAATTTATAAGGCTCCGACAGCACACCCGCCCACCGAACACTGTTGACCTGGCTTCCATACCAATGCCTGAAGATACTTATAAGCTCGATAGGCAAGCTTATAGCCTCAAAAAAAAAAAGCCGCCATTTTTCTAATTTCCAATTGTAATGTAACCAGTGACACTGACAAGGTTAAAACGAATCGATTGACGTAAGAATCATTAAAATCGGCCAACGCGTTAGGTCTCTAAAATGCCACATAGGAACAAACATACACATAGACCGGTAAACACATTATCCTCCTTCGGCAGTCGGGTAAAAATAAAAATATGCCTATTTGACCCGAACCATATTAACTACCTATATTGTCTGTATAAGTTAATATTGTGTAACTCGTTGGTGATCCTTAAATAAATAAATACCTAATTGAATAAAACACCACTCATCAAAATGGCTTAGTATGTAGTCTTTTTTTTTTATTGTCTGTAGGCTTGCGCTTGACCACTATCTCACCTGATGGTAAGCGATGTTGTGGTCGACGGTGAAGCACACTTGCCTAGAAGAAACCCATTCACTCTTGACTTAAAGACCTCTAGATTGTAGCTATCGGGAAACACAGATTCCGGCAGGGTATCGCCAAAAAAGTGTCCCCAAAACGTTTTGTGCGTATGGGTGGGATGTCCACCATGTACCGATGACGCATCGCCGGACGTCTGGTAGTCCGATGATGGAACGGGCCGGGCGGTATTAAGTCATGTAATTCCATCGCACAATCCCCGAAATGTAACCGATAAAAAACCGACAAACTGGCAACTCGGCGACGATGTTCAAGGCTCTGTAGCTTTGACTTGACCAGTGCCTCAATGCCGATGAGTTTCTTGGCCTGCTTTTCGATCGACTCTAGTGCATCAAGCTGGTATTTGGCAGATCCGTCCCAGAGATGAGAACAGTACTCCATGCACGATCGAACTTGCGCTTGATACAAGTTGAGCAGCTGTTCCGGCGTGAAGTACCTTCTCACCTTCGCAAGGATCCCCAACTTTTTGGCAGCCATACCACCGACTGACGCGCCTTTGCCTCAATGTCAAGATGATTTCAGCTGTATCTTCATCATTTTTAATTTTTTTAGACAATTCACGCTTGATCAGAAAATTAGTCAAGCCCACATTAATATAATAAAAAAAGAGCTACAGGTTCCTATTGTTTCTAAAACTTAGCTTTACACGCTTCTCGAGGTTCTACAAAAGTTCACACACACAAGCGTGTGAACGTGGATGGTTGGCGTGGCTTGCATGACTTTGAAGAATTTTGTCGCTGATCCGGTCGAGGGTGAGTTTTTGAACACAGATCAAAGGGCATTTGCGACAAGCACTTGCGAGATGGTCAAACGAGGGTTATTCTGAGGGTGATTCTTGTACTTATTTGGAGTCTTAGAGACTAATATGTAAACCATAAAGTTATAAAGAAAATTGCAGATGCTTTGAGTCGTCTTGCAGAGTCAGTGCAAAAACCATTAAAAGAATTAAGCCAAAATAGAAAAACTGTTGACTTTTCTTGCTATTATAAGTTTTAAAACTGTCATGGTCACTAACACTAACATTAACATTAAAAGCGGGATATTTACCATGTTTACTGTTTGTTGCGAGTTCCCAAAAGTTCGCGATCGAACATAGTGAGTTTCGAGTGTCGGGAACAGAATCGAGTTTTGAGTGACAATGAAAGCGGTACTGAGTGCAAAAAACGAACAAGAAAGAGGGTAGACCGTTTTGTCTCCTCGTAAACACCCACCCGCAATGACTTTCAGTTTATCCGTGATCATGGTGCTTGCAACAGCACTGAAATATCGGGAACTCGCAACAAACAGTAAACATGGTAAATATCCCGCTTTTAATGTTAATGTTTCTTGCTATTGCTTTAGTTTGCTTGTATTCGAATAAAAGTATGATAAAACAAACGCGACAGCCGAAACAAGTTCGGTGTCCGCCATGCTTGCCTGTTACACTGTACGTAGCACACTGACGCACATGCATAAGCATATAAAAGACTTCCCAATCTAAGCCAGCATTTGTATAGTCTTGGGGCATGTGGACGCTGGACGAGAATGGGCAAGCATGTTAAGCCCATAAGTTAGTTAACTCCTGTCATCACCGTCATCATCATCATTTCAGCCGAAAGAAATCCTCTGCTGGACATAGGCCTCCCCCCAGTGCGTTTCGTATCCACCGGACGACCACAGCCTTGACCAGGTCGTCGCTCCACCTAGAGGCAGGCCTTCCAACGATGCATCTTCCGCAGCCTAATTGCGTAAGTGAATTCTGCAAAGCAAACAAGTCGATTCCTTCCCAACTACGTATTAATGCAATACGTAAAGTCGTTTGCTTTGCAGAATTCACTTACGCAATTAAGCTGCAGGTCTGCGATCTCCACTCTATAACTTTTCGGCCCCAACGGCCATCCGCTCTGCGAGCAATGTGCCCTGCCCACTGCCACTTAAGTTTAGCAATTCTTCGGGCTAAGTCGGTAAACTTGGTTCTCCCGCGGACGTTCTCATTTCTGATTCGATCAACTAAGGAAACTCCGAGCATAGGTCTCTCCATTGCCCTTTGGGTGACTTTAAGCCTTCTGATGAGGCCCATTGTGAGCGACCACATCTCTGTCTCGTTTACTCATGTGTCTCTTGTGAAATGGGTTTTTTCCATAGGTACAGTTTCAATCAGTTCCATCTTTACCATAAGCGCAAAAAGGACACGTACCCTGGGCCCCGGTACATTGCAGAGCCCTTCTAGATCATGAGATTTAAAAAAAATGGAAAACATAAAAGAGAAATGTAGATAAGCGAGTATTTTGCGCTTATCAATCAACTTTAAAAGGAGAAGGTTCCCAATTCGACTGTATGTTTGTTACGCGAAGCAAAGTTAAAGGTTGCAAATGCGACTGCTGCAAGATGTCAAATTGGATGATTTTTGTATCTTTCCATTTTGAATTTTTTGTTGCCAGTCCAGGGTTTTAAATCCACGGGTATCCCATTGGCAATTGGCTTACCGCGGTACCTAGAACTAAAACACCTTTGCCTCTTCCTCATTGGGGCCAAATATCTCATCTCACTGTACGTAGCACACGGACGCATTCATAAGCATATAAACGACTTTCCAATGTGAGCCTGCATTTGTATAGTCTTGGGGCTTGTGGACGCTGGCCGAGAATTGGCTAGCATGTAAAGCCTATAAGATAGTTTACTCCTGTCATCATCATCATCATTTCAGCCGAATGACATCGTCTGCTGGACATAGGCCTCCCCCCAGAGCCTTACGCATCCACCGGACGCCCGCAGCATTGGGGCCAAATATCTCATCTCATTAGTCTACGAGTATTATTTCTCTTTTCTCATAGGTACATCAGAGTAAATACGATATACGGTGATATTGCAGTAAAATCAAAGCGGGGTAAATCATTTGCAATCTAGCCAACTAGACATTGAATTCATGCGACTACTATGAAATATATTTGCAATATCGCCAGCCTACACTGAAAGATTGCAGCAATTGTTGCATTCTGTTGAGTTACATAATTGGCGGCTATATACAGCACCCAGAAATTGTACTAGCCCGTTTACAGGCACCGAGTGATTACCGGTTTGATTAATAAAAATAACAAAGTTTTTTTTTATATGCCATTCCGATAATACTTACCTATAACAAAATAATTAATATCAGCAAAATAACTCATAATTAATGAATACCAGATTGTTAAACGCGCAACTAATTGCTTTAACACACTTGGGCTTTGCAAATTAGCAAAAAATTATTATGTGTTCGGAATTAATATTTTTTTTAAAGTTAATAACTTATCGTTCTCAAAGTTTTTTTTATTAATTAATTAAGATAGCTAATACCACCTTCCTAGGTATAATTATGGGATGACTATGACGATAAAAGGACTGGCACTCATCATCTTTCTACCAGTCATCTATCTAGACACAGTACGGACTTTATAAAATGCTAGATTTTTTTTTTATAATCATAAAGAATAGGGAGCTCGTGGCTAAATAATAACAGCCGCACAGGTCGATCATCAAGGTTAAGCAACGCTTGACGAGGTCGGTCCGTGGATGGGTGACCATTTCAACATACCGAGTTTCCTCCGTGCCTCGGAAACCCGGCTGTCATTTGAAGATCTTTGACAGTCGTTACGGGTAGTCAGTAGCTTGAGATCTGACACCAGTCTTGCCAAGGGGTACCGTGTTACCCAGTTACTGGGTTGTGGGGGTCAGATAGGCAGTCGCTCCATGTAAAACACTGGTACTTAGCTGATTCCGGTAAGACTGGAAACCGACCCCAATATAGTTGGGAAAAAGGCTAGGCAGATGATAAAAGAATAGGGAACATTACTGTCAATTGCTCCCGCCAGATGGCGCTTGACAGCTCGGAGTAAACAAAAACATAACAACATGGCGTCTACTACTGTTTGTGGTTACCGAACTATCTTTTACTGTTTTTAAGATAACTTGTGTTCAAAAACCAAATAATAATATTGGGGAAGTTAGGTAGCTTCATTTTTCTTTCACTATTCGTTTTATATTTTGTATGCATATACTGCGAAATTTTGTCGCTCGACTTTGACAGATTGGTTTTTATTAGGGATGGGACCCATCCCTAATAAAAACCAATCTGTCAAAGTATATCAAAACGTAACTTATATCGGATATGTGTTAGATATCATATCATATCGATATTGATATCAAAATAACCGATATTACAAAAGCTGTATCTTAAAAACCTTACTAGCGTGCGAGAACGAATAAATCAAAACTTAAAACCGTAACATGAACTTCGAACAAAACGCAAACATACCAAACGTTAGGAACCATATGCGCTACCTCTCTTTCTAAGTATTATTTCGCGTTCGTTGTTAGTTTGCTCATCTAAATAACATTTTAACTTTTGCAACAGTACTACTGATATCGATATCAGAAAACCGTTTTCGATATCGATATGAAAAGTGTATATCGGTTACATAACCATTTGCGCAAAAAAACCGAAAACGCCCTTCTCTAGTTTGTTTACTCGGATTCCTGTGGCGCCATCTGAGCTCAGCTTTGCGGATAGTTCCCTATTGTCAGGAATTCATGCTCAGTACCCACTACATACAGTAGATAATATAATACTAGCATACGGATGACTCATACAATACAAAGAAACCGTGCCGACGTAACAAGCGTTTTTCGTCTGAATAAGACGTTTTTTTTTATATAATTACTTCGATCGCGTTCGGTTCCGTTCCACGGTGATGGTGTTAGCAGCGACTTGCAAGTAAAAGAGTTTCCTCGGTTCGTGACAATGTTTTCTTTTAATACAGAGACGATTTGTTTTATAGTATTTTTTGCATGTTTTAACAGTTTCATATTGCCAAAATGTGTTACAATACAAATTTAATAAATCGATTGGCATGCCTCAGAAGTTTAAAATTGCGCCATCTATTGGAATCAATTTTAAATGATCCGTTCAATTAATCTTTGAAATGTGATTTCCACAGAAATCTTAAATTATTAAGATTTCAGTCCAATATTTCAAAATTAAGTGCTTAGGAGAGTTGAATAAAAAAGAACATACAATTTTTATGATCAATTCTATAAAATGTTAATTTTACACACAAATCGATGCATATCGCACTATAGTGACATTTATTTGATCCAAATTTTATTAGTGCTGGAATCCCGAGACATGAGTTAAGTTAGAATCAGTGGCGTAAACACAAATGTACCTCGGGACCCTGGCGCATTGCAAACTATAGAAGTGTCGGCAAACGGCACAAAATTGTTTTTCACGTCATCGAGCCTTGAGAGCTAGGGCCTACAGCCTGCTGCCTGCCCAAATCGACAGAAGTGGTTATTAAAATATTAACTATCCGATGCTTTCAATCAGGCAAGCCCCTAAGTTTGAGAACTAGACCACTCAATTATAAACAAAAAGTCCACTGAGGAAATTGTTCAAGGAGGCACCAAACTCCTCTTTCTAACGCTACTGGCTCTGCTAACATAATATTGTACCACTCTTGGAGATTCTTTTAAAACAATTTAGCTTATCGTGAAAGTTTTAGAGCCAGTGGTTTAATAAATTACAAGTTCTAATACGACATAACAAGCTAACGGTAATAGCTAATTACTGTATAAATGCTCATGGGTTTTATTTCAATTTAGCGACTAAAGTCATCTAGGGTAAGCATTTTCTAATTATTTTACTTTAACTTTAATTATTTTATTATGTTTTATATAAATATTTTTATTTGTATTTAATTTCGGGAGCTCGTGGTTTGTGGTTCGTGTGTCGTGGCAACCACACAGGTCAATTTTCAAATTTAAGCAACGCTGGCCTAGGTCCCTTCATTGGGTTACCATCCATCAAGGGTGTCGCCAGCCAATGGCCCAGGGGGGCGCAAGTAGTCGATCGAGATCCTTTTTTTTAATAGGTAATTAAAACACAATCGGGTTTTTTTGTAATTTCATTCCGCCTAGCCCTTTCCATCACCGGACAACAAGACGTACGGCAATGGGCCACCGGTACATGGTGGACATCCCACCCATACGTGAAAGCGTTTTGCGAATACTTTCATTTTACGCACAGCTAAGAAGTGGAATTCCCTGCCGGAGTCTTTGTTTCCTGATAGCTACAACCTTGGGGTCTTTAAGTCAAGAGTGAATGGTTACTTCTAGGCAAGCGTGCTTCACCGTCGACCACTTCATCGCTAACCATCAGGCGAGACAGTGGTCAAACGCGAGCCTATCGAAAATTTAAAAAAAAAACCTCTCGAACACTTTATTAAAAAAATCTGTAAGTTTTCTGTGCACATGCATCATGGGCAGACCATTGAGGCGATTTCCTCTTATAGTGCTTCAGGTTTTTAGTTGTACAGCAGAGCAATAAAATTTTCAACGCTGTTGCCTGTTCGGGAAAGAAGGTTTATGTCTCTTTTAGGAACGGTCAGATTCATCAGCAACGGTTAGATTTGTTAAGAGAGAGGACTTAAGGCTTTGATTTCTTTGCATAAGGTTACCTTTTTTTTAATCTCTCAACTGCCCTTCCCTGCCCCCACCTTGGCGGCACCCATGCCATCCATTACATACCTTCAGATTGATCAATTGATTTTCTACGGTTGACACTGACCAAGCATTGTAGACCCAATAGTGCACTTTTATTTAGGAACTTTTATTGGAACTTGTCCAGAGAGCAGTGATGGCTCAGTGGTAACGACCGCGACTTATAAGTTGTAGGTTGTGGGTTCGAGCCCAGGCAGGCTTTTGTATAAATTATTTAATCAAGACTGCTCTCAAAACGGTGAAGGGAAAAATCGTGAGGAAACCGGCATGTCCTAGAATCAAAAATTCGAAGACATGATCCACCAACCCGCACTGGGCCCGTGTGGTGGAATACGGCCCATTCCCTCACACAGAAAGGAGGCCTGCGTCCCAGCAGTGGGAACATTAATAGGCGGATGATGATGATGATGATTAGGACTTGTCCAGAGAGCAGTGGTGGCCCAGTGGTAACGACCGCGACTTAATAATTGTAGGTCGTGGGTTCGTACTTCGAACACAGGCTGGCGCTTTACTTTTTGTAAATTATTTCAACACCAAAGCTCTCAAGAAGGTGAAGGAAAACATTGTGAGGAAACCGATATGTCTTAGAATCAGACATTCGAAAAAACGCTTGGAAAATGGCTTGTCCCAATACGGATATGCCCGCCAACCTGTCCTCCCAGAGGCGATGGGATGTGTCGTTCTTCAGTATTATACAGAATAAACTTCTAAATCATCGTCTAGTACTGCTGAGCGTGCACGTCTGCTGGCTGTGGGGGAATGGGAGTTGGGTTTGTGGCTTCAAGCACTCTCGTCATCCACCATAGGCACTATGATGGATGACTCTTCGTTTCGGCTCGCAACCTGCCTACGCTTAGGCGCACCTTGTGTTGCTCCACATCGGTGCCAATGTGGTGAAGCTGTCGGCAGCCTTGGGTGCCATGGCCTGTCTTGTTACAAAAGCGCAGGACGCATAGCACGGCACGCCAGCATCAATGACATTATTTGTCGAGCCCTTATCACCGCCAGCGTACCAGCTGTATCAGAACCTAACGGCTTGGTACGTGACGATGGGAAGAGACCAGATGGCATGACATTGGTGCCATGGAAGGTGGGTAGGCCTCTGGTGTGGGACGCAACCTGTGTCGACAACCTTGCGTCATCTCATGTTCCTAGTTCGGCGGGCTTTGCTGGCGCTGCTGCTGCGGCTGCTGAGGCCCTCAAGCGGCGCAAATACTGTGACCTAATTGGTAATTACAGTTTTGTGCCGTTTGGGGTCGAAACGCTTGGGTTATGGGGCCCGAGTGCACGTCTCCTTTTTAAGGAGATCTCTCGTCGACTGATCGACACTGTGCGTGACCAGATGGCTGGCTCGTTCTTTGCGGAAAGAATCAGCATTGCTATTCAACGTGGCAATGCTGCCAGTCTTCTGGGCACGGTCCCGGATGACAGCGATGTGGATGAGTACTTTGACGCCTAAGTGTACCTTTCATTTGTATATAGTGTATGTAGTTAGGTTTAGTATAATTTTGTATAGTTAACTTTTGTTTAGTGTTTAAGTATGTACATATTTACACCTTTGTTTTACAAATAAATTACTAAAATCCCAAAAATTCGAAGACATGTGACATACAGCCCGCGTGGGCACGTGTTCGCGTGAGCTTACGTGGTGTATTACGGTCCATTCCCTCTCACTGAGAGGACGCCTGCACGCACAACGGACCAAATGCGAGAACTATCTTATCCTTAGGACTTGTCCGTTTTAAGAGCCTACTTGGGTTCCAGGAATTGTAAGTCAGCAATGGGGACAAAATAGTTTAAATATGTCTGATGTCTATATTCTAAAGTATCTGTTGTGTGATATAAACTATCAAACATAATTATATTTTTTTTTGGTATTGCAGGCAAAATGTGGCACATCATACCTGCAATCCTTTACTTAACCTATGTTCAAGGATTCCGCCAACCTCCACGCTCAAACAACCAATATCCGGTATACGTCAACAACGAACGAACGTTGGCCTCAAACTATTATGTTCCTCCTGGACAAGCGTCACTACAATCGTCGTATAATGTCCCTGTTAAACCATACCCCGAATACCCAGTTCGATCCCCGCTTAACAATAACTACCAACCGTATCCGCAACGACCAGCCCAGTACAATGATGATCCTTATTTAAAACAGCCCTACAATAAGTACTTTTCAGGTACTCCAGATGTATACGGGTACTTACGTCAGTCCCCAAATCAAAAACCGAATTTGCTCGACGAGGCCTATCCATTTGATTTAGACTACGGCATTGAAGCTGAAATGGACGAACCCAAGAGCGTCTTAGATGCACAGTCATATTTTGATGATCTTGAACTGATAGAGAATTTCGGGAATTATTTGAAGAGACGAACGTAAGTATACACGCTTTGTTCATAATTAGCTCGTTCTTTGTCAGACTAAGCCCTTCAAGCAATTTGTATTATGTGTTGACTACAGTACTTAGTGTTATAATACTAGATTCTAAAATACCTTTAGCAGATGTAAAAACTCTATCTCTTACTGTTGAAAAGGCCTAAAGGTCAAACCGCACTAGGCGTAACTGTGCGTCAGCGGAGCGACAACACGACACACACAAAATATATTGCATGAGATAAAGTATCGCGTCGCGTAGTTCCGCTGCTCCTAGTGCGGTTTATCTCATACAATATCATACAAAGTATATTTGGTCATGTCGCGTCGCGTCGCTCCGCTGACGCGTAATGCGGTTTGACCTTTATCCGACAATTCACCGGTTTCAGAAACCGCTTAAACAAACCGTACTTTAGTGTTTAGAAAACAGAGTTTGACAATAACTTAACTTCAAATTCATAATTTAAATCGGGCAAAGAGAGGGAGAGAGTCCTCTAGATACCTCTAGTCTATGTTTATTTTAAACAAACCGTACCGTAACCGTACCGGTTAAACATACCGCACTTTAGTGTTCATACTAAAACAGAGTTTGACAATAACTTAACTTCAAATTTTTAATTAAAATCGGGCAAAGAGAGAGAGAGTCGGCTAGATACCTATGGATCAAAATTATTGTTTTGCAGGCTTCTGGATGTATCTTCCACTGCGGGGAACGACGCGGCACATCAGTACAACGCATTGTTAGCAGTTATAATCGCGTTGGCGAGGGCTGTCAGGAGTTCATGCACTGAGTAAGCGAAACCTCCTCCTCCATATAGAGAAGACCTAGTTCATCATCATCATCATTTCAGCCGAAAGATGTCCACTGCTGAAAATAGGCCTCCCCCCAATGTCACCAGCCGAATCGACCAGTTCTATGCGTCCCTCAGCCTAAACCAGCAAGTGAATTCTATAAGGCAAAGTGTTTTGACGCCAACCCAGCGTTGCCAGAACGTAACTTTTGTTACATTTTACGTAACTTTTGACCTTCTCATGTAACCTCCATGTAACACGACTCAAAATGTAACTTTTACGTAACTTTTAGGACTTAATAAAAATATCGAAATATTTTCCAGCAAATAAAAAAGAATCGTGAAACGTAACGCATCTAAGAAAGTTTTCGTTCGTGTTGTCGCACCTGATTTTGTGACACACAAATTGACGTTTTGCTTATTCACTCACTCACTCACGCATTTTTTTTAATCTTCAATCCCGCTTACTCCGGCGAGCTAGTGAGCGTCTTATACGCTTAGCACGCACTGCGATTTTTATTCGAGCGATTTTTTTCCGCCTATTCTGCGACCTATGGAATTATATGAAGCTGGACGCATTGCGGTAAAAAAATTGCGCGGAAATAATACCGCAAGAAAGCCATGTTTTGCCACAGAATCCACCGCACCGCGGCGTGGATAAAATTCGCGCGATCATTTTGAAGTATATGAACAGTTAGAAAAATACAGTAATCGCGCGGAATTTCATCAGCAGTGCGCGTTAGTCAGTACGCGCGACAAAAATTCGCGCGGAAAAAAATCGCTATGCGTGTTAAGCCTTAGTGTCATTTTCCACATAAAATAAGGCCACGTAACTTTTCTCATGAAAATGTAACTTTTTTAGATGTATCATGTAACATTTGGCTATCTGTCACTGGCAACACTGCGCCAACCATCGACTAATCCCCTTTTGTAGAGATAAGACGTGTACTTTGAGCGAGTGCTACTAGCACTTGCCCAGTTTCTATGACTTGCAGATTTAGAGAACCAAGATTTTCATGTCTAAATCTATTAAAACAAACTATAATATGAGCCATGTTTCTTTAAGTTGTATGATGTTTTAATAAATAGGTAATAAATAAGATAAGTCTCTTATCGGCGATAGTGAATTTGAACCAAACATTCGAGGACATGTGACGTCCACCAACCCGCACTGGGCCCGCGTGGTGGATTAACGCCCATTACCTTTCTCACAGAGAGAATGCCTGTGTCCCAGCAGTGGGAACATATAAGGCTGATGATGGTCAAACATGACATTTCGGTACCGCATGCAAGGGTGTTATAAGTTCGACGTGTGTATCTGTGTGTTTGTGTATTATATGTGTATGTCAGTGGCATCATAGCTCCTAAACGGATGAACCGATTTTGATTTCGTATTTTTTTTGTTTGTAAGGTGACTTTATCAAGAGTGTTTTCAAAATCGGTTTAGTTTGCAAAGTTTTACTGTCTGAATCGAGGTGTTTTATACGATAGTTTTATATTTTTTCGACATTCTTATGCTATAGTAAATCAGAACCATAAATTAATACATTCTACTATATTTCGTTTGTGTAAGCTCTCGGTATGGTTTCCATATTAAGATACCCAATGACCTTCGACTTATTGACCTTTAAACAGTCGTTACCATTATTACTGATAGACTCTCACTTTGTCAAGATATTTTTTTTCTCGACAGCTTCGACCAAATCTACGATAAGGTATACCAGTCAAGCGTCGAAACCTACTATAAATATGGACTGAACAATGCGGAGAAGGTTTCTGGAATGATCGAGGATTACATCAGGAAAGGAAACTCGCGCATGCCCAAAGTAAGCCCTCAGGCAGGAACTATTCGTATCTACTCTTTCTAATAAGTACTATACTATTCTCTTTGAACCGGGATCTGAAATCTTTTACCTGTGTAGCGGCACCAGCGCCGCCACTTACGAACTAATGACATGACGTCACACAAATCCTGCATCGCGCAAGTAAAGTTTTCGGCGCGATTAGAACACATACAACAGTCCGACAACAACCGTCGGGCAGTTGCCCGGACCAGACACAACACCCGTCTGGTCGGAGGATCCTCCCTTTTCTATGGAGGTTTGTGGGACTTTACACCCTGTTGGTGGAACAGGGCCAACCCCCAAACATCAAGTTATGGACCATACCTACGTTTGATGTGTGGGTGGTACCTCTGGCGATTCCTTAATCACACGCTCCACTCCAAGTTCCTAGAACCTTGAGACTTACGATGAAAAATATCATTGTTATTAAGGGCTCGTGGTTAAGCAGCACTTGCTGAGGTTGGTATGTTGATGGATAACCATCTACTTTACAATTTACTTATTTGCGCTCGGCTTACTGTACCGTTTCCCCATTACGGGACGAAGCCTGCGAAAGCGCGGGCCAGCACTAGTCCAGGGCAGCGGAAGTTACACACGCACCCGTACCCCCGACGTAAGTGTCCACGCACACCGGGGTGGATTTAGATGGGGTAGACCTTCTGTACCGTACCGTAGTTTGGCGACGACTTGGAAATCCTTGTTAACTTTATATCATGTTTTATTGCCGACAACACAATACCATGTTTTATTAATTCCAGCTAAAGAAACTGAAACAAGAACTCTGCGAGATGGATCTCTTCTGTTCCGTAAACTTCGACACCAAAATCAAGAATGCTCCACTTTTGTACGTGAAAGAATTGGAAACTCTAGAAGCCCTATCACACCTAGCCCGAAGCTACTACCCTTACATCGAGGAGTTCAACAATGCTGCCCAGAAAGGCGCCGTGCTACCGTACCTGCAGAACAGCAAGGATCGACTGAGGGAGTATGTCATGCACGTCGTGAACAGCGTTGAGCATTTAACTGATAAACTTGTCATGTGCCGCTAAGGTTTTGTTCAGTCATTAAATAGTCGAGGAGGTATGGATTTTGACTAGTTTTATTATTACTTTGGCGTGGCGTTCTGCCTACCCCTATGGGTATGTAGAAAACTTCTACAAAATATTTTAGCCCCTTTTTAAATACACGCCATCTAGTGGTAAACTTTTTAAACGTAGCAAATACGTCTGTGTGTAAAAGACTATATATTCAATGACAGATGTTATTTTGAGATTCTGTGTCAAATTGGGTGGATTTTGAGGCATTGTTATAATCAAGTTCATTAAAAGGTAATGACCGAGTGCCGCTAACACTACTTCTACGACTTATTAATGCTCCGATTTCACATAAAACGAAATAAACTAAAAATAATGATTTCAGCGCCATCTAGCGGGCAAAGTGCCGGGAACAGACCGTATCTTCCACCTTAAGGTCGAAAATAGCAATCAAGAGATTTTTACCCAACCACAGCGAAGCCAAAAGGAATGATACTGATACCTATAGAGTAGGTGTAATTTAGTTCATAACCATGAATCAATGAATATTGTTCGAGCAATTCACTGGTTAGTGTGAGTTGACTCTTATTAGGTTATCTCAGACGGAAGTCACAGTCGCAGCCCACGATTCCGGGGCGTTTATAATGGCTCCTGGCTAGATCAGTTTTAGGAAGATGTATCTTTAGCTTCAAACTAAATACCTGTGCTATTCAAGGCAGGGTCGGTCTGGTAGCATGGAGTAACGGGACTTTTCCAATTACCCAGGTCGGGTCTGCCAGCCGATCCGGCCCGGGCCAAAGCCTGCCAGTCAGGCCGCGGAATGACCCACCGCCGTATTGCGTACGTGAATTCGGCAACGCAAAGAGTTTGACCGCTATCCAATCGATATTTTTCCGCGACTGATTTTAAAACTGCAGCTCGCTACAAGATGTGGACGGTCAGACTGAGGCCCGGACCGGTCCAGTCAGCCAGCCAGACCAGCCCACGGAGCGTCCAGCTCCATTTTGCCTTCATTTTTATACAGAGCCAAGCAGTCTCCTTCTTCACGAGTCGATGGATAACTCTTTACATATTTTGGGCTCAGTAGGTGGCCATAAATTCTTCTAAATTGCAGGTGTATGGGTTCTTAGGACACTCCAGCAGAGGCACCGCATTCACAATGGGTGGACAGGTCTATAAAACCCCATTTCGCCAAAATGTGTTTGCAGCGGCCTACCTGGGTGCGCAAACGATTGTGTGCTCTCCATTTAGGCCACTGCAGTTCATGTCCAGATGGCGGGAGTCTAAGGGGTTTCATGAACTTGGTGGTGGTAGGTAAAGTTCTTCCCATAGCTTGCTTCTCATTGTAGGTGGTTATTCTTGGATGGCCTGTGTGCAGCGTAAAAAGCTCTCTTTAGTCTACCCGGGGCTGTTAAGTGTTCGTAGAGGGGATGTCGGGCATCAGATTCTTGTTTTTTTTCTAGGGAACGCATGCGGCATTCCTTCGTCTATTAAAACACTCGTGTGATAAACCCACACTCGTGTTTTAATAAACCGTATTAAATGACCGTTGCATAAACTACTATTATGCTATGTAGGTACTGTTTCGTTCGCTTCCAATCCATTCCGCAGCATTGTAAATTGAGCTTAAGTACCAGGAGCACTCGATAAAATTGAGATTGAATCTACATTTTATCTGAAAAGTTCCACGACATGCCAACTCCATCTGGGTTTGCTACACGTAAGGTAAGCCCTTAAGTTTATCAAAGGTATCAATACTATCAATATTTGTATATAAACCGATCAATAATCGCAGTTTTGAGGCGTAACGTGTGTGTCAGGTTTTCCTAGTGCAGGATACCAGCCTTAAGGACTGTATTTACTCTTCTTCAGTAGGCAGAAGAACAAAAGAACTATGAGGAGAATTTATCAGATGGAAAAGGATTTAACAAATAATACTGTACTTTTATTTAGTAGAGAAATTAATATGTATGTTATGTTTATGTTACTAATAACGACTGCACTGTTGCGAGAGCTAAATTAGCGACCAAGCCTGGGCAAAATTATAATAATAAAGCACTTTTTTTCTCTATCTACTTTTGTAAAATAATCTGGTAAAATTTCGCGTACGCTAATTTTACAATTTTTTTACCAATATTTTACAAGTCAAAACTGGAATTATTCATTTGAAATCAGATAGCTTATTTTGTAACAATTCCAACAACATAAGTCTCATGTATGGCTCCCATACAAAACTTTCGAGATACCGGCGTTTTAGTGGCGCGCGGCGAAAGCGCGCGAAACTGCCGGAGTGACCCGACACGGAATTCGGATTCAGGCGTTTTCGGCCGCCACAGTGCAGTCGATAACTGATGGGCTACGGGAAGTAATAAAAAACTCACTTATACAGCACACAATCAAACATTTAATTATCTAAAATACATATTAAAAATTAACAACATAAAATGGATACGTCAGTCTATAGGTAAAAGTTTAATATATTATTTATTCACTCTCTATTTTATATAAATAACTCTTTTCTCTATAAATAGTAGTGGGCTATTAATTCTTAAGATATTTACTACTTTAAATATTTAATAATGCACAAGGAATTACACAACAATGTTCAGAATGATTCGTTTTGAAGACAATAGTTTTGTAATGACAATTTTATTTTCAAATATTTATTATTAAGAAACAATTATTTGAGTCCTTCGAGATTTATAATATGTATTTTCAATTTTTATATTTAGTCTGAGAGAGAAGAACGTTAGTCACAATTAAGCTACTTTCCACTTGAATTTACGTTAACTTACATGAACATGCAAAAAGCCAGTACAAAGGAATGTTTATTGTCATTAAAAAAACTGAAAATAATTTGATATGTCTTAACGTTGTTGTCTCTTAAACTATGAATTAGTTATACCACAAAACGTTGTCAGATATCAAGTCACATTAGAAAAAATAATACATTATTATTACACCATTTATACAGCAATTAAATTATTTTATGCAATATGACAAAAAAAGCTGACAACTTACAAAACATTGCAGTACACGTTTAACAGAAAAATCGCATCTGACGGATAAATTGATTCACGCAGTCACAATCACTTTCGAATTAATAACACAATTTTAGTTAGAACAAAAATGTTATATTTTAGGTGCGGGAACCCTTATGGAACATAATTAATAATTCATTTAAAAATTTAAAAGCAGTATTCTATAAAGGCGAGGCGATATGATAGAACGTTTCGTTGTGGACCGACTAGATTTTATTCACTGCCGTTTTGGGAGACTGCTATTCAAATCCCTGAGCAGAGAATGAACTTTTAGCAGAGAATAAGGTCGTGGTCACATTGAGAGCTATTAAATAGTATTTTTGTAGTACAAGAAGAGATACACTGCAATTAGATTTACAAGGTTAGACAGAAAGAGGAATAAAAGTTTGGAAATAGAGTTAACTAGCTAAATAGCTATCGATGGGACCGCGCCCTTACGAGGAAATGCGGGCAGAGATCTCGGACTGAATTTGCTTAGTAAAAAGTCATAATACGAGGTTTGGCTCTCGCCTATTACCTCCTCCAGTATTGGACAAATTTAAAAGATATTGTTGTTGTGCTTCTATGTTTTTTTTTTAATTTTCATTTATAGTTGTCAAATTTGTTCAATAGGCCTCTGTTGACAGCGCAATTTTGAGCATTTGTTGAAAGTTCTAGTGCTTCTTAAGATAATGTATCATCAAAAAGGAAAACATAGGGGCACAGTATGTATCTTTCCATTTAAGTTTATAGATATTTTTTATTTTTTTTTTCTCTTTAATAAAACGTTCACCACACTAGGAATTTCTTCCTGTATCGTGGATGCTTTTACAACCATACACACACTCACATACACAACACATCCAGAGCCGGAACAACTACCTGTAGATCATACAAATGTTTGTTCCGTGCGGGAATCGAACCCGCGACACGCAGCGCAGCAGTCAATCGCGCAACCACTGCGCCAACCGTGCGTCTTATATTGGAGGTGGAAATAGGCGAGAGCCAAACCTCGAATTATGACTTTTTATTTAGGATATTCAGTCGGATGCCTGCGACCCCATTTCCTTTTAATTTAGAAACTGAGAGTGCATAAAATCTAGGACCACACACACACGTTTAATTCGTATTATAAGTAAATATAAAACCGTTTCGCTCGATACAGCGATAACTGGAATATTTTTCCAGGTTTCAAGCATCGGAATAATTTTATACATTCCTAAATACAACTCCACTGCAAAGTATCAACTATCGCCTTCCTAGAACACTGCAATTTTTTTTTTTTGTTACAATAATCTTAGTCACATTTAGTTATATACACAATACAATTTATTAACTACTACATTGCACGCGTCAAATATAAATCTTACATAATTAGTTTACGCATCTAATAGGACATTGAAACTTCATACATAAAAACATAAGGAAACAAGAGGATGCCTCGGAAATATAATTATAACTTGTAGTATTTATTCATTTGTCGAAGAAATCCTTCGTTTCACATCGAAATCTTAAAAAAAAAAAAATTACAGACCTCAATCTCATTGCCGGGGTTGAACGTAGGCTTTCCGATGCGCATGCGCATTCCGAGGCGCGCTGCTGTTTTTGTATGAGATTTACTACAGCGCATCCATTTGTAGCCAACTTCAGGCCAGCCGAAAAGATTGGAGATGACTGTATGTGTTGCTAGCCTACTAAGAGATAGGCGACTTACTATTTTCGATCCCAAACACTACAAGCTACAATAAAATAGGTAAATAAAAATAAACTAATCTGAAGAAATGAATAAATAACGTAAAGAAGAAAAATTTATAAAAAAAAAAATGTTGCCATAATCAAGATCGTAGGGTTGTTAATGAGATCATAACTGAGGCACCTCTAGTTTACTTTCTATACATATAAACTTAAAATTTACATTAATTAATAAATGCGATTTCATTTATTTATTTTATACTCTATTAAAAACTAACATAATAAAGGTTTAGCTGTATTCAAAGCCTTGTACTATCGTACTTTACTATCCCGTTCTAAATACTCCTCACTTTTTGCCGCTAACATAACCTCGAACTACTTTCGACTGAAACTCATTTGAGAGAACGATATTTATTTTCTCTAAATGTATATCTTTCTATCAACTGATAAAACTCGAAACAAAATATGCTGGAACAGAAAAACGTAATGATTAGTTAATTAAACGAAAAATGGTTCACCAAACGTAAACTTAACGTAGTTTTTTCGATACAGAAATAGTTTTCAAAAAAAAAATCTCATTTCATTATCTGTATACGGGTTATGTCAAAAGTAAAGTAGACGATAGAGAGATGGGACTGTGTTCCTCAACTAAAAACTTTATATCTCACTACTCTATGGAAACACATTGGAAGATGTCTCGGAAAATCGCGAAGTATCTGATCATAAACGCGGCCCTCTATGGGTTCCAAGGCGCGGGATAGAAGGCGCTATACTGGTGATCCATAGACAACTTTATGGTAAACATGGCCGCTGTCTACGAAACAGCTGATTGGTTTTCCCCCTCGTATGGATTACGCGAGGGCTGCACTTATACCAGTCAGACTAAAGATAGAAAATGCAATAAACAATTTACCTCGGTAACGTCAACTAATCACTCTATGCGGATCAAGTGCCATAGACTCGTTTCGATCGGCTAAAAATTGTGCGTTATCTTACCTAGCCTTCATGGTACATTTTCCATAGACTGTATAGTCCATTCACTCTATCGTCTAGTTTTTAAATACAGAATGCAAACTAAAGACAAATAGCTCCTGCCCAGCAGTTTGGTTTTGTTCACCTTTTTATTGGACAAATAAAGAACTTTGCAATATGAGTACTTATTTTTTTTTTGTTGAATACAAAACTCCACAATAAAATATATGCATTTTTTTACCCTGTTTAGGTAAATATACACTGAATATATATAATTTTTGAAGAGCCGATAACACTCTTTTAATATTAATAATTATCGCTTTGTATATATTGCTTTCGCGTTTATTAATATTTTTACGACTATATCTTTTGTCTGCATCCATTTTGATAAATACATAGAAACATAATTAGCAACGCAACACAATTCTGTCAAAGAACTGTAGAATTATCGCTTAAACCTGTACAGAAACCTATGTACATCGGAAGTGTAAACAAATATACATCATTACAGTATGTATTTGTATAACTTATACACAAACTAGTGTACATTATGTATAAAATAATGATTTAGTACGGTGTGGTGATTTATTTGAAGCATTTACATTACTTTGCAACACTGTGGCAGAGATGACACTACCGTTTATAGCGCCATCTGTCAAACACGATGTTGCCACTTCAAAGAAATACATATTTTCTAAACACAAAACAACCCACCAAAACCAAACGAACACGAATTACAAACGACCTAATAGTCCAGCTTATTTTAACACCGAAAAAAAAAATACTTCGAAACACCGTACGGGTTAAAGTTCTATAAATAAATAAATCTAGTATATACAAAAGGTCTATATATCTATGATATAAGTTTATCTGAGTGCCGTGTAGAGGTTGAGGACGCTCTTGTTTTCTTTGTGTGAGGGTGTTTTGGAGAAGACGTTCCAGAAACGGAGCGTTTCGTCGCCTGCGCCGGTCACTATCGCCTCGCCGTCGGGCGACAGGGCTAGGTAGAGGACGCGGTATGAATGCCCTGTTAGTTTTGCCACCTGTGTAAAAAAAGAAAAGTAATTAGTTTTGAAGCAAGAGTTTAACTAGTTTAGATATTCTAAAAAACCAGCCAAGTGCGAGTCGAACTCGCGCACGAAGGGTTCCGTACCATGATCGCAAAAAACGGCAAAAAAAACACGTTTGTTGTATGGGAGCCCCACTTAACTATTTATTTTATTCTGTTTTAGTATCTGTTGTTATAGCGGCAACAGAAATACATCATCTGTGAAAGTGTCAACTGTCAGCTATCCCGGTTCGGTCTGGTGACAGACAGATAGACGTAGAGTGACAGCTAGATTTTTACCCTTTGGAAGTCATCAAGACTATAGTATAGAGATAGAATAGGAAGTCTGTAGTTAGACAAATACTGCAAAAACAGGTGCTGAAAAATTCAAACTGTTTCAAAAAGAAAGTGCAGATGACTATAATACGATCGTTGCAAATGCAATAAACGATCGTGTGACTTAGAACTTTTTTACTCCTTTTCATAAGGTCCAGTTTACTTTGCATTATTATTAGAATGATATTGGTAAAACGAAGATGTTAAGGTACAAACCTGCGTCAAGGACGGGTACTTCCACACGAGGATCTGGTTCTGTGAGTAACCATGCGTTGATACCAGCTCGCTGGAGTGCTTCGACCACGCCAGATTGCATACTTGTGATCCTGCAGACGAAAGAAGACAGGTTAAATATCACATCATCAGCCTATTAATGTTCCCACTGCTGGGACACAGGCCAGGAGGCCAGAGGAGACTCTGTGAGAGGGAATGGGCCATTATTCACCACGCGGGCCCAGTGCGGGTTGGTGGATGTCACATCTCTTCGAATTTTTGGTTCTAGGACATGCCGGTTTCCTCACGATGTTTTCCTTCACCGTTTTGAGATCAGTGGTGATGAGATAATTTACACAAAGTAAAGCGCCTGTCTGGGCTCGAACCCACGACCTACAACTTGTAAGTCGCGGCCGATACCACTGGGCCACCACTGCTTTCAAGGTTAAATATAATTGGCAATAAAATGGATTGTGTATGACAATACCACTTCGATTCATCATCTGCCTAGCCTTTTCCCAACTATATTGGGGTCGGCTTCCAGTCTTACCGGATTCAGCTGAGTACCAGTGTTTTACATGGAGCGACTGCCCATCTGACCTCCACAACCCAGTAACTGGGTAATACGGTACCCCTTGGCAAGACTGGTGTCAGATCTCAAGCTTCTGACTACCCGTAACGACTGTCAAATATCTTCAAATAACAGCCGGGACATACGGCTTAACGTGCTTTCCGAGGCACGGAGGAAACTCGGTGTGTTGAAATGGTCACCCATCCACGGACCGACCTCGTCAAGCGTTGCTTAACCTTGATGATGGACCCGGGCGGCTGTTATTCTTTAGCCACGAGCTCCTCCATTGCTCCACTTACCACCACTGAGTTGACGATCTTTGACAGTCGTTACGGGTAGTCAGAAGCTTGAGATCTGACACCAGTCTTGCCAAGGGGTACCGTGTTACCCAGTTACTGGGTTGTGGCGGTCAGATGGGCAGTCGCTCCATGTAAAACACTGGTACTTAGCTGAATCCGGTAAGACTGGAAGCTGACCCCAATATAGTTGGGAAAAAGTCTAGGTAGATCCACTCCACAATACCACTTCGATTATGATGAGCAAAAAAAGTCGTATAGGGATTTTCGATAATTCTTATTTGACCTACTAGAGTTTGGGGTTTATTTTGGCATACATATATCTAGTCTTTTTTTCTTGGATTGCTAAGACAAGTGACTTAAACAAAACATTTACCTATGTCCAATTCTGCATAAGAGCTAAAGACATACCAGTAAAGACGTATTATACCTGTTGGTTAACGACATACTCGTACCAGTATCGACACACTGCATCGTTCAGAATCAGTCGGCGATGCCTCCACCAGACGCCAACAAGCCGTGCTGGTGCGGAGACCACGCGATCGCTTTCACAGCTGTTGTATGTGTGAGTATATTAACTACTAGCTGTCCCACGCGGCTTCGCTCCTGTCAACTGGCAACCTACCTACCCTACATTCATGAATGTTGCGTAACTTTAGCCGCTTACGCAGCGCACCCAACGGAAGCTCTCAAAAAGGAATATTTTTTTCCCGTTTTTTGCAACATTTTTCATTTATGCACCGCTCCTATTGGTTGTAGCGTGATGTTATATAGCCTATAACCTTCCTCGATAACTAGACTATCCAACACAAAAATAATTTTTCAATTCCAACCAGTAGTTCCTGAGATTAGCGCGTTCAAACAAACAAAGAAACTCTTCAGCTTTATAATATTAGTATAGATTACATACCAGTATCGACACACTGCATCGGCTGCGAAGTCAGCGTGTTCCAGAATCGTATGCACCTGTCAGCAGTGCCTCCACCAGACGCCAACAAGCCGTGCTGGTGCGGAGACCACGCGATCGCTTTCACGGCTGCTACGTGAGATGAGTACGTTTGGACGGGCGATGTTGAGTGCTGGAATAGAAAAAAGGTTTGGTTATAAACTAGTAGAGATGATATGGTGGTAATTTTTTGGTTCCATAGCCAAAGGGTAAAAACGGGACCCTATTACTAAGACTCCGCGATCCGTCTGTCTGTCTGTCCGTCTGTCTGTCTGTCTGTCCGTCCGTCTGTCACCAGGCTGTATCTCATGAACCGTGATAGCTAGATAGTTGAAATTTTCACAGATGATGTATTTCTGTTGCCGCTATAATAACAAATACTAAAAGCAGAATAAAATAAATATTTAAGTTGGGCTCCTATACAACAAACGTGATTTAATGCTGTTTTTTGCGATGATGGTACGGAACCTTTCGTGCGCGAGTCCGACTCGCACTTGGCCGGTTTTTACTTTTGTCGAGAAAATCGCATGGTGAGGTGAAAGATTTGCCAGTCAGCAAATTACCAGAACATAACTAACTAGTACTTTTACTGATTGGGTCAATAGAGTTGAATTCTTGTATGTTGATTGAATGTGGGTATAGTCATCGGCACTTAACTTGGTAAAAGTCGTTAGATGCGTAGAAGTCGTTTTTTAGGTCTCCTTGTTAGTGAAGCGGGACGCGGGGTACAAGGTAGCGCCGATCCGAGCGCGCGATTGGTGGCTCAGTCGACCCTTGCCTCCCGCACCGCGTCTTCCTTCCGTTCGCTCCCGATTACACTTGCGTGCACGAAAGATGTATGTTGTTTTTGTTAAGTTTTTGTTAGGAGTAATTTGTGTCAGGGGTTTTTAATATTAATATCTTTTTCGAATATTTTTTTTAAATATTTAACTGTATATATTTTATTTATAACACCTAATAAACTTCACGAATACCTCTCCTTTATTTAACTATCTTCTAAACATAAATGATGGCCATAACTTTTGAAAAATGACACAAAATAAAAGTGACCACTTTTTTGTGGCAATAAGTGTACGATGCGCGAAGTTACCCGCACTACGCCAAAACATTGCCAAGTTACGTGCCGATGACTAAATACTAAATAACTGCTATAATATATCTGCTATACCCTTCAAGGAGTACAGGATATGTAGATGAATTCTGATGCTTACTTGCTGTTAAATTCAACCAATAGTTAACTGTCGAAAGTACCCATTATAATCAAAGCGGAAACAATTAATACTTTTATTATCGCAGTTGGTTACAATATCAGTACGTTAAATTTTGCGTGTTACCGCAATACCTTATCAAAATATCATTTTCCCACGGCAAACAATAGGTTTATGTGGTGAAAATTATGTTACTTTATTCGAGTCAAAATTGCAATGACATGGTTTGTTAGTCACCTTTAGATTTTGTTGCTAATTCTAACATTAATTAGGAGTAGTTAACATTTAAAATTTTACAACAAAATAGGGTATTTTAGACTCTATTCCATAGGCTGCAGAGTTCTTAATTACATAAATTTATAACTGACTCAGCGGCCTTTCAACAAGCGAATTACGTCAACCGCTTCATTGACCTACCTTTTGTAGTCATTTTCATCATTCCTGTTTGAAACTAATTGCCCAATCCATTATGTAACATACCTCCACAGTAACAATGAAAAAATGAGCCAGATAGCGTTTTTTTCTAACACATAATTTCCTCAACAAAACGCTGCATGCAACCAATATAATAGACAATATCCGTATTTAACAACTTTTTTGCGACACTTACATTAGACCAAACGAAGAGTTTATTGTCGTTGCCTCCGGACGCTAACGACTGTCCGTCCGGCGACCATTTGAGTCCGCACACCTCCTGTCTGTGGCCTTGGAGTACTCGGGAGGCTTGCACCGCTGGAAATTAGCAAAATTTTATGTTTAGTATGACTCATGGAAGGTTAACAACCTGGTTAATGTCGTATGCAATTTGTCAAGTGTCTCTAAACTTTATGTGACCTTGGCGATGGTAGGTCTAGAGAACTCGTGAGATACTATGTTTTTTTTTTCTGCTGGTGCTTTAGGCATTTGTTGCTAAAGGAGGCTACAAAAAACCCGGTACAAGTCAAAAATAAAGTTATTAGGACGATACGATAGAAGATTTTGGGGCACGTTATAAATTGCCCGCTGCTAGATCTCAGGTTTTAAGCATTTGTTGCTAAAAGTAGCTGCGAAAACCCGGTACAAGTGAAAAATTTAGCTATTAGGACGATTCGATAGAAGATTTTGGATCACGTTATAAATTGTCCGCTACTAGATCTCAGGTTCTAAATGCTACTTTCTATATTTGAGAATATTTTCTTAGAAAAAATACAAGCGCCTATAAATAATTTGACAGTGATTTGTTTGTCGAATAATAATCCGGCAATCAAATCACTGGCAAATTATTTCATTCGTTGTTGACACCTAACAGGATATTTTCGGATTGGGGAAATTTATTCGTGAAATGTATTTATTTATTTATTTAAACTTCATGCGCAAAGGTACAATGCCGTACTTAATGCCTTAGGCATTCTCTACCAGTCAACCAAGGGTGGTGAAGAGATAACATGGTAGGTGCATTGTTTAAACCGTGGAAAGCAAACAACAAAACAAAAAATAATACATATAGGCCTTTTAAATACATATGTTACATATATATCTTATATTACATACCTATATAAATATATATATCTATACTTAATATTATAAAGCTGAAGAGTTTGTTTGTTTGTTTGAACGCGCTAATCTCAGGAACTACTGGTTGGTATTGAAAAATTCTTTTAGTGTTGGATAGTCCATTTATCGAGGAAGGTTATAGGCTATATAACATCAAGCTACAACCAATAGGAGCCAAGCATAAATGAAAAATGTTGCAAAAAACGGGCCAAAATATTCCTTTTTGAGAGCTTTTGTTGCGTGCGCTGCGTAAACGGTTTAAGTTACGCAAATATAATGTATGATGGAATTATTCTTCTTTAAAAGTTCTAAAAAAAAGTCCGCGATAGCATATGTCTATCTTTTAAGATTGACTCACAATAGCAGCTTTTATGTTCTAAATTTTAATTAGATCGCCGCCGCCGCCGGTAGAAACAAAAGTTTACAGGTTACATTCGTATAGTAGTAAGTGTAGGTAGGGTAGGGTAGGTAAGGTAGGGTAGGGTAGATAGGGTAGGGTAGGTAGGGTAGGTGGGTAGGGTTATAGTTATGGTAAATAAAACAAATTGGGTAGGTATTAGGTAGGTAGGAGGTAGGTAGGTAGCCAGTTGACGGGAGCGAAGCCGCGGGGGTCAGCTAGTATATTAATAAAGTAACGAAAAGAAGTAATATTTACCTAGTCAGATAGATATCAGTATTACTACTACCAAAGTTCCCAGTCGGTAATTACGTCCTTATGCCTTTAACAATAAGGTTTTGAAAAGTGGTTGACTGGGCAAAATCACAGGAATACATGACCAAAGACTTTCACCATTAAACCTTTAGCAATAAAGGTTCAAAAATGATATTTTGGCAACATTCGGCGGTATACACGATCAGTCCAACTAGTATCATCATCTGCCTAGCCTTTTTCCCAACTATATTGGAGTCGGCTTCCAGTCTTACCGGATTCAGCTGAGTACCAGTGTTTTACATGGAGCGACTGCCTATCTGACCTCCACAACCCAGTAACTGGGTAACACGGTACCCCTTGGCAAGACTGGTGTCAGATCTCAAGCTTCTGACTACCCGTAACGACTGTCAAATATCTTTAAATGACAGCCGGGACCAACGACTTAACGTGCTTTTCGAGGCACGGAGGAAACTCGGTATGTTGAAATAGTCACCCATCCACGGACCGACCTCGTCAAGCGTTGCTTAACCTTGATGATCGACCCGTGCGGCTGTTATTATTTAGCCACGAGCTCATCAGTCCAACTAGTATAACAACCATAAACAAGGAGGAATAAGATAAAAATCTTTCTAAACATCTCTGCGAACATGTATTTACTAACAAGAACGCTGCATGGCCGCATGGGCGCACGCTACATGGGCCAACATGGGCCAGTTAACTCAATGCACCGTAAGGGCTTGCGATGGGAAGTAACTGTACGCAGTATTATATTACGGAAGATGGTAAGTACTTGCTAGATCGTGTTTAGGTTGTAGACCTTCAATATAGAAGTGTGAATGTGAGGCCTTTGTGGAGTATCTATACCTACGCAGTATCGTGTGATAAGTGCGCGTTGAAATTGTGAGTCGGGATTATATTTATTAAGTAAAAGTATGAATAAAATTCTCATTTATTAACAGACTAGGTTCTGCGAGCGGCTTCGCCTGCGTGTATGTCAGACATTATACGAAGGGAACCCGGGATAAGAATTATCCTATGTGCTATTCCAGACTATAATCTATCTCTGAGCCAAATTTCATCCAGATCCGTCCAGCCGTTTGAGCGTGAAGAAGTAACAAACATACACACACACATTCACAAACTTTCGTCTTTATAATATTAGTGTTATGCGAAAGTTTGGATGGATGTATGTTTGTTACTCAATCACGCCAGACCGGCTGATCCTATCTAGATGAAATTTGGCATAGAGATAGATTATAGTCTGGAATAGTACATAGGCTTTTTATCCCGGTAAAATGAACGATTCTCTTGGGCTATTTTCTCACATTTAGTATTAAGTATTAGTTAGTAGTATTATAGTAAGAATTTTTTCTGTTTCTGCATTTATCACACAACTACACTCACAATTGACCTGCCACCCATTCAAAGTGGCCTGTTTGTTCACATTTTATGATTTTAAGTTTTGAGTACTCGATTAAGTATTTATGATTATAAGGTATGCAGCACCTAGGCATTTAAAGGTGGCGGTAGCTAATGAAATGCTAACTACCCACTTAAGGGCCTACATCCGCTTTAGTGCCGTAAAACGGTAACTTTCTAAAGCATACTCCTTAGTAACGGCTCGGTCAAAAGGTTTGAAAAAAAAAATATTATTGTTTCATGTCTATTATTTTTGGTATACACATGGTTTTTTCGTACAACCAATAGTATTGCTTTAAAAAAAATTAACAACTCGCTATTTTTTCGCTACTTTTGGATACTCCTTCAAAACGACTTGGATATTTGAAAATATTTTTACACAGAAAAATTGATGGCTGGAATTTCTTCATAACTAACATAGCATATGTAAATCAAATAATATTTTGCAAACAAAACTGCTCAAAAGGAGGTTCAATATTGATATTTTGGCATCGAGCGGGCGCCCGGCCAGTACTGCGTTAACATTGGGGCGTATATATCGCCTTAAAGCTGTAAACCGATTAGAATGAGAGTAAAATGTTGATAGTCAATTTTTGTGCCATTTTTGTCGCAAAAAAAACTGCAAAAGGGTGCACCTTCTTCGAAGTTTTAGGCATAATTAATATTGGACGGTTAATTTTGTCGAATGAGTATAACTGAAAACCAGAGAACCGTTCAAGTAAAGAACGAAATTACCACATTTCCTGTCGAAAAAAAAAACTAAAAACATTTTTCGTACGACCAAATTTTGTTTTAGTCGCTAAATTGCAATATGCACTCAAAACCTTTCATGACACGATCACCGTATCACACAATAAGAACATTCTTTATTAATAAAGTGCATAATACAGCGTCAGTTCTCACAAGACCCACAACCTCTTCTAAATGAAGACAACTTTAAGTGAATATTTACCAACAAGATCATTGTACGATTTATCTCGATGCACCGTAATGCAATGTACATGTCAAGTATCTACACTGAGACCTACGGTGTAAACTCACGAGCATGAATATGTACATACTTTGTGAAATTCGAATGTGAATTTTATATCTAAACTATTACGATGAAGAGGTATGATTGTAAGAGATAATCGCCAAGTACTAATCTGTTTAGGAAAATTATTACGCAGATAGAACAAGCAAAATTAAAAAAAAAACTCAACACATTTTTATTACATGTTTTTAAACTACATTTGAGCAGTGGTGGCCCAGGGATATCGGCTGCGACTTACAAGTTGTAGTTCGTATTATTTCATCACCACTGCTCTTAAAACGGTGAAGGAAAACATCGTGAGGAAACCGGCATATCCTAGAACCTAAAATTCCGTTCCGTTTTGAGAGCAGTGGTGATGAAATAATTTACACAAAGTAAAGCGCAGTAAGTCGCAGCCGTTACCACTAGGCCACCATTGCTCTCTAAAAACGACGCACAAAAACACACTTAAGGTTACACTAGTCGAAAATTCTTCCATACAAACGTAGTCTAGGGATTATTCCACTGTTTGACGATGTACGTTCAAAATAGAAAGTATTATCAATTTGTCTCATCATTATCTAGCCCTGTATGTCATTATGTAGTGTTTTACATGGAGCGACTGCCTATCTGACCTCCACAACCCAATAACTGGGTAACACGGTACCCCTTGGCAAGACTGGTGCCATATCTCAAGCTTCTGACTACCCGTAACGACTGTCAAAGATCTTCAAATAACAGACGGGACCAACGGCTTAGCGTGCTTTCCGAGGCACGGAGGAAACTCGGTATGTTGAAATGGGCATCCATCCACGGACCGACCTCGTCAAGCGTTGCTTAACCTTGATGATCGACCCGAGCGGCTATTATTATTTAGCCACGAGCTCCAATACAGTACCAAATACAGTACCACTACATACCAAAGAAAATCGTGTCCGCGCCCACTCGACCCACTTAGACTAGGTCGAGTGGGCCCGGAAAATCATTGTTGAATTTAGCTGTTTATAAATTCTTATGCTCTTCAGTGTACATGTCAAAGTATCTACAAAAGTACTAAGTATAACACCGACCGCCGCATAATTGCATTGTCGTTGAACTCGCAAAGTCGTGAGCGCAAGCCTTTGAGGTGCAACGGGGCTTGGAAAATGATTCTCAAACTTGGAAACTAATTGCGGCTCCGTATGATATCAAAATACCAACCAGTAATTGTGGCATTGCGGGGCAAAGCACTTTTAAGTTGTATAACAAGTCTTTACTCCACTGAATAAATAAGGCTAGTTTATCAAAATTATTTTAATCAGTTCTTAATTGAGGAAAATTGTTTTTTAAATCGTGCTGACAGAATTTGAGTAATTACGTTTTTTATTGTAAGGAAAAAGAAACATCCTTAAGGTTACACTAGTCGATTTTTTTTCCATACAAACGTAGTCTAGGGATTATTGCACTGTTTGACGATGTATGTTCAAAATAAAAAGTGACATCAATTTGTCTCATCATTATCTAGCCCTGTATGGAAGCGAAAAAGTAAAAAAAGAAAATGTTTGAAAGTTATGAGCGTCGAAAGTTCCACATTTGGACACTAATTTTAACGTATTTTTGGGCGCAAATAAATACCATAAGAAGACGGAAAATTGTAAAACGGCCTCCATACAGGGATAGATTAGTAGTTCAACAATGCATATATGTTTATTTTTAACAGATAGATTTAGTAGTTTTTCATGATATGTAGACTGCCAAAGGTCTGTTTATAAAATTTCGCGCGCTCCGTTTCGTCCTAAATCATTATCCATTTCGCTACAAATTTGCAAACGTGTGTATTCGTACACGAACTAGCTCCCTACTGCTCATCACAGCATCTATCTCTTCCGCACGTGTTGTCTGTCGGTTGGTATAAAATGTATTTAAACCCCGCGCACAAAATAGTTCGTGCCGTCGACTAGTGTACCTACCCTTAACGGAACTATATACATTTTTGAACAAACTATAATACCAGTTGACAATTTACGCCAAACCAATCCTCGGGCTGGCGAATTGCAGAAATGTTCTAAACTTTGAGGACCGCTGTTCTTATAGCAAGTAATTAAACGGACGGGTACTTAAGAGCTGTCACAACCTTTGTCTGACTAAACCGTCTGTCTCTACAACAATGTAAGCAGGCGCTTTGGTTAAATTTAACTATCGTGCTGCTCGGTGCTAGGTACGCTAAAACCTAGACCTTTACTGTTATTGCTAAACGCCTTGGTGGGCTTGCGCACATAGAGCCTATACTGGTACAACGTTCAAGTTGCTCCTAGCCTAACCGAAGGGCCTTCCGCCGATTTAGTGCCGTAAAACGGTTACTTACGGCCCGCAAAAGCATTTAAGGTTACACTAGTCGAAAATTCTTCCATACAAACGTAGTCTAGGGATTATTCCACTTTTTGACGATGTACGTTCAAAATATGAAATGATATCAATGTGTCTCATCATTATCTAGCCCTGTATAGAAGCGAAAAAGTAAAAAAAGATAATATTTGAAAATTATGACCGTCGAAAGTTTCACATTTCGACACTAGTTTTAACGCATTTTTGGGCGCAAATAAATACCATAAGAAGACGGAATATTGCAAAACGGCCTCCATACAGGGATAGATTAGTAGTTCAATAATGCAAATAATTTTATTTTGAACAGATAGATTTAGTAGTTTTTTCATGATATCTAGACTGCCAAAGGTCTGTTTATAAAATTACGCGCGCTCGGTTTCGTCCTAAATCATTATCCATTTCGCTACAAATTTGCAAGTGTATTCGTACGCGAACTAGCTTCCTACTGCTCATCACAGCATCTATCTCTTCCACACGTGTTGTCGGTTGATATAAAATACATTTGAACCCCAAAATAGTTCGTGCCGTCGACGCTGATGGTTCTTCGACATGAATAGTACATGACCCGCGACAATTATATTTTGACGGTACAGACCCCAGAAGTATAAAACAGATTCAATTTAGTAGAATAATAGACGCATAGGTAAAGAAGCCAGCTAGACTAGCCGCGTAGTTCATGATTGTGTTGCGGGTCGCGGGCGCGCGGCACTTAGAAGCGTGGTGAAGTGAGAGGCTCTCACGTCTACCATAGCAGGGCCCTTCGAATAAAAGTTAAATTGTAATTTTTAACACTTATGCAACTGTGTAATGCTGTAATGTTTTTATATGATTAAAAGTTTCAACACAAAATGCATTTTTCCTATAATTCTGGCCCTCCTCAGAAAATTTCTTCAACTTCCCCCCCCCCTCCCCCCCTTAAAGGCCGTACCCTGACCAAAAAATCAGCATGAGATATGAGCATTCCTATTGGCCTAGCGGCACTGGTGGCGCATGAATTACGGTAGTGAATACGCCCAGATTTTAGAATAAAATCTTCATAAAATCGAATATTGGTCTTTTGAAAAAAATAAAAATTACAAAATGTTCGTTATCAAATTGTCTGTCCATTAGTGTTAGTATTATAAATAATTAATGAACACTTTACGAGGAGATGCATGCTATCAATAATTATTACTCATTTTTATGTTGTTGTTGGAAGGAGATTAGTGATACTTAACCCCTTTAAAAAAAAAGTGTACTACCATTTTAGAATCAACATTATGTAGAAATTTAATGAATTTTTATTAATTGATGTTTCCTTTTAAATAAAGAGTAGATAGCTCTTAAAAACTGCACAAATTTCGAGTAGCGCGGCGTTTTGCTCGGGGAGGCGCCTTAAGGCCGTACCCTGACCAAACAATCAGCATGAGATATGAGCATTCCTATTGGCCTAGCGGCACTGGTGGCGCATGAATTACGGTAGTGAATACTCCCAGATTTTAGAATAAAATCTTTATAAAATCGAATATTGGTCTTTTGAAAAAAATAAAACTTACAAAATGTTCGTTATCAAATTGTCTATCCATTAGAGTTAGTATAAAAAATAATTAATGAATACCTTACGAGGAGATGCATGCTATCAATAATGAATTCACATTTTTATGGTTATGTTGGAAGGCGATTAGTGACACATATACATCTTTGAATAAAAAAGTGTACTACAATTTTAGAATCAACATTATGTAGAAATTTTATGTATTTTTATTAATTGATATTTCTTTTTAAATAAAGAGTAGATAGCTCTTAAAAACTGCACAAAATTTGACTAGCGCGGCGTTTTGCTCGGGGACGCGCCTTAAGAAAGTTTGCCCACCTCTGTTCTAAAGCATACTCCTTAGCAACGGCTAGATTAAAAGTATTGAAAAAAATATATCTATCAAATCTATCTATTTAATACCTTTAAACGAGCAACTAAGTTATATATTCTTGTAAATGTATATGTACTTGTCCAGATTTGAACCCCACGACCTCAAGCACGAGAGGTGATGACCACGACACACAAGTGACATGGGACAAAGCCAGGGAGATGAGGATTTTAAATAAAACAACTATTAACCAACAATTAGAGTAAGGAACTTATCAGCCTAAGTTTTAGAGACCAAGAGGCCACCGAGAGGGAGACGACGGCCAAAGAAAAGATGGATGGACTGAGTGAGGAGTGATATGAAAGAAAAGGGAGTCAGTGATAGCTTGGATGGGACGGTATGGAGGAAGAAAACGTGTTCAAGTAGCATGGGACAGCCTCCGCTTTCGATCAGCCAATGACGAAATTCAAGAAGATTATTTGAGGCAAAATTTAACAGGTTGGTTCTACTTACGTGCTGTCCTTGTATCTCTTTGCCGTATATGTCTATCTCTGGAGCCGGAACTGAGCATATCTCCGTTCCACGCCAGAGCGCCCACCCGAGCTATGTGTCCCTGGAGTTTGGTCACCTGAAGAAAATTTACACATTAGTTAAATACCAAGAACTGGGTAATTGGTAATTCATCATCATCTGCCTAGCCTTCTCCCAACTATATTGGGGTCGGCTTCCAGTCTTACCAGATTCAGCTAAGTACCATTTTACATGGAGCGACTGCCTATCTGACCTCCACAACCCAGTAACTGGGTAACACGGTACCCCCTTGGCAAGACTGGTGTCAGATCTCAAGCTTCTGACTACCCGTAACGACTGTCAAAGATCTTCAAATAACAGCCGGGACCAACGGCTTAACGTGCTTTCCGAGGCACGGAGGAAACTCGGTATGTTGAAATGGTCACCCATCCACGGACCGACCTCGTCAAGCGTTGCTTAAGATTGATGATCGACCCGTGCGGCTGTTATTATTTAGCCACGAGCTGGGTAATTGGTAATTCATAATTAATACAGTTTTAATAAGATCTGCTTTAATGTACGTTCTAAATGATAATTATATTTCATTTGATAAGCTAGTGTGTGTTGCCAGTGATGACATATGGCTTTGAGACGTGGTCGCTTACAATGGGCATCATCAAAAGTTTGTCACTCAAAGGGCAATGGAGAGGGCTATGCTCGGAGTTTCCTTGCGTGATCGAATCAGAAATGTAGAGATCCGCAAGAGAACCAGAGTTATCGTCATAACCTGAAGAATTGCCAAACTTAAGTGGCAGTGGGCAGGGCACATTGCTCGCAGAACGGATGGCCGATGGGGCAGAAAGGTTCTGGAGTGGCGACCGCGAACCGGAAGCGTTGCTTTGGAAGGCCTCCCACCAGGTGGACTGATGACCTGGTGTAGGTTGCGGGAATCCGCTGGTTGCAAGACGCACGGAACTGGTCAATGTGGCGACGTTTGGGGGAGGCATAATATATGTCCAGCAGTGGACGTCTTTCGGCTGATATGATAATAATGAAGAAGTTAGAAGAAAAGCGCGTAAATACATCGCATCAAGTTGGCGAAAAACTATGGTGTTATTCTGTAAAACTATGGTGCAATTTTGAACGTTACATTAAAATATACAAGGCATAAAAATTGATTCTACCGTGTATACCGTGTTATTGATATTGTGTATTGATTATACCGTACATAAATAAAGCAGAGATAGAGCAGTGGTGGCCCAGTGGTATCGGCCGCGACTTACAAGTTGTAGGTCGTGGGTTCGAGCCCGGGCAGGCACTTTACTTTGTGTAAATTATTTCATCAGCACTGCTCTCAACCGTTTTGCCAACCGGCATGTCCTAGAACCAAGCATTCGAAGACATGTGACATCCACCAACCCGCACTGGGCCCGCATGTTGGGTTACGGCCCGTTCCCTCTCACAGAGAGGAGGACTGTGTCCCAGCAGTGGGAACATTAATAGGCTGATATATACAATAGGTTATGCAGACGACCTCGCAATCCTCGTACCTGGGAAGGTGACTGGTACAATCTGCAACCTTACTCAGCAAGCACTACGTATAGTGGAGCGATGGTGCAGGGAGTATGAACTATCAGTAAACCCCACTAAAACTGAAATGGTCATGTTCACCCAGAAAAGGGCACTAGGCCCCTTCCGCCTGCCCAAGCTGTTCGATACAGAGCTCCAGCTCTCCAACGAGGTCAAGTATCTGGGAGTCATCCTTGACAGCAAGCTGAACTGGAGCAGGCATTTAGACAATAAGTTAGACAGGGCCTGTATCACCTTCTGGCAATGCAGGAAAATGATAGGTAAGAAGTGGGGCCTATCCCCTAAGATTATACTCTGGCTTTACAGTGCGGTGATCCGGCCCATGATCACCTATGGGGCCGTGGTCTGGTGGCCTCGCACTAAACTAACCACAGCCATGAACAAGCTACAGCGTATGCAGAGACTGGCATGCATGGCGACTACGGGCTGCATGAGGACTACGCCGACCGCAGCCCTCGAGGCTATGCTGGGACTTCCCCCTCTGCATCTGTTTATACAGCAGGAAGCGACGATGGCAGCCGTACGTTTAAAGACACTGGATCTCTGGGGTAAGAGAGGGACTCAACACACCGCTCTGCTCGAGGGTCTCCACCACGAAATTCCAATGACTGGAGCCATTAATGACCGTATACCCAAGAAAGTCATTTTTGATAAAAAATACAAAATCCAGTTACACGAGGATAGCCGCTGCGAGGGGCTGCGCCCCGATGAGCTGCGGATCTTCACAGACGGATCCAAGACAGGTACAGGCACGGGTGCGGGAGTCTTCTCGGAGGACCTAAATATCCGTTTAGCCAAACCACTGGGGATCCACAACACGGTGTTCCAGGTTGAATGCTTGGGCATTTCCATGGCGGCCTCTGCGGTCCTGGCTAGGGAGGTAAAAGAATTCCCTATACGTATACTTTCGGACAGCATGGCCGTCCTGCAAGCACTAAACAGCCACACGGTCAACTCGGGGCTGATTTACGAGTGTCATCAGCGCCTGAACCAGGTCGGTATGAACAATAAAGTAACCATTCAATGGATTAAAGGACACAGCGACTCCCGGGGGAACGACGCTGCGGATGAGCTCGCCCGAAGGGGCTCAAATATGGAACCGGTAGGCCCGGAGCCCATAGTGCCCTTGCCCTTCGGGTATCTACGCGGTCTGGTAAGAAAACGCACCAGGGATCAACACAGCAAGCTATGGACTGACCATAGCGAATGCAGGCAGGCCAAGGAGGCACTACCCCTCATTGACGGCCGTTTCACGAAAAAGATCCTACGACTGACAAAGTCACAGTTGCGTGCGGTCACTGCCGTAACAACTGGACATGGGACCTTTAATAAGCACCTCTTTGTCATAGGTATCACGGACAGCCCACTCTGCAGAGCTTGCATGGTGGAGGAAGAGACAGCAGCACACCTGCTCCTAAGCTGCCCTGTAATCGCTGGTTACAGGGCCAAACACTTCGGAAACCCAGGTACCCTGCAGGAGGTAGTCGGCAGCACCAGGGCGCTGCTGGCCTTTCTCGAGGAGCTGGGATGGATCGAATGATGCGACTGTATCTCACCCGTACGCAAAATACGCGCTTGGTCGTGGAGTTGCGGAGACAGCCCGTCTAAACTAAACTAAACTAAACTAGGCTGATGATGTGATGTGATGTGTGATATGAAACATACGTTTATATATTTTTGAAATCACCTCTTAAAACCTATTATTTTAATACCCCTCACGATGGAAGAAATTTAGGCCCTACAATATGGCGGTCAAACGCCGCCATTTTTCTATTTTCCAATTTTAATGTAGCTAGTGACACTCGCAGAGTTAAGACGAAGCGATGACGTTAGAACCATCAAACTCGACAAACGCGTTTGGTCTCTAGAACGCCACATAAGAACAAACATACATACATAGACTGATAAACACATAACCCTCCTTCGGCAGTCGGGTAAAAAGATGCTTCTCATCGTTTAAATTGCAAAATCAAGACAATTGAAGACTCGTCAACATACCATCAGTCTTGACAAAATCTTACAATCCCTAAAAGACTGCGCCTGATATAAATAGTGATGCTACCAAACTGTCCTTTCAAGATCTATAAATAGATATACTCGACATGAATAAATCTATGCGACATTGACGAATGAGCACAACAGTCTTGACAATTTATACACGAATAACCAACAGTTTATTTTAATAAATCAAGAACTACTTTACCTAGGAAACTGTGAGATCAGAAGTTAATATCCTAGGAATAAATCGAGTTATAAATTACGCCTAGAGCGTAGGCAGTGTTCTAATAAAACTTATGCATCCGTGTCTCAAGTCCGCGGATGCATAACTTATCGAACCAACACAAAACTGGTTGCTCCATCTGATTGCTAATTAGACATTCAGGCTATAAAGACCATAATTTTACCAATTAACTATGGTCACACCTGAATACACAGAATAAAATTTATTGTATTGCTACCTAATCTTCTCAAAATTATAGAAATAAAACTTCCCACATAATTTTCTTCTAAATTAATTTGAATAAATTCTCGATTGTTTATTTCATTAATTTGTTTCTGTCTCGTCAAATTTATATATTTCATTTGAGCGATAAAATGCACTTATGTGGCCGTCTGGTATCACTTCTGGTTTTATATATATATAGACCTGGAAAGTACCGTTCAGTTGATCTAGCTCTAAGGGCAAAGAGTGCATTCGTGCATTGCCTCCTTTAGAGACACTTGTAAGCAATAATATTGATTTAAGGTTACACTAGTCGAAAATTCTTCCATACAAACGTAGTCTAGGGATTATTCCACTGTTTGACGATGTACGTTCAAAATAAAAAGTGATAACAATTTGTCTCATCATTATCTAGTCCTGTATGGAAGCAAAAAAGTAATAAATTGTAGTTCTAAAAACTAAAAAACACGCTTTAATGGTAAGGATAATGGGACAAACTGTTTAAATTATTGCATTGTCATCGGTCCTTGATAAGTGTGCAAAGTTTCAAATCAATCCAACGTTTTGAAGTGGGTGAAAATCACGTTCAAAGATTCCGTTACATTGATACATTGTTACATTGATACATTGTTACATTGATACATTGATACATAGATACATACATACCAAGCTAATAAAAGCGTGTTAAAAAAAGAAAATATTTGAAAGTTATGAGCGTCGAAAGTTCCAAATTTCGACACTAATTTTAACGCTATTTTGGGAGCAAATAAATACCATAAGAAGACGGAAAATTGCAAAACGGCCTCCATACAGGGATAGATTAGTAGTTCAACAATGCAAATTTTTTTTTTTTTGAACAGATAGATTTAGTCGTTTTTTCATGATATCTAGACTGCCAAAGGTCTGTTTATAAAATTTCGCGCGCTCGGTTTCGTCCTAAATCATTATCCATTTCGCTACAAATTTGCAAAAGTGTGTTCGTACGCGAACTAGCTTCCTACTGCTCATCACAGCATCTATCTCTTCCGCACGTGTTGTCGGTTGATATAAAATGCATTTTAACCCCGCGCACAAAATAGTTCGTGCCGTCGACTAGTGTATCCTTAATGATACACTGTGACATTCAGATATCCGATCGAAATCACTTACATTGTATTTACATAATGATCGTGATGATAACTCACAGTGTATGCGTGTAAGGTGCAGTATTGCAATTCTCATTACAGCGTTATTTTGGATCTACAAAGAGTTAGTTAGGGAAAAAAATATTCTTTTTTTTTTTTTAATCAAGCTCTTTTTGTGTTCTTCCCTTTCATTTGATACCCGTATCAAATAGCAAAAAAAATAGCTAGTCCGCCATCTTGGGCCATCCGCCATATTGGATTTAGAATGACGTCACTTAGCTAACCATGCAATGTCATCCAAACTAAACGTGTATGCAAAATTTTATCTTATTCGGTTGAGGATAACTGCTTTAAAATTCAGTTGCAAGATTTGACCCGAACATACACATTGCACTCATTTGGATTATTTAAGGAAGAATTATTATTTTCCTCTCATTATTTTGAAATCCCAAACAGCGGCAAACATGCCTGGTCCTCTTGTCATAAGATGATCAGACCCTACATTCACAAATCTAACCAGCGACAGATAATATAATATTAATATGCTAGCATATAGATGGCTCATCCCATACAATGAAACCGTGCCGACGTAACTAGCGTTTTTCATCTGATTAAGGCGCCGATTCCCTTGTGTAGCTGTTTTTAAAATGAGAATCACGTCTAAATGGCTAGTCGTAATTTTTTGAAAAATATTTATGTTATATTAGACTATTTTCTTAATAATTTGATCTGAGCAAATTTTGAGTTTTTTCTACAACATAGTGTAATTAATTTGTAAAGTTATGTCTAAAACGGACAAAAACACGACAATCACACCAAAACCGCTGGGCGTATTTTAATGAAATTGACACCATCCCAAAGACAATTTAATTATCTACATTTTGATCTGAGCTTTTTTTTTTAAAGTCGTAGAATAATAAGAAAAGTACAAAAAACTACAAAATTTCGGGTCGCGCGGGTGTGAAACGAGTGCGCGTTTTGTTCCCTCAAGGTCGTTGGCGTTAGTCGTCGTCTTAAGATGATCTGATTGACGTTCCAGGGCTACTTGGCTACAGGGCACTTGATGGTGTTAGTAGCGACTTGCAAGTAAAAGAGTTTGAGTTCGTGACTATTTTTCTTAAAATACAGTGACGATTTGTTTTATAGTATTTTTTGCACGTTTTTACTATTTCATTGTACCAAAATGTGTTACAATACAAAGAAAATAAATTGTAGTTCTAAAAACTAAAAAACACGCTCTAATGGTGAATTGAACTAAAAAGTCGCTAATCCTGAAGATCTTGTTAAGGCTAATGGGATAAACAATTTAAACGCGCACGGTAGAATCAACTTATATTACTTGTAAATTTAAATTTTTGTTGACTTTCAAAAGTGCCGCTTATTGGCCTAGCTGAATAAATGTATTTGACTTTGACTTTGACTAAATTATTGCATTGTCATCGGTCCTTGATAGGTGTGCAAAGTTTAAAATCAATCCGACGTTTTCAAGGGGGTGAAAATCACGTTCAAAGATTCCGTTACATTGATACATAGATACATACCAAGCTAATAAAAGCGTGTTAAAAATCGAGTGCTTCAGAAATTTTAAACCGCGCCATCAATGGAATCAATTTTAAATGATCCATTCAAATAATCTTTAAAATGTGAAATAAGAGCACAATCTCAATAATATTATAAAGGCGAAAATTTGTGAGAGTGTGTGTGTGTGTGTTTGTTACTTCTTCACGCTCAAACGGCTGTACGGATCTGGATGAAATTTGGCACAGAGATAGATTATACCCTGGCAAAGTACATAGGCTTTTTTTATATCCCGGTATAATGTGCCTTTGAGATTATAAAACATTTTTCACGTGGGCGAAGCCGCTGGCAGAAGATAGTTTAGTAAAGATTTTAGTAAAAAAAAAAATTGTCATCTTACCTCCTTATTAACAGCAACATCCCAAACGCTGATATGCCCCTTCTGCGTCCCAACTGCCACTAAATGCCCCCGTTCGCTCCACGCGACTGACGTCACAGCATTGCCTTCAGAGGACAGGTCACACAGCCGCGTCACCTGGCAAACATCACCGATAGTTGTTAACTTTACGAGAAATGGACGCCAAATATTTGTATACTATACGGGTTAATGCCTTGGTAAGTAGTTTTAAGGAGCAGTAAAAAAAATAGTGCAAATATGCATGATAAAAATAAAATTAGTTTTTTAGGGTTCCGTACACTAAGGGTAAAAACGGTACCCTATTACTAAGACTGCACTGTCCGTTTGTCTGTCTGTCACCAGGCCTGTCTGTCTGTCTCATGAACCGTGATAGCTAGACAGTTGAAATTTTCACAGTTTACACTAAAAACAGAATAAAATAAATATTTAAGTGGGGCTCCCATACAACAAACGTGATTTGGTTGCCGTTTTTGAGATAATGGTTCGGAACCCTAGGTGCGCGTGTCCGACTCGCACTTGATCGGTTTATTTTCACTATACAATATAAGCATTTTAACCCCGCGCACAAAATAGTTCGTGCCGTCGACTAGTGTACCCTTAACCTGCTTTTTATGATGTTGAACAACCTAATATACGGTATGGTATCCCATAAAAAATTACTCATCGTATTTGGGTACTATTGTGTGCCATCCCCATAAACTCTGGTGTTCTCAAGCACCAAGTAATTAACACTACACTGCAACACCTAGAAACACGTATTATTTTAGACATTCAAAAGTTCCGTTTTAATGGCGTCATTGAAATTGAATTAGATATCTACGTCTATCAAGAATTCGAGCTATCTCGTGCACGAAAACATAAGCCCTTAATGAGGTAACAAATTAACTTGTTAAGGCCTTACCTTGACCAAAAAATCAGTATGAGATATGAGCATTCCTATTGGCGTAGCGGCACTGGTGGCGCATGAATTACGGTAGTGAATACGCCCGCCCGCCAAAACAAATAAAACTTACAAAATGTTCGTTATCAAATTGTCTATCCAATAGTGTTAGTATAAAAAATAATTAATGAACACTTTACGAAGAGATGCATACTATCAATAATTATTTCAAATTTTTATGGTTTTGTTGGAAGGAGATTAGCGACACATATACCTCTTTAAAAAAAAAAGTTTACTACCAATTTAGAATCAACATTATGTAGAAATTTAATGTATTTTTATTAATTGATATTTCTTTTTAAATAAAGAGTAGATAGCTCTTAAATACTGTACAAAATTCGACTAGCGCGGCGTTTTGTTCGGGGAGGCGCCTTAAAGTACTGTGAAGGCATCAACCTGAGTGGGTACTTTAGTGGCATCATCCTACAGATAGTGGAAACGCCGCGAGGTTCACCGGCATTCCTATCTTAAATCTAGTAAAACACGAGCATTTGATTATATGTTTGCTGCATGCAATCAAACACGCCTGTTTCGTGCAAAAACATATTTTAATTTTCCTACATTAGAAGTCTCTTATTTTTACTCAACAAAAATGATTGGCACTACTCGTAATTTCAATTTAAGAATGTTTGCGATGCTTTTTTCTGAACAAATTTGCAAGCGTTCAGTTTTTTTGCGAAAGCCAAACTTCATCGGCAGGTTAATTGAAAACTGAAGTCGAACGAATAGCTGAACACAACTAGATTTACTAGGTCCCCTAAAACGCAAATATTTAAGGCGTATATATACCCCAATTTTAACGCTGTACTAACCTGGCGCCCGCTCGGAGCCAGAATATCAATATTGTACCTACGTTTGGACAATTGCTTTGCAAAATATTCTTTGATGCAATGCAATTTTTCTGTGTAAATATATTTTTTTAACATCCAAGTCGTTTTGGAGGAGTATCCAAAAGTAGCGAAAAAAATATCGTGTTGTTAATTATTTTTTAAAGCAAAACTATTAGTTACACGAAAAAAACATGTTTCACAAATAATGTACATGGTTCAAAAATATTTTTTCAAACTTAACTTAGCCGTTACTAGTGCTTTAGAAAGTAACCGTTTTACGGCTTAAAGTTGTGCAAGGCCCTTAAGTATTCTATTCAAATTAAACTATGCTACATTTGAAATAACATTAGAATTTTTTACAACCCATTTTTACAGTCCGTTCAACCGATTTTGAGTTCTATCCCGTAAACATAAGGATGTCATAAAAAGCATAAACCTGTTACCAAAACTAACTGTTTAATACAGCTGCCATTTGCCATATCACTAACGCAATAGAAGTCAAAATCGGTTGAACGGGCTTTAAAATGGGATTATTTAATGTTTTCTCAAATGGAGTCACGATCGGCAATTTCTCGCATTTATAAAACAAATCTACTTGATGACCTTCAATAGAATGCATCAAGACCTCGGTGTCTTTCGATGACATTATTTAAGGCGATCAATATCGACGTTGATCGACCGCAAACTAGTGGCACCTTTCAATCATGATCAGCAAGTAGCAGTTCCCTGCTGCTAGTCTAGTTGACTGGACGAGAATGCCTTAGGACATTAAGTCCGCCTACCCACGTTGTGCTTTTTTTTGCTAGCCTGATCTGTCCTACTCCTGGGAAAAGACCCCCCACCACTCCTTCCACCTTTCACGAGCCCATGCTTCTTCAGACGTGGTCGCGACCCCGCCTCTCTGCCACAGACACAGAGCACCAGGGGGGTGACCATAAGCTCTTAGAGCGGTATCAATTTGATATCGAGTAAGTGGCAGATGTATACAAGTCAGATACATCTGTCCCTAATTCGATCTCAAATTGATACCGCACCCCCCTGATCTATACATTAAGTTTAAAATAAACAACCTGGTTAAGGTTGCGGACCGGTCAATGTGGCGACACTTGGGGGAGACCTATGTCCAGCAGTGGACGTCTTTCGACTGAAATGATGATGAAATAAAGTATATCTTTGAGCTTTACCTGGCTTGTACAAGCACTCCACAAGTAAACGCAGCTCCCGAGCCCCACGCTGAGCACATTCTGCGCAGACCAGTCGACCAGGTTCAGGTAGAAGTCGTCCTGCAACTCGGGCGCATCCAGCACCTTGAACGGTATCCTCGATATCTTCCGCGTGGCCTTCCTGGGGGAGCGCAGTAGCTTCTCCGACTTCGCTGATATTGGGGACAGGCTGTACGGTGATGGGTCTATGTTTTCCTGAGAAAGAAATGGAGATTTAGTGTGCTGTTTATTTTTTAAGGTGTCTGAACTATTTATGAAACAGTTAAAACTTAAAAGTCTTAGTGAAAATTAATAACGCGTGAATAATGGACGCAAAGCTTTCTCATTTAATCTGAGATGTAACGTTGAAAACGACAATAAAAACACACTGTAAAGTAATTCTCAGAACGACTAAAAATAAAACACATGTACTTGCAACTTTTAATATGCGAATAAATGAGCAATTCCATGTAGCAAAACCTGTTCATTATAGCCATGTGGAATTATGTACCGAAAACCTCAAAAAAAACGCAGAGCTGGACATAAAAACTGGCAAAAACTAAGAAAATGTACGAAAAGATGCAACGTCTAACGTAGTTAATAACTATAATAATCGTTTTTTAATAACACGTTTGATTATAAAGCAATAATAACTAAATATAGATAAAGTTTTTACATGGTGGTATCAGCATTACAATGAACGGTAGTCAATAAACAGCCATTACGAAAAGCTGTCTATCTTGACAATCTCATTAAAAAAGTAATAAAAAAAAACTCATTACAGATCTGACCACAGCAACAATAGATAAAGATTTCTGTATAAACTCTCAAAAAAATTACACAAGTCATTTCAAGTGAAATAATAAGTAATTAAACTGCCAACTAAACGTGAGCAAAGAACATAAAGTAAAAAGAACGTATTCATCAAAAGAGCAAAAATATTAGATGGTGTTAAAGTTATAAATGTTGCAGAAGTAATTAGCTATACAACAGTCGTAAAACAGAAACATGCGAGCACTATAGATGATGATGATGATTATACAAAAACTATTGACAAATTGAATCTGTTAATTTCAACACTACATGCTATAGCATCAAACAATATATTTTGATGAATCCTAATCTACACAAAAAAATAATAAAATACAAGACGCATGCACACGAAACAATCGCCACAAGAGGTAAAAGATCTGCAAATTAAGCATGACGAAACTCGCAAAAAAAGCTTATGACCTAACAATAAAAAACCTACCTAGACTTTATTACGACTTTTTTAAAGTCTCTGTAAATCTAGAGTTGAATGCAAAAATATTCAAATTGGTTTATGCAAAACTGCTTTTTGAGCCGTCTGGAAATGGAGATAAACGGGCCGATTACGATAGAGTTTACGAAAAAGTTAGAGCTCTTACAAGGAAACAAATTGTAACTCCTGAAGCTTAACACAGGCCTTGAAAAGTTCGCCCACCTAAGCCTTTTGTCAGAAACGAACGAATAAAAAGACACTGAAAAAAAAAACGCAATAAACTTAACGTGTATCTGTCTGATAGCGTCTCGATTTGTCAGCGATTTTTTTACGGCACGCTTTCAATTAATCATTAGAATAATTCCTATACAGCGCATTTTGATTGGACTTATTGACGACCGGAATTAGAATCACCTGATGATATATCTGCCACTGCTACCATTCGTCTATCGAACACAACGCGTCTCAAGATTAATATCGCTACGTATCTACGCTTCACTTATAATAGCAAACACAGTAATTCGTCAAGAGCGTCTGTTTGAGAGGAACAATTATTTACAGAGATATAAAACTTGCATTTATTTTGTTTATTGCCGTCCGAAATGAGTATGTTGACATTTTTAATGCGAATTTTCGCACCGACAAACGTCGCGTGAAATTCTAAGTATTCTACTGCAAAAAAGTGCAGAATTTCGTTAAACCCACGGCAGTTCAGTGTCCGTGAACCCGCTTTTATTACGGACTCCTAAGTAATCTAGATGAATAACACCTTCATAAAGAGACTCAAATTTCCTGAGACATAACGTGGGTCGCCATTACCATAAGTGAATTTTTGGGGCGGATAATAATCCTTTTATTGTTGCAGCATAGAATTTGGCCGTGTGGGTGGAAGATATTGGTAGTTTCACGGGCGCGAACAGAGCCATATTTAAGTAAAAGCAAACAACAACAAAAGGATGTGTCGCGTCCGCATCGGACATTTTACTGTAATGTAATTCAGATGGGAACAACTGGGCTGTGACGCCTACGTCAACGAAAAACATAAGGTACTACAAACGCAAAGGGACAATAAACATGAATGTTTAAAGTCAAGCGCACCCAATAAATCGCTGATAAAGAGAAGATTTACATGTAATACTACGAGATAACGCATACGACACCGTTGCGTCGAGCCGATTTTGGTTTTCAATCAATGATATACTGAACGCGAATAGCAGCAGAGCTAAGACAACAAATCCTTTCACGTGTGGCTGAATCATGAATGAAACAAAATACTAACGGAACAGTTGGAGTAAGATTGAAAGTGCATCGAGACATGCACGATGATTAATTCGCAAGTGCCACTTAAGGAGATATTGACTTAATAGATGCCCCGCCCCCGTATGGTCATCGACATAATGACCTTGGTGTACCAAATTAGATGCACATAATACTATTACGTAAGACGTAAATCTTTTGCAACAAGTTGCAACAGGTTTCATGATACAAAAACTGGTGTGTCAGCTGATACAAAAACTGGTGATTTGGATTGATATTATGAAAAGTAGCTATTACTAGCTACAACCTAGTTGATAGTTGACATCGAGATGCGAGTGGCATGGGAAAAGATGTAGTATATTTAGAATGTCTGCGTTGACATCACGTTTGGTCCAGACAATAGTGCATGTTAGATAGTAATCGTGACCAACGACCTCGCTACCGACGCATCAGTTCCTAACACAGTTACCAGATGTACCTACTGCACTGTTAATAAATGTAACACACATATGATTCTATTTTAGAAGCTTAACAAATTCGACCGCATTTTTCAACTCCCGTGTACAAACTTGAATGGAACTAAATTAACTTCTTCTGTCTTCACTACCGTCAAAGGGAAAATCGAAGCTTTCAAAGATCAATCTCTTCAAATCAATTGTACTTTGACTGGGTTAATGGAAGCCTCTTACGAAGCCGAGTAACGGCAATTATTACTTACAACTTAAATAGTGCGTGACTAAGTATCGAAACATAAAAGATTACCTTCTATTACAACAAAGAGCAAACGTTTTTTAACCACTTTGGCTTCGCTAATGCTGTTTTGATTACGCGAATTACTGATATTTTTTTACGCAATCACACACCAAATTGACGGCGATACCACTGGTCACGTCATAGCTTAATAAATAGACGTTTACTTAACTACCTCAGGTACATGTTTTGTAAGTCAACAACACCTGAAGTGGCTACTTAATACGATATATAAAAAATATTTAAAGTGTACTTAACATCCTTCACGCACCAACGGCCCACTAACTAAGGAACGTGTAGTAATTATAACGGCGAGAAAATTTTAGGTAGCATGAGTTGGTTACTTGGTTCGCTTTGTAAGCAACTTGGTGATCACAAATCGTCGACTTCCTCGATCCACAATTGGCTTATTCAAACCAAACAGACAAAAAGCTCGCAACAATGGATCGTACAATTGTCCACAATAGACGACTGTCTGGTCTAGCTCAAGATCATAAACGACATAACATCGACGTAGCTAATCGAATTGTAACTGCAAAAAGCGCAGCGTCCAATCAAAGATCGAAAAAACCAGATATGAACACTAATCTAGGCGAGCGAAACTAAATTGTATTAGATACTAATGATACAGGAGCCGGGTATACAGGTAAATGAAAAATTTCAATCTAGCCCAAACCACAATGATGTAAGATGAATGAGCAATCAGAAACGCAAGTTTGTTAACCTCAGACATCAGACGCATAAAAAGCTAGAAATCCAGCAGTGACTTGATCGCAGATAGCAGATTGATTGGTTCTATAAATGAAGTACTATTGTGACCTGTGGCAGTTCCGTAAGCGGGTCACGTCGACGCACTGCAATAAAACAAAATGAACCACTGCTGAAGCAAGACGAATGTGTAGATTTTCAGTGAACATTAAATAATACGAGGAGAATACAAATTAAAACACGGAACTAGGCTTGAGATAGTTGAGATACAGTAATCTGACTCAAAAAACCGGCCATTCCAACTCGACTTTCTGACTATTTTTTCAAGCCTAACTTACAAAGAAATCTCGTGAAAAGGCGATTAATTCTTTGTTTCCAATGTTGCGTAATCTCAACTCGGCTTGTCAAGTGCACCAGGAATGCGAATAAAAAACCGCCAAAGCTGCGGTGCGGTTACAACATCAGCTTGCCGGCATTTCTTTTCTATTTTCACGGTTGCAGCTAAGGTTCAAAGCCCACTATCTCTCTAACCGTTGAACAGAAACGTTCTATTTTAGTAACAAATTATGACTAAGAAACCAATCAGGTAAATGTAGGGATAGGATGTACTCCCCAGATGGTTATAAATATACAGGAAATCGTCTGCCACACCACACATCTGAGTCGGTTCACAAATAGATTCATTAAAGATAGCCAGATACCATGGTTCTCAAGAAACTCATCATTAAATCGATTGATTTCGCATTGTCAACACGAGTAACCCTACCGGGCCTCGATAGCAAAAAGCCTCTGTTTGCACAAGTCTTTATGTCAATATGTACTTTGGAAAAAAATTAAGGCCAAGTAGAGGCCTCACGCGAAATTCCCTCGCGTAGGTACCAGTAGACTTTGTTGTTTCTGTAAACAAACCACTGAGCGAACACGGATGGCCACTTCTGGTGACCGGTTCAATGGCTGATGATGGCACGGCGCACGGGAGCCGCTCGAGCGTATGCGCACCATTAGCAACACAACAGACTGCTCCTTTTAGAATAATGCAAAACGTGTTTGAAAACATAAAGACTGTTTTTGCAGTTTTTATAACTCAGTTATTAAGTTTTATTTTCTGCTGCAATTTAATCTTTAATCTAAAAGGTATGATGTTATTTTTTCTCGTTGCTGCTCAACAACAATAGCAGCAAACGAACATGGTACCTATAACATCAAAGGCCAAACTTAGGTACAGACCGCACATAATGCACAATACCTAGCTAGCCAATAATAGCGGCGTCACATTCTATTGTAATGATACATCGTTCGAGTCGCGCGATGTGTCAGTCACCAGTACGTATTATTTGGAAACTAAACTTGTCCCAGTATCAGATAACTATTTGGACATCTGCATTATGATTAGCATGTTGTTAGTGTCAATCAGTGCTTTCGTATCAATGCTCGATGACAAAAAATGCGCACGCAGGTGCCGGCAACAAACGGATTCAAGGTTGCCAGTATCTATATCGCCGCGCTGATCATAAAAAATAATTCTGATATAATTAACGAGAAATTCATATCGAGATGTCTCGAAAATTAAAAGAGCACCCACACAATGATCCCGAAACGTGACTGTGCAGCAATTCGGGAGGACAATCTAAGACATGATCTAGATTGTAACAACACTACAGCAGCCGACCGACGAGTGTCCAAAAACAACTACAAAGAAATCGATTTCATGCAGTTGGATAAAAAAACAAAAGAAAAAAATGCATTCATACCGACTGACATAGCGAAACTTACGAATCATCCCCTGCCAATGACCTCAAGTCTAGACCAAACTTTGTATCTAATCAGAATTGTATCTGTTGAAAAAACTTTATAATACTTTGATGAGCAAATACGCAATCCCCGTGGTGTATTACTTAGAAATGTTTTTATAGCCGGCCATTTTAAACTATTACTTTGCAAATACTAAGTCTAATGTATCTGAGCGTTTTAAATAATTACTGGCGTGCAGCAATCGTGCTTCTCAAGCTAATTGATTTTACATTCGTTTTTATAACTAAATGATAGTTACTGTGGATTACAAATCGAGGATAGGAGTTTGATATTTATACTGGCTACTTCCGTGACCATGTTCAATTCAGACTTGTCATTTCGTGAAATAATCTTTCTTAGTTACAAGGATAGACGAATCGATCATTTTAGCGTGAACTGATAATAGTTATTTATGCTACAAGTGCGGGAAGTATGTGATTTCCGATGAGTGCTATTTTTATTCACGAGCGAGCGAAGCGAGTGAGTGGATAAATCGAGACGAGTCGGAAATCATCTTACGCACGTGTATCATACAACATTTTACTATGCATTGTGCGAGGAAATAAAAAAATATATCTGAACCAAGCAAGAAATTAATAAAATGGCGCTTATTCAAAGGCGCTCAGCATATCCACAGATTAACTAATAAAAGCTGTCACGTCGTAACGCAAAAAGGCACGAGCAAAATATTCATTCTGCCAAACATATTTTATGAATACTTATTTAAAATTAATTTATTGATCAAAATCTAAATCTAGAGTAATAAAAACGCCTTAAATGAAGTATTAGTTTTGTTTTACCTTTTATATGAATGATAATATCTACTTAACTAATTTTTAAAACTTTTCTCAAATAATAAAAACTCTATGCGGCGGGCTGACGTTGGAGTTGAAAATTAAAAAAGTACAGGAAAGTAAAAAGCACTAGTAAAAAAAAGTGACACTTTCCGCACAATTTGGCTGCTTGGAAAACGCTCTTTTCGAGGACATGCATTGTAAAATTAATAACATTTGTATTTTTTGCTGTTGAAAATTAGCATCAAGAGCCGATTCGGCCGCAGCTACTTTTTGCATCGCTGCAAAAATACGTCACACAACACAAGCGCTTGGGGTGTATGCGTTGAATATTTTATTCGCGGACGTGTCTTAGGACATTTTGATGACGGAAAAAAAGTTGTCGTGATACGATCGGATCGACGAACCTTAGTATCACAAGCATCATTGAAATGCGCAAGCGCAAAATCTGTAAATCGCAGATTGTCTAGACTTTTATCTATCTGTTCAAGGACTGCAACAAAAAGCTTGAGATGTGTTCGAGAGCTTTTTGTTTTTAACACGCTTTTATTAGCTTGGTATGTATGTATCTATGTATCAATGTATCAATGTATCAATGTAACGGAATCTTTGCACGTGATTTTCACCCACTTCAAAACGTTGGATTGATTTGAAACTTTGCACACTTATCAAGGACCGATGCCAATGCAATAATTTAAACAGTTTGTCCCATTATCCTTACCATTAAAGCGTGTTTTTTAGTTTTTAGAACTACAATTTATTTTTTATTTATTGTTGACTAGCTGACCCGGCAAACTTTGTTTTGCCATAAAAATACCAAACATTCATCTCAACTGTCTAGCTATCATGGTTCTTGAGATACAGCCTGGTGACAGACGGACAGACAGACAGATATACAGATGGCACCTACCCTACCCTACCTACCCTACCATACCTACCCTACCCTACCTAACCCACCCTACCTACATATAGGTAAGGAACCATTTTTTTTTTCCATAATAACTTACTCACTTCTAGCAATAACAAACAACAAAAAAAGAATAAGCTAAATCGGTTCAGCCGTTCACGCGTGATGCCGTGGCCAAGGGAAATAGGAATATTTTTTAACCGACTTTCGAAAAAGGAGGAGGTTCTATGTTCGACTTCTTGTATGTTTTTTTTTTTTTCATCGCCGTCTATTGTCGACCGATTTTGAAAATTCTTTTTTTGTTGGAAAGATTATGTTCCGAAATTGGTCCCATTTTAATATGGTGAAGATCTGATGAAGAACTTCGAAGATATACAACAGAACTCTTCAATAAATAACGGCAAATCTTTAGGGACTGCTGCAATTGCATGTCTGTTTATTGTTTATACCATTTCATAACATAATATCACGCCAGTACGCTCTTAAGGGGTAAGCAGATCTCTCATTCGATCGGTTTTGTTCAAGTTTCATGATATTCGGGTAATCTATTCTGGCGTTATAGGAAACTTACTAAACAACTTGCCTATTAGGTAGGTACAACTAAAAAGTGAAAAATAAAAAATCTTTTGTACAAAAAAATACTACCGACTTCCAAATAAGAAAACTACATAGTGAAAATAACTTTATTTTTGGAAGTCGGTGTCCATAACGCAAAAAAATGGTACCTACGAAAGACACCGACTGCCATAAATAATCTATTTTTCACTTTGTAGTTTTCTTATTTGGAAGTCGGTTGTATTTTTTTTTGTAAAAAAGTTTTTTTTATATATATAGATAGTCTCGCGCTTGACTAATATTTCACCTGATGGTAAGCGATGATGTGGTCGACGTTGAAGCACGTTTTCCTAGAAGAAACCTATTCACAAATCTTGCGATTAATTGCGCCTGTGAATCAGCTAACATATTGATTGTTCCGATATAATTGCAATTTCCATTAAAGTAGGCGCGCGAATTGAATCAAGTAAAATTTATGATGTCTGTTCTGATGGACAAATAACAGGAAAAGGCTATAGATTTATTTTAAGTGTATTTATAATAAAGTGGATAATCGATTTTCGTAATGCCTGTCTAGTAATGAAAATCATTTTAATTTGTTCCTTACGATCTCTAGATTAAATTGGAAAAACCGGCCAAGTGCGAGTCGGACTCGCGCACGACGGGTTCCGTACCATTATCACGAAAAACGGCCAAAAAATCACGTTTGTTGTATGTGAGCCCTACTTAAATATTTATTTTATTCTGTTTTTAGTATTTGTTGTTATAGCGGCAACAGAAATACATCATCTGTGAAAATTTCAACTGTCTAGCTATCACGGTTCATGAGATACAGCCTGGTGACAGACATACAGACAGACGGATCGCGGAGTCTCAGTAATAGGGTCACGTTTTTACCCTTTGGGTACGGAACCCTAAAAATCATTATTACCTTGTCTAATATCGAACTAAAATGCCACGCGTTCTAACGATCATACCAGAGCGCTTCATCTCCAGCAGCACACAGAAATATCTCCTTTAATACGTATCATAAAAACGATGTAAAATGTGGTTACCGCAACCATGCGTCATTACTATAACTTAATTACACTAGTCGAAAATTCTTCCATACAAACGTAGTCTAGGGATTATTCCACTGTTTGACGATGTACGTTCGAAATAAAAAGTGATATCAATTTGTCTCATCATTATCTAGCCCTGTATGGAAGCAAAAAAGTAAAAAAATAAAACATTTGAAAGTTATGACGGAAAATTGCAAAACGGCCTCCATACAGGGATAGATTAGTAGTTCAACAATGCAAATAATTTTATTTTGAACAGATAGTTTTAGTCGTTTTTTCATGATATCTAGACTGCCAAAGGTTGTCCTAAATCATTATCCATTTCGCTTCAAATTTGCAAAAGTGTGTATTCGTACGCGAACTAGCTTCCTACTACTCATCACAGCATCTATCTCTTCCGCACGTGTTGTCGGTTGATATAAAATGCATTTTAACCCCGCGCACAAAATAGTTCGTGCCGTCGACTAGTGTACCCTTTACACTGAGTCATCATCTTCCTGCCCTTGTCCCATGTTACTTGGGTTCGGCGCATCACGTTTTCATCTTCCATACTGTCCTGTCCACCCGTCACGCCATCACTGATTCCCTTTTCTTTCATATCACTCCTCACACAGTCCACCCTTTTTACCGTCCCTCTCCATCCATCCACATTTAAATTCATAACTCTTTTAGTAACATGCGTTTCATTTCATCCCTTCTCATCATTTATGACCATACCAACTTAAAACTGAGTACTGGTACATATAATGACTGTCTCGTAACTAACAATCCAAAACCTTCCTGTTAAATATATACCTAATATTTTAACAATACATGATTTTAAAGAAGCTTTTAGTACAGTCACAGTCAGATATATTGTACCAGGCAAGGTAACTAACTTCTGATTTCTGAACCCCATCTGCGGTAGATACACTTGACGTTGTAAGTGTTCCGATATTAAGGGCCCGGCGAATCATGAATTGTCCATACAAACGTAATACCTAAATCATTTGTAAGTTGAGTTTATTTCCACCATATTATGCTGATATTCGGATTTAGACAGTATTTATCTAGGTTCGTACGTCTTTATTTTTTCAAAATACTTACCTAAAATGAAGTTTAAGCGAATTCCATTTCGTACATTTTTACAGCGTAAATGACATGTTTTCTTATTGATTTTTCTGTATTTTAAAAAACAATATCTATAATATTGTCGTAGCAGGAACATAGCTCATATTATCAAGTTACAAATAATTGAAAAAGTAATTTAAAAAACATTAATATTTCATTCATCATTTTTGGTATTACGGAACACATCAAATTAATCATACTTTTTCAATAGCTAGTATTGCTGTCGCGTCAAGCAAAATGTCAATGTGTGCGTAGTCGTACTGCTCACGTGCATCGTTCGTACGGGGTTTGTTCGGGGCACTTCGGGTGTGCTTCGGGGAAGTTTCACTGTTTGTTGTATTATTTGTGGTTTGTCGATTACATTACTTACTGTGCTGTAATTATTGTAATATTTCTGACACTATTGACCTATTCTATAAAGTAAAGTAAAGTTTATTTTATTTGCATAGATTGTAGGTACATAACATAAGATATAAAAAAAGCAATTGTGATCCTTGTACAATCTACCAGATTAGGCATGCAAACATTAATGATTATGAATTTGGATTTAGATTTACCTTGTGATTTGAACTTTGTTATTGAGTAATCTACTTTCTTACGAACTGCGTTGTTTACGGACTCTGTTATTATTTACGATTTGGTTTGGTTGCCGGCATGGACATTGGACTCCTAACGTTGGGATGTTTCTCACAGTTTCCCAATGACATAATAAAATAAGTTACATAAATAGTACCTATATATTTTATCTTAGTACCTATACATTTTATAAAATTAGTATTACCTACCTATCTACCAACTTACGAAGCTTTGTTTTTTTATTCATGTCATGAATGAGACAATGTGGGCGTAGGTAATTATCTCAAGGACACCGCTAACTTACCTACCCTGCATTTTTAGGGTACCGTACCCAAAGGGTAAAAACGGGACCCTATTACTAAGACTCCGCGATCCGTCTGTCTGTCTGTCCGTCTGTCAACAGGCTGTATCTCATGAACCGTGATATCTAGAGAGTTGAAATTTTCACAGATGATGAATTTCTGTTGCCGCTATAACAACAAATACTATAAACAGAATAAAATAAATATTTAAGTGGGGCTCCCATACAACAAACGTGTTTTTTTTGCCGTTTTCGCGATAATAGTACGGAACCCTTCGTGCGCGTGTCCGACTCGCACTTGGCCGGTTTTTTACTTACCTACTGTGACGTTAGTTCGGGTCACCCAGGGTAGGGTGACCATACGATGGGATTTGCCTGCACAACCGCGGCTTTATGCCCTTGGTCCAGTTTGGAACGTTTTTTGTTAAATTCCTATTACAAAAAACTAAAATTAAAAATCCAAAGTCGTTCTAGTTCATTTAATTATTCTGGGCTTTTTTTCTGGCCTTCGGTGACCTCGTGCTTGGGGAGGCAGTTCCAATAAACTTTGATAACTGGCTGGCTAATCGACTTCATAATAAAATGCAAATCTTTATAATTTTAAACTCTCGCTGATATGTATTTTATGCAAATATGTTGTAACCTATAAACTAAAAAACTCGCTGATATGTGTGTAACCTATAAACTAAAAAGCAGTGCGTACATAAACTAAAATACTACTATTACTTACGTTTTATTGCGGTCGATTATCATCTTATGAATGGTACCTACTGCAGATTAACTATTTATACATATTATTATACCTACAAGCAAAATCTTATAAATCAGCGAGTTTTGTGTGGATCTTGACACTAAGTTTTCTGATTATCATTATTGTATTTTTTTTTCTTTCGTTCAGTCGACCTTTTATGGTTACCCTACCTACACGATTTTATCACGTTTCGATTTATATTTTTTAAACAGATGAATGATGATCTATAAAGTAAGAACATAACAAAATAAATTTTTATTCATAATCCGTATTTTTATTTTTAATATTCTTAGCTCAGAGCACTGTTATTTATCTGTACTTATGCGTAAATAGGCATAAATTATTGGAATATTAGTCTTATACTAATACTTTGCCTAAGTAACGCTTGTATTATTTTACTTGCTTTCATTATTTATTATAATAATACATATTTGAGGTTTATTAAAAGGAATACCTACATAAATAAGACAAAAGAACGCCAACGGCGGCGCCGTTCGCGTCGGCCGGCTTGTCCCCAAGACTCAAGACGCTTTGCCTGCGTAAACGATGTACCTACTTATTTATTCAAGAACACCAATATTATAAGCTTTCAACATTGCTTTACAAAAGTACCCATTTGGAAAGGTACGCATGACGTATCTGCTAGATTCTTTCTATAGGTACTAAGACAAGCGATACCTAGCTATCATAAACTTGAGATATTGTAAAGAAATTTCGTAAAAACGCATTACTAGTCTGTAGATTTACCAACGATTCCCCAAAGTAGTCAACAAAAAAAAGCAAATAATGAACATACCTAAATAATAATATTCTAAATGCTTTCGATTCGTTATGACAGAAGCTATCTATCGCGGCGCTATGCGCAGCCGTGTTTGTGCGAGTATCTACCCGCGCACACACACAGCGCCGCGTGTGCGTGCAAACTGAGATAGCAATACTCCGAATGAATTTTTCACTTGCCTCGAATTGCATTTGCGAGCTTGGTTCGCCGCGTTCTTAACACGCTTTTATTAGCTTGGTATGTAACTATGTATCAATGTAACGGAATCTATAAACGTGATTTTCACCCACTTCAAAACGTCGGATTGATTTGAAACTTTGCACACCTTTCAAGGACCGATGACAATGCAATAATTTAGTCAAAGTCAGAGTACTTTTGAAAGTCAAACTTAAATTAAAATTTACAAGTAATAAATGTTGATTCTACCGTGCGCGTTTAAATTGTTTGTCCCATTAGCCTTACCAAGATGTTCAGGATTAGCGACTTTTTAGTTCAATTTACCATTAAAGCGTGTATTTCGTTTTTAGAACTAGAATTTATTTTTGGTTAGTTGTGTGTATAGAAGTTATTGACAAGCATCTGCTGAGATATTAATGAAGTAATGAATGTTCAGATATTGATAGTAACTTGTAGTGTATGGAACTTATTGACATTTTAAGTTGTTCAGAAGTATTTGTTCAACTTGCCTGCTACAATATCTGACGATGACTGTAGGTACATTAAAAACACTCATCTCTTCGTTGTGAAAACATGACACTAAAATAAAATTTTATTTATCATCACGATTAGAAGAGGTACGTTTAGCTTTCTGAAGTCGTGACTACACGACAGGTTTAACAGTGGAGTTGAGCATAATGACGAATATCATCTTTTTTTTTAAATGAAATGATAGATGCATCTATTTATTGTTATGGACTATAAAACGGATTAATTGTAGAGTTCTCAGATCGCAGAATGGCTCGTTGGTTTAGCGGTGGTGAGCTGACTTACTTGGTTCGATGCCCGGGTCGGGCAGTGTTAGTGGGTTTTACATCTGGATTTTCTTAGTGGCAGACTTTCTTTTAATTAGACTTTATACAATGGTTTTCAATCATCTTTATAGCCCTTTGCTAAGAATAGTTACAGCACTGATAACAACATTTGTGCCACATGTTGAATTTAGTGTTGTTATACATAATTTTTTTATTTGATTTCTTATTTTTGTATAGATTCTTTTACCGATTGTTTTGTGAATGTGTGAAAATTATAGGCCTTCTAGATTTCTAGATGCTTGTTAACATATGTTAACTTTTTATCTCGTTTTACTTTTTTTTTTAATTTCTTACGACTTATTGTCGGGCCTACGTTGTCCCCCCATATCTAAGTACTAATGCTGTAACATGGAAATATTGTAAAACCATACCATGTTTTTAAAAGAATAACCGTGGAGTTTCTTGCCGGTTCTTCTCCATAGGAAACGACTAACCCGAACCGTGCACATTTTCTCGCGGTTTTATAAAGGCCTACGTAAAATTAAAATAAATGATTTTTATTTTGAGCAGCCTAGCGACTGGATTGGTGCCCGTTTAATGGGACTTAAACAACACACAACTGCTGTAATGTGGGTGTTCTAAAGCACAGTATAAATACGGACGAACAATACGGAAACAACCTACAAACGTTCGAAACTGCACACTCATACAAACATGCGCACCGATGAGACCCCTAAGCGGCTCGCACTACTAACAGCACCGCGGACGCTGCTTAGGGGTCTCGTCGGTGCACATGTTAGTGTGAGGGTGCCGTTTCGAGCGTTTGTAGTTAGTTTCCGTACTGTTTGTATATTTATAGTGTGCCTAAAGTCTCCGCCAGATAACAATAAATTAAAAGTCATTGAACCGACTTGTACCAAAAAGTATCATTAGGTAAGTTGAAAATTTTTTTATTTTTTTATTTTTGAGATATTTTGATTAATCTCAAATGAAAGTAGAACCATCTTTCCATTTAAATCATGCAAAGCGGTCCACGCGTTTATGAGATATAAACTCAATACTAAATGCCAAGTGAAAGGGTCAAATACGCCCCTTACCGCGATACGTTTGTTTTGATCGTGTTAGAGACACTGCCTTTACATTATATCGTATCGTTTTGAAATATTGGAATACGTTGGTAGACAGGTGTAAACGTCTTTTATTTTTTTGTAATCTGGCAGTGACTTTAAAGGTCCACCCCTGCACAATCCTTCGAAATATATCGGCGTGATGTTAAGACTGATGCTAAGACCATCTAGGCATTGATACGCACACATATAGCAAATCAATTAGTGCTACAGAAACAATCGATTGCCATTTTAATAGCTAAAGAACTTTTATTGTCTATTCTCAAAATTTTTACACCTGGCAATGATTGAATTATACGCAATAAAATTACAGACCGAAACGCAATAACGACACACTCTAATGTAGTTTAAAAGCATATTGTTGCAAAATATAGTCCCAGGAATCCTGAATCGCGTGTAACGATACCATTCGATCTTGCATTTATAGACAGGTGTGAAATTTCTAGCTCCATCGAAAAATAACTTCACATGAAACTTAACAAGGCATGAAGATTTTAGACCAGACTCGTTGGTATGCGAATTTTAACCAAAAAAAAAAAAATTATTGTTAAACACATCAACAAAAATCTTTGTATAAGTCGACTTTCTCTTAGGCTATGATGCATCAAAGTCGCACGTCGCACCTGTCACCGATAAAAATTAACTAAAATCGTCTCCGTTGGGCACGACAGGAGATGTAATGAGGGCCATGTGGTATCTACAAATCGCTTTACACTTACCAGAACAAAAAAGAGGTAGAGGCACGCCCGCCATTGAACTAGTAGTCCAATAAAAAAAGAGACCTCAAGCAAGCCTAATTGCCAGAAGACAACCCAAGACAAAACAACTTAGCGCAGGCGGAAAGCGAGAAGACTGCAAATAATGGAACCAGGCAAGTAAGGAGAGAAGAAACAGACTTAATGACGATCTTAATGGACATCACCACATCCAAACACACAAATTCAGGAACCAACAATGCAAAATAATTCCCACATTGTTAAGTCATGCATGAACAATCAAAATTGCAAATAGGCATTAGCTAAGACTGACAAGTTTGAATTTTTAAACAGCTTATTTGTTATTCCCCGTCTTCACCAAATTCAAACATGTGCAGAGCGGCAAAAATTTATATGGGGACGCATCGAGAATTGAATCAAAATAACAATGCATTTTTTATATGCGAGATTTGTATTCAGTGCATAATGCAAGGATAATACAGTGGGTGGGTACTAGCACAGATTTAGAATCACATGCGAGGTTTTAATGTGTTTTTTTTGTAATCTATGGTCAACATAGACAATGATTTGACTTTTTACTAAAGGCGATTACGTTGTTTCGATTTTGACCACGTGCAGATTTTGAAGAGCGCCGAATTTCACTAATAAGATGCACGATTGTGCACGACTTGACGGATTCACATGATGAATATTTAATTTCTGTTCTTTAAACAAATAAATAAGGTACTTGTCTATTGTGTCACGAAATCGCAATAATCTGTAATAAAACTCTCCGACAGTGACCAAAAAGTATTTACGAGGTTTTTTTTAAATTGTGTTCTAAAAAGTATATTTGGCATTCTTTTTTCAAATACTGATCTGTTGACAGCGGGGTTACGCGCGCGCAGCAACCAGACCGTGCTCGTGCATGACCATCATCACTTCTTACAAACTGACAAGCCACTAATGCATGAGGATAAAAACTGTTTACACGATTCCTTTTTTTCTTTTGGATTAAGATAGCTTAATAGAAATTGTTTATCTAGCAAAATGAGGAATGAGTTTTTTAAGCGCGATGCTAAGTTTTTTTTACTTTGGCACGGACCGTCTTGACTGTTGACAACTTGGACTAAACATGCAGTTATAATTTTTAGGGTTCCGTACCCAAAGGGTAAAAACGGGACAATATTATTAAAACTCCGCGATCCGTCTGTCTGTCTGTCTGTCCGTCTGTCAACAGGCTGTATCTCATGAAACGTGATAGCTAGATAGCTGAAGTTTTCACAGATGATGTATTTCTGTTGCCGCTATAACAACAAATACTAAAAACAGAATAAAATTAATATTTAAGTGGGGCTCCCATACAACAAACGTGATATTTTTGCGTTTTTTTTGCGATTATGGTACGGAACCCTTCGTGCGCGAGTCCGACTCGCACTTGGCCGGTTTTTTGTGTATGTTATGCCATAGATAAATTGTGAAATTTGGCAGCTTTAAATGTTTGGATAGTAAATTCTCAATATTGTAATTCCTATTCAATTCAATACGTAATACATAAGGATATGCATTCTGTCGAGGTTGAACCACCGTGCATTCATCGCGAACATGACGCCACAAAGAAATAACTCCTATTTCCATATAAAGAGGTATATTATGACGCCAAGGAAACATTAATTTTCTTTTAATGCCATATTTATCTAAATGACACCTAAAACTAAATCCCCAAACACAATTTAAACGTCTGGCAGTAAAATTTCAATAAATTATTATTTTGGGTCTTTGTCACTGAGTGATGTCAGACAGACAGACCAATGATTGGACAAAAGCAAAAATAGTTGCACATAGAAAAAAAAACAATGGCATTGTATCGCTAATGTAATGGCCGGAAAAAAACGATGCAGAAGGATAAATATTTAAAAAAGACACTAAATAACATTTGCATGGTAGAAAAGAGAATAAAAAAATGTGCAAAAAGTTGGGTGCTGTGCTGATTAGCATATCCTCGTTGTCACTCATACGCTAAACGTCCACTCCGTGATAATTGACACACAACGCGTTAGATCGACTCTTGCGCAGCATAACTTGCTCTGGCAACATTATGCTGAGCACTTTCGCCTATCTGTTACTACGCCAACCCATAACCCTTGAAAAACTTGAACAAAAAAATAAAAAATGTACTGCATTTATCAGTAAGCTGTCCATCCGTCAACTTGTTGTGTTAACCAACAGAAAAAAACATAAAAACCGGTCAAGTGCGAGTCGGACTCGCGCACGAAGGGTTCCGTACCATTATCGCAAAAACGGCAAAAAAACACGTTTCTTGTATGGGCACCTTCCTAAAATATTTATTTTATTCAGTTTTTAGTATTTGTTGTTATAGCGGCAACAGAAATACATCATCTGAGAATTTTGAATTTCACCAGGCTGTATCTCATCAACCGTGATACGGTTTATGAGATACAGCCTGGTGACAGACAGATAGACAGATAGACAGACAGACAGACAGACGGACCGCGGAGTAGTAATAGGGTCCCGTTTTACCCTTTGGGTACGGAACCCTAAAAAACTAAAGTACTGATTTAATTTTTAATAAATAGCAGTAAGCATGTTCGAAATTTAAAAACAGCATGAAAGAATTCATGTGTAGATGAATAAAACTAATTAATATTACTGGCAGCAAAAAAATAGACAACACTCATGTCGAGTCAAAGATTAAAGTGCAGTACTTTTTGTGGATTCATCAAATTCAATAACAATATTACATTGGAGATATGTTATAATTGTTATCAAATAACATCACAAGTGGATGACAGAAACTTTACAAGAATAGCGTGCCATTCGATACGGGCGTCTTGTTACAAACAAAACCGCCTCGAAACAGCAATTCGTGTCACTTTGTTAGTTCACCGGACACATACAGCAGTAGCTAATTTATCCTTCATCACAAAGTTTAATCAAATAATAAGCACTACAATTTTATAATTAACACTCATAAAATTAAACATGACATCAAAATAATGTTTTAACACCTTTTTTTTGAACAAAACGTTTTTAAAGATAATTTAGACACATTGTATGGAAGAGTTTCGAGTCTCGACACTTTGGGGTTTTCAAGAGTCCATCATCAGACGTCAATCAATCATCGATGAATCAATAGTTTTGGAACGTAATGACTTTGCACATTGATTAAGTGTCCCGTCGACAAACAGTCAATTTTATTTAGTTAAGCTACATATTTTTCAACACACTTGCTCATAAAGTGGCTCTAATTTCACCGCAATTAGGCACATAATGATACCTGTTATCAAACTGTGACTTTTTCATTGCTATTATTCACAAGTGAGTTAGAGTTTTTTATTTTATTTTATTGTTTGAGTTGTTTTGTTCTTAAAATAAATTTTGGTACAAAAAAGAACGTGCTTGATAGTACAAATAAATCAATGTACCTATTGCTTGCTCATTTCATGCAAAATCGTATTTAAATAGATAATTTCAACTTGACTTGAAAAATATTGACAGAAAAATTGTAATTCCCTATTTTGTACGTGGCTAAAACACTATCCACGAAAAGCCATAAAAAAGAAACCTAATTATTTTAGTCTATGGCCGATCGCCATTGCTAAATGCGCACGCATAGGAACACTGATTAATTTTGCCCGCCAATGCCAAAAAAAAATTCATTACTCGTTTTTACTGTTGAAAATGATTTATTTGTATTATTTCCTTCACAAGTGTGTTGCAAAACGTCGTATGATACACGTGTGTATTGACCAACTTTACACACTTGTACCATAATGTACTAATAACGAACAGCATAGCTTTATGCAGCTGTATGTTAGAACGGTTAGCTAACCTAGCTAGCCTTTCTAGTTTGAAACCGGTTTCTAGCCATCAATTGAGTAGGCCTTGTTGCCTATAAGTGAACTTAAATCTAGACAGAGACATTAATATGAACTAGGAAGTCGGGAGTGCTTGAACTGATTGGAAGCATCAATCAACATAATCATGACAACGCATCGCGTTTAGTGTGTCTTAGATAATAATCTCTGCTAGTATCCCCTACGAGCTCCAGGGGGATACACTAAGAACGTTTTAAATATACGTTATGCTGATAGAGGCGGGTTCTGTTGTCATTCTGTTTCAACCACGTGGACCCGATACGGTCTCCACCTTTTGCAATCGAAACTTAAAATCTCGATATCTTTAATCTCGCTACACATTAACCTCTGGCCGCTAATGTTCTTGTATCTTATTGATATTATATGAAATTCGAGCAAAAATCGATAAAAACCGATAAAAATACATTTCCTAAAGTATCAATTCGTACGTTTTCGTAACATTGCGAGAATTCTGACCGGGCGGCGATGCAGCGTCACTTAACCCCATAATAAAAATCGATGTCCACCGACTTGCAATAAGTTTTATATTTAAAATCGGTGCTTAAGGCGGAAGATACTGTCACAACAGTGTTTGGCTCACATTAGATGGGGTACTTTACGTGACATTATGAGCTGATATTGGCCAAATTTAATTTGGCGCAGGCGGGGGTTAAATGTTCGGGTCAGAACAATTATGTTTATTTTCTTAAGTGTAGTTTTTTCTGGGTGGTATGGGGTTTTTAAATGTCCAAAAGCCCGTGATATGAAGGGTTTTATGTGACATGTATGAATATTTGTCTCATTTTTGACACCTGCGTTGAAAACGAACATATATTTTATCTTATGCATATTTCTTTTTTAACACAATAATCACGCTAATTTTATAAAGAGAAAAGTTTTTAGTCGTTTTTTACATCTGCTCAAAAAGAACTTAAGGTTACATTAGTCGATGGCACGAACTATTTTGTGCGCGGGGTTAAAATGTCTGCTATCTCATCCGACAAAAATAGATGTTATGATGAGCAGTAAGAAGCTAGTTCGCGTACGAATTAGCACTTTTGCAAGTTTTTAGCGAAATGGATGATGATTTTGGACGAAAACGAGCGCGCGAAAGTTTATAAACAGACCTTTGGGAGTCATGAAAAAAACCACTAAATGTATATTTTCAAAATATAATTATATGCATTGTTGAACTACTAATCTATCCCTGTATGGAGGCCGTTTTACAATTTTCCGTCTTCTTATGGTATTTATTGCCACCCAAAGATGCGTTAAAATTAGTGTTGAAATATGGAAATTTCGACGCTCATAACTTTCAAAAAATTACTTTTTTGTTTCTATACAGGGCTAGATAATGATGAGACAAATTGATATCATTTTTTATTTTGTACGTACATCGCCCAACAGTGGAGTAATACCTAGACTACGTTTGTATGGAAGAATTTTCGACTAGTGTAACCTTAACCACTCGATGCTAAAGTATCGTTCATGTCTTGTCGGATACAGTACTAACGCTATTTAGTCATGGATTAATTTCTGCCTGGGAAATATCTAGATGGGTAGCCAACTAGCCAGACAAACAAAGGATGACCAAAAACTGCACAAAAAACAAAACGAATTACCAATTACGCTTACATTTTTGCAAAAACGCGTTTTAATGGCGAATAAAGATTCTGTTGCAATTAGACACAGGCGAAACATGCAGACAAATATCGCATATCGACACACTGGGATAAAATATACTAATTAGACATGCATATTTTTTTATACTGTAACGCATTTGATGTGAGACCTGAGTTTACTGCACGCAGATTTTATTGTTATTCGCATTTTATGGAGGTAATGACAGGAGTAATCCGAAACGATATTTGCGATGTGATTCGTTGACTGAAGTATTTCAAACGATGCTTTCAGAGTGCTAATACTCGTATAGAAAGAAACGTTCAAGTCGCAATGTCAAAGACTTGTGGAAATGTAAGGATTTACAGGTGTTGTTGACAGATTTCAAATGCGATGCAAAAGCAAACGTTCTATAATAAAAAACTTTTTTACAAAAAAATACTACCGACTTCCAATTAAGAATACTACAAAGTGAAAAATAACTTTATTTTAGGAAGTCGGTGACTTTCATAGGTACCATTTTTTGCGTTATGAACACCGACTTCCAAAAATAAAGTTATTTTTCACTTTGTAGTTTTCTTAATTGGAAGTCGGTAGTATTTTTTTGTAAAAAGTGTTTTATTTTTCACTTTTTAGTTGTACCTACCTAATAGGCAAGTTTTTTAGTAATTTTCTTATAACGCCAGAATAGCCGAATATCATGAAACTTGGACAAAACCGATCAAATGAGAGATCTGCTTACCCCTTAAGAGCGTAATGGCGTGATTTTATGTTATGAAATGGTATAAACAATAAACAGATATGCAATTAATTGCAGCAGCCCCTAAATATTTGCCGTTAATTATTGAAGAGTTCTGTTGTATATCTTCGAAGTTCTTCAACAGATCTTCACCAAAATAAAATGGGACCAATTTCGGAACATACTCTTTCAAACAAAAAAAAGTATTTTCAAAATCGGTCAACAATTGACGGAGATATCGATGAACATACACAAAAAAAAAAAACATACAAGAAGTCGAACATAGAACCTCCTCCTTTTTCGAAAGTCGGTTAAAAATACGACAATAACTCTCGCCACTCAGTTCTACCAATAGCTTTAGAAATATTTAAACTTTTGTGCTCATAACCAGTATCAGGAATTAAAAACAAGAACACTAAAATTCACAAATTCCCGGAAACTGTGCAAGACAGGTTGAGTCGTCTAGTAACAAGTCAATTCTACTGAACGTTGAGTGACGACGGACCTCCATAATTCCATAAAGGCTACAAGAATATACTGTGAAGTGACGGATCATTTTCCAACTAACCAAGACGACCTATTTCCCACGGAAGCCTCCAACTCTTGCGCAAAAGACGAGTAACCATTGCTCCGAAAACTTTTTCTTCCCTGATCGCCACAAAAATACGCATCTACTGAGATTGGAAATGTTCGTGATACAGCATTTCTCGGCTTTCTGACGGTTTTGTTACGATACGCATTAAATAAACTCACGGTTCAACGGACAATTGTAACAATCACTAATTCGAAGACGAAGCTTGAAAACGCCACGTCTTGGAGAAACTCAATAGATTCCTATAGAAAAGAGATTTAGAACAATTGGAATGTTTGACGATAATCCACTTTTATTGATACTTCTAACCTACACAATGAAATCTGGACTAGAATATATCCAGATAAAAATACGACGAAGAAGCTGATAAGCATGAGAACATTACAATTTCAGATAATATTAAAACTGAGATTTAGTTCAGTCAATAACCTGTTACTTGCGGTTTGGCTTCTATCTAAATCAAATCGTGTGATGGCAATATATCTGAAACAATAGAATACCACGCCCAAGATTGATGTCTCCATAGGAATTTAGTCAATAATGACATCTTTTCTATGTACAGAAAAATCGATTTCCCCCTGACACACGTAAACAGCTGTAAAGCAAATTCCTCGTATAGGAATGAGCACAGAATGTACTAGAATCAGCATTAAAATACGTCAACACACTCTATATGGCACAAGGCGAGCGCTAGTACCACCTTTTGTAGATAGATTTTATGTCTGCCTTGTTTCCAACTGTTATCGTTATCACCTTTAAAACAAACGCATTAGGACTTTTTGCCAGGATGGAGATTAAAATTTCCTAAACGAAATTTGAGTCAGATGACCTGATAACGTTATGGGCGTACGAGGTTTTTGAGTCGAAAAACTTCAAAAGGTTGGTAACTTACTGAGAAAAAAAAACCCGACTGCTTAAAAAGCGAACTAAAACGACGTAAACAAGAAGAAAATCATGCTGTGCAGTCGGAGGATATATCTGGTGTTGGTCAGCTAGCTCGCGAATATGTATCCTCCGACTGTACAGCAAGATTTTCTTCTTGTTTACGTCTTTTTAGTTCGCTTTTTAAGCAGTCGGGTTTTTTGAATTAGGTACATTTAAACATGTAAGTATTACATATTTTAGAAATCACCTCTTAAAACCCATTATTTTGATATCCGGGTTTGAAAGGAAAAAAAAATTGGACCCCACAATATGGCGCTCAAAAGCCGCCATTTTTCTATTTTTCAATTTTAATGTAGCCAGTGACACTTGCAGGGTTAAGGTTACACTAGTCAACGGCACGAACTATTTTGTGCGCGGGGTTAAAATGCATTTTATATCAACCGACAACACGTGCGGAAGAGTTAGATGCTGTGATGAGCAGTAGGAAGCTAGTTCGCGTACGAATACATATTTTTGCAAATTTTTAGCGAAATGGATAATGATTTAGGACGAAACCGAGCGCGCGAAATTTTATAAACAGACCTTTGGCTGTCTAGATATCATGAAAAAACTACGTAATCTATCTGTTCAAAATAATATTATTTGCATTGTTGAACTACTAATCTATCCCTGTATGGAGGCCGTTTTGCTTATGGTATTTATTTGCGCCCAAAAATGCGTTAAAATTAGTGTCGAAATGTGGAACTTTCGACGCTCATAACTTTCAAATGTTTTCTATTTTCACTTTTTTGCTTCCATACAGGGCTAGATAATGATGAGACAAATTGATATCACTTTTTATTTTGAACGTACATCGTCAAACAGTGGAATAATCCCCAAACTACGTTTGTATGGAAGAATTTTTGACTAGTGTAACCTTAAGACGAAACGATTGACGTAAGAATCATCAAAATCGGCGAACGCGTTTGGTCTCCGGAACGCCACAGAGGAACAAACATACATACATACAGACTGATAAACATATTACCTTCCTTCGGCAGTAGGGTAAAAACAGGACATCGATGCATACAAAACTTGTTTCTGGAATAATTTAGTTGAAGTTACGGTAGTAAAGCTAGGTAAAAGGCAAAACAGCCCTGACACAGTTAGACGGGAACAGATGGCGACAGATTGCGTAGATGGCAGGATGTCTTACTTAGAGAGAATTGGCGAAAACGGCATCATCATGAGAAATTGAAAAGATTAATAGAGGTCGTAAATGATTGACGTGATTTTTAATACAGGCACGGGGTCTCATTGGTAAGAAAGAAAATTTGGTTCAAATAAATCTCACTAGATGACGCGATCGATATGCACCTGTCTGTTATTGAATGTGTGTAAAATTAACATTTTCTGGCATTGAACATAAAAATTGTATGTTCTTGTTTAATCAACTCTCCTAAGTACAAAATTATGGCATATTGGGCTCTTAATTCACATTTCAAAGATTATTTGGACGGACGGACGACAATTGATGCCAATAGATGGCTCATTTTTTAATTTCTGAGGCATTCCACTCGATTGTTAAAATTTGCATTGTTACACATTTTGGTGTAAGAAAACTGCGAAATGGTGCAAAAAATACTATAAAACGAACCTTTACTATATTTAAAGAAAAAAATATTCATGAACCTAGTAAACCCTTTTACTTGCAAGTCGCTGCTAACACCATCTATCTATCACCGTGAAACAGAACCGAAAGCGTTCGATGTACAAAAAAATAACAAGATTAATCAGATGAAAAACGCTAGTTACGTCGGCACGGTTTCTTTGTATGGGATGAGGCATCTGTATGCTAGTATTATATTATCTGTGATACAGGTGAACTAAAAATAAAGAAATTTACCAATCTACATACAAATGCAACATCTGAAAATATTTCGCTTAGCCAAAGAATAATGCAAAGAAACTCACCGCAGCATTTTTTTGCGCATTAAATCTGTACACTGGCAGATACGCTTGCGACTGCTTCGGGGTCTGTGTAGTTCCCAAGCTGGCCCCCTTAACACCTTCCGCGAGGGATGCTGTTGGACCCCGGACCTCTTCGATCTGGGCACCGAGGAGTTCATTCTGTAGGAGGCAGTTGTAAGCGTGTTGGTCTCGGGCTCCTGTGTTGTCAACACCATCTATTCTGGTGGTTTTCTTTGCAGGCTGGTTTTCTGTGCCTCTGTTAATTGCTGGAAAGATAAAAAAGAACCTGGTAAGTAAGTTTAAGGTTACACTAGTCGATTTTTTTTCCATACAAACGTAGTCTAGGGATTATTCCACTGTTTGACGATGTACGGTCAAAATAAAAAGTGATATCAATTTGTCTCATCATTATCTAGCCCTTTATGTAAGCAAAAAAGCAAAAAAACTAAAATATTTGAAAGTTATGAGCGTCGAAAGTTCTACCTTTCGACACAAATTTTAACGCATTTTTGGGCGCAAATAAATACCATAAGAAGACGGAAAATTGCAAAACGGCCTCCATGCAGGGATAGATTATTAGTTCAACAATGCAAATAATTGTATTATGAACAGATAGATTTAGTCGTATTTTCATGATATCTAGACTGCCAAAGGTCTGTTTATAAAATCTCGCGCGCTCGGTTTCGTCCTAAATCATTATCCATTTCGCTACAAATTTGCAAAAGTGTGTATTCGTACGCGAACTAGCTTCCTACTGCTCATCACAGCATCTATCTCTTCCGCACGTGTTGTCGGTTGATATAAAATGTATTTTAACCCCGCGCACAAAATAGTTCGTGCCGTCGACTAGTGTACCCTTAAAGATGCAACAGAACGAACATTATTATTTACAATGCCTGATATGAGTTTAATTATATTTCATTCCGATTTTATTTAAAAAAAATCCTGTTTGAACATAATTTAACTTCCATTTTCAATTAGTTAAACTTATTTATAAGCATAATTTCAGTACATATATGTATTATTTCGTCGGCGTCATTGCAGTCAGGGTTTCAGTATCAAGTAAACGAAAAATAATAATATAGAAGACAGTAAAAACTATCTTTGGCCTTTTTATGTTATTTTTTAGAGCGGTGACATAAATCTAATACCTAGCCTTTTTCCCAACTATATTGGGGTCGGCTTCCAGTCTTACCGGATTCAGCTAAGTACCAGTGTTTTACATGGAGCGACTGCCTATCTGACCTCCACAACCCAGTAACTGGATAACACGGTACCCCTTGGCAAGACTGGTGTCAGATCTCATGCTGACTACCCGTAACGACTGTCAAAGATTTTCAAATAACAGCCGGAACCAACGGCTTAACGTGCTTTCCGAGGCACGGAGGAAACTCGGTATGTTGAAATGGTCACCCATCCACGGACCGACCTCGTCAAGCGTTGCTTAACCTTGATGATCGACCCGTGCGGCTGTTATTATTTAGCCACGAGCTTATATTCTTGTATATATACACATATATATATACATATAATCTGAATCTCGGAAACGGCTCCAACGATATTCATGTAATTTAGTATGCAGGGGGTTTCGAGGGCTATAAATCGATCTAGCTAGGTTTAATTTTTAGAAAACATCGTTCTCTCTATTTTCACCCGAGCAGAGCTCTGTCGCCCAGGTAAAATCAAAATCAGTTGCAAAATAAAATTATCTGTACAAAAAAAAAAAAAAATCTCTTGTTATAAATCTTTTATATTCCTGCTCTGACGCCGATGCCCGACGATTTGCTGTTTGGGTAATACTAATGTACAGCGAAACAAGGAGTAATAATTTTCAAAATAAGGAATGTCATTACAATGACAATATGATAATGCTAATATCCAAAAATAAACCTTATAAATGACTAAGTCCTGTAAGTACCTAACAGGGAAAAATCTCCTAAATACTAGTTATATTTAGTCTGGACAATTTTCAGTATTATTTTAATAACTTCTGCAAGCGGATTCGCCCGCGTGTATGTCGAAAAATATCCCAAGGGTACATTTTCCCTGGATAAAAATCCTATGTGCTATTCCCGGCTATAATCTATCTCTGTGCCAAATTTCATCCGGATCCGTCCAGCCGTTTTAGCGTGAAGAAGTAACAAACATACACACACACACACTCACAAAGTTTCGCCTTTATAATATTACTAGCTTCTGGTAGCGGCTTCGCTCGCGTGAATGTCGAAAATTATCTCGAAGGAACATTCTCCCGGGATTTAAAGTATCCTAAGTGCTATTCCCGGCTATAATCTATCTCTGTGCCAAATTTCATCCAGATCCTTCCAGCCGTTTGAGCGTGAAGAAGTAACAAACATACAAACACACTCACAAACTTTCGCCTTTTTAATATTAGTGATATAATATATATGTAACTAGCTGTCCCACGCGGCTTCGCTCCCGTCATCTGGCTCCCTACCTACCCTACATACATGAATGTTGCGTAACTTTAACCGCAACGGAAGCTCTCAAAAAGGAATAGATTGAAAAGAATTGTTCAATTCCTGAGATTAGCGCGTACAAACAAACAAACAAACTCTTCAGCTTTATAATATTAGTATAGATATTATTATAGTGTCATTGGATTAACCGTGCGTAAGTGGCTAGACTGATACCGCCATACTTAATAAATACCGGTACCTATTATTTGAATGCAATATTTAAAATAATACCTACCATCATTAATTCAAAAAAGGAAATAAAATTTTATTTTTATCACAATATCGTCATGGTTTAACATCAAACATCTAATAAAAAGCGTCTTTCTTTAAAACAATCAAAATCGTGGACCAATAGTTTAAAACGGACATTAAAATCGGAACAAGTAAATAAATCATGCAAATATATAAACCGAATATTAAAAGCAGGTGACTGTATTTATATTTGTCGCCACACCGAGTCTGTATCCTGTCCTGTCACAGAACTAACAGACGGTACTCCCATATGCGCTCGCGCACGTGCCACGTGACTCACGAACAGAAAAAAAAAGTTACACGTCTAATATGTTAGTAAAACTGACAATATCTCAAAAACACAGCACATCGCGCAAATTAATTACAATGTTGAACAGTATTTGATTAATTATACAGAAACCGAACAAGCTTGTTTTTGCTGCTTGTAAAATTAAAAATAATACTAATTTAGTCACGTCTGGTATCAGGAAAAAAAATCTAAGCTTTCAACTCTAGATGCGAAATAAATTAAACTTTAGGAAAGTCGATGTTGCATGTTCTATTTGTGTAAAAAATAAATAATATTCGAAACAAAAAATAAATCAATCAACGACCTCACTTCTAGTCTGGTCAATATCACTCAAAAAACATTCAACTGAATTAAGGTAGCGCAGTAATAAATCTTTTATTTAAAAAAATGGATCATATTAAAAATATTATACTTTTTTTAGACTGCGATTACTAACATAGCTAATGACCAAATTACCTTTAATTATACCATCAAAAAACACATGGCGGAGCTTGACTGACAATTAGGCACGACCCGGGGGATATTATAGCCAAAAATAAAATTTGCACTCAGTATACCACTGCTTGGTCTTTTCTAAGGATAGTGATTCACACAAACGAATATAATGCACTTGACGACAATGATTCATGGTGATCCACAGAACCACTAAACAACGATAATTATGACGCCTGCATGTTTTCAGACAAGTTTTAAAAATACATAATTGTGAATGTTTTTAGATAAAAACTGCATAATATCACCATAAATTCTTGTATTGGCAATATTGTGAAACTTTATATTGGAAGAAAATTAAATAAAAAAGTGAATAAACTATATATTAAACATTTTATTGACAAATTATAACATATCGAATTAATAAAATTGATTTTGATACCGATTGTAATTATTAGTACATTTACGATATGGCATTATGACAGAGATTACGACGGCTACGTCTAGCTTTTTATGGTCACACCGTTTTTAGACAGACTGCATTTAAATCATCGATTTAAAATTCTAACTCGATACTTTGTTAATCGTTCCAATGTATAGAACTGTCTGGCTCCAAATATGGCTATTAATATTCAGCTTTGATTGACGCTCAAAGAACATTTGCGAAGCCTGGTCGATGCACTTCCCAAATAACAAACGCAGGTCGGAAGCACGTCCCCAAATTGCATTTCAATCGGAACGTAATGAATAAAAACATCATTGTTCCCATGTCGCTAACTCACGCGCGGGTTCACTCACTCCGCTTCCTTCCTGGGGCACCTCCATACAAGGTGGGAGACGTTATACCTGCCACTATATTTGGTTACCTACGTGACAGACCATCGGCACAGACATAATTAATTCGGAACACCGCCAAATTTGTCAACATCCGTTCAGGACGCGAATCCGTGCTGAATTATTAAAGGTATAGAGTCTATTTTGCCAAGGTGAGAATAGAACTAATTGTCTAAGCGTAACAGTCTTTTGCAAGGCCTCCACCTACGTGGTGTCTGCCCACATCCAATTGCCCTGGACACGGAGTACGAACACAAATTGGCCCCAATTTCTGGTCGTAACCACGACTTAATAGAATTGTTCTAGTAAATATTATCTGTAAGTAAATTGTTGGGAATTTTGTGTTTTGTACACAAAATAAATTGATAAGAGTCATTACACCGGTAAGTGAGCCAATGGACGAACAGGTGATAACGATAGAGTTGGCTGGTTTGAAGAATTTTCAATAAATGCTAAAACTACTCAAAGCTAAAACGAAGAAAACTGAGGTGTCTCGCCCAGATAATGATTATCGACATACACTAAAAGTGTGTCACGCGCTCCAGAATGTGTGTTATCAGGAGACGGTAGCAGGTTGAAAAAAAATCCTGGTACAAAAAACATGTACAATGTTAACTTATCTAGGTATGCGACAGTGGACTTTAACGCGCCTACACTTGAGTCAGATTTGTACAGAATCAATAACAATAAAATAGTCAACAAATAAGGTAAACCTATTATTGAAAACATACCGGAACACAATATCATCTATGACTTACCTAAAGGGAGGACTACCTAAACGGTGGTAGGTTACATATTAAATGGTAACGGGAATATTAATAAGCAAGGGAACATGGTCGTGGTATAGCTACGTTTTTATTTATAATCAAGATCTAACATTCAGTTTCATGTGATGAAGAAACTCACAAGTAAATCTCCACGTGGCCACCCGCATCTCTATTTTGCTCTAACTCTCCCGCGCACAACTCATTACGTATACCGACAGACGCCAGACCAATTCTATTTGGTTAACAAATGATTGAGATTAGTTCCACCTGCGTCTACCGTCCGTAACTAACGACTAATTACATCAAGAGTGTTACTGGTGGCAAGTACTGGCAGGTGCAGCGTCAGAAGTCGATAACATGGCCTAGATTCTGCGATAACCGATAGCATACGGGTAAACCTGTGCCTAGTTATATTGTGAAGGCCGATTATGCCGAAGAGAAAGCTAATGGACACAATTTCAATGAAATCGAATAAAGTTACGATGTGAGATCCTCTATCGATCAACGAAAGACAAGACAGAATGGCACGAGTTGAAGCGAATGACATTAAATCAATTCATTTGCACAGTAGCCAAAAAGACAACCTGTTTGAACATTTTGACAGCTTAGATATAAAAAGTAGTGGTGCACTAATTTAAAATCCTTCGACATAATTGGCACGTGCTTAGAAATATGTTAGCATCATTTAGTAAATCAACTTTTTCTTTAAAGAAAAAGTGCTAACCAATGACAAAAAACTTTAATCGAAGTAATAAGACAAGGAAAAAACCGCATAGCACGTTTCCTATGAATAATGTTCAAGTGTTTACGTCATTATGAGAACATTGCGTAACGAGCACTCCAACAAAGTCATACCTGTTAAAATGAACAAATATATGGGAAATAGTTTACAGCTTACTCATTCGCCAATAACCTACAATTGCGTGTTATAAACGGTTCAAATGGAACTCTAAACAACTGCAACAATATCCTATTTCATAGAAAGATTGTTTTGCAAATGCTAATGGGCCCACCTTGAGAACGCCGCTATACGCCTTGGGAGAATTCTAGCCTCGTAGTGCAATACAAGCAAGTACTTGGCTCTAGTACCTCGTAGAGTCAGGTCAATAACGGGATCCAGCGCAGCGAGTGCATCGCAAGCAGTTCTAATGCATCTGCGCCTGCGCCGATGCGCTTTCATAACCAGATACAGACAAGTTCCTTAACCTTAGAAACTTTATCAGCTATTAGGGCCACAAACAACGCAGTTCTATTAAGTTATCATACAGTAGCGGTGTTGTACTTTCTTAATGCACCGGTTATCGGCTCTTACTACTTTATCGGGTGACCCGGCCAACAATTGTTTTACTATGTTATGCCAGACGCATTATTCTCAGAAGTTTGATTCACATTTCTGTGACAAATGAGGTACGATACCAATAGTTAAGAGATGGGTTCCAGGATCAGGAAATGAATTGCGAAATTATTTGACGGATGACATCAATTAGCATCTCTAAACTCAGCCAAACTACACGTGGTTGGTGGTATACATGGAGTTAACAAATTGGTGGTTGCCTTTGATTAAATTTGCATATCAAACTCGTGCGTAATTTTACCACCTCATGATGATTTCATAGAATTAAAATACAAGAAGTTTCCTTAAAATAAATACACGTTGCGACTTGTGCACAGAAACGGTGCCGTCGTGCCGACGACCGTTCTCCACTATATCCGTGAAGTTCACTCGATCGTTCGTTCGGCACTGTCGGTAGCACGGTAGCACCTGACAGCCTGACGCAACTCGGAACGGTGGAAAACGGAAAATTAGCTGTGAACCCAAATACGGTGCGTTGAACTGCAAGCAATTGTCTGCCTTAACCAATGAAATGACTCGGATATTATAGAGCAGAGCAGCACCCACCCACGTGTACTGTTTCAAATTGTATGTGGGATACAAGATACAACATATTAATAAATAAGATCCTGCATTCGTAATGCATTAAGCTCCAACCATAAATTATAGAGCCAATCATACCTAGATACTTATTTAGTCCAAGGAAATCGTGTACACGATGCAAATAATGAGTTAAATACAAATGAATCGATAATCATGGCATTTGATATTCACTAAAATAAAGATTCGTGAGTGCATTGAACCAAAAACGTGGTTCATTACTTAACACAAGCCTAGCTGGGATCGTGAGCGATTCTGCTTTTTGCATGCAAAACATTTTTTGTCCAATTTTTACCTAATACCAATAGAATATGTTGACGTTTTTGCTGACCATTTCATTACTAACAGCGATTATAATGATCTCGAAAAATCAATATTTTTAACTGGCAAAAAATATACGACCGCATTCGCTGGTATTAAATTCAAATACATCTTCGAATAATCTAGACATGATCGAGCTCAAACATGTCAAAGATCATCAGACTTTAGCCATGGATGATGATGTCAGACGGACAAATCTCGAAGACGTCAATTGATCACCAGGCATTGAATGCCATCGGCCTAAATTCAACACTATGACAACTGATTTATGCTCCAGCTCAGGTGTCAAGAGCGGAGACAATACGAAAAAAAACTGTAGCAATTACATACAGAGAAACAACAATGCAGGCTAATGTCTAGGACATTAATCATCCGGTTTTAAGCTTTAAATAATGCCAAGTGACAATGTTAGAAAATAGATGGACATCCAACTGGATCTATTACGATCGCCTAGGTACGTACGTGCGCGGAATCTCGCAATAATAATTCGACTTCGACGAATAAAGAGGAGAAAAAACCTACAGCTGACAATATTTGTACAGAGAATCATTTGTTATTAGTTGCCATGTGTCATTGGAAACCACGACCGATTATCCAGTCATCACACCTCAAATGTTAGTTACTTATTATACACGTAAGAGCTACTGTTCAATTCGTTTTTTTGTAGCACGCTGTATATTTCTCGGCTCAAAGTGAGCTCGTCTGGTAGCAGGCACCTCAATGAGGCCATAACTATTGGCATAAGCGGGCTAACAATGTAACAGGCAGTGTTTACTTTTGTACTAACTGCTCACAGACGTTGAAACAACGCAGGATTTAGAATGTCGTCAGGAACCGAGCCTTCATTTGTTTACCGCTAAGTTACACACGGTGCACATTCATGCACTCACTATTTGAGAATATATGGATCTCGTTAGTGAATTGTGTTCTTGTAAAACAACGTGCTGTAACAGTGGTGCGCTGTATACACGCTTCAGTGCTTTTCCTAAGCGGCTTCGTTTCTCCAACCTACTTTCAAATTGTACTTGCACAAGTGTTTCCTATAGAAACCTCCGAACGAACAGTTACTCGGCGTAGACGGGCTCACGGGCCGCCTTTAAAAAAGATTTTACTAACTAGAGAAAAGTTGCATGATTCCAATCGAGTATAAATATAAACTTAATCTTCCACGTCCGTTGCTAGCCGATTATTTGATTGTGTAAAATCATATATAATATGAGCAATTATCATGCATAAATTAAGGATACATTGACAGTAGAAATCAAAACATGCATCAATCAACATTATATTGAATCATCGTCTAAAAACATGCATAATAATTCCGTGATAGGGTTAGGCACCGACGAACAAGTCTATAAAATATATCCCAAAAAAACTTGACTAAATCCTCGTGTTGATGACGTGAATGATGAATGTTGAACAATGTGTATTTGTCGTCTTAGTCGATACCTACACAGCATCACAGCTGATATCTGACAGCGGGGAGGGTATTCAACATGTCTAGACTTGTCGGTGTAGACAAAAAAGGATATTTTTAAGATTGTCGTCAATACATGAAATCACAATGGTTATTTAAGAGGTGCAAACAGATGATATCATTTGAGAAAAGAGATGCACGAACGAAAAAACGGCATGACGACAGCCAATTTATCGATTCAGAGGAAATAAAATTTGTATTTGGTAAAATAAAAGAGGCTTTTAACAAATGTACATTTTTATTCCTTCCTTCGTGATTCCAAGCGAAAATATTGGACACTTTCGCAACATTGTCGCCATTTTATTGACCTTAACATGCAAAGGAAAAATCAAAGGTAGTTGACTCAGCTGATCGGTACAATGATCTTCTGAGAACAACTAATATATTTGGAATACTGAAAGTCCAACTATGGCACACGACCACGATTTCTGAATCACAGTCAGCTGACTGAATACATAAAAGAAAAAAATGTGATGTATTTTAGTGACCAAACATAACAGATTTAGAACACAAAATTACACGATTGTAGTAAAATCACGTCGAATCGCGAAATTTATGCAGCAAAACAAATATTAAATAATAGCGAATCTAGATGATCTCATCAATTCAGCTGATCGTAAGTTGAAGGCTGGTCAATACTAAATTATTGATGTAGCTGTGCAAAATCTTGCGCATGTCATGCACCTTGCCTATGGACCTGTCTAGAATGTCAATCTCCTATTAAACAAGAGATAAAAATAAATTCTACCGTCACAATATTAGAAAAAGAGCGTATTATTTTACCGACTTACCTACACGACAATGCAATAAAAATGACATTTCATTAGTCTGGATTCAACCATAAATCATTACTAAACATTAAAGATAAGCTAAAAGCATAGCAATATCAAAACACGAAATGATGAATCAAGATTTATAAATTCATCTCAGTGCAAGCGACAAAGATTTGCGATGAATATGGAGCTGTAAGTTACTTGATGTGACCGAAAGTGTTAATTTGTTGGTTAAAATTTGCAAATATGCATTCGCCCACCCAAAAGTGGCAGGATTGTGTAAAATTTACACAGGTGCATGAATGATCTCCATCGCGTCATGTGCAATTATTTGCTATCAACTTTTTTGGCTCTGGCGCTTGCTTGATTAAAGTTTACGAGAAATCTTTTATTTGCGGAATTTGGTTATTTTGATTAGATTTTTTCACGTTCTCGAGACGGTACTTGGCTTTTGAAGGAGGGACATATTTTCTGAATGACAGTAAGCTTTTAAATACCTATGGCTGCAAGTAACAATGAAGTATTTAGCATACGTTTTGTTGGAAATTTGAATAATCCGAATATAATATACTTGTGTGATTCATCATTCTGTACTGTTTAGGCAACCACCTAAAACGTAAAATTAACATGGAAGAAGCCGACAAGGACTGATTGTACATTTTTTTTTTTTTTAAACAAGATCCTACAGAAGTCACAAAGGAGCGTCGAGATAACGCTGCAATTTTTTAGTCGAATAGCAACAAAACCGACGATACTAAAAATATCCCACTTCTTAAGCTGCTACGCAATTTCATGCACATAGCAATGGCGAGATAAGGAGCCTTATCAAAAGTCAAGTAATTTGTTCCCGATGTTAGTGGGCCAATTTTATTTTGTTAGGAGGTGCATACACGTGCGGTTTGTCGCACGAGTTTTCCTCTTCGACTTTTCTTAGCTTTATTGTTGATGGTATTTCTTAGACTCGTGATATTCACAAGTTTGAGGGACCTTATAGCGGGCATTTGGGAAATTTTTGATTTTGATCTAAGAGCCCAAAAACAAAAATGCGAATTGACGCAATGCGGAAGTCGCATTTGTGTTTGGGTCCTAAAGGAAGAATTCCCTAGAGGTTTTTAGCGGTAGATTTTGCTGACGCATAAGCCCCTCACTTAGGGACAGGAATTCGTGATTCATCAGCGAAGTTACTGAAAATCTTATCTGTAGCATCAATCTTTAGGGTCCCCGCACACGGGGCCACCGGCCACAACCACAAAACGTCGCCACTGGCATATTTCCTGTAGTTTTCATACATTTTGTATGGACTCGCCGCACACGGTTGACGCTGGTGGCCGCCACACGCTACACGCTTCTAGCTTCTCGTGGCGGTGTTTGTGGCTGTCGCGTGTGGCCCATGTGCGGCGACACTTACATACCCCTCAGTAGCTGATTTTAAAATGAGAATCACGTCAACACGGCTAGTCGTAATTTTTTGGAAAAATATACTTTACATTAGATGATCAGACCATTTTCTTAATAATTACTGAGAAAATTTTGAGTTTTATTCGTATAACAGTGTAATTAATTTGTAAAGTTATGTCTAAAACGGAAAAAAAAAAACACGACAATCGCACCAAAACCGCCGGGCGTATATTAATGAAATTTTCACCATCTCAAAGAAACTATCTACATTTTGATCTAAGGCTTTTTTTAAGTCACAGCATAATAAGTACAAAAAACCGGCCAAGTGCGAGTCGTGACTCACGCACGAAGGGTTCCGTACCATTATCGCAAAAAACGGCAAAAATATCACGTTTGTTGTATAGGAGCCGCATTTAAATATTTATTTTATTCTGTTTTTAGTATTTGTTGTTATAGAGGAAACAGAAATACATCATCTGTGAAAATTTCAACTGTCTAGCTATCACCGTTCATGAGATACAGCCTGGTGACAGACGGACGGACAGACAGACAGATCTCGGAGTCTTAGTAATAGGGTCCCGTTTTTACCCTTTGGGTACGGAAGCCTAAAAACTACTGAACTTTGGGTCGCGCGGGTGTTAAACGAGTGCGCGGTTTGTTCCCTCAAGGTCGTTGGCGACTGTAGTCATCTTAAAGGAATAAAAGTAAGTATTAAAAGTGTTTCCTTTTTTCCATGGGAACACATTGAATACCTACTTTGCGACAGTTCAAAGAGACGGACCGTCGTTAGCACATATTGTGTGTGCATAATATACTAACCTATAAAGAATTTATCGCCCGCGCAGGTTGCAAAAGCTATCGCGATATAATGCATTTATTACTGTTTTGAGGCTGATAAAGAAGTTTGCGATAATTTCGGGTATAATATAGCACTTTTAAAGCGTAAATAAAGTTACTAGAGGCCAGGCATATTTTTTTCTGTACGTACAGTTATCATTTATGCAATAAATGCAATGATAAAAAAAGCAATTATTTTTACCCAGTTAATCAAATGTGCCAAAAGCGATACTTAAAATCACCTTGGATAAAAATAAAAATTTATGCGAAAACAATAAAGATAGCAATAACCTGCCTCACTTAGTTTCTTCACAATACCTCCATATTCTTGAATCACTGAGAGACGTTAGAGAAAAGCGACACATTTACATCAATGTGAAAGGAACATTAGCAAGAAACAACATTAACGAAAATAAACCTTGACAAACTAACACTAAAGCCTAAACTACAAAAAAACTCAATGAGAATACAAAGCCAGTAGACAACACTTCTAGTAAGTATGCTCTAAGAACCATTGAGCAATTACTAAAGCACACGAAAACGTGCAACGTGTGAAACAAATTTCTTAAGCAAGCGACTCATAATACTTGCTTCTTTAGACGGAAAATTAACTGCCTATAATTGACTCCAATGGCCTCTGACCCGGGATTCCTGGTGTAATGGGCCCTTAATTATCATACTAATAGCGGGATATCGTTGCTACATCCGTCTGGCCAACTGCTAATTTGTACTAAAGACTGTAAATAGTGAAAAGAACACAGAACAAGTCTGTAGTGTATTTTGTCCAATAAGTGATCAACCGTACAAAAGATTACGGGAATTCGTGCAGAATAAAGCGAATAAACTGGATCCATCTCTTTTCCGTGGGTGTTAAAGGCGAATAAACGTTTAAAGCAAGATGAATGGGCCTAACTACCTCCGTGAACTCATAAACAACACACTGAGCGTAATGAATTTTCAATATCCCTTATCTACAACAATCAAGATAATCTAAGATCACCACGTGGCTAAATAATAACAGCCGCAATGGTCGATCATCAAGGTTAAGCAACGTTTGACGAGGTCGCTCCGTGGATGGGTAACCATTTCAACATACCGAGTTTCCTCGTGGCTCGGAAAGCACGTCAAGCCGTTGGTCCCGGCTGTCATTTGGCAGTCCTAACGGGTAGTCAGAAGCTTGAGATCTGATATCAGTCTTGCCAAGGGGTACCGTGTTACCCAGTTACTGGGTTGTGGAGGTCAGATAGGCAGTCGCTCCATGCAAAACACTGGTACTCAGCTGAATCCGGTAAGACTGGAAGCCGACCTAATATGTACCTAAAGGCTAGGCAGATTGATTAACCACGAAAATGGTTCGCCAAACTCCTAAATTGTCTTTAGTACAACCATTGCTAAACTAAAACAGTTTCACGGCTGATAACTCCTCATTAATTTACCTGCCTTAAAAGGCAACCAAATCAAAACTGAGCTATCCAATGATACACTATCATACGATTGTATCCCAAGCGTGACTGCGCTGGCACTGATTAAAAGCGATCCAAACGAAGCCTTCGATACGGTTGAGAGATCACGCTATTCGCAACAGTAGGCAAAAATAAACGTGCCGACATAATCCGTTCCGGATGAGAAGTGTTCAGGAACTAGCCTTATTTATAGATAAGGGCATCGTCCTTTATCACTGGTCTTGGTGCTTCATGGTTCAGCGGTGGAACGGAAAAATCTGTGCGGAATTGTTCAAGCGAAAACTGTAGAGGTGGGCTTTAATTCTTTAGGGGTCTAATTACTGGGGTCTTCCATGTTTGTATTAGAATTTATTAATGCAAGAATGTACATATTTTAAGCAATGTTTCGTGCAGGAATGAGCAATTATGATTTGCACTTGCACTTTACCAATTAAAACAAACAAGAACCCCTGGCAAAAGTTACGACTTGGAGGGTCATAGGACGAATTATATATAAAAACATCAGAATGAAAAACTTCGGCGTGTTTTTCAAAACCAAAAAGCTTTCCCAGTTGTTAATCTCGGCGGTGGTTAAGCAAGAATTGCGTAATGGTCTTGCCCGAGTGATTTTAATGCCCAACTAATGCATGGTAATGAACTATCATACGCCTGATGTGAACGCCCTGTACCTCTCATTGCTCTGGCACGCGATAGGATTAGGGCTGCAAACTTTAGTTTTTTATAACTCTTGTATATTATTATTACACACAATATCTCTTCGGCTACGTGAGTTGAGCAATACATAAATATAATAAATCTGTAGAAAAGTCGTTTTTGTACATCGAAAATATTTCCAAAAAAAATAGCCAGGGTGTTAAAGGATAACCAACAGAACCCATTTCCAGCATTTTTGGAATTTTTGTCTGTTTATTTGTGCACGCATCACGTAAATTTTTTTTTTGAGCGCACGGTTGGCGCAGTGGTTGAGCGATTGTCTGCTGCGCTGCGTGTCGCGGGTTCGATTCCCGCACGAAATAAATATTTGTATGACCTACAGATAGTTGTTCCGGCTCTGGGTGTTTGTGTACGTGAGTTTATATGTGTGTAAACGCACCCACGATAAAGGAAAAAATTCCTAGTGTGGGGCAACGTTTTTAAAAAAAAATATAACAATTGTGCGTAACATGAAGTATTACTTAGTTTTTGTTTCATCGCAATCGGCTCACTCTATCAAAAGTTAGATGAATTTAGTGTTCAAGAAGTTAAATTATCACAACACACGCATGGCGTTGTGCATTGAAGTCATTTTCTGAATGGCGGTGTTACGATTCGCCTGGAAAGAATGATGATCCTATAAAATCAATTTGTAGGTAGGTATAGGGTAGGCAGGAAGGTAAGTAGTAGTAGCAGTTAACGGGAGCGAAGCCGCGGGCACAGCTAGTTTTATAAATAACCATTGCCATATATATGACTGGTACGGTTGTCGAAGTGTGCCGGAAAAGCTAACGTCATGCAAAGTTTCCCGCCCATAGATGTTAAATATAATATTACTAACATGACGAGCATGATCTTAGTAAAACATTAAATAATAAATGCGTGGGCATTTAAGCTAGACGCATAAATCTATGTAAATTTAGAGTTTAAAGACCGCTGTAGTGCACGAAGTGACTCACCACTGTACCACACATCCTATTCTTGCAATAGGATAGAGAAATATGGCGAACTAACACACCTTTTTGTTGTCCAGACCTAATAGGGACATGTTACAGGTCCGTGATGGGAAGTGAAAAGACGTAGTTACAAACAAAAAAAACACAGACCATTTAACTCGATGGTCTCATCGTGAGTCAAGGAATTGGTATTCAGTCAGGGCACAATTCTTTAGTCTTAGTAATGAAAGGTTGATCACCTTTTCAAGCCCTAAGGGACAGCCCTAACTGAGACCAGGTCCTCCCATGTAAACTTCACGCTCGATGTACCAAACCCTAGACTCATTTATTCCATAATCATATTATACATATAGCACATTGATATTTACATGAAACGGCAAAAAGTTTTAATTAGGAAGAAATATGGAAGCGGTGTTAAGTGCTAGAATACACAAGTAGCTTTCTTTTTAGGGTTCCGTACCCAAAGGGTTAAAACGGGACCGTATTACTAAGACTCCGCGATCCGTCTGTCTGTCTGTCCGTCTGTCACCAGGCTGTATCTCATGTATCGTGATAGCTAGACAGTTGAAATTTTCACAGATGATGTATTTTTGTTGCCGCTATAACAAAAACAGAATAAAATAAATATTTAAGAGGGGCTCCCATACAACAAACGTGTTTTTTTGCCGTTTTTTGCGATAATGGTACGGAACCCTTCGTGCGCGAGACATACACGCACTTGGCCGGTTTTTTACTTGAAGTTAGATTTAATTAACTTTGGTTTTAAAACGCAGTTCAGTTACTTATAAACTAAAGGTCAAACTTTGCTAGAATAATATTGACTGTGGCAGTAAGCTTTAACGCCACTGGATCTAAATGGTCTTTAATTTCGGTACAAATCCGAATTAATCAATACAATCCTTTGTTTCTTTCCACAAATCCAAAAAAAACCCGATGGGAAGCCCTTTAAAAACAAGATAAGATCTAAAACAATACACCCACGTGCATTGCGGCCGTAAGTTCCGTATCCCGTAACTAGCACGTGCAGGATGCGCACGAGTGACCAAACTCGTCCTTAAGAAGGACGACGCGAACGGCGAAACGAATTCGACACTCGTATCGGTTTTACACGCCCATTAACACGTGTCGAACGCCGAAGGGTCCCGACACGTGCTTGGATTGGCCCCTTTACGTAATTTAAAATAAAAGAGATTACTCTAAATCACACGTTAATTAAAGACATCTATACCCATTATTTAAATTATGTCTAGGCAAGTCAAACAATGACTTGTAAACTTTCTCTCGTTCATACGTCTACAATAGCGTCCAGGCAGCCAACCGCGAAGCATTATGAATTAAATATACCACAACCATTGTTCATGGTGCCATGATTTAGTCGCATTTTAAATTTTGCTATAAAACAAAAAAGAGTTTTAATTACGTGAGAAGTTACGAAGGGCCGTTAACCTTGGTAGCTAATTAGCTCTATGTAAACCTGATAATTAATAAAAAGTTTATTGTACCATAGACACTGACGCTGATGCTATTCTAAACTCTTTCAAAGTCTAAGATACAAATTGCTTGATGCAATTAGCTATACGCGTCAGGTTTCCATGATAGCACTTAATTTTTGGTAGGTTCAGACAACACGGATACAGCTTAATGGATTCAAAGTGATCAAAGTCTAGACTAGAATCGTATAACTCTAATGGTATATCTTTCCTTTATTAGCGCGTTCATTACGTGCGAGTTAGACAGCGAAGATTTTATCGCAGCTTTAGGTATTCTAGTGGTGCAGGCTTAATTGAATTGCAAATAAAAAGGCATATTACCGTAGTTCAACACTGCTATAAGCATGCTTTACAAGTCACCTCTCGAAGGGTATCAATAGAATTTTTTGCTCTAGATTAAATCAATGTTGGTCCAGAATACAGGTGGCACCGTTAGACCTAATTTCAATTACTGCTGGTCAGCAGAAAATTACAAAATAAAGAGCCTGTGTCAGCTCAACCGACAACCTATCATTATGGTCAGATACGAGATTTTGACCGAATCATTGTCATTACGGTGTATTAGCGGTAGCTAGCAAAAAGACAATAAGTTTAGAGTATTGACTTTTGATTGGTACAGCACTTAATAGCTACTTTTTTGTGCTGCTGAACATTTATTATTAGTTACACTTAGACAGTAAGCAAAAATCAGAGAGAGAAAAACTTCAGACGATGCTACCGACTTTATGAGTAATTAATTGCATACCTATTGGTGTTTCTAACCAGGGAGACAATACTTTAAGGTTACACTAGTCGAAAATTCTTTCATACAAACGTAGTCTAGGGATTACTCCACTGTTAGACGATGTACTTTCAAAATAAAAAGTGATATCAATTTGTCTCATCATTATCTAGCCCTGTATGGAAGCAAAAAAGTAAAAAAAGAAAATATTTGAAAGTTATGAGCGTTGAAAGTTCCATATTTCGACACTAATTATAACGCATTTTTGGGCGCGAATAAATACCACAAGAAGACGGAAAATTGCAAAACGGCCTCCATACAGGGATAGATTAGTAGTTCAAAAATGCAAATAATTTTATTTTGAACAGATAGATTTAGTCGTTGTTCCATGATATCTAGACTGCCAAAGGTCTGTTTATAAAATTTCGCGCGCTCGGTTTCGTCCGAAATCATTATCCATTTCGCTACAAATTTGCAAAAGTGTGTATTCGTACGCGAACTAGCTTCCTACTGCTCATCACAGCATCTATCTCTTCCGCACGTGTTGTCGGTTGATATAAAATGCATTTTAACCCCGCGCACAAAATAGTTCGTGCCGTCGACTAGTGTAGCCTTAACCATTACAGGCAGTACCAATTAATGGTTCTTAGCTGGATAAAAAAATAGTAAATTACAGTGACTCAGATGGTAAAAAATCTAAGTTGCAGCAAGAAGTATCAATACAACAATGGCTTACGTTCCAAACGGATTTAATTAGCCAAAGCGATTACGATCGCCAACGTTCCTCCACTAATACGGAAGAAAATTGTCTAACGACCATCATAAATTGTCATGCAGGCACTTGTAATCTACTGACTAAATTGCAGGCTTGAATTTCCGTCGGGTAATCAGCAAACCTTTTTCCGCGGAGCTGAATTAAATTATAATTTAAGGCTATTATCTTTTGAAGTGGCACTGCGCCTAGACTGAACTCGAATGACTTGCTCATGACAACAGAAAAACTGCATAATTTGCAATGTTCTCGTGGTTTTCTATTATTTCAAATTATGGTTCTGACTGAACCGAGAAGCGGTTTAGACAATCAAACACTGCAACATGTTGCTAGAATGTAGAATGCTACAAAACATTTATTTTGACAAATTGGTTCAACGTTTGGGCCATGTTGGCGTATCTTGTAACCACAAGAACATATCATAATTTTATTATATCATAACTCGCTATAAAATGGGTTCCTTGTTTTAAAAAATACTGGAAAAAGTACATTTGAAATAAACTGCAAACATTATGATGTCACTTAGCAATAATTTATAACAAAATTGCAATACCTAATATGCGGTTGACTTGATATAGCTGCCATGCGGTCGTAACCTTATACACCGATATTTGTATATCGGTGTAGTGTTCCAACCACCCACACCTTTGCCTTAGTGAGCCATCTGGGCATTTCATACTCCTTAACAAAATTTTAGAGTAGGGGCTGGCTAAAAATTGTTCTTGCCACTTCTGCCATGAAAGGGAGGAGGGTGGAGAAAAGGCCAAGCAAATATCCTTATAATTCGTGCCCATTTCTATGAATCTTGTACAAGTAAATATACGGATAATAGATTTCGGATCATACACAAAAAATTATACAGCAAATCTCATGTGCCGCATTTGGCTTCGCGTTATTTCCGCCACAGATTCACATTTCCGCAACTTTACTGTCCGAGACGTGAACCTAATCCCAAGTACCTACCTACCTACCTACATTATTAATTCCTGAATAAAACCTTCATTCGCTGAAATCATGAAACGTGGCGGAAGCCTGTCTCAATAGCCGAAACCCGCGTAAAATTGGCCTTGAGAAACCCGTGGAAGTTTGTTCACATCACAGATCCCTGAAGCGTGACCAAATGGAGCTACGAGCAAATTTTTTGCCTAGACCGAAAGTAATAGGCATTGTTATTACTAGATGTAAGAAGACAGGCATGGTTAATCAAAATTATTACGTTATTTAAAGTTTGCCACCAGTACTGGGAATAAGATTTTGTTAAACGAATACTTTTTCTAATTTACAGTTATGATGTTTTGACGATTTGTGTATACTAAGAGTAAGAATTCTTTGTGTCTAATTATGGTTGAAAGGAGCTTAAGAGCTTAAGGAGCTTGTTTCATTTATATTTGTCAAATTTGTACACTAAGCCTCTGTTGACAGCGAAAATTTGACCATTTTGTGAGGGCTCTAGTGCTTCTAAAGATAATGTATCATCAAAAAGGAAAACATAGGGACATAGTATATATCTTACTTTACCAGTTTATGGAATATCTTTTAAATTGGTCCAATATTGGAGGTGGAAAGAGACGAGAGCCAAACCTCGAATTATGACTTTTTACTTAGGAAATTTAGTCGGCGCACTCTGCCCATATTTCCTCTTAATAGCGAGCTAAACGTTTACGCACTAAACGTTTTGGGAATATTTTCACTGTGCGTACAGCTGCAGCTAAGGAGTGGAATGCCTTGCCGGATTCTTTGTTTGCTTATAGCAGGCTTTAATTCAAGAGAGAATAGGTTACTTCTAGGCAATCACGCTTCATCGTCGAACGCGAGCCTGCCTATCGCTAATTAAAAAAAACTTTAAATCTAGTAAAATACACTAATCTATTAATTATTATAAATATGTAAGTCAGTTTGCTTTTTGATCAATAACGCCTCAATGGCTAAACAGGTTTGATTATCACTTGGCACACAGGTAGCTCTTGGCATGGATTAAAAAAATAAAGGTTACCGTCATCCCGGTCGTCCCAAAGTTCTTGCGGGATAAATTTTAAACACCACGTGGGCGAAGCCGTATTATTTCATTGACTATATTGGGTAACATTTTGCCCATGAAAATTAGTGTCTTGAACGGAACCTCGATAATTTATTACAATCTGTCTTTCAAAATTTGTAGTTACGTTTGCGATTCATCTCACGATTTTTCTAATGCGCTGCGGCGAACTTTACTCACCGGAGACGGTGGAAACTTACGTCAATTGTTTAGTTAATTTATGTAAATCATAAACCTACCTTACAGGTCAACACTGGGGAAATCATGTATGTATGGAAAAAACATGGGACTTAGCAACAGCGTGTTGCAATAAGGTCGATGATCTATCAGCGATGCCAATCTGGTCAGTTTTGAATGCTGTTAAAACCCAGGTGTGTCTTATTTCCGCTAAAAAGAGCCAATTTCACCCGGCTCCAACTTACCGAAATGTACTCTCAATTTTTGTCCATACATTGAGGCAAAGACTCAGCTGGCTACCAAAATGTTGGGGATCCTTGCTTAGGTGAAAATGTACTTCACGCCAGAACAGTTGCTCAACTTGTATCAAGCGCAAGTTCGATCATGCATGGAGTACTGTTCTCATCTCTGGGCCGGATCTGCCAAATACCAACTTGATGCACTAGAGACGATCGAAAAGCGGGCCAAGACGCTCATCGGCGATGAGGCACTGGTCAAGTCAAATCGCCAGAGCCTTGTATATCGTCGCAGAGTGCCAGCTTGTGGTTTGTTATCGGTTACATTTTGGGGAGTGTGCGATGGAATAACATGATCTAATTCCGCCTAGCCCGTTTTATCATCGGACTACCAGACGTAACTCGATGCGCCATGGTGGACCCAAAAAAAAAACAAACCAGATCTTTAATGCAGAGCTAAAAGTTTACGCAGTAATCGTTTTGGGAATACTTTTATTATGCGTACAGCTACGGAATGGAATTCCCTGCCGGAGTCTATGTTTCCCGATAGCTACAATGTAGGAGTATTTAAGTCAAGAGTGAATAGGTTTCTTCTAGACAAGGGTGCTTCACCGTCGACCACATCATCGCTTGCCATCAGGTGAGACAGTGGTCAAACGCGAGCCTAAAGACAATAAAAAAAACCTATATGATCTTTTAACTATTTTAAGCCCATTTGAAAGACATAATAGATCTAATTCAATGCAACGCCAGCCACAGATTTGAGCTGGTTGTACACACAATATTTTTTTGCCATGAAATACCTGGCGGTTTTTTGGCCGTACGTAGACGCGGCGATCAGAATTGTATGAACTATGGATGACTGTGGAAGCTTGTTGACACAAACGGTGCTTACAGAGCGGCGAAGTTACCGTGCCATAGATTTTTACGACAAAAACGTGTGTGAACAACAGGCCTTAAGATTCCGAAGATTGGTGCGGTGCGACAATGCGACGTTTACATAGAAATTGTTCATAAATTGCTCAAAAGATAGTCAATTTCTACTAGAAAGCGTCGTCGCAAGTCACAACGTTGTCGCATCTGTCTTGGGGGCTTAATGCAGATCCTCTTACTTGCAGGATGACCTACATATATTAAACTTAATTTTTTTAAACAAATTTATTGACTGTAACAGTGATATCTTGATCTCTGTTTTTAAAGTACCTATTTTTTTTTAGTTTTTTTCTAACTGTATTTTATCTGCAAAAGATAAAACATGGTGATAGATTTTAATTCAATGTAATCTACCTATATTTCTACAAGTAAATTTAAAAAACAATTTGCTTGCAACCTATTTTGTAACATTTGATTACAATGTCACACAAACAGTAAAATACAAAAATTTTCGGGGTTGACATGTTATTACCTATTTATAGTCAGTAATTAATGTTCTCTAAATAGCTTCATTATTACAACTTACCTAATTATTATTGTACTAATTGTTGGTTTAGTACAAATTGGGCTAGACATGGTCATGTAATTATTATGCAGATAAATAAATTTAGAGTGTTTGACTTCCCAAGCTGGCAACCACATGATAAGTTCTGAGGTTGTTCTGCAAAGCCTTTGAAGCCCCCAGGAAGCTTCTGTGTGCTTTTAGAACCCCCACGCACAACATACTGACGGAGAGTCTAAGTGCAGAAAAGGGAATCCCCATCATCATCATCACCATAAGAGTGACATCGCACTGCATCCAATCCGAGTCTGGATTTGAGTTCAGAATTCTATATTAATTGAAAATTTACTGAATTTGGTTAGACGAAGTTCGGATCTAGTGCGTAACACCTCTTACAAGTGGTACTATGGCTACTTCGGCCCAAAATTTCTCAGACTCAGATCAGATACAGAGCGAAACCGCTCTAATGAGCTTCTAGCTCACAATGAGCATTGTGTCTAAAGTATTTGGATAGGATAACCACAAAATGATACATTTTCCATACATCATGGATTTCCCTAGTATTGAAATAAAATGTCTAGGGCATTTATTTATCCTTATTTTTGTTAAGTATTTGTCATGTATACTATCTATGACATATTTTATTTAATATTAGATATAATTTTTTTCAAAATTCTTCCTTATTTATAAATATTGTTACGCATCCCGTCGTTTCTAAATTGGTGTGGCATTTACTAAGTAGGTAAGGGAAATGATGTACATTAGCATTGTTTTGATACCATTATTGTGTGATGGGGTAACAAACACCTACCTAGCACAGGAGCCAGGGCTTCAAATAAGTAACTTACACCTGCAATTTGTCTCAATAAACAATTTCATTTATTTTTATTTTTAAACTTACACTTTTCTAATCTTAGGAGCATCAAACATTAACGTACCAATAATTTGCAGTATCAGAGTTGTCAAGTATGAAGTTTGTCGAGTACATGTTTTATATAATTTTACTTTACTTGGATGAAAATCAGGCAATAATCAATTTCATTTTATTTTTATAGAAGATTGTCACAATGACACATAACAATTATAACGACCTACGGTACCCTAATCTTCTAACACAATAGCTCTGAATAATAAAGGTACTTCACAATTATTGTTATAAAGTAATTAAGAGAAATGTAAGTCCCTTATCTTTTTTTAGTCTTATCATAGATAGTACCTATCCAAAACTTTTGAAAGATTGCAATAAATTCCATTTTTGCTTTGTTTTTGGTTAGTCATTTAGAATGCCCAATTATTCAATAACAATTTAATTTGTTAGATACTAATTTTAATTTGGGAATAAGTGCATCAAGCTAAAAGACTTAAAATATAAAAACGCAAAATCACTAAGTTAGCCTTTTCTAAGAACAGCACAATAATAGCAGATAAATGGAAATTAAATATTCCTGCAGGTACCCACATAAAGATAGGTTAAAAATGAAGACCAAAATATTGAGTGCTATGTATTCTAAGTCCTCTCTTTAATTTGGGTACGTTTTTCCCGTACGCAAAATACGCGCTTGGTCGTGGAGTTGCGGAGACAGCCCGTCTAAACTAAACTAAACTAATTTGGGTTTTAAACAAATGGATGATACAGGTAGCTGAAGTAGATCATATAACTGTTGGGATACTAGTGCATTCAATATCATATTTAATATTAATTTTGTCATGTTTAAAATAAAAGATAAGGCACAAAATATTGATGAATTGTAATAAAAATATATCAATATGCTTGATAACTGATGATTTCCCAATAGGAAACCAATTAATTGAAGCGCTCAAGATAACAATAATAAGTTTCTTGTATATTTACTCAACATCTTATCAGTGTTGGTGCCCTAAATAAGTATCACTTCTTGTGTAATTACATTTTGAACTTAGATCCAACAATAAATTCGTGTAACCTTAACCTTGGACATGTTCTAATTTTGAAATTACGCTCGCTTGATTCATTGAACAAATTTTCACTAAATAAACTACTAATACATTGTTTGGCAAAAAATACCTTGGAATGCTGTCTGCCAGTTGTTCCCAGCCCGACATGGTGTAAATCTGTCTCCATTTGTGTGTTCTGCTGGGAATCTGATGCATTGCTTCTTACTCAAGGGGCTGCACTGCTGCAGCAGCCTCGTCTCGTAGTGCTTACTGAACATTTTCACGTAACAAGTCCTCACTCTCTAAGTCCCACACACAAACTGACCAAAATTCAAATAGTCTTAAACACAAAAACTTGAGGGTACTGGAAGAATGTAGACTAGAATGTTTTATAAAACAGGTAGTTATGTCCTCAATCGAGCATCGTCCGTCAACGGTACGTCCCGACCACACTGTTTACTTCAGTGTCCGGAGTCAAAACAAACAACATCGGACGTAGGAGCGCTCTCATTGACTGCTGTGATCCATTTGAGTACATTCGATATGCTCGACAGCGCAACTGAACTCATCGTCCACGGCACTGAAAGATAACGCACATAACGAAATTGTCTCACAAAACTTTGTAAACTGATATTGTATAGTTCCACAGACACAATTTAGGAATCCCAATCAATATTTTAACATACAAATTGGTACAATTCTGTAAAAATGCTAAAATAATTCTTTCGCGGACTATGTCAGACACAGCATAAATAAAAAAAGTATTGCAAGACTACAAAAATAATATCTTTGAATGCAACGGCTTTTTAAAATGTGGACTATTTACTCCATGAAGTCTAACGTAAAACAATGGCGCTAGTTGTGGGCCACCAAAATATTGTTTTTGTTTTTTCATAAACATTAAAACTAGAATATCTCATGCATTACAAGTTCAGCTGTAAAAACTTCCACCGCTTCGTGTCAGGTGCGTTACCAGGGAGTTAAAACCAAAACAACGGGTTAAAATACCCCGAAATCGTTCAAGCTGTCGCTTGAGAGCTTGTACTGCGAACTTTTTATGACGATTGCCGATATTATTGTTTCGTTAATACCATACATAGAATATCTCTTTTCTACTGGAACATTTTCACATGGTTTCAGAAAACCCAAGATTGTCCTCTATTCAAATCGAGAAACAGATACTGTGACAAGTCAATAATTATTAAAGGCGAATTACCATGACAGCTTTATTAAAATATGTATCAGAGAACGATGAATGAATAGAATTACTAAATAGTCTGTGCGGAAAGAAAACCGTCTTATGATTTGAGGGCGGAGCTATGTTTAATTACCGTGATTGTTAAGTTGAAGACACTGTTTTTTTAAAAGAAAGAAAAAAGAAAGAAACTGTTATGTCATTATAGTGCGACTTTATCATCTTGATATTTTGAAACTATGTTATAAATATTAATATAATGTTTTCAGTGTGTTTTTTGTAATATTGTTATAGTGTTTATTAAAAATCATAATATTACTTCCATTTTACGCCACGTCGGTTCTCTTTCCGCACAGACTTTATCTTGAACATAAAAATAATAATATAATATATGTAATAGAATAATAAAATAGAAATTCTAAATATCTTCTCCATTTCTTAAACCCATTCAATACATATGGAAGACCCACCCAACCAAGGGCACCTTGCTCGGGCGATTGTTCCTGCTGTGTAGAAGAGGTATTCCATCTCTTTCTCCAACTTATATTATTAGACGTCTATGCCAATTTAAAATTACGCTACATTTTGAAGGTTTGCGTCGGGGAATTCTAAATGTAAGTTTTTATTATATTCGTATTAGTAGTTTTTGAGTTATGTCCAATAATAGGCTTTTCATGAAATGATGTTGGATTTATGATATTGCTGGTTTATGAGATCCTATCCTATAGGATAGGATCTCATAAACCAGCAATATGTGCATGTACCTATATATATATATATTTATAATCACGTTTTCGGAAATGGCTTTATGGGGTCTCTAGCTAGATCAATTTCGAAAAAAAATCGATCAAGCTAGGTCTCATATCGTTTTCACACAAAAATAAATTACCCGCAAAATGTGTAAAAAATCGTGATTTCGCCGCCGCTGCTGCCTTCTGATTAGCTTAATGATAAAGACCGTGGCCTACTACGCCCAAGGTGGCCGTTTCGAATCCCAGCTATGGATATAATTTTTTTCAGCAAAAATTTATTGAATGATAGTTATATAATATAGTTTATATTTACACTGCAGATTGATTACGTTGTCGAATTACGCAGGAAAACTTAAAGAGACTCAATACAAAGAATCAATCTCGAATACATTAAACCTTTACTGGGATAGTTTTTTATTAGCAAGAAAGATTTGAACATTTTCTTTTACTATTAATACCAATTGATTTAGAAGTCGATTGTAGTAGAAAATAGCTAGAACTAAGGATGGAAGAGCAGCGAAGCGAGCTCCTCCGCGAAAACCTCGTCTCGGATAAGTTTACTTTTGTACGTTTTTCTAATAAATAAATGTATCCTGATGCTACTTCTATATTTTTAATCAAAGCAGCTACCAAGACAAAAAAAAACCCGACAGATAGGTAGCAAATACGTTCGAGAAACGTGTCCGGGAAAATATAATAAGTAACAGTGTACCCGATAAGGCCGCCTGTTGTATGTTTTTTCTGTTTTAATATTTCTTTATGTAATGTATTTGTTGTGGTGTACACTAAAACATGTTTTTGTTTAACTCCCTGCAAAAATGTAACTATAGTATTTAAATAAATTTTAATATTTAATTACAAATTTGAATATCATCAATATATAATTAAAAGAGAAAATATATATGTATGTACCTTATAGACGCCGAAACGGCTGGACCGATTTCTAAAGTTCTTTCACCGTTGGGAAGCTACAGTATCTCCGGTATTCCCACGGGAACGGGAACTATGCGGGTGAAACCGCGAGGCGTCCGCTAGTAGTAAATATTTGTATGTACATATTTTTGTAATATCTGTTTTATACATATTTTAAAACAGCTTTTATTTTATTTATGAATTCTATCTGCTAAACTAGAGTTATAAAAAAGGTTTTTCGAGCCTACACGATTTTTTGCACTTTTTAAAATTAGGGTTGGCAGCACTGACTGTACATTCATTTCTTTCTTTCTAAGTATCGGACTGAAAGACTTGTATCTATGGTCATAAATTGAAAAAAAAATATTAAGTAGGCCAGAGACCAGATGTAATAATTCCATTTTCTGTCAATTTCGGCTTCCTAGTTCCTCTTTCAATCTTTGGCGGAACAATTTGTGAAGAATTCTTGACTTGTTTTTTAGTCCGAGCCACATAGTTATTTTCAATTATGTATCAGCAGCCCTACAGACCAAGGCAAAAAGAAGAATCGGAGGAGTCGCCACCTCATTCGAGGCTCTTTGTTGTTTGTGAACGACGATTCACGGAGGAGGATTTCCAAGAGGGTTTCTCAAAATTTGGAACCATCGAGGACATACGGATACCGCGCGACCACCATACAGGACAGCCGAAAGGAGTTGTATACATAAAGTTCTCTAAAACTTCTGAAGCTGCTAAAGCTTTAGAGGGAATGAATCGGAGATCTCTTAAGGGTTCCAGTCGTGTATTGAAAGTGATGGTGGCGTGTAGTCGATCCGATATCCACTCTGACGATAGCCATGATCACAAATTCAAAAGGCTATTCATTACAATTCCTTACGTAACTACTGAACAAAATATACGTGATGAATTTGGTGTGTATGGTCAGATTGAGTCGGTCGTCATACAAAAAGACCGAAACACGGGTGAACCGAGAGGTTTTGCGTACGTTACATTTGAAAAGTTCTCTGAAGCAGCACTGGCTTTTGAAGGAAGTGACAAAAAGTATCGTGCTATATTTGCGATGCCCAAAGGATCTAATCAGAAGCGTTCTGAAACTGCTTTTGACTCTAGTATTAATGATCTAGCGAAGACCACTCCTAATAATAGTACTGCAATGATGTCTTTGATGAATACACCTCCTAGGGGTTACACTAGGGTAAACTTCATGTGTTGTCCAAATTTAAACCGAATGCAAGTTGCATCTCTATTTGATATTGTACCAGGGCTCATCGATTGCAGGTTTTATGTTGATTTGGTTCGTAACTGTGGCAAAGGTGTTGCATCATATTCTAATCCAATCTCTGCTGCATATGCATTTGACAAGTTGAATGATTTTGAATATCCACCGGGCATGAAAATATTTGTTCAACCTGAACAGTCCGGGTTTGATATGCATAACCAATCTTTTAATAACTTGTCAAATGTTGCTCATAATTTGAGGAATGCAATGAAGTCTGCAAATACTAATCGTGCTCCTGATTTAGCAGCACTAACTGAAGCGATAGCAGAGGCATCCAAACTCATTAAGATGGCTACACAAGGAGTAGCAGAAGATCATACTCCTGACGTCAATGACCTGAACTACTGCAGCGTGAAGCTGCCTCCTCCTAAGCCCTTAGCTGACATTGACAGTGAAGTTGCCAAGAGGTGCTTCTTGGTCTGTAAGCCCCAACCTCCCCCACTGACTGTATTACGTGACATATTCTGTAGGTTTGGAGACCTTATAAATGTTTACACACTGCCCAATAAGACAGTAGGGTATGCTCGTTATGCAACTGCAGAAGCAGCAGATGAAGCCATGCGTGTGTTGCATGGAGCAGAGGTTTGTGGTGTCCGCATGAAAGTTTTAGAAGCAGAGGATGAAGCTTCTGCCAAGAAAAGGAGAATTGGATGGACCCAGGACGAACTGAATGAACAGGTTGACTGACTGGACAGTGTCAAACACCTTCCTGGACAAGGACATATTAAAGGACAGCTACGGACAACTTTTATTTAGACTGTAGTTTGGACAAATAAATATGTTTACATTTTAAAGGACATTATTTCTTGAGCAGAGATTTATGAAATGGCTTCTGTCATTTTATATATTTCGGCTTTCTTTCCCCTCATCAAAGAGAAGATTAGTACAAGGCCCAAAAAGGACAAGGACAATATTTGGATTTACAATTTTATTTATACAAGTTGACATTCTATATGAAAACTCACAGTGCAGACTTAATTGATTTATTTTTAAAAGGCATCTAGATACAACAACTTAATCCAATTTATTGCACACACAGCCTTGTGACTTATAAAATAATTGACAATATCAATATGTTAAGGTCACTTTAATATCTAATCTGACAATATTACATTGCTTCATCTTCGTTGACAAGAAGTTGCTCTGAAACTGTAAATAACATCCATTCATAATCCCATAAAATTTGTCAATTTTTTTATGTTTTTGGACCGCATCTTTTTCTGACGCTACATCTTGGTCATACATAGGTTAATAGACCGAAGTGAACTCGCTACTCAGTCGGCTATTTTCTGTCAGCGGTCATTTGCGTTAGTTTCTTGGTGTTCTTTCTTGTCTTCTTGATTGTGACACATACATAGTTTACAACTGGAAATAAGCAAAAAAATCCCTTAAAATGTTCAAAAATTATTATTGCGCGGCACCATTCATATTTCCGCCTTAAAATTTATATGAATACTCAGCATAATGATTCGGTTTTGCACACTCCAAAAACTAAAGTGCTTGAAGTTTGACAGTTCAATTTGGTAAATATTAATCTATAAAATTCCCAAAGAGGCCTTTGCCACTAAGCCTATTGTTCCTAATACTGCTTACATCTAGATCCTCTTTACTGCAAAGGAGAGATTACCGCAATAAATTCAACTACCTTCAAACAATAAATTCAAAAACCTATATTTCACTAGTATAGATTTATAGCTATCATATTGCTTATTTCGTTTCTTATAAGTACATCTATTGTGTATCACATTACATACTAAAATGACCCATTTTTACAGGCTATAGAGTTGAAAATCACGATTCCATTATTGCTTGTTGTAGTAATGGCATTAACTGCTCTTTATAAAGAGGATGTCTGTCCCCATGAGTAATTTTTATTATCTTTTCTGCACATTTAAGCTGTGCTAACGCTCTTTCAAGCTCCATTTTGTATAGTAAGATCTTTCCATACTTCAAGTAGAGAAGACCAAGCAATGGATTTCTGTCGCCGTAGTAAAACCTGAAAAGAATATTTTGGTTTGAATTCAGGAATATGATTTAAATAGTGGGGGAAAACAATATCAATCATAGTGTTGCAGAATTTTGAAGAAAAGACAGTTTAAATCTACATTTTATTTTATGCTTTTATTTATTGCAGGCATTTGAAATCGTTTCTTTGTGAGTGAATTCTTTGTGTGCATTACCCCAGCCAGAAAATGTCGAAAATAGTCATCTAAGTGCATTAGTTAATTAGATATACAGCTTCTGTAATTGATAAGCAGATTTTTTAATTTAGTAAGCTTGTAACGATTAAAAATTACATCTTAGCTAATACAAATTAAGTTGTAACATTTATTTCAAATTGATATCTTATTATTTATTTCAATATATCCGTAATAAAAGATCTGGCTGCGGTAACGTCACTCCAGTCGGAACTCTTTTTATCAAATAATCAAAAAACTGTACCAAATTAAAAAATCTGCTCAATTACAGAAGCTGTATATCTAATTAACTAATTCACTTAGATGTCGATTTTCGACCTAATAAAAGTCTATGGAAAAACTACTTTAGCTCTACCAGAAATCATTCAACCTTTCGCAGTGCTGAACAAAGATATGATAAATATGCTAAATAGCAATGCTGTAGTTTCGATAAAGTAATAAAAAAATATTAAAGCTATTTACCTAAAACAAGGAATGAGTTTCTCAGCGTATCCGCAGGCCTTCTCCCACAGCTGCACTTGTATGAGCGCGTCGAAGGCGTGGTCCAGCGTCTGGGCATGCATCACGTTGAGAGGGTGTAGCACACCTTCTTGTCTATCCAGGCAGTACTGGCATACGTCCACGTCTGGTACGGAGTTAAGGATATAATATACCAATCCCTTCGGGGATTACAGGAGTACCTAATCTTATGTTGCTATTCTAGAAAACATCGTCACGAATCCGCTTTGAGCAAAATAAGCAAAGAAAATTAAATTGGCTGTAAAGTCCAATCTCTTTCTACACACAGATGTCGTTGACGACACGCTGTTGAGATGTCGTTTACAGGATGGGTAGCAGCAACGTTCTACCCGCAAATAACGAAAAAATTATTATGCCATGTGTGGCGATTTGACAATTGTTGCTGCCAAGCTTAGCTGTAATAATTTTGTTACCTCCATTCTTAGAAATGATTCTGATGACTGGCACAAAATAGTTTTTAAAAAGGATACAAGCCACAGAAGCCCTCTCCATATTCTGTAAATGCACATGAGTGAACTCCATAGTCTTTCCGAATACTTCAGCATGCTTTTCAGTATACTTAGTTCCACACTCTTTGCAATGCAACGCATCTTCTTTGCTATCAACGCCATTTTCCGACACTGCATTAGACAAAGCCTCTGTATGTTCTTCAGTTTTCTCCGCTTTTGATTCTCCATTTTCTTCTGGCTTTTTCTCAGGTTTTCTGACTAATTGACAGTCTTCTTTCCAGTGGATGCTGACTGGCTCACTACATTGCTTATTCAGACATATTGCTCCGTGCACATATTTGATTTGATCCTCATCTGAAATGCACTTATGGGTTATTTCGTGAATTATGTGATAATCTAGAGTAGCATGCTTTGCGATGCAGAAGAGAGAAAGATAAATAAACTAATAGTTTAAAAAAAAAATGACGAGAGGAATGAAAAATATATTTGGAGCAATGAAGCTGAATCTACAAACAGCCCATAAGGATGTTGTACGATAAATTAATATAAGTCGTCAGGGTTGCAGATTTAACATTTAGCAAGCACTTTTTTTAGACCAATCCAATCGTAGCATGTGGCTTTTTATATTTTCTGCCTACCCCCATGAGAAAATATGTGTGTTTGTGTACGGTATTGTACTAACAATGCATTTAGTCACCATTTTTAGGGTTCCGTATCCTAAGGGTTCAAACGGAGTCCTATTGCTGTCACTAATGTGTCTGTTACACAATTTTTTCCGAAGAATTTTTTAACTTTCCATTAATTGAACTTGAAATTTGGTGACAATGTTTATTATTACGTATATTTTACTAACAAATACCAATATATTGAAAATACAGATTTTGCTTTGATAGTGCGAAGTCCGACACGCACTTGGCCGGTTTTTATTTCATAAGTTAGGTTCCTACTGAGATTGTGATGAGTACTTTATTACTAGTTAGCTACCATAAAATGAAAAGGACATTATTATTAACGACGAGGCAGAAAAGCAGTTTTTTTTTTTATTATTGTAAGGCTTGCGTTTGACGACTATCTCGCCTGAAAGTAAGCGATGATGTGGTCGACGGTGAATCACGCTTGCCTAGAAGTAACCTATTCACTCTTGACTTAAAGACCCCTAGGTTGTATCTATCAATGTGAATGTGGTTTTATAAGTGTGTTTATAGCCAATTTTCTAATTGTTTTCCCATTCCACCCTGGCCACTTAAAAGAAGAGAGAAACAGCATGCGAAGTATAAATTAGTAGGCACATCTAAAGCATTTACCCATGCACCTGTCACACTGGCACAAGAAGTAGTAGTTCTGTAGTAGCTCGGATTGTCTGTCGTATGGCGTCTTCATAAGGTCGATGTAAGATATACGCATCTGAAAGAGTAGAAAGGATATTATTAATGATTCAACAAAAATCCGTTTGAAAAAGACTGATCTAAGGTCAGGGCTTAGTTTCATCAGTATACATATTAAAGAAGGTAGAAAGAAAACATATTTATTTGTCACCCGCACAGGAGACAAATAAAAAATTTAAAAAAAAAACAACCCGAGCGTGACCAAAAAGGCTCCTATCTCAGCATGTGCAGCGATATCTGAAAAGAAGCATTAGGCAGAAGCGGCCAGAAATGCCAAACGCTGAAAGCGATTTAATCAGGATAAAGAAGACTCGGCCTTGATTACCAGGTGCCGAAAATAGCCCTCGGGATAGACCTGGTTGAGACCTCGATCTGGCCTGTTGTAAAGCGGTAGATAAGACTAACAATGGAAGGAGCGTGCCCGGAACATATTAAGTTTGTAACATCCTCGGAAAATAACAGTGTCTAAGGCCCATTTGCATGAAATACTCTACTCAGATTAAGTTGCTAACAGGAGATTAAGGGTGAGGCCAAACGAACGTAATTTTGTGAGTAGTGAATCGCGTAAAATGCGTCGCGGAATTTACGCTGCATTCGATTTGATACTAAAATCCTGTTAGGTGTTAGTTGTCTGCTGACTCACGCACATTATTTTAACCGTATTGCGCTCGAGGAGAGGGAAAGGAGCGTTAGCGCCCCGTTCAAACGTAGAATAGCAACTGAAATTACGTCCGTCCGTCTGGCAGCCTAACCGAAATTCAGTTGAACGTAAATTATTCGACGCATTTTACGCGACTCACAAAAATACGTTCGTTTGATCTCACACTTAATTGACAATATTGTATGACAAACTGTCAATTTAACCTCGTGTTACTATATCGTTTAGATTTTCGTGCATGTGAGCCTAAACGGCTAATTACCTGATTCCAATCCAAGCAAGGCATATCCTTAATGGCTCTGATGTTGATAGTCTTTCCATCGAACGTGGCGACCGCGTTGGGATTGCAGCTGTGGTCCAGAATGGAGGATGCCAGATAGATGCCCGTCCCGATTGAGTTCATATCGATGTCCAGAATCATGAAACTGTTTATTACCATCTGCAAACAGGGGTAGAATATTGTTAATAATAATAATATCGTATTGTCAGGAGGTTTCTCTCTCTGGAGCTCTGACCGCCGCGCCGATAGCTTGGACCCTGATCCCGATACCGGTGGGCCTCTATTTTTATTTTGTTTTATATTTATTTATTTTAACATTTAAAAATATACAAAATAAGAAAACAGATAATTATAGGACATAATAATCATAATCTACACTACAGGGTAAATATTTATATCGTTCTGAAGAAACTTCTTACTGTAATGGTAAGGCGCATTTAAGTCGATTCAGCTAAATGAATCAGAATCCGAGATAGCGGCGCGTCGTGTTCCACGGGCGCCTCTTTAAGACGTTAAATGGGAAATAAAACCTCACTCCCCACTATGACTGGCCGCATACGTACGTTTTCCGCGTTCGATTTCCGAATTCGTTTTCCGTAATCGGAAACCCGAATGCACCGTACGCTTATAAAATACATTGACTGCCGCACACGTCCGTTTTTTTTCGTATGGAACACTTTCCGTACCTACGTACGTATCGAATACCAGCCAGAAAACCCAGACGGTTTCAACCACTTAAAAAACCAAAACCACCACAGCAGGGCACCGTGTGGAATAAATTAAGAGTCTAATAATAATTTTCTGTGGATCCAGCTCAGACAAAACATACCATATTTTGTAAGCAGTCTAAAGTAAATTTAAATATCATAATAGACTGTTTCTCGTCGTTCTTTGCCGCCAACACTCCTTAAATAACTAGATAGATACTCTTTACATTTAAAGATCAATGTACCCATTAGAATTAATATTTGTTTCTAGCTCGATTGATTCTAATGATTGTGACCATGTCAGCTTAAAAACTTATAATGGACTCACCCTTCCATACAATCCCATAAGCTCCACAGTGTTTGGCAGTGATATATCTTTTAGGAACTCGTAGAGCACAACACACAGCGACGTGAAATGATCCATCCTTTTCGTATCCGCTTTCAGATCGGAGTAATCTGGAAAACAAAAAAAAGTAACATACAGCTTATTTTTAATTTTTTTATTTGTAAAACCCTTCGGGTTGTAAGTGCTTAGAATACTATAGAATGAGTAAAACCCTTCGGGTTGTAAGTGCTTAGAATACTATAGAATGAGTAAAACCCTTCGGGTTGTAAGTGCTTAGAATACTATAGAATGAGTAAAACCCTTCGGGTTGTAAGTGTTTAGAATACTATAGAATGATTAAAACCCTTCGGGTTGTAAGTGTTTAGAATACTATAGAATGAGTAAAACCCTTCGGGTTGTAAGTGTTTAGAATACTATAGAATGAGTAAAACCCTTCGGGTTGTAAGTGTTTAGAATACTATAGAATGAGTAAAACCCTTCGGGTTGTAAGTGTTTAGAATACTATAGAATGAGTAAAACCCTTCGGGTTGTAAGTGATTAGAATACAATAGAATGTGTAAAACCCTTCGGGTTGTAAGTGATTAGAATACTATAGAATGAGTAAAACCCTTCGGGTTGTAAGTGATTAGAATACTATAGAATGTGTAAAACCCTTCGGGTTGTAAGTGATAAGAATACTATAGAATGTGTAAAACCCTTCGGGTTGTAAGTGATTAGAATACTATAGAATGAGTAAAACCCTTCGGGTTGTAAGTGGTTAGAATACTATAGAATGCGTAAAACCCTTCGGGTTGTAAGTGATTAGAATACTATAGAATGAGTAAAACCCTTCGGGTTGTAAGTGATTAGAATACTATAGAATGTGTAAAACCCTTCGGGTTGTAAGTGATTAGAATACTATAGAATGTGTAAAACCCTTCGGGTTGTAAGTGATTAGAATACTATAGAATGTGTAAAACCCTTCGGGTTGTAAGTGATTAGAATACTATAGAATGAGTAAAACCCTTCGGGTTGTAAGTGGTTAGAATACTATAGAATGCGTAAAACCCTTCGGGTTGTAAGTGATTAGAATACTATAGAAGGAGTACCCGAATGCAGGTATTTTTTTTCTTGAATTCAAATGAATCCTACTTCTACTAATATTATGATTATCAACGTCTGAAGTGTTCTAATCAGTCATTTTTTTTTATTATTATCTATAGGCTTGCGCTTGACCACTATCTCACCTGATGGTAAGCGATGATGTGGTCGACGGTGAAGCACACTTGCCTAGAAAAAACCCATTCACTCTTGACTTACAGACCCCTAGATTGTAGCTATCGGGAAACACAGACTCCGGCAGGGAATTCCACTCCTTAGCTGTACGCTTAATAAAAGTGTCCCCAAAACGTTTTGTGCGGGATGTTCACCATGTATCGATGACGCATCGCCGTACGTCTGGTAGTCCAGCCATTGAAGTCATGCTTCAATGGCTGAATTGATTTGGATGACATTTCTCTCACGGGTAGATCGAGACCCACAGCCAATGGGGTCAAACCCTTTGCCTTGCCGAATTCACTTATGCAATAAGACTGCCGGGCATAGGGTTATTTTTGTACCTGGCCTTTTTTGCACCTACGTTTCACAGGGACTAAGCCCGGGTAGGATATAGTTAAAAAAAAAATATCTTTAGCGCGAGGAAGCAATCAAGAAACCATCACACCTGAAATAAATCTTGAACAGTATCAGTATCTTTGTTTGTTATGCCACTCAATGACGCAGAACCAGGTGAACATAGAGTTGGCTCGAGATCTATCGTAAATCACGTGCTGTTTCGCAAGTGATAAATTACCGAGGCTTAATGGCCCGTCACGAGTTTTAAGCTGTTCAAATATCTATAGGCAGTATGTGGTATCTAGGTACTGAAGGGCAGTGGCGGCTGGTGGATCATAGTAGTAGTAGTGCACTTTGCCGTCTCACTGGGTAATTGTGTTAGATTTGCTAAAATTCACAGGAGCCTATGTAAATCGGCAAACCATCTCGCTAGCGACTTCTAATTCGACGCCAACGCCATCTAGTTACGTCGTTGTACAACTTTTGATGTTGGTACTCGACCATAAGATAAATTTCGTTCGTCAAACCTCGCCCGCTCTCGGTAATCTTCGGTTCGCTGGTGCGGCGCACGAGAATGGTCATATTTCGCTGTACATTTTCTATTGAACTATCTCTGTCTCACGCGCCAGGCGTTTTAGCTTGTTTCTCATAGAATTGTATGAACTCTCGCCGTGCGCTTTAGCCTAGCGCACGGGGAGTATTTTTTACAGCAATATACGTCTTATTACTTTAGCAAAGAGCTTAAATTTGTTCGTCATAATTTCTTAAATATTGAATAGATCGTTAATCAGATATTATTAAACATTTTTATTTTATTTCTAAACCTTTTTAAATCTGGCAGTTCAGTGCACGAGTGAACTTAAAGTACAGCCGCCTCTGCTGAAGGGTTCAACCGGCCTTTTTGGAGATTTTAGAAAGTAACGGCACATTATAAAGATAAATACTAATTCGGGTTTTCAAAATGATGATGCCTCACCATTTAGCTATCTCAGGCTAGATTCAACTAGCATAGGGAGTATTGTGACCGATACTGGCGGCCTTATTATTTTGTAATTATACTTAAGGGTACACTAGTCGACGGCACGAACTATTTTGTGCGCGGGGTTGTAATGCATTTTATATCAACCGACAACACGTGCGGAAGAGATTGATGCTGTGATGAGCAGTAGGAAGCTAGTTCGCGTACGAATACACACTTTTGCAAATTTGTAGCCAAATGGATAATGATTTGGGAAACCGAGTGCGCGAAATTTTATAAACAGACCTTTGGGAGTCTGGATATCATGATAAAACGACTAAACGTATCTGTTCAAAATAAAATGATTTGCATTGTTGAACTAATAATCTATACCTGTATGGTGGCCGTTTTGCAATTTTCCGTCTTATTATGGTATTTATTTGCGCCCAAAAATGCGTTAAAATTAGTGTCGAAATGTGGAACTTTCGACGCTCATAACTTTCAAACATATATATATTTTATTTTTTTGGCTCCATACAGGGCTAGATAATGATGGGACATATTGACATCATTTTTTATTTTGAACGTACATTGTCAAACAGTGGAGTAATCCCTAGACTACGTTTGTATGGAAGAATTATCGACTAGTGTAACCTTAAGACATCTACTTGAGATAGCTTGTTGAGTGTTGTTGCAATAAATAAATTTAAAAAAGTCCCAACCATGTCTGGGTCGGCTTCCAGTCTTACCGGTACCAGTATTTAACATGGAGCGACTCCCTATCTGACCTTCACAACCCAGAAACTAGGTAACACGATACCACTAGCCAATACTGTTGTCAGATCTAACTTCTAAATATCCGTAACAGGACCAAAAACTTAAATTGCTTTTCGAGGCACGGAGGAGTCTCGGTATGCAATGACTGGTCTCAATGGAAAGTAACTCTGTCTGTCTGTTACCTTTTAACGCTTAAACCGCTGAACCGATTTAGACAAAATTTGATATGGAGATAGTTTGAGACCCTGGTAAGGTAATAGGATAGTTTTTATCCCGGATATCATCCTTTAGAGGTGGACAGGGGGTAGAAGTTTGTATGGTGAACTAATAATTTCTCAAGTAACAGTCCTCTGATATTATCATCATCATCATATCAGCATAGGCCTCCCCCAAGCGTCACCACATTGACCGGTCCCGTGCGTCTCGCAACCAGCGGATCTCCGCAACCTTCACCAGGTCATCGGTCCACCTGGTAGGAGGCCTTCCAACGCAACGTCTTCCTTTTTCACGGTCGCCACTCCAGAACTTTTCTGCCTCATCGGCCATCCGTATAATATTATAGCGTGATATAAAAAACCGGCCAAGTGCGAGTCGGACTCGCGCACGAAGGGTTCCGTACCATTATCGCAAAAACGGCAAAAAATCACGTATGTTGTATGGGAGCCCCACTTAAATATTTATTTTATTCTGTGTTTAGTATTTGTTATTATAGCGGCAATAGAAATACATCATCTGTGAAAATTTTAACTCTCTAGCTATCACGGTTCATGAGATACAGCCTGGTGACAGACAGACGGATCGTGGAGTCTTAGTAATAGAGTCCCGTTTTTATCCTTTGGGTACAGAACCCTAAAAACTAGCTATTCAAAGTACTAATGCTACGCAGACAAAGTCACGGGCAACAGCTAGTTAGAAATAAATCCTTTTCAAACGCTAATAAGCACGTTTATTGTTATTTTATTAACTCCAATCCATTTACGTAATATAGTTTACAATGCATGTCCTAGAAAAGAGAATTTTCTACTTTTCGTTTTTACTTTTTTAATTTTTAACTCCAACGTCAGCCCGCCGCATAGAGTTTTTATTATTTGAGAAATGTTTTAAAAATTAGTTAAGTACAGATTATTATTCATATAAAAGGTAAAACAAAACTAATACTTCATTTAAGGCGTTTTTAATTACTCTAGATTTAGATTTTGAACAATAAATTAATTTTACATCTCTCATGTTCGGTAAGTAGGTTCTTATTACCTCCAAATGGGGCTTGTAGGTGACTAATTAGCGCTCTAGGGTAATAATGTAGCTAGAAACGCCCTAGGGCGGTAAGTAATTAAAAAAAATACTTCTTTCTTTCAAAAAGTTCGCGTACATCTAACCATCATACTGGCAATAGACATCACGCATTCAGCCCAATGACCAAAGAGGTCGCTTTGCTATTCAGCCTTGTCTTCGTGTGAAGACAAGGCTGAATAGCAGAAGTATTTTTTTAAATTACTTACCGCCCTAGGGCTGTAAGTAATTAAAAAAAATACTTCTTTCTTTCAAAAAGTTCGCGTACATCTAACCATCATACTGGCAATAGACATCACGCATTCAGCCCAATGACCAAAGAGGTCGCTTTGCTATTCAGCCTTGTCTTCGTGTGAAGACAAGGCTGAATAGCAGAAGTATTTTTTTAATTACTTACCGCCCTAGGGCTGTAAGTAATTAAAAAAAATACTTCTTTCTTTCAAAAAGTTCGCGTACATCTAACCATCATACTGGCAATAGACATCACGCATTCAGCCCAATGACCAAAGAGGTCACTTTGCTATTCAGCCTTGTCTTCGTGTGAAGACAAGGCTGAATAGCAGAAGTATTTTTTTTAATTACTTACCGCCCTAGGGCTGTAAGTAATTTAAAAAAATACTTCTTTCTTTCAAAAAGTTCGCGTACATCTAACCATCATACTGGCAATAGACATCACGCATTCAGCCCAATGACCAAAGAGGTCGCTTTGCTATTCAGCCTTGTCTTCGTGTGAAGACAAGGCTGAATAGCAGAAGTATTTTTTTAATTACTTACCGCCCTAGGGCTGTAAGTAATTAAAAAAAATACTTCTTTCTTTCAAAAAGTTCGCGTACATCTAACCATCATACTGGCAATAGACATCACGCATTCAGCCCAATGACCAAAGAGGTCACTTTGCTATTCAGCCTTGTCTTCGTGTGAAGACAAGGCTGAATAGCAGAAGTATTTTTTTAATTACTTACCGCCCTAGGGCTGTAAGTAATTAAAAAAAATACTTCTTTCTTTCAAAAAGTTCGCGTACATCTAACCATCATACTGGCAATAGACATCACGCATTCAGCCCAATGACCAAAGAGGTCACTTTGCTATTCAGCCTTGTCTTCGTGTGAAGACAAGGCTGAATAGCAGAAGTATTTTTTTTAATTACTTACCGCCCTAGGGCTGTAAGTAATTAAAAAAAATACTTCTTTCTTTCAAAAAGTTCGCGTACATCTAACCATCATACTGGCAATAGACATCATGCATTCAGCCCAATGACCAAAGAGGTCGCTTTGCTATTCAGCCTTGTCTTCGTGTGAGTATAACAGTCATCAATTTTATTCTTGTAATGCCGGTTTTTTTCTACTTACCTCACAATCGAGATGTAAAGCAGAATAGTTAGCTCGGGTGTAAGTACCAATTGCACCCTCGAACTATAGGCGCTCTCGCTGCGCTCGTGCGCCTAAATATCTCGGGCTGCAATTGATGCCATATAGCCCTTGGCTACTAATCTACTATTAAATATTCACTAAATATGTTTGGCAGAATGAATATTTGGTTCAGATATATTTTTTTATTTCCTCGCACAATGCATAGTAAAATGTTGTATGATACACGTGCGTAAGATGATTTCCGACTCGTGTCGATTTATCCACTCACTCGCTTCGCTCGCTCGCCTACTTTCCGCACTTGTAGCATAAATAACTATTGTCGTAGATAGACATAATATTGTCACTAGACCATCACCACAACAAATAATTGCGGTGATCTCTGCCCCTAACCGATACCTACCTATTCAGCCGCACCTAATTTAATTACTTAGTTGAAAGCATGTCTCATCAAGCTTGAAGTATGGCATACATTAGCTATGCACATAATATGGGGCTAGTTAATGTAGAACATTTTCATACGAAATTCACTGGTGCAAATCAGGGGTTGAAAATGGACTCCAGCAGTTTTGGTCTGATTCTGGGATAGCTACATTCTGGGACTTATAACGATGAGAAGTATGAATAGGAGAACACAATTTCACTTTGGCCACCTAACCCATTTACCCTGCACTTTCGATTAAAGTCACCAGCTATAAAAAAAAAAAAAACTTTGATCCGACTTGTACCAAAAAGTATAATTACGTAACTTGGAAACATGATTTTTAGGGTTCCGTACCCAAAGGGTAAAAACGGGACCCTATTACTAAGACTCTCGCTATCCGTCTGTCTGTCTATCTGTCCGTCTGTCACCAGGCTGTATCTCATGAACCGTGATAAGTGGACAGCTGAAATTATCTATGATGTATTTCTGTAGCCGCTATAACAACAAATACTAAAAACAGAATAAAATATATATTTAAGTGGGGCTCCCATACAACAAACGTGATTTTTTTTGCCGTTTTTCCGCGATAATGGAGGATATGGAGATATATTGAAAATTTTAGAACGTTTTAATCATGTAAATCGGTCCACGCGTTTAGGAGATATTAACTCATTACTGAAATAATTGCATGCTAAGTGAAAGGGTCAAGGACGCCCCTTACCGCGATACGTTTGTTTTGATCGTGTTAGCGACACTGCCTTTACATCGGTAGACAGGTGATAACGATTTTTTTTTGTTTACCTTAGCTTGACTATAATGGGGTCAGTTTCCAGTTTGTTTACCTTAGCTTGACTATAATGGGGTCAGTTTCCAGTTAAAACAGATTTTGTTGAATACCTTGTATTTTACCTACTTACTTTGAGCGACTGCCTGTCTGATCTCTATACAGTAGGTACCGATACTAAAGCTACCGATCACAAAGATTAGGAAAAGAAACTTACGTGACATTAGATCCTTCCACATCCTAAACGAGGTCCCGGAGTAGAACGACCTGAAGGAGTGCCCATCACCTCGGTACAGGCGGTTAATGATCTTCGCCAGCATGCGCGCTCCATCGGGCAGCACCTTCGGAGCCACGCGTTTGAAGTTTGCGCATTCCCACTGGAAATATGGAGGTGAGCTTAAGTTATTTTTTCTATTTTTTTGAAGTTTTCGTTAATTTTGGGGCCTTCTTTGACGAATCAAAGACTCTTGATAGATGGGCTGGACATATAGTAAGAATCAGACATGGGTAGGTTAGGATGTAGGAATACCCATTATCGTAGGTACCATTACAAAGAACGTTTTGACGTGCTTTTAAGAGCCCTTGATTTCTATGGCCGAATCTGGCCCACCATTCGGTCATCACCTTACTTTAGTGACCATCTCCGTGTGTACAAACGCGTACCTAACTAACTTCGGTCGAAGGTCGGTCCATGATCAGATTGGTCGGCAGACGTAGACGTAGGAGCAAGAACTATTGGGTTAAGAAATTGGAGAGATAAAGCCTTTGCCCAACTGTATTGGGGTCGGCTTCCAATCTTACCGGATTCAGCTGAGTACCAGTGTTTTACATGGAGCGACGGCCTATCTGACCTCCAAAACCCAGTAACTGGGTAACACGGTACCTCATCTCAAGCTTCTGACTACCCGTAACGACTGTCAAAAGATCTACAAATGACAGCCGGGACCAAGGGCTTAACGTGCTTTCCGAGGCACGGAGGAAACTCGGTACCTATGTTGAAATGGTCACCCATCCACGGACCGACCTCGTCAAGCGTTGCTTAACCTTGATGCTCGACCCGTGCGGCTGTTATTATTTAGCCACGAGCTCCGCCGAAATAAGTCACAATGGACAAAAACATACAAGATCAGGCTAAAGTCATCCCGCGGCGGGAATAGGTACCTGGTTTATTTAGATGATGAGAGATTCTCAATAGGCAGATGAATATATGTAGGTACAGTATAAACTAAAATAAACTTCAACCATTACGAACCCAGGATGCTATTGCGATAACTCACAGTGGCAATGTATCAATACGCTCAACACGCAGTTTTTATGTTTTGAGTTACGGTCCATTTGTTTTATGTAACTCCGTTTTATTTTACTTTGCTCAAAATTATCATAGGCACATTTAAAATTATCATGCTCATAATATTGCGGTTTTAAAAGCATCATTTGAAATTGGTATAAATAGTCTTGGTAGCCGTAGGAATAAAAAAGTGATTGCTCAATTGCATAAGGGTGTTTTCCCACCAAAGATGTGCTACGTATCTATCGAGGCTGCAAGAGGATGCGGAGTGAAGCTGTGGTTTGAAAATATCGAACTGTTACTAATAAACTATCCAAGGTAAATAAGCGGCGAGAGGATGATAAGCAAGTAAAGAGACCTACAGTTCCGGCTCTGGGTGTTTGTTTATATGAGTTTGTATGTTTGTAAACGCACCCAGGATACAGGAGGAATTCCGATAGTGGGGCAAGGATTTGCAAAAAAAAATGCAAAAAGCTGTGAAACGTTGTAGTGCCATTACATTATCTGTGGTAGTGCGTACATCCCTAGTACGCATCTCTCGCTTTTTTGTGTGTCCAACAGAGATGCGTCTAGCAAAGAAAATAAATTGATCCCATTGGGTTATGGGCGTCGGCAGGCGGATGCAATTGGGTACACTTGCTCCCCCCGGCCTTTAATAAAATATACAAAAACATTCTGAGCATTTTGAGCTTGCTTCGCTCATTTCGAATTCTTATTTATGTCTCAAACTATTCTGGATAAGTTGAGTAGTTCTTTTTAACATGTATCTTTGTCTATATGGGCAAAAGAAAACCAATCCTATTCCGAGGTGGATCGCTGAAGATTGGTGGATATTTTCCTCGCGCACCGTCGCACTACATAGCGCAACTTTGGTGGTATAGCACCTTTAGAATAGAATGATGCCATGAAATGTCGGTTTCGCATCACAGGAATACGTGAATGGGAGTAATGGCGCCATTGACAGGGGATTGAAAGACAAAAATAATAGAATAATAATCGAATTTGTACGTAAATATTCTGTGTAGGTTTCTTAAGTAGACTGTAGTATTATAATGGATAGTTGTGGTAGAAGTGTCTGTAATAACTTGGAACATGGCTCATGTTATGTACCTACTATAATCGTGTAGTAGGTAGGTAATTAATGCATCAGCGGCAGATATAAAAGAATTTGTTCGATTGCCTGGGTGTGATTGTGATTGCAAATAGTTGGTTGGATTCTTTTAAAATTTGGCGATTTGGTTTCACATGTGAAGGCCGTATAGAGCATTCAGCTTACTAATACGCGTACCTACTGTCACTTTCATCAAAGTTAGCTATCTATATATACTTCTGCCACAAATAGTAGCAGGTACTCCTCTGTCCTAGTTGGCAATCGTTCCGCAAGATTTATACGTAAGTGATTGAGGAAGATTCATTACGTAACGCCGAATTCACACTGACTTGCGCCAAAAGTGTCCCCGAACCCAAAATTAAGATAAATTTGCAGCAGGTAGGTGTTTATTTCAGGAACTTCTGCAAGTTTACTTAACATTGATTGAAAAAACAGGCGTTACACAACGCCCTCTGACGTCAAGCGTCATTTGACGTCGTACGTCTGCGTTTGCGCAGGTATTCCGGATATCTCAGAGCTGTTTGCATCTTGTCGACATTTATCGAAGATTTAGTTCTCGAAAATAAAATACAAAACGTTGGGCAGAGCTGCCAACTCGAGCATTACGTGCTAACGATGTCATAATGTTTGTGTAGCGTACGGGATAACGAGACGCGCTACATAAATATTTATTTAACGAATTTTCGTTTCAGAAATAAAGACGTTTGATGATAAAGTTGCAGCATTTGGCTGTCACGGCCGTGAGCGTTATTTCCAGTAATTTATCACGAACTTAATTTGAGCAAACGCCCACGATTTCATTGCATATTCACTCTATTTCCACGCAGTAGTCAGCAGAAAAAGCTTGAAATATAAGCGAAACTCCTACGACCTACTGCAATTTTTTAAGTTTTACATTCAGAATATTAATAAGTAAAATTCAATCTGGTTATACATATTATCTTCAAAGGTGGATCAAAACTGCGGTATCTATAACTACCAATTTTTTTTTTTGCGGTTAGGACACCTTTTAAAGGCGCCTGGACTAACTACCTACCAGGGTCGAGTCAAGGCATCTTTCGCTTCATCTATACTAATATTATAAAGAGGTAAATTTTGTAAGTTTGTATGTAGGGGGTAATCTCAGGAACTCCTGGTTGGAATTGAAAAAATATTTTTGTGTTAGATAGTCCATTTATCGAGGAAGGTTATAGGCTATATAACATCACGCTACGACCAATAGGAACGGAGCATAAATGAAAAATGTTGCAAAAACGGGCAAGAATATTACTTTTTGAGGGCTTCCGTTGCGTGCGCTGCGTAAACGGTTTCATTTATGCAATCATGTATGTAGGGTAGGTAGGGTAGGTGTAGCGTAGGTGTAGGGTATGTGTAGGGTAGGTGTAGGGTAGGTGTAGTGTAGGTGTAGGGTAGGTGTAGGGTAGTTGTAGGGTATGTGTAGGGTTGGTGTAGGGTAGGTTAAGGTAGGTGTAGCGTAGGTGTAGGGTACGTGTAGGGTATGTGTAGGGCACGTGTAGGGAAGGGTAGGTAGGATAGGGTAGGTACGTAGCCAGTTGACGGGCGAAGCCGCGTGGGACAGCTAGTAGTTAATGTTTTACATTATTTTAGTTCATTCAATCATCAATACATATAATAAATCTGTAGAAAAATATTTTTTGTACATCGAAAAAAAATCCATAAAAAATAGCCAGGATGTTAAAGGATAACCAACAGAATCCATTTCTAGCATTTTTGGAATTTTTGTCTGTTTGTCTGTTTATTTGTGCACGCATCACGTGAAATGTACGAAAACAATGTAGATAACTTTTATACATAAAAATTGTGCGTATCTTGAAGAATTACTTAGTTTTTGTTTCATCGCAATCGGTTCACTCTATCAAAAGTTAGATGAATAAGTGTTCAAGTCAAGAAGTAAAATTATCACAGCTCACGCAATTCAGTTACTCGGACAGTTGAACTCGCTATTCGATAGATGGCGTTGTGCATTTAAAGTCATTTTCTGAATCGCGGTGTTAAGATTTTACGCGAAAGAATGAGAATAGAAAACAAAATTGGTATGTAGTATGTACATATTTAAGTATGTGGAGTAGGCAGGCAGGCAGGTAAGTATGGTAGGGTTGGCAGGCAGATGACGGGAGCGAAGCCGTGGGCACAGCTAGTGTATATATAAATAAAAATGAATCCCTATTTCCCTTGGTCACGGCATCACGCGTGAACCGCTGGACTGATTTCGCTTATTCTTATATTGTTGTGTTTGTTATTGCTATGAGAAGGATCTTATGAAAAAAAAAGTTGGTACATTACCTACATAGGTAGGGTAGGTATGTAGGTAGATTAGGGTAGGTAAGGTAGGTAGAGTAGGGTAGGTAGGATAGGGTAGGTTAGGGTAGGTAGGTAGGTAGGTAGGGTAGGTAGGTAGGGTAGGTAGGTAGGGTAGGTAGGATAGGTGAATGATTGGTGTTTTTATGGCATAGTTTGCCGGGTCAGCTAGTAAGTAATATTTTTTTATAAATGGTATTTTATTTTTTGCACGTTTTGCAATTTCTATGAATTTCTATACATTGTTATGTTACTTTCACATGTTGTTATATTGTCCAGGTCTCCCATTAAAAGCTTGCAGTTCATAGCAGTAGAAACATTTAGTTCAAAAACAAACATAACAAATGATAAAAAACTTTTTGATGATTTAGTTGCTCCTAAAAATAGCTAATAGTTGTCCAGAGAAAGTGTAACAATACATCAGACATACCTTATGATCACCCCAGGCATCTCTCTGACACGAGCGACCGCAGTAGTAAACAAACTGGCATCCTGAACATTTCAGCACTTTGCCCCTGAAACACAGCGAGAGTAGGTCAATGTGTGACACAACATCTGATGCACGTTTAAAAATACAGGTACAAATACCTGTGCAAGATGTTCTAGAATGTTCAAAATAAATAGTTATAGAAAATAAAAGTAAAACAATTATAGAAAAAAAAGTAGTTGTCATTATTCTCTTAATTACAAAATAATTTTAGTAACACTTAAAATAAAACTAATGTTTTTAGAGTAGATAAAAAGAATAAAAAAAAATAATGGAAGTTAATTAATAAAAGTAATTCACTAAAAACAAATTTAGAGGTAAAAGGATTTATGCTAAACAATAAGTTTTTTTTTAAACTTTAACACATACCACCACACTTAAAACCACAAAGAAATAAACTTTTAATTCAGGGTCTTCGCAATAAATGCACCCCTTTTGTTTATTTTTATATTTTTAGAACTTTTAACAGAGAAGTATAATTACTTTGAAATAAATTAAGTAATTTAAGATTTTAGTAATTTAATAGTGCTAATAAATCAGCCTATGGCTTGTTACCATTTCTGCACTAATCTATCGTTTAACTTTCTTGTTTGATAACTTAAACCTGTAATGAAAAAGTTTATAATGAAGTACACTTTTGAATTCTTCACTAAACTTTAGAAATTACCTAGACTATTCTAATAGAACATGCTATTTTATATATAGACAAAATGATAAACTGGAGGTGTAGTTTAAAAATCTCTTAAAGTTAATAAAGCCTCATTTTAAGTTATTATATGTAACATAGGTAAAGTATGGATTTTTCAAAAAAAGTATAATCTGAGTAATTGAATCAAAGCATTATTTTAGTTACTTACTTTTCGAAGCAACTATCGCACCGGCTTCCTTGTTCTTTAGACGACAAAACAAAAGCAAAAGGCTGTTCAGTGAGGATCAGATCCCCAGCTTTTATGGCAGAATCCGTGTTTCTATACTTATTCTTCATAATTAAATCTTAAGTTATAACCTAGGACTAAAGCGTACGTATTCGATAGAGAATGTATTAGGAATGTCAACGTTCTACAATCGGCGAGTTACGAGGCGATGTGTTCGTGCGAATGCCGAAAATATGATTTGGCCCCGCTACCTGCCGTCCAAATTTAACACTACTCAATACCGGTTACATTATTTTTAGTGAAGACGCGACTACAGCCGGCATATCAAAACGAAAAACAAACAAGAAGCAGCACTATTATTAGATCAGCATTTCGTCATGACGAAGAGAAAAATGAAAAATGAGGAAGTAAAAGCGAGCGAACCACTTGAAGCAGCTCTAAAAAACATCAATGTCATCAAACTGTTTCAAGCCCTTGTTTACCTTTTCTGACAACAGGATAGAAACATTAGAATCGCCTATAGAAAAAAAGAGATAGCAAATGGTAGGAACTGGGTAGGAACAAAGAATGGTTTCGTAGAACAGGGGAATTTGGTAGTATTTTTGACATTTGTCACAGGGAGTACTGATATTCTCGTTCACATGACCAACCTTAACAGAGATGCTACGCCTGCCTGTGTTCTCGGTAGTCGCAGGTTTTCATTTGCTTAAATATGTTTATTTTTGGGCACTGATTAATTATGATTTTAATTGAACCAAAGTAAATCAAATTATCTTTTTGCGTTTACTTGGTTCATATTTTTTTTTAATTCACGTTGGCTCAAAATTCTTGTACCCAGTTCAATATGTTATATGACTTTTGACAGATATTGACATTAGAAAAAGATAGAAGGAAAATAAATAAAGCAACGTGTGTTGCGTGTAGTTTTAGTTTTCTTTAAATAATAGAAGTAAATGAAGCAGCAATATGTCGCTTATTATGACTAAAGCCGCGCTTGCATTAAAGAACCCTGAGAGTAACTTTAAATTCGTTAAATTTGAAGCACACAAAGCTAAGAAGAAGGCAGCCCCTGACGGTAGTGAAAAAAGTGATTTACGACCTGAAAATCAGCACTCTAGCAAAGATTTGGACCTTAAAAAAATACGACATGAAGTTGTGAAGTTTGGAATGTCCGGTTTCGACCCCACAAAGAAAGAAGAAGCAAGAATTGCACTGGCCGTTAGTTTAGGTTAGTTACTCAAACTCCTTTCATGCACTTTACATGTTACAATCACAATCACCCACTCTATACCAGCGACCCATAATAAATGTCAAAATGAGTGTATATTATTGCTTCTTATCATCCCTTTATTGTCCCTTTTAATACACAAGGAGCATTTAGTTTAGTGTTTTTATGCTCTCTTTTTACTACACTACCTCTACTTTCACTCCATCTACTTTTCTATCTCATTTCACTTTGAAGCATTAGTATAATCAGCTTATAATGTTTCCACTTTTGGAATACAGACCGCCTCCTCTGTGAGAAAACCCTATCACCTTGTAATGATTTGTAATTCTGTAATTGAAGTGTCACTATCTTTTTATTTTTTTATACATATATATTTTATATTATAATATTATAAAGCTGAAGAGTTTGTTTGTTTGTTTGAACTCGTTAATCTCAGGAACTACTGGTTGGAATTGAAAAATTATTTTTGTGTTGGATAGTAAATTTATCAAGGAAGGCTATATAACATCACGCTACAACCAATAGGTGCACAGCATAAATGAAAAATGTTTCAAAAACAGGAAAGTAAAAATCAATTTTGAGAGCTTCCGTTGCATGTGCTGCGTAAACTGTTTAAGTTACGCAACAATCATGTATGTAGGTAGGTAGGTAGACAGTTGACGGAAGTGAAGCCGTATCGGACAGCTAGTTTTTTTATATATTAAAACTTTATGCACAAGTACAAAGGCGGACTTAATGCCTTAGGCATTTTCTACCAGTCACCTTAGGGTGGTGTAGAGATAAAACATGGCAGGTGCAACAAATGAATGAACAAGTAGAAAAATAAATAAAAAGGAATTATATATAAATATATACTTAGATACCTACATAAACAATGTTATTGAGAAACCGAAAACAACAAAACTTTTTAGTTGACAGCTTTAAAATTAACAACATTTTAGTTTAATAAGTCTTCATATTTTGCAGGTGCTAAACCTCCCAAAAAGGAATATTTAAACTATAAAGAACTTATGCAGAAGAGAAAACAGGAGAAAATAAAAGAAACTGAGGAAAAACAGCAGATGAGGTCCAAAAGTGTGTTACAGACTGGTGGGAAGAAGAAGAAGAAGGGGAATAATGATGTTGGGCATTTCCTTAGTAGTTATGGAAAGGTAACTATAGACAAGTTTTTTTTTTGCTTCTCTATGGGCTATTAGTTGTCAACCTGCCTGCTGGTCTCATGTCACAAAGGTTTTAATACTAAGGTCAGCTTCTATATTGTTTTCTTTCTGTTACAAAAGCTAAAGGTAAACCAGCCAAGATCACCAACCAACTAGTTAAAGTTGCTTTTATTTTTCAATAATGTTGACATATATGTTATGGTCCAAGTGATAAATACGGCATTATTCAAATTGCCCGGGCAATATGAATAATGACCAATATACTCATATTGGCATGCTCACTTCAGCACTCATCATCTCCTTCAAACCTAACCTATCCGTGTCGTTGTGCCCTAAGCTGCCGAGCTTGCTTCACTTGCTCTTGGACTAATTCATATACCATAATTATCAAAGACAATGTGATAAATAAAGAAGCTTAAACCAGTATTCATTACATTGCCCGATTTGACTTGAATAGATTCATAATGCCCGGGCATTATACATAGTGCACATATTAATCAATTAGTCCATGACATATAGATCAGCAGCTATAATGAGTAATCATTCCGTTATTGGAAAATCGATTTTTCAACCAATTATATATTTTTACCTGACTGCCAAAGGAGGGTAATGTGTTTATCAGTCTATGTATGTATGTTTGTTCCTATGTGGCGTTCTACAGACCAAACGCGTTGGCCGTTTTTGATGGTTCTTACGTCAATCGATTCGTCTTAAACCTGTGAGTGTCACTGGCTACAATAAAATTTAAAATAGTAAAATGTCGGCTCTTGGGCGCCATATCGTGGGGGCCCAAAACTATTTTTCTTTCTAACCCATCGTGTGGCGTATCAAAATAAAGGGTTTTAAGAGGTGTTTTCAAAAATATATAACACTTAAATGTACCAAAGTCTAAAAAAAATTTACTAAAAAGTTATAAATAAAAAAAGTTAATGTAAAAAATCAAAAAACCCGACTGCTTCAAAAACCGAACAAAAAATCTGGTTTTGGTCTGTCAGCTCGCGAATATGTATTCTCCGACTGCACAGCATGATTTTCTTCTTGTTTACATCTTTTTAGTTCGGTTTTTGAAGCAGTCGGGTTTTTTGTTTGAAAAGCCTCTGGTTTAGCAGTCAACATACATGTAACCTCTTGTTAGGACCAGCATTTTCCTGAGGTCTGGTCTAGTTGAGCTGAGCAATATGTATTTTCCAGATTACTTATGAAGATAAGAACAGTAAGAATAGAAGTCTAGTTATTGTTATGGCAGTGATTGGAGTGTTATTCACTATTATCACTGGATATTATTCATTATCCATACTTTTTGATTGCTTGATGTAAAGTAAATTAGTCGAGACCTACTAGTATGAGAAACTACATTTCTGTATTTTTTTTAATAAATCGTATTTGTTACACATAAATTACTTCTAAAGAGACTTCATAGTTATCACTTAATGCAGACACCAATTTCTGTAGAGTATCTATAGATTTATGTAGAAAAGAAACAGTCTTCCAAATGTTTGCTTATACACGTTCACCATGCAAGGAAAACGGCAATTAAAATGTCTCCAGATGCACGGCTACTCCCGAAGATAGCTGACCGCGTGTCGAGTTTGCTGCAGTCCTGCAGTCTAGTTTCCAATCTTCTGTGTATAACCAAACTAGCTTCGCCCGCGTGAAAAGTGTTTTTTTTTTTATCCCAAGGGATAAAAAGCCCTGGATGACTAGCTGGATGGATGTAGCCTATGTGCTAGACTACAATTTATATCTGTGCCAAATTTCATCCAGATCCGTTCAGCCGTTCTGGCGTTATTATCAAACATAAATCCATCCAAATTTGCACATTTATAATATTAGTAAGATTGTGGTATTACAAAATTGCCGCCATGCATTTTTAATTAATTTATGGATGGACAGATTATAGTATTAAATATTATTGGATTTCATTTTATCATTAGCCATTTTCAGCCCTAAAAGATAGAAATTCTGTAGTCTGGATCATAGTAAAAATTTGCAGTATAAAATAGTTTGTTTTCTAATAAATTTCCAACTGTACTGACATAATACTTTTTTTTCTTTTCAGGTCAATAAGAAAGATTTAAAGAAAAAAGATGATAAGGGTTCAAAGAAGAGGAAGAAAAGTAAAATTATATGAATAATAAATTATTATTTTAGCTTTATATTTGTTTCTTATTACATCACCACTGTGTCTAATTAACAAACAAACAAAAAAAAAAAACAAAACATTTATAAACGATATTATATTATATTTCTGTTGCCGCTATAGCATTAAATACTAAAAACAGAATAAAATAAATATTTAAGTGGGGCTCCCATACATACCATACAACACCTACCTCGGTTTTAGAAAAGAGGTGTTTTAACTTCCCTAAATGTCGTTTGTAAATGGGACTCACATGCTGAATTGTGTAGTTCATGTTTAGATCTTAGTAATCCAAGAATATTGGTCAAATGTGCTTTTGCAAAAGGTTCCTCACATCTTTAACCGTATAGTGCGGATATGCTAGTATTATATTATCTGTGGTTCGGAAGTGGCACATTTATGGGCGCGTCAAACAAACCTCCGCTGGCTCAGTAGCGGGTTCAAAGTGTGAAAGTGGACTCACTTTTAAGTTCGTCACCTATACAGGCTGAGTTTTCCAAGTGGGCGTGGATGACTCACTTCACTGATAAAATACAAAACAAAAAAGAGTCATTAAAAAATATCTTTTTCTATCAAGTATCACATTTCATCATTTGCGGTCACTGACTTATAAACCTATGGACTTGCCATACCTACGAAATTAGCGTGATACCTACATAAATCGGGAACTTAAGATGGCTGCCCATTGGCCAATGAGGTAGGCCATTTGCAACTGTTTGACAGCACAACTACACAGATAAACGTACATAAACAGCACACAACTACCAATTTTACTCGGTAATCAACATGGCGACCGGCCACGCATAGACATGATTTTGACGTCACACAAAAGTGTTACCAAGTTTAGTCCTTGACAAACATTTAGATGTCTCTCTTTTCTTAAGTAGTTCTTAGTTAGTTAAAAAGAGACAAAACGCTTTTTGACATGCGTGTGTCGATTTGATAGATATGTGTATAACTATTCTTCATATAGTAGAATAGGCCGTCTCCATAGATTTTCCTTCCTCATTGTTTGCGGTACAAGCACATGAAGTGAACCACTCCGTTTGCGAGGATAGCTACGAGGAACGGCCGGTCTGCCACGAAGCGACACACTGGTTCGAGTGTGATTCTACGCGAACATTTCCCGAAGCGTATTGCTGAAATAAATATGATAACACACTTCATTAATATCACATTATAATGCTAATTTTTAACCGACTTTCGAAAAAGGAGGAGGATCTATGTTCGACTTCTTGTATGTTTTTTTTTTTATGTATGTTCACCGATATATCCGTCAATTGTGGACCTATTTAAAAAAAAAAAAAATTGTTTTGAAAGAGTATGTTTCGAAATTGGTCCCATTTTAATTTGGTTAAGATCTGATGAAGAACTTCGAAGATATACAACAGAACTCTTCAATAAATAACGGCAAATCTCTCGGGACTGCTGCAATCGCATGTCTGTTTAGTGTTTATACCATTTCATAACATAACATCACGCCAGTACGCTCTCAAGGGGTAAGCAGATCTCTCATTTGATCGGTTTTGTTCAAGTTACATGATATTCGGGTAATATATTCTAGCGTTATAGGAAACTTACTAAACAACTTGCCTATTAGGTAGGTACAACTAAAAAGTGAAAAATAAAAAAGTCGGTGTCTTTCGTAGATACCATTTTTTTTGCGTTATGGACACCGACTTCCAAAAATAAAGTTATTTTTCACTTTGTAGTTTTCTGGAAGTCGGTAGTATTTTTTTGTAAAAAAAGATTTTTTACAGTTATTTGTTTTGTCTCATTCAAATGTTTTATTTCGGTGTCCGACATGAAGTGAACTCTGCTACGAAGCAATCCTGCATCGAACAATACGTGCTGTGCATTGCTGAAATCAACGTTTCGAAAAGTGAACAGTCGTGAGAAGAGTCGACATTGAGTATGTAAGGTTCCAACATTTTTTGACAGCCTTTTTCGTCTAAACAAGTTACGTAGGCGTATATAAGGGGAAGGGGGAGGCTCTTTTTGGTTTTGGTAAAACATAAAAAAAAAATGGGTAAGTTATTTAAGATAGGTACCTAAAGGATTGATAAAATACCCATAATAACTCAATTTACACATTCGTGTTGTTTGTCGCTAAGGAGTTCGGTTGTATGATTGTATGTTCCATATCTTGAAAACTGCTGAACCAATTTTGATGAAACTTGTATTCCCTAAGTTGAGGGATACTAATTCCAATAAAAAAAAAATATCACGATCGGATAATTTGTTTCGAAGAAATGCGTGGACATACCTACATATATATTTATACCTAAACTTACATAAATACATATCGAATTGATAACCTTAGAATAAGTTTTTCGAAGTTGCAAATTTGGAGTAATAAGCTTAAGTACATTTGAGTTTTGCGCAACAACGCAAAGTGACAAGTAGGCACTGTGGTCAGTCAACACTCAGTCAAAGTCTGTTAGTATTGGGTCATCCATTAGCAGGGCTTGTTTCACCCGCAGGCTAAGTGTTGGGGTGCAAGGATCGAGGGCGCAGCGCCAAGCTTGCCGTTGGAAACACCAATAACTTACAGGAATTCGTGAGTAAAATACTAAAGCACGTATTACACCATTTATTGTGTTGCCCATTTTCACGATATGCTGGCAAGTTTTGACAAAAAATTCATGCTATTCTTGTATCCGAGTCATGGCTTAAAACTTGTCTCCCTTCAATTAGCTACTCTCTTTTGGCTTCATACTTATTAGAAACGACAGGACGGTTGGTGGTGGTGGTGTTGCCTTACATCTCCGTACACACATTCATTTTTCTGTAATCTATGGGTCAGCGCAGCCATTGCCGTGCTGGTGAACACCTGTTTCATAAAATCGAACTACATCACTTGAAACTACTTCTTGGCGTATATTACTGTCCCTCCTGGGTGTTACCACACCAATCGAGCGATCGTCGATCGATGCCATCGATCGATGGTAGAATGGATTAGTCGAAGTCGATCGATAGTTTCTACCACACCAATCGATCGATAGCCGATAGATGCCATGGATCGATGGTAGAATGGATTGGTCGACGTAGATCGATAGTTTCTACTAGACCAATCGCTAGATTAAAGCTACCACACCAATCGATCAACGTCGACCGATGTCGATCGATGCCACCGACCGGCAATCGATCGACTGGTTAGTCGACCGGTATCCGTCGATCAATTAAGGGTACCACACCAATCGATCAACGTCGACCGATGTCGATCGATGGCATCGATCGACTATCGATCGATTGGTTTGGTAACACCCCGCATTAATTTCTTTTCAACTTTTGAAAAGCTCTTAGAAATTCTGATCCCTTCTTACGGTCATAGCATAACCACGGGTGATTTTAACACACATTTTAACGTATGTTACCATTTAAGTTTTTGCTGTATTTTTCCTTTTCAGATCAAGTATTAGCATTTATTTTGAGAAACTTATATCGACCAACAGTAGGTAGTTCTTCAATTGCGGAGCAAGGACATGAATTAACAGCACACGAATATTATAATATGTGTTCCTACTTTCAAATTAAGTGATCATTCAACATTGTTCAACTGGCGCATAGAGACCTTCAATAATCTACTTCATTTAGACTTGCAGACGTACAACTATGCAATGGCGTTTGACTCAAATTTAGACTTGTGTTACGATTTTACAATGTTCTCTAAGTTTAATAGGAAAATAAACGATCGTGGTATGCGAAATGTGTTCTATAATCTGTCGGTAACTATAGCTGATTATAATTCATTTTCTAAACAAGAAAATATAGCTGACAACCAAACAAGCATATCGTCTCCACGATGCGATTTTTTTCTTTAATAATATAAATATAATGCATCAAAATATTGCCGGTCTCTTAAGCAAGTCCGACTTACTGGTTATTTATATAAAGGAATTGTTAAGTAAACAAATTAATTTGGATGTTTTATGTATAACCGAACATTTCATAATGTCTGGCCAAGAGAAACTTTTACATATACCAAATTATAAGCTAGCAGCATGTTATGCTAGACAAAACATTAAGCGCGGTGGAGCCTGTATCTTAGTTAAAAAAGGCATCGAATATAAAGAACTCCCCGACATTATGAGACATTCGATAACGGGAATTATAGAATGTTGCGCAATTGAATTACCTTCACAAAAACTTACAATTCTATGTGTGTATAGACCACCAAAAACCACTAATCTACACCAATTCTATGAAAACCTAGATATTATACTTAAAAAGATTTCTAAACCTAGCAAAAAAATAATTATGTGCGGAGATTTTAACATAGATATTCTAAAAAAGAACAGAATTAGCATGGATTTTGAATATTTCCTTATGAACTACGATTTAAAACTAGAAATAAATAGACCGACCAGATTTCAAAGTAAAACTTGCTTAGATAATTTTGCGCACAATACAAAACAGAGCGGCCAAAGTGAAATAATAGACTTCGGATTATCCGATCATACGGCCCAAATATTTACAATAAAAGTTAGTAAGTTTAGTCAAGTTAAAACATGGAAAACATCAAGACGAGACATATCTGAAGAAAATTTAATTATCTTTAGAAATCATCTCCAAAACTTATCGTTTTTAGATATATATAGCACAGAGGATCCAAATGAAGCCTATGATAACTTTTTAGAAATATTTCAACTCCTGTATGAACTATGCTTCCCCTTCAAAACTGTCATATTAAGATCTGAAAAAAAGATAAAATGGGTATCTAGAGGTATTAGAATCTGCAGCAAAAAACAACGCCAATTACTCTGGAAACAAAGACTTAACCCTACTAGGGAAAATAAAACGACATTTAAAGAGTACTCAAAAAAATTTAAAAAAATTATCAAACTAACCCAGAAAGCACAGAACAACTTTTTAATAAAAAAATCCAAAAATAAATCTAAAACATCCTGGCAAATAATAAATAATACAAAATCTATAAGTGAACCCATAACAAGAATAAAAAAACATGATTTAATATTAACTGACCCTAATGAAATAGCTCAGTCATTCAACGATTTCTTTATTGATCAGATCTCAGATCCACCCCTGGACACAACTAAAGATACTCTAAGAATTACGTATAACCCTCATTCTATTTTTATGGCCCCTGTTGTCCCTCAAGACATTATAAGGGTGATCAAATCTTTAAAGAACAAGAAGAGTTATGGATATGACGGTATTTCTACAAACGTTATAAAATTTGTCAGTTGTGCTATAGCTAATCCTCTAAGCCACATTATTAACGCAAGCATATCCGCTGGAACATTTCCCGATAGTCTTAAAACCACAATAGTTAAACCACTTCATAAGAAGAACACTAAAGAAGACATGGCTAACTATCGACCAATAGCTTTAATCCCCGTATTTTCCAAAATAATCGAAAAAGTAATTTATGAGTCATTTTATTCATTTCTGTCCAAATATCATATATTATGTGAGGAACAAAAAGGTTTTCGTAAAAATAAAAATATAAATATGGCCATATTCGATCTAATAAATAAAATAATGGTTAATGTGGATAAAAAAATACCAATTTGTGCCATTTTTACCGATATGACCAAAGCTTTTGATTACGTGAACCATGAAACGCTTTTGGCCAAACTTGAAGCTTACGGCATACGAGGGAATGCCCTACGTCTAATAAAATCGTATCTAAGTGGGCGTCTTCAATATACGGAAATCACTAAAATATGCATCAAATCAAAACGTGAGGTTAAATATTTATCTGGTCCTAGGGCCATTAAATATGGCGTTCCGCAGGGCAGCGTTCTTGGGCCATTATTATTCTTGCTATATATAAATGATCTACCCCGACACATCCCATACCCTTGTGTGTTATTTGCCGATGACAGTACAATCCTAATAGACTGCCTCAACAAAGAGCTTTATGAAAAGGAAATAAATAATTCTCTAAAATTAATAATAAACTGGCTCAACGACAATAATTTAATCATAAACCTCAATAAAACAAATATAATGCATTTTTATCAAAAAATTCTTCCTCTAAACCTAAATATTAATTATAAAGAACAAACTATTGATAGCGTTAGCGTGGCTAAATTCTTGGGTATATTGATTGACAGTCAATTAACGTGGAAACCGCAGGCTGAAGAAGTTTGCAAAAGATTAAGCACGTCTGCGTATGCTCTCTACAATCTGTCCAAGAAAGTTAACGTTGACACAGATTACTGAATAGTTACTGACGTTGATACATTAATGGTTGCATATCACGGTTTGGTGGTCTCTGTTCTAAGATTTGGTGTAGTATTCTGGGGTAATTGTTCCGAAAGGGAGTCTATATTTAAAGCCCAAAAACGGTGCATAAGATCCATTTTTAATCTCAAGACTACAGATAGTTGCATTCCATTTTTCAAGAAACACAAATTACTAACTTTTCCTAGTTTATACATTCTCGAAGTAGCTATATTCGTTAAAACTAACAAGCATCTATTTCCTGCATTGAATGATACGAGGATGCGAACTACTGCCTTGAGATCAAAATATCAGAGTCTATTGTGTACTGGTAGATATAACACTGTTTTGCTTAAAAAAAACATTATTGGTATGGCTCCTATCATATTTAACAAATTTGCAAATTGTATTAAGGATCAGCCCTTAATAAAATTCAAGAAACTCCTATCGACGTTGCTGACAGAGAAATGTTATTACTATTTCGTTTATTCAAATATGTACACATTTTAAATTTACATTTTTAAATATTTCTTTATAAAAACAAATCATAAAAAAAAAAACATTTAAAAATATAAAAAATAATGGTTGTCCGCCGGTATCGGGAACAGGGTCCAAGCTACCGGTGGTTAGGGCTCCAGAGACAGGAACCTCCTCACAATGCGAGCCGTATCGAGGAGTACTGCCTTCTGTATCAGACCTTTGATCCAACCGCCCAATGACAGCCTCGACAGATGGTCGTCGAGGCTCTTGGCCATCAGGCCGTTGGCCGTAACGACAATCGGCACAATGATCGCCGAGTCCACATTCCACATGTCGACAACCTCGTGTGCTAAGTCAAGATACTTGATTTGTTTCTCTTTCTCAGCTTTCACGAGGTTCTCGTCATGCGGGATGGTGACATCGATTATCATTGTGCGGCGCGCTAATCGGTCTATCACCACTATATCTGGCTTATTGGCAACAATAGTCCTATCAGTGATGATAGACCGATCCCAGTACAACGTGACATGGTCATTTTCGAGAACTGGGTCGGGCACATACTTGTAATACGGTACCTCCGATTCCACTAGATTGTACTTTAAAGCAAGTTGCTGGTGAACAATCCTGGCCACTTGGTTATGCCTGTGTAAGTACTCGCCGTTAGCCAGACGAGAACAACCAGAGATAATATGTCTGATGGATTCACCCGGACGGTGGCATGCCCGACATATGTCAACCGTCCCGTCCTTCATTATATGTCTCCGGTAGTTATTCGTCAGGATAACTTCGTCCATAATTGCACAGACAAAACCTTCAGTTTCCCCGAAAAGGTCGCCGAAACGTAGCCAGGATACGGACGCTGGGAAATCTACATCGGGCCCATGAATAGCCCGATAGAAGCGCCCGTGTAGCTCCTTGCCTTGCCATACCTCTTTGCGTTCATCAGTCGATAGTATTACAGGCTTGCGCCAGTTCTCTTTAGCCATGGACAACGGGGTGAGTCCCTTGTCCACTGCGACCACATCCCGGTGCATACCCACTTCAGCTTTTGAAAAGTATTCTCTGAGGCTGCACACCTCGCGGTTGTGAAGAGTCTTGGCGTTTAAAAAGCCTCGACCCCCACACTTCCGCGGGATGTACAGTCTCATCACCGATGATCGTGGGTGATGCATCCGGTTTGCAGTCAGCAGTGTCCGGACCCTCCTATCGAGGGCGTCAAGCTCGGTCTGAGTCCATTTGAGTATGCCGAAAGAGTACATCAAAACCGGCATGACCCAACTGTTGAAGGCGCGCACCTTATTACCGCCCGACAAAAGGCTATTTAATACCTTTTTCAGGCGGCCAAAGAAACGCTCCTTCAGCAGTTGCTTCATGTCAGTACTGTTGATACCCAACGCTTCCGACATACCCAAATACTTGTAAGTTTCGGTCGAGGAGAGGTGTCTAAGGTGTATGGAATCAGAGAGTTGAATTCCCTCGGATTCCATAATCTCCCCTTGCTTTACATGCATGACTGCACATTTTTCCACACCAAATTCCATCCTGATGGAGTTACTGAAGTTTTCAGTGACCTTCAGTAGCTCCGTCAGTTGGAATTTATTGGGGGTAAAGAGTTTCAGATCATCCATGTAAAGGAGGTGAGATATGACCTGACCACCTCTTCTCAACCGATAGCCCAGTCCTGAATCCTCCAGCAGTGTACTTAGAGGATTCAGGGCTAAGCAGAACCAAAGTGGGCTCAAACTGTCGCCCTGAAATATCCCCCGCTTAATCCATACAGGCTCATCATCCCCCTGAATCGGTCGACATCCTGGATATCGAAGGACTGTCTTCCATTGCCCCATACATGACTCAAGGAAGGTGCATAGAGTTGCATCTATTTTGTACAACTCCAGCACCCATATTATTACTATTATTATTATTAAACAATTCCGTTTGTAAGGATAGCTACAAGGAACGGTCGGTCAGCCACGAAGCGGCACACCTGGTTGGGTATGAATCTAGTTGATAGACGCAAGAACCTAAATCCCGAATATAAAACCGCACAATAATTCTTCTTATTATTCTTTGCCGTACTTGCATGCAAATCATCATGCAGTTTAAATTGTAACGAGAGGTCAGGGGGGTGACCATAAGCTCTTAGAGCGGTATCAATTTGATATCGAATAAGGGACAGATGTATCTGACGTGTATACATCTGTCACTTACTCGATATCAAATTGATACCGCTCTAAGAGCTTATGGTTACCCCCCAGTTCTTGTAGATAGTCAGCCAAAAATCATCATCTTCCTGCCCTTGTGCCATGTTACTTGGCGTCGGCGCAACACGTTTTCTTCTTCCATAATGTCCTGTCCTCCGTCACGCCATCACTGACTCCCTTTTCTTTCATATCACTCCTCACACAGTCCATCCATCTTTTCTTTGGCCATCCCCTCTCCATCCATCCACATTTATATTCATAACTCTTTTATTAACATGCGTTGCATCCCTCCTCATTACATGATGACATGACCATACCAGGACAAACTGTTTCCTTTCAACTTTTCTGTCGACAACAAATGAAATGTCGTATTTTAGAAATCTATACTAATATTATAAATATATATACTAATATTATAAAGCTGAAGAGTTTGTTTGTTTGTTTGTTTGAACGCGCTAATCTCACGAACTACTGGTTGGAATTGAAAAAATCTTTTTGTGTTGGATAGTCCATATATCGAGGAAGGTTATAGGCTATATAACATCACGCTACAACCAATAGGAGCCGAGCATAAATGAAAAATGTTGCAAAAACTGGCAAAGATATTCCTTTTTGAGAGCTTTTGTTGCGTGCGTTGCGTAAACGGTTTAAGTTACGCAAATATAATGTATGATGGAATTGTTCTTCTTTAAAAGTTCTAAAAAAAAAGTCCGCGACAGCATATGTCTATCTTGTAAGATTGACTCACAATAGCAGCTTTTATGTTCTAAATTTTAATTAGATCGCCGCCGCCGGTAGAAACAAAAGTTTACAGGTTACATTAGTATAGTATTAGGTAGGTGTAGGGTAGGTTTAGGGTAGGTGTAGGGTAGGTGTAGGGTAGGGTAGGTGTAGGTTAGGTGTAGGGTAGGTGTAGGGTAGGTGTAGGGTAGGTGTAGGGTAGGTGTAGTGTAGGGTAGGTGTAGAGTAGGGTAGGTAGGATAGGGTAGGTGTAGGGTAGGGTAGGTGTAGAGTAGGGTAGGTAGGATAGGGTAGGTACGTAGCCAGTTGACGGGAGCGAAGCCGCGTGGGTCAGCTAGTAATATTATAAAGCTGAAGAGTTTGTTTGTTTGAACGCGCTAATCTCAGGAACTAGGTACTGGTTGGAATTGAAATATTCTGTTTGTGTTAGAGTCCATGTATAGAGGAAGGTTATAGGCTATATAACATCACGCTACGACCATTAGAAGCGGAGCATAAATGAAAAATGTTGCAAAAACGGGCAAAAATATTCCATTTTGAAAGCTTCCGTTGCGTGCACTGCGTAGACGGTTTAGGTTACGCAACAATCATACATGTAGGGTAGGTAGGTTAGATGGGTAGATAGGTAGCCAGTTGACGGGAGCGAAGCCGCGTGGGACAGCTAGTACTAATATAAAACGCATGAGAAATTAAGTGAAATGCTAAAAGGCGATGAGTAGGTATGTTGAAAAATTTTTCTTGTGGTAAAAAAGAGCAAATAAATCAATAAAACCGTTGGGTCCACTAATAAAATACAAATATCTTTTCCGATAAGTATAACATTTATTTCAAGAATCTTAAATGAATCAACAGCGATTCTTCATTTGCGGTACAAGCACATGAAGTTAACAACTCGGTTTGCGAGGATAGCTACGAGGAACGGCCGGTCTGCCACGAAGCGATACACCGGTTCGGGTGTGAATCTACTCGAATATTTCGTGTAGCGTATTGCTGAAATAAATATTATAACAGACTTCAATATTAATACCATATAATAATGCTAATATAGACCGTTTTACATTTATTTCTTTTGTCTTATCTTACATTTGCAGGCTATGATTTAGAGTAGGTCATAGCTATAACGTCCCGTACCCTGTAACGTCTATAGAGCTGCGATTGGGCTTTAATTGTGACAAATTTAACGAAATTCAAAAAAGTGCGGCATTTTGCTTGTCGAAATACGCATAATTTATGACTTTTAGCCAGAACAAGTTTTTAGAAAGTTGCAAATTTGGAGTACTAAGCTAGAGTACATGTTCGCGACGAAGCGTCATCAACCATACTAAATGGTTCATAGAAATTGAAGTTTGTATGTGTAGACATGTCTGCTTACCACGGCGCGCCACCTGATACTAAAATGAATTTTAGAGGCACGTTTATATTTATACTAAAATTTTACCTACATTTTTTGAGATAGTAGTATAATGTTTTTAGTGTTTGTCAGTATGTTATGGGGTTCAATAGTTCACCCTTAACAGAGTAAAATCATTAGAAAGCATACTGATAAGAGTTATCATAGTAAAAAACATAAATTTCTGTCATACGATACGTCTGTGCTCGACGACGGATTAGTTCCGAATGACCCGTGAGAGGGAACCACACGATATTTATAGTTTTGGTGGTTTTTGAAAATATTATAGTAATTAAAATCATGTTTTTAAGGGCTTATCCTATGTACTGGACATGAAATCAGTACATAATGATGAAACTATGTGAAGACCACATAGTTTCTGCTATGTAAATAGGAATATTGACTTGATATCTCAAACACGAAATATATGGTTTTAGGTCATTTTAGGGTATATGGGGGACCTAGACCGAGACAGGAAGCCTATATACACCTCATAGTTAGCGTAGTCTTTCATATAAAGCCCATTTACTTGAGATATCAAGTCAGTATATAATAGAAAAACTGCTGTTTATCTGGTTTTTGGCAATCGCTTACGGTTTTGGGTGCCCTAAGTACCTAGAAACATATAGGTGTACTGGTAAAAGTACTACCATTGGAAAGCCTGCTAAAAGGGCTTCCAGGCGGTTTCTAGATGGGAAGAATCGCTTGGATAGTCAACGAGATAAGCAGTCGTGAAAAATGTAAACAACGTAAAACGTTGAAATTTGTAGACCCTTCAGGTGGAATAACTCCATGAAGGGAATAGATGTACTCATGGTGTAAGTACTTTCGGATGGCTTGCTGGACTAGCTACCAAGCCATCACTTTGGAGCGAAAATCGCTCAAGTAGTTTAAGTACAATTCCAGAAAATAGGTTTCTGGAAATGTAATTTTTAGTCAGTTTTTGGCATTCCCCGGGACTATACACCCCTGGGAATTCCGAAAATAAGGAATTTTTGGGGACCTCCCGATGGCCCGTTAAACGCACCATCGTGTTGTCCCAATCTTATTAGTATTTTTATATCTAATTTCTCTGATAGCTGGGCGCAAAGAAAGTGACCAGCTATCAAATTTGTACATATCAAGGCACCTTATGTGCATATGACCTAGATAGACTTACATAAACACTAGAAATGTAAAGTGTGGTCTATTGGCTACCAGAATCCCCATAATAGGCGGTGATTGTCTGGTTAGCCTAAGTAGGAAGTCCTAAAGTCGGTGAAATGACTTAGGAATTTATAGATTCGTTACATAAGGGATGATATCCCATAGAAGATTCCCGAAAATAAGCTTTTTCTAGACGTCAACAGACAGCCTGCTATTGGCACCAGCAGGTCAACCCAACCTATAGATATCCTTAGGCTAGGTTAAAAGCTATTAAGGTTTTAACTGGGAAATAAAGGGAATTGTCCTTTCATTTCATGGAAATAGTCTAGGGAAGCTATCAATACCTGGAAATTAGGTATATTGATTAGATACATAGATAGGGGGCGTTACTGTGTTACAGTACGAAGGAATCCAGCTATTGATAGCACCATGGAAGGGGTGCGGTAACCCTATTTACCAAATATGTATAAGGGTTTTTTACATAAATAAAAATTATTTTCGGCGAGAATTTGCGGGGCTCTCAATAATGGCACGATGCGAGGGTATAAAGAACCCCCGGGCCCAAAATAGAATTTGTAGTCATCCAAAGCTAGTCGCTTGTACTTGTCTTAGTAAATAAGAAGTAATTCTTATATAGAATCACGTCTCAGAAATTGTTGAGAGCCCTAGAATCGTGCCGTGTACTGAATAACTTAGTGTTTCATTTAATTCATCAACTTCAACCCTTATGAAGACATCCCTTTTCGATCCTTTCGAGCTGAACCTCGGAACCTGGACACCAGGAGTGCTGATCCAGAAGTAGGCAACCCGGAATCTGGAAATAACTCAAGTACAGCCAACACATCGTTGAATCGTTAGAGTCGATTTGCAACCCTACGTCACTGCTGCAGCTAGGCATCCAAGAACCTTTGTTTTCGTTGATGTGGATGGGGCGTTCAGCGGCAATGGCCAGAAGGTTTACGCCCTTCTTTTCTCGGGGCCAATGAACACGCTACGTCCATCACATTTAATGGTCCTATCGAGCCGAATTTTGGAGCCTGGAGAGCCCCAGGACGTCGGGAACAGCAGATCCAGAAAAAACAACTGGGTGCCTGCATATTAAGTCGGCTACGTGCAACACAACGTTGACCCGTTCGAGCCGAAATTCGAAGTCTGGAGCGCCCCAGGACGTCAGGAAGAAACAGTGGTGGAATTAATTTTTCGAATTTTGGAGAAATTAATTTCACAAATAAACCAAAAATCGACGTGCACTGCAGGGAACAAGTCCTACGTGCCCTATTTGCCGCTGGATCCAAGAGGTAAAATTCTGGAGACAGTTATTGAAAATACCCTATTTTTTCAATAATTGTAAGAAAATAGAAGAAATTTTCTGTGAGCCGCAAATGCTGTATGAAGACAGATGCGCATCCTTGAAGCCCCAAGAATAGTTCCTGAAGACTTATCGCTGAAAACTACCCTATGTTATCAGTGATTTGTTCTAGAACTGAACGCTTGTTTATTCAACCAAGAATACTCGTTCAGAAGATTGGATTACGTCTTTGACGCGGAAGAATAGTTCCTGAAGACTTATCGCTGAAAACTATCCTTATGTTTTTAGCGATTTGTTTAAAAAACGAGCGCCCGTCGGAAAAGTACAAGACGTGCGTTTGGAAGGCTGATGTGCATCCTTGATGATTGAAGAATAATTCCTGAAGCCTTATGACTGAAAACAACCCCTATGCTTTCAGGAAAATTTTGAAGACTGAATTTTCGTCGGTGAATGGAAGAAACGTACTCTGAAGACTTAGATACGTTTCGGATGTACTGACTATGCGGTTCCTGAAGCACTATCACTGAAAATAACTTTGACGTTTCGGTGATTTATTTGAGGATTGAGTTTTCTTCAATCAAGCAAGATACGTGCTCTGAAGATTGATGCACGGCTCTGATGCTTTGGACAAGCAGTTCATGAAGCATCACCACCGAAAAGTAACCTTGACTTTTCGGTGATTTAGAATTTGATTGAATTATAGTCAATCAAATAGAACATACACGTTTATGGGAAAAATAAACTTGTATAGCAAATGCCTGAAGTTTCCTGAAGACTTATCACTGACCGTAAGTTTTTAGTGATTTTTTATTTGAAGATTGAATTATAGTCAATCGAAGTGGAGGTTAACTTCTGGAGATCGTCGGTTTGAACGCTGAAGCCCGGAACTGGGACTTATCTTTGAAAACTAACTTCGAGTTTTCAAAAGAAAATATTTCAACAACAATGCCGATAACCAGATCCAAAGGCAAGACGCCGGAGGCATGGACCGTGGAGTTGGATCAGCCAGCTGGCATCAGACATGAGCTGCCGCCGTGTTCACCTTCCACAACCGAAGGGACCGAGCCGTCGGACGAGCAGCGCCATCTAGCGCCTCAAACTGAAAGCACTCCGACGCATCAACCAATAGAAACTGATCAAGCGGTTTCTACCAGAGTAACCAGATTAGAAGGAGCTTCAGACACAACATTGAAACCTTCTCAGAAAGAGAAGATTTTCGAAGAAGACAGACGTACAGCGATGCCGATGACTACCCGGGGTGACGCCCGTATCGAACATAGCCGTCCGCCGTCAACTAGAGTGACTCGGTCACGAAAAAACATAGACAAAGCTCGCGAAGACTTACTCAAAATTAAGTTGGAGCTTGCACAACTGGCACTTCAGAGAGCGGAGGAAGAGGGTTCCGAAGCTGAATACCTGGATGACAGAAACTCGAATGACGAGTACGTGCGTTCATGGCTAGAAGAGGCACCAGAACCTCAGCCTGAGAAGGAGGATAACGTCGTGGAAGGGGGAACCAGAAATTCTATGCATAGACCCCTGACTGCGACCGCCACCAAATCGCAAATAGAAGGTCAGCATCCTAAGGAAAAAGAAGTGCGAAAACCTCCAGTTGCAGCGTCAGCTGAGTGTACAGGAGGTCAGAGGGATAGTCTCCGTCCATTCCTGACGGAGTTGACGTCCGCTATAGCGTCGCTAGCCGACAGAAAAATAGAACAGCGGGACCAATCGAACCCCTCTGCGTCGAAATTCGTCATGACATTGCCGAATTTCAATGGTTCTCATACTGAATGGCTATCATTTCGGGCCATATATGAGACAACTCGAGCGTATTTTACGGACATCGAGAATACAGCGAGGCTGAGGAGAAGCTTACATGGACGTGCAATGGAAACCGTCAGCTCAGAACTCATCGGACATGCCAGGCCCGATGACATCATGAAGGAACTCGAGCTGCAGTTCGGCCGTCCAGACTCCATAGCGCAAGCTGAAACAGATAGATTACGCGGACTGCCGCGCTGCAGTGAGTCACCAAGAGACATCTGCGCGTTTGCAAGTCGCGTAAGAGGTGCTGTAGTCACGCTCCGCGCGTTAAAAAAGGGTCATTACCTTATGAACGCGGAGCTTATGCGATTGTTAACAGAGAAGTTACCCAATTCGCTACGAGCACAATGGTACCGATCATATTCGGAGAAGTACCAATCGGTGCCAGATATTTCATTGTTCAGTAATTTTATATCTGAACAGGCACACTTCTGTAGTCCATTCGCCCCACCCGAAGGCATCGCTTCGGCCGAGGCGAACACCAACAGACGCGTCACACAAAGGACGCATATAGCTACGGACCAACCGGTAGGAAAATGCCGTGTTTGCGACGTGGGACATCACTACGCCACTGGATGTGCACAATTCAGGGGCGTAGCTGTCGAGAAAAGATGGGAGCTAGCGAAAAAACACAATCTATGTTATCGCTGCCTTCAACATCGACGAGGCAACCACACTTGTAAGAGAAAACAGTGTGGCCAAGACGGGTGCAGAGATACGCACCATCGGCTTCTTCATAGGAAGAAGCAACAGCAGAGGGAAGCCAACAAGAAGCCCGATGTTCCTGAATCCCGCAAGGATCCTCAGGAAACGGTGGCCAGTTTCGGGTCACCATCGAGCCAGGCGTACCTCAAGATAGTGCCGGTCCGGGTAATCGGACCGGCGGGAGAGGTAGCAACATACGCTCTCCTAGACGATGGGTCCACCGTTTCGCTGATGGATGAAGACATCGCGAGGCAAGTCGGGGCAGAGGGCCCTGTGGACCCGCTCAAGATCGGTGCGATAGGAAACACCATGCTCACCACCCCATGCTCAAGAAGAGTCAAGGTGACGCTGGTTAGCCCGCAAGAGAGAAGGGTACAATTTAAAGCACGTACTATACCTAAACTCAGCTTGGCAAAACAAACAGTGAGCGATAGGGTTGTCGCACGCTGCAAGCATTTAACCGACTTGAGAAAAGAGTTGATGTACAACAATGGCGTGCCCAAAATACTCGTCGGCCAAGACAACTGGCATTTGTTATTGGCCAGCGAGATTCGCAGAGGTCCAAGACACCAACCAATTGCGTCACTTACAGCGATGGGTTGGACACTACATGGCGCGCACAGTAGTTTACTACGACAACAAGTACATCATGTCAATAGAATAACAACTGATGACAATTTGGATCATCAGTTGCGCGAACATTTCGCCATAGAATCGTTGTGCATAAACCCACAGCGACCCGCCTCTGACCCAGCAAGAAGGGCAGAGGACATTTTGAATCGATCAACTGTCCAATTAGAGAATGGACACATCGAAACCGCCATGCTTTGGCGTAATGAGCATGCTGAGATGCCAGATAGCTTTGAGACAGCTCTGAAGAGGCTCGTCTCAACAGAAAAGAAGCTGGACAAGAACCAGGAACTTCTAAGAAGATACTCAGACCAGATGGACTCGCTAATTGCGAAAGGGTACGCTGAAAGGGCACCCGCAATTAGCACGCCGGGCAAAACTTGGTACCTCCCACACTTCGATGTCTTCAACCCAATGAAGCCAGACAAACTTCGCATCGTACATGACGCTGCCGCCAAATCGAGAGGAATGTCACTGAATGACTTCCTGTTAACTGGGCCCGACCTATTACAGTCGCTGCCAGGCGTAATGATGCGGTTTCGCCGCCACTGCGTCGCAATAACCGGTGACATAGCGGAGATGTTCATGCAAGTGAAGGTGCGGAGCCAAGACCGAGACGCGCTTCGCTACCTGTGGAGGGGAAACCGCAGAGAAGGAGCGCCAGAAGAATATAGAATGACGTCCATCATTTTCGGCGCAGCCAGTTCGCCTTGCACAGCAATTTTTGCAAAGAACTGGAACGCAAACAAATATATAGAGAAGCACCCTGAAGCTGTGGATGCTATACTACGTAGTCATTATATGGATGACTACCTAGATAGTTATAGAACTATCGAGAAGGCGGCAGAAGTCGCTAGTATGGTGCGAAAAATACACCTACAGGCGAGGTTTGAACTCAAGAAATGGGTTTCAAATAGCTCGCAGCTCCTAGAAAAAATGGACCCATCGCATATACAAACTGAGATGGTATCCATAGGAGATATAGATACGTCGGAAAAGATACTCGGCCTCATATGGAGGCCAGGCGAAGACACGCTGGGTTTCAACCTCACACTCGCGCGTCTGCCTGAGGGTATCTTGGACCGAGAGGCGCCCACCAAGCGAGAGGCGCTCAGAATAGTAGCGTCGCTATACGACCCACTCGGACTCGCCTCACCAGTAACCATCAAGGCGAAGCAAATATTGCAAGAAGCATGGCGGCGAGGCGTCGACTGGGATCAGAGGCTAGATGTTGACCTAGCATTACAATGGAAAATTTGGGTACAACATTTACGCCAACTAAAAAACGTTAGCGTACCAAGATGCTATACTGGATATAGCGACGCTATAGAAATGCAGGTGCATGTGTTCACTGATGCAAGCGAGATGGCATATGCTACCGCTATATACTGGCGGGCCACGACCGTGGAAGGCAAGCACTTAATAAGCCTTGTTATGGCGAAAGCGCGGGTGGCCCCACTGAAACTGCTTTCGATACCGAGACTCGAACTTCAGGCCGCGGTATTGGGAACCCGCGTAGCCGCAGCAGTGATGAGTGAACACGACTGCAAGCCCACGTCAGTAACGTATTGGTCAGATAGCAAGACCGTACTGACCTGGATTAGAAGAGGAGCGAGAGTATACAAACCTTTCGTTGCTCACCGAATAGCTGCTATTGAAGACAATAGCAAAGTCGAAGATTGGCGATGGATACCCACCAAGATGAACATCGCTGATGCAGCAACCCGTGACGTGCCACTGCGGTTCAACTCGGACCACGAGTGGTACTGCGGGCCGAGTTTTTTGTCTCTTGGGCCCGAATTATGGCCCACAGAGAAACCTCCGACTACAAACGACACGGGAGAAGAAAAAACTTTCGTTGTCACAGAAGGGGACAAGAAGAGCTTCATAGAAGCCGTTCCAGAGCCAAGCAGATTCTCCAGATGGGAGCGACTGCTTCGTGCGACCGCCACAGTTCTGCGTTTTATATCTCTTTGCAAAAATAGAACAGAGATAACGTCCTATAAACGGACGAGAAAAAACGCTAAAAAGGACCCAGACGTGCGCAAGAAGCCCGCTGTACCTGCACAGAAGCAGAAGCAGGCATGCAGAGCACCAACCCAGGTCAACAGACAAATCATAGAAGCAGAATTTCTCCAAGAAGCTGAGAAAATACTTGTCCAGGTCGCACAACAACAATCGTTCGCTTCAGAGTTAGCGAATGTTGAAGAAATAAATAAAAATAGCTCGCTGCAACCTTTACAAATTCAGGTCGTCGACGGCGTGCTGCGACTAAGAAGTCGCATAGCAGCTACGCAAGAGGTAGCTGAAGAAGTGATGCGCCCGCCTATATTACATGGCGACCATCACATAACGCAGTTGTACATAGACTGGACACATCGCAGTCTACAACATAGTGGCACCGAACTCACAATTAATGAGGTACGGCAGCACTACTGGGTCGTGAAGATGCGACCAACAGCGAAGAAGGTGATAGCAAGATGCCTGCATTGCCGTATACGCAAGGCACAGCCACCAGTACCTGCGACCGGCGACCACCCGAAAACGCGCCTCGCTCACCATAAGAGGCCGTTTACATATACCGGGCTCGACTATTTCGGCCCGCTATCCGTCACCGTCGGTCGGCAGCATCAGAAGAGATACGTAGCACTATTTACGTGTCTCACATCAAGGGCGGTGCACCTTGAAATCGCCGCCAGCCTTAGCGCAGACTCCGCCATATTGGCGCTGCGCCGATTCGCCGCACGCAGAGGATGCCCAGCTGAGATACACTCAGACAATGGCACCAACATGCACGGCGCCGACAGAGAGCTGCGAGACGCCTTCAAAACAGAGGCAAGTCGTAGAGGCATCGTATGGCGCTTCATAACGCCATCAGCGCCATTCATGGGAGGCGCCTGGGAGCGCCTAGTTCGTTGTGTAAAAAACACACTATACAATGTACTTACAGAAAAACACCCCACCGAAGAGGTTTTGTCCACACTGATTTGTGAGGCAGAGTACATTGTAAATAGCCGACCATTGACACACGTGTCGGTAGATGGTGATGATGATGAATCCATCACACCGAATCACCTTTTACTCGGTGGGTCAGCCAGACTACCTACACCTGGCACGTTCACCGAGCAAGATATAGACAGCAGGAAAATATGGCGACGATCACAGATCCTCGCTGATATGTTCTGGAGTCGCTGGGTCAGAGAGTACCTGCCGGAGCTCCAAAACCGGCGGGAGCCACATAGTAGTGGGCCCAGATTTAAAGTGGGTGACCCTGTCCTGATAGCCGACGGCCAGCTGCCCCGCAATACGTGGCCGCGAGGCCGCATTGTGGCCGTGTATCCAGGAATCGACGGAGAAATCCGGACCGCTGAGGTACGCACGCTTGGCGGTACCTTGAAGCGTCCGGTGAAGAAACTCGTCCCACTGCCCCAGTAACCAGAGATGCCGAGAGCGGCGACCGTCCTCTCGGTGGGCCTGGCCGGCAGCCGAGAAATGCCGTCCGTCGCTCACCGAAGGAATGCAGCGCCGCGCCGACAACACTTCGAGTCGACACAGCGAGTCGACACAGCACTGCACGGCGGGAGATATGTTCGCGACGAAGCGTCATCAACCATACTAAATGGTTCATAGAAATTGAAGTTTGTATGTGTAGACATGTCTGCTTACCACGGCGCGCCACCTGATACTAAAATGAATTTTAGAGGCACGTTTATATTTATACTAAAATTTTACCTACATTTTTTGAGATAGTAGTATAATGTTTTTAGTGTTTGTCAGTATGTTATAGGGTTCAATAGTTCACCCTTAACAGAGTAAAATCATTAGAAAGCATACTGATAAGAGTTATCATAGTAAAAAACATAAATTTCTGTCATACGATACGTCTGTGCTCGACGACGGATTAGTTCCGAATGACCCGTGAGAGGGAACCACACGATATTTATAGTTTTGGTGGTTTTTGAAAATATTATAGTAATTAAAATCATGTTTTTAAGGGCTTATCCTATGTACTGGACATGAAATCAGTACATAATGATGAAACTATGTGAAGACCACATGGTTTCTGCTATGTAAATAGGAATATTGACTTGATATCTCAAACACCAAATATATGGTTTTAGGTCATTTTAGGGTATATGGGGGACCTAGACCGAGACAGGAAGCCTATATACACCTCATAGTTAGCGTAGTCTTTTATATAAAGCCCATTTACTTGAGATATCAAGTCAGTATATAATAGAAAAACTGCTGTTTATCTGGTTTTTGGCAATCGCTTACGGTTTTAGGTGCCCTAAGTACCTAAAAAAATATAGGTGTACTGGTAAAAGTACTACCATTGGAAAGCTTGCTAAAAGGGCTTCCAGGCGGTTTCTAGATGGGAAGAATCGCTTGGATAGTCAACGAGATAAGCAGTCGTGAAAAATGTAAACAACGTAAAACGTTGAAATTTGTAGACCCTTCAGGTGGAATAACTCCATGAAGGGAATAGATGTACTCATGGTGTAAGTACTTTCGGATGGCTTGCTGGACTAGCTACCAAGCCATCACTTTGGAGCGAAAATCGCTCAAGTAGTTTAAGTACAATTCCAGAAAATAGGTTTCTGGAAATGTAATTTTTAGTCAGTTTTTGGCATTCCCCGGGACTATACACCCCTGGGAATTCCGAAAATAAGGAATTTTTGGGGACCTCCCGATGGCCCGTTAAACGCACCATCGTGTTGTCCCAATCTTATTAGTGTTTTTATATCTAATTTCTCTGATAGCTGGGCGCAAAGAAAGTGACCAGCTATCAAATTTGTACATATCAAGGCACCTTATGTGCATATGACCTAGATAGACTTACATAAACACTAGAAATGTAAAGTGTGGTCTATTGGCTACCAGAATCCCCATAATAGGCGGTGATTGTCTGGTTAGCCTAAGTAGGAAGTCCTAAAGTCGGTGAAATGACTTAGGAATTTATAGATTCGTTACATAAGGGATGATATCCCATAGAAGATTCCCGAAAATAAGCTTTTTCTAGACGTCAACAGACAGCCTGCTATTGGCACCAGCAGGTCAACCCAACCTATAGATATCCTTAGGCTAGGTTAAAAGCTATTAAGGTTTTAACTGGGAAATAAAGGGAATTGTCCTTTCATTTCATGGAAATAGTCTAGGGAAGCTATCAATACCTGGAAATTAGGTATATTGATTAGATACATAGATAGGGGGCGTTACTGTGTTACAGTACGAAGGAATCCAGCTATTGATAGCACCATGGAAGGGGTGCGGTAACCCTATTTACCAAATATGTATAAGGGTTTTTTACATAAATAAAAATTATTTTCGGCGAGAATTTGCGGGGCTCTCAATAATGGCACGATGCGAGGGTATAAAGAACCCCCGGGCCCAAAATAGAATTTGTAGTCATCCAAAGCTAGTCGCTTGTGCTTGTCTTAGTAAATAAGAAGTAATTCTTATATAGAATCACGTCTCAGAAATTGTTGAGAGCCCTAGAATCGTGCCGTGTACTGAATAACTTAGTGTTTCATTTAATTCATCAACTTCAACCCTTATGAAGACATCCCTTTTCGATCCTTTCGAGCTGAACCTCGGAACCTGGACACCAGGAGTGCTGATCCAGAAGTAGGCAACCCGGAACCTGGAAATAACTCAAGTACAGCCAACACATCGTTGAATCGTTAGAGTCGATTTGCAACCCTACGTCACTGCTGCAGCTAGGCATCCAAGAACCTTTGTTTTCGTTGATGTGGATGGGGCGTTCAGCGGCAATGGCCAGAAGGTTTACGCCCTTCTTTTCTCGGGGCCAATGAACACGCTACGTCCTGCACAGTACATTAGAATTTCGCGCTACAGCGCAAAGTGACAAGTAGGCGCTGTGGTCAGTCTACACTCAGTCGAAGTCCGTTAGTATTGGATCATCCATTAACAGGGCCTGTTTCACCCTCAGGCTAAGGGGTGGGGTGCATGGATCGAGGGGGCGGCGCCAAGCTTGCCGTTGGAAGCACCACTAACTTACAGGACTCTCCCTTCAACTAGCTACTCTCTTCTGGCTTCGTACTTATTAGAAACGACAGGACGGTTGGTGGTGGTGGTGATGGTGTTGCCATATAGGTATCTCCGTGCGCACATCCATTTTCTGTAGTCCATGTAAAGGTCTATCCACACATATCAGGGCTGGGCTCAGGCACTGAAGCTCCGTGCACGGACGTGTGTGAACGAGTTCATATAAAATGTACACACCCATATATTTTTGAGCCCCTGACGGGGCACGGTCCTTCCACCCAGTGCCGAAGCCTTTGAAAATGGTAAAAAGTGACAAAAAAATAGTATGATGAAACTCATTGGAAAAGGAAGAGAATATAACAGATATGAAATGATAAATAATTATGGGCGATCTGAGGTGGGGCAGAACAAGGGTGTGAGTTTTTAAGGGTAGAAAACGGTTTATCTCGATTTCCGGCAAAACTACAAGTCCTATGGAACAAAGTTAAATGGCAAAGTTATAGGTAATAAAAAGATCTACAATTTTTGTGTTCACACTTTTTTCACATAACCTCAAAATTATGTAAAAAATTTAAATAACTAAGCTTTTGGTTTTTATTTTAGCCCCTTACAAAAAAAAAATATTGAATCTGGTGAAAACTTACCTTTTTACGTCTCAAACACACTGTAATTTTTTTGATTAAAAATATTTATCTACACTCACAACGTAGGTAATGTTCCAATTATGAATTCAAAAAATATTGCATAAACACGTACTTTATATTCGTGGATAGGAAAAATTTAAAAAAAAAACCATTATAGTTCAACATTTTCCTTCGATTTTCAAACAACTGCATCATAAAATAACTTTTTTTCTATTATGATACAGGACAAATCCAAGAAGTTAATCACTAAGGAGATTCCATCAATTATTTATATTTTTTGAAATGCCATTTTTATAGTACCTGATAAAAAAAAATTGATTCCAATTTTAACTTGTCTGTAACAATGCCCGCTTTAGGCTTATTACGCACTGCCATTTTTATTTGCGCGAACTTTTGTCTCTTTCCAACTGTTCATAGAGCTCAAAATATTCGCGCGAATTATATTCGCGCTGCGATGCGGTGGATTCTGTTGCAAAACACGGATTTCATGCGGTATTATTGCCGTACGATTCTTTTACCGCAATTTAATGCGGTGATGTGCTGGGTTTTGGCGCCATTCATACGTTTTGAAGGTTTTGTTGTACTGAATTTCATGACTTTTTAAAATTCTTGCTTAAAATGTCTGATATTAGTGAATGTGAAGAAAAATTGACGCTGCCAAATATTTATATGCGGCGAAGGAAATTACTCATAATCTCTTACCACCAAGTCGAGAAAAAAATAAGATTAAGTAGGTTCAATCCCAAAATGTATGAGTGTAGATAAAGTAGTGTATGAAACTGCACATAACTAGGTATTAAAACATTCGTGTGAATACTATTAAAAACCTCGCCTACGGCTCTATTTTTAAACTCACACTCATGTTTGAATACCCCTTATTATGCAACAGTATCATAAACTACTATTATTATTCACCTTATTTTGACTTAATATCGAAAAAGCACCTTATTTTGACTTAATATAATTATTTTCAATCGAAATTCTGACGTCTAAATATCTGCTTTTTAGGGTTCCGTACCCAAAGGGTAAAAACGGGAGCCTATTACTAAGACTCCGCGGTCCGTCTGTCTATCTGTCTGTCTGTCACCAGGCTGTATCTCATGAACCGTGACAGCTATTAGACAGTTGAAATTTTCACAGATGATGTATTTCTATTGCCGCTATAACAACAAATACTATAAACAGTATAAAGTAAATATTTAAGTGGAGCACCCATACAACAAACGTGATTTTTTGCCGTTTTTTGCGATAATGGTACGGCACCCATCGTGCGCGAGTCCGACTCGCACTTGAACTTGTCTCGCATTGGAACAAGCGGTGCGGGCTTATGGTCAACCCTATCAAGACGCAGGTTATAGTAGTGGGCAGTTCCAGAATGGTTTCAAGGCTCGACTGGACGTCTCTGCCCCAAGTCCCCATTCTTTGTGTCAATTTAGTTATTCCCTTCTTTGCGAAACTTAACTGGCAGTGGGCAGGGCACATTGCTCGCAGAACGGATGGCCGATGAGGCAAAAAGTTCTGGAATGGTAACCGCTAACCGGAAGACGATGCGTTGGAAGGTCTCCCACTAGGTGGACCGATGACCTGGTTAAGGTTGCGGAGTTGCGGACCGGTCAATGTGGCGACACCTGGGGGAGGCCTATGTCCGGAGGGGAAGGGGATGGCCAACGAAAAGATGGATGGGCTGTGTGCGGAGTGATATGAAAGAAAAGGGAGACAGTGATGGCGTGACGGAGGACAGGACAGTAGGGAAGAAGAAAATGTGTTGCTCTGACCCCATTTAACATGGGACAAGGGCAGGCAGTTGATGATATCAAACATGTAATTAGTTTAAAAAGTTTGCTAGTAAATAAAAACATCTCAGTAATTAACTGTATTTAATCTAATGAACATATTTTTTTTATTACCTACTGAACCCCTTTCATAGTTTTCGCCAACATATTATCTTTCCCCTCTCACAGAGAGGAGGCCTGTGTCCCAGCAGTGGGAACATTAATAGGCTTATGATGTGATGTGTGATGTGATTATCTTTCGACCAACATCCAACAATTATAAATTAGGCTCGTTGACAAGAGATTAACATTGAAAAAGGTTCTCAGAAACCCAAAAATGCTGTAAGCTGTAACATGTGGTTAATTCGTGATTTTTGCCAAGGGTGACAAATTGTTAAACGCTTGTCACATCTGGGGTTTGAGAAACTGAAAGTAGAAATAACCGGCGATTATTCGTCAGTTTCGTTTACAACCCGATAACCGAGTGCTGCGAAACCGGGTGTTATAAAGTGTATCTCTTCAAACTTAGAGTGAACAGACTTCTTCTGGGTAAGCTCACTCCATCGTCGATTCTGTCTCTGTCACCTATGGCCTAGACTAGAGTCAAGAGCAAACCCATTACAAATAAAAAAAAGCAAAAATAAAAAAAAACTTTCGTTTCGGAAGTTGGAGTAGAAAACTTTCTTTCTTTCTAAAAACGATATAAACAAGAGGTACCAAAGACACTTTATTATACGTGGTGTTAATTTTTAGACCGTAGATATTGCTTTTGGAGAGAAAGAAGTATTTAGAAAGTACTTTAAATGCTTAGGGATTGAACAAAAAACAAGCAATAAGTGTGACAAAAATTGTCGAATATTATATTCATTAACACCGTGTAGTTATATGTGCACATGACGTGTTCAAACCGAAATGCTGTCAATAACGAACATTTCCAAATTTTGTGTAAATAGTTCACGTTCAATCATAGGTCACTGCTATAGATTCAGTTTTAAAGATCTAGCCAGTGTTTTATATACGACAAGGGAACCTGAGGGATTTGTTATTGGAAAATTAGTTACAGACAACATCGGGATTGATTTAAATTTAAGTGATTTATGCCGCGAAATGCCCAGGACGGAGTGGAATTTGTAGTCATGATACTCGTACGGGCGTACGCGCTAGTTGTTGCCACGATATGCTCCAATGAAGAGCGGGGTGCGTTCGTTGCCGAGGAGGAGGTACAGGAACGGCCGGTCAGCACAGAAGTGCGGCGACGGCGGCGGAATGGAGCACAGCATTATCTCCATGCCTGCGCCAAACACAGCACTATCTATAGTTCATCATCACGGATCATCGGGCACGCGGCCGGACAGTAGCTGGCGAGCACGGTGACCCGGCGCAGCCGCCAGCCGGTTCGCCTCGAACATTGTCGGTGCCGCGCGCCTGCGACGCGTCGCTGCAGTGCACACCCCCACACCACACGTTCAAAGGAGACAAGACAACACAACGCTACAGCCCAAATTAGCATTCAACTCTCAAACCATACTTACCCAGAGTTTCTCAGCTCTAAATGATCGCAGAATTAATGTGACAAATTGTCAAGCACGCGTTATCTACTGAGATTGGTTGAATGGATTTTCAACAGACAATCACTGCAGATAACGCGTTACTCAAGTAACGCGGCCAACACACCTACAATATAATGGCGCGATATAAAAATAGGCTATTCGAAGTATCTACTAATGCTGCGCAGACGAATTCGCGGGCATAAGTAGATACTTCGCAACCAAAGTAAAGATAAAAATAATATTAGGATGTATCTTTTTACTGTACTAACCCCAAATTTCTCAGGTCTAAATTATCGCAGAATTAATGTGACAAATTACAGCACGCGTTATCTGCTGTGATTGTTGAAAATTCATTTAACCAATCACAGCAGACAACGCGTGCTTGACAATTTGTCATATTAATTCTGCGATAATTTAGAGCTGAGAAACTGGGGGTAAGACATGAAGGATTATATATAAGACGCTTACCGGTTACTGCGGCCGCCTCCGCGCCTTCTTCATTCACTTCAATGAAGGCTTTCTGTATTGCCTTCGACACAAACAGAGGTTCCTTCGCGTTTAAAATCTTTGTCAGACCCGAATTTCCTTTGTTGAAGATCGCCTGTATTCCGAGCTAAAACAAACAATTGAGAATTATAGACACCATAATTTAAGAATGTTATCCAAATCTTCATCATCGGCCTTTTTTAGGGTTCCGTACCCAAAGGGTAAAAACGGGACCCTATTACTAAGACTCCGCGATCCGTCCGTCTGTCTGTCTGTCTGTCGGTCCGTCTGTCATCAGGCTGTATCTCATGAACTGTGATAGCTAGACAGCTGAAATTTTTACAGATGATGTATTTTTGTTGTCGCTATAACAACAAATACTAAAAACAGAACAAAATAAATTTTTAAGTGTTTCCCATACAACAAACGTGTTTTTTTTGCCGTTTTTTGCGATAACGGTACGGAACCCTTCGTGCGCGAGTCTGACTCGCACTTGGCCGGTTTTTTAATATTCCCATTGCTCGGACATAGGCCTCTCTGCGATAGGGAATGGGCCGTAATCCACCACGCGTGCCCAGTGCGGATTGGTGGATGTCACATGACTTCGAATTATTGGTTCTAGGACATGCGGGTTACCCCACGATATTTTCCTTAACCGTTTTGAGAGTAGTGGTGATGAAATAATTTACACAATGTAAAGCGCCTGCCTTGGTTCGAACCCACGACCCACAACTTGTAAGTTGCAGCCGTTAACACTGGGCCACCACTGCTCCTCAATCCGAAACAACTGCGTCATATTCAATGCAAATTAGGTACTTTTTATAACAGTCTAGCCAGACTGTTGACAATGATATTTGACCTTCATGAATGCCAGATAAGGTGTTGTTACAAAAAACCGAGTAGGTATGTGCGATGCATCGTTTAGTCCGATTATAGCATTAGTAAAAAACCAAAACTTGTTTGCTTTTATTTTAAGAACGCGCTAATCTCAGGAACCAACATTCAGATTTCAATATGTTTTTTTTTGCATTTTATAACCAAGGCTAGATAGCCTTGGCCTTGGCTAGTTGGCTTGTTAGATAACAACGTACAACGACCGAGCAGAAAGTCGAAAAGAATGCATAACGCCCTGGCGGAGCAAAGCCCATATCCAGGGGGTCCTCGCGGTCTCAAGAGGTTTCCCATAGGTTGGGTTAGCTCCCGTGTTTCAGTTGGTTCACTGAGCAGCGCCACGACAGAGCGACTATTTCCCCAGCAAACGCCAAGCAAAAAAAAACCGGCCAAGTGCGAGTCGGACTTGCGTACGAAGGGTTCCGTACCATTATCGCAAAAAACGGCAAAAAAACACGTTTGTTGTATGGGAGCCCCACTTAGATATTTATTTTATTCTGTTTTTAGTATTTGTTGTTATAGCGTCAATAGAAATTCATCATCTGCGAAAATTTCAACTGTATAGCTATCACAGTTCATGAGATACAGCCTGGTGACAGACAGACAGACAGACTGCGGAGTCTTAGTAATGGGGTCCCGTTTTTACCCTTTGGGTACAGAACCCTGAAAATACCATCATCATCTGCCTAGCCTTTTCCCAACTATATTGGGGTCGGCTTCCAGTCTTACCGGATTCAGCTAAGTACCAGTGTTTTACATGGAGCGACTGACTATCTGACCTCTCCAACCCAGTAACTGGGTAACACGGTACCCCTTGGCAAGACTGGTGTCAGATCTCAAGTTTCTGTCTACCCGTAACGACTGTCAAAGATCTTCAAATGACAGCCGGGACCAACGGCTTAACGTGCTTTCCGAGGCACGGAGGAAACTCGGTATGTTGAAATGGTCACCCGTCCACGGACTGAACTCGTCAAGCGTTGCTTAACCTTGATGATCGACCCGTGCGGCTGTTATTATTTAGCCACGAGCTCCTCAACCCTGAAAATACCATAGCAAAGAAAAATATGGCGGCAACGGCTGCACTTCCTTCCACTAAAAGTGCACCTCATTAATCAGGGGGTTGCACTCTAATCATGATCGGTCCACCACCATCTTGATACCGAGAAGCCGCACCTGTGTTTCCTAACGGAGACGATATGACAACCTCGTCAGACGTCGCCTACCTCAACTACCCGGTTTACTCTCTTGAACGCAAGTTCAAGGAGCAAGCTGGGGTATGTGTGCACATCCGCGATGACATTTGCTGTCGTCATCTCCGTTGCTTTAAGAAAATGGGTTTTCCTACCATATGGCTACTTTTGAATACTGGCGTGAAGAAATCTCTCTACATCGGCGTCAACCGATCGCACGCCGGTGACCAGGAGACAACAGCACTCTTTAATTGCCTCGTGGAGTCGACTGGCGTAGCCCGGCAACGGTACCCAACAGCGAAGCTTAATTTTTTGGGGGACCTTAATGCTGAACCCATCATAAGGAGTGGTTGTGCCTGCACCGGAAAACTGACCATGCTGGGTTAGAGGCGCGCAAGTTTGCTCTAACGCTAGATCTAACCCAGCTGATGAATGTGGTAACGCGGTTACCGGATGTTAACAGCCATACACCCAATTGCTTAATTAGACCTTCTTCTGATAACTGATACGGACAGTCATTCAGTATCGGTCTCAGCCCCGCTGGGAACGTCTGACCACTGTCTGGTGAAATCCGTTTCGACTTGCTCTCCTCCAGATGAGAGTCCTAGAGGCACGAGGCGAGTATGGCGATACTAGTGGGCAGACTGGGACGAGATGCGACACTTTTTTGCATCTTATCCTTGGCGGCATATTGTGTGCTTCTCCTCCTCTTGCTGTGCGGAATTGATTCGGCACGGAATGGAGCTACGGACGTGTTTCGGCAGGGAATGAAGTATTTTATTCCATTCTCCGATATCCCGCTCGGTTCCAAATCCCAATCTTGGTATAAGAGAAAGTTAAAAAAAAACTGAAAAAAAAAATGCAAATGAATGCGCCCACGCTGAGGTCCGAGAAGATCTACTACGATCTCTCGTCTGCCTACAAAGCCTGGGCCAAGGCTCGTGACCGCAAAGTTAGAATGCGTAGGGTTCGCCTGAGCAAAAGAGACTTTATTTCTCTGCGAGTGAGAAAGGAAATTTATTTGCAAGCCATTCACGTCTGGATGCTGGATGGAAACCACCTCTAACTCCAAGGAACCGCCTACTGTATGGAACCCTAAAAACGGTGCCAAAATCCTGGAAGCTTCACTTCAGCTCTCGTCATCTACTTCGAACTTGGCCTAAGCGCCACAAAGGAACAAACATACATACATAGACTGATAAACACCCCCCTCCTTCGGCAGTCGGGTAAAAAGAGAAGTGCTTATCGCCTTTCGACTTTGAGTAGTATGTACACGAGTCAAGTTTATCGCCACAGGTTATTCCTCGTGTAAGTAATGAACAACCAGTGCCCATAAAAGGCAACCGTGCAGGCCCTGTCCATTACCGTCCGATCACCATTACCTCCATTCTGTGCAAAGTTATGTAAAGGGTACTAAACAGTAAGTTGCTGACCTTTCTTGAAGACAATGATCTCCTCAGTGACCGTCAATATGGCTTTCGCCGGGGCCGGTCAACTGGTGATCTTCTAGCCTATGTCACGCACTGCTAGCGCGAAGTCATCGAGAAACACGGCGAAGCACTTGCTGTATCGCTTGATATCTCGAAGGCCTTTGACAGGTTCTGACTGGTTTTTGTAGCTGGATATCAGACTTCCTTAGTGAACGGTCGATCCGAGGAGTCATTGACAGTGGCTCCTCTGATCTTACGGCTATTGATGCCAGAATTCCTCAGGGGTCTGTTCTCTCTGCAACTCTTTTCCTGCTGCACATCAATGATCTACTTCAGCCTGGTATTGTTGGGTACGTTGATGACAGTACTGTTTCAGAGAGATAATTGTCTAGCGCAAAGACCAGCGTGGATGAAGTTCGTTCCTTGTGGGAGGGTATGGTAAAGCGGAGAGGTTTGACCTTAAACCTTGTCTCCCAGTGGGTTGATGACAATCTGGTTTCTTTTAACGCAACCAAAGCACAGGCGTGTCTTTTTTCCGCTAAAAGGAGTCATTTCGATTAAACTCCTGCTTTTCGGGGTACATCTGTTCTTGCAACTGATCGGCTCGAGCTCTTGGACTTTGGGGTTGACATCTAATCTCAACTTCGGCGCCTCCATTGAGTACAAAGCCCAAATTGCGGCTCAAAAACTGGGCATCCTAAAAAGAGCTGGACAGCTTTTACAAAGCGCAAGCTTTTTTTTCTATACAAAGCGCAAGTCCGATCCTGCCTGGAGTAGTGCAGAGTTTACCTTTGATATGGCTCAGCTAAATGGGCATATCTAGAATAAAAAAAACATCAACGTGCCGCGCTTGTTTCGGTGATACGCAGAGCTAAGAGGCTCATTAATAGCGACGTTAAAATGGTGGATGCCATGCTTAACAGCTTGGCTCATCGCCGCCGCAAGGTTGCCTGCTTGTCGGTCTTACACCTAGTGTACTTCGGTGAGTGTTCTCAAGAATTCCACGACCTAATCCCACCGGCCCCCTTCTACCATTGGACATCTAGACTCATTGCAAGTTACCATTCTTACCTGGTTGCCATTCCACCAATTCGCACCAAGCGCTTCAAAACGTCCTTCATAATGCGCACAGCGAAAGAGTGGAACTCTCTAACTGCGTCTGTGTTTCCGAACGCATTCAATCCGAAACTCTTCAAAGTTAGAGTGAGCAGGCTCCTTCTGGGTAAGCTCACTCCATCGTCGACGTAAAATAAAAAAAAGCTTTGTAAAATAAAAACAAACCTTGGGTAGCACTTGAGTCAGATCAATTTCGGTTTCGATCTTGAACTTGGGGATAGATACATGAACTTTAGTTCTGAACATCTTATGCGTCTCCAACATGAGATCAAAACCAGAAGCCAGTTTGGACAAAACACCATCCAGTCCATCGATTTCATTTGGTAATACGACGAGCATCGAAGTCTCTCCGCCTTCGTAATGCATTTCCAACAGCTGAAAAATAAAAAAAAGATACATAAATATAATACAATATTTACTTATGGGATAATTAATTATGAGTCAGAGTAATTCATATACCGGTACAGCTCAAAGCAGATCTATATTTTTTCTTAAGAAAATAATGTTTTTTTTATGACTGCCAATTAAATCCAAAAAACAAGTAATTAAATATGCCATTTAATGCTATCATAATGAATACAATATGATAATGTTGTTGGCAACAGCGCTTTCGCAGATTCGATAGACGAAAATATTATTTTACAATATGAGTGTTTACCTACGTCATCTTTTTAACCGACTTCGCAAAAAGGAGGAGGTTATCAATTCGATTGTATATTTTTTTTTATTTGTGTTACCTCAGAACTTTTTATTGGGTGAACCAATTTTGATGATTCTTTTTTTATTCGAAAGCTGGTGTTTGTCATGTGGTCCCTTTTAATTTTCATCAAGATTTGATGAAGAACTTCGGAGATATACATCAGAACTCTTCAATAAATGACGGTATATCACTCGGGATAGCTGCAATCGCATACCTATCTGTTTATTGTTTACACCATTTCATAACATAACATCACACTGGTACGCTTTAAAGGAGTACGCAGGTGTGAACAGTTCACCCTGGTATACTCTCATTCCACCGGTTTTGTTTATTTAAGTTTCATGTTATTGGGTTTATCTATCCTGGCGTCACTTTGGGCGTTATAGGTACCTAGCATATAGAACTGGTCCATTGCCAACCTACCACAACTAAAAAGTGAAAAATAAAAAACTTTTTAACAAAAATTACAACCGACTTCCAAACAAAAACACTACAAAGTGAAAAATAACTTCAAATTCGGAAGTCGGTGTCAAAAAACAAAAAAGCGAAAACAGGAACACTTGGTGTTTTTGTTTGGAAGTCGGTTGTAATTTTTTTATTTTTAAAATTAGAATAATAAGGTGAATAACATTGGACATATCAGAGAGCAATCTTAATTTATACCTTAGCCTGAAGGTCACCACTCTCACCATACATGAATTTATCCTTTTTACACATCATGGGGACATTCACTGAGGAGTTCACAGTGATGTGGAATGGTTTGTCCTTGGTGGCATTGGGATGAAACTTCTTCTGCCAGCTACCCTAGAAAAATTTGGTATACGTACACTTTATTATGAATAATGGAGTATGTTAATAATCTTATAAAAAAATATATGACAATAAGACATACTTTGAAGTACAGTGCGTTAATAAGAACGAGACGAGTGTCCATATTCACACTGTCTGCGCTCAGTAGACCCTTGATCTTCTGATTAGTCTGGTTTTCAACCTGAAAATACAACCCAATATGTTCATTATTAACACTATCTTTATTTTCAAACACCCAGAATGTATTACAGCTCTGCAACTGCATTTATTAGTACTAACTAATACCTACCCATTTATTAATGACACCGACAGCAGCTGCTCTATTACCAAAGTCCAGCTTCTCTATAGCAGCATTGAACACCTTAACTGCATCATCTTTCATTTGAGGTTGTAGGTCATAAGGGCCCTCCATAACATACACCCCATTGGCTACATTTAGTGTGACACCCTTCAAAGACTTCAAGTTGGACGACACTTCAGTGAATGATGACCGAATCTGAAAATGGGCATTAAGGTTACACTAGTCGACGGCACGAACTATTTTGTGCTCGGGGTTAAAATGCATTTTATATCAATCGACAACAAGTGCGGAAGAGGTAGATGCTTTGATGAGCAGTAGGAAGCTAGTTCGCGTACGAATACACACTTTTGCAAATTTGTAGCGAAATGGATAATGATTTAGGACGAAAACGAGCGCGCGAAATTTTATAAACAGACCTTTGGCAGTCTGGATATCATGAAGAAACGACTAAATCTATATGTTCAAAATACAATTATTTGCATTGTTGTTTGCCGTTTTGCAATTTGCCGTCTTCTTATGGTATTTATTCGCGCCCAAAAATGCGTCAAAATTAGTGTCGAAATGTGGAACTTTTGTCGCTCATAACTTTTAAATATTTTCTTTTTTTACTTTTTTGCTTTCATACAGGGCTAGATAATGATGAGACAAATTGATATCACGTTTTATTTTGAACGTACATCGTCAAACAGTGGAATAATCCCTAGACTACGTTTGTATGGAAGAATTTTCGACTAGTGTTACCTTAATCATTGAACATTGAGCAAGAGATACTCTCACAATCAACACAATAATTGTGCATGACTGTGTTGATGAGAAATATGTTTTTGAGATCAGCTCGCAATAGTCTGGTTAGATGTGGTAATTAGTTGGTGGTTTACTAATGGAAGAGTCACCAATAATATGTAATACTAGCTTCTGCTAGCGGATTTTCCCGCGTGAAAAGTGATTTCTTATCCCAAACGAAAATTATACCGGTATGAAATGTCCTATTCCAGACTAGAATATATCCCTGTGTCAAATTTCATCCAGATCTGTACAGCCGTTCTGGCGTGATTGGGTAAACATACATCCAAACTTTCGCATTTATAATATTATAAGCAAGAATTTCCTTCTATCTAGTCAGGGTTTGCAGGATACATCATACAAACTAATAATAAAAAAGAGAGGTAGGTAAAGTATGTATGTAGGAGGTAATCTCTGGCAGTAGGTACTGATCCGATTTCGAAAAGGTGAGTGACATGGCTCAAAACGGTGAAGGAAAACATCGTGAGGAAACCGGCATGTCCTAGAACAAAAATTTGAAGACATGTGACATCCACCAACCCGCACTGGGCCCGCGTGGTGGATTCCCTCTCACAGAGAGGAGGCCTGTGTCCCAGCAGTGGGAACATTAATAGGCTGGTGATGTGATGTGATGTGAGTGACATGGGCTGTTTCTCGTTCGCTTGTCACATTTCAATTGTGGCAAGCGAACGAGAATCCGCTGATAATTTGTCACAAATTATACAACCGTCAGTTGTCAACCGTTTGTTTTGTCACAAATTATACAACCGTCAGTTGTCAACCGTTTGTTTTGTCACAAATTATACAACCGTCAGTTGTCAACCGTTTGTTTTGGGTTTCTCGGAACTGCATCAACGAAAAATTAAATTGAATAGGCTTCAACTACCCTAGCAGCATATATTCACTTGATTCACTACTACAACGTAATCAGTAACTATAGTCACGGGGTCTCATTGCTAATAAAGAAATTTTGGTTCAAATAAATCTCACTAGATGGCGCGACATGTTCACACAATTCAATAGAATATAATAATTGTGTGTAAAATTAACATTTTCTGGAATTGAGCATAAACATTGTATGTTCTTGTTTAATCAACTCTCCTAAGTACAAAATTATGGAATATTGGGCTCTTAATTCACATTTCAAAGATCGTTTTAACTAATCATTTAAAATTGATGCCAGTAGATGGCGCATTTTTAAATTTCTGAGGCATTCCACCCGATTTTTTAAATTTGCATTGTAACACATTTTGGTGCAAAAAGACTGTAAAAACGTGCAAATAAATACTATAAAACGAACCTTCACTGTATTAAAAGAATTCAATATTCACGAACCTAGTAAACCCTTTTACTTGCAAGTCGCTGCTAACACCATCTATTGCCGTGAAACGGGATCGAACGCGATTGATGTACTTACAAAAATAACAAGATTAATCAGATGAAAAACGCTAGTTACGTCGGCACGGTTTCTTTGTATGGGATGAGGCATCTGTATGCTAGTATTATATTATCTGTGCTATAGTGTTATATCTTGAGCGGCTGGCTGGCCTGGTGTAACTCACCAAGTTAGGCAACACTTACAAAGGACGGTGTTTGGATGGATAAACACCTTTTTTTCATTTACTTGTTTTTGGATGGGTTGACTGACCTGGATAAATGTTGCTTACCCCGCCAGGGTAAGCAACACTTATCCAGGTAAGTCTTCAGATGTGTGACCACTTCTTATTTGTTTCGCTTGTTTTTGGATGGATGAACCTGTAAATGAAAATTATTTAGTAGGTATTCTATATTCATGTAGATTGTATAAAATGTTATGCCCAAAAGACTGATAGTATTGCCACGTTGTATGGCAATGCTTAACATCTGACCAAGGTAAAAGCCAGCCCTTGGGTCATGAAGTATCAACTACGGAACCCTAAATGTGCAAAGTCAGACACACACTTGGCCGGATTTTATTAGTAGGTGATAGAATTTAGAAATGTTATGTTTGCGGATTTAAAATTTTAGTAAATACTTACAGAATCGTCATCTGGGATTCCAAGGGCTGTAAGTAGCTCAGCATGTGCCGGGTCGGAGGTGCCCAGAGTGAGCAGAGCCAAAACAAACTCAGCCGACAGGGGAGACGACACCACACTCTTGCCTTTATCTAGTTCCTGAGGAATTAACACATGAGAAGTTTAGCTTGTCTAATCTCTAGTTAAATTTCACTGAAGATTAGTTTAGTAAACAAACAACCGACTTCAAAAAAAGAGGAGGTTCTCAATACGACTCTTTATTTTTTAACCGACTTTCGAAAAAGGAGGAGGTTCTATGTACGACTTCATGTACGTTTTTTTTTTTTTGTTTATGTTTTCCGATATCTCCGTAAACTGTGAACTGAATTTGAAAATTCTTTTTTTGTTTCGAAATTGGTCCAATTTTAATTTGGTGAAGATCTGATGAAGAACTTCGGAGATATATAACAGAACTCTTCAATAAATAACGGCAAATCTCTCGGGACTGCTGCAATCGCAGATTTTTTTTCAGAAATTTCATACAAACTTTCAACGCACCTTTTACCCCCTTAGGGGTGGAATTTAAAAAAATCCTTTCTCAGTACCCACTTACGACACTTGAGGAAACTCTCTGCGTACCATTGCGTGGCTGCGACTGAGGTTCACAGAGGTAGGTCGTGCTCGTGGTCCCCCCAGTGGGTGCCCGCATTGTCGAGCCGGGGCGGGCTCAGTAGCCGTGGCTTTGTCACCCACGGCGAAGCGAATAGGAACCCGAGGCGGGACCGCTCGTCAGAGCTTTTGCCAATAAACCGAAGACGTAGCAGTCACAAATAGGTTCCGGTGCCGCTTGGGCGACATCGCAACTGAGGCGGGCCGCAATGTCGTATGGGCGGTGGTTTTAGTGGTTTTTGCAATGAAGACTTGGCGCCCCTTCGATCCTCGGCATTATTATTCACAGGGTCTGATTTACCCGCAGGCTGACCAAGCTATAGCCTAGGGTGCGAGGATTGTTTTAATCGAGATGGAGTACTGCTCTCGTCTCTGGGATGGATCTGCCAAGTACCAGCTTGATGCACTAGAGTCGATCGAAAAACGGGCCATGAGGCTCATCGGCAATAAGATACTGGTTGAATCTAGGCTCCAGAGCCTTGAACATCGGCGCCAAGTTGCCAGTCTGTCGGTTTTTTATCGGTTACATTTCGGGGAGTGTGCGATGGAATTGCATGAACTAATTCCTCCTAGCCCGTTCCATCATCGGACTACAAGACGTACGGCGATGTGTCATCGGTACATGGTGGACATCCCACCCATACGCACCAAACGTTTTGAGAGTACTTTCATTATGAGTACAGCCAAAAGAGTGGAATTCCCTGCCAGAGTCTTTATTTCCTGATAGCTACAACCTGGGAGCCTTTAAGTCAAGAGTGAATAGGTTTCTACTAGGTAACCGTGTTACATCATCGCTTACCATGAGGTGAGATAGTGGTCAAGCGCGAGCCTATTAATAATAATAATAAAAAAACGATCTAAAATTTAACTCCAATTTCTCATTAGATGAATTTGATTTGATAAGTATAAAAAATATTTAAGCGGAACTTTGCGATACCAACTAACTGAAAGCTGATGTTGCGCTATTGTTTTTATTTTTAATCATTATAAGAATGTTAATAAAATGGACCCCAAATGATTCCTCGATTATAGTTCCAGAAATAATTTAAACATGATGACATTTAGATAATAAGTGTACATTTGCGAAGTCTATGTGAAATGCCTACGTGCAAAATGCCTAGATTTAGTTTAAGTTTTGATTACGTACCTAATACCAAGTCCTATAATAATCTATCAATACCAAATTGTTAAACTAATAAGAGAGTTTTGTATTATTATTTTCAGAAAGTAACCTTAATGAAGACTGATCCAAAATAAAAACACGTATTTTAATAGTTTTATTAATATCCTAATCGAACTTGTGTTCATACATTGATCACACTAATACCTGTATCGAATAAATCCGGTATTTGAAAGCCCTAATAGAAATGTTCGAGGTATAAGAAAAATCAATTGGTGTCATTAATGGAATACTTACAAGACAGAATTTGGCTGAAAACTGGACAATAGAAGAAGAAAGAGTCTTTGAATCCATATTGCTACTGGTATTGTTAGTTTCTAACACCGAAAGTAATAAAACTGGAACAACTAAAATAATATGAAAAACCTTAAGAGCTTGTATATGCGGCGGGCGGCTACACACAAACACTACCCGAATGTTTGTGATGACATCACTTGCTATGCTAGCGGGCGCCGGCGCTCATTCGCCGGGCCGGGCCGGGCCGGGCCGCCGGCCTTGACCGACGCGCGACGCCGCTGGCCTTGACCGTCGAGTGACGCCTCAACATTGCCGATTGGACGCCATTCCAGGAAAAAGCAGCAAGGCACTCTCTTAAACAAAGTGGGCAAAAAATCCTGGATCAAACCATTTCCCTTTGCGAATTCACTTGCGCAATTAGGCTGCAGATGGTGGACTATTTTTTTTAAATTTTTTGTGATCCGTACCCAAAGGGTAAAAACAGGACCCTATTACTAAGACTCGTGATCCGTCTATCTGTCTGTCTGTCCGTCACCAGGCTGTACCTCATGTACCGTGATAGCTAGACAGCTGAAATTCACAGATGATGTATTTCTGACGCCGCCGCCGGCGTCGGCCTTCACCGACGCGTGACGCCTCAACATCGCCGATTGGACGCCATTCCAGGAAAAAGCAGCAAGGCACTCTTTTAAACAAAGTGGGCAAAAATCGTGGATCAAACCCTTTCCCTTGCCGAATTCACTTGCGCAATCAGGCTGCAGAAGGTAGACAATTTTTTTTTTTTTTTTTTTTACGGAGTGATTAATATGTATATCTGTGGTGTTCACTAATAACACTAGTTAGGGTTTGGGTTATGTAATAAAACAACCAGATTTATCAGTAAGTAGACAGCACTGAATGGGACGTCCAGACACCGCTGGTGCAATCTAATAATTAATAGACGTAAACATTAAGGTTACACTATTCGACGGCACGAACTATTTTGTGCGCGGGGTTAAAATGCATTTTATATCAACCGACAACACGTGCGGAAGAGATTGATGCTGTGATGAGCAGTAGGAAGCTAGTTCGCGTACGAAGACACACTTTTGCAAATTTGTAGCGAAATGTATAATGATTTAGGACGAAACCGAGCGCGCGAAATTTTATAAACAGCCCTTTGGCAGTCTAGTTATCATGAAAAAACGACTAAATAAAATTATTTGCATTGTTAAACTACTATCCCTGTATGGAGGCCGTTTTGCAATTTTCCGTCTTCTTATGGTATTTATTTGCGCTCAAAAATGCGTTATTATTAGTGTCGAAATGTGGCACTTTCGACGCTCATAACTTTCAAACATTTTATTTTCTTGCTTCCATACAGGGCTAGATAATGATGAGACAAATTGATATCACTTTTTATTTTGAACGTACATCGTCAAATAAGGAATAATCCCTAGACTACGTTTGTATGGAAGAATTTTCGATTAGTGTAACCTTAAGGTTACGTTACGTTTATTTAAAAGTATACCGCATATCTTGCTTTTTAAAATATTAATTAGCATTCATGTGCAATTACATTATTTTGCAAGTAGACAATAATTAAGTCAAGTACAAATTACAATATTTAGCATTTAGAAATTGATTGGCACAAATTTCTATGTTTGTAACGCATTAAAACATTCGGTTAGTTTAAAGTAGGTATTATAACCTTATTTTGATTATAGAAATATGCAGCTATCTAGTACTAACATTAACATTAAAAACGGGATATTTACCATGTTTACTGTTTGTTGCAAGTTTCCGATATTTCACATGTTTTTTTTTTACATGGTAAATATCCCGCTTTTAATGTTAATGTTAGTGTTAGTGACCATGACAGTTTAAAAACTTATAGCTATCTAGTATTTGCATTCAATTTTAATTTACGCTAATCTTACAGATATAATCTATAAAATATATTTGATTTGAAATATCCCTTAATTGACTATGGTGATGTGTGCTACTATGACCTGAATGCAGATCTACTCAATAAACTTGACCGCCTTCTAAATAACTGCATTCGATTTGTCTTCAACCTCCGTAAGTATGATCATGTATCCACTCATCGATCACTTTTAAAATGGTTACCCATTCGTCAGCGTAGAGCGCTGAGGGCCTTGACTACCCTGTTTTCTTTTATTGATAAACCCACTTCTCCTTCTTATCTGACTTCTCATGTTCAATTCCTTTGCTCTGCTCACAGTAAAAATCTTCGTTCCACCAATAATCGTCTTCTTCAATGTCCGTCTCACCGCTCTGGGTTTATCCACTCGTCCTTCTTTGTCCAGGCTATCTCTCTTTGGAATGCGCTCCCTCAGAATATAAGGATGGCAACCAGTCGGTTCTCTTTCAAATTTAAGGCACGTGAGCACATTCGCAAGAAGTTTGCAGAATCATCACAGAATTGATTTGTTGGTTTCGGTTTCTCTATAACATTGTCTATGTATGTATGTATCTAAGTATATAATTTTATATATATTCATCCTTTAATTTAGTTGCACCTGCCTTTTTTTTATCTCTGCACCGCCCTAAGGTCGACATGTAGAAAATGCCTAAGGCATTAAGTCCGCCTTTGTACTTGTGCATAAAGTTTTAATAAATAAATAAATAATATGGTTTTAGCAATACAGTGCTTTATTTAAAGTCTTACGAAGCATCACTTCTTGATCGATAACCCTATGGCCTATAAGGCCTACCAGGCGCTCTCTGCCCCCGTTTCCTCTTAACTTTGTTTGGTTCGATTGAACCACAGCCAATGTTGCCAACATTGGCTGTGGTTCAATCGAACCAAACAAACGTTTAACCATGCCTCAATGTGTATGCAAAGTTTGCAAAAATAATGACCGAAAAGCAATATTACGGCCGAAATGTCTTACTTTCAGTAAGTACATGTAGAATATTTTTTTTTTTTAATAAATTATTATATTCTTAAATAATCACATCACATATTAAACAACAACAAAATTACCAATTTTAAAGCACCGCTACAAGTGTTAGGCCACGGTTTACCAATACAAGGCGTAACGTAAGGCAATATTGGGAAATAGTAGATATATTATGCAACTAGTGAATAAAGGACGGATTTAAAGCGAGGGCCATAGATGTATCACGAACAAGTGAATCACGCCCGTAGGGAGTGATTCATGATGATGCTCGCTATGCTCGTGATTCAAGTGTTAGAATCCTGAGTGACGCGAGTGATTCAGGGCCCTCGATATAAATCCGTTTTATTCAAGAGTTGCATACTATATTTTATACCATGACTACGAGAAAAAGAAAGATTTAAGCGAAAAGCACAAGGAATTATAATAAATAAATGTTTTATTACATTCAAAATTTACAAAAAATGTGAAAACTCAGGGTTTCACATTTTTTGTAAATTGAAGCTGAGCTAGGTAACAGCATCTGTGTTTCAGGGGCCAGTGGCCACCTCCGTTACGTTACATAATTATGATTAATTAAACACCAATGCAATTAATATTAGAATTACAATCCAAATAAGTATTCACTAAACATCCCAAACTAAAATCAAAATCATGATTAAAATCCTAAATATTAACAAACGGAAAATTAAATCGATGAAGAAGTTTGAAAGTCGAATATTCTTTGCACAAGGAGTTTGTATCGAGTATTTGATGCGCAAGGAGGTTGTATAGCATTGGGATGGACGTCGAATATATATTGGTGTGTTCTAAATTCAAACACCAAAACAGTGAGTAAAAGTGCTTTTTATTCACTATTTTCAGTGAACAAACTTTTTAGAGGGGGAATGGTATAATAGTATATTATGCAACTAGTGAATAAAGGACGGTTTTAAAGCGAGGGCCATAGATGAATCAAGAACTTGTTCTTGATTCATCTATGAATATATGAAGGATTCTATCAAATGAATCACGACCGTAGGGAGTGATTCATGATGATTGAATCACGAGCATAGCGAGTGATTCAAGTGTTAGAATCCTGAGCGACGCGAGTGATTTATGGCCCTCGATATAAATCCGTTTTATTCAAGAGTTGCATACTATATTTTATACCATGACTACGAGAAAAAGAAAGATTTAAGCGAAAAGCACAAGGAATTATAATAAATAAATGTTTTATTACATTCAAAATTTACAAAAAATGTGAAAACTCAGGGTTTCACATTTTTTGTAAATTGAAGCTGAGCTAGGTAACAGCATCTGTGTTTCAGGGGCCAGTGACCACCTCCGTTACGTAACATAATTATGATTAATTAAACACCAATGCAATTAATATTAGAATTACAATCCAAATAAGTATTCACTAAACATCCCAAACTAAAATCAAAATCATGATTAAAATCCTAAATATTAACAAACGGAAAATTAAATCGATGAAAAAGTTTGAAAGTCGAATATTCTTTGCACAAGGAGTTTGTATCGAGTATTTGATGCGCAAGAAGGTTGTATAGCATTGGGATGGACGTCGAATATATATTGGTGTGTTCTAAATTCAAACACCAAAACAGTGAGTAAAAGTGCTTTTTATTCACTGTTTTCAGTGAATAAAATAAGCTTTTTAGAGGGGGAATGGTATAATAGTATATTATGCAACTAGTGAATAAAGGACGGTTTTAAAGCGAGGGCCATAGATGAACCATGAGGAAGTGAAGGATTCTAACAACTGAAACTCGACCGTAGGGAGCACTGACCTCTAATAACCAAGTACGCTGGACTTCATATTATCGATGACAAAATTAAGACATTTGATTTTCGACATTTTGGCGCTGATAGCAACGTGACTTAACGTGAGATTCCATGGAACTAACTAAAAATTAGAGATGGGACATAGCCTTCGGTATAAAAATACGTGAGAATAATTTAATACGTAAGAGAAAAAGAGAATACCAATTATTTTAATTGAGATTCATTTCTAAGTAATAGAAAACTTGCTGTAAAGGCTAACTGAAAAATACTTTCAATCAGATTGCAAGCTATAAACTAGTGGATAGCGTGCTACTAAAGTTATAGCGCATTACTGTCAGTTCAGTGAGATTTAAATATGGGGATAGGCTAACAACTTATCCTTAAAACTAGTATATTTGAGCAAGTATCTGCTCGCTCAAGTATACAAGTTAGTTAATACTTACATTTACAATAGTTTGGATTCACTCGGTTGGAACATCATTCATACAAATATTTGCGTAGGAATGAGATGGATAATAATTTACAACGGACATATTTCTCGCTCTTATCGCTGAGATCCTGTCTCTGTAGTGTTAAGGTGCAAATAAGAGTGACATCGCATTCCAGCGACGTGAAGACTTATATCAGTTTTCAACTCTGTTTCAGATTTAGATATAAATTGTTTGACTTAAAAACATTTGTTAATACAATTATAATTATCATATTCCAGAATTAATTCCAGACAGGAACGAGGTGATTGATACAAGAAGAGAGAGGCCTGTGCTCAGCAGTGGGCGAAGTCGGACAGTGGATGATCATGATGATGATTCCAGAATTTAGTATTACACATTGCTTTTTAACATATTATTACTGATTATTAGGCATTCATATAACATTCATCACTAATACCAATATGAGATATTTAGTTGCAACATATTATGAGAAGTCAATACAGTAGATGAGTGATACGCCTTGCCAAGTCTACTATTTTGATATATTATTAGTGTAATTTAAAAATATTACTAATACTCATATACTCGTATTAGTTAAAATAATATAATATTTCCAGGCAAATATATAAGTATTACCTAATCTTGAGAAATATCGGTACTAACCTATCTCTAAATGTGTCAATTTTAGTTCCTGAGAACCTCGAGTGGGGCGCTTTGATTCGGCACAAAAATCAACTGTCATTTCATCTAATATATTTAGTCCAGCGTACTTGTATGATAGACGTCAGTGGTAGGGAGTGATTCTTGATGAATCTTTCTTTTTCTCGTTGTCATGGTATAAAAGATTTGGTATGCAACTCTTGAATTAAACGGATTTATACCGAGGGCCATGAATCACTCGCGTCGCTCAGGGTTCTAACACTTGAATCACTCGCTATGCTCGTGATTCAATCATCATGAATCACTCCCTACGGTCGTGATTCAATTGATAGAATCCTTTACTTGTTCGTGATTCATCTATGGCCCTCGCTTTAAAACCGTCCTTTATTCACTAGTTGCATAATATACTATTATTTGTTGTTTGTTAAGGTTCTTTCCACACTAAATGTTATTTGACCTATGTCTTTTCATTTCTAAGTGACATAAGTAATTTATTGATAACTAGCTGTTACCCGCAGCTCCGCCCGCGTTAACATAAGTTTTGTCAATCAATTCTGGTTGTCGACATACAGGGTGAGAAAATACAATGTTGCAGTTTTAGTTTTAATCAAAATCGGCCCCGTGACTCCTTTGATTGTTTTGTGCTATTCTTCATAGTGATGATTTGGTCATCCACGCACACTTGGAAAACTCAGCCTGTATAGGTACAGGAAGCATTAACCTAAAAACGATTAGGTAAATTATTTAATTCAATAAAATTTTATCTATATATATATATATAGGAAATTTATTTGATGAACACTTATCTTATCTTATGGAGGGGCCGAGAAATAACTCGGACACTTCTTAATAATTAAATTAGATAATTATTAAGCAAATGAATAAATCACTTGAATTACTCACACAGCGTCGTAGCTCAACATTAGTTTAGTGGCCGCAAAAGTTATTGCTGAACATAAGGTCCTGGATTAAATTCTTAATTCGGGCAAAATATTATTTGTTAATTCAAGATGTGAAAACGCATATCACATCTGGAGCCCATTTCTCAGCAACAGTCCTGAGTCTGGATATCAGCCCGGTTGATGGCATTATAGGCCCCTTTTATGTGGGAGTATTTAGTCCTGGGTCCGTTTGGCGGCGGCCATGTTGGACAATGTAATCGTAATTTGCTTTAAGAATTTCAAGATAGTAGCCCAGAACGTGGTTGTTCAAAGGCATGAGGCTCACCATTTATTTAACATTGATTTAAAGCATCATATGCGAAAAGTGTTTGCTAAAAAAAGAAATCAAAAGTTCCTTTTGTTTTAGGCGCGTTTATCTCTGGACTGTTGTTCAGCACCATCCTCGGCTCGCACTTCACAGTGCTGTATTGTAAGAGCCGTTGTTGCTCCAATACGAATAACTAGACTCAAATTTGAGTTCCTAACAGATACAGCCTCTAAATTTTGTATATTGGAAAGATGATCAGGCTTATAAGACAACTTAGCGTTTTCGACGAACCCTGCTTGCATTATTGTTATTTTCTAATTCCGTGTCCTAGAACTTTTACAATGATTATATTATTAGTTATAATGTTGAGTTTGAAAAATATGAAATATTACCTACCAATCATTTGGCATCTAATAGTATTCAGGTATGAAATGATTAGCACCCAACCAATTATTAATTAGATCTTAACAGTAACCGATTAATTAATGACATGGTTACATTTAAAAGAAACGTTATTAACAATGGTGTAGGTTTTATTTGATGAACACCTAATTAGGTATTTAATAAGATCATTACGAAGCAAATAAATAAATCAACTAAACTACACACACAGCATCGTACCTCAACATTAGTTTAGTAGCCGCAATCGCTATTGCTGACATGAGGTCCTGGGTTAATTCAATTCTTAATTCGGGCAAAGAGTTCATTGTTAATTCAAGATTTGAAAACCCATATTACATCTGGAACCCATTTCCCAGCAACAACCCTGAGTCTGGATTTGAGCCCGAATGATGGCATTAGGCCCCTTTTACGCGGGAGTATTTAGTCCTGGATTCGTTGGACCATGTTGGGACACTGTAATCAAAATTTGCTTTAAGAATTTCTAGATAGTAGCCCAGAACGTGGTTGTTCAAAGGCATGAGGTGACCTGGCTTACCCTTTATTTTACATTGATTTAAAGCACCGCATGTGTTATGTGTTTACTAAAATACTTCACCTTGAAACCCTTCAGAACAAGCGTAATGATGCTATGTGAATCACATACCTAGCCAGGTAAATACTGTTAGGTTCCTTACGCCTCATTAACCAGATGGGAAATATTATGTAGCACTTGTAATATGGTCTTAGTTGCAATCGATTAATAAATTACGTGTTGAACTGTCACATAATTAGTAAAGAATAGATTAAGTTTAATGGCACCTAATTATTAACGAGAACCTAATGGTCACTACACCAGGTGGGGGTTAGAACTTGTATAAAAGCACATACTTATCGTTAATTTCAACACTAAACCACCATTTTCCAACCGAGAAGCATATTATATTAACCAATTCAAAATGGAGTTACATCTGCATTTGACTGTTGCTTTCCGTGCCTTGGATCGCAAATGGGGGAAGCCCATTGACTTGGACACTCCCGAGGATCTCTCAACGGGTGTGCCCGCTGTGGTTGATAGACCAACTACTACATTCTCTTCAGAAGAATATTTGTCCTCAATCAGGAGGTCAAAGCCGTATTCACGTTATGAGGAAGAAGGAAGCAAAGTGACCGATTCGTTTGCAGACATCTCATGTGCAAGAATCCCATCGTTATCTGAACTTGAAGAGTTATCCAGAGATGGAGGAGGATCTCATTCAGGAACAACTGGAATATCAGTTGATCTGGAAAGGAGTATAGAAGAACACTTCAGTGATGACGAGAAGAAATTCGAAGGAGGTTCCACTGTGGCTCTAGATTCAGGGTCAGGAAGGAGCACAGATCACCCTGTGGAAAGAGCCAAAAATCAGAATATCTTCAGACTGTTTAAAGGTAGTCCTAAGTCTTACGTCAATAAGAAGTGCAAGAGGTTATTTTTAAATATGTAATCTAATGTAAATATTAATGTTTTATTTAATTTTAAGTTATTTATAAGTTAGTCTTTTAGATGCTCAATCCTTTTCTTAGATCTTTTCTATTTTTTATTAATTTTATGTTTTTAAATTTATTTAGGTATTTCTTAGTATTTGTTAAAACCTAGTTGTTAATGATATTTAATTTAAGACTTTATTGTTGTAAAATACAGTTTTAAGGTTTTTATAAATATTAATTTATTTATTATGATACTGTTAAATTTAGTTTTAGTAAGAATATTTAATAAAATTAATTACTATTGATCACAAATCACTTCTTTTATTCCATCTACTTTCCTCTTTTGCAATTATTCCCTATTATTACTGACTGATCTTTGATTTCGAGAGTCTTAGGCCGAGTTTCTCACCTCTAAATTGTCAAGCACGCGTTATCTGCTGTGATAGGCTGTTGAAAATTCCTTCAAAAAATCACTGCAGGTAACGTGTGCTTGACAATTTGTCACGTTAATACTGTGACAAATTGTCAAGCACCTATTTAAATGGAAATGTTTTATTTTAAGATGTTAATTATTTTATAATTGTTTTTTTTTGTATAAATATAATATTTACAATAACATAAATATATTAGCGCATAGTATTACGCCCGCAAGTTCATTATTTTACAAAAAAATACTTTTAAACATTTTATTAAAAATAAAATACACAATAACTAACAATAAGTTTACAATAGGGCTCGAAATATTTAATAGCAGTCGTCATAGGTTTATCGCCGATTTTGTTCATTGTAATATAAATTTGTGTTCCTAACAGATTCAGTCTCTAAATTCTGTATATTGTAAAGATGATCAGGCTTATTAAACAACTTAGCGTTTTCGACGAGCCCTTGCTTGCATTATTGTTATTTTCTAATTCCGTGTCCTAGAACTTTTATAATGATTACATTATTAGTTATAATGTTGATTTTGAAAAATATTATAAAATATTACCTACCAATCATTTGGCATCTAATAGTATTCAGGTATGAAATGATTAGCACCCAACCAATTATTAATTAGCGCCGAACAGTAACCGAATTATTAATGACATGGTTACATTCAAAAGAAACGTTATTAACAATGGTGTAGGAAATTTATTTGATGAACACTTATCTTATCTTAGGAGGGGCCGAGAAATAACTCGGACACTTCTTATTAAATTGGATAATAATTAAGCAAATGAATAAATCACTTGAATTACTCACACAGCGTAGTAACTCAACATAAGTTCCCGCTGTGGTTGATAGACCAACTACTACATTCTCTTCAGAAGAATATTTGTCCTCAATCAGGAGGTCAAAGCCGTATTCACGTTATGAGGAAGAAGGAAGCAAAGTGACCGATTCGTTTGCAGACATCTCATGTGCAAGAATCCCATCGTTATCGGAACTTGAAGAGTTATCCAGTGATAGAGGAGGATCTCATTCAGGAACAACTGGAATATCAGCTGATCTGGAAAGGAGTACAGAACAACACTTCGGTGATGACGAGAAGAAGTTTGAAGGAGGTTCCACTGAAACTCTGGATTCAGGGTCAGGAAGGAGCACAGATCACTCTGTGGAAAGAAGCAAAAACCAGAATGTATTCAGACTGTTTAAAGATAGTGCTAAGTCTTACGTCAATAAGAAGTGCAAGAGGTTATTTTTAAATATGTAATCTAATGTAAATATTAATGTTATATTTAGTTTTAAGTTACTTATAAGTAAATGTTTTAGATGCTAAATCCTTTTCTTACATCTCATCTCATTTTTATTTATTTTATGTCTCTAAATTTATTTAGGTATTTCTTAGTATGTGAAAACCTACTTGTTATCGATATTTTATTTAAGACTGTATTGTTATAAAATTGAGCATTAAGGTTTTTGTTAATTTAAATTTGTAGATACTGTGAATTTTAGGTTTAGTAAGTTTATTTAATAAAATTAATTACTATTGATCACAAATCACTTCTTTTATTCTATCTACTTTCCTCCTTTGCAATTATTCCCTATTATTACTGACTGACCTTTGATTTCGAGAGTCTTAGGCCGAGTTACTCACCTCTAAATTGTCAAGCACGCGTTATCTGCTGTGATTGGCTGTTGAAAATTCCTTCAACCAATCACTGCAGGTAACGTGTGCTAGACAATTTGTCACATTAATACTGTGACAAATTGTCAAGCACCTATTTAAATGTAAATGTTTTATTTTAAGATGTTAACTATTTTATAATTGTTTTTCTTGGTATAAATGTAATATTTACAATATCATAAATACATTAGTGCATAGTATTACGCCCGCAACTTCATTCTTTTACAATAAATACTTTTAAACATTTAATTAAAAATAAAATACGCAATAACTAACAACTAGTTTACAATAGGGCTCGAAATATTTAATAGCAGTCGTCATAGGTTTTTCGCCGAATTTGTTCATTGTAATATTATTCTTCACACGTATCTTTATGTCTCTAGAGGCTTCAACACACTCTTGTGGTTGGCACTCTGCGGCCTCAGACCCAGGTAGTGCTTGCTCGGCGTGAAAATAGACTAAGAACTAAGACTAGATGTCTCTAAGAAGAAATCGAAAGTTCCTTTTGCTTTAGGCGCGTTTATCTCTGGACTGTTGTTCAGCACCATCCTCGGCTCGCACTTCACAGTGTTGTAAGTTTTAAGAGCCGCTGTTGCTCCAATATGAATTACTAGACTTAAATTGGAGTTCCTAACAGATTCAGTCTCTAAATTCTGTATATTGTAAAGATGATCAGGCTTATTAAACAACTTAGCGTTTTCGACGAGCCCTTGCTTGCATTATTGTTATTTTCTAATTCCGTGTCCTAGAACTTTTACAATGATTATATTATTAGTTATAATGTTGAGTTTGAGAATATTACCTACCAATCAATTGGCATCTAAAGTATTCAGGTATGAAATGATTAGCACCCAACCAATTATTAATTAGATCCGAACAGTAACCGATTCATTAATGACATGGTTACATTTAAAAGAAACGTTATTAACAATGGTGTAGGAAATTTATTTGATGAACACTTATCTTATCTTATGGAGGGGCCGAGAAATAACTCGGACACTTCTTAATAATTAAATTAGATAATTATTAAGCAAATGAATAAATCACTTGAATTACTCACACAGCGTCGTAGCTCAACATTAGTTTAGTGGCCGCAAAAGTTATTGCTGAACATAAGGTCCTGGATTAAATTCTTAATTCGGGCAAATTATTATTTGTTAATTCAAGATGTGAAAACGCATATCACATCTGGAGCCAATTTCTCAGCAACAGTCCTGAGTCTGGATATCAGCCCGGTTGATGGCATAGCCCAGAACGTGGTTGTTCAAAAGCATGAGGCTCACCATTTATTTAACATTGATTTAAAGCATCACATGCGAAATGTGTTTACTAAAATACTTCTCCTTAAAACCCTTCAGTTTTCAATCCTTCAGAACAAGCGTAATGATGCTATGTTAATCACATACCTAGCCAGGTAGATACTGTTAGGTTCCTTAAACCTCATTAACCAGATGTGAAATATTATGTAGCACTTGTAATATGGTCTTAGTTGCAATCGATTAATAAATTACGTGTTGAACTGTCACATAATTAGTAAAGAATAGATTAAGTTTAATGGCACCTAATTATTAACGAGAACCTATTTACCACACCAGGTGGGGGTTAGAACTTGTATAAAAGCACATACTTATCGTTAATTTCAACACTAAACCACCAATTTCCATCCGAGAAGCATATTATATTTACCCAATTCAAAATGGAGTTACATCTGCATTTGACTGTTGCTTTCCGTGCCTTGGATCGCAAATGGGGGAAGCCCATTGACTTGGACACTCCCGAGGATCTCTCAACGGGTGTTCCCGCTGTGGTTGATAGACCAACTACTACATTCTCTTCAGAAGAATATTTGTCCTCAATCAGGAGGTCAAAGCCGTATTCACGTTATGAGGAAGAAGGAAGCAAAGTGACCGATTCGTTTGCAGACATCTCATGTGCAAAAATCCCATCGTTATCGGAACTTGAAGAGTTATCCAGTGATAGAGGAGGATCTCATTCAGGAACAACTGGAATATCAGTTGATCTGGAAAGGAGTATAGAACAACACTTCGGTGATGACGAGAAGAAGGTTGAAGGAGGTTCCACTGAAACTCTGGATTCAGAGTCAGGAAGGAGCACAGATCACTCTGTGGAAAGAAGCAAAAACCAGAATGTATTCAGACTGTTTAAAGATAGTGCTAAGTCTTACGTCAATAAGAAGTGCAAGAGGGTATTTTGAAATATGTAATCTAATGTAAATATTAATGTTACATTTAGTTTTAAGTTACTGATAAGTACATATTTTAGATGTTAAATCCTTTTCTTACATCTCATCTCATTTTTATTTATTTTATGTCTCTAAATATATTTAGGTATTTCTTAGTATGTGAAAACCTACTTGTTATCGATATTTTATTTAAGACTGTATTGTTGTAAAATTAAGTTTTAAGATTTTTGTTAATTTAAATATATTTATTAAGATACTGTTAATTTCAGGTTTCTATTATGTAATAAAATTAATTATTATTGATCACAAATCACTTCTTTAATTCCATCTACTTTCCTCCTTTGCAATTATTCCCTATTATTACTGACTGATCTTTGCTATCGAGAGTCTTAGGCCGAGTTTCTCACCTCTAAATTGTCAAGCACGCGTTATCTGCTGTGATTGGCTGTTGAAAATTCCTTCAACCAATCACTGCAGGTAACGTGTGCTTGACAATTTGTCACATTAATACTGTGACAAATTGTCAAGCACCTATTTAAATGGAAATGTTTTATTTTAAGATCGCACTTCACAGTGTTGTAAGTTGTAAGAGCTGCTCCAATACGAATTACTAGACTTAAATTTGAGTTCCTAACAGATTCAGTCTCTAAATTCTGTATATTGTAAAGATGATCAGGCTTATTAAACAACTTAGCGTTTTCGACGAGCCTTTGCTTGCATTATTGTTATTTTCTAATTCCGTGTCCTAGAACTTTTACAATGATTATATTAATAGTTATAATGTTGAGTTTGAGAATATTACCTACCAATCAATTGGCATCTAAAGTATTCAGGTATGAAATGATTAGCACCCAACCAATTATTAATTAGATCCGAACAGTAACCGATTAATTAATGACATGGTTACATTTAAAAGAAACGTTATTAACAATACTGTAGGAAATTTATTTGATGAACACTCTTATCTTAGCATCAAGCAAATGAATAAATCACTTGAATTACTCACACAGCGTCGTAGCTCAACATTAGTTTAGTGGCCGCAAAAGTTATTGCTGATCATAAGGTCCTGGATTAAATTCTTAATTCGGGCAAAATATTATTTGTTAATTCAAGATTAGAAAACGCATATCACATCTGGAGCCCATTTCTCAGCAACAGTCCTGAGTCTGGATATCAGCCCGGTTGATGGCATTAGGCCCCTTTTATGTGGGAGTATTTAGTCCTGGGTCCGTTTGGCGGCGGCCATGTTGGACACTGTAATCGAAATTTGCTTTAAGAATTTCAAGATAGTAGCTCAGAACGTGGTTGTTCAAAGGCATGAGGCTCACCATTTATTTAACATTGATTTAAAGCATCACATGCGAAATGTGTTTACTAAAATACTTCACCTTAAAACCCTTCATTTTTCAATCCTTCAGAACAAGCGTAATGATGCTATGTTAATCACATACCTAGCCAAGTAGATACTGTTAGGTTCCTTAAACCTCATTAACGCGTAATAAATTACGCGTTGAACTGTCACATAATTAGTAAAGAATAGATTAAGTTTAATGGCACCTAATTATTAACGAGAACCTAATGGTCACTACACCAGGTGGGGGTTAGAACTTGTATAAAAGCACATACTTATCGTTAATTTCAACACTAAACCACCAATTTCCAACCGAGAAGCATATTATATTAACCCAATTCAAAATGGAGTTACATCTGCATTTGACTGTTGCTTTCCGTGCCTTGGATCGCAAATGGGGGAAGCCCATTGACTTAGACACTCCCGAGGATCTCTCAACGGGTGTTCCCGCTGTGGTTGATAGACCAACTACTACATTCTCTTCAGAAGAATATTTGTCCTCAATCAGGAGGTCAAAGCCGTATTCACGTTATGAGGAAGAAGGAAGCAAAGTGACCGATTCGTTTGCAGACATCTCATGTGCAAGAATCCCATCGTTATCTGAACTTGAAGAGTTATCCAGTGATAGAGGAGGATCTCATTCAGGAACAACTGGAATATCAGTTGATCTGGAAAGGAGTATAGAAGAACACTTCAGTGATGACGAGAAGAAATTCGAAGGAGGTTCCACTGTGGCTCTGGATTCAGGGTCAGGAAGGAGCACAGATCACTCTGTGGAAAGAGCCAAAAATCAGAATATCTTCAGACTGTTTAAAGATAGTGCTAAGTCTTACGTCGATAAGAAGTGCAAGAGGTTATTTTTATATTTGTAATCTAATATAAATAATAATGTTTTATTTAATTTTAAGTTATTTATAAGTTAGTCTTTTAGATTCTAAATCCTTTTCTTAGATCTTTTCTATTTTTTATTAATTTTATGTTTCTAAATTTATTTAGGTATTTCTTAGTATTTGTTAAAACCTAGTTGTTAATGATATTTAATTTAAGACTTTATTGTTGTAAAATACAGTTTTAAGGTATTTATTAATTTTAATTTATTTATTATGATACTGCTAAATTTAGTTTTAGTTAGAATATTTAATAAAATTAATTATTACTGATCACAAATCACTTCTTTTATTCCATCTACTTTGCTCCTTTGCAATTGTTACGCAGTAAACAACTCACTGATTATAAAAATACTTTATTGGAGTTTTACAATGATAATATAATATTACAACTAAGTTATATAGGTTTGACACGGAGGAATTCGGAAATAGTAATGTCTTAAATGTACAATGAGCTAAGCTTATATACTAAAAGGACATGAGAAAGATACACATCGTTAGAATAATGAGGAAAACTAATTAGTTAACAGCTAGTGGGAAAAGTAAACAAACACTTAGTGAAAAAGGATAATGGTTGATACATTAACTAATAATATGGACTATGAATAATGATAAGTAAATAACCTAATGATATGGACTATGACCCTGTGAGATGGATGTGTAGAGGGAATACATAACACCTCCCCCCTTAGAATAAAGATTGGGCGTTAGCGTCCGATCTTTGGCTGTGAGGAGTCGGAGGGAGCTCGTTGTCTTCATCTTCGGAAATGCATGATGTATCTGGATGTAAGTTTCTCATCGGGATGGCGACTTGTATGTTTCGACGACGTCTTGATGAATTGTCGAAACAGTTGTTGAAGATCTGGATCTATGGATATTTCGAAGCAATCTTCATTTCTGATGTCAGGAATAGTTATCGGGAAGGTGACATTGTCTTCTGTTGACTGGAAAGCGGATAGAGTGCTATATCCTGTATATAGCTTACAATCTTGAGGTAGAGTGAGGATTCCGGAGCCTTGTAGTTTACCAATTCATTGTTGCATTGGAGAACTGATTTTTGTTCATCAGTAAGGATGTAGAGCCATTGATTCTGTCCCAGAGGTTGGAATGTGCTGATTTCGGCAGGAAACGTTGTTGTTGTGCAGGTCTTTGGTATTGTTGACTTCTTGCTGAATAAGATGTCTACTTCGCAGGTGGGTCGTATTGAAGAATCGTAGACTATAAGATCTCTGCAGACTCTTCTTTTTGGTGTGAAGATGGTGCATTTTTCCAGCGAACTCGTTGATACGTAATGTTGCCCACTGGGATCAGTGGCTAGGTAGATATGCTCCGGTAGGATGGTGGTGTGGAAAGAGGAATTAGGATGTTGAATGGGGATCGAGTCTAAGTGATATAAGGTTAAGGGGTTATTATGAATTAGGGGAAACTCTAATTCATATACTAATCTATTTGAGTAAACGTATGCTGACAGGGTGTATGAATCTAGAATAGAGTGAATGTTTTCAATGGAAACTGATTTAACTAGATGTTTGTTATTTTTGAAATCATTTAGACGATTAATATTTTCTTTTATGATTTGTTCGTCGAGGGAAATCTTAAAAATCATTTCGTTAAAGTTTTGATCGTTGAAGAAGTTATTTGAATTTGTTTCTGCATTAAAGCCGCTAAGTCCAGTTTTCAAGTTTATCGATACAATCATCGTATCTCTTAGCGTCTCTTGCGTCGGGTGTACCAATGAGCAATTTCAGGACAGAGCCAACTCCGTCTAACAATTCTCTTTTTGAACGAGAGTTTTTATGTTGAGTTCTGTTTATTGACCTTGTCTTTTGTTGTGTTTTTATTATGACGTAGAATTTGTAAATGACTATACATATGTATAATTATTTTAATAATCGAGCATATTGTATAGTTGTATATATAATAAGGATCGGTGAAAATTTATTCTAGGCTGGTGTACAGTGACAAACCCTGTAACACGAATATATGATAAGGAAAATATTAAACTACTTCTAACTAAAATAATTCTAACTTATCTAGGTATCTAGTGTTTAAAAATCTAATCTAAATTGAAAGGTCTAAGGCGATTTGCATGCACTAATTGATTTTTCCCAGCTTTTCGAATTAAATAGTTTTCATTAAATCCGACACGGACTACTTCATAGGGGCCGTCCCATTTTGGATCTAAATTATTAGGTGTAGGGATTCGTAACATGACTTTGTCACCTAAAGAGAAATCTGCGATATTCCTTATTTTGGAATCGTATCTTTCTTTTGCTTTTTCTTTCATCATTTCTACATTTCGTAACGCGGAGTCTCTAGCTATTCTAAGACGTTCATTTAGATCTTTCAAATAGTCGCAAGCGGTATAATCCGGAATAATTTTCATTGTGTAAAAAGGGCGTGGTTTAAAGCCGAAAAGTAATTCATGTGGTGTATATCCTGTAGAGCTGTTGATAGATGTGTTATGGCACATAACGGCAAATGGTATTATTTTATCCCAATTTTTGAGACGCCGATTGTGATACATGCGTATGTGATCTCGTAGTGTTGCATGGAAACGTTCGAGCGCGCCATTCGTTTGCGGGTGGTATGCTGTATTGAATGATTGATTAGTACCTAGGAATTTGACAAATTGTTTCATGATATTATTCATGAATTCTTTGCCTTGATCAGAATGAAAACGTTTTGGTACGCCGAAGTGTTGACAGAAACTTAATAATTGAGAAGCAACCGTTAGGGTTTCTTTGTTTGGTATAGGGTAAGCTTGAACATACCTAGTGAGTTCGTCTTGTAAAGTTAAAACATATTTGTTACTATTATCGCTAATGTCGGAGTAGGAAACTAAATCGATAGACACTCGTTCGAAAGGCTCAGTAGACTGCGATGTGATAACCATAGGGGCTTGGAATGACTTTCTTTGTATTTTGTTTCTTTGGCAAACGACGCATGAATCTATATAATTCTTTATATCGTTAGTCATTCCTTTCCAGAAAAATTCTTCACGAATTTTCCTGGTGGTTTCCGCTATACCACGATGTCCGGAAAGCGGTTCGTCGTGATATGTTTTTAATATATTGGGAATCTCTTCGGGTTTGGGATATTTTACTCTATTAGCACATATAGTTATAATACAGTCGTATAACTCTGCTAAATATGCAGTAACTCGTAACTGTTCGTTGCCTTTCATTTGGCAAGTTTGATCATGTTTGAGGTCGGGTACATAAAGTTCATTTACTTTATTCTGTTGGAGGCAAGTTAAAAGGGACTCAAAGTAGCTTTCTGAATCCCATGGATCAAAGTGTGTAGGTCTAGTGCAACAAAAGTAAAGGTTTTGGTTGGAATTAGAAACTAGAAGATCTACGTCGTAAACTATTTTAGGTTTCTCTATATAAGGCATAGTTTGAGAGCATGACTCTATAGCTTCATTGAAAATATTATTTTGCTCTTGATGATGGCATGAAGTAGGAATGAATATGTTTTTATTTCGTGGATCTAGTAGTCTATCTGGTACTGATTTAAGCTTGGGGGAATCAAATGATCGTTCTTGAGAAAGATAATGTTCGTAGTTCAATTGTAAGTAATCATCGTGCTTGGGGGAAGTTGGTTAATTTGTAGTTAGGTCAATTATGTTGGAGTTCATTATAGGTGGGCGAGACAGGGCATCAGCGTTTGTGTTTGTTTTCCCTGCTTTATATATGATTTCATAATCATATTATTCTAGTTTTAGTCTCCACCGAACAAGACGACTACCAGGATCTTTAATTGAAAATAGCCACGTAAGTGGTTTATGATCAGTTACAATTTTGAATTTTCTTCCAAATAGGTACGGGCGGAAATGTTTTACGGCCCTTACGATTGCTAGGACCTCGCGTTCTATAGTTGAGTAGTTCGATTCGGCTTTGTTTAGTGTGCGAGAAGCGTACGCGATGGGCAAATCTTTTCCGATTTCGCCTTGGGATAATATTGCTCCTATAGCATGAATAGAGGCATCGGTGGTTAAAACAAATTCTTTGTTAAAATCAGGATATTGTAAGAGAGGAGTGGTAGTCAAAATATCTTTACAAGTATCGAAAGCTAATTGTTGTGCCCTGCCCCATTCAAATGGGACATCCTTTTTTAAAAGACTAGTAAGGGGCTTTGTTATTTTACTGAAATTTGCGATGAACCTACGGTAATAACCTGCTAAGCCTAAAAATGATTTGATATCTTTACAGGATTTAGGGGTTGGGAATTCTCTAACGGCTTTTACCTTTTCTGGATTGGGTTTTACTCCTTCATTGGATATTATGTGACCTAAATATGCTACTTCTTTTCTTAAAAATTCGCACTTGTCTGGTTGGACCTTAAGTCCATATTTCTTGAGGCGACTGAATACTTCTATAAGTTTTGATTCGTGTTCTTGGAGGCTTGAAGCAAATACGACTATGTCGTCAAGGTAGACAAAACATCGTTCACCCTGAAGACCATAAAGGACGCTATCCATCGCACGTTGGAAAGTAGCTGGTGCATTTTTGAGACCAAAAGGCATTCTAAGGAATTCGAAGTGACCATATTGGGTGTTGAAAGCAGTTTTGGGTATATCTTTAGGTTCTAATTCTATTTGATGGAAACCGGATGCAAGATCGAGTGTTGTGAAATATACTGAATGACCTAATTTATCTAGAATATCTGTGATGTTAGGTAAGGGATAGCTATCTCCTATTGTGATATCGTTGAGTTTACGGTAATCGATGACAACTCTCCATTTTTGTTTTCCGGAGGCATCTAATTTCTTAGGTACTACCCAAATTGGACTACTCCATGGTGAAGTACTAGGTCGTATAATATTTTGGACAAGCATTTTATCGATTTGCGTCTTTACTTCTTGCTGATGAATGTAAGGGAATCTATAAGTTTTGGTGTTAATGGGTGTATCTGATGTCGTTGGAATCGAATGTTTCGTGTGGTTAGTGAATGTGAGTTTGTCAGATTCTGTATAAAATATGTCGGAAAATTCATAAATTATTTTATCGAGGGATTCGCACTCTTCTTTATTTAAATGATCTCGTCGAATAAGGCTACTTATTTTGTCGAATGTGTTTTGGTTTTCGGTTAAGTTTACGGAGCTGATCGGATGACTAATTATGTTTGTTGGTTCTGTAAACATGTTGGCATGAACTATAGGCATTGGAATATTTTTATCTTTATTACTAGAATTCACACATGTTACAAGGAATTTATTATTTTTAACGTTTACAATAGCATTAGGGATGGTGACGTCTTCAAAAATAATTTGTTTATTGATAATAGCGGAACCGTTTATTATGTCGTTAGTAAAGCAGGATATCACAGTCTCCGATCTTTGACCAACAAACTGTTTACTAACGTCGAACTCGTTAATTTCGTTGAGAAAGAATAGTTTGTAAGTTCTATCGCGGATTCGCATAGTTTTTGACTGCACATAAATGCTTACATTGAATCTTGACATAAAGTCATTGCCTAAAATACCGTCTGAGGCGATATTGAGGTTAGCTACGTGGAATTTATGTTTAAAGAATTGATCTAGAATTAATTCAGAGGTTCCGTAGGTTTCAATTGTTGAATTGGAATTAGAAACGCCTATGATTGATACTTTGTTAGAAGAATTAATATCGTTATTGCCGATCTTCTCCTTTTTTATTACGGAGATAGCTGCACCTGTATCAACTAATAAGACTATGGGTTGGCCATCGACGTGGAATTTGCAGTGTAAGAGATTTTCAGGAGGTATATTCAACGAGGTAATGTTATAGGATTCGGTTTTCTTGGATTTAATCCTTTTAGTTTTAGGTTTAGACTTATTTCTTGAATTAGTTTGTTTGGAAGATATGGGACTTGTAGAGTTGAGAGTTGGTGACGAATTGGTGGATATAGAATGACGATGATTTTGTGTCGATATAGTAGATTCAAGAATTTGTAAGGATTTCGTAGAATTAGAGTTGTGATTTTGCATTGAATTAGTGGCATTAGAAGTATGATTTTGTAATGATATAGTAGAATTAGGAATTTGTAAGGATTTTGTAGAATTAGAGTTGTGATTTTGCATTGAATTAGTGGCATTAGAATTATGATTTTGTAATGATATAGTAGAATTAGGAATTTGTAGGGATTTTGTAGAATTAGAGTTGCGATTTTGCGTTGAAATAGTAGAATTAGAATTATGATGTTGTAATGATATAGTAGATTTAGGAATTTGTAAGGATTTTGTAGGAATTAGAATATCTGTCTGCGTGCCAATATCACAGCATTGTCTCCGATAGACTGTGTGTGTTTGTGAGCTGGCGTCGCATTTGGTTCTTGGTTTAGGAAGTGAGGCTAATTGTCCCCGATGGACTGGATTTAACGTGCCTTTTAGATTTCTACATAGTTGGTTTTTATTGGGTGGACTTGTTATTGGAATTGTAGGTTGTCTGGATCTATATTTAGGTGATGATTCGTAAGGTTCATCGTGTGTGTCGAGGGAATTGAGCAATACGCCAAAGCGGTTTCCGAAGAGGTGCTCAGGTCTTCGGCCGCTTGTGAGTTTAAATTATTGATACTTTTTGGTTGATCTGTTGCACTTTGATTTGGAACGGGATGTCGAAATGTCTGATTCGATCTATAACTATTATTTGCATTTTTGAAGCGATTATTATTATGAGTTCTCTTTCTACATTCCGAAATTTCATGACCTGGATTTTTACAATAATTACAGAATTTATTAGGGTAACTTTGAGAAGTATTGTGTTTTAGCTGATGGGGCTGGTTTGTGAGAGGTGGAGTCGCGAGTCTACGTGATTGGACAATGGGGGCATTAACAATGTTTTTGTAGAGTCGTTGTCTAGCAGAATTCATATTACGTATTTTCTCTACTTGTATTGCAAGGTTGCCAGCCTCCTGCAAATTTTTAAAAGTGTGAACGAGTAGCATTGAACCTATGTCTGAACTAAGCCCGTTGATAAAAACGTTTAATGCCGTCTCTTCAGTGTTAGCTTTACGACCTTCTAGAGTTACGTCGCTTACTTCAGCTGCAAGTTTTTCTAATATTTTGCTTCTGCAAAGGTCAACTCTTAGATAATAGTCTGTTATGGATTCGTTTGGTTTTTGGAACATTGACTGCAATTCTAGGTTAAGATGTCCTAGAGTTTTGGTTTGTGAAAATTTCTGTATTAAAAATGTTTTTAAATCTGTCCATAAAGAGAATTGTTTGGAATGGACGTCGGAAGAGCCAGGCCCTGTGATTTTGTTTAACGCGAATGTAATTAAAATAGATTGTTGTGGTATAGACGCAATTTGGAACGCGGAGTCACACGAACGAATGAATCGGTATACTTGAACAGGCTGCGTTGTGTCAAAATCTGGAATGAGTTTTAGCAAGGTACCTAGATCGATTTCGGATCTAGCTCCTACAGCTACTTTGGACTCTGAATTAGGCATGACGATAATATAGTAGTTTTTTAGGAATTTATAAGTTAGTTATTTAGAAATAGAAATATGGGATTGAGACAAAATAGGAGTGAGGCGATATAGTAAGGAAATGGAAAATAGAGCGTATCAGTTTGAGCCACTTACCACAGTAACAATATGTAAATGCAGAGAGCCATCAGGTTCGGCAGGGATTCTTCAAAACCCTTCGGGTACCGCAGCTGCTGTCTTCACGCGACCTAACAGGTACGTTATCCCTGTCTGACTGCCCTAAGCAAATCCTACCGACTGCGCCAAATTTGTTACGCAGTAAACAACTCACTGATTATAAAAATACTTTATTGGAGTTTTACAATGATAATATAATATTACAACTAAGTTATATAGGTTTGACACGGAGGAATTCGGAAATAGTAATGTCTTAAATGTACAATGAGCTAAGCTTATATACTAAAAGGACATGAGAAAGATACACATCGTTAGAATAATGAGGAAAACTAATTAGTTAACAGCTAGTGGGAAAAGTAAACAAACACTTAGTGAAAAAGGATAATGGTTGATACATTAACTAATAATATGGACTATGAATAATGATAAGTAAATAACCTAATGATATGGACTATGACCCTGTGAGATGGATGTGTAGAGGGAATACATAACACAATTATTCCCTATTATTAGTGACTGATCTATGATATCGAGAGTCTTAGGCCGAGTTACTCACCTCTAAATTGTCAAGCACGCGTTATCTGCTGTGATTGGCTGTTGAAAATTCCTTCAACCAATCACTGCAGGTAACGTGTGCTTGACAATTTGTCACATTAATACTGTGACAAATTGTCAAGCACCTATTTAAATGGAAATGTTTTATTTTAAGATGTTAATTATTTTATAATTGTTTTTCTTGGTATAAATATAATATTTACAATATCATAAATACATTAGTGCATAGTATTACGCCCGTAACTTCTTTATTTTACAATAAATACTTTTAAAAATTAATTAAAAATAAAATACACAATAACTAACAACTAGTTTACAATAGGGCTCGAAATATTTAATAGCAGTAGTCATAGGTTTTTCGCCGATTTTGTTCATTGTAATATTATTCTTCACACGTATCTTTATGTCTCTAGAGGCTTCAACACACTCTTGTGGTTGGCACTCTGCGGCCTCAGACCCAGGTAGTGCTTGCTCGGCGTGAAAATAGATTAAGAACTAAGACTAGATGTCTCTAAGAAGAAATCGAAAGTTCCTTTTGCTTTAGGCGCGTTTATCTCTGGACTGTTGTTCAGCACCATCCACGGCTCGCACTTCACAGTATTGTAAGTTGTAAGAGCCGCTGTTGCTCCAATACGAATTATTACATAAACTGGTAAAGTAACATTTACACTATATCCCTATGTTTTCCTTTTTTCATTTATATTTGTCAAATTTGTACACTAAGCCTCTGTTGACAGTGCAATTTTGAGCATTTTTTCAGGGCTCTAGTAGTAGAGGCTAAAGTTAATGTATCATCAAAAAGAAAAAAACATGGGGACATAGTATATATCTTTAATTTTCAGTTTAATTGGAGGAGGAAAGAGACGAGAGCCAAACCTCGAATTATGACTTTTTACTAAGGAAATTCAGTCGGCGCTCTCTGCCCCCGTTTCCTCTTAATGTGTATATACGCAATTTTGCTTTGTGTTTTTAACTAGGCGTTTTATCATACATACATAAACTGACGCCTTTTTCCCATAGGGGTAGGCAGAAACTACAGAACACCACATGCTACGATCCTTACATACTTTTTTTACTTCACTCACATTCATACATCTAGTCATACACGTACCTACGCCGTTTATGAATACTGCTCAACTGGCCTTTCTGAAGAAAATTCTATAAGGTTTATGTATTTCTTTCTAGAGCGTCCGCTCCCGGAGTTTCCGTTCACATTCTGCCTTGCATACCTATATAAATACCTTTCGTTAGTCGCCTTTCATTCATCCTCTCAACATAGCTACCATCTTAGCATATTCTATTCAATTTTAGTCACTAAATCCGTCGATAATTCTTCCATACAAACGTAGTCTAGGGATTCCTCCACTATTTGACGATGTACGCTCAAAATAAAAGTTGATATCAATTTGTCTCATCATTATCTAGCCCTGTATGGAAACAAAAAAGTAAAAAAGAAAATATTTGAAAGTTATGAGCGTCGAAAGTTCCATATATCAACACAAAGCTTAACACATCTTTGGGTGGCAATAAATACCATAAGAAGAAGGAAAATTGCAATACGGCCACCATACAGGGATAGATTAGTAGTTCAACAATGCAAATAATTTTATTTTGATAATATACATTTAGTCGTTTTTTCATGATATGTAGTCTACATCTCCCAAAGGTCTGTTTATAAAATTTCGCGCGCTCGTTTTCGTCCTAAATCATCATCCATTTCGCTACAAACTTGCAAAACTGCTAATTCGTACGCGAACTAGCTTCTGACTGCTCATCACAGCATCTATCTTTTTCGCACGAGTTGTCTGATGAGATAGCAGGCATTTTAACCCCGCGCACAAAATAGTTCGCGCCGTCGACTAGTGTAACCTTAAACCACAACATTGTTTTATTACATCATTCCTCAATCGATCATTTAGTTACACTACACATACTTCACAAGGAACGCATTTCTACTGCATTATTCCTACTTTCATTTCTTTTTGCCATACCCAACCTTTACTTCCTTAAATAAGTGTAGGCACCAGCACGCTGTTGTGAACGGCGAGTAGAGCCTCCGGAGACATCGACTGGCTGGTTACAACCGCATGTATGTATATTAACGATTTTATATTCAACACATATGTAATGCTTATACAAATGATTAGTTATTTTAAAATTATATCATTCGTTTATTATATTTACTGATCATTATATCAAAATAAATTATAGATTCAGTTGTTATAACTTGTAAATATTAGAGATTTTGTTATTATATCATTATATTACTTACCCGAATAAAATAGGACTTATGACTTTTGACAGAAAAACAAAAGTCGGCGAGACAAAAAATCTTTAACGACTGGAACCCAATTTTTCATTTGATGTATAATATTTTTTATGCTCTTGTAAATATCTATCGCCCATACACTTGTATTAATCCCCGTGCACCTCACTTCGTATTGTTTGTGATTAACTGATATAATAGATTTATTCCTTGCTCATACCACTGGTATTTGTCTCAAGTCTCAACTTATATTTATTTTCTCTTACGAACGGATACCATTGTTTAATCTTATACCAAAACAAGTTCAACGATATAAGGTACAGTCAGTAAAAATAATTTGCATGTAATTAGAAGACCTTTACGGCAGTATCTGTTGGAAGCGCAACGTAAACTGGATATGGCCGCACTGAATGCCTCAATAATATGACGCATTAGCATACCTACCCCCACTCACCTCATTTCTTGTCACACTCACCTTATTTATTCATTTGTGGTGTATCTGTTATTTTATAGTGTTACTAACACATCTTTTTTATCTTTTTAACACGCTTTTATTAGCTTGGTATGTATGTATCTAAGCATCTATGTATCAATGTAACGGAATCTTTGAACGTGATTTTCACCCAATTCAAAACGATCCAACGTTTTGTTGATTTGAAACTTTGCACACTTATCAAGGACCGATGACAATGCAATAATTTAAATAGTTTGTTTCATTATCCCTACCAGGATCTTCAGGATTAGTGACTTTTAGTACAATTTACTATTAAAACGTGTTTTTTAGTTTTTAGAACTACAACTTATTAACTTGCGATGATAGAATGTCACTTATCTAGGGCCTCTTTTTTATATAAGTAAGCACTTGTTTTACATACACATTATGTCACTATAAAACTGCTTCACGTCCGTCATGTCACAGTCACAGGTCCAGTCGAAAACCAGCGTCGGGCACTAGTTGCGCGACAAGGCCTCTGGTCCTATTTGGCGCAGCCGTGGGACACACAATGTCATACTTATATTGTTTTTCTCTTTTTTATTGTTGTATATTTTTAAGTTTTGTTTTTGTTTTTCATTTTTTTTATTGTGTGCTCTAATGGCTTGTGACAAATAAATGTATTTTCTTTCTTTCTTCTTTAATTTATAAAACAAAACAGTTAAATCCAAAAAATAATAATTTTGTTAGCAAATGTCTTGTTCAATAATTAAATATGACTAAAATCAACTTTATTATAATTTTAGTTCCAAAAAACTAGGAAAATTTAATTATAAAAAAAAAAATTACCTGACTTAGTTATCTATGACTAGACTAGACTATGTTATTGAAAAAGGTCTGAACATGTAAATAATGTATTGGAATGTCTTGTTGATGTATTGTATTTAACACGCTTTTTTTTTTTTTTATTTTTAGCTTGGTATGTATGTATCTATGTATCAATGTATCAATGTAACAATGTATCAATGTAACGGAATCTTTGAACGTGATTTTCACCCACTTCAAAACGTTGGATTGATTTGAAACTTTGCACACTTATCAAGGACCGATGACAATGCAATAATTTAAACAGTTTGTCCCATTATCCTTACCATTAAAGCGTGTTTTTTAGTTTTTAGAACTACAATTTATTTAATGTTTTATATGTACGTTATAACATCGCATTGGAAGCTTCTGTAAAGGTGTTATAATAATTAATGAATAAATAAATAATAATTTGCCGCTAGGGGCGCTGGTGTGTAGAATGAGGTCTTCAAAACGTCAAACGTCATATTTTTTTTGGGTTCTAACGCGAGTTTACTGACTACTTTTTTATTGTTGTTAATATTTGCCAAATATGGCAGATTACAATTGGTACGGATTTTACCAACCACTGCTTTAATAGAATTTTATGTTTCGGAAAAATGCATTCTCCTATTTTCGAAAAAAATATAGGGTCTGTCCAAAACTGGGGCATACTCCATGTCTCGCACTTCTTCAGCACTTCTTCGGCATTGGAAATTATTAAAATTCAAACTTTGCTTCCGTGCGTGTTATAACAACGTATAACAGCTATACTTCAGGGACTTACTCGCCAATGGCGCCAACTGGTGGGTAGCCTCCATTGTGAGTACCCCTTGGTAGTAGACTTTTATTTTCTACACCCATGTCTACACCACAAACATTTATTTTATGCCCAAGTCCTACCCACTTATGGTGTTATCAGCTCTCAACGCCGGCATGCCATTGGTTATAGATCTCGTAATCTATTCTTAAACTCAATCCCTTTTTTGTTACTCCAAATAATTTACTATCAGTATCAGGTTACCTATTTGTATAGAAATGAAACAATTTTATAAATGTTAAATATTTTATAATTGAAAAATAACTAGGTATAATTCTAATATTTACAATAACATAAATACATTAGTACATAGTATTACGCCGGCAAGTTCATTTTTACAATAAATAGTTTTAAGCATTTCATTAAAAATAAAATACACCATAACTAACAATTAGTTTACACATAGGGCTCGAAATATTTAATAGCAGTCGTCATAGGTTTTTCGTTGATTTTGTTCGTTGTAATATTATTCTTCACGCGCATCTTTATGTCTCTAGGCTTCAACACACTCTTGTGGTTGGCACTCGGTGGCCTCAGGCCCAGGTAGTGTTTGCTCGGCGTGAAAATAGACTTAGAACTAAGACCAGACGTCTCTAAGAAGAAATCGAAAGTTCCTTTTGTTTTAGGCGCGTTTATCTCTGGATTGTTGTTCAGCACCATTCTCGGCTCGCACTTAACAGTGTTGTAAGAGCCGCTGTTGCTCCCAGACGAATTACTGGACTCAATATCTGAGTTTCTTACAGATTCAGTCTCTAAATTCTCTATATTTGAAAGGAGATCAGGCTTATTGGACAATTTAGCGTTTTTCGACGAACCCTTGCTCAAGGCACTCTCGTTACTTTCAAGAAAATTATCATCGTTTCCATTGTCATCCTTAGGAGTAGTATTATGCTGTTTATCTTTATCAGGTACATTGGTAAGATTTTCGGTTACAACGTCAGACATGGAACCGTCACTGCTGCCGGAGCTGATGCGGTATTCCTCTGCAACTATGCTGCCGAGTTCATCGTCTATCTTAAATTCCTCAAAATTCTGAGACAAATCGAATTTGTCCATGTCGTCGAAATATTCTGCTTTATGCAATTCTGCGTTATTTGATTGATTTTTCTCGGGTCCATGGTTGAACTGATTGTCCAGTTCTGTCAAATTGATCTGCTTGTTGCCTCCCTTACCACCTTTGTTGATCTCCGATAGTATAGAAGACACTGTGTTGCCCATTTGTATAGAAGCACGAGGGTCCAATTTTGGTTGCAGAGGATGCATAGCAAAGTTAGTCAAGTAACTGTCAGTAGTTTGCTGAAAGGAGCGGCTTTGTTCATCGTTCGGCTTTTCATCTTCATCCGGAATGATGATCTCAGTGACATGAGGAAGTTTAGGAATGTCTTTATCACTGATCTTGTTCTGGATCCTAGGCAAAGATACCACTTTGGCAACGCTGTTCCTTGGACTGACGGCGTGCACTGGATACTGCTCGTTGTGTATCTCAACCGTTGGCTGTGTGAGTAGCAACTCCCTCTTACCATTGCTGACTACTGGAACATTTATCTCTGAAATGGAGCAGTAATCAGGCTCTATACTATTGACAGTTGCTACTTGTCCCACTTTTCTCGTCTTAACATCTGCAACCCGTTGGTTAGCCGCAACGGCTTCAGAGTCTAACTGCTCTGTCATTTGTTTGACAATGTTTTCAGCTTTCCATTTAGCCGAAAGATTCTTTGGCTTTGGCGGTAGGGCGGGTGGAGTTCTGGGCACTTTTCTCTTATTAAATATCTTCATAGACCCGAGCTCATTATCAATTTTTCTTTCAACGACATTGTTATTGTTACGATTTTCTAAGTTAGCAGCCATGTTTTTCACTATAGAACCTCTTATTTTAGGAACCGCTGGTTTCTCAGAAGCTTGCGGTAGTGGTAGCGTGCGCGGAATTGGTGCAGGTTTAGAATCATTACCTTTCGTAATGATAGGCTCATATTCATTGCTGTACAAGCTCTGTATCTCATATTGGAAGCCCTGGGCTGTGTTTGGCACTTCATAACTGTGTTCAGATGCGGTCTCTAAGCTGAACTTTACTATTTTATTTGCCCTCTTATCTGATCTAGGCAGCGTGTTGCTGGTGTTATTGGATCTTACTTTTTCATCATAGGAAATGCTATTGAGAGTGGAGAACTGTACACGCTTTGTTGATGCTTTAGGGCTAGGTGCTTCACTAGATTTAGAATTGTCATTGCTGCTATCATCTAATGAATTTTGAAGCAATATTTGATTGACACATTCTAGTACCGGGTTATTTTTATAAATCTCATTAGTCGGGTTCTCATCTGCATCACTAGTGCTAGCATACCAATTTTCATTTACTTCTGCATTAGCAGCTTGTTTGTTTAAGTTTGATCCTATGTTATTGTTCTTATCATCAAACCTGGAACTGAATCTCTCATTGTTGTTCATTATGTTATTGCACAATACTTCGTTCTTAGCGGCTACTACTCCAGCATCAACTATGCCACTGTTGAAGCCAACTCCCAACAGGTCATCTGTTGATTTTGATTTATTGCTTAGTGGTCTTTGATCCAAACAGTCTCCTTCTTGTTCAGGATCACTAACATTACAATACCAAGGTTTCTCATTGCTCTCTTCGCTGAGAACATTACTCAGGAAAAGTTGTCTGTTCGCTTTAATTTCATCTGACGCTTGCCGTTTGATTCCGTGTAATCTTTCCATTTTTGTTGAATAAGTTTTCTCGGATTCACTGGCAGTGTTTTCTTGTTCTTTTTTAGCAGCTTCGCCAATGAGCTGGTCAATTTTCAAAGAAGCTTTTCTTATATCATTGGCTATTTGGTTCGCGGTGATTTCATCATCGTGGTTTACTTGGTAGCTCATACCAATACACTCTTCAGCACTACTGCTGTTGTTGGCTTGGTTATTGTAACCCTTCTGCATGTTGTCTGCATACTTGTTGTTATTTTTTCTGCCCGAGTATTTCCTCGACCTTCTGAAGACGTCTCGTCTCACAAATGCTTGTTTGTTTTTTATAAACGTGCCCTTACTGCCGACACTAGCAGTGTTTCCTTCTTCGCTGGAACTCGTGTTGCCATAAACAATCTCACTCTTCGGCAACTGGTACTGAAAGCTCTTACTTAACCTAGTATTTTTTTGGAATACCGGTGGAGAATTTCTTTCACGATAACTACAGCTTCTAACGAACGTATTTTGAAACCTGGAGTCCGTGCTTTCTAAACTCTGGAATTCGGGATCTGTTTCAATGTTGGTCTGTTCGCTGGTAAAGCCGAGCAGTTGCTGGCAATTGCTGCAGTATGATTTGCGTGCCTTTAGTTTTGCGATTTCTTCCTGTTGTGTTTTGATGATTTTTTCTTTTTGATGGAGTGCAACGTGGATTTGTTTCTGTTCCCTGGTGAGGCGGGATTCTAGGAGGACTAGCGATCGTAGTACTAGTGCGAGTTGGTCTTGTCTGAGTCGCCTCTCCTGCGCCGCCTTCTTGTCCCTGGCGGCGAGAGCGTGGCCCGCCTCCACCAGCTGGTGCCGCTGCTTCAGAACGGACTCGGACTGCTGTTGCAGCGCATTGCGGACCGCGTCCAATTCCCGCCTCAACTCCATCGCTTCTGAGCTGCTATCCATCTGGAAAGAGAGACAAGTATTCGTCAGAAAACATTTAACTCGTAAGTCGTAACAATTATTGCAGTAACAGCGACATTTAGCTTCATAAAAGGTTCGTACAGTCTATTTAGAAGATCGCTTCGATAGCGGTGAAATGTCAAGTACGATTGATACACGATTCCTTAGACGACTGGAAGAAATTAATGTCATCTAATGACGGTGGGTCTTTGATGATCGCATAAACGTTGTAATGATGGTTATCTCGGGTGTGGCGATGCAACGAGCGGTCAAAGTCCACCACGCAATACAATTAACGAGGTCACTGGCCAAGAAATAACGTCTTATGTATAAAAGTAATCAAAAGCAAAATATTTATAATTAATTTAATTAAGTTAGAATTTTCTGATGGAGATCGGTGAATTCTCAGTTCTATTACGTGACAATAAAGTTTAAAGTTTAGAGCAGTTTTTTCGTCACTACTTTTAATGTTTGATAAGAAGAAAATCAGAGCATAACTGAGCTTATCGTGTGCGCGGGCGCAGATAAGGCGTTCAAACGCGGGAGAATAATGTTTTTTATAGTGTTATCATAACTGTTATCTCATGCTTCCTTATTTTTTGTATGTTTGATAATGTCAGAGTGCTAAATATGAGGCCACGACGCGAGACAATGACTCATACAGAAGTCAGGGTCGATAATACCATTGGCAATTATGTCATAATATTGATTCTAATTTTATTGAGGTAAGTATCTATCATATGTTATATTAAAAGAGGATAGTTTGAAGTAGTTGGTTATTTACTATATACTTATACACTTACATAAATACTTGCCTACTAATAATAAGTAAGGAAATTATTGCAACAGTTTATAGATCTTTGTGTAATTTACAGATTTCTAATCGTCCGCGTCGGTAGGTGCCACCTACCTATTCCAAAACCCTGAAATGCTAATCTGTTTAAATCTTACCAAAGGTGAAGTAAGCTATCAATCCTTATTTATTTATTTATATTTATTTATTTAATACTTCATGCACACATACGTACAGAGGCGGACTTAATGCCATAGGCATTTTCTACCAGTCAACCTTTGGGTGATGTAGAGACAAATAGTGGTAATCCTTAGTAGGTAGACAATTATCACTAGGTTCAATGACACCTCATTGCAAGCTCACTTCACTTAAGGCGTATAATATATGCCCCAATGGTAACGCAGTACTGGCCGTGCGCCCACTCGGAGTCAGAATATCAATATTTTGTTTGCAAAATATTTTTGATTCACACTATCTGTGAAGATTAAGAAGAAAATCCAACCATACATTTTTCTGAGTTAAAATTTGTTAAATACATCCAAGTCGTTTTGGAGGAGTATGCAAAAGAAGCGAAAAAATATCGTGTTGTTAATTATTTTTTGAAAACAAAACTATTAGTTACACGAAAAAAACATGTTTCACAAATAATGTACATGAATCAATAACAGTTTTGTTTTTTTTTTTCAAACCATTTAACCTAGCCGTTACTTAGGAGTAGACTTTAGAACGTAACCGTTTTACGGCACTAAAGCCGAGTAAGGCTCTTAAGGGTACACTAGTCGACGGCACGAACTATTTTGTGCGCGGGGTTAAAATGCACTTTATATCAACCGACAACGCGTGTGTGAGATATGGATGCTGTGATGAGCAGTAGGAAGCTAGTTCGCGTACGAATACACACTTTTGCAAATTTGTTGCGAAATGGATAATGATTTAGGACGAAACCGAGCGCGCGAAAATTTATAAACAGATCTTTGGCAGTCTAGATGTCATGAAAAAACGACTAAATCTATCTGTTCAAAATAAAATTATTTGCATTGTTGAACTACTAATCTATCCCTGTATGGAGGCCGTTTTGCAATTTTTCGTCTTCTTATGGTATTTATTTGCGCCCAAAAATGCGTTAAAATTTGTGTCGAAATGTGGAACTTTCGACGCTCATAACTTTCAAATATTTTATTTTTTTACTTTTTTGCTTCCATACAGGGCTAGATAATGATGAGACAAATTGTTATCACTTTTTATTTTGAACGTACATCGTCAAACAGTGGAATAATCCCTAGACTACGTTTGTATGGAAGAATTTTCGACTAGTGTAACCTTAAGTTTTCACGGTGATATTTTACGGAAAACACCAGTTGTTTAAATAACATAACATTACGCCTGCATTTGCCTAAGGGTTAGGCAGAGGTACCTATAGTACATCCAAATTTCGCCAGTTATATGTTACAGGAGACGAATCTATTGCCATCAAGCGGGTACAAACAAATTTAGGCCTTATACACAAATAATTAAGATATGAAAATTCTTCGCGAACTCACGACCTGCAGTTCTCCATAAGCCATTCACATACGAAGGTAAGAATAAAGAATGTGGTATTCTAATACTTGAATCATGTTAGAAGCAAGGTAAAAGTCGTGTCAATGGCGACATGACAATGTCCAAGAGTACTTAACCTCTATGAAAGTATGTTGTAGCATTGACGAAAGTTTAAACTGACTTGTGTGTGACTAGCCCCCGGCTTTAAAACAAGTAGCTAGCTATCATGGCTTAAGGCGTATATATTATATTCTCCTTTGTTAACGCGGCACTGGCCGTGCGCAAGCTCGGTGCTAGAATATCAATATTGGATCTCCTTTTGGACAGTTTTGTGTGGAAAATATTTTTTGATTAACATAGCCTATGTAGGTTGTGAGCAGTGGTGGCCCAGTGGTATCGGCCGCGACTTACAAGTTGTAGGTCGTGGGTTCGAGCCCAGGCAGGTGCTTTACTTTGTGTAAATTATTTCATCACCACTGCTCTCAAAACGGTGAAGGAAAACATCGTGAGGAAACCGGCATGTCCTAGAACCAAAAATTCGATGACATGTGACATCCACCAACCCGCACTGGGCCCGCGTGGTGGATTACGGCCCATTCCCTCTCACAGAGAGGAGGCCTGTGTCCCAGCAGTGGGAACATTAATAGGCTGATGATGTGATGTGTGATGTGATGTAGGTTAATAAGAAATTTTATCTATCAATATTTCTGTGTTAAAATATTTTTATCGTTCTGGAGGAGTATGCAAAAGAAGCGGAAAAAGATCGTGTTTTTAATTATTTTTTTAAAGCAACAGTATTAATCATACGAAAAAACGATGTTTCACAAATAATATACATGAGTTTATAATAAATAAATAAAAAAAATCAAGCCTTTTAACCTAACCGTTACAAAGATATGCTTTAGAAAGTAACCGTTTTACGGCAATAAGCGGAGTAAGGGCCTTAACCGCGATTTAAAATATATTTAGGAGTATGATGATATACGCTTTAGAAATACTTCATCTGTTATCGTAGAAAGAAAAAAAATAAAGATAGAAGGAAAATAAAAGTCACCAAACAAATGATGGGCATTAATACTTTTTGTCAACAAAACCTAAATAAAATGGACTATGTTTGCCAAACTTTCTGCCAGTAGCCCATTACTTAGTTTTGTCCCACAAACTTAATGAAACGAATGGAATAATATATTGCTCCAGCAAACTGTTTCTGGTCACAACCAAGCAGGTTAACAATAATGATTAAAATTGTGTGACATTTTGTAATTATCGTGATTAAATAAATTTTCGTAATTGTTCATTGATATTTACTGCCAAAATATTTGCACGCCATAGTACGTGGCAAACATGTCCGAACTTTTTGTATCTTTTTACCCGGCTGCAAGCAAAGGGTTATGTTTTTCGCGCGTATCTTGTATGCATGTTATATTCATTATTACCTCTTACCTTTCAAACCACTTGACGGATTTTTAGAAACATGGCGGATTTTGGGCGCCATATTGTAGGGGTTGCAATTTTTTTTTCTTCGAAACCCATCGAGTGGGGTATCATGTAATGAAGGGTTTTTAGAGGTGATTACGAAAATATAAACCACTTATATGTTTAAAGTCATTCGAAAAAAAAAGTATAACTAAAAAGTTATAAATAAAAAAGTTAATAAAATCAAAAAACCCGACTGCTTCAAAAGCGAACTAAAAAGGTGTAAACAAGAAGAAAATCTTGCTGTGCAGTCGGAGGATACATCTGGTTTTGGTCAGCCAGCTCGCGAAGATGTATCCTCCGACTGCACAGCAAGATTTTCTTCTTGTTTACATCTTTTTAGTTCGTTTTATTAATGTCATCCTGCATGCACGTATTGTTTATTCTTGCACGTATACACGTGTTTGAGCAAATATATATATCTTTATCTTTATATCTTTAACTTGAAGGTTTCCACAATCATGAATTTATAGATTCACAGTTCACATAACACAGTCAGATCACATCTTTAAGGGTACACTAGTCGATAATTCCTCCATACAAACGTAGTCTAGGGATTACTCCACTGTTTGACGATGTACGTTCAAAATTAAAAATAATATCAATTTGTCTCATCATTATCTAGCCCTGTATGGAACCAAAATATAAAAAATATATATATTTGAAAGTTATAATTAAAGTGCCACATTTCGACAATTTTAACGCATTTTTGCGCGCAAATAAATACCATAAGAAGACGGAAAATTGCAAAACGGTCACCATACAGGGATAGATTAGTAGTTCAACAATGCAAATAATTTTATTATGAACAGATACGTTTAGTCGTTTTTTCATGATATCTAGACTCCCAAAGGTCTGTTTATAAAATTTCGCGCACTCGGTTTCGTCCTAAATCATTATCCATTTCGCTACAAATTTTCAAAAGTGTGTATTCGTACGCGAAATAGCTTCCTACTGGTCATCACAGCATCTATCTCTTCCGCGCGTGTTGTCGGTTGATATAAAATGCATTTCAACCCCGCGCACAAAATAGTTCGGGCAGTCGACTATACCCTTAACGAGGTTAAAATATCACTTTTGAGAAGTACTTTCTTTCTTATAAGTAAAGGCTATTTACTTACATGCGTGCCGTGCATATTTCAATATTGTCCAACTTCGTTAACTACTACTTTCAGAATTTTCAGGTAACGGAACTCTTGTTAATCATAAGTGGTTCTCGCGACAAGATCGCAAGCAAACTGGCCAGGCAATCCCAATGCACATGAGTTTACACTAAACAATTAATTAATTATTGAAATTTCACCTACAAATCAAAGGTCGGTCATATGCAATGAATTGGACTTTGATTCCGTTTGTTTTGATTCGCTATTAATTAAATTGTCGACGTATTGATTTATCATGTCAACAAACCGTTGGTTTTCATGAAATCAACGGAAAATATTGTTTCGTAATCATTTTAGGACTTAGCATAGTAAGCGTACTTAATATAGAGGCACCCCGGATGGCGCCGTGGTAAATACGACGTAGAAAGAAAGTTGCCAGCTATAAAAAAGTTAAAGTAAGAAAAACATGTATTATATTGTTATACCTACATTACCTACGACACATGAATAGCACTAAACTCTGTTTGCGATAACATAGACGTTTAAATTAGCCCATTTTACAGCCCGTTCAACCGATTTTAACTTCTATTGCGTTGATGATACGACAAATGATAGCTGTAGTAAACAGTTGGTTTTGGTAACAGGTTTATGCTTTTTATGTCATCCTTATGTTTACGGAATAGAACTCAAAATCGGTTGAACGGACTGTGAAAAAATTTGGAAACGTGACTAATGTTATTTCAAATGAGGTATAGATCTGTATTCCCGAAGAGTTAGCTAGAAGACACATTACAATCAAGTAAAATTTAAAATTCAAATATACCCTCGCCACAAATACCTTTTTGTAACTACATAATTTATCTAGTAGTAAACACGTCATGTGACATCCACCAACCCGCACTGGGCCCGCGTGGTGGATAATGGCCCATTTCCTCTCACAGAGAGTAGGGCTGTGTCCCAGCAGTGGGAACATTAATAGGCTGATGATGTGATGTGAAACACGCTTTGATCGACAATCCATCGAAACACGATCAATCTGCCTAGCCTTTTCCCAACTATATTGGGGTCGGCTTCCAGTCTAACCGGATTCAGCTGAGTACCAGTGTTTTACATGGAGCGACTGCCTATCTGACCTCCACAACCCAGTAACTGGGTAACACAGTACCCCTTGGCAAGACTGGTGTCAGATCTCAAGCTTCTGACTACCCGTAACGACGGTCAAAGATCTTCAAATGACAGCCGGGACCAACGGCTTAACGTGTTTTCCGAGGCACGGAGGAAACTCGGTATGTTGAAATGGTCACCCATCCACGGACCGACCTCGTCTAGCGTTGCTTAACCTTGATGCTCAACCCGTGCGGCTGTTATTATTTAGCCACGAGCTCCACGAGGTTCCGTACTCAAAGGGTAAAAACGGGACCCTATTACTAAGACTTCACGATCCGTCTGTCTGTCTGTCTATCCGTCTGTCACCAGGCTGTATCTCATGAACCGTGATAGCTAGACAGATGATGTATTTCTATTGCCGCTATAACAAAAAATACTAAAAACAGAATAAAATTAATATTTAAGGGGGGCTCCCATACAACAAACGTTTTTTTTGCCGTTTTTTGCTCGATATTAATAACGGCAACAGGTAGACGCTTGAAATGTTCACAGAATATTTAGTTGTATATTCACTTCAAAAAATAATAATTATTAAATTAAAATAAAATAAATTAAGGGGAGCCCCACACAACAAACGTGATATTTTTGCCGTTTTTTTGCGATAATGGTACGGAACCCTTCGTGCGCGAGTCCGACTCGCACTTGCCAGTTTTTTACAAGTAGCTAATTGCAATCCTATTACAAACATTGTGTTTTACTCAATTATTTTTAACATTGTTATTGTCTTAGTTTGTGTTTGATGTTGTTTTGTGTATGTGTCAAATAAATGTTTTCTATTCTATAATATTTTTATGATATATCGACAGAATGGCTGAGTGCGAGACGTACGGGACCGACAATGTGGCGACGTTTGGGGGGAGGTCTATGTCCAGCAGTGGACAGCATTCGTCTGATATAATGATGGTGATGATGATATCGGCAGCGAAAATGCATAAATTAAGCTATCTAAGACATCATCATCTGCCTAGCCTTTTCCCAACTATATTGGGGTTGGCTTCCAGTCTTACCGGATTCAGCTAAGTACCAGTGTTTTACATGGAACGACTGCCTATCTGACCTCCACAACCCAGTAACTGGGTAACACGGTACCCCTTGGCAAGACTGGTGACAGATCTCAAGCTTCTGACTACCCGTAACGACTGCCAAAGATCTTCAAATGACAGCCGGGACCAACGGCTTAACGTGCTTTCCGAGGCACGGTGGAAACTCGGTATGTTGAAATGGTCACCCATCCACGGACTGACCTCGTCAAGCGTTGCTTAACCTTGATGATCGACCCGTGCGGCTGTTATTATTTAGCCACGAGCTCCTCAAGCTATCTAAGACATCACTGGCGAAAATTTGGATAAGATATTCAGATCTTGTATTATTTATGAAATTATTGGCAGCTGTTCAAATAAAAAACTACATGGTAGGAAGTACCTACAAAGACGCATTCATGAGTGGAAAAAGATCTTTCAGAAACTAGGCACATAATATCTAACACTAGACTAATAAATAGCTCTGCTTATGTGTATTTAGCCATCCTACGACCAGAATATACTACAAAACATACCAAAGACTATTCCTACAATTTGTATGTAATTTCATCCATTAGCAAATGTTATACATGGAACAAAACTCCCCTGCATCCGTTGACAGCGCCATAGTTACCAACCGGAGGAAGTCGCTTGTTAGGTGCGTATGCGCATACTGCAGCGCAAACCTATAGGTTATTGCTACAGGAAATTCTTAGGAATAACGGGGTATATTTAATTTATATTATAAATCTTAATTTGAGATTATATGCAGGCGTACAGCGAAGTGTGGAAGTGCGAAATAATTGAGTAATTATGATGTTGTTAAAAGTAGCTGTTTATGCATATAATAATACATTGCGAGAGTGTATATCCGTACAAGGTACAGGTGATTCAAATATAAAGGCGACTGTGAGGATTGCTTTTCACTGCGCAGTTCCCCTCACAACCGTTGTCGAATAACTTCGCTACTGCGCAACGACTCACCTTGAGTTCCGAGCCATCATACGGTTTGAATCAATCTGTACATACCTACTTAGAATATTTTTCACTGACGGCCTGTTGTACCGACTTCAAGAATACTATGAATATGTAAATATGTCCCTGAAGACAATAACTCCATTATCATTGCCACTGTTGTAACTCGATAACGCGTTTAGGTAAATTGCACAATACCTTGTAGGACTAGTTACACATCGAAACAAAAACACGCTTCTATTGCTAAAAGGTCGCCATTCGCCACATCTTTTCAAACACGCACTGTAAGGGTTTTGTACATATATTTGTTCAGCACGTTATTGATCTACAAAGAACTGTTTGCTCAAACCTGGCATCATTATGTTGGATAGTTTACACACGTGCCGCGATAACACACGATGGTAGTGCCTACTGTAACCACGGCTTGTTGACTGTCTGTCGATAAGGGCGTCCTATTACTAATAAACACTTGCCTACCTTATCAAGGACTTGTAAATCGTATAAATGTATCTTTAGTAAACAATAAACACTGTTTACTAGTCGCGTGTTTACCTAGGTACTCTGATACTTTCTATACTCGACCTTTTATCCTTTTGACTCGTCAGTGTGTCCTTATTGCCTCGAATAACACGTTAAGTCGTTGTTTCCGGACGTCCCGGTTGTCAAAACCAGCGTCAGCCGTGTTCTTACCCGATTTTCTCCAAACAGCTAACTATGTTTGTGAAAATCGGTTCAGCCGGTCAAAAGTTATGTTTACTGTTTGAATCGGGGTATTTTCGAAAGATATCGTCTCATAATTACGTGTTGTTGATCGAAGCGTGTTTACAACTGATACATTATGTACTTTAAAAAGTGTGAAATATGGAAAAAGATCGGGCGCTTTGGCAATTTTTACTTGTTACTTGGCTAAATCTATGGAAAAAAATTGTTTAAATTTCTAGGTCACACTTTGAAACCTGTTACCATGTAGCTATCAGACACCTGTCTACCTACTGAACTATGAAAACATCTGTTTTAAAAGAGTCTGATGACCTTTGCTCATCTGCATAATTACATTAATTAATTCTCGTTTCTTCAGGTCGATGACAATCTAAACAAGAGTTGGCACCAAATTCAGCTACGTATTTAGCGTCTACGGTAGCAAACATCTGTTCCTGCAACGTGCACAAAACAGGACAAGATTTAAGTTACTTATCGTCCCGAGGAAAAGCACCTCATTTTGCACTTCAGGACGATGAGGCAAGTGTGTATCCGAATAGGATGAGACGGCTAAGTCATCATCTGCCTAGCCTTTTCCCAACTATATTGGGATCGGCTTCCAGTCACCCAGTAGCTGGGTAACACGGTACCCCTTGGCAAGACTGGTGTCAGATCTCAAGCTTCTGACTACCCGTAACGACTGACAAAGATCTTCAAATGACAGCCGGGACCAACGGCTTAACGTGATTTCCGAGTCACGGAGGAAACTCGGTATGTTGAAATGGTCACCCATCCACGGACTGACCTCCTCAAGCGTTGCTTAACCTTGATGATCGACCCGTGCGGCTGTTATTATTTAGCCACGACCTCCGATCTCGAGACGGCTAAGCATGGGAGAAAAAGAACATTTGCGCCGACCCCAAATAAGTTGGGGCAAGGGCTTTGATGTGAGCAAAATGATGTATGAATCTACACCTAAGCACATTTTTAGCTCACCGTTTTTTTTTTTAAATGGTCCTCTAAAAGAAAAGTAATGTCCCATGGCTCTAGATGACACACCCAAAAAACTATGACCACATGTTTGCCAAGGTGTACTCACAATAATTCGAGTCATAACTTCTGTCAAGATTGCGCTCCTATTGCAATATATTACAATACAAACCCATTGGTAAGTAATTAGTAATTAAATATGTAACAATCGCCTTGAATGGTCGGAGGAAGTCACGGCCATTGACTTGCGATAAATAGGAGTGAGCGCGCGTATTCGTGGGCTATGAAACAAAACATATTATTCCAAGTTTATAATATTAGATACGAATATAATGCGAAATTTTCTTTCTGTTTTACGGGGAAAATTAAAAAAAAACCATTATGTTCTATTTCACTGGATGGTAGCTTGCGAGGATAAGAAAATATAACCGACTTCCAAATAAAAACACTAAAAAGTGAAAAATAACTTCAATTTCGGCAGTCGGTGTTCTTTTCGTTTCTTACTTTTTTGACACCGCCTTCCGAAATTGATGTCATTTTTTGTGGTTTTTTAACCGACTTCCCAAAAAGGAGGAGGTTCTATGTTCGACATTATGTATGTTTTGTGTATGTTCACCGATATCTCCGTCAATTGTGGACCGATTTCAAAAGTTATTTTTTTGTTTGAAAGAGTATGTTCCGAAATTGGTCCCATTTTAATTTGGTGAAGGACTGACGAAGAAATTCGAAGATATACAACTTACAACAGAACTCTTCAATAAACAACGGCAAATCTCTCGGGATTGCTGCAATCGCATGTCTTGAAGTGTTCTGTTGTATATAGCCAAAGTTCTTCATCAGATCTTTACCAAATTTAAATGGGGATTTAGAAATAAACTTCTTTCGAACAAAAATAGAATTTTGCAAACCCGTTCATATTATGACGGAGTTTTGCTCGAACAAACATAAAAATATATATACATATATATAAACATCCGAAGGCGGTTCCAGTTAAATAAGACGGATGAGATATTTTGCGAATTTTCACGAGTTGAGCATCGAGCACAATGGCACATCCAAGATCATTTTCATCCTGACTGTTTGACAGACTATAACCACAATATGGTGAATATGGAAGGATTGTAGTAATTTTTCAAAAATCCGTGAGCTTGAGCAGGTGATCTAGAGGTTTTGAGATACAGAATAAAAACTCTAGTATTTAGAAGTTTTAATTTAAAATATTTGTGTGGGTATCGACTCAAGCCACGGGCAAGAAGCTGTTGTATTAATATATTCCGCTTTCTGTTTGCGAATCAGTATATATATATATATATATATATATATATATTGTGTTTAACACACCTAACGGATTTTTTACTGTTAGGTACAAAAGAAATGAATATGCGTAACTATTTTTTGTGCACGATTTGCTTGTTAACCAATTCATGAGAAAAATGTGTGCCAATATTCGGCGGTTGAACCATACCGTATAAGTTCACGTTTGGGCCGTAATCTAGAACCATGATTTGGCTTTCGCCAATGGCCTCATACAATCCCATAATAGGAGGTTCGAATTTAGGACAAAAAACTAATATTATGAATAGGTGTTTCGAAAGGTCGATCAAAGGAAGTACCTACTAATCCAAATACGATTTTTTTTCAATGCGTAACAAATGGTCTATTCTGCAGAACCTTTGATACTCATATCAAAGGTTCTGCAGAATAGACCATGGTAAGTTACTTAGTAGTATCTAAAGCATTTATGTAACGAAATATAGACAAGAAATCGCATTCAACACAATTCTCAAGCACACATGAAAATAATTTAAAAGCTCACGAAGACCTTCTAACTTACAAACAAAACAAAGCGACAAGACTCGAAACATTCTAAAAACCAATTACACTTATACACATGCGCCCACGCAACGTATACGTGAAACTTCGGGAAATCGAAAGTGGCCGAGAATGTGCCATTGTCTGTTAAGATAAGTTCAAAGAATTTATTAGCACTGAGTAAATGGGTTATGGGTTGGTTGTACTTACCTAGTAATGAAAGATAATTTAGAAGTCTCGTGGGTTAGGTGGGTAGGTAAACTTGAAAAACATTAGAATAGAATAGAATAGAATACTCTTTATTATGTACACCATATAAGTTACAGAAAGTATAGACGAAGAAAGCATTGCTGGGTGCGTTATTATTTATAGGATGGTTGAATTTAGTACTGATTTAGGATATACCTAATTAATAAAAAAATCTTTGTAACAAAAATATTTCACCGACGAAATAACGAACTGAAACGAAAAAAGAAACTTGTATGATAGCATTTTGAGTTGGCTCCAAACAAACAAACATGCAAAATTACCTTAAGCGTAGAATGATTGCAGTTAGGTTGTTTTTTTGCTTTTCAGTTCGTTATTGCGTTGATTATTTTTTTGTAAAAAGCTTTTTTTCCCTTTTCAGTTCAGTTCAGAAAATTCAGTGCGAAAAATAACAACAAATCCTTTTTTTCTACATTTAGAGGGGTGGATTATGTTTTTCAAATTTAAATGGGACCAACTTTGAGGTACACTCATTCCAATAAAATAGTAGTTTATGCAATGCTCATATAATAGGGGTTATTAAAATACGAGCGTGGGTTCATGGTTCGTGGATCGTGGGCATTCGGCTTCGCCTCATGTGATAATATTAACACGCGAGTGTTTCAATACCTAATTATATGCCGTTGCATACACTATTTTATCTTCACTCATACAGTTGAAGTAAAAGTGGAAACGAAAAATATATGCGGTATGGCGGTCAATTTAGAATCTCCTTGCACCATGACAACGCAGCGCGCACATCCATAGACAGTGACACTAGTTTTCTACACGAAGCCAATGAGCCACTGACCTCTAACATACACTTGTATAATGGGCAGTGCAATGAGCCCATAAGCGCCAATAAATTAAAAAATAAAAGTGTAAGTACTATAAAAATTATTTTATGATGCAGTTGTTTAAAAATCGAAGGCAAATGTTGGTCTGTGTTGTTTTTTTTTTAATTTTACCTATCCACGAATATAAAGTACGTGTTTATGCAATATTTTTTGAATTCATATTTGGAACATTACGTTGTGAGTGTAGATAAAATAACTTTTGAAATCGGACCACTCCACAAAAAGTTATGGCTGATCAATACATATAATAAATCTGTAGAAAAATATTTTTTGTACATCGAAAAAAAATCCAAAAGCCAGGGTGTTAAAGGATAACCAACAGAACCCATTTCTAGCATTTTTGGAATTTTTGTCTGTTTATTTGTGCACGCATCACGTGAAATGTACGAAACCAATGTAGATAACTTTTATACATAAAAATTGTGCGTATCTTGTCATACATAAAAATAAAATATACATGTCGAATTGGGAACCCCCTCCTTCCTTTTCGTCGGTAGCGAGAAACCGGGGAGTATGACACAAAGAAAAGAAGAACTACCTTCTCACCGTATCTTAATTCATTATTGTACACCAAAACAATACATTTACACAAAGTGGTACCTAACTATATTCATATACAAAGGCGACTTAACTCCAAAAAGTAAAATTTTATTCAACTAAATATATATTATATTTGTGTAATAGTGAGGAAAATAAGCAGTCGAAAGAGAATAATAAAGAAGCAGAAAAACTACCATCTTGCATTCTCGATCAATTTTCTTAAATTGTGCGTGATGAAATCAATATTCTTCCCATAAAAAGTGAAGGATTAGGACAAGTTTCACAAGATCAACACTAGGTGCAAGCTACAACATTCTATCTAGGTTTGTTTATAGACCTAAATCCAGGCGACACTATGTCGCCAGACCTAGAATAGCAAGTCGAGTCTAGTTTTTCATAAATCTCATCTAAAATACAGTTCCGTGTTGACTGGCTCTGGTTTAAAACAGTGTTATAGAATAACGGACCTAAAGGGCTCAGATAACCAATACAAATAGTGATAAGATCTAAAGACAACCTAATTTAGATGTAGTTGGGGTCGAAATTTATACTAATTTGTTTAAAAATTACAGACTTTCCAACACATCTTCTGAAGTACAAAATTCTACCTTATTATCAGGTATGATGACGGTTTATTTTTAAGAAACAACATGTTGACTCAGAAGCATATCTTAGCAGTCGATTTTCGCCGCTAACCCGTTAATTTAAGTGTTATTTACATTAATTTAGTCCACAAAAGGCGTGAGACCCGCAGTCTCATGCCACGTTCAATGGTGACCGCGATTTCATTAAAAGGGTTAATATCAGTAAAAATGTGCATTTTGTGTTTATTGGGTACAATCACGTCTGAGTTACCGGTTGGCCATTAGGGTTAAAAGTGTTAAAACGTGCAAGAAAATTACGTGTCCTTGAAATAACATAATTTATTTATATATAACACTTCATGCACACAAAGGTACAGAGGTAGACTTAATGCTCTGTAACATTCATGATACAGGAGCGTTGTTAGGTATTCAAATATAAAATTACAATAAAAAGGGAAATAACTATGAAATGAGAGGATTAAATAAAAATCTGATTATGGTGTTCTAAACTTCAAAACTCAGCTGAATCCAGTAAAACTGGAAGCAGACCCCAATATAGTTGGGAAAAGGCTAGGCAGATTGATTGGTCTTCTAACTCCTAAGAAGGGATAGGTAAAGAGCTCGGAGCTGAATCGGAGTTCTCAGTATAAAATCAACTTCATCAACATCAATATATCACTTAGTTTGCCCATCTATTTTAGCACGTTTTTGCAGCCTTCACCCATAAACTTTAGCGAACCATTTCCATTTATTTTAATTAACACGATCATGAAATTCAATGTAGCCGTCCCCGTAAAGGTTAATAAAAATATTTATAAGTAGATCCAGATCTGGGGGGTGACCATAAGCTCTTAGAGCGGTATCAATTTGAGAACGAATAAGGGACAGATGTATCTGACTTGTATACATCTGTCACTTACTCGATATCAAATTGATAACGCTTTAACAGCTTATGATCACCCCCCAGTAGCAACGAACAATAATACTATAAAACAAAAGAGTTAATATCTACATCAAAATAAAGCCTTAACTTGTTTTTCTGATAGTTTTATATCACTGAGAAATCGGATAATGCATCCGGCTACGTCATATTATTGATATATATCTTCGTTATGTGTATCTTTGTTTTACGCAAGGTTTCAAGGATCTTTGCGGTTAGGTTTCCCTTTACATGGTAACTGTATCTACCTTCATTTTCCGTGGCAATAGAGAACAGTTTTTGTTATTTTACGAGTTAAATAAATATTAGTTTTTTTAACCAATTATGTAACAGAAATAAATATCTTACGAATATTTCTTTATCATAAACATTTCTGTCTTACTATTTCACCACAATGTGCATGTCTCTCAAGATAAGTAGTTTGACGTCATTATTTATTTTTAAGATTGCATGATTTGAATTGGTTGTTGCAAATTCTGCAGTGTTTAAAATCTGGAGTGTGTTCAAATTGTTCTTATCGAAAACTACAATATCTCTATCACTTCCTAATTTGAAAATCCACTTAATTTAAAATAAGAAGGATTAAGTCAGAACTTGTTGAAATAAAGTTAAATGAAAAGCAAAAAAAACTAAAAAGTTTCTCCTATAGTTTTCTTAAGCTAGAACAACCTAGAATTTTCAGGATAAATTCTAAATAGGTTATTGTGCCTATTTTAATAGGTTACCAGTAGTATGTGTTTTTCACAATCATGAACTTTAAACCTAACACCACGTTTGCTTGAAGAATGCCATTGTTCTTCAAAACTTTAAAAGTCGACCTAATGCTGAATCCGGTTTGAGTTTTCCTTAGCAAAAAGCATAACAGAAATATAGTTTAGACATCGAGGTAGACATACAGTTGACTAAAGTGCTGTTATTATAGAATGCGAAGAAAATTAAGAACATGTAAAAGATAAAGTTGACAATTAACAAGAACTTTCGTCTATCCTTAAATCAGACAAGCAATCAGAAATTCCTAACGAGAGTCCGGATGGCTGCACCCGCTAAGTGGGACCTGACATTTAGTCAGTGAATGTGGCAGTCGGTTGACCAATAAAACCTAGCACTTTCTACAGTAAACCTTTAAGCTCCATTCAAAACATTACTCATTTCGTGTGTATCGGTAATAAACAAGTGAAAACATCGATCGGAAAACAAATTAACGACGAAGACTAATCTTTGACACGTGGTGAAGTGTTTCTCTTTATAGTTGATCATGCAAATGCCAGACTGCAGCAAGGCAATTAAAATAAAATTCATTGGATTATTTTCGTGTTTAGTGATGTACATCAATGTTAAGATTTATTCGATCGTCAATTTGAATTGTCTGAGCCTGTTTTCTCTTTTATTTTCATTTCTGTCTACGTTCAAAATAGTGTATGGTTTCTTTTCTTTTTATATTTACATAAGTGGTGAGTATTTTTGGATGCATTATAGACATGTGTTCTTTTGTATTGAATTTCAGTTAAGGTTATTTGGGTCACATTCTAGTTTGTCATGTTTGATGTTTAAAATTGAACATCGGAGCATATAATTGAGCTATATTATGAATTTGGCCACAGTTTCTTGACTGAACTGTTCCCAAGGTGAACCAGTAAGTAAAACAATACACTCCACTTATGCCATAAAACGGTCCATAATTCCTGATATATAGGGGAATGAAGTCAGCTGTTAGGAGGTAGAATATATGTTACACTTACGACTTAGAAAAATGAAACAGACAAAGAAGAAATCATTTGAAGCAGAGGCAATTGACCTCTCGCACTGTGAAAATTAATGCAATGGGATTCAATATTTAAATGAGTTAGATAGCATTCATAAAGAAGACAAAAGCTACAAGCTTTATTATCAAACTTGCTTTTCCAGTATTTCTTTCTGCATCAGAAGAATAAATTTAAATTTAAAAAATAAACGAATGCCTAGCGGTTATATCTGGTCAAAACACGGAATGAACTTAATTGGCTAAAGCGAAGTGCATCAATAAAGGGCTATTGTGTGAATTGACGCAGGGCAGACATTTTTAGGTCGCGTAGAAAGCGGTAAAGGACAGACAGACAATCATGTGTTCAGATAACATTCAATGGAAAATGTTACGACTTTCCAATCGAGGAAATTTGAGAATGGACACGATTTACATTAGTACCCACTACCCAGTATATATTGGTAGACGGTGAAATAGGGAAATGATTTCTGAACATAACATAAATAGACATAAAGTTCACATTTGTCTATGTAAGCTATAAATAGGTATTGTGATTGTGACTATTTGTGACATACACTGAGCTTGCAGTAAATTTGCTTCTCACAGGATATACCTATCAACTGGAATATGATACGTTTAGTTTGGACAGCTTTGAGCGACTCTGACGTATCTCAGATTTCTAATTCCAGAATGTTATGTGGTTTTATGAGGAGCATTACAATATTTATGAGATACTTATAAGATGAGTAGTAGCATTTAAAGGAATAGGAGCTGATTTCTAGAAAACGCGGGTAATTTATCTAGGACAGTTATAAAACTATAATTTTACTTGGTTAGTATGAAAATAAACCATTATTATATTATATCAGTTGGTAATGGTAGGTGTCTAGATAGGTATCTAAATACGACCATACCTGTCGTAAATCCAAGAAAAGGAATAGAAATCATAATTACCGTTAATTACTAATGATACGAAATGTAACAAAGAAAAAGAGAGCCAACATATTATTTATTTGTATAGTAAAAACTGTGATGAGGACAGAGGAAATAAAAATGGTTCGTCTTAATACAGAAGTCGGTAGATGAAGATTTGTAACCAATCATTTAACTGTTTACACAATCCGTCCGATGTCATGATATTTGACCAATACCATTGTTTTCACTGACCGACAAAATTGTTAATAATTTACAAACTTTCACAGAGTCTGAGTTACTCTTGTATTATACTGCCGCCATTTTTCTATTGCATCACAATGCTCGAAATTTTTGACAAAAATTAATTGCATAACTTAATTTTTGTAACGACTTTTAAAAGGTGTCAAAGTTGTCAAAGTACACGCGATTCGGGCATTAGAATAAAGTGATATTTTTCAGTGTTTGTTTATTTCATTTATAAACATACCATTGAAGAGACTTTTCTTTTTATAAGTGTAGAATCGTTCCTGGTTATCTGTACGGAGAATTGTATTATTATTTGTTTGAGAAGTGCTTATTACTGTAACTTATAAGTAGTAAATATTGGCAAAGAGCCAAACACCATTCATTGTTAACACTGTTGAGTATAACTGAATGAACACAAATCTGAACGAAACCATTCTGAAGTCCAGCTTTTGAAACAGTGATTTTCGCAAAATTAATGTCACAAATTTTTAAAAGCGCGATTGGTTGAAAAAAATTACAAGAGCCTTGCGTAATTTGACTTGCATGTGATTTGGGACACGTTGTAATTACTTTTAAGAAACATAGTGTTAAATACTAAATTTAATAATTAAGTAATTGATACTATAATTTCTTAAGTGGATAGTAATCATTATTCTTCGAACTACTTAGGTAGATACTCCTTCAAATCGACACTATTTGAATCTCCTAGCAAATTATTTATTACTAGCTGTGCCCGCGGCTTCGCTCCCGTCATCTGCCTGCCAACCCTACCATACTTACCAGCCTGCCTGCCTACTCCACATACTCAAAAAAACTTTTTACAAAAAAATACTACCGTCTTCCAAATAAAACTACAAGGTGAAAAATAACTTTATTTTTGGAAGTCGGTGTCTTTCGTAGGTACCAATTTATTGCGTTATGGACACCGAATTCCAAAAATAAAGTTATTTTTAACTTTGTAGTTTTATTTGGAAGTCGGTAGTATTTTTTTGTAAAAAGTTTTTTTATTTTTCACTTTTTAGTTGTACCTACCTAATAGGCAAGTTGTTTAGTAAGTTACCTACTCGTATAACGCCAGAATATATTACCCAAATATCATGAAACTTGAACATAACCAGTGAAATGAGAGATCTGCGTACCCCTTAAGAGCGTACTGGCGTGATGTTATGTTATGAAATGGTATAAACAACAAACAGACATGCGATTGCAGCAATTCCGAGAGATTTGCCGTTATTTATTGAAGAGTTCTGTTGTATATCTTCGAATTGCTTCGTCAGTCCTACACCAAATTAAAATGGGACCAATTTCGGAACATACTCTTTCAAACAAAAAAAGATTTTTTGAAATCGGTCTACAATTGACGGAGATATCGGTGAATTCGGTGAACATACTCAAAAAAATTAAAAAAAAAACATACATAATGTCGAACATAGAACCTCCTCCTTTTTGGGAAGTCGGTTAAAAAATATACATACTACATACCATTTTTTTTTTCTAGGGTCATTCTTTCGCGTAAAATCTTAACACCGCGATTCAGAAAATCAACGCCATCTATCGAATACCGAGTTCAACTGTCAAAGTATCTGAATTGCGTGTGTTGTGTTAATTTTACTTCTTGAACACTTTAAATTCATCTAACTTTTGATAGAGTGAACCGATTGCGATGAAACAAAAACTAAGTTATTCTTAAAGATACGCACAATTTTTATGTATAAAAGTTATCTACATTGGTTTCGTACATTTCACGTGATGCGTGCACAAATAAACAGACAAACAGACAAACAGATAAACAGACAAACAGACAAACAGACAAAAATTCCAAAAATGCTAGAAATGGGTTCTGTTGGTTATCCTTTAACACCCTGGCTATTTTTTTTGGAATTTTTTTCGACGTACAAAAAATATTTTTCTACAGATTTATTATATGTATTGATGATATCATTACTGGATGTTATCCTCTGAACAGGAACTGAAAACTTTTCTTAAATGTATTTTATAATAGCACTTATTGTACCAATACAGTAATTCAGTCATACACATCATTGGCAGTAGGAAGCTATCAATTGCATCATTACTCTTCGTAATCTCCACAATCAAAGGACAGCTTTCGTAGACACACAACATACTTATGAAATCTTACTGTCCGTCGTTGAGTCATCAACATTGAAACCCGGTCAGGGTCACTGTCATCACGTCATCAATCTTGCACTTGATTTATCGAAGGTTACCGTTTTGGACTATCAGGAAAACAGTTTTTTTTTATAAGGATAACAAATAGCCTTATTTGGAAACCAGGAAGTGCTTTAACATGGCCTAGGTAAGGAACACCCATTGTTTACAAATCGCCAATGTCCAGTCTTAAATTTATTCGGTATACCTTTCAATGTAAAATTTACTGTAGATCATATTATATGAGCTGCTTTTTAATAGCTGACCCCCGCGGCTTCGCTCCCGTCAACTGGCTACCTACCTACCTAACCTATTTTTTTTATTTCCCATAACTACCCTACCCACCTACCTACTCTACCTACCCTACCCTACCCTATCTACCCTACCCACCCTACCCTACCCTACCTACCCTTACTACTATACGAATGTAACCTGTAAACTTTTGTTTCTACCGGCGGCGGCGATCTAATTAAAATGTAGAACATAAAAGCTGCTATTGTGAGTCAATCTTAAAAGATAGACATATGCTGTCGCGGACTTTTTTTTAGAACTTTTAAAGAAGAGCAATTCCATCAAACATTATATTTGCGTAACTTAAACCATTTACGCAGCGCACGCAACAAAAGCTCTCAAAAAGGAATATTTTTGCCCGTTTTTGCAACATTTTTCATTTATGCTCGGCTCCTATTGGTTGTAGCGTGATGTCATATAGCCTATAACCTTCCTCGATAAATGGACTATCCAACACAAAAATAATTTTTCAATTCCAACCAGTAGTTCCTGAGATTAGCGCGTTCAAACAAACAAACAAAAAAACAAACAAACTCTTCAGCTTTATAATATTGTATTATTATATACTAGCTGACCCGGCAAACTTTGTTTTGCCATAAAAACCCAAACATTCATCTACCCTACACCTACCCTACACCTACTGTCGAACGGAATAAATAGTATCCTATGTCCGTCTCCTGGCTCTAAGCTACCTCCTCACCAATTTTCAGCCATATCGGTAAAGCCGTTCTTGAGTTATAAATAGTGTAACTAACACGACTTTACTTTATATATATAGATTACTAGCTGAAACGGCAAACTTTGTTTTGCCATAAAAACTCCAAACATTCACCTACCCTACACCTACCCGACACCTACCCTACACCTACCCTACACCTACCCTACACCTACCCTACACCTACCCTACACCTACCCTACACCTACCCTACACCTACCCTACACCTACCCTACACCTACCCTACACCTACCCTACACCTACCCTACACCTACCCTACACCTACCCTACACCTACCCTACACCTACCCTACACCTACCCTACACCTACCCTACACCTACCCTACACCTACCCTACACCTACCCTACACCTACCCTACACCTACCCTACACCTACCCTACACCTACCCTACACCTACCCTACACCTACCCTACACCTACCCTACACCTACCCTACACCTACCCTACACCTACCCTACACCTACCCTACACCTACCCTACACCTACCCTACACCTACCCTACACCTACCCTACACCTACCCTACACCTACCCTACACCTACCCTACACCTACCCTACACCTACCCTACACCTACCCTACACCTACCCTACACCTACCCTACACCTACCCTACACCTACCCTACACCTACCCTACACCTACCCTACACCTACCCTACACCTACCCTACACCTACCCTACACCTACCCTACACCTACCCTACACCTACCCTACACCTACCCTACACCTACCCTACACCTACCCTACACCTACCCTACACCTACCCTACACCTACCCTACACCTACCCTACACCTACCCTACACCTACCCTACACCTACCCTACACCTACCCTACACCTACCCTACACCTACCCTACACCTACCCTACACCTACCCTACACCTACCCTACACCTACCCTACACCTACCCTACACCTACCCTACACCTACCCTACACCTACCCTACACCTACCCTACACCTACCCTACACCTACCCTACACCTACCCTACACCTACCCTACACCTACCCTACACCTACCCTACACCTACCCTACACCTACCCTACACCTACCCTACACCTACCCTACACCTACCCTACACCTACCCTACACCTACCCTACACCTACCCTACACCTACCCTACACCTACCCTACACCTACCCTACACCTACCCTTCACCTACCCTTCACCTACCCTACACCTACCCTACACCTACCCTACACCTACCCTACACCTACCCTACACCTACCCTACACCTACCCTACACCTACCCTACACCTACCCTACACCTACCCTACACCTACCCTACACCTACCCTACACCTACCCTACACCTACCCTACACCTACCCTACACCTACCCTACACCTACCCTACACCTACCCTACACCTACCCAACACCTACCCTACACCTACCCTACACCTACCCTACCATATTTTTTTTTTTTTTTTTTTGGGATCAAAAATAGATGTTGGCCGATTCTCATAGATACCGGATAAGCACAAAAAATTTCATCAAAATCGGTCAAGCCGTTTCGGAGGAGTATGGCAACGAAAACTGTGACACGAGAATTTTATATATTAGATATTATAAGTATAGATGTATATTCTTATAGATATTATTGAAATAAAGAGAGCTTCAATCAACCTTGAACGTAGCTTTCGCTGTTCGCAACTCCCACTGGGAGACCGGTTCAAATAAGGAACTTAAAGTTACGCGTGCGCACTGTCCGAACCGAACGCTGCTGGCAACATTCCACTATATATTATAGCAAATCGTGAGTAAATTTAACTATTCCGGCAAGGAATACAAAATTTCGAAGATTGTAACACAGCCCGGCTAGCTCAGTCGGTAGAGCATGAGACTCTTAATCTCAGGGTCGTGGGTTCGAGCCCCACGTTGGGCGCAGCTTTTTGCGTTTTACTTTTTTTCTTACACGTGGCGTCTTTATTGTGACCGCAAATACGTGTATTTGAAATATAAGACGCCACAAACGCAGGCTCAACATTATTGATCATTCGCGAACCTACATAGTTTAAAAAATAAGATAATGAAAGAATATACTAAAATAGAGACCGGATTTATGAAATTTTCATATTAACCCCATTATCAGTACAAATTGCATATTATATCTAATGTATAGCATATGCATATTTTCGCTATATTTATCGGTACCCTATTGATAATTATAGGTAATAAAATCTCGCCAAAATTTCGCCTTTATAGGCTTTTCAGTTATAAAAATATTTTGATTGATTGAAGACATTTAGAACTACCAGATTGTTTACGTTTACAAAAATTTTAAATCATTTTTCTTTTTAGTGCATTATTATCGTCTACAAAGTTTTTATATTATGGTATTGATAATTTATAATTGAATAATTCACTAATTGTTTGCTAATTAAGAAATAAAAGATTTAAAACCTACCACTATTTTCCTTTTCTAAAAAACGTTGCATATTTTGAAAATTTTCATGCATATTTTACGCATTTTTCATGCTTATTTGTATGCATATTTCAAGCTTTTTATATTGCATATAATGCGGTTCTTAATAATAAACAAGCGAAGTTTAGAGAATCATTGAAGCCATTATTTAGATAATTTCGTCGTTTAACAACTTTGGCCTACATTTTGTATAAAAAGAACTTTCTTTCACGATCAAACATTATCATAAAATGTGTAGCAATTTTTAATAATGACTCACGAATCAAGCAATGATGGAAAGTGCTCGATAATCGACTAATGACACCGACCTGGATTTGCTCGATATTAATGAATGAGATTACTATCAAGTGACAGATGTTAAGCTTATTATTGCCGATGTTGACATTGAGAATTATCGATAATTTATTTAATACTTTCTACAAGTTTAAATAGCCATTTCTCCGACAGTGGCGTGTGCGAAATATTTCGAAAATGAAAATAAATTAAGATTGGTTATAAAGATAATAAATATTATTTTACGATAGGTCTTAATCGTGGGGTCAAATATTAAATGTAGCCTTTCTATTTGCATGTTCTAAAAGCTATTGTAAAGAAATGGTATCCACAGAAAGTTAGCGCCTACTTTCATCATCATCACCAATCTCAGAAGCATTCAGATTATTTATGTTTTCTTTTGTATTTTTATTCCCTGATTTGTCTCATCCATCACCTTAAATTACCTTTTGAGACTCCATGTGACGGGTGTCCATCGATATCTCATGACGACAAAACAATATAAACACTTGTAACATCTGAGAGTTTGGTAGATTAATTAAATTTACACTATCACACAACTCACATATTCATATTAAGCTCGAATAGTGTTATCAGGTATTTTAAAATTCAGTATGTATGGATAATTGAAGATCATTTGATTGATGCAACATGTAGGTAAATTCGTTGCTTCAAGAACCAGAGACCAATTTCCTATAAACGATACCGCTAAAATTGAATACCATATTGTTTATTATATAATATCAATTTCATAACAGTACTTCTCCGATATAGTTGACATTTTCTACTAAAATTAACCGCAGCGGGGAGCCGAACGATGCAATATGAAATCGCATCGTTCAAGCGACCATTTTGTTTTACGTAACAGCTCATGATTTAGGGATTGTTTTATGATAATATCAGCCTATAACAGTACTACTGTAGGGTAAAAGCTTCTTCTCATACAGAGAAGGCACGAGCATTAATCACCACGTTTGCTCAATGCACATTGGCGATTTCAAACTTATATTAATTATAAATTCAGGTTTCCTTACGATGTTTTCCTTCACCGTTGTCAGGGATGCCCAAGATTAACTTAGTATGTAAATAATATGAGTTGAAAAAGTCACATCGGTACTTGCCCGGATTTACTATGATATAATATTCTTAATTCTTCTAATTATGTAATGTTTACAGACAAAACAGTTGATGAATAAAAGTTGAATAATAAGCTTATGTTGGCTTTAATCCGTGGGATTAGTTCCCTCATTCAGGGAGGATTTGGAGCAATCCGGATTTGGATTGCATTTTTATTTCTGTGTTTATCTGTGTTACTTTGTTTGTTACGACATTAGTGGGAATTAGTACAGCTTTAAGACATTTTAAGTATTTATTGCATTTCTGCCTCATTGGTTTGTAGGTACCTATTATGAAGCTATTATTGATATTTGCAATTTTGAATGGAGTGACCGTCAATAGATTCTAGCAGATTGGACAAACAAGAAGATTGTATCCGATACACAAAAAAAAGTTCTCAACCTCCGTCGTCTATGTACCGTTACCACAAAACAAGGCTCATCACACCAAAAAAGCACTCCCATCCTTACTTAGTCATTACCGCCATATTGTTTTCTAACGCCTGAAAAGCAAATGGCAAAACCAAGTTCTATAGACCTTCAACATGGCTGCAGTATTCCGTTTGGCGCTATTGAGAACGTCGGAATGTTAATTAAATCCCGCAGTGCTGATCGATGCAAAAAATAAAAGGTCGTCGAAGCACGCGCAGGCGCAACGGACGAACACGTCAAAGGGTTTCTGTTTTTCTAGCAAAGTACCGAAGAAAAACAGTTGAAACTTGTTTTAGAGATTATGTTGAATAATCATGGAGTACTTTTTGCTGGCCATGCCTGTTGTAACGACTGCTGCTCGCCACCGTGACCGTTCAGCAGTTGAAATGGCGAGGAATGCTGTCGTTAATAAAATGTTGATAGGTAGTTCTGTAATTCTTATTGAAGAACTAAGAATACAAAGTACAGTAGTACTTACTAGATCCATAGTTCCAGCAGTGATTCAATTAAGAACTCTAAGAAAGATTCAATAAAGCATCTTTTAATTTCTAATGAATTTGATCTCTATTTTTATCACTGAACCCTACACCAAATAAAACAGATGCTACTGAATATAGATTTGGTTACGTAAAAGTAACATTAGGTTTGATGTCATATAATAAATCGCAGCAAATAAAGTTGATGTCTGATGTGTCATTTGCAAAGATTTGCATACATTTTCGAATTAAACGACATCATTGTACATCATTTATTTAATGATAACCATCTATCACCTACTGCTTCTTTGCCTATAGTGTTTATGATATTGTCATACAAGACTTGAACATTGCCACTTTTGCCAGTCCATCTCACACTTGTGCCACTTCCAGAACTGCTCTCTTCAAGGAGAAAGTATTACAGCCCATAATTGGAAATTCATTAAAAATACCATCGATTTTACAGACGAAACTATTGACAGCTAATTTCCCAAATATGTCTAATAAGTTCGAGTCAAGACTTGAATCATTCAAAAGATTTTGATAGAAAACTTGGAGATTTCTATCAAAATCTTTTGAATGATTTATGATTATAGATTTCTTTTTTGCATATATAATTCTAGCTTTTTCCCGCGGCTTCGCTCTCTTACAGTACCCGTTTTCGGGATAAAAAATACCTATGTTACTCAGGAAGAATGTAGCTTTCTACTGGTGAAACAATTTTCAAAATCGGTTTAGTAGTTTTTGAGTTTATCCATTACATAATAATCTTTCCTCTTTATAATATTATATAAGTGTACAAGATGAATGTCTTAATTTCTTCTTTAATGAATCTATTAAACCTTTTAGCCTCTCTTTCTTCTTTTAGCAGCCCGAAGTCTGTACTTTGTGCCCGGTCGATGGCTGGTCTATTTCAATTGAGCACTTCTGCCTAACCCTTCGAATAATATAGGCGTGATGTTAGTTTTGTGTTTTTCTTTCGTGTCTTTAACCCATTTATCCTTATTAATTTGCATTATATTTCCAATACCCTAAAACAAATATTAAAACTAAATGCCTAGACTAATATAAGGTTAGTAACAATTAGATAGTTGCTTAGTAACCCGTTGAATTAAAACAATCAAAAAAATAAAATTTGTGGATTCTTTGAAGATTTATTTTTCCAAAATGTCTTTTGTTTCTTTCTCTATTTACCGATTTAGCCTCTCATTGTTCTTCCGTGTCTTCATCGCATTTATCCATATAACCTAATTACCATTCCCCTAAATGATTAATTAAAATAAGGGCCTAATAAGGTAGCTTCGATAGTTGCTTAGCAACCCGTATCACAACACGACGGATGTCGATTGTCAAGCGCGTATGCAGTTGTAATTATGTTATGACTACCATGACTCATTCGCTGGCTGCAATCAGTCTAGGTTATGTGAGGTAGTTTTGAGTATTAGAATCGCTTTCCTGTGATATGTGATTATTTAACTTTGATTTTAATTTTAGTTTTTGATTCTACGTAGTTTTAAAGTGGCGGGGATTTAAAAGACGTATTGTTGTTGAATTTTCATGAGTCATCTTAATTTGTTGCACCAAAGACTTAACTCTGAAGTTAGTTGCTAACACGAGATTAAATAACAAACAATTATGTCATACACAGCAATTGGCCGCGGCGTTAATAAGGTAACCCAATTGGGCATAATCTGTTGTTTCGTTTATTAAATACGCAGGCTTTAACCTTAAATCAAGCAAAATCATACCAAGCATAGATAATTAAACACAGTAAAGTGAGCTGAGTTTCATCAAAACAACTGTAAAGCTATCTTTAACTGCAAAACATTAATTTTACGCCGATTGCAGTACAAAACAGGAACTTAGTTAGGTGATACACATCGTTCTTACACAATAGAGTAGACCCGTGCGATATTTACGGTGTTGAACACAGAACATGCCAGTTTTGCGTAAACCTTAGACATGGAGAATGGACTGAGCAATATCCTTACAAAATTGACCACTTTGTAGAAAGAGACAGTTAAAACGACTGTGGAGCCAATACCTGTCTTTTTTCTGTAGGTCGTCGTAGTGACAAAGGTGACACTACGAGTACAACCCTGTAACATACTCCAACAAGAATTCTAGAAAACGACAACTACTGGCCGCACGAAGATTGTATCTCTTGCATATACCGTATTCTTACCTGTGTCCTAATTGCGTAAGTGATTTTGGCAAGGTAATGGGTTTGACCCAATGAAAGAATACAACAAATTCTCTTTAAATAATTAGGTATTTGCAAAAAATATTGAACTCTTTCGAAAAGAGTATCTTCACCAATGAAAGCGTCCAATAATTTTTGGCAATACCTAATTATTTAAAGAGAATTTGTATTACTCTTTCAGGTCCACCCCTTTGCATTGCCGCAATTAGGCTGCTGCTCGCTCAGTCTATTTTCCAAGACGCAAACAGACATACAGACACACAGTATATAAACTTTGCAGGAAACCACAACGACAACAAACGCGAGAAAATGATAATCAGGCGAATTGAATCTAAAATGGAAACTTTGGACATTTAGCATAGGTCTATGAATATTGGTATTCAGAAGAAATATCGCTGCTTGCCACAATTTTGGTGTTAATGTAGACTTGTATATCTTAAGAAAAACTAAGATAGAAATAGTGCTAGGTTACACAACAGTATAGTATCAAGGCAGATCAAGAGGAGCGAGGAGAACGAAACGATGGAGGGACCATGTGAAAATAATATGGTTGGAAAAAAATAATAGGTATTGAGTAGAAGACATTTTGCACCGATCGTAAATAAAATGGTATAAATAAATGATGATGGTATCAGATTAAGAAAAACAGCTACTTGCAAGCTATTCTTAAATACAATTTATAGATTATAAATTGATAATACTTTGTTATTTGAAACAAGATACGAAAGCATAAAGATGCTTAAATACATAACTAACTTTGTACGCGTCATAGTAATTTGAAGTTTAACTAAGTTTCAATTTGCAAGGAAAATTACTATTTAGTTATGAAGGAAACCTTTATGTAAACTTTAACAGTGAGAACGTTGCAATTAACGGATGACAGTTTAAATTAATTACAAACGGATGATGGCCCTTGTAATGTAAGTGATGCAGGAATTATAAATGCATGAGAGCATGCATCATAGGGATTATTTATTTCTTACTGTATAATATAAAAGATTGGGAACAACGTGAAAAGAAGAAGAATATACTTTATTCAAATGAATGATTCGCAATGAAGGAATGTGTTGTAGGAGTTTGAGTTTGAATCGAAATCTTTGTAAAAGTAGGACGGCATTTCTATCAACATAATTTCGGTTATACTAAGATAAGTATCTTGAAATTAGCTTGTCGCATAACAATAACAGAGCCCGTATCGAAAGGACCTCATCTCTACGCAATAAAATTTCCAGTAATATTAGGACAACATCTAAACATAATATTAGATCGTCAATGACGTCAACATTACGTTAGCTCACATCAATTCCTCTATAAATCAACTTTATCACTGTCATGAGGAAGCCGAAGTTATATTGCCCTCAATGATAATAACTAACAAAGGAACAGAAACTGTAAATGTAGCATTATCAGCCTTTTATGTTCCTACTGCTGGGACACGGGCCTAGAGGGCACGAGGCGTAAACCACCACGTGGGCATAGTGGAGTTTGGTAGCTTTCGTATTTCTTAAAATGTTTGGTTCTACGTCATGCCAGTTTCCTGTTGTTTTCCTTCACCGTTTTGAGAGCAGTGTTTGTGATATAAATTACACAAAGTAAAGAGCTTGCCTGGATTTGAACCCATGATAATTTGAGACTTTATATAGCACAAATGAGACACATGTAGTTAGATGTGATAACTTACTTTAATTGAAAGAAAAATGTCAGAATGTTGATGACAAAAGGATACCTAATGACAATGGAATATCAGTATACTGATCGATATGTTTAACTGAATTGGAGAGGTGAAGCAGGCTTTAAAACGGGCGATTTCTAATCCGTTACTTTAATAGTCAGGAACAAGATTATTAAGGCATTACGTGTCATTGACATAAAAGAAACGTCAAACGTGATGAACTGTTAAATATAAGAGAAGAGAACAAAGGGCTTGTGACAACGACAGTACTTATACATGAAGAATAAAGCTTAGAAGCAAAACTGACTAGCGATCACTGTCAAATGGTTCATCAATCCGGCTGGAGTTTCATTAGTTTGTTTTATGGAACTATGTGTGAAGATTTAAAAGGATTATAGCATTTACATAGTCTTAGTTATGTATTTCAGCATGTATTAATAACATTATTATGGGGTTTTATTACAAGCATATCATATTATGGCCTTTGTGAGTAGGTAACAATAGGACAGCCAAGAGTTGTAATTAATGATGTTGTCAATCACTAGTGAAAATTATTGGGTCTATAAATGAATTAATAATTAACTAGTGATAATTATTGGGTCTATCAAAGATTTATCTATGGGGTCTACATTCTCTGAAATTATATTTATGTCCGCTTCATCATCAATATTAATATAGCATTATGTTATTTGTTTATTTATATTATACAGTCGTCCAGTTTTGATTTCTCTGTTATCATTTACAGGTATTCAATTATACAAACAGATTGATTAATATCTGATTTCAATATTAGATCATCTTGGTTGAGAGGTGTTTATGTGACTTATTGCCAGAAAGTTGTTAGTTGTTATTTAATATTGTATAACTTGGTGAAAGATATGTTAATTTTATTCTTAATTAAGTGTCCTGATCGTTAATCATTAAGAACAAGCTCAATCAATTCATCACGAAATGCGTTGAAAATGTTTTGTTGACAACAAACAAAAATATGCATATATGAATATACATCATGAAGATTCGTGTAATTAAATTCATCAACTATTCATGCATAACGATCCACAACTCTTAATTAATATTACGAAATCGAATAACTGAATCAAATCTCTAGATTTTGGAAACCTGGATCAATAAATCTCTCTCGATCTGTGCGATATTAATGATCTGGTGAAAGACGTAACATATTATGATAGTGGTGATAACGATCCGATTATGTCACGAACTTGACATGCTAATGACAAAGAAATTGAGAAAGCAGCAGCAGATTCTTTCGAAACAAGTTATGAAACAATGACGGATATAAATACTTGGGCCTTGTACCATATCAACACTTATCTATCGGAATCTTAAAACCAGTAGGAACGCTGCTACACATGTTTTCAAGTGGTTCCATCCATGTTGGGATTTTGGGTTCATTTTAAGTGGTGGTGAAAGGAAAAAATATATATTTCAAGTTGTGGGTGAAATAAGTTGTTTCACTGGTAACGTGATGTAAGTAGGTAGAGTAGAGAGTTTTAAATGTACAATTATATTTTTAATAGGTACGTACGTAGGTTGTTCCCATAATGACTTCTTAGAAATAATTTATTTGGTGTTAGAATTTATTCATTTAAGAAATCAAATCATTTTCTTTTAGTTTGCAGTTTGTCACCCCACATAAACGATAAAATATCGACAATGCTTTAGAAAATATTTGACGCGTGCAACATTCGATTGCCCCACATATTTATATATGAAGAAAATTCTATATTGTTCCGTTTCTCGGCGACTAAATAAAATCTAACTTTCTCGGAAATAAGTATGTTAATCTGAGTGTCATATATACACCACGGATATATATGATATACACACATGCCTTGTCACCAGCATCGCAGTTACTGGTGAATCTTATTTAATAATGAGGTTAATAACTTTACAATGATAAAGTATTGTGAGAGTGATAATTATTTATGTTTTATTGCCGGATCAGTATGGCTGGCCTTGATTTTCTATGGGTCTGAGACTCTGAGCCCGTTTTCTCTTGCAACACGGAGTAGCTCTAGCATGGCATAAATTATTCCCACTATTCCCATTTTATTATTGGACACAAGGCCTTCGTGCAAAAAGGTTTGTTGTATGAGCTAGCTTACTAGAAAATAGAACATGGTTTCCTACTGCATTTTCAGCGTGCTTTTTATCTGCATTATAAATGTAGCACGAGCGGACGAGCCTTTACATATTTTTTTGCCTAAATGCTAACCTAATTTGAAACAATGTCACTTACAGGTAGTAAGTTACCCATTATCACTCCAAACACGTTGTCTCCGAAACATTTGAGTAAAAGTTTAGCAAACATCCAAATTAAGTATCAGCAAAACTAAAGATAGAATTGAAATCAATCGATCATTAATAAAGACAATCGCATGTTTTATACAAACTAATTAACATTGCCCCATTGTTAGACAATAAACAAACGTATAATTTTTACGCCATAACAGTTAAAAACGTTCATTGACATAGTTTGAATCAATTAATTACTTAACTTTGAAGAAATATACTATACTAGTAACAGTTTTGATATTGCAAGTTTTGTTATTCATAAGATTTCACGAGCATTGATCATGTTTATTAAGGTAAATAGGTTATTGAAATGCCCCGAGCAACTTTTCACCGGTGCACGGTGTCAGTAGCAATATTAAGTTTAAGCCTGCTTTTATTGATGTGTATGTAAGTAGCAACTTTTACGGCTTCAAGGGATAATACGTTACTGTCAATAGTTTAGCTGTGTTTTCTCATTTAACTTTTAATGTCTTCAGTAATTTTATATGCGTAGTTTTCTAAATTATCTTTAGTTTTTCGTATTTCGTTCGTATGCTTATGTTTCTTTTTTTCTATAGTGCCATCGTTCCTCCAATTTAAGCCAACATTTAAGTTCACGTGGTATTTTACGATTTAACAAATGGAACTATTTTCCAACCCCAAAAAAACAACAACACGCGAGTTTTATTCTTGAGGGGAATTCCAGAACGTCTTTATAATTCACAGTAACACATAAAATATTGCGTTTGTAATTGTTTATTGTATTTTGTACTACCTTCAGACATGACGGGGCTTGGGTTTTCATTGTCCTTTCTGACATTATTATTGAAGACCCTTTGTGTTCCTTGGCTAGGAAATAATGTTTACTTTTTTAATACATGTATTATTTATTGCTAGTGACACGAGGTTTTTAAGCGTGGTTATATCTTTATCTTTGAACAGTGCTTATGGAAGTAATTGGTATAGTTACTGTAATTTGTTTTATTTTATCTTTAACTTCGGTTAATTGGCTATCTATAATTCTAATACTACTTTTGTTAAAAAGAGCCAACTATTGTCGATCATGGCATTAAACATTCATGAATTAATACATTTAGGGCTCACATTAAATACAATTTTGAACGTGTTACCTCAACCAGCAACAAGTACTTTTCCATTGATTTAATTATAGCCGCTTCACTGGTTCTTTAGAAATCAATTCTACGAAAAAATTTAACCGGTATGAATGTTTAGCATAAAAAGCTTATACAATATGTAAGTAGAACTAGTCAGTAACTTGTGAGTTTATGAGGCTTCCAAGTGAACGGATCCGTTTAAAACTATCGATCTATTCCATGCTGGGTTGCTTTGTTGTGTAACGAAAGATTTTTGTTACTTTCTTATCCTTCAATATTGCTATTGCATTATTATTTTCATTATTACAAATCAACTCTTTGAAATCTGTCTCGAAGTTTATAGATCTCACTTACTTACTCTAAAGAAATTTTCTTGTTCTTGACCTATCTCTACTCGTTCAAGCTTCTGGAAAAAGACAAGGGAGAGGCACCCACCCACCCAGGCGGAAGCAGGAGTGGAGCCCTCCGAATATGGACCACCGCAGTGTGAGGAGGCCATCGACGAAGTCTCTGCTCACGAGTAGCGCTGGAGTCAGACATCCAGACCAGGGCGTTAGGGCCGAAACTCGAGGATCTTGTTCAAACACTTCATAATATACCTCGCTTCCATGAATCATCTAAATATAGTCCAGCAGCCGAATTGCGTAAGTATATTATCCAAAGCAAAAGAAGTAAGTATATTATCCAAAGCAAAAGAATCGATTATTGCCCAAAACCGACTTTACGTAGTGCATATTGATACGAAAAGTCGTTTTTGGGAAGGAATCGATTCTTTTGCTTTGGATAATATACTTACGCAATTCGGCTGCAAGAAATAAAGAGATTTACTGCGAATAAAATGCTAGTTAAGTACTTTCACCGGCATTACATTCATTGTAGTAGTAGTAACGTTGCCTGAAAAATCCATAAAATCGCAAAGGAGCAAAAAAAAAGGGTTGTCAAATGGCCCAAAAATCAGCATTTTGCTTAATTTTTTTATTCATCGATAGGTTCGCGTTCGACCATTATCTCGCCTGATGGTAAGCGATGATGTGGTCTTCAGTGAAGCACGCTTGCCTAGAAGTAACCTATTAACTCTTGACTTAAAGAGCCCAAGGTTATTGTTAAGGTTGTTACACTGATTACCTCCTAACAAGTCACAATAAACATAATTCCGTTGAAAATACTTGGCTAGGAATTAAACTGCCCAGAGCCCCAGATTCGGCTCCAATTACAGATATTTTGCCATTATTATTTACCACATTTCAATGTGTTCGAAACTGTTTCATTCCTTTATTACTATCGATGAAAACACTGCATTGAGGTATATTTCAGTACTGTTAACTTTATCTAATTCAGTATTTTAAGTACCAAACATAGATAATATTGCTGTCAAAAAATTAAAACATACCATAAAACGTAATTTTGAAAGTTAAACTGCTCTCTTGAGCATAAAAACATAATTTGACCAACCTAAATAAACACAAAAAAAAACTAATATTTGTTTTTGACACATTTTTTTTTTGCTCCTTTGCGATTTTATGAAGTTTTCAGGCAACGTTACTGCTATTATAATGAACATAATTCTGGTGATAGTACTCGTACTTAACTAGGATTTTTCCACAGATTGGCCTCTAATTGACTACAATTAGAGGCCAATCTGTGGAATCTGTGTTATGATATTAGATACTAATCTAATATCATAATCTAATACCTGGACTAATAGCATAAATCATAATGCTTAATTAAACCATTTCAAAAAACGTACATTACAAACGTTTAGTGTTGTCCTGTTAAACACTGACCGCGAACAAAAATGAGTAATTTGTAATTCTAATTAATATGGCAATCACTTTGAAAACATGCTTGTCCCGTTTAGCTGGAACATTGAGTAGTAAAGAATTGGAACACACACTTTTAATTGTGGTTGAAGCCGTAGGAGTCGCTAATAAGGAACACTCCACGTTAAAAGCGACAAAGCCGTCCAATCTCAAACGCATCTTTCACTGGTGCACTTAGCGAGAAACATGCATATACACACTCCACTTACATGCATCTCCTTTGCATCGCAGCAAGTTACTCGCGCGGCAAATTAGATGGGCATAGAAACGATTCAATCTATTTTATTAGGTCACACGACGACCTGTGCGTATGCAAATCTGCGTGAAATTGCAATGAAATAAGAACGAATGTTCAACTAGAATGAATGAGAAATTCGCTGTCATTTATATATCGTACAGCTTCGTCGTGCTACATTCGATGGATCTTGTATAGGGTTTGTGAAATTACGACTTTATGGGTTAGTTTTCAGCTCCTACGAGTATTAGCTTAATCCATGTCTATATAAATAGTATTACCGTTAATTTGATATGGAGAAAGGTGAATAAATTTACGATTTCATTCTTTTTCTTATAGATATTGTAGCACCTGCAGTATATTTTTAGAATAGACTTGATCGGCTGGTTTTTTTATTATTCATTACTTTTTAAAGTACCGTTTTTTATTCAAAGCCTGTTTTTGTTTCCACCTAATGCACTGTTTTTACCTAGTAGCATTAGAGTATTCTTATTTTTCGTTTAGCTTTACTTACGCTAATCTTGTGCCATCTATTTCTTCACGAACCCATTGTGAAGTACCGAGCACGGCGCGTTGTGAAATGCAGAAGAAAATGTTGAAAGATTCTACAGTCACTAGAGCCAAGTGCGTGAAGATGGGAGATATTATCTAAGATAGTCCAGGTCTAAGTGAAGCGTGTTATTACTCTAGTTCGAACCGTCACTGATCTTAGAGGATATGAAAAAGAAATTAATTTTATGGAAACACAAATTATTACTAAAGCAACATTTAGCAGTGAAAGCAATGTTGCAACAACGGACATAGTTTTGTCAATCAAAACAATACTAAAATAACAAAAACAGACGGATATAGTAAACAACAAAACTGTTGACGGGTCAGCAGAATTTACAATAGTTATACAATCATTGAACAATAGGTACATATTACACAAATATTTGTGTATGAAGTAGATAGTATTGACAACTATTTTCATGGTAAACATATTTAATATTGTTGAAGTCAACCAAACAAAAACTGCACCTTGTTTATCAAAACATGGTAAAGATGAATTAATTAACCATAATGCTGACGCTAAACTCTTTAACCCCGTTCGTTCATACTATACTACGAATAAGAAAAAAACAAGAAACACAACACCGAATGTAAGTTTACTTGTATCTAAATACGTTTCCGTGAACATCTGCAGTGTACCGGAAAGGCCCACATTTGCAAATGAATGTCTTACAATAGGGGTAACAGCAGCGTAACGAAACACCATGATATACGGGCTCTTCCTAACGTAACATCTAGTTACTTGGTGATTTTGAGATATCAAGATGCATTGTGGGAATCGATTACATTATAAGAAGTCGTGTTGACAAGGGAGATGGTGTTTCAAAGATGTACGCTAGTGAAAGGGTTCATGTAAAGAACTTTGGACATGGAAATTAGATCAATGAAAAAAGGGATTATTTCTTTGTTGATTGAGAGCTACATGGTCGTGTTCACTATCTCTATAACTTTGTAAATAGTCGGAGTTTGTATCTCACTAAACAACTAGCAGAAATTATAAAAATAGTAATTATAGCATTGACATTCATCGTGCTGAGTTGCTGACCGAAAATTCTAGGTTTCAGTTAAAGTAAATTACAATTAAATAAAAACTACATTTGCATATTTTTGCGCCAGAATATTACATACAGGGCAATTTAGGCGTGACACGCTTGATGATTATGGAAATTTGTAAATAGCATATGGCGCATATTATATACATTACAGAATACAAGGTAAAGGTAACTGCTCAAATATTCGACAAAACATTATCTATCAATACTAATATCAATAAAGTTCTATCTACTAAATTACAGAGATGTTGACATCGAACATTATGTGAGTGCGTATGTATAATTTAAAAAGACATTCACATGTTAAACAGTTATACTTCACTGCTTTTATAAGTAACATCTGCTTTACAGAAGTAAAGATTATGATAACATAGTGTATGTTGACAATTCTGTAGGTAAGAACGGTAAAGAAGCTAAAGTGTATGTAAAAGCTCTCGCCAGAGTAACAGAGTTGATAAGCGTTTTTCAAACGGTGAAATTTTACGAAAAATATCTAACCAGTCGTAAGAAAACGGCTGTCAGCCAAATCACCAGTGGGACATAAGAAGTCGAAACAGCAAGTTTTTATAGCCGTGCTCAAAACATCATAAAATACAAGCATGTCTAACAAGATAATCCGTAATATATACGAGTTGTTCTTTTTTCAATGTACATTCGCGTAAAAGTTAGAAATCATAGATAACTTGAGATTTTTTTATGTTACACTGGCAGTTACAATACCTGTTCTTTTTTTAAAGATTTCTAAAAGAGATTATAATTATATTACTTTCATAATCGTCGTCTTCTTTGTCAATCGTCAAGAAATGGTCTAGATTCTAGATTGTTTATGTAAAGACATAATTTTTTTGATATGATATTATTATTTAATTGGCTAATTAAGTTATTAGATCGTGTTGTTTCATGTTACTTCTTTCAGTGACCATTTAAACGTGTATTATTATATGATAATAAATCTATTTCGTTACCAGCGATCGTAAAATTGTTATAACTGTGCAAGATTTATTTTAGCGTTTAACTAATGTTAATGATCACGATATATCTAGCATTAGGCAGCCAATTACTATTATTATTTAAATAGAAAGTTTTAGTAAAGAAAAGTATCATTTAAAAATTACGGTGCTAAAAATATAATCTGTTATGGAAATTCTATATTCGGTAATCGAAACTACAAGTGAATAGTGAGTCAATACTAACTGTTTGATAATGTAACGAACTTAATATAATTAAATTGTATGAGTTCACGCTTCATGGCACCTCTTTTTGTTACAGGTAGGAGTTGTGTTCATCCTGCATTGAAGAATGGATGTCGTAATTTGGATCAAAATTTTAGTTTGTTATAAGTACGATGCGCGATGTCATGAAAATCACAAATAGGGCGGTAGTAAGTCTGGAGCAGCCATCATACAAAAAAAACGGCATTCTAGAAGGGCTTAATGAATTTAGAGCAGAAGATTAAGAGACTTGCATACAAAGCATTTAAAAGATCTATTCAAATACAAAGAATTTCTTTTTCAGAGAAAGCCATGTATAAATGTAAATGTTGACGAGACACAACACATAATCGTGCTAAGATAAACTCATAACATGCGCGATGAACAACAGAACAAGGCAAACATTATAATGAGCTCTCGTGAGGTCACACTAGATGAAAGTATTGATACCAAAGTTTAACAAGCCGTGAAAATAGCAAACACGACTATCACAATAGACACTAAACAAACTAGTATCGGTTCACAGGACAAACGTGATACTACTGAACTCGTTGACCCAATCTACAAATTGGACACAGAAAAAAAAACATAACAATTAAACGCATAAGCAGTATCTTAGTCCCAAGAAAAGAAACTTGAGATTTAAGCGTACTACGTTTCCCACGTAAGACAATATCAGAAAAATCTCTTACCAGACGAATTTCTCGCTATTTCCAATACACTACGGTAACTATCTCACAAGTTGATGTAACTAGCAACTGTTAGAAAAAGAATCGTGCGATTGTGCACGCTTCACTCAAGGACGATCACGCGACGCCACGCCACTGTTATTACAGCACTGAAAAACTTATTAAAATAATGGCTCGATAGCTATGGAATTAGAGATTACAATGAGGAATGCGAACATTCCTGTTCTTGTTGCCAGGTGTGAGCAGATACCGATGCGAATGGAAGTCGATCGTTTAAGGAATTATGTGATCCTGTGGGAGAAAATGTGATGGTTATCCACAAGCTATACCCGCAGGATTCTCAAGCATTATTTACTGCTGATGAATTATAAAAGCATGTGCCTACAAAACGTGAATGCACTTTACAAAAACGAAAAACATGATCACATTTTTGAGATATTTTGTAGATAAGACAAGCGGTATCGATAAATCGATATTTATTGTTTGGCGACGTTTAGGACGGGAACTGCAAACAGTAGTCAACAAGGTAATGCACAATGAGGTAGACCCGACTGTGGTAAACGAATTCGTATCAGATAACTATAAAATAAAAGGAGCGTAAATATACAGTCCGATAAACAAGCAGAACGGAGTGAAGGTCGCAAGATGAAAGCTGTTGGAAATACTTGTAGATTGGGGTTTTCGTAGCAAGTAATGACAAGTTAAGTCAGTTAATTTCACAGTTGCTTTCCTTCATGGAATGTGCACAATTCTGAGAAGTAGGTAAGTTTAATTCTAGATGCATAAAATTACGGAGCCATCTGGTACGAGTAACATTGAAAAAGATACCAATTTAGTCAAGAAAAGGAGGGATAGTAATGGAACTGTCTATACTAATAACAAGCCAAGAAGCTGACTCGAATCTGTACGTCGCCGTCGATGTCGTCATAAATAACGTGTAGTGTAAGACTAATGGGTTCAATGGACACGATAGTGTAATGACAGGTTGCTAGTCTCTCAACGATGAGTACAATAATAGATACCTGTTTATAATAGTTCGTAAGAAACAGCAATGCCTTTATATATAAAGGCATTGCTGTTTCTTAGACTACATATTTTAAAATACTCAGAATTAACACAGGTGTAGTTTAAATTGGACTGACTACATGAAAGAGACATATTTAAGAGTCAAGGACCAAATAGTCAAACAGAAAAAAAGGACTTCTCCTCGTAAGTCAATCTGCGCAAAAACCACACTTACAAAATTTCAAGGTCTTAGTCATCGCCTTTGGGCACCGGGTTGCTGACCGCAGGACCCTTTCAAATCTAGTCAAAACATGTTTAAATCTGACGTCATAATCTTAGGCTTGGTAAAGTTATACCAACGTGACACACAGCTGTTATTGCAATTTGTTACGAGACATGTTTTATGCGCCAATCTTATTCGAAGGCTGAGATAACGTTATGTTAAACAACCAAGGCTTTTCCATGACGAGAATACAGGAGAAAGATTATTTTGCATTAGATTCAACTAGTTAAGCTACTTATACCACAATTCCCCACCAAGCCTTATCATATCGAAGACTTCCATTCGATCTCTTGGCAGAGGTCACCGCTAGCCATTCCTAGGGTCACAGTCGTGGCAGGCACCATCGTGACAGTTGTGTAAGCTGCAGGCGATTTCACAAACACACTACAAAAAACTCGTGACATCACACCAGCATGCAACCAAGCAATAAACAATACAAGCCGACCATCAATAAACATCAAGTCGATGACAACGATAACGTCCATTACAACCGATCACTTCTCTAAACTCACTCATTAAAACATACTTTCTTTTCATCCAGTAAAAGTTCATTAGCCGCTGAGAGAACAATAGGCGAAGAATAAATACCAGATAATAGTTCTGATACGATGATTGAACACCCACGCGCTGACGGCGAAAGTGATGGCTGGGTGTCGTATGAGGTAATTGAAATCTCGACCACTGTATTACGTACGTAGAAGATAATCTTAATAACAGACAAAAAAATGTAGCGTAAGACTAGTTTGTTAAGAGGTATTATCACCGTAACAGATGGAAATTATATTGATGTTACAGTTGATATAATTTGAGATTAGTAAGACGCGTAATGAACGCTAAACAATAATTTCGAAAGTTGATTGAACTATTTCAGTGCAACAGAAATAGTCTGAAGATTGTGAAGTAAAGCGACCCGACAGAGGCGTGGAAACAAAGTGTAATAACATTTCGTATGTGGTATTTAAGACAATAGGGACCTTGAGACCCTGCCATGAATATATTTCGATCGTCCGGACGCGAATAACGAAATAAGCAACAACAATTACAAGATATTAGCCAATATACAACCATTTTGAGATGAACCAGTCATTAATCAAAGGTTTATTGTAAATCTTCTGAATGTCAAATTTCAAGATCATGATTCATTTATGATTGAGTAGATGAATCACTTCGAAATAAAGCTCGGAGTCATTCAAGGTTGGAAAGAATACATAATATGTAAACAAAACTAAATAGTTCAATATAGATTTTTGAACGATTGTCGCGTAAGCTATGGTAAGAGTATATTGCACTCGTAATTTCTATAAGCGTTGTATAAATTGTTCCTGAATCGTGAATCCATAAAAGATTTAAATTTATATCTAGTAACTGCATAAAAGGAATATATCAAGTCAGAAATCAAGTATTCGCGGATTAATTATGTAGTAAAAGCGACAAGGCCAGCGCAGCGTTTAAAATTTAAATGAGAATTTATTGATGCAGAGCCATAAAAGAGCTGAGGCACCGAATAGGGCTGGACACAATGAGAATAAATAAATATTCAAGATGTTGCAAAATATGTTTGGAGCCAGTGACCAGGTGGCTCGCGACTTGGCGAGTCGCTGTGCCAGAGATGACATGCTACTTTCTCTCGGCTGGACCAAACGCACCGAACTCTCCAACCCGGACGCGCGGCTTTTTGCATTGTTTTTGTTAATGCGATATTATTATTATCGTTGTCCGAAATTGAAAGTTTTAATGTACTATACTTGGCTGTGGAAAATCGAAAGCAAATTGCCCAGATGCTTGGGTCTCCCATAACATTAAGGTTACATTACCTTTATCGGTGAGAACTTTCGTTTTTTTGGCTTATAGCCGATTATATCTTCAATTTAAGCGCCTAGTATTGGAAAAGGCTACATTTTATGTTGCCACCTACTGAGGAAGCTTTAAAATATTGAATATTATGACGGTGTGGAGTAATTAATGTTCGAGCGTACTCACTCTTTCGCAAGGCGGCGGCATAGTGGGTGCATCGACCTCCGTGTAGATGCATAAAGTTGACTTCCTCGACAGCGAATCGCTGGCAAGACTGCTCGAGCTGGAGCCAGTTGAGAACTTCATGGTTCGGCCTCATCCAGGAGTGGTGGGGAATCAGGTGACGTCTACCTGCACATCAATGTGATGTTGCCGGCACATCACACGGGTGCGAGTCACCTGGGCTCCACCGTCCTCGTCGGTTCTCAGTCGGGCTCAACTTTCGTATCGGGTCGTAGGTGAACCACTTGCGCGAGTGACAGCGCGGTACTATGTTCAAAGTCAGCTGCGGACTACCAAGGTCTTCCGTTGTCAATGCGGACGGAATTTTCGATGACTGTTAGCCTGCAAATAAAAAAACATGATTCAGCTGTGCTACATTAGGCAATACCACATTTTGCGAGCCATATCCACCAACACCGTTAAAATAGACGAGTGTCTTTATATTCATAGTATCGTAAAATGCTAAAATAGGTTATCCATGTAAGATTTTCTATAGATCATTATGTTTAACATTAGACAGTAATAACGACGATAATATCAGTGAGGATGGGAGGATTGATCACGTTATATCGATTTGTAATCGACAGATACGCAAATTGTAAAATTTTATTGCTATCGATAATATTAGAAACTATGGTCTTGCGTAACTTTGTGCAGTGTTTTTTGTATCTCATTGATTCTCATTGCCTTTTTTTGCATTGCTCCACTTTAAACTGATGTGTTGAAACTGTACAAGGACTCAAATAATTTAGATAAGCCATATCGATACATCGATGGACGGATCGAATCAATTAAGTGTAGATCGTATGATCGATATCAGAGGCATTGTGTGCAATAGTTGCAGCCATCGTAAAGGTGAAGTATTTAGATGATTTCATTGTGTTGTGTATTTTAATATAGTTCGATTGAATCAAGATTAAGTTTATTATTAAAGTCAGCCGTTCTATTTACAGAACGTCCTTGCTTCTGTCTGATTGAACAACGTTTTTGTTTATGTTTCAAATTGTAGCACTGTTTAAACTGTCGATTTTACACACTACAAAGTATTTACTTTACACATGCCTGAATTCCCAATTCATCTAATACTCATGGAGGGTCCGCTTTGAGATTTTCATCTGTTTCGTTTTGGACGATCTCAATCTTACTGGTATCAGTAGGATCTACGTTTGTTATCAACTCCATGGTTTCGAAATACTATAAAATACTACTAAGATAACTTTTATCCTATTTTATCATCTCAACAACTTCTTCAAAAGGATGCTGATAGTTTTGAAATAATAAGATTATTCTGATTCTTTATCGAAGAGATTAGAAATTCCAAGTGTTTTTCGTGTTTGATAATATAACAGTCTGAGGTGAAAAAACTCATGATCGATTTATTGAACCGGGTCATCGGAAATTATGAAGTTATTCAATTTAAGCGAAATTTGAATCCGCACAAATATTATTAGAACGTTTATTTGCTTGATCACTTCCTGCGACTGTTATTGTAATTAGCCTCTTATTTTTGATTTCACTAATTTTAATATTGTCGTTTTGGCTCACAGTTTCTCTACATCGTTATTTCTGACATGTTCTTGAGTTTGATTTTTAAACACGTATATATACTTACCTTGAGACAAGGTATACACAGCCATCTTCGCTTTCATATTTATCAAATCAATTTAGAGTTTATCGGAGGACCTAAGAAACCGGGTAAGCAAATGTCGTCACTAAACACTCACCAGACAAATTAATAAGTTGGTCAAAAACAGGAGAATAACTTACACAAATTCAATAACCCGAAATCTTCTTAAACCTAAGACTAGTTTAGTAAAAACGATTAAGCAACAAACTAATCTCGAACATAACGATAGTCGGGATAATCCGCGCCGTATTTGGAAAGTTCACATTAACAAAGTAGAGCATTGTAGAAATATTTACTGTCATGTCATTGTGTGAAATCAACGAGTTGAACTATTCCACCGTTACGCTGTGGTACAAAGTTCTCAGGCAGCAATTGAGTAATTTTTCTTAAGAATTGTCGTGGCCATATTTGGATGCGTAGCTATTCTTGTTTAAGTTCACGTGAAGGGCTTCTGTGAATGACGTTGGCAACTGTAACTGGTTAGCCTCAGGTTTTGAAAGCGCAAATTTTTGTTTTATTGTATTTATATCGGTTTTCTGGATGTTTGCTGGGTATTTATAGGCAGAAAACTAAGCTTATGGTGATAGATCGTGCGGAAAAGCTATAAGGCGCCTACAGCATCCAAGGTAAGTTGTGGATAGTTTCATTTATCTGGGGTCTATTATTAATACCGAAGGCAGCTGCATGCCAGAAATAAAACGACGGATAGCTATAGCTAAACATGCTATGACACGCCTGCAGAACTTCTGGCAAAATCGTGGTATAAGTTATAGAGCCAAAACCCCTTTTAGTCAGAGCATTAATTTGCCCCATTTTCCTCTATGGAGTTGAGACGTGGACAATCCGAGAAAGCGAAAGACAGAGGGTAGACGCTTTCGCAATGTGGTGCTGGTGGCGGCTGCTGCGAACATCATGGACAGCCAAACGCACAAATATGTCTATCCATTCCCAACTCGATATCAAGATTAGATTGTCATGAAAATCAATATGGCAGTATGCCTACAGCGTATTTTGACCTATTTCGGTCACTTAACGCGAAAAGAAGATAGAAGTCTAGAAAAACTGGTCATTGTTGGCAATACCGATGGGAAAAGAGCACGAGGCCGGTCGCCAACACGATGGTCTGACAGCAGGTGGTGATGGCAACTTTGGACCGGAATCGATGGAAGCAGATTGTTCGCTTAAAGGGGTCCAGTGACCACGATCCTCAGTAATGAGGGACCGATTGAAGAAGAAGAATAGCATGATTCATTATTACGAATATTTCAGGCTATGAAAACTTGGAAAATCACGGCAGGAAAACACTAAGGAGAAGATTAAGTCTATAGAAAATGTATGCGTATAAGTATGCGCGAGTGCACGACCGCCATATAAAACAGTCTTTACCGTAAATACGCCAGTTTCGAATTTCGAACTGTTTAATGAATTTTAAATAGTGCTTACTGCATGATTCACATTTTCGATCAGGTTCCTTTTGTTTTGCTATTTTCAATCTTAACGCTTAGGTGTAAAGAGAATTGATTGTTTTTGGTAGCATTGTCAAGATTGTGGTAAGGTACAAAAACAGTTATGTAATAGGTAAACTTGAGCCTGGTGAATCAAAGCTACCGGGCGATGACCATGGTTACCTAATGCGTAATGAATAAATAAAGTGTGAAGTGAGTTCAATCTATGCGGAGCGTTCCGTAGACTGAACCCTCCTTTAGTAAAAAGAATAGAGCAGCTTTTATGAGATAACCATTATTGTAGCAGTTGAAGCTGTTATTCTTCTGTGTTAGATCTTTTGAAATAATCGATAGGAGCACCTATGTATGTGATTTAAGTGTTATAGTCACTGTTGAATGCTATTACGTTATTTGAAGTTACAAAAACTTATCCAACATTCAAGAAACTCCATTGTTATGATGCATTAGATAGTGAATCGCATTTACTATCACCTGACTGTAAATCTACTATGTACAGGAGCAGTGGTGGCCCAGTGGTATCGGCCGCGACTTACAAGTTGTAGGTCGTGGGTTCGAGCCCAGGCAGGCGCTTTACTTTGTGTAAATTATTTCATCACCACTGCTCTCAAAACGGTGAAGGAAAACATCGTGAGGAAACCGGCATGTCCTAGAACCAAAAATTCGAAGACATGAGACATCCAGCAACCCGCACTGGGCCCGCGTGGTGGATTACGGCCCATTCCCTCTCACAGAGAGGAGGCCTGTGTCCCAGCAGTGGAAACATTAATAGGCTGATGAAGTGAAGTGAAGAAAGAAGACTGTAAATCTCAATCGTGTTATACCTTTCGAATTTGAATTCTTTGATTGCTTCCCTTCCACACAGACGGCATATCTTTGCATAATAATCTTATCTACAAGACTAGTTGCCCACTTGCAAGTAAAATATCTTGTTAATGTTGTGGAAATTGAAAGAAAACCTATGCGAGATGTTAATCTAAACTGAATCGTAAAAGTCAAATGAATGGAACGGAATGTTGATGTATGTAGATTTGTGATATATTGCCTTTTGTGTTTATCAGTGTATTTATGTATGTACGTTTATTCCTATGTGGCGTTCCAGAGACCTACAGAACAAAAAAGTCGCCTACTACGCAGGTGTTGACCGATTATGATGATTCTTATGTCAATTGATTCGTTTTAAGCTTGCAAATGTCATTGGCTAAATTAAAATTGGAAAATAGAAAAATTGCGGTTTTTGGTCACCATATTGTGGCCTAATATTTTTTTCTTCCAAACCCATCACATTAAATGTACCTAACTCGAAAAAAAAAATGTTTACTGAAAAGTTATAAATAAGTTAATTCATAAATTCAAAAAACCCGACTATTTAAGAAGCGAACTAAAAATATGTAAACAGGAAGAAAATCATACTGTGCAGTGAGGATAAATCTATTTTTGGTCAACCAGCTCGCGAATATGTATCCTCCGACTGCACAGCGTGATTTGTTCCTTGTTTACATCTTTTTAGTTCGCTTCTTAAGTAGTCGGGTTTCTTGATATTTGTATTAACTTTTTGATTAGCGACTTTTTTACTGTAGCATGCAGGGTATGCAATCATCTGATGTGAGACTGGTACCGATAACTATAAAAATAAGGTTGAGGGAATGATGCTGAAGGCTGAAGACAAAAATTGAGAAAAGTGATGTTTATGAAGCAAATAAAGAGGGAAATACAGAATTCCTAGTGAAAGAATATTACAGACTCATTATTGAAGAAGAAAAACATATTCTAATCTATGTAAAGCAATCGAACCATTGTGAGTTCACAGTTACAAATACAGCGATAATACTAAGATAACCAAACCCATTGCAAACAAGCAAATGAATAACTAATTAAAAAAGGAACAGCATGCCTTAAATATAAAACTTGAGGCATGCTATTCTTTTTTTAAAATTATCATCATCATTAGCTATTTAAGGTGAGAGAGTGGTCAAGCGCGAGACTATCAAAAATAATATGAAAAGAAATGTGTTTAGAATTTCATGTCAACCTGTAGTTATGACAGTTGAAAGTGGCCCGTTAGCTAAAACGCAACTTCATATGTAAAGACCTAACAAATACAAACCAAGAAAGGGTTACAGCAGAAGAAATACCGCCAACAAAACTTCAATGGAACCTAACTACAGTAACTGTTAACCGTCCTTCACATAGTAAAGAAACCCGTGCGTAAAACAATGCTTTACGTATTATGAGAACTCTGCGCTTGCGCCGACAATTAAACGAACTATATTGACGGTATATTGTGCTGCGTGGGATTTGTAGGCAAATAGGTTAGTACGGCCATTTGTGCTTGAACACGGGTTAAGAAATGATAAAGTTGAAAACACGCAAATTTTGGTTGAACGGAATAAAACAATCTTCAATATTCGCATAATGTCAATAGATAAATTGATAGAGAAAGAAAAAAAATAATGCTCAAGTCGATAAGAATTGACCATTAAAACAGAAATGATCAACTAAAGCAACGACCAAGGTAAATGAAGATTATTATTTTCAAGATTATGAACAATATTAACTTTTTTTTAGCGGCCACAGTAGGAATTGAATTCTTCATTGGAATGCTATTGTTTCAAAAGATTATGTTCACTAGAAAACTATACCTACAAGCCAACTAGATGCAGTTCTCGATAAGTCGATACGTTATCGCAGAATGTAACTTACTGTAAGTAGTTCTACATACCTCGAGTTAGTACCGTTTGAACGGATTATACATTAAGGTAAGAAACGACAATAAACCTACATTCGAGATGGAAGTAATTAAACGTTCCTTCAATCGTAATTTATAGTGTTCCATAGAAAGTCACTGTTGTATACAGAAATCAGAATATCCACTAGGAAGGAAAGGAACAATGTAACACCCATAAGAATCCAAACTGATGATGAAGTTTTTTTAGATACTCTAGAGATAGACAAGAAAAGAAAATTTCAATGTATGATAATGCTAAGAGTTATTGAAATGTCACGTGATAATCCCTAATGCCGCCTCCACACACTTGCTGTTTGCCACTCACAGGACGAACAGCAAACACGTGCCGAACACTGACCACAAACACCCAACACAAACACGGCATCCACACGCTTGGCGATCATGCTAGTCCATTCCGGATTGGCAAACATGGCGGACGACGAGCTTGTTGTGGCAGCGATTACTTTTGGGTTAAAATCCTAATTTTTCCTTACAATTTAGCTTAGGATACACAAAATGACACGATTCGTAAATTTGACCACCACTATTAAATCCGTCCGCCGCCCGCAAGCTCGCGCGTACTACTAAACTGAACAAGCGTGTGGATACATCGATTTGTGCATAAAAACCGACACCAATGCCGAACACGGGCGAACACAAACAAGAACAGGCGAACACAATCAAACACCCATCCACACGTTCGTGTTTGTTGTTCGTTGTATGCTGTTCGCCATTGTTTGCTAAGCGTGTGGAGGCGACATAACATTTTGGCAATTCGACAATCGCCATTGCTGATAGAATGACACATTGTCTAGACTAGTCTAGATCCTGAGATAAAACTGCCAAAATTAAGAAGTTTGAAAGTATCTATAGAGCCGTCATACAAACCGGCAAGTAACTGCAGAAGCAACGCACACATATCTTGGATCACGCACAAACACAAGAACAAGATAATCCTCCACCACTAATCCACACACACAAGAGTTTTTCACCAGGATATATAACACAGAATTAAAAGCACTCACACTTCCGATACCCGAATCTTCAATTCCACATTTCTCCCTTTTTTGAATCCGGATACAACACACACGCGGTCACGAACAGAACTGAATCCTAACCACCGAACAATTTATATAAATATGATAATGTCCCACTTTTTCAGGAAACTGAATCGCACACGCAACGCAGTAAAATGCATATTGATTCAATGATTAGTGATTAGCAAGGCGAAGAGACAGGAAATGTGCGTAGCGACGATTTCTTTACTTATAATTATTTCGTAGAGAGCATGTCGATTTGCTTAGCTAGCACTCTAGACGAGAAATTAATGGAAATGACCCATATTAAGATAAATGGCAGTTCCCTAATGCCAAAAGATAGAAAACGATATTCAATGCACATAAAAAAGAAAAAGTATAAATGCGAAAAAAAAATGCAAAAGTACAACAGTGTAATACTTTAAATCCACAAAGAAGACCAATTTAAAAGGAACGAATTGAGAAATAATAAAAACAACAATACGGTAGCTAATTCGGTAGCAAATTAGCTGACAAAAGAAAGTTCAAACGTCCCAAATACCGACGCATCTACCGTAAACATTAACTAACTGGATATGCAGATGAGCGTAGGTAGTGCCTTCTGAGGCTGCAGGTCCACTGGCCAGCCGAACGGCGGGCGCAACCAATCGGCTGGAACAGCACGCAACGACAACAAATTAATGCTAGCAAAACACGCAATACACGCAAGAAAATCAAAATTTGTAGCTTAACGGTGTCTCTCGGCACTAACTAATAACATCTCTGAAATGAACACCTTCAACATAGAGTCGAAAATCCCAAAGCATATAAGGATAAACCGTTCGATTCGTAAATTGATACCATCAAGACCATTTAACAGATTCACCATCCCAAATTGGGCAGAATTTATAAAGATTATTTACTTCAAGTGTAATGGTCTTGCGGCAAACATTAGCAAGTGGGGACTAAAAATAGGACCACGTCAGTGCTGATAAGCGATCACCGCTTATTATAAAAGCCGTAAAGTCTGCGTTACATAAAGTGAGAAATGAAATCATGCACGAACGAATACTTGAAAAAGTGCAGCGGCAACAAGTACAGCAGCTGACCAACATTGTGATGAGGCCCTTTTATTAATAAGATGGTTTCTGAACACGCAACGTCGGGGAGTAGATCGGGAGCAATTTTCTGGTTAGCTTATTTCTTTCTCCAATGATATAAAGTGATTGAGTGGTCATTTTCTTTGAGAACACGCGGCGGCGCGTGACGTTGCGCCGTTCGGTCTACGTGATATTTTCGTCAAGCCTAAAGCTTCAAGTTCAATGACCACGGAGGTCAGGTGCGAGATAAAAAAATATCCAGCAGTTTCCGCAATATCTAATTTTCGGTCGTAAGCGTTAATTGCGCTTATTAAAGTGCTCGTGTTCGGCTCCGTTTGCGAACTGGATATAGTTCTTATGATTTTTTCGAACTTATTGCGCGGCATTTAAATGGCGGTTGAAATTAAAAGGAATCGGGTCGGATTCCTTACGTAATGTAGCATGTACAAGCCTTATCTGATTTTATCCGTTTCCGATCTGATGTTTGTCTTGTTAACACGGCATCTCATTATCGCTGCTCTCATAACTGCGTTACATCTAGTTCCGCAATGAGATCCGTATCGACGGACAACTTGGCGGCATAACTTGACGGGCAAAAAATGTCGCCCACGTATTTTGATCCGCATGAACGCTCCCAGTAATCTCAAAGGGACTGCATTCCTCTGCTGTTGTATTTCAAATTTTACACCCACATTCATTTTCGCAAGGTCCACTGGTAACCACACCCGCACTGTTATCACAAACTACACCTTTATCATACCCGTATAGTTTTAAGTTAAACTACGTTTTATTAATGTTGCTCGTATCTCTCTATGGGCACGGGTACATTACGCATAATAATGTTCCATTCCCTACGTCGTGTGCGGTCTACCTTCTACGTAGATAAAGATCGCGCAAAAAAAAAACTGTGACATTTAAGATAGACCACATTTCACCGGTGATATATCTTGTCTGAAGCAAGAAGTTGGCTTGGCGACAGATATATTTGACCTGTCTGTCTGATCAACATGATGCCATTCGAGGCTGCATTACTGGCGATTGAAAAGCAAATGCCTAGGTCACGATCGGCACGTCTAAAGAAACTTTACTGCATGTGTGTTGTTACCCTTGAAGATTTTTAAGTCCAGGACGTTGTCAAAAATGGCTGTCCATTCGATTCGGTTCGTACACCTTGAGCACAAATAGGCCAGTCACGACTTTTGCCTTATTAAGATTTATCGAGCACTTTGTTACTTGATTTGTTGTTTTATTGTGGTAACAACCATACATGTTTAATCCGGATTCGGATTAAATGGCCACCTATTCAATTTAAAACCATTTGCGTTTGACAAGTGGTCGGTTGCAAGACATTAGATAATAAGAAAACTTCTTACAAAAAAATACTACCGACTTGCAAATAAAAATACAAAGTGAAAAATAACTTTATTTTTGGAAGTCGGTGTCTTTCGTAGGTACCAATTTATTGCGTTATGGACACAGAATTCTAAAAATAAAGTTATTTTTCACTTTGTAGTTTTATGTGGAAGTCGGTAGTATTTTTTGGAAAAAGTTTTTTTTACTTTTCACTTTTTAGTTGTACCTACCTAATAGGCAAGTTGTTTAGTAAGTTACCTACTCGTATTTCGCCAGAATATATTACCAAAATATCATGAAACTTGAACATAACCGGTGAAATGAGAGATCTGCGTACCCCTTAAGAGCATACTGGCGTGAAGTTATGTTATAAAATGGTATAAACAACAAACAGACATGCGATTGCAGCAATCCCGAGAGATTTGCCGTTGTTTATTGAAGAGTTCTGTTGTATATCTTCGAATTTCTTCGTCAGTCCTTCACCAAATTAAAATGGGACCAATTTCGGAACATACTCTTTCAAACAAAAAAAGATTTTTTGAAATCGGTCCACAATTGACGGAGATATCGGTGAACATACACAAAGCATACATAATGTCGAACATAGAACCTCCTCCTTTTTGGGAAGTCGGTTAAAAAGATATGTAGATTACGCGATTTTCAAAATAATAGAAATGGCAATTGAAAACTAGAAAAATATGTTATTGTGATATACATATTCTATCAGTTGAGAGTTGAGGCTCAATTCAGGAATATCATTAATCTATGCACGTAATTATTCATTCGGCATTGCTTCATCATTGCAAATATAAATTTACCTAATAAAACCATAAAATTAACACCACGAGGGTTTATAATGCAATAAAAGAGAAGCGCGCGTCAAAACTGTAAATTATAAAGGTGATGAACTCGTTATCACCATAAACACGATAGATATGTCACAAATATTGACAATTTCACCCCTAATTAAACGCCAAGACAGCTATTAAAAGTCACCATAACTTTAATGGCAGTTTAACTAATAAATTAGTAGTTAGTTAAAAAAAAAGGTTTGGAGCGAAACCTGTTTGATGGCCCGTGGTCTTCCCGGTTACCTGGGCCATGACTTGGGCATTCCACACATATTTCCGATGCCCCTTTGTGAGGTTTAACTTTGCTATATAATATTGCGTTTTGTCGCGCAAAATCATGCCTAAAAAGTGATGTAAAAAATAAGGTAGTTGGAGATACTTCATTTGAAAGGTATGTACAAATATTGCTACCTGTTAAGACTGATAGATACATTACGTGATGGACATCCTTTTATTATTGTACCACTGTGGGAGCCTCATCTCAATGCAAAAAATGACAAAGTAAAGAAAACAGGTTACTCTACCCTGGTAGGTAGAATAAATAACTATTAAAAGTATGTAAAAATAGAACAAAATACAATACGTGACGATCTGATTTTCGACCCACTAAAAATGGAACAACCTTGTCGTTATCTGGTCAGTAAAAATGTAACAGACATACCAAACATAAAGTCTCACACAGCCGATAGCGTATTTACAATACTATTTAACACCATTTACACCATAGAACTGATACTACACTTCATACAAACATTACCAACGAAATATTTATTTCTATAGAAGTAACAAGAGAAATTATCAATATCGACACTCGAATATACATTGCAATTAATAAACACTTAAAATTAGATAACAAAAAATCGAAACATAAAACATTAGACATGACTACAAGAAAAGAGCACAATAATAAAACATGGCTGTACTAACGAGTTCTATTTTCGACTGACACGTTTTTTTTCAACATCTCGACAGGATTTGTTATACTAATTAGTTGACAGTTATTTTGAACAGGTTCCCGAGAAGAAAGGATTGACAATGCACAACGAAGATGACGAATTTGGGACGAGTGTTTAAGAGTTGAAACTGTTACGGTCAGTTTTCAAATTTTATTAAACACCTATGTTTGGTTCGATTGAGGTAATAGAAACTAAAGTACCAAAGTTTGAAATAAAAATTTATTTATTTGCAAAGAGCCACTAAAATAACACGTCCATGCTTACAAATATTTTCAGTAGGTATCTATCAATCCCAGAGCTAGAGGAAACATAAGTGAATTAAATAATGTGACTTACCTAATGCTATATTAACAATTCCGTCGCAAAATTACAATCTAGTTGATACAGTTAGCATACAGCAGTTTCGGACTAAAAGAAACAGGGTTCCGTAGATGTCTCGTTGACTAAGATAACTATAGAATGCGTTTATAACAATTTATAAATACAATAATGTCGCTTCCAGTTCGTTCCGATTCTATACCGTCTCATTTATTTTTGCATTGCTCTCAAATTCTAGCAGGATTTTACACCTATTACGTACGATAAAGGCTTCAACGTTTTGCGATAACTTACTTCTGTTTTAATGCACAAACATATAGTTGGTCGTAAAAACAGTCGTTATAGTTTGTTCTACAATAAACCGAGTAAATCATAACTCAAATCGAAACCCTTTGCTTTCTATACAACATTTTCTTGGGTACCGTTATTCGTGACAAATTGCAGTATGTCCACAACGACTTTAGTGTTACGTGGAGGCACTTTTTTACTTTGAAGAACATTGTCTGGTTGTTACAAAAGAATGCCATCAGTACTCCTTTCCTATTTATCATTAAAATGCACCCATTATTCTTGGCCATAAGCTAACCGGATATCCATACATGTGAAAACGGGTCATGCGTTGTTGCCTTTATGGTGGGCTTCGCTGGCATTCCGACTCTCGAACACCATTACGGATTCTATAAGCATTGAACATCGCCTAGTTTCCAAAGTTCGATTAGTTAGCAGTACTTCTACGATCGAAAAAGGGCTTCGGCTATTTCTCTTTAAGTATTAGAATCGTTAAAGTGTTCCAGTAATGTTAATTTGAAATACGTCATTTAATCGTTTCTTGGATTCGTTTTTTGCTTCGAATGCATATATTTATCCTCACTATGTCTTTGTGCTATATGTTAATTTGTATTCGCATGACGCCATGAAATGAGAATCATCGTTGGTTTTCAGGTTTCGCGTTGTGGTCTTTTTTTTCAGACGAGGTAAAAAAGAGCAATCTTAACAAAGACATTTAAGTAAATCTTTGCATTTGAAACACCTACGTTTTACCTTCATGCAGTAGACTGTATATCTGCGCAAAACCCAAGTTTGCACAGCTGCGGTGACGTCATGAACCAGAAAAATAGACTGGCCTTTATGAATTCAACTTTGTTATAATGGCTTGAATAAATAAACGTTTATAGGACGGTGCTCGCTCTAAGAGTGACGCAAATATAATCGGGCAATTAGGCAAATATTTTGGTGTTACGTCAGATAATGGTGTCTTCTAAACGATTTATTTAAATAACGTCTGCGTGGTCACGATAGTCCAATTACCCGAATACCTTAATTTTATCTGTTTACTTTAAAAAAATTGTGTAGTTTCAAAATTCCAACGATGCATTTGCAAAGCTTCACGGGGCGTACGCAAATTAGATTTGTGTCCCAGTTACTCCGGTAGTCCAAGGCCTTTTGAACTACTCACGCTTATTTTGTAAGCTGAAGCCAACAAAGATGGAAAGTGGCCTTTTTACGACAATATTGTACCTTGGGCAAAAAATAGGCAACTCTGATTCGTCCAAATTGGGAATATTCATCGTCAATTTATGAATCATTTCTGTGTCTATCTACACCTAGGACGGCGATAGCATCTGTATTCTCGCTTTTAATATAGTTCTTACTCTTCTAAATCGAGTAAAACGATCTTACAACTAATAAGTAAGCTCTATTAAAGCTTATCTTAACTTAAACTGTATATACAATTGCAATCTGTAGTAATTGCCGTAGACAGTCTTGTTAGCGTGAAACCCAGTTAGTGTTTTGTTTATCAGTTAGAAAATTGGTGTAACAAGCAACTAGGCGATTGCTATCACAAATTGTAACAACTGCTATATGAGGTAATCAATTTTCATATAATCTTAATTCTTTATTGATAATAATTGGTTACGCAAATAATAACACTCCTAAATATTCTCGAAAATATTTACACCAGACATACAAGTTATAGAGGAGAAAGATCTCTCTTTGGTAAGATCACTGGAAAATTTTATCTTGGAATAATTTTCTGCTACACCTATTAATGTTTTAAAATATGGTTAATAAGTGCTTATCACACTAACCACAACGGTTAAAGCAACTATAAATTATTTCGTATTAAGTTCACAGGTGCACACAGATGTTTATTCTTGTCATAATTACATGGTCGTATCTCGATACTCCGGTGGGAAAATCAGTCATTACAATATATGCTATACAGAATGGCCTGCAGCTGGCATTAGGATTATTTCTGGACTTTGTTCTAATTTACTCAGACTTAACAATAGTTGTGACGCAAATTAGCAGTCAGACCAAGATTATAATTCATACAGGAAAACGACACAAGGATCACCCGTTTCGGTACCTTGAACTTTTTAGTCAGAGATATACTTGCATACACATAAAAACTCGCGCCTTTTGCCCATGGAGATAAGTAGAAACTATAGAACGGTCTCGATCCTGGTCAGAGACCTTAAAACAAAAACAGTATTATCTAAATGTAACGATCAAAATCAATTTTAATGTTGATGTCTTCATATCTAAGATAATGAAACAATCAGAAGACGATGTTCGATTGCAAGATAGTTTTAATGGGAGAATTAATAAACATGTTAATGTTACTAACGTTAATAGAGACGTAAATAATGACTAGCAAATCAATCGACATTACATTTTATGATTGGTACAACCCCATTAATTCAATCCACTAATGATTTTGAATTAGGATGCGTAGAGGGGTACTTTAGATAATTTACTGACTGTCGAATGGTTGTGACTACTGAGATAAGATCTAATAGAAGTAAGGATGAAAAAGGCGTAATGCACCGCCCCCTAATTATTGGGTTAAGGGCAAAAGAATAATTATAGTTTACTGACAGTATTAATATATTTATCGGTCATGCAAAAATGTACGGCGACATCGCGGCAGACCCAGACAAAGATGGCGGGAGAAACTTGTCACCTCCAGAAAAGACTGGACTACAAAACCGGTAGAAATGGAAGGAAGAAGGAGAAGCCGTAGCAGCAGCAGATTCAACAATTCTTTGCAATGCTACTGGGTCATCCGCAAGTTTATGAAATAAGTTTTTATTCAGCAACATTATGAATGATTATGACACTATTACGAGCAAATTTCAGATACACACAGTGCGCTTTTATTGTTACGACAATGAGCTTGTCATGCGCACGTTTTTCTTTGTAAAACAGGAAAAATTATTTCATTTGTCGGTCTGCCCGCTTTTCTGTTTTTGTTACTAACAAGAGGATTATTATCTTCACAAGTTTACTGAGTGCAGTGAAGATAACGAGATGTAAGCTGTGATAACTTCGTAATAGCACTATTTAGATTATAATTTTGTTTGACATGTCTGTTGAAATACTTCTTTGTGGAGCCGTAGTGTCTTAATGACGTCAGTTCTTGTTAGTAATTATAAATTATGATGATTGATTATAAAAGTAACAGAAAAAAAATACATTTCAGTTAAGCCAGCATTAAAATTATCTTTGAAATATTCATTTAGAGATAAGATAGGATAGGATAGGATTCGTGTTAAATTTCGCTTCAGTTTTAGTGATAACTAAACATTGCAACTTCTACAATCGTATATTGAATCTAGATCATTAATCATTGTAAACTATATGAAAATTAAGTTGGAAGTGTATTGTTATAAATATCAAAACAGACTTACTACATATTAAATTGTTTGGTTCATGAATACGACCAGTATTTCGCAAGACAAATCGTGATCGATCAGACCATGAGATGTATTTGAAACATGCTGATATACACAACACACATGTCTTCGACATTTTTCTAGCGAAACCTGTGTAGGGTTGAAGACAGTTTCTTTTTGTAAAATAAAAACTAAGTATATTTCCGAAACATTCCTAATATTAGTCGAGAATTAGTGAAGTGTAAGAATTACCTGCAGTATGTCTGGCATATATAAATTTTCGTCAGTTTAGATCAAAAAGCTGACAGCTGCAATTTTTAAGACATTAGAAACTAAAGTGGGAATGCCACAGGGAGCTATTCATTTGAAGACCGCATCTGGGATAGACTCAAATAATGCGGAAGGCAGTGAATCGGTAGTGTTGTCACAATTTGAAGTCTATGGCCATCAGTAAACTGTCATAAGCAGAGATGATTGATTGATTGAAAACGAAAAAGTCAAGCGCTAGTATAATGACAAAGTAATATTAAGATCTTTAGACGATCGTGGATTTAAAATAACCGTTACAAGCATTATAAGGTGCAATGTTACGCAATGCACCTAACACGAATGTAAGCGATACTCTGATGGACCGTTAAAATACCATAACTGTGAAATTCCTTAAACTATCAAAACTTATCGCTATGGTTATGGCCTTGTAGATTCTTTTACATAGCAATTATATTTCAGGTTCGAATTCCTCTGGTATTTTTTGGTGCTTGTTGTTGATAGATAACCCTATTTCGTTTAACAAGTGAACAAAGTGTTTCTCGCATAAATTCCGATGTAACTCAACACCGACCGGCCTTGCTTTTGTTATTATTGATACTTTGCTTGCACAATACGTGTTATGGACGGGATTCTGATGTATTTGTGCTGAGTACGCTTGGAAGCGTGACGTGGAATGCGTAGGAGTGCGTACTTGCATACTGTTATCTGACAGTTCGTGTGTTAGACGAAAGATGGCTTTGTTTCTTTTTTTAATTACGAATTCCATGGATAATTGGATATCAGCACATATTAATTTTATATTTTCTTTTGTTGGCAGCTAACATAAATCAATTTTCAGTTGGAATCCAAGGTAATCTAACACACATTTAGAAACAACACAACAAAAGAGCGAAACGCAAAAATAATAATGTAAATTGCCATAATGCTCGGTATACTTGCAACACTCTCTCGTCCCTAATTGCAACACCGTAATTATACAGAGACCACCTCGTATAATAAGTAAGACATACTCTATGAATGAAGCACTTTGCAATGTTGCTTCATGTCTTGGTACTGTAGATGCCCATGCGCATCAAAGAATGAAATTAAGAATGAATCAGCTGCTCAAGGTCTGGCGTAGATGGGGAATTATTAGAGAAATCATTTGTTTTATTGTGGTCTTGATGAAGTAGCATGTTAAACAGATCTGAAGTAATTAAAAATCACTGAAGCCTGAACGATAGAAGACAGACTTTCTTACTTCAGTATTTCCTTACCCATTAACAATTTCATCACATTTTCTTTCGACGTCATTAGGTCTGCCATCTCTTTCAAGTTCAACCACAGAGTTCTCCCAAACGTCAGAACCGGATGTATTTAAGAATATTTCAATACTATCTAAATGGCTATTCTCATTGTCAGCGGTAGATAAGAAGCCGAGAAATTTTACACGTAATCAATAGTCTTTTTATGAACTTCCAAGAAAGGCAAGACCTCAGATAAGGCTGCCATTGTGGAGACAAGATGCAACTTGTTTTGCCAAGACAATGAGGGGTTCCTGTATCTTTGATACAAGTCCATTCAGGTCTAATGAGAATATCTCGTTGAAGTGTTTTTGTTTTGTCTACACTTGCAGATTTATTGGCAGGTCGACTTGGACCATTTCTTGGAATGGGTGCGAATGCTTTTGCTTTTTTTTTATTGATATTGTCTAGATTTGACCCAAGTATTGGGGTATTCCATTATCGTAAAAACTTTGTTACCTTTATGAGAATGACTTACCTTATAAATATGTTTAGATACAGTTGGCAAGTCAATTGCCGGAACATGTTATTGAACTTTTTTCAATGGAAATTCCATACACCTGAAAGACATGAGGCATGACTGAAGAAAATCTGCATAATAATAATACACTGAGTCATAGAAGCAAACTTTACACAGCTAAGCAATCCATCTGATGTTCACCACAAAATGATTGAGCGCTGAGGTAACCGATATTGTTTTTGTGGATTCCATAACTATTTATTTCATGAAGTTATTTCCCAAAGGTGATGTCAGAAACTCGTCACCATGTCGATAATTGTTCGTTAACGAGTCGAGACGAATTTAAATAACGATTTCTATTGGAATCTTTATAATTGATTGTGCAAATCGCTTCTCGAATACTTTGCGGCAGTAACCATTCGTGTTAACACACAGTTTTTACGAACGAAAGTACGAACAAATGGTTAGCCAATTGTTTCTCGCTCGATGGACTAGTTTTTATGAGATTCTCACCACTCTCTCACGCCTCTAATGATCGCAGGATGTCCAGCACGTGTTTTATTTACCAGGTGATTCTTTCCTGTGAGGAGGAATGTGGAAATCTCAGGTTATAGGGGTCAGTGATATTTAAAATTTGTCATCTCTTTATTAATAGGTACCCGACGCGTCGTCTGTCTGTGGTCTAGAATGTCGTTCTCAAAACCTACTTATAACAAGAGGTTTACTGTCTCTTTCATCGCAGACAAGCGTTAACACTGTGACACTGGTGACTTATTCGGTGTCAATGTCAACATTGTTTCCAAATATCGCTAAAGTGCAACTTCTGCGATTGTACAGTGATTGGTCGCAATTTTTCTTTCGATTATTCACACCCTGTTTTCTTGGGTGAAAGTTTAACTATAGCGAATCATTAAAAGATTCGCAAATCATAAATTCGCATGTTTACCATTGGGTTGGTCAGTTGGTCGTGCACCTGCAGACGTCTTCAGTGAAATGTCTGGTTGGGCGCGTCACGCACGGGAGAAAGTGTACTACAAAAGCGTACCTGCGACCAGCGACTGGTCCCCAATTGGGTTGTGACCTCGAATATCAGCCGACACGGGTCTTCTTTTAAGAGTTCCGTACCCAAGCTCTTAATTTATTGGCTTTTGTGACTAGTACTGATATATTAGAAGACCCCTTTTTGTGTAAAAGCCTGTTGATTAAGAAAACTTAACCAAACATCCTTGAATAATTCTTTGTCATAATTTCGTCGGGGCTACAAAGCCCCCTAAAAGGCACAAAATCGAACTAAGCCAGTTTTTAACATCGCAAACCGCCACGCCGTTCGGAGACTTCCTCTAAACCGGTCTGCTCCGAAACTTGCTGGGAGGCGGAAAACTGTTTCTGAACGATTATGTGCTCTATGCTTTAGGTAAAAAAAACGTGACCTATGATAATTCGGATATCGACATCATCAGTAATTGGGTTTCATTATTAACAGACAATTTGAATTAAACGAACTTGAATACTTTCCGTTTTTATCTGAAAGCAATCTATTTGGAAGATAAATGTCGGTGCTGACTTGGAAAGCTGTTTGGACAACCGTTCAATAGTTATTTACAGCGTATAGAAGTCTAATAACAAAAACAAAGAAGCGGCTAGTTTCTAGAATGGTATTTGCAGGAATGCTATCAAGTGGTTAGTGGTTAGTAGCTGCACTTTATGTGGAAGGTGGTAAGGTTGAGATATGTTCGTCGGTGGAGGTCTCCCATGTTTGAACGACGACGTCGCCACGATGTCGTCGCGGGGTTTTGTTTCTCCCGGCCGGCGGCCACCAAACAGGATTCCTTTGAAACGTTTTACTTGAGACTGAATGGGTGCCTGTTTCATTGTTTGGGAACGTGTTATCTTTTATTGGGAGGGTAACGGCGATTTTATTTACAGAGCAGACGGACTTCTAATTTCTATATCAAATTTTCTTGTAAGGTAACAAGTCAATGGCTCCTAAGAACTAGCTATAGATAATTGAACGTAATTGATTAAATCAATTAGCAATTTTAGCAGTTAATTCGGTCGTTAAATTGATTTATCGTTCGGAGAAGAAGTATTTAGCTCAATGTCACGTTATTTTCCATAAATGAGAATCATGGGGGCATTGTGGTCTCAATTCGTAAATAGAAGTCATAATGTGAATACTAAAGAGGGATTCTTATTGCAGATGAGATGAATGAATCAAGAAAACAAGAGGAACTTGAAATATGCCGAACTTCTTTTAAAGGGTGATTGAAAGGAAGGACAACAAAAAATGATGCAATCGATTGTAAGAAAGCCGAGAAAGAACATTATTTTGTAACATAGGACATGATGTAGATGAAAATAATCAACAAGAAACAAATGATGGTGTATTCAGAGTAAAATTCTTGTTGATTAGTAACTGTACTAAATTTCACAAAACCGTACATTAAGAGGCAATATGGGCAGAGAGCGCCGACTGAATTTCCTTAGTAAAAAGTCATAATTCGAGGTTTGGCTCTCGTCTCTTTCCACCTCCAATATTGGACCAATTTAAAAAATATTCCATAAACTGGTAAAGTAAGATATTTACTATGCCTCTATGTTTTCCTTTTTTCATTTATATTTGTCTAATTTGTACACTAAGCCTCTGTTGACAGCGCAATTTTGAGAATTTTAAGAGGGTTCTAGTGCTTGTAAAGATAATGTATCATCAAAAAGGAAAACATAGGGGCATAGTATATATCTTTTATTTCCTGTTTATGGAATATCTTTTAAATTGGTTCAATATTGGAGGAGAAAATAGGCGAGAGCCAAACCTCGATTTATGAGTTTTTACTAAGGAAATTCAGCCGACGCTCTCTGCCCCCGTTTCCTCATTTGCATGCATGTGAGCATTTTCTCCGCTTTCTGATCCAGCATTTCGTCATATCTAAGGTAATTATACGATAGTATAATTTTGCCTTATTTTATGACTAAGTGAGTATGAGTATGCAAACGAAAGCAATGAAGGACCACATTACAATAGCAACAAAGTCAAAGAATTCGATATTGCCCAAAATATTTTCCATATATAACGCCAACATATATTGGGTCATTTGTGTTAAAATGTTGTCGCAAACTCGCATTCCATCTAAATTGGACAACATTATCTGTTATGATGAAACTGATAGACGATAGGTAACCCAGATAGCATCTGTATAAAGTGGTTTTATCTCTTTATCTCCGACAGCTTCGCGAATATTTACAAGATTGTATTTTTTGTCCCGTTCATTTTTTTTTTGTAGTTTTGGTCTTGTGGTGAACTGATGATTCTGTACCTAATGTTTAATGCATATTTTGTTAATAGGTCTTCCTCTTCTTCTTTGTACACTGATATTTATTTTTCATTATACTCATTTTGTGAATAACTTTGGGCAATTGTTCAAGATTCAGAAGTTTCGTTGAATGGCTTGCCATTGCTTTGTATTGTGAATCTATCTGCCTGCTTTCTGTGATTCTAAATAAAGGGTTCTTCCTACCGACAATGTCTTTTGTATTTCTTCAACCGTTCGTAAATTAGGTTTACCAGTTCTGATTTTTTCCAAATTATATATACATTAGGTGATTGCAATCAAGTTGATTTGAATAAAAATCGAGGTTCTTAGGTGACCGATAAAAACAGGTAATGATTTATTTAGGAGAAGTTTATAGCTGTAACGATTACTATCTTCTAATTAAAGATATTTATTGATGGTCTAAGGTGTGTCCAGCAGATTCAAGTTACTGGGTAAGTAAACACACAGGTAAAATAAAAAAAATTGTAAATTAGGTCAGAGGGTTCAAAACTGCAATCTCATTGGTTGCCGAATTAAATGAACGGTCTCCATTGGATTTGATTTGTTCGAGGTTCTGCAGCAAACGAATTTTAGATGGCTTGAAAAAACTATGCTGTTGACTTCGCCATTTTCGCGGTAATCACTCATTTGACAATACCTTCTTTATCTGAAAGTTATTATAAGATTAGTGCATTATTTCTATGACCTTACCTTGAACGTTTCGGCAATCCCTAATCAGCTTTTATTGCTAACTTTGATAACACAGTCTAATCAACACATAACACTATAAATATGTAATATTTATTATATAATGTTTTTATATAAAACCATAGTTCACGGCTAATGAATTATAAAAAAGTATACTTGATAAGAATCAAAATGTACACCGAACGAAAAAAAAATAAAAGTTCAACAGTCTCGATGGAATGCATGCATTTCAAGTCGCTGGATCAGTTATAAATAATGTAACTATATTGTTTAAAGGTAAATATATAAGATCACTTCACAGTTTGTTGGATTATTATGGTAAAGGAGCACTTCGTAGCACAAAGTTTTGAAAGTTATGTATTCATCGTTAGCAGACTGTCACTGCGCGGAGTGCCACCAAACACACCCGACCGCGACGGCGGTTACATTCAATATGGCGGCTGAACTCAACAAATTATGAACGAAAGAACGAAGTCCGAGCGAACGAATTGCGAAAGAGCACGATCGATGACCGATGATTTCCGAAGCCTGCGCAGGCACCGAAGTCTTGTTTTGTTTTGAAGTTTTCGGTTCTTCGTCGGTAGTTCAATAGTTTGTATTCAACAATTTAAAATTTTCAACATCTTAATATATTTCTGTATTCGGCCGATACTGTTTAATAAACATTTACTAAACTTTTCAATATTGTATTTTGTGTTGTTTACCTATTATTTAATTAATAATTGCCTATTAGTTAATTAAATGTTATGTTATTTCAGTTGGTTTTATACAGATCAGCCTCAATTATCTTTAACTTCTTGCACTTTTAAAATGTTTCATGGAAAAAGTTTGAATTTAAGACTTAACGACCTTTTGAGGCTCTAATGAACTGGCCACCTCAACCTTTAACGTCAGGACAATTAAAACGACAACGCCGATCGTGTCAAAATTTGACGTCAAACCTAATCAGAAGTCCAAAATCAACAAATGTGTGGTGTTTAATAAATTCTAGCGTCAGTAACAATTATCCGGTTTTTATATGCAAATTATGAGTTGATCCTTTTCCGGTAGAGCAAGAAATAGCACAAAATGGCGTTGGATTTAGTCAGCATAGCCCAGCCCCATTACATACCAGGGTTAGTGTTGCTATGCAGTCTTTAGGAAGCCCAGAGCAGGAGTGGTGACCCACAGTAGTGGTGATGGCGACAGCAATAATTACTCGCCCTTTTCTTTACAAAAGCGTTTACGACTTTTTGCCAAACATAGATACTGCTAGTTGCAGAGCAGAGCAGTTAAAATTCGCTGTAGCTCGTTAGAGTTATCTCATAACTTGATGAATGATAGTGCAGTTTAGTAGGTGTAAATTTCAGTAAGTAACCAATCCATCTTCATATCTGCAAGTATTCCGTATACTTAGCATAGCAACTATACAACCCAAGGCGTTTATATTCGACTGCTGCACAACTTTTAGTAGGTAGCCAAGATTTCAATGCCTCATGCTCATATTAAGATATTTTAATTTACGACTGCACTTTTCACATCGTACATTCCTTTTATAAGATTAAAGTTCCAAAAAAGGGCTCGCGTCGCTAAGAATACAAACTGCGAACATTTGCGTATGATGAAATTAAGCTAAGTGATACCGTCTGGCCGTTTTTCATCAGTAAAGTTACGATTGTTGCCAAATTGGCGCCAGTGATGTAACGATTCTGGTTTACTTTTGACGCCACATATTTCACCTTGTCAAGAGTGCGTTACAAATATATTTTATTGAAGAACCGAGCGTCCGTTTGTACGAATTTGCTTATAAGGATCGTTAGGTAATTCTTATTGTGTTATATTTCTTGTTGACAATGTATTTAGGGCGTTGCGTTGGTCTTGCCGCGTGTCCAAATATGATAAATGATCTCGTTTATTATGTATTTCTGGCGCGTGTTTGTAGTTTTCGTAAATGATCGTTTTTGAGTCAATTTTTTATGTAGTGGCAGCAGGTAAAGTTACATTCAGTCGATTAATTTGTTTGACCGCGTTATGTTGTATGAAATCGATGAGGGAAACCTACAAACCTAGTTGGGTCACTCCGAAGACAAGGTTAAATCTTAACTAGAAATCTTTCTTCACATCAATGGCATATACTAACCGTTTCAGTTGTTTACAGGTACACAGGTCACTGTCCCGAGTACAAATACCGAATAGGCGACACTTATGGCTCGACCACTCACAAGATCCTGCTGGATCCCAGTGTCCAGCATTCAGAGAGGCTCGTGCTATCAGATCGAACAGCTGATGACTTTCAGGTTAGTAAATCGGAGCTGGCTATACAGTTTTTAGCAGTAACGTTAGATAGAACAGAAAAAGATGGCTCGATCATTGATGACAAGTTAAAAGAAAGGCAGCAGCGCTGGCCAGCATGGCAAGGGGCGCCAAAAAGCCGAATGCCAAAAACAATTTTCAGCGCACAATACATTTTGGAAAGCAGTGGTGGCCCAGCGGTAATATCAAATAGTATTTAGTATATATCGTGGGTTCGATCCCAGGTAGGCGCTTTACTTTGTGTAAATTATTTAATCACCACTGCTCTCAAAACGGTGAAGGAAAACATCGTGAGGAAACCGGCATGTCCTAGAACCAAAAATTCGAAGACATGTGTCATCCACCAACCCGCACTGGGCCCGCGTGGTATTACGGCCCATTCCCTCTCACAGAGAGGAGGCCTATGTCCCAGCAGTGGGAACATTAATAGGCTGATGATGTGATGTGATGTGAATAAATTTTGATGGCGCCTTATAAGAGGCGCAGGAGCAGTGTTGCCACTTGACAGATCAAATTAATTTTATATCAAACAATTTGGGAATTATTCTTTAAGTACCACAAATATTATATCTAAGGGCGAAAGTTTGTGAGTGTGTTTGTTACTTCTTCACCTCAGAACGGCTGAACGGATCTGGATTAAATATGGCAAAGAGATTTATCCCGGGAATATGTTCACTCGGAATAATTTTCAACTTTCATTTTCGAATTTTTCAACATAAAACAGAAGTAGAATTTACGTGAAGTGAAAGCGTCAACCATAGGGCGCTGAAAGAAAATCGCGTTCTTTCCTGATCAAGGGCCAGGGTCGGCGCTGGAAAGCAAAACAATGGTAATGACTTGTGACGTCAGACAATTTGCGATATTTGGATGCGAATGTTTAGCACAGGATCGGGCGGGATGGTTAGTCATCAGGTGAGATGGTGGTCAAGCGCGAGCCCATACAAATATGTGGAGAACATTCTCAATCTCATATTTTTCTCTTTTAATTAGACTTTTTACAATGTTTTTCAATCATCTTTATAGCCCTTTGCTAAGAATAGTTACAGCACTGATAACAACATTTGTGCCACATGTTAAATTTAGTGTTGTTAGACATTTTTTTGATTTTTTATTAATTTGTTTTTTTTTACTTTTGTATAGATTCTTTTACCGATTGTTTTGTGAATGTGTGAACATTATAGGCCTTCTAGATTTCTAGATGATTGTTAACTTTTTATTTCGTTTTACTTTTTTTTATTTTTTTTTATTTCGTACGACTTATTGTCGAGCCTACGTTGTCCCCCCATATGCAAGTACTAATGCTGTAACATGGAAATATTGTAAAACCAAACAAATTTTTAAAAGAGTAACCATGGCGTTTCTTGCCGGTCCTTCTCCATAGGAAACGACTAACCCGAACCGTGCACCTTTTGTCGACGTTTTACTTGCCCATGTAGGCCTATGTAAAATAAATAAAAAATATATTGATTTTGATTATGTATGATAAAAACAAAATGCGTTTTTCCAGCTGTGAGATGATGGAGGTTTTATATTATGATGAATAAAACCGGCTCATATCTTCACACTAATACAACAAAGGCAAAAGTTTGTGTGTGAGTGTGTGTGTGTGTGTTTGTATTTTTGTTACTTTTTCATCTTTGTTTGTGTCTTCACGCTCAAACGTCTGGACGGATCTGGATGAAAATTGGCACAGAGATATATTATAGTCGGGAATAGTACATAGGATATCTGGGGATTGGTTCCCTCGGTATAATTTTTGACAATCACGCGGGCGAAGCCGAAGGCAGAAGCTAGTACTATTATAAACGTGAAAGTTTGGGAGGATGGATGGATGGATGTTTGATGTTACTCTTTTACGCAAAAACTACTGCATGGATCTTGATGAAACTTTACAGAAATATAGCTTATACATCAGAACAACGCATAGGAGGTAATGTTTGTGAGTTTGTGGGTTTGTGAGTATGTGACGTTGTAGGGGGTAATCTCTGGTTCTACTCAACCGATTTTAAAAATTCTTTCACCAGTAGAAAGCTACATTATTTCTGAGTGTCATAGCATTTAACATATTTAAAAAAACAATAGAAATCGTTATGAAAATTGCAATAATGTAACCCAAAGTACAAAATGTTGCCTGTAAAATTCATTCTTTGGCGAGCGCTGAGAAACCTATTGATGATACATAAAACATGCCGTTGGCAAGGTAGGCTGGGTAGGCAAGGTAGCCAGTTGACGGGAGCGAAGCCCCGGAGGTCAGCTAGTAATTTAACTATAAAGATATTGGGAGAAGTACTAATACTACGGTGGCGGAGCCGCTGGCAACAGCTAGTTAGAAATAATTCGCAAAATAGAAAGCTGTAAATATTTTACTGCGTATGAATAATTGCAGTAAGAATGCTAGAATAATGCAGTGCTCAAACGCTATGCAACTAACTATTCGCCATGATTCATTCTAAGTCTAATAGGTACGGTTCTTATCACAAAACCACTTCAATAACATTAATTTTTCCTCAAGTGCTCAGAATAGTATTTCCCCTATACCTACCCTACTTACTACGTATCTTTGTTAATGATGTCGGTTGAGGTTCAGTGTCATCTATGATAACAGGTATAGGTAGATTCAGACGTAATTCATCATCTGCCTAGCCTTTTCCCAACTATATTGGGGTCGGCTTCCAGTCTTACCGGATTCAGCTAAGTACCAGTGTTTTACATGGAGCGACTGCCTATCTGACCTCCACAACCCAATAACTGCAGGGTAACACGGTACCCCTTGGCAAGACTGGTGTCAGATCTCAAGCTTCTGACTACCCGTAACGACTGTCAAAGATCTTCATATAACAGCCGGGACCAACGGCTTAACGTGCTTTCCGAGGCACGGAGGAAACTCGGTATGTTGGAATGGTCACCCATCCACGGACCGACCTCGTTAAGCGTTGCTTAACCTTGATGATCGACCCGTGCGGCTGTTATTATTTAGCCACGAGATCCTCCGAGATTCAGACGTAATTACGGCTGTAAATACCTTTTGCGCTGTTCAGACCCCTCACTCTCGTTGTCATAATGTAAATTTGTTATTTGCGCCTCGAGTGTTCCGAGCCGCCCTTAGGTTTGATTCTACCAATAACTAGTTCACGTGTTTTGCAGATAAAATATCCCCTCGTCCCCTCCTGAAACGTGTGCATCCACGTGCTTATTCAATTAACCCTACTTAATCTCTTATCATTTTATTTACCATTGCGACTCAGTGTAGATGTATCTAATCTGTTTATTTACTTACCTGATATAAGGTCAAATATCTGCTACATGGTTTTTGAAGTGCCTTATCTTTTAGAAAGGTTTGCAAATCAATAACATCAACACACACATCACATTATCAGCCTATTAATGTTTCCACTGCTGGGACACAGGCCTCCTCTCTGTGAGAGGGAATGGGCCATTATCCACCACGCGGGCCCAGTGCGGGTTGGTGGATGTCACATGTCTTTGAATTTTTGGTTCTAGGACTTGCCTGACTTTCTTCGCGATGTTTTCCTTCACCGTTTTGAGAGCAGTGGTGATGAAATAATTTACACAAAGTAAAGCGCCTGCCTGGGCTCGAACCCACGACCTACAACTTGTAAGTCGCGGCCGATACCACTGGGCCACCGCTGCTCAGTGTGCTTAGTGCGAGTTTTTTTAACGTACTCACTCGTGATAACGTAAACGATCTCTTATGTCAAAATGTATACAAAAAAGAGGTTTTGCTTTGCCGTCACCAGGCGGCGCTTATCCAGTTTAAATACAAATTGGCGTTAACGTTAACGCGATTGAGCGTGAGTAAAAACTCGCACTAAGGCCTCTGATCGCAACTTGCAGAAGTGTGAAGTGATCATGCAAATCACTAGAATAATATTAAATAAAATATTATAAAGAGGCAAGATTTTTTGTTTGTTTGTACCGAATAGGCTCCGAAACTACTGAACCAATTTGAAAAATTCTCTCACCAATAGAAAGCTACATTATTCCTGAGTAACATAGGCTATTTTTAATTCCGAAAATGGGTCCTGTGGGGTGGTCCACGGGAGCGAAGCCGCGGGCAACAGCTATTTTATATTAAATAAAGATGTTAATTAATAAAAATTAATTGTTATTTTATATCCAAACAGATCTTTCGGCCGCCACAAACAGACATCGATACCGTCAACGCAAGGTTTCGGAATGGGGACCCAGTGTACAAGCATCCTATGATACCTGGATATGAAGGTATGAATAGACAAATGCTTCTTCTACACTGAATTGTATCCTCTAGAAGACGTGACGTAAGCAGAGCTGTAGAGAAAGCTCTCCCTCACCTCATTGACGTATTTGTTTATTTTGCCCCTGTTATTAGCACCAGGCCTGACTAGACCCTAAGGCGACCATGACAAAAACGGACAGTCCACTCTCGATTTCTCATTACTTAAAAGATTTTTTTATACTAGCTCGGTAAGACCACTTTCCCGTTTTAATTAAACCCTGCTCTGAATTTTGTTTTCAAGAACTGAGAGATAAGGGTACACTAGTCGACGGCACGAACTATTTTGTGCGCGGGGTTAAAATGCATTTTATATCAACCGACAACACGTGCGGAAGAGATAGATGCTGTGATGAGCAGTAGGAAGCTAGTTCGCGTACGAATACACACTTTTGCAAATTTGTAGCGAAATGGATAATGATTTAGGACGAAACCGAACGCACGAAATTTTATAAACAGACCTTTGGCAGTCTAGATATCATGAAAAAACTACTAAATCTATCTGTTCAAAATAAAATTATTTGCAATGTTTGCAATGTTGACTAATATATCCCTCTAAGGAGGCAGTTTTGCAATTTTCCGTCTTCTTATGGTATTTATTCGCTCCCAAAAATGTGTTAAAATTTGTGTCGAAATGTGGAAATTCGACGCTCGTAACTTTCAAACATTTTCTTTTTTTACTTTTTTGCTTCCATACAGGGCTAGATAATGATGAGACAAATTGATATCACTTTTTATTTTGAACGTACATCGTCAAACAGTGCAATAATCCCTAGACTACGTTTGTATGGAAGAATTTTCGACTAGTGTAACCTTAACGTTTTTATTTTGCGCAAAAACTTAACCGCATTATGGAATTCGAAAAATCTCACTGAACATGTTATTCAAATACAAAATCTCATATAAACTAAGTGAAATCTCAAAGAATTTGTCTCGAATTAACTCGATCTCGATGAATCAGTTTGGTATGAGTCACTTTAGACCGGTCCGAGCCTCCAAGGCATGCCAACGTTTCCTGAGAACTTAAGGTCCACAGATGTTTACCTACATTCGCTATTACTGTTAGGACGCGTAGGTAGGTACATTTCACAATAAAGAGAATTGAAGGGAAATCCATTCAATGTGGTGTTCTTTGAGATAATAAAAACTTTTGTAATGTTGTACGCCGCTCTTGACTTACGGTTACAGTTAAATGGCTATTTGTTTTGGCTGTTTTGCTGTGTTTCTTATGGTACAATTAGACAATAACCCAGTAGGACTCAAGAGATATTAGGGAAGACAATATGTTTTCACATCATCCTAGACTAGACCTGCCCAATATTGTGTCTAAAACGTGTGTCGAGAAGTTCTGAAGCTTAGTTTAATTTAACGTTCCTACTCCAGCCTACATTACTTTGGTTGGTCACATGACGAAGACATCTTAGAAAATGACGCCCTGCTAACCCTGGTTTACTCTCGCAGCATTCTGTGACTTGACCATTGAATGTAGGAGGTGGGTATGAGTAATTGTTTAAAGCCTACGGTTCAAAGCTGCACTATTTACGTAGGCAGCTGCTAGTGGCTATTAATTCGCCATAGATTTGCATATACAGTCGTTGTCAGACAGGCCATATTGCTGAACTGACTGTTAGATTGTTTGAGCGTTGATTAGATACCAGAACGATATTGCAGTAGAGACAGCAAATCAACAGTGCAATACTCGCACAACAACGTATTGTCGAGGTGCGAACCCAAGCAGTCTAAAGTGAGATGTCAAAACATAAATAAGTACTATAATTTGTCAACTTAGGGATAATAAGGTACTTCCACATTTATGTAGACAGAGTTGAAGATAAAAAGCGATCGCATCGAAGGTCGAAGGTATTAAGTTGTGGCGATAGTGATGCTCTGCGGCTTTTCAGCGTTTTGCATCGACTCCGATCGCATCGAAGGTCGAAGGTATTAAGTTGTGGCGATAGTGATGCTCTGCGGCTTTTCAGCGTTTTGCATCGACTCCGATCGCATCGAAGGTCAAGTTGTGGCGATAGTGATGCTCTGCGGATTTTCAGCGTTTTGCATCGACTCCGATCGCATCGAAGGTCGAAGGTATTAAGTTGTGGCGATAGTGATGCTCTGCGGATTTTCAGCGTTTTGCATCGACTCCGATCGCATCGAGGGTCGTAGGTATTAAGTTGTGGCGATAGTGATGCTCTGCGGATTTTCAGCGTTTTGCATCGACTCCGATCGCATCGAAGGTCAAGTTGTGGCGATAGTGATGCTCTGCGGATTTTCAGCGTTTTGCATCGACTCCGATCGCATCGAAGGTCGAAGGTATTAAGTTGTGGCGATAGTGATGCTCTGCGGATTTTCAGCGTTTTGCATCGACTCCGATCGCATCGAAGGTCGTAGGTATTAAGTTGTGGCGATAGTGATGCTCTGCGGATTTTCAGCGTTATGCATCGACTCCGATCGCATCGAGGGTCGAAGGTATTAAGTTGTGGCGATAGTGATGCTCTGCGGATTTTCAGCGTTATGCATCGACTCCGATCGCATCGAAGGTCGAAGGTATTAAGTTGTGGCGATAGTGATGCTCTGCGGATTTGCAGCGTTTTGCATCGACTCCGATCGCATCGAAGGTCGAAGGTATTAAGTTGTGGCGATAGTGATGCTCTGCGGATTTTCAGCTTTTGCGTCGACTCCGATCGCATCGAAGGTCGAAGGTATTAAGTTGTGGCGATAGTGATGCTCTGCGGATTTGCAGCGTTTTGCATCGACTCCGATCGCATCGAAGGTCGTAGGTATTAAGTTGTGGCGATAGTGATGCTCTGCGGATTTTCAGCGTTATGCATCGACTCCGATCGCATCGAAGGTCGTAGGTATTAAGTTGTGGCGATAGTGATGCTCTGCCAATTTTCAGCGTTATGCATCGACTCTGTGTTAATTTTATTTGATCCTTTGTTCGATCGGTATACCAATTCAAGAGATCATAAAAAGTAGCTCGACATCTCAGTTAGAAATTGAACTGTGCGTTTACTCTTGGAAATAGTTACGAATGTACACTTTATAGACTTCTCTCCAAAGTGCCACTAAATCATTCAAAGCTGTTCTATATTTCATACATTAATGATAACTGTCATAAATAACGACCGCCTGATTTCTTCCACAAGACAACTGTCTTTATATCAAGATGAATGTACTAAACAGATGTCTGGTGACCTAAAATTCTAGCAGATCATTGCCCATATTTTAGAACTTAGACTCGTTCATATTGTAGACTAGAAACGGCGTAGTTTCATTGCTTATGATATTTTTTCTATCGTCCTTTATTGAGGGTCGAGATAAGCATGGAATGGTGCACACAAGAGCGAATTTATGCACACAGATAAAGTATTTAGTGTAGCTGCTACGCTACTAGACTCAATGCACACAAACACGAATATTGCACACTTATAAAAGCATATAAATAAGTGCACATGATCAAAGATTTTCTTGAAACGGAAAACGTTCCCAGTGTTGTCTCCCGTGTGTCATAAAGTCTAAGGCCTACAAAATATGTGCATGATTTTAGAATAAAACGGTACTTGTTCTTTATCAATCGGTGCTCCAGTTATGTCATGGACTCTTGGTATCTGATGGCGAGCAGTTGTTTTGTGACTAGCGTTCGTGAAACTAACGGGCAGTGTTTTATTTAGTGTTTATTATACAGCTATCGTGGATCGGCACTTAGTTTGGTTGTAGTCATTTTATATACCTTTCTAAATGTTTAGTTGAAGATGCAGGTGTTTGTGCACTTGAAAGGGGCCAACGACAGAGCTATCCAGCAGCCGAACTGCGTAAGTATATTATCCAAAGCAAAAGAATCGATTCTTTCCCAAAACCGACTTTACGCATTACATATTGATACGTAAAGTCGTTTTTGGGAAGGAATCGATTCTTTTGCTTTGGATAATATACTTACGCAATTCGGCTGCAGGTGGCCACATAGTGGAGATAAAATTTGAGTAGAATAACGCGTAAAGAAGAACAATAATGTTTAGGGTAAAAGACTTTGGCATTAATCGTAGATTTGTAATCTAACTAAGAAGGAAAACCACCCAGTTAAAAGGTATCTAACTAAAATGATTTCAAAAATATAGGATTCCTCCCTCGACTGAACAGTCACTTTGGCCAGCGATACACTGTCGCTGCAACAGAAGCCCTGTCAGAATTTCAAAGAGTACAGCTCAACCAGAGAGCAGCAAGAAACCAGTTAGAAAGAGTGGTTGACTTACAAGCCGGGAAAGGACAGCCTTGGGATTTGGTCGACAGATACGTAAGTCCTAAGGAGTATTTTGAAAACACATGCAAGCAAATTGAAATTATAGAAATCCGTTTGCTTTTGAACATATTGCGAGAGAGCATAAATAAACATCAAGAATAGAATCAGTAAGAATGGAGATGGATAAAGAAAGAAGAATGGACGGAGATGAGAAAGAACACCAGAATAGAGCCGAAGTAGAGCAGAAGAAGAAGTTTCTAATAAATAGTGCCAGCCAGTATACCAACGTTTTCCACATCCACAGTCCGCGACAGCCGAGTTCAAGCTCCCATTAGTCACAGTGAGACCAGAATGTGCAGGAATATTACGAGACGTGCCCATGGACGAACCAAAGCTATCCCCAGCATCGCATTCTGTTAGTCCCTTCTTCATGGAAAACGGACATCCTGACAAATACATCAAGAAAGGTGAGAATAACAAGGATAGAATGCTCATTTGTGTATCAGGTTGTGATGACAACTCGTCACACTAGCTATCTCGTCGCTATCTCTAATATTTCCGAGCTCGTCTCAAGCCGTATTTCGTCTCTTTCGCAACTCGCCCGACGCTTATGAGCATGAAATATTTAGGAAAATTCAGGAACTGACAGCAAGGAAAGGCTTAAGCGCTCAACCACGGCCTTCCGGAGAGACCGGATCTGTGGCCTAATAGCCCGTGCGTCGGACACGTATCTCTTAGCTACAGTGCTGTCGTCTGCATACCCAATGGTTTTTAGCAGAACGTTTATGTGGAGCAAGAACAATGTTGCTGAGAGTACCGACCCCTGAAGGACCCCGGCATTAATATCCAGTTAATCTGACCTCGTATTGCATCGGGGACCACTTTACTTTATAATTATGTACATTACTGTTTATTGATCAAATAAAAATAATAAAATATGTTTATTTCTCACCACAATATTACACAATACATCATTTAGAATGCTTTAACAAGCTTATTACTATTGTGGGAGACTGGTGCTTAAACATATGCGTCGGACGAGTTGGGAAAGAGACAAAATACGGCTTGAGACCATGGACTTAATATTATGTTAAGTTCATGCTTAAGACAAGTTGGAAAACTGACTACAGGGGGTGACCATAAGCTCTTACAGTAAGGTTATTTTGAGATCGCGTAAGTGACAGATGTAGGTATATGACTTGTATACATCTGTCACTTACGCGATCTCAAAATAACCTTACTCTAAGAGCTTATGGTCACCCCCTGGTACAAAGTGACATATATTAATGAAAGAGACCTATTATATATAGCGACGAAATAGCTAGTGTGTATCAAACTACAACACAACCTCCTCCTCCTTCCTCCTCCTTTTATAAAACCTTTTTGCGTGGGAAGCATTTTTGTGACACTAGCCGTCATTTTCTCGTTTATTTTAATGTTTTTCTTTCGTTACTTATTTAGGTTACGTAATATTTTTTATTTAAATGTCCTACGGAAGAATACACGGCTCTTTTGTGCGAAATCAAATATGGGGGTTTAATCCGTCGGAATCAGTGCGTAAGTTCGATAAACTTAGGCACCTATAACAATTCGGAGTCTTGGAGATTTCTAGTGAACGATAAATGCCGAATAATTAAATGATGAGCTTTGTGTCTTTGTTTGAAGGTTTTGCGGGTCATGTTCCATACGGTTTCCAAAGATTCGGTGAGTCTTCTAAGAAACTTACAAACTCAGCGCTTTGTGACTTTTCATCAAACTACAGACGAAGACAGAGTACTGAATGGGCACCAGTAAACGTAGTCAAGTAAGTTTCAAACAATAACGTAAGTGGAATAATGTACATTTATAAGAATAGCAAGTAAGAGTAATTGTGTTTTTTTTTTTTTTTTTAAGAATTATGTATTTATTTGTAAAATTATTAAAGTTATTTAGCTACGTTTTTGAGCGATTTTTTTATCGTTTATGAACGAGTGTCTTGATGACCTCTTAGTTGTCAGTGTCACTGTCAAAATAGTTTCTGTCAATGTCGAAGTAATTGCTGTCAATGTCAATCAATGTCATAGGTGGAATCAAAGAGGCCACACGCGCAATTTATTTATTTTCGTTGTATCTTGAATAAGAAGTAATAAACACTCACAAAATGGCAAAAAAGAAACTGATGCCAAACCTCTCTAAAGAGGAGAAAATGGTGATGGTGATATCTGAGATAATACAAGAGTTATTAGTGGCACATCGTCAGGGCAAAGATGTTAACCTCAACAAGATGAAAACAAGGATTTCCTCGAAGTATGGACTGGGGACTTCGCCTAGACTGGTGGATATAATTGCGGCTGTGCCTGCTGATGCTAAAAAGATTCTGTTGCCTAAGTTGAAGGCTAAGCCTATTCGTACGGCGTCAGGTATTGCTGTTGTCGCGGTGATGTGTAAGCCCCACAGATGTCCTCATATAAACTTTACTGGTAACATCTGTGTGTACTGTCCCGGTGGTCCAGACTCTGACTTTGAGTACTCGACACAGAGTTACACAGGCTATGAGCCGACATCTATGAGGGCGATCAGAGCGCGGTACAACCCGTACCTACAGACGCGTCACAGGGTCGAACAGTTGAAGCAACTCGGTCACAGTGTAGATAAAGTTGAGTTCATAGTGATGGGTGGCACTTTTATGAGTCTCCCTGAAGATTATAGAGACTATTTTATAAGGTAAGTGGTTTCAAAGTTAGAGGCATAAGTAATACAGATTCTTATTAGTCTCCATCATGACACTTATTGGCTTCTTTTGCAATTTTCCTAATTAATTAGTTATTTATGCATTGTTCAATATTATTTCAGGAATCTCCATGATGCCCTCTCAGGCCACACTTCAAGCAGTGTTGCCGAGGCTGTGAAATTCTCTGAGAAGGCTAAGACCAAGTGCATTGGTATCACAATAGAGACAAGGCCAGATTACTGCCTGCAGAGACACATGAGTGATATGCTTAACTATGGATGTACAAGGTCAGTCAAATAAAAACATAAAAATATTTTACTTTAAATGTTGAATATAAGTCATTGTTTTATATTCAACATTTAAAGTAAAATACTGTCTGAAAATTCTTCGATGAAGGAAATTGAAAAAAAAAAACAGGCCAAGTGCATGTCCGACTTCACACATGTAGGGTTCCATACCAATTTATCAATATGTTGGTGTTTGTTAGTAAAATATATGTAATATTAAACATTATCATCAAATTTCAAGTTCATAGGTCAATGTGAAGTTAAAAAATTCTTTGGAACAAAATGTGTGACAGACAACACACAGATAGACGGACACGTCAGTGACAGCAATAGTTTTCCGTTTGGACCCTTTGGGTAAGGAACCCTAAAAGCAACAACAAAGAGGTTGCCCATGGTTTCCGATAAGAGTCATCTTACAAATTTATTTAATTTGTCAATAAAAGACTAGAAAATATTTTGGTGTACAATAATGTCCATTCTTCTGTATTATAACAGGTGTTTATAATACTTGAAAATACATAGCTAGTAGTAAAGAAATAAATATTGTTTTATAACATTTCAGGCTTGAAATAGGAGTGCAGTCAGTATATGAGGACATTGCCAGAGACACAAACAGAGGACACACTGTGAAAGCTGTTTGTGAGAACTTTAACCTGGCCAAGGATGCTGGATATAAGGTTCTATTCCTCATGATAAATATTTTGTCATAATGTGGTATTCCTAAAAATGGGTATAATCATTTCTGTCTGTTCTATTATATTTCAAGTGTTATTGAGCAAGAAGTGCAATAATGATAAATAATCAGCAAAAAAAATCACGTTCATATGGTAGTCCCACTTTAAAAAATAGTTTATTCTGTTTTTAGTATTTGTTGTTATAGCGGCAACAGAAATACATCATCTGTGTTTCAACTGTCTAGCTATCATTGTTCATGAAATACAGCCTGGCAACAGACAGAAAGACGGATCTTGGAGTCTTATTAATAGGGTCCTCTTTTTAAACCTTTGGGTAAAAATTTAATGACACTTTTTCATCGAGTGTCATATGATAATGATTTAAAAATTTAATGCCTTTGCCTCTAAAAATTTAATGACACTATTCCATCAAGTGTCATATAATAATGATTTATCTCAATTACAGTCTACAAGCTTATCATTTAGATTGCATTCATAGTTGTTTAATGATGTAAACATAAATAGGTCATCACTATTCATAATAATTTTAGGTTCCTTTCAAGAGCAAAATAAATACAATGATTCTTTCTACTTTCAGATTGTAGCACACATGATGCCAGACCTACCAAATGTAGACTTTGAGAGAGATGTAGAACAGTTCATAGAGTTCTTTGAGAACCCTGCCTTCAGGGCTGATGGGCTAAAGATTTATCCCACACTGGTGATAAGAGGAACTGGTCTGTATGAGCTGTGGAAGACTGGAAGGTACAGAAGTTATCCTCCGTCGACTCTTGTTGATCTGATCGCTAAGATATTGGCTTTAATTCCGCCTTGGACTAGAGTTTATAGGTAAGTCTTTATAATTTGCTCTTGCCAATATTATAAAGAGGAAAGATTTTTTTGTTTATTTGTGTGTTTGTACCGAATAGGCTCCGAAACTACTAGACCGATTTTATAATTTCATTCCGCTATGGAAAGCTACATTATTCCTGAATAACATAGGCTATAAATTATTTTCAAAATATTAGAGATCCTTATGCAAATTGCAATAATGTAACCCAAAGTAACAAAATTTTGTCTATAAAATTTTTCATTATAAAAAGTCTGTGAGAGAATATATCTCACAATCATAGTTAAATCACAATAGCAGCTTTTGTGTTCTAAAATTTAATTAGATCGCTGGTAGAAACTTAAGTTGGTTACATTCGTATTGTAGTATTAAAACTTATTCAAATAAATAGTTTTACAAATTTCTAGGTAGGTAGCCAGTTGACGGTAGCGAAGTCGCGGGGGTCAGCTAGTCTGTTATAATTTTAAACTAAAATTACGAAGTTAATTAGTTACAAAGTTCAGACATTTGAAGAAATGGCGTGCGATTGGAAATGTCCAGCAGTGAACTGCTTAGGTTTATGATGAAGCCAAATAAGAAATAAGCCCCAGGAAATTCAACATTATTGGATAGAATTGTATTGACATTGATTAATATTAATGGGTTGAAAGGTTATATATTGATACTCATGTGCCTTGTAATGATCTAATTGAAATAAAGGATTTATGTTGACTTAGAGTAGGTAAGGCAGGGCAGAGAGAGATAGACATGTTGAAGTTGGGGTCTTTAAGTCAAGAGTGAATTGGTTTTTCTAGGCAAGCGTGCTTCACTGTCAACCACATCATCGCTTACCATCAGATGAGATAGTGGTCAAGCGCAAGCCTATAGATAATAATAAAAATAAAAAATGTTTTAGTCTAGTTTGACAAATATTGCAGCCCAAGCAAATATTTAGCCTGACTGATACTTAACTCTTTTTAATTCTGCCGTCCTCTAACTAGAAGGCCGTTAAGCCCAAAAAGTCATTTCCGAGTAAATGACAAAAAACGCGGGAATCGTTGTATCTTAAAAACTATGATACTTAGGTTAATGATTGTAAGACACATCAGTTGATATTTAATTATATTTGTCCTAAATAATCGTTTCTGTTCAGAAACTCTTATTAATTACTTTTAAAATATTTTTTTCTAATTTTGTTAAGTATGTTATCCAGTTTTTTCATCTTATTACTGTACTATACGGCCGTTAACCATACCTTAGCGGCTTTTTAGTGAAGTAATTTGCTAAAAAAAATTGCCTTAATAATTTTTTATTAAATTTGTTCATAAATACTTACCTAAAAAGTTGTTAAGTGACATAACTGCTTTATAGCCATGACATTCGCTTCGATTTCAATTTCAATAACTTTCCTAATGAGCGTTTACGGGGCTTTAGATGCTTTTAAGCTAATTGTTGCCAATGTTGTGCGTAACTTTTCTAAAATCTTAACTACTTTACTTAACTAAAAGGGGGCTAAAAATATTTCGATTGTGGTTAACTTCTTTATAGTTTAGCATTCAATATGGGAATATCTGAGAAATTATAGACATCTTTAAAAATTAAAATTTTATTTCAGCATTTAAAAGTTACTTAGGTTAAGGTTAAAAACGGGCTGGTTTCCGCAACTCCATGACCAAGCACGTATTTTGGGTTTAAAGTTATTTAAAAGAAATATAATTAATTTAATAGGCAATAATCAACTTATAACTAATTAAAATCTTAAGGTACGATTCCATCAAAATAGTGTGCAGCACATTTGTTAACAAACACTTTGTGTAAAACGCCAGCATTGCACGTACCAAGCTGGTATCGCGTTTAGCCTATGTCTCTACTGGCAAGGCTGTGTGTAACTTTTGTAAGCACACAGTGTAGCACACTTGTGCACGAACATATTCACTGATCAGTGTTTTCTGCCTTCATTAGTTCAGTTGTTAATATGGATGGGCAGGAAAACGAGAATCCGAAAAAAAGCTGCGGTTTTCTCTTCGGTATTGAGCCAAAATAATCTTCCATTTTCTCACTACCTCATGACTGAGGTAGTGAGAAGAGTTGGCTCAAATTTTCAATTGTGACTTGACAGTCACAATTGAAAATTTGAGCCAACTCTTGAGTTGCGTTTTGTTTTTTGTTTCTTTTTTTATAATCATTGTCATAATCACTCCGGTAGCGGTAGCGGAAGCAAGACTGAGTTCACGAACAACAAGTGTGTATAGTAGTCGCTAAACTTCTGGGCCGCCCTGCAGTTTCCGATGCACAAGGCACGAATCAGTGATGTTTTTGTATGAAATTTACTACTGCGCTGCCATTGTAGCCAACTTCAGGGCGGCCAAGAAGTTTGGCGAGAACTATATTTTTTACTATTCTTCTCTGTTACTTTGTGATTGTTGTTGTTGTTTTGTGTCTATGTCAAATAAATGTTTTCTATTCTATTCTTCTTTTCTAAAATCACGAGCAAAAACTCGAGGTTTTCAGCATTTAGGAACTGAACACTATCTAAATTTAAAACAGTAACGAGGTATAAAAAGGCACATATTTAGAACACTAAGTAATAATTGTTTTAGAATATAATAAACACATTTACTTAGTGACTCTATTTTATTTATTGATGACATTCATTGTCATCACGAATAATGGGTAGGTAAATGTATTATTTATCAGTGATAACGTTTTCATTATATTTAATTTTCGTTATTTTACAATTTCTTTAGGATGCACTCGTAATTTAATTGATATTTGAGGATATTTTAGAAACTTGTCGTTTAAAAACTTCAAAGTTATATAATCTTCAGCAAAATTATTTTTATAGTGTCGATCGAAGCTCGATCTTATGAAATACACCTCAGTCATGTGTCTGAGATATGCCCTTGGATTCGCGTTTTGGATGCGTCGCTCTGATACATTTATATATTAACGATAGTTGATAAAGACTTGTGGCTGCTAAGACTTCAAAATAACTTTTGCATTATTAGCCGAGGCCATCTTCGAAATCAGCGAAGTCGTAAATTCGCCTTTTTTGTCATTGAAAGTTCAGCTTGGTGCTGGAATTGTTCGCAACTCATAAAGGTATGTCCTGGCTCAAAATAATATAGTATTATTAGTTCTGTGGCAATCACGTCATTATTGATAATGTCAGCTAATATGGATGGATTGTAACATTGTTTTTTGATTATTCAACTTCTGGTCAAGGTTTTCAAGCTTCGCTAGGTACATAATGTTTTTGATCCTTCGAGGGATTCCGGATTGCCTGAAATAAATTATTGACTATGTAAGTGAACATAATTTTAACTGTAGAATCGATGCTAAAAATCTTCAGTTTCTATCAAACAATACGGAAAAGAATGTACGTGAATTAATTGTGTCTTTTTTTCGTACTATTTAGAGATTATTTAAACTAATAATAATATTTACAAATTTGTACTACAATCATTATTATGTTGTAAACTTACCTTGTCTAAACCGTGTGCGACGTTGTACCAGAACGTGGCAGTCGGTGCTCCGGGTGGAAAGATTGAGTCCTACGAGATGACCCACCCCGCTCACTCCCGGAATGAACGCAGCGCGAGAGTCGGCTAACTGCCTTTTAGTTAAGCAATGAGGCTTAGCTGCTTTGTAGCTTAGCAAAATCCAATTTCTTTTCGCTGTTTTCATCAAACAGGCAAGAATTATTTATAAAATGCTTAACTAAAAAAGCGTTACGGGAGAATAACTGCAAATAAGTTAAGTTTTTCATTGAAACTATTCTTTAAATGCTTAACTATAAAGTAGTTATAGTCCTTTTGCGTCTATTTAGTCAAGAATGATCAGATAACGTTCTTGTAGTTAAGCAAAAGGCTAGAAAATAATCATCACATCGGGCAGTTAAGGTTTTTTAAAGTACATTTAGCGAAGAAGTGTGGGTTAGACGCTTTCAAGTGATGGAATCGTCGTAAATTATGTTACTTAACGGCCTACAACAATTTCATATCTTTGGAACTATTTACATTTCAGACATGTTTCTTATACAGAAAGATAGAGAATTTTGAACTCTGTCACTCTCTATTAAAAAGTAAAAATTGACCATTTGAGGGTTAACGGCTTTCTAGTTAAAGGACGGCAGAATTTTAGGGTGTACACCCACAGAACATGAAAAAAAACCTCATTTCTCAACTAAAACAAAATATCCCTGTTTAATTGAATTTGTAATTCATGTTTTCAGAGTTCAAAGAGACATTCCAATGCCCCTTGTCTCATCAGGGGTGGAACATGGCAATTTGAGAGAGTTGGCACTCGCTCGCATGGCTGACCTGGGCACTGACTGCAGGGATGTCAGGACTAGAGAGGTTGGCATACAGGAGATACATAATAGGGTTAGGCCTTATGAGGTAAGTCTGCATCTGAGTGTAATGAATGGATGGTCGGCTGAAGTAACCAATAGAACAGTGGCTATTTAATTTAAGCAATCAAAAAGTGTTGGCGCAAATAACAGTCAACTTTAGTATTTTTCTCATACTCGTCACATTTACAGCCTGCACACACTGCTGGGTACAAGAAAATAAGAAGTGCATGAAAGACAAATCCCTTTAAATTTTTTTGGTACTGCCAAAAAATATTGGACGCTTTCATTGGTGAAGATACTCTGCAGGTCTTCGGACTCGGACTCGTTCTTTGCTTTACTTCACCTGCTATCACCGCGCTTTACTTTGAAAGTTGGTTTTTGCTAAATATGTACTTAATAATTTATTATTCATATTACTTGTTTCCAGGTAGAACTAATCAGACGTGATTACACAGCTAACGGCGGTTGGGAGACTTTCCTAGCATACGAAGACCCAGACCAGGACATATTAGTAGGTCTGCTGAGGCTCAGGAAGTGTGCTTCAGCCACATACAGGCCGGAACTGAAGCCAGGGCCGAAGGATAACTTCAAACAGTGCAGTATTGTTAGAGAGCTGCATGTTTATGGATCTGTCGTGCCGGTAAGTTGGTCAAGTAGTTTTGTAAGTACTGGATTCAATGGAAAACAGGATTGTATGTACATATAAAAAGTCTGTCTAATCTACAGTATTTTGGTTGCCTACATATAAATGCAAGGCGAGACATTGGCTCAGAGCATAGTGTAACACGAAATATGAAATGGGCCTTGTTTATAGTAATAGGTGAAAAAAAAGTGTGGACCTAAAGTTAACAGTACAGTATAATTTACTTGTGTTACTTGCAGGCTTGGTCTTATGTTATAGACCGGGGGTCACAAAATGGGGGACCGCGGTCCAGATCCAGACCTCCGACCTATTATGTGTGGACCTAAAGTAAATAGTACAATATAATTTACTTGTGTTACTTGCAGGCTTGGTCTTATGTTATAGACCGGGGGTCACAAAATGGCGGACCGCGGTCCAGATCCGGACCTCCGACCTATTTTGTGTGGACCTAAAGTAAACAATACAATATAATTTACTTGTGTTACATGCAGGCTCGGTATTATGTTATAGACAGGGGGTCACAAAATGGCGGACCGCGGTCCAGATCCGGACCGCCGACCTATTTTGTGTGGACCTAAAGTAAACAGTACAATATAATTTACTTGTGTTACTTGCTGGCTCGGTATTATGTTATAGACCGGGGGTCACAAAATGGCGGACCGCCGTCCAGATCCGGACCGCCGACCTATTTTGTGTGGACCTAAAGTAAACAGTACAATATAATTTACTTGTGTTACTTGCTGGCTCGGTATTATGTTATAGACCGGGGGTCACAAAATGGCGGACCGCCGTCCAGATCCGGACCGCCGACCTATTTTGTGTGGACCTAAAGTAAACACAATATAATTTACTTGTGTTACATGAGTCTCAATGTATGTAGGTAGGTAACCTACGTACATTGAGAATGTCGTCGAAATCCTCAGCAACATTTACTCTCCGTATCCTGATGGTGAATGGAGCAAAGAAGCAGCAAATGTTTTTGATAGTAATAAAGCTGTTCTCCAGACGGCGATTATTGTTTTCCAAGAAAATACAGTTTTACAACACAAAAATACGGAAGTTTCTTGTCAGGAGTTTTCAATTTTAACAAAGTAAATACATGTGACGATGTAAAGGCCGGCGAGGTGGACGGATTGGCTTTAAACCTTACGTACCGCAAAGGTCATTATTTTTAAGAAACTTACCCCAAATAAAAGTAATTGGGGACCCCTGTTATACTTAGACAGTTCAAATATTGTCAATCTTGAATTTGCACTTCTTTATCCATATTTGTTTTCAGTTTATTTATTTTATTGTCGATTTTTACTCATGTTGGTATTTTCAGGTAAATGCCAGAGACCCAACAAAGTTCCAGCACCAAGGTTTCGGCATGTTACTGATGGAGGAAGCTGAAAGGATTGCCAAGGAGGAGCATGGCTCCGACAAAATAGCTGTCATCTCAGGAGTTGGGACCAGGAATTACTATGCTAAAATCGGATACCATCTTGAGGGACCGTATATGGTCAAGATGCTCGTGTGACAATAAAGTTGTTTATAAATGATACGTGATTTTACTTTTAATACTAATTTATTGCCTTACCTATTTATTTATTTATTTAAGGCACATCAACAACACAAACATGGACTTATTACATTTCATGCGGTCTTATACTAGTATTTATGTCAATAACAGACGTGCACAACATTCACAAAAATAATATCACATAATACAAAAATTCAATAAAAATTCTAATTTACACAGAGGATGAATGAATTATAGGCAAAATTACAATATAATATAAATAGATGTCAAAATTTATGAATTTTAAAATAATAATATTTTAGATCAATTAAATGAAAACAATAGGCAAAATAAAATTGTATTAACTTAAAAATATAAAATGAATTATAGATAGCAAATATGTTTAGCTTTCTTTTCCAACAACTTCCGTTTGAGCCGAGCGGGGCGGTCATGAAAAATGTCTAGATCTAAAAGCTCACACCAAGCATTATATGTTGCAGGCAGCCTTGCTATTGGGGAATTCAACCCGAGATTCGATTTGTATCGAGGGACACTAAACACGTTGCTACATTTTCTCCGCGCATTTATTTTAGGAACGCATAACGTGATACGTTCCAAAAGTCCGTCGCATGACGTGGGACTCCGCACAATTTTTTGAAGAAACAGCAAGTCCAGCATGCGTCTGCGATGCAGAAGGATGCTTAGTCCGAAACGAGACAGTCTCTCCTCGTACGAACATCTCATGCACCAGGGGTAACAAATGCAAGATGCCTAGTAAACGACCGCTGAAGGGACTCGATACGGTCAGAGTGGACGGCATAATGTGGGTTCCAGACGACACTGCCGAATTCATTAGAAATGATTTGATAATTAATTAATTAGAAATGATTTGATAGTATGACGAAGGCAGACAAGTTGCAGATGGCGCCATTGTCCGTCTGGCCTCGTGCAAGTAAAACCACTAAAAGGGCTGCCAGACTAATATTCGCAGGAGTGATTTAGCTTAACCACGGGCACCCAACGCGATGAAAGGAAATTTGGTTCCAATAAATTGCTCTAGATGGTGTGATAAGCTTCGATTTGTTGAGTTTTGTGAAATATTAAGATTTTATAGAAACAATCATAAAAAAATATGTTCTTGTTTATTTAACTGTACTAAGCACAAAATTAAGGGATATTGGGCTCTTAATTCACATTTCAAAGATTATTTGAATGGATCATTTAAAATTGATTCCAATAGATGGTTTTAAATTTCTGAGGCATCCACTCGACTTTCTTAAATTTGTTTTGTAACACATTTTGGTACAATGAAACTAAAAACGTGCAATAAATACTATAAAACAAACTGTCGCTGTAAAAAAAAAGTATTCACGAACCGAGTAAACCCTTTAACTTGCAAAGTGGCTGGTAACACCATCTATATCCGTGGTACGGAACCGAACGCAATTGATGTTCTTAGAAAAATAATCAGATGAAAAACGCTAGATAAGTCGGCACGGTTTCTTCGTATGGGATGAGGCATCTGTATGCTTGTATTATATTATATATGGCTTAACTAAGCACATACATTTGGAACATGCGAGTTCACTACAAAAATGGGGCATAACTAAAAAGCATTCTTGCAACAGTGTCGACATGGCTGAATTCTGTAGGCTTAGTCACGGGGTCTCATTGCTAACAAAGAAAATGTGGTTCAAATAAATCTCACTAGATGGCGCAATATGCACCTGTCTGTTATTGAATGTATGTAAAATTAACATTTTCTGGAATTACAACATAAAAATTGTATGTTCTTGTTTAATCAACTCTCATAAGTACAAATTGTGGAATATTGAGCTCTTAATTCACATTTCAAAGATTATTTCAACGGATCACTTAAAATTGATGCCAATAGATGGCGCATTTGTAAATTTCTGAGGCATTACACTAGATTGTTAAAATTTGCATTGTAACACATTTTGGTTTAAAAAACTGTAAAAACGTGCAATAAAATACTATGAAACGAACCTTCACTGTATTTAAAGAAAAAAATATTCACGAACCTAATAAATCCTTTTACTTTCAAGTCGCTGCTACCACCATCTATCTATCACCGTGAAACAGATCCGAAAGCGTTCGATGTACAAAAAAATAACAAGATTAATCAGATGAAAAACGCTAGTTACGTCGGCACGGTTTCTTTGTACGGGATGAGGCATCTGTATGCTAGTATTATATTATCTGTGGCTTAGTGCAAGTTTTTACTCATGCTCGGTCGCGTTAACGTAAACGTCAATTTGCATTTAAACTGAATATATATGCGCTGTCTTGGTGACAGTAAGAGGCAACCCCCTTACAACTTCTTTGTATACAAATTGACAGAACAACGCGATCGAGTACATCGCACTATGGTCTGGCATTTTTTTTTGTCTGTGCTATCATCCAATGACTTCTCCCGCTCTGGGTGAAGCGGGAGGGTGTGTCAGACTTTTACTGACTAAAACCCACCCGTGTTCCTTCAGTTGCTTGTGCCAGGGCCGCGGTAACTCTGTTTCAAATTTATCCGCGACCCTGAATGGTCTGGCTATAGTATGGTGATTGCCTCTGGTGAAAATACTTTTAATTTGGAATCATCGATATGACGAAGAAAAATAATAGTTTAGTCTTGTGTTTGGCTTAATCCTCCCCACACATACTAATTATGACCTAACCCACATATAATATCCTTCCCCGCCTACAGGCCGGACCCCCCATTGTCCATCACCCCGACGGAGATCTACCACAAGCACGTCGGCATGCTGCCTAACTACGCGGGACACGTTCCTGGATGCATGTTCAGGTAAAATATAACATTTAAGGATGTCATCATACAATGAGGGTTTTCTGGAAAATTCACAGTAGGCGCCACTTTGGCAAGAGATATTTCACTTGGAAAATTTAACTTAAAACTCGATCAAGTTAACTGAGCACCCGAAATGTCAAACGACCTCGTCCCGTGAGCCATTAACGAGTCAGAGTGACATTGACATTTCGGGTGCCCACTTACGACATCACATGACGTCAATTTATCAAATGTCAAAGCGTTTTGACCGTAGATAGCACTGACTTCTACCTCATTGGTAGACAGTTTTGACCGACGCCTGGATGTGGACCTGACGTCTCAGTGCTGCCACCTATTTAGTGCACATTATTACTTAGTACTCATTTGTCGAGTTCAATTCGAACGTTTGTAAAGCTGCAGCGTTAGGCTTTCTTGCTAAACAGCCAAATATTTCATCAACATGGGTCTAACTCTAGACTTTGCCCACTATTTTGGAACCGGCTTCATTCTACCGGATGCATCTGAGTATATCAGTATTTTGCCTATCTGACCTTGACCAAGTAAAAGGGAAACAAGACAGGTATCTAATACTGATCAGATTTTCAGGCTTGATTGGGGTCGGCAAGTAATGTCAAGCGGGGTCCGGATAATGTTGCAATATTTTATCGAGTTTCAGAAAAAAAAAACTCATATGAACGCTGAGAACACGTTTTTTTTTTATCATTTCCTTTTTCATAATTCAATCTTTTTTTATTTTGTTTTGTAGTTCAGTAGTGTTTTTATTTGTAGGTGTAATCTGTATCAGATTAAACCCGTCAAATTCGTACCGATTTTGCAGGTACGGTCCTATTGATATTCAGTTTTAATAATATTTTCTTACAATGCCCCACTACTTTGAAAAGGGTTATTTATAATTTTGAACCATCTGGTTTTTAAATATAAAGGGTTTTAAACACCCGTTTTGACCGACTCTTGCGGTATGCTAGCCCTTCTGAGATGCAAAAATGAGTGAATATATACTATTATATTATACTAGCTGTTGCCCGTGGGTTACCCCACAGGACCCGTTTTCGGGGTTAAAAAATAGCCTATTGGTGAAAGAATTTTTTAAATCAGTCCAGCTGTTTCGGAGCCTATTCGGTACAAACAAACAAACAAAAGAAACTTTCCTCTTTATAATATTATAGTATATATAATACCAATATTATATTAAAACCCATATTTATATCTATGTCTTCTTATTTACAGGTTTGGGAAAACGTACGGGAATGACACAAGAGACGCTAAACGCTGGCTGCGCGGAGATTTCACCTCATAAAACCCAAATAACGTATGTCAGACAAGCAATACTGAACTTTATTATAAATACAATACGGTCCAAATCGAAAGTGATACATTTTGATGAAATCAATACTGTTTTATTTTGGAATTTATATTTGAAATAAAACAAACGAACAACAAGTCTTTCTTTTCCTTTTATATATATAAACACAACTTAAACAAGTGAGTGACATTATTTAAAAGTCTAGTTGGTTTGGTTCCAGCCAAATAAAAATATTAACACAAAAAATTTAAAATGTAAAAAAATAAAATATTAATTATCAGATATTAATAAGTATAACAATGTATAAAAATATTATTGTACTGTTTTATTTTGGAATTTATATTTGAAATAAAACAAACGAACAACAAGTCTTTCTTTTCCTTTTATATATATAAACACAACTTAAACAAGTGAGTGACATTATTTAAAAGTCTAGTTGGTTTGGTTCCAGCCAAATAAAAATATTAACACAAAAAATTTAAAATGTAAAAAAATAAAATATTAATTATCAGATATTAATAAGTATAACAATGTATAAAAATATTAATTTATATCACAATAATTATTTTTAATTCTTCGCGTTCCATTCCTTCATTAGCTTGTTGGCAAGTTTCAGGTTTTCGTCTTTCTGTAAACATAAATTATAAACATAAGCAAATCGAGTAAAACACCAAGCTGCAATCGACTGCATGCTATTATCTAGACCATAGATGGACTTGAAAACCTTTAACGTATCGTCAACATACAATTTAGGTATTAGGTCGTTTGTTCACGACTCGACACACGACACGACAAAATGTGGTCCCGATTTAGCGCTCCATTTATTCGAATGGACCGTTTGTTCATTGCAAGATACCGCACCATGCGCAACACGATTTCCAAAAGGTTTTCCGGCTATGTCGTCGATGCCTCTATGTGTCGCGACACCTTTAGTGGCTGTACAAACCAAGTATGGGCTTGTTGACGACACACAGCACCGCACGGCTCACGCGTGGTTTTTCATTCACGCGCTTATAAAACAATACAAGTTCACTGCAGAATCGTGTCGAGTGAACATACGATCGGACGACAGACCGTCTGCAGTGTGTCGTGTGTTAAAAATCGGGACCGCAAATCGTGTCGTGCTGTGCCTCGTAAACAAACTTCCTTATTGTTGGTTGAATCCTAAGGGTCGATTTCACCAATGTAACTAATCGCGATTAGTTCGACTAAACTCAGTTTATGCGAATACAGCGTTCGGATTGGAGAACGCTGAATTTGTATAAACTGAGTTTAGTCCAATTTACGTGATTAGTTTCAGTGGTGAAATCCGCCCTAAATACCTAACTGCATTTAAAGACGTACATTAATTTGACACAGGTACAGTCATAATCACGTTGCCATCAAACACAATTATTATACTAAACCTGCCTAGGCCAAACTAGCTAAGCCGAAATTATTTAGGCCTACATTAGTATTTTCCGACACGCGGAGGACAAACCAATTTGGCCTAGGACAAACTAGTTTGGCCGGTAACTTATACAATATTAGGATGAATGGTGACCCCCCAAACCAGATGTTTGCCTGCATCTTTAGGGACATCATTGCGATATGTTTGTAGATGATGTTTAATAATCACTATTTAATTTGCACAGCTCATAATACAAATGTGAGATCAATAACAATTAAATAACCAGATATCCATTATTAAAACAATATATAATAAGTAATACCTTTACTCACTCACAAAACATTATCAAATCAAATAATCAAGACGCAACAAAAATTAAATAAACATATATTCGAAAAACGTGAAAAAAATATACCGACATAACGGTTAGATATATTTATTTGTTCATAATTGATAAATGCTTAATAAAAACTGTTTAGTCCATCAAAACTTATTGGACAAGTATTTTTTGTTTTATCAAAACAATATAAAAATACAAAGCTAAAGGGCTGCAAAAATCAGGCGTGCGAGCTTGTGACGTCACTTCCAAGTAAAAAGTGTGCCAAGGCACGGAGTCCCAGCGGTAACGTAGAAAATTTGGTTCAAATAAATGGCACAAGATGGCGCGATTTGCTTCGATTCGTTATTAAATTGCGTGTAAAATTAACACTTTTTAGCATTTTTATTATTCTTCTAAGCACAAAATTATGGAATATTGGCCTCTTATTTCACATTTCAAAGATTATTTGAACGAATCATTTAACATTGATTGCAATAGATGGCGCGGTTTTTAATTTCTGAGCCATGCCATTCGATTTTTAAATTTGTATTGTTACACATTTTGGTACAATGAAACTGTAAAAATTTGCAAAAAATACTATAAAACAAATCGTCACTGTATTTAAAGGAAAAAATTGTCACAAACCGAGAAAACCCTTTTATTTGCAAGTCGCTGCTGCTAACAACCGAATGCGATCGAAGTACTTATAAAAATAGTCATCTTTATCAGGCGAAAACCGCTAATTTCGTCGGCACGGTTTCATTGTATGGGATGTATTCTAGTATTATATTATCTGTGGCCAAAGTGTGACTACACGCAAATTTTCAACGCACTCTATCGTCGTTATTTTTTGTTTACGTGACAAAAGAAAACATACGTATCCAATATTTTTGAGTTATCTAACTGACGGACAAAATAGAGTGTTTAGTAATCATCCGAATTTGTAAAGAAAATGATCTCAAAGAGTAATAAAATCTCTAAATAGGATGTCTTTACCTTGATGAAGCAGAACCTGGCGAAGTTCTCTCCGAGATGCTTGTGTCCTTCTGAGTAGAAGGCGGTGGGTGGAATGGTGAGTACGCCGGTCTCCTTAGCGAATTTCTTCGTAAACTTGTAGTCTTTGTACTTATCGGGTTCTGATGATAAGTCGATCTTGTTGGCTGTAAAGAATAAAAGTTTTTTTTTTTTCAAACAATCTTTTTTCGTATTCTTCTCTGCATACCCTTTCATTTGATACCCATATCATGGCAGTGCACATAAAATAACTAGTCCGCCATCTTGGGCCGTCCGCCATATTGGATTTAGAATGATGTCACTTAGCTAACCATGCATTGTCATCCAAACTAAACGTGTTTGCTTAATTTCATCTTAATCAGAGGAGGATAACTGCTTCAAAATTCAGTTGCAAGATTTGACCCGAACACACTTACACAAATAAATTGCAAGAAAAATAATTAGCTTAAAATTTACAAAAATAATCTTGATTGATCAAAGCAGTTGGAACCCCTAACTACGGGTAGAGATGCTCCATCAGCCAACTGCTGTCTGCATTGCAGTTGGTACTTAGTTTTTTCTTAAGGTCAAAATGGACTTTAAAACCATCTTTATCGACTTTTTCATAAGGTTCATATTAGTATAAGACTTCTGCCTGCATTAAACCACTGCAGTTTGTACTTACTTTTTTTAAGGTCAAAGTGGACTTAAAAACCATCTTTATTGGATTTTTCATAAGGCTCATATTAGTAAAAGGCTTGCGCCTTTTAAGTTTTAATATCAGTTCCAAACAGATACATTGGAAGTAGTCTTATTCTTCTTCTAATACCACTAGAGGGGCGACTGAAGGAACAGACGGGACTGACTGGAGGGCTAACAGTCTGTACCTAATCTTTATTGATCGTTTTTCCCAGGGCTTGGCTCACGTGGCCCACCCCACACCATGCATTTGCCGGGATAAAAAGTACCCTATGGCGCTTAGCGATAGAGTTGATTTTTATCTGTGTTGTTGTATTACAAACAAGTGTAGTCGGTCAATCTATATGACTTACCTAATTTAGTCCAGTCAGCAACAATGAAGTACCCTGCTTCAGGAATGGTGGGGTTGAACCCGTTCTCCCTGAGGGTGTTCACCAGGAAGTCTCTTTTGGGCAGCAGTTCCCGAGCCAAGGATTTGAAGTAGCAGTCGGGGGAGTCTCGACGAGCCAGCTCGTATTCGAAAGAACGAGAAATTGCCTCCTGTGAATGAAGAAGATATTGAGTACTTGGATGTTTATGGTGGTGAGTGAGGGGGAGAGTAATTAGTCCTCCTCTGTGACTTGGTTTAAAACGCTCCCAGTTGGAGAACTGGGAAGAGTAGTACCAGTGGGAACGGCAATTACAACAAAGTAACACGTCTTCTAGTTCGAAAACTGGGAACTGGATTTCGAGGTAGGTATTTAGAAAGTACTGTCACAGTTTGGTAACTGGGAATAATTCTCTCAGTTAATTTTCTGGGAACTGTACTCCAAGGTAGGTAGTTAGAAATTACTGTCGCAGTTTAGTAATTGGGATTAATTCCCTTAGTTAATTTACTGGGAACTGGACTCTAGAGGTACGTAGTTAGAAATTACTGTCAAAGTTTGAAAATTGGACATAATTATCTCAGTTAATTTACTGGGCACTGGACTCCGAGGAAGGTAATTAGAAATTACTGTCACAGTTTGTTTACTCGCAATAATTCTCTCAGTTAATTTACTGGGAACAACACACCTAGCTGGGTATCTGGGAATGACACCCCAAGTTTGATAACTGGAAATGACACGGCGTGATGACGTTCTTGAAGAGTATATAGTCAATTCACAGTTCAACTAGACGCAGACAGTTACAAAAATCTTGGCACATCTAAACAAACTAGTCAAATATTAACCTGGATAGGTGTGCAGCAAGTGTACACACAGTTCTGATGCACCACTTGCAGGTTCAACATGAGCGCAGCTGGTCCGTACGCCCAGCCTGTCTTCCAGCCGGTCACTGAGAATGTCTTGCCCGCTGAACCTACTGTGATTGTGCGCTCCCACATGTCGGGGAGTGTTGCTGTGAAAACAATGATTATTATTTTTTATTAATAGCAACAGATAAAATATTATTTGTCTATGTAGGTGAAATATGACTGTGGTAGTAGTAGTCTCATGATTACTTTCAGGGATTTCACGGAGACCGTTTGCAAGTCTCTTCAACAAAATCCGGAGCGTAACAGCAACAATTTTTCGAGACATTTTATATCTAGCATTCGATTGAATATGTGTTACCGACTTTAGCAAATATAACATTTCTTAATATTTTTATTATTTACACTGCCCTTTACGATGAAAACCAATCGATATTATTGCTGGTTTTCATTTATTTTATTTTTTGTACAATAGACAATAAAAAAAACAGAAATAATACCACTTGCCGAAATGTCTGCGTGATAACGAATTTATACTTCATTTGAAATAGACATGTTTCTGGAGTTTTTGGCGGGATTTTTTCGAGTGAACTTCAGCGGCTGTTAATATTATTTTATTATTATTAGTTTTGTGTCTCAACTGTCTACGCAACTGGACAATATGTGGAATCATTGACAGAAGCGAATTTTATTGTAGTATTGACTACCTCCGCAAAGATTACTGGCTGGCTCGATACAATTTGCTGCCAAATACTCCAAAAAACATTAGAATATGTTACATCCGTATTCTAATGCATACTAAAGAATTCAAGAAAAATACTAACTGATGACTAGGCAGCATGGTCTCAGACCTTAGCCTGTTCCGTAAGGAACAAAAAAAAAAAAAAAAAAATAGACATGTTTCCAAATCTTTTTACAGTCCGTTCAACCGATTTTGAGTTCTATCCCGTCAACATAAGTAGGACATAAAAAGCATAAAACTGTTACCAAAACCAACTGTTTACTACAGCTACCAAATGTCGTATCACCAACGCAATAGAAGTCAAAATCGGTTGAACGGGCTGTAAAATGGGCTAATTTAAACATCTAATGTTATCGCAAATGGGAGTTTAGGATGGCCGAAATCACAAAACTCACCTATCCTAATATGCTGTACAGGTTCATAGGCCATCCACTCATACACCTCGTCAGACAAACACAGCACGTTGTGCTTCTTGCATAAGTTAGCAATCAGCTCCAGTTCCTGCCTGGTGAACACCTTGCCCAGGGGGTTGTGCGGAGTGTTCAGGATTATCATCTTCGTCTTAACGTTGAAGAGGGATTCAAGTTCCTTCTCGTCTAGTACCCAGTCTGCTGAAGTTACTGTGCCGGATGTTTTTTTCTGGTGAGGGTAAAATTTAAGATTAGGGATGGGTTCTGTTTAGGTATACTTGTAGCAGGCTGGTAATTGTTGCTAAAAATGATTGAACCGCATTTTTCTTCTCATTAACCAACTTCAAAAGAGGAGCTCGTGGCTAAATAATAACAGCCGCACGGGTCGATCATCAAGGTTAAGCAACGCTTGACGAGGTCGGTCAGTGGATGGGTGACCATTTCAAAATACCGAGTTTGCTCCGTGCCTCGGAAAGCACGTTAAGCCGTTGGTCCCGGCTGTCATTTGAAGATCTTTGACAGTCGTTACGGGTAGTCAGAAGCTTGAGATCTGACACCAGTCTTGCCAAGGGGTACCGAGTTGCCCAGTTACTGGGTTGTGGAGGTCAGATAGGTAGTCGTTCCATGTAAAACACTGGTACTTAGCTGAATCTGGTAAGACTGGAAGCCGACCCCAATATAGTTGGCAAAAAAGGCTAGGCAGATGATGATGATTAAACTACTTCAAAAATTAGGAGGATTTTTCAATTCGACTTTATATTTTATTTGTCCTCAGAACTTTTTACTAGGTGAACCGATTTTGATCATTATTTTTTTATTTGAAAGCCATTTAACTTTCCAAGATTTGATGAAGAACTTCGGAGATATATGTACACCATTTCATAACATAACATCACACTGGTACACTCCAAAGGGGTATGCTGGTGTGAACAGTTCACACTGGTATACTCTCATTCCACCGGGTTTGTTCAAGTTGGGTTGTGTTATTGGGTTAATCTATTCTGGAATCACTTTGCCTATTATTGGTGCCTAATTATAGAAGTGGTTCATTATGTACCATAACTAAATAAAAACAATACAAAGTGTAAAAATTTTTTTTGCAAATAAGTACTACCGACTTCCAAATAAAAAACTACAAAGTGAAAAATAACTTTATTTTCGGAAGTCGGTGTATATCGCAAAGAATTGGTACCTACGAAAGACACCGACTTCCAAAAATAAAGTTATTTTTCACTTAGTAGTTTTTTATTTGGAATTCGGTAGTATTTTTTTGCAAAAAAAATTTTTTAGTTGTACCTACCTAATAGGCAAGTTGTTAAGTAAGTTTCCTATAACGCCAGAATAGATTACCCGAATATCATGAAACTTGAACAAAACCGATCAAATGATAGATCTGCTTACCCCTTAAGAGCGTACTGGCATGATATTATGTTATGAAATGGTAAAAACAATAAACAGACATGGGATTGCAGCAGTTCCGACAGATTTTCCGTTATTTATTGAAGAGTTCTGTTGTATATCATCGAAGTTCTTCATCAGATCTTCACCAAATTAAAATGAGACCAATTTCGGAACATACTCTCTCAAACAAAAAAAGAATTTTCAAAATCGGTCCACAATTGACGGAGATATCGGTGAACATACAATAAAAATAAAAAAAACTTACAAGAAGTCGAACATAGAACCTCCTCCTTTTTCGAAAGTCGGTTAAAAAACGAAGAAACGAAAACAGGAACACCGACTTCCGATATTGAAGTTATTTTGTGTTAGTTGAAGTTAGTTTTAGTGTTTGCATTTGTAACATCACATCACATCACATCACATTATCAGCCTATTAATGTTCCCACTGCTGGGACACAGGCCTCTTCTCTGCAAGAGGGAATGGACCGTAATCCACCACGCGGGCCCAGTGCGGGTTGGTGGATGTCGCATGTCTTCGAATTTTTGGTTTTAGGACATACCGGTTGCCTCACGATGTTTTCCTTCACCGTTTTGAGAGCAGTGGTAATGAAATAATTTACACAAAGTAAAGCGCCTGGCCTGGGCTCGAACCCACGACCTACAACTTGTAAGTCGAGGCCGATACCACTGGGCCACCACTGCTATGAGTATTTGCATTTGTAAGTTGGTTGTATATTTTTGTAAGAAGTTTTTTTTCTTATAGATTAACTCAAATTTTGTCTCAACTATTTCAATTAGACTTGAAAGCTCTGACATTCGCCACGTTCAGATCCCGTTATAAGATCGTTCAGAAACGATCTGGGCAAACTTGATCCAACGAATCATTTAATTCAACGAATCACTTGATTCAACGAATCACTTGATTCAACGAATCACTTGATTCAACGAATCACAACAGCTCGCAGACGTTAGATATAATTTCACCCACTCATTTTGCGATATTTTTGTTTCTAGATACTGGATCTAAGAGATAGTTTAAAAATAGGCTTTTCTTTTAAATAACTTTTCATTTCTTCATAACCAGGGCTCATGATTATATTTCTATCTTGTGACCTTGTATGTTTCGTGTCTAAATGAGCTCGCGTGACAATCAAGTCCATTATCACAAAGCGCGGGTTAATTAAACCATTACTTATCATGACTATAAAAACGAGGTTTTTAGATAAAAGGTTACCTAAGGCGCAGGCCACATAAGAAATGGCGTCGGCCGCGGCAATGGCACTGGCGGCTGCCTATTCCATTCAAATTTAAAACAAAATGCTTAGAAATAAAGTGTAATTTAGGACACACGTCATGTCGTCATAACCACGTCCGAGCAACGAAATACTGTGTGTCCTAAATTGCACTTTATGCATACTGAAGTGTAGTCGAAGCCAATTTCTAATAATATAAGTACATAGAATATTAACCCCTATCTCCACAACGTAAAGCACACATTACTATCACGATAAAAAAGATGGGGGCACGATAGAAAAGGTACGCAATCAGTATTCGAATTTTCAAATTCGGTCGTCTTTTTTTATCTGGATAGAAATTTGTGCGTTACATTTTTGGAGATAGGGAGAATCCATTATATTTTTTATAAAATCGACTCTTGACGTAGACGTGCTTTGAGCTTAAGAGTGCACTAGTCGGTGTATTTTTCCTACAAACGTAGTCCACTGTTTGACAGTTTAGGTTCAAAATAAAAAAAAACAATTTGTCTCATCATTATTAAAATTTGGCCCTGTATGGAAACAAATTAAAAATAAAACGTATATTAGAAAGTTATGAGCGTCAAAAGTTCCATATTTGAACACTAATTTTAACGCATCTTTGGGCGGAAATGTATGCCATAAGAAGAAAAAATGCAAAACAGTCACCATACAGGGATAGATTAGAAGTTCAAAATGCAAATAATTTTAGTTTGACCAGATACATTCGTGTTGTCGGATGACATAGCATGCATTTTAACCCCGCCCACAAAATAGTTCGTGCCGCCGACTAGGGCACTCTTAACGGTTCTAAAGTAAGTAATGAAAAGAAGAGATTTACTCACAGGATTAAGGGCAATGAACCTAGGGATGCCACCTGCTGATTTGATCATGAAGTCGTAGCAATCAAAGAAAGGCTCGATGACTATCACTTCATCGCCCTCATCAACATGACCTGGAATTAGAAAAGCAATATTTTAGATGTGTTTGTGTGTGCGTGTGATGTGTTTTTAGGGTTCTGTACCCAAAGGGTAAAAACGCGACTTATTACTAAGACTCCATGATCCATCTGTCTGTCCGTCTGACACCAGGCTGTATCTCATGAACCACGATAGCTAGACAGTTGAAATTTTCACAGATGATGTATTTCTGTTGCCGCTATAACAACAAATACTAAAAACAGAATGAAATAAATATTTAAGTGGGGCTCCCATACACAAACGTGTTTGTTTTAGCATTTTTTGCGATAATGGTACGGAACCCTTCGTGCGCAAGTCTGACTCGCACTTGGCCGGCTTTTTGTTTAGTATTTATTGTATCAATAAATTGAATTTATTTATGCCTTGTATTAAATTCCATTGTTGACTGGTAGAAAATGTCTAAGACAATAAGTCTGCCTCTGTACAGTTTTGTTCTTAAAGTAATAAATAAATAAATGCAAAAAATGTAACTTTGATAGTTTTGATGTCATTTTTGTCTTACAATAGATTATTTTAAGACATCTGTATTATTTTTCTAAGTAGGTAACAATATTATGTATGAATTATAAAGAAGTCATGGTGTGATCTTATCTCAGCCGGGTCAAAAGTTACACGGCAAACATCTATAGTTACATACAATCAAATAGATTTAGCTCCCTTCAAAATGGTTGAGCTGAATGGTGCTGATACATGTGTCATGTTCGTGAACGGGCGCTGTCGGTTGGGACTGGTCATCTCTTAGCTGCCATGGTTTATTTTAATTGATTCTAATTTTATTTCTGAATTGTCTTTTTATATTTACTATGGACACTTTTAACTTTCTACATCGTTCTCACATAATGTGTAATCTCAACATGAATGATGTAACAAATGATTTGTAATAATTACCTAATTGAAAAAGAGTGTCCATGGAGTTTCTTGCCCGTTCTTCTCCATAGAGATCTACGCCTTGGAATGGGCATCTACGGTACTTTCACAGTTATTATGTCTTGTGACTGGGACTGTAGCACCATAATTTTGTAATATTTTATTTTGTCTTTTGACAATTCAAAAGTGCCTGTAACTGGCCTACTTGAAATAAAGTGCTTTGACTTTGACTTTGACTTTGAGATACATGAAATAATAATGGTGCTGAGAAAATCACATAGTCATTATTTATCGTGGTATAACAGGTTATAGATCAAATTGATGCAAGTTCTGATTTTATTATTTTTGCCTTATCTTTTCGTCTTTAACAAAGACCAAATTGACACACAATTTTTTGTATTTTTTTGTCGTAAGTTTTTGCATAGGTACTGAAAATGTAGCATTGATAATTAAAAATTGCAGTAGTAAATCTTATCACTAGTGATACAGAGTTATAGTGTCTAAGGTCTCTGATAAGAAGAGAAATAAAGTGTATATTTTCTTGTTCAGAATCCAGTAATCTTGTAATTACATCAAATAAACATATTTGTTTAAATTTATTGTTAAGTTGCTGAAGTATTAGTCAAGTACAGGTATAGAAGAATCAAACTTAATGGCGGCTCAAAACAATCTGCGAGTCGCTGCACAGCAGAAAATTCATGTAACAGTGAGGTATTGTGCAGTGAAGTTCACAGTCGTTATTAAGTTTGAAATAACCTGTATCAACCAGCTTTATGCACACATATTTCTTAGAGTCTGGAGTATCTAAAAAGTAAAATCTATTTACTTACCTAAAATAGCTGAATACAGGGCTTCATAAGCACCATATGTGACTAGGATCTCATTCTGTGGGTTTATTTCCTTGCCTACTAACGGCGAGTACACTTTTGCTAAGCTTTGAATAAGTGACGGGTGACCCTGGAAATTTAATTTGAATGATAAAGCCTCAACTCTCAACAGTTATCAATCAAGGAAATAATTGTAACTATTTTCTTGTAAATTTAAAGTGTATATATATTAAGGTTACACTAGTCGAACATTCTTCCATACAAACATAGTCTAGGGATTATTCTACTGTTTGACGATGTACATTCAAAATAAAAAGTGATATCAATTTGTCTCATCATTATCTAGCCCTGTATGGAAGCAAAAAAGTAAAAAAAGAAAATATTTGAAAGTTATGAGCGTCGAAAGTTCCACTTTTCGACACTAATTTTAACGCATTTTTGGGCCCAAATAAATACCATAAGAAGACGGAAAATTGCAAAACGGCCTCCATACAGGGATAGATTAGTAGTTCAACAATGCAAATAATTTTATTTTGAACAGATAGATTTAGTCGTTTTTTCATGATATCTAGACTGCCAAAGGTCTGTTTATAAAATTTCGCGCGCTCGGTTTCGTCCTAAATCATTATCCACTTCGCTACAAATTTGCAAAAGTGTGTATTCGTACGCGAACTAGCTTCCTACTGCTCATCACAGCATCTATCTCTTCTGTATGTGTTGTCGGTTGATATAAAATGCATTTTAACCCCGCGCACAAAATAGTTTGTGCCGTCGACTAGTGTACCCTTAAGGCCATTCTTGCTTCACCTCAATAAGTCTTGGGACCCATTTCAATCTGATCTCCATTTTGAAACTTATGTGTTTTGGTAGGATGTTACTTACAAATCCCCTAGTATACTGGTTCAGTAGAGGGTTCTCACTGGTTGCAATCTCCCCCAGGGCCTTTGTGACATGTTTTGGTGCATGGTAGTCAGGGAAACCCTGGCCAAGGTTCACTGCAGGCTTGTATTCTGCAGCCAGTTGGATGTATTCCACCCTAAAAATTAAGATAAATAGGAGTTATTTTTTTTTTGTCTTCAATGATATTAAAAATTACTTTAGTATTAATCCTATAGACAGTAAATTAAATAAAGCTGGAAATGATTGCCTCTATAGACTTTTGATACATCCTACTCTTAAATTGTTACGATACTACTTATACTAGCTAGAAGAACAATTGTATATTTGATATCTTTTTTCCATAATACATAATTATATGCACAATGCAAACTAAACAATATTGCTTTCTAAAGCAGGTTATGTAACAAGAACGAAGCATTCCGACTATGATTTAATGTTCTAAAAAGTCTACACTCTTCGTGAGAGATAAATAATGCAAATATTCCATAGATTTTACTCACCAAACACTTTTTTCGCCGGCCCCATAGCGCGCAGGTAACTTGAATTTGTCTGCCATTTGGCTAGCGGTAAAACTCAGAGTCCTAAATATTAAATTCGAATTCTTTAGGTCTACAACACCGCTCTGGCCTCGCACAGCCGTGAACCACGATTGTCCCAACCTAAACATCACAAATAATGTTATAACAGATAAACGAGAAACAGTAAACTTAACCTATTATGACATTACAGTATAAAAAAACGCTAGGGATTGTCAAGTCATGAAGTCAAATAATGATAACGAAAACAGACAAAACTCACTGAATTTTTATTGGTTCAACACTGAAAGTTAATTCGATAATCAGTAATCAACTGCGTACCTACGTAAACAACAATATCAGATGATTGAATATGCGGCCATATTAAGAAGTCGTAAATAAACCGACAAAAAAGTTGACGTAACGACTATCTCGACATGATCTCGACTCGGTGCATTAAAATTGTAGTACAGGAATCGATATTATTATCCCCAGAAAACGATTATACTATAAAGTGATTGAGTAAAATCGAATACAAAACTTATTTCACTGATAGAGTCTGGCAAACGAAAGTAGAGACTGAAAAAGCGCGGCAAATTAATAAAAAAGGCGAACTAAAAAGACATAAACAAGAAGAAAATCATTCTGTGCAGTCGGAGGATACATCTGGTTTTGGCCAGCAAGCTCGCGCATATGTATCCTCCGACTGCACAGCATGATTTTCTTCTAAATTTGACGCGCTTTTTCAGTCTCTACTTTCGTTTGCCAGACTCTAAGTGCTTTTTCGTCTTTGATTTGTTTGTCAGTTTTATAATATTCGTAAAGAATTACGGATCGAATACCTTTGAGTAAGTGCACAAACGCTATGTCGAGCCGAATGCCACAAGCTACTGTGAGTTGTTACTTTACTAGCTAGTAAGCCCAGAAAATAGAAAATGCACAGTTCATGTGAGATAGATCACATGAGCGATCTGCGACAACCTGAATATAATATTTATGATATAATAACAATAACGAACCTTAGGGTTAATTTCGGTAAATATTTTCGTTTTTGAAACTTTGGGACCTACTGATAATTTTCCATACCTTTATTCCAAAAGTATGTTTGCAAGACAAGACAATAAGTTACATTATATTTATTTTGTATATTTCAAGAGTCTATAATTTTTTATTGAATCGATTTTGAAGTTTACGATTCAAATCAGTTCGTGTCATGAAATTGAAATCTCTAGTGTCGCTGTCATCCTTCGTCATGACTGTCATGCAAGTTACGTGAAAATGCAGGTATTAACTAAACGCACTTTATTACAAAACTTAGGGAAAAGGCCAGGTATTATTACAAACAAATGTAGGTACACAAAACAGTTAAAGGATATTATTATGTAATTGCCTAGATATTTAAAGGTAAAGTAAAATGATTACAAAGCGTCAATTATTGTGGCAATCTTTTTACTTCATCTGAGGTGGCAAAAAAAGTACTAAAAAAAACTAAAAAACTACTCTGTGGGTGGCACTGACTTATAAACCTATGGACTTGCCATACCTACGAAATTAGCGTGCTTACCTACATAAATCGGGCAATTAAGATGGCTGCCCATTTGCCAATTAGGTAGGCCATTTGCAACTGTTTGACAGCACAACTACACAGATAAACGTACATATACGGCACACAACTACCAATTTTACTCGGCAATTAACATGGCGACCGGTCACGCATAGACATGACTTTGACGTCACTCAAAAGTGTTACCAAGTTTAGTCCTTGACAAAAATTTTGATGTCTCTCTTTTCATATGCAGCTCTTGGTTAGTTAAAAAGAGACAAAACGCTTTTTGACATGCGTGTGTCGATATTATAGATATTTGTATAACTATTCTTCATATAGTAGAATATGCCGTCTCCATAGTTATCCTACCTCATTGGTGGGTGGCAATAATAGAATGACAGATTTGATTGAACCCTCTTTGAGAGTTTCTATAAAAAGCAGCGTTGCCAAACTGTGGGGAATGCCCCAAAATGCGCGGCTTTCAGTCCGATTGGGTAATTTGTGGAGAGAGCGATTACGTGGGTCGTGAGGAAAACGCGGGGAGACATTTACACTAGAACTGAACTTAGAAGTACCTATGAAAGTAGGACTAGAAGTAGGTATTTATAGGTATATTTAATTCAAGCTTAATTCAACTTATCCGACAGGAAGGTTTTAGAGATTATTTTATGGCAAAATTCATATCACAAGCTAAAAATAAGCACATTGCTCGTTCTACCTTTCTCAACCGCATCTGTTGAAAGAAAATTTAGTGTCTTAAAGAAGTTAGTCATTACTCGTCGTAACTCGCAGAGGGGCTGATGGCTGGGTAGGAGGTGGAGCATGGTTCACACCCTTCTGTTGTTCCGCCGAGGTTGTCCCATTTTGAGAGGTTTTCGAGTTACTTACACCTTCGTAGTTGGGTTCTGTGGCGGTTCAGGGACTTCCAAATAGGCCATGTAAGTTCGAACCCTGTGGGAACGTCGTTTGTTGGTAAATTATAATGAGTGGGAGGGAGAAAAGTGTCCTGCCAGAGTTTGCAGCGGGTGTCTGCCGGGTTTTCTGACAAAAATACGTCTTGTTCGTGAACGGGCGACGTCCGTTGAGATTGGTCATAACTTAAATGCTTCGGCCTGTTTTATTTTATTACTTATTGTATAGAGTTATTTGTTGATCCCTAACATAGGTTTTTTCTGTGCTGAGATCTGCACCCTAATTGTGTAAGTTCAAAGAGTAGTGCAGGGTACCTACGCTTACCTGGCATTCATTGCTACATGGTGCAGCACCATAATTGCCTATTAACTATTTCAGCACCATTGGTGCGTGCTGAAATCAAAAACATGAAAGCAATAACAAAACTAATTAAAATGGGAGCGCCATCTGTGCCACAAGCTTCACAGCTCTCAACTAGTTGTAGGCAGTCATGCGCTAAGATTTTATAAAAGTTCCTCTTTAGATACAGAGATGGCGTTTGAAAGAAGCGTACCTACAATAAATTATCTTACACGAGTTGAAAAGGTCAGGCGCGGGGCTTCCCTGCTCCTTCCATGCACTGTGATTGGTCGATACGCACTTTCGAATTATAAACCAAAAATAGAAAAAATAATAGAAATAATGACAGAAACACAAAAATATAAAAATAGAGTTTTTATATTAAATAACATTTTACAAGTGTGTCATGAAAATAATCGTAGAAATGCTTCCCCAGAGGAGAAAATGCGTTTTGTTCTACATCGCGCAATCAATGTTTTCCTGCGAGTTAGCATATAAACGAGTGTCGAAGCTATTCCTTCGGTCTTCCCCTGGGCAACCTTCACCAACCGACCCGCCTGTCGCGGCTTGATCTAGCGATGCGACCTGCAGGCCTCAGACGCCATCAGTGCACGAGACTCATCACAACACTCGAATGTCTCTGTGCACGCTATTAATCTCTCCACGGGTATAGTTAGGCGTCTGGGGCGCCGCACGGTAGCTCGTAAGGAGCCTCCGAAGCGACTGGCGGGGGCCTGCGGGCCTCGGCGGTGCGTGGTGGGTTAAAAGCCGCGCGCCGCTCGCTTGGAAGGCGAAGCGCCCGGGGAGGGACTCGGGCTGTGTGTGTTAATACACAGCATGCCCTCAATGAAAATCTCAAAACTTTTGTCAAATTGAGTATTGATCCGGATCCTACAGTCAATAACTGCAGATGATGATGATGCGCTGTTGCGGCAGGTTATCCAATTGCTTTACGCAAAAAAAATACAAAAATTACTACCGACTTCCAAATGAAAACAATACAAAGTGAAAAAGCTTTCTTTATTGGAAGTCGGTGTCTTTGATAATTACCAATTTCTTTCTTTATGGACACCGACTGCCAAAAATAGCTATAATTCCAGCATAGATTAACCGAATATCATGAAACTTGAACATAACCGGTGAAATGAGATTGCCAGCCATTGTGAGCTGTACACATCTGCGTACCCCTTTAGAGCGCAATGGGCCGTAATCCACCACGCGGGCCCAGTGCGGGTTGGTGGATGTCACATGTCTTCGAATTTTTGGGTCTAAGACATGCCAGTTTCCTCACGATGTTTTCCTTCACCGTTTTGAGAGCAGTGGTGATTAAATAATTTACACAAAGTAAAGCGCCTGTCTGGGTTCGAACCCACGACCTACAACTTGTAAGTCGCGGCTGATACCACTGGGCCACGACTGCTCAAAAAAAAAAAACATACACCCTTGGATTAATTTGTAAATTAATCAAAATGAGTAAATACAGCATTGTTTTCCCATGCCTAATGTAAAACACACATAACAGAAACTTTGAACGCCATTTGCTACGATCCTCACATACTCCTTAAGCTTGCCAAATTTAATTTTGGTTTTGGCCTTTAGCTCTTTCATGCTAAAGCAAACAAATTAATATAATGATTTCGGAAGCACACAATTATTAGTTTACGGTGGCGTTTGTGTTGCTCCACGATGTTGACGCGGAAAAGTCGCGTGCAACAGCTGGTGTTTATCTAGATTAAACTACATACAGGCAAGCCAGCTTATTCACAAGCGAAGCCTTACAAAGGAAGTTGGGATATGAAGATTTATAGTTCTCAATTAATTCAGCTCACGGAATCTACACGAGGAACATTCAACGAGGTCAGAAGCTTACTACACGGTCTAAATTCTGGTTACAAATTCAATTTTCGTAGATAATAGAAAGGGTACGAGGTGGTTTGCAGCGAACTGTGGTAAATGATAAATGATAAATGATAAATGATAAATGATAAATGATTTTATTTCTGTAAGTTGGTTTGTACAAACACTTTTACATGTCGATCATATTTTTAAAACTAGATGAGGTCGGCGTTTCCTATCTGACTACTCTGAGAAGAAAGGCCGAAACAAACTCAGAGGTCACAGTCTCTTTTAAAGTCCAGACAAAAATCTTGGTTAGATCATGTGAAGACCATGTAGATTGATGTCTGAAATGGTCTTTTGAGGAAAGAACCAGCCAGATTGAGTGGACCTGTCCAGTCAGTGCACGCATTTGTCAATAACCGAGCAGCTCAACACAGAATTTAAGGAGCTCAACGATTCGACGAACAATACCAAAGAAAGGACATTCGGGTAGGCCGCAAAACTACTCAAACTGCCAGACCACGATTAAAAACTAAGATAAATTAAAAACAAATAGTCCACATAGTCTTCACATTCACAATAATTAAAATAAAATAATATAATACTTTAAAAAGTAAATATTCTTGTCATTGCAAGAAAACCAAAAAATAATAATAAAACAAAATTCACGGTGGAAAATATAAAAAATCAAAATTAATTTTTAATTGGAGCAGCTCAATCCCAAGCCTTTTTGTCCTCAATGTAATCTTTGATGGTATAAAACGCTTTCTGGCACAACTTACGTTTAATGAATGATTTGAATTTATTAAGACTTAGAACTTGTACGTGGCTTGGAAGCTTATTATAAAAGCGCACACATTGACATCTAAACGAGCCACCTATTTTCTTGAGCCTTGTTGTTGGTACTACAAATTTGTGTTTGTTCCTAGTATTTATGTTATGGATATCACTGTATTTTTTAAACAATTTTATATTTTTATGGGCATACAAAAGATTTTCATAAATATACTGAGAAGGCACAGTCATTACATTAATCTCCTTAAATTTCTCTCTGAGAGAGTGTCTCGGGCTTAATTTATAAATTGAACGAATAGCTCTTTTCTGCAAAACAAAGATAGTCTGGATGTCGGCGGCGTTTCCCCACAACAGAATACCGTACGACATTACACTATGAAAATAGCTAAAGTACACTAAACGGGCTGTCTCTAAATCAGTTAAATTACGAATTTTTCTAACAGCATATGCTGCGGAGCTTAGTTTTTTTGACAATTTATCTATATGTGGGCCCCATTGAAGCTTAGCATCCAAGGTTAAGCCTAAGAATACTGTGCTATTTTCAGGATTCAATTCTTCGCCCTTTATCAACACATCAGTTTTTACCTGCCTGACGTGAGGCAGGGTAAACTTAATGCATTTGGTTTTTTTTTCATTAAGAAGTAAATTGTTAACATTGAACCAGTGAACTACTTTTGAGATCGCGCTATTTACATCGTCAGTAACCAGCTGCTGACGTTTAAGTTTAAACAAAAGTGAAGTATCATCTGCAAACAATACTATATCATGGTTATCCTTTATGAGGTAAGGCAAGTCATTAATATAAATAAGAAACAAGAAAGGACCAAGAATCGAGCCCTGCGGGACTCCCATTGTTACTATGGATCCGGGAGACCTTTTTCCATTAACGTCAACGCTCTGAATCCTATTACTCAAGTATGAAGTAAGAAGATCCAGAGCGCTGTCCCGGATCCCGTAGTGGCGGAGTTTCCTGATTAGCGTTTCATGAAGAACACAATCAAATGCCTTGGACAAATCACAAAAGATTCCCAAAGCATCACACCTATCTTCCCATGCATTATAAATATGTCCTAGCAGCTCAACACCGGCATCAGTAGTTGAACGACCCCTTGTAAAACCAAACTGTTTGTTATGTAATAATTTATGTTTATTAAAAAATCTTTGCAATTGCTCTAACATTAATTTCTCAAATATTTTACTAAACGTAGGTAGTACTGAAATAGGTCTATAATTTGTAGGGTCTGATGTACTACCTGATTTAAACAAAGGTATTATTTTACTATTTTTCATTAGGTCAGGAAACTCCCCACAGTCGATACAATTATTAAAGATAATAGCTAAACTAGGTGCGACAATGTCAATAATAGACCTAGCAACTTCTACAGAATGACCCCACAGATCTGCAGTCTTTTTAACATTTAAAGTGTGAAAGGTTTTAATTATGTCTCTACAAGTAATATGTTCAAAAACAAATTCCGAATCGCAAACATTAACATTTTCTTTTAGCAAAGACTCAGCAACAGAAGGTGATGAGTTTAGGGATTTAGTAGTTGAAATGGGAACATCTGAAAAGAAATTTTCAAAAGCCACTGCGACTTGTGAGTCTGATTTTACGATGCTGTCATTAATAGACAGGCTGTAGTCAAAATTTCGGTTACCAGATCGTCCCGTTTCACTATTAATAATATTCCAAGTCGTTTTAATAACATTACTACTATTTTTAATCTTAGAACTCAAATAACGCGACTTGGCCAACCAACAAACTTTTTTAAATAATTTTGAATAATTTCTAACATATAAATTAAATTCAGCAGTGTTTACATAAGTCCTTTCATCGTACAGCTCATAAAGCCGTGTTCTACTTTTATGAATACCAACGGTAGCCCAATCACTGAATGATGCGTTACTATTAACGGAGATAGTTTTGGGAATAAATGTGGAATTAAATTGTTTACAGTATATACTAAAAAACTCATTAAATAGATGATTAGGATCAGCATGAATTGACAAAATTGGTAATTTATTAATGAGTTTACCTTTAAAAGCTGCCAAGCGACTTGCAGTTTTGGTGTTAACAGTGATATCCTTTTTAGCCACTTGGTTGTTTTGGTTAGGTATAGTAATCCTCTGCCCGCAATGATCAGAATCTAGCAAATTTATAATTTCTTTGTGGACTGGTATAACACTAGTATAAATATTATCTAAGCATGTGGCACTAGTAGGGGTTATTCTTGTGGGCTCCAAAAATAGGTTTACAAGATTGTAGGACTGAAACAGACTTATTATTTTAATACAAGAACCCGAGTTTTCTAATAAATTAACGTTAAAATCACCACAAATGATAATGGATTTACTCGAGTTACAAATCTTGTGTAACACTTCATCCATTACCTTTTCAAAGCAGTCATACAATCCTGAAGGGGGCCTGTACACACTTAATACAATAAACTGCTCCAATTCTATACAAGCTATTTCAACGGTCCGCTCAACAGATAGGCTCACAATGTCCTTACGGTCTTTGAATTTAAGTTGGTTACTTACTAAAATCAATGAGCCACCATGTATAGCATTAACTCTGCTGAACGAACTACCAACCTGGTGATTATTAAAATTAAACAATAACTGGTGGCTTTTAAGCCAATGTTCAGTTATACAAAGAATATCAATATTGTTAAAATTCATAAATAATTCTACTTCTAAATCTTTGTTCATAAATCCTTGAATATTTTGATGCACCAGGTTAATATTATTTACTGAAACAGATATTTTTAAGCTTTTATTTGATTTTATTTTGCAATTTTCGTTCTGTATACTTTTGCAAGAGGTTGTCCCTATTGTCCTAATCTCTAATTTAAATTATTATCAATATGAATTTCTGATGCCAAATTATTGGCTGAGTTAAATAACATTTCTTGGCATTGCTCAATAGAAGCAAGTTGTTTAGCCAAATTCTTGGCTGTAATAGAAAAATAATATGATAGCGACACAGCTATCTGTCGTTTAAAATACTTTGAAAGAAAGTACCTATCCATAAAAAATCTATCTTTTGTTAAATAAAAGTGATTACCAACATAATTGTTAGTGTCAATTAAATGGAATAAATTATTACTGTATGTTAAATGATGTAAAGTCCTATTCAATTCATATCTAACATTGTTTTCTTCCTGTGGCAAACTTTGACTGTATGGGAATGTGAACATCACAATTTTTTTTAAACTAAGGTTGCATAATGTTCTATAATGTTGGAGTAATTCTCCTTTGTTCACATTATCCCTATTACCAATAAATATTAATAATGTAGTATCCTGGTTAAAATTGCATTTTATAACTTTTTTCATTATGTCAAATAAAGAACAACCAGGCATACAGTAGTTCATTATTGAGTGTCCTGGGTATGTATTTGTCAACAAGTGGCCTAGATCCTTTCCAATTTCATCACAAAATAATACTATTTCTGTATTTACACTCTTTTTGGGCAAACAGTTAGTAATTTCCAATGGCAAACTGGCACTAGACCGCGGTATGGTGGCATCACATATTGTCAATGAATGGTCCGGCGAGGGTTCAACAGATGGTGGTTGACAATGATCACATTGGTTGGTTTGTGAGCTCACCAGCTCATTCATTGCCAATACATATTCCCTCATTTGGTTTTCAGAGGCTGTATATTTGATGGTCATAGAAGTAAGTTTCTCCTGTAGTTGGTCAAGTTCATACTGCAAGTCTTGTGTGTCAGTTTGGTATTTCCTAGTACTTTTTTCTAAGTTAAATGAATACATATCTAATTGTTTGAGTAAATGCAACCTTTCTCTATTAAGTTTTACATTTTTGATGAAGAACCTTTGTTTCTTGACCATTTTCTTAGTTTTAACTATGTATTTATTAATTTTAATGTATTTTTTTATTTTATTTTTACTAGTAACTACCCTCAAGGATTTAATTGATTTTGAATCATCATGACCTGTTAAATCTATTGTGTATGAGGGGTTTATTGCTGTAACCATTGATGGGGCAACAGGCACCAATTCATTGAATAGACTTTGATTCAACGAGGCAGTGATGTTAAGATTTGAAGTTTCAAGTTGTACAATCTGACTTTGAGCCTCATGTAGCTGCTGTTGTAGTAAATATGTTTGACTAAGAGCTTGTTCATACTCATTGCTACACTGGCTGAACCCGTCCACAACAACTTGGAGCCTGTCCCGGGCTGCTATGGCATCAGTGTGTTGAATATATAACTGAGCCATTTCTGTTTTTAATTTGCTATTCCTGTCCAGGACACCAAGGAACTCTATTTCGTTTTCATCTTTTTCCCTAATCAGTTGGTCACAGAGCTCCTGAGACGCCTTTAATTCGCTCAAAGCCTGACTGAGTTTGGTCTCTTCAAGGCGAGCCCGCGCGCTGCGAGTCATGATCATGATTTAAAAGAAGAGAGAAGTGGTTGGAAAAGAGTAATGGATGGAGTAACAGATGATTAGTTGAACGGAAAATGAAAATTAGATCGTAAAGAAAGAAGTTCTGTCACCAAACTAATTAAGGTTATGTTTACGTTTTATAGGTCACCGGCATCAAATTGTAACCGGAATAAAAGTGATCCAATGAATTGTAGGCACAATATTACAACGCAAACAATCCAATATCAAGTAAAATATATAGTATTGTACCTGATACCGAGACGAAAAAGCAACACTCGCTTGAGCCGGTAACTGTCAACGAAACAATAAAAAATTTAAAATTTACACTTATTTTGCACTTAGTGCGTAAAATTTTTACACAAAACACTTAAATACACTTTAAACTAGTTAATAAAATGGAAATTGGCCTTATTATGAAGGAAATCTAATATTTAAAATTAAAATTATTTAGAATAAAAAAAATCCCAATTTTTATTTATTTCGGAATTGACAAATGGTAATTTATATTGGTAATTTTCGTCGTTTTGGGGACACTTTTATTATGCGTACAGCTAAGGAGTGGAATTCCCTGCCGGAGTCTGTGTTTCCCGATAGCTACAATCTAGGGGTCTTTAAGTCAGAGCGGAGCACCGCCGTGTCCTCATGGAGGCGATCGGCGGTGGCGACCTCTCGCGTCCGGCCCTGGTCCAGGCCATGGTACGGAGCGAGAGGGCATGGGAAGCTGTCTCCTCCTTCTGCGAAGCAGTAATGCTCGCAAAGGAGGAGGTGGAACGCGTGAGGGAGACGCAAAGGAGACGCCCTCACGCCCCTAGGCACCGCAGGAGACGTCCCGGGCGTCGGGAGTCGCGAGCCGATTCCCGGCCACCGTAGGCGCGGGCTTGCGGACGGAGAGTAATGGGTAGCTCGCCGTCCGATAAGGACCAAGCCCGAGTTTACGGCGCGTAGTGTTCCACGCGCGCCTCAAAGAGATGTCAGCAAAGTGACGGGGTCCAATAGGGCCGATGCCTGTCTGGGTCGCGGATAAATTTGAAAGAGAGTTACCGCGGCCCTGGCACAAGCAACTGAACGAACACGGGTGGGTTTTAGTCAGTAAAGGGTCTTTAAGTCAAGAGTGAATGGGTTTTTTCTAGGCAAGCGTGCTTCACCGTCGACCACATCATCGCTTACCATAAGGTGAGATAGTGGTCAAGCGCAAGCCTATAGATAATAATAATAATAAAAATAAACTTATTTTTTCTACAGTCAACCTGAAAAATCATCATAATAATATCAAGCCTAAGACGTCGACCAGCCTGCTTCTCATGTCCAGCGTATGATTGGTGTTATACCGCAACTTGGGAGAGGCTTGGGTATGTCCAGCGATACGGGACTACGAGTTGATCGATTGAGGTGCCGTAATGCGTATGGGAGGGATGACCACCGTCACACCGTGTACCGATGGCGCATCGCCGTAGGTGTTGTAATCCGATGATGGAACGGGCTTAAGGCGCCTCCCCGAGCAAAACGCCGCGCTAGTAGAATTTTGTGCAATATTTAAGAGCTATCTACTTTTCATTTAAAAATTAATATCAATTAATAAAAAAAACTTTTTTGCAAAAAAATACTACCGACTTCCAAATAAAAAACTACAAAGTGAAAAATAACTTTATTTTTGGAAGTCGGTGTCTTTTGTAGGTACCAATTCATTGCGATATTGACACCGACTTCCAAAAATAAAGTTATTTTTCACTTTGTAGTTTTTTATTTGGAAGTCGGTAGTATTTTTTTGCAAAAAAGTTTTTTTATTTTACCCTTTTTAGTTGTACCTATAGGCAAGTTGTGTAGTAAGTACCTTTAACGGCAGAATAGATTACCCGAATAACATGAAACTCAAAACATAATCAGTGAAATGACAGATCTGCATACCACTTAATAGCGTACTGGCGTGATGTTATGTTATGAAATGGTATAAACAATAAACAGACATGCGATTGCAGCAGTCCCGAGAGATTTGCCGTTATTTATTGAAGAGTTCTGTTGTATATCTTCGAAGTTCTTCATCAGATCTTCACTAAATTAAAATGGGACCAATTTCGGAACATACTCTTTCAAACAAAAAAAGAATTTTCAAAATCGGTCCACAATTGACGGAGATATCGGTGAACATACATAAAAAAAAAAAAAAAAAAAAAAAACATACAAGAAGTCGAACATAGAACCTCCTCCTTTTTCGAAAGTCGGTTAAAAATACATTAAATTGCTACATAATGTTGATTCTAAAATGGCAGTACACTTTTTTTTTAAAGAGTTATATGTGTCACTAATCTCCTTCGAACAAAACCATAAAAAAGTGAAATAATTATTGATAGCATGCATCTCCTCGTAAAGTGTTAATTAATTATTTTTTATACTAAAACTAATGTATAGACAACTTGATAACGAACATTTTGTAAGTTTTATTATATTCCTCCAAAACGACATAAATGTTTAAAACTATTTGTACACAGAAAATTTGATGTTCAGAATTTCTTCAAAACTGAAATGGCATTTTTTTTTATATGTTATCGGCTCGCGCTTGACCACTATCTCACCTGATGGTAAGCGATGATGTGGTCGACGGTGAATCACGCTTGCCTAGAAAAAACCTATTCACTCTTGACTTAAAGACCCCTAGATTGTAGCTGTCGGGAAATACAGATTCCGGCTGGGAATTCCACTCCTTAGCTGTACGCACAATAAAAGTGTTCCCAAAACGTTTGGTGCGTATGGGTGGGATGTCCACCATGTACCGATGGCGCATCGCCTTACGTCTGGTAGTCCGATGATGAAACGGGCTCGGTGGAATTAGATCATGCAATTCCATCGCACACTCGCCGAAGTGTAACCGATAAAAAACCGACAAACTGGCAACTCGACGACGATGTTCAAGGCTCTGGAGCTTTGTCTTGGCCAGTGCTTCATCGCCGATGAGCCTCTTGGCCCGCTTTTCGATCGAATCCAGTGCATCAAGCTGGTATTTGGCAGATCCATCCCAGAGATGAGAACAGTACTCCATGCATGATCGAACTTGCGCTTGATACAAATTGAGGCGCTGTTCCGGCGTGAAGTACTTTCTCACCTTTGCAAGGATCCCCAACTTTTTGGCAGCCTGATGATTAGCATATGTAAATATAAGAATATTTTGCAAACAAAACTGTCAAAAATGAGGTTCAATATTGATATTCTGGTTCCGAGCGGGCGCACGGCCAGTGCTGCGTTAACATTGGGGAATATATACACCTTAATTACGACACATGCACGCGCACGCATGTGTTTCGAATACACGTGTAACTTGGTGAAGTCTACGTAGTACGCTAGCAATGCATTTACTGCCAGGATATCCAATCACAGCTTCATTTCTCTGCAATACGTGGAATAAACAGAATATAGGTACTGCTATTTGTGGAAACTACCGAAGGCTGTCATGACCTGACATTTCTAACAAGGACACATACGACGCGTGTATTCTGTGAAGGACTAGGTAGGGGTGCACCGTCACAGATTAAAGATTTAGTCTTTACTGTATTACACAACTCTCAGATGAAAAAACTGACTCACATTTCCGTAATATTTGATTGTGAATTAGTATCATTTGTTACGGTGCGAGCCTATTGTATTTAACCGGGTTTTCTTTTTAATCATTACTATCTAATAAAATATTACAATCATTTACAAGTAGGTAATCAATTCAAAGACAAATATATTTTATTTCAAGTAGGCCACCAAGCGGCACTTTTGAACGTTAGGTACATTCAAATTTACAAGTTATAAAAGTTGATTCTACCGTGCATTCGGAAAGTAGCTTGTTATGGAGAAGAATGCACAAGAAACTCCATACTTACTCGTGAAAAAAAAATGTTTTTTTACAATAATAAATATTATACAAAACAAAACACATAATTAATCAATAATAATACTGTGATGAAATAATTTACACAAAGTAAAGCGCTTGCCCGACCACGTTAGTCGAGGCCGTTACCACTGGGCCAACACTGCTCTTGTTTAATATGTTTTTGTGTATTTTAATAACTAGAGAAGAGACCGGATTATATGCATTTGCATATAAGCGTATGAAATTGCAAATTCACCGCATTCTCAGCGGCAATTGCATATTATATCTAATATCTAGTGGTGATTGCATGTAGCAGAGATGAGAATGTTGAGATGGATGTGCGGAGTAAAGAGAATGGATAAATTGAGAAATGAGTATATTAGAGGAAGCTTGAAAGTGGCGCCAGTGACAGAAAAGTTGAAAGGAAACCGTTTGTCCTGGTATGGTCATCTGATGAGGAGGGATGAAACGCATGTTACTAGAAGAGTTATGAATATAAATGTGGATGGATGGAGAGGGAGGGGACGGCCAAAGAAAAGATGGATGGACTGTGTGAGGAGTGATATGAAAGAAAAGGGAGTCAGTGATAGCGTGACGGGGGACAGGACGGTATGGAAGAAGAAAACGTGTTGCGCCGACCCCAAGTAACATGGGACAAGGGCAGGAAGATGATGATGATCTAGTGATGATGCATATTTTCGCTATACTAATATTATTTTTCGGTAGGGTACCCTATTGATAAGTGTAATAATAAACTCTGTTAGCAAAATGTCCGTTTCATTAACAATTTATTTTCACTTATAAAAATATTTTGAATAATTGAATAAACGAAATAATATTTTTAATAATCATTTAGAAACTGATTGTTTACGTTTACAAAAAGATTAAATAATTTTACGTTTTAGTGCATTATTATCGTCTGCAAAGTTGTTACATTTTGGTATTGATAATTTATGATTAAATAATTCACTGTTAGTGCTGATTTAGAAATAAAAAATTAAAACATACAACGTTTTTTTTTTCAAATTTTCATGCACAGTTGACGTCTTTTTCATGCATATTTTAAGCTTTTTATATTGCATATAATCCGTTCCTTATTTTTAACTATTAACTGGATTACAGGCAATAAGTTCCTTTATATACTCTGTGCCTATATCTGTAGATTTGTCTCGAGCATTGCAATTTCCGTTTGAACGCAATGCCTGCCCTGCTAATCGTAGCACGTGGCATTTGCCGGCTATTTATAGAAGCAGTAAGGTTAACGATGATTCCTGTAGTACACGTGTCTCGTCTATTTCTGATTTACTTATACATTTCTCCCAGCATTTTACTCAGATTTAATACAGGCAGGGAAATTGTTTGTTCCTCATCTTAAGGTTGAATGCTATTTGCATGCATGCTATAAAACGACAAGGTAAATATTTGCAAGGTATTTTTATTAAAAAAGTTTTTCTGACCGTAGTGAATCTCAATTTACTAGGGTTTTTTTTTAATGTGGTAAGCAATAATTATTTATACCGGCAAACTTGATTTTACATAATTTTACGCTGATTTCTGGCATACTTTAATTAAATCATATTTTCAGAAGAAAAGACTTTTCAATCACTACCGTGTTACAATTTGCGCCGTCTGCATTCCAGGCACGTTTTCCATTTCCGTTTAATATCTTCTTTTACAAAGGAAATTAGTCTTTTTAATTAAATGATTCAATGAAAAGTCCAGGAAACCAAATGTGTAAGGATGTCGGTAACTGTATTGAAAAGTATTAAGTAGCCAGTTACAGGTAGGTGTTATTTTAGTGCTACTTAAGTGACTTCAAAAATAGAAGAGGTTTTCAATTCGACTGTATTTTTAGGGTTCCCAAAACGGGACCCTATTACTAAGACTTCACGATCCGTCCGTCTGTCTGTCTGTCCGTCTGTCACCAGGCTGTATCTCATGAACCGTGGTAGCTAGACAGTTGAAATTTTCACAGATAATGTATTTCTATTGCCGCTATAACAACAAATACTAAAAACAGAATAAAATTAATATTTAAGGGGGGCTCCCATACGTGATTTTTTTACCGTTTTTTGCTCGATATTAATAACGGCAACAGGTAGACGCTTGAAATTTTCACAGAATATTTAGTTGTATATTCACTTCAAAAAATAATTACTATTAAATTAAAATCAAATAGATTAAGGAGGGCTCCCATTCAACAAACGTGATTTTTTGCCGTTTTTTGCGATAATGGTACGGAACCCTTCGTGCGCGAGTCCGACTCGCACTTGGTCGGTTTTCGATTATTTTATTCGTCTTTGCCTCGCGTGGGCCGCAATTTAAAAAAGTCCTGATTTATTTTTTTAGTTCCAGTCCGACGTTGCTGATGAAAATGGTACCATCGAACTGATCAGATGATGAAGCCGGAAGGTAGGCACTGGAAATCCGTAATAAAACATATACTTAATGTATCATATACTTCATAAAAGATAGCTTGATCTCTGCGACATTTACTATGTCAAACTGACGTATATGTTATTGTTAGCCTGTCAAGCGCTATTGTTACTGTTTTGATACTGACAGCTGTCGCAGAGATCAAGCTATCTTTTATGAAGTATAGTCGTGTTTGGGCTTATTGGCATTGAAATGATTTTCATGATAATATGAGGTACCAACACTAAAATAGTAAAATAGAAAGCTTTTAAACATAGAAATTAAACCGACTTCTAAAGTACAAAAGTACAAAGCTAATTTTATTCAATTATCTCATAACTAACTCCATTTGACAATGAGCTTTCTTCCCCTATACCCTTCATATAGTGTAATCTCTGTTATCTTGAGCCAGATCCTCTTCATAGATACTAAACTACACCACGGGGTCTCATTGCTAAGAAAGAAAATTTGGTTCAAATAAATCTCACTAGATGGCGCGACATATACACACAATTCAATAGAATTGTGTGTAATATAAACATTTTCTGGAATTCAACATAAAAATTGTATGTTCTTGTTTAATCAACTCTCTTAAGTACAAAATTATGGCATATTGGGCTCTTAATTCACATTTAAAAGATTATTTAAACGGATCATTTAAAATTGATGCCAATAGATGTCGCATTTTTTAATTTCTGAGGCATTCCACTCGATTGTTAAAATTTGCATTGTGCAAAAAAACTGTATAACCGTGTAAAAAAATACTATAAAACGAACCTTCACTGTATTTAAAGAAAAAAATTTCACGAACCTAGTAAACCCTTTTACTTGCTAGTCGCTGCTAACACCATCTATTGCCGTGAAACGGGATTGAACGAACGCGATTGATGTACTTACAAAAATAACAAGATTAATCAGATGAAAAACGATAGTTACGTCGGCACGGTTTCTTTGTATGGGATGAGGCATCTGTATGCTAGTATTATATTATCTGTGGCTACACTATTATAATTTTATTGGCGTGGGTAGCTAGTTCCCTTCAAATCAGTTCTGTTTACTGAAGCAGTAAATACAAACTGAAGCCGTTCTACTAAATATTAATTATATTATTCAAATAATTCGTTACGAGTCAGTGTTTATTGTGATTTACATCATGAATAATGTTAATAGTGTTATGTTGTTCGTGTTTAAACGAATAATTTAACTCTAGACGATAGGTAAGTACTTGTTAATGAGTGTGCAGACTTTAATTAATTAACATATTAAATGATATTTTCTCAAAAATGGTATGTAGTGTAACATATCTAAAAAGTATCCAGAAAGTGAACTCTACCGGAGACTTATTCACAACTGTCCAGTAAGAAGCGAGATTTTAAATTTAGAATCTCCTACTGTCCAGTATATAATTTACTTACTGGACAGTAGTAGGGATTGGTCCGATATATCAAAACGTAACTTATATCGGATATGTGTTAGATATCATATCATATCGTTATCTATACCAAAATAACCGATATTACAAAAAAAACGAAAACACTGAGATGGCTCTAGACAGTAGGTCGTCCTCTTCAGATCTGCTTAGAAAAAAAACATAGTACCAGCCAGCCACAGATTAGAGTTTAGCCATTATAATGTTATAATGGCTAAACTCTAATCTGTGGCTGGCTATAACCATGTGGTTATAGGCAAATATATACATATTATATCTATTTATCTCTCTTTTTGGTATGACATTTTATCTATCTGCCTAGCCTTTTCCCAACTATATTGGGGTCGGCTTCCAGTCTTACCGGATTCAGCTGAGTACCAGTGTTTTACATAGAGCGACTGCCTATCTGACCTCCACAACCCAGTAACTGGGTAACACGGTATACCCCTTGGCAAGACTGGTGTCAGATCTCAAGCTTCTGACTACTTGTAACGACTGTCAAAGATCTTCAAATGACAGCCGGGACCAACGGCTTAACGTGCTTTCCGAGGCACGGAGGAAACTCGGTATGTTGAAATGGTCACCCATCCACGGACCGACCGCGTCAAGCGTTGCTTAACCTTGATGATCGACCAGTGCGACAAGTATGACATTTTATGAGATAGATATATTTTTTAGTCCGTTAATCAAGACGTACAACAAACAAATATAAACGACCCCGGTAAATCGATCACAATATCTACCAGTAATTGCCCTAATATGAATGTAACCTTCAATATTAATTAAACGAATTCGTCGTTAAACTTTCTTTCATTTTTGAGAAAAGCATTATACAAGCCTCAACCAGTAAGAAAGCCACCCTGGCCTTTTATATAACCGGACCTCACCTGCGGTTCGGTCCGGTTAACTCATACTTGGCCAGGAAGGCTTACTTACTGGATTCTGTAGTAATGTACTAAAACAAATATTTTGCAAGTGTTGTTGATGTATGCTAGCTTATGTCAGCGGCTTCGTCTGTGAGAAAGTCGGACATTATCCCAAAGCAACAAGGTACTCGTGGCTTTTTATGTCACGAGTACCAGGTTATGCCCAAACCGTTTCTAAAGTTTCATCCAAACCCGATTGGACTTTAATACCTGAAACGGCAACAAACAGACGGACAGAGTCACTCAATGTCAATTAAACAAGTTTGGATTTAGGCCACTTTGTCTCAATGATACCAGGGATTGCGCGATTCTTGCTTCATCAAAACCATTCCGATGTTAACCATCAGCAGATTGAAGAGGTAGGTACCGTGACCTCTCTCTCCGTGCTTCGTCTGTTAGGGTACATCCACAGATATAAATCTAACTAAATAACGCAAGTCCCTCCATCTGTATAAAAACCAAGCGTGCCACTTTTTCACACACAACTTAAAAACAAAGGACATGGCCTGAATTTGTATGGTGCTGTGCCCTTACAAAAAATATTCATGTACATTGATATACAGTACGTCGTATTAAAGCTTAGAGGTATGGCTTTCTAATAGTTTTTGATTTATGATCAGAGAAGAAGCGAGAGACACTGCTTAAGGAAACAAAAAAAATGCCGAATCATTTTGAATAGCAACAATGTCGCGTTTAAGTGACAGTTTACAGTGACAGTTGGCATTTGACAATGACAGTTGACAGTGACATTTGACAATGACAGCGATATTTGAGAATCACTCTCAAACGCAAATGCACTGCATAGAAACCGCTCAAAAAAAATTAACATACATATATTTTGGATTTTTTTGTCGCCTGTTCTAGAGAAATGCAATTGTTGCGTTTAATTTTAATTTCTTTTACAAGTAATTTTCACATATTAATAATTACTGTACATTAGCGTATTCTGAATTGATTGTAAGGCAGAATCTGGCTATGTCCTTTACCTACCAATGAAAGAAAACACTTCCAATGCCTCTTTCAACTTTTTCTATACAGTCTTTACAGCTCAATATGGCAATAAAAAGGCATTTTTACTAAATAATGGCCGATAATGCTAAATGTAAAGCTCAAAGTAGGATCATTGACCGTATTGCGGCGATAAGGCCCCTCTTTGAGGAGTGGCTTGAGAGGCGCTACGGCGTCCTCACCTTCCGCCTGACGCAGGTCCTCACCGGACACGGCTGTTTCGGGAGGTTCCTGTTCAGGATTAGGCGGGAGGAAACGCCCGGGTGTCACCATTGTGTGGATCGCCCGGAGGACACGGTGGAGCATACGGTGGCGATCTGCCCCGCTTGGGCTGGGCACCGCCGTGTCCTCGTGGAGGCGATTGGCGGTGGCAACCTCTCGCGTCCGGCCCTGGTTCAGGCCATGTTACGGAGCGAGAGGGTATGGGAAGCTGTCTCCTCCTTCTGCGAAGCAGTAATGCTCGCGAAGGAGGAGGCGGAGCGCGTGAGTGAGACGCAACGGAGACGCCCTCACGCCCTTGGCCACCGCAGGAGGAGACGCCCTGGGCGTCGGGGGTCGCAAGCCGATCCCCGGCCACCGTAGGCACGGGCTTGCGGACGGCGAGTAATGGGTAGCTCGCCGTCCGATAAGGACCAGGCCCGAGTCGACGGCGCGTTGTGTTCCACGCGCGCCTCAAAGAGATGTCAGCAGAATAGACGGGGTCCACGAGGGCCGATGCCTGTCTGGGTCGCGGATAAATTTGAAAAAGAGTTACCGCGGCCCTGGCTCAAGCAACTGAAGGAACACGGGTGGGTTTTAGTCAGTAAAAGTCTGACACACCCTCCCGCCTCACCCAGAGCGGGAGAAGTCATTGGATGATTTCCCACCCAAAAAAAAAAAAAAGCATCATTGACCGTAACTTTACTCCGTTTTTTGGCACGCGAAGTACATACAATCGCGTCATCTAGTGAGATTTATATCTGTGGGAACATCCCTGGGGAGACAGTACAGAGGTCTGTTACTAAGGTGAATCTACCTAAAAATTTAACATACATACATGCATAAACTGACGCCTTTTTCCCATGGGTATACTAAAAGAAACTACAGAACGCCACCTGCTACGATCCTTACATACTTATTTTGTTTCACTCACATTCATACATCAAGTCATACACACACGCCGGTTATGAGTACTGCGCACCTTTCTCAATAACATTACCTATAAGGTCTATGTATGTCTTTGTCTTGGTTTTTTTTTCTAAGGCGGTCCCTCCCGGCTTTTCCATTCACGTCTGCCTTTCGTTAGTCGCCTTTCATTTATCATCTCAACATGGCCGAACCATATTAACATACTCTTTTCATTTTAGTCACTACATCTTCTTTTAAACCACAACGTTGTCTTAATTATTACCTCATTCCTCAATCTATCATTTAAAGTTACATCACACATACTCCGCAAGGAACGCATTTCTACTGCATTAATCCTACTTTCATGTCTTTTTAGGGTTCCGTACCCAAAGTGTGGAAACGGGACCCTATTACTAAGACTCCACGATCTGTCTGTCTGTCCGTCTGTCAACAGGCTTTATCTCATGAACCGTGATAGCTAGGCAGTTGAAATTATCACAGATGATGTATTTCTGTTGCCGCTATAACAACAAATACTAAAAACAGGCTCCCATACAACAAACGTGTTTTTTTCCCGTTTTTTGCGAGAATGGTTCGGAACCCTTCGTGCGCGAGTCCGACTCGCACTTGGCCGGTTTTTAATAAAAAAAAGTACCGACGTAGTAACGAAATGAAAAGCAAAAAATAAAAATCTTTTATTCTAGCATATTGAGTTGGCGCCAAACTCGAAAATCGGACCACTCCATGTAAAAAGTTATGCGTGGTCTATTGATTTTCGTGATCGTACATAAAATATACATGTCGTATTGAGAACCTCCTTTTTTTTTCGTCGGTTAAAAAGGTATGGAAATTGGCAGTTAAAGCTTCCAACATAATACCTTGAAAAGAGGTTTCAAGGTCAAAATGCAACACGGGTCCCATCTCATATAGCCGTTACATGTAACCTTACGTACCTTCGTACCTTCTTCAGGAACCTTACTTTTATCATCCCGTAATAAGATCGTACTGAAACTTTACTAATAACATCAAAACTTGCCGGTAACTCCACTAGACATACACGTGGGAGCTTCGTACAGACAAACTTCAGACATTTTCCTTTACATAAATGTCATGTTATATCACTTTCCGCAAGGGGACGTTGGTTTTACGTCATACCTTTTAAAAATACGGCTAGGGAATATCAGAATATCCGCAGAGCTCGGAGTCGCCTCGACGGCCACTGCTAGAGACGCCACTGTCAAAACTTTTCATACAAACCAGGCGTGTCTGTGATTGTCTCCGTTTATTCATAAAAATTGACGGCCCGTGACAATTCTAATGATAAGTAGTTATAGGAGTTGATACTTTTGCTCAGCGCAATTGAGCGCCCATAAGATGGGTCCGTGCCCGCTCAACCCGATTAGACTCAACCCGAAGAGTAATACCTGCCTATTTCTATATTGATAGGCGTAATACGGGTTCTTGCCCGCTCAACCCGATTAGACTCATCCTGAAGAATAGTACCTGCCTATTTCTATATTGATAGGCGTAAAAACGGTTCCGTGCCCGCTCAATCCGATTAGACTCAACCCGAAGAGTAATACCTGCCTATTTCTATATTGATAGGCGTAAAAACGGGTCCGTGCCCGCTCAACCCGATGAGACTCATCCCGAAGAATAATACCTGCCTATTTCTATATTGAAAGGCGCAAAAACGGGTCCGTGCCCGCTCAACCCGATTAGACTCATCCCGAAGAATAATACCTGCCTATTTCTATATTGATAGGCGTAAAAACGGGTCCGTGCCCGCTCAACCCGATTAGACTCATCCCGAAGAATAATACCTGCCTATTTCTATATAGATAGGCGTAGAAACGTCGATGTATAGTCAGGCACAAAAGTGTTGATTTAACGCTTGCATCACAGAGAGTGTAAAATGTAAGTAATGTTTGGATAAATAAATCAATAATTAAACAAGTGAGTACTTGTCCTTTTTAATATAGTATAAGCTTTGTACTTTGTATTAAAAATCACTGATTATTTTTATTATAGAAAGAAAAAGAAAGAAAAGGTATTTAATTGCCACAAAACGACATACAAACTAAACCCATAACGATAGTGTTAGTAGTTCTTAAATTATGTTAAAAGAGATTTAATAATCATTATTGGGTCACCAAGACACAGGCTGTGCCTAGTTTGGGACCCGTTACTAAATTGTTTTGGTCATTGTTAGTTTTAATTTCTTACCACACTGTGTTTTCTCATCATGTTATAACTGTGCAAGTTAAATAAATGAATTTGAATAATAATCTTATAGCTTGTGGCTAGTGGCATTCTATAAACGTGATTATTATTATATGGTTAACAAGTAGGTACTAACTTCCAAAGTTAAGTAATTTAGAATTAAAGATCACTTTGCCTGACTGTACAAGTAGCACTGAATTGGTAGTAAAACTTCTGGTATTATTCTTCGGGTTGAGTCTAATTGGGTTGAGCGGGCACGGACCCCATAAGATAGGGTCTTATCGAAGGGCAATGCAAGTAAACCTTAACTCCGAGTTAGTTGCTAGCATAATGTTAAATTGACAGTTTTTCATACAACATTGTAACTCTTAGTTATCCTGGGTTATGTAACTAACTCCGATTTAGTAACCTGGCCAATTCTGTTGTTATATTATGTTATGTTATGTACAGGTGTTGTTATGTATTATATATGTATTTAATGTTGCTAATTCTATAGCTAATTCTACTAATAATACAAAAATAAAAGTTTGTCAGGTATTTATGTGTGGGTCGCGGATAAATTTGAAAGAGAGTTACCGCGGCCCTGGCACAAGCAACTGATGGAACACGGGTGGGTTTTAGTCAGTAAAAGTCTGACACACCCTCCCGCTTCACCAAGAGCGGGAGAATTGGATGATTTCCCACCCAACAAAATAATAAAAATAAGGTATCGATGTGTGTTTGTTAGTTGTTACCCCTTTACGCAATATAGCTTTAATATAGTTTTCAACACACTTGCTCATAAAGTGGCTCTAATTTCACCGCAATTAGGCACATAATGATACCTGTTATCAAACTGTGACTTTTTCATTGCTATTATTCACAAGTGAGTTATGGAGTTTTTTTTTTATTTATTGGTTGAGTTGCTTTGTTCTTAAAAAAGTTTCGATACAAAAAAGATCGTGCTCAATAATACAAATAAATTAATGTACCTATTGCTTTGCTTGCTCATTTTAAGCAACTACGTATTTAAATAGATAATTTCAACTTGTACGTGCTTAATAAATAAAACTTTCACTCAAATATAAATTTTATTTGCTCTGTAATTAAGAAAAAATTAAATTCTCTATTTTGTACGTGGCTAAAAAACTATTCACGAAAAGCCAAAAAAAAAGAAACCTCATTTTTTTAGTCTATGGCCGATCGCCATTGTTAAATGCGCGCGCATAGGAAAACTGATTAATTTTGCCCGCCATTTTGAAAAAAAAATTACAACTCGTTTTTACTGTTGAAAATGATTTTTTAGTATTATTTTCTTCACAAGTGTGTTGAAAAACGTCGTATGATACACGTGTGTATTGATGATTACCGTCCTCGGCTCTCTTAAGACCCTCACCTACGGCTCGGGTCTCAATGGCGCCTCAGCGGTAATCACCAACATTGCACACTTGTACCATAATGTACTACTATACAACAGAACTATACATAGGTTATAATTTATATTTATGAAGCACTAATTCCACGCGGTCGTAGCCGCAGGCGGTAGCTAGTAATTTATAAGAAGCAATGCCGACTCTGTGTTCTGTGGGAATATCTTACGTGTTCTTGACGTGTAGAAAATAAGGTATGGTATGGTTGTTTTAAGATGTTAGAATAAAACCTTTGTGTTTGATGTTTGTATGAAAACGTCTGGGAAAGTTTTTGTCACTTACGCTATAGGTCAAGGTAGCTTACGTCCCTGTTCTTGCAAAGGTTTATAAGAACTAGGAACACAAGGTTGCTTGCTGAATATTATTATAAAAGCTTTCAGAACATTATGAAGGTTTTTAATGTTGGTTGTAAAAGAAAATTGCTTGTTTTTATTTTGCGTTGTTTGTGGTAAAAGGTTTATGTCAGTTTTTTTTTAAATAATAAGAGTCTGACAAAGAAGTCTCAAAGGCGTCTAAATAAGGCATGAAAAAACTTAAAAACAAAGGAGGCCAGACTCTTTTCATCATTACCATCAATCTTTTGGCAGTCTATTTTTACCCAACATCTGCAGCTTGTAGCTGAGCATTACTACTTCTGCCTGGGCCAGTCGACTGTCCTCGCTCAACGTTCGTACATTCCAAAATGCAATTCGTGTCCGTAATTTCAGGCCAAATGTCGTCGGTAAAAAATCGGTCCGGTTTCTTATTACTGTTTCAGTTTCAGGAATCTAAGATTGTCAGACAAGCGAGTGATTAGCCCACTGTACCTTAATCCGATAGCGGGGCTGCCACTTTTGAGCCTTCGGATGCGCTCGGTTTAGTTTCGGGTACCCTCCCTTGTGAGACGATTCTGTTTTCAGGCGCAGAATATTCGCCCTTCGCCCTGCATCCGTTAGCTCAGTTGCAAAACGGGGGGTTGCAGCAGGTCCCCTGGGACCTGCTGCAACCCCCCCGTTTGATTATTCCCCCTGGGGAACGACGGGGACGTGGATGACTCGGACTGGCTAGGGCTCTGCTTTATACGGTACTCCACCACAAGTACAGCTGAAGCTATTTATGGCACTTTCTAGGTAATGCTGTTCCCACCAACAGCGATTCCCACCAAGCCCTACCCTAGCTTCTCCCCCCAACCCAACCCAACTGCCGAAGGAACCCTCCTTGTGTGTGTCTAGTGTGTCTATCAGTCTATGTATGTTTGTTCCTACTCGTATGTGGCGTTCCAGAGACCAAACGCTCTGGCCGATTTTGATTATTCTTACGTCAATTGATTCGTCATAAACTTGCGAGTGAAATAAAAAAATGGCGGATTTCGGGTGCCATATTGTGGGGTCCCAATTTTATTTTCTTCCAACCCCATCGTGTGGGGTAACAAAATGTAAGAGGTGATTTCAAAAATATATAACACTCATTTACATAATTCGTATTAATAGCCTATTCCAAAAAAGTTAAAAACATAGGGGTTTTCCTTGACTGCCACTTATCTTGGAATGTTCACATTGCAGAAGTAAGCAAGAGGGTGTTTTGCTCGTTTCGGTCTCTGAAGCGTCTCCAGAACTTCCTGCCGTTTCCGACTAAAGTTACTCTTGCTCAGTCTCTGTAGTACGCCGATGTCTGCTTTCTTGATGCTACTGAGGAACTTCTTGATAAGCTCGAACGTCTACAGAATATGTGCATCCGTTGCATTTTCGGCCTCTGAAAGTACGACTATGTGTCGGAATTTCGGAAGCGGTTGAGCTGGCTGCCTATTTGACAGCGGCGAGATGCTCACACTCTTTTCTGTTCATCATAATCCTAACTCACCTTTGTATCTTCAAGAACGCTTTGAGTAACTTGTTCCAAGAGGAAAACCTTGTCGTCCGTCATCATCTCTTCTCCTTCGTTTTCCTCCCCACTCTTCAAGATAGCGACTTGAAGAGTGTATCTTTTACTGATCGCACTGTCCACCTCTGGAATACTCTTCCACACTCTATACGGGATAGCCCTTCATTGGAGGTTTTCAGGAGAAGAATTAAGGAATATTTCCTATCAACATGACATACTAATTTATGTATTTACAATTATATAGTATGCTGTATGTACTATGTTTATGCATTGTGTATTGCACAAGTATTTGTTTAGTTTATTTAGTCAGTAAGTATATAAAATTGTAATACATTTTTCAATACAAGTCATATACATCCCGTCCCTTATTCGAACTCAAATTGATACCGCTCTAAGAGCTTATGGTCACCTCCCGGTTGTTAGACATTGCGTACTTCCAGAGGCTATAATCTATCTTGTGTTTTGTTTATGCTGTAACATATTATCTTAGTGGCAATAAATGTTTTCTTTCTTTCTTTCTATAATTATGATTCGAAAATTAAATCTTACGCATAGGCATATTTGTGCTACGCGGTCGTAACTTTTGTTTACGAGCTCGATCATTAGTTTTGCAGTTTAGTTTTAAAATAAGTCAATTTAAAAAAGTTTAGTAGCAAGGAGTTTTCATACATAGAATAAAATGGGATAGATTTTATACGAGGAAAAATTAATGATTCCTTACGTTTTAGCATTGAATTCTCAAAACCCCTTTTAAATGGTTGTTTAATATGTTTAATTACCAGTTTCAATTTAATTATTTTCACATTAACATTTGTCAAAAATCGAATAGGCTGTATAGGCTGTTGACTTTGTAAAAAAAAAACCAGTTGCAAAAACGCGCCATTTTCTGAAAAAAATATTTTTTGTGAATAAACAAATCTAATTCTTTGATTTGTTTTTACTATTTCCCACAACTGTATTGAAAAACTTCGTGGTGGATGCACGGGTGGATACACGGGTAAGTAGGTTATTCCAAACTCGTGTGCAATAACCTACTTTCCAGCCTTGTATCACAATGTACTATTTAATAAGCTTTTGTTGTGCACATGGATGTACTATCCTCATATGCATATTTCTTTACGCAACAGAGGTTTGCTGTTAGAGAACCCAACTATGGGTCATAAACTTGTCATGAATTTGTACATAAACTGTCCTTTTGTATTTGTTTGTTTTTATGTTTTGTTTACAATTGAGTATAAGAATAATAAATTTAATAAAAAAAACAAAAAGCCCGACTGCTTAAGAAGCGAACTAAAAAGACGTACACACGAAGAAAATCATGCTGTGCAGTCGGAGGATCCATCTGGTTTTAGTCAGTCAGCTCGCAAATATGTATCCTCCGACTGCACATCATGTTTTTTTTCTTGTTTACGTCTTTTTAGTTCGCTTCTTATGCAGTCGGGTTGTTTGATTTTTTTAATTAACTTTTTTTTTTTATAGACCTTTATTTGTTACTCCCTACGGGCACAGGTTTGTGCTGATGAACGGCATCGTTTATCCCAAGATCATATTAGACTAATTGGAGATTTATAAATATTCTTGCTAAGGGTAGTAGTACATTCACCCGCGTCTAGGGGACCCTCACCCACAATGTCGCATGTGGTCACAACATAAAGGCGTGGGAGATACTAGTAATTATTAATGAAAACTGCAAGTTCAATGTCAGCTAATGGATATTTAAATTAAAATCCTAATACGTATAAATTCTCATTTGTGTATAGTGGAACTTTAAAATTGCTAATGGCTTGCTATTATTTTCATATTAGGTTAGGTGAGAGAACATGAAATATTGTATCTTCGTTTTGGGGGCGGCATTGGCCCAACCCGGCGATAATACAGAGTACAGACTGACAGTTCTGTCACAAGAGGCCAAACTCTCGGTACAATTATGCTTTCGCCTTCGGCTCGGACTGCAATATACCGCCTTAAGGCGCCTCCCCGAGCAAAGCGCAGCGCTAGTCGTTTTTGTGCAGTTTTCAAGAGCTATCTACTCTTTATTTAAAAAGAAATATCAATTAATAAAAATACATTAAATTTCTACTTAGTGTTGATTCTAAAATGGTAGCACACTTTTTTATTTTAAAGAGGTATATGTATCACTAATCTCCTTCCAACAAAACCATAAAAATGAGAAATAATTATTGATAGCATGCATCTCCTCGTAAAGTGTTCATTAATATTTTGTTGTACTAACACTAATGGATAGACAATTTGATAAAGAACATTTTGTAAGTTTAATTTTTTTCAAAAGGCCAATATTCGATTTTACAAAGATTTTATTCTAAAATCTAGGCGTATTCGCTACTGTAATTCATGCGCCACCATTGCCGCTAGGTCAATAGGAATGCTCATATCTCATGCTGATTTTTGGTCAGGCCTTAAGTGCAATGACAAATTTCTCACACATGTATCCAAATATGAAGGTACCATTTTCAATGCTAAGCAAGTACAGTATTAATTATATATATATATATATATTACTAGCTTCTGCGTGTGTTTTATCAACCCAAGGGAACATTATACCTACCGGGATAAAAAGTATGTTTAAGTTATAATCTATGTGCTATTCCAGACTATAATCTATGCATGCGCCAAATTTCATCCAGATCCGTTCAGCCGTTCTAGCGTGATTAAGTAACAAGCATACATCCACACACAACACATCTATCAAAATTTTCACATTTATAATATTAGTCATCATCATCATCATCAGCCTTATAATGTTCCCACTGCTGGGACACAGGCATCCTCTCTGTGAGAGACCACCACCACGCGGACCCAGTGCGGTTTGGTGAATGTCACATGTCTTCGAATTTTTGGTTCTAGGACATGCCGGTTACCTCATGATGTTTTCCTTCACTGTTTTAAGAATATTACTAAGAATTAAAGCCTTATCAAACATCTTCTAGATCACCTGTATCTAGATTGTAGCTAATATTCTCATCATCGATATTAGTCATAATAAGCTGAAACATATCATGGAGACACTGACGTCATAGGTGATATGAGGTTCTATAAACAGCCTCCATTACCCCAGGGGACTTCCCTGCCACTCCCCAGTATCCCCTGAAAGGTAAATATTTGAACAAGCTCAAGTAGTGTGACGCATTTCTCAGTACACACCTTTAGTTTTGTTGTTGTTGTTTTGTTGTTGGGACTTGCATTTGGGACTATTATAATTATTAAATGGAACTTGTGAGTCTGCAACATCGCTCTTGTAGGATTTGAAATGGGTTTGTGGTATCACCACCACCCAGAAGATATAAATAAGTGTTACTAAAAACCACTATTGCATTGTAAAATATAGTAGCTATACTTGAGCTATTTAGAAGATACAATGTTTACAAAACAGCAGATTTTACACACTATTAAATTTTTATGTTCTTACAAAATTAAAATTATTTTACCTGTAAATCATCAGATTGTCATTTATCATTTGTAATCGTCATTTTTATGAGAAATTTATACAATGTAATATACAAATCGGCAATAAGTAATCAAAAATAAATGATGAGAATCACCAGAGCATATTTTTAACTTTCTGTCACTGCCAACCCTAAGGAATTTTAGACTTGACATCCTGCCCGGCGAGCATGGGCGTACCCAAGACATTTGTGACAAGACATGATAAATTATGTCACGTCTTACAATTTGTCTTAAATGCTAGCACGGGTTAAACATGTGACATATTTTAAAGACGCGACATGCCTTTCTTGTTGCTGCCCGGCGAGCACGGCCTACTGTGACATGGCTTGTGTCACACATTTCATCGCAGTTAGGGCGATAAAGCCATTTTTAACCGACTTTCGAAAAAGGAGGAGGTTCTATGTTCGACTTCTTGTATGTTTTTTTTTTTTTTTGTGTATGTTCACCGATATCTCCGTCAATTGTGGACCGATTTAAAAAAAACTTTTTTTGTTTGAAAGAGTTTGTGCCGAAATTGGTCCCATTTTAATTTGGTGAAGATTTGATGAAGAACTTCGAAGATATACAACAGAACTCTTCAATAAATAGCGGCAAAACTCTCGGGACTGCTGCAATCGCATGTCTGTTTATTGTTTAGACCATTTCATAACATAACATCACGCCAGTACGCTCTTAAGGGGTAAGCAGATCTCTCATTTGATCGGTTTTGTTCAAGTTACATGATATTTGGGTAATCTATTCTGGCGTTATAGGAAACTAACTAAACAACTTGCCTATTAGGTAGGTACAACTAAAAAGTGAAAAATAAAAAAACTTTTTTACAAAAAAATACTACCGACTTCCAAATAAGAAAACTACAAAGTGAAAAATAACTTTATTTTTGGAAGTCGGTGTCCATAACGCAAAAAAAATGGTACCTACGAAAGACACCGACTTCCAAAAATAAAGTTATTTTTCACTTTGTAGTTTTCTTATTTGGAAGTCGGTAGTATTTTTTTGTAAAAAAGTTTTTTGACTTAAATAATAGCACCGGCGGCGTGAGAAAATTTCCTGACGTTTATTTGGGACTCATCGGGTCTTAATTGCTGATACGAGCGCACCTATTTTGTCACAAATGTCACATTTTGACAGATGATTCAGAAAAATGTATCACTTTCGTTCGGAGGTGGTGATAAAATTTTATAGATGAAAAATAAATATTTTCCTTTTAATAAATTTATTTTGTGTGTGTGGTGATAAATGCTTATTAATTAAATGAAATGTTACAGGATTATTAATTAATTCTAAATTATTACTTTTTTTATAATTGTATTTTTTTAAATTGTTATTCTTATTTCTAATTATTATTTTTATTTTGATTATTATTTTTTATAATTATTTTCTTTTATTGCATATTCTTCTTACTTTCTACATTTTTAAATATTTCTTAAATAAAATCCCCAAAAAACATTTAAAATATAAAAAATTGGGGCCCACCGGTATCGGGAACAGGGTCCAAACTTTTATATTTTTTAAGTTATTATTAAAATGTTCACAATAACTATATCTTTCTAACAAACACTTACTATGTTATAAAACAAACAAAGAAAAATAAAGTGTGCATAAGTCTATGGTCGTGGGTCAAATATGAATTTGTTCCCAACAAAATTAAAAAGTTGTTTATCTGTATGAACGGTTCCGTATGGTGCCGAAGTTCCGTATGGTGCCGGACGTAAAGAATTTCACCATCCCATGTCTTCCCGTGGGTGTCGTAAGAGGCGACTAAGGGACAAACCAGAGAATGGGCAGCAGCGTTCTCTGTGCTTCTACAACAACCATACTGCGATCGCCAACCCGCCTGCCAAGCGTGGCGATTATGGCAAAAAACCCCCCATGAATAGCACAAATAAAAAATGGCCCCTAGTGCCCGGCAGCCTGCCTACCCTCGACTACGGTAGCGGTCGAGGTTACGGCATGGCAAGGGGTGCCAAGAATCTCCAGACGGGATCCGGCTACCCAAAAAATCACCGACGACTGTACCTGGCTACGTACAACACGCGTACACTTCGGACCGACGAGAAGATCACCGAACTCGAAGAGGAATTGAGCAGGTTGCGATGGAGTATTATAGGGTTATCTGAAGTCCGAAGAGAGGGGGAGGACTCGATAATCCTCAAATCCGGTAACCTGCTCTATTTCCGAGAGGGTGACCGGCAGTCCCAGGGTGGTGTCGGGTTTATCGTCCACAGGTCCCTTGTGAACAACGTGGTGAAGATCGAGAGTGTGTTGACCAGGGTGGCGTGCCTTATACTCAGAATATCCTCAAGATATTCGCTGAAGGTCATACAGGTCTACGCCCCAACCTCGGCACACCCCGACGACGAGGTAGAGACCATGTATGAGGATATCTCCAGAGCCATGCATGGTTTCAAAACTCACTTCACCGTTGTCATGGGGGACTTTAACGCAAAACTGGGCAAACGAGACGAGGATGAGCTGCAAGTGGGGCAATTTGGAGTTGGACGACGGAACCACCGGGGTCACCTGCTGGCCAGTTTTGTGGAGAAGGAGGGCCTCTTTATGATGAACTCCTTCTTCAAAAAGCGTGAACACAGGAAGTGGACCTGGCAGAGCCCCGATGGTGCAACAAAAAATGAGATCGACTTCATCATGTCAACCAAGAAGCAAATGTTCAATGATGTCTCTGTGATCAATTCGGTGAAAACCGGGAGCGATCACCGCATGGTAAGAGGCACATTGAACATTAATATTAAGCTTGAAAGGTCTCGACTGATGAAGTCCACGCTCCGTCCAGCGCGGATCCAGCTCCAAAACCCCGAGAGCTTTCAGCTCGAACTCCAAAATCGTTTCGAGTGCCTAGGGAGCTCCGTGGACGACTATGCCGACGGGTTCGTGGAAGCTGTCCATACGGTCGGGTCTAAGTTTTTCAAGACCCGTCGTACAGATAGAACCAAAAAGCTCTCTGATCCTACCCTCAAGCTTATGAAGGAGAGGCGTGAGTTGATCCTGCAGTCTTCAGATGAGGCGTGCAAATACCGGCAGCTCAATAGACAGATCTCTAAATCCTTGAAAAGAGACCTCCGCCGCTTTAATACCGAGCGTATTAAAGAGGCGATTGAGCGAAATAAAGGCTCCAAGGTTTTTTCAAGGGATCTGGCTATTGGGCAAAGCCAGCTCACGAAACTGAAGACCGATGATGGCAGGATCGTATCCGCCAAACCAGAGCTTCTGAGGGAGATCGAGAGATTCTATGGGCAGTTGTACGGCTGAACTCCTGAAGGCGGGTGGAAAACCGGTCCTTAAGGCCCTTCAGAAGCTGTTTGATTCCGTCATACTCGAGGGCAAAACGCCACAGGCATGGTGCAGGGGTGTGGTGGTACTCTTCTTCAAGAAGGGCGACAATGCCCGGCTGAAGAACTATAGGCCCATCTCACTTCTTAGCCATGTCTAAAAGTTGTTTTCAAGAGTCATCACGAATCGTCTCGCGCGCAGGTTTGACGATTTCCAGCCTCCCGAACAAGCCGGATTCCGAAAAGGCTTTAGCACCGTAGACCACATACATACGCTGCGGCAGGTTATACAGAAGACCGAAGAGTATAACCTGCCTCTCTGTTTAGCGTTTGTGGACTACGAGAAAGCCTTCGATTCGATCGAGACTTGGTCTGTACTGCAGTCTCTCCAACGGTGCCAGATCGACTACCGGTACATTGAAGTGTTGAAGTGTTTGTACAAGAACGCCACTATGTCAGTCCGTCTTCAGGATCAGATCTCGAAACCAATTCTTCTCCAGCGTGGCGTGAGACAGGGAGACGTCATTTCTCCGAAACTGTTCACTGCTGCGCTGGAGGATGTCTTCAAGGTTCTGGATTGGAGAGGGCTTGGCATCAACGTTAATGGCGAGTACATCACTCACCTTCGGTTTGCCGACGATATAGTGGTCATGGCTGAGACCATGGAGGACCTCAGTGCGATGCTCGATGACCTCAGTAGAGCTTCCGAAAGAGTGGGTCTTAAGATGAACATGGAAAAAACCAAGGTGATGTTGAATGGCCATGTTGCACCCACTCCTATCAAGGTCGGGGACTCTACACTCGAAGTTGTGGACGATTATGTCTACCTGGGCCAAACGATCCAATTGGGTAGGGCCAATTTCGAGAAAGAGGTCAACCGTCGAATCCGACTCGGCTGGGCAGCGTTCGGGAAGTTGCGCGGTATCTTCTCGTCCAACTTACCACAGTGTCTCAAGACGAAAGTCTATGACCAATGTGTGTTGCCAGTGATGACATATGGCTCTGAGACGTGGTCGCTTACAATGGGCCTTATCAGGAAGCTTGCAGTCACTCAAAGGGCAATGGAGAGGGCTATGCTCGGAGTTTCCTTGCGTGATCGAATCAGAAATGTGGAGATCCGCAAGAGAACCAGGGTTACCGACATAGCCCGAAGAATTGCCAAACTAAAGCACTGGCAGTGGGCAGGGCACATTGCTCGAAGAACGGATGGCCGATGGGGTCGAAAAGTTCTGGAATGGCGACCGCGAACCGGAAGACGATACGTTGGAAGGCCTCCCACCAGGTGGACCGATGACCTGGTTAAGGTTGCGGGAAGGCGCTGGATGCGAGACGCACGGGATCGGTCAATGTGGCGACGCCTGGGGGAGGCCTATGTCCAGCAGTGGACGTCTTTGGGCTGAAATGATGAATGATGTATGAACGGTACACTTTTATACGTATTATTTTATTTGGTCGTCTATTCAATTTATGTCGCACTGTGAAGTCAGCAACAAGAAAGGCATGTCGCGCCTTTAAACTGTGTCACATGGTTGTCTTACAATTTGTCTTAAATGCTCGGGGCATTTAAGACAAATTGTAAGACATGACATATTTTATCATAACTTTCATGATCGAAAATATTTTCTGTTAAGAATTTGTAGTTCAAGTCGGAAACCATGCAAAATAAAATAGCTTTCATAAATTCATGTTGGGATGCTGCTAGTATGGTGGTTGCAAAGGGGGGCAAAATTTTGGTTATTTTTTGCCTAGGACATACCGTTTTCGAGATACCATTTTGGAAATATAGAGCGTTTTATGCAAAATAAAATAAGATTCGGAGGCCCATAATTCGGAAACAGTCCGTCGTAGGGCTATGTTTCTCATAACCTAAATGGTTTTTATGGCCAAGGTTAAACCGAAACTGCAATAAAATTGGAAAATTTCCGAAAAAGATAAAAAATAAACGTCAAGAAGTTATGCCACAAGTCAAGAAAAATCTCACGCCGTCGTGCTAGCATTTAAGACAAAATGGCTTTATCACCCAAACTGTGATAAAAAATGTGACTTAAGAGGGTACTCTCTCATACAAAAACATTCTGCTGTTTTCTTCATGGATAATGCCTCCAGAGCAATGATTTTTTTCCATAAAATTAAGGTCTAATTAATACGTGCCCCTATCATTTCCTTTTTTCGAAAACATAATCACTAAAAGAAATATGACAATCCAAAAACCCGAAAAAATGCCCGTTTCTACCGCCATGTTCAGACGACTTTCAGACAAAATTGATAACTTTTTAACAAAAAAGAAAATGATAGAAGCATAGATATACTTTTCCTCTAAATAATGATATAAGATTTTTTAAGATCAGGCCAGTTTTGAAGAAGAAAACAGCAGAATACGAAACGCCTATTGGTCAAGGTTTTTGTAGGTAAAATCAGCCTGAGCTGCAGTTGTCCCTTTCGCACTTTACGGGTGGAGGTTGGAGGTGAGGGAGGGTAAGGCTTACACTTACACTAATAGGGAAGTAGCAGTAGTCGATATTTTTATCGATACTCTAGTGTTATACACCGATGTCGATATTTACACTATACAATGATATTATTTAATAAATCGTGTGGTTGTGAGTATTATTTATTATTGTTGAAGGCACTTGTCGAATGATTAACTTAGGCATGCATAAGATCTGGAAAGTGCAGTTGCAAATACACGATCAAAAGTTGTTAAGAAAATTAAGCCAGGATCCAGAATAATGCTCGGTACAGACCAACCGAACGAACTAACAAATGTTGTTGAAAAGAAATCGCTGATTTTTGTTATTTTAGATAGGCTCGCTCTTGACCACTATCTCACCTGATGGTAAGCGATGATATGGTCTACGGTGTAGCAAACTTGCCCAGAAGTAACTTCACTCTTGACTTAAAGACCCCGAGGATGTAGCTATCGGGCAACACAGACGCAAGGAATTCCACTCCTTGCTGTACGCAAAATTAAAGTATTTCCAAAATGTTTAGTGCCTTTGGGCGAGATGTCCACCTTGTACCGATGGTGCATCGCCGTACGTCTTGTAGTCCGATGATGAAACGGGCTATATGGAATTAGATCATGCAATTCCATCGCAAAATCCCCGAAATGCAACAGATAGAAAACCGACAAGCTGACTCTGCGACGATGTTCATGGTTCTGGAGCTTTGACTCGACCTCATTGCCGATGAGCCTGCTGACCCGTTTTTCGATCAAATCTAGTGCATCAAGCTGGTGTGTGGCAGATCCGTCCTAGAGATGAGTACAGTACTTCATGCAAGATCGACGCTTGATACAACTTAAGCACCTGTTCTGGCGTGAAGTATCGTCACAACTTCTTAGCAGCATGTTGAGGCATTCCTCAATATAATGGTCAAAAATTGAGTGTCGATGTCAACGTTACGCCAAGAAGCTCAATATGGTCCGTTATCGGCACGGTTACACCTCGGAAAGATGGAGCTGGATGAAATCGGCTCTTTTTAGTGAACAAAAGACGCTCGCTGTATAATATAAATATAATAAATTTATTTTTTCCAAAGGTACCCTTCTAGAAATGGTCATCATTTCAGCCGAAAGACGTCCACTGCTGGACATAGGCCTCCCCCAGGCGTCGCCACATTGACCAATCCCGTGCGTCTCGCATCCAGCGCCTTCCCGCAACCTTAACCAGGTCATCGGTCCACCTAGTGGGAGGCCTTCCAACGTATCGTCTTCCGGTTCATGGTCGCCATTCCAGAACTTTTTCCCCATCTTTTCCCCTCTCCCCCTCAATTTTTGAGGAGCTCGTGGCTAAATAATCATGGGTCGATCTTCAAGGTTAAGCAACGCTTGACGAGGTCGGTCCGTGGATGGGTGACCATTTCAACATACCGAGTTTCCTCCGTGCCTCGGAAAGCACGTTAAGCCGTTGGTCCCGGCAGTCATTTAAAGATCTTTGGCAGTCGTTACGGGTAGTCAGAAGCCTGAGATCTGACACCAGTCTCGCCAAGGGGTATCGTGTTACCCAGTTACTGGGTTATGGAGGTCAGATAGGCAGTCGCTCCATGTAAAACACTGGTACTCAGTCGAATGCGGTAAGACTGGAAGCCGACCCCAACAATAATTGGGAAAAAGGCTAGGCAGATTATGATCCTTTACTGGAATAGGTCCAGGTGCTCAGCAAACCGCATTGGGCCCACGTAGTGAGTTCAGTCACAAAGCAGTGAAAACATAGATGGACCTATCATGAAGATATTAGGGACGTGGACGGACCGTGCCCCGTCAGGGGCTCAAAAAAATATCGGTGTGTACATTTTATATGAACTCGTTCACACAGGTCCAGGGCCAGTGACTACAGAGCTTCAATATCTGGGCCCGGCCCTGTCACGTCCCGGGCACGGTCCTCGTGGATCGACCGTTACCCTACTATAAATCACAGTCAAAGTCGTTATATAGACTAAACATTCCTGTTCAAATTAATCTCCTTCTCTAATTCCCTCAACCCTCAGGCAATGCAACGAATCACCCAAAATCTAATGAACACATGTCGATCTACATATTTTGCGAACACTCACGTATCTACCACTTACGCGTATACGTAGTTACGAGTACGACTTACGACGCATGGAGTCTTGGGAGCACTTACGGCCAAATTAAATTCCTCGATCGGGCTCCTACATTACACTGGGGTGGATTCGACCTGCAGGTACTTAATTTGGTAGCTATTTTTAGACGTGCGTGTGTCTGTAAAGGTTGAAGGCACTCTGTAGGCTTATTCGGGTTATGTGTGGGCTATTTTTGTAGGTAATCATTAGGGTGTACTAAGTCCATAGATCACCGAACACGCATTCAGTGACAAGATATGCCTTTGGTAAATTCCATTCCATTCCGAGCAGAGCGGCGATTGAATGGTGCGTATGCGTTATGACGTTTATTAATCGGCACTTAAGACATCCTTTCCGTGAATTTCCAGCCCTCACACATTAAGTCCAGGTCCACCGTTCTATGTACTTATGATTTCTGAAATTAATTAATTTGACGACAATGCCTTTTTGATATCATAAGTTTGTTCGACGAGACATTGTGAGACGCATTACATCTGCCGCATGTACTACCGATACTTCATGACGACCACGACCGCTCTTTCAAGAGCGTAACGACTAAGAAGATCTTACGGGCTGTCAACTTCTATGAGTAAACGGTGACACTTAATGACATGCAAGTTCGAGTGGAAAGTTTCGACAATGCTGCCTCTAGCAGTGACCGCCGAGACTTTTCGGTGCTCTGTGCATGTGCCAGTTTTCGGTACCTATCCACAGACCTGTCTGGGGGCTTTTTCTAGATAATAATGTTATGTTGTGTTGTTGTGTAGGTGGTTTAAATACATGTATAGTGCGAAAAGGTTGCACCCAATATTTTAAAAAGTTCCTTGACCCGCTTGGTCAGAATTTAGCAACTGATGTTTGTTCTGAGTGAGTCGAAGCTGACGTAGGCTTTGCAGCGGAGCAGTTCCAGGTTGGAAGCACTAATTAATATAAGTTTATATAGTAAAGATACGGTCACACGGACACAGCATTTTTGATATCTCACGCACACGAATACACGACTTCTTCCGAAGATAGCCGACCTCTTGGTGACGTCGCTTCAGACTAGTATGACCTGTAGTAGGCGTTTTTTTTGTTCTGTGAGTATGACCTACGTATGAACAAACTGTGGCGTAATAAAAACGCGCGGTGGCCCTGTCCGTCTGAATAAGTCAATGCTTATGTACGTCTGTCGCAGCCATCTGATTAAAATAGCCAGCTAATTGGACGCCTAGGCCGTTCATTAAACGCATCATCTCATCATCATCCAATTGGATGCCTAGGCTGATAGTTAATTAAACTAGAATCATTCAACGTTTAACAACTTGGCGTATTAAAAGTAAGCCCTATGATGAAGATGACTGACCAAGACTCAGCCAAGTGATTCAAATTTAGTTCAGTTTTTTTCCGCTGCTACGCTAGTAGTCATCAAAACAAATATGGCGTCTACAGCGCAAACCGTCAATGTAATGTGACACGTCTATTTTGAAATATAATTCATTTATAGACATGAGTAAATAAACAAAGATATTTATATCATCATAAGGACATTGCTCCTTGAAATGCCCGCCTCGAAGAAAACCCACGACTGTAGAGGACAATCAATGCGTGGGCCCAAATATTATTATAGTTAAGGCGTTGTACTTAATATCATAATCAACGTGGGGTGTTTTCAGATCTGGGGGGTGACCATAAGCTCTTAGAGCGGTATCAATTTGATATCGAGTAAGTGACAGATGTATACAAGTCATTGTTTTGGCTTCTATAGCGTTGATACCTGTGCTAACAGGTTTTCCCATATATCTTCCATCTGCAACCTTCCCTGTGCTAACAGGTTTTCTCATATTTCTTCCATTTGCGACCTTCCCTGTGCTAACAGGTTTTCTCATATATCTTCCATTTGCGACCTTTCCTGTGCTAACAGATTTTCTCATATATCTTCCATTTGCGATCTTCCCGTTCTAACAGGTTTTCTCATATATCTTCCATTTGCGACCTTCCCTGTGCTAACAGGTTTTCTCATATATCTTCTATTTGCGACCTTCCCTGTGCTAACAGGTTTTCTCATATATCTTCCATTTGCGACCTTCCCTGTGCTAACAGGTTTTCTCATATATCTTCTATTTGCGACCTTCCCTGTGCTAACAGGTTTTCTCATATATCTTCTATTTGCGACCTTCCCTGTGCTAACAGGTTTTCTCATATATCTTCCATTTGCGACCTTCCCTGTGCTAACAGGTTTTCTCATATATCTTCTATTTGCGACCTTCCCTGTGCTAACAGGTTTTCTCATATATCTTCTATTTGCTGACAGCTTGACATTTTTGTTACATTTATTATTATCATTTGTTTATTCACTTTATTCACTCCGCTCCTCCCCCCCCCCCCTAGCAATTTGTTTTCGGTTAAATGTCTTTGTTTGTTACCGTAAAATACCGTTTATTTTTATTACAAACTAGCTGTTTCTCAAGGCTTCACACCAAAATTTAAAATCAAAATCATATCTTAATCAAAACATTTTAATTCAACCAATTTGAATTGTCAAACATTAAATTGCTGATTCGCAAGCGCCAGTAGGTCTCTATGGAGAAGAACGTGCAAGAAACACCACGGACACTTATTTATTTGTAACAACAAAGAGTTTTATGGCGCTGGAAAACCGTATATGTTTTTGGATTAAATAAATGTGTACGTCCTTAATTAAGTCAAACAATCATTTATCATTATCAAATTCTTCATAATTCACAATAATTTGTTATCAAATATTTGGATTTTATCACATAAAATTATAATATTGCGGGTAGACGACAAGAGCTTTATAATATTACAACAAAAGATGTAGAAATCCAAGGAGAAATGCTTCTCGTCAATGTTACCCAGACCAAAACCAGATTCCACGATCTTTTAAAATCCACGTAAAGTTTCGTGAAATACTGAAAAAATATCAAGCTATCCGTTCAACAAAAACAAAGAATGATCGCTTTTATTAAAACTTTCTAAAAGGAAAAAAAGGTATTAATAACAAATGGCTTATGTTTAACTTACCACCAGATATAGTAACATATAACAGACAAAAATAGTAAATGATCACCAAAATTAAACCCGCATCTTATTGTAAAATTATAACCAAAGTTTTAACATCTCGCTATCCTGTTTAGGCAAAATGACTCCAAATAAATCATTGTTAACCCAAAAGTAGTAAATGATCACCAAAAGTAGTAAATGATCACCAAAAGTAGTAAATGATCACCAAAATTAAACCAATGACCAAAAAGATTATAAAATTTCTGGGAGCAACTTGGAAGTAGCGCTCGCCGGCCGCTGCCGCGGCACCGCTCGCTTTGCTCGCTCGGCTCGCGCGCGGTTGGTCACAGTTCTAACCTAACCTAACCTATTTTACAACATTAAATAGCGCAATAATTTGCTATTAAAATTTGGTGATCAATTTACTAAATTTGGTGATCAATTTACTAAATTTGGGTTTCATAGTACAATTTTAGGTAATAGAGGTTATGGTCACAAAGTAATTTTAGGTGGTCATTATATTTATCCCCATAACAAATTTGGTAATATGCCAAGAAAAATGTAGGTTTGCCTGAGGGTGATTTTTACACAGTTTTAGAAGAACTTCGGCTATAACGATATATTAACTTTAAAGCGACATGGCGTATGGCATTCTGACGCAGTCGCTAAATCATACATAATCTTAACAAGGCGAAAATCACCGACAAAATAATGCAATTTGGAGCCAAATGCAAAAAAGTTTTGCTCCGAACCACAACCATGTACAACTCGTAGCATGAGTTATTTGACGCTTACTATTATTTGCCTTTGTCGCCGATGTTTATACAAGAAGAAAACTAAAGTACTAAATAAGAGGCAAGCATCAATGTAACACAAACTGAAAATGCCATCCAAATCAATCCAATATCGCTTTGAAAATTGTACGTGCACCAATTGTTTTAATAATTAAGGTTTCACTAGTCGAAAATTCTTCCATACAAACGTAGTCTAGGGATTATTCCACTATTTGACGATGTACGAAATAAAAAGTGATATCAATTTGTCTCATCATTATCTAGCCCTGTATAGAAGCAAACAAGTAAAAAAAGAAAATATTTGAAAGTTATGACTTGAGCGTCGAAAGTTTCCCATTTCGACACTAATTTTAACGCATATTTGGGCGCGAATAAATACCATAAGAAGACGGAAAATTGCAAAACGGCCTCCATACAGGGATAGATTAGTAGTTCAACAATGCAAATAATTTTATTTTGAACAGAGAGATTTAGTAGTTTTTTCATGATATCTAGACTGCCAAAGGTCTGTTTATAAAATTTCGCGCGCTCGGTTTCGTCCTAAATCATTATCCATTTCGCTACAAATTTTCAAATGTATGTATTCGTACGGGAACTAGCTTCCTACTGCTCATCACGGCATCTATCTCTTCCGCACGTGTTGTCGCAACGCACTGCGATTTTTATTCGCGCGAATTTTTTCTCGCCCATTCTGTGACCTATGGAAATTTATGAAGCTGCACGCACTGCGGATAAAAAATCGCGCTCAAATAGTACTAAAAAATTCGCGCGAATATTCGCAGTGCGTGCTATGCCTAAAATGCATTTAATTAACTCTGACACCAGAGGTGGCCACACCTCACACGAAAGAAGAAGAATACAATTTTTAAATTTCGTCTCATTCAGTACTAGAACGTGGGGACGAGGAACCCGTAGTTTATTCCTTAAGGGTACACTAGTCAACGGCACGAACTATTTTGTGCGCGGGGTTAAAATGCATTTTATATCAACCGACAACACGTGCGGAAGAGATAGATGCTTTCATGGGCAGTAGGAAGCTAGTTCGCGTACGAATACACACTTTTGCAATGTTGTAGTGAAATGGATAATGATTTAGGACGAAACCGAGCGCGCGAAATTTTATAAACAAACATTTGCGCCCAAAAATGTGTTAAAATTAGTGTCGAAATGTGGAACTTTCGACGCTCATAACTTTCAAATATTTTCTTTTTTTACTTTTTTGCTTCGATACAGGGCTAGATAATGATGAGACAAATTGATATAATTTTTTATTTTGAACGTACATTGTCAAACAGTGGAATAATCCCTAGACTACGTTTGTACGGCAAATTTTTCGACTAGTGTAACCTTAAGAACAGAAGCATTTTTCCGGGCTAAAAACCTATGGCTTTGTGTAGCTTTCTATATGGGAAAGATTCCTGTAACTGTATTTACCTACTGCCAGAGATTAACGCCAACAAATAAATAATTTTACCTTTTTACAATATTAGTAAAAGGTCAAACATAAAGAGGTTTTTCCGATGACGTAGGCGTACGTTAACGTTATATTACTTACCCTAAAAATACAAACTGGGCCGATCAGGTATTTCCGTACAATACATCCTTTTCATTCAATTAATTGGTGACCCAATCACAAAAGAGTTCCCCAGCGAGTCCATAGTAGCTAAATTTTGGGATTCTAAGTGGAAATAATTTTGGGACAGGTTTTGTCCCTATGGATTAAGTTGATTTAATGGATTTTTATTAGGTTACTTTAAGAAATTGGACCCTTGAGTGGTGTTCCCATGGTACCTATACTTACTCTAATTTGTGGAAAGGGTCAGTCGTTTTTGGGGGAACATGCGTAAATCGCTGTTACTTTTTTTTTTTTTTTTATCTGTTATAGGCTCGCGCTTGACCAATATCTCACCTGATGGTAAGCGATTATATGGTCGATGATGGAGCACGCTTGCCTATAATAATAATAATATAATAATATAATATAATATAATATTTATTAGCAAAATACAATTTGACACATATAAAAGTACACATAAATTTAACTAGGATACAGATAAATTAACAACCGAAGTAGTGTGCGAAGTACAGTCAATGCAAAAATTTGAGCCCTGACTCATAAACTAGGAAGATCCTGTATCTTAGGAGGCAGTGTCTTCGCTTAAATAGTGGACAAGCAAATTATGAGCGTACTAGCAGATTCGGATAGTCATAGAAAAGATATAGATATAGAATAAATGGTAAACATAACTTAGACACAATTAAATAGTATTTTTAATTAAATACTAATGTTTGTATTAAGTGTATGTGTGTAGTGTATTTGTGGGGTGTCTGTCATGAAAAAGTGTTGTGTGTGTGTAAGTAAGGGAGAGGGGTGTGTGATGTGGTGTGGTGTGGATTGTTGTGGGGTGGTGTGTTGTGGTCTGTGAAGCGTGAGTGTGCGTCTATGAATGTGGATGGAATTTAGAAAAAAATATTTATTAATGCTGGCGTCGTTGTTATGTGTTGATCTAAATGGTTTAGCAGTTCCAGTTAAGTAGACTTTCAGTTGCCTCGTAATCTTGGTCTTTTATCCACTCCTCAACTTTAACTTTAACCCTATAGGTATCCAATTCAATTATGTTTATTTTTTTATTTATTATTGTGTATAGGTGTGAGCTTAAAACATAATGCTGGCGTCTAGCGAAAGCTGTCTTATGGGTTACTGTGAACACAAGAGGTTTTTTCTTACGGCGTGTTGGGTCTGGCTGGGGGACCTTTCTGTGTTTCCTCAGTACGGATCGTAGCACAAACAGTTGCCTGACAGTAAGTACATTTGCATCTTTGTATAATTGTGTAGTCGGATACATAAAGTGCTTCTTTGACATCACTTTCAGAACAGCTCTTTGTGCTCGTTCCAACTTGAGAAACTTTGTCCTAGCAGCGCCTCCCCATACTGTGATGCAATAGGTGATAACGGACCCAAATACTTAAGGTGGTTTACCTCACGAAGAGAAATGCATGTGCAGGGTATGTGGCCATTACATGTGTGGGCATTAATGAGGAAGTCTGCAGGGGGTTTAGTACAGGCGTGTAGGCCGAATGGGATGAAGTAGGTCTTGTCTAGGTTCAGGGTAAGGAGATTTAGCTGTAACCAACTGATAACAGATTTAAGTGACGTTTCGGCAGTAGTTCTCAGATGCTCCCAATCAGTTCCATGAACAATGATTGCGGTGTCATCAGCATAGGTGAAAATTTTGGAATTTGTGAGAGGTATGCAGCAAAGCCCATTGATGTAAACCTGGAAAAGGGTCGGGCCAATCACACTTCCCTGCGGAACTCCGAAGGTAGTGGTTTCCTCTTTACTAATATGTTCATCAATTCTAACACACAGTCTACGGTTAGTGAGATAGCTTGCAAAAAAATCATGAGCCATGCCACGTATGACGATGTCCTCCAACTTATAAGTAACCTATTCACTCATGACTTAAAGATTCCTAGATTGTAGCTATCGGGAAATACAGACTCTGGCAGGGAATTCCACTCCTTAGCTGTACGCATAATAAAAGTATTCTCAAAACGTTTAGTGCGTATGGGTGGGATGTCCACCATGTACCGGTCGCGCATCGCTGGGCGGAATTAGATCATGCAATTCCATCGCACACTCCCCGAAATGTAATCGATAAAAACCGACAAGCTGGCAACTCGGCGACGATGTTCAAAGCTTTGACTTAACCAGAGCCTCATCGCCGATTAGCTTCTTGGCCCGCTTTTCGATCGTTGATGTTAAGCATGAAATTATGATTTTGTCGTGACAGGTGAGCTCTTTTGGTGAATACTCGTATTAATGTTCTGACGTAGTTTGTTGGTTTCTTCTTCTTCGTTTCGCTCTGTACAGAGCGATCGTGGTCACGATGAATTTTTCCAATCGCTGTTGTGGTAACTCGCCGCACGATCTCTCTCCATTTGGCTCGGTTACATGAAAGTTTGGCACACTCATTTACAGGACGACCAACGGCGGACTTAAATTGATCAGTCCACCTCATCGGTGATCTCCCGCGTGGCCTGTTACCGTCCACTCTGCCCTGCACCACTAGGCTTGTTGGTTTTGGGTATATTATAATCGTGACAATCTAAGAAGTCCGATGACGTTTTCATTTTAAATGCCGCTGTAACTTTGTACGTAAGAAATTGAAAAATGTAAATCTTTAATTAATTATATATACAATCAATCTGCCTAGCCTTTTCCGAACTATATTGGGGTCGGCTTCCAATCTTACCGGATTCAGCTGAGTACCAGTGTTTTACATGGAGCGACTGCCTATCTGACCTCCACAACCCAGTAACTGGGTAACACGGTACCCCTTGGCAAGACTGGTGTCAGATGTCAAGCTTCTGACTATCCGTAACGACTGTCAAAGATCTTCAAATGACAGCCGGGACCAACGGCTTAACGTGCTTTCCGAGGCACGGAGGAAACTCGGTATGTTGAAATGGTCACCCATCCACGGACCGACCTCGTCAAGCGTTGCTTAACCTTGATGATCGACCCGTGCGGCTGTTAATTTTTAGCCACGAGCGCCTATTTATATATACAATACATATAATTAATTATATATTGGACATTCTGAGGCACCGATTTAAAATAAGCTTTATTTCTAATAGAACTGCACTTTTGAACAATAGTGTGTTTTGTATGATTCCTAGAGTGTATAATCATCTACCCAATTACTTACTCGAAATTTCTAACAATAATATTTTTTTAAATATACTAAAGAATATACTGTTAGATAAATCATATTACTCAGTAAATATTTGAATTTGAATTTGAAATTACACTACAACAATGAGTATCATTCGTAAGCATCAAGTTTTAATATGCTTAAAGCTGTCAAATCCGATTCTTAGATTGTCAATACCATAGAATGCTATTTTCGTCATTTACCAGTGACAGGAGCTAACTCGGTTGCGAAATTTAAATGGCAGTGGGCAGAGCACATTGCCTGCAGAACGGATGGTCGAGGTTGGGCAAAGTGTTACTGGCATTGCTGTTAGATTTTTTTCCGTCACAGCCCGGTGTTTGGAATTGTTTATGAACAATTTTGTATTAAAATTCCATGAACCAAACATGTGTGCAAAATTTCAGTTCGAACACCGTGTGAACAGGGTGTAAAGTCGCGCTAACCTCCATTGAAAAGGGAGGCTCCTCTGACCAGACAGACTGGTGTTGTGTCTGGTTCGGGCAACTGCCTACCAACGGTTGATGTTGCACTGTTTGTATACGATCAAATCACGCCGAAAACTTTGCTTGCGCGATGCAGGATTTGTGTGACGTCATATCATTAGTTCGTAGGTGGGGTGACGGTGTTACGCCGCTACATGTACCTATAGACACCAGGGCAGATGAAACTGTAGTGTGGTGGTGATAAATGAAATGAATTTTAGTTGCCTCCGAAAACACTTAGAGGCGTTCGTCCTGTGTCTGATTTCTTCCCGATCGTGTTGATTGCCGTGCTATCGAGAGTAACACAGAGTGCAACTGTGTTTGCGTACACATTTGTTCACTGTACTATGTTCTAGTCTCAATCCCCGTTGAGATTGGCAACCGTGATGGAAATTTGGTCGGGAGGATTAAAAATCTGTCGGGCTTTTTTCAAACCATGTTGGTGTCGCTTTCGAGTGTAATTAAATTCTGGTGAGTACTGGTATTTAACGTGGAGTGACTGCCTATCTGACTTCCACTACTCAGTAATTGGAAAACAAGATTCTCCTTAGCAAGACTGGTGCCAGATTTTAGGATTATAAGTCTTCTGACAACCGTAACTACTGTGGAAGATCTTGAAATTGCACCCGAGACCAACGGTTAACTTGCTTTACGGGCCACGGAGGAGTTTCGGTAAGTACCTGGTTGTCACACATTACAGGATCGACCTTGGCAACCGTTGCTTAAGACGTAAATATGCCACAATGTTAACGCAGTACTGGCCGTGTGCCCGCTCGGAGCCAGAATATCAATATTTGGACAGTTTTGTTTGCATTTTTTTAGGGTCCGTACCCAAAGGGTAAAAACGGGACCCTATTACTAAGACTCCGCGGTCCGTCTGTCTGTCTGTCCGTCTGTCACCAGGCTGTATCTTCTGAACCGTGTTAGCTAGACAGTTGAAATTTTCACAGATGATGTATTTCTGTTGCCGCTATAACAACAAATGAAATAAAAACAGAAGAAAATACATATTTAAGGGGGGCTCCCATACAACAAACGTGTTTTATTTGCTGTTTTTTGCTCGATATTAATAACGGAAACAGGTAGACGCTTCAAATATTCACAGAATATTTAGTTCTTTATTCACTTCGAAATATAGTAATGATTATTTAATTGGGGCTCCCATACAACAAACGTTATTTTTTTGTTGTTTTCTTGCGATAATGGTACGGAACCCTTCGTGACTCCCTTCCGATTCGCACTTGGCCGGTTTATTACATTTATATTCTATTTCAGCTATGAAGAAATTCTAGCTATCAATTTTACTGTTTTCCAATTTTAATGAAGCCAGTGACACTCGCAAGGAAGAATCATCAAAATCGGCCAACGGGTTTGGTACCTGGAACGCCACATAAGATCAAATATACATACATACTTACATGCATACATATGTACATACATACCCTCCTTCGGCAGTCGGGTTAAAAACCATTAGAATGACATCCTATTAAACTGAAAAAAGTCAGTTTAGTCTTTGTCAAAATACTTAGCTCTAATCCAATTACTGAGAGAAAGGCTATGATTACTGCTTAATTACCTAATTAAAGGTTTACAGGCGTTAACCTTTCTCACCAGTCACTGCCCGATCGCCTCTCAGAGGACCTCTGTTCTGTTATATTTAGCAATAACATATTTTTGTCCAAAGTTTCAAAAAAAGAATCAAAAAAAGAAACTGAAAGAGGTTTTGATAGGTCATCATTTTGTGTGTTTTGTGTTTTGCCACTTAAAATACTAGTACAATAGACTTGTAACATCAAGCCTGTTTCCACCGAAGGTACCAGCAGTACGGCCACATTTCCCAGTGTCCCATGTGAAATATACGAGCCTTTTGCCATCAGTAGGGTTTAAATGCAGACTCTGGAACTCCTGTTTTTTTTTTTTGTTGTACATCCCAATAACACTCGAGTCGGGAACCGATCCCAGGGCCCTAAGCTCAGCAGTTAAGGTTACACTGGTCGAAAATACTTCCATACAAACGTAGTCTAGGGATTATTCCACTGTTTGACAATGTATGTTCAAAATAAAAAATGATATCAATTTGTCTCATCATTATCTAGCCCTGTATCGAAGCAAAAAAGTAAAAAAAGAAAATATTTGAAAGTTATGAGCGTCGAAAGTTCCACATTTCGACTCTAATTTTAAAGCATTTTTGGGCGCGAATAAATAATATAAGAAGACGGAAAATTGCAAAACGGCCTCCATACAGGGATAGATTAGTAGTTCAACAATGCAAATAATTTTATTTTGAACAGATAGATTTAGTAGTTTTTTCATGATATCTAGACTGCCAAATGTCTGTTTATAAAATTTCGCGCGCTCGGTTTCGTCCTAAATCATTATCCATTTCGCTACAAATTTGCAAAAGTGTGTCTTCGTACGCGAACTAGCTTCCTACTGCTCATCACTGCATCTATCTCTTCCGCACGTGTTGTCGGTTGATATAAAATGCATTTTAACACCGCGCACAAAATAGTTCGTGCCGTCGACTAGTGTACCCTTAATAGCGCTTATGACTACTAAACCAAGAGCAGTCAATATTTTTGTACCTAATTATCATATTTCACAACTGTTTGAGATGATAATTAGGTACAAATTCGATGAATAGGGATGTTTACTGGGTAGACAAATTATAGTTCTATTTAGACCGTCAGTGAGACTATCAAACAATATTGTACACTTATTTTTTGCTTTATCAGTTAAATGAAAATTGTCAAAGATAAAGACTTGTGACGTCACTTTGACAGTTTAAAGTGTAACACACCATGACGTTACACAATATTTCAACGCACCGTATCGTCGTATTTTTTTGTTTACGTGACATAACAAAAAGACCCGTCTGCTTAAGAAGCGTCGGAGGATATGTATCCTCCGATTTCACAGCATGATTTTCTGCTTGTTGACGACTTTTGACGTGACAACGTCTAATAAATCGATGAACGCCGGCTGCACGTACGATAAAGGATGACTCAATGTAACGTTACGCTCAGAATAACGTTACGCTCATTGTAACGTTATAATCGTAACGTTACAATGACGTTAATTGTATCGTTATGTATGTGACGTTGTCACGTTAAACTATCGTCCGTAAATCAACTTTACAGACAACCATTTTTTTTTGTTCGCTTCTTAAGCCGTCGGGATTTTTGATTTTTTGTATTAACTTTTTTATTAATAACTTTTAAGATACCTAACATTTTTATTTCGAATCAGCTACATTTAATAAAAATATATCATATGTGTTATATATTTTTGAAATCACCTCTTAAAACCCTTTATTTTGTTGCCCCCACACGATGGGTTTGGAAGAAGAAACTAAATTGGGCCCCCACAATATGGCGTCCAAAAGCCACCATTTTCTATTTTCGATTTTTAATGTAGCCAGTGACACTCGCAAGGTTAAGACGAATCGATTGATGTAAGAATCATCCAAATCAGCCAACGCGTTTGGTCTATAGAACGCCACATAGGAACAAACATACATACATACAGAGACTGACAAACACATTAACCTCCTTCGACAGTCGGGTAAAAATACGTGTCCAAGTTCGTCTAAATAGATATTTTTTGTCAACAGACCTCAAGCGCCAGTTTCAAATATGTAATTATCGGGTCTCGGTCCGACCATAATGTAATTATTGAACGCTATATTGTAATTATCGGCTTTTGTCCCAGTACTTCCATACTAACCGAAATATTTAACTGACTTCCCAAAAAATAGAAGGTTCTATGTTCGGCTCTGTTATTTTTGTTTTGTGTACTCATCGAGTTCTCCGTCAATTGTGGACCGATTTTAAAATTATTATTTTTTTGAAAGAGTATGTTCCCGAATTGATCCCATTGAAATTTTGTGAAGGTCTGATGAAGAACTTCTCTCTCAGGATTGCTGCAATCGAATGTCTATTTATTGTTTATTCAATTTTATAACATAACATCACGCCGGTACGTTGTAAAGGGGTACGCAGATGTGTACAGTTCAAATTGGTGTACTCTCATTCCACCGGTCATGTTCTAGTTTCATATTATTCGGGTAACCTATTCTGGCAATATACCTTACCACGGGGTCTCATTGCTAATTAAGAAATTTAGGTTCAAATAAATCTCACTAGATGGCGCGACATGTACACACAATTCAATAGAATATAATAATTGTGTGTAAAATTAACATTTTCTGGAATTGAGCATAAAAATTGTATGTTCTTGTTTAATCAACTCTCCTAAGTACAAAATTATGGAATATTGGGCTCTTAATTCAATTTCAAAGATTGTTTTAACGAATCATTTAAAATTTATGCCAGTAGATGGCGCATTTTTTAATTTCTGAGGCATTCCACCCGATTTTTTAAATTTGCATTGTAACACATTTTGGTGCAAAAAGACTGTAAAAACGTGAAAAAAAATACTATAAAACGAACCTTTACTGTATTAAAAGAATTCAACATTCACGAACCTAGTAAACCCTTTTACTTGCAAGTCGCTGCTAACACCATCTATTGCCGTGAAACGGGATCGAACGCGATTGATGTACTTACAAAAATAACAAGATTAATCAGATGAAAAACGCTAGTTACGTCGGCACGGTTTCTTTGTATGGGATGAGGCATCTGTATGCTAGTATTATATTATCTGTGACCTTACTATGGAACTTTTCCATTAAGTAGCACAACAAAAAAGTGAAAAATAAAAAACGTTTTTACACATAAAGACTTCCAAATCAAAACACTAGAAAGTGAAAAATAACTTCAATTTTGGCAGTCGGTGTCAAAAAACGAAGAAACGAAAACACCGACTACCTGTTGTCTACGCATCGTCATCAGTACGAGCCTACTACTACTGGTCGGCAGGGTGTAGTTACGAATTCCTGCACGCGCGGCGCCTCGGTCGCAGTCTACAAATCGATCGACGAGCAAGCACACGACAAACGCTTTATTTTTGTAAAAATCTTTAATTTTGATTATACGCCTTATTGCTATCGAAGAAGATTTTTATTCATCTCCAAAACACCGATTGAGTTTCGAGTTGAAAGAAGCTCTGTATCAACCCACAATGTAACTTGAGTCAAGTACCCAAATAAAAACAAAAACATAAGTAAATAATATTTTTATTGACTATTATTAAGAACAATATGAACTTACGAGTTTAAATATTGACTAAGTATAAGAACTTACAGTCGGGTTAGATCATCATAGCATTTATTTAAGTTTAAGCTTGAATAATACTTTTCATTACTCATACTCGGAAAGTAGGTCTGAAGTTGCTTGAGGAGCGGGTTGAAAGTAATACTTTTCAGCCCTAGGGAGAATCGCTTTCAACTGACAGCTGTCAAATTATTAAAACAAAAAAACTAGTTCCTTTTCACATATCTATTGAACCATGTTCCAACTTTCTATACAACCACGAAGTAAAATTGAAATAACTTAAAGTTAAGTATTGATTAAAGAATATATATTTTTTAAATAACTTTATTATAATTTAGTTTCAACAATTTCTTTAAAATAACTTAGATTTGGGCAAAATATTTACCATTTTTTCAATGATGAAAATAAAAAATAATGGCTGAATAGCAGGCCGGCCACAGAAAAAAAAACAAACAAAATAGGCGGGAAAGCGGCAATCATTTTTTCTTTAGCTAATTCATGTTTTTATTTTTATTTCCTTGTATTTGTAATGAAAAGCACAGTGTTTACCTCGGGTTAAAGACTTATTTAGTCCCTCGAACTATTGGCGCCCTCACTTCGTTCCGGGCGCCAAACCCCGTCTCGGGACTAAATAAGTTACTTTCACCTCTAGGATAACAATGTACTATTCAACACTAGAAATGATTATTGCAAACAAAACAAATTCAATCATGAGTAGGTATCGTCATAAACAGTTGTACAGTACGTATCTTCATAAGGATTTTCTCAAAAACTTTACACTCCGTATTTCATAATTAAATCTCTCACGATTTTCATTCAAACTTTGAAGACAATTCATACTAAAGAAGGCTTATGAGCATTAAAAGTTAGAGCAACAATGCCTCGTAACTTCGTCAGTAAGTCTCAATGTGGTTTCTTGAAGAATTCAAAGGATTATATCTGTCAGAGACGCCATTTTCGACGACTTCCTACGGTATTATCCTAAGAAATTTAATACTGGCCAGTAATAAAATGACAAGCTAACAATTTCTGTCGATGGAAATAATATTATAATTTACCGTCTGCTTATTGTCATTCTTTTTTCAAATTCATTAAGTTTTTAATAGTATCTAAGAAATATCAGAAGATGGTAACATGGTTTGGTAATAGGTAAGTATTGTAATTATTTTGTTGTTTCCTACAGACATGTTTCTATTAATAGTGAAAAAATTTATATTTAGTATTGCCAACGTCATACTACAATGAATACACAAGTTCTCGTCCGAACTTCGAAGAAAGAAACAATAAAAATCGCATTGTTAGGAATTATTTTTCATGCCACGATGATACAACCCGACAAAAATTTCGCCTGATTCACTTACTGAGTATTATTTTAGTTTCACGGCAGTATTTCACACTTAAAATTAATAACTAAACTAGTTACACGACTAAGTAAAAAACAATGAAGTATAAGTTACTTCTAATGGAGAAGAGAATACAATGGTGGGAAAGACTTTCGAGACGAAAGAAGAAGAAGAATTTGGAATGAGGAAGGTGTTCTAGAAGGTTCTAGATGATGGAGACTTAATTTCTAGATTGTTGTCTTTGGCGGCCTTGCTCCTGGTATTCGCCGCTCGGCCGCTTATGCGGTTGTTGATTCTGAAACAGAGAGATTGAACATTATTGCAATAATAATTAGGATATAAGATTTTAATCAAAATAAGTGGAACAATTGCACGAAATATTTTAACGAGGTTAGGAATATTTTGTCTCTAAACAGTGAAAATTGAGTTCAAGGGCGAGGTTTCAATACCAATCACTCGCAGATCGCCTAGTTCATAGATTTTCACAAATTTAAGCTAGGCATTGTGCTAACTTTTGATTGCTAATTAGATGTTCTAACCACGGTCGATACAAATTAATTAAGACATTTCCAAAAGCATGGGGTCTCAATTCAAACAAATTATAATTAGTATTAAAAAAAGATCATAGATGGCAGCATAGGTAACAAATGTGAAAGTAACAATCACTTAAAAATTTTAAACAGCAGATTTAGGCTGAAATAAGTTTAGTAAAAATCAAAACTTGCTTCTTTAATGTTAATTTATCCATTTAAACTCATTAATCAGGTTTTTTGAACAAAAAAGATAAGTGAAGACTTTGTATGTTAAATTAGTTGAAAGTAGCTACTAGACTTTTCGTTTTGTTTTGAGTTCTTTGCAATAGATGGCGTTTTTCACCATTTTTTCCTAAACTATATATCCATCGTAAGAATCATTTTGTAAGACAGTTATTGTTTATTATAGGCGTGATTTAAAATATATTATTTAATATAGGCGTCATTTTAAATATTAAAGTCTTGGTCTATTACTTAAAATCGTTTACACGTCGAATTAACTAGTTACCTCGCTGGAACAGGACTCGTATCGTGCTAGTGCCCACTCAAATCGCACGGGTTATAAAATAAGAGAACGCGACGCGTGTCCCGCTTGCCGTCTCCGAGTTTACGCGTCGCATAGTAGGTACAGTTTGATTCAAACTTAATGACGGCTCGAAACACTTCGTGAGCCACTACGCACTAGTAATTTCATGTGACAGCGGGGGTGAGGGGAAGGGTAGGTGCTGCGCAGTGAGTACGGTTTTTTTAAAACATCATTAAGTTTGAATCGACGTCCCGTTAGTAAATACGTAAGTAATAACATAAAGTAATTTTTGTTCTTGTGATTACACGGCTCCACTACTCGTACAGTTCGATTCAAACTTAAGGGCGGCTTGGAACACTCGTATGAGTCGCTGCGCACCCCTAACCAACGCTGGCACAGTTAAATTTACCCGACTGCCGAAGGAGGGTAATGTGTTTGTCTATGTATGTATGTTTGTTCCTATGTGGCGTTCCAGAGACCAAACGCGTTGGCCGATTTTGATGATTCGTACGTCAATCGATTCGTCTTAACCCTGCGAGTGTCACTGGCTACATAACAATAGAAAAATGGCGGCTTTTGGGCGCCATATTGTGGGGGCCCAATTTCTTCCAATCCCATCGTCTGGGGTACCAAAATAAAGGGTTTTAAGATGCGAATTCAAAAAACACTTATATGTTTAAATGTACAAAAATTAAAAAAAATTAAAAACTAAAAAGAGTTAAATAAAAATAAATAAAAAAAAACAAAGATCCGACTGTTTAAAAAATGAACTAAAAATACAAAAGCAAGAAAAAAAAATGCTGTGCAGTCGGATCATATTCGCGAGCTGGCTGACCAAAACCAGATGTATCCTCCAACTGCACAGCATGATTTTTTTCTTGTCGAGTCGCCATTAAGTTTGATTCTAGTCTACATCACATTTGTTCAAGTAGTCCATGCTACATACCTAACTAAAGTATTAAAAGTAATCATTTTTGTAAAAACATCCTGTTCTTTCTAAGTACCTACGTAAAATAAAAAAGGCATAGTGAATAATAAAAAATGACATGAAGTAGGTACCTACTTCATGTCATTCCGTTGCCGCGGAAGCAAGCTACCTACCTACATTTAATTCTACAAGGAATTCTTTAGTTTTGATTGATTTGGAATATTCGTGAATATTCTGAAATTCGCTACACAATGCGACCACTTAGATTTAAAAAGTTACCGCGGTCTGAGCGGAGTCTGTCCCGATCATACCTAATGTTATTATTACGAATACGAAGGACAACTGGCAAATAACGTCTCTGAGTACAATAATTCATGATGCGATGCCTCGCTCAAATTGCCATATGATTTAGTGTCTAGGCAACTACTAGATGGCGTTAGAAAACCATAGTCTCGGGCTATTAATGAGTCACTGGTGCTGCCGCCTGTTAAAAATATTGAGAAAGAAAAAATTGCCCGACCAATAGCCCGACTTAAGGAGGTGACATTTCTTTGTATGGGATTGGGTATCTGTACTGTAGTATTATATTATCTGTGCCAAAAGTAAATGTTTCCTTAACTTTAGTGACCCGGATCGTAGACTTCCATTTAAGTACAAATGGTTCAATATATTGAATCAATCGAGCAAGACGATCATAAGGCAGATAACTACAGAAGATCAGCCCTTAGTAACAAAAACTCGCAAACAAGAAAAAGGATATGTAAGGAATAAAGTGCTGCAGCAAGTTGTTATAGAAGTTTGAAGAAACAAAAGACAGGAAAACAAGAAGGAAAAAAGAAACAAAATGGACGATGGCACACAAAATGGACGATGGCACACAAAAGCCAAGAAAAAGCAAGAGAGAAATACTTATTTAATTAAATTGTGTACGTGATTGTTATATTGACACAATAGTAGTACGTACACACATAGTCTCAGTGCTAGGTTTATTCACTATAGTCTATTCGTTGCGGGCAAAATAAAAGATAAACAAACAAACGTCAAATGTTTATGGCAATAACCCTTTGACGTTTGATTTGTAATAATATAACAACCTTACAATGCAAAATGGTTACTTTTGAAGCATTCTGTAATTTATAATCATAATTGTACCGAACTAAGCTGTGAAGCTTTCGAGATGCTTTTTAATGTCGGCTTTTGGTTTTGGTTTGTTTATACATATTTTTTTTGTTTATACATTAAATATATTGATATTGTTGTAAAACACAGTTAAGAAAATAATTATTTAAATGTTTGACATATTTGTGCATGAGTGTATTTGGTTTTTGCGTGAAAAAAACATCTCATGATATTGTAAAAACGGGACCCTATTACTAAGACTTCGCGGTCCGTCTGTCACCAGGCTGTAACTCATGAACCGTGATACCTAGACAGTTGAAATTTTCACAGATGATGTATTTTTGTTGCCGCTATAACAACAAATACTAAAAACAGAATAAAATAAATATTTAAGTGGGAGCCCTATACACCTAACGTGATTTTTTGATTTTACATTCTGTTCTAGACCTTCTGTCCCTCCATACTTCATGAAGTAAGACATCTAGCCAACTGCCAAAACTCACAAAACAGGGCGCGAATCAATAGGCAATTCGATTTGCCAGACGATTTAATTAAGATCAGCCGAAACTCGACTCGAAGGCCTCTTCCAATAGGCTTGGAATGTTCCTTTACCTTAGTTGAACAGCTGTGATTGGCGTGTTAACTACGGGCTCGGTGCTTCAAGTATTTTGAGAGGAACTCGGGCATTTATTTTATAAATTTTGTACTTTAGCAGAGTGTGTAAGGATCGTAGGAGATGACGTTGTGTATTTTTTGCACACCCCAATGAGAAAATGTCAAGAGTTTATGTATGTGTGTTTTCAGCCCAAAGAAAATATGGTTTGTGTGTGAGAACTGATGTGAAAGAATCCCCGGGGTGAATGACAGCGTGAAGGCTGATAAGGGACAGAGTAAAAAGAAAACGTGTTGCACTGACCCCTAGTAACACATCAGTTTCCTGTCTTTGTCAAAACAGGGAAAAAGAAATATGAAAATGATCCTACATCATTTTCCTGCCCCTGTAAGTTGTGATACAAGTACCATCACCAAAGTACCTATAATTTGGTGATGGTACTTGTGACCAAATAACAGTATGTTTCAAGTGCTGTCTCAGTTGACAAAAGTTAAAAATGTCTTCGGCAACCAGGTACCTACATATTTTGAAAACTTTTTAAGCAATGGTCATATAATAGGGGTTATTAAAACACGAACGTGGGTTTATCACATGAGGTGAAGCCGAATGTTATATTATTAGCACGCGAGTGTTTAAATACCTAATTATATGCCGTTGCATACACTATTTTATCTTCACTCATACAGTTGAAATAAAATAAAAGTGGAAACGAAAAAAAATTGCGGTATGGCGGGCAATTTAGATTTTCATTGCACCATGACTGCGCAGCGCGCGCATCCATAGACAGTACTTTTTTTCTACATTAAGTCAATGAGCCCATAAGCACCAATAAATTAAAAAGTAAAAGTGTGCTATAAAAATTTAAAAGTTATTTTACAATGCATGTCCTCGAAAAGAGCGTTTTCCAAGCAGCCAAACTGTGCGGAAAGTGTCACTTTTTTACTAGTGCTTTTCACTTTCCTGTACCTTTTTAATTTTTAACTCCAACGTCAGCCCGCCGCATAGAGTTTTATTATTTGAGCAAAGTTTAAAAAAATTGTTAAGTACAGATTATCATTCATATAAAAGGTAAAACAAAACTAATACTTCATTTAAGACGTTTTTAATTACTCTAGATTTCGATTTTGATCAATAAATTAATTTTAAATATTCATTAAATATGTTTGGCAGAATTAATATTTTGCTCGTGCCTTTTTGCGTTACGACGTGACAGCTATTTGCACATGCGCAGTAAAAGTTAATCTGTGGATATGCTGAGCGCCCTTGAATAAGCCCGCCATTTTATTATTTTCTTGCTTGGTTCAGATATTTTTTTATTTCCTCGCACAATGCATAGTAAAATGTTGTATGATACACGTGCGTAAGATGATTTCCGACTCGTGTCGATTTATCCACTCATCGGAAATCACCTACCTTCCGCACTTGTAGCATAAATAACTGTTATGATGCAGTTGTTTGAAAATCGAAGGAAAATGTTGCACTGTAATGGTTCTTTTTTTTAATTTTATCTATCCACGAATATAAAGTACGTGTTTATGCAATATTTTTGGATTCATATTTGGAACATTACGTTGTGAGTGTAGATAAAGAATGATTTGATTTTGCATCAACCTTTAAATTTGCCTTTGGGTCTACTTTGGGCAAAGGCGTTGAAATCCTCAAGGAAAAAGGAAGCGAGGCCGTCCTCATCAAACCCGGCGATGCACCGTATGTGCTGAAGCTAAAGAGTATCGGGATGACGTGGAGCGAGGTGAAGTGCGAAGCCCAAGACCGGTCTCGATGGAGGATTACTGTGGAAGCTCTCTGCCCCAACTAGAGTTCATAAAATCTTAAGTCAAAGACAGGCGTACCTACCTATTTATACATTAAACAACACTAAACAAGTCAGAGCCACTTTATGAACGCTTGTCAAGCTCAATATTAAACTCTATTACTAACTGACAAACAAACGAATCCAATCAGTTTAGGCAAATGGCGTGTAGGTGTCCATTCATAGAGGAATTTGGAATATTCAGGTGTCAATCACACTTCTAAATCCAATTTTGGTAAATCACGCAAAGACCATTTTGATTTTAAAATAGATGACAGCAAAACAGATTGGAATAATTTTCAATAGTGGCATTTCAGGTATTTCGAAAGAGCTTCCTATTTGTTCAGACTATATTTTTGTTCAGGTACCTAGCGGGGATTATTAAACTTATTTTTTTCAGATACTTATTAATTCCATACCAGTATAAGTTATACATTTGAAAACAGGCGTAAATAAAAATACTACATTGAAAAGCCCGCTGGGAAGCAAATGAGAGGTTTATTTTTTATTGGACGTTGAAAAAAGCTACAGTGACACATATATTTCGATCTCCACATCAATTTCATCTGTACAAATAAAACAACTGACGATCCTGTTCCTACCCCGAAGCGTTCCTAAAATGGAACGTAGGTACTTACTCGATTCGGTAAATATATTGGTAACTAAATCCGTGTGTTATCGAATATTCTGGCACGTCTCGTTCGACTAATGGGGAGTGGAACTTGAGTAAATCAGTACAATATACCTAGCTGAATAACTTATGAACAAAAACAAGTGATTTAGGGCTTGTTTTTCCAACGTCTGATTTATTTTATCCTTGGAATAAAATTGACTGTTGATTACGTCCAAAACTGAATTCAAAATGATTATTCCTTGTTTAATAAAAATACCTGGTATTGAACAAATCAGAACCTGAGTCAATTTAGTTTGGCAGTATTCAAATCTTAACTACATCTGCCACACAGGGGATGAAATAAAAACTTTCCGTCTTGGTTTTCTCACAAAAATATTTCGAAGCGTATCATAGTGACGAAAAATGTAGATATACTCGTATCTTTTAGCGGTAATACACTACAAAATACATCGCTTTCACAGCACTTTTTGATTGGAATTCCTAAAGTTCTCCTGATGGTAAGTGAACAATGGAACGAGCGTGTCTATATACTTCATTTGCATTAAACATTAAAATAATCCGTTTTTACAGCCCGTTCAACCAATTTTAACATCTATTGCGTTAGTGATATGACAAATGGCAGCTGTAGTAACCAGTTTGTTTTGGTAAGAGTTGTATGCTTTATTTGTTATCCTTATACTTACGGAATAGAAGTCAAAATCGATTGAACGGCCAGTAAAAACGGCTGTAAACATTTCAAATGGAGAATAGAAGAAGTCGGGACACGTTACGCTGAGAAGGGAAAATATAGGTAATTGTATAAAAAAACCGGCCAAGTGCGAGTCGGACTCGCGCACGAAAGGTTCCTTACCATTATCGCAAAAAACGGCAAAAAAATTACGTTTGTTGTATGGGAGCCCCACTTAAATATTTATTTTATTCTATTTTTAGTATTTGTTGCGGCAATAGAAATACATCATCTGTGAAAATTTCAACTGTCTGGCTATCATGGTTCATGAGATACAGCCTGGTGACAGACGGACAGACAGACAGACAGACAGACAGACTGATCGCGGAGTCTTAGTAATAGGGTCCCGTTTTTACCCTTTCGGTACGGAACCCTAAAAAACAATACAGTCTTGCTTTATCTCCTTACCTGTCTCAACTCCTGCTGGTTCTCTTCCTCCGGTGGTGGCGCGGTAGTGGTGGGCACATCACACTCCTCAGTAGGAGGCACCACACACCTCAGGGACCTCCTGTCGAAGACCAGCATAGCGGGACACCTCTGCAGGCGCGGGTAGCCTCCCTGGCACTGCCAGTAACGGTTGCAGGACTTGCCGAGGGGAACGTTGCCGTTGGGGTCTTCGTTGCAGAGGGCTGGAAGAAGAATAGAGAATGTTGAGTCTTAATGTGTGGTATGCTAAGATTAGCTATTTGTACATTCGGTAAAAAATCGGTTAGTCCCGCTTTGCTCGACTCGAAAGATACCTACTAAAAATTCCCGCTATGCGCGAAATTCTTCGATGCTTCGTAAACAATATTAAATTTAGCAGGAAGGTGAGAAATATTGAAATAAAAAAAAATAATTGAAATCTTTTGTATTTTACTAGAGCATAGAGCATAACTGCTTAGTCCCTACTAAGCAGTTGAGATTACAAAGCATTCTACACCTTACAAAAATATCGTATAGATTGAATAAGCCCGCTATTTCTTCTGTTTTTCTTTATTCAATTATTTATATATAATATTATTTATCTAAAATAACAGTCTTGATATTGTTTAACGCCAAACAAATACTTGTTCGGCTTATCTGATGAAATTAGCAGTTGACTATTTTTTTTTTATCTTATATAGGCTCGCGCTTGACCACCATCTCACCTGATGGTAAGCGATGATGTGGCCGATGATGGAACACGCTTGCCTAGAAGTAACCTATTCACTCTTGACTTAAAGACCCCTAGGTTGTAGCTATCGGGAAACACAGACTCCGGCAGGGAATTCCACTCCTTAGCTGTACGCATAATAAAAGTATTTTCAAAACGTTTAGTGCGTATGGGTGGGATGTCCACCATGTACCGATGGCGCATCGCCGTACGTCTGGTAGTCCGATGATGAAACGGGCTGGGCGGAATTAGATTATGCAATTCCATCGCACACTCCCCGAAATGTAATCGATAAAAAACCGACAAGCTGGCAACTCGGCGACGATGTTCAAGGCTAGCGACGCATTGTCGTCAATAATAAAATCAGAAACTCGAAGTCGAAAGTTAGCTCGTACATTAATAAGAGCCTTATAAGAGCAGATTGGTAGCCCACTGGCACTTGGCTTATATCATTAGTATTGTTCCAACTTGGAGCAATAAGCAGTACCGATATAAGTCGGAGTAACTTACTCGTTTCTTTAATAAGTCTCTCTAAGTAGGGTAGAACAATAAGGTGCTGATAAGTTTTATTTGTGTGTTATTCTGATAAGTTTCAGAATTTACATTTTTGGCTTTGGTCTTTTTATCGCAAGGCAATGAATCATCATTATCTGCCTAACCTTTTCTCAAATATATTGGGGTTGGCTTCCAGTCTTACCGGATTCAGCTAAGTACCAGTGTTTTACATGGAGCGACTGGAAGCCGAGATTGAGAATATTTGAGAGCAGTGGTGGCCCAGTGGTATCGGCCGGGACTTACAAGTTGTAGGTCGTGGGTTCGAGCCCAGGCAAGCACTTTACTTTGTGTAAATTATTTCATCACCACTGCTCTCAAAACGGTGAAGGAAAACATCGTGAGGAAACCGGCATGGCCTAGAACCAATTATTCGAAGACATGTGACATCCACCAACCCGCACTGGGCCCGCGTGGTGAATAACGGCTTATTCCCTCTCACAGAGAGGAAGCCTGTGTCCCAGCAGTGGGGACATTAATAGGCTGATGATGTGATGTGATAATGTGAATATTTCCATGATTTTTTACAATAAAATTCACGTTTTTGTTGATAACACCATTCATAATTAAAATTTACTTAGTTTGGTTTTCTCTAAAAGCGTGTTTTTTTAAACTATTATTTATATATTTTATATTTGATTATTCCCGCGTCTTCACTTCTCTGGCCCTTCTCAAACTTACAACTTCCGGGAGAAAAATTAGACTTTACACTTTTTGACTTTTTTTATAAAAATCAGCGATAGTTTTCTGTCAATAGAAGAATTTTGTAAACGGTACATTATTTGCAAAGATTACATCCTAAGTACAAAAAAAAACATTTTTTCTCCTGTATAACATTCGTTTGGATAGACTGGTTTTTTCCCAATTCACAAGATCTTTTGATTCTTTTATCTTTTACCACATTTTGCTAAGTATTTTCTTTCAATAAGGAAAACCGTCTATTAAATACAAGAGCAAACATTAAAAGCTTCTAGCAAGTCTATCCGTGTTTCTAAGAATTGAGGACAATACCTAAGTCGTGTCCGGTCCGGAGCTGGCCATTGAATCGAGACATCGATTGAATTAGTTATAACCACTAAGATAGACGTCCTATAGCTAGAGTGCCTCTATCTGACAATTTACCAATTTCAGTTTTATGTAGCCATCGTAATAGCAGCAGAAAATTCTCTATCGATTTGTCTAAGGCGATTTACACACGGCACCGCTGCGGACGCGGAGGGTGAGAGCACCACTCGACCGCTCCGTCGGGCCGTCGGCGTCAGGCGGTGTACTTGTGTTAGGCATCAACTGATTTATTAGAGGCCAATGCGACATGAGATCCGCAGGCTTATTACGTATCTTTTGAAAGAGCAAAACGATAGCGATCAAACGCTAGTTTTATGTCATAAAACTCGGCATTACCTGCAGTGTAGGTATGGGTCCTACACAGTCCTACTAATCGCTCGCTGTTTGTCAAATGTACTTATTAAAAAAAAACACCAATAGCTCTTTAACTTCGGATCAATTCAAAAATCGCTATCGTTTTGCTCTTGCAAAAGATACGTAATAAGCCTGCCGTTTCACCATCTACTATCACTAGAAAAGTAAAAATAAAAACGCTTCAAATTTCTATGTTAACCTACAAATCTATTTTTGATAAGAATAAGTGTGCCTATTCGAAAGTGCACAATTAGACTATATTTTGACATCAGAATATCTCGCATATGATTTGTAGTTGACGATATTCTGCCCGAGGTTTTGCCCGCGTAAAAAATGTTTTATCATCCCAAGGGAAACCCAAACTATCCTATGCCCTTACAGTGTCTTAAACTATCTCCAATGCCAAATTTCATCTAAATCGGTTCAGTAGATCCAGAGATTACCCCCCTACAACTTCACAAACTTTACCTCTTTATAATATTAGTATAGATAAACAGCATCAATTTTTATTATTATCGGGGTTTTTTTTGCTTTTCGTCTATAGCTCAAAAATAGGATTTTGTCAGATAGCAGCCCTCTAGCTATAGGATCAGGACTACAATAAGATAGACGTCCATTTTGCTCGGTATCGACAAACGTGAAATGTTTATTTTATACCTTTTAAGACCTTTGTTTAGGTTGGCTTTGGTTGGTGTTTAGGTTTTATTGACAACTAGCTGTGCCCGCGGCTTCACTCCCGTCATCTGTCTGTCTGCCAACCCTACCCTACTTACCTTCCTGCCTACCCTAAATACCTACATACTACATACCAATTTTTTTTCTAGTGTCATTCTTTCGCGTAAAATCTTAACACCGCGATTCAGAAAATGACTTTAAATGCACAACGCCATCTATCGAACAGCGAGTTCAACTATCCGAGTAACTGGATTGCGTGTGCTGTGATAATTTTACATCTTGAACACTTTAAATTCATCTAACTTTTGATAGAGTTAACCGATTGCGATGAAACAAAAACTAAGTAATTCTTCAAATTACGCACAATTTTTATGTATAAAAGTTATCTACAATGGTTTCGTACATTTCACGTGATGCGTGCACAAATAAACAGACAAACAGACAAAAATTCCAAAAATGCTGGAAATGGGTTCTGTTGGTTATCCTTTAACACCCTGGCTATTTTATTTTTATTTTTTTCGATGTACAAAAATTATTTTTCTACAGATTTATTATATGTATTGATTGATGATTTTTCTCGTATCTATTTATGAGCACTCCTTTTTAAACGACAAAGGAAAATGTTCTTCGTTCGTCTTAGAAATTATGTCTTGAAACTTTGGTGTTGTAAATTATATAAGTTTGTGGTTTTGAAAATGATTTCCAGGAAGCCATCTCTTTCAAATTTAATCGGCTATCAAATGTCTTCCGAACTCATGAAAAGCGTCTTATTTTGAAGTTGTTTTCTTAAGGTAAGGAAGCTTAATGAAGGTATAACATTTTATTGGGTTTTGTGGCCACAATCCGATAGACCTTGACCTTGATCATGCTTTGTTATTTCAATTTAAACATCTAATCTACTCGAAAATTGATCTTATTGACTTAATAGTCTTTTACCGACTGCCGAAGGAGGAATTAGGAGGATTAGGTATAATTTGGTCCCAGTAGGTGGCGACGCTTGGGGGAGGCCTCAGCAGTGGACGTCTTTCGGCTGATACGATGAGGTGGCCTCATTAATTGCTGTTTCTGTGGAGTAAGTAGTCATTAGGTCCTCTAAAATGTACGTGTACGGTAACTTGGGGTCCTTTAGCATGTGTGTTCTATTCTGCAAAGAGGCACCGCACTCACATTGGGTATTGTACAGGTTTATAAAAACACATTTTCCCAAATTGTGTTGTGCAATGTGGCCACAGATAACTTTTACTGTCACTGACAATCCTACGTGCCCTGTGCAATGCAATCAAAACTCGGCTAAATTGTATCACCAATATGTTTATGCAACGGTCATCTAATGGGGGTTTTTAAAACACGAGCGTGGGATTATCACACGAGGCGAAGCCGTGTGTGATAATAATATCACGCGAGTGTTTTAATACCTGATTATATGCCGTTGTAAACACAATGTTATCTTCACTTTTACAGTTGAAAAAAACAAAAGTGGAAACAGAAAAAATAAGTGGTATGGCGGGGAATTTAGATTCTCACTATGCATAACTGCGCAGCGCGCGCATCCGTAGATAATGACACTATTTTACTGCGCCCTTAAGCGCCAATAAATTCAAAAGTAAAAGTGTGCTACAAAAGTTATTTCATGATGCTGTTGTTTGAAAATCGAAGGAAAATGTTGCGCTGTAATGGTATTTTTTTAAATTTTACCTATCCACGAATATAAAGTACGTGTTTATATAATATTTTTTGAATTCATATTTGGAACATTACGTTGTGAGTGTAGATAAAAATATTTTCATTCTTTATCTAAACCATATTTCTTTCCAACCAGTCCCACGCTTCTATTTCTTATTCAGACTGCGATCGTGTACACTACAGGCATATGATACTTTTAATTATCAGATAGCCTGAGAACTAAGATCCGTTTATAGGCCACTTCTGTCCCACGCCTAAGTTCACGACTTTACCAATGTCAGTTGGCTATTATTTAAAGATATTCTCACAGATGGACTTAAGTATTATGAAGTTTTTGTGGGATATAGTTCTGCCTATTTATTTATATCTAGACCTTGTAATGGCTCAGGACCCTAAAACAGGCCCTGTTGGAAGAATGAAAGAATATTCCCCAACATCGCCTCCAAAACCTCGTATTCAGTACCTATGCCAAACCGGCTCGATGCTGTAATGAAAGCCCGCGAGGAGACAATACCAGTTATTAAAATGTAATGGCGTAAATAAAACATACTTACTTATAAAATGTCGTTTGAGTTTTTGCCAGTAAGTTAAAAATGTTTTTTTTAGTATCTATCTTGTTCTTAAGTTAAAAACGTTACTAATGTAGAATAAACTATAATTTCAATTTCATACGGCAGTTGATGACATTTCCTATAAAAAATGTTTTATTTCAAAACTCTGACTTCTAGAGTTAAGGGTACACTAGTCGACGGCACGAACTATTTTGTGCGCGGGGTTAAAATGCATTTTATATCAACCGACAACACGTGCGGAAGAGACAGATGCTGTGATGAGCAGTAGGAAGCTAGTTCGCGTACGAATACACACTTTTGCTAATTTGTAGCGAAATGGATAATGATTTAGGACGAAACCGAGCGCGCGAAATTTTATAAACAGACCTTTAGCAGTCTAGATATCATGAAAAAACTACTAAATCTATCTGTTCAAAATAAAATTATATGCTTCGTTGAACTACCAATCTATCCCTGTATGGAGGCCGTTTTGCAATTTTCCGTCTTCTTATGGTATTTATTCGCGCCCAAATATGCGTTAAAATTAGTTTCGAAATGTGGATCTTTCGACGCTCATAACTTTCAAATGTTTTCTTATTTTTTCTTTTTTGCTTCCATACAGGTCTAGATAATGATGAGACAAATTTGATATCACTTTTTATTTTGAACGTACATCGTCAAACAGTGGAATAATCTCTAGACTACGTTTGTATGGAAGAATTTTCGACTAGTGTAACCTTATGGCGAAAATGCAATTTCAAAAGTGTGGTACTTAGTTTTAAAGATGAATTTACTTAAACTGTCTACTTTTGTAACAAACAGGCAGCCTTATCGCATTCCGCGATCTCTTCCAGACAACCTGTTTCGTTTGTGTATAATGTTATTAATCAATGTCGTAGAATAACGGTAAGACATAATTGTTAGGAGAACTCTCGATGGTTTTCTTCTTATGGTAGATGCAGTCGAAATTAGCGCCAAGCGCGAGCCAATAACAAATAAAAAAAACTAAATGTTCAACGACATTATAAATACTGAAATCATTCCCCAACAATGGACAGAGTCTATTATCATCCTACTGTTTAAGAAAGGTGATAAATATGATATAGGAAACTATCGCCCTATCAGCCTTATGTCTAACATATATAAGATTTTCGCTAAGATTATCTTAAAATGAATCGAAATAATCTTAGACGAAAACCAACCGATCGAGCAAGCAGGATTCCGCAAAGATTATTCGGTTATCGACCACATCCACGTAGTGCGACAAGTTCTAGAGAAATACAACGAATACCAGCTAACATACTACATCGCGTTTATCGATTACAGCAAAGCGTTTGATTCTCTACTGCACGAAAAAATATGGGAGGCTCTGCTAGAACAAGGTATCGAACAGAAATACATCCGATTAATAAAAAACATTTACAGTCGCAGTACAGGACGAATCCAATTAGAAACGAAAAGCACTCCTTTCAGAATTGAAAAAGGCGTTAGACAGGGGGACCCCCTATCTCCGAAACTTTTCTCCGCAGTACTGGAATCAATTTTCAGAAGATTTAATTGGGAACTTTTCGGTATTAACGTAGATGGAGTATTGCTGTCACACTTGAGGTTCGCTGACGATATAGTGCTATTTGCCAAAACACCAGAAGACTTAAATAAAATGCTGGGAGAACTTGCGACAGAAAGTGCGAAGGTGGGACTGACACTGAATCCGGAAAAAAACTAGATTAATGACAAACGGAAGCAAACACACTATTAAACTAGGGAACACCGAAATAGAGTACACTGACGAGTACATCTATCTAGGTCAGCTTATAACTGAAAAAGAACCCATGCGAAAGGAAGTGGAGAGAAGAATTACGAGTGGCTGGAAGAGATACTGGAGCCTGAGAGAGGCTATGAAAGATAAAAAAACTCCATATAAACTTAAAAAGTAAACTGTTTAATACCTGCATACTACCTGTTCTGACGTACGGATGTCAATCATGGGTGCTAAATCATGAAATATTATACAAACTAGCAACTTGTCAGTACGCAATGGAAAGGAGTATGCTAAATATAAGAAAGTCCGACCGATTGAAAAACTTAGTCATCAGAAATAAAACAAAAACTACTGATGTAAAAATTAAAATCAAAAGACTGAAATGGAGATAGGCTGGCCACATGATAAGAGGATGCGACAGATGGAGCCAAAGGGTGACCCAGTGGTATCCCAGAGAGGGCAAGAGGAAGAGAGGTAGACCCCAAAAAAGATGGGACGACGATATTAGACAAGTAGCCGGAGTCACGTGGAACAGAGTGACACAGGAAAGGAAAGAATGGAAAAGGTTGGAGGAGGCCTTTGCCGATTGGCAAACAGATCTAGGAAAGATAACCAAGCAACAGATATTAGATTAAAATTAAATAGTTCATTAGTTTAAGAGTCCAGTGTTATTATACTATAAGTTTAAATCCATTGTAATTAGTTTAGAGATCTGAATAAAAGGCTATATTATTATTATTATTATTATCCCCTTTATTCAATTTCTTTTCTTATTGTTTACATTTTTAAAAATTTTATAAATTAAATTACAAAACAAAAACATTTAAAAATATAAAAAATAGAGGCCCACCGGTATCGGGAACAGGGTCCAAGCTACTGGCGGTCAGGGTTCCAGAGAGAGGAACCTCCTAACAATGCGAGCCGTGTCCAGCAGTACTGCTTTCTGGATCAGACCCTTGACCCAGCCGCCTAACAAGAGCCTCCTAAGGTGTTGGTCGAGGCTCGTGGCTATTAAGCCATTGGCTGACACGACTATCGGTACAATGATCGCTGTGTCCACATCCCACATGTCGACAACCTCGCGAGCCAAGTCAAGATACTTGATTTGCTTATTATTATTATTTCCTTTATTTATTCTCGTTCTTACTTTATACATTTTTAAATATTAATAAAAAGAAAACTTAAATACATAAATGTATTTAAGTTTTCTTTTTATATAAAATATAAAAAATAGAGGCCAACCGGTATCGGGAACAGGGTCCAAGCTACCGGTGGTTAGGGCTTCAGAGACAGTAACCTCCTCACAATGCGAGCCGTATCGAGAAGTACTGCCTTCTGTATCAGACCCTTGATCCAACCGTGTAATGACAGCCTCGATAGATGTTCATCGAGGCTATTGGCCATCAGGCCGTTGGCCGTAACGACAATCGGCACAATGATCGCCGAGTCCACATCCCACATGTCGACAACCTCGTGTGCTAAGTCGAGATACTTGATTTGTTTCTCTTTCTCAGCTTTCACGAGGTTCTCGTCATGTGGGATGGTGACATCGATTATCATTGTGCGGCGCGCTAATCGGTCTATCACCACTATATCCGGCTTATTGGCAATAATAGTCCTATCAGTGATGATAGACCGATCCCAGTACAACGTGACATGGTCATTTTCGAGAACTGGGTCGGGCACATACTTGTAATACGGTACCTCAGGATCCACCAGATTGTATTTTAAAGCAAGTTGCTGGTGAATAATCCTGGCCACTTGGTTATGTCTGTGTAAGTACTCGCCGTTAGCAAGGCGAGAACAACCAGAGATAATATATCTGATGGATTCACCAGGACGGTAGCATGCCCGACACACGTCAACCGTCCCGTCCTTCATTATATGTCTCCGGTAGTTATTCGTCAGGATAACTTCGTCCATAATTGCACAGACAAAACCTTCAGTTTCTCCGAAAAGGTCACCGAAACGTAGCCAGGATACGGACGCTGGGAAATCTACATCGGGCCCATGGAGAGCCCGATAGAAGCGCCCGTGTAGCTCCTTGCCTTGCCATACCTCTTTGCGTTCATCAGTCGATAGTATTACAGGCTTGCGCCAGTTCTCTTTAGCCATGGACAACGGGGTGAGTCCCTTGTCCACTGCGACCACATCCCGGTGCATACCCACTTCAGCATTTAAAAAGTATTCTCTGAGGCTGCACACCTCGCGGTTGTGAAGAGTCTTGGCATTTAAAAAGCCTCGACCCCCACACTTCCGCGAGATGTACAGTCTCATCACCGATGATCGTGGGTGATGCATCCGGTTTGCGGTCAGTAGTGTCCGGACCCTCCTATCGAGGGCGTCGAGTTCGGTCTGAGTCCATTTGAGTATGCCGAAAGAGTACATCAAAACCGGCATGACCCAACTGTTGAAGGCACGCACCTTATTTCCGCCCGACAGAAGGCTATTTAATATAAAATATATATGTATAATATATATATATATATAATTTAATTTACATATATAATATATATATATATATATATAATTTATTGCGTTGAAAGGAAATGCTTCTTAATTTTTATCATTATATTATAAATAGTTATGGAAAAGGATGTGACGTCAACGATTTGTAAAAACAATTGTTAATTGGTCATCAAGATGACTATAGTGTAGCTAACTAGATCACAGTAATTAGCTGTTAGTTAGCATAACTTAGCACGCCAGTGATTCCTGTAAGGGGCGGTAGAGATGTGGATTTCGCCAGTTTTTGGAGACAGGTGATTCGTGGCCTGTCTGAAGTTAGCGCCAATGGTTGCGCTGAACATACTTTACGAACCAAACGGCTGTTTTCTTCACGAGTATAAAATCTATGTTCAGACGTGACGAGCCCACGACTCATCGGTCGTACTATATGTTCAAGTATGAGGCTATTAAGCCAGCATCAGGGCATACATTCAGAATCTAAGCAGTTCCTATTCGTCTCAGGACGAGGTATGCTTTTATCGTCCAACTTCAAAAAAAGGAGGAGGTTCTCAATTCATCGCCATATTTTTTAGTTTTATTTATGAATAGTATTATGATTTATATCGAAATGTTGTCCTTAGGTCAAAGTCCAAGCGAATATTTCTAGTTTTGTATAACTGAAAGGGCAAAGACTCTGTCTATATAATTATGTACGACCAGAACATTCTGCAGCTACCCGCGTAGGTTGACAAGACCGTTTTATTAGTGATAAATGATGTAATTTGCATTTGGATTGGCACGGAAATGAATACCAAGCCAGGCGTGCTCCTGCAAATCATGTAAATCAAACTGGAGATAACTCAGTCGTTTCCATAACTGATATAGAGTTTATGTATATTTTATTTACCTAGGTACATAAAAGCATCTTCTATTCTGAACTTCAGGAAGGGAAACGAAAGCGTGGGGGACAGTTCTTCAAGGATGTTCCGAAGAGGCATATGAAGAGAGGCGACATTGACCTGACAGTTTGGGAGAAACAGGGGCAAAATTAGCCCGAGTGGAGACGGCGTGTGCAGCGGCAGGTTGAGGAGGGAAGGAAGTTCGAATTAGACTAAAACGTGAGGACCAACACCAATTTCTTTTATGGTGTTTTGACCTGTCCACTCTGTGCTCGAAGTTTTTCGGCCAAAGTTGGATATGCGAGTCACATGAGCACATAACAGAGCAGCAAATCTGTGCTCGCAACTGTCATGAACAGCCTTCAGGCTTCATCATCATCATCATGTATCTAGGTAGTCATGATTAAGCATCCGAAAGATACCGATTATGATGATCTTTCCCTGTTTTGGTCAGTCATCAACGTTGTTTGCAGATCTTTGACACTCTTTGAGGGTCATCAAAAGCCTGAAACTCTGCGAATCAGTCTTAAATAAATGTCTTTTTTTATTTCTAGACCGATTGCTTACTAAAACGATTCCTAAATATTCGCGTGGAATGGGGAATATTACTGTCAATTTCGCCCGCTAGGTGGCTTACTGTGTTATAGAAATTAAAAAATATTTTTACAATAAAAAAAAAAAAAAACTAGCCTTTTAGCTTACCGTGCATCGTCACCCAAATCAAACGTCTACGCAAAATTTCACCCTAATCGGTTGAGGATAACTGCTTTAAAATTCATTTGCAAAATTTACCCGAATATACATATATACATTGCAAGTTAATAAAAAACTTGTAAAAGCGCCAGTGCTGTCTAACAACCTATGATTTAGCATTGCATTGTTTTCAAAATGAGATCCGCATAACTGTACAATGAATGAACGATTGTAATATTGAAAGCTGTATTTCCCATGCGATCACTTAGTTCCTTTTATGCTTAGCATAATAACCTTTGTTCAACGACTAGGTTCAAACCAATGACCCAACAATCATGTACCATACCTGTCATTTCTCCATGCCATAGAGAAATGACAGGTATGATTGAGTCTATGCTTAACCATCGATCACTGTGGACTTTCAATTTCGTTCGAGTCGATGGCCCGATACACCATTTATGTCAAACTGGCGATTACTGGGTTACATAATGAAGCCGACGCACCTATTATGCTATTATACGCTTTATTAAACGAAGCAATTAGTGTGAAAGTTGCGTGATTGATCGGTGAAACGATTGCCGTTCATTCACTAGTATTTGCAGACTTTGCAGTACGTACAGTTGGGTGGAGAAGTTTTAATTGGAATTTTCCAGTTACGTGAAGTGTAGGTGTCGTGTTGTTTTTTTTTAATCTGGCTTGTTTTTAGCTCGAATGAGTTTTCAACTTTGATGTATGGTAACAAACTAAATTAATATAATCTATATTTTATTAAGAAGTAAAAAATGTTTGAGGTTTGAGTTGTTGCAATTTCGCTGAGTAAAAATCGCTTATTGATGTGATATTCGCAAATTCAAATTCCTTTATTGTTTGTCACAGGTGGAAAAGCAGTTGTTATCATAATATATATAAAGATCGCTGCACCGTACCCACAGGGCGTACAATATTGTATAGTCTTATAAGATCTATTCTATCATTATTCATGTTAAAGTGCATTATCATTAGTTAATGTTATTATACATTTCAAAGAAAATAAATACAATTAATTAAAATTATTACATATGTTAAAAAAATATACTATCTTGATTGAATATGTCAAAACGTCATGTCAAGAATACAATATTTTTCTTAACATAAACTCATTCATACCATGGTATAAAAAAATACTCCGTATACTTCATTCATACCTTATTTAATATGTCAAAACTCATGTCAAGCTAGCATGGCGTCGAGCTATCTGGCAGGTCGCTAATTTTTTTGCGGTTACTTCAAAAAGGAGGAGGTTCGACTGTATGTTTTTGTATGTGTGTTACGCGATTACTCTGCCAATTATGTTTTTTTTTTTCATCACATTATATTATATTACTTATGGTACAAGATTATAAAGAAAAGAATTAAAAATGAAACAAAAAAAGTCGGTGTAAAAACGAATAAAATAGGTACCTAAGAAAGACCGACTTCCGAAAAGAAAGTTATCTTTCGCTTTGTAGTGTTTTGTTTTGGAAGTCGGATAACTGTTTTGTTTCGAAGTTTTTTTATTTTTCCTCGTATCTTGTCTTATTGTATTTACTACAGAAAGAATCTTCAAATTCAAGTTTATTTTGGTCAAAGAAATATAAAGTCATTTTGCAGACCGTTTTTAAAGAAAGTATAATAAAATATACCTTGTTTCTTGTCAGCCAGGAAATATTATATATTATGAAGTACTGTTTACTCGAGTGAATTTTAAAACGCGAGCCAAGGGAAGTGCTTTTTAAGAATTCCAGATATGAAAATGCTGACGCCGTTTTTATGAAGAAATTCGCTAACATTTTGTTTGAGTTATTTAACCAACAAAATGTTATTTTTTGCCTTGTAGCATTTTTAGGCAAGATTTACGCTAAATATTATTATTACGACGTCTTTTGATTTTGTAGTGACTTTGTAGTCAAACTATTACGCAATCTGACTTTCTTAGTTTTAATTTTAATTGGATCACTTTTTTGAAATCTGCAGTCTCTGGAAACGTAGTAGAAGAGTTTTAAGAATGAAGGTCTAAAATTTAATATCACATACTCAAGCTGACATTTCTCGACGGGTAAGGCAGAGGCACAGATAATTTAATACTAGTATACAGATGCCTCATCTATACTAATATTATAAAGAGGTAAAATTTGTAAGTTTGTAAGTTTGTATGTAGGGGGTAATCTCTGGAACTAATGAACCAATTCTAAAAATTTTTTCACTGGTAGAAAGCTACATTATTTCTGAGTGCTATAGGCTATATAACATCACGCTACGACCAATAGGAGCGGAGCATAAATGAAAAATGTTGCAAAAACGGGAAAGAATATTAGGTGTAGGGTAGGTGTAGGGTAGGTGTAAGGTAGGTGTAGGGTAGGGTAGGTACGTAGCCAGTTGACGGGAGCGAAGCCGCGTGGTACAGCTGGTCCCATACAAAGATACTGTGCCGACAGCGACTTATCTAGCGTTTTTCGCCTGATGATTTTTTGTACATCGATTGCGTTCGGATCCGTTCCACGGCGATAGATATCAGCGACTTGCATGTAAGGGGTTAACTCGGTTAGTGGATTTATTTTTCTTTAAAAACAGTGAAAATTTGTTTTATAGCATTTTTTTGCAAGTTTTCACAGTTTCATTGCACCAAAATGTGTTACAACACAAATTTAAACAAAAAACTGGAATGCCTCAGAAATTTAAAACCACGCCATCTATTGGCATCAATTTTAAATGATCCGTTCATAACCATCATTTCGGGCTAAGGAGAGTTGATTAAACAAGAACTTACAATGTTTATATTGAATGCCAGAAAATGTTAATTTTACACAAAATTAAATAATAAATCAGTCGCATATCACGCCATCTAGTGAGATTTATTTAAACCAAATTTTCATTCTTAGCGCTGGGACCCCATGGCAGTGGGTCCCAGCGCTAAGAATGCAATTCAACAGTTATTTTTAAGTCCCAAGGGGACAACGGGTTGCTTATAAAAATCCATATGGATAAAGCCAATATCACTTCGCACGACCTGGGGATCGAAGTCAGGACGTAAAGTTCAGCAGTAGCGGTTGCGAAATCCAGACTAAAGAGGCAGTTACAAAAATGTGCGGCTATGCTGCTAATAGTCTCAATTATTTTAACAACGTAAATAAAACAAATTCTAGCCCTACTCGAGCATTACATAGATTCGCACTCATTTTAACCTGACTGCTCCGAAGGAGGGTAACGTTTCCTCATCAACACTTGCGTAGGCAACTGTACATCATTGCGTATGTTGTTTGAATAGCACGCATTATTTATATGGGCTTTTCATGTCACCAATGTAAGTCGTCTTATTAAACGCGTTATTGTGTGAGCCACATTGTGAGCGATGACAAATTATGGTAGGTAGGTTTATATATATGTAATGTGTGTGAACTGAAAGTATGTGAAATAATATTTAATGCTATGTTGCATAGGTAACCATAATCGCACATTATTGGCGTAGGATTGGTGACCGATTCTATAGGTATCTCATTATCTAGCTAACTAGTTATTTGAAATTTACAGGTTTTAATTTTAATTTCTGTCTTTTTTTGACATTTGAATTTTTATGTTTTTTTGACATATCTTAAATTAATTTCGTAATTTTTTATGAAATTATTTGAAATTAAATTTTTTTTTTGGTATCAATTTTTATTTTATTTCTTGTTTTACTTAAACTATTTATTTTTGATTGTTTGTGAATTGTATTTTATTTTGCATTATTTATTATTGTTATTTAAGTATACATATTGTGTTTGTAAAGTGTTGCAATAGTGTAATTGGCTCCGGCCGTTCTATTTAAATTTCAATAAATAAGTAAATGAGCTATTCATGGTTTTTCAATTTCCAATGTTGGGGTTTTTCAGATGTCTATGTTAAGGCTTTTTAACTGTCTATGTTAGGGCTTTTCAATTGTCTATGTTGGGGCTTTTCAATTGTCTATGTTGGGGCTTTTCAGATGTCTATGTTGGGGCTTTTCAATTGTCTATGTTGGGGCTTTTCAGTTGTCTATGTTGGGGCTTTTCGATTATCTATGTTGGGGCTTTTCAGATGTCTATATTGGGACATTTCAATTGTCTATGTTGGGGCTTTTCATATGTCTATGTTGGGGCTTTTTAATTGTCTATGTTGGGGCTTTTCAATTGTCTATGCTGGGGACGGCTGCCAGTGTAACTGGATGCAGCATCTTTATGAGCCTTTACTGATCCGCATCATGGCAAAGGCGTATCTTCCCTCCTTTAATTTTTCCGGTCTTGTGGATGCTGTTAAATGCCTGTACTTTACATGAATTAATGTCCTATCTGACCACCATAGCTTAGTAACAGAAACTGGGTAACCCCTTGGTAAGACTGATTGACAGGATTCACGCTCATGTTCCTAATGGATGTATTTAATGGATGTCTGTAATGGATGTTAGTAATGGATGTATGTAACGGATGTATGTAATGGATGTTAGTAAAGGATGTATGAATGGATGTGTGTTAATGGTTGTGATGTATGTAATGGATGTATGTTAATAGATGTGATGTACGTAATTGATGTGTGTAATGGATGATCATCCATCTACAAACCTACAACGGCAAGCGCTGTTTTATCTACAATATCGGCTCGTGCGACAGTGTTTATTACGACACGTGCCTCAAAGACTCAATCTCCAATAAATGAGATTAATACTATTTCAAATGAGAATGTCCTCGTAACAAACCTGCCCCGATTACTGCCGGGAGTCGTGTCGTTTAATAAGGGTGGAAGTGTGAATGTGTCTTACAAGGAGTTAAATTAATTAATTCCTCAAAGTATTGTTCATGGCTTCTCGTTCTCGAGTCGGTTCTCATTTGGTTTGGTAATGTTATTTGTTAGCGAAACAGGACGGAAAGTCTTTAATGGGGTAGTGAAATTGATGTAGATTCGGAGTGTAACTTGGTAATATTCGTTCCTGAATTATAGGAAAATCAATTTTGGCTTTAAAACGAATTGTTTTTTTTATCACAATGGGGATGTGAACGCAAAGCTGAGCGCAGATGTCGCTCAAATTCAAATTCAAATTCAAAAGTAATTTATTCAAACTAGGCTGAGAATCAGCACTTTCCGAACGTTAAAATTACCCCCAAATTGTCCCCCAAAAACGCCCGCCCTTCACCACTTCCTAGTGCTTTTGCTGGGAAGAAGAAGTGGCGCAACAAACTCCCCAGCAGCACAGCTGTCTGTTCAGTTAGAAAAAAAAACAAAAACTTGATTCTATACAATAGTATGCAAATAATTTACATGACTCAACACAAAAAATTAAAATAAAATATATTTGCCATAATGACAGCTAGCACACGCCAATATACCAACAAAAACATCGAAATCTAAACTCAAGCGAAAATAAAAACTAAAAATAAAAACGTAAACGGAACTTAGTACCCGAATTATAAAGCCTCCAGGGATAAAGGGCGTGCCCGCCTACATGTAGCTAATACAGCTGTAACTCGAAGTCACATAATTATGATAAACCAGGACCATCGATCACGATCATCGATTGCTGGCGACGCAATGGCTGCTGTCATATCATTTTGGCTTTGTTTACATCGCGTTTTTTTGTTCTACCCTCGTTATTGATATCAAGTACTGTCCCAGGAAGCTTAGGGAATCTGAAGAGGAACTAAAGAAATGAGGAGCAAGGATAACTGGAAAGAAAACAGATATTATTGAGAAGCAGACTTTTATAATTATAATAAAACTAATTTTCATCGGTGATATGTTCTAGATTTGGCTATTTTTTAGTTGTAACGAGTTATTTCTTGAGTCAACTCATGGTATGAAAATTTAAAAAAAAAACGAGAGAACATTACTTCAATGTGTCTATTATTTACGTTTTAGGTTAGAAGTTAAAATCAAAATCGTTTTTTTTTATTACATTGGCCTACATGGGCACTTATAAAACGTTGACAAAAGGTGCACGGTTCGGTTTAGTCGTTTCCTATGGAGAAGAACCGGCAAGAAACTCCATGGTTACTCATTTGTTTTATAAAATGAAACTTCTAACCTAAATCGTAAAGAATACTTATCGTGAAAAAATGGCAGTTCATACCCCACTGCCGTAATACCTAGGTATACCAGGATAGCTGTGTAAAAGCTTTCTATCCATTTTCACTACTTTTGTCGTGAATATAGAATCCAGCTGCACAGCAAGAGAGAGCAATGAGAGCTTCACGACGCAATGTAATCCTCTTGTTTTGGTAGCTAACAATTCATTAATGAATCCTTAGGGCACACACGAAATTAAGTGCGCTTCGACCATGTTTTGTTACTGTCCGTAAGAAGCAACTGCAGGTTTCACGTGTGAAAATCAATATGATATTTACGTAGATTTAACTAAAACATACAAGGATATTAAACAGTACCCCTTTTATCTCTATCATAGACCTGGAAAAACCACATACATGAACAAAAACAAAATAAAAACTCACGATGTTTCTGGCAGCCATCAACATTCTCGGGCCAGTCGCAGGAGTGGGCGTTTTCGTTGTACAGCAGGCCTCCGATGCAGAGCTGTTCCGTCGCGGTTCCGTTCCAGCAGGTCCAGTACCTGGTGCAGGAGGTCTCGTGGCCGAAGATGCCGTACAGCCAGTCGCAGTGCTCCGTGCCGAGTGGGGGGTCTGGAGGAAGAATGTTAAACATAGTTAGGAGCATGAAGGTATTTGGCAGGGTATGATACGTAGTATCTTTATGAGTAATATTCTTTGGATGTTCTGAGATGAAAGATGTAAGGGCTGTAATAATTTAATAACTTAAGGTTACCGTAGACCAATTTTTTTCCATACAAACGTAGTCTAGGGATTATTCCACAATTTGACGATGTACGTTCAAAATAAAAAGTGATATCAATTTGTCTCATCATTATATAGCCCTGTATGGAAGCAAAAAAGTAAAAAAAAGAAAATATTTGAAAGTTATGAGCGTCGAAAGTTCCACATTTCGACACTAATTTTAACGCATTTTTGGGCGCGAATAAATGCCATAAGAAGACAGAAAATTGCAAAACGGCCTCTATACAGGGATAGATTAGTAGTTCAACAATGCAAATATTTATATTATGAACAGATAGATTTAGTCGTTTTTTCATGAAATGCCAAAGGTCTGTTTATAAAATTTCGCGCGCTCGGTTCCGTCCTAAATCATTATCCATTTCGCTACAAATTTGCAAACGTATGTATTCGTACGCGAACTAGCTTCCTACTGGTCATCACAGCATCTATCTCTTCCGCACGTGTTGTCGTTTGATATAAATTGCATTTTAACCCCGCGCACAAAATAGTTCGTGCCGTCGACTAGTGTACCCTTAACTGCAGTACTGAAGCGAGTATGATTATTTTTCTATTGTGTAGCAACTCATAAATAAGGATGGCTTTTTTAATATGTACTTTTCTTATTGTCGCACTAATATTAAAAAATGTGAAAGTTCCTGAGTGTATGTTTGTATGTTTGTTACTCTTTCACGCAAACACTACTGAACGGATCTGGTTGAAATTTGCCACAGATATAGATTGTAGTCTGGAATAGCACAAAGAATACTTTTTATCTCGGAAATATGTTCGGGGCGAAGCCGCTGGCAGAAGATAGAACTAAATAAATGTTTTATCTATCTATCAGAACACACGAGATTTGCGCCTGATCAGCACAGTTACCCATCAGACACAAAATCTTTCTGGACGGGAGATGCTCCTTGTTCTATGAAAGATGAGGAACTTTGCACCATGTTCCGCGTACTTCTATCGAGATCTCATATCTAAGAGGACAGCTACGCAAATAGAACGTGTTTATTTATCAACATGTATCACATTCCGTCCGCTGCGCCAACGGTAAATAATTGGCATTCTAACGCGAAATTCTTTACGACAAAAGTATGTTATGGACCTGCCAGCGCTTTAGTGCCGTAAAACGGCTAATTTCTAAAGTTATTCCTTAGTAACGGCTAGGTTGTCTAAGTCTTGGCAAAAATATTATTGATTCATGTACATTATTTGTGAAACATGGTTTTTTCGTGTAACTAATAGATTTGCTATAAAAATAAATTGTAGTTCTAAAAACTAAAAATCACGCTTTAATGGTAAATTGAGTTAAAAAGTCGCTAATCCTGAAGATCTTGGTAAGGCTAATGGGACAAACTATTTAAACGCGCACGGTCGAATCAACTTTTATTACTTGTAAATTTTAGTTTTTGTTTGACGTTCAAAAGAGCCGCTTATTGGCCTAGTTGAATAAATATTTGACTTTGACTTTAACTAAATTATTGCATTGTCATCGGTCCTTGATATGTGTGCAAAGTTTCAAATCAATCCCACGTTTTGAAGGAGGTGAAAATCACGTTCAAAGATTCCGTTTTCTGATACATAGATTTATAGATACATACATACCAAGCTAATAAAAGCGTGTTTAAAATAATTAACAACAAGATATATTTCTGCTACTTTTGGATACTCCTCCAAATCGACTTGGATGTTTTGGAGGAGTATCCTTGAATTTTACTGTGAAAAATATTTCTGCACAGTAAAATTGATGGCTAGAATTTCTTCATAACTGAAATAGCATATGTAAATCAAAGAACATTTTGCAAACTAAACTGTCCAAAAGGAGCTTCAATATTGATATTCGGGATCCGAGCGGGCGCACGGCCGTACTACTACGGGTAAAATACTGTAGTATACAGTACTGCGTTAAATTTGGGGAATATATACGACATAAGATGAGTTACAACCTTACAACTTTATTTGGCAGCACTATAGGACATTAAGATAAAACGTAATTTTCAACACTAGTACTAAAAAAAGGTTTATAAAAGTTTGCCTCTGGAAGTGTACACATAACATGCAAAAAAAAAACAGGCCAAGTGCGAGTCGGACTCGCGCACGAAGGGTTCCGTACCATTATCGCAAAAAACGGCAAAAAAAACACGTTTGTTGTATGGGAGCCTTTTCGTTTTATTTTAATTTAATAATCATTATTTTTTTATATGAATATACAACTAAATATTCCGTTAATATTCTAAGCGTCTACCTGTTGCCGTTATTAAAATCGAGCAAAAAACGGCACAAAATCACGTTTGTTGTATGGGAGCCCCCCTTAAATATGTATTTTCTTCTGTTTTTAGTATTGTTTTGTTGTTATAGCAACAGAAATACATCATCTCTGAAAATTTCAACTGTCTAGCTATCACGGTTCACGAGATACAGCCTGGTGACAGACGGATCCATCTGTCTGTCTACACCTACACCTACCCTTTGGGTACGGAACCCTAAAAAATTGAGTTTGCCTTTAGGGATTTCTACACTGTAAAATGCTCAGTTATTGTGGGACACGTAAACGAAGTCTCGGGGAAAAGCTATTGTAGAATAATCTTTACTACCCTCTTTGTTTTTCATTGTTTAATTATTTAACTGAATGTCAAGGGCCAATTTATAAGTCGAGGTAGAAAATTCGCACTGCAAAGAAAATTTTGACAAATTCCTAAGATCAAATAAATGGCGATAATTTCTGAGCATCCGTATTCCACATCAAGTAGAGTCTGGTATTTATACAGCCTCATTTGTGCCACCTACGTCTTCTAGGAATTCTTCTTAAATGTTACGACCAACATACGTAAAACGATTATTATGTTTCTTTAATTAGGTACCCAAGTTCAATTCTTTGTAAAATTATATGATTCTACTGACCATTTTTTTAATTTGTCGTACAGTATTTAGGACAACTTTAGTGACTCAATAAAAATTTCATTCAACTTTCGAATTTGAACTGACAAGTGGTTTTAAAAAAGTTTTTTTATTTATGTCCATTGGAGGTGTGAGTGAACTTCTCCAAATCTAGTCAGGATGTTATAAAAAAGTAGAATTGTTTTTTAAGAGACTCTGGGAGATGACTTCTAATCGGGAAAAGTGGCGAGACATTGTGAGATGCATTACGTCTGCCGCAAATTCAAACAACACTTCATGACGACCACGACTGCTCTGTCAAGAGCGTAACGACTAAGAAGAAGAGAATATCTTTTAGATTGGTCCAATATTGGATGAGGTAATAGGCGAGAGCTAAACCTCGAATTATGGCTTTTTACTAAGGAAATTCAGTCGGCGCTCTCTGCCGCCCGTTGTTATCACTTCATCTCCATCTGGGCCTGTCACTTGGTTTAAAGATGGACCCATCGGGCCATAAAAAAAGCATTGAAAATTATAAAATTTTTAGAGCTACTTACTTATCTGAACCTTAGGATATTCGCAGTAATTCGACCTCCACGGATAGTCGCATCCCTCCGTCACTCCTCGATGCTTGCCAGCGAAGACCAGTCCATTGGGGCAGTCATACTGGATGGCCTGCCCGTTGTCGCACTCCCAGTATTTGTCACAGTACTTGTCGTCTGCCACCACCCTGGACTTGGTCTTGCAGGGATCTTCGATCTGGCCGCATGATGCGAACGTTACTGCCAGCAGTACTGGAAAGATGAAAGGGATGGTTAAAATCGTTTATTTTCACATTTCGAGTCGATGGTGTTTAAAACCTTAGAGCGGTTAGGCACTACATCTAACCCATTCCGGAAAATGTCGGTTCCGAAGTAGCCGTATTACTTCTTGTAGGGACGCTCTACATCCGAACACTATCCGTCATTATCTGTCATAATTCAGAACATTTTGAACTCAGAACTCAAATCACGGACACGGATCACGGGACAAGGACGTATAGTGCATAACCCTCGATGGAGTAAATATGTTATGTGGCGTAACCGTCCTTAGATATTTGGGTCGAGTTAACTAGTATTTTTACATTGAAATTGGATATATCCAGCTAATTTGTAAATGGTTTTTGATCCAAACATGGACAAATAGTCAACGGAGGACAGACTGAATGCCCATTATTTTTCGTTTTTTTTTGGTATTCCTAACTTCACGTCAATATGTTACAAATAAAAGATTTCTAAGTATTAACGGGTTTCATCCTAATAATAAGTGTAGTTCATTGGTGTCACATTTCATTTAAAGATGTCTATGTCTGAGTTGGCTTCGGTTCATGCCTTTCAAAGGCCCAGTCTCCAAAGTCCCGAGATTGTCAAATACATGTACATAACTACATATAAGTGTAGTCATAGAAAAGTGTCCACGTTTTTGTTATCAGCAATAAAGGATGACCCTGAACCTTCACTTTTGAGGCCTGCTATCAACTCAAATGTCAACAACTCTTGAAAAGTGTGCAGGACGTAGCGTGTTCATTGGCCCCGAGAAAAGAAGGGCGTAAACCTTCTGGCCATTGCCGCTGAACGCCCCATCCACATCAACGAAAACAAAGGTTCTTGGATGCCTAGCTGCAGCAGTGACGTAGGGTTGCAAATCGACTCTAACGATTCAACGATGTGTTGGCTGTACTTGAGTTATTTCCAGATTCCGGGTTGCCTACTTCTGGATCAGCACTCCTGGTGTCCAGGTTCCGAGGTTCAGCTCGACAGGATCGAAAAGGGATGTCTTCATAAGGGTTGAAGTCGATGAATTAAATGAAACACTAAGTTATTCAGTACACGGCACGATTCTAGGGCTCTCAACAATTTCTGAGACTTGATTCTATATAAGAATTACTTCTTATTTACTAAGACAAGTACAAGCGACTAGCTTTGGATGACTACAAATTCTATTTTGGGCCCGGGGGTTCTTTATACCCTCGCATCGTGCCATTATTGAGAGCCCCGCAAATTCTCGCCGAAAATAATTTTTATTTATGTAAAAAACCCTTATACATATTTGGTAAATAGGGTTACCGCACCCCTTCCATGGTGCTATCAATAGCTGGATTCCTTCGTACTGTAACACAGTAACGCCCCCTATCTATGTATCTAATCAATATACCTAATTTCCAGGTATTGATAGCTTCCCTAGACTATTTCCATGAAATAAAAGGACAATTCCCTTTATTTCCCAGTTAAAACCTTAATAGCTTTTAACCTAGCCTAAGGATATCTATAGGTTGGGTTGACCTGCTGGTGCCAATAGCAGGCTGTCTGTTGACGTCTAGAAAAAGCTTATTTTCGGGAATCTTCTATGGGATATCATCCCTTATGTAATGAATCTATAAGTTCCTAAGTCATTTCACCGACTTTAGGACTTCCTACTTAGGCTAACCAGACAATCACCGCCTATTATGGGGATTCTGGTAGCCAATAGACCACACTTTACATTTCTAGTGTTTATGTAAGTCTATCTAGGTCATATGCACATAAGGTGCCTTGATATGTACAAATTTGATAGCCGGTCACTTTCTTTGCGCCCAGCTATCAGAGAAATTAGATATAAAAACACTAATAAGATTGGGACGACACGATGGTGCGTTCAACGGGCCATCGGGAGGTCCCCAAAAATTCCTTATTTTCGGAATTCCCAGGGGTGTATAGTCCCGGGAAATGCCAAAAACTGACTAAAAATTACGTTTCCAGAAACCTATTTTCTGGAATTGTACTTAAACTACTTGAGCGATTTTCGCTCCAAAGTGATGGCTTGGTAGCTAGTCCAGCAAGCCATCCGAAAGTACTTACACCATGAGTACATCTATTCCCTTCATGGAGTTATTCCACCTGAAGGGTCTACAAATTTCAACGTTTTACGTTGTTTACATTTTTCACGACTGCTTATCTCGTTGACTATCCAAGCGATTCTTCCCATCTAGAAACCGCCTGGAAGCCCTTTTAGCAAGCTTTCCAATGGTAGTACTTTTACCAGTACACCTATATGTTTCTAGGTACTTAGGGCACCTAAAACCGTAAGCGATTGCCAAAACCAGTCAAACAGCAGTTTTTCTATTATATAATGACTTGATATCTCAAGTAAATGGGCTTTATATAAAAGACTACGCTAACTATGAGGTGTATATAGGCTTCCTGTCTCGGTCTAGGTCCCCCATATACCCTAAAATGACCTAAAACCATATATTTGGTGTTTGAGATATCAAGTCAATATTCCTATTTACATAGCAGAAACTATGTGGTCTTCACATAGTTTCATCATTATGTACTGATTTCATGTCCAGTACATAGGATAAGCCCTTAAAAACATGATTTTAATTACTATAATATTTTCGAAAACCACCAAAACTATATATATCGTGTGGTTCCCTCTCACGGTTCATTCGGAACTAATCCGTCGTCGAGCACAGACGTATCGTATGACAGAAATTTATGTTTTTTACTATGATAACTCTTATCAGTATGCTTTCTAATGATTTTACTCTGTTAAGGGTGAACTATTGAACCCTATAACATACTGACAAACACTAAAAACATTATACTACTATCTCAAAAAATGTAGGTAAAATTTTAGTATAAATATAAACGTGCCTCTAAAATTCATTTTAGTATCAGGTGGCGCGCCGTGGTAAGCAGACATGTCTACACATACAAACTTCAATTTCTATGAACCATTTAGTATGGTTGATGACGCTTCGTCGCGAACATATCTCCCGCCGTGCAGTGCTGTGTCGACTCGCTGTGTCGACTCGAAGTGTTGTCGGCGCGGCGCTGCATTCCTTCGGTGAGCGACGGACGGCATTTCTCGGCTGCCGGCCAGGCCCACCGAGAGGACGGTCGCCGCTCCGGCATCTCTGGTTACTGGGGCAATGGGACGAGTTTCTTCACCGGACGCTTCAAGGTACCGCCAAGCGTGCGTACCTCAGCGGTCCGGATTTCTCCGTCGATTCCTGGATACACGGCCACAATGCGGCCTCGCGGCCACGTATTGCGGGGCAGCTGGCCGTCGGCTATCAGGACAGGGTCACCCACTTTAAATCTGGGCCCACTACTATGTGGCTCCCGCCGGTTTTGGAGCTCCGGCAGGTACTCTCTGACCCAGCGACTCCAGAACATATCAGCGAGGATCTGTGATCGTCGCCATATTTTCCTGCTGTCTATATCTTGCTCGGTGAACGTGCCAGGTGTAGGTAGTCTGGCTGACCCACCGAGTAAGAGGTGATTCGGTGTGATGGATTCATCATCATCACCATCTACCGACACGTGTGTCAATGGTCGGCTATTTACAATGTACTCTGCCTCACAAATCAGTGTGGACAACACCTCTTCGGTGGGGTGTTTTTCTGTAAGTACATTGTATAGTGTGTTTTTTACACAACGAACTAGGCGCTCCCAGGCGCCTCCCATGAATGGCGCTGATGGCGTTATGAAGCGCCATACGATGCCTCTACGACTTGCCTCTGTTTTGAAGGCGTCTCGCAGCTCTCTGTCGGCGCCGTGCATGTTGGTGCCATTGTCTGAGTGTATCTCAGCTGGGCATCCTCTGCGTGCGGCGAATCGGCGCAGCGCCAATATGGCGGAGTCTGCGCTAAGGCTGGCGGCGATTTCAAGGTGCACCGCCCTTGATGTGAGACACGTAAATAGTGCTACGTATCTCTTCTGATGCTGCCGACCGACGGTGACGGATAGCGGGCCGAAATAGTCGAGCCCGGTATATGTAAACGGCCTCTTATGGTGAGCGAGGCGCGTTTTCGGGTGGTCGCCGGTCGCAGGTACTGGTGGCTGTGCCTTGCGTATACGGCAATGCAGGCATCTTGCTATCACCTTCTTCGCTGTTGGTCGCATCTTCACGACCCAGTAGTGCTGCCGTACCTCATTAATTGTGAGTTCGGTGCCACTATGTTGTAGACTGCGATGTGTCCAGTCTATGTACAACTGCGTTATGTGATGGTCGCCATGTAATATAGGCGGGCGCATCACTTCTTCAGCTACCTCTTGCGTAGCTGCTATGCGACTTCTTAGTCGCAGCACGCCGTCGACGACCTGAATTTGTAAAGGTCGCAGCGAGCTATTTTTATTTATTTCTTCAACATTCGCTAACTCTGAAGCGAACGATTGTTGTTGTGCGACCTGGACAAGTATTTTCTCAGCTTCTTGGAGAAATTCTGCTTCTATGATTTGTCTGTTGACCTGGGTTGGTGCTCTGCATGCCTGCTTCTGCTTCTGTGCAGGTACAGCGGGCTTCTTGCGCCAGTCTGGGTCCTTTTCAGCGTTTTTTCTCGTCCGTTTATAGGACGTTATCTCTGTTCTATTTTTGCAAAGAGATATAAAACGCAGAACTGTGGCGGTCGCACGAAGCAGTCGCTCCCATCTGGAGAATCTGCTTGGCTCTGGAACGGCTTCTATGAAGCTCTTCTTGTCCCCTTCTGTGACAACGAAAGTTTTTTCTTCTCCCGTGTCGTTTGTAGTCGGAGGTTTCTCTGTGGGCCATAATTCGGGCCCAAGAGACAAAAAACTCGGCCCGCAGTACCACTCGTGGTCCGAGTTGAACCGCAGTGGCACGTCACGGGTTGCTGCATCAGCGATGTTCATCTTGGTGGGTATCCATCGCCAATCTTCGACTTTGCTATTGTCTTCAATAGCAGCTATTCGGTGAGCAACGAAAGGTTTGTATACTCTCGCTCCTCTTCTAATCCAGGTCAGTACGGTCTTGCTATCTGACCAATACGTTACTGACGTGGGCTTGCAGTCGTGTTCACTCATCACTGCTGCGGCTACGCGGGTTCCCAATACCGCGGCCTGAAGTTCGAGTCTCGGTATCGAAAGCAGTTTCAGTGGGGCCACCCGCGCTTTCGCCATAACAAGGCTTATTAAGTGCTTGCCTTCCACGGTCGTGGCCCGCCAGTATATAGCGGTAGCATATGCCATCTCGCTTGCATCAGTGAACACATGCACCTGCATTTCTATAGCGTCGCTATATCCAGGATAGCATCTTGGTACGCTAACGTTTTTTAGTTGGCGTAAATGTTGTACCCAAATTTTCCATTGTAATGCTAGGTCAACATCTAGCCTCTGATCCCAGTCGACGCCTCGCCTCCATGCTTCTTGCAATATTTGCTTTGCCTTGATGGTTACTGGCGAGGCGAGTCCGAGTGGGTCGTATAGCGACGCTACTATTCTGAGCGCCTCTCGCTTGGTGGGCGCCTCTCGGTCCAAGATACCCTCAGGCAGACGCGCGAGTGTGAGGTTGAAACCCAGCGTGTCTTCGCCTGGCCTCCATATGAGGCCGAGTATCTTTTCCGACGTATCTATATCTCCAATGGATACCATCTCAGTTTGTATATGCGATGGGTCCATTTTTTCTAGGAGCTGCGAGCTATTTGAAACCCATTTCTTGAGTTCAAACCTCGCCTGTAGGTGTATTTTTCGCACCATACTAGCGACTTCTGCCGCCTTCTCGATAGTTCTATAACTATCTAGGTAGTCATCCATATAATGACTACGTAGTATAGTATCCACAGCTTCAGGGTGCTTCTCTATATATTTGTTTGCGTTCCAGTTCTTTGCAAAAATTGCTGTGCAAGGCGAACTGGCTGCGCCGAAAATGATGGACGTCATTCTATATTCTTCTGGCGCTCCTTCTCTGCGGTTTCCCCTCCACAGGTAGCGAAGCGCGTCTCGGTCTTGGCTCCGCACCTTCACTTGCATGAACATCTCCGCTATGTCACCGGTTATTGCGACGCAGTGGCGGCGAAACCGCATCATTACGCCTGGCAGCGACTGTAATAGGTCGGGCCCAGTTAACAGGAAGTCATTCAGTGACATTCCTCTCGATTTGGCGGCAGCGTCATGTACGATGCGAAGTTTGTCTGGCTTCATTGGGTTGAAGACATCGAAGTGTGGGAGGTACCAAGTTTTGCCCGGCGTGCTAATTGCGGGTGCCCTTTCAGCGTACCCTTTCGCAATTAGCGAGTCCATCTGGTCTGAGTATCTTCTTAGAAGTTCCTGGTTCTTGTCCAGCTTCTTTTCTGTTGAGACGAGCCTCTTCAGAGCTGTCTCAAAGCTATCTGGCATCTCAGCATGCTCATTACGCCAAAGCATGGCGGTTTCGATGTGTCCATTCTCTAATTGGACAGTTGATCGATTCAAAATGTCCTCTGCCCTTCTTGCTGGGTCAGAGGCGGGTCGCTGTGGGTTTATGCACAACGATTCTATGGCGAAATGTTCGCGCAACTGATGATCCAAATTGTCATCAGTTGTTATTCTATTGACATGATGTACTTGTTGTCGTAGTAAACTACTGTGCGCGCCATGTAGTGTCCAACCCATTGCTGTAAGTGACGCAATTGGTTGGTGTCTTGGACCTCTGCGAATCTCGCTGGCCAATAACAAATGCCAGTTGTCTTGGCCGACGAGTATTTTTGGCACGCCATTGTTGTACATCAACTCTTTTCTCAAGTCGGTTAAATGCTTGCAGCGTGCGACAACCCTATCGCTCACTGTTTGTTTTGCCAAGCTGAGTTTAGGTATAGTACGTGCTTTAAATTGTACCCTTCTCTCTTGCGGGCTAACCAGCGTCACCTTGACTCTTCTTGAGCATGGGGTGGTGAGCATGGTGTTGCCTATCGCACCGATCTTGAGCGGGTCCACAGGGCCCTCTGCCCCGACTTGCCTCGCGATGTCTTCATCCATCAGCGAAACGGTGGACCCATCGTCTAGGAGAGCGTATGTTGCTACCTCTCCCGCCGGTCCGATTACCCGGACCGGCACTATCTTGAGGTACGCCTGGCTCGATGGTGACCCGAAACTGGCCACCGTTTCCTGAGGATCCTTGCGGGATTCAGGAACATCGGGCTTCTTGTTGGCTTCCCTCTGCTGTTGCTTCTTCCTATGAAGAAGCCGATGGTGCGTATCTCTGCACCCGTCTTGGCCACACTGTTTTCTCTTACAAGTGTGGTTGCCTCGTCGATGTTGAAGGCAGCGATAACATAGATTGTGTTTTTTCGCTAGCTCCCATCTTTTCTCGACAGCTACGCCCCTGAATTGTGCACATCCAGTGGCGTAGTGATGTCCCACGTCGCAAACACGGCATTTTCCTACCGGTTGGTCCGTAGCTATATGCGTCCTTTGTGTGACGCGTCTGTTGGTGTTCGCCTCGGCCGAAGCGATGCCTTCGGGTGGGGCGAATGGACTACAGAAGTGTGCCTGTTCAGATATAAAATTACTGAACAATGAAATATCTGGCACCGATTGGTACTTCTCCGAATATGATCGGTACCATTGTGCTCGTAGCGAATTGGGTAACTTCTCTGTTAACAATCGCATAAGCTCCGCGTTCATAAGGTAATGACCCTTTTTTAACGCGCGGAGCGTGACTACAGCACCTCTTACGCGACTTGCAAACGCGCAGATGTCTCTTGGTGACTCACTGCAGCGCGGCAGTCCGCGTAATCTATCTGTTTCAGCTTGCGCTATGGAGTCTGGACGGCCGAACTGCAGCTCGAGTTCCTTCATGATGTCATCGGGCCTGGCATGTCCGATGAGTTCTGAGCTGACGGTTTCCATTGCACGTCCATGTAAGCTTCTCCTCAGCCTCGCTGTATTCTCGATGTCCGTAAAGTACGCTCGAGTTGTCTCATATATGGCCCGAAATGATAGCCATTCAGTATGAGAACCATTGAAATTCGGCAATGTCATGACGAATTTCGACGCAGAGGGGTTCGGTTGGTCCCGCTGTTCTATTTTCCTGTCGGCTAGCGACGCTATAGCGGACGTCAACTCCGTCAAGAATGGACGGAGACTATCCCTCTGACCTCCTGTACCCTCAGCTGACGCTGCAACTGGAGGCTTTCGCACTTCTCTCTCCTTAGGATGCTGACCTTCTATTTGCGATTTGGTGGCGGCCGCAGTCAGGGGTCTATGCATAGAATTTCTGGTTCCCCCTTCAACGACGTTATCCTCCTTCTCAGGCTGAGGTTCTGGTGCCTCTTCTAGCCATGAACGCACGTACTCGTCATTCGAGTTTCTGTCATCCAAGTATTCAGCTTCGGAACCCTCTTCCTCCGCTCTCTGAAGTGCCAGTTGTGCAAGCTCCAACTTAATTTTGAGTAAGTCTTCGCGAGCTTTGTCTATGTTTTTTCGTGACCGAGTCACTCTAGTTGACGGCGGACGGCTATGTTCGATACGGGCGTCACCCCGGGTAGTCATCGGCATCGCTGTACGTCTGTCTTCTTCGGAAATCTTCTCTTTCTGAGAAGGTTTCAATGTTGTGTCTGAAGCTCCTTCTAATCTGGTTACTCTGGTAGAAACCGCTTGATCAGTTTCTATTGGTTGATGCGTCGGAGTGCTTTCAGTTTGAGGCGCTAGATGGCGCTGCTCGTCCGACGGCTCGGTCCCTTCGGTTGTGGAAGGTGAACACGGCGGCAGCTCATGTCTGATGCCAACTGGCTGATCCAACTCCACGGTCCATGCCTCCGGCGTCTTGCCTTTGGATCTGGTTATCGGCATTGTTGTTGAAATATTTTCTTTTGAAAACTCGAAGTTAGTTTTCAAAGATAAGTCCCAGTTCCGGGCTTCAGCGTTCAAACCGACGATCTCCAGAAGTTAACCTCCACTTCGATTGACTATAATTCAATCTTCAAATAAAAAATCACTAAAAACTTACGGTCAGTGATAAGTCTTCAGGAAACTTCAGGCATTTGCTATACAAGTTTATTTTTCCCATAAACGTGTATGTTCTATTTGATTGACTATAATTCAATCAAATTCTAAATCACCGAAAAGTCAAGGTTACTTTTCGGTGGTGATGCTTCATGAACTGCTTGTCCAAAGCATCAGAGCCGTGCATCAATCTTCAGAGCACGTATCTTGCTTGATTGAAGAAAATTCAATCTTCAAATAAATCACCGAAACGTCAAAGTTATTTTCAGTGATAGTGCTTCAGGAACCGCATAGTCAGTACATCCGAAACGTATCTAAGTCTTCAGAGTACGTTTCTTCCATTCACTGACGAAAATTCAGTCTTCAAAATTTTCCTGAAAACATAGGGGTTGTTTTCAGTCATAAGGCTTCAGGAATTATTCTTCAATCATCAAGGATGCACATCAGCCTTCTAAACGCACGTCTTGTATTTTTCTGACGGGCGCTCGTTTTTTAAACAAATCGCTAAAAACATAAGGGTAGTTTTCAGCGATAAGTCTTCAGGAACTATTCTTCCGCGTCAAAGACGTAATCCAATCTTCTGAACGAGTATTCTTGGTTGAATAAACAAGCGTTCAGTTCTAGAACAAATCACTGATAACATAGGGTAGTTTTCAGCGATAAGTCTTCAGGAACTATTCTTGGGGCTTCAAGGATGCGCATCTGTCTTCATACAGCATTTTGCGGCTCACAGAAAATTTCTTCTATTTTCTTACAATTATTGAAAAAATAGGGTATTTTCAATAACTGTCTCCAGAATTTTACCTCTTGGATCCAGCGGCAAATAGGGCACGCAGGACTTGTTCCCTGCAGTGCACGTCGATTTTTGGTTTATTTGTGAAATTAATTTCTCCAAAATTCGAAAAATTAATTCCACCACTGTTTCTTCCTGACGTCCTGGGGCGCTCCAGACTTCGAATTTCGGCTCGAACGGGTCAACGTTGTGTTGCACGTAGCCGACTTAATATGCAGGCACCCAGTTGTTTTTTCTGGATCTACTGTTCCCGACGTCCTGGGGCTCTCCAGGCTCCAAAATTCGGCTCGATAGGACCATTAAATGTGTCCGTCGTCGAATTTGCCGGGACGCCAGGCTCCAAAATCTGGCTCGCAAGGACCATTAAATGTGCAGGACGTAGCGTGTTCATTGGCCCCGAGAAAAGAAGGGCGTAAACCTTCTGGCCATTGCCGCTGAACGCCCCATCCACATCAACGAAAACAAAGGTTCTTGGATGCCTAGCTGCAGCAGTGACGTAGGGTTGCAAATCGACTCTAACGATTCAACGATGTGTTGGCTGTACTTGAGTTATTTCCAGATTCCGGGTTGCCTACTTCTGGATCAGCACTCCTGGTGTCCAGGTTCCGAGGTTCAGCTCGACAGGATCGAAAAGGGATGTCTTCATAAGGGTTGAAGTCGATGAATTAAATGAAACACTAAGTTATTCAGTACACGGCACGATTCTAGGGCTCTCAACAATTTCTGAGACTTGATTCTATATAAGAATTACTTCTTATTTACTAAGACAAGTACAAGCGACTAGCTTTGGATGACTACAAATTCTATTTTGGGCCCGGGGGTTCTTTATACCCTCGCATCGTGCCATTATTGAGAGCCCCGCAAATTCTCGCCGAAAATAATTTTTATTTATGTAAAAAACCCTTATACATATTTGGTAAATAGGGTTACCGCACCCCTTCCATGGTGCTATCAGTAGCTGGATTCCTTCGTACTGTAACACAGTAACGCCGCCTATCTATGTATCTAATCAATATACCTAATTTCCAGGTATTGATAGCTTCCCTAGACTATTTCCATGAAATAAAAGGACAATTCCCTTTATTTCCCAGTTAAAACCTTAATAGCTTTTAACCTAGCCTAAGGATATCTATAGGTTGGGTTGACCTGCTGGTGCCAATAGCAGGCTGTCTGTTGACGTCTAGAAAAAGCTTATTTTCGGGAATCTTCTATGGGATATCATCCCTTATGTAATGAATCTATAAGTTCCTAAGTCATTTCACCGACTTTAGGACTTCCTACTTAGGCTAACCAGACAATCACCGCCTATTATGGGGATTCTGGTAGCCAATAGACCACACTTTACATTTCTAGTGTTTATGTAAGTCTATCTAGGTCATATGCACATAAGGTGCCTTGATATGTACAAATTTGATAGCCGGTCACTTTCTTTGCGCCCAGCTATCAGAGAAATTAGATATAAAAACACTAATAAGATTGGGACGACACGATGGTGCGTTCAACGGGCCATCGGGAGGTCCCCAAAAATTCCTTATTTTCGGAATTCCCAGGGGTGTATAGTCCCGGGAAATGCCAAAAACTGACTAAAAATTACGTTTCCAGAAACCTATTTTCTGGAATTGTACTTAAACTACTTGAGCGATTTTCGCTCCAAAGTGATGGCTTGGTAGCTAGTCCAGCAAGCCATCCGAAAGTACTTACACCATGAGTACATCTATTCCCTTCATGGAGTTATTCCACCTGAAGGGTCTACAAATTTCAACGTTTTACGTTGTTTACATTTTTCACGACTGCTTATCTCGTTGACTATCCAAGCGATTCTTCCCATCTAGAAACCGCCTGGAAGCCCTTTTAGCAAGCTTTCCAATGGTAGTACTTTTACCAGTACACCTATATGTTTCTAGGTACTTAGGGCACCTAAAACCGTAAGCGATTGCCAAAACTAGTCAAACAGCAGTTTTTCTATTATATACTGACTTGATATCTCAAGTAAATGGGCTTTATATAAAAGACTACGCTAACTATGAGGTGTATATAGGCTTCCTGTCTCGGTCTAGGTCCCCCATATACCCTAAAATGACCTAAAACCATATATTTGGTGTTTGAGATATCAAGTCAATATTCCTATTTACATAGCAGAAACTATGTGGTCATCACATAGTTTCATCATTATGTACTGATTTCATGTCCAGTACATAGGATAAGCCCTTAAAAACATGATTTTAATTACTATAATATTTTCGAAAACCACCAAAACTATATATATCGTGTGGTTCCCTCTCACGGTTCATTCGGAACTAATCCGTCGTCGAGCACAGACGTATCGTATGACAGAAATTTATGTTTTTTACTATGATAACTCTTATCAGTATGCTTTCTAATGATTTTACTCTGTTAAGGGTGAACTATTGAACCCTATAACATACTGACAAACACTAAAAACATTATACTACTATCTCAAAAAATGTAGGTAAAATTTTAGTATAAATATAAACGTGCCTCTAAAATTCATTTTAGTATCAGGTGGCGCGCCGTGGTAAGCAGACATGTCTACACATACAAACTTCAATTTCTATGAACCATTTAGTATGGTTGATGACGCTTCGTCGCGAACAAAAAGGACGTGGCACCGATTCAGCACAATTTCGCCACCTCAGGAAGTCTTAGCCGAGAGGATATCTGATGCTTTAATTACTAACCCCTATTGCGTTGGCATAAGGTTTAAAATACAAGAGCAATATCAGCATTGTGAATCCTTGAATAAAAGAATTTCAGCAAGGTACTCGTAAGTAAGCATATTTTATTGTCTACGTTTTTTAGGGTTCCGTACCCAAAGGGTAAAAACGGGACCCTATTACTAAGACTTCACGATCCGTCTGTCTGTCTGTCCGTCTGTCACCAGGATGTATCTCATAAACCGTGATAGCTAGATAGTTGAAATTTTCACAGATGATGTATTTCTATTGCCGCTATAACAACAAATACTAAAAACAGATTAAAATTAATATTTAAGGGGCCTCCCATACAACAAACGTGATTTTTTTGCCGTTTTTTGCTCGATATTAATAACGGCAACAGGTAGACGCTTGAAATATTCACAGAATATTTAGTTGTATATTCACTTCAAAAAATAATAATTATTAAAATAAAATAAATTAAGCGGGGCTCCCATACAACAAACGTGATTTTTTTGCCGTTTTTGCGATAATGGTACGGAACCCTTCGTGCGCGAGTCCAACTCGCAATTGGCCAGTTTTATTATCTTGCTGGTATTTTTAATGCCTTCATGATTTGAGTTATGGAAATGTACATTTTTACATATGTTACATAAGAAAACGTTTGTATTATATGTTGTAACCTTTTCTTTTAAAAAGTATGTTTTTTCAAGATATTCAAATACATGCGTCACTATTCATAGTTGATTCGAACATTCTTTTACAAGACTGAATAAATCATGTTATTAGTTTTAGAGCTAAAATCATATTTCGGATTTAACTGAGAATGGTTTTTTTTTTTTTTTTTTATTCGATATGGGTTTGCTCTTGACTCTAGTCTAGGTCAGAGGTGACAGAGACAAAGTCGACGATGGAGTGAGCTTACCCAGAAGAAGCCTGTTCACTCTAACTTTGAAGAGATTCGGGTTGTATGCGTTCGGAAACACAGACGCAGGCAGTGAGTTCCACTCTTTTGCAGTGCGCATTATAAAGGATGTTTGGAAGCGCTTGGTGCGAATAAATTGGTGGAATAGCAACTAGGTGAGGATGGTAACTTGCAGTGCGTCTAGATGTCCGATGGTAGAAGGGGGCCGGTGGGATGAGGTCGTGGAGTTCATGAGCACACTCGCCAAAATACAGTCTGTAGAAGACCGACAAGCAGGCAACCTTACGGCGATGAGCTAAGCTGTGAAGCTTGGCATCCACCAGTTTGACGTCGCCAATTAGTCTCTTGGCTCTGCGTTCCACCAAGTCAAGCGCGGCAAGCTGATATTTAGCTGAGCCATCCCAGAGGAGGCTGCAATACTCCATGCAGGATCGGACTTGCGCTTTGTAAAGAGTTAATAGCTGTCCAGGCATAAAGTATCGCTTCACTCTGTTTAGGACGCCCAGTTTCTTTGCCGCAATTTGGGCATAAAAACTAAATATCACTAAAATTATTCGAGATCATTTCAATTAATCAACACCAACTTAACTGTCGACTTTACTATTGTGAATTTTAAGTGGATTATAAAGTGACCAATTGTATTAAAAAGTTCCTAAAAAATTATGTGTGGCAATTTAATTTACACTATGTTTTGTTATTCTAGTCCAAAATTTGACAATAATTGTCTCGAATTCTGAATTCAAATAAAAATAAACGTCATTTAGAAAATAGATTAATTAACAACCTCTTTGAATTTAGCTTTACGTCTAGTGCTCACAGTTTGAATAATTTATAAATACTAGAACAAAGGATCTAGATTGGCCCGGCACGTGTTTCATTACGGCTTAAGTTTATGTCTAGCGTAAATCTTTTATTAAAGCGTAAGGTATGCCTTTGATTAGTCTACGATTACCTACATAGATAGGTAGATACATGCTCTGTTTTACGAGAATTAATGACAATCTTATCCATAGCTCTGGGGGGTGACCATAAGCTCTTAGAGCGGTAATAATTTGAGATCAAGAAAGTGACAGATGTATACACGTCAAACACATCTGTCCCTTATTCGATCTCAAATTGATACCGCTCTAAGAGCTTTTGGTCACCCCCCTGATTTCTCTAGAAAACAAGATCGCCACTAGTTAGACCGACGACCTTATTAAGGCTCCGGGAATACGTCGCACAGGACTGAGATCTGGCGACACTTGGAGTATTTCTATGTTCAGTATTGGCCGTCTTTCGGCTGAAAAGCTGATTATGGTCAACTCATAAAAACATTCCCTTAAAAAACAAAAGTTCAATGTTACGAAAACAATTTTCCTCTCCCGGTTTCTGAAGCAAAAAAAGAAAAGAATGTATCAAACTGTACTTTAAAATTTTTGACGGGTTAGACTTTGTCAATGTATCAATTTTAAATAACAGTGCTTTTTAATTTAAGAAACATAGTTAGCTATCTGTGGAGGAGCTCGTGGCTAAATAATAACAGCCGCACGGGTCGATCAAAAAGGTTAAGCAACGCTTGACGAGGTCGGTCCGTGGATGGGTGACCATTTCAACATACCGAGTTTCCTCCGTGCCTCGGAAAGCACGTTCAGCCGTTGGACCCGGCTGTCATTTGAAGATCTTTGACAGACGTTACGGGTAGTCAGAAGCTTGAGATCTGACACCAGTCTTGCCAAGGGGTACCGTGTTACCCAGTTACTGGGTTGTGGAGGTCAGATAGGCAGTCGCTCCATGTAAAACACTGGTACTTAGCTGAATGCGGTAAGACTGGAAGCCGACCCCAATATAGTTGGGAAAAGGCTAGGCAGATGATGAGTTAGTTATCTGTGACAGAAAAACGATTGCAGGAATTTTCTTTCATCATGAATTTTGACAATATGAAGTTAAAAGTTGGCGCGATATGAGTCCAAGGACATTTCACATCACTTGAAATTTTAGGCTAACATCAAAGGATCATTATAGACACTGGTTGTCCTCCCAGCAAAACCATGTACAAATTCAACTATCAGGTCTTCAGAAACTTGACAAATTACGGCTAACGAGTTACTGACGACATTCTAAATGACGCATTTGCTATCCTTTCATGCATTTTCATGACGGCAACACCATCGAAGGAAAGCAATAAAGAAAATTCATATAACCGTCGACGCGGGACTTCCAATCTAAGTTCCATTGTTTGTGAACCTAGTCTATGGTACCAGTTAATAGGGAAGCGGACATATTATTGTTCTGTCACGTATCAATTGATAATAAAGTGCCGTTATTGGCGTGACAGCGCATAACTTTGTGATTTCTGAACTTTATTTGCCAATATCTTGGAATTGAGTGGTAAGTGGTAATGTACTTGCGAGGAACGATGGAGAAAGTACAGTCATAAAAAAATACATAACAGAAAGTAGTTTTTTTATTGGACCATAATATTGTTGTAAGTTTAAATGGAATGCGGCAGAGTGATATTGTGATGACACTTTAAAGCACTGTGGGAAACGATGACGATAAAATTTCAGACTCCACGGCAAAACATTGTAATAATTATTACGTAAAAGTTTCATTTTTAAAACAAGCTTTTTGTAGTGAAAGGTACTTAATGTAATATCACTTTTCAATACACTTCCAATGAGTTCAAACACGATGGTGATATATTGTTTAGTAAAGGAGTTGCTATTGTCACCTTCCGGTTCCATCATGACACCACCTCCATAGTAACATTTCAATGTATACAAAGTTACATAAGTACGACAAGTTTCAGCTTAATCAGATGCCAGGAAGTACTTGAAATTACAAGTTGCCTGACTAGTATAAAAAAATCTTTTTTTAAACAAGCTTTTTTCGTATTCTTCTCAATAAACCCTTTCATTTGATACCCATTTATCAAGGCAGTGCACAAAAATAACTAGTCCGTCATCTTGTGCCGTCCGCCATATTGGATTTAAAATGACGTCACTTAGCTAAGCATGCATTGTCATCTAAACTAAGCCTGTATGCAAAATTTCACCTTTATCAGTGGAGGAGAACTGCTTTAAAATTCAGTTGCAAGATTTGACCCGAACACACATACATACATTGCATATTAAATATAAAAAGCTTGTAAAAAGGAGGAGAAAGCGAGTAATCTAGACAAAAGTATTGTTTCGATTGCGATTTTTTTTCCTTGATGATCAAATACAGTTTGTCCGAGTTGATATACTATCACTGAGAGTCGTAGGCTATCTTTAGTTCTGATAAAAATGTGGTATAGGCCACATGAACGACGACGCTGGAAAAGCTAGTAAGTCAAGCGATCATGAAAAAGTCTTCAATATGAAAAAGAGTAGGTTCTTGCTCATAGAAGTTATCTACACACATTGTCAAAATGGTAATCCTGCCATAATACTGGAACGGGACTTCTGAACATCTTTGCAGTACCCAACAATATTATTTAGTCAAGTCTTTAGTGACAAAGTTGGTAATTGTTTCTCTGTTTGTTGTACTTATCGCTCTTGTATGCTCCTACGCATATTTGTAACTTTGCTAGAAGTTGTTTTGTGCTTTTGTTGTTGTTTGAGAGAGTAATTTAGCGAAGCGCCCACATTTGCTATCCGTATAATGAATGGTACACAATATGAGGGGTTCTGGAAAGTGTAGAAATTTGATGGGGTTGTAACTTTAGGATTATATTTCAATTGTATTAAGCTAGCCATAAGAGCAGTGGTGGCTCAGTGGTATCGGCCCCGACTTACAAGTTGTAGGTCGTGGGTTCGAGCCCAGGCAGGCGCTTTACTTTGTGTAAATTATTTCATCAACACTGCTCTCAAAACGGTGAAGGAAAATATCGTGAGGAAACCGGCATGTCGTAGAACCAAAAATTCGAAGACATGTGACATCCACCAACCTGCACTGGGCCCGCGTGGTGGATTACGGCCCATTCCCTCTCAAAGAGAGGAGGCCTGTGTCCCAGCGGTGGGAACATTAATAGGCTGATGATGTGATGTGGTGATGTAAGCTAGCCATTCTACGACAATAAAGAGTAGATGTGGTTGCTACTTTTTTCCTATTGCAATGAGAAAATTTAGTATTACGAAATGGTTCAGTGAACTCCTTTTTTATCATTCCCTAAAATACCAATATTTTTACCTGCTCAGAGCATTCTCCACATCCGGACGGCCATGATTCTGGACAGAGTGGTCTATGCACCATGATTTACTTTTACAAATTATAACCAATTAGAAACTTAAATGGTTTGTAATTCAGTGAACATCTTATTTTTTTTATTATTGATAGGCTCGCGCTTGACCACTATCTCAACTGATGGTAAGCGATGATGTGTTCGACGATGTAGTACGCTTACCTAGAAGAAACGAACTTTAGGGAACAAAACGCGCACTCGTTTCATACCCACGCGACCCAAATTAAGTAGTTTTTAGTACTTTCCTTATTATTCTGTGACTTTAAATAAAAAAGCCTCAGATCAAAATGTAGATAATTAAATTGTCTTTGAGATGGTGTCAATTTCATTAAAATACGCCCAGCGGTTTTGGTGCGCTTATCGTGTTTTTGTCCGTTTTAGACATAACTTTACAAATTAATTACACTATGTTATACGAATAAAACTTAAAATTTTCTTAGATCAAATTATTAAGAAAATGGTGTAATATAACATCAAATTTTTCCAATAAGTTACGACAAGCCGTTTAGACGTGATTCTCATTTTAAAATCAGCTTATCAAGGGCATCTGCGCCTCAAACACTCCCAGGTTGTAGCTATCAGGAAATACAGACTCTGGTAGGAAATGGGGCACCTAAAATGATTCCAATGTCACACATCAAAATATCTTCGCGACTCTTGCGCAAGGAGCGCTTTCTCCGCGCTTGCGCACCCGTTCGCACATGACGTAACTCGCGTAACTTCGGGTAACTTCGTAAAACAATATAACGCGGTCACACCGGTTTGTTCAATAAATATTGTTTTATGTTAGGTGAACTGTGTTTACATATTTTATTATGTATTTGTTAACAAGTGATGACAGGAGACAGAAATAGGCTACGAATTTTCATGCGTGCGTGAAGTATTGTAAAATCCGCTGTTACATTGCATTTGTAAATTTTGTTTTCTGCGTTTTAAATACTGGTTGGTGTTATACGAGTTTAATTCATCCAACCGAACGAACAATGTTTTGAATATTTTAGTTTGTGGCAATGCACGTTGTAGGTAATTTGCATACTGCGTTTTATGTAAATGTCTATTAAAATTATAATTATGCTAGCGATTCTGGCTAATGAATGAATTTAAGTAGCTTTTTACTACCACCCAAGGGTTATTGGTCATAAAAGGATACTTAAATTTGTTTTATTACGACCGTATTTAAAATATATTCGATCTAGGGTCGATATACTGAAAACCTAGGCACAGACTTATAGGATCATCTATAAAACATGACATTGGTCAACACTATGTTTATCCCCTCTTCAATGGAATATGGCAATATTATGATACTTACTCATCATCTGCCTAGCCTTTTTCCCAACTATATTGGGGTCGGCTTCCAGTCTTACCGGATTCAGCTAAGTACCAGTGTTTTACATGGAGCGACTGCCTATCTGACAACCACAACCCAGTAACTGGGTAACACGGTACCTCTTGGCAAGACTGGTGTCAGATCTCAAGCTTCTGACTACCCGTAACTACGTGTCAAAGATCTTCAAATAACAGCCGGGACCAACGGCTTAACGTGCTTTCCGAGGCACGGAGGAAACTCGGTATGTTGAAATGGTCACCCATCCACTGACCGACCTCGTCAAGCGTTGCTTAACCTTGATGATCGACCCGTGCGGCTGTTATTATTTAGTCACGAGCTCCTCATTATGATAAGAAGAAGCTGAATATCTAATAATATGACTTTCCGTTTCGTTGCTTTGCGGTATGAACAGATAGTGTCAGAGAATATAGACGCCGATATAGCTTTGACGTGTGTACCTGTGTATCTTTCTGTGGCATCATAGCTCCTAAACGAATTAAAGAGTTTATTTTTATTTTTAACACGCTTTTATTAGCTTGGTATGTATCTATGTTACTATGTATCTATGTAACTATGTATCTATGTAACTATGTATCAATGTAATGGAATCTTTGAACGAGATTTTCAGCCACTTCAAAACGTCGGATTGATTTGAAACTTTGCACACCTATCAAGGACCGATGACAATGCAATAATTTAGTCAAAGTCAAAGTCAAATATATTTATTCAACTAGGCCAATAAGCGGCACTTTTGAAAGTCAAACAAAAATTAAAATTTACAAGTAATATAAGTTGATTCTACCGTGCGCGATTAAATTGTTTGTCCCATTAGCCTTACCAAGATCTTCAGGATTAGCGACTTTTTAGTTCAATTTATCATTAAAGAGTGTTTTTTAGTTTTTAGTCTACAATTTATTTTTATTATAGATAGGCTCGCGCTTGACCACTATATCACCTGATGGTAAGCGATGATGTGGTCGACGGTGTAACACGCTTGCTTAGAGTGTTCTTAGCTGTTTGATGAAAATCATCAGTTAAGCCGTTCAAAAGTTAGTGGCGTTTTACTGTTTGAATCGGGGTGTTTTCGCAAGGTATCGTATCATAATTACGTGTTCAACAGATTGTCGATCGAAGCGCGTCTATTACTAGATAGATTATATATCATGCAATAAAAACGTGTCGGGGATTTGAAATTTTACTAGTTTGAGGATTGAGTCTACAGTTGCTGTGCCGTTTTTACCCGGCTGTAAGGAAAAGTATGTATGTATGTTTGTATGTATGTAATATTCTTTATTACTTCATATCTTTCAAACCACTAGACGGCTTTTTACATTAAGACATCGTTTGATAGGTCATGACCACCCAAGTGTCCTTTGAAGTGACGTTAAAAAAAAGAAACATGGCGGATTTTTGGGGGATATTGAGGAGGTTGCATTTTTTTATCTATCAGACCCATCAAGTGGGGTAGCAAAATTAAGGGTTATTAGAGGTGATTACAAAAATATCACTTATATGTTTAAAACCATTCGAAAAAAAAACTGACTGCTCAGTCTGATTTTCTTCTTGTTTTCATCTTTTTTGTTCGCTTAAGGGTACACTAGTCGACGGCATGAACTATTTTGTGCGCGGGGTTAAAATGCATTTTATATCAACCGACTACACGTGCGGAAGAGATAGATGCTGTGATGAGCAGTAGGAAGCTAGTTTGCGTACGAATACACACTTTTGCAAATTTGTAGCGAAATGGATAATGATTTAGGACGAAACCGAGCGCGCGAAATTTTATAAACAGATCTTTGGCAGTCTAGGTATCATGAAAAAACGACTAAATCTATCTGTTCAAAATAAAATTATTTGCATTGTTGAACTACTAATATATCCCTGTATGGAGGCCGTTTTGCAATTTTCCGTCTTCTTATGGTATTTATTCGCGCCCAAAAATGCGTTAAAATTAGTGTCGAAATGTGGAACTTTCGACGCTCATAACTTTCAAATATTTTCTATTTTTACTTTTTTGCTTCCATACAGGGCTAGATAATGATGAGACAAATTGATATCACTTTTTATTTTGAACGTACATCGTCAAACAGTGGAATAATACCTAGACTACGTTTGTATGGAAGAATTTTCGACTAGTGTAACCTTAAGTAAGATTTTTTGATTTTATTAACTTTTTTTTGTACTTTTATTATTGACACTTAGTCTTCCAATTTAGATGTTGGCAAATTAGTCAACATCGGCTCCGCTGGCCATTAATCAATATTAAAACAGAATAAAATCTTGTAAAATTTTATATAATTATTTTTTTTCTACAGATATTTTGCTATTAGATAATTGTGACATCAATATGAACCTGTCTTTAATCTAGTCAAGCCTAGTTGCGCCTATAAAATGGATGACGGAAACGAATGTAAAATTAAGGCTTTGACCTTTGACCATGATACATGACATTTTGATTGCGTGGGTGTGTGCAGTATTAATTAGAATATCCAAACGGCGCCAATTAGAGTATCCAATCGGCGCCAATTAACTTTGAATATATTGGATTGGACCTGCAAACGGTAAGGGACGACAGTTTGATGAAGGGACGTTAGTTTGATTTGATTTGACCTTTAGGTATTGATTTATTACCTTTATGAAAATCTTCGTCAAGGCAAACGATAACGTCTATGTTCTAAATAATATTAATCATCATCTTCCTGCCCTTGTCCCATGTTTCTTGGGGTCGGCGCAACACGTTTTCTTCTTCCATACCGTCCTGTCCCCCGTCACGCCATCACTGACTCCCTTTTCTTTCATATCACTCCTCACGCAGTCCATCCATCTTTTCTTCGGCCGTCCCCTCCCTCTCCATCCATCCACATTTATATTCATAACTCTTCTAGTAATATGCGTTTCATCCCTCCTCATCAGATGACATGATAAGTTCTAAATAATATTATGAAGAGGTAAAATTGTTTGTTTGTAAAAGGTACGTAATTTCTATCGTAATCGGCCATCGAAAACCCGTCTAAAAGCGGCTTAACAATGTTTTTCATATGCTCTTTACTCAGAAATGCTTCATGCCAGTGGTTGTAGACGGTATTTTGTCCTAAATACTCGTGATCAAAGTACAAGCTTGCCCTACCCGCAGACCGAAGAATGTTAGCCCTAACTTTATTGGCCCTTTTCGGACCTATGACCAGACTATGCCTATTTGAGAAAATACAAAACTCCAGCCTCAGAACCTAAATTATTACAAAATTAAAGTGGCAATCTGTCAAACGCGCTTGAGCTGCTGTGACTGGTTGAAGGAATTTTCAACAGCCAATAGTATCACTTGACTTTTACAGTCCTACCAACTTATCTGTGAACTGAAAGAGGACTGATCGATTAACTTGATTACCGTCGATTATTATTATCGCTCACTCACTCACACGAGCGGCCGGACGGCCGGACGGCGGATCAGACAGACAAGTTGGTAGGACTGTAGTTTGTGACGTGTTTCTTTCCAGAAACCATGTGTTACTTATAGAAAGAACATATTATTTTTGGAATTAGTATTTTTAAATTTAGAAGTTTTTGAATATATCTCACATAACATAATATCACGCCTATATTGCCCCGTTATTAAAGGATTGGGCAGAGGTATACAGACCGGATGAGACAAAAAAGATCTCTCAATTTATAACATACTAGCTGTTCCCCGTGGCTTCGCTCCCGTGGACCACCCCACGGGACCCGTTTTCAGGCTAATAAAATAGCCTTTGTCACTCAGGAATAATGTAGCTTTCTACTGTCGAACGAAATTTCAAAATCGATCCAGTAGTTTCGGAGCCTATTCGGTATAAACAAACAAAAAAATCTATCCTTTTATAATATTATTAATAGTAGATTAGTGTAGATAATCAAAAGTGACTACAAATAAAAAAATGAAAATGTAAACAAGCTTTTTAGGTTATCGTGCATTGTCATCCGAACTAACCAAACGTGTATGCAAAATTTCATCTTAATCGGTTGAGGATAACTGCTATAAAATTCAGTTGCAAGCTCTGACCCGAACATACATGCATACATTATACCTACATACATATTGCAACTAAATAAAAAGCTTGTAAAATAACCTGTACTTTTCTCACTGCATAACAAAAGCAACGAAAATATCTTCAAAAAGAAAATTAATTTACTGTCGTTTAAATAGTATCTGGGCTACAAATAAAAAGAGTTATTTTCTTGTCCTATTCAAAGAAAGCTCCACAAATAAGCTCCTATTACGGCCGACCTTCGTCTTTGACGGCTCATTCTCTTAGTCTTACTTTAAGAGGAAAAATGTTATTTACTTTGTTACTTAACTTGGTTTTTAGAGGAAAAATATTTATATTTTTAAATAGACGGACAAACGAGATTTATAAGTGAAACTCTGCAAGCGTGTACCGATATCTAATGACTATAAAAAAATAAACGATAATCTCAACTTTTAATTTCAAGCACCTCTACAGCTGACGGTCAAACACCGCTGGTTATTTGTATATGTTGTATTTTTATTTGTTTTATCGTGGTTAGAAATAGATGTAGATACCTACTCATCATGTCTGAGGAGCTGGCTCTGTTTTAAGCATCATACACTGTATGTTTTTTTCCTAGATCCTGCCTTTTGGTCTTTCGTATCGACATTGTAAAGTCCCCTTACATCAAGTCATTCATCTGTTTTGAAATCAAAAGTTTTTGCTTAAATAAAGAAATATTGTTCTTAAGGGTACACTAGTCGACGGCACGAACTATTTTGTGCGCGGGGTTAAAATGCATTTTATATCAACCGACAACACGTGTGGAAGAGATAGATGCTGTGATGAGCAGTAGGAAGCTAGTTCGCGTACGAATACACACTTTTGCAAATTTGTAGCGAAATGGATAATGATTTAGGCACATAATGATACCTGTTATCAAACTGTGACTTTTTCATTGCTATTATTCACAAGTGAGTTATAGTTTTTTTTTTAAATTCATTGGTTGAGTTGCTTTGTTCTTAAAAAAGTTTCGATACAAAAAAGATCGTGCTCAATAGTACAAATAAATTAATGTACCTATTGCTTGCTCATTTCATGCAACTTCGTATTTAAATAGATAAATTCAACTTGTACGTGCTTAATAAATAAAACTTTCACTCAAATATTAATTTTATTTGCTCTGTAATTAAGAAAAATTGAAATTCCCTATTTTGTACGTGGCTAAAACACTACCCACGAAAAGCCAAAAAAATTATAAACCTCATTATTTTAGTCTATGGCCGATCGCCATTGTTAAATGCGCGCGTATAGGCAAACTGATTAATTTTGCCCGCCATTGTGAAAACATTTTCACAACTCGTTTTCACTGTTGAAAATGATTTTTTTGTATTATTTTCTTCACAAGTGTGTTGAAAAACGTCGTATGATACACGTGTGTATTGATGATTACCGTCCTCGGCTCTCAATGGCGCCTCAGCGGTAATCACCAACATTGCACACTTGTACCATAATGTACTATTATTATTATTTTTTATTATTATTTTTAAAGGCATAGTTTATGTTTTATTTTTTTGTAATTTATTTTCCCTGGTAAGAAAATTAGGTGCCAGTATAAAATATGCTATCTACCTAAAACATATATTAGCAAAGGACCAAAACAAACACTAAATTCAAAAGACACACAAAGTGGAAACTTCGGCATTTTTGGGATCTTTCCAAACATGCATCTAAGATCAATGACTTCGCTAAATGTTAAATAAATTGCCTTCTAAAGAAATTCAGGCTCTAAAATAAATTTAAACCTTACTTAAATGCACTAAAGTAACCTTTTACGCAAGAAATAAGATCCCAGGACCAATTTATGAGGCTCGAGTTTGGGCTTAAGACAAGTTTATTTTGTGGTGTATAAATCTTTGCATTTTATATACTTTTTTTTTTGCGAATTTTTCGGGTGAAGGAGATGGTTATGTATCAGAAAAATGGTTACATATACAGTTTGCTTTGGTTATTTATTTAAATTTTACTGCAGTTATGTTAATGCAGTGGCTAAGACATCGCCTTTCGTGCTTCTTCTTCTTCGTCGTATCGATGATTCCAAAATTTAATGTGTTTTGACCAGAATTCAGCCACGCCAACAGCGTTGTCATTTGCCTCACAAAGGTCTTTTAAGGTGCAGGTGTTGTTGCACAGAGAGCAAGACAAAAGGTGAGGCATTGTTTGGGACGCGGCTCTGCAATCGCACTGTGGGTCATTGGAGTACCCCCATCTAACTAGGTTGTGCCTGCAGCGACCCTTCTGGCTTCGTAGTCGGTTTAGAGATTTCTGAAATCTCTTTCGTGCTTGAGATCGTGGATTCGAATCTGGGCAAGTACCAATGCGACTTTTTAAATCCATATGTACTTTCCAAGTTTATCTTGGACATTGCTGACAACGGAAGAAAAACATCGTGAGGAAAACTGGACTTATAGCGAATTTATAATAAGATTGTGCTCCATTGGTGTAATTGCTGCAAGCCGTTCCAGTGCGAGGATAAACTAATATTTAAATAAAATTTAATGTCAATAAAATAACATAACGTTGAGCTGGCGGATGCCAAGCTACACAGCTTGGCTCATCGCCGCAAGGTTGCCTGCTTGTCGGTCTTCTACAGACTGTACTTCGGTGAGTGTGCTCAAGAACTCCACGACCTCATCCCACCAGCCCCCTTCTACCATCGGACATCTAGACGCACTGCAAGTTATCATCCTTACCTTGTTGCCATTCCACCAATTCGAACCAAGCGCTTCCAAACATCCTTCATAATGCGCACAGCGAATGAATGGAACTCACTGCCTGCGTCTGTGTTTCCGCAGCATTTAACCCGAATCTCTTCAAAGTTAGAGTGAACAGGCTTCTTCTGGGTAAGCTCACTCCATCGTAGACTCTGTCTCTGTCACCTATGACCTACACTAGAGTCAAGAGCAAAACCCATCACAAATTTAAAAAAAATTGAATGTAATGTCTAATATTTTATTTATTTATTTCATTTATTAGTTTATCCTCGCACTAGAACGCCTATTTACTAAATAGCTACATTTATATAATAGAAAAAAATATAGAGGTTTCAAAAGTTATCTTAGCTTACATTATTAGGAATTAAAATTGTTTTAGAAGGTAATTCTGGAACCACTAATCCGATTGCGAATTCGTTAACTGTTAAAAGGCTACATATTCTATTACTCCATGAAATGCACGATTTCTAGTCGATGGGCCAAATGAATGAAGTCGCGGCAAAACCTACGTCTTTATAAACATACTGATGGCGTTTCTTATGATTCTCCAAGTTTTAATTATACCCTATTTCGTTGGAGCAAAAAATAAAAGGTAAACAAACAAACGTCAAACGGTTATAATCCGACAAATTTTATAAATTACAACGCAGTTACTTTTGTAGCACTCTATAATTTATTATCATAATAGTTCTGAACTCTAGGCTTTTGAGATGCTTGGTTTTAATTTTTTTTTTGTTTTTATTAAAAACATTGTTGTTAAATACAGTTTAGTAAATAAGAATTTAAATGTTAGACATATTTATGCATATGAGTATATTTTTTTTTTGAACTTTTCCCCATACTAGGCATTTCTTCCTGTATCGTGGGTGCGTTTACAAACATATAAACTCACATACACAACACCCAGAGCCGGAACAAGTATCTGCAGGTCATACAAATATTTGTTCCGTGCGGGCATCGAACCCGCAACACGCAGCGCATCAGTCAATCGCTCAACCACTGGCGCTCATTTGGTTGTTGTATGAAATAAAGATCTTCCCATGATATTTTTTAATTTTGGTTTTATTTTTTTATTGTTCGTTTACCCCTTATTTTGTTTTGCTCGTGCAAATTGACTATACGTAGGTAGGCTCTTGCTACAGCCCATTGTGTTGCCCTACAAGTTATCATAATCTATCATAATGATAACCCACTCCAGATTACCGATGATTCTTAAGACCTTTAACAGCAAATGTACAAGGGATACGTAACAACATCAGTGTCCGTGAACTTTAAAAGGTAATAAGTCACTTATTTCGTAACGCAATAATAATTACATATTAAAGTTACACTAGTCGAAGGCACAAGCTATTTTGTGCGCGGGGTTAAAATGCCTGCCATCTCATCCGACAACTCGTGCGAAAGAGATATATGCTGTGATGAGCAGTAAGAAGCTAGTTCGCGTACGAATTAGCACTTTGGCAAATTTTTAGTGAAATGGATGATGATCTAGGACGAAAACGAGCGCGCAAAATTTTATAAACCGACCCTTGGTAGTCCAGATAGCATGAAAAAATGACTAAATGTATATTTTCAAAATAATATTATTTGCATTTTTGAAATAATAATGTATCCCTGTATGGTGGCCGTTTCGCAATTTTCCTTCTTCTGATAGTATTTATTGGCGCCCAAAGATGCGTTAAAATCAGTGTTGAAATATGGAACTTTCGACGCTCATAACTTTTTTTTTTTTAATATTTTTGTTTCCATACAGGGCTAGATAATAATAAGATAAATTGATATGATTTTTATTTTGAACGTACTTCGTCAAACAGTGGAGTAATCGCCAGACTACGTTTGTATGGAAGGATAATCGACTAGTGTAACCTTATCATGATGTAAGATGCTGTGGTCCGATGTTCGGTCATGTCGTAATGGCCGCAGGGAGTAGTGATGAAACTAAGATATGAATGGAAAGTTCGATGGGCCTCGAGATTGGCACATCTTGGTCTAGTTGATGGCTATAATAAATTATGTGATTGGGAGACCATAAAATACACAAGTCGTGATAAATGGTTTCGTGTTATTCAGATACTGGGTTGTAGTTGTGCAGGTGTGTGTGTTCGGTCCTAAAGTTTAATGATCACAATATTTTTAGGTAATACTAGCTGTTCCACGCGGCTTCGCTCCCGTCAACTGGCTACCTACCTGCCCATCCACATGCGTGATTGTTGCGTAACTTAAACCGTTTACGCAGTGCACGCAACGGAAGCTCTCAAAATGTATTTTTATTTGCCCGTTTTTGCAACATTTTTCCTTTCTGCTCCGCTCCTAATGATCGTAGCGTGATGTTATATAGCCTATAACCTTCCTCGATAAATGTACTATCTAACACAAAAATAAATTTTCAATTCCAACCAGTAGTTACTGAGATTAGCGCGTTCAAACAAACAAACTCTTCAACTTTATAATATTAGTATAGATTATGCTTCCTTTCTTCTGAGGGCAGTAGTTAAAGACCAGCAGGCTTATTACGTATCTTTTGCAAGAGCAAAACGATAGCGATTTTGCGCAATAATTGCTCTTCAATACCAAAAGTTTTAGAGTTGTTGGTGTTTTTTTTTAAATAAGTGCATTTGACAAACAGCGAGCGATTAGCAAACGATTGTGTAGGACCTACCATACCTACACTGTAGGTAATTCCGACTTTTATGACATAAAGCGTTTGATCGCTATCGTTTTGCTCTTGCAAAAGATACGTAATATGCCTGCCGTAGTACGTGCTTTAGTGGCGGTATCTATATTTTAAGGGTTCTGTACCTCAAAAGATAAAAATGGAATCCTATAGGATCACTTCGTCCGTCTGTCTGGCAACACCCTTTATCTCGGGAACGCGTGGAGGTATCGAGATGAACTTAATATCGTATAGTCAAGTTTGCAACTCATTGCAGCTGTAAAAAATATTTTCCTATAGTCTATATCAACGCAATCAAGAGATACATTCGTTATTGACGCATATTTTACATTCGCAAGGGAATCAAAATCTACAGGGTACTTCCCGTTGACCTAGAATCATGAAATTTGGCAAGAAGGAATGTCTTCACAAATAAAGGACAAAAACCGAAAACCGTAAATTTGTATCTACATAAAAAACGATTAATAACTTATTTGCAGTTGGTAAACTGTCCGTGAATTATGTTGTTGTATGGGGACTGCAGTTTTACAACGGCAAAGTTAATTTTGTCCCTCAATTCAGTTATCTTATCGTTAGTGCAATGTTTGGTGCCCTCATAGTTAATTAACTTCAGTATTTAATGTTATTTAATTATTTTCGTGAATGTAGCTGATTGCAAGGAACCCTCAATGCGTGAGTCCGACTCGCACATGGCCAGTTTTTTTTATTCCGTAAGCCTCAAAGTCAAAAAAATAAAACTTGGAACACACTAACGAATGAAGGCGTAGTTTTTGACTAGGCTCGTTTTTACTAAACAAGCAAAAGTTTTGATAAAAATAGAGTTATATTTGAAATCGATTCGACAAACCGTTTGTTTTAGAATTGTGAACCCTTTAAAACATTTCAATTTGCACGTTTTAAAATACATAACTGTTTTGCTGTTGAATTGAAATCAAAATCAAATACACGTTAAATTGAATGTGTGTTTGTTGAAGTAGACTGAATGAAACCTATCTGTATGTTCTGTTAAAGGTCGTTTGAAACGGTTTTCATATTTATTGTTTGTTTTAACTTCGGAAATGAAATTTTAATTAATTTGATTTTGTTTTATTTGGCGAATAACAGGTTTTTGAACGAATAGAATAAACAGAGGAAATATTGTGAGTTTTGTTTTTCCAAATGTTATCTATGAACTCGGCATAAGGTTACGAACACAATTTACAAGTTTAGCAAGTAGATTATTTTATGCATGGGTTTTCTGAGATAGCAGTGCCTTTCTATAAGGATCGTCGTGAAATCTGAGGTGATTATCGTTGACATTACGGGCCAAAAACGTCAAAAATTTTCAATGACGTCTGTTATAATGTTTTTAACCGACTTTCGAAAAAGGAGGAGGTTCTATGTTCGACTTCTTGTATGTTCACCGATATCTCCGTCAATTGTGGACCGATTTTAAAATTTCTTTTTCTGTTTGAAAGAGTATGTTTCGAAATTGGTCCCATTTTAATTTGGTGAAGATCTGATGAAGAACTTCGTAGATATACAAAATAACTCTTCAATAAATAACGGCAAATTTCTCGGGACTGCTACAATCGCATGTCTGTTTATTGTTTAAATCATTTCATAACATAACATCACACCAGTACGCTCTTAAGGGGTAAGCAGGTCTCTTATTTGATCGGTTTTGTTCAAGTTTCATGATATTCGGGTAATCTATTCTGGCGTTATAGGAAACTTACTGGACAACTTGCCTATTAGGTAGGTACAACTAAAAAGAGAAAAATAAAGTCTTTTGTAGGTACCATTTTTTGCGATATGGACACCGACTTCCAAAAATAAAGTTATTTTTCACTTTGTAGTTTTCTGGAAGTCGGTAGTATTTTTTTGTAAAAAAGTTTTTTTTATTTTTCACTTTTTAGTTGCCCGAGCAAGCGATGCGAGCTCGAGTCCCTTTTTAGTACAGAAAATATATCGGCTAGAATTTCTGCTGTAGTAAAGAAAAATATTGCGCCAGACACGACGTATACCATAAATAGAACAAAAAAACTAAAATACAATCATTACAAAGTATGCGTCACAACCAGCTTAAAACCAGTTGCAGCAACCAGCTTCCTATCTCCCATCTATGAAGGTTGCAGGCAGATGCATCAGCCTTGACCTCTTGGCTGTCGGTAAGTTAAAGGAACCCGCAAGCAGTCGCGATTCGTCAAGGCGACCATAATTTTTTATGAAAATTGTTCGACGGGATTAAATCATCACGTTTTCTTCGTCCTTTCTACCGTCGCTTTGTCACTAACTGTCTTTTATTTCATATCACTTCTCATCCACAATGGTAATATAGTATTTATAATTCTTCAATCATTGTCAGATTGTTGAGTAGCTCCTACCTGCAGCCTTCGACCTTGACCCTTCATCTGTCGGTAAGCTAACACGACTGCGCCGGCGCAGCTAACCTCAGCATTGATCCTCGCCTTGACACCAGACACACAATACTTTAAAACTGATAGCTCTAAGACAATCTAGGTATTGTTTGCTAACGGATACTGTAATTTGTATGTCCTTGTAAAAAGAATGGAGTAGTTTGAGCTGGTTTAAATTGGCCTGGCTATGTTTCACCAACCGAGATTTTCGAGCGTCAATATTAAAGCTTCAATATCTGCCTTCCTACTAAAGCATTCTTCAGAAGTGTTCCCAGTTTGGTCAACCTGGATTGGAAGGTTTTTAAAAGGACAAATTGTAATTTATACCAAAATTACGTACGGTAATCCGCCGTCGCTTCGGTACATGATGGACAGCCCACACATACGCACAAAGCGTTTTGAGAATACTATCATTGTGCGTTCAGCTAAGGAGTGGAATGCCCTGCCGAAGTCTTTGTTTCCCGATAGCTACAGTCTAGGGGTCTTTAAGTCAAAAGTGAATAGGTTACTTCTAGGTAAACGTGCTTCAACATCAACCACATCTTCGCTTACCATCAGCATTAAAAAACATTAAAAAAAACTGTTAAAAAATATGAATGATTGCAAGCAATGAGACCATTTTCTAGATTCTATTTCACTACTCGTACTATGCAATATTTTTAAGGTAAAACCGAAGAAAGCAAAATAAAAACAAACAATCTAATGTTCTCTAATTTATAATCATTATTTTTTTTCATTGCGGGATCCAAGACAGTTAAATTCATTCTCCGGGACTTCGTCGAGTTTCATTGCCTCGGCGCTTTTCTGGTGGTCGCCACTGTTGATTCTGGCTTTCAGCAGTTGCAGTGGTTTGGGAATAGTGCGGTGGGATTGTTGTCCAATTTAACCATCTATCTTGGTCTACTCACCTTGAATTCAAAGTATTTATTACAATTAAAGCATTTACGGGGAGTCGAGTCGGCCAAACCTATAAGCTCTAATTTAGTAGTTACCAATTTCAAAGCGTAGATCTTAGAAAAACTCGATAAACTTCGCCAAGAAACAGTTAATTTTTGAATGAGTGTTACCGAAAGGTTACAAGACAGACGTGAATGGAAACGCCGGGAAGGGACGCCTTAGAAAGACATACATAGACCTTATAGGTGATGTTCTTCAGAAAGGCCAGGTGCGCAGTACTCATAACCGGCGTGCGTGTATGACTAGATGTATGAATGTGAGTGAAGCTGAAGAAGTATATTATAAGGATCGTAGCAGGTGGCGTTCTGTAGGTTCTGCCTACCCCCATGGGAAAAAGGCGTGAGTTTATGTATTTATGTAATCGAAGGAAATAGAGAGGCCTATGTCCAGAAGTGGTCTACTTTAGGCTGATCATCATCTGCCTAGCCTTTTTCCCAACTATATTGGGGTCGGCTTCCAGTCTTACCGGATTCAGTTAAGTACCAGTGTTTTACATGGAGCGACTGCCTATCTGACCTCCACAACCCAGTAACTGGGTAACACGTGGTACCCCTTGGCAAGACTGGCGTCAGATCTCAAGCGACTACCTGTAACAACTGTCAAAGATCATCAAATGACAGCCGGGACCAACGGCTTAACGTGCTTTTCGAGGCACGGAGGAAACTCGGTATGTTGAAATGGTCACCCATCCACTGACCGACCTCGTCAAGCGTTGCTTAACCTTGATGATCGACCCGTGCGGCTGTTATTATTTAGCCATGAGCTACTTTAGGCTGATGATGATGATGAAACAAATGTTTAAATAAAAACAAATTTGACTCTTTCGAAATTCGCAAATTAACACCTCTGAGACCCCTGATAATGATAATATCTAAAGAAATAAACCAGGATATTAGATAACAATGGCAGTTTACGTTCAAAGCCCACACTTTCCACTTTCTTGCGTCGATAGCATCGCATTGTGGAGTCGTGCGACCATCGTGAGACCGCATTGTGATCATCAGGGATTTGTTTTATGTGATGTGATCTCGTTAGCCGATGCGGTTGCGAAATGAGGCGGGGAGAACGGTCATTATCGTTGTGGTAATTTTTTTCACAGATGTCTGTCTCGTATCTTTAACTTTATCTCACGGTTAAGCAACGCTTGACGAGGTCGGTCAGTGGATGGGTGACCATTTCAACATACCGAGTTTTCTCCGTGCCTCGGAAAGCACGTTAAGCCGTTGGTCCCGGCTGTCATTTGAAGATCTTTGACAGTTGTTACAGGTAGTCAGAAGCTTGAGATCTGACACCAGTCTTGCCAAGGGGTACCGTGTTACCCAGTTAGTGGGTTGTGGAGGTCAGATAGGCAGTCGCTCCATGTAAAACACTGGTACTTAGCTGAATCCGGTAAGACTGGAAGCCGACCCCAATATAGTTGGGAAAAGGCTAGGCAGATGATGATGTCTGTCTCGTATCTTACCTACTCTATACAAAAACAGGAAAGGATTGTTCTGCATTTTTCAGAAAACTGCCGTGAATGTGTCTTAGTTCTGGGCCAAACAAATTTGAGTAACTGTCATGCCAGTGACATGAAAAAGAAGCTTTATATACCAAACAGAAACCTACCATTCATGTTATTCTACACAAAGAACAAAATTTGCTTTGCTTCACTTGTAAATAATGCCTAAAAGGCATTAGTTCCGTCTTTGAACCTTTGTAAATTAATTCTGAATAAATAAAAGATTTGTTCATCGCGACACTTTAATTTCTCCACGAGTTAATTTTCATAATTTGTTCCTCCTTTCTTTCAAATTTATTGCTAAACAAACAACACCTTACGCCTTAATACATACATAAACCCACCCCTTTCTTGCATGAGTCATCATCTGCCTAGCCTTTTCTCAACTATATTGGAGTCGGCTTCCAGTCTTACCGGATTCAGCTAAGTACCAGTGTTTTACATGGAGCGACTGCCTATCTGACCTCAACAACCCAGTAACTGGGTAACAAGGTACCCCTTGGCAAGACTGGCGTCAGATCTCAAGCTTCTGACTACACGTAACGACTGTCAAAGATCTTCAAATGACAGCCGGGACCAACGGCTTAACGTGCTTGCCGAGGCACCGAGGAAACTCGGTATGTTGAAATGGTCACCCATCCACGGACCGACCTCGTTAAGTGTTGCTTAACCTTGATGATTGACCCGTGCGGCTGTTATTATTTAGCCACGAGCGCCTCCCCTTTCTTGCATGAGTGTAGGCAGAAAATACAGAACATCAACTGCTACGATCTCTACATACTCCTGGTGCTTCATTTATACATCTAGTACGCGCACACAACATCATTACTCTGCATAATTTCGACTTTATTAGCTCCCGCATCTAAAAATAACCCAAACCCTGCACCAGCAACATTTCTCCCCTTGCCAGGACATATTTCCGAATAACTCCGGGCTATTGCCAACAAGAGATAATCGCAGTATCTTACGTAGCCTCGGGCCTCCAGCTATTTTTTGTTGAAAGCTCTTTTTAATATAAATAGCTGTGTATCGTCGTTCCTAGACAGGGCTTAGTGGGCTGCTACATTCTAGAACGGCTGAGAATGGGGTAATGTGTAGTAAGGATATTTGTAGATATGTGGAGATGAAATAAATGTGTGAAGTTTGAATTTCGTATCACCATTCACAATAGTTATTCAGTACTAGCGTTGAAAATTGCGAATGACAAATTTTGATTTCTCCTAGGCCTTGTATCTTTCCTATAAAATAAATGTAATTTTTTTAAACAAATTTGAAGTTAGTCTGAAAACTACAACCATACACGTATAGTACTTAATTCAGTCGGCGCTCTCTGCTCATATTTCCTCTTAAGGCGCTTCCCCGAGCAAAACGCCGCGCTAGTCGTTTTTGTCCAGTTTTAAGAGCTATCTACTCTTTATTTAAAAAGAAATATCAATTCATAAAAATTTATAGGAGACATTATGTAGAAATTTTATGTATTTACATTAAATTTCTACATAATGTTAATTCTAAAACTGTAGTACACTTTTTTTTTTAAAGAGGTATATGTTCCACTAATCTCCTTCCAACAAAACCATAAAAATGTGAAATAATTATTGATAGCATGCATCTCCTTCATTAATTATTTTTTATACTAACACTTATGGATGGACAATTTGATAACGAACATTTTGTAAGTTTTATTTTTTCAAAAGACTAATCGATTTTATAAAGATTTTATTCTAAAATCTGGGCGTATTCACGAACGTAATTCATGCGCCAACAGTGCTTCTAGGCCAATAGGAATGCTCATATCTCATGCTGATTTTTTGGTCAAGGTACGGCCTTAAACTTGCGAAAGATTCAAGCGAACACTCGCAAGGAAAGTTTCTGTATTGTATTGAAAAATACTGGGACGTTTGAAAGATAGATACTTGTATTTTTTACATGCCAATTTTAACGCTATTCAGTACATCTAGCTGTTTGCAGTTGAAATGACTTTTTTTTTGTAAATACCTGTGTATCGACGTTCCTAGACGGGGCTAAGGCTTGCCTAAGTAGGCTGCAGATCAGCTGAGAAAGTGGCGATGTGTAGTAAAGATCCTTGTAGTTACATGCATGCATGTTTGTTGTAGTTTTGTGGCAAACACAAACCTTTCTTCTTCTTTTTTAATTATGTGGAAATTAATCGACGTTCTTAGACTGGGCTAAAGTTTGTCTAAGTGGGCGACTACGTTCTATTTGAAGTGGAGATACTTGTAGTTATGGCTTGAATAAGGAGGAGACAAATGTTCAAGGGCATAAGAAACAAATGGCCCGGTTCCGAACTCAGAGCCTGTAGTTAGAACGTGCCAAATCATTACATTAGTACAAACTTTTTACAGTTTTAAACGCTTAAAAATATCAAATTCATATAATTATATTTATTTGCATCTATAATAAAGTATAATCAAAAACGTCTATTAAAGAATGTTGCGGGTTATGCTAATATTATATTATCTGTGGTGTTGTATTATCTGTGGTTTGCCCGCGAAGCTTCACGGCGGGCGTCAGCGCTCAATATCTACTTAATGGTCAAAAGTTATCTGAATGTTGAAATGACCTAATATTGAGACCTTTTATCACTCAAAATACATACGTTTTTATGTTTTTGGAAAAACCATAATTTTGCTTAACTTATTATATTTAAAGAGCGTTCATTAAGGGTGAAGCAGTACAACAGAATATTCTGTAGTGGACGCATCTTCCTCTTTTGAATCAACATTTTATTTGGAAAAAAAAATGTGCAGAGCGCAGACAGTGCTGTTGGTAGCAATGTTCGTCGGGCTAGTGATGGCGCAACCCTTGGGTGAGCATACGAAACGCTTGTATTATATTATCGCTATCAACGTTGTTTACGTACATTTATAAGAAAAATCTCTAACAAATGATTAATTTAAATACTGATTAGCAGATTCTTAATTCAAAATCATTATTAAAAAAAAACATAAATATATTATAATATTTGTGTGGTGTGTATGCTGTGTGTGCGTTTGTCTGTTGTTGCTGTTGTTTTGTGTCTGTGTCGAATAAATGTTTTCTATTCTATTATTCGAAGAGTTCCCCTCTCAATTTGAATTAAGAATCAGCTGATTAGTGCTTAATTTAAACAGTACGTAAAATAGATTTTTATAATTAAGGCCTATTATACGGTGGCGTTTTGATAAGTATGTGAGTTTTTGGTAGAGCATATCAATACCATACATTTTGGAATGTTTTACAGACTTAAAAAAAAACGTGGTTGTAAATTCGATATGTAATATTGTTGTCATTGCACAATATTCACATGCTTACTCTATGCGGGCTTCCGAACATGTGTGCCAGATTTCATAAGTGTATGTATGTTTGTCCACGCATTTCGCCGAAACTGCAAGTAACAGCCGTTAGCAGGATAATAATATGGAACATATGTACCTTACCATAGAACTTGCTCACTTTTTAGTGATGGTGTAACATAACTAAAAAGAGAAAAATGTAAACATTTAAACACCAAAAAAAAAAAACGACTTCTAAAGCAAAAAACTTAAATAACTTTCGTTTTGAAAGTCGGTGTCGCAAAACGATAAAACATGAGGTAACAAATACACCCGACTTCCAAAACAAAAGTTATTTTAGTAGATACTTTTCGGTTTTTAGGGTTCCGTACCCAAAGGGTAAAAACGGGATCCTATTACTAAGACTCCACGATCCATCTGTTTGTCTGTCTGTCCGTCCGTCTGTCACCAGGCTGTATCTCATGAACTGTGATAGCTAGACGGTTGAATTTTTTACAGGTGATGTATTTCTGTTGCCTCTATAACAACAAATACAAAAAACAGAATAAAATAAATATTTAAGTGGGGCTCCCATACAACAAACGTGATATTTTTGCAGTTTTTTGCGATAATGGTACGGAACCCTTCGTGCGCGAGTCTGACTCGCACTTGGCCGGTATTTTGATTTTGATGTCGATTTTTATAAATCTTGAATGCTATTAGAATGTGAACTAGAGGAGCTCGTGGCTAAATAATAACAGCCGCACGGGTCGATCATCAAGGTTAAGCAACGCTTGACGAGGTCGGTCCGTGCATGGGTGACCATCTCAACATACCGAGTATCCTCCGTGCCTCGGAAAGCACGTTAAGCCATTGGTCCCGGCTGTCATTTGAAGATCTTTGACAGTCGTTACGGGTAGTCAGAAGCTTGAGATCTGACACCAGTCTTGCCAAGGGGTACCATGTTACCCAATTACTGGGTTGTGGAGGTCAGATAGGCAGTCGCTCCATGTAAAACACTGGTACTTAGCTGAATCCGGTAAGACTGGAAGCCGACCCCAATATAGTTGGGAAAAGGCTAGGCAGATGATGATGAATGCTATTAGAATGTCATTTAATTAGTCTAGAGCCCTTAATGTTTTATTAACTTTATAATTATTGTGTTTTCAGACAAGAAATGCCCACGTTTCGAGCTATGGTCTTATTGCGCGAACGCAGCGTGTACTCCATTACGTTGTACTCAGAGAGAATTGCCAATGGTCTGCCCGTTAGTAAAGCAGTGTGTACCCGGGTGCCTGTGTCAAGATGGTTACTTGCGAGAAGAATCCGGAGATTGTGTACCAAAAGAAGAGTGTACTGCTACTCCCCTTCGGCTTTAAAATCAAACGCAGCACGCATGATCGGATCCAGGATTTATTTCTCGGGCACATGAGTCATGCATGTAGTCTATTTTGATGTCGGCTAAAATGGGTGGTTTGGAAGAGTTTGGCAAAAACTCAATCAACTTCAACTAGGACAACAACAACAACAACTAGGTTTGCAATAAACTTTATAATAAAACATCTAAGAAGTTTTATATTTATTAGCGTACCTAAGTAATTAGATAGTTCATAGGATTGTGTTGCCGCGGCGTATATACTATGCTTACTGATCAAGTAGGTACCCGATTATTGATCAGTTTTCATCATCATCTGCCTAGCCTTTTCCCAACTATATTGGTCGGCTTCCAGTCTTACCGGATTCAGCTAAGTACCAGTGTTTTACATAGAGCGACTGCCTATCTGACCTCCACAACCCAGTAACTGGGTAAACACGGTACTCCTTGGCAAGACTGGTGTCAGATCTCAAGCTTCTGACTACCCGTAACGACTGTCAAAGATCTTCAAATAACAGCCGGGATCAACGGCTTAACGTGCTTGCCGAGGCACGGAGGAAACTCGGTATGTTGAAATGGTCACCCATCCACGGACCGACCCCGTCAAGCGTTGCTTAACCTTGATGATCGACCCGTGCGGCTGTTATTATTTAGCCACGAGCTCCTCCTCCTCCTATTATTGATCAGTTTTAAAACCTGAATATTTTAGCTAGTAAAAGATCCTCTACAAACTAAGAAACCAGCACAGAACAGAAAAGAAAGCAAACAAAAGGAAGGAGAACATTCATAGACACCACATTGATTCAGTCTACCGTTTTCACATTCATTCGCGGAACGCTAAAAACCTCGCACCATTGTCTCGGATGAGAGTTCATCTTTTGTCTATTTTCTTTTGTGGTATTTTCTTTGCCCGCTTTTCTTGGTGAAATAAGACTTTCAATTGTTATATCTCTCGCGGAAAAAAGTTTTCTTTTGGCGTAGTAAAAGTTATATAGCAGGAAAGTATTGCAAAATTGTTTTGAATGCACTTTTTAATTAACTGTGTGTGTTTACGAGCTTTTCCAAGCGTTGTTAATTTTTCTTGAAGTTTACGAGATTTTGGGTTCCAGCCAAAATCATTTAGATGAGTTTGTAAATCGTTTATTGGTCAGCTACCAGTTCGTTGAATTTTATCTTCATCTTCAATCGATACCTGTGTAGCAGTTTTTTTTTACAATTTAATATTTTTTCAGACACGATGCGATTCAGCTTCTATAGTAACATAAACATTTTTAGTCACCCTCGTTAATTTTTTTATAACGATATCCTTGTATACCATTTCACAAAACACAATATTAAATTTAACGCTCATGACCTTGCTCCTTCCTTCCTCAAGTTTAATCATCGTGACCCACTTTCCGTCAGTCCTTAGTCAAAAATTAATCTCCAAAAAAGCTAGTCCTACTTTAAAGCCTTGGGCTAAGAACGTGAAGTAATTATATGCTGAGTGGTTCACCCTCTTAGTGAGATATCTTCGTTAAGGGTACACTAGTCGACGGCACGAACTTTTTTGTGCGCGGGGTTAAAATGCATTTTATATCAACCGAAAACACGTGCGGAAGAGATAGATGCTGTGATGAGCAGTAGGAAGCTAGTTCGCGTACGAATACACACTTTTGCAAATTTATAGCGAAATGGATAATGATTTAGGATGAAACCGAGCGCGCGAAATTTTATAAACAGACCTGTGGCAGTCTAGATATCATGATAAAGCGACTAAATCTATCTGTTCAAAATAAAATTATTTGCATTGTTGAACTACTAATCTATCCCTGTATGGAGGCCGGTTTGCAATTTTCCGTCTTCTTATGGTATTTATTCGCGCACAAAAATGCGTCAAAATTTGTGTCGAAATGTGGAACTTTCGACGCTCATAACTTTTTTGCTTCCATACAGGGCTAGATAATGATGAGACAAATTGATATCACTTTTTATTTTGAACGTACATCGTCAAACAGTGGAATAATCCCTCGACTACGTTTGTATGGAAGAATTTTCGACAAGTGTAACCTTAAACTAAGATGTCGGCTCCCAAAAAGAGCACAAAGGTTTTCAGAAGAAATATGGTGCTATTTTGTGTAGGTCGTTACATGATTTAAGTACTGTATATTGAAGAAGGGTTAAATAGTTACAAAAAGATGGATCCAGGCAAGGATTACCTATGTTAATAAGAGAATCCCAAAGAGAAAGAATTTGATATAAAATCTTTGATTTACAGCAGTCATAGTCATAGCAATACTAAAGTTTGACATGTGTAGTGACTGTTTGAATATCTTTTGCATTAGCCAACAAGTTTTTATTTTTACTTAGTAGTTTTACTTAGATCAACACAGCATCTTCCCGCTAGCGACAACATTTTTTATAAAAGGCCTTGGGGCTCCTAATTTAATAAAGAAGAATTTAAGCAACCAACGTTCAGTAAGTTTAGGCAAATATTTTGCAACTCAGGTTCATTAGTTAACATAAATTTAGTAGGAGCGGCTTATCTCATAATTGAGGTAGACTGGGATAGATGTTTTGGCTCTAAGAAAGATTCTTACTTGAATAAATTATATCTACTTCGTTAAGACGGGTTGGTTTTTCTTTAGACTTTCGTTATTCAAAACCGGTAACCGTTATCAAAAGATGGCGGCTTTTGAGACATTTTCTATACCTATTAAAGTTGTAAAAGTACTAATTTTATTCCCCAGGTTAATGTAATCACGATTGAAAAATCGGCCCGTAATGAAAACAATTTTCATTGACCAATTTTAATTGACCAATTTTCATTGACCAATTTTAATTGACCAATTTTCATTGACCAATTTTCATTGACCAATTTTCATTGACCAATTTTCATTACCCAATTTTCATTGACCAATTTTCATTGGCAATGTGACTTTAAATTTACATGTACTTTCTAACTTTATCTAGGAAATCGCTGGCAACGCAGCCGCTGCAGAAAAACATCTTGAGGAAACCTAAACTTATTGTTAGTTTATTAGTCAAATTAGTTTGTTTATTTTTGTGGTGTAATTGCTGCAAGGAATGAACATAACGGTGCAAGGATAAACGAATAAACAATAAATAGTTGAACATTATCAACTTTGAGTACCTTCTCGATGCTCTTAAACAATTTTATTTTTCGTTCTCTCAAACCTTAGCGACCTCAATTCAACCTTGTACATAAGTTGACATGTATAATTGATCACATGTCACCGAGTTGCAAGCGTAGGTACAAATCGTAGCCTACATAACGCACTTGCAAGTCACACACAATTCGCTTGCGGTGTATAAATAGATAAATTAATGAGGCATTCACTAGGCTCAGCTCAAGGTCGTGAGAACGCAACCTAACAAGTACGGTAGACACTGGCAGATAGAAAGCGATGCTATACAAAAGCTAACGAGGAATCACAAAAAAAAGAACAGGTTCAGTGTTTTGGAGACTGAATTCCTGAGTTTGTTTCTGCTTGTCGGTGTTTTTCTTGTCTTTTTCAGAAATAATCATCATCATTGGCCTTTTAATGTTCTCACTGCTGGAACTCCTCCCTGTGAGAGCACCTTTAACCACCACGTGGGCCTAGTGCGCGTTGGTCACTATAATCTTTGAATTTTTTATCCAGTTTCCTAACGATGTTTTCATTCACCGTTTGTACAGCATTTTCTTCAGAAAGTTTTTACAGTAATGTTGGGGTCGGGTTCCAGTATAATCGACAGCGACTGAATATCAGTTTTTTACATGGAACGACTGCAATAACTGAGTGGTTCGATACCCTATCTTAATAAGACTGGCTTGAAGATTTTTTAAATTGCTCATTGCGTTTTGGTATTATCGCAAGAGAACCAGGGTTACCGACATAGCCCGAAGAAGTGCCAAACTTAAGTGGCAGTGGGCAGGGCACATTGCTCGCAGAACGGATGGCCAATTGGGCAGAAAGGTTCTGGAGTGGCGATCGCGAACTGGAAGCCGTTGCGTTGGAAGGCCTCCTACCACCGTGGACCGATGACCTGGTGAAGGTTGCGGGGATCAAGCAAGAGACCGGTCAATGTGGCGACGCTTGGGGGAGGCCTATGTCCAGCAGTGGACGTCTTTCGGCTGATATGATGATGATGATGATTTATCTCAGTACTCCTCAGTAGAGTGTGTTACCTGATTTAGAAAAGTGTAACACTGAATGTAACGTCCCCGTAAGTTTACTAATACGAAACACTTAACATAAATCTCAGGTTGACATTGAGAATTAGTTGCAGTAGCGCGACGAGTACGATTTATTAGAACACTCAAGCAGATCAGTCATGTAACGTGTTGCACCGACACCAAGAAATTTGGAACATAGATACGTTCCAGTGCAATGATAAACGAAACGAATGAGACAAGTGTAGGAAGATAGTGACAATGACGAAAATAAGCAGATGAATATCTTTTTATTGAACTGTGTTTATGTTGTATTAGTTATGTGTAAGTTGGTTTCTTAAAAACGAGGAGCTCGTGGCTAAATAATAACAGCCGCACGGGTCAATCATCAAGATTAGGCCACGCTTGACGAGGTCGGTCCGTGGATGGGTGACCATTTTAACATAACGAGTTTCCTCCGTGCCTCGGAAAGCACGTTAAGCCGTTGGTCCCGGCTGTCATTTGAAGATCTTTGACAGTCGTTACGAGTAGTCAGAAGCTTGAGATCTGACACCAGTCTTGCCAAGGGGTACCGTGTTACCCAGTTACTGTGTTGTAGAGGTCAGATAGGCAGTCGCTCCATGTAAAACACTGGTACTTAGCTGAATCCGGTAAGACTGGAAGCCGACCCCAATATAGTTGGGAAAAAGGCTAGGCAGATGATGAAGTTGGTTTCTTAAAAACGAAATGCATCACACAAATCATAGTTGACATCTCGCATCTCATCGCGTATCTAGCAGTGATTGAAAGCCTACAACGTGACACCCACCGTACATTGTTGTACAAACAATGGCGAGCTTCTGTCGGATCCGACAAGATTACAAGATTGCCCATTCTATTGGGCAATGTTTAACATCCTACGCATGCATTGTCGGGCTACCTATGACTAGGGGAAAATTAATTAGTAATTAGATACATTGCCTATTTAGTGTGTGATTTAGGTACATGGTGCTAATGATTGCATCCTCTTTGAGAATGTTCAAATGTTTGTGTTTTCTTTTCTGGGCTTTTTGCGTGTGGTTTTTTATTGTTGTTAAGCTTGGATTTGACTACTATCTCACCTAATGATGTGTTAAACTTAGGTATTTATTTTTATAGCTGTATTAGTCAGAAATCTCATCTCAATCAAGAGGTTGGGTTGAAATGGAGTGCATTCTTCATTTGACACTATAAAGTGACGACAAGTAAGGAATATAGAAATGGAATTGACCGTTCTATTGGGCAATGTTGTAACGTCCTACGCCTGCATTGTCGGGTTACCTAGGACAAGGGAAAAATTAATTAGCAATTAGTTTTATTGCCTATTACGTCATTTAACGAGGTACGATTACAATTATCAGAGAATTTATAAAGACTATTGTTTAAGAATTTTTTAAATTTCGAGATTGAATTATTTTTTTGCCTGTGTAGTTTGGTTAGGTAAGTATATTTATTTTCAGAGCTGAAGAGTCAAGAATCTAAACGTCTTCAAATAATGATGAGAATGGTATAAAATGGAGTGCACTTTTTCTGTGAAATTATCCTACAGCTAAAGTTGTGATATTGACTACAAAATTACCCATTCATTATACAAACCTCCATTCATACAAACTACTCAAAACATGCATTGTCGGATCACCAATGACAAGTGGTAAATTAAATAGCAATTAGTTATACCTATTGCCTATTATGTTATTTAAGTACGAGAAGTGTGCTAATTATAATGCATTGCCTATTCTTTGGAAGTTTTATAAGTTTTTATTGTGGGTGTTTTTTCAACTGTGTCAGTGGGTTAGTTATTTATTTTCAGGGCTACAGCCCAGATTCTTAAATAGGTAATTTACATTGATGTCGAGGATTTGACGAAATAGGTAGCCATTTTTAGGGTACCATACCTCGAAAGGAAAAAACGGAACTCTTATAGGATCACTTTGTTGTCCGTCCGTCCGTCCGTCTGTATATCAAATACTCAGGTTTACTGTTTCTTAAAGCTGTGAAAAAAATCAAACTTCAAAGCCAACGCAATCAAAAGATACAGTCGTTTATGCCGCAAATTGCCGCAAATTTTCGACACTCGTAAGGTAATCAAAACCTACAGGGTAATTCTCGTGAACTCAGAATCTTGAAATTTGGTACGAAGCAACGTCATAAAGCACAGCGTAATAAAAATATTTTTAATAATTTTAAACTTACTACCCCTTTCCTCATGAACGCGTAGAGGTATTACATTGAAATTCATATCAAATACTCAGGTCTATAATACATTTGAGCTGAGGTTTGTACGGAACTCGGTGCGCGAGTCCGACTCGCACATGGCCGGTTTTTAGGGTTCCGTACCCAAAGTGTAAAAACGGGACCCTATTACTAAGACTCCGCGATCCGTCTGTCTGTCTGTCTGTCCGTCTGTCACCAGGCTGTATCTCATGAACCGTGACAGCTAGACAGTTGAAATATTCACAGATGTTGTATTTCGGTTGCCGCTATAACTGCAAAAACTTAAAACAGAACAAAATAAATATTTAAGTGGGGCACCCATACAACAAACGTGATTTTTTTGCCGTTTTTTGCGACAATGGTACGGAACCCTTCGTGCGAGATTCCGACTCGCACTTGGCCAGTTTTTTGTTACTAGTGATTATAAGTGTGTAAAGTAACGATAAACGGAAGTATAGATATATTGTTATTATTTATATTGAGATAAGTACTCTTAAAAGAATTGACATTGTTAATTATATCGTAAATATTATGTGTATCTGTTTAGTTACAAAGCGTAATTAATTTGATGGTTTTCATATTATACAAGTCTGCAAAGTTTAAGGTCAAAGAATTTATGAATTTCTGTATACCTACGGGTTCTAATAGGCAACTCAAAGTAACTGTGTAGCAACGTTCTTAAAGGAAAGTGTCTACTAAGGCTTCATATTATTGTTTAATATAAACTCCTTTGAAAACTAGTCCATTGCTAACCCAATCTAGCCACTAATAATTTGATAGATTGTCTAAACTAATATTATTATGAGGCAGACCGGTTTGTTTGTCTATGTTCACACAACGGGTAATTTATGGCAGTACCTACTAACTCGATTCCAAAAATTCTTGTATTTTACAAAAGTTTTATTGCATGCATCATACTCAGCGCAAATAAACTGCTGGGACACAGGCCTCCCCTTCGTGAGAGGGAAAGGGCCATAATCCACCACGCGGGTCCAGTGCGGGTTGGTGGATGTCACATGTCGTCAAATTTTTGGTTCTAGGACATGCCGGTTTCCTCACGAAGTTTTCCTTCACCGTTTTGAGAGCAGTCATCATCATCATCATTTCAGCCGAAAGACGTCCACTGCTGGACATAGGCCTCCCCCAGGCGTCGCTCGCCACATTGACCGATCCCGTGCGTCTCGCATCCCAGCAGCGTCCCGCAACCTTAACCAGGTCATCGGTCCACCTAGTGGGAGGCCTTCCAACGTATCGTCTTCCAGTTCGCGGTCGCCATTCCAGAAATTTTCGGCCCCATCGGCCATCCGTTCTGCGAGCAATGTGCCCTGCCCACTGCCACTTAAGTTTGGCAATTGAGAGTAGTGGTGATGAAATAATTTGCACAGAGTAGAGCGCCTGCCTGGGTAGTTCGAATCTACGACCTACAACTGGGACACCTAATATAAGCTACTTTTTATCGCGGACAAAATGCAAGGTATCCGTTGAATAACCCAGGGGATAAAAGCCGTGGGAAAAGCTAGTTAAAACAATTCCATAGATGTTTTAAGATAGATGCTTCAAGAACAGGTAAATACATATTTATTACCTAACCATGTGTATATTTATATGATCTGCCTTCTTCGTACATGATAAAAGGTCTATGTCCTCGTGAAGGCTGAACCTGATGGGTGAACCACAGATATAAATCTAACTAGATAACGCAAGTCCTTCCATCTGTACTAATATTATAAAGCTGAAGAGTTTGTTTGTTTGTTTGAACGCGCTAATCTCAGGAACTACTGTTTAGAATTGAAAAATTATTTTTGTGTTGGATAGTCCATTTATCGAGAAAGGTTATTTAACATCACGCTACGACCAATAGGAGAGGAGCATAAATGAAAAATGATGCAAAAACGGGAAAAAAAAAATCCTTTTTGAGAGTTTCCTTTGCGTGCGCTGCGTAAACGGTTTAAGTTACGCAACAATCATGTATGTAGGGTAGGTAGGGTAGATGGGTAGGTAGGTAGCCAGCTGACGGGAGCGAAGCCGCGTGGGACAGCTAGTCTGTTATAAAAACAAACGTGCCACTTTTTCAAACACAATTTAAGAACGAATTTACTTACCGATGAAGGGAAATGTTTCCATTACATCGGTCAACTTTGTTTTTGTAAAGATTTTAGAGCTCAATGCAACACAAGTAGGCATTTTTATAAGCTTTTAACTTACAATGTATGTAGGTAAAACTGTGTTCGGGTCAGATCTTGCAACTGAATTTTAAAGCAGTTATCCTCAACCGATTAAGATGAAACTCTGCGTACACCTTTGGTTTCGATAACAATGCACGGTAAGCTATAAAGCTTGTTTAAAAAAGTTTTTTTTCTTGGAAAAAATATCTTAGTTTTCCGTTGATATCCGGTGCCGATAACGTTACCGAAACAATGTCAAAGGAAGAGCACTGCTCCCTTTTTACCCGGCTGCAAGGAAAGGGTTATGTTTTTCGCGCGTATCTTGTATGTATCCAATATTCTTTATTACCTCGTATCTTCCAAACCACTTGACGGATTTTTATAATTAAGATATCGTTAGATAGGTCTTGGAAGTGCTGTTGAAAAAAAAGAAAAATCATGGCGGATTTTAGGCGCCATAATGTAGGGGTTGCAATTTTTTTCTTCTTCGAAACCCATCGAGTGGGGTATCAAAATGAAGGGTTTTTAGAGGTGATTACAAAATATGTACCACTTATATGTTTAAAGTCATTCGAAAAAAAAAGTATAACTAAAAAGTAAAAACCCGACTGCTTAAAAAGCAAACTAAAAAGATGTAAACAAGAAGAAAATCTTGCTGTGCAGTCGTAGGATACATCTGGTTTTGGTCAGCCAGCTCGCGAGTATGTATCCTCCGACTGCACAGAGCGATTTTCTTCTTGTTTACATCTTTTTAGTTCACTTTTTAAGCAGTCGGTTTTTTGATTTTATTAACTTTTTTTATTACTAAATTTATTGACACGCGATGTACATACAATTGCGTCATCTAGTTAGGTTTATTTATGTCTGTGGGGTAAACCTTTTTTATAAGGATAGCAATATTCCTTTATGAAGTGAATCCTAGCAAATACACTTTTCTAATATTATCTAGGGTCTACAAAGGTTAGCTTTTGATATATCGAATTAACATTTATAAATAAGTTCAGTACGTTTGGCTATTCAGAAAAAGTTCCTGGTATTCCCTTTGGTACATTTTTTGATTTTTTTTGACCCATTTGTTTATAGCAAGGAAAATAATCACAATACAATAAAAGAAAATAAATTAAGAGTTTGTTTATTTGTAAGAGGTAACTTGGGACCTGGGGGGTGACCATAAGCTCTTAGAGCGGTATCAATTTGATATCGAGTAAGTGACAGATGTATACAAGTCAGATACATCTGTCTCTTATTCGATCTCAAATTGATACTACTCTAAGAGCTTATGGTCACCCCTCTGGCAATCCGACCGATCCGACCGACGGAATCTTACTACAACTTACAAAAGCAGCCATAAGCAACTGGTGAGATAATATACCAAAAGTTAATTCATCATCATCATCATCATTAGCCTATTAATGTTCCCACTGCTGGGACACAGGCCTCCTCTCTGTGAGAGGGAATGGGCCGTAATCCACCACGCGGGCCCAGTGCGGGTTGGTGGATGTCACATGCCTTCGAATTTTTGGTTCTAGGACATGCCGGTTTCCTCACGATGTTTTCCTTCACTGTTTTGAGAGCAGTGGTGATGAAATAATTTACACAAAGTAAAGCGCCTGCCTGGGCTCGAACCCACGACCTGCAACTTGTAAGTCGCGGCCGATACCACTGGGCCACCAAAGTTAATTAGACAACTTTAAAAGTGAGTAAAAAGTCCCAAGTTCATTACAAAGTAAATTAGCCACGTTCCGAATTAATTCATTTTATTTACTTGGCAAGGGAAATGAAAATGTTACTCAGAATGATTAATTACTAATCCGGACAAGTTAACAAGCCAGTGCTTTTACTAATACAGACTTAATTCTAGGATTTGGACAATAAAGCCAGTACAACATGAAAAACGACCGAAAGGGGGCAGCACTCACCGAGACGCCACGCGACGCCTAACGTGCATATGGCTGCTACTAGTTTCTGGCAGCGAGGGAACATATACCCGGGATAAAAAGTATCCTATGTGCTATTCCAGACTATAATCTATCTCTGTGCCAAATTTCATCCAAATCTCTCCAGCCGTTTGAGCGTGAAGAAATAACAAACATAAAAATACACACACATTCACTCTTACAAACTTTCGCCTTTATACTATTTTTAAACGACTTTCGAAAAAGGAGGAGGTTCTATGTTCGACTTCTTGTATGTTTTTTTTTTTTTTTTATGTATGTTCACCGATATCTCCGTCAATTGTGGACCGATTTTGAAAATTCTTTTTTTGTTTGAAAGAGTATATTCCGAAATTGGTCTCATTTTAATTTGGTGAAGATCTGATGAAGAACTTCGAAGATATACAACAGAACTCTTCAATAAATAACGGCAAATCTCTCGGGACTGCTGAAATCGCATGTCTGTTTATTGTTTATACCATTTCATAACATAACATCACCAGTATGCTCTTAAGGGGTAAGCAGATCTCTCATTTGATCGGTTTTGTTCAAGTTTCATGATATTCGGGTAATCTATTCTGGCGTTATAGGAAACTTACTTAACAACTTGCCTATTATGTAGGTACAACTAAAAAGTGAAAAATATAAAAAGTTTTTTATAAAAAAATACTACCGACTTCCAAATAAGAAAACTACAAAGTGAAAAATAACTTTATTTTTGGAAGTCGGTGTCCATAACGAAAAAAAATGGTACCTACGAAAGACACCGACTTCCAAAAATAAAGTTATTTTTCACTTTGTAGTTTTCTTATTTGGAAGTCGGTAGTATTTTTTTATAAAAAAGTTTTTTTTATTTTTTGTGTGATACAATGAAGAACTTTCTTTACAACACAAAAATATGTGCTAAAAGTGAGAGAATTCAAATAATTTCGAATTTAAATCCCGAAGAGAAGAGCGCATAGGGTCGCGTCACGTTGCGTCTCAGTATCAGCTGAACCTATGTTAAAATTAATAAAAGCTTGTAAAAAAAGAAATCCTCTTAACGGGCATTGTTGTTCAGTTTCAATCCACCCGATCTTGACTTTGAATTCACTTTTGTTTCGTAGCAGTAAGGTTGTTTTTCGTAGTTATGGACCTGTGCTTAACAGTACCGTACGAATTTTTACGACTAATCCGAATCGTCCATCACTTGGGGCTGTTATTAATTTACCGAAAGTCCATTTAGTGTAAATCTAATCCAGTTAATGGAAGAAAATAATAAAAAAAGTTTAACATTTACAGACGTCCATAACTTTTAAGCTGGACAATTTCAGATAGAAGTGTGTATCGACGCATGAGAAATTGGACTTAAGGTTACACTTGTCGAAAATTCTTCCGTACAAACGTAGTCTAGGGATTATTCCACTGTTTGACGATGTACGTTCAAAATAAAAAGTAATATCAATTTGTCTCATCATTATCTAGCCCTGTATGGAAGCAAAAGAAGTATAAAAAGAAAATATTTGAAAGTTATGAGCGTCGAAAGTTCCACATGTCGACACTAATTTTATCGCATTTTTGGGTGCAAATAAATACCATAAGAAGACGGAAAATTGCAAAACGGCCTCTATACAGGGATAGATTAGTAGTTCAACAATGCAAATAATTTTATTTTGAACAGATAGTATTAGTCGTTTTTTCATGATATCTAAACTGCCAAAGGTCTGTTTATAAATTTTCGCGCGCTCGGTTTCGTCCTAAATCATTATCCATTTCGCTACAAATTTGCAAAAGTGTGTATTCGTACGCGAACTAGCTTCCTACTGCTCATAACAGCATCTATCTCTTCCGCACGTGTTGTCGGTTGATATAAAATGCATTTTAACCCCGCGCACAAAATAGTTCGTGCCGTCGACTAGTGTACCCTTAACAGTTGAGAGATCAAAATCTTTGGTGTCCGTTCGAATATTTTTATATTTGTTGAGGTTGTAAAGTTTTACTAGCGAGTTAAGCTAAACTATGTTGTTACGTACTAGCTTTTTACTACAGCTTCGTTCGTACTTTTATTCAAGATACAAAAAACAATAACGATGTATTTTATTTCACTCTTTACAAAGGATCACAATAAGGTTAATTTTAAAGCTAAGAGATAAAACCAGTTAAATAACAACGAAAAATACTTGAAATATGATAATTTGGAAGAGACTGGAGTCCATACTAGGATGACCAAAACATCAGCATGACATATGAGCATTCCTATTGGTCTAGCGGCACTGGTGGCGCATGAATTACGGTAATGAATACGCTCAGATTTTAGAATAAAATCTTTATAAAATCGAATATTGGTCATTTGAAAAAAATAAAACTTACAAAATGTTTGTTATCAAATTGTCTATCCATTTGTGTTAGAATAAAAAAAAAAATGAACACTTTACGAGGAGATGCATGCTATCAATAATTATTTCACATTTTTATGGTTTTGTTGGAAGGAGATTAGTGAAACATATACCTCTTTAAAAAAAAAGGTGTACTACCATTTTAGAATCAAAATCATGTAGAAATTTAACGTATTTTTATTAATTCATATTTATTTTTAAAGAAAGAGTAGATAGCTCTTAAAAACTGCACAAAATTCGACTAGCGCGGCGTTTTGATCGGGGAGGCGTCTTAACACGAATTCGTGACAATTGCTTATTATTAAGTTAAACCTACAAAAACATCATGAGGATTTATAATATCGTTGTCAAAACAAAATTGTGAGATTACAGAAAATAAAATGGAAATACAAACATTTAAATTGATAAGCAAAAAAATCCAATAAAAATTAGGTATCTGAATCAGTTGCACGACACGATGAAAAGTAATAATTGTGGGTAGGTGATAAAGTGAGCGTAGAGGTTACGTGTTGGTGATAGTGTGAGCGAGCGTGTGTAGGGCGGCCATTTTAGTTCTGTTGTAGTCTATGATAGTTACATACAACCTACGAAGGAACATAGAGCAGCTGCTCTGTGTTATCGTAATCTAACTTTTGTAACCAAGCTGAAAGTTGTTTTTGCAAAGTATTAACCTAACCTCACTCAATGATGATGTAGCTTTTAAGGATCAGTAGGTATTTCCAGATATAATGTACCAAAAACAAACTATAAACTGTTTATAATACCAGTTAAGATTTAAAAAACAATTTATTGTTATTTGAATCTTTATAAAAATGTTGCTACACTTCTATGCACTTGTAGACAATATTAACAAAAAATAATAATAGTACATTATGGTACAAGTGTGCAATGTTGGTGATTACCGCTGAGGCGCCATTGAGACCCGAGCCGTAGGTGAGGTTTTTAAGGAGAGCCGAGGACGGTAATCATCAATACACACGTGTATCATACGACGTTTTTCAACACACATGTGAAGAAAATAATACTAAAAAAACATTTTCAACAGTAAAAACGAGTTGTGAACATTTTTTCGCAATGGCAGGCAAAATTAATCAGTTTTCCTATGCGCGTGTTAGTATTGGAAGTACGTGTGACGTCATAATGTTTTGCTACAAAATACAAACTGTCATATTTATTAAGCATCTACCGACAAGTGTCTAAGTACCTACCTAAATTATTATTGTGTTGTCAAATACCTACAATTGTTAGAGTACCCACCTGAGTAAATAACTTAATACAGGAAATAACTCTAAATTTACATTTAGCCACAGTTATGATATTCCCATAAAATATTACGTAATTTGTAATAATCATTGTGATGTATCCTGGATTTTATATTGCTATTTCAGTATTATAAGTCCTTTGAGACAATAATTAAAATACTGTCAGTTAGTATCAATATTCTTTCGAATGTTGATTAAGAATTACTAAATGGGCGATATTCAATTCCTTAATTGTCTTGATACGTTTTAAAAAGGTTTCATTACTCAAGAATTGATTATTGACCTAATTGTGAGATTATTTATAGAAATGTAGAAAATGGTGGGCACGTTTGACAGGTCGACTCGTTACTATAAATAGTGTGTAATTCGTAAGATTGACTCACTTTGTGGTGAACTACATGATATTGTTTTCCTGAATTGTTATATTCTGTGAAAGATGGACTACACAAGCTTCACGTAAGTTATTTGATATTATTACTTGATTATTGCTGATGGTGGTGTTGAAACTCTATTTCATGTTGTGGCCTTTATTCATAATGATGTTAAATTGATTTAAGGGCTAGTCATGTTCTTTGCCTTATACTTGTTGTTTAGATTATATAACATTGTGGAATATTACAAGATTTATCATATAATGGCCATAATATAATTAGACCTTTATTGTGATAAACGAGATTTATATGGTTGTAAAAGATATATATGGATACTTTTACAACCATAGTTGCTTCCGTGGAGTTTCTTGCCCTTCTTCTCCACGAGAACTAGTTTAGCGAACGGGCAGTAAGCTCTCTGAGCCTCAATATGAATTAATTGACAAGCCTAATTGAAATAAATACCTAGTCTTGTCTTTCTGTGATTTTATTCATAAAACCTTTCCCTTATACACCACAAAGGAACTCTGATACACAGTAAATAACCAGCAACCATCTTGACATTCCAAGCTAAGCTTGCCATCTTCGTAAATATCGATACTTTTATAAGGAGTTCCTTTATAAATCTAACACGCGCGCATTTAACAATAGCGATCGACCATAGACTAAAAGAATAAGGTTTCTTTTCTTTTCTTTTTGGCTTTTCGTGGATAGTGTTTTAGCCACGTACAAAATAGGGAATTTCAATTTTTCTTAATTATAGAGCAAATAAAATTTATATTTGAAAGTGTTATTTATTAAGCACGTACAAGTTGAAATTATCTATTTAAATACGAAGTTGCATGAAATGAGCAAGCAATAGGTACATTAATTTATTTGTACTATTGAGCACGATCTTTTTTGTATCGATACTTTTTTAAGAACAAAGCAACTCAGCCAATAAATAAAAAAAAAAACTATATAACTCACTTGTGAATAATAGCAATGAAAAAGTCACCGTTTGATAATAGGTATCATTATGTGCCTAATTGCGGTGAAATTAGAGCCACTTTATGAGCAAGTGTGTTGAAAAATTATATTGAACTGCAATAAATATTAATACTAATGACCCCAAAATACAAGTAATTCGGGGTAATATTAGCAATTAACATCTTTCGCAAAATTCAATAGCTATTGTAATCGACCAAACGTTTGATTCGAACTTTTAACGATTGGAAATAAAGTTTATTTAAACTTGCAACTAAATATTTTGTTAGTTTAATGTCTGTTAATTAAAACTTATGTTTATGATGGCAATCTATGTTTCGGACAAGTTTTAATGAGGTTTTTAGTTTTGATTTGGTAGACCCACTTGAACGTTCATGCCATTTTTATGGCCTACAAAAAAGTAGCGTCTAACGCACATGAATGCACGATGCTGAATTATTTCTTCATTGGCATTGCTAAAGTTTTTTCAACCGGGTAATGCTGAGGTTTACCTGTACCTAATGAGATTTTACCAATGGAGACGTCATACTCATTATTAAGAAATAAAAACATAGCGATTCATATAATATTATAAAGCTGAAGTTTGATTGTTTGTTTGAACGCGCTAATCTCTGGAAGTACTGGTTGGAATTTAAAAACTCTTTTTGTGTTAGATGGTCCATTTATCGAGGAAGGTTGTAGGCTATATAGCAACACGCTACGATCAATAGGAGCGGAGCAGAAATGAAAAATGTTGCAAAGACGGGAAATAATATTCCTTTTTCAGAGCTTCTGTTGCGTGCGCTGCGTAAGTGGTAAAAGTTACGCAACATAATTGTAGGTAGGGTAGTGTAGGTATGTAGCCAGTTGCGTGGGACAGCTAGTCTGAAAATAAAACTCAGGACCCCATAATTCTAACACAACATAATTATACGAGACATTCAAGGCAAGGATTTTATTTCTAATCGTATTGAAACCAACATCCACAACATCACAGACATGTTTAATCTACATTAGTATTTTAAATGTTTATCTTTGATGTTTATATCCACAAATAAACTGTAATAAAGATAATAAAACTTCACAGAAAACGGCAGACTTTAAAGTACTTTCCATCTCGGAAAATTTAAACTTTTCACGTGGTCGAAGCCAAAGGGAAAACAAGTTTGAAATGTGACTTGAAAATTAATGGAGAGACGACTGGGCTCACAAACTTTTAATTGTTAAAAATGTAAAGCCTCCTCTACACTGCTCGCGAAGTTCCTCGGCGAAGTACTCTAGTAACTTTGGCTAAAGTCCGAAGTGCGACACTACACACTCGTTCAACTTCGCAATGAGCTCATTCGCTCTGTGGTGCCGATAGCACGTTTGTAATGGACGCACAAGTAGCAGTTGCCGTTGCAATGTGCACTTTCGTGTATTATAACTACGTGCATATTTGCACAACGACGGCCCGACGCGAACTGTGTGCTTAGTGCGAGTTTTTTAACGTACTCACTCGTGATAACGTAAACGATCTCTTATGTCAAAATGTATACAAAAAAAGAGGTTTTGCCTTGCCGTCACCAGACGGCGCTTATCCAGTTTCAATACAAATTGGCGTTAACGTTAACGCGATTGAGCGTGAGTAAAAACTCGCACTAAGGGCTCTGAAGTCAGCCGAGTAGTAGAGAAAGTCACTTCGTGTGCGCACTTCGGGCCACTTCGGGCCCTTTGACTCGGGCGCAAAAACCGACAACAATTGGAAGTCGACCGAGGCGAGGTAACCCGAAGTGCCTCTCTACACTATCGTATTCGTCTAACATCGTTCAACTTCGCGAGCAGTGTAGAGGAGGCATTATGCCTCCTACACTGCTCGCAAAAGTTTTATTGGCTCTTGGTTAGCTCAAAATGGTGAATTTGCGGGGATATTGTCAAAAAGAAATCGCTTCTCCTAGTATAGGAAAAGGCTAGCAAACGCTCGCCTTTCAGTCTAAGCTTAATCTGGCAGCTAAATCACATTTCACACTTAAAGGCGAAAATTTGTGAGTGTGTGTGTTTGTTACTTCTTCAAGCTCAAACGGCTGGACGGATCTGGATGAAATTTGGCACAGAGATAGATTATAGTCTGGCAATGCACATAGGATAATTTTATACCGGGTACATGTTCCCTTGGGATAATTTTGTAGCAGTCTAAGGATTATTCCACTGTTTGACGATGTACGTTCAAAATAAAAAGTGATATCAATTTGTCTCATCATTATCTAGCCCTGTATGGAAGCAATAAAGTAAAAAAAGAAAATATTTGAAAGTTATGAGCGTCGAAAGTGCCACATTTCGACACTAAATTTAATGCACTTTTGGGCGCGAATAAATACCATATGAAGACGGAAAATTGCAAAACGGCCTCCATACAAGGATAGATTAGTAGTTCAATAATGCAATTAATTTTATTTTGAACAGATAGATTTAGTCATTTTTTCATGATATCTAGACTGCCAAAGGTCTGTTCATAAAATTTCGCGCGCTTGGTTTCGTCCTAAATCATTATCCATTTCGCTACAAATTTGCAAAAGTGTGTATTTGTACGCAAACTAGCTTCCTACTGCTCATCATAGCATCTATCTCTTCCGCACGTGTTGTCGGTTGATATAAAATGCATTTTAACCCCGCGCACAAAATAGTTCGTGCCGTCGACTAGTGTATATATCCTTAAAGGTTCCTTATCTAGAAACAGAAAGGTTCCTCGGTTTATCTACGGAACTCTGAAAATTTGTTTACACAACAATGAATATATTTTGTATTAAATTTCATTGTGAAAATTACAGGCCAGGCAATCTAGGAATATTATTTTCAGGAGCGGTTCGCGCCGCAATTTTCAGGCAAGCTAATGAAATCAAAGTTTAGAGGCAATTTGCCGTTGTTGACCGAACTCAAAGCTATCTCAATAGTACATTGTGATACAAGGGTGGGAAGTAGGTTATTGCAAACGAGCTGTCATTAACAAGCCCGAGCCGAAGGCGAGGGTTTTTAATGACACGAGTTTGCAATAACCTACACACCCGTGTATCACACGACGTTTTTCAATACAGTTGTGAGAAACAGTAAAAACAAATCAAAGAATTAGATTTGTTTATTCACAAAAAATAAAATTTTCAATATGGCGCGTTTTTGCAACTGGACATATTTTTTTACAAAGAAAACTGCCTATACAGCCTATTCGATTTTTGACAAACGTTAACGTGAAAATAATTAACTTAAAACTGTTAATTAAACATATTAAACAACTTTAAAAAAAAAATTGAGAATTCAATGCTAAAACGTACGGAATCATTAATTTTTCCTCGTATAAAATCGTATCCCATTTTATTCTATGTATGAAAACTCCTTGCTACTAAACTTTTTTAAATTGACTTATGGTGCGTTTTTGCAACTGGACTTATTTTTTTACAACGATATCAGCAGACAGCTATACAGCCTATTCGATTTTTGACAAATGTTGATGTGAAAATAATTAAATTAAAACTGTTAATTAAATATATTAAACAACCATTTATAAGACTTTTGAGAATTCAATGCTAAAACGTACGGAATCATTCATTTTTCCTCTTAGAAAATCTATCCCATTTTATTCTGTTTGAAAACTCCTTGCTCCTAAACTTTTTTAAATTGACTTATAAATTTAAAACTAAACTGCAAACATAATGATCGAGCTCGTAAACAAAAGTCACGACCGCGTAACAGAAAGATGCCTATGCGTAAGATTTAACTTTCGAATCATAATTATAGCCTCTGAAAGTACGCCATGTTTAACAACTGTATTGAAAACTCATTTTCTTTGTCCATAAAATGTCTGATGTCTTTTTTATAGAGACTATATATACTTTACTTTTCTATATCTTATTTACTTTCGCTTTTAGTGATAAGACTGCCTGTTGTTACACCTTTTAGACTGTTAGTGCAAAAATAGACATGCCTGTAACTTTCATAAAAGTGAGCAAGTAGCTTGCATGCCATTGTAACATTCACCAGTGAGAAGTATCTATAGCATAAAGGCGTGCAAGTTACTAGCTCACTTTCATACAAGTTAGGTATTTTCACGCCAAAGTTCTTGATTGCAATTTGTTATGGTGTACAAACAAGAGTCTCTCTTCTTATTCGTTGACTTCATTTCTGAAGACTCGTCGTTGACTCCGTCAGAGCTTTCAAGACGGGTGCGATTCTTGAAAGCTTTGATGGAGTCAACGACGGGCTGCTTCCAAACCACTCTGTCTTCGGCTCTTCTCATAGCAGTGGTCACCGTGAGTCTCGTAATGGCCCTGATCTGGTCAAACCAGCGAGTAGGTGAACGTTCGCTTGGTCTTTTTGTATCCACCTCTCCCACTACAACCAGTTTTACCAGGATGTCTGGCTGTCTCCAGGCGATGTGACCAAAGTAACTTAGGACTCGATGGTAGCAGATATTGGAGAGTCTGGTTTTGATGTTCAACTGGTCGAGCTGCCTTTGGCTGTCCATGGTTTGCGCAACATACAATAATAATATATATAAATGTCTATCACAACCCTCTTTCACCAATAAAAGGTACATAATTCGTATCAATGAACGAAATAAAAACATGAGTGAAGTAGATTTAATAGCGAAACGAAAAGATGTATTACTTTCAGTGTTGAGAGAGAAATAATTCGTAATCGGATGGCTGTCACTTAGCATATCTTTCATGCAAATTGAATCTTGTATGGGGTGTGTTGTGTGAGATTTATTTAAGGTTACACTAGTCGAAAATTCTTCCATACATTCCATACATACATGATATCAATTTGTCTCATCATTATCTAGCCCTGTGTAGAAGCAAAAATGTAAAAAATGAAAATATTTTAAAGTTATGAGCGTCGAAAGTTCCTTAATTCGACACTAATTTTAACGCATTTTTGGGCGCGAATAAATACCATAAGAAGACGGAAAATTGCAAAACAGCCACCATACAGAGATAGATTAGTAGTTCAACAATGCAAATAATTTTATTTTGAACTGAAACGTTCAGTCGTTTTTTCATGATACCCAGACTCCCAAAGGTCTGTTTATAAAATTTCGCGCGCTCGGTTTCGTCCTAAATCATTATCCATTTCGCTACAAATTTGCAAAAGTGTGTATTCGTAGGCGAACTAGCTTCCTACTGCTCATAACAGCATCAATCTCTTCCGCACGTGATGTCGGTTGATATAAAATGCATTTTAACCCCGCGCACAAAATAGTTCGTGCCGTCGACTAGTGTAACCTTAAGGCGCCTCCCCGAGCAAAACGCCGCGCTAGTCGTTTTTGGGCAGTTTTTAAGAGCTATCTACCCTTTATTTAAAAAGAAATATCAATTAATAAAAATACATTAAATTTGTACATAATGTTGATTCTAAAATTGTAGTACACTTTTTTTTTAAAGAGGTGTATGTTTCACTAATCTCCTTCCAACAAAACCATAAAAATGTGAAATAATTATTGATAGCATGCATCTCCTCGTTAAGTGTTCATTAATTATTTTTTATACTAACACTAATGGATAGACAATTTGATAACGAACATTTTGTAAGTTTATTTTTTTCAAATGACCATTATTCGATTTTATAAAGTTTTTATTCTAAAGCCGGGCGTATTCACTACCGTAATTCATGCACCACCAGTGCCGCTAGGCCAATAGGAATGCTCATATCTCATGCTGATTTTTGTCAGGGTACGGCCTTAAGGATGATTTCCGGGATAAAAACCATCATATATCCTTTCCAAGGTGTCAAACAAAATCGGTTTACGTGTTACAAAACAAATTTATAAAGTCGAGTGGCATGCCTCAGAAATTTAAATCCGCGCAATCAATTGGAATCAATTTAAAATGATCCATTCAAATAATCTTTGAAATGTGAATTAAGAGACAAATATTTGTGCTTAGGTGAGTTAATTAAACAAGAACATACATATTTTTATGATCGCCTCTACAAAATCTTAATATTTCACAAAACTCAATAAACAATCGAAGCTTATCAAGCCATCTGGTGCAATTTATTTGAACCAAATTTTCTTTCTTCGCGTTGGGTGCATGTGCCTATGCCTTGGATACGCTATATACAGAAGCTGTTGGTAAAACTTAATAAATAAATAAAACCCATACTTTAATTTCACATTGTAAATATAAAAGTAACTCTGTTTGTTATCTTTCCACGTCTTATATAATGGCTGCACGGATTCGGATGAAACTTGGCACATTGGCAGAATATGCCCTGTATTAGGACATAGGATGAGTATACTTTATCTCGGGAGAATATTCCCTTCAAATAAGAAAGTAAGAAAAATTGTATCCACAGAAATTGGCATACCAATAAATGCCTATAATAAAACTTTTAACGTGGACGGAGCCGCAGGCAGCAGCAAGCAAATAAATACAGTAGTTTCGCCACTAAACTGTCTGTTAAAATGCAAAGTAATTACGTTAAAACTCAAAGTAAGTTGACTTTGTAAGTATTCCTATCAAACTTTGGTTCAGACTTCCTCGGCTTGGTTTTGTTTACATTATAAATCGATCACAATGTAAAAGTCATTACGAAGTTTGGTTTTTCTTATAGATTGAAGTTATCAGGAGGATTTTAAGCAATTGGTGAAAAATATACCTATAGAACGTATTAAGACAAAATGGAATAATTAAAAAAAATTGTAAGAAACGAACAAAAGAAAGAAATACCAAAATAGTTTCTATTTTTAGCCGACTTAAAAAAAGTTTATTTATATATATTTACCAAAAATGCAATTACCCAGCTGCAAAGAGTATGGAGAGACCTTAACATTTCAAGGAAGACGAAGGTGAAACTGGTCAACTCCCTGGGTCCAAGACGTGGACTCTGAAGAAGGCCGATCGTGACCGAATCGATGCTTTTGAGATGTGGTGCTAGAGGAAGATGTTGCGAATCCCCTGGACTGCCTATCGCACCAAAGATTCTATCCTCCTAAAACTAAACATAAATATCAGACTGTCCACGGTCTGCCTACGTAGGATTCTGAAGTTTTTCGGTCACATTGCCAGGAAGTACGGACACAACCTCGAACAGTTGATGGTTACTGGCAAGATCGAAGGAAAACGTCCGAGAGGTCGAAGTCCAATCGGATGACCAGACCAAGTCCGCACATCGCTAAATACCAGGCTGAACGATGCTCTCCACGACGCCAAAGACAGAAGCAGATGGTGCAAATTGGTGAAGGAGAAGTTGTTTCCACGAAGACTGAGGAACACGATGCAAGAAGGAGGATATATATATATATATATATACCACTGGTTACTTTTCTTGGTAATTTGTATATTTTTAATAGCGAGACTATTAAAAATATACAAATTACCAAGAAAAGTAACCAAAAAAAATTACACTTTTATTACCTACACAGATAAATTATGCTAAAAATCCTGACCGAAATATGCCTGAGGCCATTAATTCTTCTGATAAAGTTTGACACTACAACACGACAATTCGATTAGCTAATCGATTCATTTTACTAAATAAATATAAATTAATAATTGTTTATTGGACTAACTTTGAACATTCAAACACATACGAACCATAGGCAGAAATATCAACTTGTATTAGAGAGTAACAATGTGTGTCAGTAGTATTGTATTTGTTGATACCAGGACAATTTGCCGTACTTAACTTGGGTTATTCACCAACTCGACATGAGAGACTGGACACGCGTGTGTCCAGTTGAAACTCAAAATTAGTATCACTTATTATTTCGTCATCTGGATACGCTAATACGCGTGATAGTGAAACTTAAATCACTTTCATGGTTTCGCCAACTGGACACAGTGGACACACCCATTTTTTTTTGGAAAAAATGGTACAGTCAGGTAAATTCGCATTGTTATTATACCAGGTTAGTTTTCAATGACCAGCCAAATGTTTTCCTAGATAGGTTCACGCATGAACACTATCTCAAGCGATGATGCATGAGGTCGTCGGTGAAGCACGCTTGCCTATAAGTAACTATTAACTCTTAAGGCGATATACACCGTGAAATTTATGTGGTTGTTTTCCCGCGGCAGAACGACTTGCCTTAAGGAGTACTTTCGAAGCATAGAGTTAAAGTAAAAAAATAACGATGTTTTTATTTTAAAATAATTTAAAAAATATTCATCAACTCGAAAAACTACGGTGAATAACACGGTGGTGACGCGAGTAGTACCTAGTACCTACAAGTTACTATTGTTACTCACTTTTTCGAGTTGATGAATATTTTTTAAATTATTTTAAAATAAAAACATCGTTATTTTTTTACTTTAACTCTATGCTTCGAAAGTACTCCTAAAGGCAAGTCGTTCTGCCGCGGGAAAACAACCACTTAAATTTCACGGTGTATACACCCCATGCTAACGCAGTACTGGCCGTGCGCCCGCTCAATGCCAAAATATCAAAATTGATCCTCCTTTTGAACAGTTTTGTTTGCAAAATATTATTTGATTTACATATGCTATGTTAGTTATGAAGAAATACCAGCCATCATTTTTTCTGTGTAAAAATATTTTTAAACATCCAAGTCGTTATGGAGGAGTTTCCAAAAGTTGCGAAAATTATCGTGTTGTTAATTATTTTTTTAAAGCAAAACTATTAGTTACACGTAAAAAAGGGTTTTACGTGTAAATAATAGTTTTGCTTTTGTTCAGAATTATGTACATGAATTAGTAATAAATATATATATTTTTTAAACCTTTTAACCTAGCCGTTACTAAGGAGTATGCTTTAGAAAGTTGCCGGCACTAAAGCATATGTAGGCCCTTAATTTAAAGTTCCCTAGGTTGTATCTATCGGGAAACAGACTCTGGCAGGGAATTCCACTTCTACATGCCCTAGCTAGACCTTTTAAAAATAATGGCCGTCGCACTATGTTCGCGTAGCTTGTCTACGGGAGTCTCTATCTAGTGGGAGACATATCCCGTCTCCAAATGCGTTCTTTTAAAGTTATTCCACTTTAAATATCAAAGCGTTGAATTATGTTCCCTTCTGCATACAGTCCAATATAATATGAACCCCAATAGATATTAAAATGGACTCACCAACGAGAGCCGTCCAATGATGTCTGGATAACATGTTCAAGTCGTGACTCCAATAAACACTGCAACAAAAGAGAGGACAGGTTAATGACAGTAGGACAGGTTGACACAACGTTTAAAGCCGGTTCTGCACAGATATATTTTTATGATAATATGTTATGATCGGGCGGCGTTTGGAAAACTACGTCAAGTCTTCTCTTCACGTATTCCACAGAGCTTGAAGACCAAAGTCTTCAACCAGTGCGTCCTACCTGTTATGACCTACGGGGCCGAGACGTGGACACTCACGATACGGCTGGTGCATCAATTTAAAGTCGCTCAGCGAGCTATGGAAAGAGCTATGATCGGAGTCTCTCTAAGGGATCGAATCCGAAACGAGGTGATCCGACAGAAAACCAAAGTTGTCGACATAGCTCACAGAATAAGCAAGCTGAAGTGGCAATGGGCCGGCCATATAAGCCGTAGAACCGATGACCGTTGGAGTAGACGTGTTCTTGAGTGGAGACCGCGAACTGGTAAACGTAAGGTGGGACGCCCTCAGGCTAGGTGGAGTGACGATCTTCGCAGGGTGGCTGGTAGCAGCTGGATGAGAGTTGCCGAAGATCGAAGCAAATGGCGTGCAATTGGAGAGGCCTATGTCCAGCAGTGGACTGCTATAGGCTGATGATGATGATGATGATGATGTTATGATCAGTTGAAAATCCTGTTATTGTAGTGCATAGCACAGATAATATGCATAGTATAGAATAAGTAGTGTAGGTACTCGTAATAACAGCTGCATTGGTTGATCTTCAAGGTTAAATGTTTGCTAAGATCAGTTCGTGAAAGAATAGATCATCTACATCATACCGAGATCCCTCCGCTCGTCGAATAGCACATGTCGCCAACGACCTTGAGGGAACAAAACGCGCACTCGTTTCAAACACAATTTTTTTTTTGGTGGAAAATCATCCAATGACTTCTCCCGCCTTAGATCAAAATGTAGATAATTAAATTGTGTTTGAGGTGGTGATAATTTCATTAAAATATGCCCGGCGGTTTTGGTGTGATTGTCGTGTTTTTGTCAGTGTCAGACATAAGTTTACAAATTAATTACACTATGTTATAAGAATAAAACAAATTATTAAGAAAATAGTCTAATGTAACATATATTTTTCCATAAAATTATGACTAGCCGTTTAGATGTTATTCTTATTTTAAAATCAGCTACTGAGGAGTATCTGCGCCTCCGGGTAAGCTGTATTATTTTATATGCATGAAGTAATTCGTTACAGAATTGTTATTTTTTTTTATTCTTGATTGGCTTGCGCTTCTGCGTCAGTACGCAGACGTTTCGAAGCTTCGAAAAGGGATCGAACCGAACCGTGCAGGAACTCGAGCCGTGCAGTATTCTTTGTATAAAACTCCCTACTGCAACACACACTAATCGGAATCGTAACGTAATCGTCTCGCCTCGGGAACCTCACGAATCACGATGCATGCATGTTCATCTTGCAGTTGCAGGTAAGAATGCTTGGAAACATACTGGTCCTGCTCCATGGGGCAATCTTTAGTGTAGACAAAATCAAATTTGTTAATTTGTATATCTATTCACAGTTATTGTATTCCATTCTTTTTGTTTAATAAATTGACTTACACACTGTTCCGTTGTTGTTGAATAAGCTATTTTACCTATGTTTGCAATATTTGTAAGTATGTGAGAACCATGTTCCTATTTAACAAAAATAATAATTTACCTGTTAATGCTTTTAATACGCTATACGTAGTTATAGTATGGTGGGTGCATCGTCCCCACATATTATATGAATTTATTAATGTATGTACCTACTTATGTGAATATTGTAAAACACTTATTTTTTTAAAAGAGCTAGCATGGAGTTTCTTGTCCGTTCTTCTCCACAGCAAGCAACTTTTCCATAACAAGTTACTTTTCCGAATGGACGGTAGAATCAATTATTATTACTTGTAAATTTTTATTGTTGACGTTCAAAAGTGACTTGAGTTCCCGCGCTTACGGTTCGTTATGCCTGCGCTTACGGCTCGTCGTCTGATTTAGTTCCAGCCAGGTCAACCAGCGGTCGGCGAGCCATAAGCGCGGCGTGGCCTAGCAGTAGCCAAGTCGACATACCGGAGCTGCTGATCCGCATTGGTAACGTACTTACGTAGGGTTGACGCCTGTTTGACGGCGAAGCGAAAGGCGATACGGTTACGATTCGACCTTTCCGAGTTGATAAGTGTGCTTATGACCTTTACTAACTAAGAAAAAAATAAATGAAGAACTGGAGTGCTTTTTTTATAATTTAGCTTACGTTAGACATTTCGAGGCAGCTCGTGGCTAATTAATAACAGCCGCACAGGTCGATCTTCAAGGTTAAGCAACGCTTGCCGAAGTCTGCGGATGGGTGACCATATTTACATAGAGAGTTTTTTCAGTGCTTCGGAAAGCACGCTAAGCCGTTGGTCCCAGCTGTCATTTGAAGATCTTTGACTGTCGTTACGGGTAGTCAGAAGCCTTAGATCTGACACCAGTCTTGCCAAGGGGTACCGTGTTATCCAGTTACTGGGTTGTGGCGGTCAGATAGGCAGTCGCTCCATGTCAAGCCAGCCAGAGGCTGTGTGGTCGTTGGGAAAAGGCTGGGCAGATGATGATGAGACATTACTTATTTAGGCTTCGCTTTACTTAACGTTAGTGAAAACGGGCATAAGTTGAAATTCTTCCCTTCTGTCTCTAGAGTAACATAGAAAGCCCAAACAGACATTGTAATTGCATTCCATTTGCTGTCCGCAACAAGCATTGATTAAAACTGCTACTTTTATACCTACGTTTGTTTAGTCACAATAAACCTTCACATGTTGACCTTAAGGTAGAAAATTGTATACACGGTGCCATAGGCAAAGGCTTCCTGAAATGCAGGCCCACTGAATTTTAATCTCTTTGATATAAGGTGGAAAATTGAATGGATTTGTTGGTGAAATTAATTTCCTGTGACGTGAAATGAATTCAGTGTTACATTTAGTTGAATATTGCCGTTAAATAAACACATACAAACAGATAGCAAGTACCTAATTATCTTCCTGAATTTCACTGTAATAATATTTGCTTTGTAATTAATTATTTCATTTGTTTGGTTGTTTGCACAAGAAAATTGAGTTGTTGCTGTAGGATTCTGGCATTGCCCTGAAATAGGTAGCAAAATTATTATTTCCCAAATTCTGTTTTAACTATGCAAATCTTCTTCAGTCTTCAGTGGTATCGGTCGCGACTTACAACTTGTAGGTCATGGGTTCGAGCCCAAGCAGGCGCTTTACTTTGTGTAAATTATTTCATCACCATCTCAAAACGGTGAAGAAAAACATCGCGAGGAAACCGGCAAGTCCTAGAACCAAATATTCGAAGACATGTGACATCCACCAACCCGCACTGGACCCGCGTGGTGGATTACGGCCCATTCCCTCTCACAGAGTGGAGGCCTGTGTGGGAACATTAATAGGCTGATGATGTGATGAGATGACTGCAAATCTTCTTAAGTATTTTAAATAACTAAGTATTTCAAAAACTAAACATTATGAGTTTAATGCTATTTATTATAAGCTTTCATTTTATTGCTATGTATGTATGTAAGTGTGTTCGGCTCAAAACTTGCAACTGAATTTTAAAGCAGTTATCCTCCATTGATTAAGATGAAATTGTGCATACACGTTTAGTTTGGATGACAATGCATGGTTAGCTAAGTGACGTCATTCTAAATCCAATATGGTGGACGGCCCAAGATGGCGGACTAGTTACGTTTTGTGCACGGCCATGACATGGGTATGGGCTTGTTTTAAAAATATTTTTTTAATGAATAATTTATTTAGGTAATATTGGTAGCTGGTAAATAAGTACCAAGGTGGTTATTGCTTTACTAAAAATTCTATAACGTACTTCTTAAAGCTATTTTCATAAAATAAACAAATATATAATGTCTACCTATGTTTTTTTAGAGTTGATCTAAATATAAAGTCGAAAACTCGAAGTATCCATTCGGAAGCCCATCTATTAGTAATAAACATCATAAACTAAGATATTTAAGCTTCAGCATTAATAATAATAATAATGTGCAATCTCTTCCTTCACTCTCTTTTACATAAATATTCCCAGATCCCAACAACACAATGTCAAGAGTGAATAGGTTACTTCTAGGCAAGCGTGCTTCACCGTAGCGTAGACTCATCATCGCTTACCATCAGGCGAGATAGTGGTCAAACGCGAGCATATTTTAAATAAATTAATAATCCCAGACAGAAAACAATTGAGATTCTTAATAAAACAAACCACACCACAATAGAACGGAAGACAATATTAATTCAGATAATAAAGTGGAAAGCTTTTGTTGAATAAATCTGTATTGCTATTGAAGTGAACTTTGCTCAATATGACAAGCGAAATTAGCAAGTTATTACCAAAACTTGACTTTGCAATGGCAGACAGTTATTTTAAGTAGGATTTACTATGAAGTTTAGAGGGGGATTAGTCTCTAACTACTGCAGACATTATAAGCAGGTAAGATGCTTTAACCTTGGTAAAACTTTAATCCGATTGATCAATGTTTGTCTCCAAATAGTAGGTGACATTAAACTTTATTCACATGGGTAGATTCACATGGAGGACCTCAGAACAATGCTCGATGATCTCAGTAGAGCTTCCGAAAGAGTGGGTCTGAAAATGAAAATGGACAAAGCCAAGGTGATGTTGAATGCCCATGTTACACCCACTCCTATCAAGGTCGGAGACTCTACACTCGAAGTTGTGGACGTCTATGTCTACCTGGGACAAGCGATCCAGTTGGGTAGGGCCAACTTCGAGAAATAGGTCAACCGTCGAATTCGACTCGGCTGGATCTTCTCGTCCAACTTAACACAGTGTCTCAAGACGAAAGTCTATGGCCAGTGTGTGTTGCCAGTTATGACATATGGCTCTGAGAGCTGGTCGCTCCCAATGGAGCTCATAAGAAAGGTTACAGTTATGAATAGAAAGGGGGTGACTCAGAAATGACGACTTATAGAAGCATGAAAGGAGAATAAATGTTTATTCTTCTTATACAATATACGTATACATTGAGATAAAAACAAGACAAGCTTTTATATATTTTGAACAAATGTTATTATTAAAAATTGCATTGTCACGAGACACAAAGGGGAATGCCCATTTTGTAAGGGAACTTGGGCCCCTTTGAAAAAATGGTTGTATTTTGATGAATTTGGTTGTATATTGTAGAAAAAACACGTTATATTCATAATTAGATAACATTTTTTATTTATTTTGCGGGGTTCACGAGAAATAACGATGTTTCTGTTCTTGAAATGAACCCTTATTACAATGCAATAAGGTGCATACAAATGTCCAAGTGAAGAAACCTGATCTGTTGTTGTCTGTACATAAAAAGTAAAGGACACGGATGGAAAAAAACACAAAATATAAATCTTATTTTTGGATAATATTGAAATCGCAGACACGATACCTCATAAGGGGCCTGTGTATGGGCAATCTCCTTTGTGTGCAAAATTACATCTCAATCGAACACCGGGAAGTGGGTTAAAGGAGATGTTCCATTATTCATAGTGCTGGCCAAGCCTCCATACATTTATGGAGCCTGGGTCAGCACTATGAATACTATACGTAAAAATAGCAACCGTTAATTTTCCTTAATTTCACTTCGTTTCAATGTAAAATCAAATTAACTTTGTCAAGTAGAGCAACACAAATATACATGGTGGATCAGATCAGCAGTATACGAAAAATTTCATTTTGACAATGACATTTGACTGACGAGCCATCGTAATATCTTTGTTAAAAAAAACAACACGAGTTCATTTCAACAGAGAAGAAATCAATAAATGTCTGTAGCATTAAACTGGGTTGCAAAACTAAAAAAATCACTAACAACGCCGAATCATATCCAATTCAAAGTCAAAGCAAAGAAGGACTCAAAGACGTCACTTCTTAAAAGAAAGAAAAAAAAAAATTGTGACCCGCACAGGAGACACGAGATAAGCAAAACACAAACAATATACACAACAACAGTTAAAGTCGTCAAACGTAATGACAAAAAAACTTTTAAAATGATCATATTTTCTGCCTGCACCCTTCTTCAAATTGATTTGTTAGTATTTGAACGGAATTCCCCTATTTTTTTCTATTTATTTATGTAGTGTACAGTGGTGGCCCAAAATCAAACATCTCCTTTAAGGTTACACTAGTCGAAAATTCTTCCATACAAACGTAGTCTAGGTATTATTCCACTGTATGACGATGTACGTTCAAAATTAAAAGTGATATCAATTTGTCTCATCATTATCTAGCCCTGTATGGAAGCAAAAAATGAAAAAAAGAAAATATTTGGAAGTTATGAGCGTCGAAAGTTCCACATTTCGACACTAATTTTAACGCACTTTTGGGCGCGAATAAATACCATAAGAAGACGGAAAATTGCAAAACGGCCTCCATACAGGGATAGATTAGTAATTCAACAATGCAAATAATTTTATTTTGAACAGATAGATTTAGTCGTTTTTTCATGATATCCAGACTCCCAAAGGTTTGTTTATAAAATATCGCGCACTCAATTTCGTCCTAAATCATTATCCATTTCGCTAAAAATTTGCAAAAGTGTGTATTCGTACGCGAACTAGCTTCCTACTGCTCATCACAGCATCTATCTCTTCCGCACGTATTGTTGGTTTATATAAAATGGTTTTTAACCCCGCGCACAAAATAGTTCGTGCCGTTGACTAGTGTACACTTAACTTACAAACTTTGATTACATTGACACAGACACCGGTACAGGCCCAACTAAATAAAAGCTTGTTCAAATGATAATTACTTCTGAATACTGACAGTCTTAACCAAGTACAAGTCAACAGTCCCAGGTGACGAAAACTTTACAAGTAGATCTGACTTAGGCCACCACACTACGGTCCAGTTATGTTTGCTACCCACACATTACATACGGCAGTCTATAATCAACATAGACATGTAATGAATGTAGACACACTGAGCGAACTGACCGTACGTCCGCCTTTGTATTGCATCTGTGTTGATTGCAAACGCACTAGGCAATAAACATTCCTCAGATAACTCCTATATTGGCTAAATGGAGGGAATGGTTGCTTTCAGCCAAATTGGCACACGGTCTGGATGTGTTGACTAAATTATGTGCTCTGCTTCCTAGTTCGGAGAGCATTTCCGAGTAGGTTTCATAGTAAATCAGCTGTCTGTCTATCTGTTTGCATGTTGGATGTAGAATTCACCGACCCAAACAGATTTATACAGAATGAAAAGTGATGAGTTGATGTTTTCTAACTTTCTTAAACTTTATGAAATACCCTGGTGATAACCTTCTGTGGTAATTATCAATGGAAAAGTCGAGGGCAAACGACCAAGAGGATGAACTCCTTTATGCTGTTCGGACCAAATCCGCACCTCCTTGAACATGAAAGCCTCAGAAGCCGTATATGTTGCTGAAAGTTGGAGCAAGTGGAGAAATAATCAAGGAGAGGGTTCTGAAACCATGATTTGGTCACCCCTCATCATTGGGGCTCGACGCAAGGAGGAGGAGGACAAATATATATTTAAAAAAAACTTTTAATTTGATTCCTGAAAACAACACAAAAAGTTTCAGCGCGGAGCACTAAAAATACATTGAAAAATATAACGTCTGTATTCCTTGGTACCTGTAGTTCACCTACTCTTCACCAGTCAGGTATGTTCAAGTCCCACGTAACAGGAAGCCCTAATAAAAAGCTTTAATTAATTTTACATGCATTTAATTAACAGAGTCTTCTAGGAAATCACGTAACCTGGAAGCGGCCATTTTGAACTACACCTCGTTAGCATGTTCAAAGTGCACACGTAAGTATAGAAGCCGATAAAATAAGTTCTTCAGATAAAAAGCAATTACCTCTTAACTCTCACTTAATTACTTACCCTGGACTACTGTTAAGAGTTAATTATTTTACTTCTAAAGAACTTTAAAGAGTTCAAACCAGTAGTTAAAGTACAATAAAGTAGTTTTGCCGGTTTGCTCTCATACCATCTACTTATTTATCCATCTAACCTATGCTGTCTCATTGGTGAGTTTCCCTGTCCTTTTTCACACAATTCTGTCTTTTGGAGGCAACTCCTTTCGGTAGGAGTCGAGCTCGTTCCATAGAACTATTAAATTTGCCGGGATAAAAGTGTCTCTAAATGGCGGACTGCGGTCCGAATCCGGACCGGCCTATTTGTGAGGACCTCCTTAAGGCCGTACCCTGACCAAAAAATCAGCATGAGATATGAGCATTCCCATTGGTCTAGCGGCACTGGTGGCGCATTAATTACGGTAGTGAATACGCCCAGATTTTAGAATAAAACCTTTATAAAATCGAATATTAGTCTTTGGAAAAAAATAAAACGTTAGTATAAAAAATAATTAATGAATACTTTACGAGGAGATGCATGCTATCTATAATTATTTCTCATTTTTATGGTTTTGTTGGAAGGACATTAGTGAAACATATACCTCTTTAAAAAAATAGTATGATACCATTTTAGAATCAACATTATGTAGAAATTTAATGTATTTTTATTAATTGATAATTTTTTTTAAATAAAGAGTAGATAGCTCTTAAAAACGGCACAAAAACGACTAGCGCGGCGTTTTGCTCGGGGAGGCGCCTTAAGGGGGCAATTACAATATAATAGACTTGTGTTACTGTAGCACGTAATTTAATTATTTAACCCGCGCTTTGTATTTCCAGCCGTCTATTTGACAACGGATAGGGACACGAAAAAAGTATCGATACTTTGTGGTATCGAGTACATTTCCATTCGATACCGATACTTTTGTACTCGGTATTTTGCATTCGATAATTTTACTCAATGAGTACTTTTTGGCAGGTATCGTATCGAATAAGAAATTAAGTTTCAAATGGGTAATCTTAGAAATTACCTATTTAAAACTTGCGACCTTACGGCTTATGTTTATAGTTATGGCAACGCCATCTAGTTCACTCGTTCTGAACCTTCTGGGCACTTTACTTTATATGCTTAAAGTACTAAATAATTTAATTTTGTTTCTTTTTTTAATTTTTGATGTTTTAGTTGTCTTTTTCTATTATTGTATTAAATTTGTGTACCAATACCATTTGTTTTTTCATGTCCTGCCCTACTGAAGTTAAACTGACATTATTTACTGACTGATATTGACCTATGCTCTATGCGTATTATAATACTAAGAAAAGTACTCGATACCTTGAAGTATCGATTTGTTTCGATACTTTTATGAGAACGATATTTTTTTTTCGATACTACTCATGAGTACGTATCGATACTTTCTATTCGACACCGTCTCCCTAATAACGGAAGAGCGCGGAGCGCAAGTTTGTCAGACGACGAGTAGAATTGCCGATGAACAGTCCAAGTAGCCTGCACCAATTTTAGTCCAGACTTCGGACGGATAGTTCTAGGCAAATTATAACATTATGCACATTATTTGATGTTTTAAAATATATTCAGGTATTCTTGATGGGGGGAGGGTAGGTGGCTTTAAACCTTACGGACCGTGAAGGTCATATTATTTAAAAAAAATTAACTCCAAATGAAAGTAATTGGGACCCATATAATCAGTGAAGAAATTTTGGTAAACGGATCAGATTTACAGAGATTAACTCAATCGCACAAACAAACACAATTTTACCTTTTCTTAATATTAGTTTAGAATGCGAATACGTAACGTTACTGAAATTATACTAATTGGAATTTGGGGGTAATTTGAATTCCAAATCATAAAATAAGACCATAATAATGTCATAAAGAGCTCAATTATTTAAATTATATTTTTAGATTGTTATTTGTGATTTTAATAAGAAAACTCGTTTGTGTAAAGGAAGACTTTGGATTTAGTGAGAAACCTCGAAATGTACTCAAAACTTATGAAAGGCAATTAAGTAGGACTTTGTGACAAAACTTGATTTATTTTGGTTTTATTACGTGGAATGTTAAGTTGAGAAAGGCTCTGTCTATAAGGTAAGTAGAGGACAAACGAACTGACGTTTGAATCTGACAAATCTATTTAACGTTTTTCCTTTCAACACTAAGTTTCAAGTTGTCTTTACAGCAACTAATTAAGTATTAAGGGTACACTAGTCGACGGCACGAACGTGCGCGGGGTTAAAATGCATTTTATATCAACCAAAAACACGTGCGGAAGAGATAGATGCTGTGATGAGCAGTAGGAAGCTAGTTCGCGTACGAATACACACTTTTGCAAATTTGTAGCGAAATGGATAATGATTTAGGACGAAACCGAGCGCGCGAAATTTTATAAACAGACCTTTGGCAGTCTAGATATCATGAAAAGACGACTAAATCTATCTGTTCCAAATATGCGCCCAAAAATGCGTTAAAATTAGTGTCGATATGTGGAACTTTCGACGCTCATAACTTTCAAATGTTTTCATTTTTTACTTTTTTGCTTCCATACAGGGCTAGATAATTATGAGACAAATTGATATCACTTTTTATTTTGAACGTACATCGTCAAACAGAGGAATAATCCCTAGACTACGTTTGTATGGAAGAATTTTCGACTAGTCTAACCTTAAGTATTTGTTACAGACATATACTCTAAAGGACCGGTTTCTGAATTGAGAATTTGGAGTTCAGATCATGTCAAACTCTACTGCAGTGACCAGCTTTAAAGATACAGCTTACAGTTTTGTCAAACAGTCAATCTCAAATTCTTATTACAGTAGTCGGTGTAAAACCAGAATACTAGAAAAATATACAAAGTAATATACATGCATGTAAGTGAAACTACACAAAACGTGAGTAAATAAAAAGTTAACACGAGTTATTAGGCACGAGACGCTAAAACAAAATAGAAAGTGCTAACAATCACTCAAGTCTAGAATGCGTCTGCGTCTTTATGCAGCTTATTAACAATAATATTATTATACATTCGTCGAGTTTCTATTTTAATTATAATAATAGCTTCTGAAATGAGTGATAATGTGTATGTGTCATCGTTTTAGAGTGTTTGTCGAAAGACAAGTAGGAAACAGGTTACGTGAGATATATTTGAGATAGAGAAACAAAATTATGTTTTCAACACACTTGCTCATAAAGTGGCTCTAATTTCACCGCAATTAGGCACATAATGATGCCTGTTATCAAACTGTGACTTTTTCATTACTATTATTCACGAAGTGAGTTATACACAGTTTTTTTTTTAATTTATTGGTTGAGTTGCTTTGTTCTTAAAAAAGTTTCGAAACAAAAAAGGTTGTTCTCAATAGTACAAATAAATTAATGTACCTATTGCTTGCTCATTTCATGCAACTTCGTATTAATTTCAACTTGTACGTGCTTAATAAATAAAACTTTCACTCAAATATAAATTTTATTTGCTCTGTAATTAAGAAAAATTTAAATTTCCTATTTTGTACGTGGTTAAAACTCTATCCACGATAAGATAAATAAAAAGAAATATCATTCTTTTAGTCTATGGCCGATCGCCATTGTAAGATGCGCGCGCATAGGAAAATTAATTAATTTTGCCCGCCATTTTGAAAAAATTTCACAACTCGTTTTTACTGTTAAAAATATTTTTTTGTATTATTTTCTTCACAAGTGTGTTGAAAAACGTCGTATGATACACGTGTGTATTGATGATTACCGTCCTCGGCTCTCTTAAGACCCTCACCTACGGCTCGGGTCTCAATGACGCCTCAGCGGTAATCACCAACATTGCACACTTGTACCATAATGTACTATTATGCCATTCCCCCTCTAAAAAGCTTATTTTATTCACTGAAAACAGTGAATAAAAAGCACTATTTCTCACTGTTTTGGTGTTTGAATTTAGAACACACCAATATATATTCGACGTCCATCTCGATGCTATACAACCTCTTTGCGCTTAAAATACTCGATACAAACTCCCTGTGCAAAGAATATTCGACTTTCAAACTTCTTCATCGATTTAATTTTCAGTTTGTTAATATTTAGGATTTCAATAATGATTTTCATGATTTTGATTTTAGTCTGGGATATTTAGTGAATACTTATTTGTATTGTAATTGTAATACTAATTGCATTGGTGTTTAAATAATTATAAGTATGTAACGTAACGGAGGTGGTCACTGGCCCCTGAAACACAGATGCTGTTACCTAGCTCAGCTTCAATTTACAAAAAATGTGAAACCCTGAGTTTTAACATTTTTTGTAAATTTTGAAGGTAATAAAACATTCCTTGTGCTTTTCGCTTAAATCTTTCTTTTTCTCGTCGTCATGGTATAAAATATAGTATGCAACTCTTGAATAAAACGGATTTATATCGAGGGCCATGAATCATTCGCGTCGCTCAGGATTCTAACACTTGAATCACTCGCTATGCTCGTGATTCATCTAGGGCCCTCGCTTTAAAACCGTTCTTTATTCACTAGTTGCATAATATACTATTTATTTATGAAATAGATCTTCTTTTTCTTTTCGTGTGAGGTGTGGCCACCTCTGGTGTCAGAGTTAATTAAGCCGCCTCTGGGAAACCCCACAGGCCTCTGCCTTGGCTATTTCAGACTTACATTAACTATGTAAGTCCAGGTTTCCTCACGATGTATTCCTTCACCGTTGCCTGTGATGTCCAAGACAAACTTGTACTTGTCACATTGGTACTTGCCCGGATTTGAACCCACGACCTCTAACACGACAGACGAGGACTTAGCCGCTGGGCCACCACGACATTACATATCAAATAGATAACTTATATCAAATTATATAATTATATCAATTATACAAGTTACTTAGATTATGTAAGTAACTTCTTTGGATATGGAAATAAGTGTGTTAGAGTTGAGATTCATCATCTGCCTAGCCTTTTCCCAACTATATTGGGGTCGGCTTCCAGTCTTACCAGATTCAGCTAAGTACCAGTGTTTGACATGGAGCGACTGCCTATCTGACCTCCACAACCCAGTAACTGGGTAACACGGTACCCCTTGGCAAGACTGGTGTCAGATCTCAAGCTTCTGACTACCCGTAACGACTGTCAAAGATCTTCAAATGACAGCCGGGACCAACGGCTTAACGTGCTTGCCGAGGCACGGAGGAAACTCGGTATGTTGAAATGGTCACCCATCCACGGACCGACCTCGTCAAGCGTTGCTTAACCTTGATGATCGACCCGTGCGGCTGTTATTATTTAGCCACGAGCTCCTCCTAGAGTTGAGATTAACCCCTGATTATTGAAACCGGTGACGTGTCGTTCGGACAACATGTGTGCGTAAGCTATTGTTATTCTATTCTGTTTGCTAAATAGACGCGCGCTTTAAGGATTTAAAGTGTGGAACAAAACTGTCAACATTTAGCATTTAGGTAAGCTTTGACACGCTCCAAATACTACAACAACTACAAATACTTTATTTTGAGACTGCAACAATCTACCTTCTGACTAGCTACTTGCATATTTTCATAACTTATTAAGGGCCTACATAAGCTTTAGTGGCGTAAAACGGTAACTTTCTAAAGCATACTCCTTAGTAACGGCTAGGTTAAAAGGTTTGAAAAAAAAAATATATTATTGATTCATGTACATAATTTTGAACACAATGATTTTTCGTGTAACTAATAGATTTGCTTTAAAAAAATAATTAACAACACGACATTTTTTCGCAACTTTTGGAAACTCCTCCAAAACGACTTGGATGTTTAAAAATATTTTTACACAGAATAATAGATGGCTAGAATTTCTGCATAACTAACATCATCATCATCATCTGCCTAGCCTTTTCCCAACTATATTAGGGTCGGCTTCCATTCTTACCGGATTCAGCTAAGTACCAGTGTTTTACATGGAGCGACTGCCTATCTGACCTCCACAACCCAGTAACTGGGTAACACGGTACCCTTTGGCAAGACTGGTGTCAGATCTCAAGCTTCTGACTACCCGTAACGACTGTCAAAGATTTTCAAATGACAGCCGGGACCAACGGCTTAATGTGCTTTCCGAGGCACGGAGGAAACTCGGTATATTGAAATGGTCACCCAACCATGGACCGACCTCGTCAAGCGTTGCTTAACCTTTATGATCGACCCGTGCGGCTGTTATTATTTAGCCACGAGCTCCTCTTCTTCATAACTAACATAGCATAATGTAAATCAAATAATATTTGGCAAACAAAACAGATCAAAAGGAGGTTCAATATTGATATTTTGGCACCGAGCGGGGCGCACGGCCAGTACTGCGTTAACATTGGGGCGTATATAGCGCCTTAATCAATAAAATGTAAACAATATTATCTACACAATATTATCATATTGTCATTGTGCATGCGTCCGACATTTCACACTGGTTCTTCTAAAACTATATTGTAACTAATTATTTACAATAGCCTATCTGCAATCAAAACAGTAATTTATATGAATAACATGCTTAAACCAACTATAACGACTGACCCGCATATTTTCAACACACGTCAAATTAATATTTTACGAGCACACAGTTGCGACAAACATAAACGCCACTAAACTACACAAAATCACCCATTCATCTCACCATAACAATAAAAAAACTGAATTACGTCACTCGGATCTGTTCACATTGTCGTAACAGAGTCGCAGTCGCACATGCGATTCGCACGATATCGTTGCATCAGATGATTCCCCCGACCTCGACAAAAAATGACGCTACTGACGCAAGATCGCAAGTCGCAGGTTCGCAGGTGAAAGCACGCAGTTCTACAATTAGCCCGTATTACGCAAGCGATCGCACCGAATTTGGCGACCTGTCGTGGAGTATGCGGTAGACTTATTCCGAGAAAATGCTTAGATGTGGTTTGATTGGGCACTTAGAACGATATTTGCTCATACTTAGCTATTTAGGGTTAGCGGAATTTTCCTAGGAGCGGATGTCGACACTAAAAGGATGGAATCGTTGGGTATTGAGCGGCGGATGACACGATACCGTTATTATTGGCAAGATTCTTGTTTCATTTCAAAATATAGAGAGGAGGGCTTTCTGACACAGGGTTTTTCTGTAAAATTAAATTACTTTTCATTACTCATACTCTGAAAGTAGGTCTGAAGTTGCTTGAGGAACGGGTTGAAAGTAATACTTTTCAGCCCTAGGGAGAATCGCTTTCAACTGACAGCTGTCAAATTATTAAAAAAAAAAACTGGTGCCTTTTCACATATCTATTGAACCATGTTCCAACTTTCTATACAACCACGAAGTAAAATTGAAATAACTTAAAGTTAAGTATTGATTCAAGAATATATATTTTTTAAATAACTTTATTATAATTAAGTTTCAACAATTTCTTTAAAATAACTTAGATTTGGGCAAAATATTTACCATTTTTTCAATGATGAAAATAAAAAATAATGGCTGAATAGCAGGCCGGCCACAGAAAAAAAACAAACAAAATAGGCGGGAAAGCGGCAATCATTTTTTCTTTAGCTAATTCATGTTTTTATTTTTATTTCCTTGTATTTGTAATGAAAAGCACAGTGTTTACCTCGGGTTAAAGACTTATTTAGTCCCTCGAACTATTGGCGCCCTCACTTCGTTCCGGGCGCCAAACCCCGTCTCGGGACTAAATAAGTTACTTTCACCCCTAGGATAACAATGTACTATTAAAATATTTATACACGGTTCAGTAGACGTTGATCAAGGTTTCTTTTTCCCATACCCTAGCAACTCTGATGAGATTCAATAAGATGTAGATAAGATAAGGATTGGTAGTTCTTACGCGTACGCCATGCGCCTCCGTGTCAAGCAGGTCATTGGGGTCAGTGACCCAATGCGTTCTTGTTTTGCGTCGCTGACGAAGAAATTAAGAATCGGAGCTTTTAGATCAGCCAGTGCCTAGAACATCGATATCCACGAACTAACTTGTCAAACTGCTTGTCGTAATAGACTGTCTTTTTGTGCTTTTTCTTAGATGCGCCCATTTTTACCCGACTACGTCGGAAAAAATCGACAGGATATGGTTCTTTGTATGTGGGATACTTTAGACTAACGGTTGGATGGACTTTAATAATTGAGGGTATTTCGACTTGTCGGGTGCATACACATTATGATTATCGAAAACTGACTGACCAAAAACATACCTACTTACTTATCGTAGCCGCCGAATGCAAGGAAAGGCGGTCGCAGACATCCGACTGAATTTCCTAAGTAAATAGTCATAATTCTCGCCTATTTCCTCCTCTAATATTGTACCAATTTAAAAGATATTCCAAAGAAACATATACAGTATGTCTCTATGTTTTCCTTTTTTAGGGTTCCGTACCCAAAGGGTAAAAATGGGACCCTATTACTAAGACTCCGCGATCCGTCTGTCTGTCTGTCTGTCTGTCCGTCTGTCACAAGGCTGTATCTCGTGAACCGTGATAGCTAGACAGTTGAAATTTTCACAGATGATGTATTTCTGTTGCCGCTATAACAACAAATACTAAAAACAAAAGAAAATATATATTTAAGGGGGGCTCCCATACAACAAACGTGATTTTTTTGCCGTTTTTTGCTCGATATTAATAACAGCAACAGGTAGACGCTTGAAATATTCAGAGAATATTTAGTTGTATATACACTTCAAAAAATAATAATTATTAAATTAAAATAAAATAAATTGAGGGGGGCTCCCATACAACAAAATTGTTTTTTTTTGCTGTTTTTTGCTCGATATTAATAACGGAAACAGGTAGACGCTTGAAATATTCACAGAATATTTAGTTGTATGTTCACTTCAAAAAATAGTAATTATTAAATTAAAATAAAATGAATTAAGGGGGGCTCCCATACAACAAACGTGATTTTTGTGCCGTTTTTGCTTTAATGGTACGAAACCCTTAGTGCGCGAGTCCGACTCGCACTTGGCCGGTTTTTATTTTATAGTTGTCAAATTTGTACACTGAGTGCGCGCAAGATTAGTCTGCGCGCGGCCAAAATTGGAACTAATCGTTTGTCATTTATGTCAGGTGTCAAGAGAGTGTGTTGTATTCCGTGCTTTTATTCATTTCCGAAGTAAATAATCGCCATCATTATACCAAAAGTAGTCTTAAGTGCTGGCAGAGATGTTTTTTTGAAGTGAACAAGACAATAACGGGCCTACGGTACCGTTTTACAAAGATAGAGCACGCGTTGCTTATTTGACAGGTAACTTTTAGGGATACCATTATACTAAAATTTCCCTAAATTTTCCTACTACCGGTGCCTGACAGTACCTTTTGGTTTTTGGGTGGTACATAAATATACCAGCGGGACAGGACTGGCATCATGTAATATACATCATTGTTATTTTGTTTTAGGCGTTTCTGAACGCACCGTCACCCAAATAACTGAAGAGGGTTATGTGGCAGCAGCTTCTTCAAAAATTGTTGAAGAAGAAATTAAAAAAGAACCATTGTTAGACCAAATTTAACAGTAGGTACTACTAAGTATTCAATAAAAGATTTACAATAATTTCATGTAGCTTTTTTCATCTATGCAAGTAGAGAATAAAAGCTAGTAATTAATTATGCTTGACTTAAATTACTTTAACTTTCGAGTAATAAAAATGACTATTGATTAAATGAAGGAAAAAAGATCAGTTATGCTGGCAACATTAAGCACGCCACCCGTCGCGCGCACTCTATGCCTCTGTTGACAGCGCAATTTTGAGCATCTTTTGAGGGTTCTAGTGCTTTTAAAGAGAATGTATCAGCAAAAAAGAAAACATAGGAGCATAGTATATATTATTTTTCAGTCTATGGAATATCTTTTAAATTGTTCCTATATTGAAGGAGGAAAGAGGCGAGAGTAAAACCTCAAAACATGACTTTTTACTTAGGAAATTCTGTCGGCTGTCTGCGACCGCACTCGTTTACATCTTTTCAGTGCATTTATTTTCTAAATATATATTTATTCTTGTTTTCATCAGTTTAGTTCGCATTGGAATAACTAAGATTTGTTTTTACCTATTGTTTTGTCATTAACACCTGGGCGTATCGTTATTATTATTAAGTACGAGCCTGTTTATCATAAATTCTTGTCTAGGTTATAAGTACGGCCACAGAATCTGGACAAACTTGTTTGCTAGTTGGTCACACATGTATAAATATTATTGCAGTTTCACTAGGTGTGCAATCAAATGAGTGAAACTTATTGTCTAATGATGCAGTTGCTATATGTTTACACTCATATAATAAAGGGGAAACGTTTGTATGTTTGGATGTCTATATTCAAAGTCATGTCCTCCAACTCGACTCCGCTTCGAATCTAGCTTTTAATTGGTATTTATTGATGTTTGTTTTTCTGTTATTAAGGTGACTAAGTCGCGTGGAGGCCTTTCAAACTGACTTAGAATATGCAAAAATGAAGTAATCTCTGAATGAAGGTAGGTACTGATCCCATAAAGAAAATGCTTTCACGGGCAGAAATCTATAATATCATCAAGTGTCATATATTACTTTTTATATAAAAACCGAAATAAAAAAAATGAATATGTATTATATTTATTTCAATTAATTTAGTAACACCGATTAGCGAGAAGGTCAAAGAAAGCAGGTTGCATTGGTACGGCCACATCCTGAGACGTGGAGATGACCCTATCAAAAAGACGCTAAATATCCCCGATAGACCACGAGGAAGGGGACGACCGCCCGCCACCTGGGTGGTCAAACATGCAGAAAGAGGTCCTGAAGGAGAACCTGAGGACTCAGACAACCCAGAACAGAGCTCTCTGGCGCAGACGTACAAGGAGACCTGACCCCAGCTGAACTGAGTTGGACAAAGAAGAAGAAGATTTAAATTAAATTAGTAAGTAAAAAAATTAAAATAATCTTTTAAAACCCCTCGAAAAAAGTATCTTTTTAAACTACATAATTTATCTAGTGCTAAATACGCATCGATGGACAATTCATCGAAACACGTAATTATAACACAATATCTTGCGAAAATACTCCGATTCAAAGAGTAAAATACGCATTAATTTTGAACGGCTGAACCTCGATAAAGTCTTTCAAACAAAAATTTTATCAAAATCGATTCATCCATTTAGGAGCTATGATGTCACAGATACATACACAGATACACACATCAAGCTTATAACACAACTCCTTTCCGCCGGAGGTTAATAAACAGTTCTTGTGGGAAAGCCACACAAGTCAAGCCGGGAGCATAAAAATAATCACGAATAAATGCTACAATATGTAGTTGTTCAGAGATTGTGCTAGCGAACCCACCAAATATATGAAGATTTGTGCCCTGAAACGGGTTCTGTAAGAATAAACATGGGCTGAGAGCGCTGACTGAATTTCCTTAGTAAAAAGTCATAATTCGAGGTTTGGCTCTCGTCTATTTCCTCCTCCAGTATGAGACCAATTCAAAAGATATTCCATGAATTGGAAAAATAAGATATATACATAGAAAAAAGGAAAACATAGGGACATAGTACATATACTAATATGTCCCTATGTTTTCCTTTTTCATTTATATTAGTCAAATTTGTACACTAAGCCTCTGTTGACAGCGCATTTTCGAGCATTTTTGAGGGTTCTAGTGCTTCTAAAGATAATGTATTATCAAAAAGGAAAACATAGGGGCACAGTATATATCTTTTACTTTCAGTTTATGGAATATCTTTTAAATTGGTCCAATATTGGAGGAGGAAATAGGCGAGAGCTAAACCTCGAATTATGAATTTTTACTTAGGATATTCAGTCGGCGCTCTCTGCCATATTTTCTCTTAAGGCCGTACCCTGACCATAAAATCAGCATGAGATATGAGCATTCCTATTGGCCTAGTGGCATTGGTGGCGCATGAATTACGGTAGTGAATACGCTCAGAATTTAGAATAAAATCTTTATAAAATCGAATATTGGTCTTTTGAAAAAAGACGAGGAGATGCATGCTATCAATAATTATTTCACATTTTTATGGTTTTGTTGGAAGGCGATTAGTGACACATATACATCTTTAAAAAAAAAAGTGTACTACCATTTTAGAATCAACATTATGTAGAAATTTAATGTATTTTTATTAATTGATAGGTATTTCTTTTTAAATAAAGAGTAGATAGCTCTTAAAAACTGCACAAAAACGACTAGCGCGGCGTTTAGCTCGGGGACGCGCCTTAAGTCTATTAAACTGTAAGATCTTTTTAAATATTCAAGAAAGTTGGTAGATAACTATCTACAGATTGAACGTGCTAACCTTCGATCAACAATACTAACTAGATGTAGGGTCGGCGCAAGAAATACGTCTCGGTAAATAACAGCTCACTTGAGACGTGAGCTCTTATTTTGTTCAGTTTGTCGTAAGTATTGTAAATGTACGGTAGTAAGTAGGTATATATTCACGCAGACAGAATAGGGATGGGTAGAAAAATGGGTGGAAAAATGATAATTCTCTACTTACTCTATCAGTGAGATTATCAAATAATATTGGACCCGTATTTTTTACTTTATCAAATAAATACAAATTGACAAAGATAAAGCGCATCAACGTTCAGGAGTGGGGGCTTGTGACGTCACTTTTTCAGTATAAACTGTAGCAGACCGTGACGTCACAGGATATTTCAACGCACTGTATCGTCGTAATTTTTTGTTTACGTGGCAAAATTAAAAATTCGTGTCTAATATTTATAGGTTATCCAACTGACGGGCTAAATAAATATTTTTTTTTAACTTTATTTAGCATTGATTTTGTACGTGACCCCGGGAATGCGTCGTGTACTCGCACCGCTTTAAGAAGTGACGAAGAGAAACACCGTGTGGTTTTTGTTAGTAGGAGGCTTACAGACCCCTCCATCTGCCCCAAGACAGATGACAGCCATGTGGATAAACACACGAAACACAAAAAGACATTGATGTCCAGTATAAATATTACTAAATTCTTTAGTGATTTCTGCAGTGTGTGTGTCATGTACTGTTGCTAAATAAATTGTATTCTTCTGTTCTTTCGCGTTAGGCGCAGAAGCAGAAAATATCTATCTTAGAAATGGTATAAAGATACTTCTCTCCTAGTAGTTCTTACCTACCAATGATATAAAATATTGTGACTCTCATATATAAACACCATTTCTATAATATAATTGGTAGGCTGCTTAAACCTATTAAACGATGATAAAACCCCAATCAATTGAGCTATGAATTTATTATACGCTACACAATTTGTATAGAGATTGATAAGCGTTCAGAGCAAATATTAAATATTCATTATGCGTATAACCCAAAACAATATACAGCCTGATTGACAGGATAACTGAATATTATTGCGCATTAAGGGCCTACATCCGCTTTATTGCCGTAAAACGGTAACTTTCTAAAGAATACTTCTTAGTAACGGCTTGGTTAAAAGATTTGGCAAAAATATATATTTATTATTGACTCATGTACATTATTTCTAACACATGGTTTTTTCTTATAACAAATAGTTTTGCTTTAAAAAAATAATTAACAACACGCTAGTTTTTCTCTACTTTTGGATACTCCTCCAAAACGACTTGGATGTTTAAAAATATTTTTACATAGAAAAATTGATGGCTAGAATTTCACATCGCCTTAAGGCGATATATATATACGCACCAATGTTAACGCAGTACTGGCCGTGCGCCCACTCTCTGCCAAAATATCAATATTGAACCGCCTTTTGAACAGTTTTGAATAAAAATATTATTTGATTTTACATATGCTATGATAGTTATGAACAAATTCTAGCCATCAATTTTTCTGTGTAAAAATATTTTTGAACATCCAAGGCTCGGAGGAGTATCCAAAAGTAGAGAAAAACTAGCGTGTTGTTAATTATTTTTAAAGCAAAAATATTTGTTATACGAAAAAACCATTTGTTAAAAAAACTTTTTTCCAAAAAAATACTACCGACTTCCAAATAAGAAAACTACAAAGTGAAAAATAACTTTATTTTTGGAAGTCGGTGTCTTTCGTAGGTACCATTATTTTGCGTTACGGACACCGACTTCCAAAAATAAAGTTATTTTTCACTTTGTAGTTTTCTTATTTGGAAGTCGGTAGTATTTTTTTGTAAAAAAGTTTTTTATTTTTCACTTTTTAGTTGTACCTACCTAATAGGCAAGATGTTTAGTAAGTTTCCTATAACGCCAGAATAGATTACCCGAATAACATGAAACTTGAACAAAACCGATCAAATGAGAGATCTGCTTACCCCTTAAGAGCGTACTGACGTGATGTTATGTTATGAAATGGTATAAACAATAAAATTACATGTGATTGCAGCAGTCCCGAGAGATTTTCCGTTATTTATTGAAGAGTTCTGTTGTATATCTTCGAAGTTCTTCATCAGATCTTCACCAAATTAAAATGGGACCAATTTCGGAACATACTCTTTCAAACAAAAAAATAATTTTCAAAATCGGTCCGCAATTGACGGAGATATCGGTGAACATACACAAAAAAAAAAAAAAAAAAAAAGCATACAAGAAGTCGAACATAGAACCTCCTCCTTTTTCGAAAGTCGGTTAAAAATAATATACAATCAATCTGCCTAGCCAACTATATTGGGGTCGGCTAACCTAACCGGATTCAGCTGAGTACCAGTGTTTTACATGGAGCGACTGCCTATCTGACCTACACAACCCAGTAACTGGGTAACACGGTACCCCTTGGCAAGACTGGTGTCAGATCTCTAGCTTCTGACTACCCGTAACGACTGTCAAAGATCTTCAAATGACAGCCGGGACCAACGGCTTAACGTGCTTTCCGAGGCACGGAGGAAACTCGGTATGTTGAAATGGTCACCCATCCGCGGACCGACCTCGTCAAGCGTTGCTTAACCTTGATGATCAACCCGTGCGGCTGTTATTATTTAGCCACGAGCTCCTCCAGTTAAAAATAATATACATGAAACAATAATAAATATATATTTTTTTCAAACCTTTTAACCTAGCCGTTACTTTGAGCATGCTTTAGAAAGTTACCATTTTACGGCACTAAAGCGGATATAGGCCCTTAATTGTAAGTTTTACATGGTAACAGTGTGTTAGTCAGTAACAGCTTTATTAAGAGCATTACTCTGCTTTAGTGCCGTAATACGGTTACTTTCTAAAGCATTCTCCTTAGGCGAAGTTAAGAGGTTTGAAAAAAATACATATGTATTATGTATTCTGAGTACATCATTTAAGAAACATGGTGTTTTCGTATGACTAATATATTTGCTTTAAAAAAATTAACAACTCCATATATTTTCACTTCTTTTTCATACTCCTCTAAAACGACTTGGATGTTTAAATATTTTTACATAGAAAAATGTATGGTTAGAATATCTTCTTAACCTACACAGTATATGTAAATAAATAAATATTTTGCAAAAAAAAAACTAATATTGATATTCTGATACTGAGCGGGCGCACGGCTGCCTTAAGGTTACACTAGTCCATCATTCTTCCATACAAACGTTGTCTGGCGATTACTCAACTGTATGACGATGTACATTCAAAATAAAATTTATGTCAATTTGTTTAATCATTATCTAGCCCTTTATGGAAACAAAACCGTAAAAAAATAAAATATTTGAAAGTTATGAGCGTCGAAAGTTCCATATTTCAAGACTAATTTTAACGCATCTTTGGGCGGCAATAAATACAATAAGAAGAAGGGAAATTGCAAAACGGCCACCATACAGGGATAGATTAGTAATTCAACAATTAAATAATTTTATTTTGGAAATATACATTTAGTAATTTTTTCATGATATCTAGACTCCCAAAGGTATGTTTAAAAAATTTCGCGGGCCCGTTTTCGTCCTAAATCATCATCCATTTCGATAAAAATTTGCAAAAGTGCTAATTTGTACGCGAACTAGCTTCTTACTGCTCATCACACCATCTATCTCTTTCGCACGTGTTGGCGGATGAGATAGCATGCATTGTAACCTCGCGCACAAAATAGTTCGTGCCGTCGACTAGGGGAACCTTAAGCAGCTTCGCTTCAAATCGAATCAAATCATTATTTATTTGCTCTTCAATGGTCGTCACAGGAACTGTGTAGTTTGCCGCACTCAGCCATGATGAGCACATTTCTATCAGTGAATGAATTTACGCAATCAGATCAGTATTTCTAGAGATTAGGATTACAAAGAATAAAAATAATCACTATGATATTGGATTTCAAGAAATACGAGTAGCATAATTATCAATCAATACAGGTGGGCGCTCCAGGGCTACTCGGTCATCAGCTTTTAATTAAATTGGTTTTCAATCCGAAACTATATTTACATATACTTCAAAAACACACTAAAACATCGATATTGCCTACACTACAAACAATATCAGTTCTATTTTAGTCAAGTACCTTTTCAGTTTATCGATAAAACGTCTCGATTTCTCTATATTTTTCACTACACTAGCACTTTGCTAAAGGAAATTTCGCTTGGTGGGCACAAAAGTGGCTTTGTGCACCGACTTGGCAGCTCGTTGGCTTGTCCAAGCAATAATGTGGAGGGTCACTTTGTAAATGTTATTTTAAACTTGGCCTCTGCGTTATAAAATTAGTAAAGACATTGCTATGATTAAGTTTAGTTATGTTAAATAAGTTTTTGGGACTTATATACTGGTTTTTGTTTGAGTATCAAATACTTAATTTGAGTTCTGAGTTCTGCTATATTTTAATTAATTTATTGGCAGTCATCAGTACAAATAATCTTTATTGACATTTTTAAAGCAGTTATTATTGAAGTCTCTGACTCCCGAACTATGCGGACCTGTATGACAGGTGTCAGAAATCAGTGGGCGAACGAAAATGAATTTAATTTGATAAATAAATTGTAGTTCTAAAAACTAAAAAAACACGCTTTAATGGTAAGCATAATGGGACAAACTGTTTAAATTATTGCAATGTCATCGGTCCTTGATAAGTGTGCAAAGTTTCAAATCAATCCAACGTTTTGAAGTGGGTGAAAATCACGTTCAAAGATTCCGTTACATTGATACATAGATACATACATACCAAGCTAATAAAAGCGTGTTAAAAAGAGCTTATAACACAGAACAGAGAAGGCGTTTTTTTTTGTTCTGTGGCTTATAACGTGTTCATTTTGATGATGTTAAATTGTGATTTTATTTTCATGAAAAAGCACTTAAACTTTATGAAATAATATTTTAGTACAACAGGTTAATTTTATTTCTACGTTTTTTTTTTATTTAAGCATTTAAAAGTGTAATATATAGGTGAGATCCCTTTCGCTAATTGGTTTTTCATTACTGGCGACGCAACTGTCCGCAGGAGTCTTTAATCGTCATTAAAAAAATGAATATTTTCTGTTTTATCACACGTATGAAAATACTTACCGACTTTGATCAAAACAGGAAATTTTCGCTCGCACGGACAATGGAATCACAGATATACCGTGACGCAACATTATTAATTGACCACTAATTACTATACCGGGACATGGACTTCTAATTAGTCACGTTAGTACTGGGCAATGCTGCCGCTTTCCAGTAACTGACCTCAATTACTGGTCCGTAGGGCCAGTTTGTAGCCCGAAAATGATTGCATATTAATGAGACAAATTGTCAAACTCACGTTACCAGCTGTATTTGGTTGAATGAATTTTCAACAGTCAATCCAGCATCACTTGATTTGCATCGATAATTGCTTTTCAAGAACCTAGTGATGGACTTCTAATTAGGCACATAGATTTCCAGTAATAAGTTCTAATTACTCAATATCGTATGTGAATTGGAATTAGTGAACAAACTATGTATTAGCTCACGAGTTCCCCCCCGGAGGGTCCCGCATTGTCGAGGCGGGGGGGCTCAGTAGCCGAGGCTTGGTCACCCACGGCGAAGCGAAGAGGAACCCGAGGAAAGGCCGCTCCTCAAGGTTTTTGCCGATAAGCCAACGACGACGTAGCGGCCAACAAGTAGGTTGCGGTGCCACCTGGGTTTGAGGCCGTGGCGGGAGAGGAGTGCTGGTATTGCGGTGCGCCGCTCTCCCTACCTTCCGCGGCCTGGACGGGGTCGCCAACGTCAGTAGGCGGACGCGGTGGGGCTGCAGGGGAGGAGGAGTGTCGGTATAGCGTTGGCCGCTTTCGCTATCACCTGCGGTCGAAAAATAGTAGGTGGCGGGGCCATTGACCTTAACCCGTCACAAGGGGACCAATCGTGCCATACACGGGGTCGTCTGGCGCCCATGTGGTGATTTGGTCCCTGGGGTGGTCATGACGTACAGTGTGTTCTGGTGCCCCGGTGTTGGGGGGTACTCCCAAGAGGAGGGTCCGGTGATGGACAGTCGCGGTGGGTTCGCGGCTTACGGGTTTTAGCAGAGAGCGGTCAGGCGGTCAATTGTTCAAGAGGTCAGATTTGCGTTTGAGCGAGCAGTTGCCCACGAACCCAGCTGTCAATATCAAAAATTTGTGTTCCGATCATCATCCTTTTAATGTTCCCACTGCTGGGACACAGGCTTTCTCTCTGTGAGAGGGAATGGGCCGTAATCCACCACGTGCGGGTCCAGTGCGGGTTGGTAAGTTAAGTTAAGCGTAATTAGTGTTAATAATTGTTCCTGCATTGTTCATTCACTGAGAAAGCGCATTCTTATTTCTGTCATACACTGACCCGCTATTTTCACGTCTATACAAAATAGGTAAAGTTGGGTGTCGCATACAAATATAATGGTGTAATGATTTTCTTCATAGTCAGTTTCGTGCAAGCATACTATAGTACAGATGACAAAAGCGATAGGTATACACATAGACCGGGTAACTAGAATGACATACCTAGCTGGGTATTTAGTAAATCAATTCATACATGTGCTGAAACTTTGACGAAGCATGTTCGAGTATTCTAAGTAATACGTAATGAAATAAGTATTTGCAAATATACAACACTGTCTATAAGTACTTTATAAAATAAACCGTACTGTGTCGCGGAGAAGTGCATTTTCTACAAAATTCTACAAATTATTTTGACTTGAATTAAGTGACATTTTATTCGTTATGTTTTCCCAGTTCTGAACTTCTTCAGTGGTCCTATCAGCTTCTCTCCGCTCCAATGCACAGACAGACATTAGCTATATTGTCAGCGAAGTGCAAATAACTCTTTGTTTTTGGAGTGAAAACTTTTTAAGGGGCACTTTGCGCTTTTCCTGAACGGTGTATGAAACTGAAATGTCACGGTCGGGTCAGTGATGCTGAATTAGGTATGTTAGGGTCCAGTTGTCATCAGCTGTCTTCAGCCACGTCGAGCGCTAACATGGAGTGTCGTTTAAAAATATGTTTTATAATTATGTATTTATAATCAGTGTGATATTCAAAGTCAAAGACAAATATATTTATTTCTATTAGGCCAGTAAGCGACACTTTTGAACGTCATGCATATATGAATTAAAATGTACAAGTAGTAAAAGTTGATTCTACCGTGCATTCGGTAAAGTAGCTTGTTATATTTTTCTTGTATACTGTTACCGACTATTTGATACTTTGTTTACAAATATACAATAACACACGTGTATTATTGTAAACTGCCCGTTCAAATAAATACGCGTGTGTTATTACATATTTTGTGTTGTGCTTTAATAAAATCTTTCACTTCTATCGTGGGGTCGTATTCCTCTTTTGTAATTGCCTACACTCCTAACTCTTTCATTGACTGTACCTATCCATGTCTACGTATGTGCATATGTGTGCATGATCGTGCATACTAGTGAGCGTATGTGTATCTTCACGTTACGCTGTCTAATAAATAATTTATAGTGAAACGTACCAAATAGTTGATCAAATTATTTCACGGTTGGCATCAAATAGCGGTCTCACAATATTTTAGTTGAATATGAAGAGTTTTTAATGCTTTGTATTCAAGTATTGTGTTTGTGAATATCATTTCGTGTTGCCGGTCGTTAACTTGTGTGTTTTATTATTATTTACTTCGTGATTGTACATACTGACACAGGGGTAACTGTTTTCTGAGACTGCATAGCATGTTAAGTTAGTGGTTGTACAATAAGACAACCTTTAACTTAGAATCATTCGTGAAGTTTCAAAAAGCATAATCTTCTGCTTAGCATTTGAGCAGCTGAACACAATGTACGTTTTACAAGGTGTGACTGTCAATTTCAAGTTTCTAAAATGTTACAGAAGACTTCGAAAAATTCAGATCATCATCATCTGCCTAGCCTTTTTCCCAACTATATTGGGGTCGGCTTCCAGTCTTACCGGATTCAGCTAAGTACCAGTGTTTTACATGGAGCGACTGCCTATCTGACCTCCACAACCCAGTAACTGTGTAACACGGTACCCCTTGGCAAGACTGGCGTCAGATCTCAAGCTTCTGACTACCCGTAACGACTGTCAAAGATCTTCAAATGACAGCCGGGACCAACAGCTTAAAGTGCTTTCCGAGGCACGGAGGAAAATCGGTATGTTGAAAATGGTCACCCATCCACGGACCGACCTCGTCAAGCGTTGCTTAACCTTGATGATCGTCCCGCAAAATTAAGATGAAGCAAAGATTTTTAGCTTAGAATCATTCATGAAGTTTCAATAAGCATAATCATCTGCTTAGCAATTGATCAGCTGAACACAATGTACGTTTTACAAGGAGTGACTGTCAATCTAAATATTCTACAATGTTACAGAAGACTAAGCAAAACTAAGATAAAGCAAAGATTATTGTTAGAGAAAAAACAAACAATAAAAAAGTTTTGACGCCTTGTTCAGATTTTACGGTAACTTAAACAATACAAAGCCGACATTTCTCCATAATCAGTTTTTAATCTTAGATCATTCTAATTTCGATCACGATTAAGACTCAAGAGACCATTCCATTCATTCAAATCGTTCTTACATAAGAAGGTAACGGGCTCACTGACCGACTCGCGATTTAATGAGCACCATCATTATTCACGCACCATCGAAGAATTTGTAGGACAATGCCGCAATGGAAATCGAACATAACCAGCAATGTACATCGATGCGTAAATTAAGTAGTGTTATGTAACTGACCGAGGTGTCGGTAAGATTGTGAGCTGAATTTAAATAGTTTGAAAACTTGATCAACCTTGATAGGCTTGTTGGGCATTTTGTGCCAAAAGTTTTTACTAAAGATAAATTAGGTTTTGTTTATCATGCCCTAAAATTAAGTTTAGACGTCTATCTTCAAACAAAAGATTACTCGCTGTGATCGAGAGAGATTTCTGAAATGTTTCCTGAGGCGACGGTTTTCTTTTGAAGTCCTGTTTGCGTTGTAACTTTATTTGTTCTACAGTCTTGACTAAAGAAAAATGAACAACTTGACAAAAGAGATCGAATTTAAAAACTGTCTGGTTTAAAATAATATTTCATGTTAATAAAGGAGTAACGAGGTGTCGTTACTTTCAAAGATCAATCAAAGATGGCAGACAGAATACACTCGCGGCCAGATTTATTGCACAACAAAATTAACACTAAAATACAATCGTCATTAAAATAAACTGCAGTTACACAATAAAACAGCTATTTACATGCATAACACATAAATATGTAGTTAAATACAATCGCTTTTATTTCTGTAATCAAATCATCACATTCACGACTTATTACGAGCATTAAACTGCTATTTTTATACTTTCGCCAAGTTTTTATAACGGCTTAATGAATTGCTGTCATATCTGACGCGAATGTGTACGAATTAGAAGCTATTACTCTTGTTATATAAATGTTTATATGCGATTGTGAACACGATATGAATTTACGGTGGAATGTTAGATGTTTTTAGCCTGAAATGCAGTCGGTAGTTAGTAAAACGTAGCTTGCCAGTTTTAAACACGAAATTAACCGAATAAAAATGCTGTAAGTGAGTGTGGATGAGAATATCTAGCGTGCTGTAAAGCAACAACAGTTCAATTATTTAGAATGCTACTAAATAATTAGTTATAGTTTGCAACGTAAAGGTTGTTATGCTGTGCGAGTAACTTTAGTAACACTAGTATACTAACGTAAGTTATTAAGTGGTGTATAGTTATTGAGGTCTACTGAAATGACCATAGAAATTAGGGATTGGTAATTTTTTTGTACATAAGTGTAGACTTACAATTGGCTGACTGTCGAATTTTTCTGTTCGTGGTCTGTTTGTTTTTAATCGACTTTCGAAAAAGGACGAGGTTCTATGTTCGACTTCTTGTATGTTTTTTTATGTATGTTCACCGATATCTCCGTCAATTGTGGACCGATTTAAAAAAATCTTCTTTTGTTTGAAAGAGTATGTTTCGAAATTGGTCCCATTTTAATTTGGTGAAGATCTGATGAAGATCTTCGAAGATATACAACAGAACTCTTCAATAAATAACGGCAAATCTCTCGGGACTGCTGCAATCGCATGTCTGTTTAATGTTTATACCATTTCATAACATAACATCACGCCAGTACGCTTTTAAGGGGTAAGCAGTTCTCTCATTTGATCGGTTTTGTTCAAGTTTCATGATATTCGGGTAATCTATTCTGGCGTTATAGGAAAATTACTAAACAACTTGCCTATTAGGTAGGTACAACTAAAAAGTGAAAAATCAAAAAACTTTTTTACAAAAAAATACTACCGACTTCCAGAAAACTACAAAGTGAAAAATAACTTTATTTTTGGAAGTCCATAAAGCAAAAAGATGGTACCTACGAAAGACACCGACTTCCAAAAATAAAGTTATTTTTCACTTTGTAGTTTTCTGGAAGTCTGTAGTATTTTTTTGTAAAAAAGTTTTTTTTTAGCTGTAAGTCTTCCATGTTATCTAAATAAATAAATATGTTGTGCACTATATATACTGTGTATAGAAAAACATATTATTACGCCAAGTTATGTGAATTGACGGAAGAGTATGACCTAAGAATATCAGGCGATAAATAAGAAATTAATAGAAGGTAAATGAAGATTAAAATCGTAAAATTAAATATTAATTGGTTGTAAAATAAAATCTTTAATCGATAAAGTTAGCTTAGATAACATAAAGAAATGTACAGACCTAATTGCTGCTTCACGTAATATCGAGTAGTTACGCGTAAAATGTGTATTATTTGAAGACATAATAAAAACAACAAGCAATTTTAGTATAAAACTCAACAAAAAGAACAAAGAAAAAATACTTGGCAATAATTGTTTTCAAAACAATAATTTTAATTGAATAAAAATAAAACTCTCGTTTCTAAAGTCTCATAAAACTATTTTATTAAAAAAAAACCGTTTATAAATTGTATAAAATGGAAAAATGCGGTTTAATAAAGTGCGAGAAAATCCGGGAGCAATGATCGGACCCTTGCCTGACCTTTACTGGAACCAAAGTATTGAAGTAATATGCTTGTCAACAACCTATCCAGGAGATAGAGCTAGATGACCTTGCAATCCTTACTAATATTATAACAAATGTAATTCTGTCTGTCTGTTACCATACAACTTTTCACGCTTAAGGGCATATTCACATACGCTTTGGTGCCGTAAAACGGTTACTTTCTAAAGCATACTCCTTAGTAACGGCTAGGTTAAAAGGTTTGAAAAAAAAAATGTTATTGATTCATGTACATTATTTTTAACACAAGATTTTTTCGTGTTACTAATAGTTTTGCTTTAAAAAAATAATTAACAACAAGATATTTTGTCGCAACTTTTGGAAACTGATCCAAAACGACTTGGATGTTTAAAAATATTTTTACACAGAAAAATTGATGGCTGGAATTTCTTCATAACTAACATAGCATATGTAAATCAAATAATATTTTGCAAACAAAACTGTTCAAAAGGAGGTTCAATATTGATATTTTGGCATCGATCGGGCGCATGGCCAGTACTGCGTTAACATTGGGGCGTTTATATCGCCTTAAATCGCTGAACCGATTCAGATAAAACTTGGTATGGAGATAGTTTGAGATCCTGGGTTTTTTATCCCGGCAATCATCCTTAAGGATGATTTCCACGCACAATGGACCAAAGTCTAATAATAAGAGAGTCCTCCCAAGTTTGTATGGTGAACCAATAATTTTTCAAGTAAGAATATTATGGATATTCCAAGTACTACGAGGACGAAGTCGCGGGCAACAGTTAGTAGAAAACCAGATCTTGGTCTCCCAACATCATTAACTTGGCTCGATTTCATAGGTGCACTTACACTGATTAAATTGTTCAGAAAATGAAATGTCTGCCTGATGAATGGTTTCCAGAGATAAAATTATATTTGACTGTTTCATGCTATCGAGTTTTTAGAAAATAAAAGTGTATTTTTTCTAGCTGAATGTGTACAAAGACTATTTATATTGATTGTTAGAATTTTACGAGCAATAAAAACTTGCTTTTACTAAATGAAAAGGTTCTATGGAGAAAAGTCACGTTGTTTTTTGTTTTATTGGTTGCTTTAGAAAGTACAGACATTGCTAATAATAGACAATATTACCATCTACTCTTGTCATGATATGATTTTTTTTTAAATAGCTTTTTATCGTGGCGTCGCTTCCAACGAAGATTTTTTTGGGATTTAAAGTAGCGTATCACATCACATCATCAGCCTATTAATGTTCCCACTGCTGGGACACGGGCCTCCTCTCTGTGAGAGGAAATGGGCCATTATCCACCACGCGGGCCCAGTGCGGGTTGGTGGATGTCACATGTCTTCGAATTTTTGGTTCTTGGACATGCCGGTTTCCTCACGATGTTTTCCTTCACCGTTTTGAGAGCAGTGGTGTTGAAATAATTTACACAAAGTAAAGCGCCTGCCTGGGCTCGAACCCACGACCTACAACTTGTAAGTCGCAGCCGATACCACTGGGCCACCACTGCTCTCAAGTAGCGTATGACACTCAGATATAATGTAGCGGTATATCAGCGATGATAAGAAAATCGCAATTCTTTAAAATATGACAAAAGTAGTGAAAAGCTTATTTACATAGATAAAAATTACTCAGTGTATCAAATACTCAATTGTCGATCAAGAAAGCATCAAGGCTTTTGAAATATGATGCTACAGAAAGATGCTGCGTATCTCGTGGACGGCACACAGGACCATATTGCCCGTTAACCTGGTGACAACTTACTAAAGGCAATTGTTACTAGCAAAGTCGAGGGTATATCGCCTTGAGGCAGTAGTCTTATATGCTGGTCAGTCCAAATCCGAAGCTCGTTGTATATCAAAGCCTCAGAAGCCGTGCATGTTGCTGAGAATAGGAGCAAATGGAGAATCATCAACAAAGAGAAAGTTTTGAAATCATGATGTGGTCACGACCCCCAGCATTGAGGAAACGACGCAATTAAATCATTTTTCAACACACTTGCTCATAAAGTGGCTCTAATTTCACCGCAATTAGGCATATAATGATACCTGTAATCAAACTGTGACTTTTTCATTGCTATTATTCACAAGTGAGTTATAGTTTTTTTTTTTAATAGATTCCTGCCTTCATTTTAAATACTTTTAAATTAAAATAATTTTAAAAGTGTCACAAATCAATCCAATGAAAATTAATAAAATAAGTCATTAATTCTAATTCAGTTAAAATTGAAGTATTTTCAATATAATACAATATAACACTGTTAATCAATTAAAAGTGTCCCATTCGACATTAATCCCTTTCTATTCCTGTTACGGAAGTAGTACTTACTATATCCATAACATGATATGGGTAGTAATTACTATTTCCATGATATCCATTAAATACATAAAATGTGGCATAGCTTCTAGTCAAACAATTCAGCAAAATGCTAGAACCTAACATATTGCTTGCTCATTTCATGCAATTTCGTATTCAACTAGATAATTTCAACTTGTACGTGTTTAATAAATAAAACTTGCCCTCAAACATAACTTTTGTTTCTCTGCAATAAAGAAAACTTGAAATTCCCCATTTTGTACGTGGCTAAAACGCTATCCGAGAAAAGCTAAAAAAATTAGTCTATGGCCGATCGCCATTGTTAGATGCGCGCGCATAGGAAAACGATTAATTTACCCCGCCATTGCGAAAAAAAAATTCACAACTCGTTTTCAATGTTGAAATTTTTTTATTTTGTGTTATTTTTTTCACAAATTAGTTGAAAAACGTCGTATGATACACGTGTGTATTGATGATTACCGTCCTCGGCTCTCTTAAGACCCTCACCTAAAGGCTCGGGGCTCAATGGTGCCTCAGCGGTAATCACCAACATAACGCACTTGTACCATAATGTACTATAATAATATTAGTTCACAAGTTTAGCCAAAACGGTATACTGCGAACATAATTTATAAAATGTCACAATATTTTTCCACACACTGTAATTAGTTATCCAGCATATTTTAGAATACTTAAGCGACATACGCAACCGTATGCGTTTCCCTTAGGCGATTGCAATAAAGTAAACATTACTTAACGCACTGGACTTGGCAAGCTTAGCTAAGATGGCTAAATATTGCCTGGTCCAAGCGACCGGTTGACAGTTGCCTCTTACGTGGTGTTCGAATATGTGCTTCTGAGTATACAGTTTAAGTGATCTTGAGGACACTTGGTTGAGTCTTAGAGTTTACTTGAGTATGCAGTGTGCAAGCAGGATAACTAAGTTTATGAACTTTTTAGAAACTGACGAATACTTGTGGTCTCTATAAAAATATACGGCATAGAGAGGGTTTTTTTAGGGTTCCGTATCCATAGGATTAAAACGGGACCCTATTACTAAGACTCTGCGGTCCGTCTGTCTGTCTGTCACCAAGCTGTGTCTCGTGAACCGTGATAGCTAAAAACAGTATACAATAAATATTTAAGTGGGGCTTTCATACAATAAACATGTTTTTTTTTAAATTTAATCGGTAATGGTACGGAACCCTTCGTGCGTGAGTCCGACTCGCACTTGGCCGGTTTTTTTTTAAATGTCTGCGTTTGGCTATACCAACTATTAATAATGTAAAGAAGAGAAGATTTGGTATCCTTCAGAAAACCATGTCTGTTTTCATGAAAGACAAATAATTTATCTAGAATAATCTATATACCTTCATGTTCGAGATGGCGCAAAAAAGAGTGTTTGGAAAAACATGAGAGAGGCCATGTCCTAGCACTGGATCATTCTAAGTTACAGTTACAATTGTGAACGTATAGGTCGTATCTATAAGTTTGTGCTCCATTCGTGTACCTAATTGCTGCAAGGCGTTCCAGTGCGAGGATACACGAACAAATGAAATACACAAATGAAATGAATTCTAAACTAAACAAAAAAACCAAGTACTTATTGCCCTTAAGAAATCTTCGAATAGTACATTTTCCGTTTCTCTTTCCCAGGATGGAAGAAAAAATAGAAAAGATGTAGAAAGTTGTCATAATGAGAAACAGTTGAGAGTAACTACGAAGTTTCCTGTTTAAGTTGTACATAAGCCAATGAACCGAAACATTGAGAATGATCTCGGGAAACCTGTCGCCATCTGTTAGGTTACAGTTAAGTTGGAAATAAGTTAGATTAGAGAAATTCTGATAAGGTGGCAGCTTGACGTCTGCCATTTAAATTCTAGGTTAAATAGACAGCCTCATAAGTTCAGTTATAATGATAACCTTTCAATTCGTAGAAATTGTAAGAAAGTACGGAAGAAAGAAATAAAGAAAGATAGAAAGAAGTAAAGAAAGAAATTGAATTTAATCTCTCTCGTCTCATCATCTTAACATTTCACTGGTTAAGGGTACCTACACTAGTCGACGGCACGAACTATTTTGTGTGCGGGGTTAAAATGCATTTTATATCAACCGAAGAGATAGATGCTGTGATGAGCAGTAGGAAGCTAGTTCGCGTACGAATACATACTTTTGCAAATTTGTAGCGAAATGGATAATGATTTAGGACGAAACCGAGCGCGCGAAATTTTATAAACAGACCTTTGGCAGTCTAGATATCATGAATAAACGACTAAATCTATCTGTTCAAAATAAAATTATTTGCATTGTTGAACTACTAATCTATCCCTGTATGGAAGCCGTTTTGCAATTTTCCGTCTTCTTATGGTATTTATTTGCGCCCAAAAATGCGTTAAAATTAGTGTCGAAATGTGGAACTTTCGACGCTCATAACTTTCAAATATTTTTTTTTTTACTTTTTCGCTTCCATACAGGGCTAGATATTGATGAGACAAACTGATATCACTTTTTATTTTGAACGTACAACGTCAAACAGAGGAATAATCCCTAGACTACGTTTGTATGGAAGAATTTTCGACTAGTGTAACCTTAATTCTAGACGAGCGTGCTCCCATCATTGATCACATCACAGATAATTATAATACTACAGAAACCACTTCATCGCTTACCATCGGGTGATATAGTGGTCATTTGCAAGCCTAAAAACCGGCCAAGTGCGAGTCGGACTCGCGCACGCAGGGTTCCGTACCATTATCGCAAAAAGCGGCCAAAAAATCACGTTTGTTGTATGGGAGCCCCACTTAAATATTTTTTTTTCTGTTTTTAGTATTTGTTGTTATAGCGGCAACAGAAATACATCGTCTGTGAAAATTTCAACTGTCTAGCTGTCACGGTTCATGAGATACAGCCTGTTGACAGACAGACAGACAGACAGACAGACAGACGGATCGCGGAGTCTCAGTAATAGGGTCTCGTTTTTACCCTTTGGGTACGGAACCCTAAAAATCACCCTGGTTCTTGAAAGCTTTTCAGGATTGGATGTTTGTGAGCTACTATTGCTATCAGTTAGAGCTGCATTGTAAGGCCCATGTAAGAACCCATATTTGTTATTAGCAGAAAGGAGGACGCAGCTGCTCATCCTCTTAAAGTAATCCCTTAATTAGTTTATACAAACAGAACTGGTGAGAAAGGGGATAGCTGGCTTTGCCGGACATTATTAGAAACAAATGAGGATCTTAGTTTCTTGGTTTATCTGTAGTAATATCTTAAGCTGAAACCAGCAAAGTTGTTTGCTTGTTTAAATTCGTCACTTTTAGAAAGCTAACTAAAGTGATTGCGAGCCATAGGCTTTTTTTATAGCCAGACAAAATGGACAGCTGCTCATTTGAGTTAGGCTACGGGAACGAAACCGCGTGAATAAGTTAGTAACATTCTCACCAAACTGTTGGGCTGCCCTAAAGTCGTTACGGATGCGCTAGGCACAAAACGGTGCTTTTTTACCCGACTGCCGAAGGAGAGTAATGTGTTTATCAGTCTATGTATGTATGTATGTTTGTTCCAATGTGGCGTTCTAGAGAACAAACGCGTTGGCCAATTTTGATGATTTTTACGTCAATCGATTGGTTTTAACCCTGCGAATATCACTGGCTACATTAAAATAGGCGACTAGAAAAATGGCAGATTTTGGGCGCCATATTGTGGAGACTCAATTTTTTTTTTTTCTTTCACACTCTTCATGTGGGGTATCAAAATAAAGAGTTATAATAGGTGATTTCAAAAATGTAAAACACTTATATGTTTAAATGTACCTAATTCAAAAAAAAAAAAACATTTTTTATAAAAAAAAAGTAATAAAAAAATATCCGACTGCTTGAAAAGCGAACTAAAAAGACGTACTTACACAAGAATCGCTTTTTAGCGGTCGGGTTTTTTGATTTAATTAATTATCTTTTTTTGTATGAGATTTACTACTGCGCACCCATTGTAGCTACCTTCAGGGCGGCTTAGAAGTTTGGCGAGAACTATACTTTATGAAGACTGTGTTCATTCCATATTCAAATGTTTTGATGCTACAACAAAGCAAATGAAACTTATTATGATGCTGAAGATAAGCTATCTATACTAAAATTATAAAAGATTTATATTTTTGTAAGTAACGAATAAACTTAAAAACTACTGGACCGATTTCAAAAATTCTTTCACCGTTGGGAAGCTAGACTATTCCCGGGTAACATAGGCTACTTTTTATCCCTGTATTCCCACGGGAACGGGAACTACGCGGGTGAAACCGCGTGACGTCCGCTAGTAGTTCAAAATTCAATGCGTTGTGTTTTGTTCAAGTGGAGCTCGTCCCTAAATAATAACAGCCGCACTGGTCGACTCTCAACGATAAGCAACGCTTGACGAGGTCGGTCCATGGAAGGGTGACCATTTCAACATACCGATTTTCCTCCGTGCCTCGGCAAGCACGTTGTCCCGGCTGTCATTTGAAGATCTTTGACAGACGTTACGGGTAGTCAGAAGCTTGAGATCTGACACCAGTCTTGGGGGTACCGTGTTACCCAGTTACTGGGTTGTGGAGGTCAGATAGGCAGTCGCTCCATGTAAAACACTGGTACTCAGCTGAATCCGGTAAGACTGGAAGCCGACCCCAATATAGTTGGGAAAAGGCTACGCAGATTGATTGTGTTGTTCAAGTGACCAAAGCATACATGACGAACCCACTAATCCAGTTGTGTTTGAATTGCAAAAATAATGGCAATACAACAACCAGTTTTTACAAATATTCAAGTTTTATACCGTTCCATAATTAATGATATCGATTAGCATAACAGCTATTCTGTCCATCGTCTTTATTTTATCGATTTTCTTATCTTTTTTGTTAATTATAAAATACTAGCTGTTCTCCGCGGCTTCGCTCCCGTGGGCCACCCTACAGGACCCGTTTTTGGGATTAAAAAATAGCCTATGTCACTCAGGAATAATGTAGCTTTCTATTGGTGAAAGAATTTTTTAATTCGGTCCAGTAGTTTCGGCGCCTATTCGGTATAAACAAACAAAAAAAATTTTCCTCTTTATAGTATTAGTATAGACTAGCTTCGCCCTGTGGTTTCGACCGCCGTTAAATAATAATATACTGATGTAAAATAGCCTAATATTACATTCCTCGAGAATAAGGCTATCAAGCAAAAAATAAAATTCTATTCCGACCGGTAGATCTAGAGATTAACGTGTGTAAATAAACGAACTCTTCAACTTTCTTGTCATCATCATCTGCCTAGCCTTTCCCCAAATGTATTGGGGTCGGCTTCCAGTCTTACTGGATCCAGCTGAGTACCAGTGTTTTACATGGAGCGACTGACTATCTGACCTCCACAACCCAGTAACTGGGTAACACGGTACCCCTTGGCAAGACTGGTGTCAGATCTCAAGCTACTGACTACCCGTAACGACTGTCAAAGATCTTCAAATGACAGCCGGGACCAACGGCTTAACGTGCTTTCCGAGGCACGGAGGAAACTCGGTATGTTGAAATGGTCACCCATCCACGGACCGACCTCGTCAAGCGTTGCTTAACCTTGATGATCGACCCGTGCGGCTGTTATTATTTAGCCACGAGCTCCCCAACTTTCTTGTATTAGTGTAAAAAGATTGGAATAATCTAATAGTTCAAGTCCATCCGTTGAAAGATAAGAAAACTTTGATACCTACTAAGTACCGTTTCATAAAATCCATAAAGTTCTACTCTATCTTGAGACCTACTTTGGAATTCATGGGCTAAGTTGAAGATTTATCGGTGGCCATTCCAGTGTTAGAAAATTGAGTTTCAGATATTGTTTTAAAAATAAAATATGGAAAGTGGAGAAGAAAAGCTTCAAGACCTTCTGTTTTTGAGTTTCTGAAGTTAGTTTTTGGAGTTCCGTACCCAAAGGGTAAAAACGGGACTCTATTACCGCGGTCCGTCTGTCTATCTGTCACCAGGCTGTATTTCATTTACTGTAATGTACACAGAATAAAATAAATATTTAAGTAGGGCTCCCACACAACAAACGTAATTTTTTAGGCAGTTTTTCGCGATAATGGTACGGAACCCTTCGTGCGCGAGTCCGACTCGCACTTGGCCGGTTTTTTCTAAGATTTATGAAGGAAAAACCTTTTTAAGATACACAGCTGAGTCCTGTGATAGATATAATCCATTTGATTAGCAAGCCCTTATTACATAGTTGAGTTTTCTCCCGGATATAATCCTCTTGATAAATTGAAGAAGACACCAAATACCAAAGTAATATAGTTACAAAATCCGGCCAAGTGCGAGTCGGACTCGCGCACGAAGGCTTCCGTACCATTATCGCGAAAAACTGCCTAAAAATCACGTTTGTTGTGTGGGAGCCCCACTTAAATATTTATTTTATTCTGTTTTTAGTATTTGTTGTTATAGCGGCAACAGAAATACATCATCAGTGAAAATTTCAACTGTCTAGCTATCACGGTTCATGAGATACAGCCTGGTGACAGTCGGACAGACAGACAGACAGACAGACAGACGGATCGCGGAGTCTCAGTAATAGGGTCTCGTTTTTACCCTTTGGGTACGGAACCCTAAAAATATTCATACTACGTAATCATTAAAAATTACCTACCTAAAAATGGCCGCGCACGACCTAGTTCAAGTCCTTATAATTATAGACATAACTTTACATACCTACTTCAAAACAACATCGTGCAAAAAAAACAAGTAACATAACTGTACAACAGTCGTAAGTTCGTAACAGATTAGATAATCGTGTGTGTACGTATAAATGAACGCAAGTGTAATAAGGAAACTCTCGGTGTTCTCAGTCAAACTTCCCCTCATCTTCTGCGCATGGGCAGCTTGCTTCACTTTCACTCACTATGAGCTAAGTTACCTAGCCGTGACATAACGTGTGATACCAGTAATACTACCTTTTTGTGCTCATATAGGGACTTATTACATGTGGGTTGGTAATTCTGGCCCGATGTGTTCTTAAATTGAAAATGGAAAAAAGAAAAAATGTGTTCGAAATTGAAAATAATTAAAAAAAACATTTAAACTCCAATTTCAAAACCAGCTTTATTGAATAAATAAAGCTGTTTTTAAAACTCCAATTTATGAAGTTTTTGCAAGAAAAATTAGGTACGGTTGGTACCTAATCGATAACTATATCTTCGCAGAACTTGTCAAAAAAATAGAAGCTGCCTTTTTTGCCATATTTATTTACATAATTTGAGTTGCATCGGATCAAATTACAACAAAAAAATACTAGACGTTATTGATTTCTTAATTTATTTTTATAGTACGAGTAGGTACCATAGTGTTCACGTCTCCATACATCTTGGTCAGAAACCGCCATTAGTTCTAGTATGATCTTTAGAAGGAATAATATACAGAATATTGTCTGGATTGAGTGAATTTATTGCACTGGTTCCATATTAAAAAATCATCTTATTCTCGGCTGAAAACAAGATATTTTGCGAAAAAAAATACCTGCCAATTGGCCGTAAAGTAAATTAAAATAAAAAGAAATAAAAGAATACTTACGCGTAAAAAGATCCGTCACCGTTGACAACACACACTTAAAAAATCAAGTTCGAATTTTAAAAAACCGTTCTAATGATGGCGGCGTCTGTTTGTGGCGCGTTCGCGATGTACAACTGCGGAATCGTCGTCAGCGCAGGTGAATGTGCACGTCACACCACCACTTCGGTTTCGCGTACTATCAACCGCGTGTAGATGCTCCTTCCCTTCTAGAATATTATGCTTATAAAGGGCCTTCTTAATTTTCCAGGATTACACCACTTGTTATGTACGTTGAACTTTGCCTATTCGAATGGACGATTGTTCTTGCTATGCGTCTCCCATTTTTATTAGGCTTTTTATGCACTTGTAAGTTTTGTCGTTTGTTGTTGCTAACTGTACGTTTTCTAAGAAATAAAAGCTTTAAAGTCACTGGGCATAAGTGTGGTTTTCCACTTTCTGTGTTTAAAAAAATCATAGCTTTAAGTTAATAAATGCACTCTTTTGTTTTGTGAAATAAACTTTTAAAACAAATAGCTGGTCCATCAAATTATTTTAGAAAAAGAATGTAAGTAATGTTCGAATTGATAAATGTTGCCATTTCACAAAAACTTCACGGTTCATAAACAAGATGATGAATGACAGAGCACGTTTGCCTTCGCGACTGCACTCCGGTTAGTCGTGTGTAATTATTCAGACTACCCAGCTATTTCAACATTGAAAGAAAGCTTTTTGCACAACAAGCGCGCTGCACTTTGTTTTTTCTTTAGAAGTCTCTGCACTAAATGAAGCACACCAAAACTATTCCTCGAAACGCGCCAACAATGAAACGTAAAGAAGAACATGAATTATCATCAATATCATCATCATCAATACATATAATAAATCTGTAGAAAAATATTTTTTTTACATCGAAAACATTTCCAAAAAAAATAGCCAGGGTGTTAAAGGATAACCAACAGAACCCATTTCCAGCATTTTTGGAAATTTTGTTTGTTTATTTGTGCACGCATCACGTGAAATGTACGAAACCAATGTAGATAACTTTAATACATAAAAATTGTGCGTAACTTGAAGAATTACTTAGTTTTTGTTTCATCGCAATCGGTTCACTCTATCAAAAGTTAGATGAATTTAAAGTGTTCAAGAAGTAAAATTATCACAGCACACGCAATTCAGTTACTCGGACAGTTGAACTCGCTATTCGATAGATGGCGTTGTGCATTTAAAGTCATTTTCTGAATTGCGGTGTTAAGATTCTACACGAAAGAATGACGCTAGAAAAAAAAATGGTATGTAGTTTGTAGGTCGTAGGCAGGAAGGTAAGTAGGGTAGGGTTGGTAGGCAGATGACGGGAGCGAAGCCGCGGGCACAGCTAGTTCGTAATAAATTATATCGATAGACGTTTCAAAATGTAACTGTCCTAATTAATTATTTATTAAAACTACCAGGAAGGCAGAAATTAACTGGAACTAGGTATTTCAGAATTACTACTTAGCTCAATAATGGTAAAAATACAGGTTTTGAAATTTAATCATTTGTTGTTTTGAAAAGTACTTACAAGCTTTTGTTGAACTCGTTTCTGTTTATTTGTCGTACGGGTAATTTATAAGCAAAGTGCGTGTAAAAGCTGATCTTTGAAAGTACAGATTGGATTCCAAAAAATACTTCATTGATAGAAATCACAGAAAGAAAGAAAGAAAGCATTTTTTGTCAACTGTAACAGAATATAAACAAGTACAAATTAGCTCTGTGGCATAACATTACTTCAGAGAGAGAGAGTGCTTACGAGGCTTCTTTTATAGCAGAAAATGTATGACCATGGAAGCAAAGCCTTGGGACATAACTAGTTGTAAATAAATGAGTGAGAGGCTAAATTTAGCACCACTCGGCTGTCCAAAAAAAACTTTCTTCGAAGTGACTATTATTGGATACTTGAAAATTAATTAAAGATTGCCTGATAAACGAGTTCCTCTTCTTTTTCAACAGTTCAGCAGGGAAATAAATATATATGTTAATGAACCTTTTTACTTGTCCACGCATATATGGTTTTGACACTGCAGCACTTTGCCAGGAATGCGGCATACCCTTTAGTTCGAAGACAATAAAAAGGCCCAGCCAAGTCACTCGCCGAGTGACCGACCTTCACTTAGCAGAGGATCTTCAAGGTAAAAAGAACAATGTTGACTTAACAATTATTTTGAACAGCCAAAGGTATTGGAACGAAATTGGTGTTAACATTGTTGGTTGTAAAATTCTCTTTGGGTTTATTACTTGCTAAATATTGTGAGTCCTAAGATAAAGGGTGCTTATCGACCCTTTTCATCTCGGTACATTCTCCTGCCCAACTTGTATGGCGTAGACTGGGGAGGGAGGCAGTTAGGTTAGCACATTCATGTAGAGATGAAGATAGACTGATGAAAAACGATTGCATATTACAAACAACCAAAAAACAAAAAAAAATACATGGTAAATATCCCGCCTGTGTTAGTAATCATGACAGTTTAATAAATTATATCGATTTCATATTGTTATTTTTCATTGAGAGGAACACGAGCAATGAAATGTCCCTGGGAAAAAATCCCCATCCTAAGTAGTGTGTAAGTGTAGTATTTAGGTCCATGAAAAGTTCATTGGGCATAATCTAGCCGGATTTGCGAAGAATGGCGTACATTAACCAAAATAGTTTTCAACTAGAGGCAATAATGTGACCTTTCATAGAATTTATTTATTTGATTTGATTCGATGGAGAAAATGTACCAAATCGTTTAAAAAAATTAAAATCAATGGGTATCAGAAGATTTTATTTCTCTTCTGTATCTTTTGTTAAAAATGAGTTATTTCTTTAATTTTGCCGTATGTCATTACTACCCAGAATTTGATCCATAATAGTGACACTAACGGATCGTGTAATAATACACAGCGTGTGTATAATTGTCAAAATCAACGGAACCTGGCGAAGAATATTCAGTTTTCAAAAATCCAATGATGCAGTTTTAGTTTTCATCAAAATCGGCTCCGAGATTAATTCAGTTATTTTTAGGCTTCCGTACCCAAAGGGTAAAAACGGGACCCTATTACTAAGACTCCGCGGTCCGTCTGTCTGTTTGTCTGTCACCAGGCTGTATCTCATGAACCGTGATAGCTAGACAGTTGAAATTTTCACAGATGATGTATTTCTGTTGCCGCTATAAGAACAAATACTATAAACAGGATAAAATCATACAACAAACGTGATTCTTTTGCCATTTTTTTGCGATAATGGTACGGAACCCTACGTGCGCGAGTCCGACTCGCACTTGGCCGGTTTTTTTGTTTTACCACATAGTTTCGGATTTGGACCACTTGGACAACTCATCCTGCATACAATTCTTTTTCGAGATTCCCGTGACTCATATTTCGTTTGTGTTCGCCATTGGTATGGTTTCTATACAAAGACGCCCAATGACCTTTAACTTGGCTGGCAAGACTACTTGGGATCTTGTCAAATCAAAAAACTGGATGACTTGTATTTTTTTCCTGGCCTATAGGAACCTATCTCAGGTATTGTGCGTACGGGATAAAAAATTGCAGTAGTTTACTGTCAGTCAAGGATTTTTCTAAAATCGGATCAGTAGTTCCAGAGATGACCTGCAAAGCTACAAACATTTTTAACTTTTATTATTAGTTTTGATAATTTCATAGAAACCACCTATTCATAACTCTATTTTATGTATTCAACCACAGTGAAGCATTAGTTAAGCTTCAAAGTTACTAATAAGCCACTTAAAAGTAATGATTAAAGTTATAGCTGAAACATTGTCAACTTAAGTATATAAATAATAGTTGTTGAATAACACTATTTACTTTTTAGTCACACGTTATATACAACGTTTTCTTTTAAGAAAGCGTTATGTGTCAGCTGCTAGAGTGTGAAATATGAGAGTATTGTACGTTCGTGCTAGTATTTACTTTGCGCTTACAAAAAAAAAAATACGGAGAGCTTCATTAAGGTTACACTAGTCGATAATTCTTCCATACAAACGTAGTCTAGGGATTACGCCACTGTTTGATGATGTACGTTCAAAATAAATAATTATATCAATTCGTCTCATCATTATCTAGCCCTCTATCGAAAAAAGGAAAAAAACAAAAAAATAAGGTTATGAGCTTCGAAAGTTCCATATTTCAACACTAATTTAAACGCATCTTTAGGCGGAAATAAATACCATAAGAAGACGGAAAATTGCAAAACGGCCTCCATACAGGGATAGATTAGTAGTTTAAGAATGCAAATAATTTTATTTTAAAAATACATATTTAGTAGATTTTTCATGATACCTAGACTCCCAAAGGTCTGTTTATATAATTTCGCGCGCTCGTTTTCGTCCTAAATCATCATCCATTTTGCTACAAACTTGCAAAAGTGCTAATTCGTACACGAACTAGCTTCTTACTGCTCATCACAGCATCTATCTCTTTCACACGTGGTGTCGGATGAGATAGCATGCATTTTAACCCCGCGCTATTTTGTGCGCGGGGTTTCGTCGACTAGGGGAACCTTAAAACCACAGTATGAGTAAATGCATTTCGAGTTTTAGAATCCCATCTTCGACTTCTTCATGTCCCTTCCATTCACCGTCAATCCTCATTTATACAAATGTGGATACTGTGCACATTCTGTATTCAAATTTACCATAGAGAATTTGAATTTAGAATCTGCTAATAAATAAGGCCCTAAGGACTTACAACACCCTAAGCTTTTCATAAAGACTCGAGGAAATGTCTGTGAAATATTAAGTACGTATTTTAGGACAATGACACAGATTTCATCAGGTTTTGTCGCTTCTCATTGTCATGGTAACCTGGTAGATAATGCTTTTTTATTTCGGGTAATATAAGAAAATACTTTTTGTGAACAGGACCTACAATATACAGAGTCAAATGATACACTGAAAAATATATCTTAATTCAAGTAGAACAAGGGCGGATATTGGTGGATGGTAAAGGAATATCACCTGGAAAAGTCGTTAAAAAAAATTTGATTAATTTTTTATTATTTTATGGTTTTCGGGCTGTTAACGGGTATGAATGTATGCTCATGGTGGGTTATACATTTCAAATTACTTTAGTGTCATAAAATGGATGATGTAGTTAAGATTTTGAACGAGTGTTCATATACGAGTGTTCTACGTAATATATACGTTTAGATGTTGTATAGACTTTGTTTCAAATGGTGACGTATCTACCTGTGAGTGTAATTCATCATCATCAGTTCAGCTAAAAGACGTCCATTGTGGGCTTTAACTACAAATTCTGATTTAAGAATTCGAAGTTGAGTATTTGTCAATTTCTACTATAGCCTAAAACCTGTCAAAATTTGGCATTAAAACAAAAATGTTAATTAAAAAAATCAATTAACATATTCGCGAGCTGGCTGGCCAAAACCAGATGTATCCTCCGCAGATTTTATTCTTGTTTACGTCTTTTTAGTTCGCTTTTCAAGCAGTCGGGTTTATTGATTTATTTGATCAACATCATTTCAGCCGAAAGACGTCCACTACTGGACATAGGCCTCCCCCAAGTGTCGCCACACTGATCTGTCCTGTGCGTTTTGCATCCACCGGACGCCCGCAGCCTAGACCAGGTCTTCGGTCCACCTAGAGGTAGGTCTTCCAACGCTGCGTCTTCCGGTACGCGGTCACCACTATGGGGAGGACTGTGGGGAGAAATTTTATTGTATTTGTATTGTATAAACTCAATTTGCTTAGTATTATATAACTGCACAGCACGTGTGTGAGTACTATGTACCCAACTGTAAATCTACCATTTACTGTACCCGTGTGTCGCTCGTTGACTTGTGTCTGACCTGGCAGTTGAGTGTATCATGCTCTCTCAAATGTCTCTGATGGTGGCGCGTGTGTTGGATCATCCGGTTCCCTTCATGATGGTTGAGCTGGGTGGTGCCAATTCATGCGTCATGTTCGTGAACGGACGCCGTCAGTTGGGATTGGTCATAACTTAACTGCTTCGGATGTTAATGCTTTTCTAGCATCTATTATATAACTGCACAGTACATGTGTGAGTACTTTTATTACTTTATGCCTGTACGTAGTATAGTGTGTAGTGCTATTCTGGGTGCATTGTCCTCACATATATGAATTTATTAATGTATGTACTTATGTAACAAAATATTGTAAAAAATCATATTTTTTGAAAGAGTAAGTATATAGTTTCTTGTGCATTATTCTCCATAACAAGCTACTTTCCGACTGCACGGTAGAATCAACTTTTATAACTTGTAAATTTTAATGTACCTAACGTTCAAAAGTGCCGCTTGGTGGCCTACTTGAAATAAAATATCTTTGTCTTTGTATCGTCGCGAACATTCGGGCCGCATGTGCGTTACTGCGCGGGTGGGGGTACATCAAAGGGTTTTAGCGCACCAACGGTCGAAATGAACAATGCTAGTCTGACCACGTAGTTCAGACTAGCGTTGTTTATTACGACCGTTGTTTTCGATCGGTTCAGACGCATGTGGGTGGCTGTGTAAAAATGGAGTGGAGCTATGAAATGGTACTGGAATTCCTCCAAAATTTTGAAGCTGAGCCCATCATATGGGATCCGAAAAATGTGAATCACAAAAAAATACATTGTACACAAATGTAGAAGTTAAAAGGAAGTCGTCGTACGTTTGAAAATGATTTCGGCCATCTTGGATTATTGCTCGATATTTCATGCAAAATATCGAAGCCGCAAATATGACCACAGCTTTTATCGCGATAACTTTTTAGTGTCAAAACGTACGAAGCTTCGGCACGCATTACTTCGGGACGTTACACGCAGGTGCGGCCGAAGCATAAGGCTTAGCACGCACTGCGATTTTTATTCGCGCGAATTTTATTCCGTCCATTCTGTGACCTATGGAAATGTATAAAGCTGCACGCACCGCGGAAAAAAATCGCGCTCAAATAGTACAAAAAAATTCGCGCGAATAAAATATTCTATTTATCTATATATATATTTTTTTTAAATCATTTATTTAATGAGGCTTTTTGCGCTGATGCGCCAAGCCAGCCTCGTAAGGTTATACATTATGTGTATTGTACAACCAATAATTAAATTAAAAAAAAAAACCTAAAAAATAAACCTACCTAACATTTCGATGAAATGCAGCGCTCCCAACAATCCAAAGCCACCGAAAAAAGAAAAATCAATTACTTCGTCTCAAAAACACTTCCCTAACAAATTTATAAATTTTAATACTTTGTTCCGAAAGAGGCCTCCCAAGCAATACATTAACTCCACCACCGTACACATCACCGCCAACCGCCTCAAACAACAAAGACCTTAAATCATCGAAAGCACTACATTCCAGCAAAATGTGGTACAAATCATCCAATTTCTGTAAGCAAATGTTACAAAAGGGGGATGGTTTTACACCCATCAAATTTAAAAAGCTATTGGTAGGTATATGACCAGACCTTACTCTAAACGCTAAAATTAAAAGTTCTCTTGAAAGATTACCAACATCAAACCAAGGAATCCGAAGCAGTTCCTGTTGGATAGTTCTATACCACAAACCCTTTCCCGCAGTTATAATATTAAAGTGGTTCTCCCACAAACTAAAACAAAACTTTCTCACACTAGGGATAAGCTCCGTAATATAGGGATTACTGAAAAGAGAAAGTATGTATGTATGTTCCTTATAGACTCCGAAACGGCTGGACCGATTTTAATGACATTTTCAGAGAGTCTTTAGATTGATCCAGCGGATAATCCTGTAGTGTAAAAGTTTGGTGGCAATTGGGGTATTTTTTTCTGAACTTTGAACGGGGGTGAAGCCGCGGGCAGGTGCTAGTTTTAATGTAATTCATTGGATAGGGAAGAGGTTAATTAACACAGATTTTGTAAGTAGAATTGAATCACCACAGCATGTTACCATGCTCGTAGGAATATATTAAACTATTACATCATCATATTTCAGCCCTTTTCTCATTTTACTTAGGGTCAGCGCAACATGTTTTGATCTTTCATTCGCCCCTTTCCCACTTTATCAGATCCCACTGCAAAAATCTGCAGGTACATTGTTTTTGAAGAAACTTGTTTTTCTGGGTTCCGTACCCAAAGGGTAAAAACGGGACCCTATTACTAAGACTCCACGATCCGTCTGTCTGTCTGTCTGCCCGTCTGTCACCAGGCTGTATCTCATAAACCGTGATAGCTAGGCTGTTGAAATTTTCACAGATGATGTATTTCTATTGCCGCTATAACAACAAATACTAAAAAACAGAAGAAAATAAAATATTTAAGTGGGGCTCCCAAACAACAAACGTGATTATTTAGCATTTTTTTGCGATAATGGTACGGAACCCTTCGTGCGCGAATCCGACTCGCACTCTTCTTCTTGACTGTTGAATTGTCAGCAGGATGTCTGGCCGCATCATCATCATCATCAGCCTATTAATGTTCCCACTGCTGGGACACAGGCCTCCTCTCTGTGAGAGGGATTGGGCCGTAATCCACCAAGCGGGCCCAGTGCGGGTTGGTGGATGTCACATGTCTTCGAATTTTTGGTTCTAGGACATGCCGGTTTCCTCACGATGTTTTCCTTCACCGTTTTGGGAGCAGTGGTGATGAAATAATTTACACAAAGTAAAGCGCCTACCTGGGCTCGATCCCACGACCTACAACTTGTAAGTCGCGGCCGATACCACTGGGCCACCACTGCTCCTAAAAATTTCCGAATGTTGAATGTTTTTAAATTTTGTCCTCTCTTTGGTATTTGTCCTGTATCCTATGTGCGTATGGAACATCATCTAGCTCCCAGTTAGCTGCCATTCGTGTTTTGCCACGTTTAGCAGGTAAACTGGCAACACACAGGTTGCGACTGATTGAGAGCTGGCAATCAAAGTATTTTATTTTCCATTCGACTTTCTTTCAAATGACGTTGGTTCAAGGTTGGTTTTTCATTGTTAGGTTAACTATCAAACATATATTTTATGATTTATGTTTAATCAAAAACCCTGATTCTTGCAGATTTTTGCAGTCGGATCTTAGGCTATGTGAACAGTCCCGCTATGTCTTCCTTTTCTTTCATATCATTCCTTACACAATTAATCATTTTGGCCTCTTTTATCCCACATTTGTATTCGAAACTCTTGAAGTCACACGCGTTTCAAATTTATTAAACTACATACTACACATCAGTGTTATCGAGCCATAACACTATTCAAATTACAAAAACTACACCTGTTACCAGTAACACTAGTCGGTTTCAACATTAAATCAACCATCCACCCAGTTAGAAGTTACGAAAGACAAAGCACGGCCGTACTACGAATCTGTTTTATTGACATACAAGTTAACTACGGCCCTGATGCAATATGAAGACGCCAATGATTTAACCGATCGTGCAAAAATGTAAACGATAAATGCACGTAAATTTTTACACTTGAACGCTATTGAAATTTCGCAAGAGTCGAAAATTGTTGAGGAATGTGAACGAACATGTTGATATTTTCATTTGTTGATTGTAGTTCTGTTTGGGAAGGAATATATTTTTGTACAGTACCGTTGTTTGTATAGATATAAAATGCAGAGCGATTAGTGCCGAATATTTTGCAATATATAATGAATGTGTGTGGATTGATGCGCACAGTTCGCAGCAATTATTATAATTGCGTGTACTTTCGGTGCAATTTTATACTTTTCAATTGCTGCTTCCAAGCTAAAGATAGGCACTGCTCCTGCAGTAACCTAATTTAGCCATTGCCTGATTCAGCCGCACAATTGATCGTCACGACAGTCATTGACTGTGCCTACGTATAGTTTGAGCATTGAGCTTTATAGACAAAACAAAATTCTATAACAATGACGATTGTCAAAAGTCCAATTGACAATTTTTACTGTTGATGGAATGATGGCACTTTGTCGAAACCTTCTTGAAGCTCCCGAGTTATTCAGTGTGATCGAGTCTTTAATGCCCGAATTCCGGATGCTCATACTAGAGAAAAAATAACTTGTAAAAATCTAATTGTAGCAATACAATTAGAGGGACAGCACGACACCCACTTCATTGTCAGAGATTTACAACTACCAACTTTGTAAAACTGTTACATGTACTGCAATCTTTTTTTATATTAATAAAAACTATATTATATTATATTACGGCGCACATTACGTTTGGAACACTCGCAGACCCACTGACTCTAAATCGATAATTATTACTGCAATCCTTATTTGTTTAAGTAATTTAAGTGTCTGTATAATTAAATTATAGTGAGCAGTCAACGCTACAGTGTATTCATTTCAACGTTTTCCTGAAGTTTAACGCCCACTATGAATTCCCGTGCTGACGAGGTCACGAGTCAGCAGCCAGATGCAACAGCCCGATCTTCCGTTTTATATTATATTATATTATATTATATTATATTATATTATATTATATTATATTATATTATATTATATTATATTATATTATATTATATTATATTATATTATATTATATTATATTATATTATATTATATTATATTATATTATATTATAATATAATATATTATATTATATTATACTATACTCGACTCAAACTCAAAATTGGCAACACCTACCAAACAACTGCCAACCAATCACAACTCCCGAATTTGGCATATTGATTCTTCAGCTTGACTTGAATGCGTGGAAGGTATTGAATGAAAATGAAAGTCCAAGTTAGCAAGTACGAGTACCTACGTTCCAAATACATGCTAACACTACTCAATTCCACAGATTTTGTGTTGAAAGAGTTCGGTAACTTTTGGGAAGTCAAGGGTCTTGGACTTGAGCACGTTAATGTAAAAAAAACAAGCCATCCAATTACAACTACTGAGATGCTCAACTCAAACTGTCCATTGTCAGTTTGAGTTGAGCATCACCGCCCTAAATCTCGTACGCTAACTACTGATAATTTTATATTTTCATTAATAACAATAATGCTATTCTTAGATCTTCTTGGATACTGATAATTAAATCAGTATCTAAAATATTCCTTTGAATATTCATTAAAATCTAAAATTTCAATTGGCCAGACGGTCTTCTGAGGATTCCAGTGTATTTCTAAAGGAATTTACAAGGCAGAAAGTTATTTTTGTTAGTGGTGTAGAATTTCATTTTCATAGATAATGAAATGTGAAGAGGGGTGGAATTCCCTAATTTGTCTGGCCAAATGAAATTCTTCTTCTTCGTGTCGATGATTCCACGTTCAATGCTTAATTAATAAGTTCTGCTTTGACCAGAACTCAGCCACGTCGACAGCCCTAGTGCTAGGCTCGCAAAGGTCTCTCATGGTACAGGTGTTTGTACATGAGGAGCAAGACAAGAGTTGGGGAATGACATCTTTTGTGATGTGGTTCTACAATCGCATTATGGCTGATTGGAGTATCCCCATCAGACCAGGAATACTTACTTATTAAAGTTTTAATTTATAATCTTTATAGTGTTCAAATGTCTATCCAATTTTTATCTAGGGTCATTCTTCCGCGAATAATCTCAGAAAATGACGACAAATTCACAACGCCATCTATCAAATAAGTATGGAGTTCAACTATCCGAGTATCTGAATTGCGTGTGTTGTGATATTTTACTTCTTGAACACTTTAAATTCATAATATCTGTGGATAGAGTGGACCGATTGCGATGAAACAAAAATTAAGTAATACTTCAAGTTACGCACAATTTTTACGTAAGTGTAAAATTTTGTATATTGGTGTCGTACATTTTACTTGATGCGTGCACAACTAAACAGACAAAGAGACAAAAACTAATCCAGAAATGCTGGAAATGGGTTCAGTCTGTTATCTTTTAACACCCAGGCTATTTATTTCTGTTTTTTTTTTCGATGTATGTCATTGACTTTTCTACAGACTTACTAAATGTATTGATTTATAAAATATACATTTAAAATGTTTTGGGCCTGCCAGACACTTGTATGCTAGTATTATAATATATCTGTGCCCCTGCTCAGCAGACTTGCAAAGGGATCAAAGGCGTGAACCTGGGGCATGTATGTGCCGCCATATGAAAGAAATTTCGTGTAACTGAATCATGGTGGTCATGACAGGAAAACGCCATAACCAAGTGCGTATTATTCCCGAGTAGTTAAGTGTGGTTCGCATAGTCAGGTAATAAAAATAAGGCTGGTTGAAGTTATTTGGTAATTTCATTTGTTATTAGATACGTTTTAGTTCAGTCTGGCTATTTTTAGTTTCGAGGCAGTAAAAAACTGCAGATACAGTGATGTTATAGTAATTTATAGTCTGTACTCATTTGTATATAAACTGTGAGATGAAAATGTTAACACGGTAAAGAATATCCCAATTACAATTACATGAAACAATAAAAAAACTTAAAAAAAAAAAATACTACCGACTTCCAGAAAACTCCAAAGTGAAAAATAACGTTATTTTTGGCAGTCGGTGTCTTTCGTAGGTACCATTTTTTTTGCGTTATGGACACCGACTTCCAAAAATAACGTTATTTTTCACTTTGTAGTTTTCTGGAAGTCGGTAGTATTTTTTTGTAAAAAAGATTTTTTATTTTTCACTTTTTAGTTTACCTACCTAATAGGTAAGTTGTTTAGTAAGTTTCCTATAACGCCAGAATAGATTACCCGAATATCATGAAACTTGAACAAAACCGATCAAATGAGAGATCTGCTTAGCCTTTAAGAGCGTACTGGCGTGATGTTATGTTATGAAATGGTATAAACAATAAACAGACATGCGATTGCAGCAGTCCCGAGAGATTTGCCGATATTTATTGAAGAGTTCTGTAGTATATCTTCGAAGTTCGTCATCAGATCTTCACCAAATTAAAATGGGACCAATTCCGAAACATACTCTTTTAAACAAAAAAATAATTTTCGAAATCGGTCCACAATTGACGGAGATATCGGTGAACATACATAAAAAAACATACAAGAAGTCGAACATAGAACCTGGAGGAGGTTCTATGTTCGACTTCTTGTATGTTTTTTCTTGTACTTTTTCGAAAGTCGGTTAACAAAAGAGAGAATCGCATATCTATTATTTATATAATATTTTGTAACATTAGTTCACCAGTTTTATTGTATAATGCTTTTATGTATTATCATCAATACATATAATAAATCTGTAGTAAAGTAATATTAGTACATCGAAAATATTTCCAAAAAAATAGCCAGGGTGTTAAAGCATAACCAACAGAACCTGTTGCCAGCATTTTTGGATTTATTGTCTCTTTGTCTGTTTATTTGTGCACGCATCACGTGAAATGTACGAAACCAATGTTGATAAATTTTATACATAAAAATTGTGCGTAACTTGAAGAATTACTTAGTTTTTGTTTCATCGCAATCGGTTCACTCTATCAAAAGTTAGATGAATTTAAAGTGTTCAAGAAGTTACATTATCACAAGATACGCAATTCTGATACTCGGACATTTGAACATGATATTCGATAGATGGCGTTGTGCATTTGAAGTAATTTTCTGAATGGCGGTGTTAAGATTCTTCGCGAAAGAATGATGACTGTAGAAAAAACAACTGGTAGATAGGTAAGTAGGGTAGGGTTGTTGGAAGCCGCGGGTACAGCTAGTAATAAAATAAGACTGGTTTGTTTGCACGACAAATCTCAGCATACTGAATTACTAAGAACCATCTGGCACAAACAAGATTTGAATCAAATTACACAAAATAATAGCTACTCAATAAAATGAAGTAATAATCAAGAAGTAGAAGTGGAAGTTAGTCAACTTTCAAAATGCCCTCGTTTTGGAAACGGAGCAGTCAAAACAAGGTCCATCGCTACTTCCCTTCTAAATGCGAGATAGTACCATCGCAAGGTCGACTCATATGTCCACTGAGCTGAGCAGGTGGCGCAAGTTACAAGCAAAGAGGGATTTGTAAACGGCTTTATAGTTTCTACTGAGCCGCCATACATTTTGTGTGGGTGTAGAAAGAGTTCAGTAATGTCTGGGGCGTCTGGGCTCTTGCTCATATGCCAAACTCGAGAGTTGTAATTGGTTGGCAATTAATAAAAATAAATAAAATTGTTTATTGTGTCTCAAACAGTTACATATACAAATGTGAATGAGACAGTCCCAGTAAGTAATCATTAATACTTGTGTTGGGGTTGTCTCGCTCTTTTCCATAATATACAGTTAACAATATTGAGACTTAAATTAAGAAATGCTTTTTTAAGAACACAGGAGAACAATTACTTAGTAGAAAGTATTTATCAGCTTTAAGTAGTGTGTTCGTGTGGGTTTATGTGTGCTTGTGTGACCTTGTGTGTGTGTTAGTGTGTATTTGTGTGAGTGTTTACGTTTTTGCTGATAGTGCCATTTTTATCGAAGTTGGAAAATACCAACCATATAATTACAAGGTGACTATGATAAAGAAGATAAGTATTCATGCAAGTCTGGCTAGAATATGCTCTGTTTCTTCATAAATGTTATAGTTTTTAACCACTCAGTTATCACTTTTAATTACCATTCGTTACATTGGTACGTGGTGTGCATCCCACCCATATGCACTAAACGTTTTGAGAATACTTTTATTATGCGTACAGCTAAGGAGTGGCATTCCCTGCCGGAGTCTTTGTTTCCCGATAGCTACAATCTAGGGGACTTTAAAGCCGTACCCTGACCAAAAAATCAGCATGCGATATGAGCATTCCTATTGGCCTAGCGGCACTGGTGGCGCATGAATTACGGTAGTGAATACGCCCAGATTTTAGAATAAAATCTTTTTATAATCGAATATTTGTCTTTTGAAAAAATAAAACATACAAAATGTTCGTTATCTAATTGTCTATCCATTAGTGTTAGTATAAAAATAATTAATGTACACTTTACGAGGAGATGCATGCTATCAATAATTATTTCACATTTTATGGTTTTGTTGAAAGGAGATTAGTGAAATATATACCTCTTTAAAAAAAAAAGTGTACTATAATTTTAGAATCAACATTATGTAGAAATTTAATGATTTTTTATTAATTGATATTTCTTTTTAAATAAAGAGTAGATAGCTCTTAAAAACTGCACAAAAACGACTAGCGCGGCGTTTTGCTCGGGGAGGCGCCTTAAGTCAAGAGTGAATAGGTTACTTCTAGGCAAGCGTGCTTCACCGTCGACCACATCATCGCGTACCATCAGGTGAGATACTGGTCAAGCGCGAGCCTATTCTAAATAAATAAAAAAATGGTTGGTAGGTTTGGGCAATTTTGAGTTTGAGTCGAGTATAAACATTCGGCATACGGGCTGGATTCTATTCTATATTTTCTATTTTGGATGGGAACACGGACCTTAGTCTGGACTAGGAGATAGGATACTTTAAATTCCCGGTATAATTTTTGATTTTCATAGAGGTGAGCTCGCTAGCAAAAGCTAGTTACCATAATATTCTCTCGCTATCCGCTTACTTCTTGTACCCACCAGAACCCATCAAAGCGCCCGCAGAAATAGCATAAGCGCACCGCTTGGGAGTTTCACACCATTGTGGCCGCAAATGAGCCATTGTGTGGTCGCCTTGGCCCAATCTGGTCGAGCTGGTGATAACTGTGATCAGCAGCTATGCTAGCCACCAACCATGGTCTCAGGAATTCGGATTCCTTAGTAATTAACAGATATTTGTACTTCAAGGGAGAATTGTTAGAGAGAACGCATGTTGTTTTTAGGGTTCCGTAGCCACATGGCAAAAAACGGAACACTTAAGGATTCGTCATGTCTGTCTGTCTGTCCGTCCGTATGTCACTGCCACTTTTTTCCGAAACTATAAGAACTATGCTGTTGAAACTTGGTAAGTAGATGTATTCAGCGAACCGCATCGAGAATTTCACACAAAAAAAAACAACAAATTTTGGGGGTTTCACATACTTATAACTGAAACTCAAAATATTTTTTTCATTAAATCCATACGTGTGGGGTATCTATGGACAGGTCTTCAAAGATGATATTGAGCTTTGTAATATCATTTTTGTCTAAACTGAATAGTTTGCGCGAGAGTCACTTCCAAAATGGTAAAATGTGTGTCCTGCCCCCCTGTAACTTCTAAAAAAAGAGAATGATAAAACTAAAAAAAATATGATGTACATTACCTTGTAAACTTCCACCGAAAATTGGTTTGAACGAGATCTAGTAAGTAGTTTTTTTTAATACGTCTTAAATCGTAAACCGCAATTTACCAAATACGGAACCCTTCGTGCGCGAGTCCGGCTCGCACTTGGCCAGTTTTTTGTTAATACTTTAATAGTTCTTGAGTAAACGATGAGAAATACGTTCTCGGCTTGGTGTCTTACGTCCAAGTCTTTCGCATATACTTACGTGAACTTGATTTCAATCTGCAGATACTCAAAAGAATCATATCACATCACATCACATCACCAGCCTATTAATGTTCCCACTGCTAGGACACAGGCCTCCTCTCTGTGAGAGGGAATGGGCCGTTATCCACCACGCGGGCCCAGTGCGGGTTGGTGGATGTCACATGTCTCAGAATTTTTGGTTCTATGACATGCCGGTTTCCTCACGATGTTTTCCTTCACCGTTTTGAGAGCAGTGGTGATGATATTTTTTTTTTTAATTCTCGCAGCTCGTGCTTGACCACCATCTCACCTGATGGTAAGCGATGATGTGGTCGACGATAGAGCACGCTTGCCTAGAAGTAACCTATTCACTCTTGACTTAAAGACCCCTAGGTTGTAGCTATCGGGAAACACAGACTCCGGCAGGGAATGCCACTACTTAGCTGAACGAATAATAAAAGTATTCTCAAAACGTTTAGTGCGTATGGGTGGGATGTCCACCATGTACCGATGGCGATTTACACAAAGTAAAGCGCCTGTCTGGGCTCGAACCCACGACCTACAACTTGTATAGCGCAAAAGAATATTTGGTGTCTACTAGTAATCTTACGAGAGGTCACCCCGTGATGTCATCTGTCACTTTAAAAAACCTTTTTGATCCCCGGCGAAGATTTTCCACATAACATAATCGCGACTTTGCAGAATACATTTAAGAGTGATTTTATGTTATGTGGGCAGATAGGTAGGTACCTACCTTCTACGACTCTGCTGTATCATAACTTTTGATATAGTTACAGCACAATCTTTTTTTTTTTTGGGTATTTGATGTCGCCCAATAACTTCTACCGTTCTGAATGAAGCGGGAGGGCATGTCAGACTTTTACTGACTAAAACCCACCCGTGTTCCTTCAGTTGCTTGTGCTGCTATCTTTCAAATTTATCCGCGAGTCTGACAGGCATTGGCCCTAGCAGATCCCGTAAATTTTTGCTGACATCTCTTTGAGGCGCGCGTAGAACACTACGCGCCCTCGACTCGGGCCAGGGTTCTTATCGGACGGCGAGCTACAGCTACTGCTCACCCGCATTTCAACGGTTAAGTTTAAGTCCCAATAAGGGTAATGTCAGGCTTAAATTGTGAATTTTTTATCTTTAGATACAGTGACGATTTAGCAAAATACGCGCTTAGTCGTGGAGTTGCGGAAAACAGCCCGTTTTAACCTAACCTAACCTATTTAATAGTTTATTTTTTTGACATCCATGAACCCGCACTGGGCCCGCGTTGTGGATTACGGCCCATTCCCTCTCACAGAGATGAGGCCTGTGTCCCAGCAGTGGGGACATTAATAGGCTGATGATGATGATGATTTTATTGCACGTTTTTGCAGTTTCATTGTACCAAAATGTGCTACTTATAGTGCTTAGGAGAGTTGACTAAACAAGATTACAAATTTAATGATCAATTTTAGTAAATTTTAATTTGAAACACAACAAATCGATGCATATGGCGCCATCTAGTGATATTTATTTGAACCAAATTTTAGCGCTGGGACCCCGTGCTTTTAAAATAGTTTTAAAATCCTTAAGAGAATATGAGCTGCAAAGAGGTACTTGTCGTTTACGACTTAGTTTAACTACAGCAATATTACCTTTTATTTTTTGGGTGGGAACTCATCCAATGACTTCTCCCGCCCTGGGTGAACTTTGGTGACTTTTACTGACTAAAACCCACCCGTGTTCCTTCAGTTGCTTGTGCCAGGGCCGCGGTAACTCTCTTTCAAATTTATCCGTGACACAGCAATATTACTTGGAGGTCATTTGAGAATCTCGACAATGTTCCTTAGTATTAACTTCACATTTTTAATTTTCTGTACACCGGTTGAGTTGACCTACTTTTGCTCTTTATAATTGTTTCTTTTTTAATTTTAATAAGCTCACAATGTTTTTTGCCGGAAATAAAAGGTTCATATTGGCATGTTTTAAATTCCTTGTAAGTTTTAAGGACGTAAAAAAAAGAAGTGTTTTGATTAAAATATAATGCGAAAATTGCTATGCGAAGAACCTAAATAAATTATCGACTTCCAAAACAAAACACTTCTAAGTAAAATAACTTTCTTTTCGGCAGTTGGTGTCGTTGGTACCTATTCATTTTTATTTTTTGTTAAAAAGTTTTTGATTTTTAACTTTTAGTTTACCTTATTTTACCATTTAAATCATTTATAGCTAAAGGGATTCTCATAACAATTCTAACAAGCCTAAACACGACTGTGATACATTGTTTTATTATGGAGTTCCGATGCCTACCTTCCGGATTCATCACCAGATCAGTTCGATGGTACCACTTTTATTGGAACCATTTACTCCAAACATCATCACAGTCATTTAACTATTAGAGGTATCTTATACCCAAAACATACTTCTCATTGAGAATTTCCTCTAAACCAAAATATGATACTATCTGAATGTAAATTTTTGCCATGTTGATGAAATAACCACAATCGCTACATCCATGAAATCCCTTCATCAGATCCTGACTTTCTGACACTGGAACTACCTCGAGAGTATACCCTTTCAAACAAAAAAATAATTTTCAAAATCAGTCCATAATTGACGGAATAATCAGTAGTAACACATAAAAATAAAAACAGACATAGAACCTGGGGGGTGACCATAAGCTCTTAGAGTAAGGTTATTTTGAGTGTGCGAAAGAGACAGATATATACAATACACAACAACAAACAACACAACACAACTTTATGTATACAATATATATACATCTGTCCCTTACACACTGCCCATTTTTGGCAAGTTGAATAAAAATACGACCGATGAGAATTAAAATAAATAAATAATAAATTTATTTAAAATCATTTGGTATAACAATAATTACAATTTTTGCTTAAATCTATGTCAAGTTCACACGTGTTATGTGCCTGAACTAGGTAATCCTGTGTTTCAGGCGAAAAGGGTTTTTTTTTTTTAATAATTACTGAAAATCAAATATAACGTAGTCTTAGGTATTTTTTAAGGGTGTAAATAATACAATAAAATTCTTATTTTCTAACATCTTAGATACTAATACCTATTTTAATACAAGTAATAACTTCTCTGTATCTTCATAGGACATATTTTGTAGAATTTCTTTGAGAATTCTCTTGCAGTTACAATAATTTAAGGAATAAATGTTTGCTGTTACGTTTAGTCTATTGTAGAGTAGTGGTCCGAGGAATACGTAAAATTTGTCTGTGAATGCATGTTTTGTACTTTTTTGAAGGCAAACTACATCTCTCCGTCTTTTTTAGTATAGTCAATGCGATAGGGGAGGGCTGCGTGTTGTTTTAATACGATGTTCATTATGAATAATTGTCGAACTGTTAGTACTTCACAAGATTTATAGAGGAGGTTAGTGGGAAATAGGAACGGGCGGAAAGTAGACACCTTGAGGATCGCTCTCTGTGCTCTCTCGATGGGTAGTAACAAAGTTTTACCCACTCCACCCCATGAGGTAATGCAGTAAGTCAAAATTGATAGACATAGAGCAAAGTAAACTTGCCTAATTAGTAGTGGGTCTGCAATATATCGTAGCTTTTTAAATACGAATATTAGCTTACGAATTCTATTATTTAAAGCTTCTTTGTGCTGTTTAAAGGAAAGGGTTTCATCTATAATGATACCTAGGTATTTTATTTTTTTAGCCATATTGATATTGGGACACCCACACTGGCTATCGGTAGAGTCCGTACAACAATGAGCATACAACGTTGGGGCAATATTAGTTGTCTGTTTGCGCATCGAAAACCTAATGTAGTCTTTCTTTTCAACGAACTTATCCTGTTAGCCATCTCAATGTTAGTATCAGAGATAATATAACGTCACGTATTACGCCCAGGTTCAGCATCCTTTCAGCCGAAAATGATCACAGATAAACAAAGGCCTCTCCCAAGTATCGCCACGTCGACCGGTCATGTGCGTTTCATATATTGCAGATTCCAACACCGTAACCTAGGTCACAGATAATATAATACTAGCATACAGATGCCTCATCCCATACAAAGAAACCGTGCCGACGTAACTAGCGTTTTTCATCTGATTAATCTTGTTACTTTTTTGTACATCGAACGCGTTCGTTTAAGTTTCACGGTGATAGATAGATGGTGTTAGCAGCGACTTGCAAGTAAAAGGATTTACTAGGTTCATGAATATTTTTTTCTTTAAATATAGTGAAGGTTAGTTTTATAGTATTTTTTCGCACGTTTTTACAGTTTTTTTTTTACACCAAAATGTGTTACAATGCAAATTTTAACAATCGAGTGGAATGGCTCAGAAATTTAAAAATGCACCATCTATTGGCATCAATTTTAAGTGATCCGTTGAAATAATCTTTGAAATGTGAATTAAGAGCCCAATATTCCATAATTTTGTACTTAGGAGAGTTGATTAAACAAGAACATACAATTTTTATGTTGTTATTCCAGAAAAATTAAATTTTACACACATTCAATAACAGACAGATGCATATCGCGCCATCTAGTGAGATTTGTTTGAACCAAATTTTCTTTATTAGCAATGAGACCCCGTGCCTAGGTCATCGGTCCACTTAGTTGGAGGCCTGCCTAAAGGTAGCCCGACCTTCCCTATAGTATCTAGCAGAGAGTATAATGTATTCGAAAACTTTTTTCATTACTATTTTGTTGAACCACACAGCAGAGGATTCCGAAAATCCACAAAGGCATTTCAGAATATTTACCCAGTAGTTAAATTCCTTGTTTAAAGTATCAGCTTTTACTCCACTTTGTGGCATTTCCGTAAAAGGTTTGGGATAGATTTTCAACGTGTTTCCGTATGGACCGTCGGCATATAATTGGCTTTGAGAATCTCCATCCTGCAACCTGCAAAAATTCTTGTGTGCTTTTGAATGTATTCAACATTCACTATATTCACAACGTACTGTCAAGAATCACGAAAGAACAGTGGGTATGTTTTTAAGGGTTTCGTGTGTCGGAACCTCAAAATGAAAAACTATACCTTAACCTGTTCCAGAAATGTTTTTCGAGGTCTGTGAAACCTAGGAATTTGAATTCTACTTTCTTTTTAACCGACTTTCGAAAAAGGAGAAGGTTCTATGTTCGACTTCTTGTATGTTTTTTTATGTATGTTCACCGATATTTCCGTCAATTCTGGACCGATTTACAAAATTCTTTTTTTGTTTGAAAGAGTATGTTTCGAAATTGGTCCCATTTTAATTTGGAGTAGATCTGATGAAGAACTACGAAGGTATACAACAGAACTCTTCAATAAATATTGGCAAATCTCTCGGGACTGCTGCAATCGCATGTCTGTTTATTGTTTATACCATTTCATAACATAACATCACGCCAGTACGCTCTTAAGGGGTAAGCAGGTCTCTCATTTGATCGGATTTGTTCAAGTTTCATGATATTCGGGTAATCTATTCTAGCGTTATAGGAAACTTACTAAACAACTTGCCTATTAGGTAGGTACAATTAAAAAGTGAAATTTAAAAAAACTTTTTGACAAAAAAATGCTACCGACAACCAAATAAGAAAACTACAAAGTGAAAAATAACTTGAATTTTGGAAGTCGGTGTCCATAACGCAAAAAAATGGTGCCTACGAAAAACACCGACTTCCAAAAATAAAGTTATTTTTCACTTTGTAGTTTTTTTTATTTGGAAGTCGGTAGTATTTTTTTGTAAAAAAGTTATTTTTTTCTTGTCAGGTTTGTAATGGTTTTTAGCAACATTGCAAGGGCTTGTGCATCTTAAAATAATTGTGGTTCTCTGTGAGATAGTGATGGATCTACACAGTACGAATAATGCTATTCCTTTTTAACAGACTTCTGAAAAAAAAGAGAAGGTTCACTGTAAAATATGCACATTTATCAATATTAATAGTCGACTCGCCAACGCACCACCGCACAGGCCAACAGACCGATAACGACTGATCGCCCCAATTTTTTTTTTTTTTTTTTTTTTTTTTTTTTTTCTACGGGGCATCTCGTAGTTCGGTCAATGCGACTGACAACTACTTAACCGGGCTTTCCCTGTGGAGACTAAGCTATATAGCCTCCAGCCAGGCACAAATTTCTAAACCTAAGCGACAACGCTGAGGGCTACCCCCTGTGGGGTCGAACCTCGGCTCAGGGCGTCGCTGGGGGGACAACTAAGGCTGGATCTTATTAAAGTGATTCTACCATCCGTTCGGAATAAGCCTACGTGGAGAAGAACGGACAAGAAACTCCAATTTAACTAACTAGAATTTAACTACGGCACAGCATTTCGCGGGCTGGCTTGTATATCTTGACGGGGACGTCGCGACGGGCCTCGGCGGCGAGGACGGATCGAAGGCGGTCTGTGTTTGAAAATTGTGCTGGTCTCTTTCTTGCTCTCTTGGAGCAGGGTAGTGGCGTCATCGGGGATGGAGAGAGCGAGCCTTGGTCGGCGAACTTTAGAGATTTGGGAGAGTTCATAGCGGGAGGCCGCTTGAATTAGGGGATTGCTGTGGTTGACAGCTTTGTCGAAGAAGCTCTTTGAAATGCGCTTCATGAATTGTTGAATAGTGGGGATTTTCAAATCGACATGGAGTTCCTGGTTACGAACGTACCAGGGGGCTCCCGTGATTTTACGGAGGAATCGGTTTTGTATAACCTGAAGCTTGTGAATGTGGTGGGGCTTAGCATGCGCGAACACTACGCAGGCATAGGTCATGATGGGACGGATAACCGCAGTGAAGGTGCGCAGCTTGCACCTAAGTGACAAGCCACTGCTTGCGTTTATCATCCCATGAAGTCTGCCCATAGCAAAGGCGGCTCGCGAGCGCGCCGCCTTAATGTGCTTGGCGAAAGTGAGGTGGTTGTCTAAGGTCACGCCTAGGTACTTGGCTTGCTCTTCCCAGGGGATCGGCTTGCCGTACATAGTCACTGTTTTGGTGGGTCGGGTTTTTGTGGAAAGGCTACGAGGCTTCGAGAAAATGACAGCCTGGCTCTTTTCGGGATTGACTTCTATTCTCCAGAGGCGGAACCACTTGGACAGGGCGTTGGCGGCTCTCTGGAGTTTTTGGGCGATGGCATTGGGTGCTTTGCCAGCGTAATAAAGGGCCGTGTCGTCAGCGAATAGTGCCAACTGGCCCTCTTTGGGTTTTGGGATATCGCTGGTGTACAGCGTGAAAGATATAGGTGATAGTACGCAGCCTTGAGGGACTCCGGCTCGTATGGGGTGAGGGGAGGAGAGTTCTCCCTCGACTCTATAGCGGAAAGTTCGGTCCGACAACCAGTCTCGAATGATGAGCACGAGACGATCTGGCACGCCAAGTTTGTATAGCTTATAAATTAAGCCATTGTGCCAGACTTTGTCGAACGCTTTCGCTATGTCGAAGAACAAGGCACCCGTCATCAGACCACGCTGGAAGCCAGCACTAGTGTGTTCAACGATGCGGTGCACTTGTTGGACGCAAGAATGTTCGGCACGAAAACCGAATTGTTCGTCGGGGATAAGACTTTTTCGCTCGGCAAAGTCTTTGAGCCGCCTATAAATAAGCCGTTCGTAGACTTTACCGAGGGAGTTTATCAGACTGATGGGACGGTAACTGGAAGGCTCCGATTTGGGTTTACCCGGTTTAGGGATGCCTATCACAGTGGCTTGTTTCCAAGCTTGTGGGAAGATATTTTTGCTTAATGCAGCGTTGAAAATGGCCGTCATTAGCACTATTATATGGGCGGGGAGGAGTTTTAACACCTTATTGGTGATGCCATCTGAGCCCGGGGCTTTGTTGGGCTGAAGCCTTTTGATGACCTCCTCTACTTCGTCTGGGGTGACGGGAGGTAGCGGATCATCAGGGTCTTCGACGGGGGGGAGGGAGGTCCTGCGTTCAACTTCAGCGTCTACCATGGCTAGGTGAGCTGGGTCTACTGGTTGGGAGCTGGGTGAGCATTGAATATCAAGACTGTCAGCCAGACATTCGGCTTTTTCAGTGTTTTCAAATGCTACACTCTTATCAGGGCGAATAAGCGGGGGTATGGCTGAGTCTTCAGCGGAGCGTAATCTCCTCTGGAGGTGCCAGAAAGCATGGTGGGTGGGCTCAAGCTCGCTCAGTAACTTGGTCCATGTCGCAGAACGGTGCTCATCAGTGCGTTCTTTTACAGCAAGCTGTAATTCCCGCATGCGAGCTACGTTTGCGGCACTGGGAAAGTTCCTACGGGCACGGACAGCTGCGTTCTTCTTGGTTATCAACTTCCGTATATCGTCCGGGAGTTTCCCTTGCTGGATGTCCAGCACTGGAACCTCCCTTGAACATTCGTTCAGGACAGATTGTACGTGAGTTGTAAGCGAGTCGATCGCCGCCGTCGCGTCTGCGGCTGTCTCTATGGACGAGGGGATTGAGTCTAGCTGGGGTGACTTTGCGGATTTCAGTTTTTCACTTACTTTCCTCCAGTCGGTGACCTTTTTAGTAGGGGGTGGCTGACCTAGATCTGGGAGGCCTGAGCGGTTGCCTAGGTCCATGATCACAGGGCGGTGGTCGGAATGGAGCTCGTCTAGCGTATCTATCGAGCGTAACCGAAGGTTAACGTTCTTAAATAACGCTACATCGAGGATATCGGGTCTATGTGCGGGATCATGCGGGAAGTGAGTGAAGCTCATTGGGGCTATGACGTCGTAGTGGAGGGATGAGCTTAGGTCCAGCACCAACTTTCCCCTAGGGTTGGTAGCGGTACTGTTCCAGGCTGGATGTTTAGCATTTAGATCACCCGCTAGGATAACGGAGTCACTTATGCTGAAGAGGGCAGTAAGGTCTTTTTTGAAACCTTCTGGGTTGTCGGGCGATGACGCCGAGTGAGGAGGGCAATAGGCGGAGATGATGGTGATCGTTTGATGACCAGTCATTCCTAGCCGACAGGCTGTGTACTCGAGGCACGAAGTGGGGTCGGGTGGGGTAATTTCGCTGCAGTGGAGCTCATTTTTATAGTAAATGAGAGTGCCACCCTTGTGAGCGCGCATCCTGTCATTGCGAACTAAGCGATAGTTGGCAATTTTGGGATTGCGATGGTGGGGTTTTAAATGGGTCTCTTGAATGAGGAAGATATCCAGCTGATGGTCGCGAATGAAAGTGGCGATCTCATCACGCTGGCTTTGAATGCCATCGGCATTGAAGAAACCTAACCTTAGGGAACGTGGTTTGAGGCAATTAGTTTTTAATTGCAAACCCATTCCCCGTTTTTAAAAACTAGCGAGTCTAGTTCCCTCGTTATCGAGGGGTATCTGTCAAATATCTGGAGGCAAGATATGGCGTTAAGCGCGTATGCTGAGTTGGTTAATTCAGCGTGGAGGGCTCGGGCTTCTGGAGTCATCCAGATCGCGTATGCGCTGAAGATAGTATTAGCGATACTGCGATACGAAGTCGTGGTGGATTGGGACAAAGGGCGAGAGCGCTCGCCAACGACGGTGGTGGGAGCCACCTTGTTGGCTTGCGCTGGGGCCGCTGTGGCCGGGAGTGGGCTAGACACTGGATGAATGGGATGATGTGGGATGTTGAGGTCCAACAGCGCAGGTATGGGTGGAGGTTGAGTGGACTGAGAGGCCACCTGGGCCGGGTTGACGGCCCGGTGGTTCAATTTACCCCAAGGTGAAGATCTTTGTGGGGCGAGTCTTTGGGGGATTTGCGAGGAGGGTAAGCTCTTCGCGGGATTATCGTGCTGCTGACGAGCAGCGAAGTTTTTGGCCGCTCTGGGCGCAAGCTTAGGGGCTTTGGGGCAGCCCCTGTAGTTTGCTGGGTGTCCGATCTGACCACAGAGCACGCAGCTGGGAGGCTCCGTACATTCTGTGCGGTCTTTGGGGCGGGGGCAGTTTTTTGTGCTGTGATCGCCTGTGCACTTTACGCACCTGGGGGTGGCGAAACAATTGGCCTGGGAGTGGCCATACAGTTGGCAGTTATGGCACTGACCAACGAGATGCGGGCGGTAGGGTTTTTCTATGGTAATGCCCGACAGGGAGCACACCGTTTTTACCCTGAATATGGGGTTAAGTCCCTCTGTAGGGGTACAGGCGACCATGACCATGTCGTATTGCTTGCCACCTCTTGCCTTGTGCAATCGGTGGACTTCTACTACCGGGACATTTTGGGCTATTAAGTCTAATCGGACTTCTTCCGTGGGGATCTCCTTTGGGATTCGGCGGATCACCACACGGATTGCACGTTCCTCTGGGAGCGAGTACGTATGGAACGAAATGTTCCTGTCTTTAAAGAGGCGAGTTAGATCGCGGAAATCCCGGGATGTGGGGACTAGGATTTTAATGCCTTGCTGGCAGGCAGTAGCTTTGCTGTAACTGATTCTACGCTCAGTACAAGCGTTGGATACCGTGTTCCATTTCCCTTTGTCTTGAAGGTAAATGGGCGGAGGAGGGGGGAGCTTCCTGGTGGTAGCAGCGGGAGCTGTTACCATCGGGCTCGGGGGGCGGCTAGAACGCTGGGAAGCGTTATTGGGGGCGGGTAGGTCGTCCGGAATAGACGGCTCGGGGGAGGGGCAGGGGGAGCCGACGGGTGACGCAAACGGGGTTGCGACTATGACCGTCTTTTTGGCCTTGGGTTTTGAGGCCTGGGCTGGGGCCTTGTTCTTTCTCCTCTTACCACCGACGACTTGAAAGTCGTCCTCGTCTGAGGAGGTGGGGGGAGGGGTAGGGTCCCGCTCTTCGTTAGCGGGGATGGGGGAGTCCTACATGGGGGAGGCAGGGCGTGAGTTAGGGGAGATAGGGCGTGAATTAGGCTCATCAGCCTGGGAGAGAGTGGGGGATCTAGGCTCTTGCCTAGGCTTGGATTTGGGTGAGGGCGACCTCGGAGTGTCCTGGTCCGGGAAGGGCTTGAAAGCCCTGATGGGTGCCTCTATCTGGGCCGAAGTGACATGGTTGGGCTTTGTAGCCGCAGCTTTGAATGCTGCCCCATACTTTTTTCTCAGTTTTGGATCTGCCAGGAGAATCTCCTGCAGTAGGTCGACAACTGCCGCGAACGACATTGTCGAGGGGAATAAATCCGGTGAAGCCGGGCAAGGGGTAATCTTCCCGGGGTGGATGGGCCCGGGGATGTGTAAAATCCTACCCTCCCAGCCGGGTGAGACTGGGAGGTGAGTACCTCGGTGAGCCCTAAGCTAGTCTTCCTGCACCAATCTTATTGGGTGACAGGGGTCCTAAGGTACTGGTAAACCCACCGAAGGTGGGCCACCCACCACTTGTGTACCAAAAGTCTGGCACGTCGGGGTAGAACACCCGACCGTGCCAGGTGTGAGCTGTGGAACGAAGCAGGGGTTGACTAGGCTATCTACCAAGGCCAACGATCCTGCTCCCGAATCCAATAACTGCCGTGCCCTGAAGGGGCTTAGCGGGTGCTTGGGTCGACACCCCCTTGGGTTAGTTAACACCGTTAGGTATCCGCCAAGGACCACAAGAGGTGGATTTGAAAATGAAGAATGAAGTGCCGCGGCGCGGGGCGCGCAGCGGGGAGGCGGCGAGCGGGGCGCGCGTCGGCCGCAGTGACGTCACGCAGGAGCGAGACGAGGCGGGGGCCGGTGCGCTTGAGCGCGCAGCGGTGAGGCGGCGAGCGCGGGGCGCGTCGGCCGCAATGACGTCACGCAGGAGCGAGACGAGGCGGAGTGGGGGGGCTCGCAGCGGTGGGGCGAGCGGAGCGGCAGCGGGCAGCGAGACGACCTCTCGGGGCGGCGGCTGGCGGTGAATGACTGATCGCCCCACTACTCGGACCGGTATTTATAACCGAGCGACGTATGCGTACGAGACAACATTACAATACTGTTATCGGCTTGTAGCGCGATCTATTGACATCTACATACACTACATTCCCTTCCTTGTTTTAACCAGTTGTATGTAACCAGAATTATTAATAAGACATTTAGCATATTCTTATTTTTATTATTAATGAACTGGCATCTCTGGCATAACAAAATGAGAGCACAATAATATTTAAAAATCATTTACTGGTTTAATTTAGTGCTTCCTTTGACCCTTCCTCTTCTTCTTCTATTCCATTTTCTGATACCCATTTCAGACCTTCTGATGAAGGTTCCCCCTCTCCATCAAATTGCTCAACGTTAGTTGAGAACTCATGTTATTAATTAGTTACCTGGCACTAATTAATTAATACACGAATCGTCTCGCGCGCAGGCCCGACGACTTCGAGCTTCCGAACAGACTCCAGCACCGTAGACCACACACGTACGCTGCGGCAGGCTATACAGAGAGCCGAAGACAACAACCTGCCTTTCCGCTCAGCGTCTATGAAACACGTAAAAGTCCTCGACTTGATCGAGACTTGGGCTGCACTGCAGTCCCTCCAACGGCGCCAAATCGACCACCGGTACATCGAAGTGCCGAAGCGCCTGCACAAAAATGCCATTACGCTAGTCTGACCTTGCGACCTGGCTCTGGAACCCATCCCTCCGCAGCGAGGTGTGGTACAGGGAGACGCAACCTCCGAAACCTTCCACCGCTACACTGGAGGACGCCTTCAAGGTTCCGGACCGGAGAGGGCCAGGCACCGAAATCAACGGCGAGCACTTCACTCGCCTTCGGTCCACCGATGATATAGCTGTCATGGCTGAGACCATGGAGGACCCCAGTACAACGCTTGATGATCTCAGTAGAGCTAGAGTTAAAGTGAGGTTAAACGCCCATGTCGCACCCATTCCCGTCAAAATCGGAGACTCCACACCCGCAGCCGTGGACGACCATGCCTACCTGGGACGAATAGTCCAGCTAGGCATGCCCAGCCTCGAGAAAGAGGTCAACTGTCGAATCTCACTCGGCCAGGCAGCGTCCGGGAAGCTGCGCGGCATCCTCTCATACAGGTTTGACGGGGCAGCCACGCTTTCTTTTGCCTTGGGGATTCCAATCCAGCGCTTTCTTAGGTATATGATCAGAATCCCTTCACAGCGTGTGGCCGATCCAACTCCATTTACGACGCTTGATCTGGCGGTCAATCGGGCTTTCGTGGCATTGCCCCAAAAGCTCTACGTTGGTGATGGTCTCGGGCCAGTAAATGTCGAGTATGCGACGAAGACAGCGGTTGACGACGACTTGGATCTGGCGTGAGATGTCTTTTGTGACCGTTCACCGTAAAGCAGCACGGATTTGAGTTGAGAAAGTTTTAAGTTTGATCCTTCAGGTCAGTTTCCGCGATTGCCAAACAGGTCTCAGCTGTGCGAAGGTAGCTGATCTCATCATCATCATCATCATCATCGGCATCTTTTTTTTATATATATGTTCGCCTATCATTCAAAGACGCCTGGACAGATTTGGAAAATTATTCTTTTGTTTAAAAGGGTATATTGCCCAGATGGCCCATGGTTATCAAGTCAGGATTTGATGATGGGATTCAGGAGAAATCGAGGGAACTTATAGGCATACATATAGCGATTTTGGTATTGTCATCAACAGAAAATACTCCTTAATGCTAAGTATGTGACGGGTATAAGATATATCGAATAGTTACCCAATTATGGTGAAGCAAATAGTTATAAATTAATGGTACTGATGAAAATGGTACTATCGAACTGATCTGATGATGAGCCGGAAGGTACGCACTGGAACTCCGGAATAAAACAATGTATCGAAGTATCTAGTATCCGTGTTTGCGATTATTAAAATCGTCATGACTTTGGCTATCAATGACTTGCATGATAATTGGAGGTACAGTCACCGTCAGATATATTGTAGCAGGCAAGGTGACCAAATACTTCTGAACAACTTAAAATGTCAATAAGTTCCATAAACTACAAGTTACCATTTATATCTGAACATTCATTACTTAATTAATATCTGAGAAGATGCTTGTCAATAATTTCTATACACACAAATAACCATAAATATCTGAACACTTAGATTCAATTCGTTACTGTGTGATCGAACCATAAACAAACACTAACTATCTAAATACGATGAGGAGGAAATAAGAATTGTATGGAAATTCATTTGTTTACGATACAACTGCCCCCGTACCATGACGTGTCAAAACTATCATGGTTCGACTGTAAAAAAGGACAGATGTATACAATTCATATACATATGTCCCTTACGCACACTCAAAATAACATTTGTGTGTATAGAAATTATTGACTAGCATCTGCTCAGATATTAATGAAGTAATGAATGTTCAGATATTAATGGTAACTTGTAGTGTATGGAACTTATTGACATTTTAAGTTCTTTAGAAGTATTTGGTCACCTTGCCTGCTACAATATATCTGACGGTGACTGTACCTTGCTACCAAAACTAAAAAGAGTTTAATAAAAACCGACTTCCGAAAAGAAAGTAATTTGCTTTGTAGTGTTTTGTTTTGAAAGACGGTTTGATTTTTTTGTCAAAAAGTGTTTTATTTCACATCGGAATAATGATGGCATTGACACGTCTTAGTACGGTCCTTGGTCTTTGTTCGTTAGTTTTCGAACTAAACACAATTATTAACTCAAAGTTTGCTAAGCCGACCTCTTCACTCAACTAACATACATAATATAACAACCCACACGTGTGATACTGTCTTATTAATCTCTCCAAAAGTTTCATATGATACCACAAAATATCTTTTTGAATTACCACCTTATCTACATCATGATAGAGTTTGATTCTGAGTGGTATTCCGTTTAATTTGTAACTCACGGACAATAAAGATGCCGACATGACAGTCCTTTCTGCCTTTGAATAAATAAATAAAAAGTTTCCAAAAAAAAATAAAAGACCCGTTATGTCTATAGCTATAATAGTAGATTAGTAGCCAAGGGCTGTAAGGCATCAATTGCAGCCCAAGGTATTTCTATATATATATCGCTGCGCTCGTGCGCCTATAGTTCGAGGGTGCAATTGGTACTTACACCCGAGCTAACTATTCTGCTTTACATCTCGATTGTGAGGTAAGTAGGAAAAACCGGCATTACAAGAATAAAATTGATGACTGTTATACTCACACGAAGACAAGGCTGAATAGCAAAGCGACCTCTTTGGTCATTGGGCTGAATGCGTGATGTCTATTGCCAGTATGATGGTTAGATGTACGCGAACTTTTTGAAAGAAAGAAGTATTTTTTTTAATTACTTACCGCCCTAGGGCGTTTCTAGCTACATTATTGCCCTAGAGCACTAATTAGTCACCTACAAGCCCCATTTGGAGGAAATAAAAACCTACTTACCGAACATGAGAGATGTAAAAATACTTAATAATAATTACAATTGATGTTTGCGAATGATACTCGTTGGGTAACATAGTAATTAATTAGGATTATGAATTTGATTTTTCAATTTCTTACGTCGTCATGTAAAATGAGAAACGTCAACGGTCTTCTTGTCAGTTTTTACTTGATCAGAAACAAAGTTATAGAGTTTCAATTTTGAGAATTAGAAAGAGATTATAGAAAAAGGTGTTTTCGTAGAGAGGCATATTTTTTTTTTAATTTTTATATCTCGGTCGTTTTTCGATCTATTATGATTCTGTTTTTCTATTTTAGGGTTTTTATGGATAAACTGGTCAAGTCAATACCTACATGTAATACCTAAATCTGTAGATTAGTCATATCTACAACCGAGATAATTATTTAAAATTATATGTTTTAATTAAAAATCACGGATGTTATGGCAATTAAATTTCGGACCAGGATACGAATACCGATATGGAAATAATATTATACCGGTTTCGGATACGGTTACGGTTATGAAATTATTTCGGATATTCCATAAGTTTTGAATAGTTTCGTTTACGGATAATAGATTTTTAAGATAATACACAAAAAAAACACAAAGCTATCTTTGTGTTTCTCTTTTACTTTTTTTTTATAAGGAAATAATAAAAAAACATGCAAAAGACGCGCGCGGCTCGTGTGTCGGCTCGGCTGGGCATAAACCTGTCATAACGTGTCTCATTTAGATTCCATCCCTATCCGAAACTTACGATTACGAATTGAATTTTATTTCGAATATCCGATAATTTCGGTTATGGTTACGGATCTCCTTATTATCCGTGTTAAGGCGCCTCCTCGAGCGAAACGCCGCGCTTGTCGTTTTTGTGCAGTTTTTAAGAGCTATCTACTCTTTATTTAAAGGAAATATCAATTAATAAAAATACATTAAATTTCTACATAATGTTGATTCTAAAATGGTAGTACACTTTTTTTTAAGAGGTAGGTATTTGTTTCACTAATCTCCTTCCAACAAAACCATAAAAATGTGAAATAATTATTGATAGCATGCATCTCCTCGTAAAGTGTTCATTAATTATTTTTTATACTAAAAGTAATGGATAGACAATTTGATAACGAACATTTTGTAAGTTTTATTTTTTTCAAAAGACCAATATTCGATTTTATAAAGATTTTATTCTAAAATATGGGTGTATCGCTACCGTAATTCATGCGCCACCACTGCCGCTAGGCCAATAGGAATGCTCATAATATCTCATGCTGATTTTTTGGTCAGGGTACGGCCTTAAAATGGCGAATGAAAACATCTTGCGGAAACTGGCATGTCCAAGAACAATCAAATCGAAGACTTGTGAGATCCACTAACCGGCACTGGGCCCTCATATTGGATTAAGACGACGACTAACGCCAACGACCTTGAAGGAACAAAACGCACACTCGTTTCACACCCGCGCGACCCAAAATTTTGTAGCTTTTTGTACTTTCCTTATTATTCTATGACTTTATAAAAAAAAGCCTCAGATCAAAATGTCGATACTTAAATTATCTTTGAGGTGGTGTTGATTTCATTAAAATACACCCAGCGGTTTTGGTGTGATTGTCACGGACACGTTATGAGGCGACCATCCGACCATATGACCAGAAGAGTGCTAGATATCCCCCAAACTAAACCCCGAGGACGAGGAAGACCCCGAATCACATGGATGTCCGTAGTAAATAAGAACCTTAAAGAAGCCCAAATTAACAAAGAGACGATCCAGGACCGAGCTACCTGGAGACGCATGATACGGAGGGCCGACCCCAAGTAAAATGGGAAAGAGCCAGTCAGAGAGAGGTTTTGGTGTGATTGTCGTGTTTTTGTCCGTTTTAGACATAACTTTACAAATTAATTATACTATGTTATACAAATAAAACTCAAAATTTGCTTAGATCAAATTATTAAGAAAATAGTCTAACATATATTATTTTCAAAGAATTACGACTAACCATTTAGACATGATTATCATTTTAAAATCAGCTACTCAAGGGAATCGGCGCCTTAAGGCTCATTCTCTGTCTCACAGAGAGAAGGCCTTTATCCCAGCAGCGAGAACATAAAAAAAACTGATGATGAATTCAAGCCATGATCTAGGCGACTGCCAAGTTTCATCTAAATCAGTTTAGCTATTGAGGCCTGATTAATTAATGAACATCTAAACATTCATACTTTCACAATTTAGTAGGATGGGATAATAGAATTCAAAGCTTTTCACTTTGGTTACGGGGTTTGTTTTGATCCTGTGCCGTCTACCTGTATACTAATATCCAGTATTATAAATTCATCAACTATGCTCAGGATATGATTCAATTTAAACGTTAACAGCGTACTGATTACTGATTCCGTTTGAGGCTACCCTCAAGCCTCGGCCAAGTTTGCTGGGACCCAGTTAGGCTCCCTGAGGCACGCCAATCAGTTTTGTGTTGCCTCGAGAGTTGTAGCCAGGTACTTACTTTGTAAAGTAATCCGATTTGATTAGGCATATTGATAACTTGCGTCTTTGTAGTTGTTCATAATGATTTATGACCCTTTTCAGGTACCAATTTGGAAAGGGTATTGAGACCATACACTCGTGAAATAAAAAGGTTAAGCCATTTTAAAATACCTGCATTGCCTGCATCATACATCACATCATCAGCCTATTAATGTTCCCACTGCTGGGACACAGGCCTCCTCTCTGTGAGAGTGAATGGGCCGTAATCCACCACGCGGGCCCAGTGCGTGTTGGTGGATGTCACATGTCTTCGAATTTTTGATTCTAGGACATGCCGGTTTCCTCACGATGTCTTCCTTCACCGTTTTGAGAGTAGTGGTGATGAAATAATTTACACAAAGTAGAGCGCCTGCCTGGGCTCGAACCCACGACTAAAACTTGTAAGTCGCGGCCGATACCACTGGGCCACCACTGGTCCTCCATTGCCTGTATCATTCACGTCAATATGTGAAAAACTTAACTCAGATTTAGTAACTAACATAAGGTTAAATTAATAAATGTTATACATAAATATGATAAATAACACGGGGTTAGCTACTAATTCCGAGTTAGTAAGATAACCCAGAGTGGTGCAAGCGGACCTTACAAGGTAAGTCTTTCAAGTGGGCGTGGATGTCCATATTATATCCGCAACTATGAGGAATAGTGAAAAACACATTTTTACAATTAAGAACTTTAGTTAAAAGCACACTTTGTAAATAAGCATATTACAAACTAGAGGATTATATTCAAGATAAGAATGCTTGGAAACATGCTGGTCTTGCTCCATAGGGCAATCTTTAGTGTACACAAAATCAAATTTGTTAATTTATATTCATAGTTATTGTATTAATTTTCGAATTTTTTACAAATTGACTCACACACTGTTCCGTTTATGTTTAATTAGGTATTTTACCTATGTTTGCAATATTTGTAAGTATGTGAGAACCATGTTCCTATTTATTATCAATTTATCTGTTTATGCTTTTATTACTTTAAACCTGTACGTAGTATAGTGTGTAGTGCTATTTTTGGGAGCATCGTCCTCACATATATGAATTTATTAATGTATGTACTTATGTAAATGTTGTAAATCACTTATTTTTTTAAAAGAGTAAGTATGGAGTTTCTTGTGCATTCTTCTCCATAACAAGCTTCTTTTCCGAATGTACGGTAGAATCAACTTTTACTACTTGTAAATTTTAATTCATATATGTATGACGTTCAAAAGTGCCGCTTACTGGCCTAGTTGAAATAAAAATATTTGACTTTGACTTTGACACTCAAAGGACTCAAGGGGACGATTTTGATGAAATCAGAAATATCATTGGATTAAAAAAAACAATATTCCTAGTCAGCAATTGTACCCTTGATTTTGAAAAAATAGCGTGGGCCACATTCTCGCAGAACGGATGGCCGATGGGACAGGAAGGTTCTGGAGTCACGACTGTGAATCGGAACACATTGTGTTGGAAAGCCTCCCGCCAAGTGGACCGATGACCGGGTGAAGAATGCGGGGATCCGCTGGATGCGAGACGTACGGGACCGGTCAATGTGTTGACGCTTGGGGGAGGTCTATGTCCAGCAGTAGACGTCTTTCGGCTGATACGATATTATTATTATTATTTATTATATTCTTTATTGTACACCACAAAAATATATATACAGGACAAACAAGTATAAAAGCAAGTGTACAATGGGCGGCCTTATCGCACAGGGCAATCTCTTACAGACAACCTTTGGATGGACTGAACGAGAGGAACGGAATGTAGGGTTGTCAGTGTACAATAATAATACTTAGACATAATAACATAAAATACATACATACAATAATACATAATATACTAATAAATAACAAAAATAGCACAGAGAAAGGAGAAGACTAATCATAGTGAAAGGAAATGCTCCTTCACCATTTTTTTGAATGTTGGTAAGGATTGAGCACGTCTCACTTCAATAGGTAATGCATTCCACAAACGAGCTGCTTGAACTGTAAAGGATTTGTCGAAGAAGGATGTGGAATGCATATGTATACTTAATTTTAGATTCTCCGATGATCTCAAGGACCTAGAATGTGTGTCACAAAGGAACTGAAAGCGGTCTTTAAGATAAAAGGGACTAGATGGATTAAAGAGCACATTATATAGCAAAGAAAGTATGTGGGCATTCCGGCGAAGGCGAATAGGAAGCCATTTGAGCTTGGTTCGAAATTCAGAAACATGATCATACTTGCGCAAGCCAAATATGAACCTGACACAGAGATTTTGAAGTCGCTCAAGCTTGTCCAATTGGTCTTGGGTGAGATCAAGATAATGATAATGATGATTCAATAGTGTAAGCTAATAAGGAACAAATTCTGCGAAGTAATGACCTACAGAAAATTTAAGGAAAGAGCTCTTTTTTAACATCAATGTAACGTATCACCTATTTTGCACCTCAGATTAAAGAAGAGTAAGCTATCACTATTTTAACTTATTACCTGGGCGAACGAGCTCTGCTCGGATTAATATAGAGAAACAACGTTTTCTAAAAATGAAATCTAGCAAAATCGATATATCGCCCCCAAAAACCCCCTGCATACAAAATTTCATGAAAATCTTTGGAGCCATTTCCGAGATTCATACTGTATATATATACATACATATATACAAGAATTGCTTGTTTAAAGGTATTATTATTTCCTTTATTAATCAGTTTTCTTATTATTTACATTTTTAAATATTTTTATAAAATAAATTAAAAAACAAAAACATTTAAAAATATAAAAAAATAGAGGCCCACCGGTATCGGGAACAGGGTCCAAGCTACCGGCGGTCAGGGCTCCAGAGAGAGGAACCTCCTAACTATACGAGCCGTGTCCAGCAGTACTGCTTTCTGGATCAGGCCCTTGACCCAGCCGCCTAACGAGAGCCTTCTAAGATGTTGGTCGAGGCTCGTGGCTATTAAGCCATTGGCTGACACGACTATCGGTACAATGATCGCTGTGTCCACATCCCACATGTCGACAACCTCGCGAGCCAAGTCAAGATACTTGATTTGTTTATCTTTCTCGGCTTTCACGAGGTTCCCGTCATGCGGGACAGTTATGTCAACAATCATTGCACGCCTCTCGATTCGGTCCACCACCACTATATCAGGTTTGTTAGCGATAATAGTCCTGTCAGTGATGATGGACCGATCCCAGTACAATGTGATATTGCCATTTTCGAGAACTGGGTCGGGCACATACCTGTAGTACGGTACCTCCGATGCCACAAGAGTGTATTTCAGAGCAAGTTGCTGGTGGATGATCCTGGCTACAAGGTTGTGCCTATGCAAATACTCTTCGTTAGCTAGACGAGAACATCCAGAGATAATGTGGCGGATCGATTCACCCGGGCGGTGACATGCCCGACAGATGTCAACCGTGCCATCCTTCACAATAAATCTCCGGTAGTTATTCGTCATGATAACTTCGTCCATAATTGCACAGACAAAACCTTCGGTTTCCCCAAAGAGGTCACCGAAACGCAGCCAGGCTACGGACGCTGCTTGGTCTACATCAGACCCATGTAGGGCCCGGAAAAAGCGTCCGTGAAGCTCCTTACTCTGCCATACTTCCCTACGGTCGTTAGTTTCAAGCACTACAGGCTTGCGCCAGTTCTCATTCGCCATGGAGAGCGGGGTGAGTCCCTTGTCCACTACTACTACATCTCGATGCATACCTACGTCGGTGTGTAGAAAATATTCCCTGAGGTTGCATATCTCGCGGTTGTGGAGGTTTTTGGCATTTAAAAAGCCTCGGCCTCCACACTTCCGCGGGATATACAATCTCATGACTGACGATCGTGGGTGATGCATTCGATTTGCAGTCAGCAGTGTACGGACCCGCCTATCCAGGGCGTCGAGTTCCGTTTGAGTCCATTTGAGTATGCCGAAAGAGTACATCAATACCGGCATGACCCAACCGTTGAAGGCGCGCACCTTGTTTCCGCCTGAAAGAAGGCTATTGAATACCTTTTTCAGGCGGCCAAAGAAGCGTTCCCTCAACGATTGCTTCATGTCAGTAGTGCTGATACCTAACGCTTCCGACATACCCAAATACTTATAGGTTTCGTTAGGAGAAAGGGGTTCTCAGGTTTATGGAATCCGCGAGTTGAATTCCTACGGATTCCACAATCTCCCCTCGCTTTACATGCATGACCGCACATTTGTCCACACCAAACTCCATCCTGATGGCGTTACTAAAAGTTTCAGTTACTTTCAGTAGCTCCATCAGCTGAAGATTGCTGGGGGCAAAGAGCTTCAGATCATCCATGTAAAGGAGGTGAGATATAACCTGACCACCTCTCTTCAACCGATAGCCTAGCCCTGAATTCTCCAGCAGCATGCTTAGAGGATTCAGGGCTAGGCAAAACCAAAGTGGACTCAAACTATCGCCCTGGAATATACCTCGCTCGATCCTTACAGGTTCGCTATTCCTCTGGATATTTCGACATCCTGGATAGCGAAGGACTGTGCTCCATTGCCCCATACACGACATCAGGAAGGTGCGTAGAGTTGTATCTATTTTATACAATTCTAGCACCCTCATGAGCCATGTATGAGGCACCGAGTCATAGGCCTTCTTATAATCTATCCAACATGTCGACAGATCCTTTCGGGAACGCCGAACCTGTTGGCTAATGGCCATATCAATAAGGAGTAGCTCCTTAGTACCGCGGGACCCGTTCCTACATCCATTTTGAGAGACCGACATGATCGAATTATCGTCGACGTGTTTATTAATTTTAACTCTCAAAATGGATGTAAGAACCTTATAGACCGTTGGTAAACATGTAATAGGTCTATAATTTTTGGGTTCCGCGGTGCTACCAGATTTGTGGAGCAGGTGGGTTATTCCTGTTGTAAGGAACCTGGGTAGCGAACCAGACTCCAAGGCTGCCTGGTACTGAGATGACAAACGAGCGTGCGACCTTTGTAGCCACTTTATCCAGAAGTTGTGCAGCCCGTCCGGCCCTGGAGATTTCCAGTTCGGCAACGGGCGGACTGCACGGGCTATATCTTGGGGGCTGATCGTGATAGCCCCCATTTCTTGTATTGGATCGCACGCTCGTTCGACCTCCCGAGTCCATTCACCTTCGGTGTGACTGACAGGCACCGACCAGATGCTACGCCAGAATGAACACATAGCGTCATCATCCGGCAGGCGCGTATCAGTCACACCTTGGTCGGGTCGCTCCCAAGCCCGATAAACCCACCTTTCATTACTTTGGAATGTACGATTCTGGGTGTATCGCTCCACTCTCCGCCTATACCTACGAATACGGTTTGCCCATGCAAACACTTTTTGCTTCAGGAAGTCGATGCGCTCTGTGACACGGGATATATAGTCTTGGGGGCTGACATCAGTCCCCGAAAACGCCCGTCTCACAAAGCGCATCACTCTTGGCCGATTATTGCCCTCCCTGAAACAAATTAGTTTGCCGATGAGTGCTCTGGCCCCACCAATACGAGGTTCGATCCTGCACTGCCAAGCTGGTACGGCTGGTTTCGGTCGTGTAGCTCTGTCATCTACAAATTTGACGTGGGCTACACGACATGCCGCTACAGCCGCGCAGTACATGATCGAATGTGTATCAGTGAGGTCTTCGCAGTTATCAAAATAGTTTGACAACTGCGAATCCAGAACAGCCACCAGTGCCCTATTTTTGTTATGCATGGGCAAACGAGGTAATCGTGGCCTAAGTTCGAGCGGCATGTAGCGATAATCCCGAATAGCACACTCCAAAGCACTCCTCAATTCCTCATTGCACTGGTTACTTACGTTTGTAACCCTGTCACTACTATCCTCGTCAGCGTGGTTGGACTGTGGTTGCACCACGGCCTGCGACGATGGGGCAGTGACACGGTTACACATTTCCGTTCGGAGGCGATCAAGCACAGTATCATCCAACATACGATTACGCTGGATGACCCGTACCTGATCCGAAAGTCGTTGCGCCGAAACGTTGACGGCTGGCTCAAGCACCTGAAACAAAGAGAGCATCCGGACACGGTACGCGGTCAGGTTGTTTCCTCCCTCTGTAGCCCCAAAGTATGCGCGCATGACATTTTCGTTTATGGATTGTGTCCATCTCATGCGCTGCACACTTCCGCCGGGTGCTGGGACCCTATCAGAGACCGGTAAGCCTCGAGGTCCTAAGCGGTCCGGCGGCCGGCGTCCTCCCCGTCGACGCGCAGGTGTTGGTGTCGTCGGCGGAGAGAAGTACTCGTCGCTAGAGCTCGACGCAACTGCCACGGCCGGTGTCACAGCACTCACGGTGGGGCTGGTTTCCGGCGGAGGCGAGGCGGAGCTGGGCGACGAGGCCGGAGGTGGTAGGCGTGCTTTTCTTGCGGCCGCAGCTCTTGTCAACATGACGTCGTCTTCATTTTTCTCGTTTTTTTTTTTTTTTTTTCGTATTATTATTATTATTAGTTTTTTCTTTTTTGTATATAATTTGGTAAGGCTTGATGCGTGAATGCGTTGATGTTCTCTAATATTCACTTATTTGCTTAGCCATAACACTCTCTGATTTTTCTGTATAAAGTACAAGATATGATTTGATTGACTCTTTTCAAAATATGATGTGGGAAGAGGGTCGTACTTTACGATTTGAAAACATAATTAAATAGATGAAGAAAGGCAAGAGCTTTAGAAATAGAATATTCATGACCCACAGATTATCTCGACTGAATGTCATTACATATCTAGAATGGTTCGGGAAGCATTGGAAATAACCAAGTGCAAAAATTTCAATAGGGACGACGGGTTTCAATTGACGAGAGCCTGGAATCCAGTGGTTTAACTTTGTAAAGGTCATAAAACTACTGAACGAGTGTCAAAAGTGGATACAGTGAGCATCGTCTGTCGTGAACAATGTCAAGTTACTAGTGAGTAAAGTTCTGGTAGTAGCGGCATTGTGCGTGAAAAACGCTTGTAAAGAACACCCACCCGCAAAGACTTTATAGTTCTCGTGATCATGGCGCTTCTAACGGTGCCGGAATATCGAGCTCTCAACAAAAAACCAATTAAACATGGTAAATATCCCGAAACAAATATTAATACGAATATTCTCTTTTGTAGGCTCCTCAATCTATACGGACATATTCTGTTGATGGCAAATTCAATGACTCAAAGTGAAGTGAAGGTAGTACCCGCTTAAAAAAAAAAACAGTCGCTTGTAAAGGTATGCTCCTTTACAAACGACTGTGTTTTAAATTAAATTCTTCCATTGAATGTACTATAGAGGCTAGTGGATAGGAGAGACGCGACAATACGACAAGAATTCAACAGAGCATTTCCATTGAAATCGTTCTGGTGTCCACGGTAGGACAGCGATGCATTTTTCATAGCATATTTAAGTAATTTGTTAAAAACATCGTTTTTAAGTAATTTGTAATACTAACAAATCTGTACCTTTGAGTCTGCAATAATAGTAGATTAGTAGCCAAGGGCTGTAAGGCATCAATTGCAGCCCGAGATATTTAGGCGCACGAACGCAGCGATGGCGCCTATAGTTCGAGGGTGCAATTGGTGCTTACACCCGAGCTAACTATTCTGCTTTACATCTCGTTTGTGAGGTAAGTAGAAAAAACCAGCATTACAAGAATAAAATTGATGACTATTATACTCACACGAATACAAGGCTCAAAGCAAAGCGACCTCTTTGGTCATTGGGCTGAATGCATGATGTCTATTGCCAGTATGATGGTTAGATGTACGCGAACTTTTTGAAAGAAATAAGTGTTTTTTTTTTAATTACTTACCGCCCTAGGGCTTTTCTAGCTACTTTATTACCCTAGAGCGCTAATTAGTCACCTACAAGCCCCATTTGGAGGTAATAAGAACCTACTTACCGAACATGAGAGATGTAAAATATCTTCATTTTAATTTTATTTTTATAATCATAATCTGCCTATAATGTTGTCACTGCTGGGACACGGGCCTCCTCTGTGAGAGGGAATATAGGCCATTATCTATCACGCTAGCCCTGTGAGGGTTAGTAGATGTCACATGTCTTCGATTTATTATGTCTAGGACATCGAACTTATCCTTCTTCGCTCGCTGTGGTAATGAAATAAATTGCATAAAGTAATGGGTCCGCTTGGGTTCGAACTCACGATCAACGATTCGTAAGTTGGGGTCGTAACCACTTTACCCACCACTGCTCTTTTTTCTAATTTATCATAGACTTCACAGAAAATGATTGTTGCAATCACGTGTCACGTCTTTCTGGAGTTACGGGACCAAGTAATATCTTAGTAGTCTATTATTATTAGATAACCCTAAAAATTAAGGATAGTATTTAAACGAGCGAAAATAAATTCAAATAAAAGTTGTAAAAACCTTTTTTACAAAAAAATACTACCGACTTGTAGTTTTCTTATTTGGAAGTCGGTAGTACATTTTTGTAAAAAAAGGTTTTTTATTTTTCACTTTTTAGTTGTACCTACCTAATAGGCAAGTTGTTTAGTAAGTTTCCTATAACGCCAGAATAGATAACCCGAATATCATGAAACTTGAACAAAACTGATCAATTGACAGATCTGCTCACACCTTAAGAGCGTACTGGCGTGATGTTATGTTATGAAATGGTATAAATAATAAACAGACATGCGCATACGCAACCTCGACGTGAACAAGGCTAGTGGCCCTGACGGAATACCAGCAATTGTTCTTAGAACCTGTGCGCCTGAACTGTCTCCGATCTTGACACGCCTATTCCGCCTTTCGTATAGGGCTGGAAAAGTGCCGAATGCTTGGAAGCAGGCTAACGTACAGCCCGTGCCCAAGAAGGGCAGCCGAGCTGACCCGGCCAACTACAGACCCATATCTGTAACCTCCATACTCTGTAAGAGTATGGAACGCGTACTCAATATTAAGCTCCTGGCATACCTAGAAACTAACGATATCCTGAGTGACCGCCAATACGGCTTCCGCCGAAATCGGTCTACTGGGGATCTTCTAGCGTATGCCATTCACATCTGGAGTGAGGCCATCGAGAGGCATGGGGAAGCGCTTGCCGTCTCCCTCGACATCTCGAAGGCTTTTGATAGGGTCTGGCACGAAAGCCTTATTGGTAAGCTTCCTTCATTCGGTTTGCCCGGTGGTCTGTGTGATTGGATTGCAGACTTCCTGAGAGATCGGTCCATTCGAGTGGTTATCGATGGCTGCTCGTCGGACCACTTGGATATTAATGCCGGGGTCCCTCAGGGGTCAGTACTCTCAGCAACTTTATTCTTGCTGCACATTAACGATCTGCTAAAACCCGGTACCTTTGGGTATGCAGACGACAGCACTGTTGCTGAGAGATACTTGTCCAACGCTCGTACTACCGGGCCTCAGGTCCAGTCTCTCCGGGAGGCCATGGTGGAGCGCTTAAACCTGTCCTTGCAGGCAGTCTCCGAATGGGGCGATGCCAATCTGGTCAGGTTTAATGCTGCTAAAACCCAGGCGTGTCTTTTTTCCGCTAAAAAGAGTCAATTTCACCCGGCTCCAACTTTCCGAAGTGTGACCGTGCCAATAACTGACCATCTTGAGCTGCTTGGCGTTACGTTGACATCGACTCTCAATTTTGGCCCATACATTGAGGCAAAGGCTCAGCTGGCTGCCAAGAAGCTGGGGATCCTTGCAAAGGTGAGAAGGTACTTCACGCTAGAACAGCTGCTCAGCTTGTATCAAGCGCAAGTTCGATCATGCATGGAGTACTGTTCTCATCTCTGGGACGGCTCTGCCAAATACCAACTTGATGCACTAGAGTCGATCGAAAAGCGGGCCAAGAGGCTCATCGGCGATGAGGCATTGGTTAAGACAAAGCTCCAGAGCCTTGAACATCGTCGCCGAGTTGCCGGCTTGTCGGTTTTTTATCGATTACATTTCGGGGAATGTGCGATGGAATTGCATAATCTAATTCCGCCCAGCCCATTTCATCATCGGACTACCAGACGTACGGTGATGCGCCATCGGTACATGGTGGACATCCCACCCATACGCACTAAACGTTTTGAAAATACTTTTATTATGCGTACAGCTAAGGAGTGGAATTCCCTGCCGGAGTCTGTGTTTCCCGATAGCTACAACCTGGGGGTCTTTAAGTCAAGAGTGAATAGGTTACTTCTAGGCAAGCATGCTCCATCATCGACCACATCATCGCTTACCATCAGGTGAGATGGTGGTCAAGCGCGAGCCTATATAAGATAAAAAAAAAAAAAAAAAAAATGCAATTGCAGCAGTCCCTAAAGATTTGCCGTTATTTATTGAAGAGTTATGTTGTATATCTTCGAAGTTCTTCATCAGATCTTCACCAAATTTAAATGGGACTAATTTCGGAACATACTCTTTCAAACAAAAAAAGAATTTTCAAAATCGGTCTACAATTGACGGAGATATCGGTGAACATACAAGAAGTCGAACATAGAACCTCCTCCTTTTTCGAAAGTCGGTTAAAAAATACTGAATAAGGCTTACTGAAATACTAAATAGACGACAAACAGTGGGCGAATACAAATAAATGTTTAAAACAGCGACTTGAAAACAAAAGTTTGTCGACGGAGCTCCGCTCCTTCTTCTGTCTGCTAGGTCTAAAGTGACCTAACATGAAGGAGATAATGGAAGCTAAGTTCACTCGCTTTGCTCGCTCACTTCAGCTCCCGTCATCCCCGGAGTGCCCTAAGTTCCCGTGCTCGCTTCGCTCGCTCTTGGACTAATTGGTCTAAGGTTGTCTGTAAGAGATTGCCCTGTGCGATAAGACCGCCCATTATACACTTATCTTTATAAATGTTTTGTCCTGTAATTATTTTAGTGGTGTACAATAAAGTATGTAATAAATATTTTCTCAAAAATGGTATGTAATGTTGTCATAACATCTCTAAAAAGTATCCAGAAAGTAAACTCTACCGGAGACTTCTTCACAACTGTCCAGTAAGAAGCGAGATTTTAAATTTGGAATCTCCTATATATCAGGGATTGGTCCGATATATCAAAACGTAACTTATATCGGATATGTGTTAGATATCATGTCATATCGATATCTATACCAAAATAACCGATATTACAAAAACTGTATCTAATAAAAACCTTATTAGCGTGCGAAAACGAATAAGTCAAAACTTATAACCGTAACAATGTGGAAACGTACGAACTACGAACAAAACGCAAACTTCACAAACGATAGGAACCATAATTATGCGCTACCTCTTTTTCTAAGTATTATTTCGCGTTCGTTGTTAGTTTGCTCATCTAAATAACATTTTAACTTATGCAAACTGTACTAAATGATATCGATATGTGAAAACCGTTTTCGATATAGATATGAAATCTGTATATCGGTTACATAACCGTTTGTGCAAAAATCCGAAAACACCCATCTCTAGACAGTAGGTCATCCTCTTCAGATCTGCTTAGAAAAAAAAACATAGTACCAGCCAGACACATATTAGAGTTTAGCCATTATAACATGGTTATAGGAGGGAGGCTTCAAATATATATCTATCCCTCTTTTTGGTATGACATTTTATGAGATAGATATATTTTGAGTCCATTAATTAATACGTACAACAAACAAACATAAATGCCTCCGGTAAATTGATCACAATATCTATCAGTAATTGCCCTATTATGAATGTAACCTTCAATATTAATTAAACGAATTTGTTGTTAAACTTTCTTTCATTTTTGAGAAAAGCATTATACAAGCTTCAATCAGTAAGAAAGCCATCCTGGCCTCGTATATAACCGGACCTCACCTGCGGTTCAGTCCGGTTAACTCATACTTGGCCAGGAAGGCTTACTTACTGGATTCTGCAGTAATGTACTAATAAAATAATAAATAATTCTTTAAAATCACGAATACATCCGAACTTGCGCGCTGTACAACGATGCCGCCATGTCGCGTCGGTTTTTATGCTATTTTCATTATAATAATATGCTAACATAGAAAAATAGGACCCCAAATACAATTTAGGTATGTAATAATATTATTGCCGCAGCTCACAAAAAATACCTAAAAGGTGTTACTCAAACCGAATAGTCACTTACTTAGTGTAATAGTCGCCAATTCAGTATATTTTTCGCTAAGTTAATAATTGCCCAAAAATTAATAATCTTGTAGCCCATAAAGATTCCCCATAAAAATAAGCAACTGATTCATACGACTGGCCTTGCAAACTGTCCATACAACAGGTTGTGAGTTACGATTATTAGTTTTATTGCTGATTATTGGCAGTTAATGCTTTTCTTGACCGTTAATGCGTTCCGAAAGAGTAATGTGAAATATTCCGGAAGATTTTTATGTTTGGAAAATCTGCAGATTCACAAAAAGCGGAAGAAAAGAGAGAAATTTATAGGTTTAAAACGAAACACAGTTTTTTATACAGAAATAGTAATACATAACAAATTTCGTCAATTGTATCGCATATAATTCTCCCTCGCATACTTTGAAACCCTTCGCACTATGATAGGAGTTAGACTTGATAATAGGGTTCCTGTGATTTTAAACTGTTAAAGTTTTCATAAAAAAAGTTAATTTGAAAATGGAAAACCCGACTGCTTAAAAAACGAACTAAAAAGATGAATGAGCGACGATGAATGAGCGACTGTGCAGTCGGAGGATCAGGTGGTCAGCCAGCTCGCGAATACGTATCCTTTGATTTTTAAATTAACTTTTTTTATTTACAAATTTTTTGTTTTTTTTTTCGAATAACTTTTAAACATATGAGTTGCATATATTTTTGTAACTACCTCTTAAAACCCTTCATTTTACACCGCTCGAAGGATACACCGCTCGAAGGGTTTGAAAAAAAAATTGAGACCCCACAATATGGCGGTAAAAAGCCGCCATTTTTGTTTTTTAAACGTCACTTGTCTAAGAACACTCGATGTCTTAATTATATAAATCCCTCTAGCGGTTTGCAAGAAGGTAATAAGGTAGAAGGTAATTAAGGTAATAAAGAATGTTACATACATAAAAACACATATACATACAAGATACGCGCGAAAACATAAAAATCAAACCCTTTCCTTGCAGTCTGGTAAAAACCGGCCAAGTGCGTGTCGGACTTCGCACATTAGGGTTCAGTACCAAACCGTAAAATCAAGTGGGTTGTAATAGAAAAAAATAGGGCATTTCAGAGAAAAATACAGACTTTTCAATGTATTGGTATTCGTTAGTAAACTTAACAATAATAACAATAGGTCAATAGGAAGTTAATAATACTTCGCAACATTATTTTTTTAAAGCTGACTTTGGTGGCTTCTCATTTCTTTGTTTTTCAATATTTTTTAAACGAAAAATATAGTATTTATCTAAAAAACGATACCCAATTATTTTATTTCGGCGCCTCCCCTAAAAAACATATAAAAATATTATTTGACAACTTGTATGGCTTTGGGTCAAAAAGAAGCTGTGAAAATTTGAAGTCTGTAGCTCCAAATGTTTGGCTGTAAAACCTGTGTGACAGACGACGGACAAACAGACACGTGAGTGACAGCAATAGGGCACCGTTTGAACTTTTCGGTTACGGAACCTTAAACGTGTATTTTATTTATTTATTATATACTTTATTGTACACCACATAAAAACATACAGGACAAACATTCACAATAACAAGTGTACAATAGGCGGTCTTATCGCACTAGGCAATCTCTTACAGACAACCTTTGGATGGACAGAACGATAGGAACAGAATTTAGGGCTGTCAGTGTACAAATTATCATAAATTATATACTACTTAAAATAACATAAAATACAAACATACAATATTACAAAAAATATACTAATACATATAAATGTATAACATTTTGTTTTGTTTGTTTTTGTTTTTTTCCTTAAGAAATAATAGGTAATAAAACCAGACAGAGAAGGAATTTAATAAATACATAAACAAATTGTTGTATATTGTGTGGATCTAAATATTATTATAAATATACTTTTCAAATATATGTAGTTTCTTTCATTTCAAAGATGTAGCTAGGTAATTAAAAAAATAATAGTAGGGAAATCGGCCTTTAGTACGCATCACCATTATGATTTCTTATTAAATGTCAGCACGCTAGATAAGAAATCATTCATCAATCAAAATGTCTTCTGAAAACACTGAAATTAGGTAATAAAAAAATAATAGTAGGGAAATCGGGCTTTAGTATGTATGACCATTATGGTTTAAATCATTCATCAATCAAAACGTCTTCTGAAAATACTGAAATTAGGCATAGTCATCGAATTGAGCATGTTCTACGGAAACAATAGATATCCTGCATGTACAACATTGAACAATCTGGCACTTGATACATTGCCTCCCGCAAGGAAACAATATGTCGATTAAGTTATAACGAACGCATTAAATTGATTAAGGATGTTATCAATTTAATTTATACCGAACCAATTAAATTGATTACAAAGAAATTGCGTGCATGCGGCATTTTTGATATTATAAATAAGGACGATTTACCAGCAATCAGGTATTATTGTTCGCCTGTTTTGTTATTGAATGAATACCGCTGATGCTACAAAAATAATTAATTAAGTAAAAGCGTTGGTAGGTTTAATAAATGGACTGCAATTCACGAAATGGACACATCGTGTTCGTGAGTTTTCAAATTTTAATTTTATGAGTAGGTTTCACCTTTTAATAGACTGGCTATTTCATAAAATATTTATAAAAATCTAAAGTAGAATCCTGAGCGCAGCGAGGGGTTAAAAGTGGGACTCTCGAGGTGGACACTCAAGTTTTTTATCACTCTCTATGAGAAAATAAGTAAGTGTAACTTATGAGAAAATAAGTAAGTGTAACTTATGAACAAGAACGTTATGTTTATTTATTTCAAAAAAATCATAATTAGAGGGTAATTATATATGAACAATTACGGAAGTGCATCGTATCAATTTTATTAGTACCATTCATTACAGTTGTAGATTTATTTACAGCTTGGGAATTAGAAATAGCTCAGAAAACGGTGTCTCAGGATGTAGTTTTTGAGAAACTTGATTGTAATACTTTCACTTGAGGAAGTCGCACTATTTTTTTATAATGCTTAAATCTGAATTTGAAACAACTACGAACGAAGGCAGACTGCATTTAATTTCGCGCGTTGTTTATTTTTCGTCAACTTTTTTTTTTAATTTGGCGCGCTCGCAGTTTTCAGCCAGTCACTTATTGAATACATTGTTCCCGCAAATCACGTTTAGTCCCTAATGAGCTATTTTGGTCCCTATTTACGAGCAATAAACTAACTCTTTTTGATTAATAACATACAATATTACATAATGTACCTACTAATACATATTAAATATATAGCAGAGAAAGGAGTATAATAAAAATTATAGTGAAAGGTAATGTTCCTTCACCATTTTCTTAAGACTGCGCCGAGCAAAATAATCCAAAACGATCGTCACAGTTATAGGGATTTAGTCAATATTATTACCATAATTACCATAAAAAATGTGTAATGAACACCACAATGAATGTGTTAACGATTCTATGTTGGCAAAAACAAAAAACATTGTTTAGTTTAAATAACAAAAATACGTAAAGTTGGACAAAAATATTAAAATAGCATGCTCGTGTTTTATTGAATATTTATAGTAAACTGTTGAATTTTTTCACAAACTTTAATTCATATTAATCTCTAATTTTATTGTCATACCACAATTTATAGTTTTAACATTTTCGAAAAGTCACTCGGTTATTTTAGTTTTATTTTTTTTCTTAATTGTTGCGCTGTTTTGGATCATGCGAAACGTAAACCGGTCGGCAATTCAGTCGCCCACGAGAGCTCGGAGAGTGGTCACGTCTCATTGTGGAGCGACGCGCCGATAACGATAATTCGCGATCTATAGTGTACGTATACCTTGCTGCAAATAGTTGAATAAGGTAAGTTATATATTTTGTTTTTTGAGTATGACTTTTTATGCACTATTCCAATGCATATTTCTGTAACATTTTTTTTTAATGTTTGTTTTAGTTATAATAGGAAAGCGTAAGGAAACATATTATAAGAAGAAAGTTGGCGCTCATTTCCGAAAAATAATCTGTTCTCATTAAAAGTACATATTTCTATTTTGTGACATTATTTCCTTTTTAACCGACTTTCCAAAAAGAAGGATTTTTTTGTGTATGTTCTCCGATTACATCAATTGTGGACAGATTTTAGAAATTATTTTTTTGTTTGGAAGATTACGTTCCATTTAAATTTGGTGAAGATCTGATGAAGAATACTCCTCAAAAAATACGGCAGATCTCTCGGGATTGCTGGAATCGCATGTCTGTTTATTGTTTACACCATATTTTCATAACATAACATCACGCCGGTAAGCTCTAAAGGGGTACGCAGATGAATACAGTAAACCCTGGTACACTCTAATTTCATTCAGGCTATAGAACTTGCCCATTGAGTACACAACTAAAAAGAGTAAAATAAAAACTATTTTGCCAAAAAAAAAAACCAACTTCCAAATCAAAACAATACAATATTATGTAAAATAAATTTAATTTCGCCGTCAGTGACAAAAAACGAAGAATCAAAAACAGGAACACCGACTTCCGAAATTGAATTTATTTTCACTTTGTAATATTTTTATTTGAAAGTCGGTTGTATTTTTTTGTAAAAAAAAAATATCTAACATAATGGCGCATGTAATCGTTTTTTTTTCAATTGGTTCTCAAACATTCGATATGGGTATCGTGTAATGGGTTTTTGGGGATGCCGATTGCAAATCTGACTTTCTTTTTAAAATCCAAGATGGCGGATGCAACTTTTTCTCAAACATTCGATATGGGTATCGTGTAATGGGTTTTTGGGGATGCCGATTGCAAATCTGGCATTATTTTTAAAATCCAAGATGGCGGATGCAACTTTTTCGCAAACATTCGATATGGGTATTGTGTAATGGGTTTTTGGGGATGCCGATTGCAAATCTGACATTATTTTTAAAATCCAAGATGGCGAATGCAACTTTTTCGCAAACATTCGATATGGGTATTGTGTAATGGGTTTTTGGGGATGCCGATTGCAAATCTGACATTATTTTTAAAATCCAAGATGTCGGATGCAACTTTTTCTCAAACATTCGATATGGGTATTGTGTAATGGGTTTTTGGGGATGCCGATTACAAATCTGACATTATTTTTAAAATCCAAGATGGCGGATGCATCTTTTTCTCAAACATTCGATATGGGTATCGTGTAATGGGTTTTTGGGGATGCCGATTACAAATCTGACATTATTTTTAAAATCCAAGTTGGCGGATGCATCTTTTTCTCAAACATTCGATATGGGTATCGTGTAATGGGTATTTGGGGGTGCCGATTGCTATTCTGACATTCATTTTAGAATACACGATGGAAGATTTTTTTTTCGCCATTGTCAGTGATGTCCAAGATAAACTTGGAAAGTAAAAATTAATTTGAAAAAGACGCATTGCCTGGATTTGAACCCAGGGCCTCAAGCACGAGAAGTGAGGCCAAGGGGTCACCACGAAATTTTAAATTCATTATACTTATTTTGTTGCTAGTGTTTGCTGGCAAGTCTTTTACATGGGAAAATGTTTATGTATTATGTATACTATATTTCTTTTAGTCTGTTCACAACATTTTAAGATTTAGGTTGATAATACATCTGATAACTACGTCTATTTAATAATTTTATTAAATCATCATCAGCGTATTAATGTTCCCACTGCTGGGACACAGGCCTCATCTTTGTGAGAGGGAATGGGCCGTAATCCACCACGCGGGCCCAGTGCGGATTGGTGGATGTCACATGTCTTCGAATTTTTGGTTCTACGACATGCCGGTTTCCTCACGATGTTTTCCTTCACCGTTTTGAGAGCAGTGGTGATGAAATAATTTACACAAAGTAAAGCACCTGTCTTGGCTCGAACCCACGACCTACAACCTGTAAGTTGCAGCCGATACCACTGGGCCACCGCTGCTCTCAATTTTCTTAAATGACTTCCAATAACTATATTTTATTACGTTTTTAGGAAATGCTGACCAATAAAGATCCTTGCCCATACGTTGGTGAAAAACCTTTAGTTAGTGATGATATTCCATTCAACAATCTCGATGTAAGTTAATTGTTCTTAGATACATTTTTAAATGTGCCTTAGTACTAGTTTCTGCCCGTGGCTTAGGGACTACTTACAATTATCTTATTTTATTTCAGGATTCTTCAAAACATACGGATTCATATTCAAACATTTTGGTAGAAGAAGAAACTAAAGACAAAGCCGAGATCATAATAAAAGGCAATAGAATAATGGATTTTGCATACCTCTATAAACAAATGCAATATATCGCATGAACACGTAACACGTTCTTCCATAATGTGTTCACCAGTGATTGAAAATAACAATCATGTTTTAAATGAGATTGATATTACCCTTCTGGTCTCTTTTCCATTTCCATTAGTTTATAGGAAATGCCTTTGACTTCTCTGGAGATAGTTGTTCATTTACAGAATTAGAAGCATTTTTTTAAAATATGACGCTTCTGTTACACTCTGTATAATCAATATACCACGTTTCCCTGGGTTTTGTGTAAGATTTTGTAAAATGGGAAAAGGTATTACATTAGGTAAATAAAGTTTTTTTTTATTACAGACTGGTTTTACTATACAATACACCTACCCATCTAACTTACTTATCAACTCACCTAGCCTACCTACTTACCCAGTAAAATTCCCGGGCGTACAATCCACAACGCCAAAATTTCATCGCAATCGGATGAATAGTAACGGAACGGATAAAGTATTACTATAGTACAAAACTACAAACAAACATTATTTTCTATATAATAAAGATTATAAGATTTAATTATGGGCTTTATTTACCTACATAAACATCTAAATAATCAATATTCGCCTTTTCAAGTCACTCAACACAACGCCTCAAATTTTAAAAATCCTAAGTTACCAACTTTTGTCGTGCAACTGCAAGCGGGACTCGAGCGAACTTGTGATTGTGTGTGTGACGACGCACACAACTAGCGCGCTGTAGAAAATACCTAAATGCCGCGCGCCTCGTTCGCTCTGCGCAGTCTTAAACATTATGGCAGTACTGAGTCGTCAAGGCCTTAAATTAAATTATGTCATGACTGAACAAACGAACACACGACGATCCCACCTTTGCAATTCGCGCGTCTATATAAAAGTAATTATCTAATAAATAAACATCTCAGTAATACATTGAGAACTCGAACAACACCAAAGTTGCATGTTAACAAAGATCAAGCTATTATCCGCATAAAGTTTTAACTATCACGAGAACATAAAGTATGTATACTTTGTAATTACGCCTCTCATATAAAAGTATCGCAAAATGCCAGCATTATTAGCAAAGCATTTGAAGAAGAGTTCTGTTCTTGATAGATGTTACAGTATACAAATTGAACGAGAATTGTCAGTACACAAGCGATTTGTTATAATACTGTGTACTAAACACACCCATATATTAACCTAAGCTTAGGTAAAACCACGCAATAAGAAATATTACACGTAATACGGGGTTCCAAGGAACTGTTATCAGGTTTTTCGAAGTATAAAAACGTTGAGTTAAACCTAAGCGCCTGCATGCACGATGATGGCAATTTTTCACGCGCTAGCGTTATTGCGTTTTGCAATTTATATCCGGCAGGCTCTTTGCACCCTTCCTGAGGACATAAGGAGTGAAAACATTGTGAATAACTTATGTAAATTCATAAAGCGGTGGTGTTTAGGCTTATTTTGTGTGTATACGAGTATATACACAAAATAATAATATTATACCTATGGCCCAGCATTAAAAGGTGATAAGTTAATGGAGGTCGTGGCCTAATAATAACAGCCGCACGAGTCGATCTTCAAGGTTAAGCAACACTTGCCGAGGTCGACCCGTAAATGGGTGACCATCTTTAGATGGCGAGTTTCCTTCTTGCCTCGGAAAGCGCACGTTGTTTCTGGTAGTCAGGAGCTTGAGATCAGACACCAGTCTTGCCAAGGGGTATCGTGTTACCCAGTTTCTGGGTTGTGGAGGTCAGATCAGGCAGTCGCTCCAAGTAAAACACTGGTACTCAGCTGAATCCGGTTAGACTGAAGCCGATCCCAACTTTGTTAGGAATTAAATTGTTAAGAGAAAATGTGGGCAGAGACCTCCGACTGAATTTCCTTAGTAAAAAGTCATAATTCGAGGTTTGGATCTCGCCTATTTCCTCCTCCAGTATTGGAAAAATTTAAAATATATTCCATTAATTACATAAATAAAAATCTTTTTTACAAAAAATACTACCGACTTCCAAATAAGAAAACTACAAAGTGAAAATAATTTTATTTTTGGAAGTCGGTGTCTTTCATAGGTACCATTTTTTGCGTTATGGACACCGACTTCCAAAAATAAAGTTATTTTTCACTTTGTAGTTTTCTTATTTGGAAGTCGGTAGTATTTTATGTAAAAATGTTTTTTTTTTCACTTTTTAGTTGTACCTACCTAATAGACAAGTTTTAAGTAAGTTTCCTATAACGCCAGAATAAATTACCCGAATATCATGAAACTTGAACTAAGATTTGGTTACCCTTTAAGAGCGTACTAGCGTGATATTATGTTATGAAATCATATAAACAATAAACAGGCATGCGATTGCAGCAGTCCCGAGAGATTTGCCGTTATTTATTGAAGAGTTCCGTTGAATATCTTCTAATTAAAATGGGACCAATTTCGGAACATACTCTTTCAAACAAAAAAAGAATTTTCAAAATCGGTCTACTATTGACGGAGATATCGGTGAACATACATAAAAAAAAAAAAAAAAAACATACAAGAAGTCGAACATAGAACCTCCTCCTTTTTCGAAAGTCGGTTAAAAAGATATATGTTGTCCTTCTATGTTTTCTTTTTTCATTTATAGTTGACAAATTTGTACACTAGGCCGCAATTTTCAGCATTTTTTGAGGGTTCTAGTGCTTCTTAAGATAACGTATCATTAAAAAAAACTTTTTTTTCAAAAAAATACTACCGACTTCCAGAAAACTACAAAGAGAAAAATAACTTTATTTTTGGAAGTCGGTGTCTTTCTTAGGTACCATTTTTTTGCGTTATGGACACCGACTTCCAAAAATAAAGTTATTTTTCACTAAGTAGTCTTCTGGAAGTCGGTAGTATTTTTTTGAAAAAAAAGTTTTTTTATTTTTCACTTTTTAGTTGTACCTACCAAATAGGCAAGTTGTTTAGTAAGTTTCTTATAACGCCAGAATAGTTTACCCGAATATCATGAAACTTGAACAAAACCAATCAAATTAGAGATCTGCTTACCCCTTAAGAGCGTACTGGCGTGATGTTATGTTATGGTGTCTTTCATAGGTACCATTTTTTGCGTTATGGACACCGACTTCCAAAAACAAAGTTATTTTTCACTTTGTAGTTTTCTTATTTGGAAGTCGGTAGTATTTTATGTAAAAAAGTTTTTTTTTTCACTTTTTAGTTGTACCTACCTAATAGACAAGTTCAAATTCAAATTCAAATTCAAATTCATTTATTGCTCAACACAGTAAATAAAATTACACTTCCAGATGTCAGGTGAATGCGCAGTCAACCGTGTTCCACCAATTTAGGCATGCAAAATTATAATTACAATAATAATTAAAATAATACAATGTTACAAATTAAATTAAAATTACATTTTGAACGTATATGTCATAAAATAAAAAAAGAAAAAGAAAAAGTTGTTAAGTAAGTTTCCTATAACGCCAGAATAAATTACCCGAATATCATGAAACTTGAACTAAGATCTGCTTACCCTTTAAGAGCGTACTAGCGTGATATTATGTTATGAAATCATATAAACAATAAACAAGCATGCGATTGCAGTAGTCCCGAGAGATTTGCCGTTATTTATTGAAGAGTTCCGTTGTATATCTTCGAAGATCTTCATCAGATCTTCACCAAATTAAAATGGGACCAATTTCGGAACATACTCTTTCAAGAATTTTCAAATTCGGTCCACAATTGATGGAGATATCGGTGAACATACATAAAAAAAAACATACAAGAAGTCGAACATAGAACCTCCTCCTTTTTCGAAAGTCGGTTAAAAAGAAAAGCATAGGGACATACTCGTAGTATATATCTTTCTTTTTCGGTTTATGAAATATTTATTAAATTGGAGCAATATTGGAGGTAATAGGCGAGAGCTTAACCTCGAATTATGACTTTTCTACTTAGGATATTGTGTCGGATGTCTGCGATCGCATTTCCTCTAGCACCTTACTTAATTTTTATTTTTTTTGAATGCCAGTCATAAAATGCACAAAAAGTGACATGCGCCTACTACGTTGATATATTGGTAAATAATATATTACTTAACATTTTTCTTCGAGAAGATTTTCTAAAAAACTAACGACCAAAAGGTTTTTCAGCGCGTAAATCTTTTCGGATGAAAGGCCTTTAGAAAATCTATTTCAGGGCTACATTATCGCTTGGTCCCTTTGTGATTCTGTGTTAGTAGGTCGAAGGACATCCCCCCCAATAGTTATTGATTTTGCTATTACAATACATAGTAACCTAGGGTTTGGCAACAAACTTTCAATACTTTATTGTGTTGCCCGTCAAGATATCATTTGTAATATTTTCATGAAAAATTGAAGCTTATGATATGTACACAATGGCTAGGTTTTACAAATGACCGTTCGAGATAGAAATCTAACTAGAAAACATACAAACCATTTTTCAATTTTTCTTGAAATATTAGGACACTAGTTACAAAATAAATATCTATAAGAGAAGCTACATTCACGTTTTCATAAAGTCTTTCAGAATAGAAACACACCCAACTGCCCACAGTTCCTCATTACCTTTATTTATTTATTTATTTTACACCAACAAGTTAAACGAGGTAGACCGAGAGGTAACGCACCGGATCAACTCGGGATGGATGAAATGGCGACAGGTCACTGGCACAACTTGCGACCCAATGATGCCCCTCAAGTTAAAGGGTAAAATTTACAAGTCCGTCACAGACCGATTCGTTCAGTCCTCGCCGCCGAGGCCCGTCGCGAACTCTTTCAATAAAAGCCCGCCAGCCCGCGAAGCTGAGCACTAGTTAAATTATTAGAAATCAAAAGGAGTTTCTTGTCCGTTCCTCTCCACGTAGGTAGTTTCCGAACGGATGGTAAAATCACTTGTCAAGATCCAGCCATTGCTTGTCTCCCCAGCGACGCCCTGAGCCGAGGCTACTATAGCTTAGTCTCCACAGGGAAAGTCCGGTTAAGTAGTTGCCAGTCACTTTGACCGAACTACGAGACGCCAATTAGAAAAAAATAAAAAATAATACAAGTCCGTTATTAGACCTGTCGTACTGTATGGATCAGAATGTTGGGCTGTGAAAAAGATGGATAAAAAGAGATTGCATGTAGCAGAGATGAGAATGTTGAGATGGATGTGCGGAGTGACGAGAATGGATAAAGTGAAACCGTTTGTCCTGGTATGAGGAGGGATGAAACGCATGTTACTAAAAGAGTTATGAATATAAATGTGGATAGATAGAGAGGGAGGGGACGGCCAAAGAAAAGATGCGATGGACTGTGAGAGGTGAGTGATATGACAGAAAAGGGAGTCAGTGATAGCGTGACGGGGGATAGGACGGTACGGAAGAAGAAAACGTGTTGCGCCGACCCCAAGTAACATGGGACAAGGGCAGGAAGATGATGATGATGATGAAGTAAAACATCTTACAGTACTCCCAATACGATGTTATACCACACTCAGAATAAATAATGTTATTATACACTATATTTAATCATAAAAATTTCTAAAATAACAAAAATTTAAATTAAAAAAAGATAATTCAAACTTGCAGGCCTCCTTTGATGAACCTTTGTGCTCCTCACACAAATTTCGGCAGGCTATGAGCACATCTTCCGATGGCATATTATTTTTTTCATCACACTTGCACGTAAACAGTATCTAAACATGCAGGTTAACTTGGCCGTAATGCCCCATATAAAACCCTCAGGCTTTCTTTTTGTCTTGAAACCCAAGGTCTGTCAATATTTTTTTTTTAATTTATAGCACAGCACACAGTTCATGCAAGTTCAAGCAAGGAGTTTACACGCAATTGAAAAATTGCCTTAAAATGTTATTTAAACAGGAATTTCATTACAATCTCGCTACATGTTACTTAAATACTCAAGTAATATTCTTAATAATCGATTTTAATAGTTTTTTGTATCAAAACGTCGAAGTTATATTATTTTTGTTACACTCCGTCATGGCTGTATACCTACGTAAGTATTTGCCCTTAACGTTTCTGAACGAAACATTTGCATAATCTGTGGTGCGTGCGCCATCCGCTTAAAAAAAAGTTCACGTATTTCGTAATAATAGTTGTGCTGACTCCTAAAGCATCAAAACGAGCTACAGGCGGTCCTTGCCACAGAAAAAATTGATGTGTGCCTCATATCGGAGTCTCACTTCACAAGAGAATCGTATATACACCTTAACGGATATAAAATATATCATGCACTGCACCCTGTCAATACTGCGAGAGGGGGAAGCACCCTTATAATAAGAGAGAACATCTACCATTATCTAGAACTTAAATATGAAGAAGAGTTCATACAAACTGTAGCCGTTAGGGTCAAAACTAAACATTATCACATTACCGTAGCAGCTATATACTGTCCACCAAAGCATGCTCTGAAAATAGAGCAGTACAGAAACCTGTTGAAACTTCTTGGCAACACCTTTATATTGGGAGGTGACCTTAACGCAAAACACATACGTTGGGGATCTAGACTAACCAACACTAAAGGAAGGGAATTGCTTAGTGCTATGCTAGAAATCAATTGCAATGCAATATCAACAGGAAAGCCTACTTACTGGCCTACTGATACCCAAAGAATTCCAGATCTGATCGACTTTTTCATTTTTAAGAATCTGTCGGCTACATATCTTCACATACAGGAGGGATTTGATATGAACTCTGATCATTCGCCCATTATCTTAACTTTAAGTGAAACCATAATTCAGAAAGAAAGCAATTCAACTTTAGTGAATAAAAACACGGATTGGGATAGCTTCAAATTCGATTTACAATATGATTGACCTCAAAGTACCACTCAAAAATAATCAACAATTGGATAATGAAGTTTCAAAATTTGTGACAGACATTCAAAACTGCGCCTGGGGCAATACACCTCTCTTGAAAAGAAAAGTTGCAAGTCATAGTTATCCGTTAGAAATAAGAAACCTCATAGCCATAAAGAGGGCTCAGAGGCAAAAATGGCAACCATCAAGATATCCACCTGACAAAACAATGCTAAATAGACTTACAAAATGATTAAGTAAAGCAATACAGGAATATCATGATGATGCTACACATAATTACTTAAGCCAATTAACAAGTAGTGGAAAACAGAACACTCACTGTGGAAAGCCACTAAACGTCTAAATAAACCTATTGTTCATGCATCACCTATTAAACAAATAGATGGCAAATGGGCCATAAGCAACGAACAGAAAGTAAATATATTTGCAGAGCATTTACAACAAACTTTTCAAACAAGTGCTGAGGAAAGCTCTGAAAACATAACACTAGATATCACTCACCATGATGAGTTGAATATACGATTAGCTACGCCGAAAGAAGTGCAAAATATGATCAAAAACTTAGCCAAAAAGAAATCGCCTGGATACGACCTTATCACTGTAGAACTGCTTCAAAATCTGCCTCGAAAAGCCATAGTAAAACTTAACCTTTCTTTATAGTGTCGATGTCGACATTATCAAAGATTTAGTTTTTGCAATAATAAAGTAAACAAGTTTCTTTATTTAGAAAACAAGGATGAGTTTAGGAGTAACTATACTATGCTAAATTATTCGGTGATACTACCTACAAAACTGTTTATAACATCTTCAGTTTAGTTTTCTGTCAATGTTGCTGTTTTACAAGTTATCTACCTCGAGATAACCTTTCACACCGCGATACATTTAGATATTATTTTATAACCCTATTCTCAATAACAGCATAACACAATGTTTACGTGACTCCTTTTGGTCACCGAATTATCTGTAATAATGAACAGTGTTGGTTATTATCAGACTTTCTTATCACTGACCAATACCTAAAATACCTTAAAATATGTACTAAAAAGCAAGTGTTTTACATTAATATTTCAAAAGTGATCGCCAGCAGTGGTCGCGCCGTCTAAATTTGAGGTTCTGAAGAATAATATGTTTAAAACACAGTTCGTGCTGGTGTTGGTGGCGTGGTACGTCGGTTTGGCGCACTCATGGGGTAAGTGTGACTTGAATTCTCCTATTTTTGTTATATTCTATTAATTTTAGCCCAAATACTTAGTGGTTGTCCTACTGTTGTGCATTAGGTTGTGGGTATGATTCCCACGTCGGAAAGTGTTAAGACAATATAATATTAATTTCTGAGTATATGGTACACTAGCTGTTCCCCGCGGCTTCACTCAAGTGGACCACCCTATAGGACCTGTATTCGGGATTAAAAAATAACTTCATAAATTGGAACATTCGAATTATTTACATAAAGCAGATAACTAAGGATAAATTCTAGTTCAAGATTTGACTTGGCTGGTTTTCACAAATACTATATCGTTTTTAACATTCATTCATTCGAACATTTAAATAAATACCTTGATCATTATAATTGTCACATTATAATCAACATGATCTGCCGGTGAACATTCACAACTTCTTCCAAATAAGCCATACTTAATGGTTGGTTACATTAATGTTCAGTGTACATTGTACACCAATGTGTAGTGTCATATAGTTTTTACCATAAAACGACAATTGCGTGTAACATAAAGAAGTTTATTAGCCAAATATAAGATAACTTGTAAGTGAAAACTAGCCTAGTCAAATCATGAGCTAGAATTTACCCTAAGTTATCTGCTTTATGTAAATAATTCGACTATTCAAATTTAAGAAGTAATATTTTAAAACAGCAAATATTGTTGTAGCAGAAAAAGCATCAATTGTGTTTTTAAATTTATTTTAGAATGTTTTATGTTCTTGTAAATAAATTTCAGGATACAGTACTTGGCACCCATTTACGAGTAGATCTCAATTCTTTTGTCGGCGATATCAACAACCGCGCATATTCTTAGTATTGAACTTGGCTCCCTTTTTCACATTTATGTTTTTGATGGGATATCATTACTTTTTGTACATACATTATTAGTAGGTACTTATTCATAATAAAATGAATACCAAATGGATTTTGTTAATCTACTGTATTTTCCTACGTTTACGGGGTCTTTATTGTGTTGTTTTCTATTTTTTATTGTACCTTTGAAATGTTCGAGTGAATTGCCCATTCAGTACCCGGATCTTTTTTTTTACGCGGTTTCTGCTTATCCTTAATTTGGCCAAGTCCGGGCGGTATAACGCGCGCAGGCGGTTGTACTCTACAATAGAGCTCTCTTGTGTCTTGATTTGACTTGGATCTAAATTGATAAGATGTACTCCTTCTAAGGTTTTAACTCTGGAGAGTCCAACGTAAGTCTGCCCTTTACTAAATATAGAGGAGCCTGTGTCGAGAAGAGCACTCTCAAGGCTAAGGCCTTGCGATTTGTGGATAGTACTAGCATATGCTAAACAAATAGGGAATTGTTCTCTGTGAATTAACATATACATTACTTAATATCTGAAACTTGTTCTTGACTCGTTCTAGAATTAAGGGTAGTATTCCACTCGTTATATATTCACGTGAAGACCTTAAAATACACATAAATACCGGCTGTTATCAATTTTGATTGCTGATTCTTACATTACTTTAGGTAAGTGTTCCTAATAGAATCAATTTATTGAAAAATTACTAGTTTCAGATTTATTCCTTCGTATTCACCCAATTACCTATTTGGATGCCAAATTTGAACTTCTTAGGTCACCTGAGTTAGAGTTTTGATCTATAGGTCAGTCAGTGGTAAAAATTACGGTTTTTGGAAGTTAATATCTAAATAACCAATAACAATAATAATAATTTTGAATTATAGTTCATTTTGGCGATTTTAATACATAAACCAAATTTCATGTGTTTATGTTAAATAGATTTTGAGTTATTAAGATGACAAAAAGGCTCCAAATGGTTCATGTAATATATTACATACAGCTGCTGCGTCGCTAGTTCCTTTTTTGCTTGAACTTGGCTTGGCACGCTGCCGCGTGTCTAGATTTTATAGATATTTTTTATTTTTATTCTAGATATTTTGCCGTGTTACGGCAAAATATCTTGCCCCTTTTAGTTGTAACTATCTAATAGGCAACTTGTTTAGTAAGTACCTTTAACGCCAGAATAGAGTACCCGAATAACATGATACTTGAACATAATCGATGAAATGAGAGATCTACCTACCACTTTCGAGCGTACTGGCGTGATGTTATGTTATGAAATGGTATACATGCAATTGCAGCAATCTCGAGAGATTTTCCGTTATTTATTGAAGAGTTCTGTTGTAAATCTCCAAAGTTCTTCATCAGATCTTCACCAAATTAAAATGGGACCAATTTCGGAATATGTTCTTTCAAACAAAAAAAGATTTTTTTAAATCGGTCCACAATTGACGGAGATATCGGTGAACATACACAAAAAAAACATGATGTCGAACATAGAACCTCCTCCTTTTTGGTAAGTCGGTTAAAAAGAGGTGTGGTAACGGACACAAGCTTATATTTTATTACAAAACAACCTAGCACTGCTCAATTCAACCTTCAGTGAAAAACCCAAATCCAAATGGTCATGGCTATCACACGATGGAAAGTACAAAGTACAAAAGCAAGCAAAAGTTCTTCAGAGACGCACACGTTGTACAAAATCTTAAATTCAATACCAACCACCGCATGGTACGTTGCTGTCTAAAAATGTATTATACAAAGCCATCCAGAAATAACGTAAATAACTCATAGCTGACATCAGAAAAATATGAAAAAAAAGAATCCTCTTATATAAAGCTCTTGCAAGAAATAGTAAACTCCAATATTAACATACTAGAATAGTACAAACACATACATAAACACCTATCATCTTTACGAACTATGAAAGCAAATATAATCAAGGAAACAAAGTTTAGCGAAAAGACAACAGAACTCTTAGAAAAACACTTATAGCAGATAAAGGAAGCCTAGATAACTACAAGATGATATCAAGCCTAAGCAAACAGATGAGAGAAAACATAAGTTAAGAAAGAAAAACCAAAAAAGTAAAAAAACTTGAAGATGAAATTCACAAAACGGGTGGATCTGAAAAAGCTTTCAAGGAACTAAGGGAACAAGGCATGGAATGGATTTCTAAACTAAAAAAAGAAAAACAACACAAAACAAAACAACGGATCAAAACAAGTGACTAAACGTATAGAAGTCCAGAAGCTTGCTACAGACTACTACAGAACTCTTTACTCCAACAAAGATGCGAACCAAGAAAACGTCAATACCTACAAAAATCCAAGCACAATATATAAGGGTGTGGTCCCACCAATACTAACACAGGAAGTAAAGAAAGCCACAGGAAGTTATGCCACAATAATTTAATAAGGCACCTGGGCCAGACAACAATATATTTGAATGAGCTGATGAGAGGCACGGTTGAGGAAGTATGCCCAATCTTAACCAAGTTATTTAACGACATCCTAACTACAGGCATCTTTCCAGATCAATAGGCAGATTCCTATATTATTCTCCTACATAAGAAATTAAATAAAGATGAAATTGGTAATTACAGACCAATAAGCCTTATTTAGAATGTTTACTAGGTCTTTGCAAAAATATTTTGGTAAGGATAACACCTACGATGGACGAAAGTCAACCGATAGAGCAGGCATGATTCCGAAAGAACTACTACTATTGATCATATCCATACAATCAAGCAAGTCATGGAAAAGTACAACGAATATCAGAGCCCTTAAACATCGCCTTTATCGATTATTCCAAGGCGTTCGACAGCCTGAATCACAAATACATCTGGTCCAGCCTAAGAGAACAAGTTGTGGAAAATAGTTATATCGAACTAATTAAAACCATATACAGGAATAGTAAAACCCGAATATAACTGGAAACTAAAGGAGACCCTTTTCCTATAAACAGAGGCGTTCGACAGGGAGACCCGTTATCACCCAAAATTGTATATACAGTGCTGGAAAATATGTTTTAGACAATTAGATTGGGATGAGTTCGGTCTTAACATTAATGGTATCCGCCTTAACCATTTGAGATTCGCAGACGATATAATCAAATTAGAAGAATGCCCCAAGAAATTAGAACACATGATAAAAACCCTAGCGGATAAGAGCAGAGAAGTAGGGCTAGAAATGAATGCGAGCAAAACAAAGCTAATGGCAGCTGATGACTGATCCACAGAAGCAAACATAGAAGTTAATGGAAAGAACTATGAATATGTGAGCGAATATGTTTACCTAGGACAAATTATCTCCCTCCATGACTCAATGATCAAGGAAGTTGACAAAAGAATAAAAGTGGGTGGAAAAATACTGGTCCCTCAAATAAATAATGAAGAGCAAAGACATATGGCATGCATATTAAGAGAACTACCATGCTTAACATATGGAATGGAATTTGAAATGGGGCTGGACAGGACACATTCTTCGAAGTAAAATAAATAAATGGACCAAACAAGTGACCCTATGGTACCCAAGAGACAGAACTAGAAAACAGGGACGTCCAAAAACAAGATGGGAAGACGACATCCTCATAACTTTGGACCCTTGTTGGACTAGAGTTACAGAGGACAGAGCACAATGGAGGGAGTTACAGGAACTGCGGGACATCATATAATTAATTACTCTAAACACTTCTTATTAGCAAACAAAGTGCATATGTACCCAAATTTCGGAAATAAAAAGTATTAAAAAAATTTTTGAGCACGTACCCTCTACAGCTGTCCACGGTAATAGCTTCGGGGGTCCGATCGTCCATTTTTATTAAAAGATTCCCATAAGCATTGTTAATAGATCCACGTTTTAATGAAAACCAATTAATGCTTTTATCATTGGTATCAGTGAAAAAAATTGCTTCTGTTGCCAGATCGTAGGCTATGCTATGAATGTTACGACCGTTTCTCTCCATGAAACATTCGTTTTCTTTGGATGAAATATAATATCCACATATGGAGTCGTTGTTGCTATGTTTGTCGACGTACAGAATTCTGTTATGAACTTCATCGTAAGCTAATCCAGTAAGTTAAAACAGTAAGCAAATTTTTTATTTTTATTCTAGATATTTTGCCGTGTTACGGCAAAATATCTAGAATAAAAATAAAAAATTGATTGCTGGTCAGTTATTCGAAGTCAACTGTGTGGTAGCCAAAACCTAATAGCTTTCAATAGGACCAAGTATATAATATGCAATTCTTTTGTTTCAGACTTCGCCGTAAGCTTTGGAGATCAACTTCAATTCTATACTAGCGACGGAACCAAAACAGACACCGTAGATTTTGAGTCCCAAAACGTCACTGGATTAGCTTACGATGAAGTTCATAACAGAATTCTGTACGTCGACAAACATAGCAACAACGACTCCATATGTGGATATTATATTTCATCCAAAGAAAACGAATGTTTCATGGAGAGAAACGGTCGTAACATTCATAGCATAGCCTACGATCTGGCAACAGAAGCAATTTTTTTCACTGATACCAATGATAAAAGCATTAATTGGTTTTCATTAAAACGTGGATCTATTAACAATGCTTATGGGAATCTTTTAATAAAAATGGACGATCGGACCCCCGAAGCTATTACCGTGGACAGCTGTAGAGGGTACGTGCTCAAAAATTTTTTTAATACTTTTTATTTCCGAAATTTGGGTACATATGCACTTTGTTTGCTAATAAGAAGTGTTTAGAGTAATTAATTATATGATGTCCCGCAGTTCCTGTAACTCCCTCCATTGTGCTCTGTCCTCTGTAACTCTAGTCCAACAAGGGTCCAAAGTTATGAGGATGTCGTCTTCCCATCTTGTTTTTGGACGTCCCTGTTTTCTAGTTCTGTCTCTTGGGTACCATAGGGTCACTTGTTTGGTCCATTTATTTATTTTACTTCGAAGAATGTGTCCTGTCCAGCCCCATTTCAAATTCCATTCCATATGTTAAGCATGGTAGTTCTCTTAATATGCATGCCATATGTCTTTGCTCTTCATTATTTATTTGAGGGACCAGTATTTTTCCACCCACTTTTATTCTTTTGTCAACTTCCTTGATCATTGAGTCATGGAGGGAGATAATTTGTCCTAGGTAAACATATTCGCTCACATATTCATAGTTCTTTCCATTAACTTCTATGTTTGCTTCTGTGGATCAGTCATCAGCTGCCATTAGCTTTGTTTTGCTCGCATTCATTTCTAGCCCTACTTCTCTGCTCTTATCCGCTAGGGTTTTTATCATGTGTTCTAATTTCTTGGGGCATTCTTCTAATTTGATTATATCGTCTGCGAATCTCAAATGGTTAAGGCGGATACCATTAATGTTAAGACCGAACTCATCCCAATCTAATTGTCTAAAACATATTTTCCAGCACTGTATATACAATTTTGGGTGATAACGGGTCTCCCTGTCGAACGCCTCTGTTTATAGGAAAAGGGTCTCCTTTAGTTTCCAGTTATATTCGGGTTTTACTATTCCTGTATATGGTTTTAATTAGTTCGATATAACTATTTTCCACAACTTGTTCTCTTAGGCTGGACCAGATGTATTTGTGATTCAGGCTGTCGAACGCCTTGGAATAATCGATAAAGGCGATGTTTAAGGGCTCTGATATTCGTTGTACTTTTCCATGACTTGCTTGATTGTATGGATATGATCAATAGTAGTAGTTCTTTCGGAATCATGCCTGCTCTATCGGTTGACTTTCGTCCATCGTAGGTGTTATCCTTACCAAAATATTTTTGCAAAGACCTAGTAAACATTCTAAATAAGGCTTATTGGTCTGTAATTACCAATTTCATCTTTATTTAATTTCTTATGTAGGAGAATAATATAGGAATCTGCCTATTGATCTGGAAAGATGCCTGTAGTTAGGATGTCGTTAAATAACTTGGTTAAGATTGGGCATACTTCCTCAACCGTGCCTCTCATCAGCTCATTCAAATATATTGTTGTCTGGCCCAGGTGCCTTATTAAATTATTGTGGCATAACTTCCTGTGGCTTTCTTTACTTCCTGTGTTAGTATTGGTGGGACCACACCCTTATATATTGTGCTTGGATTTTTGTAGGTATTGACGTTTTCTTGGTTCGCATCTTTGTTGGAGTAAAGAGTTCTGTAGTAGTCTGTAGCAAGCTTCTGGACTTCTATACGTTTAGTCACTTGTTTTGATCCGTTGTTTTGTTTTGTGTTGTTTTTCTTTTTTTAGTTTAGAAATCCATTCCATGCCTTGTTCCCTTAGTTCCTTGAAAGCTTTTTCAGATCCACCCGTTTTGTGAATTTCATCTTCAAGTTTTTTTACTTTTTTGGTTTTTCTTTCTTAACTTATGTTTTCTCTCATCTGTTTGCTTAGGCTTGATATCATCTTGTAGTTATCTAGGCTTCCTTTATCTGCTATAAGTGTTTTTCTAAGAGTTCTGTTGTCTTTTCGCTAAACTTTGTTTCCTTGATTATATTTGCTTTCATAGTTCGTAAAGATGATAGGTGTTTATGTATGTGTTTGTACTATTCTAGTATGTTAATATTGGAGTTTACTATTTCTTGCAAGAGCTTTATATAAGAGGATTCTTTTTTTTCATATTTTTCTGATGTCAGCTATGAGTTATTTACGTTATTTCTGGATGGCTTTGTATAATACATTTTTAGACAGCAACGTACCATGCGGTGGTTGGTATTGAATTTAAGATTTTGTACAACGTGTGCGTCTCTGAAGAACTTTTGCTTGCTTTTGTACTTTGTACTTTCCATCGTGTGATAGCCATGACCATTTGGATTTGGGTTTTTCACTGAAGGTTGAATTGAGCAGTGCTAGGTTGTTTTGTAATAAAATATAAGCTTGTGTCCGTTACCACACCTCTTTTTAACCGACTTACCAAAAAGGAGGAGGTTCTATGTTCGACATCATGTTTTTTTTGTGTATGTTCACCGATATCTCCGTCAATTGTGGACCGATTTAAAAAAATCTTTTTTTGTTTGAAAGAACATATTCCGAAATTGGTCCCATTTTAATTTGGTGAAGATCTGATGAAGAACTTTGGAGATTTACAACAGAACTCTTCAATAAATAACGGAAAATCTCTCGAGATTGCTGCAATTGCATGTATACCATTTCATAACATAACATCACGCCAGTACGCTCGAAAGTGGTAGGTAGATCTCTCATTTCATCGATTATGTTCAAGTATCATGTTATTCGGGTACTCTATTCTGGCGTTAAAGGTACTTACTAAACAAGTTGCCTATTAGATAGTTACAACTAAAAGGGGCAAAATAAAAAAAAACCTTTTTTACATAAATATCAAATAAAAAACTACAAAGTGAAAAATAACTTGTCGGTGAGGTCGGTGAAGTCGGTGTCTATATAGCAAAAAAATTGGTAACTACGAAAGACACCGACTTCCAAAAATAAACTTATTTTTCACTTAGTAGATTTTTATTTGGAAGTCGGTAGTATTTTTTTGCAAAAATGTTTTTTTTCATGGCTATACTTTCCCATTATCAATTCTTCACCCGCTTCTTTGATACCAACCTGGGCATTAAAATTGCCCATAACTATGAGGTAGTTGTTCTGATATTTCCTAACAATGTCTGATAGATTGATGTAGAAATCTTCGATGTCACTTTTCGATGCCAGCTCGGTGGGTGAATATACTTGTAAGATTGTCCATTGGTGCTTGTAGCTTGGTAAATTAATGTTGAGTATTGCCAATTTGTCTGATATGCCTATAAGCGCTTGTATGAAGTTTTTCAATGTTTTTAAATGATGAAGCCTACTACTCCTCTTTGTCTCCCACTGTTTCACCTTTTTGGTATAGTATATAGTCGTTGTTTTCTACTGGTTTTCACCCAGTCTCCTCATTTCGCGTATGCCTATAAAGGGTGTCGTAGTTTAAGCTTTCTAGCGCCATTTCTAATTCTAATAACTTTCTTGCGTTCTTAATGTTCTTGTATTAAGCGTTGCAGTTTTGAATGTTTCACATCTTTTTGTTGGTGGGTTCCGGTCTAGTGCTCCCTAATGGTTTCATTAAACAAAATTGGATCACAACAAGATCACTTATGAAGCTGTCAGATGCAGTCGGTGTTGCCCGACGTCCGGATAAAGCTGGACATATCCGAACAACCGTATAGAAGCGTGCAGAACAGGATGTAAAGTCACTCAAACTCCATTTAAAAGTGAGGATCCTCCGACTAGACACGTATTGTGTCTGGTCGGCACCTGCATAATGGTTGTTGTATGTGTTTAAATCGCTTTGCTTGGCGATGTTAAATTTCTGTGGAAAAGGTGGATTTTCATAGTTCGTATGTGGCAGCACCGGCGGAACTAAAACTAGTCGGATCACGACAGCACCGGAGTTAGTCCTACTCGAGCTATAAGAACAAATCTAGGACGCCGAATTTCACAGAATTGGTACATTCAGTGAAGAGGGAAAACTGAGATAAGAATTAGAGATATACAAATAAACATTTACACTCATAAACACGAACTACTTATTATTTACAAATTGGACTATATTATTATTTAACTTTCAGGTACATTTACTGGTCCAACGGAAACAATATGGAGAAAGCTCGTCTTAACGGTTCCGGGCGAAAGGCCGTATACTACAGTTATGGCACGTCGTACAAAGTTTTAAGCTTAGCCATTGATCAACAAACACAAAATATGTACTATATTGATAGTGCTGGGTATAAAACAAACTTCTTAAATTATGTAGATCTGGACGGCTATAATGCACGGGTCTTGAAGCAGATGAAGACTAACGGAAAATATATGGCCATCTCAAAAGATTACTTCTATTGGTTGAACAGTGACAGTTACGATTCTGTTTCTCAATACAGAATCCACGAGTATCCAAATGAGCTCAAAGAGATTATGTTCAATACTGACAAGCTATTTGGTATCGCTGCAAACTATAAAATAGAAGACCAAATCAAGGGCATTCACGTTTGCGAGTCACTGTCGAGTCTGATAGCAATTACTGAAGCACCTGGTACCACCCAGCGGAGCGATGGCTCAAACTGTGAAAACTACTGTCTGCAAGGTACCTGCAGCGTCAATGATGAGGGACATCCTAAATGCAGGTAAATCATATCCGACATTTCTACTCTTTGTCTTGATCTCCTTGTTTAAATAATTTGAAGGCCACATTCATCATCATAATTTCAGCCGAAAGACGTCCACTGCTGGACATAGACCTCCCCCAAGCGTTGCCACACTTATCGGTCCCGTGCGTCTAAAGGCCACACTGTAGATTTATTTATTTAGCAAGAAACAACCAACAATTACACATTAAATCTTTTAACTTACTTATAAAATAAGCACGTGTTAGAAATGCACAACTCATGTCGTTATCCAAATCATACATTATTGATTTTTAGTTTTGAGTAAACGATACAAAACAAACAAAACCACTTATTTTTAACCAACTTTTCAAAAAGGAGGAGGTTCTATGATCGACATTATGTTTGTTTTTTATTGTGTATGTTCACCTATTTCGCCGTCAATTGTGGACCGATTTTGAAAAGTTTTTTGTTTGAAATAGTATATTCCCAAATAGGTCCCATTTTAATTTGGTGAAGATCTGTTGAAGAACTTCGGAGATATATATCAGAAATCTTCAATAAATTATAGCAAATCTCTTGTGATTGCTGCAATCGCATGTTTACTGATTATACCTTTTCATAACATTACATCACGCCAGTACGCTCTAACGGGGTACGTTTAAACAATCATTTATGTCATTAATGAATAGGTAACCCAAAATCGATCCCTTTGGTATGCCGGCAGTAACGTTAAGAAGAACTCTGCGAAGAGTTCTATCATCTGATATCAAAAAAAAAAAAAAAAAAAAAAAAAAAATAGATACCATTATAAATATACTTTTTTTGTTGCTTGTTATTGTTCTTTTTATATTTTATTAATGTCTACCTTGTCGAAAGCTTTTCGGAAGTCTGTGTAAATAGCATTGACTTGAACTTGCTGATCCATTTTATTAAATATTTGTAGTTGTAGGTACTTTCTTTTAATAAACCCGTGCTGTTGCTCATTTTAATTTTTTAGTTGTCATGCCGGTTACACCGGACCAAGATGTGAAGTACACGCATGTCTTGGCTATTGTTCCAACAACGGAGACTGTTCCTTGAATGAGAACAGTGTACCAGTGTGTCAGTGCAAAGAAGATTATTCAGGAGACAGATGTGAGATATTATACTGTTTGAACTATTGTGTTCAAGGCAACTGTAGTCTTAGTGATGAAGGACATCCTACGTGCAGGTAAAACATTATTATTTTGGTTTTTAAACTAAAGTTTGTTACGTAAAAACCTGATGTTTTTTTAGGATCTCACGGGTGTGTACCAAGGCGAGATCGTAATTGTCATCTTGAGATGGTAAATTGATTTGTACTGCAGTGAAATTACTATCAAAATGTAACTGTATATTTTTTTCTATGGAACCTTTGTGTTGTGTTATGTTTGTACATTTCAATGGATTGATTGATGGATGTTTGTTACTCAATCACGTCAGAACGGCTGAACGGATCTGAATAAAACTTTGCACCGAGACAGATTATAGTCTGGAATAGCACATCGGCTACTTTTTATCCTGATATAATGTACCCTTGGAATAAGAAAATACTTTCGGCGAAGCCGCTGGCAGAATCTAGTATAAATATATTTTGTTCTGCTGTAAACTTGTACGTTCGACTATGTTTTTTATACATTATAAATAACACCTTAAGTGTCAACATAATCAGAGGTCGTAAAATAGTAGCTAAGTAACAAAAGGCCCTTTTGCAAAAAAAAATACCTAAATTTGTTAAAGTTCAAAGAAAAATTCTGTAAAGATTTTTGTTACAATATAGTTATGATACAATTGCCATTAAAGTCGCATTGCAAACTATTTCTGAAGATGGGAGAATTTCTCGCCAGTTAAATTTGAGATTTGCTGGTCTGGGTCCAAGGGTCCCTGATCCGTCTAGCACTCCGGTAGCTACGCCATTGCCTGTAATGTTATACATGTTAACTTAATCAAATAAATACAATTTCAGCTGTGAAGCCGGTTATTTAGGAGAAAGATGCGAGATCTCCTCCTGTTACAACTTCTGTTTGAACGAAGGCATCTGTTCTCTTAACAAGGAGGATGAACCAGTCTGCCAATGTGATGGTAACCATGAAGGATCGAGATGTGAAGCCGATTTAAATGACACTGCCCCTACGTTAGACTTAACGAAGAGAACTTTCACTCTAGCTGATTTATTGTCCACTTGGCATAACCCTTTGTCAAAAAACCATTTGGCTGTTGAAACACTTAATATATATATAAACACTAAATAATAATTTACCTAATAAAATACAATAAAAAATCCGTCTTTTAATTAATACAATAATTCTTTTTCAATTATTTATTCAAAGTGTTTATGTCGTTCTGGCGGTTTAAATTTTCATTCAAACCCCCAGAACGGCATTTGAATATGAGATTCGAATCCCTTTAGGGGGGTTCTAGAACCAGCCAAGTGCGTATCAGGCCATGCACTGTGTAGGGCACCGTAGTTACCCGTCCCGAAAACCTTGAAAATAATGTCTTGGAATTTAATTTCGAGTCCTCATGGCCATCGAATTTCTCTGCCTATGTTAGAGGTCGGCTTCCAGTCTAACTGGATGTGCCGGAGTACCAGTATCTCACATAGAGCGACTGCCTATCTGACCTCCACAACCCAGTAACTGGGTAACACTATCGTGTCAAACTCAAACAATTTATTTAAATTTAACCATCGAACACGATAGCCCTAAACTGCCTACGTAACTGATTTTATTTTTATACACATTTCAGTTTTAAGAATCTTAACCGTTTTATACTGACACCTGACAAATTGCAATAAGTACACAAGACACAAGTACATATAATATTGTAATAGGAAAGTACATAATACTGTTCCATAGCAGAAACTTTTACAAGTTATCAAAGCGATCTAGACTTGGGCTGTACTACAATCTCTCCAACGGTGCCAAATCGACTACCTGTGCATCGAGGTGTTAAAGTGTTTGTACAAAAACGTCATCATGTCAGTCCGACTTCAGAATCAGATCTCGGAATCTATCCTTTTGCAGCGAGGTTTGAGACAGGGAGACGTCATATCTCCGAAACTGTTCACCGCTGCACTGGAGGATGTCTTCAAGGTTCTGGACTGGAGAGAGCTAGGCATCAACTTTAATGGTGAGTACATCACTCACCTTTGGTTTGCCGACGATATAGATGGTAATGAGGCTGAGACTGTGGAGGACCTCAGTGCAATGCTTTATGACCTCAAGTGAGCCTAGTCTTCAAGTGAACTTGGACAAAACAAAAATCATGTTTAATGCCCATGTTACACCCACTCCTATCATGATCGGAGACTCTTGTATGATTATTATTTTTATTTTTTTGTTTATGTTCACCGATATCTCCGTCAATTGTGGAACGATTTTGAAAATTCTTTTTTTGTTTGAAAGAGTATGTTTCGAAATTGGTCCCAATTTAATTTGGTGAAGATTTGATGAAGAACTTCGAAGATATACAACAGAACTCTTCAATAAATAACGGCAAATCTCTAGGGACTGCTGCAATAGGGAACTATCGGCAAAGCTGCGCTGGCGCGATTGCGCCACAGGTTTCTGCGTAAACAAACTAGAGAAGGGCGTTTTCGGTTTTTTGCGCAATCGGTTATGTATGTGTTTTCATATCGATATCGAAAACGGTTTTAAGATATCGATATCAGTAGTACAGTTTGCAAAAGTTAAAATGCTATTTAGATGAGCAAACTAACAACGAACACGAAATAATACTTAGAAAGATATGTAGCGCATATGGTTCCTAACGTTTGTGAAGTTTGCGTTTTGTTCGTAGTTCGTACGTTTTCGCATTGTTACGGTTTTAAGTTTTGAATTATTCGTTCTCACACGCTATTAAGTTTTTTATTAGATACAGCTTTTGTAATATCGGTTATTTTGATATCATATCGATATGATATGATATCTAACACATATCCGATATAAGTTACGTTTAGATATATCGGACACATCCCTAAAAAAAAACCAAACTGTCAAAGTCCAGCGACAAGATTTCGCAGTTTATGTATACAAAATATAAAACAAATAGTGAAAGAAAAATGAAGCTAACTAACTTCCCCAATATTATTATTTGGTTTTTGAACACAAGTTAGCTTAAAAACAGTGAAAAAGAGTTCGGTAACCACAAAAAGTAGTAGACGCCATGTTGTTATGTGTTTGTTTACTCAGAGCCGTCAAGCGCCATCTGGCGGGAGCAATTGGCAGTAATGTTCCCTATTGCATGTCTGTTTGTTGTTTATACCATTTCATAACATAATATCACGCCAGTACGCTCTTAAGGGATAAGCAGATCTCTCATTTGATCGGTTTTGTTCAAGTTTCATGATATTCGGGTAACCTATTCTGGCGTTATAAAAAACTTACTAAACAACTCGCCTATTAGGTTAGGTAGGTACAACTAAAAAGTGAAAAATAAAAAACTATTTACAAAAAAATTCTACCGACTTCCAAATAAGAAAACTACAAAGTGAAAAATAACTTTATTTTTGGAAGTCGGTGTCTTTCGTAGGTACCATTTATTGCGTTATGGACACCGACTTACAAAAATAAAGTTATTTTTCACTTTGTAGTTTTCTTATTTGGAAGTCGGTAGTATTTTTTTGTAAAATGTTTTTTTTTTGTAACTATTTAACCTATACCTGTATTGACCAACGTATTCAATTAAATAAGGCAATAGTTTTTACGTTAATGCTTCCTATACAGGCTGAGTTTTCGAGGTGGGCGTGGATGGCTAAATTATCCCTATGTAGAATAGCACAAAACAATCGAAGTAGTCAAGGGATCGATTTTGATTTAAATATAAAACTGCAACATTGGATTTTTCTCACCCTGTACGTCGACAACCAGAATTGATTGACAAAATCGATATTAACGCGGGCGAAACTGCGGGTAACAGCTAGTATACAAATAATCCTCTACTTATTATACTAGTAACGTCATCTATTGCTACTTTATAAGTAACTGGTAATATTGTCTGGTTCAAATCGTAAGCCACGCATTTTCAGTAGAGGTTATGTGCCCAGAAATTTCTCGCGAAAAGACTTGCTAGTTTGTGCCGATTAGTACTCGCAGATTGAGAATACGCTGTGCAATTGAACTGTGAACTGTGAGAGTAAATAATTTACTGTGTGATAGCAAAATGACGACGGTCTAAATAGTGAGTGTGCCAAAGTTAAAATGTCGTGAGAACTACTCTGAGTGGGCTTTCGCCGCGGAGAATTTTCTCGTTTTGAAAGGAACTTTTTTTTTTTTTTTATCCTATATGCTCGCGCTTGACCACTATCTCACCTGATGGAAAGCGATGATGTGGTCGACGGTGAATCACGCTTGCCTAGAAAAAACCTATTCACTCTTGACTTAAAGACCCCTAGATTGTAGCTGTCGGGAAACACAGACTCCGGCAGGGAATTCCACTCCTTAGCTGTACGCACAATAAAAGTGTTCCCAAAACGTTTGGTGCGTATGGGTGGGATGTCCACCATGTACCGATGACGCATCGCCGTACGTCTGGTAGTCCGATGATGAAACGGGCTAGGTGGAATTAGATCATGCAATTCCATCGCACACTCGCCGAAATGTAACCGATAAAAAACCGACAAACTGGCAACTCGACGACGATGTTCAAGGCTCTGGAGCTTTGTCTTGACCAGTGCTTCATCGCCGATGAGCCTCTTGGCCCGCTTTTCAATCGACTCCAGTGCATCAAGCTGGTATTTGGCAGATCCATCCCAGAGATGAGAACAGTACTCCATGCATGATCGAACTTGCGCTTGATACAAGTTGAGCAGCTGTTCCGGCGTGAAGTACTTTCTCACCTTCTCAAGGATCCCCAACTTTTTGGCAGCCAGCTGAGCCTTTGCCTCAATGTATGGGCCAAAATTGAGAGTCGATGTCAAAGTAACGCCAAGAAGCTCAAGATGGTCCGTTATTGGCACGGTCAGATCTCGGAAAGTTGGAACCGGGTGAAATTGGCTCTTTTTCGCGGAAAAAAGACACGCCTGGGTTTTAGCAGCATTAAACCTGACCAGATTGGCATCGCCCCATTCGGAGACTGCCTGCAAGGACAGGTTCAAACGCTCCACCATGGCCTCACGAAGAGACTGGATTACATTAAAGCTACAAAACCGGATGAAGCCGCAACCGACGCTAAAACCAAAGCGAAGTTCTTGACGATTGACCCGGCACTTTATGTACACATCAAAGACTCGAAGACTTCTAAAGAGTTGTGGGAGAAACTCAAGAATTTGTTCGACGACTCCGGCTTCACCAGGAGAATTAGATTATTGAGAACTCTCATATCGTACTTCGTATGTCACACAAATCATTCAAACAAGTCAAAAGTTAAATGGATCGGGATATAACATTAATGATTAGTGGGTCGGATCGCTACTTTTAGCAGAATACATACATACATACATACATACATAAACTCACGCCTTTTTCCCATGGGGGTAGGCAGAAACTACAGAACGCCACCTGCTACGATCCTTACATACTTCTTTTGCTTCACTCACATTCATACATCTTGTCATACACACACGCCGGTTATGAGTTATCCGAAAAATATTCGTCTATGATATATATTATATTCAATATATAAGTATGTTTATTTTACCAATCTTAGTATGTTAACGTTTTTTTTTTTAAATTGTCTAAACAATGCACCTGTCATGTTATCTCTTCACCCTTGGTTGACTGGTAGAGAATGCCTAAGGCATTAAGTCCGCCTTTGTACCTTTTGTGCATGAAGTCTAAATAAAATAATCTTCGATATACAGCAATAGTGTAGGTATAATACACTATCTGTCAGTGAAAGACTCTATGCTATCGGCGCATAATACGATTTTACCTCTTTATAAAATTACTATAGATTTAGAAAAGTACGTTAATAAATAAGGGTAACTATTATTAATAAATAACATCTAATCTTCAAGTCCAAATTCACATTAGCCATTTTATTCAAAAAATCTCTAGATCCCAGTAATATAAATTTAGACTTAGCTGGGTTCAAAACTAATGAGTTTCTCATCGACCAGGCTGAGACCCTATCCAAATCCTCATTCAGTCCATTTACTGTGTCCACAGACTGCTGGGGATGAAAAGAGAAATACATCTGCAGATCATCAGCATATATGTGGAACTTGGTATACAGCAATAGTGTAGGTATAATACACTATCTGTCAGTGAAAGACTCTATGCTATCGGCGCATAATACGATTTTACCTCTTTATAAAATTACTATAGATTTAGAAAAGTACGTTAATAAATAAGGGTAACTATTATTAATAAATAACATCGGAACACAATAAAAATCATCAGCTAATGTAATTACCAAATTGGAGACTTACAAAAACATTTCATAAGACGCTACTAAAGCTGACCCAAAGTCGAGTGACAAATGACTATCCTTCAACTTATAACCCTACACATTGTTCCCTCACATAACATGACCCTTCAGCTTATACCCCTCGTAAATAATAACCCATCGTCACTCACGCTTCTTCAGTAATGTAGCACTCGACTGGGGTCGTTTCGACCATGACACTCATAGTGATGGGCTTTTTAAACATTTTCCCTGTCCTGTCTTCCTTATTTTTATTTTGGTTAATATTGTCAACAGGAGGGTTGAGATTGAGTAGAGTTGATGCTGTTATTACTTTCCGGAAAGATTTACGTCATTCGCTATTAAGTTAATTCGTTTTAGAATGGGAATAGCTGTCATTGTACTTTTTTATTGGGCTACATACAAACAATAAAAAAACTTTTTTACAAAAAAATACTACCGACTTCCAGAAAACTACAAAGTGAAAAATAACCTTATTCTTGGAAGTCGGTGTCTTTCGTAGGTAACATTTTTTTGCGTTATGGACACCGACTTCCAAGAATAAAGTTATTTTTCACTTTGTAGTTTTCTGGAAGTCGGTAGTATTTTTTTGTAAAAAAAGTTTTTTTATTTTTCACTTTTTAGTTGTACCTACCTAATAGGCAAGTTGTTTAGTAAGTTTCCTATAACGCCAGAATAGATTACCCGAATATCATGAAACTTGAACAATACCGATCTTTTAGAGATTTGCTTACCCCGTAAGAGCGTACTGGCGTGATGTTATGTTATGAAATGGTATAAACAATAAACAGACATGCGATTGCAGCAATCTTGAGAGATTTGCCGTTATTTATTGAAGAGTTCTGTTGTATATCTTCGAAGTTCTTCATCAGATCTTCACCAAATTAAAATGGGACCAATTTCGAAACATACTCATTCAAACAAAAAAATATTTTTTTAAATCGGTCCACAATTGACGGAGATATCGGTGAAAATACATAAAAAAAAAAAACCTACAAGTAGTCGAACATAGAACCTCCTCCTTTTTCGAAAGTCGGTTAAAAATAGAATCCAATTAACTCAAAGGGCTATGGAGAGAAGTATGCTGAAAATAAGAAGAATACATAAAATAAAAAGTGAAGAAATAAGAAGAAAAACTAAGCTAACTGATGCACTCACACAAGCCTTGCGGCTAAAGTGGCAGTGGGCCGGCCACATATCGCACTATACCGAGGTCAGTTGGACTATAAAGACAGACTATATATGGAAAGGGCCAGAAGGCAAGAAGAAGGTGGGCAGGACTAATAGACGGTGGGCCGATGACATAACCGAGAGAGCAGGAAAAGACTGGTTGATCCTAGGCCAAGAGAGAGAGTCGTGGAAGATGATGGAAGAGACCTTCACCCAAGTAGGGGTCCATAACCCAAATCCAAATACTAACAATTAGTAAATAAGTAAATTACTAATAAACATTAACAACATTTCAAATGTACAAAAATAGTATATGGAAATAAAAGGTTTTTTATTTTATTTATTTATTTTTTATTTTACATACAAAGAAACATATTTCTTAGTATGTAGCCCAGTAGAAAATGAAAAACATTGAAATCGCAAAGCTTGATGTAGTTCTGCATTTTTGGTATTTTGCATAGATCAGTTAGGGTAGGGTTAATCCAAATTTGCAACATCGAAAACTGGTCCTAGCTGAGCACGGCGCGAAAAATTGTTAAATTTTCTTTTCGACTTTTTCTCGTGTTGTTGTAAAAGTCTACAATTTTCTTTAATGATTATTTCTTAAACGATTTCATACTTTTTTAAGTTAACGCCTTCGGGCTATATAATAGTAGATTAGTAGCCAAGGGCTGTAAGGCATCAATTGCAGCCCGAGATATTTAGGCGCACGAGCGCAGCTAGGGCGCCTATAGTTCGAGGGTGCAATTGGTGCTTACACCCGAGCTAACTATTCTGCTTTACATCTCGATTGTGAGGTAAGTAGAAAAAAACCGGCATTACAAGAATAATACATTTTATTTGTTTCATTAAAAAGAATCAAGTAAAGAACTTTTTATTTATTTTTTCAAGAACAAAATTGAGCTTCGCCGTTCGATATTTAAAATTAATGACTATTATACTCACACGAAGACAAGGCTGAATAGCAAAGCGACCTCTTTGGTCATTGGGCTGAACGCATGATGTCTATTGCCAGTATGATAGATGTACGCGAACTTTTTGAAAGAAAGAAGTGTTTTTTTTTTTAATTACTTACCGCCCTAGGGCTTCTCTAGCTACATTATTACCCTAGAGCGCTAATTAGTCACCTACAAGCCCCATTTAGAGGTAATAAGAACCAACTTACCGAACATGAGAGATGAAAAGTTTATTTATTTATTTAGTAAAGACGATCCTATGTAAGCAAGTCACTTACAGGCATGTACATCATTTACAGCGTAAGTCAATCAACAATTTAAGCTCAACCGCAACTCTATAAATCCAACATGGATCAAGTTATGGTTCTTCAAAGATTTCTATGAGTTCCACACCAAACAAAAAAGTGCAAAAGTGGCTGGTGGTAGAGAAGGATCCCACCGAATGGGGTTTGGAAATGAGCTGCTGTGGCTTTATTCCATCACCAGCAAGTAACAACGAGCCAGCCCCACCACACCTTCTCAAAATCATTGTATGCAAATGTGAGAAGGGATGCAGGAGGCCATGTACTTGCCTAAGAGCTAGCTGAAATTCTCAGAACAATTTTTTTTTTTGACAAGAATTTAACCCCAACTGCAAAGCAGCTCTTCTGCTTTGCAGCTTCTTCGAAGTTGGTCCATTTTACTCGGCAATATAACATTTTTATTCAGGCTCCATATGAAAAGCCATATAGAGCAGTGGTGGCCCAGTGGTATCGGCAGCGACTTACAAGTTGTAGGTCGTGGGTTCGAGCCCAGGCAGGCGCTTTACTTTGTGTAAATTATTTCATCACCATTGCTCTCAAAACGGTGAAGGAAAACATCGTGAGGAAACCGGCATGTCCTAGAACCAAAAATTCGAAAACATGTGACATCCCCGACCCGCACTGGGCCCGCGTGGTGGATAACGGCCCATTCCCTCTCACAGAGAGGAGGCCTGTGTCCCAGCAGTGGGAACATTAATAAGCTGATGATGTGATATGAAAAGCTATCAGAAATAAACTACTAATACCTACATTTAATGTTCTTTCATTATAGTTCAAAACAAAGTCTGTGAGACTAACAGTTCACTCAAGTGAAAAAATGTCCCAAAAATTTGCATTTCTTCGTAGTTGCAAATTGGGATTTACTTCCTAACTGGCCTATACTAGATTTTATCCTATTTTAGTATCGATTTCTACTAGGCTCTTGAACTTGAACAATTATCTGTGTATCGTTCGTAGATTAGAACAGCTTTGTATCTTATTTTAATTTTGAAATTGAGAATGTTATTGAGGGTAGAAGGTTCAATGACCTCAAATGAAAATGCCATATCAAAACGCAGCAATTTTAATAAAATAATGTCTAGCTGAAAACAAACCGGCCAAGTGCGAGTTGGACTCACGCACGAAGGGTTCCGTACCATTATCGCAGAAAATGGTAAAAAAAAACACGTTTGTTGTATGGGAGCCCCACTTTAATATTTATTCAATTCTGTTTTTAGTATTTTTTTTTATAGCGGCAATAGAAATACATCATCTATGGAAATTTCAACTGCCTAGCTATCACGGTTCATGAGATACAGCCTGGTGACAGACGGACAGACAGACAGACAGACGGACCGCGGTGTCTTAGTAATAGGGTCCCGTTTTTACCCTTTGGGTACGGAACCCTAAAAAACAATGTAAGAAATTTTCAAGAAATTTTACAATATTCCAGACGGAAAAAATAACATGTTCATATTTTAGATCGCTAAAAATGCAAAAGCATAAAATCAACAAAAAGTTTAAAATATTTTCTTCCATTTACAGAAGCATCTTTACAGCAATATTCACAAACATAAATGTTTATTTTTAAATGAGCTGAGAGTACAAACAACATTTTTTATCGAACGTATTTTCCCGAAAAAATATTTGTATTATGTCTATGACCGTCTGCCAAATATGGCTATTAGCTGAAGGTTTCATACCGTTACTATTGAAATATCTGTCTGGTCTAGACGATTGTTAAGTTCAACATGACGCTCCTTTGTGGTGAACGACAGTGGAACACGAAAAAATTATATTTTATTAAAAGGGGTTCGCGGGTACGGTGCTATATGTGGTTGTGCGCAGACCTAAATCAAAAGACAATACAGACAAAAGTTCCAAGGTCTTATTAAAAAAAAACTTTCTATTGATTTTGATTTGCAGATCCAAAATTAAAATTTTCTCTGGAGAATTTGAATTAAGAATCAAGTTCTGTGTTTAACGTTATAATATGGTTAGCCAGTTTTTAGAAATAAGGTTGCCAGTAGTGGGTGTGTAACGTTTGCAATAATAACACCAGTTCTAATAATCATATGACCTACTTTCATTTTATAGTAGATTAGTAGCCAAGGGCTGTAAGGCATTAATTGCAGCCCGAGATATTTAGGCGCACGAGCGCAGCGAGGTGAGCGAGGGCGCCTATAGTTCGAGGGTGCAATTGGTGCTTACACCCGAGAGTAGAAAAAAACCGGCATTACAAGAATAAAATTGATGACTATTATACTCACACGAAGACAAGGCTGAATAGCAAAGCGACCTCTTTGGTCATTGGGCTGAATGCATGATGACTATTGCCAGTATGATGGTTAGATGTACGCGAACTTTTTAAAAGAAAGAAGTGTTGTTTTTAATTACTTACCGCCCTAGGGCTTTTCTAGCTACATTATTACCCTAGAGCGCTAATTAGTCACCTACAAGCCCCATTTGTAGGTAATAAGAACCTACTTACCGAACATGAGAGATGTAAAATACTTTTTTTAATATAACGATCATATGATATAATGAATTATTGATAAAATTTCATTTTACCTAATTGTATGTAATATAATGTACATTATATATAATGGACTTTGAAATAATTTTGTATTAGTACTTATAATATTCATTCACTATCATATTCAAAATCTAGTAATTATATATTATAAATCATAGTAATACTCATAAGTAACGTTTAATATAATTTAGAAACAAATTATATTATTATAATTAATTATTATGTTGTGTAACTAGTTGTGTAACTAGTTACTCTCTTCCTGGGTTCGTGCTTATTCGAAACGACCGGATAATTGGTGGTGGTGGTGGTGTTGCCATATACCTTCGCGCATATATTCCTTTCTCTGTTCTCAATGTGTCTGCACAGCCAACGCCATCGAATGCTGGTGAGCATCTCTTTCTTGAGGTCGACCTAAATCATTCCAAATTACTTCTTGGCGTCTATTATTGCCCCTCTTTACGTATCAATTTCTTCTCATCTTTTGAAAAGCTCTTAGAAATGCTTATCCCTTCTTACAGTCATAGCATAATCATGGGTGACTTTAATACTTGTCTCCTGAAGAAAGACCATCGTTCTTCCTCCCTGAGTAATGTTTTGTCTTCTAGTAATCTTTGTATTCTTCCACTTAGTGCTACTCACCATTCCCCTAACTCTACTCCTTCACTTCTTGATTTTATTTTTGTCTCCTCTCCTGGCCGCGTCGCTAAGCATGGCTCGCACGGCACGCATGGCACGCTCAGCCGATGCCTTTTCTTATCATGATCTGATTTTTCTTTCATATAAAATGCGTCCACCTAAGGCTAAAGCCAAAACTCTCATGCAGCGCAATTTTGGTCGTATGGACGTTGACAGTCTCTGTGAGGATGCCAGCAACATAGATTGGTCTTCTCTATTTGCCTCTACTTCAGTCGATGAGCAGGTTCTTACGTTCACGACGAAACTTGTTGAGCTTTACGACCGTCACGCTCCTGTTCGGGCAGTGAAAGTAAGGCATTTGCCAGCGCCGTGGCTGACAGAAGAAATTAAAAGCATTATGAACAAAAAAGCTACGGCAAAAGCCAAATTTAAGCGTCGGCCTACTGACGCTAATAGGGAAAGATATGTCTCAATCCGTAAACACTGCAATAAGGTGTGTAGGAATGCCAATCGCCAACATATTCATGATTCTGTCCAAAATGGGGACGCTTCCAAAGTTTGGAAATTTCTAAGGTCATTGGGGGTCGGTAAATCCAGACAAGAAACTATCCCTAAAGATGTAAATATTGACGCAATGAATAATCATTTTACTGCTTCGTCCAATTTTGATAGGACAACAAAATTAAATACATTGAATCATCTTTCATCTCTCCCGACTCCCAGTTATTCTCCATTTGTTTTTGGTCAATTTTCTGCATGTGATGTTAAGAAGAGCATACTATCGATTTTGTCAAACGCAGTAGGAAGCGACTGTATCAGCCGTAAAATGCTACTTCCGGTGCTGGACATTATCCTGCCCGTCATTTGCCACATCCTCAATTTTTCTGCGTCTAGCAGTGTCTTTCCAAGTTCATGGAAAGATGCTCAAGTAATTCCTTTACCTAAAAAGTCCAATCCCACATCCTTTTCTGAGTATCGTCCAATATCCGTCTTGCCGTTCCTATCCAAAGTCCTTGAACGGTTAATTCACAACCAAATAAGCACCTTTCTCTCCAAAAATAATCTCCTTAACCCCTTCCAGTCCGGTTTCCGCCCTGGTCATAGCACAACTACAGCGCTTCTGAATATTACGGACGATATAAGGTCTGCCATGGAGATGGGTAATCTAACGGTTTTGGCTCTACTGGATTTCAGTAATGCCTTTAATACCGTGGATTTCGATGTTTTACTTGGCGTCCTTGCCTCTCTTAACATATTTCCATCGGTTGTTGAATGGTTTCGTAGTTACCTGTTTGGTCGCCGACAACGTATTTGCATCGGGGAGACCTTGTCTTCCTGGTGTAGTACTTCTGCCGGGGTACCTCAGGGCGGCGTTCTATCTCCCTTACTCTTCGCAGTTTTTATTAACTCAATATCCAATGAATTAATTTCTTCCTACCACCTTTATGCAGATGATCTTCAAATTTACACACTATCTCCTCTTGGTAATCTATCTGAGGCTATCTTGACCCTAAATAGTGATCTGGCCCGTATCTGCGACTGGAGCAAGAGGCACGGACTTACGGTGAACCCTATAAAAACGCAAGTTATGGTGGTGGGCAGTTCAAGATTGGTCTCAAGGATCGACTGGACGACTCTTCCCCAAGTTTCTTTTGATAACTCTGTTGTACCTTTTAGCGAGAATGTTAAGAACCTGGGGATATTCATTGACAAGAAATTCTCTTGGACTCCCCACCTACAGGAAGTTAGCCGCAAGCTATTCGCATCTGCTGGGTCTCTGAGGAGACTGCGTAATTTTCTGCCGATTGCCACCAAGATTGCGCTTGCTCAATCTCTTCTTCTACCCATCCTTGATTATGCTGATGCCAGCTATCTTGACCTCACTGAACTACAACTTGATAAACTTGAGCGTCTTCAAATTTTTTGTATAAGGTTCATATTTGGTTTGCGCAAATATGACCATGTTTCAGAATTCCGCGAGAAACTCAAGTGGTTGCCAATTTGCCTTCGCCGGAATGCTCATATTCTTTCCCTCCATCTACCCCTCTTTACCTCAAAAATCGATTTCAGCTTTTATGTGACTCGCACACGAAAGTTCTTAGGTCATCGGATAACATGAAACTTAAAATGGCAATGCATTCCACTATCTTCCTGGACAAATCTTTTACTGTCCAGGCCGCTCGTCTATGGAATGCATTGCCTGTAACAATAAAACGCGCGCAATCATTACCGATCTTCAAAAGACTGGTGAAGGAGCACTACCTGTCACAGTGATCTTCTTCTTGTTGCAGCTGTATTGTTTTCTTGACTGTATATTTATATGTATGTATGTATTTATGTATCTATTTTAGTTTTTTATATTTAGTGCTTTTTATGTTTGTAACTTATTGTTTTATTCAAACTTGCACCAAGTGCAACCCCATGTCGTGTCCAGGCTATCTCTCTCCATTCTGGGTTGTCTGGAAGAGATCGCAGAACGCGATAAGGTCGCCTGTTGTATGTTTGTTTTAATTTTAAGGTTTACGTATGTGATATTGTTTTTGGCTTGGTGTACAATAAAGTGTATATAAATAAATAATCTCTTCCAAAACCGACTCGGGCACACCGACTTCACGTAGTCTTTTGACAGGTACCCCTAGAGTATACATATAAACCGGAGGCTCGATGGGAGAGCAACCCCCGCCCGCTGGAACAAAGCATAGGCTATGATATGATATTATATATATATATATATATATATATATGATACAGCAAATGAAGGATTTGAAATATAAAATTTGATCACATGAAATTAGGTTATTTGTTTTTATAGCATATGAAAATTATATCATGTGAACGTTATTTCAAGTTATATTATACCATACATTACACGCCTGCCAGTAGTATAGTTAGATAGAAATTAAGTACTTTGTGTAGATTGGCACAGAAACTTTAAACTTCGTAAACGAAGGTTACCACTGCAAATCCAAATACTATTTTTCAGAGATCTTTGTTTGTTCCACCTACCCCCAAAGAGGTAAACTCGTCAATATGGTATGATATGATTACAAAAATCATTCATTGTTTGAGTGCCTAAGCCTCCTTAAACACGTCGACAGATTCATCAGCAGATGTCATTTGCGAACGCGTCCGCCGACGTGTAAACGGGTAAATTTGCTCATCTGTGGTAGGTGTTTACCGTCGGCAGATGCGTTAGCCACCAATGCGTATGTTGTCGGTATATGTGGCACGCACCAAAGGGGTTTAGCGCTAGCGGCGTCGGTCCACGCTCTGATCTGTTCTGTTTCTATGTATTTTATAGCCACCATCCACCACCTTCCTCTTTTCCATTCCCTTTTAATAACTTTACTGCGATGCACACTGCATACTTAGCTGCTGCAGCTATTTATTTATTTAACCCCTGCTAACAGCAAAGAACAAACTGGTCCCAGGGTCATAAAAGGTTGGGATCCAATTATAAACCTATAGAGAATACACCAGTAGTGCTGCGGCAACACTGCTGCGTGCAGTGGACTTCAGAATCATATCTTTATGGTCAAAAAACTATTATTTACTTTATTAATTCCAAGCTTAATCCTTATGAATTGCTTTACGTAACAAATAAAGATGTCGAAGTTTAGATTACTTTCAGTACAGTCACGAACGAAAACTTTCTGTAGGAATATAGTTCTTTATTTGCAAGGAAAAAGCGGGTGTTGAATTGTTTACCTACTGAAAGTAAACGCTAATAGCTCTAAGATCGCAAATAACGTCTCTAGTTTGTTATTAGAGGGACGGATTGCTTGTTCAAGAACTTATTTTAAAGGTCAGTAGTGTTAGTCTGTTTCAGTCATAAAATGAACATATTTCGAATAGAATAGGGAGATAACAGACTCAACACAGCATCAACAATCGGCAAGTAAACGCAAGAATACTAAATAATAGTATCATCATCATCAAAATTATGCTGCTCGTGTCCATTCCAAAAGGGTTACCAATTAAACATTTGCAAATAAAACAACTATCCCTTGACATTTTAATTTCATTACTTTAGTACTTTATTAACATATATACAATTGAATATTGTAAAAAAAAACAATACTATACACAAATATAAAAGGGAGACGGAAAAGAGCTCATTGTGCATCAAAGAATTCGTCCACATCGATGTCAACGGGAAACGTGCCCAGAACGCTGGCAGCATTGCCACGTTGGATGGCAATGCTGATTCTCTGGCCGAAGAAAAGGCCAGCCCTCTGGTCACGTGAAGAGTCGACGAGCTTTGTGCAAATTTCTCGAAAAACTCTATGCGCACTCGGACCCCATGGACCTAATGGTTCTACCCCAAACGGCTCAAACATATAACTTCCAATAAGGTTGTTATATTTGCGCCGTTTGAGGTTAACATGCTAAGAAGATGGGATGGCGCAAGGGTGTCGACACACACCAAAGGCCTACCCACCTTCCAAGGCATTATTTATCACCTTTAGTAATAAGTACTACATATATTCATAAACTCCCTCATGGGGGCAGTCAAAACTATAGAACGGCACTAGTATTAAATTAATACTAATTAGTCCTTCAACAGATGGACACAATGAATAATAAAATGGTCGGGACCGCGAGGCACCAGAATGAGAGATCGGACGTATGCTAGATGGGCAGAAGAAAAGTGGAATTCCTTGGAGGAGGCTTTTTCCCGAAAGGGGTCCATACAACCTTAAAAATGGATAGCTATCACGTCATCATCACATCATCAGCCTATTAATGTTCCCACTGCTGGGACACAGGCCTCCTCTCTGTGAGGGGGAATGGGCCGTAATCCACCACGCGGGCCCAGTGCGGGTTGGTGGATGTCACATGTGTTCGAATTTTTGCTTCTAGGACATGCCGGTTTCCTCATGATTTTTTTCTTCGCCGTTTTGAGAGCAGTGGTGATGAATAATTTACACAAAGTAAAGCGCCTGCCTGGGCTCGAACCCACAACCTACAACTTGTAAGTCGCGGCCGATACCACTGGGCCACCACTGCTTAATTGTACGACTTATTATATACTCACTGTAATTTTATGCATGGAATTAAATAAAGCTTTTTTATCATTATATTTTTATTTATTTAATACGTCCTTCATTATTCGATTCTACCTATATTCAAAAGCACACAGCTTATATGTTCCTTCATCAAATAACCGTGTTCAATTCCCTCACAGAAAACAGACAATCATTTAAAATCCAACCAGTCGAAAACTTCATCTACAAACTGCACCCAAAACCTAATAAAACACGACTCATAATTAACTAGCAAAAACTGGCCAAATGCGAGTCGGACTCGCGCACGAAAGGTTCCGTAACATTATCGCAAAAAACGGCAAAAAAGAAGCACGTTTATTGTATGGGAGGGATAAATATTAATTTTATTCTGTTTTTACTATTTGTTGTTATAGCGGCAACAGAAATACATCATCGGTGAAAATTTCAATTGTCTAGCTATCACGGTTCATGAGATACAACCTGGTAACAGACCGACAGACAGACAGACGGACGGATTGCGGAGTCTTAGTAATAGGGTCCCGTTTTTACCCTTTGGGTACGGAACCCTAAAAAGCATTTAAAACTTAAAAGCAAATTATGAAATACAGTGCAATATCACACTGGACACCCGCCGAGCTTAGCAAAGCCCACATGTCGTTATCATATATGTACATAAACGTATATACTTGTTGCATGAACGGCGAAGTTTCAGTAAATTCTGATTCGAATTCTCTTCAGCCGTCGCCAGTCTTCAGTACTCTTCAGTTGGGCTCGAACACTTGCGGCGTGCGATCGTGTTCGTTGAGTCTCCGACGCGGTTCCGAGATTCGAAGTACACGTTTGTTCTGTACGTCGTTTTTTCGAATAGTGAATTTAAAAAATAAGTATGAATTGATAACTTTTTGGTGTGAGCTTGGTTTTTTGGAAATATCGGTATTTTTTTTAGTTTTAAATTTAGAACTTTTGAATAGTAGTGTAGTTCAAATATTTAAATTAAAAGTGTAGTTTACCTCGGATTTTAAAATTTTCATTGACAATATTGACTAAACAGTGTAAGTTTAAAAATTAATATTATTACATTCTTATTTTTAACTGAAAAAGGTCAGAAACTTTTCAAATTACGTGTATTGTGTGAAATATTAGTTCATAATGGCAATAGTGAACTTTTAAATGAAAATGCAGTGAGTGAGACTTCAGAGAAAAGTTGAAAAAGCATTTTCTTCTCTTCACAAAGGTAAGACTTTTTCTTTCATAGTCTACAGTTTAATACTATTTTGAAAATTATAATAAATGTATCGGTAAACTTTCCTTTACTTAGGCCCAATTGCACGAAAAACTTAACTCAGAGTAAGTTGCTAAAAGAAGTTAAATTGGCAGTTTGTCATACAATATTTTCAATTTAACCTCATGTTAGCAACTAACTCTGAATCAAATTTTTCGTGCTAGTGGGCCCTATAGCGTTAATTTTTGCGACACAATATATTATTAAATATATCTGGCTAGCGTACTGTCAAGTGTGTGGCTAGCGTACTGGTTTTAGTTTGTTGCACCACCCAGAGGTGCTGGAGACGCTGCGGCTGTGCGCGCCGCCGCCTCGCTTTGTTAGACGTACCGTTTGCTAGGACTAACTTACTTAAGGCGCCTCCCCGAGCAAAACGCCGCGCTAGTCGTTTTTGTGCAGTTTTTTTACTCTTTATTTAAAAAGAAATATCAAATTATAAAAATACATTAAATTTCTACATGATGTTGATTCTAAAATGGCAGTACAATTTTTTTTAAAGAGGTATATGTTTCACTAATGTCGTTTTCCTTCTAACAAAACCATAAAAATGTGAAATAATTATTGATAGCATGCTAAGTGTTCATTAATTATTTTTATACTAACACTAATGGATACACAATTTGATAACGTACATTTTGTAAGTTTTATTTTTTTCAAAAGACCAATATTCGATTTTATAAAGATTTTATTCTAAAATCTGGGCGTATTCACTACCGCAATTCATGCGCTACCAGTGCCGCTAGGCCAAAAGGAATGCTCATATTTCATGCTGATTTTTTGGTCAGGGTACGGCCTTAAGACGACGACTAACGCCAACGACCTTGAGGGAACAAAACGCGCACTCGTTTCACACCCGCGCGACCCAAAATTTAGTATTTTTTGTGCTTGCCTTATTATTCTATGACTTTAAAAAAAAGCCTCAGATCAAAATGTAGATAATTAAATTATCTTTGATATGGTGTTGATTTCATTAAAATAGCCCAGCGGTGTTGGTGTGATTGTCGTTTTTATGTCCGTTTTAGACATAACTTTACTCTGCCTCTGTCACATTTGACCTAGACTAGAGTCAAGAGCAAACCTATCACAAATAAAAAAAGTAAAAAAATATTAAATTTTTAAGATACTGGTCTAATGTAACATATATTTTATTCCAAAAAATTATGACTAGCCGTTTTAACGTGATTCTCATTTTAAAATCAGCTACTCAAGGGAACCGGCGCCTTAAGTTTACCCCTATGACGCGAGTCATAAGTTTGTTAAATACTGTAACAATATCGGAAGATATATTTTGCCAAAACCTGTCGAGATTCGTCACAGTAGCCCAAAATTTTATTGAAAAAATTCTGAACATTTAAATAACGTATTGGAATGTCTTATTGATGTATTGATTTTAATGTTTTATATGTATGTTATAACGTTGCATTGGAAGCCTCTGTAATAAGTAAATAAATAAATAAATAAAAATCTAACAAAATAATTATTATTTCCAAATCAATATATTGTTCATTATTTTTATTAAGTAGAAGTAACCTTATCTATTTAATCGGAAGCCAGTATTATTAAAAGATAATTCTATCACGCTCTGTTGGTGTTCCAAGTCGTGATTTGAAGACAAAAGATTGCTAGAATCCATGTCTTTGAATGGATGTTGTTTTTAATCAATATATCTGCCTATTCTATTCTCATATGTTGCGGTAGGCTACCAGTCTATCTGGATGCATATGAATACCAGTATTTCGTCTGCCTATCTGACCTCCTCAGCTCAGTAGCTGGGTATCACGATAAAATTTGGCAATGCTAATTATCAAACTTTCCGGTTCTACTTTTGATACTTACTCTACTTTGATACTACCAACCTCAGTCACCCTTTGGGATGTTACTTTCGTGACCAATCTTGTTGACTGCTTTATACTTGAAAAACATGACGAAGTACTTTCGTCGAAAAAGTGTTGACTTGACTTAAGGGCACACTTGTCGACGGCACGAACTATTTTGTGCGCGGGGTTAAAATGCATTTTATATCAACCGACAACACGTGCGGAAGAGATAGATGTGATGAGCAGTAGGAAGCTAGTTCGCGTACGAATACACACTTTTGCATATTTGTAGCGAAATGGATAATGATTTAGGACGAAACCAAGCGCGCGAAATTTTATAAACAGACCTTTGGCAGTCTAGATATCATGAAAAAACGACTAAATCTATCTGTTCAAAATAAATTATTTACATTGTTGAACTACTAATTTATACCTGTATGGTGGCCGTTTTACAATTTTCCGTCTTCTTATGGTATTTATTTACGCCCAAATGCGTTAAAATTATATTATTCTTTTTTGCTTCCATACAGGGCTAGATAATGATGAGAAAAATTGATATCATTTTTTATTTTGAACGTACATCGTCAAACAGTGGAGTAATCCCTAGACTACGTTTGTATGGATGAATTTTCGACTAGGGTAAACTTAAGATCCTATGTCCCTTACCTGGGGCAGAGGGCGTACACAGCAGTCCTCCATCGCGACCGGTCTTGAGTTTCGCGCTTCACTTCGCTCCGCGTCATTCCGATACTCATCGCTTTTGCCAACACGGTGCGTCGACAGGTTTGACGGAGACGGCTACGCTTCCTTTTTCCTTGAGGATGCGAATCCAAGGCCTGTTTAGAAATGTGATCGGAATCTCTCCGGAGCGTGTGGCCAATCCATCTCCATTTACGACGCATGATCTGGCGGTCGATCATCACCACAGCAATATTAAGAAAACATTTAATTGGCACACGAAATGCAACACACAATGTCGGTAGGTACAACTATTAAGAAAGATTGAATTAAGGTTACACTAGTCGAAAATTCTTCCATACAAGCGTAGTCTAGGGATTATTCCACTGTTTGACGATGTACGTTCAAAATAAAAAGTAATATCAATTTGTATCATCATTATCTAGTATGGCAGCAAAAAAGTTAAAAAAGAAAATATTTGAAAGTTATGAGCGTCGAAAGTTCCACATTTTGACACTAATTTTAACGCATTTTTGGGCGCGAATAAATACCATAAGAAGACGGCAAATTGCAAAACGGCCTCCATACAGGGATAGATTAGTAGTTCAACAATGCAAATAATTTTATTTTGAACAGATAGTTTTAGTCGTTTTTTTATGATATCTAGACTGCCAAAGGTCTTTTTATAAAATTTCACGCGCTCGGTTTCGTCCTAAATCATTATCCATTTCGCTACAAATTTGCAAATGTGTGTTTTCGTACGCGAACTAGCTTCCTTCTGACCATCACAGCATCTATCTCTTCCGCACGTGTTGACGGTTGATATAAAATGCATTTTAACCCCGCGCACAAAATAGTTCGTGCCGGCGACTAGTGTACCTTCAAAAAAAAAACAATTTTTCATTAATTTTAGGGTCCAATTATGATCCGAACCACTAATTATCGTCAAGGTTAATCATTTTTCTCGGGAGTGGCCAGTACTCAGCATTTTTCGTTTGAGGTCAAAGTTAGGCAGGGGTGCTCCATCCCTAAGAATTTCGGCTTCAGTGAACAATGGAGATCGCCGAAGTTGATTTCAGCGTATTTAAATGGCTCGTAAAGATCTTTAAGCAGTATTTACTAAAGTTATAAAAAAGCTTTCAGTGTTTTCAGAAAAAAATATTGTTGCAAATAATGTTGTTGTGTTTTTATGCACTGAATTGCGCGTTTAGAGAATTGAAATCTTTTACGGAGACTTTATGAACTGAATAATTTTGGCAGCCTGGAAATACTTTTGTTAAAGTAGGGTTTTATTTTTTTTGGAAACGACCTTAAGGGCTCTTTTCGAACATGTGAAGCCCTGCTTTAATGATATTTTTTGTCGGATTTGCAGACTAGAGAGTTTTTTGACAAAAACTTAACTTGATATTCTTAATTCAGAAATCATGTTTTGAACAAATTTTAGGCAAATGAATTTACCTTTGGACATAAGTTAAGTTAAGTTAAGACGGGCTGGTGTCTAAGCACTTATTTTGCGTACCTTTGGACATATATCACATCATCAAATCATCAGCCTATTAATGTTCCCACTGCTGGGACACAGGCCCCCTCTCTGTGCGAGGGAATGGGCCATAATCCAGCACGCGGGCCCAGTGCGGGTTGGTGGATGTCACATGTCTTCGAATTTTTGGTTCTAGGACATGCCGGTTTCCTCACGATGTTTTCCTTCACCGTTTTGAGAGCAGTGGTGGACATATATGTATTAGGTATATTACCTGGGGGAGGCCTATGTCCAGCAGTGGACGTCTTTCGGCTGAAATGGTGATGATGATGATTATATTACGTATACAATATAACTGTATTCTTGTAAAGGTAACATTGCCCTAAATTATTGAATAGAGAATCTTTTTATTCTATCAAAGACTTTTTATCTACAAATTTATCTCTAATTCTCGTAAATAATGGAGAAAAATTCAAAGGGCCATAATGTGAATGTTTTATTCAGAGAAACGTTTATCATTAATTCGTCATTAATATTTATTGGATTTTGTTTTCACGTAAATGGAACGTGTACATTACGTAAATAGCTAAACAGTAAACAGTTTACGTTTTGTTTTTTACCGACTTTCGAAAAAGGAGGAGGTTCTATGTTCGACTTCTTGTATGTTTTTTTTTTTTTTTGTGTATGTTCGCCGATATCTCCGCCAATTGTGGACCGATTTTGAAAATTCTTTTTTTGTTTAAAAGGTTATGTTTCGAAATTGGTTCCATTTTAATTTGGTGAAGATCTGATGAAGAACTTCGAAGATATACAACAGAAATCTTCAATAAATAACGGCAAAACTTTAGGGACTGCTGCAATTGCATGTCTGTTTGTTGTTTATACCATTTCATAACATAACATCACGCCAGTACGCTCTTAAGGGGTAAGCAGATCTCTCATTTGATTGGTTTTGTTCAAGTTTCATGATATTCGGGTAACCTATTCTGGTGTCCATAACGCAAAAAAATGGTATCTGTGAATGACACCGACTTCCAAAAATAAAGTTATTTTTCACTTTGTAGTTTTCTTATTTGGAAGTCGGTAGTATTTTTTTGTAAAAAAGTTTTTGTAATATTTGATTAGATATTTTATTTATTTCTTTATTACACCCACTCTTATAAAGGTCGGAGACTCTACACTCGAAGTTGTGGACGACTATGTCTACCTAGGACAAACGATCCAGTTGGGTAGGGCCAACTTCGAGAAAGAGGTCAACCGTCGAATCCGACTCAGCTGGGCAGCGTTCGGGAAGTTGCGCGGTATCTTCTCGTCCAACTTACCACAGTGTCTCAAGACAAAAGTCTATAACTAGTGTATGTTGCCAGTGATGACATATGGCTCTGAGACGTGGTCGCTTACAATGGGCCTCTTCAGAAAGCTTACAGTTACTCAAAAGGCAATGGAGAGCGCTATGCTCGGCGTTTCCTTGCGTGATCGAATCAGAAATGTAGAGATCCGCAAGAGAACCAGGGTTACCGACATAGCCCGTAGAATTGCCAAACTTAAGTGGCAGTGGGCAGGGCACATTGCTCGCAGAACGGATTTTGATTCGAAGTTAATATGTAAGCAGTGGAAAACGATTCGCTCAATTGATTGATTGAATAGTTACCAAAATCAAATAAAAATCGTGGACGTGAAAAATTAGACGTGAAAAAAGACAGTGCCTTAACCCTCAACACCTACCCGTCATCACTCCCTAGTATTTTAACTGGTAATAAATCGCGCAATAAACTCACCAGCAACACATTATTGGATGAATCAACAACTCTTTTTAACCGACTTACCAAAAAGGAGGAGGTTCTATATTCGACTTCATGTATGTTTCTTTTTTTTTTGTGTATGTTCACCGATATCTCCGTCAATTGTGGACCGATTTTGAAAAATCTTTTTTTGTTTGAAAGAGCATATTCTGAAATTGGTTCCATTTTAATTTGGTGAAGATCTGATGAAGAACTTTGGAGATATACAACAGAACTCTTCAATAAATAACGGCAAATCTCTCGGGATTGCTGCAATCGCTTGTCTGTTTATTGTTTATACCATTTCATAACATAACATCACGTTCAAGAGTAAAAATAAAAAAGTACAACGAAATCTTATGAAAAGAAAGTGTCTATGTGATTTTTTTCTAAAATTCACTAGGAATTTCTACTGTATCGTGGGTACGTTTAGAATAGTTATTTATGCTACAAGTGCGGAAAGTAGGTGATTTCCGATGAGTGGATAAATCGACACGAGTCAGAAATCATCTTACGTACGTGTATCATACAACATTTTACTATGCATTGTGCGAGGAAATAAAAAATATATCTGAACCAAGCAAGAAATTAATCAAATGAACCTTATTCAAGGGCGCTCAGCATATCTACAGATTAACTAATAGTTCATAGTTCCTCGGGCATATCTACTGCGCATGTGCAAATAGCTGTCACGTCGTAACGCAAAAAGGCACGAGCAAAATATTCATTCTGCCAAACATATTTAATAAATATTTGAAATTAATTTATTGATCAAAATCTAAGTCTAGAGTAATTAAAAACGCCTTAAATCAAGTATTAGTTTTGTTTTACCTTTTATATGAATGATAATCTGTACTTAATAATGTTTGAAACTTTTTTCAAATAATAAAAACTCTATGCGGCGGGCTAACGTTGGAGTTAAAAATTTAAAAAGTACAGGAAAGTAAAAAGCACTAGTAATAAAAAGTGACACTTTCCGCATAGTTTGGCTGCTTGAAAAACGCTCTTTTCGAGGACATGCATTGTAAACATTTAAACTTACATACACAAACATCGGAACAACTACATATATGCAGGCCATACAAATATTTGTGCCGTGCGGGAATGGAACTCGGCAAAATCAGGCAGTTTTTTAGGCCGTACCTGAAAAAGTAAAAAAGGAACACTGTAAAGTAAAAAAGGAACACACAGATCACTATCTTGTCCGTTTGTCCGTCTGTCCGTCAATCTGTCCGTGTGTCACGACCGATTTTCCCAGGAACTGGTGGTCCTAGCAAGTTGAAATTTATGCCAGATTTTTCGCACAACACAAATAATGGAAAAACTCCACAAAATAAAAAAAAGCTGAAAATTAAGGTAAATTTTGGTACTTACAAGTTTTCGCGAAAATTTAAATTTGCCCATATCTTTAAAACTTGGTAAACAATAAAAATGATACGAATTTTATTATGGCGGTATAGCGGGTAGGTACGGAGTCCTCGGCGCCCGAGTTCGAATTGCACATGACCGGTTTTCTTATAAGTGAGTTAGTTATCAGTTTATCCTTAGTAACGGTAACAGTGTGAAACTATAAATCATTTCCGTATAACCGGAACCTGATATGCCTTTTTCAGTAAAACATTTCTGCGTATCCGTTTAAGACGACGATTAACACCAACGAACTTGAGGGAACAAAACGCGCACTCGTTTCACACCCGCGCGACCCAAAATTTTGTAGTTTTTTGTACTTGCCTTATTATTCTAAGACTTAAAAAAAAAGCCTCAGATCAAAATGTAGATAATTAAATTATATTTGAGATGGTGTTGATTTCATTAAAATACGTCCAGCGGTTTTGGTGTAATTGTCAAGTTTTTGTCCGTTTTAGACATAACTTTACAAATTAATTACACTATGCTATACAAATAAAACTCAAAATTTGCTTAGATCAAATTATTAAGAAAATAGTCTAATATAACATAATTTTTTTCCAAAACATTACGATTAGCCGTTTAGACGTAATTCTCATTTTAAAATCAATTACTCAAGGGAATCGGCGCCTTAAGACAAAAGGTGCTCTGTATAATCAAATATCGGGCCGCCGAAACGGACCGTTGGGAATCCGATACGATCTGATTTCGGTTCGGCTATTAAGCGAGGGGGACGGTGAAACATTGATTCTGTGGGTAGTTCCGGACAGTTTGTGTTGGCTCTTCATTGGAGATAAGCTATCATGCTTGTTGATTACAGTTGGTTAGGCAGGGATTATGAAGTAATCTGAACTGATATTATAAAGGGGTAACATGGATTGATTGGATGGTTCTCTGAAAGTGCTGATTCGATTATCAATTTATTTCACTAAAAAAAAACGAAATACCCGACTGCTTGAAAAGAGAACTAAAAAGACGTAAACAAGGGGAAAATCATGATGTGCAGTCGGAGGATACATATTCGCGAGCTGGCTGTACAAAACCAGATGCATATTAGTATATGACAATGACACTTGTATTAGTTGTATGAACAAACACAGAATAGGTATTATGGGGTGATCTCGTGACGTTCGTTGGCTGATGCCGCTGAGTGAGTGAGCGTGTATTAGCTGTGCCTGTGTAATCCATGGTTGTGTGGGTAACTACTATGTATACACATATGGAGTGTTTGCCAGCAGAGCCATGGTTTTAGTCTTGGTTTTAACTTTAGTTTAACTTTGGTTATTTATTTTTTTGTATAACCAAAAAAAGATTAGTCATAAATCCACGAGAACCTACTGCCGACAAACTGCTTTGCAGTTTGGCAGATGATGTATGTGAATAAAAGTGTAACATATTGGATTTAATAAATATAAAAAAAAAAAATATAACTTTTTAGTTAATTTTTTTTTCGAGTCTGGTACCATTAAACTTATAATTGTTCTTTTCTTTCAACCCTTTCGTGTCCCCAAACGAAAGGCTTGGAAGAAAAGAAAAATAGGGCCCCGACAATATGGCGCCCAAAAGCCGCCATTTTCCTATTTTCAAATTTTAATGTAGCCAGTGACACTCGCAGGGTTGAGACGAATCGATTGACGTAAGAACCATCAAAATCGGCTAACGCGTTTGGTCTCCGCCACTTAGGAACAAAACATACATACATACATAGACTGACAAACACATTACCCTCTTTCGGCAGTCGGGTAGAAATAAAGCTACATAGTGAGTGAGTTAGTTTCGTAGACTTCTTTTTATCTTTGACATAAGGTCGGATCCTTTAGTGAGGGCTACGGGAAAAAGCTAGTGAATATAATATAATAGAATATACTTTTCAACACACTTGCTCATAAAGTGGCTCTAATTTCACGGCAAGGGGCACATAATGATACCTGTTATCAAACTGTGACTTTTTCATTGCTATTATTCACAAGTGAGTTATAGTTTTTTTTTTATTTATTGGTTGAGTTGCTTTGTTCTTAAAAAAGTTTTAATACAAAAAAGATCGTGCTTAATAATACAAATAAATTAATGTACCTATTGCTTGCTCATTTCATGAAACTTCGTATTTAAATAGATAATTTTACTTGTAAACTTTCACTCAAATATAAATTTTATTTGCTCTGTAATTAAGAAAAATTGATTTTCCCTATTTTGTACGTGGCTAAAACACTATCCACGAAAAGCCAAAAAAAAAGAAACCTCATTCTTATAGTCTATGGCCGATCGCCATTGTTAAATGCGCGCGCATAGGAAAACTGATTAATTTAGCCCGCCATTGTGAATAAATCTCCACAACTCGTTTTTACTGTTGAAAATGATTTTTTAGTATTATTTTCTTCACAAGTGTGTTGAAAAACGTCGTATGATACACGTGTGTATTGATGATAACCGTCCTCGGCTCTCTTAAGACCCTCACCTACGGCTCGGGTCTCGATGGCGCCTCAGCGGTAATCACCAACATTGCACACTTGTACCATAATGTACTATTATATTTCTCCATAAAGGTTACACATATAGATAGATAGCTTTATAGAAGTTGAGTCCGTAATATATTCGTCCGATGAAGTACTTTGACCATCACTTTCAGAACCGGAGCAAAGTTGTTTTTTTTTTATAAGCATAGTCTCTTCTTGCAAACAAACCGGAGTTGGTCCAAAATAAATTCAATGCCAGCTTCAACCAGTGGCTTCGCTTTCTCTCTGATAGTCGAACATTTTCCCAGCGGAACCCACTAACTTGAAACAAACTAAATCTTAATGTCTAATCCATGTCGTGGACTACCTGTATTCAAATTCTATCCAAATCCGTTCTGCTATATACATATGATCCAGACTTCCAGACGCTGCTTCGACCGCGTGAAAGTCTAAAATTCATCAAAATTGGTATAGCGGTTTAGGCGTGACAACATAACAGATAAATAAACGTTACAGACAGACAGACAGAGTTACTTTCACATCTACAATATTAGTTATGTTTTAGTTTGAGTAGGTATTGTTTAAATGACAGATACACAAAGCATTTTCTCTCGTGTTTTGGTGACAGGTCCAATACAATGACGAGTAGGTCACGTTTTAAGTGTCGGTACCGAAAATGTCATCATGTTGTCACCCGCTGTTGTCTTCGCCTCGAATCAGCGATGTAGCTCTGTTGTGTCGCCGCCTTGTATCTGCCGGCTCCTTAAACGTATTTGGAAGGTTATTATTAAATTCGTTAATGGAAGTCTATTAATATCTATTGTTTTGAAGAATACATTATATTGTTTTAGGCCTTAAACGACACCTGAATGTATTTACTATTTGGTTCCTAGAATCTTCTAGCCTTTACAGACAAAATTATGATTTTAGCATGTTCTTACCACCTTGCGTTTTGCGTACCCTGGGCATAATTATCTACTACTAGCTGTTGTCCGCGGCTTCGCTCCCGTGGACCACCCCACAGGACCCATTATCGGGATTAAAAAATAGCCTATGTCACTCAGGAATAATTTAGCTTTCTATTGGTGAAATAATTTTTCAAATCGGTCCAGTAGTTTCGGAGCCTATTCGGTACAAACAAACAAACAAAAAAATATTTCCTCTTTATAATATTAATAAAATATAGAGTATAGATTTATCATACAACATTCCATTATATTGTGTCGTGAGTAAGAGCCGAATGATAAGACTTCACGTCTCACGGACTAAGGTAACAGATCCCAAGAAATATAGTTGACATATAAAATTACATTAATATCTATTTACTTTAAGACGTACCTAAACATTCGAGGTGAGATTGTGGTCAAACAAAAGCCCGTACAAAATGGTAGGGAAAAGCCAAGAGCATTTAAAAGCTTGACGTTACGAGACTCGACATAGCGGGCATCATTCCAATAGAAACTAGGGTCAGGTTTTACACCTCGTTTAATGCGTTGTATTGTTACATCAGGCTTCAAGGCTGTCTGGCTAAGATTGCTGAGATTGCTGATAGCGATAAGCCCTTTGTACTTTTGTTTTATTAACTTTTTGTGGGATAGTAAACGGCGTGATTTTTCTAGTGATTGCAAAAAACAAGTCTGACGAAACGAAAGATGTTGTTGGAATTTGGACTGTGTAAGTTGGTAATCGTCTTGCCCTTATATTCCAAGTCTTCCAACTCGACTACACCTCGAATCAAGACAACTAAAATAGCTTGTCATTACACAGTGTGTGTATTGAGCAATGGTGGCCCAGTGGTATCAGCCGCGACTTACAAGTTGTAGGTCGTGGGTTCGAGCCCAGGCAGGCGCTTTACTTTGTGTAAATTATTTCATCACCACTGCTCTCAAAACGGTGAAGGAAAACATCGTGAGGAAACCGGCATGTCCTAGAACCAAAAATAAGAAGACATGTGACATCCACCAACCCGCACTGGGCCCGCGTGGTGGATTACGGCCCATTCCCTCTCACAGAGAGGAGGCCTGTGTCCCAGCAGTGGGAACATTAATAGGCTGATGATGTGATGTAATGTGACACAGTGTGCAATACCGTACATACACAACCACACTCCACTGCACAGTACCGATCGATCGTGGCGACATTTGGGGGAGGCCTATCTCCAGCATTTGTCGTCTTACCGCTGAAATGATGAAGATAATGATAGATATGAGGAGCTCGTGGCTAAATATTAACAGCCGCACGGGTCGATCATCAAGGTTAAGCAACGCTTGACGAGGTCGGTCCGTGAATGGGTGACCATTTCAACATACCGAGTTTCCTCCGTGCCTCGGAAAGCACGTTAAGCCGTTGGTCCCGGCTGTCATTTGAAGATCTTTGACAGTCGGAACGGGTAGTGAGCAGCTTGAGATCTGACACCAGTCTTGCCAAAGGGTACCGTGTTACCCAGTTGCTGGGTTGTGGCGGTCAGATAGGCAGTCGCTCCATGTGAAACACTGGTACTTAGCTGAATCCGGTTAGACTGGAAGCCGACCCCAATATAGTTGGGCAAAGGCTAGGCAGATTGATTGAATGATAGCTTGTTATTCCTTGATATTAATCGGGGGTTTCCGTTGTCATGATGGTGACCGAGACCTTGAAACTGGAATATAATTTGGAATGTTGGCCTAAGGCTCAGACAATCAGGGACTTTACATAAATAGTCAGTAACACTTAATATTTGTAATAGTATGGAAATATGATGCGATGAGGAAAACGTCGTTGCTGTGAGATATGAACAGGATAACACCAAAGAAACAATGACTGGACAACCCATTGATGAAAGTGAGACATCAAATGGCTACAAAAGAGGAGACAACTGAAATGTTGATGAAAGAAGTATGGATTAAGGGTACACTAGTCGACGGCACGAACTATTTTGTGCGCGGGGCTAAAATGCATTTTATATCTGCCGACAACACGTGCGGAAGAGATAGATGCTGTGATGAGCAGTAGGAAGCTAGTTCGCGTACGAATACACACTTTTGCAAATTTGTAGTGAAATGGATAATGATTTAGGACGCAACCGAACGCGCGAAATTTTATAAACAGACCTTTGGCAGTTTAGATATCACGAAAAAACGACTAAATCTATCTGTTCAAAATAAAATTATTTGCATTGTTGAACTACTAATCTATCCCTGTATGGAGGCCGTTTTGCAATTTTCCGTCTTCTTATGGTATTTATTCGCGCCCAAAAATGCGTCAAAATTAGTGTCGAAATGTGGAACTTTCGACGCTCATAACTTTAAAATATTTACTTTTTTGCTTCCGTACAGGCCTAGATAATGATGAGACAAATTGATATCACTTTTTACATACATCGTCAAACAGTGGAATAATCCCTAGACTACGTTTGTATGGAAGAATTTTCGACTAGTGTAACCTTAAGAATACATATCGTGTCGACCTTAAAAAAATTAGGATATATTCAAGAGAGTGATAATGAGACAGAGATAATACGAGTAGAATCATAATGACCACGCCTGGCAGATCACCAATATTTTGGAAATCGTCGTTCATTGATGAAGAGAAAAAAGGAAAAAGGGGATCCGATAAACTTAGCCTTTTAATTACTTGATTTCTACTTGGTGCCATCGAACATATCTGATGGTGAAGTCGGAAGGTAGGAACGGAACTCGGAAATTAAACAATGTATCCTAGTCGTGTTTGAGCTTCTTGGAATCGCCATGAGATGTACTTTGGCAATAAATGATTTACATGGTAATTGGAGGAACCTACCAAAACTGAAAAGAGATAAATAAAAAACTTCTTAACAAAATCATCAAACGAGCTTCAAAAAAGCTAAAAATAACTTTCTTTTCTAGTATCGAAAAATATTAGGTACCAAAGACACCGACTTCGGCAAATAAAGTTATTTTTCGCTTTGCTGTGTTTTGTTTTGGGAGAAGCTTATTCTTCAAGGTCCTATTTTCTAACGCAATCGTGACAAAGTACCTCGGTAGAGACCTTTAGAACATGTGCCTAGTATTTCTTAGTGGTTACAAAAGAGTTGTTTCTATAGCGTCAGGGAATTTTTGGAATATAAAAATGGATGTTAGAAATGAAATAGTTAACATGTGTAATAATTTTTAATTTGGTATTATTATTATTTTCTTTTAATTTTGACATTTTAGTTTAATTTTTGACATTTATTTTATTGACATTTTGATTTTCAGACATTTAATTTTATTGACATTTTTAATTTTTGTCATTTTATATCTTTTGAGTGAATTGATGAAATTTTAATATTGATTTATCGACAGTTGCAATTTAATTAATTTATTGGTTAATTTAATTAATTATTTTTATTACATCAGTGTTGTTATTTTTTTTTTTATATTAACTTAATGAATTATGATTTATATTATAAATAATTTGCACGCTTGCTTGCAGGCAGAATACAATTACTTTTAGGCTTTAAGATCTTCCCTTCTGAACAATGTATTTCTAGCAAATAAATATTTTGATTTGATTTGATTTGATTAGATGAATAAATCAAAAGGCAATTAAAAGCTATAACCACGCAATCTTATAAAAAAGTAGGTAAGTACCCAAGTTAGTACAAGAGTTTGCATGTTTTCATAAAAGGAATGTCGCCTAGTTAGAAGTGTGATGATATTAAGACACGCCTATACAATAAGTCCTAGCTAGACCCAGGGGTAGCCAACACTTTTACAAAACAAAATATTTCAAAATAAAAATGTCAAGCTGAAATCAATGCTGGTAAAGGCAGCTGGCACCAAAAATTCGAAGACATGTGACATCCACCAACCCGCACTGGGCCCGCGTGGTGGATTACGGCCCATTCCCTCTCACAGACAGGACTTGCTGGCTTGTGACTCAGCAGTGGGAACATTAAAAGGCTGATGATGTGTGATGTCTGTGAAAGGCAGCTGAAGGATCACGTCAAGAAAATCGGAAAAGCGTTTTACCACCATTAAGAATTTCGAACAGCTTTTATTTTATTTGATCTCTAGCTTAATATTAATTTTATTTATACAAGATTTTTAACCTGCAGTTTGTTGGCGAGTATTGTTAACAGGTGAAACGGATAAATAAAAACCGGCAAAGCTTTGTTCAGATCTTGTATTCACAATCGAAAGAGACCCATAAAATGACTGGCAATCGCTTATATTGACACAATCCCCGCTGCTTGGGCTTGACTGGAGGGGAGGCTTCAATATGGCGGCGCAGCTTCGGCGGGCTCGGCGGGCATTGGTTGGTTGCACGTAGGCTGACGTCACATCCGTTAAACAGGAAAGGAAAGTTAAAACAGAATATTATAAAGTAAAGCAGAAATCGATTACTAATAGGTTAGTAGCGCTTATGCCGAGCGTAATGATTTCAATCAAAGTTCCCTGTGCTTGTTCATTGTGCCAGTCACTTGTAATCAATCAAATTTATTTATTTATTCAAAATTATGTAAGTAACACCTTAACAGCTATAACGCCAATGCGATGTTACTACCACAAAGGTTTCGGTGACTTATAGAAATACAATTTAAATTACCATTAAATACAATAACAATACAATAAAATATTACAATTAAAATGTCAATTAAAATACAATCAATCACACAATTATTAATACAATTAAAAAAACAATTATCATACAATTACAAACAATAAAATACAATTAAACTACCATTATAATCCAACTAAAATTTCAATTAAAATCATTTTTCAACATTTTCAATCCACTTCAGTGCTAATCTTGTGAACTTCGTCAGGCTACAGTGAAACCGTTCTTTAATGAGCGAGATTAAAATTTGAATACAATGAAAAAAAAATTGAGCAGTGGTGGCCCAGTGGTATCAGCCGCGACTTACAAGTTGTAGGTCGTGGGTTCGAGCCCAGGCGCTTTACTTTGTGTAAATTATTTCATCACCACTCTTCTCAAAACGGTGAAGGAAAACATCGTGAGGCAACCGGCATGCCCTAGAACCAAAAATTCGAAGACATGTGACATCCACGAACCCGTACTGGGCCCGCGTGGTGGATTACGGCCCATTCGCTCTCACAGAGAGGAGGCCAGTGTCCCAACAGTGGGCAAATTAATAGGCTGATGATGTGATGTGATTGTGTGAATTTCAAAACCACTTGCGATTGAAATTCAATGATTTTTTCTCATACTTAAGGTTAATTTCAGAAAAATCTCTTTTTTAACATTTTTAATCGTTTCTTAACTTAACAATCAATAATAGAATTACAAATTCAAATTATTTATTTGTAAGAACATAGGTACAATATAACAAGATCTAATTCTAATGTCAGGGTCGCTATGTTTAACCTAATAGGCATACAAATTTTGAATACATATAATTCTAATTTTAAAATATATATTTTTATGCATTATATTATTTAAATTACAGACATGTGGACGTGTTTGTTTGGTTGAGTTTTCTTTTCAATCATCTCGAGATGTACGCTTATGAAAAATCGATTAGCTTCAAAATCAAAAATTTTTGGTTGACTGGCCTGGACAATTCAAAAGTGCCTGTAATTTAAATAAATGCTTTGGTTTTGTGTAGTCTGCCAAAAACATAGGACATGCTCAATCAACCTTTCCTCTTCCAAATTAATTGATTCTGTCACCTAGCACCATGATACCGAATGTTTGTCACCCCTGCACCCCATTAACGCGATAGCTATTGATAAGCATCTTTACGGCAGGGGTAAAAAAGCTCGCTTTTGTTCCACCACTGTTAATTACCATGCCTTACATAGTTCTCGGTACGTTTCCTTCTTAGGGGAGAGTCGGTTATATCGTAACAGTTTTTATTTAGATTTAAATTAAAGAAATACATAATAGTGAATGTGCATGGCAAGGTTATATATTGGCTATCTTGAACAGAGAAATTAGTCGCTTCGGATTCAAGTAACATATCCAAATTTCTTTTCCCCATAATTTTATTATACCATATATGGGTACTTAAATTGTACCATTGAGTACACTCTGGTTTTGTCAGTTTTGGTTTAATCACTATTAAGCCCGAGAAAACTTTAAGGCCTGCTTGCACCTCTCTGGGTTATTTTTCTAAGTCGGCCAGAAACTGTCGGGCGGGGGCCAGGGATTGTCTGGCGGCCTGCGGGTAACCTGGCTGGAGCGGGCTGTTCGGCTGACCCGACTGTTCGGATAAGCCCTAGTGTTCGGAGAAGGCCGAAACAGTCTGCTCGAGGCAGGACGTCGTGGAGTGGAGTTGGCTGGCGACCTTGCAGTCATCCGAGTGACACGCCGTCTGTTTTTTTTTTCTTCCACCCTCAACTTAGAAATATGGTAGGAATATTATACCCATAAGTTTGGCCAGCCAACTGCAACCAATGACCCTATTTTCATTTATATTTTTATTGTGACAGGTTTCGGGGTTACCGCAAAATAAACTATTATTCCAGTATTTTGGCGCTTTATTGTTCCCGAGACTATCCCACGTTACATTGGCAACATGGCGACAGCTTCTGGCTTCAAGGCTAAGTGTGACACATTTGTTATTTAACCTCATGTCAGCAACTGTCTTTGAGTTATGTTTTTGGCGTAAGAAGGCCTAAGCAAATTATGAATTGCCGTTTGGGTGAAATACAATACCTATATCACGGGAATTTAACGCGATGATTTTGATTATTTAAAGTAAAAAAAAAAAAAAAAAATTACATAGGCCTACAGGGCACTTATAAAACGTCGACAAAAGCTGCACGGTTCGGGTTAGTCGTTTCCTATGGAGAAGAACCGGCAAGAAACTACATGGTTACTCTTTTAAAAATTTGTATGGTTTTACAATATTTCCATGTTACAGCATTAGTACTTGGATATGGGGGGACAACGTATACCCGACAAAAAGTCGTAGGAAATAAAAAAAAACAAAAAAAAAAAACTAAATAAAAGTTAACAGATGTTTACAATCATCTAGAAATCTAGAAGGCCTACAATGTTCACACATTCACAAAACAATCGGTAAAAGAATCTATACAAAGGTAAAATAAAAAAAGAACAAATGTCTAACAACACTAAATTTAACATGTGGCACAAATGTTGTTATCAGTGCTGTAACTATTCTCGTTTAAATAGGTAAATAAATAAATGAAATTATCGCGTTAAATTCCCGTGATATATTATTTTTCAATTATGAAACGCGAATGTTTTAAAGTTAATAATGCCGCTTGGCTGTTTTGTTTTCCACAAGGGAATCAAGCTGTGGTACAATATAGACAGCTCTTCCCTACCTTTGTGTAGAACGCGGTTAATCAGTTATTGCCAAGTAGGGCGCAAGTCTTTGTTGTTGTGCTGTCGTGATGATTTTATATGTTTTAGCTAAAGGATATGTACAATATAAAATATTAGTTCTAATATGATAGGGGATTAATTAGAGGACTAGAAGATTTTATGTAGGCTTGTTTCTTTTTTATTTAGCCTACAACATACGGGTCATTAAACCAATCACAGCAGATAACGCGTGCTTGACAATTTGTCACATTTATTCTGCGATAATTTTGAGCTGAGAAACTCGGCAATAGTCTTTTAAACGCCTGGTATGTATATAAAACAATTTTAACAATACAAAATATTTATCAAAAATAATATACTAATGTGTTAAATCGTTTTTCTTTTTTCGAAAACAAAGTCGATTGATTGAAAAAATCGTACCTACATGGAGATATTTAAGATGTTCAAACTTAAAAAGGTTAAATATAAAGGGCATATTAGTAATTTCCCGGCTTTTATGGTTTTCCGGCATTCGGTTCGCATGAGAGACAAGACTTTAACCAGTAGGCCATCACAGTAAAGGCACAAGTTCGTAACCGACTTCGGTTACGAACTTGTGCCAGGTGTCGTGTCTATTTACTTCTATGAAATACATTCCGCAGCTAGCGACAGTAATGTAAACCAGTAATGTCGCGGCGACACGTCCCCTTTTGCTGCCACCTGCAGTCGGCTACGAACTTGTAACTTTAGACATAAAATATTATATGTTGAATATTCTAGAGTTCTGTTTATATAGCTGAGTTATGGAAATTCACAATCTTTACCTCTGATTTCGATTTATCGATGAGTTATTCGAATAACAATAAGATCTGGGTCATACAATATGAAACTTCCTGATTTAGAAAACGTACCTACGTAGGTGATATATTTTGTAGCCTATATGAAGGCCTCTCCTACACAATAGATCCCGGAGGGACTTTACAGCGATTTGGGTCGACAAGCAGCCTAATATCGTAACTTTGCGGTCATCGGCAGCAGGTAGGAAGGTATTAATCTACCTCATCAGTTGTTTGAACATGTTAAATGGATGGAAAGGTATTGAACCTTTATTGTAGTTAGTCCCTTCTGCTTGTTCGTGTTCTTCATTGCTGAAGGTCGTGCCCGTCCTGAAAAACTTTGAAGGATTCACTGACGAGTTGCTTCCAGGCCACTCTGTATTCGACCCTACTCAGGGCAGTGGTCACAGTGAGTGCTGTATCGCCGGAATTTGGTCTACCTACCTATATAATAAGTAATCTTACATGATGTTAGAATATGAAAAGCAAGTCACCCTTTGTTCCACTTGACAAAAGAGACAGTTCTAATATTCCCAAAAGCAGATTACTTAATCCTTTAGGTATCAGATTGAAATCCTCTTTAAAAATGGAAGGAAACAAAACTTTTTCTTTATCTGTTCTAGATAATCCTGTTATTGCAGATAATATTTGGCAATAGGCCACAGAAACCACTTTCTCACATGGCATACTCCTTTACCAATGTATGTCACAATAAACTTTTTTACAAAAAAAAAATACAACCACGGATTCTCATTGCCAATAAAGAAAATTTGGTTCAAATAAATGTCACTAGATGGCGCGATATGCACCTGTCTGTTATTGAAGGTATGTAAAATTAACATTTTCTGGAATTACACTATAAAAATTGTATGTTCTTGTTTAATCAACTCTCCTAACTACAAAATTATGGAATATTGGGCTCTTAATGCACATTTCAAAGATTATTTCAACGGATCACTTAAAATTGATGCCAATAGATGGCGCATTTTTAAATTTCTGAGGCATTCCACTCGATTGTTAAAATTTACATTTTAACACATTTTGGTGCACAAAAAATGTAAAAACGTGCAAAAAAATACTATAAAACGAACCTTCACTGTATTTAAAGAAAAAATATTCACGAACCTAGTAAATCCTTTTACTTGCGAGTCGCTGCTAACACCATCTGTCTATCACCGTGAAACAGAACCGAACGCGTTCGTTGTACAAAAAAATAACAAGATTAATCAGATGAAAAACGCTTGTTACGTCGGCACGGTTTCTTTGTATGGGATGAGGCATCTGTATGCTAGTATTATATTATCTGTGACACAACCGACTTCCAAATAAAAACACTACAAAGTCAAAACTAACTTCAATTTCGGATGTCGGTGTCAAAAAATTAAGAAAAGAAAACAGAAACATCGATTTCCGCAAATAAAGTTATTTTTCACTTTGTAGTGTTTGTGGAAATCGTTTTTTTTTTGAAAAATTGTTTTCACTTTTTAGTTGTGGTACCTAATAGGCAAGTTCTATAATTCCAGAATAGATCAATCAAATATCATGAAACTTGAACATACCCGGTAAAGTGAGAGTGTACAAAGATGAACTGTACACATCTGCGTACCTATTTAGAGCGCAGTGGCGTGATGTTATGTTATGAAATGGTATAAACAATATACAGACATGCGATTGCAGCAATCCCGACAGATTTGCCGTCATTTATTGAAGAGTTCTGTTGTATATCGCCAAAGTTCTTCAGCAGATCTTCACCAAATTTAAATAGGACTAATTTGGGAACATACACATACAAACGAAAAAAATAATGTCCAAAATCGGTCCACAATTGACGGAGAAATCGATGAACATACACAAATAAAACAAACATACAGTCGAAAATAGAACCTCCTCCTTTTTGGAGTCGGTAAAAATACTAACAGGTATTACCGACCACTTTAATTTTCTATGAATCTGGTTGAGATCTCAAAATTAACATGATTGCGAGTCAGGGCCATCATGATGGGTGTAGCACTCTCTTTTATCATCGTGCTAGCTATGAAAATATACACAAATTAACGCCAGTGCTACAAAAAAATGGGGAGAGTATTATTTTTGTTCAGTTCTGCATATTTATTACGTTCTTCTTCGTCGGTACACTCTTGGCAGTCTTAAAGGTCTCCAATTAAACATGTTACAGTGAGACATTGGGTAGCCATGATTAGTTGTTACAATTTCAAAAACTGAAAGTCCTAAAAAATTAAATAGTACATTGTTATCCTAGGGGTGAAAGTAACTTATTTAGTCCCGAGACGGGGTTTGGCGCCCGGAACGAAGTGAGGGCGCCAATAGTTCGAGGGACTAAATAAGTCTTTAACCCGAGGTAAACACTGTGCTTTTCATTACAAATACAAGGAAATAAAAATAAAAACATGAAATAGCTAAAGAAAAATGATTGCCGCTTTCCCGCCTATTTTGTTTGTTTTTTTTTCTGTGGCCGGCCTGCTATTCAGCCATTATTTTTTATTTTCATCATTGAAAAAATGGTAAATATTTTGCCCAAATCTAAGTTATTTTAATGAAATTGTTGAAACTAAATTATAATAAAGTTATTTAAAAAATATATATTCTTTAATCAATACTTAACTTTAAGTTATTTCAATTTTACTTCGTGGTTGTATAGAAAGTTGGAACATGGTTCAATAGATATGTGAAAAGGAACTAGTTTTTTTTTTTAAATAATTTGACAGCTGTCAGTTGAAAGCGATTCTCCCTAGGGCTGAAAAGTATTACTTTCAACCCGCTCCTCAGGCAACTTAAGACCTACTTTCAGAGTATGAGTAATGAAAAAGTTATTATTGATGCAGTTGTTTAAAAATCGAAGGAAAATGTTGCACTGTAATGGTTTTTTTTTAATTTTACCTATCCACGAATATAGAGTACGTGTTTATGCAATATTTTTTGAATTCATATTCGGAACATTACGTTGTCAGTGTAGATATAGTACATTTCTGCAGAATCCAGTAAGTAAGCCTTCCTGGCCAAGTATGAGTTAACCGGACCGAACCGCAGGTGAGGTCCGGTTATACATATACGAGGCCAGGATGACTTTCTTACTGGTTGAGGCTTGCACAACAAATTCGTTTAATTAATATTGAAGGTTACATTCATATTAGGGCGATTACTGATAGATATTGTGATCGATTTACCGGGGGCATTTATATTTGTTTGTTGTACATCTTGATTAACGGACTCAAAAATATATTTATCTCATAAAATATCATACCAAAAAGAGAGATAGATATATATTTGGAGCCTCACTCCTATAACCATGTTATAATGGCTAAACTCTTATCTGTGTCTGGCTGGTACTATGTTTTTTTTTCTAAGCAGATCTGAAGAGGATGACCTACTGTCTAGAGCCTCAGTGTTTACGGTTTTTTGCACAAACGGTTATGTAACCGATATACAGTTTTCATATCGATATCGAAAACGGTTTTCAGATATCGATATCATTTACTACAGTTTGCATAAGTTAAAATATTATTTAGATGAGCCAACTAACAACGAACGCGAAATAATACTTAGAAAGAGAGGTAGCGCATATGGTTCCTATCGTTTGTGAACTTTGCGTTTTGTTCGCAGTTCGTACGTTTTCGCATTGTTACGGTTTTAATTTTTGACTTATTCGTTCTCGCAAACTTACTAGCGTAAGGTTTTTATCATATACAGTTTTTGTAATATCGGTTATTTTGATATCGATATCGATATGATATGATATCTATCTCATATCCGATATAAGTTACGTTTGATATATCGGACCAATCCCTACTACTGTCCAGTAAGTAAATTACATACTTACTTACTGGACAGTAGGAGATTCCAAATTTAAAATCTCGCTTCTTACTGGACAGTTGTAAATAAGTCTCCGGTAGAGTTCACTCTCTGGATACTTTTTAGAGATGTTATGACAACATTACATATCATTTTTGAGAAAAAATAATTTACGTAGGTATACATTGTTTCATAATATGTTGACTGTTATATCAGTGTTATCAAACAAATATTAGACGACCATAGGTATCAGATATGTTCTAATCTTCTTACATATTTATCTACATTAGGAAGTAAAAATCTCACGAAATATTGTTTATCACAATATGTTTGTCACACGTTTATCTCTATCATAGAATGATATAATGTTTGTTTTTATTATGACACAGCAAAAATTTATCTTCAACGTTAGATCGGCATGATGTTCTTCTTGCGGAATAACAAGTAATATTTTTTTTTGATATAATTTTATTTTCCCTACATAAATATATAATATGACGCCTGTTTTCCTTGAAAGGTTAGGTACGAGTAGTATGCTAGTAGCACTACATATTATGAACAAAGTCCACCGCCGCGTCAGTCTGTCTGTTCGCGATAAACTCGAAAACTACAGGACGGATTTTCATGCGGTTTTCACCAATAGATAGAGTGATTATAAGAGGAAGGTCCAAGTGTATAATTTGTTACGGTTTTGTGTAAATTGGTTGAAATATGACGATAATTGTTGAAAATATCGAAAAAAGTCAAGCCACTTGGGCGCTTTCATCGAATACGCTGCCTAATCACTTTGAGATATACAAAACAATGTATGGTGGTTCCTGTTTTATAGGTCTACTACAGAAAAGCCCGCGATGGCATATGTGTATCTTTTAATGATTGCTTACTCCATTCCAACTTCAAAATGGTCATGCACAATGCGGTAATTGGAAAGCTATTTAGTAGGATACAGTATTTATTAATTCTCACTAACTTAAATACGTTAGTTACATAAAGCGTTTTATGCACATTATAATAATCCGTTACACCATATAATTTAAATGAATATCTTAGGAGTTATCGCAAAATAAAAACTGACGCGCGAAATTTAATTCAAGCGCGGGTCTCACACCGATGACGGGACCCTGTGACAGAATAAACAAGTAGTCATACTAAAAATATTTCACTTGTTATGTTCAAAACGCATCTAATGGTGTGAGAATACATTAAGTACTTAGGCTTTTTAGGGTTCCGTACCCAAAGGGTAAAAACGGGACCCTATTACTAAGACTTCACTGTCCGTCTGTCTGTCTGTCTGTCACCAGGCTGTATCTCACGAACCGTGATAGCGAAACAGTTGATATTTTCACAGATGATGTATTCCTGTTGCCGCTATAACAACAAATACTAAAATTAGAACAAAATAAATATTTAAGTAGGGCTCCCATACAACAAACGTGATTTTTTAAGCCGTTTTTTTTTTGCGATAATAGTACGGAACCCTTCGTGCGCGAGTCCGACGAGTCTGCGGTCATTTTAATTTAATTTTATCAGCAATGTTGTAAAATATTATCGCAAAAACGTAATCAACAATTTATATTTAAGACATCGTTATTACTGATTTGAAATTCTTTATACATATATGTCGCATCAAGGCTGACCGATAGATGTAAACCATCGGGAAGTCAGGATGTAGGTACGACATCGTGTGTGGGCAGGTCGATGGGTATAATCGTGCAAATGAAATCACATAAGTTATTCGATACACTGGGTTTATTCAAATAGACACAAGTTACATTATTGCTTACTAATATTACGGATCGACACTGATTCTACGACGTCTTAGCTCTACGGCTGTCAGTACTCCACTGCTCTATTCTGCTGTCCCCACTACGCAAGTGGTTAGAAAAAGCGCGCCAATGCGTAGTTGCTCTTGATTACCGCTAGGGGCGTGCTTGTGATTTTACTTTACGTCCGTACTATTGACTAAACCCGACATATATTTATATTATTTACGACAGTCAAAAGCCTTTGTTAAGGGCACGGTTAAGACCACAAATAGACAGGTGCGGTGCGACACTACGACACAACTAAGCGACAGAATCCCTTAGTCGTGCCGTGGAGTCGGAATCGATTTTTCGATAACGTTTTACATAAGACATTGAGCGCAATTCTATCAACATGCATACGCCGCGATTCGCACGCATCGCTGACTGCATCATCACCCAGCTAAGATATCTCGAGAAATGTCTCCTATGTTGGTAGCATGGATGAGAGAGGAATCTTCTATGGATTGTAGGTATATCTAAACAACCTTGTTCAAGTAGGCTGATTTATAACGACAACCGCGGGAAACTTGATCCGTTTATTTGCTGAATAGCCGAGTATGGTTCGAGGAAAATTCGACCATTGCAGCGTTCACCAGCGTTCAGTATCTGTTCAGAGCTGTTCGTGTAAAAAACGCGTCGTGTCCGCGTCTGTCTTCATGGACCTTCAACATAGCGTCACCATAGGCACAAATAATATAATACTAGCATACAAATGTCTCATCCCATACAAAGAAACCGTGCCGACGTACTGAACTGATTATACAGATTGTTTATTGTACATCGATCGCGTTTCGTTCCACGGATATAGATGGTGATCTATCTATCGCCGCGGAACGGAACCGAACGCGAAATAATCAGATGGAAAACGCTAGTTACGTCGGCACGGTTTATTTGTATGACCGTATACTACCTAAACAAAGCAATTAGCCGTTTAGCCTCAGAAAAACAAAGTAATGTTCCCTGTCGTTAACTCTAAGCACACACTTGTCTAAGTTCAACAAGTTACAATCACTCAACTTGAGGCCATTCGTACGTTCAACTTAACTGTCTCGTGCGGCTATTAAGTTTTATCTTAAGTACTAAGTTGTACTTAGTCTATGTATAACGTGGAATTATGGGCGTGTGGTTGGCCGATTGCTTCTTCACATAATGGGCCATGGTGTGCCATACTGCATTTTGACAAAATTATAAATAGAGTTTTAGAAGAAAAACAAAAAACCGCAAAATAATTAAATCGATTCTGTTTGTCGACTATAAATCATATGAGAATAATGAGAGAATGTCCGTTGTCAAAAATAGATCTAATTACGCACTTTCGAATAGGCACATTGTTAGTTTAAGTCAATGAAATAATCTTATCAAAATAGGTTTGAAAAGATAGCAATTTGGGGCGTTTTTCGGAATCTGAGTAGTGATTATTTTTTTAATTACAGAGATATTTAAAGCTCAAAATCGGCCAAATGTTATATTGACACTCCTACTATATGACGGGCAGTGGTCCATGCTGGGTCATAGTGGAGCACCCTGGGCCATTAAACACCAGTCAAATTTATCAGCTACTCGGTTGACATCATCGTGAAAGTTATAATTAACTTGGACCCATGTCAGTTACATAATTTGGTCTATTAATAGTTTCGTAATTAGAAATATCAATTCTGCTTATAGATATTAAACCTGTCTTTAGATAATTACTAGTTTAAGATCAAGCATCGGCAAACAGCTTATTTTAAGAAAGCTTTTATGTTAACGCAGATTATAAATGGGTACAATTTTTGTATCTCACGACGGCGGGTTCGTCTTAGTCCTGTGTGGAGTTGCATATGCACATTATTTTTGTGTGCTCAAGCGATACTGAGCGCTCCCGAGCTTACGCGCACATAAACAATTTGCATGTGCTCAGGTGATACTGAGCGCTCTCGAGCTTACGCACACAGAAACAATATGCATGTGCTCAGACGATACTGAGCGCTCCCGAGTTTTCACACACAGAAGCAATGTGCATGTGCTCAGGTGATACTGAGCGCTCCCAAGCTTACGCACACAGAAGCAATGTGCATGTGCTCAGGTGATACTGAGCGCTCCCAAGCTTACGCACACAGAAGCAATGTGCATGTGCTCAGGTGATACTGAGCGCTCCTAAGCTTACGCACACAGAAGCAATGTGCATGTGCTCAGGTGATACTGAGCGCTCCCAAGCTTACGCACACAGAAGCAATGTGCATGTGCTCAGGTGATACTGAGCGCTCCCAAGCTTACGCACACAGAAGCAATGTGCATGTGCTCAGGTGATATTGAGCGCTCCCAAGCTTACGCACACAGAAGCAATGTGCATGTGCTCAGGTGATACTGAGCGCTCCCAAGCTTACGCACACAGAAGCAATGTGCATGTGCTCAGGTGATACTGAGCGCTCCCAAGCTTACGCACACAGAAGCAATGTGCATGTGCTCAGGTGATACTGAGCGCTCCCAAGCTTACGCACACAGAAGCAATGTGCATGTGCTCAGGTGATACTGAGCGCTCCCAAGCTTACGCACACAGAAGCAATGTGCATGTGCTCAGGTGATACTGAGCGCTCCCAAGCTTACGCACACAGAAGCAATGTGCATGTGCTCAGGTGATACTGAGCGCTCCCAAGCTTACGCACACAGAAGCAATGTGCATGTGCTCAGGTGATACTGAGCGCTCCCAAGCTTACGCACACAGAAGCAATGTGCATGTGCTCAGGTGATACTGAGCGCTCCCAAGCTTACGCACACAGAAGCAATGTGCATGTGCTCAGGTGATACTGAGCGCTCCCAAGCTTACGCACACAGAAGCAATGTGCATGTGCTCAGGTGATACTGAGCGCTCCCAAGCTTACGCACACAGAAACAATGTGCATGTGCTCAGGCGATACTGAGCGCTCCCGAGCTTACGCACACAGAAACAATTTTCATGTGCTCAGGCGATACTGAGCGCTTCCAAGCTTACGCACACAGAAACAATGTGCATGTGCTCAGGTGATACTGAGCGCTCTCGAGCTTACGCACACAGAAACAATTTTCATGTGCTCAGGCGATACTGAGCGCTTCCAAGCTTACGCACACAGAAACAATGTGCATGTGCTCAGGTCATACTGAGCACTCCCGAGGAAAAATGGAGGAGATTTCGATATGTATATTTTCGGGTATGACCACGTATAACTTTTTAAAGAGTGGTCCGATTTCAAAAATCCTTTTTTTTGGAAAGAGTATACCTACCTCAAAGTCGGTCCCATACATTCGTAAAAATAATATCCACTCCAAAAGGTAGAAAAACATGGCTTTATTAATAATTTGCCCACAGAATTTGCAGGTAAAATAAAACGTGAAAAAAAAAAATAACAAAAAATGTAAGTGACGAAATAACGAATTATAAAGCAAAAAGAAACAAAAAAATATTTAATTAATTTGAGGCGGCGCCAAACAAACTCTCAACGAATATCAACCTAGCTTCATTCATCTATTCTTTAGGTAATTAATTTGCATGTTTGTTTGTTAGGCGCCACCTCAAAATGCAAGACTAAAATATTTTTTGATATTAAAATGAGATGCATTGTATATTATAACCAGCAGTTGTTCACTTGCCAATAATAAAATAACACAACACACAAATTTTCTTCAATTTATAAATTCTTCTTTTGTTTAAAATATTCTTTAGAGTTTATTATAACACACTGCACTCATAATATAATGTTATTATCTTTATAAATAATTTCTTGTTCATAGTTTTCAATAAATCAACGCAATTACTCTTACCGAATTTATCAGTTTCTCATCTTCTCACACAATTTCTTATTACTATTGATTAAGTCTCCATTTTAAATTCCCCACGTTTTGTTAGATGTGTAGGCACATAAGATGATTCAAACTATGTTTATTGTTTATCTCATCATGGATCATAAAACTGATCCGTCTGTTTTTAGTCTCTCAGCAATCAATTCAAGCTCGAGGAAAAGTTTGTGAAATAGATTTGCGGATTTAGGAATCCGTCTATTAAACACAGTGATTTGATGAAAACTCTGGATAGGCATTTTATCCCAAACTTTAATAAATTCTAATTGTAACAGACAAATTAAAACGAGATATAGATTAGGACTGAAGACTGTCAAACGGCGTTGATTGCCAAATGTTTTTGTTGGGTAAGACAGTATGATCTTATTCGTAGTAAATATTTACTAAGTATATAAAAAAATACCGATTGTTTTTCCATTAACCACCCATCGAGAGGACAGAGAGAATTAATAAAGAGATTAAATAATATTCCGTATAAGAGAAAAAGTGGGTATCTTAATCTTTTGGCATCATCTGATGTTCACTAGGCCTCAGATGGAAACCCTCAGATGTTAAATCGTTCTCTAGCACTTTATTAAGGTTTACGAATAATAGACCCAATTCCCCAATCTATTATTCCGACTTTGAAAGTCGCGTAAACAAACCGAGCCAACATCTGATTTCGAAGAAAAACACTGCCTTTAGAACAAAGAAAAATAGGTTGAAAGAAAACAGCGCGGTATTTAGCAATACCGGGAATTCGAAGTTCTCATATTTCGAAGTCTATTAAGGGTTCTTGTAGACTGAAGCGATAGTTCAATATGGGCAGAACTTGGTAGGCATTTACGGCATCCAGCTTGCCGAGCTCGGGGTGGCAAGAGTTAAGGCGTCGATCCGCGAGCCGTCAGTGACAGTTGGAGATGCGGGCTACCCTGAACGGTCGGTGGGGCTTTGAAGAGCACTTCGAGCGCCTGGTGTTCGCTGATTGGGCAGGGTGCTTTGCTTAGGCTACTGCCCAACCTCGGGGGACCTCGGGAAGAAGTTCGCCGCGTCTACGCGGGTGTCGTGTGATCAATGGTTCTTTATGGGGAATTGGTATAATCATCTCTAATTGTTCGGCCATCGCGTCATTAGGTAAAAGTAACAATACTGGAGCTCTCTTCCAAAACTTTACTAAGTTGCCATCATATCATCATTTAAAGCGAATTAACTCGATGTGGCTATGGCTGCCATCAATGATGACCTTGAAAATATCAACAAGTGGACTAAATCCTTTGGACTCCTCCTGAATCCAACTAAATCTCATGCTCAATCTGTTGGATCCCCATTTTCTCCCGCCAGTATTGTATAATTCATTGCCCATATTATTCAAAAAGTGCAAAAAACTTGGGCGTCCATATAGACTAATCTCTCTTGGGAGGTTCATATCGCTGATGTGAATAGGAGGGTCTTACCTTTTCAGCCTTTTAAACGTCTCCAAAAATTCTTACCGTTTCACACTAAGGTCACTCTTGCTCTATCTCTTCGTCAACCGCTCATAGACTATGCGGATGTCTGTTTTCTAAATGCAACGGAGTTACTTCTAAACAAACTCGAACGACTGCTGATCTTGTGCATCCACTTTATTTTTTGCCTCCGAAACTAAGACCATGTTTCGGAATTTCGGACCAGATTGAAGTGGCTGCCAATTCGGCGTCGTCAAGATACCCATATCCTATCACTTCTCTATACTATCCTGCACAATCCTACTTCTCCTCAACAACTTCGCGAACGGTTTGAGTACCTCAACCCGAGGAGAAAACCTTGTCGCACGGCCACTTCGCATCTCCTTCGTACTCCGCGTCACACTTCTAGCCGCTACGATGGCACCTTCTCTGTTACTGCAGTGCATCTCTGGATCTCTTTTCCACACTACATAAGCGATAGCCCTTCTCTCGATGTCTTCAAGAGGAAAATTAAGGAGCATTTCCTTTCAACGCAATGAATTATATATATAATTTTGAGTATTGAAAGACGGTATTTTTTTGACAAAATCAATCATTACTCCTTTTGTTCGAGGGTTAAGTTTTCTAATAATTTGAACCCAGTAGTGTCACGTGTGCCCATACGGGCACTGGGGACACTACAACATGTGGGTCATGTCCAGAAGGGACTTGCATACATTTTGCCAAGTTGTCTTTATATAAGCAACCCCGTTCAAACCCCTCCCTTCCTGTTTGTACCGGAGCGGGGCGTGTTTATCAAGTGTCGGAACCTCATTGACTGAAAGATGAATAGCTGAATAGTCAAGATGTTGTTAAAATAGAAGTATGAAATATTGAGGTTTTGTGTGCCGTATTTTTACGTTCCTACTGTGTACAAAAGAGTACAGAGCAGTACTAATGTAAGCACTGCTTTGCACTGTGTGTAGTATTTTTATATTCCCACTAGCTTTTACTAACAGCTTCACTCGAGTGAGTGTCGAAAAATATCCGACGGGAACGTAACACCTTCCCTTTGACCAGGCTATGGTCTACATGTGAACCAAGATTAATCCAAAGTAGACCATCCGCGTGGACAGTTTCATCGTAGTTGAGGCGTGGTTGACTAACAATAATTCAACATCTAAACATTCAGACTTTGTATGAAGTAGCGTAGGCAGTCACCATAACATCAACTTCATCCATTTACAGGTACCTACTAAATATTGTGATCTTGTGTACCGTGTAATAAATTAAACCTATACAGACGATGCTATTAAATTCGTATTCAGATCTAGATGTATGTCAGAACATCTATGTAAATGCCTTCAAATAACTGTCAGGATCACAATAATACTAAGCGATCTTAATAATAATATTGCGTATATACACATACGTTATAGCTGTCGAAATGGCTGTCAAAATTCAGTTGTGGTTAGGTTTAGAATTTGCTGACACATCAATATCAATATTGCCCCATTCTATGCCCTATCATTGTAAACCGCTTACAAAATACTGCGCGAAAACAAAAGAAAAACGAACCCGTTCTTTTTTCAAAATGGCTGCCCAATTTTCATTAACGGCTCCTCATCACGCTGCCGTCCAAACGATGTCACGATCGGGACCTCATGGTGACGCTGAATAATTACAAGGTGTCCGAGCAATGTGCCACAAGGGGCCCGTTTATACAGATGACACCGTATTTACGGAATATGGGTTGAAATATGACGTCAGAATCACGGCTGAGATCCCCTGAGAGTTACTAGTGCACTGTGGTAAATTTGTTGATTAATGTTTCCATTTTAGGGATTAGATGGCCTGTGATTCAAATCCTGATGGATTTTATTCAAAGGCTGTCCCGGTGTTGGATGAAGAATTTTCTGAAGTTGCATCACACAAATGTTTGCGTATCTTGCAATCAGTTGGTTTGGCTATATTTCTGAAACATGCTAAATCACACTTTCAGTCACAAACAAAGTTTTTAATTCATTGCTTCATGTACTTCAAAAAATCGCCTGTTCGACAACGTAAAATATGCAATGAGAAAAATGAAAAATTTTTGATCGATTGCTTGAATTTAAAGTTCGGCTATCTTTAAAATGAAACGCTCAACCATTTGTAGTACACTGATCTGAAAAAAACACTTTGAAAAAGTGCCTAGTGTGCCAAACACAATTAATAAAAATCCTATTTGCCATGCATGCATGCATTACACGATAAATCTGTCTTTTATACGGACAAAGCTCAAATTATGCAGAGAATCAACTGGCTTATTCAATAAAAAAGTATTTTAGGAACCTTTAGTTACTGGCTTTTTATTAAATAAACCTTATTTAGGTTATATGTATGTACCGTGAATGAATAGGCTTATAAAATATAGGCGGTTATTGATGTATCATCGCATGATTGAGTGACAGCTGTGACAAGTAAATGCGACATTGCCGATCTCGATGACAGATGAATTTTCAATTTGATTCTATTTGCGTTCCTTTCTGTTGCCTTTTTAGGATTTTTTTTTGGCTAATGCTATTAAGGGAAAAGGGTAAGGGTAGGATGGTGATAATTTTGCTACGTGTCCCTTAAAGGTCAAATTAGAAATGAAAGAAGGTAGCCAGGTATAGCATCAAATATTGAGGGTTTTCAGAAATGATGTGCACTAGATGTTACCTTCTCAGGCCCAGGCATTTTTGTCAAAGCGCTTCTGTGTGCCGATATTAGTGAAATTGACGACAAAGTATTGTTGATGCCATAAGTTACTTTTATAAGTGGAATACCTCGTGCCAAAGTGGCGCCAACTAGTGGCCTGAATTTTTCTGATAACTCTTATTGCTTAAGGCGCCTCCCCGAGCAAAACGCCGCGATAGTCGTTTTTGTGCAGTTTTAAGAGCTATCTACTTTTTATTTAAAAAGAAATATCAATTAATAAAAATACATTATATTTCTACATAATGTTGATTCTATAATTGTAGTACACTTTTTTTTTAAAGAGGTATATGTTTCACTAATCTCCTTCAAACAAAACTATAAAAAAATGGAATAATTATTGATAGCATGCATCTCCTCGTATAAAGTGTTCATTAATCATTTTTTATACAAACTCTAATGGATAGACAATTTGATAACGAACATTTTGTAAGTTTTATTTTTTTCAAAAGACCAATATTCGATTTTATAAAGATTTTATTCTTAATTCTGGGCGTATTCACTACCGTAATTCATGCGCCACCAGTGCCGCTAGGCCATTAGGAATGCTCATATCTCATGCTGATTTTTTGGTCAGGGTACGGCCATAATTTGGATGTAGTAAAGGCTCTCTCTCTTTGTTTTCCTATTAACTATTTAGAGTTTGCTCTCCAATACCGTGGTAGACACCTACGTAAGATTTCAATAGTTTTGGTATTGCCTGGTGATGGTAATTCATCAAATAGATAAGTATCTATTTTCATTGCGTGCTTTAAATCTACACTTATCTATACTAATATTATAAAGCTGAAGAGAAGAGTTTGTTTGTTTGATTGAACGCGCTAATCTCCGGCACTTATATCCGTTGCAATAGAAAAAATATTTTTATGTAGTCCATTTATCGAGGCAGGTTATTGACTATATAACATCACGCTACGACCAATAGGAGCGGAGCATAAATGAAAAATGTTGGAAAAATGGGCAAAAAATATTCCTTTATGAGAGCTTCCGTTGCGTGCGCTGCGTAAACGGTTAAAGTTACGCAACATTCATGTATTAAGGGTAGGTAGGGTAGGGTAGGTTGGTAGGCAGTTGATGGGAGCGAAGCCACGTGAGACAGCTAGTGTATTTATATGTAATGAATTATGTTAAATGCGGGATAATTTCTCAGCGTATTTGAAGTTGTGAGCAAACGAAGAGAGGTGGCAAAAACTTTAATCTTGTTTCACAAACAGTTGTCACAAAATACGTACTTAATTTGTTTAGTCGCGGTCTTTTTATAGCTTTCTACAAATTGAAAAAGTTTACAAGTTTTGTTCACATCTGTATAAAGTGGAGTTGTGTATTTTCTCGTTTATCATAATAACAGATTGATAAAATGATTTAGATCTGTATAACCCATTCTGTTCATATGTGATCATGTGCTATCAAATCAATGACTAGATATTTCACTATATTAATATGATGGCAGTAAAATACCTACTAATAGAACTGAGTTTAATTTTTTTATTTTGTTTTTTATTACCCGATTGCGGGAGAGTCATGTTTATCGAGCGTATGTATTGTTACTTAAAAAAAGAAAAACAAAAACGTAGTTTTGGTAGGTTTTCTATGTGTTTTTTTTGTCTGCGGCCTGCTGCACCTCATAATATTTAATGTCTATTTTAATTACATTATTTCCTTGAATAAATAAGTTACAAACAATATATTTACTATGGTGCATTCTCGATTACTTCACAGAATTTAATAAATTACACCTGGTACTTGTATTTTCTCTTTTCACTTAATATTTTTTAATTTTCTTACGAATTGAATTAGAAAACATGAAATTTTTAACAGACCTCTATTTTCAAAACCCAGTCCATTGAAATAATTTGATTGCACTATCATATTACGGCTTCTATCTCAAACTAAAAGGGCCATTAGGTATATATGTCTCGGAAAATGAAATTACTGAATTTAAAAAAATGGACGTTTCGTTCAGTTATTTTCAACCATCGACTACCTAGCAACAACCTTTCAGTTTTTAGTATACCTACTCTGGTATATTTTCGGCACTGGCCGTCCTTCATGTTCCAAACTCGCCCAGGCCTATATTATTTATGAACTTTTTGAGTCGAGGTCAGAGGTGAGAATATCACACCGAACCAAATTGTGCGTCACTGTTTTAATAAATTGGCGAGAGTAAATGGAGGCCGTTCTACAAATAGGTCTTTACTTATTCGTAGTCCTAGCATAATTTTATCACTTTGGTAGCTAAGTAAAATAAATGGAAATTATAACCGGTTGAACAAAACTATTTAATTGTTACTAATGTTACAAATCATAATCGCCGCAGACTTGGGATTCTATGTTTGCAGCCGAGTTCTAGGTGAGGCTTTTTTCCGAATACCTTATACGTAAAAAGAGTAATTTTTAACTTATTTGCAGTTGATATACTGACCGCGACCTATTTTAATGTATGGAGTGACAACAGTTTTCGACCGGTAAAGTTAATTTTGTCTCTCAATTCAGTTTATCTTTTCGTTAGAGCAATGTTCAGTGCTTTCATTGTTTATGAACTTCAGTAATGTTACCTAATTATTATGGTTGATGTAGCTGTTTGTGCAACTGCGAGTCCGACTCGCACTTGGTAAAGTTTTTTATAGAAAACATTTAACGCGTTCCATATATTATTATATATACATAATCTCGGACACCATGGCCTATCCTTTTTTTTTTTTTTTTTATTATCTATAGGCTTGCGCTTGACCACTATCTCACCTGATGGTAAGCGATGATGTGGTCGACGATAGAGCACGCTTGCCTAGAAGAAACCTATTCACTCTTGACTTAAAGACCCCTAGATTGTAGCTATCGGGAAACACAGATTCCGGCAGGAGTAGGAGCGCTGGTACCACGCCAGCATTAATGACATAATACCTCAGGCTCTTGTAACCGCCGGGGTGCCAGCTCTTTAAGAACCTAATGGCCTGGCGCGCGACGATGAGAAGAGACCAGACGGAATGACCGTAATGCCTTGGAAGGTGGGTAGGCCTTTGTTGTGGGATGCAACATGTGTCGACACCCTTGTGCCATCCCATCTTCTTAACACGGCGGACTGTGCTGACTGCTGGAGCAGCTGCTGCTGGTGCAGAAAACCTCAAACGGCGCAAATATAACTACCTTATTAGAAGTTATACAATTTGAGCCGTTTGGGTTGAAACATTAGGTCGAGATTTAAGCAAACGGTTAGTCAACTGTTCACGTGACCAAAGGGCTGGGTTTTTCCTTGGCCAGAGAATCAGCATTGCCATCCAACGTGGCAATGCTGCCAGCGTTCTGGGCACTTTTCACGTTGACAGCGATGTGGACGAATTTTTGACGCCCTATGACCCCTGCCTTTTTATACGCGTTCGTAGTTTTTTATTTTTATTTAAGTGTATATATAGGTAGTTATTGTTAATTAAGTATTTTATACTATGTAAATTTTAATTTAGATAATTGAATAAACAATCCATAGAACAATTACTAATCATTCTAGCTTATCTCATCGGGGATTACTTTGTTTTTCAAGGCTTTTCTAGAGATTAAAGTTTATTTTTATCAACCAAAGAAAAAATTCATGTATTATACCAAGACATAGGAACTTATTTATTACAAACACGATACCTACACCGCCTATAATCGCTTCCACCTCATTGCGAGTCAAGGGATGTTCCCTGAGGCATATTAGAAGTCATTCGTTACCCCCCTGGAAACCGATAGTATCGAATGTTATCAGTTCTTATCAGTATTCGCTTAGCATCGGGGTATTAATCGTGATTTGTTGCTGGTAAATCGAGGGAACAAGTGTTTACTGTGGGGGTGAAGTGAGAATAATTGCGGCTGTTTGTCTTGTTAGGGAGATTTTTTCGCTACTGAATATAAACAGAGTATTTAGGTGGTATGTTCTGTCATTTGGGTGAGAATTTTTGAAGCAACAGGCGGTCCCTTTGATGGTAAAATCATGGTTAATAATAATAATTGTAGTAGTGATTATGATGTATGAAGGTAGATGAATAAAGTTAGTTGTTGTCTAGCACTCGGTCGTTTCATTGATATCACAAAATGGTGACAGCGTTTTAATTATTTGCGGCGTAAATACTGCGTAAAAAGTGTAAAAAAAACAATAATAACAGTGGTTATTTGCCGCGAGAAGTGTTGTGTAATAGTGTTTCGCGTGACATTAAAGTATATCGAGGATTTACGATGGAACACGCCAGGCCACCCGCTGAATTAAACATGGACGCCACCGGTGGGCCGGTGGGTCGGGCCGATGCGTGGAAAAAATGGCGGCAACAATTCATGTTATTTGTGAAGGCTTCAGGAGTGCAATCGGAGCCTTCTAGTGTTCAGGCAAGCCTGCTTGTGAATTTGATTGGATCTGATGGCTTCGATATTTACCAAACATTCAGTTTCGAAACCGAGGCAGAACGCGATGACGTGAACGTATTGTTAAAAAAATACGATGCCTATTTTGGAACAAAACCGAATATAACTATGGCGAGATATAAGTTTTTCACGCGGAGTCAGGAAGATGGAGAATCGATCTTACAATATGTTACGGCTTTGCGTCTGTTAAGTAAAAACTGTGGATTCGCGACGCTGGAAGAAGATTTAATCAAAGATAGAATCGTGTGTGGCATTCGGATAGCTGCGGTCAGGGACCGGCTATTGCGGAGCGACGAGCTCACACTTGATAAAGCTATTAAAATGTGTCAAGCCGAAGAGGTTTCTCAAGAAAGCGGCAGACAATTGTGCAATGCGGGTGCGGGAGTGAGCACGAGCAAGGATGTGGTGCACGTCGACGGAGTGACGGGGCGCGGCCGGCGCGGCGCCGGCTGGCGGCCGGGGCCCGGCGCGAGAGTCGGCGCGGCGCGGGGCCGCGCGCCGCCTCGCCGTGAGTTCCGCGCGCTGCCAACCCGTGCGCAGCCGTGCAGTGGGTGCGGCCACGCGCGATGTCCCGATGGTCGGTGCCCAGCGTTGTTTTCTGACTGCTTTGTTTGCGGGGGTAAAGGTCACTTCGCGCGAGCTTGTAAGTCATTTAAATTTTATAATAAAAGTGGAGCCCGCGACTCCCACGAAGTGCGACGTGTTTACGAGGTAGATCGGGAATGTTATGACGATGAGTCCGACGAAGGAGAACAGTTTTATATATCGTCCATTGAAAATAATAAAACTAGTTCAGAGAACTGGTTTCAAGTGTTACTGTGCGAAAACGGAAGTGAAAAATTTAAGCTAGATACGGGAGCGGACTGCAACGTATTACCATACAAGAGATTTTTAGAGTTAGGCTTTACCGATAATATGATAACCAAACAAAATGTACCATTGTTATCGTATACGCATGATGTAATACCGATTAAGGGAACATGTATTTTGCCATGGTCGTATAAGGGTGTAATTTATGAACTTAAGTTTGCCATAGTGGACATGCTTTGTAGTAGTGTGCTGGGACGGAAATCGTGCGAAACTATGGGCTTAGTAAAGCGCATTAGAACAATGAACATGTCTAACTACAATGATTTATTTAAAGGGGTAGGTTGCTTGCCAGGAAAATATCATATAGTAATCGACAAATCCATTCCACCCGCGATATGCGCGTCTAGACAGGTACCTCACGGTCAACGCGATCAGCTGCTGGACGAGTTGAGAACAATGGAGCAGAAGGGCATCATCAGGAAGGTGAGTCACCCCACGCAGTGGGTACATGCATTAGTATTAGTGGCTAAGAAGGACGGTGGCATAAGAGTGTGCCTCGACCCGCGGGAGTTAAATCGCGCGGTGCAGCGCGCGCACTTCCACCTGCCGACGTTGGCTGAGCTGGCGGCACGCCTGCACGGCGCGAGGTACTTCTCGGTGCTAGACGCCAATTCAGGGTTCTGGGCCGTGCAACTGGATGAAGAGAGCGCCGACTTGTGCACATTTGCAACACCGTTCGGTAGATTTCAATTTTTGAGACTACCTTTTGGAATAAACTGTGCGTCAGAAGTTTTTCATGCAAAAGTGCGTCAATTATTAGAAGATTTGGAGGGGGTAGAAAATTATATTGATGATATTATAATATGGGGGCCCACTAAAGAAATACACGACCAAAGGTTAAAAAAATTGTTAGATAGGGCGAGGGAAATAAACCTAAAATTTAACAAAAATAAATGTAAAATATGTGTGAAGGAAGTGACGTATTTAGGGCACGTGTTTGACGCTACCGGTATGAGGCCGGACTACAATAAAATTAAAGCCATTAAAGAAATATCTACCCCTAACGATAGGAAGAGTCTAGAGAGATTTTTAGGGGCCGTGAATTATTTGTCCAAATTCATTCCTAAGTACTCGGAAATAGCAATTCCACTAACTAATTTATTAAAAAAAGAAAACGAGTGGCGTTGGGATGAAAGTGAACGTAGGGCGTTCGAGAGATTGAAACAGTGCGTTACAGAGGCCGGCGTGTTAGCGCTATACAACCCGCGGCGTCCGGTACGGCTGGCGGTTGACGCGTCCAGTGCCGCCCTCGGGGCCGTGCTCCTACAGGACGGCCGCCCCGTCGAGTACGCGTCACGTACGCTCACCGACACACAAAAGAGATATGCACAGATCGAAAAAGAGCTGTTGGCCATAGTTTTTGCGTGCGAGAGGTTTCACCAGTATATTTACGGCCAACAAGGTGTTGTAGTAGATTCGGACCACAAACCATTGCAAAGTATTTTTAAAAAACCGCTCATGTCTGTCCCAGCACGTCTGCAACGAATGATGCTTAGAATTCAGGGCTATGATTTAATAGTGAATTATGTACCTGGCAAATACATGTATATCCCTGACATGCTGTCTCGCTCGCCCCTACCCGACTTATACAGCGATGAAGTGAGTAAGAACATTTTGTACCAAGTGCAGATGATTGTAAAAAATGTTCCTATATCAAATGATAAGCTTACGCTTATAAAGAGAGAAACTAAAAAAGACGAAGAATTAAACGTACTCTCAAAGTACGTGACTTTAGGGTGACCAGATAATAAATATGATGTCGCGAACAACGTTAAGGAGTATTGGTCAATAAAGGATGAGTTATTCATAGTCGACGATGTTCTTTTTAAAGATAAATCAGCTGTTATTCCGAAAAGTTTGCGCGGTACTATGCTAAGCATCATACATGAAGGGCATCTAGGTATAGATCGGTGTAAGCGGCGAGCGAGGCAGGTAATGTTTTGGCCGCATATGTCGCGAGATATTGAGTTATATGTGAAACGTTGTAAAGTTTGTCAGGAGTACTCAAACGCCCCAACAAAGGAACCCATGCTACCAATCGAGATTCCAAAGCTACCATGGTTTAAAGTAGGATCAGATATTTTCGAAAATAAAAAGAAATATTATCTAATCATTGTAGATTATTATTCCAATTACGTAGAAGTCTGTAAACTTAATAATATTACTACTGAGTCTGTCATAGAAAAGACTAAAGAGGTGTTTTCACGACACGGAATCCCGAAAATCTTCATAAGTGACAATGCAACTCAATATACCAGTCGTAAGTTTAAGCAATTTGCACAAGAATGGGGATTTGATCACGTGACCTCTTCGCCAAACTATCCACAATCGAATGGGAAAAGTGAACGTACGGTACAAACTGTAAAACAGTTACTATTAAAATCAATCAAAAGTAACGGTGATTTTAATATAGCGTTACTAAACTTTCGTAACACACCCCGGGATGGTTTGAGTTCTCCTGCTCAACTATTAATGGGTCGTAGGCTGCGATGTCAATTACCAGTTCACCACAAATTGCTAGAGCCACACCCAATCAACCCGTTAGAGTATAAAACTATGATTGACAAACAAAATAAGTCTAAAGTGACTTATGACAAACACTGTAAGGTTTTACCAGACCTGAAAACAGGTGATTCTGTCATATACATTGATGGTAAAACTAGAGGAAGGGCTACTGTGATTGGCCAAGCGAACACTCCACGTTCGTATATTGTACAAACCAAAGTAGGTGCTAGATATAGACGAAATCGGCGTCACCTAATAAAATGTGCAACCGGTGAGAATGAGTTACAAGATGAGCAGAGTTCATTAGGCGAGTTCAGTGATGCGTGTGGGGATGAGGAACCTAAAGTAGGTATAGGTACTGAGCATAACAGTAATAACCTAGCAACAGCTTCAAGAGAATCCACACCCCCACTGGTAATCACAAAACACGTTCGAAAAGCTAAAGTAGCCGCTCAACAAAGGCTAGCTAAACAATAATTTTGTAATTAGTGTATTAATTTCATAACTTGCATGTACTTACAGCTTAACTTGTGCTCATAAAATTTTGATATTTTACTTTTACTTATAACAACTTTCGCTTGTTCTATTTAAAATCTTTATAGTGATATACACTTGTTTTGATTAGCTTAGTTTTTTTTTTTTTTTATGAAACTTAAAACATTAACTCATGATACTGTTGCAAGATTTTATAAAATGAATTCCTATCAACATGCATTATTATGTAACTATGTAATACTAAACCAAACTACAAGAAAAAGGATGAGTGTAGGTGTTCATAACGAAATAGTTCTAAATGGACTAGGTTTCTAGAAACCCCATTATTGGGGAAGATGTAGTAGTGATTATGATGTATGAAGGTAGATGAATAAAGTTAGTTGTTGTCTAGCACTCGGTCGTTTCATTGATATCACAACAATAATAAAAAGCCTTTATTAACAATCTTACAGTTATCATTGTACACCGTGAAATTTAAGTGGTTGTTTTCCCGCGGCAGAACGACTTGCCTTAAGGAGTACTTTCGAATCATAGAGTTAAAGTAAAAAAATAACGATGTTTTTGTTTTAAAATAATTAAAAAAAAAAAACATAAACTCGAAAAAGTGAGTAACAATAGTAACTTGTAGGTACTAGGTACTACGGTGAATAATACGGTGGTGACGCGAGTAGTACCTAGTACCTACAAGTTACTATTGTTACTCACTTTTTCGTGTTGATGAATATTTTTAAAATTATTTTAAAATAAAAACATCGTTATTTTTTTACTTTAACTCTATGCTTCGAAAGTACTCCTAAAGGCAAGTCGTTCTGCCGCGGGAAAACAACCACTTAAATTTCACGGTGTATATAGATGTTCATTTTTTTATGTACTTTTTCTTAATTGACACCGGTTTCTCGATTGTCTTGCTTTCCAGCATAGGCCTCCCCAAGTGCTCTCCACGAACATCGATCTCTTGCTTTTCTAGTCCAAGTCGTCCCTGCCACCTTTTTGTTGTCATCTTCCCATCTACGATACTGTCTGCCTTTCCATCAAAATCATGGTTACCGTCGCTTAAAGAAAGAAAGTTTGTATATTGGTTTTGACGTTTGCTGAAATAGGTATAATATATTCAAAGACTTTTGGTTTAGTTTGTTACCATCCTGGATCATGTGCAGCTTCATCCTTTGCTTGACAATCCAAAAGTACCTTTAAATGGTTTAATTAAAATAAATAATTTTGTTTTTGGTGAATATGCTAAAATTCTCACGACAATGTAATTAAATTTCCATCGGAATAAACTTGTGGTGAGCAGTGGTGGCCCAGTGGTATCGGCCGCGAGTTACAAGTTGTAGGTCGTGGGTTCGAGCCCAGGCAGACCGGGTGGTAAGAATAAAAAGTTAATACCAAACTTGTACGATAAATATCACTTTGTTATTCATTACGTAGGTACATTTAAAAAAATGTTTACAGCACGCTTTACTTTGTGTAAATTATTTCATCACCACTGCTCTCAAAACGGTGAAGGAAAACATCGTGAGGAAACCGGCATGTCCTAGAACCAAACTGCTGTGTCCCAGCAGTGGGAACATTAATAGGCTGATGATGAGATGTGATGATGGAATAAACTTGAGTCACCATCCTTGACTGAAGTATGGCTTCTTAAGTATATACCTACCTACTACCTTACTTAAGTATTTGTACCCTCTAAGTCTAACCGCAATTACCTAGTATATTTACATCGTGTGGATAACACTGGCTTAAATTGAAGCTGTACTTTAAAAAATTGCACTAACATATTTCAAAGCGAGACATGAGATTTGTGTCCTCTTATCAAAATTAGGAGAGGAGAAATTCAGCCGAATTTCCACCGTTGAATAACGATTTCTATGAAAAGAAACGACTTTCTACGGGTAGGTAATCTCTTAAGTTTCCAACACGTGTGTGTTGGATGAAGTGTGACTTCTAACTTCAAATGTAGCCCGATTTTCTAGCATATCCTTTTAAAATGTTATCTATATTCTACTGCATCTCATTGAGAGAGACCACACCGGAACACAGGTGAAAGGAATGAGGGGTAAGGCGCTCCGCAGACGGTGCAACTTTTATCTACCAGTTGCGGCAACAGGCAACTCGTTGTTAGCGCTTTATCACGGTTATTATAAAATTTAATGTCCCGACAGCAAATTTAGTGATAATTTCAGTGATCAATCAGATTTCAGTTTTCGTTTGTTGCGCTCGATAACAATATTATTTGTGTATAATATGTATGAATTTGTGTTATAGTTTTTATTTTTTAGATAACTGAAATGTTAGCGCTATTCCTCTCTCCTGGACACTGACTATATCTAGAATGTTGCTTTGCCTCATCCTTAATTGTTTCTGTAACTTATATTTACTACCTGTATGCACATTATGGATGCAATAAATTTAATTTGAATTTATTGCCAAATTGCCACAACTAGCAAGTGACTTTTTACCACTAGTGTCAAATTGCTGGTTTCCACGAAAGGCAACCACAACGCATCGGGCAACTTCAGTCCTCATTTATTGTATCACCTTGCGTCATTCTTCCCCAACGTCAATCGCGACAACCGTAAATTGGTCCTTTTAGTTGCTGCAACTGGCAAACTGGCCGTTGACGTTTTTAAATTTTGTGTTTGTTACGGCTAAGGTTACCGTCTGGAGAGAGCCTTATAAGATAGCATCCTCGGCTTCGAAGGAAACATCAGTATTCCGGAGGCTACAGGGAATTTTGTTTATGTTCAGAGCTTTTTATTAAGCTACTAAATTCATGTTGCTTTTTGCTGTTTATTGCTGATTTTGTTCCTTGAATTTTATGATGTGAGTGTAGGCCTGTTGTATTTATGTTTAAACAGAATATTTTACGTAGTTACGCACGTGTGGACTTAAAAAAGGAAAATATCATGCAGTAAGTTGTTAGTAGGAATGTGCATGGCTGTAAGAGGAAGGAAAGACAAGAAAAATGACGGATGGACTGTGTGGAAGATGATATGGCGATTAAGAGGGTGATTACAGAGATACGACTAATAAAGAACTATGGATAAAATACCTGTTGCGTCTACACTAAATAAATTGGAATAAGGGCAAGATAGTGATAATGAATGATGATTCGAAGACGTGTGTCATCCACAAACCAAGGCCTATTCCCTCCCTCACAAAGAGGAGGTCTGTGTCCCAGCAGTGGCAACTTTAAAAGGCTGATGACCATTATGACAAGTGATAATATTATGCATATGGGACCAGTTATCTACAATAAAATACCCAATGACATTAAAAATGACACAACTCATTTTTTCAAAAAGAAATTAACGAAACTACTAGTTGAAAAATGCTATTACACTGTCAGCGAGTTTTTGAATGATAACACCCTATGAAATTGCTCGGTAATATTTAAATTTATTATGTTATATTCTAATTTGACATAATCATCATCATCAACCTAGCCTTTTCCCAACTATATTGGGGTCGGCTTCCAGTCTTACCGGATTAAGCTAAGTACCAGTGTTTTACATGGAGCGACTGCCTATCTGACCTCCACAACCCAGTAACTGGGTAACACGGTACCCCTTGGCAAGACTGGTGTCAGATCTCAAGCTTCTGACTACCCGTAACGACTGTCAAAGATCTTCAAATAACAGCCGGGACCAACGGCTTAACGTGCTTTCCGAGGCACGGAGGAAACTCGGTATGTTGAAATGGTCACCCATCCACGGACCGACCTCGTCAAGCGTTGCTTAACCTTGATGATCGACCCGTGCGGCTGTTATTATTTAGCCACGAGCTCCTCTAATTTGATATACTAAGACTATTATTTTCCAGTGAATTTTACTTTTAAGAATGTGACATTATGAACTGATCTAATAAATTGTGATTATTTGAATTTGACTTTTGAATATGACATTAGAAACTGATTACATGACAATTTTTGATTAATATAAATTTGCAATACTTTTGATATTTATAGTGCTTAATGTTGCATGCCATACGGTAGAATGTACTGGATCCAATTGTTTTTTCTTTTTTACACCATCAACACTATGTTTTTGTTACCTACATTCTTTGCAAATAAATGATTTCTGATTCTGATAATGAATTGTGGAACATTTTTATTTACTATTTCTCCATATTTTTTTGAGCTAGAAGAAGCCGCGTCATTTTATCTCGCCAATGAGTTTATAACTTAATAATATAACATTATTGATACAGATAACCTATGCTACTAAAGTACTTAGTGATTTAGTGTGTTCAGATCAATAAAGGTAGCTTAAAAAATGGAAACCCTGCCGCCTAAACTAGTGGAAACCTGTGACCTAGAAATCAGTGTTCTACAGTTCGTTCGAATGTTCTCATAAACCTGTCTGTGTGTGTTGGTTATGATTAAGAACCTAATTACAGGGGTAATAACAATTATTAAGGTGCAGATACCCCTGAGTAGCTGATTTTAAAATGAGAATCACGTCTAAATGCTCGCTTGTCGTAATTTTTTTGAAAAAATATATGTTATATTAGACCATTTTCTTAATAATTTGTTCTAAGAAAATTTTGAGTTTTATTCGTGTAACTTAGTGTTATTAATTTGTAAAGTTATGTTTAAAACGGACAAAAACACGACACATGAACCAAAACCACTGGGCGAATTTTAATGAAATTGACACCATCTCAAAGACAATTTAATTATATTATCAACATTTTGTTCTGAGGTTCTTTTTTAAAGTCATAGAATAATAAGGAAAGTACAAAAAAAAAACTAAATTTTGGATCGCGCGGGTGTGAAACGAGTGCGCGTTTTGTTCTCTCAAGGTCGTTGGCGTTAGTCGTCGTCTTAACAAAAAGCTTTCAATGGTTATGCAGAGTAGGATATATGAGTATATTGTGTTTTATTCATTACTACGAATTGATACCAAATCCGATTATCGACGAATCCCGTTCTTGTTCCGAATGGAGATTATGGCAGTCAATAACCCTTGTGTCTGTTTTTTGTATTTGCTCAGCAGAGGACGTAACTTTATCTATAATTTTCAGAGTTCTAGGATTTTTCTGTAGTCGTTACCAAATATTCAAAATTCACCCATACCACAGATAATATAATACTAGTATACAGATGTCTCATCCCATACAAACAAACCGTGCCGATGTACAGTACTGATTATTTTTTGTATATCAATCGCGTTCGGTTCTATTCCACGGATATAGATGGTGATCTATCTATCACGTGGAACTGAACCGAACGCGATCGATTTACTAGAAATAATCGGTATAATCAGATGAAAAACTCTAGTTACGTCGGCACGGTTTCTTTGTATGGGATGAGGCATCTGTATGCTAGTATTATATTATCTGTGACCATACAAAATTATTATGTTAATGTTTTAGTTACTGTATAGTAAGTATCGGAATCTAAAATCATGTTGTTTTGTTTGAGTAATGTAATAAAAAAACTAAATGTATGGAAATCCCATGTAAACGGTATCCACTTCGGGAAATAAAGGAATGTTTTAGATTACCTAAATAAACTATACAGTTTCGCAAGTTACGGTATGATAATATAAGTAACCAAGGTCACCATTTCACGCCTTTTTCCCTTGGGGGTAGGCAGAAACTACAGAACGTCACCTGCTACGATCCTTACATACTTCTTCAGCTTCACTCACGTTCATACTTCTAGTCATACTCGCAGGCCGGCTATGAGTAACTGCGTACCTGGCCATAAGGTGTGTCTTTCTGGGGCGTCCCCTCCCGGTGTTTCTATTTACGTCTGCCTCGTAAATACCATTTGTTAGTCGCCTTTCATTCATCCTCTCAACATGGCCAAACCATTTTTAACCGACTTCCCAAAAAGGAGGAGGTTCTATGTTCGACATTATGTATGTTTTGTGTATGTTCACCGATATCTCCGTCAATTTTGGACCGATTTCAAAAATTATTTTTTTGTTTGAAAGAATATGTTCCGAAATTGGTCCCATTTTAATTTGGTGAAGGACTGACGAAGAAATTCGAAGATATACAACAGAACTCTTGAATAAACAACGGCTCTCGGGATTGCTGCAATTGCATGTCTGTTTGTTGTTTATACCATTTCATAACATAACATCACGCCAGTACGCTCATAAGGGGTACGCAGATCTCTCATTTCACCGGTTATGTTCAAGTTTCATGATATTTGGATAATATATTCTGGCGTTATACGAGTAGGTAACTTACTAAACAACTTGCCTATTAGGTAGGTACAACTAAAAAGTGAAAAATAAAAAAAAACTTTACAAAAAAATACTACCGACTTCCAAATAAAACTACAAAGTGAAAAATAACTTTATTTTTGGAAGTCGGTGTCCATAACGCAATAAATTGGTACCTACGAAAGACATCGACTTCCAAAAATAAAGTTATTTTTCACTTTGTTGTTTTATTTTGAAGTCGGTAGTATATTTTTGTAAAAAAAAAAATTATAGCATACTCAATTTTAGTCACTACATCTTCTTTTAAAATACAACGTTGTTTTATGATATCATTCCTCAATCTTTCATTTAAAGTTACACCACATATTTCAGGGAACGCATTTCTACTGCATTAATCCTACTTTCATGACTGTTACTTACTGACATGACTTACAATATAATATTCCACCAGAATATTCCGTTTCTACAAAAAAAAAAATATGCCTAGTCTTTTCGCAACGATGTTGATATGAGGCTGGAGCGACTGCCTATGTCCACAAGCCCAGTAACTGGGTGACACGATACCCCTTGGCAAGACTGGTGTCAGTTTTTCTTCTACTCGTATACTTTTTAAAAACTCTATGTACATATCCGATTACATCGCTCACAAAATTCTTGCTAAGTTATGAATGTATATGAAAGACTGAATTTCTGTATTAAGGTTACACTAGTCGAAAATTCTTCCATACAAACGTAGACTAGGGATTATTCCACTGTTTGACGATGTACGTTCAAAATAAAAAGTGATATCAATTTGTCTCATCATTATCCTAGCCCTGTATGATAGCAAAAAAATAAAAAATATTTGTAAGTTATGAGCGTCGAAAGTTCCACATTTCGACACCAATTTTAACGCATTTTTGGGCGCGAATAAATACCAAAGAAGACGGAAAATTGCAAAACGGCAACAATGCAAATAATTTTATTTTGAACAGATAGATTTAGTAGTTTTTTCATGATATCTAGACTGCCAAAGGTCTGTTTATAAAATTTCACGCGCTCGGTTTCGTCCTAAATCATTATCCATTTCGCTACAAATTTGTAAAAGTGTGTATTCGTACGCGAACTAGCTTCATACTGCTCATCACAGCATCAATCTCTTTCGCACGTGATGTCGGTTGATATAAAATGCATTTTAACCCCGCGCACAAAATAGTTCGTGCCGTTGACTAGTGTACCTTTAAAGAAACAGGCCGGATATTTTTTTATTCGAAATACTTCATTCTTCAATTTACATTCATATTTTCTCGAACATAAACAAGGTCTAGTAAGAAACATGCCTTCTGGGAATAACTCGCAGTTCCATTGTTTCAAAGAATACTTTCTGAGACTTTTCACACAAATTGTTTTGTGACGAGTACATCTCGTCACAAAACAATTTGTGTGAAAAGTCTTTTCAGTTACTCGGAATATAACTTATATTTTGAGAAAAGTGGGACTTCATATGAATAAAATAGTTATACAGAAAAATAATAATTATAGTTGTACAAAGAAACTGTGCCGAAACTAGCGTTTTTCGACGGACTGTTTTCTAAAAGTACATCGATCGCGTTCGGTTCCGTTCCACGGCAACAGATGGTGTTAGCAGCGACAAGTAAAAAGGTTTACTCGGTTCGTGACGATTTGTTTAATAGTATTTTTTTTTGCACATTTCTACAGTTTCACTGTACGGAAATTGTTTTGCAATACAAATTAAAAAATCGAATAGCATGCCACAGAAATTTAAAACCGCGCCATCTATTGAAATCAATTATAAATGATCCGTTCAAATAATCTTTGAAATGTGAATTAAGAGCCCAATATTCCACAATTTTGTGCAAAGGACAGTTTATTACACAAGAATATTCAATTTCATAATCAATTCTAGAAAATGTCAATTTTACACATAATTCAATAACCAATCGATGCATATCGCGCCATCTAGTGTTATTTATTTGAACCAAATTTTCTTTTTTAGCGCGTTCTTCCCCGTGGTTATACTATTGTTGGTGTTTTCAACTCTCCCTTTTATATTTCATGATGAGCCAGCTCTTAATCTCGATCTCGCCAGATAACAAGAATTTGTTTAGGTATACGATGTAATTAGTAAGACCCGAAGATGCCGGGCGCACGGTTGGCGCAGTGGTTGAGCGATTGACTGCTGCGCTGCGTGTCGCGGGTTCGATTCCCGCATGGAACAAATATTTGTATGATCTACAAATAGTTGTTCCGGCTCTGGGTGTTTGTGTATGTGAATTTAAATGTTTGTAAACGCACCCACGATACAGGAGAAATTCCTAGTGTGGGCCAACGTTAAAAAAAAAATGCCTTCTCACTCTATCCTTGAAGGTTGACGAGAAAGCCAAGTGTGGTATGGCAGAGAGGCTGGTAAAGAGATCCCCACTTTGGCTGTATAAATAAATAATAGTGGAGAAGCACTACTTAATTTCATTGAACTTTTTAACAAGAAAGAATTTATATTTTACAATGTCCATGTAATAACATAACATTACGCCTGTAGATATTCCCTGAAAGGTTAGGCAGAGGGGCACCGATTGCAGACCAACGTTTAGCCAGTTAGGTTTTTAAGTCCCATTTAGAAAGAAAGAAAGAAAAAATATTTATTTGTCTCTCAATCCTGTCTCCTGTGTGGGTACACAGGAGACCGGATTTAATAAGTTAATTTAACAAAATATATTGTACTAGCTGACCCGGCAAACTTTGTTTTGCCATAAAAACACCAAACATTCATCTACCCTACTCTATCTACCCTACCTACCCTACCCTATACCCTACGCAACCTAAAAAAAAAAAAAAACTTTACATAAACCATCTAGCTACTAAATAGTCCGAACAAAGCCTAAACATTTGGTTTGGATAGGTAAGCCCGTTGTTGAGTTATAAAATTACAACGAAGAGTGGCATTGATTTATATATATATACATAGATAGATGTCCACCGGTTACCACTCATTATCATTTTAGCCGAAAGACGTCCACTGCTGGACATAGGCCTCCCCCAGCCGTCGCCACATTGACTGATCCCGTGCATCTCGCATCCAGCGCCTTCCCGCAACCTTAACCTGATCATCGGAAAACAAAACGTTTAACAAACGTTTTATCTTCTGATAAAACGTTTCAAAACCTTATATTGACTTCCTCAAGACTGATCCTGTCTGTATTAATCTCAGAGCTCTCACAAATGGAAACTGTCAAATTAGTCTAGCGTCCATTGACATTTCCTCATGAAACCCACATAATGCCACAGAGAACTAGTCCCAGGTCAAGGAACAATAGGAAATATACTCATTTTTACCCGCTTTTCCTCATTTAGTTATGACTAAAGGATCGTGCTAAAATCTTACTTAAACCTTCCTGCAATTTATTCGGAGGTAACGGGACGAGAACTTTAAGAGGACTTAATTTTGTAGAATAAGAATTGAATTACTGAAATGGAAAATTCATGGTTGAACAGTTCTGAATCTCAATAGATTCAATAGGATTTCATTGCAGTGACTTGAAAGTTTTAATTTACTTATGCCTAGAGATTTGTCGCTGTGTTTTCTAGTTTTATTGCACTAGCTATTGCCTACGGTTTTGCCTACATGAAAGTAAAAAACCAGCCAAGTGCGAGTCGGACTCGCGCACGAAGGGTTCCGTACCATTATCGCAAAAAACGGCCAAAAAATCACGTTCGTTGTATGGAAGCCCCACTTATTTTTTTTTCTGTTTTTTGTATTTGTGGTTATAGCGGCAACAGAAATACATCATGTGTGAAAATTTCAACTGTCTAGCTATCACGGTTCATGAGATACAGCCTGGTGACCGACGGACAGGCAGACAGACAGACAGACGGATCGCGGTGTCTCAGTAATAGGGTCCCGTTTTTACCCTTTGGGTACGGAACCCTAAAAATACCCCACGGACACTTACTACCGGGATAAATAGCAATACATGCCAGCCATCACGGAGCACGAAACCAGCCAGCCATCAAGATCACGCATGTTCCAATCCAAATCTGTTCAGCCGTTGAGGTGTGGTTGATTAACAAACATACTGATTATTACATTTATAATCATCATCATCATCAGCCTTTTTACTGTTCCTGCTGCTGGGATTGTACGGTCAACCCGTACAATTCATACCTTTTTACGTTAAGGGTACACTAGTCGACGGCACGAACTATTTTGTGCGCGGGGTTAAAATGCATTTTATATCAACCGACAACACGTTAGGAAGAGATAGATTCTGTGATGAGCAGTAGGAAGCTAGTTCGCGTACGAATACACACTTTTGCAAATTTGTAGCGAAATGGATAATGATTTAGGACGAAACCGAGCGCGCGAAATTTTATAAACAGACCTTTGGCATTCTAGATATCATGAAAAAACGACTAAATATATCTGTTCAAAATAATATCATTTACATTATTGAACTACTAATCTATCCCTGTATGGAGGCCGTTTTGCAATTTTCCGTATTTTTATGGTATTTATTTGCGCCCAAAAATGCGTTAAAATTAGTGTCGAAATGTGGAACTTTCGACACTCATCATTTTCAAATATTTTATTTTTTTACATTTTTGCTTTCATACAGGGGCTAGATAATGATAAGACAAATTGATATCACTTTTTATTTTGAACGTACATCGTCAAACAGTGGAATAATCCGTAGACTACGTTTGTATGGAAGAATTTTCGACTAATGCAACCTTAAATAAGCAGTTTTGTACCGCGTGTGCAATATAAAATAGTTCGCGTTCGGTCTTCGCCTCGTGTTCGTTATCATAATATCGTAGCAGTTCGATATCCTACAATCCTTCATAAGTGATCTCTGTATCAAATAACTATAGCATTGTATCAATAAATTGATCATTATAACCAATATCAAGTTTTATCATAAATAGTTGTCCCGTACAGGGACACAGCCCTCCTCTCTGAGAGAGGAACACTTGACATTTGTGTCACTTATAATACTTAGGTGTTATAAATAAGATGGTTTATGACTTACTAGCTGTGCCCACGGCTTCGCTCCCGTTATCTGTCTGCCAACCCTATCCTACTTACCTACCTACCATATTTTTTCTAGGGTTATCATTCTTTCGCGGATAATCTTAACACCGCCATTCAGAAAATGACTTCAAATGCACAACGCCATCTATCGAATATCGAGTTCAACTGTCCGAGTATCTGATTTGCGTGTGTTGTGATAATTTTACTTCTTGAACACTTTAAATTCATCTAACTTTTGATAGTGTGAACCGATTGCAATTAAACAAGAACTAAGTAATTCTTCAAGTTACGCACAATTTTTATGTATAAAAGCTATTTACATTGGTTACGTCCATTTCACGTGATGCGTGCACAAATAAACAGACAAAAATTCCAAAAATGCCGGCCATAGTTTGTATTGGTTATCCTTTAACACCCCGGCTATGTACAAAAATTACTTTTCTACAGATTTATTATATGTATTGATGATGATTATTGTGTATTTAAGAAATAGTATTTCGCGTAGACTTGCTATATTTATCCCCAATATTATATTACCGGGACACAACTCTGTAACAACATGATGTTTCTGTCAAACAGTGTACCGTATGAAAACAATTTTGAAAGATACTTGGCGATAGAATACACTAGCCAAATAATTGGCGAAGTGGGAACTGCTCAGCCGTCATTTGTTTACACGACGCAAAACGTTATTACATCGGTCATGCAGGTGGGTATTATCTACACTAATATAACATCGGTCATGCAGGTGGGTATTATCTACACTAATATAACATCGGTCATGCAGGTGGGTATTATCTACACTAATATAACATCGGTCATGCAGGTGGGTATTATCTACACTAATATAACATCGGTCATGCAGGTGGGTATTATCTACACTAATATAACATCGGTCATGCAGGTGGGTATTATCTACACTAATATAACATCGGTCATGCAGGTGGGTATTATCTACACTAATATAACATCGGTCATGCAGGTGGGTATTATCTACACTAATATAACATCGGTCATGCAGGTGGGTATTATCTACACTAATATAACATCGGTCATGCAGGTGGGTATTATCTACACTAATATAACATCGGTCATGCAGGTGGGTATTATCTACACTAATATAACATCGGTCATGCAGGTGGGTATTATCTACACTAATATAACATCGGTCATGCAGGTGGGTATTATCTACACTAATATAACATCGGTCATGCAGGTGGGTATTATCTACACTAATATAACATCGGTCATGCAGGTGGGTATTATCTACACTAATATAACATCGGTCATGCAGGTGGGTATTATCTACACTAATATAACATCGGTCATGCAGGTGGGTATTATCTACACTAATATAACATCGGTCATGCAGGTGGGTATTATCTACACTAATATAACATCGGTCATGCAGGTGGGTATTATCTACACTAATATAACATCGGTCATGCAGGTGGGTATTATCTACACTAATATAACATCGGTCATGCAGGTGGGTATTATCTACACTAATATAACATCGATCATGCAGGTGGGTATTATCTACACTAATATAACATCGGTCATGCAGGTGGGTATTATCTACACTAATATAACATCGGTCATGCAGGTGGGTATTATCTACACTAATATAACATCGGTCATGCAGGTGGGTATTATCTACACTAATATAACATCGGTCATGCAGGTGGGTATTATCTACACTAATATAACATCGGTCATGCAGGTGGGTATTATCTACACTAATATAACATCGGTCATGCAGGTGGGTATTATCTACACTAATATAACATCGGTCATGCAGGTGGGTATTATCTACACTAATATAACATCGGTCATGCAGGTGGGTATTATCTACACTAATATAACATCGGTCATGCAGGTGGGTATTATCTACACTAATATAACATCGGTCATGCAGGTGGGTATTATCTACACTAATATAACATCGGTCATGCAGGTGGGTATTATCTACACTAATATAACATCGGTCATGCAGGTGGGTATTATCTACACTAATATAACATCGGTCATGCAGGTGGGTATTATCTACACTAATATAACATCGGTCATGCAGGTGGGTATTATCTACACTAATATAACATCGGTCATGCAGGTGAGTATCATCTGCACTAATGTAACAAAGACGTAAATGTCTTTGTCTGTTTGTAGGGAGTAATCTTAGGAAGTCATGATCCCATTACGAAAATGGTTTGACTGATAAAAATTAGTCGATGTGGCGACACTTGGGGATACCTACGTTTAGCAGCGGATGTCTTTCAGAAGAGATGATGAAAGACATCCGCTACAAAACAACATTACTATCGTTGAGTGCCACAGGTTACTTTATATTCTGAATAATATAATACTCGAATTCCGATACATATTCGCGAGCTGGCTGACCAAAACCAGATGTATCCACCGATTGCACAGCATGATTTTGTTCCTGTTTACATCTTTTTAGTTCGCTTCTTAAGTAGTTGGGCTTTTTTTTTTTTTTTCTTTATAAATATTACTGTTTAGGTAACATTTTTTTTTTCTAATTAGGTACTATTAAACATATAAGTGATTAATATTTTTGAAATCATCTCTTAAAACCCTTTATTTTGATACCCCATACGACAAGATTGTCAGAAAAAAATTGGACGCCCACTATATGGCACCTAAAATCCACCATTATTTTTCAAATTTAATGTAGCCAGTGACATTCACAAGGTTAAGACGAATCGATTGATGTGAGAATCATCAAAATCGGCCTACGCTTTTGGTCTCGAAAACGCTACATAGGAACACACATACATACATAGACTGATAAACACATTACACAATGGGCAGTCGGTAAAAAATGCATGGTCCCTGCTAGATACACCACGGAATCGTAACCGCTGAAAGAACTAGTATAAAATTAATCATTAGCGAGTACTCGAAAAACGTTTGCTTTTAGTCTAAATGGATGCATTTAAAAATGTTATTTATAACTCGGATTTTGTTTGCAACTTCCACGTTGTTCCGGGACGAATGCCAAAACTTTCACTCGTCTCGCAGTACAATTTAAAAAGCGAATATCAATCAGGTATTTACCTGTTCTAAAAAAAGTAAATAACTTTACAACGTGTAACACATTTAGGAATTCATCTCTTGCTTTTATCCCAATTTACATTAGGTCAGTGCAATATGTTTTCTTTCTTCCTTTTTTGCCATATCATTTTCTTTCACACAATCCATGGATTCTTCTTTTCTCTTTTTTCTACTTAAACATTTAAAGATACTACTCTAAAACATAAAAAAAAACATTAATTACTTAAGCCAATGAAACAACGACTGAATTGTTGAGAGTTACAGATCTAATTACCTATGGGACCGAGACTCACAATGCGGGCCTTATCAGGGCAATGGAGAGGACTATGCTCGGAGTTTCCTTGTGTGATCGCATCAGAAATGAGGATATCCACAGGAGAACCAACATAGTCCGAGAATTGCGAAACTTAAGTGGCAGTGGGCAGGGCACATTACTCGCAGAACGGGCCGATGGGGCCGAAAAGTTACAAATTAAAACCGGAAGACGATGCGTTGGAAGGCCTCCCACTAAGTGGACCGACGCGCAGATACCCTTGAGTAGCTGATTTTAAAATGAGAATCACGTCTAAACGGCTAGTCGTAATGTTTTGGAAAAAATATATGTTATATTAGACTATTTTCTTAATAATTTGATTTAATCACATTTTGAGTTGTATTTGTATAACATAGTGTAATTAATTTGTCAAGTTATGTCTAAAACGAACAAAAAATCGACAATCACACCAAAACCGCTGGGCGTATTTTAATGAAATCAAGACCATCTCAAAGATAATTTAATTATCTACATTTTGATCTCAGGCTTTTTTTTTAAGTCTTAGAATAATAAGGAAAGTACAAAAAACTACTAAATTTTGGGTCACGCGGGTGTGCAACGAGTGCGCGTTTTGTTCCCTCAAGGTCGTTGGCGTTAGTCGTCGTCTTAAGGTTGCGGGAGTACGCTAGATGCGAGACGCACTGCATCGCTCAAAGTGACGAAGCTTGGGGGAGGCATATGTCCAGCGGTGGACGTCTTTCGGCTGATATGACGATGATGATGATGACAGATAGCTAGAATTCAGCTCACAAATTAAAAGCACAAGTACTAGCATTCATGAACACAGCTTTGGCAAAGCTAACAGTATCAAATCGTACGGATGCCGCGTATTCAACGAAACTGAATAAAAATAAACATTGGAATCGAATTCCTACGAAAAAACATCGATTACTAGAGCAAATTCTGGTGAACTTGCGTCCTCAACTAAACCAATTCTCTGTTGTAAATTGTGACTTCATTTCAATGATATTCTAGTATACAGATGTGTTATGTGCATTGAGAAGACTCAAATAGGTCCTAATTGGGGTCTTTAGTCTATGTCACCCATGGCGAAGAGCGATAGGCTTCGTTGAAACAAAAACAAAATTTAAAAAATGCCATCGTGTGTATTTAGAAAGTGTGCCAATTATGATACCAAAGTACATAAAGCAGAAGGTATCTCATACCAAAAGTGTGTAGGTATCTGTGCTGCCGCTGCTTTGCGGAACACTATTTTCGGTTGTTTTGTGAGTGTATAACGTATCTGTTTATTAGAATATCATTGCTTCATTTTATAGTTTTCAAGCTTTCTTCATGGCCAATGTTTTATGGCATTGACAAGCGATATCAAAAAGTCACGTGATCAATCCCTAACATTCTGACATCTCGACTATCGCCTTCACTGACATCGAATGCTCCTTCTCCTTGCCTCAGGCTATGAATTTATTACTGAAAAAATATGCTTGTAAAAAAAATGCTTTTACAAGCTAACTTAAAATGTTTGTTAGTGGTTTACTTTACGTCGAATCTTGCAAGCTGAATTAGTACCATTCCCTCTTAACCTACAGAGTTGAAATTTGACATATTAGTTTAGTTCTGATGACAATTTGTTATCAATTATATTTAATGAATAAACTGACTTAAGGTTACACTAGTCGAAAATTCTTCCATACAAACGTAGTCTAGGGAGTATTCCACTGTTTGACGATGTACGTTCAAAATAAAAAGTGATATCAATTTGTATCATCATTATCTAGCCCTGTATGGAAGCGAAAAAGTAAAATAATAAAATATTAGAAAGTTATGAGCGTCGAAAGTGCCACATTTCGACACTAATTTTAACGCAATTTTGGGCGCAAATAAATACCATAAGAAGACGGAAAATTTCAAAACGGCCTCCATACAGGGATAGATTAGTAGTTCAACAATGCATATAATTTTATTTAGAACAGATAGATTAATTCGTTTTTTCATGATATCTAGACTGCCAAAGGTCTGTTTATAAAATTTCGTGCGCTCGGTTTCGTCCTAAATCATTATCCATTTCGCTACAAAATTGCAAAAGTGTGTATTCGTACACGAACTAGCTTCCAATTGCTCACCACAGCATCTATCTCTTCCGCACGTGTTGTCGGTTGATATAAAATGCATTTTAACCCCGCGCACAAAATAGTTCGTGCCGTCGACTAGTGCACCCTTAAGTCTGATACGCAAATGATCGTAAAATTAAAGTGACAAAATGTGAAAGCCGTGTAAGCTTCAATAGCAATTCGTATCATTTGAGTCGTGTAGTTTTTTTCGTTATTGTGTGATACTCATAAAGATATTACCAGTCATACAATAATTCAGAGAATTTCATAATATTAAATTAGTAATAGGGTCCCGTTTTCACCCTTTGGGTACGGAACCCTAAAAATCAGTACATTAAAAACAATACAAAACTCTTAACGAATCGCCAAAAAAAGATTAACGATTCTAGATAGACTAGTGATTTATTATTGCTAAGATTTCTTTGTGAGAATCAAATGTCATGCTCCGTAAGCATTTGTGGTAATGCCAGGAAAGTGAAAAACGTGGCGACAGTATTGAAACCTTGACCGGATACGGTATTCACTGTTTAAAAGTGCCAGATGGCACAAATAATGAAAGAAATCGGCACAGATTTTTGAGAAGATATTGTCAACAGTTTTATATTTAATTTGAAACCGTGGTTCCGGCTGTTATTTGTATATTTGGGGCAGTGGTTACGGGTAGGCAGGAGCCAGAAAATCTGATTCCAACCTTGCCAAGAGATATCTTACCCAATAACTGGGTGGAGGTCAGATAATAGAATACGTGTTTACTGTGTGATCATATCTTATAAACTGCTTCTACCCATGTAAATGAACAACTTTATCCAAGAAAGATAAAGCCAATTAATTATCAAAAAAAGTTGAATTCTGTACACAAATATTTGTAAGCTGACGACAATTTAGTATGAAAAATTCAATTTTTTTTCCTATGACTTCCTTGGAAGTTTTTAAAATTATCAGTGATCGCACCTTTCCGTTACACCATGTATTTACTGCCTATGGTTAGACTGGAAGACGACCCTTACATGATTGGGCCATTCGTAATTAGAAGACAGACTCACAACTGTCATCTCAAGGACCAAGATAACAAGCGTTTCAAACACAATCCTAATTCCCTCTAATTACAGTCCCCAGCCACATCTTTAGAACAAAGGATTGCACTGCTCCTGGGGCTAGTACCACTGTCCCGTGATAACGAACAATGCCTTCAAATTGCAGTGACTGCAAACTCGCAACTGGCCATACGTTATCACCCTAGTACCTAGCTTGCATAGCAATGTATCATTTGCATGAAAATTCGCTTTAGTACTGAAGCGTGGGCGGTTCGCAGATAAGATCAGCTTGTAATCTGGGTTTTATAGGCAGAATGTTAACAGTTCTCTCCGTTAACTGAGTAATGGCAGAGGTTAATTTATGGTAATTGGAGCACACAGTACTGATTGAAGAGCACCTGCTATTTTTATTCCCATTTTCCCAAACGAATATGGACGACTAAAACATTGGAGAATTTCATTTTAGGATTTTCCCGCCCGTAAATGCCCGAAACTATGTTTTAAAAACAAAAGGCTCTGACAGAATCCGTTTAGAAATTTTACGTGTAATAACCGGTGAAATTGAATTTTATTTCCACTCAGCTTCACTAATAGTCTTGCTGAAACTATTTTTCATAAATATTGTTCATAAATCGCTTTTGTTATTTTCTCAGTCGTAGGCGTGAAAAGTAATATAAGGTTATCAGATACCATTCAGATTTGTCCTATTATTGACGGGGTGAATAAATGAGATCGGTCTGAAAAACGTATTTGAGTTATAAAGCCCTGAGACCGTGTCTCGTGTAATATTTATTGTATGAAACATATTGAGAAGTAATTGAGATTTGGGACATTGTAAAATATGTAGTGTTATGTTAGAAAACAGAAAAAAAACCCGAAATAATACAAAACATCATGCCTATATTCCAGTAATGGTTCAAGATCCCAGAGTCTTGGGACTCATTGGGACATTACTTACTTTTTCAGTAGAAAAATATTTGGGATAGAGTCGTCGTAGTGTTACTATGTACTTTGAACGTAAGCATACCTACAAGCCTGAGCCGAACGGCCAATTTACAGGTGCTAAAGTAACATAAACATATTACTAACTTTTCTTAAAGTCTGAGTGCTGATTTTGTGAATCTAGATAATCTATATTATCAAAATTCTGCAGAAGTTTTAATAACAAATTGCCAGGCAGTTAAATTTACAAATTGAAAATCTGTTTTACCGTGTAGTCGCTTAGCATGTTGACGTGGAAACACCACAGAGGAACGAAACCGAAGGGAACAGTAAGAGCTAGCAATCAGTCACTGTCAATGCCAGGAGGTTTAGAGAAGCATTACACTTTCTCAACATCTAAGCTCTGCTCAATTTTGTTAAGCACCAATCTAAGATCTCCCGATTAACTTTCCTTTAGTTGTGGTCTTTCCATGAGTGAAATGGAATCTGAGTCTTAATAAGTAAGTAAGTCTGCCTGTGAATTTGTCTTTTTGATCGTTTGTAGTTTTTCTGTATCGTTGTTGTTATATTATTTTTCGTTTTCGTGTAGGTACATAGGTTTTGTTTTGCTAGCCTTCGTCATGGCTCACTGCTAGGAAAATGCCTCCCTTTTCGCCTGACAAATCTGTTTTCCATGTTTCCCCATAATCATGATTGCAGGCTCTAGATAAATTTATATTCTATCAGAGATAACGATTACCGATGAGTCGAAATTTAAGGGATCAACCAGCAACAGCAGCAACCAATAAGCGTTAGTGGTCATCATTATCATCAATTTTCGTCCCCGCTGCTGGGACACAGGTCTTCTCTCTGTGAAAGAGGCGCAGCGCGAGTTGGTCGATGTCACATGTCTTCGAAGTTTTGGTTGTAGTTTCCTCACGATGAATGAGCATTGGTGGTGAAATAATTTACACAAAGTAATGCGCATGCCTGGGTTATAAATATAACCTACGACACGTAAGTCGGGGCCTTTACCACTGGGCCAGCACTGCTCATGCTTAGTGGAAACGCATGGCAATTCCATATGTTTTGGACTTATTGACAATTGTTATTGCTGGTAGACTTTCACTTCTTCAAGAGCCCTTTCATAGGTACACCACCTTCGGCGGGGTTGACTTCGACGGCGATTTAAAATAATATATAACGAAAAATATTGAATATTTTTAAATAATTTGGAATTAAAGAATGTTATTTAGGTATTGCTCTTATTTGACTCATGTAGCCTTATTTATGCTCTAAAAGTTCAGACTTTGGCATTTTGTATTTTTTTGTCATAAGATAAAAATATATAGGTATCGAGTTTTTTTTCATCGTACATTCGTACCTAATAGCTGTCTCCTTGAGACTTTCTAAGTTTCACTTTTTCGGTAAGTTTTATTTTTCTTTGTTAAACCCTTGTGTGTCGTTCACATTCTGATTGTGTAGTATCAACTTTTACAAGTTACTTAAAATATTATTTTCAAGTCTCTGGCTAAGGATTTTCAGTTTACTAAAATATCATTAGAATTTATTATAGCCCATAATTTTTTATGATCATTTTTATTGCTTGCTAAGCCAATATAAAGTCTGGCTAACGAAAGTAGAGACTGAAAAAGCGCGGCAAATTTAAAAAATATCAGCATAGCAACCTTAAACTAGTATGACATACCTGGAATAACCTAATTTGATACTTTAGAATTATTTATTTTATTTCGTCTGAATAAAAATACTATAGGTAATTGAGGTAGGTAATATTTTAGATATTCAATCTCAATAAAAAAACAACAGAATTCTATAATAATTTTGGTTTATTCAACTTATTAGCGTCATTCTAACTTATGAAATCTAACACCACACATAAACAATCATGTTTTTGTTTGAATTCGACGTCTTTCGCCTGATGTTTTTCTTGATATTTAGACATCATGCGAAACGACATCTCCCGTAATCCACTTTTAATTGTTTTCATTTTGCACTTAATAAATGCTATTATCAAGACCACAACAAATCACCAAAAATTGATGTTGCCATTGCCATATGAAAAGTTTTCAAATAATTCGAGTGTCTACGTTAGTTTGCCAGACTCTAACATCGTTTCTATTACATTTATTTGGGTAAAGCAAATAAAATATTTCAGCAATGAGAATTTAACTTTCGTCTATTTGGGAACTTCGCTTTCTAGGTCACGTTGATTAAATAACGTGTAATGTTTGCCTATAAGCTTTTGTAAGCCTAGCAGACACATTAGTTTATGTTTGTGTTGATAAGCCTAAGTAAATATGAAGAACCAACGATCTCTTCCAACGTGCCACTTTGTTTTTGTTTTGCAAAGTTTTTTATCATGACGTGTGTTTGTACTATATGTCTCACTGGTTCTATGGTATCAACTGCTTCAATTATCATCTTAAGGTATGAAATGGGTATCTTTAGTATCTGTGTTTTTATTGATATCCTCAACAGTAATTTTAGCCTTTATTTATCTTTGACTTGTCTAAACTGTTTTGTATTAACTTCGCTTTCTAGGTGGCCTTGATTAAATAACGTAGAATGTTTGTTTATAAGCGTTTGTAAGCGGTTTATCTAGTAACGCATTAGTTGATGTTTGTGTTGATAGCAGAAGCAAAAATCTCTCTTCTTGCCATTTGGACTTTGTTTCATGAAGTTCTTAATCGTGTGCTTTATCTATCTCTCTGATTCTGTTTAGGAGATCATTTGGTAAAATTAATAAATTACATTTAATTTCGGCCTTTTACATTGATTTGGTAACCCATTTTGGTGGGCATTTTTATATTCTCATCATCATCATCATTTCAGCCGAAAGTCGTCCACTGCTGGACTTAGGCCTCCCCCAAGCGTTACCCACTGATCGGTCCGTTGCCTTTTGCATCTTATAATGTTCTCTTATCTTCATGTTTTCTTCTATAACTTTCTTTAACTTTGTAATCATCACCGTTGTGTAGTGAAAAGAAGAATATAAACACATTTATTTAGCATGGGTTGAAAAATGTGTTTATATTCTACTTTTTTCTATTATATGTATCTATAGTCTCTCTATTTTTATTAATTTCTTCAGAAACAGTTTAAGACTTTAATTATCTTCAGATTTACTCTCATCCAAACTGTTTTAGTCATCATCTACGGTAGCTTGAAATTATGACAGACTAAGCTCAGTTTAATTCACTTGATTGATGAGAACATTTGCTACGCTAATCACAATTTGAAGCTATCGAACTGTCGAAGTTACTGTAAGTTTGAAGACGCTACAAAGTTTCTTTATTAAATCAACTATGGGTATGAGAAACGAAAATCTCCAGACAAAACCATCCATTTTTATTCTCACGTCAAACTGAGCACAAACTGCTCTTCGTGGAAACTCAAAGCCTTTATCGATTTCTTGAAATTCCAATTTTATTACCGTCCAATAAAGTTTGAATTGGCTCACAGATGTTATTGGCAACGAAGGAACATTTTGAAGCACACTTACAACCATAAGCTTGCAACTTGACGTTTTGAAGGGCTCGTTAAAATATGCCAATTCTTGACTTTAAAAATGTTAGCTTCTGAAAAGATGTTTGGTGTTGCTTTTTGTTTAAAGGTGGTCCAAGGCTTTTTTGGTAATTATCAGATGAAGATTTAAGCAGATTTTGTCGTATTTATGCATGAGTCTTTTCAAACGCCCTAAGAGATTTTTAGCTTTAAGGCTCCTAGCGAGAGACGCGACGCGGCAATGTCACACCGATGCGACAACAATTTTTATAGAAGTTGTACTACAGCTGATAATATTAATGTACATAGAAAATATTCGTCGCATCGGTGTCGCATTATCACATGGCATCTGTCTGCGGGAACCTTTAAACCCGTTCACCAAAACATCGCTGAAACAAAATATTACCTACGCACTAAATCAAGACTGAATTTCCACGAACAAACAGCTCTATAAGGGCTTCAAACATTCGTTATTCCACCTCACTACCTCTAACACAAAAATACTCTTGAACTAAAAACGTATAGTGCAACAGCATCAGATTCCTAAGATGAAGACAATTGAGTTGAGACAGGGAGCTGTACGAGGTAGGTATAATGGTAACCATTGTGTGGGTGATGGGCGGCCATGTTGTTATCTTAATTGGCCATGATGCTGGCTTATTACTGGTTTATGACGTATTTGACACGTGACGAGATGTCAGCTAAGATAAGATGTTATTTTCTTATGAAAAAGTTAAAATTTAAGGTTATATAGATTTTTTCTACTGGAGGCATTTCCCATGTATTCATAGTAGCGCCTGTAAAGTTTTCAAGACTTATATAGAGGTTTGCAGGTGGTAAAAACTGGGTCGCGGATATATTTGAAAAGGAGTTACCGCGGCCCTGGCTAGAAGGAACACGGGCGTGTTTTAGTCAGTAAAAGTCTGACACATCCCGCATAATTTTATACCCAAAAAATAAAAGGTGGTAAAACTAGAAGTTTGATCCTATTGCGAAATAAATTTCTCGAATAAAATTGCTAGAATATTTCGACGCCTTTTATTTCGGAAAAAGGATGGACGCGGGGGCGGTGCCGCGGGAGAAGCTAGTGTAACTAAAAAACAAGTTCAAATCGTTACATTGACCTTACTAACTTCTGTTCCATGTGACTTCTCGACCCCAAAAAGTAATGAAAGTATCAATCTACGAAGGGAGACGTCTAATATTAAAGTCAAAGTCAAAGCACTTTATTTCAAGTAGGCCAGTTACAGGCACTTTTGAATTGTCAAAAGACAAAATAAAATATTACATAAATTGTAGTTCTAAAAACTAAAAAACACGCTTTAATGGTAAGGGTAATGGGACAAACTGTTTAAATTATTGCATTGTCATCGGTCCTTGATAAGTGTGCAAAGTTTCAAAACAATCCAACGTTTTGAAGTGGGTAAAAATCACGTTCAAAGATTCCGTTACATTGATACATTGATACATTGATACATTGTTACATTGATACATTGATACATAGATACATACATACCAAGCTAATAAAAGCGTGTTAAAAATTATGGTGCTACAGTCCCAGTCACAAGACGATGCCCATTCCAAGGCGTAGATCTCTAAGGAGAAGAACGGGCAAGAAACTCCATGGACACTCTTTTTCAATGAGGTAATTATTACAAATCATTTGTTCCATCATTCATGTTGAGATTACACATTTTGTGAGAACGATGTAGAAAGTTAAAAGTGTCCATAGTAAATATAAAAAGACAATTCAGAAATAAAATTAGAATCAATTAAAATAAACCATGGCAGCTAAGAGATGACCAGTCCCAACCGACAGCGCCCGTTCACGAACATGACACATGTATCAGCACCATTCAGCTCAACCATTTTGAAGGGAGCTAAATGATCCGACACGAGCGCCACCATCGGCGAGACATTTGAGTGGGCATGACATACTCTCAACCACCGGAGTCATTCAAGTCAATAGAAGACGTAGGTATCTAGACAATGATAGCTCTGAAGTACATGGTACTCACACAATGCTGGCTATGCTGCTATATAATACTAGAAAGATTAACTCTATATAAAGCAAAGATAGTAGCAATCTTCATCAGCTCCGACAATAAGAGTAAACGATACCTACGACAGTCTTACCAAAAAATAAAATTTAAAAAATACACATAAAAACGAAATCAAAAAATAATAATATTTAACCTGACAGCAAGCTAATTTTGGTAAAAGAACACGAACATTGTCTTGAGTTCAACACAGCGACCAACTATGCTTATCATCTAAATAATCATTAATAGAATAGTATGCCTTAGAACAGAGATTAGCTTTTACTTTTGCTTTAAATGCGTTAATTGGCAAATCTAGAAAAGAAGACGGTAACTTGTTGTAAAAAGTTATACCAACCCCAACGAATGAACTATGCACCTTATGAAGTCGATGAAAGGGAGCTCGTAATTTGTCCTTATTTCTGGTGTTAAAGTTGTGAATATCACTATTGTTAGATTCACATATCTTTGAATAGGTAAGAATCTAAACAAATACCATTCGTATTATCTGTGTAATCCGTCTCGATCCGTCAAAAACAACTCTAATTCACCTAAATTTAGAGTCGACAAGTTTTTAAGATTGATTGTCGTTAAGATGAGATTACGATTTGAATTTCAACTTTTTGAAAAAGGTCTTTTTAACAGACTTCAAAAAAAGGAGGAGGTTCTCAATTTGTCGCCATCTTTTTTTTTTGTTTTCCTTTATGTTTGTTCCCCGATTACTCAAAGACGCCTGGACATATTTGGAAAATTCTTCTTAGTAGGTAACGCCGAAACAAAACAATGTATCCCAGCCGTGTTTGAGCTTATTGGAATTGCCACAAGATGTATTTTGGCTATAAATGATTATCATGGTAATTGGGTACCTACCAAAACCAAAAAGACAAAAAAAATAAAACTATGTCGAGAAACAGAAAAAATGGGTATAAAAGAAAGCTATTTTTCGTTTTGCAGTATTTTGTTTTGGAAGTCGGTTGGATTTTTTGATTAAAAGTTTTTTATCTAGGAGTTTCTCAATTCGACTGTATTTTTTTATGTGTGTTACCTCAGAACTTGTTACTAGGTGTACCGATTGTGATGATTTTTTTATTTGATAGGTGGTGCTTCTCATGTGGTCCCATTAAAATTTGATCAAGACCTGATGAGTAGTTATTGAATTATTCTTAGTAATGCATATTTTCATAATAATTATATGGTACCAAAACTAAAAGAGAAAATTACAAATGTTTTTACCAACAATTAAACCGACTTCCAAAACTTTTCTTTTCGGAATTCGGTGTCTTTGGTGCCTATTGTTTTTGGGTTTTGATACTGACTACCGAAAATAAAGTATTTTACAATGCATGTCCTCGAAAAGAGCGTTTGCCAAGCAGCCAACTGTGTGGAAAATGTCACTTTTTTTTACTAGTGCTTTTTACTTTCCTGTACCTTTTTAATTTTTAACTCCAACGTCAGCCCGCCGCATATATTTTTTATTATTTGAGAAAAGTTTCAAAAATTAGTTAAGTACAGATTATCATTCATATAAAAGGTAAAACAAAACTAAACCTTCATTTAAGGCGTTTTTAATTACTCTAGATTTAGTATTTGATCAATAAATTAATTTTAAACATTCATTAAATATGTTTGGCAGAATAAATATTTTGCTCGTGCCTTTTTGCTTTACGACGTGACAGCTATTTGCACCAGTGGCGTAGCGTGCCTTGGCGGGGCCCCGTATAAAAATTTGTTTGGGGCCCTTATGAAGGGTAATGAACAAAAGAAAAAGAAAATTTGCATAAAATTAAAAGAAATATTTATTCATCATAATTATCTATCTGTCACTTTTCCAAAATTTTACAATCAATTCAAATTAAATATACACTCTCCTTGCCTTTTTTTCGGCAAACTGATTTATTAAATCATTTTCTATGGATGATGACTTTAGTTTTTCTAAAGTTTCTGCCTCTACACGACAATAGTGACAGGCCAGAAAGGAGAAAAAAATAATTTGGGAAGTTTTTATAAATTTTTGCTTACGCACGTCGGGGGCCGCGGTGGCCCGGGGGCTCCGTATAATTGATACGGCAGATATGGCGGTAGCTACGCCCCTGATTTGCACATGCGCAGTAGATATGCCCGAGGAACTTGAACTATTAGTTAATCTGTGGATATGCTGAGCGCCCTTGAATAAGCGCCATTTTTTTAATTTGTTGCTTGGTTCAGATATATTTTTTTATTTCCTCGCACAATGCATAGTAAAATGTTGTATGATACACGTGCGTAAGATGATTTCCGACTCGTGTTGATTTATCCACTCACTCGCTTCGCTCGCTCGTGAATGAAAATGCCACTCTTCGGAAATCACCTACTTTCCGCACTTGTAGCATAAATAACTATTTTCGCTTTATAGTGTTTTGTTTTGGAAGTCGGTTTAATTTTTTTGTTAAAAAGATTTTCTTCTTCGTTAAACGTTATTCAAATGCAAATTAAAACAATTATTTGGCCACAAGCTCATCTACCAAGATATGAATATACCTACGTAAGTTCAGTATGTAGGTAGTCTACTACCCTATATATTAGGTCACAATATACCCGGGCCGGCATTCAGACCCTCCTGGTATTTCTTCGAAACTGATTAACTCGTAAAACCTTCCACGTTAATCCACATAGCGACCGAAGTAGGGATTATGACCTTCTTTGTTGTTTACACCTACAAGGCTGTTTTGACGGCTGGGGAGAACTGTTTACACGAAAGGGCTTCTGTGGTAATTACTTAGCTATAATGCAGGTACTTTATATAATTGAACTAGTAGGTAAGCAAATTGATTATTTGTTTATGACGCTTTTTAATTTTGAAGTGATTAAACATCATTGCTTTCGAACAGAAATTCGTCGAATACTAAAAGTAATCAGAGGAAGAGCTTAGGAAAGCAGAAGAAAAGTATCTTTTTTTAGGGCGACCTAATAAGTTCGGGTAGTGTTGGATTTTTTATTAAAACCATCTTAATGATCACACCGTTACCCTCTCTAAGCAAGCTCTGGTCTCTTGGACACATAAATAATCGTATTAAGGCCGTACCCTGACCAAAAAATCAGCATGAGCATTCCTATTGGCCTAGCGGCACTGGTGGCGCATGAATTACGGCAGTGAATACGCCCAGATTTTAGAAAAAAATCTTTATAAAATCGAATGTTGGTCTTTTGAAAAAAATTTAACTTACAAAATGTTCGTTATCAAATTGTCTATCCATTATGTGTTAGTATAAAAAATAATTAATGAACACTACGAGGAGATGCATGCTATCAATAATTATTTTACATTTTTATGGTTTTGTTGGAAGGAGATTAGTGAAACATAAACCTCTTTAAAATTTAAAAAAAAATTGTGTACTAACATTTTAGAATCAACATTATGTAGAAATTTAATGTATTTTTATTATTGATATTTCTTTTTAAATAAAGAGTAGATAGCTCTTAAAAACTGCACAAAAACGACGAGCGCGGCGTTTTGCTCGTGGAGGCGCTTTAAAACGTCTTGAATAGTCATTTGCTCCGTAGCAGTATGAGTCAGCGTTGAGGAAGAGTATTGCGTCCGCCACCGCACACCGTAGTGTTGTGCGTTCTGATCTTTATACCTAAGCTTAGGGTATAACCCTGGGGAGAAAAGAAGATCCTAATTTTACAGAGTCATGTATATAATTCCAATTGAATTTCAATGCCGTACAGACGAAGCTAAAATTGGCCTTTACAATTTACATACACGAGGGAAGCATAACTCACCAGCTGGTTATGATAAATAGCAAAATACTGAATAGTGCCAAACTAACTCTTGATCACATTTGATTAACTGCCGCAGCTGGCAAGCTAAGAAATATGGGGATTATAATTTATACTATATTAAGAATTTCTATTTTGAAACGTGGTCGCTCACAATGGGCCTCATCAGAAGGCTTAAATACAACCAAAGGGCAATGGAGAGGGCTATGCTCGGAGTTTCTTTGCGTTATCGAATCAAAAAAGAGAACCAAGGTCACGACAGAGCTCTAAAAATTGTCAAACGTAAGTGGCAGTGGGCAGGGCACATTGCTCGCAGAACGGTTGGTCGATGGGACCGAAAATTTCTGGAGTGGTGACCGCGAACCGGAAGATGATGCGTTGGAAGGCCTCCCACTAGGTGGACCGATGATCTGGTGAAGGTTACGGAGATCCACTGGATGCGAAATGCACTGGGCCGGTCAATATAGCGAAACTAGAGGGAGGTGGGAGGCCTTTGTTCAGCAGTTGATGTTGAAACATGATGAATTCTAAACAATAGGTCATGACTTTTCTATTTGTGAACATCATAAGATGTGACTGGAAATATATTTGTATTAATTTAAGCCTACAAAAAATTATATTCTACCTTTCTAGTTTAATATTATTTTAGAACTGAGACCTCAAAAAGGGCCTGGATACTTTTTACACCACTTTGAGGCTTTCTAGATTTCTAGATGATTGTTAACATTTGTTAACTTTTTATTTCGTTTTACATTACTTTTTTGTTTTTTTTTTTAATTTCGTACGACTTATTGTCGGGCCTACGTTGTCCCCCCATATCCAAGTATTAATGCTGTAACATGGAAATATTGTAAAAACATTTTTTTTTAAAAGAGTAACCATGGAATTTCTTGCCGGTTCTTCTCCATAGGAAACGACTAACCCGAACCGTGCACCTTTTGTCGACGTTTTATAAGTGCCCATGTAGGCCGAGGTAAAATAAAAAAAAATGATTTTGATTTTGATTTTGACCCAGTGGTACGTTCTCGGAGGATAACTTTATTTTTTGCGTCCGGTGGTGCGTTCTTGGAGGATAACTTAAGGGCCTACATACGCTTTAGTGCCGTAAAACGGTAACAATCTAATGCATACTCCTTACTAATGGCTAGGTTTAAAGGTTTGAAAAAAAAAAAATATTTCTTATTGATTCATGTACATAATTTTGAACACAAGGTTTTTTGTGTAACTAATAGTTTTGCTTTAAAAAAATAATTAACAACACGATAGTTTTTCGCAACTTTTGGAAACTCCTCCAAAACGACTTAAGTGTTTAAAAATATTTTTACAATGCATGTCCTCGAAAAGAGCGTTTTCCAAGCAACCAAACTGTGCGGAAAGTGTCACTTTTTTTTACTAGTGCTTTTTACTTTCCTGTACTTTTTTAATTTTTAACTCCAACGTCAGTCCGCCGCATAGAGTTTTTATTATTTGAGAAAAGTTTTAAAAATTAGTTAAGTACATATTATCATTCATATAAAAGGTAAAACAAAACTAATACTTCATTTAAGGCGTTTTTATTACTCTAGATTTAGATTTTGATCAATAAATTAATTTTAAATAAGTATTCATTAAATATGTTTGGCAGAATGAATATTTTGCTCGTGCCTTTTTGCGTTACGACGTGACAGCTTTTATTAGTTAATCTGTGGATATGCTGAGCGCCTTTGAATAAGCGCCATTTTAATAATTTCTTGCTTGGTTCAGATATATTTTTTTATTTCCTCGCACAATGCATAGTAAAATGTTGTATGATACACGTGCGTAAGATGATTTCCGACTCGTCTCGATTTATCCACTCACTCGCTTCGCTCGCTCGTGAATAAAAATAGCACTCATCGGAAATCACATACTTCCCGCACTTGTAGCATAAATAACTATTACACAGAAATGTGGATGGCTGGCATTTCTTCATAACTAACATAGCATAATTATGTAAATCAAATAATAATTTGCAAACAAAACTGATCAAAAGGAGGTTCAATATTGATATTTTGCCATCGAGCGGGCGCACGGCTAGTATTGCGTTAACATTGAGGCGTATATAGCGCCTTAATTTTTTGCACCCGGTGGTGCGTTCTCGGGGGACAACGTTTTTATTTGTTTTTTTTGGTTTTGCTTGCGATACCGCTACCAAAAACGTTATGATCCGAACAACATGGCACATTATCATTATACAGGAAGTAACAGAAAGCTGCGATCTTATTTAAAAAAATGCTTCTGCCCGAGTATATAAACAGCTTTTTCCAATGAAGTCACAATTCCTAAAAAAATAACTGGATTTTCCAAACAAAGCCGTCGTCAACGAAAATTTGTATGGAAGCTACAATTTATTTTTTGAGCATTGGCTGTGATATTTTTGGATAAAGTTGTTCATATATACGGCCAGAAACAGTTTTTAAAATATGATCTCACCTTTCATTTACGATGGCTTCACTAATACTCTTTATAACCGAAACTTATTAGAGAACGCCGGTCCTATCCTATAATATCCGCAAGTTCTATCAGTATGAGCAGCTCCTCTCCTCTAGTCTGCCAATAAAAACAAATTGCTGTCTTCAATCTGTCTAACAAGCGAAGTAACTGTTTGTATGCAATGTTTGTTAGGTTGGTAAATAGAACAGCAAGGAGTTTTTGATGCTTCGCCAACCATAAAGTAAAAGTGTCAAGTGAGCTCTTGGATATTTTGGCGCTTGAATGACACTGACAAGGCGTTGTTTGAAGTAAATATTTGTGAAGTTGTCATGGACATTTGTAATGAAAAATAAGATAGCGGGTTCCGGTTTCACTACGCGGAAAAATGTCCTTGTACAACTATAACACTTACGAGTACGTACGTAGTTGTACAGAAATAAGCGTTTTAAAGGTCTCATTTAAAGGGGCTTAACTCCTACTACAAGATGGGAATGTCTAAACATAAGTACCGTCTTAATGTATGAAACGGTCATTGCGATGAATATTCCTGTAAACTCATGTTACAAATTAATATTTCGACAGTCGACCACAAAGGAAGGGTTTCGATATTGATACCTTCGTGAAGGTACGCCAGAGGTCACAACCTAGCGTCGGTCCATACATGCTATTGTTCTCTTGTTTAATTAACTCCCAAGTGGAAGGCATTACATTACGGTATGAAGCCTCGTTTGCACATTCATACGAGAGACTCTTCACTCTTCCCTGCCTAGCCTTGCCAACTATATGTTGCTGGGTAACACGAAACCCCTTAGCAAGACTAGTCAGATTTTCTGGCTCCTGACTACACCTAACGATTGTCTATAGCCGAGACCAACAGTTAACATGATTTTAGAGCGGTGGCGGTGTTTTCGGGTGATGGACAGTCACCGATCCTCGAAACACCCTCGGCAAATGTTGCTTAGCAAGATCACCCCTTACGGCTGTTATTTAGCCATCATCATCATCAGCTTTTTTTTTAATGTTCCCGCCGCTGGGATACAGCAGCCGAATTGCGTAAGTATATTATCCAAAGCAAAAGAATCGATTCTTTCCCAAAACCGACTTAACGTATTGCATATTGATATGTAAAGTCGTTTTTGGGAAGGAATCGATTCTTTTGCTTTGGATAATATACTTACGAAATTCGGCTGCAGGTCTCCTCTCGAATGGGCCATAATCCACCACGCGGGCCCAGTGCGGATTGGTGGATGTCACATGTCTTTGAATTTGTAGTCCAGCGTATAAGAGCGTTAAATCGCCTTATGACTTTGGCCTTTCATGCATGATTATTCTGCCAGATTCGCCTTTCGACGGTCAAGTAACCGTCCCCGAGTAAACAAAGCATGTTCTACGCAGTTGTTATTATGTAAGGCAAAGTAGAAAGTACGTATTATATTGCCATTTACTGAGAATATATCGGTTTCAGGGGAGCTACCTACAAACAACGCTTTTAGGTAAAGTTTGCTAGAGCCGTGAAGTGCAATGTTGCTATTATGTTATACGGCTTCGTTCCCGCTGCCCACGCCACAAGACCCGTTTTCGAGACAAAAAATAATTTATGTTACTCAGGAATAATATAGCTTTCTACTGGTGAAAGAATTTTCAAAATCTGATAAGTTGTTTTTGAGTTAATCCATTACAAACTAACTTACTAACAAATATTTTCTCTTTATGATATTATTAGTGTAGATTATGAGTGCTTATGAGGGTTGTGGTATGGTTATGAATATGAAAAATTATTTTAAAATTAACATGTTAAAGTGTGTTTTTGCACGGTTAAGAATATGGATAACGGTTTTACAATAGGGAACATTACTGCCAATTGCTCCCGCCAGATGGCGCTTGACGGCTCAGAGTAAACAAAAACGTAGCAACATGGCGTCTACTACTGTTTGTGGTTACCGAACTATTTTAAATACTGTTTTTAAGATAACTTGTGTTCAAAAACCAAATAATAATATTGGGGAAGTAGTTAGCTTCATTTTACTTTCACTAGTAGTTTTATATTTTGTATGCTTAGACTGCGAAATTTTGTCGCTCGACTTTGACAGTTAGTTTTTTTTTTAGGGATGGGTCCGATAAATCAAAACGTAACTTATATCGGATATGTCTTAGATATCATATATCGATATCAAAATAACCGATATTACAAAAGCTTTATCTAATAAAAACCTTACTAGCGTGCGAGAACGAATAATTCAAAACTTAAAACAGTAACAATGCGAAAACGTACGAACTACGAACAAAACGCAAACTTCACAAACGTTAGGAACCATATGCGCTACCTATATTTCTAAGTATTATTTCGTGTTCGTTGTTAGTTTGCTCATCTAAATAACATTTTAACTTTTGCAAACTGTACTACTGATATCGATATCTGAAAACCGTTTTCGATATCGATATGAAAACACATACATAACCGTTTGCGCAAAAAACCGAAAACGCCCTTCTCTAGTTTGTTTACGCAGAAACCTGTGGCGCCATCTGAGCGCAGATTTGCGGATAGTTCCCTATTAGTCCGTTAAAGCACAAAGTAAGCGCGTCGATTAAAATGTGTTTCTGTTTAAGTTACATGTTTTTATTTTAAACTGTATACCTTAGTTTTCATTTACCTAGCATTAGCATAAGTAAATTAACATCTAAATCCAACTAGTAGTTTCAGGAATTAGCGCGTTCAAACATACAAACTCTTCAGCTTTAATATATCACAAGTGGACGTGTATAGATGTAATGAAAACATAGTACTATATAGTTTTTTATTTAGCTTTTGTAATAACTATTCGAGATTAACACGTGTTGAGTTCGCCACAGATCGACTCTCATTTCCCTCAACTTCGTCAACAACAAAAAAATCTTCATTTCCCACTTGCTGATTGGTTGTTCACTCTCATCTCAAGTTCAAATTTATTCATTCGTAATTTCGTTTATGAGGTCTCTTATAAACAAAATATCCTTGCAACATTCTGCTGCAGCTATAAATTCTGCTTCTGTACTTGACAGCGCTACAATTGACTGCTTTCTTGAGCTCCATGCCACTGGTCCACCGTTCAACTAAATCACGAAACCCAAAGTACGACGTCTAGTATCTGAGTCCCCCGCGAAATCTGAATCACAATATCCTCGGAGCACTTCATCACCTTCACCAAAGTGAATACCTTTATCCTTCGAACCCTTAAAAAATCTTAAAATTGTTTTTGCGTTATTATGAATATTTAAATTTGGAGAATTTTGATGTCTCGAACATCGAATGGTTTTCATGTGGGTTATTACCCACATGAAAACCAATATCATGAAACCAATATCTGGCCATTGTTGTATTTGTCTTTTTCCTTGTAGTGAGTAAACAACAAAACTGCAATGAGGTTAAGATAAAAATACATACAATTTGCGGCATCTGAAAGAAAAATCTTGTTGAGTCCCTTGTGTATAGTGTGCCTTGGGTAGGGAAAGTATTGAAAGTCATAGACTTAGAAGTCTCACAGTAGTTTATTGTTCTCACTCAAAACCGACACATATAAGTTGTAGCCTCTTAATTTATATACATCTTATTGCTACCGCTGTTCGTTAGGGACTGCGCTCCCGCACACAATGAATTCAGTTGTCGACTATACATTTTGCCGCGTCAGCCCCCACAATATTCCCCCCTTTTTATAATGAAAAAAAAATATAATTAACTGAAAAAATTCCTATCTGAACATCAAAGTTTCATCAATTTTAGTACATCATTTCTTACATTTTAAATAATGACTTTATCGTCGCCAGAGCGCTCAAGTAAGGAACAAACAAGGCGTCAGCACATTGTTCGCTCGTCACTTGATCGCTTTTATTACCTAGCTACTCGTATACGTCATACAATAGCAAAGTGTTGTGAAACTGAATCTAAAAATAAATGTCTTATAACGAAACATTGTTTTATTTAATTACGTACAATTGCCTCTCTTATGGGGCTTTATAACTATTTGAGACAGACATACATGTTTTTTTGTTGATATTACTATTGTTAACTACATTAACTTACTTTTAATATATCTTAATGTAAATTCACACGTTCGAAAAAGCTTGCTACTCACTGGATTTAGGTACTCAATAATGCACCGTAATAGGTTGAGCATCTGGCTGAGCTGCTGTTTTAGCTAGCTGAGTTCCACGCCCTTCCTCCAAACTTGAGACTACTTGCTCGATCATTTTGCCTTGCATTTTCCTGCCCCAAAACCGGCAGGAAATAAATAAACAAACTGCACTTATCAAAACAACCGTGACTATGGTTATTAAACTGTAATATTCTAATTTCGTCTCTAACTCCGCTTGGGCCTGGTTTCCCGCTCCATTCTGAGCGATAATTACTTCAGCGTTTTTAGACTGTTCCTTGCCCATGTTCGCGAAAATAGGCATTTGCTATTCAAAACACAAAGTGAGTTAAAATGATGTCCAACGTTTGAATTTGCTTAAAACTAGGTTTTAGAAAAACGCACGGGTGGCTTAACTGTTCTGCCACTACGCGTGGTATAAGTAACAAACTTACTACCTATGCTATCCCTACTGCCAATGTCTTGTTTTTCACAGGTTTTATTAGTTTCAGCCAGCTTAATTTGTTCCGACTGCTCTAATATATAGGCTGGTTTTAACCTCTCTATTGAAATATTTATTTGCCTTTTGGGGAGTTGTATCCTAAAAACCTTGTTATCCCTACTAATGACGCTGTAAGGGCCATCATACGTTGGAATTAAGGGTTTCTTAACCGCATCGTTTCTAATGAATACATGAGTGCAACTCCTTAGATCTTTATGAATGAACAGTTTCCGCGAATCGCTTGCGCTTCGTGACTTGGGACGGAGATTGTTTATAGTTTCTCGCAATCTCTCTACGTACGTGTAATCATCACCGTTGTACTTTGGACTTACCTCGCTGTAAAATTCGCCGGGTAAGCGCAATGTCTGACCTAGAACTAACTCGGCTGCGCTAAAGCCTGTGTCACACCGACTGGCTGCTCGCAAACCGAACAAAACGGTGGGTAACTCGTCGTCCCATGACTTGTTGTCCGATAACCTAATAGACAAAGCTACCTTTAGAGAACGATGCCATCTCTCTATCTTTCCGTTACTTTGGGGATGGTATGGTGTGGTTCGGATCCTCTGGACTCCTAGTAACTTTAACAGATTAGCAAAAAGTTGACTCTCGAACTGTCTACCTTGATCGCTGGTCAGTCTACTTGGGCAACCAAACCTGCATATCCAGTTTTCGTATACAGCTTTCGCTACTGTCTCTGCAGTTATATTTGCGACTGGTATCGCTTCCGGCCAGTGTGTACAACGGTCTATAATTGTGATACAATACCTGTTACCGTGTCGTGTTGTAGGCAGTGGACCTACTATATCCACATGTAAATGCTCGAAACGTTGGCTGGATTCAAATTTACCTATTCCTGTTATCACATGGCGACTTACCTTGCTTCTCTGGCACTGTATGCACGTTTTCGCCCATTTACCAATTTCTTTATTCATACCAGGCCAAAAGAATCTTTTAGTTATCATCCTACGAGTGGTTCTCACGCCTGGATGACTGATATTGTGTACCGATTCGAAAACGATTTTTCTAAATGTCGGTGGTACATATGGTCTTATGTTCCCATTGGCAATGTCGCAGTACACGCTTTTGCTGACGTTGGGAACATGTACTTGCTTCAATTGTACGTTGTTCGATGTGGCTCTACCTTGTATTAATTGTGTAATCTGATCGTCTCCTTCCTGTGCCGTTGCTAATTCTTCGTAATCTATGACGGTTGGACAACCGATAGTTTCGACACGTGACAACGCGTCTGCCACTGGGTTATCGGTGCCGCTGACATGCTGTATATTGCTAGTGTATTCGCTAATGTACAGCAACTGTCTAATTCGCCTAGGGGTTTCTTTGGTGGAACTTATCTTTGAAAGTGCGAATGTTAGAGGTTTGTGATCGGTATATATGGTTAAATCTCGACCTTCTATCATGTCTTTAAAGTGCATGATAGACATGTATATGGCGAGTAACTCCCTATCGTATGTGCTGTAATTTTTTTGTGTATCTGATAACTTTTTGGAAAAATATCCAAGTGGTTGCCAGGTATCGTCAACCCTCTGTTGCAGTACGGCGCCTACGCAGGTATTGGAGGCGTCTGTCATCAACGATAATGGAGCTTCAGCGACAGGATGAGATAACGTTACGGCGCTTTGTAGGCTTACCTTACATTTCTCGTACGCGGATTCCGCTTTGGCTTCCCATTCTATTTTAGTTTTATCCTTCTTTTTTGAGTTATGCAAAAAACTATTGAGATACATATGACATTCTGCTGCTTTGGGTAAATGTGACCTGTAGAAATTTACCATTCCAAGGAAACGTCTCAGCTCCTCGACTGTATCTGGTCGCGGATAGTCAATGATAGCCTTTACCTTCTCGGGTAGGGGACTGATCCCTTCTGGAGTGACCTTGTAACCTAAAAAGTCGATTTCTTTCAAACCGAAAGAACTTTTCCCGAGATTTATGGTCAACCCAATACTGTGGAATCGCTCGAATACCTTCCTGACATGCTCTCTATGAATGACGTCATCTTTTGACGCTATGATGACATCATCAATATAACAGGACAGTGATGACTCATATTCATTACCTATTTTCTCTCCGATATTCTCGATTCCTTGCAGAACTGTATTGTCCATAAACCTCTGGAAAGTCTGTGCTGCGTTTCTAAGACCGAATGTCATGCGTGGAAATTCATACAAACCGAAAGGTGTCGTGATAGCGGTTTTTTCCACGTCTTCCGGAGCGACTTCTATAAAGTGATATGCCCTATTTATATCGAGATGAGTATAAACTGTTTTACCTGTCAATCCGTAAGTGAAATTTTGCAGTCTGGGTATTGGGTATCTATCCGGTTTTGTTACTGCGTTTAGACGCCGATAGTCTCCGCAAGGTCGTATATTTCCATCCTTTTTCTGCACGACATGTAGAGGACTGGCCCATTGACTTCTAGATGGTCTACAAATTCCTAGTTCCTGCATATAGCGAAATTCGTCTTTAACTTTTTGATACTTACCTGGTGGGAGTGGTCTTGGCTTCGCGTACAGTGGTGGTCCGGTCGTATCGATGTGGTGCTTAACCGAATGCGTAGGCAAAGTTTCTTTAAATGAGACGGGCTTAGTAATGTCAGAAAATTCCTCCAACAAGTCACGAAACGGATGCGTTTCCTGTATACTTTTGATTGTTGACTCATTGTACTTTACAATGGTGCCTACTGTATATAAATAAGTAACTGAATCTACTAACTTCCTATTGTGTAAGTCTACTAACAGTCGATGCGTCTTTAAAAAATCTGCACCTATTATTGGCTTATCTACGTTACAAATTATAAACGGCCATTTGAAACTACGCCTTAAACCTAAATTAAGTTCTAATGTTATAATGCCAAACGTTTTAATTTCGGTGCCGTTGGCAGCAAAAAGCTTATAATTACATTCATGGTTACGTTTTTTAGGGCTAACTTTGGTGACTGGTATCACCGATACGTTGGCACCTGTATCAATAAGAAAATCCATACCATTTTTGGAATCCGTAACACACAAGCGATGGTTTTCGTTGATGTTGATGCATGCTACCACCGCCTCGGGCTGCACCCTCTTCAGTTTTCCGATTTGTTTATCTTCACCCAGTTACATGGTGACTCGCATCGCCGTGCTGACTCGCGGTACCGAAAGTGGTATCGGCACAACCAGTCTGGATGGTGCTGTGTCCGCTGCGGTGTTCGGGACCTTTGACGAGAACGGGAACGATTATGCCTCCATCGTCCTCTAACACTTTGTTGTTGGCGCTGACCAATGCTGTTTACGTCGTTGCGCAGTGTCTTCAGCTCTAATGTCATGTTCCTGAGCTGGTTTAGTAGCTCTATGTTTACATCTACCACAGCTGAAGTAGGTGCTGGGCTATGGGCGTGTGTCGCATGTACTGCGGCAAGCTCCCCGTTACGTAGGTTGTCCATGATCTTGTCGGCCATATCTGCAAGGTCGTCCAATTTGGTGTCCGATTTGTTAGTGGCCAGTATCGCGCGAACCCACGCTGGTAACCGCGTCAACCATAGGTTTCTCACGGTGTCTCCCGCAGCTCCAGAGTTTTTTGCCAGTTCACTCATCTTGGCCAGCAGTTGAGATGGGCGCTGCTGTCCTAGGTCCATATCCGAGACTAGTTTGTTAAACTGAGCTTCTGCGCTAGCTTGGAACGTCTTCAGTAGCCTGTTCTTGAGAGCTGTGTAGCGCTGTTGCTCCGGTGGATTGCTTATTAGATCTCCCACTTGGCTCAGTTCCTCCTTTGCAAGCTTGCCTAAGAGCATGTCATATTTGACCTGCTCGCTTTGATGTTGTGGTCCCATTACGGCCTCGAATTGCGTGAACCAAATTTTGGGCATGTCTGACCAAAAAGGAGGTATTCGTGATGATAGCCCGATGGCGGCTAATTCACTCACAACTGTCGGTGTAGTCGGCGTTGGCTGCGTCATTGTGGCACTATTCCCGGACACTTATTTTATTTTGCACTGCCGTTCCCTACTCAAGGCTACGTCGCGCGTCGGGGTCACCAATGTTGGGTCCCCGGTGTATAGTGTGCCTTGGGTAGGGAAAGTATTTGAAAGTCATAGACTTAGAAGTCTCACAGTAGTTTATTGTTCTCACTCAAAACCGACACATATAAGTTGTAGCCTCTTAATTTATATACATGTTATTGCTACCGCTGTTCGTTAGGGACTGCGCTCCCGCACACAATGAATTCAGTTGTCGACTATACATTTTGCCGCGTCAGCCCCCACAATCTTAATCACTCGGCGTCTTCTAGATTCATCCTAAGATTATCTCTTCTTGGAATGTAAAATACTGGAAGCGAAAGTGCCCGTTCTTATTTTAAATACTTAGGTGGAAGTTATTAAATTCGATTCTTAGTTTGAAAGCATTGGTCTCGGGATGGCAATACAGGTGCCCGTTTTCCCACGAACTGTGCAAAGAATAGGTGTGATAAATGTGTGTCATAAAGGCTTTTATTATTAAAGTTATGAAAATATGAAGTAATAATTTACACTCTGTTTGCAGCTTTACCTAGGGAGGAACCAATTTGAAAAACAGGTTGACATTAACGCGAGATTTTAAAATTAGGTAATATAGTATTGAAAGGATTTCTCCGAAGCAGTTATTTTGTTTGTAGAGTTTATTTTATCGGAACAGGTTTAAATAATTATTGTAAATGGTTTACGTATTTCATGTTTATGTGGTGTATTTGTGGTCTGATTTCAATCGAAGTTTGTATTTTGTTATATGACATGAAATCGTTTGTTAACATAATTAACTGTGACCGCATTGCATTGGTTACCAAATTGGTAAAATGAATATAACCACATTGGTAAAATTATGAGTTGAAAATAATAACTAATTATTTAATTTAAAGTTGTTTTGGGATCAGATTGCTTTGTATTTTTAAAAGGTAAGGCAATAAATAAGTTCCATTTTGGCAAACAAAAACCGAATTTCAACCAACACAACTTTTTTTCGGTACCAAAGTTTGCCAGAAATTGCATTCTGCATCGGCTGGCCGATAATAGCCGATAGTGTCCGAGCAAAATCCAATAAGTCGCAGAGTAGCCGTGTCCTCTGCAAAGCATTTTGAAAGCACTTGTTTGTAAACTAGTAAAGTAGCGTGCTCGTACTGAGATCGTACCAGCCCGGCTACTTTACTCGAGTCTTTATATATTCGTAAGTATCAAGCCTTGATAATAAATTATTTATAACCAGTGTCAGGCACTAGTTGTTTGGTATTTTTGGTTTTACTTAACTGAGACGATTTGGCATAGCCGGATCACAACTTTTGAAATTAATACTTTTTTAGCCGCTTTGAGCAATTTTTGGTAGGTGCAAAAGTTATGGGTTCAGGCGTTACCGACAAACTATTGTGATCGTGAGATGCGCCATTAGTGGCCAGTAGTTATTGTAAAGTTTTAAGTTTTCACTTCTGCTGGCATTCCCCATGACTGCTCACTGTTTTTATTTAGTGTGCGTATCTAATAAGTTTGTGCCTTTATTCTTCTATTTCTTATCCTTATTAACAAATCCCGAATTATTTATTTATAGAAACGTATCAGTGTACTTACGATTAAACGCGAACGTTGAAATTCAAAACATCCCGTAACAGTCCTATTTTTGCCGCCTATTGCGAAGAATGGAGACAAAGCCAATTTACTTTTAAAGTAGGTTAATTAAAGATTATACAAAACAAGAGTAAAATTAATGATTGATTGCATAAACCCTTTTTTGTTTATAAATCGCAAAAGGAATTCCAAGAATACTTTTGACATTAATTTTTAAAAAGTGACGTTTATGCGTCATGATGTGAAACGTGGTCTTTTGAGTCAACCGTGTTTCAATAAATAAAGTTAATTCAAAAGAGAAGTTTATTTTGTACATAACGAATAAACATCGCTTGAAGTAATGAATTTGTGATCTTACAATGTTGTTAAGAAAGATTTGAAACCTGCCGCAAATGTCTATTCCCGTCTTTTGTAGTCATAATGAAGTCGGATGAACGAACCACAATAATATTAAACAAGATTGTTTAAAGTTTCTGACTAACCCACATTACTACTTTGTAAATGATCAATTAATTTTAATCAGTTTTGAGATCAATTAATTTTAATTATGAAAATTAATCATTGTCAATCAAAAAGTCTCGGTAATTTATCACGTCAATAAAATCAATAGTATTTATTTCAATTCTGAAGCTGTCACAAACAATTCTGTCTTTATAAAAGTAAACCGGACTGAAGTTTGAAATACAAACACAAGCTTTTAACCAGAATTTTCTATTCTTACACGGACGTGGAAAATCAATACATTCTCCTATATTGAACTTCATATCAACATCTAACACCAATTTTATGAATAGTTCCATTGATCTCAAAAAGATCAACAATTTGTTTAACCTAAATAGACCTCGTAAATCAACTGATAGTCGTTGGCAACACTGAAAAATAGACTTGCCATATAAAATTATAGCCCATAAATAATAGCCGCTGTTCTCCACGTTAAACATTTTCGAACTTCTTTTTTCGGTTCCATTTTCAAAACAAAACAACTGACTTTTTATTAGGCAACTGTTGTTAGTCTGGTCGGTACAAAAGAGGTATTGTTCGAATTTGCAAAGATCCGGCCCGTTTGTGGTTAAGTTACTAATCCCTGTTCGAAGAATTTTTTGTAAGAAAATGGATTTTCTTTACCGTCTCTAAATAATTTATTTGGGTAAGATAAAGGTATGGCTTGGTATAAATCCTAATAGCAATTATCCTTTGAAAAGACTGGTTATATATGCATGGTTATACTTAATTAAATATGTACGTGTAGGCCTAAGCAGGTATCGTAATTAATAATGGCATGGTTCTTTGAACTACAGAGCTATGAGTATTAAAATACAGCCAGTAAGATCAATAATTGTGTTTCCAATGTTTTAACAAGCGTGGAATTGGATTAAAAATATGAGGTGTACATTTTTCCGACGCTCAACGTTGTTAGGTAATTTATTTGTCAGTGAAGTTGCGAAGTATATTTTTTTAATTACAAATTCTTCTTGAATTTACGTATGCTAGCTGTATTAAACCAACGTCGTAAGTAAGGTCTTACTACTTTTTTTGCTAGCTTAATTAGTGTCCCTCTACTGAGCAACGGTGTCGATTTATCCTTCCAAACTTCTCTGTCTTGTGCGATCCTATTTTATTTTATTTTTATTTAGCAAAGTTACAGCTAATAAAAGAAAAAAAAAGCTAAAAAAGCTTAGTCTTAATAGTAAAAATAAGGCCAATTACAAGTTTTCTCTTACAGTAAAAAATAAACTTTTCAGGCAAACGGTACTACAAACTAAGAATGTATATAATAAGTGCAGCTATTAACATCAAAAATGGTCATAAAAAAAACATATTGGTGTTTATAATCTATACTAATATTATAAAGAGGAAATTTTTTTTTGTTTGTTTGTTTGTTTGTACCGAATAGGCTCCGAAACTACTGGACTGATTTAAAAAATTCTTTCACCAATAGAAAGCTACATTAGGTATTCCTGAGTGACATAGGGTATTTTTGAATCCCGAAAACGGGTCCTTTGTGGTGGGCCAGGGGAGCGAAGCCGCGGGCAACAGCTAGTAATAAATAATCCTTGAGATTTATAGTATCGAAAAACTTATCACTTATACTTCTTTTCAATTTACTAATACTAGTTTTATAGAGGTCGACGTCAACTGCCCGGCTTTGGTGTATTTTGCCCCGCAAATATGATCAGTTCGTCACATAAAGTTGGCCGCGGTCGACCTCGACGGTGATGTCCTCCCTCAGACGTCCAGTGCGTAATGCTAAATGCGTAGACATTATTTTTCACAAAGAGTTTTCAGCTTGACCAACATTTCAGTGAATTTGTAAATAAAATGCCTGAGAAAAGCCGTGAGCTCATTTTCTAAGCTGTTGTGAAAACATTTTTCATTTTCATACTTTTAAATCCCAGCTTAGTAAGATTAAACTCAGGCTCATGGCGAAATACTGTGGTATTTTTTGTGAGCCTAGGTTCATTTCAAAATACTGTTTTATAATTCAAGAGTCAGATTATTTTACGTAAAACCACAATATTTTAGTTTTTAACAAAGTTTTCCACCAGAATTGGTCTATCACATCTATCTCAAAGGCCTGAGTCTGTTTTTCCACACTTAAATGAGTGTGGGAAAAGAGACCAAGGCCCTTCTGCTTTTGGGGGGATTTTTTAACCGACTTACCAAAAATGGAGGAGGTTCTAGGTTCGACATTATGTTTGTCTTGTGTATGTTCACCGATATCTCCGTCAATTGTGGACCGATTTTGAAAATTCTTTTTTTGTTTGAGAGTGTTTGTTTCGAAATTGGTCCCATTTTAATTTGGTGAAGATTTGATGTAGAACTTCGGAGATATACAACAGAACTCTTCAAGAAATTACGGCAAATCTCTCGTGATTGCTGCAATCGCATGTTTGTTCATTGTTTATACCATTTCATAACACATATCACGCCAGTACGCTCTTAAGGGGTAAGCAGATCTCTTATTTCACCGGTCATGTTCAAGTTTCATGATATTCGGTTAATCTATTCTGGCGTTATAGGTTACTAAACAACTTGCCTATTAGGTAGGGAACTTTATTTTTGGAAGTCGGTGTCCATAACGAAAAAAAAATTTATCTTCGAAAGACACCGACTTCCAAAAATAAAGTTATTTTTCACTTTGTAGTTTTTTATTTGGAAGTCGGTAGATTTTTTTTGCAAAAAAGTTTTTTTATTTTCGGTAAGACTCATAAAAGGTATTCCTGCGCATAAATAGGCTAAGGCTGATTTTAGAGTCACGCTGACCGACGCTGATCGTCAGCGCTAACGGTCGCCACGAGCTCGCCATTGGTCGATTCTGACGGCTAACAGCGCTGAGCCGAGCGACTCGACCAATGACGAGCTTGCGGTGACCGTCAGCGCTGACGGTCAGCGTCGGTCAGCATGACTTTAAAATCAGCCTTAGGTAGCCTTAACAGGTATAAACATAATATGTATAAATATAATGAATATCTTTTCAATATCCGTTTTTTAGTTTGATAGTTATCTCCCGATAATAAAAAGGCTTTTTGTTGTTACATGAACATTAAAACGGTTTCAGCGGCTCACAACGTCTAAAAAGGGGGCATCTGTAAATTTTTTTTACTATTCAAAGTACATTTTATAAGTTGGTCGACTATTACTCGTAAACTTGTATAGCCTACTTAACCGTGATAGTTTACCTTTTATTTCGTTATGTATACTACTGCCGTGATTTTTTTCACATGGCTATATGCAACCATTTCTCGAGGAGCTCATGGCTAATAAATAACAGCCGCACCGGTCGATCATCAAGGTTAAGCAACGCTTAACGAGGTCGGTCCGTGGATGGGTGACCATTTCAACATACCGAGTTTCCTCCGTGCCTCGGCAAGCACGTTAAGCCGTTGGTCCCAGCTGTTATTTGAAGATCTTTGACAGTCGTTACGGGTAGTCAGAAGCTTGAGATCTGACACCAGTCTTGCCAAGGGGTACCGTGTTACCCAGTTACTGGGTTGTGGAGGTCAGATAGGCAGTCGCTCCATGTAAAACACTGGTACTCAGCTGAATCCGGTAAGACTGGAAGCCGACCCCAACATAGTTGGGAAAAGGCTAGGAAGATGATATGCAACCATTTCAGACGTAGCGAAACTATAAGGGTTCCGTTGACTTTGGAACCCTAAAAATTTACAAAGATAAAGCGCATCAAAGTCCCCAACTTTGTGACTATAACCTCTTAGAGTAAGGTTCTTTTGAGTATGTGTAAGGGACAGATGTATGTGACTTGTATACCTCTCTGTCCCTTTCGCACACTCAAAATAACCTAACTCTAAGTGCTTATGGTCAAGCCCTTGGAGTGGGGGCTTGTAACGTAACCTATTGTGAATGTGTGAACATTGTAGGCTTTCTAGATTTCTAGATGATTGTTAACATTTGTTAACTTTTTATTTCGTACATAATTTTTTTTGTTTGTTTTTTTTTTTCAATTTCGTACGACTTATTGTCGGGTCTACGTTGTCCCCCCATATCCAAGTACTAATGCTGTAACATGGAAATATTGTAAACACAAAAAAAATTTAAAAGAGTAACCATGGAGTTTCTTGCCGGTTCTTCTCCATAGGAAACGACTAACCCGAACCGTGCACCTTTTATCGACGTTTTATAAGTGCCCATGTAGGCCTATGTAAAATAAAAATATTTGGTTTTGATTTTTGATTTTGCCAGTATAAAGTGTAGCACACCACGACGTCACAAGATATTTTAACGCACTGTATCGTCATATTTTTTTTTGTTTACGTGGTAAAAGAAAAAAATCGTATCAACTACCCTGCTCCAATGAAGTCTAGAAATATATCGGCTAGCTTATAAGCTTTCCTACAGTTATTAAGAGTAGGTACCTACCTACAGTTATTACTATTATCAATTATAATTAAATATCACGAAGACCGACACTGATTGATACGCCAAGGTTTTTATCATCCAATTGATAGATTTTTTTTTTTTTTTTTTTTTTTTTTTTTTTTTTTTTTTTTTTTTTTGAACGTTGCCCCACACTAGGAATTTCTCCTGTATCGTGGGTGCGTTTACAAACATATAAACTCACATTACTAGATAAAATGATAAGTATAAAATAATGATAAATCGTCAGGATATTAACGTCATTGAAGTTAATAATGCATTATCTTTTTGATTGATATAAACCTTGGTTTTCATGAGTGGATTTTTTCGAGCTTTATTATAGAGAAATTTTTAATTACCGCATTTTATCAGTAGCATAGCATCCCGTCCCATATTAATTAGAAATAATCTTTATTACAAATTATACAGAAGCATCTGCCGGGCGAGCACGGCCTCTGTGATAGGCTTGAATCACGCATTTTATCACGGTTTTGCTCTCAAACTGTGATAAAATGTGTGAATCAAGCCTGTCACAGAAGGCCGTGCTCACCCGCCTGGTATGCACTTCTTAGTTGCAAAAAGTTTATTTAAAAAAACAATACTATACCGGCGAATTGTGTGTGTACTCTGGATGTACCACTGCTCAACCTTTCTGGGTATTAACGCGTGAAGCTTTGTGAAATACTTTACTGTTTTGCCTCTTGGTACGTCTCCAGTCAGGAAATGTTAAAAATTATGTGAGGCAAGTTTTGAGTATAAATATGGCTGGCCATGAATGAAGGGCGCGACGAAAGGTACCTACGATGGATGGAATATGCAAAATTGGTCTGACTAGAAAGGGTAGGGCTAGAAAAAAACTATTGAGATGACAAGAAATCTTTATTATCCACGTTTTCGCTAATGAACAATTTCAATTTATTTATTAACATATTTTTGAGTACATAAATATCCTTAATACTAACACATAAATAAAGCAGGTGAATGAGGCGCGCTGCAGCAGACGGCAGAGCAAGGCCCAGTCCCGCGCTAGGAACTAAACTGTGTTATAGGCACTGGGCACCTACTACACTTCACTTCACACTTCACACTACACTTCTGTATGGCCATAAAAATATTAAACAAACTACCTGAAAAAATAAAAACATTAAATCGGGACACTTTCAAAACAGAACTATTAAGAATTTTGATAAATAAATGCTATTACTCACTACAGGAATATTTTGACGACAATTCTATAATTACTGCTTAAGAAAATTGTAAATCACCTCACCTATTTTGAAGATTTTGAATTTTGTATGACATTTGCTTTAATATGACTTGTAACGTAATCTATTTGACATTTTATATAATTTTATTTGAAACTGATTTTAATCTGTTTGACATTAGCATTATTAAGACATGTAACTTAATCTATTTGACATTTTTATATAATTTTAACTATTTGAAATATGATTGTATTCTAAAATCGACAACGTTAATGTTATATATTTGTACGCCTCCGTGCAAAACATAGAGGATCTACCTATCTGTAACATCTCGCACACTGTTGTAATTTGACCTATGTTTACAAATAAAGCATTCATTCATTCATTCATACACCGTCACACTTGCAACACACTTACAAACATCGAAGTAGCATAGAGGAATTAAGACTCGCTGGTTTCCCAGTTTAGGCAAGCCTGTACATAAGGTATCAGTATAAACATAACAGAATATAAGACATTTTGCGCCAACACCAAATAAATTGGCATCTTACTAATATTATAAATGTGAAAGTTTGCATGGATGTGTGTGGGGATGTATGTTTGTTACTCAATCACGCTAGAATGGCTGAACGGTTCTGGCAGAAATTTGGCACAGACATAGATAGCACGATGGACAGTCTGAAATAGCACATATGATACTTTGCATCCCGGTATAATGTTCCCTTGGGATAAAAAACGCTTTTCACGCAGGCGATGCTTCTAACAGTAGTTAGTAATAGCATATCTTATGCAATTATGGCGAGTGACTAGGGCGCAGGACACACAGAAATGGCGTCGGGCGCGGACATGGCACGGGCGGCTTCCTATTCCATTCAAATTTAAAACAAAATGCATAGAAATAAAGTGCAATTTAGGACACACGGTATGTCGTTGGTCGGACGTGATTATGACGACATACAATGTATCCTAAATTGCACTTTAATTCTATGCATTTTGTTTTAAATTTGAATGGAATAGGAAGCCGCCCGTGTCATGTCCTCGCCCGACGCCATTTTCCTTTAGTAAATAACACTTTAGCGAGAAGTACACTTGTATTAGTTTAGTAGAATGATTCATGATTCTCATTGGAGCATGAGCAGGTGCCAGGTCTTTCACAAAATCGTGCTGAAGTGCCTCGCATGACTGGATGCTGGTGATTTATTGAAGTTTGTCACGTCTGCCCTGAGATATTGATGCTGCGGATGTGGTGAATGCCAAGTATTGAACGTGATTTACTGAGAAGTTCATGCTATACTCAGTATTTGATATAAATTTAAGTGTTTGAATCATTAGTTACGTTCTGCTTACCGAAATTGGTTTCAAAAGCAGGATAAGCTCTTCTAGGCCCTATAAAACTACCCATTTAGTCAAAGTATAACGGGTTTCTTTTGTTTTTTTTTTTTAAACGTTACCCCACTCTAGGAATTTGTTCCTGTATCGTGGGTGCGTTTACAAACATATAAACTCACATACACAACACCCAGAGCCGGAATAACTATCTGTAGATCATACAAATAGTTGTTTCGTGCGGGAATCAAACCCGAAACACGCAGCGCAGCACTGCAGTCAATCGCTCAACCACTGCACCAACCGTGCGCCCAAACGGCTAGTTCAAGGCTTTTAACTCGTAAAAGTCCTCACTAGGTACTTTATAATTTTAAAGACACAGGTGAATGTTTTGTTGCTGCATTAACGTTGAATAAACTAGCATCTAAAGAAAGAAAAAGTATTTACTTGTGACCCGTGAAAACACACAGCGGAAACACGAGAAAATAAGCAAAAACAAAAAATATAACAACAATATAAAATAACACCCCGTGCGAGACCAAAAAGGCTTCTACCTCAGCATCTGCTACATCTCCTTGAAATGTGTTATTTAAAACCAAATATATTATCTAAGTGACCATTTTCCAGCAGTATGTTGATATCCGCGTATGAAGAATACTTACGGAGCAGCGGTCATTAGTTTCAGAAACTCATTTGGTCCTTCCAGACTGCCAGTAATATTCGTCGTACGCGTACCTGAAGCTCTTTTCCTCAGCTCATTGACTAGATTACGTCAATAAAGTCACAATTAAAGTCGACGATTGTATATCTAAAAAGATAATTGAAATTCTCAGAAGAACGTATATATGTAATATAGCGGCTTTTAATTCATTTACAATCTTTCAGGGGATGAAAGAACACATGAAAATTTATTATCAATAAAACTTTTTTCTGTTTTTGGGTTATTTTTTGCAGAAATCGTGTTTAATTGATTTTTAATGCCTCGAAAAAAAATGGATGTTGTTACGAGTATATAAAATCAGGCTGTATACCGTCTCCAAGAACATATGTAGGTATGTTCAATATCGTGTGTTGGTTAAAATAAGCAATTTCAATTCGGCAGGATCAATTTAGATTAAAATTCTTCAGGTTCAATGACATGATCATTAGGTTAAAAGATAGATTTAAACTTTCTCGAGAGAGTTCTTAGACCTTTTTACCGACTTCAAAAAAATAAGTGATCAATTCGACACGTACATATGTAATATTGTTGGAATTGCACAATATTCATATATGTTATTTATTTTATTTTATTTATTTTATTTAACCATTTATGCACACACACATAATATACAGACAAGATGAAGAAACAGAAAAATAGGTACATAGGTAATGCTTATTTCTATAGAAATCTCTTCCAGCATACCTGTGAAAGGAAAGATGAAAAAAAGAGATGTAGACATAGTGTGTAGAGTGTGTAGTAGTTACTCTGCATGGGCCTAAACACATGTGGCAAATTTCGTGAGTATGTTTGTTTGTATGTATATATGTTAGTCCACGCATTACTCCGGAAACACTTATCGAATCGTGATTATTCTTATTATTGGATTAAGTATCTCCCAACTTAGGGAGCAGTGCAAGTTTTATCAAAATCGGTTCAGCGGTTTTCAAGATATGAAACATACAACTGAACTCCTTAGCGACAAACTGTACGAATGTGTAAATTAAGTTATTGTGGGTATTTTATCAATCCTTTGGGTATAGACTTTGCTCACTTTTTAAAGATAGGGTACGAAAGCTAAAAAGAGAGAAATAAAACATTTTTACATAAAGTAAACCGACTTCTAAAGTAAACACTAAAAAGTGAAAAAATAAGTTGCATTTCGGCAGTCGGTGTTGAAAAACGATAAAAACAAGAGGTACCAAAAACAAAGACTTCCGAAACGAAAGTTATTTTTGCACTTTTTAATGTTTTGCTTTAGAAGTCGATTTAATTTTTGAGAAAAGTTTTTATTATTATTTTTTTTTTTTTGTTTTGAACACTGATTGTCAGACTTGGGTTTTTGTCACCGATTGTACTTTGTGATACTGTATGAATTTTAGGACTTGATTAAGCTTCAGGGATTTTAAATTTTAAGTTTTTGCAAAGATTATGATGGCTGTTTCTTCTCTTTTGTCGCCTGGCGCCAGGGGGGTGACCATAAGCTCTTAGAGTAAGGTTATTTTGAGTGTAAGAGACAGATGTATATGACTTGATTACATCTGTCACTTACGCGATCTCAAAATAACCTTACTCTAAGAGCTTATGGTCACCCCCCTGGTATAGTCAGTCAATGTTGTTAACAGCAGGGCTGACTGCTAGGACTACTAGAATCTTTACTACATTTATGATGAACTGGTGAAAGCCGCAAGACATCAGCACCGGAGTGTGACCTGTTTGCTGGGAGGTGGATAGATGTGTGTCGTGAATGTTTAAGTTTTTGTGAGAAGATGGATGAAAGTTAGATTAGTGAATAATTGTTTATGTATTCTTTGTACATTTTTTTTTTTTTTTTTTTTACTTATGTTTGATATACTTATTTTTTTTCTCCGTTTTTTTTTTTTTTTATTCCGTTTTTGAATCTGTTTTTTTTTTGTCTATGTTTTTTGGTATCGTGTTTTTTTTTCATTATATAAATTAGTTTTTATTTGTTTATATTTAATTTTGCCTAATTCTTTTATGTTTCGTTTGTGTGTATTTTTTTTTTTTTTCTCTTTTCTCGCATTGTATAACGCCTTAGGTATGACCTGTAAAGTTATACATGTATACTTAAATAAATAAATAAATCGGTGAATGAGAGAAAAACAGGATCGGTCGAAGTAGCGACGCTTCGGGAAGGTCTGTGTCCAGCAGTGGACGTGTTTTGGCTGGAATGATGATGAAGATGATTATGTTCTTATGTTTGCGACAATCTCGTTTTACAAGCTAATACTTAACTTGCAATGTTTGTATGTATGTAAGTTTGTTCGGGTCAAATCTTGCAAGTGAATTTTAAAGCAGTTATCCTCCACTGGAGAGCAGTGGTGGCCCAGTGGTATCGGCCGCGACTTACAAGTTGTAGGTCGTGGGTTTGAACCCAGGCAGGCGCTTTACTTTGTGTAAATTATTTCATCACCACTGCTCTCAAAAACGGTGAAGGAAAACATCGTGAGGAAACCGGCATGTCTTAGACCCAAAAATTCGAAGACATGTGTCATCCACCAACCCGCACTGGGCCCGCGTGGTGGATTACGGCCCACGCCCTCTCACAGAGAGGAGGCCTGTGTCCCAGCAGTGGGAACATTAACAGTCTGATGATGTGATCCTCCACCGATTAAGATGAAATTTTGCATACAAATTTAGTTTGGATGACAATGCATTAGCTAAGTGACGTCATTCTAAATCCAATATGGCGGACGGCCCGAGAAGGTTGGACTGGTTATTTTTGTGCACTGCAATGATATTGGTATCAAATGAAAGGGTTTGCTGAGACCAATAAGAAAACACCTTGTTATAAAAAAAAAAGATTTTTTAATGAATAATTTTATTATATTTGACTATATATTTACTTTCATTTTGTGCGCAACTATTCTAGTTACTACTCGTATTACAAAAGAGAACAGTCACAGACAAAATTCTATTGTGGCTAGACCATTTCATTGCCACATTACAGATTTATTGCGAAAGAAATGAAATAACTTTTGTAATAAGCTGAGAATAGCAATAAACATGACAATAATAATTTATTGGCACCATTATTACTTACCTAATACTTACTAAGTTTTTCGAAGACTCTGACGTCACTGCCAAACATTCAAACATCTAGATTTGTTTTAGTCCTTGTTTTCATATGCAAAGAGCTCGCTTGCAACTTGCAATTTGCATTACATAGGATTGTAAAAATTGACGGACTCGTTTTCCGCACTTAGACTCCAAATTTGGTCCGTTGTGCGTGTCGTCGCGTGACGTCCACCATGCATGCCCAATGCGGGTTGGCGGACATCATATGTCTTCGAATATTCCGTTCTAAGACATGCCGGTTTCCTCACGATGTTTTCCTTCGCCGTTTTTGAAAGCAGTGGTGATGAAATCATTTACACTAAGTAAAGCGCCTGCCACGACCTACTACTTGTGGGCCACCACTGCACAAGTTCAAAGCTCAAACTTGCATTACATTGCAGGCTACAGAGGTACAATGTGATCGATCGATCGTGCCCCGCAATATAATTTAACTTGCATGGGAGTTGCTTGCAGGTGGAGACGCGGCATTACTGTTGAAAGTACTTAAGCTTCTTTCTTCGTCGAGAGTTTCTCGATCATGATCGTCAGATCAACATAAGCTGCACTAGAGGCTGATATAATTCGCCTCACGGTCCTCAATTATCTTCAGAAGTAAGCGCGTAATTAGAAAGTTTGACTTTCATTTATTTATTTACACACTTATTTTTTGTTACAGGTAAGATGACATCCTAACAGGAGAGTCACCAACTGCCACACTCGGAGACGTGGCTCAAAAACCAATCACGGCTAGAGAAAAAAAAAATTGAATATACCTGTAAGTATATTAACGCCCATGGTTGACCAATCAGAGTATGAACAATGACATAGACAGAAATCAACATCGCGTCTTTCATCTCGCATGTGATTAGTCGTTTTCTCTTACTCTTTGCCCTTGGCCGTGCCGAATACATTACGCAATAATTGCTAGTCTCTCTAAATCAGGATAATCACCAGTAAGCACTGAGGTGTAGTAATTGACCTAATTTAAACGTTCTATTTGGCCAGTCTATTTTAAGCCCAAACACCTGCGACAAATAACAAGACCCCTAAAAAGAGTCATCATCATCATCAGTCAGAGAATCATTATTTACTAGTCCTTTTTTACTCGATTACTGGGCGGTTTATGTGTTTGACAATCGTCCAATGGATGTCCATCTGTTCCTTCGTAGCGCCTAAATTCCTCAACAGATTTAGACAAGTGAAGTGTCGTTAGATTTGCACGAGTGATTGCGTAAGCTATAAGAAGTTTTAGTTAAATTTTATTTGGTAGTGAAGAAATACTAAATAACCATACCACAAAGAAAAATAAAACTTATCACCAAACTATTTTTAGATTTTTAGGGTTCCGTACCCAAAGTGTAAAAACGAGACCCTATTACTAAGACTCCGCGAACCGTCTGTCTGTCTTTCCGTCTGTCACCAGGCTGTATCTCATGAAACGTGATAGTTAGACAGCTGAAATTTTCACAGATGATGTATTTCTGTTGCCACTGTAACATAAAATAAGTGGGGCTCCCATACAACAAACCTGTTTTTTGCCGTTTTTTGCGATAATGGTACGGAACACTTCGAGCGCGAGTCCGACTCGCACTTGGCCGGTTTTTTAGGTTTAAGTGCCAGTTTCTGAATTAATAATAATAATTCAGAGTTATAGAACGTATCAAATCCTACTGTTATACAATAGTTTGAAAGGATTTCAGGCTTTCGGGTATCGGTGTTATTATTATTTATTCACAAATCGGGGGTCAGTTTATTAAATCTTGTGATCTCTTTAGCTACCAAAATCAAAACTTCATAACATCTATCATTTGAAGACCCAAAAACTATAAAAATGTTAATTTTCACAACCGGTGTACCAATTAACGCGCTGTAAATGTCGCGTGTATTTTGGCTGACTTGGCCTACTGCCAAGTCGAGCCAAGGTGTGCTACACAGCAATTCTTATTAATTCCAAGCTTACATACTAAATTAAAGGCATTTTCGACTTATTCACTACTGGTTTACATAATTAGTTAAACGTTTTAATACGTGCTGTGTTTTTTGTGGCTGATTTATCGATAAAAGGTAGCTATTATGGGTACTGATATATCAGATTAAATCATTAAATGTAAATCTTATGGTCACTGATATATCAGTTGGCTCTTATACTGATCTTGGACTGAAGTACCAATAAATATATTTACTTCGCGATGCTGTTTCAAGGAATAGTGATTCAGGTTCTCGAGAATCGGGTCGGATCTAGAGGAATAATGCAATTTTTGGCATAAAAAGTAGCTTATGGAGTTCAGTGATAATGTGACTTTGTATATTGTTCCGTATGGTGACGGACGTAAAGAATTTCACCATCCCATATCATCCCGTGGGTGTCGTAAGAGGCGACTAAGGGAAACACCAGAGAATGGGCAGCAGCGTTCTCTGGGCACTTTATCAACAAACTGCGATCGCCAACCCGCCTGTCAAGCGTGGCGATTACGGCAAACCCCCCCAAATCATGATAAGCACAACAAAAAAACGGCCCCGAATGCCCGGCAGCCCGTCTACCCGCGACTACGGTACTTTGTATCAGTGAAATAAATCGTAATCGGATTAATACTCCATTTTATTTTTTATTGTTATATGCTCGCGTTTAACCACTATCTCGCCTGATGTTAAGTGATGATGTGGTCGAAGGTGAAGCACGCTTGCCTAGAAGCAACCTATTCACTCTTGACTTGAAGACCCCTAGGTTGTATCTATCAGGAAACAAAGACGCCGGTAGGGAATTCCACTCCTTAGCTGTACGCACAATGAAAGTATTTTCAAAACGCTTTTTGCGTATGGGTGGGATATCATCCATGTACTGAACCGACCATGACTGACCTAATACTTTTAACCTTTTAAAGACAAATAAAACAGTTTAACATACCTATTTATTTAGATCACATAGAGGCTGGTATAAGCATAGAGCTTGTTAGCAAAATACTTTTTCTTTCTAGGGTCATTCTTTCGCGGCAAATTTTAACACCGCCATTCAGAAAATGACTTTAAAAGCACAACGCCATCTATCGAATAAGGAGTTCAACTGTCCGACTATCTGAATTGTGTGTGTTGTGATATTTTATTTCTTGAACACTTTAAATTCATCTAACTTTTGATGGCGTGAACCGATCGAACTTAGTAATATTTATTTATTTATATAATATGCTTTATTGTACACCAAGATAAAAAATACAAAAAGAGACATTAAAAATTAAACAAACATACAACAGGCGGCCTTATCGCGTTCTGCGATCTCTTCCAGGCAACCTTGAATGGATAGAGATAGCCTGGACACGATATGGGGTTGCACTTGGTGCAAATTTCAAATTATTATTATTACTAAGTACAATTAGGTACTAAAAACAAACTAAAAAATAGATACATAAATACATACATACATCTAACTACACAAACAGGAAACAAATACAGCTTATACAAGGACAGGATCACAGAGACAAGTAATGTTCCTTTATAAGTTTTTTAAAGACAAGCAACGACTGAGCATGTTTTATTGGGTCAGGCAATGCATTCCACAAACGAGCAGCCTGGAAAGTGAACGATTTATCAAAAAAAACTGTGGAATGCATAGGCATTTTAACTAATACTTCAAGTTAAGCAAAATTTTTATGTATAAAAGTTATATACATTGGTTTCGTACATTTTACGTGATGCGTGCACAACTAAACAGACAAACCTCCAAAAATGCTGGAAATGGGTTATATTGGTTATCTTCTAACACCCTGGCTACTTATTTTGGTAATATTTTTGATGTACAAAAACGACTTTTTTACAGATTTATTATGCTTGTATTGATGATATGCTTCCTATTAGCCTTCTTATCTGAATTTATCTTGTCTATGATGTTCTAGACGTAGCCATTTCTAGAAAATATTTATAATTTGGAGGTGAACAAACCTATGCTAAGAATGTGATTTTTACAGACATGCTACATATTTCCAATAATGCATTTCTTTTTTTCAAATCAAATCTAATTTAAAGTAATTGGCAGATGTACAAAGATTTAAAATGGATGACTCTCACGAGTCTCATAAAAATGCTAAAACTTTAATCATAGATTCAATAGCTCTTGAAAATTTCAACATTTTTGTTTAAATTTCAAACGCATCTTCAAGTATTTTTGTTTTTCAAGATCTAAGTAGAAAAATAAGATAACAAAGAAAGCTATTACACATTTTTCTTTTTTGCAATACATTTAAATAATTCTACGCTTTGTATTTTTGAATACTCAACTATTATATATATTTTAACTATTTTATGTCTTTGTGAAAACGGTGAAGGAAAACATCGTGAGGAAACCGGCATGTCCCAGAACCAAACATTCGAGCACATGTGACATCCACCAACCCGCACTGGGCCCGCGTGGTTCATTACGGCCCATTCCCTCTCACAGCGAGGAGGCCTGTGTCCCAGCAGTGGGAACATTAATAAATAGGCTGATGATGATGATGATGTCTTTGTCTAGAAGTACCTTGATATGAAGATTGCCAAGTTGCCAACGTTTTGGGCATAGTTTCATTATGCGTACAGCTAAGGAGTGGAATTCCCTGCCGGAGTCTGTATTTCCTGAGAGCTACAACCTGGGAGTCTTTAAGTCAAGAGTGAGGTTTCTTCTAGGCAAGCGTGCTTCATCGTCGACCACATCATCACTTACCATCAGGTGAGATAGTGGTCAAGCGCGAGCCTATCAATAATAAAAAAAATTGCGGCTACCAGGAAACATAGAACCCAGGAGAAATTTTCATTCCTTAACTTGTACTCACAATAAGTGTGCTGTTACAATTATTTTATTTATAAGGTACATAAAGTTACGATACACTCTCGTTTCATTAAACGAATTAACTTTTATACTTCCATAAAAAGCTATTAAAAAAGAAAGAAATTAAGCTTGATTAAAATGGTTTTACGGGCAATTTCCCGCGCAGAGTGCCCGTTGAGTTTTAATTCCGAAGTTTCTACCGAGGCGTCAGACCGCGTTCAAAAGTTGGAAAAATTCAGCGTAAATATTTTCTTATTACTTGACTGTGTCAAAAAGAAAATTCTTTGGTATTGTTTTCGGAGAGTTCGGTTAATTTAACCAAATACTGTGGGTTCTATATTTGGCTAAAAGTGGGCTTTTAAAACTTGGCTATATTTTATAAAAATGATTGGTTTTGCCACAGATAATATAATACTAGCATACAGATGCCTCATCCCATACAAAGAAACCGTGCCGACGTAACTAGCGTTTTTCATCTGATTAATCTTGTTATTTTTGTAAGTACATCAATCGCGTTCGATCCCGTTTCACGGCAATAGATGGTGTTAGCAGCGACTTGCAAGTAAAAGGGTTTACTAGGTTCGTGAATATTGAATTCTTTTAATACATTGAAGGTTCGTTTTATAGTATTTTTTTGCACGTTTTAACAGTCTTTTTGCACCAAAATGTGTTACAAGACAAATTTAAAAATCCGGTGGAATGCTTCAGAAATTTAAAAATGCGCCATCTACTGGCATCAATTTTAAATGATTCGTTAAAACAATCTTTGAAATGTGAATTAAGAGCCCAATATTCCATAATTTTGTACTTAGGAGAGTTGATTAAACAAGAACATACAATTTTTATGCTCAATTCCAGAAAATGTTAATTTTACACACAATTATTATATTCTATTGAATTGTGTGTACATGTCGCGCCATCTAGTGAGATTTATTTGAACCAAAATTTCTTTATTAGCAATGAGACCCCGTGGTTTTGCTAACGGTTTCGAACGCGTTATGAGTGTGTTATTTTGCCTAGAAGAAACCTATTCCTTTATTATCATAAAGATAAAGAGATATTACCGAGAGAAAAAGGTAAAGTAGAAGAGAGGAGAAGTATCCTTTGTCATAATCTAGGTTATGGAATACTTGTTTCCAATCAGACGACCAAACATTTTAGCCGTTGTTGAGGCATGATTTTACCAAACGTCTGGGTAAAAGCCGGACAGTTGCCACACTTTTTGAATTCACTTTACATCTCTCAGTTCAAAAAGCAAAATACTTTTCAACACACTTGCTCATAAAGTGGCTCTAATTTCACCGCTATTAGGCACATAATGATACCTGTTATCAAACTGTGACTTTTTCATTGCTATTATTCACAAGTGAGTTAGAGAGTTTTTTTTTTTAAATTTTATTGGTTGAATTGCTTTATTCTCACAAAAGTTTCGATACAAAAAAGATCGTGCTCAATAGTACATTTAAATTATTGTACCTATTGATTGCTCATTTCATGCGACGTCGTAGTTAAATAGATAATTTCAACTTGTACGTGCTTAATAAATAAAACTTTCACTCAAATATAAATTTTATTTGCTCTGTAATAAAGAAAAATTTAAATTCCCTATTTTGTACGTGGCTAAAACACTATCCACAAAAAGCCAAAAAAAAAGAAACCTCATTCTTTTAGTCTTTAGTCTATGGCCGATCGCCATTGTTATATTAAATGCGCGCGAATAGGAAAACTGATTAATTTTGCCCGCCATTGTGAAAAAAATTTCACAACTCGTTTTTACTGTTGGAAATGATTTTTACTATTATTTTCTTCACAAGTGTGTTGAAAAACGTCGTATGATACACGTGTGTATTGATGATTACCGTCCTCGGCTCTCTTAAGACCCTCACCTACAGCTCGGGTCTCAATGGCGCCTCAGCGGTAATCACCAACATTGCACACTTGTACCATAATGTACTATTATATTTTTGTTTACTCTAAACGGACGCACACAAACCTGCCATATATGTAGCCTATCCACTAAATGCCCGTTTAATTACAAAAACGTTGTTTACTCGCGCTGTACGTCATATCTTGATAAAAATAAAGGTTTTATGGCCACCCGTCGTGTTGATAAATGTTTCATGTCCTCTGTAAAACGGAGCAATATTTAGATTAGGGTTTTGATGGTTCTCGTTGATCCTAAAATTAAACAAAGAGGTTTCTGCAATGATATTATAAACTGTTAAGTTGTTGGTAGCTTGAAGATCAACGTACATCGCAAAGTATGGTATACCAAGTAGGTACCGTCCACGAAAAGCCAAAAAAAAAGAAACCTCATTCTTTTAGTCTATGGCCGATCGCCATTGTTAAATGCGCGTGCATAGGAAAACTGATTAATTTTGCCCGTCATTGTGAAAAAATTTTCACAACTCGTTTTTACTGTTGAAAATGAATTTTTAGTATTATTTTATTCACAAGTGTGTTGAAAAATGTCGTATGCTACACGTGTGTATTGATGATTACCGTCCTCGGCTCTATTAAGACCCTCACCTAACGGCTCGGGTCTCAATGGCGTCTCAGCGGTAATCATTGTTCAACATTGCACACTTGTACCATAATGTACTATTATTTGTGAAACTGGCCGGTACTGGCCGGTATTTTGGTTTTTTATCTACAAATTTATGAAAAGTAAAAAACATTGTCTTTAATATTTCCAGAATATTAGCGATTTTTGCGGACCTCTAAATTTTGGGACATCTATAAATATATCTCATCGTTGCCTAATCCATGTAAATTAACTTTAGAATAGATGCCCCGCCGAGAAACGGGACATCTATCCCGCAAAAAGATTGATCGCATTTTGCCCGACACGAGACACGGTCAACTTAGTGGAAGTTGGAGAATTTTTCGATAAATTATTAAATAAAATAGCTTGCGATGTTTCCGCGAAGCTAGATTAATTACAGTCGGGGCAACTATACCCCTCCGCCAGTCTACGGATTCTGTTAAATATGGGGCAACTATACCCCTCCGCCAGTCTACGGATTCCAGTAAATATGGGGCAACTATACCCCTCCGCCGATCTACGGATTCCGTTAAATATGAGGCAACTATACCCCTCCGCCAGTCTACGGAATCCGTTAAATATGGGACGACTATACTGGTTTTACTCTAAACATTCGAACATAAAGAGTTTCTCATCTAGTAGAAGTATGATAGGATAAATAATGATTTGGAGTCATTTTCACGTGGAAAACTTAAGTCGATATATACGCCCCAATGTTAACGCAGTACTGGCCATGCGCCCGCTCGATGCCAAAATATCAATATTGAACCTCCTTTTGAACAGTTTTGTTTGCAAAATATTATTTGATTTACATATTCTATGTTAGTTATGAAGACATTCCAGCCATCAATTTTTCTGTGTAAAAATATATTTAAACCTCCAAGTCGTTTTGGAGGAGTTTCCAAAAGTTGCGAAAAAATATCGTGTTGTTAATTATTTTTTTAAAGTAAAACTATTAGTTACACGAAAAAACCTTGTGTTCAAAATTATGTACATGAATCAATAATATTTTTTTTTTTTTTCAAACCTTTTAACCTAGCCGTTACTAAGGAGTATGCTTTAGAAAGTTATCGTTTTACGGCACTAAAGCGTATGTAGGCCCTTAAGCTATTTTCTGATTTACAGTCACTTTAACATAGAAAACTTGTTATTTTCAGGATGATAACCCACAAAAAGTCATAGGGAGAAAGCGGCAGGAGAAATTGAAATATTTATCTTGTCAATCTTACCTCTCAAACGTAATCGTATATTTTCCTGGTTCACGACACATTGAAAGTTTATGAACCGATAAGTTCGGTTATTTTATACTTTGAAAATAACCGAACTTATCTTGTTAACCGGTAAACAGGTGGAAGATCTTTGAGTAGCGAAGCCAATCTCCCGTAGCGTCACCGGATATTGAAAAATATTGGGCAGACATACTGATAATATAATTCTACAGAGTTTCTGGAAATCAATGAAATCTCTGTAAGAAAATCTTTAACAATTTGTTCGCTTGAAGTTTGAGCGTAGCGGTATCTTTTATCATTTAGATTATCTCAAGTTTTGTCTACACGCCTTTTTGTTAGTTCAAGAGATAGGTAAAAGGTTTTTCAAGCAATATTGTGCCATTCCAAACAATTTCTACTACAATTCCTACTTGCGTGTCCTACTGTCCTAAAATCAAAAAGTTTGTGTGTCATTTTTGTGGCGAATAAACACTTTTTCTTTCTTTCTTTTCAACTTCCAAACCTCTCGTCCTTATGCCGTGTAACGTTTGCCCCGTTGTGAGTTTAATTAAAGCTTTTAAAATATTTTTCTACTACCTTGTCTATTATATGACACATTACCTAAGAAATTCGTTTCGAAATTTAGACACAAGATTGTAATTTTTTTTTTTTTTAAATTTGGTTGTCTGTAAAGTCGGTTTACGAACGATAGTTTAACGTGACAACGTCATAGCAAAACGTTGATGATATGATTGCATACTTAACGAAAAAATTAACGTCATTGTAACGTTACGATTATAACGTTACAATGAGCGTAACGTTACATTGAGTGTAACGTTACATTGAGTCATAATTTTTCATGCGTGCAGCCGGCGTTCATCGATTTATTAGACGTTGTCACGTCAACAAAATTACATAATAACAGTTACGAAATGACTTTTGTATGGATCATTATGTAACTGGCAGAATGATATCGTACCGCGATACCTCTCGAAAAACCGCGCGCTGCTTGTGTGTATATAGTCTGTGGTTTTTATTCTGAACGTTTCTAATAAATTATTATTGGAACTTATTTGCATTTAATTAAGTAATCTCATCAGGTAGTAGAAAAAGAATCGACGATAGCTTTCGACGAAATTAGCCACGTTTTTATTTTTTACCACGTAGTTAACTAAACTTATAGCTCGTGGCTAAATAATAACAGCCGCACGGGTCGCTCATCAAGGTTAAGCAACGCTTGACGAGGTCGGTCCGTGGATGGGTGACCATTCCAACATACCGAGTTTCCTCCGTGCCTCGGCAAGCACGTTAAGCCGTTGGTCCCGGCTGTTATTTGAAGATCTTTGACAGTCGTTACGGGTAGTCAGAAGCTTGAGATCTGACACCAGTCTTGCCAAGGGGTACCGTGTTACCCAGTTACTGGGTTGTGGAGGTCAGATAGGCAGTCACTCCATGTTAAACACTGGCACTTAGCTGAATCCGGTAAGACTGGCAGCTGACCCCAATATAGTTGGGAAAAGGCTAGGCAGATGATGAGTTAACTAAACTAATAAATCACTTAGATCTGCACCACCCAGGTTTACGATAGTAATTTTACGGAACCCTTCCCTCGGCCATGCATTTGACCGCTACACTAATTAAGCGGCCATTGGTTCTAAACCTTCAATTAGTTTCTGATATAAAAAAAGTTATCCATGCGGTAACGGGGTACCGGGTAATCCCCGTACCTCGTTACCCTGTTTATTTGCCCGTATTACATGGGACAGAGCAGTGGTGGCCCGGTGGTATCGGCCGCGACTTACAAGTTGTAGGTCGTAGGTTCGAGCCTAGGCAGGCGCTTTACTTTGTGTAAATTATTTCATCACCACTGCTCTCAAAACGGTGAAGGAAAACATCGTGAGGAAACCGGCATGTCCTAGAACCAAAAATTCGAAGACATGTGACATCCACCAACACGCACTGGGCCCGCGTGGTGGCTTACGGCCCATTCCCTCTCACAGAGAGGAGGCCTGTGTCCCAGCAGTGGGATCATTAATAGGCTGTGATGTGATTACATGGGACTTAGACATCACTGACTTAATATTGCTGTACTATAAGGTACACTTCTCTTACTAAAATTAAATTAATCTTTAACATTGGTACCTCATCATCATTTTCTTAGACATCACTGACTTAATATTGCTGTACTATAAAGTACACTTTTCTTACTAAGATTAAATTAATCTTTAACATTGGTACCTCATCATCATGTTCTTAGACATCACTGACTTAATATTGCTGTACTATAAAGTACACTTCTCTTACTAAGATTAAATTAATCTTTAACATTGGTACCTCATCATCATGTTCTTAGACATCACTGACTTAATATTGCTGTACTATAAAGTACACTTCTCTTACTAAGATTAAATTATTCTTTAACATTGGTACCTCATCATCATGTGCTTGCCCTTGACTTTATAGGTTCACTGTCCACATACTCGTAGCAGACACAATAGTTACAAAATCATTGGACGGAAAAGTTTTTAACTGTCCTATGTACATAGCTGGCGCAGAGGGCATCCATATTACTCCTCCACCTCGCTTCATGTCCTTCCGATGCTCGTCGCTTCTGCCAACAAGGCGCAACGCCAGGTCTGACGGAAACGACCACGCTTTCTTTGCCACTGAGTATTCCATCAATGACCTGTTTGGGAATATGATCGGAATCCCTCCGGTTTTGCTTGCATTTTAACGCATTTTTGGGCAATTTTGCCCAAAAATGCGTTAAAATTTGTGTCGAAATGTGGAACTTTCGACGCTCATAACTTTTAAATATTTTCTTTATTTACTTTTTTGGTTTCATACAGGGCTAGATAATGATGAGACAAATTGATACCACTTTTTATTTTGAACGTACATTGTCAAACGGTGGAATAATCCCTAGACTACGTTTGTATGGAAGAATTTTCGACTATTGTACCCTTAACAAAAAAATCTGCTGTTTAGTACGTTTTGTTGAGATTGCAAACATTATATTTTAATGTATGGGGCAGGCACTTGATTTCTAATTAGTGATTTCAGGGTTGGTCCCATAGTAAAATTTGTTAATAATTATGACTAGAATGACCCCTTTTTAAATTTTGCGTATATTCTGTTACTCGTTGTATAACAGGCATTAAACCACAGAAAGCGACCATCGAACCAACGAAGTGCTTTTGGTTAGTTAAAATTGAACCAATTAAATTGTGTAACATTTAATGCTCGTCTGTTATTAATGCAGTAACTGAATTTAACGTTTCGACGTAGAGAGCTGTGCAATTAGCCAACGACCACAAATAAGTAATTACTACGGCAAATTGATTTAGTTGGAACTTGGTTCATCATAATATGTGTCGGCTCTAAACGTGGTGCATTTAATAATAGAATTACAATATTACAACATTATAATTTCAGCCGATGTCCACTGCTGGACACAGGTATCCCAAAGAGTCGTCAAATCGTCCGGTCCTGCGCATTCAGGGGACTCTCTAATCTTATAAATATCACATCACATCATCAGCCTATTAATGTTCCCACTGCTGGGACACAGGCCTCCTCTCTGTGAGAGGGAATGGGCCGTAATCCACCACGTGGGCCCAGTGCGGGTTGGTGAATGTAAGAATTTTTGGTTCTAGGACATGCGGGTTTCCTCACGATGTTTTCCATCACCGTTTTGAGAGCAGTGGTGATGAAATAATTTACACAAAGTAAAGCGCCTGCCTGGGCTCGAACCCACGACCTACAACTTGTAAGTCGCAGCCGATACCACTGGGCCACCACTGCTCTAATCTTATAAATATACTAATATTATAAATGCGGCAATTTGGATGGATGTGTGTATGTCTGTTACTCAATCTCGCCAGAACGGTTGAACGGATCTAGATTAAATTTGGCGCAGAGATAGATTATAGTCAAGAACTAGCTGTGCCCGCGGCTTCGCTCCCGTGTAGACTCAGTCTGTAGCAGAACCACTTGTGTTCGGTATTGCTGCACGCCGAAATGGATTAAATCGTCATTTCACATTTTCCCGTCATCTGCCTGCCAACCCTACCATACTTGCCAGCCTGCCTGCCTACTCCACATACTCAACAATATACATACTACCTACATACCAATTTTTTTTTCTAGTGTCATTCTTTCGCGTAAAATCTTAACACCGCGATTCAGAAAATGACTTTAAATGCACAACGCCATCTATCGAATAGCGAGTTCAACTGTCCGAGTAACTGAATTGCGTGAGCTGTGATAATTTTACTTCTTGAACACTTTAAATTCATCTAACTTTTGATAGAGTGAACCGATTGCGATGAAACAAAAACTAAGTAATTCTTCAAGATACGCACGATTTTTATGTATAATAGTTATCTACATTGGTTTCGTACATTTCACGTGATGCGTGCACAAATAAACAGACAAACAGACAAAAATGCTAGAAATGGGTTCTGTTGGTTATCCTTTAACACCCTGGCAATTTTTTTTTGAATTTTTTTCGATGTACAAAAAATATTTTTCTACAGATTTATTATATGTATTGATAGGACATAGGATATTTTTCATCCCGGGAATATGTTCCGTCGGATTTATTTCCGACTATCACGCTGGTGAAGCCGATCGTAAAAGATAGTTACAACATGATTCATCCACAGCTCGACTTCGCCCGCTGCATAGCCTCTTCTTGTGCCTGCCTATTCCAGGTTCTACCCATGAAGGTAAAAATGTCATCTGCAAATCTCCCCGCTGGACGACCGTTACTTCTTCTTCCAGTCCTTGTACGCCCCTCGGTCAGACCCGCCACTTTAAACAGTGTGTTTTGCCCACCATGACTTAAGGTTACACTAGTCGATTTTTTTTCATACAAACGTATTCTAGGGATTATTCCACTGTTTGACGATTTACGTTCAAAATAAAAAGTGATATCAATTTGTCTCATCATTATCTAGCCCTGTATGGAAGCAAAAAAGTAAAAAAAGAAAATATTTGAAAGTTATGAGCGTCGAAATTTCCACATTTCGACACTAATTTTAACGCATTTTTGGGCGCAAATAAATACCGTAAGAAGACGGAAAATTGCAAAACGTCTACCGTACAGGGATAGATTATTAATTCAACAATGCATATAATTTTATTTTGAACAGATAGATTTAGTAGTTTTTTCATGATATCTAGACTGCCAAAGGTCTGTTTATAAAATTTCGCGCGCTCGGTTTTGATCTAAATCATTATCCATTTTGCTACAAATTTGCAAAAGTGTGTATTCGTACGCGAACTAGCTTCCTACTGCTCATCACAGCATCTATCTCTTCCACACGTGTTGTCGGTTGATATAAAATGCATTTTAACCCCGCGCACAAAATACTTCGTGCCGTCGAATAGTGTACCCTTAAGCGGCGGAGACGTGGACACTCACGCTGTGGGCTGTGTACAACGTTCCATGCTTGGTATACGGCTAATAGACCGAGTTCCGAACGTTGAGATCCGAAGACGTACGTCGTACAAAGGTTTTCGAAGTTGGAAAACGACTTTTGGAACTCGAATGGAGCTGGGCAGGACACCTGGCAAAGCGTGTTGATGATAGGTGGAGTAAGGCGGTGACCGAGTGGCGTCCAAGGACTGGAAGAATTACAACATACCATGCCTGTATTCCCAAAGTGTTAGGCCTAAAGGTTATTATGGAGAAGTAAACTAATAAAACAGCTTTTGTAGTACATTATGGTACAAGTGTGCAATGTTGGTGATTACCGCTGAAGTGCCATTGAGATCCGAGCCGTAGGTAAGGGTCTTAAGAGAGCCGAGGACGGTAATCATCAATACACACGAGTATCATACGGCGCTTTTTAAACACACTTGTGAAGAAAATAATACAAAAAAATAATTTTCTACAGTAAAAACGAGTTGTGAATTTTTTTTTCGCAATGGCGGCCAAAATTAATCATTTTTCCTATGCGCGCGCATTTAAGAATGGCGATCGGCCATAGACTAAAAGAATGGGGTTTCTTTTTTTTGGCTTTTCGTGGATAGTGTTATGGCCACGCACAAAATAGGGCATTTAAATTTGTCTTTATTACAGAGCAAATAATATTTATATTTGAGTGAAAGTTTTATTTATTAAGCAAGTTGTAATTATCTATTTAAATACGAAGTTGCATGAAATTAGCAAGCAATAGGAAAATTAATTTATTTGTACTATTGATTTATTTTTGTATCGAAACTTTTTTAAGAACAAAGCAACTCAACCAATAAATTAAAAAAAACTCTATAAATCACTAGTGAATAATAGCAATGAAAAAGTCACAGTTTGATAACAGGTATCATTATGTGCCTAATTGCGGTGAAATTAGAGTCACTTTATGATACTGTTGCATAATAAGGGGTATTAAAACATTAGTGTGAGTTTAAAAACCGAGCCGTAGGCGAGGTTTTTAATAGTATTCACACGAATGTTTTAATACCTAGTTATGTGCAGTTTCATACACTACTTTATCTACACTCATACATTTTGGGATTGAACCTACTTAATATCTTTTTTTTTCATTTTCCATGCCATAAAGTCGTGATGCATCATATAATAATCTCGACTTTGCTGTTAAGAGATTATGAGTAAATTCCTTCGCCGCATATAAAATGTTTGGCGGAGTCAAATTTTCTTCACATTCACTAAAATCACAAATTCTTGCTTAAAAATTTAAAAAACTCATGAAATTCAGTACAGCGAAACCTGCAAAACGTATGAATGGCGCCAAAACCCAGCACATCACCGCATTATCTGCGCATGCGCTAAGGCTTAGCACACGCACTGCGATATTTTTTCGCCCATTCTGCGACCTATGGCATTGCATGAAGCTACTCGCATTGCGGAAAAAAATTGTGCGGCAATAATACCGCATGAAATCCGTGTTTAGCAACAGAATCCACCGCACCGCGGCCCGAATTTAATTCGCGCGAATAAAAATCGCAGTGCGTGCTAAGCCTAAAGCGGGCTTTGTCACTGACAATTTAAAATTGGAATCTTTTTTTTTATAATAGGTACTAAAATGGCATTACAAAAAAAATATTGATGGAAACTGCTTAGTGATTAACTTCTTGTATTTGTCATGTATCGTAATAGAAAAAAAATTGTATTTTAGCATTATTTTGTTAGAGAAATAGTGTTGTAATGATACTCTATTTTTAAATTTCGGTATTGTGTTTATAAAGTATGTCAATATAAACTTGTTTTGAAGTTTATAATTCGAATATTACGACATGAGAGTAGATAAAATATATTTTCAACACACTTGCTCATAAAGTGGCTCTAATTTCACTGCAATTAGGCACATAATGATACCTGTTATCAAAATGTGACTTTTGCATTGCTATTATTCACAAGTGAGATATAAAGTTTTTTTTTATTTATTGGTTGAGTTGCTTTTTTCTTAAAAAAGTTTCGATACAAAAAAGATCGTGCTCAATAGTACAAATAAATTAATGTACCTATTGCTTGCTCATTTCATGCAACTTCGTATTTAAATAATGATTTTTTACTATTATTTTCTTCACAAGTGTGTTGAAAAACGTCGTATGATACACGTGTGTATTGATGATTACCGTCCTCTGCTCTTTTAAGACCCTCACCTACGGCTCGGGTCTCAATGGCGCCTCAGCGGTAATCACCAACATTGCACACTTGTACCATAATATACTATTATAGGTAACGACCTAATATTAATTAAAATTAAGACCAATATATAATGAAACTGACACTCTGTAAGAAACACTAGAAATATATATTTTATATTTTTGTTTACTCTAAACGGACGCACACAAACCTGCCATATCTGTAGCCTATCCACTAAATGCCCGTTTAATTACAAAAACGTTGTTTACTCGCGGTGTACGTAATATCTTAATAAAAATAAAGGTTTTATGGCCACCCGTCGTGTTGATAAATGTTTCATGTCCTCTGTAAAACGGAGCAATATTTAGATTAGGGTTTTAATGGTTCTCGTTGATCCTAAAATTAAACAAAGAGGTTTCTGCAATGATATTATAAACTGTTAAGTCGTTGGTAGCTTCAAGATCAACGTACATCGCAATGTTTGGTATACCAAGTAGGTACCAAGCCATGCCATAGTGATCAATCTCATACATTTTGACAAACGCCATCGCTAGAGTGAAACTTTTTCGAGCAAGAATGCTTAATCTTTTCTTAAATTTCGTATGTCATTTATTTCCAAATTCAAAGTAAGACAATTAGAACTCACGTGAGATTAGTTTAAAAGTTTCCCCGCAAAGAAATTACAAAGCAAAGATTATAAGGAAACTCAAACAGGCTGATTTGCTTTCAAACTTTGTCTTTTGGACCATTATTATTTATAACAAATTCTTGTTTCAACCAACCATTTTTGTACAAGCCCACACAATGTAAAATTTTACCGGATTAAACTTTCATTGTCAAATATCAAGCCAGAAATGTTGACACATTTCATTCAAACTTCTACGTGAGTAGATCATGAAGAACTTTTCAGGGTGCCAACCGTACTGTAATATTGAGTAGGTACTGTGTAGTGTGAAGCAAAAAATAGAGTTTCATTGAAAATTATGTCTAGGAATTGTAGCAATACAAAGAAAATTGCTTATTTATTTATTTATTTGGCAACTCAACAGCTTATTACTAATTAACATGATTAGTTGTTCACCTCACTGTCAATGAACAGCCCAGTGCAGTTGCATCAACGTTACTTGCATCTTAGTAAACACACACATTGCACAGTAACAGCGAGATGATAACAATTATCTCTTAAACCAATTACAGAGTTTCACGGCATGGATAAAGCTAGTTAGGTTATGTTAATTAGCTACACACAAGTGCAGCTATTAGTGATTATGTGGGATTGAAGACTCATTGATCACTTTAAATCAGAGTTAAAAGTATGTAAATATGTAAACATGGGTATATTAATTAGACTAAGGGAAAAACAAACAAAATATTCGCGAAATCTAGCATCATGAATATCATGCTTAGCTGAAATATAACACACAAAATCATGAGAGTTAAGAGTTATGGCACAAACAGTTCAAACAATCAATTTACTAAACAATATCTGCTTGACTTGTCTCCGGTATGATTGTTTGGATAAATGAAATATGTCGACATTTTCAAAACTCTCAGAGTAGATGCGAGGCAGTCGGGTCATAACAGCATTTCTACCATATTTTGTGCGGTAGCCAGGGATACTGAATAATTTAGTATGTCTGGTACGTGTTTTTGGGGTACAGAAGTCCATACATGATAGCAGATCACTGCTGTCCAAACGAACTCGCAGGATATCAAAGAGCAAAAGCATATCCAACATCTTACGTCTATCCACAAGGGGAAGCATACCATAGTGTTTGCAGTCTCGGGCATAGGTATCATGACGTTTAGGATATCACTGCTTACTCTGTTGATCGCTTATGTGAGGTAGCATGTGCAGAGGTCGAGGGGCATACTATCTTGTGTGTTTACAGACCACCAGCATCAAACTTGTCATTGTTTTTAATTACAATGGAAGAATTGTTAAGTAAACTTTTCAGAGATAATAAATTAGTTTTTGTTTGTGGTGACTTAAATATAGATCTGTTAGTCAATTAACCTGAAAACTGTAAGCTCATTTCATTGTTCAAATCATTTAACTTAAAATATTTATTTAATGAACCGACAAGAATAACAGCAACTTCAGCTTCGTGCATCGATAATGTATTCACTAATTGTAAAGTACAAATATCGTTTTTAATTAGTGGCGTTAGGTCAGACCATACTGGTCAGCTAGTATCTTTTGAGTCAGATAAAAAAAATAACCTAGCTAAATCAATTCGATTAAGACCTCTTACTAAAAATAAATTAAATTCTTTTAATAATAATGTTTTTAGCAACCTTTGTAACGCCAGTTTTGATTTAAAAGACCCCAATATAAATTACGGCACGTTGTTTTCTACAATTTGCCAAGAATTCAATAAAACGTGTCCTATAAAAACAGTTAAAGTCAACAATTACAAATCGAAATTTAGTGAATGGGCCACTGTGGGCATAAGAAAAAGCCGAGATAATTTATATAATTTATATTACGAAAAATCTTTGACTACCGATCAAGTTTTCCACACATATGTTAGAAACTATTCCAAAATATTCAAAAGAGTATGTGCTCAAGCAAAATCTCAAATAATAATGATCAAAATTGGTGTTTCTAATAATAAAATAAAAACTGTGTGGCAAGTAATTAATAGAGAAACTGGAAAGACACAACAACGCGATCAGAATGAGTTGTCTTTGAAAATATCTAATCAAACCATTTCTGATAAGCAAGAAGTCGCTGAGACATTAGAAAATTTCTTTACCAACATTCCGTTAGAGGTTACGAAGTCACTTCCCTCCTCATCTAAATTGGCTGCAGCTCTTCTTAAGGAACACTTTACTAAAGACATACCAACCTTTAAATTTAAACCAATATGCATTGATACAATTAAAAACGCGTTCAAAAGTCTCAATATAAAAAACACTGAAGACTTATGGGGGTTTTCCGTTAGGGTTCTTGGAGATATCATTGACTCAATTGCTCCTGTCCTAACAGGCATATTCAATCAGTGTTTGGACAGCGGCACGTTTCCTGACTTAATGAAACACAGTAAAGTAGTACCAATTTTCAAATCAGGCTGTAAGAGCGATCCCTCTAATTATAGACCTATATGCGTGCTACCAGCATTGAGTAAAATCTATGAAAAAATCATGCTGGACCAGATGTTGTCTCATTTCAATTCAAATGGGATCCTGCATAGTCAGCAGTTTGGTTTCACGAAAGGTAGGTCGACAACGGACGCGGGAGTAAAACTCATCAGCCACATCTTGGAATCTTGGGCGAAGTCCCAGGATGCCATTGGCATTTTCTGTGATCTGTCAAAAGCGTTCGACTGCGTCGACCACAACACACTGATCTGTAAATTACAACACTACGGAATTCGAGGACAAGCTGCTGATCTTGTGCTTTCCTATTTATCAAACAGACAGCAAAAAGTAAATGTTAATGGGGCGACGTCCTCCGGGTCTCTAGTCAAAATGGGCGTGCCCCAAGGTTCAATTCTCGGCCCTTTCCTTTTTCTTGTTTACATTAATGATCTCCCTTTTATGATGGCCAAATTATCGGATATAATTCTATTTGCTGATGATACTTCGCTAATTTTTAAAATAGATAGGAAAGATACGGATGTCTTACATGTCAATGAAAGTCTAATTGTTCTCTCGGAATGGTTCGCAGCTAACAATCTTTTACTGAATGCGAAAAAAACAAAATGTCTAAAGTTCTCTTTACCAAATGTACCTCAACGTGACCTAAATCTAAATCTTGACGGCAAAAATCTTGAAATAATAACGGAAACTGTATTCTTGGGGATTACTATCGATTCAAAATTGCAGTGGGGCGCGCACATTAGAACTCTTTCGGGCAGGTTAAGTTCGGCTGCCTATGCAGTAAGGAAGATAAGGCAGTTAACCGATGTAGCCACAGCTAGACTAGTATACTATGCTTATTTCCACAGTATTATGTCTTATGGCATTCTGCTGTGGGGATCAGCAGCAGACGTTGACTCAATTTTTATCTTACAAAAGAGGGCAATCCGCGCGATCTATAAAATGGGTCCTCGCGAGTCCCTCAGAGAAAAATTTAAAGAGATCGACATACTGACTCTACCTTCACTTTATATTTTGGAATGTATTTTGTATGTCCGCAAAAATCGAGGGCTTTTCAAAGCTAGAAGTGACTTCCATAATTTAAATACACGCAGTAAGCACGAAATTGTAATACCCAAATTCAGATTGACGAAAACTAGCAAGTCTTTTCTTATAAACAGTATACGCTTTTATAACAAGTTGCCTAAGTCAGTTATAGAACTGACCGATGGAAAGTTCAAAAACTACATCAAACGTGTCCTTATTAAAAAAGCATATTATAAAATCAAGGACTACGTTGAAGATAAAAAATTTGGCTTTGACACCCTCTGCGCATGCGGCTTCCCTGGTAACTCATAAACGGCACAAATATATGGATATCTCTAACTATTCTCAATCTCATTTTTTTTCTCTTTTAATTAGACTTTTTACAATATTTTTCAATCATCATTATAGCCGTTTGCTAAGAATAGTTACAGCACTGATTACAGTATTTGTGCCACATGTTAAATTTAGTGCTGTGTTTTTTTTTTTACCTTTGTATAGATTCTTTTACCTATTGTGAATGTGTGAACATTGTAGGCTTTCTAGATTTCTAGATGATTGTTAACATTTGTTAACTTTTTATTTCGTGCATTATTATTTTTGTTTGTTTTTTTGTTTCAATTTCGTACGACTTATTGTCGGGCCTACGTTGTCCCCCCATATCCAAGTACTAATGCTGTAACATGGAAATATTGTAAACAAAAAAATGTAAAAGAGTAACCATGGAGTTTCTTGCCGGTTCTTCTCCATAGGAAACGACTAACCCGAACCGTGCACCTTTTGTCGACGTTTTATAAGTGCCCATGTAGGCCTATGTAAAATAAAAATATTTGATTTTGATTTTGATTTTGATTTTACGGGCTTTGAAGTTTAGAAACTTTACGAACTTTTTCTGTAGATTTTCTATTCTCTTAGTATATACCTCGTATTGGGGTGACCAGATTGGGCTACAGTACTCCAAAATACTACGCACATATGCAAAGTATACAATCTTTAGACTATGACAACACCTATATTATATTATATTGTAACACCTATATTGTATTTTATATTGTGCAAAATGTTCTTTGTACTATTTTATATAAGTTCGTATTCCTCATTTACTCTCTCTAAAGCCACTTATTATACTTATACTTTTCACATTGTTTGTTTATAAAAAAGTTTTCCATAATATCACACACGATATCATAGCACACGGAACTATGGCAGGGAATGTTCCCTTCGACTTTGACAAAAGACGACAACAGCGGTCTCGAACAACTGTTGCCGAAACAACAAACATTACAGCGGAACACTAAACTTAGAACAAATGATGAGCCAGATATATCCTTATTCCGGGAGGAGCTCATGGCTAAGTAGTAATTGCTACACGTCGTTGCTGAGGTCGGTCCGTGGATGTGTCACCATCCATGACATATCGGGATTCTCCTCCGATCAGACGGGTGTTGTGTCTGGTCCGGGCAATTATGTGCTCGATAATGAAACAAGCTTGCCTAGAAGAAATCTATTCGAGTAAAATAGGAGTATCGAGTTTTACTTTATTAAGTGCACGTACCTACAGTAAAACTGCGAATAGGTACGTGATAACGTGAATGTGACACAATGTGCATTAAGGTCGTTTGTTCACGAGGCACCGCACGACACGATTTGCAGTCACGATTTTAACACACGACACACTACAGATGGTCTGTCGTTCGTTCGTTTGTTCACTAGATTTGAGAGACGATTCTGCAACGACACTACAGTGCACTCGTATTGTTTTATAAGCGCGTGAGTGACGAAGACGAAGAGCCGTGCAGTGCGGTGTGTCATGCGGTCAACAAGCTTATATTTGTTTTGTACAGCTGCTAAATCATCACCACAAAAAAGTCGCAATGACATAGCGGCATCGACGACATATCCGAAAAACCGATTGTAAATCGTGCCGCGTGTGGTGCGGTGTCGTGCAATGAACAAACGGTCCATACAAATATATGGAGCTCTGAATCGTGACCACATTTTATCGTGTCGTTTGTCGCGCTATGACGGCCTGGAGTATTGTCACGTCAAATTCTATGTCATCTAAATGTCATTAACAGACTCAAGTGCGTGAGTTTCGTCACAACACATCACATACAATCTAAACGAAATGTACCTAATCCATTTTCTCTATCCGTGCGTATGAGTATCTATTTATACTTTTGTACTTTATTTAGGCGACTTTGGTCTAGATTTATTTTGACAGTCAAGGTGAACGCTCTGTCAGTTAACCTTAACTTATTATTATGAAGCGGTAAAATTGTTTATCTAAATGTTTGTTAAGATGAATCTCTGGCAGTACTGTTTTGATTACGAACATTCTTATAGAAATAAAACAAATTTATCACTGACTGATTAAATCCTGAAAAAAGAACCAGCCAAGTGCGAGACTGACTCGCGCACGATGGGTTCCGTACCATTATCGCAAAAAAAACGGCAAATATTCACGTTTGTTGTATGGGCAGAGCAGTGGTGGCCCAGTGGTATCGGCCGCGACTTACAAGTTGTAGGTCATGGGTTCGAGCCCAGGCAGGCGCTTTACTTTGTGTAAATTATTTCATCACCACTGCTCTCAAAACGGTGAAGGAAAACATCGTGAGGAAACCGGCATGTCCTAGAACCAAAAATTCGAAGACATGTGATATCCACCAACCCGCACTGGGCCCGCGTGGTGGATAACGGCCCATTCCCTCTCACAGAGAGGAGGCCTGTGTCCCAGCAGTGGGAACATTAATAGGCTGATGAAGTGATGTGTATGGGAGCCCTACTGAAATGTTTATCTTATTCTGTTTTTAGTATTTGTTGTTATAGCGGCAACAGAAATACATCATCTGTGAAAATTTCAGTTGTCTAGCTATCACGGTTCATGAAAATTAAAATGTTTTTTAAAGTGCCTGTTGACAGACGGACAGACAGACAGACGGACCGCGGAGTCTTAGTAATAGGGTCCCTTTGGGTACGGAACCCTAAAAAGCACGGTTCTTGCAAGATTGAAGCCTTAGGTAAAGCTACCAACGCTGCGTTATTTTTAGGGTTCCTTTCTACAAAAGGTAAAAAAAGAATCCTTATGTTTAAGGATTTAGGATCACTTCGTTGTCTGTCTGTGTGTCAATACCTTTTTCTCTGTAATGCCTGGCGGTATCAAGTTGAAATTCTCAGGTCTGCATTCTCTTGGAGCTGTGAAAAATCAATCTTCTAAATCATCGCAATTAATCTCAAACTCAACATTATTTATTTCAATTAGGCCATTAAGCGGCACTTTTGGGCGTCAACAAAAAAAAATTACAAGTAATAATAATTGATTCTACCGTCAAAAATCAAAAGAAACAGTGTCACATATTTTAGGAAACACAAGGGAATCTAAACTTTCTATACTTCCCATTGACCTAGAATATAACACAACTTATAACCAGGGGCGGCTGTACTTTAAGTTCACTCGTGCACTGAACTGCCAGATTTTAAAAGGTTTAGAAAAAAAAATACTGTCTAAAATGTATTCAATATTAACGAAATTATGACGAACCAATTTAAGCTCTTTGCTAAAGTAATAAGACGTAAATTGCTGTAAAAAATACTCCCCGTGCGCTAGGCTAAAGCGCACGGCGAGAGTTCATACAACTTCTACGAGAAACAAGCGAAAACGCCTGGCGCGTGAGACAGAGATAGTTCAATAGAAAATGTACGGCAAAATATGACCACTCTCGTGCGCCATCCCAGAGAACCGAAGATTACCGAGAGCGGGCGAGGTTTGACGAACGAAATTTATCTTCGGGTCGAGTACCAACATTACAAGTTGTACAACGACGTAACTAGATGGCGTTGGCGTCGAATTAGAAGTCGCTAGCGAGATGGTTTGCCGATTTACATAGGCGCCTGTGAATTTAAGCAAATCTAAGAATCTAACACATCTACTTAGTGAGACAGCAAAGTTCACTCACTACTACTTCTATGATCCACCAGCCCCACTGCTTATAACACAACAAAGGACAAACTGAAAACTGTAAATTTGAAGCGACGACAAAAATAATACTTATTTGCTAGACATGGGTCGTACTTGCAAAATCGAGTACCAGGTCTTCCAAATACGTCTACTTTAAGAAACCAGGTCCTAAAACCAGGGCTCGGGATACTTTCAAGTATTTTCTATCTGGATAGGAAATAGACCCGTAATGTTTTATGAATAAGGAGCACAATCGCGTTTTTAAATAAATACCTACTTACAGACGATTGTACCTCCTTCTTCCATGTCAAGTCCAGTTGGAATAAAAAATACTTGCATAGGAAATTGAAACGTGACTTCCTATAAATAAGTAGCACAATCGCCTTTATAAATAAATACCTACTTACAAGCGATTAAAGTTTCTACTTCTAATCCATCCAAGAGCCCTGTTGGAAAAAAATACTTGCATAGGCAATTTAACCCTGTCGTGTTATTAATAAGGAGCACAATCGCGTTTACAAATAAATACTTGCTAAGACAAACAAAGTAAAAATACTTGCATACGAAATTGTTCCGAAAACCCTTAAAAATAAGGAGCATGATCGCATTTGCGAAAACCAACGCGGTCATTGAACTACTAACTCAGCGAGACTCGGGCGAGCGTCGAGCCCCGACGGAGCGAGTCCAAGTAGCCGTATAAAATACTTTGAAGTCTTGCAAGTATTTCAGGTCGGTACCTGGTGTACGTACTTGGAAGCAAATACCTGGTGTAAAAACCTGAACGCGTAAATACGTACCTTCCCTATTATTTGCAGTTGGTAAACTGACCGCGACCTATATCGATGTTAGGGGACAACAGTTTTCCAACGTCAAATTTTATTTTGTCGCTTCGTTATACCAATGTTCGGAGCTTTCATTGTTTATGAACGTCAGTAATGTTACTATATTTATGTTTAAGGCGCCTCCCCGAGCAAAACGCCGCTCTTGTCGTTTTTGTGCAGTTTTTAAGAGCTGTCACTCTTTATTTAAAAGGAAATATCAATTAATAAACATACATTAAATTTCTACATAATGTTGATTCTAAAATGGTAGTACACTTTTTTTTTAAAGAGGTATATGTTTCACTAATCTCCTTCCAACATAACCATGAAAATTTGAAATAATTATTGATAGCATGCATCTCCTCATAAAGTGTTCATTAATTATTTTTTAAACTAACACTAATGAATAGACAATTTGATAACGAACATTTTCAAAGTTTTTTTTTTCAAAAGACCAATATTCGATTTTATAAAGATTTTATTCAAAAATCTGGGTGTATTCACTACTGTAATTTATGCGCAAACAGTACTGCTACGCCAATAGGAATGCTCATATCTCATGTTGAGTTTTTGGTTAGGATACGGCCTTAATGCAGCTGTTAATATGGAACCCTCGGTGCGCGAGTTTGACTCGTACTTGGCCGATGAGCCTTTTTGGTTTGGTATATTTTTGTTAGTTCAATCTATTTCGTAGTAGTCCTTTTTTGTCTGTATCTATTTCCTATGCGAGTCACAAATAGTTCTTTTATTCTTTCTTTTAATTTTATAATTTTTTCGGCCCCTACGACAGCAGGTGGCTAGCGAAAATAGAAAAGCATACCTTAAGGGTACACTAGTCGACGGCACGAACTATTTTGTGCGCGGGATTAAAATGCATTTTATATCAACCAACAACACGTACGGAAGAGATAGATGCTGTGATGAGCAGTAGGAAGCTAGTTCGCGTAAGAATACACACTTTTGCAAATTTGTAGCGAAATGGATAATGATTTAGGACGAAACCGAGCGCGTGAAATTTTATAAACAGACCTTTGGCTGTCTAGATATCATGAAAAAACTACTAAATCTATCTGTTCAAAATAAAATTATATGAATTGTTGAACTACTAATCTATCCCTGTATGGAGGCCGTTTTGCTATTTTCCGTCTTCTTATGGTATTTATTTGCGCACAAAAATGCGTTAAAATTAGTGTCGAAATGTGGAAATTTTATCTTTTTTACATTTTCGCTTCCATACAGGGCTAGATAATGATGAGACAAATTGATATCACTTTTTATTTTGAACGTACATCATCAAATAGTGGAATAATCCCTAGACTACGTTTGTATGGAAAAAAAAAATCGACTAGTGTAACCTTAAAGAAAGACATGACCTTAATTCAGAAAGTGTTTCAATAAATAATCATAATCCTATTATTACGTAGCCGTTATAAGCACGCAACTTCCTACTCGAAACAATCGATTATCCTGACCATTGGGCATGGAAAAACCTTCAAACACAAATGGAATAATTTGTCAACACAGTTTTGAAAACTGGATCTTATTGCACTGTGTTTTGGTTTAAACGTCATTTTTCCTTGTATCTCACTCTTAAACATCGCCTACTCAAAATGAAGGTACTATTATGGAATACCTTTTGTATTTCCTCTAGCACAGATAATATAATACTAGCATACAGATGCCTCATCCCATACAAAGAAACCGTGCCGACGTAACTAGCTTTTTCATCTGATTAATCTTGTTATTTTTGTAAGTACATCAATCGCGTTCGATCCCGTTTCACGGCAATAGATGGTGTTAGCAGCGACTTGCAAGTAAAAGGGTTTACTAGGTTCGTGAATATTTTTTCTTTAAATACAGTGAAGGTTCGTTTTATAGCATTTTTTTGCACGTTTTTACAGTTTTTTGCACCAAAATGTGTTACAATGCAAATTTTAACAATCGGAGTGGAATGCCTCAGAAATTTAAAAATGCGCCATCTATTGGCATCAATTTTAAATGATCCGATCAATAATATTTGAAATGTGAATTAAGAGCCCAATATTCCATAATTTGGTACTTAAGAGAGTTGATTAAACAAGAACATACGATTTTAATTTCAGAAAATTTTAATTTTACACACAATTCTATTGAATTGTATGTACATGTCGCGCCATCTAGTGAGATTTATTTGAAACAAATTTTCTTTCTTAGCAATGAGACCCCGTGCCTCTAGTAAAACCGATAGTTTTATGTTTCCTGAAAACTAGATAAGTCTATGAAAGTAATAGACAAGTTTTATACCAGTGTATAAAATACTCGTTACTTTCAGGAACACTGAATATTTTCAGATAGAAGAAGGGACGCGTTACTTTTTATTTCATACTAAAGTCACCTTTCGTGTCGTCAAAAAGGTCTGTTTGTATGTAAAGTCGCCAGTAGCATTTGTTTGACGATGTAGTGTTTGCATAGGTAGGTACTGTGAGGACTCGCATATTAAGAAGGCAACCTACTTGCCTATAATAAGACTGGCAACAGATAACTTCTGAAAGGTAATTAAATTTCGAACATAAAAATAGGTGAAGATGTTTTTTGCGAAGCTTGATGTCAGATCTAGATGATTCGCCTGAAGGCAGGCTCATTATTGCTAAAATATAAGAAGTAAAAACTAATATATCTATTATTTCCGGTACACCTCTGTCTACGTCCTTACAGTACTCTACTTTGATCACATATGTATGAGCCTCTAGCCCGCATAATATTAGAAAACTAACAACCCGCCTAGCTTCATACACATACTACAAATGAATGTCCAGTGGATTTACCAAAACTTTTCTTACTTGCAAACATTGTCATTACAAACAGTGAAAGAATTTTCGGATCAGTATTTCTGAGATAATAAACAAATGAATATATATTCTAGGTACATAAAAAATCAGTTTAGAATAGGTACTCCTTTGCATCAGTCTCATTACAAAAAAACTAAATAAACCTTGGTTTAAGCCTGTCCTATCAAGTCTAGGATTATCTGCTGCAGAACCATGGTCTAAATTTGTCCGTATTACAAACCCAAAAAAAAACCGTGGTCTTCTTAGTACCATCATAGCGTTAGACCATTCTATGGTCTATGGTTTATCGCTAAACCATGATTTGTAACAGCATTTTTTTTTTTACCGTTGTTTATAGAGGTTTACACCAGGGTTTTTAGTTAAACCGCTTTTTGTAATAAGACTGAAATGAGCCAAAATTTGCCCTAAGGACCATTACTGCCTATTTCAGAATGCATTACCTGACTTAATCCAAAAAACGCACATTTTGATGAAAAGAAAAAACATGACAGATTAAAAAAATATGTTTCGAACAGATTCAAAAAGAAGCAGCCAGCTCGTCACTGGTTGACACGACCATCGATGTAACGTTCTCGAACACTGCTGAATTTTGAATTTAAAAAATACCTGTGGCGTACCAGCCAACCGTCTCTGTCTATAGACCTAGAACAAACACGTAGGCTCGATAACAGCATAGGCTGGGTAACGCTTGTTTGCCATGCAAACTAGTTCATACTGCTACGATGTGCTATTGACCAATCCATAAATCATTCAAAAGATAAGTGGAGCTCACGAAATAGTGCTTTCAACTTTAATCTGAATGTTTACCTACGTTAGAAAAAGTCTATAGAGAAATGAGGTAGAAAAATATTAGGTTTAAGGCGCCTCCCCGAGCAAACGCCGCGCTTGTCGTTTTTGTCCAGTTTTTAAAAGCTATCTACTCCTTATTTAAAAGGCAATATCAATTAATAAAAATACATTAAATTTCTACATAATGTTGATTCTAATATGGTAGTACACTTTTTTTTAAAGACTGTTTCACTAATATCCTTCCAACAAAACCATAAAAATGTAAAATAATTATTGATAGCATGCATCTCCTCGTAAAGTGTTCATTAATTATTTTTTATACTAACAGTAATGGATAGACAATTTGATAACGAACATTTTGTAAGTTTTATTTTTAACAAAAGACCTATATTCGATTTTATAAAGATTTTATTCAAAAATCTGGGCGTATTCGCTACCGTGATTCATGCGCAACCAGTGTCGCTAGGCCAATAGGAATGCTCATATCTCATGCTAATTTTTTGGTCATTTTTTGATTTAGGCTCCCGCAGACAGGTACGACAAGACAATTGAAGAAATTGAACAGAACTGAAATTGATTTTATCTGTGGCACAACTAACGAAGAACTAATTCTATGAAAACGCGTTATCGAATATCAGGTCATACCTGTCTGCGGAAACCTTAAACCGTAAGATACAGATGAGACACTAACAAAGACTTAAGTCTTTAATCTTCTTCTTCTACGAAGAAAAATACCTACAACAAAGTAAAAAATCACCTTAGCAAATATAGTAATCAGTATAACAAGCCTAATCTCTACAAGGCAATTTTCCTTATAACGTTCACAGCTACGGAAAACTCGAATAGCTTAGTACAGGGATACTCAACCTTTTGCTGTATTTATTTAGAGTACATTATGCATCAGTACCTCCCAAATTTGGTAATGGAAAAGGTATATCAATCATATATGTTACAACAACTTGTAGAAACTGGCTGTAATAGGGAATATTACTGCCAATTGCTCCCGCCAGATGGCGCTTGACGGCTCGGAGTAAACAAAAACATAACAACATGGCGTCTACTACTGTTTGTGGTTACCGAACTCTTTTTTACTGTTTTTAAGATAACTTGTGTTCAAAAACTAAATAATAATATTGGGGAAGTTAGCTTCGAAATTTTGTCGCTGGACTTTGACAGTTTGGTTGTTTTTAGGGATGTGTCCTATATATCTAAACGTAACTTATATCGGATATGTGTTAGATATCATATCATATCGATATCAAAATAACCGATATTACAAAAGCTGTATCTAATAAAAACCTTACTAGCGTGTGAGAACGAATAATTCAAAACTTAAAACCGTAACAATTCGAAAACGTACGAACAACGAACAAAACGCAAACTTCACAAACGTTAGGCACCATATACGCTACCTATCTTTCTAAGTATTATTTCGTGTTCGTTGTTAGTTTTCTCATCTAAATAACATTTTGACTTTTGCAAACTGTACTACTGATATCGATATCTGAAAACCGTTTTCGATATCGATATGAAAACACATACATGACCGTTTGCGCAAAAAACCGAAAACACCTTTCTCTAGTTTGTTTACGCAGAAAACTGTGGCGCCATCTGAGCGCAGCTTTGCGGATAGTTCCCTATTGATGGATGATAATAGGGATATATATATATATATATAGATGCGTTGACATACCTGCTTATTGACTAGGAGTGTAGGACTTTTTTGGAGGAAAAAAGCATAGACAATCGGGCAATTATAAAAGTACGTGATTTGACTAATACCGTTATACATCGACAGTACCGTCTTGATATTATTTGAAGAAAATCGTACAAGTACTTTTATAAGTGAATTTATTTTGAACTAAAACATATTTCATATATTAGATAAGCTAAAATAATCTTAAAACAATAATTATACTTTTAAGGTGAACCAAAAAAAGCAAGTGCTCATAGTTTGCTTAAGGCCGTACCCTGACCAAAAAATCAGCATGAGATATGAGCATTCCTACTGGCCTAGCGGCACTGTTGGCGCATGAATTACAGTAGTGAACACGCCCAGATTTTAGAGTAAAATCTTTATAAAATCGAATATTGGTCTTTTGAAAAAAATGAAACTTATAAAATGTTCGTTATCAAATTAATTGTCTATCCATTAGTGTTAGTACAAAAAAATATTAATGAACACTTTACGAGGAGATGCATGCTATCAATAATTATTTCTCATTTTTATGGTTTTGTTGGAAGGAGATTAGTGAAACATACCTTTTTAAAAAAAAGTATCCTACCATTTTAGAATCAACATTATGTAGAAATTTAAAGTATTTTTATTAATTGATATTTCTTATTAAATAAAGAGTAGATAGCTCTTAAAAACTGCACAAAAACGACTAGCGCGGTGTTTTGATCGGGGAGGCGCCTCAATACAAAATTTCAACTGATAACAAGTTGAGAAACACTGCCTGAAACATTTTCTTTTACACAAGGGATAATGTCGGGTATTCACTTGGGATATCTAACGGTCTTCATCTTCTACAAAAATACGTAATACCTTCTGATACCTTACATTCGGTTTTGTAGAAGACTTTCTTACCTTATTTTTTTTTAACAATTACATGGTTTTCTTAATATCAGCATAATTATTATTTAGAAATTTATCACATCACGTCAGATCACATCATCAGCCTATTAATCTTTCCAAAGCTGGGACACAGGCCTCCTCTTTGTGAGAATCTACCACGCGGGCCCAGTGCGGATTGGTGGAAGTCACATGTCTTCGAATTTTTTGGTTCTAGGACATGCCGGTTTCCTCACGATGTTTTCCTTCACCGTTTTGAGAGCAGAGGTGATGAAATAATTTACATAAAGTAAAGCGCCTGCCTGGGCTCGAACTCACGACCTACAACTTCTAAGTCGCGGCCGATACCAATGGGCCACCACTTTAAAGTAGAGGATAATCTTTATTAAAAATGGTCGGTACCAAGTGCGTGTCGGACTTTTAGGGTTCCGTACCAATCTTACTAATATTATAAATATGAAAGTTTGGATAGATAGATGTGTGGGTGGATATGTGTTTGTTAATCAATCCCGCCAGAACGGCTGAACGGATCTGGATGAAATTAGGCACAGAGATTGATTATAGTCAGAAATAGCACATAGGATACTTTGTATCCCGCACTGAAAAAAATGTTAGGTTGGATTTAACAGATTTTGCGTAAATGTAACCAAAGTTTGCGGTTGATTTCGGTCCTATCACGAATTTTGGTTGATTTTACCAAACACATTAAGTTGATGTTGTACCAAATTTATTTGGTAGATTACACCTATATTTTGTACGTTCATTACCAAAGTAATTTAGTAACATTTTTTACCAAAGTACTTTAGTAAAATTTTTTACCAAAGTAATTTAGTAACATTTCTCACCAAAGTACTTTAGTATTATTTTTACCAAAGTACTTTAGTAACATTTTTCACCAAAGTACTTTAGTAACATATTTTACCATAGTACTTTAGTAACGTTTCTCACTAAAGAACTTTAGTAGATTTTCAACCAAAGTACTTTTGTAACGTTTTCATCAAAGTACTTTAGTAAAAAGTACAATGTAGTTTGCTGCAATCTACCAAAGAGATATTGTATATTTTACCCAAAATACTTGTTTTTTTTACCAAATACATTTTGTATGTTCTACTGTTACTTTTTTTGGTACAAATTACCGAAGGTAGTTTAATAGAAAATGCAAAGGTATTTGGTAAAATCTACAACAAAAATTTGGTAGATAGCACTTATTATATGGTAGAATGAATCAAATCAGTTTGATAGAGAAAACTAAACTTAACTCGTAAGTATAATCTATTTTATCTGGTAAACTCTAACAAACAAAATTTTGCAGCAATTACTAATGACGTTCGGTGTATTTTATCAGCGTTAGTTTGGTAATAAGTACCAGATTTAATTTTAGTTACTACCAAAGGTTGTTTGGTAATATCTACCAGATGTGTAATGTAGTTCTTATCAAGGTTAGCTTATTATCATCTATCAGATGTGTATCGTGCTTTTAATCAGAGATAATATTGTATTATCTACCAGAAGTGTATCGTAGATTTTATCAGATACAATTAAGTATTGTCTATCATGTTTGTTTCGTATTTTTTCCTAACATTTGTTTGGTAATATGTAACAGATTTATGCTGTAGTTATTACCAAACTTTAACTGGTAATATCTACCAATATTTTATCAGTGCTTGTCTGATTGTACGTACCGGTCTTAGTTTAGTAAAACATACCAAATAAATAGTGTAAATTTTACTGGTGTTAGTTTGGTTAATTTATCAAACTAACACTAGTAAAATGTACACGACTTTTTTGTATATATTACTAAACATTGATTTCCAGAATATTAATAGTGTGTTGGTATCATTGAAAATTAGTAGCTAATCTGCAATATTGCTGACATGGTATGAGAGCAAAATCATATTGCAATTAAGATTTTCAAACAACGTACTACTTTCGTGGCCAGCAGTGGCCACGAAAGTACGTGTGTACCATGTCAGCAATATTGGAGATTAGCTAGTAAGTATCTAATTTTCAATGATACCACACACCCTAAAAAACTTGCAAGAAATGCAGGGTCTGAAAAAAAAGGTTTTAAGACCGTTTGACAAACACTTCAAAAATATACAGGATTATTGGTAATTCAACATATTTCTTTTCAGCAAGTAAATCAGCAGTTTCTAGAATACGTCGAATTACCAGTAACCTTATTTAATATGGGATTAATAAAAACGGTGGTTTAAAGAAAAATAAACAGATTTTTGGTACATATCATAAAATTTATTTTACCAATCATAAATACAATTAAATAATCACTAGATCACTCATCTTAAAATTATATCCGTATAGGATACAAAACCTTTCTTATTATAAAGGACACAAGGCTGCTAGGTTTTGGCCAGGATGCTGATGAGCTTTACCAGGCACCAGGGTGCCCGCATTCGACATTTGCATTAAGGCGAGTATAGCCGCGAAACTAGCGCCACTTCGAAAATGTTCTTATATCTCTTAAATTAGAGTGTGACTGACTCTGGCTTGGCCACCATCAGGGATTTTAATTTTGATAACACAATTATTGTGTCGCTAATTAGTCGAAATTGGTCGCCAAATATCAGAATTAGTCGATCACTGGTTCAAAAGTTAGAAAGGTTTATCGGTGGCCGATCTGGAGAGACTCTCCCCGGCTTGGCAACATTTATATCTCAAAAACTAGGGCACCAAACGAATATCTGTTTTCTCTCAGATTTTGTCGCTAATTAATCGAAATTAGTCGTATAGTCACAGATTTAGTCGGTGTGTAATTAAAAAGATTTTAAAGTAATAATTTTCTCCATACATTGGTACAAGCAAGTACAAAATATTTTAGGTAGTTTCTAGACAATACCTACTGTCTTAAGGTGGAATGTTTGTTTCGAAATATAAACCTAAATATAAAGTTATTCTATGTTATTATATACCAAAAAGGAAAGCAGTATGCATTACCTAGAAACAGATCTACAATAGATATGTAATTATTTATCGAACATAATGTGGCTGTCGCTGGCAGATAGATCGCTGCGCTCCTGTGCGCTCCGTTTCATTTATGTATGGTAAGTAAGAAAGAGATAGATGCGCGTGTACAGACGAACTACATAGAGCGAATTGCCCGTGACGTAAATTAAAGTCAGCCAGTTTACAGTGGAAATTGTTAAGAATAGTTGAGAACTCGAGTAATACCGGATAAATAAAAAAAAAATTGTGTGCTTTTTATATATTTTATCTACTCTCACATCGTCATATTCGAATTATAAACTTCAAAACGAGTTTATATTGACATACTTTATAGACACAATACCAAAATTTAAAAATAGAATTTTATTATAACAAATCGGTACATATCTCGCCATCTAGTAATATGTATTTGAACCAAATTTTCTTTCTTGCGCTGGGTCCCCATGCTAGCATAGTATTAGGTAGATACATCATATATTCTTATTAGGTAACAGAAGTTTTATTATTTTAACGTAATTTAGACCCTAACATTATAATTTGGTAAAACAGTTGTATGCGACTGTACATCTTGACACCAAATAGACCAAGAGCAAGGTTTAATGTTTTCAAAGAATATTAAGCTACTCTAACCTAGTAATATAAAATAATTTAATTTAATTTAATAAAACATAAATATCTCTATCTCTTTCTTACTTACCATACATAAATGAAACGGAGCGCACACGAGCGCAGCGATCTATCTGCCAGCGACAACCACATTATGTTCGATAAATAATTACATTATATTTATTGTAGATCTGTTTCTAGGTAATGCTTACTGCTTTCCTTTTTGGCATATAATAACATAGAATAACTTTATATTTCGAAACAAACATTCCACCTTAAGACATCATAAGTATTGTCAAGAAACTACTTCAAATATATTGTACTTGCTTGTACCAATGTATGGAGAAAATTATTACTTTAAAATCTTTTTAATTACACACCAACTAAATCTGTGATTTGGCGACTAATTTCGATTAATTAGCGACTAAATCTCGGAGAAAACAGATATTCGTTAGGTACCCTAGTTTTTGAGATAAAAATGTGGCCAAGCCGGGGAGTCTCTCCAGATCGGCCACCGATAAACCATTCTAACTTTTGAACCAGTGATCGACTAATTCTGATATTTGGCGACTAATTTCGACTAATTAGCGACTAAATATTTATGTTATCAAAATTAAAATCCCTGATGGTGGCCAAGCCAGAGCCAGCCAAACTAAATTAGATAAATTTTCAATAATTTCCGCCTGTTAGATACTAGGGAACACCTATAATATGTATTAAGTTACTGTATACAATTTGTCGTTCTGTAGTTGTCCCAAAAAAATTAAACGGCCGCTTTTTGTTGTGCAAGTTTTTTGGGACAACTACAGAACGACAAATTGTTATGAAAATTTAGGAGATATAAGAACATTTCCGAAGTTGCGCTAGTTTCGCGGCTATACTCGCCTTAATAGTCTAGTCGACAAGTGCTTTTTTGGTAAATTTTTTTCAGTAGTCTCCGAAAATTATGATTGAGGTGTCATTCGATTCAGAATGGGATCCAGATGATTTTTGAATAAAATTAAGTTCCGCTTGCAAAAATTGCAAAAGTTATTAACAATTAACTAAAACATAAAAAACGGGTTTAGTTTTTACAAATATCTCAAAACCAAATGATTTTTATTCAAATTTGAAAAAAGATTCAAAAAGAGGAGGAAATTTCCTAAAAAAAGTTCCCACTCCCGGAATTGCAGGACCAATATTAATAACTTTCCCATAGGGTTGAAAATACGCCCGAAAACGGGCACTTCGGCTTGCGCAAGCTACGCGCCATTCGGACCTTTAATGAATAAATATTGCTTAAACTTATTAAATATGAAAATTAAGAGTTGAAAAATTCAGGCGCCTGCAGGACAGATCAATAAACAAATTTTTGTCAATGTTTTATCGTTAATGTTTTTTCAATTTTTTTTTCAATTTAATAATAAACAAAATCACGTCTGTTTTTTGTGACAATTAGTAAGATAAGAAAAAAATATAAAGTAAAAATTTATTTGTTTTACTAGGAACTTCATTTTTTTCAAAAATCAACTGGATGCCATTCTGAATCGAATGACACTTCAATCATATTTTTCGGAGACTGCTGAAAAAGTTCACCAAAAAAGCACTTGTTGACTAGACTATAAAACGTTATCACCGTAATGATTTTTGATTAAGTTAATTCCTATTGGCTTAAGAGCTGAATTGAACATTTATGGTAGTGATAACACATCGATCGGCACACATGTAGAATGAGGGCCTAGGCATAAGTAAAATCAAAATTCGAAAATAACTAAACCTAAGTTTAGGTAATACAATAATCACTAGATAACTTATTTTTAAATTATGTCAGTTTAAGGATGAAAACTTTTTTTTATTAAATCTTAATAGTAACTAAATCGACAATAAGATTCGCCTGTGGCAATAACATGAACATTAGTGGGAGAAATAATTAAATTTTCTGGTTTCAACAACTCCATGGAATCGTTTTCTCCTTCAATTGAATAAGCTTGAAAATGATCATTAAAACCAGAGCATTTTAATGATTTACATAGAAAATATAAACTCATAGAGTTTGATTTAGACTGAAAAATTCTTTCTAATTTGAAAAAAAGTATATCACTTTCATTGGTAGTAACTAATATCATTCCTGGGTTATACTTTGTGCCCATAAAACGTATCCATTGAAAATCACAAGATAAATCAACATCTTGATTAGAAGTATCGTTAATGTGAGAAATATCCACACGCGACTCCCGTACAGTAACTTTTCCTAATTCCACTCGAGACTCTAATCCCTTTTTTACAAAAAGTCTGTTTGCAAACGCTAACTGTTCTTTCATTAGCAACGTTAGACATATGTTTTTTCTAGAAGTTATGATATGAGCTGTTTTTTTCAATGTTTTGTGTTTAGCTTCAAATCTCATGCACCATAATTGCTTTAAGGGGCCCACCTGCTCAATAATATGCGGGTAATGTAACATCAAATGGTGTTTTGGTTTTAATGTATCATTAAAAAGGTTAATGTAATTTTCGTGATGTTCAGTAATTAAAGATTCTAACAATTTTACAGTCGGAGCATCTACAACACTACATAATAAAATATGAATTATTTTGAGTAATATTATTAAAAATTGCCATACGGGATCGTCACTAGGAACTAAATCTCCAACTAGTAGAGGGAACAAATGTACAAACATCAACATTTCCGAAGCTGACATTTTAAACTTACTGCGAACTAAATGTTCTTGATTGATGCAAACAGACTTGTTGTTAAGCTCTATAACTGAATAGTCAAATAATTTTAAGCGATTATTTAAAGTGGCCAGGTCAAAACAGTGTAATATTTGAGTATAATACAAAATAATATGAGCTAAGTCGTAATGACACACTCCTTCGAAAATATCGTGCATAATATCAACACAACAGTTATCCACTACGTGAAAGCTAGGAATATCATTAAAACAACAATATTCACTTATTCCTGTTTCTGTAACATTATGTTGCTCAAGGTCATTAGCATAATTATCCTGATCTCTTAATAGTGCATTATCTGCTTTGGTTTGTTTTTTCATTATAGATTTGTGACTTTTACATATTCTACAGTAGAAATTACTGCTAAAAGATTTAGAAAATCCGAGTATTGTGTTTAGTCCTAGATTGTCCCCTAATATCATTCCAAGTATAAAATAGATTTTCACTTTACCATTTGCAGTATCTATATCTATACCTTCCTCCTCTAAATATTTTAATTCTTTAATGAGTTCATAGAATGCAGAGTGATTACCGTATATCTTAAAAGAGGAGTTGTACAACATTGCAACAAACACATTATCCAGCAGTGAAAGATATTCTTGTGGCATAGTAGGAAATTGATAATATACAGCTGATATTGAATGTACACCGGCGTGGCTACCCAAGGGATTATTACATTCGAAATCGTCGAAATATATAAAAAAAGGACAACAGAGTTTACCTTCTTTACTTGCAATTTTTTTTTGCCAAATTAAACTGTGAGCAAAATTGGGAAAATCAACTTCGTTAGGTTTTAATGTATTTGAAACTAATTTGTAAAAATTGGGTAATTCAAAAACTTTCTTGAATACTGAGCGAAGCGGTAATTTGGCGCCAGTACAGGTTTTAGGCGCAAGCATTACTGAAGTGTTGACTGTATTAACAGCAACATTTTCATTAATAATGTACTTTTCAGGAGCAATGTAGCATTTGATGTCTGTAAAGTATTTTATAATTTGATATTCTGTGCATATATTACCAAAAGGATTTGAAATTAGTTCATGCATGTTATCTTTTTCACTTTGACTGAACTCATTATAAATAGGTATTACATGTTTAAAAATATCACCAAGAACTTGGGTAATGTGAAGTTGAATATTTTCCAATATTTTAAGTGCAGTTTTCCGGTTAACCCCACCGTCACTGAATAATGAAAGCGCTAACGTAGCGGCAGATTTCTCTAACATACTATGGGCAGTATCCAAAGCATTTTCACGACAAACATTGTTTAGAGGATGATATTCAGAGGATTCACAAGGATCTAACAAACTACACGTATCATGTTTATTTTCACTTAAAGTGCAATCATTTGTAGGGAGATTTTGATTAAAAATTGTTTGTTTATTCAAATGTTGGGCAATTAAGTGGCGTCTAAAAGACCGTACATTTTGATATTCGCGATCACATTGATACTGTTTACAGCGATATGTTGCGTTTGCACTTAAGTTATGGTCCTTTAAATGTTCACAAAAATCTTTGTAATCTTCAACTGTAGCGAGACATTTGAAACAAACAAACATTTTGATTAAATTTAGCAAATAAATCACTTATTCCAAGTCGGAGATAAAAGATGAGACTCCCGAAAGCTTTTTGTCTGATATTGTGTCAATATTATAAAAATATTTTTGCAGAAACAGCCAAATGTGAACGGCTTCTGTGGGATATTCTGCATCCAGGCAGTGAAAAGTTTTGAAGCATATATCCAGCGCTTTTAAGAACGAGTCTATTTTATAAAGGATGTTATCATACGCAACATAAAAATCCTTTAGGGCATCGATGGTTGGTCCGACAGCAATAATGATGGGTTGGCACCGTAGACCCTTAGCAGTTTGGGCTTTTCGCCGATAGTCCAGCTGGGTGGGGACTTCGCTTTGGTTCTGAAAATTAGAATGAATTGTTTACTTTAAACCATATTTTTTTTAAATTCCTAGTCATTTTTTATTGCTTAGGTATTGCATTTATATTTATTTAAAGGGGTTCGGAACGCAATTCACCCTTATGATTAGTCTGTGCGAAGCTCTCAAGCAACAAGTGTATTTATACAGGCTGTTCCAAGTCTATGCCACATGGAGGGAAAGTATCTTAAGTATTTTAAATAGACAGTTTTACTGAAAGAAGACATCATTTTGATTTTAAAAACAATTTGAATCGCATTCAAACATTTTTGAATAATCTCCTATCTGAACCGGGAATCGAACCCGCCAAATTGTAAAAACAAACCGTAATTTTGCGAAACTGATCAAAAGGCTCAATCGGAAGCTTTATTTTTTTCCACGTATCATAGCATCTTAAATAAAAGGAAGATCATGAAATTCGTTGTTCCGCTATTTTTCAATATCATCAATAGATTTAATTATATTCCTGTTTTAGTGTTTTATTGATATTTAATAAACTAGGTAATGTACAAACTTAGATTTTGGTCCGACTGATGGTATTTCAAAAATGTGTCAAAATCGGTTAACGCTTAGGGGGTGGAAATCGTCGTTAGTATGGAAAGTCGTATATATCTATCTCACAATAGTCTTAAAAGTCAAATTATACATACCTTTGCATGAAGAATGAAACTGTTCATAGCTTCTTGAATGCTTGGCTTTATGGTTTTTTTTTTGCCAGCTGTATCTTGACACTGTATTCTCACAGTTGGAACTATTTTATATCCAATTGCCGCGCAATAACAGAAGTCTCTAACATCTGAAAAATAAAAATGGAATAAGTTATGATGCATATTCGTTGACTTAATTAGTTTATGTTTTACTAAGAAGATAACTGGTTATTAGAGATTTTTTTGCTAAACCTCCGAAACTATTTTTGCTATTATAAAAACACACTATAAATGTACATAATAAATATAAATGGTTTTATCATCAAAACTATCACTAATTTCACACAAAAACCGAAACTTCGAGTTTGGTTTTAGTGTGAAATTCGTGAAAGTTTTGATCGATACAAGTATATAATAACCAACCTTCACTTGGGTTTTCTTCAATCAGTTTAATGTAGACAGAAGCAGCTTTAATTGTTTTCAAAAGACTAAGGGCTTTCTCTAAAAATATGGGCCATTTTTTGAACAGTCGGAGCTCTGATCCTTTAAACTTGGATTCGAAATCCAGTTCAATCTGAAAAAAAAAAACGATTATATATATATGTCACAGTCAAAACTGTTAACCAGTCAAAATTACTTTTGACCAGTCAATACTACGTTTGACCGGTCAAAACTACTACAGCAAATTATTAGGTGGTTTCTGTTTTATTTCTCTACTAAATTATAATAACCTAAAGGTCGTTAGGAAACTTATTAGGTTGTTAGGTTTTATTTTTTTGACCCTTTAGATAACCTTGTACGATAGCTAACATTTATTTCATTAGAATAAACGCGTTTTAACGCAATAAGGGTTTTGACTGAAACCAGTCAAAAGTAGTTTTGACCGATTAAGAGTTTTGACTGTAACATATACATATATATATTTTTAAATATTGCTCACAAGATTGAAACAAATATATGGGGTCAAGCTAATAAAAACATGTAAAAAGGGTCACAACTTACCAACTTATATCCGAAACTCAATTTATAAGAGGGCCAATCGTTTACTATGTCATGTAAGTTTGCATATTTTTCGGATTGTAGTTCCTTCAGGCGCAATGTGGTTGTTTTCCTCCAATTTTCGATTACTTCAGGCACTGGCTCCTTGTTGTATTTCAGCCAAACTTTTAACTCTTCAAATTCTTCATTAGATACTGGTAAACAATAGATCAAGTTTAGTCGAGCTTCAGCCTAATTAGATATAACTATTGAAAATTAAATGTATACCACTTTGATTTTCAACTGCTGCAGCTGTGTCAGCCGTAACATCGTTGGTGCTTGTGTGGGCTCTCCTTTCATTTATTATTACCCCACTCTTCCGCAGCAAACGTTTGTGATTGTTATATTTATCAGGCAGTTTTCCCCTTGCTGGAATATATTTATTTTTTCCAAACTTTTGGCTCGGAATGTAGTATGTCTCCTATGGAAATCAAAACAAATTATAAAGAACTAAGCATGAAAATCAAGGCAATCAAAATAACCATTAAGTGTATTTGTCATAAATATCAACTTAACAACATGGATTTGAAAGTTTTTAGGGTTCCGTACCCAAAGGATAAAACGGGATCCTATTACTAAGACAGCAGTCCGTCCGTCCGTCTGTTACCATCCTGTATCTCATGAACCGTGATAGTTAGACAGTTGAACTTTTTTTACCACCGCCCCCCCTCTATCTCCGAAACTACTGTGCATAAAATTTGAAAAAAAAGCAGTACACTACATGCCTTACACTACAGGGAGTAAATAAGTGATCATAATTAACTAACTACCGTAACTACATAGGTATCTCATTTCATTACAATTTAAAAACTGAATTTGCATTTCAATACCTTCACTTCAGTTGGGACTAACGAAACAATTTGGGCGGAAATATCTTGAAATTGTTGTTTTTTCATTTCGCCATATTTTTTCACATGGTATTCTACTACTGATTTAACCAAGTAGTTACGTGCCGCAGTGTCTAATTTACCATTTTTTTTTAAAGAAGCAAGACACATTTCTCCAGTATTATTGCTTTTTAAAATAATCGTTAAATCATCATTCTAAACAAAGAGAAAATACCATACATTAACACCAACCCTTATAGCTTCTTCCCAGTTAACAAATGAGAGCCCAAATTCACAGGTAGTGGTCGGGAAATGAAATGCACTAAATTTCATTAATCTAGCTTTCATACTTTGATTGATTCCTGAAATACCCGATTTTGTCACTGGCTCACTCAAAATATAAAGACAAAACTTACAGAAGATTTCTCTCTCGTGGTCGGCAACTCTTCACTGCTTGTGCTGGCCGTGGAACTGGGCACAGAAAAATCGCTAGCAATGCTTAGAGTTTCATCAGATTCTGTCGCCTGTAACAAGCAATTATCGACGATATTAACGACTTAGAGCCATAGGTAAAGTAAAAATAAGGTTTGAATTTGCTGGTACGAGTTGTTCCGAAAACGGTACGCGCGGGCCAGTGAGGGAGCCGTGACACCAAAAAGTTTTGAAAAAAATAATATGAACACTTACGTGAATAATGTTTTGGAGATTTTTCAGTCCTCGCTTGAATAATATTCTTTCCTTTAAACTCGGAATTAATTCTTTCAGTTCCGTTTCTTGTATATCGTCAAGCAATTTGAATGAAATCTGATTTACTAAAAAAACAAGAGATAAACCTATTTTAATAATCTGTAAAATTTACTAAATTTCGTTTTGTAAATCTATCAAAGTAAAATATTAATTAGATAGGTACCTAACCACTATTTCTAGCTCAATATCTAGGGCCTATGGTATAGGCCTAATAATTCCTTTAATCTGACCCATTAGCGGCAAAACCGGAACACAAATAAATGTAGAATTAATTAGTCACATTATAGTACTCGATAACTTTTTTTCTTTGTAGTGATTAGCTATTTACAAAAAAGCACGTGGATTATCGGGCCTTGACAATGAGGGGCTATTATTATCCGTTTCAAGTTGAATTCTGCATTAGCCATCCACTCAATCGTTAGTTCACTGCACAATAAGCTATCAATATTACACATTGAACAACCAAAATTAGTTTAATGAACAATACAATATTATTAGATGACAACACTGAAGACTCCCCACCAGCCAGCGCGGCTACGCGTTTAAAAGGCAGGAGCCTGCGTGGACTCGTCCATTTTCTCCATCGGTCGTAGACCTGCCTATAGCATTGCTTCTCCGCTCATTTCGTGTCGATTTATTTTTACTGTAATTGTAATTTGTGAGTTTGATTAAATTATTTTTTATGTTTTTCAAGTTTTATTTATAAGATCAGAAGTGGGTATGAAGGCCTTATCCGCTGGAATATCATCTCTGATTCTATAAATTTGAAGGTAGTTTTGTTTAGCGTATTCTATAGCCGTTGTTTTTGTCAAGTTGAGCCGAGACAATGCCTTCTGATAACAAGAGGAAAGGGAGACGTCGTACACGAACTCCCTCGCCTCTTAAGGGTAGACAAGATTTTGCAGAGGCTTCGAGATCTGGAGGAGCGGACGCGTGGGAATAAGCTGCGAGCTGCTTTGGCGAGCCCGGGGTCCTGCCACGCCGTGGTCATGCCGAGCAGGCCGCCGCCAGACGTGGAGCCCACCACAACACCTGCCCGCGCACCCTCAGCGTCTACAGCCCCAACGCAAGAGTTTCCTGCCGCGTAGCTGAACGCCTTTTAGATGCCATGATGACACTCCCGGTGAGATCTAACCAATATTTTGTTTCTGATTTTGATCATAGTGTTCTTGATGTCGACACGTGGTGCAATGAAGTAGATAAAGCTCGATCGCATAATCGTTGGCAGGATGGTGAATGCCTTGCTCACGTAGGTCGTTGCCTTAAGGGGGAAGCTCGTAACTAGCTTAGCGACTGTACAAGCACCACACGTACATGGTCTAATTTCAAATTGGAGTTAAAAACGATCATACACGTAAATTTTGCCCTAAACGACCCAAATCTGATGAAAACAACACGAATAGCTCTTCAAAAAAACCCAGTCCAGGCAAATGTGGTTTTTGCTAGAATATAGGTCACACTGAAAGTCAGTGTTTTGCTTTGAAACGTGCTGGAAAATAAGTAAGTTCAGTTAAATTTTGTCGTGAAAATGAGGGTGAACGTAAAAACACATGACGACATTACCGATACAATTAAATAATATCACGTTAGAAGTTGATTATATGTTGTGGATAAAAGCCATATAAACGTTCCCGTAATTATTGGTACCGATGTTCTAAATAGAAAAGGTGTTGCGTACACTCGTACCGGTGATTCGCAATATATTGTTCATAGTAGTGATTTTGTGAATAATATTACGCGGGTAGATCCATTATTGCTTTTGGACAATATATCAACGCGTGTTACCGGGCAAGATTGGGAACAGTTGTTAAGCGTGTTGAACAAATATTCTGATTACTTTTTAAGTGGTACAGCTACCTCCATCAGTTACGGAGAGTAAAATGCAGATTAAGTTGAATAGTGTTATGCCGATTTATTACCGACCATACAAATAGTCTTATGACGAGAACATGCGCGTTCGTACTAGAATCTTTAATAAAAGCCAGGTTGTCTATAGTGTAGTTTCCTAACTAGCGAAATAGAATACTTGGGTAGAATAATCAGTCAGTCAAAGTCAAAGTCAAAGCACTTTATTTCAAGTAGGCCAGTTACAGGCACTTTTGAATTGTCAAAAGACAAAATAAAATATTACAAAATTATGGTGCTACAGTCCCAGTCACAAGACATAATAACTGTGAAAGTACCGTAGATGCCCATTCCAATGCGTAGATCTCTATGGAGAAGAACGGGCAAGAAACTCCATGAACACTCTTTTTCAATTAGGTAATTATTACAAATCATTTGTTACATCATTCATGTTGAGATTACACATTATGTGAGAACGATGTAGAAAGTTAAAAGTGTCCATAGTAAATATAAAAAGACAATTCTGAAATAAAATTAGAATCAATTAAAATAAACCATGGCAGCTAAGAGATGACCAGTCCCAACCGACAGCGCCCGTTCACGAACATGACACATGTATCAGCACCATTCAGCTCGACCATTTTGAAGGGAGCTAAATGATCCGACACACGCGCCACCATCGGCGAGACATTTGAGTGGGCATGACAGGTTAGACCGAGCGGCTTGTGTAGGTCGCCAAGACCGAGTAACGTTAAGCAAGTTCGCCAATTCATGGGCCTGGCTGGCTATTTTCGGCGGTATATTCAGAGTTACTCAATTAAGACTGCTTGGCTGCTTTAACTCGAAAGGGTGTTGTTTTTAATTGGAGCGATGAACATGAAAAGTTAGGCAGGAAATTATTTCGTATTTGACTAGTGAGCCCCTATTAGCAATATTCGATCCTGATTTACTCAGTTACATACTGACGCGAGTGCGATAGGTTACGGCGGTATTTTGATACAAATAGACAAAGACGGTCGTAAGCGCGTCGTCGCAAATTTTAGTAAACTGACGGTAGGTGCAGAATCGAAATACCGTAGTTATGTGCTCGAGACTCTAGCCATCGTAAAGTCATTGCAACATTTTCGTGAATACCTTGTTGCTAAACATTTTACGGTAATAACCGACTGTAACGCGTTAACAACGACAAAACTTAAGTAGGATCTTCAGCCGAGTGTAGCGTGCTGGTGGATCTGTGCTGGACTTCGACTTTGCCTTAGAATACCGCAAGGATTGTTTAATGCCTCACGTAGATCATTTGCGTTTTATTACGGTTAATGTCATAAATACCGTTCAGAAACCTCTTAATTGGGCACAGATAGCTCGGGTGGGTGGCAAAGAAACGTTTTCATTATTAGAAAAGTTAAATAACGGTGTGTCAGATTCAATTTGCTATGAAAAACGTAACGACCTTTTGTATTATAAGTAATGTGTTGAGGGCGAGCATGAGCGTTACCTATGTTATTTCCCTAAAGTGTTTCGTTTATTTTTGTTACGTGTATTCCACAACGAACATGAACACTTGGGTAAAGAGACAAAACTAATGATTTGATTCTCTAAACACTTGGTTCCCGGGTTTGAGATTGTGGATTGATGACATTTTTACTAAATAAGTGTCGTACACTTTGTCGTATGCATATCGCATAAACAAGTACCCTGTGCACCCTTACAGCTGATACCTTTTGGCAAAATAATCCAATACCGTTTAGTACTGTACATGCTGATGTACTCGGTCCACAGTGGATACGTAAACAAAATATTGTTTGTTTTTGTTTGTTCAGACGGGATTGTGTCGGATGAGTTAATGCGAGTGATAACTCAAACTAGGTATATCTTTGTTTGGCACTTTTAAACGACTCGTGTGCGACCACAGTCGGATGTTTAATAACCATAATTTCGTATATTGGTTATGGTCGTTAAAAGGTCTCAAAGTACTGAGAAGCCCGATTGTGGCATGAGAGGCCCATATAGGGTTGTGAGTGTTCTACCTAACGATAGGTATGAACTAAAATTGCTAGCTGGTTCGTATGACAAAACCAGTCGAGCAGCTGCTGGGTTCATGGTGTTGTGGCGTGGAGAGTGGATTCCTGACACTTGCGCTGGTTTCTTTGAAAGTTAGTTGAGAACTTTCATTGGTTATTGTTTTTGTTGTATGCACCCAGCATTTGCTTACACTTTTAAACTATATGTACCAAACAATCACCGATTGCCTTTGTTGTTTTTTTTGTTGTTGTGTGCCGAGGCTCATGTAAATCCTGAGTGCACGTGGTCTTGAGTGGCACAGACTGTGGACTGTACTATTGAGAGTGCAGCCCATGGTGCAGGTATCGAGGTTGATGTCGGTGGGGCCCATGCTGACTATAGACTGAGTGTAAATCCTGAAGTAGGTCTCATGGTTGACCTGCTGTAACCAATGTAATTCCTGATGCGCGCATGGTATTTGGTGTGGGAATATGACCTGAGTAAACCCTGCTCGGTATGTGAAAAGTCGTTGCGTGCGACTCTGTTTTGAAGTGCAAAGTATTTGTGTTGTTCGGTACATAAAGTCACTGCTATTTGAATTGCAACTAGTTTGCTATCTTGTGTAATAGCTTAAACCATGTGATCTATAATATGTGCATTGTGGTTACAGGCTGTGATGAACACCAAGCTGAGGACAAAGGTGCTGCAGCTGGTCCATCATCGAGAGCTGAAGGCGATGGTGTTGTAGCTGGTACATCATCGAGAGCTGAAGAAGGCTGCGAGGACGCTGCCATGTCAGGAGAAGCCGTATTAGATGACAACACTGAAGACTCCCCACCAGCCAGCGCGGCTACGCGTTTAAAAGGCAGGAGCCTGCGTGGACTCGTCCATTTTCTCCATCGGTCGTAGACCTGCCTATAGCATTGCTTCTCCGCTCATTTCGTGTCGATTTATTTTTACTGTAATTGTAATTTGTGAGTTTGATTAAATTATTTTTTATGTTTTTCAAGTTTTATTTATAAGAATATATTATTAACAATATAGGTATATAATATCGATCAAAATAGGCACTCACCTTCAAAGTTTGTTATAGTGTCTTCAGATAGTCCCCATTCTGTTAAATATTCGGCGACCCCCAAGTTTAAGTCTTCTTCTTCCATTGCGAGGGAAGCGACTTTAGCGACTACTCACTAGCCCGGCGGCCTAAAATTAATAAATGAACGCAACGCAGACGCTGAGACGCTCGCCAAGTCGCCACGCGCACGCGCGCTCTAGTCTGAGCAAGTGCGCAGCCGCGGTGGCGGCGACGCGAGGGCTAGGGTTGCCAACCGTACTTTATTATAAAGTGAAAATAATTTCATTAGAGATGACGTTTTTGACGATAATGCTAGCACTAGCAGTAGTAGCAGTGGTAATAGGAAAAGAAAACGAATGCAAAACTATAAGCCGCTGTGGGAAGCGGAATACCCCTGGATCAAAAGTGCTGGATAGCTTAAACAATGAAATAATCTTTATAAATGAAATTAGGGAGAAAATCTATAGTATGTAGTACTATTAAAGATTCTTGTGCAGCGAAGGAATGGCAATCCATTTTTAGGGTTCCGTACCTCAATCGGAAAAAACGGCACCCTTTATCTCGAGAACGCGTAGTATCGAGTTCAAATTATACTCAAGTCTACGGTCCCTTGAAGCTGTGAAAAAAATCATACTTCTACGTTAATGTAAAAAAGCCGTTTATGTCGCAAAACACATAAATTTCGACATTCTCGAGGGAATCAAAATGATAGACCCGTTGACCTAGAAATATGAAATTTGGCAAGTAATATCGTCACATACTACAAGTACTTAGAAAAATCTGAAAACTATACATTAGTAATTACATCATAATAAATTTAGTCCTTTTTAAACATTATATTTGGAGAACTCAGTTGCGTTAAGCACCTCGTTTTTATGCGGCGTCATACATTTAAGATGGAATAAGTGAAAGTTTGTACGGGGAACCCTAGGTGCGCGAGTCAGACTCGCACTTGGCCGGTTTTTTTTTTCCGAGGAAATACTTTTCCAAACATACTTAAAGTGGTGTCACGATTACTGTGCGTTCCCGCCACTTCAGAATTTACAGAAAAGGTGTTTTCTGTATTTAATACGAAGTGGCGTGACGACAGAACTAAAGCTTCTATTAAGCTTATACGCAATTATTTATTTTTTTGCGTTCCGCGTACCATGTTTAGATGCCATAAATATATTTAAAGCAGATACGAAATTGTTATTAGCTGAAAAATAAAACATAAATTTGTATAAAACAAATATAGTACATTGTTTAACGAATTTTTCATCATATTTGCGAGGAAATAAATAACTACAAAAACTACAACCGCACCAATCAAGAATTTTCGAAATTAACAACTTCACTTCCAGATCAGAATATTTTATCCGTCAAAGAAAAAGGTGGCAACCCTACGGCAGAGGTCGCAAACAAAGGTGACAGAAGTACAGGACTAGTAGGTAGGATGGAAATGGAACTACCTATATTGCGTATGGTTTTGTAAATTCTACGATTCTGTTTAGTAATTTTAACATTTTTTAACCACAGCGACAAGTACCTAGGTTACTTATAGATACTGTTTAATGTTTCGTATTAATATGGTTGTTGGAGAAAATAATATGACTTTGTGCGGCGTGAAAGGTGAAAGTTGTAATAACCAAAGCAAGATATAATGTTATTAGGTACAAGCATTTTATTAATTTAATTTGCAATGTACCTATATATGTACCTATGTATGTTTCTTCGGGTGGAATCTTGCAACGCAATTTTGAAGTAGGTAGATATCCTCAACCGATTGAGCTGAAATTTGGCAATACAATAATATGGTTGGTACCATGGGGCTGGTCTGATGATGGAGCCGGAAGTTGGCCTTAGGAACTCTGTAATAAATAAAACAATCGTACCGAATTTGGGCTCTTCAGAATCTCTTGGTGAGCAATTGCTGGATGTTTAAAGAAAAGTACCTACAGTTGGCTATAAAAGCTTGTCACAAAAATATTTTTTTTGACAGAAACTTAATCACCGACAAGTAAAGACAAAACGATTCATTAATCACTACATAGTTCATTAAAACAAAATCGCTGCCCGCTGTCTATGTAGGTAATTAGGTAGGTACCTGCTTAGATCTTTAAAAAAACGCAACGGATTTTGATGTGGTTTTTAGGGTTCCGTACCCAATGGGTAAAAACGGGACCCTATTACTAAGATCCGCGATCCGTCTGTCTGTCTGTCTGTCTTTCCATCTGTCACCAGGCTACAGCCTGTCTAGAACTGTCTAGCTATCACCGTTCATGAGGTGTACCTCATGAATGGTTATAGCTAGACAGTTGAAATTTTCACAGATGATGTATTTCTGTTGCCGCTATAACAACAAATACTAAAAACAGAATAAAATAAATATTTAAGTGGGGCTCCCATACAACAAACGTGATTTTTTTGCCGTTTTTTGCTATAATGGTACGGAACCCTTCGTGCGCGAGTCCGGCTCGCACTTGGCCGGTTTTTTTTTATAATAGATAAGTGATTCAAGAGTAAGGTTTATATTTATCATAAATAGGTAGGTAGGTATGTAGTGTCAATTTGGACTCACAAATTACACTTCGAATGTATAAAAAACCAGCTGATAGAAAGTGATCTCTTCCAGACAGCCTTTACCACAGAATAGATAATTTATAGCGCCTTTACTTTACTACTTCTAATACCTACTACTAACTTTATTATTGTTAGGTACAGTTGAAATTCTTCGCTCGGTCGCATGTTTATAAATTTCTAATGGATTTTGAATCTTATAAAGTTAACAATAAACGTGCTATTCGAACGGTCTGTTTTGGTACAACTTAAGTACCTACCTACAGTACCTACATAACTACTTCGTATATTAATGAACAAATGAAATGAGAGTGTGGTGGCCCCATAGAAATATAAAATACAGGTAAAGACGTCTTACAGGCTTGCAAAATTGCAAGGATAAAGGTCAAATAGATCTTAAGTTATTGGGGGGTCAAAAGTGGACCGAAATGATTCACAAAACACAGTAACAATGATAAAATCAACCAAACTACCTATATTGATGTGATTTGTTTTAGTTAAATGTACAATACTGGTCAGTCGTTTAAAATATAAGTCTGATGATAGCGATTGCAGCGCCACTTTGCATCAGCAGTAGATTTTTAGGGTTCCGTCCTTGAAGGGTGTTGTCGGCGACGAGACACCATCTGTAAGCTAAAGTAGGTAAAATGACGAAATTTAGGTATTACCTACTTGTGCAAAAAACCTTAAGTACATAAGTAAAGTATATAAGAACTGTATATAAAGTGTTAGTTAAGTAGATCTAATAAGATTTCAATCAACAAGCAAGAATATCGAAACAAGTTGTAAGCAAATGACAAGTACTCAGTAGGTAATGAATGATTAATTCTTGTTAGATACTAATTAGAGAGTAGTAATTGTTTTGTTTTATGTCTAATTAGCATGTGCAAGAGCACGTACTCCTAATCTGAACGTTAAAAGTTGTAAAACATAGTTTTTTGACGAAGTGATAAGAGATATCATACACGCGGATAATTACGCGAGGAATTTGAAAACATGATGTTTTGTTTATGAAGATATTTGTGTAAGGTGGGTGTCAAATGAAAGGTCTTGCTCTAAAACTAATTAATCTGCTTGTTTCATGAGAATCGGTCCACGCGTTTTCAAGATATTCGCATTGCTTTGAAATCAAAATGTAAACAAACCAAATATTTTTATGTTTTTGTTCTAGAAACTTTTTTGCTATTGTAAAATGTGTTAATATTATTGTTTTAAAAGTAGTACGTGGTCAAAACCTATCTTTTAAGCCTAAATATGTAGCAGTTTTGTTGAAATTTGAATAAATTACACAGCTCCAAAGATTTCGGCTAAGTGAAAATTAAAGTAAAAATGGTCTCAAAACGCGCGGGCGTCAATTTGGGAACAACGGGCCATTTATAAGACGGGCTACCGGCCCAGTGAAGTCAGTCGCAGACTCGCAGCTCAGCCACCGAAGAGGCAACAACTAGAAGAACAGCCGAAATCTGCGGAACGATTTTCAAGAAAATCCGCCTTTTATTTCTTTATCTGTCATAAACGTGGGTCCTTGGGTAGTCCTAGTACAACCCTACGCATTCAGGGGTGCGTGGTGACGTGTGCCACCAGCGGAGTCGCAAGGCTCAGGAAACGCACGTCAAACATAGGTGGGATACTTTCCCAGGGGGCGTGGGTACTTACAACACCCAGACACCAAACCGCCACCGCAACAGGTGTCAAACGGAACCATAATCATAAACAATTAATTATTTTCAAGTATACAATTTTACAGTGAGACCATTCTTAGCTAGTTGAAATTTTCACATAAGTACTAAGAACCGATATGGCGGACAAATCGTTAAATAATAAAAAACCGGACAAGTGCGATTTAAACTCGCATGGAGAGGGTTCCGTCCGTATGACCCTATAATTAGAATTCATTCATTTACGTAACACGTCCGTCTTTGGGTCCCCGACTTACATAATTATGTGTACTTACCAAATTGCATCCCAATTGGTTCAGTGGTTTCGGAGGAAATTGGCTGTGACAGATGGATGGACAGGCAGACACACGAGTGATCCTATAAGGGTTCCGTTCTTTCCTTTTGAGGTACGGAACTCTAAAAATATAAATAATTAAAAAAATAAGGGGGGGTCTTCCTCTAGAGTAGATTATAGGGCATAATTCAACAAATAATAAAAACTAGTCAAGCGTAATACTTACTTATTTTTAAATAAACATGTAAAAATTATAAATTGTTGGTACGGAACCCTCGGTGCGCGAGTTTGACTCGCACTTAACCGAATATTTTTTATCAAATGAGTCTGCTACTCATTCATTACCAACTGTCCCGGTAAATATAGCTAACTATAAATTGCTTTGAAACTAACATAGTAACAATGATACAATCAACCGAATGGTTGTGACTTGTTCTACATAATGTACAATGTTCTTTGTTAATTTACACCATGAACTCTTGTAGGGACTATATTTTGACCTCAACCTTTTTAGTTTTGTAGGTTCAACTGCGAGGTCTTGTTACATTTATCATATTATGTTTATGATAAAATCAGCCAAACCAAATTGTTGAGATTTTTTTGGTAAAATGTACAATATTCTTTGTTAATTTACACCATGAACTCTGGTAGGGAGTCATATTTTTATGATATACTCGTAATCAACCAAACCAAATTTTTGAAAGGACGATTACCATTTTTGCCCTTTAAATCACTATCAGTACATAGTATAAAACAAAGTCGCTTCCCTCTGTCCGTCCCTATTTATGCTTATATCTTTAAAACTCCGCAACTGATTATGATGCGGTTTTTTTAATAGATAGGGTGATTCAAGAGGAAGGTTTATACGTATAATAAAGGAGGGCAAAAGTTAGTATATAATATATGTCAGGGCAAAAATTAACGGTTACAGTAAATTAAAAATGTAGGCATCCTTAATTATTGCCATTTTGATTTTTGGGATACATGTAAAACTAATTAAAGCTGGGGTTTATTATTCACTGATAAAACATAATTAACACGTTTCCGGTTTGCAATTAATAGTGAAAATTATTCAAACATATTTTTGGGGGACTAATAAGTTAGGTAAATCTCTTTACATAAAAATATGAAAGAACTAGGTTTGTATTTTGTTGACTATGTAAACGTCTATTCTGTGAACAAAAACGGCTAACCGCAGTCTACCTACAACATTAAAGTCTATGGGTTATTCAGGTGGCTCTCAACCCTTTGTCTAGAAATAATTCGCAAATTGTTTGGGCACATTATCGATCCAACCAGTACTGCCTCGAAAGAAAAATCTACTACTGCTATGTCTGAGGCATCCTTCCTTCTACTATTTGCATTTCACTGCTTAGAGGCATCAAATCGCCTTTCGTTTATCGAAAATGTTTTCTAAGAAAACTATTCTAATGGAACCAATTATTCATAAAGACGCCTACAAAAAAAGTAGCGGCAAAAACACTGTAACGTGTGAGATCTTATTAATGTAAATGGGGGCTTTTTTAATTAAACACATTACACACTATAAAGACATACAGCTTTCAATGAAATAAAAGAAAATAAAGCTCAATCTATAAATTAACTTTGTAGTCGGCAATTTTTGACAGGGCACGCGTTCATACTTCATACTAATTTGGTCATCGTCCTTTGTTTAATAAAACGTACAATATTCTTTGTTAATTTACACCGTAAACTCTGGTAGGGACTATATTTTGATCGCAACCTATGTAGTTTTGTAAGTTCACCCGCGAAGTCTTGTTATATTTATCATATTATAATGATAAAATCAACCAGACTAAATTGTTGACATTTGTTTGGTAAAATGTACAATACTCTTTGTTAATATACACCGTAAACTCTGGTAGGGACTATATTTTGATCGCAACCTATGTAGTTTTGTAAGTTCCACCGCGAGGTCTTGTTATATTTATCATATTTTTATGATAAAATCAATTAGACTAAATTGTTGAGATTTGTTTGGTAAAATGTACAATATTCTTTGTTAATATACACCGTAAACTCTGGTAGGGACTATATTTTGATAGCAACCTATGTAGTTTTGTAAGTTCCACCGCGAGGTCTTGTTATATTTATCATATTTTTATGATAAAATCAACCAGACTAAATTGTTGACATTTATTTGGTAAAATCTACAATACTCTTTGGTAATTTACACCGTAAACTCTGGTAGGGACTATATTTTGATCGCAACCTATGTAGTTTTGTAAGTTCAACCGCGAGGTCTTGTTATATTTATCATATTTTTATGATAAAATCAACCAGACTAAATTGTTGACATTTGTTTGGTAAAATGTACAATACTCTTTGTTAATATACACCGTAAACTCTGGTAGGGACTATATTTTGATCGCAACCTATGTAGTTTTGTAAGTTCCACCGCGAGGTCTTGTTATATTTATCATATTTTTTAAATAAAATCAACCAGACTAAATTGTTGAGATTTGTTTGGTAAAATGTACAATATTCTTTGTTGATTTACATCATAACTCTGGTACCAACTTCAACCTTTTTAGTTTTGTAAATTCAATAGCGAGGTTTTGTTATATTTATCGTAGTTTCCTTGTAATTCAGCCAACCTTTGCTAATTTGGTAAATCCAACAAACCTTTTTTTTCAGTGCGGGAATATGATCCCTCGGAATAATTTTCGACGTTCATGCTAGCGAAGCCGCTGGCAGAAGAAGCTAGTTTATCAATAAATTGGTATTTGTTCGTAAAATATATATAATAATAAATATTTTCTCAAACATGCTTGGAAATTTGAACATTATTTTGACAACCTTCTTCGAGATAAATCGAAATTTCAGTATTGGCAAAATACATGCGAGCAGCGGCCGGCAAAAGTTGTATGAAAATCCATATCTGTCGTGTCTAGCGGCCAAATAAATTACATAGTAAACTCATATCTGTCGTGTTATTTAAAAATGGAACGATCTTTTACTCCGAAGCATGGCAACTAAGGAGGTAACTAACTTATCAAAGATTTTAATTAAATTTCGAACTGGCTTGCAAATAGAACGCTGTTTATTGAAGAAAAAAACAAAAGAACACTTTAACGCGGAAACAATTATTGTTGTTCGTCATTGATTTTGACAAAATGAGTTCTAGGTATTACTTAGTTTTAATTTCCGCGCATTATTTGAGAAAAGTACTATACAAGCCTTGGCCACAACTAGGCATTGATGGACTTACGTATGTGTTACACGTTCGTCCATCAATGCCTCTTTTGCTGGCCGCTGCAGTAATGTACTATATCACCAAAAAAGGTCAATGGGAAGTTTAAAAATTCTTCGGAACAAAATGTGTGACAGACGACGGACAGACAGACAGATAGACACGTGAGTGACAGCAATAGGGCTCCGTTTGAACCCTTCGGGTACGGAACCCTATACAATATAATCTACCTAGCAAAAGGCTAGGCAGATATTGAGTTCGGTTGGATTTCAGTCCAACGAAATGCAGTACCAAAATCACATTTCTTTTTTTATTTAACATAGGCCTACATGGGCACTTATAAAACGTAGACAAAAGGTGCACGGTTCGGGTTTGTCGTTTCATATGGAGAAGAACCGGCAAGAAAATCCATGGTTACTCTTTTAAAAAAATTGTGTTTACAATATTTCCATGTTACAGCATTAGTACTTGGATATGGGGGGACAACGTAGGCCCGATAATAAGTCGTACGAATTTGAAAAACAACAAAATACCACCATAAATTCCAGTATTCTACATGGAGCCACTGGCCATCTGACCTCCTCAAACCATTTACTGAAGGTCTACTGTGTCCTTCAGTAAATGGTTTGATACCTCCATAAGATGAATTGTCAAAAGAGCTTCTGACTACCAGTAACGACTGTCAAAGACCTACGAATAATAGTCTATATTATGTAGGTACAAATTATGCTTCTAAAATTAGCCTTGCTATTTCAGCCAACTAAAATTGGTGACGTTTTAATAACCCAATTAGCTAAATTAGTTTGAGGTCATGTGGGAGTAGACCCATTATCTAATTAATATTGTTGATTAGTTCATTGCTCGGAACTAAATTTAATAATTTGTTCATTAATAATATCATCATTATTTCAGCGAAAAGACGCCCACTGCTGGACATAGGCCTCTCCTAAGCGCACTGATTGCACACTGATCGGTCACGTGCGTCTCGCATCCACCAGACTCCCGCAACCTTGACTAAGTCGTCGCTCCACCTAGTGGGAGGCCTTCCAACGCAACGTCTTCCAGTTCGCGGTCGCTGCTCCAGAACTTTTCGGCTCCATCGGCCATCCGTTCTGCGAGCAATGTGCCCTGCCCACTGCCACTTAAGTTTGGAAATTATTCGGGATAAGTCGGTAACCTTGGTTCTCTTGCGGATTTCTTAATTTCTGATTCGATCACGCAAGGCTCCAAGCATAGCTCTCTTCATTGACGGTTGGGTGACTTGAAGCCTTCTGATGAGGCCCATTATAAATGACCACGTTTCGGTTCCACTGGTCATAGACACTGTGGTAAGTTGGACGAGAAGATACCGCGCCACTTCCCGAACGCTGCCTAGCCGAGTCGGTTTCGACGGTTGACCTCTTTCTCGAAGTTGGACCTGCCTAACTGGATCGTTTGTCCCAGGCAGAGATAATCGTCCACAACTTCGAGCATAGAGCCTCCGACCTTGATAGGGGTGGGTGCAACATAAGCATTCAATATCACCATGGCTTTGTTCATGTTCATTTTAAGACCCACTCTTTCGGAAGCTCCACTGAGGTCATCTAGCATTGTACTGAGGTCCTCCATGGACTCAGCCATGACCATTATATCGTCGGCAAACCGAAGATGAGTGATGTACTGACGTTGACGTTGATGCCTAGCCCTCTCTAGTCCTTAAGCCAACATAAAAAAGAAAGCTTTCTCTCCTGATCGAAATAAAATTACCTAATAATAATTAACCTGACAATACTGAGCACTAAGTAAACAAATTCTTTAATTTACCTTAGCCATTACATTGAAAATTAAAAAAATTCTAAGAAAGCTTTCGTCAAATAAGAACGGTTCCATCCGCTCACTCAAACAATAAGACTTGAAGTATATTTGACGAGACAGTGCGCAGTGGAAGAAGTATATGAGGCGTTTAATTAAATTTGACGCGTGTTCGGTTTAATTAGAAAACGTGAGGTACTTAGGTTGGAACAAAAGATGTACCTTTGTAAATAGGTTGGTATGTTTGAAGATATTATGTAGCCGTTCTTCTGTTGGCAAGTGGATTGGTTACCAATTGTAATTTAAATTTGTGTTTGTCAAGTGCTGGGGCGTTAAATTGAGGATGTTTTGAGAAATTGATGAGACTGTGCACGTGCTAAGCTATTCATAAACTATAATCATCATCTGCATAGCTTTTTCCCAACTATATTGGGGTCGGCTACCAGTCTTACCGGATTCAGCTAAGTACCAGTGTTTTTACATGGAGCGACTGCCTATCTGACCTCCACAACCCAGTAACTGGGTAACACGGTACCCCTTGGCAAGACTGGTGTCAGATCTCAAGCTTCTGACTACCTATAACGACTGTCAAAGATCTTCAAATGACAGCCGGGACCAACGGCTTAACGTGCTTGCCGAGGCACGGAGGAAACTCGGTGTGTTGAAATGGTCACCCATCCACGGACCGACCTCGTCAAGCGTTGCTTAACCTTGATGATCGACCCGTGCGGCTGTTATTATTTAGCCACCAGCTCCTCATTCATAAACTATAATAATGGGAAGTAATTAATATGATATACTTACCAAGGCATAACGTATTAATTATGTAAGGAAATGATTACTTACTTACAGACCTATCATTTCTTTAATTTGAATTTACCCGCGCTCCGCGCTCGTTCAAGCGCGAGTGAGAATGACCGATAACATAGATTGTATGAAGGTAGGAATGAATGACTGACTGAGGTGAACTGACACTACAGTGTTCTGTATGTCATTGTAATTTGGAGGTTATGAAAAATTATATAATACACGAAGGATTTAAAGGAGACGATACTTGTGAAATAATAAGCTTTGAATGTTGTTTCTTTATTTACAGGTAAAGTAATATTTTGTAAAGCAGTTAGTTCCTACTTTCTTTATAAAATAATATTTTGTAAAACAATAAAAAACTTTACTTACAGAAACGCAGTCGAGTTTACTTACAATTATCTTTTAATTATTTTATCTCCAAGATAGGATAGATGGACCCCTTTTCCGCACTTAGACTCGCGTTTGGTCCGTTGTGCAGGTCTACTCTCTACTCTCGTTAAGTTTATTTTAGACATATATTCGCCGAATGTTGATTAATATACAATATTATTCGTTATTCAACGAATAACAAAAAAGAAAAACGAATTATGTCGAATACCGAATAATAGCGAGTATTTGTGGCAATGAATAATTGGAAATGGATTCAATTATGATAATTTATAGGTAAATAACGCTAGTCATGCGTAAATGCCTTTATGCAGATTTAGCTACGGCCGGCGTGTTTGTTTTGCTAGCGGAAATAATAAACTTTGCAGTATCGTTAAATGGATAATTATTTGGATAATATAGACAATGACGCGTTATATATTGCAATATGTTTCAATATATCTATAGATCGTCATTGCTATGAAGTAACTCGTTTAGAATCTGAAGCCCAAGAACAATTAGATAGGTAGGTTAAGTATTTTAACGGTTTTATTGGAGTAAAACACTCATGTTAAGGAATTAATACATGTGTATTAGTTTAGATCCATAGGCTGACCGGCAATATTGCATATTATATTTATTTATTTATGACTTCATGCACAAAAGGTACAAAGGCGGACTTAATGCCTTAGGCATTCTCTACCAGTCAACCTAGGGTGGTGAAGAGATAACATGACAGGTGCATTGTTTAAACAATTAAAATAAAACCAGTTATTATATAACGTACTAAAATAGGTAAAATACACGTAAATATATATTGAAAATAATATATACTTATATAAATATATATATTTATAAAGTAACAGAAAAGAAGAAAGTGAGATGACTCTGCTTAGTCGTTTTGAAAGTAAATCCACAATTTCCCCTCGAATGCATACCGACTGGTGGCCTTCCTCTCGGGGGGAAGTGCATTCCAAAGAAGAATGGACTGTATATGAAAACAAATGAACAAAATCGGTAGTATGAGAAGGACAGAGTAAGAGGAGATTATTATCTCTATATATATAAGAAAGCAAATGCCGAGCATGTGAAGAACATAGATATTGAACGTTAGACATAAGATAGGAAGGAGGGGTGGGCGAATTGATTACGGAGAAAAGTGTGGTCAAACCGTGTAAACATCTCTGGCGAATGGGCAGCCATTAGCCAACTCAGACCTGTAGTTCGAAATATGGTCATATTAATATAATTTTAGAAATTATTCAGGAATGAAATGCATGTAATGATATTTACAGTAAATAGACAGGGATAATTTGATCCACCGCTACCTCAGAAACGTCAGGTTCTTACTATAGATTATATTTTTTCTAGTTTGCACAACGTAGCTTCCAGCTATCGTATGATATTGTAATCAGGTGTTACCTCCTTACCTCTGAGGTTCACCTCTACCTCTTTTAGAGCTGGCAACAGAATATTAAGTTTTGGATGATTAATCATATTTGGAACGCTAGGAATATTTGAAGATGTTTTTGTTTCGTTTTCCATGTCACTTCTATAAAAGACACCTCTGAAGACTTTATGAAAATATCGTCTTTAATATAACTCCCACAAGCTACGGCCCTGTCGATATTATCAGTTTACGAAAACTTACTGACTTTTCATTCATCCAGTTTCTACTACAATCTACAATCTGTTCATTATTACTGATAAGGTAATAATGAACAGATTGTACCGATAACATCAAATTTTGACCTTTGAACAGAGTTCCGATATCTTAGTAAATTCTTTTCTGTAGTCTATATATAGCTCAGGCAAGACTCTACGACATGTCCAACGTAGATATGTACCTACCTGTTATTTACTAATGATTGAAATTACTTTCGTGCAATCAACTCAGTTTCTTTTGTATAACTTCCGTCTGGGGAAATCGAAGTGTCATGTCGGACTTCTACTGATATCGTGGGGCAACCCCGAGTGAACTAACTCAGCAGTCCACTACTGGACTCCGCAAGCTGCGTCACCACACCCGGTCCTCCGTCTTCTGCATCCAGCTTATCCCAGAAACTTTTGAATTACTTGCGAATACTAAGAATCAATTAGAGAGAGGAGCTCGTGGCTAAATAATAACAGCCGCACGGGTCGATCATCAAGGTTAATCAACGCTTGACGAGGTAGGTCCGTGGATGGGTGACCATTTCAACATACCGAGATTCCTCCGTGCCTCAGAAAGCACGTTAAGCCGTTGATCCCGGCTGTCATTTAAAGATCTTTGACAGTCGTTTCGGGTAGTCAGAAGCTTGAGATCTGACACCAGTCTTGCCAAGGGGTACCCCGTGTTACCCAGTTACTGGTTTGTGGAGGTCAGATAGGCAGTTGCTCCATGTAAAACACTGGTACTTAGCTGAATCCGGTAAGACTGGAAGCCGACCCCAATATAGTTGGGAAAAGGCTAGGCAGATGATGACTAAGAATCAATTAGAGTAATAGGTAAAAAATACTACAAGAGTTTTGCAAAACTTTTCCGACGAAAATAGACGAAAAGCCACAAAATCTTACCACTCGAGTCTCAATACAATAAATTATAATCCATACTAACTAATATTATAAATGGGAAGGTGACTGTTTTCACGCCTAAACCACCGTATCAATTTTTAGATGAAGTTTGGTATTGAGATAAAATGTACCTTGAAGAAGGTCATAGAATTATCCCGGAAGTACATTCCATACATACATATCCTTTGGGATAATATCCAACTATAAAGCAGACGAAGCCTCTGGCTGAAACTAGTTTCCTATAAAGAGACTCCAAACTCAAATCATCGCTACGAAAATAGACGAGAACTCTATTCACAAAAAATCTAAACACTCGAATCTCGGATGCTCGGCACAATAATCTCGAATACTTGAAAAAGTTTTTATGAAAAAGGTTTGTACTTATATTTGATTCGAATCCAAAAGCAAGTTGTTTGATCAAGTTCGGGAGGCTGAAAGGTCATGCGAGGACGGGTGACATTAGTGAAAGTCTCGGGTTTCAGTATGTACATTTGTCGTTATGAGAAATAATTTGTTTGTACCATTTCAATACCAGTAATGTCTACTTGATTCAGTCGCAATAACAACGAAAATACTCTTGAGTTATGTCAATAAATAATAAAATACGATTCGAGGTGGATTCGTATTGGACATGATTTGGAATGTGAGCTTAAGCCATCCAGAATCTAATTTTAAAATTTTAAAATTAGAAATCGTTTGACCTGTTCAAAATTAGAAATAAAACAAAGCATGGAATGTTTTTGCACGATCAACATTCTGATCTAAAACCACAGCAAAAGAATACCATATTCTGAATCATAAACCTAATTACAACTGACATAGTTTTCTTTCAAAGCTTCATAAAACTACATACTTTAATTCCTGCGGCTCGTTTAATCAAACCAACCGTACCATGGACATACCAGACTTCAAAGACTTTGGCATTATTTGAAAGACTTTGAAACATCCGTTTTCCTTTTAATTACTGACCAAATTACCCGCATGATCTCATGAATAAACCAAAGCATAAACATTTTTGCTATAAAAGATACCAAAATTCTGGTTTTTATATAAAACTGATATAAAAATGTTTATTATAGTCATTCGGTTTAGGATAGTTGGGTTGATAGTTAAAATCTTGTTTTATTTTTGTAACTGTCTTGTTTTGCTTTGAAAGTGTGTGTATTAGGCCGCGTTTAAACCTGAATGCAACTAGCATGCAAGTTTAATTTCATTGTAGACAACAAACGAACAATCGAACACAATATACCTCTTCTTCGTCGTATCGATGATTCCAAAATCAAATATATTTTGACCAGAATTCAGCCACGCCAACAGCGTTGTCATTTGCCTCACAAAGGTCTTTTAAGGTGCAGGTGTTTTTGCACAGAGAGCAAGACAAAAGGTGAGGTATTGTTTGGGACGCGGCTCCGCAATCGCACTGTGAGTCATTGGAGTACCCCCATCTAACTAGGTTGTGCCTGCAGCGACCCACCACAGTATACCTCAATAGACCGCAATGTAATGCAACTTTGATGCGAGCTGATTGCAGGTGGAAACGTAGTTTTGGGCTAGATTTTGTCAGCGGCTTCGTCTCTATGATCGTCGAAGATTAATTCCATGAGTACGTAGATACTCCCGGGCGAAAAGATAACTATCCTGTGTTCTATTGCCGGAAAATTTCGTCAAAATTCGTTCACTCATTGAAAGTGTTTGATTGTCGAACATACATGTTGACTTTAATTTTTACCCGACTACGGCGAAGGCAAAATGAAGGGTTATGATTTGAGCAGTTTATGTACAGTACAACTATTTTCTTAATGTCTCTCGGCAATAATTCCGAATACAAACGAATGCTAATTTCCATGTTCATTAATCATTAGATTAATCGTGTATAATAATTTGAATTCAGAACTAGAGTACTTTAGTGTTGTTTTGTTTTGATTTCCGTGTGAAATATATAGAGCTAAAAATAGCAGCCATCCTCCCATCGATCATCATCAATACATATAATAAAAATGTAGAAAAGTAATTTTTGTACTTCGAAAAAAAATCCAAAAATAAATTGCCAGGGTGTCAAAGGATAACCAACAGAACCCATATCCAGCATTTTTGGAATTTTTGTCTGTTTGTCTCTTTATTTGTGCACGCATCACGAGAAATATACGAAACCAACGTAGATAACTTATATACATAACATTTTAAGAATTACTTAGTTTTTGTTTCATCGCAATCGGTTCACTCTATAAAAATTTAGACGAATTTAAAGTGTTCAAGAAGTAAAATTATCAAAACACGCAATTCAGATACCCTGACAGTGGAACTCGATATTCGATAGATGGCGTTGTGCATTTGAAGTCATTTTCTGAATGGCGGTGTTAACATTCTCCGCGAAAGAATGAAGACCTTAAAAAAAAAAATTTGGTGGGTAGGTATGTAGGGTAGGCTGGAAGGTAAGTAGGGTAGGGTTGGCAGACAGATGACGGGAGCGAAGCCGCGGGCACAGCTAGTTTTCAAATAAATTTCACTAAATAGGTACTAACAACTCTATATACTTCTAAGTTGATTGACAGCGTCCTGTCACCAAGTGCAAAGGGCAACTGATGAACTGATAGAAATAGAAATCCGAAGACTGACGAAACACGAAGTTTGCCGAGGGACATTAAGAAAATGTTTGTACTGTATGTATGTTTGTATTTACGTATGTTCCTCCGTAGAGCCTACACCATTTATCCGATTGATGAATAAGGTGTCAATCAATTCATTATTATGGCACGGGTAACATAGACAAAAAAAAACCGTAGTCGGGTTACAGTTTTTATTAAACTTTTTTCTTTATAGCTACAACTAACCTTTAATTACAATATTAGCTAAATTAAATTCTCAAGTGCGACTACGAAAAAGCAAATTCGTAAAAAGTTTTCAAAACAAGGAGAAGGCAACACAACTATTTATGAAAAAGCTTCCCCTAAATGCGGTTGCCACTTACAGCATCTCATCTCATCACTTACCCTTTCAAGGAAAATGGCCCTTGAAAACGTATAATGTTAAAAGTAGACTGATAAACATTTCTCTGGGTCAAGGTAAACTTAGGGTAAGCAAGCAAGCAAATATTCTCTCAAAACATGAAATGAGGGTGGAGGTCCTTTATGAATATATTAAATTAGCACCCTTGGTCGTAGAATATTTAATTTTACAGACTAGCCAGGTGCTGTAATTAATACAGAGGGTTTATTGCTATAATTAACTATTTATGATGAAAATAGCCTGTGATATCTTTTACATTATCTTATCTATTCTGTCTGAGATATCACAGGATAACAAAGATTTAAAAACATTACAAACACACTATGTATCTTTGTTCTCAAGTAGGTACTTATTTATTTTCCTTCTTATTCCACTGTAAAGAAATATATGAGGTGTCTAATAGAAAATACACGTAATAAAAATTTCATGATATGAAAATTAAAAAAAAGGTAAAACCTATGGTAATATTAAGCAATAAGATTTTATTAAGACATACTGGCAAATATTCGGCGAAAAAAATTAAAATGCCATTAAAGTTATATTTTTAATATTTCTTTTAATTTCATCAAATGGCTTTAGACATTATTACAAATGACCAGTAATATTTATTAATTTATCAATACTACCTTTTTAGATATAATTTATAACCAACTTCAAAAAAAGAGGAGGTTCTCAATTATTCGACGGAATCTTTTTTCATTTTAAGGGAATTCCCAGGCAGTTCCATGGTCATCAAGTCAGGATCTGCTGACGGGATCCTGCAGAAGTCGAGGGAACTCTTCAAATATTATAGGCATACATACAGCGATTTTGGTATTTTCACTAACAAAATTTTTTACACTCAGAAAGTATCATTTGGTGAAGTGGAACTAATGAAGAAGACCACAGATAGCCACCGGAAATCCTTAATGCTAAGTATTTTACGGGTATAAGATATCTCGAATCGTTAACCGACTATGATGAAGCAAATACTTATAAATAAATGGTACAACCTACTGATGAAAATGGTACCATCAAACTGATCTGATGATGAAGCCGGAAGGTGGGCACTGGAACGCCGAAATAAAACAATGTAACTTAGTCGTGTTTGGGCTTATTGGAATCGTCATGAGATGAAATTTGACTATCCATTATTTTCATGGTAATTGGAGGACCCTAACAAAACTAAAAAGAGATAAATAAAAAAAATGTATATCAAATCAATCAAACCGAATTCCAAAACAAAACACAAAACGAAAAATTACTTTCGGTGTCGAAAAACAGCAAATAATAGGTACCTAAGACAAGTTTTGGAAGTCGGTTTGATTTTTTTGTTAACAATTTTAATATTGAATTAATAAAAAAAAACGTTATAATACCCGATTTTAAAGCCAGTATTGTAATTTAAAAAAAATCTGGTTTACAAAAATTACAACCGACTTCAAAAAACGAAGAAATGAAACAGGAACACCGACTTCCGAAATTAAAGTTATTTTTCACTTTGTAGTGTTTTTGTTTGGAAGTCGGTTGTAATTTTTGTAAAAAAGATTTTTATTTTTCGATTTTTAGTTGTGGTACTTAATGGACCAGTTCTATAGGCTAGGTACCTATAACGCCCAAAGTCAAGCCAGAATAGATTGACCCAATAACATGAAACTTAAACAAACAAAACCGGTGGAATGAGAGTATACCAGGGTGAACTGTTCACACCTGCGTAAGGGGTACGCAGGTGTGAACAGTTCAAAGCGTACCAGTGTGATGTTATGTTATAAAATGGTGTAAACAATAAACAAACATGCGATTGCAGCTATCCCAAGTGATTTGCCGTCATTTATTGAAGAGTTCTGATGTATATCTCCGAAGTTCTTCATCAAATTTTGATGAAAATTAAATGGGACCACATGACAAACCAGCTATTGTATAAAAAAAGAATCATCAAAATCGGTTCACCCAATAAAAAGTTCTGAGGATACATAAATAAAAAATACATTCGAATTGATAACCTCCTCCTTTTTGCGAAGTCGGTTAAAAAAAACAAAAATTCAAATTTATTTAATCAAAAAGTTTTACAAAGTTTTAGCATTGGCCCCAAACTTGGCAAGCCTTTATCTTGGGTACCAAAAAAAAAGTTTAGCCAGATTAGAGCCCCTAATTTGTTCCAGCTGCAGGCAACATATCCTGTCTTTTGAAGAAATAAAAAGCCATCGACATATTTTTCTGTTCAAATTGAGTATTGGACATTATTATGTCAAAATTTGATCAATGTGTGCTTAAGTATGTAGTTTTACAAGAAACATTACTCAGATATGTCTGCTACCGTCCAAATACTAACAGGATAGAGCATCAAAACTGTTTGCAAAAACAGTCCACTACCGCCACCAAGTCGCCAGCGCTCGAAATAATTCGGTTATTTCGATGCAGCAACACTACAACGTATTGTGTCATCCGTTGAAATTCAATCGCTAATTGTGCGTCACATACCATGCATACCAAATTACTGTTTACTCTCATACTCGACATCGTAAATTACACCTTACAGCTACAAAAACATAGGCCAGAATCAGTTGTATGATTCTCCCAATGATCGACGGTCAGCTGTCGAATATTTTGTTCAAATATGTCGCCGAAATCGCCAATTTAATCGATTGTGACAAAGCAGATATTAAAAAAATGCTATGATCATTTGTTGTGTTTGAGACAATGTCAGTATTGTGACAATATTGTCTCAAGTTAGTTCTGTTTGGAATAGAACTCTTGAGACGATAGTAATTAATTGAATTCATTAGATAGTCGTCTGTGACTCAGTTTTGCGTTGTGACCATAAACTGTTTATCATATTTAATATAGTAAACGTCTTCATTTAACCGGTAGTTTGTTCAAAACCACTGATTCGATTGCAAATAACAAATATACACAAACACAAATGCTACAACAGCCTAAAAGTTATAAAAGTGCCTAAAATTAAAATTAGTTTTAGTTTCATAATCCCAATGAAAACAGAACATTTTTTTTATCATTCGAACACGACGGATACCGAAAGTTAGTTTATGAATAAAGTACTAACTAAATCCATGGCTTATGATTATTGAACAATTAATTCAGAAAAAAATTTAAGTATTCAAAAAACGCCAGATTTCTATTTTCAAAAAAATGGAGGTAATAAAAATGATTGTGATAAAAACAAAAGGCGTTTCTTTCTTGTGTGAAGTTTTAAATTAAAATGTAAAATAATTTATCTAAGTTTGTCACAGTTAGTAAGTAAATGTCGCCCGTTTAATGAAAATTCATAAGCTTGCGTACGTCACTGTTATCAAATTTAATATTCATCAAGCTCTGATATTTACTTATAAATAAATACGCATAATTAGAGCGCAAACAGTTTGAATCGAGTGGTCTCCGTATGCGCTTGTGTTGTTATCGTATTTTATTGTTTTTAGAATAAAATAAAAATAACTTACTTATGTGTGTAATTAACAAAGTAAAAATTGTTTTGTACTAACTATAAATCGCTTAAGTGGATTTAGTTTTTATCTATTCATTACCGTGGCAACTTTTCTGGTAAGTATCGTTAATACGAATAGATTAGATTCCAGTAATATTGTGAAAAATGTTGATTCGTGAATTTCGCTTGATGCGATACGCGTATGGTCCATCGTGTAGACATCACTTTTAGCACCGTCCATATTTTTATATGGAGTGAGTGAAGAAGCTTGTTTAAAGTACAAAAAAAAATTAAATGACCATGATTTTATTAATCCTATCTAATCTACAAATGTGAAAGTTGTATGTTTAGATATTTAGATGTTTGTCAATCAGTCACGCAGTGAACGGATTTGTACACGGAATTTGGAACATGGCTAAACCATGGCCTGGATTACTCGTATGACATGGAATACTTTTTTATACCGGTAGTAGTAAGTTCCTGTGCGATAGTTTTCGATAATCACGCAGACGGAGCCGATGGCAAAAGCTAGTTAAAGATATTTCACGGCCGTATTGTAAACGATGCAAATTCTTTATAGTGTCTTAATAACGAGGTCACACGATTCAAAAATAACTTGATTAAATAAACTCTTACTGTTCTCCTATATTAGATCCCATGAATTACAATTTGATTTGTGCAAACAATAACACACTTCTCTCTCTTCCACAGGTCACAAAATAAGCTAAAGATGACGACTGACAACGCTCTCAATTCTCAACGGTAAGTCTTAGCAATAGAGTTTATTTTTCAACGAAATGTTGTGTGGAATGAGAGAAAATGGCTGCAGGGTTCAAAAAAATTGTTTGCGCCAAATTACGCGATTGGATGTGACATGAATGCTGAACGAGAGTTTTATCGAATTAGATCTCGGCATTACCTACAAATCGATTGGGTGCCTATAGTGCCATGAAATCAATCTAACAGGTAATGTAAGAGTAATTGAAAGCCGATTTTTCGGGAATTTGAGGCCGTGAAATGTGAAGTAAATTGAGGCGTTTTCCTTCACATTAGGAACACCAAAATGAACGCTTAAATGTGATTGCACTGTCGGATTTTCAACTGAGTCAAGCGTTGTAAATTCAACAGTATGCTTTTATTTTGGCAATGGCTTCTGCCAGCCGCTCCGCTTCGAAAAGTGTTTTCTTACCCCAAGGGAACATTATACCGAGATAAAAATAGCCTATGTGCTATTACAGACTATAATCTATCCCTGTGCCAAATATCATTCAGATTCGTTCAGTCGTTTAGCGTGATTGAGTAACATACTTACATCCATCCATCCATCCAAACTTTTTCATTTATAATATTAGTAGGATTCGGTCAGTGTTAGTGAAAGTGGTCTTGAGAGCATCAGTACCTATATGAGCCAAATTGATCTTGAGAGCATCGGTACATATATGAGCCAAATTGATCTTGAGAGCATTGGTAGATATATAAGCCAAATTGATCTTGAGAGCATCGGTACCTATATGAGCTAAATTGATCTTGAGAGCATCGGTACCTATATGAGCCAAATTAAGTAGAGAATCAAGCTTAACATATTGAATAATCAGTACCGTGTTGGACTGATTCATTAGAGAAGTCAATAAAGAATCATTCTACTATAACTAACAGATTAACTTTTCTACTACGATTTTTTCTATCCCAACGTGCCCTTTCCTTTCGTCCTTTCCTTCCACCCTTCATCATCCTCCTACCACAATCCCAATATATTTGGGGTTGACGCTGCATCTCTTCTTCGTCCATACATATTTTGCCATGTTAAGGTTGCCCTAGTCGATCATTCTTCCATACAAACGTAGTATTACGATTACTCCACTGTTTGACGGTGTACGTTCAAATTAAAACATGATTTCATTTTGTCTCATCATTATCTAGTATCCCTGTATGGAAACAAAATGTAAAAAAAATACATTTGAAAGTTATGAGCGACGAAAGTTCCATAATTCAATACTAATTTTAACGCATCTTTGGGCGGTAATAAATACCATAAGAAGAAGGAAAATCGCAAAACAGTCACCAAACAGGGATATATTTAAGTAGTTCAACAATGCAAATAATTTATTTTGAAAATATTCATTTAGTCGTTTTTTCATGATATCTAGACCCAAAGGTCTGTTTATAAAATTTCGCCCGCTCGTTTTTGTCCTAAAGCATCATCCATTTCACTTAAAGTGTGTTTTCGTACGTGAACTACCTTCTTACTGCTCATCACAGCATAATCACTTTCGCACGTGTAGTCGGATGAGATTGCATGCATTTTAACCCCTCGCACAAAATAGTTCGTGCCGTCAACTAGGGCAACCTTAACTGGAAAGAAGACATAAATGCAAACGAGGTTCTTTCCAGTTATAAAAATTATAGTACCAGTCGTTGGAATCGTTGTAGTCTGGTATTGGTGGTCGAGAGTTCGGTCCTTGTCCGCCGAACCAGAGCGCCATAGGCCAACATCGGCCAGTGTGCTTATGCCGAGTTGTTTAACGTACTCACTCGTGATAACGTAAACGAATGTCAAAATATATACAAAAAAGAGGTTTCTCCTTACCGTCCCCAGACGGCGCTTATCCAATTTCAATACAAATGGACGTTTACGTTAACGCGACTAAACGCGAGTGAAATCTCGCATTAAGGTTACACTAGTCGACGGCACGAACTATTTTGTGCGCGGGTATAAAATGCATTTTATATCAACCGACAACACGTGCAGAAGAGATAGATGCTGTCATGAGCAGTAGGAAGCTAGTTCGCGTACGAATACACACTTTTGCAAATTTGTAGCGAAATGGATAATGACTTAGAACGAAACCGAGCGCGCGAAATTTTATAATCAGATCTTTGGGAGTCTGGATATCATGGAAAAACGACTAAACGTATCTGTTCATCATTAAATTATTTGAATTGTTGAACTACTAATCTATCCCTGTATGGAGACGGATTTGCAATTTTCCGCCTTCTTATGGCATTTATTTGCTCCCAAAAATGCGTTAAAATTAGTGTCGAAATGTGGAACTTTCGACGCTCATAACTTTCAAATATTTTCTTTTTTTACTTTTTTGCTTCCATACAGGGCTAGATAATGATGACACAAATTGATATCACTTTTATTTTGAACGTACATTGTCTAACAGTGAAATAATGCCTAGACTACGTTTGTATAGAAGAATTTTCGACTAGTGTACCCTTAAGGCCTCTGGTCACCACTTTGTATAGCCACAGAGTAATCTTCGGAGAAAGCCCCAGGCTTTTACTAACATTTTTTTGCATTGGTAGAGTGCAATTGTGTTTTTATGAAGTTTATAGTCAAAATGCTTGTTCCAGAGCAGGTTGCTATCAAGGATCACCCACAAGTACTTTTATAAGTGTTAGTTCTGTATTGACATGTTTTAGAAGCCTATGGGGGTCCTCGGGTTCTTTTATTAGTGAACATTATGTTATAACTCCAGGTTTCCTCACGATGTTTTCCTTCATCGTTAAGCGTTGTCCAAGATAAACTAATAAAGTACATTATGAATTGGTAGTCACATTGGTACTTATTCGGGTTTGAACCCACGACCGATGCAAAGTCTTAGCCACTGTCAGTTATGTATTTTTATCCGACTACGGCGATTTATGTATGTATGTATGTTTGTATTTACGTATGTTCCTCCTTAGCGCCTTAATTATTCATCCGATTTTAAGGTGTCAATCAATTCGTTATTATAGCCCGCGTAACATAAGCTACAAAAAAACTGTAGTCTAATTATTTAAAACTTCATGCACACAAACACACAGAGGCGCACTTGATGCCTTAGGCATTTTCTACCAGTCGACCTTTGGGTGATGATATTGAGAGTATCTAAATCGCGATTAGGTAATATTTGATCAAATACAAAAATATACATACAAACTATAAATACATACTCAAACAGATAATTGAAGACATTAACGCTGTAACGATACTACTGCCAACTTCTTACAAATCCGCTCGCGAACGAGCACGAGTCGGGTTACACTTCTAAATAAAACTTTGTCTTCTTTACTTTTTGCGTTTTTTAGGGTTCCGTACCCAAAGGATAAAAACGGGACCCTATTACTGAGACTCCGCGGTCCGTCTGTCTATCTGTCTATCTGTCTCTCTGTCTGTCACCAGGGTGTATCTCATGAACCGTCATAGCTACACAGTTGAAATTTTCACAGATGATGTATTTCTATTGCCGCTATAACAAAAAATACTAAAAACAAAATAAAATAAATATTCAAGTGGGGCTCCCATACAACAAACGTGTTTTTTTGTGTTTTTTGCGATAATAGTATGGAACCCTTCGTGCGCGAGTCCAACTCGCACTTGGCCGGTATTTTCAATCTATCCATCCATCATTACTTTGGCCTTCCTCTATTTCTCTATCAAAACTATCCTCACAACAGTTTATTCCTCCGCCTGCCATTCTTCTCCTCAATAAAGCTCTGAAACGGAAAGAATGTGACAATAAAATGATACACCGCATTCCAGACTCAAGACACGCGACCTCAATTTCTTTAACTAGATTTGGCGCTCCACAAATGTGATTCTGACGTAATTTCACATGACCTTATAAAATGGTTGATGTATCAGTTAATTTAAAACCGCTCTGGTTGCGGACGTCAACGCCATTGCTGTAATTGACCTCATCAACACTGATCCAGCTCATTTATGTCGCAACTGAAGTTGCCTAGATAGAGTTCTGGAACTTTGACGCCTAGAAGTTATGTCTTGTCTTGTCGGTTCCATGAGGACATTAAACCTAATAGGTATCATATTTTTTTAGATTTGAACGGCTAAACAGACTTGGATAAGAACACTGGTAGACCAGTGTTGTTTTCACAGAATTGCAACATTGATACTTTTTTAATCCTTCATATTTATCCAGTAATCTAGTACGCCACTGGCAAAAGCAAGCAATACAGCTGAATTCGTTTGTCAATTTCTTTCGCCCAAGCATCTCCTAATGAGACACAATTAATATCTATTGTCATAAGACTTCTGGGTCAGAGCCACTCAAGAGATTTGTTAGAAGTCCTCTTTCCTCCTAAAACATCCCATTTTAGAGGATAAATAAAAAAAAAACCTTAGCTCACTGTTTATTTTAACGGAAGCTATGTACAAAAAAATTCTTCTAGGACCCACTGGTTTAGGCTGTGCTGTCTTTAAGTTTTAAGATATCTTACCATCTAATACTTTTCAGGGTGTTCAAGAAATCCTCGCCGAACAACAAGCTGACGCTGTACCTTGCTTCACGCGACTTGGTGGTAGAAAATGGCTCTATCGATAGGATCCAGGGTGTGCTGCACGTGGAGCCTGAGTACCTGGAGAATAAGAAGCTGTATGGACAGGTCACACTGACCTTTAGGTGAGAATAGAATAGAATGTACTTTATCTGCACTCACAACGTAATAAAAATAAATAAAAAAAACTCACAACGTATTATTCCAAATGTGAATTAAAAAAATATTGTATAAACACGTACTTTTGTTTTCGTGGATAGAAAAAATTAAAAAAAAGTACCATTACAGTGCAGTCATGCGCAATGAGAATCTAAATTTCACGCCATACCACATTTTTTTCCGTTTCTACTTTTATTTTAATTCAACTGTATGAGTGAAGATAAAATAGTGTATGTAACGGCGTATTATTAGGTATTAAAACACTCGTGTAATACTATTATCACACCCACACTCGTGTTTTAATAACCTCTATTATATGACCGTTACGAAAAATACTATTATTGTTCACCAAAATAGTCTCACATCTCTTTTACAAAAAAATCAACGTTTATCAGTCTATGTATGTATGTTTGTTCCTATGTAGCGTTCTAGAAACCAAACGCGTTGGCCTATTTTGATGATTCTTACATCATTCGACTCGTCTTAAACTTGAAAGTATCACTGGCCTACATTAAAATTGGAAAATAGAAAAATGGATTTTGGCAGGAGGAGGTTATTAATTCTTTGAATCTTTTTTTCTTTTTTTCGGATTACTCAAAGACTCACGGACTGACCTCTTCAAGCGTTGCTTAACCTTGATGATTGACCCGTGCAGCTGTTATTATTTAGCCATGAGCCTCCTCTCTGCTCCTCCAAAACAAAACACTACAAAGCGAAAAATAACTTTCTTTTCCGGAATCGGTGTCGAAAACATTTGTATTGGGTACAAAAGAAACCGACTTCGGTAAAGAAAGTTATTTTTCGCTTTGTAGTGTTTTGTTTTGGAAGTCGGTTTGCTTTTTTATTTTTGAAGTGACAACGTCTAATAAATCGATGAACGCCGGCTGCACGCACGAAAAGGATGACTCATTGTACCGTCACGCTCATTGTAACGTTACGATCGGAGCGAGAGCGCTACACGAGCGAGCGAAAGGCACGATCGGCTTGCGCCGCATCATGACGTTGTCACGTTAAGGTTACACTAGTCAAAAATTCTTCCATACAAACGTAGTTTGGGGATTATTCCACTGTTTGACGATGTACGTTCAAAATAAAAAGTGATATCAATTTGTCTCATCGTTATCTATGTATGGAAGCAAAAAAGTAAAAAAATAAAATATCTGAAAGTTATGAGCGTCGAAAGTTCCACATTTCGACACTAATTTTAACGCATTTTTGAGCGCAAATAAATACCATAAGAAGACGGAAATTTGCAAAACGGCCTCCATACAGGGTTAGATTAGTAGTTCAACAATGCAAATAATTTTATTTTAAACAGATAGATTTAGTAGTTTTTTCATGATATCTAGACAGCCAAAGATCTGTTTATAAAATTTTGCGCGCTCGATTTCGTCCTAAATCATTATCCATTTCGCTACAAATTTGCAAAAGTGTGTATTCGTACGCGAACTAGCTTGCTACTGCTCATCACAGCATCTATCTCTTTCGCACGTGTTGTCGGTTGATATAAAATGCATTTTAACCCCACGCACAAAATAGTTCGTGCCGTCGACTAGTGTACCCTTAAACTATCGTACGTAAACCGACTTTACAGACAACCAATTTTTGTGTTATTCATAAGGTTACATTAGTAGCAGCCCAGAGCCTTGTCAATAAGTCGATCCCTATTTACGTGGAACTCAAAGATAACTGACGTGGGTGTACTGTTACAGGCATACTTTAACTTGAGCCTTCGGGGAATACAGACGTGTTATAATGAATATTAAATGTTAATGAAAAGGCTAATGGTTTCAGTTTTCACGCTGTTTTAAGTTTTACCGGAACTTTAAGGCGCCGATTCCCTTGAGTAGCTGATTTTAACATGAGAATTACGTCTAAATGGCTAGTATAATTTTTTGAAAAAAATATATGTTACATTTGACTATTTTCTTAATAATTTGATCTAAGCAAATTTTGAGTTTTATTCGTATAACATAGTGTAATTAATTTGTAAAGTTACGTCTAAAACGGACAAAAACATGACAATCACACCAAAACCGCTGGGCGTATTTTAATGAAATTAACACCATCTCAAAGACAATTTAATTATATACATTTTGATCTGAGGCTTTTTTTTTAAAGTCATAGAATAATAAGGAAAGTACAAAAAACTACTAAATTTTGGGTCGCGCGGGTGTGAAACGAGTGCGCGTTTTGTTCCCTCAAGGTCGTTGGTGTAAGTCGTCGTCTTAATTTTAACCTGCCCATATTTACACCGGCTAATAATTTTGAATCAGTTCTAATACAATAACTATAATTTCCTTTTACACGCTTTTATAACTAAAAGGACGTATCAGATTCAATTATATACACGGCAAGTTGATCCATTAAGGTCTAACAATGTTAGCGAAGTAAAAGCTTAGTTTGTTTGTACATCGTTAAATGTTGGTAAATTATGATTATAATGGAGCACGAGTTATAACTAACTTCGCGAAATTACTTGCGCTATTTGAGCTAAGTAAGTATTTATCATGTCTGTGTACTTTGTGAAATATATAATACCTACATACCTAATTGTTCGCACATACTCATCCCTTAAAACTTGTGAAGTACCTACTAGTCGAGTAGTAATGTACACGAATTACGAGTCGGAACCCATGAAGGTGCTTTTATTTGCGTAATTTATTCCTGGAATCATCAGTGTTCTGAAAATGGTAATCAAAAAGCGTGAGTTAAGCGACATTTCCTGGAACAAAAAAATACCGAAGATATGCGGCTTCTACCAAATGAGCACTCCTCTTACGGAGCGTAGGTCCATGTCCCAGCTGTGGTCACATCGTAGCTTGATTATTTTCATTCACCTCACAAAACAGTTCCGCTGTACCTACCTAATAAAAACCATAAGTATTTTCTTTATAATATACTAGCTCCTGGCAGCAGCTTCGTCTGAAAAGTGTTTTGTTATCCCAAAGGAACATTATATCGAGATGAAAAGTACCGTATGTGCTATTTGACTATAATCTATCCCTGTGCCAAATTTCATCCAGATCCGTTCAGCCGTTCTGGCGTGATTGAGTAGCAAACATGCATCCATCCATTCGTCCTACTTTTGCATTTATAATATTAGTATGCGATGGAATTGCATGATTTAATTCCGCCCAGCCCGTTCCATCATCGGACTACCAGACGTACGGTGATGCGTCATCGGTACATAGTGGACATCCCACCCATACACACAAAAGGGACACTTTTATTATGCGTACAGCTAAGGAGTGGAATTCCCTGCCGGAGTCTGTGTTTCCCGATAGCTACAATATATGCGTCTTTAAGTCAAGAGTGAGTGAGTTTTTCTAGGCAAGCATCCTTCACCGTCGACATCATCGCTTACCATCAGGAATGGAATCATTGACTTAAGACGACGACTAACGCCAACGACCTTGAGGGAACAAAACGCGCACTCGTTTCACACCCGCGCGACCCAAAATTTAGTAGTTTTTTGTACTTTTCTTATTATTCTATGACATTAAAAAAAAAGCTTCAGATCAAAATGTAGATAATTAAATTGTCTTTGAGATGGTGTCAATTTCCTTACAATACGCTCGGCGGTTTTGGTGTGATTGTCGTGTTTTAGTCTGTTTTAGACATAACTTTACAAATTAATTACACTATGTTATACAAATAAAACTTATAATTTGCTTAAATCAAATGATTAAGAAAATATAACATATATTTTTTTCAAAGAATCACAACGAGCCATTTAGACGTGATTCTCATTTTAAAATCAGCTACAGGGAATCGGCGCCTTAATGTGGAAAAATAGTGTCATTGTCTATGGATGCGCGTACTGTGCAGTCATGCGCAATGAGAATCTAAACTTCACGCCATAATTTTTCCATTTCTACTTTTATTTTATTTCAACTGTATGAGTGAAGATATAATAGTGTATGTAAAGGCGTATTATTAGGTATTAAAACACTCGTGTAATACTATTATCACACCCACACTCATGTTTTAGTAACCCCTATTATATTAACGTTGCAAAAAATACGATTATTGTTCACCAAAATAGTCTCACATCTATTTTACAAAAAAATCAACGTTTATCAGTCTATGTATGTATGTATGTTTGTTCTTATGTAGCGTTCTAGCGACCAAACGCGTTGGTCTATTTTGATGATTCTTACATCAATCGATTCGTTTTAAATTTGCAAGTGTCACTGGCCTACATTAAAATTGGAAAATAGAAAAATGCCGGATTTTGGGCGCCCTAATGTGGAGGCCCAATTTCTTTTTCTTCCTAACGCATCGTGTTGTGGGGTATCAAAACAAAGGATTTTAACAGGTGATTTCGAAAATATGTAACAGTTAGATGTTTAAATAAAACCAATTCGAAATAAAAAAATACTAAAAAGTTTTAAATAAAAAGAGTTAATTAAAAAAATTAAAAAACCCGAGCTTAAAAAGCAAACCAATATATGTGCAGCTCGCGAATATGTATTCTCGGACTGCACAGCATTATTTTCTTCTTGTTTACGTTTTTTTAGTTCGCTTCTTAAGGCGCTATATACGCCCCATCGTAACGCAGTGCGCCGTTCGCCCGCTCGATGCCAAAAAATCAATATTGAACCTCCTTTTGATCAGTTTTGTTTGCAAAATATTATTTGATTTACATATGCTATGTTAGTTATGGAGAAATTCTAGCCATAAATTTTCTGTGTAGAAATATTTTTAAACATCCAAGTCGTTTTGGAGGAGTTTACAAAAGTTGCGAAAAAATATAATGTCATTAATTATTTTTTTAAAGCAATACTATTAGTTACACGAAAAAACCTTCAAAATTATGTACATGAATCAATAATAAATATGTATTTTTATCAAACCTTTTAACCTAGCCGTTACTAAGGTGTATGCTTTAGAAACTTACCGTTTTACGGCACTAAAGCGTATGTAGGCCCTTAAACAGTCGGGTTTTTTTAACCGACTTCAAAAAAAGCAGGAGGTTATTAATTCGTTGGCATTTTTTTTTTTTTTTTTTTCCGATTACTCAAATACACCTGGACCGATTTAGAAAATTCTTCTTTTGTTTAAAAAGGTAAACTTCATCAGGTCAGGATCTGATGATGAGATCTTAGAGAAATCGAGGGAACTCCTCAAATATTATAGGCATACATATTACGATTTTGGCATTTTCATCCACAATGCAATCATTTGCACTCAAAAAGTATAATTTGGTAAAGCGGCACTGATGAAGAAGACCACAGATGGTTCCAGTGGTCACTGGAACTCCTTGATGCTAATTAAGTATGTCACGGGTATAAGTTATCGCGAATAGTTAACCGACTATGATGAAGCAAATACCTTTATATAAATGGTACTGATGAAAATGGTACCATCGAACTGATCTGATGATGAAGCCGGAAGGTAGGCACTGGAACTCCGAAATAAAACAATGTATCCTAGTCGTGTTTGGGCTTATTGGAATCGAAATGAGATCTACTTTGGCTATAAATGAATATCATGTTAATTGGAGGTACCTAACTAAACTAAAAAGACAAAAATAAAAAAAACTTTTCAACAAAAAAGCAAACCGACTTCCAAAACAAAACACTCATTATCTGCCTTGCCTTTTCCGAACTATATTGGGGTCGGCTTCCAGTCTTACCGGATTCAGCTGAGTACCAGAATTTTACATGGAGCGACTGCCTATCTGACCTCCACAACCCAGTAACTGGGTAGCACGATACCCTTTGGCAAGACTGGTGTCAGATCTAAAGCTTCTGACTATCCGTAACGACTGTCAAAGATCTTCAAATGACAGTGGGACCAACGACTTAACGTGCTTTCCGAGGCACGGAGGAAACTTGGTATGTTGAAATGGTCACCCATCCACGGACTGACCTCGTCAAGCGTTGCTTAACCTTGTTGATCGACCCGTGCGGCTGTTATTATTTAGCCACAAGCCTCCTCTCTGCTCCTCCAAAACAAAACACTACAAAGCGAAAAATAACTTTCTTTTCCGGATTCGTTGTCGAAAACATTTGTATTGGGTACAAAAGAAACCGACTTCGGTAAAGAAAGTTATTTTTCGCTTTGTAGTGTTTTGTTTTGGAAGTCGGTTTGCTTTTTTATTTTTGAAGTGACAACGTCTATGAATCGATGAACGCCGGCTGCACGCACGTAAAGGATGACTCATTGTACCGTCACGCTCATTGTAACGTTACGATCGGAGCGAGAGCGCTACACGAGCGAGCGAAAGGCACGATCGGCTTGCGCTGCATCATGACGTTGACACGTTAAACTATCGTACGTAAACCGACTTTACAGACAACCAATTTTTGTGTTATTCATAAGGTTACATTAGTAGCAGCCCAGAGCCTCGTCAATAAGTCTATCCCTATTTACGTGGAACTCAAAGATAACTGACGTGGGTGTACTGTTACAGGCATACTTTAACTTGAGCCTTCGGGGAATACAGGCGTGTTATAATGAATATTAAATGTTAATGAAAAGGCTAATGGTTTCAGTTTTCACGCTGTTTTAAGTTTTACCGGAACTTTAAGGCGCCGATTCCCTTGAGTAGCTGATTTTAACATGAGAATCACGTCTAAATGGCTAGTCTAATTTTTTGAAAAAAATATATGTTACATTTGACTATTTTCTTAATAATTTGATCTAAGCAAATTTTGAGTTTTATTCGTATAACATAGTGTAATTAATTTGTAAAGTTACGTCTAAAACGGACAAAAACATGACAATCACACCAAAACCGCTGGGCGTATTTTAATGAAATTAACACCATCTCAAAGAAAATTTAATTATATACATTTTGATCTGAGGCTTTTTTTTTAAAGTCATAGAATAATAAGGAAAGTACAAAAAACTACTAAATTTTGGGTCGCGCGGGTGTGAAACGAGTGCGCGTTTTGTTCCCTCAAGGTCGTTGGTGTAAGTCGTCGTCTTAATTTTAACCTGCCCATATTTACACCGGCTAATAATTTTGAATCAGTTCTAATACAATAACTATCATATCCTTTTACACGGTTTTATAACTAAAAGGACGTTACAGATTCAATTATATACACGGTAACTTGATCCATTATGGTCTAACAATGTTAGCGAAGTAAAAGCTTAGTTTGTTTGTACATCGTTAAATGTTGGTAAATTATGATTATAATGGAGCACGAGTTGTAACTAACTTCGCGAAATTACTTGCGGTATTTGAGGTAAGTAAGTATTTATCATGTCTGTGTACTTTGTGAAATATATAATACCTACCTACCTAATTGTTCGCACATACTCATCCCTTAAAACTTGTGATGTACCTACTAGTCGAGTGGTAATGTACACGAATTACTAGTCGGAACCCATGAAGGTGATTTTATTTACGTAATTTATTGCTCATCTCTGTTCTGAAAATGGCAATCAAAAAGCGTGAGGTAAGCGACATTTCCTGGAACAAAAAAAATACCGAAGATATGCGGCTTCTACCAAATGAGCATTCCTCTTACGGAGCGTAGGTCCATGTCCCAGCTGTGGTCACATCGTAGCTTGATTATTTCCATTCACCTCACAAAACAGTTCCGCTATACCTACCTAATAAAAACCATAAGTATTTTCTTTATAATATACTAGCTCCCGGCAGCAGCTTCGCCTGAAAAGTGTTTTCTTATCCCAAAGGAACAATATATCGAGATGAAAAGTACCTTATGTGCTATTTCAGCCTATAATCTATCCCTGTGCCAAATGTCATCCAGATCCGTTCAGCCGTGATTGAGTAACAAACATGCATCCATCCATCCGTCCTACTTTTGCATTTATAATATTAGTATGCGATGGAATTGCATGATTTAATTCCGCCCAGCCCGTTCCATCATCGGACTACCAGACGTACGGCGATGCGTCATCGGTACATGGTGGACATCCCACCCATACGCTCAAAACGTTTTGGGTACACTTTTATTATCCGTACAGTTAAGGAGTGGAATTCCCTGCCGGAGTCTGTGTTTCCCGATAGCTACAATCTAGGCGTCTTTAAGTCAAGAGTGAGTGAGTTTTTTTAGGCAAGCATCCTTCACCGTCTACATCATCGCTTACCATCAGGTGAGATAGTGGTCAAGCGCGAGCATATAACAAAAACACACGACATAAACATAACGACACAATTTAATTAGTTTATAACATAATCCAATATACATGTGGGGCATATTGCCAAAAATCTCTAATATTTACTATCATACTTCAAAAGTATAGCCGATTCCATTGAGGAGTTTCTTGGCCTCCACAAGTTTCTCTTAAATCTTCTTATACTAAATATCAAAGTTCTTGACCACAAATTGTATGTTTAGGACTGAAGTCAGTGACGACAAGGAACCTAAGATATTAAAACTATTATTTTCTTGGAACTAGTTTATTGATGTTATTACGCAAGTTCACTCAACTAAATGCCAAATGTCTTGGAAGCTATAATAACTGTCTAAGAAGACTGCGTTGTTGGAATAGTAGATAACTAATTCACTGATAAATCGAGCAAATGTCGCAGTATAAAATAAAGTAATAAAGACAGTTACTTATTACTCAAGTTACTTATTGTAGGTACATAAACTAATAAGTATGATTCATCTGTTTCCTTTATAAAGAAACAATAATATGATATTATATTATTGAACTGATCGATCTCAGTAACTCAATACCCATCTCTAGTCGAAAATTCTTCCATACAAACGTAGTCTAGGGATTATTCCACTGTTTGACAATGTACGTTCAAAATAAAAAGTGATATCAATGTGTCTCATCATTATTTAGCCCTGTATGGAAGCAAAAAGGAAAACAAAAGAAAACATTTGAAATTTATGAGCGTCGAAAGTTCCACATTTCGACACTAATTTTGACGCATTTTTGGGCGCAAATAAATACCATAACAAGACGGAAATCTGCAAAACGGCCTCCATACAGGAATAGATTAGTAGTTCAACAATGCAAATAATTTTATTTTGAACAGATAGATTTAGTCGTTTTTTCATGATATCTAGACTGCCAAAGGTCTGTTTTTAAAATTTCGCGCGCTCGGTTTCGTCGTAAATCATTATCCATTTCGCTGCAAATTTGCTAAAGTGTGTATTCCTACACGAACTAGCTTCCTACTGCTCATCACAGACACATTTTAACCGCGCGCATGTAATAGCTAGGTTGAATATTACCTTGCCTAGAACCAAGGTACTGTAATTTTTCAGTTAACATTTCCTCTAATCAATTTCAAACATTTGGTAATGTAAAATATCCATCTAAGTACTCGATATAATCAGACATTATTACCATTCGTCCAATCCATCACTTATTTATAGAAAGTTAGTCAACACCAACATCGCTTTTTTTATCGCTACAGTTTACCGGTTCAAAGGAAACCGGCAACACGTAAAAGCTGTGAAAGCTTATATCCGGTCCCGTAATACCCAGGGGATTTTAACGCGATAATATGTAGTTAGTTTGAACTTGATAAAAAATATAAAACGCCTCGTTTGCCGCTTGGCGAAGCACGTAATCGCTTTCAGCACTAATGTTTCACGAGGATAATTTACATGGAACACAATCACGCCTTTATTGCCTGTATTTCATGAAGAATTACGTAGAGTGCGCGCAAGATAAGTCTGCGCGCGGCCAAAATTGGAACTAATCGTTTGTCATTTATGTCGTGTTTTTATTTGTTTCCGAAGTAAATAATCGCCCTCATTATGCAAAAAGTAATTTAAAATGCTGGCAGAAATGTTTTCTTGAAGTGAACAAGACAATAACGAGCACCGTGAGTCAAACTAATTATCGAATAACGAAGTAAACAAACAACACAAAAATCAAGTGTCAACAAAGTGAAGTTGAAGCACAGAGAGAACACCCAGCTGAAGTGTATATAAAATTGACATTTAAATGAAGACGCGGCCAAACGGACTTGAATCCAGGCCGGTACAAATATATAAAAAAAAAAAAACCTACGGTACCGTTTTACAAAGATAGAGCCCGCGTTGCTTATTTGACAGGTAACTTTTAGGGATACCACTTTACTAAAATTTCCCTAAATTTTCGTACTACCGGTACCTGACAGTAACTATTGGTATTTGGGTCGTACATAAATATACCAGCGGGACAGGATCGGCATCATGTAATATAATGCATCATTGCTATTTTGTTTTAGGCGTTTCTGAACGCACCGTCATCCAAATAACTCAAGAGGATTATGTAGCAGCGGATTCTTTAAAAAAAATTGAAAAAAATAATAAAAAGAATCGAAATTGAAATGGACGGTATTAGCCACTGCAGGACCATTGTTAGACCAAATTTAACAGTAGGTACTACTAAGTATTCAATAAAAGATTTACAATAATTTCATGAAGCTTTTTTCATCATATTCTATGCAAGTAGAAAAAGCTAGTAATTATTATGCTTAACTTAAATTACTTTAATTTTCGAGTTTTGAAAAATGACTATTGATTAAATGAAGGAAAAAAGATCTGTTATGCTGGCAACATTAAGCACGCCACCCGTCGTGCGCAGACTTATCTTGCGCGCACTCTAGTACCTACATTGTAACTGACAGCTGCCAATTTGACACCTAATTTGACAGCTACCAATGACGTATTTTTTTTTTAAATGTTGCAAGCGCGGAGCATAGTGTCGTAAGTAAGGCTCAATCATAAGTGATTTATCGAATCGATGTGACATGACTCCTCAATTACATTTTAGTAATTCGTGTAGATAAACATTCTATGGATATAAACGTAATATATTTAATTGTAATATACATAGTACAAAAACTTTTATTGTAATAAATAAGATATCAACAATAAAATAAATGCAATCGGTAGAATGAGGTCTGACGTAAATGGGTAGACATTAAATAAGGGCCGCTAGTTTCTTCAAAAATGATTTTTTTGTGGTGAAATAGTTTAATTTACCCTCTTCTTCGAATTTCGATCATTAAGGATACGACACTATTTTTATATAACGATAAAATGGCAATCCCCCAAATGTCAGATGACTAATCTGACATTTGGGGGATTGCCATTTTAAAAAATGAATGTTTACATTTTACGGTTTACCAGTTATGTTTAAGTGTCATGTAAAAGTGGGCAAGCCTTCGGGTACAAAGCCAGATTTCGTACTGTTACTGAGTAGTTCCAGATGGAAATCTCATTTACCCGACCCGGTATTCGAATCCTCATGCTTACCAGTAACTACTGCAACCACTATACCATCGAGACAGTTCCATGGATTATTCCACCCTAATATTATGGCTGAAAGATAAAAAAGTAATACAATAAAAAAATGGGAGCTCATCTTGTAAAAGCGAATACGATATATCTGGTTTACTGCGGTCCTTGTTGTTATGTCCTTTTTGGGTATAAATCCATAAAAAGAAAATAGTAAAAAGTATTCCATTACCGCGGTATCTTAGGTTACTTCTCGTTTATTTCATGGATTTTATATAACCTCCTTTAATGGACTCGGTTTCTATGTCTAGGTACTTTAGTATCTCAATTAGCGAGGCGTCCGGGTCGATATATAACGATTTGATATTTTTCTTCCAACTATGCTTTAATTTCATCACAATCACACTAAAAACTCAGTACAAACCGAGTCTTTATTGCTCTAGAGCAATAAAAATGTATGAAATTTCATTATTGCACAGTTTATTTTTTTAATCGCACCAAAAGGTGCCAATCTCAATGGATTAGCTCTATTCAGCCAGCCGATATCAATACTTTTTTTTTTACGTACGTATTATTCGTTTCTATCCTACTTGTTCCAAATTTAAAAAATGATTGCTGCTAACTCTGATTTAAAAATGAAAGAAATTTAAAAAGTGATTTTCGACATCGCCGCGCCCGTGGCCGCGCCCATCTACTTCCCGTGATAACGACTTCATTGTAACAAATCAGCCAGGCCCATCTAACTCGTCTGATAATATTATTCAGTCCCAAGTTAAACAAACAAATATAAATTTGCCCAACAAAACTTAACCTTACGTTTAATAATTGCTCAAGTATAACTTTTAATTTCAATAATTAAACTTCTATTTTAACGGTGCCAATCTCAATGGATTAGCTCTATTCAGCCAGCCGATATCAATACTTTTTTTTTTACGTCCGTATTATTCGTTTCTATCCTACTTGTTCCAAATTTAAAAAATGATTGCTGCTAACTCTGATTTAAAAATGAAAGAAATTTAAAAAGTGATTTTCGACATCGCCGCGCCCGTGGCCGCGCCCATCTACTTCCCGTGATAACGACTTCATTGTAACAAATCAGCCAGGCCCATCTAATAATATTATCGTTATCGTCTGATAATATTATTCAGTCCCAAGTTAAACAAACAAATATAAATTTGCCCAACAAAACTTAACCTTACGTTTAATAATTGCTCAAGTATAACTTTTAATTTCAATAATTAAACTTCTATTTTAACTGTTTGATATGAGTTTCTTTTATCTACTATTCCTATAGGTAATAGTTGAAAGAAAAGCAGATTATGCACCTCGCCTTAAGTAATTTATATTGCCCTCGAGCCTGTTAGGTTAGAGCCCTCGCTAACGCTTGGGCTCTAAATCAGGCACTCGGTGCAATAATAAATTACTTTGTGCTCGATGCAATAATCTACCATTGTTATCAGAAATTTTTCTTTTGTATATTTCCATACTGACGCGGTAATACGCGCATGGCAAATAAATTTGCTTAAATACTTACTTGTTTCTTTAAAAAGAGACTCAGAGGGTAACTCAACTGTAAATTCATAAATAAAAATAAGTATACACAACAAAAATAGCACAAGATAAAAATAAATAAAAGCCGATAAGTCCCTACCTTAATTCCTTTGATCTACAAAGTTAATATGGCGTCATATCCCTGCAAAGGAAGAAAGTAAGTATGTACTGGAACGAGTACCTATATTCGAAAGCTCCGACTGAATATAATCGTAAACCTTTCTTTATGAATGTGCCCAAGCGTCTTCGCGTGCAAAGGGAATCAATAAAAGATGGGCAAACTTTTAAAAAAGAAGGCTTTAACTCTGAGAAGTTTTAGAAGATTTCTGTGCGTAATGAATTCGATCCTGCTATTTTAAAAGGCCTCTTCAAGGTACTCAGGTCTTAAGGTAGCTACTTATTTTAGAGGCTGTATTAAGTTAAATAAAATGAAAAAAGAAAACAATAGTTCTGGGGGGTTACCATAAGCTCTAAGAGCGGTATCAATTTGATACCGAGTAAGTGACAGATGTATACAAGTCAGATACATCTGTCCCTTACACACACTCAAAATAACCTTACTCTAAGAGCTTATGGTCATCCCCCAGAACCTGCTTAAAATAAACAGTTCAGAGATTTTGATGAATAAGAATTGTTATTATGAACATACATAAAATCACGCCTTCTTCCATGGGGGTAGGCAGAAACTACAGAACACCACCTGCTACGATCCTTACATACTTCTTCAGCTTCATTCTCGTTCATTCATCTAGTCATTCACGCACGCCGTTATTAGTACTGTGCACCTGGACTTTCTGAACAACATCACCAATAAGGTTTATGTATGTCTTTCTGGAGCGTCCCCTCCCAGTGTTTCCATTCACGTCTGTCTTGTCAATACCTTTCGTTAGTCAATCTCTGATTCATCCTCTCAACACGGCCAAACCATCTTGTCATACTCTTTTCAATTTTAGTCACTACATCTTCTTTTAAACCACAACGTTGTCTTTTTACATCCTTCCTCAATCTATCATTTAAAGTTACACTACACATACTTCGCAAGGCGTCCCAACTTCCTTAAAGTAAGATTAATGCAGTAGAAATGCGTCCATTTCTACTTTCATGTCTTTTTTGCCATACCCAACCTTCACTGCCGTGTAGGCACCAGCACGCTGTTGTGAACGGCGAGTAGAGCCTCCGGAGACATCGACTGGCTGGTCACAACTGCATGTATAGCATCATTCACTTTATTCCCTGCATTCACTCTCCTTTCCACATCCTCTTCAATCTTTCCATCCCTTGTGAACATCATTAAGAACAATAGTACTCAAATCGGTTAATTATTTATTACCTGCAGCAAACAGCAGTAAGCATACGTCATACAGTAGTATGCTGTATACAGTATGAATAACGATGTTTTCTGCACGTGCAACCTCTTTGAATACAGCCTCAAACTTACCTATCCCTTCCGCTCTCCTAGACCGAGAGCTAGCCTTTGTTAACACGCAGTGACCCCTATGGCCGATGCCAGGCCCAGGCTATGTGGTCGATGTTAACACGTAACCCATTCTTCGAGGTAACAATTTGTCCGATACATACATATACCTATATATACCTTGATCTTTACATGTATGTGGAGAAATAGAAAGGATTGCCGAGACGAGTTTCGCATTCGGTCCATCTGGAGAACTAAATCTGTTTTGAAAAGGGATCAGTGTGTGTACCGTAATGAGGTCTACCACACCTCACCTTACCTAATTGTTGATTTTAGAAGATTTATCATATTAAGAACACGGTCCAATATTTGCAGATATTTTTGTTTCGGATTTTATGTCATTCCTGTAAATGGCATCATAGCTAGAAGACATAATTTACCTCACGCACACACGCCGCTCACAGTACATTCCTGTCAATATTATTTGATTTAAAAAGAAATTTTTCGTACGTAGTATAAAGGTATGGTTCATTATAATATTGTTCTAGTAAATGTGGACTAACTAATAAATCTTTATAAAGACAGAATTCTTCAAACTAAATCGAATACAAGTATAATTTAGTTGATTCATTATTCTACCATTTTATTACCTATGTAAGTTTCCAAAGCAATTATAAATGTATTTTTAACTTTTAAATTTTACATAGTAATGTCGTAAAATAGTTATAAGGCTACGATGGGGCTGACATAAACCTCTAGTTTAAAAGCCTCTAAAAAAAAAGAATAAAGAAAGTATATTTTGAAAACCCCTGACAATTTGTATTTCATGCTACATAATTTATCTAGTAGCAGACACGCTTCGATAGACAATCTATTGAACACGTAATTATGACACGATATCTTGCGTAAACACCCCGATTCAAACATTAAAACGCCCATAACTTTAGAACGGCTGAACCGATTCCGATTGAAGAACAAACTCGATAAAGTCACGTTTCAAAATTCAAAATCGTTTCATTCGATTAGAGCTCCTAAACGAATGAACCGATGCCACATACATATACACAAATACACAAACACACCGGCACGTCAAACTTATAAGACCCTTCTTTTTCCTTTGGGTGTCAAAAATTATCTTATTATGTCCACGACTGGGCAAAGACGCACCCTTACTATTACACACACGTCTGGCCTCTGTCGTTGCAGGCCAATTTTTTCGATAAAAGTTCTAGAAATGTCTAAGAAAAACTAACACGTAAATAGTATTTTTTTATTAAAAGTTCCTTTAAAGCATATCAATATATTTTCAGTGACGCGTAATGGATGATGTCACAAAAAACAACACATGATGCCCAGCCATTTTATGAAAGTGCTGTAACATGATATTTCTCTTCGATATTCGTGTTAACATAAGAATATTAAGTAAGACAGTTTCCTTATTTTACTGCAGGCAGATATACGATATAAAGTTACAAAGGGAGGCGAATAGGCGGGTCGCAAAATTATGTTATACTTCTATAATTTAAGATCCTCTTTTCAGTGTGAAATTCAATACTATAATGGTAAAAAAACGGAAGGTAATCTTTTTATCCGCTTACAATTTCTTTGATTTTTTTATTTGATTTTCTTGTACATATACCTACGCCATTTGTAACTAACTCAAATTCTCTTCAATATTTCAGTATCTATTTAAAACTGATTTTGTCCCACTGAGGCGTGATGAACTCGTTTCGTACAGAAAAGGCAGAAGCATGATCCTAATATTCCAAGTTCCCCAACTCAATTTCATCTCGAATAGTCAAATTGACAGAACGACAAAGTATATAAGCGGCGGCGGATAAACCTTGTAATTTATGGGTATTCATTGAGAGATCCATTGTCATGGCGGCGAACGTTGACGACGACTCGAATGAAACTGACTTGGAATATGCCACCAGCACTATGCTTGGTCAAAGTGGGTCGGCGATATATTGCCTATTTGCTTAGGCCAAAAATAAACTACTCTCCATCCAGCCTGTAATTTTATATTTGACAGCTCAAAAAACTTTTTAACAAAAAATCAAACTGACTTCCAAAACAAAACACAACAAAGCGAAAACTTACTTTCTTTTCCGAAGACGGTGTCTTTTGTACCCATTGTTTACCGTTTTACGACACCTACTTCGGAAAATAAAAGTAAAAGAAGTGTCTCTTTAAAAAAAAGAAGAATTTTTCAAATCGGTTCGCGTCTTTGAGTAATCGGAGAAAAAAATTAAAAAGGATTCCGACGAATTGAGAACCTTCTCCTTTTTTTGAAATCGGTTAAAAAATAATCTTTTAGTGATGAACTAATGTGGTACCGATTTGATTACTTATAACAATTGACTTTATCAATAGGTATAGTACGAAAGGGCGGAAAGTAAAAGAACTCGTGTCATTAAAAACCCTCGCCTTCGGCTCGGGCTTGTCAATGACAGCTCGTTTGCAATAACCTACACACTCGTGTATCACACGACGTATTTCAATACAGTTGTGGGAAATAATAAAAAAAAAATCAAAGAATTACATTTGTTTATTCACAAAAAAAATAGAAAATGGCGCGTTTTTGCAACTGGACATATTTTTTTTACAACGAAAACAGCCGATACAGCTTATTTAGAATTATGCATGAATGAATATTTCAACTGTATTGAAAAACGTCGTGTGATACACGGGTGTGTAGGTTATTACAAACTTTCTACCCTTGTATAACAATATACTATTAATCGATTAAACATATACACACACTGCGATATTTAATGCTAAGTAAATTCCATTTAACTGTAGATTTCAATGTATCGGAATTACGGGCGAATAAGCAAGTCACTTCACTACTGTGAGCGTCCATGAAGTATTGCATTTTTATTTGTCTTTGGTTAACAATTTTGAAACTTCATATAACAGGCTGGACGGAGAATAGGCACCATTTCCGGATAAAAAAATAACGAAAATTGCCGCAGAACATGGCTTTTCCCATTTCAGGCTCACCCTGAACAACCTATCTGAATATTACCTCCATTTAAATCACCTGCTAGCCGCAGAATTTGAAAATATTACCTTCAGAGCTCTAAATTGTTCGAATATACCTTGTAATTCAACCCTCCGCTGCTGAAACTCAGGAAGTCTACTCACATTTCAACCTTGGACCTTAATTAAAGTACGCTTTTACCTTCATTTATAATAATTTTGTGGTCGGGAATCATTTTGTGGTGCCTAATGGATGGTAGGTATTACAATACGATTTAAATAATATCTGTAAAGCCTTATTGTTGACCGAAAGTGTTTTTTTTTATAGGTGCTGATATTTTATGGTAGTTAAATGACGCATTGTTAGGTCAGCCTTGGTTATGCCGCTCCGTCGCTTCCGAACTTTGTGGTTATGCCCTGATCTGAAGGACAACCGAAATTTATGCTAAATAAATTGTAGTTCTAAAAACTAAAAAAAACGCTTTAATGGTAAATTGAACTAAAAAGTCGCTAATCCTGAAGATCTTGGTAAAGCTAATGGGACAAACTATTTAAACGCGCACGGTAGAATCAACTTACATTACTTGTAAATTTGAACCAAGTTGAATAAATATATTTGACTTTGGCTTTGACTTTGACTAAATTATTGCATTGTCATCGGCACACTTATGTGTGCAAAGTTTCAAATCAATCCCATGTTTTGAAGGGGTTGAAAATCACGTTTAAAGATTCCGTTACATTGATACATAGGTACAATACATACCAAGTTAATAAAAGCGTATTAAAAAGGAAAGGGAAGGGAACAACTCTAGCGAAGGGCCAGAGCTAGTCAGCTCTAGCCTTTCGCTAGAGTTCTTCCCTTTATTTTTTAAGAAATAAAAATATTTTAGTTAAATTTTCATTTTTATCTAACTTTCAAAGAATTTACAAACGGACGGACAACACATTTATAATGGCGAAAATCTTCTAAAACCTTCGGGGAATATATGAGTTATTTTATGTGTAATTCAAACAAGTGTTTCGTTCACAGATACGGCCGAGAAGATGAAGAGGTCATGGGCCTCAAATTCTGCAATGAAGCCATCATGAGCCTCGCACAAATATGGCCGCCACACTGCAATCATGACAAGGAACCCAACACTCCGCTCCAGGTAAAAATAAAATTTAAAAATGCCGCGACACAAAAACTCGTCGCTCTCGCGTCGGGGACCGCCAAACTTAAAAGCATCTAAGAATTTAATACTGGCGATTGTACAAATATATTACTTTTCTTTTTTTTTCGGTTCAATTGTAATTTAATTTTTTTATTGCAATATCCCCGTGGAAGCGACTGCGCTTCCACGGGGAAAAATTTAATTTTAATTTAATTTTTTTTGCATGTAAGAAATTCTAATGCATACTGATGCATTAGAATTTCTTACATGCAAAAAAAATGGCATAAATGTTATCCGATCGATAGTGGATTAGTAAGGGCTGTTTTTTAAAAGTCTGATAACTTTAACTTGGAGAATAAATATGATGGTTTGTCATCAAAATCTGTCAAATCACCATTTTTATTCTTAAAAGTAAACTGTCTATTGAAAACTCAACTAATATATAGTAACTGATCAAAAAAAATCTAGTTTGTCTGGCAAAGTGAGACAAAATAAAATAAGTTTTTATATTGTGCAAAAAAGCTGTTCACACGATTTAAGTTCGTAAAAAGGCAAATCAACCCCATAATTTGGGTTCTCTAACAGCCTTTCCCAAGACGATAGAGTCATTTGCAAGTGTACAACAAAACTTCAAAATGTTTAAGAGCATATTTTGTTTTGTAAATAACTATACTTTACAACTCATTTACCTAAGTTAAGTCGTTCCCTCAAAGTATTTACTATGTATTCCATATTTTCCTTTTACGAGTAATTGTACTGTATTATGCTACAAAGGCTTTATTTATGGCGCGAACATTGTGGCACAGTTCAAAGGAAAATTGTAATAAAGTTAATAACAAGTCATGTGCTGGAAAATGGACGTAAAGAGATTTCACATTTAATCAAGCAACGTACTTTTATAAATAGTTTCATACTGGGAACATTATAGGATCACAGACTGACTGTCATCTCAAAACATTCAGTTAAATTAATCCTACAACTCGACTATTTTAAACGTTATAAAGAGGTACCTTACTGCCTGCCTCCTTCAACCTATCGTCAGCACCAACCAGAGTTTTTGAGGAACTCATAAAAAAAAGTTGCTGTTGTTCAAAAATGGAATAGAAGATATGTTTTTAAAATCCTAATCCTCTTAAGGGTCCCCCCAACACGGTCAAACAGTTTGATTGAAACCTTACGTGTTTGTTGAAAACTTTTGGTGCCTTGAAGGTCCTTCAAACTGGCACTTGTGAAATGCCCTCGAACAAGGATCCTGATATTTCCTTGCGTTTATTACATTAAACTCCTGCTTAAAATGTAAAAAAGGAAAGGAAAGAATTTGGTCCAAAGAATGGTACAAACTAAGCGTCACACTACCAAATCCAGAGCAAACTGAGTCGTGTTTGATCAAACGCGTCGGAACACGATCAAACGACGCGTCAAACACAACAAAAGTATGAAATTTCATCCAACAAGCTTCAAACCCGTGATTGTTTGGCACCCACGATACAGGAAGAAATTCCTAGTGTGGGGCAAAGTTTAACTTTAAAAAAAAAAAAAAAAAACCTTTCAATCTGGCTGTCTAAACGATCAAAATGGTTTGAGTCAAACCAAAATCTAAGTGTTTGAATAAAAAATCCTAATCATCTTAAGGGTCCCCCCAACACGGTCAAACAGTTTGATTCAAACCTTACTTACGTGTTTGATGAAAACTTTTGGTGGCTTGAAGGTCCTTCAAACCGGCACTTGTGAAATGCGAACAAGGATACTGATATATATGCTTGACCGTCTCGGGTGCGTTTTACACCCTACTCTAGTATTACAAACATTCAACTGACAAATAAATACACTTCATTCAAAAATCGAACTCATTTTGTTAAAAAATATACATTCGCATTTTCGATACAAATCCCTCGTAAATCTACGGACATAATGGCGTTGCAGTTGTAAAGGTCACTTAAAAGGTTTTCCATTCTAACAGGTGTGGGACGCAGCCAGTTTCACACTAGACTCTTGAGCATAATAGTAAACGTACAAGGAAAGTTTTCTCGTGTTAGTTCAAATAATTTATGATAATGTTCTACCTGTTGCGAAGCTCTTGAGGTGTCTGAGCGATCAAGACTCGATTCTCTCTTTGAGTGAGGTTTAGGTGTTATCTACATTAAGATTTATTTACCTACACAAACCGTGATGAGATTTTTCGTCGGGATAAATGACGAACGGTTATCTTTTAGGATGAATTTGAAACAAAAGCCTTTATGAGTACTTACATTAAAAGGAAACTTTGTATGCTTTGCTTCTAGACCCACATTGTCTGTCAGAGACCGAATTTAAGAAGCAGATAGCTTATCCATTATCTGATAGCATTCAATCTGCCTAGCCTTTTCCCAACTATATTGGGTTCAGCTCCCAAACTTACCGGATTCAGATGAGTACCAGTGTTTTACATGGAGCGGCTGCCTATCTGACCTCCACAACCCAGTAACTGGGTAACACGGTACCCCTTGGCAAGACTGGTGTCAGATCTCAAGCTTCTGACTACTTGTAACGACTGTCAAAGATCTTCAAATGCAAGCGGGACCAACGGCTTAACGTACTTTCCGAGGCACGGAGGAAACTCGGTATGTTGAAATGGTCACCCATCCACGGACCGACCTCGTCAAGCGTTGCTTAACCTTGATGATCGACCCGTGCGGCTGTTACTATGTAGCCACGAGCTCCTCTATGATCTGATAGCATTAATTAATTAATTTCTCTGATAACCAACTTGTTACAAACAACACAAATAACAATAAACGAAACTCGTACACAAAGTTTACCAGAACCTACTTAGCTGTTCTATCCTTAACTACGATCATTATGTTACCAGAACGTGCCCAGAACGTCGTAACTGAAGATGGCAACATCTTGATTTTAAACTATCTAAAGACACAACTTCGTCAATTGCCGCTCGATATTCCAGTTCAAAGTATGCAAATTAAACTTGAGTCCAAGTTCTACACTTGTGTCTGAATTAACCTCAAACTAGTATATGAGACCTAGTTAGGTTCCGTGTCTAATTCTAGACTGCATAAAACTATATTTTATTTCTACGCCTACTCGTGCCAAATTGGTACTGTAATAAATTGGGGTATTTTAGAATAAGGGTCAGTTCACATCACACTGTGACGCGACCAGACGCAGGCTGCACGCACTTTTTGAAATAGCCATACGATGCAAAAGATAGTACAAAAACAAATGTTTTATTTTTCATAGGTATTAGGTATATACAACATAAAGTCTCTGTAGTGCCGTTTTTTGAAAAAAATATGCCTTTAGAAGGGCAGTTTGCTCTTCTTAAACTTATTGTTACAATAGTACCTACTAAGATAATTTTGATGATAAAATTACTTATTAAAATTAGAATAAAATAATAAAAAATAATTGAAATTAAAATCAAAAGTAAAAGTAAAGTTCAAATTAGAATGTAAAGGAAAGCTAAAACCGAAATTAAATTCAAAATCATTATGAAAATAAAATCAAAACCAAAACTTAAACGTGGTAAATAAATAGTAAGGTATAATGCCAGAATAGATTACCCGAATAACATGAAACTTAAACAAAAACAGCTCTAATTAAAATGATAGCGACATATTAAACATGAGGGAACATATAAAAAACTTTCAAATAGAAAAATAATCATCAAAATCGGTTCACCTAGTAAAAAGTTCTAAGATAAAAGATAACACACAAAAAAAGTACAGTCGTATTGAGAACCTCCTCCTTTTTGAAATCGTTAAAAAGTTTTCGTGAGAACATTCGAATAATTTCGATTTTTTTTATTTTATTTTCTGTCGAGCGTATTCGAATAATAAATAAAACTGTAATTATAATGATCGTGACAAATTAAAAACTGCGCGCAGCGTCGCGTCTCGATGTAAGCTAAGCCTAAATATAGCTATTGTGAATGTGTGAACATTGTAGGCCTTCTAGATTTCTAGATGATTGTTAACATTTGTTAACTTTTTATTGTTTTACATATTTTTTTGTTTTTTTATTTCTTTCGACGTATTGTCGGGTCTACGTTGTCCCCCCATATCCAAGTACTAATGCTGAACATGGAAATATTGTAAAACCAAACCATTTTTAAAAGAGTAACCATGGAGTTTCTTGCCGGTTCTTCTCCATAGGAAACGACTAACCCGACTCGTGCACCTTTTGTCGACGTTTTATAAGTGCCCATGTAGGTCTATGTAAAATAAAAATAAATGATTTTGGTTTTTGATTTTATTGAAGTTATGACTGAAACGTGTTCTACAGATATTATTCCACAAAGAGACGTCTAATCACGACAAAATTATATCGTTAGGCGAAATAATTTTATAAATAATGCTAGCTTTAATAAAGTTAATCCATATACCTTTTTATACCGATACTTCAAAAAAACTGGCAAGTGCGAGTCAGACTCGCGCACGAAGGTTTCCGTACCATTATCGCAAAAACGGCAAAAAAATCACGTTTGTTGTATGGGAGCCCCACTTAAATATTTATTTTATTCTGTTTTTAGCATTTGTTGTTATAGCGGCAATAGAAATACATCATCTGTGAAAATTCCAACTGTCTAACTATCACGGTTCATGAGATACATCCTGGTGACAGACGGACAGACAGACAGACGGATCATGGAGTCTTAGTAATAGGGTCCCGTTTTTACCCTTTGGGTACGGAACCCTAAAAACAAAAGATCTGCTTTCGTTATAAGAGCCGTAGCAATTATAAGAAAAAGCAATAATTGTTTATTTTTTGCTTTCCTTTTTCTGCCTTTACATTTTAATAATGAGTGTAATATCAGTAGGGTTGCCTTCCGTCCGGGTTACCCCGGATGTTTTCTAGTTTAGAAGGCGTCCGGGGAGCGTCCGGGCTGGGTTTTATTTGTAGTCCGGATTTTAATACGACGACTAACGCCAACTACCTTGAGGGCGCACTCGTTTCACACCCGCGCGATCCAAAATTTTGTAGTTTTTTGTACTTTCCTTAATATTCTATGACTTTAAAAAAAAGCCTCAGATCAAAATGTAGATAATTAAATTATCTTTGAGATGGTGTTGATTTCATTAAAATACGCCCAGCTGTTTTGGTGTGATTGTCGTGTTTTTGTCCGTTTTAGACATATCTTTACAAATTAATTACACTATGTCATACAAATAAAACTCAAAATTTGCTTAGATCAAATTATTAAAAAAATAGTCTAATATAACATATATTTTTTCAAAGAATTACGACTAGCCATTTCGACGTGATTTTCATGTTAAAATCAGCTACTCAAGGGAATCGGCGCCTTAAAGTCTTTAAATCCCGACACCGATTGACCGACTAGATACCGTTAAGAGGAAACGGGGGCAGAGAGACGGACTGAATTTCCTAACTAAAAAGTCATAAATCGAGGTTTGGCTCTCGCCTTTTTCCTCCTCCAATATTGGACCAATTTAAAAGATATGCCGTAAACTGAAAATTCAAGATATATGCTATGTCCCTATGTTTTCCTTTCTGATGATACGTTATTTTTAGAAGCACTAGAACCCTCACAAATTGCGCTGTCAACAGAGGCCACTGACTTATAAACCTATGGACTTGCCATACCTACGAAATTAGCGTGCATACCTACAAAAATCGGGCAATTAAGATGGCTGCCCATTTGCAACTGTTTGACAGCACAACTACACAGATAAACGTACATATACGGCACACAACTACCAATTTTACTCGGCAATCAACATGGCGACCGGTCACGCTTAGACATGATTTTGACGTCACTCAAAAGTGTTACCAAGTTTAGTCCTTGACAAACATTTAGATGTCTCTCTTTTCATATGCAGCTCTTGGTTAGTTAAAAAGAGACAAAACGCTTTTTGACATGCGTGTGTCGATATTATAGATATTTGTATAACTATTCTTTTCCTCTTTCGAACGAATTCTGGAAGATTTAATTCCGTCTTACAGTCATAGCATCATAATGGGCGACTTTAATACGTGTCTTCTTAAAAAAGATTCCCGCGCCTCTTCTCTTCGTCATATTATTGGTTCTGTTAATCTGTCTACTCTCGATCTTGGTGCCACTCACCATTTTCCTAACTCTGTTCCCTCACTTCTCGATCTTATTATTGTCTCATCTTTAGATCATGTCGCTAAACATGGTCAATGTTCAGCTGACGCCTTTTCCTACCATGACCTAATTTTCACTTCATATAAAATTCGACCACCTAAGCATAAGTTCAAAACTCTTCTGCTTCGCAATTTTGATGGCATGGACATTGATCGTCTTCGAGAGGATGCCAGTAACATTGACTGGACACCGCTGGTGACATCCTCATCCGTCGATGAACAAGTTCAAATCTTGACTTCTACCCTAATTCAGCTTTACGACAAACATGCACCTATTCGAGCCGTGAGAGTTAAGCATCTTCCAGCGCCATGGTTGACTGAAGAAATTAAACTTCTACTAAGTAAAAAAGCAGCTGCGAAATTTAAGTTTAAAATCAGGCCCAATGACGTCAACAGGGAAAAATACGTATCAATAAGAAATCACTGCAGCAAGGTGTGTAGAATCGCAAACCGCCAATATATCCATAGTAAAGTTCAGAATGGTGATCCAGCTAAGGTCTGGAATTTTCTCAAATCATTAGGTATCGGAAAAAAGTCTCATAACACGATTCCCAAAGACTTGGATTTCAATTTACTTAATAGTCATTTTTCTACTTCACCCGTATTAGATAGGACCATCAAAGCTACTACGCTAAGTAATCTTTCAAACCTTCCGGTACCTGATTTTTCCCCTTTTGTTATAAGTCAATTCACTGCTTGTGATGTTAAAAAGAGTATTGTATCTATTACTTCCAACGCTGTTGGCAGTGACTGTGTCAGCCGTAAAATGATTATCCCCATCCTTGATGACATTCTTCCTGTTATTCATTACATCCTCAACTTCTCTGTTTCCAGTGGTGTCTTTCCACAAGCCTGGAAAGATGCCCAAGTTATTCCTCTACCCAAAAAATCTCATCCTGCATCTTTCTCTGACTATCGTCCCATTTCTATTCTTCCTTTCCTATCCAAAGTCCTTGAAAAACTTGTCCACCATCAACTCAGCTCATTCCTCTCCAAACACAAACTTCTAAATCCCTTCCAATCTGGTTTTCGTCCGGGACACAGCACTACCTCAGCCCTTGTGCATATTACGGATGACATTAGGTCAGGCATGGAAATGGGCAAGTTAACTGTACTTGCTTTGCTTGACTTTTGCAATGCATTCAACACGGTTGACTTCGACATTTTGCTGGGCGTCCTATGCTCTTTTAACATATCTCCTTCGGTAATTGACTGGTTTCATAGTTATTTGTTTGGCCGCCGGCAGCGTATTTGCATTGAGGAATCTTTCTCTTCTTGGTGCCAAACCTCTGCCGGTGTGCCGCAAGGCGGCGTTTTATCTCCTCTACTTTTCGCACTCTTTATTAATGCTATCACTCAACGACTATCTTCTTTCTACCACCTGTATGCTGATGATCTCCAAATTTATACCCAAGCCCCTCTCGGAGAGTTATCTGACGCTATTGAGGCTATCAATACGGACCTGGCTCGAATAGGTGACTGGAGCACTGAGTTTGGGTTGAAGATCAATCCGACTAAGACTCAAGTGGCTGTTGTAGGTAGTTCCCGAACTGTCTCTAGGATTGATTGGGCGTCACTTCCCCAGGTTACTTTCAACAATACCATTATTCCTATAACTGACACTGTGAAGAATCTGGGGATTTATATCGACGGCACTCTTTCCTGGACCAAACAGTTGCAGGAGGTTAGACGTAAACTATTTGCTTCTGCTGGTTCTCTGAGACGCCTTCGTAATTTTCTTCCCATGACCACTAAAATTGCGATAGCCCAATCCCTACTTCTCCCTATTCTGGACTATGCTGATGCCAGCTATCTTGATCTCACCCAAGACCAATTGGACAAGCTTGAGCGACTTCAAAATCTCTGTGTCAGGTTCATATTTGGCTTGCGCAAGTATGATCATGTTTCTGAATTTCGAACCAAGCTCAAATGGCTTCCTATTCGCCTTCGCCGGAATGCCCACATACTTTCTTTGCTATATAATGTGCTCTTTAATCCATCTAGTCCCTTTTATCTTAAAGAACGCTTTCAGTTCCTTTGTGACACACATTCTAGGTCCTTGAGATCATCGGAGAATCTAAAATTAAGTATACATATGCATTCCACATCCTTTTCCGACAAATCCTTTACAGTTCAAGCAGCTCGTTTGTGGAATGCATTACCTATTGAAGTGAGACGTGCTCAATCCTTACCATCATTCAAAAAAATGGTGAAGGAGCATTTCCTTTCACTATGATTAGTCTTCTCCTTTCTCTGTGATATTTTTGTTATTTATTAGTATATTATGTATTATTGTATGTATGTATTTTATGTTATTATGTCTAAGTATTATTATTGTACACTGACAACCCTAAATTCCGTTCCTCTCGTTCAGTCCATCCAAAGGTTGTCTGTAAGAGATTGCCCTGTGCGATAAGGCCGCCCATTGTACACTTGCTTTTATACTTGTTTGTCCTGTATATATATTTTTGTGGTGTACAATAAAGAATATAATAATAATAATAATAATAATATTCTTCATATAGTAGAATATGCCGTCTCCATAGTTTTCCTACCTCATTGACAGAGGGTTAGTGCACAAATTTGACAGATATAAATGAAAAAAAAGGAAAACTTAGGGACATAGTATATAATATCTTACTTTATCAGTTTATGGAATATCTTTTAAATTGGTCCAATATTGAAGGAGGAAATAGGCGAGAGCCAAACCTCAATTCATGATTTTTTACTAAGGAAATTCAGTCGGCGCTCTCTGCCCCCATTTCCTCTTAAGGGTTTAATTTAAGGAATAATCAAAAATTTTGTATGTCGTTTTTTTGACGAATAAACACTTTTCTTACTTTTCTTTTCGAAATCACCAACGGCAATTTTACACCAATTTCGCCGCCAATTATGGACCGATCTAAAAATTGTTTTTGTTTGGATGGGTATGATCCCGAATTGGTCCCATTTAAATTTGTTGAAGATCTGATGTAGAAGTTCGGAGATATTCAACGGAATTCTTCAAAAATTACGGCAAATCACCCGAGATTACATGTCTGTTTATTGTACACTAGCTTCTGCCAGCGGTTTCACCCGCGTGAATAGTATTTCATCATCCCAAGGGAACATTATACCGGGATAAAGAGTACCCTATGTGCTATTCCAGTCTATAATCCATCTGTGTACCAAATTTCATGCAGATCCGTTTAGCCGTTCTGGTGTGATTGAGTAACAAACATACGTCCTCATAATGCGCACATCGAATGAATGGAACTCACTACCTGCGTCTGTGTTACCGAACGCATTCAACCCGAATCTCTTCAAAGTTAGAGTGAACAGGCTTCTTCTGGGTAACCTCGCTCCATCGTCGACCTTGTCTCTATCACCTCTGACCTAAACTAGAGTCAAGAGCAAACCCATCCCAAATAAAAACATCCAAACTTACGTAATTATAAACTTAAAACCAAAACTTAAACGTGGTAAATAAATAGTATGGTATAATGCCAGAATAGATTACCCGAATAACATTAAACTTGAACTTTTTGAACTTGTAACCTATTTGCAGCTATCGCGATAGATTTGCCGTAATTTATTAAAGATTTCTGTTGTATATCTCCTAATGTTGTCATCAGATCTTAATAAAATTTGAATGGGACCACATAAGAAGCACGAGCTGTCGAAAAATTAATCATCAAAACCGGTTCACCTAGTAAAAAGTTCTGGGGAAACAAGTATAAAAAATAAATACCTTCGTATTGAGAATCTCCTCCTTTTAGAAGTCGGTAAAAACGTATACAATTTTGTGAGAAAATTTGAATAATTTCTGTCGAGCGCATTCGAATAACAAATAAAGCTGTAATTATAATGATAGCGACATATTCAAGATTTTTTTTTTGGTACATTCTTCTTTCGTATTCTTCTCAGCAAACCCATTCATTTGGTAACCATTATCACGGCAGTGCACAAAAAATAACTAGTCTGCCATCTTGGGCCGTCCGCCATATTGGATTTAGAATGACGTCACTTATCTAACCAAGCATTGTCATCCAAACTAAAAGTGTATGCAAAATTTAATCTTAATCGGTGAAGGATAACTGCTTTAAAATTCAGTTGTAAGATTTGACCCGAACACACAAACATACAAACATTGCAAGTTAATTAAAAGCTAGTAAAATGGCGCGCAGCGTCGGGAGTCATAAGCTAATCCGAGAAATATAGCTAATGAAGTTATGATTGAAACGTGTTCAAATTGAATATATTCTACAAAGAGACGACTAATATAGTACATTGTTATCCTAGGGGTGAAAGTAACTTATTTAGTCCCGAGACGGGGTTTGTCGCCCGGAACGAAGTGAGGGCGCCAATAGTTCGAGGGACTAAATAAGTCTTTAACCCGAGGTAAACACTGTGCTTTTCATTACAAAGACAAGGAAATAAAAATAAAAACATCAATTAGCTAAAGAAAAAATGATTGCCGCTTTCCCGCCTATTTTGTTTGTTCTTTTTTCTGTGGCCTGCTATTCAGCCATTATTTTTTATTTTCATCATTGAAAAAATGGTAAATATTTTGCCCAAATCTAAGTTATTTTAAAGAAATTGTTGAAACTAAATTATAATAAAGTTATTTAAAAAATATATATTCTTTAATCAATACTTAACTTTAAGTTATTTCAATTTTACTTCGTGGTTGTATAGAAAGTTGGAACATGGTTCAATAGATATGTGAAAAGGAACTAGTTTTTTTTTAAATAATTTGACAGCTGTCAGTTGAAAGCGATTCTCCCTAGGGCTGAAAAGTATTACTTTCAACCCGCTCCTCAAGCAACTTCAGACCTACTTTCAGAGTATGAGTAATGAAAAAATATTTATCAATACAGTTGTTAAACATGGCGTACTTTCAGAGGCTATAATTGTGATTCGAAAGTTAAATCTTACGCATAGGCATCTTTCTGTTACGCGGTCGTGACTTTTGTTTACGAGCTCGATCATTATGTTTGCAGTTTAGTTTTAAATTTATAAGTCAATTTAAAAAGTTTAGTAGCAAGGAGTTTTCAAACATAGAATAAAATGGGATAGATTTTCTACGAGGAAAAATGAATGATCCTGTACGTTTTAGCATTGAATTCTCAAAAGTCTTTTAAATGGTTGTTTAATATATTCAATTACCAGTTTTAATTTAATTATTTTCACATCAACATTTGTCAAAAATCGAATAGGCTGTATAAGCTGTTTTCGTTGAAAAAAAAATGTCCGGTTGCAAAAACGCGCCATAAGTCAATTTAAAAAAGTTTAGTAGCAAGGAGTTTTCATACATAGAATAAAATGGGATACGATTTTATACGAGGAAAAATTAATGATTCCGTACGTTTTAGCATTAAATTCTATTTTTTTTTTAAATAGTTGTTTAATATATTTAATTACCAGTTTTAAGTTAACTATTTTCACATCAACGTTTGTCAAAAATCGAATAGGCTGTATACGATGTTTTCTTTGTAAAAAAATATGTCCAGTTGCAAAAATGCGCCATATTGAAAATTTAATTTTTTGTAAATAAACAAATCTAATTCTTTGATTTGTTTTTACTGTTTCTCACAACTGCATTGAAAAACGTCGTGTGATACACGGGTGTGTAGGTTATTGCAAACTCGTGTCATTAAAAATCGCTCGTTTGCAACTTTCCACCCTTGTATCACAATGTACTATATTAATTTTGTAAATAGTGCTAGCTTTATTAAAGTTAATCTATACTCGAATACCTTTCGAAAAATAAATATATATTTCGTAAAACAAACGATCTGCTTTCGTAATAAGAGCCGTAGCAATTATAAGAAGAAACAATAAATTGTTTAATCATTTTGTTTATTTCTTGCGTTCCTTTTTCTTCGTTTTAATAAGTGTAATATTAGTAGCAGTCTTCTTTAGCTTTGTTTGTTGACTCTCAAACATAACATTTATAGTCTAGAAATATGATTTTTATCCATCATATAATATTTCACCAAAGCTTACTTAATTTCTTCGAAGGTTCAGGTAATTCGGAGAATACAAACTTTCAGGCCAGCTATATAAACATTAGTTTATTAAGAACCCGTAGGAAAAACGTTTCGTTGCCTGAAAAGGTAATGTAATGGCGTTGATAATTAGATAGTTACGTTGTGCTAACGTGGTAATATCGAGGTATATCTTAATTGAGATCACTGTTTGATTTAATTAACCTAGTCTTTGTTTGCGTTATAAATTGGCTACACTGTCCGAATCAACGAGGTTTTGTTATTTTTGTTTAACTTTCATTAAGAGGCATATTATTTTTAAATGTTACGACCTAGATAAATACTGAATATTATAAACCTAAACTACCCGCAATGTGGCCGCGTGGTGGTATACGGCCTACCTACACAGACAGAGGAGGCCTGTAAACCAGTAGTGGAAATATTACAGGCCTATTATGATATTGTAGACTTTAGAAAGTAATTAGTAACAAAGTTCATCATTGCCCTTTGCAAACTCAATTAGTTATAATTGTTCCCAAATCTTTTCAATCTGCGGACACAAATTTTATTAAATTGAGAGCCCCTAAAACTTAGAAATTACTTCGACATTTAGGAACGATGACTTCATTAAGAGTCCCTACAAGTTTCACGAGCCAAAAACAGTAAACAGCTACTTTTTCAGCGAAAATTTCTCAATAACTACAAGGTATATAATAAAAAATATAAAGACAAAAAAAAAAACGACACAGGTCCGTCAACTACAAGTCCATGAGCAAAATTGAATGTCTCGCGCGAGCGCAACGGTTTATAAGGCAATATTCAGACAATTTATTAAAATAAAATTAGTACTCAAAAATTAAATGTGAAAATTGGATTCGATTGATAAACACCTCAAATTTTGAATTATTTATCAGTTATTTTTATATTCAACATATTCTTACACGTAGCCGACGCTTTCGCACATGATAAAATTGCCTTTTTCCGCGTGGACAATATTTCTTTTAAAGTACAAATACAATAAACTTTAAGAAACAAAATTGCTGGCTTACTAGTATACTATATGCCCAGTCCACACAATTTTTTTCAGCTTGTTATTCGCCATCAGTAAGCTGAAAAAGCAATTGAAAAACCTGGTGTTTCGGGATTACGTAAAAACGTGTGTTAGGAATTTATTTTTTCTAATTTCAATTGAGCAGTTATCAAAAATATGTTATGTCTATTTACTACATAACTATGTGACGCAAAAAGTTGCTTTAATAGATTTATCATATATCTAGTAGTTATAGTTTTTTTCTGTTTTTAGCTCGTGAAACTTGTAGGGGCTCTTAAACAATAAATGATATAATCTACATATTTTCGACAACTTTTTAGTCATACAGACGCCAGACTGCCTATTTTGGGCTCACTCAGATTTAAAGATGTATTCGCGAAACAGTTTTAGTGTGTAAAGTTACAGTGGTGTCGCACCACGCAGACGCCGAATTATGCCAAAAAGCCTATCTTTGCATCACCTAAACAACGGACACACAAATAAAATAAATTGGTTATGACAAAAACATAAATTAGATTATAAACAAGAAAAAAAACTGGCTAAGAATACTTTTTAGCTTAATTTTGACGGACAGACGCACTGCAAGTTATCATCCTTACCTTGTTGCCATTCCACCAATTCGCACCAAGCGCTTCCAAACATCCTTCATAATGCGCACAGCGAATGAATGGAACTCACTGCCTGCGTCTGTGTTCCCGAACGCATTCAACCCGAATCTCTTCAAAGTTAGAGTGAACAGGCTTCTTCTGGGTAGGCTCACTCCATCGTCGACTCTGTCTCTGACACTATGACCTAGACTAGAGTCAAGAGCAAAACCATCACAAAAAAAATAGATAATATTTTAAGCTACCGTGTTGTCTTTGCCTGTTTTTTAACCTTCGTACCTACTTACTGCATTACCTGGATACCAAACTTATTCTATTCCTATTTTGACACTAATTTTCTCTCCCTTAGGACGCTCTAATAAAACGCCTGGGTGCCAACGCCTACCCATTCCACCTGGAGCTGACACCGCTAGCACCACCTAGCGTACAGCTAGTACCAGCCAAGCAGTACCATGGTGCGCCCATTGGCACATCGTACGATGTCAGAGCTTATATCGGTAAGTCTATTTATTTATCCCTATCTATGTCATGTCATCAATAATGGCTTGGATACTTGCTAAGCATTTAGGTATTATGTAATAGATCTTACTCTTGAATAAGGCACATCAAAGTTTCATCATCATCATCATCAGCCTTTTAATGTTCCCACTGCTGGGCAATCAGCCTACTCTCTGTGAGAGGGAATGGGCTGACATCCACGCGGTCCTAGTGCGGGTTGGTGGATGGTTTCCTCACGATGTTATCCTTCACCGTTTTGAGAGCAGGCATCAAGGTTTACTGCATAATTGTTTGTTTTGTCTTAGTCAATAAACATGGAACAAACAGAGCAACATGGGGACTTTAAAAACCCCTTTGTAATATTCTTTTTCTAATCGAGATCCCAAAATCTACATTTGGAAATCGTCTGGTAAAACAAAACAAAATATTATCTCAATGTCTGTTTCCCACTGCTCGTGTAAACTTTAGTTCGATTTACCAAACTTATCCTAAACATAAGCCTAAACACGTGCACGGTATTAACCGGTCTAGGTACAGGTTCAATGTTATTTACTTCAATACCTATTCTTCCTTGCCTAACGCTGACATTTAGAGCCCAACAAACAACAACTAAAACAAATCTTGTACAATTCTCTTACTGTTTCATACTTAATTAATGCAATACCGGCTTTGTGATGTCTTGTGGACTCTGAGAGAGCGTTTGATAAGGTTTAGCACGGCCCTTGGGGCATTCCTAAACATTGGATTTGTGACAATGTCTTTATATTGTCTTTGTGTTTCTTTATTCTCTTGTGTTTGTTGAAATAATTTGTAGCTAATAGTAAAGATTACCATATATTTTCATTAACCTTTAATGTCTCTCTGCTAGGTAAAGATATCGTCCATTCCACTCTATCTGAACTTTTGTTGCGACATTCTCTAGCCCATTTCTCGTAAACGCCCGCCATTACCTACATATTATTGATATTCTGATGTCGAATCAAGGACAGTAATAAGATCAGAAACCAGGCGCAATCATGACGCGTTTCTATATTGGCAATGTATTGTTGATTTCCATAATAGTAAACAGAATTTACTATACTAACTAGCTTTTTTAGAAAGAAACTGTATTTTTTTCTGTAAGTACAGTAGCCTATGTATTGTAGGTTTCAATCAGTAATAGAATTTTGTAATCGAATCAGTACTTCACCAGTACGGAAGAGATAGCGGAATGCTAAAAGGCCACCCATTGAATGTGTTTTTAGTTTCTTTACAAATGTTATATTGGGTCCAGCACTGAGTCAGGATACAATGAAAAATTTAACGAGCTGACCAGATGGTGCATGAAAATCCGCTTTAGTTTTTATGCGAAACCAGAGCATCCGGTTCACAGCTAAATTGGGGTATTAAAAGTTTTGTTTGGAAACTTAATTCTTTAAATTGGTCTGCGTTGCAATTACGGTTTGCCAAGACTACCCAGTCTTGGCAAACCGTAAATATATATTATCTGTATACGGAAGTCTGTTTCGAAATTATAATATGCGCGACGCGATTTACACATTCTGGTTAAGTAGCGTCCTATAGATATAAAGATATTGAATTGCCTGGAACTGTATTCACTAAAATTAAAGGTTAAGATAAGGGCAATTAGGTTTTCAAGAGCTGATCAGCTTATGTTCGATATTAGATAGATAGATAGATAAATCATTTATTTAGTGCACACAAAAGACACAGCACAACACACAAAATCTTAATTAAATTATTACAATTTTCATGTAGGTAAGTTTAAAAACAAAGTGCCAACATAAAAAGAAAAAGGAAACCGAAACAGAAGTAAAAGTGACACCAGTAACATTAATTTTGACAATCAAAACATAGTGCGGTTTGCGTCTCAAGGTTGCACCAAATGGGAGTCCAGCTCAGCACGTGTCAGGCAAATATACCTGACGCTGATATTCTGCTGGATCCCTGCAGTGACAAATGGTCGCCAAGCAGACGTGGTATTACGTATTGTGAGACCAACCAATTATATATATGCGGGCTTTAGTCAATAGTACGCACGTCAAAACAAATCACAAGCACGCCACCTGTCGGCAAATCAAGAACAACTACGCTTTGCCGCGCTTTCTCTAACCACTTGCTTGTCCCCACGGACAGCAGAACCAGAATGGCAGTTGAGTACTGACAGCCTTGGAGCTACGCCGTCGTAGAATCAATGTCGATCCGTAATATTAGTAAGCAAGAATGTAACTTGTGTCTAGTTGAATATACTCAGTGTATCGAATAACTTGTGAGATTTCATTTCACGATTGTACCCACCAACCTGCCCACACACGATGTCTTAACCTAAGGGAATACATCCTGACTGCCCGATGGTTTGCATGGTTCACATGAAATATATAAAAGCGAAAGGTCACTCACACATCACGAAATATCGAAAACCGCTTGATGTACATAGATGAAATTTAGCAGGAAGATTTTTCAAGTGACGTAAGTGCGCACTAAGAAAGGATTTTTGGAAATTCGATCCCTAAGGGGATAAAAGGGGTATTGAAAGTTTGTGTGAACAAAAATTTCTAAAGTTTTGAAGTTGGACACCTGAACTTTTAGATTAATACACTTGGTTGATAAAAATAATTAATGTAATTATTGGTTTTTGGAAATTCTAATTTGGAAATGGCGACAGGTCACTGGAATAACTTGCGACCCACGGATGCCCCTTAAGTTAAAGGGGAAAATTTACGAAAATTTAAGTCCGTGATTAGACCTGTCGTACTGTATGGATCAGAATGTTGGGCTGTGAAAAAGATGGATGGAAAGAGATTGCATGTAGCAGAGATGAGAATGTTGAGATGGACGTGCGGAGGACGAGAATGGATAAAGTGAGAAATGATTATATTAGAGGAAGTTTGAAAGTGGCGCCAGTGACAGAAAAGTTGAAAGAAAACCGTTTGTCCTGGTATGGACCTCCCCATTCCTCCTCATGTGATGAAGAGGGATGAAACGCATGTTACTAAAAGAGTTATGAATATAAATGTAGATGGATGGAGAGGGAGGCCAAAGAAAAGATGGATGGTCTGCGTGAGGAGTGATATGAGAGTCAGTGATAGCGTGTCGGGGGACAGGACGGTATGGAAGAAAAAAACGTGTTGCGCCGACCCAAGTATCATGGGACAAGGGCAGGAAGATGATGATGATGATGATGATGGAAATTTTACCCCTAAGGAAAAGGTGGAAATTTGTTGGGCTTGTATATTTGAAACTTGGCATAAATACTAACCTAAGTAAAATAGTAATGGTTTTCATTACTAATTTTTCAAAACTACTCCTAAAAGACGGGGTATTAATGATTTTTGAAGAATTTTACTATACAGGGCGACTTTTTATGATATAGGGGAGCAAAGAAGGGATTTTTGGAAATTCAACCATAAAATACGGATCACGCGGACAAAGTCGCGGGCAAATTGCTAGTCTAATTATAAACCAGTTGATATTTGTCAACTACCAGAGCTCTTTCATTATTTCAATTTAGATTGTTTATCACTATATTTGCCCACCTTGTTTTTTCTGCATAACAGCCTGTCTCTGTCCAGATTATGCGGGTTTGTGTATTCCTTATTCTTCTTTTTTATGCCTCGTCCACCGTACCTTTTATATCGTCTCTTTCTTTAAATCACCTGTCATATAATACATATAGTATTTTATGCAATGGTCATATAATATTATTATATATATATCATATATATTAAAATACGAGTGTTATCATATAAGGCGAAGCCGAATGTGATAATAATATCACGCGGGTATTTTAATACCTAACTATATGCCGTTGCATACACTACTTTATTTTCACTCACACAGTTGAAATAAAACAAAAGTGAAAACGGATAAATATGTGTTATGGCGGGCAATTTAGATTCTCATTGCGCATGACTGCGCAGCGCACGCATCCATAGACAATGACACCACTTTTCTACATTAATTCAATGAGCCGATACACGCTAGTAAATTAAAAATTAAAAGTGTTCTATAAAAATTAAAAAGTTATTTTATGATGCAGTTGTTTGAAAATCGAAGGAAAATGTTGCACTGTAATGTTTTTTTTATCTTCACTCACAACGTAATGTTCCAAATATGAATTCAAAAAATATTACATAAACACGTACTTTATGTTCGTGGAAAGGTAAAATTAAAAAAAAAACCATTACAGTGCAACATTTTCCTTCGATTTTCAAACAACTGCATAATGATAGTAGTTTATGCAATGGTCATATAATAGGCGTTATTAAAACACGAGCGTGGGTTTAGTGATAATCTTAACACGCGAGTGTTTTAATACCTAATTATATTATGCCTTTGCATACACAATTTTATCTTCACTCATACAGTTGAAATAAAATAAACGAAAAAAATATGCGGTATGGCGGGCAATTTAGATTCTCATTGCACCATGATGCGCAGAGCGCGCATCCATAGACAGTGACACTACTTTTGTACATTAAGTCAATGAGCCCATAAGCGCCAATAAATTAAAAAGTAAAAGTGTGCTATAATAATTAAAAAGTTATTTTATCTACTCTCATATCGCAATATTCGAATTATAAAATTCAAACCGAGTTTATATTGACATACTTTATAAACACAATACCGAAATTTAAAAATAGAATCTTATTATAACACTATTTCTCTAACAAAATAATGCTATAAAACAATTTCTTTTCTATTACCATACAGGACAAATCCAAGAAGTTAATCACTAAGGAGTTTCCAAGTTTTTTTTTTTGTAATGCCATTTCAGTACCTATTATAAAAAGATTTGATTCTAATTTTAAATTGTCTGTGACAATGCCCGCTTTGGACTTAGCACGCACTGCGATTTTTATTCGCGCGAATTTTGTCTCTTTCTACCTGTTCATAGAGCTCAAAAAATATTCGCGCAAATTAAATTCGCGCCGCGGTGCAGTGGATTCTGTTGCAAAACACGGATTTCATAAGGTATTATTGCCGCACGATTTTTTTTACCGCAATGCGAGCAGCTTCATACAATTGCATAGGTCGCAGAATGGGCGGAAAATTTTTTCGCGAATAAATATCGCAGTGCGTGTGCTAAGCCTTAGCGCATGCGCAGATAATGCGGTGATGTGCTGGGTTTTGGCGCCATTCATACGTTTTGCAGATTTCGCAGTACTGAATTTCATGAGTTTTTTTAAATTCTTGCTTAAAATGTCTGATATTAGTGAATGTGAAGAAAATTTGACTCAGCCAAACATTTTATATGCGGCGAAGGAAATTACTCATAATCTCTTACCAGCAAAGTCAATATTATTATATGATGCATTTATCACGACTTTATGGCATGGAAAATGCAAAAAAAGAATATTAAGTAGGTTCAATCCCAAAATGTATGAGTGTAGATAAAGTAGTGTATGAAACTGCACATAACTAGGTATTAAAACATTCGTGTGAATACTATTAAAAACCTCGCCTACGGCTCGGTTTTTAAACACACACTCATTTTTTAATACCCCTTATTATGCAACGGTATTATAAACTACTAATAGCACACTTTTAGTTTCCACTTTTATTTTATTTCTACTGTATGAGTGAAGATAAAATAGTGTATGCAACGGCATATAATTAGTTATTAAAACACTCACGTGTTAATTTTACCCAGGCTCGTGTTTTAATAACCCCTATTATATGACCATTGCATAAACTACTATTTCTAAATTTTACCTATCCACGAATATAAAGTACGTGTTTATACAATATTTTATTAATTCATATTTGGAACATTACGTTGTGAGTGTAGATAAACCATCTTTTCTTTATCTATAATATCTTAAATTTTTGTTTTTCTAATTTAAGGCACCCAAAAATACATGTTTTATTTCCTCACAGCAGAGCGTCCCGACGAGAAGGTCTCCCGTCGCAGCACAGTGCGCATGGGCATCCGAGTGCTACAAGGACCGGGCAAGTGTGTGCCACCACCTGTACTGCCACCGCCTTCGCCTCACCATACTCTCAGTGCATTGGCTCAGTACAATATGCTTAGGTAAGATTATGTATATACCGTAAGATTATTTACATTTCGATTCACCCGAAATAAGTAAAATTGCACTTGCACTGAGTTTAATGTCAAACACATTAGGCGATAACATGGTCAGATAAGATACTTTAGAATTCAGTAGAAGTACGTACGTACTAGACATTGGTGTTCCACAATCATCGCCTCTACAATAAGTTCTGTGTCTGCAGCATATAGTGAATTCCCGTGATCTTTATCAGTTCATTGCTATATCAAAGGTTTATCGACGATATGAATCAGCAACAATGATAGATGAAATAAGATCGTCTCGTGAGGGTCCACTTGTTGAAGGACTTCCCCCGTAATGATTCGTCAATATCTAGGTACCTATAGTTCTCAATAGTATGCTGAACTTGACTACACTGTTCAGTACTTCTACAAAAAAAGTTGAATATACATGACAAACACAAATTAAAACTGTGCTTGTCCGATTAAAATATCATTGTTCTCGTATTATTTTGATTACATCGACACGCGATCCGATCATTGTAAAGGTTATTTATAGCGCTCAAAATGTCATTTGATGTCGTTGCAATTTAAGTAGGTCTCAGTTGGTCTGATCGTTACGCTTCCAGTAACACCACAAGAAATTTCTGTGGCTATGAGAAGTCGATCAACTTCTTAGAGCAAACCACAGACCAATCAATTCAATGTACTGAGTAACAGAACTATAGGATCCTTTAAAATTACACGCTACAGTCATAAAACTACCGAAATATAATAACAGAGTTCTGAAGTAAAACGCTACTTCAAAATTGAATCTTTAAACCTAATATTTTAACAAATTTAACTTTTCTGTCAACCCAACAAATTTCGTAAACAACTAAACTCAATTTTACCCTGTTAGAGGTTTTTCCATACCGACAGTAGGCCTCCAAATTGACGCGCGAATTGTTTACCTGAGCATACATAATTCACATCATGCTACTTCGCTGGGTAGCAGGGAAGCCTGTTAGTACCACCCCAACAAGTTGATACATGGCTCCGTTCAAATGAAATGTTTCTCCTTGTACAATTTTGTTCGACGCATTTTTCAGAACTGTGCGGATTATAATTAACGGTTGGGTGATCTGCTGTATGAAATTATAGAACCCGTTTGAAAATTCGACTGTAAAATTGTCACGGGTGAATTTTGTAACGAAAGCTAATTTAAAGTCACAGAAGGTAGATCCCTAACTTAAGGTTACACTAGTCGAAAATTCTTCCATACAAACGTAGTCTAGGGCTTATTCCACTGTTTGACGATGTACGTCCAAAATAAAAAGTGATATCAATTTGTCTCATCATTAGCCCTGTATGGAAGCAAAAAAGTAAAAAAAGAAAATATTTGAAAGTTATGAGCGTCGAAAGTTCCACATTTCGACACTAATTTTAACGCATTTTTGGGCGCGAATAAATACCATAAGAAGAAGGAAAATTGCAATACGGCCTCCATACAGGGATAGATTAGTAGTTCAACAATGCAAATAATTTTATTTTGAATAGATAGATTTAGTAGTTTTTAATGATATCTAGACTGCCAAAGGTCTGTTTATAAAATTTCGCGCTCTCGGTTTCGTCCTAAATCATTATCCATTTCGCTACAAATTTGCAAAAGTGTGTATTCGTACGCGAATTAGCTTCCTACTGCTCATCACAACATCTAGCTATCTCTTCCGCACGTGTTGTCGGTTGATATAAAATGCATTTTAACCCCGCGCACAAAATAGTTCGTGCCGTCGACTAGTGTACCCTTAAATATATTTAGAGAAATCTAACGGCTTGTTTTGAACTTAATATTATATTGATAATACAGTTTCTACATGCATGTCTGACGAAAAATTACGAGGAGAGCATAACCAGGTGGAGGGTGAGACTAAATAAACAGTTCATAGCAGATACATCTGAATGGTTGAGTTGAGACTATAGTTTGAGATTATCGACATGAAAGATAAAGAAGATAGCAATACCGATGTTCTTTAATAATTACAAGTGTTTTAGACATTAGAACTATTCTATACTAACACAGTTTTTTTTTTTTTTTTTGTAATGGGTTTGCTCTAGACTCTAGTCTAGGTCATAGGTCTCAGAGACAGAGTCAACGATGGAGTGAGCTTACCCAGAAGAAGCCTGTTCACTCTAACTTTGAAGAGATTCGGGTTGAATGCGTTCGGTAACACAGACGCAGGTAGTGAGTTCTATTCTTAAAGGATCTTTGGAAGCGCTTGGTTCGATTAAAATTAAAGAGACTGCCTACGTCTTGTAATTAGTAAACAAGACAATCTTAGCTCCCAAAGGAGTATATAGGGATGAGATTGACATTAATCCGGATCGCGGCACATGTAACAATTCTTGCTAGATTGTTAGAACCATAGATATAGGATGTACAAGATACACAGAGTCAGATGGAAAACGAAACCAAAAATATAAAATCTATGTGTGAGGGAATTTGTCCATGTGTTAGTTAAAAAAGTGTTGATAAAAAGTCCATGTTCAATATCGATATCGATACTTGGTGAACACCATAAGAAACACGATTGCTGGGCAAAAGCCATGCTTTGCTTTAATTAAAATACAAATTACAAAATAATATCTCGCATGTATTTAAAATACGAAATACAAAATATTTTTAAGTCGTGTATTTAAAATGTAAAATACAGTATTTTAACTTTGTTTATTTAAAATACAAATAACAATATACAGTCAGTCATCCATCGTGACATTCGTACTAATAAACTTAATCAAAACACAGAAGTTCGGTGAAAATAACCGTTTGAAATGAAAATTACAATTTACAAGGTACTTGACAATTTGACGTACGCGGTCGCCATTTTGCTTATGAAAGCTATCAAGCGCTATTTTCTGCAGAACGCATCTATTAATAAAATCGCTAAATGTATTTTGAAGCCACAAGTATTTGAAGTACTAATAAAAAAATACCGCAGCGTCAGGTATTTGAAATTGACGACACGATTGGCGTAGTGGTTGAGCGATCGGCTGCTGCGCTGCGTGTCGCGAGTTCGATTCCCGCACGGAACAAATATTTGTATGGCCTGCAGATAGTTCAATGATAAATGATATTATTACTGTAAGTTGGTTTGTACAAACACGTTTACATATTTTATAAAAGTAGATGAGGTCGGCGTTTCCTATCTGACTACTCCGAGAAGAAAGGCCGAAACAAACTCAGAGGTCACAGTTTCTTTTAAATTCCAGACAAAATCTTGGTTAGATCATGTGAAGACCATGTAGACTGATATCTGAAATGGTCTTTTGAGGAAAGAACCAGCCACATTGAGTGGACCTGTCTAGTCAGCGCACGGATTTGTCAATAACCGTGCAGCTCTACTCAGAATTTAAGGAGCTCAACGGTTCGACGAACAATACCAAAGAAAGGACATTCGGGTAGGCCGCATAAACTACTCAAACTGCCAGACCATGAAAGGTTTTCATAAATATACTGAGAAGGCACAGTCATTACATTAATCTCCTTAAATTAAAAAAAATGGCTAATATAATAAACATGCAACTTTAAGTACAGTTTCGATAAAAACATCTTCTCAATCGTAACTTAAATCTATTTTAACAAAACCTGACTAAATAAGTTTGTATTCATGTCATGATGTCACTAAAAACGATTAAGTTTTTATCGATACTCATGACGTCACCGCTTTGTCAAGCCCTAGCGTAAACAAACAATTTACTCTTTTACATAATATTTTCGCCAATTTTGTTTATATATACGAAATATACTTATATAAAACATTGGAAATCAATATACTATTGTAAGACTCTTTTTCTGAGCCGATTACTAGCAGAAATTCGGCAAAATATGGTTCAAAACAATCCAAGGACAAAATTGTATTTACCTGTGAAACGTGTATTTATTGGGGTTATTTCGTCTTGTAACGTCACATTCACTCACAGAACAAGTCCCCATAATTGTATAATTAATATTATCAAGTTAAATCTAAAGATTATTATTTAAATGCAAGAAATTCACCGCGGCGTAAAACAGATTGTCCGGTAGGTTTACTTATTCGCGAAAAAAATGACATATCGGTACGTCATTCACTCTCTCTTTTTCTCTTGGGCGGTTTGTACTTGATTAGGATTTCTCGCTCGCACGCTTCGTGTATCTTTTTGCGTAGCAAAAAAAAATTCTAAATCTATGGTTAGAACAAAGAAATTACTAGACTTGTTAACCTTTGCGTATGTTTTCGTCCTAATTACTTTTGACATCATTAGGGTTCCGTACCCAAAGGGTAAAAACGGGACTCTATTACTAAGACTCCGCGATCCGTCTGTCTGTCTGTCTGTCTGTCTGTCTGTCTGTCTGTCTATCTGTCCGTCTGTCACCAGGCTGTATCTCGTGAACCGTGATAGCCTGTTAGAATTGAATAGACAGTTAAAATTTTCAGAGATGATGTATTTCTGTTGCTGCCGCTATAACAACAAATACTAAAAACAGAATAAAATACATATTTAAGGGGAGCTCCCATGCAACAAACGTGATTTTTTTGCCGTTTTTTGCTCGATATTAATTACGGCAACAGGTAGACGCTTGAAATATTCTCGGAATATTTAGTTTTATATTCACTTTTAAAAATAGTAATGATTAAATTAAAATAAAATGAATTAAGGGGGGCTCCCTTAAAACAAACGTGATTTTTTTGCCGTTTTTTGCGATAATGGTACGGAACCCTTCGTGCGCGAGTCCGACTCGCACTTGGCCGGTTTTTTTTTATGTCCGTAATCAAATCTTGCAAGTTTAGGCATTGCATGCATTTTGTATGAAATATGAATGGAATAGAAAGCCGCCCGACGCCTTTTCTATGTGACCTGCGCCTTAATTTGACCCACTTTTCAGTGTCCGATTGAGCTGAAATTTTACACACACGTTTGTTTCTTGTGGTAATGCAACTTTCAATATGTACCTACATATAAAAATAAAAAAGCCGTCTGGATGAAAGATCAATAGAAAGGGTTTTACCTTTCTTTTGATACCCCACACAATAGAATTGCCAGAAAAAAAAATTGGGCCTCCACAATATGGCGCCTAAAATCCGCCATTGTTCTATTTTATAATTTTAATGTAGCCAGTGACACTCGCAAGGTTAAGACGAATCGATTGACGTAAGAATCATCAAAATAACCCAACGCGTTTGGTCTCTGGAACACCACATAGGAACAAAAATACATACATACATAGACTGATTAACACATTACCCTCCTTCGGCAGTCGGGTAAAAAACTAGTTACCGCTGACAAAACAGCACTTTGTAGTTGACAAGCCAAAATTAACGTTAAAACAATTCTAGACATGAACTGTCAACATGTTGAACGAAAACACGGGCCGCGGTATCGTCGTAACGCAAATAAAATTATACCTCGCCTGACACGACCATGTCGGTAATTATGAAGGTTTGTTTTCCAACACGGTGACACTATAACCATTTCACCTATAAATTATAATTAACAGACACGCAACATTCTCATTTATTTCCACATTACCTTTCGTGTTATTGTCATTATTTAATTCGATGCCATTACTTTTACCAACGCTTTGTGGTTTTCCATTTTGATAGTACCAAATTACTTATATCGCGTATCTTGTTTTACAATCAGCTAATAATAAATCAATAATAGTAGTTTAAAAATTAAAGTCACTTTGGTATTTAGTTCGTTTCAGATAAGTGTTTTGTTTACATCCTTATTATAGATACTGATTCCAATATTGTTTTTTCGTATATTTTATTTATATTATATAGTAATGGATTACAATACATTTGATAAGAAAAAAATTGCTCCCTGGTCAATTCAAACACATTGTATCGCTTCTAAAAACACTTTACTCTTAGCCATCCTATCGAACCTTCACTGATTACTACGGATGCGTATGCCGAACACTGAATCCGCAGTCCACATTCTTGCAGTATTATCCATATCCTTTTTCAGAAGCTTTAATGCCGGCAACACTCAAAACCACATGTAGCTTGTCGGCGTAACGTTAAATTACAGCATTATTTTCATACATATAAATACTGGCTAAAGTGTACAAACTAACGAAATTTTAGAACGAGAGAAATCTACAATAGTTATAGACTATGCTGCACTTCGTAGTAGGTAGTATGAATTTTAATATCTTTGCTCGAATATTCTTGGCTACATAAACTAAAGCCTTTATAAATTCGATACCTTGTTGTAGTTGAAAGCTGTAGTAGAAAAAATATCGATTTGAAATCTGCCTTTGTTAGCTGAAGATCTAGTAGTTTTTTTGGTGAACCGTGCATTTTGCCGAGATAAAAAGTATCTTACGACGTGCAACGATAGTTTAATTTAGCTTTCTATTAAGAACTTTCGTTATGGATTTTGTACTTCCAAAGATTCCCACAAACAAACCAACAATAAAATATACCTTTTTTAATTAATATTAAGTTTTAATTCGTGATTCGTTTCCATTTCATTCATATTCTTTTACGCAAAACTGAGATTTAAAACAGAAGAACTATTTTTGTTATTACCTACTAATCGTAACTTTTCATGAATTAGACATTATGTTTAGCTTTCGATTTCGTTTTTAAATCTTATAACTTTCACCTTCGGAGTTATGGGCATCTATGAATAGTTTCTAATCCTACGCACGTCTTACGGATGCTCTGTTTAGAACACTTTCTGTTTCGATAGATTCACATCGCGTATCTTAAGCCAGCAGATTCCGTGGTGAGATCGCCGTGTCTTTGATGTCAAAATCCACAATGTTTCTGGAATGACATTGTAGTTTATCGTGGACCACAGCTGCATCTAACCACTCAAGTGTTTTGCCAGCTAAATCTTCTTTAGTTTAGATTATCTAGGCTAATACAGTGAGTATCCTCCTACCTACATGTACAGGTACAGGTGTATAGAAGTGTGTACACTTCTATACACCTGTACCAGTACAGACCCAAAGATCCATGTTGACTACTGTAGTAGTCAACATGGATCTTTGGGTCCCTGAAGTCGGCTCTGCGAACCATTGCGCAAAAAACAATTTGTCATCGAGTATACTGCATAGAGTATGCGAGGTAGGACGATGCGACAAACGTTAGCGAGTGAAAGAGGCAGTTATACAGCGCTATCTTCTACTTCAACATTGGCGCAAAAATAGCAACTGTGCAATGCTATGAATTACAAAATAAATATTTAGTAAGAATTATGGCTTTTATGAATTAATTAATAACTATAGCTTGCGGGTTTTTTTATAGATTTTTGTATGAGGGCAAGCCGCTAGAGTGGGTATAGAAAAGAAACGCTCTGCTTGTTAAATACTCTGCATTGTGAAACTAGTAGGCAGTACGAGCCCATTAAGAATGTTAAAGAGATTTATATACCTAAACATATAATGTTAAAGTAAAGGTAAAAGATCTTTAGAAAATCACAAAAAACAATGTGTTACCAACAGAAGTGGACAAATCAAGAGGTCAAACATCCTTCTCCCATGTCAAAACTTTGTCTTAAGCAATGATTTATGTCCATAGTTTGTAACCAAAATACGGTCCGAAAATAGAACTTAAATCACGCTGAAAATGTCAAAGGTTAATGTCTGAAAACAACACGTTGTTTGAAAGGAAATTCTCGAAACAAGATGAATAATGGTACAGCCACATCGTCATGTCAGCGCGACGACGGCGCAGTTCACTTTGCATTCTACAGGAAATGTTATTTCCCGAAGCCAGGCTGCGGTTAACAGTGTTGTTTGGATAAACAAGCATACAAACTGCGAATTGAAATTAGGTTTACTTCATAACTTCATTTGTTTGAGATAGTTTAATTCCTTTATTTGTTGGCTAGATTTTACTATACGAACATCGCTTTTAAAGAGAAAGCTTGCGAGCTTGTGGCTTTCAGTATAATATTTAGTAAACAAGCTAGGGATTTAATTTGTCGGAGCTAGTATATGTAAATGTGCCTATTTTGTTGCATTACTGTACGAAATTCGCCTTTTAAAGGAGATAGTTTGCGAAACTGTGTGTGTGTGAAAGGACATGGCCAGATTCTGCCCTCCGAATCAATCAGAATACATAAATGTACAGCAATTATTAATATGTGATAATTTCTTGTAAAATAAATAAAAATTAACCGCAATGATTACATTTTTCTAGAACAGGCGACAAAAAAATCCAAAAAAATATGTGTGTTAATTGTTTAAGTGCGGTTACTATGCAATGCATGTTTCTGAAGTACGCCTGAAGGTCAGATTAAAATATAAAACAACGAAAACTGCATGAACGTATATCTAAGGTAAAATACCTCTAAAATAAAAGTTAAGGTTTTAAGATTACCGCAAACACCATTTTTTGAGCTGCCAAGCGTCATGTCATAATGCAGAATGCATCGACAATATATTCCAGAGTGTGTATCCGAACGTCTTAAGTCATTTTGACGTTTCTACGCGCGCGCACTGCACTAGCTACATATCAACAATCTGTGCACTGCACTGGTGCAATCTAGTCTGTGGTGCAGTTTGCGTTGATCTTATCACAATGTTATCTTTTTTATAGTGTCTCTCGCTTCTTCTCTGATTATAGAACTTAAAATATTGTAAAGCCATACTTCTAAGCTTTAATACGACGTACTGTATGTCAATGTACATGAATATTTTTGGTTAGGGCACAGCTCCATACAAATTCTGGCCATGTCTTTTGTGGCTTGCAGTAAAATTCTATATCATATTTTATTCCAGACCCTCGTCTATTAACGAAATTTGTGTTTGTTGACATAGTTTTCGAGATTGTAGCTATCAGTCAAATATTTATTTAGGTAAGCTATCTATTCAATCTAAAACAGACATCTTTATTAATGAAATGAAGTATATATAAAGGCAACATTGTTTTAAATATTCAAAGCCTAAATTGTCCTAAACTAACAGTCTAACCAATTCAAGGCAATTGGCCAGCGCGTAAATTGATTCTTCAATATTTAGATTCATGATATATTAACTAAGGGGATTTTGTCTAAAGGCTGCCACAAAAAACGATAATAAACTCTTTTTTCTACACACTTGCTCATAAAGTGGCTCTAATGTCACCGCAATTAGGCACATAATGATACCTGTTATCAAACTGTGAATTTTTCATTGCTATTATTCACAAGTGAGTTATAGAGTTTTTTTTTCATTTATTGGTTGAGTTGCTTTGTTCTTAAAAAAGTTTCGATACTAAAAAGATTGTGCTCAATACTACAAATAAATTAATGTACCTATTGCTTGCTCATTTCATGCAACTTCGTATTAATTTCAACTTGTACGTGCTTAATAAATAAAACTTTCACTCAAATATACATATTATTTGCTCTGTAATTAAGAAAAATTGAAATTCCCTATTTTGTACGTGGCTAAAACACTATCCACGAAAAGCCAAAAAAAAAGAAACCTCATTCTGTTAGTCTATAGCCGAACGCCATTGTTAGATTCGCGCGCATAGGAAAATTGATTAATTTTGCCCGCCATTGTGAAAAAAAATTCACAACTCTTTTTTACTGTTGAAAATGATTTTTTTGTATTATTTTCTTCACAAGTGTGTTGAAAAACGTCGTATGATACACGTGTGTATTGATGATTACCGTCCTCGGCTATCTTAAGACTCTCACCTACGGCTTGGGTCTCAATGGCACCTCAGCGGTAATCACCAACATTGCACACCTGTACCATAATGTACTATTATAGATATTGTGCTACGGTAAAATATAAACTGTAACAATTTCCAAGAAAAATTGACATCGGATTGTTGTTTGTGTCTTCGCGCCTGTCTACGGAAGCCTTAACAGGTATCGACAGTTCTTTGCATATCACTTTGCATGACGCTATTGTTTCGAAGCTACATACGATAGTGTTGTGACAGCCCACACTGGTATTCTGTTGATACACTGGGCGATAATTTAAAAACCAATCTTATCAGAGCTTTAATTATTGTAGCTTAGAGTATAGTATCGATTTTCACTCGTTGGTATAAAAGGTTAAACTGGAAAGGTTATGCCAACGGGTGGCATATAGGCATGAACTTAAGTCTATTGGCGGTTAAGTCTATTAAACATTTTGAAAGGGAGAAAACTTAATTTAACAACTAACCGCAGATACAATGCGTTTATTCACAAAAAGACTCGCGCACGAAGGGTTCCGTACCATTATCGCAAAATGGGCAAAAAAATCACGTTTGTTGTATGGGAGCCCCGCTTAAATATTTATTTTATTCTGTTTTTTGTATTTTTTGTTATAGCGGCAACAGAAATATGTCATCTGTGAAAATTTCAACTGTCTAGCTATCACGGTTGATGAGATACAGCCTGGTGACAGACGGACCGCGGAGTCTTAGTAATAGGTTTTTACCGTTTGGGTACGGAACCCTAAAAAGCATCATGTTTTGGTACGCAAGCTTTCAATTCGTGACAACCACAGTCCTTAAAGCTCCACAATAACCGTCAAAGATCTATTAACGAACACTTTAATGCCGCGTTATGACTAGATTTATGTTGCTGAAAGCTGTGACGCATAACAGCGGCGAAAGGATAAGCTTACACCAGGCAGGCTAGAGTCACACCTTTTTATCAAAGTTTGGGTGCAAAAATCGCAATAAAATGCGTGACTCAAGCCTATCACAGAGGTCGTGCTCGCCCGGCAGGACGCGACGCGACACGGCTCTACACTGCGAGTTTTTTAAACAATAGATATACAACTTACTACAATTTTACTACAAAAAGTATTTCTATTAAGGCGTATATATTTCCCAATGCTAACGTGGTACTGGCCGTGCTCCCGCTCGGTGCCATAATATGTAGATTAAGAAGAAATTATAACCATAAATTTTTCTGTACAATTTTTTTTTAAACTTTCAAATCGTTTTGGAGGAGTAGAACATATTTCTCAAATAATGTACATGAATCAATTTTTTTTTTGTTTTCAAGTCTTTTAACCTAGCCGTTACTAAGAAGGTATGCTGTAGAAAGAAACCGTTTTACGGCACTAAAGCGGCGCAAGGACCTTAAAAGATTTCGAATACACGGTACACACTGTGGGCATTAGAATTAAATTTTCTAAAACATCCAAATTTTCTCACTGAAATGTGAACCTTTTTATGTAGCGAAAAAAGTTCTATATCATATTGGTATTTTAAAAAGAGCGCGCTGCGTCGCGTCTCGGTATGAGCTGTACCCTTAACAAGTTTCATACCTTCCCACATTATATTAAAATGTCGACTCCATAAAACAACACTCAAAGTATAAAGGTGCTTTGAGTACAGCGTTTAAAACTTCGCTTGTTTTAGAAGCATTGAATATTTAAGTACTTACGTATTAAACATTAAAGATGAACCGAGTCTCGACAAGTCCCTCAAGACGAGCTTCTATAGTTGATGAAAAAGTTATAAACAATAAAAGTGATCCTGGTTCTTAAATAAATTGTAGTTCTAAAAACTAAAAAACACGCTTTAATGGTAAATTGAACTAAACAGACGCTAATCCTGAAGATCTTGGTAAGGCTAATGGGACAAACAATTTAAACGCGCACGGTAGAATCAACTTTTATTACTTGTAAATTTTAATTTTTGTTTGACTATCAAAAGTACTTTGACTTTGACTAAATTATAGCATTGTCATCGGTGCTTGATAGGTGTGCAAAGTTTCAAATCAATCCGACGTTTTAAAGTGGGTGAAAATCACGTTCAAAGATTCCGTTACATTGATACATAGATACATAGATACATACCAAGCTAATAAAAGCGTGTTCAAATAGGATAAGTTTTTTAACAAGCCAACTTTTAAACGACTAACATGTAATTCAGTAATATTGTATCAAGTAATTTTTAGCCCGAATCAATTATTCACACCCTCATTTCGGAAATATAAAACAAATAAACAAACCGTGCAAATATCAAACCAACCGAACGCCACAGAAAAATAACAAATTACATTCCACGTGAAAGCCCTATTGCTCAATACACAGACCGCAAACTATATATATTGTCATCTCAAAGGTTACCGTCCAGTCTCGCTAGCCATTCAGTTTTCTAATAAAGTTCGCGTCCCACCCGAACGTATTCATGCGGAACCCTTTTCAGAGCTTGCCAAGCTTCATTGCCTCTGAGATTGCTCTTTCAGACCGGTCGTAGGGGATTTGTATTCTTTACAGCGTCTATTGAAGACGTTTCTTTTAAAAATTGCACGCATTTATTAGGGAAAGATGTTTTATCTTTGGTTCTTGCGGTTTAATTTAGGTGCTGCTTTACTTATTTGTTTTGTTGGTGTACAGATTTATAGGTTTAATTTATCGTTATTGAATACTCGCGTAGGCATGTAGCTCCGTGCGTAGCAGCGTCTACGTAGCGCATCGTAGCAAAGCCTTATCGTAGGCGCTACGATCCTACAAACGACTTGTGATTAGACGAATCTAAAATGTCGTAAAGTTTCTACGGAGAACCAAATTTGTTCACGAATATATAGTAAAAACTGTTTTGATATGTTTTATGAGAAATGGTGGTCGCATTGATATCGCATTGCCGCATCGCTCATGTCTTTAATAAATACTATTGGCTTCCACTTTCAATGCAAATTATTATTTCAGCGTTAAATAAATACTTTTTAATACCGAGTTTTGACGCCACAACGTTTCACACTTGTGACATTATGACATCTGTCAGAAAATGATGTAAAAACACAGTGCTAATATTAGTGGTTGTAAATAATAATAAAATGAAACAAAATGATGAAATCAATACAAAACCAAATGAAAAGGATGAAAGATATTATGTAACTCTCTCATTATGTTTAATTGCTAGCAAACATATCTCTAGCTGAGTTGTTTTCAATGAAAATAACCTACAGATTGATGGTCAAATTATTTATCAAAATTCAATAAAATAATTTAGCTTACCACTTAGTGCACCTATTTATACTCTGAGTATTTAAATCACTAATGGCAATTTCATTGAATATTCAACAACTGTAGACAGCGTTATTAAAAGCATATTGGCTCCAAACTGCATATTGATATTCCAACAGCAGAAAGGTTCTCAATTAATATTTATTTCTGTGACGTTCAAAATGAAAGAAAATTGTTTTTAATTGCTGTTTTATATTAGTCTATGCGATCTTCGTAGGATTTATTTCAATCAATTAATTAGAGACAACCTTTTCTTTAACATAAGTAAGATAGTGTGTGTTAGTTAAATAAATAAATAAATAAATAAACATTTGACCTTAGGAAATTAGAAAAATATGTACCCACTCTTTAGTTGGTCTGATTTAGTTGGGTTTTTTTGTGTAGACGCCTACTAGATAATGTGACCGGTGTACGATAGTAAAACAGCTAAAACCATATAAATCTGTGTGTTATTTAGAATGTACATAGATTTTGTCATTTCACTGCGATATTTTTTGCTTTCAGAAATTTTTCGCGAAGCATTTGGCCTGGGTGCGTTTACAAAAATGTCAACCGGAAAGTTTTGTCATTAATAAGGTGCTGCTAAGATATAATTGTTTCTACATTAGATACGTGCATCTTTTTATTTAATCATGACCAAAAGCTTAATACTTAATTCATCATTTTTAAGAAATTATTTCTGTTTCTGTTACCATTCGTGCAAACGGTCATTACAATCTTTAAAACGCTTCATAAAGCGAAAAACTATATTTTTGCGTTAACTCACCCAAAACTACCAGGAATATAGATTTGCAGATCGTTTTGCAAAATTTTTGTTTTTTTCACTTTTTTGTTGACTATGCGCGACGATATAGATATCTGAAAAAAATAACTGATTTTGACCTTCAGGTTTAGCATTCACCTAAATTCCAAAAATATAAAGTAGGTATTGCTATGATACGGTTCGGTACCTACAATTAGTTGAAAATTTTCTGAAAATGCTTTTCCTCGAATTTGTCCACTTTATAAGGTTTTGGCTGTGTTGCTATGATCCGTCAGCCTTGGGTGCAAAAATGAAGAGGCATCCTCTGGACACTTCATCGTAGATCTTATCCATACATCGTCAAGAGCGGGCTCTACACAATTTAAAAAAATGTTGGTTGTCATCTCTCGCGTCATACCATTACCCTGATCTAACTACATATTTCTGTTTGTTTATAAAATTGACACCTTGTCATCATGGGCCGCCTATGAGTTTCAAACGCACATAAACGATTCAAAGGTCCGAACCGATTCTGAATTGGGTTAACATTAATGAAACAAAGGCTAACTTTTTTGACAACCTAATCGTCCAATGAAATTAAAACTTTACATAAACGGTAGACAGTTGATTATAAAATTAACAAAATAAATTTGCAATGAAAAACTTTGTTCGCAGATTGAGAAATAAAACGAAAATGGAATCAGATGAAAATTGCCGACCGAAACCAGAGGAAATCGGTAAGTCTAAATAATTGAATTGCGTCCGATTTTAATTTCAGTGTTTAGTTATAATCGGATTATGTCGAAATCTTGGAATCGGTAAAGCATAACTTTGTTGGTTTCGACGATTGTTAATATTTCTTTCATATTTCTATCAATAAATAGGTACAGATACGTTATTCATGAGGCCGCGTTTCCACCAACAGGCAACTCACATGAAAGTTTAACGTTGAGAAGCACGATTGAGCGATCAATACTTCGGTAGCCCGCAATCTAATGCAACTTGCATGCAAGCTCGTTGCGGGTGGAAACGTGGCCTCATGAACAACATATTCAATACACTTGTTAGATACTGCCATAATTTGTACTGTAGTTTATTGTTCTTAGCACTGTTTTAAAACTACGGCAGTACAAAGTGGGATAAAATGTCATCTCAGGAGTTTGTGATACCTAGATCAAACGTTTATTGTTTCCATGCAATTTGATACTTAACAAAGTTTACAGCTCTTCATTTCACAAAATTATTTCTAACCTACTTTAAAGGCCCTCTATATACCTAGTCTAAGATAACAAGCATATAGAGTCGACACCGTCATAATTACATTAGCAACTTGTCGCTCCAGCTCATTTCACCTGTTATGAACTTGGGGTTAACGTTAATATCACATAAACTTTGTATCGTTAAGGGTGGGAAGGTACAGTCAAACAATAAGACAGCTGGCAACTACTTTTAAAAGTTCTTGGTAGTGTCGTAGTAGCTATTAAGTAATCTGGCATCATCATCATCATATCAGCCGAAAGACGTCCACTGCTAGACAAAAGGCGTTGCCACATTGACGGGCCCCGTGCGTCTCGTATCCAGCGGATCCCCGCAATTTTCACCAGGTCATCGGTCCACGGTGAGGCCTTCCAACTGGGGTAGTGTTATATAAACTTATAACTTATTACACACAACAATAGCGTGAATTGGCAGTTTAATAGAAATAACATGTTAACTGTTTTCTTTGGGGCAACAAAATTTGAGTTAAAATCATGCCAGCGACACGTAGAAGAAAAATGTTGAGTGCAATATAAAGACTATCATAAATAGGTTCATTTAGTTGTAAAAGTCTGCTTAAATTATAGGTTCATTTAGTTGTAAAAGTCTGCTTAAATTATTGAAACTCTGCCTCCTAAAGTAATTTTAGCCTGTGATTTAGGAGTCAGTGTCCTGCTGTTTGTTACATCGTCATGAAAATTATTTTAGTGAGTGTGTGTGCATTATGTAGGTAAACTGTACCTAAGTCTAGCAAAAATCTACACTAATATTCTAAACAGAAAAGATTTGATTGTTTGTAAGTTTGTTTGTAATGGATAAACTTAAAAACTACTTAACCGATTTTGCAAAATACTCTCATCAGTAGAAAGCTACATTCGTTTTGAGTAACATAGGCAAATTTTTGTATCCCGAAAACGTGTTCTGTGGGTGGGTAACGGGAGCGAAACCTCAGGGAAAAGCTAGTATCTTATAAGAAGGACAGAATATAAATAATCTTGCTACTACATGCCCAGCAAGACGACCCAGTGACCCACCTAACTCTTTGTTTGACTGTACTAACTTGAAATGCTAACAAGGACGGTACTTAAAATTTTATATTGTTTCAGAAAACTCCGAAGTCCAGCCGCCGCGGGCGACAGTCGAGAAACCTTTCCTCCTGTCAGATGGAAGGTGAGATTACACCAAGGACTAGCTTTAATTTATCAGAGCTCAAACCATTTATCTTGCTTACTCGGACAAATAGTTGGAATGAAATAATGTGCACGTACGCTTGCAGTTCTTCTAGTAATTATAGGTGGAATTAAATACGTGACTCCTCGAATGGTATCTCCCGTTGCACTGGCTTTCTGTATTTTTCTAGTTACTTGCTAATACTTATCTAACAAAAATGTTTAAGTAGTGGTAATTTTATTAAGGTAACATATAATTACGTGCTCGTGGCTAAATAATAACAGCCGCACGGGTCGATCATCAAGGTTAAGCAACGCTTGACGAGGTCGGTCAGTGGATGGGTGACCATTTCAACATACCGAGTTTCCTCCGTGCCTCGGAAAGCACGTTAAGCCGTTGGTCCCGGCTGTCATTTGAAGATCTTTGGCAGTCGTTACGGATACTCAGAAGCTTGAGATCTGACACCAGTCTTGCCAAGAGTTACCGTGTTACCCAGTTACTGGGTTGTGGAGGTCAGATAGGCAGTCGCTCCATGTAAAACACTGGTACTTAGCTGAATCCGGTAAGACTGCAAGCCGACCCCAATATAGTTGGGAAAAGGACTGTATTGACTGAAGTGCAGGGCAGACGTGTCCCTTTAGTACCTTCACCCACATTTCGACAATCTTGATTAAGTCCCTTGTAACTTATATTTTGCTCACTTTGCGATATCACACAAAATTAACTCCAAAAATAATTAAAGATATTCTTATCTTCAATCAGAACACTTACACAAATCACAAGAAAAGCCTTATTTTCGCAAACTTGCAAGTTTAAAATGCCTCCCCTTTTAAACTGTACAATCGTTACTTTCAACTTGTGCAATTATGCTAATGGATTCATTTTGTAGACAACGCTGGTTGAAAAGCCGGGCTTTTGCTAAATTTCAACGCCTGCCGGAAAATATGGCATTTGTTAGGTTCCACAATTCACGAGAATATTCCGCCTTTCAGGGCTTATGCTGTGATGTAAATGTTAAACTTTAAAACCCTTGCGACCGTTTTATTTTTAGCAAATAATATTAATTATACCGAAAGGTTTACCTTGATGAAATACTGATTTTTCTGATAGTAGAATTACATGTAGTATCTTTTTCATATCTTACTTCGACTTGCGTAAAAATCAAAATAAATAGTGTCACTTGATTGGAAAAGTCGACTTCACGTTATGGGAAAAGGCAAGGCTTAATTAAAGAATTAGATATATTTTTCGGTCGGTATGTTGCGGCAGCATAGACTCATTTTTAAATCAAAATGGACAGTTGTGAGTGGTTGGTTTGTACTTATTAACCGACTTACCAAAAAGGAGGAGGTTCTATGTTCGACTTCATGTATTTTTTTTGTGTCTGTTCACCGATATCTCCGTCAATTATGGACCGATTTTGAAAATAGTTGTTTTGTTTGAAAGAGCATATTTTGAATTTGGTCCCATTATAATTTAGTGAAGATCTGATGCAGAACTTCGGAGATATACAACAGAACTCTTCAATAAATAACGGCAAATCTCTCGGGATTGCTGCAATCGCATGTCTGTTCATTTTTTATACCATTTCATAACATAACATCGAGCCAGTACGCTCGAAACGGGTACGCAGATCTCTCATTTCACCGATTATGTTCAAGTTTCATGTTATTCGGGTAATGTATTCTGCCGTTAAGGTACTTACTAAACAGCTTGTTTATTAGGTAGGTACAACTAAAAAGTGTAAAATAAAAAACCTCGTTTGCAAAAAATGTTATCGACTTCCAAATAAAAAACTACAAAGTGAAAAATAACTTTATTTTTGGAAGTCGGCGTCTATATAGCAAAAAATGGTACCTACGAAAGACACCGGCTTTCAAAAATAAAGTTATTTTCACTTTGTAGTTTTTTTATTTGGAAGTCGGTAACATTTTTTGCAGAAAAGGTTTTTTTTACAAGCTGTTATTTAACTTGCAATGTAAGTATGTATGTATGTAAGTATGTTCGTGTCAAACCTTGCAACTGAATTTTTTTGTGTTTGAAAGAGTATGATCCGAAATTTTAATTTGGTGAAGATCTGATGAAGAACTTCGAAGATATACAACAGAACTCTTCAATAAATAACGGCAAATCTCTCGGGACTGCTGCAATCGCGTGTCTGTTTATTGTTTATAATCATTTCATATTATAACATCACGACAGTACGCACTTCAGGTATAAGTACATCTCTCATTTGATCAGTTTTGTTCAAGTTTCATGATACATTGGGTAATCTATTCTGGAGTTATAGGAAACTTACTTAAAAACTTGCCTATTAGGTAGGTACAACTAAAAAGTGAAAAACAAAAAATAAAAATTACAAAAAAATACTACCGACTTCCAAATAAGAAAACTACAAAGTGGAAAATAACTTTATTTTTGGAAGTCGGTGTCCATAACGCAAAAAAATGGTACCTACGAAAGACACCGACTTCCAAAAATAAAGTTATTTTTCACTTTGTAGTTTTCTTATTTGGAATTCGGTAGTATTTTTTTGTATAAAAGTTTTTTTATGTGTGGAAGGATTCAGTAGCGTCTGGGGCGTCTGGTATCTTGCTCTATTGAGTACACATATATGAAGCTGAAGAATTATATGACAAACTTGAGAGTTGTGATTGATTGGAAGTTGATTGGTAGGTGTGGCCAATTTTGAGTTTGAGTCGAGTATGAGCATCTGGAATAAGGGCATTCGACTCGCATCAAAATAATTGATTGCTGAGGTAAAAACAACTTGCTAAAATAATTAATGTTTGTTTACCTTTTTTTTTTGTTGCGTGGAGAAATGCTCATGCATACTGCACTACCACGGGGAGATAGTGCAGTTATGTGGGACGCTAACCCACTAAAACTCCACGGTGTCCTCCAGTGCCGCTTATGGCGGGAACACGGGCACGCGTTAGCACTCACCACGAACCCGCCGCGGCTGTCCGTCACCGGACCCTCCTCGTGGGAGTACCCCCCATCACCGGCGCACCAGAACACACTGTACGCAGTGACCACCCCAATTCAGTACATGGGTGCCAGACGGCCCCGTGTATGGCACCCTTGGTCCCACTGTGACGGGTCGAGGTCAATGGCCCCGCCACCTACCATTTTGCGGCCGCAGGGGATAGGGAGAGCGGCTAACGCTATTCCGACACTCCTCCTCCCCTGCGGCCCCACCGCGTCCGCCATCAGACGGTTGCGACCCCGTCTAGGCCGCGGAAGGTAGGGAGAGCGGCGCACCGCAATACCGGCACTCCTCTCCCGCCGCGGCCTCCAACCCTCAGCCGCGATATCGTATGGGACCTGGGAATCTCCATAAGACATCGCGGCCCGCCTCAGTTGCGATGTCGCCTGTTACTAAGCGGCACCGCAACCTACAAGTTGGCCGCTACGTCGTCGGCTTAATCGGCAAAAGCCCTGACGAGCGGCTCCTCCTCGGGTTCCTCTTCGCTTCACACCGTGGGTGACCAAGCCACGGTTACTGAGCCCCCCCGCCTCGACAAAGCGGGAACCCACCGGGGGGGTAATGTTTGTTTACCTGGCATTATCTTTTCTTTCATCGTGTGCCTCTCATAAAAAGTTGAGTACTACCACTGGAAATTAAATTACGTACGCTACTACAAACAAAATACTTTTTTCGAGCTATGACTTAATATTTTCGTGCTACCGAGTAAACTTACAGAGTAAACACGAAAGTGGGGATGTAAAATTAATGTGATAATTATTTCAATTCTGTTTACGATTTACAAAAATATACTTGTAAATATACATCAATGTTGATATTACAATCCAGTTTACCATCTACAATTAAACATACTTGTAAACATACATCATGAAAAGATAAAGCGGGAAGGTGTTTTAAAAATACTGGTACAAAAATTCGTTTTGTTCGTGTTGGTTCAATTTCCGGTGCAGACGAGTGACTGCTCCAAAATGTTTTAATGCAGATGTGTACTTACTTTCAAAATCATATTTTATTAATGATTCCTCAGATAAAAATAAATGTTAAATTTGAAAGAGATTTACCGCGGTTCTAGCAACTGAAGGAACTCGAAATACGCTTTACCCAGAGCAGGAGAAGTCATTCAATGATTTCCCACCCCAAAGAAAAAAGTCCTTTCCTTCCTGAGCTCTCTTTATCTTTCTACCTTACCTACAGCACAGACTATATAATACTAGGTACAAGTATTTACAGCGTAATTTGGTAGTTCGACTGAAAATTTATAACAGGCCATGTTTTAAAATGGGGAATTATAAACTGGCCAAGTGCGAGTCGGACTCGCGCACGAAGGGTTCCGCACCATTATCGCAAAAAACGGCAAAAAAAATACGTTTATTGTAGGGAGCCTTAATATATTTTATTTTAATTTAATAATTATACTATTCTGTGAATATTTCAAGCGTCTACCTGTTGCCGTTATTAATATCGAGCAAAAAACGGCAAAAACATCACGTTTGTTGTATGGGAGCCCTCCTTAAATATTCATTTTATTCTGTTTTTGTTGTATAGCGGCAATAGAAATACATCATCTGTGAAAATTTCAACTGTCTAGCTATCACGGTTCATGAGATGCCTGGTGACAGACGGACAGACAGACAGACAGACGGATGGTGAAGTTTTAGTAATGGGGTCCCGTTTTTACCCTTTTTTTACGAAACCCTAAAAACGATCGAATAAAAAAAATACTTAGCGACTGATGATGAGATACTGTTGCAATAACTTGAGCGGTATGTATTTGAGTAAGCGAAAAATTAACTTAAATAACGACGAATATTGATTAATAATAAGATCCAGAACGAGCTTACAAAAAGTGGGTTGTGATTAATCCATTTCAGATATTAAAATTCTAGCTGTGCAACTAAATTACTAAGTGAGCGACTAGAAATGCGCGACAGTTCGGGTGTATTGGTATTTTTAACGAATTACTCCAAGAGCGAGCGAAGCGTGCTATGGAACTTAGTGTACCCCGACACGGATAGGTTAGGTTCGAAGCGAAGCGAGCGAACTTAGCTCCCGTCATCTCCTTCATGTTAGGTTACTTTAGCCCCGCAAGGAGCAGCGGGGCTCCGTCGACAAACTTTTATTTTCATGTCAATATTATGTAGCTTCTCATTTTGTATTTTAAGTAAATTGATTTCTCATCACTCGCAGTCACTCGCTCACTTAGTAATACTAAAGTAATAATAAAATAATTTTTTGTCACTTAAAACTTTAATTTACAGACACTCGTTTAAATACTACCCTTTTTAAATTAAATTTTTGCTAACCTGTTACTAAAAAAACTGCTTAAAATCTTAGCAAAGCAAATTTTACTTTGTAAGAGTACTTTGAAACATTTTGTCCATAAGTAGATATATTAACGTTTTTATATTTTGTCCTGTAGAGTGGAATTAGAAGCCTGGCTGGATAAGCCAACGTATTCCCACGGAGAGTCCATCAGAGTCGGAGTTATCGTCGGCAATCACTCGTCGAAGACTGTGCGACGGATCAAGGTATGCATATATTTTTTTTTTATTATTTTGTTTATTTTTTCGTTTAAGGCGCCTCCCCGAGTAAAACGCCGCGCTCGTCGTTTTTGTGCAGTTTTTAAGAGCTATCTATTCTTTATTTAAAAAGAAATATCAATTAATAAAAATACATTAAATTTCTACATAATGTTGATTCTAAAATGATAGTACACTTTTTTTTTAAAGAGGTTTATGTTTCACTAATCTCCTACCAACAAAACCATAAAAATGTGAAATAATTATTGATAGCATGCATCTCCTCGTAAAGTGATCATTAATTATTTTTTATACTAACAATAATGGATAGACAATTCGATAACGAACATTTTGTAAAATTTTTTTTTTTCAAAATACCAATATTCGATTTTATATAGATTTTATTCTAAAATCTGGGCGTATTCACTACCGTAATTCATGCGCCACCAGTGCCGCTAGGCCAATAGGAATGCTCATATATAGTGCTGATTTTTTGGTCAGGGTACGGCTTTAATGTCCAACAGTTGAGTAGATGTGAAAAACATTAACTAAGCGTATCTAATAGCCATCGTGCTTTAACATAAAAATAGTTCAGGTGTCCGAACTGATTACACAATTATCTTTCAAAAACGACAACATCATGTAAAAATAAATTTACGTGTTAATAAACAAATAAATATACATTATTCAAAGTATTTTCCTCACTCAATATTCATAAAAATCAGACGTTGTAATTGCTCATCCATAACGAAAAAGGTATCCGTGATAAAAAGTTGTATCGTCTGACAAGTCCATAATTATTGCTACACTTTGTAAGCTTGGCACGCAATTTTCGTGAACTACCCGCATTAAAAACGTTTACGTGGAAACTTTCAGAGCAAGTTCTGAAAGTAATTTAACCTTACATGAGTACCACGTGTTGAAAGCTCCTGGCGAGCTTTATAAGAGTCTTATATATAAGAGCTTTATAAGAACTCTGTTGAACCTAATTATGAAAAAACATTAAACTTTTTTTCCTTTGTTGTCTGAAGTTGTATTTCTAAGACAATGTTCGTATTTTTCATTGAAATACGTGAAAAGATGTACCAGTGTTATTTTTCTTGTAGATAGACTACACGATATTTGCTTTGCATAGTATTTTTTTAACGAAGGTATTTTGTAACGGATGACAATGAAATAACTAAACATCACAGTTTTTTTTCGGCTGATCCATCTTCAATAGGCCCTGGCTTTTGGAGATATAGACCATTAAGATAAGAAGGGATTGTGGCAGTTTTACTTTACTAAAGCCACTAAAGTGGGTCACCATCAGCTTTTGAAAGGCCACCCCGGTACCAAAGTCAAAGTCAAATTCAATAAGGCCATTAAGCGGCACTTTTGAACGTTAACAATTAAAATTAGAAGCAATAAAAATTGATTCTACCGTGCATTCGGAAAAGTAGCTTGTTATGGAGAAAAATGCACAAGAAACTCCATACTTACTTTTAAAAAAGAAAAATGTTTTACAATATTAATAATAATAAATAATAAATTTATTCTTCAAAAAGTACAAAAGCGTTACAAACTTTTTCATCTATGTTAGTGAGGTACATGTACAGAGTCATTTTAATCTAAGACAACGACTCCCAAATTAAAGTACATACATTAATAAATTCATGTACGTAAGAACCACCCCCTACTACCCCCTCTGTACAATGCCTGTCAGGGCACAGCCCCTCCCAGAGGCCTCCGTGGGGTGACTGAAAAGGGGTCACTCCTGAGCCTCACTGTGCAAGGTAGTACCTGGTCATTGTACCACTATCTTTAGGGGGTCTCTTGGTGGCCGTATTCTGTCCTATTCCTTGGCAAAGACCACCTCCTTTCGCCTTACATGACCCCGCGCTTTATTCTTCCAGCTCTGGCGAAATCTGTGCTGTTAGTCTCGCCTTCTTCTCCTTACTATCTTTGAGTGTAAATGCCGAGTCAAACACTTACTATAACAGGCCGAAGTAAATCCATTATACAGTAACCCTAATCAAATTGTAAACAAGGCTCACGGAGATTACCAAACCTCTCTTGGTCAAATGTTGCGCACATAATTAATGACTACCATTAGCCACTCCCGACAGATTTCAATCCTATTATAAACTTAATGAAGATGATCATTAAGATATTTGCTTAGTATAAGCTGCTTATTAAACTGTTTGTTTATCCTAGATTTTGTGAAAACACACGGGGTTTGTGTAAATGAAGTCATAATGATGTTTGTGCTTACAAACGTTAAGGCTCTTTACTTTTGCTTAAGGCACCTCCCCGAGAAAAACGCCGCGCCTAGTCGTTTTTGTGCATTTTTTAAAAGCTATCTACTCTTTATTTAAAAAGAAATATCAATTAATAAAAATACATTAACTTTCGACATAATGTTGATACTAAAATGGTAGTACGTTTTTTTTTAAAGAGCTATATGTTTCACTAATCTCCTTTCAACAAAACCATAAAAATGTGAAATAATTATTGATAGCATGCATCTCCTCGTAAAGTGTTCATTAATTATTTTTTATACTAACACTAATGTATAGACAATTTGATAACGAACATTTTGTAAGTTTTATTTTTTTCAAAAGACCAATATTCGATTTTATAAATATTTTATTCTTAAATCTGGGCGTACCGTAATTCATGCGCCACCAGTTAGCCGCCGCTAGGCCAATAGGAATGCTCATATCTCATGCTGATTTTTTGGTCAGGGTTGGCCTTAAGAAAACATTTTTAATTTCATCTGTATTCGTATACCAATTAATGTATCAAAATAATTGACAAAGTAAAATGAAAACGAAATAAGAAGAAGCATTGAAGCCGGAAAAATAACTCAAAAGTTAAGACGATTCCCATCAGGAGATGAGAAACCGAGCATCTCAAACAAATCACATTTTATCGCGTCTTACCGCAGATGCGACCTCACGTCGCCTGACAAATTACGCGTTATCGCACGTCACTGCACGAGGCAACTTTGATAAAATACGTAGAAAAAGAGATTCTTACACGGAATGAACTCTAGTGGGGTGATTCTGCATAGCTACTTACATTTTTATTTTTATCGTCATGCGAAGCTACAGTCATAATAAGTTTGGATCATTTATTCAAGATACCAAATGTGCTATTTGAGATAAGAGGCTTTTAAATATGTTTTAAACTTCTGTGTCGGATCGCGTATGTCGACCCTGATTTCTTCACACGATACTTACAACCATACTAAAAATGTGACTCGCAGTTTAATCGATTAACATTTTTGTCGTTCAGTCCCCCCGTAACAAGACTGCTTAGTAACTAATACTGTATCTAACTAGGCAAGCCGCGCATTAGTTACGCTTGTCGCGCCAACCGCGTCGCCTTAATGTGAAGCGACGTTTAATTATGGAGTTATTTCATACTTAATGTGCAATTTCCATTCATGTTCCAACCGGGAAAAGGCCCTTATTATGGAGAGCTTAATAACTGTGGAATTTAAAATGATAACTAGCTCGTCTACTGCTGGAGAAAGCCCCCCCTTTCCCATTTCTACGTATGATGTTAAAATGTGTATTTTGTTTCATAGGCTTTGGTGGTACAGCATGTGGATGTCTGCATGTTCTCCAATGGCAAGTTCAAGAATGTGGTCGCTCTCGTGAAAGGCAATGATGTCGTCTTGCCAGGACAGACCCACACTGATACTTACACTCTTACGCCGCATAGAGGTAAGATTCCAAACGTAATCCAAATTTCAGTAATTATACTAATAGACTTCACTAAGACCATCATCTTTCAAAAAACAGTAATAGTCCTTTAAAGTCGGTGTCCACAAATCCACATACATTTTATTTCGATACATCAACTTACAAAATTGTTCGCAGGTATAACCAAAAACTGGATAGCACTCGAAGATTCGTACTCAAAAACAGGCGCCAGTCTCGCTTCAACAGTACTTAGCAACAACACCCCAGAAGACAGAAACGTGTTCGCGATTTACGTGTCATACTACGTGAAAGTCAAGCTTACGTTCAGCGCGATGGGCGGAGATCTCTCGCTTAAACTACCCTTTACACTTACACATTCATGCATCAACGAGGCGCCCACAGACAGCGTCACAGAAGAAGCTACCCACAAAATGATTCTAGAAGGGAAAGAAAACAGCGAAGATGAAGACAGCAAAGCCGAAATAGAAAGAGACAAGCAGAACAACAACGGCGAAGAAGCACCCGGAGATGACGCCGAAGTCAAGTCTCCAGAAGACCACCGATGTGTTGCCGACGTCCTAGTCAATATCGAAAACAAACTGGATAGACCAAAGAAATTTGAAGGCCAAACAGAAGTGCGAACTGTGAAACCGAGCGATGAAGAGCTGGATCTTATCGTCAAATACCCAGGTTCGGACACGTGATCCGACGAGGAACTAGACAATACAGGCCAGGGTGACAAGACTGACAAACAAGTGAAGGAACCACCAATTGTCAAATGCAAGGCAGAGGTCCAAATTAGTAAGAGTGGTTTTACAGAAAATCTCAAAAGAGCCGTGTGTTGTATAGACAGAAGACGACAGTCATAGCCTATATTTGTTCATAATTATTGTTATAAAGGTACGAAATAAAAATGTAAACCCATATTGACATTTATTTCCTAGTATTTGCAATTCGCGAGGGCAAATATTTATGTCTAGTAAACAAGCCACCCGAGAAATACTTCAATTTCGTATACAAATATGCTTAAAGCACACACGTTTCGGCAAATTACTGCAAACAGCATCTTTTTATGTTTTTTGTCGATGTATTTGCTTGCGTGAATTTCAAATATAAAATGACTTTTTGTTTATTAATTAAAATTACTTAGGTATATATTTCGAAGGCGTAAGAAGACTAAATAAAAACGACGTCAATCGAAAATCGTCTGAAGTTAACGAATTGCATCTAGTCATAGAAGGTAATTTGAAAATGTATTTTACTATTGTAAGGTTTTTGATAGAAGTATGATTAGTCGGTTGTCCGACACATGAAGCCTGAATGGATATTACGCTTACTAAATTGTAGTCAGTGTTAGTAGAGTTAGGTTTAAGACTAGTAATATCGATTTGTATAGATTTTCAATGTAGTTTTCAGGCACTGTTTACAGTGGCATATTCTAATCTTTACAAATTGTCTGCAGATGTATAATTCTATGCATCTCGTCGAATTTTAATATCATTAATCATTATTAAAATTCATGGTGTTCAGAATCGTATCCAGCCATCCATATAGTAAATTCATATACGACCTACTCATTTCGTTTAAACTGCCTCCGAAATATCATTTCATTTTGTAAAGCCTGAAACATTTGTTTCAAATTATTTCAAAACCTTGTGCGTATTACAAGTTACAGACAAGTGACAGCCATTTTTTCCCCTTTGGTGTCAAACCCACAGCTAAAACATAATTTTACTTATATATAGAAACTTTGTTGAATTGACACAATCATTATAAATTAGTTCTCATTCTTTAGACAAGATATAAATTAGCTTTTCATAATTCATTGCACGTAAACAAAGTAATCTAAAGTTGAAGGCCTCAGATGTTTTGAATCATGAGAACAATGTTTAATGAAGTTGTTAAAGATAATTTTGGAACTGCCAATAAGTTACTCTAGTTTTATATTCTACCGTTCATCGTAATAATACCTGTAAAGAATTTCAGCCCAAGACCTGATGCTTAATTTATGGATATATGTTGGTGGTTTTATAAAACTTATGAGCTAAGTAAATGTTTCGTTACCTACCAATTAGGTTAGGTAGGTAATTTGTTAGAAATTTTCGATTTCTGGAGGTCCTTATGAAACATAAACATCTCCGTCAGGTAGCAGAGATACATAAAAACATTCTCATCTTTTTACCGAAGAAAAAGAAAGTAGAAGGTTATCACTTCAACATGTGTCGAAAAATTTATGTATAACTTTTTATAGAATGGTCCGAATTCAAAATATTTTTTTTGGAAATAGTATACCTCAAAGTTGGTCCTATTTAAATTTTAAAATAATATCCACCTCCAAAGATAGAAAAAAAGGATTTATTGATAATATTTCCACTGAATTTTCAATTGTGAACCGAATCTGTTGAAATTAAGTAAACTGAAAAGCGAAAAAAAACCTTTTAATCAAAGCATTGAACCGACGAAATAAGGAACTGTAAAACTTTCAGTCTAGCATTTTGAGGCGGTGCCAAGCGGTGGTTATATTGTTTGTTAAAGATCTTGTATCTATTTTACACGATGATATCTTTGCCTTTTCAGCTGAAGCAGAGGCGTCAAAAACTTGATTTTCTTTCATTCGGTGACAAAACGTTTGATCCTTTTGATTTCCTTTTGAAGCTTTATTTGTAAGCGCTTACAACTTCGGATAGAGGTCTGTTAAAGTTAGATCTTTAGAAAATATAAAAGATACAAGAAAATCTTGTTTATCATTCTATAGATAAAGGCGCTGAGAACTTTTTGCACTTTGAAATATTTTTTATGTCATCATACGCATTAGAACCCGTGTCCGTGATCCTTGTCTGTGTTCTGGGGCCTACCATAAACTTATAAAATACTTGCCAAGTGCAGGGCAGTTCAACTTAGTATTTTAACCTGACAGGTTTTGTGTTTTGTGTTTGTGTACCATGAACATTTCCCGTTAACCTGCTTCATGTCTACTTTCGACCTGCTAAATAGTCTCTGATCATAAGCTGGCTGCACAGATTAAATAAAATTATTAAAAACTGACATTCTAAAATACTTTAGCGGTTTTACGGTAAAAAAAAGTTAATTTCACAAGGCTGCAAATTATCAGTTCAAATGTTGAATGTGTAAATGTCAAAAAATACTTGATGGTAAGGATAAGTTGCAGGTCAACCTGCTGAAATGCTGTGACGTAGTCACTCACCGGTTTAAATCACGTGATCGCTGGCTGCTCTGCTACTTGGTGCGCTCATGGTACAAATTAACATGACAGGTCATTTTCCGTCTAAAATTTACCTGCTATAAGAGTTCATGTACGTAAGCTAAGAAGTACTACGGCTTCTTCAGAGCCAAAATTTTACGGACACGGATCGGATGTAGTGCGTAACCGACCTTGTAGGACTAAAACCACCGAAACCTATAACGGATCCCGAGACCTCATTATAATTTAAGAAGCGCTTGTAGCTACTGTGAAGGAGCAGTGGTGGCCCAGTGGTATCGGCCGCGACTTACAAGTTGTAGGTCGTGGGTTCAAGGCAGGCGCTTTACTTTGTGTAAATGATTTCATCACCACTGCTCTCAAAACGGTGAAGGAAAACATCGTGAGGAAACCGGCATGTCCTAGAACCAAAAATTCGAAGACATGTGACATCCACCAACCCGCACTGGGCCCGCGTGGTGGATTACGGCCCATTCCCTCTCACAGAGAGGAGGCCTGTGTCCCAGCAGTGGGAACATTAATAGGCAGATCAGATAGACAGTGACTCCTTGTAACAGCAAAATCTGGTTAAACTTAAAGCCGACCCCTGCTGGGAAATGGCTGGGCAGATGATAAACGGATTGTTTCTACAACGCTGATAGAATAATAAGACTCCCAAGGAATCTCGCCAATCTTCCTCAGAGTCACACTGAAGTTACCCAGTTACCCATGTAGTTTCATAAGTAGGTACAGCAGTAGATAAGTGGTGGTATCAAACGATGAATACAATTCACAAGTTTATGTCATGAACGACCAAGTTTTTGGAAATTAATTATCATTAAATAAAAATGTGTTCATTAAATAATTCAAAACATCTGAGTCTAATTTTAATATAAGCACCATTGAAATAGTATGTTTAATCAAACTTAAAATGAAAGTAGTTCTAAGAAATTTGTCTATTACTTGTGTTGATTTCATAGTGAAAAGCAAAATATTCATTAGATTGAAAACGATTTTGAGAGTTAACAAGTTTTTGTATTAGTAACTAAGTACACTTATTTATTGCTGATTCCTCAGTTCACTAATTAAATATTTGACAGTTAATTAAAACTCATTTTGCGCTTCGTTAAGTCACAAATATTATTCACATTAGTTTATAAAAACTTGTTACTGAAAATGAAACGACGTGGAATATTAGCAGAAGTCATTAAATGTAGTAATTAATTTGTTGTAAAACAAATAATTTGTATGTTTGTAGATATTCATTAGAAAAACTAGGATTTATAATATTTTAAGAACACTTAAATGTATGTAAATTATAACTGTAGGTGAAATGTAATTCGAAATATTTTTCAGTGTTTGTATATACTGTAAATATACTTCAAAATTTTCTTATTGTTTGATTTTAACCTTTTGCAATTCATCTAGACCAGCTTAAACACAGTTGCCGAGAATTTGGAGTAAACATGTGCTATATGTGTGTTTCCTACTTTAATGCCTGAACTTGACAGTTCTTCAGGCCTAAGTAAAGTTTATTTTTATTAACCTCCAGATTAGCCACTCCTATTTCGGGGCTTAACACCCCCCGAGTGCCTAAAACGTGGATCCACGCGAGACACAATGGCTTTGTAATGGTTTCGGTAATTACGTCACACAACCGATCAAGGTATTAAGTATAACTTTACTACTACTTTTAGTTATGTTTTACGAGACTGAAATTTAAAGAAAGTACCTACTTAAACTTTTCATCGAAGATGCTATAAGAATGTTTCAATAGAAAAGATAGAGCAATGATCATAAAAATGGTCAATTTATGGATCGCAATATTCATGATAGGAGAATTTTTAGACAAACGAGTGGACGTTACTTTTATCTACCACCATTTCAGAACGGGTGAGTATTTTTGAGTAAGTATGCAAAGACGGACCCCCCGATGTCGGAAACAGAATCAAAACTACCGGTGGTTAGGGCTCCAGAGACAGAAACATACAATACGAGCGTAACGAAGATTGCTAATGCCTTCTAAATAAGGCCACAGACGGCCATTTTCGTCTATTGTTTCGGCCATCAGGCGGTTGCAAGTAACAAAAATCTGCATAATGACAGTCAACTCTATACACCCCGTTTTACGGTCATAAGAATCGACCACCCAACTAAACTTATGAAGGTGGTAGATGGGTATAAACCGGCAAACGCCACTAGTTAGTGCCATCCACCACCCCGGTGGCAGATGGGAATAAATGAAGGTGGAAGATTTCACTAAATAATTCCCATCGACCACCGGGGTGGCAACTCGAGGGTGGCCGATGGGAATAAACCCAGATATCGAGTGGTACTGAGAAAAGAACAGTAATAAAATAGATAAGCCAAAATAACAATTTCACCAAAACACAATTCTGCATACCTACATAATTCAACAGCGAGCATTAGAATACCAAACCCTGATCACAGTTTAGACGGGCGTAGGCCTTGATTAACAATGCTTTGATTTTCCCGAATCAAGCGGTAAAACGGGACCGGGCAATCATATTGTGTGAAGCGTGTTCCAAATACGTCAGGAACAGGCGTATTGCCGGTTAAACTATGGCATAAATCGTAATGCTCGGACATAAATGGGGTATACATGCAAATCGATTTATATCGAAGATTCACGACTATATCGGATTATAAGGGGTTTCGTAATTACATGACTTGTGACTATAAACAGAACTGCTATTCTCTATAAAATCTCAACGTGGTGACTTAGGTGAGTTGAGAGTTAACGTGATGTGAGATGCAAATCCATCGAATCAAAAGTTGAATGATAGTTCACTTCAAGCTCACTCCACCTTATGATCACGGTCAGATGTTACAGAACAAACCAGCGGATATGATATCAGCTGGTATCGATAAGCTATTAGCCGATAAAGCGATGGCTAGTACCGGTCGGCCGGTCGGTCGGTGGTCGGCTAATCGGCCTTTATGCTAGGATTATTTCGATTTTAGCTATTAGCCGATTATTAGGTCAGTCTACAATACAAGTAGTATGGCGATTACTCCACTGTTTGACGGTGTATGTTCAGAATAAAAAATGATATCAATTTGTCTCATCATTGTCTAGCCCTAAAATAAAAAAAACAGATATTTGAATGTTATGAACTTCGAAAGTTCGATATTGCAACACAAATTTTAACGTATTTTTGGGCGTAAATAAATACCACAAGAAGAAGAAAAATTGCAAAACAGTCACCATACGAGGATAGATTAGTAGTTCAAAAATGCAAATAATTTTATTTTGAACAGATACATTCAGAAGTTTTTTATGATAGCCATATCCCCATAGGCCTATTTATAAAATTGTGCAAGTATGCGTTACACAGCGTTAGGAGTGTGTATTTGTAAACGAACTAGCTTCTTACTTGCTCATCACAGCGTCTATCCCTTTCGCACGTGTTGTCGATTGCGATAGCAAGCATTTTAACCCCGCCCACAAAATAGTTCGTGCCGCCGAATAGGGCAACCTTAAGTTATAACTAAGGCAAGGGAAAACTCACTGATAACCCAAATATTGTTTTTCATGGGGTGCCGAGCTCCGGAACGGGGCCCGTGTTATTGGGTTTCCCCTGTGCATTTTTCTGCAGCTCGGAGTCGGGTTTCGTTTCCGATTGATGTGGATGGCATTAGTTCCGCCCCCTATCACATGGAACTTAAAATAACAGGTGAAATGAGGATGTACTAGACTAAGTATAACTAAGTCTACTGCCTAAGGCGTTGTCCTAACACAACGCGAATAAGCGATTATCGCGCGAATTAGCAATATGACCATCGCGTAGTCGCGCGATCACAATATCTGTGCGTTCTAATAGAACGCGAATACGCGACCGTACGCCGGACGACGATAACACTCAGTTTTTACTTTCGGGCAATGAGTGGGACTCAATAGCAATAAAAAAATCCCGGCAATTGCGAGTCTGATCCGGGCACTTAGGGTTCAGTATAAACAGCTACATTCACAACAATGAAAGCACCGAATATTGCTCTAACGAAGGTACAAAATTAACTTTGTTGTTCGAGAAGTTTTTCTTTTAATTTCGTTATATATAACAACTGCAACCATTTAGCTGGCAGAGACTCCGGGGCTTGACTATAACAAAAAATTTGCCATTTACAGCTTAATTTTACGCAAACGAATCCCAGAATCGAGAAATTGTTTCATAGACCTATAATATTTTTACCCCACACCATACACAGGCATATATGGGGGAAAAAAAACATTCCCACTTTACGTGTACATTTTAGTCGAGCGACCGCCTCGCTCGAATGCCAATTGTGAAAACTATTCGACATTAGTATGTACTATGGATTCGTACGACTAAACTTCGCGCAAACTTGCGATGATCGCGTATTCGTCTTGTATAAGGGACAACGCCTATCTCTTCGGCGAATACATATGCGGTATGTTTTCCATTTGTAAATCTCAAAACTTAATAAGTGATAAATATTTACTTTATATTCTTAATAGTAGCTTATTAAAATGTTCGATCACAACAAAAATTTCAGAGGCTCTAGAAAACTAAAGGTTTTATCCTACTATCAATAGACATTTAGCGTTCGGGAAGTTGCGCGGTATCTTCTCGTCCAACTTACCACAGTGTCTCAAGACGAAAGTCTATGACCAGTGTGTGTTGCCAGTGATGACATATGGCTCTGAGACGTGGTCGCTTACAATGGGCCTTATCAGGAAGCTTACAGTCACTCAAAGGGCAATGGACAGGCAAGGGCAATGGTTTCCTTGCGTGATCGAATCAGAATGTGGTGATCCGCAAGAGAACCAGGGTTACCGACATAGCCCGAAGAATAGCCAAACTTAAGTGGCAGTGGGCAGGGCACATTGCTCGCAGAACGGATGGCCGATGGGGCCGAAAAGTTCTAGAATGGCGACCGCGAACCGGAAGACGATACGTTGGAAGGCCGCCCACTAGGTGGACCGATAACCTGGTTAGGGTTGCGGGAAGGCGCTGGATGCAAGACGCACGGGATCGGTCAATGTGGCGACGCCTGGGGGAGACCTATGTCCAGCAGTGGACGTCTTTCGGCTGAAATGATGATGAACAATAGACATAACAGAATTAACAACATTGGATATACCTAATGTATACCCGCGATTAACCAAAAAACTTCTCAGCCAGCAGAAATAACCTAAGAATAATAATAGGAACAATTACGGGACATAACCTCCTTAATAAAAATCTTTTTAATATAGGCGCCACAGACATCCCGCTTTGCAGAGGCTGCCTTGACGCCGAGGAAACAGCCAGTCACGTCATCCTGTAATGTGAGGTCGTTGCATCGCAACGTGAAGAAACCCTCGGAACAGTGAGGTCGCTCCGCGAAGCCTATGAAGCTCCCAGGAACCTTTCTGTGTTTTTGGGCCGAGCTAGGCAGGCTACGTTAGCCAGAACCCCCACGCACAACGGAACGAATGAGATGCTAAGTGCAGAAAGTGGAGTCCCCATCATCATCATCCTACTACCCATACTATCGATAAATGCGAAACTACTCTGTCTGTTTATTACGTGGTCACGCCTAAACCGCTGAACCAATTTCGATGATTTTTGGAACGAAGTTCCTTATCGTGCGTTGCGAAAGGGGTCTAGACGGAAAAAAATCTAACGAAAAGTTGTAACGACACTTTTTGCTATATTTGTAAGCCGTGCGGCGTGCGCGTGTTTCGTGCGTGTTCTAACCTATACGCTGTTGTGTTTACGAAGTCGAGAGAGTATATATATATGTGTATATATACACATACATATATATGTATGTATATAATATATGTATACACATATATATAGATAGTAAAGGAACTTCGTTCCATCCGGGTATCCCTTGACACCTCTCAATTTTTTTATGTAGAGATTGGACTTAAAATACTTTTATCCCGGTAGTTTATATCCCTTTGGGATGATTTTCGTCTTTAAACCGGGTGAAGTCACTGGTAAAAGCTAGCGGAATCATAATATTCGTTCCCTACTTACCTTTTATTATTCTCCATTGAATTGACGATATTAAAAGATAACAAATGAAAACCTTGAGAGAATTTATGTCAGATAATTATACAACGAATATTCCGTTGCTTAATGATGGAATATTAGGTATCTTTAGGTTATACAATATACATATTTATACGTTTAACAATTAATTCAGAATATATACGGCTTGTGTTCTGTATTTCTGGTAACCTGAGTCGGGCATAAATGATCCCATTAAAAAAATAACATGTAAAAAACAATTCTCACGGTGAAAAAAGTTTTGAGATCTAATGTCAAACTTAAAAAAAAAAAACAAGTCTGATAATTTATTCAGTAGGGTCAAAAGTAGGCGGGACTCCGGGGTTGCGGGTGGTCAGATTGGGAACTCTGTCCACCCACCAAGTGTCTCCAGGAAAGACGGTGGCACAGAGATCACGTGCTGCCGTGCACAGCGAGGCTCAGGGGAGGCACTTTTTCAGTCTCCCCAGGGATGTGCCCTAACAGGCTTTGCACAGAGGGGGCTCCGGGGTGATCTTTTGAGAGCACTGGGCCTCTTCTTCGTTCTGATAGTGATCACCGGGGTGGATTTAGTGAGGTAAAAATCGCACACTCCCTGGTCTTTCCCCCAAAAGTCCAGGCGCCGTTTGAAGGATTCCGCCAGAAAAAAATAATAGGTGGTACCATATTAATAATTTTGTAATCCCATTTAATGGATGACTATTTATACGGGATTACAAAGTTACTTATGCAGTTTGTATATCTAGGAAACTGGATGGACATTGCGGGATGTTTTAGTTTTTCCCTGCTTTATAAGCTAAACACTAATTGTGTTAAAAATTTGAAGTTTGTGAGTCTATTAGAAAATTTTGATGATCGGGAAGTAAGTCAGTCAGTAACGAAATTAAGATATTTTGACTTGCAATAATTCCTAAACTACAAATTGAATGTAATTATATAATCTGCGACTTACAAGTTGTAGGTCGTGGGTTCGAACACAGGCAGGCACTTTGTGTAAATTATTTCATCACCACTGCTCTCAAAAACGGTGAAGGAAAACATCGTGAGGAAACCGGCATGTCCTAGAACCAAAATTCGAAGACATGTGACATCCACCAATCCGCACTGGGCCCGCGTGGTGGATTACGGCCCATCCCCTGTCACAGAGAGGAGGCCTGTGTCCCAGCAGTGGGAACATTAATAGGCTGATGATGTGTGATGTGATGCCTAGATACATTTTTATATTGGTCACTGAAAATTTAGGCTTCTACCTTTATCCACAACGAAGTTACAAACAAATCGAAAATGTCCTGAATGGCTTCGAGAAAAGGATGGTACGGCTGTGCCTTTGTTTGCTCGACTTGATGCACTGCCGTGCCCCCAGATAACACGGACAGTCTTTATCTACGTTTTCTATTATACATAAGTACCTACGTTACATAGGAAGGCATTGGACAAGGCCTGTTAATAAATACACCATGCACCAAACTGTCATTTAACAGAACCAGATCGAGAGAATCATGAGGAGAGCTAAAACACCAGTGATTGGATATCATTCATCGTGACCACGACCGCGCTGTCAAGGGTGAAGCGAAGAATCAGAAAGTTTTAAATATCTACTTACCTTCTTACGTAATAATCTCTGATAACGCCAATTCGTTGCAAAATAAAACAAAGCTTACAAAAAGCTGGGAACACTTTTACTTGACAGTAAGTAATTATCTTGTAACTTCATCCTCACTATACTCTTGTAGATAAGTACTTGAAAGCCTACAGCAGCCCGGCGCTAAGCTCTGTAGAGACTCTTGTTACGTACTGAGTAATTGGTAAGAGAATATTTCTCAATAATTCCCTCGTTGCTATGGCGAATAATAGTATATTATGCAACTAGTGAATAAAGGACGGTTTTAAAGCGAGGGCCATATATGAATCACGAACAAGTGAAGGATTCTATCAACTGAATCAATCGTAGCGAGTGATTCAAGTGTTAGAATCCTGAGCGACGCGAGTGATTCATGGCCCTCGATATAAATCCGTTTTATTCAAGAGTTGCATACTATATTTTATACCATGACTACGAGAAAAAGAAAGATTTAAGCGAAAAGCACAAGGAATATTAATAAACATCATCATCATCATTTCAGCCGAAAGACGTCCACTGCTGGACATAGGCCTCCCCCAGGCGTCGCCACATTGACCGATCCCGTGCGTCTCGCATCCAGCGCCTTCCCGCAACCTTAACCAGGTCATCAGTCCACCTAGTGGGAGGCCTTCCAACGTATCGTCTTCCGGCTCGCGGTCGCCATTCCAGAACTTTTCGGCCCCATCGGCCATCCGTTCTGCTAGAAATGTGCCCTGCCCACTGCCACTTAATTTTGGCAATTCTTCGGGCTATGTCGGTAACCCTGGTTCTCTTGCGGATCTCCACATTTCTAATTCGATCACGCAAGGAAACTCCGAGCATAGCCCTCTCCATTGCCCTTTGAGTGACTGTAAGCTTCCTGATAAGGCCCATTGTAAGCGACCACGTCTCAGAATATAATAAATAAATGTTTTATTACCTTAAAATTTACAAAAAACTGTTAAAACTCAGGGTTTCACATTTTTTGTAAATTGAAGCAGAGCTAGGTAACAGCATTTGTGTTTCAGGGGCCAGTGACCACCTCCGTTACGTTACATACTTATAATTAATTAAACACCAATGCAATTAGTATTAGAATTACAATACAAATAAGTATTCACTAAACATCCCAGACTAAAATCAAAGTCATGAAAATCATTATTGAAATCCTAAATATTAACAAACTGAAAATTAAATCGATGAAGAAGTTTGAAAGTCGAATATTCTTTGCACAAGGAGTTTGTATCGAGTATTTTAAGCGCAAGGAAGTTGTATAGCATTGAGATGGACGTCGAATATATATTGGTGTGTTCTAAATTCAAACACCAAAACAGTGAGAAAAAGTGCTTTTTATTCACTGATTTCAGTGAATAAAATAAGCTTTTTAGAGGGGGAATTGTATAATAGTATATTATGCAACTAGTAAAAAAAGCACGGTTTTAAAGCGAGGGTCATAGATGAATCACGAGCAAGTGAAGTATTCTAACGACTGAATCACGACCGTAGGAAGTGATTCATGATGATTGAATCACAAGCATAGCGAGTGATTCAAGTGTTAGAATCCTGAGCGACGCGAGTGATTCATGGCCCTTGATATAAATCCGTTTAATTCAAGAGTTGCATACTATGTTTTTCAACACACTTGCTCATAAAGTGGCTCTAATTTCACCGCAATTAGGCATATAATGATACCTGTAATCAAACTGTGACTTTTTCATTGCTATTATTCACAAGTGAGTTATAGTTTTTTTTTTAAATGGTTTCCTGCCTTCATTTTAAATACTTTTAAATTAAACTAATTTTAAAAGTGTCACAAATCAATCCAATGAAAATTAATAAAATAAGTCATTAATTCTAATCCAGTTAAAATTGAAGTATTTTCAATGTAATAAAATGTAACACTGTTAATCAATTAAAAGTGTCCCATTCGACATTAATCCCTTTCTATTCCTGTCATGGTAGTAGTACTTACTATATCCATAACATGATATGGGTAGTAATTACTACTTCCATGATATCCATTAAATACGTAAAATGTGGCATAGCTTCTAGTCAAACAATGCAGCAAAATGCTAGTACCTAACATATTGCTTGCTCATTTCATGCAACGTACGTGTTTAATAAATAAAACTTGCCCTCAAATATAACTTTTGTTTCTCTGAAATAAAGAAAACTTGAAATGCCCGATTTTGTACGTGGCTAAAACGCTATCCGCGAAAAGCTAAAAAAAAAAACTAACCTCATTGTTTTAGCCTATGGCCACTGACCTCTATTATACAAGTAGAGGTCAGTGCCTATGGCCGATCGCCATTGTTAGATGCGCGCGCATAGGAAAACTGAATAATTTACCCCGCCATTGCGAAAAATTTTCATAACTCGTTTTCACTGTTGAAAATGATTTTTCAGTATTATTTTCTTCACAAGTGTGTTGAAAAACGTCGTATGATACACGTGTGTATTGATGATTACCGTCCTCGGCTCTCTTAAGACCCTCACCTACGGCTCGGGTCTCAATGGCGCCTCAGCGGTAATCACCAACATTGCACACTTGTACCATAATGTACTATTATACCATGACTACCGTCGGTTTTATGTCGGTTACATTTCGGGGAGTGTGCGATGGAACTGCACAATTTGATTCCGCCTAGCCCTTTCCATCATCGGACAACAAGACGTACGGTAATGCGCCACGGGTACATGGTGGACATCCCACTCATACGTACAAAGCGTTTTGCGAATATTTTCATTGTGCGCACAGCTAAGGAGTGGAAGTCCCTGCCGGAGATTTTGTTTCCTGATAGCTACAACCTTGGGGTCTTTAAGTCAAGAGTGAATAGGTTACTTCTAGGCAAGCGTGCTTCACCGTCGACCACATCATCGCCTAACATCAGGCGAGATAGTGGTCAAAGGCAAGCCTATCGATAAATAAATAACAATAAAAAATAAACAATAGCTGAGCATTCTGCAAGAAAATAATCTTGTGATTGTCATTTGTATTACATTTCTAGGTAAATATTTGAAAACCCAACGACGAGCTTTGTAGAGACCCTTGTTAACTTAGTAAGTACCTATTTACTGAGTTATTAATAAGAGAGTTTTTGCAATAATTGCCCGATGGCTGTAAGTAGGCATTTCATAGTTAAATTGGAACACAAAAGCTATGCAGCGACTTTTCAATCGGTATAAAGTGCTATTCTTAAGGGTACACTAGTCGACGGCACGAACTATTTGGTGCGCGGGGTTAAAATGCATTTTATATCAACCGACAACACGTGTGTAAGATAAAGATGTTGTGATGAGCAGTAGGAAGCTAATTCGCGTACGAATACACACTTTTGCAAATTTGTAGCGATATGGATAATGATTTAGGACGAAATCGGGCGCGCGAAATTTTATAAACAGACCTTTGGCTGTCTAGATATCATGAAAAAACTACTAAATCTATATGTTCAAAATAAAATTATTTGCATTGTTGAACTACTAATCTATCCCTGTATGGAGGCCGTTTTGCAAATTTCCGTCTTCTTATGGTATTTATTTGCGCCCAAAAATGCGTTAAAATTAGTGTCGAAATGTGGAACTTTCGACGCTCATAACTTTCAAATATTTTATATTTTTACTTTTTTGCTTCCATACAGGGCTAGTTAATGATGAGACAAATTGATATCACATTTTATTTTGAACGTACATCGTCAAACAGTGGAATAATCCCCAAACTACGTTTGTATGGAAGAATTTATGACTAGTGTAACCTTAAGAGGGAAAATTGTTTATTCTTAGAAGGTAATCTTCGAAAGTACTTACTGATCCGATCTCGCCGGTCGAAGTCATACTGTCTTTCTTTTTCTTGCTGAGTGCCATAGACCACTTTAAATCACGGCAAAAGAATAGTTCCTGCGGGCCACAGGAGGCAAACAGCGCGCAGCGGGCAAAAGATAGCTTGAGAAAAAAGTGTCATTCGTTGGTACCATTTTTTTGCGCTATGGACACCGACTTCCAAAAATAAAGTTATTTATCTCTTTGTAGTTTTGTTATTTGGAAGTCGGTAGTATTTTTTTGTAAACAAAGTTTTTTTATTTTTCACTTTTTAGTTGTACCTATAGGCGAGTTGTTTAGTAATTTTCTTATAACGCCAGAATAGATTACCCGAGTAACATAAAACTTAAACAAAACCGATCAAATGAGAGATTACCCCTTAAGAGCGTAATGGCGTGATGTTATGTTATGAAATGGTATAAACAATAAACAGACATGCAATTGCAGCAATCTCTAAAGATTTGCCGTTATTTATTGAAGAGTTCTGTTGTATATCTCCGAAGTTCTTCATAAGATCTTCACCAAATTAAAATGGGACCAATTTCGGAACATACAAACAAAAAAGAATTTTCAAAATCTGTCCACAATTGACGGAGATATCGGTGAAAGTACATAAAAAAAAAACATACAAGAAGTCGAACATAGAACCTCCTCCTTTTTCGAAAGTCGGTTAAAAAGCTTGAAGTTTACGTTAAATGTAATTACACACATATTATATACACATTCCCCCCCACACACACATACACTCTCAACACATCCCTACACATCAACATAGACTTCACTTATTTTGATTTTTTATGTAAGTTCTTAAAATATATTCCTCTGTCTAGTAACAAAATGTTCATGTAGTGTGGAACAAATTGTATTTTATTCTGTCTTGTTGTCAGGCGCTGATAGCTGCGCCACAGTATATACTTCTGTAGCTATCATCGTTTCATTGTACCTTGTATAATTCCAAAATGGTTCCAAATAAACGTTTATTTATTCATTATTATTTATTTAATTATAACACTGCAAGTAATCTTATATTAATATTATAAATACAAGTTTGAATGGATGAATGTTTGTTACTCCATCACACAACGGATCTCGATGAAATTTAGCATAGAGACAGATTTTAGTCTGGAATAACACATAAGGATTTTATCCGGGTATAAAGTTCCCTTGGGATGATAAAACACTTTTCACGCGGGCGATGCCGCTGGCAGAAGCTAGCTAATCCTATAAATTGTCATCCGCATTACACTTTGTAGTGTGATCGCTACAAAACTATTTGCTTTAGCCTCTTTTTAATTTGTCAAAGCAAACCGGTTACAAATATTCAAATTTTGACATTTCGTTTGTCAAGAAAACAGAAGACAATTTTTCTGGTGCTGACAGATAGGATTTTATTTAAAATGTTTGGCTCTGAAACATAGATATAGGAAAACTCTAGATTGGGCCATGGCGTGGCCGCACATGAAACAACAATAGTTATGTCTGGTGTTGCCGTGTTGGAAATTTTCCCCAAACAAAGGTAAAAATATATTGGATAACTGTATGATTACGATTTACGAATAAACACAAATACCCTCTTGTGTTGTTATTATACCTATTTTAGTTAAAATATGTTTTGTCTCTTTTTTCACGATGGCATTTGTACAGTTTTACGAGTGAACATTCATCGACTAGCATGATGCAGGTGATTAAATAAATACGACACTTGAAAAAAATAAAACAATTTTTATTTGCTTTGTTCATCATAAATTTAAAACAACACGACCTCCGCCGACCCGGCGGGCTCTAAAATAATATACATACAATACTTGATGACCACAATAATCACTTATATCTAATGGATTACATCTTATATATAATTATTAACGTTATCAATACTTCTATACTATAATATTATAAAGAACGAATAAACACAACAGACATGTCGTAGGACTGATAATCGGCCCGACTTTTTCGTTTTATTTTATTTCTGACCGACTTTTTGTAGGACGTTGCGTTACACTTTTGTAATCAGTACGTTCCATTTTTCTCCTACAAAAAACAATCTGCCGCCGATTGTAGGACGTAGCCTTACTAATAAATACTTACATAATAATTCTTATTGTAAAAATGTAAGAAATTAGACAGTAACACATTACATGTAAGACATTAGTACAGACCTTCCGCCTGCCGCTGCTGGAATTGCCTTTTTAATATTTTTGTTGACAGAACAATGAAATTTACATTAAATGATCAGTTAAAAAAGTAAGAAATTAAAATTCAACAAAATTCACCTAAATCTTCTAAAAGTTTTTATCGACGGCGAGCAGGTAGCAATAGTTGTGATCCATTGAATATATTTATTTCTGTCATCTAGTACACCTCATTCGTAACAACACTATGTTTGTGAGACTCTGTCTGCCCCATTTGGGATACGGACGTGAACGTATGTATGTAATAAAAAAACACCCAATAAAAGAGGGGGTGAGAATCATACCTAAGTAAATACATCAATACTTATATGTATATATTTTTTAAGCACTGAATGTGGTTTTAATTGTACACATTTCTTTTTAAAGAGAAATGAATCGTCATCAAAATGAATTGAACAAATTCTACAATTTTTTGTTTGGTTCCAATTTTCTCTTCCAGTAGCATCCAGCCATTTCTTTATTATTTCATTATTAGTCGGAAACCTAAAATGTAAAATACAGTTTATTAGCATACTACACTAGATATTTTTATTGGGTAATAAACAAAATAAGCTACAGCTTAGTAAAGAAAGGTACTTAATGAAGTTAACAGACCTATGTACGTATGACGAAAAATAAATATGTCTAGTTGGGTAAAATTAAATTCATACAATAGCAACACTGAACCTTTCATAATTTAAGGTTATTTTATTTTATGTTATTGAAAACACGTATTAAATCTAAATTTTATAAGCTAAAATCATTGAATATCACTATAAAACATCATAATTGATCATCATATAGCGATTTAAAACTAAAGGAAAGATAATTTCGTCAACTTACGAGTGAAATGTTATTCCATCAAGTTTTCGCTCACTTCGGCTTTTACAGCCTAGAACACTACAACCCACCATCGCACTGACACTTATTATCTATAAATAATCCAATTTCTTGTCTCAATAAACACTTTATACCACGATTTCACAAAAAATCAAACACGAACGAGTAAGTTTGGCACACAGGTCATGACATTAGAGTGTGCCAAGCAACAAAACCCGGCCATGGTGACAAAGACAAAAAATAATCTTTTGTCCTTATTATTTACATGGGGCTGCCAATTAGCTATCTCGCTCTATCAATCAAGCTCATTTTAGGGCTAAATATAGAGTTTTCCTATATCTATGCTCTGAAATCATCTACTAAATTAATAATTGGTATTTTTTACAGTAACTATTTAAAAGTGTGTTTTAAAATGGACAGCAACAATATGACCATGGCTACGTCAATTCTTGTGCGGAAATGCCAGGAACTCATTCCTTGTCGTAAGGCCGAGGGGTATGTGATTGACGGATTCACCGGGCGCGCCGAAGCTGGCTGATCGCATGTCTCTGCGACTGAGCTCTGTCAGAGACACCAACTATTTCACTACCATGGCATGCCACAGTTGCCGTGCGACAGACTGCAGAACTGCGCGGTCCTGCCAAGACAAGAGTTTATGCATCATGAATCAAAACTGGTACGTAATGACTCTTCTTCCTAATTGTTCTTTAGAATGTCGTTTTCTTCTGGTTTTTCATACCCCTTTGGTTCCATAATTTTGATGGTCCGTTTCCTTGTCTGTAGATATCAGCTGAGCCGACAGCGGCTTTATACCCCCGGGACAGAATGAATGACCCTTGGAGTACCTGCAGTCTTCGGGAAACCAAACATCTTTCAACGGGTTCCGTACATACTTTTTAAACCCCAGCGAACCCGTAAATCATGTACCCTCGGCCTAACGACCAGGAATGAGGAGAGGAGCATGAGAAGAATTAACATAGCTATGGTCATATTGTTGCGTGCCATTTTAAAACACACTTTTAAACAGTTACTATAAAAAATACCAATAATTAATTTAGTAGATAATTTCAGAGCCAAACATTTTTTATAAAGGCCTATCTGTCAGTACCAGAAAAATTGTCATCTGTTTTCTTGGCAAACGAAATATGAATATTTGAATAATTGTAACCGGCCTGCTTTGACAAATTAATAAATTGTAGTTCTAAAAACTAAAAAACACGTTTTAATGGTAAATTGAACTAAAAAGTCTTTAATCCTGAAGATATTGGTAAGGCTAATGGGGCAAACAATTTAAACGCGTACGGTAGAATCAACTTTTATTACTTGTAAATTTTATTTTTTGTTTGATTTTCAAAAGTGCCGCTTATTGGCCTTGTTGAATAAATATAAATATATTTATTCAACAAGGCCAATGACTTTGACTTTGACTAAATTATTTTGTCATCGGTCTTTGATAGGTGTGCAAAGTTTCAAATCAATCCGTCGTTTTCAAGGGGGTGAAAATCACGTTCAAAGATACCGTTACATTGATACATAGTTACATACCAAGCTAATAAAGCGTGTTTAAAAGAGGCTAAAGCAAAGCGTCTTGTAGCGATCACGCTACCTGTCAGAGACACCAACTAAAAGAGTTTGCGGATCATGAATCAAAACTGATATCAGTTGAGCCAACAGCGGCTTTTTACCCCCGGGACAGAACGAATGACGCACGTGAATTCAACTTTATACCTTTAATAATGTGTTTTACCTTTTTCTATATTTTTATATTTTCTATGTATTTCTTTTTATTTCAAAATTATAAGTTATCGTTGCGTTATAAGTTGTTTTTTTTATGACGCTACAACTTATAAGTACTTGAAAGTTAAACTCCGAGCGCCTGTAGAGATCCTTATTAACTTAGTACTTAAATGCTAATGACTACTTAAATAGGTAATCACCTACTTACTGAGTAATTAATAAGTCGTAACTTTTGCAATAATTTCCTGCTTGCTGTTACGTTGTTCGTCGTTAAGTTAGAACACATAACCTACATAGTGGATTGTAATTTTGAGACTGTTGCGATTATCTACCTTATTTAAACAAGAAGATAGCTGTTGAGAAACTACACCTTAGTAAATTTAACAATATAAAAACTGACTGCCAATAAAACACTACAAAGTGGAAAATAACTTTACAATGCATGTCCTCGAAAAGAGCGTTTTCCAAGCAGCCAAACTGTGCGGAAATGTCACTTTTTATTACTAGTGCTTTTTACTTTCCTGTACTTTTTTAATTTTTAACTCCAACGTCAGCCCGCCGCATAGTTTTTATTATTTGAGAAGAAAATAAAAAATTAGTTAAGTATCATTCATATAAAAGGTAAAACAAAACTAACACTCCATTTTAAGGCGTTTTTAATTACTCTAGATTTAGATTTTGCTCAATAAATTAATTTTAAATATTCATTAAATATGTTTGGCAGAATGAATATTTTGCTCGTGCCTTTTTGCGTTATGACGTGACAGCTATTTGCACATGCGCAGTAGATATGCCCGAGGAACTATGAACTATTAGTTAATCTGTAGATATGCTGAGCGCCCTTGAATAAGCGCCATTTTATTAATTTCTTGCTTGGTTCAGATATATTTTTTATTTCCTCGCACAATGCTTAGTAAAATGGGATGTCATTCTGAATTTCGACAGTTAATTATTTCGACACGGTCTCAATTTCGAAAACCAATAGTTCGACAACACATTGCCTTGACAGATCATATGTTCGACAAGCATTACTTCGACAGATTATACTTCGACAACACGCATCCTCGAAGAACACTACTTCGACAGAACCCTTCTTCGACATGCATTTGTTCGGCGGATTTCTATTTCAACAGAACATACCTTCGACATAATACTGCTCTGAAAGGTGACAATACGATCACGTGTCGGAGTTTCGTACTAAATTGAAGTGGCTGACGATTCGGCGTCGTCGAGATACCCATATCCTATCTCTTCTCTATACTATCCTACACAATCCTTTGTCCCGAGGGGTAAACCCTGTCGCACTAACACTTCTCCTTCGTACCCCACGTCACACTTCCAGCCGCTATGATGGCTCCTTCTCTGTTACAGCAGTGCGTCTCTGGAACTCTCTACCACATTCCCTACGCGACAGCCCTTCTCTGAATGTCTTAAAGAGGAAAATGAAGAATCATTTTCTTTCGGAATGACATAGTATTATTATTATTATTTCTATATTATTTTATAAATTTCTTCCTATCTAGTAAATATGGCAGTTGAGCCGATTCTCAGATGTATTTGAAGACAAAGGTCTATTCTGTCATTTTAAGTGTTTTGGTGTTTGTTGTGGCCCAGTGGTGGCCCAGTGGTATCGGCCGCGACTTACAAGTTGTAGGTCGTGGGTTCGAGCCCAGGTAGGCGCTTTACTTTGTGTAAATTATTTCATCACTACTGCTCTTAAAACGGTGAAGGAAAACATCGTGAGGAAACCGGTATGTCCTAGAACCAAACATTCGAAGACATGTGACATCCTGGTGGATGTGACATGTCATCGAATGTTTGGATCCACCACGTGGGCCCAGTGCGGGGTACCAACCCGCACTGGGCCCGCGTGGTGGATTACGGCCCATACCCTCCCACAGAGAGGAGGCCTATGACCCAGCAGTGGGCACATTAATAAGCTGATGATGTGATATGATGTGGTATTTGTTATGTTTCAAAATGGCTGTACTACGGGCGTTCAAAGGAAAATGGTTCCAACCGTACCCAGTCTCCTACGCCATAAAACCTCATCGGTTTTGTTTTCTTTCTTTTTGATTGGTCTCTGGCTGCCCTCAAGTTTTTGATAGCTTCATATAAAGCGAAATTCAATTATTATTGTCACCTTTCAGAGCAGTATTATGTCGAAGGTATGTTCTGTCGAAATAGAGATCCGCCGAACAAGTGCATGTCGAAGAAGGATTCTGTCGAAGTAGTGTTCTTCGAAGATGCGTGTTGTCGAAGTATAATCTGTCGAAGTAATGCTTGTCGAACATATGTTCTGTCGAGGCAATGTGTTGTCGAACTATTGGTTTTCGAAATTGAGACCGTGTCGAAATAATTAACTGTCGAAATTCAGAATGGCACCCAGTAAAATATTGTATGATACACGTGCGTAAGATGATTTCCAACTCGTGTCGATTCATCCACTCGCTCGCTTCGCTCGCTCATAAATAAAAATACCAATCATCGGAAATCACCTACTTTCCGCACTTTTAGCATAAATAACTATTCTTTACCGAAGTCGGTGTCTTTGGTTCCTGTTGGTTTTGGTATTCTGATACCGACTGCGGAAAAGAAAGCAATTTTTCAGTTTGTAGTCTTTTTTTTTGGAAGTCGCTTTTTTTATTAAAAGATTTTTGTTTGTCTTTTTAGTTTTGATAGATACCTCCAATTCGCATAAAAATCATATATAGCCAAAGTACATCTCATGACGATTCCAATAAGCCCAAACACGACTAGGATACATTGTTTTATTTCGGAGTTCTAGTGCCTACATGCTGTGTTCATCATCAGATCAGTAGATGGTAACCATTTTCATCAGTTAAGGTGTTCCATTAGCCATATGTGGTCTTATTCATCAGTTCCACTTCACCAAATGATACTTTCTGAGAGCAAATGATTGCATTGTTGATGAATATGCCAAAATCGCTATATTGAGTAACAAACGTACATACAAACTTTCGCATTATAATATTTGTAAGACCTATCTTTCATCCATCTTCTCACAAAACCTTAAATATTCACTATATACTTCATCTCTCAGCAGCAAACGGCAGGCTTATTACGTATCTTTTCATCATCTGCCTAGCCTTTTACCAACTATATTGGGGTTGGCTTCCAATCTTACCGGATTCAGCTAAGTACTAGTGTTTTACATGGAGCGACTGCCTATTTACCTCCACAACCCAGTAACTGGGTAACACGGTACCCCTTGGCAAGACTGGTGTCAGATCTCAAGCTTCTGACGGCTTCGTCGCAAAATGTCCCTTTCGCAAAATGTCCCCTAGTCGCAAAATGACCCTTTCGCAAAATGTCCCTTTAGTAAAATGTCCATTTCGCATAAAGTCCCCTTCGTAAAATGTCCCTTACCACCCCACAAGACCCGTTATCGGGACAAAAAAAGCCTATGTCACTCAGGAGCTACATTATTCCTTGTGATTCTTCTATTGGTGAAAGATTTTGGACATTTTGTGAAAGGGACATTTTGCGACGAAGCCCTTCTGATTGCCCGTAACGACTGTCAAATATCTTCAAATGACAGCCGGGACCAATGGCTTAACGTGCTTTCTGAAGCACGGAGGAAACTCGTTAGGTATGTTGAAATGGTCACCCATCCACGGACCGACCTCGTCAAGCGTTGCTTAACCTTGATGATCGACCCGTGAGGCTGTTATTATTTACCCACGAGCTCCTCATTAGTACGTATCTTTTGCATGAGCAAAACGATAGCGATTTTTGTGCGCAATAATTGCTCTGCCATACAGAAGTTTGAGTTGCTGACGGTTTTTTTTAAATAAGTGCATTTGACAAACAGCGAGCGATCAGCAAACGATTGTGTAGGACCTGCCATACCTACAGTGAAGGCGATTCCGACTTTTATGACAAAAAGCGTTTGATCGCTATCGTTTTGATCTTGCAAAAGATACGTAATAAGCCTGCGGGTCACACTCCGGTGTGATTTCAGAAGGGCATTTAGCTTCGTGAGCACCCGAACTACAAGCAAGTTAGCTCGGGATACCGTACGTGAGGGCTGAAGGTACGAACCTAAAGCCAAGAGAAAAGTAGGAAAACATATGACCAGGTAGTAGGTATAAAAAAGTTACATCAAAAATTAAACCCATCTGCTTAAGAAGCGAACTAAAAAGACGTAAATATGAAGAAAATCATACTGTGCAGTCGGAGGATTAATGAACGTAGTTCTTTTATGTATGTATTATTATTATATATTTAATTAGTATGTTACTGTTAAATTGTACACTGGATTAGCCCTGAATTAAAATTATCTCTATCACTCAAAGGTTTGCTGGAAGAAAACTCCATTTTTGAGTTAAGCTCGCCTTTGTACATGAAAATTAATTTCACTCTGTATAAATGTATTGTTTTGGTGTACAATTAAGAATTAAGGAGGATACATATTCGTGAGCTGGCTGACCAAAACCAGATGTTCCGACTGTGTTAGTATTGGAAGTACGTGTGACGTCATAATGTTTTGCTACAAAATACAAACTGTCATATTTATTAAGCATCTACCGACAAATGTCTAAGTACCTACCTAAATTATTATTGTGTTGTCAAATGCCTACAATTGTTAGAGTACCCACCTGAGTAAATAACTTAATACAGGAAATAACTCTAAATTTACATTTAAGCCACAGTTATGATATTCCTATAAAATATTACGTAATTTGTAATAATCATTGTGATGTATCCTGGATTTTATATTGCTATTTTAGTATTATAAGTCCTTTGAGACAATTAGTAAAAGTCTGTCAGTTAGTATCAATATTCTTTCGAATATTGATTAAGAATTACTAAATAGGCTATATTCAATTCCTTAATTGTCTTGATACGTTTTAAAAAGGTTTCATTACTCAAGAATTGATTATTGATCTAATTGTGAGATTATTTATAGAAATGTAGAAAATGGTGGGAACATTTGACAGGTCGACTCGTTACTATAAATATTGTATAATTCGTATGATTGAATCACTTTTGTGGTGAACTACAAGCCAGTTGTGATAGTTATATTCTGTGAAAGATGGACTACACAAGCTTCACGTAAGTTATTTGATATTATAACTTGATTATTGCTAATGGTGGTGTTGAAACTCTATTTCATGTTGTGGCCTTTATTCATAATGATGTTAAATTGATTTAAGGGCTAGTCATGTTCTTTGCCTTATCCTTGTTGTTTATATTATGTAACATTGTGGAATATTACAAGATTTATCATATAATGGCCATAATATAATTAGACCTTTATTGTGATAAACGAGATTTATATGGTTGTAAAAGATATATATGGATACTTTTACAACCATAGTTGCTTCCGTGGAGTTTCTTGCCCTTCTTCTCCACGAGAACTAGTTTAGCGAACGGGCAGTAAGCTCTCTGAGCCTCAATATGAATTAATTGACAAGCCTAATTGAAATAAATACCTAGTCTTGTCTTTCTGTGATTTTATTCATAAAACCTTTCCCTTAAACACTACAAAGGAACTCTGATACACAGTAAATAACCAGCAACCATCTTGACATTCCAAGCTAAGCTTGCCATCTTCGTAAATATCGATACTTTTATAAGGAGTTCCTTTATAAATCTAACAACTGCATAGCATGATTTTCTTCTTGTTTACGTCTGTGTGTGTTACATATTTTTGAAATCACCTTTTGGAACCCTTTATTTTGCGCTCACAATATAACGCCCAAAATCCGTCATTTTTAGGGTTCCGTAGCCAAATGGCAAAAAACGGAATCGTTATCGATTCGTCAACACAAAAATAGAAAAAACAATAAATTTTGGGGGTTCCCCATACTTAGAATTGAAACTCATAAATTTTTATTCATCAAACCCATACGTGTGGAGTATTTATGGATAAGTCTTCAAAAATGATATTGAGCTTTCTAATATATTTTTTTTCTAAAGTGGTAAAATGTGTGTCCCCCATCACATCTTTCATCCATCTTCATACATTACCCTGTAACTTCTAAAATAAGAGTGATAAAACTAAAAAAAAATATATGATGTACGTCATAAATCGTAAACCGCAATTTACCTAGTACCCTTCGTGCGCGAGTCCGACTCGCACTTGGCCGGTTTTCTATTTTCAAGTTTTAATGTAGACGAATCGATTGACATATGAATCATCAAAATCGGCCAACGCCTTTGATCTCTAGAACGCCACATAGGAACAAACATACATACATAGACTGATAAATACATTACCCTCCTACGGCAGTCGGTTGAAAAGAGGTTTTTCTATTTTCTTATATCACTCACATTTATGCTAACACCTCGACACGAATCCATGTCGTTATAAAAACTCATCATCATCGTCGCCATTAATTTTATAATCTATTTTTATATTAAATACACTTAAGCCATGTAATAGACAAAGACAAAGATATTTTATTTCAAGTAGGCCACCAAGCGGCACTTTTGAACGTTACATTTTACAAATAATAATAGTTGATTCTACCGTGCATTCGGAAAGTAGCTTGTAATGGAGAAGAATGCACAAGAAACTCCATACTTACTCTTTTTTAAAAAAACTTTTCACAATATTTAGGTACATAAGTACATACCTTGATGAATGAAATTGAGTTTATACAATACAAATATATTTTATAATATATTTGTATTGTATTTTAATTTTTTATAATATAACATTAAATTAACCGTACAAAGTATAAAGTATAATAGTACTGTCTAAATGTTGTTTAATTGTGTGGTCACACTATCTACATTCATAGGATTAAAAAATAATATTATCTCAGCTAAGATAAGAAAAACACAATTTTCTACTAAATACCTATTATTTAGTAGAAACATTTTACTAAAAGTTAAGTACACTATTATTCCTGATATTCCTCTCGTCAAGTAGCTAGAAGTACATGCACATATGTCAGTGGATGTGAGGATTGAGGGACCAGTTTTAATAATCGCTATCTTCAAATTGCGTCGATATTTCTTTTCCATTTCTTTTATACAAAAGGTTTCAAGTCTCTTATTAAAACTTTATGTAGAATAAGAAAGATTTGATTCGATAATATTCACTAAAATATGTATATTACTTGTGTGGAATGAGGGAGTCGCTTTGAAGCGTTGTGGTCTGTTATTTAGTAAATATCTTTACAAATTCTTTACTAAAAGTCTGTAGTCACAACACCTTAATTGTTCAGATACTTGCTGAGATCTGGCTGATGGTCTGTGATGACTGAGGGACCGCACTTTAAGGGCTGTAGTTTTTAGTATATTTGTTTACAAATTCCCAGATTTGTTCTACAATTGTTTTAAATCTACTACTAAATCCTACGATTTTTATTTTGCGAATTACCAGTTTGGTCCCTCAGTTCCACGCACATCGAACATCCACTATTAAAGGCCTGCCCACCGACCGCCATAATAAGGGCTCCACGTTACGTAAGTTCTATCTTACTTTTCTACATAAATAGGTATATCAGATCTCTTGACCTTCGAAGTTGGGATACTGGACACAACTAAGTAGGTAGCTATCCAACAGTTTTAATGGAATGGATTTCGGCAAAGTTGAAATGGTGTGTTCTATACAGTTAGTGCCAAAATAAATGGATAAAGGGTGTCTTAACTCAAAAAGAAAAATAAGGAAGGCATTTAAGTACAAAACTATTCAATCTGTAATGTATAGAGTAGGTAGAGCTAGAACTGCAAGAAACAATCAAAAAGTTTAATAAAAAAATTGTAATGTGAATACAGTTTTTATTTAGCCATAATAAAGAATCAATAGTCACCGTACTCATCAAAATCGGATGAATAGTTTAGACGCTACGGAGAGACATATGTGAATACATACATACATGGCTAAATCATAACACTTCCTTTTGGCTTCGCTGTAGTCGGGTAAAATATGCAGTGCGATAAAAAGTTAAAATTAGTTTTCTGGTCTGCTAATTTAATTCTTAAGACACAGATAAACAATCAGGCTAATCCCAGCTTAAAATATCACTACTATTTTTGTTACGAAGTTTCTAAAAGGTAACAGGAAAAAAATAAGTGGGTTTACTGAAAAATGGTATAAACAAAGAAACCGGATGAAAGTTCGCGTGACCCTCTTAATAAAGGAAAAACTCCGCCCCGCCGTCTGGTTGGACATTTACTTCCGTGAGACGTAATATAATAACAAGGAAACGGGGACTTTAATAAATTGAATTTACCTTCAGGGTAAACATTGAAATTGTCTCGAAAAAACTTTTTTAATTTCATGAAAACTTTTGTGTGTTACTTGCGTAGATTACGTTTTAAAAAAATAATAATAATAATAATATCTTTACAGATTCGTCTGTAGAATGTGGATTTTGGACATGCGTTGAATTTTAACAGATATCTTCATATCTAATCTCTAATTTTTTATTTCGTAGACTAAACATACATTCGGGAGGTTGCCATTTTATCGTAACATAAAAATAGTGTCGTATCCTGTTCTTCTGTAGAATGTGGATTTTGGACTTATTTATTTATTTATTTATTGAACAAGGCACACCAACGACTCATTTACAAATTAATACCACAAAATAACATTCAGAAGAGATCCTGTGTAAGCAAGTCACTTACAGGCATGCACATCACTGTCATAGTAGGTAAGTCGTATAAAGTAAAATAAGAATTTAAACAATCATAATGTAAAATCAAAGGACATAAAATAAATTAAATTAGAATAAAATAAAACAAAATAACACAAATCAAACCAAAATAAAATAAAATAACACACAAATTAAACCAAAATAAAATAATGTCAAAATAAAATAAAATTAAATCAACATCAAATAAGATAAAATTTACATATACATATCCTTGATCAAAATTGTATTAAATTAAATTTACATTAAAACTAAATTATATCAAATGTGAAGTTATAACTTAAATCATTGTTAGGGCACATATACATTACTTAAAATTGCATTATCAAAACATATTACATTATTCAAAATAAAATAAAATAAAAATTTGGAATAAAATAATATTACAGATTAGCAGCAGGAGTAGGCAGCTGATTACAGATCAATGTCCCACGATTTTAGATTTAAATTTTGGCAGAGTATCAAAGAAAATATCAATGCTGTTTTCGACAGAACATACTCTGTTATACAAAGTCAACATTCGGTTTAGCGGAGCATGGCGGCCCAGATTTGTGCGACATGTCTCAGTAACAAATACTCTAGTGCTGCGCTTGGACCTGACATGAGAGTAACGAGGGACTTCTAGGCTAATTTTGCCAAGTAGACCTGGCGTTGAGTTTATCCCGTTCACGGTTCACTTGAGGTGAATATTACAGATATTTTCATAACTCATCTCTGATTTTTAATTTCGTAGACTAAACATGCATTTGGGAGGTTGCCACTTTATCGTAACATAAAAATAGTGTCGTATCCTGAGTGATCGAAAGTTGATCGAAAATCGAAGTAAATCGAAAGTGGGACTATTTCATGGCAAAAAAATACATTTGTTACGAAACTAGCGGCCTGCCTTCATTTAATTTCTAATCATTTATGACAGACTTCGACATTGCAACGGATGGTTTCTCAGAGTTAAAAAAACTTTTAAACAAAAAATCAAACCGACTTCCAGAACAAAAAACTACAAAGCAAAAAATAATTTTCATAAGTCGGTGTCTTTTGTACCCATTGTTTTCAGTTTTTCAACACCGACTTCGGAAAAGAAAGTTTTTTGCATTGTAGTTTTTTGTTCTGGAAGTCGGTTTGATTTTTTGTTAAAAAGTTTTTTATTTTTATCGTTTTAGTTTCGGTAGGTATCTCCAATTAACATGATAATCATTTATAGCCAAAGAACATATATGAAGATTCCAATAAGCCCAAACACAACTAGAATACATTGTTTCATTTCAGAGTTCCAGTGCCTACCTGCCGGCTTCATCATCAGATCAGTTTGATGGTGCCATTTTCATCAGTACCATTTATTTATAAGTATTTGCTTCATCAGAGTCAGTTAACTATTCGAGATATTTCCTCCTTTTTTTAAGTCGGTTAAAAATAAAATAAATGTCTTATTAAAAACCGCTCTTAGAGTTCTAATTTTAGCGAAATCTTTCCCAGGGTTCTAATTTAAGCGAAGTCTTTTTCAATGTCTTTGAGTACCTAAGGGAACATCAGTGTCGAAAAAATTGGCGTAAGTCGTAGGTAGGTTACCTACAGCATTTCTTCTCAGGGGGGTGACCATAAGCTCTTAGAGCGGTATCAATTTGAGATCGAATGAGGGACAGATGTATCTGACTCGTATACATCTGTCACTTACTCGATATCAAATTGATACCGCTCTTAGAGCTTATGGTCACCCCGCTAGTCTACGGTATTCTCCTTAGTTCTACATTACTTGCACTTTCTAGGCTGTAAGATATTTTCGAATATTACATACCAGTTTATGACTACTAAAACATCTTCAATTCATAACAAAACGCATTACAATATAAATATCATATTTCTGGATAAAAAGCAATGCTGACAGCGCCGGCCAGTCTATGTATCTATTGGCGCCAAAATAAATAAACAGTTGGTTCATGCCGCGTTTTGGTGTAAAATAATAGAATAGAAATATTATGAGTATGCGAACGGTTAATTTATTTGATGTGTATGAAAATAACGTAGTGCAGTTTTATTTGTACCTAAGAAAGATGTAGGTACCAACTGAATAATCTATACTAATATTATAAAGCTGAAGAGTTTGTTTGTTTGTTTGTTTGAACGCGCTAATCTCGGTAACTACTGGTTGGAATTGAAAAATTATTTTTGTGTTGAATAGTCCATTTATCGAGGAAGGTTATAGGCTACATAACATCACGCTACAACCAATAGGAGCCGAGCATAAATGAAAAATGTTGCAAAAACGGGCAAAAATATTCCTTTTTGAGAGCTTTTGTTGCGTGCGCTGCGTAAACGGTTTAATTTACGCAAATATAATGTATGATGGAACAGTTTTTCTTTATAAGTTCTAAAAATAAGTCCGCGACAGCATATGTCTATGTTTTAAGATTGACTCACAATAGCAGCTTTTATGTTCTAAATTTTAATTAGATCGCCGCCGCCGGTAGAAACAAAAAGTTACTGGTTACATTCGTATAGTAGTAAGGGTAGGTAGGGTAGGTAGGGTAGGTAGGGTAGGGTAGGGTAGGGTAGGTTAGGTAGGGTAGGGTAGGGTAGATAGGGTAGGGTAGGTAAGGTAGGGTCGGGTAGGTAGGTAGGTAGCCAGTTGACGGGTGCGAAGCCGCGGGGGTCAGCTAGTATTATGAATAAAGTATTTAAGTTACATCAAATCCAAAATGTGCCTGTCGAGAACTTAGCACACAATACAACAACAGACTAAGTTCTCATTAAGCTATGTGCACATAACAGTCGCGGTGCGCTTCAGATCGCAGTGTACACACAGTTCAGGAAAAAAGTGCGATGGGGCCCGCCTGAAGTGTGCATTGGCTCATACAGGCTGTTTGAAACTGACGTAATCAAATTTTGGCGTGGCAAGTCGACTCGCCCTAATACCTTTTTACCCGACTATCTAACTGCCTAGCCTTTTCCCAACTATATTGGGGTCGGCTTCCAGTCTTACCGGATTCAGCTGAGTACCAGTGTTTTACATGCAGCGACTGCCTATCTGACCTCCACAACCCAGTTACTAGGTAACACGATACCCCTTGGCAAGACTGGTGTCAGATCTCAAGCTTCTGACTACTCGTAACGACTGTCAAAGATCTTCAAATGACAGCCGGGACCAACGGCTTAACGTGCTTTCCGAGGCGCGGAGGAAACTCGGAATGTTGAAATGGTCACCCATTCACGGAGCGGCCTCGTCAAGCGTTGCTTAACCTTGATGATCGACCCGTGCGGCTGTTATTATTTAGCCACGAGCTTTTTACCCGACTGCGGGTGGCTAATGTTTTTCGAGCGTATGTATGTATGTCCATTTCTATAGCATGCTCTACAGCCCAAACGGCTTTATGGATTATGACATATGTTATGTCGTTGGATTTGTCTCAATTGTGGGAGTGATATAGGCTTTATATTTTTTTTAAATAGCGCCCCCCTAAAAATCACACGTATACAATTAATTATATTTTCCTAACAATATGGGTAACAAATGAAAGCTACTAAATAGACAATTCCAAAAATATGTATTTTGTAACACTTTGATGTTTCTGTTTTTGGCACAAATTCAAGAAAAGCATAACTTTGATTGCAAAATATTAATATTATCTTTTACCACATAACTTATTTGGAGGACTCGTTCATTACTAAAACTAAAAAGTCTGAAATAAAACAATCATTATAAAAACAAAAACCCGTCTGCTAAAAATGCATTAAAGCGCAGATACCCTTGATTAGCTGATTTTTAAATGAGAATCACGTCTAAACGGCTAGTCGTAATTCTTTGAAAATTACATTTGATACGAAAAGTCGTTTTTGGGAAGGAATCGATTCTTTTGCTTTGGATAATATACTTACGCAATTCGGCTGCAGGAGAACCGGCCAAGTACGAGTCGGACTCGCACACGAAGGGTTCCATGTTATATTAGACTATTTTCTTAATAATATGATCTAAGCAAATTTTAAGTTTTATTTGTATAACATAGTGTAATTAATTTGTAAAGTTATGTCTAAAATGGACAAAAATACGACAATCACACCAAAACTGCTGGACGTATTTTAATGAAATCAACACCATATCAAAGATAATTTAATTATCTACATTTTGATTTGAGGCTTTTTTTTTAAAGTCATAGAATAATAAGGAAAGTACAAAAATCTACTAAATTAAGGGTCGCGCAGGTGTGAATCGAGTGCGCGTTTTGTTCCCTCAAGGTCGTTGGCGTTAGTCGTCGTCTTAACTGAAAAGAGAAGCACCTACTAGATATAAATTATACATTAAACTTAATTTAATTATGTTTTTCTTTATATTTTTTGAGGAGCTCGTGGCTAAATAATAACAGACGCACGGGTCGATCATCAAGGTTAAGCAATGCTTGACGAGGTCGGTCCGTGGATGGGTGACCATTTCAACATACCGAGTTTCCTCCGTGCGTTGGTCCCGGCTGTCATTTGAAGATCTTTGACAGTCGTTACGGGTAATCAGAAGCTTGAGATCTGACACCAGTCTTACCAAGAGGCACCGTGTTACCCAATTATTCGGTTGTGGAGGTCAGATAGGCAGTCGCTAAATGTAAAACACTGGTACTTAGCTGAATCCGGTAAGACTGGAAGCCGACCCCAATATAGTTGGGAAAAGGCTAGGCAGATGATGATTTACATTTTATTTTTATTTTTTTGATCATTCCTTTTTTTTTAGGTGCTGCAGGCGGGAAAAACAAAATTATTAAAAAACCGATCAAAACTTCGTTTGTCACCGCTGGCAGCACTGCATAATATTTTATGTATAAATATATCAAGTACTTGTTTTTCTCTTTTCAGTTAATTCATTTTTAGCAGTCGGGTTTTTAGGTATTAATTCTACACCGTCACTCCCTGTCTAAACAATCATAATTCAACGAAGTAGAACACAATAAAAATGTCGTTAGCCGTCACATAAAACCTTCAGCACAATATGGACGTGTTATGAGCCGTTAGCCTTAAAAGCCGGAACACGTGGCTTCACGTAATTACCCCCAGTCCCAGCTGAAGCCATCATGGCGGCTTTATCGACTACACTAGACCAGGTAAGGTAATTAAGTTTTAGTTGCAAGCTGGAATTTACGGGAAAATACTGGGAACCTGGCAGTTGCCCGATAACTTGGCATTTAGGAGAGTTTTTTGAAACAGCAGGTTTGTATTGGAAAATACATATTTCGATAAATTATTTTATCGTTTTGTGTATGAACAAACCGTAAAAAAACTGAATGTATTTATATCTGTATACATACACCATTACACTATTTATGTAGGTGCGCATAATTGTTTAAGTCGTTCACTTTTTTTCTCTTCGAGGGGTAAACCTTACTTATAGTCACTTAAGTGTAGCCACACTCGTCGAAGGCACGAACTATTTTGTGCGCGGGGTTAAAATGCTTTTTATATCAACCGACAACACGTGCGGAAGAGATAGATGCTGTGACGAGCAGAAGGAAGCTAGTTCGCGTACGTATACACAATTTTGCAAATTTGTAGCGAAATGGATAATTATTTAGGACGGAACCGAGCGTGCGAAAATCTGTTCAAAAGAAAATTATTTGCATTGTTGAACTACTAATCTGTCCCTGTATGGAGGCCGTTTTGCAATTTTCCGTCTTCTCATGGTATTTATTCGCGCCCAAAAATGCGTTAAAATTAGTGTCGAAATGTGGAAGTTTCGACGCTCATAACTTTCAAATATTTTCTTTTTTTACTTTTTTGCTTCCATACAGGGCTAGATAATGATGAGACAAATTGATATCACTTTTTATTTTGAACGTACATTGTCAAACAGTGGAATAATCCATAGACTACGTTTGTATGGAAGATTTTTCGACCAGTTTAACCTTAAGCTCATAAAGTAAGGCTATTTTGAGTTTGCGTAAGGGACAGACGTATACAAGTCATATAAAACTGTCCTTTACACACACTCAAAATAACCATATTCTAAGAGCTTATGGTCACCCCCATGATTATCAAGATTCTCTTATTAAAAATTAATTTGCGTGTTTCTCATACACTGCTGTCTACCTTTTTTTTTTCTTAATTTTTCCTTCTCGCGGGTCTGCTGGTAGGCTTTTCTTAAGAAATAAGCAGTGCCCTTGTACTTTGTCTTGATGTGTTGTATTTATGTATTGTACTGTGTGTACATTAATGAATAAATAAATAAAAGCAAGAGAAGAGTCTACAATCTTATCTCAATCTCAATCTTATCTCTTATACATCAAACACAGTCTAGTTTAACTCACGCCTTTTGCCCATGAGGTGGGCAGAAACTGCAGAACGCCTCCTGCTACGATCATTACATCCTTAAAGCGTGTAATGTATAGATTTTGGCACGGGGTGCCCTAAAGTGTCTGCTTACAAAAATACAAAAAAAAATACTGAGTTATTGTACAGATGTTCATCATTATCTGGCCAAATGTTGGACGAAAGATTCCTCCAAGCATCCTGTAGAAACCCGCGGGTCTCACCAGGACATCTGCGAGCAATGTGCCTCATCCACTGCCACTTTACATGAACTACAATGTAAAGTAACAGCAAAGTCGGGTTTAATACTTAATTACAAAACACTTTTTAAACATTAATTTCATTGTTAAGATCTCCTCCTTCTCTCTTCCTCCTTCTCTTTTTCTTTGTTCTTGTTCTACATTGTCAGAAGATTGTTAAAATACCACTTAGAGGAAGAGTGAGACAGCTCCGACACAAGTACTTTTGGAACTTACTGGGGCTGCCTCAGTTTATGTATGACACAATGTATGAGATGTTTTTATTTTGTTCGTTTCTAAAATGACAAAGAACAAATATCAGCCAACAAATATCTCGCAAAGATCGCTACTTCAATATGTCACCGGAAATCGGGCAACAAACCGAAAGCCACGAGAATCGTCGCCACCTTCTTATTCTCCGTGTCGTTCGAGTATTTATTTCCGAGACGCAACGGTTCGATAGACGTGTCATCACATAAGTCATGGCGTCTGTTACGAGGCAAATTTCTCGTGAGTATGTGAGAAACTGGCGTGTCTTTTGGTTTATGGATCACCACATGTCTCTAAGTATCGGTGAAAGGAGATAGAGTGGTAGAAATGAGACTGAATCAATTCAATGCCAAAAGTTTAAGCGTCTTGTGGTCCAATTTTCTGGGTTTCATCTTTTACCAAAATAACCATCTGTATTTAATAAACACTTATACTTGTGGCGCTAGGTGCCTACAAATATGTTTACAATGCATATCCTCGAAAAGAGCGTTTTCCAAGCAGCCAAATTGTGCGGCAAGTGAAATTTTTATTTACTAGTGCTTTTTACTTTTTTAATTTTTAACTCCAACGACAGCCCGCCGCATAGAGTTTTTATTATTTGAGAAAAGTTTTAAAAATTAGTTAAGTACAGGAAAGTCATATAAAAGGTAAAACTCAACTAATACTTCATTTAAGGCGTTTTTAATTACTCTAGATTTAGATTTTGATCAATAAATTAATTTTAAACATTCATTAAATATGTTTGGTAGAATGAATATTTTGCTCGTGTCTTTTTGCGTTACGACGTGACAGCTATTTGCACATGCGCAGTAGATATGTCCGAGGAACTATGAACTATTAGTTAATCTGTGGATATGCTGAGCGCCCTTGAATAAGCGCCATTTTATAAATTTCTTGTTTGGTTCAGATATATTTTTTATTTCCTTGCACAATGCATAGTACAATGTTGTATGATACACGTGCGTACGAAGATTTCCGACTGTCGATTTATCCACTCACTGGCTTCGCTCGCGAATAAAAATACCACTCATCGGAAATCACCTACTTTCCGCTCGAGAAAATATCGACTATTAATAAAAAGTTACAAAAAGATTTGATTCCGGCCAGGATCGAACTGGCGGCCTTCTGCGTGTAAAGCAGATGTGATAACCACTACACCACGGAACCACATGCGCTCTATCGCAATTTTCCAAACCGTATAGCGAATCAGAACCGTTCGATTCCCTTCCGACCGAATGTTTTTATTAATTATAACCTTTTTTTACAAGCTTTGATTATTAATTAACTTGCAATGTATGAATGAGTGTGTAAGTGTGTTCGGGTCAAATCTTGCAACTGAATTTTAAAGCAGTTGTCCTCCACCGATTAAGGTGAATTTTTGCATAAACGTTTAGTTTGGATGACAATGCATGGTTAGCTAAGTGACGTCATTCTAAATCCAGTATGGCGGACGGCTCAAGACTGCGGAATAGTTATTTTTTGTGCACTGCCATGGTATCGGTAACAAATGTAAGGTTTTGCTGAGAAGAATAAGAAAAACACTTGTTTTAAAATAAGAGTTTTTAATGTATAATTTTATTTACATATTATTAATTTATCGATAGGCTCGCGGTTTGACCACTATCTCGCCCGGTGATAAGCAATGATGATGGTCTACAATGAAGCACGCTTGCCTGTAAGTAACCTTTTCACTCTTGACTTAAAGACACCAAGGTTGTAGCTATCAGGAAACTAAGACTCCGGCAGGGAATTCCACTCCTTAGCTGTGCGCACAATGAAAGTATTAGTAAAACAGTGTATGGTCGGGATGTCCACCACGTACCGATGACGCATTGCCGTACGTCTTGTAGTCCGATGATGGAAAGGGCTAGGCTGAATCAAATTGTGCAGTGCCCTCGCACACTCCCCGAAATGTAATCAAGCTGGTATTTGGCAGATCAATCCCAGAGGTGAGAGTGGTTGTGGTTTTTGAAGCTTTGTTTAGGGAGAATGCAACAAAATAAATAACTTTATGGTTGAAATCTATACTATATAATATAATAGTATAAAGCTGAAGAGTTTGTTTGTTTGAACGCACTAATCTCAGGAACTACTGGTTGGAATTGAAAAATTCTTATTGTGTTGGATAGTCCATTTATCGAGGAAGGTTATAGCCTATATAACATCACGCTATGGCCAATAGGAGCGGAACATAAATGAAAAATGTAGCAAAAACGTGAAAAAAAAAATTTTGAGCTTCCGTTGGGTACGCTACGTAAGCGGTTAAAGTTACGCAACATTAATGTATGTAGGGTAGGTAGGTAGCCAGTTGACGGGAGCGAAGCCGCGTGAGACAGCTAGTTTTATATAAATTTATACATGAGGTAACAAAATATTGTTATTAATGATTATTTCGTTACATAGGTAAATGCAGCATTATCCCTAAACGAGTCTTACAAACCCACAACCATTCGTTTCAAGATGAAATCGAATGGTTGTGAATAGCTTTGCTGTTTTTCTCTTTAACCGTTTTATCATCATTAATCATTCTTATTCTCTTGTCCTATTTATTTGGGGTCTGTGCAATGTGTATTCTTCCACACTTCTCTCATATGCATTGTCTTCTTCGCCATCTCAATAATCACTTTCTTTCTAGACATAAAATCATCATTTAATCAGTTCATTTATCAATCAAACGTTGAAGGTAATTCAGAATGGGCTCTGCTTTGTGGTTTTCTTGATGTTGTAGAATTTCCTTGTTTTTCAATCCAAATTACTTTCAAAGCACCTGTATGTATCTAAGTATGTAGGGGTGGTCTACATGTTTTTGTTGTGAAGAATAGCTTAGAACCGATTCGTATAAACTATTTTCGTTTGTAAACAACTTTTTCCAATGCGTCATATCCATGTTCCAGAACATTTTTGATAAGTGCAATATAGTGGTGTCACATTTTAGGTGAAAGTATATCGACACAATGTCGAATGATAAGTCACATTGATAGGTGATTGACACGCGATTAACTGATAACTGATTAGCGTACATCATTAGGGCATGGAATGACTGAGCTGGAGATGTTTCTGTTGATGATTTCATGTGTTTCAAAAGTTTCTACTCAGGAGACTACATTCACCACTATCCTGGTTTCATATTTGCGATTATTTATACTATTACCGAGGATTGAAGGGTTAATAATATTAGAGTATTAAGGCTGGTAGACCTGAAGGCGCAGAGTTGATTGCTCGCCCACAAGGTGGACCGATGGGCTGATGAAGGTCGGGGAGTCTGTTGAAAGCGAGAACCACGGAATTGGTCGATGTGGCAACAATGCTTGCGGGAGGTCCATGTCCAGTCGTGGATGTATTTCGTACAAAATGATGTGTACAAAAGTATAAAACTACAGCATTTATTGAACAACTAGCTTCTGCCAGCGGCATCGCCCGCGTGAAAGTCGAAATTTATCCCGCAGGATCATATTCCCGGGATAAAAAGTACCCAATGTGCTATTTCTGACTATAATCTATCTCTGTACAAAGTTTCATCCAAATTCGTCCAGCCGTTTGAGCGTGAAGAAGTAACAAACATACACACTCACAGACTTTCGCCTTTGTAATATAATTTTTTATAATATTTAACTAGCTTCTGGCAGCGGCTTCGATCGCGTGCATGTCGAAAATTATCCCAAGGGAACATATTCCCGGGGAAAAACGTATCCTATGTACTATTCTAGACTATAATCTATCTTTGTGCCAAATTTCATCCAGATGCTTCCAGCCGTATGAGCGTGAAGAAGTAACAAACATACACACTCACAGACTTTCGCCTTTATTTATTAGTGTGATTGTAATTGTTATACGAGTAATCTGTAATAGAATTACCATAGGTATATATATGTGCATCACAAATCATTTAATTTATTTTAACTTAATTATATTTTAAACATTATTCTGTCTCTGTTAACTCCTAACAAATTGTCAGAAATAGCTGGTAAATATTTAAAATTATTTTAACGTTAAATGTGTTTAGTGACTGAGGTGCAAACAGGCCTGAAAGTGTGATGACCCCTTTAGATAAACATTCCCCTAAACGCATTTTGGTGTATTGATAAAAATGTTTGGTACCAACCGTGAAAGTGACTTTTAATAGCGACAGATAACGTAGATAATTTTATAATAGGTAGACGATAAGAGCTGTTTTTGCTAATCTTTGTCCTGAGGAAATGCGGGCACAGAGCTCCGACTGAATTTCCTTAGTAAAAAGTCATAATTCTGTTAGTTTTGGATCTCGCCTATTTCCTCCAAAATTTGTCCAAAGTATAAAAAATATTCCATAATTGAACAAAAATGTTATATGTCGTGCTTCTATTTTTTAACACGCTTTTATTAGCTTGGTATGTATGTATCTATGTATCAATGTAACAATGTACCTATCAATGTAACGGAATCTTTGAACGTGATTTTCACCCACTTCAAAACGTTGGATTGATTTGAAACTTTGCACACTTATCAAGGACCGATGACAATGCAATAATTTAAACAGTTTGTCCCATTATCCTTACCAATAAAGCGTGTTTTTTAGTTTTTAGAACTACAATTTATTCTTTTTACATTTATAGTTGTCAAATTTATAGGCCTTTGTTGACAGCCCAACTTTGAGCATTTCTTGAGGGTTCGCTTCTAAAGATAATTTATCATCAAAAATGAAAACAAAGGGGTACAGTCGGTACAGTATATATCTTTATTTTTCAGTCTATGGAATATCTTTTAAATTGGTCCAATATTGGAGGAAGAAATAGTCGAGAGCTATACCTTGAATTATGACTTTTTATTTAGGATAGTCAGTCGGAACTCTCTGCCCGCATTTCCTCCTAAGGACAAAGATAAGAAAATAGCTCTTATCGTGTACCTAGAATTTCACATTAGCATCCCCAAGTCTAGATTTGTGTGCGGTTAATGATAGTAGGCTCAAACCCTAATAAATAGCATAGAGGTTCAAAAGATTCGCGCTTGATTTTAAATGATGATGTGGTCGACAGTAAAACTTTTGGACCTCACCTTGTAGTATACGTGACTAAGCATTACTGGTGAAATGTAGGTGTACCGTGCGTACTTCTCTCCCTGGCAGACCTGAATATAGGCAGATTATAGAGGCAGGAAGAACTGTTTATGTTACTAGTATTTCAAGTGGGCAATCCAGCTACAAATCCACAACAAACAAAGAAGAACTACGTAATATCAATTCATATTTCAGTTACGTAAACTATGCATTCGATTCTAAAGTTCTGATTAAGGAATACAGTTGCTGAAACTATAGACCTATTCAATTGTAGCAATAGTAGTGTTATTCTGTAAAACGTCATCGTGAACTTGAAGTAAGCTGTTAACACCTAGCTGATGCCACTGCATCAGTAAAGTCGTGACAATCTAAGGCTTAGTGCACATTAGGTCAGACCGACAATTTTACCGTAGGCCGACTATCGGGTTTTGCTGTTCACACTATAAGCTGCCGGTCCGACCTCATATGAACACAACAGCGGCTTGCCACGAAACAGTTGTGAGTTGGCTTCTGTGTACAATGGACGACGATGACGTTCTCAAACTTCTGTCTTCCACAAGAGAAATCAGAACTTCTATATTAATTTCGTCCTTTTATGTTTATTATTTATTTATTTATTGCAATTACTCTCTGCACTCACAGTTTGACCCAACACGTGCAGAGAGTCCATAATTATATAATCAAAATACACAGACAGGCAAAATAATTAAACTAACATTAATAAACAAATCATAATTCAATAAAAAATAATTCAATAATAACAGTCCAATAATAAAAAAACAACAATAATAATTCAGTAATAATTTAACAATAACAATTTCGTAATAATAATTCAACAATATTCAATAATTTCCAATTAACTCATTTAGTCGCTAAAACATTCTTTGCAACTCTTTAAAAATACACGCACATTGGAGTGGAATATGTCCACTTCCGGATGCTGATCAGTCAGGGTGTTGAGCAATGAAACAGCTTGATTTGAGGCCGCATATTGTGCGGTACAAGTCCGGACTCTGGATGTCGCTAAAAGCGACCCCGCTGGCGAGAGCGCTTCTACGAACCGCCAAGTGTAAACGGCCTATACAAAGTATTCCAATATTATATCCGACACGACAGAAATCGTGGCTGAATGTCCGGTCAATGTGTCGTCGCCGACAGTTTTATCGGGTCACTCTAATGTGAACAGCGCTATTGAAATACATATGCCAATATGCATCCGACACCTTTCTCGTGCCGGTCAAACTTCGGTCCGACCTAATGTGAACCAGCTGTAAGAAGTCGGATTTGACAGCTAAAATAAATTGTAGTTCTAAAAACTAAAAAACACGCTTTAATGGTCAATCGAACTAAAAAGTCGCTAATCCTGAAGGTCTTGGTAAGGCTAATGGGACAAACAATTTAAACGCGCACGGTAGAATCAACTTTTATTACTTGTAAATTTTAATTTTTGTTTTACTTTCAAACGTACTTTGACTTTGACTAAATTATTGCATTGTCATCGGTCCTTGATAGGTGTGCAAAGTTTCATATCAATCCGACGTTTTGAAGTGGGTGAAAATCACGTTCAAAGATTCTGTTACATTGATACATAGTTACATAGATACATACCAAGCTAATAAAAGCGTGTTAAAGACGCTACAGTTAAACTTGATGCTTACGAATGATACTCGTTGTTATAGTGTATACTCATAGTAATTAATTAGGATTATGAATTTGATTTTTCGTAGACATTCAAAGTAATCGCGGCATGTAAAACGAAACGTCATCAGATTTCTTAGATTGTCACGACGAGCTTGTAAGGAACTTTCATTTCACCATGATTGGATAGATTAGCACCATTTACGAGCACTGCACCTATTGTCACAGTGATATTCCTACAGAAAAGCATTACAGAACAAAGACGATAGTTAGGAACTTTCTAATTATAAATAGATACATTTTCTGATAATTGTATTCTTCAATAACGTCGAAAACGACGTCAACCATATAATTATGCTATCGGCAAAATTACTTCTACGTCGGTTTCCTAATACGATTTGTGTGCCTTAAGCACTTTTAGGTAAACCATAATTTACGCTCTTCAAGAACAAAAATAACTTTTTCAATCGTAGAAACAAAGTCATACACTGTGTAACATTCGGTCTGTTATTATAATTCAACTTTCTTCTGAAATATTATATTTTTTCATATATATATTTTCTATCTTCTGAATTATCTTCGCCTACGAGAAAAGTGTTTTACTATCTCAAGGGAATATTGTTCTGGTTTATCCAAAATGCGTTATAAACACAAACAAACTCACATTTGCTTTTATAATATTAGTTAATTTTGTTAAAGCTTTTGGCTCTAGTAATTTTAGTTGTACAAACCACTATGACTAAGAGCAATCTTAAAATAACTTCAACACAGAAATGACACTACGAGTATAATAATATCACAAACTTTAGAATGTCGCGTACATTATAAAATTAATTAATTAACACTGCGACCTGTGCTGCAGTAATGTTGTTAGTGAATAGTAAAGTGCATTTTCCATTCAGTAGAATATTTTACCCTAATTTGTACTATTTAAGTTTGAGAGAATATCACGCAAAAACTACTGCACGGATTTTCATGAGACTTTACAGTAATATAGCTTATACATTAGAAAAACAATTAGATAAGAATTTAGAAGATATTAAGTACTATTTCAACGCGAGCGGAGCCGTGTACGGCAGGTAGTAGTTGTGAAAGGATGGATGGATGTTTGTTACTCTGTTACGCAAAACCTACTCAACGGATTTTGATGAATATTTACAGTAATACAATTTATACCACAAAAAAACGCACGATAATACGTAGACTAAATAAATGCGTACGTACGCGTAGAATACGTAGGCTATAATTATTATAGACTAGCGGACACCCCGCGGTTTTACCCGCGTTGTTCCCGTTCCCGTGGGAATACAGGGATAAAAATTAGCCTATGTCACCTGGGGATAGTGTAGCTGTCCAACAGTGAAAGAATTTTTGAAATCGGTCCAGTAGTTTTTAAGTTTATTCGTTACATACAAAAATACAAATCTTTCCTCTTTATAATATTTGTATAGATAAGTATAATTATAGCAGTACAGATAGAAGTATAGATATAGAAGTATAGATATATTGTGTAATTTGGCCAAAATTGTCTAGCACTCCTTCTCCACGTGATCATCCCTTCCCATGGGACATTCCCTTTACATGTCCGTACCTTCGTTGCCTGGATTTTGCACGTTTGTCTATGATTACTTTGTGTCTGAAATATACCAGATTTTGAAATGCACCAAACCTGCCGTTCTCCCGTGCGTAGCCCGGTACACATCACACACACCTTCCAATCGATTAGATCGACACGCGTGTCTGCACATCGCTTGGTACTCGTATTTCTCTGTTTGGACGCAATTCGATCGATTGCTCGAGCCAACTAGAGGTGAGCAGATGGCGTTACTGTGTCTCTTCCGAAGAAGAATCTGGCTATGTAGACAATATAATATGAAATAGCAAGAAAACGAGTGCTAACTGAAACAAAAACTATCACTTCTGTGATTCGTTAATTTATCTGTTAGGTCCCAGGAGCTCCGCGGAATGTATCATATTGCTCTAAAAAAAAAAAGATTTTGAGTACAAAATGGATACAAATACTTGGTTAGTCAATCCACTGCGATAAAATGCTGAGTCTGTAGTACAAGACTGGCTCAGATGTAATGATAAGAAATTCAACGATGAAGAGCGAGAGCAACAAGGTGGACCACAACACGTCATAGTGCCAAACGAAATCTGAAGATGGGGTATTATAAACTAAGGCATATGGTCATTCATATCTCGGATTCAGAGAGCTCATCTGACTCAAGCCAAGTGGTATTACAGGATTTAAGACGACGACTAACGCCAACGACCTTGAGGGAACAAAACGCGCACTCGTTTCACACCCGCGCGACCCAAAATTTAGTAGATTTTTGTACTTTCCTTATTATTCTATGACTTTAAAAAAAAGCTTCAGATCAAAATGTAGATAATTAAATTGCCTTTGAGATGGTGTTGATTTCATTAAAATACGCCCATCGGTTTTGGTGTGATTGTCGTGTTTTTGTCCGTTTTAGACATAACTTTACAAATTAATTACACTATTTTATACGAATAAAACTCAAAATTTGCTTAGATCTAATTATTAAGAAAATAGTCTAATGTAACATATATTTTACAAAAAATTACGACTAGTCGTTTAGACGTGATTCTCATTTTAAAATCAGCTACTCAAGGGAATCGGCGCCTTAAGTGAGGATGCAAGCAGTTCAGGTGTGAATGTAGAATGGAGTATGAAGATAAAGAGTAATAGCTGCACGTTTATTAAATTTCTTTTTAGTTTTAAAAAGTTAATTACATATTATGAAAGAGCGTATATTCAAAAAATAAAGTGGAAGATAATTTATAAATGATAAAATTAGTTACAATCTTTTGTTGTTTACTAGATTTTTCAATTATTAACAAGACAATTACGTAAATAAAACTAAATTTAATATATTAGTTATTAGTAAAATGTTGCTAAGTATAATAAACCATCATCATCATGATTTTCCAACCTTTTTATTAACTCAAAGTCAAAGTCAAATATATTTATTTTAATTGGGCCAGTAAGCGGCACTTTTGAACGTCATACATATAACAACTAATAAAAATTGATTCTACCGTGCATTCGGCAAAGTAGCTTGCTATGGAGAAGAACACACAAGAAACTCCATAATTACTCTTTTAAAAAAATTGGTGTTTTACAATATTAAGTACATACATTAATAAATTCATATGTGTGAAGACGATGCTCCCAAAAATAACACTACGTACAGGTATAAAGTAATAAAAGAATTAAGGGCCTACATACGCTTTAGTGCCGTAAAACGGCAACTTTCTAAAGCATACTCCTTAGTAACGGCTATGTTAAAAGGTTTGAAAAAAAAAAATATTTATTACTGATTCATGTACATGATTTTGAACACAAGGTTTTTACGAGTAACTAATAGTTTTGCTTTAAAAAAATTATTTACAACACGATAATTTTCGCAACTATTGGAAACTCCTCCAAAACGACTTGGATCTTTAAAAATATTTTTACACAGAAAAAATGATGGCTAGTATTTCTTCATAACTAACATAGCTTATGTAAATCAAATAATATTTTGCAAACAAAACTGTTCAAAAGGAGGTTCAATATTGATATTTTGGCATCGAGCGGGTGCACGGTTAGGACTTCACCAAATTAAAATGGGACCAATTTCGGAACATATTTGTGGGGGCTGAGTCACCCTCGTCCGTAGGAGAGAACCCCATACGAATCCCTACACGTGGCCCCCGGGTGGTGCAAATCAGGTGACATCAATTAACTGGTGGTAGGTTACGGCCGAAGGCTTGCGACCACCCACCGGGCAAAGACGTACCGCCAAGCGGCCTAGCCGTGTTCCGGTACGATGCCCGGTGTAGCCAACTAGAGGAGTTGGGTCGAGATAGCTGTTCCACTGCAGGCGTTCCAGCCTGACGCGCGCTGTTATGAGCCTATCGGGAGACTGGTCGCGGAGGGTAGCGGGATCCGAGGCACGGTGCGCCGCTGGCCGACCGCAGGTAGTTGGGGGCCCAAGTAGTGTGCTAGCCACACACGAAAGGCTGCCCCGCCAACTGTCGAAAAATCCCGGAATGCACCATCGTGCTGGTTGGCGACCAGAAGACAGGGCCCGATGGACATTCCCGGGGGGGCTCGGGCGTCCCCGCGGTCTCCAGATCAGTCCCCCATTGATAGCGTCCTGTCAGTGCGTGTCTGTAGGTTGCCAGCGTGGAGCCTCATCTCACTGCCTTCTCCTCACCTTTTTCACTCAAGTATGCAAAGGAAAAATAAAATAAAAGCTGTACAGCGGCAGCACTCCCTGTCACTCAAAGTGCACCTCAGCAACATAAGAGGGCTGCACTCTAATCTCGAAGCAGTCCATCACCACCTGGAGACTGATAGACCAGCTCTTCTTTTCCTTTCGGAGACGCAGATCGGATGTCCGTCAGACGTGTCGTACTTATCATACCCAGGGTTTACCCTGGAGCACAATTTTAAACCACGCGCGGGTGTATGCATGTACGCCCGAGACGACATCTGTTATCGGCGTCTCCGTAACCTTGAGGACTCCAGGTTTTCTGTGCTCTGGTCACTGGTGGACACAGGCCTGGATAAAATTATCTACGCCTGTGTCTACCGATCGCACAGTGGAGATCAGGAGACAACCAGGCTCACGGAACATCTGTGTGAGGCGGCTGATATGGCACAGCAGCGGTACCCTTCTGCCCAATTAGTGATACTGGGGGATTTCAATGCCCACCACCAGGAGTGGCTCTTCCCATACCAGTGCACTGATCATGCTGGGCGAGAGACGCGAAAGCTTGCGCTTGCGTTAAATCTCGCCCAGCTGGTCCAGGGAGCAACAAGGGTGCCGGATGTTCATTCGCACACTGCCAATTGCTTGGACCTTCTGCTGACAACAGATCCAGACCGCTACTCTGTGTCGGTATCTTCACCTTTGGGTAGCTCCGACCATTGTCTGGTGAAGTCTGTATCCGTCTACTCCCCGCCCGATCCCAGCCCAAGAGGCACTCGGCGGGTTTGGCGGTACAGGTCAGCAGATTGGGATGGGATGCGTTCTTTCTTCGCATCTTATCCTTGGCAGCCCATTTGCTTTTCTTCGGCTGATCCTTCGTCGTGCGCGGACGCCGTGACGGACGTGTTGCGTCAGGGAATGGAGTACTTCATTCCGTTCTCTGACGTAGCAATGTCTAGTGTTGACCGGCCATGGTTTGGCGCCGAGTGCAATCGTGCCAACACGCTGAAACATGAGGCGTACCTGGCTTGGGTCGACGCTCGGACGCGCAAAGCTAGCGACGTGAGCCAGTGGAAGAGAGCCTTCAATAGGGCTGCCAAGTCCTGCAAGAGGGTATTGCGAAGGGCTCGGTTCGACCATATAAGCCGTATTGGGTCCAAACTTGCTTCCTATCCAGCCGGTAGTAAAGCGTTCTGGTCCCTGGCTAAGTCGGTCGAATCGAACTTCTGCCGGCCCTCACTACCACCACTGCTGAAACCCGACGGAACGCTGGCCCACTCCGCTGAGGAGAAAGCAAACTTGTTTGCCTCTCTTTTTGCGGAATCCTCACGCCTGGATTCTGGTAACGCGCGGCCCCCTCCATCTCCTGATGGATGCGAGACGAGTATGTTGGACATTCGCATCCATCAAAAAGACGTCCGTAGGGTGCTGCGGAATCTTGACGTGAACAAGGCTAGTGGCCCCGACGGGGTACCGGCAATTGTTCTAAGAACTTGTGCGCCTGAACTGTCTCCGATCCTGACTCGCCTGTTTTGCCTTTCATATGAGACTGGAAAAGTACCGAACGCTTGGAAGCAAGCTAACGTTCAGCCTGTGCCCAAGAAGGGCAGTCGGGCTGACCCGGCCAACTATAGACCCATCTCAGTAACGTCCATCCTCTGTAAGAGTATGGAACGGGTGCTCAACTCCAAGCTCCTGGCATACCTAGAAGCTAACGACATCCTCAGTGACCGCCAATATGGCTTCCGCCGAAATCGGTCTACTGGGGATCTTCTAGCGTATGCCATTCACATATGGAGTGAAGCCATCGAGAGGCACGGGGAAGCGCTTGCCGTCTCCCTCGACATCTCGAAGGCTTTTGACAGGGTCTGGCATGAGAGCCTTATTGGTAAGCTTTCGTCATTCGGTCTGCCCGGTGGTCTGTGCGATTGGATCGCAGACATCCTGAGGGACCGGTCTATACGAGTGGTTATTGATGGCCGCTCGTCTGACCAACTGGATATCAACGCCGGGGTCCCTCAGGGGTCGGTACTCTCAGCAACATTGTTCTTGTTGCACATAAATGATCTGCTAAAACCCGGCACTTTTGGGTATGCAGACGACAGCACTGTTGCTGAGAGATACTTGTCCAACGCGCGTGCTACCGGGCCTCAGGTCCAGTCTCTCCGGGAGGCCATGGTGGAGCGCTTGAACTTGTCCTTGCAGGCAGTCTCCGAATGGGGCGATGCCAATCTGGTCAGGTTTAATGCTGCTAAAACCCAGGCGTGTCTTTTTTCCGCTAAAAGGAGCCAATTCCACCCGGCTCCTACTTTCCGCGGTGTGACCGTGCCGATAACGGACCATCTCGAGCTTCTTGGCGTTACGTTGACATCGACCCTCAATTTTGGTCCATTCATTGAGGCAAAAGCTCAGCTGGCTGCCAAAAAGTTGGGGATCCTTGCAAAGGTGAGACGGTACTTCACGCCAGAACAGCTGCTCAACTTGTATCAAGCGCAAGTTCGGTCATGCATGGAGTACTGCTCTCACCTCTGGGACGGATCTGCCAAGTACCAGCTGGATGCACTAGAGTCGATCGAAAAGCGGGCCAAGAGGCTCATCGGCAATGAGATATTGGTCGAGTCTAGGCTCCAGAGCCTTGAACATCGGCGCCAAGTTGCCAGTCTGTCGGTTTTTTATCGGTTACATTTCGGGGAGTGTGCGTTGGAATTGCATGAACTAATTCCTCCTAGCCCTTTCCATCATCGGACTACAAGACGTACGGCGATGTGTCATCGATACATGGTGGACATCCCACCCATACGCACCAAACGTTTTGGGAATACTTTCATTATGCGTACAGCTAAGGAGTGGAATTCCCTGCCGGAGTCTGTATTTCCTGAGAGCTACAACCTGGGAGTCTTTAAGTCAAGAGTGAATAGGTTTCTTCTAGGTAAGCGCGCTACATCGTCGACCACATCATCACTTACCATCAGGTGAGATAGTGGTCAAGCGCGAGCCTATCAATAATAAAAAAAAAAAAAAAAAAAAATACTCTTTCAAACAAGAAAAGAATTTTCAAAATCGGTTCACAATTGACGGAGATATCGGTGAACATACATAAAAAAAAGTCGAACATAGAACCTCCTCCTTTTTCGAAAGTCGGTTAAAAAACTAGGACACCTCATTTTCCAAATACCCGAGGCAGCTTCGTAAAATCTTTTAACCTTCGTCACTTTTTATTAGTTTAACAAAATCCTTCGTATCGATCGCCATTTTGTCCTAGCAATGGCTGCCCACCTACGTGTTACTCAGCGAGATCCTAGCCAGTTTAAGGGTCAGCACACACCAAGACGCGATGCGATGCGGCGAGTTTAGAACAAACCAGTTGTTTCGCAGTCCACAGCAAGCATGGCAAGAATAATAAAATAAAAAAACGCTGTATTAAAAAGTATTAGTGATATCGAAAACTTCGAAAAACATCTCGTATTCCTATTACTCTCAGCAAACCCTTTCATTTTTATACGCATATTATGGGGGTGCATAAAAATAATTGATCCGCCATCTTTAGCAATCCAACTTATTGTATTTAGAATAATGTCACTTTATTGACCGTGCATTGTCTTCAAACCAAGCGTGTATGCAAAATTTCAGCTCAATTGTTTGGGGATAACTGTTTTAAAATTCAGTTGCAAGTTTGACCCATAAATTTAACTGACAAGTTGTAAGAAGTGTTTACAGCGACGCGTCGCATCTCGGTGTGAGCTTATCCTAAGCAATAGTAAAATGTTAGAAAATAATGTGCCATTGTATTATTTTATTGTAACATTCGACCTCATTTTGGAAAGCTATTTCATGTTCGTTGAAGTAATGACGTGAATGACTCTAGAAATAGGCTATTTCCATCTGGGTTACAGTGTGAAAGGACATTTATTGAGTGCTTTTTTATATGATGTCCATTTATTTTAATCGCTAGAGTAGTACCGCAATATTTAAGTAACTATTACAATAATCTCTTGATTATTTAATTCACAGACTGACGTCTGGGAGGAACTGTCGTGTGTTTCCGAACGCATACAACCCGAATCTCTTCAAAGTTAGAGTGAACAGGCTACTTCTGGGTAAGCTCACTCCATCGTCGACTTTGTCTCTGTCACCTCTGATCTAGACTAGAGTCAAGAGCAAACCCATCTCAAATAAAAGAAATAAAAAATAAAAACTTTTATCCTAATGGCAATGTAGGTGGGATAATTCCGTCATTGGCCGATACCTCGGTGGATCACTGTGTTGCCATATCTGACAGGACTTGGTAACTTTAAAGTAAATTATTTTCCTTCAAGCTTGTTGTCTCGCGTTTATGTCAATGTTTTACATCTGACTGCGAATATTTACAATCTGTACATCATAGCTTATGGGAGTGTATTCTTTGGCAGAATAATTGCAGTACTATGTTGGATAATGTACAGGCTGCATCTAGAGTTATTTTATATACAGACGTTGTGGCAAATTTCCGTGTGTTCAAGCGTTTTTGCCATACCTATTATTGGAATCAAATATAACTGCTCACAATGTTAGGAGCCATAAATATTAATGCAAATTTTTATCCGTGGTGCTAGGCAACTGGGCTTATCCCAATTGTAAACGACCCTTTGTGCCTATCGGCCTTGTTTGTTCTGTCTCCTGCTTGATACGGAGGGAAGTGGAAATTATCTATTTTTAGGACATCTTGTTTATTATAAGGTTTCCCATCGATCCATGTAAATTATTGGTATTCAGATTCAGCTGTATCAGATTATACTGGATGCGGAGTCCAAGTTAGTCTGGTAGTATTTTTTAATATGCGATTTGGTTCACCCCTTAAGTGCCCGAAACGAGGATCCACGCGAGACAGAATGACGTTTTAATTATAGTTAATAACAGTTTTTTTTTTTTTTTTTTTACTCATTTTGTGTTTATTATTTCATTTTTTTATGCACCAGCCATGCTATCTCTTCACCGCCCTTGGTTGGCTGGTAGAGGATGCCTCAGGCATTAATTCTGCCTATGTACTTTTATGTTGCATGAAGTTTTAATAAATAAGGTTAAATTAATGTCAGTAACTGGAAGATTGTTTGGGTATGTATATTTATTTTTGGGGCCGTTTTCTTTCTTATTTTATTCTATATGTACAGGGTCATGAGGAGCTCGTGGCCAAATAATAACAGCCGCACGGGTTGATCATCAAGGTTAAGCAACGCTTGACGAGGTCGGTCCGTGGATGGGTGACCATTTCAACATACCGAGTTTCCTCCGTGCCTCGGAAAGCACGTTAAGCCGTTGGTCCCGGCTGTCATTTGACGATCTTTGACAGTCGTTACGGGTAGTCAGAAGCTTGAGATCTGACACCAGTCTTGCCAAGAGGTACCGTGTTACCCAGTTACTGGGTTGTGGAGGTCAGATAGGCAGTCGCTCCATGTAAAACACTGGTACTTAGCTGAATCCGGTAAGACTGGAAGCCGACCCCAATATAGTTGGGAAAAAGCTAGGCAGATGATAATGTAAATTTAGGTACCTATTAAGTAGGTAATAACTTTGTACCTTGTTTCAAGGAAACTTAGCTCAGCTCCTGTAACGAGGCTGTCACGCAGAATACATTCAAAGCAATCAAGGTTTATGTTTCAAGACAGGGCTGTCTGAAGTGATCAGAGATTACATGTCTGGCGCCTCAAAAGGGCGCTTTTCGGTGTTATTTCTTAAAAGGTTGTAATTTGTATTACTAAGAAAGCTACGTACAAAATATCCCTTGAAACAGAACAGCATATGTATATGTGCAGAGTACAGATCGAGTTACTCATCACGATCAGACATTCAAAACTGCGATGCGTTGCATTCAAACAAACATCTAAATGATTCCTGAAACCTAAATACGAACGAAACGCACGCTCGGAATACGCTCAATGAAGACGAAAGATATTGAGGCTGTCACGCATAATACGTTCAAACCGATCACGGCTTATGGTTTAAGACAGGCCTGTCTGAAGTTATCGGAGTTTACATCTATCTCGGTGCGATAATAGGTTTCTGTGTTAATTTGCTAAAAGGGGTATTCTTCTAGTATTACCAGGCAATAATTTCTTCATTATATTTTTTTTTAAAACAAGCTTTTTTCGTTTTTCTACTCAGCAAACCCTTTCGTTTGATACCCATATTATGGCAGTGCATAAAAAATAACTAGTCCACCATCTTGGGAAGTCCGTCATATTGGATTTAGAATGACGTCACTTATCTTACCATGCACTGTCATCCAAACTAAACTTGAATGAAAAATTTCATCTTAATCGGTGGAGGGTAACTGCGTTTAAATTCAGTTACAAGATTTGACCCGAACACATTTACATACATACATACAAACATACATACATACATTGCAAGTTAATTAAAAGCTTGTAATAAAAAGAGTTTCTTTTTGTGGTATACAATCTTTCCCGACTAATGTTTTCATGCGGTTTGGTTCATCAAACTTTCGTATAGTGGAAGCTTGTTGTGTGACAAGATATCCATTGAAACAGGAAAGCATACAAACGGAGTAACTCACCTTCACTATCAGGCATTCAAACAGACATTCAAATGTTAGAACGTTCGTATTCAGGTTTCAGAAAACTAAGCTCGGTGCCCGTATTAAGGTTACACTAGTCGAAAATTTCCCATACAAACGTAGTCTAGGGATTATTCCACTGTTTGTCGATGTACGTTCAAAATAAAAAGTGATATCAATTTGTCTCATCATTATCTAGCCCTGTATGGAAGCTAAAAAGTAAAAAAAGAAAATATTTGAAAGTTATGAGCGTCACCGTTCCACATTTCGACACTAATTTTAACGCATTTTTCGGCGCAAATAAATACCATAAGAAGACGGAAAATTGCAAAACGGCCTCCATACAGGGATAGATTAGTAGTTCAACAATGCATATAATTTTATTTGGAACAGATAGATTTAGTTGTTTTTTCATGATATCTAGACTGCCAAAAGTCTATTTCGTTCTAAATCATTATCCATTTGACTACAATTTTGCAAAAGTGTGTATTCGTACGCGGACTAGCTTCCTACTTCTCATCACAGCATCTATCTCTTCTTCCGCACGTGTTGTCGGTTGATACAAAATGCATTTTAACCCCGCGCACAAAATAGTTCGTGCCGACGACTAGTGTACCCTTAAGGCTGTCACGCAGAATACGTTCAAAGTGATCAAGGTTTATGTGCTGTCTGAAGTGATCGGAGTTTACACGTGTCTGTGGGCAGTACCTGGCGTTTTGAATTATACTTCTGTCGGATGATAGGATTGACGGTTGTTTTCTCTTTTTAACGGACTTTCAAAAAAGGAGGAGGTCTATGTTCGACCGCTTGTAAGTTTTTTTTTTTTTTTTTAATTTATCTTCACCGATATCTATTGTGGACGGGTATTGAAAAATCTTTTTTTGTTTGAAAGAGTATGTTTCGACATTGGTCCCATTTTAATTGAAGATCAGATGAAGAACTTCGAAGATATACAACAGAACTCTTCAATAAATAACGGCAAATCTCTCGGGACTGCTGCAATCGCATGTCTGTTTATTGTTTATAACATTTCATAACATAACATCACGCCAGTACAATCTTAAGGGGTAACCAGATCTGTCATTTGATAGGTTTTGTTCAAGTTTCATGATATTCGGGTAATCTATTCTGTTATAGGAAACTTACTAAACAACTTGCCTATTAGGTAGGTACAACTAAAAAGTGAAAATAAAAAAAACTTTTTTACAAAAAAATACTACCGACTTCTAAATAAGAAAACTACAAAGTAAAAATAACTTTGTTTTTGGATTCGGTGTCTTTCGTAGGTACCTTTTTTGCGTTATGGATACCGACTTCCAAAAATAAAGTTATTTTTCACTTTGTAGTTTACTTCTTTGGAAGTCGGTAGTATTTTTAGTAAAAAAGTTTTTTTCGGTGTTCATTTGGTTAAGATCTTCCCGTATTACTAGGCGAAAATAAGTGGTTATGTGGGCTTTAATTTTTTACTTCTTTCATCTACAGTTATAAGATTATTACTGGGCTGTCTGTATAAAAGCAATATAAGTGAAAAACATAAATTTAATAGAATTTTCGTTTGTCTGTCTGACCGGATGTTTGTTCACGCTTCGAGCAAAAACTTCTGCACGAAACTGGATGCGGTTTTCACAGTTGTATCTTTGCTGGTATTACTTAAGATCTGATACTTGTTTCAACTTGTGTTGAGTACAAACTGCTACGAAACGATTTTGTTACCCAATGTGTCTAGGCTTTTTCAACTATGTTTGAGTCCGCTTTCAGATTAATTAGATGCAACTGAGTACTATGCAGTCTACACTGCATTTTTTTTTATATTCTCGTTATCTTAGGGTCTCGGACCTTTGTAAGGCGTGCCAGGGGCCGAGGCCAACTCGCAGGGGCCTTGTTAGACATGTTGGATAAAATGTGACACCAGATAAACCCAAAAACTCCTATACCTATTTTGAAAATTATTTCACCAGTAGAAAGCTAAATTATTCCTGAGTAACATAGCCGGTAACATAACAAGTAACATAGGGGGGCGGGTAGGCCACGGAAGCAAAGGCGCGGGATAAAGCTAGAGTTTTACATAGATCGACCGCCTAAACAGACAGCTGTGCTGCTGGGGAGTTTGTTGCACCACTTCTTCTTCCCAGCAAAAGCACTAGGAAGTGGTGAAGGGTGGGCGTTTTTGGGGGACTGTCTTATGTAAATTTGACGTTCGGAAAGTGCTGATTCTCCGCCTAGTTTGAATAAATGACTTTTGAATTTTGAAAAACTTTGAATTTTTGTCTGACCGCCACAACCCACAACCCAACCCTGGGTGTCACGGTACCCCTTGGCAAGACTGGTGTCGTATTATCTAGCTTCTGATTGCCCTAACGATTGTCGAAGATCTAAAAATGAAAGCCGAGACCAACTTCTTAATGTGCTTTCCGAGGCACGAAGGAATCTCGCTAGGTAAAAATGGTGACCCATCCACAAACCGACCTCGACAAGCGTTGTTAACCTGAACTAGATCAAACCTTGCGCTAAGCTTCAAAATGGACAAGGGAAACGTATCTGGTTATACAAACAAACTTAGTCATAATGTGGCCAGCTGCAAGCAAATTAATATATTTTACAAGATTTTATTTAACTTGCACTCTAAATAAGTGTGTTCGGGTCAAATTTTGAAACTGAATTTTAAAGCAGTTATCCTCTACCGATTAAGATTAAATTTTAGCTAAGTGACGTCATTCTAAATCCAATATGGTGGTCTGCCCAAGATGGCGGGCTAGTTATTTTGTGTGCTCTGCCATGATTGAGTATCAAATGAAAGGGTTTGCTGAGAAGTATACGAAAAAATATTGATAATTATCACTCTAGCTAGCTAGTAGCTACATAGACGTAAATCGATGTTAGGTATACCTCTACCTCGTGCCATAAGCACCGTACCTCATTTATGAAAGAGCCATAAAACACCTACACAATCCTTTACAGAACTCAATAGACCGTCTTTACAGCCTTTTTACAGCCGTGTTGAATGCTGAACCATTCGTTTTAAAGGGTTTTTATTACCACGTTGATAGATGGCAGCACCAGCTTATCACGAGATATTGCTGATGGTGCAAGCTTCAGGGGTAGATGGTCAGTTAAGGGGATGTCATTCGAAGAATACTCAAATATTGCAGATTTTCTAAAAAAGAAATTGGACTGCATAAAAAGTTAAGTATGTTAATCTGACTATATTCCTGAGACCTGGTTTGATTCCGAAAGTTAGAAAAAAATCCGGCCAAGTGCGAGTCGGACTCGCACACCGAAGGTTCCGTACAAACAGCTACATTCACCAACATAATTAAGGCGATATCCGCCCCAATGCTAACGCAGTACTGGCTGTGGTGTGCATCTGGACCGAGGGCCCATTTTTTAAATCCTTACGAAAAGAAATAAGACTTAAAGGGAAATTAGTTAAAAATAGTAAAAACTTAATGCAATGGGCCTAGAATTTCTTAAACGTGAATTAATACTGTTATGATTAAATTAGTTGGGCCCTCAATCCAGACGCGTGCATAAACTGGCATAGCCTAAACCTCAGAAAGTGCTATCTCTAGGTTAATCATTTTTATTTAGGAATTTAGTTAAGAATTTCTTATATATTTTAAAAAATTCCCAAAGCTGTGGAATATGACATTACAGATTTATGGCGGTATATCTAGGGCCCTCAATCCTTTAATGTCTTTACTGAGGAATCTGCATAACATGAATTTATCTGAAGAAATATAATAATAGGACTTCAAAATATTTTGCTTAGATACCTCTGTAAATTAGTAAAAAAGAAATAATGACACAAAAGTGAATTGTTAAAAAGTTAATGAGAATCGAATTTTACTTAAATGTCTGAACTGAGAGCCCAATATTTTCGGCATTATTGACTAGGCTCCACCTTATAGATTATGTCAAAGTAAAATAACTTTTTTTTACTATTTTTTAATTAAAATGTCACATATCGTCCGTTCTTCTAAATGCAATACTTTAAGAGAAAATTGATTTTGAATTTTTTATTGGAGAAAGTTTTGTAGGGTACATATGATTTTGTTACTTTTTTGGACTGATCAGCATGTATCCTCGTATGTCTTATTTCTTTTCGCAAGTATTTAAAAAATGGGCCCTCGGTCCAGATGCACACCTGGCTGTGCGCCTGCTCGATTCCAAATTATCAATATTGAACCTCCTTTTGAACAGTTTTGTTTGCAAAATATTATTTGTTTTACATAATGCTATGTTAGTTATGAAGAAATTTCAGCCATAAATTTTTCTGTGTAAAAATATTTTTAAGCATCCAAGTCGTTTTGGAGTAGTATCCAAAAATAGCATTTTTTGTTAATTATATTTTTAAAGCAAAATTATTTGTTACACGAATAAAACATGTGTTAAAAATAATATACATGACACAATAATATTTTTTTTTTTATCAAGCCAACCAACCTAGCCTTTAGAAAGTTACCGTTTTACGGCACTAAAGCGGATGTAGGCCCTTAAGTAAAAATCGGAATTTTACAAACAATGAAAGCATCGAACATTGACCTATCGAAAAGACTACTTTTCCAATCACATTTTATAAGCCAGTCGACTATTACTCGTAAACTTGTAAAGCCTACGTAGCAGTGGTAGTTTTCCTTTTAATTTCGTTATATTTACTACTGCCGTGAATATTTTCACATAATATCCAAAACCAAACTTTTAGCTGGCACAGCAGAGGACACTTAACGTTAACAAAAATTAGCCAACGATAGCTTAATTTCATGCAAACGGATCCCTAAATAAAAAAATGTCTTTCACAAACTCGTAATACTTTTGAATGTAAATTATAGCTGTCAATTACTAAGATTCCCTGAAATAAGCTATGGGCGGATAGACAGAAATGGCGAGGATTCTTTGTTGACTACGGAACCCTAAAATCTTGATAGAAATTATCGTCAAACTTATCTCTAAGTTTGATCTTTTTTTCTGTATTACTGGCCACGTCTGGTACGACGATACAATTAATTAAAATAACGAATCATATCTGAATGCAGATCTTGTTTATTTATAATAACTCGACGATTTTTTTAGTAAATCGATAAAATGCTTCATATTTTTCATTAATTGCAAGCGTAATATCGTCGCATATTTCTTTCTTTTTAACCATCGACGGAAAAAGAGGGATGTTACGTTATGTGTACCTGTGTGTATGTGTATCTGTCTGTGGCATCATAGCTCTAAAAAAATCAAGTAACGAATGAACCGATTTTGATTTGGTTTTTTTTAGCTAAGAAGCTATGTTTGATGAAAATCGATTCAGCCGTTCAAAAGTTATGGGCGTTTTACTGTTTGAATCAGGATATTTTCGCAAGATATCATGTCATAATTACGTGTTCGATATATCGTTAATCGAAGCGGTGTACTACTAGATATATTATGTAGTTTAAGACGCCGATTCCCTTGAGTAGCTGGTTTTAAAATGAGAATCATGTCTAAATGGCTAGTCATCATCATCTGCCTAGCCTTTTCCCAAATATATTGAGGTCGGCTTCCAGTCTCACCGGATTCAGCTAAGTACCAGTGTTTTACATGGAGCGACTGCCTATCTGACCTCCACAACCCAGTAACTGGGTAACACGGTACCCCTTGGCAAGGCTGGTGTCAGATCTCAAGCTTCTGACTACTCGTAACGACTGTTAAAGATCTTCAAATGACAGCCGGCACCAACGGCTTAACGTGCTTTCCGAGGCACGGAGGAAACTCGGTATGTTGAAATGGTCACCCATCCACGGACCGACCTCGTCAAGCGTTGCTTAACCTTGATGATCGACCCGTGCGGCTGTTATTATTTAGCCACGAGCTCCTAATGGATAGTCATAATTCTTTGAAAAAAATATATGTTATATTAGACTATTTTCTTAATAATTTTATCTGAGCAAATTTTGACTTTTATTTGTATAACATAGTGTAATTAATTTGTAAAGTTATGTCTAAAACGGACAAAAACACGACAATCACACCAAAACCGCTGGGCGTGTTTTAATGAAATCAACACCATCTCAAAGATAATTTAATTATCTACATTTTGATTTGTGGCTTTTTTTTTTAAAGTCATAGAATAATAAGGAAAGTACAAAAAACTACAAAATTTTGGGTCGCGCGGGTGTGAAACGAGTGCGCGTTTTGTTGCCTCAAGGTCGTTGGCGTTAGTCGTCGTCTTATAAAGCATGAAATAAAATAAAAGTCGGGGTTTTTAGAAAATTTTAAATTTAATCTTGTCAACGCAGCATTTACCTTTTTTGTCACGGCCTTAAAATAAGCTGAAAAGGCGTGAGACAGAAACTATAAAGATGGGATCTATTGGAGTAACTTTTACGAACATGTTTTACTATTGGATCGTGTAGGGTTCTGGTGATAGAGCTGTAAAAATGTATGTCAACGTATCAAACCTGTGGATGCATAAAGTAAGCCTTTAGTTTTGCTGCGAAAAAAGAACGTAAAATAAAATAACTATAGCTATGTGTGTTGAAAATCAAGCAAAGTGTGATATGTTTCCTTACTTTAAATTTTAGTTTTTGTTTGTTATTGTAGCCCAGAGGGTTTTTTGACAAGCATTCAATACATCAAAATCAAATTATTATTTTTTTATTTTACCTCGGCCTACATGGGCACTTATAAAACGTCGACAAAAGGTGCACGGTTCGGGTTAGTCGTTTCCTATGGAGAAGAACCGGCAAGAAACTTCATGGTTACTCTTTTCAAAATGGCTTTGTTTTTACAATATTTCCATGTTACAGCATTAGTACTTGAATATGGGGGGACAACCTAGGCCCGACAATAAGTCGTACGAAATTAAAAAAAAAAACTAAAAAAAATGTAAAACGAAATACTATTACTACTACTACTTACTTGATAGCTGAGTAGCCCACCTACTCAGCTATCATTCAGTGTATTCAAACAAGTAAAATTTTAAAAAAGCCTGCACATTTTTATTTCATGTTACATAAATATTAGTAGTTAGTATACACGCTTCGATCGAACGTCTATTGAACACGTAATTATGACACGATATCTTGTGGAAACACCCCGATTCAAACAGTAAAAATAACTTTACAACGGCTGTGCAATTAAATCAAAATCGGTTTATCCGTTAAGGAACTATGATACCACATACAGATACACAAACACAGATACATACGTCAAACTTATGACACTCCACTTTTTCCGTCGGAGTTAAAAAAAAATAAAAAAATAACGTCTTGTTTGAAAATGCCGTTTCATTTTCTTAACGTATATTCACAATGATTAACATCTTTTTAATTTACATTCGTGTCATCGATTTCGCTATTGTCTGTAAACTTGACTTTTTCTAAATGCACTATGCTCGATAAGGCTGTTGACTATTGACATCACAGATAAAGCCACAGGTCATGTCCTTGGTAATAAACACGATAACGGTTGCTATGCTAACGCTCAGAACGCTGGTAAACTGCTGCGAAGTACAGTCAACAAAAGAGTTAGGTGCACACGCAAGAAATCTTAGCTACGCTGACGATGTTTAAATGATCCGGCTCGAAGGACCAATTTGTAGAGGATCACGTTTTTTTCGAAAGAGCATTTAAAAAAAGAATAGAATAAAACAACATTTATTTAACACAATAGCAACAATCACAAAGTAACATAAATAATAGTTAAAAAAATACAAACAAGGTTCAAGAAGAGTTGCTCTGAGCGTGCCCATACCGAAAGGTACCAACTTAGTATTTGCTGGGTTTCAGACCCCCAGCGCTGATTTTCAGTTGGCACACAGAACCCAAAACTACCTGCCTATCTATTAACCTTTCGAGATTCGCCGACTCCCAAGAGAGTCACGAACAACAGAAGACGAGAGACATCAAAGACTTGAGTAATCAAGTCTTTTTAGGCTTGTATGGCAGTGCTTGCACTATATGGCTTCAAAAAACGTTGACAGTTTTATTATTTGCCTACATATCTTTATTCGCCAACTGTACCTGCAATTATTCCCCAAAGAATGGGTCAGCCCACGGAAAGTGGTATGAAACTTTGTTATTTATTGTATGGGCCATATTTTGTTATCATTTATGTAGTAATTTATTATCTAAATCCCCGAGTAGCGCCGTGACGCAGGTGTTCCGAGACATATTCAGCCGATTACTCATGTTCAACAGATATAGCGGAAAAATGTTCGATGGAGTAAGTAATAATTAGGTTGCGTTTTGTGTAATAAAGGTGAAATGTTTGTGTTGTTAAAAATATGCAGGAAACATATGGCTTACGTAGGTTTCGTAGTATTCTTACTGTGTATGGCTCAGTGACATTTATGAGTGACAGTTGTTTTTTTATTTTCCATTTATAAGTTCGCGGTGTCTACCTCCTATCTCCGCAACCACGACAAGCCCGTGTTCTTGCGCTTGATCGATGTCTGGTCGTGATGAATTGCCGTCCTGTTGGAGTATGAGAGTGAGGGCAGAGGAAGTGCAGACATTTGTGCAGTATAATGTCTACTGAGATTGGATGCCATGGTCGAAATTGGGAGAAATGTACTGTGTGAGCTTAAAATACAATACAAAATACAAAATGTTTATATCTGTACCAACTAGTCTTACATTAGTTGGCATGATGACGCCTGTGTTAGGAGACTTTGCTATTTCACAGATTTGGATGTTTGTACAACCTACAGAATTATTGAGTTTAGACAGTGAAATTATTTCTCTCTTACGCGTGTTGTGTGCTTTATTGCCATTTAAATATAGTAAAATTATTATAAATTCTAACACGCTCGCTCGCTCGTGAATTTATTTTTTCATGTTTAGAATCCATACTAATATTATAAATGCGAAAGTAACTCTGTCTGTCTGTCTGTCTGTATGTTACCTTATCACGCTTAAACCGCTGAACCGATTTACTACCGACCGATTAGATGAAAAATGGTATGGAGATAGTTTGAGACCATGCAAGTCCTTTGCAAGGAAACGACTACTTTGTTTGCATAAAACATGAACGGGGAGAACTAACTTCTTATCACGCAACTTCTATTTATTATAAACCGATTTCGATGAAATTTGATATGGAAATAGTTTGAGACCCTGAGAAGGACATAGGCTACTTCTTTTTGCATTAACACACAGGGGGAGATATGGGGAGGGTTAATTTTGTATGTAACTTCTTATCATGGATTTTCTTCTTATTACTAACCGATTTAGATGAAATTTGGTATGGAGATAGTTTGAGACCCTGAGAAGGACATAGGCGTTTTTACATAAAACAGGAAGGGGAGGGACAATTAATTTTGTATGTAACTTTAGAGGAAAGCTTAAAACTAAGTTAAAATTCTAATAAAATCAAAAAAGGACGTTGAAACTACATTAATCTGTTGAAAAATGATCTGTGATTGGATGAATAGCATGTTATACACCGTGTGCTTACAATATTTTTAAAAATATATGCGGAATAATAAATTAAAAGCTTGTTATTGGCACCGTACATGTATTTCCATGCATACAATTTAAAATATCAGAGTTGTCCTCATATTAAACATTCACACCCAAGGCTGCCAAAACAAACAATAGAAATAAATACCATTCAGAATAACAAACAAAAGCGGTACAAACATCCCAGTTCCAATACTCATAAAGGCTTTATTGCCGTGCAATCATGTCAATGGTATTTTATTCCTTGTTTTTGATTAATATCCGTATTAATTAACGTAAGGGTCATGTTGGCATTTTGGTTTAATGGTCCTTAAGTTCACTTATGCAAGGAATATTTTGGCATTTCAGGTAAATGTTTCTTGTCCCTTACGGTAATTTTAATCATATTTCCTGTGTCTATATATCAAAGAGGTGATTCTGTAAGCTCCATTGCGCATTTATTATAGGCTTATCTTCGTGTATCGGCGTTTTCATTAAGCTTTACATATTATGTATTGTAAAGTAGTTCAGGAACAAATCCTCCATTTTTGCGCTTCTCTGGAGGTCTTTAAGAGAAAGATTAAAGATCATTTTCTTGCGCAATGACATAATATTAGTATGTTTTTTATCGGTTACATTTCGGGGAGTGTGCGACGGAACTGCACAATTTGATTCCGCCTAGCCCTTTCCATCATCGGACTACAAGACGTACGGCTATGCGCCATCGGTACATGGTGGACATCCCTGCCATACGCACAAAGCGTTTTGCTAATACTTTCATTGCGCGCACTGCTAAGGAGTGGAATTCCCTTCCGGGGTCTTTGTTCCCTGATAGCTACAACCTTGGGGTCTTTAAGTCAAGAGTGAATAGGTTTCTTCAAGGCAAGCGTGCTTCACTGTAGACCACGTCATCACTTAACATCAGGCGAGATAATGGTCAAACGCGAGCCAATAGATAATAAAAATAAAAATAAATATTTATATATGCATCTATATTATATTTTATTTTATTCGTCATTATGTTATTTAAAAAAAAATACATTGGATACTGCTCTCTATATTGTCATCTTTCTCGGTCACCTTAGGTTTTGCTGTAAGAGAACTCAACATTGAGTTAAGCTCGCCATTGTACGTATTGTAGCATGATCGCTACAAGACGCTTTGCTTTAGCCTCTTTTTTATCGAAGTTACAATTATACAAATATTCATATTTCGTTTGTCAAGAAAACAGAAGACAATTTTTCTGGTTGGTACTGAGAGACAGAATTTGATAAAAAATGTTTGGCTCTGAAATCATCTACTAAATTAATAATTAGTATTTTTTATAGTAACTGTTTAAACCTTTGTTTTAATATGGCCAGCAACTATATGACCATGGCTATATTAATTCTTGTGCGGAAATAGCAGGAACTCATTCCTTGTCGTTAGGCCGAGGACCCTTCCCACGGACCGCGTGTCCCTACGACTGAGCTCTGTCAGAGACACCAACTATCGTTTCACTACCATGGCTTGCCACGGTTGCCGTGCGACAGACTGGACGGTCCTGCCAACACTAGTGACAAGCTAACCATAAAAAACCTTGTCGCTGACAAGAGTTTGTGCATCATGAATGAAAACTGATATCAGTTGAGCCGACTTCGGCTCTTTATCCCCGGAACAGAGCGAATGACCTCTGGAGTACCTGCAGTCTTCGGTATTCTGAACAACTTTCAACGGGTTCCGTACATGATATCTTTTTTAAACGGTCTTAGTTTTTGGGGAAGGGTCTGGAGAAGGCTGTTTTGTTCATCCAGCGTGGATGCCCGACGAATGGCTGTTATCTTATTTTTGATTTAGTTTGTTTTTAACGTAGCTTACCTTTTAAGTTTCCGTTGTTAAAAACTTTTATTACCTTACTTATATCATGTTATGGTATCGTTGTTTACTTCTATGCTTAAGCCATCATTAAACCGGTTACAACTGAGTTGAAGACTAGGCACGCGTGAATTCAGCTTTATAGAGTCTGGCAAACGAAAGTAGAGATTGAAACGGCGTAGCAAATTTAAAAAATATCAGCACTACTTGGAATAACCTAATTTGATACTTTAGCATTATTTATTTTATTTCATCTGAATAAAAATACAATAGCTAATTGAGGTAGGTAATATTTTAGACATTATTTATCAATCTCAATAAAAAAAAACAACAATATTCTACAATAATTTTAGTTTATTAAACTTATTAGCGTCATACTAACTTATGAAATCCAACACCACACGTAAACAGTCTTGTTTTTGTTTAAATTCGACGAGTTTCTCCTGATGTTTTTCTTGATATTTAGACATCATGCGAAACGACATCTCCCGCAATCCACGTTTAATTGTTTTATTCATTTTTTACTTAATAAATGCTATTATCAAGGCCACAACAAATCACCAAAATTTGATTTTGACATTAGTATAGCATTGCCATATAAAAAGTTTGCAAATAATTCGAGTGTCTACTTTCGTTTGCTAGACTCTACCTATAAACCTTGCCATAATTTCACTCATATTTATATTGTACTAAATCATCATCATCATCTGCCTAGCCTTTTCCCAACTATATTGGGGTCGGCTTCCAGACTTCTTAGTCTTCATCTTTTGTTGTACTAAATATTTAAAATAATTAATACGATATTGACTATTGCGTCATTCCTTTTTTTAATAATGTTTTTTATCTTTTTCTGTTTTTTTTTTATGTTTTCGGTGTATTTCTTTTTAACTCAAACTTATAGGTTTAATAGTATTTTTTTTTGTAACTACAATATTACTTTATTATCACACTGTATGTAATGTTGTTTTTGGTGTAAAAGAATTAATGGAATATTTTCACAGAATCTAACGATACTTGGTTTTAATGTACTTCTTCTGTTGACGTGTGTTGACGTTATAGAAATATTGACGTCAAAGCCCTTGGTTGGGTGATTTTCTATTCTCTTTGTGCCAAACTAAAAGGTAGATTGCCAATTCAGGTTTCGTCAGATATATATAAATCTTTGCGAGAAGAAGTCTTTGCTGTTTCAGGCGTTGCTGCCTTATGGGATTATTCTGTTCATAGTAACGATTACTAGTAAGTATACTATACTACTATATACTGTATTTTGTACTTTTACGTAATGAGATTCTGAAAAATACCGAAACAGAAACTAAAGCAGTTTATGTTATGCCAAATGCTTTTGAGAAATAAACTGCCGTCAAATTCACTCAAAGGTTTATGCAACTTTAGATTAAAGTTTTCAATTTATCTTTCTACGGTTTCGTTTAGCAAAGTTGCATTTTTTTTTAAATTACAAATTCTGTTCAATATTTTTTTTGGAAATTGAAAGCATTTATAAAATTCTAAATGCTATATTTTCGCCATCAGAAACGTTTCCACACTCAACAACTATTACATTTTGCAAAATTATTAATAAGTTTAAGTTTGCGTACAGTTTTGACTTCGCTACGATTGTGCTATAACCATAAACATCCAGTAAATTAATCTTTTATATAGATAGATTTTATAATTATTATTATAGTAAGGGCAAGCACTCTTTCAATAAACCCACCGCACGACATTCAAATATTACATTTCAGTTTGAAATGACGTTATTTAAAGTCCAGTGGCAATGCGTGCCATGTCGCCAGCATTCGATGGATTCCGCCACATATTTGCATGAAAATGTCCACACTGAAATTGTATTTATTCTACGCTTTTGTAGCCAAAATTGCGTCGGTGATGTCGGTAAGTGGAATTTGTGGCTTGAATAGATCTGTTTTCTGGTTTGGTTGTCTATGTAACTTAAATGTGCGAAGGGATATGGTTATTGATTTTGAGTTACGACAATTGATAGGATAATTTTGTTTAATATATAGATTTAGAATTATGTTTATACGTCACACCTTGAAGTAATTTGATTCCCATTGCTTTCTTGCAATTTTTTGCTGTGAAAATGACATTCAACAACACAGAATGAACCCAAAAAAAATTGCTCGCTACTAAATATAGCCAAGCTACCTATGTTGAACATTCTAATTAATTATCCTTACTTTTATCTACAGGTAATTTGCACACGTAGTATCTAAGTACTGAGGGGCTAATATGACTTTCAAACAAACGTAGATCTACTGGGGACTCATCACGACAGTCAGTAACATTCACACCTTTTTCCAACCAATTCGCTTATAGCTATTTTAAATTAATGAACCTTTTATCTAAACAATTTAAAACCTCTAACATTCCTCAGGGCTAATGTTGCAGTAATGTTACCCAAATTCCTAAACTAAAGGGTTTCGGACGTTTATTTTCAAAGAGGGTAATACCCCTGAGGACTGTTTGAAACACTAATAAACTCACAAAGGCAAAGGTCAACCTTTCAGTCTTTCGGCCTTTTAGACAAATGATCAGGGTGACTGACATGTTTATTTTAAGAATTGTTTCTCAATTAGGGTGCATTTTCGTCAGAGATGTGCGAGGTAGCCAGGCGGTGCACAGGAGAAGTGATCCCATTGTTGGAAATCACTTTATGTTCCTAGCCTGGTTTAGCGCAGCTCTCGTGGTAAAGGGCTAGTAGACATACAAAAAAGAAAGATAATTATGTAGGTGAGGGATGCGATCGATGCGAGCGATGATTGTGAGCGAACCTCCCTCGCTCACAATCATGCGAGGAGTGGGCGCATACACAGCTGAACGCCCTCTACGCATTTTTGCACCACTCAACTGCATACTGTTGTATTTTTTCTATCTATAAAATACGGATTAGTTTCGACTTTTATGACGTCGGAATAAGAGTCGTTTTGTGACGATTCATCCGCTTTCGTGAGATAGAACAACTATACGCAGCTTCGCTACGCATCCTCGCACCGTGAAGCCTTCTCGCACCGCCTGACTACAACATTTTGGTGGAAAATCACCCATAAGAGTGCACGAACAATTGTAAAGATACATTTAATATCGGTATTGATATATACTTGCTTATTCATTAGGATAATTAAAAAACAGGCTACACGTATCTATGCCGATCGATCTGATAATCTAGGTATCTACTTAGTTTATTTTGGGAAGATGAAAACGATACGTAGATACCTAAATCGCCCCCCCGGTGGGTTCCTGCATTGTCGAGGCGGGGGGGCTCAGTAACCGTGGCTTGGTCACCCACGGTGAAGCGAAGAGGAACCCGAGGAGGGGCCGTTCGTCAGGGCTTTTGCCGATAAGCCGACGACGTAGCGGCCAACATGTAGGTTGCGGTGCTGCCTGGGTGACATCGCAACTGAGGCGGGCCGCGATGTCGTATGGGACTCCCAAACCCATATGATATCGTAGCTGAGGGTAGGCCGCGGCGGGAAAGGAGTGCCTTCTTACCTTTCGGCCTGGTGGACGCGAAGGGGCCGCAGGGGAAGAGGAGTGTCGGTATAGCGTTGGCCGCTCTCCCTATCCCCTGCGGCCGAAAACTGGTAGGTGGCGGGGCCATCGACCTTGACCCGTCACAAGGGGACCAACGGTGCCATACACGGGGTCTGGCACTCATGTGTTGTGTTCTGGTGCGCCGGGTGATGAGGGGTGCTCCCCAGCGGAGATTCCGGTGACGGACAGCCGCGACGGGTCCGTGGTGAGTGCTAGTGCGTGCCCGTGTTTCTGCCATAAGCGGCACAGGAGGACACCGTGGAGTTTTAGTGGGTTGGTGTCCCACATAACTGCGCTGTCTTCCCGTGGTAGCGCAACTTGCAGGATCAACAAGCTGGCTTGAACAAATTGTTGAACAAATACTTAAATATACACAGTAGGTTTGGTGCGCAGTACTCATACCAGGCGTATATCTATACTAATAATATTACAAAGCTGAAGAGTTTGTTTGTTTGTTTGTTTGTTTGAACGCGCTAATCTCAGAAACCACTGGATGGAATTGAAAAATTATTTTTGTGTTGGATAGTCCATTTATCGAGGAAGGTTATAGGCTATATAACATCATGCTACAACCAATAGGATCCGAGCATAAATGAAAAATGTTGCAAAAACGGGCAAAAATATTCCTTTTTGAGAGCTTTTGTTGCGTGCTTTGCGTAAACGGTTTAAGTTACGCAAATATAATGTATGGTGGAATTGTTTTTCTTTAAAAGTACTAAAAAAAAGTCCGCGACAGCATATGTCTATCTTTTAAGATTTAGTCACAATAGCAGCTTTTATGTTCTAAATTTGAATTAGATCGCCGCCGCCGGTAGAAACAAAAGTTCACAGGTTACATTCGTATAGTACTAAGGGTAGGTAGGGTAGGGTAGGTAGGGTAGGATAGGGTAGGTGTAGGGTAGGTGTAGGGTAGGTTTAGTGTAGGGTAGGTGTAGTGTAGGGTAGGTGTAGGGTAGGTGTAGGGTAGGTGTAGGGTAGGTGTAGGGTAGGTGTAGGGGTCGAGACGGTTCCCTAAGCTTTGGAAAGAAGGTCAGCTGGTCTTGCTACAAAAGGCTGGACGACCCCCGGAGTCCCCATCGGCCTACAGACCAATAGTACTGCTGGATGAGGTGGGGAAGATGCTGGAGAAAATTCTCGCTACCCGCATCGTCCGGCATTTGGAAACGGTTGGCCCAAACCTGTCGGACGCCCAATTTGGTTTTAGAGGCGGGCGTTCGACCGTAGACGCCATTCTGCGTCTCAAGACTCAGGCGGTAGACGCGGTAACACAAGGGGAGGTAATGTTGGCGGTGTCATTAGACATTGCCAACGCGTTTAACACCTTGCCATTTGGCTGTATCGGGGAGGCGCTCCGTTTCCATGGGGTACCCTTATACTTGAGGCAGCTGGTGGAAGACTATCTGAGGGGGCGATGTGTTTGTTACCAGGGACGCAATGGCCAAATCGTACGAAGGCCTGTTACGTGCGGTGTTCCACAGGGGTCGGTCCTCGGGCCACCCCTGTGGAACGTGGGGTATGACTGGGCCCTTCGTGGCGATCTCTCACCCGGGCTGGGCGTCATTTGTTATGCTGACGACACTCTCATCACAGCCCGAGGAGGAAACTTTGAAGAGGCGGCACACTTGGCCACTGAGGGTGCGTCCCTGGTCATTAGCCGCATCGAAGCGCTTGGTCTTCGGGTGGCGCTCGAGAAGACGGAAGCCCTGGTATTTTATGGGCCTCGCCGCCGGCCACCGGCGGGCGCTCACATTACCTTAGGTAGTGAGCGAATTATGGTGCGGACGCACATGAAATACCTGGGCCTGGTCCTGGACCGTAGGTGGAACTTCGGCGAGCACTTTTGCCTTCTTGCCCCGAAGCTTATTGGCACAGCTTCTGCCCTAAGTCGGCTACTGCCGAATCTGGGTGGGCCGAGTGCGAGCTGCCGAAGGCTTTACACAGGGGTGGTGCGCTCGATGGCGCTGTACGGCGCCCCAGTGTGGGCGAACTCCCTGACTGCCCAGAACAAGGCTCAGCTGCGGAGACCACAAAGAGTCATGGCCGTCAGGGTAATACGCGGATACCGCACAATCTCAGCTGAAGCGGCGTTCGTATTAGCAGGCACACCCCCGTGGGATCTGGAGGCGCGAGTGCTCGCCGAAGTTTACCAAAGAAGTGCGGCAATTCGTGCGGAGAACGGTAGTGGCCCGCCACCTGAAGTGGTGATAAGGTGGCGCAGAGAGGCGCAGTCTGCCATCATTAGGCAATGGGCGGAGAGGTTGGAGACTCCCAGCGCCGGTCACTGGACTATTGGGGCTATCCAGCCAATCCTTGAGGAGTGGATACGGAGGCGACACGGGACGTTGTCCTTCCGTTTAGTGCAGGTATTATCAGGGCATGGCTGTTTTGGCAAATACCTGCACACAGTGGCAAGACGGGAGGCGACCCCCGTGTGTCACCAGTGCGGTTGCAACCAAGACACGGCCCTGCACACTCTCGAGCAGTGCCCTGCCTGGGAGGCGCAGCGCCGTGTTTTGGCGGCAGGAATTGGGCAAGACCTGTCACTGCCGACCATTGTTAGGGGCATGGTCGGCAGTGAAGAGGCATGGGAGATGGTTGCGTCTTTCTGCGAGGATGTTATCTCGCAGAAAGAAGCGGCGGAGCGGGTCAGGGAGGCAGACTCCCTCGCTGACCCGATTCGTCGCAGAAGAGCAGGACGGCGCAGGCGGCGAAACGCCGACCTGATGCCGCCATAACAGGGGTCAGCGGACGATAGGTCGGGGAATTTATCGTTCGTGCTACACGGCCCCTGGAGCTGTGGTGATGTCCCAGTTCACCCGGACATCGCCGAAGGAGAAGGGAGCCCGGCAGCGGGCAAAGAAGAGGGAGCCCAGAAGAGGGCCACGCTGGATGGGTCGCGAATGTCATGCGTAGCAGTTCTCGCGGCCCACCCATCAAGGCGAAAGTAGGTGCACAGGCGTAGTTTTTAGTGGGTGCAAGCCCCACATAACCGCGTCGTCTCCCCGGACGGCGCGGTATGCGTTAGGCATTTTCTACGCCAGGAAAAAAAAAAAAAAAAAAAGGGTAGGTGTAGGGTAGGTGTAGGGTAGGTGTAGGGTAGGTGTAGGGTAGGTGTAGGGTAGGTGTAGGGTAGGTGTAGGGTAGGAGTAGGGTAGGAGTAGGGTAGGTGTAGGGTAGGTGTAGGGTAGGTGTAGGGTAGGTGTAGGGTAGGTGTAGGGTAGGTGTAGGGTAGGTGTAGGGTAGGTGTAGGGTAGGTGTAGGGTAGGTGTAGGGTAGGTGTAGGGTAGGTGTAGGGTAGGTGTAGGGTAGGTGTAGGGTCGGTGTTGGGTAGGTGTAGGGTCGGTGTTGGGTAGGTGTAGGGTATGTGTAGGGTAGGTGTAGGGTAGGTGTAGGGTAGGTGTAGGGTAGGTGTAGGGTAGGTGTAGGGTAGGTGTAGGGTAGGTGTAGGGTAGGTGTAGGGTGGGTGTAGGGTAGGTGTAGGGTAGGTGTAGGGTAGGGTAGGTAGGATAGGGTAGGTACGTAGCCAGTTGACGGGAGCGAAGCCGCGTGGGACAGCTAGTGTATAATAAATGTAGAAACGTAAAGTCGCCGCCAGATAACAAAAAAATGAAAGTCGTTAACACCTGTCTACCAATGTATTCCAATATTTCAAAACGATACGAAAAAAATATAAAGGCAGTGTCGCCAACACGATCAAAACAAAAGTATCACGGTAGGGGGCGTCCTTGGCGCTTACACTTGGCATGAAATTATTTTCTGTAATGAGTTTCTCCTAAACGCGTGGACCGATTTACGTGATTTAAATAGATATAGTGATTGGTGGTACTTTTATCCGAATGGCAATGTAGGTGGGATAATTTGATCAAGGGCCGTCACCTCTACCAATTCTTTCCATCCGTTCGCGTGCGGCTGGCCAGGACGTGGCTGGAGGTGGATCACTGTGTTGCCCAATTTCTCACGGGGCATGGTAATTTTAAAAGTAAATTACTTTCCTTCAAGCTCGTTGCCTCGCCTATATGTCAGTGTTCTACATCTGACTGCGAATATGTACAGTCTGCACATCATACCTTATGGGAGTGTATTCTTTGGCAGAATGAACGCAATATTATGTTGAATAATGTACAGGCTGCATCAGGAGTTGTTTACTTTACGAGCCTTGTGGAAACTAGAACAAATTTCCATGCGTTCAAGCTTTTTTTTCATACCTATTATTGGAATCAAATATAACAGCTAACAATGTTAGGACCCATTAATATTAATACTAATTTTTATCCATGGTGCCTAGGCAACTGGGCTTATCCCAGTTGTAAACGGGCCTTTGTGTCTATTTGCCTTGTTTGTTCTGTCTCCTGCTTGATATGGAGGGAAGTGGAAATTTATATAATTTTTTCCTACTTTTTAACTTATTCCCGATATTATTTTCTGATTAATTTCGTTGCGGGATCCAAGACAGTTAAATTCATTCTCCGGGATTTTGTTAAGCTTCATTGCCTTGGCGCTTTTGCTTTTCTGGTGGTCCCAAAAGATATAATGAGTAGTAGGGATTCCCCGGTTCTGGATCACGGTATTCTCCGGCTCAATCTCAAAAATTTGAGGTGCTCATCCTAAAAAAAAAAAAAAAAAAAAAAATAAAAAAAAAAAAAAAAAAAAAGTTTGGTATGTATTCCTAGGTTTTGCTATGCTCTGATCACGTTTCTGTGATCCATTTTTGTCTACGATGTGTGGTTCCAGAGATACAGATATCCACTAACATAATCAGGTCTCGATAACATCTCTTTGTTTGTCATGTCTCTATTGTTGTTCGAGAAGGGTGAGCAGTTCATTGTTAAACGCTCCGAAAAGGTTTCATTGTTTGTCAATTCTTACCTGTCGTTAATTGTTCGTTGTCCGTCGAGCTCCTTATCTATGGATAGTATAGATATTTAAACGATTGAAAATAAACCCGAATTGAAGGTGTCAAACATACCTAATATGTCTTACTGAATTACTAACCGAATACATATTTTATTGCTTGCCGAATTAACTTTATACAGCTCGCGGTTTGCGTGCCTTACACCTCTGCTAATTCAAAGGTGGTGTACTTATACCTTGTGTGGACGACATACTTTATACACCGCGAATTAACTTTATTGCATGCTCATCAAACCTCTAATTATTTTATCGACTTGCGGCGGATCACATCTACTTACTACCTGGCCCGTACCTCAGACCTTTGCTTAGGACAATGGAATTGTACGGCCATTATGTTTTCACTGTTTCAAGGTATCATAAAAAAAGGTTTATTGCTCTCCAACGTATTGTTAGGCTTACTCATTGTTGCATCCTGTGGAGTAATTATAGCGATAAAAACTAAAAAAAACATTCCTTCAGACATATTGTTCTTACACAGGTTCACACATGTATTTGTTATTCACGTCGATTCCTGTCTGGAGTGAGATACCCGTTATGTCCCTATAAAACAGACGACCGAAAGCATACTATGTTTTCACTGTTTCAAGGTATCATAAAAAAAGGTTTATTGCTCTCCAACGTATTGTTAGGCTTACTCATTGTTGCATCCTGTGGAGTAATTATAGCGATAAAAACTAAAAAAAACATTCCTTCAGACATATTGTTCTTACACAGGTTCAAACATGTATTTGTTATTCACGTCGATTCCTGTCTGGAGTGAGATCCCGTTATGTCCCTATAAAACAGACGACCGAAAGCATACAGCATCGTATTATCTTCTGTGCTCTACACCAAACACGGTCTCCTGTTGTTTATATAGTGAAGTGGTGAAATAGTGAAGCTGCTGAATAATGACTGTAAGTATCTCATCTTTGTTTAAAATATGTTCGTTTATGTCTCATTTACTGTCGATTTATTTATTATTATGTGTTCACCATGTTGTTACGCTCGTTCCTTAACCAATTTTTTATTGTTTCAGTTCTCTGAAAATACGTTTAAGAGTTATTACTATCCAGAGCTCCACGACGAACCCAGTGACGAGGAAGGTACACTTGCCTACAAAGTGAAACAGGCAATATCCAAAAGGTCCAATAGCATCGATGACTTTTTTGAAAAACCGAAGAAGAAGAAGTAGCTCATTAAAAAGTCGTCGAGTGTTGGTCGTCGCTCATCGTCGAACGGAGGTGTTCAATACATCACCTCAAATAAAGAGGACGGTGAGAAGGCATCCCACCTTATCAAAATAGAGATATATGATCTCAACAGGATCAAGAATGTCGCACCGGCGGACCACTGGAAACATGCAGACGTCCGTGTTAAGTACTATTCAGAAGTCGAGGAAGACAAACACATGTTAAGTGTGAGAGATATCATATTTGATATTACCAAAGAGTTGGCAACAAAAGACGATTGTGTAAAATATTTTATAGAGACTGATAAGTGAATAATAGTATGTGTGTGTGTGTTGGTGCTTAGAATTTAAGTCTTTTTTAAGAACATTGTAAATTGTTTTATATTTGTGCTATAAGTAACTTGTAGGTCATCATTTCTTATTCATCCAATACCATGGATAGACTAAGCTGTGACCTGTACAACTCAGAGCTCATATTGATTGTTGAAGACATCGAATCATTGGAACTGATGTCTTCAAGCTTCGATCAAGAACTATACGAGCTCTGTGAGGAAGCAGAAAAGGACCATTTTGAAACGTGAGTAGTCTTTTGTGTTATAAATTAACTTGTTGCTACATGTTTTGGTAATCGATGAGGAGGGGATGGAATTTTGAGTACTTAAAGTTGTAGTGCCGGGTTTTGAAATCATTCGTTTCTTTGGACCGTGTTTTGGTTACTACAACGATCGAAAATGTATCGCAGCTTTGAATTTGATATTTTATCTCAGAGTGACATTATAAGTATGGGAAAAAGTCTCATTTTAAAAAAATTTCATCGTTTAATACGGTATTGGTTCATACAAAATGTGTTACCGGAATCAATGTTGCGAGATCCAGATATAACTCCATATTATACCCCATGTGGAGGACATACAATCATTGACCACAGTGTTCAATCCGGTCAAGATGTTTTCGATGGCGTTTTACCAATGCAAGCGTATTGTTTACGGTGTCAATAATCATGTTAGTACTCTATGTGTAATCGGTGAATACTATACTTGGTGTAATTGTTGATAAATTTTGCTAATGTTATTTTGGTTTCTTTTTTAAACAGATCTATTCAAATTGGTGGAGGAAGAAAGAAAAGACCGGCGACAACGGACCTGATAGAAGAGGAACGGGCAAAGAAGAGGACGAAAAAACATGTTGAAAGTCCTTCAACATCAACATCGTCGGTGTCAATAAATCAAAATGTGAGTACAGAAAATAATGATAAAATTGAATGTTCTGTATGTCACGTATTTGTATCAAGGAAATATTTAACCAACCATTTCAAGAGTAATACCCATAAAATCAATGTTTTAAGATCTGATGAAGAATTAACAAACGTACAAATAATAGAAAGTGCGTTCGGGAATAGAATTCTTACTTACAGAATAAAATCGAATATAAATTCAGACCAACCATTTGAAACACCGGAATTATTTTTAGAAAATATTAAAGATGTAATATATAAATTACTAGAACGATGTATTATAGAACACTTTGCTGTGAAAGTAAATTTTATTCTTAATGCCAACTTTACCCAAGAAACCAAAAATCTTTTTAATACTTTTGACTTTCAAATGTCTAATTATGTTATTTGTCGTGGGGATGATACGGGAATAATTTTTTCATCTATTGTTACTGAAATAACAAATAAAATTTCAAATTTTGAGAAAAAGGATAGTGGATGGAGTTTAGTTAAAATAAAACACTTAGACATGAATGTTAACAAGTTTAACCCATTACATGGATCGTCATACATAGATTTACCATTAGATATAAAATATAAGAAAGCTGTTATCAACGTTCAAAATAATGATAACGAATGCTTTCGTTGGGCCGTATTGTCAGGATTGTACCCAGTTAAAAATAACTGTAATAGAGTAACAGCTTACATGCAACATAAAAATAAATTAAAATTTGATCAACTATGCTTTCCTTTAAAAATTAATGACATTCATAAATTTGAAAAACTCAATAATATAAGTATTAATGTTTTTGGTCTAGAATACGATTTAACAAGTAAGGCGAATAAAGTTGTAGGACCATTACACTTAACAAAACAAAGGAACTCTACTCATTTAAACTTATTGTACTTATCTCAAGGTAGTAACGGTCATTATTGTTATATTAAAAACCTTTCAAGATTAGTTTCTAAACAATTATCAGCAGCAGAGCATGCAGTTCATATTTGTGATGGTTGTTTATTACATTTTACATCACGCGATAATTTACAGCGACATCAAGAAAATGATTGTTTCAACGTATGCACAGATTTACCATCTAACTGTGACAGTAAGAGAAATTGGTTCAATGAAATAACTCCATCTAACCAAATCTCATTTAATAATTATGAACGTAAGTTAAGAGTTCCTTTTGTTGTATATGCTGACTTTGAAGCATTTTTAAATCCAATCGACAGTTGTTCTAACGATCCGAGTATATCATCAACTTCTAATATTCAAAAACATGAAATGTATAGTTTTGGGTACTATCTTAAATGTTCTTATAATGATAGCTTTTCAATATATAGGACATATACTGGTAAAGATTGTGCACTCACATTTATGCAATTCATTAAAAAAGATTTAGAAAGTATCTGTAAAAAGAATAGTTGTGTTAAAAGTCCATTGCCGTTAACGAGTCAAAATATTATAGATATTAGCCAAAGCAACACGTGTTATATTTGTAATAATAATATAAATGGTCATTCCACAATTTCATATAATTGGCATACTGGCGAGTATGAAGGAGTCGCCCATCCTTTTTGTTCTGAGAAATACCGAACACCAAACTTTTTACCTGTATTTTTTCACAACTTAAGTAATTATGATGCTCATTTTATAGTTCATGGTCTCAATTTTGAAGAGGGTAATATAGAACTCATTCCTGAGAATAAAGAGAAATATATTTCTTATTCCAAGGTTTTACGTATTAATAATCGTGTTATGAAATTAAGATTTCTTGATTCACTTAAATTTATGTCCAGTAGTCTTGACAAATTAGCTAAAAATTTACTACCCCAACAATTTAACGAACTCAAATTAAATTTTCCACGTGAAGAAGACTTCAAAAGATTAATACGAAAGGGTGTTTATCCATACGAATACATGACTTCATTTGATTCTTTAAAAATAACTTCTCTTCCTACTCGCGATAAATTTTATAGTTCTTTGAATGATAACCACATCTCCGAAAATGATTACCATCACGCTCATGATGTATGGAAACACTTCAATTGTCAAAACATGGGCGACTATTCAAATCTTTATTTAAAAACGGATGTTTTGTTATTAGCAGATATATTTGAAAATTTTAGAAACGTTTGTCTTAACACATATAGTCTGGACCCAGCTCATTATTATACAGCACCTGGATTAAGTTGGGATGCAATGTTAATTTTTACTAAAATAAATTTAGAACTTCTTACAGATATCGATAAAATTGCTTTTATTGCGAACAATATCAGGGGTGGTATATCTCAATGCAGTAATAGACACGCAAAAGCAAATAACTTATTTATGGCAGAATATGATTCCAGTGCACCATCTTCCTTTCTGATGTATCTAGATGCAAATAACCTTTACGGTTGGGCTATGTCCCAGTGCCTCCCAACCGGCAAATTTGAATGGGTAGATGTAAACACTGATTTTAACATCCCCGACGATGCCGAGCACGGTTTTATTTTAGAAGTAGATTTAGAATATCCAAACAATTTACATGATTTTCATTCAGATTTACCCTTTTGTCCTCAAAACATATGTTTAGGTGATAGCAAAGATCGAAAATTGATCCCAAATTTAAATAATAAAAATAACTATGTTATTCATTATAGAAATCTTAAACAATGTTTAGAAAAAGGTTTGCGATTACTTAAAGTTCATAGAATCCTTAAATTTGAACAATCCGCATGGTTAAAAAGTTACATAGATTTAAACACACACATGCGTTCTTTGGCAACTTCAGATTTCGAAAAAGACTTTTTTAAACTTATGAACAACTCTGTTTTTGGTAAAACAATGGAAAACGTACAAAAAAGAGTGAATGTTAAATTAGTCAACCACTGGTTGAATCGTGGGAAAACCCAAGGAGCTCAAGCTTTGATAGCAAGACCTGAATTTCACAGTATTTCAATATTCTCCGAAGATTTAGTCGCAGTACAATTAAAGAAAACTAAAGTTTTATATAACAAACCAATTTACCTCGGGTTTTGTATATTAGATCTATCAAAAACCTTAATGTATCAATTTCATTACGATTTTATGAAATCAAAGTATCAAGATAATCTCAAACTACTTTACACGGATACTGACAGTTTAATTTATCAAATATTTACATACAATTTTTATGATGATATCAAAGACAACTTAGAATATTATTTTGATACGTCTGACTATCCACCTAATAATGAATATGGTTTACCATTAATAAATAAAAAACGGTTAGGCTTTTTTAAAGATGAAAATAATGGTAAAATTCTCAAAGAATTTGTAGGACTTCGTGCAAAAATGTATGCAATGGATGTGCAGAATAAACTTGTAGCTAAAGCAAAAGGTATTAATAAATGTATCACAAATAAATTTGAACTTAATGATTATAAAACATGTTTGTTCGAAAAGAAAATTCGTTATAGTGAAATGTTAAGATTTAAATCAATAAAACACGCGATTTATACTCAAAAAATAAACAAAATATCACTATCGCACAGTGACACAAAACGATATTTATTAAGAAATTCTACTGACACTCTCGCTTGGGGTCATTATAGAATAAAGAACATTTAATATTATTATTATTTTCTGTATATTAAAAGATGTACCTTTCAATTATATGTGCATGAAAATATGTGTATGTAAATATGTATTCTTGCTTTTTTATTAGTTGTAGATTTATTTTAACATTTTTGATCAAATATAATAGCTTTAATTTTAATGATATGTTTTATTCATTCCGATACACCTGTAGAGTTCACACGTTCATTTAGAATGATCCATTTTTCCCACCCCTTTACTGCCATAGTCGCAGGTCCGAGTGCTTGTGGGAAATCGAAGTTTGTGACGGACTTTATAAAATCTATAAAAGAAATATGTAATTGTGATTTTAATCAAATTACATGGTGCTTTGACGAAATGCAACCTTTGTATAATTTACAAAATGTCAACTATCATCAAGGTATTCCCGACCTTAACATGTTTGATGGGGAGAAACCACATCTCGTTATAATAGATGATCTAATGAGAGAATCAGATGGTAGAATTGTTGACATATTTACCAAGGGTAGTCACCACAGAAATTTAAGCGTGTTTTATATATCACAAAACTTATTTCATCATTTCATTGAATTCAAGTTACATAATTTATTTTAAAAATCCTCGTGATAAAACTCAAATACGATATTTAGCAAGACAGGTATCCCCAGATGATGCAAAATTTATTGAAGATGCTTACAAGGATGCTACATCAGAAGCCCATGGATATTTATTAATTGATTTAAAGCAGAATACTAATGACTTGTGCCGTATCAAAACAAAAATATTCCCATTTAATGGGTATTGCACAGTATACATACCTACAAAAAGGTTTAAATACTCCAAGAATCAAACAGTTCCTATCATTTGTTAACAATGCATCGTAGACTAACAACGTATAGAAATTTATTAAACGCATTGTATACACTTAAACCGAAGTATCAAAAAGCAATTATTAAATCTTGTGATGATGAAGAAATAAATTTTCTATGTGAATGCATTCATAACGTTCTACAAGGGAAGGTACCTCTCAAAGATCAAGAAAAGAAAAATTAAATAAATATAAAAATATTCTCCGGAAATTGGTGCGAAAGTGTAAAACTAAACTAAGAAAAAATATAATCATTCAAAAAGGAGGAGCTTTCTTACCTATAAAGATAAGATCAATTTTGAGTGCTTTCGTAAGTTGTTTTACTTCTCAAAATTAACATGGAAAATGCAAAAAAGATGCTACTTATAGAACCTGGATTAATTGAAAAACTAAAACATGAAACCATGGGTAACAATAATTTATCTCGACTAGACACTGAAATGCAAAATATTATGAAAAGTAATACTGAAGATCGAAAGAAGTGGATGTTATATTTACAAACTCTACAAAGATATCTCCACTTTGCTGAAGAAGACCGTCAACCTTATAAACTACCAATTTATAATGATATCTCTAACGATGGTATAAATGAATCTAAGAATAGGTATAAAAATAAAGAAATGGATGATAAACATATAGTTACTAACGAAGCTTCGTTGCGAGACATTGAACCTATTAAGAAAGAAGATAATTTTACAACAAAACCGGTCTACTCAACCTCCCAAATACTTAGTTTGATACCAAAAACTTATAATAAAAAAGGTGAGTTACTATTAAATTTAGTGGAATCAAGTAAAAGTAAAATACATTGGGACAACGAAGGTACAGTTATAATTGACAATGAAAAAATTCCTGGAAGTAATATTGTTGACTTAGTAAATGATTCACTAAGACCATTGAAAAGAAGTGACCCAATAGGGTGGGACAAATTTGCTAAAGCATTAAAAGATATTAAAGTACCACTGACTTACATTGGTAATCCAAAGAGATATGAATTCATCAATAAACTTCAAACAAAAGATCTAGGCGAACCATCAGAAGTTGAAGAATTCACTACACCAAGTAGTGGGGATAAGAAGCTCATAAAAAAAATAAGAAAAAAGATTGATTGGGAAAAATGGACTCCGTACTAGAAGAAATTAATAGAATTTATTATGACCCATCAAATCCTGCTGGCTATAGTAGTATTGATAAACTAACAACAGCTATGAATGGTAAAATGGACAAAAAACGTGTAAAAAATTGGTTACAATCACAAGAAACGTACACACTTCACAAACCGGTTCGGAAGAAGTTTTCGCGAAATAGATATATTTTATCAAATATTAATGAACTATGGCAAGCAGATTTGAGTGACATGCGATCTTACTCTCAATATAATGATGGTTTTAACTATATACTTTGTGTTATTGATGTCTTTAGTAAATATGCTTTTGCTAGACCTATGAAAAAGAAAAATTCAGATACTACCAAAGAATGTTTTGAAAGTATATTTACTGAAGCTAATACAACTCCTACACACATACAATCTGATAAAGGTACTGAATTTGTTTCAAAAGATGTACAACGATACTTCAAATCTAAGCAGATTAACTACTATACGACTAACAATCCTGACATTAAGGCCAGCATTGTCGAACGATTTCAAAGAACATTGAAAATGAAAATGTGGCGTTATTTCACTCATAAAAATACATATAAGTACGTAGACGTTTTACAAGAATTAATATATTCTTATAACCATAGCATTCACTCCAGTATTAAGATGTGTCCTTGTGATGTAAATTCTAACAATATTATGACAGTCTGGACTAATCTCTATGACAGAGGACCAAACAAAATCTCTTTAAATGGTCCAAAACCAAAATTAAATGTTGGTGATTACGTTCGAATAACAAAATATAAGCATGTATTCCAAAAAGGTTATGAATCGAACTGGAGTGATGAAGTATTTATTATATCCTCAATAATTGATAGGTCTCCATGGATTGTTTATACAATAACAGATTTAGAAAATGAACTAATCGTTGGCACTTTTTATGAAAGAGAATTACAAAAGGTGTCTTATAACCCCACCTTAAACTATAAAATAGATAAAATAATTCGTTCTAGATATTCAGGTATCAGAAAAGAAGTGTTAGTGAAGTGGAAAGGTTATCCAAATAAATTTAACAGTTGGATTTTAGCTACTGATTTAAAAGAAATATGAATAAAGATAGTTTTTATTTAACTTTGCTTAGCAACAGTTCGATGGAGTATTTTCCTGATAACAAAACAACAAACTTTTCAACTAAGTTACCGAAAGCTATAAAATTGGAGGGTGAATGGTCGGTTGGAGTGGTTGAATTTCAATATCCGTGCACGATGTTTACAGTTCAAGAGCATGAAAATGTTGTTTACGTTACGAAAAAGTTGCTTATGCCTAATGAAGAAAAATTATCTACAGTGTATTATAAAAAACACATTCCTGCCACCAACTATGATAACATTGATCACATTTTGACAGCATTAAACAGTATTAAAGAAAAAATTAAATTTCGTTATGATGAAATAACTAAATTTGTATCTGTTACGGTTATGGATAAAGCTATAACAATGGTAACATTATCCCCCAAATTATGTGTTCAACTGGGTTTTGAACCGAACAAAAATCTTCTAGAAAGAAATTTTGGGAAGTGTCCTGCTAATTTACATTTGGGGTTACCATCTCAATTATTTGTTTATTGCGACATAATCGATCCCCAGATTGTAGGCGATGTCATGACTCCTTTATTAAGAATCATTTCATTAGATCCTTCAAAATATATTTATGGCGCAAATAAAATGCACGTTTTCTCTCCACCTCACTACTTACCTGTTATGCGAAGGGAGTTTGATACATTGGAAATAGATATAAGGTCAAGCACAGGACAAAAAATACCATTCCAGTTTGGAACTGTGTGTATTAAACTACATTTCCGAAAATTGTAATATAATGCATTCTCATCGTGATCATACTAAATGCCCTTACGAAAATTATTATACACATCAAGCTGGGTCCGGTATTGGAGTAATTTATAAGGGATCATCATACCAGCGTGGTCACGGTATCGGGAGCTTCTTAGGTGGATTATTTAGATCAGTTTTACCTTTACTATCGAGTGGTGCTAGAGTTATTGGTAAAGAAGCACTAAATGCAGGAATAGGACTCTTGACTGATATAGCTCAAGCGCGTCCCATGGAAGATTCGATTAAAGCTCGCCTCAAGCAAGTTGGTTCAAACTTAAAAAGAAAAGCCGATGACAAAATTGATAGAATCAACATGTCTGGCTCTGGGTATATAACCAAAAGAAAACGATTGCCTTCATTCATTCCACCATTAACTGCTAGAGTGAAAGCTGTTAAAAAATCAGGTCTAAAACCAAATAATATCAAAGATATATTTTCTAATTAATTATGTCTTTTCTTCATAATCATTCTTGTGAGTGTGTTAAGTCAGAATTGGATTTGTTTGCTTTACCGTCTACACAAACGAGCATTGAAAATGGATTGTGGATTCATTATAAACCAATTTCATCTCTTGCTGATGATGGGCCTATAGAGTTTCAAATTCCGGGTACAGGTGATGACTACATAGATTTGTCACACACATTACTCCACATAAAGGCAAAGATACTAAATCAGGATTCATCAAACCTGTTATCATCTACGGTGGTTGCCCCAGTAAACAATTGGTTGCATTCACTCTTCAGTCAGCTTGATGTTTATTTGAATCAAAAACTAGTATCACCACCCAATAATACATATGCCTATCGAGCCTACATGGAAACGCTTTTAAACTATGCTCCTGCAGCTAAACAATCTCATCTCACTTGTGGTCTTTGGTATGAGGATACTGCAGGAAAAATGAATTCTACAGATGAAAAAAACAAAGGATTTGTTAAAAGACAAGAACTTACTACTGAAAGTAAAGAAATTGAAATGATTGGGCATCTTCATGGTGATATATTTAATCAAGAAAAATTTATGATTAATGGTGTTGAAATGTGTGTAAAATTGGTTCGTTCAAGAGAAAGTTTTAATTTGATAGCTTCTTCGAGCGATACAAAATTTAAAGTGTGCATTACAGATGCAACTCTCATTGTTCGAAGGGCAAGAATTAATCCAACTGTATTACTTGCACATCAGAAAGTTTTAGCTTCTACCACAGCTAAATACCCCATCACTCGAGCTGAAGTTAAAGTCTTAACAATTCCATCTGGTGTTCAAGGAAAAACTCTTGATAATATTTTTCTAGGACAGGTACCCAAAAGATGCATAGTTGGGTTCGTAAGCAATGCTGCTTTTAATGGTACTCTTACTAAAAATCCATTCAATTTTGAAAATTATGGTATTAATACTTTTAGCTTATACATTGATGGTCAACAAGTTCCTTCAAAGGCTTTACAACCATCTTTTGATAAAGATGTTTTTACATCTGCTTATCACACTCTTTTCTCTGGAACTGGTATACATTTTCTTAATGAAGGTAATGCAATATCTCGAGAGCAATATGCTAAAGGATACTGTCTGTTGGCTTTCGATTTAACACCTGATTTATCAGCTAACTCATCAGGACATTGGAATCTCATTAAGCATGGTAGTGTAAGATTAGAGGTTCGTTTTGAATCATCACTTATACAAACAATTAACTGCATTGTTTATGCAGAATTTGATAATATAATTGAAATTGATAAAAACAGAAATGTAACTGTAGATTATAGTAGTTAAGAATAAATGTATAATAGTGTAAGATATAAGAAAACATTGTATAAACTGAAATTTTGAATAAACAATTATGTAAAAACTATTTCCATTTTTATTTACCCCCTAAATATATAATTGAAAACTTTAGTTCTCAAATTGTATTATACATAATTAGATAATCAAGTTAAAATGAAACATTTACACATTACCCACAGCATAGATTAGTACTGTCATAGCTCTCACCGTTTGTTTAATAAGTATGGATACAATAGACATACAGAAACACTTAAAAAAAATTCATCCAGGTCTAACAAAAAATGTGTATGCTGCAAACAGGTTACCAGTTTATACCCAGCTACCAACATACATAATAGGTAACCTGGACGCTGATGATAAACCAGGCTCTCACTGGGTAGCTATAAATATTGATTTGAATGGTGTTGGTCAATATTTTGATTCCTATGGACGGGCACCAACCGGATATTATCTACATTTTTTAAGAAGGAATTGCAAAAGATGGGACTGGAATATAAGTAGGATTCAGAATGATTTTACTTTAGTTTGTGGGGAGTACTGTTTAATGTATTTGTTACATAAATTTCACGGATGTACGATGCTGAATTTTACTAAATTATTTACCAGTAATACATTATTCAATGATGTATTAGTTGACAAGATGTTCCGTTCATATTTTAAAATATAAAAGTAAAACCCACAAGACCAGATCTGCCTAATGCAGAGTTGTTAGATAACCTTTTCTGTAATGTTGCTACTTTGCTGAAGTCAAGAAATGAATTAAAGACGAATTTTAAATAAATATGCAGTTTTATTATCTTTACAATTCTTAACAAAATACACTTATACATGTTCAATACACAAAGTTCTTCGAAACAAGTCTCGTACCTGAATACATAATATGACTTAACTCTAGCGAATTTCTAATAACAATAGCACTGATAAAATACACTTTACAACGTTCTTAAAAATAAGTACCTGAATAGATAGTATGACTTAACTCTAGTGAAATTCAAATTACAATAGCACAAATATAAAACAATTTACAATGTTCTTAAAAAAGACTTAAATTCTAAGCACCAACACACACACACATACTATTATTCACTTATCAGTCTCTATAAAATATTTTACACAATCGTCTTTTGTTGCCAACTCTTTGGTAATATCAAATATGATATCTCTCACACTTAACATGTGTTTGTCTTCCTCGACTTCTGAATAGTACTTAACACGGACGTCTGCATGTTTCCAGTGGTCCGTCGGTGCGACATTCTTGATCCTGTTGAGATCATATATCTCTATTTTGATAAGGTGGGATGCCTTCTCACCGTCCTCTTTATTTGAGGTGATGTATTGAACACCTCCGTTCGACGATGAGCGACGACCAACACTCGACGACTTTTTAATGAGCTTCTTCTTTTTCTTCGGTTTTTCAAAAAAGTCATCGATGCTATTGGACCTTTTGGATATTGCCTGTTTCACTTTGTAGGCAAGTGTACCTTCCTCGTCACTGGGTTCGTCGTGGAGCTCTGGATAGTAATAACTCTTAAACGTATTTTCAGAGAACTGAAACAATAAAAAATTGGTTAAGGAACGAGCGTAACAACATGGTGAACACATAATAATAAATAAATCGACAGTAAATGAGACATAAACGAACATATTTTAAACAAAGATGAGATACTTACAGTCATTATTCAGCAGCTTCACTATTTAACCACTTCACTATATAAACAACAGGAGACCGTGTTTGGTGTAGAGCACAGAAGATAATACGATGCTGTATGCTTTCGGTCGTCTGTTTTATAGGGACATAACGGGATCTCACTCCAGACAGGAATCGACGTGAATAACAAATACATGTTTGAACCTGTGTAAGAACAATATGTCTGAAGGAATGTTTTTTTTAGTTTTTATCGCTATAATTACTCCACAGGATGCAACAATGAGTAAGCCTAACAATACGTTGGAGAGCAATAAACCTTTTTTTATGATACCTTGAAACAGTGAAAACATAGTATGCTTTCGGTCGTCTGTTTTATAGGGACATAACGGGTATCTCACTCCAGACAGGAATCGACGTGAATAACAAATACATGTGTGAACCTGTGTAAGAACAATATGTCTGAAGGAATGTTTTTTTTAGTTTTTATCGCTATAATTACTCCACAGGATGCAACAATGAGTAAGCCTAACAATACGTTGGAGAGCAATAAACCTTTTTTTATGATACCTTGAAACAGTGAAAACATAATGGCCGTACAATTCCATTGTCCTAAGCAAAGGTCTGAGGTACGGGCCAGGTAGTAAGTAGATGTGATCCGCCGCAAGTCGATAAAATAATTAGAGGTTTGATGAGCATGCAATAAAGTTAATTCGCGGTGTATAAAGTATGTCGTCCACACAAGGTATAAGTACACCACCTTTGAATTAGCAGAGGTGTAAGGCACGCAAACCGCGAGCTGTATAAAGTTAATTCGGCAAGCAATAAAATATGTATTCGGTTAGTAATTCAGTAAGACATATTAGGTATGTTTGACACCTTCAATTCGGGTTTATTTTCAATCGTTTAAATATCTATACTATCCATAGATAAGGAGCTCGACGGACAACGAACAATTAACGACAGGTAAGAATTGACAAACAATGAAACCTTTTCGGAGCGTTTAACAATGAACTGCTCACCCTTCTCGAACAACAATAGAGACATGACAAACAAAGAGATGTTATCGAGACCTGATTATGTTAGTGGATAGTGATTCTGTATCTCTGGAACCACACATCGTAGACAAAAATGGATCACAGAAACGTGATCAGAGCATAGCAAAACCTAGGAATACATACCAAACTTTTTTTTTTTTTTTTTTTTTTTTTTTTTTTTTTTTTTTTTTAGGATGAGCGCCCCAAATTTTTGAGATTGAGCCGGAGAATACCGTGATCCAGAACCGGGGAATCCCTACTACTATAATGGTTCTACACCCATATCTTTTAATAATATAAAATTATTAAAATATATTCATAAAGTACAAGTCGGCTCGGATTGATAACTGGTGGAGACTTTACTAAATGAAGCAAAATAAGTATATAAGGATCGTTGTAGGTGAAATTCTGTTGTCACTGCCTATTCCCATGGGAGAAAAGGGCGTGTATTTATGTAGGTGAAAAGTAATTAGCTACTTAGGTAAATTTTAATTATACTAAGTGTATCAAAAGCAACGTAATTCCTAAAAACGGGTCATTGTACTTATTCTGTAATTATGTTCATTACATTTTGTTAAACGTCTTACCAAAAAAGAGGAGGTTCTAGGTTGTTGTTCCGTACCCAAAGGGTAAAAACAGGACCCTATTACTAAGACGCCGCGATCCGCCTATCTGTTTGTCTGTCTGTCCGCCTGTCACCAGAATGTATCTCATGAACCGTGATAGCTAGACAGCTGAAATTTTCACAGATGATGTATTTCTGTTGCCGCTATAACAACAAATACTAAAAACAGAATAAAATGAATATTTAAGTGGGGTTCCCATACAAAAAACGTGTTTTTTTTTGCCGTTTTTTGCGATTATGGTACGGAATCTTCGTGCGCGAGACCGACTCGCACTTGGCCGGTTTTGTTATTTTATCCTTTCTCCGATATTGCCGTCAATTGTGGACCGATTATGAAAATCCTTTTTTTTGTTTGAAAAGTATGTTTCTAAATTGGTCCCATTTTAATTTGGTGAAGATCTGATGAAGAACTTCGGAGATATACAACAGAACTCTTCAATAAATAACGGCAAATCTCTCGGGATTGCTGCAATCGCATGTCTGTTTATTGTTTTTACCAGTTCATAACATAACATCATGCCAGTACGCTCTAAAGGGGTACGCAGATGTGTACAGTTCATCTTGGTACACTCTCATTTCACCGGTTATGTTCAGTTTCATGACATCCGGGTAATATATTCTGGCATTATAGGTACCTTACCAAACTATTTGCCTATTAGGAAGGCGGCTTATTTTCATTACGGCTAAAAAGTGAAAAATATAAAACCTTATTTACAAAAAAATACTACAGACTTCCAAATAAGAAAACTGCAAATTGAATAATAACTTTATTTTTGAAAGTCGGTGTCCATAACGCAAAAATTTGGTACCTACCAAACACATTTTTTTTTTTTTTGTATTCATAAATGGGCAGCTGTATACTTAATTAAATTACATCACTGTAGCTTTATACTGAATCAAACAACATAAAACAAAAACATAACACTTACAACTATATTTGCCATCGAAACTCTAAGAAGAATAATTGAACAAAAAGAGTTGCTTATCAAAATACGTTTAAAACATTCCGTCGTACCTCTTCTAAGCCGAAATAAACACCAGCTTAAAATAGAAGCAGTGACTCCATATTGGTCTTGCTCTCCATCGAACCGAACTTAATCGAGAAACCGTAATCCTAGTTTCCTAGACGATTTAATATCCGTGGCTTAGGAAGCCTCAATGCAGGTTCTATTGTTAGCTTGCTTCATATCTTGAATGCTTTACTTGCTATCAGGGCCAGATTTAGCAATTTCGTCGCTCCGTACATCATCATCTGCCTAGTCTTTTTCCCAACTATATTGGGGTCGGCTTCCAGTCTTACCGGATTCAGCTAAGTACCAGTGTTTTACATGGAGCGACTGCCTATCTGACCTCCACAACCCAGTAACTGGGTAACACGGTACCCCTTGGCAAGACTGGTGTCAGATCTCAAGCTTCTGACTACCTGTAACGACTGCCAAAGATCTTCAAATGACAGCCGGGACCAACGGCTTAACGTGCTTTCCGAGGCACGGAGGAAACTCGGTATGTTGAAATGGTCACCCATCCACGGACCGACCTCGTCAAGCGTTGCTTAACCTTGATGATCGACCCGTGCGGCTGTTATTATTTAGCCACGAGCTCCTCGAGCTTTCGTCGCTCCGTACATAGACACTATTTACCGCCCTTGGCGCCCTTTAAAATGAAGACTTTTAACGAGTTAAATGTTTCAGGTAAAAATCTATTAAAAAAAAATGCGGTTGTTAACCGTCAGATCAGATAAAGCCGCTTTTTTGACAACTTCGAGCGAAGTGAAAACGACATAGACACTATTTACCGCCCTTGGCGCCCTTTAAAATGAAGCCTTATAAGGAGTTAAATGTTTCAGGTAAATATCTATTGAAAAAAATGCGGTTGTTAACCGTCTGATCAGATAAAGCCGCTTTTTTGACAACTTCGAGCGAAGTGAAAACGACATAGACACTATTTACCGCCCTTGGCGCCCTTTGAAATGAAGCCTTATAGGGAGTTAAATGTTTCAGGTAAATATATATTGAAAAAAAATGCGGTTGTTAACCGTCGGATCAGATAAAGCCGCTTTTTTGACAACTTCGAGCGAATTGAAAACGAAATGAGCTCGAAAATTTCACACAAGAATTATTGCAACATGATGAACGTTAAGTTATTTAAGAAGTTTTCGGCGGGATTTTTCGAGTGTACTTATTTCAGCGGCTGTTTATATTTTGCAAATTGATTCCTAGTGGATATTGTAATATGAAATTGGTGTAGTTTTGTGTCTCAACTGGACAATATGTGAAATCATTGACAGAAGCGATCTCGGGATAGTGGAGCGGAGAATTTTATTGTAGTATTAACTACCTCCGCAAAGCTGACTGGGAAATCTGACTCGATGCAATTTGCTGCCAAATACTCCAAAAGACATTAGAATTTGTTACATCCGCATTCTAATGCATACTAAAGAATGTTAAAACCTGAATTATTATTTATCCGAATGCCGACTGAAAGACTTGTAGCTATGGTCATGAATAATAAATATTAAAAAAAAGTTATTTAACGGTGGATTTACAACAAGATCCAATAACTTTTGACAGTGAAGCGAGCTTGAAAAATTTACCACCACACCACGAATAAGTTTGTTTTTCTGTTGAAATGAAAAGATCATGTTTTTTCTCTACTCATAGAATACTATTTCCATTTTATGGAAATCTGTATGAACGTGAATACTTTACGTAAATATACACATTTCTTATTTTCAAAGATAAAATCAGTAGACGATTAGTATTTTTCTATGATTATGTATTTGAAATAAAAATCTCTTGGTTCATGGCTGCGAGAAAATTCCAGAGATAATTTCAGAGGTAAATGGCAAGGTATTTTAAAGGATGAGTGGAATGTTTTCAGTATAGACGAACATATATATGTGCTATAATCAAAATTGTATCGGGTTGTTTCATCAGATAAGCCCCCTGAAACGGCGTTCCACGAATGTGTATATACGTGTATCAAAAATATTCAGAGAAAAAAATACAACTGCTGCCATTTCCCTCGCAAAGAATTGCCATATGCAAATAAATTCATGGAACATTCCACAACAGCGTAATGGCGCATAAAAGGTATTGCCAGCACAAAAAAGACAATTTTAATCCAGTTTCACTTGATTGGAGGGATTAAACTGATATGAAAGGATTTGAAAAAGGAACGAGATAGAAACTGGCAGACAAGTATATGTCGCAGGGTTATTACAGCCCCAACTCATTTTAATCATTATCATCAGCCTTATAATGTTCCCACTGCTGGGACACAGGCATTCTCTCTGTGAGAGAGGTAGTGGTGGGCCTTAATCCACCACACGGGCCCAGTGCGGCTTGGTAGATGTCACATGTCTTAAAATTTTTGTTCTAGGACGTGCCAGTTTCCTCACGATGTTTTCCTACACCGTTTTAAGAGCAGTGGTGAAACATAATTTACACAAAGTGGAACGCCTGCCTGGGCTCGAACTCACGACACGTAAGTCGCGGCCGTTACTACTGGGTCACCACTGCTCTCAATTGGATTCACTCATTTTAAAATTTGTTGCTCAAATGTCAGCGTTGGCTTCATGTTTTGGTTAATCAAACATACTTATGTCGGTTTACAGGCAGCCTGCCATCCTCTCTTTTACATAAAACTAGCTGAACTACTTATTTACTGAAAGAATCTAAGAAAATTGTTTCATTTATAATCAAATCAAATCAAAACATTTATTTGCTAGAAATACTTGGTTCAGAAGGAAAGATCTTAAGGTTACACTAGTCAAAAATTCTTCCATACAAACGTAATCTAGGGATTATTCCACTGTTTGACGATGTACGTTCAAAATAAAAAGTGATATCAATTTGTCTGGGTTCCATCACACGACCTACGATACGTAAGTCGGGGCCGGTACCAACGGGCCACCACTGCTCTCAATTCAATTCACTCATTTTAATATTAGTTTATCAGCGTTGGCTTCATGTTTTGGTTAATCAAACATACTTATGTCGGTTTACAGCCTGCCATCCTCTCTTTTACATAAAACTTGCTGAACTACTTACTTACTGAAATAATCTAAGAAAATTGTTTTATTTATAATCAAATCAAATCAAATCAAAATATTTATTTGCTAGAAATACATTGTTCAGAAGGAAAGATCTTAAGGTTACACTAGTCAAAAATTCTTCCATAAAAACGTAGTCTAGGGATTATTCCACTGTTTGACGATGTACGTTCAAAATAAAAAGTGACATCAATTTGTCTCATCATTATCTAACCCTGTATGGAAGCAAAAAAGTAAAAAAAGAAAATATTTGAAAGTTATGAGCGTCGAAAGTTCCACATTTCGACAATAATTTTAACGCATTTTTGGGCGCAAATAAATACCATAAGAAGACGGAAAATTGCAAAACGGCTTCCATACAGGGATAGATTAGTAGTTCAACAATGCAAATAATTTTATTTTGAACAGATAGATTTAGTCGTTTTTTCATGATATCTAGACTGCCAGAGGTCTGTTTATAAAATTTCGCGCGCTCGGTTTCGTCCTAAATCATTATCCATTTCGCTACAAATTTGCAAAAGTGTGTATTCGTACGCGAACTAGCTTCCTATTGCTCATCACAGCATCGATCTCTTCCGCACGTGTTGTCGGTTGATATAAAATGCATTTTAACCCCGCGCACAAAATAGTTCGTGCCGTCAACTAGTGTAACCTTAAAGCCTAAAATTAATTGTATTCTGCCTGCAAGCAAGCGTGCAAATTATATAAATTGTAAGACATTAAGGTATCATTAAACAAGTGAAACTATAAATCTCTAGTAATACAACGTCAATGTTCAACAGTCACATATTATGCCTGTAATATCAAAAGAGTTTCCCCTTCAGAGCTTTCATCATGAAATTATCTGGGCTTTTTACATCGCAACATTGTTGCTTTCTTGGCCCCACATTTTAACGTCAACGTTGATGTATCTTTCGCAGATGGATTGCTTAATTAGCTGTTTTACAAAATCGTTAGTTGTTTTACAAAACAATTCTGTTATGTAATAGTACATTATGGTACAAGTGTGCAATGTTGGTGATTACCGCTGTGGCGCCATTGAGACCCGAGCCGAAGGTGAGGGTCTTAAGAGAGCCAAGGACGGTAATCATCAATACACACGTGTATCATACGACGTTTTTCAACAGACTTGTGAGGAAAATAACACAAAAAAATCATTTTCAACTGTAAAAACGAGTTGTGAAATTTTTTTCGCAATGGCGGGCAAAATTAATCAGTTTTCCTATGCGCGCGCATTTAACAATGGCGATCGGCCATAGACTGAGAATGAGGTTTCTTTTTTTTGCCTTTTCGTGGATAGTGTTTTAGCCACGTACGTACGTACAAAATAGGGAATTTCAATTTTTCTTTATAACAGAGCAAATAAAATTTATATTTGAGTGAAAGTTTTATTTATTAAGCAAGTTGTAATTATCAATTTAAATACGAAGTTGCATGAAATGAGCAAGCAATAGATACATTAATTTATTTGTACTATTGAGCACGATCTTTTTTGTATCGAAACTTTTTTGAGAACAAAGCATCTTAACCAATAAACAAAAAAGCTCTATAAATCACTTGTGAATAATAGCAATGAAAAAGTCACAGTTTGATAACAGTTACCATTATGTGCCTAATTGCGGTGAAATTAGAGTCACTTTATGAGCAAGTGTGTTGAAAAACATTTAAATACCAACGCTTTGTTTAACAAAACTGCTTGCCAAGTTTTGACGTAGTGCACCATGGCTGATATTCACCGTTACATCGGTATTTATTAGGACATCTTCTATGTTTATACACAACAAAAGAACCTTGGCCTAGCGACATCCGTGTTCCACTTATATCCGATGCACACTTGACCTACATTTTAATCCTTCCTTGACAATGACTTGAGTAAGGAAAGGCATGTTTTCCTTTAGTGAAAAGCCATTGTATTTTTACGTTTATAGTCGTGCTGTATTTTATATGTTTTCGTCCCCGGTTTCTGGATCATCTTATCTGCCTAGCCTTTTTCCCAACTATATTGGGGTCGGCTTCCAGTCTTACCGGATTCAGCTTAGTACCCCGGTTTCTGGATACAAATTTAAATTATTTAACGTTCTGTTAAGCAAATGTTATTACTCAACTGAACATTTTATGAATGAAAAATTTACATAAATATTTGACATTATTGCCTATCAATCATATTTTATCTCCTTGACTTCATTGAATTTCGACTTATATAATTAATCTCTTTTACTACTATTGTTCAATTTATTTAAATTATTTGTAATTCTAATTCCAATGTTTAATGACTTAATTTCAATGTAATGACCCATAATTTTACAAACCATATTTGTACGCCGGAAACGGCAGAATATTATGATCGTAGTATATAATTCACCTAACAGCTTTGTACAATATTCTGACAAGATGCATTCTATTCTATTCAATTCTATACAAATATTGACGCATCATAAATGAATCGCCAGTTAAGTGAAATGATTCGTTCAACCAATCACGTCAGTAAAGGTGTTTTTAATAAGTTACCTCCGATATCTGAATTTAGATTTCGATGTTGAGAATTTATCAAACTCTACTTTAGTCTGAAAACCCGTCAAACAGCACTAAAGTTAGGCATTCTCACTTTAGAAAATGGCCCTTCACATCACATCACATCATCAGCCTATTAATGTTCCCACTGCTGGGACACAGGCCTCCTCTCTGTGCGAGGGAAAGGGCCGTAATCCACCACGCGGGCCCAGTGCGGGTTGGTGGATGTCACATGTCTTCGATTTTTTGGTTCTAGGACATGCCGGTTTCCTCACGATGTTTTCCTTCACCGTTTTGAGAGCAGTGGTGATGAAATAATTTACACAAAGTAAAGCGCCTACCTGGGCTCGAACCCACGACCTACAACTTGTAAGTCGCGGCCGATACCACTGGGCCACCACTGCTCTCTAAATGGCCCTTAGCCACAATAATTTTAAGATAATTGTTTTACAGGAACTCGAGCCTGGGTCATTCTTTCCCCTGTTTATAAATTTGAACTATTTGTATTGTTAATATTTACTAGATATTATAAAAAGAAGATGTAGTGACAATCATATGAAAGGAGTAGGTATGCTAAGATGGTTTGGCCATGTTTAGAGGATGAATGAAAAGCGATTCATAAACAAAAACAGGCCAAGTGCGAGTCGGACTCGCGCACGAAGGGTTCCGTACCACTATCGCAAAAAACTGCAAAAAATCACGTCTGTTGTATGGGAGCCCACTTAAATATTTATTTTATTCTGTTTTTAGTATTTGTTGTTACAGCGGCAGCAGAAATACATCATCTGTGAAATTTTCAACCGTCTAGCTATCATGGTTCATAAGATACAGCCTGGTGACAGACGGACAGACAGACAGACAGACGGATCGTGGAGTCTCAGTAATAGGGTCCCGTTTTTACCCTTTGGGTACGGAACCCTAAAAAGTATTTACAAGGCAGATGTGAACGGCAACGCCGTGAGGGGACTTCCTAGAAAGACATAAATAGACCTTATAGGTGATGTTCTTCAGAAAGGCAAGGTGCGCAGTACTCATAACCGGCGTGCGTGTATGACTAGTTGTATGATGATTGCAGTTTCTGCCTACCCCCATGGGAAAAAGGCGTGAGTTAATGTATGTATGTACTAGATATTTCTTGCACTAAAAACTAACTACTTAATAATCTAATCCATTTTAACACAAGTTAAACTAAACTTAATAGAATTAAAATAACTTGATTTAACATTTAAATAACTCTTATAAAACAATAGAGACTTGTTAAACTTGACTGAGCAAGTTACGAAAACAAAGTTGGATTTGATTATAGTGGTACTGCAAAGAACTGAAACTTCACTGAATTAGCTTAGTTTAAAAAAAAATGATAAGATGATGGTATTGTTCTATTCTAAAATTAAATGAACCAGTCCCAAGTAATATACAGGGCGGTAACCACATGCACTTAGCGCGGTATCAATTTGACCTTATGTCGCGTTTTCGTACCATGACGTCGTTTAAAAAAGTTCACTTTGATAACGCTACGAAGTTGTTTTTGTTTAGGCTTTGATAATGTTTGGATGCCGATTGTCTTACAGTTCATTCAAAATTCAAACCACAGCGTGCTTTTTGACGACTAGCGATATCGTTTTTTCTACAATTTTTGGTTTTGTTTGACAGTTAATAAAAGTTGCTTTGCAGGTATCCAAAACAATGTCGTGTTAGTTACACCGATTATACCTCGAAAAAGGTTTGATTTGTTGGATTTATCTCCGCCCCAAATAACAGAATAACTATTAAAATATCGGCAAAAATTAATGAAAGAAAAATTATGAGAACAAATATTTTTCATTCTTATTATATTTTTGTTTCGCGAATATTTTCGTCATCTCTGGTACATACAAGAAATAAACACAAGTAAAAATTAAAAAAATCCAAGACACCCGTTTTTCTCATACTGTTAACAACAATCTATCGAACACAAAATTATGACACGATTTTTTGCAAAAACACCCCGATTTAATCGGCAAAACGCACATAACTTTTGAACGGCTGAAAAGATTTTCATCAAACATAGCATTTCAAACTTATTACACTTCTCTTTTTCAGCTAATCGAGGATTAAAAATGATATGGCTTTGTATGCTGGTTCTGGTAATGCCAGTAGATAGCATTGTTGTTTTCTTTTTTTTTATTCATCCCATATCTATTTAAAAATCTGGTTAGTTACACCATTTTACCTGTATGTAGTATGAAGTTCACCACAAAGTTGTTAAATATTTGAAACATTTATATATACTATAATATTATAAATGCAAAAGTAACTCTGTCTGTCTGTCTGTCTGTTACCTTTTCACGTTGAAACCACTGAACCGATTTAGATGAAAGTTGATATGGAGATAGTTTGAGAGCCGGGCAAGGACATATGGTACTTCATTGTGCTTAAAAATCGAAGGGGGAGAAATGGGAGGGGTTAGTTTTGTATTTAACTTCTTATTATGGGGATAGATTCACTTCAAATTTTGCGGCAATACTTCCGTAACAAATAATTAAAGTGTATTGTTTTTTTTAATTACCCCTAAAAGGGGGTTGGGGTTGTAAAGATAAGATGTACAAATTATCTTCATGAAGCATAATTTTGGCAGGTGTATACAGATAGTAAACGTTAGTTAAGAAAACATTTTTGGAAATTCGAATTTTGAGGGAGTAAATAAGGGAAGGTAAAATTTAGTATGAAACATTTTAAAAAGTTTGCAAAGTTTCAACCAAATCGGCTTCCGATTTGTTAGAAACTTTGCAGGCATGTTTTTGATAATATATGATTGAGATCTACATATTTATTTAGATTATGTAATGAAATGAAGCTTCGTATTGCACAATATGAGCAAAATATAATAGGTACCAATATATTAACAGGTATTAGAAAAGGGGAAAGCGTGTTCATATGTAGAATTACAATAATCCCCACTGACCTATCATTTCAATTTAAAAGACCCCAGTTTCAGCATGGGGTAATGCTGAAACTGGGGTCTTTTAAACTTGGGGTGCATTTGGAAAAGCCATGCTTTACCCACGGCCAGCTACATGTAGCTGCTGATATTCGCGTATGTGAATGAATGACCATGATCATAGTATATAGCAGCGTCCTAAAATGTTGTACCCATGATTAACGGCATAATTAAGGAATTTCAATTAACTATAGACACAATTTATGATAGAGTGGTGTCTTCAATTTGCAGCAAAGTAGAAATAGGTTCTACTTTTGCAAACACTATGTCAGCATCTGAGCGACAAAAAAAATATGTTCTGCTTACACATTAGGTTTTGTGATACAGGATTTCGTAATACAAGAGCCTGGGGCTACACTGGAGAAATGCTCATGCATACTGCGCTACCACGGACAGATAGCGCAGTCATGTGGGACTCCAACCCACTAAACCTCTTCGGTGTCCTCCTGTGCCGCTTATGGCGGGCACACGGGCATGGGTTAGCACTCACCGCGAACCCACCGCGGCTGTCCGTCACCGGACCCTCCTTTGGGATGTACCCCCATCACCGGCGCACCAGAACACATTGCATGCTTTGAACACCCCAGGGACCAAACCAGCACATAGGCGCAAGAAGACCCCGTGTATGTCACCCTTGGTCCCCCTGTGACGGGTCAGGTCAGTGGCACCGCCACTTACCACTTTTCGATAGGGACCTCGATAATGGCGACCCCGTCCAGGCCGCGGTAGGTAGGGAGAGCGGCGAACCGCAATACGGAACTCCTGTCCCGCCGCGGCCTCCAACCCTCAGCCGGGATTTTGTTTGGGTCCTGGGACGCTCCATACGACATCGCGGCCCGCCTCCGTTGCGATGTCACCTCTGTTACTAAGCGGCACCGCAACCTACTTGTTGGCCGCTACGTCACGTCGTAATCGGCCCTGACGAGCGGCCCGTCCTCGGACTCCTCTTCGCTTCACCGTGGGTGACCGCGCCACTGCTACTGATCTGCTCCGCCTCGACAATGCGGGAACCCATCGGGGAGAGGGTATTTGTGACCTGAAGTGTGTTTTTTAATACAAATAAAAATATTCACAAAAATTTACTGAGTTAGTAAAAAAAATTCATAAAAAATATATATTCGTAAGTATATATTGTCAGTTAGAAAAACCTCCAGTTTTCATGGCTGAATAATTTAAATAAGAACTTACTATGGATGCTGAGTGTACAATAATTTTACTTATTCATCCCACCGGAGGATCTGTTACGAAACTAATTTGCCGGAATTGGATCACTTAAGTGTAGCCCAATTTAAATAAAACACATTGCGTGTCGTGCTACCCTCTTTACAAAATGTTAAACTCATAGGAATCTCTAGAAAACTTAATGTCTCTGAAAGTTTGGTAAAATAATCAAGAGAACGTTTTTAAACGGTAACAATATTTTGATATTTATAATAGTTAAAGGTAGTTAAAATACCTATAAGATATAATTGCTCAAGATAATTGTAACAATAGATAATCCAATAAATATAATATTATATCTAGTTCAAAACATCTTTTATGGGCATATAATTTTGGTTAAGCAACGCTTGACGAGGTCGGTCCGTGGATGGGTGACCATTCCAACATACCGAGTTTCCTCCGTGCCTCGGAAAGCACGTTAAGCCGTTGATCCCGGCTGTTATTTGAAGATCTTTGACAGTCGTTACGGGTAGTCAGCTTGAGATCTGACACCAGTCTTGCCAAGAGGTACCGTGTTACCTAGTTACTGGGTTGTGGAGGTCAGATAGGCAGTCGCTCAATGTAAAACACTGGTACTCAGCTGAATCCGGTAAGACTGGAAGCCGACCCCAATATAGTTGGGAAAACGCTAGGCAGATGATGATGATGATGAATAATTTCGTGCTCAAATAAATCTTTGCTGCTTTCCTACTCGACATTGGTCTACAGTGCTTCACTATGTAACAGAAAGTTTTAGAGACTTGCCACACTGTTTCGCATACCATGGAAACTAAGCATGCATGCAAGCATGGATTACTAAGCTACCTATGGGTAGCTTAGTAATCCATGGGTCTGACATCAAGGTGTTGTGCATCCAAGCAAAAAGCCACGTTCTATAATATTTCCACGAAACTACTAAATAACAACATGAATAAATATTTATCCCATCAAATTCTAAGGTTTGTTTTCTTGTCACGCTGATCGTCCGCTAATTTTTGGCGCTGATAGGTCAATATGTATGTATTCTTATGAAGCGTTTTTGAACCACGCCAACCGCTCAGCCTGCTGACGGCCGTCTGAAGTGCTACGCATCGACCGACAACGCCGACGGTGACGCGACGGTCAGCGTAAGAGAAAAGAAAAACCGGCCAAGTGCGAGTCGGACTCGCGCACGAAGGGTTCCGTACAAGTATCGCAAAAATTCGGCCAAAAATTCACGTTTGTTGTATGGGAGCCCCCCTTAAATATTTATTTTATTCTGTTTTTAGTATTTGTTGTTATAGCGGCAACAGAAATACATCATCTGTGAAAATTTCAACTTTCGAGCTATCACGGTTCATGAGATACAGCCTGGTGACAGACGGACAGACAGACAGACAGACGGATCGCGGAGTCTCAGTAATAGGCTCCCGTTTTTACCCTTTGGGTACGGAACCCTAAAAACGGCAAAAAAATCACGTTTATTGTATGGGAGCCCCCGTTAATTTATTTTATTTTAATTTAATTATTATTATTTTTTGAAGTGAATATACAACTAAATATTCTGTGAATATTTCAAGGGTCTACCTGTTGCCGTTATTAATATCGAGAAAAAAACGGCAATAAAATCACGTTTGTTGTATGGGAGCCCCCCTTAAATATTAATGTTATTCTGTTTTTAGTATTTGTTGTTATAGCGACAATAGAAATACATCATCTGTGAAAATTTCAACTGTCTAGCTATCACGGTTCATGAGATACAGCCTGGTGACAGACGGACAGACAGACAGACGGATCGTGAAGTCTTAGTAATAGGGTCCCGTTTTTACCCTTTGGGTACGGAACCCTAAAACCAGCCTAAAAGAAAAGAACAGACAAGTAGCTCTAGGCAAATTATCACTCTAACAGCAATAGCAGCAATTTCTAAAATTCAATAAATGAAATTAACTCCCTGCCGGAGTCTGTATTGCCTGATAGCTACTATTTGGGAGTCTTGAAGTCAAGAGTGTTACTTCTAGGCAAGCGTGCTTCACCGTCGACCACATTATCTTTTACCATAAGGTGAGATAATGGTCAAGCACGAGCCTCTCAATAAACAAAAAAAAAAACAAAAAAATTGATAGATTGACCTCGTGGAATTTCGGTAAAGCACATAAGTTCCATACCCATATTTTGGACTTTTTACAATCGTTTTGCTGACAGATTGTCACTTTGTCTAGACTAGGATTTCTGATGGCACAAAATATTAGTACAAATCAGATTTTACATATGAAGAACTATAGACATCACATTCAAACACAGGATGCGGCTTCGTATGTTTGAATGTGATGTAAAATTAACCGAGCACTACGTAATTCAATAAAATAATTTCTGAAAGGTACCTATATTCTCGACTCACATACGCGATAAGACTTGCATACCAACGACTTAGCGACAGCATGCAGCCAACTTTCTAGCTCTGAGCTGCATAGGTATTAGCTTTTTGAGACTTAGGGACTTTCCTGAAGGCGCGACGCAATTTAAATTGCGTCGACAGGCGATATCGAGCAAGTATTTTCTAAGAAAATTTTAAGAGCAAATCGGTCAAATTGCATCGCATTGCATCCATGTGAACGTACTTTTTATTTCGCTTAGTAAAAATTGCTTATGCAAATCGAATCCCGTCGAGCCGTCAGGAAATTCGCTTAATCAAAATCAAAAGCAAATTATAAGCAAAAATGTCGTCGTTTTGATCTGCATTCCAAATTAAAAAAGCGTTAAATGCCTAGGATAGCAAAGCACTGAATTTACTTTTAAATTTGGAACACAGGCCTCTTTGTATGACACCACCCAGTTTGGGTTAGTGGCTTTGTCAAGTCTTATAATATTTTGTTGAAGTACGGAAGTACCGGTTTATTCACTATTTTTTCTTTCCTCATTAGCCGGATCCACACCAGACGATCCAACGCGCTCCGATCGCGGGCGGCAGGAGCGCGCTCCATAGGAGCGTTTGATGTGGACTTGCCTCGCGCGATCCAAACTGCTTAGGAGGAGCGTGCGCTCCTTGCCGCGAGCGATCCGTCAGTTGCCAGTTTTTGTTACTAGGCACAGGCGCCTCAGTCTCGCGGCGCGCTCGGTGTAGACGTTTGTGTGTGGAACGCGCGATCACACATTATAGATAATTTTGAAAGTCGTCGTCTAAATCCCTTCACAAGGAACATAAATGCTTATGGGATCCAAGTGATAAAAAATACACCAATAGAGGAGCGAGGGAAGATGCATGGCGACGTAAGTCGTGACATTAACAATATCCCAGATGAATTTTCAACCCAGATAGATAGAATTCCCACCCAGTAGCGCCTTTTTCCTTTTTGTGATTTATTTCATAAATATTTAAGAAGAATATAGGTTGTTGCTGCCACAGCAATTCGACGTCGTTGCTGAACGTGTGACTCCATAGCGACCGAAAGTTCAAATGTGCTATACATAGGTGGATCAGTGTGGATCGGTTGGATCGTGTCGGTGCGACGCGGCGGGATCGCAAGAAAAGTTAAGTTCGTCAGACGACACGATCCATGCCTCATGCTCCCGGATCGCGGATCGCAGGAATTGGCGATCCATTTTGGATCGTCTGGTGTGGATCCGGCTATTCAGTACCTAAGGGCGTGATCCCATCGAGAGCTATTAGATAGTTTTTCCTACTTCTATTAAACACATAACTTCTACTAAATTGATATTTCGGTTTAATAGCACTGCATGCTCACAATAGGGCCACGCCCTAAGTTTAAGTGGCACTTAATTGTACTTCAACATTTAAATTACATTTTCACACTTAGAGTTCAATGTCATATGAAAAGAAGGACACCATTATGTTTTTACCAGTACTGGTTTTCCTCCAACTGCCAGACAAAGGAGAAAACTTTGTTAGAAGAAGATGAAGAAACTAATATCCAAGAACGCAATTTAACTTTCTCAAGCACACACAATCAAGATGTTAAAATAGATCCTAATGAAAATCTTACTGCACGGAGTACGGAGGGTAGCTTCAAAGCAGTGTGAGGGTAAACAGGGTCAGTGCCGGTGTATAGAAATGTTTATAAAGTTTGTTTTAGCCACAGTCTATGCCCCGGTAGACCACCGCTGAATTTCTTTGTGCGTGCAAGTAAGAGGGAAATGGCGACAACAGAAGTAGTTCGTCCGTTGCAAAAAACAAATAGTTTAAACAAAGTATGTTTTCAATATAACTTTTTGGAAGTCTTCTTTCTAGAGAAAGCAATAAAGATGCTCCCTCTAATGTAACATTTCAGATTCGATTTTGAGCATTACATTACAGTACTGCCTCCCTAACTTGACGAGCATTTGCCTGTAATGTAACATTTCAGGTTCAATTTTGAGCATTACTGACTTGACGAGCATTCGCCTGTATGTTACATTAGTTGGTTATTTCATAGTCGATTTGCTCAGAATGTAACTGCATGATACATGAAAATTATCGGTTCTATCCCCTCACCAATGTAATGCTCTAATCTGTAATATTACAAGTTGTGCAGTGTAATGCTCGGTTATCCTCCCTCACTGATGTAATGCTCGACTCTGTAACTTTACATTACGGGCAAATATTTCAAGTGAGGGCACACCTTAAGAGGAAACGGGGGGCAGAGAGCGCCGACTGAATTTCCTTAGTAAAAAGTCATAATTCGAGGTTTGGCTCTCGTGTCTTTCCACCTCCAATATTGGACCGCTACGCAGGAGCGCAAAAAATCTCTTAGAATATTTGAATGTGGATAAATATTTAATAATAATTAAACTTAAAGCCGACTACTTTTTTAATTTTTTCTTCTTTATCAACTGAGCCGATGCCGACTATTCTGCCAGTTTCATGTAGAGACGACAGCATATTGAGACGATTCTTCGAACTGTGCTTATTCTTTCGGTGTCATGCAGAGACGATAGCGCGGTGAGGCGAGCGAACTTTGTCTATTCTTCCAGTGTCATGTATAGGCGACAGCGCGGTGAGATGAGCCTACGAATTATGTCCTTTGTTACCACATATAACAAAGTTATATATTGAATAAAAAAAAATAACAACAAACCGAGTACTTAGATTGTCACGACTATAGACAGATTTCAATTTGCCAATTCGTTTTCGAGGGAATCCGCTGAATACGAAAAGCACAAGACTAGTGGATGTGGTGACGCTAAGAGGTGGGATCTGTTCAGAAATGGACATTTTATGGCTAAAATGACAAATGATGCCGTGCACATGAGTCCCAGCATTATGCTGAGCGATGACCATTTTGCATGAATGAGAAAGATCGTTTTTATGATGTGCGTTGTACTTTTCGCAATTTCTTCTTTTTTCAATTCTGAATTCGAAATAATTATCAAACATTGAACCAAAATTATTCAATAGATAACCTGAAATAAAAGCATGTCTTGCTGCTTCAACAAACGGACACTATTCTTGTTTGCCGAAGGAACACTCGACGGTTATTGGAACAGACAAACCCTTGAGTGGAGACCGCGAATTGACAAACACACCACCTTATGCCAACTAGGTACATATAAGCCGGACGCAGAAAGTTTGCCGATATCGGTACGTCGTCACTCTGACGTTCGGCGAACAAACGAGGCGAACGCGGGGCGCCGCGCTGGTATGTGGAAGAACTAGTCATCGGCAAACTGTCTGCGCCCGGCTAGAAAGTATATTAGACCGATGACCAAAAAGGGTGTTTAATAGGTAGAAGAGTGTAGTATTGTCATGCAGCTTGGGAAAGGCCTTTTTCTTGAAATAGATACCTATGCTTCGATACGAGATTCTTTATGTTGCTAACCAGTCAGAATATTTTGCGATTTTTAACTTTAGGTTTCACATAGACAGACGTATTAGAGTTTATGGTGACTGGCATATGAGTGCAAAATTTAACACGAATCTAGAAGTCATTTTTCTTCTCGAATTCCAAATTAATAAATTCTTACCTAAACTACAACTGTGGACGGCCTCTAGAGGACAAGGATCTTAAGTAAATGGAATCAACTAAAAAAGCAACTTTCTTTTCATTTTTAATACAATTCTTTTGACTCACTGAGATCATTCGCTCCCAATCTCCATACAAAAGTTCGTCAAACTCCAGGTCATCTTAAGCCCTTCATTTGGCAACTTTGCTTGCTACTCTAATTATATCTCGGCGGGTCCCTAACGACTTATTGCTAATTATCCCACCTGTAACCAGAGTCACGGCTCTTGTCTCAAAGGGGGTCGTTTAAATGCTAATGTACGTCTACCGTGGTAACTTAACACTGCTTTAATGGCCTCTGACTGGGATAACAATGCATTAGATAGTGCAGACGCGGTTTGAAGGTACCTGTTTTGTTTATTTTTTAAGTTTCATGTAAGTAAGTAAATTAGCAGTAATGAACTTTGGTGGTCGTTCAATGCTGAACACCGAACTGCACAACGTACTCCACGAGGCCAAGGACAGACAGATGGAGAATAGAACAATATCATCACAGAAAAGTTGATCTGCCATCGGGGAAAATATGACCATCAGTAATGAGGAACAAGACGCGAGGAGGAGGAGAGACATGCATTCACAAGCAGACAAAGTTATGGTAAAAAGATTACACTGTGGCGTACATAACGCATAAATAACGTTTTAATTCGAATTTACATTTTGTTTAAAAATGAAAGGATCAAAGGGTTGACTACCTGATTATTGTAATAAACTAATTACTTTGACGGTAATGAACTGTGATTTTAATTCAATTTCAATTAAATTACTTCAAAGTGAACAATGGCAGTCGATAAATAAATGATACGAGTATTAGGACACAAGTATTTAATGCGTTATTTTAAGGTTTTTAATCGAACTTATCCATAGTTTATTCTATTCATAGTTTTAGATACAAAAATTAATTGATAAAAAAGCCAATACTAATCCACTGTAGAAAAAGGGGCAGCTTTTTGCCCACTCATTTCCAACTAGCTTTCAGATGTTATCAGATGCAGTTCAAATGTTTATTTTCAAATCTTGACTTTTTCAAAGACATAATATTAATTTTTATAGTTGAAACTACTGTAGTATTATATTATCTGTGGTTGAAACAATACGCCCTGCTGCGAGCAATCGAATGTTATTTATTTGTCTAGACTGCAATTTTAATGATATAGAACAGATGTCCCCAAACTTTTTGTCACGTGGACCCCTTGTCATGTTTTTATGTATCGGGCAGTACCCCGCTGTTGTTATAGTATTTAGATTGAACTATCATGCGAAGCTTAAATGACTATTGATGACGAAATGCATAAATGGTCTAGTGAACCCCCATTTACCTCTCATGCATCCACTATTTTATTTTCCAGGAAGTGGCACTAAACAAAATGTCATTCTGACAGAAATAGCAACTGCAGTAATGGCAAAATGTCGTTGTCACTTGTAATTGCCACACACTTTTGACTTTTTATCAATTGCTATCGCGATGCTTTCGTTAGAACTATTTTTTTAATCCATAGATATTGCGCGTAGATCCCTTGGGGCCCAGGGGATCCACTTTGGGAATGTGTGACGTAGATTAAATAATGCCAGCTACTGCTGCTGCAGTAAAATATCTGCAATCGACAGCTTATTTTGGTTTTACCATTGCGGGCATTTATTAACTGGAATTCGCTTTACAGTTAACTTTTAGTGTTCAATGTTTTAAGCTGACTAGCCTGTCACAAAATTATGTGGTTCTGCAAATAACAGTCGCCATTTTGGGTCAAATGGGAATTATTTTAAATATGCTTTAGTTCCAAATTATATTTTGGAATATTGTAATACGACGTACGATTTGTTTTTATCAGTTAATTTTGGAGGTTCTATCACAAATTAGTACTTTGAAATATGACTATTATATTTACACCGTTATTAATTAATCCGTCTTTAACCGTCAGGTATCGAAAAGTTATAGTTAAGTTATAGTTAAAAAATTTCGTCAGCCACTCTCATCACAAGACTTGTGTTTAATTTGTGGCCCATCGCGGCGGTAATTTCTATCCAGAGCCGTAGTAAAAATGCACCAGATTACTCAGACTCTTGATAAAAACTACTGTGTATTATGTATCAAAACAACCGTTCAAGTAAAAAACCAAAAAAACAAGGATCTATAGAGCGCTTGATTGCTCGCTAACCGAAACAACAACCGTTAAAAAAAATCTATGGAAGGAGTAATTGGAATCAAGTTCCCCGAATTAATTCTAACATAACAACTTTGTTGGTGCAACTGACGCATCCAATGAAGTTGTTCAGATGTTTTTTTTTTATAAGATTTCATCGTAAATTTTCGGCTGCTTGCTGGCTCCTTTTTCGTTCTAGTTCATATTTCTTCCAGTTTTTTGATGCCCCAACATTCGGTTCAGTGGCTTTCATAAATTATTCCAAACAGCCAGTGCTACTTCTTAGAATCGTACCTCTATTTTGGCAGACTTATACGTTTTTAACAGTTTTTTTTTCAGGATTTTTCATATATAGTACCTACGTGAAAGGCCACTAAACAAATTCATGTGTATGTAGTTTTATTTATCTGTGTGATTAATGCGATACTAGATATAGTGGTACAATAATCTTTTGACGCTTTAATGTCATTATCAGAGTAGAATAGTGGCATTGGTAAACATTTGTATTTTTTGTGGATAATGTAAAGAAAATGCATTAGTTAGTTCTGATTTTCACCACCAAAATATTCTTGTGTAGCTATTCTTGGCACTGTGCTATCTTCTATAATCTCTATGGCACCTTGCAACTTTGCAGACTTATAAAAAAGTCGCGCAATCACTTCTTTGTGAAAGGGAAATCCTTCACAAGGTTTTCTTTGAACCACCCACGTTTTTTACTTGTTAAAAACTTCGTGCCTCGAGTCTGTGAAATATTATGTCGAGTTTTCTTTGATCAGTTTTCTAAAATTAGATGTTTGAGACGGTATCGGTTGTCTGAAAAGTTTCTAGTTTAAAAATAAGTTCAATATAATATTACGCTTATGTTTTCTACAGGCAGAAGTGTATAGAACACCTCCATTTGGTCAGCGAAAATAAACTGGGTAAAAATAAAAGCCTCGAAAATGTAAGATCTTCTAGCACATTTCAACTTATAATTAGTATTATTATAATTAAATTTCCTTTTCAACTTTAACAATACTATTTGACTATTCCACAGAGCACCGAAACGCCTCGTCGGCCATTGCTAGAGACAGCATCGTTAAAACTTTCCATTGAAATCAAGCGTGGCATTGATTGTCACTGGTCGTGTGTGTGGCTTGTGTCATTTTTTTGTGGCTACAATACAACCGACAATGCTGAGCACACATTATACAAAAAAACTTAATGGCGGGTTGAAAAACAAAGCGATTCGCTGTGGAATTGAAAGTTTAAGGTTACACTAGTCAACGGCACGAACTATTTTGTGCGCGGGGTTAAAATGCATTTTATATCAATCGACAACACGTGCGCAAGAGATAGATGCTGTGATGAGCAGTAGGAAGCTAGTTCGCGTACGAATACACACTTTTGCAAATTTGTAGCAAAATGGATAATGATTTAGGACGAAACCGAGCGCGCGAAATGTTTTAAACAAACCTTTGGGAGTCTGAATATCATGAAGAAACGACTAAACGTATCAGTTCAAAATAAAATTATTTGCATTGTTGAACTACTAATCTATTCCTGCATGGAGGCCGTTTTACAATTTTCCGTCTTCTTAAGGTATTTATTCGCGCCCAAAAATGCGTTAAAATTAGTGTCAAAATGTGGAACTTTCGACGCTCATAACTTTCAAATATTTACTTTTTTTTCTTTTTTGCTTCCATACAGGGCTAGATAATGATGAGAAAAATTGATGTCACTTTTTATTTTGAACGTACATCGTCAAACCGTGGCATAATCCTTAATTTGGTTCAAAGAAATACCATTAAATGGCGCGATATGCACCTGTTTGTTATTTAATTAAGTGTAAAATTAACATTTTATGTTATTTTTTATTCAACTCTCCTAAGCACAAAATTTTGGAATATTGGGCTCTTAATTCTCATTTCAAAGATTATTTGAACGGATCATTTAAAATTGATAAAAACGTACAAAACATTCTATAAAACAAATCGTCACTGTATTTAAAAAAAAAATTACACGAGCCGAGTAGACCCTTTTACTTGCAAGTCGTTGCTAACATCATTTATTCATCGCCGTGGAACGCGATCGAAATACAAAAAATAATTAGTTTGTTCAGACGAAAAACGCTAGTTATGTCGGCACGGTTTCTTTGTATGGGGTGAGGCATCTGTATGCTAGTATTATATTATCTGTGCCTATAGTCTCTAATCAATGCCAGCACAGTGATTCTTAGCTCTGTGGCTTTTCCTGTATATGCCTTTCGAAAGCCTACTACTTCGTACGTGACAATATACAAAAGACCGTCTCCGTCCGTGCACTCTGCAAGGGCAGACGGAGACGACAAAAGATAGACGTCGCGACGTGATATAAAAACTAAATACACAATTTCTCTAATAACTAGTCGACCTTTTTATTCACTAGTTTTACCCGCTGCTGCGCCCACCAAGACCGTGCATTGTTCGATGACTCGGCGATGATATCGAGTCTTGGCCGTTTCCTGAATAATGAGTTTGATGATGATTACCAATATTTCAAATTTCATACAAACTTTAGCATTAACACTACTTGTGTTTGATACGTTCTTAACTCCAAATTTTCTATTAGGGAACAGCATACTGCCTGTTCCAATTTTCTTAATCGGCTTAATACTTCTATATAAATTAACTTTGAAAAGCAAACAAACAGCAATATAATTTAAAATTGACTTCTAACTAGTTCGCTTTGTCAAAAATTCTGTTGTCCTCAATTCAACCGAATCTTAATATTCTTTTCAATAAATACCAGCACGTCAAAATCCTGTACATTTTTGGATTTATTTATTACTTTGACATTTAAAATTAAAAGATTTTCGATATTTATCAAACTTGATAGCAATCTAGTGAAGTAAGAATTTAAGGTAAAACTTATCTGATTTTACATTATTATAAGCCTTATAATAATCTTGTAATCACTTATGAGTATTTACTTACATTTAAAGAACTTTTAATTAGGTACATTAATATGCAAGATTGGTATCTCGTGATATCAATACCAATATTATGTATGCATGCGAAAGTAACTCTGTATGTTTGATACGATTTTACGCCTAAGAATATAAAGATAGTTTAAAACTTCGAGAAGGAAATACTCGTAGTATACATTTTTCAAAATGTATCGCGGGTGAAACCGCTGACTGAAGCTAGTGAAATTAAAGTATTTTTTTATTATTGGTAATAATGGCATGCATTTGCTTACCTTTAAAGTGTCTAAAAAAATAATTTCAGAACAGGATAATGAAGTTATCCGATCGGCACTACAGATTCAGGTAAAAAATAACTGTTCTGTGCCGATCACTATCACACACAGTGTATGGAGGTAGGAAAGGTACTGTCCTTGGTAGCCCGTGGAAGACGTGAGGACCTGTTCAGCGCAGGCTCAGCAGTATGCTTGTAAGGGCTAGGGGTGCGCAGGGTAGGCTGCGCAGGCCGCTACGTCCTTGGGTAGCGCACCGGCTCGCGCGGCGGTAGCCTGCAGGCGAAGTCCTGGGCAGCGTGCGTAGGTAGCGTACAGTTAGCTAGCAGCGTGCAGCAGTGGGCAAGGGGTCTAGCCCTCAGCCCGTAAAGAGAACCCCTAGGTCGGGGCTCACATAGTCCTGAGGGCCAGGGGCTATAGCTTTCATCAGCTAAGCAAGCGGGATCGAAATCACAGAACGTTCGCGACCCCAGAAAACCCAGTGTTGTACCGCGATTTTAGTGATGTGGTTAGGTACATACTAATTGTGATATTTTAGCATTAATCGACTATTTACAGACCCTCACAATGCTACACAAGTCTTTGGTGGGTACAATGTTTTTTCGTTATGGACACTGATGGAATATAAAACCTCCTCCTTTTTGGTTTAAGTCGGTTAAAAATGCTTGTTAATAGCCGGGTTCTGGGAATGAATATTATCGACATATTACATCATCACGTGAAAAACGTTTGCCGAAAGACTTCCACTGCTGAACATAAGCCGCCTTCAAGTGTCACTACATCGACCGTCTCGTGCGTCTCGCATCCACTGTATTCACGGACCCTAACCAGGTCATCATTCCTTCGAGTGGACTACGTGGTCGCCACTCTAGATCTTTTCGACCCTATCGACCATCCGCTCTACGAGCACTGAGCACTGTAACACACGAAGAAATAACTAGCTTTTGTGACACGTCAATAACTATTACGCGGCACTAAAAACATAACTGGTGAAATATGAGTTTAAGTACATCTCTGCTTTATCCTTTTGTTATTGAATACATAAACTGGTAAAGTAAGATATATACTATGTCCCTATGTTTTCCTTTTTCATTTATATTTGTCAAATTTGTACACTAAGCCTCTGTTGACAGCATAATTTTGAGCATTTTGTGAGGGCTCTAGTGATAAAGATAATGTCTCATCAAAACGAAAAACATAGGGACATAGTACATATCTTTAATTTTCTTTTTACGGAATATCTTTTAAATTGGTCCAATTTTGGAGGAGGAAAGAGACGAGAGCCAAACCTCGAATTATGACTTTTTACTAAATTCAGTCGGCGCTCTCTGTCCCCGTTTCCTCTTAACGTGCGTTCGGCAACTTGTCATATTTATTTTTAGGTAATTTTCTTCGCTTCAACTGGTCTTTAATTTTGTATTTTAGTAATACTTGTCAGGGTCGATCTGTGGACGTGTGACCACTGACCATCAAATACATACCAAGATTCCTACGTCCCTCGGAAAGCACGTCGTTACGGTAGTCATCATCATCATCAGCCTTATAATTTTCCTACTGCTGGGACACAGGCCTCCTCTCTGTGAGAGAGGTAATGGGCCTTAATCCACCACGCGGGCCCATTGCGGGTTGGTGGACGTCACATGTCCTCGAATTTTTTGTTCTAGGACATGTCGGTTTCCTCACAATGTTTTCCTTCGCCGTTGTAAGAGCAGTGGTGATGAAATTATTTACACAAAGTATAGCGCTTACCTGGGTTCGAACTCACGATCTACGAGTTCTACGACACGTAAGTTGGGGCCATTACCACTGGGCCAGCACTCCTCTTTATGGTCTTCTTCTTCATCGTATCGATGATTCCTCAATTATATGCGTCTTGACCAGAATTCAGCCACGGCAATAGCGTTTTCTGCGTCCCAAACAATGCCTCACCTCCTATTGTGCTCTCTGTGCAACAACACCTGCACCCTGAAGGACCTTTGTGAAGCCTCTTTATGGTAGTCAGAAGCCATACAATCTGACGCCACGCTTGCCAAGGGTTGTGTGTCAAATCCAATAACAGAATATAATAGGATAACACGTCTATTCAATCAACCACTTTCAATATTCCCAGAACTGCCAACCGAACAAAAATATTCATGAAAGTCCTAACTTAAGGGATAGTCTGATTAAATCATGAACCAACTATTTTTAGAGCCCGAACCTGCAAAGTCAAACTCGCTAGGAACATAACAGATTTATTACTTACTAGCTGTTCCCCGCGGCTTCGCTCCCGTGGGCCACCCCACAGGACCCGTTTTCGGGATTAAAAATAGCCTATGTCACTCAGGAATAATTTAGCTTTCTATTGGTGAAAGAATTTTTTAAATCGGTCCAGTAGTTTCCGAGCCTATTCGGTACAAACAAACAAACAAAAAAATCTTTCCTCTTTATAATATTGGTATAGATTAGCTGGGGTTACGCAAAGGCTGACCACGGAGAGTTGACAGGCCAGACCTTGGGTTGTGGAGGTCAGATAGGGAGTGGCTTCATGTAAAATGCTAGTATCATCATCATATCAGCCGAAAGCCGTCCACTGCTGGACATAGGCCTCCCCCAAGCGTCGCCACATTGACCGGTCCCGTGCGTCTCGCAACCAGCGGAGCCCTGCAACCTTCACCAGGTCATGCCCAAATGTTACCAAATGCTAGTATAGTCCTCGCCAAACTTCTTGGCCGCCCTGAAGTTGGTTTACCGGATGCGCGAGGCACGAAACGGTGCTGTTTTTTTATGAGATTTTCTATTGCGCAGCCATTGTAGCCAACTTCAGGGCGGCCAAGAAGTTTGGCGAGAACTATACTCAGCTAAAGCCTAGCAAGATTCTTACCATTTCACACTAAGGTTACTCTTGCGCAATCCCTTCTTCTACCACTTAACTATGCGGATATCTGTTTTCTAGATGCAACAGAGGTAATCCTTAATAAATTCGAGCAACTGCAGAACTTTGTGCATCCGCTTTATTTTCGGCCGCCGCAAATACGACCATGTGTAGGAGTTTCGGCTGCCGATTCAGCGTCGTCAAGATTCCCAGGTCCTACCCCTTCTCTATACTATCCTGCACAATCCTAATTCGCCTCAATATCTTCGTGAACGCTTTGATTACCTTGTGCCGAGAGGTAAACCCTGTCGCACTCATTGAGCTAGGAAAAATATGGAGGCGCCGCGATGTTCTATACATACATTAGCTTATACAAATATGAGTGAAATACGATACAGAATGTGAAACATCGTTCTGTTCATTCTTTCTAATGTAGTAATCGTATTTGACAAAAGAGATATTTCGGTTGTTGCTCATTATGGCAACATTTTGTTATGACGTACTGACAGTTGTAGGTACGTTCTATATTCGCCATATTATGTGACGAATTTTGTGGTTGTGTTCGTGGTAGTCCTGCTGTCAAATGGTTGTTTACTTTTTGTGTTAATAATGTATGTATGTTCCGTGATTAACACAACCATAGCATTGGCAGCCATTTTAAGTGCCATTTTAAGGTTTAGGTAGGCACGTTTTTTTTTTGTAGGTAGGTATTTCCAGTCCATACTATTTAATGTGTCTATGGTCGAACTTCCACTTCTCTTCTCCTTCGTCCTTCGCGACACACTTCCAGCCGCTATGATGGCTCTTTCTCTGCTATAGCAGTGCGTCTCTGGAAGTCTCTTCCACACTCCCTACGCGACAGCCTTTCTCTGGAGGTCTTCATGAGGAAGATTAATTAAGTATATTTAAGTTTTAATTTAATTCGTCATAGGTTATTTTAATATTGCACACTGGATGCCTGCCTTCTAAAATTGACAACTTTCTCTGTCACTCGTCTTATTAATAAAAATGGCGTATTACCAGCTTACTCCGAAGTTACTCTTAGAGTTTTCTGTAAGATATCGCAGCATTGAGTTAAGCTCGCCTTAAATATGTATTTAATGATCCCACTTCTGGGACACAGGCATCCTCTCTGTGAGAGGGAATGAGCCGTAACCCACTATGCGGGCCCAGTGCGGGTTGGTGGATCCTGGACTTACCTATAACTTCTGAAATCTTAATCGCCCTTAACTATTCCTATCAAAACAACATTAAATCAACTGAACTTCGAATCACAAACATCAACAGACCCTCAGTAGGTCAAAGTTACAATAACAAATGGCGTCTGACCGAAAAGGGTAAACTTGAACATGTTTTTGCAAAAACATTAATATCAGACTGGCCTTGTTAGACCTTTCAGGGTCTAGCACGTCTGACAGAACTGTTTGAATCGCGATTAAACAAACTTAAGGGTACACTAGTCGACGGCACGAACTATTTTGTGCGTGGAGTTAAAATGCATTTTATATCAACCGACAACACGTGCGGAAGAGATAGTTGCTGTGATGAGCAGTAGGAAGCTAGTTCGCGTACGAATACACACTTTTGCAAATTTGTAGCGAAATGGATAATGATTTAGGACGAAACCGAGCGCGCGATATTTTATAAACAGACCTTTGGCAGTCTAGATATCATGGAAAAACGACTAAATCTATCTGTTCAAAATAAAATATTTTGCATTGTTGAACTACTAGTCTATCCCTATATGGAGGCCGTTTTGCAATTTTCCTTCTTCTTATGGTATTTATTTGCGCCCAAAAATGCGTTAAAATTAGTGTCGAAATGTGGAACTCTCGACGCTCATAACTTTCAAATATTTTCATTTTTTACTTTTTTGCTTCCATACAGGGCTAGATAATGATGAGACAAATTGATATCACTTTTTATTTTGAACGTACATCGTCAAATAGTGGAATAATCACTAGACTACGTTTGTATAGAAGAATTTTCAACTAGTGTAACCTTAAGTGATTAAAATAGGAGACATTTTAAAATTACGATTTGGGCAAGAAGCTTTTAAATCTTGGCCAGATGATTAATCTTGGATAAGCCGGCTTATCCGAAGACTCGTCGTTTCCTTTCAAGTTATGGTATTCTGTACTATACATCGTAGAGTTCCAAATGTACATACGCAAGCCTCCTCTCTGTGTGAGAGATTGGGACCACAATCCACCCGCGGGCCCAATACGCTTATGTTTTAGATTTTTTTATTTTTAGGAAAAGTTTTCATACAGGGTTTTAAGGTAAGAACAGTAGTGAAGGAAGAAGTTACCATAAATAGGAGACCATACGACCTATAACTCTAAAGTCTATTGAACCACCACTGCTATGTTAGTAATATTAGTATTATATTATCTGTGGTAATGTAAATACGAAAGTTTGGGTGTGTGGATATGTGCATGTTTGTTACTCAATCACGCCAGAACGGCTGAACGGATCTAGATGAAATTTGGTACAAAGATAGATTATTGTCTGGAATAGCACATAGGATACTTTTTATTCCGGGAATATGTCCCCTCGGGATAATTTTCGACTTTCAAGCGAGCGAAGCCGCTGGCATAGCTAATACATAATAAAGGAAATTTATTAAATCCTGGAACAGCAGAAGCATTTATCTATTAAGTTCTTAATTTTGATTCACATCTTTAATAATAATAATAATACCGTGTTTACCGACGGTCTATAAAGTTCTTACATCCATTCTGAGAGCGAAAATTAATCAACATATTGACAGTAACGCCATTATGTCTGCTTCTCAGAATGGATGTAGGAACGGGTCTCGCGGTACTAAGGAGCTGCTCCTCATAGACATTGCCATTAGCCAACAGGTTCGCCGTTCCCGCAAGGATCTGGCGACATGTTGGATAGATTACAAGAAGGCCTATGACTCAGTGCCACATACATGGCTCATGAGGGTGCTGGAGTTGTATAAAATTGATACAACTCTGCGCGCCTTCTTGACGTCATGTATGGGGCAGTGGAGGACGGTCCTTCACTATCCAGGATGTCGACAGATTCAGGAAAACAGCGAACCTATAAGGATCGAGCGCGGAATATTTCAGGGTGACAGTCTGAGTCCTCTGTGGTTTTGTTTAGCCCTGAACCCTCTCAGTACACTGCTGGAGGGTTCAGGCCTGGGCTATCGGTTGAGGAGAGGTGGTCAGGTCATATCACACCTCCTTTACATGGATGATCTGAAGCTCTTTGCCCCCAACAACTTGCAACTGATGAAGCTACTGAAGGTAACGGAAACCTTCAGTGACGCCATCAGGATGGAATTTGGTGTGGACAAATGTGCAGTCATGCATGTAAAGCGAGGGGAGATTATGGAATCTGTGGGAATACAACTCTCGGACTCCATACACCTTAGATCCCTTTCCTCAACTGAGACTTACAAGTATTTGGGTATGTCGGAAGCACTAGGCATCAATGTTACTGACGTGAAACAGTCGTTGAAGGAACGCTTCTTTGGCCGCCTGAAAAAAGTACTAAATAGTCTTTTATCAGGCGGGAACAAGGTGCGCGCCTTCAACGGCTGGGTCATGCCGGTCTTGATATACTCTTTCGGCATACTCAAATGGACTCAGACAGAACTTGACGCCCTGGATAGGAGAGTCCGCACATTGCTTACCGCAAATCGTATGCATCACCCACGGTCATCGGTTATGAGACTGTATATCCCTCGGAAGAGCGGGGGTCGTGGCTTTTTAAATGCTAAGACCCTGCACAACCGCGAGGTATGCAGTCTTAGGGAATACTTCCAGGCCGCTGACGTGGGTATGCATCGAGATGTGGTAGCAGTGGACAAGGGCCTTACCCCGCTCTCCTTGGCTAACGAGAACTGGCGCAAACCTATAGTATTAGATACTAATGACCGCATGGAGGTATGGCAGAGCAAGGAGCTTCACGGACGCTTCTACCGGGTCCTACATGGGCCCGATGTAGATTTTTTGGCGTCCGTGGCCTGGTTGCGATTTGGTGACCTTTTTGGGGAAACCGAAGGTTTTGTCTTTGCGATTATGGACGAAGTTATGATGACGAACAACTACCGGAAATATATTGTGAAGGACGGCACGGTTGACATTTGTCGGGCATGTCACCGGCCGGGGGAATCAATCAGACACATTATTTCCGGTTGTTCTAGTCTGGCTAACGGAGACTATTTGCATAGACACAACCTTGTAGCCAGGATTATCCACCAGCAACTTGCTCTTAAATACAATCTTGTGGAATCAGAAGTGCCTTACTATAAGTATGTGCCCGACCCAGTTCTCGAAAATGGCAATGTCACGTTGTATTGGGATCGGTCTATCATCACTGACAGGACTGTTGTTGCTAATAAGCCTGACATAGTGGTGATAGACCGACTAGAGCGTCGCGCAATGATTGTTGATATTGCGGTCCCCCATGACGAGAACCTCGTGAAGGCGGAGAGAGATAAGAAAAGTAAGTATCTTGATCTGGCTCGCGAGGTTGTCGACATGTGGGATGTGAATACAGCAGTCATTGTGCCGATAGTCGTGACGGCCAATGGTATAATAGCCAAGAGCCTCGACGAACATCTGAGGAGGCTCTCGTTGGGCAGCTGGATCAAGGGCTTGATCCAGAAAGCGGTACTCCTGGACACGGCTCGTATTGTTAGGAGGTTCCTCTCTCAGGAGCCCTGACCACCGGTAGCTTGGACCCTGTTCCCGATACCGGTGGGCTACTATTTTTGTATTTTTAAATGTTTTTTTATTTTATTTTTTATAGAATGATATTTAAAAATGTAAAAATATGTAAATATAATAAATAAATGGAATAATAATAAAATATATATTTGCGTAAAACATGGTATAACATGGTGTTAAATACAAGTTTATATGGCACAAACCATCCGCCGGTGGTCCGTGTTGCTCTATGGCACAAACATGTTTAGCTAGGATAGAACAAAGCGTGCAAAATTTCAAAGTCAGGCAAACAGGCAAGGAGGCATCAACAAATTAACTATTTAAAACATCAAATTTCTTTTTATCTATAAATTCTTTTACGCTATAATAAAATACAATTCGTCTTCTCCTTTTTCAACAGCCATTATAAACAACAAACACCATTCCTATGTATCCCAAAGTCGACATCTCTTAAGTTTTTCTGCCTACTTTGGACAATAGATGTCAAATCTCCTCGCTAAAGTCAAGAGTAACTTGTCGCTAGCTCCGGCCATTGACTCACGACTGGAGTGCTCCGAGAGATGGAGCAACTTTAGTCGAACGCAACTACTAACATTTTAAAAGTTTGTGTAAACGATTGCCAGTTGCAGCAACAAAAAGGTCAGATAGACATGTGAAATTCTATTATAGAAAGCAAGGCGAAAGTGATTGGTAAAATGTCGAAAATATATGAGATTGCTAAGCGCTATTGCAATATCATATGATCAGTCCCTTAAATTTTGGAATTTCGAGCATTGTCTAGAGCCTCGTGCCACGCGGTAACATATGGTTGCTGGGATTGACATTGTGAAAGAAGTACAGCCGGGCGAGCACGGCCTCTGTGATAGGCTTGAGTAACGCATTTATCACGGTTTTTGCTCCGAAACTGTGACAAAAATATGTGACTCAAGCCTGTCACAGTAGGCCGTGCTCGCCCAGGTGGTCGTTACGGGGGATGGGGAGGGAATGAAGTCGTTCAACGAAAACACAAAAATGTGTTCTCAAAAATGGAGTATAAAGTCTGTTGCTATTTACGGCAATAGAAAATTTATTTTGTCACCAAGTGCACAACCGAAAACTGCTACCTCAAATTGCTATATATGCGCAGTTTGTCAAAATTATATGAATTATTGCGAGTTGCCACTTGCCGATCAAAGTTGCTCAGTCGACGGAGCGAATATATACTCAAATTCACTTAGCAACTTCAAAGATAAACCTTTGGAACATTAACTTATAATCTCTATTGGGAGATGTTCCTTCTGGGTTATTTTGTTCCAAATTTGTTCCTACTGAAGCTAAACGTTTCTAAGGGAGAACCCCTGAAATGTTTTGTTATTCGCCAAGGGTCCTGAATTAAAGTGAATGAGCCAGATTAAAAATCTCGCTTTGCGTTTTGTTGTTTTATTAACCGACTTTCGAAAAAGCAGGAGGTTCTATGTTCGACTTCTTGTAGGTACTTGTACTTTTACTTGTACTTGTCTTTCGTAGGTACCATTTTTTTGCGTTATGGACACCGACTACCCAAAAATAAAGTTACTTTTCGCTTTGTAGTTTCCTTATTTGGAAGTCGGTAGTATTTTTTTGTAAAAAAGTTTTTTTCTCTTTTTAGTTGTACCTAACTAATAGGCAAGTTTTTTGTAAGTTTCCTATAACGCCAGAATAGATTACCCGAATATCATGAAACTTGAACGAAACCGATCAAATGAGAGATCTGCTTACCCCTTAAGAGCGTACTGGCGTGATGTTATGTTATGAAATGGTATAAACAATAAACAGACATGCGACTGCAGCAGTCCCGAGAGATTTGCCGTTATTTATTGAAGAATTCTGTTGTATATCTTCGAAGTTCTTCATCAGATCTTCACCAAATTAAAATGGACCAATTTCGAAACATAATCTTTCAAACAAAAAATGAATTTTCAAAATCGGTCTACAATTGACGGAGATATCGGTGAACATACATAAAAAAAAAACATAATAAGATAAAGAAGTTGGTATCTTATTTTATGTTTGAAATCTGTTTTATGAAAGTAACTAACCAGGGTTTTAAATCTAAACAGACATGATGTTGGTGAGTTTGTTACGCAGTTCATATACCTACAAGAAGTGGTAGAGATGGTTCTTTGTTTGTGTTGAGGTTTAACAACTATGAGTGTAATCATTATGTAGTTTCGAACCCATCTTACCACCGAGATGAAGAGTATCCAATTTCTTGTTCCATATCATAGTCAACACAAGTTTCATCAAGATCTGTAAAGCAGTTTAGACGTGAAAACGTTGCAGACAGACAGATTCTCTTCCGCATTTAAAGATTAGCACGGGTTTTAAGATTTTGAATTTTTACCAGTATTTTTTAACCATGCTAGTTTCTACTTCAGTATTGCCCAAAATAGACAGAAGACCCGAATATTTGGTTACGGTTCCGGTTTCAGTTGTTTTGGTTGAACATGATTTACATTCAAGCTATTCGATTTTCTAATTTGTACACTTGTGAAATACCCAAAGGCTCCAATAACAACGTATGCGGTTACTGCACGCCAATATACCGTAATTAAAAGCTACGTTCAGGTGAGGATCAATCCGCTTGCTTTAATTCGCAATTTGCAGTATTCGTGGCGTTCGTAACGCATTTTGAGCAACAATTTTACGAGAGAGCGAATACGCAAACTGTCTATCTTTGAAACAACAATCAGTTAGTATTTTCATAACTTTGTTGAGTTCACCATCCAGTCTAGCCGCATACTACTGAGTACCAGTTTATATGGAGCAATTGTCTATGTAAGCTCCAAATCCAGTAACTAGGTAACACGATACCCTTTGGCTTGGCGATAGTCTTGATGAGTGTTAGATTATTTGGCTTCTGACTACCCGTAACGACTATCTAATTATCTTATTGTGAATGTGAAGACTATGTGGACCATTTCTTTTTGTTTTTATTTTTAATTTATCTTAGTTTTTCTGGCAGTTTGAGTAGTTTTGCGGCCTACCCGAATGTCCTTTCTTTGGTATTGTTCGTCGAATCGTTGAGCTCCTTAAATTCTGTGTTGAGCAGCTCGGTTATTGACAAATGCATGCACTGACTGGACAGGTATACGCAATCTGGCTGGTTCTTTCATCAAAAGTCCATTTCAGACATCAATCTACATGGTCTTCACATGATCTAACCAAGATTTTTGTTTTGTCTGGACTTTAAAAGAAATGTGACCTCTGAGTTTGTTTCGGCCTTTCTTCTCAGAGTAAGATAGGAAACGCCGACCTCATCTAGTTTAAAAAATATGATCGACATGTAAAAGTGTTTGTACAAACCAACTTACAGAAATAAAATCATTTATCATTAATGACAGTCAGGACCAATGGCTTTCGGCAACGTATTTTTCGAGGTACGGAGAAGTCTCAGTATGTCATCGCGACAAGCGCTATTTAACATCGAAGGTCGACAGCGGCAATAATTACTTAACCAAAAGCTCATCTATTGCCTAATTGTCTAGCTTTCATAGTTCTTATAAATCATATTTTTCTTGTCGAAGTATTATTATAATCGCGTTTCAGTTCTGCTCAAGGTCGCGATACCCATTCCAGAAAATTTTCGTATAGCATTGTCTCAGAAACATTCATACCTCCATACTTCTATATCTATAGTAATATTATTAAGAGGACAGATTTTTATTTTAGGGTTTCCACGGTTCGTCTGTCTGTCTGTCTGTCTGTCACCAGGCTGTATTTCATAAACCATGATTGCTAGACAGTTGACATTTTCACAGATGATGTATTTATGTTGCTGCTATAACAACAAATACAAAAATGTAAATATTTAAGTGGGGCTCCAATACAACCAAACGTGATTTTATTCCGTATTTCGCGATAATGGTACGGAACCCTTCGTGCGCGAGTCCGACTCGCACTTGGGCATTTTTTGTACGTAACGAATAAACTTAAAAACTACTGGACCGATTAAAAAAATACTTTCACCGTTGGGAAGCTACACTATCCCCGGGTGACATAGGCTACTTTTTATCCCTGGAAATACGCGGGTGAAACCGCAAGGCGTTCGCTAATATATTATAAATGTAAAAGTTAACTTCTGTTTAATGTTTGTTTGTAATCTTTTCACGACTAAATGGCTAAACTGATTTAGTTGAAAAGTTGTTATAGAGATAGTTTCAGGATCTGGATTTTTTGTCCCAGTAGTGGGTTCCGTTGGGATGATAAAATATTATTTACGCGGGTGAAACCGCATGTAGAAGTTAGTACTACATAAGTGTATCCTTGGCACACTCCTAAACAATCCTTGGCAGAGGCATTCCACTCGAGCGTCTAATAAAATATGGCGGGACAAACAAAAGTGGAGAGGTTATTATGTCTATTGTCTATGTATTTGTTTTTGGGCCGATAAGTGTATTAGTCCAAGATCCCACCGCTTAAATCTGAAGGTGACATGTTATGAATGATACATGATTGTAGAAAAAATTACTGCAGGGTTGCCTAGCAATATATAGTCGCAATAAATACGTTATTTATTTTTCAACACACTTGCTCATAAAGTGGCTCTAATTTCACCGCAATTAGGCATATAATGATACCTGTAATCAAACTGTGACTTTTTCATTGCTATTATTCACAAGTGAGTTATAGTTTTTTTTTAACGGTTTCCTGCCTTCATTTTAAATACTTTTAAATTAAACTAATTTTAAAAGTGTCACAAATCAATCCAATGAAAATTAATAAAATAAGTCATTAATTCTCATCCAGTTAAAATTTATTATTTTCAATATAATAAAATGTAACACTTTTAATCAATTAAAAGTGCCCCATTCGACATTAATCCCTTTCTGTTCCTGTCATGGAAGTAGTATTACTATATCCATAATATATGGGTAGTAATTACTATTTCCATGATATCCATTAAATACATAAAATGTGGCATAGCTTCTAGTCAAACAATTCAGCAAAATGATAGAACCTAACATATTGCTTGCTCATTTCATGCAACTTCGTATTCAACTAGATAATTTCAACTTGTACGTGTTTAATAAATAAAACTTGCCCTCAAATATAACTTTTGTTTCTCTGCAATAAAGAAAACTTGAAATTCCCCATTTTGTACGTGGCTAAAACGCTATCCGCGAAAAGCTAAAAAAAAAAGTAACCTCATTGTTTTATTCTATGGCCGATCGCCATTGTCAGTTTCCCTTTTCTTATTAATTTACCCCGCCATTGCGAAAAAAATTTCACAACTCGTTTTCACTGTTGAAAATGTTTTTTTAGTATTATTTTCTTTTCAAGTGTGTTGCAAAACGTCGTATGATACACGTGTGTATTGATGATTACCGTCCTCGGCTCTCTTAAGACCCTCACCTAAAGGCTCGGTTCTCAATGGCGCCTCAGCGGTAATCACCAACATTACGCACTTGTACCATAATGTATTATTTCAACACACTTGCTCATAAAGTGGCTCTAATTTCACCGCAATTAGGCACATAATGCATGCAACTTCGTATTTAAATAGATAATTTCAACTTGGACGTGCTTAATAAATAAAACGTTCACTCAAATATAAATTGTATTTGCTCTGTAATAAAGAAAAATTTAAATTCCCTATTTTGTACGTGGCTAAACCACTATCCACGAAAAGCCAAACAAAAAAGAAACCTCATTCTTTTAGGCTATGGCCAATCGCCATTGTTAAATGCGCGCGCATAGGAAAACTGATCAATTTTGCCCGTCATTGCGAAAAAAAAATTACAACTCGTTTTTACTGATGAAAATGTTTTTTTTGTATTATTTTCTTCACAAGTGTGTTGAAAAACATCGTATGATACACGTGTGTATTGATGATTACCGTCCTCGGCTCTCTTAAGACCCTCACCTACGGCTCGGGACTCAATGGCGCCTCAGCGGTAATCACCAACATTGCACACTTGTACCATAATGTACTATTATTTCATTTTTTTTATATCCTTTAGGCTACCGCTTGACCTTGATGATGTGGTCGACGGTGAAACACGCTTACCTAGAAATAAACTATTCACTCTTGACTTAAAGACCCCTAGATTGTAGATATCGGGAAACACAGACTCCGGCAGGGAATTCCACTCTTTAGCTGTACGCTTAATAAAAGTGTTACCAAAACGTTTTGTGCGTGTGGGTAGGATGTCCACCATGTATCGATGGCGCATCGCCGTACGTCTGGTAGCCCGATGTTGAAACGGGCAAGGTGGAATTATATCGTGCTATTCCATCGCACACTCCCCAAAATGTAACTGATAAAAAGCCGACAAGCTGGCAACTCGGCGACGATGTTCAAGACTCTGGAGCTTTGACTTGACCAGTGCCTCATTGCCGATGAGCTTCTTGGATTAATATTATTGTTAATAAACTGACGGAATAAATGGTTGCGAGTTCTCATTTAGCCGCAATCTAGGTTGCCAGGTGTAAACAGCAGCCTTATATAAATTCGGCAAGGCAAAGGGCAAGAGTATGAAAAATCGACCAATCACATGCGAGATGAAAGACCCGAAGTGGATCTCAAAGAAAAAAGAAAGAAAGAAAGAAAACATATTTATTTGTGACCCACACAGGAGACACGAGATAAGCAAAACACAAACAATAATAAAAAATAAAAATAAATTACCCCGTGCGAGACCAAAAAGGCTCCTATATCAGCATGTGCAACGATATTAAAAAGAAAATACCACTGCGCTGATATTCTGATAGGGCCCACTGTTGATGCCACAGACACACTCACGGAAACGGAACATACAATATATTATGAATAAAATAGAATAAAACAAATAACAAAATAGTACAAACACAGAAGGTGAGTTACAGTAATTTTTAAAACAAATATGTAAATAAGACACAATAAATATACGTAAATATACGTGTATAAGATTGGTCTATTTTTCATACTCTTGCCCTTTGCCACACCACTTTGTAACACATAGATTGCGACTGTGAGCTAGAGTGCAACCATTATTTTTCTATTATCTCCATTATTTTCTTTCAAATGATGTCGGATTCACTTGAAAACATTTATAAGTGGGTTTTATTAACAATTTAATTAAAGTTAAGTGCAGTTAGATATTTCCTCGCAACCCTGCAGTAATCTATTCTAATAACAAGTATCATTCACGCATATAAAGTTTTGTCATGAACACAGAGCTGCAGATTTCAACGGTGGGATCTCGTACTAGGTATATGGCATATCCTGGCTTTATCTTATTTATGTTAATGTAGTAATATAGAAATTGTGATAATACATAGTAAGTTTGACCTTGCTTGATATTTTGTGAGTAGTAGTTTTATTGAGACATGTGAAGGATCTTTTCAAGGATATAATATATTTTATGAATGTAATTTATGAATGTTCATGTAATTTAAGAGGATGGCTTCCATTTAAACGTCAACTTAATACAAAGCCAGTATTCCTCGAATGGTAAGGCTTGGTGTAGGTACACCTATCGAACACTACGCCGAGGAAATATGGGCAGAGAGCGCCGACTGAATTTCCTTAGTAAAAAGTCATAATTTGAGGTTTGGTTCTCGTCTCTTTCCTCCTCCAATATTGGACCAATTTAAAAGGTATTCCATAAACTGGTAAAATAAGATATATACTATGTCCCTATGTTTTCCTTTTTTATTTATATTTGTCAAATTTGTACACTAAGCCCCTGTTGACACCGCAATTTGGGCATTTTTTAGGGCTCTAGTGCTGATAAATTGTATAATCAAAAAGGAAAACACAGGGACATAGTATTTATCTTACTTTGCCAGTTTATGGAATATCTTTTATATTGGTCCAATATTGGAGGACAAAAGAGACGAGAGCCAAACCTCGAATTATGACTTTTTACTAAGGATATTCAGTCGGCGCTCTCTGTCCACGCAGGCTTATTACGTATCTTTTGCAAGAGCAAAACGATAGCGATCAAACACTTGATGTCATAAAAGTCGGAATTACCTGCAGTGTAGGTATGGTAGGTCCTACACAATCGTTTGCTAATCGGTCGCTGTTTGTCAAATGCACATAGTTAAAAAAAAAACCGCCAACAACTCTAAAAATTCTGTATGGAAGAACAATTATTGCGCAAAAATCGCTATCGTTTTGCTCTTGCAAAAGATACGTAATAAGCCTGCCGGTCTCTCAACAGCGCAGTACCTATTTCAATAGGTTACAAGTACAGTCAAGGGTCAAAAGTGCAATCGTACAAACAAAAGTGTCTTAAGCTTTTTTGTAGAAGAAGGTTAATCATCCACGACATAATATCTTACCTCTTACTATTTGGATGGATGTATGTTTGTTACTCAATCACGTCAGAACGGCTGAACGGATCGGGATGAAATTTGGCACAGAGACAGATTATATTCTGGAATAGCGCATATGCTACTTTTTATCCTGGAAATAAGTTCGTGAAGCCGCTCGCAAAAGCTAGTTATCTATACTTTAGTTAGATTCTTTGCTATAGATTATATCAGTCGTAACCATTTGTACCTATCTATACTTCTTTTCTCTATACTAATATTATAAAGAGGAAATATTTTTTTGTTTGTTTGTTTGTACCGAATAGGCTCCAAAACTACTGGACCGATTTAAAAATTCTTTCAGAGAAAGCTAATGTAGCTATTCCTGAGTGGCAAAGGCAATTTTTTACACCCGAATACGGGTCCTGTGGGGTGGCACACGGGAGCGAAGTCGCGAGGAACAGCTCTTCTATACTAACATTATAAAGAGGAAAGATTTTTTTGTTTGTTTGTACCGAATAGGCTCCGAAACTACTGGGCCGATTAAAAAATTTTTTTCGCTAATAGAAAGCTACATTATTCCTGAGTGACATAGGCTATTTTTTATGCCCGAAAACGGCTCCTGTGGGGAGGCTCACGGGAGCGAAGCCGCGAGGAACAGCTCTTTTTATATAAAAACAATAGACACTTTAGTTTTGGTAGAGTACACATGCACTTTTGACCCTGGACTGTACCTACATAAAATGAGTAACTATATTTAGTATTCACGAACATTCTACCTCCTATTACCCACTAGAAAATACACGAGTTAGGTTATAATTAGAGTGTAGAGCTACACGATTTTCGATGTGCTTTCAAAAACATTAATATTTAAACCTGGAGAGTGTTCATCAAAGAGTAATTCAATTAACAAACAGAAATTATATTGTATACGGTAATCAATACATATAATAAATTTGTAGAAAAGTCGTTTTATACATGCAAGTATGTTTTTTACACAATCACGCCAGAACGGCTGAATGGATCTGAATGAAATTTAACACAGAGATAGATTATAGTCTGGTATAGCACACAGGCTACTTTTTATCCCGGAAAAAAAATACGTATCTCGTGGGAAAACTTGCGACATTCACGCAGGCAAAGCCGCTGGCGGAAGCTAGTGATATTATATTTGATACATCTTGTTTATCTTGACGGCGAGCTTTGGTAGCCCATGTGGTATCGGCCGCGACCTATAAGTTTTAAGTCGTGGGTTTGAACCCAGGCAGGTGCTTCACTTTTTGTAAATTATTTCATCTCCACAGCTCTCAAAAAAGGTGAAGGAAAACATCGTGAGGAAACCGGCATGTCCTAGAACCAAAAATTCAAAGACATGTGACATCCACCAACCCGCACTGGGCCCGCGTGGAGTATTATGGCCCATCCCATCCCACAGAGGCCTGTGTCCCAGCAGTGGGAACATGAATAGGCTGATCATGTGATGTGATCTTGTTTTTCTTGACGGCGCGTTCGTAACAACAATAAAAAAAAAACTGACGGAAACGCGAGTGTATTAGGTACATTACCTATACATATCGACCTGAGCCTTTAGGGAATACCGCCGTGTTTAGATTAACTCGTATTTTCTTCTCGCATCGCCAAAATGTGATTATAACATTAGGATGCCGTGATTAATATATTTATTTGCCATTCAGGTGGTAGTCTATGTCTTCTATTATAAAGAGGTAAAATTTGTAAGTTTGTAAGTACAAACTTACAATCTTACAAATTTATTTTTCAAATCCTCAGATTACCCCCTACATACAAATGTAGGGGGTAATCTGAGGAACTGATGGTTGGAATGGAAAAAATATTTTTGTGTTAGATAGTCCGTTTATCGAGGAAGGTTATAGGCTGTATAACATCACGCTACGACCAATAGGAGCGGAGCATAAATGAAAAATGTTCCAAAAACGGGAAAGAATATTACTTTTTGAGGGCTTCCGTTGCGTGCGCTGTGTGGGTAGGTGTATGTTAGGTGTAGGGTAGGTGTAGGGTAGATGTAGGGTAGGTGTAGGGTAGGTGTAGGGTAGCTGTAGGGTAGGTGTAGGGTAGGTGTAGGGTAGGTGTAGGGTAGGTGTAGGGTAGGTTTAGGGTAGGTGTAGCGTAGGTGTAGGGTATGTGTAGGGTATGTGTAGGGTAGGTGTAGAGTAGGGTAGGTAGGATAGGGTATCTTATCTTATCTTATGGAGGGGCCGAGAAATACCTCGGACACTTCGACCCATTGGGATCTTTTGTGGTCCCCTAGATAACTTACTCCTCTTCATTCTCGTTGAAAACCGTTTTCATTAGTCTTACAACGAGACTAGGAGATATGAGCCTATAATCTTCTGGTTTTGGGTATCCAACCCCTAGGAGACTCATTCGCTTACCAGCCAGTGCATCGCATGTGCACAGTAGGTGCTCCATGCGTTCCGTATGTTCCCCACACAACCTGCACATGGGTGTCGCGGTTAGACCCATCTTCATGAGCATGTCGTTGGTTCCAAAGTGCCCAGTAAAGGCCCCAAGCAGGTAGCGGATTTGCCCCCTGCTCATGTTCCAAATGCAATCCCGGGCTTTGAAAGTGGAGCCCAGGAATCTCTTGGAGTGTTGTAGACCGGTAGTAGACAGCCAACAAGTTCGTTGTCTGTGATCTGCAAACTCCCTAAATGCGGCTTTTACGAGACACGTCGAGATGCCTACACATGGTTCAGACCCACAAAATAATTCGCTGAGCCCTCTCTTGCCAGTTCATCAGCCACTTCGTTACCATGGAATCCTTTGTGCCCAGGGACCCACATCAGTTTTACCCTGTTGTGCTTCCCAAGCCTGTTTAGGGTTTGGATAGCATCCAGAATAAGTCCGGAGTCCACTTTGTAGGATGCCATGGCTTTGATTGCAGCCTGACTGTCACTAAGAATATATATGGATTTACCTTTAGTCCCTCTATCTATATTCTCTTGAGCGCAGGTTATAATGGCATATGTTTCCGCTTGGAATACAGTTGCCATCTTCCCTAAGCTTTTGCTACATTTGTAGCCTTTTGCGTATATTCCCGCTCCTGTACCTGATTCCATTTTGGATCCATCAGTGTACCACACCAGACTATCTTGTTCTGGTGGATCAAGTCCCTTCGTCCAGTCCTCTATTGTAGGGATTTGGACCTTGAAAGACCTCTCAAACACAAACATAGTTTGCATTTTATCGGATAACATGCTTGTTACCCGATCCAGGTCTTCATTCTCATCGAACTTTGTATGGTTAGTCTTTGGCTTAGAGGCATCCCATAGTCCAGCGACAGCGAGACGATGTAATGTCTTCCTTGCCTCGAATTCAACCATCATATGCAGAGGAGGGATATTGAGGTATCTCTCAATCGCTGCCGTAGGTGTTGTCCTGAAAGCACCCGTGATGCCGAGACACACTGTTCTTTGTAACCTGGTGAGTGGCGCTTTGCACGAGGCAAGCTTTGTTCTTGGCCACCACACTATGCTGCCGTATGTGATAATAGGTATTATCATTGTCCGGTACAGCCATCGTATCACTTTGGGCTTTAGCCCCCAAGTTTTACCGTAGGTAGAACGACACATGCCGAACACTCGTAAGGCCTTTGTCGTAATATTTTCCACATGAGTTTTCCACCTGAGTTCTTTATCAAGCGTTACACCCAGATATTTAACTTCGGTGGACCAGGGCAGTTTTATTCCATTGAGGGAGAGCTCTCCTAGGTTTCCTAGTTGTCTCTTCCTCGTGAAGGGAATAATGACTGCTTTGCTTGGGTTGATAGAGAGGTGGTTCACTGTACACCATTCCTCTGTCATCCTCAATGCCTGTTGTAATAATCCAGACACTATGTTCGGGAATTTACCATTGACCATTATAGCTATGTCATCCGCATAGCCTACTGTGTAGAATGGTCCGGTATTGAGCTTGGTTAGTAGCGAGTCTACTACCAAGCACCACAATAATGGTGACAGCACTCCGCCTTGCGGACAACCTCTTGTTGTTTTTGCACTAAGTCTGTCTCCCATTAGTTCCGATCTGACTGTTCTGCTTCTCAGCATATAGTCAATCCAGTTGCACGTGGTATCATTGATGCCATGTTCCTTTGCAGCAGTGCGTATGGACTCAAATGTTGTCTTGTCAAAGGCTCCCTCTATGTCGAGGAAAGCCCCGACACATATTTCTTGTCCCTCTAGCGCAGCCTCGGCTCGACTCGCAACATAGTGCAATGCCGTTTCCGTAGATTTGCCGGGGCTGTAGGCGCATTGTAGTTTATGTAGGGGGAATAATTTCAGAGGACCCTCTCTTAAGTACCTGTCTACCAGTTTCTCCAGAGTTTTCAAGAGAAAGGATGATAGACTAATGGGCCTGTAAGCTTTAGCTTCTTCATAAGTCGGTCTACCCACCTTCGGTATAAAGGTGACTTTGACCTCCCTCCATGCTTTGGGTACGTACCCAAAGGCTATGCAGGCTCTGTAGAGCTTACTCAAATGGGGTATCAAAACAGATGCCCCTTCTTGCAATAGTATTGGGTAGATGCCATCTGGACCAGGGGATTTGAGTGGCTGGAAGCCCGCTATGGCCAGCTTCAGTTTATTTTCATCTACCACTTTCTTTGCCGTGAGCCAGTTATTTTTGGACGTGTGCCTTGTAAGCTCGTCCCTTGTGACTGGTTCCTCTTCATCGCTATCGCGCAGTATACATTCTGGGAAGTGGGTCCTAAACATCACGCCCAGAGTGTCCTGTCCAGTTTCCGTGAGTTGCCCATTCTCATCCCTTACAGATGCTAGTGGGTTTGTCTTGGTCATGGACATTGCTTTGCACAACCTCATCCCATTTGGCAGAGTTTCGATAGAAGTGCAATGCTGCCGCCAATTAGTTCTTCTGGCCTTGCGTACCGCCGTGTTATACCTTGTTAGCATGCTATGATAGCCGGAAAAATCCTTCCTGGCTTTTGCATCATTAAAGGCCTGTCGTGTTTCCTGACGTATTTTGGCTATTTCAGGAGTCCACCATGGTACCTTTTTGCCAAAGGCCTTCTTCTCTGGGCAGTTATCTTCCCATGCACCGATGATGCCTGCCTTGATTCTGTCCGCTTCAAATTCTATATCCAGTATGGAATTGAGCTTACCTTTAGGGCTCCCCAAATTTACTTTGAGGTCCCTCCTGTATGAGTCCCAATTTGTATACCTTGGGTTTCTCCTTCGTCTAGTTTCGGCTTCTCCCGCCGTCCTAAACCTAAAGCATATATAATTATGGTCAGACAAAGAGATTTCGTCCGATACATGCCAATTTTCAATATGAGCGCTGGCCCTGTTTGAGGCCAGCGTAAGGTCAATAACTTCAGTCCTCGCAGAAGTTCTAAAAGTAGGTTTATTGCCTACGTTAAGGATTTGTAAAGAAGAGCTTACCACAAAGTCCAACAAATCCTCCCCTCGTTTGTTGACATCCGAGCTGCCCCAAACGACGTGGTGTGCGTTCGCATCGCAACCAAGTATCAGGTCAAGGTTCTTTTGGTTGCCGTAATCAACCAGTCTTCTGATTAGTGGTGTTACTGGTTCTTTTTGTTCATATGGGAGATAGGCAGAGACAAGGATGATTCTCCTTTTCTCTGTTCCCGTCCCCACTTGGATCAAGGTTGTTGTGAGATCCCTGTAACAGAAAGTACGTAAGGGCATTGCCTCTACACCGCCCCTGATATAGATGCAAGTCCTCGCGTCATTAGTTGGACAGTCATAGAGCACCATGCCTCCTGTCCCACCTAAGCCTTTTATAGTCCCCTTATACAGATAAGGTTCCTGTATCAAGGCAACGTCGTATGTGTTAAGCTTCAGTTGCCGAGCCAGAAGGGCAGTAGCGGCTCTGCAATGATGCAAATTAATTTGTACACACCTTAGTCCCTCCATCTTGGATGATTTTGATGGGTCTGTGTTGATATGGGAGGGCCTTAGTCTTGAGGCCCCTCCTCCATCGCCTGGCTCTCCTCGAGAGTAGTCGGCGACTCGATTCCCAGGGTGTCGAAGTCCCCGAGGATGTCATCCTCGTGGTCTGTCTCCGACGCCCTGGTCCCAATCTCTGTTGCCTGCGCTGCGCCGTCAGCAGAGATTTCTTCAATGGCCTCCCCATGTTGTGGTGGTCCATCCTCGGAGGGCTCCACTTCTGCTTCCGCAGCAGGCGCCTCTCCCTTGTCTTCTTCCAGGAGCTTGAACGAGTATCGTTCAATCCCTCCTGGAAGAGAGTAGCCCGCGGCCTTGATGACCCCAGCGGACACCCCGTCCATGAGGACGATACGACGGATGCCGGTCTGCTCAGTGAGCGTATTCACGACCTTCCAGTCGTTCGTCCTCAAGGTAGGGTTGAGTCGCTGGAGCAATCGAATGGCCCGGGCAGAGTCTTGCAACGCCAAGTTGCGACTCTTCCATGCCATTTTGACTGGCTTTGGAAGGTCCCTGGCGTCAACAACCTTGAGTTTCAGGGCACCAAGTTCCACATTGTGGATGGCACCCCGAAACCAGTTGGCTGCATCAGAGTCGTCGCAGGATACATGAATTGCACCTGCGACGACTCCGGGAGCAACCGTTAGGACAGGCAGAGGATCCGGCGCCACTTCCAGTTTCTCAATTATGAGCTCCTGGATCGGCACCAAGTCCTCCGCCTTCAAGTACTCCTCCGGGTACTTGACTGTCACGACAGCGAGTTTCACAGCCGCCACCGCATCCCTAAAGGATCCGGTTGAAGATGATTGCCCTTGGGTCTTCATCCTCTTGGCCGCCATGTCCCCGCTGTCCCCGCTGAGAGCAGCACGCGGTCTCTTTGATGGGCCCTCCGTAGGAGTCCCCTCCAGAGCCGCCTGCTGTCTCAGCTTTTGGCGCTTTTTCCTGCGCGCCCCAGATCGTCCAACCGGAAGCCAGCCTGATTCATGCTGGCCGCCGAGAGACGACGAGGTGCTGTCTTTGCCGGTCGCGTCCGGGGCCGCAAGGTCCGAGGTCATACGATCTCTAACGCAAGCGTCCCGTATCGCGCCAGCTTTGGCAGTACCCTTATGCCCGGTGGGCTGGTTTGCAGTTCCGCCCTTCGGTGGTCCCGCAGCAGTGCCGGCCCTCGACAGTGCCGCGACAGTCCCGTCATTTGACAGTCCCGCCACAGCCCCGCCTTGAGACGATCCCACTGCAGTAACACCTCTGGACGTTCCTGCGGAAGATGCAGTCCCGGCTTGCGCCGGTCCCGCCGTCTGGTGTGCAGTTCCGCCCTTCGGTGGTCCCGCAGCAGTGCCGGCCCTCGACAGTGCCGCGACAGTCCCGTCATTTGACAGTCCCGCCACAGCCCCGCCTTGAGACGATCCCACTGCAGTATCGCCTCTGGACGTTCCTGTTAGGATAGGGTAGGTACGTAGCCAGTTGACGGGAGCGAAGCCACGTGGGACAGCTAGTCGCGAGATAAAGATAGATTGGGATAAGGGGCTGAAGTGGAACAGTTGACAATCGACATCTGAGGTTCTAAGCCACGCCCACTGTCATCGATAGCTTAGTGGCAAACTTAATATGGCACTAAAAGTGTTTGAAAAATAAATATACAAGGCCGACCACAGAGGCCCAGATCATAAACGGACTCTTCCAATGATTTTTAGAAAAAACATTACCGCGCAAGTTCTTATTTCAAACTTACGTCTAGTATCTGACAGACCGTGAAGTTAACGTTAGTTTCAGTTGAAAACCAGCGTCAGGCAACTCTCAGTTGTCTGGCATTTTGCTGAACTGGACCTTTTTCGCGCAGCCGCAGGGCACACTATGTATTTAATTGTTTTAAAATTAAGTTCCCTTTTATTTGTACCTACATTGTGTGTATCTGTGTGTGTCAAATAAACTAGTTTCTTTCTCAAAGATTTCATTATAATAATTATTCTACTAATAGAAAGCTTCACTTTCTATCTTCTAAGTATCAAAGGTTACTTTTCATCTCGAAAAAATACACGGTTACAGAAATTTATAGGCCATATTGCTCTGAGACGTGGTCGCTTACAATGGGCCTCATCAGAAAGCTTACAGTCACTCAAAGGGCAATGGAGAGGGCTATGCTCGGCGTTTCCTTGCGTGATCGAATCAGAAATGTTGAGATCCGTAAGAGAACCAGGGTTACCGACATATCCCGAAGAATTGCCAAACTTAAGTGGCAGTGGGCAGGCCACATTGCTCGCAGAACGGATGGCCGATGGGGCAGAAAGGTTCTGAAGTGGCGACCGCGAACCGGAAGACGTTGCGTTGGAAGGCCTCCCACCAGGTGGACTGATGACCGGTCAATTTGGCGACGCTTGGGGGAGGCAACTAAACTAGATGGCTACATGTACACACAATTCAATAGAATTGTGTGTAAAATTAACATTTTCTGGAATTGAATATAAAAATTGTATGTTCTTGTTTAATCAACTCTCCTAAGTACAAAATTATGGAATATTGGGCTCTTAATTCATATTTCAAAGATGTTTTGAATGGATCATTTAAAATTGATGCCAATAGATTGCGCATTTTAAATTTCTGAGGCATGACACATTTTGGTGCAAAAAAACTGTAAAAACGTGCAAGAAAATACTATAAAACGAACCTTTACTGTATATAATAAAAAAATATTCACGAACCTAGTAAACCCTTTTTCTTGCAAGTCGCTGCTAACACCATCTATTGCTGTGAATCAGGATCGAACGCGATTGATGTACTTACAAAAATAACAAGATTAATCAGATGAAAACCGCTAGTTACGTCGGCACGGTTTCTTTGTATGGGATGAGGCATCTGTATGCTAGTATTATATTATCTGTGGTAAAGTTATGTCTAAAACGGACAAAACACGACAATCACACCAAAACCGCTGGGCATATTTTAATGGAATCGACACCATCTCAAAGGCAATTTAATTATCTACATTTGGATCTGAGGCTTTTTTTTAAAGTCATAGAATAATAAGGAAAGTAAAGTAACCAAAATTTGGGTCACGCGGGTGTGAAACAAGTGCGCATTTTGTTCCCTCAAGGTCGTTGGCGCTAGTCGTCGTCTCAAACAAATTTTGTGGTCGGCTCGTGCTCGGCTCGTCTAGCATAGACGCAGCTTTACCGTATAGACATCTCAGTTTTATTTAACTACCCTCGTGTTTACCGACTTTCCTGAGCTAGTTTATTTAAATCCGATTAGTGAATGATTGATTATTGGAAAATAAACTCTGAAGGAGCTTTAGTTTATATCGGCAGGATATTGAAAATAGTTTAAGTTGTATTAGTTAATTGAGTCTTACTATAAGCTGATTAAGGAAAACTTCGTGCCAATATTGCCGTAAAGGATTTTAAATCAAAATTAATTCTTCATATTCCCATAACGAATGACTAGTATACTCAGCAGAGTCTAGTTGACTAATTCTTTTACACGATGATTTAAACGTAAAATTATTAATTTACTGGCTTCTGCCAGCGACTTCAATGCAATTAAAAAATATACCAAGGGAACTTACTACCGAAATAAATAGTACCTATTCTATGTCCTTATCTAGGCCGGGCAATGCAAGGTCTACCCACAAAGGATTTATTAAATAATTTTGCACTTATATGTATTAGTTTATAAACCACCTTTGTGGAAGAGAAAATAAATATTTATGGTATGTTATGTTCATTTAGGTATGTATAATATTAGTTGGCTACCTATGAGATATGAGTAACTAAACCACGGTACTGATATCTATAAAGTATTTTGACTCGACCCTGTCCTTGAAATATTTACCTACAGTCGCGCGGTACACCATCGGTAAAATGTACCTAGAGTTTACCGCATTCGAGGCGATACCTACGTATGACTCGCGTTCCGATATGAATTTAGAATACTGTATATATTACCGTGACTAAACTCTGGCTATCCATCTAACATCAGAATTCGTTGAATATTTAAGTTAGACTATCATGTTTTACTTGCAGTATCAACGACCATAGCCAGCTTTAATTTGTTCATCTCACTGTTTTTATCGCAACCGTGCAACAAAGTGACAATTTTAAGGTTCCCCTAGTTGACGGCACGAACTATTTTGTGCGTGGGGTTAAAATGCCTGCTATCTCATCCGAAAACACGTGCGAAAGAGACAGATTCTGTAATGAGCAGTAAGAATCTAGTTCGCGTACGAATTAGCACTTTTTCAAGTTTGTAGCGAAATGGATGATGATTTAGGACAAAAACAAGCGCGCGAAATTTTATAAACTGACCATTTGGAGTCTAGATATCATGAAAAAACGACTAAATGAATATTTTCAAAATAAAATTATTTAATTGTTGAATTACTAATCTATCCTTGTATGGAGGCCGTTTTGCAATTTTCCTTCTTCTTATTGTATTTATTGCCGCCCAAAGGTGCGTTAAAATTAGTGTTGAAATATGTAACTTTCGACGCTCATAACTTTCAAATATATTTCTTTTTACTTTTTTGTTTCCATACAGGGTTAGATAATGATGAGACAAATTGATATATGTTTTTATTTTGAACGTACATCGTCAAACAGTGGAGTGATCCATAGACTACGTTTGTATGGAAGAATTATCGACTAGAGTAACCTTAAGGAACCTAACTTCTGCATTGTAAAGACCATGCTAAGTAAGTTATACCTAGACTAGAGGTGGAAGCTTTGAGGTAAATATTTCAACATTTAATTGCCACTCATGTGTCAGAGCAGGCACAAACTAACGACCTGACATAGCTACAGCACCGGCTTCCACCACACAATAAATGAGCCAGGATTAACAACCATCCCTGACTGCGGGTGGCAATTAAATGTTGAAATATTTACCTCCTAGCTTCCACCTCTAGTCTATTTTAACACAGAACTACATTTAAAATATGTATAACTAACTGGAGATAAGTTTAAATGAAACTATAACCAAATTTAGTAGTTTTTCTCGAATATTCTGTCACTGCTAAGCAAAGATCTTTCTTTTATCTTTAATTTTGCCGGGTGTTTCGCCTTCTCTGGCCAATCTCAATAAAGGCTTCTTATCTAAGTCGTGACGCTATCACTTCCCACCTCCCACCCCTCCGCGTGGCTGTCTTGTCCCATCTTCCATTGTGAATTCTGCATCTGCATATTATAATCCATCAAAAAAATAACATGTAAAAAGATGCCAGTCTCGCAATGCAGTTCCTCTACCGCAACGAGTTGTGAGATCTAATGTAAACCAAGTCGGTTAATTTATTCAGTACCTACCTATGGAAGCATCTATCCAACAAGTTTGTCGTAATATATTGTTTCCTAATTAGTTATATGATTTTAATTTATAATAAAAATATATTGTAGTGACCGTATCTCTAAGTTTTCTTCATTTCTTTTATAAATATGTAGAATGAATTTGTTATGGGACGGAAACATAATTATGAGACCAAAAACCTCTGTGACAAATGGACAAAAAGTGATATTGAAAAGGTTCTGATTTCCTTTTCAGCCAAATGTCATCCTTAAAACCCAAAAGTATTGTATCTTTGGAAATAAGATTCCATACATTCCAACATAATAAGAGGAATACGGCGGGCACAACAAAGTTCCCGGAACTCAAGTAAGTACCTAAGTTAAATAGAAAGCAATTTAATGAGGGATAACATAATTGCCATAATGAAGGTAAAAACACGCTGTCGGATATAGGAACCGTACTTTTTTAATATTTAAAGGTAACACAACAGAATAAGGATAGGGAACACCTCGATTGTGCTTCTTTTTTGTAAGCCAAAGACGGATTGAATGCGTTAATTCGACGTACCTACTAAAAAACAACACCTTAGTACGAGTTTTTGTACATATTCACGTAAACTTTAATTTGAGGATACTGATACTGAATAAGATCAGTGTGCTTAGTGCGAGTTTTTTAACGTACTCACTCGTGATATCGTAAACGATCTCTTATGTCAAAATGTATACAAAAAAAAACCTGCCGAGTGCGAGTCGGAATCTCGCACGAAGGGTTCCGTACCATTATCGCAAAAAACGGCCAAAAAATCACGTTTGTTGTATAGGAGCCCTACTTAAATATTTATTTTATTCTATTTTTAGTATTTGTTGTTATAGCGGCAACAGAAATACATCATCTGTGAAAATTTCAACTGTCTAGCTATCACCGTTCATGAGATACAGCCTGGTGACAGACGGACAGACAGACAGACAGACAGACGGATCGCGGAGTCTTAGTAATAGGGTCTCGTTTTTACCCTTTGGGTACGGAACCCTAAAAAAAAGAGGTTTTGCCTTGCCGTGACCAGACGGTGCTTATCCAGTTTCAATACAAATTGTAGTTTACGTTAACGCGATTGAGCGTGAATAAAAACTCGCACTAAGGCCTCTGGTGACAATGAAATGAAAGAAATATAAATATACTGTATAAATTAACGTGAGTGAACTTTTACGCAAAAGCAATCATGTACCTACCTAAATGGAACAAGGCCCTCTGGACGAAACTTTTTGATCTCTCACTGCTCTGAAGTTTGTCTATACCTCTCCCGAAACATTCTGCACCTTTGATACGCTTCAGTGAACTAAGTGTTCACTTAAAGTCCCTTTTACTTGTACGTATCTCGTGTATGTCATCTGCAAGTTACCGTTAAAGATTTGGTCGAGTGAGAATAAAATTCTTCTGCCATTGAGAACCATGTGCACTTTACATTTTGCACAAAATGAAAACTGAATTGAAATCCTCAATTCAATTTATGAAGTGCAATAAAACTTGCTTTTTATTGAGGTCTCGATATTTGGAAGGTTCTCAGACTTGCTTGATTAAAATATAGCTGATGCTAACAAACGATTTAAATAAATGAAATGCAGAAATAAAATTGCTTTTACAGAGCGATCTTGGCAAAGAATTGTTTTTTTTATTATTATTGCTCTAAAATGGTCTTGTATAAAGATCTATTATTTAAATCATTAGCTTTCCAAGTTTCTAGAGGATGACTTTACGTATAAAATCATGGTGTCCCAAACGCTTCTCTTACAACTTTGACTATTGAGACCCTCTCAGCCGCTAGACAAAATATTGGGCTTCTATAATAAATGCACCTGTCCCTTAATACACGAAGTACGCTATCTTGGTACTTTATATACTAGTCACATCATCAAAATCAATGCACGCCCCTCCATCCCTGCTTTTGTTCCAGGCGTCCCGCAGGGAGCGATGTTGGGACCGGTCCTTTATTCACGATATAACTGGCGTTACATGAATTCGCACTCAAGACTATTGCGAATCTATGTTATGATATTGTTGTGTTGGGATCGGTCATTGACCTGTCCTCTTTCACTATTTTCCGTAAGTGATAGTTCGTGTAATGGACGTACGATTGGGATTATCCGCGACACGTTTACGTTTGTTGACAAAGTAGAGAACCTAGTTTTTGGAACTTGTAATTGGAACGTGCCAAAAAGCTAGAATAGTTATAGGTAGTAGTAGTATGAACTCTATTTCTTCTCTGATATTGGTGTTTTTGGTACAAATTTATTTTCAGAAAAGTAAGTTATTTTTCGCTTTGTAGTGTTTTGTTTTGGAAGTCGGTTTAACCTTTATGTTAAAAAGTTTCATATTTTTTTCTTTTTCGCTGTTGTATGTGGCTTAATAACCAGGAAAATACGCTTTATTAAGGATAAGTCAATAACTATTATCATATCTTTATACGACAAATTAGAAATTACATGAGAAGCACCAGCTTTCAAGTAAAAAAACGAATCATCAAATAGTGAAAGTTCTGAGTAAAAAAATACAGTCGAAGTCGACAATTTTACGCTGACACTGTTAAAGCCAGACAAAGCACTGTTACGAGCAAGACAAAGCATAATATAAATAGTCATTTCTACTAATTCATTCCAAGGAAGAAGGATCTAAAACACGTACCATTAGGTTGGTTATTTTCATTAAAAACATAATTGTACTTTATAGGTCCTTTATTCTCATTAAAAGGTTTAATGGTCTTGGTGCAAGAACCATTAGTAACTGCCATTAATTTTCCAAGATTCTAAAGGAAGCTTCCTTGAAGCCATTGACGACAGCGAAAGATTTTAAAAAGTATAATATAAATACTGTTGATATTTTGTAACCATTCATGAAAGGACAACGAGATAATGACTATCATAAAGACTAAAAGGTAGCGCATGTCAGCCCTACCTAACTATCGCGTGATCGTACCAAACATTATAGACATTTCGCTTGCTAAAAGAATGCCCCAAATAATGAATTAAGAATTTGGAGTTAGGTCAAAATCAAAAAAAAAAAATTTCTTTATTCAATTAGGCCATTAAGTGGTACTTTTGATCGTCAAAAATTTAAATTAAAAGTTATAGTAATTGATTCTACCGTCGAAGAACGGAAAAGAAACTCCACAGTTACTATATAAAAAAAATATATTTTACAAGTATTTGGTTACATCATTTTGTTGAAAAAATACATATTATGTGAGCACGATGTAAAAAAAAGACGTGAACGTAAAAGCGTCTAGAGTAAAACAAATAATTAAAAAATACAATAAATAGGTAATTTAAAAAAAACTGTTTTACAAAAATACAACCGACTTCAAAATAAAAACACTACAAAGTGAAAAATAACTTAAATTTCGGAAGTCGGTGTTCCTGCTTTTGTTCTTCGTTTTTTTTTGACACCGACTTCCGAAATTTAAGTTATTTTTCACTTTGTAGTGTTTTTATTTTGAAGTCGGTAGTATTTTTGTAAAACAGTTTTTTTTACTTTTTAGTTGTGGTTCATAATATACCAGTTCTATAGGCTAGGTACGGTTAATAATACCGGCCCATTGTGCTGCTCGATGAGGTGGGTAAGCTCTTTGAAAGAGTAATTTCAGACCGCCTCGTTGGGCAGCTGGTGCGGGTAGGGCCGGATTTGGCGGAGGGCCAGTTTGGCTTCCGCAGGGGGCGCTCTACGGTGGACGCCATCATGCGCGTGCGAGCCCTCACGACGGGGGATGCAGTGGCCCGGGGTGGGGTCGTCTTGGCGGTGTCTCTAGACATCGCCAATGCTTTCAACACCCTGCCCTGGAGTTGCATCAGGGAAGCACTCCGGTATCACCGGATGCCGCCCTACCTCTGTCGCGTGGTCGAGGCCTATTTGACGGACAGAGCCGTCATCTACCCCGGTCACCAGGGAGAGTGGAACCGGCGAGAGATGTCGTGCGGTGTCCCACAGGGATCGGTCTTGGGGCCGCATCTGTGGGACATCGGGTACGACTGGGTGCTGCGCGCCGACCTCCCTAACGGCGTCAGCGTAATTTGCTACGCTGACGACACGCTGGTCCTGGCGCAGGGGAGGTCGCACCAGGCGGCGGCTGAATTAGCGACACGCGGGGTTGCAACAGTCGTTGAGAGGATCCGGCAATTGGGACTCGAGGTGGCCCTGCACAAGTCCGAGGCCATGTGTTTTCATGGTCCTCGGAACGCGCCACCACCGGGTTCCCAAATAACGGTAGGAGGGGTTCACATCGGCGTCGGGTCGACGATGAAGTACCTGGGAATCGTCCTCGACAGCCGGTGGAATTTCGTGGAGCATTTCCGACGTTTGGCTCCCAGACTGGAGCGGGCCGGGGCTGCCCTCAAGTGACTCCTGCCCAATCTAGGGGGTCCAAACGCCTCCTGCCGGAGGCTCTACGCGGGGGTCGTGCGGTCCATGGCCCTTTACGGCGCACCGGTGTGGGCGCATTCCCTGAGGCGGCGACCAGCCCGCTCGTTGAACGCGTCTCAAAGGGTCATGGCCATCCGGCTGGTCCGAGGATACCGCACGGTCTCCGGTGAGGCGGCGAGCCTCCTTGCCGGATTGCCGCCATGGGATCTGGAGGCAAAAGTCCTCACGCACATTTGGGAGTGGCGCGAGGACGCGAAACGCCGGGGCGAAACTCCGCTGCCACGACAAATCGCGGCTTGGCGAACAGAGCTCCGGCAGGATCTCATGGCGTCATGGAGAGAGCGACTGTCGCAACCCAGTGCTGGGCACGCCACAATTGCGGCGATAAGGCCCCTATTTGAGGAGTGGCTTGAGAGGCGCCACGGCGTCCTCAGCTTCCGCCTTACGCAGGTCCTCACCGGACATGGCTGTTTCGGGAGGTTCCTGTTCAGGATAAGGCGGGAGGAAACGCCCGGGTGTCACCATTGTGTGGATCGCCCGGAGGACACGGTGGAGCATACGGTGGAGGTCTGCCCCGCTTGGGCGGAGCACCGCCGTGTCCTCGTGGAGTCGATCAGCGGTGGCGACCTCTCGCGTCCGGCCCTGGTTCAGGCCATGCTACGGAGCGAGAGGGCATGGGAAGCTGTCTCCTCCTTCTGCGAAGCAGTAATGCTCGCGAAGGAGGAGGCGGAACGCGTGAGGGAGACGCAACGGAGACGCCCTCACGCCCCTAACCACCGCAGGAGACGCACTGGGCGTCGAAAGTCGCAAGCCGATTCCCGGCCACCGTAGGCGCGGGCTTGCGGACGGCGAGTAATGGGTAGCTCGCTGTCCGATAAGGACCAAACCCGAGTCGACGGCGCGTAGTGTCCCACGCGCGCCTCAAAGAGATGTCAGCAAAAAATTGACGGGGTCTGACAGGGCCGATGCCTGTCTGGGTCGCGGATAAATTTGAAAAAGAGTTACCGCGGCCCTGGCTCAAGCAACTGAAGGAACACGGGTGGGTTTCAGTCAGTAAAAGTCTGACACGCACTTCCGCTTCACCCAGAGCGGGAGAAGTCATTGGATGATTTCCCACCCAAAAAAAAAAAAAAAAAGGTACCTATAATACCCAAAGAAAAGACAAAATAGATTAACCTAATAACATGAAACTTAAACAAAACCCATGGAATGAACATGGGTGAACTGTTCACACCTGAGTACCTTTTTAGAGCGTACCAGTGTGATGTTATGTTATGAAGTGGTGTAAACAATAAACAGAATAGCTATAGCAGCTATCCTGAGTGATTTGCCGTAATTTTTTGAAGAGTTCTGATGAATATCTCCGAAGTTCTTCACCAGATCTTGAAGAAAATTAAATGGGACCAGACGACAAGCACCAGCTTTCAAATAAAAAATAAGAATCATCAAAATCAGTTCACGCAGTAAAAAGTTCTGAGGTAACAAACATAAAAAAAAAAACAGTCGAATTGAAAACCTCCTCCTTTTTGGGAAGTCGGTTAAAAACAGGCCAAGGCAGCTAACTTATGGCCAATCCCAACAGATGGCGCCTGTTCACGAACATGACACATGGATCGGCACTACTCAGCTCAACCAACATGTAGGGCACTGAATGATCCAACATATGTGCCACCATCAGAAAGACATTGAGAGAACATGACCCACTATTAACTGCCAGGGCACACACAAGTCGAACGACATATAGGTACAGTAAATAGTACAATGATAAGGTGGCACAATGAGTATTTGTCAAAGTCTACATTAGGCTTGACATCTGTCAAAATTTGGCATTAGAGTAGTGTTTGTTTGACACGTTCAAAAATGAATTCAGTATAGAATTGTCTTTGTCTAGAGGAGTTTTTGGCGGGATTTTTTCGAGTGAACTTCAGCGGCTGTTAATATTATTTGCAATTTGATTCCTAGTGGATATTGTGATATAAAAGTGGTGTAGTTTTGTGTCTCAACTGTCTACGCAACTGGACAATATGTGAAATCATTGACAGAAGCGATCTCGGTGTAATGCAGCGGAGAATTTTATTGTAGTATTGACTACCTCCGCAAAGCTTACTGGGAAGGCTGACTCGATACAATTTGCTACCAAATACTCCAAAAAACATTAGAATACGTTACATCCGCATTCTAATGCATACTAAAGAATTCAAGAAAAATACTGATGACTAGGCAGCATGGTCTCAGACCTTAGCCTGTTCCGTAAGGAACAAAAAAAAAAAAAAAGGGGTTTTTGGCGGTATTTTTTCGAGTGAACTTCAGCGGCTGTTAATATTATTTGCAAATTGATTCCTAGTGGATATTGTGATATAAAAGTGGTGTAGTTTTGTGTCTCAACTGTCTACGCAACTGGACAATATGTGAAATCATTGACAGAAGCGATCTCGGGATAGTGGAGCGGAGAATTTTATTGTAGTATTGACTACCTCCGCAAAGCTTACTGGGAAGGCTGACTCGATACAATTTGCTTCCAAATACTCCAAAAAACATTAGAATATGTTACATCCGCATTCTAATGTTACTAATGAATTCAAGAAAAATACTGATGACTAGGCAGCATGGTCTCAGACCTTAGCCTGTTCCGTAAGGAACAAACAAAAAAAAAAAAAAAAAAAAAAAAATGTCTTTGTCTAGAGCTCCAGGATCATTGTCACTCTTATTTTAATAACTGAGTTTTTAATAACTTCACATCTTAGAGACTATTAATAAAAAGACCACCAAGATTACAATTATTTTGCCACAATGAAACCGTCCCTAATTAATTATTAAAGGTTTTTTAATATCTAATAAATATTAATAAAACGTTCATTAATAATGCAAAAATCATATTTTTTATTAAAATAGCTTTGAACGGTTAATTTTACTTTGTGAAATCCTTTTTACAATTAACTAGGTTGAATGAGGGCGCGGTCCCAGAGAGAACTCTAGTGTCTAAATGTGAACTATAACCTAGATAGTTACACAGAATATCGGTTAGTTAGTTAGCAGGCTTCGGGATGAATTTCATCGCCAAAACGCACTACTACATTTCCGAATGCGTAACAGACAATGCAACAGCGCCGCCATCTGACGGCGGGTGGCAAAAACATTCAACTCGAGATTCAATGCCGGCCGGCTCAAATTCACTTGCGCGATGGAAAACTATCGTGATTTAAGACTAAATGGACAAGTGTGGTGAGCACCCGACTCCAAGCAGTGTTCCAAGTTTTCTGTAAGTAACTTAATACCTCAAGAAGACCTCAAGAAGCTCATTCAAGTAGGCCAATATAAGCTATCAACGTGACAATCACTGGCTAATATTTTAATAGTTTCAGCTATTTGTGAGCTACAAACTATAATAATTCAAATCCTTTTTGCATATCACACGCGGTCACAATGGCAAGCTTATAGCTAAATAGTAAGCTTTTAATTCACCGCATCGTCACTAGACTTCTAGTCTCAAAGTAGATATCAATACTAAAACAATTATATACCATGACATTATTCGCCAGTAAACGAGCAGGAATTTTAGTAGTTAATATTGTCAGAAAACTAGTGAACTCGTATATTGCCATTTCTGCTTTACTTTTTAAATTAATTTTCATTACTCATACTCTGAAAGTAGGTCTTAAGTTGCCTGAGGAGCGGGTTGAAAGTAATACTTTTCAGCCCTAGGGAGAATCGCTTTCAACTGACAGCTGTCAAATTATTTAAAAAAAAACTAGTTCCTTTTCACATATCTATTGAACCATGTTCCAACTTTCTATACAACCACGAAGTAAAATTGAAATAACTTAAAGTTAAGTATTGATTAAAGAATATATATTTTTTAAATAACTTTATTATAATTTAGTTTCAACAATTTCTTTAAAATAACTTAGATTTGGGCAAAATATTTACCATTTTTTCAATGATGAAAATAAAAATAATGGCTGAATAGCAGGCCGGCCACAGAAAAAAAAACAAACAAAATAGGCGGGAAAGCGGCAATCATTTTTTCTTTAGCTAATTCATGTACTTATTTAGTCCCTCGAACTATTGGCGTCCTCACTTCGTTCCGGGCGCCAAACCCCGTCTCGGGACTAAATAAGTTACTTTCACCCCTAGGATAACAATGTACTATTACAGTTTAGCTCATTCTGTACTATAAAATGGCTCCGAAGTTAGTACCTAAATTAGTATTTATAGCTCTCAATAGAATCGTGCCCTAAACTACTGTAATTGTAACTGCCTGTTATTATAATTAAGAATGTATTTTCTCACCTCTCTCTTTGTGTGCTTATTAAGGCCGTACTCTGACCAAAAAATTAGCATGAGATATGAGCATTCCTATTGGCCTAGCGGCACTGGTGGCGCATGAATTACGGTAGTCAATACGCCAAGATTTTAGAATAAAATCTTTATAAAATCGAATATTGGTATTTTGAAAAAAATAAAACTTACAAAATGTTCGTTATCAGATTGTCTATTCATTAGTGTTAGTATAAAAAATAATTAATGAACACTTTACGAGGAGATGCATCAATAATTATTTCACATTTTTATGGTTTTGTTGGAAGGAGATTAGTGACACATATACCACTTTAAAAAAAAAGTGTACTACCATTTTAGAATCAACATTATGTAGAAATTTAATGTATTTTTATTAATTGATATTTCTTTTTAAATAAAGAGTAGTACAGTTTTTAAGAGTAGAAAATTCGACTAGCGCGGCGTTTTGCTCGGGGAGGCGCCTTAAGGGTACACTAGTCGAAAAAAATTCCATACAAACGTAGTCTAGGGATGATTCCACTGTTTGACAATGTACGTTCAAAATAAAAAGTGATATCAATTTTTCTCATCATTATCTAGCCCTGTATGGAAGCGAAAATGTTAAAAAGAAAATATTTGAAAGTTATGAGCGTCAAAAGTTCCACATTTCGACACTAATTTAAACGCATTTTTGGGCGCAAATAAATACCATAAGAAGACAGAAAATTGCATAACAGCCTCTATACAGGCATAGATTAGTAGTTCAACAATGCATATAATTTTATTTTGAACAGATAGATTTAGTAGTTTTTTCATGATATCTAGACTGCCAAAGGTCTGTTTATAAAATTTCGCGCACTCGGTTTCGTCCTAGATCATTATCTATTTCGCTACAAATTTGCAAAAGTGTGTATTCGTACGCGAACTAGGTTCCTACGGCTCATCACAGCATCTATCTCTTCCGCACGTGTTGTCGGTTGATATAAAATGCATTTTAACCCCGTCGACTAGTGTACTCTTAATTGACCTAGGTTTGCTATGCTCCTTGAACTTAAGATAAAGGTACATTCTTTAAGCGAAAACAATTACCGAAATGTAACATTAATAATAATAATAATAAGTAATATCAATACCGGTCATGCCGGTATTGATGTACTCTTTCGGCATACTCAAATGGACTCAAACGGAACTCGACGCCCTGGATAGGCGGGTCCGTACACTGCTGACTGCAAATCGAATGCATCACCCACGATCGTCAGTCATGAGATTGTATATCCCGCGGAAGTGTGGAGGCCGAGGCTTTTTAAATGCCAAAAACCTCCACAACCGCGAGATATGCAATCTCAGGGAATATTTTCTACACACCGACGTAGGTATGCATCGAGATGTAGTAGCAGTGGACAAGGGACTCACCCCGCTCTCCATGGCGAATGAGAACTGGCGCAAGCCTGTAGTGCTTGAAACTAACGACCGTAGGGAAGTATGGCAGAGTAAGGAGCTTCACGGACGCTTTTTCCGGGCCCTACATGGGTCTGATGTAGACCAAGCAGCGTCCGTAGCCTGGCTGCGTTTCGGTGACCTCTTTGGGGAAACCGAAGGTTTTGTCTGTGCAATTATGGACGAAGTTATCATGACGAATAACTACCGGAGATTTATTGTGAAGGATGGCACGGTTGACATCTGTCGGGCATGTCACCGCCCGGGTGAATCGATCCGCCACATTATCTCTGGATGTTCTCGTCTAGCTAACGAAGAGTATTTGCATAGGCACAACCTTGTAGCCAGGATCATCCACCAGCAACTTGCTCTGAAATACACTCTTGTGGCATCGGAGGTACCGTACTACAGGTATGTGCCCGACCCAGTTCTCGAAAATGGCAATATCACATTGTACTGGGATCGGTCCATCATCACTGACAGGACTATTATCGCTAACAAACCTGATATAGTGGTGGTGGACCGAATCGAGAGGCGTGCAATGATTGTTGACATAACTGTCCCGCATGACGGGAACCTCGTGAAAGCCGAGAAAGATAAACAAATCAAGTATCTTGACTTGGCTCGCGAGGTTGTCGACATGTGGGATGTGGACACAGCGATCATTGTACCGATAGTCGTGTCAGCCAATGGCTTAATAGCCACGAGCCTCGACCAACATCTTAGAAGGCTCTCGTTAGGCGGCTGGGTCAAGGGCCTGATCCAGAAAGCAGTACTGCTGGACACGGCTCGTATAGTTAGGAGGTTCCTCTCTCTGGAGCCCTGACCGCCGGTAGCTTGGACCCTGTTCCCGATACCGGTGGGCCTCTATTTTTTATATTTTTAAATGTTTTTGTTTTTTAATTTATTTTATAAAAATATTTAAAAATGTAAATAATAAGAAAACTGATTAATAAAGGAAATAATAATAAAAAAACCAAAAACCAAAAACCTCCACAACCGCGAGATATGCAATCTCAGGGAATATTTTCTACACACCGACGTAGGTATGCATCGAGATGTAGTAGCAGTGGACAAGGGACTCACCCCGCTCTCCATGGCGAATGAGAACTGGCGCAAGCCTGTAGTGCTTGAAACTAACGACCGTAGGGAAGTATGGCAGAGTAAGGAGCTTCACGGACGCTTTTTCCGGGCCCTACATGGGTCTGATGTAGACCAAGCAGCGTCCGTAGCCTGGCTGCGTTTCGGTGACCTCTTTGGGGAAACCGAAGGTTTTGTCTGTGCAATTATGGACGAAGTTATCATGACGAATAACTACCGGAGATTTATTGTGAAGGATGGCACGGTTGACATCTGTCGGGCATGTCACCGCCCGGGTGAATCGATCCGCCACATTATCTCTGGATGTTCTCGTCTAGCTAACGAAGAGTATTTGCATAGGCACAATCTTGTAGCCAGGATCATCCACCAGCAACTTGCTCTGAAATACACTCTTGTGGCATCGGAGGTACCGTACTACAGGTATGTGCCCGACCCAGTTCTCGAAAATGGCAATATCACATTGTACTGGGATCGGTCCATCATCACTGACAGGACTATTATCGCTAACAAGCCTGATATAGTGGTGGTGGACCGAATCGAGTGGCGTGCAATGATTGTTGACATAACTGTCCCGCATGACGGGAACCTCGTGAAAGCCGAGAAAGATAAACAAATCAAGTATCTTGACTTGGCTCGCGAGGTTGTCGACATGTGGGATGTGGACACAGCGATCATTGTACCGATAGTCGTGTCAGCCAATGGCTTAATAGCCACGAGCCTCGACCAACATCTTAGAAGGCTCTCGTTAGGCAGCTGGGTCAAGGGCCTGATCCAGAAAGCAGTACTGCTGGACACGGCTCGTATAGTTAGGAGGTTCCTCTCTCTGGAGCCCTGACCGCCGGTAGCTTGGACCCTGTTCCCGATACCGGTGGGCCTCTATTTTTTATATTTTTAAATGTTTTTGTTTTTTAATTTATTTTATAAAAATATTTAAAAATGTAAATAATAAGAAAACTGTTAAATAAAGGAAATAATAATAAATTTATTTTCTCATCACAAATGTTGAAGGTACAGAAAATACTTAAACTAATACAAAAAATGAAAACATTTGTGAGAGACTGGTGCCCGAAGAAGGTATTGAATACCTGTGTTACGGGTCACCAGGCTACCCAATTCTTACAGTTAGACCTTGTATGTAATAAATAGATCAAGCATGAACTAGGTATGTGATGATGTTAAGGTATACAATGCATAATTTATGACATTAACAAAAATGCTGATTCTAGAATGGATATAATATATATATACATATACACATGTACAGGTGCTTGTGAGTAAGTGAATGTATGTAGGTGTATGTGTGCAGGTGTATGTGAGTGTGTGCTTTCTTAGTGTGTATTGGAGTGGGTGTATGTGAGTATGTGAGAGTATGTGTGGGAAGGTGTAGGCATACGAGTGTTTGAGGGTGTGAATAGGGGTAGAGTTGAGGGTTAGCGGATAGGAATCAGCAGCCCTTCAGTTGCATGATAATCAAGAGTTTTGAGCCATTTAGATACAGTTAGTTTACAGATTGATTTACGAAGAGGGTATATTGAGAGTATTGTATTAATTTTATTATACAGGTATACTCCAAGAAAACAGTAAGAACGTTGCGAGAGACTAGTGTGGAAAGAGTCAGCAGGACAGACATTTCCTCTTCTTCGTTTATTCTGCATGAGATTTGGATCATATTTTATTTGTGTATGTTTTTTAATCAATATAGTAAGTATAAAGGTCTGCCTGACCGTTAATACATCCCAGCACTTATACAGATCAGAGGTTGGAAAACGAAAAGGTAGTCCAGCTCCAACCTTGAGAATGGCTCTTTGTGCCCTTTCCACCTCCATAAGGTACCCTCTTCCTGCCCCTCCCCAAGAGGTTATGCAGTAGTTGACAAGTGACTGGCAGAGAGCAAAGTACACCATTTTTGTAGTTTTAAGATTCGCTACATGCCTTAATGTTTTGAATATATATATTAGTTTACGGATCCTAGTAACGAGAATGTCGATGTGTGGTTTAAAAGTCAGTGTCTCATCCATATATACTCCAAGATATCTAATGGTATCCGTTCTCTGTAGGGGTGGGCAGAGGCAAGGTGAAGGGTCCAGGTCGGTACAGGTGTGAGCAATAACATTGAGAGTTGCTGGTGGAAGAAGATTTCTTCTAGTCGCAAAGGCAACATATTTAGTTTTTGAAAGGTTTAATGTCAACACATTATTTTTCAGCAATAGGCAGACCCTATCAAAACCATGTTGAGCACTTTCAAAAACGTCTTCCCAGGTCCTTCCACTAAAGAAGAGCGCTGTGTCATCTGCAAAGGATAGTAACTTTCCATGTAAAGGTTGGAGTTGACACAAGTCATTTATATAGACCAGGAAGAGGCTAGGACCTAAGACACTGCCCTGAGGGACACCGTAGTGGACAAAGAGTTCGTCACTAATCCAGTTATCAATCTTCACACGCTGCTTTCTATGCTTTAAGTAATCTCCAAGCAATTGCAAAGGGATACCTCTGACACCTATTCTTTCCAATTTGTGTACAAGCAATGGAATAGGAACCGTGTCAAAGGCCTTGGCCAAGTCTAGGAACACCGTAAGACACTTATTTTTACTGTCGAGATTAGTAACAATCTGGTTAGTGAGTTCATGAACAGCATCATCGGTCGACCTGCCAGAACGAAAGCCAGACTGGAGTGGTGAAAGGAGACTGTTAGTTTCAAGGAAGTTCATGAGGCGTTTATTGATCAGTCTTTCCAAGATTTTGGACAAAGTAGGAAGGATCGATATTGGCCTATAGTTATTAATGGAGTCCTTATCACCTCCCTTGTGTATAGGTTTGACAAGCGCTATCTTCATAGCCTGTGGAAAGACACCAGTGGAAAACGATAAGTTGCAGATGTGGGCGAGTGGAAGGCTAAGTTTTTTAGCGTAGCGCTTTAATATTTTGCCAGATATCTGATCCACTCCCACTGCTGCATCCTCCCTCAGGTCAAGTATGAGTTGTTCCACCTCTTCTTCATCAGTAGGAAGTAAGACAAGAGAGTTGGGTGATGAAGGAATAGAGGACTGGTGGATATTAGGCCGATGGACGTTACCAACAATTTTTTCTGCCATTCTCTTCCCCACACCAGTAAAGTATTTGTTGGCGTCATCAACACTGTTTTTGGGATTATCAGTTTTGATTAGGGCCGAAGAATAGTCCACTTTTTTGTTTTAGCTGCATACATTTCTTACTACTTCCCACAACTTTTTTGTGTTACTTTTTGATTTTTCAATTTCCTGCCTCTCACACAAACTTTTCTGCTTCTTTAGCAAAGCATTGCAGAAGCTCCTGTACCTTTTGTACGTTACCTCAATTGCTTCATCGGTGGGTTTTTTTTTAAGTTTTTTGTATAGGTTGTCTCTATTACGCATGCATCGCAATAAACCAGTAGTAATCCACGGTTTGTTTATTCTTTTCCTATTAGACACTCTGACTACATGAGAGTTATTCTGTATGGTCTTGCTTAGTAAAGAAATGAGCTGATTGGTGGCAGCGTTGGCATCGCTACACTCAAGAATCGGTACAAAATTAATTTCATTAATAGTATTATCTAATTCTGGATAGTTGATTCGTTTCAACGTGTATGGCTGGTAAAATTTTGTATCCAGGTTAATAGCAATGCCAACACTTTCATGATCAGTGATAGATGATGCCGCGATGAAGCAGGTTGCTTCCAGTTTTGTTTTTAACATGATATGGTCCAAACAAGTGTAGCCATGAGTGACTTTGGTATGAGCTGGTAGTATACAGTGACTAGCTAAGATGTTGAGGTATTCAAAGGAGCGCTTATCACTAGTGTTAGGAGTTATGTCAATGTTTATGTCTCCGCAAATAATTATGTTTTTGTAGTTGGAAACATTTCTAAGAAGCGCATCCAATGATGTGTTAAAATTACTCGTGTTCCTCTGACCTGGAGGAACATTTCAATAGTTTATAGCTAATCGAATATCACTGTAACTGGACCGACAGATTGCATGACCTTTAACACACCTTGCTACCTCATTCTTGCCAAAATCAATTGCATATTATACGAACGAATTTCCCAAAAACAATGTTGAAAAGAATGGTGCTGGAAACATAATTGCTACTTTAAAACTTCCTCCTAAAAAAGGGCAAATTGTCGACAAAACTCCCAGCGTTTTAAAACAAGCGCGGTTGTTCTGAAAAGTTTCGACAAAAACATTTAAGGCGCTTGGTAACTTGACGAGCAAATGTCATGAAAATTTTGGACAGACTTTAGAGCTTTGTCTTGTAAAAATGACTAATAATATTTCTTTTACTTAATAATTAAAAACATGACACTTTTCAAAAAACTATGCAATCAAAGTAGTGAGAATGAAGTGTACATGTAATTTGAAAGTAATTTGTCGGAAGTCATTGTCCCTGGTACCTCTTATTTTATCATTATGCAAACCGACTTTAGTGTTTTGCTTAAAAAGTCGGTTTACATTTTTGTCATTTTTAAGTTTTGGCACACCATCACTAAAAGTTTCTAAGTTCTATAGTAATTTACCTAAAGGATTGACAAAATTTCCATAAAACTCAATTTACACATTCGTGTTGTTTGCCGTTAAGGAATCCGGTTGAATGTTATATCTTGAAAACTGCTGAACCAAGTTTGATGAAACTTGCACTGTTCCCTAAGTTGAGAGATAATTAATCCAATATAAAAAGTTTGATCACGATCCGATAACTAGTTTTGGAGAAATGAAATTTGGCACACATAAAATAAAATATGTGAATATTGTGCAACGCCAACAATATTAAATACATAATATTATGTATTGAAATGATAATGAATCCTTTTTTGACGTCGACAAAAATCACAAACATTTGAAGTAGCAAGCGCCTTAAATCCGAAACACGCGTCGTTTCAACAAAAACCCTGCGCATCACGGATTCGCGGAATCGACGATGGAATCCCGATAAAAACGGCCTAACATTTTTATGTATCATGACAATTCAGATTTATATGCTTCGCTAGATTATCCCTACATAGCTCAGGAAATAAAGATATTTGCTGCGAAAAAAATCCTAGCTAACTACTTTAACCGAAATTATATTTTAATGATAGTAGTAATGTTGCCTGAAAGGTCTTAAAAATCTCATCACAGCAAAAAAGATACGGGCTTTCAATTGACCCAAAAATCAGTTATTACTTAATTCTCGTAAAGGTTTAATTTGACTGCAATTTGTCCTAGGGCAATTTTATTCCTTGTTAATTGTGCACAAAAAATTCCACAAGAGATTATAATGTTTATTCGTTTTCGAGATTTGAAAACCAAAACATTATTTTGTGTTTATTTTTTTTACTGTGCGCTTGGTAACTTAGGCTACCTAGTTGAATTATGTTTTTATTCTCGAGAGAGCCGTCATTGAAATTTACGTTTTCTGATATGTTTTTATGTTTTGTCAAGAATTTTGTCTATTTTGGGTAGGTATTTAAAATACGGGCAAAGAGAAATTTAAAGTTACTGACATTATACTCTATAGCAATGTTTTCCACTGACAATTCCTCAGTAGAACTACTATCTACAACAAATTTTGTTGAAGATAGTAGAATCCTCTGCTTGTTATTAGACTGCCATCCCTTATTCCTTAGCAGCATTAGGCCAGCTAATAAGCTCAAAACTACACAATAGAAAAACAACGGTCTAGACATTTTTATGCAATTACATCATAGCCCAGCTCACACCTAGCCATACAACTTCGCTTGCCAACGACAGCCCTACATAGACAATGTCTTTCAAAACGCTACTAAGCTTCCTATTGAGACATTCCAGTACAACGGAAACTATAACGCTGACAAGATAAAAACAACTTTACTCACCTATTCACAAAGCACTGAATAGATATGAAAGCTACGATATAAGCCTGGTGTATGAAGTTAGATGTTTATGCCTATTTCGCTAAGCGGATAATACTTTCGATGTCATGGCTTAGGAACAGATATGTAGGCAGTGACCTGTCACTGCAACCCGTAGTCGAGTCTATGGGCGGCAGCGAGAAGTCCTGGGGCGAGATGACTGTTTCGTAGAAGGAGGCTGCGAAGTGGGAGAGGGAGATTTCATCCGCTCACCCAATCCCCAGAAGACGCGCCGGGCGTCGGCGGAGGGCGGACAACGCCCTCTTGCAGCACTAAATTGGTCCAGGGGCGACGGACTCGGGGACTTCCGTCGCCCGCCAAACATCAGGACCCGAGGAGGCGCCGCGTAGTGTTCCACGCGCGCGACGTCGCGGGGGGAGTCAAACACCTCACTTCCCCCCAACCAGAGGTCGAGGCCCGCAGAGGCGGACCAGCACTAGCCGGGGGTTGCGGAAGTATCGTTGTTCCAAAGACCCCCGGCGTAGGTGTGTGATGGAACACTGGGGTGGTTTTAGTCAGTAGGAGTCTGACAGACCCCTCCGCCACCACACGGTGGAGGACATCCAATGAGAATTATCCAAACCGAAACAAAAAAAAAAGTTTTTTTGGCACTGTTAATCTGACTTTCGATTGGTTAGGATTCTACTGCGACTTCGCCCGCGTCATAAGTATTTTATTATCCCAAGGGAATATTATACCGGGATGAAAAGTATATGTATAATATATGTCCTAATCCAGGTTCTGGTCTATCCATATGGTAAGTTTCATCCAAATCTGTTCAGCCGCTTTTTTTTTTATACTCTATAGGCTCGCGTTTGACCACTACCTCGCCTGTTGTTAAGCGATGACGTGGTCTACGGTGAAGCACGCTTGCCTAGAAGTAACCTATTCACTCTTGACTTAAAGACCCCAAGGTTGTAGCTATCAGGGAACAAAGACCCCGGAAGGAAATTCCACTCCTTAGCTGTACGCACAATGAAAGTATTAGCAAAACGCTTTGTGCGTATGGGAGGGATGTCCACAATGTACCGATGGCGCATGGCCGTACGTCTTGTAATCCGATGATGGAAAGGGCTAGGCGGAATCAAATTGTGCAGTTCCGTCGCACACTCCCCGAAATGTAACCGATAAAAAACCGACAGGCTGGCAACTCGGCGTCGATGTTCGAGGCTCAGGAGCTTTGAGGCGACCAGTGCATCGTTGCCAATAAGCCTTTTGGCCCGTCTGTCGATCGACTCAAGTGCATCAAGCTGGTATTTGGCAGATCCATCCCAGAGGTGAGAGCAGTACTCCATGCATGACCGAACTTGCGCTTTATATAAGTTGAGCAGCTGTTCAGGCGTGAAGTACCGTCTCACCTTAGCAAGAATCGCCAACTTTTTTGCAGCTAACTGAGCTTTAGCCTCAATGAATGGACCGAAGTTGAGGGTTGATGTCAACGTAACACTGAGAAGTTCGAGATGATCCGTTATCGGCACGGTTACACCACGGAAAGAAGGAGCCGGGTGGAATTGGCTCTTTTTAGCGTAAAAAAGACACGCCTGGGTCTTCGCAGCATTGAAACTGACCAAATTGGCATCACCCCATTCGGAGACCGCCTTCAAGGACAGGTTCAAGCGTTCAACCATGGCCTCCCGGAGAGACCGAATCTGAGGCCCAGTAGCCCGTGCGCTGGACACGTATCTCTCAGCAACAGTGCTGTCGTCTGCGTACCCAAAGGTGCCGGGTTTTAGCAAATCATTAATGTGCAGCAAGAATAATGTTGCCGAGAGCACTGACCCCTGAGGGACTCCGGCGTTGATATCTAACTGACCGGACGAGCAGCCGTCGATAACCACTCGGATGGAGCGATCCCTAAGGAAGTCCCCTATCCAATCACACAGACCACTAGGCAGACCGAAGGAAGGAAGCTTACCAATGAGGCTTTCGTGCCAGACCCTGTCGAAAGCCTTCGAGATGTCAAGGGAGACGGCTAGCGCTTCCCCGTGTCTCTCGATGGCCTCACTCCAGATGTGAATGGCATACGCTAGAAGATCACCAGTGGACCGATTTCGGCGGAAGCCGTATTGGCGGTCACTGAGGATGTCGTTCGCTTCTAGGTATGCCAGGAGCTTACCGTTGAGTACACGTTCCATACTCTTTCAGAGGATGGACGTTACAGATATGGGTCTGTAGTTGGCTGGGTCAGCTCGACTGCCCTTCTTGGGCACGGGCTGTACGTTGGCTTGCTTCCAAGCCTTCGGCACTTTTCCAGTCTCTATCGAAAGGCGATACAGGTGTGTCAAGATCGGGGACAATTCAGGCGCACAGGTTTTAAGTACAATTGCTGGTATCCCGTCGGGGCCACTCGCTTTGTTCACATCGAGGCTACGCAGAACCCTACGGACGTCCTTTTGATGGATGCGGATGTCTGACATACTCGTCACACATCCATCAGGAGAGGGAAGAGGCTGCGCGCCATCAGAATTCAGATGCGAAGATGCCGCAAAAAGGGAGGCAAACAAGTTTGCCTTCTCCTCAGCGGAGTGGGCCAGTGACCCGTCAGGTTTCAGCAGTGGTGGTAGTGAGGAGCGACAGAAATTTGATTCGACCGACTTAGCCAGGGACCAAAACGCTTTGCTACCCGCTGGATATGAAGCAAGTTTGTTCCCGATTCTGCTAATGTGGTCAAACCGTGCTCTTCGCATCACCTTTTTGCAGGACTTGGCAGCCGTGTTGAAGGCTCTCTTCTTCTGACTCACGTCATTTGCCTTGCGCGTTCGAGCGACGACCCGTTTGTTTAACCGCGTTGGCGTGGTGACACTCGGCCCCAAACCATGGTCGGTTGACGTTTGATATTGCTACGTCAGAGAATGGAATATAGTACTCCATCCCCCGACGCAACACATCAGTCACAGCGTCAGCGCATGACGATGGATTGTCTGAAGAAAAGCAAGTGGGCTGCCAAGGATAGCATGGGAAAAAAGATCGCATCCCATCCCAATCTGCTGACCTGTACCGCCATACCCGCCGGGTGCCTCTTAGGCTGGGATCGGGCGGGGAGTAGACGGACACAGACTTCACCAGACAGTGGTCGGAACTACCCAACGGTGAAGATATCGTCACTGAGTATCGGTCTGGATCTGTTGTCAGCAGAAGGTCCAAGCAATTGGCTGTGTGCGAATCAACATCTGGCACCCCGTTAAAGTGTGAAAGCGTAACAAACATACATTCGCATTTTCAATAATAGTTTGGATGTAGAGTAAGTATATTTAGATACTAAGAGAGATCCTACACGTGGTCCCAGTCGGCCGTCCCAACTCATATCAGTAAGGCCTCTGGGATAGGCCACTGCTATGTAGGATGTTCAAGATTGCCACGTTAACTATGCGGTTCATTTGTGGCCAGATCTTAGAATTGATCACTTCATGATGGTGCCAACCATTTCATGAAATCTGGCCAAGTCATATACATCGCATACCTGCTAAGCGAGACCGTGGGTCACAGTGAACGATCTCGCCTTTATTTTCATTCAAAGAGATGCCAAGATTTTCTCCTACATTAAGGCCACTTTTCCACCTGCAACCAGATTCCATACAAGTTGCATTACATTGCGGGCTACCAAAGTATATTGTGATCGCTCGACCGTGCCCTGCAATGTAATCAAACTTGCATGCAAGTTGCTTGCTGGTGGCAATGCGGGCATGAATACTAGATCTTACTCTCCTTAGGCCTTCCGGACCGTAATGTTGAATTTGCAAAATGTTCAATTCTCAAAAGGGTGGATCCCAAGATGTTGAATTTGGAGAATGTTGAATTTGGGTCGTTTTAGACACGAATGATGCGACGAAATCTAACCTAAGTCTATAATAATATGACAAAGACCTTAACCTTCCCGTGACCACTGATCTGTTCGCGACCTCTGAGGTCAACTCTGACGTCAATCCACAAATAGATAGTGTTTCCTGCCCTTTCCAAATTCAAATATCCTAAATAACTCAGTACTTCATTATGAGTTAATTCTCCATTCAGCCAGTCATGAATTCATGATAGTGTTGAACACCGGATCATAATTGATCAATGACTCGTGAAAAGGGTCTAGTCGATGGATGGCCCATCTTTTAACTTCTTTACCTCATTTCAATAAGAACGTTGTTTTACTATTATTTAAGGATTTTAACCTTAGCTTATGTTGGGTAGCTCAACCATGTTATAATAGGAAGTGGACGAAAGTGGCCGTGGAAATTTCATGATTTTCGAACCAATACATGATTTTTATTGTATTTCTTTGTTCGTTGCTCCATCAATGCTCATATATCTAAGCGAATTGGTATATTGAGAATCTGGTATTCTGAGATCGAGCGATCGAATTTAAATATTATTATATGTATTTATCTTTTTTAGTATTTCTTACCCGAAGGGTCCAAACGGAGCCCTATTGCTGTCACTCACGTGTCTGTCCGTCGTCTGTCACACAATTTTGTGCCCAAGATTTTTTTTAATTGGCCATTGACCTACGAACTTGAAATTTGGTCATCTGCCTAGCCTTTTTTCCAACTATATTGGGGTCGGCTTCCAGTCTTACCGGATTCAGCTAAGTACCAGTGTTTTACATGGAGCGACTGCCTATCTGACCTCCACAACCCAGTAACTGGGTAACACGGTACCCCGGTGCTTAACTTTGATGATCGACCCGTGCGGCTGTTATTATTTAGCCACAAGCTCCTAATGTTTTAATGTTTATTATTGTATATAAATAATAACAGCCGCATGGGTTATTCAAGGTTAAGCAACGCTTGACGAGGTCGGTCCGTGGATGGTTGACCATTTCAACATACCGAGTTTCCTCTGTGCCTCGGAAAGGACGTTAAGCCTTTGGTCCCGGCTGTCATTTTAAGATCTTTTGACAGTCGTTACGGGTAGTCAGAAGCTTGAGATCTGACACCAGTCTTGTCCAAGGGTTATCGTGTTACCCAGTTACTGGGTTTTGGAGGTCAGATAGGCAGTCGCTCCATGTAAAACACTGGAACTCAGCTGAATCCAGTAAGACTGGAAGCCGACCCCAACATAATTGGGAAAAAGGCTAGACAGATTGATTGTTTATTATTTCGCATACTTTACTAACAAATACCAATATATTGATAAATCAGTTTTGTTTTTTGGTACGGTACCCAAAAAGAGCGAAGTCCGACACGCACTTGGCCGGTTTTTGGTTTGATCAAAAGTTTCATTCAAAAACCTTGCCCCATGCTATGAATTCTTCTAGATCGTGGGTACTCAAATTCGAACTCACACACAAACGGCCAGAAACAATACAAACAGTTGTTAGCCAAATAAATGTTTTTCCAATCGCTCAACTACTGCGCCAACCGTGTTGTCAAGAGCCTATAAAGGCTCCGGAATTACAGAGATGATTAAAAAAAAACACTTATCTATCAATCTACGCTATTGCCTAATGCCATGAGATATTATATCTAATGTTAAAACACGAGGGCGAAGTCGTGGGCAGAAACTAGTCACAACATAAATGATACCTAAATAAAATAAACTCACACTTCTTCAAAAGACATCCCACACAAATTCAACTCTAAACAGGAAAATGAATAAACATTGTAGTCTCTCCTAACAGCTGGCGTGACCGTTTTCACACCTGAAACGTGTTCCAGCGTTCTATTGTTTCACGCAAGCCCCTGAAACTTTGATGCGACCGACCCATTCCGTACATGTGCATGAAAAATTCACGCCTTTACTCGCCGATACGAAAATAAATTCAAATTGAAAATGTAGAACGAAACAGGCGATTGGATGTGTGTCACACCGTATTGTAGGATCCTTTCTTCCAATGATTCCTTGTTCATTTCATGCAACTTCGTATTCAACTAGATAATTTCAACTTGTACGTGTTTAATAAATAAAACGCCCTCAAATATAACTTTGTTTCTCTGCAATAAAGAAAACTTGAAATTCCCCATTTTGTACGTGGCTAAAACGCTATCCGCGAAAAGCTAAAAAAAGAAAGTAACCTCATTTTAGTCTATGGCCGATCGCCATTGTTAGATGCGCGCGCATAGGAAAACTGATTAATGTGCCCCGCCATTGCAAAAAAATTTTCACTACTCGTTTTCACTGTTGAAAATTATTTTTTAGTATTATTTTATTCACAAGTGTTTTGAAAAACGTCGTATGATACACGTGTGTATTGATGATTACCGTCCTCGGCTCTCTTAAGACCCTCACCTAAAGGCTCGGGTCTCAATGGCGCCTCAGCGGTAATCACCAACATTACGCACTTGTACCATAATGTACTATTCTAACAGGACCAGCATTTCTAGGGTTTATCACATCACAAACATAAACGTGTTGGATCTTTAAGTCAAAAGTGAACAGGTGTAATAATAATTAATAATAATAATACTTTCACGCAAGCGTGCTTCAATGTTGACAACATCATTGCAGCCGGGCGAGCACATCTGTGATAGGCTTGAATCACGCATTTTATCACAGTTTGGTGATGTAAGCCTGTCACAGTAGGCCGTGCTCGCCCGGCAGGTGAGATTGTGGCCAAACGCGAGTTGATCGTTAATAATAAACCGGCCAATTGCGAATCCATTATCGAAAAAAACGCCAGAAAATCACGTTTGTTATATGGGAGCCCCACATAAATATTGAAACCAACTGCAGAGGCCTTGTTAGGCATGTATCAGGAAATGTGACACCAACCGACGATTAGCCCTCTATGCACAACGCAAGTGCACCAAACGGGAATCCCCGGTTGGTGCAGGACTATTGCAAAATATGGAGAAAAAATGTATTGGGCTATGGGTTTGTAGGTTTAGTGGATCGATTGCCTTAACTATAGGAGGACTACTGGCCCTGCCTGACCACTGTTGAACTACGCGGCTATAAAATGGCAGGGGGCGACTGGCACACTCAATTAATGGGCCCCATAAAGGATCGCTTGTACTTTAGTGACGGACGAAGCGCCAAGGGGGCAACATTTCCGGAGGTACTTGAGAAATGGAGAGGTATACCTCGGCTATCCGGACAATCCCAGAAGAACGGTCAAGATCCCTACCAGCATCTTACTGGGTTAACTGCCATCTTCCAAGCACGTTTGCTCTTGCCAAGAGAGAGTAGTGGGAGCTCTGTTCCCCGTCAATATTCACTCCAACCGGCCAATAAAGGCAAGCCGGAGATGAGGGACAAGCCTTCTCCTTGGAGATCAGGTCCATGAGGTTGCCACTGCCCACCAGCTCGCCACAAAGCTGCCCTGCGGATTGTATCTTTCTTAGTCTGGCCCCTCACTTTAGGCATGTTGCCACCGGCACAGAGCTAGGGATCATTAAAGCGCGCAAGCCCCACCACGGCGTCAACGTAGAGATACTGCGGTGGGGCATAATATTATTATTTAAATTGTAGGGGAAGATGTTGCATTATATCTGTGGTTACTGTCATGTAGTTTGTGTTTTTGAATAAAGTTAGTAGTTGACATCAGCAGGTGTTCCATTAATTTATAACAGGTGCGTTTACAAACATTTAAAAGCACATAATCAAACAGTTAGACCCGGCTGTAAATTGTGAATATCGAAGGAGGTCAATCTATTTGCAAGAGCCTCATTCCCATTTTTTAGGAAGTTAATCCTCATCTGCCTAGCCTTTTCCCAACTATATTGGGGTCGGCTTCCAGTCTTACCGGATTCAGCTAAGTACCAGTGTTTTACATGGAGCGACTGCCTATCTGACCTCCACAACCCAGTAACTGGGTAACACGGTACCCCTTGGCAAGAACTGGTGTCAGATCTCAAGCTTCTGACTACTCGTAACGACTGTCAAAGGCAATAACAGCCGGGACCTACGGCTTAACGTGCTTGCCGAGGCAAGGAGGAAACTCGGTATGGTGAAATGGTGCACCCATCCACGGACCGACCTCGTCAAGCGTTGCTTAACCTTGATGATCGACCCGTGCGGCTGTTATTATTTAGCCACGAGCTCCTCATTTATTAGGCAGTTAATGATACTCAGATATTCCTACCAGGTACTAAAACGCCCACTTCATTCTAGTTTCGGGGGCTGAGTCACCCACGTCCGTAGGAGTGTACCCCATTCGATTCCCTACACGTGGTCCCCGGGTGGTGCAAATCAGGTGACAAACTGGTGGTAGGCTTCGGCCGAAGGCTTGCGACCACCCACCGGGCAAAGACGTACCGCCAAGCGGCCTAGTCGTGTTCCGGTATGATGCTCGGTGCAGCCACTAGAGGGGTTGGGTCGCGATAGTTGCTCCACTGCAAGCAGGCCGGCCTGACTCGCGCTGTTATGAACGTATCGAGAGACTGGTCGCGGAGGGTAGCGGGATCCGAGGCACGGTGCGCCGCTGGCCGACCGCAGGTAGTTGGGGGCCCAAGTAGTGTGCCAGCCACACATGAAAGGCTGCCCCGCCAACTGTCGAAAAATCCCGGAATGCGCCATCGTGCTGGTTGGCGACCAGACGAGAGTGCCCGATGGACATTCCTGGGGGGGCTCGGGCGTCCCCGCAGTCTCCAGACCAGTCCCCCAATGATGGCGTCCTATCGGCGCGTGTCTGTAGGTTGCAAGCGTGGGACCTCATCTTACTTCCTTCTCCTCTCCCTCCTTTTTCACTTAAAATGCCAAGGAACAAGAGAAAAAAAGCTGAACAGCGGCAGCACTCACTCTCACATAAAGTGCACCTCAGCAACATCCGAGGTCTGCACTGTAACCTTGTCGCAGTCCATCACCACCTCGAGACTGAGAAACCAGCACTTTTGTTCCTTACGGAGACGCAGATCGGATGCCCGTCAGACGTGGCGTACCTATCCTACCCAGGGTATACCCTGGAGCACATGTTCAAGCCACGCGCTGGTGTATGCATGTACGCCCGGGACGACATCTGCTATCGGCGTCTCCGTGACCTTGAAGACTCAAATTACTCAGTGCTATGGGCCTTGGTGGACACAGGTCTGGATAAGATCATCTATGCCTGTGTCTACCGATCGCATAGCGGTGATCTGGAGACAACCAGGCTCACACAGTACTTGAGTGAGGCGGCTGATGTGGCTCAGCTACGATACCCCTCCGCCCAACTAGTGTTACTGGGGGACTTTAATGCCCACCACCAGGAGTGGCTCTTCCCATACCAGTGCACTGACCACGCTGGACGAGAGATGCGAAATCTTTCGATTGCGTTAAATCTCACCCAGCTGGTCCAAGGGGCTACGAGGGTGCCGGATGTTGATTCACATACAGCCAATTGCTTGGACCTTCTGCTGACAACTGATCCAGACCGATACTCAGTGTCGGTATCATCACCTTTGGGTAGTTCCGACCACTGTCTGGTGAAGTCTGTATCCGTCTACTCCCCGCCCGATCCAAGCCCAAGGGGCACCCGGCGGGTTTGGCGGTACAAGTCAGCAGATTGGGATGGTATGCGATCTTTCTTCGCATGCTATCCTTGGCGGCCCACTTGCTTCTCTTCGGATGACCCATCGTCATGCGCTGACGCAGTGACCGATGTGTTGCGTCAGGGGATGGAGTATTACATTCCGTTCTCTGACGTAACTGTGTCCAGCGTTGACCGTCCATGGTTTGGTGCCGAGTGTGACCGCGCAAACGTGATTAAACACAAGGCGTACCTAGCATGGGTCGACGCCCGTATGCGCAAGGCAAGGGACGTGAGTCAGAAGAAGAGAGCCTTCAACAGGGCTGCCAAGTCCTGCAAAAAGGCGATGCGAAGGGCACGGTTTGACCACATTAGCAGGATCGGGGACAAACTTGCTTCACACCCCGCAGGTAGCAAGGCGTTTTGGTCCCTGGCTAAATCGGTTGAATCAAACTTCTGTCGCCCCTCACTACCACCACTGCTGAGACCCGACGGGTCGCTGGCCCACTCCGCTGAGGACAAGGCAAACTTGTTTGCCTCCCTCTTTGCGGAATCTTCGCGTCTGAATACTGATGGCGCGCGGCCCCCTCCTTCTGCTGTTCGATGTGAGACGAGTATGTCGGACATTCGCATCCATCAGAGGGAGGTCTGTAGGGTGCTGCGTAACCTTGACGTGAACAAGGCTAGTGGCCCGGACGGGATACCAGCAATTGTACTTAAAACTTGTGCGCCTGAATTGTCTCCTATCATGACACGCCTATATCGCCTTTCGATGGTGACTGGAAAAGTACCGAAGGCTTGGAAGCAAGCTAACGTTCAGCCCGTGCCCAAGAAAGGCAGTCGAGCTGACCCAGCCAACTACAGACCCATATCAGTAACGTCCATCCTCTGTAAGAGTATGGAACGTGTATTAAATAATAAGCTCCTGGCATACCTAGAAGACACCGACCTCCTTAGTGACCGCCAATACGGCTTCCGCCGAAACCGGTCAACTGGGGATCTTCTAGCGTATGCCATCCACATCTGGAGTGAGGCCATCGAGAAACACGGGGAGGCGCTTGCTGTCTCCCTTGACATATCGAAGGCCTTTGATAGGGTCTGGCACGAGAGCCTTATTGGTAAGCTTCCTTCCTTCGGTCTGCCTAGTGGCCTGTGTGACTGGATTGCAGACTTCCTGAGGGATCGGTCCATCCGAGTGGTAATTGATGGCTGCTCGTCCGGTCAGTTAGGTATTAACGCCGGAGTCCCTCAGGGGTCAGTACTCTCGGCAACATTGTTCTTGCTGCACATTAATGACCTGCTAAAACCCGGAACCTTTGGGTATGCAGACGACAGCACTGTTGCTGAGAGATATGTGTCTAGCGCACGGGCTACCGGGCCTCAAATTCGGTCTCTTCGGGAGGCCATGGTTGAGCGCTTGAACCTGTCTTTGGAGGCAGTCTCCGAATGGGGCAATGCCAATCTAGTCAGTTTCAATGCTGCTAAGACCCAGGCGTGTCTTTTTTCCGCAAAAAAGAGCCAATTCCACCCGGCTCCATCCTTCCGTGGTGTAACCGTGCCGATAACGGACCACCTCGACCTTCTTGGTGTTACGTTGACATCGACCCTCAATTTTGGTCCTTTCATTGAGGCAAAGGCTCAATTGGCTGCAAAAAAGTTGGGGATCCTTGCGAAGGTGAGACGGTACTTCACGCCTGAACAGCTGCTCAACTTGTATAAAGCGCAAGTTCGGTCATGCATGGAGTACTGCTCTCACCTCTGGGACGGATCTGCCAGGTACCAACTAGATGCACTTGAGTCGATTGACAGACGGGCCAAGAGACTTATCGGCAACGATGCGCTGGTCAACTCAAAGCTCCAGAGCCTTGAACACCGACGACGAGTTGCCAGCCTGTCGGTATTCTATCGGTTACATTTCGGAGAGTGTGCGATGGAACTGCACAATTTGATTCCGTCTAGCCCTTTCCATCATCGGACTACAAGACGTACGGCAATGCGCCATCAGTACATGGTGGATATCCCACCCATACGCACAAAGCGTTTTGAAAATACTTTCATTGTGCGTACAGCTAAGGAGTGGAATTCCCTACCGGCGTCTTTGTTTCCTGATAGCTACAACCTAGGGGTCTTCAAGTCAAGAGTGAATAGGTTACTTCTAGGCAAGCGTGCTTCACCTTCGACCACATCATCACTTAACATCAGGCGAGATAGTGGTCAAACGCGAGCCTATAACAAATAAAAAAAAAAAAAAAAAAAAAAAAGTTTCTTCATTATTACAAACAAGGCCACGGCTGGAAAATCTAAATCCTGTACTAACTACTATACTGAAAATCCATTTAAATTACCGTAGACAATAGCTACAAAATGAAGCGGGTTCCAGCAATATCATTTCCGGGCAATCTCGCGTTAAATACCCATTTGCACAGTCGCGCCATCTACCATTTTGTCCATAAATAAAAACTAAATAGTTTGTTTTACGTAAATGGACTGAGCTGAGGGTTCTCTTTCACAAAATTTACCACTCTAAAGAAAGAGACAAAGTTTCAATACTTTATCTTTTCACACTCTTTATGTACCTTTATCTGCAGAACTCTTCTTGTATCTCGGTGCCCCCTCATATGTACAAGACACCCAGATCCGGAACAACTATCTGTAGACCAAACAAATATTTGTTCCGTGCGAGAATCGAATGCGCGACACGCAGCGCAGCAACCGATCGCTTAGGGCCTACAACCGTTTTAGTGCCGTAAAACGGTAACTTTCTAAAGCATACTCCTTAGTAACGGCTAGGTTAAAAGGTTTGAAAAAAATAGATATATTTATAATTTTTTCATATATATTATTTTTAACACATGGTTTTTTCGTATAACAAATAGTTTTGCTTTAAAAAAATAATTAACGACTCGCTAGTTTTTCGCTACTTTTGGATACTCCTCCAAAACGACTTGGATGTTTAAAAATATTTTTACACATACGAATTGATGGCTGGAATTTCTTCATAACTATCAAAGCATATGTAAATTAAATAATATTTTGCAAACAAAACTGTTCAAAAGGAGGTTCAATATTGATATTTTGTCATCGAGCGGGCGCACGGCCAGTACTGCGTTATCACTGGGGCGTATATATCGCCTTAACTACAACGCCAACCGTGTCGTCAAGTCAAGTTACGGGCCCGTCCGAAAGTACTCCGGGACTTCGGAGTAAACCCTACTCCGTAATGAATATTTTTTTCGGACGGCGAAAAACACATCGGGAGTAGGAACAACCGTCAAATTGTTTTGTTATTCATCAGTAGTTTGGACTCCGAACCAATCATGCGTCCGTGTGTAATACGGAGTAGGAAACGCCTGTAGCGACGGCCGAAACTACGGACATTGTGCTGGGGAGTAGATTGCCCGTCGGTACATATAAAATACTGGTAGTACATACTTGAGAAAAGGCTTTAGACTTTTCTGAACGTATTCATTACATACCAGAGGCCTTAGTGCGAGTTTTCACTCACGCTCAATCGCGTTAACGTAAACATCAATTTGTATTGAAACTGGATAAGCGCCGTCTCGTCCCCAGACAGTAAGGAGTAACCACTTTTTAGGGTTCCGTACCCAAAGGGTAAAAATGGGACCCTATTACTAAGACTCCGCGATCCGTCTGTCTGTCTGTCTGCCCGTCTGTCACCAGGCTGTATCTCATGAACGGTGATAGCTAGACAGTTAAAATTTTCACAGATGATGTTTTTCTGTTGCCGCTATAACAACAAATATTAAATACAGAATAAAATAAATATTTAAGAAGAGCTCCCATACAACAAACGTGATATTTTTGCCGTTTTTTGCGATAATGGTACGGAAACCTTTGTGCGCGAGTCCGACTCGCACTTGGCCGGTTTTTTTGTATACATTTTGACATGACGTTAACGTTATCACGAGTGAGTACGTTAAAAACTCGAAATACGAGTAATAACACAGGGAAGGGACACTCAATCCATTCTGCATGGTTTTACGTAACACAAAACAACTATCCAACTAATGTAACAAACAAACACAGTTACTGTTTTACGTTAACTAGATTATATATTATATATGTTTGTTTTGTTATTAGTTTATGTTGTAGAATATTCAATTTGTTTATATTATAAAGCAAAATAAACGTTTACTATGTAATCTTTTATGTAAGATAATACAGTGTTTGATATAATTTCAGGCCGTATTTTAGTTCTTACGCAATAAATTGAATAGCTTTTGAAATTAGATCTTCCTATACCAAGACTCTTACCGTCTTATTAATAAACGTGGACTAAAGTAAGATTTACTTTATTCCAAGCATTAGGTTGGTTCTAACAAATTTCCGTATTAATAAACACGGAATAAGGAGAGATTATACTAATCTGACTCTAGTCTTGGACTAAAAGTTATTCCATGGTGCTAGCTAGTTTAAGGTCGGAGTAAGGTTGGATTAAGAGGATACACTCTTAATCCAACCAAATGGCGACTACATTTATTATTTTTGATTGACATTTTGTTCGTTGTGATTTGATGATGAAAATTTTAAGTTTAATATAAATATATTGTACTAGACAGGAAACACTATTTCAGGTTTTGGCATGAAGATGTGTTTAATACTAGCTGTTGCCGTTGGGCCGTCCGCCATATTGGATCTAGAATGACGTCACTAAGCTAACCATGCATTGTCATCGAAACTAAACGTGTATGCAAAATTTCATCTTATTCGGTGGAGGATAACTGCTTTAAAATTCAGTTGCAAGATTTGACACGAACACATTTACATACATACATACATTGCAAGGTAAATAAAAGCTTATAAAAAAGTAGGTAATCCGAGACATAAATTAGTTGAGAAGACCAGCAGAAAGACTTTTACTTCAATGAATACCTCATGCGAATACATCCCTATTTAGTCCCATTCATTTACTACCAGTGAGTTGGTGAATAAGAATAACCTTGCAGTACTACACAGTAATCTGTAGCTTTGGCACATAATTTAAAACAAAGAGCAAACATTTTTGCAGTCGCCAAAATAGCGTGACTTGTCATCATTAACGTGCAACACTATATTTTAATGTCGGACAAGTTAACTTAATTAGTTGAGTGTAACTTTACCACGCAAAAGCATAAATAAAATTGCGAGGTTAATTAAGTTTTTCGTGTCGCTATTAATGTTAGCAAATTTCTACTTAATGGTGGAAGTCTGGATATTTGTATGTTTGTTACAAGCTTTTGCCAGCGGCTTCGCTAGCGTGAATTTCGAAAATTATCTCAAGGGAACTTATTTCCGGGATAAAATGTATCATATGTGCTATTCCAGACTCTATATCTGTCTCTGTGCCAGCCGTACTGGCGTGAAGAAGTAACACAAAAACTTTACGTTTCAATATATACATCATATCCTTATGTCCTTGGAGCTCGTGGCTAAATAAAAACAGCCACACGGGTCGATCTTCAAGGTTAAGCAACGCTTGACGAGGTCGGTCAGTGGATGGGTGACCATTTCAACATACCGAGTTTCCTCCGTGCCTCGGAAAGCACGTTAAGCCGTTGGTCCCGGCTGTCATTTGAAGATCTTTGACAGTCGTTACGAGTAGTCAGAAGCTTGAGATCTGACACCAGTCTTGCCAAGGGGTACCGTGTTTCCCAGTTACTGGGTTGTGGAGGTCAGATAGGCAGTCGCTCCATGTAAAACACTGGTACTTAGCTGAATCCGGTAAGACTGGAAGCCGACCCCAATATAGTTGGGAAAAAGGCTAGGCAAGATGATGATGATGATCCTTATTTTTTTTTATCCCATAGGCTCGCGCTTGACCACTATCTCACCTGATGGTAAGCGATGATGTGTGTTATGTCCTTATATATATTGTATAGTGTGATTAATCAGTCACGCCTCTACAGTTAAACGATTTGGATGAACACTAGCCAGCTTGTTTGTGTTTTTGTGAGCAGTTTTGCCCACTTGTTTTATTTATTTATTTATTTAAACTGTATGTACAATGGTGATACATAGGCGGACTTAATGCAGCAAGGCATTCTCTACCAGTCAACCTTTGGGTTAAAAAAGAACACAACAGTGGTAGGGGTACAAAAATATATATATATATGAACAATAATTAAGGCGGATATTAATAAACTATCTAACTAATAAAATACATAAATAATTTCTAAAACAATAGACTAATAAATATTATAATAAATATCATATTCTAAATGAAACAGAAATTCAAATACAATAACTATGACGAGGACCGAGCTATGTAAGAGAGGACAAGTAATAGTACCGTAACCTACGCTTGAACGAAAATTTACTCTCAGCCTTTTTTATGTCAAGGGGAAGGACGTTCCAGAGTTTTATAGTAGAGACAGTGTAAGAGTAAGATAGAAACCCAGTGCGGTGAGAAGGTATATGGAGAAGTAAGTTTTTGGAAGCTCGAAGGTTAAGATCGTGAGAACTGCCCAACACTTTAAAATATTGTTTTAAATAATCAGGAGTACAAGGATCGTTCATGATGTTGAAGAGCATGCAGAGGGATTTTAGGGATCTCCTCTGACGGATAGGCAGCCATTTAAGCTGAGAACGGAAGGAAGAAATGTGATCATATTTACGAAGCCCGAAAATAAAGCGAATACAGTTGTTAAGAAGTCGATCCATTTTGTTAAGAAGTTGTATTTCGGAAAAAAAAACACGGGAATCTAACACCGAGACAAAAAGTATCCTATGTCCCAATCTAGGTCATGATCTTCCTGTGTGCCCGGTTTCATCACTATCCCTTCATAATTTTACGTTTTTAATACAAATGGTATAAAGCTTAAACCCAAAAGGCAATAGATTGGGCTATGCTCGGAGTTTCCTTGCGTGATGACGTTAGAAATGAGGATATCCGCAGGAGAACCAAAGTTACCGACATAGCCCGAAGAATTGCGAAACTTAAATGGCAGTGGGCAGGGCACATTGCTCGCAGAACGGATGGCCGATGGGGCCGAAAAGTTCTGGAATGGCGACCGTGAACCGGAAGACGATGCGTTGGCAGGCCTCCCACTAGGTGGACCGATGACCTGGTTAAGGTTGCGGAAAGGCGCTGGATGCGAGACGCACGGGATCGGTCAATGTGGCTGGGGGAGGCCTATGTCCACCAGTGGACGTCTTTCGGCTGAAATGATGTCGATGAATATAAGTGGGAATAGGATAGGATCGGAACGCACAACGCTGTGGTATGCGGTGCCAAACACGTATAATCCTCCTTGCCGCTGACGTTTACTATGTCGCAATAAAATACCATTCTAGACGTTTTTCATACAGTTGTATGTACGCCACCGCATACCGCAGCGTTGTGCGTTCAGATTGAGGTACCAAAACTTCAAAAGAGTAACCATGGAGTTTCTTGCCGGTTCTTCTCCATAGGAAACGACTAACCCGAACCGTGCACCTTTTGTCGACGTTTTATAAGTGCCCATGTAGGCCTATGTAAAATAAAAATAAATGATTTTGATTTTTGATTTCTTCTTTTCGTTTCGCTTAAGATATTAGGATTAAGTAAATGCATACTACGGTGTGATGTACGGTCCGCTGGCGGGGCGGGGGATTAAATAAAATGTCTGCCGATGTTGTTATAAGGTCACAATTTACATACATTTCACTCTCATGTCAACATACAGAGCATTTTGTCACGATTTTGCTTTTTACGGATGATTTAAGAGTCCCTGCAAGTTTCACGAGCTAAAAACAGAAAACAACTACTTTTTCAGGGCAAATTTCTCAATAACTACAAGATATATGATAAATCTTTTAATGCAACATTTTGCGTCACATAGTTATCTAGTAAATGTACATTACATATTTTTGATAACTGCTCAATTTAAATTAGAAAAAATAAATTCCTAACACACGTTTTTACGTAATCATTTCATTACGTAATCATAATTACAATTCAGCTTACTGGTGGTAAATAAAAATCTGCATAAAATGGTGTGGACTGGGCATATAGTATACTAGTGAGCCACCAATTTAGTTTTCTAAAGTTTATTGTATTTGTACTTACAAAAAAATATTGTCCACGCGGAAAAAAGGCAATTTTATCAATTGCGACAGCGTCGCCTACGTGTAAGAATATGTTGAATATAAAAATAACTGGTAAATAATTTGAAATTTGAGGTGTTTATCAATCGAATCCAATTTTTTTATTTTATTTTTGAGTACTTACTTTATTTTAATAAAATTTCTAAATATTGCCTTATAAACCGTTGCGCTCGCGCGTGGTATTCTGTTTCGCTCAAGGGCTTGTAGACGACGGACCTGTGTTGTGGATATCCAGAGGGTGGCAGTTAAGATACAAGTCGGTAGCCAATAACACGCAGCAGCAGCAGACGACGTGTCGCAGCGACATAACTGGTTTCTATGTATTTCTATGAAATACCTTCCGCACGATCGCAAACGACGTGTCGCCCGAGCGCAGATCAGTAGAGTGAGTGAGGGTAGTTAGACATTTTATCTCACGGAATACTCAGAACCAATAGGAATACAGCGCTGCCGTCTTCAATCGGTTTCGAAATCATGACTGCAGCAACAGGACTCAACGACGTGTCGTGGTGACATGAAGCGACGACACGTCGTCTGCGGGTGCTGCGTGTTGTCGGCTACCAACATGTACCTTTAGTGTGTTGTCCTCTATTTAACTTGTGCAAGTACCCAGAGCCGTTACTTGAGAATGGTCAGTCATAAATAAGACTATGTATGTGATCAGTTTTTGGGCCTCGCATTTCATGACTACTTTTAGTACCTTGGGTTTCTACTGAAAAAACAACTGTATGTGAATAAATGAATAAATAAATAATCATCATCACATCACATCATCAGCCTATTAATGTTCCCACTAATGGGACACAGGCCTCCTCCCTGTGAGAGGGGATGGGCCGTAATCCACCACGTGGGCCCAGTGCGGGTTGGTAAATAAATAATATCTAAGTATAATCAGCATATTAAGGTACAAAATGGCAATCAATTGAAAATCACCAACATCAATCATTTCAGCCGAGAGATTGCTGAACAACTACATTGACCAGTCGTGTGCATCTCGCATCCATCGGATTTGTAGGAATGCTTTAACTAGGCCCTAATATTTCGTTAAAATAAATACGATATTCAACGTCTCATAAAACTCCTCTGAGTTGAACATAACGACTGTACCTTCCTACATTTCATTAGATCTTATTAAGGTTACACTAGTCGATAATTCTTCCATAAACGTAGACTAGGGATTACTCCACTGTTTGACGATTTACGTTAAAAAAAAAATGATATCAATTTGTCTCATCATTATCTAGCCCTGTATGGAAACAAAAAAGTAAAAAAGAAAAACATTTGTAAGTTATGAGCGTCGATAGTTCCATATTTCAACCAAATTTTAACGCATTTTTGGGCGGCAATAAATACCATAAGAAGAAGGAAAATTGCAAAACGGCCACCATACAGGGATAGATTGGTAGTTTAACAATGCAAATAGTTTTATTGTGAAAAGATACATTTAGTCGTTTTTTATGATATCTAGACTCCCAAAGGTCTGTTTATAAAATTTACCGCGCTCGTTTTCGTCCTAAATAATCATCCATTTCGCTACAAACATGCAAAAGTGCTAATTCGTACGTGAACTAGCTTCTTACAGCACGAGTTTTCGGATGAGATAGCAGGCAATTTAAACCCGCGCACAAAATAGTACGTGCCGTCGACTAGTGTAACCTTAAGCGGGTTGTAAGTTCATTTGCAGGGGTCGTAACTTGGGGGACCCCCCACAGCGCATACTTCCTCGTAGTGTCCCCTGGAAACGGCCCAGTTTGACCACCGTAACGGAGTGGCAGACTGGGTACGGCTAAAGTGCGCTGTGCATTCGTTGCTAACATTTTATTATTTTATTGCGGTAAGTGACGAATTTGTGTGTTGAGGCTATGCCTCCCCGTAAGGGCGGTATGAAGAAAAAAAAAGGCCCTTCTAAGGGCCAACCAAAAGGCCCTTCTCAGGGCCAACCAGAAGGAGAAGAAGGCAGAGCCTTCTACGGTGGAAGGATGGACGACTCTTTGCCCGACAATGAGTCCGTTGTGTCGGACGCCAGCTCGATGGTGATCGAGGACCCTCGATCACGATCGGGCTCGCGGAAGAGGACGGCCTTCCTGAAGGAGGCATCCGATGGCTCCTCGGCGTCGGATTCGGCGAAGGAGCCGAGGAAGGGGCCTAAGGCCAAAAAGCCGTCGTCACAAACGGCAGCGGACACCCACGACGTGGGTCTGGCAGACGCCCAACGCCAGTTGAACCTGGCGCGGAGGACACAGCTCGAGCAGGAGTTGGAGGAGCGGGTTGAGGCCAACGAGCAACGGGCGCGCGTCTCCCGGGCCAGCTCTGGATACGGCGCGTCCCGAGTCCTGTACTCGGACCACTCCCTGGCCGAGCTGGAGCGGATGGCGGCAGATGACGAGGAGGAGATAGTGGTGGTCGCCTCCAAGTCCTCCCACTTAAAGGGGACTTTTCAAAAGTCCCTGAAATGCCGGGCCGTGAGCATACGTGGCATCGTCGCGGAGCTGGTGCAGCGGCAGGCGACCGACGAGACGCGGCAACTGCAGGCGAGGGTCGATCGCCTGCAGACGGAGGTCAGCCAGCTGCACCAGAAGCTGGCTGAAGCCACGGCCCAGCCAACCCAGGCTGAGCCGAGACCAGCGGCAGAGGGCCCTGCCTCCTCCAACCTTGAGGATATCATCCGCAAGGTTGTGATGGAGGAGAGGGCCTTCACGAGGGCCTGCCTGGAGGGGATAGAGGACCGCCTCCTGCCCGAGAGGAGCTACCGGCTGCCGCTTGCCTCGGATAAGAGGAGGGGTGGGCCGGAGCCAACCCCACAAAGGGAGGAGGACCCCCTTCTGCCTGCCACCACCCCGACCAACCAGCAGAGCTGGACGAGGGTGGTCGGCAAGGGCAAAAGGAAGGGCAAGGGTGGGGGGCATCAGCGGTCGTCCCTGCTGTCCCCGTCCCCGCCGCCACCACCCCTCCCAGCCGGTCGCAGACGATCGGCAAGGGAAAGGGGAAGGGGAAAAGCTCCCCCCCAGCTGTCCCCGCTACCATCCCTCCCAACCAGTCGCAGTCGACTGGTAAGGGAGGGGGAAAGGGGAAGGGTTCGACCCCAGCCGGCAAGAGGAACTTGGTTCCTCCCAAGACCGCAGCCGTCGTGGTGACGCTCACCGCGGAGGCTGTGGAGCGGGGTGAGACGTACGCGTCCGTAATGATACGGGCGCGTGCGAATGCCGATCCCAGCAAACTTGGGATCGGCAAGGTCTCATGCCGCCGGACGCAGGCTGGGGCTCGATTATTTGAGTTCCCGGGAGCCGAGGGTGGGGCGCATGCGGACCTCTTTGCAGCAAAGCTGAAAGAGGTCATCGCGGACGCGGCCAAGGTGGCCAGGCCGGTGAAATCGGCGGCCTTAGAGATCTCCGACTTGGATGACACAGTCACCAAGGAGGAGGTCGTGGCGGCGGTCTCAGCCATAGGGGGTTGCGATGTCGCAGCGGTGCAAGGCCGGGACATTAGGCCCGGCCGCGGCGGCATGGGCACTATTCGCCTGGAGTGCCCAGTCGCCGTTGCCAAAGCCGTCCTTGACAAAGGACGGCTTGCCGTCGGCTTTGGCTCGGGTGCAGTCCGAGCGCTTGAGGCTCAGCCACTGCGGTGCTTCAGGTGCTTTGGCATCGGACACACCCGGCCCCTCTGTCCGTCCAGCATCGACAGGACGGACAGCTGCTACCGCTGCGGCAAGGAGGGCCATAAGGCCGCAGCCTGCAAGGCCGCCACGCCGCACTGCGCGGTGTGTGCCGCCAATGGCCGCCCGGCGGGCCACGCTATGGGGGGGAGGAACTGTAGTCCTCCCCCAAAGAGGGGCAAAGTTCAGGCGCCGACCCGGCCTGTCACTGCCACCGCCGTACCAGAGGCTACGGCGGCTGTGGAGGAGGGGGGTGCGATGTCCGACTAATGAATAGGGTCCAACATCGCATCCTCCAGGCGAACACCAACCACTGCAGAGTGGCACAGGATCTGCTGATGCAGACCGTGGCTGAGTGGTTGGTGGACGTGGCAGTGGTCGCCGAGCCGTACTCGGTCCCCAGTACCTGGCTGGGCGATCGGGACGGCTTGGTGGCGTTGGTGTCGCGGCCCGCCACGGACTCCCCTCCCCTCTCGCTTTTAGAGAGGGGACCGGGATACGTGGCCGCCGCGTGGGGAGATATAGCCCTGGTAGGGGTATATTTCTCCCCAAACCGCCCTCTAAGGGACTTCGAGAATTTTCTCGAGGTCCTTACGGCAGTCGCCGGGAGGGCGGCACCACGTCAGGTCATCGTAATGGGCGACCTGAACGCCAAGTCGGTAGCCTGGGGCAACCCGGCCGCCTCATGCAACGTCCGGGGACGCGCCGCCGAATTGTGGGCGGCTTCGTGCGGTGTGTCCCTCCTAAACAGGGGGGATGTTCACACGTGTGTGCGGCAGCGGGGAGGGTCTGTGGTTGACGTTTCGTTCGCCACCCCCGTGCTAGCCGCCCGCGTCGTGGACTGGCGGGTTGAGATGGTGGAGACCCTGTCGGACCACCGCTATGTGCGGTTCGACATCTCCACCCATGGCCCGCGGGGGGGAATGGCCCGCCCGGGCCAATCTCCCTTCCCGCGGTGGGCTCTCACCCGCCTGGACCGGGAGGCAGCCCAGGAGGCAGCGTTCCTCCAGGACTGGCTCTCGCCCCCTGTGGAGGCCCTGGACGTTGACGCCGCAGCGGTCCAACTCCGAGGGTCCCTGACCGAGGTGTGCAACTCCAGTATGCCTCGGTCACGCCGTCCGCCTCCCCGTCGCGCCGTTTATTGGTGGACGGAGGAGTTGGCGGGACTCCGGGCCTCCTGCGTGGCGGCCAGGAGGGCCTACACGCGGAGCCGGCGGCGCACCACCCGATCTCAGGCCGGGGAGGATCGCCTCTACGCCTCCTACCTGGAGGCAAAGACGGTCCTCAGGACGGGAATGTGCGCCGCCAAGGACTCGGCAAGGGCCGAGATGTTGGAGGGTCTCGACAGGGATCCATACGGGAGGCCGTATAAGCTGGCGCGGAGCCAGCTGCGGCCCTGCGGTCCCCCCCTGTCGGAGACCCTCGAGCCGGCGTTGCTGGATGGGGTGGTCCGGTCCCTGTTTCCACGCAGGACCGACTTCACCCCACCAGCAATGGACCCCCCGCAGGAAGCGGCTACGCCGGAGGACGAGGTACCCCCGGTGACGGTGGATGAAGTCCACGAGGGGATACTTCGCCTCCGCGCGAAGAAGACGGCCCCTGGGCCGGACGGCGTCCCTGCTCGGGTGGTGGCGATAGCTGCCTCCCAAATGGAGGACAGGTTTCGGGACCTCTTCAGCGCGTGCCTTACGGCTGGGAGGTTCCCGAAACTGTGGAGGGAGGGGCGGCTTTGCCTCCTCCGAAAAGAGGGACGCCCGGCGGACTCCCCCTCGGCATACCGGCCCATCGTTCTACTCGATGAGGTCGGTAAATTGTTCGAGGGGATAGTCGCCGACCGGCTCAACAGCCATCTGCGGGGGGTGGGACCAGACCTGTCGGACGCCCAGTTCGGATTTCGAAAGGGGCGTTCGACGGTCGATGCCTTGGCCCTGCTGAAGGGCCAGGTGCAGGAGGCGGTGGCCGCGGGGGACGGAGTGTTGGCGGTGTCGTTTGACATTGCAAACGCCTTCAACTCCGTCCCCCACGCGACCATATTGGAGGCACTCCGTTACCACGGAGTGCCCCAATATCTGCGGGCGATCCTGGCCAGCTACCTGGAGGACCGAGAGGTCCTTCTGGTGGACAAGACGGCCAGGATCAGGCGCTACGGCGCGGAGTCCGGCGTTCCGCAGGGGTCGGTTTTAGGCCCTCCCCTGTGGAACATCGGTTTTAATTGGCTCCTGCGGGGCACCCTCCTCCAGGGCACGAGTGTCATTTGCTACGCAGATGACACTCTCCTCGTTGCCCGGGGGAGGGACTTCGGTGAGGCGGCCTGTTTGGCCTCGGCCGGCGGATCCTTGGTGGCGGGGAGGATCCGCCGGCTTGGACTGAGGGTGGCGCTGAACAAGACTGAGGCCGTGTTCTTCCACGGGCCTCGGCAGCGCCGCCCTCCTGACGCCCATATCTTGGTGGAGGGCGTCCGGATAGAGGTCGGGGTCCAGATGAAATATCTGGGCCTCGTGCTTGACAGCAGGTGGCGCTTCGGCCCGCACTTTAGCGGGCTTTCGACGCGCCTGCTGAAAGCCGCGGACGCCCTCTCATGGCTCCTCCCGAACCTGGGGGGGCCCAAGACGCGATGCCGGCGCCTCTATGCCGGCATCCTCAAGAGTATGGCCCTCTACGGGGCACCCATCTGGGCGGACTCCCTCCGGAGGAGGGAGAATGCAACCGCCATCCGCGGGCCACAAAGGGCCATTGCACAGCGGGTGGCGAGGGCCTACCGCTCAGTGGGCTTTTCGGCGGCGTGCGCTCTGGCGGGCACCCCTCCCTGGGAGTTGGAGGCATGGGTGCTCGCCAGAGTATATGAGTGGACTGCGCGGCGGAAGGCGCTCGGGGAGCGCCCCGCCGCGGAAGAGCGGGAGGCCGTGCGGCGGGAGGCGAGGGACGCTATCATCGTCCATTGGACGGAGGACCTCGCCACCGCCGCCTTTGGCCGTCGGACGCTGGACGCGCTCGGTCCAGTCCTACGGGACTGGCTCGAGCGGCCTCACGGTTTCCTCTCGTTCCGTCTAGTGCAGGTGTTGTCCGGACATGGTTGTTTCGGAACGCACCTGCACCGGATCCGGAGGGAGGAAACCCCAGCGTGCCACGACTGCGGCGCGGCAGAGGACACGGCGCAGCACACCCTAGAGGTGTGCCCAGCCTGGGCTGAACTGCGTCGTGCCCTGATCGATGTTGTCGGGCAGGACCTCTCACTCCCTGGCGTGGTCAACTCCATGCTGGGGAGTGAGGAGGCCTGGGCAGCGGTTGCCTCCTTTTGCGAGGTCGTGATGTCGCAAAAGGAGGCGGCGGAGCGTGCGCGGGAGGACGATCCTCTCGCGCCACCGCTCCGCAGGCGAAGAGGGGGTGGGAGAAGGCGGTTGTACGATCGTCTCCTCCCACCTCCTGGTGGCGATTAGCGGGCGACAGGTGCGGGGGCACCTTTCGCTCGCATTGCACTAATCGCCACCCTCGTCGGGCGGGAACGGCCGAGCACTGCGGTTGTTCCCGGGCCCCTCCACTAAGGGAGGGGCGTGAAGGCCCCGCTGTAAAGGCGGGCGGTCGTCGGCGGAGGACTGGACGTAAAGGCTGTGCCAGTGTCCCAGTCCTCCTCCATAAAGACGATGCGGGAGTGCCGCTGGGTTATTTTAGTGGGTATACCGGGCCTTCAGCCCGGGGAGTCCCACATAGCCCCCCATTCCCCCAATGGGTGGGTATGCGTAATGCATTTTTTCCCAGCGTGACCAAAAAAAAAAAAAAAAAAAAGGGGTCGTAACTTAGTTACAAATACACGAATTGTTTGATTAGCCCTGCGCTCTGGGGGTTGATTACGGTTGAGAAGGCATGAAGCCAGAGCTCGAGGTTGAAAATTATCGTTTTAAACCCTATTAGAACACCCACGAGAAATGGTCTGGACAGTGATGAATTAAGTGTTGGTCATCATAAATGTATTATATTTAATTTATCTACTGGCCAGCTTATTCGATTGGTCAGCTAGTATTTCAATCATCATCATCATTTCAGCTGATAGACGTCCTCTGTTGTACATAAGCCTCCCCCGGATTTCCGCAACCTTCACCAGGCCTTCGACCCACCTAGTGGGACGCCTTCCAAACACAGCGTCTTCCGCTTCGCGATTGCCACTCCAGAACTTTTCGGCCCCATCGACCATCCGGTCTACTATTTCAATCAATTTAAACTTTTCGGCCCTATCGACCATCCGTTCTGCTATTTCAATCAATTTAAACTTTTCGGCCCATCGACCATCCGGTCTGCAATTTCAATCAATTTAAACTTTTCGGCCCCATCGACCATCCGGTCTGCTATTTCAATCAATTTAAACTTTTCGGCCCCATCGACCATCCGGTCTGCTATTTCAATCAATTTTAACTTTTCGGCCCCATCGACCATCCGGTCTGCTATTTCAATCAATTTAAACTTTTCGGCCCCATCGACCATCCGGTCTGCTATTTCAATAAATTTAAACTTTTCGGCCCCATCGACCATACGTTCTGCTATTTAAATCAATTTAAACTTTTCGGCCCCATCGACCATCCGTTCTTCTAGTTCAATCAATTTAAACCTTTCGGCCCCATCGACCATCCGTTCTGCTATTTCAATCAGTTTAAACTTTTCGGCCCCATCGACCATCCTTTCTGCTATTTCCATAGAAATATAAAATACAGGAGAAGTGGCAAGGGGGCGTGTCGGAGTCCGCGCGACGTGGTCTGACTGAACATGTCATAGACAAATGGCCGTCACCGCGAACTAGTGCGCTTTCGACCGTGATCGTGAAAAGTTATGTGGTTTCTTGTAAAAACCGAAGCCTAAATCAAAACTTTATAAATCATGGAATCACTTACCATATGTAATTACAAGTATTTTATTATATTTGTCTTTAAAATCATGAAAAACAACAAATCGTATAATATTTCTTGCTTCTACAATGTTATTTTTGGTCTCAAATAGCACAGCAACTGTACTATTTTTGCATTAAATACATTGCTTCTTAACCACTACCTAAGTTTGTCGCTGAGTAACTGAACAAGCAATGTAAAAATCACAAAACGATAGTTTATTAAGCGGAAGCATCGCGTAGTAGATCCACTAACGTAGGCTATCCACAACAACGTCCATTGACGAATGAAACATTGCTTTTATAGTTTATTTTTCAATTTGTCAACCGTTTTAACCCGGTTGGACGATCGATGTGAAATAATGTTTATTACTTGTTTTGATTATTTTACAGCGTGGTTAGTTCATTTTGACAAAAAATGCCACTCCAGTAATACCAAAGTTTCAAGTGCTGCTTATATACCTCCACTTTACAGGTCATTGAGTAAACACCATTGCAGGGTTCAACAGTACCTCCTGTTTATTGAAACAGGAGGTATTGTTGAACCCTGCAATGGTGCGCGTGTAATGGTGCTTGGTGATGGTGGAGCGTATTGACGCTATGACAGCCTAAACCAACGTTACCAGATTTTTGATTGTTTTAATTTTTCGATTTACTTAGGTAAATATTGTTTATTTTTATTATAATGTTTTCTGGGCATGCTGTTTTTTATGTGTTTTATTTACAGGACTACAAAAAGTATGTATAATATAGTAAATGGGAGAGTCGATAACTTGCCGATTTAGTCAATCACTAGCGTAAATATAAAATAAATTGCTTTTGCACAGCACAACGATAGTGACCGATGTTTTTGTGGGGGTAAGTTGTACGGTGCATGGTAAAGACACTGTGTTGATGATATAAAGTTTATAGTTGACTGTATAGTACGTTCTGATTTAAGAAATGCGGGTGTGTGCGCGACTGCGTATCTATTGCCTTTACTGAACTGCATGTGTAGTAGTTGCCGTGTGGTAGGGGCAAACTGGAGACACAGGTTGCCGATATATTTTCGTCTACACGGCATATCTCCTTGTTTATTTATTATATCTATGGCTATTTCAATCAATTTAAACTTTTCGGCCCCATCGACCATCCGTTCTGCTATTTCAATCAATTTACATCAATGGATGGATGCAGTAGAAGTCCGGTATGTCACATGGAGCGGCTGCTTATCTTACCCCCACAACTCCGACTGGGTAACAAGATACCTCTTCTGGGTTTTTGCTTCGTAACTACTGTCAAAAATCTAATATGTCCGCCGCGCCGGGATTAACAGCTGCTCAATGTGCTTATGCGGCTCGGAGTTGTCTCAGTATTATTAACGGATGTTCACACAGACCACCCTCCAGTAAACTGTTGAAGATCGATCTTATCCACAAGTTCCTTCTCATTTCAATCATTTTAAATGCGCTAGGAAAAGTATTTAATTAAAAACTGAGACTCATGTATCATTCAGAAAGGGAACGTGCACAGCGTAGATGTTCCATCTAATGGTGGCAGTTAGAAACTTTCACGCTAGCAATAATTGAAAGTGACGTAGTTCCTGCACGCTCCCTAGACTTTTGTCCTCGATTTCGCCAGATGGAAAATGAAGGAGTATATTTTCGTCTTTGTTAATAATCCACTTTCAAAAAAAGAGGAGGTAGTACCTACTTTTTTATGTATGTTCACCGATTAATTCTCATGGTGGTCCTAATGTCATCTAGTCGAAATCTGATGAGAAGATCCCATGGTAATCGTAGGCACTCTTCAAATTTTACACGCATACATTATCGATTTTGGTATTTTTTCAACACAGCCACTTGAACTTCTCAATGGTAAGTCGGTTTTGCGTATAAGATATCTCGAATAGTTGTGTTCACTTTGTAGTGTTTTTAATTTCCAAAATATAAATTATGTACAACCAATAGCATAGGATGACGAGTGGCCATTAAATCGTGACTGGGTGAAGGCTTGTTTCATTAAAATTATCTCAAGCACCTTATCAGTACCTATCAGCTCACTGACAGTATTGCAAATTGGAAAATTGCAATCAAAATACTCAGTCGTTTCGTGTCGCTGATTCAAGTGATTCAAGGTGAATGATCGGTGACTTCTGCGAAGGCCTCACGGCAGATAGGGTGTAACCGTTTGTCCTGTTATGGTCATGTGATGAGGAGGGATGAAACGCATGTTACTAATAGAGTTATGAATATAAATGTGGATGGATGGAGAGGGAGAGAAAGGCCACAGAAAAGATGGATGGACTGTGTGAGGAGTGAGATGAAAGAAAAGAGAATCAGTACTAGCGTGACGAGGGACAGGACGGTATGGAAGAATAAAACGTGTTGCGCCGACCCCATGGGATAAGGACAAGAAGAAGAAGAGATAGTGTGAAAACCAGTTTGTTTATTAAGGTAAATAAAAAAACTGTAAAACATTGATTTCTCCACCTCTCATATACAAAAATTGAGTACATTACGTCATTCGCGAGGTTTTTGCTGAAAATCAGCGCTGTTGACGATAGGTTCGTCTGAAGTCACGGCATTAAGCTGAGCAATGACCTATTCTTGCACAGATGCGACGCACAGCCTATTTGTTTTTGTTGTTTTCCACTCAGTAATCGGCATTTTGTTTAATGTTTTGTTTGTTTTTATTTGGTAATGTCGAAACATATTACGCAAGTAAATTGTCTTTGGCCTCTCACCCACAGATATAACGGTGTATTGCTCTCATCAAGCAAGAGACAAAAAAAAAATTTTCGTTATAAATACGAGGCTTTTGGCTAATTTGTACCTATAGTGAATGCCACTCTTTATTTTGTATTGTGCGTTTAGTTTGTGCAGAATAAACAATTTTTCTTTCTTTCTTTTTTTTTACCAGAAAATCTTACAATCATATACATAATCACCATCATTTCAGCTGAAAGCCGTCCACTGCTGGACATAATCCTCCCCAATCTTCGCAAAATCTACCAGTCTTATGCGTCTCGCATTCAGCTGATTCCCACGGACTTCCCCAGGTCATCGTCCAGCTTGTTGGAAGCCTTTCAACGCCTGTGTTACTTATCTTAACTTATGAAACTACACAAGATTTTGAGGTGTCGAATCAAAAAAAGGTTTGGTTTGCGTTCTTTACTGTTGATTATTTGTGTGATTGGTTTTTTGTAGCTCTTGAGTCCCATGAGGGAATAGAAACCGCGATTAGTAACATATTCGTCGAGACGTATCTAAACTATAAATCATTTAACTATTAGGTACTATACCTATCTCGAATACATAACCCCACTTGGGACCAGTGGCGGCTGGTGGATCATAGTAGTAGTAGTGCACTTTGCCGTCTCACTGGGTAATTTGCTAAAATTCACAGGAGCCTATGTAAATCGGCAAACCATCTCGCTAGCGACTTCTAATTCGACGCCAACGCCATCTAGTTACGTCGTTGTACAACTTTTAATGTTGGTACTCGACCCTAAGATAAATTTCGTTCGTCAAACCTCGCCCGCTCTCGGTAATCTTCGGTTCGCTGGGACGGCGCACGAGAATGGTCATAATTATTTCGCCGTACATTTTCTATGGAACTATCTCTGTCTCACGCGCCAGGCGTTTTCGCTTGTTTCTCGTAGAATAGTATGAACTCTCGCCGTGCGCTTTAGCCTAGCGCACGGGGAGTATTTTTTACAGCAATATACGTCTTATTAATTTAGCAAAGAGCTTAAATTTGTTCGTCATAATTTCGTAAATATTGAATAGATCGTTAATCAGATATTATTAAACATTTTTATTTTATTTCTAAGCCTTTTCAAATCTGGCAGTTCAGTGCACGAGTGAACTTAAAGTACAGCCGCCTCTGCTTGGGACTTGCAACCCTAAATATACTGTAAAAATATATTAATTGATATATCCACGTAAAATCAATATTAAATATTATACCAGTCTGTTACTGTAACTCTGTAGGGCAAACGCCTCCTCTCAGAAGAGAAGGCACGAGCATTTATCTAACATTAATTTATTTACATGATTGTTAGCGATTTTTTTTTATATTTAGTGACAGTCAGGCCTACTGTCACTGCCCGCCTTTTACCCGACGAAGGAGGTTAATGCGTTTATCAATCTATGTATGTATGTTTGTTCCTAAGTGGCATTCCAGAGAACAAACGCGTTTGCCGACCGTGATGATTTTTACGTCAATCAATTTGTCTTAACCTTGCGAGTGTCACTGGCTAAATTAAAATTGGAAAAAGAAAAATGACGGCATTTGGGTGCTGTGGAGGATAACTCATTTTGAAGTTTATATAATTCGAATATTACGATATGAGAGTAGACAAAATTTAAAAAAAACCCGACATATTTCTATACCACACTACATAATTTAGCTAGTAGTAGACACGCTTTGAACGTCAATCTATTGAACACGTAATTATGAGACGACATCTTGCGGAAACAGCCCGATTCAAACAGTAAAACGCCTATAACTTTTGAACGGCTGAACCAATTTTCATCAAACGTAGCTTAGAACACTCTCGATTTATTCACCTTTAAAGCAAAATAAACGAAATCAAAATCGGTTCATCCGTTTGTTTCCGTCACGAGTTAGAAATTACAACTCTTTATTATAGTCGTATTAACAGCGTTCCAGCTTTATCTAAATTGTCACAAGATATTTCACAAAAGAGCTATTCAGTGCTGACGTACTCGTATTAAATTCACCAACCTAATTGTCAAAAAGTTTTCTTGTTAAGACTTTGTTAGTTAAAAATAACGTTTTTGACATAAACCGTCTCCCAAGCGGTTATCTTACGATGGAGGGTTGTCTAGACTATTTTCTAAATTGTATTAGCTTATTTGTTTTTTTAAGGGTACACTAGTCAACGGCACGAACTATTTTGTGCGCGGGGTTGAAATGCATTTTATTTCAACCGATAACACGTGCGGAAGAGATAGATGCTGTGATGGCCAGAAGGAAGCTAGTTCGCGTACGAATACACACTTTTGCAAATTTGTAGCGAAATGGATAATGATTTAGGACGAAACCAAGTGCGCGAAATTGTTTAAACAGACCTTTGAGAGTCTGGATATCATGAAAAAACGACTAAACGTATCTGTTCAAAATAAAATTATTTGCATTGTTAAACTAATAATCTATCCCTGTATGGTGGCCGTTTTGCAATTTTCCGTCTTCTTATGGTATTTATTTGCGTCCAAAAATGCGTTAAAATTAGTGTCGAAATGTGGAACTTTCGACGCTCATAACTTTCAATTATTTTCTTTTTTAACTTTTTATAAATATAATACAGGGCTAGATAATGATGAGACAAATTGATATAATTTTTTATTTTGAACGTACATCGTCAAACAGTTGAGTAATCCCTAGACTACGTTTGTATGGAATAAATATCGACTAGTGTAACCTTAAGCTTATAAACGCGGCCATTTTGTGTCCCCTGCGAATATTTTGTTCAAACTCGATTATTGTGGATTATGTAATTTTAAAGTTAAATTGTTAGGAGTTAAAACATGATTTTAGCCCTTGGTGATTCATGATAGGTAACTTTTAGTAGCAATTTTAGTTACAAATCCCTCTGCATAGCCTTCGCCCAACTATTTTGGGGTCGAGTACCAGTGTCGCAAAAAGAGTGCAGGTGTTATAAGTTTGGCGTGTGTATCTGTGTAGATTTGTGTCTGTCTGTGGCATCATAGCTCCTAAACGGATAGACCGATTTTGATTTAGTTTGTTTTCGTTTAAAAGGGGACTTGGTCGAGAGGGTTGTTAGCTATGTTTGATTGAAACCGGCAGCCTAATTGCGTAACTGAATTCGTTTTCGGGAAAGAATCGATTCTTTCCCAAAACGACTTTACGTATTGCATTTTAATACCTAAAGTCGTTTTTGGGAAAGAATCGATTCTTTCCCAAAAACGAATTCAGTTACGCAAATAGGCTGCGGGTCAACCGTTCAAAATTAATCCGTATTTTACTCCTTGAATCTGGGATTATTCGCAAGATACTCGTATCATGTCATAATTACGTGTTTTGATAGATTGTCTACTACTAGGTATTATAACATAGTTTAAATTAAATAAAAATAAAAAAAAATCTCGACATAATAACCTATCAAAAGCAAAAACTAAGCCTCGTACTCGCGTCGGGAACCGTTAAGTAAATCAAATAAACAGCTGTAAACGTTGGCCGTTCCCCGACGCAAGTACGAGGCTTATTTTTAATCACTGACGGAAAAAGACCGGTGTAAAAAGTTTGGCGTGTGTTGCTGTGTTAATCTGTGGCATCATAGCGCCTAAATGGATGAACCGATTTTGTTTTTTATTTGTATGAAGGGTACTTTGTCGAGAGTTGTTATGTTTAAATAAAATCGGTTTAGCCGTTCAAAAGTTATTTCACTCTTTGAATCTGGATTTTTTCGCAAGATATCGTGTCATAATTACGTGTTTCGATAGATTGTCGATTGAAGCGTGTCTTCTACTAGGTATATGTAGTTTAAAAAACTGGCCAAGTGCGAGTCGGACTCGCGCACGAAGGGTTCCGTACCATTACCGCAAAAAACGGCTAAAAACTCACGCTTGTTGTATGGGAGCCCCCCTTAATTTATTTTATTTTAATTTAATAATTATTATTTTTTGAAGTGAATATACAACTAAATATTACAAGCGTCTACCTGTTGCCGTTATTAATATCGAGCAAAAAACGGCAAAAAAATCACGTTTGTTGTATGGGAGCCCCCCTTAAATATTAATTTTATTCTGTTTATAGTATTTGCTGTTATAGCGGCAATAGAAATACATCATCTGTGAAAATTTCAACTGTCTAGCTATCACGGTTCATGAGATACAGCCTGGTGACAGACGGACAGACAGACAGACAGACGGATCGCGGAGTCTCAGTAATAGGGTCCCGTTTTTACCCTTTGGGTACGGAACCCTAAAAATCATGAAATTAAAATTAAAATCAGGGGTTTTTTAAATTTGTAATTTTATCTTGTTTTGCTTTTTAGAGGTTTTTATGGCATTTTTAATTTTAAATTTAATACATGAAGCGACTGCTTATCTAACCTCCACAGCCCAGTAACTGGGCAACAGGACTTGGCAAGACTGGTGTCAGATCTCAGGCTTCTGACTACCCATAGTGACAGTCAAAGAAGTATAAATGGCAGCCTAGATCAGCGGTTAACTCGGGTTACGAAGCATAGCAGTAATCTCGGTGTAGAATGAATGTCCAGCCATCCACCGACCAACCTCGGCTAGCGTTGCTTACCTTTAAATATCGACCCGTGCGGCTGTTATTAATTATCCACGAGCTCCTTTCGTGTCAATAATTATCCAAAGTTATTTATGTCAAGATCGCTACTCCGGATAACGTGGTATTGAAATGAAAAGCCTTATCTGTTACCTCGGAATTAAAGTTTTTTTTTCTCAAGTACGTAGTAATTAACAGTATCTTTTCATTATCTATGTATGTGGAAAGTGATCTAACGAATACTCCAACTGATTAGAAGACCTCGAATTACTTTAAAACAAAAACAACAATGATCAAATTCCAAGGTCTGGTGTCAGAAATTCAATAAGTTTAGTGTAGACTGTTTTCAAATATCTGTTGGTATTTGGGTCATTCAGTCGAAATCGGGATTAGAAACCAGCTAGATAAATTCTTCTGTCCCGCAATATTTGCCAAAAAGATGAAATATATAAAGCATATAGTGCATTATTTAAAAAAACCGGCCAAGTGCGAGTCGGACTCGCGCACGAAGGGTTCCGTACCATTATCGCAAAAAACGACCAAAAAATCATGGTTGTATGGGAATTCTTAAATATTTATGTTATTCTGTTTTTAGTATTTGTTGTTATAGCGGCAACAGAAATACATCATCTGTGAACATTTCAACTGTCTAGCTATCACGGTTCATGAGATACAGCCTGGTGACAGACGGACAGACAGACAGACAGACGGATCGCGGAGTCTCAGTAATAGAGTCCCGTTTTTACCCTTTGGGTACGGAACCCTAAAAAGTGCATTCTAGAAATCTAAAAACCCGACTACTTAAGAAGCAAACTAAAAAGACGTAAACAAGAAAAAATCATGCTGCAGTCGGAGTACCTATACATCTATGAAGGTTACATCTGGTTTTGGTCAGCCAGCTCGCGAATATATATCCTCCGACTGCACAACATGTTTTTTTCTTGTTCACGTCTTTTTAGTTTGCTTCTTAAGCAGTCGGGATTTTTGATTTTTGAATTAACTCTTTAGTTAGCATTTTTTTTTCGAATTACGTGCATTTAAACAAAGTGTTTTATATTTTTCAAACCACCTATTAACACCATTTATTTGACACTCTACACGATGGGTTTGAAAGAAAAAAATTACCGCACAATATGGCGCCCAAAATCCGTCATATGCTAATTTTAATTTAGTCAGTGACACTCGCAAGGTGACGAATCGATTGACGTAAGATTCATCAAAATCGGCCAACGCCTTTGGTCTCTAGAACGCCACATAGGAACAAACATACATACATAGACTGATAAACACATTACCCTTCTTCGGCAGTCGGGTTACAGGGGTGGGACACACATTTTACCACTTTGGAAGTGTCTCTCGCGCAAACTATTCAGTTTAGAAAAAAAATATATTAGAAACCTCAATATCATTTTGGAAGACCTATCCATAGATACCTCACACGTATGGATTTGATTTTTTGTTTTTTTGTTTCAGTTCTAAGTATGGGGAACCCTAAAATTTATTGTTTTATTTTCTATTTTTGTGTTAAAATCTAAATGCGGTTTACAGAATACATCTACTTACCAAGTTACAACAGCATAGTTCTTATAGTTTCGGAATAAAGTGGCTGTGACATACGGACGGACAGACATGACGAATCCATAAGTTCGTTTTTTGCCATTTGGCTACGGAACCCTAAAATAGTATTCTTCTTTACAAAGCATTATGCACAAACAGCAAACAAACGTTTTATAATCAACATATCCTTAACTCGCAGAGGCTCTTAGTTTTCGCTATCACTAAATGAAGCAGGTGTACCATGTAAGTACTCCTAACAATGATGTGACACTTGCTGAATAAATTAACCTGAAATACGGGAATACCCTAGAACAACTAGATTGCCAGCAACTACTCATGTACCTATTTGTTTTATTGGTTTTCCAAACTGCGCAGGAATATGATATCTCAATCTACATTATATAAAAATGAATCCCTATTTCCTTTGGTCACGCCATTACTTGAGAACAGCTTCACCGATTTCATTAATTTCTTTAAAGTTTTCTAATTATTTGTAGAAGGTTATTACGAAATGAAAAGTTATGAAAATTGCGCAGAAAATAGAAAATTTCTGAAAAAAATACGATTATTTGAACTTTGCTTGTAGAATCCCTATTTCTCTTTGTCACACCATAAATTGATAACGACTAAACCGATTTTATTCATCTTCTTTTTTAAGTTTTCTCATAATTTGTAGAAGGTCCTTACGGAAAGCAAAATTAAGAAAAAAACATGGTAGGTAGGTAGGTAGTAGGTTACGTAGGGTAGGCAGTTGACGGGAGCGAAGCCGCAGGCACAGCTAGTTTTAAATATATACTTTGAAGTACTTCGTACTTGGAGCTAATAAGTGTTATGTTAAGTGTTATCTGCTGACTACTGGGCAAAGGTCTTCGTTTTTCTTTCAGTCACGATTTTCTTGGTCACGTCTATTCCTGCCATTTTCACCCCACTTGTTGCGCTTAAGGTTACACTAGTCGAAAATTCTTCCATACAAACGTAGTCTAGGCATTATTCCACTGTTTGACGATGTACGTTCAAAATAAAAAATGTGATATCAATTTGTCTCATCATTATCTAGTCCTGTATGGAAGCAAAAAAATAAAAAAATAAAATATTTGAAAGTTATGAGCGTCGAAAGTTCCACATTTCGACACCAATTTTAACGCATTTTTGGGCGCGAATAAATACCATAAGAAGACGGAAAATTGCAAAACGGTCTCCATATAGGGATAGATAAGTAGTTCAACAATGAAAATAATTGTATTATGAACAGATAGATTTAGTAGTTTTTTCATGATATCTAGACTGCCAAAGGTCTGTTTATAAAATTTCGCGCGCTCGGTTTCGTCCTAAATCATTATCCATTTCGCTACAAATTTGCAAAAGTGTGTATTCGTACGCGAACTAGCTTCCTACTGATCATCACAGCATCTATCTCTTCCGCACGTGTTTTCGGTTGATATAAAATGCTTTTTAACCCCGCGCACAAAATAGTTCGTGCCGTCGACTAGTGTACCCTTAAGTTGATTGATAAAAGGGCCAAGAGCCTCATCGGCAATCTGGCCTTGGACATCAGCGTTGAGTCGCCATCCGCAGGCTGCTGCATGCGGGTTTTCCATCAGTTCCATTTCGGGACGTGTGCGTTTTTATTTCAGTACACTAGATGATTTCAATCAGTTGAATAAATCTAGAGATTAAACAACTTTCACTTTTTGTAATATTGTCTAGTACAGGGGGGTGTCCATAAGCTCTTAGAGCGGTATCAATTTGAGATCGAGTAATTGACAGATGTATACACGTCAGATACATCTGTCCCTTTTAGGAGTCACCAAATGGCGGACCGTCCAGATTCGGACAAAAATCTTGGTACTTATAATGATTACTTTTATTTATTATTTAATAAAATAGTACCTGGGTGACCGAGCTCTGCTCGGGTGAAAATAGAAAAAACGACATTTTGTAAAAACGAAACCTAGGTAGATCGATTTATTGCCCCTGAAAACCCCTGCATACTATATTTCATGAAAATCGTTGGAGCCGTTTCCGAGATTCAGATTATATACAAATCTCGATATAAATAAGCCCAGCGGGGAGGGTAGTTGGCCTTACGGACCGCGGCGGGTATAAACGTACCCCAAATTAAAGTAATTGATGACCCTTGTCTAGTACCTACTTTATATATACTAATCAGTTTATTTACCTCGTCAATTATGAAGATACGGAGTTATTACTATGTGTTGTAGGTACAGTAATTAGTATGTTTAGGTATTAATTAGTTAAAACAATCTTAGTCAAAAACATGGCTACGCATTCTCAATCACACACACTCACCTCCACTCCTACACACATTCACCCTCACACACCCTCATATACCAAAACTCACACGCACCCACATCACTCATACTCCACATAAATTACCTATTATTACTCATACATTCATAAACACTTCACTCACGTATAGACCTTTTACTTACCAAGTGATTGGCGGGCGCACGGTTGGCGCAGTGGTTGCGCGATTGACTGCTGCGCTGCGTGTCGCGGGTTTGATTCCCGCACGGAACAAATATTTGTATGATCTACAAATAGTTGTTCCGGCTCTGGGTGTTTGTGTTTGTGAGTTTATATGTTTGTAAACGCACCCACGATACAGAAGAAATTCCTAGTGAGGGGCAAAGTATAAAAAAAAAGTATTTTTAGGTATTGATTAGTTAAAACAATCTTAGTCAGAAACATGGCCACGCATTCTTAATCACACACACTCACCCCTACACCTACACACATTCACCCTCACTCACCCTCATATACCAAAACTCATACGCACCCCCATCACTCATACTCCGCATAAATCATTTTAATCAGTTTACATCTTTTTAGTTCGCTTTTGTTTTAGAACGTGTCACTACTCCCTAAAGATCAAATCAAACAGACAAAAATAGCTTTATTTCCAAGTGTTAGCAAACAATTAAAGTGTCGGCAAAACAAAGTTCCTTACACCCGTCAATTGTTTCCCAAGTGCATTCTATTTGGAGTGTTGGGCTTATCATCCAAGTTCGTTTTATATAAGGATGGAGTTAAGTATGTATAGAGCATAAGAACTGTGGTATTAACTATAATTGGACGTCTATTGATATATTTGAAAAAAAATGTATACAGTTGTATTTTTTTGTTTGTTTTTGGGGGCTTATGGTAAGTATTTTATTAAATGTGTATTTTACAAGCTTTTATTTAACTTGCAATGTATGAGGAGCTCGTGGCTAAATAATAACAGCCGCACGGGTCGATCATCAAGGTTAAGCAACGCTTGACGAGGTCAGTCCGTGGATGGGTGACCATTTCAACATACCGAGTTTCCTCCGTGCCTCGGAAAGCACGTTAAGCCGTTGGTCCCGGCTGTTATTTGAAGATCTTTGACAGTCGTTACGGATAGTCAGAAGCATGAGATCTGACACCAATCTTGCCAAGGGGTACCGTGTTACCCAGTTACTGGGTTGTGGAGGTCAGATAGGCAGTCGCTCCATGTAAAACACTGGTACTTAGCTGAATCCGGTAAGACTGGAAGCCGACCCCAATATAGTTGGGAAAAGGCTAGGCAGATGATGTATGTATGTATGTAAATATGTTCGGGTCAAATCTTGCAACTGAATTTTAAAGCCGTTGTCCTCTACCGATTTAGATGAAATTTTCCATACACGTTCAGTTTGGATGACAATGCATGGTTAGCTAAGTGACGTCATTCTAAATCCAGTATGGCGGACAAAATCATTTGTTGCAGTGTTTTGGGAATAGTGCGGTGGTTTTACCGATATTTTTGCTAATTTTCACTAACAGCAAAAAGGAAGGCCTTAATATTATCACATCACATCATCAGCCTATGAATGTTCCCACTGCTGGGACACAGGCCTCCTCTCTGCGAGAGGGAATGGGCCGTAATCCACTACGCGGGCCCAGTGCGGGTTAGTGGATGTCACATGTCTTCGAATTTTTGGTTCTAGGACATGCCGGTTTCCTCACGATGTTTTCCTTCACAGTTTTTGAGAGCAGTGGTGATGAAATAATTTACAGAAAGTAAAGCGCCTACCTGGGCTCGAACCAACGACCTACAACATGTAAGTCGCGGCCGATACCACTGGGCCACCACTGCTCTCTCTAAATATTATAGCACGTTTTAATTATATTCAACTTTTAGGTCGTGCATTAACATAACAATTTAGGTTGCCCACATCATTCATTCACCCATCCAAACAAAACTTTTTTATTAAAAGCCCGTGTATGATGTATAATAATAATGCCGCTTCCCCACAACAAGAGAAAATCGCACGAAACCTTATTAAAAATAAAGCAAATTTTCTGGGAACTCAGACAATAATTTCCGGATATGAATAATTCGCCATACTGAGGATTAATAAAGACTTTTAAATACACGTGCCGGATGCAACCCACTCGTGAGATTGTCTGACTAAAAATGACGAGAAGGCTAACTTTTCAACTTTAAGGTTACACCAGTCGACGCCACGAACTATTTTGTGCGCGGGGTTAAAAAGCCTGCTATCTCATCCGACAACTCGTGTGAAAGTGATAGATACTGTGATGAGCAGTAAGAAGCTAGTTCGCGTACGAATTAGCACTTTTGCAAGTTTGTAGCGAAATGGATGATGATTTAGGAGGAAAACGAACGCTCTAAATTTTATAAACAGACCTTTGAGAGTGTAGATATCATGAAAAACGACTCATTCAATCTGTTCAAAATAAAATTATTTGCATTGTTGAACTACTAATCTATCCCTGTATGGAGGCCGTTTTGCAATTTTCCGTCTTCTTATGTTATTTAATGCCGCCCAAAGATGCGTTAAAATTAGTGTTGAAAAATGGAACTTTCGACGCTCATAACTTTCAAATATTTTAAAAAATAACAAAAAAATAAAAATTATAAAAAATAAATTAAATTTATATCATTTTTTTTATTTTGAACGTACATCGTCAAACAGTGCAGTAATCTCTAGACTAAGTTTGTATGGAAGAATTATCGACTAGTGTAACCTTAATAACATGTCGTGTACAAAAGGGACTCGTGGTAGAAAATAAATTATGAAAAGTAATGCTGCAAATTCCGAGGACAGTCAAAGCATAGAGCAATATGGCATACCTACTCCATCAGCAAATGACAAAAAGATTCTCAATACTTAATATTATGGGGCAAATCATTGTTCCCATTGTGTGACATCCCATCTTTGTCCCTCCGCTTTTTGCCAGCCTCCTTTCCATTTGAGTGCCAACAATAATAATGAAATTTTCTGTTTGGCCCCAAACGGGCACGTCATTATAAATAATTCAATTATCATTATCATGAGTGCTGGTGACAAAATGAAGACTTCTAAGTAATAAATATTTTTTGGACTTCGATCAAAAATATACTAGATAAACAATCCCATACAAATTGGTTTTAGGTAATTCTAAGAATTCTAGTTGAAATCAATATGCATTAATGCAAATTCAACTTTAACTGCAATCTTTAAAGTTGCATTCACAAAACTATGTACAAAAAGTAATAAAATTTAAGAGCTTGCTCGCTGCTTAACATACATCAAAACAAATATAGTCTTACACGCATCTTTTAAAGACTAAATTACAAAGTCCCAGAATAGTCGATGTTTGTTACAATAGTTGGCGCGTTGTCGACGCAAACGTTGGTCAAACAATCATAACAATATTTGGTAATTGATTCATATTTACTATTTAATTCGGTTTATACTTTATAAAAAATATTTAATGATATAAACTATCTGAAAAAAATAAATTCCTTCCAAAATCAATGTGCGTTATTCGCACAATTTTTAAACGCACATTGCGGTGTCTTAACGTTGGCTATGATTGGACCATACTAATTTGAAATAAGACCACAACCGTATTTGTGGCCATATTTTTCGTGCCCGTTTTTGAAGCGCTGACCAGGCATTTACTGTATTATTCATCGAAGGTTTTAACTTCAAAACTAAAATTAAGCTACGACGACGTTCCAAAGCCAAGACAAGTGCCATTCAATCATCGAAAGAGTGACGATAGCGATTGAAATAAATTGTAGTTCTAAAAACTAAAAAACACGCTTTAATGGTAAGGATAATGGGACAAACTGTTTAAATTATTGCATTGTCATCGGTCCTTGATAAGTGTGCAAAGTTTCAAATCAATCCAACGTTTTGAAGTGGGTGAAAATCACGTTCAAAGATTCCGTTACATTGATACATTGTTACATTGATACATAGATACATACATACCAAGCTAATAAAAGCGTGTTAAAAACGTATAAATTGTATGAGAATGATGAAATGTCACGTATTGATCACGTGGCACTTACATTTTGGCATTTCAACCATCGCCATCGATGACAGCGATTGACACTTGTCTAGCCTCTAAGGCTCTATTTAAGTATAAGGCGCAGGCCACATAGAAATTTCGTCGGGCGCGGACATGGCACGGGCGCGGGCGCCTTCCTATTCCATTCAAATTTCACACAAAATGCATGGAAATAAAGCGCAATTTAGGATACACGGTATGTTGTTGCTCGGACGTGATTATGACGCGCCATTTCGGCAGCCGCGCTTGATCAAATTGCGCTTTATTTCCATGCATTTTGTATGAAATTTGATTGGAATAGGAAGCCGCCCGTGCCATGTCCGCGCCCGATGCCATTTCTATGTGGCCTGTGGCTTAAGTAGCAAGTAATAGTGATAGCGGCTGTCAAAAAGTCTGTGTGATTTTTAATTTCAATTTCGTAGACTAAACTCACAGCTGCCAATCACCTTATTTTTTTTAAATGTTGCAAACGCGGAGCAGTGTTGTAGGCAAGGCTCATCTTATGTGATTCATCGAATCGATGTGACATGAAATAAATGTTTTATGAATATAAACGTAATATATTTAAATATAACAGTATTCATACACATATTACATAAACTTTTATTGTATTAAATATGAAATCAACATTAAAATAAAAGCGATCGATAAAATGAAGTCTGACATAAATGAGTAGAAACTAAATAAGGGCCGCTAGTTTGTATGTATTTTTTTTGTCGTGTAATAGTTTTTATTCGATCTACTTCGATTTTCGATCACTCAGGATAGTCAGGTTATGACACTACTTTTATGTAACTATAAAGTGGCAACCCCCCCAAGTGTCAGTTTAGTCTACGAAATTAAAAATCAGTTTTGCAGCGGTATGGGAATAGTGCGGTGGGTATGTAAGAAAAAAAAATTTTTCGTTATCATACTCGAAATGCCAAAATGTAAAGGGTTGATCGCGTGACATTTCGATAGTGTTTGACATTCCCACACATTTTCGACATGTTTTTCAGTCGCTATCGCCACGCTTTCGATGTTATAGTTGTAGAATGTGTCTTGTCTAATGCCCAAGTGACAATGGCAATAAATATGACAGCGTCGGGCGGATCCAAAGACTACCGGGGTGAATTTTTTTCGTGCTTGTCCATTAAACTATAGATTGTGATAGTGATCCATCGAGAGTACGCGCCTTTTTGACACTAATTACCTAAAAAATCGACCTATACTTCATAAAAGATAGCTTGATCTCTGCGACAGCTGTCAGTATCAATACAGTAACAATAGCGCTTGACAGGCTAACAATAACGTATACGTCCGTTTGACATAAGTCGCAAAGATCAAGCTATCCTTTATGAAGTATAATTCACCGATTCGACTCAGTGTGCACATTCGCCAAAATTGACTTTCGCTGATCAGGTGAGGTGGACGCCCGAGTGGAAGATCGTAGCAAGTGGTATTCTGTCGCTTTTGCCCCACATGGAAAAAAGAGTGAGACAACAGAGCAACAGCTTGTGCTTGTATATCAAAGATATTTCTAAAATAATCTGCCTCTTTTCCAGGAGCCTTCCTCCAGCCAGCACCAATTCAATCCCCACTGATATCACAAGAAGATGTACCATATGAGCTAGTCCTTCCAGAGGTGTTCAACCCAGGATATCGCATCGTGGGAGGAGAGGCCGCGCCAGAAGGCAGGGTGCCGTACCAGGCCTCGCTGAGGAATCTGCTGAATGCTCACTTCTGCGGCGGATCCATCTTGAATAAGAGATGGGTGCTGACTGCTGCGCATTGTACTGCGGGGTAAGAAGATTTCTGTATTTTTTTAAAAAGAACTTATTTATTTAAGGCTAGTATTTAAACGAGCGAAAAAAAATTCAAATTAAAGGTGTAAAAAATACTGAATATGTCTTACTGAAATACTAAGTGGGCGACAAACAGTGGGCGAATACAAATGTTTAAAACAGCGACTTGAAAATATAAGTTTTTCGACAGGGCTCCTTTTTCTGTCTGCAGGGTCTAAAGTAACCTAACATGAAGGAGATGACGGGAGGTAAGTTCGCTCGCTTTGCTCGCTCACTTCAGCTCCCGTCATCCCCTTCGAACCTAACCTATCCGTGTTGGGGTGCCCTAAGTTCCCGAGCTCGCTTCGCTCGCTCTTGGACACGAATAAACCCGATCTCCCGCACTGCACAGTGATGTCGCCTCGATAGTTGTTCAGCTATTTTCAAAATAATAATATTCTAAAATAGAAAAAATAGAAACCCAAATACAATTAAAGTATGTAACAATATTATTACCGCAGCTCACAAAAATCTCCTAAAAGGTATTACTCAAATCGGATAAATAACTACTTACTTAGTATAATAGTCGCCCATTCAATATATTTTTCCCTCGGTTAATAATTTCCCTTTATTTAATACTCATTGTCATTTTTAAAAGAGTAACCATGGAGTTTCTTGCCGGTTCTTCTCCATAGGAAACGACTAACCTGAACCGTGCACCTTTTGTCGACGTTTTATAAGTGCCCATGTAGGCCTATGTAAAATAAAAATAAATGATTTGATTTGACTACATTATCACACAAACGTACAGAGGCGAGTTCTAAACCTAAAATGTCTCATGCATATAAGACATTTTAAATTTAAATCTCCCGAGGCTTATTAAGTCATGCTTCTTAAACTACATAATTTATCTTATAGTAGATAAGCTTCTATCGAAAATCAATCGAAACAAATAATTATAAATGATAAATGATTTTATTTCTGTAAGTTGGTTTGTACAAACACTTTTACATGTCGATCATATTTTTAAAACTAGATGAGGTCGGCGTTTCCTATCTGACTACTCTGAGAAGAAAGGCCGAAACAAACTCAGAGGTCACAGTCTCTTTTAAAGTCCAGACAAAAATCTTGGTTAGATCATGTGTTAACATGATATCTTGCAAAAATACCCCGATTCAAAAAGAAAAATGCGCATAACTTTGAACCGATTTTCATCAATCATAGCTAAGAAAAATTTCAATCAAGTCACCTTTCAAACGAAACAAAACGAAATCAAAATCGGTTCAACCGTTTAGGAGCTATAATGCCACAGACAGGGACACAAATACAAATCTGTGTATTTAGTTTGTAGTTTCTGTCTGTGTTTATAGTTTGATGTGTGTTGCTGTGTATCTACCATAGATATAACAAACATCAAACTTTTAACACCACTCTTTTTCCGTCTGGGTTTAACAATAGAATGAATAGAACTAAAAAACAGAATGAACAGAACTAAAAATAGAATGAATAGAACTAAAAAATAGAATGAGTAGAACTAAAAAAAAAATTGTAGCAAATACAGAACGAAATTATTACAGTCCCAAGCTCATCTATACTAATATTATAAAGAGTAAAGATTTTTTTGTTTGTTTGTTTGTACCGAATAGGCTCCGAAACTACTGGGCCGATTTGAAAAATTCTTTCACCAATAGAAAGCTACATTATTCCTGAGTGACGTAGGCTATTTATTAATCCCGAAATTGGGTCCTGTGGGGTGGTCGACAGGAGCAAAGCCGCGGGCAACAGCTACTATTGTTATATGATCAGATAGTCAGCCTCTCCATGTGAAAAACTTGTGTTCAACATCAAGTTACACTGACAGCTGATCTTTTTTTTTTTTTTTATTTGTGATGGGTTTGCTCTTGACTCTAGTCTAGGTCAAAGGTGACAGAGACAGAGTCGACGATGGAGCGAGCTTAACCAGAAGAAGCCTGTTCACTCTAACTTTGAAGAGATTCGGGTTGAATCTCAACATAATTATGTAGTTAGGAAAAGGCAGATGGATTATTTCGAATGTGACTAGTACTCGGTTAAAATAACTGTGCACTTGGCACTATTACGTCACTCTGGCGCTCGACTCTTGCTATTGGTGTACGAATCAAAAGCAGAACGCGGGGCGCCGCGCTGGTTGGCGGGAGTGGTGGTCACCCCCCTGATAGTCAGTCTCTCCTTTGAAAAACTTGTGTTCAACGTCATCCAGTTATACTGATAGCTGATCTCAACATAATTATGTAGTAGTTTGGAAAAGGCTTGGCAGATGGATTATTTCGCATGTAACTAGTACTCGGTTAAAATAACTGTGCACTTGGCACTATTATGTCACTCTGGCGTTCGACTCTTGCTATTGGCACACGAATTAAAAGCAGAACGCGGGGCGCCGCGCGAGTGGGTCGATTTTGCAGTGTAATTTACACATGTGTAATTTACGCCACGGAAACAATGTCGCCATATTATTTTTAAAATGCCTTAAATACTTTTTTTTATTGGGGTGGAAAATCATGCAATGACTTCGCCAGCTCTGGGTGAAGCGGGAGGGCGTGTCAGACTTTTACTGACTAAAACCCACCCGTGTTCCTTCAGTTGCTTGTGCCAGGGCCGCGGTAACTCTCTTTCAAATGTATCCGCGACCCAGACAGGCATCGGCCTTAGTGGACCCCATCAGTTTTTGCTGACATCTCTTTGAGGCGCGCGTGGAACACCTATTTCTCGCCGTCCGCAAGCCCGCGCCTGCGGTGGCTGGGAATCAGCTTGCGACTCCCGAGCCCGGGCGTCATCTGCGGTGGCTCCCTCACGCGTTTCACCTTCTCCTTCGCGAGCATTACTGATTCGCAGAAGGAGGTGACAGCTTCCCATGCAATGTCCAAAATACTCAAAAAGCATTTGCTAAAGCTAGTAGTTTACGAGTCATTTTCATTGTTTCAACCGTACCCAGTCACCCCTACAATTGCTTCGGACAATATCACAATTGTTTACCAAAAGCGCCTAACAACCTAAGTAATTCCTACGCTAAGCGTTCCTTCAAAACGGTCCTTAACAAAAACACAATAGAAGTTATTTTCATCTAAATTATAATCACTTAAGAGGACAACAGACTATTTTTCACGGATAAAGAGGAAAGCGAGTTAATTCAATATTCTACAAAGGTTTCTTGCTATAAAGGAAGACCTTGAAATTTCAGGGTTGCCAGCAATTTGTGAACTTTAATGATTCTTAGAAACTATTTTATACGAACTCTTTTACAAAATGACATTGTTACTCTTTATACGTTATTTTGGAAAACTTGCTTTTTCCCGCAGATTCACTCACGTTGCCAATCCCACAGGAACCTGTGCATCTGCCGGGATAAAATGTAGCACTCAGCGTAGTTAAGCTTTCTCTTAATGTTATAACTCTCGAAATCGGATCAGTGTTGCCATAGCAAAAATGTGAACAAACAATTTTCACTCTATGTAATTTATCTTAGTTTAGATGACTCGTTCACTAATGATCATTACATTTTAGCATCATCGTCATAATCAACATTTCAGGCAAAAAACGTCCAATGGCTGGACATAGGCATCCCCCAAGTGCGCCACCTCTATCGGTCCATTGCATCTCGCATACAGCGGATCCCCTTGACCATGTCATCGCTCTTATTATATTCTTTGGATCACTGACTTATAAACCTATGGACTTGCCATACCTACGAAATTAGCGTGCATACCTACATAAATCGGGCAATTAAGATGGCTTTTTTTTTTTTTTTTTTTATTTGTCATGGGTTTGCTCTTGACTCTAGTCTAGGTCAAAGGTGACAGAGACAGAGTCGACGATGGAGCGAGCTTACCCAGAAGAAGCCTGTTCACTCTAACTTTGAAGAGATTCGGGTTGAATGCGTTCGGAAACACAGACGCAGGTAGTGAGTTCCACTCATTCGCTGTGCGCATTATGAAGGATGTTTGGAAGCGCTTGGTGCGTATTGGTGGAATGGCAACAAGGTAAGGATGGTAACTTGCAGTGCGTCTAGATGTCCGATGGTAGAAGGGGGCTGGTGGGATGAGGTCGTGGAGTTCTTGAGCACACTCACCGAAGTACAGTCTGTAAAAGACCGACAAGCAGGCAACCTTGCGGCGATGAGCCAAGCTGTGTAGCTTGGCATCCGCCAGCTCAACGTCGCCAATGAGCCTCTTGGCTCTGCGTGCCACCGAGTCAAGCGCGGCAAGCTGATACTTAGCTGAGCCATCCCAAAGGTGGCTGCAATACTCCATGCAGGATTGGACTTGCGCTTTGTAAAGGGCTAAAAGCTGTCCAGGCGTAAAGTATCGCTTCACTCTATTTATGATGCCCAGCTTTTTGGCCGCAATTTGAGCTTTGTACTCAATGGAGGCGCCGAAGTTGAGGCTGGATGTCAACTCCATGCCCAGGAGCTCGAGCCGATCAGTCACAGGAACAGACGCACCCCGAAAAGTAGGAGTTTGATCGAAGATACTCCTTTTTGCGGTAAAAAGACACGCCTGTGTTTTGGTGGCGTTAAAGGAGACCAGATTGTCATCACCCCACTGGGAGACAAGGCTTAAGGTCAAATCTGTCCTTTCCACCATAGCCTCTCTCAAGGAACGAACTTCATCCACGCTGGTTCTTGCGCTGGACAAGTATCTCTCTGCAACAGTACTGTCATCTGCGTACCCAATAATACCAGGCTGAAGTAGGTCATTGATGTGTAGCAGGAAAAGAGTTGCAGAGAGAACAGACCCCTGAGGTACTCCGGCATCAATAGCCATGAAGTCAGAGGAGCAGCCGTCAATGACCACTCGGATCGACCGTTCATTGAGGAAGTCTGATATCCAGCTACAAAAACCAGCGGGGATGCCATAAGCAGGAAGCTTACTGAGTAGACTCGCGTGCCAGACCCTATCAAAGGCCTTCGAGATATCAAGCGAAACAGCAAGTGCTTCGCCGTGTCTCTCGATGGCTTCGCCCCAACAGTGCGTGACATACACAAGAAGATCGCCAGTTGACCGTCCCCGGCGAAAGCCATATTGACGGTCACTGAGGAGATTGTTGTCTTCAAGGTAGGTCAGCAACTTACTGTTCAGTACCCTTTCCATAACTTTGGACAAAATGGAGGTAATGGCGATCGGACGGTAATTGGCAGGGTCTGCACGGTTGCCTTTTTTGGGCACTGGTTGCACATTTGCAAGCTTCCAGGATTTCGGTACCGTTCTTTTTACAAGAGAGAGGCGGAACAAACGAGTCAACACAGGAGACAGTTCTGGCGCACACTGCCTCAGCACTCTCGCTGGGATGCCGTCAGGCCCGCTGGCTTTGTTCACGTCTAGACTGCACAATACTCTCCGGACCTCTTTAGCGTGCACAGCGATCTCCGGCATGGAAGAGTCACAGTGAGGTACAGTAGGTGGTTGCTTGGAGCCAGCGTCCAGACGTGAATTGCCAGCAAAAAGAGATGCAAACAAATTTGCTTTGTCTCTCGCAGAGTGAGCCAGCGACCCATCAGGTTTCAGCATCGGAGGTAAAGTGGGCCGACAGAAATTCGTTTCGACCGCTTTAGACAGGGACCAAAACTGTTTACTACCCGGAGGGTGCGATGCCAGCTTGGCCCCAATACGTCCAATATGGTCAAAACGTGCCCGACGCAGAACCCGCTTGCAGAACTTGGCGGCAGAATTAAAGGCTCTTTTTTTCGCGCGAACCCTACGTGCTCTAACTTTGCGGTCGCGGGCCCCGACCCAGACTTGGTAGGCAAACTCTTTTCGGGCATCAGCGAGGGCGCATTCAGCATTATACCAAGGTCGGGATTTGGGACCGAGCGGAATGTCGGAGAATTGAATGAAATATTCCATTCCCTGCCGAATCACATCCGCAACCGCGTCCGCACAGCTCGAGGGGTCACCCGAGGAGAAACACACATGCCGCCAAGGATAAGACGCAAAAAAGTGCCGCATCTCGTCCCAGTCTGCTGACTCGTATCGCCATACTCGCCTCGTGCCTCTAGGGCTCTCATCTGGAGGAGAGCAAGTCGAAACGGATTTCACTAGACAGTGGTCAGACGTTCCCAGCGGGGCTGAGACCGACACCGAATGACTGTCCGGATCAGTTGTCAGGAGAAGATCTAGGCAATAGGGTGTATGGCCGTCAACGTCCGGTACCCGCGTTGCCACATTCACCAGCTGGGTTAGATCTAGCGAAAGAGAAAACTTGCGCGCCTCCAACCCGGCATGGTCAGTTTTCCGGTATGGGTACAACCACTCTTTATGATGGGCGTTAAAGTCCCCCAGAAAATTGAGCTTCGCTGTTGGGTACCGTTGCTGGGCTATGTCAGCCGATTCCACGAGGCAATTAAAAAGCGCTGTCGTCTCCTGGTCACCGGAGTGCGATCGGTAGACGCCGATGTAGAGAGACTTCTCCACGCCAGTGTCCACAAGTAGCCATATGGCAGAGAAGCCCGATCTCTCAAAGCAACGGAGACGACGACAACAAATGTCATCGCGGACGTACACACAGACCCCAGCTTGCTTCTTGAACTTGTGTTCAAGAGAGTAACCCGGGTAGTTGAGGTACGCCACGTCCGATGGGGTTGTTATCTTCGTCTCCGTTAGGAAAAACAGGTGCGGCTTCTCAGTCTCGAGGTGGTGGTGGACCGGATCGAGATTAGAGTGCAGCCCCCTGATGTTAGTGAGGTGCACTTTTAGTGGGAGGAAGTGCAGCCGTTGTTTCACCTTATTCTTCTTTTTGTTGCTCATTTTGTGTTAGAGTTTTTTGGGGAAGAAGTCGAACTGTCGAGGCGCTGCTCAGTGAACCAAGTGGAACACTGGAGCTAACCCAACCTATGGGGAACTCATTTGGAGACTGCGGGGACGCCCGAACCCCCCCGGATATGGCCACCGGGTCCTCCCTTCCAGTCGCCAGCTGGCACGGTGGAGCATACCGGGATTTTTCGCGAGTTGGCGGAGCAGCCTTTGGCTGCCCCGCCAACTCGCGAAATGGCTGGCTGCCCATTAGCCAATGAGGTAGGCCATTTGCAACTGTTTGACAGCACAACTACACAGATAAACGTACATATACGACACACAACTACCAATTTTATTCGGCAATCAACATGGCGACCGGTCACGCATAGACATGATTTTGACGTCACTCAAAAGTGTTACCAAGTTAAGTCCTTGACAAACATTTAGATGTCTCTCTTTTCTTATGCAGTTCTTGGTTAGTTAAAAAGAGACAAAACGCTTTTTGACATGCGTGTGTCGATATTATAGATATTTGTATAACTATTCTTCATATAGTAGAATATGCCGTCTCCATAGTTTTCCTACCTCATTGCTTTGGACTTATTGTTTAAATATCTTTACTTTTTTTTACTCTGGCAGTATAGAATCACATCCTTGACTTATTTTGTTCGATTGACATGTGCAACATATTTAATATCTTGATTAGTTTGCTTTGACATTCTAGAATGATTATTTTGAATATATTTAGGATTTTATTATCTTATTTTTTTATTATGTTACGCTGACATTCTAGATTCATTCATTTTGACTTGTATTATTTATTGACATTTGCACGACATTTATTTTAATTTTTTATATTACTAAAATTGGCATTCTATTAATTATTTTGATTTGTATTCTATATATATAAAAATTAATCCTTTTTTCCGTTGGTCACGGCATCACTCGTGAACGGCTGGACCGATTTCGCTTATTCTTTTTTGTTGTTTGTTATTTTTAGGAGAAGGATAATATGAAAAAAAAAATAAGAAAAAATTATGCCTTACCTACATATAGGGATATAGGGGGTAGGGGGGGGGTACATGTAGGGTAGGTAGACAAAGGTAGGGTAGGATAGGTAGAGAAGGGTAGGGTAGGGTAGGTAGGGTAGGGTAGGGTGGGGTAGGTAGGGTAGATAGGGTAGGGTAGGTAGTGTAGGGTAGGGTAGGGTAGGGTAGGTAGTGTAGGGTAGGTAGTGTAGGGAAGGTAGGGTAGATGAATGTTTGATGTTTTTATGGCAAAACAAAGTTCGAATTCAAACGGCTCCCACGATTTTCATGCAATTTAGAAAGCATTTTTAAGCGGGGTTTCGGGGCCGATAAATCGATCTAGCTAGGTTTCATTTTTAGAAAACGTCGTTTGCTCTATTTTCACCATAGCAGAGCTCGGTCGTCCAGGTTCTATACTTAGTCTGGCCATAAATACTGATAGAATTAAATTTTGCATGCCTGAGTAATATTTAAGTACAAATTGTATTTTCAATTTGACGTCCAAATGACAAGTCCATAGTCTCCATTATTATGTAGCACCTAAGTAATTAAATACAACATAAAATAGAAAACGCCTTGATCATGGCTAAAGTCAAGGCTCCTTCCAATATAAATATCTCATGGCATGCGGGTCTCCATAACTCAATAATATCTTGATAAATTATTACCGCGTAGTCAGGGTTTCCGCGTAATATACGACTCAATATTGTATGTGTCTGGGATATCGGGCAATATAAAGTACCTAATTAACTGGTACATTTATGTGAATTGTCCCTAGAAACATTCTCTTGGCTGTGGAAAGTGCACGAATTTGTCAAAACTTAGGCAAAAATTACGCCTATCATCCCCCTCTGCTCATTTCTGTTACATAATGAATTCGTATGTAAAATTTCATAATTCTAGACTCAGCTGAAAAATTCTCACTAAAAGTTACAAAATGCAATCTTAGAAAGCAAAGCATATTTGGAACATTACGTTGTGTGTGTAGATTAAGGGTACACTAGTCGACGGCACGAACTATTTTGTGCGCGGGGTTGAAATGCATTTTATATCAACTGACAACACGTGCGGAAGAGATAGATGCTGTGATGAGCAGTAGGAAGCTAGTTCGCGTACGAATACAAACTTTTGCAAATTTGTAGCGAAATGGATAATGGTTTAGGACGAAACGGAGTGCGCGAAATTTTATAAACAGACCTTTGGGAGTCTGGATATCATGAAAAAACGACTAAACGTATCTGTTCAAAATAAAATTATTTGCATTGTAACTAATAATCTATCCCTGTACGGTGGCCGTTTTACAATTTTCCGTCTTCTTATGGTATTTATTTGCGCCCAAAAATACGTTAAAATTAGTGCCGAAATGTGGAACTTTCGACGCTCATAACTTTCAAAACGATTTTTTTTTTATTTTTTGGCTCCATACAGGGTTAGATAATGATGAGACATATTGATATCATTTTACATTGACAAACAGTGGAGTGATCCCTAGACTACCTTTGTATGGAAGAATTATCGACTAGTGTAACTTTAAGTCATTTTTGTGTAAAAAATGGCTTTTCATATTATTTTATTATGTAGTTAGTTTTTCATATTATGTTATCTTTTATTCAATAGTGATTAGTGGATAATATTACTTAGTATTTGTTTTTGCCTTTGAGTCACGGTATTCGGTTAATTATCACATGAAAAGTTTACGTACCTAAGTACGTAAGTACGTGCTTGGTTGATAAGTAAATAAGTGACTACCAAACGCTAAGTATTTTTTAAAAACTCTCAGGGCTTAACATGCACTGTGGTTTTTATTCCCGCGAATATTTTCCGCACATTCTGCTACACCTGGAATTGTATGAAGATGCAAGCATTGCGGTAAAAAAATCGCGCGGAAACAATACCGCAAGAAAGCAATCTTTTGCCACAAAATCCACCGCAGCGCGCGTAATAAATTCGCGCGAATATTTTGAGCTCTATAAACAGGTAAAAACCGGCCAAGTGCGAGTCGGACTCGCGCACGTAGGGTTCCGTACCATTATCGTAAAAACGGCAAAAAAATCACGTTTGTTGTATGGGAGTCCCACTTAAATATTTATTTCATTCTGTTTTTAGTATTTGTTGTTTTAGCGGCAACATAAATACATCATCTGTGAACATTTCAACTGTCTAGCTATCACGGTTCATGAGATACAGCCTGGTGACAGACGGACAGACAGACAGACAGACGGATCGCGGAGTCTTAGTAATAGGGTCCCGTTTTTACCCTTTGGGTACGGAACCCTAAAAGGAGACTAAAATCACGTGGGATTTTATCCGCAGTGTGTGTTAGTATGATTCCGTCCGCAGACAAAAATTCGAGCGAATTAAATCCGCGCGGCTAAAAATCGCACTGCGTACTAAGCCTAAGCTGGGGGGTGACCATAAGCTCTTAGAGCGGTATCAATTTGACATCGAGTAAGTGACAGATGTATACAAGTCATATACATCTATCGCTTATTCGATCTCAAATTGAAATCGCTCTAAGAGCTTATGGTCATCCCCCTGTAGTCTTATATTATCAGTGACATAACCGCCCACATGGATCTTAAAGCCTCTATGGCTCGAGACAAAGTATGTTTTTATCAGCAACAAAGAATGCCAAGAGCTCAAAAGTCAAGCGCTACCGAAATCTCATTCATTCAATCCATCGGACAATTCAAAACCTTTGTTACAAAAAAGTTATCGATTTTCCAATATAACAAACGGCTCATACCATCCGCATTCGTATATGTAGCATTTTCCCAACTAAGTTTGGGTCTGTGACGTCTGGCAGGATCCAGATGAATACATTCACGGGGTGAGTAGGAATGCAGGAGTGATTGGGAGCAAAACTTTGATAAGTATTTTATCTGAGATATCACTTTAATGAGAGCAGTGGTGGCCCAGTGGTATCGGCCGCGACTTACAAGTTGTAGGTCGTGGGTTCGAGCCCAGGCAGGCGCTTTACTTTGTGTAAATTATTTCATCACCACTGCTCTCAAAACGGTGAAGGAAAACATCGTGAGGAAACCGGGGTGTCATAGACATTGAGGTATTAATGTAGTGTAGTACATATTATCTCAATAGTCCTAGAACCAATAATTCGAAGACATGTGACTTTCACCAACCCGCACTGGGCCCGCGTGGTGGATAACGGCCTATTCCCTCTCACAGAGAGGAGGCCTGTGTCTCAGCATTGCCCAATTCCGAAATTGTCCAATGCCCGAAATGTCTAATGCCCAAAATTTCCAATTCCCAAATGGTTTCAAACAAAGCATCGTTTTAGGGTTCCGTACCCAAAGGGTAAAAACGGGACCCTATTACTAAGACTCCGCGATCCGTCTGTCTGTCTATCTGTCCGTCTGTCACCAGGCTGTATCTCATGAATGATAGCTAGGCAGTTGAAATTTTCACAGATGATGTATTTCTGTTGCCGCTATAACAACAAATACTAAAAAAAGGATAAAATAAATATTTAAGTGGGGCTCCCATACAACAAACGTGATTTTTTGCGGTTTTTTTTTTCGATAATGGTACGGAACGCTTCGTGCGCGAGTCCGACTCGCACTTGGCCGGTTTTTAAATAACACGAATATTCCCTTCAAAGTTTTGTTTATATTCACCCCTGCGTACCTATTCACCTAGTTTGACGGTACCAATATTATACATCGACTTACCTATCTAACAATACCCGCATTTTAGGAATTGGGCATTCTAATCATAAAGTCAAAATTTGTGAATACCTGTTTCATTCTATTTCATTTTGGCAAGTTTTGACATTCATTGTCGACGGGAAGAGCCAGCGACTTCAATTTGGAGCAGATTCCAGAATTGGACTTCTGGATTCGGATGATACTCAAAATCAAAATATATTTATTTTATTTTAACTACCTAGGCCTACATGGGAGGAGCTCGTGGCTAAATAATAACAGCCGCACGGGTCGATCATCAAGGTTAAGCAACGCTCGATGAGGTCGGTCAGTGGATGGGTGACCATTTCAACATACCGAGTTTACTCCGTGCTTCGGAAAGCACGTTAAGCCGTTGGTCCCGGCTGTCATTTGAAGATCTTTGACAGTCGTTATGGGTAGTCAGAAGCTTGAGTTCTGACACCAGTCTTGCCAAGGGGCACCGTGTTTCCCAGTTACTGGGTTGTGGAGGTCAGATAGGCAGTCGCTCCATGTAAAACACTGGTGCTTAGCTGAATCCGGTAAGATTGGAAGCTGACCCCAATATAGTTGGGAAAAAGGCTAGGCAGATGATGACATAGGCCTACATGGGCACTTATAAAACGTCGACAAAAGGTGCACGGTTTGGGTTAGTCGTTTCCTATGGAGAAGAACCGGAAAGAAACTCCATGGTTACTCTTTTAAAAAAGTGTTTTAATCATTATTTCCTTTACAGCCAATCAAAATACGGGATCATGGTGGTAGTGGGCACAACCAACCGTATCGTCGGCGGCGACAGCTACTTCCTCGAGCAAATCATCAGCCACGAGAACTATAACAGCGCTTCCATCACCAATGACGTCAGCCTCCTGAAGGTCAAGTCGGACATCGAGTTCAGTGACCTCGTGCAGCCGATAGCGCTGCCTACTGAGGATACTAGTGCTGGAGAAGATCTGTTTCTTAGTGGATGGGGAAGGCTTTCTGTAAGTATCTATAGTTTTGTTTTGTATATGCAATATATCTAGTCTTGCAGCCAATTCAGAGACACAAAGTTCCGTTGTGAGTATTATATTGTTAAGGGCCGCTTATCCGCTTTAGTGCCGTAAAACGGTAACTCCTTAGTAACGGCTAGATTAAAAGGGTTGAAAAAAATTGTTTTTTCATGTATATTATTTTGAGAGCAGTGGTGGCCCAGTGGTGTCGGCCGCGACTTACAAGTTGTAGGTCATGGGTTCGAGCCCAGGCAGGCGCTCTACTTTGTGTAAATTATTTCATCAAAACGGTGAAGGAAAACATCATGAGGAAACTGTCCTAGTACCAAAAATTCGAAGACATGTGACATCCACCAACTCGCACTGGGCCCGCGTGGTGGATTGCGGCCCATTCCCTCTCACAGAGAGGAGGCCTGTGTTCCAGCAGTGGGAACATTGATAGGCTGATGATGTGTGATGTGTGATGTGTATATTATTTTTGACACATGGTTTTTTTCGGTTAACAAATAGGTATACTTCAAAAAAAAATTAACAACACGCTAAATTTTCACTACTTTTGGATACTCCCCCAAAACGACTTGGATGTTTAAAAATATTTTTACACATTAACATTGATGGCTGGAATTTCTTCATAACTAACATAGCATATGTAAATCAAATAATATTTTGCAAACAAAACTGTTCAAAAGGAGGTTCAATATTGATATTTTGCCATCGAGCGGGCGCACGGCCAGTACTGCGTTAACATTAGGGCGTATATATCGCCTTAAATTAATTTCGAAATGTAATAAATGCATTGATGTAAATATTAAAAATAAAAATAATTTTAATAGGATTATCTTCCTTTTCTATGCCAATAGATTAGATTGAACGCCCCTCGTAAAACAGTTATTCCAAAGCAATGGAGCGATATTGATGTTGCGTATACGTTTGGCAGTAAGCTAAAAAGCTTACTGTGCATTGTCATCCAAACCAAGCTATTTTGTTTTTCAGAAATAAAACCGGCCATATGATCCTAAAAAGCCGGCCGGCCGGCTTGACAGTTTGTTTTGTTTACTCTGATTCCTGTGGCGCCATCTGAGCTCAGCTTTGCGGATAGTTCCCTATAGGCCGATACGCCTATCAGAAGACAGTTTCTAGTTTACACAACCTTAGGACGTATTGACATGGCGGCTATTTCATGGTGATATACAACAGATAAAAAAAACTGAAAATTTGAATTGAATTTTGTATTTTTTTTATGACTTAAAACGAACATTTTCCAACTGCTTTTTGCCTAAACTATCTCAACAATATATTTAAAGACTTTTTCTTATATAGAGTAAAATATCCTATTTCCGAAAAAAATAAAGAAGGAAAGTAAACCTCATGTCGAAGATTTTATTTATTAAGGTTACACTAGTCGACGGCACGAACTATTTTGTGCGCGAGGTTAAAATGCATGTCAACACGTGCGAAAGTGATAGATGCTGTGATGAGCAGTAAGAAGCTAGTTCACGTACGAATTCGCACTTTTGCAAATTTGTACGAAATGGATGCTGATTTAGGACGAAAACGAACGCGCGAAATTTTATAAACAGGCCTTTGGGAGTCTAGATATCATGAAAAAACGGCTGAATGTATATTTTCAAAATAAAATTATTTGCATTGTTGAATTACTAATCTATCCCTGTATGGAGGCCGTTTTGCAATTTTCCTTCTTCATATGGTATTTATTGCCGCCCAAAGATGCGTTAAAATTAGTGTTGAAATATGGAAATTTCGGCGCTCATAACTTTCAAACATTTTCTTTTTTACTTTTTTGTTTCCATACAGTGCTATATAATGATGAGACAAATTGATATCACTTTTAATTTTGAACGTACATCGTCAAGCATTGGAGTAATCCCTAGACTACGTTTGTATGGAAGAATTGTCGACTATAGTGTACGCTTAACACCCCAAGTCAGCTGGGAAATTAAGTTTTGACGTTTATTTCCCCTTTTAATCAGAGGCGGGATTCGAGTGGGGAAGAAAATTATTTTCCATTGCTTATGCTATACAATTATGTATAGATGTAGGTAACACATTTTACACGCAATTCGGATTGTTTGTGGTTTCAGTATAATTAATGTAGAAAGTTATGAGGAACTTAGTTAGTACCAAAATTATTCAATTTGTTTTGTTTTCAATAGAGTATCTTGTGTAGTTCCTGTGTGTTATGATTACAGTACATAATAATATTCTATTAATAGGGTTTATGTCAAGGGCTTCCAAGGATCAAGAATTAAGGTTACACTAGTCGACGGCACGAACTATTTTGTGCGCGGGGTTAAAATGCCAGCTATCTCATCCGACAACACGTGCGAAAAATGTAGATGCTGTGACGAGCAGTAAGAAGCTAGTTTGCGTACGAATTAGCACTTTTGCAAGTTTGTAGCGAAAAGGATTATGATTTAGGAAGAAAACGAGCGCGCGAAATTTTATAAACAGACCTTTGGCAGTCTAGATATCATGAAAAAACGACTACATGTATATTTTTAAAATGAAATTATTTGCATTGTTGAACTACTAATCTATCCCTGTACGGAGGCCGATTTGCAATTTTCCTTCTTCTTATGGTATTTATTTCCACCCAAAAATGCGTAAAAATTAGTGTTGAAATATGGAACTTTCGACCGTGATAACTTTCAAATGTTTTTCTTTTTAGGGTTCCGTACCCAAAGGATAAAAACGGGACCCTATTACTAAGACTCCGCGATCCGTCTGTCTGTCTGTCCGTCTGTCACCAGGCTGTATCTCATGAACCGTGATAGCTAGACAGTTGAAATTTTCACAGATGATGTATTTCTGTTGCCGCTATAACAACAAATACTAAAAACAGAATACGATAAATATTTAAGCGGGGCGCCCATACAACAAACGTATTTTTTTTGCCATTTTATGCGATAATGGTACGGAACCCTTTGTGCGCGAGTCCGACTCGCACTTGGCCGGTTTTTTTGTATATCGTGTAAGTCTGGCTTCCACAGATTACCCCCCTCAAACCACCGATTTTACCTCTATAAAACATTTTTGTTTATATGTACGTTTTATTATTCAATTATTTAGTTTATAAAAACAAACATCCGTTACAAAAACGGTCAAAAACATAAGTGTGAACGCAATAAAAGCCTTCCACACTCACTTAATAAAACCACCATATTTGTTGTGTCATCCCTTTTTCAACAAAACCCTCCGTAGTTACAGGTAACCGGGGGAACTGACCCTCTTCCACTATTACTATTCCCGGCACATTCGAAGGGCTCCATAATTGTGTCATTAGGGCTTCGTGGCACCCCTTATTTAGGTAGGGCTGCCAAATTTTGTATACTGAGATCTCCAAATAAAGATGTGTTACTGGAAATTCGGACCTATCTACTATAACCAGATTTCCTGGCAAAGATTTATGGTATGAATAGTACCTAATAAGATAGATTTTCTTAAACTAGTCCGCCTTTATCCTATTCCAATATTTTTGTTTATATTTTACTAGCTTTTATTTAACTTGTAATGTATGTGTTTTCAAAAATGGTATGTAATGTTATCATAACATCTCTAAAAAGTATCCAGAAAGCTAACTCTACCAGCTCACTGTCCAGTAAGTAATTATGTAATTTACTTACTGGACAGTAGGAGATTCCGAATTTAAAATCTCGCTTCTTACTGGACAGTTGTGAATAAGTCTCCGGTAGAGTTCACTTTCTGGATACTTTTTAGAGATGTTATGACAACATTACATACCATTTTTGAGAAAATTTACTTACTGGACAGTAGTAGGGATTGGTCCGATATATTAAAACGCAACTTATATCGGATATGTGTTAGAAAGAAAGAAAGAAAAATCGTTTATTGGCACGTACCACAAATTAAGTTACCTACACAATTATGAAAATAAACTTAAAAATAAAACTTAAAACTAACAATCATACTGTGTGACTCACGGCAGTGCCAATCAGGCCCTGTTCAGCAATATGTCAGACAACTGGCGTTGCCTGACGCTGATTTTCAACAGGACCTCAGGATATCATATCATATCGATATCTATATCAAAATAACCGATATTACAAAAACTGTATCTAATGAAAACCTTACTAGCGTGTGAGAACGAATAAGTCAAAAGTTAAAACCGTAACAAATGCGGAAACGTACGAACTACGAACAAAACGCAAACTTCACAAACGATCTAAGGAACCATATGCGCTACCTCTCTTTCTAAGTATTATTTCGCGTTCGTTGTTAGTTTGCTCATCTAAATAACATTTTAACTTATGCAAACTGTACTAAATTATGTCGATATCTGAAAACCGTTTTCGATATCGATATGAAAACTGTATATCGGTTACATAACCGTTTGTGCAAAAATCTGAATACACCCATCTCTAGACAGTAGGTCATCCTCTTCAGATCTGCTTAGGAAAAAAAACATAGTACCAGCCAGACACAGTTTAAATTTTAGCCATTATGACATGGTTATAGAAGGGAGGCTCTAAATATATATCTATCTCTCTTTTTGGTATGACATTTTATGAGATAGATATATTTTTGAGTCCGTTAATCAAGACGTACAACAAACAAATATAAATGCCCCCGGTAAATCGATCACAATATCCATCAGTAATTGCCCTAATGTGAATGTAACCTTCAATATTAATTAAACGAATTTATTGTTAAACTTTCTTTCATTTTTGAGAAAAGCATTATACAAGCCTCAACCAGTAAGAAAGCCTTCCTGGCCAAGTATGAGTTAACCGGACCGAACCGCAGGTGAGGTCCGGATATATACGAGGCCAGGATGGCTAAATGTATCTAAGTGTGTTCGGGTCAAATCTTGCAACTTAATTTTAAAGCAGTTATCCTCCACCGATTAAGATGAAATTTTGCATTCACGTTTAGTTTGGATGACAATGCATGGCTAGTTAAGTGACGTCATTCCAAATCCAATATTTTGGATGGCCCAAGATGGCGGACTAGTTATTTTTTGTGCACTTCCATGATATGGGTATCAAATGAAAAATTTTGACGAGAAGAATACGAGAAAAGATTGTTACAAAAATATTAAGTTTATATTAGCTTAGTTATAATAATCACGTTCTTGAAAACTGCTAAAGTGATTTCGATAAGATTTGCAATTTAGGGGTAATTCATCGTTCCATCATTGGACCAATTTAAAAGTAAACGGTGATAAATGCTCACGCCCAGCGTCGACAAAAAGTTGTAACCTTTGCCTTCAAAATGAAATACCGTTTTTCGGTGAACCAACTCGAAACTGAAATTTGACCCAAAATGGTCTCCAGAAGTACAGCCATCCAATATTTTTCTTTTTTTCATGTATTCTCTTTACAATGGTTGCCTTAAAATTAACATTAAATCAATGCTAAAACTCTAATACACCATTGCAATAGTCTGGTGACCGCAGTAGGTTTTTGAAAAAAACCCAATGCAATCAATTTCAACGGCCAATCAATTTTTTGTTTTTTTTATCATTTTTTAATATGGCAACCCTATCACTGGCACGAAAACCATCAACCCACCGTCTGGGACAACCATTACCGTGTCACTTTAGTTTATCTGTTTTGTTAGATACTTCTTAGACTATTACGTAGTTCCAGTATCCACTGTACGTGTATATTGTCACCAGAATAAAATTCTTTAACTGTAATCATTTCATTTGCCCAGCGGTGGGACATAAGACAAACTCGGTAGCGATTTTATTAACAGGAAGGTTAGGTAGATGATCAGCCGTACATGAAGTGTCATTAAATTGCGATTATGAATCCGTTGTAAAAAAGAGATCGAGCAATTCGTATTGTATAATGTTCATACAATACGAATTATTACTCATAGCGGAATTACTATTGCATTGACCCGTCATAGTAGGAGCCCAGCAGCCGAATTGCGTAAGTATATTATCCAAAGCAAAAGAATCGATTCCTTCCCAAAAACGACTTTACGTATCAATATGCAATACGTAAAGTCGGTTTTGGGAAAGAATCGATTCTTTTGCTTTGGATAATATACTTACGCAATTCGGCCGCAGAAGTACAATCAGCGAGCAGAAATCAATCAAAATAGTTTATCTCAAATAAACCTTATAGGTACTTTAAAATTGTCAACCAAAAAAAAATGATGAATCTAGTTGCCCATTCGCAAGCGTCAGTAGATCTCTATGGAGAAGAATGTGCAAGAAACTCCACAGGCACTTTTTTCCAAAAATAAGTTTTAATTACAAGTATTTGGTTACATAATTCTTGTTGGAAAATGTCATATATTTTATGAAAACAGGTCGAGGCAGCCAGGTTATGGCCCATCCCAACTGATGGCGCCCGTTCACGAACATGACGCATGGATTGGCTCCACTCAGCTCAACCATAATAATATAAACAAAATAAATACCCACCTCACAAAGTTGGATGAACACTTACGGGTCACTGATATTACCTACAGTTGCTAGTATTCATAAAGCTTATTGTCGTACTCGCGAACTTTTTGTATGGGAAAATAGCTCATTGTTTTACCAAGAAGTTGATTTCGCTTTTCCCGATAGGTTGTTATGTTATATATCAGTTTCGAGTATGATAGCTTTTCTTGTAATATTTACGTAATTCTATGAAAAACCATTTCCAATAATAGGTAATATCCACTAGAAAAGCTTCCGGAGATGGCTCATGCATGATTAAATTCGTAATTTTTCCCGGAACTCTTCAATAATATCACTGCATAGGTCGATGATAGAATCCATAGTGCTCTGTAGCTTCAGCGATAACAACCAGGGTTTGAACCCAGACAGGATCACAATTTTTATGCAATCCATTTGACATGGGTGCAAACTGCTTTGAAAACAATAAAAGGAATCTTCTATACTAAAACTACAACCTAAAATTTCAAATAAAAAGCTCGCCCAACGGTGGTGACCTAGTGGTAACGGCCGCGACTTACAAGTTGTAGGTCGTGAGTTCAAACCCAAGCGCTTTACTTTGTGTCAATCATTTCATCACCACTGCTCTCAAAACGGTGAAGGAAAACATCTTGAGGAAACTGGCATGTCTTAGAACCGAATATGTGACATTCACCAAACCGTACTGGGCCCGCGTGGTGGATTACCGGAGTGGAGGCCTGCATGCATAACAGACCAAATTACCCTTTTACCGCACTAAGACTCGTGCGGAAAAAGGGTCCACCTATCCTAGTCAGATCACAGTAGGCTGATATGTCCTATTTTGACCTTTCTAGCCATGTCATTAAAAGTCACAGACGTCACTTAGCAGCTGCTGTCAGCTGCTAAGTCATTCATTCCAAAGACGATATCACTAAAGGTTCCTTACATTCCAGTACCCCGGCACGCTGCCTGTCCACCTGCAGATGATCCACCTGACCTCCTTGAGCGTGAAACGGTGCCAGAGGATCTACAATAGCATCAACCCTGTCTACAGCTCGCAGATCTGTTCCCTCACCAAGACTGGGGAAGGAGCTTGCCATGTAAGTTAATCTGTACCTCCTACCTGTGGGTGACACGGATACCTACCACATATTTGCCATTTTGTTGGCCACAGCAGAGAGGCTAACTAAGAAAATTATTGATAAATTGGTAAATATGCAATTTCGAATATTGTTTTAACTCTTTTACCAGACAAGGTTGGGTTTATTTAGTTTTAGTATATTAGTATTAGTGAATATAAATGTGGATAGATGGAGAGGGACGGGGATGGCCATAGAAAAGATAAATGGACTAAGTGAGGTGAATATGAAAGAAAAGGGAGTCAGTGATGGCGTGAAAGAAGAAAACGTGTTGCGCCGACCCCAAGTAACATGGGACAAGGGCAGGAAGATGATGACTATATACTCAATATACTCACTAATATACTACTTAGTATTATTATGGATGTCCACTCGGAACACAAACCAAACGAGTCAATGCGAAGCCACAAATTCCTGTTACGGTCGATTTGAGAGACACTTCATAGCCACCACAAAGTTTGGCTCTTTGTCAGATGGTTTCATCTTTGTACAATTCTTTAATTGGCATTTCAGATAGCGGTTGTTTGTTCAGACTCTGAAATATTTCTGCTGACATAAGATGTTTCAGCTATGTCTTTGGGATGGCAGACACCTTACGATGCCTCAACAATTGCAAATGTCCAAAGGCGGCAATGAAGATGAAGGGGCTGATATATTTTCTATTCAATTTGTTTGAGCTCGAGTCACCCAAAATTATGGAAGTGCATTTTCTGCCAATAATTTATGTGGAATGCCTCAATAAGAGTGTAATTTCATTTCAAATATTGTGATAACGCATACAATGGCGGCTCACACAATAGACCATGTTCGTAGATATTCCATCATGACATTTGTTAGCTCAACGGATATTAATATTTGTATATCAGTCGTATATCGATCAAATATCAGGGGTTGATGAGAATTTTGGTAAAAGGATTGTAGATAGACATTTCAGAAATCTTCGTGATTCTTTTGTATTCTTCCAATTTCTTACCTTTGCTGTCTTTATTAAAAGCTTTTATTTAACTTGCTATGTATGTATGTGTGTTCCGGTTAAATCTTGCAACTGAATTTTAAAGCAGTTATCCTCCACCGATTAAGATGATATTTTGCATACACGTTTAGTTTGGATGACAATTAGCTAAATTACATCGTTCTAAATCCAATACAGCGGACGGCCCAAAACGGCTGGCTAGTTATTTTTTGTGCACTGCCATGATATGGATATCAAATGAAAGGGTTTGCTGAGAAGAAGCCGAAAAAAACTTGTTTTACAAAAAGATTTTTAATGAATATTTTTTACACCTACTCTCTGTCCAGCATGTTATTTTACATTTGAAAGATGCACGCTTATGAAGTTTCATAAAAATCAGGCAACCATCGAAGTCAACCATAGACAATTAAATGCAATACTTCATGGACGCTTACAGTAGTGAAGTGACGTGCTTATTCGCTCTGTTATTCCGAGAAATTAAAATTCACAGTTTAATCGAATTTACGTAGCAGTAAATATCACATTTTAAAGGTTACATTTCGAAAAGAGAATATTGTATATATAAATATAGAAAAACAGCAAATAAAATAACTAAAATACTATCGATTTTATTATGATGAATCGTTGGATTCTTCTCCATAAAAGCTGGACTCATCATTAATTATTAATTTTCGAGTACACAAATTGTGCATAACAATATGTTTAATCGATTGAAATTAATTAATTAATAAAGTCGATTTTTATACTAAATCGAATCGGCACCGAATTAGTTCATCACTAAATGATTAGTTTTTGAGCTGTCAGCTGTAAAAGTACAGCCTGGGGGGTGACCATAAGCTCTTAGAGCGGTATCAATTTGAGATCGAATAAGGGACAGATGTATCTGACTTGTATACATCTGTCACTTACTCGATATCAAATTGATACCGCTCTCTCAGTAACTCTATATTTAATAACAGAACGTCTTCAGAATCTTAGAATAGTACAATTTCAGTCAGAATATTATTATAATGTATAATGCTCAATCAAGGACGAAAGAGATCCCTCCTTATTGTACGAAGTCCTAAATGAAAAGTTACTTTCTATTGTTTTGAGTAAATGCATATTCATCTAGATTTACAGTATCTTTTAAAAAAAATGACAAGAAATGAAGAAAATACTTTTATAGGGTTCCGTACCCAAAGGGTAAAAACGGGACCCTATTACTGAGGCAAAGCGTCTGTCTGTCTGTCTATCTGTCTGTCTGTCACCAGGCTGTATCTCATGAACCGTTATAGCTAGACAGTTAAAATTTCACAGATGATGTATTTCTGTTTCTGTTGTTGCTCTGTTGTAACAGTATACAATAAACATTTAAGTGGGGCTCCCAAACCATAAACGTGATTTTTTGCCGTTTTTTTGCGATAATGGTAGATTAACTAAGTTAGACTCGCGCACGAAGGGTTCCTCCCTTCGTGCGCGAGTCTGACTCGTAATTGGCCGGTTTTTTTTATAAAACGGTAGGCTCGCGTTTGACCACTATCTCACCTGATGGTAAGCGATGATGTGGACGACGGTGAAGCACTCATGCCTAGATGTAACCTATTCACTTATGACTTAAATAGTTTACTGATTTTAAATCAACTATTTCTGGCAAGTGAAAGTTATGATTACAATGCATGTCCTCGAAAAGAGCGTTTTCCAAACAGCCAAACTGTGCGGAAAGTGTCACTTTTTTTTACTAGTGCTTTTTATTTGCCTGTAATTTTTTAATTTTAACTCCAACGTCAGCCCGCCCGCATAGAGTTTTTATTATTTGAGAAAAGTTTTAAAATTAGTTAAGTACAGATTATCATTCATAGAAAAGGTAAAACAAAACTAATACTTCATTTAAGGCGTTTTTAATTACTCTAGATTTTGATTTTGATCAATAAATTAATTTTAAATATTCAATAAATATGTTTGGCAGAATGAATATTTTGCTCATGCCTTTTTGCGTTACGACGACGTGACAGCTATTTGCACATGCGCAGTGCGCAGTAGATATGCCCGAGGAACTATGAACTTAGTTAATCTGTAGATATGCTGAGCGCTCTTAAATAAGCGCTATTTTATTAATTTCTTGCTTGGTTCAGATATATTTTTTTGTTTCCTCGCACAATGCATAGTAAAATGTTGTATGATACACGTGCGTAAGATGATTTCCGACTCGTGTCGATTTATCCACTCATCGGAAATCACCTACTTTCCGCACTTGTAGCATAAACAACTATTTTCTAACTGTGCCGCTGTTAAAAAATAATAAAATTTTCTATATTACTTTTTTCTATTTTCCAGGGTGATTCCGGTGGACCTCTGGTAGCCAATAACCGCGTGGTGGGAATAGTATCCTGGGGCATGCCCTGCGCCCGAGGCTATCCTGACGTTTACACCCGAGTTTACTCCTTCCTCGATTGGATTCAACCCAAGATTGAGCTGAACGAGACCCCAGCGAACTAAATCGATAATCGGAAAACTAAAAAGTAAATTTAACTAAAAGCCTATTTTGACGAAGAAATTTACCAAACTTATTATATAGAATTTATAGGCACTAAGCACTGCAAAACAATTAAATAATAAGTACTATAGAAGCAAAATTCCACAAATACTTGGGCCCGTTTCCACAAGAGCTCAGAGCTCAGATATATACTTAACCAGTGGTGTCTCATCTCATACAAAGAAACCGTGCCGACGTTCTTTACTGTTTATTCTGATTAATTTTTATACATCGATCGCGTTCGGTCTCGTTCCGTTCCGTCCCACGGATATAGATGGTGATCTATCTATCGCCGTGGGACGGAAACGAACGCGATCGATTTACAAAAAATAATCGGTATAATCAGATGAAAAACGCTAGTTACGTCGGCACGGTTTCTTTGTATGGGATGAGGCATCTGTATGCTAGTATTACATTATCTGTGACTTAACCAAGAGAGATGCTACAAATATCCTATGGCACTGAATGACGTTGACTGGTGGCGTCTTAAACCGACTTCAAAAACAAGGAGGTTCTCAATTCATCTATATTTTTAATGTTTGTTACCTCAGAACTTTTTACTAGGTGAACCAATTTCTCAAGATCTGATGAGTATTTTTTTTTCGTATTATCATGGTTAATAGGTACCAGAACTAAAATGATAAAAATGCAAATAAGTTTTAAAAACAAAAAATTACTTTATTTTCAGAAGTCGGTGTCAAAAACGAATAAAAATAGGTACCAAAGACACCGACTGCCGAAAAGAATGTGTTTTCGCTTTGTACTGTTTAAAAAATTCTACCGTCGGTTTAATTTTTTTGTTAATCATTTTGTAAAATTGAAAAGGTAGGTAACTTGCATTGAAAGATCATTGTTAGCGCATAGAGCAACACGGAGACTGGTCCGTGTTGCTCTATGTTGTTAGAGCATGTTCTTAGTTTGGCTGCACAATATAACATCCGTGTTGTTATTTTATGGTACGAGTGGGCCTTAGATTTTACATATATGACAAATGTTATTTACTATCTGAATTCACAAAAACTGTAGTTATCCCTAATTCTTGATCAGTGGCGTAGCTAGCATGGGTGGCACCCGGTGCGCATAATTGTGGTGTCACCCAAGATTGAAATCTGTTAAAAAAAAGTCTAGAGCTGAGTGAGCTAGAAACTGTAACATTGGCCGCTTTTAAATGTCTTCTCAACCTCAGTATCTTTAAAAGGAGTTCTGTTTCTTCTTTCATCATAAAATCCCGTTAATTTCGATACAGCTAATTTCAACTCTTCAGTGTTTGCAAAAATCAAAGTATTTGTCTGCACAACCTCGAACAATGAAGCTACTTCTTGAATAATTTCTTGTTAACATTTATTTCAAATAATACGTGCATTTATAAATAATCTCAATTGATAAATTAAATTATTTTATTGCGATAACTTGATTAAAATAGCTTCAAACCTAAATTATTTATCATTAAAAACGTGACAGTTTGTGTATTTTTTTTTATACAGTCGGGTGTCACCCCGGAACCGGTGACACCCGATGCGGTGCCCCCCCCCCCCCCTAGCTACGCCACAGTTCTTGATACCTAATGAATCACAAACGGTAGTAACCCTTTGTACCCTTAACTATAAGTGGTACCACATACCACCATTATTACCTAGTATAGAGTTAATTCAAGCTTTTCAGGTTAGTGATAATACTTACCTACTCGAATGTATTATGGATAACTAATAAACAATATTATAAAAGTAAATATGTGACGTTTTAATTCTAATCAGCTTTGGGCGCACGGTTGGCGCACTGGTTGAGCGATTGACTGCTACGTTGCGTGTCGCAGGTTCGATCCCCGTCCCTGGGCGTCGGGAGTCGCAAGCCGATTCCCGGCCACCGTAGGCGCGGGCTTGCGGGCGGCGAGTAATGGGTAGCTCGCTGTCCGATAAGGACCAAGCCCGAGTCGACGGCGCGTAGTGTTCCAGGCGCGCCTCAAAGAGATGTCATCAAAAATTGACGGGGTCTGACAGGGCCGATGCCTGTCTGGGTCGCGGATATATTTGAAAAAGAGTTACCGCGGCCCTGGCTCAAGCAACTGAAGGAACACGGGTGGGTTTTAGTCAGTAAAAGTCTGACACGCACTTCCGCTTCACCCAGAGCGGGAGAAGTCATTGGATGATTTCCCAACCAAAAAAAAAAAAAAAAGGTTCGATCCCCGTACGGAACAAATATTTGTATAATCTACAGACAGTTATAGCTCTGGGTGTTGATGTAAGTGAGTTTATATGTTTGTAGAAGCACCCACGCTACAGGAGAAATGCAATCTATTAAAAAAAATGGCAGTTGGCAACTGACAACTGGGCTTATCCCAGTTGTCAGTTGCCAATTGACAAGGTTGTAACTGGTTGTTGTTTTTCCTGCCCCTGCTTGGTATGGAGGGAAGTGGAAATTTGTATTTTTTCCTACTAATCACTTTTCCTACCATTATTATTTTCTGATTAATTTCGTTGCGGGATCCCAGACAGTTAAATTCATTCACCGGTAGGCTTATTACGTATCTTTTGCAAGAGCAAAACGATAGCAATCAAACGCTTTATGCCATAAAAGTTGGAATTACCTGCAGTGTAGGTATGGTAGGTCCTACACAATCGTTTGCTAATCGCTCGCTGTTTGTCAAATGCACTTATTCAAAAAAAAAACCGCCGACAATTCTAAAACTTTGTATTGAAGATCAATTATTGCGCAAAAATGGCTATCGTTTTGCTCTTGCAAAAGATACGTAATAAGCCTGCCGGACTTCGTCGAGCTTTATTGCTTTGGCTTTCTGGTGGATGCCACTGTTGATTCTGGCTTTCAGGGTTTGCAGTGGTTTGGGAATAGAGCGGTGGGAAAGTAAAAAAAAAAAATACAAAATTTTGAACTCAAATTAATGTACAATTAAGTAAATATCTTAAAGATGGAGCGTTAAGATATTTACTTAATTGTACATTAATTTAAGTTCAAAATTTTGTTTTTTTTTTTAAATTTTAGAAAAGCGCCTTTTCGACATTTTCTATCATTTTCGTGCCGTCTTTGGCTTTAGGAGAAAAAAAAAAAGTTGTCATTTTGTATGGCTTTGGGGCCTTTGGGTCAACAAGATGCTTATACTGTGAACATTTTAAGACTGTAGCTCCAACTGTTTGGCTGTAAAACCTGTGTGACACGACGACAGACGACGGACACACGGACAGATGGAAACGTGAGTGATAGTAATAGGGCTCCGTTTGAGCCCTTCGGGTACGGGACCCTAAAAAACGGCTGTAAAGTACATACTCTCCATTGACTCAGCAAAATGTAGATCAATTGGTTTTTTTTTTCGTGTTGTCAGGGTTAGTTCTATAATTAAAGTTGTACATATTCAAGAGCACTTTCACCCTGAAATTTGCGAATACATACAAAGCCACCCTGTATGTCAACTGAGACATACCCATTGTGTCCTAAACACAAGTAAAAATAATAATTTTAAAACACACTTCTTTATTGCATACTTTTTAAACTACCTAATTTATCTAAACTTAGACACGCTTCGATCAACAATCTATCGAGCACGTAATTATGACACGATATCTTACGAAAATACCACGATTCAAACAGTAAAACGGCCATAACTTTTGAACGGCTGAACCGATTTTCATCAAACATAGCTAAGAACATGCGCGATAATATCACTTTTCAAAATCTGTTCATCCGTTTAGGAGCTATAATGCCACAGACAGATACACAAATACACAAACACAGGTACACACGTCAAACTTATAAAAAAGAGAGGTGTATTTTCGTCGGGGATTAAAAATACAACTCAAACACAACATTACAAAGAGGCACGTGTAACCTTTTTCGATAAACCATAATATTTATATAACAGCACATGTACGAACTAAATTAAAATCGGTTCATACGTTTTGGAGCAATGATGGAGCTATGGTGGACATCCCACCCATACGCACAAAACGTTTTGGGGACACTTTTATTATGCGTACAGCTAAGGAGTGGAATTCCCTGCCGGAGTCTGTGTTTCCCGATAGCTACAATCTAGGGGTCTTTAAGTCAAGAGTGAATGGGGTTTTTCTAGGCAAGCGTGTTTCACCTTCGACCACATCATCGCTTACCATCAGGTGAGATAGTGATCAAGCGCAAGCCAATTTATAATAAAAAAATTAAAAAATATTTTGCCACAGACAGATACACAAACACACAGGTACACTTATAAACCCTTCTTTTTCCGTCAGGGGTAAAAATACAACTTAAACACAACATCACAAAGAGGCAAGTGTAACCTTTTTCGATAAACCATAATATTTATATAACAGCACATATACGACCTAAATTAAAAACGGTTCATCCGTTTTGGAGCTATGATGCCACAGACAGGTACACAAACACACATGTACACACGTCAAACTTATAAACCCTTCTTTTTCCATCAGGGGTTAAAAATACAACTCAAACACGACATTACAAAGAAGCACGTGTAACCTTTTTCGATAAACCATAATATTTATATAACAGCACATGTACGAACTAAATTAAAATCGGTTCATCCGGTTTGAAGCTATGATGCCACAGACAGATACTCAAATACACAAACACACAGGTAGACACGTCAAACTTATAACACCCCATAAACACAACATCACAAAGACGCACGTGTAACCTTTTTCGATCAACAATAATATTTATATAACAGCACATGTACGAACAGGCCACGTGAGACACAAGCGTGTAGTAAGCTAGTGTTTTACTTAATTAGTTGATTACTGGAGTCAGGGACACTATAACTGTTAATCAAGTAATTAGTTGTGTACCTTGTAAGGCTTAAGGCTGTTGCAGGTAATGTTGCTGCGTTGTGCTTGTTTCTAGGAAATGTAATCTGTACAACTTCTAGGAAACATGAACATAACATAAAATCACGCCGGTATTGGCCGAAGGGTCTTGCAGAGGTGCACCTACAGATCCCCAGTTATTTTTAAGTCGCATGAGTATAAGAACTCATCTAATTTTAAGTAGGCACCCAATGTCAGTCGGCAATTAAATAATGCATGATGTGCTTACCTGTAAGAAACTGGTACACTATTCTATAAGTATATTGGATGTATCTCTTATCTTTGTAACAGTGTACTACTTATTTTTTATTGCCTCTCACAGCAAAATCCTACGATTTACTACAGCTTCACCGGTCTTCCCTTTGGAGACTAAACTATAGCCTCCAGCCAGGCTCAACAAGCTTAACTTAAGCGACCACGCTGAGGGCTACTCCTATGGGGTCGGATCTCGGCTCAGGGCGTCGCTGGGAGGACAACAAAGGCTGGATCGTGATTAAGTGATTCTACCATCCGTTCGGGCAAAACCTATGCGGAGAAGAAGGACAAGAAACTCATTTTATAGCTAATATTTTAACTATACCTCACCAATTCGCAGGCTGGCTTGATTTGAATAACAGGGACAACGCGACGGGCCTCGGCGGCGAGGCCGGAACGAATGCTGTCGTTTACAATTGTTGGTGAGCCACATAAATAAAAAGATAGGGAGCGGGTTTAACTGGACACAATTTAGACTCAGGGCTGCTGAGTAAGTCCAGATGGGAAACCCAATATTTAAGTAATACCGGTTTAAGTAATAAAGACCGACCCGGGTATCGAACTCAGGAGCTCATGGTTGCAGGCGCAACTGCTTAGCGCCTGCGATCATTAGACCAACGAAGCGAAACTAGATGATTCTGGATTAAACCAGTATATGCTTACAAGCGAAGGACAAACCATTAGATCTAAGACAAACAAGTTTGGCCTCAGACGGGATATCCCGGGATGGGCCCTTGTTTTTATTAGATTTATTATAATTTGATGGCTCGCGCTTGACCACTATCTCACCTGATGGTAAGAGATGGTGTGGTCGACAATGTAGCACGCTTGCCTAGAAGAAAACTATTCACTCTTGACTTAAAGTCTCCCAGGTTGTAGCTATCAAGAAATACAGACTCTGGCAGGGAATTCCACTCCTTAGCTGTACGCATAATAAAAGTACTTCCAAAACGATTGGTGCGTATGGTTGGGATGTCCACCATGTACCGATGACGCATCGCTGTATGTCATGTAGTCCGATGATGGTACGGGCTAGGAGGAATTAGTTCATGCAATTCCATCGCACACTCCCCGAAATATAACCGATAAAAAAACGACAGACTGGCAACTTGGCGCCGGGGTTCAAGGCTCTGGAGCCTAGAATCGACCAGTATCTCATTGCCATTGAGCCTCTTGGTCCGTTTTTCGATCGACTCCAGTGCATCCAACTGGTACTTGGCAGATCCATCCCAGAGATGAGAGCAGTACTCCATGCATGACCGAACTTGCGCTTGATACAAGTTGAGCAACTGTTCTGGCGTAAAGTACCGTCTCACCTTTGCAAGGATCCCCAACTTTTTAAAGGGGGCCTCCCGGGATTCACTAAAAATAATAATAAATTTTCATTAAAACATAGAGTAAACAGCGTTATATTATCTCTGCCTAACCTAAACAATAATAACTTTCCCTCGCGACCTTGGCCGAGTTTTTGGGGTACCTATATTGCTACAGTCAGCAATATAATTTGCTGAATACATCATCTGCCTAGCCTTTTTTCCAACTATATTGGGGTCGGCTTCCAGTCTTAACGGATTTAGCTAAGTACCAGTGTTTTACATGGAGCGACTGCCAACCCAGTAACTGGGTAACACGGTACCCCTTGGCAAGACTGGTGTCAGATCTCAAGGTTCTGACTACCCATAACGACTGTCAAAGATCTTCAAATGACAGCCGGGACCAACGGCTTAACGTGCTCTCCGAGGCACGGAGGAAACTCGGTATGTTGAAATGGTCACCCATCCACTGACCAACCTCGTCAAGCGTTGCTTAACCTTGATGATCGACCCGTGCGGCTGTTATTATTTACCACGAGCTCCTCCTCCTCCTTTGCTGAATACGATGTTTAAAAAACACTGACAAAAATTTAACTTTATGTAAGCCAGCAGAGCCTGGTGTAAATTTGGTGTGTTTAATATTATGTGCCCCAAACCATCTTGCCACTCCATGAAATTACTTTGGTAAAATGTTTTATGGGCGAAATTTCATGGTTGGTTTTGTGGTGCACTTCACATCCGTACGCACAAACGTTTTGGAAATACTTTGATTAATTGTACAGCTAAGGAGTGCAATTCCCTGCTGGAGTCTGTATTTCCTGATAGCTACAACCTGGGAGTATTTTAGTCAAGAGTGAATAGTTTTATTCTAGGCAATCGTACTTCATCGCTTACCATCAATGATATAGTGGTCAAGCGCAAGCACATACGAACAAAGAAAAAAGAAATATAAATCAATATCATCACATCACATTAATGTTCCCACTGCTGGGATACAGGCCTCCTCTCTGTGAGAGGGAATGGGCCGTAATCCACCACGCAGGCCCAGTGCGGATTGGTGGATGTCACATGTCTTCGAATTTTTGGTTCTAGGACATGCCGGTTTCCTCACGATGTTTTCCATCACCGTTTTGAGAGCAGTGGTGATGAAATAATTTACACAAAGTAAAGCGCCTGCCTGGGCTCGAACCCATCAATATACTAAAGATGTTAAATTTTTTGTTTGTAAAAGGTAACCTTTGGCAGCACTGAACCGATTACGAGAAAAGTTCCTCAGTTAGAAAACTACACTATCTTTGTCTAAACCTCAAATACTGAATTTATTCCGAAAAATGCACGGTTTCTATACAATAGGCCACGTGAACGAATTCACGGTACAAGCAATGTATACCAACATTGTTTGCCAACAGTACTTTCCACGGGAAGGTCACCATATGAGACGCATTAAGTGAATGACATGAGCGCAACTTCTGAAAACCTCTCCGTTGTTCGCTAAGAGGGTTTTAAGACGACGACAGTCGCCAACGACCTTGAGGGAACGCACTCGTTTCACACCCGCGCGAAATAAAATTCACTGGTTTTATACTTTCCTTATTATTCTAAGATTTAAAAAAAATTGAGATGGTGACAATTTCATTAAAATACGTCCGGTGGTTTTGGTGCAATTGCTGTTTTTTGTTCTCATTTTTAAATCAGCTACTCAGGGGTATCTGCGCCTTAAGGTTACACTAGTCGACGGCACGAACTATTTTGTGCGCGGGGTTAAAATGCCTGCTAACTCATCCCACAACTCATGCGAAAAAAATTGATGCTGTAATTAGCAGTAAGAAGCTATTTCGCTGATATGATGATTTAGGACGAAAACGAGCGCGCGAAATTTTATAAACAGACCTTCGGGAGTCTAGATATCATGTAAAAACGACTAAATGTATATTTGCAAAATAAAATTATTTGCATTGTTGAACTACTAATCTATCCCTGTATGGAGGCCGTTTTGCTATTTTCCTTCTTGTTATGGTATTTATTGCCGCCCAAAGATGCGTTAAATTTAGTGTTGAAATATGGAACTTTCGACGCTCATAACTTTCAAATATTTTTCTTTTTTACTTTTTTGTTTCTATACAGGGCTAGATAATGATGAGACAAATTGATATCATTTTTTATTTTGAACATCTTGAACGTACATCGTCAAACAGTGGAGTAATCCCTATACTACGTTTGTATGGAAGAATTATCGACTAGTGTAACCTTAAGACAGCCATCTTTATTTATAAAGCTGGTTGTCAAGGCCGAGGCTAAGAGGCCTTTTGTGCCTCCTTGGGCTCTCGGGTCAAAATCAGTGAGAAATCTCGGCGGTTCAAAGATATTGTAATGTTTGTTTCCGTGTTTATATTTAAAGGACATTTTTTTGCAATCAAAGTTCTGGTGTTTATTTTTTTTTAGGAGTAAAATATTTGTGTGCTAAAGACTTTTTATTTTCGTACTTTTTAAACTACATAATTTATCTAGTAATAGACACGCTTCGATCAACAATTAATCGAACACGTAATTATGACACGATATCTTGCGAAACATTAAAACGCCCATAACTTTAGAACGGCTGAACCGATTTTCATTTAATAGCTAAAAACACTCCCAAAAATGTCACCATTCAAAGAATAAGAAACTAAATCAAAATCGGTTCATCCGTTTAGGAGCTATGATGTCACAGACAGATACACAAATACACACGTCAAATTTATAACACCCCTTTTTTCCCGTTGTGGGTTAAAAATGGGTTATATATTTTACAAGTAAATCGATCCTTAAAACAACAAATGGCGTAAAAGCCAAAAAGCTACTTTTCAGGAGAGCCAAAAAACTAAAATGAGTAACTTTGTTTCCTCAATATCTCTCAAAGTAGTAAAGCTATAATAACCAATTAAAGTTGTATTTTCTTAGAATTTTCATGTGTATAATTATAAAAATCTAATATTGTAGGGCCTATGCTAGTTTCCGAGATAGCATGTCTTTTACTACAAAAAATTTTGCTCTAACTGGCCTTTACGCCGTGAATTTTATACTTTGCAAGTTAAACAGGTTATGCGCACTTGGAGTAAAAGACTTAGGGAACATCTATGTTTGGGTTTTTGAAGAAATAAAAGACAAATATAATTACCGAATGTATTAATTATTGCAATAAATACAACACAAAATTTTGAAAAAGTACCAGTAAATCTAACATTTCGGATCAATGTAGTTATCTAAATTATGCCATGAACGCTATTTTTAGCGAAGAATGAATTGAGAAATTAAATTCAACATGAACATCAACATCAATTAAACAAACATCAACGAAATTGAAAAAAATCAACGAAAGTATTAAATATTGTAATAAAATAATACAAATTTTGAAAAAAATTAAAAGAAATAAGAAAATTTGAAATTTCGTATCAATTTACTTTCTAAATCGGTACTATAAATGCTATTTTTTAACGACGAAATAAAAAAAAATTGAACATCAACTATTAAAATTTGGATCGAACTTAATCAAACACTTTCACCTCGTACTGATGTTTACAAACAAATCAGTCTTAAATTTACCAATTACAGTTTTAATAACTAAATTGCGATTATTATTATTTTATATAAACTAACTAAAATACCACTATTATTAGAATCAGTCTAAATAATCAGTCCTTGCGGTAGAATTTTAATTAGTCTTAGAATGCAGTTGTACAAGAAAATTAAGTATTAATTACTTACTGCATAAAATATTTAAATAAATGAGTATTTTCTACCAAACTATCTGCTTAAAAGTAGTTAAAAATATAATAGGTAACAGAATTGTGGTACCTAATAGGTAACAAGTTTAATAATTAGTCGACATCATTATTTTCATCATTATCATCTTCTTCATCAGTTTCAATCAGAGTATCTTTCTTATCACCGATGTAAGGTAAGTCTAAGTAGTCTTTATGGAACCTCTTCGGTATTGTCCCATCTAGACATAATTTTTTCAAATCTTTATAATTATTTCAGAGCAGAAATTGGTATTTTTTCTGAATAAGCTTTTGGCAAAGTAAAGGTATTTAATTCTTCCAAGTAAGTTTGGTCTTCATTTTTAGCTTCGGACGCTCTCTTGGCCTTTCCCTTTCCTTTCCCTTTCTTTGTTGGTTTCTCAAATAAAATAACTGTCCTGGCTACGGCATCTTCTTTCATGGAATACTTTATATCAATTTTATTAAGATGCTTTTTCTTGAAAGTAGCTATGCGTATATCTTTGAAATTGATATTTTTACAAGTATCTTTCGTAAAAGTTTTTGACGCAATTTCTTCCCAATTTATAAAATCTGTGTGCTCCAAAACATGAACATTATACGGTCTAACTGTTTTTCTTGCTGCTTCAAAATAGGAACTCCATTGAGTAGGACTCCATACTATAATTTTTCGAACTTCCTTCTCAATTGTGGCGTGTACTGAATCAACGGGCATGTACGTGTGCCCTGGAAGCAGGTAATTTATTTGTATAATCTGTAAATTGACAGACTTTGCTAAAAAGTAATTTAATACGGATAGAACGACTTTATTTTTATTTTGACCTGTACATGAATCACAATACAAAAGAGCAGTTTCAACACCTTGCTTGTCCAACTCTTTAAGGTATAAATATAAACAAGTAGCTATTTCCGTACTGCCTCTTCTTCCGTCACACTCACCCCATGTGAAACAGTAAACATTTCGTGTTAAGCTCTCGTACACAGTTAAATTGAAAACAGCGTATTTTCTTGCGTAGTATAATAACATGGATTCACCATAAGGTGTGTTTAAAACAATATTAATAATTAATTAATAATTTAATAAAAAATATTGTCTTTTACGACATTATTAACGTTTTATATTTGTAAAACTTAATTCTATTAAATTGTAGTAAAAGCCTATTTTTAAAAGTCTTGCATTTTAAAACAAGTTGTCTTTGATATTATTTACTTCGATATAATCGTAAAATGTAATATTAACCACATCACTAAGAAATTAAGTCTTTTACGCCCCAAATTTGCAGTTTTCGATTTTAATATTGGTTATAACGACACAAATCATAAAATTATTGGAATTTTTTCTTAAAAAATATTGGATGTAAGAGCCATTTTTTTGCGAATTTGAACATTTCAATTATACAGATCGATAGAGCTTCAAAAACTGAACAAAATGGCATTTATAAGTCATTTTGGCCAAAATGGCTTTTACGCCATTTGTTGTTTTAAGGATCGTAATAACGTCTTGCTTTCTTTTTAACCGACTTTCGAAAGAGGAGGAGGTTCTATGTTCGACTTCTTGTGTTTTATGTTGTTCACCGATTTTGTTTGAAAGAGTATGTCCCGAAATTGGTCCCATTTTAATTTGGTGAAGATCTGATGAAGAAATTCGAAGACATACAACAGAACTCTTCAATAAATAACGGCAAATCTTTAGGGACTGCTGCAATTGCATGTCTGTTTATTGGTTATACCATTTCATAACGTAACATCACGCCAGCACGCTCTTAAGGGGTAAACAGATCACTCATTTGATCGGTTTTGTTCAAGTTTCATGATATTCGGGTAACCTATTCTGGCGTTATAGGAATCTTACTAAACAACTTGCCTATTAGGTAGGTACAACTAAAAAGTAAAAAATAAAAAAACTTTTTTACAAAAAAATTCTACCGACTTCCAAATAAGAAAACTACAAAGTGAAAAATAACTTTATTTTTGGAAGTCGGTGTCCATAACGCAAAAAATGGTACCTACGAAAACTTCCAAAAATAAAGTTATTTTTTACTTTGTAGTTTTCTTATTTGGAAGTCGGTAGTATTTTTATTTTTCACTTTTTTAAAAATAAAACAATCCTTGTATTTCTTCTTATTTTAATAACTTTCACAGATAACAAATATCACGTCCATAAAGTTTATTTTTACTCATGACGGACGTCTTTGGAAAAAGGTAAGGAAAAGTTTTAATACTCCTATCACTCGAGACAAGATGCGACCCCAGACAAAACAATAAGTTCTCAGGAACTTATTTAAAGCTTTTAGCCTTATATCCTTAACTTTCAAGTTCCCAGCCAGTTCTAGACAAGTTTGAAATAAATAATATGTGAATATGGCTAGCGTTAGACAAACAAGATCCTGGAATAAAATTAGGTTTTTTGAATTAGCCTTTTTTTTATTTATAACTGTTCTATACTGTTCTATACTGATTATTCTGATTGTTTTTTTGTATTTCGATTCCGTTCGGTCCCGTTCCATTCCGTTCCACGGATATAGATGGTGATCTATCTATCACCGTGGAATGGAACCGAACGCGATCGATTTACAAAAAATAATCGGTATAATCAGATGAAAAACGCTAGTTAAGTCGGCACGGTTTCTTTGTATGGGGTGAGGCTTCTGTATGCTAGTATTATATTATCTGTGCCTAAACACAATTAGAGGCAGTTTTAAAAAGAAGTTTTGTATGGGTTTGTTTATCTAGTATATTTTTGATCGAAGCCCCACACGATAGGTATAGAAACAAAAAAAACTGGGCCCCCACAATTCAGCGCCCAAAATCAGTAATTTTCAATTTTCGAATTTTAATGTAGCCAGTGACACTCGCAAGGTTAAGACGAATCGATTGACGTTAGAATCATTAAAACCGGCCAAGGCGTTTGGTCTCTAGAACGCCACATAGGAACATACATACATATACTGATAAACACATTACCCTCCTTCCATTCATGGGATTGACAAGCGATATCATCGCAAGCCACTGGTCTAGAGCGTCTTTTTAGGGTTCCGTACCCAAAGGGTAAAAACGGGACCCTATTACTAAGAATCCGCGATCCATCTGTCTGTCTGTCCGTCTGTCACCAGGCTGCATCTCGTGAACCGTGATAGCTAGGCAGTTGAAATTTTCACAGATGACGTATTACTGTTGCCGCTATAACAACAAATACTAAAAACAGAATAAAATAAGTATTTAAGTGGGGCTCCCATACAACAAACGTTTTTTGATAATGGTACGGAACCATTCGTGCGCGAGTCCGACTCGCACTTGGCCAGTTTTTTATGGAACGCAGAATTATGAATTTTTAATTGTGCGTAATCTCCTTTGATTGGCTGTTGAGATTCTTTCAACCATTTAGAATAGTCCACGCGTGCCTGACAATATGTCACATTAATTTTGCGATAACCTAAGTTTGAGCCTGTAAACTATATGTTGTATCTGACTGTTTAGTATAGCCAACCAAGTGAACTGTACTAACGGTTGCTAGGTATGTAAATACTTCTCTTGTAAAAACACAAATATATTCACGGTGATTTTCAGAGCAATGTGTTTAATTTACTCTAACATGGGCATCACTTTGTTCATTTCATTTCGATAGATCATTCTAAGAACTCTAAAATAGCACCGCTTGACGAGGTCGGTCAGTGGATGGGTGACCATTTCAACATACCGAGTTTCCTCCGTGCCTCGGAAATCACGATAAGCCGTTGGTCCCGGCTGTCATTTGAAGATCTTTGACAGTCGTTACGGGTAGTCAGAAGCTTGAGATCTGACACCAGTCTTGCCAAGGGGTACCGTGTTGCCCAGTTACTGGGTTGTGGAGGGCAGGTCTCCATGTAAAATACTGTTACTTAGCTGAATCCGGTAAGACTGGAAACCGACCCCAATATAGTTGGGAAAAAGGCTAGGCAGATGATGATGATGATTCTAAGAACTCTAAAATCACGTAGTGAATCATAGATATAATAAATCTGTAGTAAAGTCGTTTATACGTCGTATGTTTGTACGTCGAATATATTTTACAAAAAATAGCCAGGTTATTAAAGGATAACCAATAGTACCCATTTCCAGCATTGTTGGCATTTTTGTCTGTTTATCTGTTTAGTTCTGCACGCATTACATAAAATATACGAAACCGATGTAGATAACTTTTGTACATAAATTTGTGCATTACTTAGTTTTTGTTTCATCGCAAACTATCAAAAGTTAGATAAATTTAAAGTGTTCAAGAATTTAATATTACAACACACAATTCAGATACTCGGACAGTTCCATATTCGACAGATGGCGTGGTGTATTTGACTTTATTTTCTGAACGGCGGTGTTAAGATTCTCCGCGGAAGAATGACACTGGAAAAAATTTGGTAGGTAAGTAGGGTAGGTAGCAAGGTAGGTAGGGTATGTCTAGGTAAGTAAGGTAGGGTACACATGACGGGGGCGAAGCTGAAGAAGAAGAAGAAGAAGTGGCGTGGTGCTAGTTTCAAATAAAACACAAAAAACCCCAACAAACGTGAGGAGTCGATTTTTATTTCAAACGCGTTGTATGCAAAAACACCAAAATTTAAAAATTGCAAATCCGTGGCTATATTACATAGTATACTGTGCAACAAAACGTTAACTATTGTGGCTGTTTTAATTGGTATATAGACCGATTCTAGTTTGGTATTTAAAACCTTTTTCGCTGCCGACTAGATAGACTAGAATATACCGATAGATGACTGTATGCGATATTTTTAACACTAGATCCTGTCACCTTTTTTTTAAATGGACATAATAAATAATGCTTGGGATGCTATAAAAATGAACAACACAGGTGCGACACAACCATGCGACATCGCGTGTTCATAGAAATTGTAGTACAGGGGGGTGACCATAAGCTCTTAGACCGGTATCAATTTGATATCAAGTAAGTGACAGTTGTATACAAGTCAGATACATCTGTCCCTTATTCGATCTCAAATTGATACCGCTCTAAGAGCTTATGGTCACCCCCCTAGTCCGGGCGCAGATTCCCTTGAGTAGCTGATTTTAAAATAAGAATCACGTCTAAACGGCTAGTCGTAGTTTTTTGGGAAAAAATATGTTGCACTAGACCATTTTCTTAATAATTTGATCTAAGAAAATTTTGAGTTTTATTTCTATAAAATAGTGTAATTAATTTGTAAAGTTATGTCTAAAACGGACATAAACACGACCATCACACCAAAACCGCTGGGCGTATTTTAATGAAATTGACACCATCTCAAAGACAATTTAATTATCTACATTTTGATCGCAGGCTTTTTTTCTTAAAGTCATAGAATAATAAGGAAAGTACAAAAAACTACTAAATTTTGGGTCGCGCGGGTGTGAAACGAGTGCGCGTTTTGTTCCCTCAAGGTCGTTGGCGTTAGTCGTCGTCTTAATCCGGGTATCACCTACATTATATAGAACCAGTATTTAAGCTTGATTTGTAGAAGACAAACTAAAAGAGTAAAAAATAAGTTTAAAAACTAAAACCCGACTACTGAAAAATCACGCTCAAAAAATAAGAAACAATAAAATATTCGCCTTTGATTTTTATGCACAAACTATTCGATATGAATCGGGTATTAAATATACAACATAGGTGTTATTTAGTAGATTGTTTATCTAGGGAGCAAACAACTATTTTATAGACGCGAGTATTTGCTTCTGCACAAAAAGGCAAAATCAGAAACACTCCACTGGATGTAACCTTTGTAATAATCAAAAAAACTGAAAACGTATTTAACTTCATGGTATTAAAGTTGAAAATCGCAAATCATGCATTCAATACTTGACGGTAGGTTCGATAAAAGCTAAGACGACGACTAACGCCAACGACCTTGAGGGAACAAAACGCGCACTCGTTTCACACCCGCGCGACCCAAAATTTTGTAGTTTTTTGTACTTTCCTTATTATTCTAGGACTTTAAAAAAAAAGGCTCAGATCAAAATTTAGATAATTACATTGTCTTTGAGATGGTGTCAATTTCATTAAAATACGCCCAGCGGTTTTGGTGTGATTTGTCGAGTTTTTGTCCGTTTTAGACATAACTTTACAAATTAATTACACTATGTTATACGATGAAAACTGAAAATTTGCTCAGATCAAATTATTAAGAAAATAGTCTAATATAACGTATATTTTTTTCAAAAAATTACGACTAGCCATTTAGACGTGATTCTCATTTTAAAATCAGCTACTCAAGGGAATCGGTGCCTTAAATAATTCATACCTGATTGAGTCACAAAGGGAGTTACTTTTCTCTATCTATATCCATCGACACGTCTCTTGGGATCCAGGAGAGAGCAAAATGGAAAAACTTGCGTCTCAGTAAAGTATCTTCACAATAAACAAGGCAAGATAGATTTTACAAAAATAATACCATTAAAGTCGTTTTATTACTTATAATATTTTCATTCGTAATTATTTAACAGTCGTAAAGGATAGTCAGACGCGCGTAAGTTTGAACACTAGTACCAAGGGATATCGTATTACAATAACGTAATTGGAAAAAGGCTAGGCAGATTAAAAAAATACAACATCTGTATGTTACAGGTCCCGTCACGTAAAAAGAACGCTGGCCTTGAATATGCGCAGTGAGCGATTTTTCGACCAAACTGGTGGTACGAACTTATGAAGGGGTCGCGACGGGGGAATGCTCCGCCAGTGTTTCTGTGCGCGCACGCTATTGGTTCGTCAGTTGAGCCATGCTTCCCGCGCAGAGATGACGCTTCGTTCGCTCCCAAAATACAGTCGCACACACAAATTTATTTGCACGACGTTGGTTTTAAAAATGAAGCCAAGAAAAATTCTTTACAGTATTTATTGGTTTATGAAGAAAGGAGCAGTTGATAATTTATAATGATAAGATATTTATATATTTATAATAACACGATCGAAATATAATATAATCCTTAAGTAAACATTATCTAATTTAAATCCAGCCTCTTTCAAAGTATTCAGTAGCTAGTAAGTACCTATTATGACTCTACAATAAAACAAATACACTTGTATTATAAAACAATATCTAATAGCGACGACAGGCTGCATGAGAACTACCCCGACTGCTGCGCTCGAGGCTATGCTGGATCTGCCTCCGCTACACCTTTTCACTCAGCAGGAGGCCACGACGGCGGCAGTGCGGCTTAAGGCATTGGATCTCTGGGGTAGGAGAACGACACTACATACGGCTCTGCTGGAGGACCTAAATAAAGAGTTTCCTCTTACGACAGCAATTAGTGACCGGATACCTAAACAGTTTGTTTTTGAAAAAAAATACTAGATCCAACTCCATGAGGACCACCGCTGTGAGGGGTTACGCCCAGACGAGTTGAGAATCACCGATGGTTCCAAGACAGGTAATGGCTCAGGTGCGGGGGTGTTCTCAGAGGACCTCAACATCCACATAGCCGTGCCACTTGGGGCACACAACACGGTGTTCCAGGCAGAGTGTGTGGGCATCACCCTGGCCGCATCGGCCATTCTAGACAGGAAGGTAAAGGACTTCCCAATACGTATTCTCTCAGACAGCATGGCCGTCCTGCAGGCGCTGGGCAGCCACACCGTCTGCTCCGGACTGATATACGAGCGTCACCAACGCCTAAACCAGGTTGGGTCAAGCAATAAAGTAACCATTCAATGGATCAAGGGACATAGTGACTCCCGAGGCAACGATGCGGCGGATGAGCTCGCGCGTAGGGGGTCCAGTATGGCGGCGGTTGGTCCGGAGCCAATCGTGCCTATAATATTTGGCTACCTCCGCAGTCTGGTAAGGAAACGCACCAAGGAGCAACACCACAAATTGTGGATTGAAGTGCCTCCTTGGACTGCCTGCACAGTGAGTGCAGGCAGTCCAAGGAGGCACTTCCCTCTTTGGATGGTCGTTTTACGCAGAAGGCCCTACGTCTGACGAAACAGCAGTTGCGAGCAGTCACAGCTGTAACGACTGGCCACGGGACTTTTAATAAGCACCTTTTTGACTTAGGGATTACGGACAGCCCGCTGTGCAGGGCATGCATGGAGGAGGACGAGACAGCATCGCACCTGCTTATAAGCTGCCCAGTAATCGCCGGTTACAGGGCCAAATACCTCGATGAACCAGGTACCGTACAGGAGGTAGTCAGCAACACGAAGGCGCTGTTGGCCTTCCTCGAGGAGCTGGGATGGATCGAGTGAGAAAGTTGGTAGAAGGTTAATTCCCACCCGTACGCAAAATACGCGCTTAGTCGTGGAGTTGCGGAAAACAGCCCGTTTTTCGCAACTCCACGCTCCAGGTTAGGTTTAACCTAACCTAATAAAACAATATCCTAGTACTTTAGAAAGCGACTGTACCCCTTCGCAGATACATCCCCTCCACTGTCGCTCAGCGTTCTTTTTACGTGACGGGACCTGTAACAAACACAGGGACGCGGCAGACAACGAATGACACGGTGGCTCGAACTAGACAGATTTCTCCAGAACTGGAAGGAAGTACGGTAAAGGTGTGGAGGCTTTAATCAGGAGAGAGACAGAACAAGCTAACAAAATAAATCCTAATTCTGGTACATAAATCTAAAACACAACTAGAAAATAAATCTTCGTAAAACCGTAGAGGCCACGCGCGTAGCACTGCTACGGCGTAGCGCGGTCGCGTAGCAGTCGGAGCTAATAAAGGTGTGGTCTCTTGATCGGAACACACAATATGCGATGCCGGACACATATTTGTATAAAAAAAAACGTCTCAGTGAGCGTCAGCGGTAAGGAGGGTCGGACACCGCATAGCGCAGCGTTGCGCGATACAATCAAGAGACCAAAGTTTAAGTGGACTTGACAAAGTGACATTTACTACATCATACAATTACATACATCAGCGCCCAATAAAAACGTAGATGATAAATCAGTCCTGTAAAACTGACCTCTGTTTGAACGTGCACTTAGATATAATTTAGTATAATCATTGTTTAGGGCAGTAGTTAGCATAGCTTTAACCAGTTTTGCGCTTTAAGAAAACTTTGCAATATTTCATTAAGTAATCGCCACCACCTGAATGCTTACGCCAAAATCGAACCGGTTGCAATCGTTTTTGAGTTAGGCATTGCTTTCAGCATAATATCTTCAAATCTATCTGAGATTCCATTCTAAAGATTTTATTCTCTCTTAACATAAAACATCTGGTACGTTATATTGACAACTGCAGTGCTTCATATTTTTAATAGTGTGTTTTTGCCCATTTGTATCGTTTTAAGGATAAAAAAAAATTGGTTGTCTGTAAAGTCGGTTTACGGACGATGGTTAAACGTGACAACGTCATAACAAAACATTGATAACGATTAACGTTACAATGAGCGTAACGTTACATTGAGTCATCCTTCTGACGTGACAACGTCTAATAAAACGATGACCGCCAGCTGCACGCACGAAAAAGGATGACTCATTGTACCGTCACGCTCATTGTAACGTTACGATCGGAGCGAGATGTGCCGCATTTACAGGATCGTTTTTAACGGATCCGTCGCTACTGGAGGGGTTGTTCACATCGCATGTACAGTGCCATTTAAAAGTATCCGTCGCTACTGGAGGTGTTGTTCACACTGCATTTACAGTACCGTTTTAACGGATCCGTCGCTACTGGTTGTGTTGTTCACACTGCATTTACAGTACCGTTTTAACGGATCCGTCGCTACTGGAGGTGTTGTTCACACAGCATTTACAGTACTATTTTAACGGATCCGTCGCTACTGGAAGTGATGTTCACACCGCATTTACAGTACCGTTTTAACGGATCCATCGCTACGGGGGTAATATTCACACCAACCAATTATTACAAGGATGGACGTCCGATAAAACGGATCAGTATTTTAATACTGTTGTTTGTGTGAAGTCGCTCAAAAAACTAAAGTCGTCATTCAAAAACGCTTCCTAAAAGTTCATATTAATATATCTCGGCCGCGTGCCGTCGGCGTAAGACTAAAATCAGCCTAAAGCTTTAACTTTAACTTTGGTCTCTTGATCGGAACACACAACGCGTTATGCGATGCCGGACACATAATCGTGAAAAATAAAATGCAGTATGCGTCAGCGGTAAGGAGGGTCCAACACCGCATAGCGCAGCGTGGTGCGATCCAATAAAGAGACCAAAGTTTAAGAGGACTTGACAAAGTGACATTCTCTCAGGGATAACGATTGTCATAATTCCATCAGCACCAGAGCATTGGCATCAACAGTTGACCATTTTATCTGAAGTGATACTCCGGTGAACGGATAACAGTAACGATTGCAATTACCAATTTTTATTGTGTAAGGGTACGATCCTGTTTTTAACGGATCCGTCGCTACTGGAGGTGTTGTTCACATCGCATTTACGAGTACAGTGCCGTTTAAACGTATCCGTCGCTACTGGAGGTGTTGTTCACACTGCATTTATAGAACCGTTTTAACGGATCCGTCGCTACTGGAGGTGATGTTCACACCGCATTTGCAGTACCGTTTTAAAGGATACTTCGCTACTGGAGGCGTTGTTCACACCGCATTTACAGTACCGTTTTAATAGATCCGTCGCTACTGGAGGTGATGTTCACACCGCATTTGCAGTACCGTTTTAAAGGATACTTCGCTACTGGAGGCGTTGTTCACACCGCATTTACAGTACCGTTTTAAGGGATCCGTCGATACGAAGGTAATAATCACACAAACCAACTTTCTACAAGCATGGACGTCCGATAAAACGGATCAGTATTTTAATGCTGTTGTGTGTGAACTCGTCCTACGCCATTGCCGAATAAAAAGTATACGATAAAGCGGACCTGTAAAACGGACTGTGGTATATTTTGTCAGATCGGTAGTTTTTATTGGAGGAATACTGTCATGTGTGTGAACTCGTTCATACAATTACATACATCAGCGCCCAATAAAAACGTAGACGATAAATCGGTCCTGTAAAACGGACCTCTGTGTGAACGTGCACTTAGATTTAATTCAGTATTTAATTTAGTATAATCATTGTTTAGGACAGTAGTTAGTATAGCTTTAACCAGTTTTGCGCTTTAAGAAAACTTTGCAATATTTCATTAAGTAATCGCCACCACCTGAATGCTTACGCCAGAATCGAACCGGTTGCAATCGTTTTTGAGTTAGGCACTGCTTTCAGCATAATATCTTCAAATCTGGCTGAGATTCCATTCTAAAGTTTTTATTCACACTTAACATAAAACATCAGGTACGTTGTATTGACAACTGCAGTGCTTCATATTTTTAATAGTGTGTTTTTTAGCCATTTGTAACGTTTTAAGGATAAAATTGGTTCTCTGTAAAGTCGGTTTACGGACGATAGTTAAACGTGACAACGTCATAACAAAACATTGATAACGATTAACGTTACAATGATCGTAACGTTACATTGAGCGTAACGTTGCATTGAGTCATCCTTTTGACGTGACAACGTCTAATAAATCGATGAACGCCGGCTGCAAACACGAAAAAGGATGACTCAATGTAACGTTACGCTCAATGTAACGTATTGTAACGTTACAATGACGTTAATTGTATCGTTAATTAATTTATTTAACAGTTAATTAATTTAACATTATTTTTAATATAATTTTTTTTATCTGACATTCTAGAATGGTAATAAGACTTGCATTATTTTTATTGTCATTTGCACATATTTTATTGTTTTTTTAAAGTTGATAATCTAGAATAATTATTTTGAACTGTGTTCCATATCAATATTTGCATGCCATTACCAAGGCAAACATGACGTTCCATAATCTTTGTATTTTAACAACTCTTCATGCTGGCAATTTTGTTATGTATGTATGATACCCATGTTTGAGCGAATAAACAATGATTTGATTTGATTTGATTTGATTTGGTTAACTATGCAATCATTTCGTCAAGGTTTTGTTATGACGTTGTCACGTTAAACTATCGTCAGTTAACTGACTTTACAGACAACCAATTTTTTTGACGAGACAACGTCTAATAAATTGATAAACGCCGGCCACACGCACGAAAAAGGATGACTCATTGTACCGTCACGCTCATTGTAACGTTACGATCGGAGCGAGAGCGCTACACAAGCGAGCGAAAGGCACGATCGGCTTGCGCCGCATCATGACGTTGTCACGTTTAACTATCGTACGTAAACCGACTTTACAGACAACCATTTTTTCGGCGTGCAGCCGGCGTTCATCGATTTATTAGACGTTGTCACGTCAAAATCACTCCACGTTATACCAATACGTTTAATTTTGCTTTTTAAATAAAATTACACCGAAAATAATAAAAGACACAGTCACATGTGCTCATGTTCATTTTGGACTTAATGACATTTGTTACCGCTTATTTTTTGAAGTTCGAATCTATTTCAAATTTTCACGGCCTACCCAGCAAACATTACGTAATCTAATTTTGCTTTGCTTAAGCCTCAAATTTTTCAAGTAGCGGTAGGTTATGTTGTTTGTTTCTGTTTTTATTTATTCATTATTTTCTTTCTCAACAGTCATATAATTGCAAACCAAATATTTACATTGCTTCTTACTATAATTAAAGCGGTGAGATTTTTGTTTTTGTGCTCACACCAAAATTATTATTATAAGTCTATACGTGAGGATTTGTAACTGGCTTTCTGTTGACTATGGTTTACTTTTTGTCTGTATTTATTAGCTGTAAGTCTTCCATGTACTAAAATAAAATCATTTCAATAGAATACACGAAATATCTACGTGTTTATTGTTGAAAGGATCGAGGACGCCGGAATTGGACCGTCGTCGGAAGTATCCTTTCTGTGTCACATTCACTAATATTTTGTTTTGTTCCTTTGATATTAATTTGTAGATATTTTCTACAAGGGCGAGAATGAAAGGCAGCTTTTCAGATTGGTTACTAATGACCTATTTTATGTGTAGAAAGTAGTGCTAGCACCAAGCACTGGTGACCTAACACACCTTTCATATAATGATAGGATATGGTAAAAGTTAAAGTCTCGTATTATAAGGTAAACAACTATATTGAAACACTATATAACACTTTGATACATAAAATGGTGAATTATGGTAAACTATAAACTATGTGGCAAAATTACTGGTAGAAATGTATGGTAAGGATGGTTATTGGTTTGGTTACGAGTGCGTGGTGTCTCTGACGAGATCTAAACGCGAACTGACCCACATTTTGGTAACCGAGCGAATGTGCATACTTGCGTTTGATGCAATTATGCATTTTCGCTGTGTGTTCGATTAAAACTCGAACATTATGTTTTTCCTTAGATCCTACTATCTTATCTTACTTATGTTATTAGTATTCAGATTGATATACAACAAATCGTACATAGCTATGATATATAAATATACCATATAAATTATAAATTTATTTTCTTTCTTTTCCTTCTGTAATTGGTCGTTTGGCAATCAATCACGCCAAAACGGCTGAAAGGTTATGGTTGAAACTGTCACACGGGTAAACCATGACATTACTTTTATCCTACGACTAGCTTCTGCCAGCGTTATCGCCCGCGTGAATGTCGAAAATTATCCCGAGTATTCGTACGCGAACTAGCTTCTTACTGCTCATCATAGCATCTATCTCTTTCGCACGTGATGTCGGATGAGATAGCATGCATTTTAACCCCGCGCACAAAATAGTTCGTGCCGTCGACTGGCAACCGTAAAATCACAGATGTCATATAAAAATCGCGACGAGCCATCAGGATGTCGGTAAAAGTAGTACATTCCCGTGAGGAAATTTCCGTATTATACTCAGGAGAACACGCTGGTAAGAGCTAGGTAGTATTTCCATAAATATACACATTACGCGAACAAATCAGAATGGAAACAAAATATTTATTGGCAGTATTCGTGTTTTCTCAATGTTTCGTTGACAGCGTAATTCCTTTGAGGTTTTATTTCAGATCAATGCGGTGTTAAAAGCGAATTGAACATAAAATGTGGCGACATTTTGTCAATTTAATGTTTTATTCGTATTCATGAAGGATTCAGACTCGACGTGTAAAGGCAGGCGGTATTGAGCCCATTTTTGTTTAAAATCCAATTACGATATATAAATAATTTGTCTTTTGGTAAAGCATTACCATATTATTAAATCTTTTCATGAATAGTTAGGATGCTTAGACCTTCGATATTGAAGGAATGAATATGGTATTATATCCATTTAGGTCCCCTAAGCGCATTATTTCCAATCCAGGGCTCATTTTGTATCGCTCTAATATGTATTACCAGCGATATATGGAAAGAGAAATCTTGAACCTTTCTACATTATATTTCTGCATATACACCGTGAAATTTAAGTGGTTGTTTTCCCGCGGCAGAACGACTTGCCTTAAGGAGTACTTTCGACGCATAGAGTTAAAGTAAAAAAATAACGATGTTTTTGTTTTAAAATAATTTAAAAAAAAAAACATAAACTCGAAAAAGTGAGTAACAATAGTAATTTGTAGGTACTAGGTACTACGGTGAATAATACGGTGGTGACGCGAGTAGTACCTAGTACCTACAAGTTACTATTGTTACTCACTTTTTCGAGTTGATGAATATTTTTTAAATTATTTTAAAATAAAAACATCGTTATTTTTTACTTTAACTCTATGCTTCGAAAGTACTCCTAAAGGCAAGTCGTTCTGCCGCGGGAAAACAACCACTTAAATTTCACGGTGTATATATGCAGTCTTCGACATTTTCACTTATTGGTAAGATAATCAAAACGAACGGCATTTAACGCGCCGAACATGACCGATCATAGCGCGAGAACTCCCGAATGCAGTTTCGGTTTCTGTCCAACGACAGAAATCGAAAAAGGCAGGTTTGCCGCCGAAACCGACACTAAACTGAATCTCTAAGACACTAAAAGAAAGTTCCCAATTTACTTTCTCAAAATGAACACTAGAATACCCTCGTTTCACCAACAAATAACACCTAACATTTTAAGATTTTCCACTCCAACTTAAAACGACATTATCTAAAGATACCGCGATCTCCAACGAAGTGGTTTTAAACTTGGTTGAAGTTAGTGCGCAACTACCCACAAATTAACTGCAGTTCTTGCATATAGAGACACTGGTAGAGAGTAATCGTCTCCTTGACCCCGGGGGATCAATGCAAATGTGCCAGTTTAGCGAGGAGGAGCTGGTAGGGTAACTGTGGTTTTGAGTCGTTCTAGTATATTGTAGATAGTTTAAACTGTAAATTAAAAATAAAATATCTTTGGTAAGGTATTGGTGAATAAACGAAAATGTGATTGTACGACAAAATTACCAACATCAGGTTTTAATTAAACCATATTCTACAAGTGATTTCTAAATTCGAATAGGTAAAGAATACCTAATTTTGACTTGAACTCATTTAAATTCAACAAATTCCTGGAATTCTAATTCCGAAGTCACGTTACTCGGCAATTAATAGAAAGTATACTTACCTCTTGAACGCTAATAGGTACCTATTCCTTACCAAAATAACTGTGAAAATAGAGGTGAATTGTGCTGTCAATCTCTTGTCAATATTTCCAGCTTAAGATGAAGTGACGTCGCACTTTGTGCTTCATCACCGCAGTTTTCACGGTGAAACAAAAAATACAGTATGTAGGTATCTTCTCAGCGAGCTTTAAAAAACGATACCCCACTCAATGCGAAAGGTCAATTTTTATTTTCACTCTCCCCATGTAGAAAAAAAAAGGGAATTTGCATGGCTTTGGGTCAACAAGATGCTTATTCTGTGAAAAGTTAGACCCTAAAAACGAAGCCAATACCACATGTCGATGAGATGCGATATGTCATCAATTGATGATTTGTCATCCCACTTTCATTAAAAAATATTTACTAAAAACTCTTGTTTTATGTAGAGCAAAAATTACGATGTTAGCATTGATTGAGCATGAAGTAAATGTTCAGGATGATCCTAGACATTACAAACAGCTGGTAACTCTGGAAACAATTGAAGATAGTGGCGCAAGGACCTCCTAATCCGGTTCTACACTGACTCACGACTATATTTTACTTACTATGCAGCGCTCAAATAAATAGTCCAAGATCCCAGAGTCCCCAGGCGTTGTATACTTCTTCTAATTTATATCTATTAAGACGACGACTAGCGCCAACGACCTTGAGGGAACAAAACGCGCACTCGTTTCACACCCGCGCGACCCAAAATTTAGTAGTTTTTTGTACTTTCCTTATTATTCTATGACTTTAAAAAAAATCCTCAGACCAAAATGTAGATAATTAAATTGTCTTTGAGATGGTGTCGATTTCAATAAAATACGCTCAGCGGTTTTGGTGTGATTGTCGTGTTTTTGTCCGTTTTAGACTTAACTTTACAAATTAATTGCACTATGTTTTACGAATAAAACTCAAAATTTTCTTAGATCAAATTATTAAAGAAATGGTCTAATGTGACAAATATTTTTCAAAAAAAATACAAATAGCCGTTTAGACGTGATTCTCATTTTAAAATCAGCTACTGAAGGGAATCGGCGCCTCTTGCGAGTTGAATCCCACTCGACGTAGCTAACAGCTCTTAGACTATTATATTAACTATATAATCGAACGTTAAATATTATTTAATTACCCACTAATTATTAACCAATATTCTGTAAAACATACAGAAAAATTTGCTCTCAGAATTTAAGAAAAGTGAATAATTTCTCGCGTACCCTCGCACCTGTGTTAATTGGCCGTCGATCTAAGCTAGCAGGTATGCCTACTTTCAAAGTACCCACACATTTTGTGCAGAATGAAGTAAGTAACGTCTAGTGGCTCTGGCATCTTGCTTTAATAATCCACCGTCGATTCAGCTGAATTCAGAATTCCTTTTCATATATGCAGAGAAAATTGTGCAATGGACTCCATTCTTCGACTGCACGTTTCTATGAAAGATTGAAGGAAAATCTGCAAAATCTAAAGGTTTATTTTTAGTAAAGAATGGATGAATAGTAAATGTTGCATCTCCAAACGACACCTTCATTTGATACAAAATTCTTAGCAAAAATAATTTTACTAAAAAGGTTGGTCTTCTTTGGATGTTTTATTGGTCAGCTATAGCTAGATTTAGACCTTTACTCAATCAGACCGTGACCGATTTCTAAATTGAGTACGTATTTAGAACATGTCAATATTTGAATGCCAAAGTTTGACAGGTTTTCAGGATACATTAAAGTTTGACCAATACTCAACTTCGAATTCTTATTTCTGATAATATCTCGATATTATCGAAGTTTATTGAAATTCTATAAGCGCTACCGAAATGTATTGTGGTCCCATTTCATTATTTTCAACTAACGCTATCGCTGCTAAAATGCCACTTGTCTAGAGCCCAAATTTTTGAAAAAAAAACATCGAAAAAAATAAACCACTACACAGGCTTTGACATCTTAGATTGTCAGCGGACAAATGTTGATCAAATTATTTTTGTTTACGCTAAAAAATCGGCCAATATCTACATCTGAAAGCTAAATACTGTCAGGGATATTAAATGTTTATCACCTTACGGTTGAAAGATTCAGTTTAGAAATTAACAAGGTCTATTATTTAATATATGACTAAATCCCGTTCACTGAGTAAATCTAGATTATTGAACGTAAAATAAGCAAATGAGTGTTTAAGGATCGTAGTTGGCGTTTTTTTGTTTCTACCTACCCCCATAGGAAAAAAGGCATGATATTATTCATGTATTTCATTGCACACATGATATTCGATTATTTGGCATTCGATTTGGCATAGTACACCCCAATATAGTATTTACTAATTTATTTCTACACACAAATATTCATAATTATAAACACAGGCCAAACCACAATAAACAAGTGCACAATGGACGGTCTTATTACACAGGGCGATATCTTAAAGACAACCTTTGAAATGACTGAAAAAAAAACATTTTTGCAAAAAAATACTACCCACTTCCAATTAAAAAACTACAAAGTGAAAAATAACTTTATTTTTGGAAGTCGGTGTCCATAACGCAAAAAAATGGTACTTACGAAAGACACCGACTTCCAAAAATGAAGTTATTTTTCACTTTGTAGTTTTTTATTTGGAAGTCGGTAGTATTTTTTTGAAAAAAAGTTTTTTTATTTTTCACTTTTTAGTTGTACCTACCTAATAGGCAAGTTGTTTAGTAACCTATAACGCCAGAATAGATTACCCAAATACCATGATACTTAAACATAACCGGTGAAATGAGAGATTTGCGTACCCCTTAAGAGCGTACTGGCGTGATGTTATGTTATGAAATGGTATAAAAATAAACAGACTAGCAATTGCAGCAATCCCGAAAGATTTGCCGACATTTATTGAAGAGTTCTGTTGTATATCTCCGAAGTTCTTCATCAGATCTTCACCAAATTAAAATGGGACCAATTTCGAAACATACTCGTTCAAACAAAAAAATAATTTTCAAAATCGGTCCACAATTGACGCAGATATCGGTGAACATACACAAAAAAAAAAAACATAATGTCGAACATAGAACCTCCTCCTTTTTGGTAAGTCGGTTAAAAAAGGAGTTAGATAGTGTCAACGTGTCAACCTATTAAAGTTTCAATTTACGGGAAAATGTTATCAAAAGTGGTGAACAAATAATTTCCTTGACATTAGGACCTTAGACTAAAACATGTACGTAACAAGATTGTGCAATCCAATTGCCTTGATTTCATGGAAGGAGACAGAAAAGAAATTTCATTAGATAAAGTAGTACGCTTTTACAGCGTTTTCAGTATCTTGTAAATGCAGCTGCGAGTAAAATTAGGTGACTGCAAACTTTGCATACTTTACTTTAGAAGCGAGACTTTGCATATTTCAATACTTCACTCTAGAAAGTTTACGACTGATACTTTATGTAGCAAGGAGTGCGATTTTATTAGGTACTTGACGAGAAAACGAAATACGAAGTTTTTCATTTTTACGATGTATCGACTACTCATGGCTTCTTTTTATTGAGAAGTCTAATGTAAGAAATAAAATTGTCCAGTAAAAAAAAATACTTGAAACAAGTTTTTATCGTATTCTTTTTAGCAAACATGGCAGTGCACAAAAATAACTAGACCGCCATCTTGGGTCGTCCGCCATATTGGATTTAGAAAGACATCACTTAGCTAACTATGCATTGTCATCCAAACTAAACGTGAATGCAAAATTGTATCTTAATCGGTGGAGGATAACTGCTTTAATATTCAGTTGCAAAACTTGACCCGAACACATTTACATACATACATACATCGCAAGTTAAATAAAAGCTTCTAAAATATTATTAACGGCAGTGGCAGGGTTTGAATATAGAGTATCTTCTTTTCGAGTCGATTGTTAACCCTTCTATTGTTTGGGACAAGTAGACGGCCTCGTTCATAGCGACATCAGTGGCGTTAAGGGTACACTAGTCAACGGCACGAACTATTTTGTGCGCGGGGTTAAAATGCATTTTATACAACCGACAACACGTGCGGAAGAGATAGATGCTGTGATGAGCAGTAAGAAGCTAGTTCGCGTACGAATACACACTTTTGCAAATTTGTAGCGAAATGGATAATGATTTAGGACTTAACCGAGCGCGCGATATTTTATAAACAGACCTTTGGCAGTCTAGATATCATGAAAAAACGACTAAAACTATCTGTTCAAAATAAAATTATATGCATTGTTGAACTACTAATCTATCCCTGTATGGAGGCCGTTTTGCAATTTTCCGTCTTCTTATGGTATTTATTTGCGTCCAAAAATGCGTTAAAATTACTGTCGAAATGTGGAACTTTCGACGCTCATAACTTTCAAACATTTTCTTTTATTGCTTTTTCGCTTCCATACAGGGCTAGATAATGATGAGACAAATTGATATCACTTTTTATTTTGAACCTACATCGTAAAACAGTGGAATAATCCCTAGACTACGTTTGTATGAAAAATTTTCGACTAGTAACTTAATTGACTTCTACAAGCAGAACTAAGCCGTAAGATATGCTTTACCTGCTTCACGTTACTTTCTACGTTCATAACCTGTATCAAAGCGACCTCTGGTATCTCACTGTCTATTATGGTGCAATAACTTCTATGATGGCGATGCATTCGAAATCGCTGTGTGAAAAAATATGACTATGTACTTTTGGACTACAGTTAAAGGTATCATTGAATAGTTATTCACTAGAATCATCTTGACGTGCCAACGACTAGAAGAACTTTCCAGCATCCCAAAGCTACGACGCTCAAAGTGAACCTCACAAACGCCCATAATTTATCCCTCAATACTAAGATCAAAGCTCCTTCAAATGAGACTGTAAACTAACAATTATAACTTCGCGACTCGAGCGTTTTGTTCAAAGACTTCAAGACGAAACTCTGCAATCAAGTAATTTGTTGCCGTCAAGTTGCTGAGGAGTTGCACGAAACAAATTAATGTTTCAGCTGTTCAATGAGAAGTGGATGTTTGATACTTTCGTAATACATTGGGTGTAGTAATTTTGGAAGTGGTTGGTAAGACCCGCTTTCAAAAGCAATCCGAAGTACCTTGAAGGAAATTACTTAACATTTTCTTCAAGTTTCAATTTGTCTGCTCGACGACTTAAACAACGCAAAGTTTCTGAATTGTCAAAATTAAAGGCATTATCCTTATGTGTTACGCGAGTACCCCGCGGTTTGGCGCATTTATCTGCAGAACTGCTGTGTGGAGAATGCTGTGATAAAAAACACTACTCTTGTTGTTTTTGTTGTAGGAATCATCGTCACGGTAAAGATAAATACCAATTTTATAGCAAACAAACTGACAAAAAAAGTCGCAGTCTAGGCTGGTTCTATACTTTGAAAGATTGCCTTTTGTAGAGAAGATGAACTAAAGGAATAGTTTAAAAAAATCATCCTTGATTATAGGGTATGAAAACTTGTTTGGAAATGTAGAGGTAGGTACCTCCTACCAACCTTTGTTTTCGGAAACTCCTAACCTAAGGTACCTGAGAAGAAGATCAATGACAGCGAGCATACAGCTTAAAGATAATCCAATAAAACACCTCCATCGCTTAAAAGCAATTTCGCTTTAGAAACAAAAAGTTTAAATTCTTATACTTAACAATGTTTCCAATATAAACAGACAAAGTGTAGACCAATTAAAAGTTCAAGAACCGGCGCGGCGGAACGCTCGGTGTACGTAACTACCCACGTGTGATTTTCACAACTACCCTCCGCTCACGTACTCGTACTTTTCAATATGGCTGCCGACACGTTATTATAACTGCACTGAACTTTGTGAAACATCCCTTTTTCATTGACAACAATATCGGTAAAATTAATGCTATTTTGTACAACAACGCTATGACTTAAGATCCTAAGCGCTTAGGGCTTCCACAGTAGTCCTGCATCACGACCGGGTCTTGTGCTTCGCACTTCACCTCGCTTCACGTCATTCCGATACTCGTCGCTTCAGTCAATACGGTGCATCGCCAGGTTTGATAAGGACGGCCTCTTTTCCCTTTTCCTTGAGGATTCCAATCCAAGGCCTGTTTAAGAATGGGAAATTATTAACCGAGGGAAAAATATACTGAATGGGCGACTATTATACTAAGTAAGTAACTATATATCCGGTTTGAGTAATACCTTTTAGGAGATTTTTGTGAGCTGCGGTAATAATATTGTTACATACTTTAATTGTATTTGGGGTTCTATTTTTTCTATTTTAGCATATTATTCTTTTGAAAATAGCTGAACAACTATCGAGGCGATATCACTGTGCAGTGCGGGAGTTCGGGTTTATTCGTGTCCAAGAGCGAGCGAAGCGAGCTCGGGAACTTAGCGCACCCCGACACGGATAGGTTAGGTTCGAAGGGGATGACGAGAGCTGAAGTGAGCGAGCAAAGCGAGCGAACTTAGCTCCCGTCATCTCCTTCATGTTAGGTTACTTTAGACCCTGCAGACAGAAAAAGGAGCCCTGTCGACAAACTTATATTTTGAAATCACTGTTTTAAACATTTGTATTCGCCCACTTAGTATTTCAGTAAGCCATATTCAGTATTTTTTACACCTTTAATTTGATTTTTTTTCGCTCGTTTAAATACTATCCTTTAAGAATGTGATCGGCATCCCTCCAGAGCGTGTGACCAATCCAACTCCATTTACGACGCTTGATCTGGCGGTCGATCGGGGTATCGTGGCATCTCGCCAACAGTTTTACATTAGAGATGGTCTCGGGCCAATAAATTCCGAGGATGCGACGAAGACATCGGTTGACGAAGACCTGAATTTGTCGTAAGATGTACTTTCTTACATTCCACGTTTCGCAACCGTAGAACACCACGGATTTGACATTTGAACCGAAGATTTTGAGTTTAACCCTTCGGGTCAATTTCCGCAATTACCAAACAGGTGTGCGAAGGGAGCTCGCGGTTAGGTGATCTGTGAAGTGATACCCTCGTCTTCAGTTCCTCAGTATCTGACACGACGCTCCGGAGGTACGTGAACTTGTGGACGCGTTCTACCTCAAAATACAACACGTTAAATTACGAAAATTACAGACAGCTAAGTTGTAAATAAAAGTAATAATAATTGAACCTTGAACAGGGGCTGTATGATAATGTGTCAACGCCATCATGATTACGCTGTTAAAAGGGGCAGCGTTCTTTGTGCTACAGTCTTGACTCATCAGAGTAAGGCCCCAGTATTAATAAATCCAATCAAATGCAAATACAAATGAAAGTAACAAAACTGTAAATACGTTTTATAAATATTAGAAAAAAAAAAAAAAAAACAATTATATTCAAACTTACTACTGTAGACAAAGTCTAATTTGCTTGTAAAACAATATGGCAGTGTTCTCAATTTGAAACTACGGATCTCTTCGGAATTTTTTCTCGAAAAAATACCGGTTGATTCATGTAGCTGGAAAACGTAGGAAGACTAAAACAATAAAGTAAGCTGCAGCATCGTTATGTTCTAGTTATTCGTAGTTTCACACCGCACTTGTTAACTAAACTGAGATTTATGGAGAACACGCGAAAGTTTTTAAGTCGTGACTTCTTGAAATATAAAGATGAATGTCTTGTCTTGACTGTCGAAAGTTAAGAGTTCAGTGAGCAGCCATTTTATTACTGTGCGATGGTTTAGGCGTCCCATTTTTGTTATTTTTTCGGCTGTACAGATTGTCTAGTCAGCCAGTCACTGAAAGTTAAATTAAAAAGTATGCACCCATTAAGTAACATTTCGTCGGTGTATTTATGTATGTATCTATGTATGTATGTATGTTTGTTCCTATGTGGCGTTCTAGAGACCAAGCGCGTTGGCCGATTTTTATGATTCTTACGTCAATCGATTCGTCTTAACCCTGCGAGTGTTACTGGTTACATTCAAATTTGAGAATATAAAAATGGCGAATTTTGGCCGCCATATTGTGGGAGACAATTTTTTTTTCTTTTAACCACATCGTGTGGGGTATCAAAATAAAGTAAAAGTAATAAAGGATTTTAAGAGGTGATTACAAATATATAACACTTATATGTTTAAATGTTCCTAATTCGAAAAAAAAAATAACTAAAAAGTTATAAATAAAAAAAGTAAATTTAAAAAACCAAAAAGCCCGACTGCTTGAAAGGCGAACTAAAAAGACGTCAACTAAAAGAAAATCATGCTGTGCAGTTGGAGGATACATCTGTCGGGATTTTTGGGTTTTAATTTTACTTTTTTTTACACATTCATACAGGGGCTAAACTTAACACTTTTCTAAAAACAGAGTTTGCCAAACTGGACATAGCAGCCAGTAAATTGCTGCTTATCCAAATAGAAGATGTGCATCATCAAAAAATATACCAAAGCGCTGTTGCATAAACTGGTACATTTTCCTCCGAAAATTCGTGTTTTCGAATATCTGGGACATCGAGGATTTACAGTGAGCTGAAATAAAATTTTGATCCCGTGCGTCCACGAAACATAATTTGATTAAGTTTCGACTCAAGCTATTATAGTTAAAGCTACTACTACCCGTACATCTAATAGCTTTTTATATTTAAAAATACCTTTTATTTTCATTTCTATAACAGTTTTAAAGTGTGTGACTTTTTGAAATTCATATATACTTTCTAAGTTTATCTTGGACATGACAACAGTGAAGGAAAACATCGCGAGGAAACGTGGACTTATTATAATTAAAGTAAATCTGTAATAACCAAGTTAGAGGCCTGTGGGGTTCCCTGAGACGGCTTAAGGCCGTACCCTGACCAAAAATTCAGCTTGAGATATGAGCATTCCCATTGGCCTAGCGGCACTGGTGGGCTCATGAATTACGGGAGTGATACGCCCAGATTTTAGAATAAAATCTTTATAAAATCGAATATTGGTCTTTTGAAAAAAATTAAACTTACAAAATGTTCGTTATCGAATTGTCTATCCATTAGTGTTAGTATAAAAAATAATTAATGAACACTTTACGAGGAGATGCATGATATCAATAATTATTTCACATTTTTATGGTTTTGTTGGAAGGAGATTAGTGACACATGTACCTCTTTAAAAAAAAAGTGTACTACCATTTTAGAATCAACATTATGTAGAAATTTAATGTAATTTTATTAATTGATATTTCTTTTTATATAAAGAGTAGATAGCTCTTAAAAACTGCACAAAATTCGACTAGCGCGGCGTTTTGCTCGGTGAGGTGCCTTAATTAACTCTGTCACCAGAGGTGGCCACATCCTCACATGAAAAGAAGAATTGTGACTAACTTATGTTTCATTTGCCCTTGCCCTTAAGTATTATGTTATTTTTCATTACGTTGGAAAGTTTACTTTCGTCTTTAGCAACATTATTTGTAGTCAAGTGCTCATTTATTATGTTCTAAATCTTATCTACCAGTTGCAATATTGTCAAGACCCAGCAAACACATAAAATACAGTAAGTATTCGGTTTCCTTTTTCGAATGAAAAGTTATTTGAAACGATACAGAATGATAGGTTGAGTGTATTTCTTAGGTGCATTTCAGAGCTCATTTGCAACAATCTTCACACTCGTTTGTAATGACCTATAGACTAGACGAATCATTTCAAAGATTGCACCCAATTAACAATCATGTCTCTATTCATAGAGTATTAAAAATAAACGTTTTCAAACAAAATGACTGAATTGATCCTCAACTCATATTTAACGTTAATCATCAATAACAAACAGGTAATATTTACAAACCTGAATCTTCAAAACCCGCTTCGACCCAGTTAACTCACAGAATCTGGGATCAGTTCCATCTATCACCACGTCTTAGGATCATCGAGTTAGTTTATTTGCCAAACAATGATTGATCTTAGTAAACACACTTGTGATCATAGACAGAGAATGGACGGAGCGTTCCTAAGAAAAGTGTGAGCGAGATAAAACCGATCGAGCAACAGAGAAGTAATATTTTTCTAGAATTCTGATTGGTCCACAGGATAACCAAGATTACAAAGATATTCCAAAGAATAGGGATGTTTCCTGGGTGGAAAAATTATAACTCTGTTTATAATTTTTTACTTATTCTGACGGACGTCAGTGAGATTATCAAATAATATTGAACCCGTATTTTTTGCTTTATCAAATAAATAAAAAATTACAAAGCGCATCAAAGTTCGGGAGGGCGGACTTGTGACGTCACACATCACATCATCAGCCTATTAATGTTCCCACTGTTGGGACACAGGCCTCCTCTCTGTGAGAGGGAATGGGCCGTTATCCACCACGCGGGCCCAGTGCGGGTTGGTGGATGTCACATGTCTTCGAATTGTGACGTCACTTTATCAGTATTAAGTGTAATATTTTCCAGATATAATAGTTCCAATAGTTTCAGGGCTATGTTTAGCAGTAGCTGTAATGATGATTTGTCCACGCCGCGGCCTGCAGTGTCACCTTCATCACTACGACCAGCAGAAAAGAGATAGGTATTGCCGACATAGTCGCTTTCTCTTTCTACAGAGTAGTTAGTTTTGTGGCAGTATTACTCAGTCCATTGCTCTATGTGTTTGCTTATGATATATCAAACGAGCCCCGATAGACCGATCAATCAATAACTTCTGCTGAGATTTCCACCAAGAGAATTTTAAAGGAGGCCCTTCATAATAATCTGTTTTACATTGAAAACTTTTGATGGCTTGTCAGTCGTGGCGGCTATTCTTGTTAACGTTTGGCACTGTTTGTAATCACATAACACTTTGAGGCGGATGAAGTGAAGTTATATGTTCACTAACCTAATAGCTAAGTCTCTACTTTTATATATATCTTATTTATCTTTCATGGGGTACTGTGTTAAATTCTATAACAAAATACCTTGTGAGATATTAAAACTAAATGAAAGTACTGGTTAATTTGTATTATATTCATAATTTATTATAATAACGCTTTATATTTATTATTTTCTTCTATTCTTTTTGTTTAAAAAAAATTTTACTCGCACACTGATCCGTTGTTGTTGAATTAGGTAATTTACCTATGTATGCAATATTTGTAAGTATGTGAGAACCATGTTCCTATTTATCAAGTGAATGATTATAGCTGTTAGTGCTTGTAATACTTTATACCTATATGTAGTATAGTAGTGCTAGGTGCATCGTTCTCACGTATATTAATTTATTAATGTATGTATTTTAATATTGTAAAACTTTTATTTTTAAATAATAAGTAAGTATGGAGTTTCTTGTGCGTTCTTCTCCATAGAAGCTACTTTTCCGAATGCACGGTAGAATACATTTTTATAACCTGTAATTTTTAACGTTCAAAAGTGCCGCTTAGTGGCCAAATTGAAATAAATACATTTGACTTTGACTCTACCTAACTGCAAATGTTGATTTTTCAAAACTCCTAAAAGAAGTATTTTCAAAATTAGATGTTGTTCAGCATAGAAAAGTATTAGAATTGCATCTTCTGAGTTTATTTCTTCAAAAAAGAAGCCTCACAAATGGTCAAATAAGTTGGAGAGTTAATTATTTAACCATTTGTTAAATAATTAACTCAATATAATAATATATATATATATATATATTAATTAATTTACCTTCACAGGAATGGCACCAAAAATTTACCAAATTCTTTGTTAAATATTAATGACATCAATATATTTAAAAAACAATTGAATATTTTATTGGTAGGAAAGATATACTACACAATACAATACATGAGTATCTGTCAGACAGAAATTTATCTGTTTATGTGATATAAGTGGTGTGATTGGGGTGGATACTTGGGTCCGATTTGTTTACTTACTATTTTGTTAATTACTAAGACATTTGTATAATCTGACATTACTTATCAATATTAATATAGGACATTTTATGCCATTTTTTAATTTATGACATTACCATTTTTTTTAATTTTATATCATATAGATATAAAATTATATCACATACTTATATCACATAAACAGATAAATTTCTGTCTGACAGATACTCATGTATTGTATTGTGTAGTATGTCTTTCCTAACAATAAAATATTCAATTGTTTTTTAAATATATTGATGTCATTAATATATAGCAAAGAATTTGGTAAATTTTTGGTGCCATTCCTGTGAAGTTTTTATGAAACACTGTTTTTTTGTGCTGTCTACCGCTTATTTTATTTCTGTGTCTTGCGCTATGAAGTTCGTTTCACTTTGCCGCCACTTTTCATGCAATTCTTTTTTCAATAAGGGAAAATAGCTGGTTGGCCGACTTTGAGTTTTAGTATACTTTATTCATTGCAATATTTTCATTTGTACCTACTTTTCATAGTAAAATTCCCATCTGAAGTACGTGTAGTAGTGTAAAGGTAGCTCTTTAAGAACTTTCAAAAAAGGAATAGGAGCCTATGGCCGCAATCTCTTTATGTAGGTTACAAACTATTTATGATATTGCAATCAAATAGAAAACTACCTATGATTGAATGCTGATGATATAAAAAAGAAAGAAAGAAAAATATTTATTTGTGACCTGCACAGGAGACACGAGATAAGAAAAACACAAACAATAATAAAAAATAAAAATAAATTACCCCGTGCGAGACCAAAAAGGCTCCTATCTCAGCATGAGCAACGATATCAAAAAGAAAATAACGCTGCGCTGATATGGAAAAGTTGCCGAATTAGTTATTTCGAAAGAACTGAATTACTCTAAAATATTATATGATTTCAACTCAAAAGTACTTAAGTACCTATTTCTTTATTATTTCACACCTTCCATGAAATTCCACGGTACAATTTAAGCTTTTATATTCTACTCACTTCATTAAGTTCAATCAGTTCGGTAAGAAACTTTTTGATGACCTAACTCCTAACTCAATCATTTATTTATGCGAAGTTACAATTTTATACGAGTAATACCATCTTTTCAAGTTAATAATTAACTCTTTAGATAATTTCTGGCCAGTATGATAGAAGCGACAGAGACGCTCATCAGGTCCTGAAAATGGCTGGTGTACACTCCAACATGTGTGTGATGTTCTTTACAGGGGCACCGTTCTCGCATTGGTTATCACACGGGTCTATAAAATCTCACTGTGTCAAGCTGGTTTTGCACCGGCTTACCTGGGTCCGCAATTTAGACGCTCTCAGTTTCGGTAATTTCCAGTGCCAAATGAACGTCATTGGAGATAAAAATTCATGCATAGAAAGCGTTATTTCTAATCGGGCATTTCATCTCGTCGGATGACATCCAGGACCCAGTAAAAGACCGAAATGTTAAATTTTTTTGTTCTATCCATCTACCCTTTTAATGATTAACCTTCACATAAACAAAGAGCATCATCTGATGTTAAGCTCTTGCAATAGAATCGAATTGATCAGTGCCACACATAAGTATTTACCTCTACCCTCAATATTGTTTGAAGTTTAATATCCGACGCTGCGGTCCAATACAAACACATTGAGATACACCGCAATTCCCCATTACCTCTGTTTACCTGAACCTTCGAGGTAGACCGTCATGCGTCACGTTCAGTACACATGCAGGCAAAACTGGGTCAATGCCGGGCTAGATTCGCTCAAGGTTGAGCGCTGAGTGACTGTAGGATTAATAATAAGTGTACATTAGATGAGGAGAAGATGTGTTTTCTATTGTGTCTGCTAATTAGCACTCAAGAGGATATAGAATAGTAAGACAGTTTCAAGAAAAATTAATTAAAAGGGGAAATTACCCTTTTAATTGAGTTTCTTTTGTAACAAGACTGTAATCTTAGATTATTTATTAAATTAATCTAAGGCTGAAATAAGGCTAAGATTTAACTCGCGTTCAGAAAAATTTAAACAGCTTTAGGTATATCTATAAATAGTAGATTGTTATACAAGGGGCTAAAATTACGAATTATGTACGAGGTAGTTTTAAGTTAATATAAACCGAGTTATAATGGGTTTTCAGCGCCGTGTGTTACACTATACTTTACACTACGATTGTGAGAAAAAAAAAGTAATAATAATAATCCAATACAATATTAAAAAGTCTATTTGAAAAAAATTAAAAGTACAATTCTGGATATTTAACGAAGTGTTTTGCCCGGGCACCGCAGATCCCAAAAATTTAATAATTCAAATAATTTAACCTGTAAAACAAAAACAAGCGTGTTAAAACCATAGATGGTTATCTATGGTTTTATAGAGAAACAATAAACATTTCATTTTTTTTTATTTATATTAAATGTGTTACTTTTAGAAACTAATGATTATAACACATGTTATTATGGAAACTTATTTTATGCCAAATAAAAGTTACAAGCGTTATTATTATAAATGATAATAGTGCAAATAATGTAAATGTGGACGATTATGGACAACAATAATAGTACAAATTGTTTTATGGAAAACAAGACAATACCCAGTAGTATAACGAAAAAGAAAATACAGTCGAATTGATAACCTCCTTCTTTTTGGGAAGTCGGTTAATTAAAAGGAAAATGATCACAGCTAAGGGCCGATTTCACCAATAAAACTAATCGCGATTATAGTTCAACTAAACTCAGTTTATGCAAATACAGCGTTCTGATTGGTAGTTGCTCAGCGGTCTCAACCAATCAAAATGCTGTATTTGCATAAACTAAGTTTAGTTGAACTAATCGCGATTAGTGCAACTTATAAAATGTACTTGGCAGAGTAAAAATTTTGTATATTGATGTATTGGGGTAACAGTTTTCGAACGGAAATGTTAATTTTGACCCTTCGTTAGAGCAATGTTCGGTGGTTTCATTGCTTAAGGGTACACTAGTCGACGGCACGAACAATTTTGTGCGCGGGGTCAAAATGCATTTTATATCAACCGACAACACGTGCGGAAGAGATAGATGCTGTGATGAGCAGTAGGAAGCTCTGTGAGCGAGTCAAAGTCACACTTGGCCGGTTTTATAATTATTTCTTCTGTAGCCACAACGCAATGAATATGCACGCTTTCTATCTACCAAAGAGATAGCCGCTTTCAGTTCCGTTTTCAAAAATAATGTTCTTTGTTTCGAAAAGAATTTAGAAATAGTAAACTCGAGTCTTTAATAAACATGATTATTCCATTTATGATTAAAGACTTTTTCGTTTTTGTAGGCTCGTTGGTAAAAGACAATATTATTTTTTTCTTCTGTGAAAATTAAGCTCTATTTTTCGTCCCTCTCTGGTACGCTACAATGACGGACTTTTGAGCAAGAGGAGTAAAAAATAAATATGTTGCGCAAGCCTTCAACTTCAACAACAACAAAGTACTTACGAGTATTATAGGTAAGTACCTAAATGAGAAAATTTATAAAAATTTCAAAGTGTGTATGCGAAGATTTGATTACCCGACTGCCGAAGGAGGGTAATGTGTTTATCAGTCTATGTATGTATGTAAGTTTGTTCCTCTGTGGAGTTCTAGAGAACAAACGCGCTGGCCGATTTTGATGATTCTTACGTCAATCGATACGTCTTAACCTTGCGAGTGCCAATGGCTACATAAAAATTGGAAAAAAGAATAACGGCGGATTTTGGTCGCCATATTGCGGGAGCTCAATTAATTTTTTATTCCTAACCCATCGTGTGTGGTATCAAAATAAAGGGTTTTAAGAGGTAATTTCAAAAAGTATACATTACTTATATGTTTAAATGTAACTAATTCGAAAAAAAAGATATCTAAAAAGTTATAAATAATAAAAGCTAGGTAAAATTCTAAAACCCGACTGCTTAAGAAGCGAACCAAAAAGGCGTAAGAAAATCATGCTGTGCAGTCGGAGGAATACAACTGGTTTTGGTCAGAAAGCTCGCGAATATGTGTATCCTCCTGCTGCACAGCCTATTTTTTGTTCCGTGTGCGAATCAAAGCCGCAGCAACAGATCTTCCACTGCGTCAATGGTGCCTTCTTAGATACCTACCTAATATCCCGTAATTTGAAATGAATATCGTATTCGTAATGAATATCCGTAATTTTTTTTTTTTTAGAACGTGCCCCACACTAGGAATTTCTTCCTGTATCGTGGATGCGTTTACAAACATATAAACTCACATACACAAACACCCAGAGCCGGAACAACTATCTGTAGGTCATACAAATATTTGTTCCGTGCGGGAATCGAACCCGCGACACGCAGCACAGCAGTCAATCGCTCAACCACTGCGCCAACCGTGCGCCCGTTTACCTTTTTACAGTGGCTTAAATGCTGAACCAGACGAGATATAAATGTAAAGCTTATTTTCTCACAGTCCAACAGTAATACTGGCAACAAAAACATTAACATCTTTAAGTTTAATTATGTGTATGTAACTCCACAAAACTTTCCTCTCCATTAATTAGCGAGCAAATCAACTAAGCGTGAGCAAGCAAGCAAGTTCGGAAATAGGAGCTTACTCACATAATATTATTATCACATATCTTTTGAGGTGGCAACACCAACAAAATTCCATTCTCAATGTAGCTCTTGTTACGACTCAAGGTGGTTCTTGGAGTCCACCCACCAAGTGACTCTAGGAAAGACGGTGGCACAGTGATCACGTGCTGCCGTAAAAAGCGAGGCTCAGGGGAGACGCTCCTCAGTCTCCCCAGGGATGTGCCCTAACAGGCGTTGCACAGAGGGGGTTCCGGAGTGGTCTTTTAAGAGGTAACGGGGCCCCTTCTAAGTGCTGATGGTGATCACCGGGGTGGTTTTAGTGAGGTAAGAATCCCACACTCCCTGGTCTTTTCCCCAAAAGTCCAGGCGCCTTTTGAAGGATTCCCCCCGTAAACAAAAAAAAAAAAAAAAAAAAAAAAGGTGGTTCTTGGAACTTATGTGATCTCTTGGTATATTGGGTTTTGCCCGTCGCCTGGAGTAGGTATTTGTAGCGATAGATCTCAAAAGATCGGAATCATGAGGTTCTGCTTCTGAGATTTTCTCATGATCTTTAGATTTTCCTATAGATAAACTGTGTTATAGTTACCTACTTTTCAGAAGCTTTGTATCTGGCTTAGACTTGATAGATTTAGATTTAAGGCCATTATGGCCGATTTTATTTTTCGCTATTGACATTAGTTTTGATTGTTATCCTGCTTATGGTTAAACTTCAGCTACTAGGTATAACTTATAACACAGTTTTAGCTTCTAAATCTTGTTATTATTTTCAAAATCTTCGTATTACTTACCTATATTTAATTTTTAAGCCTACCAGAATATTATACATGGGGATCTAAACCTTTCAACCTTTCTCCGTTCCATGCTCCAATACATTACTGTTCAAACTACAAAGGCAGGACGTGACGTAGGCTTTCCCAAGAGGCCTTTGTTCCCGACCGTACACACCTCTATTATCGTATAAATATTTTACAACCTAGAGTGAACAAGAAGGTTCATATTTACATAAGCGAAAATGCAAGATTTACATAAGGACAGGAAGTTATTCAGAACTGCGTAGGCGTCTTCAATGCTTGTTGTGTGAATCGGATCTATCAGCTCATTTATAATGACAGAAGAGAGATCCCTAATACTTGGAATTTTGTAATAGATTCTTAAGAGCCCCTACAAGTTTCACGAGCTAAAAACAGAAAAAAGCTAGTTTTTCAGGGCAAATTTCTCAATAACTACAAGATATATGATAAATCTTTTAAAACAACTTTTTGCCTCACAAAGTTATCTAGGGAATAGACATTACACATTTTTGATAACTGCTCAATTAAAATTAGAAAAAAATAATTCCTATCACACGTTTTTACGTAATCCCGAAACACCAGGTTTTTCAATTGCTTTTTCAGCTTACTGATGGCGAATAACAATCTGCAAAAAATGGTGTAGACTGAGCATATAGTATACTAGGGAGCCACCAATTTAGTTTTTTAAAGTTTATTGTATTTGTACTTAAAAAAAAATATTGTCCTCGCGGAAAAAAGGCAATTTTATCATGTGCGAAAGCGTCGGCTACGTGTAAGAATATGATGAATATAAAAATAACTGATAAATAATTTGAAATTTGAGGTGTTTATCAATCGAATCCAATTTTGTTATTTTATTTTTGAGTACTTATTTTATTTTAATAAATTGTCTGAATATTGCCTTACAAACCGTTGCGCACGCGCGAGACATTCAATTTTGCTCATGGGCTTGTAGACGACGGACTTGTGTCGTTTTTTTTGTCATTATATTTTTTATCATATATCTTGTAGTTAATGAGAAATTTTCGCTGAAAAAGTAGCTGTTTTCTGTTTTTGGCTCGTGAAACTTGTAGGGACTCCTAAAGCTGAAACTTCCTTCCCCAACCCCATGCATGGCATGCTTATGATAATAATATGCATGTAGTTCTAAGGGAGTAACTAAAACTCACTTACTACGTATGGTTAGGACCTATGTAGGTAGGAAGAAGTAGGTATGATTAACAAAACATTCCGTTTAGATAACTGAGCACCCGAAATGTGAAACGACCCCATTCCCGCCAACCCGCGCGGCGCCCCGCGTTCGCCTCGTGAGCCTAAATCAATAGCGAGAGTCGAACGTCAGAGTGACATTGACATTTCGGGTGCTACGTTGATTGTGTTGTTTGTTTTATTTCACGCATTCGTCGCCGAAATAAGTAGGCATTTTGGAGCCTTCATTTTAAGGATCTTAAATTCTCCTTACAAAACCAACACGATACAGGGCTTTAGCTAGAGTCGAATTTGAGGTAGCATTGGTTATAGGTAGGGCGGAAGTAAAAAAAATATCATTATTAATCTGCCCTCGAAGCACGGGCTTCTAAATCAATCACCATGTATATCACTGACTTCTAGGTCAGTGATGTTCATTCAATAGCTATTCGTAGACAAATAATTTCTGTGATAGAACATGAGCATGGATCTAAGAAGTATTAAATCCTCAATGATGAAGAACAATCGAACAAGATGGTTGAACGTCTAGATTAAACTAGATTAGACTAGAGAGAGACTAGACTAGATTCCAGATTAGACTAAAACACTCTTTACCGTACACTTCACTTCACTTAACCAAACTACAAACAATAATCATCGCCAGATTATGTTTATTTTAATTTAAAAGGGGATACCCCGAATATGGGCTATATTGCAATCTATGGTACGGGGTATACCCTCTGCATCACTGATAATATAATCAAATAGACCCATCGCTTCATCGTGATCGTGATGGCGCTTCAAATGTCATCTATACGCAGCACAAAGAATTATTAAAATAAGAAATGAATGTCACAAACTGTGGTATGTTCGGAAAAGTTGTAATGCCTACCGCTACAATATTTTTTATCTCACACTATGAACAAACAATTTAATTATAATAATTTATCTAAGTTTTTGGTATTTTTTTAAGGTAGGACATTGCCCCACAATGCCCCCCCCCCCGCTCTAGCTACGGCCGTGACACGATAACTTAAGATTCTCCTTAGGAACCATGTATTTTACAGCAACTTTGTTTCTATTTCCTCTCCTGACAACAGACTATCTCAAAATGTCGTTGGCTGTCGAGTTTCTGCCACAACCTTGTCACGGGCAGAACTACTGTGTGTCTGACACAATGTTACGGGAGCAAATAATAATATGGAACAAATTCATAGGTACACCGCTATTTACGAGTTACAACTTAGTTGTTTTATCTGAAACGTTTAGGAATAGACCGATCCCTTTACCTTGATGAAGGTTTTTGGCATGGGCGCCGGGACCCCTTTCACTGCAAGTGGGTTCACTACCGGGGTGCAATCAAGCATACAAAAACATTTTATTTTTATTTACGTGTACAAGGTGCTGAAATCTCCATCCTTCATCCGCATCCTGCATCCTTCTGATTTACTTCACAAGTATTTTTTATTATTATTTATAGGCTTGCGCTTGACCACTATCTCACCTGATGGTAAGCGATGATGTGGTCGACGATGAAGCATGCTTGCCTAGAAGAAACCGATTCACTCTTGACTTAAAGACGCCCAGGTTGTATCCAACAGGAAATACAGACTCCGGCAGGGAATTCCACTCCTTTGCTGTACGCATAATAAAAGTATTCCCAAAACGTTTGATGCGTATGGGTGGGATGTCCACCATGTAAGTACCGATGACGCATCGCCGTACGTCTTGTAGTCCGATGATGGAACGGGCTACGAGGAATTAGTTCATGCAATTCCAACGCACACGCACACACAATTCGGAAATGTAACCGATAAAAAACCGACAGGCTGGCAACTCTACGCCGATGTTCGAGGTTCTAGAGTCTAGATTCGACGAGTACTTCATTGCCAATGAGCCTCTTGGCCCGTTTTTCGATCGACTCAAGTGCATCCAGCTGGTACTTGGCAGATCCGTCCCAGAGATGAGAGCAGTACTCCATGCATGATCGAACTTGCGCTTGATACAAGTTGAGCAACTGTTCTGGCGTGAAGTACCGTCTCACCTTCGCGAGAATCTCCAATTTTTTGGCAGCCAGCTGAGCTTTTGCCTCAATTAATGGACCGAAATTGAGCGTCGATGTAAACGTAATGCCAAGAACAAGAACCTCAAGATGGTCCATTATCGGCACGGTTACACCTCGGAAAGAAGGAGCCGGGTGGAATTGACTCCTTTTAGCGGAAAAAAGACACGCCTGGGTCTTAGCAGCATTGAACTTGACCAGATTGGCTGGATCTGAGGTCCAGTGGCGCGCATATCGGACACGTATCTCTCAGCAACAGTGCTGTCGTCCGCATACCCAAAGGTGCCGGGGTTTTAGCAGGTCGTTTATGTGCAGCAAGAACAATGTTGCTGAGGAGAGTACCGACCCCTGAGGGACCCCGGCATTAATACACAGTTGGTCAGATGTGCGGCCATCAATTACCACTCGAATGGACCGGTTCCTCAGGAAGTCTACAATCCAATCGCACAGACCACTGGGCAGACCGAATGCAGGAAGCTTACCAATAAGGCTTACATGCCAGACCCTGTCAAAAGCCTTCGAGATGTCGAGGGAGACGCTTTTTTGCATAAGTTGACAAAGGGCGTAGGTAGTATCAAGACAAGCTGTCCTATTGGAGGTGAGGTGCTAAAGATACCTCCCTGAAAATAGTACTGCAGGCGCACATGGTCTTTGGGGCTAGCTTGAGTAACCCACTACTTTAAGAAACGCTATGAGATAACTTCCATATAATAACCCGTGTACAAACCAAAATCAACAAAAAAAAATGTACACAGCAACAAAAGAATATAATCATAGCAACCAAAAGGGTTCTGGTCTACCCCGCCAAGTACCTACTTATCGCAGTATCTAATGCATAAAACCACAAAGGTATACTTAGTGAAGGTCACATTATTACCCGCGTGGAAACTCTACGAGTCCGTAACTTTGTCTGTACCTTCCGTCAAGGGCCCTCGAGGTCCGCTTCCGCGACAATAACGACTCTCCAACACACCCTTAACGAAGACCCTCGAAAGTAGACCTTGAATAATTAATTCGAAGAAGAGATGTGACGAATGATGCTTGCTAGGATATTTAAAATATTGCGATTTATGTTTCGGATGTCTTTTATTGAATAGAGAAATTGAATTTAATTAAAAAAACCAAGCCATGGTGTGAGTGCTGAAAAGAGCTATATATATTATTCACGCTAACTGCCACTTCTGTCAGACTTGCTAAGGGGAATTGTACAAGGGTTTTCTAATTTTTCTTGGTTGCGAATGCGATTGATAGCGTAACGCCATGATATGTGCCAGGTATTGATTTTTGATTTGGCTTGTCGAAACCAACTTTATTACATTGATATTATTCTACTTGTTAGTTCCCATTCAAACTTGTTATTTACCTATTTCAATACATAGGCCCAAAGCGGGTACCTGTTGCACAATGCATATTTTATGAATTGCCTCATAAGCATTGTATTCATTACACCTACCTATACTTATATAGTGAGCTATGATATGTAAGACATATACACTATGGCACGCCTTTTTCCTATGGAGGTACGCAGAAACTACATCTAAACTATGTAAGACGCCTATGCATTTATTATGAAAAGTCATCAGCTCATTTCATCGAGGCATTGATTTTGTCACACTTTCTGGACGAAATAAAGTTGTCTTGTTTTCAGTTACAATTCGGCAGTGGCAACATTACACCGCAACGTCAAACTATGAACGTCGATCAAAAACAAAAATCAAATATTCAAATCAGTGTTGCCACCTTAGCCCTTTTCGGGCTAGATCTAGCACTTTTTACAGAAGGTAAACTCGATTTTTCATGCTTTAGCCCGAAAAGAGCAATCTAGCCCTTTTCAAGCGATACGAAAACTTCACACCGCCATTACCAAGTTATGAAACAATGCGCGACATGTAGTATAGATTTCTTCAGTTCATTTTATAATCACTAATTGAGTATATTTTTAGTTTTGCTATGGTAACATTGTTAACCCTACCTACTCTTTCTGCTTCTTTACTGGGGAATTACCCCAAGTTTGTTTTTAAGTATAAACCGACTAATTTAAGATGTAGTTGCAATTAATTCATAGTAATCTTATTTATGTACCTGTTTTTTTCGCAGTATTATAATATCACTAAGGCAATGAGAGCGAAGCGAACATTTGTTTTTGTAACTTGTTGAAATAATCGAGCGCGAGTGAACTGAACACTGTGGTGTCTTCAGTTTTGATATAACTGCTTCGGCAGAAATGGTTTTGGAAGATTCTGATGAAGACTCTGATTTTTAACAATATAATAACTTAATAATAATTAGATACAGATTATATTATACGTTTCAAATAAACAATTTTTATCTCTGCATTTGTATTATGTTTTTAGCTCTTTCTAGCACCTCTTTTGATGGCAAAATTTGCGAAATCTAGCTCTTTCTAGCTTGACCGACAGCCCCTTTTCGAAAACCAAGGTGGCAACACTGATTCAAATCACAAGTGTCAAAACCACGCGCAAGGTACTGTTTACAAAACGTGTGATTTTTTAATTTCAATGATTAATTAAATCAAGATATCGAAATGGATTTTATTATTGATACTGTTGGAGATGAAGATCTCCAAGTGAGGACGGAATTAATCGACGATGCTGAAAAACCTTATTTTATAGGTTAGTTTAAATGTTTACTTCTTACCTAAGTCTCTCGAATTTTGTTATTTTTTATTTTGCTCATCTATTGGGCTTATTTTAAAGTATAGAAGTGTACAATCGTAAAGGTACCTTATAGTATTCATTCAAAATTATCTTGTCTGACTAGTCATGGCAGTTTGGTTAACTTATACAATGGTTCCCCTTTTTTCCTGATAAATCAAAGTCTGGCTTTTTCGATCACCGAGCATAGTATAGTTATGATAACCAGCTCCAGAGCAGAGGACTGATATTCAAATGGAATTGTAATTGTACACAATGCTATGACAAGTTTTTGTAGCCAGAAGATCTTACTTTTCATTTCCTCCGCTATGGAGGGTGCCCTATTTAACTCAATTCATACTCCACAGACAAAGAAGACATACAGGCAGCAATTCTAGAACTCTTCGACAAAAAGAAACAAGAACTAGACACAAAGTTTACTGCAGAAGAAGAAGTTAACATAAAACTTAAAAACCTGAAAATTGACAATTTAATTGATGATTTCTTCCAAGATATGGGATGGTCACAGTCCATCATTATCAAAAAGGAACAGAAAAAGAGGTTGTTTCATTTTGATCAGCTGGATTTAGAAACTGGGAAGTTAAAGTCGAACATTGGTGGCGTGAATGTTGAGAAGGAGATGAAAAATAGTGTCATGCAGCCGGGGATTGAGAAAGAGCATGAAATGCCCAGTTATGATGTTAGCAAGAACAAGCTTAAGGCTATGAGAAGGGTATGTTTATTTTGAATCAATAAGATCTCCAATAAGTATAATTAGTGCTTACGGTTACACTAGTCGAAAATTCTTCCATACAATCGTAGTCCAGGGATTATTCCACTGTTTGACGATGTACGTTCAAATAAAAAAGTGATATCAATTTGTCTCATCATTATCTAGCCCTGTATGGAAGCAAAAACGTAAAAAAATACAATATTTGAAAGTTATGAGCGTCGAAAGTTCCACATTTCCGACACTAATTTTAACGCATTTTTGGGCGCGAATAAATACCATAAGAAGACGGAAAATTGAAAAACGGCCTCCATACAGGGATAGATTAGTAGTTCAACAATGCACATAATTTTATTTTGAACAGATTTAGTTGTTTTTTCATGATATCTAGACTGCCAAAGGTCTGTTTATAAAATTTCGCGCGCTCGGTTTCCTCCTAAATCATTATCCATTTCGCTACAAATTTGCAAAAGTGTGTATTCGTACGCGAACTAGCTTCGTTCTGGTCATCATAGCATCTATCTCGTCCGCACGTGTTGTCGGTTGGTATAAAATGTATTTCAACCCTGCGCACAAAATAGTTTGTGCCGTCGACTAGCGTACTCTTAACATAAAGTATGTAGGGAGATTGAAACTTAATGGGTCCTCAAAACATGAGGTAAGTTTCTGTACAGTTACAAATTCATGTGAAAGTAAGGAATGCACATCAAAAAGCACACTTTGCAGCTCTCTTTAAGTATGAATTATACTAAAGTCATGATGTTAATTTGTTGTACAGCTCACAAAAATACTCGTTGCAGAAAACCTGTTAATTTAGTCTAACAATTACAGCTTGACAGCTAACATTTGATTCCTCAGCAGATTCCTCATAACCCTAATCTTATTATTTTAATCCAAATTGGTGTTAATCATTACAGAAAGAACGAGAGAAGACCAAGGGCCCTGGCTGGTTCAACCTGCCAGCACCAGAAGTTACTGAGGAGCTGAAGAATGACCTACAAGTGCTGAAGATGAGGTCGGCTCTAGACCCCAAACATTTCTATAAGAAGAATGATATGGAAGTGTTACCTAAGTACTTTCAGGTAAGATCAGCTGTAGTCATTTCAGCTGAAAGACGTCCACTGCTGGACATAGGTCTCCCCCAGGCGTCGCCGCATTGATCAATCACGTGTGTCTCGTATCCAGCGCATTCCCACAACCTTAACCAGGTCATTGGTCCACCTAGCGGGAGGCCTTCCAACGCATCGTCTTCCAGTCCATGGTCCAGAACTTTTTGACCATATCGGCCATCAGTACTGATCAGCTGTAGAAACTAAAGGTTTAAGATCATTTTTTTAAAAATAAACATAGTGTTTGCATATTTTTGTATGGTATACCAACAAAACCTGTTAAACGGCAAAATTATTCCCAAATAATTGCTAAACATAAGAGCATTACTCTGCCTCTTTAGAACAAATTGTTTATCTGTAGTTATATGAAATCTAGCAAAATCGAGGATTATTGCACACCCGGGCAAGTGTGGTGTTCCTGTATAGACTATACTGGAGTGTCCTAACTGTCCATTAACTTGCACCCAAGATTCTTTAGACCCAAACACCATTCATCACAAAATATCTTAATTTCAGGTTGGTCGCATTATGGATTCTGCCTTAGACCATGTCAATGAGAGACTGACCAAAAAGCAAAGGAAGAGGACCATGGTAGATGAACTTCTAGCAGACGCAGAGTTCCAGAAGTACAATAAGAAGAAATACAAAGAAATTGTAGACGAGAAAAGAAGGACAGAGTACAGAACATTCATGAAGGACAAGAGGCAGAAGAATAAAGCTGATTTGAAGAAGAATTTGAAGAAAAAAGATAAGAAGAAAAAAGATTTGAAAAAGAAAAAGTCAAAATCTAAGAAGGCGTACCAATAAATAGTTTTAATTAATAAGTTTTGAATTTTATTCTTTTGATGATAGTGATAATAGTACATTATGGTACAAGTGTGCAATGTTGGTGATTATCGCTGAGGCGCCATTGAGACCCGAGCCGTAGGTGAGGGTCTTAAGAGAGCCGAGGACGGTAATCATCAATACACACGTGTATCATACGACGTTTTTCAACACACTTGTGAAGAAAATAATACTGAAAAGTCATTTTCAACAGTGAAAACGAGTTGTGAAAAATTTTTCGCAATGGCGGGGTAAATTATTCAGTTTTCCTATGCGCGCGCATCTAACAATGGCGATCGGCCATAGACTAAAACAATGAGGTTATCCTTTTTTTTTAGCTTTTCGCGGATAACGTTTTAGCCACGTACAAAATCGGGCATTTCAAGTTTTCTTTATTTCAGAGAAACAAAAGTTATATTTGAGGGCAAGTTTTATTTATTAAACACGTACGTTGCATGAAATGAGCAAGCAATATGTTAGGTACTAGCATTTTGCTGAATTGTTTGACTAGAAGCTATGCCACATTTTATGTATTTAATGGATATCATGGAAATAGTAATTACTAGCCATATCATGTTATGGATATAGTAAGTACTACTTCCATGACAGGAATGGAAAGGGATTAATGTCGAATGGGACACTTATAATTGATTAACAGTGTAACATTTTATTACATTGAAAATACTTCAATTATAACTGGATTAGAATTAATGACTTATTTTATTAATTTTCATTGGATTGATTTGTGACACTTTTAAAATTAGTTTTATTTAAAAGTATTTAAAATGAAGGCAGGAAACCATTTAAAAAAAAAACTATAACTCACTTGTGAATAATAGCAATGACAAAGTCACAGTTTTATTACAGGTATCATTATATGCCTAATTGCGGTGAAATTAGAGCCACTTTATGAGCAAGTGTGTTGAAAAAAATATTAAATGATGAATAGAATTATAGGACCAAATGGCTGATAGGTACATGCAATACCACAGAGTGCCGAGAGGGCTCGGTGGCTACTGCTTGAGATGGCATGGCATTGCCAAAGCTGACCATACAAGTCAAGTGTGTCAGTGAGTGACACCGTTTACTCATAGAAAATTATTAAAAGCTAAGAGAGATACGTCTGCACGTCTGCCATCTCGGTCATAGACTAATAATATAGAATGAGAGTCGCGGTAATGCCGTGCTCTGTGACAAATACCATTGTAAAACATGACAATATTATGTCAGACATCAGTTAGAATCATCGACTATACAGCCTCTAGACGCCTAACAACAGGCGAGCGATGTCTGTCAACACATATGACTAAAATAATCATATACTGGTAATATAGGTCGCCACTCGACAATTTCGAATTAGTAGCGACCACTTCCGTGAGCCGTAAACACTGCCGCGTCAGGCAATTACAAATTGGTAAAATAAATATTATAATGGCCCCTTGTAGCGTACGTTGGTGTGGTAACAACAGCCAGAACTCGAGTTTCCCGAAAAATGGCTTAACATTTCATCGGTAAGTTAATAGTTACATAATCATAATCAGATTTATTTTCTGATATTATTTATCGGAGTTCATTTTGTACTGGTCATTATTGTAGGTGTAAACTGCAACAGCACAAATTTTGTCGCGCTCGTTGATGTCTTTTGTGTTTTCGTCTCTTTCTTTTTAATGTACTTTTTTATCTATCTCTTTTCCTCTATAATTTGGTACGCAAAACTAGTGATGCACCATATTCTATGACCAAATCTGTTATGGATAAAACTAGAAACCTACATACAATTATACAAAAAGAGACATTAAATTAAATAGTTTATTATTTGTTAAATTAATTGTGAAACGAATATTGATTTGTATAGTGGTTGAAAATGATTAGTATAGTGGTGATTTTTATTGCACAAAAAATAGGTGAATTCTCTTAGATTTTTTTTTCTCTTACGGAGAAAAGGCCTCTGTTCCAGCAGTGGAAATATTGTAGACTGATTTTTGTATTTTATAGATAATTATTTTGATTTTAGAATTTAGGTATTTTTTCTATTGATTGTTTTTTTTACTAATATTTAATAATATGAAACAACCGCCGTAAATATATGTTATCTTTAGAATTTTGTTTTTAGTTTTTGCATTTTATGTTATTACTGTAGAATTAATAATAAAAGTAGCTAACATTAATAAATAAAAATATTAAGTACACTAACAATTTAAAAAAATATTGATACCTTCGTGGTTTTATTTAAACCTCTCCCATCCCTAGTTCGGCGAAATGACGTTGGTAAGGACCAATCAGAGCGCAGTCGTCCCGTGCCTCATACCTCAGCTAGTTGACAGAATTATTTTGATGTATTCGATCAAGCTTTAGGCGTCTAGAGGCTGTATAGTCGATGGTTAGAATAGATTTCAAATAATTAAAGTCTATGTAACTGATATCTGACAAGGTGCGGTGATGACGGGTAGAGTAAAGCAGTAATTAGGGCATGCATTTCGAACCATATTTGCATGTTTATTAATTTCTAAATTGGCCCCCATTTTAATTTTTCATTCGAAATTTCGAAACTTGATTTAATTTATGTATTTTTATATAATTATGAAATTTATTATTGAAACCAGTAGGGTCATCTGAAAATGAGTCTGAAAACGATTCTAAAGCCAATTAGACTTGTGCCACCGCCTTGACCGTGCTAACATTAGGTATAATAAAAGTAATGCTAACCATGGTGTTTTCTACTCTTTAGATATTATCTTCTAGAAAGAAGCTCGACCATTAAATAAAACCGCGCTTCATAAGAATGGTGGCCAACGAAGGGAGTATTCCCTTCGTTGACAAGGTTTTTAATATTTTTGTTATCGGGAGGCAACCTGCAAAAAGGGCCTGAACTTTTGGGAAAAAAAACCAGGGCGTGTGGTATTTATACCTCACTAAAACCAAACCGGTAATCAGCTACAACACTTCTTAAAAGACCACATCCCTGGGGAGACTGTCAAGGAGTCGCACCTGAATCTCGCTGTGCACAGCAGGAAAGACAATTGCACAGTGATCAATCACTGTCTTTCCTGAGGTCACTCGGTGGACGGACATAGTCCCCACTCGGAGCGCCCGAAACCTCGAAGTTCCACCTGCCTTAAATTATACAGGAGGGGTTTCGGAGTGTTAAGGTCACAGCTCATTAGAGCCACCCGGCACCCACTCAGCACCGCCTCGTCTCCTTCGGCTAGTATTTTTTATATAGACTTGTATGGGTATGCGCTCACTACATCAACTCCGTAGCGTCACCGGATCGCCTCGGTCGTAAGCCCACCACGCACGGACGGCGGGTGGATCACTTGGTGACAACTCGCTGCTCGCTTCCACTGGTTGACCGCGCGACGTTTATTGGCGATAACGCGGCGTCCACCCGTGGACCACCTGTCGACAACTAGTGGATGCCGTGCGACGAGGCGGTGCGGGATGGGTGGCGGGTGCAAGATGCCTTCTTCTCCGAGTGGGATCGGCCCTCTCACGATACCATCCCTCTCGGTGGCTATTTCCCTCTAGTTTTCTCTCCCCGCCAGCATATTCCTCACTAACACTGGCAGAGACAGGTCTCGCCCAATCCTGGCGAATAAGATCCACCGCTCAAAGGCTCAAGAAGGAACACCTCGAGCGTGTGCTGTGCAGAAACCAATAGCCTCTACAATTATGCCAATTTGCCGTAGCTTCTCACCCAATCCTATTCAGGTACTCAATGAAGCAACCGGGCCCGTTCAGTACCTGAATTTGTCTGTAGGAGATGTGCTCCTCAGCCAGCTACTACGTGCTATCAAATAACTATTTGCCGCTGCAGGCTGTTAATTTCAGTCCTGCAACGTCGGACAACTGACAGTCTATTTCTGCCTCCGAAATTAGGCAGCAGTCTATCCAAAGCACCCACTGGCCTACCAATGCGGGGGAACAAGCGCTCGAAATGCTCTTCGAACCTCACCGTACAGAGTTAAACCAATATAGTGGACTTGCTTGCGCATCTTCTATTGTCACTAACGAGCTGGGTGGCTCACTGCTCCTTGGCAGCGCCTCAATTTTATGAGGCGCTATCTGTACCTAACCCCAGCTCGCGAATCAACGCCGACCGAACGACTTGCCATTCTGAGCTCGAAAAGCTGGATGGTATCCAGCAGCCTAATTGCGTAAGTGAATTCTGCAAAGCAAACAAGTCGATTCCTTCCCAAAAACGACTTTGCGTATTAAAGTCGTTTTCGGGAAGGAATCAAATTGATATCGAATAAGGGACAGATGTTTTTGACTTGTATTGTCATCACTGTCACACACTGTGACACTGTCATCTCAAATTGATACTGCTCTAAGAGCTTATGGTCACCTCCCTGCATTCCCTAGCAGTAACCGAGTGGCGTCCAATGTCTGGCTAGTTGAGATAATGTTGCCTACGCGAAAAAAAAAGCTAGAAAAGGAGCAAAGGAAATAGAGTCCTGTGCCCAGCAGTGGGCAAATTCAGACTGGATGATAACATAACTGATTAAATTAAAGAATTTTTAGATTGATCAACCCTTTATTCCAATTTAAGTATCTTTGACAATATAAATTTTATATAATTCGAAGTTTAATATAAGGAAAATATCACAGGTGTAGAAGACACTTTGTAGCCGTGTAGATTTCAGCATAGCACCATATAAAAAACAAAACTGTTTTAAATAACAACATTTGCCAAGCCATTTCCTATCTATATTGGGGCCAGCTACCAGTCTAACCTGATGCATGAATATTTAAAGTATTATGCACTATGCAACCAACTTGAGCTAAGACCTAGAAACTATTTTTAAACTAGTATTGTACTTATAGCAGAAAGTAAATTAACAATATAACCCAATATGGGCGCGATTTGCGACAACACATGGCAAAGACTACTTGTGATGCGTTTTTTTTTGCAGTCCGTTTTAAATGGTGTAGTTCGGAATGAACCTTAAAAATTATTATAGTATAATATTTGACCGAAAATTGTCGATCAATAATACACTAGATGACCGGTAAGCGCTTCAAATTAGTAGGTATGATCCAATCAAAGCCAACATTAATACGTCAAAATGCCGCAATGTGCGATCAAAAATTGTGCAAATAACCATCGAAACATCAAAATTTTGGAAGGGATATCTTTTTTTCGGTAAGTTTATATCTCTCGTGTTTTTCATAAAGTAAAAACCGCATTGAATAGTAAATATGAATCAATCACCAAATATTGATTGTTTGACCAACGTTTGCGTCGACAATGTGCCAACTATTGTAGCCATATTGTAGCTAACATCGACTGTTCTGGAACTTTGTAATTTAGACTTAAAAACATGCGTGTTAGATTAAATTTGTTTTGATATACGTTGAGCAGCGAAGAAAGGTCATAAAATTGCTTTTTGTACATAGCTTTGTGAATGCAACTTTATGCATTGCATTCAAGTTTGAATTTGCATTAATGTATATTATTTCACCTAGAATTCTTAGAATTACGTAAACACAATTGGCGACAGTTTTAAAGAGAAGTTTTGTATGGTATCAAGGAATTGTGTATCTAGTGTATTATTGATCGAAGGCGAAAAGGTAAGAAATTGTATAGTAGGTAGGTAAGTATTATTATTATTTAAGCGTAAGCTTTCGACTTATTGAGGTTTAAATGCAGACACCATTCTTACACATCTAAATTACAACTAAGTTACAACTTTGTTACACTTACTCCAACCCATGAACCCTACGTACTTATAAACCAGGTGTATATCGCCAGTTTGCGATTATCTTTAGTTTTATTAGCCTTTTATCCGTTTAGAAGCCGCCAGTGACGTCGATTGACGCACCCGTCATGAAGGAGCTCTTATCTGAGCTCAAGAAAGCTATCACCTCCGCTAATTCTGAAATAAAATAAATATTATCTTTAATCCGGAAGATTAGTGCATGGCATACAAGTTAGTTAGTACGGTCTGCGACGAAAGTTAATTGGTGAGATAAATAGATTAAATAAAATAAGAACTAAGTTCTGCACATGTTGACGATGCTACGTCGACTGCTCAATTAGAGGAGCGAATAAATAAAATGCGTGGACTATAATAATCTGGTGTAATTACAAAAATACATTATCCGAATAACATGTAGTGTCTTCGTCGAGGTAAGAATTTGAGTGACGCGATGCTTGGAGCGGGAGACGTGCCAGCGCCGCCCGCGCGCCCTCTCATACTCCTCGCGCCTCCAACCAATCGCAGGCATGCCATGCATAGACAGCATATATATTTTGTCTATGGTCCTACTTTCTAAATCGTTCTTATTTCGATCATTTATAAGGCGATCTGGTAGTTAAGTCGCAGCCATCTGGTTAAATTAGCCAGAAAATTGGACGTCTATGCCATTCATTAAACGCCGGTAATGCGGGCATTCAATTGGATGCCCATTCATTCAACGTTTAACAAATTGGCGTATTGATGGCAGCCCGTTAAGGATGACTGACCAAGACTCAGCCAAGTGACTTAAATTTAGTTAAGTTTGTTGACACTGCAGCGCCGCGGCCGCAAATATGGCTTCAACAAAACCGTAAATGTTATTTTTAGTTCTTGAGTGCATTTTTAAGTGGGAGCTCGTGGCTAAATAATAACAGCCGCACGGGTCGATCATCAAAGTTAAGCAACGCTTGACGAGGTCGGTCCGTGGATGGGTGACCATTTCAACATACCGAGTTTCCTCCGTGCCTCGGAATGGTCCCGGCTGTCATTTGAAGATCTTTGACAGTCGTTACGGGTAGTCAGAAGCTTGAGATCTGATACCAGTCTTGCCAAGGGGTACCGTGTTACCCAGTTACTGGGTTGTGAAGGTCAGATAGGCAGTCGCTCCAAGTAAAACACTGGTACTTAGCTGAATCCGGTAAGACTGGAAGCCGACCCCAATATAGTTGGGAAAAAAGGCTAGGCAGATGATGAGTGCATTTTTAAGTGAAATTAAAGTGTGATATTGAAATATAATGAAAACATAGAGAGCCAAATAATACTACATCTTCTGCAAGATTTCGCAAAATATTTGTGTCTAAATTATCTAGTCACCCGAACCAAACATTATCAATTCATTAATATCCAATTTAACTAAATGGCTACACGTCATTCAGCCATCTGGTTAAACGTTGCGATGATTTGGCTAGTTGTCCTCTAGCCGTTTGGTTGAATGCCGGATGCGTTTAATGAACGGCCTAGTCGTCCAATTAGCTGGCTAATAATGAGACACGAGGAGTGGCACTAATCATGTATTGGTACACACATACACGTAACCATAATATACAGACACATAGAACTTTAATTAACTTAACTAATGTAACTCCATTCTTTGTGCGCTAGCACAGGTGCACTCTCTGGTTATTTACTCTTACAGTTCGAAGGAGCAAAACCCTACACAGCCGCGGCGAGATCTCGCGCCAATGCTCAACGGCTTTGCGAGGTACGGGGGAGTCACACGACCAACTTCCAAACTTAGGATACCTACTACTGAAATGGAAAACCTTCTACCCGACCTGCAGCCTTATTGCGTAGTGAATTCGGCAAGGCGAAGAATTTGATCCCATCAATCGACTAATCACATAGATGGAAATCCACAACGCGTCTTTCATCTCGCACGTGATCGATATCCCGACGCTCAGCAGTCGCGCTTATTACCACGAGACCATAAAGGCAGTTAAAGACAATTATTATAAGACCAGATACCTTCACTCATCCCTCACAGAACTGTAAGCATACATACATGATCGTCTTCCATTCATCCACGAACACCGTCAGGTTTCACGTCCAGATGTTGTAATATGGTAACGAATAGTTAAGTCACACTCACCACTAGGCTGTCCGAGTCTTCCCAAAGGCACCAGCTTCAACATGTTCTGCATGACCTTCTCAGGAACTGTCTTCACCATAGGAGTCTCTATGAAGCCCGGCAATATCGCGTTTACCCTGTAATCACATAGCATTTCATAACATCACGCCTTTGTTCCTTTTCTGTTATTTGTGCTGTTTTATCACCCAATAACTTCTCCCGCTCAGGGTGAAGCGGGAGGACGTGTCTGACTTTTACGGAATAAAACCCACCCGTGTACCTTCAGTTGCTTGAGACAGGGCCGCGGTAAATCACTTTCAAATTTATCCGCGACCCAGACATCTCTTTGAGACACGCGTGGAACACTACGCGCCGTCGACTAGAGCTCTCGAGCCTGTTCCTACCCATTACTCGCTGTCCGCAAGCCAGCGCCTACGGTGGCCGGGAATGCGGCCAGTGCGTCTCATTGGTGGCTAGGAGCGTGAGGGCGTCTCCGTTGCGTCTCCTTCACGCGTTCCGCCTCCTCCTTCGCGCACATTAGGTACTGTTTCTATCCAATCTTTCAGGGAACGCCTTTGTTCCCTAAAAGATTGGACAGAGGTGTGTCTATATTACCCTCATATTGCCAGTTATGGTTAAGTTTCACATAAATGAGGAGCGGTTCCAGGCTCCTACTGAGAAATGATGGACCTGATGTTCGGCAGTACCTAGGTACAGAACAAACATTTTCTTAATGTCACTCGGCAAACTTCGTGTTTCGTCAGTCGTCGGATTTCAGTCAGTTGCCCTTTGCACTTGTTGCAGACCGGACGCTTTCAATATACTTGGAAGTATATAGAGTTGTTATACTCTTTAAACATAATGTAATGAAAATGGGAGGTAAACTGCTATTTTTACAGCTCTATATATTTCACACCGAAATCAAAACAAAACAACAATAAAGTACTTAGTTCTGAATTCAAATTATTAAACACGATAAATCTAATAATTGTTGGACACGGAAATTAGCATTCGTTTGTATTTGGAACAGGAAAATAAATAGTTGTACTGTACTTCACTTATTTGAGACACTATAGCAACGAGGCTTTCAACAAACCTTAGTATCTGCCTACATCATGACATTATTGATTAACGTGCAAGATACTTACCTAATATTGAACTTCCCTAACTCCTTAGCAGCAGACTGTGTCATACCAATAACTCCAGCCTTGCTGCCGGCATAATTTGTTTGTCCTGAAATAGATTACAAAAATAATCCATACTAATATTATAGATTCGAAAGTAACTCTGTCTGTCTGTCTGTTACCTTTCACGCCTAAGCCACAGAATGGAATTCAATGAAATTTGGCAAGGAGATAGATGGAATCCTGAGGAAGGACATAGGCTACTTTTTGGTTGAAGAACTGTTGGTAGGGTAGAGTAGGTAGGGTAAGGTAGGTTGGTAGATAGGTAGGTAGGTAGGTAGGGTAGGTAGGTAGATAGGTAGGAAGCCAGTTGAAGGGAGCGAAGCCGCGGGGGACAACTAGTAATTACCATAAAGGTCACTGGAGTTCATAAAATAACATCATGCCTGTTTTACCCGAAGAGTTAGCCAGAGTAAGGCTAGCTAGTACGCCAACATAGGTTCATTTCCATATAAATATACTCTTTATTGGGCGAGGCCTAAGTCCAGCAGTGGACGTCTTTCGGCTGAAATGATGATAATGATGATGATGATACTCTCTACCACAATCAAGATTTTATTTGTATCTGTCAATTTTCAAAACAATAATGTTTCAAGATAGATATTTATTTATTTAAACTTCATGTACAATGGTTATACATTGACTGACCGCTGCTGCGTATCGCAGTTTCGCGGGTATAGACCTGGTATGGTCCAAGAGTCGCAGCATTGCTATGGGCCCCAGTGTTCGAATCTTGGCTTTGTGATCTGAATGCCTGTATTCAACAGGCTGACTTAATGCAGCAAGGCATTCTCTAGTAGTCAACCTTTTAAAAAACTTTGGTTAAAAAGGACACAACATTGGTAGGTGTACAAAATAAAAAACATGAACAATAATTAAATAGTTACCAATGGGTTTGTGGAGTGACCTCCACACCTTCCAACCAAGTAAAATACTGCCGAAAAATTTAGCTGCACTCAGACTGGAAGCCAACTCCAAGAAAAGGAAAGGCAGATGAATATGATTAACTAGCTAATTATTTATTTATTATTTAACATACGCTTTATTGTACACCATAAAATTACTACTACTACTGTGTACTGTGTGTGTTTACTGTGGGTTCTCTCCGGAAGGATTATTAAAAAATTTCGGATCCTATCAGCGAATACATTTTCATAATCCGATCAGTATACTACCAGAGATAACGTAAAACAAACATACAATTTTACCTCTTTATAATATTCGCTATGATTAAGATAAGACAGTCATGATAAGATATTTATAAAATTAATTCTACTCATCTTACCTATGTTTCCATATTTTCCCACAATACTGGATAGATTTATTATTGAACCGGGCAGTCCAGCTTCCGTCATCGCCTTTGCGAATGTTTGCATGACTAGAAACGTCCCCTGAAAACATTACACATGCACATTTAAAGGTTTTGGATAATATAATGTCCTCATAATTTTACCCGACTGCCGAAGGAGGGTAATGTGTTTATCAGTCTATGTTTTTATGTATGTTTGTTCCTATGTGGCGTTCTAGAGACCAAACCCGTTGGCCTATTTTGATGATTCTTACGTCAATCGATTCGTCTTAACCCTGCGAGTGTCACTGGCTACATGAAAATCGGAAAATAGAAAATGGCAGATTTTGAGCGCCATATTCTGGGGGATCAAATTTTAGTGTGGGGTATAAAGGGTTCTAAGAGGTGATTTCAAAAATATATAACATGTATATGTACCCAATTCTCAAAAAATATAACTAAAAAGTTATAAATAAAAAAAGTTGATTAGAAAATCCGACTGCTTAAAAAGCGAACTAGAAAGACGTAAACATGAAGAAAATCATGTTTACGTCGTCGGAGTACGAGTGTACAACTGATTTTGATCAGCCAGCTCGCATGTATCCTCCGACTGCATAGCATGATTTTCTTCTTGTTTACGTCTGGCAGGGCAGGGCACATTGTTCGCAGAACGGATGGCCGATGGGGCCGAAAGTTCTGGAATGGCGACCGCGAACCGGAAGACGATACGTTGGAAGGCCTCCCACTAGGTGGACCGATGACCTGGTTAAGGTTGAGGGAAGGCGCTGGATGCGAGACGCACGGGATCGGTCAATGTGGCGACGCCTGGGGGAGGCCTATGTCCAGCAGTGGACGTCTTCGGCTGAAATGATGATGATGATGATTACGTCTTTTTAGTTCGCTTTTTAAGTAGGTAGTCGGGATTTTTGACATTTTTAATTAACTTTTTTTATGTGAGTAATTCAATGAGATGAGACAAGCTGGGCAGAATTTCACACACACAATGATTTTTTTATTAGTTCCCAAACTTTAAGATAAATAGGGCGCTCATTGAACAGTAATACAATTGTTTTTATGTTGCCTCTTCGCTTCGCTGCGTCAATTGGGCATTGGTTCGTTTGGGCGCACTGTTGCTGCGCTGTGTGTCGCGGGTTCGATTTCCGTTAGTTGTTCCGGCTCTGGGTGTTGTGTATGTGAGTTTATATTTTTGTAAACGCACCCACGATAAAGGAAGAAATTCCTAGTGGCCCACACTAGGCATTTCTTTCTGTATCGTGGGTGCGATCACACTGTAAGAAAAAAAATCAATCTGCCTAGCCTTTGCCCAACTATATTGGGGTCGGCTTCCAGTCTTACCGGATTCAGCTAAGTGCCAGTGTTTTACATGGAGCGACTGCCTATCTGACCTCCACAACCCAGTAACTGGGTAACACGGTACCCCTTGGCAAGACTGGTGTCAGATCTCAAGCTTCTGACTACCCGTAACGACTGTCAAAGATCTTCAAATAACAGCCGGGACCAACGGCACGGAGGAAACTCGGTATGTTGAAATGGTCACCCATCCACGGACCGACCTCGTCAAGCGTTACTTAACCTTGATGATCGACCCGTGCGGCTGTTGTTATTTAGCCACGAGCTCCTCGATCACACTGTAAGTACAAAACAAAAATATGGCAAGAAAAAAACTACGAGGATAAAACATATCTCATGAACTACCCACATGCCAAGTTTCATTCAATACCTTCTATTACTGAGGCGTGATTACATTTTTATATTAATAGTAGGTTATGGTAATTTAATTCTAAATTACCTTTAAATTAGTATTGACCACACTGTCATAATCTTCCTCCGACAACTTCAACAGCCAGTTGTCTCTGGTAATACCAGCAGAGTTTACAATTATTGTTGGAGGTGCCTTGTACTGTTTCAATGTCGTCTGTAGAAGGTTCCTCACTGCTGTGGAGTCTGACACATCTAATTCCACTGCCATGTGATCCGCATCTGGAATAAATTTTATTTAATTTACAGTTGCAGCAGGTTGCCTTGTATTGTTGTATGAGAAGAGGTTTTGAGCCTGCAGTGGGACAGTAAAAGGCTGGTATAGTTTTTCTATCTCACGAAGGCGGATGAATCATAACAAAATTACTTTCGACGTCATAAAAGCCACGTAACCCGCATTCGTGAGATAGGGACTTAACTATTTGGTGTAATTGACCAGAAAGTATTGAGCTTTCTTCAAGTAGTTGGCGACTGGCAATTAAATAATGATACAACCTCAGTCTTTCTTTTTTTTTTTTTATAGAAAAACGTTGCCCCACACTAGGAATTTCTCCTATATCGTGGGTGCGTTTACAAACATATAATTTCACATACACAAACACCCAGAGCCAGAACAACTATTTGTAGATCATACAAATATTTGTTCCGTGCGGGAATCGAACCCGCGACACGCAGCGCAGCAGTCAATCGCTCAACCACTGCGCCAACCGTGCGCCCCAACAGTCTAGTAAGCTCATATTACAAAATTGTCCATTTGTATTCAATAAATAAGTGCTTGTTCACACAGAGGTCCGTTTTACAGGTCCGATTTATCTTATACGTTTTTATTCGGCAATGGCGTAGGTAGTTATATGAGCGAGTTCACACACACAACAGTATTAAATTATCGATCCGTTTTATCGGACGTCAATCCTTGTAGAAAGTTGGTTGGTGTGAACATTACCCCCAGTAGCAATGGATCCGATAAAACAGTACTGTCAATGCGGGTGAACATCACCTTCAGTAGCGACGGATCCGTTAAAAACGATCCTGGTAATACGGATGTTCTGTCTGACCGTACCAGATGAAATTCCAGATTTGTAAGTAATTATACAACACTTATGCATACCATTTCTGCCTGAAGCTAAAGTTGTGTGAGTCTTGATAGTTTCTACAGCTGCATCATAGTTCTTATCAGCTGCTATGACAATAGCACCCTCTTTGGATAGCACCTGGCATGCTGCACGGCCTAAGCCTGATCCAGCACCTGATAAAACAAAGAAAAACATGGTTTAAGGTTACGTCTTCAGTTGGCTTGATATGCTTCACAAGATAGCATTTGCTACATTTTTAAGACTTTTACTTGCTCACACCATCCTATTCAGTGTTTACAGTTCATCAAATTAACTAAAAATTAAAAACCAGCCAAGTGCGGTTTGTGTGCCAAGTGCGGTGCAATTATAATTTTCTCACTGCGGTACCAGCAGTGAGAAAATTATAAGGCTGATGATAATGACTTTCAAACAATGATGCCCAATGTCCATAGGCAGCGTTGCCCACTTACTTTCAGGTGGGCCACCTTCTTGTTTGCCAATTTAGGACATAAAAATGTGGCGGCCCCGTGGTATCAGCCATGACTTAGGAATTTTATGTCATGGGTTTTCAGGCAAGAACTTTGCTCTGTGAAAATTTCAATATCACAAAAATGGCAAAAAAATCACATTTGTTGTATGGGAGCCCCTCTTAAATATTTACTATATATATTATATCACGGTTAATAAGATACAGCCTGGTGACAGACGGGCAGACAGACAGACGGATTGCGGAATCTTAGTAATAGGGTCCCGTTTTTACCCTGTGGGTACGGAACCCTAAAACTAGTCAGTAGTGTAGATGTGTGATGTGTGTGTAGATGTTTAATTAAAAAAGTAGGTACAAGCTCATAACTCTCTAAATGAGAAGACCACAAAAAACAACACACATTTTAAGTTAAAAACATAATGTAACAGTATTATTCTGACCACTAATTAAAGAACATTCATGGTGGGTAGGTATATTATAGTAGGTTGACATTCTGTTTTGATAAATGATACGGCATCACCAAGAATCCTAAACATTCAGTTGAATCAGTTGGAAAAATTATTTGAGTAAAAAAAGTTTAATGTTTAGAGTTAGTTTTCTGTCATCAAAATAGTTTATGCACTGTCATGAAATACAATTTAATCTAGCTTAGAACATGAACTTTCTTGTTTTCAATTATTAAAAGGTATATAAACATACTTACCAGTTACTAAGGCCAGCCTGCCCGCAACTATTCCAGACACCATTTTCACTATTTTATTAGGAAAGAAATAGGTTCTGAATTTAAATAGTATTTATCGTATGTTTTAAAAGTTTGACTTTGAACTTTCCTACACTATAGTCTTATCAGTTTTATCAAACAACTGTAAATTCTGTTATCACTATGACTGATGACATTTATTTGACTTTTAAATATTCGTCCGAAAACCAATGCAATAGGGAACATTACTGCCAATTGCTCCCGCCAACGGAGATGGCGGGAGTGAAGTAAATAAACAGCTTGACGACAAGCTGGAGCTGATAGGGCAACTGTGGTTTTGAGTCGTTCTAGTATATTGTAGATAGTTTAAACTGTAAATTTGTTTAAACAGCTTGACGAGGTCGGTCCGTGGATGGGTGACTATTTCAACATACCGAGTTTCCTCCGTGCCTCGGAAAGCACGTTAAGCTGTTGGTCCCGGCTGTCATTTGAAGATCTTTGACAATCGTTACGGGTAGTCAGAAACTTGAGATCTGACACCAGTCTTGCCAAGGGGTTGTTACCTACTGGGTTGTGGAGGTCAGATAGGCAGTCGCTCCATGTAAAACATTGGTACTTAGCTGAATCCGGTAAGACAGGAAGCTGACCCAAATATAGTTGGTAAACGGCTAGGGAGCCCACGCACAATGGTCCACCTGAAGGACTAAGTGCGGAAACCAAACCCCATAACATAGATAGAACGGCTAGGGAGATGATGATATTATGACGCAAGAATCTTTTAACAACAGCATGCTGCTTAATCTAACTTGGCATTCAATACGGTCACCCTCAAGTCCTCGATGAGGTTCTATGTCAACGACTCCAACTTAGACATCATTAAGGGAATCGAAGAGCCACGGCAGAGCTAAAGGTACCTAGTTAACATTATTTAGAACTATTTATTTTTACAGGGCCAGGCAGGCATAATATTGATATGATAGAAGTTTTTTGCTATGGTAGTCGAGTCTTACCCTACCCCTTAAGCTATAAGTAAATAAAAACAATGGAGACAGGTATAAAAACATTTATTCTTATTTGCTAAGTCACATGTACACGCTCCAAACAATAAAATAATCTTTTCTGTAATCTATAACTAGGTTAGTATAAAAATAATTATGATGAGCATTAAAATGAATGTTTGCCATTATCACATTTTTTGTTGACAAAATTCAATTTCAAATCAAGATTGTTATACAAACTATATATTTTTACTGTACATTTTGTTTTTTACTAACTCTCAGTTGCGGTTTTAAAAACCATAACACGTAAAGCAAAAAACACTGAACAGCTGAATTGTAGGATGTCTACATTCTTAAATAATAACTCTACAATAATATAAATATGTGTTCTGAGGTTAATGCAAGCACAATTATTAATCTGCCGTGTTATAATTAAAATGCCGTTATCCAACATCTGGTAGATTGTTTACTTTTGATGTTATATTAATGAGAAAAGAAATATCTATAGATCTGTGTTTGCGAATTTCAATACTTTGAACAAAACTATACAAGGTATTGAAAATTCGCAAACACAGATCGATAGATATATCTTTTCTCTTTAATATAGCATCAAAACCAGATGACGAATAACGGCATTTTAGTTATACCATGGCAGTAATACTCTTAGAGCATTTAAGGTTAAATGCTCTAAGTTAATTCTAAAAAGTTCATGTATCATAGATACCAAGTATAAAACATCAATTTTAAAGTCATAAGAATCATAAACATACATATTTGACACTGGCAGAATATGCTTATTTGACTCAGTTGATAAAGTACAAAACAAGTTCATGTTTAGAGCAGGCAGCATCAAACTTTATCATGTTCATGAAGTCCGCCTATACAAGGAGTTTTTAGCGGGATTTTTTTGAGAGAAGTTCAGCGGCTGTTATTATTATTTGCAAATTGATTCCTAGTGGTTATTGTGATATAAAGTTGGTGTAGTATTGTGTCTCAATTGTCTATGCAAAAGGACAATATGAAAAATTATGACATATATACATTGACAAAGAATGTTAATTAAAACCCATCTATGGTCATGAATAATAATTATTAAACTGTATGACTGTTGGGCTGGTGGTATGCCAATGCAATAATAATATATAAAAAAAATTGTTCCAATGTGCTACTCCCATCACACTGCCGCATCCCTCACAACTGCTGTTATATGAATTGGCATAACTAGTGTTCTGATTATGTTAGAATACTGACACATATAAATTGTATCATAGAAGTTTTGTCAAATCATACTATTTAAATCTAAGCATAGAACAAAATTATTTTAAAGAAATTTCTGATATGTATGTATTAATCCTTAAAACTATAAAATCATACATAACTTTTATGGCATAGTCTTAAATTGAGATTTATCATCCATTTGGGTAAAATCTTGCCAAAATATGCTATCATCAACAATAACATTTTAAAACTACAAAAATAAATGCAGCTGAATTGAGAACTGCCCCCTTTTTTAGAAGTCTTTTAATCTAAATCATGTTTTATAGCTTTTGTTATCTGTCATCAAAGGCATACTATAGTTTGTTCAATCCACGAAGACGCGCCCCACCACTATTCGTCCTAACCGTTTATAGTATATGCGTGCAAGCTTCCGTCAATGTTTGAGTGTTATCGGTTCACACTAATTACCTATGAGTGCACACGCACACTACAATGAATAGACTAATCATTATAATAATATAAAGAAGAAGAATAGACTAATCATATAATTGGTGGGGCGCGTCTTCGTGGATTGAACAAACTATATAGTTAATTATTAACCAAAATAAAAAACAGAATATGTAACAGTAAAAAAGTTTTATAGTTAAAACTTAAACTAAACTTAATTTATTATTGGTTTAAAAAGCACCCAAAGTTCTTCAAATTCTTGCTGGTATTGTTTTACTAATTCCTTCTGAGAAGTCACTATATAGTCTTCATAGTTACCCCATAAGGCTTGGTTTGTCCAGTTTAACGAGCCTGCCATCAGAAATGGTGTCAATAGAGGGTTTTCACTCAATGTATCCACTAAACAGAACTTGTGGTGCATCAAATTCGTAGACTTTCTCCAACGTACCGGGATGCGCTGCTTTTCTAACCTCCTGATACCAGAACCAGAAGAAAACGCCATATCAGCGTCTACTATCACTCGAATCTTCACACCACGAAAATGTAACTTCAATATAACATTTGTTACATCCATATTAGTCCACACGTACATACAGATATCCAAACTATACCGAGGCTGGCTCAAATAATACAATACCCTGTCCATACTTTTTGAAATCATGCAGCGAGAATATTTACTCTTCTTGGTCTCTTCGGTTTCGTACCTAAACATTATAGCTTCGTGAATTTCTTTGGTCTTGCATCTTTCCACTTTCTTCTTTTTATTTAAGTAATTGTATGTCGCACGCGTTGCAAATACAAAGTTTATCAATAAGAATAAAGTGTTGAAAAATTTTAAAGACATGTTGTTTTCAAATAACGTGAATTAAAAATCACAATTTCAATCTTTTACGTCTGTTAACTTAGTAAAGCTCTTTTGAATTGAGATTTATACGAAATTAAATAGTACTATTTTAGTTTTTTAACGTGCAATATCATTAAATTGTAGTTAATTTTGTCATTTTTCAAAGAACTTTTCATGTTTCCTACACCCGGACCCGGTTAATTAAACGTCACTGTCAATTTCAATTTCAAAGTTACCTTTTTTAGGGCAATTAATGACCTGACTACTAAGGCCTTTAAGTCGACGTTTTTTTTGCAGATTTACTACATTCCAATGTTTTTTTGGAGTCAGGAGTTTGGATTTGTAACCAATATATTGAGTCTAAATGAAAGAGAAATGACTACCTAAGCGAAATTTGTCTAGAAAGCTTCGCTTAATAGGTAGTCATTTCTACAATACAATTCTCAGTGCCACTTTACCGAGGTAGCGCCTGATTCAACGATTCCATTTACTGTGTCCAGTTGCATAAACACTTAAGACACAAAACTACACTAACTATACATCATAATATCCACAAGGAATCAATTTGCGAATAAAGAAAACAGTAGGTAAACTTCACGGGCTTTGCCGCTTTTTTTGGTTCACATCTAAAATCTAAGATTATAATGTTTGGGGTCCAATCCTCCACAATTAAGAAACTGTTCTTAGATTTCTTTAATTTTGTCTTTGGCGTGTCAAATGAGAAGGATGGATGGATAAAAAGGATATAGGTTGGTACCTATAAAAATAATACAATAAAAGTTTATTCAAGGTTTAATTAAAAATACTTACACGAAATTTACAGTAGCTACCTACACGAGTCACAATGTGCCATCTCATAATGTAATGTTGTTTATACTGAAATCATGAGGTCTCAGTCTTAAGTTTAAATTATAAGAACTGTGATGAGCAGGCTGCAGAGATCCACTGTATCCACCGATGAGGCCACAGGACCCGTAGCCATTGTCGGTCGTACTTCCATAGCCTACCACACTTTGACCCATTAAACTGTTGGAATTTGGGACGTATTGTCTATTCCCCACATTCTGCATCATTAAGGAGTAGTCGTTTTGGTACAGCCCTGTATTCGCAATAGGGATCCCTAGATTCAAGTTCAGGTTGTTTGCCTGAAAGTGATGGAGCCATGGTTCTTTGGAGTTGCGTGCGAACTCTTGTCTGGGATCTTGGTGAGGGATTCCAATGGGTACAGCGATAGGCTCTGGTGAACACTGGCTGGTTGAGCTTCTGTGAGTCGATAGCGCTGACCTCTCGTTTCTTCGGAATTTCGCTCGACGGTTTTGGAACCATACCTGATAAAAAAATACAAGATTAAAATGCTTGAAAAGTTTGCAGTTGAAATCAGTGAACAATTTTATGATAGTTGTCAGAAGAGCGATTGTTGATTTTAAACATGACCTTTCAAATAAAGCGATCTATTTTTACCGCAATGGATTCGCTTGGCCCCCTAGTGCCACTTTCATTGCCAAGCCAATATGCTCATCTTACTTATATGGCCAAATATAAAAAATTCGTTGAATGTGGTCCCTGTCCTTAAACAAATACCAGAACACAATACGCTGCGGCAGCAATATGACTCGTAGATAATTGTAAGGCACCATCGCGCGACGTCGCGGTCGCGTGATAGCATAACGATATGTTACAGCGATCCTTACGTAATAATATTAAAAACTGCCTTTACAGACAAATCTGTGAGAAGCAATAAATGAATTTACACTAAATGTTGGAGCAATACACCTCTGTATACCCATTTGGCGACAACTGATAAGATGTTATGTGCCTTAATTAAACATTAGATAGGTACATGATTGTTTACTTCTCACCTGAACTCTGGCTTCAGTCAGATTAACCCTCGCAGCGAGATCCTCCCTCACAAATGCGTCAGGATAATGCGTCTTCTCGAACACCTTCTCCAAAGCAGCCAGCTGCTGACTAGTAAACGTTGTCCTATTCCTCCTTGGCTTCTTACGATCATCCGATTTTACATCTCTCTCTTCCTCAGACTCTTTCTGGTTCTCTCTCTCCTTCGTACCTTTGTCTTCATACTTCCTTCTCATATCTTCGTAAGCTAGGTAGTCGACGGGTTTGATGTAAGGTCTTTGGAGGTCTTTTGGGTACCATGTCAAGTCGTTCTGGTAACTTGGTTCGTAAGTGCTGTTAATCTGCCGGCCTGCTGTTAAGTGATGGAGCCGTAGCAAGCTGTCCTCATGGCATTTGATCATTTGAAAGAGGTTATGGTTGTTCTCTGGGTAGCTTCCAGGGTTCACGTTGTAGTTGGCAGTGTTCTGGGTTTTCGGGTCGTAGTTTTTTGTGGCAGGCTGCCGTGTGTTCGGGCTTTCTGTGAACAAATATGTCTATTGTAAATACACTCACAGGCAAAGAGAAAGTGGAGGTAATTATTTACTAAAAACTTGGTTTTGCCATTCAAAATCTTCAAACAAATGGTTTACCAGCGTCTCGTTGCCCACAAAGATTGTCAATGGTAGGGTTATTATAAAAGTAGATATTATACGATTATCCATTTGGAAGATATTGGTTGCCAGTATTTTGTGCCCTATGTAGATTTAACCTGGCCCCTATAATTTGCTTCAGACAAAAAATTGCTCCTACTCCTCTTCAGGGAACCTAGACATTCATTCTGTTATACATATTATTATCTGTTTTATCGTCCAATCTACCCCCCATATCGACTCACATCAAAATAACACCAAAACAAACGCCTTCGAACACAAAAGCCCGTTTGTAAGCAGATCGCATACGCACCGGCGGCTAACGTCTGTAGATCGTTGTTGCGCGGCCGGCGTGCGCAGGCGCAACCCTATCGGTTACCTCACAGTGTACGCACGTGGAAACTGTTGCTCATGGTCCTTTGAACTTGCGAAGGTTATGTAGGTATCTACGTTACGAATTGTAAGGCATAGCACGCACTGTGATTTTTATTCGCGCGAATTTTTTTCCGCACATTCTGTGACCTATGGAAATGTATGAAGCTGCACGCACTGCGGAAAAAAAATCGCGCTCAAATAGTACAAAAAAAATTGCGCGAATGAGCTGTGCGTGCTTTGCCTAAGTGGTAAAGGCAGATAGGTAGGTTTTTAGCTTAGTATATCACCAAACAGCACAGTATACAGAATGAGTTTTCAAATGGATTTAGATGGCCAAATCCGAAACTATATGGCAGTGAAAAAATCACTCATTTTTCTGTTTAAAAATATTTTTATATTATCCAAGTCGTTTTGGAGGAGTATCCAAAAGTAGCGAAAAACTAGCGTGTTGTTAATTATGTTTTTAAAGCAAAACTATTTGTTATACGAAAAATCCATGTGTTAAAAATAATATACATAAAACAATAATAAATGTATATCTTTTTCAAACCTTTTAATCTAGCCGTCACTAAGGAGTATGCTTTAGAAAGGTTTTTAGTTTTTGTTAACCGCCGTTAGTTAGTTTTACGGCACTAAAGCGGATGTAGGCCCTTACGATCTAAGTGGCGAAAGCTTTTTATTAAAGCTGCAACATTTTTGCGAAAGTTAACTTAGGCTTGGAAATATGTTTGAAAATCCCTTATGAAAATCCCTTTCAAACAACCATAGATAAATTTGATCGTTGCCATAAAAATGGCGAGTACCTATTGCTGAGTTCTGAGAGCATAGGACCCCCTAGTTTGAGACTACTTGATTGTATGGGCGTACTCAATAATGTCACCGAAAAGATAATCAACAAAAAAAAATGTCTTTATAATTATTTAAGTTCCAAATGACTCATGTCATTGATGTTCTTAGCTTTCAAAACATATCAATATTATAATTAATTTCCTACAGATATAAAATCCAGAAAGCTTTTTCTGTAAAGCAAAAAAAACATACATTGCAAATCAATTACACGTAGCACACGTAGCAAATTACCGGTAGCAAAAGTGCTACGCTTTTCGTAGCAAATTGCTACGTCTTCGTAGACTCCAAAAAAATATTATAAAAAATAAAAGCCTGGCAGTTACTTGTAAAAGATTATCCTGGTACTAAGTTGTAGTTGTTAGTAGTCGTTCGCAGTGGCGGCCTTAGGGGATGGCAAGCAGGCCCAGTCGCTCGGGCACTCGTTCTTGCAAGGAAGGACCTCGCACAACAACACAAAAAGCTTACAATTGAAACTTTTTATTTTATTCTTGGCAAACATTTAGGTATTCGTAACAATAAAATAGAGTTGGTTAAGTATTTCATAGTAATGCATTATCAATTGCAAAACGGACGAGGGCCTCGCAAATATATGCTGCCCACCCGGAGCGTCACAGCTGTTAAGGCCGCCCCTGGTCGTTCGTATTAATTTAATAGTCAAATTAAGCTTTAGAAAAATCTTTGTAAATAGGAATCTAAACATCTAAGCTAATATTATAAAGATCAGATTTTTTTAATTGCATTCAATGTAATTTCTGGAAGTAGGTAATGATCGATTTTAGTATATATAGTAACTATCGCTATGTATTAGATTTTTATCATCGTGAGGAAACTGGATTTATTAACACGCTTTTATTAGCTTAGTATGTATCTATGTATCAATGTAACGGAATCTTTGAACGTGATTTTCACCCACTTCAAAACGTCGGATTGATTTGAAACTTTGCACACCTATCAAGGACCGATGACAATGCAATAATTTAGTCAAAGTCAAAGTACTTTTGAAAGTCAAAAATTTCAAGTAATAAAAGTTGATTCTACCGTGCGCGTTTAAATTGTTTGTCCCATTAGCCGTACCAAGATCTTCAGGATGAGCGACTTTTTAGTTAAATTTACCATTAAAGCGTGTTTTTTAGTTTTTAGAACTACAATTTATATAATTACAGTTGTATTTATGTAAGTCTGAAATAGCCAAGTCAGGGGCCTGTGGGGTTCCCAGAGGCGGCTTCATTAACTCTGACACTAGAGGTGGCCACATCCTCAAACGAAAAAGAAAGATCACGAAAAATGCGGGACAGGAAAGGCGAAGTGACGCCGCGGGAAAATCTAATACTTACTTACTACATAAATATAATGTTTTGCCTGCGAGTGACTCTACCGATTTTTAAATTGTTTAAGCTTGAAGGACTGTTACCTATCAAAAATATAAAAAGTGACTTATTGATTTTTCCTATGATGCGAAAACTCTTTACCTATATGTATTGTACATTATATTTTAACATATTTTATTTTATCTGTTTTGATATCGTAGACCTTGCAGTTACGTTTTCTAGCCTGGCAGTCATTCCCACCTTTAGCTATTCCTAGACCAATATTTAGGACGAAGGTTCTTAAGGGTACACTAGTCTGCTGTAATGCACTTTATATCATCCGACAACACGAGCGGAAGAGACAGATGCTGTGATGAGCAGTAGGAAGCTAGTTCGCGTACGAATACACACTTTTGCAAATTTGTAGCGAAATGGGTAATGATTTAGGACGAAATCGAGCGCGCGAAATTTTATAAACAGACCTTTGGCAGTCTAGATATCATGGAAAAACGACTAAATCTATCTATTCAAAATAAAATTATTTGCATTGTTGAACTACTAATCTATCCCTGTATGGAGGCCATTTTGCAATTTTCCGTCTTCTCATGGTATTTATTCGCGCCCAAAAATGCATTAAAATTAGTGTCGAAATGTGGAACTTTCGACGCTCATAACTTACAAATATTTTATTTTTTTACTTTTTTGCTTCAATACAGGGCTAGATAATGATGAGACAAATTGATGTCACTTTTTATTTTGAACGTACATCGTCAAACAGTGGAATAATCCCTAGACTACGTTTCTATGGAAGAATTTTCGACTAGTGTAACCTTAATTTAGGATCACACGAAATTAACACTGACACCACTAATGAATTAATGATAAGAATCTTTCTTATTGGCTCACCTTTATTTTGCTCCATAATACAGCTGATTTCGGCACACCAAACGATTAAAAAAGTAGAATTTGATTTTAATTTACTCGAATATTTCGTAAACACTGTCACATTTGTTTTGCATCAAATCCGCGACCACTCCCGCGCCGATCGAACGCGGCGAAACCGAATAATTGTTATTAATTCGCCCTCTTATTGAATTACTTTATTTAATTAAATAATTCGACTAACTCATACTAATGTGCGAACTAATGGAGTCTGTGCCGCGATCTGGCTGCTTTGCTACTTCATCTCAAAAACAACATGTGTGTTGGGACAAAAAATACTCTGAAAACGTCCCCCGTCTGAACACACCCATTGATTGAAAAAGAAAACGTGATTTTAGTCTCTATGCTCTCTGAAATAGATTTCAAATCTCGAACCTGCAGTCTTTAAGTTTGACAAAGGAAATAAACACTTTATAATAACAGCTTCAAGATTAGTTTTGTATTGGTTGTTGAAAGTGGGAGTTTCATCAAGTTCTAATTTCGAATTTGATTTCAAAGGCCACGAGGCGTGGTTTGCTCTGGCCCGCCTGACGCCTGCGATTAAAAAAAAAAGTAAAATATTTTGAGCGGGAAACGATTCGGGTAATAATTGACACGTCAACGTATATTATTTATAGCGTTCGGGAGAAAATTAACATAAAGTTTTTAAGTAATTGGATGTGATAAGTTTATGTTGTTGAAATCTTACGGTACGGATGTGGAAATTATTTTTTTATTATCAGTGGTAGAGAAGGATGTCGGTCAAAGGCAGTGATAGCAGATGGGGCAGTAGAACTCAAATTTTCAATCACTTATTTTAATGAAATCATTAAGAGGCACTTTTGAATTATAATAGACTCGAAGTACCTACTTAGTAGTTTCCACGGGACCATTATTATAATATCCGCATACGAGTTCAACAACCGGTGGCACTTCGGAGTTTCGGACCGAAGCTCGTACCTACGTCATTACCTGCAGGGTTGAACTATGTCAGATTCTGGTGGAGAATGGAAGGAATGACTAGTGCGACACGTTCCAACCCAGTGCAAGGCACGCTGCGCTGGCTGGAAAGATATTTTACGTCAATCCGTATTTTAGTAACTTCTCCAGATTTATTTTAGAAGCAGAATATGTTCCCAACCTTCAACTCAGAATCATCCTTTTTATTTACATCACCATAATCGCCACGTGTCACCATCAGCACGTTCTGCCAAGCCGATCATCACGGTATGATGATTGGACCGGACAGCCTCTTGGCGTGAAGCTATTGGCATCAATTTGCGACGATCTGTTTGTCATTAGTCGAGCTATTGGACATGAAAATGATAATAGACATATAGAGAATGGAAACGGTTTGCAGAAATGGGTTGGTTATTAGTTTTAAGGGTATGTACCGTAAGGGTCCGAACGGAACCCTATTGCTGTCACTCACGTGTCCGTCTGTCCGTCGACTCGTCTGTCATACGGGTATTACGGCTAAACGGTTGGAGCTACAATCTTCAAATTTTCACAGTAGCACATCTTGTTGACCAAAGGCCATGCAAATTGTCAAAAAAAAATTGACAGCTAAAACAATGTTGTCCTACCTCATCTCTACATGAATACTGTATTTTTTTGTTTAAAAAAATATTGACAAAAAAAGGAATGAGAAGCCATCAACTTCAGCTTTTTATACAAAACTTTGTTCCGTAGAATTTTTTAATTACCCATTGACCTATGAATTTGAAATTTGGTGATAATTGTTTATTTTTACGTATGTTTTACTAACAAATCTATATATATATAAATTAATCCCTATTTCTCTTGGTCACGGCATCACGCGTGAACGGCTGGACCGATTTTGCTTATTCTTTTTTTGTTGTGTTTGTTATTGAATAGGAGAAGGTTTTTATGAAAAAAAAAAATAAGATAAAAGAAATTGGTACCTTACCTACAAAGGTTAATGTTATAGCTTAATGTTTGGTGTTTTTATTTCAAAACAAAGTTTTCCGGGTCAGCTAGTACTAATATATTTAAAAATGTGATTTTTTTCGTTAATATTCCCTTACTTTTCCTATTACGACAAACTTAATTTTCCGAATTTTGTTACGGAACCCTAAATGTGCGAAGTCCAACACGCCCTTGGCCGATTTTTAAGAAATACCTACGTACGTAGAAGTTTATCTACTAAGTACATACGTAGGTACCTATGTAGAATTACACGTACAAATTACAATCAAAGCAAGTTGTGCAGTACCACTGTCCAGAGCATGACCCAGTTAGAGTACTCCAGGCGTCCTTGTCCGTCGACACCTGCACTTTGGAGGACTTAATCAACGCCACTGATGGTACTATAAACGTGGGTACCAACTGGGCCCAAACTGTCTAAGGATTAAATCACCAACGATTCAAAAAGAAGAAGGAGTATTGTTCATCACACTCATCGCCGTAAGGTTGAATTCCACTTGCACGTCATAAAACGGCAAGGTCTTTATTGCGACAGCTAGATAATATAGTTACATAACGAGGTTCCCACATAGACTTGAAAGTCTATGTGGGAATTATTGTCAAAAGATTGAAACATTTTCCTGACTTTAAGGTTACACTAGTCGATATTTTTTCCATACAAACGTAGTCTAGGGATTATTCCACTGTTTGACGATGTATGTTCAAAATAAAAAGTGATATCAATTTGTCTCATCATTATCTAGCCCTGTATGGAAGCGAAAAAGTAAAAAAAGAAAATATTTGAAAGTTATGAGCGTCGAAAGTTCCATATTTCGACACTAATTTTAACGCATTTTTGGGCGCAAATAAATACCATAAGAAGACGGAAAATTGCAAAACGGTCTCCATACAGGGATAGATTAGTAGTTCAACAATGTATATAATTTTATTTTGAACAGATAGATTTAGTCGTTTTTTCGTGATATCTAGACTGCCAAAGATTTGTTTATAAAATTTCGCGCGCTCGGTTTCGTCCTAAATCATTATCCATTTCGCTACAAATTTGCAAAAGTGTGTATTCGTACGCGAACTAGCTTCCTACTGCTCATCACAGCATCTATCTCTTCCGCACGTGTTGTCGGTTGATATAAAATGCATTTTAACCCCGCGCACAAAATAGTTCGTGCCGTCGACTAGTGTACCCTTAATCACTAAAAGCATTGCAGCAAAGTTCCCTAGATTTCAGGAAATAATCATGAAAAAAAGTGTTAAAAACCGGGACTGTTTAGTAGGTCTGAAAACCCGTTCCTACAATCAGAAGTTAAGACCTAAATTTTTTCTCATATCAATGGTTGAAACCGCAGCTATGGCCCAGAACAGAAGCCTAAAACTAAAACCATGTCGCTAAAACATAAACCTATCATCTATCCATTCTCTATCAAATAATAAATTGTAATTAATCAAATTATTTATATTATTTTGTTTGTACTAAATTCGTGTGTAATTTCGTAGTCATCCCGCGTACCTTCCCGTCTGCCGGGAATAGAACCGGCGACCCGTCGCATCGAATTAGTGTGAAATGTTGAAAAACGCCTGAAGCGTACCGTAACACCACAGACGCTGCCAGATGCCATAGAGTAGTTAGAACGTTTATTTTGTCGAAGAGAACGGTAGTCTTAAAATTGTCTGTTGATTTTTGTGGATGGGCTAAGGAAGATTCCTTGAAGAGAACATCGAAATCGAAACTACAAGAGTTCATGTTTTGGTAAGTTAGAATCCCAATTAATTTAAAATAAATTGAGGAGACAGAACTCATTGGTCATCAAAAACTTCGTCCGCATCGTTCATCGAACAGCATTTCCACATTGAAAGGCACGTACACAATGCAGCTTCGAAAAAAGGCCAGCCCTCTGGCCAAGTCAACCAACCGCTTGGCAAACTAGGCAGACACACCGGCACTGTGTTTCACACCCAAAACAGTTTCGACTAGTACTATTTCTACTAAACTATAGTTTAGTTAAAAGTTTCAAAAAGCAACGAAGTAGAACCACAGATAATATAATACTAGCATAGTAGAACTAATTAGCAGCCTGCCTGAAGAACAAAAGAAAAGCTGTGATGCGATTAGATCGTATTTACAGACAAGGGTTTAGCAATAGGCAATTAGAAATATTCGGACTAAATCGTGTTTTTTATACATGTGTGGGTGAATCTTGCCAAGGCACCTTCTGAAAACCTACGCAAGAAATAAGTGGGAAGCAGTTACCACAACACGTACGTATGAACATTATAATGCGATCTATTTCTAGTTTTCCAGATAATCTGAAACAGCGATGTTGTATGAATTTATTTCGTAAATACGTAATAAAATTAATAATTTCATGACGATAGTTTACGATTTCTTTGAACCTGTTGAAATGTTTACAATTCGAAGACGTATTTAATTGATTATTTACAAGGAATACACATTTCGAAAATCAAAAACGAAATATTAAAACTTGGATTCCTTTGAAGCAAACGTTCTATATTCAAATGCAAGCGCGCCAAGGTGTCATGGCGGCCATAATTGGGGATGACAGTTGTCGGCGGGAACGTGAGCGAGACTCCGGCGCAAGACAGCTCGTTTGCGCCTGAGCATAACGAGACTGTACTAATCTTGTCTTGTTCTTCAGTAATAATATAACTGATCCACATTAAACAGAAACGTAATTTAATTTAAGATTTTAATGACAACGATATTATTGTAGCCTTACTGCTAGACTTTCTTAGCTCGACATCATTCTGTTCTGGCATTGATATATTATTTTTATATATCAATGTGTTCTGGTGATTAATTCGGCAAAGATTCAACATTTTCATAAACTGATTGAGATTTTGATTAATTGAATTTCCATGACTACAACACAGATAATATAATACTACTACAATATGAATTGTGCATGTATATGTTTAATCGATCGGGCCGAGTCAACTTGTAGCCTAAACCAATATTTCGGGGACTACAGAAAACTTAAATTGTTCGGCATACTAATTATGATTGCATACCTAGCTGGGTTAAGGTTACACTAGTCGATCATTCTTCCATACAAACGTAGTCTGGCGATTACTCCACTGTTTGACGATGTACGTTCTAAATAAAAAATTATATCAATTTGTTTCATCATTATCTACCCCTGTATGGAAACAAAAAGGTACATAAAATACTTATTTGAATGTTATGAGCGTCGAAAGTTCCACATTTTGACACTAATTTTAACGCATTTTTGGGCGCAAATAAATACCATAAGAAGACGGAAAATTGCAAAACAGTCACCATACAGGGATATATTAGTAGTTCAACAATGCAAATGATTTTATTTTGAACAGATACGTTTAGTCCTTTTTTCATGAAATCCAGACTCCCAAAGGTCTGTTTATAAAATTTCACGTGCTCGGTTTCGTCCTAAATCATCATCCATTTCGCTACGAATATGCAAAAGTGTGTATTCGTACGCAAAAAACCCAAGCACAAACTAGTTCGTGCCGTCGACTAGTGTAACCTTAAGGCGATATATACACCCCAATGCTAACGCAGTACTGGCCGTGCGCCCGCTCGATGCCAAAATATCAAAATTGAACCTTTTGAACAGTTTTGTTTGCAAAATATAATTTGATTTACATATGCTATGTAAGTTATGAAGAAATACCAGCCATCAATTTTACTGTGTAAAAATATTTTTAAACATCCAAGTCGTTTTGGAGGAGTTTTCAAAAGTAGCGAAAATATCGTGTTGTTAATTATTTTTTTAAAGCAAAACTATTAGTTACACGTAAAAACCTTGTGTTCAAAATAATGTACATGAATCAGTAATAAATATATATTTTTTTCAAACCCCTTAACCTAGCCGTTACTAAGGAGTATGCTTTAGAAAGTTGCCGTTTTACGGCACTAAAGCGTATGTAGGCCCTTAAGGTTACACTAGTCGACGGCACGAACTATTTTGTGCGCGGGGTTAAAATGCATGCTATATCAACCACCAACACGTGCGGAAGAGATAGAAGCTGTGATGAGCAGTAGGAAGCTAGTTCGCGTACGAATAAATTTGTAGCGAAATGGCGCGAAATTTTATAAACAGACCTTTGACAGTCTAGATATCATGAAAAAACGACAAAATCTATCTGTTCAAAATAAAAATATTTGCATTGTTGAAATTTTAATATATCCCTGTATGGAGGCCGTTTTGCAATTTTCCGTCTTCTTATGGTATTTATTTGCGTCCAAATTAGTGTCGAAATGTGGAACTCGACGCTCATAACTTTCAAATATTTTCTTTTTTTACTTTTTTGCTTCCATACAGGGCTAGATAATGATGAGACAAATTGATATCACTTTTTATTTTGAACGTACATCGTCAAATAGTGCAATAATCCCTAGACTACGTTTGTATGGAAGAATTTTCGACTAGTGTAACCTTAAGTAGTGTCGCTCGCGGCGCCGCTTACACACTTTGCGCTAGTACCTACCTACCTTAGCGTAGGATACCTAAATACGTATTCAGAACTATATACCTAGATCCTTTAAGTGGTTGTAGTTTTCATCATGCCTGGCTGATTTGACTATGAAACCCCGTACCCCAACTTAACCGTTTTCAAGATCTTAACTAAGAATATTAAAAAAAAGCCGATTTTTAGGGTTCCGTACCCAAAGGGTAGGGTCCCGCCATATTACTAAGACTTCGCGATCCGTCTGTCTGTCTGTCTGTCCGTCTGTCACCAGGCTGTATCTCGTGAACCGTGATAGCTAGACAGTTGAAATTTTCAGAGATGATATATTTCTGTTGCCGCTATAACAACAAATACTAAAAACAGAAGAAAATACATATTTAAGGGGGGCTCCCATACAACAAACGTGATTTTTTTAACCGTTTTTTGCTCGATATTAATAACGGCACCAGGTAGACGCTTGAAATATTCACGGAATATTTAGTTGTATATTCACTTCAAAAAATAGTAATGATTAAATTTAAATAAAATGAATACCGTTTTTTGCGATACTGGTACGGAACCCTTCGTGCGCGAGTCCGACTCGCACTTGGCCGGTTTTTTGTCTTTACCTATGTCTATTTTTATTGAGTTTTTGTCTCTAATTTATTTGTGTTTGCGATCTTTTTTTTTTTTTTTTTTTTTTTTATTTGTGATGGGTTTGCTCTTGACTCTAGTCTAGGTCAAAGGTGACAGAGACAGAGTCGACGATGGAGTGAGCTTACCCAGAAGAAACCTGTTCACTCTAACTTTGAAGAGATTCGGGTTGAATGCGTTCGGAAACACTGACGCAGGTAGCGAGTTCCATTCATTCGCTGTGCGCATTATGAAGGATGTTTGGAAGCGTTTGGTGCGAATTGGTGGAATGGCAACAAGGTAAGGATGATAACTTGCAGTACGTCTAGATGTCCGATGGTAGAAGGGGGCTGGTGGGATGAGGTCGTGGAGTTCTTCAGCACACTCACCGAAGTACAGTCTGTAGAAGACCGACAAGCAGGCAACCTTGCGGCGAAGTAAAGTTGTTTATTATTCTCAACACTAAAATTGCAGTTATCTGAACCAACATGTGCAATCTTTAGGCCATTACATTTATTTGTTCCTTGCGGCAATCGAACCCGCGACACGCCGCAAAGCTTCCAGTCGCTCAGCCACTCCGCCATTAGGCCAGTCCTGTGTGTGGATAATTCAATACTCCTTAACAAAACAATCAACAGCCAGATAGCTCTTAATTTCGTTTCGCACCAATTAAAACAAAGTTCAAAACAGTTATTTCACGTAGCTAATAAATCAAAGCCGACGTTAATTTGTGGAAGCTCAGTAAAAACGCAATAATAATTAATTTGGCCACGGTGTGGTCTAACCTGACGTGTACGTGTTCATTCTGAAGGGATGGCGTCTCAATAACCCGTGAACGTAGCTATTTGTCACCACATCATCCGGTATGGTGGCCATGTATGGCGATGTTTGAGGACAAACAAAAAGTGGGACCTCCCCAAAAGTTATGAGGGTAGTGTCATTTTTTATGGGTAGATAAGTTTAGTAACGGATAATCTAAATCTTTGATTGAGATATGCAATTTGTATCGATATCTATAACTCGGTTTTTTATCTAATCTAATACCTTTAAACGAGCTGTTATTGTATATACTTATCTATACATAGAATCTGAATCTCGGAAACGGCTCCAACAATTTTCATGAAATTTAGTATGCAGTGCCTTTCGGGGGCGATATCTCGATCTAAGTTCCATTGTTAGAAAACGTCGTTTTCTCTATTTTCACCCGAGCAGAGCTCGGTCGCCCAGGTAATTAAATTATGAAATGACAAACTTATTTTGGAAACTATAGTTTTAGAAAAATAATAATAGACATTATGGCTGTGTCAGCGAATGGCGCTACCCTAGCTGAATACTAGGCCAAACTTAACATTTAATATTTAAAAAGTATATTTGCCATTAAAACGCAAAAAAATGTGAAATAATAGGTACCTACCTAATAAAAAATCTACCATGATAAGTACAAGGTCCTGAAAATAATATTTTCATAAAATACAAGGAGCGAGGGCTGTACCTATATTTTTTCGATGTTATTGATAGATTCGCATCTAACCACTATCCCATCTGATGATAAGCAATGATGTGACTTTCAGAATAACATTAGTCCCCCATCCCAAATCTCCATCAAAATATGGCGAGCTCCCTCAGCTCGCGCATGACAATTACCTCAAATCAGTAGAGCCATTACTCACGTCGCATCCACGCAACGCTTGGTCCCAACGATTAATTAACGGTACAATTTTAGCACTTACACGAAAAATACTAAAACAATTAAATGTTCAACGCAAATAGAAACGCGTAATTGATGATGGATTGCTGTACTAGCTCCGATGTGGAAACAAGACGTCTTAAGCTTTGCTAAAAAAAGTGGTTTGCTATTTTAAGAATGTGATTGTGAACTTTCTTTGTATGCTTTTGTTCTAGGTTCAAAAAGAGGCCAGCGCAGAAGATGAAGAAGAAGCAGAGTAAGGAGTTGTTAATCTAGTTAGAAAGTATAAAGATAGCTAGTCTAAGATAATTTTGTATGCGGCATTTCCTAAATGCAAATTCTGATAAGTAGTACTTATACCGTAAGGATTACTGCCGCTTTTATCCGACTTCTTAGTATAAATAAAAACCGGCCAAGTGCGAGTCGGAGTCGCGCACGAAGGTTTCCGTACCATTATCGCAAAAAAACGAAAAAAAAACACGTTTGTTGTTTGCCCCACTTAAATATTTATTTTATTCTGTTTTTAGTATTTGTTGTTATAGCGGCAACAGAAATACCTACATCATCTGTGAAAATTTCAACTGTCTTGCTATCACGGTTCACAGCCTGGTGACAGACAGACAGACGGATCGCGGAGTCTTAGTAATAGGGTGCCGTTTTTACCCTTTGGGTTCGGGACCCTAAAAACTAAAAAGTTAACATTCTAATTACTATTTCACTTATGCATGACCCTTCAGTGTCTGTGAGCTCAAACAATCAGAAATTATATGTCTTATACTGCAAACAAAAAATCGGTTTTGCAAGCCAAACACAGCATCTGAAAACTTAAAAATATTTGCCATAATGATAATTTATCACCGTAACATAATTATCGGTTTCGGCCCATCGCCGACCACTCCTGTGTTGACGTGTTCGCTAAATTAATGGCCTCCATGCTAACGAGTCGTGCAATTCGGCGCAAGCGCATCCGGAAGGATGCCACCACGGTGGTAGGCGCCGTTAGAAAAAAAAAGGGCTAATTTCTCATGTTCTGGGAGTCTTCTAAGCAAAAACATTTATTTACGGAAATCAAATACGTTTATTTGTATTGTTAGACTACCTGCAAAAAGATAACATTGGAGAGACAATAAACGAATTAAGTATGCATAATTACCTAAATTACTTGTAATCTAATTAACCAGTTATGTCACACTACTGAGAAAAGGTCACCTTTCGCCTTTTCTACACATATATGTTCTTTTTCAAAAATTTTCGTGGATTATGACAAAAAAAAAATGGGCCAAGAACCGAGCCCTGTTGAACTCCCTTGTGATCTCATTAGATTCTTAGAAAATTAATTTAACTGTAACTATTTTACAATGCAGATTGATGACATTTTAATCCTTTCCTATTTAATAAATACAACACACAAGCTAGGTAGAAAAAGCTACCTAAAACAAAGATTTTTTCATTGCAGTCCCATAATCAGTTTTTTTTTTTCAAAATCAAATATTATTATTTTACATAGGCCTACATGGGCACTTATAAAACGTCTACAAAAGGTGCACGGTTCGGGTTAGTCGTTTCCTATGGAGAAGAACCGACAAGAAACTCCATGGTTACTCTTTTATTTTAGTTATTTTTGTAAAACCTGTCATAATATATTAAGTCATCGGTGCCGCAATGCTCGTAAGTCGTAAACCTACAAATAATTATCAAGATAAAAATAATAGATAATCAGATATTTCCTCAGGAAATTAGTAATTTGTGCCCGTTACTATAATCTTAATGAAAAACATACGTTCAAAAATAGTTCGCTCTTTGACGGCTTTTAGCTTTTTTACGTCGATAATGTCGTTAAACTTTGACACGTTTTTACAGACACACTTTTATCTATTTTTTACTATTTCTCTAAGTGCCTGTCAGTGTAAGCTTTTCGTAGAGTTTTGGCGTAATCGTTTGTTCGACGCCGAGTTCTCTCTCTTGGGGTTTTAAGTCATCTTCGTTATTGACATGTCCTTTTTTGGCAACTTCTGTTTAGTTTTTTTTGTAGCTTTGGTTTAAGATAAAACACATGTTACAAAAAATGTAGCCAGTTCATGGCTTCTTCAATTTTTTTTTCATGTGCGACATGTCTCACTTAATAAAATTACATTTTGTGAGAATTAATACAAATCAAAAATGAAATAATATGATATGTTTTATTCTAACCTAATTCGCATCCCATTGGGGGCCAAACGCATCCCCTTTCTAAAATTTACCCGCAAACTTGATCAGATCGTCATATCATTTTTGGCTGATCTTAATTCCCTCACAGATTTTTGTTTAAAGAGGGTCATTGTTTCATGATACAATTCGAAAAAGAGCAGCAACTATATCCTAGTAACATAATACTTTCGGCATGTTCCGCCGATTTCCGCGAAACTTCGTAAATAGCCGACCACCGCGCCTGCGCTGATGGCGGTAGCGCGGGGTATCGGTTTCAACTCCTGCGCATCAATGTCGGCGGTACAGCTGTCAACAGTCGCGTCACCAGACCGTGACCTGTCAAGGTTTAGCGATCGGTTTCATGACTGGGTAGGTCAATGTTTGCTTCTCACTGTATGAAACTAGAAAAAAGGGGATGGTAATTTAGCCATAGCATGAGCTTAAAATGCAATTCTGATCGACTGATGTCCTAAAATAATTTCGGACCATGCTTAAAAAGTTTTCTTTTTAATATTAAATATAAAAAAGTGAATTAAAAAAATCAAAAAACCCGAATGCTAAAAAGCGAACTAAAAAGGCGTAAACAAGACGAAAATCATGCTGTGCAGTCGAAGGATACATATTCGCGAGCTGGCTGACCAAAACCAGATGTTAGATGTTATTTACAACGTATTAGTTTATTTACACATAAACATTTAGAATTAGGTACATTTAAACATAAAAGTATTACATATTTTTGGAATCACCTCTTAAAACCCTTTATTTTGATACTCCACATGATAGGCTTGGATGAAAAAAATAATTTTGTCTCCCACAAAATGGCGCCCAAGAGCCGCTATTTTTTTTCTTATCCAATTTTTATGTAGCCAGTGACACTCGCAGGGTTAAGACGAATCGATTGAAGTAAGAATCATCAAAATCGGCCAACGCGTTTGGTCTCTAGAACGCCACATAGGAGCAAACATACATACATACATAGACTCCTACGGCAGTCGGGTAAAAAGAAGCATCATTTTTCTGGTTGAATACTTAAAATAATTACCAACATCCTACTTACAAAGAAGATTCGCCATAACAAAACTTTGTGTTCTTAATACAGACCGTTAAAGCTGCAATAACTGCCATCTGAAGCGATTTACTTACCCATCAAAACAGCAACATTACAGCTGACTTCAGCACTCATTCATTCTTGTAGTTAAAACCTAATAAATCTGATTAAATCAGCGCCCGTTGCGTTTAAATCTCAACAATTTCAAAGAGTCGAAATTTGTCCTGACAAAATTTACTGCGACAGTGTAGAACGGCGCGGGCGCATGATTCGTTGAGATCAAAGCCGCAGACGCATCGTCATGTGTTCCCGACAACATGTAGGTCGCCCAAACCCCTCGGGAGCACTTACAAAAAGTTAGCTTGTATGTTTTGTAAATAATATCTTATAGGTCTTTGGATTTCTTTTGCTTGTAGTGACGGGGGCACCGACATTTTTGTGAACTTTTTTATTAAGATATTCAGAAGCTTACTTGTAACTTAATAAGCTCGATGATCAAGTCAATTGATTACATAATAGTAGTTTATGCAACAGTCATATAATAGGGGTTATTAAAACACGAGCGTAGGTTTATCACATGATGCGAAGCCGAGTGTGATAATAATTTACGCGAGTGTTTTAATACCTAATTATGTGCCGTTGCATACACTATTTAATCTTCACTCATAGTTGAAATAAAACAAAAATGGCAACGGAAAAACACTCGGCAAAGATATGTGCTATGGCGGGCAATTTAGATTCTCATTACACATGATTGCGCAGCGCGCGCACCCAAAGACAATGATACAATGTTTCTACATAAAGTCAATGAGCCCTAAGCGCCAATAAATTAAAAAGTAAAAAGATGCTATAAAAATTAAAAAGTTATTTTATGATGCAGTTGTTTGAAAATCGAAGAAAAATGTTGCACTGTACTTAATAGTATTTTTTTTTAATTTTACCTATCCACGAATATAAAGTATGTGTTTATACAATATTTTTTGAATTCATATTTAGAACATTACGTTGTGAATGTAGATAAAAGAGTAAATAATAATGATCGTTCGATGTTTAAATTGAACTGTGGTACATAATATAGGTATAAATTACAATACAATATCATTTTATAAAAAAGCGTGTATTAAAATAAAAATAAGTATTATTCATATTTACAGTATTCATAGTAAGTAAAGTCGTAGATACAAATTATGCGTTGGGTTGAAAGTAAAAATAGTTAGTTGGTGATCAGTTCCATGCGCCTGGGCAGTTGTAAAATCTGTTGATGCGAAGCCAGTCACTGTCAGTAATATATTCTCGCTGGCCCATTTCGTTGCTGCTGGCGGTCCTCTGGAGTAAGAAGAATAAAAATGTAAAATCTAATCACAGTAGTAGTAATAAACCTAAATATCGCAAAAAGAGTGGCAATAGAAAAGGTTGTAGAACTTCATAACAATGAAAAGGAATTGGTAGGAAATAGGAAAAACCCGATATAAGTAGCAGAAAAGGCAGCAAAAAAGTCACAAACCAGTCGAGCTTCAATAGTAGGTGCGCCATTAACGGTGAACGAATAAGGTCCGTAGTGCATACAGCTGACGTAGTCATAATCAATGCCCAGGTTGTCAACTCTGGATTCTCCGTACAAGTCGAAGTTGTGTTCACTGCCTGGAAATTACAAAAAAGGAAACATCGTCAATCGTCGCAATCTAAAATTTATGCAGTGTCTTTAATTAATTCAACCCAGACTGCTTTTATTGAATCATCAATTTCCTGCCCTTGTGTTAATTTTTTTGGCATGACGCTTCTTTTTCTTCCATTCTATTTAATTGAATTTCTCTAGTGTTAGGACTTAGGACGCATCATGTAGAAAGTTGTGCTTTCTCAAAACGAGAAAGAACAACTTTCGGTGAATTAACATCAAGTAATAATGTCAATTCACGAACGTTCGTTTAAGTAGAATTTAGACTCGACTTACCAGGTATGATGTTCTGTTCATGAATTTGAACGTATTCGTCCCTGTTGAAGGTGGTATGCATGTGGAGGAAGCCGAGGATGTGCATGAACTCGTGGACGATGGTGGCGTGTTTGAAGCAGCCGACACCGACGGTGTTGCGGGCCAGGTTCATTACGTGGGCTCCGCGGGACAGCCTATGGCCCACGTTTGCGTAGCACCCGCTTGGTTCTCCCTGTAGAAGTGGGAATGATCACTTGATGGGTTAGAGTTGGATAGTAGGAAAGAAAAACAGACATGTTTGATGATTTCAGGGACTATTTGTGAACCTGGTGAATATGGGCGTAGAAAATAGATAGATATTTAGAAAGATATAAGAATAGATATTTAGAAAATACAGGCGTCATTTTATATTGTTGCTAATCGGGAACTCGGGATGATACGACCCATAATAATGCAATAGGCGATCACTTGTTTATTTTTATCACTAAACGCGCCAATTCTCCAAACTTTCCTATATTCCCGAATCCATAAAGATTTAGGCTAATTTAACTTATCAAAATATTTAAAGCCAATATGTGATTTTTATTGCCTGGATTGTGCCATTTAAATCTTTAATTCCACCGGATTTGCGATCAACCCGTATCATTTAATTCATTAAGCTTGTTTATATCTTACTTAAGCTCTTTAGATTTATTGGATTATGTTGGCTTTATTTTATTCCAATTATCATTATTGCGATATATGGGTCATATTTTATCGTACTTGGTGAAATGTAGGAGTACTAAAGTTAACCCTTTACGGAGTTCAGACGAGATATTATACTCAATACTTACAGTAAGACTTGCATAGACGGTGTCAGATGATGTCCTGTAGCGGAACTTCACGCAGGTATGTGCTTCAATATCCCTAGCTGCTTCCCAAACAGCTGCTTGCTGAGCGGCAGCTGCAAGCATCAACATTGAATTAGAAAATTTGTCTGTATTGCATTACATGTCATCAAAATCTTTTTACACCACATCACAATTCATTTATTGAATACTTTAAGCACAAACGTATATAGGCGGACTAATTGATAAGAGAACAAGATTTATATTGGCTTAGCAATTGATTTTAGAACTAAGCAGTATTTTCAAATTGCACTTTATCAAACTTATAATCTTGATTGCATTTATAAATATGACGATTTTATCTACTTACATCGTTGGATATGTTTATTATTTTAACATTGTGACGATATGATCAATATTGTCGATTCTCTTTAATAAACTTCTCATTGAAGTGTATCAGTTCAGTGACACATAAATTGTGGTTACAATAACTTTCTTATTAACACGCTTTTATTAGCTTGGTATGTATGTATCAATGTAACGGAATCTTTGAACGTGATTTTCACCCACTTCAAAACGTTGGATTGATTTGAAACATTGCACACTTATCAAGGACCGATGACAATGCAATAATTTAAACAGTTTGTCCCATTATCCTTACCAATAAAGCGTGTTTTTTAGTTTTTAGAACTACAATTTATTTTAGTTTTGGTCTTGAACTGAGGTTATTTTTGAATACAGTCATTTAATTTATTGTTGTTATCAAACATTTTTACTTTCTAAGTAATATTTTTATCTTTGAAGAATCTATATCTTAATTTCGATAGTTATTTTGTTAGACCATAAACCTAATCGGTAGGATAGGACGATGACTAAGTTAAACGAAAGGTATTTCCACAAATTAATCGTCATTTTGAAGAGCAATAAATGACTAGTTGATAGAGTAAATCATGATGAAACTATTAGCTATTTTTACAGTCATATTCTATTCTGCCCGAAATTGAAAATGACTGAATGTTCTGACCCGCAAATCACTAGAATTTATTTTCTTGCAATTTCAATTTCGGAACTCCAAGAGATTCTGAATTCTAAAGAAAAGAAAGAAAGAAAAAATAAAAATGAGAGTGACTTACTGAATTCTCCGGCTGCGAACTCAAAAACCACGGTGTTGTCAGGCCAGGGTCCGATGGAGGATGAAGTGTAGGCGCTGCGACCAACTGCATACTCCTGCAGCATCACCTCATAGTCTTCATCATCCAGGACTATGTCGCCCTGGTACTTGCCACTCAGTTCCTCATCATTGGCAAGAGGGAGAATCTTCTTTCTCGCCTGGAATTGTTCGGCGTTTCCATTGCCTGATTGAAACAATAATTATGAATTAACTGATGATGTCGAATATCTATAAAGTCTTTTCTAAAATAATTTTGTTCAGAATCACATCTACACTTGAAGAAAATCAACCGAAAGAGCAAGCGGGGTTCCGTAGTAAATACTCAACAGTAGATCATATACATGTTCTAAGACAAGTTCTACAGAAATATAATGAATATAATAAAAGTTACTATCTGGGTTTCGTAGATTACAACAAGGCCTTCGATTCCTTAGAACATGAATACATCTGGCAAGCTTTGCGGTCTCAAGGTATACAGGAAAAGTACATACGAATACTAAGGAACATATACTCAAAAAGCACAGCCCAAATCAGGTTGGAAGCAACGGGAGAGGAGTTCCAAATAGAAAGAGGCGTCCGTCAGGGAGACCCAATCTATAATTTACTTAGGATTTAATAGCAGCTTAATCTTTGTTAGGAAAAAAAAGTTATAAATATAAGAAGCTGTCATAAATTAATTCAAATTACAACGTACATTAGGACAGTTTCGCAATTTTATTTGGTACTATTTATAGAATGACGGGATAAGTTTAACATCTTTATCTTTCCATCTTTCGATCTATTGATGTCTTTGAAAGATAATATATTCACTTTCTTTTGTCTGGATAACTTTGTTATTGTTGTCTGATAGGGTATTTTGGTCAAAAGGGACAAAGCTGAAGCAATGAATAAAAATTATGAAATATTTTTAAAGGAGACACTTTTAATATAAGAACAAAAAACCGGCCAAGTGCGAGTCGGACTCGCGCACGAAGGGTTCCGTACCATTATCGCAAAAAACGGCAAAAATATTACGTTTGTTGTATGAGAAATAAATAAATAGTTAAATATTTATTTATTCTATTTTTAGTATTTATTATAGCGGCAATTGATATAGAAATCAACTGCCTAGCTATCATGGTTCATTAAATACAGTCTGGTGACAGGCACACAGACAGACAGACAGACGGACCGCGGAGTCTTAGTAATAGGGTCCCGTTTTTACCCTTTGGGTACGGAATCCTAAAAAAAATAAGAAGGTTTGTTATTTTACGGCTCCGGAGCCGTAAAATAACAAATTGAAAAGTAATTTTAATAAACTAGAGAGCATAGAAGTAGAAAATATTAAATGTGATTTTTAAGGCTTTTATCGAAGACTGCTTGGAGGAAGACTAGGTACAAATATAAAAGGCATCGATGCCGATGATAGTTATGAAAAATAACACCTACAAAATGTGTGTGTAAAAACATATAATATAGTAATTTAAAATTCTATTTCGAAACAAAATATATTTAGATTTGTTTACCTTTCCTGATTCCCTCCAAAAACTGTCTGAAGTCTTCAATATCTTTCCTCGACCTGACCGTCGCAGGGCTAGCCGCGACCAAACCCACCAGACCGACCACAACGACAATAGTAGCAATTCGCACCATACTGATTCCAGAGAACCTGTCACAATACATACACACAACCCAGAAACCATCCTTTTTATTCAAACAATTATCTGCATCTATAAAGATAAACAGATGTCTTATCTGTTTATAACTCAATTTGGTGACTCGGATTTGAACTGCAATAAATTCTATTGTGTATTCGTGTTTATTGTACTAGTGCTAAATTTTTATCTATTTACTAGCTGTGCCAGTGTGCCCGCGGCTTCGCTCCCGCCATCTGCCTGCCAACCCTACCATACTTACCTGCCTGCCTGCCTACTCCACATACTCAAATATATACATACTACATACCATTTTTTTTTCTAGTGTCATTCTTTCGCGTAAAATCTTAACACCGCGATTCAGAAAATGACTTTAAATGCACAACGCCATCTATCGAATAGCGAGTTCAACTGTCCGAGTAACTGAATTGCGTGAGCTGTGATAATTTTACTTCTTGAACACTTAAATTTAAATTCATCTAGCTTTTGATAGAGTGAACCGATTGCAATGAAACAAAAACTAAGTAATTCTTCAAGATACGCACAATTTTTATGTATAATAGTTATCTACATTGGTTTCGTACATTTCACGTGATGCGTGCACAAATAAACAGACAAAAATTGCAAAAATGCTAGAAATGGGTTCTGTTGGTTAACCCTGGCTATTTTTTTTTTTTTTTTTTTCTATGAGCAAAAAATTTTTTTCTACAGATTTATTATATGTATATTGATTAGACTTAGGTAAATCCGGTGTGTTGTTTACTATAGGTCTGTATCCCGCCGTTCCATATTCATAACCATCTTAGTCTTATCCCGGTAGGATGCAGTGACGTAGCTAGTCCTATTGGAGCCCGGTTACAAAATATGTTGGGGGCCCTTTCTACCGGAATGCAGAAAAGACTAAAAACATTAATGTTTCTTAGTTTGTTTCTTTCTGCTGGGGAGTTTGTTGCGCCACTTCTTCTTCCCAGCAAAAACACTAGGAAGTGGTGAAGGGCGGGCGTTTTTGGGGGACTGTCTTATGTAATTTTGACGTTCGGAAAGTGCTGATTCTCAGCCTAGTTTGAATAAATGACGTTTTTTTTTTTTTTTGAATATTTGAATATAAATATAATTGGAGACTGAATTCTTCACTTGGATAACTACTCGTGCTTCATCCTCGTCCTACAAAACCGTTTAAGTTTCGGTTTTGCAGGACGAGGATGAAGCACGAGTGATACGAGCGTAAAAACGAGAGAACCCTGACATGGGATCGGATAAGTTTTCAAGCTTCAGCTTACTAAATTGGAGCATAAGGATGCTATGAAGGCATAGAATAGATTATGGTGTCATCATAACAAATACAGTTTAGATAATAATAAAAAAAAGTCGAACCCTTTATCAAAAATAATTTGATAACGGGTTTTTTTAACTTTTGATTACACTCGCCGGGGCCCTACGGCTGATACGGCGGTAGCTACGCCTCTGGTAGGATTCGAGATAGGGTTCCACCGTGATCAAGATCCCAATTCCAAAATGATCTATAAAGATCAGACATTTCAGATTTCTGATTGTTTACTTATCAGTATCTTAAAGCCAAATCGTTGTTTTTATCACAATAGTTGCGAGTCATCACATGCACTCATCCTCCACTTGCCCTTTTATCTCTTTTCTATCATCTTCCTTTCTTTTCAGTAATCTGCGACGTATTTTATTCTTATTTCATAATCACAATGTACAACACTTGTACTATTATTTATTCTGTGGTAGCACCTAGTATCTAGATTACAAGATGCGCCTTTTTAGAGTTCCGTAGAAATGGGACCCTATTACTAAGACTCCGCGGTCCGTCTGTCTATCTGTCTGTCTGTCACCAGGCTGTATCTCATGAACCGTGATAGCTAGACCGTTGAAATTTTCACAGAAGATGTATTTCTGTTGCCGCTATAACAACAAATACTAAAAACAGAATAAAATAAATATTTTAGTGGGGCTCACATACAACAAACGTGTTTTTTTTGCGATAATGGTAGGGAACCCTTCGTGAACTCGGTTTTGTAAAATCTCTTCAGCATTTTACTCAGAATGTTAGGATTGGTAAATATTTGACGATAAAATCCTCGATTATTGTTTTTTTTTTGTTTCTTTTTAGAATTATATAGGAAATTAAGTGATGTCATGTTTTTGTTGTTATTTTGTTTCAACAAATATAAATAATCTGTAAATCATGATTAAAATCGTAACTTGAAAGTAGGTCAAAATGTTTATAAAGTGTTTTTTTACAAAGATTAATTGGGTCATCAGATAACATTATTAACAGATTTAATCACTGAAGGCGGGTGCACCCAGCGTTGTCGGATTTTTTAACTAATAAATATATTCATATAAATTAGTCATTGACACCCATTCAATAAAAAAATGTAATTGGCAAAGGTACAATAAAAAATGATAAAAATATGTACATTATAAAAAATAAACAACTAAAATCAACACCCATCATCGTACTTTACTTGAACTGACGAGGTAATATAATTATTAGAATACCTACACTAATTTTAAATCAGCATTAGGTAACTTGATCGAGGTACCTATATTTTAAATTTTGAATAAGTACTTAATGAATATTATAATCCCGCATAAAAGCAGAAAATCAGCTGAGTGTTGCTGCAGTGCAGATGTTGTAAAAAATATAGAAAGTAAATATATCTACCCTATCGACCCTATTACTAAGACTCCGCGGTCCGTCTGTTTGTATGTCTGTCTGACCGTCTGTTACCAGGCTGTATCTCGTGAACCGTGATAGCTAGACAGTTGAAATTTTCACAGATGTTTCGATGTATTTCTGTTGCCGCTATAACAACAAATACTAAAAACAGAATAAAATAAATATTTAAGTGGGGCTCCCATACAACAAACGTGATTTTTGTGCCTTTTTTGCGATAATGGTACGGAACCCTTCGTGTCCGACTCGCACTTGGCCGGTTTTTTTTGTACTCTCTGCCTACTCATAGAATACATCATCATATCATCCGAAAGATATCCACTGCTGGACATAGGCCTCCCCCAAGCGTCGCCACATTGATCGGTCCCGTGCGTCCCACATCCAGCGGACCCCTGCAACCTTCACCAGGTCACATTGTTTAGGGATCTTACATCGTTTTGCAAACATTCCAAATCTTTACAGTGCCTCCTAAAAGTAGGGGAACCTTTTAACCTCGTTTACGTGGGTGGGTTAGGTGGATTACCTGAAAAGATGGTCATAACCACGAGCAGCTGATGAACTCTGGCAAGGTCGATGGCAAGAGGCCGAAAGGTCGCAGCCTCGCAGCCTCACAGCCCGAATAGCGTGCAGTTTGGTGTTCAACACTCATCATCTGCCTAGCCTTTTCCCAACTATATTGGGGTCGGCTTCCAGTCTTACCGGATTCAGCTAAGTGCCAGTGTTTTACATGGAGCGACTGCCTATCTGACCTCCACAACCCAGTAACTGGGTAACAAGGTACCCCTTGGCAAGACTGGTGTCAGATCTCAAGCTTCTGACTACCCGTAACGACTGTCCAAGAACTTCAAATAACAGCCGGGACCAACGGCTTAACGTGCTTTCCGAGGCACGGAGGAAACTTGTTATGTTGGAATGGTCACCCATCCACGGACCGACCTCGTCAAGCGTTGCTTAACCTTGATGATCGACCCGTGCGGCTGTTATTATTTAGCCACGAGCTCCTTTGGTGTTCAACACTGAACACGATGACAATGACAAGGAAATGCACAAATACGAGTAGCTCTATCAGCAATCATAGAAGCAAAATCCTTGTGGACATTTTCTATAAGAGCATTTCTAAATCTAGATTAGATTTAGATGAGATTAGATTAGGGTCTGTTGAATTTGCCGTCCATCTGCTACATCATTAAACCTTTACCTATTGTCATGGAGTTACGGAACGGTGATGGGACTCTGCTCTGTAGTTAACCGGGCGCTGATTCAATTTTTATTTTTTGGAGCATGCATGCGATTGCAAAGATGTGATAGAACAGGGCCATATCAAAAGTATACTGGCATATATATTTTTTTCTTCGATGGTTTTAAATCTTACATACCTACTGATGCATTAGGTTCACCATCTTCGAAACGTTAGTCAGACCGGCGAGCACGGCCTACCGTGATTAAATGCGTGACACAAGCCCATCACAGAGGCCGTGCTCGCCCCGCAGGATGTTGGCTTGATACGGCAGAAGTGGGTCTTAGCATTGCAGATATTTTGACGTTTCAGCTATCAAAACGTTTAACCACAATAAAAATGTCGCAATTTGTTTTATCACATTACTTTTGCGTGTGTTAGGTAAGTGTTTTTCCTGGAAATAGCTATGCTTAGGTAGGTACAATTTTGTGAACTCATTTAGAACTGTTTTATGACAGAGATAATTGTTGTTTTCACTTACCCGGCTGCAAGGAAAGGGTTATGTTTTTTGCGCTTATTGTTCTTTATTAATGTTCTTTATTACCTCGTATTTATAGGCTTGCGCTTGAACACCATCTCACCTGATGGTAAGCGACGATGTTTTCGACGGTGAAGCACGCTTGCCTAAAAAAATCCCATTCACTCTTGACCCCTAGGCACGGAGCACTCCGTGCCCCTAGGACACACATACGGATTTTGGGCGCTATATTGTAGGGGTTAAAATTTTTATTTTTTGGACATCCATCGAGTGCGGTATCAAAATGAAGGGTTTTTAGGGGTGATTACAAAAATATATACCACTTTTGTGTCTTAAAGTCATCATCATAATTTCAGCCGAAAGACGTCCACTGCTGGACATAGGCCTCCCCCAGGCGTCGCCACATTGACCGATCCCGTGCGTCTCGCATCCAGCGCCTTCCCGCAACCTTAATCAGGTCATCGGCCCACCTAGTGAGAGGCCTTCCAACGTATCGTCTTCCGGTTCGCGGTCGCCATTCCAGAACTTTGCAGCCCCATCGGCCATCCGTTCTGCGAGCATTGTGCCCAGCCCACTGCCACTTAAGTTTGGCAATTCTTCGGGCTATGTCGGTAACCCTGGTTCTCTTGCGGATCTCCACATTTCTGATTCGATCACGCAAGGAAACTCCGAGCATAGCCCTCTCCATTGCCCTTTGAGGGACTGTAAGCTTCCTGATAAGGCCCATTGTAAGCCATGTCTCAGAGCCATTTATCATCACTGGCAACACACACTGGTCATAGACTTTCGTCTTGAGACTTAATAGGGCAAACTTCTTAGTAGGGCTTAAACCGATTTAGATGGAATTTGGTATGGAGATTGGTTGAGATCTTGGAAAGGACATAGGCTACTTCTTTTTGCATAAAACACGAAAGGGGAGAAATGGCAGAGAGGGTTAATTATGTGTGTAACTTCTTATCATGCAACTCCTTAATATAAACCGATTTAGATGAAATTTGGTATGGAGATAGTTTGAGACCATGAGAAGGACATAAGCTACTTATTTTTGCATAAAACAGGAATGGGAGGGACGATTAATTTTGTATGTAACTTTATATCATACAATTTCTTCTTATTATGAACCGATTTAGATGAAATTAGGTATGGAGATACTTTGAGAACCTGAGAAGGACAAAGGCTACTTACATAAAAAATTCTCCCAAATGGGAGCGGTTAGTTTTGTATAAAACTTCTTATTATAGAGATCGATTCACTTCAAACTTCATAACAAATAATTAAAATGTTTTTTTTTTAACTACCCCTAAAAGGGGGTTGTGGATGTAATGATAACGTGTACAAATATTCTTCATGAAGCTGAATTTTGGCAGGTGGTAGTTTAAAGACAGTAAACGTTAGTTAAGAAAGGATTTGTGTAAATTCAAATTTTAAGGGTGTAAATGGGGAAAGCTGAACATTGTATGAAACTATTTATTGCGGTTTCCGATTTGGTTGAAACTTTGCAGGCATGTTTATGGTAACAAATAATTGAGATCTGCATATTTTGCAATATAGCCCATATTGCAATCTATGGTACGGGGAATCCCCTCTGCGTCACAGATATTATAATAAAATAGACCCATCGCTTCATGTGATGGCGCTTCAAATGCCATATATATACAGAACAAAGAATTATTATAATATGAAATGAATGTCACAAACTGCGCTACATTTTTTTTATCTCGAACTATGAATAAACAATTTAATTATAATAATTTATCTTAGTTTTTGGTTATTGCCCCTTAGTTATTGCCCCACAAGGGGGAGGGGGGCTCCCCTAGCTACGGCCTTGATAATCTATATCTATACTAATATTATAAAGCTGAAGAGTTTGTTTGTTTGAACGCGCTAATCTCAGGAACTACGGGTTGAATTGAAAAATTATTTTTGTGTTGGATAGTCCATTTATCGAGGAAGGCTATATAACATCACGCTACAACCAATAAGAGCCGAGCATAAATGAAAAATGTTGCAAAAACGGGCAAAAATATTCCTTTTTGAGAGCTTTTGTTGCTTGCGCTGCGTAAACTGTTAAAGTTACGCAAATATAATGTATGATGGAATTGTTCTTCTTTAAAAGTTCTTAAAAGAAAAAAGGTCCGCGACAACATGTCTATCTTTTAAGATTGACTCACAATAGCAGCTTTTATGTTCTAAATTTTAATTAGATCGCCGCCGCCGCCGCCGGTAGAAACAAAAGTTTACAGGTTACATTCGTATAGTAGTAAGGGTAGGTAGGGTAGGGTAGATAGGGTAGGGTAGATAGGGTAGGGTAGATAGGGTAGGGTAGGTAGAGTAAAGTAGGTAGGGTAGATAGGTAGAGTAAGGTAGGTAGGTGGGTAGGGTAGTTACGGGAAATAAAAAAAATAGGGTAGGTAGGTAGGTAGCCAGTTGACGGGAGCGAAGCCGCGGGGGTCAGCTAGTAATAATAATATAAAATGGTAATACGTTTATTTTTTCTTCACAAAGTTTCTTACATTCTATGCCTTGCAGATTAATCCAGGGTATAACTTTGTGAGAGACTGGTACTTGTGATAGGGTTCAATAATAACCTATATTACAGGTCACCAGGTCCTCCCCGAGAAGAATTGGGATAATATTATAATAACCATAGCGTCTATGACAAAAACAATAATAGTACATTATGGTACAAGTGTGCAATGTTGGTGATTACCGCTAAGGCGCCATTGAGACCCGAGCCGAGGAAGGTAATCATCAATACACACGTGTATCATACGACGTTTTTCAACACACTTGTGAAGAAAATAATACAAAAATTGTAGATTATTGCATCGAGCACAAAGTAATTTATTATTACACCGAGTGCCTGATTTAGAGCCCGAGCGTTAGCGAGGGCTCTAATCTAACAGGCACGAGGGCAATATAAATTACTTAAGGCGAGGTGCATAATCTGCTTTTCTTTCAATTAAAAATATTGTCAAGCAAAATTAACAAAATTCCCGCCAAATCACTTTTTTAAATTTCTTTCATTTTTAAATCAGAGTTAGCAGCAATCATTTTTTAAATTTAGAACAAGTAGGATAGAAACGAATAATACGTACGTAAAAAAAAAAGTATTGATATCGGCTGGCTGAATAGAGCTAATCCATTGAGATTGGCATCTTTTGGTGCTAAAAAAAAAAACTGTGCAATAATGAGATTTCATACATTTTTATTGCTCTAGAGCATTAAAGACTCGCTTTGTACTGAGTTTTTAGTGTGATTGTGATGAAATTAAAGCATAGTTGGAAGAAAAATCATTTTCAACAGTAAAAACGAGTTGTGTTTTTTTTTTCACAATGGCGGGCAAAATTAATCAGTTTTCCTATGCGCGCGCATTTGCAACAATGGCGATCGGCCATAGACTAAAAGAATGAGGTTTTTTTTTTGCTTTTCGTGGATAGTGTTTTAGCCACGTACAAAATAGGGAATTTAAATTTTCTTAATTACAGAGTAAATAAAATTTATATTTGAGTGAAAGTTTTATTCATTAAGCACGTACAAGTTTAAATTATCTATTTAATACGAAGTTGCATGAAATGAGCAAGCAATAGGTACATTAATTTATTTGTACTATTGAGCACGATCTTTTTTGTATCGAAACTTTTTTAAGAACAAAGCAAATCAATCAATAAATTAAAATCAAAAAAATCTCTATAACTCACTTGTGAATAATAGCAATGAAAAAGTCACAGTTTGATAACAGGTATCATTATGTGCCTAATTGCGGTGAAATTACAGCCACTTTATGAGCAAGTGTGCAAGTGTGTTGAAAAAAAACTTAAGATTTTCAGAAAACCTTAGTCTCATTAACTACTGTTTGTTATTTCGTTTAAATCTTAACTCATCGAATATTGCCTGTGTATGTTTACTGTAATATTTCATAACTGGGGCACAGTTGGTTGACTTTAGCTTCTTGAGCATAAAATAAATTGTAGTTCTAAAAACTAAAAAACACGCTTTAATGGTAAGGATAATGGGACAAACTGTTTAAATTATTGCATTGTCATCGGTCCTTGATAAGTGTGCAAAGTTTCAAATCAATCCAACGTTTTGAAGTGGGTGAAAATCACGTTCAAAGATTCCGTTACATTGATACATTGTTACATTGATACATAGATACATAGATACATAGATACATACATACCAAGCTAATAAAAGCGTGTTAATTAAGAACATCATATAGCAGTCCTTTCAGTTATGTTTGTTACATCATCGTTTCAGCTGAAAGACGTCCACTGCTGGCCATAGGCCTCCCCCAGGCGTCGGCACATTGACCGATACCGACCGACCGATTTCCGCAACCTTAACCAGGTCATCGGTCCACCTAGTGGGAGGCCTTCCAACGCAGAACTTTTCGGCCCATCGGTCTTCCGTTCTGCGAGCAATGTGCTCTGCCCACTGCCACTTAAGTTTCGCAATTCATCGGGCTATGTCGGTAACTTTTGTTCTCCTGCGGATATCCTCATTTCTGATGCAGTCACGAAACTCTGAGCATAGCCCTCTCCATTGCCCTTTGGGTGACTTTAAGCTTTCTGATGAGGCCCATTGTGAACGACCTCGTCTCGGTCCCATAGGTAATTCTGGCAACACAATGTTCATAGTGCGACTTCCCGAACGCCGCACCGCCCAGCCGAATCTGAATCGACGGTTGACCTCTTTCTCGAAGTTAGACCTACCCAACTGGACGGTTTGTCCTAGGTAGACATAATGTTTCTTAGTTTAAAATTCAAAAATGAATTCGATAAGAGAACTCGGCTAACATTTTTATATTTTGTATGTTTGTTTTGGTTATAAAGGAAGCAACCTATATAAAAATAAAACACCTTGGTTGGAAGTATTTCATCACTGTATTTAAAAATGTAATCATGTTTTAAGGTTTTCCTTTTGTTTGTATTATCAGGTAAATTACTTTTCTGCTATCAATAAATAAATAAAATATTATTAAAACATAATTCATTTAACTATAATTGCAAATCAGTTCATTGCGGGTGCTTAGTTTACTGGTCCTGAGGAGCATCTTCAACGATAACCACTTCGTCGGCTACGATCTCTTCTTGAGGCATATCTGCAACAAGGACCTCTTCTTGGATCTTCTCCTCGGCTTCGGTATCCTCTGCAGGCACGTACTCAAATTCATAGGGAACAGGCTTGGATAGATCTTCTTCGTTGATTTCGGCGCTCCATGCGCCGGGGCAGTTGTAATGCCTGTTGGCGCGCAGCCAGTCCCAGCCGCTCACGAACGATGTTTGGCCCATGAGACCGTGGTCGTTCTGGAAAATAAAGATTAGGTTGAGTTAATGGCAATTCTATTTAACGGTAGACGAAAATTCAGCTCCAATCTGATGTTTACCCACCATAATACAAATGAAAAAGTAATAAAAATACAATTGAACTTGACAGATTACTTATTGTGAGTGAAGCGGAGGTATCTAGGCAAGCACCTTAGTAAGTTTGACAATAATTTAATATATAACTATCTAGCTAAATTCATCATTAAAATATTTCTTAGTGAAGCCTGATAAATATATCATGAGTTTACTTACGAAGATGGGCAACATGGTGGCTTGTCCGTTGGTGCTAAAGCCATATCTGCCGTAGTGCATATTGCTGGCGTATTCATAGGGAAGGCCCAAGTTCTGGACGATGTTGGTTCCGTACTTGTCGAAGTTATGTTCCATTCCTGTGGAGATGAACATAGAATTAAAGCTACAGAAATACTATGATGACCAGGGGGGTGACCATAAGCTCTTAGAGCGGTATCAATTTGATATCGAGTAAGTGACAGATGTATACAAGTCAGATACATCTGTCCCTTATTCGATCTCAAATTGATACCGCTCTAAGAGCTTATGGTCACCCCCCTGGTGTCACCAACGTCACGATTAGACATGTAAAAGAACTATGGCGAAATCTTAGCTGACTTAAATTTCCATTTCGGATAAAAAATACATAATAAATAAAAAGTTATTTGATTTTTTAGTTAATTTCTTTAGCTTAGTGTTGCCATTATATATTTTATCTGCTAAGTGACAAGTAGTAACTTGGTATATTAAGTTATAATATTATCATTATTGTATTTATTGCAGTAAATGAGTTAACAATACAGTTAATGTCTAAGTGTAGATGTTTCTTGCAGGTAGTTAATAATATTGTAGTGTAGTAGAAATAAATGAATTACTTTCAATTAATGATTGGCAAAAAGACTAATAACCAAGTAAAAAAAAATATAGCTTTGTTGTTGACGACGACATTTTGATACACGTCAAAGTCGCTTAGTTTAAATAAATATACTCTTTCCAAAGAGTATATTATACATTTCATGCTGAAATAACTAGGTAAGGGAAATATTAATGCGATATTCCCATTTTACTTCCACGAAATTGAATAATATTACCTATTAAACACATTATTAAAAGTTACCCAGACATAACCTACAAAACTTTATGATCTATTATTATCGAAATTCTCGAACAAAAATTAAACTGTGTGTATAAACTAATTCAGAACATCACCCTGAGTTAAACCAGATATTTTTCATTTAATGACGTAGGAATTTAATCTCAGCTAATACAATGTTTGGGCACCTGCCATTGTTCTTTACTGAATTAATAATCAGATCTAACAAAAACCTTCTCGAATATTTAAGAATGAAATTATGTTGCAAATAAAATTGCCATAAACACAGAAAGATATGGCAAAAGTTATCAATGAGTTTCAATTTCTTATCAGTTAACAATCCGCTATAATTATTATCTAAATCTTTTAATCTTATATATGAATAACATAATTCTATAAACTTTTGTTGTCTGCGGCACCTTTAATGTTTTCAAATCGTTCTCAATACAGGAGAATCCTACGTAATCTTTATAGAACTTATAGAATTTTGCTTTAAAAGGTGACGCGATCTAGCGAATTCGTCACTGGTCATAAACCTACAAAGGTTGATTCATAAATGCTAATGTTATTCATTGCCGTAATATTTCACAATGTGCACAAATTCCTGAAACAGGCACGTCATCAGAAATTGTTCCACAGTCAAATTTTACAGGCTTGGGTTGTTTAGACATAGTCTTATGATCGACTCTGCTAATGCCCGCGCTCTTTTGCCTATACCATTCAAGTTGAACCCATTTTTGTTCAGTACGATACTTAAATTGATGCCTCTACCGGTGTTTACAATCCCCGCGTGGAATATATATAGAATCTAAATATTGATACTGGAAGAGAAAACCGTATACCCCTTTTTAAACATATATGGGTACTATCAGGCACAGAGTGGTCACGCGGTCAAGCAAATAATTCGTCTTCAATAAACATTGTGACAATAGTGGTACCACGTAGACAGTACAACAGTGGGGTTTGTGAATAACTGCACGCTCTAACGCAAAAGTAACCTTTTGAACGCTTGACCGCGTGACCGCTCTCTGTCTGATATAATAACCCAAGTGCGCACACGGAAGAGATTTGGTATAGTAAAAGCGTATAATAATCATCATCATCATATCAGCCGAAAAACGTCCACTGCTGGACATAGGCCTCCCCCAGGCGTCGCCACATTGACCGGTACCGTGCGTCTCCCAACCAGCGGATTACCGCAACCTTCAGCAGGTTATCGGTTCACCTGGTGGGAGACCTTCCAACGCAACGTTCGCGGTCGCCACTCCAGAACCTTTCTGCCCCATCGGCAATCCGTTCTGCGAGCAATGTGCCTGCCCACTGCCACTTAAGTTTGGCCATTCTTCGGGCTATGTCGGTAACTCTGGTTCTCTTGCGGATCTCTGCATTCCTGATTCGATCACGCAAGGAAACTCCATTGCCCTTTGAGTGACTGTAAGTTTTCTATTAAGACCCATTGTAAGCGACCTCTCAGAGCCTTAAGTCATCACTGGCAACCATACTGGCAACACACACTGGTCATAGACTTTCGTCTTGAGACACTGTGGTAAGTTGGACGAGAAGATACCGCGCAACTTCCCGAACGCTGCCCAGCCGAGTCGGATTCGACGGTTGACTTCTTTCTCGAAGTTGGCCCTACCCACCTGGATCGTTTGTCTCAGCTAGACATGGTCGCCCTCAACTTCGAGTGTAGAGTCTCCGACCTTGATAGGAGTGGGTGTAACATGGACATTCAACATCACCTTGGTTTTTTCCATGTTCATCCTAAGACCCACTCTTTCGGAAGCTCTACTGAGGTCATCGCGCATTGTACTGAGATCCTCCACGGTTTCAGCCATAACCACTATATCGTCGGCAAACCGAAGGTGAGTGATGTACTCGCCATTGACGTTGATGCCTAGCCCTCTCCAGTCCAGAACCTTGAAGACATCCTCCAGTGCAGTGGTTAACAGCGGCGTATAATAATATGGAGTGCAGAAAGCATTTTTTATGAACGGTGGAATTCATTGCGGTGTACACACTAGTGTACACCACAATGGTGGGCCTAAGAGTACTAACTCTTAGGCCCACCTGCACGAATAACTTAACTAAGAGTTAGTTGCTATACGAGATTAAATTGACAGCATTGTATGACAAACTGTAATTTTAACTCTGTCTATACCTACACCATTGAATGATCCTAAAATAACAATAGAACACATATTTACCTGGCCAGATGTTCTGCCACATGATGCGGACGTAGTCGTCCCTGTTGTAAGTGGACTGCATGTGGAAGAAGCCGACGACATGAAGCCACTCGTGGATGATGACGGTGTGCGTGAAGCAGCCGCGGCCGGGGGTGTCGAGGGCCAAGTTGAAGGTGTGTACGCCCCATGTGTGCCAGAAGCCAACGCTGGCGTAGCAGCCGTCGGATCTACCCTGGAAATTGCAAGAGAAGTGATGATTAGATGCTACAGTTTACACTAGAGGTGTAATCTTAACACCGCCATTCAGAAAATGATCTCAAATGCACAACGCCATCAAATATGGAGTTCGAGTATTCGATCATCAATATTTTACTTCTTGAACATTTTAAATTCATCTTACTTTTGATAGAGTGACGATTGCGATGAAACAAAAACTCAAAAAACTAAGTATTTACGCACAATTTATACGTATAAAAGTTATCTACATTGTTTTTGGACATTTTACGTGATTCGTGCACAACTAAACTGTACAGACAGCATACTAGCGGAAGCCTTGCGGTTTCACCCGCGTAGTTCCCGTTCCCGTGGCAATACAGGGATAAAAATAGCCTATGTCACCCGGGCATAGTGCAGCTTCCCAACGGTGAAAGAATTTTTGAAATCGGTCCAGCCGTTTCGGAGTCTATAAGAAACATACACACATACTTTCTCTTTTATATATATAGATAGATACATAGTTTATTGTTGACTGTGTTCTGATTATTTTTAATTGTTACTAAGTCTGGTATATTGTTTTATTATGTGTGACCAATGATTTTATTTTAGGTTTGCATAATAGGTTTGAAAAGGTTAAGATACTCGGTGCAATACCGAGAATCTTAAAAACATATTAATGGATTATTTATTCATTATTTATTTTATTAAACACTTTTTCTTGAAGCATTTAGGAATAGTATTCAAATCCTAGGATATGTATGCATTTCCTTGGAAATGTGTGTAATAATTAATGTTAGAATTATCATTTCACACATTTACTAAATAAACCCGAAATTCTATAGATTTCTTAGGAATTGTATACAATGCGTGAACGGAATCGCCGGGAGGGGATGCCCTAGAAAGACATAAATAGACCTTATAGGTGATGTTCTTCAGAAAGGCCAGGTGCGCAGTACTCTAAACGGCGTGCGTGTATGACTAGATGTATGAACGTGAGTGAAGCTAAAGAAATAGGTACGGATCGTAGCAGGTGGCATTCTGTAGTTTTTGCCTACCCCCAAGGGAAAATGGCGTTGTTGGGTTATTTGAATAACCTTTTTTTTGTTTTATTTGCCAGAATACAGGGCAGGTTTAAAATTAAAAAAAAGGTAAAGTGTAGGTAGGGTTTTTTTTTCCTAACACTAATCCCCACCAACTAAATTGGCGCCTTATGTTCTTAACCTCAGTCGTTCTGGTCGATCTTTTATGCCTCTCGTACATTAATTCCTCATACTAATTCTTTCTTGCATTTGTAGCGGCACCAGCGCCGCTACTTACGAACTAATGACATGACGTCACACAAATCCTGCATCGCGCAAGTAAAGTTTTCGGCGAGATTAGAACACATACAACAGTCCAACAACAACCGTCGGGCAGTTGCCCGGACCAGACACAACACCCGTCTTCATCTTGCATTCTGTGGGTGAAAGTCCCACTTTTATTAATCTAGTCTAGGGCATAATTTATTCCTTATAAAATAGGTTTAAATACAATGGTATTAGAGGGGCTATTTCACAATTTCACAATTTGAGCAAAGAAATAAAGTGCTGTAATTACAATTTTAACAAAAGGTGCTATTAAAACAATGCTGTTTATCACAGGTATACAAGAGCGATTTATCACAGCAAAAATAGGTACAATTATCACAGTGTAGGTAGGGTAGGGTAGGGTTGGGTGGATAGGGTAGGTAGGTTAGGTAGAGTAGGTAGTGTAGGGTAGATAGGGTAGGTAGGATAAAAATCAAATTACAAATGAAAAAATGAAAAAAAATCAAATGAATTCAAAAAATGAATGTTTGGTGTTTTTATGGCAAAACAACGTTTGCCGGGACCAGAGACATTGTAATACCTAGACATAACATATTTACGACGAAAAAGAAACTGTCAATTCTTTCGTTCTTACTTATAGAAAAACTCTATGAAAAAGAAAGAGACAAACATAGACAAACGCAACCATCCTAAACGTCAAAGAGACAACTTTTTAGTCACTGTTGTAACCCATCGGTTAGCAGCTCTAATTAAAGTTTTTCGCTGTTTTCATGCCTTTGTTTCGTTTGTATCAGGAAGAATTCTGTTGTTTAATTATCTGCATGAACCATGTCGTGTGTAGCTATAGGTTGCAAGAGTAGAATGAGTGTATTAACAGAACATAATCAAAGGATATCTTTCCACAGGTGAGTTATCGACTAGCATACTGAAATTATTGTGCAGGGAATACATTTCATAGGCTATCCGGAATAAAGGAATCTAAGTTCTAAATACGTCGAGGACGTATAGTATCATTTAAACCATTATATTTAGTGAAATAATTAACTTTTATACGTTCGCTGATAGAGCTATGACAGTTTACGTACTTACGTTCTGATGTTAGAGATGTGACAAAAGTCACGAGTAAGATTTATCGATACTGTATTTTTATTTTACTTACTTTAATTTATTTCATAAACTTTATTTGCTATTTTTAATCTAATATTGATTGTGCACAGGTTTCGTAAGAGTACTTATTTAAGAAATAAGTGGATCAAGAATATAAAACGAGCTAACTGGACACCTTCACTATATTCTCGCTTGTGCTCACTGCATTTTAATGAATCATGCTATCGCTGTCCCTTGACCCATTTATGGACCCAGGTTGATGAATCATGTTTATTTACATATTACTTTTTTAAATTAAATTATTATATTTAAACCATATTGTTATTATTTATTTTTTTACTTTTATATACATACTCGTCTGTAAACTTTCTTTTCAGTCATCATCAGTATATCGATCAGTACATGTCTATACAGTCGTACAAGTGTACCAAAAACTGTCACTTTGATCTCATGATGTACCTCGTTTTTGCGCAAGATACGAATAATAGTACATTATGGTACAAGTGTGAAATGTTGGTGATTACCGCTGAGGCGCCATTGAGACCCGAGCCGTAGGTGAGGGTCTTAAGAGAGCCGAGGACGGTAACCATCAATACACACGTGTATCATACGACGTTTTTCAACACACTTGTGAAGAAAATAATACAAAAAACTCATTTTCAACAGTAAAAACGAGCTGTGAAATTTTTTTCACAATGGCAGCCAAATTAATCAGTTGTCCTATGCGCGCGCATTTAACAATGGCGATCGGCCATAGACTAAAAGAATGAGGTTTCTTTTTTTTTTGGCTTTTCGTGAATAGTGTTTTAGCCACGTACAAAATAGGGAATTTCAATTTTTGTAATTAAAACAGAGCAACTAAAATTTATATTTGAGTGAAAGTTTTATTTATTAAGCACGTACAAGTTAAGATTAATACGAAGTTGCATGAAATGAGCAAGCAATAGGTATATTAATTTATTTGTACTATTGAGCACGATCTTTTTTGTATCGAAACTTTTTTAAGAACAAAGTAACTCAACCAATAAATTAAAAAAAAAACTATAACTCACTTATGAATAATAGCAATGAAAAAGTCACAGTTTGATAATAGGTATCATTATGTGCCTAATTGCGGTGAAATTAGAGCCACTTTATGAGCAAGTGTGTTGAAAACATTGTTATACAACTCGTGTAATGCGCAGAAAAATTACGAAAGAATGGAATTGTACTCTTCCAATGACTCATAAGTTCACTCTTTGCACGAGTACACATTCACTCTTTAAATATTTATAAAGAATCTCTACAAAAAAACGTAAAATTAGTCGCAGTCTGGGACGATTCTTACAGACATTTGACCAAATTTGTAGATCGTTCCAAAACTAAACTCGATAATATCGATATGACAGTGGCGCAGATCTAGTACTGATATATGTCTATAGATAAGTATCTATAGCATACTCGCCACACTGGTACAAAAGATGGCATAGACAAAAGTATATCTATCTCTTTTTGCTTATGACGTTATCTGTTAGTGCGAAAGTGAATACCGATATTGAAATTGCGTCTTAAATACGTTCCGTCTAGGTATTACAATGTCTCTGGCCGGGACAGCTAGTACTGAATAAAAAGTCAGTGAATAATAACGCGGTGGCTGGCATCTGCAAATACTTTGTCTACAACAAAGGGGCGGAACAAAAGGCTCATTTGCAATGAGGCACTGGTTGAGTAAAGCTCCAGAGTCTTGAACATCGTCGCCGAGTTGCCAGCTTGTCGGTTTTTTATCGTTTACATTTCGGGGAGTGTGCGATGTAATTGCATGATCTAATTCCGCCCAGCCCGTTTCATCGTCGGACATTCGGACTACAAGATGTACGGCGATGCGCCATCGGTACATGGTGGACATCCCACCCATACGCACTAAACGTTTTGGAAATCAGTGGAATTCCCTGCCGGAGTTTGTGTTTCCCGATAGCTACGATCTCGGGGTCTTTAAGTCAAAAGTGAATAGGTTACTTCTAGGCAAGCGTGCTACACCTTGGACCACATCATCAGCTTAGCAAGAATTAAAAAAAAACATAAGAAATAACAATATATGCAACTCGATAAATGTTTGGTTGTCTATTTTGCCAACTACCTACGCTTATCGAGAGTTTGTAATTTCTACTACTACAACAATAAATACTGACTTGAGTATTTGGAGTCAAACCTGCTTTGTACTTCAAAATGACAAGTAGGTCCTCAACTTCGAATTCGTAATTCAAAAATCGAGCGTTAACCAGTATTTTCATTTACGAATTTTGAGGTACCTACTACTGATTAGAAAGACAAATAAAATGAGCCATGAGAGTAGAGATAGAAAACCGATTAGTGCTAGTGAAGGATATTGTAAAAGATATCAGCGGTATTTTACAGCACTAGATTATTTAATTACCGAGACGACATACAAAACAAGGGTCAATGGAATACAATTGAATAGTTTTGTCTGATTAAGCAAATTACGCACCTAGATCGATATCTAATCGTTTTCCAGCAAATCGATCATAATCATAAAAGTGTAAAGCACTAACTTTTTAACTGAAAATTCCACTTGGAATAAAATTAGATAATTAAACAAACCTTTTTACATTCCGTTCGACCAATGTTGAGTACTTATTTATGTATTATAATTCACAAAACGAAAACAAAAATTAATAAAATTTTAACGTCGACTCGGTATAGTAATAGTACATTTACACAAACGATTCTTTTTCCACTACCTGAGGAGCTTACTTAATTAAAAGCAAATAAGTACCAACAACAATTTATTAGAAACGTACAGACTATATAAACACACAAACAACGCGCACTTTTTTGGGAGGTAACAGGTTCAGTATCATTCTGCCAGTTACATTATGATATTAAAACTCCACACAAAAGTCATTTCGTAACTGTTATTATGTAATTTCGTTGTTTTTTTTTAATTTTATAATATTGTGTCTAAATGTTCATATTTCTTAATAGACTGTGATCATTTAGAATGTGTTACATAATAAGATAGAGGAAAAATCACTTTTCCCGCGGGCAGAAGCTAATATACCTTATATTTATTTTATTTTGCATATCTACAAAAAACGCAATGGTGACTTTCGAGATGGTGCAGGCTTCTAATAGAAATGTTGAAGTGTTGCGATGACCCTAAATAAGTAAGGGAACGGGGACGCAATTGAAGTTGCGCCAGTAAACGATATCGGGCACGTCTTTTCTAAGAAAATTTCAAGTGAAAATCTGTTGAATTGCATCGCATTAGGTCCAAAACATAAAAAAATATGAAAGGTTGCGCCGACCACAAATAAATTGGGAAACCGGAAGGATTATGATGATCATGATGTGAGTAGGTATCTCTATTAAAGCCCTCCCGTAGACAGACCAAGTTGGTATATTATGAGAAAGAAGATGTATTTGAAGGAAAATATTCCACGAACTTTTGGAACTTCCCTCGTAAATCTGTAGTTCAACCATTTGTCGCATCGCGCCTGTCTGCGAGAGGCATGCATGTAATTATTATATAGTATATAATATATGACTTACAGTAATCAAGACGTAGTTGAAGTCCCAGGACTCACGGCGGCGGAAGCGAATGCAGGTCCTAGCGGTGATCTCATTCATGGCAGCGTAGATGGCGTTTACTTGCTGCTGAGCTGGAATTCAGACAAGTATCGTTAGAGTGGGTAGTTAGATGTTTAACTACCAGTAGCATCACTATCAGTTCTCTATGTCCACAGAATGTATTAGTAAAAGAGGGATTATACATATTAATATGCATATGTTAGTAGTAATTTGATAGCTTTTTATACCTTCATGATCAGTTGGTTTAAAGAAATCTAATACAATTGTTATTTTTTAATATATTATAGCCTAAGATCCCACTGCAAAAAGCCGGAGATGTTTTTTTTAATGTAACTTCATGAGTGATAATTGATAGTAGAATAGATATTGCCAGACAACCCTGCAGTAATCTATCAATAACTTACATAACAATTAAGTCTTATCAAAAACAAAATAGCATGATAGCACGTGTAGACTATCATGGTAAATTGTGTTTTATGTTGATTGAACCTAATGATTTGTAGAAAGATATCAACTTCAAATGTAAAGAAAATCAAATAAAATAATAATAGAATATTTATTTACAACAAGTAATTAAATAACTTCGACAAGCTCTAGCTAAAAATATGTAAAAACATGGGATTGCAGATAAAATACGGAAACCTCAATTTAAGATCGTGCCAAATTCAAAAGAATTTGTACTGAGACTTAAGGTTACACTAGTCGAAAATTCTTCCATACAAACGTAGTCTAGGGATTATTCCACTGTTTGATGATGTACGTTCTAAATAAAAAGTGATATCAATTTGTCTCAACATTATCTAGCCCTGTTTGGAAGCAAAAAAGTAAAAAAAGAAAATATTTGAAAGTTATGAGCGTCGAAAGTTCCACATTTCGACACTAATTTTAACGCATTTCTGGGCGCGAATAAATACCATAAGAAGACGGAAAATTGCAAAACGGCCTCCATACAGGGATAGATTAGTAGTTCAACAATGCAAATAATTTTATTTTAAACAGATAGATTTAGTAGTTTTTTCATGATATCTAGACTGCCAAAGGTCTGTTTATAAAATTACGCGCGCAGCATTTATCTCTTCCGCACGTGTTGTTGGTTGATATAAAATGCATTTTAACCCCGCGCACAAAATAGTTCGTGCCGTCGACTAGTGTACCCTTAAATAACGGTTAGAAATATCGATCTAACTAGGTATGCTCGTTCTATCGTAGACCTCATCCATAGCTTGCCTTCAGGTAAGATCGAAAGCCATGGATGAATGAGGCGAAGAGGAAAAACGCTGATGCATCAATAAATCTGCCTAGCCTTTGCCTGACTTTATTGCGGTCGACCTCCAGTGTACAATCCCACCGCACTGTTCCCAAACCACTGCAACTCCTTAAAGCCAGAATCAACTGTGGCGACCACCAGAAAAGCGCCGAGACAATGAAGGTCGACGAAATCCTGGCAAATTAGTTTAATCCCGAGTTTCTCACCTATAAATAATCCCAGAATTAATGTGACAAATTGTCAAGCACGCGTTATCTGCTGTGATGAGATGTTAATAAAAACATTCAACCAATCACAGCAGATAATGCGTGCTTGACAATTTGTCACATTAATTCTGGGATAATTTATAGGTGAGAAACTCGGGATTAAACTAATTCGCCAGGATTTCGTTTAATCCCGAGTTTCTCACCTATAAATAATCCCAGAATTAATGTGACAAATTGTCAAGCACGCGTTATCTGCTGTGATGAGATGTTAATAAAAACATTCAACCAATCACAGCAGATAATGCGTGCTTGACAATTTGTCACATTAATTCTGGGATAATTTATAGGTGAGAAACTCGGGATTAAACTAATTCGCCAGGATTTCGTTTAATCCCGAGTTTCTCACCTATAAATCATCCCAGAATTAATGTGACAAATTGTCAAGCACGCATTATCTGCTGTGCTTGGTTGAATTAATTCTGCGATAATTTTAATGTGAGAAACTCGGCCTAACTGTCTTGGATCCCTCAACGAAATTACCCAGAAAAGAATAACGGTGGAGCAAGAAAAAATACAAATTTCCACTTTCCTCCATACCAAGCAGGAGACAAAACAAACAAGGCCAGTAGGCACAAATGGTCGTTTACAACTGGGAAACGCCCAGTTGCCTAGCACCACGGATAAAAATTATCATTAATATTAATGGGCCTTAACATTGTGCGCTATATTTTTTATTACAATAATAGATATGGCAAAAACGCTAGAACGCGAATTTGTTGAAGTTTCTACAAGGTCTGTATAGTAAACCACTCTAGAAGCAGCTTGTACATTATTCAACATAATATTGCGCTCATTCTGCCAAAGAATACACTCCCATAAGATATGATGTGCAGATTCAACCATCGATCCATAATGATATCGATTGTTGCAGGTGTAACCAGATGCAGCATTTAACATGGAGCGCCTGCCTTCCTCATCTCCGCAACCCAGGTTGGTAACACAATAAACCTTTGGCAAGACTGGGTGCAAGATTTCCTGAGTTCTGACTAGTGTTTGGTAGCACACTCTTTTAAAATGAGGATCGTGCGAGGCACTCTTTTAACTAAGTGTGGTACCACACTGTGCTACCACGAATGAGGCGAGGCGGCGGGCGGAGGCCTCTGAGTGAGGGAGGTATGGTGTGTGCGAGCGAGCTATGTCTCGACTCGCGATGTCGTTAGGCACACTTGACACTTGGGACTCAATCGGTGACTCATCGGCGACTAAAGTAAAGATTCAAATGAATAAGTAAGAATAAACAGGCACACAGCACATGAGGTGTTTACAACGAAGAATAACATTGACTCGAACTCATTCTCAAAACTCACAAGTGTTAACGTGCTTTGTTGTTCTGTGGTCGCACTGTGTAGCTAATCTGTGGTGTGTGCTACTGTGCTAGCACATCAAAATAAAAAGAGCGAGTGACTCTTTCTATCGAAGTGAGTCACTACAAGTGTGCTAGCACACGTGCTGAGTTACCCAACACTAGTTCTGACAATCCGTAACGACTACTGTCAAATATCTAGAAATGACTGCCGAGAGCTTATGATGCTTGCTGAGCCACGGAGGAATCCTGCAATGTAAAGATGGCCGCCCATCTACAGATCGACCTCGGCAAGCGTTACTTAACCTTGAGGTAATCGGTCTCCTCCATGTAGGTATTGCAGAATGTAAAAGATGACTTACTGAATCCAGAGCTGAACTGATAGACGATGGTGTTGGAAGGCCACTTGGTGTTCGGCCAGACGTAAGCGTTCCTGCCCTCGGCGTACTGGCTCACCAGCATCTCAGCTTGCTCATCATTGAGGATGATGTCTCCCTGGAACTTGCCGCTGTTCTCCCAGACTGAGGCCTTGGGGTTGGCGAGCATGCGGGATTCCAGCCTGATGCCATCCTCTGTTGAGAAAGAATAAAGTAAGAAATATTGTATTAGGTTAGTATTTTATAACTATTAGATATTGACTATTATATTATGTTAACTACTAGCTGTGCCCGCGGCTTCGCTCCCGTCATCTGTCTGCCAACCCTACCCTACTTAACTTCCTGCCTACTCTACTTACCTACCTAGCTACCTACCAATTTTTTTCTATAGTCATTATACTTTCGCGGAGATTTTGAACATCGCCATTCAGAAAATGACTTCAAATGCACAACGCCATCTATCGAATATCGAGATCAACTGTCCGAGTATCTGAATTGCGTGTATTGTGATATTTTTACTTCTTGAACACTTTGAATTCATCTAACTTTTGATAGAGTGAACCGATGGCGATGAAACAAAAAAAATAAGTAATTCTTCAAGTTACGCTAAATTTTTATGTATAAAAGTTATTTATATTGGTTTCGTACATTTCACGTGATGCGTGCACAAATAAACAGACAAAAATCCAAAAATGCAGGCTGACAAATCCAAAATAGGTTCTGTTGGTTATCCTTTAACACCCTGGTATTTTTTTTGGAAATATTTTCGATGTACAAATATTACTTTTCTATAGATTTATTATATGTATTGATGATGACGATGATTGATTTTCTACTACTATTGTTTTAACTATTTAGATACACTTTATGCAAGGACTGTTCGCCTGTAAGTCTTAGGTCCAGTTTCTCACCTCTAAATTAATTCTGTTGCAAAATAATTCAACCAATCATAGCAGATAACGCGTGCTTGACAATTTGTCACATTCATTCTGCGATAATTTAGAGGTGAGAAACTCGGCATTCAGAAACTAACGGAAGCAAAAAATATAGTCTTTGCGATTTAATACCTAGACATGAAATCCAATAGCGATCTTTTCAGCTTAAAGAGTTAAAAGTTACGAATGGAAGTACATCTTTCCTTTCACTAGCCTATCCTCCGATTTCTGAATTAAGTATACACTAGTCGAAAATTCTTCCATACAAACGTAGTCTAGGGATTATTTAACTGTTTGACGATGTACGTTCAAAATAAAAAGTAATATCAATTTGTCTCATCATTATCTAGCCCTCTAAGGAAACAAAAAAGTGAAAAAACTAAATACTTGAAAGCTATGAGCGTCGAAAGTTCCACCTTTCGACACAAATTTTAACGCATTTTTGGGCGCGAGTAAATACCATAAGAAAACGGAAAATTGCAAAACGGCCTCAATACAGGGATAGATTAGTAGTTCAACAATGCAAATAATTTTATTTTGAACAGATAGATTTAGTCGTTTTTTCATGATATCTAGACTGCCAAAGGTCTGTTTATAAAATTTCGCGCGCTCGGTTTCGTCCTAAATCATTATCCATTTCGCTAAAAATTTGCAAAAGTGTGTATTCGTACACGAACTAGCTTCCTACTGCTCATCGCAGCATCTATCTCTTCCGCACGTGTTGTCGGTTGATATAAAATGCAATTTAACCCCGCGCACAAAATAGTTCGTGCCGTCGACTAGTGTACCCTTAAGATTTGAAGTTGAGTATTTGTCAACTCCTACTACCTGTAAAGGTTTAACATGTTCTTAACTTCAAATTCTCACTAGTACTATATTTAATTTCGATCGTTTAACCTTAAAATTCAAAAAGTCGGTGATGTTAAAAAACGGTCAAGGCAACCATGATGTTAAATTAATAGATTATTAACCAAGAGGATAAAGCATTGTCTTCTGTCGCGGGTGACGATTTAAATCCCGAGTGTAACGAAGGACTCGAGATTTAATCCCGAGCGTAGCGAGGGTGTTAAAAACTTAAATCACGAGCAAAGCGAGGGATTTAAGACGATTCCTGAGTGTAGCGAGGGATTTAAGTTCACTCAAGACTAAGACAGCTTTATCACTGAGGAAAATACTCTACTTTTCATACCATTAGCGAAAAAATTAACACAATAATAATATGAGATAAGCATTTATTAAAAATAATGACAATCAAAATAATTTTCCTTGGATTTTGTTGGAAGCAAATTATTTATAATTGCGGCAGCATTTGCATTGATGGAATTCGACAATTCACTGTCACTGTCGCTTTGATTTAACATCGTAACGTATATTTAGAACATTAACTTATTTATAAATTAAAATAAACTTAACGTTTATGTATTTGAAGAAAACAAAAACGCGGCAAATTCCTAGACTAATATTTTTTTTGTCGGAATAGCAAAGGCATTAAGCTCATACGGCCTCGTCGGTTTTCGTCACTGACCTCTATCATACAAGTTTAGAGGTCAGTGGTTTTCGTAATTTTATTTAATAATCATAACTGCATAATAAATGCAAATTCATTTTTCAAAAAAAAAAAAAAAATGCTTTTTATACAAACTCAATGGTGTAAACACAGATGTAGTTCAGTATAAATTTCGCTAAGTATTCCAATTTTAAATCACATTCTCCCCCTAGAGGATGAATGAAATTCAGTACAATTTTCTTTCCCTGTTTTTAACAGATTAAAAATGACTATTGTTATGTTCGCTTTTTGTGGCATAGAATGTCACTTTTTTGAGCAAGTGGTACGACAAAAATATTATTAGCGCCTATCATCAGATACGGAGTTTAATTAAATTGATTAAAGTTTTAAGTCCATAATCAGTTGAAGAAATATGTTAGGGATTAGTCCTTATCTTTAAATTATTTCGTGATAATAATTACAAGTAATTAATATCATGTTTACTAAATAAAAGATTGGTGATTCGTGATTTTGGTGGTTGGTAACTCTTTGCCCTGATATTATTATAACTGTTGCATCATTGATATGTTACTGTAAAAGCATCATTGCTTATGACCATGTCTCTGACTAGTATAATATAGTTATCTGTGTGACCATGTGAGATAGTTGGTCAAGCACGAGCCTATCATCAATCATCAATACATATAATAAATCTGTAGAAAAATATTTTTTGTACATCGAAAAAAAATCCAAAAAAAATAGCCAGGGTGTTAAAGGATAACCAACAGAACCCATTTCTAGCATTTTTGGAATTTTTGTCTGTTTGTCTGTTTGTCTGTTTATCTGTTTGTCTGTTTGTCTGTTTATTTGTGCAGGCATCACGTGAAATGTACGAAACCAATGTAGATAACTTTTATACATAAAAATTGTGCGTATCTTGAAGAATTACTTAGTTTTTGTTTCATCGCAATCGGTTCACTCTATCAAAAGTTAGATGAATTTAAAGTGTTCAAGAAGTAAAATTATCACAGCTCACGCAATTCAGCAGTTACTCGGACAGTTGAACTCGCTATTCGATAGATGGCGTTGTGCATTTAAAGTCATTTCCTGAATCGCGGTGTTAAGATTTTACGCGAAAGAATGACCCTAGAAAAAAAATTGGTATGTATTAACCGACTTCCCAGAAAGGAGGAGGTCCTATGTTCGACATTATGTATGTTTTTTTGATTATTTATGGTCACCGATATCTCCGTCAATTGTGGACCGATTTCGAAAAAATTTTTTTTGTTTGAAAGAGTATGTTCCGAAATTGGTCCCATTTTAATTTGGTGTAGGACTGACGAAGCAATTCGAAGATATACATCAGAACTCTTCAATAAATAACGGCAAATCTCTCGGGATTGCTGCAATCGCATGTCTGTTTGTTGTTTATACCATTTCATAACATAACATCACGCCAGTACACTCTTAAGGGGTACGCAGATCTCTCATTTCACCGGTTATGTTCAAGTTTCATGACATTTGGGTAAACAACTTGCCTATTGGGTAGGTACAACTAAAAAGTGAAAAATAAAAAAACTTTTTACAAAAAAATACTACCGACTTCCAAATAAAACTACAAAGTGAAAAATAACTTTATTTTTGGAAGTCGGTGTCCATAACGCAATAAATTGGTACCTACGCAAGACACCGACTTCCAAAAATAAAGTTATTTTTCACTTTGTAGTTTTATTTGGAAGTCGGAAGTATTTTTTTGTAAAAAGTTTTTTTGAGTTTGTGGAGTAGGCAGGCAGGCTGGTAAGTATGGTAGGGTTGGCAGGCAGATGACGGGAGCGAAGCCGCGGGCACAGCTAGTCTATAATAAAAAAGCTCGAACTACGGTTAAACTAAGGCCGTACCCTGACCAAAAAATCAGCATGAGATATGAGCATTCCTATTGGCCTAGCGGCACTGGTGGCGCATTAATTACGGTAGTGAATACGCCCAGATTTTAGAATAAAATCTTTATAAAATCGAAAATTGGTCTTTTGAAAAAAATAAAACTCACAAAATGTTCGTTATCAAATTGTCTATCCATTAGTGTTAGTACAAAAAATAATTAATGAACACTTTACGAGGAGATGCATGTTATCAATAATTATTTCACATTTTTATAGTTCTGTTGGAAGGACATTAGTGAAACATATACCTCTTTAAAAAAAAGAGTGTACTACAATTTTAGAATCAACATTATGTAGAAATTTAATGTATTTTTATTAATTGATATTTCTTTTTAAATAAAGAGTAGATAGCTCTTAAAAACTGCACCAAAACGACTAGCGCGGCGTTTTGCTCGGGGAGGCGCCTTAAAGTCCGAAGTGATTTATGATAATCGCTAATTTCGGGCTTTTACCAGCAATGATAGGGTAAATCTTAGGATTTACCTTAATCCTGGTAAATGTTGAAAAATTGTAATATTTCTCTACATCTTATTTTTCTATGTACAGAACATAATTCAGAACATTTTGAACTCGGAACTCAAAACACGGATCGCCGACACGGACGTGTAGTGCGTAACCGCCCTTAGGCTTATCCTACGCCCCGCCCTGGGGTAGAGCGAGAAGAACAGTCGCTCTAGTCTATGACTAGTATATAGTTATCTGTGGCTCTAGCCGCCAGATAGAAAGGGGCGCGAATCAGTCAAATTCAAAAAAAGATATCCAGCGCAAAATAAAATATTGATAGTGCCTTTTGTGAGGCCCGGGAGCAGTGTTGCCAGATTTTACAGTTACTTAATTTAAACTCAATAAGTGTGGATATTTGGAATAGAAGTTGATTTTTAACCGATTTACCAAATAGGAGGCGGTTCTACGTTTATTTTAACCGTTAACTCCGTCAATTGTGGACCGATTTTAAAAATTCTTTTTATGTTTTAAAGAGTTGTGTTTCGAAATAGGTCCCATTTTAATTTATACAACAGAACTCTTCAATAAATAACGGAAAATATCTCCGGATTGCTGCAATCGCATGTCTGTTTATTGTTTATACCATTTCATTACATAACATCACACCAGTACGCTCTAAAGAGGTACGCAGATGTGTACAGTTCACCTTGATACACTCTCATTTCACCGGTTATGTTCAGTTTCATGATGTTCGGGTAATCTATTCTGGCATTATAGGTATCTTACTTAACTACTTGCCTATTAGTTAGGTAAGTACAACTAAAACGTAAAAATAAAAAAAACTTTTTTGTAAAAACATACTACCGACTGCCAAATCATAAATTACAAAGTGAAAAATAACTTTAATTTTGGAAGTCGGTGTCCATAACGCAAAAAATTGGTACCTACCAAAGACACCGACTTCCAAAAATAAAGTCATTTTTCACTTTGTAGTTTCTTATTTGGAAGTCGGTAGTATTTTATTGTAAAAAAGTTTCTTTGAAAGCAAAGTAGAATTCGAGTGAAGTGAAATCGTCTACCAAAGGGTGCTGAAAGATAATCTCGCTTAGGGATGGGTCCGATATATCAAAACGTAACTAATATCGGATATGGGGTTCGATATCATATCATATCGATATCCATATCAAAATAACCGATATCACAAAAACTGTATGTATCGAATCAAAACTACTTGCGACGAACGAACGAATAACTCAAAACTTAAAACCGTAACAATCCAAAAACGTACGAACAAAACGCAAACTTCACAACCGATACGAACCATATCGCTGTACTACTGATATCGATATCTGAAAACCGTTTTCGATATCGATATGAAAACTGTATATCGGTTACATAACCGTTTGCAAAACAAAACGAAAACGCCCATCTCTAATCTCGCTGTACCCTGATCATGGGCTAGGGCCGGCGGCACTGGCTAAGTCCAACATGTACTCGTTACCTACGCTACTACAACTAAAGCCAGCAAAATAGTCGGCTAGCATTGCCGACTATTTTGCCAAAAGGTATGTAGAATAACTACTTATGACTAACACCACCAGATTTAAATAAACACAAACCTTGTCTGCTCTTCTCCAGGAAAGCCTTGAATGATTCTATATCACTCCTGGACCGGCTGACTGGAGGACCAGCCAACGCACACCCTATCACCGACAGCAACACCAAGGAAGACCACATTTTGCTCTTTCATCCAAACAAAGAACTTCAACCTTATATATTAAGTTTATTATCTCAATAATTACTTAATTAAAGATAATGAAATAAATCTAATTAGGATGTGATAAAGCGATTTTGAATTATTTTCATTGTTGATCATGAACAGCTATTTATATTGATAAATAAACTCACGGTCACTGGTCTTTCCCAGATATAAACACAAAGAGTAAGAATTGATTGATGAGTAGTTGGAAAACAAACGCCTTGTTTTAGTTAGGTCTTCGAAAAATAATGAGCTTATCGATGTTTTGAGACATCTCATTGTTTTGTGTTACTGTTTTGAAACTATTTTAATCATATCCCAAACAAAATGTACCTATTCAATAAGCAAGGCGCAGTTTGTGGCGCCATTTTATTTTTGTGTGGCAAATCATCCAATGACTACGTTTGCAAAATAAAAACGCAGTGAGCCAAAACTACAGTCACTCATTTATCGGAATCTTTTTTTCATAAGTCTACACAGTAGCTATTTCTATACAAATAGACAAATTATCCGAGGCGCTGTTCTAAAATGCTCGAGCTAAATTCGTTTACTCTAGCAAGCATCCTACAATATTGTCATTCTCAATGTTGCCTGCATTAGCCGACAATTCAATTAAAAATGACGGGTGTCATACCCTGTATCGAAAGGCCCAAAGTACCTGAGCTACGCAAGTAATATTGACATATGTCAATGAAGCTGACATAAAATTTACAAGGCGAGAAAACATTTTCATCTTACGTTCTCCGGTCTGTTTGATTTTGCGTGACGGGGCGGGGGTTCCTGTTTTGTTCTGCAACCCCGGGCAGGCCGTTCCACTACTGAACCTTCATTTCGTTTAGAAGTGAATCTATCCTATCCGATTTGCTTATATTTTAGATACATAGTCATTTCTTAAACTTGCATGTTTCGACAATGTAACTTTACGCAAAATGTGCGCTTGGATGTATATTTGCGGAAACCTTGTCTATTACCATAGGAAACAATAAAAAATGAGGAAAATTTGATTAGAAAAAGATCAAGACCGATTAGGTCTTCGAAAATAATAAGATCATCGATGTTCTGTGACATCTCATTGTTTTGTACGTGTTACTGTTTTGAAACTATTTTAATCATATCCCAAACAAAACTAAAATATATGTTTACCCATTCAATAAGTTTACCCATTCAATAAGCAAGCAAGGCGCTGTTTGGGGCGCCTTTTTATTTTCGTGTGGCAAATCATCCAATGACTACGTTTGCAAAATAAAAACGCAGTGAGCCAAAACTACAGTCACTTATTTATCTGCACAGTTTATCTATTTCTATACAAAAAGTCAAATTATCCGAGGCGCTGTTCTAAAATGCTCGAGCTCAATTCGTTTACTCTAGCTAGCATCCTACAATATTGTCATTCTCAATGTTGCCTGCATTAGTCGACAATTCAATTGAAAAAGACGGTTGTCATACTCTGTATCAAAATGTCCAAAGCAATGAGGTAGGATAACTATGGAGACGGCATATTCTACTATATGAAGAATAGTTATACAAATATCTATAATATCGACACACGCATGTCAAAAAGCGTTTTGTCTCTTTTTAACTAACCAAGAGCTGCGTATGAAAAGAGAGACATCTAAATGTTTGTCAAGGACTAAACTTGGTAACACTTTTGAGTGACGTCAAAATCATGTCTATGCGTGACCGGTCGCCATGTTAATTGCCGAGTAAAATTGGTAGTTGTGTGCCGTATATGTACGTTTATCTGTGTAGTTACTGTCAAACAGTTGCAAATGGCCAACCTCATTGGCAAATGGGCAGCCATCTTAATTGCCCGATTTATGTAGGTAAGCACGCAAATTTCGTAGGTATGGCAAGTCCATAAGTTTATAAGTCAGTGGTCCAAAGTACCTAAGCTACGCAAGTAATATTGACATATGTCAATGAAGCTGACATAAAATTTACAAGGCGAGAAAACATTTTCATCTTACGTTCTCCGGTCTGTTTGATTTTGCGTGACGGGGCGGGGGCTCCTGTTTTGTTCTGCAACCCCGTGCCGGCCGTTCCACTAGGTACTGAACCTTCATTCAGTTTAGAAGTGAATCTATCCTATCCGATTTGCTTATAGTTTAAGAAATGACTAGGTGTCTAGTCATTTCTTAAACTTCCATGTTTCGACAATGTAACTTTACGCAAAATGTGCGCTTGGACGTAATTTGCGGACACCTTGTCTATTACCATAGGAAACAATAAAAAATTAGGAAAATTTGATTAGAAAAAGATCAAGACCGATTTTGATGGATAAGATTGGCCACCTTGATTAGATTATTAAAGGTTATCTCGATTATTTATGGATAAGATTATTATGATGCTTATACTATTTATTACTCTTTATCATTATAACAATATGGGTTTTACAAACGCAGTTAAGCTGATAAGCGGGCTCAAATTTTACATACATACCGTCACGCACACAAACCAATTCATTCTTTTCTAACTGACCAACTCTTTGACATTTAAAAAAATGCCTAGAATGGTTTTAAAATAAATCCTTTGAGTTCTCTACGGCTGGAAATATTTAGGTGACATTTGGAGCACGTTAAGTATCGTACCATACTTACCTATGCCAAGTAAATACTTATCTACTTATGGTACCTATCTTTCATCCCGGTAGAAGAAAATTATAAAGCACGGGCACATACCTTGTCCTGTAATTATTTAAGTGGTGTACAATAAAGTATATAATAATAATAATAATACCTACCAACTACCACGGGGTGCAAGAGCCAGTAAGGAGATAGATTATTTGTTGACAGTGTGACAGTTGAATCGTTTCTCCGGGACTCGTCGAAACGCACTGACTCGACGCTTTTCAGGTTGTCGCCATGTTGATTTTGACTTTCAGGACTGCAATTGTTGAGAATAGTGTGGCTGTTGGGTGAGTGCCGGATTTTAGTTTTATTATGCCTTCGTAATCAGTAGGTAAGCAATTATCTATACATCTCTCTAAGCAGTATCAATAGATGCCGGATAAAAAATAAAAACGCACCAAATTTCTATATTTACAAACCTGTTTTCGATAAGAAAGTCATTGTAAACTATACATTCGATAGTGCGCAATTAGATCTATTTTTAGGGGTCCGTACCCAAAGGGTAAAAACGGGACCCTATTACTAGGACCTGTCCGTCTGTCACCAGGCTGTATCTCATGTACCGTGATAGCTAGATAGTTGAAATTTTCACAGATGATGTATTTTTGTTGCCACTATAACAACAAATACTTACTAAAAGCAGAATAAAATAAATATTTAAGTAAAATAAAGTTTTTACTCCCAAACAACAAACGTTTTTTTTTGCCCTTTTTTGCGATAATGGCACGGAATCCTTCGTGCGCGAGTCCGACTCGCACTTGGCCGGTTTTTTGACACCAGAAACTCTCACATAATTATATAGTTGACTAGCGACCCGCCCCGGCTTCGCAAGGGTTTTTTTTAGGGTTAGGGTCGCTGCCTTGCTGGCTATATAAACCTTCCGTATAAAAATATCTAACTGATGGTGAGAACCGAATCATAATCGGTTGCATGGTTTAGAAGTAATTAGCGGATATGTATACTGAGGCGGAAAGCGACTTTGTTAACCGACTTCCCTAAAGTTGGAGCTTATATATTCTACTGTATGTAAGTTTTTTGTGTGTAAACCGATTTCTCCTTCTTTTTCTATTTGAAAAGGAATACTATACTCCCGAGGAAGTCCCATTGTCACCAAGTCAGAATCGGATGTTGGTATCCCATAGAAATCGAGGGAACGCCTCAAATATTATAAAAGAAAATACCAAAATCGCTATATACAATCATAGCGATTTTGGCATTTTCATCAGCAATGCATTAATTTACACTCAGAAAGTATCATTTGGTGTAATAGAACAGATGAAGAAGACCACAGATGGACACTGGAACTCCTTAAAGATAAGTGTATAAGATAAGGCCTTACCTTACCTTATCTCATACGCTTATCTTTAAGGAGTTAAAGAGAGAGAGAGAATAAAAGATATCTCGAATAGTTAACCGACTTTGATGAATCAAGTACTTATAAATAAATGGTACTATTGAAAATTGGTAAGTTCTATCGAACTGGAGGGTGACCATAAGCTCTTAGAGTACGGTTATTTTGAGATCGCGTAAGTGACAGATGTATACAAGTCATATACATCTGTCCCTTACACACACTCAAAATAACCTTACTCTAAAAGCTTATGATTTCAATGTACTCTGCTTATGGTCACCCCCCTAATCTGCTGATGAAGCCGGAAGGTAGGCTCTGTAACACCAAAATAAAATAATGTATCCTAATCGTATTTGGGCATTATGGTAGGTACTTAAAACAATAGTTTTCTATTGTGTCTGCTAATTAGCACTCAAGCGGTTATACTTAGCTTGAGGACGGCTGAGACAACATTTGTTACTTAACGATAAAGCAAGATAGAAATAGAAATTGTGCTCAAATCACATGACCCATCAACTCTTACCCCTACCTTTTACCGCGATAAAAGTAAATCGGTATCAATCATGATTAATTATATAGATAAAATAGCGCACGTCTCTGTATCGTATCGATGCACAATTCTGATAACAGGGAGGTAGGTACCAGTAGGTACTTTGCAGATATAAATCAGAATAGCCAGGTACTTAGCATCGCCCGCACCCAAGATTAATAAGTTGTGTATTTTATTTGCTTACAGTACGGCGGCATTTATTATATCAAACTAGTTACGCAAGCAACAGCTAATCGCACATATTAATAAAATCTTGCCCATGTGAAAATTATAATTGTTTTTTTTTTCTTTTTTTGTCTATTATTCTACCGCGGACATGTGGCAGTACGCGCTTTTTTATCGTGATTATATTTTGTTTGTTTTTTTTTTTATAATAGTTACAATTGTTTGACTCCTACGTCAGACTTTGCTTTTTTTTGGCCATGTGAAAATTATAATTGTCTTTTTAGGGTTCCGAACTCAAGAAGGAACCCTTATAGTTTCGCTCTATCCGTCTGTCCGTCCGCAGCTTCGCTCAGAGAATCTAAGTACTAGAAAGCTATAATTTGGCATGGATATACATATTAATCATTCCGACAAAGTGGTAAAATAAAATCAAGAAAAAAAAATTTTTTTCGGGTACCTCCCATAGACGTAAAGTGGGGATGTATTTTTTTTTCTCATCTGTCCCATCGTGTGGGGTATCGTTGGATAGGTCATTTAAAAATATTATGGGTTTGTTACAACCATTTTTCGGTCCAGAGATCCGTTTGCGTAAAATTAAGCTTTAAATTGCAAATTTATGTTAGAGTCAAGTGTCCCCCCCCACTGCCAGCAAAATGGTTGCTCTTGGTTATCTGAAAAAAATCACGGTAATAGTAAATATAACGAAATTAAAAGGAAAACTATCACGGATAAGTAGGCTCTACAAGTTTACGAGTAATAGTCGACCAACTTATGAAATGTACTTGGAACAGTTAAAATTTTGTATAAATACCATTGAAAAATTACTTATATAACGTTGTTAGCTGTGTAACACATAGTAAATATATGCATATGAACCATGTAAAAATAAACAAAAATTAAATCATAACAGGCTTTACAAGTTTACGAGTAATAGTCGACCAACTTATAAAATGTACTTGGCACAGTAAAATTTTTGTACAAATGCCATTGAAAAATTACTTAAATAACATTGTTAGCTGTGTAAAACATATAGTAAATATATGCTTATGAACCATGTACAAATATACAAAAATAAAATCATAACATCCTTAATAATAATGATTTCTAAATTAATAATGTTTAAGCTCGAATAACGCATTGGAGTGGCTGGAGTCGTTGGCAGTACCGGTCCGTAACCATACTGCGCAAGCGCGCGGAGAGTCTATTTTGTGTTAGTGCAGAAGTATTTTCGACGTTTTGTAATCGAAAGTCAAATTAGATTCGATTGCCAAGTAAATTACTTATTTTCTTTTGTCGATATCCCACTAATTGAGTAGCGTAAAACTTTCCAGAACGAAGTAGTGAATACCGCAGATTAAAGGTGAGTACATACGAAATTTTTCAAATTCCGATAGATAAATAAACAAGGAGCCTGTGCGCAAGGATTTAGGAATGAATCATACCATTCCCCTTGGCTCTAACACGCGCTCGTATAGGCTGCTTTCGCAATTCGCACCCGCGGTGGTACTCAAATAGATAATATTTTTCTAACTTCAGTTGCGAAGTTGGATTTTATAACTCCTTCTTCAGTTACCAGTTAGACTTTCTTTAGTTTAAGTTAAGAGTGAATAGGTTACTTCTAGGCAAGAGTGCTTCACCGTAGACCACATCATCGCTTACCATCAGGCGAGATAGTGGTGAAACGGGAGCATATATAAAAAAAAAAATATCATCCTATGTGGGCCCGTTTTTGGACGTTTTGTGCCGCTGAAGCCGCTTTAATGTTCATGTAACAACAACAAAACCCCCTTCTTAGGCCGCATTATTATGCAACTTCGGAACCCTTTACTGCGCGTGGCCCGACACGCACTTGGCCGGTTTTTTTTATCTATTATTCTACCGCGGACATGTGGCAGTCCGCGCTTTTTTTATCGTGATTATATTTTGTTTGTTTTTTTTTATAATAGTAACAATTGTTTGACTCCTACGTCAGACTTTGTTTTTTTTTTGCCCATGTGAAAATTATATTTGTTTTTTTTTTTCTCTCTGATTCTACCGCGGATATGTGGCAGTCCGCGCTCTTTTTTTTATCGTGATTATATTTTGTTTGTTTTTTTTTTCATAATACACACATCAACACGGTCTAGGGATATTTCATACTCAATTAAATAACTCGAAAAGTACTGGCCGCATTGGAATCTTTTATACACCGATTTGTTTGTAATTTATCTCAGACTAATTCCAAATTCAAATTTTTGAAAATTCTTTTGTTTCGGTGGCATAAAAATGTCTTGATGTGTAGGAGAGGGAATTTTCATTTGTGCGAAATTTAGAAAACAATACGAATTACGTTTAGTTACAGTTTTTTTTCATTTTTAAACGAAAGATAAAGTTTAAATTGAGGTATTGTAGCCATGCAACGCCAACATTTGACGAGGGCGGAGATGTTACGAGCTGTGGGAATGCTGGAAGCTGGGTCTGTTCAGCGTAATGTTGCTGAGGCCATAGGGACCCACCAAAATGTAATTTCAAGATTGTGGACACGCTATCGTGCCACAGGTGAAGTAACGGAGAGGCACCGGGGGCCAAGTCGCATCACTACCCCCAGACAAGACCGATTTTTGCAAATTACTGCGCGAGCTCAACCAAATGCAACGGCGACTCAATTGGTCCAAAGGCTGCGAGTGGAACACCAAGTGCTTGTGAGTGACCAAACTGTAAGAAGGCGACTGCATGAAAGCAATCTACGCTCTCGTAGACCACTCCGGGTCCCACCTTTACGGAGAGGCAATCGTGGACGACGATTAGAATGGGTTCGGAACCACGTGGACTGGGGCCGTGAGCAATGGTCCAATGTGCTGTTCACGGATGAATCCAGGTTCGGCTTCCATCCAGATTCACGAAGGACGTGTGTTTGGCAAGTTCCTGGACGATGGAGCCGTCTTCAGAACCCTCAGGAAGTTCACCCATACCAAGGCGGAACAATTATAGTTTGGGCAGGAATTCGTCTTGGAGGATGGACGGATCTCGTTTGGGTGCGGGGCAATATGACGGCAGAACGATACGTCCAACAGGTGCTGGGGCCCGTAATCTTGCCCCACAGAACACAAATGGGACAAGATTTCCTGCTCATGCACGACAATGCCCGGGCACACACGGCGAGAACGGTAGCAGCTTGGTTACATACACACAATGTTAGGGCCTTAGACTGGCCTGCTCAATCGCCAGATCTAAATCCCATTGAGCATGCGTGGGATATGCTGCAAAGAAGAGCTCTGAAGGAAGTTCCTTTTCTCAGACTATTAACTTCAAGTTTATAAACACAAATTAAATGATTTTTCTATTTTTTTCAGTTTTTACTCATAAATTAAAAGTTAATTCATATACGGTTTCCGTCTATGCTTCATTTTTTTTCCATAAAATCCTGAAATTTTAATCGAAGTACCTTAACCATTATTAAAAAATGGTAGAATATTAAATAACGTATCTTTTAAATATATACATGTCACATAAATAATTAACACATTGATAGTAATTCGCTTTTTAAAAATATCCCTAGACCGTGTTGATGTGTTTAGTTACAATTGTTTGACTCCTCCGTCAGACTTTGTTTTTTGCTTTTTTTTTGCCCATGTGGAAATTATAATTGGTAGGTTTTTCTCTTTGGACCTCTTGATTTTGTTTTTTAACCGACTACAAAATAAACAGAAGGTTAATCTAACTATAAGACTAAGCTAACTATTGCACTTTCTGTATTAGCTTTAGTTGAGGTACCACAATATAGAAATCAGTGTTTAAAAACCGGCCAAGTGCGAGTCGGACTCGCGCACGAAGGGTTCCGTACCATTGGCGCAAAAAAAGGCAAAATAATCACGTTTGTTGTATGGGAGCCCCACTCAAATATTTATTGTATTCTGTTTTTAGTATTTGTTGTTATAGCGGTAACAGAAAAACATCATCTGTGAAAATTTCAACTGTCTAGCTATCACGGTTCATGAGATACAGCCTGGTGACAGACGGACAGACAGACGGATCGCAGAGTCTTAGTAATAGGGTCCCGTTTTTAAAAAACAAGGTTGATTATTTTTTTGTACTGGCAGGCTTATATTCCAGTAAGTTTTAATCCCAGCTCTCCACTTTATAACGGTTAGGGGCCAGAGAGTAGATACAATAATTTATTTTTAAAAATAATTAAAAAAAAATACATTACCGTTACAACTCGATTCAGTCACCATGACAAGCCATCACCAAGCCGAGTGATCCAGGAATATAATGGTTATCATACACTATAGGATTGTGTGCAGTTTCCGCAGACGGAGAAACTTTAATGTCAGAGTTAATAGCGGTTTTTGATTATTTTTGCGAAACTGCGCAGACGCAACTTTAGTTGTGAGTTTCGTTGATTTTATTGTAGTTTAGGTACCAACAGTAGGGTGACTCGATGGTAGAGATAGATAGAGGTAAATCTGTTAAAATCAAAGTCATATTTATTCATATGTATATATAAAAGTGTTGAGTAAGTACCTAAACACAATACAAATAAATGCAATATAAATAAGTGCCAATGTAGCTTCTAGCTACATTGGCACTTATTTTATAAGAAAGATAAGAAAAGAAAGAAAAACTATTTAATTGCCACAAAACGACATACAAACATTACATTTCAAGAACAAGAACAGTGGTTATAGATTTTGAAAACTAAACCCTTACAATAGTGCTAGTAGTTCTTAAATTATGTTAGAAAAGTAAAAAGACAAAAAAGAATAATGCGAGTATAAATAAAAGCAGATGCATGTCGTGGTTGTGGCAAGAAGGCTTCCACTCAGCATAATGCTGTGCCGTGGAGGACCCACTGCACGGCGCTGATTTTCAGTGGTCGCCTAGGACGTGACGTACGGAAACCAAGGTCTGCAGCGCATGTAAAGATAGATACAAATAATACAAAAAGAAAAGAAAATACAGTAAGATATTTAAAATAAACTAGGAATAAACTATAAATATGTTGTGAATAAAAGGAATGCAGCTATCGGAAACACCGAGGAGTTGCATATACGGCACACGATTGACAAAACAGAAAGTGCGGGTACTACACCCGCAAAAAAAAACCACATAAAATCGTTCAGTGCTCCGCCTTGCTCCCACACAAACACTCGCGCGCAAAAAGCCTTACTATGAGAGCCTACATGACGTCGTGCGCACGCGCGCTCGTTGGATGTCGTCAGGGCGGCGAACGAGCCTCGCGCAAGCGTAAGATTAGCTCGTGTGGTTCGATTGGTGATGTTAGACAACAAAGGAAGAAGAAAAAGTGTGGTGCCCAGTAAAGAACGCCCCCACATCGCTGCCTCCGAAGGATTGTGATGCCGCTGCCCCTAACCGCGAATGTCATGTATCGAATCATATACGAAAAGTCATTTACTATGAAACAAATGATTAGTTGATTAAAACTCAATTTTATCAAATTAATAAATTGATTAATGTCCAAAATAAGCTCATTATGTTCACACGGTCACAAGTGATTTTATCAATTAATTTAATTTGATAAAATGCACAATTTTATAAGAATGATGAAGACTTTATCAAAAACAGTCTTGAAACGTTTTTAAGGCCAAAAAAGTAATGATTTATGGCTGATTAAAATGTCAGATTAGGTGAAAACTAAATAATTTGATGACCGCCATAAAAATGCGCATTTCCGAGTATATTTTGCAAGGCTTTTTAAGGCGAGGCGGTGAAAGGAGCGCAGACTAGTTTATCATTCAATAACTGATGAAAATACAAAAATATAGGATTGATAACAACTCAATCCTTTATGTCATTGTAGAGTGAATTCACTTAACATATTCTTGAGCAATGTATGAAGTTCTTGACCTTTGGAGGTCGTTGTGAGGTGACCTTGGAGGTCATTGCGAGGTGACCTTGAGGGTCGAGGTCAATGGTCGCCACGCAGCAGTTTCATGAGTAAATTGAAGCATGGTCCGTCGCCATCTTTGCTTTTGTTAGCTGGATTCAGCATTTCCTTACCTACTTGCATGAAGGACTGTGAAAGAAAAAAATATTTTTAGTTTACATAATATTGCAACCTTGTCTCCAACTCTGTAGCGGCTGCACGAGCGACCCTTAAAATACAGTGCAGCCTACACAATCTTTATTTTGTCTTGTTTCATAATCATGAACCTAATAAACTACAGAATAAGGTTTACATTTAATATTTGTCACAAAACAATTGACTCCTGTGATTTATTATAATAAACTAGCGTGAGCCAGGGAAGTGTGTAGTTTCCCACCTGACAAGACCTCTCCATTTGACTAACTACCTTATGTAAATGAACCTATGATCTATTCTCACTTCTCCCTATTTCCACCCACGGATTTTTTTTATTTATATTTCATAACTGAACCTTACTGTTTTAATTATAAAGTAGTTTCTCACCTGGCAAGTCCTCTGCAGCTCGGGTATGCGCAGTAAGAGTTCTCCAAACTTGGAGGGAGTGCCGGGAGAGTGCGACCCGATGTAAGCCTGTAGAGCTGCTAACGCCTTCTCTTGGGATGCTCGTACTTTCTCCACTTCACGTAAATCTGGGGCATCTGTGGGCAAAAGTAAGGGAATTAAACACTATGTATTTTTTGTTATCGGGGAGAAACCGACAAAAGACACCTTTTGGGTAAAGTGACGAGGGAGTGTGGGCTCTTAACCTCACTAAAACCGCCCCGGTGATCACCATCAGCACGTAGAAAGGACCCCGTGACCTTTTAAAAGATTACCCCGGAACCCCATAAGTGAAACGCCTACTAAGGCACATACCTGGGGAAACTGCAAAGGAACTTCTCCTCAGCCTCGCAATGACACTATATACATCAGAACCCTAAAAAGTAATCCCTTTTAGCTATTGGCTCGTTTAGGGAAAAAAAAAGTACATTATGGTACAAGTGTGCAATGTTGGTGATTACCGCTAAGGCGCCATTGAGACCCGAGCCGTAGGTGAGGGTCTTCAGAGAGCCGAGGACGGTAATCATCAATACACACGTGTATCATACGACGTTTTTCAACACACTTGTGAAGAAAATAATACATAAAAATAATTTTCAACAGTAAAAACAAGTTGTGAAAATTTTTCACAATGGCGGGCAAAATTAATCAGTTTTCCTATGCGCGCGCATTTAACAATGACGATCGGTCATAGACTAAAAGAATGAGGTTTCTTCTTTTTTTTGGCTTTTCGTGGATAGTATTTTAGACAAGTACAAAATAGGGAATATAATTTTTTCTTAATTACAGAGCAAATCAAATTTATATTTGAGTGAAAGTTTTATTTATTAAGCACGTACAAGTTGAAATTATCTATTTAAATTTGAAGTTGCATGAAATGAGCAAGCAATAGGTACATTAATTTATTTGTACTTTTGAGCACGACCTTTTTTGTATCGAAACTTTTTTAAAAACAAAGCAACTCAACCAATAAATTTAAAAAAAAAAACTCTATAACTCACTTGTGAATAATAGCAATGAAAAAGTCACAGTTTGATAACAGGTATCATTATGTGCCTATTGCAGTGGAATAAGAGCCACTTTATGAGCAAGTGTGTTGAAAAGAAAATTATGCCGTTAATCGTGGGTACAACATTACGCTGCTATATACTATGTTGTATGTCCTTCCATTTGGTGCTAATACATACACATTCTGGGCCTTGCACATGGACGTGGGCAGCTTCCCCATTTACCCCCTTAAAATTCGAATTGAAAAAATTCTTTCTTAACAAACGTTTACTATCTTTATACTACCACCTGCCAAAATTCAACTTCATTAAGAATATTTGTACATTTTATCTTTACACCAGGAGGCAGGAGCAGTGGTGGCCCAGTTATATCGGTCGCGACTTACAAGTTGTTGTTGTTGTTGTCCAGGCAGGCGCTTGACTTTGTGTAAATTATTTCATCACCACTGCTCTCAAAACGGTGAAGGAAAACATCGTGAGGAAACCGGCATGTCCTAGAACCAAAAATTCGAAGACATGTGACATCCACCAACCCGCACTGGGCCCGCTTGGTGGATTACGGCCCATTCCCTCTCACAGAGAGGAGGCCTGTGTCCCAGCAGTGGGAACATTAATAGGCTGATAATGATCTTTACATCCACAACCCCCTTTTAGGGGTACTTAAAAAATCTTCTCAGGGTCTCAAAGTATCTCTATACCTAATTTCATCTAAATCGGTTCTAATAAGAAGAAGTTGCATGATAAAAAGTTACATACAAAATTAATCGGCCCTCCCCTTCGTGTTATTATGCAAAAAGAAGTAGCGTATGTCCTTCCCATGGTCTCAGACTATCTCAACACCAAAATCCCTCTGAATCCGTTCATCGGTTTAAGCCGTATCACGGGGTCTCATTGCTAAGGAAGGAAATTTGGTTCAAGTAAATCTCATTAGATGGCGCAATATGTGCACACAATTAAATAGAATTTTGTGTAAAATTAAAATTTTCTGGAATTGAACATAAAAATTGTATGTTCTTGTTTAATCAACTCTCCTAAGTACAAAATTATAAAATATTGGGCTCTTAATTCACATTTCAAAGATTATTTGAACGGTTCATTTAAAACTGATGCCAATAGATGGCGCATTTTTTAATTTCTGAGGCATTACTCTCGTTTGTTAAAATTTGCATTGTAACACATTTTGGTGGAAAAAAAACTGTAAAAACGTGCAAAAAAATACTGTAAAACAAACCTTCACTGTATTTAAAGATCTGTTTATAAAATTTCGCTCGCACGTTTTTGTCCTAAATCATCATCCATTTCGCTACAAACTTGCAAAAGTGCTAATTCGTACGCGAACTAGCTTCTTACTGCTCATCTTTCGGACGAGTTGACGGATGAGATAGCAGGCATTTTAACCCCGCGCACAAAATAGTTCGTGCCGTCAACTAGTGTAACCTTAAGGTTACACTAGTCGAAAATTCTTCCATACAAACGCAGTCTAGGGATTATTCCACTGTTTGACGATGTACGTTCAAAATAAAAAGTGATATCAATTTGTCTCATCATTATCTAGCCCTGTATGGAAGCAAAAAAGTAAAAAAAGAAAATATTTGAAAGTTATGAGCGTCGAAAGTTCTACATTTCGACACTAATTTTTACGCACTTTTGGGCGCAAATAAATACCATAAGAAGACGGAAAATTGCAAAACGGCCTCCATACAGGGATAGATTAGTAGTTCAACAATGCAAATAATTTTATTTTGAACAGATAGATTAATTCGTTTTTTCATGATATCTAGACTGCCAAAGGTCTGTTATAAAATTTTGCGCGCTCGGTTTCGTCCTAAATCATTATCCATTTCGCTACAAATTTGCAATAGTGTGTATTCGTACGCGAACTAGCTTCCTACTGCTCATCACAGCATATATCTCTTCCGCACGTGTTGTCGGTTGATATAAAATGCTTTTAAACCCCCCGCGCACAAAATAGTTCGTGCCGTCGACTAATACCCGCGCCGAGCGAACGAGGCGCGCGGCAATTAGGTATTTGCTGCAGCACGCTAGTGGGGTGCGTCGTCACACACAATGACAAGTTCGCTCGAGCCCCGCTTGCAGTTGAGTTGCACGACAAAAGTTGGTAACTTGGATTTTTAAAATTGAAGTCGTTGTGTTGAGTGACTTGAAAAAAAAATATTATTTTGATGTTTTTATGCTGTACATAGCCCATAATTAAATCTAATATTCTATATTATATAAAAATAATGTTTGTTTGTACTATATGCTAGTATTATATTATCTGTGACCATACTAAACATTATCTACTACTATTTACTATTCATCTGATTGCGATGAAATTTTGGCGTTGTGGATTGTACGCCCGGGAATTTTACTGGGTAAATAGGTAGGCTAGGTGAGTAGATAGGTAGGGTAAATGGTTGGCTTATTGTATAATAAAACCAGTCTGAAATAAAAAATCAATATTTACCTAATGTAATATCTTGCTTGTTTGACTATTCTACAACAACTCACAAAAAAGATTGTAACGGAAACGTCATATTTTAAAAATTGCTTCTGCTTCTGTAAATTAACAACTTTCTCCGGGGAAGTCAGTCATTTCTCAAAAAATAATTTGGATTTTCCATACACAATTGTCATCAGCTGACCAAAATTTTTGTGGGGACAAAATAAAAATTATACCTAATAAAAATAACTGGAAAAGAGACATGAAGGGACAATCTCATTTAAAAACGTGATTGTTATTTTCAATCACTGGTGCATTATGGAAGAACGCGTTACGTGTTCATGCGATTTATTGCGCTATTCTTTTGCGTTTTGTTGTTTCTTCAGTTCCTAGTTTTCGTTTCGAATGTTTTTGTTTCTCCTTTTCATTGATTTCGTCAAGAATATATAGAGCACATTATATAGTAATGAAAGTATGTGGGCATTCCGGCGAAAGCGAATAGGAAGCCATTTGAGCTTGGTTCGGAATTCAGAAACATGGTCATACTTGCGTAAGCCATTTGGCTTACGCAAGTATGACCTGATACAGAGATTTTGAAGTCGCTCAAACTTGTCCAATTGGTCTTGGGTGAGATCGAGATAGCTGGCATCAGTATAGTCCAGGATAGGGAGAAGAAGAGATTGTGCTATCGCAATTTTAGTGGTGATAGGAAAAAAGTTACGAAGGCATCTCAGGGAGCCCGCAGACGCAAACAGTTTACGACTGACCTCCTGCAGTTGTTTGGTCCAGGAAAGCGTGCTGTCGATATAAATCCCCAGGTTTTTCACAGTGTGAGCTATAGGAACAATGGTGTTGTTGAAAGAAACCTGGGGAATTGTCGCCGAATCAATCCTAGAGACCGTTCAAGAACTTCCCACAACAGCCAGTTGAGTTTTCGTCGGATTGATTTTCAGCCCAAACTCAGTGCTTCAGTCACCAATTCGAGCCAGGTCCGTATTAATAGTCTCAATAGCGTATGATAACTCGCCGAGAGGGGCTTGAGTATAAATTTGGAGATCATCAGCATAAAGGTGGTAGAAAGAAGATGACGTTGAGTGATAGCATTAATAAATAGTGCGAAAAGTAGAGGAGATAAAACGCCACCCTGCGGCACACCGGCACAGGTATGACACCAAGAAGAGAAAGATTCTTCAATGCAAATACGCTGCCGGCGGCCAAACAGGTAACTATGAAACCAGTCAATTACCGAAGGAGATATGCCAAAAGAGCACAGGGCGCCCAGTAAAATGTCGAAGTCAACCGTATTAAAAGCATTGCTGAAGACAAGTAGAGCAAGTACAGTTAAACCTTCCCATTTTCATGCCTGATCTTATGTCATCCATAATATGCACAAGTGCTGAGGTAGTGTTGTGTCCCGGACGAAAACCAGATTGTAAGGGATTTAGCAGCTTGTGTTTGGAAAGGAACGAGCTGAGTTGATGGTGGACAAGCTTTTCAAGGATTTTGGATAGGAAAGGGAGAATAGAAATAGGACGATAGTCAGAGAAAGATGCAGGATGAGATTTTTTGGGTAGAGGAATAACATGGGCATCTTTCCAGGCTTGAGGGAAGACACCACTGGAAACAGAGAAGTTGACGAAGTGAAGGATAACAGGAAGAATTTCATCAAGGATAGGGTAGGGACGATCATTTTACGGCTAACACAGTCATCAGTCGGTTATAGTCCAGTGAAATTAGACATACCAAAATGCATTAATTCGCATAGAGCTGAAAATTGGTACGAATGTTCGGCACACATATAAATGAAATGTAAAAAGTCCCCATCGATCCCACTCTTAGAAAAAAAAAAATTCAAGTTTGACCTTGAATAAATTTGTTGAGTTTGCAAATATAGGTGTTTTGCGTTTTTTAGCCGAACAGTAAGTTTTATGATAAAAATATGCGAAACAAAATTCTAGATTATGCAACTATCTATAAAAATTGTCTCTACAATTTTTCGCCCAAACGTCACCGTTTCTGAGATGTAATGGTTGAAAAAGTTGTATACTTCATAATATGCACACGTTTCCACGCCACCTGGGAGGTAGTGTGCTTGGCGCGTTTTTTTTGACGTGTTTTCCCCAATAGCCCCAATAGCCTATTCCATAATCTATTGTGATTCTGTTTAATTCAATACTATTCAAAATTATGTAAAAATAACTGGTACTATTGGATATGAGGAAAGCCATGTGAACTCTAAAAAATTTGGTAATATTATCCGTCTCATTCGTAATCATTAGATAATCCTGCTCCCCCTTCTTCTTGTTCGTTTTCATGAAGTGTGACTTGGTAATCAATTGGACCAATAAGACTGGGGTTGGAAGATAATAAACAATACTTTGGCACCAATTCAGACTTTACTTCCACCGGCACTGGAAAAACTCCTCAATACAATTTTTTGCAAAGGATGTAATGCTAAATGCTAAAAAGTAGGATTGTTTTATTCTTTAGCATATACCAGTTGTCAAGGTCAGTCGTTCTCCAATGTTGAATCGCCATCAGAAGAGGATTCGTACGATATCAGTGAGGAAACATCTGATAAATCGCTGTTAGAACAATTTACTTCCACCCAGCAGGAAGAAGATGAACAAGGAGAAGAAGAAGTACACTAGTTAAAACTCTCCAGGCATCTGACCGCCAGACAGCCAGGCGCGGGGTAGTGCGGCGGAGCGCAGAGCAGCACGGCTACGACTGGAGCAGTCGCGCTTGTAGTAGCTTGAGGGCGCGCCGAGCACCGCATGCGAATTTATTCTTATATTGACCGTATGTCAAGGTAGTTAAGGTTTATATTAAATTGTTGTCTTCAATTGCTCTCTGCTGCTCCTCCAGTGGTGTACGCTGGGCCTTAGTTTTATCCCTTAAAATGGTACAGAGTATCATGATGGTATGATTTGCCTTAAATCGGGATTATGGATCGTGAGTAAAACTTGATCATGTCTACCAGATGTGTCAGTCATACATATGTATGTATGACTTCAAAAATGAGACGTCAAACGAAAACAAGGAAGATATATTTGTTTTGGTTATAAAGAAAGGCCCTATATACAAATAAAACATCTTGGTTGGAAATATTTCATCACTGTATTTAAAAATGTAATCATGTTTTAAGGTTTTCCTTTTGTTTGTATTATCAGGTAAATTACTTTTCTGCTATCGGTAAATAAATAAAATATCTATTATTATTTTTTAATAAAACATAATTCCATTTAACTATAATTGCAAATCAGTCTATTGCGGGTGCTTAGTTTACTGGTCCTGAGGAGCATCTTCAACGATAACCACTTCCTCAGCTACGATCTCTTCTTGAGGCATATCTGCAACAAGGACCTCTTCTTGGATCTTCTCCTCGGCTTCGGTATCCTCTGCAGGCACGTACTCAAATTCATAGGGAACAGGCTTTGATAGCTCTTCTTCGTTGATTTCTGCGCTCCATGCGCCGGGGCAGTTGTAATGCCTGTTGGCCCGCAGCCAGTCCCAGCCGGACACGAACGATATCTGGCCCATGAGACCGTGGTCGTCCTGGAAAATAAAGATTAGGTTGAGTTAATGACAATTCTATTTAACGGTAGACGTAAATTCAGCTCCAATCTGATGTTTACCCACCATAATACAAATGAAAAAGTAATTAAATAACAATTGAACTTAGCAGATTACTTATTGCGTGTGAAGCAGAGGTATCTAGGCACTAAGCACCTTAGCAGTGGTGTCTCGTCACATACAAAAAAACCGTGTCGACGTACTGTACTGATTATTGTTTGTACATCGATCGCTTTCGGTTCCGTTCCAAGGATATAGATGGTAATCTATCTATCGCCGTGGAACGGAACCGAACACGATCGATTTACTCAAAATAATCGGTATAATCAGATGAAAAACGCTAGTTACGTCGGCACGGTTTCTTTGTATGGGATGAGGCATCTGTATGCTAGTATTATATTATCTGTGACCTTAGTAAGTTTGACAATAATGTATTGGTAACATTAAATTGTTGTTTTTTTTTTACAATCCCAAACCACTGCAACTCCTGAAAGCCAGAATCAACAGTGGCGCCAATCAGAAAAGCGCCGAGGCAATGAAGCTCGACGAAATCCCGGGGAATTAATTTAACTGTCTTGGATCCCGCAACGAAATTAACCAGAAAAGAATAACGGTGGAGTAGGAAAAATATAAATTTCCACTTCCCTCCATACCAAGCAGGAGACAGAGCAAACAAGGCCAATAGGCACAAAGGGTCGTTTACAACTGGGATTAGCCCAATTGCCTAGCATTACGGATAAAAATTAGTACGAGTATGAATGGGTCCTAACATTGTGAGCTGTTATATTTGATTCCAATAATAGGAATGGCAAAAACGTTAACGTTAATTGTTGTCTATCAACTGTTTGGTTAGGAGAATTCGAGTCACCTCTACATATAAGTATCTTGCTAAAATCATCAATAAAATATTTCGTAATGAAGCCTGATAAATATATCATGCGTTTACTTACGTAGATGGGCAACATGGTGGGTTGTCCGTTGGTGCTGAAACCATATCTGTCGTAGTGCATATTGCTGGCGTATTCATAGGGAAGACCCAAGTTATCCACGATGTTGGTTTCAAACTTCTCGAAGTTGTGTTCCATGCCTGTGGAGATGAACGTAGAAATAATGCTACAGAAATACTATGATGACCAGCACGATTAACCATGTCTTTACTGAATTAATAATCAGTTCTAACAAACACATTCTCGAATATTTAGGAATCAAATTATGTTGCAAATAATATTGCCATAAACACAGAAAGATATGGCAAAGGTTATCAATGAGTTTCAACTTCATATCAGTCTAAATCTTTTTTTTTTCTTCTAATCTTTTCTAATTCTATAAACTTTTGTTGTCTGCGGCACCTTTAATGTTTTCAAATCATTTTCAATACAGGAGAATCCTACGTAATCTTTATCATCATCATCATATCTGCCGAAAGACGTCCACTGCTGGACATAGGCCTCCCCCAAGCGTCGCCACATTGACCGGTCTCGGGCGTCCCGCAACCTTCACCAGGTCATCGGTCCACCTGGTGGGAAGCCTTCCAACGCAACGTCTTCCGGTTCGCGGTCGCCACTCCAGAACCTTTCTGCCCCATCGGCCATCCATTCTGCGAGCAATGTGCCCTGCCCACTGCCACTTAAGTTTGGCAATTCTGCGGACTATGTCGGTAACAACCAGGGTTATTCTTGCGGATCTCTAAATTTCTGATTCGACCACGCAAGGAAACTCCGAGCATAGCCCTCTCCATTGCCCATTGGGTGACTTTAAGCTTTCTGATGAGGCCCATTGGAAGCGACCACGTCTCAGAGCCTTATGTCATCACTGGCAATACACACTGGTCATAGACTTTCGTCTTGAGACACTGTGGTAAGTTGGACGAGAAGATACCGCGCAACTTCCCGAACGCTGCCCAGCCGAGTCGGATTCGACGGTTGACCTCTTTCTCGAAGTTGGCCCTAGCCAACTGGAACATTTGTCCCAGTTAGACATGGTCGCCCAAAACTTCAAAGTCAACTGTAGAGTCTCCGACCTTGATAGGAGTGGGTGTAACATGGGCATTCAACATCACCTTGGTTTTTTCCATGTTCATCCTAAGACCCACTCTTTCGGAAGCTCTACTGAGATCATCGAGCATTGTAGGTACTGAGGAGGAAAGCATTTCTATAAACGGTGGAATACACTAGTACTCTTAGGCCCACCTGCACGAAAAACTTAACTCAGAGTTAGTTGCTAGGTTAAATTGACAATAATGTATGACAAACTGTAATTTAAAATCTGTCTGTACCTACACCATTTAAATTACTTGTCAATTTGAATTAGTTTTTTTACTAAGGATCCTAAAATAACAATAGAACACATATTTACCTGGCCAGACGTTCTCCCACATGATGCGGACGTAGTCGTCCCTGTTGTGAGTGGACTGCATGTGGAAGAAGCCGACGACATGAAGCCACTCGTGGATGATGACGGTGTGCGTGAAGCAGCCGCGGCCGGGGGTATCGCGGGCCAAGTTGAAGGTGTGAATGCCCCATGTGCGCCAGAAGCCAACACTGGCGTAGCAGCCGTCGGATCTACCCTGGAAATTGCAAGAAGAAAGTGATGAAGATCTACAAACAGTTTACACTAGAGGTGTTGATGCATAAAAAGAGTATTTATTTATTTACTAGCTGTGCCCGCTGCTTCGTTCCCGTCAACTGCCTGTCCTACCCTACTTACCTTAATTGCTACCTACCCTACCTACCTACCAATCGTTTTACTTGTCATTCTTCCGCGGTGAATCTACCCCGCCACGCTCCATTCAGAAAATGACGTCAAATGCACAACGCCATCAAATATGGAGTTCGACTGTTCAAGCATCAAAATGCTTGCAGCTAAAGAGTGGAATTCCCTGCCGGAATCTGTGTTTCCCGATAGCTACAATCTAGGGGTCTTTAAGTCAAGAGTGAATAGGTTTCTTCTAGGCAAGCGTGCTCTATCGTCGACCACATCATCGCTTACCATCAGGTGAGATAGTGGTCAAGCGCAAGCCTATAGATCATTAAAAAAAAAAAAAAAAAAAAAAATTTTACTTCATGAACATTTTAAACTCATCTAACTTTTGATAGAGTGAACCGATTGCAATGAAACAAAAACTAAGATGCACAATTTTTATGTATAAAAGTTTAGTGGTTTCAAACATTTTACATGATGCGGGCACAACTAAACAGATAAACAGACAAAAATGCTGGATATGGGTTCTGTGATATTTTTATTGGATTTTTTTTTGATGTACTTTTCGTCTTTTCTACAGATTTATTATATGTATTGATTGATTGGAATGAAGCACATTGCCAAATCACATGCGTTACACATAAACAAAACACTACTGGATACTACTACAGGGGGTGACCATAAGCTCTTAGAGCGATATCAATTTGAGATCGAGTAAGTGACAGATGTATACACGTCAGATACATCTGTCCCTTATTCGATCTCAAATTGATACCGCTCTAAGAGATTATGGTCACCCCCCAGAATCACATGCGTTACACATAAACAAAACACTACTGGACACTACTACAGGAATAATGCAAAAGACAACTAAACCATACAAAACACTCATTGCAATATCGTTGTTGCCGTGAAAGTAAGACCAACTAAAAGAGAGAAGGATTGTGTAAGGTGGGCATTACGCTATCATACCTAGGTTCCTATCTATTATAGAACTATGAACTCTAAAATCATAATTATCTGTGAAGTACATTATCATAGTTCTTTGATCCTATTTGGTTGCAATGGTGGACAAGTCGGCTGTGTGTGTACTACTATTGCTTCGTGTGTACAGCAGAGTTCCCAACAATAATTTTAGAATTCCACATTCACTAAGCATATTCTGAAAATACGCCAAAATTTCGTTGTACTTACTTATTTTATTCCGTCAATAATACCGAGAATATGGTAGAAGCAAAACTGAAGAGCAAAATCACATGATTTCATGGACGGATTTTGATCAGAAAATTAAGAAAATAAATTATTTTATTATAAAATAGACTCGTAGATTTATGATCCTCGATATATGATAGTGGAATAACCCCCTATGGGGTATTACACTGTCATACTTTTAGTACAGATATAGATATGATTGATTTGATTTTTTGATTTTAGATATGATTCTAAATTTTACGCCAGATAACAAAAAAATATATGTCATAAATCTAATTCTTACACTGTCTCTACTATAAAACTCTGGAACGTCCTTCCCCTTGACATAAAAAAGGCTGAGAGTAAATTTTCATTCAAGCGTAGGTTACGGAACTATTACTTGTCCTCTCTTACATAGCTCGTTCTTCGTCATAGTTATTATATTTAAATTTCTGTTTCATTTAGAATATGATATTTATTATAATATTTATTAGTCTATTGTTTTAGAAATTATTTATGTATTTTATTAGTTAGATAGTTTATTAATATCCGCCTTAATTAATGCTCATATATATTTTTTTTGTACCCCTACCACTGTTGTGTTCTTTTTTAAAAACCAAAGGTTGACTGGTAGAGAAGGCCTTGCTGCATTAAGTCCGCCTATGTATCACCATTGTACATAAAGTTTAAATAAATAAATAAATCCGACTTGTACCAAAATGTATGATTATGTAACATGAAAACATGATTTTTTGTTTATGGAGATATTTGGATAGTTTAAGGTTACACTAGTCAAAAATTCTTCCATACAAACGTAGTTTGGAAATTATGCCACTGTTTGACGATGTACGTTCAAAATAAAAAGTGATATAAATTTGTCTCATCATTATCTAGCCCTGTATGGAAGCAAAAAAGAAAAAAAAAGGTATTATTTGAAAGTTCTGAGCGTCGAAAGTTTCACATTTCGACACTAATTTTAACGCATTTTTGGGCGCAAATAAATACCATAAGAAGACGGAAAATTGCAAAACGGTCTCCATACAGGGATAGATTAGTAGTTCAACAATGCAAATAATTTTATTTTGTACAGATAGATTTAGTCGTTTTTTCATGATATCTAGACTGCCAAAGGTCTGTTTATAAAATTTCGCGCGCTCGGTTTCGTCCTAAATCATTATCCATTTCGCTATAAATTTGCAAAGGTGTGTGTTGGTACGCGAACTAGCTTCCTACTGCTCATCACAGCATCTATCTCTTCCGCACGTGTTGTCGGTTGATATAAAATTAATTTAATTTAATTTAATTTAAATTTAATTTTAACCCCGCGCACAAAATAGTTCGTGCTGTCGACTAGTGTACCCTTAAGGTTACACTAGTCGAAAATTCATCCATACAAGCGAAGTCTAGGGATTATTCCACTGTTTGACGATGTACGTTCAAAATAAAAAGTGATATCAATTTGTCTTATCATTATCTAGCCCTGTATGGAAGAAAAAAAAAAAAAAAAAAAATTTTTGAAAGTTATGAGCGTCGAAAGTTCCACATTTCGACACTAATTTTAACGCATTTTTGGGCGCAAATAAATACCATAACAAGAAGGAAAATTGCAAAACGGTCCACATACAGGGATAGATTAGTAGTTCAACAATGCAAATAATTTTATTTTGAACAGATAGATTTAGTCGTTTTTTCATGATATCTAGACTGCCAAAGGTCTGTTTATAAAATTTCGCACGCTCGGTTTCGTCCTAAATCATTATCCATTTCGCTACAAACTTGCAAAAGTGTGTGTTCGTACGCGAACTAGCATCCTGCTGCTCATCACAGCATCTATATCTTCCGCACGTGTTGTAAAATGCATTTTAACCCCGCGCACAAAATACTTCGTGACGTCGACTAAGCCCTCCCGCAGACGTTGTTGTATTATGAGAAAGAAGATGTATTTGAAGGAAAATATTCCACGAACTTTTGGACCTTCCCTCTTAAATCTGTAGTTCAACCATTTGTCGCATCGCGCCTGTCTGCGAGAGGCAGGCATGTAATTACAGTATATATAACTTACAGTGATCAAGACGAAGTTGAAGTCCCACAACTCACGGCGACGGAAGCGAATGCAGGTCCTAGCGCTAATCTCATTCATTGCGGCGTAGATGGCGTTGATTTGCTCCTGTGCTGGAATGCAGACAAGTATCGTTAGGGTGTGTAGTTGGATGTTTAACTACCAGTGGCATTACTATAAGTTCTCTATGTCCACATAATATACTCTTAAAAGGGGCAATATAAATTAAAATATGGTTCAGGATTATTAATACATTAGGATAAATATAAATATGCAAGTGTTAGTAGTAATGTGATCGCTTTTTATACTTATATGATTTGTTGATGTAAAGAAATCTTATGCAATTTTTTTTTTATTGTTTGATAGCCTAAGATCCCACTGCAAAAATCTGGCGATATATTTTTTTGTATAAATCTTCATGAGTTTGATAGTAGAATAGATATTGCCAGGCAACCCTGCAGTAATCTATCAATAACTTACATAACAATTAAGTCTTATCAAAAACAAAATAGCATGATAGCACGTACTATCATGGTATATTATGTTTTATGTTTATTGAATCTGATGATTTGTAGAAAGGTCAAGGAACTTCAATAGTAGATTATTGCATCGAGCACAAAGTAATTTATTATTGCACCGAGTGCCTGATTTAGAGCCCGAGCGTTAGCGAGGGCTCTAATCTAACAGGCACGAGGGCAATATAAATTACTTAAGGCGAGGTGCATAATCTACTTTTCTTTCAATTAAAAATATTGTCAAGCAAAATTAACAAAGTTCCCGCCAAATCACTTTTTTAAATTTCTTTCATTTTTAAATCAGAGCTAGCAGCAATCATTTTTTAAATTTAGAACAAGTAGGATAGAAACGAATAATACGTACGTAAAAAAAAAGTATTGATATCGGCTGGCTGAATAGAGTTAATCCATTGAGATTGGCACCTTTTGGTGCTACTAAAAAAAAACTGTGCAATAATGAGATTTCATACATTTTTATTGCTCTAGAGCATTAAAGACTCGCTTTGTACTGAGTTTTTAGTGTGATTGTGATGAAATTAAAGCATAGTTGGAAGAAAAAATATTAATTTATTTACAAAAAGTAAATAAGGTCGAATTTCCACTAGCAAGGCCAACAGGCACAAAGGGTCGGTTGCAACTGGGATAAGCTCAGTTGCCTAGCACCACGAATAAAAATTATCATTAATATTAAAGGGTCTTAACAAATTTGATTCCAATAATAGGAATGGGAAAAACGCTTCAACTCACGGCAATTTGTTCTAGTTTCTACAAGGTCCGTATAGTACACAACTCTAGATACAGCCTGTAAATTATCCAACATAATATTGCGTTCATTCTGCCTAAGAAAACACTCCCATAAGATATGATGTGCAGATTATACATATCCAACCATCGATCCATATCGATATCGATTGTTCCAGTGTAACCGGATGCAGCTCGGTACCAGTATTCTACATGGAATGACAGGGTCCGTGCCTACTCGACCCGATGGGTCCGTGCCCACTCGACCCTATGGGTCCGTGCCCACTCGACACGATGGATCCATGCCCACTCGTCCCGATGGGTCCGAGCCCCCTCGACACGATGGGTCCGTGCCCACTCGACCCGATTAGACTCAACCCGAAGAATAATACCTGCACATTTCTATTTCAAAAGGCGTAACTAAAAACATCGATGTATAGTCAGCAAAAGTGTTGATTTAAAGCTTGCACCACAGAGAATGTAAAATTTAAATAATTTTGGATAAATAAATCAATAATTAAACAAGTAAGTACTTATTTTAGTATAGTATATGCTTTGTACTTTGTAGTAAAAATCACTGATTATTGTTGAATATCATTACAATCTTATAGCTTGTGGCACGGTGGTATTTATTGGATCAGTCTTTATACACATGATTTTAATTATTAGGTTAACAAGTAGATACTAACTTCTATAATATATAAATTGTAGTTCTAAAAACTAAAAAACACGCTTTAATGGTAAGGATAATGGGACAAACTGTTTAAATTATTGCATTGTCATCGGTCCTTGATAAGTGTGCAAAGTTTCAAATCAATCCAACGTTTTGAAGTGGGTGAAGATCACGTTCAAAGATTCCGTTACATTGATACATTGTTACATTGATACATTGATACATAGATACATAGATACATACATACCAAGCTAATAAAAGCGTGTTAAAAAAATATGGTTTACTAAATTATCTTTAAAATAATAAACATTAGGTATCTTAAAGAATACGGTATAGAAAATTAATAAGTTATTTATAATTATATATCACTTTGCTTGACTGTACAAATGGCACTGAATTGGTAGTAAAACTTCTGGTATTATTTTTCGGGTCGAGTCTAATCGGGTTGAGTGGGTATGGACCCGAGGGATTGCCTACCTGACCTGCACAATCCAGTAACTGGATAACTGACATGATTGCCCTTGGCCACACTAGTAACAGATTTCCTAACTTCTTACAGTCTGTAATACTATCAAATATCATCTACAAATGACTGTGCAGAGAGCTTAACGTGCTTTTCGAGCCACGGAGGAATACTGCAATGTAAACATGGTCACCCATCTACAGATCGACCTCGGCAAGCGTTGCTTAACCTTGAAGCGACGGGTCGATACCCTGGCTGTTTAAATTTAGCCAAGAGCTCCTACATGTATCTCAGAATGTAAAAGATGACTTACTGAATCCAATGCTGAACTGGTAGACGATGGTGTTGGAAGGCCACTTGGTGTTCGGCCAGATGTAAGCGTTCCTGCCCTCGGCGTACTGGCTCACCAGCATCTCAGCTTGCTCATCATTGAGGATGATGTCTCCCTGGAACTTGCCGCTGTTCTCCCAGACTGATGCCTTGGGGTTGGCGAGCATGCGGGATTCTAACCTGATGCCATCCTCTGTTGAGAAAGAAAAAAATAAGTGAGAAATATTGTATTAAGTTAGTAAAGTTGTTGAACTATTTACATACACTTTTTGCAAGGACAGTCTGCCTGAAAGTCTTAAGAAACTAAAGGGAGCAAAAAATAGAGTCTATGCGATTTAATACCCAGACATGAAATCCTCCTGAATCCTCTTTTCAGCTTTAGGAGTTAAAATTTACGAATGAAAGTATCACTAACGTATCCGCCGATTTCTGAATTAATATTTGAAGTTGAGTATTTGTCAACTCCTACTACTCTAGCCAGCAAGGGTTTAACATGTTCTTCTTCTTAACTTCAATTTCTCCATACCTATAAAGTTTATTTATTATTTCTATTAGTCTACTATTTATCTTAGTTTTTTATTTATTTTGATTAGAGCAGTGGTGGCTCAGTGGTATCGGCCGCGACTTACAAGTTGTAGGTCGTAGATTCGAGCCCAGGCGAGCGCTTTACTTTGTTTAATTTATTTCGTCACCACTGCTCTCAAAACGGTGAAGGAAAACATCGTGAGGAAACCGGCATGTCCTAGAATCAAAACATTCGAAGACATGTGACATGCACCAACCCGCACTGGGCCGGCGTGGTGGATTACGGCCCATTCCCTCTCACAGAGAGGAGGCCTGTGTCCCAGATGTGGGAACATTTATAGGCTGATGATGTGATGTGTCTACTATTAGTCTATTTCGATCCGATCGCAACAGAAGCTCTCAAAATGGAATATTTTTTTACGTTTTTGCAACATTTTTCATTTATGCTCCGCTCCTATTGGCCGTAGCGTGATGTTATGTAACCTTCCTCGATAAATGGACTATCCAACACAAAAATAATTTTTCTATTCCAACCAGTAGTTCCCGGATTAGCGCGTTCAAACAAACAAACAAACTCTTCAGCTTTATAATATTATATAGTATAGATATAGATTATTTCGTGATAATAATTATGAGTAATTATTATCATGTTTACTAAATAAAAGATTGGTGATGCGTGCATTTTGATGGTTGGTAACTTTATCCCCTGATAGGCTAGTTGGCTCATTGATTGTCCACATGGTACTGTAAAAGCATCATTGCTTAAAATCATGTGAGATAGTTGGTCAAGCGCGAGCTTATCTATACTTCGATACTAATATTATAAAGAGCAATGATTTGTATTTTTTTATGTAACGAATAAACTAAAAAACTACTGGACCGATTTCAAAAATTCTTTCACCGTTGTGAAACTACACTATCCCTGGGAGACACAGGCTACTTTTTATCCCTGTATTCCCACGAGAACGGGAACTACGCGGGTGAAACTGCGAGACACCGCTATCGCTAGTCTATAATAAGGCCTTTTTTAGGGTTCCGTACCCAAATAAAAAAAAAACTGTCTGTCTGTCCGTCTGTCACCAGGCTGTATCTCATGAACGGTGATAGCTAGATAGTTTAAATTTTCACACATGATGTATTTCTGTTGCCGCTATAACAACAAATACTAAAAACAGAATAAAATTAAAAGTTAACTGGGGTTCCCATACAACAAACGTGTTTTTTTGCTAAATAATGGTACGGAACCCTTCGTGCGTTTTTTTTATAGACTAGCGGACGCCTCGCAGTAGAACTACGGTAAACCTAGAATTTACTGGTACGACTTTCGGGCTTTTACCAGCAATCACAGAGTAAATCTTAGGGTTACCTTAGAGCCTGGTAAATGTTGATAAATTGTAATGTTTATGATACATAATGATGAGAACAATTTAAGGTTACACTAGTCGACGGCACGAACTATTTTGTGCGCGAGGTTATGCATTTTTTATCAACCGACAACACGTGCGGAAGAGATTGATGCTGTGATGAGCAGTAGGAAGCTAGTTCGCGTACGAATACACACTTTTGCAAATTTGTAGCGAAATAGATAATCATTTAGGACGAAACCGAGCGCGCGAAATTTTATAAACAGGCCTTTGGGAGTCTGGATATCATGAAAAAACGACTAAACGTATCTGTTCAAAATAAAATTATTTGCTTTGTTGAACTACTAATCTATACCTGTTTGGTGGCCGTTTTGCAATTTTCCGTCTTCTTATGGTATTTGTTTGCGCCCAAAAATGCGTTAAAATTTGTGTCGAAATGTGGAACTTTCGATGCTCATAACTTTGAAATATTTTCTTTTTATACTTTTTTACTTCCATATAGGGCTAGGTAATGATGAGACAAATTGATATCACGTTTTATTTTGAACGTACATCGTCAAACAGTGGAATTATCCCTAGACTACGTTTGTATGGAAGAATTTTCGACTAGTGTAACCTTAAGGAATGATTGACTGTACAGGATGGCCAAAAAGTCGTAGATCCAACGCAACTAGAGGTTAGATGGGGTCATCAGCTGCAAAAAATTGTGCTACGGGAGGTCTTTGAGGTCAAACCCTGCAGAGTTTTTAGGACCCCTATTAAATGCGCCAAAATTTGTAATACAGGGTCAATTTTCGGTAGAGTACTTTTTTTTCACCGAGGGGTCCGAACTAAATAAAAAGTTATGAAAAGAGATTTTTTTCTGAAACCTTAATATTATCTTCAACACACTCAATAAACAACCTTAAATAGCATTTCTAACGCAAGGAGTCATCAGTACCAATCTAGTGAAAATTATAAAAAAGATACAGAATGTAGATTTTTTCGAACTTTAATAAGAATCAGTAAAAAAACCGGCCCAGTGCGAATCGGACTCGCGCACGAAGAGTTCCGTACCATTATCGCAAAAAACGGTAAAAAAATCACGTTTTTTGTATGGGCGCTTCCCTTAAATATTTATTTTATTCTGTTTTTAGTATTTGTTGTTATAGCGGCAACAGAAATACATCATCTGTGAAAATTTTAACTGTCTAGCTATCACGGTTCATGAGATACAGCCTGGTGACAGACGGACACATAGACAGACGGATCGCGGAGTCTCAGTAATAGGGTCCCGTTTTTACCCTTTGGGTACGGAACCCTAAAAAGACAATTTTCTCATAAAAACACAATATAGGGTTGACTGCCCTGCAGAGTTATAATTTATATTGTGTAAGGACCTCCCGTAGAACAATTTTTGCAGTTGATGGCCTGAAAAATAACTTTATTTTTAGAAGTCGGTGTCCATATCGAAAAAAATTGGTACCTACCAAAGACACGACTACCAAAAATGAAGTTATTTACACTTTATAGTTTCCTATTTGGAAGTTGGTAGTATTTTTTGTAAAAAAGTTTTTTTGGAAGCTTAGTCTTTAGGGTTCCGTACCCAAAGGGTAAAAACGGGACCCTATAGCTAAGACTCCGCGATCCGTCTGTCTGTCTGTCTGTCTGTCCGTCTGTCACCAGGCTGTATCTCATGAACCGTGATAGCTAGACAGTTGAAATTTCCACAGATGATGTATTTCTGTTGTCGCTATAACAACAAATACTAAAAACAGAATAAAATAAATATTTAAGTGGGGCTCCCATACAACAAACGTGATTTTTTTGCCGTTTTTTGCGATAATGGTACGGAATCCTTCGTGCGCAAGTCCGACTCGCACTTGGCTGATTTTTGTATAACATAAAAGCAAAGTAGAATTCGCGTGAAGTGAAACCGTCGACCAAAGGGCGCTGAAAGATAATCTTGCTGTACCCTGATCAAGGGCTAGCGCCGGCGGCACTGGCAACATAAAACGTGTACTCATTACCTACGCATAATATACACCTAGCGCCAGCAAAATAGTCGCCTAGTATTGCCGACTATTTAGTCTAAAGGTAAGTAGAACACCTACTTAAGGCGCCTCCCCGAGCAAAACGCCGCGCTAGTCGTTTTTGTGCAGTTTCTAAGAGCTATCATCTACTCTTTATTTAAAAAGAAAAGCGCCGTTGCGCATAAAAAAATATTGTATGATAGCGTAAATTGGATTTAAAAGAGGGGAGAGGTCATACTTTCAAAGGAAATAAAAATTATCCATTTATTTTGTGGGGTTTTTGCTTTTTCTTTGATTTTCTGTTCGTTCCACACAATCCACACCACCAGCACAGAAACAGTACAATAGTCTTCAAAAAGATTTCTTGAGCGTGCAGGTATCCGAAGACTACTGAACACGAACTCAACGCAATGATAAGTTATTAATTAGCACAACAAACTCAACAAATATCAACGCAAAAACAAAAGTTCGCTGCCGCGCCGACACGATGCTTTGTTTGGCACCTAGTTCTAGTTTGACTTGACATTTCACAATGACATTTTTGATAGTTGACAGTTCACATTTCATTTACATCGCCTGTGGTAGTGTTACCAACAATTAATCTAAGTCACCCTGACCATAAGTGATTTGTTAATTAGAGAAAGATTTTTAATTAGTAAAGTTATATCATTTTAATTATGTTATATATAAATAAAAATATTAATAAAGCGGGCAATGCCATAATTGAAATGATTTTAAAACTCAGCGTCTGCCCTTACACTATTAGTAGCACCGATTATGGAGAGGTTCATAAAATGGCAACACTGTTTTCACTAAAGTACGCCATTAAAATAAGATCGAATTAATAACTAATTAAACACAAAATATTAACCCCACATACGATTTCGATCAAGTTAAATGAGAAAACTTTAAAAAAAATATATAATTTATGAGTATATTTTTGTGGCTATACTCTTTTATTATAAAGCGATACTGATTTTGGTCATTCTCCTTTCTACATAATATTGATTCTAAAATAGTAGTATACTTTTTTTTAAAGAGGTATGTTTCACTAATCTCCTTCCAACAAAACCATAAAAATGTGAAATAATTATTGATAGCATGCATCTCCTCGTAAAGTGTTAATTAATATTTTTTTGTACTAACACTAATGGATAGACAATTTGATAACGAACATTTTGAAGTTTCTTTTTTCAAAGACCAATATTCGATTTTATAAAGATTTTATTCTAAAATCTGTGCGTATTCACTACCGTAATTCATGCGCCACCAGTGCCGCTAGGCCAATAGGAATGCTCATATCTCATTCTGATTTTTTGGTCAGGGTACGGCCTTAAGACAACACCACCAGATTTAAATAAACACTAACCTTGTCTGCTCTTCTCCAGGAAAGCCTTGAATGATTCAATATCACTCCTGGACCGGCTGACTGGAGGACCAGCCAACGCACACCCTATCACCGACAGCAACACCAAGGAAGACCACATTTTGCTCTTTCATCCAAACAAAGAACTTCAACCTTATATATTATATTTATTATCTTGGGAACTCGACTAAGATAATGAGATAAATCGAATTAGGTGATAAATCGATTTTTTTAGACAAGATAAATGATAAATGATTTTATTTCTGTAAGTTGGTTTGTACAAACACTTTTACATGTCAATCATATTTTTAAAACTAGATGAGGTCGGCGTTTCCTATCTGACTACTCTGAGAAGGAAGGCCGAAACAAACTCAGAGGTCACAGTCTCTTTTAAAGTCCAGACAAAACAAAAATCTTGGTTGGATCATGTGAAGACCATGTAGATTGATGTCTGAAATGGTCTTTAGAGGCAAGAACCAGCCAGATTGAGTGGACCTGTCCAGTCAGTGCACGCATTTGTCAATAACCGAGCAGCTCAACACAGAATTTAAGGAGCTCAACGATTCGACGAACAATACCAAAGAAAGGACATTCGGGTAGGCCGCATAAACTACTCAAACTGCCACACCACGATTAAAAACTAAGATAAATAAAAATAAAAAAAAAATGGTCCACATAGTCTTCACATGAACAATAATTAAAATAAAATAATATAATACTTTAAAAATACAATATTTTTGCCATTGCAAGAAAACCAAAAAAAAAATACAACAAAATTCACGGTGGAAAATATAAAAGATCTAAATTAATTTTTAATTGGAGCAGCTCAATCCCAAGCCTTTTTGTCCTCAACGTAATCTTTAATGGTATAAAACGCTTTCTGGCACAACTGACGTTTATTGAATGATTTGAATTTATTAAGACTTAGAACTTGTACGTGGCTTGGAAGCTTATTATATCTATCAATACACAACCCCAACAGTCTTTCGCCCCTATCATTTCGGACCCCTAGTCCGTGCTTCCCCACCACGTTACTGATGTGATCGTCTGCACTTGTACTACCGGTTTTCGCGTTCCAATCACCGATTATCATAGTTATTTCCCGATTTGGTATTGAACTAAGTGTATCCAATAGATTGGCATAAAACCCATCGATAGTGCTTTCATCAGATAGCTTAGTGGGAGCATAAACCTTGATCACATTAACAATGAAAGGCTTGGTGTTCAGCTTCAGCGTTATGATCCTGTCCGATACAGGGTTGTACCCAAGGACGAATCTATTAATATGTGGTGTCAAGATAAAGGCGACACCGTTTCGGCTCTCACTCTCAGGTCCTGAGAAGTACATGGTGTTACCAGAGCTGGTCTTGAAGTACCCTTGTCCTCTCATGTGGGTCTCGGAGACACCAAGGAGAGTACAGCAGCTGGTGTGCCTCCATTTCATTCGCCACGATAGTCAGCTTCCCATGTGCAAGCAGTCCTCTCACGTTCCAGGTGCCCACTCTATGTTGAGTGCGAATTGTCATGTTCTCAGCAGGCCGTTCGTTGCTAGTTGAAAGTTTATCCACATCTCCAGTCGCACGATCCTTCGCATCGGAAACCTCATCATCATCGGTAGCAGATTTCACACCTACCAGCCCGGGTACTGGCAGGCGCCGAGCGTCAGTCGGATCGCATGACAAATCGCATTCCTTATTCGTATTTGAATCCATAATTAGGTTTTCTTGGGAGATTAATTATGGTGGATTCCGGAGTCCTTCCACATCAGTATTTTTGAGGGGATTTAATTCATCAAGGCCACTGAGCGCCGTTCTGAATGATGCCACGAAGATGACAGGTTATTTACCGCCGCCCGAGGCTCGGCGTTGACATTTTGTGGTAGGTCTTGTCTTGTCCTGACCAACCCTCCTCCTTTTTCATCCGGGCGTGCGACCGGCTTTGGCGGAGTTAAACGACTTAAAGACCTAAGACCAGAAATTAAGTTTTTGTTTTTTTTTTACCTATATAACGATGTCTGAATTATAAAAATTCGTCAAGTGGTTTGAAGGATACGAGATAAAAAAGAATATTACATACATACAAACATACAAGGTACGCGCGAAAAACATAACCCTTTCTTTGTAGCCGGGTAAAAAGACGGGTATCAAATTTCGGACACCTTGTCTATTACCATAGGAAGCAATAAAAATGAGGAAAAAGATTAGAAAAAGAGCAAGACCGATTTTTTATGGATAAGATTGGCCACCTTGATTAGTTAATAAAGATTATCTCGATTATTATGAATAAGATTATTATGATGCTTACTACTCGTATTAATTACTCTTTATCATTATAACAATACTAGCTTTTGCCCGCGGCTTCGCACGCGTAGACTACATGTTTCTCCTTACCTTATTTTAACAGTATGTAGAGAAAAGTAAAAAATAATGATGATAAAAATAATGTAAAGTGAAAGTGTTTCTTAAGACAGACTTATACTTACCTACTTCATCATCAATACGCTCTAACCTTGTGCCGTCCCTATCCCTTCACTATTTCTGTGTTTATCCATGACTAATAATAAGTAATCATAATCATAAGTAAGTAATTAAATTAAAGTATTTCCTTATAAACAACATTTGGATTTCGATGTTGGCGCCAATATCACCAGACTATTTGATGAGCTAACACATGAACACGCTACATAGAACTGTCGTAGGCATCGACGCCGACTCCTCCAAGCTGTCTAGCTCGCTGAGGTCGACTTCGAGCTCCTGAAACACATCGGGAGATGTGACACGCGGAGCCACTTCCGGGGTGGTGACGACAGTAGACACTTTTGAGAACTTGGCACAGCTCGATAGCATCTTAGCTCGTTTGAGCCGCTATGCCCTTAGCGGCTCCTTCCCACACACTTCACAATAGCTCCATTTGGGAGCTAGGATGTGTTTGCACATAAGACACCTCTCTAGTTCTCCCAGGAGCTCGTCGTATGACTGACTACATAGCCTACATTTATCTGAAAAATCCGTTGAGAATTGCCGTACTTACGATAATAATAATACCGAAACAAAAACAAATAGGTTCTTATGACGTCCAAGCAGAGGTTTTGGTTGAATGTGGCCAATTTAGCATCTTAAACTTATATAACTTGATCATTTATAACTAGGCTGCTTTATGAAATTATAGGTTAACCTATTAACTAACTATTAATATATTAACCTAACCATAATAAGTTTATACTTAACTATCACAACATTTATAAAGAGAAACCATCTTACCATTAAGAGTACACTAGTCGACGGCACGAACTATTTTGTGAACGGGGTTAAAATGCATTTTATTTCATGTGCATAACTCCAGCTTCCTCGTATGTGGTAGAATAATTCTATTCTATTCTTATAAAGGCATAATAGCAGCAATCAAAGTTACGAGTCTTAATTTAGCTGCCACAAAAATTTCGTTAATATAAGTCGTTTAGTATGTGTTAGCTGGAGTGACGTCACCCCAGCTTCCTCATTCAATACAGGCAAACCAGTTAGGGTTTTCATAGTTTCAGCACTTTTTAAGTATTATCGTTCAGTTATTTCCTTCCATGTGCAGCTATTATGCCTTATTTTTTTTGACTATAGTCCAAAACCCTAACCTCACTGGTTTGCCTGTATTGAATGAGGAAGCTGGGAATTACAGTAGTGAATAAGCCCAGATTTTAGAATAAAATCTTTATAAAATCGAATATTAGTCTTTTGAAAAAAATTAAACCTACAAAATGTTCGTTATCAAATTGTCTATCCATTAGTGTTAGTACAAAAAATAATTAATGAATACTTTACGAGGAGATGCATGCTATCAATAATTATTTCTCTATTTTTAGGTTTTTTTGGGAGGAGATTAGTGATACGTACTTTAAAAAAAAGAGTACTACCATTTTAGAATCAACATTATGTATAAATATAATGTATTTTTATTAATTGATATTTCTTTTTAAATAAAGAGTAGATCTCATCTTGCCAAGCCTTTTTCCCAACTATATTGGGGTCGGCTTCCAGTCTTACCGGATTCAGCTAAGTACCAGTGTTTTACATGGAGCGACTGCCTATCTGACCTCCACAATCCAGTAACTGGGTAACACGGTACCCCTGGGCGAGACTGGTGTCAGATCTCAAGCTTCTGACTACCCGTAATGACTGTCAAAGATCTTCAAATGACAGCCGGGACCAGCGGCTTAACGTGGTTTCCGAGACACGGAGGAAACTCGGTATGTTGAAATTAAATAAATAGTAGATAGCTCTTAAAACTGCACAAAAACGACTAGCGCGGCGTTTTGCTCGGGGATGCGCCTTAAATGAGTTCAGAGACTGTTTTACATTTATCACTAAATAGTTAGGATGTATTTCTAACACTGAGATGGACATTAAGTTGAGTGAAACTACACAGGTGGTTTATAGACCGTATCGCATGCCTTTTACGGAACGGAACGTAGTTCGTGATATAGTTCAGGAACTTGAGGACTCTGACATAGTTAGACCATCGACTTCAAACTATGCTTCTCCTTTTCTTCTTGTGAAGTAGAAGTCGGGCTAGCATAGACTGTGTATTGACTATAGGGCTCTCAATAAAAAAAAACCATTAAGGAGCATTATCCTATCCCTAGAGTTGACGATCAACTAGATAATTGGTACGGTTACAAATACTATACAACTTTAGACCTTACGTCAGGTTATTACCAAGTAAGTATGTCCGAAGCCTCAAAACACTTGACAGCGTTCATCACAGAACAAAAAAAACGCCTTCTGTTCTGTGGCTTTCATAACACCTGACGGGCACTATGAGTTTAGCAGATTGCCTTCCGGACTTGTCAACGCACCGATGAGACGGTTTATTAAAAAGTATGTCGATTCTTGTCTGCAATGTGCCCACTCAAAAATACCAGCTGGTAGAAAAGCGGGTGAACTTCACCCGATACTCAAAATAGATTGCCAAGAAGAGGGAAAAACACCGCTGGATAGGGAATGATTAAGGATATGGCAGATGATAGGAAGGATTTCGTCGAGGATAGGGAGTATCATCTTGCGACTGATGCAGTCACTACCAACAGCATTAGACGAGATAGATTCTATGCTCTTTTTAACATCACAATCGGAGAACTGATTAAAGACGAATGGCGAATAATCAGGAGTGGGAAGAGACGAAAGATCATTCAACGTTTTTGCTTTGATATTACCATTGAAGTTAGAGGAAGTAGAAAAATGTTGATTAAGTAATTCAAGATCTATATCTTTAGCAATAGAGTCTTGGCGCGATTTCCCCACTCCCATTGATCTAAGAAATTTCAAGACTTTAGCTGGGTCACCGTTTTCAACGGACTTATGAATGTGGCGGCGTTGAGCATCCCTACACACCCGGTTGCTGCGATTGCGGATTGCAACATATTTCTCACGAGTAAAAGAATTTGGTCTGCTTTTAAATCTTGTTCTAGCTGCTGCTTTCCGCTTCAGTAAGTCTTTTAGGTCATCTGTAAGCCACGGCGCCGGCAGGTGTTTAATTTTTACAGGTCGAACAGGGGCATGGACGTCGTACAGCTGGAGAAGCTTGTCATTGAGTAGACTGACTTTGACATCAATCGACTCAGTGCCAATGACATCAGACCAGTCAATGCTGCCAGCATCCCCACGGAGGCTCTCAAGGTCCATACCACCAAAACTACGCCGGAGGAGTATCTTAGGTTTAGCCTTCGGAGGGCGAATTTTATAGGAAAGGAATAGAAGATCATGGTAGGAGAAGGCATCAGCTGTACATTGCCCATGCTGAGAACAAGCATGTTGATGCATTGATATGCTGAGTAGAAGAAACAAGTATGAGATCAAGAAGTGAAGGAGTACAGTTAGGAAAATGATGATTGGCACCTAAGGGAAGAAGGGACAAATTGCAAGAATGTGATATAGAATGGAGAGAGGAAGATCTTGAATCCTGTTTGAGAAGACAAGTGTTGAAGTCCCCCATTATAATAGTGTGACTGTAAGAAGGAATTATGTTAACGAGGAGATTTTCAAAAGAAGAAAAATAGTCGATACGTAAAGAGGGGCAATAATAGACACCAAGCAGAATCTTCGAATGATGAAGATTGACTTCCAAAAAGAGATGCTCGCCAGCGTTCTGCGGCGGTGGCTGTGATGACATATGAACAATTGAGAAAGGAATGTTAGCGCGAAGATATATGGCAACACCGCCACCACCGCAGCCCGTGCGATCATTTCTAATTAGTTGGTATCCGGGTAAAGAGTAGGAAGTGGATGGAAGGCATGGCTTTAGCCATGATTCAGAAACAAGGATTGCATGAATGTTCTTACAGTCAAGATTAGCCAGCATGTCATGGTAATGAGCCGGAATACTTTGGGCATTAATATGGACTACATTAAGATTCCTTGGAACATCGGAGAACTGAGACTCAAGGGTGTCAGCAAGTGACGGGATACTGGTAAAGCTGTCACTGTCACTATACGCTGATAAAAAACTGTCATTATCACTGTCCACCATTAACACGAAGAAAAAAAAATAAAAGAAACGGTTTGATAAAGGTAGAAATAAAGTTACTTTCAAAATCAGTGATTTAGTTAGGGTTGAAAGAGAAATCCCGTCGACTGGGCAAAGTAGATAAGAGTAGATTAGTCCTTAAACAAAGTCAAAGTCAAATATATTTATTTCAACTAGGCCAGTAAGCGGCACTTTTGAACGTCATACATATTATATATGAATTAAAATTTACAAGTAGTAAAAGTTGATGCTACCGTGCATTCGGAAAATTTGCTTGTTATGGAGAAGAATGCACAAGAAACTCCATACTTACTCTTTTTAAAAAATAGGTGATTTACAATATTTACATAAGTACATACATTAATAAATACATATATGTGAGGACGATGCTCCCAAAATTAGCACTACACACTATACTACGTACATGTTTAAAGTAATAAAAGCATTAACAGATAAATTGATAAAATTGATAATAAATAGGAACATGGTTCTCACATACTTACAAATATTGCAAACATACGTGAAAACTTCGTGACCTTTATCGCGCTGACTTCGTGGTCTTTGACAATGGCCGGTATAAAATGGAGAATACCCCACTGTCAATAGAAACTTTACTGGGGTGTTTACTGTTGATAAAATTCATCCATGGTTAGTCTTTAATAGGAATATTGACAGTGATAGTGACTCAATTTCTGAAAATAATGAAGATTAGAAAATTGCTCTTTTAATTGGATGATGGTAGAAAAACACAAAATAATTTAGATACTAGTAAAATCTTAAATAAGGTACTTATTGCTCAAATTAAGAGAAGATTGATTTGAATAGAATGATTAATAATAATAATAAAGCTTTTATTGATTCCCTATAAGGAAACATTTGGCATTATTAATATCTATCATTTCAACTAATCAGCGATAAAATCATAAAATTGCACACAGCCTATGACAAAAACATTAATCATTCTAATTACATAACATAACAATCTCAAAGATATCGTAAATAAGTACTATTACAATCAATAATTACATGATTCTTTTTGTATTTTAAAGGTACAGAATAAGTAATAAGAATAATATTATACTTATATTAAAATCATAATAATGGATGAATAAATTACGCTCTCAACTAGGGTTTTGTTGGCGTGTTGTGGACATGAAGGGGCAGCGCCGCAGCATCATGTTTGAATTGCGGTGGATAAGTTTAGGCCACCGTAGTTCCTTCAATGCCTATAGCATTGTTGGCGTGCTGTGGACCTGAAGGGGCCACCGCATGTTCGAATTGCGGTGGATAAGTTGACCTGTTGAGGCCACTGTAGTTCCTGCAAAGCTTGTTGTGCGTGTGTAATCATATCGGTATTTAATAATATAAAATACAACGCAAGTCACAAAATGTGTTTTCAATGAAAAATGTGTAAATACTGCATTTTGAAACAAGCCAATTTAAAAATAAGTAATTAACAGTAGATAACAGTTAGTTTTACATAATTTGTAAAATGTCTCAAATTTTCAATTCTTCATTAGTTATTTTTAGATAGTTTAATAAGTAATATTTTTCAACGGGACGTGTAAGTGTCAGGCAAGGCAGACTGTAAGCATTTTAGTGTAATTAAATACTACTTGTACCTATTTAGTTAGATCAGTGTGTTTCAACCTTTTTCATGACACGACCCCCATAGTATGAAAAAATTATTTTGAGACTCCCTTTTTCCCTTCCCTTTTTTTCAATCGACATAAAAAATTATGAGGTTCTCATTTCGATTGTATGTTTATTTTTAAATTTTTGTATGTTTGTTACACAATTACTCCGCCGATTGTTGACCGATTTTGAAAATTATTTTTGTGCTTGAAAGGGTATACTCCCAGCCGGTCCCATTGACACTAAGCCAGAATCTGATGGTATCCCATGGAAATCGAGGAAACTTCTCAAATATTATAGGCATACATATAGCGATGTTGGTATTTTATATTTTTCATCAACAATGCAATCATTTGCACAAAGAATGTATCATTTTGTGAAGTGGAACTGATGAAGAAGACCACAGATGGCCATTGGAACTGATAAGGGTGTCACGACTATAAGTTTTTTTTTTTTTTTTTTTTTATCTTATATGGGCTCGCGCTTGACCACCATCTCACCTGATGGTAAGCGATGATGTGGCCGATGATGAAGCACGCTTGCCTAGAAGTAACCTATTCACTCTTGACTTAAAGACCCCTAGGTTGTAGCTATCGGGAAACACAGACTCCGGCAGGGAATTCCACTCCTTAGCTGTACGCATAATAAAAGTATTTTCAAAACGTTTAGTGCGTATGGGTGGGATGTCCACCATGTATCGATGGCGCATCGCCGTACGTCTGGTAGTCCGATGATGAAACGGGCTGGGCGGAATTAGATTATGCAATTCCATCGCACATTCCCCGAAATGTAATCGATAAAAAACCGACAAGCCGGCAACTCGGCGACGATGTTCAAGGCTCTGGAGCTTTGACTTAACCAATGCCTCATCGCTGATGAGCCTCTTGGCCCGCTTTTCGATCGACTCTAGTGCATCAAGTTGGTATTTGGCAGAGCCGTCCCAGAGATGAGAACAGTACTCCATGCATGATCGAACTTGCGCTTGATACAAGCTGAGCAGCTGTTCTGGCGTGAAGTACCTTCTCACCTTTGCAAGGATCCCCAGCTTCTTGGCAGCCAGCTGAGCCTTTGCCTCAATGAATGGGCCAAAATTGAGAGTCGATGTCAACGTAACGCCAAGCAGCTCAAGATGGTCAGTTATTGGCACGGTCACACTTCGGAAAGTTGGAGCCGGGTGAAATTGACTCTTTTTTGCGGAAAAAAGACACGCCTGGGTTTTAGCAGCATTAAACCTGACCAGATTGGCATCGCCCCATTCGGAGACTGCCTGCAAGGACAGGTTTAAGCGCTCCACCATGGCCTCCCGGAGAGACTGGACCTGAGGCCCGGTAGTACGAGCGTTGGACAAGTATCTCTCAGCAACAGTGCTGTCGTCTGCATACCCAAAGGTACCGGGTTTTAGCAGATCGTTAATGTGCAGCAAGAATAAAGTTGCTGAGAGTACTGACCCCTGAGGGACACCGGCATTAATATCCAAGTGGTCCGACGAGCAGCCATCGATAACCACTCGAATGGACCGATCTCTCAGGAAGTCTGCAATCCAATCACACAGACCACCGGGCAAACCGAATGAAGGAAGCTTACCAATAAGGCTTTCGTGCCAGACCCTATCAAAAGCCTTCGAGATGTCGAGGGAGACGGCAAGCGCTTCCCCATGCCTCTCGATGGCCTCACTCCAGATGTGAATGGCATACGCTAGAAGATCCCCAGTAGACCGATTTCGGCGGAAGCCGTATTGGCGGTCACTCAGGATATCGTTAGTTTCTAGGTATGCCAGGAGCTTAATATTGAGTACGCGTTCCATACTCTTACAGAGTATGGAGGTTACAGATATGGGTCTGTAGTTGGCCGGGTCAGCTCGGCTGCCCTTCTTGGGCACAGGCTGCACGTTAGCCTGCTTCCAAGCATTCGGCACTTTTCCAGCCTTATACGAAAGGCGGAATAGGCGTGTCATTATCGGAGACAGTTCAGGCGCACAGGTTCTAAGAACAATTGCTGGTATTCCGTCAGGGCCGCTAGCCTTGTTCACGTCGAGGTTGCGCAGCACCCTACGGACGTCCTTTTGATGGATACGAATGTCCGACATACTCGTCACGCATCCATCAGGAGAAGGAGGGGGCCGCGCGTCACCAGGATTCAGACGTGAAGATTCCGCAAAAAGAGAGGCAAATAAATTTTCCTTATCCTTAGCGGAGTGGGCCAGCGACCCGTCGGGTTTTAGCAGTGGTGGTAGTGAGGGACGGCAGAAGTTCGACTCGACCGACTTAGCCAGAGACCAAAACGCTTTACTACCTGCTGGGTAAGAAGCAAGTTTGGTCCCTATTCGGCCAATGTGGTCGAACCGAGCCCTTCGCAACACTAACTTGCAGGACTTGGCAGCCCTGTTGAAGGCCCTCTTCTTCAGACCCACGTCACTCGCCTTACGCGATCGAGCGTCGACCCAAGCCAGGTACGCCCCATGTTTAAGCGCGTCGGCGCGCTTACATTCGGCGCCAAACCATGGCCGGTCTTCGCTAGACATTGATACGTCAGAGAACGGAATGTAGTACTCCATTCCCTGACGCAACACATCCGTCACGGCGTCCGCGCACGACGATGGATCAGTCGAAGAAAAGCAAGTAGGCTGCCAAGGATAGCATGCGAAGAAAGATCGCATACCATCCCAATCTGCTGACTTGTACCGCCAAACCCGCCGGGTGCCTCTTGGGCTGGGATCGGGCGGGGAATAGACGGATACAGACTTCACCAGACAGTGGTCGGAACTACCTAAGGGTGAACCTATCGACACAGAGTATCTGTCTGGATCTGTTGTCAGCAGAAGGTCCAAGCAATTTGCTGTGTGCGAATCAACATCCGGTACCCTCGTTGCCCCCTGGACCAGCTGGGTGAGGTTTAGCGCTAGCGAAAGCTTACGCATCTCCCGTCCAGCATGGTCAGTGCACTGGTATGGGAAGAGCCACTCCTGATGGTGGGCATTAAAGTCCCCCAGTAACACTAACTGGGCGGAAGGGTACCGCTGCTGTGCCGCATCAGCCGCCTCACTGAGGTACTCTGTGAGCCTGGTTGTCTCCTGATCTCCGCTGTGCGAACGGTAGACACAGGCGTAGATAATTTTATCCAGACCTGTGTCCACCAGAACCCAGAGCGTTGTGAATTTGGAGTCCTCAAGGTTACGGAGACGCCGATAGCAAGTGTCGTCACGGGCGTACATACACACACCCGCGCGCGGTTTAAAATTGTGCTCCAGGGTAAACCCTGGGTAAGATAAGTACGACACGTCTGACGGACTCGCTATCTGCGTCTCCGTAAGGAAAAGCAGCGCTGGTTTCTCAGTCTCCAGGTGGTAGTGGACTGCAGAGAGATTTGAGTGCAGACCTCGAATGTTGGTGAGGTGCACTTTGTGGGGGAGGGAGTGCAGCCGCTGTTTAAATTTTGAATATTTCCTTTTCCTTGGCATTATAAAGAGTGAATGGAGGAGAGGAGTTGGAAGTGAGACGAGGTTCCACGCTGCTAACCTTCAGACACGCACTGAAAGGACAGCATCATTGGGGCACTAGTCCGGAGACTGCGGGGACGCCCGAGCCCCCCCGGAATGTCCATCGGGCCCTCCCCATCTGGTCGCCAACCAGCATGGCATCCCGATGGCGCATCCCGGGATTTTTCGACAGTTGGCGGGGCAGCCTTTCATGTGTGGCTGGCACACTACTTGGGCCCCCAACTACCTGCGGTCAGCCAACGGCGCACCGTGCCTCGGATCCCGCTACCCTCCGAGACCAGTCTCCCGATACGCCCATACCAGCGCGCGTCAGGCTGGTCAGCCTGCAGTGGAACAGCTATCTCGACCCAACTCCTCTTGTGGCTACACCGAGCATCGTACCGGAACACGGCTAAGCCGCTTGGCGGTACGTCTTTGCCCGGTGGGTGGTCGCAAGCCGTCGGCCGAAGCCTACCACCAGTTTTTGTCACCTGATTTGCACCACCCGGGGACCACGTGTAGGGTATCGGAATAGGGTACACTCCTACGGACGTGGGTGACTCAGCCCCCAAATCTTAATAACCGACTATTGTGGCAGACGCTGGTAATAAAACCACATAAGTAAGATTTTATAGTGGACTGTATCTAAATTGAAGCACAAGGTACATTAATAAAATATATACGTGTTACACTGGCAGGGTGCGAATGATGACTGATATACTGCCGTGATTGAAAAAAAAATATCTATCAATCTGTGTTTGCGAATTTTCAATGCTTTGAATAGTTTTGTTCAAGGTCTTGAAAATTGGCAAAAACAGATTGATAGATATTTTTTCCTCATTAATATAGCATCAAAAGTAAAAAATCAACCAGATGTCGGATAACGGCATTTTAGTTATACCACGGCAGTATAGGATCGTTCACATGAACGGAATGAGTGAATTATTATGTATGCTTCATACAACTATGATGCAAACCTACATTTATATGGAGCATATACCTACTTTTAATAAATGGTACTAATAAAAATAGTACCATTGAACTGATCTGATGATGATGCCGGCAATAGAACTCCGAAATAAAACAATGAATCCTAGTCGTGTTTGGCTCATTTTTATGATCTTTTTATGATGTTCTTTGTAAGAAGAATTGTGTCATTACTTCTCAGTGCAAGAGCTATCGGAAAACACTGGGCAAAGGTGGATCTTAAATCTGGTTTTAAATGAGGCAAATTTGGCAACCAAGCTCAAAGAAAATCTGCTGGAATTATCTGCCGATGGGATGTTGCACTTGGAATTCAATTCTGCCAATTTGGATTTCTTTTGGTTAAAAAGAAAAACATAATACCCAGATTTAATAACACAGGCATACTTCAATGTTTGAATCTATTTGCCACCCTTGTGTTAGTTGACATTTTCATTAATTGCCCAAATAAAAAGTTAGTCAAGAAATCGCTTAAATTTGGAAGACGATTTAATTCTCAATCTAGTAAAAACGGATCAATTTTGGGAGAAATAAATTAATGAGAAACAAGCTCATTCGCAGAACGAGTAGGTACTCATACAAATTTTTACATCCTTTCGTTATTTTTTTTTAAATAAATCTATATTTTTAAACTTTATTGTTTTTTTACTGAGGTAGTTTTCGCGACCTATTGCGACCCCCCAGTATAGGCTTCGCGACCCCCCAGTAGGCTTCGCGACCCCCCAGTATAGGCTTCGCGACCCCCCAGTAGGCTTCGCGACCCCCCAGTATAGGCTTCGCGACCCCCCAGTAGGCTTCGCGACCCCCCAGTATAGGCTTCGCGAACCCCCAGTATAGGCTTCGCGACCCCCCAGGGGTCGCGACCCACAAGTTGGAAAATACTGAGTTAGATTAATTATTTATACAAATAGATGGTGTATTGACTCAACGGTCAATACACCAAGTCACCAACGGATGTCTGTGTTCATGTTATTTAAATTTTTGGTGAATATACCGCCAAATGTCTGCGCGCCGGTAATAAAAAAATGGGGTATTGAATCAATGGCCGTTTTTGGCGGGATAGATGGCGCAAGCGCCAAGGGTGATTTCTTTTTTGGAGACTCGTGGAGTAAGGTTGATTTATCTACAGTGTACATTTAATGAAAATAAAAGTATTTATCCTATAGAACCTGTTCTCATTTCTGGTCCGTTAAAAATAATTGGCGAAGATATCTCTAAACAACAATACACAAAAATTCAATTCAAACGAATTAAGAACCTCCTCCGTTTTTGAAGTCGGTTAATAAACATCAAAATATCATTAACTAGCTGACCATACGGCATACTTTGTTTTGCCATAAAAACACCAAATATTTATCTACCCTACCTAACCTACCTATCTACCCTACTATACCTACCCTACCCTACCTACCCTACCTTACCTACCAAACCCTACCTTTGTAGGTAACGTACCATGTTTTTTTCAATTTTTTTTTCATAAGGTCCTTCTCCTAACAATAACAAACACAACAAAAAAAGAATAAGCGAAATCGGTCCAGCCGTTCACGAGTGATGCCGTGACCAAGGGAAATAGGAATCATTTTTATATACAACAATATAGATTATAATTTTAAATTTCATTTTTAGGTTAGATAGACATATCACATAACACGTCTATTTCTATCTATATTAAATATATTGATTAAAAAAAAAAAATGATTTGAAAAAAAAAATATACGATTTGTGTCATAAAATCATAAATACATAGTTCTATAACCGGGTGCAAGGATATTACGGTTAGTCTTGCGGTTTCGGAGATTAATGCATTTTTAATATCACATCCATACATATTTTTACAAAAACATGTTTACATGCTAATTTGCCTACCAGATTGCATCCTATGAAATATATATGCATGATATAGGCTATTAGAAGCCATTTCAAGCAAAAAACACTTCTAAATTTAAGTTCCTATGTATTCTAGAGCCATTTTTCGATCCACATCCACAGTGCGTCGCCACATTGACCGATCCCGTGCGTCTCGCATCCAGCGCTTGTAACATTTAGGTGATATTTGCAGCACTGGCATGGGTAAGCATGGTACTTTTCTTCCCGGTAGACAAAAATTATAAAGCACGGACACATACCTACCTACTATAACGCGGCACAAGAGCAAGTAGAAGATAGATTATTTGTTGACAGACTGACAATTGAATTGTTTCTCCGGAACTCGTCGAACCTCACTGACTCGACGGCTATCGCCATGTTGATTCTGGCTTCCAGGATTTGCAGTGGTTGAGAATAGCGTGGACTGGCGGCTTTTCCCATAACTACCGTTCTCACCGTATAGTGTATGTCGCATTTTAGTTTTTTTGATGCCATCGCAATCAGTAAAAAAATCTATATACATAGATCTCTCTAAACAGTATCAAAAGAATCCGAAAAAAAATGCACCAAATTACAAACCTATTTTCGTTAAGATTATGTCATTGTAAATTAACAATGCCTATTCGAAAGTGCGCAATTAGCTCTATTTTTTACACCAAAAAAACAGACAAATCTATACTTAATAATATTATAAAGAGGTTAAATTTGTAAGTTTGTATGTAGGGGGTAATCTCAGGAACTACTGGTTGGAATTGAAAAATTCTTTTTGAGTTAGATAGTGCATTTATCGAGAAAGGTTATAGGCTATATAACATCACGCTACGACCAATAGGAGCGGAGCATAAATGAAAAATGTTGCAAAAACGGGAAAGAATATTACTTTTTGAGGGCTTCCGTTGCGTGCGCTGCATAAACGGTTTCAGTTATGCTATCATGTATGTAGGGTAGGTAGGGTAGGTGTAGGGGAGGTGTAGGGAAGGTGTAGGGGAGGTGTAGGGTAGGTTTAGGTTAGGGTAGGTGTAGGGTAGGGTAGGTAGAATAGGGTAGGTACGTACCCAGTTGACGGGAGCGAAGCCGCGTGGGACAGCTAGTATAATATATGATTTATAGTTGACTAGCGAACCACCCCGGCTTCACACGGGTGTAATTTAGGGTTAGTGTCGCTGGCTATTATATTTATATGAACCTTCCGTAAAAAAATATCTAACTGTTGATGAAAACCGCATCATAATCCGTTGCGTGGTTTAGAAGGAATTAGCGGATATACAGACTGACGCGGCAAGCGACTTTGTTTACCGACTTGCCAAAAAGGAGGAGGTTCTATGTTTGACTGTAAGGTTTGTAAGATTTTATTGTGTGTTCACCGATTTCTCCTTCTTTTTGTGTTTGAAAGAGGTGACAATAGGTCCTCCTCGGGAGTATATCCCGAGGAGGACCTATTGTCACCAAGTCAGAATCTGAAGATGGTATCCCATGGAAATCGAGGGAACACCTAAAATATCGTAAGCAGACATATAGCGATTATGATATTTTGCACTCAGAAAGTATCATTTGGTGAAAGAAAGAAAGAAAGAAAGAAAGAATAATAAAAGAAAATATATTTATTTGTGACCCGCACAGGAGACACGAGATAAGCAAAACACAAACAACAATAAAATATAAAAAACCCCGTGCGAGACCAAAAAGGCTCCTATCTCAGCATGTGCAACGATATTAAAAAGAAAATATCACTGCGCTGATATTCTGATAAGGCCCACTGTTGATGCCACGGACACACTCACGGAACGAAACATACAATATATATATTAGGAATAAAATAGAATAAAACAAATAACAAAATAGTGCAAACACAGAAGGTGAAGTGAAAGTGAAGTGGAACTGATGAAGAAAACCACAGATGGCCATTGGAACGCCGTCAGTAAACCGACTTTGATGAAGCAAAATGGTAAGTAGGTACCATCGAACTGATCTGATGATGAAGCCGGAAGGTAGGCACTGTAACACCAAAATAAAATAATGTATCCTAATCGTGTTTGGGCATTATGGTAGGTACTTAAAACAATGGGTTTTCTTTGTGTCTGCTAATTAGCACTCTAGCGGTTATACTTAGCTTGAGGACAGGCTAGGATAGATGGACCCTTTTTCACTCGCATTTGGTCTGTTGTGCATGCAGGCCTCCTCTCTGTGAGAGGGAATGCGCCGTAATCCACCACGCGGGCCCGGTGCATGTAGGTGGATGTCACATGTCTTCGAAATTTTGGTTCTAAGACATGCCGATTTCCTCACGATGTTTTCCTTCACCGTTTTTGAGAGTAGTGGTGAAGTAATAATTTACACAAAGTAAAGCGCCTGCCTGGGTTCGTTTAGATGTCAATGTGTGCGCTTTTATAATAAGCTTCCAAGCCACGTTATGTTCTAAGTCTTAACAAATTCAAATCATTAATTAAACTTAAGTTGTGCCAGAAAGCGTTATTTATAGACCATTGAGGACAAAAAGGCTTGGGATTGAGCTGCACCAATTAAAAATTAATTTTATTTTTTTATATTTTCCACCGTGAATTTAGTTTTTTGGTTTTCTTGCAATGACAAGAACATTTACTTTTTATAGTATTATATTATTTTATTTTAATTATTGTGAAAGTGAAGACTATGTAGAATTGTGGACCATTCTTTATTTTTTTGTTTTTATTTTTAATTTAATTTTAATCGTGGTATGGCAGTTTGAGTAATTTATGCGGCCTACCCGAATGTCCTTTCTTTGGTATTGTTCGTCGAATCGTTGAGCTCCTTAAATTCTGTGTTGAGCTGCTCGGTTATTGACAAATGCGTGCACTGACTGGACAGGTCCACTCAATCTGGCTGGTTCTTTCCTCAAAAGACCATTTCAGACATCAATCTACATGGTCTTCAAATGATCTAACCAAGATTTTTGTCTGGACTTTAAAAGACACTGTGACCTCTGAATTTGTTTCGGCTTTTCTTCTCAGAGTAGTCATATAGGAAACGCCGACCTCATTTGGTTTTAAAAATATGATCGACATGTAAAAGTGTTTGTACAAACCAACATACAGAAATAAAATCATTTATCATTTATTTAAAGTGTTTTAGACGATTTTCAAATAAATTGTTAATTTTTTAAATTTTCTGGCCTCATTGGCTTTGGTCTTCTATTTGTATTTTTTCTATTCACCCCTCTCTCGTATCTTTTGACCCCAGTTTCAAGGTAAATAGAAATCGCCTTATTTTTTCTATTTTACAAATAATTCACATGTTTTCACAAATTTTAAGCATTGGTATTTGGTACAATACAACGCGACTCGCAATTTCACATTGCTTTAATAACAGCTTGCATACAAAATATCTGAGAAAATCAATGTGAATGTTGAAAGTTATTATTATTTCCTTTATTCATTTCTTTTCTTATTAATTACATTTTTAAATATTTTTACAAAACACAAAAAAGAAAAACATTTAAAAATATAAAAAATAGAGGCCCACCGGTATCGGGAACATGGTCCGAGCTACCGGCGGTCAGGGCTCCAGAGAGAGGAACCTCCTAACAATGCGAGCCGTGTCCAGCAATACTGCTTTCTGGATCAGGCCCTTGATCCAGCCGCCTAACGAGAGCCTCCTAAGGTGTTGGTCGAGGCTCGTGGCTATTAAGCCATTGGCTGACACGACTATCGGTACAATGATCGCTGTGTCCACATCCCACATGTCGACAACCTCGCGAGCCAAGTCAAGATACTTGGTTTGCTTATCTTTCTCGGCTTTCACCATATTCCCGTCATGCGGAACAGTTATGTCAACAATCATTGCACGCCTCTCGATTCGGTCCACCACCACTATATCAGGCTTATTGGCTACAATAGTCCTGTCAGTGATGATGGACCGATCCCAGTACAATGTGATATTGCCATTCTCGAGAACTGGGTCGGGCACATACCTGTAGTACGGCACCTTCGATTCCACAAGAGTGTATTTCAGAGCAAGTTGCTGATGGATAATCCTGGCTACAAGGTTGTGCCTATGCAATTACTCTTCGTTAGCAAGCCGAGAACAACCAGAGATAATGTGGCGGATCGATTCACCCGGACATGCCCGACAGATGTCAACCGTGCCATCCTTCACAATAAATGTCAGGTAGTTATTCGTCATGATAACTTCGTCCATAATTGCACAGACAAAACCTTCGGTTTCTCCAAAGAGATCACCGAAACGCAGCCAGGCTACGGACGCTGATTGGTCTACATCGGACCCATATAGGGCCCGGCAAAAGCGTCCGTGAAGCTCCTTACTTTGCCATACCTCCCTGCGGTCGTTAGTCTCAAGCACTACAGGCCTGCGCCAGTTCTCATTCGCCAAGAAGAGCGGGGTGAGTCCCTTGTCTACTGCTACTACGTCTCGATGCATACCCACGTCGGTGTTTCGAAAATATTCCCTGAGATTGCATATCTCGCGGTTGTGGAGGTTTTTGGCATTTAAAAAGCCTCGGCCTCCACACTTCCGCGGGATATACAATCTCATGACCGACGATCGTGGGTGATGCATTCGATATGCAGTCAGCAGTGTACGGACCTGCCTATCCAGGGCGTCAAGTTCTGTTTGAGTCCATTTGAGTATGCCGAAAGAGTACATCAATACCGGCATGACCCAACAGTTGAAGGCGCGCACCTTGTTTCCGCCCGAAAGAAGGCTATTGAATACCTTCTTCAAGCGGCCAAAGAAGCGTTCCCTCAACGATTGCTTCATGTCAGTAGTGCTGATACCTAACGCTTCCGACATACCCAAATATTTATAGGTTTCGTTTGGAGAGAGGGATCTCATCAGGTTAATGGAATCCGCGAGTTGAATTCCCACGGATTCCACAATCTCCCCTCGCTTTACATGCATGACCGCACATTTGTCCACACCAAACTCCATCCTGATGGCGCTACTAAAAGTTTCAGTTACCTTCAGTAGCTCCATCAGCTGAAGATTGCTGGGGGCAAAGAGCTTCAGGTCATCCATGTAAAGGAGGTGAGATATAACCTCACCACCTCTCTTCAACCGATAGCCGAGCCCTGAATTCTGGCAAAACCAAAGTGGACTCAAACTATCACCCTGGAATATACCTCGCTCGATCCTTACAGGTTCGCTATTCCTCTGGATGTTTCGACATCCTGGATAGCGAAGGACTGTGCTCCATTGCCCCATACACGACATCAGGAAGGTGCGTAGAGTTGTATCTATTTTATACAATTCTAGCACCCTCATGAGCCATGTATGAGGCACCGAGCCATAGGCCTTCTTATAATCTATATCCAACATGTCGACAGATCCTTTCGGGAACGCCGAACCTGTTGGCTAATGGCCATATCAATAAGGAGTAGCTCCTTAGTACCGCGGGACCCGTTCCTACATCCATTCTGAGAGACCGACATGATCGAGTTATCGTCGACGTGTTTATTAATTTTAACTCTCAAAATGGATGTAAGAACCTTATAGACCGTTGGTAAACATGTAATAGGTCTATAATTTTTGGGTTCCGCGGTGCTACCAGACTTGTGGAGCAGGTGGGTTATTCCTGTTGTAAGGAACTTGGGTAGCGAACCAGACTCCAAGGCTGCCTGGTACTGAGATGCCAAACGAGCGTTCGACCTTTGTAGCCACTTGATCCAGAAGTTGTGCAGCCCGTCCGGCCCTGCAGATTTCCAGTTCGGCATTGGACGGACTGCACGGGCTACATCTTGGGAGCTGATCGTCATAGCCCCCATTTCTTGTATTGGATCGCACGCTCGTTCGACCTCCCGAGTCCATTCACCTTCGGTGTGACTGACAGGCACCGACCAGATGCTACGCCAGAATGAACACATAGCCTCATCATCCGGCAGGCGCGTATCAGTCACACCTTGGTCGGGTCGCTCCCAAGCCCGATAAACCCCCCTTTCATTACTTTGGAATGTGCGATTCTGGGTGTATCGCTCCACTCTCCGCCTGTAACTACCTACGAATACGATTTGCCCATGCAAACACTTTTTGTTTCAGGAAGTCGATGCGCTCTGTGACATGGGATATATAGTCTCGGGGGCTGACATCAGTCCCCGAAAACGCCATTATTATTATTACTTATTATTCACCCCATTTACGTACTCTAAAGGTTTACCATGCAGGCTTACTGTATTAGTGTTGCTGTTTGTCATTATTTTCGTTTTGTCTAGGTTCATTTTGAGACCTACTTTTTCACTTAGTGAGCATATCATTTTTTCAAGTTTCTTGCTAGTTTCAGCGAAGAGGACAATGTCATCAGCGAACCTCAGGTGTGTAAGTTGCCTCCCATTCATTCTGATTCCATCTGACTGCCAGTTTAGAGGGTTGAAGATAAGCTGTAGTACCGCTATAAAAAGTTTAGGCGACAAGGGGTCGCCCTGTCTCACTCCTCTGCAGATTGATATGTTCGGGCCACGTTTTTCCATTTTGACTCTGCTGGAACTGCCATCATATATGTTTTTTAACACATTGATGTATTTTTCATGAATTGCGCATTTTTCTAGGGCTTTCCAGATGGACTTGTGTGAAATCGTGTCGACTAATACAGTAAGCCTGCATGGTAAACCTTTAGAGTACGTAAACAACTACATATACCTAGGAAAACAAATAACATTTGGAGAGAGCAATGAAGAAGAGGTTGAACGTCGAGTAAACATGAGTTGGAAGAAATTCTGGTCGCTAAAAGAAATCCTAAAAGGCGCTTTCCCTCTCCATCTGAAAAAGACCGTAATGGACACCTGCATCTTACCGACCCTCACATATGGCTGTCAAACCTGGACATACAACACCAAAATAAAAACTAAACTAGCGGTTTGTCAGAAAGCAATGGAGAGATGTTTATTGAAAATAAGGAGAATACACAAAATAAGAAGCGACTACATAAGAGGAAAGACAAAACTCATAGATGCTCTGCATTACGCTTTAACACTAAAGTGGCGATGGGCAGGGCACTTAGCCAGATACAGAGACAAAAGATGGACACTAGAAACCACAAGATGGGAAGGACCAATTGGTAAAAGAAGCAGAGGACGTCCAAAGAACAGATGGATTAATGAAATAACAGCCATAGCAGGAAAAGAATGGCAAACAAAAGCAAGGCATAGAGAGACTTGGAGTAAACTGGAGGAGACCTTTACCCAGACTGGGGTTCTAGCACCAGACCACTTAGGAATTATATAATTTTAAAATAAAAAAAACGATAAATAGATTATAAGTAAAAATATTATGTAAATGTTATTTTTTTAAGGTGTTGGAAATAAATGGGTTTTATGATTTTTTTATTTTTATTCACCCCATTTTACCAGTACATATTAAATTGGTTGGTTTTTGTCTTTGGATCTCTTGATTGTGTTTCTTAACCGACTACAAAATAAACAGGAGGTTAATCTAACTATAAGACAAAGCTAACTATTGCACTTTCTGTATTAGCTTTAGTTGAGGTACCATAATCTAGAAATCAGTGTTTAAAAAACCGGCCAAGTGCGAGTCAGACTCGCGCACGAAGGGTTCTGTACCATTAGCGCAAAAAACGGCAAAAAAATCACGTTTGTTGTTTGGGCGCCCCACTTAAATATTTATTTTATTCGGTTTTTAGTATTAGTTGTATAGCGGCAACAGAAATACATCACCTGTGAAAATTTCAACTGTCTATCTAACACGGTTAATGAGATACAGCCTGGTGACAGACGGACAGACAGACAGACAGACAGACGGACCGCGGAGTCTTAGTAATAGGGTCCCGTTTTTACCCTTTGGGTACGGAACCCTAAAAAAGAAGGTTGTTTTTTTTTGTAGGTATTTCTACCTTATTAGTAGAAGCGTAGGCAGGCTCATACTCCAGTCAGTTTTAATCCCACCTCCACTCTTCAGTCACCATCTCACCATGACAAGCCATCGCCAAGCCGAGTGATAACCACTATTATTTCAAGCCAGGAATATAATGTTTTTCATGTACTTTAGAATTGTTTGTATATGTACTTGAGAATTTTGGGCGCACGGTTGGCGCAGTGGTTGAGCGATTGACTGCTGCGCTGCGTGTCGCGGGTTCGATTCCCGCACGGAACAAATATTTGTATGATCTACAAATAGTTGTTCCGGCTCTGGGTGTTTGTGTATGTGAGTTTATATGTTTGTAAACGCACCCACGATACAGGAGAAATTCCTAGTGTGGGGCAACGTTTTCTTAAAAAGAAAAAAAAAATTGTGTGCAGTTTCCGTAGACGGAGCAACTTTAATCTCCGAGTTCCGGTTACAGGCAACTCGTAAATAACGGTTTTTGAATATTTTCATATAGTTATGCGAAACTGCGCAGACGCATCTTCAGTTGTGAGTTTCGTTGAATTTATTGTAGTTTAGGTACCAACAGTAGGGTGACTCGATGGTGGAGATAGATGGGTACCCAAAGGATCAAGTTTAATAAATAAAATAGAAAACCTGTTAAAATCAAAGTCATATTTATTCATTTTGCGCTATATATAAAAAAAAATCTTTATAATTCTACAAATAAAGAAGAATACAATATCACTATAATACTTATGTATAAAATAATAACAGTAAACATGGACGCCATACCACTCTTACGCTCCTTCTAATTTTTAATATAAAAATTATTCGGACCTCACAATCATACCGTCTTGCCACACATCTGCTACTTTACTGAATATAAAAATATAATCTAACGTACTAACTTCTTAAATGTATCAGTTCAGTAAAGAGTCTACATAACTATAAATAGATGCCACTATCAACACCGTAATTATTGGCAAAATACGAAGAAAATACAATCACATAAAATCTCAATTAAAAAATTTATTACATTTTCGTGTGGCACATTTATTAACATATTTCATCCTGAAGTATGAGCTCTGATATATTATTAACTAGACTATAACTGAAGTACTTGTGCCCATCTGTTATTATAAAACCTACATTTCGTAAAGCTATGCAAAATTATCTTTGTTTACGTCTTTCATTTGCATGAGTTGTTGAGCTATGGAGAAAAATGAAAGTACCCTCAGAACAAACGTATTTCTACCCGCAAATAAAGTACAAGATACAAAGAAACTTTTGCATGGAATGTAGTATCTTTCTAGGCTATTCATCGTAGCTATGGTAAACTAAAGTATTGAAACTAGAAGGGATTTTATAAAAGAAATATTTTTGAAAATCTAAACTACTAGGTGAGCCCTAATTTCTTGATCATTTAACATTATCTACGTAACGAATTTAAGGCATTTCTAAGCATTATTTATAAACGCTATGCACTAAAATTTAATACTAAATCTTTAATATAACCTACTTAATTGAGAATATTTTCATTATAAAAATAATAAGTATTGCAATAAAGAGAGTTTTGCTCATAGCAATGTCTTATTTTACAAATCGGCAGTGAATGACTGGTTTAACAAAGCTGTTTTTGCCAGCTTTGTCGAAAAAAGGGCGAAGACATAGCATAAAGGTACCTAGCGAGAATTTAATAATAAAAATAAGTTTTTTTTAAGATCTTAAAACAATCAAAAATACACTTTATGCTAAGTATTGCACCGACACCTTATTAAAAAGCGATAAAATAAATCAAACGTATAATACGACAGTTTTAAATGAACAAACGAATTTATAACTTAAAAATGAGTTTTTCATAAAAACTTTAAAAACTAATTTTATTTCCTGAAAGTTTCACCCTCAGGAAAATCTAGAAAATGTCTAACTTGAATTCTAAGTATTTCTAAGCTGCACATATCAACAACTTTACACACTAATATTATGTAACTAAATCAAAATGGCAATGATTACAAAGACATCCCTTACTAAACGGATTCTTTTATTCATATTCATAATAAATTAATAATTATGAATCATTTTTTAAACATTGTATCAAAACTTGTTTGCGCATGAAATATTAAAATACCAAAATAGGTAATCGTTGTAATTTAATTATTATCGTTTTTACCTAATTTATAATATTCCCTTGGCATGGTCACATTCAAAAATTCGATAAAAATATGTTCTAAAAGTCACTAAAATAAATTGTTATAAAAAATGCAGAGGCAAGAGTCAGTTATCGACCATAGTTGAACACTTTTATTTTATTCGTACGGCCCCTGGCCTCGTTAGAACATTGTACCTACTTAGGTATTTTATTCGTACGGCCCCTGGCCTCGTTAGAACATTGTACCTACTTAGGTATTTTATTCGTACGGCCCTTGGCGTCGTTAGAACATTGTACCTACTTAGGTATTTTATTCGTACGGCCCCTGGCCTCGTTAGAACATTGTACCTACTTAGGTATTTTATTCGTACGGCCCCTGGCCTCGTTAGAACATTGTACCTGCTTAGGTATTTTATTCGTACGGCCCCTGGCCTCGTTAGAACATTGTACCTACTTAGGTATAAGCCAAGCGGCCTAGGACCTCCATTCCTTATATCCAAGATACATGTACATTTCAATTACTTATGGGATACAGATTAAATAAAATTGTCTTGCCATTTAAAAAATCATGGTGTCATTCTAAATTGTATTAGGATTATTCAGTATCTTATGAAATCATTGTTCCCTTGGCCTTACATTTGTTAAATGTTACACAAATACATTTAATAAAGCAAATTGTGGCAGTATATGTTAATTATTTTATATGTCATGTCGTTGAAAAGCATTCGTTTTTTTTAACTGACAACACTGCAAGTATAAGATAGGTATAGAATAATGAATCAATAAGCTCTTTTATACTGAGGCCCACTTGCGAAAAAAACTTAGCTCAGAGTTAGTTAAATTAATAAATGTCATACTAAAATGTCATTAATAACACGAAGTTTTCTACTAACTCTGAGTTAGTAAACCCAGCGTTGCGGAAGCGGGCCTGATGGATTAAAAAGTTAAACTAATCGATTGGAAAAATCATAGCACATTCAATTTTTTTTTAACATATATGAACATTTAAAATTGTAATAAAACATAGAAAATGGATAAAAACATAAAGGTGTTGAGTAAGTACCTAAACACAATACAAATAAATGCAATATTAGAAGCTATATTGGCACTTATTTTAAACAAAATGTCATTTACTAAGAATTAAATGATTAGTTGATTAAAACTCAATTTTATCAAATTAATAAATTGATTAATGTCCATAATAAGCTCATTTTGCTCACACGGTCACAAGTGAATTTTATCAATTAATTTAATTTGATAAAATGCACAATTTGATTAGAATAATGAAGACTTTATTAAAAACAGTCTTGAAACGTTTTAAAGGCCAAACAAGTAATGATTTATGGCTGATTAAAATGACAGATTAGGTGAAAACTAAATAATTTGATGACCGCCATAAAAATGCGCATTACCGAGTATATTTTGCAAGGCTTTTTAAGGCGAGGCGGTGATAGGAGCGCAGACTAGTTTATCATTCAATAACTGATGAAAATACAAAAATATAGGATTGATAACAACTCAATCCTTTATGTCATTGTAGAGAGAATTCACTTAACATATTCTTGAGCAATGTATGAAGTTCTTGACCTTTGGAGGTCGTTGCGAGGTGACCTTGAGGGTCGAGGTCAATGGTCGCCACGCAGCAGTTCCATGAGTAAGTTGAAGCTTGGTCCGTCGCCATCTTTGCTTTTGTTAGCTGGATTCAGCATTTCCTTGCCGACTTGCATGAAGTACTGTGAAAGAACAAAAATATTTTTAGCTTAAATAATATTGCAACCTTGTGTCCTACTCTGTAGCGGCTGCACGAGCGACCCTTAAAATACAGTGCAGCTTACACAATCTTTATTTTGGCTTGTTTCATAATCATGAACCTAATAAACTACAGAATAAGGTTTACATTAATACTCGTCACAAAACAATTGTCTTCTGTGATTTATTATAATAACACTAGACTGAGCCAGGGAAGTGTGTAGTTTCTCACCTGACAAGACCTCTCCATTTGACTAACTGCCTTATGTAAATGAACCTATGATCTATTCTCACTTCTCCCTATTTCCACCCAAGGAAATATTTTATTTATATTTAAAAAATGAACCATACTGTTTAAACTATAAAGTAGTTTCTTACCTGGCAAGTCCTCTGCAGCTCGGGTATGCGCAGCAAGAGTTCTCCGAACTTGGAGGGAGTGCCGGGAGAGTGCGACCCGATGTAAGCCTGTAGAGCTGCTAAAGCCTTCTCTTGGGATGCTCGTACTTTCTCCACTTCACGTAAGTCTGGAGCGTCTGTACGGAAAAGTAAAGGAATTAAACACTATACCTTTGTTTTGTTATCGGGGGGAAACAGTCAAAAGGCGCCTGGATTTTTTAGGGAAAGACAAGGGAGTGTGGTGTTGTTAAACTCACTAAAACCACATATAATATAATACTAGTAGACGTAACTAGCGTTTTCATCTGATTAATCTTGATATTTTTGTAAGTACATCAATCGCGTTCTATCCCGTTTCACGGCAATAGATGGTGTTAGCAGCGACTTGCAAGTAAAAGGGTTTACTAGGTTCGTGAATATTTTTTCTTTAAATACTGTGAAGGTACGTTTTATAGTATTTTTTGCACGTTTTTACAGTTTTTTTGCACCAAAATGTGTTACAATGCGAATTTTAACAATCGAGTGAAATGCCTCAGAAATTTAAAACTGCGCCATCTATTGGCATAAATTTTAAATGATCCGTTCAAATAATCTTTGAAATGTGAATTAAGAGCCCAATATTCCATAATTTTGTACTTAGGAGAGTTGATTAAACAAGAACATACAATTTTTATGTTCAATTCCAGAAAATGTTAATTTATGTCGCGCCATCTAGTGAGATTTATTTGAACCAAATTTTATTTCTTAGCAATGAGACCCCGTGACTATACATATAATAAATCTGTAGAAAAGTAATTTTTGTACATCGAAATTATTTCCAAAAAAAATAGCCAGGGTGTTAAAGGATAACCAACAGAACCTATTCCCAGCATTTTTGGATTTTTTGTCTGTTTATCTGTTTATTTGTGCACGCATCACGTGACATTTACAAAACCAATATAAATAACTTTTATACATTGAGCGTAACTTGAAGAATTACTTAGTTTTGTTTCATCGCAATCGGTTCACTCTATCAAAAGTTAGATGAATTTAAAGTGAAAATTATCACAGCACACGCAATTCAGATACTCGGACAGTTGAACTCGATATTCGATAGATGGCGTTGTGCATTTGAAGTCATTTTCTAAATGGCGGTGTTAAGATTCTCCCCGAAAGAATGATGACTATAGAAACAAAAATGGTTGGTTTAGGCAGGAAGTTAAGTAGGGTGGGATGGCAGACAGATGACGGGAGCGAAGCCGCGGGCACAGCTAGTTAATAAATGAGAAGCCTAATGTTAGTCATTTAACCAGCTAAAACAGGACAAGAGATACCGCACTTACCTGAAGTGAGTAGCATGATAACTTTGAGCGCCACATATTCGTATCGGTCCACGCGCAGCCTCCGCAGGTGGTCAGTGAAGCTCAACATGCGCTCGATACATGGCGTTAGACCCAGTCTGGAGACAAACAAACATTTGGTTATAATTTTGTTCACACACATCACATCATCAGCCTATTAATGTGCCCACTGCTGGGACACAGGCCTCCTCTCTGTGAGAGGGAATGGGCCGTAATCCACCACGCGGGCCCAGTGCGGGTTGGTGGATGTCACATGTCTTCGAATGTTTGGTTCTAGGACATGCCGGTTTCTTCACGATGTTTTCCTTCACCGTTTTGAGAACATTGCTGTTGAAATAATTAACACAAAGTAAAGCGCCTACCTACCTAATTGCTACTGTTTCATCGTTCTCAGTTTCATTTTACGTTAAAAAAAAAACAAAAATAAGTACAGATACTTTGTTCAAAGAAGAAAAGTGTTTAAAGACCCAAAGTTTATAACATACATTGTGGACACTGATCTATAACAAGTGCAAGACGATAAATAGTGAAAATAACACGAGTGAAAGAAATCGACCCGAGTGCTACCTCGCGATCACTCTGAAACATTAATTAACATGTAGAATAAACTTGTGAAGCCGTGAAAAAAGTGTGGACTAAACATTTATAATTATTGTGGATGATAAAACAAAATTTAAATTTTGTTTAAATAATCAATCCGATACCTACATGACTTCGCAAAAACGTCAACTTTAGTACGTAACCCAGCGCCATCTCTTAAAAGCAGTGAGTACGTCAACAAACACCGATCGATCAATACTACCATCTAGGCTAGCAGTTCCGAGGCGCGTCACGAGAGATCACTACTAGTACCAAAACAAACCTTTGTTATATAAAACTATTAATAAACGAGACAAACATGGAAGAAGTCTTAATTGCACTGCGTAAAATCCAAAATGAGCTAGATGCACAGAAAACAATGATTAAGGAAAGCGGCGAAAAAGTGGCTGAGCAAGTAACACAAAATATAAATATCATATTGGCAGAGAAGTTTAAAAAAATGGAAGAAAAGTACCAAAACCTCAAGAATAAACAGGAAAATCAAGAAAAAAGAATATATTTCCTTGAGAAACAAGCAAGGCAGAGAAATATTGTTCTTTTCGGACTGGAAGAAACCGAAGCATCGTACTCCAACTTAGAAAAGAATCTAGTTGGTTTCTTAAATAAGCACTTTTCATTAAATATAGATTGTAAGGATATACAAGAAGCCAAGAGGATCGGCAAAAAAGGAGACAGACCTAGACCATTAATCATAACAGTTCCAACTCTGGGGATAAAAATAGATATACTTAAACAAAAGAAATAATTAACCGAAACTCCATATTATATTAAGGAAGATTATCCAGACTATGTACTGAAGAAAAGGAGAGAGTTACAAGATCAAGTCAGGATCGAAAAGGAGAAAGGGAATTCCGTAATGATAAAATACGATAGATTAATAATTCTTAACAAAACTACTAGTTCATCAAGCAATAAAAAAAGAATGCTTTCAAACTCTCCAGAAAACAGCGCCAGTAAAGAACACAAAACGCAGAAGAAGAAGAATAATACTAGGAGTTATTTACATGACTTACAAAGATCGTCCAGTCTATCTGAGAAGCCAGCAAAACCAGGATTATTGAATTATTTTAATACGAAAACTTCAAACAAGACACTGATAAATCAAGAAAACATAAGCAATAACATGTAGCAATCAACCCCTTACAAAAAATACATATAAGGAAAGAAACATAGATATAATAAACAATGTATTCTATATTTCTATGGAAAGAAACATCTCCCAATCCGGCCGGTCACCGTGGGAGTATAAGACCAAAACCCTCCAGGGTAACTCAAATTATGTCAGAACCCCTTGCTCGACATTGTACTCTGGAGGAGGCCTTTACTCACACTTGATGTGAGGTTCATGCATGCCACGTAGATATTTATACGGTTTTTAAATGGTTTTAAGTATATTGTAACCAACCTTAGAATTTAAAAATGTTTGCAAAAATTTTATGATTGTGATTCTTATTTATGATTTTAATGATTGATTGATTTTAAACAATGCTTTACGAGTATAAAGTATTGCCATTACCTGTATATAATGATGATAAATGTAGTATAGTTTAAAATTATTTTAATTATATTATTTTGTTATCTATTATTTTAAATTATGTAATTAATTAAATTTATTTTGATTTGAATTATTAGATTATTGAGTGGTCAAATTATTAAAAAAAGAACATATTTAATGCAATTATTTATTAAAAGACCTTTTGATCAAACAAATTAGCATGATATTGTAATAATCATTAATATAATTAATCGCTTTATTTATTAAGAATTGTTATACAAATGAATGAAATATTTTCTATTTATATACACTTTTATTTTTTACTATTTTTAAATGTTGATTTGGTGGGAATCTTATTTTTTCATTGAAAGTACGCATAAGAACCAATTTTACAATTTGAACATTGTTTGCAAAATTTTATGATTATGAATCTTTTTTATGATTTTGATGATTGATTGGTATTAAACAATGTTTTTAAGTTTTGTTGCCATCACCTAAATATAGTGATTGAATAAATTAATAATCTAAATTGATAATTTGTAATTGTGTAAAAAAATGTAATGCATGAAATAAAAGGCTTTTTTATTTTTATTTATTTTATTTTAAAGCGCCTACCTGGGCTCGAACCCATGACCTACAACTTGTAAGTCGCGGCCGATACCACTGGGCCATCACTGCTCTAATCTGCTCTAATTTTGTTCGAAGAATGTAAATTGTTATCCCAATGCAGAACAAAAAAATCTTCTCATACAAAGAACTAAGGAAGAAATAGGCATTGGTCAAGGCGGATTGGTTGATTACAAACTCAAAAAACTGGCCAAGTGCGAGTCAGACTCGCGCACGAAGGGTTCCGTACCATTACCGCAAAAAACCGCAAAAAAGTCACGTTTGTTGTATGGGAGCCCCACTTAACTATTTATTTTATTCTGTTTTTAGTATTTGTTGTTATAGCGGCAACAGAAATACATCATCTGTGAAAATTTCACCTGTCTAGCTATCACGGTTCATGAGATACAGCCTGGTGACAGACAGACGGATCCTGGAGTCTTAGTAATAGGGTCTCGTTTTTACCCTTTGGGTATGGACCCCTAAAAAGCAATCCCTTTTAGCTATTGGCTCGATACTTCAACCAATATCAAATTTACTAAAGCATTTATAAGGTAATGATATTTAAATGATACGGTATTGAAATGATCGTAAGAATATTGTAATTGTAGCCAAAACTAAACATTATTGGTATGTATTAAAGTCTATTTTCCCAAATCACTTGCACTGTACTTACTTAGCACTCTGATGCAGCGTGATGCCGCGTCCGCCTCCCACTCGCACTTCTCCCGGAGTACTGACGCCGCGGTAGCAACATGACAGTACCAGAAGTTCGCACCAGCTGTTGATCAATAGACAGATTTGGTCGTCGATCTGTGAATAAAAGGAAATCTGTTATACGGGCCATTTTTCATTCAGTTTAAAAAAGGAATTTACAGCGCTTTAGCTTTATCATCATCAGGTTCTGGACCACGGATGCTTGGTTTGGAGATTGTGCACCCACCAAATAAAGAAAAGAAAAAAGAAAGAAAGAAAAAGTAATTATTTGTGACCCGCACAGGAGACACGAGAAATCAGCTTAAAATTAAACAAAATTTAAAATAAAAACCCCGTGCGAGACCAAAAAGGCTCCTATCTCAGCATGTGCAGCGATATCCAAAAAAAAATTAAATAACGCTGCGCTGATATTCTGATAAGACCAACTGTTGATGCCACGGACACGCTTACGGAAACGGAAAATACTTAAATAATACAATAAAATAGAATATATAAATAACAAACAAAATAAAATAAACACAGAAGGTGGGTCAGAGTAAGTATTATACAAATATAAAACATATTAAAATGTAGGTAGACCTATGTAGACCAAATGACTCCAGGAAAGACGGTGGCACAGTGATCAGGTGCTGCCATGCACAGGAAGGCTCAAAAGAGACCCCTTTACAGTCTTTCCAAAGATGTGCCCTAACAGATGTTGGACAGAGAACGCCCCCCTCTCTCTCCCTTCCGGGGTGGTTTTAGTGACGTAAAATCCTATACAAAAAAAAAATGAAAAAGGACCAGAAATTACTAGGACCAGTAGGTCCTAGTAATTTCCCCAGGCGCCTTTTGAAGGTTTCCCTCCGACAGCAAAGGGCCACCACAATCGGATGTCTTATTAGTCTCTACCCTCGGTTACTCTCATGCAACTCCTGCTGCTATCAGCCGCCTTGGTACGACCAGTGCTCCACCAAGCTTGAGGCCGTTTCTAGGATTGCCGATTCTCTGCAGTGCGATGGGAATTATGAAATAACTAAGCCTTAAACAAACCCAGTATTGAGAAGGTGCAAGATTCATATTTTTTCCAACATTGTTAGGATCGAGTACCAGTGTAACAAGATGCTCCCCCAAGCGTCGCCACACGTATCAGTCATGTGCGTCTAGCATCCACTGGATTCTCGCAGTCTTAGTGAGGTTCCACATTGCATCTGTTCCGAATCCGAATTTGAATGTCGAGTTCTATCTGAATTAGAAATGTTCTGAATGATGACGTTATGACGGATAGAGTTCGAACCTAGTACGCAATCCCTTCTACAAATAGTACTTCTACTACTTCAGACCGACATTTCTCGGATTCGGATCAGATGCAGTGCGGAACGGCCCTAAACTAGGTCATCGGACCATCTTATCTTTTTAACCGACTTTCGAAAAAGGAGGAGGTTCTATGTTCGACTTCTTTTATTTATTTTTTTCTATGTATTTTCACCGATATCTCCGTCAATTGTGGACCGATTTTACAAATTTATCTTTTTTTTAAATCGAAATTGGTCCCATTTTAATTTGGTGCAGATCTGATGAAGAACTTCGAAGATATACAACAGAACTCTTAAATAAATGCAAATCTCTTAGGACTGCTGCAATCGCATGTCTGTTTATTGTTTATACCATTTCATAACATTACATCACGCCAGTACGCTCTTAAGGGGTAAGCAAATCTCTCATTTGATCGGTTTTGTTCAAGTTTCATGATATTCGAGTAATCAATTCTGGCGTTATAGGAAACTTACTAAACAACTTGCCTATTAGGTTACAACTAAAAAATGAAAAATAAAAAAACTTTTTTACAAAAAAATTCCAAATAAGAAAACTACAAAGTGAAAAATAACTTTATTTTTGGAAGTCGGTGTCCATAACGCAAAAATATGGTACCTACGAAAGACACTTCCAAAAATAAAGTTATTTTTCACATAGTTTTCTTATTTGGAAGTCAGTAGCTTTTTTTTGTAAAAAAGTTTTTTTTTATCGTGATGTGTGGTCGACGGTGAAACACGCTTGCCTAGAAATAACCTATTCACTCTTGACTTAAAGACCCCTAGGTTGTAGCTAGGAAACACAGACTCCGGCAGGGAATTCCACTCCTTAGCTATACGCATCATAAATGTGATCCAAAACGTTTAGAGCGAGAGTGACTGTCTATCGGCCATCCAACCCCAGTTAAACAACTCCCCAACTTTCTTAGCCGCCCTGAAGTTAGCTACAATGGCTGCGCAGTAGCAAAACCTCATACAGAAACAGCACCATGCCATTGCGCATCGGAAAGTCTATTTTCACAGATTAGTGTACTGGGAAACACGCTTATCCTTGGTAAGAAGGTACCGAAACAAACAAGTCAAGTTACTCACCGAAATATTCTTAAAGAGCGGCAAACTCTTGCACCACTTCACAATCTTGTACAGCCTATGGTCATATCCTTGGTAAGAAGGTACCGAAACAAACAAGTCAAGTTACTCACCGAAATATTCTTAAAGAGCGGCAAACTCTTGCACCACTTCACAATCTTGTACAGCCTATGATCAGCTATATTACACAGGTCGGCCAGGAAGTCGGGGCTGGAGTTATGTGCGGTTATCCCGCTGGCAGCCAGCAGGGGGTTGGCAGAAGGACTCCCGCCAGTTGACTTGCCTAGTCTGCTCAGTTCCGACTCGTTGTACTGCCAGAGGTGTTCCACGTCCATTATTTCCTGAGGAGATAAACTGGTTTAGTTTGGCTCTTTTTTTTACAACGCTGCCCACGCCAAATGCCAATCGCAGCAACAGCTATGTACAGTAGTCACAGCGGATCTTTGTGTCTCTGAAGTTGGCTGCAAGACCCCTGCGTAGTAGCACGGGGTCTCATTGCTAACAAAGAAAATTTGGTTCAAATAAATCTCACTAGATGGCGCGACATGTACACACAATTCAATAGAATTAACATTTTCTGGAATTGAACATAAAATTGTATGTTCTTGTTTAACCAACTCGCCGAAGTACAAAATTATAGAATATTGGGCTCTTAATTCACATTTCGAAGATTATTTGAACGGATCATTTAAAATTGATGCTAACAGATGGCGCATTTTTAAATTTCTGAGGCATTCCACTCGATTGTTAAAATTTCACTCTTGTGTCTATTTTGAAACTTTATATAGTTGAAATTAAGTTCATTATCAATCACAAATTGTTTGAGCAATTTGCTGCCCTTAGATGTATCAGAACCGATGCTGCTGATAATAATATGGAATTTTACCTGTAATAACGCAGGTATTTCTGGAGTAACTTGGCTGTTACTGGACTCCCCTCTGCTGCTATATGACCCGGGACCGTTTACCTGCGAAAAATATATCAGTTTTAATATTATATTATAATATACGTCGCATTGTACCACATGGCAGCTACGTGTCGAGGAAATCAACGACGTGCATCGGAAAAATGCCCGACGCGATGTCGTAGCAGCAACGTACATAATTATGTACTAGCTGTCCCACGCGGCTTCGCTCCCGTCAACTGGCTACGTACCTACCCTACACCTACCCTACCCTACCCTACCTACCCTTAGTACTATACGAATGTAACCTGTAAACTTTTGTTTCTACCGGCGGCGGCGATCTAATTAAAATTTAGAACATAAAAGCTGCTATTGTGAGTCAATCTTAAAAGATAGACATATGCTGTCGCGGACTTTTTTTTTAGAACTTTTAAAGAAGAACAATTCCATCATACATTATATTTGCGTAACTTAAACCGTTTACGCAGCGCACGCAACAAAAGCTCTCAAAAAGGAATATTTTCGCCCGTTTTTGCAACATATTTCATTTATGCTCGGCTCCTATTGGTTGTAGCGTGATGTTATATAGCCTATCCTAACCTTCCTCGATAAATGGACTATCCAACACAAAAAGAATTTTTCAATGCCAACCAGTATTGCCCGAGATTAGCGCGTTCAAACAAACAAACAAACTCTTCAGCTTTATAATATTAGTATAGATACAGCAACAGTTGTGGTTGCACGAATTTGATTGAATCCGGGGATGGTAGCGGTAGGAAGCATGGGGACCCATCATGATAATTCCAGAAGAGGATTTAATATGGTATCGTTTGGCCTGAAGCTCCGTTTACATGGAGTACCATCATCATTATATACAATTTCCAAACTCATTGTTGCCCGCTATTATAGCGTTTTGATTGGGAATGATCTGCGTATCAAAACTATCATAGTTCGACTGTAAAAGAGTGACAGATGTATACAAGTCATATACATCTGTCACTTACGCACACTCAAAATAATCTTGCTCTAAGAGCTTATGGTCATCACCCCCCTGATATACAGCATACAGCGCAATTGAATTCGGCTGCAGGACATTCAATTGCGCAATAAGGCTGCTGTTCGTGATTGATTGGTGTTTGTACTCACACAAGTAAGGCTGGAGGCGTGGCGGAGAGTTGTAGGCGCGTGCGCAGATAGTAGAGAGCCCGTTGATGCCGCACCTGATAGCGTGTACGAGCATTGGTACGTGGAGCGACCTCCTCTGGTTCTATCCTCTCTTATAGCTGTGGACAAAAGAAATAAATGCTTATGTCCTTGTTCTGGTTCGGAAAATAAAGTAATTTTTCGCTTTGTAGTGTTTTGTTTTGGAAGTCGGTTTGATTTTTTTGTACAACAAAAGTTAAACTACCTTCCCAAACAAAAAAAAATTTTTTTTTTATTTGTAATGGGTTTGGTCTTGACTCTAGTCTAGGCTAATTCTCAAACTAACCTTCTAGCTTCATCCCACAGCCCAGACACTTCTCAAACCGACACGCGGGACACTTCTTCCTCGTGGTGACGGTGACGGGACAGTTGCCCCCCCTCAAGCACATGTAGTTCTTCCTGTTCTGGACCGTCCGCTTGAAGAAACCCTTGCAGGACTCGCACGAGAAGATGCCGTAGTGGAAGCCGCTGATCTTGTCGCCGCAGATTGGACAAGGGCTGATGAAAAGACAACGTTATGATATAATTTGCACTTCAAAACCAATAACTACTACAAATTACTGACTGATTTCACTAATGGAACTAGTTAATCGCGATTAGTTCAACTAAACTCAGGTTATGCAAATTCTATGTTCTGATTGGTAGTTTCTCAGCGGTATCAACCAATCAGAACGCTGTACTTGCATAAACTAAGTTTAGTTGAATTAATCGCGATTAGTTCCACTAAACTCAGTTAATGTAAATGCTGTGTTCTGATTGGTAGTTTCTCAGCGGTATCAACCAATCAGAACGCTGTATTTGCATAAACTAAGTTTAGTCGAATTAATCGCGATAAGTTTTATTGGTGTAATCGGCCCTTAGGCCCGGTTTTCTGATCCGTAGTTAACTCAACCAATGGTTATATATGCTAACCAATGTTTTGCGATTATTGTTAAACTGTTGGCATCACAAATGGTCAAATAAGTCAAAGAATTAATTATTTGAACATTTGTCAGACAAAAAATTGATGAATAAACGCTTTTTACCGAATTTTGAAACCATTGGTTGAGTTAATTAACTACGGATCAAAAACTGGGCCTTAGAGTTTTCTTTGGAAATAGTAATTCAGTCGTTTGATCGCGTTCTTACCATCCAAAGCAGTTATTTCTTATCCGAAAAAACAGGAAATCCAGATGAATTGTTTAACATATTTCTCGGGCTGACAAATAATGAATAATGACCAACAAGATTCTGACTGGAATATATTAAATATTGAGAGCTTTAGGGCCGGCGCTCACTGACGGCATGACACGGCAAAGGATTTTCGACCTTATTTAAATAATATCAGCGTTGAAATTCCTTTACTTCTACACGAATACCGCAGAATGATTTGGTAAGCTGAAAAGTGCCGTGCGGTGCCGCAGCAAGGTCGAAAATCATTTGTCCACGAAAAATCCTTTGCCTAATCCTGTGCCTTAGGGCACATGGCATAATAATCATCCCTGGCCGAATTATTCGTGTGGTTAATAGTTATGATATATCAAATTATATTGGAAGGAAGCGTTAAGTACAGTCAATATTAAAACCAATATGCTGGACTAATAGTAGGTTATGGTTACCTGTTAATAAGCTGTTGCCTGCTAATACCCTGGTGATGATGCAGCCTGTCTTCTGGTGCGTCGGGCTCATCGTCGTGTGTTCCATCATAAGCAGCCGCAGCCTCGCGGTACATCACGTGTGGGTGGCGACCCTGTAACCAACGCTTGAGTTAGGATTTCGATGTTAGTAGGATATAAAGAAGATGGAGGATCGCTGAACAATGAGGTAGAAGATGCAGATCATAATAGCCGTAACGCACGCTCGGTTATGGTACGGGCGGACTAACACCGCTCACAAATCCGTTCTCGCTTATTCACGCTCGGATATGGTACGGGCGGACTAACTTCGATCACAAATCGGTCTGCTTACGCACGCTCGGATATTGTACGGGCGGACTAACACCGCCCACAAACCATAGTGTTGCCGTATTTTGAAAATTAAAAAGAAAGAAAGAAAAAGTATTTATATGTGACCCGCACAGGAGACACGAGAAATCAGCTTAAAACTAAACAAAATTAAAAATAAAAAAACTCCGTGCGAGACCAAAAAGGCATCATCATCGGTCGGCCCAACCAACCGACAAAAATACACATGTCCGGATTTGGTACGGAGCAGACCATATTCGATGTGTAAACAAGCGGACCGAGGCGGACTCAATTAATAATAATAATGTACGGCGAACCACTCTACACACGCTCGGGTATGGTACGGGCGGACTGACTTCGCCCACAAATCCGTGGTCCGCCCGTACCAAATCCGAACGTGTGTTACGGCTATAAAATGGGTGGCTAATATCAAGTTATGTTCCTTATTGGGTTAGTGAACTAAGACTGGATAATTGCAACATTTGCCATTGCAGGGGTATGGCTACTAAGTTACTAGGATTACTTCACCCTAAAAAAAACAGTATTAGAAATTACTTGTCAAGAGTAAATGTTAAAAAGAAGGGATTCGGATATTAAGCCCCCCAACTGGATGAGCTATAAAGAGACTGGATGTGGAAGGCGAATAATATTTTGAATTTGACTGTCTTCCTGAACGAATTTCGGTCATGGCATGGCGACCCGCGTGAATCCACGCGGGCGATATTATACTATACAAGTGTGTGCTCAAAAATAGGTGTTTTTCGAATAACCGGCAGACTTAAAGCGTAATGAATTCGGCAAGACAAAGGGCAAAGATTATGAAAAATCGACCAATCACATGCGAGATGAAACACGCAATGTGGTTTTCCGTCTATGTGATTGTTCGATTTTACATACTCTTTGCATAGTCTAGGATATACTCATACTCTTTGCAAAATTATAGGTTATTTTTAAAGGTATATTACCTGCACTGGCGAATGCGTTGGCGAGAACTCGGAGCTGTACGAATAGCAGGAGGAATGTGACGCGTCGCTGTTGTTGCGCGACAAGGACGGGGTGTAATGTCGGGACGCGCGGGGACTTGCCGATGGACTGCTGTACACACTGCAAAAAAAAACCAATGAATTTATTGAAAAAAAAATAGTTTGAGAATTAGCTGGAGCACGGGCACCCAAAGCACAGAAAGAAAACTAAATTGCACTAGATGGCGTGATAAGCTTTGAATTTTTATTGAGTTAAATATAAAGATTTTAAATATAAAGATTAGAGACAATCATAAAAATGTATATTCTTATTTAATTAACTCTCCTAAGTACAAAATTAAAGAATATTGGCCTCTTTATTGACATTACAAAGATTATTTGAATGGATCATTTAAAATTGATTCCAAAAGATGGCGCGATTTTAAATTTCTGAGGCATCCACTCGATTTTTTCAATTTGTTTTGGAATACATTTTGGTAGAATGAAATTTTAAAAATATGCAAAAAATACAGCAAAAAATACTATCAATAGTTTAATCAGACGAAAAACGGTAGTTACGTCGGCACGGTTCTTTTGTATGGGATGAGGCATCTGTATGCGAGTAATATATTATCTGTAGCTGGAGCTTAGCCGTAGATTAGCTTCAAGTAAACCGAAATTTGGTAATTAAGAAACTATTTCATATAAGTGAGATACAAAGATAAGGAATTTATCGAAACAAAGTGACATTCACAAAAGCCTACGTAGTGTTTGAAGAAATGCGGCAGTTTACGCCCTGTTCCGCATACTTCTAGAACGGGGTGTAGAATTGAAAAGGGAGCAATAGAAATTACGAGAAAACTCATGAAGAAGGTTTTCAACGAGATAGGGCAGGAGTAGATTATCTAGGGGACCACAAAAGATCACAATGGGTCGAAAAGTGTCAGAGTTATTTCTCGGCCCCTACACAAGATGAGATGATGTGTCTGGTCCGGGCAACTGTCTGATAGTTTTTGTCGGACTGTTGTATATTATGTTCAAAAAAATTAACATGTTTAGGTTTGAAAACTTTGCTTGCGCGATGCAGGATTTTGGAGATTTAGTAGGTACACATGTGACGTCATAGATGTCGCTACAGTGGGTATTCTTTTAAAATATCTGCATTGACTGGTACTGACAGCTTTTCCAGGACAGGAATTAAAATGTGCTTTTTCCACTACCTTGTCAATTATGAAGCACATTGCCTAAGAAATTCGTTTCGAAATATGAACATTTAGACACAAGATTATAAAAAAAAAACTAAGTTACATAATAACAGTTACGGAATGACATTATGTAACTGGCAGAATGATACTGAACCGAAAAAGCACGCGTTGATTGTGTGTTTATAGTCTGTGGTTTTTAGTCTGAAAGTTTCTAATAAATTGTTGTTGGGATTTATTTGCATTTAATTAAGTAAGCTCATCACGTAGTGGAAAAATAATCGTTTGTTTCTCGCATAAAAAGGCTTTATATTAACACTCGCATGTAGCTTTCGACGAAATTGGCTACATCGCTCGTGTTAAAATGTCGACTTTTTATGCTCGACACGAATGTACTGTACTACCCGTAAAAAAATAAAGGACAGAATGATCAAGCGTACCTGTGCGTATACATGGAGTGCACTGCAGAGTCTGTGCTGGCACTGGACTGCACGCGCGGCAGTCGACCCAGCAGTGGGGAACCGTGTAGAGCACCGATCAGTTTGTCCATGCCCACTGACTCGCATTTTAACTCTGTGGAACAAATATAACAATGTTAGGATTAGGAAGCAGTTAATGAACAGAAACATAACAAATATGCGTATGACCTAGAGATAGTTGTTCCGGCGCTGGGTGTTGGTGTTTTTACACTTTTGTAAACGCACCCACGATAAAGGAACAAATTTCCTAATGGGGGGAACAAAGTTACTAAAAAAACACGTTCAGGAATTTCATCCTCTAGACTATTTATAAAATAACTAACTGTTGCCCGCAGATTCGCTCCCGTGGACCACCCCACAGGACCCATTTTCGGGATTAAAAAATAGCCTATGCCACTCAGGAATAATATAGCTTTATATTGGTGAAAGAATTTTTCAAATCGGTCCAGTAGTTTCGGAGCCTATTCGGTACAAACAAAAAAATCAAAAACGTTGCCCCACACTAGGAATTTCGGCCTGCATCGTGGGTGCGTTTACAAACATATAAACTCACATACACAACACCCAGAGCCGGAACAACTATCTATAGGTCATACAAATATCCGTGCGGGAATCGAACCCGCGACACGCAGCGCAGCAGTCAATCGCTCAACCACTGCGCCAACCGTGCGCCCAAATAAATTTATAATATTAGTATAGATAGTATAAGTCTTTGATATTGAAAACTTGTTTACACTACTGGAATTGCATACCAATTTTCCCAATTTTTCAACTGATGAATCTTCTATATATTTAATACTAGCTGTCCCACGCGGCTTCGCTCCCGTCAACTGGCTACGTACCTACCCTATCCTACCTACCCTACTCTACACCACCCCTACACCTACCATACCTACATGATTGCATAACTGAAACCGTTTACGCAGCGTACGCAACGGAAGCCCTCAAAAAGTAATATTCTTTCCCGTTTTTGCAACGTTTTTCATTTATGCTCCGCTCCTATTGGTCGTAGCGTGATGTTATATAGCCTATAGCACTCAGGAATAATGTAGCTTTCTACGAGTGAAAGAATTTTTAGAATTGGATCATTAGTTCCAGAGATTACCCCCTACATACAAACTTACAAACTTACAAATTTTACCTCTTTATAATATTTAATTTAAGATAATTTCAAATGCCAACCTTAGACAAGTTTTTAATAGAAAAAGAAACTCACCAGACAACTGCGTCTCCTTCTTAATGGTGAGGTTCTGTACTTGATCCAGTCCAGTATGAGGCATGTGACTTGAGTGAGTTGATCCCTGGTCGCTGAGTGCGAGGGATTTGGCACTACTGGTGGGAGAAGGCGGTCGTCGTGCTAGAGAGAGGGATGTGCCGTCTGTTAGCACTGATATCTGGAAGAGAGTGAAAGAAGAAGTAAGTAGAGTCTTTACTGCTTTCATACCATCTTCCTAGTTACATTCTGTATCCTTTTTCTTCCTCTAAGTGCTGTTAGCAAGAACTTAGGACTGTTTTTGGACTGTCGAACGATGCCCATGCAAGAGCTCCTTCAATAAGATTGTATGCTGATCAGCTATCCAAAATCAAATTCATATTTGCAAATCATCCGAGGGCTCACGAAAAGACGCCTGGGTGAGCAAATATGACTTAAAATAAGATGCCTTCCTTGTCCATATTGTTGAAAGGAACAAAGGGACTCTGTGACTCAATTAGGCAATTGAAACCCTCCCTTTCCATACAAAACCCTCAAAAAAAGTAAATAAAATCAGTCGGGTTTTTTGATTTTATTAACTTTTTTTATTTACATCTTTTTAGTTATACTTTTTTTTCGAATGACTATAACCATGTAAGTGGTATATATTTTTGTAATAACCTCTAAAGTCTAAACCTCTTCATTTTGTTACCCCGCTCGAAGGGTTACGAAGAAAAATAATTGCAACCCCTACAATATGGCGCCCAAAAGCCGCCATGTTTCTTTTTTTTAACGTCACTTAAATCCGTCAAGTGGTTTGAAAGATACGAGGTAATAAAGAATGTTACATACAAACAAACATACATACATAAAAGATACGCGCGAAAAACATAACCCTTTCCTTGCAGCCGGGTAAAAACTGCCATTTACTGCACGAGTCTCTTATCCTGTTAATTCTAAGACACCGAACCACCACGATCTAAGGAATCGTTGGTAAAGCAACTAAAGAACTGTTCTTTTACCCTGTTCATGCTGAGACTTCTCTGATGCGGCTGCAGCGGCGCGCTATACTTCAGGTCCAGCACTCTCTGCTCATCCAGGCCCTGAAAGTCCTCGTGCTTGACGGGTTCCGTCTTGATGCTCACGTTGCGAAGCGTGTCGATTGAGTCCCTCGAGGATTGCAGGTCTAGGGAACTGTTGGTTTCGTCTGTGGATAAATGAAATAGATTTTGACAAATGGAATAGTTTTGTATGTAAGATGAAGTGAACGTTTGTGGGCAGACTGCTTTAAATCGCATGACCTAGACCAGAAAATTCGAAGACATGTGACATCCACCAATCCGCATCAGGCCCTCGTGGTGAAACGGTCCGCTCAAATAGATAGCGAACCGACAGCGTGGCGAAGCGTTTTTTAACCGACTTACCAAAAAGGAGGAGGTTCTATGTTCGACATTATGTATGTTTTGTGTATGTTCACCGATATCTCCGTCAATTGTGGACCGATTTAGAAAATTCTTTTTTTGTTTGAAAGAGGATGTTTCGAAATTGGTCCCATTTTAATTTGGTGAAGATCTGATGAAGAACTTCGGAAATATACAACAGAACTCTTCAATAAATGTCGGAAAATCTTTCGGGATTGCTGCAATCGCATGTCTGTTCATTGTTTATACCATTTTACAACATAACATCACGGCAGTACGCTCTTAAGGGGTATGCAGATCTCTCATTTCACCGGTTATGTTCATGTTTCATGGTATTTGGGTAATCTATTCTGGCGTTATAGGTTACTAAACAACTTGCCTATTAGGTAGGTAACTACAACTAAAAAGTGAAAAATAAAAAAACTTTTTTACAAATAAATACCACCGACTTCCAAATAAGAAAAACAAAGTGAAAAATAAGTTATTTTTGTAAGTCGGTGTCCATAACGCAAAAAATGGTACCTACGAATGACACCGACTTCCAAAAATAACTCATTTTCACTTTGTAGTTTTCTTATTTGGAAGTCGGTGGTATTTTTTTGTAAAAAAGTTTTTTTATTGTAATGTATGGTAGCGCTTGAATCAACATTGAAAAGCGAAAACGAACCGATACGTGCAAATACCACGGCGCACTGAAAGGCGTGAGACGCCATGACAAACCAAAGACGAGCGCGTGAAGCGAGGCGTGAGCGAGATAGTTGTATGTATTAGCTGGCTTTGTACCCACGACATCAAAGAGAGAGCGAATGTGAGAGTGACGCGCGACGGTCGTGTTTATTTAAAAATGCTTTGTCTCTTTTGTAAGGGTTCCGAAGTCAACAAGGAACCCTTATAGTTTCGCTCTGTCCGTCTGTCCGTCCGCAGCTTAGCTCGTAGAATCTAAGTAAGTACTAATAAAATCATGATAAAATATATTTTTTTTCGTTTACCTCCCATAGACGTAAAGTGGGGATGTATCTTTTTTTCTCATCTATCCCATGGTGTGGGGTATCGTTGGATAGGCCATTCAAAAATATTATGGGTTTGTTAAAACCATTTTTCGATTCAGAGATCCGTTTGCGTAAAAATTGCAAATTTATGTTAGAGTCAAGTGTCCCTCCCTGCCTCCCCCCTGCCTGCGAAATGGTTGCTCTTGGCTATCTGATAAAATTCGCGGCAGTAGTAAATATGACGAAATTAAAAGGAAAACATCACGGATAAGTAGGCTTTTACGAGTAATAGTCGACCAACTTTTAAAATGTATTTGGAACAGTAAAAATTTTGTACAAATGCCATTGAAAATTACTTAAATAACGTTGTTAGCTGTGTAAAACAGAGTACATATATGCTTATGAACCTTGTAAAAATAAACAAAAATAAAATCATAACAGGCTTTACAAGTTTACGAGGAAAAATCGACCAACTTATAAAATGTACTTGGCATAGTAAAATTTTTGTACAAATGCCATTGAAAAATTACTTAAATAACATTGTTAGCTGTGTAAAACAGATAGTAAATATATGCTTATGAACCATGTAAAAATACACAAAAATAAAGTCATAACATCCTTAATAATAATGATTTCTAAATTATTAATGTTTAAGCTCGAATAACGCATTGGAGTGGCCAGCGTCGTTGGCAGTACCGGTCCGTAGTACATACGGCGCATGCGCACAGGGGACTCTATTTTGTGTTAGTGCAGAAGTTTTGTAATCTAAAGTCAAATTAGATTCGATTGCCAAGCAAATGACTTGTTTTCTTTTGTCGATATCCCACTAATTGAGTAGCGTAAAACTTTCCAGAACGAAGTAGTGAATACCGCAGATTAGAGGTGAATACATACGAAATTTTTCAAATTCCGAAAGAGAAATAAACAAGGAGCGTGCGCGCAAGGATACAGGAACAAATCATACCATTCCCCGTGGCTCTAACACGCGCTCGTATCGGCTCCTTTCCCAATTCACACCCGCGGTGGTACTCAAATAGATAATATTTTTCTAACATTAGTTGCGAGGTTGGATTTTATAACTCCTTCAGTTACCAGTTAGACATTATTTAGTTTAAGTTAAGAGTGTATAGGTTACTTCTAGGCAAGAGTGCTTCACCGTAGACCACATCATCGCTTACCATCAGTCGAGATAGTGGTCAAACGCGAGCATATAGATTTAAAAAAAAACATCATCGTATGTGGGCCCGTTTTTGTGTGCTGCTGTAACCGTTTTAATGTTCATGTAACAACAACAAAACCCCCTTCTTAGTCCGCATTATTATGCAACTTGGGAACCCTATTACTGCGCGTGGCCCGACACGCACTTGGCCGGTTTTTAAATAATAAAGCAGTATAGTATCGTCTTCAGAATTCGTTTCACTCCACATTTTAACTGACATGAGTTCTTTAGTTCACGCCACAAGTGTGTGGCGTCCTGCAACTTCGCTTCAGTTCGTTTCGCTGCAGCTAGTTTGACGTCTCCGCTTCGGTTCAAAATCTCCATGTTTTCGGTTCGGTTCGGTTTGCAGTTCGCAGTTATGACTGACACTGGCTTACAGATATGACGCCTGTTTCAAAGCTGTACAGTGCGAACATGTTAGGCTGATTATGTTAGCTTCTAATTCGAAGATTTTGTTCTTAGTACTGTTTAATTAAACCTTCGGTGTACGAGTCACCGAGGGGAAAAACGGGACCCTATTACTAAGACTTTGCGGTCCGTCTGTCTGTCTGTCCGTCCGTCACCAGGCTGTATCTCATGAACCGTGATAGCTAGACAGTTGAAATTTTCATGATGATGTATTTCTATTGCCGCTATAACAACAAATACTATTAACAGAATAAAATAAATATTTTTTCAACACACTTGTTCATAAAGTGGCTCTAATTTCACCGCAATTAGGCACGTAATGATACCTGTTATCAAACTGTGACATTTTCATTGCTATTATTCACAAGTGAGTTATAGAGTTTTTTTTTAATTTACTGGTTGAGTTGCTTTGTTCTTAAAAAAGTTTCGATACAAAAAAGATCGTGCTCAATAGTACAAATAAATTAATGTACCTATTGCTTGCTCATTTCATGCAACTTCGTATTTAAATAGATCATTAAAACTTGTTCGTGCTTAATAAACAAAACTTTTACTCAAATATAATAGTACATTATGGTACAAGTGCGCAATGTTGGTGATTACCGCTGAGGTGCCATTGAGACCCGAGCCTCTAGGTGAGGGTCTTAAGAGAGCCGAGGACGGTAATCATCAATACACACGTGTATCATACGACGTTTTTCAAAACACTTGTGAAGAAAATAATACTAAAAAATCATTTTCAACAGTGAAAACGAGTTGTGAATTTTTTTTCGCAATGGCGGGGTAAAGTTACTTTTTTTTTAGCTTTTCGCGGATAGCGTTTTAGCCACGTACAAAATGGGGAATTTCATGTTTTCTTTATTGCAGAGAAACAAAAGTTATATTTGAGGGCAAGTTTTATTTAATAAACACGTACAAGTTGAAATTATCTAGTTGAATACGAAGTTGCATGAAATGAGCAAGTAATGTGTTAGGTTCTAGCATTTTGCTGAATTGTTTGACTATAAGCTATGCCACATTTTATGTATTCAATGGATATCATGGAAATAGTACCTAATTACTACCCATATCATGTTATGGATATAGTAAGTACTACTTCCATGACAGGAATAGAAAGGTATTAATGTCGAATGGGACACTTTTAATTGAATAACAGTGTTAAGATTTATTATATTGAAAATACTTCAATTTTAACTGGATTAGAATTAATGACTAATTTTATTAATTTTCATTGAATTGATTTGTGACACTTTTAAAATTAGTTTGATTTAAAAGTATTTAAAATGAAGGCAGTAAACCATTAAAAAAAAAACTATAACTCACTTGTGAATAATAGCAATGAAAAAGTCACAGTTTGATTACAGGTATCATTATATGCCTAATTGCGGTGAAATTAGAGCCACTTTATGAGCAAGTGTGTTGAAAATTTTATTTGCTCTGTAATTAAGAAAAATTTAAATTCCCTATTTTGTACGTGGCTAAAACACTATCCACGAAAAGCCAAAAAAAAGAAACCTCATTCTTTTAGTCTATGGCCGATCGCCATTGTTAAATGCGCGCGCATAGGAAAACTAAAATGCATTTTATATCACTAAAATGCATTTTATATCAACCGACAACACGTGCGGAAGAGATAGATGCTATGATGAGCAGTAGGAAGCTAGTTCGCGTACGAATACACACTTTTGCAAATTTGTAGCGAAATGGATAATTATTTAGGACAAAACCGAGCGCGCGAAATTTTATAATCAGGCCTTTGGGAGTCTGGATATCATGAAAAAACGACTAAACCTATCTGTTCAAAATAAAATTATTTGCATTTTTGAACTACTAATCTATCCCTGTATGGTTGCCGTTTTTTTAATTTCCCGTCTTCTTATGGCATTTATTTGCCCCCAAAAATGCGTTAAAACTAGTGTCGAAATGTGGAACTTTCGACGCTCTAACTTTCATTTTTTACTTTTTTGCTTCCATACAGGGCTAGATAATGATGAGAAAAATTTAAATCACTTTATATTTTGAACGTACATCGTCAAACAGTGGAATAATTCCTACACTACGTTTGTATGGAAGAATTTTCGACTAGTGTGTGACCAACATTGCACACTTGTAGCATAATGTACTAAAGTGGAGTCCCCATATTTAAGTGTATTAATATTTCCCATACAACAAACGTGTTTTATTGCAGTTTTTTTGCGATAATGGTACGGAACCGTTCGTGCGCGAGTCCGACTTAGCCGGTTTTTTATTGTTATTTCTCTTGCGACTCAGTTCAAACGCGTGTAGTACTTACATTTAAATGTTGGGACTATAAACAAACCTTTTTATCATATAATGATTATGTAAGTATTTATGTAGATAATAAAAGAGTCTACTATGATTCAATAAGGTAGTGCCTCCGATATTGGGTCACTGTTGTAACATTTTACACTAAAATTATAAGAACTATTTAAGATCGTTTATTGTTTTACTTCCGTGCGTATACCTACCTATGTTTTGGTTATTCCCGCAGGCTTATTACGTATCTTTTGCATGAGCAAAACGATAGCGATTTTTGCGCAATAATTGCTCTTCCATAAAGAAGTTTTAGAGTTGTTGGCGGTTTTTTTATAAATAAGTACTTTTGACAAACAGCCAGTGTAGGACCTACCATACCTACACTGCATGTATGACTTTTTATGACATAAAACGTTTGATCGCTATCGTTTTGCTCTTGCAAAAGATACGTAATAAGCCTGCCGGTTTTTGGGTTTGTGATCAACTGATTACGCACCGAGTTCGCGAGTAGGTACTACTCGTAGCTTCCCAACACAAATTATTTCTTTTAAATCCATTTGAATCATATCATAAAACTATCATTATTGTAATTTTATTTGTATTATCATTATTATCAACGTGAATTCAGTAGAATTCGCAAGTGCAACCGTTAGCAAACCGCGCGCAAAGCAAGCGTGGTTCTTGTCTTTTTATTGAGGCGCAGATACCCCTCAGTAGTTGATTTTGAAATGAGAATCACGTCTAAACGGATTGCCGTATTTTTTTAGAACTATACATGTAACATAAGACCATTTTCTTAATAATTTGATCTATAAACATTTTGAGTTTTACTCGTATAACATAGTGTAATTAATTTGTAAAGTTATGTCTAACACGGACAAAAAACGACAATCGCACCAAAGTCGTATTATAATGAAATTTTCATCATCTCAAAGACAATTTAATTATCTACATTTTGATCTTTTTTTAAAAGTCTTCGAATAATAAGGAAAGTACAAAAAACTACTGAATAAACATCGCCCGGGTGTGAAACGAGTGCGCATTTTGTGCCCTCAAGGTCTTTGGCGAATGTCATCGTCTTAAAAAAATCCCTTGCTGAGCAAAGCTTCACGACAGTTGTACTCTAATTTATACTGACCATTATTGATACTGGTGTCTATGACCATCTCGGAGTCCGACAGCTCGCCTTCCCAGGACATGGGTCGTTCCCTCTCATTGCTGGCTATCTCGTGTGCGCCGCTCAACGAACGTTTCTTCTTATTTCGCATGTTCACCTGGAAAACAAGACGTTGGTCGTAAACAATAGATATCATTTTCATGTGTACATTGCTGGAGTAGATAGTTTGTGAGAAGATGAGAGAGGATTTTCGTCTCTTTTGGGACCTTCTGACGTTAACTGTCAAACCAAACTCTAATTGGGAATAGCAAAAAACTTTTTAACAAAAAAATCAAACCGACTTCCAAAACAAAACACTACAAAGCGAAAAAATAACTTTCTTTTCCGAAGTCGGTGTCTTTGGTACCTATTGTTTTCCGTTTTTAACCGACTTTCGAAAAAGGAGGAGGTTCTATGTTCGACTTCTTGTATGTTTTTTTTTTTTTTTTTTTTTTTGTGTATGTTCACCGATATCTCCGTCAATTGCGGACCGATTTTGAAAATTCTTTTTTTGTTTGAAAGAGTATGTTCCGAAATTGGTCCCATTTTAATTTGGTGAAGATCTGATGAAGAACTTCGAAGATATACAACAGAACTGCTGCAATCACATGTCATTTTATTGTTTATACCATTTCATAACATAACATCACGTCAGTACGGTAAGTAAGGGGTAAGCAGATCTCTCATTTGATCGGTTTTGTTCAAGTTTCATGTTATTCGGGTAATCTATTCTGGCGTTATAGGAAACTTACTAAACATCTTGCCTATTAGGTAGGTACAACTAAAAAGTGAAAAATAAAAAACTTTTTTACAAAAAAATACTACCGACTTCCAAATAAGAAAACTACAAAGTGAAAAATAACTTTATTTTTGGAAGTCGGTGTCCGTAACGCAAAATAATGGTACCTACGAAAGACACCGACTTCCAAAAATAAAGTTATTTTTCACTTTGTAGTTTTCTTATTTGGAAGTCGGTAGTATTTTTTTGTAAAAAAGTTTTTTCGACACCGACTTCGGAAAAGAAAGTTATTTTTCGCTTTGTAGTGTTTTGTTTTGGTTAACAGACTTCAAAAAGGAGGAGGTTCTCATTTCGTCTGTATTTTTTTAATGTGTTTTATCTCATAACTTTTTACTAGGTGAACCGATATTGGTAATAAAAATAAAATAAATATATTCCTTTTTTATTTGAAAGCTGTGCTTTTCATGTATTCTCATTTATTTGAATGATTTTGCAGCGGCTAACGACGCCGACGGTATTGTACCGGCAGGCTTATTACGTATATTTTGCAAGAGCAAAACGATAGCGATCAAACGCTTTATGTCATAAAAGTCGGAATTACCCGCAGTGTAGGTATGGTAGGTCCTACACAATCGTTTGCTAATCGCTCGCTGCTTGTCAAAGGCACTTATTTAAAAAAAAACCGCCAACAACTCTAAAACTTCTGTATGGAAGAGCAATTATTGCGCAAAAATCGCTATCGTTTTGCTCTTGCAAAAGATACGTAATAAGCCTGCAGGTTGCTCTAACTCAAGCTTTTTAGGATACTCTGGTTGGGTTTAAGCAACCTCTGACCCCGAACCATGACGTGTCAAAACTATCATCAAACGACTGTAAAAAAGGGACAGACGTATACAAGTCATATACATCTGTCCCTTACGCACACTCAAAATAACCTTGCTCTATTAGCTTATGGATACCTTCCTGGGGGGTGACCATAAGCTCTTAGAGCGGTATCAATTTGAGATCGAATAAGGGACAGATGTATCTGACGTGTATACATCTGTCACTTACTCGATCTCCGCTCTAAGAGCTTATGGTCACCCCCCTGTACTCAATTCTATTACTAGGTACTTATCTAGACTCTCTCATAGTGATTAATATGTTCAATAGTTAATTACCTCGTACTGATGTTGTGAGAAGTCGATCTTGGAGATCTCGGCGTCAGTGGAGTCTTCATCATGAGGCACTGAAGACACACTGATGCGCACTCCGCTCGAACTGTACGAGAACTGACCTGGAAACGAAAAGTTCAACGTTATTTCTAGGAAACTTGAAAAAACTTCGGCCGAAGTGAAGTATAGGTTGAAAAAATCAGCGTTTTCCACTACATTGTAGCCTAAGAAGTTCGTTTCTAAATATGAACATTTTCATTTAGACACAAGATTAAAAAATAAAACACAAAATTACATAATAACAGTTACGAAATGACTTTTGTATGGATCATTATGTAACTGGCAGAATGATACTGAACCTGTTACTTCTCGAAAAATCGCGCGTTGATTGTGTGTATCTGTGTTTTTTAGTCTGAACGTTTCTAATAAATTGTTGTTGGAAATTATTTGCATTTAATTAAGTAAGCTCATCATGTAGTGGAAAAAGAATCGTTCGTATCTCGCATAAAAAGGCTTTATTTTAAAACTCGCATGTAGCTGGCTACATCGCCCGTGTTAAAATCTCGACTTTTTATGCTCGACACGAAATGTACTATTAGTCAATTAATCAATCTGCCTAAACATTTCTGTATAATGTTAGGGTTGGCATTTTTCAGTATTTCACATCATCATCAGCCTTTTAACGTTCCCACTGCTGGGACACAGGCCTCCTCTCTGTGAGAGAGCGAATAGGCCTTAATCCACCACGCGGGCTCAGTGCGGGTTGGTGGATTTCACATGTCTTTGAATTTTTGGTTCTAGGACACGCCGGTTTCCTCACGATGTTTGAAATAATTAACAAAAAGCAAACCGCCTGTCTGGGTTCGAACTCAAGATCTGCAGCTTGTAAGTCGCTGGGTAACACGATACCCCCTTAGTCCTTAAGGCGCCTCCCCGAGCAAAACGCCGCGCTAGTTGAATTTTGTGCAGTTTTTAAGAGCTTTCTACTCTTTAATTAAAAAGAAATATCAATTAATAAAAATACATAAAATTTCTACATGATGTTGATTCTAAAATGGTAGTACACTATACTAACACTAATGGATAGAAAATTTGATAAAGAACATTTTGTAAGTTTAATTTTTTTCAAAAGACCAATATTCGATTTTATTTTAAAATCTGGGCGTATTTACTACCGTAATTCATGCGCCAACAGTGCCGCTAGGCCAATAGTTCTCATATCTCAGGGTACGGCCTTAAGACGGCGACTAACGCCAACGACCTTGAGGGAACAAAACGCGCACACCTTTCACACACGCGCGACTCAAAATTTAGTAGTTTTTTGTACTTTCCTTATTATTCTATGACTTAAAAAAAAGCCTCTGATTAAAATGTAGATAATTAAATTATCTTTGGGATGGTGTTGATTTCATTAAAATACGCCCAGCGATTTTGGTGTGATTGTCGTGTTTTTGTCCGTTTTAGACATAACTTTACAAATTAATTACACTATGTTATACAAATAAAACTTAAAATTTGCTCAGATCAAATTATTAAGAAAATAGTCTTATATAACATATATTTTTTTCAAAGAATTACGACTAGCCATTTAGATTTGATTCAATTTTAAAATCAGCTACTCAAGGGAATCGGCGCCTTAATAGACTGGTGTCCGATTTTGTGGATTCTGTCTACCGTAACGACTGTCAAGATCTTCAAATGACAGTAACATAACAAATTGTATTCAGTTTCTTCATCGACCGCATGATCGATGAAGAAACTGAATACAAATTTATTATTATGTACATAAATCTTTTTCCTCAAATAGATTCGCAGGTGCTTGAGTCAGTGACACACACACAACACAAGTAAGAATTGTACCTATTCTTATAATATCGCTTTAAGTAACTGTTGACGACAGATGATTTGGAGACTAACTTATTTTACACTCAACTAGCGACCCGCCCGGGCTTTGCCCGTGATAAATTGTGCACAAAAACCTACTTCATTTCTCACTCTTTGACCCATGATGAAACCGCATGAAAATCCGTTCAGTAGTTTTTAGGGTTCCGTACCCAAAGGGTAAAAACGGGACCCTATTACTAATACTCCACTTTCCGTCTGTCTGTCACCAGGCTGTATCTCATGAACCGTGATAGCTAGACCGTTGAAACTTTCACAGATGATGTATTTCTGTTGCCGCTATAACAACAAATACTAAAAACAGAATAAAATAAATATTTAAATGGGGCTCCCACACAACAAACGTGATTATTTTGCCGTTTTTTGCGATAATGGTACGGAACCCTTCGTGCGCGAGTCCGACTCGCATTTTGGCCGGTTTTTTAAGTATATCGCGTACAGGCGCGGCGGGGAACTTTATTTTATATGTAGTGATAGTGACCAAGTATAATCATAATTATTATAATATCATTACCGTGGTATAGTCGACCACTAAATAAACATGTGATTGTCACCAAAACCAGTAATTCAGTCTTTAATTAAACGTACTTAACTTGAGTCGTGCCTTCGTGAGGACTTTTTTGTTTTTGTTTTGGGACAATCCCACCGCACTATTCCCAAATCACTGCAACTCCTGAGTCCTGAAAGCCAGAATCAACAGTGGCGACCACCAGAAAAGCGCCGAGGCAATGAAGCTCAACGAAGTCCCGGAGAATGAATTTAACTGTCTTGGATCCCGCAACGAAATTAATCAGAAAAGAATAACGGAGGAGTAGGAAAAAATATAAATTTCCACTTCCCTCCATATCAAGCAGGAGACAATAAAAACAAGGCACAACAAAGGGTCGTTGACAACAGAGATAAGCTCATTTGCCTAGCACTACAGATAAAAAATAGGTTTGGTCCTAACATTGTGAGCTGTTTCTTATATTTGATTCCAATAATAGGTATGACAAAAACGCTTGAACGCACGGAAACTTGTTCTACTTTCCACAAGGTCCGTATAGTAAACAGCTCCTGATGCAGCCTGTACATTATTCAACATAATATTGCGAAAGAATACATTCCCATAAGATACTACACACACACACACACTACTGCACTATTGTAAGGGTTTAGTTTTCAAAATCTATAACCACTGTTCTTGTTCTTGAAATGTAATGTTTGTATGTCGTTTTGTGGCAATTAAATAGTTTTTCTTTCTTTCTTTTCTTTCTTTATATGATGTCCAGATTGTACATATTCGCAGTCAGATGTAGAACACTGACATAAAGGCGAGGCAACGAGCTTGAAGGCAAATAATATACTTTTAAAGTTACCATGCCCTGTGTGAAATTGGGCAACACAGTGATCCACTTTCAGCCACGTCCTGGAAAGTGTGACTTGTAATTAATTGAATTTGTTTAGCTATTTCGGTACCTACATTTGGTACGGCCAGTACCATAAATATGCACACAATGCCAAATTACCGAGAAGTATATTCAAGCTTATGATTTTGATACGTGCAGCGCTTTTAAAGTTCTTTGCAATGGACACTGGAATTCTTGGAATGCATTTTTCAAGTGCGTTTAGCATTATATTTCCGGCTTGCGAATGGCCTAAATGATCCTTACGATGGATTTTCAGAAATAGTATACTTAGCTTAAAGATGCTTAAATTAAATGTATTACTAGGCTGTCAGACTACAACTGGAGGCAGTTCTACAAGAATTTGATGGAAATCTAGTTTTATTACCAGCAAAACAGTTCGGTCAGTTTTCTTCTTTGTCTAATTATCTAAACATTGTGACTATCTTTCAAATATATTTATAACTAGCTGTCCCACGCGGCTTCGCACCTTCCAACTGGCTACCTACCTACCCTACCCTACCTACCCTACATACATGAATGTTGCGTAACTTTAACTTAACCGCTTACAGCGCACGCAAACGGAAGTTCTCAAATCACGTAACGTATTTTTTCCCGTTTTGCAACATTTTTCATTTATGCTCCGCTCCTATTGGTCATAGCGTTATGTTATATAGTCTATAACCTTCCTCGATAAAAGGACTATCCAACACAAAAAGATTTTTTTAATTCCAACCAGTAGTTCCTGAGATTAGCGCGTTCAAACAAACAAACAAACTCTTCAGCTTTATAATATTAGTATAGACTAGCTGTGCCCGCGGCTTCGCTCCCGTCATCTGCCTGCCAACCCTACCATTCTTACCAGCCTGCCTGCCTACTCCACATACTCAAAAAAACTTTTTACAAAAAAATACTACCGTCTTCCAAATAAAACTACAAAGTGAAAAATAACTTTATTTTTGGAAGTCGGTGTCTTTCGTAGGTACCAATTTATTGCGTTATGGACACCGAATTCCAAAAATAAAGTTATTTTTAACTTAGTAGTTTTATTTGGAAGTCGGTAGTATTTTTTTGTAAAAAGTTTTTTTATTTTTCACTTTTTAGTTGTACCTACCTAATAGGCAAGTTGTTTAGTAAGTTACCTACTCGTATAACGCCAGAATATATTACCCAAATATCATGAAACTTGAGCATAACCGATGAAATGAGAGATCTGCGTACCCCTTAAGAGCGTACTGGCGTGATGTTATGTTATGAAATGGTATAAACAACAAACAGACATGCGATTGCAGCAATTCCGAGAGATTTGCCGTTATTTATTGAAGAGTTCTGTTGTATATCTTCGAATTGCTTCGTCAGTCCTACACCAAATTAAAATGGGACCAATTTCGGAACATACTCTTTCAAACAAAAAAAGATTTTTTGTAATCGGTCTACAATTGACGGAGATATCGGTGAATTCGGTGAACATAAACAAAAAAAACAAAAACAAAACATACATAATGTCGAACATAGAACCTCCTCCTTTTAGGGAAGTCGGTTAAAAAATATACATACTACATACCATTTTTTTTTTCTAGGGTCATTCTTTCGCGTAAAATCTTAACACCGCGATTCAGAAAATGACTTTAAATGCACAACGCCATCTATCGAATACCGAGTTCAACTGTCAAAGTATCTGAATTGCGTGTGCTGTGATAATTTTACTTCTTGAACACTTTAAATTCATCTAACTTTTGATAGAGTGAACCGATTGCGATGAAACAAAAACTAAGTAATTCTTAAAGATACGCACAATTTTTATGTATAAAAGTTATCTACATTGGTTTCGTACATTTCACGTGATGCGTGCACAAATAAACAGACAAACAGACAAACAGATAAACAGACAAACAGACAAACAGACAAAAATTCCAAAAATGCTAGAAATGGGTTCTGTTGGTTATCCTTTAACACCCTGGCTATTTTTTTTGGAATTTTTTTCGATGTACAAAAAATATTTTTCTACAGATTTATTATATGTATTGATGATGATGATTGATTGATGATGATTATCTTATTGTGTTTAGTGAACCTATGCAAACAAATAAATGTTGGATTAAAAGTTCCAAAGGAACGCTGACAATTTTTAGGGTTCCGTACCCAAAGGGTAAAAACGGGACCCTATTACTAAGACGCCGCGATCCGTCTGTGTCTGTCTGTCTGTCTGTCCGTCTGTCACCAGGCTGTATCTCATGAACCGTGATAGCTAGACAGTTGAAGTTTTCACAGATGATGTATTTCTGTTGCTGCTATACCAACAAATACGAAAAACCAAATAAAGTAAATGTTTAAGTGTGGCTCCCATACAACAAACGTGACTTATTGCGGTTTTTTTGCGATAATGGTAAGGAACCCATCGTGCGCGAGTCCGACTCGCACTTGGCCGGTTTTTATCCAAATCTGGCTCCAGACAGGATGTCCGGTTTACAAGAGCGGCGCTTGCAAGCGGAAAAATATTAAAAATTTGCGGCGAGACGTGTTTAATCGAATCGTACAGAAAATTGAGTAAAATCTGTAAAGGTTAGTTACCTATAGCTCGGGCAAAATGTGTATTTTCTTGCATGACAAAAAATCTAGTAAAATATACAAAAGTCAGGTGAGACAGTATTCAATCGAGAGTCCATCAAAAATAAAAAAGTCAAGTACCTAACTTAGAGTTCGGGTGAAAATACGGCTTTTCTTGCAACATAATATCGTAGCATGTACTGTAGTTTCTGCCTACCCCAGTATTGTATATGTAGTAATAACCCCAAAGGAGCTTTGCTCTTCAATAATTAGTTATTGGTCTATACCTATTTTTTTTATTTAGATAGTAAAAATAATAGGTATAGCCCATAGGTATAGGTTATTTAGATAGTAAAAATAATAGGTTGCCCTTTATGTCATATCATAAATTTGTGTATAAGCGAAGGTATTTTTCCAAATGCTTTAAAAACATCTGTTATAAAGCCATTGTTTAAAAAATCAGATAGAGAATTAATGGAATTTTACAGACCGATCGCATTGATTTCAATATTCTCAAAAATTATTGAAAGATATATTTATAATCAACTCAATTTATATTTAGACACGAATAAAATTCTTTGCAACGAACAAAAAGGATTTAGGAAAAGCAAGTCAATTAACATGGCAATTTACGACTTCTTGTATACAGTTATAAAAAATATGGATACAAATACTCCAGTTTGTGCAATATTCTGTGACATGACTCCAGCTTTTGATTACGTGGAACATAAGATTTTACTGAAAAAGCTTGATGCCTATGGTGTAAGAGGAAATGTCTTTGAGCTCTTAAAATCGTACCTAAACGACAGAAAACAAATAACTGAAATAAATAGATTAAACATACGTACAAAAAGGGAGGAAATATTTCAATCTGAGGAACGTAATATTGTCTACGGAGTTCCACAAGGAAGTATACTGGGACCACCGCTTTTTACAATTTACATTAATGACTTTCCAAGGGCAATCAAACATCCGATGACACTGTTTGCGGATGACAGCACAATAACAATACCGTGTATTCAAAGAGAATTTTATAAACAAGACATAAATAAAACATTACATGAAACTATAGAATGGTTAGACAACAATCATTTAAAAATTAATTTAAGTAAGACCATGATAATGCATTTTAGCCAACGCGCACTGACTATTTCCAATCTTGACATAACATATAATAATATTGCAATTGACACAGTTTATACAACCAAGTTTCTAGGACTGACAATAGATCGTAATTTAAATTGGAAGGCACACGTAGAGACCCTGACTAAAAGAATATGCAGTAGTGCTTACGCCTTGTACATTCTGTCTCGAACGGTTAATATAGACGCGTTATTAACGGCTTACTATGGGCTAAGTGAATCTGTTCTTAGATATGGGATTATCTTTTGGGGTAACTCAACCGATAAAGAAGTTGCATTTAAAGCACAAAAGAGGTGCCTTAGAGCGATGTTTAAGTTAAAAACCACTGATAGTTGTAAACCCTATTTCATCCGCTATAAAATATTGACATTGCCGTCTCTTTATATTTTAGAAACGGTAATGTTTGTTAGGAAAAATTATTGCTTATTTTCACGTATGCAAGATAAATTTCCAAGAAACAGGCGTGATCAAAATCAGCTCTGTCTGCATAGCAGTAGAACGGCACTTATGCGCAAAAGTGTTTTTTGCATGGCTCCTACGATTTATAATAAATTACCCAAAAGTTGGAGGGAGCTTAATAATGTAGAATTAAAGAAGCAACTAAAATCGTTTCTAAGTAAAAGAGCCTACTATAATATTAACGAATTTATGGAAGAATCCTTTGTTTTGACATAGATCTTATTGCAATTTTGACATTTGATAATTTTTACATTGATTTGTATTATTTTTTTATTTGACATTTTGTTTAAATTTTTATGTTGATTTTCTAATTAGACATTATTCCTATTTGACATTTGATTGATATCTTCATTTTGACATTTGAATTATTTTATAATTGACATGCATTATTTTATTTTATTTGACATTGGATTTATATTTTTTGCATGGATTTAATAATCATACCTTATTGCTATTTGACATTTTTTTAACTGACATTATTATTTTAATTTAATTGATATTTGGAGATAACTGTTATTATTATTATTGATTTTCACTTTTTTTTTATTGTTGGCTTGATAATAATGGAATTAATTTATAATTAAACTAAGTCATTGTTTTTTGTTTGTAATTTAACTTGCATAATATTTGCACGCCATAGAATGTGGCAAACATGTCGGGATCTTTTGTTTCTTTTCTTTGTTATCTTGCATGCATATTGTATGTGTTACCCATGTTTGAGCAAATAAATCTTATCTTATCTTATCTTATCTTATCTAATAAAGGAGTTTAACATGACTTAAAACTATACATTACTGCAGCGGCCAGCAAAAGAGGCATTGATGGACGAACTTGTAAATGTGGCACGAGGCGAAGCCGAGGCACACATACGTAACTCCATCAATGGCTAGTTGTGGCCAAGGCTTGTATAGTGCTTTTCTCAAATAATGCGCGGAAATTAAAACTAGAGTAGCAGCTAGAACTCATTTTGTCAAATATAATTACTTTTCGAAATCAATGACGAACAACAATAAATATTCCCGTGTTAAAGAGTTTATTTGTTTTTTCTATATGCAAGCCATTTCGAAATTTAAAAAAATACCTTTCATAAGTTACCTCCTTGGTTGCCATGTTTCAGAGTAAAAGATCGTTCCATTTTTAAACGACAAATATCGATTTTCATACAACTATTGCTCGCTTGTATAATTATGGCCAGTACAGCAATTGCGATTTATCTTGAAGAAGGTTGTCAAAAAAATGCTCGAATTTCCAAGCATGTTTGAGTAAAGATTATTTTTAAATAAATAAATTTCAAAAAAGTCATACTTAATTAACTAAATAAATACAGTTTACAGTAGTAGATCGACATCTAGTAGGAACACAGACATAACGCCATAGCATTTGACATCAACAGAGTTCAGGCCCCTGTGGCGGGTGCAATGACCCCGCTATCACCGCTTTTTATTATAATTTTATTGCGTGACGTAAATATTATGTTTATGTTTGGCTTTACTCCTGTTTACCGGAAAACTTGACGTCGAGAATAAATTAGTTTTTTCCTAGGCGAAGTATTTTTTGTCTCCTGTATAGATGGAAGAGTAGGGTGCAAGATTTTTTCTATTTTGTTTTGCAAGTTATAAATTACGTTAATGCCGATAATTACTTATTATTTCGTTTCTTCATCATCTACCTAATAGTTAGATTAAAAATATGTATTTTCCAAATAAGTTTTTAATTCACAAAACATTTGACAGTAATTCATATATATGTTACTTTTCATGTTGACTGTACTATAATGGTTAATGAATAGGAAAACTATTTTTATTTGTTTGTTTATTTGAGACTATCGAGTAGGTACATCACGGGGTCCCAGCGCTAAGAAATAAAATTTGGTTCAAATGAATCTCACTAGATGGCGTGCACCAATATGCTATAGAATTGTGTGTAAAATTAACATTTTCTGGAATTGATCATAAAAATTGTATGTTTTTGTTTAATCAACTCTCCTAATGCTAAGCACAAAATTATGGACTATTTTTTTATAACACATGTTTACACATTACAATAATAAAATGAAATTTGAACAACAGAGCGTGACAAATGTACAACCAATGATATTTTCCACAGAATACAAAACCATTTTACAAAACTAAACGACGAAACTAATGCGACGTGCGCTTACAATTCGTATCTTAATTAATTTAAATTTACATAATAAAATCTTTCACGTAAAACTAAATAGCCATGCAGTAGCCAGAAAAGTGAGAAATTGTACAAAAATAAATTGTATAATTTATCAAAAATATTGGGCTCTTAATTCGCATTTCAAAGATTATTTGAACGGATAATTTAAAATTGATGCCAATAGATGGCGCGGTTTTAAATTTCTGAGGCATTCCACTCGATTGTTTAAATTCGTGTTGTAAGGTGGTAACACATTTTGGTGCAAAAAATACTATAAACAAATCGTCACTGTGTATAAAGAAGCAAATATTCACGAACCGATTAAACCCTTTTACTTGCAAGTCGCTGCTAACACCATCTATCTATCGCCGCGGAAAGGAACCGAACGCTTCGATGTACAAAAAAGAATCAGATAATCAGACGAAAAATGCTAGTTACTTCGTTGGCACGGTTTCTTTGTATGGGATGAGGCATCTGTATGCTAGTATTATATTATCTGTGTTACTATTGAGATCGACCCAGTGAACTTCGCACCACGTAAACTATTTTCCTTCCTAGTATTAGTTTTTAAACCAAGGACGGTTGAGTTAAGGAAGAGCGAACAAAACAAAATAGTTATTTATGCTACAAGTGCGGAAAGCAGGTGATTTCCGATGAGTGGATAAATCGACACGAGTCGGAAATCATCTTACGCACGTTTATCATACAACATTTTACTATGCATTGTGCGAGGAATTAAAAAAATATATCTGAACCAAGCAAGAAATTAATAAAATGGAGCTTATTCAAGGGCGCTCAGCATATGCACAGATTAACTAATAGTTCAAAGTTCCTCGGGCATATCTACTGCGCATGTGCCAATAGCTTTCACGTCGTAACGCAAAAAGGCACGAGCAAAATATTCATTCTGTCAAACATGTTTAATGAATATTAAAAATTAATTTATTGATCAAAATCTAAATCTAGAGTAATTAAAAACGCCTTAAATGAAGTATTAGTTTTGTTTTACCTTTTTTAAGAATGATAATCTGTACTTAACTAATTTTTAAAACTTTTCTCAAATAATAAAAACTCTATGCGGCGGGCTGACGTTGGAGTTAAAATTAAAAAAGTACAGGAAAGTAAAAAGCACTAGAAAAAGAAAGTGACACTTTCCGCACAGTTTGGCTGCTTGGAAAACGCTCTTTTCGAGTACATGCATTGTAAAAACCTTTTTCAGTTTAAGACTGCCTGTCCACTTGGCGTGGAGCGGCGGCAAGAGGAGCGGAGGACAAAAATTCGAATTGCATATAAAAGCTTCGGAGCGGAGCCTTTATGCAATTCGATTGGTTGGCGCCTTAACGAGGCTAATTAACAGATATTGATTTTTATATACCTACATATAAAGATAATGTAGCCAATGGAAGTAGAATAAAACAGATTTTAATTCGGTATTATTGAAAGAAATACCTTATCAATCGGGAATCGGAACTAAGTTGTGGATGTTTTGAGTTCCATGTTCGCGCTGGAATCTAAGCAATATACTGATAACAAATTGCTTGAGAGAGATCGTGTTATCAGTATTTACGCAAGGCACGCAATCGTCATCACTGTGAGGTAAGCAGTGCACATGTTGACATAGAAACAAAAACTATTTCTCTCCTTTAACAATAAAACAAGAAATAAAATTGTGCCAAAGATAATGTTGATGGCTGCCTTGTTGGTCTCGCAGTGCGACTGCTGAGTGCGACTGTCACTGGCATGGCCACCATCAGGGATTTTTATTTTTAACACGAAAGGTAGTCGCTAATTAGTCAACTAGAGCACCTAGCGAAGACCTGTATTCGCCCAAATTTAGTCGCTAATTAGTTTAATTTTAAGCTATAGTCCAAGAGCTAGATCGAAGAGTTTACGAAAAATTTACATGGAAAAATAGGTAGCTCTTGGTCTATACCTCAGATAATATAATACTAGCATGCTATACCTTAAACATTTATCTTCTAAAGTAAGACCCGACTTAAATCTCTGACATGGCGAAAAATTGCGACTAATTAGCGACTTAATTTAGGGGAAAACAGATCTGCCCTAGTTTTTAACCGACTTACCAAAAAGGAGGAGGTTCTATGTTCGACTTGCCCCGAGTTTCCCACCTTAAAATTATCGCAGAATTAATGTGACAAATTGTCAAGCACGCGTTATATGCTGTGATTGGTTGAATGAATTTTCAACAGCCAATCACAGCAGATAACGCGTGCTAGACAATTTGTCACATTAATTCTGCGATAATTTTAAGGTGGGAAACTCGGGGTTAGTGTTTGTTTTTAGGGTTCCGTACCCAAAGGGTAAAAACGGGACCCTATTACTAAGACTCCGAGATCCGTCTGTCTGTCTGTCTGTCCGTCTGTCACCAGGCTGTAACTCATGAACCGTGATAGCTAGACAGCTGAAATTTTCACAGATTTTGTATTTCTGTTGCCGCTATAACAACAAATACTAAAAACCGAATAAAAAAAAATTAAGTGGGGCTCCCATACAACAAACGTGCCGTTTTATGCGATAATGGTACGGAACCCTTCGTACGTTAGTCCGACTCGCACTTGGCCGGTTTTTATTATTTTTGTGTATGTACACCTTTATCTCCGTCAATTGTGGACCGATTTTGAAAATTCTTGTTTAATTCGAAAGAATATGTTCCGAAATTGGTCCCATTTTAATTTGGTGAAGATCTGATGAAGGACTTCGGAGATATACAACAGAACTCTTTAATAAATGACGGCAAATGTCTCGGGATTGCTGCAATCGCATGTCCGTTTTTTGTTTGTTTATACCATTTCATAACATAGCATCACGCCAGTACTCTCTAAAGGGGTATGCAGATGTGTACAGTTCACCTTGGTACACTCTTAATTCACCGGTTATGTTCAGTTTCATGATATTTGGGTAAGGTAGGTACAACTAAAAAGTGAAAAATAAAAAAACACTTTTACAAAAAAATACTACCGACTTCCAAATAAGAAAACTACAAAGTGAAAAATAACTTAAGTCGGTGTCCATAACGCAAAAAATTAGTACCTACTAAAGACTCCGACTTCCAAAACTAAAATTATTTTTCACTTTGTAGTTTTCTTATTTGGAAGTAGGTACGGTAGTATTTTTTTGTAAAAAAGTTTTTTTATTGAGATATATAAATGTGGCCAAACTGAGGAGATGCTCTTCAGATCGGCCACCTATAAATCCTTCTAACTTTTGAACCAGTGACAAACTCTGATATTTGGCGACTAATTAGCGACTATTTATTTGTGGTATCAAAATTACAATCCCTAATGGTGGCTATGCCAGTGTCAGTCACACGATCACGGGCACCCAACGCGAAGAAAGAAAATTTGGTTCAAATAAATTGCACTAGATGGCGTCGACCATCTATATCCGTGGAACAGAACCGAACGCGAACGATGTTATTAGAAAAATCATCATCTTTATCAAACGAAAAACGCTAGTTACGTCGGCACAGTTTCTTTGATGAGGCATCTGTATGCTAGTGTTATATTATCTGAGCCCAAATCCAGAAGGCAACGAAATTCTTAGTGTGGGTAGAAACCCTCACTAGGGATTTAGCCGTTTAAATAAAATACAATAGAAATAAATAATTGATAAGTTTGTAAGCACAGCTCACTTCTCCCAATATTTTCATGGTGAGATTTGACGGCACCAGGGGGATATAGCTAGCATAAGCTCTTAGAGCAAGGTTATTTGGAGTGTGCGTAAGGGACTTGAATACAGCTGTCCCTTTCTCACAATCGAACCATGATAGTTTTTATACATCATGGTACGGGGGTTTATCAATAGGAAACTATCCGCAAAGCTGAGCTCAGATCGGCGCCACAGGAATCAGAGTAAACAAACCAAACTGTCAAAGTAAGGCGACAAAATTTCGCAGTTTAAGCATACAAAACATAAAAGTAATAATGAAAGAAAAATGTAGCTAAATAAGAATTGAGAAAATTAGACCTCACTGCAGCTAAAACCCCGGTTTCGAGAGCGCGCTGCATAAGTAAAAGGAAAAAAGCGGCTTTAGTCGAAAGGTACGAATATGAATGCGAACATTGAAAGTCTAGTGTAACTTGCAGATAATGTTAATCAACAAAATCCTTCTTTTTTAAATCTTCTGCTTTAACACGGTCAGTACCAGTATAATTCCGGCGACGAAAAGCAATTTCCCGTTGCTTGCGAATGTTGTCGTTTTTTAGGATCATATGGCCGGTTTTATTCCTGCATAGAAAAACACAACACTGTTGCATTGTTGACCAACAGCTAGCAATATTATTATTTGGTTTTTGAACGCTTAATATTCTTAAAAACAATAAATTTAGTTCGGTAACCACAAATATAATAGTCGCCAAATTGTTATTTTTAGTCCACTCCGTCAAGCGCCATCTGGCGGGCGCAATTGGCAGTAAATTTCCTTGTTCCTGAGATTACACGGTATTATTTATTTTTAATTTTTCTTATTGTTTTGTTTTTTCTATCTCGTGTCTCCTGTGCGGGTCACAAATAAATAATTTTTCTTTCTTTCTTTTTTTATTAGAATGACAGTTCACCTAACCTTTTTCAGCTGCTGACTGCATTAGTCAGCAAAAACAAATTCACAGAAAAAGTCGATTTGCTTTTATGTCAAAAATATTGTGCATAATTTTATTATGCAAATGAGTGGACAATATTATCAAACCCAGCTGATATGCTTGCGTTTTAATACATGTGAGTTTAGCTAATCTTTCAGATAAGATATTTGCTTACAAACATAAATAGCATAATCTCCAAAAGTCATGGAAAAGTTTTTTGTGCAAACAGAAAGTTCAATGGCTTCAACCGGAAAGTTTCACAAGAAGTGCGAAGTAAATTAACTTTAAAACAAATATAGTGAGGAGTTTAGTTGCGATAAAACAATAGGTAGAGATTGTGCATTAAATATTACTTAGAGCTTATAAAACATTAAGAAACACTTTTGTTTAAAGCTACTGAATAAGCTTTGTATTAACATATGAATATTTCAGTTGAATGGCAAAGGTTTTTAGGGTTCCGTACCTAAAGGGTAAAATAATACTAAGACTTCACGATCCGTCTGTCTGTATGTATGTCTGTCACCAGGCTGTATCCCAAGAACCGTAATAGCTAGACAGTTGAAAATTTTACAAATGATGTATTTCTGTACTAAAAACAGAATAAAATAAATATTTTAGTGGGGCTCCCATACTACAAACGTGATTTTTTTGCCATAATGGTACGGAACCCTTCGTGCGCGAGACTGACACGCACTTGGCCAGTATTATTTTTTTCCAACTACGGAATAAAAGAGTTTGATAGTCTATGAGTATTTATGAAAGTGTTTAGGTATAATGGAAGCTCGATCGTATAATTCTTTTTAGATTTTGCATGGATGGGTTGACTTATCAATCTAAACTTAAGCTAATGTACTAATCGAGTATCAGTAATCAATCAATACATCATCAATCAATACATATAATAAATCTGTAGAAAAGTAATTTTTGTACATCGAAAATATTTCCAAAACAAATAGCCAGGGTGTTAAAGGATAACCAACAGAACCGATTTCCGGCATTTTTGGAATTTGTGTCTGTTTATCTGTTTGTCTGTTTATTTGTGCACGCATCACGTGGAATGTACGAAAACAATGTAAATAACTTTTATACATAAAAATTGTGCGTAACTTGAAGAATTACTTAGTTTTAGTTTCATCGCAATCGGTTCACGCTATCAAAACTTAGATGAATTTAAAGTGTTCAAGAAGTAAAATTATCACAACACACGCAATTCAGATACTCGGATAGTTGAACTCGATATTCGATAGATGGCGTTGTGCATTTGAAGTCATTTTCTGAATGAAAATGACTTCAAATGCACAATTCCGATGTTAAGATTCTCCGCGAAAGAATGATGACTACAGAAACAAAAATGATAGGTAGGTAAGTAGGGTAGGGTAGGCAGACTGATGACGGGAGCGAAGCCGCGGGCACAGCTAGTTATTGAATATAGGCTCAAATAAACTACTCTCTTTAGAGACCAAGAAAAGTCACAACAAAGTGTATTTTAGAAGTCAAGAACCTTACCGTTGCTAGTCTCCGGGCCCGACATGCTGATAGTGGTGACCGACACGTGTCCCCCCTCCACCTTCACCGCGTCGCCCTCACTGTTCATCGCGGTGTTCTTCACCATCCAAACCCTACACCATCACCACACCGCACAACACTAACTATCGATACTTTTGTCCCAATCGATTTCACTTCACTACACTATTAGCACCACACTAAAAGTGTCTCTGGTAAATTCGTATAAAAATACAATCCAAAAAGTTTTCAAAAACTATTTTCTCTTTTTCGCATAATGTTTCAATAAAAATATATTTCTGAACGTTTCATCATCTCGTGTCGCCACTCATTTTTAAGGCCACTTTTAGATTCAGTCTTGAAGTGTCCGTGCTCCTTTTACATATTTTTCGCTCTGAATATTCTTCGAAAGACCAAGGTGTTCGCTTCAAAGTCAAATATGGGTGAGGATTACAGCCAGATGATAAAACCAGCATCTTGGGTAACCTAAAACAAAAATAAATAAGAGTTAGTTTTTGTTGTTATTGCCACTATCAATTAATTTACATCGCAATTAAATGTATTAACACTGACCCAGGCTAAGAAATATAATCGTGAGACTTCAAATCAAAACATATATTGCGATAATGGCTGGTTTACGAAAAAATACAATTAAAAATATATAAAATCGAGGCCAAAATGACGAAGCTCTATCCGCGCGTGGCTCAGTTCGAATTTGGAATAAAGTGTCGGACGTTTCGAAACAGTGTGTTTGTGTACACGCATGAGACGTGGACGCGACGCGCGGCCTTGCGAGCGCACCCAGTGCTGCGCGATAGCGTGCGGTATTATTATCGATACGCCTCTCGACCCCTCGTGTCATTGGCATTCTGTTTACGAGGGCGAAGCTCGGTCGCGATAGCGACGGACCGCGTCATACCATTTACTGAATGAATTGCCGTTTTGACAATGCAACGTAATTTTTTTGTTAGCTCACCTTCACCAAACAATAGCCACGTTGATGAACTAATAGAATTAATTTTAATTTTATTAACCCGTTATTGACTATAGTTTATCAGTATCATAGATAGCATTAGCAAATAAAGGGAAATACACACACTTTATCAGTATCAAATACCTGCCACTATTGTTCAGATTACACGGTTAGTTATCGATAAAACCAGTCACTAGCACAATTCAAAGAAGGGAGTGGGGGAGGGGCGTTGTGCGGCCTTCACGGAGCCGGTTGTGGCGACCGGCCGGCCGCGATCATTTCGCCTTTCGCGCGCAGGACTGGTCCGCCGTTCCCAATACCGAGCCACGGCAGCACACTCGATAATGTGTGAGATGAGTGTATTACGTACCAAGTTGAGTAATTAAATACAAAACCTATTGCGAATGCTACAGACAAACATGAGTCACAATGTACCGTTGAAATATAAGTCAACTCAATACCGCTGTGCACAATGTCCATTCAACTTCATAAATCATTCGTACCGAATGTCGAAACGTTTATTTGATACACATGTATAATGCAGGATAGATATCAGTCACTACACTACCGTCTGGCCGACCAATTAGCGTCCAATACAGTCCCTTGCCCCCCAGACATTTCTCAGTTATCGCTATCAGACACTCAGACAGGCTGCAGTGCAGTCGCCTTGGCAACGCAATTAACAGCCAATTACACAACGTTTAGCTTGTCTAGCTTGCACCATTACCGTAGTGTTTAGAAACAGTTATTGTCATACCCCTTCATTATTATTCAAACCTGCTTATTATTTAGTTTACTTGTCAAGACAACTGCAATCACTACCAGCTTTTGTTACTCAGGCTATCTAAATCGAGACAAAGAAAACATGAAGTTCAAAAAAACCTAAAGCATTTGACGTCTATTTAGTTCTACTATTAAATTCGGTTAAGATTGATCTTTCATCTCTTTCTTTTTGATAGTCAAATAGTATTTCTGAGCGAGACGAGTATAATTTGGTGTCCTATTAAAAGGAGTTCATCCGCACGCAAGATGGCGTCACCGTGGCCTAGACAAGGCCGAGCGGTCATTTGTACGATACGCCAGACGAGCTGCTTTGTCTGCCTCCTATTTATGGATTATCTTTTCAACGCAACGTGGCGGCAGCGGATGCAAATTTTTACAAGGTTCAGTCAATATTTGTTCTGAAATATCACCGGAAATGTTACACAATACGCACGCAATAACCACACCGCTATAAATCGATTAAAACCGAGAAAGATAAAGTGTGGTTTTCCTAATATCTGAACCAGGATTTTCCGCGTCCATTCTGGTTCGTAAAGTTCAGTAAATACATTGGTACAAAACCAGTTTCGTAATGTTGCATAAGTAACTAAATATATCAAGCACCAAGCCGAGATAATGATAATACTTTGACAGAAATATGCAGGCATTTATCGCGGCTGCATAAGCCGACATCAGTTGCCCAAGTCGAAGCATTTAGTGGTTGCTGAAATACTTCAGTAACGAGGAAAAACCGTTGAGCATCAGATTACTTGGAATGGTATTTATAGGCTCGGCAAGTGATGTCCTTGCTTTGTTGTAGTCCGTTATCGATAAGGCTACGTGAGACGAGGCGTCGACCGATAATTATCTTAAGGTCACAGCACTATCTGTGACGTCAAAGTTCCATGCATTGTGATAGTGATGGATGGTCAAAACACTGATACAGGTGAACATAATATATTTATTTCAATAATAATACATGCATGCAATCTTTAGCTGTCAAATTTTGATGTTCTCCACAACATTTGCATCTCTTTATTTCATAAACGGTGCAGTTACACTCACAACATCAACTTAACTTTCAATACAAACAAGACCTGTCTATTTCACCCTACTCTAAGAGTCCAAAGTGTAGTGCAACACAATCACCGAACCAAAAAGACGAGCAGATCGTGACAAAGCAATACAAGTGACGGTACGAATACCGTTGAGGAAAATTGTGAACGTTAATTTCCTACATCCTTGACCCCGATGGAGCGAGGTCGTCTTCGAGGGCGACGCACCCTATCGCCCACGAAGACTGAAATAGAAGAGGTTAATACCCCCTAGCACGCTTCTATTGCGAACAAAGAACTATGGGGTGGAGGCGTGACGTAAACTATGATTATTTCTCTTTAATTAAGCACAAATTCTTAGTATTTTAAAGTCTACGTCAATGCTATACTATAAAATTTCAAGATAAAAATTAATGAGGAAAAAATTAACGTGGACGTTTACGGATATTGACAGTTAAAAATACAAGATATTTTTTCTTAGTAATGCCAATTTTTTTACATCTATACAGGCAAATACAATAATTTGTTTGTCATAATTTTTCCAACTTCATAGAAATTTCATTTGATTGAATCATGATTTCATCAATCAAGTATGTGCATATTAGTAACTTGGTAAGTTTTTACACTAGTGTGTCTCGTCGAAAACATTTTAAAATTTGCACATGAAATAAAATTCTAGATTGCTCTAAAAAAAACAATTAACTTACTTGAAATTTTTACTCCATTATTCATAAACTAGGCAAATACAAAAGTCTAGACTGAAAAAATCGTGTCTGTGTTAGTCATAGAAGAAAGTTACGGAGGTGAATGTCTGATCTTACGGTCGTATGCCAACGTCCTTCCCTGGTGCCAAGCCAACAGGTGTCTTCCGCATCATCACTCAGAAATATCATTACTACGTACATTATTATCAGAGAACGAATGACAGTGAGGGTTTCCTCGTTTTGACGGTCATACGACTGATCAATGACGATTGATTTGTGAAAAATGAAAAATGATTTTTGTCATTGAACATAAATTATTTCGATATCGATATTTAGAAAAAAACTTATGTGACCCCATCCCTATATTCAACGGGTGACTTTTGGTGCATTTTTGAATATTTTGGTTATATTTTTGGTCACAAAGTCTACGCAATTAGGAGTAGGTATTTTTACAATCATATGTGGTAAAGCCGTAAAGCCAAAAGTGTTGTTGTCGGTGTTAGGTACCTAAATAAATTCAGTGCTAAAACTTGTGTATGTGGCAACGACCCTTCTGCTGGTGACAAGCCAATAGAACGCCAGTCCTCACTCTCATTACTAATCATCACTCACCATTTATTAATTACGTGAATTACGGCGTTACGTGTTTTGGCACTAAAATAGTTTTTTTTTAGTAAGATCTATGAAAACTTCAAAGCCCGCAGAAATTAATGTTTTTTTTTGTTCTTGCTAAGAAACCGAAATTGGTAAGGATTTTCAAACTCTTCGTCAATCTACTTCTTGATAGAGACTAAAATCGAGAAGAAGACCGGCAGGCTTATTACGTATCTTTTGCAAGAGCAAAACGATAGCGATCAAACGCTTTATGTCATAGAAGTCGGAATTACCTGCAGTGTAGGTATGGTAGGTCCTACACAATCGTTTGCTAATTAATCGCTCGCTGTTTGCACTTATTTAAAAAGAAAACCGCCAACAACTCTAAAACTTTTGTATTGAAGAGCAATTATTGCGCAAAAATCGCTATCGTTTTGCTCTTGCAAAAGATACGTTATAAGCCTGCGGATTCCTATAATGAAAAAATCTCACCTTGAAATTTCGGTGAAGTGACCTGGCAATTTACTTGATGCAAGGAATTGAAAGTCACTTCACATAACTACTATTATTTATTCTGTGACGTAACTAAGCTGTATTCTGAAGCTATCGACGAGGAGCATCATTAAAAGGACCCTCTTGTAACATGAGAGCAATTTAATAATACGGAATTACGGCCCTAATGTACACAACTTGAGCACTGCACACGTTTGTACCCTGCAATACATATTAATATGACTGGCTGGGTTTATTGATTGCACGCAAAGGTCATGCCCTCAGTCTGCGACTGCCTCTAACAGGTGGCATATAGCGTACTACCCGCCAAATTGATATTTATGAACACATGTCTGGTATAAATACTACTTTAGTTAAAAATGTTGGGCTATGGCTATTTATGGTTGAGTAATAGATCGAAGAAACGGTGGATGGATTTGAAAGAATACGAGTAGTCACTAGCTTTTTCTAGCGGCTTTTAAAGCTAGGGATCGAACAATCGACCTGGAGTAGTCACAGAGGATATTTGTGTCTCTGAAGTTGGCTGCAAGACCCTGCGCAGTTGCTATTGTTGTGTCAATGTTGAAGTAGAAGATAGCATTGTATAACTGACTCTTTCATTCGCTTGCGTTTGTCGCATCTCGATGAAAAACGGTTTCTTGCGTAAGGGTTCGCAGGGCCAACTTCAGAGACACAAATATCCGCTGTGATTACTATACAATAACCCTATGCAACTCAGCGTAGTCTGGCATTCTATTTATTAAAACTTCATGCAACATACATACAGGTAAATAGGCGGACTTAATGCCTGAGGCATTCGCTAGCAGTCAACCAAGGGTGGTGGAGAGATAACATGGCAGGAGCATAATAGTACATTATGGTACAAGTGTGCAATGTTGGTGATTACCGCTGAGGCGCCATTGAGACCCGCAGCCGAATTGCGTAAGTATATTATCCAAAGCAAAAGAATCGATTCTTTCCCAAAACCGACTTTACGTAGTGCATATTGCTACGAACTACAATTCGGCTGCCGAGCCGTAGGTGAGGGTCTTAAGAGAGCCGAGAACGGTAATCATCAATACACACGTGTATCATACGACGTTTTTCAACACACTTGTGAAGAAAATAATACAAAAAAATCATTTTCATAGTAAAAACGAGTTGTGAATTTTTTTCACAAAATGCAAAATTAATAAATTTTCCTATTCGCGCGCATTTAACAATGGCGATCGGCCATAGACTAAAATAGGGTTCCTTTTTTTTTTGGCTTTTCGTGGATAGTGTTTTAGCCACGTACAAAATAGGGAATTTCAATTTTTCTTAATTACAGAGCAAATAAAATTTATATTTGAGTGAAAGTTTTATTTATTAAGGACGTACAAGTTGAAATTATCTATTTAAATATGAAGTTGCATGAAATGAACAAGCAATAGGTACATTAATTTATTTGTAGGTACTATTGAGCACGATATTTTTTGCATCGAAACTTTTTTAAGAATAAAGCAACTCAACCAATAAATTAAAAATAAAACTCTATAACTCACTTGTGAATAATAGCAATGAAAAAGTCACAGGTATCATTATGTGCCTAATTGCGGTGTAATTAGAGCCACTTTATGAGCAAGTGTGTTGAAAAAAATAAAATAATTACTAAGTAAACAGTGGAAAAACAGAGGACAAACCTACAAATAAACAGTTTTACCTCTTTATAAGTTTCGATGATGATATTGATGATGTTAGGTAGAAAATGAATACCGTGAAGATTGACTAATAAGATGCATGGAAGAAATAAGTACATAACCGAGCCAACCACAAATAAAGTGGCATATCTCTAAAGTCTCGAGGATATCACTACATGTTATAAATAAAGTTAACCGCCGCGTCTCTTCGCGATAAACTCAAAAACTACTGAACGGATTTTCATGCGGCTTTCACCAAAACAAAGAATGAGAAACGAGAAAGGTTTTTGTATACAATTTATCACGGGCCAAGCCGGAGCGGGTCACCAGTAATTTATATACGATTAAGGTATCCCTCGTTTAATAGCGTCTCATTATTTATTAATGTACTAGCTGTGCCCGCGGCTTCGCTCCCGTCATCTGCCTAAATATACGTTCTACAGTCTTACCAATTTTTTTTCTAGTGTCATTCTTTCGCGTAAAATCTTAACACCGAGATTCAGAAAATGACTTTAAATGCACAACGCCATCTATCGAATAGCGAGTTCAAATGTCCGAGTAACTGAATTGCGTGAGCTGTGATAATTTTACTTCTTGAACACTTTAAATTCATCTAACTTTTGATAGAGTGAACCGATTGCGATGAAACAAAAACTAAGTAATTCTTCAAGATACGCACAATTTTTATGTATAAAAGTTATCTACATTGGTTTCGTACATTTCACGTGATGCGTGCACAAATAAACAGACAAACAGACAAAAATTCCAAAAACGCTAGAAATGGGTTCTGTTGGTTATCCTTTAACACCCTGGCTATTTTTTTTGGATTTTTTTCGATGTACAAAAAATATTTTTCCACAGATTTATTATATGTATTGATTGTACCTATCATTTGTATTTTTGTTTTTCATCCTTCTACAAGTGACTTTGAAATTGACTGTACAATGTAGACAACTTGTCAAATCAGACCTTCACAAGGAAGGTCGTATTTTCCATATGTACCTACTTATGTTATCATTGTCATTGTTTACCTAAGTCAAAGAGCCTACCTACTTAAGGGTACACTAGTCGACGGCACGAACTATTTTGTGCGCGGGGTTAAAATGCATTTTATATCAACCGACAACACGTGCGGAAGAGATAGATGCTGTGATGAGCAGTAGGAAGCTAGTTCGCGTACGAATACACACTTTTGAAAATTTGTAGCGAAATGGATAATGATTAAGGACGAAACAGAGCGTGCGAAATTTTATAAACAGACCTTTGGCAGTCTAGATATCATGAAAAAACTATTATTTGTTCAAAATAAAATTATTTGCATTGTTGAACTACTAATCAATCCCTATATGGAGGCCGTTTTGCAATTTTCCGTCTTCTTATGGTATTTATTCGCGCCCAAAAATGCGTTAAAATTAGTGTCGAAATGTGGAACTTTCGACGCTCATAACTTTCAAACATTTTCTTTTTTTACTTTTTTGCTTCCATACAGGACTAGATAATAATGAGAAAAATTGATATCACTTTTTATTTTGAACGTACATCGTCAAACAGTGGAATAATCCCTAGACTACGTTTGTATGGAAGGATTTTCGACTAGTGTAACCGTAAAATAATATCAACTTTTGCCAGGGGCTTATTCCACGGGAACGTAGGTATGCTACTGGTTTGAAAAATATCCTATATCCTGGTTCAATACAGTTCATGGTCTACCTGTGTGCCCAACCATATCCGTTCAGACGTTGAGACGTACGTGATTGATTAACATATAAACATTATCCAAACATCCAGACCAGGCTTTCAATTTTTTTATTTTTTTTATTTTAGGTGGCTTTGCTCTTGCTCTAGGTCAGAGATGACAGAGACAGAGTCGACGATGGAGTGAGCTTACCCAGATGAAGCCTGTTCACTCTAACTTTGAAGAGATTCGGGTTGTATGCGTTCGGAAACACAGACGCAGATAGTGAGTTCCACTCATTCGCTGTGCGCATTATGAAGGATGTTTGGAAACGCTTGGTGAGAATTGGTGGAATGGCAACCAGGTAAGGATGGTAACTTGCAGTGCGTCTAGATGTCCGATGGTAGAAGGGGGCTGGTGGGATGAGGTCGTGGAGTTCTTGAGCACATTCACCGAAATACAGTCTGTAGAAAAACAAGCAGGCAACCTTGCGGCGATGAGCCAAGATGTAAAGCTTGGCATCCACTAGTTCAACGTTGCCAATGAGCCTCTTGGCTCTGCATTCCACAGAGTCTAGCGCGGCAAGCTGATACTTAGCTGAGTCATCCCAAAGGTGGCTGCAATACTCCATGCAGGATCGGACTTGCGCTTTGTATAGAGTTAGACCTAAAGTATCGCTTCACTCTTATTTAGGATGCCCAGTTTTTTGGCCGTATTTTGGGCTTTGAACACAATGGAGGCGCCGAAGTTGAGACTGGATGTCAACTCCATGCCTAGGAGCTCAATGGCAAATTTAATCCATAAAGGCTGAATTTTCCAAGCGTGGACACCGGAATTAAAAACTAAATTAAATAGTAGGGTAAATAAAACAACCGAATCATTCGTTTGCACTATTTCTTTTATTACCAATCGTTAGATCATTGGTGCGTAAGAAGATAAATTTAAATAGGTAGTTACTTAAGTATACAGTGACCTTATCAAAGAAGTCTATTCTTACACGCTCTTGGTAATGTAATCAGCGATAAGAGGAATTCTTATGAAAATTCTCTCAATTCATTCAACGATAAGCTCCTACGAGAATTAACACGAGGCAGTTGTACGTCACAGCGGATCTTTGTGTCTCTGAAGTCGGCTCAGAGACACAAAGGTCCGCTGTGACTATTGTACCTAATACCTAACTAGAAATAGCACGGTCAACTTAACTGTGCACCTAGCGCTGTCACGTCACTCTGAAGTTCGACTCGCTATTGGCGCAGGGCGCAAACACGGGGTCCCATTCCATCCCAGCGCTAACAGAGAAAATTTTGTTCAAATAAATGTCACTAGATGGCGCGACATTCATCGATTCGTTACTGAATTGCGTGTAAAATTAAAATTTTCGAGGATTTATCAAAAAGATTGTATGTTATTTTTTAATCAACTCTCCTAAGCACAAAACTATGGAATATTGGCCTCTTAATACATATTTCAATGATTTGAAAGGATTATTTAAAATTGATTCCAATAGATGGCGCGGTTTTAAATTTCTGAGGCATAACACTCGATTTTTTTAATTTGTATTGTAACACATTTTGGTACAATGAAACTTTAAAAACTTGCAAAAAAATACTATACAACAAATCGCCACTGTATTTTAAGAAAAAATAGTTATGAATCGAGAAAACCCTTTTACTTCCAAGTCACTGCTAACGTCATCTATAGCCGTGGAATGGAACTGAACGCGATCGAAGTACGTATAAATAAAAATAATCATTTTATCAGACGAAAAACGCTAGTTACGTCGGCACGCTTTCTTTGTATGTGATGAGGCATCTGTATGCTAGTATTATATTATTATCTGTGGCGGGAGTGAGATCACATTCCAGCGAGGTGCACAGTTAAGTTGACCGTATAGTAATTCCTTAAGTAGGTACCTAATAAAGTTCCGTAATGTAATATATGTGAAAGTACATAACACTTATATTAATTGTTACAGCTATTACGTCATAAAGCAGCTGTCCAAACTACTTGAGCAAAATATACCTACAGAATTCAGAGGAAAACCACAATTAAGCAATTATGAGCATGTTCAAGCTACTTTGGTCAAGTGCTATTTATGTAGGTAGGTAATTATATCTTTTCCAAATAATCTCATGACGAATGATTGTGTTCAAGGAAATCCCGATTATTGCATATGCACATGGAGCGACAGCTCGTGATAATAAAGAGAATGAATAACAATGTGAAGACAACACATTGTTTTTGAATAAAAAAACATGTTGTGGCACTTGAGTCAATGATGGGCTAGAGAATAGAGAGGGTATGGTGTGACCTGGCACCTGTAGCCAAGTTGACAATCTACAATCGATAACGCTAGTAGAAAACGAATCAATGTATTAGAAGGCGTTAACGATTGTAGAAAGAGATTCGATACGGATCGTTTGTAACTTGGAGGGCTGGTTGATTGCCAATCTCTAGGACAGTAGAATGAAATTACAACCGACTTCCAAATAAAAACATTAGAATGTGAAAAAAGCGTCTTTTTCGGAAGTCGGTGTTACTGTTTTCTTTTCTTCGTTTTTTGACACCGACTTAAGAAAAAGATGTTAATTTTCACTTTGTAGTGTTTTTATTTGGAAGTCGGTTGTATTTTGTTGAAAAATATTTTTATTTTTCATTTTTTTAGTTTTGGTACCTAATTAATAGGCAAGTTCTATTGTAACTAGTAAGGTACCTATAATAAAGCCAGAATACAACCCGAATCTCTTCAAAGTTGTGAACAGGCTACTTCTGGGTAAGCTCACTCCATCGTCGACTTTGTCTCTGTCACCTCTGACCTAGACTAGAGTCAAGAGCAAACCCATCTCAAATTAAAAAAAAAATAGATTATCCGAAAATTATGCAACTTGAACATAAACGGTGAAATGAGAATGTACCAAGGTGAACTGTATGTACCACAGATATAAAACACTGTACACATCTGCGTACCCCTCTAGAGCGTACTGGCGTGATGTTATGTTATGAAATGGTATGAACAATAAACAGACATGCTATATTGCGGCAATCCCGAGAGATTTGCTGTTATTTATTGAAGAGTTATATTGTATCTCTACGAAGTCCTTCATCAGATCTTCACCAAATTTATATGGGAACAATTTGGGAACATACACTTTCAAACAAAAATTTTCAAAATCGTTCCACATTTGACGGAGAAATCGGTGAACATAGAAAAAAATAAAAACAAAAAAACTCGAACAAAAAGGTCCGTTAAAAATGAGCTAAGACGAACACACCTAGTGGAAAAATAAAACAGTCCTTCATAAGAAAAACCAACTAACAATCCCGTACCGAATGTTTTGAGCACACAAATCTGTAAAAGAAATAAAACCTCGCTATTCATCTCCAAGAAGAACAGGTCAAGCTAGGTTCAGTGCAAAATACACGTAACTTCATATCACAAACAAGCCGCCAGCAAATTACCAAATTACCAGCACCTTACTTAGCTTACCTCACTCATAGGTACCTGTGATGAAAGATCTCTTTGAAACATGGAACTTATTGCTAAGTGGACGTAAGAAAGGTTTGGAAAATAGCTGGAGGTTAAACTACAGTTAGGGACTGAAGTTTGAAACAAGAACAAAGTTTAGATTTTAGTACAGGCATAGATAATAAAAAAAACCCGACTGCTTAAAAGCGAACTAAAAAGATGTAACATGAAGAAAATCATGCTGTGCAGTCGGAGGATATAATACATGTTCGCGAGCTGCTTGACCAAAACGAGATGTATCCTCATATGTATATGCACAGCATGATTTTTTTTGAGTAAAATGTTTTTTTTGTTTTTACAGTTTCTTTATACCACATGCCTCAGATATTTAATACCGCGCCATCTATTGAAATCAATTTTAAAGGTACAGGCAAATGACAACTTAATGAAAATAACTCAATAAAAGTTGATAAATGAGCGGCAAATAAATAGTAGCTTTTGGAATAGTTTGGGTAATTCTGATGACCTGTGTGTGTGTGCGTTATTAAGACCAAAAAAAATTACCAAAACCCAAATTCCTACGTAGCATTTGCATAAATGCAACTTAGAAGAACGTACCTAAACATTTTACATCTGCGACCGACAACTGACCAAAAAAAACCGGCCAAGCGCGAGTCGGACTCGCGCACGGAAGGTTCCGTATCATTATCGGAAAAACGCCAAAAAATCATGTTTGTTGTATGGGAGTCCCACAATTTCAGTTGTCTAGCTATCACGGTTCATGAGATACAGCCTGGTGACAGACGGACAGACAGACAGACGGATCGAGGAGTCTTAGTAATAGGGTCCCGTTTTTACCCTTTGGGTACGGCGACCTTAAAACCTAAGTACTCTTTCTTTTTCCTCCCACTAAAACCACAACATGCAATCATCCATGCAGGCAAGTGTTGCACACAATTAAACGGTAAGTCTAGAATTACAGCAGGCCAGACACGTTGCTGTATACAGTGCATAATGAGGAGGCTTGGTCGTAAATTATTTGGACACCGACAGCCTATCTATTGTCTCTCGTTAGCTAACGAACTGGATGTTACGGTTATTTATTGGGAATCTGTTTTGAAAAGTCTTGTTTCTGGATAGTGCATAAATGAGGACACTTTATTCAAAGCCATTGAACTAATTATGCTAGTATTATTATTATCTGTGACTACGTCTACCTCTCTTTCGGAAGAAAGATTCCTCTATTCTCTTGTGAAAGAATAGTAGAAACCAGAAAAAGTCGTATTCCTCGAAGCGCACCTGATGAAGCGCACCTAAAGTATTCCTCCAACCGCACCAACGATGAAACATAGAGAAGAGCATGAACGATTCGTAACAAATGATATCGATAGACGTTTTAAAATTCAACTGTCCTGAAATCTTGAAATCATGAACATAATTGCATGCTGATTTCGAAATGTTTTCTGTATCAGCAGCAAAAGAGATGGCGACAACAAGAGCTATGGTAGAAATCTAGAGGTAAAATCTGTTTCTTATTTTCATGGTTAAAGGAACGGTAGAATAGTACTTCGAGTCTTCGCAACGCTACCATTCCAAATTCCATTTTCAAAAGCAAACCATACCGATCTCTGATCGAGCCCACACGATACCCCAAATACGCGCGTTTCTAACTCCTCTACCGCCAACACTAAGTACTAGCTCAAAACTGGATAAAATCTAGCACAATCTTAACTGTAAATACCTTAGAAATATTTAGATCCTAGACATTTTCCGTGGAGCAACGTTAAGTAATGCGATAATAATGTTGGCGGCGAGGCGGTGCGCGCGCGCAGGTAAACGTTGACTAGTACACCTTGATACTAGGTACGAGTTGTGTTATTGCGGTCGCAGAGATTTGTTGCTGTGTCTGTCTGTAATGCTGATTGTATTTATAAAATGTATTTGCAATATTGGGTACTGAGTTACGAGCTGATGAAATAACTAAAAAGGGTTGGGTTGGTAGACTTGGTAGGTGTTTGATCTATAATTAAATCGTTCAAGTTGCTAGAGTTAATAAAAAATAAACAGTACACTCAAAAACAATTGCCAGCATAAAAAAAATTGTTTTCGCAGACGAAGAAGGTCGCATTCACCAATGCTCCAATTTCAAAAGTCATCATTTCTCGTGACAGTCTCAATAAGGCCAAGGTCTCGCCGTCTGGCCGTACGCAAATATCTGGAGTTAGCGACCTCGGCGTTCTATCTGACTACTATTAAATGTATCAATCATAATTCATAATTTTGCAACATTATTAGTTGTTTGGGTTTCCCAACTAGGCTAGGTATTTCTGACTGGAAGGCACAACATAAAAATTTTCACTTCAGTCTTTATCGGTAATTTGAAATTTCCATCATCTGTGACGTTAATAAATTTGAACTCAGCAAGCGATATGCGAATAGTACAGATAGTTGCACCTGTTCAATCATTTCACTCTTTAGGAAATTGATATTTTGAAACAGCTTTTGAATTATCCAACGAGACAGGTGCTATGGCCTGTACTATTATTTATTCTGTGGTAAGATTATAGGCCTGACCATGTGTCAACATTTAGATTGTCCAAATCATAGATACGTGCGTCGCGTTGCAAAACTTTTTTGCTATATTTTTAGCTTCGCGCCGATTTCAAGTGCGACTCGCTTACTCTATTAACTCTATAATCAAAGACTCTATGTTTGTCTATGGCAGGACTAGATTAATTCTCAGAACCATTCTATGGAGTCTATTGAAAATTATATTGTTATAAATATTTAAAATTAAACGTCCATTTTTATTTTAATAACATATTAATATCTATATTTTGTTAATTGGGATGTCTATAGCTTTGATTCTCACGTTATTAAAGGTGAATGAGTCATTATTTAATTAATGTAATTATAACGACAGGCATGTTTTTATTTTCATTTCAAATGAACTATGACGCAAAAGTGCAACTTAGGATAAGTCAAGTTTAATTTATGGTTGATTTTAAACACAGCTTTTTTATATACCTAAATAAATGCAGTTGCCTGTCATTCAGGCATCAATCACTAAAAAATAATACGACGTTAATTGTTTAATTTTACGGGACCCTATTACTAAGACTCCGCGGTCCGTCTGTCAGTCTGTCTGTCACCAGGCTGTATATCATGAACCGTGATAGCTACACAGTTGTAATTTTCACAAATGATGTGTTTCTGTTGCCTCTATAACAACAAATACTAAAACAAGAATAATATAAATATTTCAGTGGGGCTCCCATACAACATACGTGTTTTATTTCCGTTTTTTGCGATGATGGTACGGAACCCTTCGTGCGCGAGTCCGACTCGTACTTGGCCGGTTTTTTAATCAGTCAAAATATTGAATAAATTAAACTTTAATTTTATGCATGAAACCGCGTTGACAGCAAACTAACCTTGTCGATACTGCACAGATATAATTATAAATCACGGAGAATGGCAATTCCTAGCATAGCTGTTCCATATTCCGTTAGTCTGAGGCAAAAATAAGTTATTGTCAAGTACACAACATTCTTTTTCAAAAGCCTATTGTAGATATTGACTGGACTGTGAGTTGTGACTGAATGCTTAAATTAAAAAAAAAACAAACATGGCGCCCTAATTTGACACATTTGAATATAGAAGTTGATAAACGAAAACTTTTATACAATTAATATTGTGTATTTCAATTTCTATTAATTTTCTCCAGAATTTCTTCTTTAGTTTTTATCATGTATGATAAAAACTAAAGAAGAAATTCAGAATGTTGTTGGATGGTTTTTCAGAATGTCTATAAGATTGCGATTGGTTTTTTGACCTTGAATTTCACGTTAATGTAAGGTATTTTTATCTAAGTACTAAAAATTTGCCTCGCCGTTAATTGATATTTATTATTTATTTATTATAAGTATTAGGTCATTACGTATGAAATTGGCGTTTTGTAAGGGAGTAACTTTAAGTCGTTTTTTTTAATATAATATTTTTTTCAACACACTTGCTCATAAAGTGGCTTTAATTTCACCGCAATTAGGCATATAATGATACCTGTAATCAAACTGTGACTTTTTCATTGCTATTATTCATAAGTGAGTTATAGTTTTTTTTTTAATGGTTTCCTGCCTTCATTTTAAATTAAACTAATTTTAAAAGTGTCATTAATCCATGGAGAATTAATAAAATAAATCATTAATTCTAATCCAGTTAAAATTGAAGTATTTTCAATATAGGTAATAAAATGTAACACTGTTAATCAATTAAAAGTGTTCCATTCGACATTAATCCCTTTCTATTCTTGTCATGGTAGTAGTACTTACTATATCCATAACATGATGTGGGTAGTAATTACTATTTCCATGATATCCATTAAATACATAAAATGTGGCAAAGAAGCTATCTTCTAGTCAAACAATTCAGCAAAATGCTAGAAACTAACATATTGCTTGCTCATTTCATGCAACTTCGTATTCAACTAGATAATTTCAACTTGTACGTGTTTAATAAATAAAACATGCCCTCAAATATAACTTTTGTTTCTCTGCAATAAAGAAAACTTGAAATTCCCCATTTTGTACGTGGCTAATACGCTATCCGCGAAATGCTAAATAAAAGAAAGAAACCTCATTGTTTTAGTCTATAGCCGATCGCCATTGTTAGATGGGCGCGCATAGGAAAACTGATTAATTTACCCCGCCATTGCGAAAAAAAATTCTCAACTCATTTTCACTGTTGAAAATGATTTTTAGTATTATTTTATTCACAAGTGTGTTGAAAAACGTCGTATGATACACGTGTGTATTGATGATTACCGTTCTCGGCTCTCTTAAGACCCTCACCTAAAGGCTCGGGTCTCAATGGCGCCTCAGCGGTAATCACCAACATTACGCACTTGTACCATAATGTACTATATTTAATCAAAGTATGTACCATTGCTATCTATGTACTTTTGCCATTTCATAGGTGGTTCATTGATCCCTTTACAAAAAAAACCATTCAGACGGGAATCAATAAAATCCTAAATCAAGGCTTTGGACTGCCCCATCGGCGTTGAATTTTTTCCCTTGCAGGAAGTTATCCAAATAAAAAAAAAATGGTCGTCTATTGAAGCAAGGTTCGAGGAGTACGGTGGATGTATTAGACATTCAAATTAAAGCTCCTATAATTTGGTAGCCGTCTGTTATGCAGTGTGTGGTCTAGCGTTGTCCTGAAGCAGCAGTGGCCTAGAGCGATTGACCAGCCTCGGCTGTTTAGCGGCTAGCTTTTCCATCATGGTTTGCAGTTGCTTACAATAGACATCCGCCGTAATCGTCTGGCCAGATTTAAGAAAACTGAACTGAACGACACCGGCACTAGTCCACCAAACGCTCACAAGTAATTTTTTTGAGTCAATTTTTGCTTGGAGCAGGATTTGGCTGGTTTGCCAGGGTTCAGCCATTGCGATGAGCGTTTCCGATTATTGTACAGGATCCACTTTTCATCACAAGTAATGATTCGATTTAAAATCCCTTCATTATTGTGCCGGTTGAGTAATGTATCGCAGCAGTCGACGCGCGTTTGTCGGTTTGCTGCACTCAATTCATGAGGTACCTTTCAAGCTTTTTCACCTTTCCAATTTGCTTCAAGTGGATTAAAACAGTTTTATCATTAACACCGCAGCCTGCAGCTAACTCGGACGTGGTTTGCGATGGATCCGCTTCCACAATAGCCTTCAATTCTTCATTATCAACTTTGGTCTCCGGTCGTCCACGGGGCTTGTTTTGTCGAAATTTCCAGAACGAAAACGTTGGAACCAAAAACGCACTGTGTTTTCTTTTGCGACACCGTCGCCATACATATCATTAATCCTTCGAGCCGTTTCTGCAGCACTGGTGCCACGATGGAACTCGTACTCGTAAATAACGCGATATTTCAAGATTTCCATTTTGTAAACTGACTGGCGCACAGTGTTGCCAACAGTTCAACTGGCTCTCCACCAGATTCAACTTCTAAAACCACCAGAAAACCACTAACAAAAATCGGCCCTACTCTAAAAATCGCTAAAATTTCCACTAATTTTATTTTTTCGGATTTTACGAATGAAAAGAGTATGTACTTGTATTAGTAAAAAATGTTCTTTAATATGACTTAATAAAATATTTAAAATCAGTAAATCAACATGCAACAATTAAGTAGGTATTAAAATAAATCAACAAGTCGAAATCAGGAACATAAAAATTATTCAATAACAACAATTATAAAAAATAAAAATAAATTAAATCTTTGAAAAATTATAAAAAATAAATCAAATTCGTCTTCTTCAGATGAATTTTGTCTGCACCATCATCGTCGGTTCCACATTTATACGATTCTTTGCTACCGATTTGTGTTAAAACTTTTATTGGTAGGTCGTAATCATTGCAGCATTTTCCTTCCATTCCAGTCTTAGACCAGGCTACGCTATGTATGAACCGTTTAATGTCATCTTAATCATGTCACGCACGTCATTCTGTCGGATCAGTGTTGCCCACACAGTAAAAGTAAAACTAAATAAGTACTACAGAAAATTAAATGAAGTAAAAATAATATATTTCGTAAAGTTTTAGTGGCTTAGTGGTTGAGTGATAGCATTTTCAGTAATTGAAACTGAATTCTATTTAACCACCAGAAAAAACCACCAGCCACTAAAAGCAATATTTCGCCACTAACAGGGGGGTCTAAACCACCAGTTTTAGTGGAAAATCCACTTAGTTGGCAACACTGCTGGCGCAAAGAAAAACCAAAAGAGAAAAAAACAAATGAATTACGGTTTTCAAAACAAAAGCATGAGTAAATAGCTTTATAAATTTAAAATTGGAATTCCAAACCAAAGAGGAGATATTTGAGATCAAAGTGGCCAGTACTGCAAAACGCCAATTTCGTAGGTAAGAACCTATTATTATAGCTACAGGTATACGACATACATGTTTTGCAATACAGCCTTCGGTGTCAAATACGCAATTTCGTGACTGACACATCATCTTAGGTTTGTAGGTAATTAATTTATAAGAATCTTGCATGCAAATATTATGCAAAATCGCAATCTTGATTAAATATTTGTCCCAAAATGGAATTAAAGATTAATTACAGTTTATATTTTAAGTAACCACAAAATTTGTAACACAAATTGTTTAATATTTTAATATGGTAACTATTTTATATATTTCTGTGATGGTAACCATGGATTATAATAATGGTAACATTACATAAACCTACATCAAACATTATTTTAACATCATCGGTTTCTGAATAAAGCATTTGAATTTGAGTACCTACTTATTTTATTAGCCTGAAAAATTACAAACTTTGACAATAAAGAAGTGTTTGACATAAATATTTAATCTAGGAACCGGGCGATTGTACGGCCATTGAGGGTTGAAAATGTATAATATGTCAGCCTGGATTACCTACCAAAAAAGTTTTCAATTTAGGCTCTAACCCGAAATAGGCACTGCATAAATTAGTGAGGTACTAAAAAAAAAGATCAACTCCACAACAAAACACTAGCGAAAAATCAATTAACCACTACTCAGTCCCAAGACATGGTCAAAATACTTATCACGATCTGCAGATCGATCAGTTGATCACGAATCTCTTGATTGGCTGTAGTCCTGAAGGATGCGTGACCAATCAGGCGCAGGCATGGCTAATCAGAAATCTATCTGTTGATTAAAACGATCTATGGTTTGCGTTCAATACGCATGAGAACATAATTTCCTTGGGAATTAAGTAAATGCGAGGAGGACAGGAAGGCTACATAAGGATGGATTATCAGAAGAATGACATGAATGAAAAGGGAGTGAATGATACTCGTAGTATGACGGTTGAAAAGGAATAATGACATGAATGAAAAGGGAGTGAATGAGACTCTTAGTATGACGGTTGAAAAGGCAGAATGACATGAATGAAAAGGGAGTGAATGATACTCGTAGTATGACGGCTGAAAAGGAAGAATGACATGAATGAAAAGGGAGTGAATGATACTCTTAGTATGACGGTTGAAAAGGTAGAATGACATGAATGAAAAGGGAGTGAATGATACTCGTAGGCTCGTAATATGACGGTTGAAAAGGAAGAATGAAATGAATGAAAAGGGATTGAATGATACTCGTAGTATGACGGTTGAAAAGGAAGAATGACATGAAAGAAAAGGGAGTGAATTCTACTCGTAGGCTCGTAGTATGACGGTTGAAAAGGAAGAATGAAATGAATGAAAAGGGAGTGAATGATACTCGTAGGCTCGTAGTATGACGGTTGAAAAGGAAAAATGACATGAATGAAAAGGAGTGAATGATACTCGTAGTATGACGGTTGAAAAGGAAGAATGACATGAATGAAAAGGGAATGAATGATACTCGTAGTATGACGGCTGAAAAGGCAGAATGACATGAATGAAAAGGGAGTGAATGATACTCGTAGTATGACGGCTGAAAAGGCAGAATGACATGAATGAAAAGGGAGTGAATGATACTCGTAGTATGACGGCTGAAAAGGCAGAATGACATGAATGAAAAGGGAGTGAATGATACTCATAGTACGACGGTTGAAAAGGAAGAATGACATGAATGAAAAGGGAGTGAATGATACTCGTAGTATGACGGTTGAAAAGGAAGAATGACATGAATGAAAAGGGAGTGGATGATACTCGTAGTATGACGGTTGAAAACGCAGAATGACACGAATGAAAAGGGAGTGAATGATACTCGTAGTATGACGGATGAAAAGGAATAATGACATGAATGAAAAGGGAGTGAATGATACTCGTAGTATGACGGTTGAAAACGCAGAATGACATGAATGAAAAGGGAGTGAATGATACTCGTAGTATGACGGTTGAAAACGCAGAATGACATGAATGAAAAGCGAGTGAATGATACTCGTAGTATGACGGTTGAAAACGCAGAATGACATGAATGAAAAGGGAGTGAATGATACTCGTAGTATGACGGTTGAAAACGCAGAATGACATGAATGAAAAGGGAGTGAATGATACTCGTAGTATGACGGTTGAAAAGGAAGAATGACATGAATGAAAAGGGAGTGAATGATACTCGTAGGCTCGTAGTATGACGGATGAAAAGGTAGAATGACATGAATGAAAAGGGAGTGAATGATACTCGTAGGCTCGTAGTATGACGGTTGAAAAGGAAGAATGACATGAATGAAAAGGGAGTGAATGATACTCGCAGGCTCGTAGTATGACGGATGAAAAGGTAGAATGACATGAATTAAAAGGGAGTGAATGATACTCGTAGTATGACGGTTGAAAAGGAAGAATGACATGAATGAAAAGGGAGTGAATGATACTCCTAGGCTCGTAGTATGACGGATGAAAAGGTAGAATGACATGAATGAAAAGGGAGTGAATGATACTCGTAGGCTCGTAGTATGACGGTTGAAAAGGAAGAATGAAATGAATGAGAAGGGAGTGAATGATACTCGTAGTATGACGGTTGAAAAGGAAGAATGACATGAATGAAAAGGAGTGAATGATACTCGTAGTATGACGGTTGAAAAGGAAGAATGGAAGAAAAGCGTGATGAGACGAAACCAATTAAAATGGGACAAGGGCAGGTAGATGATGATGATAAACGCAGCGGATGTTAAGTCAGTGGGTAACTGGAAGCTTTGGACAATGAAGACAAGTGCTGTCCCAAAACGAAGGAAGAAATAATTGAAAGAGAAATCGGTATCTACGAAGATCATTTATTGTAAGTGTTTAATGATAGAGTCATTACAAAAAGACAGTTTGCAAATTTTATTGCAGCCTTTATACTTTCAGAAAGGCATGACTCAGACGCTTTTGAAACACTATCGAGGGATAACGAATGACTTGTTTTTCAAAGAAATAACCAGAGTATATCTATCAATCTTGATAAAAGACTACCTACAGTACATACGTGTGCGAATTCACGTTGATTTTTAAATCCAGCAGACGCATAGTCAGTTATATTATGTAGGATAATAGATATATGTCTAATGTTCTTCCTATCAGTGTATAGCACTGATAGGAAGAACATTAGACATACAACACTTAATGATCATTGCTCACAAATCAAATACCTAATTCATCAGGTACTACAAATGTCGTTCCTTTCGCAACTTAACAAGCCATTTACTCCAGACAACTAAAGGATGAAAAGAATCACAAGCAAAATTACAAAGGGCAGTCAATAATTCACACCGTCAGTAAGTTTACAACAGCATCAAAGCAAAACTTACTTCACACGGGTTTCGCAACGCGGAATCAACGCATCGAGGGCACGCAGGACCGGTACCCACCCACCACTGGCAGGGGGGGTGAGGGTTGCAGAGGGGGGAGGTAAATGGGTCGCCGCAGCCGCATTCTTTGGCGGTTGACATTTCACAGGAAAGCAGAGCTCAGAGGTGGTGGTGTTTGTGGGAAACAGCGGGTAACTTTGAATTTGGAATAACGGTTTCAGATAATCGCACTGGCTGGATGGAGTACAGGGGGGTGACCATAAGCTCTTAGAGCGGTATCAATTTGAGATCGAATAAGGGACAGATGTATAGGCCTGAATTTTGTTTGGTATCTGAGTATGTTTTGAAATTCGAACTAAATGTCCATGTAGAGACCAGGGTGTTGCTAAAAATAGCTTTATCAATAATGAATAAATAGTTTATACCTGTACCAGTTACAAAGTTGCATATAAATGATATTCGAAGGTTGTCCGAGGTAAGTATTGCTTCATGTTTCCCTAAACACATGCGAACAAAACGGAAGATCCAAACAAGAATACCGAGAAATAAGGCTATAAATGTCACAAAACTGGATTCACGGTTGAATTAGTCACGTAACAGACTCACGTAACAAAGTTCACCTGTTTCACAACTGCCTTTCAGTACAGAACAGTCGCCAAAGAAGGCCAAATATATCTTGTGAACGTAAAAAATATCCTTCGCACCAAATGCGTCTAGTCGGACCGGTTCAACCGTCACTGGCAGTTTTCCTGTGCCGAAATTAATGCGACTTAATTGACGCTCGAAGATATGAACAAAAAAACAACTCCGGAAATTACTATGCGATGCCTCACGCTGTAGAACTTGTAATCTTGTATAAAGATTCATCCATTGACGCCCCGGTGTGATGAACTCAGATATGCACACCCGTTCCGCAAGTATTGTAATGGAGTCACAGAGAGTTATTACCGTTGCTAACCTGAGTACTGATGAATCTGGTTAATCTTTGTCTCTCTCCCAAAATTAAGCGAACAAGTTATCAACAAAAACAGTTGGGCAATGAGTCAAAAGCTACCTAAGCGGGGTATGGCGGCTTAAGACCCGTTCCAGACACAACCCTGCTCTGACTCACGCTGTAATGGTTTCTCAGAATCATTCTGTATCGAGGCGAGTTGCGAAACCTGCAAGGATGTCTCATGGTTTTGGCGCGAAGCCACTTACGTGGGAATTGCGGTACACTGGAGAAAGTTCGAGGCTGAAACCACTATTGAAAAGAATTGAACGAATGACCCCTGTCATTGATTGGGAAATCAATTTGAAGTTGGAAAGTTACGTAAATTCAGAGACAATTCAAATGATTAATTACTCTTGTAGTAGGCAACACACTGAATGCTCAACAGCATGTTTGGTAAAACTATGTGGGTTACAGCATCTTTTATTTAGAGTTGTTTCATGGCAACACGAGGAAAGCCTCGTGGCAACCACACAAACACCACACAAACTCGTCACTGACGGTAAAACAGGAATTTGGAACTGAAAGCTTCTAAACGTGTCGAAGTTCAGACGTAACATAGAATTTATGGAAACTAAGAATAAGGAATGGCACGTTTATAATCTGCATTTAACTATAGTCTAGTCTAGATCAATAACCACAAATACTTCAGTAATTCATTATTAACAAAAAAACGCTATCGCTTAAGATCCATAGAGGTTTTCAAAGACAATCAAATAGAAATGTGGCGTAGTATCATTGCTGAGTCACAGGCGATGACGAATAAAAGCATTGCTTTGGCGCCTCATTCGTTGCCTTTATTTCTATATACGGACTTTTTGTAATCACGGACGATAAATGTGTTTCACTTACGTCGAAACAAGATATCTTGGAATTACGAGCATGAGGCTTTATCTGTCCAGCAAAACAATTTATTCAGTTTATCTTCATTATTTTGTAAAGGAAAGCAAATGATGCATATACAACATTCTCTTGCCTTTTCTTTGGGGTTGGCGTAATATGCCTTCTTCTTCTATACTCCTATTAGTCATCACTATTTTAGCCATATTGTCATCACATAGTCTACTGTCTCTCGTCTGTCACTGTATCTCGGTCTTTACCTACCTACTTCGATCAATAATATATTTGATCGAAGGCTACCTGATATAAAATGAAACATATGAATCTGCCGCTACTGTAATTCCTGTTCTTCGTAAGTTCATCATTGTTGATTCTTCTAGCGACGATGCTTCTACTGCTTCTTTGTCTGTAATTCCCCAAGAAAAAGCACGTAAAATGCGTCGGTTTTGAGCGGATACATTCGTTTCAAAAGTCTGTTCACCGTTCTCCGGCCGGCCATGCATCCCAACCTTTTACTTTTGTGGCGAGTCTTGCGACACACGCGTCCCGGGGTCAAGTCGATGCGAGCGGTTCGAAATTCAAATGTTACGATTGTAGTTTGCTTTCCAAAGTTTTTTTTTAATTATTTATGGTTTGGTTGATGTTTTAGACCACAGATTTTTTTGAATATTTTACCATTGTTATTTGTCAGTGTTCTCGAAATGATATAGGTAGTAAGTAGGGGTCTGTGCTTGAAATATATCTGCAAGAGACGATGGATTAATGACCTCTAGACAGCCAACGCATTTTTTTTTTGATATCTTAAGACCCTCAGACAGTCAAAGGAAATTTTTATTACGTCAAAAGAATTTCTCCAAGGTGGGAGAGAACTTCCCTCTTAACTGATATGTGTGACACTACAAATTGACTACTTCGCACTCATGGTTCATGCTCGTAAAAATTTATCAAAATAACATAGAGCTATTGGAAGGGTAACCTTGACGCGTGGGGCATAGCTCTGAATCGCGATCTTGTGATGTCACGAATTCGATCCTGAGTGTTACAGGTAGACGGTTACAACTTTACACCTGTCAGTTGGAACGAGAATTTTTTAAAGTGTCATTATGTCAACTTACATCTTTAGAATCCGTATTCTGATAGTTTGGCTCTATCCCAACTTCGCTTATACAAAGCGAAATAAAAAGTGCGCCTACGGAACCCAGACTACGAAAACTAGTTTTCAAATATTTTAGAACGGCTACACCTACTTCTAACCGGCTACTACTAGGTGCAGTCGCGGATTTTCTTGGTGGGCAACTCAATAAAATTTTGCGCAATTTCGTGTCGCTTAAACAATATTGTTGATAACGGAGCAAATACAAGAAACCTTTGTGCCTGCCAGGTGTATTCGGCGAACATTACAACAATGGCCACGAAAATAAACAACAGTCTACGGAACCATTTTAATATTATCGATAAGATATCAAGAGTATAATATCGCGGAGGAGCTCGTGGCTAAATAATAACAGCCGCACGGGTCGATCATCAAGGTTAAGCAACGCTTGACGAGGTCGGTCAGTGGATGGGTGACCATTTCAACATACCGAGTTTCCTCCGTGCCTCGGAAAGCACGTTAAGCCGTTGGTCCCGGCTGTCATTTGAAGATCTTTGACAGTCGTTACAGGTAGTCAGAAGCTTGAGATCTGACGCCAGTCTTGCCAAGAGGTACCGTGTTACCTAGTTACTGGGTTGTGGAGGTCAGATTGGCAGTCGCTCCATGTAAAACACTGGTACTTAGCTGAATCCGGTAAGACTGGAAGCCGACCCCAATATAGTTGGGAAAAAGGCTAGGGAGACGATGAATATCGCGTAACGGTTAGGGAAGCGAAATATCGTATGATCTTGGTTGTATCTGTCGTGTGCGGGATCTGTGTCACAGCACTACCGCTAGGGTCATAGTGATGTGCTCCATTACGCGCGTGAGATTGTCTCTGGTCGTCTCAGGCTGGATTCTGAACTTGAGATGAATATTAATATTTTTCAAAGCTTTTGATGAGCTGAGATTATGAGTAAGTAACTTTTTTGCTTTCAAATTGTAAGTTTAAGACACAGTGTCTACTTGGAATCTTGTTGGAGCAGTTGTTTGGTTGAGCTAAATGATGAACGAAAATAGCCCTTTTTAACAATCAGAGGTCTTAAGTTCAGAACCTAGTTAGAATCACAACATAAGCTTAGTTTCTATATACCTATTCATTAAGTTAAATTCAACAGCCGATAATGACTAATTTCAAGAGAAACCACAACCTTTGTTTTGTTATCTTTCGTACACCTTATGAAACATTATTGTTATTGGATTTGACAAAGTATTCAGTATAAATTACACAACGTAATGTATCATGCATACGAAGTAAGTACCGAACGTACAGAACATATTTTTAAACGCACATAAAGACCATGCGAGGTTATTTAAATAACTTAATTTCCATATACACGTCATGGTTGCTATCAAGGCTACAGGCATTTGTACAATAGGCACTTACAATACTGGAAGAAAGAACTGGGCGATCGGGCGACCTACAGGTTGCCTGGGTGACATCACGAAACAAGATGGCTGACGAAGAGGTTTCATTTTTTGAATTTCGAACGAAGGGTGTTACGAAATTAATTGAGCATATTAGTCGGTCATTGGAAGGCTGTGCTGTGCGGTTTCTTTTGCCTCTGTCTATGAATGTTTTGCCACCTCTGGGCTCTGAGCCTCTGACATAAACAAGTATCAAAGTTTGAGTTAGTTCGCCTAGATCAAGACAAAGAGCTAGAGCCGAGGAGTGGAAAGAAGAAAGGAAGGCCTTTGTATTTTTAATTTATTCACTTGGTGCCTTATCCTTGGTAGTTTACTCACTAACCTCTCATTAAAATTCTAAAAGAAAAAGGAATTCTAACAACATGACGAAGGACATCCAAAGAGAAACAGCCTGTTAAAACAACACAACATTCCCTCCGACAAATAAAATAAAAACGAACAAAGAGAACCTCTTTTTGGTACACAATGGAACATGCGTCTGGCTGGCTATGTGATGCTCGTATTTACCAAATCTTGTTTTGAAATATCAAGCAAACCTACCTTGATTTGACAAATTCGCTTAAAGGGGTACCTTATTGAATTTGAGCAATATCTCGTGCCACGCAAAAAGAAAAAAATCGTAGCTAGTCTATTCGTAAGCGTCCTCGATGACGCCACAAAGAATAATAGCTACCAAGTTTGAAAATCGAACAAAGGCAAAAGGGGGCCGAAAAAACTCGTCGGCTTGGTAAGTTGGTACTCAATGGAACATGGTAGTATAGACGTTACGCGAAGGTCTCTGCTCCCTCGGCAGACGCGCGCTGACTCATGCGGCCGCGCGCTTCCGCCTGATAGCAAGGTCACCGGCCGAGACGCACACCACCGAACACACTCACACTACGACACGTGAAAGTAGTGAGAGTACACTCGCAGCCAAAAGCCCCTTTTATTTCGTTTTTTTTTGTACGGTTCATTCCAAATGTATGAGGAGAATGACGTTAACAAACTTTTGACCTTTGAACTCGGCGATAACAAATCATAACAACGGTAGTGTATAGCAATAACTGAAACATGCTTGTTTGTATTAATATTTTATTCACGTTCTATAAAAAGTATTAAAGAATAGATGCGTCATCATTATACATAATCATGATACGAAATCAAGAATTCCAAATAAAAATAGGGTATTTTTAAACAAGATTAGTCTTTTTATGCACTTTGATTCACTTAGTAAAACATGTTGTTTAAAGTAATCAATTATGAAGTTATTTATCTATGTAACGATACAAATGACAAATATTATTAAGCTAGTGGCAACAAAACAAGTCGATTTAAGGTAAACCTAAACTCGAGGTCGCCTACATAATTTTCAATTGAAAATGGTTACGAATTGCGCTATTTGGCGGTTAGGAAGTACGTTATTTAGTGCGTTTTGCGTATTACAGGATCTTAAAACGCCATGTGCAGTTATTAATTCATTCAGAAGTTCAGAACTATACATGATGTAAATTTTCCGCATAATAAATTTATTTTAAACACGCCGCGCTGATTTTTCTATTTTTAAAAAGTTGTTTGTCTGGTAGCTACAGCTGTGGACTGGCCAAAAGTCAATAACATTATGAATAACTCGGCCTGACCGCTAACTGTTAAGTTAATGGTTAATTACTGCAGTAGTTCAGCGATTAATCAATTCCATCCGGCTTAGTACAAACAATGAGCCAGCTAAGATCCTATTTCGACATTCATGTTGCAATTAAACAGGCAGCGTTGTCGGAGAACGGTCCGTAGATGCAGACACGATAACAATAACAGTTTCCAAACAACTAGGACCACAATTTATGAACATTACCATAATAATAACATCGACTGTAATGAATTATAATGTTTTACATTATTCATAACTATTACTCGGCTATGTTTTATCCGTTTAAATTAGGTTCATGCCAATTTACGAATCTAATTTATTGATATAGTGCTCGCCAAATTTCTGGGCCGTTCTGAAGTTGGCTTTCCGATGCGCAAGGCACGAAACGGTGCTGTTTTTGCATGAGATTTACTATTGCGCAGCCATTGTAGCCAACTTCAGGGCGGCCAAGAAGTTTGCCGAGAACTCTGGTTGAGTTGCTTGTTTTCTTTTGCTACATCAAAAATAATAGTGTCCATTGTATTAAGGCGCAGATTCCCTTGAGTAGCTGATTTTAACATGAGAATCAAGTCTAAACGGCTAGTCGTGGTATTTTGGAAAAAATATATGTTGCACTTGACCATTTTCTTAATTATTTGATCTAAGAAAATTTTGAGTTTTATTCGTATAACATAGTGTAATTAATTTATAAAGTTATGTCTAAAACGGACATAAACACGACAATCACACCAAAACCGCTGGGCGTATTTGATTGAAATCGACACCATTTCAAAGACAATTTAACTATCTACATTTTGATCTGAGGCTTTTTTTAAAGTCATAGAATAATAAGAAAAGTACAAAAAACTACTAAATTTTGGGGCGCGCGGGTGTGAAAGGTGTGCGCGTTTTGTTCCCTCAAGGTCGTTGGCGTTAGTCGTCGTCTTAATGAAACCTTCAATTGGACAGGTAAATAATCAAACTGTTCCTTTTCCGGCGCACTATCACCAAGGAATGTTTTCAAGGGTGCTGCAACTCAGTTTAAATTCCTCTTCACATTAAAAGTCTTGACTTAGAATTTAATGTTGAATTAATTACAGCGGTAGAGGCGAATGCAATACCAATAAGTAATAACTAAGTAATTTATATGCAGACAGTTGCTTAACGTTCGACCATGTACCGTAATACCGTTGTATTAATTAATGTAAATCTAACAGTAACTATATAATATTTACTTTAATACGATACCGATCGCCAATACAATTACAACCCACAGACTGTTGTGACGAAATCATTAGCGAACGAAGGTGTGTCAGACAGCCTGAAGTAGGTAGTGTACCTTCAAGGTAATGCAAATATTGTGACGAATCAGAATAGGGGCATGTTAATTGAAGTTTGTTTTATTTTCGAATAAACGTGGTTTACAAATTGTAATGTAATGGCCAAGGCTTTTGTTTTATGTGCGTTAATAAGGCTGCATTCACTAATTTAAACTGGGGTTACCTGTTTTAATAATCTATTTTTTTTTATATATAAAGGAACTAGCTGACCCCCGTGGCTTCGCTCCCGTCAACTGGCTACCTACCTGCCTATCCTATTTTTTTTATTTCCCATAACTTGGGGTAGTTATAACTAACCTACCCTATCTACCCTACCTACCCTACCCTACCCTTCCCTACCTACCCTACCTAACCTACCCTACCTTACCTACCCTTACTACTATACGAATGTAACCTGTAAACTTTTGTTTCTACCGGCGGCGGCGATCTAATTAAAATTTAGAACATAAAAGCTGCTATTGTAAGTCAATCTTAAAAGATAGACATATCGCACGCTTAATAATAAACCGGAATATGTCAAAAATTAAGGATTCCCACTTTTGTTAATAAAACGAACTAACTCCGATTGAAGAATATATAGGTACGATCCCGCTATTCGAAACAAACCAAAATGGCTGATTGTTAGTTCACCCTTCTCTTTTCTACAAAAGCGCGCGAAAATGCATTTCATGCAATAAAGTATTATTCAGTGATGCGGCGACCGTGATGTGAGATAGGTGTCGTTGTTTTGCGACTACGGTGGAGTAAGGTGAAATAATTCAGTTTATTTTCAAACGCAGGTGAGACTATTCTCTTATTTTTATTTTCTAAACAAGCATGTTTCGATTTACTTCATTTTAGTTGAAAACAGTGTTATAATACAGCATGTACTATTTAGACTTGTTACAGTTTATCATTAAATTATAATTGTATAGATGAGAAAAATTGCGTATTAGTGCGTTTTAGTATATTTTTTTTATTTTTTTTCGAGAAGCAATTCATTTTAAATCAGTTTATTACCAACACTATCGGTACATTTAAATAATACTTGTGTTTATTTCAGTTTACGTTTTAAATGATCCTAAAGTCTAAAATTGCTCTAGCAATTGCTGCAGTTTATTACAAAACGTCCTTTCAATTTATTTTAAATACTCATTAATAAAAAGTATTAAATTTCTAATGCCATAGTTTTAAACCTGCAGATGACGTCTGCAAATAGGAAGCAGCGGTGCCTTAAACTTCTTATGATGAGTAATAATACTGGATGTACTGATACGGATAATTGTAAGCTAGTCGAAATAAAAGTAAGTAAAAAACGTCGTGTTTACGTAGTTACAAGTGCAGTAAGCCAACTGTAAATTTGCAAGTGAGTAAACGTAACTATAGCGTTTGCGTTAAGATTATTATTCTCATCCTTATATTCTTATCATTATGATATAACAGTCAAATTTTAACGCAAACGAAATAGTTACGTTTACTCTCTTCCAAACTTACACTTGGGGTACAGTATCTATAATACATTTTACGTAATATTCTCTGAATTAATTGAGGGCTTTACCTTTTTATTTAATGTTGTGTATTATTTATTTTATAGTTTGTTCAATGAAACAGACGATGAAGTCCAGCACAGCATACAGGAAGACAAGGTCCCCAGCTCACCATGCAGGAAATCAAGGTCACCACGTAATACATCGTTCAGAATGTCCAGGGGGATGAAAATCCTCATTCAGGTTTGAGAGAGATAGCCACCGAACTTTCTGTGTCTCACGAGTCGGTCCGTACCATTTTAAATAATCACTTGGCTGAACTCGATTCCGGCGAAAAATGTTTTGATGATTGGATTATTGATTGGCGTAAGTAAAATATGACCAACATCATGAGGAAAAGATACAGAGTACAGATGAAAAAAGCTAGAGTGAAAAAATATTACTGAAAATAACAAAATCGTAATTTAAAACTTGCAAGCTGTTTTACAATGTCCAAGTGGTTTTTTTTATACTCTTGCTCGCGCTTGGCCACTATCTCACCTGATGGTAAGCGATGATGCGGTCGACTGTAAATCACGCTTGCCTAGATAAAACCTATTCACTCTTGACTTAAATACCCCTAGATTGTAGCTGTTGGGAAACACAGAATCCGGCAGGGAATTCCACTCCTTAGCTGTACGCACAACTAAAGTATTCCCAAAACCTTTTGTGCATATGGGTGGAATGTCCACCATGTACCGATGGCGCATCGCCGTACGTCTGGTACTCCGATGATGAAACGGGCTAGGTGGAATTAGATCATGCAATTCCATCGCACACTCGCCGAAATGTAAACGATAAAAAACCGACAAGCTGGCAACTCGGCGACGATGTTCAAGGAGGAGCTTTGTTGACCAGCGCTTCATCGCCGATTAGCATCTTAGCCCGCTTTTTGATCGGCTCTAGTGCATCAATCTGGTATTCGGCAGATTCGTCCCAGAGATGAGAACAATACTCCATGCATGATCGAACTTGCGCTTGATACAAGTTGAGCAGCTGTTCCGGCGTGAATTAATTTTTTTGCAAGGATCCCCAACTTTTTGGCAGCCAGCAGAGCCTTTGCCTCAATGTATGGCCCAAAATTGAGAGTCGATGTCAAAGTTCCGCCAAACGGCTCAAGATGGTCCGTTATTGGCACGGTCACATCTCGGAAAGTTAGAGCCGGGTGAAAATGCCTCTCGATAGCCTCACTCCTTAATGTGAATGGCATACGCTAGAAGATCCCCAGTAGACAGATTTTGGCCGCAACCGTTTTGACGGTCACTAAGGATATCGTTAGTTTCTAGGTATGCCAGGAGCTTTGTATAAGTACACGCTCCATACTCTTACGGAGTATGTACGTTACTGAAATGGGTCTGTAGTTGGCCGGGTCAGCTCGACTACCCTTCTTGGGCCCGGGCTGTGCGTTAGCTTGATTCCAAGCATTCGGCACTTTTCCAGTCTCATACGAAAGGTAGAATAGGCGTGTCAAGATCGGAGACAGTTCAGGCGCACAGGTTCTAAGAACTATTGCTGGTATTCCGTCAGGCCCGCTAGCCTTGTTTACGTCGAGGTAGCGCAGCACCTTATGGAGGTATTTTTGATGTATGCGAATATCCGACAATCTCTTCTCGCATCCATCAAGTGAAGGAGGGGGCCGCGTGTCACCAGGATTCATACGTGAAGATTTCGTAAAAAGAGAGGCAAATAAATTTGCCTTCCCCTCAGCGGAGTGGGCCAGCGACTCGTCGGGTTTCAGCAGTGGTGGTAGTGAGGGATGGCAGAAGTTCGACTCAACCGACTTAGCCAGGGACCAAACGATTTACTATCTGCTGGGAAAGAGCAAGTTTGTTCCCTATTCAGCCAATGTGGTCGAAACGAACCCTTCGCAAAACCATCTTGCAGGACTTGGCAGCCCTGTTGAAGTCCTTCTTCTTCTAATCCACGTCACTCGCTTTGCGCGATCGATCGTCGGCCCATGCCAGGTACGCCTCATGCTGAAGCGCATTGGCACGATGACATTCGGCGCTAAACCATGGCTGGTCAACGCTGGACAGTTTTTATTCTTTTGTATTACAATGTTTAATGTTCTTTAGCATAATTACGTAAAGCTAGATCTCTTAAGCATTTTGTAATGACTAACTTTAATTACCACTGTTGTTATTAGGGTAATAAAGTAGTTACGATAGAACTTAAAATATAAACTGTTATTTTACATTAACAAATATAAAGGTTTTTTGCGAAACATTTCAGTATTTTATTTCCTTTTTACTTTTAAAGTGTAATAAGTATTATATATTTAAATATATTATATTATTTATTAATACTAAACTGAATGATTAAATATTAGTTTGTATAAATTTAGAAAATGGATCATAAATTTTTATACTAAACTGACCTAAGTCAAAACTTTAGAAAATAAACTTCATTTATTCATTTGATATAAATAATATAATTAAACTATTATGCCAGCTATATTCGTTATACATCTCTCTACAATTTAAGACCAAGAAAATAAAAATAACACCATAAACACGTGAAGACCATCAAAATGTTTTCAACAAGTTAGAGACTCAAAACTTTGACCGCGATTTCCCAAAAAAGTTAAGTTTTGTCTTATTCCAGTTTATTATTAAGCGTGCGATATGCAGTCGCGGACTTTATTTTAGAACTTTTAAAGAAGAACAATTCCATCATACATTATATTTGCGTAACTTAAACCGTTTACGCAGCGCACGCAACAAAAGCTCTCAAAAAGGAATATTTTTGCCCGTTTTTGCAACATTTTTAATTTATGCTCGGCTCCTATTGGTTGTAGCGTGATGTTATATAGCCTAAAACCTTCCTCGATAAATGGACTATCCAACACAAAAAGAATTTTTCAATTCCAACCAGTGGTTCCTGAGATTAGCGCGTTCAAACAAACAAACTCTTCAGCTTATTAGTATAGATAGATTACAGCTTACTTTATATAAGTTGCAATTTTTATGATTTCCTCAGTAGATTCGATTCACCGAATCATATTGGCCGATTATTCATAAGGAATCGAATGTCTGGCGTCGAATTAATAATACCTAACTATAAAAGCTGTACATTAATATGCAACTTTTTGTCGGGCGGCCACGTCGTGCTCGCAGTCGTGGGGCCCGGCTTTAGTGGCATTCGCAGATCACGATTCGCGAGGCCAGATTGTTACAGATGCTTTACAAAACGATGCAGTTATTTCTTTACGTACGCACATTATAGCATCTCGCAAGGTCATCCTGAAATTTAAAAGCTTCATCGGTAGACGAAACAACGATAAAACCGACGTCAATGTTAAAATAAAAAATACAAACAAAATGCATTCTAAACCTTTCGGAATGTGCTATAAAATTAGTCAATCATTTCAGATTTTTATGAGATCCAGACAGAGAAAAGAATTTTCGCGTTAATAAATGTTTCAAGCAGTTTGGGTTCAGTGAAGCCTTGAAGAAGCTAAAATCTTTTTGATTTAAGCAATTAAAATATCATATATACGAATATCAAAAGCAGGGACTTTTCTTCACAACAATTCAAAATGGTTTAATTGAAATAAATTATTTGAGTTTGAATACATACAAATTAATAACATTGTATCTACACAAAAATCCTGTTATCCATCAGCAGTTGTAGACATCAAAACAGATAAAATCTGTGATAAAAGTCCGCCTGCATACCTACCCAAATACCTGCTTATCTTTATCTATTGTCACGTTACAATCTGCACGTTTATTTTAGCACGTTCGAAATTTAAAACTGCAGATGTATCCGATCCGACGACGGCCCCAAAGGTTTGTTTATGAAACTGGTGCCAGATACGTTTAACCATTATTACACACCTATTATTTATGGCATACCAAATCGCAGGTTCATCACATAATAATAGATGCCTAGCTTCGTTTTATAACCCGTTAGTTCAATGCATGCGTTACCGAGGCATGAGACAATGCGATTTAAAAATAGAGGCTAGCTGTCATTTTGCTAGCATTCCCGTTATCTATGCCTACTGTTTTTTTTCTTATATTTGAATGGAATCTAATAGGAACTCAGAAAACTAGGTGAAAACCTTGAAGCTATTATTAACCAGTTAGATAGATCCCATTTAGATTTTATTTATTAATGTCGACTGCTTTTTTTTGTTGGTTTGAATGATTAAACTATTTAAAAGCAGAACGTCCTTGAAAAATCAAAAAAGGCCAGTTGGGCGTTATAATCAATCTACGCACAATTTTAAGTGCATAGTGTTAATTCACGCTTGATTCAATGAGCTAAAACTTGTGTACGCGACTGTCAAGTATCAACATAAACACGGTAGGGGCTGGCAGCGCGAGGGGCGGGGGTGAGCACCCTCCGCGTCACGTGACGAGCGACCTTCAGGCGGCGCGGCGCACCGACCTTGAGCGGCGCTCGCCCCGCGCGCGGGTCAGAGGTGAATGCACGCGCCGCGCGCCCCGCGTCCCTTGCCCGCTGCTCAACCGAAAACCACCAAACTTTACTACTCACCTCGAACCTATTTACGACTCCATGGCACTGACGAGCCGGCCGTAGCCAACTTAGCAGCCACTATCCCGGCTTCGAGCACCCACCCGCCGAGAACAGGTACCAGCGCGACGCGGCACACCTTTCTCATAAAATACAACCGATAAGTTTATTGACATCAAGTCTCACCAACGATTGCGCAAATGTAGTGATCTTTCACCTACTCGAACACATACACAGTCTTCGTTCGAATATAAAAACACTTTTCGTACAAAATTATTATGTCTATTCACTCAATAAATACTTTTTAATAAGAAAAACATTGAACACAACGCACAAATACGAGCGATAGCTACACCATGTCCTCTCACCTCCGCAAAACAAAGCGGAATAAAGTTGTATCGCGCGGCCGAGTGAGCGTGACATCTCGCGACTACTTGCGAGTCGAGGTCGTCAAAACAAAAGGTAAATATTATCGACACCTGGCGGTTACTGAACACAATGGTTGATTCGCAGTATACAATATATAATAATACTATAATTCTTAAATATTTATAATAGATGTCGCTATGCGCTGGATATAATACGAATAACGTTGTTAATAAAAAAATAACTTCTTCATTTCATAGGATTATAGGAAACATAAAATATTTATGCCATAAAGAATTTCTTTAGAATTTATGCAGGTCCTGTGCAGGTCCTTATAATACCTATAAAATTAAGTACCTATACAATATTAGAATTATAAAATAGCTAGACTCAAGGTTACTCTCATAGATGACGCTACTGATCGAATAGTTTTAGGTGGGTCATAGAAAAGTTATTGACTCCGTTAGATGGCGTGGTTGTCTTTTTAGTATTAAAAACTGGTATAACACGAACGATGATTTTACGAAAACAAATATAATTAATTTATAAGATAGTTATTTGAATGAGACAACAAATCCCAGAGAGTAGCTATTGTATCATCAGATTTACCGAGTTTTTTTCAATGTGTTTGAGGAGTTTTACATTGTAGGTAAATGTTGCCATATAAAATTAATAAGAAAACTATGAACGTCGAACTCAATTTTTGTAATAGTCGAATAATAGTATCGATTCTTTTTCAGAGAAATTCAACTTGTTATAGTTCTCGCCTATCTTCTTGGCCGCCCTGAAGTTGGCTACAATGGGGATGTGAAATGCCTATTTTTCACGATAGGTGGCGCATCGTCGCTATGACTATTGAATGCTGTCAACTGATTTGTTATAACTTAACTACCAATGTCACTAATAATAATCAACTAACGATGCTAGTTAATAATAGAGTTTGTATTACCAACCTTTAAATTTAAACCAATATGCATTGATACAATTAAAAACGCGTTCAAAAGTCTCAGTAGTCAGTTCTCAGTCTCAATATAAAAAACACCGAAGACTTAAGCCTCGTATTCATGGTAAACATTTGTTTAGCAACATGGTTGCATAAACATGTTGCCGAGTTGCTGTCAACATATTGCGGGCAACACTTGTGTTGTGGAGTTGATCACGCCATGTTGCAGGAGTTGACGCCTGGCGAGCGAAAACATCAGTTTAACAACAAATGTTGACGTGTGTGGACGTGTTTGCAACTATTTATAAACATGGCGGTAGTGTGGAGCAACGATAAAATTATGCAATTAATAGAATTATTTCAATCAAAAGCGTTACTATGGGTTTCTTTTATCAAAGAATACAAGGATAGAAACAAAAAGATTTTGATTAGAAATCTTACATCAGATACAGAGACCACAACAACACTACTTCGTCGGGCAACATTTTAACGCAGACTGGCGTGTATGGACAACCCATATTGATAAACAAAGTTTCCAGCAGCATTCTCGCCGTTCATCAACAACGTTGATCAACTGTTGCTAAACAAATGTTTACCATGAATATGAGGCTTTATGGGGGATATCCGTTAGGGTTCTTGGAGATATTATTGACTCAATTGCTCCTGTCCTAATATTCAATCAATGTTTGGACAGCGGCACGTTTTCTGACTTAATGAAACACAGTAAAGTAGTACCAATTTTCAAATCAGGCTGTAAGAGCGATCCCTCTAATTATAGACCTATATCCGTGCTACCAGCATTGAGTAAAATCTATGACAAATCATGCTGGACCAGATGTTGTCTCATTTCAATTCAAATGGGAGCCTGCATAGTAAGCAGTTTGGTTTCCCGAAAAGTAGGTCGACAACGGACGCGGGAGTAAAACTCATCAGCCACATCTTGGAATCTTGGGAGAAGTCCCAGGATGCCATTGGCATTTTCTGTGATCTGTCAAAAGCGTTCGACTGCGTCGACCACAACACACTGATCTGTAAATTACAACACTACGGAATTCGAGGACAAGCTGCTGATCTTGTGCTTTCCTATTTATCAAACAGACAGCAAAAAGTAAATGTTAATGGGGCGATGTCCTCCGGGTCTCTAGTCAAAATGGGCGTGCCCCAAGGTTAAATTCTCGGCCCTTTCCTTTTTCTTGTTTACATTAATGATCTCCCTTTTATGATGGCCAAATTATCGGATATAATTCTATTTGCTGATGATACTTCGCTAATTTTTTAAATAGATAGGAAAGATACGGATGTCTTACATGTCAATGAAAGTCTAATTGTTCTCTCGGAATGGTAAGTAAGTTCGGCTGCCTATGCAGTAAGGAAGCTAAGGCAGTTAACCGATGTAGCCACAGCTAGACTAGTATACTATGCTTATTTCCACAGTATTATGTCTTATAGCATTCTGCTGTGGGGGTCAGCAGCAGACGTTGACTCAATTTTTATCTTACAAAAGAGGGCAATCCGCGCGATCTATAAAATGGGTCCTCGCGAGTCCCTCAGAGAAAAATTTAAAGAGATCGATATACTGACTCTACCTTCACTTTATGTTTTGGAATGTATATTGTATGTCCGCAAAAATCGAGGGCTTTTCAAAACTAGAAGTGACTTCCATAATTTAAATACACGCAGTAAGCACGAAATTGTAATACCCAAATTCAGATTAACGAAAACTAGCAAGTCTTTTCTTATAAACAGTATACGCTTTTATAACAAGTTGCCTAAGTCAGTTATAGAACTGACCGATGGAAAGTTCAAAAACTACATCAAACGTGTCCATATTAAAAAAGCATATTATAAAATCAAGGACTACATTGAAGATAAAAATTTTGGCTTTGGCACCCTCTGCGCATGCGGCTACCCTGGTAACTCATAAACGGCACAAATATATGTATATCTCTAACTATTCTCAATCTCATTTTTTTTCTCTTTTAATTAGACTTTTTACATTTTTCAATCATCATTATAGCCCTTTGCTAAGAATAGTTACAGCACTGATAACAGTATTTGTGCCACATGTTATTTTTTTTACCTTTGTATAGATTCTTTTACCGATTGTGAATGTGTGAACATTGTAGGCTTTCTAGATTTCTAGATGATTGTTAACATTTGTTAACTTTTTATTTCGTTTTACATTATTTTTTTGTTTGTTTTTTTTTTTTAATTTCGTACGGCCTACGTTGTCCCCCCATATCCAAGTACTAATGCTGTAACATGAAAATATTGTAAACACAAAAATTTTTAAAAGAGTAACCATGGAGTTTCTTGCCGGTTCTTCTCCATAGGAAACGACTAACCCGAACCGTGCAACTTTTGTCGACGTTTTATAAGTGCCCATGTAGGCCTATGTAAAATAAAAATATTTGATTTTGATTTTGAATATTCAATACTATTCCTTGTTCGACTATTACAAAAATTGAGTTTGACGTTCATATAAATTTTATATGGGGCAACACCGTAACTGTAAAACCGATGATACAATGGTGCAGTCGGAGGGTTAGTTTAGTTTCGACAGACTATTTCCGCAACTCCACGACCAAGCGCGTATTTTGCGTACGGGTGGGATTCAGTGACATCATCCGATCCTCGAGAGAGGCCAGCAGCGCCCTGATGCTGCCAACTATCTCCTGCAAGGTACCTGGGTTTCCGAAGTAATTGGCCCTGTAGCCAGCGATTACAGGGCAGCTTAGGAGCAGGTGTGTTGCTGTCTCTTCTGCCAGCATGCAAGCTCTGCAGAGTGGGCTGTCCGTGATTCCTATGACAATGTGGTGCTTATTGAAGGTCCCATGTCCAGTAGGGATGGCTGTGACTGCACGCAACTGTGGCTTATTTAGTCTTAGGGCCTTTTTCGTGAATCGGCCGTCAATGAGGGGTAGTGCCTCCTTGACCTGCCTACATTCGCTATGATCAGTCCACAGCTTGCTGTCGTGATCCCTGGTGCGTTTTCTTACCAGACCGCGTAGAAAGGTAAATTCACTATGGGCTCCAGCCCCACGGCCCACCAGTGCCATATTTGAGCCCTGTTCGGGCGAGCTCATCAATACAATAAGTTATGCAGACGACCTCGCAATCATCGTACCTTGGAAGGTGACTGGTACAATTTGTAACCTTACTCAGCAAGCACTGCGTATAGTGGAGCGATGGTACAGGGAGTATGAACTATCAGTAAACAGCACTAAAACTAAATAGGTCAAGTTCACGCAGAAAAAGGCACTAGGCCGCTAAACTGCCTAAACTGTTCGATACAGAGCTCCAGGTTTCCAACGTGTTCAAGTATTTGAGAGTCATTCTTGACAGTAAGTAGAACTTGAGCAGTCATTTAGACAATAAGTTAGACAGGGCCTGCATCAACTTCTGGCATTGCAGGAAAATGATCGATAAGAAGTGGCGGCGCCTATCCCCTAAGATAATACTCTGGCTGTACAGCGCGGTGATTCGGCCCATGATCACCTATGGGGCCGTGGTTTGGTGGCCTCGCACTAAACTAAAAACAGCCGTGAACAAGCTACAGCGTATGCAGAGACTGGCCTGCATGGTGACAACGAGCTGCATGAGGACTACCCCGCAGGCAGCACTCGAGGCTATGCTTGGACTTCCCCCTCTGCATCTGTTTATACAGCAGAAAGCGACGATGGCAGCAGTACATCTAAAGACACTGGATCTCTGGGGTAAGAGAGAGAATCAACACACCGTTCTGCTCGAGGGTCTCCACCACGAAATCCCAAACAAACTAGAGCCATTAATGACCGGATACCCAAGAAAGTCATTTTTGATAAAAAATACAGAATCCAGTTACACGAGGATAACCGCTGCGAGGGGCTACGCCCCGATGAACCGCGGATCTTCACGGACGGATCCAAAACAGATACAGGCACGGGTGCAGGAGTCTTCTCAGAGGACCTAAATATCCGCTTAGCTACACCACTGGTGATCCACAACACGGTGTTCCAGGCCGAATACTTGGGCATTGCCATGGCGGCCTCTGCGGTCCTGGCTAGGGAGGTAAAGGACTTCCTTATACGCATACTTTCGGACAGCATGGCCGTCCTGCAATCACTAAACAGACACGGTCAACTCAGGGCTGTTTTACGAGTGTCACCGGCGCCTGAACCAGGTCGGTATGCACAATAAAGTAATCATTCAATGGATCAATGGACACAGCGACTCCCGAGGGAACGACGCTGCGGATGAGCTCACCCGAAGGGGCTCAAATATGGCACCGGTGGGCCCGGAGCCCATAGTGCCTTTACCTTTCGGGTAAGAAAACGCACCAGGGATTAACACAGCAAGCTATGGACTGATCAAAGCGAATGCAGGCAGGCCAAGGAGGCACTACCCCTCATTGACGGCCGTTTCACGAAAAAGTCTCTAAGATTAACTAAGCCACAGTAGCGTGCAGTCACAGCCGTAACTACTGGACATGGGACCTTTAATAAGCACCTCTTTGACATAGGAATCACGGACAGCCCACTCTGCAGAGCTTGCATGGTGGAAGAAGAGACAGCAGCACACCTGCTCCTAGCTCCACCTCCTGCTCCTGCTCCAGCTGCCCTGTAATCACTGGCTACAGGGTCAAATATTTCAGAGACCAAGGTACCCTGCAGGAGATAGTTTGCATCACCAGGGCGCTGCTGGCCTTTCTCGAGGAGCTGGGTCGATCGAATGATGTGAATTAATCCCACTCGTACGCAAAATACGCGCTTGGTCGTGGAGTTGCGGAAACAGCCTGTCGAAACAAGTAAACTAATCCTCCGACTGCACCATTCTATCATCATCAGTTTTGTAGTTACGGTGTTGCCCCATATAAATTTTTTATGAAAACCATGAACGTCAAACTCAATTTTTGTAATAGTCGAAGTCGAACAAGAAATAGTATTGAATATTGATTCTTATTCAGAGACTTAGTTATTTAAGCTGTCCCTGAATTGGGCTGTGCAGCAGTCAGTCACTCTTTTTTTACTCTTTACAAATACATTTTGAGTTGTGTTCTAATTTTAGATGCCAGCAAGCACCATCCTTACCTGACTACAAGTCTACAAGTTACTCAAAACGAACACAAGTAATCAACTAAAAATAATATTTATTTAGTAACATTTGCGCTGCACTGATTCGTGTTGACTGACATTGACATTAAATTAATTTACAAATTCGTTGCTTGCAACAACAGCTGTGAACAATCGTCGCGCGAGGATATTTACAAATAATAAATAATTCCTTTAGTTCTCGAAACGTTAAACTTACGTTTCTATTAATAACGAGCATCGTTAGTTGATTAGTAGTGATATTGTTAGTTAAGTTATAACAAATCAGTTCGAAAGTGAGTCATTAATTAAACAGTGTAATTTTGCGCTCTTATTTAACTCAAGGCTGCGGTAGTAAAAAAACGTTTTAATGAATATAATGTGTGGTTCGACATAATGGTGGAAGATAACGATCGCGGTTACGGGAGGAACTCAAACAAGAGCACTTTGTTGAAGATTGTGATTTTAGGAGAAGGTGGAGTTGGGAAGTCATGCTTGATGAGCAGGTTTATTTCGAACCACTTCGATGACCACAGTTTTCACACCATTGGCGTCGAGTTTATGAACAAAACTATTGAAGTTAATGGGAAACCATACACATTACAGGTGAGTTTCTTTTTTATTAAAACCATTCATAAAATCGAATTAACTTATAGAATTGTATGGCAATTTTTTTGTTATACTCACACTTCAAGGTTGGAAACTGACTAAGTCCCTGTCCAAGTTTTAATTAAATTGTGAACTTTTATCATGGAGGTATAAGACGTTTTGTTTTTCTTTTTGAAGTCCAGTAGCTTGTGTTTTCCCGTTTATTAAATATTTTGCCTTGAATAAAGCTTAAATTGCCCATCACCCGACTATGTAGAATTTGAATGAAGATTTCACTTGATTATGTTTTTGAGGTAAATTAATATTATCAGAATAGGAGTAAACCAAAACTCCGCTATCTGTTTGTATGTCTGTCCGTCTGTCACCAGGCTGTACCTCATAAACCATGATAGCTAGGCAGTTGAAATTTTCACAGATGATGTTTTTTTGTTGCCGCTATAACAACAAATACTAAAAACAGAATAAAACTAATATTTAAGTGGGACTCCCATACAACAAATGTGATTTTTTTTTCTGCTTATTGCGATTATGAACCCTTCATGTGAGAGTCCGACTCGCACTTGGCCGGTTTTTTAAGAATATTGTATTTGGAGGAAAGGAATTGGTCATAAGTCCTTTTCATAAACATATTTAAGTGAAGTGTGGGTTGTACTCAATAGTGTTAATGAAGACAGATTTAAATCTCCTTGGAATAACTGTTAGATCAGTTTGACCTTCAGATATTACACCTACCATATCTTTTATGAAGAATTAAAACTCGGCAACTAATTATAAATACCGAGAAGCACTGATTGCTTTGTTCATGATTATTTTTATTTAAAACTTAAAGATTGTGCAGTTTTTTTGTTGGTCTTCTGGCTAAGTTTTAGCAGAGTAATTCATAAACATTACAAAACTCATAATAATAAAATGTAACATGCAAAGACAATAAGTGGCCGATTATTTTATAAAAAAGGTTCTTTGTTGAAGTTATACATTATTATTTACAATAGCCATCACCTTCAAAATCAAGGTTGTGTGTATCTGCTTGGAGGTAAAAAAGTTTGTTTAAGGCTGACTAACTTAGCACTTACATTGCTTAAGGTTGTTTGACTGAATAAGTTGTTTATTTTATTTACATACAATTTCTTACATTTCAAAATATACATATATTTTGAAATGTAATAAATATATAGGTACATAAATATTGTTGTGTATTGGGTCTTGCTCTACTATGATTAATCCTCAATTCGAAGATGCAAGGTCAAAGTATGAGTTAATGTTTGTATAATAGTCACAACGGACCTTTGTCTCTGAAGCTGGCTCTGCCAACCATTGCGCAAGAAACAGTTTGTCTTCACGTACACTGCATAGAGTAAGCGAGATAGGACGATGCAACAAACGTAAGTGAGTGAAATAGACAGTTATACGATGCTATGTTCACCTTCAACATTGACACAAAAATAGCTACAGGGCAGGGTCTTGCAGACAATTCAGAGACACAAAGATCCGTTTTGAGTTATGCATGACACCTGGACAAATGCTTTGCTCCACTCCCTTACTCCATGATGCTTATGTTTCTATAAATTTTCTTCTAAAACAATTATTATTGTTTTTAAACAACATAATGTAATCAATCGAGAGAATTTTGCAAGTAATTTCACATATTTAATTAATCCTTTGAGAGCTGATGGCGTATTTTTAAAATGTTGATACAGTGAAAATTCAATGATATTGTCATTCCTTTTGAACAAAAACAAAGTTAAGCATAAGTATTGTGTTTATTAAAATACCTACTACTAATAATAATGCTGGGGTACGCAATAGTGGATCATAATAAAAATCTAAAACCACAGACAGATCTAACTAGATGATGCGATTGTATGTACTTCGCATGCCAAAAAACGGAGTAATCTGGGCTTTTCATTTAGCATTATCGGCTCTGGAAATCCACCGAAATCTAGAAAAATGCCTTTTTATGCCATATTGAGCTGTAAAGAATGTATAGAAAACATTGGCCGAGGCATTGGAAATGTATTCTTTACAGAGAAAGTGAATTTGTTTTTAAATTGTTTGTGAAAAACTGGCATGCTTGGTTTTCATACAGATGGAGGGACTTGCGTTATCTATTTAGATTTCTGTCTGGGTCTAAAACCCATAAATAAAAAAAAATCTCAAAGGTGCAAACTTAGTGTTAACAGCTTGACACAAATGCCAATACTGAGCTGCTAGGGAAAACCCTACAACTAGAACCAGTGTGCTGAAAATCCATGCCCAAAACCACAACAAACGAAAAGAAACAAGTAAGGTATAATTCAATTTAATTTATATAAATGTTGATGGTGTTTCGGTGAAATGCACAATTGCTAAACACAGTTGAGATTTTTATTTATAATGCCCATAATCACAGATAATATAATACTAGCATACCATAATGCAGAAATTTAGGAAACAGGTAAATTAAAAATAGAAGCAAGTGCATAATAATAATAAATTGATAAGAATTATCAGATAACACAGTTCTGTTGTAAAGGTCACGTAGAGATTAGTTGAAGATACTCTTTAAATTATTATTATTTTAACGTAACCTTGAATGTTGTTGTACAGTTTGCTGTATCATTTCTTGTTCCCAGCTTTTTCAAATGGCACTAGGCAGCTATGTGGAGTTTTATTTTGCTTCTTAAAACATTCTTTGGTTAGTTAGGAGCCCGATAGTCGAACCACCAGTCTTACTGAGGAATATATGTTTACTTAGTAAATGGATTGTAGAGGTCAAACAGGTAGTTGCCATGTAAAATACTGGTATTCTATCTGACAACGGCGGTTTGGTCTCAGTTGTGTGTGCAAATGCATACCTATTGTTTCTATGTGTGTAAGGGATACCACAGTAAAAATATACAAATCGTATGAAACTACCAACAAACGCTCGAAACGCCACTCTCACACAAAGATACGCACCGACGAGGCGCCGATTCCCTTGAGTAGCTGATTTTAAAATGAGAATCACGTCTAAATGGCTAGTCGTAATTCTTTGAAAAAAATATATGTTTTATTAGACTATTTTCTTAATAATTTGATCTAAGCAAATTTTGAGTTTTATTTTTATAACAGAGTGTAATTAATTTGTAAAGTCATGTCTAAAACGGACAAAAACACGACAATCACACCAAAACCACTCGGCGTATTTTAATGAAATCAACACCATCTCAAAGATAATTTAATTATCTACAATTTGATCCGAGGCTTTTTTTTTAAGTCATAGAATAATAAGGAAAGTACAAAATACTACTAAATTTTGGGTCGCGCGGGTGTGAAACGAGTGCGCGTTTTATTCCCTCAAGGTCGTTAGCGTTAGTCGTCGTCTTACTAGTCGACGGCACGAACTATTTTGTGCGCGGGGTTAAAATGCATTTTATATCAACCGACAACACGTGCGGAAGAGATAGATGCGGTGATGAGCAGTAGGAAGCTAGTTCGCGTACGAATACACACTTGCAAATTTGTAGCGAAATTGATAATAATTTAGGACGAAACCGAGCGCGCGAAATTTTATAAACAGACCTTTGGCAGTCTAGATATCATGAAAAAACGTCTTAATCTATCTGTTCAAAATAAAATTATTTGCATTGTTGAACTACTAATCTATCCCTGTATGGAGGCCGTTTTGCAATTTTCCGTCTTCTTATGGTATTTATTTGCACCCAAAAATGCGTTAAAATTAGTGTCGAAATGTGGAACTTTCGACGCTCATAACTTTGGCGATACTGAGCGCTCCCGAGTTTACGCAAACAGAAACAATGTGCATGTGCATTTACACACACGACTAAGACCTAGCCGCCGTAGTGAGATACAACAACTGTAGGTATATAATAGGATTGGAAAGATAGATCGATCCCCTTTGCCGCACTTAGATTCCCATTTGGTCCGTTGTGCGTGCAGGCCTCCACTCTTTGAGAGGTGGAATGGGCAATTAAATAATCCACCACGCGGGCCCAGTACTGCTTGGTGGATGTCACATGTCTTCGTATTTTTGGTTCTAAGATTATGCCGTTTTCCTCACGATGTTTTCCTTCACCATTTTGAGAGCAGTGGTGATGAAATAATTTACACAAAGTAAAGCGCCTGCCTGGGAACCTCCACTGCTTTTCAACTGTAGGTATTCAGCTAAACCTGATTAGATTTGGATTTTACCCCAGCTTAGTAGTTAATGAAAGCCTCGGCAGACTGTTTGAAGATTTTTGATTGAATAGTTTATTCTTTAAAAAACCGGACAAGTGCGAGTCGGACTCGCGCACAAAGGGACCCGTACCATTATCGCAAAAAAACGTCAAAAAACACGTTTGTTGTATGGGAGCCCCACTTAAATATTTATTTTATTCTGTTTTTAGTATTTGTTGTTATAGCGGCAACAGGAATACATCATAGCTATCACGGTTCATGAGATACAGCCCGGTGACATACGGACAGACAGACAGTCGGATCGCGGCGTCTTAGTAATAGGGTCCCGTTTTAACCCTTTGGATACGGAACCCTAAAAAGAAAAACGTTTTGAGTTGCTGTGCAGCATAGGACGTTTTTAGGGTTCCGTACCCAAAGGGTAAAAACGGGACCCTATTACTAAGACTTCACGATCCGTCTGTCTGTCTGTCTGTCCGTCTGTCACCAGGCTGTATCTCATGAACCGTGATAGCTAGACAGTTGAAATTTTCACAGATAATGTATTTCTATTGCCGCTATATCAACAAATACATACTAAATACAGAATAAAATAAATATTTAAGGGAGGCTCCCATACAACAAACGTGATTTTTTTGCCTTTTTTTGCTCGATATTAATAACGGCAACAGGTAGACGCTTGAAATATTCGCAGAATATTTAGTTGTATTTTCACTTCAAAAAATAATAATTATTAAATTAAAATAAATTAAGGGGGGCTCCCATACAACAAACGTGTTTTTTTTCCGTTTTTTGCGATAATGGTACGGAACCCTTCGTGCGCGAGTCGAACTCGCACTTGGCCGGTTTTTCTTTTACCTTATCGCCTGTAATAAATCCTGCAAAAAAACACAGTCATAAAAAATATATTATTTATTACTAAGTTTGCAGTAGGTACTTATCTAGAACTCTGTGTAATAATTAACATAATGATCCTCTTTGCAAAATCCTCTATATTATGTTTGTACATTAGTGCATGAGTCATTACATCCTAGCTACATGGTAATTACTAACTACCTAATAATACTGTAGCACTAAACACATGATGAATTTTTCAGATAAAATAATCTAATATCACGCCTTTGTATCCTACTAGGGTAGACAGAGTTGTAAAATACAACCACATTTTCGGCAGTTATCTTTAAAAACTATGAGGAGCTCGTTGCTAAATAATAACAGTCGCACGGGTCGATCATCAAGGTTAAGCAACGCTTGACGAGGTCGGCCCGTGGATGGGTGACCATTTCAACATTCCGAGTTACCTCCGTGCCTCGGCAAGCACGTTAAGCCTTTGGTCCCGGCTGTCATTTGAAGATATTTGACAGTCGTTACGGGTAGTCAGAAGCATGAGATCTGACACCAGCCTTGCCAAGAGGTATCGTGTTACTCAGTTACTGGGTTGTGGAGGTCAGATAGGCAGTCGCTCCATGTAACTGGTACACTGGTACTTAGCTGAATCCGGTAAGACTGGAAGCCGACCCCAATATAATTGGGCAAAGGCTACGCAGATTGATTGATTTATCTAGAAGTGTGTGTAATAATAAACATACCTAATGATCCTCTTTGCAAAATCCTCTATGTTTGATCATTAGTGCATGAGTCATTACATCCTAGCTACTTGGTAATTACTAACTACATAATCATACTGTAGCACTAAACACATGATGAATTTTGCAGATAAAATATTATAATACCACGCCTTTGTATCCTACTAGGGTAGACAGAACTGTAAAATACAATCACTTGACGAGATCGGACTTGAATTTGAACTTTTTTGTAATGCCGGCTGGAATCTCTCGCGCGATAACCCGAGGGATCGCTGAACATACTTCATGATTCAACTCAGTATTGAGAGCAATGTTCATCATCCACGCGGGCTCTCGCGCGAGAGTGTACCGCCGGCATAAGAGCTGGATTGGCCTTCTAGCATCAAAGATGATCTTGACTCGATATCATTCTATTCTTCCAGGTATGGGACACAGCGGGTCAGGAGCGCTTCAAGTCGCTCCGAACTCCATTCTACAGAGGCTCCGATATATGCATCCTAGCGTATGCCATCGACGACCGCAGCACCTTCAACAACATCAAGATGTGGCTCAACGAGTTCCTGCACTACGCAGGAGTCAAGAATGGCATCGATAGATACCCGTTTATGGTTGTTGGGAATAAGGTACGTCTTCATGTTGATATTTTTGCTTTTAAAAGCCCCATTTTTAGACCCTTATCATCATCATCTTCCTATCCCTGCAATTCAAAACGTTTATTCCCTTTAGACATGCTATTGTTCATCCCGTTTGCTTTCACATCATTCCCTACACAATTCATCGATATTTTCTTTGGTTGAAGACACACGATTCCCTTTCAACTGCTCTGTTAGTTTAAAAGTGACAAGATTTAATTTCATATGATATTTACCAGACTGAGACCACCCTTATAGTCCTTATTGTTTTATTGTAGGGCAAAGGCTAAAGGCTGTTAGACTCCTTATCATTATCCAGCCGGAAGATGACCACTGCTGAACTTAGGTCTCCCCCAATCATTGCCACAAATACCAGTCTGCTGTTTCCCCTCATAGCAGCAGATTCTGGTAACCTTCTCCAGGTCATCGGAACACATGCTAAACCGATAAACCACGTAAACTTAATACGCGTTATATGAGCTTGTTACTGTCCCACTACTCCCAAGTCCTACTGCGGGCAAAGGCATCTTTCATAAAGTGAGGGCTCGAGCCATCAACCACCACGCATGCTCCTGGGGCGCGTTAGCGATTCTTATTCTTACTATGAGCAGGTGGTTCATTGTACCTGTAGTTATGTATGTAAAACATGAAGGGGTCAGAACTGAGTTCATTAAAACTTAAATAGTACAAACAGTTGCGTGATTTGGTGTGTACGACTGGACATCAAACACCCCTCAAATGGGAGTGCCTGTGTTTTTAACACGAAACAAAGAAGTAGGTCTCTTCCTGTAGTTATAGGTTGAATTTTGTTATGAAAGATCTTGCATAGGGAATGAATTTGAAAAACTCTAACGCACTTCTACGTAACAAGAGTATTGTCTTTGGCCAAGTTTCTAAAACTACAATTATCGCAAAGTTAATATGAAAAATTGCATTTTTAAGTGAATTTAGATGCATCGATAAGTTATTGCCAGAAACCTCGGGTTTTTGCTGCTTTTAAATAGTGGAATTGCCTTAGGCCGTTAAAACTGACCAATACGGAAACAAACACAATTACATGCAGATTATATTTTACTATTTTCAGAAAGTTGGCACACTGGAAATCCCGAATCATCATTATCTTTCCTTATTATAACTTTTGAGAAGTAATCTTTCCGGGTCATTGCCTCTTGAAACCAAATGCATTTTTTCCTGGTAGACGAACATCAAAATCTACACTAAAATTATAGACAGGAAATATTTGATTGTTTGTAAGTTTGTTTTGTAATGGATGAACTGATGATGATGAAAAAATATTTAACCGATTTTGAAAATTCTTTCACCAGTAGAAAGCTACATTATATTTATTATCCCGAAAACAGGTACTGTGGATGGGGTGCGCGTGCGCCACGAGAGCTAAGTTGCGGCGAAAAGCTAGTTGTTCAATAAAGTTACTATTCATACAGAATGCATTACGTATTTTGTTATATTGTTGCACAGCCGTTAGTCATTGCAAAATGATATCAATGTAATTGTTATTCACGTCCAATTAACTGTTATTCAATAAGGTCAGCTTACGGGAAACAGCAATATTTAATCAATTATTCCATTTGTTTATCAATCGGTAATTATTATACAATTAATTACTTAATTGGTGAGTCACAAAGAATAATAACTACATACTCAGCTTGTATTATTTTTGCAAAGACCATAATTGGGTAAACTGCGGTTTTGTTTGCAATGACGCTATAATTTCTTATCGTCAACAGTAAATCTTATACAAAAACAGCACCGATCTGTGCCTAGCGCATCGGAAAGCCAGCTTCAGGGCGGCCCAGAAGTTTGGCGAGAACTACACTTTCTATTACATGATTACTTTTTTATTTGCTCCACTTCGGGACCTCCCAGAGACGTTGCAGGGAAAACCGCAACTTAACTGTTGAACTCGTTATGTATGAGTTAAAGTTGTCTGCTTGCTTATTATACTACGTCACCGTTGTTTAAGGCCGTACCCTGACCAAAATATCAGCATGAGATATGAGCATTCCTATTGGCCTAGCGGCACTGGTGGCGCATGAATTACGGTAGTGAATACGCCCAGATTTTAGAATAAAATCTTTATAAAATCGAATATTGGTCTTTTGAAAGAAATAAAACTTACAAAATGTTCGTTATCAAATTGTCTATCCATTAGTGTAAGTATAAAAAAATTATTAATCAACACTTTACGAGGAGATGCATGCTATCAATAATTATTTCTCATTTTTATGGTTTTGTTGGAAGGCGATTAGTGAAACATATACCTCTTTAAAAAAAAAAGTGTACTACCATTTTAGAATCAACATTATGTATACATTTAATGTATTTTTATTAATTGATATTTCTTTTTAAATAAAGAGTAGATAGCTCTTAAAAACTGCACAAAAACGACTAGCGCGGCGTTTTGCTCGTGGAGGCGCCTTAATTGGTACTGGCCTAAGTCATAGTTTATTCATATGTTGAAAGATCTTACGATGGGAAGATCGTAAGTTAAAAATTATGGTTTTACAAACGATTAGGTGACGTAGCATCATGTCGCAATCAAAATGCGTAGCAAATAAGATCTACCGTGTCTCATTTTAAATGCAATTGTTCTTGATTGGTGTTTCAGATATGGTTCTTGGTTTTGTTACTTTTGAGATCGCATTGCTAAGCTGAGGGACTTTTCATCGTCCTTGGTTTTCCCCCGTTAAGTTTAACTCATCTTCTATAACTGCAGACGGCTGATTATCAGAAATGTGCAGAGACAATGTGCTCTGTCGATCACATTCAATCACGACCCAAGTTCGAAGATCAGATGAGACCAAAAGACTAAGGGCCGAATTTTGAATTCAGTATATGGATTTGAGGAAAATAACCAAGGCCTTAAGTCTGCCTCTGTACGTTTGTGTCTTATCGAGAACAGAATAAATGAATAAAAAGGCCAAGTGCGAGTCGGACTCGCGCACGAAGGGTTCCGTACTATTATCGCAAAAAAACGGCAAAATAATCATGTTTGTTGTATGCGAATATAAATATTAAATATTAATTTTATTCTGTTTTTAGTATTTGTTGTATATAGTGTATACTCGTAGCAGCAATAGAAATACATCATCTGTGAAAATTTCAACTGTCTAGTTATCACGGTTCAAGAGATACAGCCTGGTGACAGACAGACAGACGGACCGCGGAGTCTTAGTATTAGGGTCCCGTCTTTACCCTTTGGGTACGGAACCCTAAAAATGGCAAAGTTCGGATAGTTCTGGAAAGTTCGAAAAGTTCTGGAATGGCGACCGCGAACCGAAAGGCCTCCCACTAGGTGGACCAATGACCTGGTTAAGGTTGCGGGAAGGCGCTGGATGCGAGACGCACGGGATCGGTCAATGTAGTGACGCCTGGGGGAGGCCTATGTCCAGCAGTGGACGTCTTTCGGCTGAAATAATGATGATGATTTAAACGCCAAAGGTTTTTAGGCTAAAATAGAGTTTAAGAAATGCTAAACTTAAAATTCTTAATTCGGAAATCAGTGCCAAAGGCTATCGCCCGTTATGACTACCACAGGGAAACATTGCCGAAACATTGTAAATACCTATAACTTTGTAGATATATATTTAAACAAAACAGTTTCTATAATGTAGAGAAATTATAATTTTGTTACCGAAACCAGCTAAACATTGCAAAGTTATCGTGCCTAATAATTAATCATAGATTGATATGTAGACGTCGCATGGCGTCGTAATGTTACGCAAGTCCTAAGTATGTTAAGTCGCCCAGATTAGGCGATGTCATTAATAAAATGTGATTAGACTACAAAACGAATACATCAATTAAGGCCAGTTGTGAGTGGTTGCATTTCATGACGATGCGTGACTCGTCAAGTCGTGAGCCAATTGAATTTGAACCTTATTACACTGTTGTAATACTCCTAATGCTCTTAGTCTTTCTTGGTAATAATTTCCTTTCTCCTTGTTTTATTTTAAACGGTTTTATGGGTGTTACATGAAACCATTTAGAAAAAATAAAACCGGCCAAATGCGAGTCGGACTCGCGCACGAAGGGTTCCGTACCATTATCGCTAAAAACGGCAAAAAAAAAAACACGTTTGTTGCTTGGGAGCCCTACTTAAATATATTATTCTGTTTTTAGTATTTGTTGTTATAGCGGCAACAGAAATACATCATCTGTGAAAATTTCAACTGTCTAGCTATCACGGTTCATGAGATACAGCCTGGTGACAGACGGGCAGACAGACAGACGGATCGCGAAGTCTTAGTAAAAGGGTCCCGTTTTTACCCTTTGGGTACGGAACCCTAAAAAAACGGACGATGTGTGTTACATAAACCATTTAAAATACATCGTCATCTTTTCAGCTTCGTAATCATAAATATGACTAATCTAAAATTATAATTGGGTTCATAATTGTAAAAAAAAAAAATGTATACTTTCACTGATTGAAGGATAATTCAACCCATCACTGAGTATCAAAGGCGTTTTATCTACGACAGTACTTGGTTTGTAAATGAAGCAAAAGAAGTATGTAAGCATCTTAGAAGATGGCGACCTGTAGTTTCTGACTACCCTCACCCTCAAAATTGGTTCGTTACCTACATAGGTCGGGTATGGAAGGTAGGGTAGGGTAGATAGTGTACGGTAGATGAATGTTTGGTATTTTTATGGCAAATCAAAGTTTGCCGGGTCAGCTAGTCTATACTATATATATATATATATATATATTATATATATATAATATTATAAAGAGGTAAAATTTGTAAGTTTGTATGTAGGGGTTAATCTCTGGAACTAATGATCCAATTCAAAAAAAAAAACCACTGGTAGAAAGCTACATTATTCCTGAGTGCTATAGGCTATATAACATCACGCTACGACCAATAGGAGCGGAGCATAAATGAAAAACGTTGCAAAAACGGGAAAGAATATTACTTTTTAAGGGCCTTCGTTGCGTACGCTGCGTAAACGGTTTCAGTTATGCAATCATGTATGTAGGGTAGGTGTAGGGGAGGTGTAGGGTAGGTGTAGGGTAGGTGTATCGTAGGTGTAGCGTAGGTGTAGCTTAGGTGTAACGTAGGTGTAGGATATGTGTAGCGTAGGTCTAGCGTTATAGGTGTAGGTAGGATAGGGTAGGTACGTAGCCAGTTGACGGGAGCGAAGCCGCGTGGGACAGCTAGTATACTAATATTATAAAGAGGAAAGATTTTTTTTGTTTGTTTGTTTGTACCGAATAGGCTCCGAAACTACTGGACCGATTTGAAAAATTCTTTCACCAATAGAAAGGTACATTATTCCTGAGTGACATAGGCTATTTTTGAATCCCGGATATTTGTCCTGTGGGGTGGTCCACAGGAGCGAAGCAGCGGGCAACAGCTAGTAAGATATAAATGAAACATTTTCACATAAAAAATTACCGACGTCTAAAGCAAAACACTAAAAAAGCAAAAATAACTTTCGTTTCGGAAGCCGATGTCGCAAAACGACAAAAAAAACTGCCGAAAAGTCGGTCAATTTTCTTGAGGAAAAGATTTTTTTCTATTTTTAGTTTTGTACTCCATGACTAAAAAGTGAGCAAGTGCTATAGTTATTGACAAAATACCCACAATAAATCAACTGAAACATTCGTGCTGTATCTTGAAAACTGCTGAGAGGATTTTGATGCAACTTGTACTGTTCCCTAAGTTGAGATATATACCTAATCCAATACAAAAAGAATGATCACGATAAAATTACTAGTTTCGGCGACATTTGTGGACAAACATTCATACATACATACACTTATGAAATTTGGCACACCTGTTTAGAAGCTTACATAGAGTAACAATTATGTGAATTTTGTGCAATTCCAACAATATTACATACATACGTGTCGTAACGTTTTTATTTTAAAGAAAGAAAAAAATAATTGATATCCTCCTTTTTTTTGGAGTCGGTAATATTTGTTACCAGCTTTGTGCTAAGTTTTGCAAGGTCTTATTGGACTTTTTCTTTCTTCACTTTACCGCTTGTACTGAAAAAAAAAGAGCAGTGGTGGCCCAGTGTATCTGACTACGATTTACTGAGTCGTTGTAGGTCCGGGTTTGAATCCGGGCAGTTTTGTGTAACTAATTTCATCACCACTGCCCTCAAAACGGTGAAAGAAAACATCGTGAGGAAACCGGTATGTCCTAGAACTAAAAATTCGAAGGCATGTGACATCTAGCAACCCGGTCTGAACCCGCGTGGTAGATTACGGCCTGGTTTCTCTCATATAGAGGAATTAATGCTAATTTTTATGGTGGTGCTAGGCAACTGGGCTTATCTCAGTTGTAAATGACCCTTTTTGCCTATTAGCCTTGTTTGTTCTGTCTCCTGCTTGATATGGAGGGAACTGGAAATTTGTATTTTTTCCTACTCCTCCGTTATTCTTTTCTGATTAATTTCGATGCGGGATCTAAGACAGTTAAATTCATTCTCCGGGACTTCGTCGAGCTTCATTGCCTCGGCGCTTTTCTAGTGGTCGCCACTGTTGATTCTGGCTTTCAGGAGTTGCAGTGGTTTGGGAATAGTGCGGTGGGATTGTCACAGAGAGGAGGCCTGTGTCCCAGTAGTGGGAAAATTACCCATAGGCTTATTGTGCTATGCTTACAAAAATCTTAATATTTCCCTGTACCTGTTACAGTCCGACGTATCTTCAAAAGACAGAGAGGTGTCCTACGAACAGCTGAAGCAGTGGTGCGACGAGAACAAGATCGCGACGTACATCGAGACCTCTGCGAAGAGCGATAACAATGTCGTCGAAGCGTTCTCTATGGCTGTACAGAGGTGAGTTAAAAACCTTGAATGTTTTATAATGTCGATAAGAAGAACAATAAAACGTCCAGAAAAGAGTAGTCTCGTGAAATATGAAAGAAATGCATAGCGCAAAAGGATGGGCAGCGCAGGCGCATAAAAATAGTTGTAAAGAATTAACTTGTGGGCCGCCGATCCAGTCTCTTTGTGAGGCCATGGTGGAGCGTTTGAACCTGTCCTTGCAGGCAGTCTCCGAATGGGGCGATGCCAATCTGCAGCCGAATTGCGTAAGTATATTATCCAAAGCAAAAGAATCGATTCTTTCCCAAAACTGACTTTACGTATTGCATGTTGATACGGAAAGTCGTTTTTGGGAAGGAATCGATTCTTTTGCTTTGGATAATATACTTACGCAATTCGGCAGCGGGTCAGGTTTAATGCTACTAAAGCCCAGGCGTGTCTTTCTTCCGCAAAACAGAGCCGATTTCACTCGGCTCCAACTTTCCGTGATGTGACCGTGCCAATAACGGACCATCTTAGCGTTACTTTGACATCGACTCTAAATTTTGGCCCATACATTGAGGCAAAGGCTCAGCTGGCTGCCAAAACATACGAGAAGAAAGATTCGACGTGGAATTCAGCCTATGTGATTGCGGTCAAACCCTTTGCCTTGCCGAATTCACTTGCGCAATTAGGCTGCGGGCCTCCAGCCGGTCACAAATTGGATGTGTACAGTAAGACTAAAAATATTTTGTGTATTTTATTTAACCAAGATTGCTATTTTGGCCATTTGGGTCAACGAACATGGACAAGCCTTTGTTGAACATTTTGCGGAAAGATACTCCGATGACGGAACTACTTCGCCCTTCTTATCATGGATACTTGTGCAAACAGTTTAGGCTTATCCTTTGCTTTGCATACGTTGACATTGTAATTGTGTTTTAATGTCGTTAAACTTCCTTGTTCCTAGTTCCGTTGGTACCAGCAGTTTTTTGTAGATCTATATAGATAGAACCATAGTATCATCAGCCATATAATGTTCCCACTGCTGAGACTCAGGCATCCTCTCTGTGAGAGGGGTAATGAGCCTTAATCCGACACGCGGGCCAGTGTGAGTTTGTGGATGTCACACGTCTTCGAATTTTTGGTTCTAGGGCATGCCGGTTTCCGAAGTGAGGCAGTCGCGCCATATATAATACTGGTATGCAGTTGCATCCATCAAAGATACACTGATGGCGGAACAACTTCTAACTTTCTTATCTTTTGTTTAATCATATATTTGTGCAAATAGTTTAGTAATTTTTTTTGTGTATTTTCTGTTGTTTAACTTCCTAGTTCCTAATAGCTAAATTACTCGACAAATTCAGTCCACTGGTAAATGTTAAATCGCACGCAGCTGCAATGTATATGACACTGAATTGAATCATTATTTACAGAATGTTTTATTGTTACTGTGCAAGCTTTGTGCAAGACACGCTTTACTTTGTGTAAATTATTTCATCACCACTGCTCTCAAAAACGGTGAAGGAAAACATCGTGAGGAAACCGGCATGTCCTAGAACCAAAAATTCGAAGACATGTGACAACCACCAACCCGCACTGGGCCCGCGTGGTGGATAAGGCCCATTACCTCTCACAGAGAGGAGGCTTGTGTCCCAGCAGTGGGAACATTAATAGGCTGATGATGTGTGATGTGTGTGAAAGAAAGACAGTACTACGAGTATAAACCTATGGGTATATAAATATCGAGTTATTTATTTATAAGTTCGAAATCGTCAACCCGCCTTTATGAAGCGTGGTGATTAATGCTCGTAACTTCTTTATATGAAAAGAGGCCATTGGCCAGTGAAACAGTCACAGAGTGTAATTACCCGACTGCCGAAGGAGGGTAATGTGTTAATCAATCTATGTAGGTTAGTACGTTTGTTCCTGTGGCGTTCTAGAGACCAAACGAGTTGGCCAATTTTGCTGATTCGCCACTACGTCACTAGCTACATTAAAATGGGAAAATAAGCCTTTTTCTTCCAGACCCATCGTGTGGGGTATCAAAATAAGAGTAGATTTTGAAGAAAACTTTTAAAAAAATTAACAAAAACGTTATAAATAAAAATAGTTAATCCAAAAAATCTAAAAACCCGACTACTTAAGAAGTGAACTAAAAAGACGTAAACAATCACCTCTGACCAACACTTTGGGAAATGTGGGTATCGCCTCTGCCCAACCCTGGGATATGTGGGTATCTCCTATGCCCAACACTTTGGGAAAAGTGGCTATCTCCTCTGCCCAACACTTTGGGAAATGTGGGTATCTCCTCTGCCCAACACTTTGGGAAATGTGGGTATCACCTCAGCCTAACACTTTGTGAAATGTGGGTATCACCTCTGCCCAACACGATGGGAAATGTGGGTCATTCCTCAGCCCAATACTTTGTGAAATGTGGGTATCTCCTCTGCCCAACTCTCTGGGAAATGTGGGTATCACCTCAGCCCAACACTTTGGGAAATGTGGGTATCGCCTCTGCCCAACCCTGGGATATGTGGGTATCTCCTATGCCCAACACTTTGGGAAAAGTGGCTATCTCCTCTGCCCAACACTTTGGGAAATGTGGGTATCTCCTCTACCCAACACTTTGGGAAATGTGGGTATCTCCTCTGCCCAACACTTTGGGAAATGTGGGTATCACCTCAGCCCAACACTTTGGGAAATGTGGGTATCTCCTCTGCCCAACTCTCTGGGAAATGTGGGTATCACCTCAGCCTAACACTTTGTGAAATGTGGGTATCACCTCTGCCCAACACGATGGGAAATGTGGGTCATTCCTCTGCCCAACACTTTGGGATATGTGGGTTTCTCCTATGCCCAACACTTTGGGAAAAGTGGCTATCTCCTCTGCCCAACACTTTGGGAAATGTGGGTATCTCCTCTGCCCAACACTTTGGGAAATGTGGGTATCTCCTATGCCCAACACTTTGGGTAAAGTGGCTATCTCCTCTGCCCAACACTTTGGGAAATGTGGGTATCCCCTCTGCCCAACACTTTGTGAAATGTGGGTATCACCTCAGCCCAACACTTTGGGAAATGTGGGTATCTCCTCTGCCCAACTCTCTGGGAAATGTGGGTATCACCTCTGCCCAACACGTTGGGAAATGTGGGTCATTCCTCTGCCCAACACTTTGGGAAATGTGGGTATCACCTCACCTCAACACGATGGGAAATGTGGGTCATTCCTCAGCCCAATACTTTGTGAAATGTGGGTATCTCCTCTGCCCAACTCTCTGGGAAATGTGGGTATCACATCAGCCCAACACTTTGGGAAATGTGGGTATCGCCTCTGCCCAACCCTGGGATATGTGGGTATCTCCTATGCCCAACACTTTGGGAAAAGTGGCTATCTCCTCTGCCCAACACTTTGGGAAATGTGGGTATCTCCTCTACCCAACACTTTGGGAAATGTGGGTATCTCCTCTGCCCAACACTTTGGGAAATGTGGGTATCACCTCAGCCCAACACTTTGGGAAATGTGGGTATCTCCTCTGCCCAACTCTCTGGGAAATGTGGGTATCACCTCAGCCTAACACTTTGTGAAATGTGGGTATCACCTCTGCCCAACACGATGGGAAATGTGGGTCATTCCTCTGCCCAACACTTTGGGATATGTGGGTTTCTCCTATGCCCAACACTTTGGGAAAAGTGGCTATCTCCTCTGCCCAACACTTTGGGAAATGTGGGTATCTCCTCTGCCCAACACTTTGGGAAATGTGGGTATCTCCTATGCCCAACACTTTGGGAAAAGTGGCTATCTCCTCTGCCCAACACTTTGGGAAATGTGGGTATCCCCTCTGCCCAACACTTTGTGAAATGTGGGTATCACCTCAGCCCAACACTTTGGGAAATGTGGGTATCTCCTCTGCCCAACTCTCTGGGAAATGTGGGTATCACCTCTGCCCAACACGTTGGGAAATGTGGGTCATTCCTCTGCCCAACACTTTGGGAAATGTGGGTATCACCTCACCTCAACACTTTGTGAAATGTGGGTATCGCCTCTGCCCAACACTGGGAAATGTGGGTATCTCCTCTGCCCAACACTTTGGGAAATGTGGGTATCGCCTCTGCCCAACACTGGGAAATGTGGGTATCTCCTCTGCCCAACACTTTGGCAAATGTGGGTATCACCTCAGCCCAACACTTTGTGAAATGTGGGTATCACCACTGCCCAACACTTTGGGAAATGTTGGTATCTCCTCTGCCCAACACTTTGGGAAATGTGGGTATCTCCTATGCCCAACACTTTGGGAAAAGTGGCTATCTCCTCTGCCCAACACTTTGGGAAATGTGGGTATCTCCTCTGCCCAACACTTTGTGAAATGTGGGTATCACCTCAGCCCAACACTTTGGGAAATGTGGGTATCTCCTCTGCCCAACTCTCTGGGAAATGTGGGTATCACCTCTGCCCAACACGTTGGGAAATGTGGGTCATTCCTCTGCCCAACACTTTGGGAAATGTGGGTATCACCTCACCTCAACACTTTGTGAAATGTGGGTATCGCCTCTGCCCAACACTGGGAAATGTGGGTATCTCCTCTGCCCAACACTTTGGGAAATGTGGATATCGCCTCTGCCCAACACTGGGAAATGTGGGTATCTCCTCTGCCCAACACTTTGGGAAATGTGGATATCGCCTCTGCCCAACACTGGGAAATGTGGGTATCTCCTCTGCCCAACACTTTGGCAAATGTGGGTATCACCTCAGCCCAACACTTTGTGAAATGTGGGTATCACCACTGCCCAACACTTTGGGAAATGTTGGTATCTCCTCTGCCCAACACTTTGGGAAATGTGGGTATCGCCTTGCCCAACACTGTGAGATGTGGGTATCTCCTCTGCCCAACACTTTGGGAAAAGTGGGTATCTCCTCTGCCCAACACTGGGAAATGTGGGTATCTCCTTTGCCCAACACTTTGGGAAATGTGGGTATCACCTCTGCCCAACACGTTGCGGAATACATGTTATGTTCTGGAGCAGGGACTAAGTGGTCGATATCGACCCGTTGGGTCGAAATCTCTTTCCCAGTGGTCGACAACGAAAACTGATTTTCAGGGTCGACGAGTTCTTAATGTCGATCCCTTCACAAGTTCTTATTTGAATATTTCAAGATACTGTATAAGTTGTAACTAATATATTAGTAGGAAGTATCATTGTTCAACTTTAAAAAAACTCAACAAGTCGATAAGCATGCACAAGCTCGTATAAGATGAAATACTTGGCAAGTCAACAAGCGGATTTTAATGTAATTCGGTTATGTCTGAGGTATCAGTTCATCTTTAATTCCAGCAATAGAGACATTTTTGGAATAAATTATGATGACGAAATTGAGGCACTAAACATACGAGTCTGTTTTTCCAGATGGGTAGAGCTAGAACAGAAGGCAGAGAAGGAGCTAGGCTTACTCCACCACCCGGACACGGTGACCCTGCACGGTTCCACTACAGCATCAGGCATCCGAGCCACCTGTTGCTCCAGGTTCAGCGAAGTATGAGGCACTGGTGCTACTCTCAGGTTTATAGACCGTTTGTGATGGAAGTATATTGGATACGGACAAAGGATTATACTCGAAGATGTTTTTTTTGAAATTCTGATATCGGCTTCGAGCCGACCTTTCCTTGCAAAACTATAAGGCAAAGATCTATTCATGATTATGTATGTTAAGATTTAAGTTATTCTATATGGGCCCTGTCGGCTTATTCATTTATTTAAATGAATTAATAACAATTTACTAGAGCTAACAGTAAATGTGTCATACGAATATGAACCTTATTTGTATGAAATTAAAGTGTATATTCATTTAAGCGACTGTGATTCACCATTTTATACGAATATAATCTTTAAATTATTGATATTTTGTTCATATTTGCATGAACCTTATTTACTTAGCTTGAGTTAAGTCTTCGCGTTTGATCTTTTTCAGTTTTGAATGTTTGGTAAAGGATTTGATGATCCTTTAGGTACATGATTAATTGATATAAATTTTCCATTTCATTAAAAATCTTGTCTATGAGCTGGAATCTCAAGTTTTTCAATACTTTGTCCGTGAATAATATATCTTAGCATTACTTTTGTACTATTAATTTATGGTACTACGTATTTTTCTACTTTATCAATGCATGTGATAAATATTCAAAAACTAACAAAGTTTTTTCATGTAATTAATGTTTTTTTATTGAAATTGGATTGAATAGGAAACAATAGCACCAATGTTTAAATGTAGTTTAGTATGCACAGACGGGTTATTTTTAGGCACGTATTTACATAATTAAAAATATTTGTTTCAAATTAAATTACTTAGCGAAACTACACTAATTGCTAAACTATCTTATATTCTTTTGACGACACGGTTGGTGCAGTGGCTGAGCGATCAGCTGCTGTGCTAAGTGTCGCGGGTTCGTTTCCCACACGGAAAAAATATTTCTATGGTATCTGTATAGTTGTTCAGGATCTAGGTGTCTTGTGTATGTGAGTTTAAATGTTTGTTAACGCACCCCCGATACAGGAGAAATTGCTAGTGTGGGGAAAAGGTAAATAAAAAAAACTCATAGCCAGCCTTGGAATTAAAAGTGTAGAATTTTTGACTTGACCGGTACATTGTGGACCTATACGTTTTGGAAATACATTCATTGTGTGTACAGCTAAGGAGTGGAATTCCCTGTCGGAATCTGTGTTTTCTGATAGATATAACCTCAAAGTCTTTAAGTCAAGAGTGAATAGGTTACTTCTAGGCAAGCATACTTCACCGTCGACCACATCATCGCTTACCATCAGACGAGATCATGGCCAAACGTGAGTCTATTAATCATCATAGCCTAGCCTTTTCCCAACTATATTGGGGTCGGCTTCCAGTCTTACCGGATTCAGCTAAGTACCAGTGTTTTACATGGAGCGACTGCCTATCTGACCTCCACAACCCAGTAACTGGGTAAACACGGTACCCCTTTGAAAGACTGTTGTCAGATCTCAAGCTTCTGACTACCCGTAACGATTGTCAAAGATCTTCAAATAACAGCCGGGACCAACGGCTTAACGTGCTTTCCGAGGCACGGAGGATACTCGGTATGTTGAAATGGTCACCCATCCACGGACTGACCTAGTCAAGCGTTGCTTAACCTTGATGATCGACCCGTGCGGCTGTTATTATTTAGCCACGAGCTCCTCTGTGAGTCGGGAAACGTGAGTCTATCAATAATAATTTTAAAAAAGTTTGTGTAGTTTCGCTATCTAATTTGAATCTGTATATTAATAATTTTACGCTTGTTCATAATGAATTTTTAAGTCTGGAGTTGCGGGGCGATTTCACTTAAAATGTCTACAAATAATGTTGCTGTAATGCATAGGTTTATGCGTATTTAAATATACTATAGGAAACAGTATACGTAAAATATACAGATGCTGAAATGTTTCAATAATGTGAAATTTGGTTGTGGAAATTATATACAGATAATATTGTTAGCTGGACATTCCAATATGATGAAAGTAATTTTTTTTTTCATTTTGTGTCAGCAGGTTAGATACTAACACCTAGTCTCTGGAAAAAAACTATCGATGCGTCCTAAATTAAACGCAAGTCATGTGATGCGATTGGCTGTTGATAATATTCATTCAACCAATCACATTAATTTTGAGATGATCTCGGTCCAGAAACTGGGTATCAATGTCAACTTGCATATTTATTTGTTACTTTTTACGTAAACGTTTTAATTTTATTTATTAGTCGTCGTTTAGTTCCATACCCCCGGTTTCTCAAAGCTCGATCATCGGGCTGATAACTCTATCGACGAATAATCGCCGGTTATCTGCTGTGATTGGCTGTTAAAAATTCATTCAACCAATCACAGCAGATAACGCGTGCTTGACAATTTGTCACATTAATTCTGCGAAAATTTATCGTTGAGAAACCTGGCCTTAGTTAGAAACATTTTTTTATATTTGCATTATAAATAAAATATCAGGCAGTTTATTTATATTTTCCATTGTAGTGAACCAAAGATCTATTAAATGCGTTTTTATCTATTAATGCAATACTGTAATCAACTGTTGTAATTGTTTACTTAACTATGAAGCTTGTATATCTAGATTTAATGAAAACTCGGCCTAAACTTTTGTACATAGGGTTTAATATCTTATATCAAGTTTGCATGCATGAAACTTCAATTCAGAATCTAAGATCACTTGTACGTCTTGAGTATTGTAAGCAACTCAATGTCATCCAAGACAAAGTTCAAATTTCAATGCAACAACCAACATTTATGACATTTATTTGTTATTACAAAAATCAACTTAGTCTACATCCCACTAAGGTAGATTTTTGAGTAATTGCTTTATAATGTAGATTGTTTAAGATTCTGAATTCTAGTAAAGATTAAATAAGTTGTGTGATAAAATATTTTCGTTAGCTTTTCCAATTTACTCAATAATAATTATAATCAAATGTTTAAAGAAATTGTAAAACTTGTTTAAAATACTAACCGATGTAGTTGCCGTCCTTTCTAGCGTTGTGTGATAATTTATAATATATATACTCGGTTTGTGTTGCTTTTTCAATCTAAACAAAATTGTAGAGTGCCTATCTTTGTAATCTTAGGATATTAAATCTAAAAACATTTAAATGTCATCCCCGTACAGTGGAAACTCACAAATTGTAACTTGGCCAAAATAGAGCAACTATATATGTACTTTATTAACTTATATTTCAAAAAAAAGGAATATCAGATACTAATCTCTAACATATTATATTACGTATAAACCTCTCAACGGACCTGAAATAGGTATAAAACAAAAAAAATAATAAAAAATTGTTCCAAAAATTTACCGATTACAATTTTTATAGTAAATTTTTCGCTAATTATGACCTTTGAAGATTTATTTTAATTTTGCTGATTTAATTTAAAAAAGGTTAATTTGTTACTTTGAAAGTTTTCTCTGTAAGGCGACACATATTTAAAATACAATTTAACAATTTGTTTAAAAATTCTTTCGTGATAATAAATAATCAATTAATATGCTATTATAAAAGCATTAGCCCTATAGGCAGTTTGTACCTACTTTCTTATTAATCATGTTATTAGATTGCTTTACATAGAAAATAAATAAAATAGGTAAATAAATAACTTAGGGCACATTCCATGCATATCCAGTCATTTTAAAAGCCAATGTATAGTAGTCACAGGGGATATTTGTGTCTCTGAACTAGCTCTGCGAACCATTGCGCAAGAAACAGTTTGTCATCGAGTATACGAGAGTAAGCGAGGTAGGACGATGCGACAAACGTAAGCGAGTGAAAGAGACAGTTATACAATGCTATCTTCAACATTGACACAAAAATAGCTACTGCGCAGGGTCTTGCAGCCAATTTCAGAGACACTCCGCTGTGAATATTATAACTGCGGTGAATTAATTTGCAGTAAACTTTCCATCAACGATACGTCGTGGTTTTTATGTAAAAGTGTATTTTTATGAACATTTTAATGGTTGTATAATAATAATGCGTGGATTTCATGCTCATACGCTGATATTCCACATAGATTTACTTGAAGGTACTTTAGACCTTAAGGTCCTAATCAGATGCAATGTGTATTAGATACTTTCTGTAATAAAAATATAACTTCTTTTTAGCATTTCGAAAGCAAATACAAAAGTTATTGAATAAGTTCAAATTAAGTATTTCGCCCAAAATTCAGCCACGCGAACTCTGCTCGCTGACGCAGTCATAAGATCCTCAAATTTACAGCATGTGGCGCAATATAGAAGGTCGGGCATTGTCTGTGGAGACACCACAGATACACTTAAAGCTTTAGTCGTCATTTGGGAGATTGTCTTTGCTACGGCCGACAGCAACTTAAAAATGTTGCTGCGTTAAAAATGATACAGAAAGTATCAAATACGTAACTGTGTCGACTCCGTTCTAGTATGAATTGTATTTATATTAGTTATTAAATAGTTTTTACCTTTAGTGTAGTTATAATGCTGATTCTCACTAAGTGCCTAGCTTTCTGGTTACCATATTGTTAAGCGGTAAAGTTATATAGAAAAATTATTGTTTTTATCAACTATGTCTTGAACAGAAGTGTCTCCGTTTTGTCAAAATATTATGTCAAGCAAAATCAGAGGTAGGTATATTATTAACCGAACTATTTTGTAGAATGGATACAAAAGCTAGATGCTAATTGATCCAAACAACTAAACGAATCGTGAAGTAATTGCAGCTGGACTCATTTAATTTAAAAATGTTGCACTTCTTGTATTGATAAATAGTTATATTTTTTATGTAAAATAAAAGGCGTTTCTGGAACGAAAATTATCGAACTTCAAAAATAGTCAATCGCACGTTAGTCGCTGTGATTGGATGAATTAATTTTCACCATCATTTTTTTTTTGTGAAGTTTTCTTAATTTGTTTCCAGTAAACGGGTTTAAATTTAGTATTGGTAGGTTTTTGGCGCAATAAGTAACGGCTAGTCTATATATTACTGTCTCGAAACCCTACCTCAATTTGTGTTATTGATATAATGATTTATGTAACGGTAGTTCTCACCTTATGACTTCTGAGTCCATTGTAAATGTTTTCTAGCTAAATAGGGATACTAATATTAAGATTGGAAATCTTTAGGGGGGTGAAAATACTCATGAACATTATACGTAATTAACTATTACAATGGAACCAATAAATAAATCGTAAGGCTCAATTTACATTGACGCGGAATGTTTTGTAGACGCTTGACACCGCATTGCCGACCGACTCCCTCTTTTTTGGCTCGTATTTAGTTTGTACGTTACACGATTGACATAAAGTTTAATATGCTATGACAATTTAGTTGCAAAAATTCGGTTCAATTCCATTCCGCGGCAATGAAATTGAGCATAAAACAAAAATTTGCGGATCCCTACATTTTAGTAATGCGAACTTATATTTCTGAATAGCCAAAGATTATTTTCAATTTCGTAGTTGGGGAGTAGGGACCCCTCTAGTAAAATAATATTATGAGTACGTTCCAACCTTGAAAGATTACCAATGACTTTTAAAGTAACCCTGTATTGACTGTACTTAGACAACCATACCAATTGTCTATCGAAGAAGTATACTCTGTGTGTTGCACAGTTAGGTAGGTTACATTGGGAGAAGGGAGCCATATTTAAGTTGTTTAAAATACTGCACGTAGAATTGAGGTGAACTGCGCCTTTGTCTTGAACTCACAAAATGTAATAAATTAGATTACCTACCATCTTGATATTTTACAGTCGTGGTACCTAATAAAGGGTTTGAAAAAAATATACTTTGTCGTTTTATTTATTGTATTCATGGTCTCCTCTCCCGTCAGACAAGAAATTAGGGTCAAAACGGGCTAGACGGAGCCGAAGCGAAACGATACATCAGACTAAAAATTCACATAGAACATTGACCCCTATTTCCATAACGTAATGCACACATTTCTACCAAGACGCGCGCTATTGACCAAATGGCATCTGCGGGCTGAAAGCCCAGTAAAAATCGAAACTAAAAACCGGCACAGTGCGAGTCGAACTCTCGCACCGAGGGCTTCGTGCAAACAGCTACATTTACCAACATAATTGGTTAAAATACTGAAATTCATATACAAAGCACCGAAGATTGCTCTAACAAAAAGATTTTTATTACTTTTTCGAGTTAATTTTATATGTTGGTCGACTATTACTCTAAACTAGTAAAGCCTACTTAGCTGTAGTAGTTTTCCTTTTAATTTCGTTACATACCTATACTTCTACGAGTACTCCGAATGGTTGCATCGTATCCAAAAGCAACCATTTAGCTGGCAGGGGGATACTGGACTCACAAAAATTAGCAATATAGAGGTTAATTTTACGGAAACGGATCTCTGAATCGAAAAATGGATTACATAGACCCGTAATATTTTTGAATAGCCTATCCAACGATACCCCACATCATGGGATAGACGAGAAAAAAAAACATTCCCACTTTACGAGGGAAGTACCTTAAAAAAATAGTTTTTCATGATTTTATCTCTTTGTCGGCGTGATTAATATGTGTATCTATGCCAAATTAGCTTTCTAGTACTTGGAAGTAGTTTTTTTACAAACAAAATTCCATAATTTTGAAAAGATTCAAGCCCAACCGCAGATCAAACGGATCTATAAACCCTACAGGGACTAAACTATGGCCCTTCGAAGACGGTCCATTATGGTCAAAAAAATTCATTTCAAATCACGCTCCTGTCCGTATACTTTTAATCTTAATATAACGTCGCTTTGATTTCGGTAGACGAAGTTGATCCTAAGGAAGATGAAGTAGAATATAAATCTGAAGAACTTGACGAACCGGAAGAAGAAAGTAATTATGCTTTTTACATGATTTTACGCCTTTTTTCCTTGCGTGCGGCTGCCGAAAACATGCGCCAGACGTACGTAATGTATTAATACTTTGACCTACAGCCTAATTGCGTAAGAAAATACAGTAAAAAAAAGGGTTTTACCGCCATCAATCGACCTATTACATGCGAGATGAAAGACGCGATGTGGATTTCCGTCTATGTGATTGCTCGATTGATGGGGTAAGGTAAAACCCTTTGCCTTGCCGAATTCACTTACGCAAATAGGGCGCTGGAGCTGTCCTAACGGAGTACAGAGTTTCAATAGAATAAGAGCCGAATAGGTGCAGGATTTGTTAGGTGACCGACCCACCTCTGGTACCATAGACATAGAGAACTGCACTAAATGTTCCCTGCCTGGCCATCATGTAAATATGGTCAGAAAAATGTGACAAAGTGATCATGCGACCAGTTTTCTTTTCAAGAATTCTGATTGGTCCACATCACGGGCTGTGTCAATCCCACCGCACTATTCCCAAACCACTGCAACTCCTGAAAGCCAGAATCAACAGTGGCGACCACCAGAAAAGCGCTGAGGCAATGAAGCTCGACGAAGTCCCGGAGAATGAATTTAACTGTCTTGGATCCCGCAACAAAATTAATCAGAAAAGAATAACGGATGAGTAGGAAAAAATAATATAAATTTCCACTTCCCTCCATATTAAGCAGGAGACAGAACAAACAAGGCCAATAGGCACAAAGGGTCTTTTATAACTGGGATAAGCCCAGTTGCTTAGCACCACGGATAAAAATTAGCATTAATATTAATGGGTCCTAACATTGTGAGCATATATTTGATTTTTTAGATTGGAAATTTGTTCATGTTTCCACAAGGTCCGTGTAGTAAACAACTCCTGATGCAGCCTGTACATTATTCAACATAACCTGTAGTGTCACCTGTGGCGTGTAGTGTCACCTTCGTCACAACTGTAGTGCCCGGCACGTAGTTTAGCAAGGTTTTAGCGTTGTGGGGTGGAGGTAAGTTTGAGCATATGCCGCGAACTGACCAACCACCATATAGAGCGTACGGAACGTGGACGCGACACGATTGGTCAGTCGATCCTTGTGTCAACTGACCAACCAATTGTGCGCTCGGCACGGTTCTAAACGTTCCCCGCGCCCCGCTTCTCTACCAAAGATACCTAAAAACGACTTCTGCGCATCAAACGACTCTTGCTAACCTACGTGCTGGGGATTATACTTACTTACAGAAAAGTACGCGAATTGCCTCCAGCCCCTGACTTGTCAAAACTATCATAGTTTGACAGTAAAAAAGGGACAGATGTATACAAATCATATACATCTGTCCCTTATGCAAACTCTTCAAATAACCTCGCTCTAAGAGCTTATGGTCATCCTCCAGGTGTCAAAATAAAACAAAAAATTACCCATTTAAAAATTGTAATAAATATTTTACAGATATATCCACATTTTCTAAAAAAACTAACCTACGAAGAACAACTAAAACTAAAATAGTTTAACAAAGATAGTATACGAGTATCTTGAGATTATACATTGCTAGGCAATGATATTCTAGTATACAGATATGTTATGAGCGCGTGCATTGTGAAGACTCGAATAGGTCCTAATTGGGGTCTTTAGTCTATGTCTGCGAAGAGCGATAGGCTTCGTTGAAACAAAAACAAAATTTAAAAAATGCCATCGTGTGTATTTAGAAAGTGTGCCAATTATGATACCGAAGTACATAAAACAGAAGGTATCTCATACCAAAAGTGTGTAGGTATCTGTGCTGCCGCTGCTTTGCGGAACACTTTTTCGGTTGTTTTGTGAGTGTATAACGTATCTGTTTATTAGAATATCATTGTTGCTAGGTAATTATTATGCTTTACAGTACCAACAACCTAACGGGAATCCACACAACCACGGCCATGTTACAAACTAAATGAAATATGGCTAACTAAACCTAAATAATTTTAAGTAACTCACAAATTTATTAATTAAGTATCCAAACAGTGGTTTGTGGAGGTGTACATAAATAATATATATGTATTGAACTCTTAATTAGTAAAACAACAGAAATATAGCTTTGGCAAAATACATGCCTACGTTTTATGTGTGCTCATGACATATTAAAAAAAAAAAACTTATCACCTATGCTTTCTGGAAACAAATTATCGAAGAATCACAAATTAATCGCAAATCAAGTTATGCGATGGGCTGATTCAACCGAGGGTTGCCATCTTTAAAATCTGCCAACCAGGACAAGAAGCGTGAAAAGCCCCGCAGCCTAATTGCATAAGTGAATTCGGCAAAGGAAACGAGTCGATTCTTTCAAAGAATCAGAATCATTTCTTTCAACTTTTTCGGTATTGTGCAACGACTAATCCTAGGCGCCAAAAAATATTGGACAAATCAATGACAGCGACGAAAGGGTTTTACCCTTGTCAAATATACTTGACATTTGCATTACATAATACCAATAGTGAAGTTTATAACTCGATTCTTCCGCTTTCGTTCATTCTTTACGATCAATTCAACGTCAAAATATTGGTAATCGAAAGGAGCTTAACCTTTCCGATTCAGAGTGTAATATGTAATACGTAGTCGTTTTTGGGAAAGAATCGACTTGTTTGCTTTGCCGAATTAACTTACGCAATTAGGCTGCCGGATTTAGGAGCTTACAATCCGGACATTTGAACACAGAGTATTTTTTTTTTATAAAGGTTATAAATTAACTTTTTATATACTAAATTTAGACTTTAAAAGAAACAAAACAGAATCTTTGTGGCAGTGCGCCGCGCCTGTGGCGACGGCACGGCGACCGGTGGTGATAAATTGAAGACATTAAAAACCGGACTACAAACAAAACTCCGCCCGGACGCCTTCTAAACTAGGAGAAATCCGGGGAAACCTACAGCCTAATTGCATAAGTGAATTCTGCAAAGCAAACAAGTCGATTCCTTCCCAAAAACGACTTTACGTTTGAATATGCAATACGTAAAGTCGGTTTTGGGAAAGAATCGATTCTTTTGCTTTGGATAATATACTTTCGAAATTCGGCTGCCGGACGGATGGCAACCCTAATTCAACCAATCACAATTAACGCGCGTTTCACAATTTATCATATCAACTTTGCGATATTTTCCGTTCTAGAATTGGGACTAAATCAATCGATTTAGAAGTAGATGCCTATGAAGTCTAGATGCAGCTTTAGCTTTCATGGGCATGTTAAATACCTATTAAAATTAAAAATTCACACACGTAAAACGCAGATATGCATCAAACATAAATCTACCTCATTTACCGTGTATAATTGCGCACTAAAAATGTTTATCAGTTTTCAAATACGATGCTGTCTTTATCAATTACTCTTTGAATGCATTTTTTTTAAAGTAATAATAATATTATATATTATTCCATCATCACTGACAGGACTATTGTAGCCAATCAGCCTGATATAGTGGTGGTGGACCGAATCGAGAGGCGTGCAATGATTGTTGACATAACTGCCCCGCATGACCACCGAGCCACGAGAAGCTATAAATTGCATAAATAAATAACTTCTACTAAGTTACGTAGCGACAATTTAGTCAACAACAAATACGAAACTAACGAGCAATTTCTCTTGGTCGGGTTATATTTAAGCGATATTAAGCGCTGTCATCTAATATTTTGTGGAACTGGAACGCGTCTGCGTTTGTTGGTGTGTTGTGTCGGAACGCGAAAACAAAATTTATAGCTTCTCGTGACGGTGAATTTAGTAAGCTAGCTTTTTTGTGCGAGCGACTACATGAAATAGGGATGTGCAAGCAATTTCAGACTTTAGTGCGAACACAGACGGCCGAAATTTTTCGTATGATCTATTGATCCGGCCAGTTTGTGTCCTTCATGAGAGTGTTAAGAGGAAATATGGGCAGATAGCTCCGACTGAATTTCGTCATAATTCGAGGTTTGGCTCTCGCCTATTTCCTCCTCCAGTATTGGAAAGTAAATTTAAAAGATATTCCGTAAATTGAATAATAAACATATACATGTTGTGCTTCTATGTTGTCCTTTTTAACCGACTTTCGAAAAAGGAGGAGGTTCTATGTTCGACTTCTTGTATGTTTTTTTTTATGTATGTTCACCGATATCTCCGTCAATTGTGGACCGATTTTGAAAATTCTTTTTTTGTTTGAAATAGTATATTTCGAAATTGGTCCCATTTTAATTTGGTGAAGATCTGATGAAGAACTTCGAAGATATACAACAGAACTCTTAAATAAATAACGGCAAATCTCTCGGGACTGCTGCAATCGCATGTCTGTTTATTGTTTATACCATTTCATAACATAACATCACGCCAGTACGCTCTTAAGGGGTAAGCAGATCTCTCATTTGATCGGTTTTGTTCAAGTTTCATGATATTCGGGTAATCTATTCTGGCGTTATAAGAAAATTACTAAACCACTTGCCTATTAGGTAGATACAATTAAAAAGTGAAAAATAAAAAACTTTTTTACAAAAAAAATACTACCGACTTCCAAATAAGAAAACTACAAAGTGAAAAATAACTTTATTTTTGGAAGTCGGTGTCCATAACGCAAAAAATAGTAACTACGAAAGAAACCGACTTCCAAAAATAAAGTTATTTTTCACTTTGTTATTTTCTTATTTGGAAGTCGGTAGTATTTTTTTGTAAAAAAGTTTTGTATTTCATTTATTGTTATCAAATTTGTACACGAGGCCTCTGTTGACAGCGCAATTTTGAGCATATTTTGTGGATTCTAATGCTTCTAAAGATAATGTATCATCATTCTGTTTGTTTTAGCTGGAAGTCGTCCATAATTGATAAATAAATAAATACATAAAATGAAACAGTATATATCTTTCTTTTTCAGTTTATGGAATATCTTTTAAATTGGTTCAAGACTGGAGGAGGAATTGAGCCAAACCTCGAATTATGACTTTTTACTTAGGATATTCAGTCGGATGTCTGCAACGGCATTTGCTCGTATGGTTGCTGCAAACGTAGGTAACGTGTTTTTTTCCGGACGGGACGATAAGTTCGGTTCGTACAAAACGCAATGGGACGCCACATCGCCGTCCCGTCCGCGTACCCGTGGATTATGCTCTTTCGTATACATTTTGCATGAAACGATACATTCATAATGTTCGATATAAAACCTGTTAGGTATGCAGCGACCTTTAAACATTTTTAGTCCCCAACTGCACGGCAATAGCACTAGACACCTTAATGACTACACCTATTCCATTTTTATTCATAGCGGTTTCCTAGCCTTCACCAGTTCTTCGCTGACGCTCCAGAGCTTGGCCTCGACTTCCTTGTCGAACTCATACTTTGAAGCGTATTCCTCGCAGTCACGGTAGAACTTGCCGGTCTTACCTTCGATGCTGTGGTCTGTGGCGCAGAAGACTACTGTTTCGGAGCCCTGGAATAGATTTTTGAAGATGAATTGGTTTGATTTTTCATGTTTTATAAAGGCTTTAGAACTTTGCTTTTAAGACTCATCCCCGATTTCTGAGTTAAGAAAATTGAAATTCAAGCCTTTTTTCCATGGAGGTAGACACTACAGAATGCCAACTCCTACGATCCTAACGAACTCCTTTTGCGTTATTTATATTAGTACATTCATACGCACGCTGATTATGAGCTCTGCGCGGCTTTCTGAATAACACGAAGCTTGGTAATGTCCTGCAGTATTTGACAAAGTGTACTTTAACCTGCAAAACTTTTGTCTTTGTTGTCCCTAGACTACGTTTGTATGGAAGAATGATCGACTAGTGTAACCTTAAAAGTTATTGCACGTCTTTTCGCAAATCTCTAAGATTTCATTCGCCTAAACTATCATCCTTAGTTCATACTTCGAAATTGTTCTCTCTTCTCTTCTCCAATCGGTGCCACTTTACTGAGGAGCGTGATCACTGGACCCCTTGAAGCGGGCAATCTGTCTCTTGAAAATGAGATGAAATTTGCGTGAAGACTTTTTACGAAGATTCTTTTACTTGGTTGAAATTGTTAAAACATTTAAAAAATATAAAGAAGTAAAGAAAAAGGATTTACTTGCCACAAAACGACATACAAACATTACATTACAAGAACAGTGTTAGTGGTAGACCAATCTTTAATCTTTTGTTATACCAAGTAGCAATGGCGACCGAGAACTTCGAACCTATGAAATGCGGTTGATATTCGAGGGGATTTTATTTGGGTATTTTTTTTTAAAAACTTGCTTCTGCCAGCGGCTTCACTCGCCAAAAAGTAGCAAACTATCCCAAGTAAACATATTCCCGAAATAAAAAGTAGCCAATGTGCAATGACAAACATTTTTCATAATTTTGCGTTGACATTCTAGAATGATTATTTTGAATTGATTTATTATTTCAATACCTTTATTTATTTTTTTATTTTATTCTGACATTCTAGAAGCATAATTTTGACTTGTATTATTTTATTGACATTTATTTTAATTTTTTTATTATTACTAAATATGACATTCTATTATGTACTTTGATTTGTATTCTTTATTAATATTTGCATACCATTATCCCAGGTAAACATGACGTTCTACCATTTTGTATCCTAACATCTCTTCATGCTGACGAGTTGCTATGTATGCATGGTCACAGATAATATAATACTAGCATACAGATGCCTCATCCCATACAAAGAAACCTAATCTGATTATACCGATTTTTTTTTGTAAATCGGTCGCGTTCGGTTCCGTGCCACGGCGATAGATAGATCACCGAACGCGATTGATGTACAAAAAATAATCAGTACAGTACGTCGGCACGGTTTCTTTGTATGGGATGAGACACCACGGTATGGTACTCATGTTTGAGCAAATAAAAATGATTTGATTTGATATAATCTATCTGAAATTTCATCCAGATCCGTTCATCCCTTCTGGCGTGATTAGGATAACAAACATCCATTCATTTATAACATTAGTATGATACTTACTTGTTTGGCAGACTTCATGATGGTAAACATAATGGGGCCCATTAGTATGTAGTGGTACCATTTAATTGAATGCCTGAAATGTAAAAGTGTTGTATTAAATATCTGGGGTCTAATTCCTAAGCACGAAGTACCTATTTTCGGCGGTTCCTACTCCGTATCACATACGGACGCATGATTTGTCCGAGGCCCGAAGTAATGAATGACAACACAATTTGACAGTTATATCTACTCCCGATATATACAAATAAGTCCATTCTCGACCAGTTAAACATCAAAACCAGACTCTGCTACCAAAGAATCCTAAATTACTTTGGTCACATCGCCCGGAGACAACCAATTGACCTGGAAAAACTGGATGTTGTAGGAAAAGTGAATGGGAAATGGCCACGCGGACGCTCACCCACTCGGTGGTAATCCACCACGCGGGCCCAGTGCACGTTGGTAGATGTCGCTTATCCAGTTTCAATACAAATTGGCGTTAACGTTAACGCGATTGTGCGTGAGTAAAAACTCGCACTAAGGCCTCAGATAACCTGGAAAAACTGGTTGTTGTAGGTAAAGTGGATGGGAAAAGGCCACGCGGACGCTCACCCACTCGGTGGTCAGACCAGATCAGGGAGATTACGGGACTCACGGTGACCACTGCCCTGAGAAGAGCCGAAGACAGAGTGGCTTGGAAGCAGCTCGTCAATGACTCCGTGAAAGCTTTCCAAGACGGGCACGACCTTCATTAATGAAGACAACGAATAAGAAGATCTACTCCCAAAGTGTTTTTACCCGTCCGAAAAATTTAATCATTACGGAGCCGGAGTAGGGTTCACTCCGAAGTGCCGCAGTACTTTCGGACGGGCCCGTAACTACGTTGGTGGAGTTACCACCAACGTACGTGGAACATATTATGTAACCAGGGAGGTTACTCCCTAACACGCCCGTATGCATTGTTGAGTAAAATTGCGAATTCATTCATAAAATCCGATAAAGTATCGAATTCACAAGTACCAGTACTTTTAGAACTATCTGATTTTCTACCATTTGATCAAACCCACCGCACTATTCTCAACTCCTGAAGGCCAGAATCAACTGTGATAATCACCAGAATAGTGCCGTGTCAATAAAGCTCGATGGGTGCCGGCAAAACGATTCAACTCTCTTGGATCCTGCTACGAAATTTATCAGAATGGAGGAGTACTATTTAATTACTTCTTTAGCTATGTAGTTTCAAATCTATACTAATATTATAAAGAGATAAAATTTGTAAGTAAGTTTGTATGTAGGGGGTAATCTCAGGAACTACTGGTTTGAATTGAAAAATTCTTTTTGTTTTAGATAATCCATTTTTCGAGGAAGGTTAAGGCTATATAACATCACGCTGCGACCAATAGGAGCAGATCATAAATGAAAAATGTTGCAAAAACGGGAAAGGATATTACTTTTTAAGGGCTTCCGTTGCGTGCGCTGCGTAAACGGTTTCAGTTATGCAATCATGTATGTAGGGTAGGTGTAGGGGAAGTGTAAGGTAGGTGTAGGCTAGGTGTAAGGTAGGTGTAGGGTAGGTGTAGGTTAGGTGTAGGGTAGGTTAGGTTAGGTGTAGGGTAGGTGTAGAGTAGGTGTAGGGTAGGTGTAGGGTATGTGTAGAGTAGGTGTAGGGTAGGTGTGGGGTAGGTGTAGGGTAGGTAGGATAGGGTAGGTACGTAGCCAGTTGACGGGAGCGAAGCCGCGTGGGACAGATAGTCTTACCTAAACAGATTAGTAGCACAAAAACCAGGGCAGACCATGTTGACATCTATCCCCGTGTTCCTCAGGTTGCAGGCCAGAGCCTTCGCGAAGTACGCATTCATCAGCTTGGAGTTGCAGTACCCAGGGTTATGGCGGGTAACGCCCTTCTTCTTCGCCTCTTCAATTTGCTTCCTTAAGTTCAGGTCGTCAAAGTCGATATTCCCGCGCTCGTGCAGTGTCGATGATAGAACTACTATTCTGTAAATGAATATGGAACAGTTTTGTTATTCTGTTTTGCGTTTTAATTGTATCGTTTATATGCGCAATTTTGAAATTGGAATATGGACGCATTGATACGCTGAAGGTCAAGATCGTATTACTAGTTAAAGCGAAATAATCCGTTTTTGTTATCAAATGATTTACAGTACCTACCTATCTCTGTAAACAATTTGATAAAAAAACGCATTATAGTAAAATGCGGCAACGATGCAATTAACATTTTTTATATATAAGTTGAGACACAGATAATATAATACTAGCATACAGATGCCTCATCCCATACAAAGAAACCGTGCCGACGTAACTAGCGTTTTTCATCTGATTAATCTTGTTATTTTTGTAAGTACATCAATCGCGTTCGATCCCGTTTCACGGCAATAGATGGTGTTAGCAGCGACTTGCAAGTAAAAGGGTTTACTAGGTTCGTGAATTTTTTTTTCTTTAAATACAGTGAAGGTTCGTTTTATAGTATTTTTATGCACGATTATACAGATTTTTGCACCAAAATGTGTTACAATGCAAATTTTAACAATCGAGTGGATGCCTCAGAAATTAAAAAATGCGACATCTGTTGGCATCAATTTTAAATGATCCGTTCAAATAATCTTTGAAATGTAAATTAAGAGCCCAATATTCCATAATTTTGTACTTAGGAGAGTTGATTAAACAAGAACATACAATTTTTATGTTCAATTCCAGAAAATGTAAATTTTACACACAATTCTAATGAATATTGTGTACATGTCGCGCCATCTAGTGAGTTTTATTTGAACGAAATTTTCTTTCTTAGCAATGAGACCCCGTGGTTGATATTATATTTACGACTATAATATCTGTAGAACAATTTTTATGAGAAATTTTCTTCGCAATGTCTTGTCGTGCCTTTCTGGGAGCCTTTATCGAGGTTTAAAAAAAGTTAACTTATTATCAATCAGGATAGTTCCTAGCCCCCTCATTAATAAATCATCATCATCAGCCTATTAATGTTCCCACTACTGGGACACAGGCCTCCTCTCTGTGAGAGGTAATGGGCCGTAATCCGCCACGCGGGCTCGGTGCGGGTTGGTGGATGTCACATGTCTTCGAATTTTTGGTACCAAGACATGCCGGTTTCCTCACGATGTTTTCCTTCACCGTTTTGAGAGCGGTGGTGATGAAATAATTTACAAAAAGTAAAGCGCCTGCCTGGGTTCGAACCCACTTGTAAGTCACGGCCGATACCACTGCTCTCTATTAATAAATGCGTACCTAATAATACCTAAAGAAATTCTAAACATAAATCTTGGAGAATGAATTGTTAATCTGGAGATTATAGGTAATGTATAGTTCTGCACCATAATTGTATACATTCAAACAGTAGCGCACGGTACGCTTTCCTTGTATTCATTGCTTCATACTTTAAAAAATCCGGCTACTCGTAAAACATGCAATGAATACTGTTGAGTGATAAAAATGAAAGGGAAGGAGTGTGCTTCAGGCTATTAAAAGTAATACGCAATTAGGGTGCTGAAATCATGGTACAAAGACTCCACAACATAGGTACTTTATCTACAGTTTACCATACCCAATGGAGATAAATTAATCGTTTTTAGGGTTCCGTACCCAAAGCGTAAAAACGGGACCCTATTACTAAGACTTCGCGATCCGTCTGTCTGTCTGTCCGTCTGTCACCAGGCTGTATCTCATGAACCGTGATAGCTAGACAGTTGAAATTTCACAGATGATGTATTTGTGTTGCCGCTAGAACAACAAATACTAAAAACCGAATAAAATAAATATTTTTTCGTTTGTTGTGTGGGGCTCCCACACAACAAACGTGAATTTTTTGCCGTTTTTTTGTTATAATGGTACAGAACCATCCGTGCGCGAGTCCGACTCGCACTTGGCCGGTTTTTTTTATCTCTTCATGTTGCGGTACAATGACTTGACCAAAGGTTACGCAATACCGTAATACTGGCTATTTATATTCTCCGAGTGTATAAAGAGGCGATAAAATACGTAAAACATCTGTATTTATGGGTGTTGTTTATAAGATAGGAAGCCACCTGGCCTAGTTTCGGTAATAAATGTGTACGAGTTTGTTTATTTATTTTTTATGAAAGAAGATTATATATATATGACACAGACATACATCTAACTAGATAACGCAAGTCCCTCCATCTGTATATCTGTATGTAGCGTGCCACTTTTTCACAAACAATTTAAAAACAAATTTACTTACATGAAAGAAAACCATTTCCAATGCCTCGGACAACTTTTTCTATACATTCTTTACAGCTCAATATGCCATAAAAAGCCATTTATCTAGATTTCGGTGGATTTCTGGTGCCGATAATGCTAAATGAAAAGCTCAGATTACGATCATTGATCGTAACTTTACTCCGTTTTTTGGCACGCGAAGTACATACAGTCGCGTCATCTAGTTAAGATTTATATCTGTGGTAGGTTATGAGGTTTGTGGGCTACTGTTGCCTAAATGATGAATGATATCATACAGTTTAAATGCTCTTTTTAGAGCTAACATTATTTATTGCAAATTAACTTCTGTCAGCGGCATCACCGAAATGGTCCCAAAGGGAATGTTCCCTTGAAGAATACTTTTAATCCCGGGAGTATGTACTACCGGCATTAAAAGTATTCAATGACGTAATCCAGGACATGTTCTACCAGTGTGCGAAAGAAGGAAAAAAAGTGCCAAGTTTCACCTTACTCCATTCAGCCTTTAATTCGTGAAATGGTAACAGACATATTGAGTTACTTTTGTGCATTACAATAGAGTACCTAGGCGACCGAGCTCTGCTCGGGTGAAAAAAAGAGATAACGACGTTTTCTAATAAAAAAACTTTTTACAAAACAATACTACCGACTTCCAAATAAAACTACAAAGTGAAAAATAACTTTATTTTTGGAACTCAGTGTCTTTCGTAGGTACCAATTTATTGCGTTATGGACACCGACTTCCAAAAATAAAGTTATTTTTCACTTTGTAGTTTTATTTGGAAGTCGGTAGTATTTTTTTGTAAAAAGTTTTTTTATTTTTCACTTTTTAGTTGTACCTACCTAATAGACAAGTTGCTTAGTAAGTTACCTACTCGTATAACGCCAGAATATATTACCCAAATATCATGAAACTTGAACATAACCGGTGAAATGAGAGATCTGCGTACCCCTTATGAGCGTACTGGCGTGATGTTATGTTATGAAATGGTATAAACAACAAACAGACATGCGATTGCAGCAATCCCGAGAGATTTGCCGTTATTTATTGAAGAGTTCTGAAGTATATCTTCGAATTGCTTCGTCAGTCCTACACCAAATTAAAATGGGACCAATTTCGGAACATACTCTTTCAAACAAAAAAAGAATTTTTGAAATCGGTCCACAATTGTCGGAGATATCGGTGAAAACAAACAAAAAAAGAAAAAAAAACATACATAATGTCGAACATAGAACCTCCCCTTTTTGGGAAGTCGGTTAAAAATGAAACCTAAACTCCATTTGCGATAACATTAGACGATTAGATTAGCCTATTAAACAGCCCGTTCAACCGATTTTGACTTCTATTACGTTGGTGATACGACAAATGGTAGCTGTAGTAAACAGTTGGTTTTGGTAACAGGTTTATGCTTTTTATGTCATCCTTATGTTTACGGGATAGACCTCAAATCGGTTAAAGGGACTGTAAAAAGATTTGGAAACACGTCTAATGTTATTTCAAATGGCTAGATCGCTTTATCGCCCCCGAACTCCCGGCAAACTAAATTTCATGAAAATCGTTGGAACTTTTTTTGGCCGAGATTCAGATGATATAATACAAGAAGGTATTAGATTAGACAGATAGATAGTATAGAGTGACAAGCAAGAGGGTATTCAGTGTTTGGGCTTCTGATGGATATATTCTGTATTTTAATCTATATATATAAAAGAAAGTTGTTTGTTACTACACTTATAACTCGAGATCGGCTGGATCAATTTTCATGGTTTTTGTTTTGTTGGATTTGTCTCCGCCCTGAATAGCAGAATACATAAAAATAAAAAAAAACAATTAAAAAGGTTGAAAAGGGTAGGTGTAGGGTAGGTATAGGGTAGGGTAGGTGTATCTTGGTGTTTTTATGGCAAAACAAAGTTTGCCGGATCAGCTAGTTATTGATATTACAGATTGCTAAATACTTCTTTAGGAGCTAACAGTCGTGTTACACAATTAATGTACAGTATTATACAATTGTGGAGCAGTGGTGGTATCGGCCGCGACTTAAAAGTTTGTTGGTCGTGGGTTCGAGCCCAGGCAGGCGCTTTACTTTGTGTAAATTATTTCATCACCACTGCTCTCAAAACGGTGAAGGAAAACATCGTGAGGAAACCGGCATGTCCTAGAACCAAAAATTCGAAGACATGTGACATCCACCAACCCGCACTGGGCCCGCGTGGTGGATTACGGCCCGTTCCCTCTCACAGAGAGGCGGCCTGTGTCCCAGCAGTGGGAACATTAATAGGCTGATGATGTGATGTGATTATACAATTAATTCTTTTCAAAGAACCCATTTATATTGTTGACCTCAGTTTCAGAGCTGTCTTCAATCCCCGACGAAAAAAGAGGGGTGTTATAAGTTTGACGTGTGTTACGGTGTGTTGCTGTGTATCTGTGTCATCATAGCGCCTAAATGGATGAACCTATTTTGATTTAGTTTTTTTTTTGTAAGGTGTCTTTGTCGAGAGTGCTCTTAGCTATGTTTGGTGAAAATCGGTTTAGCGGTTCAAAAGTTATGGGTTGTTTTCTGTTTGAAACGGAGTATTTTCGCAAGATATCGTGTCATAATTACGTGTTCGATAGATTGTTGATCGAAGCGTGTCTACTACTAGATAAATTATGTAGTTTAAAAAGTATGAAAAAGGAATGGAAATTTTTAATTTTACTTGTTGTATTTGTCTTATAAGAAGTAATAAAGAGCTTAGGGATTAAGATATATATGGATAGCTAACTAACACATCTGGGCACATTTGAATTAGCAACAATAAGTTAATCTTTGTAAACAATCACTTATTTACTTATATCATTTTGATCGATGTATTGTTTTGACCAAATAGTACTGGCAATTTATTAAATTGTTATTATCTCTTCATAATATCAAGTACATAGTCATCATGATGCACAATAATGCAACAATAGATTACTAAGGCATACATAGATTATGTGGTTAAGTATAGTTGTATAATAATTTAGATAAGGTTCTTAACAGGTTATCTTCATACCTATGAATTAGTCGATGATGAAAATTATGTAACAAATTGCACTATTAGGGCTGTTTTTTTAAAACAATACCTAGATAACTTGTATTGAAAGAATAAATATGTTGATTAAAGATATTTTATACAGTACTCGCCATACTTCTTGGCCGCCCTGAAATTGGCTTTTGATGCGCAAGGCACTGGGCCTTGGTATGTATGTATCAATGTAGCTGAATCTTTGAAAGTGATTTCCACCCCCTTCAAAACGTCGGATTGATTTGAAACTTTGCAATAATTTAAATAGTTTGTCCGATTATCCTTACCAGAACCTTCAGGATTACTGACTTCTTAGTTCAATTTATCATTAAAAAATTTACCGTGTTTTTAAGTTTTTAGAACTACAATTTATTTATGAGATTTTCTACTGCACAGTCATTGTACGAGTACGCGAGTACTGTACATAAAAGCTGTCAAACTGCCATTTTATTATCTTTAGATAAAATATATCTCATTATTGATTGATCATTTATAAAAATGTACTAAGGTGAAATGCAAAGAGTATTGATCAACCACACAGAGTTTTATGTAAAAAGCTTACTGGCCGTGCGCCCGCTCGATGCCAAAATATCAAAATTGAACCTCCTTTTGAACAGTTTTGTTTGCAAAATATTATTTGATTTACATATGCTATGTTAGTTATGAAGAAATACCAGCCATCAATTTTTCTGTGTAAAAATATTTTTAAACATCCAAGTCGTTTTGGAGGAGTTTCCAAAAGTTGCGAAAATGATCGTGTTGTAAATTTTTTTTTTAAAGCAAAACTATTAGTTACACGTAAAAACCTTGTGTTTAAAATTATGTACATGAATCAGTAATACATATACTTAAAATTTTTTCCAACCTTTTAACCTAGCCGTTACTAAGGAGTATGCTTTAGGAAGTTGCCATTTTACGGCACTAAAGCGTATGTAGGCCCTTAAATGAACTGCCAAACAATGGAGTTTTCAACATACCTGCTTGGTGTAGCTCTCTGTAAAAGATCCAAAAGTAAGTTTGTGAGATGGAAATGACCCAAATGGTTCACACCGAAGTGTATCTCGAAACCTTCTTTTGTTTTCAGGTCTTGGTTCAATGGTACAACAACGCCAGCATTGTTGATAAGTACATCGATCTTGTTGAAGCCCTTTTTTACTAGTTCCACGAAGTTTTCAATAGACTCAAATGAGGCAAGGTCTAGCTGCATGGGGATCTGAAACATCAAATAAAATTTAGTATATCTAAGTGCATTTTTGTTGAAATTTAAACTTTAAACTTAAGGAGTAAAGTAGTTTTTGCAGGAGCCTGAGATCTGAACTTTTTATTTACAATTCTATTTGTAAGACCTTGGATTAAATTTATCTTTGGTTATCTGGTGTAAGGGAATTTTTTCTTTTCTTATATTTCTTAGGCATAGAAATACTAACAAATATGAATGGGTTTTTTTGAGGCTCTCAAAGTGAAAATCAAAAGTTTTGCTTTTTTTGGATACAAAGACATATGTGTTATTTCTTTTTTTGGTATACCATAATGTATATTCTATTCTATTCTAAAGATAAGTAATTTCTAAGTTTTCTCATTGAGTTCGAATTTAAAGTACAATGTATGTCAATGATATTATTCAATGTATGATAGTAGTTAAATTCAGATATAAAACATATCTCTCTAGCATACGGTGTAGTTTGATTCAAATAAGCCACATCTCTTTAAAAATTGTGACAGTTACAAATCATCTTATTAATATTGTTCCAAGATTACACATTGTAGGTATTTACATAACAAATGTTGATAACCTGTAGATTTGCTAATAATTTAACACATATTCTCTCAACATTATCTTATGTTGATAAGAATAATGTCACTTTATTTTATTTTATAATTGTGTTCATAAGCAATGTTGAAGAATTTCACCAAATTATAGTAGTGATTTCATTTTTTAATCTTACAAACCCCATGGCATTCTAGATTTGAGTTTTACATAGTATGAAATGGTGACATTTATCTATATACATAAAATTGAATTCCTATTTTCCTTGGTCACTGCATCATGCGTGTATGGCTGAACCGATTTCGCTTTTCTTTTTTTGTTGTTATGAATTAGGGTTCTTATGAAAAAAAAAAAGAAAACAAAAACTTGTAGGGTAGGGTAGGTATGGTAGGGAAGGTAGGTTAGGGTAGGGAAGGCAGGTTAGGGTAGGGAAGGTAGGGTAGGGGTAGGGTAGGAGGGTAGGTGGGATAGGGTAGTTAGGGTAGGGTAGGTAGATAAGATGAATGGTGTTTTTATGACAAAACAAAGTTTGCCAGGTCAGCTAGTACATCAATAAAGATTATTTTATTTATACTTGAGAAGATCACTTTGCATAAATAACAGTTATTCTTGAAGCCAAATTCATCATTGTAAGGAATATGCAACATTTTGCATGTAAAAGCAGACGCTCAAGTGCTTCTAGTTGCCAAAGGTCATGAATTCATGTACTATATTGACATTGTTATTTTTATCTAGGTAGAAATGCTGTATACACACTCTTGGGATAAGCCGGAAATATAAAAAGTTGCCCTTAATTAAGGGTGATGTCAGATAATATAAATAGCATATAAAATGTTATAAATTAAAAGAAGAAATAGATAAGATGAGATATATATTTTGTTTTTTTAGCGTACCATTTCGCCCCCATTGGGCTGTTCCTTCCGGATATTAGCGATGGCCTCCTTGGCTTTGCCTATGTCCCTGCAGGCGAATATCACCCTTCCCTTCCGCCTAGCTATAGTCTTAGCAGTTTCATATCCAATACCGCAGTTTGCTCCCGTGATGAGGAAGGTTTTCCCTCTCAAACATGTGTTGCTCACACAGGTAGCCCATTTCCTAGACCTCCACTTGCGAAGCAATCCCAGAGCCACGATCACACCGATTGGCACCGCCGCAACGTACACAGCAGTTGACGGCACCATACTTAACGATAATTTAAACAAGAGTAAACACTATAATTGCGTGACAATTCACTGATATACGCTTACTATTACAACACGGGTCCGCGTCCGCAAATCGCCAGAACTCAATTGAATATATTGAAATTGATCAAATGTCATAATAATGTCACTTGGTCAAAGGTCAAAAACTTGCTTTCGTTCGGAAATTCACATGACCAGCATGACTGTATTTTCTACTTTTCAGAGCGATATTCTCGACAAATAATACTTCCAGTCGTTTGGTAATGTTGAAGCTATTGTTGTGTGCTCCAATGAACAATCCTCTCAGTATATAATAGTAATCTATGAATCCTCTAAATAATAATACGTACATTCTGTTTTTTTTTCAGTTTGAATACAGAAAAAATATAATCTTAATTTATCACAGTAGAAACTCTCACTCAAAATTTTAGTTGAATAATCGACACATTGACGAGAATAGAATTCTAACTTGTTAACCCAAAAATTAGGCGCCAGTATTCGGCGGCAAATATGAAATAGTGAAGACTGAAGTAATTCAAATTTTTCGGTGAATTTAATATTTGTATGGATACAAGAAACTTTGAGGCACAAAGTACGTCAGCGGCGGCGCGCTGTGAGGATAGAAATAGGTAAGTATCGGTTCCGCACCGATCTCACATTATGTTAGCCTGATATCGTACTGTTAGATACGGGACACAAGTAAAACTCAGGCGGCTATGAACGCACTAACTCTTTATTCGAAATTCTCAAGACGCATGAACAAACCCGCAGCGAGGTGCGGGGTGCGGGGCGCTGCGCGGCGTCGTCTGCGCAGGCAGTCCTCAAGGCCGCGCATCGCTACACACATACATATATTATTACTTATACACAACATCTCCCAACCTTATTTCAAAAGATACAATTAGGTACATAATTAAATACTACATTAACAATAGGTACTTATAACTACACACATGTACAACATTTTTACATTCGCCATCATAGTTATAGATGTTCGCCATTCACTGGTCACTTGCCTAGCGCAAGGCTTCTGTAGTCAATCCTTGGGATCTGCCGCAAAACCCTGTCGGGACGGCCGGGCGGCACAGGCGCGGCCGGCGACGCCGGCGCCGCTGGCGGCGTACTTGCACCTTGTCCCGCCTCCCGCGCGGCGGCGTCGGCCTGGAACGCGGGTTGGGGGCTCGGTGGATCTGCTGATGCTATGTCCTCGTCCCTATCATCCTCGACTTCTCCAGCCCAACTTCGTTGTACATTGCCTTTATATAACACAATCTGGTTTTTGTGTTTTTTTATTACATTCCCTGTTAAATTATCGTTAATCAAATACACCACTTTACCACTCTTGTCTACTATGGTCCCTCTGCACCATATGAACTTATCTTTATTGTGATATTTTTTGTATAAAACTTCGTCTCCATTTTTAAAAAATTGTGTATTTTTTCCGCCATAGAATTTATACTGCACACACTGTTTTGATTTTACTGTGCTGTCCAGTGACGCGTTTGAGGGTGAAGACAGCGGTTTTTGCGACACTAGATCCAAAAGTGATCTTAGCTTGTGTCCAAAAACTAATTGAGCCGGAGAGAACCCTGTCAATGAATGTACTGAATTCCGGTAATCAAAAAGATATTTTAACAGTTTGACTCTAGTGTCTTTTTGGCTATTACTAGATAAAATACACGATTTTATACCCTTCTTTGCGATCTTCACATAACTTTCGGCCTGGCCATTGCTCGCAGGATTATAGGGCGGTGACGTCACATGCTCAATCCCGTTAATTGTACAAAACCGTTTAAAATCTTGTGATGTGAAAGCCGTGCCGTTATCGCTTACAATAGTATTTGGTAACCCGAACCTTGAAACAAACTCGTATAGTTTTTCTACTGCAGCTAATGAGGTCGTTGAACCACACATATCGTAAATTTCCACCCATTTCGTGTATGCATCTACTATAATTAAATAAAATCTATTATCTAACGGACCCAAGAAATCGATGTGCAACCGGTAAAATGGTTGGGGTGGGTATTTCCAGGGGGCAAGCGGTGCGCGCGGAGGGGTAGGTCGTAAATGTATGCAAACACTACAAGAGTTGATCATAGTTTCTATTTCTTTATCAATACCGGGAAACCAAAACCGGGAACGAGCTTCAGCCTTAGTTTTAACAATGCCCAGGTGGGAAGTATGAAGTTCGTTTAATATTTTAATTTTTAGACTGTCCGGTAAAATCAATTTATGCCCTCTCATAACACAGCCGTCTTCATAAGATAATTGATTCCTGCATGCATGGAACGGTTTTAAATTCACATCAGACACGCTTCTAGGCCAACCTTTAAAAATAAAATCAATGACCTTCGTTAAATTAACATCCCTGCTAGTTTCCTTGCGTAATTCGTCCCGCGTAACTGGCATGTGTCCATCTATCACAAAGTGAATATACGACGCGCGGTCAATCGGGGCGGCCGCGGCGGAAGCGTGCTGAGCGCTATCCCCGCGTTCGCTGTCCGCGGTCATTGACCGCGACCGCTTGTCGTCGCCGTCGTCAGGAAGACTTGCGCGGGACAAATAATCCGCGCTGTTATTCTCGCTACGAACGTATTCGATTTTATAATTATATGCGCTGAGGAACAACGCGTATCTTTGTAATCGGTTTGCTGAAACCTCCGGTATACCTTTGTGCGGCCCAAAAATAGAAATTAAAGGCTTGTGATCGGTGCGAAGAATGAACGGATCTGACTTACCATACAAGTACTGATGGAATCTTCGGACTCCGAAAATAATAGCCGTTGCCTCTTTCTGAATTTGAGAATAACGTTTTTCAGCTGTGTTCAGAGTGCGGGACGCAAATGAAATAGGACGCTCACATCCATCCTTATCACTTTGCGATAGTATAGCACCTAACCCATTAGGTGAAGCGTCCACCGTGAGGATTAACTTTGCATTTGCGTCGAAATGCGCTAACACCTGATCCGACGTTAAATGTTTTTTTATTTCTACGAACGCTCTTTGATGTTCGTCAGCCCAATGCCATTTGACACCCTTCCTTAAAAGATCGTATAAAGGACTTAAGATTTCAGACGCCTTAGGTACGAAATTACGGTAATAATTAACTAATCCTAAAAACGATTGAAGTTTGCCTATATCTGTGGGTATTGGGGATTTCTCAATTGCTATTACTTTATCAGATGATTTTTTTAACCCGTCTTTGTTAATGACATACCCTAAGTAGTTTATATCATTCTTAAAAAATTCGCACTTTTCTTTTTGTAATGTTAGTCCGGCGTCTTGCAGCCTCTGTAACACTGCCGTTAACCGTTGTAAATGTAAACCCGGTCCATCGGCTGTAATTAGGACATCGTCTAAAAGACATAACACACCGTCCATACCTGACAATAGGTTTTCCATAGCGCGCTGAAAAATAGACGGTGCACTGGTTAAACCAAAAACCATACGTGTATACTGAAACAATCCGCGGTGAGTATTTATGCATGTAATTTTTTGTGAGTCATCATCTAAAACAAATTGATTGTAGGCCATGGATAGGTCTAACTTAGAGAACTGTTGACCTCCATGCAATTTTGAAAACAGTTCGTGGACTGTTGGCAGCGGGTATTGTTCAACAACTAATTGTTTATTTATCGTTACAGAATAGTCTGCACACAACCTAACACTACCATTGCGCTTTAATACTGGCACTACGGGTGATGCATACTCCGAGTGATCAACCTGTTTAAGTATCCCTAAGTTTACAAGGCGGACAATCTCTTTATCTACCTTGTCTCGCAATGCAAAAGCGATCGGACGCGCTTTGAAAAATAATGGCACTGAATTATCTTTTAACCTTAATTTGACCTCGAACTTATTAAATTTACCTAATTTGTCTGAAAATACGTCTCTGAATCTATTATGCAAGTCCTCTATTGTTTTTGTTTCATTATTTATAAAATTACAGGGTGCTAGTTTTAACTTAAATAAGGATAAAAAATCTCTTCCGAGCAATGGCGGGCCTTCGCTACGTACCACGTAAGCATCTAGTGTGTGTGTGCTCAGCATATAGGTGACCGGTAGGCGAATTATACCGAGACACACAATATTACTGCCCGTGTAGGTAAATAGCCTTTTCTTAGCTGGTAACAAGGGCAACCTGCTAAAACATTTGTTGTATAAACTTTCTGAAATAACCGTTACTGCCGATCCACTATCAATCTCAAATTTGATTTGTGAGCCATATACGGACACGACTTCTGTCATGGGTTCTCCCCGCTCTGTAATGATGTTAAAACATAAACCCTCACCGTCGTCGTCCTCCTCACTCACGTCACCGGTCACCACACACTTCACTTTGCACATTCTACGTAAGTGACCCTTTTTATTACACTTTCTGCACGTAAAATTCGCGAATCGGCACTGGGACGATACATGATTCTTCCGACCGCACACGGAACACTTTTCCATGACTGGTTCCTTATCAGAACCCGAACTCTTGCCCTGCACCTTGAACACATGTTCTTGCTGTGTAATCGACGCCGTCGTGGAAACACCGGCGGCGGCGCCTGCCCGCGCGCACCAGACGCTCTGCGCCAACTCCACTGCCTTTGCCAGGGTCAAGGTCTCTGTTTCCTTTGTGAAAAGTTTGTCCCTTTCGGGACCCGCTAACATGCCCATCACAAAACGGTCTCGCAATGCTTCTTCTACGTTTGCGAATTTGCAGTGTTTCGTGAGGCCACGCAGTCTTGCCGCCCACTGCGCATGCGTCTCACCCATTTGCTGCGTTGCCGCGTAAAATGCATACCGCTCCCCGAATCCACACTTTTTCGGGGCAAAGTGAGTGTCCAGGAGCCCATAGATATCTTCTACTGGCACCTCCTCCAGCTGTTTTGGCAAAGCCAAGTCGGCTGCGAGCTGGTAGGTGCCGTCCGCGAGTGCGCTCAGTAGGATTGCTCGCCGTCTTGCACCCGTTGCGTCGTTTTGTTCCGAAATATCGTTCGCCACGAACCATTGCCGCAGGCGACTTTTGTACGCCTGCCATTGGTGCACTGTATGGTCGAAGTTATTTAATAAACCAAAACTAAACTGAGCCATTGTGATATAGCGTGGGTCGCTCTCGTCGCCACTGTTAGATACGGGACACAAGTAAAACTCAGGCGGCTATGAACGCACTAACTCTTAAGGCTTAACACGCACTGCGATTTTCATTCGCGCGATTTTTTTTCCGCGCGAATTTTTTAGTACTATTTGAGCGCGATTTTTTTTCCGCAGTGCGTGCAGCTTCATACATTTCCATAGGTCACAGAATGCGCGGAAAAAAATTCGCGCGAATAAAAATCGCAGTGCGTGCTATGCCTTATTCGAAATTCTCAAGACGCATGAACAAACCCGCAGCGAGGTGCGGGGTGCGGGGCGCTGCGCGGCGTCGTCTGCGCAGGCAGTCCTCAAGGCCGCGCATCGCTACACACATACATATATTATTACTTATACACAACACGTACTAAAAGAATTAGGTTGTTTTTGGTACAGATTGTGATATGCGAACGTCTCTCCGTCTTAAGCTTGTTGCTTTTTACTAACTAATATCTTCCACTTTACACATTTAGATATAAATTCAAAGCTTTTCTTGGGGAACAAGTATTGTGTGGTGGGTCAATGTTCCTTAATTCTGCACCTGAACTGTTACTGATTACAGACGTTCAGATTTTATATTGCGTGCGTGGCTGTATCGAGGCTCGAGTTATCGTTTCGCTGACGCAGCGAACGAGCCCATATAATGACCCGGTCACAAGTGATTAGCTAAGGCGTATAATATGTCGAAGTGGCAAGGTAATAAAGAAAAAACAAAATTAGTAGCTGGGCCGTTTATTTGAAATACATAAGGGACAACTAGATAAAAAATCTGGATTCCAGACTATGAAAAACAATTGATATGGCAACATTATGAATATAATAATGTATGAAAATCTTTATAGGCATTTACAGTAGGTAGTATAGTAGATTAGTTTTAAAAATGTCTAAACGATATTTTAATATAGAATTATATAGAAAAATGTTAATGAGCGTTAGTTTACATCAAGACATTATTTTTTACTCGCATCGTCATGGGCCAATTTTTATGTTAGATTTAGTAAAATTATATGTAAAAAGATTATGGCAATGATGAAAAAAAATAAATGTAGTAATGCCCGAATTTTTAAGGAATGAATATATTTTAATCATTTTTGTGATACTTCGAATTATTTGAACTGAGAGAAATTCGTAGAACGAAATATGAAAATGATGAGGCATTTATATATCGACAGTTTGGGTTAGTATGCATACAACACAACATTAAAGGTTTCTATTACTAAGGGCTGCTTCTATTTTGCGCTCAAAGAACGCTACCTACCACTTTTAGACACCAATTTATTCGTCGTTTTTTTACCGCATACAGTTTTTGTTTTTATCCGATCCGACAAGCCTGTACAATGAGCACAAAATGAAGCAGAACCCTAAACATTAAACATATTTATCTTGTCTTTTAAGTAATATTACAACGATATAAATAATTACACATTACAGCTTAGTCACCACGTAGAATGTCATTTTGGAAGAATTGTTGCCAGCGCCGCTGCTGAGGGAAGTCTACGTGTTTGTACGAAAGTTTAACTTATCAATTGTCTACTTATCAGACACAATTTTTACGTGTCCCATATCGCTTTTAATTAAAGTGTCCATTATCTTCGTCCAGTTGGTGTATCAGATTGAGTAACTATCCGCCATAGCAAGGAGGTAAACAGCGAGTTGGTTTTTCTTTTAACAAATGGCCTTATCCTCTTGGGATAACAATGCAGTTTCACGGGATCTTCATCATCATCATCAGCCTATTAATGTTCCCTCTGCTGGGACACAGGCCTCCTCTATGTGAGAGGGAATGAGCCGTCATCCACCACGCGGGCCCAGTGCGGGTTGGTGGATGTCACATGTCTTCGAATTTTTGGTTCTAGGACAGCCGGTTTCCTCACGATGTTTACCTTCACCGTTTTGAGAGCAGTGGTGATGACATAATTTACACAAAGTAAAGCGCCTGCCTGGGCTCGAACCCACGACCTACAACTTGTAAGTCACGGCCGATACCACTGGGCCACCACTGCTCACGGGATCTTATCTTATTTAAATTAACACTTTCGTACATAACACGTTTAATTTTAGTTACATTTGTCAGTATTTTCTGGCAGTCTGTGCACAGACACACTGTCATACAATGTTTCAATTACTTATATATTTTAAGCATGAACTCTTTTATATTGGCACCTTAACATGTCTATTACAAAACTATTTAATATTTGTGCCTTTTCAAATGGTTGAATGGAATGTAAAGGTTTAGGAATATTTGACACTTGCATATCCATACTGTCCGTTCCCACTCGAGCCGATGATTTAAAATCTAAAATTTGTGATGTGGCGTAGCTTGACGCCAGTGCCATTGTCGTTATGTGGGATGAGCATCAAGAAGGGGTGTAAAATAAAAACCACGTATCAACACTATGAGCTATTTACTCAGATCCCTTCTGACATCAGAAGTGGGATACGAACCCGCGCCCGCTTCATCAAAGTGTTGTAGTTTAGAACTGGCGTATCATTAGAAGTTATGTTGGGGATTAATGACTAGAATACTGATAATTTTCACAAAATATTTTTCGTGCTGGCTGGCTCCATAAGTACTATCGCCTACGCCACATCATGTTTCAAGTCAGAGCCATTTTGTTAGAAACTCAACCTGACCATCCACAAAAACATTTACTACAAATACCTAAATGTGTAAACTTCCTTTAAAAAAATCTTAATTGAATCATCTATCTAAAGACAAACACTAAAATTGTAGATATTATTTTGTATTAATTCTCACTAATCGCTCGCATGCATTATAAGCTTACTTTTTGTATAAAAATCACTTCTTTTCTGAATAATAAAGCATACTCCATCTTTAAAAAAACATCTTAAATACATCCCTCTGTGCCAATACAGGCTTTGCAATAAATATCATTTTAAATTTAAACTATTGTCGAATTGCAGAAACAATTTCTAAATACTTAGAATAAAAAATGTACTTTTATAACACTCGTCACAACGTCTTATATTTCTCTTAAATTAATATTTATCTAACATAAGTGCACATTCATAGTAACGGGGAAAGTAACAAGAGGTAAATATATTATTATAGGTAAGCACTACTCAGGGCACGCTATATCATTAGAAAGTCAGTTTTTGGTAACTTTGTTCAAAAAATCTATTAAAACACTCTACTGGCCTTACATTTTAATAGAAATTAGAGATGGGCGTTTTCGGTTTTTTGCGCAAACGGTTATGTAACAGTTTTCATATCGATATCGATAACGGTTTTCAGATATCGATATCAGTAGTACAGCGATATGGTTCCTATCGGTTGTGAAGTTTGCGTTTTGAGTTTTGAGTTATTCGTTCGTTCGTCGCAAGTAGTTTTGATTCGATACATACAGTTTTTGTGATAACGGTTATTTTGATATGGATATCGATATGACATGATATCGAACCCCATATCCTATATAAGTTACGTTTTGATATATATCGGACCCATCCCTAATAGAAATATACTTTGATGCCAACGTCTTATTTAATTCGCAATTTATTCTGCTTAAGAGTTTTATAAATATTTATTCTAATCTTTTGTACAAAGTTAGAAAAAACTTGTTTAATATCTTAGATGTTAATTTTACACGCGTCCTAAATATTGTGAAGTTGGCTTAAGAATTTCTCAACATTGATTTTACAGATCACAATTTGAATATATTCAAAGACCATGCGCGGTTTTAAAACGCGTATAGCATAGCATTAATAATATCTAAAGTAATCATAATAATCTTTTAAGGGCACGTTAACATTATACTTTCATTTCACACACGAGATTCATATTCGGAGATTAAAATTTAAATAATATTTAAGAAGAATTGGTATTGGGAAATACACCATCACCAATAACCACATTGTCTTTCATGACTACCGTCATTGGTAGATGTTAACTGCCATTTTCAACAGAATTGGCTAACGAACTACGTTTTTTACTATACTCTCACATGGGAGTAGACAGCTGGTGTCGTGATCGGTCTACGCCTACATCTACTGTCGTTACTTTGCCGTCTACTGGCGTACCGCTCTCAACTTCACTGTCCGGCATAATCACGCACATGAAAGACCTTCCACTCGTCACATCTTTCGGGTATATCGTCATAGGAATGAATCTATCGCTCGTACCGTCCACGTACGCTCCTAATCTCGAATAGACTTCGGGGAAATGCTTTTTTAAATTCACTCCTCTACTTTCTAGCTCTTTCGATATGTTTTGGAAACATATTTGTCGAAATTTGTGTGCTGTAGCTGCATTCTTCTCACCCGCGTTACTTAATTTAGAAGTCAGAATTAGAGTTTCTCTATCTTCTGGCGTAGACTTACTGTCTCTTCTATGTCGTCTCCTATTTTGTTCCTGAATTGCAGCGGTTACCGTTTTACTGAGACGTAGTTTAGCGCATCTCGACACCATCTGTCTTTCCCATTTGACGGCGCCTTTCGTCGGCACTTCACTGATAATACACACAGCCACGTACAAAATTACTCTCGTCTCAGGATTGTAAGCTTTACAAAGTTTAACCACCTCAGTGTATAATTCTACACCCATTTCATTCGGCTGAAGAGACGTCCACTTCATAAATTCCGGCTCACTTAAATATTGAAAACCATGCGTGGTAAACTTTTCGGCGGACTCGGGACTTGTAAAGAATACTTTAACAACGCCTCTTCCGAGGGCCAGGTAGCCTTTATGAGCTATGGTGCTAATTTGGTGCAAGGCATCGGCGTCTTCCTTGGCTGCTGATATGATCTGTCTGCATAGGGTGCTCGCTCGGGTATGCAAGCAAACTTTCCTGTGTTTTTCCCAGTGTGCCCTGCGGCATTCTTTTGAGCAATACATTGTGGTGCAATTATGGCAAGTCTTGTAGTGTCGTTTGGCATCGGGTAATGGGGCTCGGGATGGACATTTTGGATATTTGCACCGGACGAATGCTTCGTCTGTGCTATTTTCAGTCTGTAGAGAAGCAAGGGAAGCTCGGGAATCATGGTGAGTTAAGTGAGCATCGGAAGGGCGAAGGGCTGCGGCATCGAGGCTGGTGCGGCGATCGAGGGAGACACTCGTTTGGGCAAAGGGCTCACTTCTCCTTCGGGAGTGCTCGCCTTGCGCCGAACGCGGCCTCCTCGACTCTTGCATGGCGCCAAGATTATCAACTGTATCCTTGCCTGAAATAGTACGGAACATCGATTAATTTAACTTTAAATTGGCTTTAGTGAGTAAACCTTAAGCGAAGGGATTAACATCAAGAAATTTAGTAAGACTCAGAACCAACGTTAATAAGAACACCGGAAAATTAAAATACAACCATGCCGCGGAGGACACTTCATGCTGCCTACTCGATAACGTCAAGGTCATATTAAAAGAGAACCATTTACACAATACGCCTAGACACTAGACAGGATATCTGATAGTCCGTCAGAGAGCGTAGATACGAATAATAAGCAAAAATAATGACTGGGTGCTTAGTGTGTGAGGGTTTGGACCTAGTCTTTTGTGAAGGTGTGATAATGTAATAGAGAAAAATTGGAACGGCTCAGACTTACATATCGTTCCTACCTGGTCGGTCGTGTTCGGGACTGTCCGTGATGGAGCTTCGCCCCTCGCTGGGCGTGCCGAGGAAGCGTGAGGCGGGAGACGCGCTGCTGTGCCCGCTACTGGCCAGTTGTTCGTACCGGGGACTCTGAGGACGGTTATTTAGGACTGGTAGGACCAATTTTGGGATGTTATACCAGTATGGCTTGAATTCCGTGTTCAAATGACTAAATGCTGAAGACAATTTTGGTTAAAATTAGATCGATGATATTATCTGCTCGATTCAATTTAAAAATTAAGCTACTGTTATATCAGAATCGATTTGAAATGTGTTTTAGGCCACAAAAATCAACAAATAATTGACCTATTTGCTGATTTAAATTATATATTGTACCTTGTACCTATCAATAGTAAGTATCATTAAAAAGTCATAAGTAAAAAAACTTATGTACCTTGCCGCCCATCAAATAATAGGGGCTTGAACCCTTCCTAGGACTGGGCTGAGGCGTGGGTATCCTCGCCGGCTGCGATGGCAACCCCAAGAGTGAGTCCAGCACGTCTTCAAGAGTGGTGGAGCCAGGAGACGGCCGCGTGTTACCTAAGTTCAGGGAACGTTGGGAATCTTGCCAGTCTGGAAGTCGGTATCAATGATTTATTAGAATGGACAAAGGACAGGTGCTGTGAAGACGTATATAGCGTGGTTTGAAAGATCTAGGACAGTAAGTACCTACCAATGAATTGCATGATGAACTTACCTCATCCTAGGACAGTGATCTCATTGACTGAGGAGGTACGAAGTCGGAAAGTCCTAAACATAGGGATAACCAGAGACACAAGCGATTCTTAAATTTTGACGTGTGATACAATTTGAAGATCTTTTTGATCTCTTTGATTTTGTCTTTGTGTCCGAATTGCATCAAAGCAAAATAAAACATTTAAAAAAGTGCTGTTATAGTTAGATACGAAAAGCTGTGAAAAATGCCAATAAATTGTCGCTTGACTTTCTCTTACGCCCAATTTTCCAATTTTTCAATAGTCTGATAACTTTCATCTGTGGAAAAAAAATGGTGGTTTGACAGCTTTGGTATAGAAAATATGTCAAACAGCCATTTTTATTCCTCAGATAAAAGTCACTATTGAAAAATCGGCCCCTAAAGCAATAAAATAAAACTCACATACACAGAAATAAAAAATAAAACAAAACATATAAAATAAAAATGAATATATTCAATAATCATTATGATTAAAACGTAACTAAAAGTACAATATTGAAATGATATGAAGACAAATATCCTGTAGTCTTCTTTAAACATGAACAAGGTACCGAGATTCTAACATACAAATATACCCTATAACTACGTATTGATATTACATTTTCTTTTAGGTACTTTTTATTTGGAATTTATTAGATTGTAGAGAGCTGTAGTAAAAGTTATGTGTAACTGATTTTTGGCGCCAATTTTATAAAATAAAGGCGGCCATTACAAACTGTCATAGACATTTTTCTTTTTAGTTTATAAAATACTTATTATCGTCTATGGTTCGTGACGCTTTCGTAGTTCGGCGGTGCGAATTTTGAACGCAATTTTTTTTCTAACCTAATCAGAACCTGTATAATTTACTTAGGAGCTTAACCCCAACATAAATTACGAGGTGATTTAAGTAGAAGGAACTTGAAACTTTATAGATTTCAGACTTATACCGTCACTACTCACCACCACATCACAATATTATGGTTCTGATAACTGTTGGTAATATTTAAAAAAATATAAAATATTATGTGAACAACATATTTGTTATACGTTATTCAAATATTTTGTGACATTTATTAAAGCCTGCAATTTACGAATTTAGAAATGAAATATAGGTTTGAAAGCAGCAAAAAATTTTAGCACCTAAAATAAAACATAGCAACATAATATTTTATTTACAAAACTATTTATATTAACTAGCCATTATACTAATTACTAGAGATTTGCATTAAAATAAACACACAAACAAAAATAATTTAATCTGTACATCGGACGAAATTATTACTAAAAGATATTACTGGTTCGTGTCAGATTACTATTGAAATTATAATTATGGCAATATCTAAAACAAAAATAAAATCTTATCTATGACTATTTTATTTATAATCATTTATAATTGATTTAGGTACCAGAATAAAATTATGGAAACTGAATTTCCGTAACAATAATTATAAAATTAATAAGATAGAGAACTTCTAACAGAAATGCATCAATTGTAAACATTGCATTATAATAGTGTACCTTTCATAATTTTCATATTCTCGGAATATTAATTAACTAGGCGGCTGTTGTCATATTAATACCATACATAATAATATTGGTAAGCTGCATCATTACTTTGAAAATCATGATCGACTCACCGCCATGATAAAATAAATACAAAGCTGCGTGTGACAAACACATAAATTAAAAGTAAGCGTCTACAAGCCAGTGCTTCGTCCACAATGCAAAAATTAAAACACTTGACACAATAATTGAAATCGGGCGTCCAAAAATAGTGCATAAATTGACACAAATAATAATTCATAATATAATAATGGTCCTGAGTCTTACACACAGTCTATAAAGCTCTATTACACATAGGTTTCACAAAATGAAATCTTCCAGCTCCTGAGAGCTGAACGATTTCATTTCACAAATAACTAAATACACAGAACAGCACAAAAAATAACGCACAGAGTATTAACGTAACATAAAAATTAACAAAGTGGACACTGCAGGTTCAGACTCTTAAAACATAAATGCAATTTTCATGATTTTTCGCAACTATCAAATTCTGTATCGAGAGAACTTTGAAGTTCAAAAAGGTCAGATGGCTAAACCACGGGTTGCGTTCGTCGTGACTCTTGTAGAATAGTCGTTGCGAGCATGTGGTAGCTCGTACACGGGAATGTGTCGTGTGGGTGTGAAACCTGCAGTGTTAGTGAAGTGGAGTGGTCACGCGGGCTCACCGGGCGCGGCGCGGTGGTCGAGGCGCAGCGACGACGGCGGCCGCGGGTGCGGCGGCAGTGGCGGCAGCGCCTCCGACACCACCAGCGGCGTCTGCGGGGACTCCAGCGGCTTCGTGCCTGGAACACAACACCAAGAAACTGTAGGGAGACTGTTAAATTGGTGATGGACGTTAGATAGTGAAAAACAGCGTGGTTCGTATACTATAATAGATCGAAGACTTAGGTTTCATCAGAAAGGATAACGAGGATGTAATCGCGAACCCTAAAACTAGAGTTGATTTGATCGTCAATACGGGTGCAAATCGTGATCGTGACAGAAAAGGTAAATGTCAAGAATGCTTGATTGAAAGGCATTAAGAATCTAATAAAGCTGAATGTTGTTTAAACATTTCACAGTAGAACCAACGACCACATTATTTCTAATAACATCAAACTACTCACGAAAGCATAGTTCTATAACAAAGTTTTAAATGAAGACTTACCAACAAAAGAGCTCTCAAGCCAGTATAACTTCTGACTGGACCTCGGCGAGGGTTGCCGGTCGATGTCGCCGTTAGCTGGCTCCAATCCTGATACGTAGTGGACTATCGCTGACGTCACTTCTTTGATTGAGGTCTGGATCTCTTCTGACGCTTTCGATGCCTCAGACGCCTCCGATTTGGGTGTCGACTGGAGCAGGGACGATGCTAGCCTGGAAAATGAAGATGGGAATCGTTATTGTATGTTACAGAGAGTAGATTTTGAGAGAACGGAGATATTGTAAAAAGTTAGCTTGATATTGAAGTGAGCACAATCCGTCTTCGGATCAACTTGATTGGAAAGATGAAGGTATTGTAAATTATGATGCGCCATCGAATTTTATCATCTAAAGAAGTAAAATTCTGAAAGTACTGATTCGATTACAAAATTCATTCAAGGATGGAATGGCAAACTACGCTATCGCTGAGTGTCATCTATAATAATATTACAAAGAGGAAAGATTTGTATTTTTGAATTTTTGTCATTTTGTATGTAACGAATAAACTTAAAAAATACTGGACCGATTTGAAAAATTCTTTTACCGTTGGGAAGCTGCACTATCCCCAGGTGACATAGGCTACTTTTTATCCCTGTATTCCCACGGGAACGGAAACTACGCGGGTGAAACCGCGAGGCGTCCGCTAGTATAATATATTTTGATCCCAGAAAAATACGCGGTGCCACGGAACCTAAGTCCCATTAAACATCTTACTCAAATTAACTCATCATATCCAGTCTTACCTTTCATGTGGCGTTCGCGGAGTGCTATTGAGTCGCTCTTGACTCCTCCAGCCGAGGTAGGGTTGCCGCGCGCTGAACGAGGACCTTGTTGAGGGGGAGCATAGGGGACTGGTGCCCCTGATGCTGCTTCGGGTCGAGGAGCACGGTGACGTCTGTGGAAAGATAAGGAGGGTTAAGTTACTGCTCTGGTCGGAAATTCTCCCTTATCACAGAGCAGAGGCTTCCAGAAGTGGGAATATAATAGGATGATTAAGATGAATCTACTAGCCAAATCGTTGGTCTAAAGAACGACTAATGAACGTTGCGTTATAAATGTGAACTTCTAGCAGTGTAAGAAATATTGGTTTTCCATCAGGAATATCTCCAAAGAAAGCGGCAGAAACCAATTTTCCGTTCAAGTAAAGTCATGGACTAAATCATTATAACAATTGGATGAGCACTTATCCGCTCTAATGGATACTTTGACAGGTACTACGATTGTAGATGCCTGTAGTTATATTAGGTACTAAAATCATTGGATTATGATAACACTGATAGACAGCTTCGTTTATAAGCAGATTATTACCTATTTAACGGCACTAAACGATATGCCAATCAAATGAAATGGATTTAGAGTTTCCACTAATAAATGCTTTACGAGAAGTACTTAATACACTAGTCCATCAAGGTAATCTAAATCCAATACAATATCACTGATCACTTAAGCCTTGTCGTTAATTTGTTTTACAACAAGAGATAAAAACTATATCGTTAATTATCCATCAAATAAATCACATTGTCTAAGCAAGGAAGTGTCGCCATGGTACATTATCTACAAAACTTTCCGTAAAATTTAACTACTGGCCATTTTATGGTTGATTGGTCGGTCACCATTAGAATTCTAACAACATAATCAGTACAATAGTCTCGTTTACATAACAAGAATAAATCGAATCGGTGAATGAACCGTTACTAAGGAAACGGGCGAAGCCATATGAAGGTGCTTAGAGAACGAAGAAACGCAGTCTTAGAAGTATATATGATAGCGCTGGTAAATGAAAATAGTACCACAGACGAAATCAAATTCAAAAAGCCTTAACCATTCAAAATATTTGTAAAAAGTGTTTTTAATTACTAATCAAATATTGTACACAATGACTGTATTTTTACAAACTTAAATCTAAAATTAATTGATAAACTAATTTCACCGGTAGTTGTTGCTATGTGACGCCTTTTAATTTGTCTAAACGTATAAATAGGCTGGTTCTAGTCGAAAGAACTCAATATTGAATTGTATTTTGAACTGTGCACATCTCCTTGTGAGTGTTAAAAAGTGAGTAATAAAAATTGTTTACAAGATGTCTGATCGTTATCATTTGAGAACCCTGAGTACTCCCGCTCTTACATATATGTAGATGAACTTGAGGTAGATGAACTTGCAGAGACAATACTTTCGCCGACTTCGTTAAATGAGACAAAATTAAAGCAAATATACTAACACTAAACTTGTTTATTAATGTTGACTGTTTTAATCCTTCCTTTATTTCAGGATTGTTCGACATGTTTCACAAACGAGATCGCGAGGTTCACTGGTTCCACCCTTCGCTCGAAGCCTCCGTTTCAGTGAGTTACGTGGTTAAAGTCGTAATCATTAATCAACATGAACTTGTCTCACGAATGTTATAAAATAAAATAGCAGACCAAAGTGTCATCAATCAAACAACTCGTTTTACACGATTGATTCTACTATGTAGATCCTATCTGCAAGTAAAGGTGGAATGGGCTTAGGGTCTTGCCGCGGAGCTATGGTATAGATGACTTCGAACAATGCATTTAATGCAAATATTCTAGGTATCCCTGGTATTGTAGATGTCCAAAGACAGCAGTGATCTCCAGGCGCGGAGGTACCATAGAACTCGGTTCCTTATGGCTTCCCTTCGGCTTTCATTCAGCCTCGATCACATCATCGCTTATCATCAGTTGAGCTAGAGGTCAAATGCGGGCCTATTACAAATGATTTTTATAAAAGTCTTCACCCCAGATCATTTACCATCAGGTGTCCCGCCTATTTGATTGCCACTCTATGGTACAAAAAACAAAAATCTTGCTTTCTCTCTTGGTTTTTTACTCACTTGGTTAGAATTAAGCCGGCTAGTAGACCACCTGCCGAAACTGGTGGTGTGTGGCGACAGCTGTGGTGGTGGCGGCTGCTGGTTGCCGCCAAGGCTGCCCAGTGATGTGGTCTTCGAGTTGAGGCCGCTCCAGCGAGCTGCCGAGGCAGACGCGTCAGACAGACGCTTGCGGAGAAGGAAGCCCTCTCGGGGCGTAGGTGCGTTTTTGTACCTGGAAATAGGGAAGAATATCAACATCTAAATGTCTACTTATAGAGTTAACTAGTTCAGTATCTGGACTTTCTCCTTAGAGCACTTTTTAGGAGACGCGGGGGGCCGCATGTCAACTTAAGATGTTGTTTACAGAGGCGCGGGGCGTCAAGAGTGGCGGTGGCCGCCACTGCTTCCGCGGCAGGACCTCTAGCGTGTAGCGTTAAACGCGGCGGAGGGAATCAATATCGGGCACTTCTTATATTAAATAATTCACATTTTAACATCCAATTATCTTTTTTATTAATTATCGTTGTGCGATTTCAAACAAGACTACGCCACGTTTACCGCCGCGGGTGACGCTACGTTTTACCGTGAACTGGCCGCACGCTGCGTGCGACGCCGCGGTAAACGCCGCGTCCGCCGCCGCGGGCTCCACCTGCATCGCCAGCAAACGCGTGTAAAATTGCTTCTCCATGAATCATGCGTCATAATGTTTGAATTTTGTGCGGACCGCCACACCAGAAGCGCATAAACGCGATAAACATTTAAAAAAAAAACGACTTTCTATGACAAGGAAAATGCTCATTAGCTTTTCCGTTGGCTTTGATAATAAAGATAGTTTATCCAGAATGAATCGAGAACATATTTTTTGAAAATATTCTAGAACGGTGACTAGTCATGAAACTTGATTTAAAGTTAGATATAAGATTGCCATTATAAAAGCTGAATGTTTTAAAATTATTCATGTCTGGAAATAGTAAGTTCTAGAATGGAAATAATAGGTTTCAAATAAAACAATGTCTGAGATTACTGACAGATACAGCTACGTACCTACTAATGCTACTTAATACAATCACAGTCAATCACTAATTTTCGCAGCTATTCGTGACTCGCGTCATTAGTTTATCCATACTAATATACTAATAATATTATAAATGTGACAGTAACTGTCTGTCTGTTACCTGCGCTGAACCGATTTAGATGAAAGTTGGTATGGAGATAGTTTGAGACCCGGGAAAGGACATAGCCTACTTATTTTTTTCAAATAACAGAAGATGAAGAAATAGAGCTTGGGGTAGTTTTGTGTGAAACTTCTTATTATGGCTTAAACCGCTGAATCGATTTAGATGAAATTTGGTATAGAGATAGTTTGAGATCTTGGGAAGGACATAGACTACTTCGTTTGCATAAAACACGAAGGGGGAGAAATGGGGGATGGGGCGTTAGTTTTGTATGAAACTTCTTAATAGGGCTTAAACCGATGAATCGATTTAAATGACTAGATCTTTGCTAATAGACTAGAATAATTCTTTGTGCATAAAAATTTAAGTGGGAGAAATGGGAGGGGTTAGTTTTGTATGAAACTTCTTACTATGGGGCTTAAAACTATGCGAAAATACTTTCGTAACAAATTATTAAAGTGCATTTTTTATTACCTCTAAAAGGGGTTTGGGGTTGTAAAGATAACATTTAGAAATTTTCTCTATGAAGTTCAATTTTGTCAGGTGGTAGTTTATAGATAGTAAACGTTAGTTAAGAAAGGATTTTTGTAATATTTTTTATTATTATTTTATAAATTAATTTTCATTTTAGGGAGTAAATGCGGCAAGCTGAACTTTGTATGAAAATTTTTATTGCGGCTTCCGATTTGGTTGAAACTTTGCAGGCATGTTTTTGATAACAAATGATTGAGACCTGCATATTTATTTAGATTATTATGTAATGCGATGAGGCTTCCTATTACACAATAAGGGCAAAATATAATAGGTACCAATATATTAATAAGTATGAGAAAAGAGGAGAGCGTTTTCATACCTCGAATCCCAATAATCCCCACAGACCTATCATTTCAATTCAAAAGACTTCAGTCTTCAATCAAACTTAGTTTTGCTATTACTATTAACAAAGCTCAAGGGTATCAGGGGTGCATTTGGAAAAGCCATGCTTTACCCACGGCCAGCTACATGTAGCTGCTGATGTTCGCGTACTACCAGGGCCCAGAATGTGTATGTACTAGCACCAAATGAAAGGACATACAACATAGTATATAGCAGCTATCCTAAAATGTTGTACCCATAATTAATGGCATAAATATCTATAAATATCGCGGCAAAGCAGAACCTATCACTCTGTAGTTTATTTGTTTGCATTTATTGTATTGACCAACGTCTTCAATTAAATAAGTTAATCGTTTTTAAGTTAATGCTGCCTGTACCTATACAGGCTGAGTTTTCCGAGTGTGCGTGGATGGCCAAACCAACACTATGAAGAATAGCACAAAGCAATCAAAGGAGGCACGGGGCCGATTTTGATTAAAACTAAAACTGCAACATTGGATTTTTCTCATCCTGTATGTCGACAACCAGAATTGATTGACATAATCTATATTGACGCGGGCGATGCTGCGGGTAACAGCTTTTAATATGATAAGGCCGATAGGAGGTATAGGATTAGCGTAGGTATTAAGGAGAGGAAATGTCATTTCCTACTGGAAAAATGCCCTGAACATAACGAGAAAAATCTGACGCATTATTCTTAGCGTTGACGCAGAATGATAAAGTATTGGAAAATTGGATGCTTTTCTATATTCAATGTACGATAGAATACGAATTATTTTTCGATTAATTATTTACAAGATTCGTAAACAATTAAACATAAGTTATAAAGTTAATAGTAAGTAGTAGTTTTACGACGCATACAAGAAATATATTATTTAAAACATTGCGATTATTTTAGCCATCTTGGTAACTGAAAAAATCTTATATGAGTGCCTCCTTTCAGTGGCAACGTAAGAGGCAGGGCAGGCAATCACCCAAGTCGACGCGTCACGAGTTCCATAGACAAGACGCTTTTTTTTTTCGAGTCCTAACTAATTTTCTTGTGGAAAAAGCAAGGAAAATGTGTTCGCCGGAAGCTATAAAAACCCGCTACTGCAATGTAAAATCTACGAACGTTGCTTTTAGAGAAGCCAGCATGAAAATTCAAGTCAGTACAGCAGCAGTGAGCAGCTTTACAGAATCGATGTTTATAGCTCTATTCCGCATACTAAATAGCTACAGTAGCTGTTACCACAAACAAGCTTCCACGTAAAAGGTTAGCTCAGGTCACGTGTAGTTCTGCTAGACGAGATGCAATTAGGACATCGTTAATTACAATAAAGACCGAGTTGAGGCTCATTATCGTGAGCCTGGGAGACAGTTATGAGGATTAAGCATGAAACCGGGCCATTACACCTTTTATACATATACTGCGGCTAGGTTTATGACTTGAAACTAAACGTAGATAGTAGTTGGGAGTATAAGAATCCTGATTTAAACATAAAAACTATGTTTCCAGATTATTCGAAGTTCAAAAGAATGAAAGCAAAAGGTCGACAGACAAACAACGTTGTTGAAAATAAAAAGTAAAAACAATTGAAGACATAATAGTTATTTATGCTACAAGTGCGGGAAGTAGGTGATTTCCGATGAGTGGCATTTTTATTCACGAGCGAGCGAAGCGAGTGAGTGGATAAATCGACACGAGTCGGAAATCATCTTACGCACGTGTATCATACAATATTTTACTATGCATTGTGCGAGGAAATAAAAACATATATCTGAACCAAGCAAGAAATTAATAAAATGGCGCTTATTCAAGGGCGCTCAGCATATCCACAGATTAACTAATAGTTCATAGTTCTACTGCGCATGTGCAATAGCTGTCACGTCATAACGCAAAAAGGCACGAGCAAAATATTAATTCTGCCAAACATATTTAATGAATAATTAAAATTAATTTATTGATCAAAATCTAAATCTAGAGTAATTAAAAACGCCTTAAATGACGTATTAGTTTTGTTTTACTTTTTATATGAATGATAATCTGTACTTAACAAATTTTAAAACTTTTCTCAAATAATAAAAACTCTATGCGGCGGGCTGACGTTGGAGTTAAAAATTAAATAAGTACAGGAAAGTAAAAAGCACTAGTAAAAAAAAGTGACACTTTCCGCACAGTTTGGCTGCTTGGAAAACGCTCTTTTCGAGGACATGCATTGTAAAAAATATAACAATAAACTGTTTGTTAGGGAAAACTTTGTAGTTTTTGTCTTGTCTCGTATAAAAAGTTGGGACCTAAATAGGAACCTTGCAGCATAACTAATTACCGTTACGTGCACACCGATTTTCAATTCTATTCAAGCACTAAACGCGGATCTAATGTCATAAAAATGTACTAAAGATATATAAAACATGAACGAATGTTGGAAGTTTTTAAAAAGTAGTTCGGATAAAGTCGTGCTATAATTCATCGAACGCCTTTCCTAAAGCCTTGACACCATTGGTAGTGAAGCAAGACGTGCCTATTGGTTTAATGCTCATGTTATTAGATATCTATCTTGTAAAAATCTAGGCTTTTATTTTATTTGTAGGACTTGATTAATATGAAATTGTTAGCTGTTTGTTCAGACGCAATTACAAATGTAGGCTAAAGATATTTTATGCAATATAACAAACTGTGCTGCGTGCACACAATTTATTCTTAATTTAATGCTTCAAGTTTATATAGGACGTCGTTAGAAAGCCGTGACTAATCTAGCATAACATCAAAGTGTAGGTTATATTTGTCATTACCCTACATATCCCGGCTAGATGTTGATTGCCCTTTCGATAACCTATAGTGGGCTGGCCCATATGTCAGAAGGTATGATATATAATGAATTTAACACTCACCATTCCGGCACATTGAGCTTCTGCAACGATCTCTGGACTCGCAATTCGTGCTCAGAAAGCACGCGATCTGAATTCTTCTGCAGTTCGTTCTCTGGAGGCTGCAACAAATTAAATTACATCACAAATCTGCTCACGCACGGTTTGTTCAACCAGAATACAAAGAAAATAATATTGTTTCAAAAAGCGCAGTCGACACAAAGGCACAATTTCCTAATTAGCATATTTTAAACTTACTTTGTATGTATTTTGAAAAGTAAAATAAGCAAATAAAGCATCATGAATATTAGGGCACACATTTATTAGGTATCTAATAACAAAATTCGTAAATACACTTTACATTTGTGTTCACGTACTTGATGGTTTATTATTTACCGAGTCTTGAATATCATCAAGGGAATTAGGAGCTAATCGGTACACTGTTCCGAAAAATGAAGAATCTTTGTCAGCTTCATTAACTAAATTGCAGTCGCTTTCACTAAGATCTTTCATTGACGACGAATCCAGCATGCACCCATGTATTTTTAAAGTTTGGTGTATTTTGTAAACAGCAAATCTTGCATATCCAGTCTCTTCGTCGCTGATTTCGTCAAGTCCCAATTCATGAATCGTAGCATCAGCACAATGTGATCGGCTAATGACCTTTTCATTGGACTTCAGAGATTCTTTACTTCCTACTATACTATCATTTACTTCACACTCGTTCAGTATTTCAGACCAAGATGGGAAATTCTCTTGATCGTATGAATCAGGGATTCTATTATAGGTATCTTCTAAACCCACAATTATATTTTCTCCTGAATTCGGTATCATCATTTCAGATAGACCGTAGATAGAATCATTCCAAAATTCATTACTTTCGAATTCAGCTTTTGACATGTTTAAATTAAAGCTGACTTTGTGTTGAGATTTCTTAAGGGTAGATGTAGATGGCAAAAGTCGGTTTTCATTTTCAGTTTGCTGTATTTTATTCTTTTCGAAATCTTCATATCCGGGTATTTCGATGTCATTAAACTCAATGTCATCTTTCGGTTGTTCTAAGATGGAACATGAATGAATGTCTGCTTCTGAAGCTTGTAAATCCTCTAGGGGTGGTGGAGGCACACTTTCTAGTAAACGTTTGAAAAAATCTCGTACTCTTTCGTCGTTATTTTTAACGGGTATTGCTTCTTTTACACTTTTGTCGTCATCATTCGTAGCCGGCAGAATTTTATTAAATTGTTTTTCCGTCAAAGAAGTAGCTCTTCTAGGTACATTATTAAGTGAACCATTGCTTGTTCTAATTCCGTTCCAGCTTATACACGATTGTCTTAAATTACGGCGTTGCGCATTAAATCTTCTGATACAAATCTTAGATTTCCACTCACGGTGTTTACTTAAAAACCCGTTTATACTCAAAGAGTTCTCATCTTCAGATTCACTTCTAGGTATATCGGGATATTTGGCGTAGTAGAAGTCTCTTGACAGCGGCTTGGTAAACATATGCTCACATTTGACTTCCTCAAACGGTTCTAATTCTTCGGCAACCCATATTGTATCCAGGCAGTACCAATATCCATTTCTTTGAAGAACCTCTTCGGTTGTCAGTAACACTACCGAAACCATTCTCACTGAACACTTCACTAGACGCGAGTTCGAATATAACTGGAACTTCTTACACTTAAAAGACCTCATTAAGAAAACCAATATTTAACTTTATTAACACTTACGCTGCCGGTAACGATTGCTTTGGAAAACATTTCCCTAATTAGTTAATCACGGTGTACCTATTAGTAAATTGTCAAAACAAAACTATTGTTTACTTACAGTATTAAGTATTATAGATCTTAATCTTAATGACGTCTCGATAAATCACTAACAAACAAAAAAACAAAAACAAATAATAACATTGCTCTACCACTAACTATTGTAAAAGGGAGATTTCGAGGGTCAGTTGTGCTTTAGATACGGATATATTAATCCACGGAAGTAGAACATTTGGTGACAATGATTTCCTTGGGGATCGCACTCACCCTGACGTCTGACGAGGCGAGGAGCGCACATGGCCCCAGCAGTCCTACGCTCTCCCAGCAAGTCATGTCCACTAACTGTTCCACTCACGTCCAGTGCCCGCTCAACTCTACACTCGTGTGCCGATCTTATAATCGCATCGTGATGCACCAGTGACTCCGTAATACTAAGTTACGTAAGTCGTCATGTCACATTCGATACGAAACTAATTGTTTCGATACATATAAAGCGGCTACACTTAAAGCTACGAGAGCCTCTCGGAGGAAGAGAAAGAAGCAAGCTGCGATATCGAAGCGGAAAGCGTTCGCCAATCAAATCAGAATAACGTTGCTTATCGAACGACAAAATCCAATTACAAGGCTGAATCGGAGCGACCGCGGGGCTTCCGAGCTTAAGGTCGCTCTGCGGGCCGGTGCCGGGTCTCTGGCTGGGTCTGGCATGCGGTGTTCGGGTCGGACTTACACGTCGGCCACTGCGGCACTCCGCATCGTGGGACATGGAGGTGGTGTCCGAGAGGGCAGGCGGCCGCGGCGCTGCCTCCCGCCAGACTGAGGCGCGGCGCGTGTCCTTGGCGAGCGCGCATGCTCCGTTCACACACCCTTACTATCAGATTCTAGTAGCTTCAACAATCATTTTGTTACGATGACACATTTCATCTTTGCTCTATCCAAGTTTCGCTTACTCAGATAAAAATGTCTATTGTAAGCATGACTTTCTCGAAAGCCGTTTGAATCTTGTCTTACATTGCTAGCTTGAGGGGGTTTGTTTGATTTATTAGGATTGAAAGCGCGATGGATGTGTGTCGTGTGATCGTGTCGATCGGCTCAGAGAAGCTGATCAGCTGATGTGCACTTGTTCGCGGCACACTCAAGCTCAAGTGGAGCGTTTGTTTGGCTGTGGGTGTGGCATAGCGTGACAGGTTGGTCCTAGTTACTGATTACTCGACTATTGCTAATTAAGCTTTAGTGTCATTAATGATATAAAACAGATATTATAAATTTTGTTTTTCAATTAAAGAGGTACTTGATGCATAAACGAACATACTCAAAAACCACTTGGTATTGTGTTGTTGGTAACTAACCTTTTAGATTCGATTAGATACTTAAATATTTTACCCAATGGTGTAGTAAAACTACATTAGTGTAATGACAATATTTTGTACAGCATTTGTTTGTTCACGAAACTTACTAAATAATCGATTCTCTGAGCTTTCAAGTTAATTACAGTCACGCATAAACAAAACATTCTAAAATTTTCTGCACGCATTCATTTCGCTCATAAAACATATACCAGAATTTCCAAAAGTTTAATATTGCCCATAAAAATGTGGGGAGAGAAACCATGACCCGAATTTGGGCCACGAAATGTTCTCACGTAAGTACAGGAGGCAAATGGGAATATATTTTGTGTCTCTGAAGGGTTATGACAAGTATAAAGTGTAGCAATGTATGTTTTGTATATCAGCAATCGCAGGTTTGAAGGATATTTCAGTCCGAGTGGATGGATGTAGCCCATTAGACCCAGTAGTGAACGGTTTCCTTCAGTGATCATGTGCAGGATGGCTGCATTCAATCAAACACTATTTTAAACTGACTTCAAGGAGGTTCTTAATTTGACTGTAACCTCCTTTTACGACTGAAACTGTTTTTCTTTATGGTTTCACGGTTTTTTCTTTTGTCATTTGAATTTCGAATTATAATCTGTCACACGCGTCATTTTGAACAAAAGGTAGGTTGGTAGTGCTTTTGGATGACCTTCTTGATAGCGCGTTATAAACAGAAGTCGAACGGCTGAGGTCAAATTGAAGAAATAAATATAAATAAACATGTCCGGCGTGACATGCTATTTACACATTAATGCCCAAAAATACGCGTGGGGTGAGCGTTGTTATCGTTTTTGTTAATTCCTGTAATAGGCTATTATTTTTTGTTTATAATTAGCTTTCACGCGTACCTAAGGGTAATAATTATACGTTGTCATTGTCAATTAAATACGTCATGGTTAGTCAAGTTTTAGTTTAGTAAGTAAATAATTATTACTAACTAAAAAAGTATTTATTAAATTAATTATACTAGACTTACAAAAAATTTATGCCATAGTATTTTAGTACTGTGAAAAATTAAACAGCTATATCATATCCATGAAAATAAATTAATTTTAATTGACATTGAATGAACACCAATGTCAAGTTCACACATACTAACGTCAGCATCAGTAACAGCCAACAGATTATCATCATACGCGAATTTAAATGCATAACCCAAGTAATATATATGTCAATGGCATAACCTCAAGATACACTGTGGCAATTTCCATAAACACAGTCGTATACTACTCGTACATAGAGACACAGATGAGGCATTTATCGCACATTGAACGCGTGATAATTACAGTACATTTATGTCTTCCTCCCGCTAATTGGTACACTGTGGCTCCTAATTGGTACTTGCTCGCACCTCGTCAGTGTCGTTACATTAGCATCTTCGTGTGAAAAGAAAAATTAAGTCAGGTTCAGACATATAGGATTATCGTGGAAATTGCTTCGGGAATTTGGATTCATCTTGATTCTCGAGGGCGTCTTTGCTAATCACGGTGCGACGGGCCGTGTCAGCTGTGCGAAGATAAATAGCGGGAATTTTGTAAACGACGTCGCAATTTTCTGGGTTTTTGTTTGTGTGGGTAGTTTATTAGGTTAATGTGTCACCGTAGTGTTCAGGAATTTATTGTAACCACGGCATTTGCGTGTTTGGAATCAAATAAATAATTAAAGTAGTAATTTTGACGCGATTTTAGTATTCCATAAATGTTTCAAAAAAATAACAGCACAATGACGTTACGTAGGTCTTGGGTTCGATGTGGGTCAGGCAAAGTGTTATGGGGATTTCCATCTGGTTCCATCAGGTTCCATCTGCATCCATCTAGTTCCATCTGCTTCCATCTGGTTCCATCTGGTTCCATCTGGTTCCATCTGGTTCCATCTGGTTCCATCTGGTTCCATCTGGTTCCATCTGGTTCCATCTGGTTCCATCTGGTTCCATCTGGTTGATAGGGACTACAGTTACACTTATAGTTTACACATTTAGCCAGTTCTCTCTTTGCCTAACCTTTCGGGAAATACAGCGTATCGATATACAATGTACCCATGATATGTTAGATCACTGCTTAGAGAGTTGCACACTGACAGAGCTACCTACAGTTTTATTTAGCCAGTTCTTTCTCTATGAATGTTTAGGCATTCGATTTTGACATACAAATGAACGCGACGATCGAGTTTTCGCTCGTTGATCGCGTTGTATTAGAACGACGCCTTATAGATTCTTTACTTATTCAGGCGCACTTACTCCGATCTTCAACTAACGGATAGTGCTGAATAAACAAGGAGTGGCTGGGAAAACAAGCTAAGCGCCAAGCTGTGACGTCACAGACTGGCAGGGCTTATCTCAAGGCGCTCTACTGAATCCGTGCACTTATTTAATTGTATTCCTTTGAGGGAAATAGAGCGGACGAATGGGGGTAGATTTCTAAGAAGGCTTTTAAATGGGTTTTTTCTTTTTATGCTTCTAAGAGAACTGTAAATAAAAGCTTTAAATTGAAAGAAATAGGGGCGTACGTCTACTAAATACTTTTAAAATAACTTTATGTTCGATTAGCGTTAGCTCGGAGTCGTCACTTGTAGGTATCCGATTGATTGCAGTAGGTTCGCCCTTATTGCATAAGGAACTTCATAACTGGCGCTTGTGGTATCCTTTAAATAAACTTGCCAGCACTTGACTGCTTACTAGAGATGGGCGTTTTCGTTTTTTTTGCGCAAATACTATATACAGTTTTCATATCGATATCGAAAACGGTTTTCAGATACAGATTTCAGTAGTACAGCGATATGGTTCCTATCGGTTGTGAAGTTTGCGTTTTGTTCGTACGTTTTTGCATTGTTACGGTTTTAAGTTTTGAGTTATTCGTTCGTTCGTCGAAAGTAGTTTTGATTCGATACATACAGTTTTTGTGATATCGGTTATTTTCATATGGATGTCGATATGATATGATATCGAACTCCATATCCGACGTTTTGATATATCGGACCCAACCCTACTGCTTACGTCTCTCAGTCAGTATTAAGTTGTCCCAAGCGGCGACTAGACGTTTCCATTAAATGCTGAGTGCTTACTGATAAATCTGGTAGTTTTAGTATAAACCCCAAACCCTGGTGAACACCACATGTAGCAATGAGTAGTCGAACTATTGTTTTTCGAAATTGGGACCGTGTCGAAATAATTAATTGTCGAAATTCAAAATGAAACTCATTTATGCGTACTATAGTTATCCTCTGTCATCCCTTCGAGAATAACAGGCGATATTATTTTATTTTATTTTATATTTAGTGACTTTGCCATCATCATTCCATATTAATTACCTACAACTTTGAGTGCAATCCAATCAACTACGAATAAAAAAATAATGAAGCAGTCCAGCAAGGTTTTTCAGTATTTCCACTGTATTATATTTCAGTTTCAGCTAGAACTTTTTAAGCCGTCTCCAGGGGCAATAAAAATCTTTTATTCTTAAAAATATAACGGCAGGGCGGAGTCCGGCCGTTATGAAAGAGTTCTAAACTTTTCCTTTAAGAAGCCAGACAAATGAAAACTTATAGGCTTTAGAGTTTTTCCCGTAGCTTGTAACTGGGCACCGGTTGAGGGCGAATTTCACTAACGAAAATGAACGCAATCATCTAACTAATCTAAAAGAGGAAAACTTGTATGTATACAAAGGGTCATTTCTGGCAGTACTGCAGCCTAATTGCGTAAGTGAATTCTCCAAAGCAAACAAGCCGATTCTTTCCCAAAAACGACTTTACGTATTGCATATTACGCTCTGAAACAGAAAGATTATGCTCCTTTCCATTACCAATATTTCGACGTAGAATTTATTGTAAAGAATGAACGAAAGCGGAAGAATCGAGATAAAACTTCACTATTGGTATTGTGTAATGTTCGAGTTTGATGAAACATAACGCAGTAGATGAACTTCAACTCAAAGGAGGATGTTTGTACTTTTTCCAAATGAGTTTCGCAATACCACAGATAATATAATACTAGCATTCAGATGCCTCATCCCATACAAAGAAACCGTGCCGACGTAACTAGCGTTTTTCATCTGATTAATCTTGTTATTTTTGTAAGTACATCAATCGCGTTCGATCCCGTTTCACGGCAATAGATGGTGCTAGCAGCGACTTGCAAGTAAAAGGGTTTACTAGGTTCGTGAATATTTTTTTCCAATACCGAAAAAGTTGAAAGAAATGATTCTGATTCTTTGAAGGAATCGACTCGTTTGCTTTGGAGAATTCACTTACGCAATTAAGCTGCTGGTCCAATTTTGACAGCTACAGATCGTTTATACTCCATTTGCGATATCATTAGACGTTTAAATTAGCCCATTTTACAGCCCGATCAACCGATTTTGAATTCTATTGCGTTGGTGATATGACAAATGGTAGCTGTAGTAAACAGTTGGTTTTGGTAACGTTTTTATGCTTTTTATGTCATCCTTATGTTTACGGGGTAGAACTCAAAATCGGTTCAACGGACTGTAAAAAGATTTGGAAACATGTCTAATGTTATTTCAAATGTAGTTTAGTTTCATCATTGGTGAAATTTTTCCAAAGCAAATATGCGAGTACTTTAGCATTCAGTTCATTTTCTGATATTGCGACATCCCGGAACCATTACCTATCTCGTTTAACAAACTTCTTTGTATTCGGTATCGTATTATGCTGGAATCTTGCGGAAGATACATCAAAGGACATTGTGCATACAGGAATACTGTCTAAATGCATTTAATTGAAACCATATTGCGCTTCGGATACGTCTATAGGCACTGTATGGTTCTTAGAGATGCATGGCCTGCCTTTGTGCGGTGCCAATTAGCATGAAAATAAGATATTGTAATGATAATAATGTATTTATGTGTAATTTCTGTGAGGTTTACGTACTGATAATATCACGACGGTAAGTTAGAAAGGATGGGCAGAGGTTAGTAAATACATCCAGTTGGAATATGCTATTTATTCAAAAGGGAATACATACTGAATATCCCTATAGAGATCTGAGATTCGAATCTAGTTGACACCGCAGACCATAATTTAGAGCACTTTAGAGGTTTTTACTGTACTATAGGCCTATTTTCCGTAGTTGCATGGGACATTTAATTTGTTTTTCTAAGGTTTTGTTATCTTTTATCTCCAGAATTAATAGGGCTGTTTGGCCCATGATTGTAAGAGTTGTCAAACTAGAATATTTATTGAGAAAACTGTCCTAAATTGAGGACCTTACGACTGTGTCAAATTAATTTGTCTATCTTCCCAATTCCACCGATGTTGGTTTCATAAATCATCGGAATAATTTATTTGTTCAGCTGTCAAAAAGGTGACGTGGCCAGAGACGGACTATGTAATTAAATTTACATGTTGATTACCTACAATAATTTTGATGATGTAATACTCCCATGTGGATTTACGTTTCGGGAAATAACCGTAAATGGTTATTGTCGACTTTTGCCTGATATTCTTGATCTAGGTACCTAATGATGTTTATTTTTTAGGACATTCCCGCCACACTATTCCCAACCACTGCAATTCCTGAAATCCAGGATCACGGCTACCACCAGAAAAACTGCTCGACGTGTCCCGGAGAAACGATTCAACTGCATTGGATCCGCAAAGAAATTAATAAAAAAAAATTTGAAGCATATAGGTACACCTTTATACAAAATGGAGCGAAGGCAATTTATAAGATGTAACATTCGTTCGTTAAACCATGATAAATGGATTGTCCATCGAAATAGAACCAATTGATTAAATATTTAAGGTTTATTTCAGGTTCAAACATTAAAGACACCTCCTTCAAGTATGTCTTCCTAAAAATACTTTGACCTTATCTTACTTGGAGAACATCGCCTTAAGTGCAAAAAGGGGTTATTGAAAGAAACGTTAAGGTCAAGTGCTATCAAAGTCGATAAGGGTAAGAAATGCGAATATTGCGCTTGACATTTCAAGGGAACAGAATTAACTTTCGTTTTATCGGTATCTTGTATGAAGTCTATCTTGTGTTAAATCAGATTTTGATGAAAATTGTGAGGACATAAGTGGAGGGAGATCGTCAAAAAGTTCAGACGGTCACATTCCGACCTACTTATTTATGAAGGGAGTGTTAAAAGCAGAGTCAAAGATCAAAGTAACAATCTAAGGTTAAGTGTGGGTCAAGGTGGATCAATGACCTGTGAAGGCCGCGAGAGTCTGATAGATTCAAGAAGGACAGGACTGGTCAATCTGGTGAAGCTTGAGGCAAGACATTCCCAACGCACTATTCCCAAACCACAAAAAGTGGCGACCACCGGACTCGACAAAGTCCCGGCTAATGAATTTAACTATCTTGGATCCCGCAACGAAATTAATCAGAAAATAATAACGGAGGAGTAGGAAGAAATACAAATTTCCTCTTCCCTCCTTATCTAGTAGGAAACAGAACAAACAAGGCCATTAGGCGCAAAGGGTCGTTTACAACTGGGAAAAGCCCAGTTGCCTAGCACCACGGATAAAAATTATGAAATTGATTCAGAAGCCAGAACGTTGCGTACAGATGAGCGTGAAGAAATCAACAGGTTGAACCTTTTCAGCTTGAATCCCGAATGCCCAACATGAGCAACGCTCGTATACACCGAGCAGAATTAAAAAAGGGTCTATGGTTCCTCACGCCTCATCATGACATAGTATGCTTCCCTTCCTAGTCACACGAGTATAGAAACCATAGATTTAATCAGGGTAGCAGAAGAGACACGCACACCATTCACCACTCATCACTTTATGACCTACCCTAAATTTTGTGTGGCTATCCACCTAAAACAGTTGATTTAATACTGAAATTGCGTGGTTTTTACCAATATGTATTTGGTATTAGTGTCGGCTTGTGGGCAACCGCATCGGTTTAGTCTGGCTATATGAGACTTGTGACTTTGAGGGATTTGTGTCAGTTGTTTTGCTTCATTTAACGATGTATCCGCAAACGATATTGTATAATTTGGATATATTATATATTTTACTGAAAAAGATTTTAGGCATTACCAACTTTATTTTTTCCTAAATATTATTTGTAATTTGTGCTCCTACCTAACGCAAATGCTATAAAAAATAAAAATAAAATAGTTACGTTGCTATAAATGCAAAAATAACCAAGGCCACATCAACATAGGACTATCAACTGTTGTAGGTTCCATACTGGAGACACTTCAGTAGTTTCAGTAGATTTTATAAATCATGATGAAAACCAAAAGATTTTTAAAAAGTTAGCCCACAAAATACAGTAAAGGAGAAAGGATACGCTTAGTAAAATTGTTATAAAGTCGCCCTAGAGTAGAGTAACTTGTCAAACTGTCTTCAGTAACCGCCCGGCGCGAGTAAGTTCGGCCCTATGTAAATAGATGGCGCTACACGCCGGTGTGGCTGATTATAACCAACTCTCTGCTGCGATTATGGAAATTCGTGACCGTTTGGGTAGTAGTAAAATAAATACTATGAGAAGTATTTGTAACAGAAAAACACAGTAGTTTATCATAGAGAAAGTGATAAAGTGAAGAAAATATTTTAAAAACATCTACACACTCAATTTCTTAACTATTTTACGAGTAACGTTCCTGAATATAAGTGGAAAATCGCCTAACATAGAGAAATGCTTATTTGTTTACAATCCAAACTGTCAACGAGTAAAGCTTGGCGACTTGTATGTAAACAACAAATGTTTATTTTTATCTAGCCCTACTTCGTAACGGTAATTTTCGTTTTCCTCCATTTGAATGCGTTGGCTGTATGCCAAAGTTACCCGTGCACTTTTCTCTTATTTATATTTATTCATACCGACAGTTTGTCTATAGGCCTGGAAGATAGATGGCTGGTTTAAATTTTCGTCTCTATATTCTATTTTTGAATTAGTTTCGTTTTAATGTTGTTCTAGTTTCCAGTTTTGCAAAGTTATAAAGTTTGCGAACGAAAATAATTATGTTTGCTGTTTATTTCTACGGGAATGAGTAATGTTTTCTTAGCAACAGTGTTTTGTTTGATTTTACCGTTCACAGTTTCGTATATCGTATAATATTATAAAGAGGAAAGTTTTTTAGGGTTCCGTACCCAAAGGGTAAAAACGGGACCCTATTACTAAGACTTCACGATCCGTCTGTCTGTCTGTCTGTCTGTCCGTCTGTCACCAGGCTGTATCTCATGAACCGTGATAGCTAGACAGTTTAAATTTTCAGAGATGATGTATTTCTATTGCCGCTATAACAACAAATACTAAAAACAGAATAAAATTAATATTTAAGGGGGGCTCAACAAACGTGATTTTTTGCCGTTTTTTGCTCGATATAAATAACGGCAACAGGTAGACGCTTGAAATATTCACAGAATATTTAGTTATATTCACTTCAAAAAATAATAATTATTAAATTAAAATAAAATAAATTAAGGGGGTCTGCCATACAACAAACGTGATCTTTTTGCGATAATGGTACGGAACCCTTCGTGCGCGAGTCCGACTCGCACTTGGCCAGTTTTTTTGTTTGTACCGAATAGACTCCGAAACTACTGGACCGATTTAAAAAATCTTTCACCAATAGAAAGCTACATTATTCCTGAGTAACATATGCTATTTTTTATCCCCAAAAACGGGTCCTATGGGGTGGTCCACGGGAGCGAAGCCGCGGGCAACAGCTAGTTTAGTATAAAGTGAAATTTATTACTAGTAACTTCATACCGATAAAAAAACTAAAAAAGGTTTATCAATGAACCGATATTGTATAAAAAAAAATAGTTAGGTACTAATAACAGTAAGTGACTCATATGCCTTTATCTACACCATTCATTCGTTCACTCATTCCGCAGTGAACATAATGGTTCAGTCTTATCACACGCTATCCATTGAGGCACAAAACTAAACTACTACAATTAAATAAAATTTAAACCGACTATTGTTCAATTAAGAGGTTCAATGACCTTTTGTTTTTAAGAATTAATTTAATTAAAGGTTCGTTCACCTGAGCAGAGATAAAACAATAAATGAAATTGATCGTCTATTGTTCTTAGATTTAATTCAGGTAAGAAATTCAAGTAAATGAAAATTTTAGTTAAGGCACAGATAACATAATACTTGCATACATAAATATGTCTCATCCCATACAAAGAAACCGTGCCGAAGTAACTAGCGTTTTCGCCTGATTACGCTGATTATTTTTAAAAGCACTTCGATCGCGTTCGTTTCCGTTCCACGGCTATAGATGGTGTTAGCAACGACTTGCAAGTAAAAGAGTTTTCTCGGGTTTTGACTATTAAAACACAGTGACGATTTGTAATACAGTATTTTGTGCACGTTTTTACAGTTTCATTGTACCAAAATGTGTTAAAATACAAATTTGAAAAATCGAGTGGCATGCTTCAGAATATTTAAAACCGCGCCATCTAGTGGAAGCAAATTTAAATGATCCGTCACTTTGAAGTGACATCTATTTGAACCAAATTTTCTTTTTTAGGCCTGGGACCTCATGATCAATGTATCTATTGTATCCCACTGTTGGGCAAACAAGGGCGTCGCCAAGGGGGGGGCAGTGTTGAAAATATTGGTCGGTCTAGCAAAATCAATCGTTAGCAGCCTCAGGAGACTAAAAACCTGGTTAAGAAGTACTATGGGGGAAAATCACCTCAATGGTCTGGCCATGATGAATGTGCACAGATAACTTATTAATGAAAACTTATAAGATTTACATAATTAAGTGGTCGAGAAGTTTCTCGTGGATCGTTACCCATTGGACTTTATAAAGTTCTTATGACAAACGCCGTAGGGGTAAGACTCGGACTACCAGTTTTAAAGCTTCATATGCTTTTGACTTTACCGTATTTAAAATTAATACTTTTGCCCATCCTCCATATATCAACTTGCCCCCCCCCTGGTTAATCGGCTGGCGCCCTTGGGCAACGACCTTCTAGGGGTTGATTAAAAACGTATTTTAAGCACAATCTTTTACCAAATTAGCAAAAATTTACATAGAGGTTGTAAATCGATAGTCGCAAAAATAATCGACCAATATCTCGTAGCAAGAGTGCTACGCTTTTCGTAGCAAATTGCTACATGTTCGTAGACCCCAAATTATAAGAGTAAAAGTCTCGTATTTTTGGCAAATATTTTTTTTCGTGTATGTTGTTACTAAGACAATTTGTATTTTACAAGGCTTTTTCCTACTTGCCAGTTATAAAATCTGTAGTATTTTGTTTTTATTGAGCAGGTTCTTTTTATGTTAAAGCGTTAGGGAGTAGGTATGTAACGACCAAACAGATGGTGCCCGTAGTTTCTACATACCCCCATGGGGAAAAAGGCTTGAGTTTATGTATGTATGTTATTTTGTTAGACAAGTTTTCCTAATACAAGCAATTCCTTGCTTAAAAGGTGATCTCCAATAATATTATGTATCAAAATGTCCTTTGTAATTTTTTTTTTTTCCGCACAAGCTTATAGCAAGACCCACAAACAGTATTTATATCTGTAAGTTATACAAATATTGGTACAATCCGCAAACATAGCTAATTATATATGTAGTTAAGTAGGTACCTACTGCGCAAATTGAGCCGTCGTCTTTACCACTTACAGCAATTAAAATAGAGGATTGCTTGCAATGTGCATTATCCAGTAGTTAAAAAATAAAATAAATAAATAAAATAAGTCTTTATTGCTGTTTTACCATAGTTTACAATACAATTATATTTATTCCTGACGATCGGTTTTTCCATCAACAGCTTGTCCTTCGACAAAGGCCTCCTCCAAAGACTTCCACCTATCTCTGTCTCTTGCAATTCTGATCCATTCCGGACCGGCAACTCTTTTGAGGTTAATTCAACGTTTAATTTGTCGACCTTTACTTCTTTTGCCATCCCTGGGGTACCACTCTGTTATTGTTTTAGTCCATTTCTCCGTTTTCCCTCTCAGCATATGTCCTGCCCATTTCCATTTAAGTGTTTTGCATACTTTATTCACATCTTTAAATTTAGTTACATTTTTAATTTTGTTTAATCTAATTTTATCTTTTCTTCTTACGCCGATTACACTCCTCTCTATTCCATTTTGATCCAGTAGTTAGCACAGAACAACTTAGCTAAACTATAAATCCCCTATACCACGAGTGTCGAGTGTCATGTATCTTTGGTTTTATTTTAGATAACAACTGTCAACTTAGGTACCTATTTTATTTATTAATTTATTATTAAACTAGAGAACCCCGTCTTCGCCTGGGATATATTATATACAAAAATCTTCCTCGTTTGTCGCTCTTTTGTCTATTGAAAACCATACCAAAACATCATCGTCATCAACACTTTCCACACCATTTAATTGCACAACTAGGCATTACTTTTCAGTTTATTTTTTTTAAAGACGGAAGCGCGTGACGTTAGTACGTCCTACCTACGAATGCTGCGACTGACTAAAATTTCGCCGCATATGATTGATATTGCAAACGCTTGGTGCTCGCGGTAGTCCCGGCACGCTCTCTCCACTGGTTTCGTGCTCCGTGTCTGGTAATAACGAAAAATGTAACTAACTAATTTTGTAAGTTGTACAAACATCCAAAGCTGTGGAAGAGCGGAGTCTCCTAACACAGGCGTCATAATGCTTAAAAGGAGGCTCCAATCATAAACTAATGTAAACTAGTTGGTACAGAAATAAACATTTTGTATTTTTTTGTATCAAAATGACGTAGACAGCCGCAGACAGCTACATTGTTCTAAACTATTCGCTTCGCCCGCGTGAATGTCTAAATTTTACCCAAGAGAACATATTCCCGAGATAAAAAGTATTCTATGTGCTATTCCAGACTATAATCTATCTCTGTGCCCAATTTCATCCAGATCCGTTCAGTACTTTTTGCGTGACAGAGTAACAAACATACAAACACCTTACACTGTGTGTGAGTATTAAAGAAATAAACGTCTTCACGTGATGCTTCCCAGCAAAAGCACTAGGAAGTGGTGAAGGGCGGGCGTTTTTGGGGGACTGTCTTATGTAATTTTGACGTTCGGAAAGTGCTGATTCTCAGCCTAGTTTGAATAAATGACTTTTGAATTTTGAATTGAATTTTGTCTCTTCTGTGTCTTCTTATGTGTGTGTGATTATTAAAGAAATAAACGACACAAATTTTTGTTTCCGATTTATAATAATGCGCAGTTTTATAACATTTATACTTACCTACTTATAATTATTATCACTGCAACTGAAATGGTTTCTGAGAACGATAATAACATGACAAAAGATGCCTTCATCAAAATAATGAACGGATACCATTGTATTCTATTTAATGATTTATCTCTACATTAAGTGACGTATTGACTGTTTTTTTATGTGTATTCTTACTAACGTACAATGTTACAACGATGGTATGGACACGTGATGCGGAGAAATAAGAAATTTTGAGAACGGAATTGAGTCTCAATATGGAGACAAATACATGTAGGTTCAAAGAGAGGAGACTAAAGAAGCGATGGATGCTTTGAATGGAAGATGATAAGTCTAGAAAGAGAATGAGTAGGTAATTAGATAGCTGACTGATGTATGAAAGAAAAGCTGCGCTGCACCACAGATAATATAATAGCATATAGATGCCTCATCCCATACAATAAGAAACCGTGCATAACGCGTTTTTCGTCTCATTATACTGATTATTTTTATAAGTACTTCGCGTTCGGTTCTTTTCCACGGCTATGGACGGCGTTAGCAGCGATTTGAAAGTAAAATAGTTTACTCGGTTCGTGACTATTTTTTTCTTTAGATACAGTGACAATTTGTTTTAGAGTATCTTTTTGTAAGTTTTTACAGTTTCATTGTACCAAAATGTGTTACGATACAAATTTAAAAATCGAATGGCATGTCTCAGATATTTAAAACCGCGCCATCTATTGGAATAAATGTTTAATTATCGGTTCAAATTATTTATGAAAAGTGTGTTAAGAGCCCAATATGCCATAAATTTGTGCTTAGGAGAGTTGATTATACAAGAACATATTTTTTTTATGATCAATTCTAGAAAATGTTAATTTTACACACAATTTATAAAGCAAATCGATGCATATCACGCCATCTAGTGGTATGTATTTGAACAAATTGTCTTTCTTGCGCTGGGATCCCGTGGCTGCACTTACTCCTAATAAAATTAGATAAGGACAAGATAATATTGATGATGATTTACAACAATAGTAGATTAGTAGCCAAGGGCTGTAAGGTATCAACTGCAGCCCGAGATATTTCCCTTCCTCGCTGCGCTCGTGCGCCTATAGTTCGAGGGTGCAATTGGTGCTTACACCCGAGCTAACTATTCTGCTTTACATCCCGATTGTAAGGTAAGTAGAAAAAAACCGGCATTACAAGCATAAAATTGAAGACTATCATACCCACACAAAGACAAGGCTAAATAGCAAAGCGACCTCTTTGGTCATTGGGCTGAATGCATGATGTCTATTGCCAGTATGATGGTAAGATGTACGCGAACTTTTTGAAAGAAAGAAGTGTTTTTTTTTTTAATTACTTACCGCCCTAGGGCTTTTCTAGCTACATTATTACCCTAGAGCGCTAATTAGTCACCTACAAGCCCCATTTGGAGGTAATAAGAACCTACTTACCGAACATGAGAGAGGTTTTAATTACTTACCGCCCTAGGGCTTTTCTAGCTACATTATTACCCGACAGCGCTAATTAGTCACCTACAAGCCCCATTTGGAGGTAATAAGAACCTACTTACCGAACATGAGAGATGTAAAGATATTAAACAATCACAATGGCGATCACAGTCAACCCACAATAATATATGGCAATAAATATAATCTTAAAATCTTCATTGGCGTCTTTGATTGATGATTGCAAGAATGCCACTACAACGCAGTAACTAATACTAATTATTCCGTGGGCAGCTCTACATAAGTACCTACCTATATGCTGTACATAATAAAGTTGGTTCTATTTATATTACAGATCTATCTAATAGGGTATACTAGCAATAGTGCAGTTTTTTCTCAGTTGCTATCGTATCAAAATTTAGTATGACAGTGAAACAATTTTGTTTTCAAAGACCTAAACAGTTCAATCCAAGAAAAAAAAATCGTTATTCGTTGTCGTTGAAAATTGCCCGCCTCGAATGTATATCATAAATTTAGTAACCATAGACACAACAAGTCTAGTTCACAACAAAGCATAGACACCTAATGCACTGAACCACACACATCCTGCCTTCTGTCAGCGCCAATAGAGCATAAGTGGCGGCCGCGGTGATCGCATAAATTGGATAAAATTGACCGCTAGCCATACATACAATGAACAATTTGTTAACTAAATCCTCTGGCTAACGATGAGTGATAGGACGAGAATACCAGGCATCTTGAATAGATTCGCTCTTGAAGTTTATCGGGATGCTGGCTGGCTTCAGTTCAGCCCGTATACTCATAAGGTTCATGGTGCCCTCTTAGATTAGTCTATTAATAAAAAAAAACGATTGGAATTTCTAGGGGAGTGATTTGTCTCTGTGTGAATACGTTTTAAGGGTTCCGTACCCAAAGGGTAAAAACGGGACCCTATTACTAAGACTCCGCGGTCCGTCTGTCTGTCACCAGGCTGTATCTCATGAACCGTGATAGCTAGATATTTGAAATTTTCACAGATGATGTATTTCTGTTGCCGCTATAACAACGAATACTAAAAACAGAATAAAGTAACTACTTAAGTGGGGCTCCCATAAGACGTGATTATTTTGCCATTTTTTACGATAATGGTACGGAACCCTTTGTGCGCGTGTCCGACTCGCACTTGGCCTGTTTTATTATGTAACTGCTTTCGATAGTAAATCATGTTCCTTAGGTAAATACTTATACGAAAAATTTGTTAAGTACCGTTTGCTCTCTAATATTTTAATTTGTTATTACTAATAACAAATTAAAATTCGTGATGAAATACAACAATAGACAACAACACATAATTTAAGCAAAATAACTAAATAATGGTAAAACCAGGCGAACATTACCCAAATACAAAGTTAGGTCATTAGCATAATCGGAAACAAACAAATTACGAGTATTACATGGCTGAAAGCTTTTTGAAGATAAACAATAAACGAAAAACGGCTTGTTAATAAATATGTTCCCTTTGTCAGTCCATTAACATAATAATCTGTCAGCGGAACAGCACTTGTGAAGTCATTTAAAAAGTTTTTATAAACATGGCGGCGTTTTTGGTAATAATAGCGCGGGAAGACATGGCGCCATTTTAACAGACACTCTTTCATGATTTTAGGTGTTAATTTTGCTTAGCCCATCCTACAAACATTTATGTGACAGTGTGTCGTTTTGATGTTCAGATATAATGTGTATTTAAAATAAATCACTCATCAACGGCAGAACGGAATCGATTTAAGGCGATATATACGCCCCAATGTTAACGCAGTACTGGTCGTGCTCTCGCTCGATGCCAAAATATCAATATTGAACCTCCTTTCCTGTCCTGTGTGTTTTGTTTGCATAATATTATTTGATTTACATATGCTATGTTAGTTATGAAGAAATTCCAGCCATCAATTTTTCTGTGTAAAAATATTTTTAAACATCCAAGTCGTTTTGGTGGAGTTTCCAAAAGTGGCGAAAAAATAACGTGTTGTTAATTTTTTTTTTAAAGCAAAACTAAATATTAGTACCACGAAAAAACCTTGTGTTCAAAATTATGTACATGAATCAATAATAAATATATATTTCTTTCAAACCTTTTAACGTAGCCGTTACTAAGGAGTATGCTTTAGAAAGTTACCGTTTTACGGCACTAAAGCGTATGTAGGCCCTTAATAAACTAGAAGACTTTGCCTTGGACCTACCAGGATAATTTTAAACTTTCAAGCCCTCGTGAAAGTGGCAAAAGCTTGTAAGTAGGAAATAAAATGAACTCTGAGAACGATTTCCAAAATAAACCAGATTACATTGTTATCACGAGATTTACACCCCAGACAATTTTTTCCGAAAACTTAAAATGGATTGAGTTATTTTTGGGCGAAATACACTTTGGCACGATATCCATGTGCAGTTGCCACATGTAATCAACTCTCAATTATTATACGGCAATAATGAGCAAGATTTATTTTTAAAATAACGAACCCAATAATCAAAAGACTGGCACAAAGCGTCTCTTTCTGAAATTCCTATCTCCACTCAAACGGAGAAAAGGAGATTAACTGACAGCATTAACTATTATACAGTTGTCGCTATAAAGCCAGCTTATCCGCAGGCTCGTACGGCCGCCTTTATTTCTAATATATGGCGGATTGAAAAGCGTATCCTTTCAATGCAGGCTGCCTAGTGCCATGCCTTTGCCCGGGGAATGAAAGAGCGATGAAATGAACGCTCCTGAATGGCTAAAGCTTCACTCAGATGAATGGGACGTGTGCAGGGATGTAGATCTATTTTTAAAAAGCGAAGCAATTAAATGTTCTGTAATAAAAATGCATCTGTATTTCCTTTTGTATATTATTTTCTGTGGTTGAAGGCAGAGCGAAATAGAAACTCACAGAAAATCTAGGACAATATAGCTAAAAGTCTGAATCTTATTGTGAAATTTATTATGAATTTGGTATCAAACATTGAGCCGACTTTTCTCCACAAGGTGCAACGACGAATGATATCGACATTTTAGAAAAGTTTCCGAAGAAAAGCTCACGTAAACCCTACATGCATGCTTCGCGACAAGATGCTGGGATATCATCAGCCTGAAGTGTGGTGACCTCCTTTTGCCTCAAATATAACTAAACGTGATAATTTTGCGGATTTGTGCGCTGAAGAAAATTGCAGCAACGTTTGCACTATTTTGTGGCACGTGGGTTAAAATCTCAAGTGTCCCGACCTCATTTTGAGGATTGAAATATATCTATGTAAAACGTAATTTACCGTTTTCAAAGCAAACACTGCAATATTTTAAAACGAAAAAAGCAAATTTAAACAACATTGTGACTTTAAAAAAAATATTACGAAGCTTCGTTTAAAAGTATTTTCACCGCAGAAGCACGCATGCGTAAATTGATCATTATCTATGATACGTTTACGCTTTACGTAGCCTGTAGCTAACCGCTTAAAAGCTTTACCTGAAGCGAAATCCAATTATGCATTAAATCTGTCGCCCGCATAAAGTTATCGGTTTGATGTTACACAGTTAATATTAGGTACCTGTTATCTGTGCTGTGTGCGTACTTAATTGAATTAAAGAGCGCTCAATAATGAGCTAATTCAATTAGTTCATTCCCTGCACTCTGTGACTGGTGAATTAGAAAAAAATTAAACCTGTTGTGTCGATGGCGCTAATTGAAGTTGAAGATTGTTTGGTTTTTACCTGAAACAATTAAAAATGGAACATTAGTATTTGAGTAGCATGTCAAAAACAAAAGAAAGCGGTGTTCATTTTACAAAATTAATGTTCGGAACTAAATTTCGATTGCAATAAATACGATACGACGCCATATTGCTTTTCGAATGTCAAAAAACAATATGGCGCGCAACTTCTATTTCAGAAATCCAAAATGTTATCGGTGATATATTGTATTCTTTAAGATTGACAATTATTTTACTAATTAATTCCAAAATAAAGTTCCACGAAACATTTAGTCTTAGGTATCTTTATGAATAAGGATATACAAGATCCAAATCGAGTGAGACTGACTCGATTCGACCGAGCGTCGATGGCACGAAAGTAATCGAACACTTCCTTTCTAGACGGATCATTTTCTACACCGCTAATGACTTACGATGCAGACAGATACGTACTTTGTTTGTCGAATAGGTCACTTGTAAAGCCGGTAAATTATTTGAACATCCGTTTTGATTTTAATCGAATTTTGACATGAGAATTTCTTTAATTTTAAATGCCCTAATTTTATTTAGGATTGATTTTATTCTTCGGTCAATCGATCGCCTTAGTTCAAATTGTTCTCTAACAAAAACTAGCAAGTCTTTTCTTATAAACAGTATACGCTTTTATAACAAGTTGCCAAAGTCAGTTATAAAACTGAACGATGGAAAGTTCAAAAACTACATCAAGCGTGTCCTTATTGAAATCAAGGACTACGTTGAAGATAAAGAAAATTGGCTTTAGCTCCTTCTGCGCATGCGGCTTCCCTGGTAACTCATAAACGGCACAAATATGTGGATGTCTCTAACTATTCTCAATCTATTTTTTTCTCTTTTAATTAGACTTTTTACAATAGTTTTCAATCATCTTTATAGCCACATGTTAAATTTTGTGTTGTTAGACATTATATTTTATTTGTGTGTTTTTTTACCTTTGTATAGATTCTTTTACCGATTGTTTTGTGAATGTGTGAACATTGTAGGCCTTCTAGATGCTTGTTAACATTTGTGAATTTTTTATCTCGTTTTACTTTTTATTTTATTTCTTACGACTTATTGTCGGGCCTACGTTGTCCCCCCATATCCAAGTACTAAATGGAAATATAGTTAAACCAAACCATTATTTCAAAAGAGTAACCATGGAGTTTCTTGCCGGTTCTTCTCCATAGGAAACGACTAACCCGAACCGTGCACCTTTTGTCGACGTTTTATAAGTGCCCATGTAGGCCTATGTAAAATAAAAATAAATGTTTTTTTTTTGAACATTGTAAAAAACATAATCACATACATAAACTCCTGTGGGGGTAGGCAAAAATTACAGAAAGCGCCTATACACATACTCCTTTGGCTTTATTTACGTTCATACCAACATCTAGTCCAGGGGTCACCAAATGGCGGACCGCTGACCTTTTTTGAGTAGACCTTAAGTAAACAGTACAATATACTTTTATTTACTTGAGTACTGACTGACTTGACAAAATCTTCATTGATATTTTATCTATATTTAAATATTTTAGTAAATTTATTATTTAAATTTTAACAAAGTAAATACCTACACGAGACGATGTAAAGCAGGCCTTAAAAAACGTTACGGTCGTTTTATTTTAAAACTCAGACGCCAAATTAAAATAATTGGTGACCCCTGATCCAATAATACAAGTTATTAAGCTACATCGTTCTCACATAATGTGTAATCTCAACATGAATGATGTAACAAATGATTTGTAATAATTACCTAATTGAAAAAGAGTGTCCATGGAGTTTCTTGCCCGTTCTTCTCCATAGAGATCTACGCCTTGGAATGGGCATCTACGGTACTTTCACAGTTATTATGTCTTGTGACTGGGACTGTAGCACCATAATTTTGTAATATTTTATTTTGTCTTTTGACAATTCAAAAGTGCCTGTAACTGGCCTACTTGAAATAAAGTGCTTTGACTTTGACTTTGACTTTGACTTTATGAGTAATGCGCACCTGGCATTTCTGAAGAACATCAACATTAATGTCCTAGGGCGTCTTCTACGTTTCCATTCACGTCCACCTTGTAAATACCTTTTACATCTCTCATGTTCGGTAAGTAGGTTCTTATTACCTCCAAATGGGGCTTGTAGGTGACTAATTAGCGCTCTAGGGTAATAATGTAGCTAGAAACGCCCTAGGGCGGTAAGTAATTAAAAAAAATACTTCTTTCTTTCTAAAAGTTCGCGTACATCTAACCATCATACTGGCAATAGACATCACGCATTCAGCCCAATGACCAAAGAGGTCGCTTTGCTATTCAGCCTTGTCTTCGTGTGAGTATAATAGTCATCAATTTAGTTCTTGTAATGCCGTTTTTTTTCTACTTACCTCACAATCGAGATGTAAAGCAAAATAGCTAGCTCGGGTGTAAGTACCAATTGCACCCTCGAACTATAGGCGCCCTAGCTGCGCTCGTGCGCCTAAATATCTCGGGCTGCAATTGATGCCTTACAGCCCTTGGCTACTAACTACTAATTGTTAGTCAAAATATGTAGATATTGTTCTATAAAGGTTTATTTCAAAACTAGCGAAAGGAAACGGAGACCCATCAAATAAAGTCCGTGGAAGATTGATCGAGCACCGCACTATGATATCCAGTTTCCATTCCGTACAGCGTTTCTAACTATTTGCAAGTCTGAGATAAGATGCCATCAGGTCATTGAAGCTATCTACAATAGAATAAGCATATCGTTATCAGCAATGATCCATCTGTTTAGTAGCTCGTGTTGTACAATAGAATGTGGTTTTCGATAGACGTTGATGTCTGACTCACGATGCGAAACTGACTGCAATACCAATCGAACATAACGACTATTTCGATTTGTTACAAATAACTATTCTATTAAGAAATTGCACATAAAAACAATTGCCAATCACCATATAATCTATTTGTGTGTTCATTAATGAAATCACACTACCACAGATAATATAATACTAGCATACAGATGCCTCATCCCATACAAAGAAACCGTGCCGACGTAACTAGCGTTTTTCATCTGATTAATCTTGTTATTTTTGTAAGTACCTCAATCGCGTTCGATCCCGTTTCACGGCAATAGATGGTGTTAGCAGCGATTTGCAAGTAAAAGGGTTTACTAGATTCGTGAATATTTTTTTCTTTAAATACAGTTAAGGTTCGTTTTATAGTATTTTTTTGCACGTTTTTACAGTTTTTTGCATTAAAATGTGTTACAATGCAAATTTTAACAATCGAGTGGAATGTCTCAGAAATAAAAAATGCGCCATCTATTGACATCAGTTTTAAATGAACCGTTCAAATAATCTTTGAAATGTGAATTAAGAGCCCAATATTCCATAATTTTGTACTTAGGAGAGTTGATTAAACAAGAACATACAATATTTATGTTCAATTCCGGAAAATGTTAATTTTACACACAATTCTATAGTATTGTGTGTACATGTCGCGCCATCTAGTGAGATTTATTTGAACCAAATTTTATGTCTTAGCAATGAGACCCCGTGACACTACTATAAAGGCGAAATTTTGTGAAAGTGTTTGTATGATTGTTACTTCACGCTCAAACGGCTGAACGGATCTGGATGAAATTTGTCACAGAGATAGACTATAGCCAGGAATAGCACATATAATACTTATAATCCCGCGATTAAATTCCCTCGGGATAATTTTTGACATTAAAGCGGGCGAAGCCGTTGGTAGAAGCTAGTAAAATTATAAAGGAGAAAGTTTGTGTGTGTATAAGAGTGTTTGTTACTCTTTCACGCAAAAACTACTGAACGTATCTGGATGAAATTTGGCACAGAGATAGATTATAGTCTGGAATAGCACATATGAGACTTTTAATCTCGGGAATATGTTCCCTTGGGATAATTACCGACATTCACGCGGGAGACGCCGCTGGCAGGAGCTAGTTTTATTATAAAGGGACAGATAGTACTTTTAACAAATAAATTAAACAAGCTCTCGGAATAATACTTATCTAAATAGAAAAGCTAAAGAGAAACGTTGGTAACCATTAAAGAAACATTACCAATCAGAAAACTGTGTCTCCGTCGGTCAATTAACACATAGTTTTGTTACTCCATACCTGGCATTCAATAATTACAGATCGAGCATTAGAAAGAGACATGCAGAATAGTAAAAGTTCTTATACTAAAGCCATGCACAGACGGTTCTTGTCCGCCCTTTGGAAGTCTTAATTAATTCATTATTACCGCCCCATTTTCTGTTTTCAGCGTCCATTTGTCTGTGCTCCAAGTTCGTAAAGAGAGATATTTTATGCGTTTAGACTTGGCGGGAAGTTGGCTAAATAATTATGCTTATCTTTGGATCTTATAGCCGTAATAATATTAAATTGTTGTGGCAGAACGTTACACTTAAGAGAAATCTGAAGTCCTAGAATTTTATGTCCCTATAAATTAGACTTTCAATCTGGTAGCGCATCAAGCCAGGCCTCCGTTTGAAACTAATTAGGAAATTATTTAGAGTTAAACCATATGACCAACAAAATAATGTAGAATTTGAAACGGATGTGGAAATCGGTTTTACTCTAGAGAAAACTTAACTATGAGAATGTTAACTACAATAATATGACGCATTTACGACAAAGTTTTTATGCGATCACATCTGCAAGCATCTTGGAAGATGTGCAACTCTAACCGGAAAATAACATCTGCCGAATGAAGTACCCATAAATAGATTTAGAGAATTTATCATAACAATATTTCATATCAATTCCATATGGAAGATATTAGTTTATAATGTGCATAGCTACGTTTAGCTGCCGGTGCGCACCATAATTATGGTGTGCTTGCGAAGTTGCGAAATAGTTGGTGGGCTATGCAAGCTAGCGGACGTGGGAAGTCACGCCTAACTATGAATGGAATTGGCTTTAGTGCCGCCAAATGTAGGTACTGTACTGTTTTTAGGTATTTTGTGTCGTAATTATTATAAAGAAGATAACTTTATTGTTTGTTTTTATTTTGTAGGAGGAAGAGCTGATCTGTCTCGAAAAATTTTTTGTCTGGTAGAAAACTACACTAGCATAGACTACTAAAAATGTAAGGTTACAGTGGGAAATGCCAGAGAAGCGAAGCCGCGGGCAAAAGCTGGCAATAGACAATTTTGTTGTCTTTGACTGAACTTGTCAGTCTAGGCTGTTATCTAATGGTTTTTTTTTCATGTTTCCAGTGAACAAATATGTTATATTTTTTCGAAGTATGTGTCATGTCGTGGTGGCCCAGTGGTTAAGTCCTCGCCTGTCGTGCTAGATAGAGGTCGTGGGTTCAAATCCGGGCAAGTACCAATGTGACTTTTTAAATTCATATGTACTTTCTAAGTTTATCTTGGACATCACAGGCAACGGTGAAGGAAAACATCGTGAGGAAACCTGGACTTGTTTAGTTAATGTAATTCTGAAATAGCCATGTCTGAGGCCTGTAGGGTTTCCAAGAGGCGGCTCAATTAACTTTGACACCGGAGGTGGCCACACGGTACCTCACACGAAAAGAAGAAGTAAGTATTTCGAAGTTGTAAACAAGGCGAGGGGAGGAGGAAAAATTGGAATTTTAATATCGATTTAATTAGGAAATGACACCTGTCAGGCCATTTTGTGATATTTTTTAGGGTTCCGTACCCAAAGGGTAAAAACGGGACCCTATTACTAAGACTCCGCGATCCGTCTGTCTGTCTGTCTGTCCGTCTGTCACCAGGCTGTATCTCATGAACGGTGATAGCTAGACATTTGAACAGATGATGTATTTCTGTTGCTGCTATAACAACAAATACTAAAAACAGAACAAAAGAAATATTTAAGTGGGGCTCCCATACAACAAACGTGAATTTTTTGCCGTTTTTTGCGATAATGGTACGGAACCTTTCGTGTGCGAGTCCGCCGACTCTCACTTGGCAGGTTTTTTTTTACAGGGCGTTGATAAGGCTAGGTGTCGACAGTCTATATCAAAAGGAGAATGAGAGTTCGGCGGCTAAAGTCTAGATTATAAGATCAAACACCAGGAAAGTGCAAAGTTATATATAGCTAGTGCAAACAAAGATGCATGATTTCTTTGGCTGAAGGCCAATTTCACTTATGATTTTTCTTGTTCACACCTCCGTGTTGTAGCAATGTTTTTTAATCTATTTAGATATTTAATTGTTTTGGAATTAAGATTGTTTCACATAAACGCAACATTTAAGTCAAAATTATTCATTAGCCTTATGGCTACATTTTATTAAAAATGAAATATTTTCGTGAAATCAAAAGTAGCTTTTTCGCAACCTTATACAAGTAGCTTCCAATCAAAACTATTAAAAGCCAAATATTTGATCATTTTACGAGGGCACGTGGCAATCGTGGCAATATACTTGCCACTGCCAACCACAATGACGCAGAAACTGTGGCTATTCGAGATACCAGAATTTCAATTAACCACTAAATGTCTGCTGTTTGCAGTTTACTGGTCTGGTAATTGATGATAGAGTTCTATATTGAATTATGGCCAAGTTTCGCAGACAGACCTAAAACCGAATTAGATTAGGCCATTGTTTATGCTCTTGTCACTGTCATAGATTTGACACTGACATTTAATAATGTTGTTCTGTGACACAAGGGTAGTCTTCTAACGAATCCCAGAAACTGAAGAAGTAGTTTGACTGAAATATTTGATGGCACTTTGTTGAAGTATAATTAATATTCATGAAAGACTTTTTCCGTGCAGTGGGATGGGAAGTGTTAAAAATAAATAGATTTAAAGTAAACCACGGCTATTTTTGCAAATAGCCGGACTCTCGTAACATGGCTTTTTATTCTTCTAAAGTCCTATCTTATTCAAATGAGCAATTTGAATAAGATACAAGATTCTAACACAACAATTACGTCCTACACTTGTAACTCCGTTTACTGCCACATTATGCAGTAGCAGCACTGTCGAGATTTACGGCCGCCATTCACGTCGATGTATATGCAAATACCCCCGATATTATCGGCTTTAGATAAATTGTTTCACTATCAAGTTACAGCAACGCTAACTAGTGGAACAGAATACTATATCAATCAGTTTCATGTCGAATGTTTGGTATAGATTGGGATTTGGGTGAATTCGACGTTTATTTATTTGAAATTGAGGTGGTGTATTTTAAGCGCCAGTCATTATAATTCTATTGCAGGTACAGACTTACTGCTAAAGCCAACAAGGGAGGTAATCTGTGCCAAGTTACCAGCCAACAAGTTACCAGCAGTAAAGGTAATTCAATTGTAAATAAAACTGACTTAAAGGTTGCCATTTCATACCACTCATTCATGTCAAAGAATGACAGTTGTGATTTGAATTTACGGATGATATCTTTAGGTAGGTATTTTCGTGTTTGCCGTTTGCTAAACCGTTAAATACCTATAACTTCTCTGAGCTTACTGGATACCCTTTTCCTGTACAGAAAACCGTGGATTTTAGGGTTCCGTACCCAAAGGGTTAAAACAAGCTAAAATTTCCTTTATGGGCCGCTGATTTTTGGCACGGGAAGGGTGAGGGGGAGGGGGGGAGGTTTGTTAACACACCTGTACGATCCCCACCACTCGGAGCCCCATGGTTATGGAGATATCCATGGTTAAAGTTTTCAGGTTAGACTAAAAAATTTAGTAAATGTGCATCGTTTTAAGGGGTGGGCAGGGAGAGAGGGGAAGGGTGGTAGGGGGTTAACCCCCTGCACCATCCCCAGCCCACGGAACCCCATGTATAACCAAACCACTCCCCCCTCCTTCCCCACCCTCCCCGCGCCAAAAATCAGCGGCCCATAAAGGAAATTTTAGCCTAAAAACGGGTCGCTATTACTAAGATTCCGCGGTCCGTCTGTCTGTCTGTCTGTCTGTCACCAGGCTGTATCTCATGCACCGTGAGCTAGACAGTTGAAATTTTCACAGATTATGTATTTCTGTTGCCGCTATAACAAAAAATACTAAAAACAGAATAAAATAAATATTTAAGTGGGGCTCCCATACATCAAACGTGATTTTTTTGCGATAATGGAGCGCGAGTCCGACTCGCACTTGGCCGGTTTTTGTATTTTACTCTACCATGAATTACGTACGAATTAACTCGTTACTACTTAAAACATATCCACATCTAGAACATATCACCGGTGAGAAATATTTTAATATTTAAAAGTCTGCCTCTTTTAAACTATACAGCAATCTATGAAAACGTCGGAAACTATTATTTTCACCAGTTTCCGACGTTTTCAAAGCCTAGATCAGATGTTTAGATTGTCTTTCCACTCTTATCGTTTTTCTAGCTTCTTGCCAAAAATCATTTAGTAGCAATGTCTGAATCTTTGTACGTCCTAATCATCGACCATACAGCCTCGTCCTAATTGATCGTGAACTCGCGAAGATTGCATTAGCGATCAATTATTTTGGGGGAGCAATTAAATTGAGAGCCTGTTTTGATGCGCTTTTGTTTTATTTAGGTTCTTTATTATCCTCACAAAATATCGTGTTATAACAGTGTATCTTTGTAGAGCAGTCAAGTTTCCTTTTATTAAGTAAATGTATATTTTATTTGTCTTGAGGATTGCTTTAAACGTTAGGTACCAACTTCCAGGCATATCGATCTATGACTATAATGTTATGCTTAGCTATTACTAAAATTCGGTCAACAAGAGCGTTCCCATGGGCAATGTAGGCTATTGGGCTTATTAGCATTTTCATTTTCGTTTTTGCGAAAACATTTTCTAGATACAAAATACAAAGTTAGAGAAATAAGTGACAATGTATGTCATTCAAAACTGCATAACAGCATAAAACATGATCTATGGGACCTTGAGAACTATAAACGTCACGTCACGTTCTCTTTTATTAGTAGAAAACAATAGAATCTTATTACTATAATAATAACAATAGATTTGAATGTCAAGCGATAATTATGTCAAGTGATATTTGGAAAATGGACCGTAGCGTTCACCTATTTTAATCTCCTTTAATTAAAAACTGGTAAATGAGTGATTATAAAGTCGTCAGTCCACCTATATGGGCGGTGTCACGACCTACGCTTGCTGATCAGTGCGTTCCACCAGGCATAAAGTAGCTGGGTCAAACTGGAGGCGTAAGGCAAAACACCAAGTGTTGAGGCGTAGATTGGGAGAGGCCTATGTCCAGCCGCAGGTCTATGTGGACTGCGATTGGCTGTATTGATTAGATGGTAATCCGCTTTACATAACAGCTAGGTTTATTAACAGTAAGTATTCATTCGTTCAGATTGTTTTAAACCGACTTTATTGTTGTTGTTGTCTTAGCAATGGTTGTAAGCCGCTTATTGTAATTTGACACACAAAAAAACACAAATACATTAGATACCTAACTATATATATTTTTTATTAATTACCCGTAGTCAATATACATATAATAAATCTGTAGAAAAATATTTTTTGTACATCGAAACAAATTCCAAAAAAAAATAGCCAGTGTGTTAAAGGATAACCAACATATCCCATTTCCAGCATTTTTTGAATTTTTGTCTGTTTGTCTGTTTATTTGTGCACGCATCACGTGAAATGTACGAAACCAATGTAGATAACTTTTATACATAAAAATTGTGCGTATATTGAAGAATTACTTAGTTTTTGTTTCATCGCAATCGGTTCACTCTATCAAAAGTTAGATGAATTTAAAGTGTTCAAGAAGTAAAATTATCACAGCTCACGCAATTCAGTTACTCGGACAGTTGAACTCGCTATTCGATAGATGGCGTTGTGCATTTAAAGTCATTTTCTGAATCGCGGTGTTAAGATTTTACGCGAAAGAATGACACTAGAAAAAAAATTTGGTATGTAGTATGTATATTTTTGAGTATGTGGAGTAGGCAGGCAGGCTGGTAAGTATGGTAGGGTTGGCAGGCAGATGACGGGAGCGAAGCCGCGGGCACAGCTAGTAATTAATAAAACACATTAACATCTAAATAGTAATTATTATCTTCACCCCCTATCATGGCATGATACATTACAAACTGCATCGCCAGTGCTGTGATTACGTCACAGACATGTTACAGGAATCTAATCCAGTGGAATGCATTGATAACAGACTGGGAGGTCTCGGAAGAGTGCCAAGATAAATCTGTACGATCAACCAAACTTGAACAACAAAAACCACCCTTATTTCTTCGCAATAAAGGCACTATAAATGTGCACACGGCTGACTGCACGAGGATGAAGTGCTTTGTAGAGGTATTTGAGTAGTTGTTATTAAGTTTATTTTAGTTGTGTTTGGTGGCAATGAACTTGAAGATTTATATCATTAATGATAATTCCTAGCAAACGTTATAAATGATATTTTTGTAAACTACATAGGTAATTCAGACAGTAGGAAAATTTAGAAATTCTTTCTATCGGTGACTATTTTATTGCTGCAAAAAACAGGGCGTAAGTACACAAAGTCACATTCTATTACCGAAAACGATTGTCAAAAAATTCAACACCAAAACATCACGAGATCAATCCTAAACAATCTTTTATGTCGACAAACACTATCGCTAATTTACTTGCCTCCATTTCCAATGCCCTGAAAAAAATCTTACTTTGATTTAAAGCAAAAACTGTCTCTAATGTAGAACTGACCTTTTCCCCACAGCAAATAAACGTGAACTCTTTATCAAGAATAGGTCAGCCAGCCCTATTCCGCAGGTGTAGCCCAGGCCTAGAATATCATACCTACTGCGTCAACCTAGCTTTATTAAAAGGTCAATCGATATCTCACTTAGAAAAGACACGGCGGCATATCAAATAGAATGAAGAATGATGAGTTCAGGCTTTTAAGGCGCCGATTCCCTTGAGTAGCTGATTTTAAAATGAGAATCACGTCTAAATGGCTAGTCATATTTTTTTGAAAAAAATATATGTTATATTAAATATATGTTATATTAGACTATTTTCATAATAATTTGATCTGAGCAAATTTTGAGTTTTATTCGTATAACATAGTGTAATTAATTTGTAAAGTTATGTCTAAAACGGACAAAAACACGACAATCACACCAAAACCGCTGGGCGTATTTTAATGAAACCGACACCACCTCAAAGACAATTTAATTATCTACATTTTGATTTAGGTTTTTTTTTTTTAAAGTCATAGAATAATAAGGAAAGTACAAAAAACTACTAAATATCGGGTCGCGCGGGCGTGAAACGAGTGCGCGTTTTGTTCCCTCAAGGTCGTTGGCGTTAGTCGTCGTCTTAAAAGAACGTAACGTCATTTATGTTGGCTTAAATAAAATATCGTGCAAGGAAAATTCCAAGGACAGTAAATATAAATCGACTTTTCTAGATGACGCCTTCACGTAGAAAATTCGCTGTATAGTGTTCATACTCGTTCGATATAATCAGCTAAAACGACTATGAATATTCCGAATCTTAGTATTTGAAATAAGTTCAAAACTTTGACAAGTTCTTATGCCAAAGTAGGTTTTGATTGACACGACCTAGGTTCTTTATCTAAGATTCGACCTCATTCTAAAGTCGAGTTTGACAAGTACCCAACTCAATTCAGAAACAGGGGTATGTCATATCCAGCGCCTTTTCTTGCGAGGCAAGTTTTTATTATAAGTCACAACTCTGATCGACAATCCTCAATCACAGCTACCTTTATGGCTATTATAAATGAAATCGAACTTAATTGACAAGCAAACAAGTCACATTTTCAATTTATTACAACAAAATTGATAGCAATCTGTTGACGATCTTTTGAATTCCTCTTTTTAGAAATTTGACACTGTATCCGGTCCTTTGGGAGACGCCTTTATATCATGTCCTTTTAGCAAAAGGGAAATGCCGAAATTGGTAACAAATCTATTATGTTTGGGCCGTTGGGGTGACCTTCGCCATCCGATATACATGTTGACGTAAAGTAGAAGAGGGTACAACATTATCAAAAATTTATTCATGGCGCGCTTTTCTAAATATTTTGAAATGTTTATTTTCTGTCATTGGAGCAAGTGATAATAAATAACTTAGTAAGTAGGTAATAGTTATTTGAAACAATAATTGCCTGCTAGTTTAAAATGTTTAAAAAAAAATTATGTACCTACTCGTATTACGAGTGTGTCACGAATTTACGAAATGCATTACTAACAGTTTTTTAAAAATGGACTTGGTTTTAATTTTTTCTGTATTTTTAATCAAAGCCGACATGTCCGACAATGCTTACAAACTACAAACAATAGCAGAATTGCTTACAAAAGTTTTGCGGACGTGTGTCCTCAATTCGCAAAACATGGAACGGGAAAAAATCGTGGCATAGAACAGGGTAGCGGTCGGTTTCTATATGTCGTGTCCTCACTTCATGACGTGGCCAACCATTTCATGAAATGGTTGTATTTCATAATGTGGCCGACTAAAACTGACCATATCGTTTAAACGTCAACGTTTGATGATATTTCAATCCACGTTTGGCCATATCATTAATATGCCGAACTCCAAGGTTTTTTTACAATGCGCTCGTGCTTTGAGTGACAATCGTAAAATTCAAGTAATTTCGATCCTCAATTGGCTAATTATTATAAGCTTTTTATCAGAATAATTGTGCCGCGCCATAGCGAATCACAAAAACAAACTGATATCAGCGCCTCTAACGGTGGATAATGTAACTATTTTACGATATGATTTTACGTTTAGCTGTTCATATCGTCATACGCTGAATATTAATTGATCTGGCCAGACCATATCATGACGTGGGCAGCGGGCATTATCCATTTCATGAAATGGTCGACCACATCATGAAGTGATCAATTCTACGATCTGGCCACAACATATATACTACCTTATACCAATTGTTCCAAGTGTACCAAATATAACAGTTGATAGCGAACCGTTGGAATACGTAGAAAAATACATTTATTTAGGGAAACAAATTGGATTTAACAGACATAGCAATGAACTGGAAATAGAGAGGAGAAGTAAAAATACGTGGAATAAGTACCTACTGGAGCCTCAAAGAAATTTTTAAAAGTGACATGTCCGTTAAGTTAAAGAAGAAGGTTATGGAGACATGTCTTTTCCCATGCTTGACATATGCGTGCCAAACATGGAAATTCACGAATAAAATAAGAAACAAAATAACCACAGTCCAGAGAGGAATGGAACGCAGTATGTTAAACATAAAGAAAATACATAAGATAAGACACACAAAGATTAGTTCAAAGATAAAAGCAATCGATGTTCTTAGCCACGCTCAAAAGTTATAATGGAGATGGGCTGGCCATGTGGCGCGCCTTAAAGACCATAGATGGACCAAAGCGGTCACAACGTGGAAAGGCCCTCAGGGCAAACGACACAAAGGAAGACCTCATTCACGCTGGGAAGATGACATCAGGAAAATAGCCGGGTCAAACTGGTATCATACTGCTCAAGACCGAGATAAGTGGCAATCTCTGAAAGAGGCCTTCACCTGAGAGGGGTTCCTGTTCAAAATTATATATCTAATTTAAGAATTACTAAAAAAAATTAATACAGGAAATAAAATGCTTTTGTGTTTTATATTTATCTTATTATACCAAGTGTTAGGTAATCTTTCCCGACTAGTAACCGACCTTTGATAGATCTTACGACCTAGTGATACTTCAACAATTAATGACGATATGTAAGGTTCTTCTTAGATTCTAGATGGTGTTTATCTATACTAATAATATTATAAAGAGGAAAGATTTTTTTGTTCGTACCGAATAGGCACCGAAACTACTGGACCGATTTGAAAAATTCTTTCACCAATAGAAAGCTACATTATGCCTGAGTGACATATGCTATTTTTTTATCCCGAAAACGGGCCCTGTGGGGCGGAAGCGAACGAAGTCGCGGGCAAAGTGCTAGTCTTTAATATTTTTCATACAGTAAATTTTTCACTTGATACAACGTCGTAACCAAAGTTGTTGACTAAAACTGTTCCTTATGTTATCCTAAACATATTGGTACTGAGAACCAGTATCCAAACATCAAACACCACTACAAAACGAATATCAGCATCATAAATGTTTCTGAAAACGCGTAAATCTCTCAGTTCAGTTCGGTAAGCAAACCGCAGATAATCGCGGGCGCCGTCTATAAATACATTGCGCACACGTGCGATCTATGGATCTCTCATATGGGTCAAGTCATAACACTTTCCTGTAATACTGGCTCTGGATAAAGTTCGATTCAAACTTAATGGCGGCTTCGAACAGGAGGCAAGTCGCTGGGCTGTAGAAAATTCATGTGAAAGTGGGGGAAACTAGTACACTTGCGCGAAGAGACACTAACGCGAATAGACGTTTGTGCCACAACACACTCGCGCGAATAGGTTTTCCCGAAAGACTCCTGCACGTGGAATGGACGTTTGCGTGAATCCACTTGCGAGAAAGATTCGCGCAAGTGTCCTATTATCGGGGTGGGTAACTGTGCGCTTCACAGAGCCGCCATTAAGCTTGAAGCGAATTGTATACAGAATATTGTTTTTCTCGTGTTTCGAAGATTTCTCCTTGTAGCTTGATCTTGAGGAATGGCTTTGATGTGTCGAGAATTCAGGGAGAGTTTGGCAGTTTTGATCGTAATGGGTTCTTGCTGACGGTTGTTTATTGTTTTTCAATATGTAGGTAAGTGCTTGTCTACTAAATACTTTTGTGGCAGAATTAATAAGATGCCATGAGGTGTTTGTGACTTCTGAGAGAGTCGGAAGTCCATTTAAATATTTTATGTGTGTATGCTTGTTACTCAATCACGCCAGAACGGCTGACCGATCTGGATGAAATTTGGCACAGCGATAGATTATAGTTTGGAACAATCTCGGTATAATGTTTCCTTGTGGTGAGAAATCAATTTTCACGCGGGAGGAGACGCTGGCAGAAGCTAGAATTACAAATGCGAAAGTATATATGTGCGTATGTTTGTTACTCAATCACGCCAGAACGGCTGAACGGATCTGGAGGAAATTTTGCACAATGATAGAGCTTATTTTTTGAGAGAATATTTTTTGTCAAAGATTTAATGCTACCTACTTTGTAAAACTGTTACATGTACTGCAATCTGTTTTTAGTTTTTATTTAAATAAAGATTATATATTATATTATTTTATCTTTATCTGCCCTTTAAATAAATACAAACTTAACCACGAGGTTATACGAAGACAATATAAATTAACCATAATAGATAAATAATGAAACATTCAATTAATTTGATGTTACGATTAGGTATGACGTATAAAATACCCATTGTTGTTGAAGGTTACTTATGAACACAAAACATAATAGGTACTCATACAAAAACTATTGTTTACTTAAAATTTCACAACTACCTTGTGACAGTTGCTATTAAATATGTTGAGGTTTAAATTTTAATTGGGTCTGTTATTTTATACTTAACAATCATAATTATTATTGTGCGAGTCTTTGTTAGATAACATATCTCACTCTTAACAATAATTCATGCACGTAGGGACCTAACTATATGCAAGTTTGCCCGATTAATCCATGAATATTCTTGTCGTTTTTTTTTTAGGTTTTTGAATTCAGAATTTTTTGAGGATTTGTCAAACTCTAGCCTGAAAACCAGTCAAGGTTCAGCTTTAGAATAAAGTTTGACAGTAATATATATGTCAATGTTGACACGTTCTTAATTTCAAATACTGAATTCATAAACCATAGTTTTATTCATAGACGTCAGTCTGCTCAAGATCATCGATCGCGAACTCAATAAATAAATTATCTTTATGAATCACCAAGCTACACCAGCAGAAAATATTTGGTATGCAAATGTTCATAATTTATGATAATCCAGAATGCCGCTCCCGCATTTTTATTCGATGTCTCCTCACTCATAAATCGACTCGTAATAATTATTCGATTACCTCATTATACTTGAAGATTAGTACAACGCTACACGTAACACAAACACAAATGAATAATTTTATTTTAATTGATGTGTATAACCTCAACCTTACTGACTTCTAGAAATATGACATCAACGTCGTCACAGATAATATAATACTAGCATACAGATAGATGCCTCATCCCATACAAAGAAACCGTGCCGACGTAACTAGCGTTTTTCACCTGATTATACCGTTTTTTTTTTGTAAATCTATCGCGTTCGGTTCCGTTCCAAGGCGATAGATAGATCACCATCTATATCCGTGGAACGGAACCGAACGCGATCGATGTACAAAAAATAATTAGTATAATCAGTACAGTACGTCGGCACGGTTTCTTTGTATGGGATGAGACACCACTGACGTCGATCTTATAGGCAGGACTGAACATAAATAATTAATATCGTAAAATGAACGTGTAATTCCTTTTAATATTGCGGTTAAATGATTAAAATTCAATTAATCCGTAAGAATTTAATTAGACGACTAGAAGCTCACTGAACGAGGGGCGAGTAGATTTAATTTAAAAATATTTTAGTAAGAAAATGGAAGTGTAGTTAGTAATTAAAGAGGCAAAGGTAAAGTTGTAGTAGATTAAAAAGATTTTTGTTATCAAAGGCCTTATTAAATCCATATCTATCCCTACGAATACTATATATGCGAAACTATCTCTATTCGATGAAACTGAAACGGTTTACCAGCAGTCGATTGGTCCATGAACCGTTGGTCAACATTATCTTTAAACCATAAAATTTTCATACAAAGGACTTTCAGCATAACTGTTTTGACCAATAACTTCTCACCTGATTAATCCACTAAACCAGTTTCAATTGGAGTAGAGATAGAATGATCCTCCCGGGAGTACGTTCCTTTGGGATAGTTTTTAGATTTTTATGCGGGCGAAGCAAAATTAGCTATTGAATAGGTGTATAAGTCTTCTGCAATCAGAAGATAAAGTAAAAGACAAGACATCAATGGAAACCAAAAAGTTCATATCAAACCACACCTGTCCATAAATAAGCAATTCGAATTCCAATCGCCGTCGAATCGATTCGATTGAATGCTATTCGATCATTAATCGAGAGAGAGCGTGCTGGCTGCAAATAGATGAACTCGCGATCAAGGTGGCCATCGAATCGAATGAAGGCCGAAACTTTGGCAAACACTATATCAACATGAAGGCTGAATGGATTTGATTCTGGTGCATTTAAATTTAGAATTGCTTTATGGAAAGTGAAAGAGCTCTTTGAAGATGCAGATGAGGGATCCCTTGACTCTCTTTGATTAAAACTCTTTGCTGTCTTTTTTTTCTTGGAACCTTGCGTTCGAAACGTATATACGCCAGCAGCCACTGAAGTTAGTTCTGATAAGTAATTATGCAGGTAGTTAACTTTATTTTCTACCACAGAAGTAATTTTGCATGAATTACAATGACCTCTTGTCATTTCAGTCACATCGGGACAGACGTTCGTGTTTGAGCATAGACTATACACTTATTATTCAGAGTTTGAGCACGGGTTTGAGGTCGTTTCATATGTCAAGCGTTTGCAGATTTCAGTGCTGTATGACCTAAGTTATTGTATGTTAATTTTTGAATAATATTGTAGGACCTATTGTTGAATTTAGCATAAGCATAAACAGAATTATTTATAAAATCAGTAGGTATCTAAGTATTTACGTAACTATCACGTGTAATGTTAGGCAATGAGAAAACTCAGGCAAAGTTTTCCTTAACCACGTTGAAGGTTGGCAACAGTTCTTCAAACATAGTTTATGGTTTAGGCAAGTAGTTACTGTTGTCAACACCCAATAGTCAGAAATTAATCGATAGCGATCCGTAAAACAAACTTCGTTAACAATTTATTGGTGGCCGTAAATCTTATAGATAGTAACGTTCTTCTATACAAATCGTAGAAGATACAAGTGTTTTCAATTAGGTATCTACTTCTAACTTACTCGTACTAGTGTGGATTTGCCGAATAAAGATCTGAATGTATTTAAGAAATAAAGGTTATGTTAAACTTAGCAAAAGGAGTGTGTTCCAGCTACCACCAAGGGAAAAGTGTGAGTTTGACCTACAGATCAAATACAAAAAAAAATAAAAAAAATCTTTCTTTCTTAAAACAAAACTAAATTATACTAATTTACGTAGAAAACAACAACCATGTTACTAGTTTTCTGTACACCAATGACGTTAGACTACAAAAGCATAAAAATATTAAATACTAGCTGTTGCCCGCGGCTTCGCTCCCGTGGACCATCCCACAGAACGCATTTTCGGGATTAAAAAATAGCCTATGTCACTCAGGAATAATGTAGCTTTCTATTGGTGAAAGAATTTTTCAAATCGGCCTAGTAGTTTCGATGACTATTCGGTACAAACAAACAAACAATCTTTCAAACAAACAAACAATATTATAGTATAGATTTTATAAGACTATGGGTACCTGCAAAGAAAGAAAGAAAGAAAGAAATAATATTTATTTGTGTCCCGCACAGGAGACACGAGATAAGAAAAACACAAACAATAATAAAAAATAAATAACCCCGTGCGAGACCATAAAGTCCTATCTCAGCATGTGCAATGATATAAAAAGACACAACATACCTCCATATATGTGTAAGTTTTAATGTGTTTTTACAATTTAAATCTTATATTTTTGTATGTGTGTTTTGCCTGCAATAAACGATTATTATTGTTTTCCTGAATTAGAGCCATACAAATTCAAAACAAAAACCATCTCAGTCAAACCACAGACTAAATTCGACAACCGAGAATTGAAAGCGCGGCAAATACCAGTGGTTTCAATCTGCAGCGCGTGTTTGTCTATGGCTAAGCACCGTAAAAGCTGCGTTCAAAAGAAATGGCCAGCAATAAACGTAGCGGCTTTCTCTGCAAATACTGGCCGTAAACAATAAGCTAGTCGCAGTGGCTGTAGCGCTGAGATATCTGTGCTTTAGTTTGATTACTTGTGGAACATTGGTGTGCGATTTTCATAAAGCAGTATTGCACAAGTAGATTCGGATAGAGTTTGGCAAACGAAAGTAGAGACTGAAAAAGCGCGGCAAATTTAAAAAATATCAGCATAGCAACCCCAAAAACTAGTATGCAATACCTGGAATAAACTAATTTGATACTTTAGAATTATTTATATTACTTCGTCTGAATAAAAATACTGTAGGTACATTAAGGTAGGTAATACTTTAGATATATCAATCTGAATAAAAGTAAAAAACCGGTCAAGTGCGTGTCGGGCCACGCGCAGTGATAGGGTTCCGAAGTTATATCTTTGTGCAGGTTCAATAGAAATGACAATATTCACAAACTGTAGCCGTCTTTAATTTTAAACCTGTCTCAGTCAGCGACAATCAATAACATTGTAATTGACGCAAAATTAACGTGAATAATTAAACCGTTGTTCAACATTTCAATAACTCAGACCGCAGCGATTATAAAACCGAAACGCAAATGATTTAAATTTGGAATGTCAGAATGCCATACGTCTGTGTTTTTTGTTGAAATATTCGAGTAAATTTTATGTTTCAGACTTAATGAATACTAGTATACTAATTGAACACTAAATTCCTGAATAATTAATTTCGAAATGTTTCAAGCACTACTAAGTATTTATGCTTTATTTCAATGGTCATTTGGTTTCTTTTCTCGAAGTCAGACAAATATTTGTGAGGCATAGATACATTCGGTATTCACACTTCATTATTTCCAAGTAGGCACGGTTGTTTGTGCATTTTGGCAACCATGGCACGGAGAATTCTATTAAGCGTCTGTGGTATGCATAACGTGACCATTTATTCTTTGACTCAAAACGGGACACTGGTCACAATTCAGGGTCTTAAAAAAAGTTTTTTAGTAACAGGGGTAATTTTTCAATACTCAAAATATAGTATACATTTTTTAAACCCTTTCAAAGGCAGGTATAAGAACAAGCTATCTGGTTTTGCTATAGCCGAGCATATGTTGATATTCCGTTTCAGTTTCGGCGCAAAACTCCTTTAGAGCTTCAACTCGAATAGTATAAATGTAAAAAAAAATATCTTCACAATAATGATTTTGTAATCTAATGTTGGCCTGTAGCAGGTTTTATTGCATTGTGAATTACATGGGCTCCACATCCAATACCTATTAATGGCTGTTTCAGAGATGATTGTAAATTTCGTTACCACATACGAACGTCGTCCGGCCGGCTCGACTACTCAAATTTTCAGAAAACGGGTCAATTTTGCGTCCCTAAGTTTATTTCGGTGACACTGGGACTCTTAATTATAAAAATGGACAGTCCCGTTCAAAACTAGACGTCTGGTCACGTTAGGTATGCAGTGTATATCATTACACCATACAAAATCATGGATTATTTGTCTTCTGCATCGGTTAAAATACTGTTACTCTCACCATTAAAAGTTTGGTGATTTGATCTGTCATTGCATAGCTCTAGGCGGAATGACAGTTAACAAAAGCTCTGCTGCTTATAAGCTTGTTAATCTCTAAGATGCGCTTCCACTGCAGAACAGTGCACTGTTGACCCTTCCTTCGTTGCTCATCGGTCCTACATCAAAAGAGTTCACGCATGTGCGGACAATTCCACCGGATGGCTGCGAAGCCAACGGAGTGGACGCTTCACGAAAGCCATTAGTTTTTCTTCTTATATCCCGTAAATAGCCGACTGTTTCTGATCCAATGACTTTTTGGACGAGTTCGTTAGGGCTATTTTTGACGGCTATTAAGTAAAATTATGTGAAGAATGCCTTTTTTCATCACATGAGTTTTTCTTTAATAGTCTGTACTTCTTGAACGTTTTCAGAGCTTCATGTATTGATAAACAAATCGTAACAGTTTTTGAAACTATGCCCAGAATTTGTTTCTGCTAATACCCTATTAGCGAGTCTAATTGTTACCCCAATTTAACCTTTGACTACTTAGCTAACATTAGAATTTAGAAAGTAGTCAAATTGCAACACAAAAACACACATTCATTCTCATTGAACACGCGGTGCATCTAACACCTACCTCACGTTCGGAAATGCCTATGTTAATATGGCGGGCAAACAGTCGGCTCGTAGGAATGCGACCGATCCAACGTTTAAACTATTTTCGGACGAACACGGAACTGCACTGTTCGGCGTTTGAAATCATGGTAGCGTCGAATAGTTATGTCGAATTTATTGCATTTGCGAGAATCTAGGGCGGATTGTTTAGCGAGATAATAATCTATTAACGTCAGTTTTGTTTAACGATTAAAAGGAAGACTTACAAATGCTGTCAAAGGAGCTTTTTAAGTAGAGAATGTTCTATTTACAAAACAAACAAAACAATGATGATTGAGAATTTACTAACGAAAGCAAATGGTGTATATATGTTGACATGGACAATTTACCTTATTTGCCCAAATACATAATAAGACGTACGTATAAAACAAAATAATGTTAACGAGTCAGTCATAAAGTAAATGGTTCGTGGACTACTGACAGTTGTAAATAGTACCTACATAGTTACAAAGAAAAATAAAAAAGGGGCGAGATTAGCCGTAAAGCTCATGGACAATTTTATCTCTTTAAGAAACCATGAATGTTACTCGTTTATGCCTTTTACATCAAAGTGCGACTTATACGATGATACGGCTTGTGTGGTAAAAGTGCAAGGAAAAATAAAGTAGCTTAGCAGTAGGTACCTATGATCTTTATTACGGTATTGCGCATTTGTGTATGACTCCCAATGCGACGGGAAAATGGGTAAAAAAACCTTTTTGATTCGTTACTACGTCGGTAACAAAAGCCAAAAGTTAGGGAACCGCCATGAAATCAGTAGCCAACATAATTAAACAAACAAAAAGGTCGCTCTACAATGGAACTCATTAAAACGAACAACCAACCTTAATGAAAGCTTCATGTTATACAATGGCGGCCTGTTCGTTAGTCGATATAATATTAATTTGAACTGGAAGCCCGCCAGGTAACTACATGTTCATAATTAAATGATTGATTGGTATCTTTGAAGCCATCTTTGATTAACTACTTTCATTTTGTCGTAAATTTTTGACAGCACCTTCAATTTATGCGCGTCAATTTATGTGGATTCTTAATTCAATCTTGGCGCCCAGCGGGCCATAGACACAAAAAGTCGAATTCGATTTTTATTTGAAAATTAAATAAGTTGTTACTCTACAAACATAATGGAACATTTTCAGCACAAAAAGTCGAAAGTACGATATCAAATGTGGCGTTGCGAGAATTACGTTCGCTATTTTAAACCCAAACCCGAAATCCAAATCCCCCTTGCAATGGAAACAGTAATTGTGAAATTAAGTAGATCCTGTCTGACTCAGTGTTCCATCGCACATTCCTCCCTTGTTTATTGCTTCATGCTAAGCACTACTCAATTATAACGGGGCTCGAAATTCAAGGGCTGAAGGTGAGAAAAGGGGAAGGGTAAATGTTGGTACAAGTACAGAAGTTTGTATTTTTAGCACTTGCAGCACTGCTCCGTTTTAAAATTTCAAGTCTGATCATTTATCGAGTTTTTTTTGTGATAATCGTCACTTTATGTTACACAGTAAGTAACAAAACAATCGAAAAAATATATTAATTGCTCCTGTAATACCTAGATGGTTACGCAATATTTTGGATAAAAATACATTCGAAAATCAAAATGCCTTTCGCATCACTGCGGATGGGCGCCATGATTGTTTTTCCAAATGATGTATCAATATCATAACTGACATCCTTATTCTGGAATGCTCTCAGCATTTTAATTAGACTCGTTCGAGTTACGCAACATGAAACGTGAGTTGACATACATTGTAGAATTCATGATGGCTTTAATATTTGCTATGCTGTCAATATGACAAACAAGTCAATAATATGCACCGTTTGTGTACCTACATAACTGCTACACGAAAGCAAATCATAAAATCATGTTATTGTAAGATCGACTGATCATGCATTTTTCTCACAGTCAAACGAAACACCTGTTTTAAATCAATATGATTATTCGAGGATTTTTAGCAACATTATTAGGTACCTAAAAAAAAAGAAATTATTTTTTTTATTTAACAAACTAGCACAGGCAATGCCCTATATAGCCTGCCTTATTAAAAAATCTGCTCATTATTTACGGTAGAGCTGCCGCAAATGCTTAGCGTACCGGCGAAGTGCTTAGAACTGGAAAATTGGAACCGAAAATGCATTGGAGAGCACTCGCGACCGAATCCAAATTTCCTATTTGGGAAATTGCCAAACTTCTGTTGAGCACCGCTCTCAAAACACGTAACAGCCTTCGTTAGATTCGTGACTAAAGTTTTCGTGTCAGTTTTTTTTTTTATCAAATTGGATAATTTGTCTTTTTGGATAACCGAATATTAAGTTTTGCAACGCTATCGTAACTTGAGTTTCGAGTGGCAATTCTCTTTCAAAAATTCTTTCACATTTAGAAAAAACCTTAACCAGCTCTTCAACTCTACAACATTCCTTAACTCTCAAGTCCATATCGCAATCAACTCCATCTCATTTACAAATAAAAGTCAAACTCAAAACCTGACACAGATTAAAAATACCAGTCTACCTATTGTCTATTTGCGTTCAATTTCACGATGCACGTAGAACTTTTATCTACACTTTATGGAATACGCTTTAGATCTGCAAGTGAACATTCCGGGACTGGAAACAAGGTGACCTAAAAAAAAAGATATGAAAGGGGTTGTCTGACGTATATTGGAATAATTTTTGCTCGTCACGAGTATAATAACCCTGTTATGAGATTCCGTAATTGTTCATTCAACGTGTTTTAGGCAATGTATTGTAATATGTGCGACTTTATCAGATTTGTAAGAGGATAGGATATACATAAAAGTAATAAATGGTTTAATACTGCAGTTAACAGGACATAAGCAGATTTGGACAGGGACTACAACGCAACTAACTCTCTATCTTTCTAAGAAGTTTTCTAAGAACAACAAGTCAAGTCTTATCTCATTATGTATAACTCCTGTATGACCATAAACCTTAACAGTCTTATTAATAAAAATGGCGTATTCCCAGCTTACTCCGAAGTTACTCTTGGTCTAGCTAATCCCGGAGTAACTAAGGATTAACATAGATCTAGCAATGTTATTAATAAACATGGAATAACCTCGGACTAACCATTCATTTCATAGTCTTGGATTTACGCGTAAGCTCTGGCAACCCAGTTGAATTTAAAAGTAAAAAGAATGAACTAGTGAATGAAAATAAGCAAGTTGAAGACATTATGTAGAAAAAAATACAAAAAATGACATCTGCCATAGAGATTTGACAGTAAAGGTGAAGGATCCCTCCTTTTCAAATTATCGTATTACCTTTATACTAAAAAAGTACATAAAATGATGATTAATTAATTAGTTTGTAATTTCGTTGACTAAAGCTAAACAGCTGCCAATGACCTTATTTTTTTTAATGTTCCACATGATCTACGAAATAAAAAATCAGAGTCTATGTAATAATTGTGGTTGCGAGAGTTTTTGGCGGGATTTTTTCGAGTGTAGTTCAGCGGCTGTTAATATTATTTGCAAATTGATTCCTAGTGGATATTGTGATATTAAATTGGTGTAGTTTTATGTCTCAACTGTCTACGCAACTGATCAATCTGTGAAAGCATTGACAGAAGCGATCTCGAGATAGTACTTCCCGCAAAGCTTACTGACAATTAAGGCTTACTGGGAAGGCTGACTTGATACAATTTGCTGCCAAATACTCCAAAAAACATTAGAATCTGTTGCATCCGCATTCTAATGCATACTAAAGAATTCAAGAAGGATATTATGCACTGAACACGAGGCGGTATGGTCTAAGACCTTAGCTTGCCCGAATAGGGCGAAGCAAAAAAAAAAAATTGGGTTTTTGGCGGGATTTTTTCGAGTGAACTTCAGCGGCTGTTAATATTATTTGCAAATTGATTCCTAGTGGATATTGTGATATAAAAGTGGTGTAGTTTTGTGTCTCAACTGTCTACGCAACTGGACAATATGTGAAATCATTGACAGAAGCGATCTCGGGATAGTGGAGCGGAGAATTTTATTGTAGTATTGACTACCTCCGCAAAGCTTACTGGGAAGGCTGACTCGATACAATTTGCTTCCAAATACTCCAAAAAACATTAGAATATGTTACATCCGCATTCTAATGTTACTAATGAATTCAAGAAAAATACTGATGACTAGGCAGCATGGTCTCAGACCTTAGCCTGTTCCGTAAGGAACAAACAAAAAAAAAAAAAAAAAAAAATTGTTGTTGCCATAGTTACACTACTCTTATTCCGACCTTAAACTAGCTGGCACCATGGTTTAACTTTTAGTCCGAGACTAGTGTCAGATTAGTATAATCCCTCCTTATTCCGTGTTTATTAATACGGTTTTTTTTTTAGTACCAACCTAATACTTGGAACAAAGTTATTCTTACCTTAGTCCACGTTTATTAATAAGACGGTAAACGTTTTGACTAAGCAAAAGTTCTCAAAGTGTGCCGCAGTATATCAAATTACACGCTCAGATGTTCCTCTTAAGTGACACAAAATACTTCCCCAAAACATTTACCTGCCACTGTTAGTAGACTAAAAGCTTTGATGGCAGTTTTATGACGTCACAAGAATAATCTAAGCGATTAAATCCTGGAGAGCGATGAGTGGTCGTTACTTTTTTATGGCTCCATGAAACAGCTGACTTGAGATTTGCACAGATTGTAAAGAACGATATGAATCAGCGGCGTTGGCAGACTGCAACTTTTTCTACACTGTGGTTTTAGCTTTGCTGACCATAAATAAACTGCCTTCTATAAATCTACGTCAATCATGAGAAGGTCAAAGTTTAATAGAAATTAGACAAGTTTGTTTGTGATATGGTCTAAAGTTAGAAAAGTTTATGAACGTTGGTAATTTTCTTGCAGTCTGAACCCTGGTCAAATCTTATTAAAACCTCGTTACAATTCTTTTTGTCGCTTCTACACGATATAATAGCAACATCATTTCATTTCCTTATTAGCATAAAGATGACTTTCGCAAAGGAAGAGTTTAAAACGAAATTACAGTTGGTTTCCACAGGATTAACTGTCTGCGTCACTAAGTAACTGTAACTGGATCCCGCCTCATCCCACAGTCCATGATAGGGCTATTGTTAATGCAATTTGAAATGGACGACGAATAAATTGAAAAATGGCTCCCGGCCGCTTCTGTAAGCCGTTTGGAGTGATAGTGAATATGAATAAAAGTGTCGTCAAAGCTTTGTAGTGAGGTTTAAAATTTAATTTAATGGTAATCTTGGATAAAATTTTAAGTAGAAGGATGTAACGGTAGCCGTGTTTGCCGTAATAAAATTTGTTGTTTGAATGTTAAAATGTTTACGATCGGTAGTGTTATAGCGGTATTGGAATTGAATCATAGGTAAGTATTTCTCTAGTAACTATGTACTTATAACTGAGTGGAACTAAATTTTATTCTGGGTCTTTTTGCTGTAGCTCTGTAGTTACATGTACTCTAATTTATGTTAAAGTAACTGCAGATAAAAAAAAAAACTAAGTGAAGAATATTAGGTAATCTCAAAAAAAATAGGGCTGTTTAATCTCAACATAGCAGTAATTTTCATAGAAAAAGGCAACAAAAGCAAAAAAACAAACGCGTTCATGGAATTCACACTAAACCCCATTGACAAACCGAAGGCTAAACCCCTTTTACATCACACTGTACGAAGTACATCACTCATCGTTCCAAATTCGAATAGGATAGTTGTGGAATTAGCATTCGACGATCGTCTGCGCGGTTACGATGTTATTCCAAATTTAAACCAAGCTTCCGCCAACGTTACTGAATATGGCTGCCACATTCCGCTAGTGAAGTAACCCATACTCTATAAAGAAAGGTTGGTATATGACACAGAAGGAGTCTTTATTCGCAGTTATTTATTAGGATAGAGATTTTATTTATAATTTCAGTTGTTTTTACCCAATAAATGAGTTCGCATCTTTGAATTTGAAAGCATTGTAGCCAAATAGGCACGCAAAATTTATAAAGTAGAAACGTATGTTTATTTTATTTCTGTAATATGATAAAATAAGTGGATATCCCCTTTACGTATACAGGATAATCCAGCATTACTTAGTCATTGTTTTCCAAAATTGGTAAAAAGCTCTAAATAAAAATGTATTTTGTAATATTCATGTAAAAAATATGAATATCGTCTGTCCCAGTCCTAACTAGATATGAGTATTTTAATAATATACCTACATAAGCTTATTAATCTCATCATGGGATAATCATAACTTTCACTAGACAAACATGTAAAGCTGTCGAGAGTAATTTGGTTCGGCCTTCGAAGTTTAAATTGAAGATGGCAAGGGTACCAACCTACTAATTGCACGCACTACTACGATGCACGCACAAACACTATGAAGGTACGCATTATCGCATCACGCACGTCTTGAACGGTATTCAAATAATTAATGGGTAGAATAAATTCCCATTCTCATAATAAGAGGGTATCTTGAGTTATGATACTAATAAATACCCGGAATATAAATTTGAAATTGGTTAGGTTATTAACGAAATAAACAATAAATGTTCCATATGACGCCCAATCATTGATTATTAAATCAATGCGCCCAATGTACAATTTAATGTAGGAACATCTCCAGCCCCGACCAATGGTCTGATCTTCAAAAAATACAAGTAACAATTTCATACAAGTAAATATCTCTGAAATACAAGGAAAAACAGAGGAAAATAGACAAAGCTATTCAAAATAACAACGTTCATCACAAATAAGCAAAATTAACTACAATGGTAATACTAGAGATCGTAAAGTAACAGGAAATTAACTCAATAGGCGGCAAATTGACAGGTGACGATCTGCTTCCCGCCATTCTTATTAGCTGTCAAACGACATGTCACGAAATAGCGTGTAATCGCCGACGAGCGGAAAACGTTTACGGCTCTGATAGCAGAAATTGGGCTAATTTAAACCTAGACTTTCTTACTCTTGTTATAGAGTCCAATTTCAAATAGAAAACCAGGCCGATAGTGTATTCCACGTTCAAATTCTGTAGAAAAGATATGAACTGAAGTACCTCAATAGAGGTGGAAGTAACGCGTAAAGCAAGTTCTTATCGATATTTATAGCGTAATATTTACTTCTCCGGTTTTGAATTACAATGAAGCACAGGAAATTGAGCTTTCAAAAGACTTCCCACACTCCTTTGAGTTGATATTTATGGTCCAAACAAGAATATTATTAGGAAATGCCTACGATATCCTTAGACTTGGAGTACTTCAGGAGGATAACGTGGGTGCCTCTATTTATTGCAAATTCTAGAGCTGGCAGAATATATAATATAAACTTCTTGGAATCGTGTGAAGAGTGAAGAGTTGGGTTCTTCGGGGAATATTTTCCAAAGAAAATAACAAAATCGTTTAAAAAGTTTACGTTAGTATCAACATGCTAATCAAACATAAGATTCAATGGAATTCAAGGATAGCAAGCAACGTACCTACTGGAAATGTTTACAAGAGTGCGTTCAGAAATAGAAATTGTTCACTGGTTTGATATGCTGAAGTTGTACTACATATATTTAAAGAGCTTAGTGCTCACTCTAAAACCATCATACAAAATGTCACTTATGAAGAATTTTAAGTCATTATTCCTTGAAGAGCTTGCAGTGATTACGCTTTGCAAAACAATTATGATTTATTGGATATATTCCTTAATTAATATAATATTAGATCCAATCATAAAAGATCGGAGAGAGGATAATTATTGAGAATGTTTTTTTTTATAATAGTCTTGCGCTTGACCGTTAGCTCACCTGATGGTAAGCGATGATGTGGTCGACGATCAAGCACGCTTGCCTAGAAGAAACCTATTCAGTCTTGACTAAAGACTTCCAGGTTTTAGGTATCAGGAAACAAAGACGCCGGCAGGGAATACCACTCTTTTGCTGTGCGCATATTAAAAGTATTCCAATAACATTTGGTGCATATGGGTGGGATGGCCATCATGTAAGTACCGATGACGCATCGCCGTAAGTCTTGTAGTCCGATGATGGAACGGGCTAGGAGGAATCAGTTCATACCATTCCAACGCACACTCCCCGAAATGTAACCGATAAAAAACCGACAGGCTGGCAACTCAACGCGCATGTTCAAGGCTCTAGAGTCTGGAGCTGCACTCGATTTGAGAAAAACTCAAATTTTGGAGGAGGAAAAAATAATAAAAAAGTAGGTAGGATCTATCTATCCTCCGGGAACTACAGGCTGGTCCATATTTACTAATAAGCACAAACACACGCAGGCGACTATTTTCCATAAACAAAATGCAGCATCGTTCTAAATATGAACTCTTCAATATCTATTCTACTAGAGATGAGCCAGATATGACAGATAAGTAGGTCCGGATAACCGGCTCAATGGACTCGGCCGGATAAGCGCGCTACCTATTTCTGAAAGTAGGACGCGTGGACTCCTATTGTGTCCATTTTAAATTAATACTATCTAATGGAAAGCTTAATTGGATGGCCATTTAACTACTGAGAAAGAAAGGGTATTTTGTTTGAACGTTGTAAAATTAGATAAAACCGATAAAGGTTACGAGGGTATTTTTGGGTGTTGGGTATTTATGTGGGTTTTGACGGGTTTGTAAAGGTCCGTTTCATTATTATTTTCTGGAAAATTTGATACGGCAGCTTTTATTTATTGTGTGATTTTTAATTGTATTCGTTTTTATGGGTGTGTGATACTAATTTTGAATCTAACCTACACAATTTTTTATTTAAAACCATTAGGTACTAACAAGTACTTTTTTTTTGTACTCAAGGGAATGAATTAAGTACAAAATGAATGAAATTATGTAATATGTAATATTTTTAATATTAATTTCCCAAACTCGTATGACCATATTTCACAATATAGCTAAGTTACTTAATAACGTCACTAAATCCATTGCTGATAATGCCATAAACGGTACAAAAGAGACCATATACGCAAAAACCACAGACAATGTAGAAGAGTTTTTTTTTTAAATTGAATGACTAATGGTATGTTTATTTCGTTCTGAATGATGCGGCCAGTGAGTGAGTCATGTTCGCAGAGTATCCCGATTGTAATGTAACATCATCCCAACACGTGGCTACTACTTAGATCTTTTGAGACTAGACTATATTATATGACGTGTATTGCTCATGTAGATATGGCATGTGCACATGGTAACAGCGAGAGCCGGAATAATTGCCTTGCGTTTTTGATGTGAAAAACAGGAAATTTTAGCAACTGTATATACTTTTATTTATTGCCATTTTTAGGTATAAACATTTTGGTTTTCCTTTTTACCTGTTATAGTACATAGGCTACATAAGTAATCAAGATAATTTTAACTACACGCGAAAAAGTATTTGCCAGATATTTGCTTATTTTGAAAGGATATTACGTAGAGACCTAAATAGGATACCAGTTCCATTGATATTGTCAAACATGACAGTAATAAGCTTCACCAATATTTGCCTATTCAAATAATATATCCGTTTCCCTCCAAACAAGTCAATGACCCCAAAGTTCCGCCCAAATTCGATTGAATAAATCCATAGAGCAATATATTCTGTATATTTCGAGTATCTTACATCTGTGCGAGCTAGTGCAGAGCGCAGGATATAGTGAATTTAATTTAACCGCCACCGTCCGGGCAGGTAGTCGGATATCCGCAGAATGGTCGGACATATCCGAGCTAGTGGTCCACCTCTATTTAGGATGAATACATTACGTATTGATATTAGATTCTTTGAGCAAAAAGAAAAGATGGAAAAGATTTGTTTAGCCCCACAGATGTTTGAAGATATCGCTTATATTTTTTAGGGTTCCGTACCCAAAGGGTAAAAACGGGACCCCTATTACTAAGACTCCGAGGTCCGTCTGTCTGTTTGTCCGTCTGTCACCAGGCTGTATCTCATGAACCGTGATAGCTAGATAGTTGAAATTTTCAAAGATATACTAAAAACAGATTAAAATAAATATTTGAGTGGGGCTCCCATACAGCAAACGTGATCTTTTTGCCGTTTTTGCAATAATGGCACTTGTTTCTTTTATACGACCATATGTCTCAGTCCTACTGCATTTAGTCACCATTACAGAGAACGATCGCATGTGTGAAAAGAAAGTGCATTTATAGTGGTACTTAAAAAAGCTGCAACATGACAATTTAGAAACATTCACACGAGAAAAAGTACAAAGAAAATTATGAGGCAACCTTTAATGTGTTTGTTTTGAAAAATAAAAACGAAAGTTTAAAGCGCACAGCTTTAAGTAGGTACTTACAATAAAATTAATTGTGTAAAAAAATATTACGAAAAGAAACAAAAGAAACTTCAAAACTTCCATCCGATTTAAAATTTTTCTTTATTCAAACTTTGATTCCGTTCGAATTTCGAAAAACTAGGTCGAATCAATACCAAAGCTGTACCATGTTTCAAACAAACAAAATATTTCTATGAGAGAACATCAGCATTCGTAGAATTCGTTCTAGAATTTATTCGTTATTTATAGTGAAATAACAAAGCTTACTCATAGGCGGTGTTATTCTAATAACAATAACTTCTATGAACGTGCTACCTCAAAGTAACAAGTGCTTTTGCTGCGTCATGAACCTATTGAGGTTTACGATTTTACTACTGAACTTTATTGATAACTACAATTTTATTAAAGTACGAATAAACAAACAATTACGTAGAAGTCTGCTGAATATGGGACATCCAAACTTCTATGAGTATATTGCAAATTTCTAATAAGTAAAGGGCAAATAATGTCGATAAATATATTCAGATACACATACAAAAAATACGAATACATTCAGAGCAGGACTCTCCGATTTACAGTCTATTTTAACCTGAGTTTACAGAATTCTTAAGTCTAAACTTAGATCTACACGTTTAATACCAAAGTGCTCAATTACGTACTAGTGGAATCATTATCAAAATAAATCAACGCAGATGTGGTTAGAACAAAGTTATAGTGTGAAAAAAGGAGGATGTTATTTTGGCCCCCCACAGCTTCCAACTATTCACCAAACAATGTTGCCTCTCAAATTACGGTCTCCCTAATTAGCCCCCCAGCTGGTTGTACTCATAACATCACGCGCGAAACAGCGGTATGCAGTTATTATGCCGTCTGTAAGACTGTTAGTATTATATTATCTGTGCTGTGGTATGACTAACACACATGCAGCAGTGTTCGGTGTTCGGAGCTGTCGGAATGACGACACTGCTGACCTCTGACGGGTCAGGCGTTTTTGTTGCGTTTCTTCTTGACGTTTGTAAAGTGGTGTCTGTTTTTTTGGCTTACAGTGTTCGCATTGCAGTTTGAAATTGAGATAAACAGTCATGGTAACGGATAAGGCTTAACACGCACTGCGATTTTTATTCGCGCGAATTTTTTTCCGCACATCTGTGACCTATGGAAATGTATGAAGCTGCATGCACTGCGGAAAAAAAATCGCGCGGAAATAATATCGCAAGAAATCCGTGTTTTGCCACAGAATCGCCCGCACCGCGGCGCGGATAAAATTAGCGCAAATATTTTGAACTCTATGAACAGGTAGAAGGAGACAAAAATCGCGCGAAATTTTATCCGCAGTGCGTGTTAGTTAAATTCAGTACGCGGACAAAAATTCTCGCGAATAAAATTCGCGCGAATTATAATCGCAGTGCGTGCTAAGCCTAAGTGCTCCTCGCAATACGTAAAATCTGGTTGAATCTTATAAGGGAGCGTTTAATTAGCAACAAATGGCCTTAGAGCAAGTTTTTTTTTTAACGTCAATGTCAATTGGTATTGAAATTGTATAAGCGCCGTCTGGTGACAGTAAGAAAAAACCTCTTTTTTGTATAAAAATTGACATAGGAGATCGTTTACGTTCGTTATCACAAGCACACAGATAGCCTCTAAAACAGCAGCCGAATTGCGTAAGTATATTATCCAAAGCAAAAGAATCGATTCTTTCCCAAAACCGATTTTACGTATTGCATATTGATACGTAAAGTCGTTTTTGGGAAGGAATCGATTATTTTGCTTTGGATAATATAATTACGCAATTCGGCTGCAGGACTTAGTGTGAAATACTCCAATAAGATCACCTTTTACAATTTAAACGCATTTTAGCCAAAAACAACCTTCAAATAATGAATTTTATAATACGTAAAAGCCTAAAACTTTAGTTTCTAAAACCTACAGAACCATATAATTTTACAACACATAATCGACAATCCGATCGCTAATCTCGCATCAAAAGTTACTTAATAACAGCGCCACGTAACCTATTGTTTTATAGCATCAGCCGCCATAATGATTGCAACATCTCGTCTATCTGCTAAAAATCTCACGGTTGTCATGCAATTGCAAACAAGGTCGCTAAATAAAATGCTGGGTGACTCGACCGGTTGTAATATATCTGGTCCTGTTTGACCTAGCTGACAAGCTTTGAAATAAATCTGTCTGGGACATCCTCAGCCATAGTAAAAGGATGGTTACAAATTCATCTTGATAAAATGTCTCATAATAAAAAGGTTGTAAATCATGGGACAGATTTTCGTTTAATAAGGAGATACAATAGATAAAACAAACAATCGTCACGAACCACATGTGGATCAAAAGACTGGGAAAAAGGTTCTGAATTTTATGGGAGACCCCAGTCGGAATAAAGTGAGGGGCAATTCTATTGAAGAATTTAATTTAGTACGTCTTTTTTAGGCAACCCTTTATGAGAAATATTCCTATTGAAGAGTGGAATTCGAAAGAGAGGAGCTCGTGGCTAAATAATAACAGCCGCACGGGTCGATCATCAAGGTTAAGCAACGCTTGACAAGGTCGGTCATTGGATGGGTGACCATTTAAACATACCGAGTTTCCTCCGTGCCTCGGAAAGCACGTTAAGCCGTTGTTCCCGGCTGACATTTGAAGATCTTTGATAGTCGTTACAGGTAGTCAGAAGCTTGAGATCTGACACCAGTCTTGCCAAGGGTACCGTGTTACCCAGTTACTGGGTTGTGGAGGTCAGATAGGCAGTCGCTCCATGTAAACTACTACGTGTACTTAGCTGAATCCGGTAAGACTGGAAGCCGACCCCAATATAGTTGGGAAAAAGGCTAGGCAGATGATGATGATGAAGAGTGGAATTCAACAAATGTTCAGATATATAAGTCTATAGCAGCTGTACAGTATATTGATTTTCTCAATGAAGCTTTTAACTATGTAGAAACTAGAAACGCACATCAAAGGGCCGAGACAGCAGAGCTTTGAATATTCAACGCTGAATTTATTTTCAGATTACTTGAAAAGGGTTTACTGAATATTTAACGCGGACTTTCACAGTGCCGTTACAATATTTTGAGATGTAGTTTTCTCATCACTTGTAATAATATTTTCTGAAACATATATTATCATACAGCGATATAATTATACAGGACTGAATATGTTATACTCACAGATAATAATTATCATATATGGGTAAAATTTGTAAGATGCAATATGAAAGATGAAACGTATGTCTGCTTGCCGAGTAATATATACAGGACTTCAGTGATATTGCGAATAGAGACCGTATTTTTTTACAGCTAAGGTAATAACATTTGGTTTGAAAATTCATGTATCTTTTGTGTGCTTTGAAGCAATATGGCGCCTATATTACAGACTTTATGGGATAGGATATAAAGAAATCGCGTAAAAAATCTTTTGCTGTTATAGTGTTCTAAAATATAAGTATGGTTAACAATATTTCTGGCTCGTATACCTCTGCATAACTTTTCGGGGAATACTGGTGTAATGTTAAGTTATATTTCATCAATGAGCCTAATGAGTTCGACTTGCTGTTTGATTGATGAACCACATACCTAACTAAACATTTTGACTTTTGCTCCGTTTATACCATTAAAGATTACGTTGATGACAAAAAGGCTTGGGATTGAGCTGCCCCAATTAAAAATTAATATTGATTTTTATATTTTCCACCGTGAATTTTGTTTTTTTTTGGTTTTCTTGCAATGACAAGAATATTTACTTTTTAAGTATTATATTATTTTATTTTAATTATTGTGAATGTGAAGACTATGTGGACAATTTTTTATTTTTTATTTATCTTAGTTTTTAATCGTGGTCTGGCATATTGAGTAGTTTTGCGGCCTACCGGAATGTCCTTTCTTTGGTATTGTTCGTCGAATCGTTGAGCTCCTTAAATTCTGTGTTGAGCTGCTCGGTTATTGACAAATGCGTGCACTGACTGGACAGATCTACTCAATCTGGCTGGTTCTTTCCTCAAAAGACCATTTCAGACATGGTCTTCACATGATCTAACCAAGATTTTTGTCTGGACTTTAAAAGAGACTGTGACCTCTGAGTTTGTTTCGGCCTTTCTTCTCAGAGTAGTCAGATAGGAAACGCCGACCTCATCTAGTTTTAAAAAATATGATCGACATGTAAAAGTGTTTGTACAAACCAACTTACAGAAATAAATCATTTATCATTTAAAAGGTTATCCGTTTCTACAGGATATTGTATACAATTTTCCTGTTTTTTTATACCAATTATAGGTAGAACGTATACGTACATTTGCAAAACCACAAACCTTTTTATTTGGAGGTCTAATGCCAGCTAATTATTCTCTCACAAATGATTATTGACAGTTCCATTTAGCTAGCGGTGCGCGAGGTCAGATTTAGCGGAGTCGGCCGAGGCCAATAGAAATTTGTTTGAAATTCTCATGAATGGCCAAGAATGTCAATGGCCCTTGGACATTATCCCCGTTATGGTCTTCTGTGTAGTGAAAACAAAGCCCAGTTTCATTTTTGGCCGTGTGACTTACTTGGAAGTAATTGGGGTAACACGATTTAGGCTATTGTGCAACTTTTGTTGTGTTTCTTTTTTGTCGGTCGTTTACTGCATTGGTCATTGAGCAGCTGTTCGAATTGTTTACCTGGTTTTTTAATTTGTATTTATTTTGTCAACATTACCATGTCTGACTATTTAATTACGACGGTTAGTGTAGTAACAAAACCTAAAGTAACCAACCACTTTAGGTTATGTTTAAGATTATTATATCCTAAATGTTAAATCCAACAACGATTGTGTCATCATCAATCAAATTGCATTCTTAGACACAACTTACGACACCACAACTGCGTATAATATCAAGAACGTCTCTTGAATGAACAACATCAACGAGTATCGACTTAATTACACTCAGGGCTCTCGAGACGTTTATATAACCTTAAGGAAATAAAGTGTAATAATGCAGAGGAATTATTCACGACGGCACATAGTGACATCATGTACAATACGATTAGTGTGTCATGGGCAGAAATTACCTAAGTGAGTTCTAGCAGGACCTGTCAGTGAATAGATAACAGTGCAACGGTGCATTCGTATGCCCTCATTTTCCAACTGCGACACCGAGTCACTTCTTGTTTGGAATATATTAAACCCATGGCGTTATTATGTCATGCGTGTTAATAAGTGGCACCAAATTACTGCTGATTGCCGTGAGAAACATTAGAGTAGTTTTTGTAGAACGTAATGCTCCTTGCAATGCCGTAGTATTGTGTTCGATGCGGTAGTGGCGACACAATTCAAAGAATAGGAAGACGTATAGAAAATCTATTGCCGTGTGATTACAATAGGGCTTCTGTTATTATATTTCTTTAGGAGTGGCACAAAACGCTTGTGTAGGTGTAATTCAATGCTTAGCGATAGACGAGACCTTTCTGTGCAATTCTTATGCGCGTTTACCTAACAGCTGAGACATGCCATTTTTACTTTGATTATTTGATTTGTTGTTGGTTATATAACGAGTCTTGTTTGTCTTGTGCTGACGCTTTACTGGCTTTACGATCTAATTCCAGAAGTCGCTGTTATCCGCTCCCTTTGTTATCTTATCTTAGCTCGGTAGCTTCATGTATCTACTTTGCGTCATTATCTCGGCGGCGGAAGGGGTGATGGATTGCGGAAGGAAACACGTAGACGAGAAGTTATTGATGGACGAAAATCGATTAGTGAGCGCGCTGTTGCTGATATTCATTGTCAGCGCGTGTCATACTTTGATACATTTACATGGAGTACGCCCACCGTTGTTATTGCGACGGATATGGAGTGCGAACATAATGCCTAGCGACAGTACAGAGATGTGCGCACTTTCACCTCCGCCCCGTCGAATGTATCGCGTGTGATCCGAGCGATCCGACCCGCATAGTGGCGTAATGTCCCCCCGGGGATAGTGGCCGCTGGTAATTTATTACTCAGTTAACGGACTTGATGCATTGTGCTTATTAAGTCGATTAGACGACGTTAGAACCTAGTACAGAGCTGATTTTGTGAGCGACGTTCAATGGAAGATCGAGGACGGTTTCTAAGCTTGGCTGGCCTACATCCCTGTGGTGTCAGCAGCACGTACCGACATGGTGCCTGACATTATCTACGCTTTCGCCACCCGTATCTAAAGTTCAGCCGAAATACGTGTGTAGTGCAATACATAAAGATGTCATACGGTACATCGGCGAGCCGTTGCGAGGGGAGGCGTCACCGGCCGGTCGTCGCCCGGCATCGATCGCGCTGTTTGTAAACATTGCAGCTTGAGCCGTCGCGTCGCGAAAGATAAGCTGAGGGTGTCAGGTTTAGGGTAATGGCACGGATGGGACTCACCTGTACGATCTGCACGTTGTCCTTGTCGAGCAGGAACTCCATGGACTTGTGCGGGCGCGGAGTGCTCTGGTCCGGCGGCGCGAGCGCGAGCAGAGAGCGCGCGTGCAGCACGGTGCGCTGCGTGTCCACATCCGTCTCCAGCACGCCAGCCGGGGGCGCGGGCGGCGCGCGCGGCCTCGGGGGCTTGTGCGCCACGCCGCCCGCCACCGGGGCGCCCGGGGCCCGCGACACACCCTCCTCCTTCAGCGGGATACGCACATACTGCGGCCCGGCGGCCGGCCCACGCGGTCCCTGCCCCGCATCTGCCGCCGTCGCCGCGCCGTTCGTAGAGGGTCGTACGTTCGCGCCTGCGCCCCTTGTTTTTTTTTCCTTGCGCCCCGAAAATCGGAAGTTCGCGAATCGCGAGAGGAAGCCGGCTATGCGGCTGCGCGGCGCGCGCGCACCCGCTTCCGTCATGGCGGCAGCGCGCTCTGCGGCCGTCGCGCGCGCCTCCGCGCCGCCCCCCTCCACCACTACCACCTCGGCGTCGTCCGCGTCGTCGCTCGCGCTCGTGTCGCTCTCCGTGGTGCTCGCACTCGTCTCTCGCCAGCTCACTTCGGCGACGACCGGCGAGAACGTGACACCCTTGGAGCCCGCGGACACGGAGCGCACCGGGGGCGCGGCGCCGGGCGGGGGCGGCGCCACCAGCTGTAGTGACGCGCGCAGCTCCTCCGGCGTCTCTCTGTGAGGGGTGGCTCGCGCGCGCAGCTCCGGTGTTGATCTCACTCTGGCGTCGCACGATGATCTTAGTGGAGTGGATGTAAAGGCTGGTTCCCTGAGCGGGTCGGGAGAAGGCGTTCTCGGCGGGGAGGGTGAGGGGGAGGGTGGATCGATGCGCCGGCGCAACTCGTCCAGCACGTCGTCCCAAGCACCCCACGAGTCATGTAGTCGTCTCGCGGTCATCACTGACAGTTCGCGGTCGTAGTTTTCACTTTCAGCGAGCGCTCGCCGCGCTGTCTCGTCCAGCCGGCGCGCTGTCGCCTCCATCTCTCGTGCGAAGGCTCGCTCTGACTCGGTGGTGGAATCACTGCCGGCACTAGGTTCCCGCACGGGGGACTCGGTGGGTTGTCGCACGACCACTTCGACCGGGGGTGGTGGTGGGGCTACATTGCGGGGAGACCGCGGGGGCGCCCGGGGGGGCGGCGGCGGGGGTGGCAGGCGCGGTCGCCGCGGCCCCCCCCGGTAGTCCAGCGCGGTGAGGTCGGCCACGCTGACGGTGAGGCTGTCGGATACCTCGAAGGTCTGACGGAAGCGCGCGCGGTGCTGCGCGTGGCGGCGCGGCTCGGCGCACACGTCGAGTTCGGCGGGAAGCGAAAGAGCGCGCGCGGCGCGGGGCGGGCGGCGCGCAGCACTGGGCGACGCGGGCGCCGCCAGGCAGGGCAGGCTGCCGGCGGCCGCGCACCGCTCTATTTCGGGCGGGCGGCTCGCTGCGGGAGGGGGCGGGCGGCGCGAGCGCTCGCTGTACCCGCTGTCTTCGCTGAGGTTCTCGGCAGACAAGTGGGTGCGCGGTGCGGCCACGCGTGTGGGCGGCGGGGACGGTGGCGGAGACTCCAGGGAGTCGGGCGAGAGGCTGGGTGAGGCAGGCGCGGCGCAGGACCGCTCCAGCGATTCGAACTGCGCGAGGCTGGAGGAGCGCGAGAGCGAGCCCGAGCTGGCCGGCGAGGTGGCGCGCTCGCGCCGCCTGCGCTTCGCCGGGCACGCCCACTCGCGCTCCGACTCGCTGTCGCACTCCGACCCTGGTGGAAAGAAACTTCGTAAAACACTGAACACGTTACACTAAAACTCCCGAAACGTGACACGAGCGGCGCGTTGTCGCGTCCAGACGGCGACAATGACAATGACACCGAATAGAAATCAGTAGGTATTCTTTCTACTAGTTGGATATAGTCCAAGAGATATGTAGGATAACATTCAATATACTTGCCAAAGCCAGTCTAGACACAATGAAGGACTCATTCTAATATTTATGTTGTGTAACGTAATTACTCTGGTGTTGTATGTGGAGATACCCTTATGTTCTTTATTAAAGGTAGCGCCATCTATACGTATACACATGAACTATGGGTAAGATACATAGGTTAGCTGTAGCTCTCAAAAGTACCGCTACTGCCAGATAGATGGCGTTGAATGAAATAAATTCCATTCTAATCATTCTTAACTCTTAGCTATAATAAATCTTTTCTTATTTTATTTTAATGTAAAAAATAAATAAATACATAATTACCTTGAGTCCCACGAACATGGATGACGGAATCTGCATCTGAATCTGAAAGCCATGTTGCGGCAGAAGAACGTTCGGAGCGCAAGTCATCGCTCGTTTCCTCGACTATCGTTTCGAGGTATAAAGCGTGAGTGCTACCATTGTCACCTGTGGAAAGAAATAAATTTAATTATTAAAATTATACGAGATCACAACTACATATAACTAAAAGAATTACCATAGTTTTCCCACTATGCTTTGACATTTTATTTTCATTAACTACTTGATACTAGATGGCGCTGTGCGTCATTATATTTATTAACTTCAAGATATTTGTTGTTCCATTGTTCTCTACATTTTCTATTACGTGTGTAAAATGTTTTTGTTGACATTCAAACTTCAAACATTATTCTGAAAAAACAATAGTAAATCCACCATTGTACGTTAAGTTAGGTATTTATATAGTTTTTATTTAAAGTTATGTGGAGCATTTTCATGCTCCAATTCGATTCTGCACAAGTAAAATAGCAATACCGTTGTGTAAAAACATACCTTATCGGTGTTCACAATAGGTATTTACTGTGCTTTTAAATACAGTCATAATCTTGAATATTTGTGCCCGCTTTCAGTAATACTAGTCAATATCGAAATTAACGCCTAAACTTGATCCACATTGCGGTTTTATTTAGGCATTAATTTTGAAGTAAACAGAAATTGTTCATAAAAATTGAAGTCACAATCTAAGTACTATTAGACTAAATTTCCAGTAGGTATTTTACAGTGGCATGAAAACATTACAATATTAAAGCTAGTATTATACTTATTATCTGTGACAATAATAACCAAATCAGTTTAAACTCAGAATCATTAACATAACAATTAAATAACAAGAATGGTCTTACAAAAGATTTGCCGAGCATCATCTGTGTGACAATCAGAATTACTTCTGTACAGTCTGAAATGGTTAAACAACAATGGTCTTCTAATACTCATACTTTAAACCTAACTGCAATTTTATTTAGTGTGTAAGCACGTGTAAGTATAATAGTAAAATTTTTAGTAGTAAAGTAAATTTCGCGTGCTTTATGTTTTTTAATTCGAATATGTTGTGATAATGATAACTATTTAATATTTAAATAATAATTTTTAATATTTTTAAATATGTCCTAGAACCAAAAATTCGAAGACATGTGACATCCACCAATCCGCACTGGGCCCGCGTGGTCCTATACCACAGATAATATAATACTACAGTGCAGTGCATCTCTGGAACTCTCTTCCACACTCCCTACGCGATAGTTTTTCTCTCGATGTCTTTAAGAGGAAAATTAAGGAGCATATCCTTTCAATGCAATTAATTATTTATGTATTTGTCTTTATAAACGTAACTAGTTTCATCTTACTATATAGGTATATATATTATTGTATAGTATACTGATTACTGCCCTCTAGGATGATCTGTATGACTCAAAGGTTTGTTGGAAGAAAACTCCATTTGGAGGTAAGCTCGTGTGTACATAATTATAATGTGGTGTGACGCGGTGAACGCGGAGTACGTTATTTACATATACTCCTACATTATGTTACAGAATAAAAGATACATACATATATATTATTTCTCTATTCATGCCGTAACTATATATGCTAAGCTATAAACCCGTAGTTTAGCTGTGATATTAATTTCTCGCATAAAATTATAATAATAAGTACGTACTTAGGTATGTGTTAGACTACAATAGAACTTTCTCTCGTTGCTTCATTGGATGATGTAATGTTACTGACTGATACGAAACTCAAGTCATAAAGATATCGTTAATATGGTAGCGCCTAGATAAGTTATATCTATTTGTTAAAATGTCCACCTTATCGATATAGAGATAAGGTTGATAATTAGAGGTTAGGCCAAGGATGTGATTTGTCTGATTGCAATAATTAATTCAATGCGAAAGAAATTACTGACGATATGAAAATCCCACGACGGAAAAAGAAGGGTGTTAAAAGTTTGACGTGTGTTGGTATCTATGTGTTTGTGTATTTGTCTGTGTCATCATAGCTCCTAAAATTTTTGGTTGAAAGGTGACTTTATCGAGAGTGTTCTTAGCTATGTATGATGAAAATCGGTTCAGCCGTTCTAAAGTTATGAGCATTTTACTGTTTGAGTCGGGATGTTTTCGCAAGATATCTTTTGTCATAATTACGTGTTCAATAGATTGTCGATCGAAGCGTGTCTACTACTAGACAAATTATGTAGCATAAATGAAAAATGTGCCGGGGGCTTTTTAAATTTTACTTGTAACAGACATTATTCGAGACAACTTTACACCGATATTTTTGCTTTCATTAGGCATATGCTCAGGTGATGGTATATTTATTTATTTAAATTGAATCCTCGTTTGTTTCCTTATTGTATTCTACATATTGCTATTTTACCCCTGGTTAGATGCGTTCTTTGATCAATGTTAGAACAACCAAGATTATTCCCCCACAATGACATTAAGAATTAGGAAGAGCTTTTAAGTAGGCAGTGAAAAATACTTACAGCTTGCAGTAACTATTAATTACACCAAAAAGTGCTTTTAGCAAGACAATGAAATTAGCATTAGCTACCTATTCATCATTAACTAGCATGCTATAAATAAAATATATTAAGACGACGACTAACGCCAACGACCTTGAGGAAACAAAACGCGCACCCGTTTCACGCCCGCGCGAACCAAAATTTAGTAGTTTTTTGTACTTTCCTTATTATTCTATGACTTTAAAAAAAAAACCTCAGATCAAAATGTAGATAATTAAATTATCTTTGAGATGGTTTTGATTTCATTAAAATTCGCCCAGCGGTTTTGGTGTGATTGTCGTGTTTTTATCCGTTTTAGACATAACTTTACAAATTAATTACACTATGTTATACAAATAAAACTCAAAATTTGCTTAGATCAAATTATTAAGAGAATAGTCTCATATAACATATATTTTTTTCAAAGAATTACGACTAACCATTTAGACGTGATTCTCATTATAAAATCGGCTACTCAAGGGAATCGGCGCCTTAAAGCTTCTGAAAAGTTATCAAAAGTTTTATAAGAAGCGAGACATTTATCATCAGATAAATTAAAAAAGAAACAATTGGCGGTCTAGACAATGGTCTAGAATCTAGATTGAGTGAATCGTTTTTGTAGTAAAAAGTAATCGTAGCAGTTAATAGAGTTCTTTAATTGAACAGTTAGCGATTGAGCGGTAAATGTAGACGTTTTGTTTTAAGTGATGACACAAATGTTGAGGCTATCCAGCTGCTAGATAATACTGAGTTAGTGCGTAGGCTAAAAAGAAACTAAACCTTTTGAATTAGTGTAGTGTACAAAGTGAATGAATAATAGGGACAACGCTGTGCTATACATATAACACATGAACATAGTGTTTTTATACATTATTCTGACTCTAAGAAAGTGCTACGGGCTTGTGTAAAAGTGCAAATGGACACTATTCTTAGTTTTAACATAATCTATCACGTAACTTTTTAAGTTAGAGTTAAATTGCTTATTAGGCTACGATCTAGTCTTTTAGGCTAGATCGTAATTAATTATTAAGAATTTTGTTCTTACTAATAAAGTAAAATAAAAATAAATAAAAAGTTGTGTTGACACTAATTAGAAAGAGCATTGCTTTAGCGCGTCGTTTTTTCTCAGTTCTGTCATTGGCAGCCTGTAAATGAAGTTTTTCTGCTATAGTTTATGTCAATCTTTGTATTCATGGGGTGAACCAAAGAAACAATAGACTATGTAGAACAGGGGTCACCAAATACTTTCAATTGGGGCCCGTATTTTAAAATAATATGACCGTCGCTGTCCGCCTAAAATTATTCGTTTTTTCATTGCAATATAAAGTTAAAGTAACTCCAATTTAAAATTTATTTTAATGAATTCTCACTGTACAATTTAAAATGTTTTTCTGTAACAAATACCTAAACGTATTCTTGCGCTGATGTAGATGCAAAACAGGGCTAACATGTCAGCAAATTTTAAAAAGATAATTCAGGTGCGTGGTGTTTTCACGGCGTTAGTTTAAAAAAACCTAAAATCGTTCTTTTTTATTTTTTATTTATCGATAGGCTCGCGTTTGACCACTATCTCGCCTGAAGGTAAGCGATGATGTCGTCGACGGTACCTGAAGAAGAAAGTAACCTATTCACTCTTGACTTAAAGACCCCAAGGCTGTAGCTATCAGGAAACAAAGATTGCGGGCAGAAAATTCCACTCCTTAGCTGTGCGTACAATGAAAGTATTCGCAAAACGCTTTGTACGTATGGGTGGGATGTCCACCAAGTACCGGTGGCGCATTGCCGTACGTCTTGTTGTCCGGTGGAGGAAAGGGCTAGGCGGGTTCAAAGTTATCATCAAAGTTGCCCCAGATCTCAATGTAACCCCGTTCCGTTCTGTAAAAGTAGGCTCGTATAAGACCGTCATCTGCCTGCAATTAGATATGAAGTAGGTCATAAGTAGGATACAGAATTTGTTATCAACATAGGTAACTATTCACTATTCCGGTTTGTCTTAAACATAACAAAGATCAGGGGGGTGACCATAAGCTCTTAGAGCGGTATCAATTTGAGATCAAATAAGGGACAGATGTATATGACTTGTATAAATCTGTCACTTACTCGATCTCAAATTGATACCGCTCTAAGAGCTTATGGTCACCCCCCAGGAGATCTTCGCGAGGTCACTGTCGTAAAACGAACCAGTATTATGCATTATTAACACAAAAACTAAAACTTTTGGCTTGTTCAACAATAACCAGTTTTTTTTTTGGAATTTGGCCGTATCACGAAAACTGTGTTAAACTGCCTCAAAGGTCTAGTGGGGTTCGATGCCTGAGTCGGGCAAAATTTTATTGGCTTTAAGCCATCTGAAACTAATCAGTAGCATCCCGGAGCCTCATGCCCATTTATTTCTAATTAAAAAAAAAAAAAAACAGCACATTTTTATTTCATACTACATAATTTATCTAGTAGTGGACATGCACGCTTTGATCGACAATTTATTGAATACGTAATTATGACACGATATCTTGCGAAATCACGCCGATTCAAACAGTAAAACGCCCATAACTTTAGTACGGCTAAACACACTCGAGAAAATCACCTTTCAAACAAAAATCAACGAAATCAAAATCGGTTCTTCCGTTTAGGAGCTATGATGCCACAGACAGATACACAAATACAGAAACGTAAACACCCCTCTTTTTCCGTCAGAGGTTAAACATATGGTTGATGACAATAACCTCGCCCCTTTTCAAATGGGGCTAAAACATAAATGGAGAAATAGATCCTCTGCTAATCCTCTGATTATACTTGCATGGTGTTCTGTTTATACCATAGAAATATTGTTTATTATATCTATGGTTTATACTATTAACTTTTCAATTTATGATATCGCTGTGAATCTGTGGTAGCATAAATTGTCAATATTGGCAATATGTCCACTAAAATCCATACTTATTGACGAGTCGCCCGATCGGTCGAGATACCTAAAAATTTGCCATACCTACATTCGTTTTCTTATAGTCAAAAATATTATCGTATTTTAACCTGAACATGCTTGAACTCTAAAAATACCTAGAATGTTTATCGCTCATACATAAAGGTCAAGAACTATAAATTGGGTGTGTTTAAGCTTGTACACATAAAAATTATGTAACACATAATTAAGAGCTCCGTTATGTACTGAGCACCTAATTATGATCGCTGATAAATTACATCTGAATGTAAACATTTATAATTACACGTGTACGTAAATAATGTCCACGATAAAAAAAAATAAGTGCAGTCAACCGCACTTAATTGGTAACAATTTAACTATGAAAAAGGGCGATTTTCGTGGCGACGTAGTCGGGTCGTAGAATAGCGAATAAGGCCGTAGCTGCGTAGGCGCGTAGTAGCGTTGCCGAGAAAATCCGTAGCAGCGAAGTCGCGTAGACAAATAAAAACATAGCTGCGTAGTCGCGTAGCTGAATAAAACCATAGCTGCGTAGTGGCGTAGCCGCGTATTATTATTTCATCATCTTTCTCCCTTAGGCTCTTATTAATTGGGGTTGGAGTAATACGTTTTCCTCTTCCATTCTGTCCTGACAACCGTCACGCTATCACTGTATCCCTATTCTTTCAAATAGTATAATCTAATTTACGTGTAATTTTAATAGATATGTTAATTAGGAACAAGGCAGCACATGTCAGGTCGGGGTTATCGCCCGGCAGGTGGCCAGCTGAGCGTCAGTGCGGGCAGTCGGCCACGGAACTACGCTTGTCTGCTCAGAGTTCACTAGTTGTTGTTAGGTCTAATAAGCGCCGTTTAGTGGAAATTTGGCGTGAACGACGTTTTTTGTGTAACCTTGTTTAACTCGAGTAGCTGAAGAAATATACAGGTTGACTTTCAATTCGTTTAAACTACTGGTAAGAAGCCTTTAAAGCCATTTCGGCTTAATCGGGATGTACCAGCATGAAAGAGGGTCCCGGAAAGTGTTGTGACAGCTCCCACACTGAACTGCAACAAGAGAGGATGGGACAGACTAGGCAATTATCTCTAAGCTAATAGATCAACTATATAGCTGAGACCATTCTGAAGTAGTTGCGCGGTACGGAAGGGGTGTATTTATTAATTTATTAAAACTTTATGCAACATATAAGTATTTAGGCGGACTTAGTGTCGCAGTCCTGACCTGTCAGTCGATAGTTCGCTGATGGATGTCATCATCTCTTTTGCTACCATATGAATAATAGGAAATGCGGTTGCAGATATCCGACTGAATATCCTCAGTAAAAGTCGTAATTCGAGGTTTGGCTCTCGCCTATTTCCTCCTACAACATTGGACCAATTTAAAAGATATTCCATAAACTGAAAATGAGAGATATATACTATGCCCCCGTGTTTTACTTTTTGATGATACATTATCTTTAGAAGCACTAGAACCCTCAAAAATGCTCAAAATTGCGCTGTCAACAGCGGCTTAGTGTACGAATTTGACAAATATAAATGAAAAATGAAAAACATAGAGGCTTAATATACATCATTCTTTTCCAGTTTACGGAATATCTTTTAAATTGGTCCAATACTGGAGGAGGAAATAGGCGAGAGCCAAACCTCGAATTATGACTTTTTACTAAGGAAATTGGGTCGGAGCTCTTTGCCCACATTTCCTCTGAAGCAGTTGGCCTATAAGCACGTTATGTCTAATTGTTTACAATATGAAGGGAACAGCTGATTTTATTTCGCGATTACAGATTAAGTCTTCTAGCAAAAGTTCATATCATGAATACTTTTACCCCTGAAAGATTGACAACTAATTAAAAATCACCGAGTATTTGTTTGGTTTATTTAGTGTACTTATTGGTCGATGTAATTACGAGTGTATGACATCATACTGTTATCTGTTAACACTAATCTGTCTGCAAAGTTGTAGGTAACAGGGGGGTGACCATAAGCTCTTAGAGCGGTATCAATTAGAGATCGAGTAAGTAACAGATGTACACACGTCAGATACATCTGTCTCTTATTCGATCTCAAATTGATACCGCTCTAAGTATCTGGTACCTATTTTATTATGACGTCAGCGTAGCGGTCTCACTGAGGTATGGCAAGTACAGATACAGTCAAATCAAATGGCGGCTCGAAACACTCCTCGAGTAGCTGCTGTAGCGAATTCATGTCCCAATCACGACAGTGGGACGGGAGTGAGAGGTGGAGGTCTATGCAGTGAAAATCGAACATCACAGAAGTCATTAAGTTTGCATCGACCTATTACTTGTTATCGTTCTAGGTATATACGTATGTCACAAACTTTGAATCAAAATTACAATTTGTCGTCACTACAATCTGCAGAATGATCCAAGGTAGGTACACCTGTTTCTAAATTATGCAAGAGTATCAGTTGTACCTACCTATCTGCTAGCTAAGTATCAAGAATATTATAATAGTTGAATTAGCCAAGATTGTACGTAAACCTACAAGCAAATACTATACAGTATATATAACAGATAACTATAAAGAATTCCAAATACCTACTAAAAATAAAACTGAATGAAAAACGGTCTTGTTTATTTACATTTCGATAAACCATTGAATTTGTACATTTCAAGTGTTTCCTTTGAAGCTAGTGAAAAATGCGTCTTTTCTCGTTAAATATTTACATATTCAAATTCACGTGTTTGTCAAAAACAAATGATCTTGAATTCTTGAGTAAAAATGGCGCTTTTTGTTAAAGGTTGTTCACATGTGACGCGTGCTACGTCTTTGGTTGTTTGATTTGATTTGAGGTGAACAAAAGAGGCAACATATGTCAGTGGTGATAATCTTAATTAAATGAATTCCAACTTAAGTGAAGTGTCCATGTGAAGATTGAATCCAACACAATCTGCACCACAAGTCACAATAACTGGAAACAAAAAAAACCGGCCAAATGCGAGTCGGACTCAAGCACGAAGGGTTCCGTACCATTTTCACAAAAAATGGGTAAAATCACGTTTGTTGTATGGGAGCCCCACTTAAATATTTATTTTATTCTGTTTTTAGTATTTGTTGTTATAGCGGCAACTTAAATACATAATCTGTGAAAATTTCAACTGCCCCGCTATCACGGTTCATGAGATGCAGCTTAGTGACAGACGGACAGACAGACAGACGGATCGCGGAGTCTTAGTAATAGGGTCCCGTTTTGAACCTTTGGGTACGGAACCCTAAAAAACTACTAGAACTGGAGGTTTACTCACCTACTACGCTCGATACTGGCAAGAGTAACAACTTTCCTAGGCATACAATAATTAAAAAAAAAAACAGCATAGATAATTTGGAAAAACCCGAAGCAAACCGCTAATTGCATATTAATTGGCACAAAGAAAGAGTCTGCCAAAAGAACATAGAAATATATTCTGGCTTTTGATCCCATTCAAAAAAGATTCCCATCTTAAAGACATGAGCTTAAAGAAAAAATATACATGCCATGGCCCATGTTTCCTTCCAACTGGCTTCAGATAAAAAGATTTCCGTCAGTACGCCCAATAGCATCAGTACCAATTAAATGGTAACCCATTCATAATTCACAGCACAATGCCTGGGAAGCCACACAGAACCTCGGGTCACAATACCATTCTGGGTCAAACGTGTACCGGGCAGAAGTCCACCTGGCGGACACATGTTATAACGGTCGGCCCTAGGGTCCGACGCACGTTGCGTGCGGAATCCGTAATAGCCGCAGAGCACGGAGACGTCAAATACGGCACTAGACCCTTGTCCAGAGTGAATGCGCTGTGATTACAATATAATATTATGATATAACTAGCTGAGCCCGCGGCTTCGCTCCCGTCATCTGTCTGCCAACCCTACCCTACTTGCCTTCCTGCCTACCCTACTTACCTACCTACCAATTTTTTTTCAATAGTCATCATTCTTTCTCGGAGAATTTTAACATCGCCATTCAGAAAATGACTTCAAATGCACAACGCCATCTATCGAATATCTAGTTCAACTGTCCGAGTATCCGAATTGGGTGTGTTGTGATCATTTTACTTCATGAACACTTTAAATTCATATAACTTTTGATAGAGTGAACCGATTGCGATGAAACAAAAACTAAGGAATTCAATATTTATGTGTAAAAGTTATTTACATTGGTTTCGTACATTTCACGTGATGCGTGCACAAATAAACAGACAAATAGACAAAAATGCCGGAAATAGGTTCTGTTGGTTATCCTTTAACACCCTGGCTATTTTTTTTGGAAATATTTTCGATGTACATAAATTTCCTTTTCTACAGATTTATTATATGTATTGATATTGATTGATATGGCGACAGCTTAACAGACACTTCTTGAGCTGGCTACGCGGTAGAGGAGGTAAAAGTGACCGCTTAGGACGGCCTTCAGGGCAGGTGGATTGCAATTACGAGTCGTTCAAGCAGGCAGTTGATGCTCGAAGTGTTAACTCAGGGTAAAACAATAGACGATTGCTTCCTAACGAGCAGGCAAACGTTGCCGGCGGTTTCATATGTTTGATACTAAGATAGACTATGCCTGTGACAGCTGTAACTTGCGCTCAGTGCATCTTACGTGGTGGTATATTAAGGCCGTACCGTGACCAAAAAATCAGCATGCGATATGAGCATTCCTATTGGCCTAGCGGCACTGGTGGCGCATGAATTACAGTAGTGAATACGCCCAGATTTTAGAATAAAATCTATATAAAATCGAATATTGGTCTTATGAAAAAAATTAAACTTACAAAATGTTCGTTATCAAATTGTCTATCTATTAGTGTTAGTATAAAAATAATTAATGAACACTTTACGAGGAGATGCATGCTATCAATAATTATTTCACATTTTTATGGTTTTGTTGAAAGGAGATTAGTGAAACATATACCTCTTTAAAAAAAAGTGTACTACCATTTTAGATTCATCATTATGTAGAAATTTAATGTATTTAAATTGATATTTCTTTTTAAATAAAGAGTAGATAGCTCTTAAAAACTGCACAAAAACGACTAGGCGCGGCGTTTTGCTCAGGGAGGCGCCTTAATAGCATCTTGAGTCGCTGATTCCGTACTCTTTTCGCCGACTACCCAAGATACGAGCATGTCTCAGTTTGGGAGTCGTTGTCTTAGATTAAAATGACTCTGTACATGTACCTCACTAACATAGATGAAAAAGTTGTAACGCTTTTGTACTTTTTGAAGAATAAATTTATTATTATTATTATTACTCTATGGTAATACTGTACCGAAAGCGCAAATCACGTGATAGACATAACCGGCCAGTAAGTGGGAATTGGGTAAATCTGTGTTCTGTTTTATATTCAGCCAATCGCACGTATTTAGAACACGCGATTTAAGTGTAGTGCAGCTATTGAAGTGCGTAATGTTATGATTATGACTCGTTTGAAGCAGGAGTGGGTTAATAGAAAGTATTCTACCGGGATTATCGTGAGAACAAGACTTTGTCGATTCATTGAATGATCATTTTCTACAGAAAAATACCTTCGTCACCTTACCAGAAGAGTTGTTGAATCTCTTTCTTGAGCGTTGTCGTCATTTTTAAAATGACAACAACGCTCTGGAATTCGAAAACAATTTCAACCTTTTCATTTACCAGATTTTAAGCCTATTTATCAACGGATTAAATACAAATTCAAGATTAATAAATCTCAGTTTATTGCAAGTCTAAACTAACCAATAGTGGAACGGACAAGGCCTAGTTGCCATAAATTGGACCGCCAATATCATAAGAACCGGTTTTCGATTATGTACGGTTTTTTGTTTCGATTCGTTATTTGGTGCGCGCTAAGGTATAGTTCGTCGACATCGATCGATGATAGTCATGTGTGATACCCACTGACTTATAAACCTATGGACTTGCCATACCTACGAAATTAGCGTGCATACCTACAAACATCGGGCAATTAAGATGGCTGCCCATTTGCACTGACTTATAACCTCAATGGCCCATTTGCAACTGTTTGACAGCACAACTACACAGATAAACGTATATATACGGTACACAACTACCAATTTTTTCGGCAATCAACATGGCGACCGGTCACGCTTAGACATAATTTTGACGTCACTCAAAAGTGTTACCAAGTTTAGTCCTTGACAAACATTTAGATGTCTCTCTTTTCATATGCAGCTCTTGGTTAGTTAAAAAGAGACAAAACGCTTTTCAACATGCGTGTGTCGATAATATAGATATTTGTATAACTATTCTTCATATAGTAGAATATGCCGTCACCATAGTTTTCCTACCTCATTGGTGATACCGCACTATCGATAGGCATAGTGCAAGCAAATAACAGTATTACAATTCCGTATATAGAGTTCATTTGCACTGAGTTCACAGTCAAACGACCCAATGAGATTGTTCATATTTTAACACAGAGTTGCAAATAAGCAAGCGACCCGTCCAATGGTAAGTTCATTCGCCGCCTATGGATAGCTGCAATGCCAGGAGTGCTACAAGTGACTTGCCTACCTGTTTCAAGAATACTCTCTTCAATTTTTGTTTGAATCATGGATGGCTTGTTCTTAGCTCCTCTCAAAAACTGCAGGATATTAGTTTTTATTTATTTAAAACTTCATGAAACATACAGGTTTACGGACTTAATGCCTAAGGCATTCTCTACCAGTCAACCAAGGGTGGTGGAGAGATAACATGGCAGGAGCATAAAAAAAATAAAATTAAGTCGTTGTCAACGTTTAGTATCAAACCACTATGAAGCAAATTATTTAGTCCAATACACAGTTTAAAAAAAACCGTCCAAGTGCGAGTCGGACTCGAGCACGAAGGGTTCCGTACCATTATCGCAAAAAACAGCAAAAAACACGTTTGTTGTATGGGAGCCCCACTTAAATATTTATTTTATTATTTTTTTAGTATTTGTTGTTATAGCGGCAACAGAAATACATCATCTGTGAAAATTTCAACTGTCTAGCTATCACCGTTCATGAGATACAGCCTGGTGACAGACGGACAGACAGACGGATCGCGGAGTCTTAGTAATAGGGTCCCGTTTTTACCCTTTGGGTACGGAACCCTAAAAAGTAGAAGATTGTTAAGTAGGCACTTATAAGCACAGATATTAAAGTAGTTATACATATGTAAAGTTTCTTCGTTGCAGTTGGCACAAAACTGATAAAATAATTACAAACAGCATTGGGAAACAGACTGTCAACAAATCAAGTATATCTATAGTAATCATAGACACATTATAATCACAGCTTGCCTAGCACCTAATAGATTAGATTTAATACTTAAATAGTTCTTTGAATATAAAGACAATATACAACATATCTTTAATTATGTGTTTAACTTCTGTGTGATTAGATTAGAATTGCTGATCGACAATGGCGTTAAATGCGCCAAATTATATCAGCGAAATTAAATTATATAAATCCCTGGATTTTCTACGAATAATCACTTTGAATGAAGATAATAAAGATTGAGATAATTATCATGGCTTTCGGCTTATGTGACGTCAAACATTTATTTATATGTTTGCAATTATCATAAGTACTTACTTACCAAAGTGTCTCAAGACAAAAGTCTATGGCCAGTGTGTGTTGCCAGTGATGACATATGGCTCTGAGACGTGGTCGCTTACAATGGGCCTCATCAGAAAACTTACAGTCAATGAAGGGCAACGGAGAGGACTATGCTCGGCGTTTCCTTGAGTGATCGAATCAGAAATGTAGAGATCCGTAAGAGAAGACCAGGGTTACCGACATAGTCCGAAGAATTGCAAATCTTAAGTGGCAGTGGGCAGGGCACATTGCTCGCAGAACGGATGGCCGATGGGGCAGAAAGGTTCTGGAGTGGTGACCGCGAACCGGAAGATGTTGCGTTGGAAGGCCTCCCACCAGGTGGACCGATTACCTGGTGAAGGTTGCGAGGACCCGCTGGTTGCGGGTTACGCACGGGACCGGTCAATGTGGCGACGTTGGGGGAGGCCTACGTCTTTCGGCTGATATGATGCTGATGATGATGAATTATAATAAAAACATTGATTAATCTAGTTTTAATCATGATTTTTGATTAATTAGATATTTTGTTTGTTTGGCTTTCGAACAGCCTTTCACTTCACATAGGTAATTTAACAAGAACAGATAAAAATATATAATGCATGCACTTTTTATTAAACTGTTGTTATAAAACAATTAAAATGACGGAAATAGTCAAACTGTTCGATTATCGAGTACACAATAAATTGCTTTATATAAATTCCGAATATCCAGGAACACTTGCAACATAGTTATCCCGAACGTTTCATTTCTCTAAACATGTTAATATGTATTTTCTTTACTAATCTAATTATCATTGAATCAGACGAAACAAGTCTATTGCTAGATAAAGCTAGGACTCCTCAAATTGTCCCTAGAAGATTGAATTGTCCGCATCCAGCAGTGTACCTTGTGCTTTACAGACAGGTTATCCACGTTATAAATTTCGTACGAAAAATCTTTTAAATATTGCACTTTGCACTTCTCCTCTTCACCTTCACAGTGTACTGAAACAGGTTCCGTTCCAGTTCGGCGGAACCTTCGCTCAGTGATTAGTTCACGACTCGAACAGGATGCATGTCGATCATTGAACATCAGCTTGTATGATGCATTATACTCACACATGCAGCCGTCACGCCTGGCGGTTTCCGAAGGGAATCTGCAGTGCTTTTATATGAGTGAATAGGGCGTAACTACATCAATATTAGTAAAAAATCGTTTGTGTATTCTTCTTAGCAAACCCTTTCATTTGATGCCCATATCATGGCAGTGCACAAAAAATAACTAGTCCGCCATCTTGGGCTGTCCGCCATATTGGATTTAGAATGACGCCACTTAGCTAACCATGCATTGTCATCTAAACTAAACGTGTATGCAAAATTTAATCTTTATCGGTAGAGGACAACTGCTTTAAAATTCAGTTGGAACATTTGACCCGAATACACTTACGTACATACATACATTGCAAGTTAAATAAAAGCTTTTAAAAAGTGGTAAAATTGTTTGGAGATAACCTCTGATAGGACAGGTCTGATTTATTTCACTAATAGTTAGCTAAATTATAGCTAAATGTTTTTTTAATACTAGAATGAGCGACGGGAGCAAAGCAAGTATATATAAGGTTTCATGAGATGTCTATCTGTTTTTATAGGGCAGCGTGAATTTTATGATATTTTGATCTAGTGATCTGTACTAAAATGCGACTACAGCAAAATTACAAATGCGTTTTTAGATCTAAATTGTAGGTTATATTTTACACACTTGAAGATGACATGTTTGCGAATCTTTTTACGTGCTACGCCTACGACTGCTACGAGGTTTGGCTACGAGTCTACGAAAGATCAAATTATTTTCTCAACTATTTCTATGCTAAAGTAATCTATACTATATATTATTAATATTATAAAGCTGAAGAGTTTGTTTGTTTGTTTGAACGCGCTAAACTCAGGAACTACTGGTTGGAATTGAAAAATTATTTTTGTGTTGGATAGTCCATTTATAGAGGAAGGTTATAGGCTACATAACATCACGCTATGACCAATAGGAGCGGAGCATAAATGAAAAATGTTGCAAAAACGGGAAAATTTATTCATTTTTGAGAACTTCCGTTGCGTGCGCTGCGTAAGCGGTTAAAGTTACGCAACATTCATGTATGTAGGGTAGTTAGGGTAGGGTAGGTAGCTAGCCAATTGATGGGACAGCTAGTCATAGATAATATTGCAGTTTTCTAAACCGCACCTAATTAGGCAGTTATTTAGAAAAGCTCATTCATCACACCAGCGTAAATAATCACACAAAATGGCGTCGTAATTTCGGCTTCAAGAAATGTGAGCCATGTCGCGGTGGTTGGTCACACTCATTATTTCATTGAGTTTGGTACGTTTAGTAATAAACACTAAATACCACACTTTTTGTTATGTTTAAAAGCGGTAATGGTAACGGTGGGGTAATATCTGATACAGGTGGTAATCGAACTGATCATTTTCAACTGGAGTAAGACACAGATTTTAGGTAGGTATTGAAACTCTTAGTATGACTTTTTGAGCAAAACCGACCACGATCGACTTTATCTCTGTCACCTCTAACCTAGACTATAGTGAAGAGCAAACCCATCACAAATAGAAAAAAAAACCTTAGCTTATAGTAAAGTCATCGAAATTATAAAAAAAAAAAATTACTCTTCTATAATTCTCAGTATATTGAAACTTCACTAAGGCTGAAACTGTCACGTTAACAAATACACCTACTTGTCATAATAGAACGTTTGATCGCTTTTCAAAACGTAAAGATTTGTGTACTTCACAGATACAGTCAAGCTGTTTGATTCATGACCCATGCAGCCGATAATTCATTTAAAATCTTCAAAACAACGACACAAAAAAAGACATGGAATATATTAATTAATTTAATTACCTAGCTAATTGAGCTAAAAAAAACCGGCCAAGTGCGAGTTGGACTCGCGCACGAAGGGTTCCGTACTATTATCACAAAAACGGCAAAAAAATCACGTTTGTTGTATAGGAGCCCCACTTAAACATTAATTTTATTCTGTTTTAGTATTTGTTGTTATAGCGGCAACAGAAATACATCATCTGTCATAATTTCAGCTGTCTAGCTATCACGGTTCATGAGATACAGCCTGGTGACAGACGGACAGACGGATCGCGGAGTCTTAGTAATAGGGTCCCGTTTTTACCGTTTCGGTACGGAACTCTAAGAAAACACATTAGGGTACGATACCCAGTTAATGGCACTTTAAGGAGTGCCTCCCCTGACTTCGAAATTAAATGCCCAGAAAATCATATTGAAATGCACTAGCATACAAAAATTATAATGACAACGAAGGAAATATTCTAATCTTTATTTTAAGAGTTGTTTCATGCAATGAAATATTAATTAGAAAAAGCTATCTAAAATCCTATTACTTTACTGGCATAGATATGACAACATTACGTAATATATGGTTTTCTCATTTTTAACCCACGACGGAAAAAAAAGGGGTGTTCTAGGCGTCTAGTTTGACGTGTGTTGCTGTGTATCTGTATATCTGTGTGTCTGTCCTAGGCATCATAGTGCCTAAACGGATTAACCGATTTTGATTTAGATTTTTTGTTTGAAAGGTGACTTTATCGAGAGTGTTCTTAGCAAAGTTTGGTAAAAATCGGTTTAGCCGTTCAAAAGATATGGGCTGTTTTCTGTTTGAAACGGAGTATTTTCGCAAGATATCGTGTCGTAATTACGTGTTCGATAGATTGTTGATCGAAGAATGTCTACTACTAGATAAATTATGTAGTTTAAAAAGTATGAAATAACTAAAATTGACGGGGGTTTTGGCAATTTTTAATTTTAACTAGTTGCATTTAAACTCACTGTATGTTGTTACAATTGTAATAACAGTAAGGAATAAAATTGAAGATACGAATCAAGACAGTATTTTCATTCTTCCAACAAGACCCCAACGAACAACCAAATACAGTCCACTTGTGTGAAAGAAAGAAAGAAAAATATTTATTTGTGACCCGCACAGGAGACACGAGATAAGAAAAACACAAACAATAATAAAAAATAAAAATAAATTACCCCGTGCGAGACCAAAAAGGCTCCTATCTCAGCATGAGCAACGATATCAAAAAGAAAATAACGCTGCGCTGATATTCTGATAGGGCCCAATGTTGCCAATACAGTCCACTTGTGTGCAAATACAGTCCACTTGTGTGCAAATACAGTCCACTTGTGTGCAAATACAGTCCACTTGTGTGCCAATAACAGGATAGGATAAGATGGTGGTAATTTTTACATCGGTATTTGAAAGCATATCACACTAGTTAACACTAACGAAAAAATGGATTACGATGTCAAATAATTTCACAGCGAATGAACGTGTTAAGTAGTTGTGATGTGAAAATAGTTAATTTAACGCCACGTTATTGAAATAGAAACGTTTTGCAGTGTATACTTGTAATGTATGCCAAAATTGTGTTTAGTCAGTGAGCAGTTTTGATTAATTCATCTTCAACATTGAAAATCACACGAATATGTACGGAGAAAGATTTGAGAATTTTGCTTCTAATAATTCTTATGTAGATACTAGCTGACCCGGCAAACTTTGTTTTGCCATACAAACACCAAACATTCATCTAACCTACCTACCCTACCCTACCTGCCCAACCCTACCTGCCCAACTCTACCTACCCTACCCTACCTACCCTACCCTACCCTACCCTACCCTACCTACCCAACCCTACCCTACCTACCCTACCCTCCGTACCTACCCTACCAATTTGTTTTTGAGTATTGACAAATATTGACATTAATATTTATACGATAACGTCACGTCACTCATTTGTTTTGCCTTCCCGGAACCTCTCCACTAACACTTTATGGTATGGTTAAGTTCAAATTGACTTTTAAGTATTACTACGAACCGTTTGCATGGGAAAAAGAATAGGGCTGTTTTTAGGGTTTTTCCGGCAATTACTCGAATTTTTCTCGCCGTAAAAACCATCTTTGAACTTCAACGAACATTTAAAAAAAATAATTGGTCCAGGCGTTGTTGAGTTATGCGCTTACCAACACATTTTGCGATTCATTTTTATATTATAGATTTGTGTTATATGTCTTTAAATTTACTGGACATCTTTTAGGAGCTAAAAGTACGCATGAATAGGTACAACTTTACAACTCATGAAGAAAAGCCTGTGTTCAGTACATTAATTTACCTTCGCTAAACTCGACCAATTTTTTTTTTGTAATTCATTGATAAGAACAAAATTCTTAATAATTAATTACGATTACGTGACGAGAAATTTAACTCCAACTTAATATGTTAAAACTAAGAATAGTGTCCATTTGCACTTTGACACAAGTCCGTTGCACTTTCTTAGAGTCTGATATAATTTATAAAAACACTATGTTCATGTGTTATTTGTATAGCACAGCGTTGTCCCTATTATTCATTCACTTTGTACACTACACTCATTCAAAAGGTTTAGTTCTTTGTAGCCTACGCACTAAGGGCCGATTTTTCAATAGTCTGTAAACTTTTAACTGAGGAATAAAAATGGCGGTTTGACAGCTGTCAAACGGCCATTTTTATGCCTCAGTTAAAAGTTATTAGACTATTGAAAAATCGGGCCTTAGTCTGTGTTGTCTAGCAGCTGGATAGCTTCAACATTCACGTGTTGATGAAGTCTGCGTTCGTGAGCTTCAGCAAATTTTTGGATGATGGTGGTGACTCAGCCAAATGTAGGTACGGAAAAACAGTTTGTTTCCATATTTCAGATTTCACGCGATTTTACCAAGCGGCGGGTTCGCGGTGAGTGCTAACGCGTGCCCGTGTTCCGGCTATAAGCGGTACAGGAGGACATCGTGGATGTTTAGTGGGTTGGAGTCCCACATAACTGCGCTATCTGCCCATGGTAGTGCAGTATCCATGAGCATTTACCCACACACAAATAAAAAAATGTTTGTGCCTTGATAGAGTTTTTCACATCGCTATAATAATAAAATATATAGTCATCTATACTATCTATACTAATATTATAAAGAGGAAAGATTTTTTTGTTTGTTTGTTTGTACCGAATAGGCTCCGAAACTACTGGACCGATTTGAAAAATTCTTTCACCAATAGAAAGCTACATTATTCCTGAGTGACATAGGCTATTTTTAATACCGAAAATGGGTCCTGTGGGGTGGTCCACAGGAGCGAAGCCGCGGGCAACAGCTAGTCCTAAATATTTTTCCTGTTTTTCGAGAGCATAGAGTTGTACGATCAAAAGAGTATTCCTTTGAGGGGGTTGCCCTATCCAGGTAGGGTAGGGCAACCCCCTCAAAGGAATACTCTCAAAGTAGTTGTTTATTTGTGAAAGAAATCAAGGGCAACTGCTAGCAGGCCTGATATTCTCATATTCACCGTTTTACACAATTTATCACCGACCTTTAGATATCCCACCTCCATTGTACAATGACCCACATAATTGTATAACAAGTACGACTTTATTGTTGTTGATGAACAATGTACTCACAATGCAGTGCATAATAATTGACGCGGTATGTGATTACAACTTGATTGAATATTGTTTATAACTGGCGACCTAGAAGAGAAAATAGAGGGTTATGATTAAGAGCTAAGAGGTCACAAAAGCCTGTGTAACTGCCTCGTTGCGCTAGAGGTCTCAAACCTCACTGCTAAGCTTGAGGTTCGATGCCCGAGTCGGGTTGTGTTATAGTATTTTAAAAGCCTCTGCAAACCGTTGATAAACTGATAAATAAGCTCTCTGCCAAGTGCCAATCATAATCAGTCTTTAATTTTGAGGCAATTATAATTGGTCATTAACCTTATTTAACGACGACCCAGACACAGCTACGTAGAGTATATTTTTAGTCACTACAGCCGATCTTTGAAGATCGGCTTTGTGGAAAACTTATAGATAGATTAGGGATCACCAATTAATTTTATTTGAAGTCTGTTTTTAGGGTTCCGTACTCAAAGGGTAAAAACGGGACCCTATTATTTAGAGTCCGCGGTCCGTCTGTCTGTCCGTCTGTCACCAGGCTGTATCTCATGAACCGTGATAGCTTGTTGTTATAGCGGCAACTGAAGTGCATCATCTGTGAAAATTTCAACTGTGTACGGACTTTTACTGACTAAAACCGAAACCGAAACGTGTTCCTTCAGTTGCTTGAGCCAGGGCCGCGGTAACTCTCTTTCAAATATATCCGCGACCATAGGTACAACCCTTTTTTTTCTTTACCTTTAAGGAATAAGTCATGTTATAAGTATCATCATCATATCAGCCGAAAGACATCCACTGCTGGACATCCCCCAAGCTTCGCCACATTGCCACATTGTCTCGCAATCAGCGGATGCCCGCAACCTTCACCAGGTCATCGGTCCACCTGGTGGGAGGCCTTCCAACGCAACGTCTTCCCGTTCGCGGTCGCCACCCCAGTACATTTCTGCCCCATCGGCCATCCGTTCTGCGAGCAATGTGCCCTGCCCACTAAAATACAATACTATGTATTGTGTTGTGTTATTGCTATTAGGTATGTTTTTGTTTTTGGCCAAGAGTAAACTAACTACAAATGACATAGTACCTAGCTACTCGTCGTATAGTAGTTGGTGATGTACTCGAACAGGTGTATTGTTTTTATTCTGATATATTAAAACAAAGGCCTCGGTGATGCCAACACATGGTGCTGAATCATGTAAACCGGTGCCAGCCGACAACTCATGTTACTAACCAATAACATACGGTTAGTATTTTATTACCAATATATAAATTTACATAATATATAATACTTAATTAACAATAACTACCTATATATAAACTGGCATAAAAAATGAAACCTACGAAAACCGTGTTAAAAGGGGCAGGGGTCATAGGGCGTCAAAAAATTCGTCCACATCGCTGTCAACGTGAATAGTGAACCAGAACGCTGGCAGCATTGCATCGTTGGATGGAAATGCTGATTCTCTGGCCGAGGAAAAGCCGAGCCCTCTGGTCACGTTAAGAGTCGACTAACTGTTTGCTTACATCTCGAAATAATCGATGAGCACTAAGCACTACTATACTACGGTTAGTTGGTTAGTAACATGATATGTGTTGATTTTGTATGAAAATGTTATTCAGGAACTTGTAGAATATTCAGTTACAATCAAAGTCCTATTCTACTTTGTTTCCGTCATACTAATGTTGTAATATATAAGTGTGCGATGGAATTACATGATTTAATTCCGCCCAGCCCGTTCCATCATCGGACTACCAGCCGTACGGCGATGCGTCATCGGTACATGGTGGACATCCCACCCATACGCACAAAACGTTTTGGGGACACTTTTATTATGCGTACAGCTAAAGAGTGGAATTCCCTGCCGGAATCTGTGTTTCCCGATAGCTACAATCTAGGGGTCTTTAAGTCAAGAGTGAATAGGTTAATTCTAGGCGGGCGTGCTCTATCGTCGACCACATCATCGCTTACCATCAGGTGAGATAGTGGTCAAGCGCAAGCATATAGATAATAAAAATAAAATAAAAAAAAAAGTGTATAAATATGTCTATCCTACTTTGTTTCCGTCATACTAATATTGTAAGCGTAAAAATATGTATCTGTTTGGATTTTTTGATATTTGAATGTTTGTTAATCAGCTACAGTTCATGAAGGATCTAGAGATAATAGACAATAGCCTGGAATAAGAAATAAGTAGAATACGATACCTTTTATACCGATTTTACATTCCTCTGGGAATTTTCAAAATTGGCGAAAACGCTGGCAAAGCTACTGATGAATATTGCTCGATAACCTTTGCATAAACATAAGGCTTATATATTCAATTTATTAAATGGCTGTAGTCATTAAATCCATAGATTTAGATTTTTTTGCTTTAAATCAGTACGAATCATGCAAATACCATTCACATGACTTAGAAATCATCTATCGGTAAGTTTACCAACACTTCCGATGCGAATACGTTAACACCTCACATTATTACATAAGCCCAACATTATATTGTTCAACAGCTCCCACACGGAAGGACTGATGTTATTTATTGCAACAGACCTAATGGTTTTGGTACAACGGTAACCATGTATATAGATCAGGCGGTCGGATATCCGTATGTTCGTAATAGCATCGCTAATCATCGGTGAAAATTATGAAAATATTATAAAAATGTGGTAACACTTTCGCTGCATCACAACAATGCGTAAGTTATTCAAATTACTGAGAAAAAAATTATAACATTTTACAATTCTTTGTTGCGTACTTGAATGTATATAGTTCGTAGGAAAATAATTAAATTAGTCACAATTATGGCCACGGTCTGGCAAAGGAAGATCAAGTTGGAGAGAGGAGGAACAACACTTGTTCCTCCTCTCTCCAACTGTTTAAGAGATACATTTTATTATTGGTTGAGTATTAGAGTCTGGCAAACGAAAGTAGACACTCGAATTATTTGAAAACTTTTGATATGGCAATGCTGTTATAATGTCAACATCAATTTTTGGTGATTGGTTGTGGTCTTGATAATAGCATATAATATGTGAAAATTAATAAAACAATAAAAAGTGGATTACGGGCGATGTCGTTTCGCATGATGTCTAAATGTCAAGAAAAACATTAGGCGATAGACGTCGAATTCAAACAAAAACAAAATTGTTTATGTGTGGTGTTAGATTGCCTAAGTTAGAATGACGCTAATAAGTTGAATAAACCAAAATTATTATAGAATACTGTCGTTTTTTTTTATTGAGATTGATACATTTTATCTCAAATGTTACCTACCTCAATTACATGTATTATTCAGACGAAATAAAATAAATAATCCTAAAGTATCAAATTAGGTTATTCCAGGTATGTCATACTAGTTTTGGGGTTGCTATGCTGATATTTTTTTAAATTTTCCGCGCTTTTTCAGTATCTACTTTCGTTTGCCAGACTCTAATAAGTTATACTGTTTTATTAATACAGAATACAAAGCTATTCCATAAATAAAACACCATAATTAATTAGAGTAAGATAACGCGTGGTGTAGGTAGGGGTAGAGTGGAAAATCAAAATAACGTTTTGAAAGTGCAAACATTTGAGGCTACAAAGAAGGTGACTCTTGAGAATAAGGAACAAAACTGCCAATTGCTCCAGATATATCTAAACGTAACTTATATCGGATATGTGTTAGATATCATATCGATATCGATATCAAAATAACCGATATTACAAAAGCTGTTTCTAATAAAAACCTTACTAGCGTGTGAGAACGAATAATTCAAAACTAAAAAACCGTAACAATGCGAAAACGTACGAACTACGAACGCAAACTTCACAAACGTTAGGAACCTTAAGCGCTACCTATCTTTCTAAGTATTATTTCGTCTTCGTTGTTAGTTTGCTCATCTAAATAACATTTTAACTTTTGCAAACTGTACTACTGATATCGATATCTGAAAACCGTTTTCGATATCGATATCTGAAAACCGTTTTCGATACCGTTATGAAAACACGTACATAATCGTTTGCTCAAAATACCGAAAACGCCCTTCTCTAGTTTGTTTACGCAGAAACCTGTGGCGACATCTGAGCGCAGCTTTGCGGGTAGTTCCCTATTGAGATGACGGTAAATAAGGTGACGTTATTTATTACAACTGATCCGATGGTCGCGGTACAACGGTAGCCGAGGATATAAATCAAGCGGTCGGATACTCGGATGTCCGCGTGCTATGTGTAATTTTCACCGACGAATTTCAACCAGCATAGCTTCGCTAATCGTCGGTGATAATTACGAAAGTATTATAAAAAACGCAGTAAGACACAACGAGTCTATTTAAAAAAAATGATTTGTACTCGTTTGTAGATGAGAAGAAGTGTTTGGTAAAAATTACTTGGTAGTAATTTTGTGAATATTTGTTTAACTGATCTTATCGAAGGAAATTCCTAATTTTTGGAGCGTCATGCTAGAAAAATTGACTTACTGGTTTTCATGAGATTATAAACATCTACATTGTATAACGAATTGTTCGAAGAAGGCAAACCACAATGCATAATGGAGAAAAGTTCTGGAGAGACGACCGCGAACCGGCAGACGTTGCGTTGTAAGGCTTCCCTCCAGGTGGACTGATGATCTGGTGAAGATTGCGGATATCCGCAGGATGCGAGACGCACGGGACTGATCAATATGGCGACGCTTGGGGGAAGCCTATGTCCCATCAGTGGACGTTTTTCGGCTGATATGATGATGATGGAGGAGATCTTTGCCCAACAGAAGAATAAAGATGTAGATATGACAATGTTGGCATACAATACAAGAAGTGTTTCCATTTGAATAACGTGCCGTTAAATTAACTTTATTCACATCACAACTACTTAACACGTTCATTCGCTGTGAAATTATTTGACACTAGCGGACGCCTCGCGGTTTCACCCGCGTATTTCCCGTTCCCGTGTGAATACAGGGATAAAAAGTAGCCTATGTCTCCCGGGGATAGTGTAGCTTTCAAACGGTGAAAGAATTTTTGAAATCGATCCAGTAGTTTTTAAGTTTATTCGTTACATACAAAAATACAAATCATTTCTTTTTATAATATTAATATACCTATATATAGTAATCCATTTTTCGTTAATGTTAACTAGTGTGAAATGCTTTTTAAATAGTTAGTCATTTATTGCAACAATTCCGATGGTTGCGGTAATTAATTAGAGTAAAATAACTCGTGATATAGGTAGGGGTAGAGTGGAAAATGAAACTAACGTTTTGAAAGTGCAAAAATTTGAGGCTACAAAGAAGGTGACTCTTGAGAATTGAGATGACGGTAAGTAGAGTGACGTTATTTATTACAATAGATCCGATGGTTGCGGTACAACGGCAGCCGGGGATATAGATCAGGCGGTCGGATACTCGGATGTCCGCATGTTATGTGCTGGTAGCTGCATAGCACTTCAAATCGTCGTTGAAAATTATGAAAGTATTTTAAAAACGTAGTAACACTTTCGCAGCTAGGACACCGTACATAACTTTCGTAAGTAAGTTATTGACAAAATTGTTTTGGTCATAATTTTCCAAAAGGATGTGTATATTTACATAGGCATATTTACGTACGTCACAGGTACGAGACTATGAGTAGGTATACTCATTTATTTGATGATGTTATATCTATTTTTTTTTAAATAACTCTTCTCAGGAAAAAAGATGGCGGGATGCTTTAGATGACTTTCGCAATATTTTTTCGAGATGATGCACAACACCGAGGGAAATGAAGGAATAGGGGGAGGCCTATACCCGGGAGTGGAATAATTTATTTATCTATGCAAACTTCATGCAATATAAAAGTACATAGGCGGACTTAAGACGACGACTAACGCCAACGACCTTGAGGGAACAAAACGCGCACTCGTTTCACACCCGCGCGACCCATAATTTAGTAGTTTTTTGTACTTTCCTTATTATTCTATGTCTTTAAAAAAAAAGCCTCAGATCAAATGTAGATAATTAAATTACCTTTGAGATGGTGTCAATTTCATTAAAATACGCCCAACGGTTTTGGTGTGATTGTCGTGTTTTTGTCCGTTTTAGACATAACTTTACAAATTAATTACACTATGTTATACGGATAAAACTCAAAATTTGCTCAGATCAAATTATTAGGAAAATAGTCTAATATAACATATATTTTTTTCATAAAATTATGCCTAGCCATTTAGACGTGATTCTCATTTTAAAATCAGCTACTCAAGGGAATCGGCGCCTAGCATAGCATGGCAGGTGCATAAAAAAATATAAACGTAAAATAAGTATAAAAGTATAAAGTTAAAATAAACATACATTAAGTATATTTACAGGCTAAGAAAAAAAACTCCTCTCAATAGATATTTTGTGATTACTTAAAGAGAAATATGAATGAGGAATACACGTTGCGCCGACACCGAACAAATTAGGATAAAATTAAGATAATTATGTTGAAGATACTAGCAGAATTAGGTATACCATACTTCTTTATTAGTCGTCATGTAGTCACACCCTTTCAAATCTGTATACATATTATCGTACCTAAAACTAAGCTAATTGTTCAGCGCGACTTCCTTTCAAATCCAAAATAAACTTGCCCTTTTGTCTGACAACAACAATATTATAAGAGGAAGTATAAATACGATCTTAGTTACTTTAATTTAATATAAGTGTGCCTACCAGGAAACGGAGGAAGAAATTGGCACGAGACCAACGATTATTATAGCCACATCATAGCTATCTACTTCCTAAACAGGAATAGAGATATGGTCGACGAGCTTATGATAGATATTATTGATTATTTTATTACTTATTATCAATGATATCCTAGTAAACAGATACGTTATACACTCACAAAACAACCGAAAAAAGTGTTCCGCACAGCACACTTTTCATTCATCTGACATTTCACTATAAGTCGAAAGGGATGGCTTGATAAAACCAACAAGAAAAAAAGAGATAGCTGACGTTTGTCACTTGCGTGTGAATGTAAACAAACATTATTCTGACCACCAATGTTTTTTGTTTTTCTAACCTCCAAATTACAGATTATTAGGAAAAAAATTGAAATCATCAATACATATAATAAATCTGTAGAAAAGTAATTTTTGTACATCGAAAATATTTCCAAAAAAAATAGCCAGGGTGTTAAAGGATAACCAACAGAACCCATTTCCAGCATTTTTGGAATTTTTGTCTGTTTATTTGTGCACGCATCACGTGAAATGTACGAAACCAATGTAAATAACTTTTATACATAAACATTGTGCGTAACTTGAAGAATTACTTAGTTTTTGTTTCATCGCAATCGGTTCACACTATCAAAAGTTAGAAGACTTTAAATTGTTTAAGAAGTAAAATTATCACAACACACGCATTTCAGATACTCGGACAGTTGAATTCGATATTCGATAGATGGCGTTGTGCATTTGAAGTCATTTTCTGAATGGCGATGGTAAAATTCTCCACGAAAGAACGATCACTATAAAAAATAAATTGGTAGGTAGGTAAGTAGGGTAGGCAGGAAGGTAAGTAAGGTAGGGTTGGCAGACGGATGACGGGAGCGAAGCCGCGGGCACAGCTAGTAAATTAGTAAATTGAGAATGCACTTAAAGAAGAACAATGCCATCACACATGATATTATCGTATCTTAAACCGTTAACGCAGGTAAACGGTAAGGTATGTTGACACTTCAGGGTTGCCAGTGAAACTGACTATCACCTGTCCCGGTGTCTGTTGGCCAATTATTCGTTGGGAGAAAAGAATTGTTAAGTTGGGTGATTGGTAGTGTATTGCGTACTTAGATATCGTATGAGATCCCTTCTTTTTTATGTACTTTCGTATCATAATCTAAATACACACGATGGCATTTTTTAAATTTTGTTTTTGTTTCATCAAAGCGTATCGCTCTTCGCCATGCGGGACATAGACTAAAGACTATACGTCCCAATTAGGACGTATTCGAGTCTTCACAATGAGCTCGCTCATAGCATATCTGTTTACTAGAATAACATTGCTTATTATTAAATCTTTTATTAATTATTATCAATAAGAAAACTTATGAAGAAATACGCTACACAAATGAGTGCACGTTTATATGACCTGTCAGTTAATTACTAGAGGTGTTAATACCTAACTACTCCGACGAAACCAGTCATTTGATCGACGCCATTCTTATCATTTCAATTGCATTTATGTTGGGTTCGGCTGCCAATCTTACTGGAACCAACTGAATACTAATATTTTACATGAAGAGACAGCATCTTCTGACCTTCACAAATCAGTAACTGGGTACAGGATACCTCTTTGTTGAGCTTATCGGTAAAAAAATATTGGTTATAGAGTCTGGCAAACGAAAGTAGAGACTGAAAAAGCGCGGCAAATTTAAAAAATATCAGCATAGCCCCAAAAACAAGTATGCAATACCTGGAATAACCTAATTTGATACTTTAGAATTATTTATATTACTTCATCTAAATAAAAAATCAATATAAAGAATAATAATAAAAATACTATAGGTTCATTTAAGTATTACCACTTTATATATCAATCTGAATAAGAAAAAGCAACAGTATTCTATAATAATTTTGGTTTATTCACTATCAATCAAAATCTGAATCTAAGACTTCCATGTGAAAAGATTCATAAGAGTCACACGAATCATTGTTATCTACATTAACAATGAAACTTTTTAAATTATTAAATAGAGAAAATTAAAAAAAAAAAAAAAGATAAATAGTGATTACGAATAAAAACAAAGTATCAGTTTAGTAGCGTCATACGAAAAATTGGGGTTGACATTAGTACCTATAGCATTGCCATATAAAAAGTTTGCAAATAATTCTAGTGTCTACTTTCGTTTGCCTGACTCTAGGAATTAATTAGTTGCAGAATTACTTTAGACTGATTTTCATTTGAAGTAATTTCGTTATAAGAAAACAAGGAACACTCATTGAAGTGTGGTATGGCATAAATAAAATTCATTTTACAAGTAATACAAACCTCAAACTATATACATTAATTTTTTGATAACCAGTAAGTTAATTTCGAGCATGACACGCCAAAAAAGAGCAATTTCCCTTGATAACATCAGTTAAATGTTGGCATTTAACAAATATTTACAAAATTACATAAAAAAGTTATATCTAGCAAGCACGTGTATCTACATAGCTATTAAAATGTCTAAAATAGATTCGTTTTTTAAAAACGACGGCCGAAGATGACTATCTCTGACAAAATGGCTGCTTACAACATCAACACGTTCGTTATTTAAAACCGTACGGTAGATCCGAAACATGGAAAATGATGGCTGTTGTTTTTTTACCAGCCAGTATGGCTGGGTTCTGTTGTATTAGATTTCAAGTTTAGAATAAAATAGAGATTTATTATGAAAACAGTGTTTACGATCGCGGTAAACCAATCATTACACAATACAGTAGATTTGATGATCAATCAGCTCCTTGATCAATCTCTAGAAGAAAACTCTTAACTACGTTACAAAAAGTGAAATTTTATCAGCCATTTTCATAAATGTATGGGATTGACATCACATCATCATCATCAGCCTATTAATGTTCCCACTGCTGGGACATAGGCCTCCTCTCTGTGAGAGGGAATAGGCCATTATCCACCACGCGGGCTCTGTGCGGGTTGGTGGATGTCACACGTCTTCGAATTTTTGGTTCTAGGACATGCCGGTTGCCTCACGATGTTTTCCTTCACCGTTTTAAGAGCAGTGGTGATGAAATAATTTAAACAAAGTGAAGCGCCTGCCTAGGCTCGAACCCACGACCTACAACTTGTATGTCGCGGCCGATACCACTGGGCCACCACCGCTCTCGGAATTGACATGCCCTACCGAAATTGTCACGTGGAAAAACTAAAATATTTTGTGTTTTTGACTTTATCGCTCGCTAATAGACAGCCACTTTGGATGGTCCTTGTGTGTCTTGTGTATCCGATAGTAATGTGTGCGTGCCGCGTTTAATAGACAACACTATTTAAGGCTGAGAATAATCTCGGCAGAAATTTAATCTGCCGAAAGATTTATTACAATCGTAGCCATTACTACTAAAACTAATACGGAACTCCAAAAATTTGCTTATCACTACATCTGCCAAGAAAAATATTACGAAATAACCCTTAACCTACATATAAAGAAGTTTAAGTTTATTAAATCGGATAGGAGCGTTTTTTATTGCTTCCCTTTTTCAAAACACGATCGAAAGCACCTTTTGTTGTGAAAATTTCAAGCATTCGGGTGCATTCCTCGAATAGTTTTATTTTAAGATCTTATTAGTCATCGTTGAAATTGAGGAATTTATAAATAAGAAAGGAATTTAATTTAATTTAGTATGTTCTCTATGATTTTAGTTTTTGAAGTATCCAGGCAGGTTCAATAAAAAAATCTGTGTTTACATTTTATTGATGCTATTATGTTCTGTGGAATTTCGTTATTCATTGATTCATTGATCAATCATTCATTGATTGAAATTAATTGGATATCGAACCGTTTTCTTTTTTTCAAAATAATGATTGGGCTCTGCGTCCTTTTTTTGTTTTCTATTTATTTATTAATATAACTTTTCAGCGACTTGTTCTTTTATTAGCATTTATATTAAGAACGGGGTTCAATTTTAAACATTTTGAATAATTTTCACCGTCAATATAACAACAACAATATTAGCAAAAAAACCGGCCAAGTGCGAGTCGGAGTCGCGAACCAAGGGTTCCGTACCATTATCGCAAAAACGGAAAAAAAAACACGTTTGTTGTATGGGAGTCCCACTTTATTCTGTTTTTAGTATTTGTTGTTATAGCGGCAACCGAAATACATCATCTGTGAAAATTTCATCTGTCTAGCTATCACGGTTCATGAGATACAGCCTGGTGACAGACAGACATACAGAAAGACGGACCGCGGAGTCTTAGTAATAGGGTCCCGTTTTTACCCTTGGGTACGGAACCCTAAAAATGAATTTTCAAACAAATCCAAAATTACTAACACTGCAAGCAGGTGGCACATTTCTTGGCATAACCTTTTCAACGCCCGACGGTGTTAAAACAATGACTGTTTACATAACAGAAAGTACAGATCAATCAATGAGTGTTGGTCAATTTGATTGAAAATCGAAAGCGAACAATGACCAAAGATAATTGTGTTGTAGACAAAGGAGGCAGTTACTAAACGCAGCTGTTACGGGCATAAAGACTTTAGTCTATGTTTTAGCTAATCATTTCGTTCTGGCCTATACAACATGATGTTTTGGCCATTAATCAATTTATAAAAATATAATTTCTAGGTATATATTCTTAGGGCCTTGTTCACCATCTCCAAGTAAAGCGTTGTAGTTAACGTTAATTGGCAAGTAAAAGTTACGGGTATCTTTTGTCAACTTCACAAACGAAAATAAAGCTTCTAGTAACAACTTACTGGGTAAGTGAATGACGTATCAAATCGTACGTTAGATTCGTTCAATAATACGTCAATGTTACTCATTAAACGTTGGCAGCTGCTGTCAATCATCATTTTTACTTTGTAATATTTTATTAAAGTTTTTAACTGACTTCAAACAGGAGTAGGTTCTCAATTCGACTGTATTTTTTTAAGTGTGTTACCTCAGAACTTTTTACAAGATGAACTGATTTTGAAGATTCTTTTTTTATTTAAAAGCTGGTGCTGATAGAAAAAAACGGAGATATACAACAGAATTCTTCAATGAACAACGCAAATCTCTCGGGATTGCTGCAATTGGATGTAACAAAATTCGCACGTGGCCAGCTTACAAAGAACAGTAAAAAAATCCTTTTAAAACAAGACATAAAAATGCAACGCATGTTAGTACTTTAGCATTGTATTGACGCGCGTGTTAACATTGAATGATTGAATAAATTGATGCTTATTAAGCGTTCATTCTTTCGTTCAAATATGAGTGACTGGAACAATCTGCAGGATTATATCACTTGTTTTAAACGCGTGCGGCGTGCGTTCTGGTAGATTTTACCGGTCGAAGCGACCGACCGCTATACCGTCACGGTTGGAAGAGGTTTTACTGTTTGCGGTTGCCGTGTCAACCCCGACAAAGCGCGAATGAGCGCAGAAGGTTACGGCTTTTTACCTGCAGCAACCGGCTGCAGTTGCAGGGTTAACGGGCCTCTCTAGATTTTTTTTCTCACTAGTTTGTTACATTTACGATCATTAACTAAGCAAGCGACGAGGAAAGTAGGATATTTTTTCTTTGTAAGAAAATAAATGTGGTGTTTAATTATGTTTTGTGCAAAACTGTGTGGTGCAGTGTGGTCTCAGCCATGAAATGACCACCCACTTTCTGTAGATGGCGTGAAAAATGATTATAGGATTTTATCTAGAAGGCACCTAAGCGTGGTTTTAATAGTTAAAAAAAAAAACAAAAAAAAACACCCAAGTACAAAAATAAAACGCTGACATGATCTTAAAATAATAAATACCATATGCTACATGACAAAAAGGAGGTTAAAGAGCATAAAAAAGTTCGTAAAAATTCGGCCACATCGTTGTCAAAACTTTCATTTTGAATACCAAAGCCGATTCTTTGGCCGAAAATGGGCATGCTCTACCTCTATTTGGATTGTCGACGAGTAGACATCAATTTTCAGCTAGCATCACGTGAATGCCGTCGAATTGTATTCACCTTGAATCGATCAATAAGTCAGGCGGCGTTGGCGCAAAACACACGTCAAACGTTTTAATTGTCAGTAGTTCGAGGCGAATTGTTTTGATTAATGCCGGTTGTGTCGATAAGATGTCGAACTACTATGTATTTCAGCATGGTGCTGTTAAATAAATATTGGATGGATAGGGATCTATATTTTTCAATATTACGTAAGATCAAGTCTCAGATGGGTAAAACTCCGGGAACGCAGGACTTTACGAAGATCTTACCAAGTGAAACTATACCTAGACTCTTGCGAAATTATTCGTAGCACAGGCCAGAGATCGAGGGAGATCGCCCAAAAATTAGTCGCCCATAGTGAATTTTTTGTTTCACGACTATCAGAGCCAACGACTGAAGGAGAAGTCCCAGAGAAGTGACAATGACACTGACAACTAAGGTAATTTAAGAACATACCACTTACAAAGACATTATTCATGCGGAAATAGAACTCAGTTAAATATAACTGAACCTGATCTGATCAAGACTCCAATCATTATTTACGTCATAGATGAAGAATATTGCAACAATTTGCAACAAACAATTTATTGTAAAACGTTAATCACATAAGGAGAGATTGTATAAAATTGAAAATGTCACGTAAATACAATTTTGATTGATGTAATTTTAATTTGCGGTGTAATTGTTCGCCATGATTGCGAGGAATTTTAATCAATTATGTTTTCACGTACGAAATGTTCGTTGTATCGATTTCAGTTGAAGTTGTTAGAAACTGGTTCTTGTAATAATTAGGACATGATTTGACAGGTACAGGCTGAATATAAACATTGCATTCTTTTTTTAAATCTTCAATTAGGGTCGAGCTGTCAAACTGACATTCAATTTGAAATGGAATGCAACGTGCATTCGAATGCGAAATTGGAAATTACTCAAGAATTGAGTACAATACTGAGATGCATGTGCAATTGTTCTGTAATTGACGATTGATTATGATTCCAATTTCCGTTACCAGTGCTTCAAGGTCTTTTGGAGCTTAAATCACATTGTCAAGGTTGGGCTGTTAGTGAGTTTCTGCGAAAGTGTTTGAAAATTGTACTCAAAAAATAATATCGGCCATATATTTTGCAATTTTGCCTTATTTGCATTAAAAGTTCGATAGTGCATTTTTCTCGCGCCTATATGACCTAAGCTGCCATTCATCCTTCTCTTGTAGTATTCCAATTTGCACCCATACATAGTGATGTACCACCTCCTCACCTATAACCCTAATCTGCTATGTTGCACCACTAGGAAATGCGAAGTTGCGTGCTCGATGTGACCCCACGATAACCTCACAGTCTCGCAATATTTCAATAATAGTTCTAATCATAATGTTGTGTGAAGCTCGCCTTACATCAAATAAGGAACTTTTGAGTTCTCAGAATATCATGTTAGAATTTCGACGAATTGTTTTCTTCTTAATCGATTGTGGATCATTTACCGAATATGTTATTTGAGCCATTTAGTAAAAGCATTTATTGTTTAAAAGATTTTAACTGTTTAAAATATTTAATTTTGCTCAAACTCTGTCTGTTCTATACTTACATCATCTATTTCCATATCCTCTTTTCTTCTTTATATATTTAATTTATCATTTCTATCATCAGTAGGCCTTCCCCTGCCTTCCTTGTCGATGTCAGTTTTGGATATAGTTTCATTAGGATATACCGAGCTAAAAAATATTTTCGAAAAATCTGTGACAAGCTTTTGCATCCAGAAAGCATTTACTTCTCTTTATCACACGATGCGTAATCGTTTTGTATCTGAATATGACAGAATACTCTCCATACAAAATTGTTTCTGTTCTCAAAGTAATTATATAACTTTATAACAGTCAATACATCAACGGGTAGTCTCGAAAGCCTTGTGATATAAATTGGTGTAATTAAAAAGCTGTGAGTCGTCATTGCGTACGTTCCCATACGATTTTCCATGCCTCTGGCACCACTAGTGCCACTACAGGTTACTTAATAGCATCGGAGTGTTAAAGAGCTTCTTTGACCACTATTTCTTAGTAATAAATTATCTGTATGTAATGTTTGTGAGTTGGTAAAAAAATATTTCAACTTGAGGCTCAGCTTTTCACATTTCATCTGTTAACTGGAGCAGGCATACAATATTTTTGGGAACACAGAGAGCTAGAATGTTTTATTTAATTCTTACAATGTTTTGTTAACTTAATACTTTCGACATTTTGACAGCAGTCAGTCACTGTATCGGTCTTTTTGTAGTCTTCACTAACCGCAGTCATTTTAGGGTTAAATTTCAAATTCATAAGACTATTGGTACATTTATAATTACACGTATCTAACGAAGTCTTTCAATTTCAACGCAATTATTAATCGATTCGTTCGCCAATATTCTTCACTCCTTTCAACAAAATTACAAAGGAAAATTTCATAATTATCCGCAGTGTAAATTGTAAGATCATATTTCGCCAACAAACGGTCGGTGAACAAAGCGGGTGTTGTGTTCACATCCGTGTTTGTGTCCACGTCAGGAAGTTTGTTCTCGCTACCAATAATATCAATCATGGCGATTGACAATGTATGCATGACTTTATTCGTACTGGCTGAAATATAGCCTCAATTATTAAGCACCGTTTATTTTAATGGATGCAATCGTGTCTGCTGTCATGATCGTCCACCATGGTCATGCAAGAATATTTCAATAATAATAGTAAAGAAGTATAATTTGTACTTTTTGTCGCAGTAAGTAATCGATACCATTCATCACTGCTCCACTGCAATTAAAGTACATGGAACTCTCTAACAGCCATGACAAAAAAGGCGGTACGATTTGAAAATCGAACGCTAGCCGCAACCAATCAAGGATGACGGTTGCAGCTGCGTTCAGGAATTCGTTGAGAAATCGCCGCGGTTTGAATAATTTATCATTAGAACGTCAACGCGTCTAGCGCTCCGTCAACGCGGGTTCAATGAGCATTTATTATTACTATTGCTTATGAATATTAAGTTGTAACTAGCTGACAACCAGGCACTAGCAACTCTTCAAGTGTCTTCATAAATTAGATGCGTATTTTATACACAACAACATTGTTATATGCACTTTTAATTAAGTAGTATTATACTAGAATATGAATGTCGCAGGTTAATGACAAAATCAGGTTTTCAATCAAGATCAAGAACCGGAAGAAGACAAAATACCTGAGAAAATGCAGTTTTTATTATCAAAAACCAGATCTTGTTTAGGTTTATGATAAAACTTTAGCTCTTGATCAAATGGAAGATTATTACCCGGCTGCAAGGAAAGGGTTATGTTTCTCGCGCGTATCTTGTATGTATGAAATATTCTTTATTACCTCATATCTTTCAAACAGCAAGACGGATTAGAAAACAAAATTGTTCTAGATAAGTGACGTTAAAAAAAGAGACGGAAGATTTTGTGCCATGTTGTGGAGATTCCAATTTTTTTAGCTAGTAGTATAATATATATGTTTTTAAGCTGACATGGTCACAATCATTAGAATTAATATTTGTTTCGGGATATTTAACATGTATATTTAGATTTTGAGAGCTCGATATTTCGGCACCGTTACAAGCGCCATGATCACGAGAGGTAAAGTCTGTGTCAGTGTCGAGTAACAAGTGAGAAAAGTTCTGGTAGTAGCGGCATCGTGCGTGAAAAACGAGTGAGGAAGAGGGTAGATGTAGATATATATGTCAGCTCGTAAATAACACCCACCCGCAAAGACTTTAGTTCTCGTGATCATGGCGCTAGTAACGGTGCCGAAATATCGAGCACTTAACAAAAATCTAAATATACATGGTAAATATCCTGAAACAAATATTAATTCTAGTATAATATATGGCTGTAGGTAAGCACCAACATACATTTTATTCATAAAATACCGATCAAATACCGGAACGAATTGCAAAAGAAAATTCTTCGTTCAGCAATATATGTGTAGAAACTGTATACATGAATAAAAATGGGCCTGTTTTTTAACTCAGTACAAAAATATCCGAACAGCATTCTATTTTGGTGGCGAATCTTACAATTTAAGATCCTGTTAGTGGTTTGTGCGTCACCAAAATTGGCTAAGCGACCTTAATGGAGTAATCTTGCAGCCGGCTCTTCGACTTATAAGGTGAAACATTTTTGTTTCTGCACCGCTGTGCACTATCGTTGTACAAAATTTTAAACTGGACTGATTTTATGGTATCTTTGATCTTACAAATCTTTAATTCATCATCTGCCTAGCCTTTTTCCCAACTATATTGGGGTCGGCTTCCAGTCTTACCGGATTCAGCTAAGTACCAGTGTTTTACATGGAGCGACTGCCTATCTGACCTCCACAACCCAGTAACTGGGTAACACAGTACCCCTTGGCAAGACTGGTGTCAGATCTCAAGCTTCTGACTACCCGTAACGACTGTCAAAGATCTTCAAATGACAGCCGGGACCAACGGCTTAACGTGCTTTCCGAGGCACGGAGGAAATTCGGTATGTTGAAATGGTCACCTCGTCAAGCGTTGCTTAACCTTGATGATCGACCCGTGCGGCTGTTATTATTTAGCCACGAGCTCCTCTTACAAATCTTGAATTATCTCTTCTAAAACACAAGCCTTTTTAAAATCATTGGTCTCCTCTGTTTGTCAATTTAATAGGTTGTTTTTTGTTGAATGAATTATTTCAGCAGTTTGGTTAGAGGCTTATTCAAAATAACTTTTTAGGAATCTCGTGTGTAGTGCTTGCTGTTCCGTATTTTCAACAGCATAACTTTGTACTTCTTTTGTTAAATTCTTGTGTAATTTTGTAAATCAAATCTTTTGAAATTTCTTAGTATGTCATAATCATGTGTATCTTAAAACTGAAGACGGTCAAAGTAAAATACGTAACAACATAAATCTGATTCTGTATAAAGCGTTTGTATTTGTACTCGAGGTCGCGGGATTGTTGCCCACTTTGGAGAAAATATTTATATGGCCCAGAGTTATTTGTTTCGAGTTTGGGTATGTCGTTCGTGCGTTAAATGACTCACAAACTCTCAATACTGACTTTACTTCTTTTTCTTCTCTTATGTCGGCATAAAGTGTACGAGAATAGTTCACGCAGTGGCAAACTTTGTGTGTGAAACTGACGGCCTTTGGAAAGTACTTCAGATCTAATAGATGAATATTCAGTTTGACTTGATATTGCCCGATTATCAACGAACATTATCCAAAGAAAGTTTTTCTCGGTCTAGGTCAAGTTGCCGACTCGTTTGGTCAGTTCTTCGTGCCAGATGTCTTGATCTTCAATAACGTTTTAGCGGAAGTAGGAAATGTATTCGATATTGAATATTTGAAATTGCTCACCTACTTCCTGTTTTGCAATTATTATAGCATCCAATACAAATAATGTTTCATTGATTTTCGTGGGACAGAATCAAATGCTTAAATTTTCCCGCCAGAAAGTCTGTCATTTATATTAGTTTCTTCCGGATTTCAGGCATTTAAGCAGTACCTATACACTCAAGATAAAATGTCTAGCTTTCACAAACCAGGAAAAGTAATCCATATACAAAACCATACAAACAAAGACACGACCTCAAAGGATGTGGAACCGGTTCCTTATATGTAATGGCAACTGATTCGTGATACCGCTCGGCATCCGAAGAATGCCGGCGGGCAATGCTGGCCGCTTTTATGATTAGAACGGATAATAACAACACGACTGCATTTTAAGATAACGATTTTAGTTTTTATACAGTCGATACGATTTGGCCATTCGATTTTTGAATAGGTCGGAGGTTTAATTTTTAGGATATTGCGTGAGCGCAAAGGAATTTTTGTGTAGAGCCAATAGAACCATTTTGGTTATAGCCGACGAATTGAAACGTAATCACCTACAAATTTGTGTTCTGTGGTTAGTAAAGATGCATAAATCATGCTGAAATTTCATCTAAATTGGAAGCTGGGGGTTATCCACATTTACAACGAGGGCAGGCAACCGAAAAAATCATAGACAAGTTAACAGCCCAAATTAGTTATCGCAATTGTTATCATTCCTACATCAAACCTGGGTGGGGAAGCAGGAGACGACCACCCAGATAAGGAAGAATGCAAATTGATAACGTCAATTTTAGTGTGGCCAATTCGTTACTGTGCAAAAACAATGAACACATTCGACACGAACATTGAACAATCAAATGGCATAGCAGCATATGCCCCGTATAGCACAGACGACTCTTCCTTTATCTATCAGACACAACAAGCATATAACATATTTAAATTAAATTAACAATCAATAAATATGCAACTTGCCTAATCGCCGCCGGCCCGACATTTAACACGGATCACAGCACATCACATCACTAGAACCCGCGAAAAGCTACATCGTCTTCGATTTTTGAATTTAGTTTTCGAATAATCATTTGGAGACAAAAGGCGTTCGTTCCTAGTCATACCTCGCGTCCGACTCATAAAGTAAATGGTTGAACTAAAGTGATGTGAATTGTGAATCACTTAGTCTATTAATATGCGTAGCGAGTGACCGAGTGTCAAGACCAAGGCTCGACTGTTTGTGTACTAGTGATTCGATGTCCGTCACTAATGGTCTGTTATGTAAATCTTTTTGTAGGAGTCGAATGTGTTATAGATACTTACGTCTTGTTATATAAGTTTTGTATATAAATATGCATCTAACACGTGGGTCGAAACTATTAGTAAAACGTGAGAGTAAACTTTTCTATTTATTTGGAAGAGACGAAGGGAGTAACTTAATCTATACTAATGTTATAAAGAGTAAAGATTTTTTTGTTTGTTTGTAACGAATAGGCTCCGAAACTACTGGACCAATTTAAAAAATTCTTTCACCAATGGAAAGCTACATTATTCCTGAGTGACGTAGGCTATTTTTTTATACCGAAAACGAGTCTTGTGGGGTGACCCACGGGAGCGAAGCCGCGTGGAATAGCTAGTTAACTACATAATCTTAGGTCATGTTTACAAACTTTAGTTGATAGCATTCCAATGGTTTGGTATACCGCTTTATATATTTCCTAAACAATAAGATCCTTAACAACGCTACTAAAATGTTATGTAAACTCACATTAACTCCAGATAATAATTGGGTCTTGGCACAAGCGTTTGACAAATCATGGCACGAAGACTTGATACATAAACGATAACAAGATATATTAGAGAGTTTTTACAATGAAACAAGAAGGCGTTTGCTTAAAAGTAAAACATGTAAAAGCTGGGGTCCCCCTAGGTAGTGTTTTAAGTCCGGTTTTGTCACAAGACCAATTCAACGTCTTTTTTTTATTACTTACTTGAATATAGTTATTATTGTAATTACATCAATATCGTAAAATAACAACACTATGATCTTACAGTCAATTTTAAAATGCTCCAGGTAAACCATCTTCACCTCTATTCAACTTTCTTTACGCAACAATAACATAAAAAAAAATAAACAGTTATGCGGTTGTCTCTGGTGCGTAACTGTAAGATAGCGAACGCTTGCAAAATAACCGCAGCATCAGATCACGTAGTATCGTTATTATGTACCAGTTATTTTATATCTGTTATTTTGTTAGACCTGTTATTTTTACCGGCAATCACGACTTGAACGTGGCCTCTGTAAAGTCGATTAGTAAATAAACATTTATGTATCTAATGTTTTTTATTGCTTTATTTTTGCAATCAATTAACTTCTTTTCATTATGTATTAATTAAAACGTTTGTTTACGGGAAGTGACTTTCACTTCTTAAAGAATTAGTGAAAGTTTGTAGAAACAATAAAGTTCTTGTATGAAATTTTGACAAATTCGATTATACTATGCAAAGTTCTCTTTTTAAACGAAGAATGAAAGATGACTCATATTCAAAGAATGCACTTGATATTATTGTTTCTCATCTTGTAACATACGTAACATCCTCAACTAACATACAACCTCAATCATTTTGTGTAATGTCAATCAGTTCAATGAACCCACTTTCTCTCGGAGGCCATACAAAGTCTCTGAATTACATTAATGTAGCATTAAACATAATATTAAACGGTCAATGCTTGCTTTTCATACAAATAAACATTAAATTCATTAACTTGCAGACTTTTTCGACACTTTGGAATTATAAGAAAGTATTTTAAAATATTTTGAAGTAAAAATCGCTTTCTTTTTTGAAACAAGAATTGGAAAAGTTTGAAAACAATACGGTACCTGTTACCAATTTGGCAAAATACCGTAATCATAAAAATGCAAGAAAGTGCATAGCATTTTTAAAACAAAACATTAAAATAAGTAGTAAAAGCATTATTCAAAACGGTTTTCTTTGATAACTTTAACCAATTGTCCATTTCTTAGTTGCAATGCTAATGAAACTAAAAATACTGAAAAGAAAAATATGAGAATATTTTTTACGAAAGTGTAATATAATTTGTAACGCATTCATGAGCAAGTGAACGCATCATTGGCCATGTTTCCTAAGTATCGATGTACGATACGATCGATTGATCGATACTATACGTTAAGCAATTGAGAATAATAATTCATTACACATCTTTTACGTTACATCCTTGAATGATGAAGGAAAAGTGAATTTTATTCACGTTCGTATTTCGATTGGTTCAAGTCGCAACAATTACATGATTTTTTCTAATAAGCAGCTGCTGCTAGTTGAAGATTAAAATATCCTGCGCAGTCTTATTTGCCGGTTATGGTTACACTAGTTGATAATTCTTCCATACAAACGTAGTCTAGGGATTAGTCCACTGTTTCACGATGTACGTTCAAAATAAAAAATTATATCAATATGTCTCATCATTATCTAGCCCTGTATGGAAGCAAAAAAATAAAAAATATGTAAATTTCAAAGTTATAAGCGTTGAAAGTTCCACATTTCGACACTAATTTTAACGAATTTTTGGGCGCAAATAAATACCATAAGAAGACGGCAAATTGCAAAACGGCCTCCATACAGGGATAGATTATTAGTTCAACGATGCAAATAATTTTATTTTGAACAGATACGTTTAGTAGTTTTTTCATGATATCCAGACTCCCAAAGGTCTGTTTATAAAATTTCGCGCACTCGGTTTCGTCCTAAATCATTATCCATTTCGCTACAAATTTGCAAAAGTGTGTATTCGTACGCGAACTAGCTTCCTACTAGTCATCACAGCATCTATCTTTTCCGCACGTGTTGTCGGTTGATATAAAATGCATTTCAACCCCGCGCACAAAATAGTTCGTGCCGTCGACTAGTGTACCCTTAATATACATTACATATTGAGGGAGACATTTTATTTTCATACATCGTTTAAGTTTTATCTTTTACTGAATTGATAATGCAAAACGTTCTTATTCATCTTATAACAAACTGGCTTACTGCTATGTACATAATTCTCTATGTTTACTGTTACTCCTATTGGCCCCATTCTTCTACCAAACATTTTGTCTCATCATCTGTACTCTGTAGCATTGAAAGCTGACGAACGGGCTTTTCATTCCACATTATTCAACTTCCTTTACGGCTGTCTCAAACACTCCAAACACGCTATCAATATTTTTTATGGCAGCCTCAGAACTTGCCCGCCCACGCTCAGGACATAAATGGCAAGACGTGGCAAGCGTGTATTACAACTACTTTATACACTAGTATACTAATATCCTCGGCGTGGCGACCGGAATTCATAAATAAGATTAATTTAATTCTTGTATCTGGTTTTATTACTTCGCGGTTACTACTTTCATTCATATTTTATTTTATGAGTAGGTTTTGCTTGTATAGTATGTCGTATAATCGCAGGCGTTTAGGCGAATTCTTAAATATCTTATTTTACTGTTGGGGAAATCCTCCAGTAGTCTTGTTTTTGCATCGTATGATAAATGGTCACTATCGCCTATGGACATCTGCAATATCATGGTAACCAAAAGCACGTTGCTGTCCTTTTTTTCGGATTCTTTGACCTTTTTCTTGAAAGAATGTTAAGTAAAGACGAATTTCTAACTAAGGGTGTATTCCTCCCGGAACATTAGGTTTGGAGTGCGAGATTCACTGATACATGTTGCACAATCTGTTTACAAACTTCCATGTCTTTATTTTAATTCTTTATGTTCAGGTACTTTAAACTATGAAGAACAGATTCCGGTTATAATTAAAGCTACCATCGTCAGCAAGTTCCATTTAAACAGATTTAGGTAACATAATTATCTACGATATACAGAACGTGTTAAAACTGGTCTAATTAAACTTTTCACTTTCAAAACTGTCACAGGAAAGAAAATCGCTTCTACTTCGAGTTGGCTACGTCAGGATGTTGTGAAACACAGAGAAAAATATGTCAACCTACTTGGTATCGCTAGCGGAGACGCGAGCGAAAGCTAGATTATCTTAAAATAGCTCACATGCACTCACATCCATCTCAGCTGCTTATAGCTCATTGGTATGTCCGTTTTCATTAATTAATTACTTCACAGCGAACATAAAAAAGTGAATTAAATAATCAATGAAAGATATACAGACATTGAGACTCCATTTAGTTAATATTTTTTCCTGCCAGTGCAAATACAAAGATAACTACAGCTGTGACTCGTTCAAACTCGAAATACTCGTATTGTGAATCTTTTAGAGAGTTAAATCTATTGAAAGTTATAAAAATAATCCAAAGGAAAGTGTTTAATCTATAGATATTCATCGTCTTGTCACTAACTGCAGTTTCGAATTCGACACGTTGCACGTATCCGTGCCAAGCTGCGCCGGCGCACCTGCCATAGCACAGCACTATAAGGTAAAAGTGCAATACTCAGTTATTTTCAAATTATTTATTGTCAGAGACATTCAGTTGCATAACATAACATCGTCACACCTATTAACTGTACCTCGAAGAGGATTGTAAAGTAAAATACCTACGTGTGAAGAACTCATGCCCAAATTTCGCCAGTTATGATCACCAACTTAAACATGGATAAACTGTGTGGTAGAAGATTGATATTAATATGATAATATAATATTGATTTTGAACAAGCTTTAGGATGAATTCCCTAGTCCCTTCCTTTCCTTTATCTTCAAATTTCGAATTCGCCGCCAAAACGCACTCTTACATCTGCAAGTGCGGCAAAGACTATACCTCAACTGCGCCATCTGACGGCGGGCGGTAAAACTATTCAGTTCGAACTCAAAAACAGCGCCGGCCGGCTCAAATTCACGTGCGTGAAGGAAACTATCGTGAAATAAGTCTAAATTAACAAAGTGTGGTGATCAGCCGACTCCAAGCAGTGTTCCAAGTATCCTGTAAGTGGCTTAATACCTCATTATGTCCTTCAGCCTGTTTTTTTAGGAATAATTACCTCAAGCCACGTCCTTGGTTAGACGTAAGCCATTCAGATTTTTAGAATACTACTGTAAGATATAGATGTAAATGAGAAGAAGTCATATGCATCGATTCTAAAACGAATCAATAGATGAACTCTGAGATAGATGACCGACATTATGACTAGAACTAAACTTTTTCACAAACCACTAAAAAGTGCAAAATATCTTTCGTTTAGGAAATCGGTGTCTCTATTTTTTTGTTTAAAAGTTTATATCTTTCTCTTTTTAGTTTTAGTTCACCATCATTAAAAATTAGCAGGTTTTATTGTACGGTACCTAAAAGATTGACAAAATGTACATAATAGGCCAATTTACACATTCGTGCTGTTTGTCGCGAAGGAGTTCAGTTGTATTCTCCATATCTTGAAAACTGCTGGACCGATTTTGAATGAAACTTGCACTATTCCCTAAGTTCAGAGATATTCAATCCAACACAAAAATAATGATCATGGCCCGATATGAAGTTTCGCCGAAATGCGTGGACAAACTTAAGAACAAACATACATACAGTTATAAAATTTGGTACAAGTGTTTAGAAGCCCACATAGAGTAACATATATGAATATTGTACAGTTCCAACAATATTACATACATACGTATCGAATTGATTACTTCCTTTTTTTGCAGTCGGTAAAAAAGGGAGTTGTTGGTTGCTAGAGAAGTTTGCAAAAAGAAGAGAGTTTGCGGTGACCTCTAATAACTTGGGTTAAAGGCAGGCGAATTATAACTTCCATGTAATAAAAGGCGGCAAGATTATTGCCGTTGTCTCTTGCATAACACGAGAGAAAATGATTAATATCTCGGATCTAGCAAGATGTCGAAGTTGCCATGGGAACAGCCATGCAACCTTGCACACAATATGGAGGAGCTTGGGAACCTTCATTATAGAAACTGTATCTGATCACGAGAATGGCGATCGCGCATCCTATAGTAAAGTTGTTCAATGATGTGATTGGTTCCCTAGGCAAAAATCTCCATGTTTCGATATCGATTTAGAACATATTTGTTATTATGATGTATATGTCATATCCATACCAAAATAGCGAGTCTCGAAAACGTATCAAAACGACTATGCACACCTATCGAATCACTAGTTCAAAAGGTATTCCACGTCTGTAAAAATAATTCTGCATCAATAGAAGATCGAAAAAAAAAAACTGGCCAAGTGCGAGTCGGACTCGCGCACGAAGGGTTCCGCACCATTATCGCAAAAAACGGCAAAAAAATCACGTTTGTTGTATGGGAGCCCCCCTTAATTTATTTTATTTTAATTTAATAATAATTATTTTTGAAGTGAATATACAACTAAATATTCTGTGAATATTTCAAGCGTCTACCTGTTGCCGTTATTAATATCGAGCAAAAACGGCAAAAAAATCACGTTTGTTGTATGGGAGTCCCCCTTAAATATTAATTTTATTTTGATTTTAGTATTGTTGTTATAGCGGCAATAGAAATACATCATCTGTCACGGACAGACAGACAGACAGACGGATCGTGAAGTCTCAGTTATAGGGTCCCGTTTTTACCCTTTGGGTACGGAACCCTAAAAATGGATTTATATTTTTTTGTAATAGATGGAAAGAAATAGACTATAAATTTATTAATGTCTACTTTCAAAAATAAAAATGCATAATCTCTACTTCCCTAGTTATTTCTTATTATTATCGGTTTAATGGTGACGCTCGTGTAAGATTGCACTGTCGTGATTACTCGTGATGGATTTCCACTGTTATTTTTTGTCTGTTACAGTTTCGCTATTGTATTACCTACAGACTTCCTATGAACTCGGGTTCGTTATTGAATACTCGTATTGTGAGAAAACTGAGGATGTTACTTCAAAGCAAAAACGATAGGAGTTTTGTTGGAAAATCTGCACAGTTTCGTATAGCAATAATCAGCCTGCTTATGCTGATCGTGGGTTCTTTCTAAATAATATCAGAAGACAGTCAAACTGACATTCTGTTAACAATAATTACTATTGTCAACTTTTTGATGAAACACTGTATGGAATTCACAGCGCTATCAGAATAGATACGTGTTCTATCGAAACCCAAACATTTGACAATCGTTGTCGCTAATATGTCGTTGTCGTTGTTGAATGTTGTTTTTGTGTTGTGTGTTTGTGTGTGTCATTTTTTAATGTGTAATAAATAAATTAGATAAATCCTTACCGTTTTTAGCTGGCTTGGCTAAAATCAGTGGTTGTGCCGTTTCCATGTTAATGTTTAGAGATTATGTTTCTGTTTTCATAGAGAATATTGCACTTTTCATTTCACTTTGATAGTCTTTTGTTTGTATTTTAATTGAATTTTTTTCCGTCGTAATGGAGTCGGCAACCTTTGGTGGGGAATGCAGGGTATTAATTCACACTAATAAAAACTCAGAAGCAAATAATAAAATTGTTAGTACAAACAACGTCTCATGCTAAAGCTTTTTTGTGCAAGTTGTTTAAGGCATTTTTGTGCAAAAAAAAAACTCGATTGTAAAGGCTGATTTTTCAACAGTCGCATAAAGTTACATTTGAAGAAAAAATATGGTGGCTTTACATATTTTCCATACAAAAGCGTTAAAACCGCCATTTTAACTACACAAACAAATTTATCCGACGCATGAAAAATCGGCCCTGAGCCAGATTTTCTATTCATTTAAATCAATAGATAGTAGTAGGTTCTTATGTATTAAACTTAGGTTTACCAAATAAGAAATAAATATTTCCTATTAAGCCCCATTCATTTCAGACGTATCGGTTACATTTCGGGGAGTGTGCGATGGAATTACATGATTTAATTCCGCCCAGCCCGTTCCATCATCGGACTACCAGACGTACGGCGATGCGTCATCGGTACATGGTGGACATCCCACCCATACGCACAAAACGTTTTGAGAACACTTTTATTATGCGTACAGCTAAAGAGTGGAATTCCCTGCCGGAATCTGTGTTTCCCGATAGCTACAATCTAGAGGTCTTTAAGTCAAGAGTGAATAGGTTTCTTCTAGGCAAACGTGCTCTATCGTCGACCACATCATCGCTTACCATCAGGTGAGATAGTGGTCAAGCGCAAGCCTATTGATAATAAAAAAAAATAAAAGAAAGACGTATGCATAATAAACTAAGGTCCTCCCCGCCCACTACAGCGTAACATGTTATGATAGTGTTCGGCACTCGCAAAATATCGCCTAGATTTATCGCTACCGCCTACGGACACATTAATGGTATCTTTAGCCTGTTCATGTCGAATGGAAATAAAACAAATTCAATGTACGATTAATGAAGCGCTAGAATACGATTTAAATTAATATTTTCTAGGTGAAAAAAGAAATATCATTTGATAGTGAAGTATTAGTGCGTTAAGAAAGAAAATTTGGTTCAAATAAATCTCACTAGATGGCGCGGCATACACCGAGTTGATGAATAAAATTGTGTCTAAAATTAACATTTTCTGGAATTGAACATAAAAATTGTATGTTCTTGTTTAGTCAACTCTCCTAAGCACAAAGTTATGGAGTATTGGGCTCTTAATTCACATTTCAAATATTGTTTGAACGGATCATTTAAAATTGATGCCAATAGATGGCGCGGTTTTAAATGTCTGAGGCATTCCACTCTATTGTTTAATTTTGTATTGTAACTTATTTTGGTGCAATGAAACTGTTAAAACGTGCAAAAAAATACCATAAAACAAATTTTCGCTGTATTAATAGATAAAAATATTTATGCACCGAGTAAACCGTCTTACATTTAAGTCACTGCTAACACCATCTATCTATCGCCATGGAACGTAACCGAACGCGAACGATGTACAAAAAATAATCGGTTTTACAGACGAAAAACGCTAGTTACGTCGGCACGGTTTCTTTGTATGGAATGAGGCATTTGTATGCTAGTATTATATTATCTGTGGTGCGGGGAATATAATAAATTCTGTCATTTTCTATCCATACCGATTTCTATGAAACACTGACTGACTAGCTAGATGATGTAGATGACGTACCCTGTACCATAGGAGATTGTGTTAGCATATGAACGCAGAGTGATAAAGCGTATCGTATTCAGTTTACAAATAATTTATTATCTTCGTCAGCCATAAGATCATTGAATGGCTTAGAAAGCGTATTAATACGAATAATCTCCATCCCACAATCCATTTTTACGACACGAAGAATTCTTACGTTTTCTCATTCATTTTGGTATCCCTAAAAAATAGATTACTGTAGTTGCACTTACAATGTAGCAAGTGTATTCGACCTACAGATGAATAATTTCAACCCTCTTCAGAAAATTATAACAATGATCAACGGTTTTCTCAACGTCTACAATATAATGAGTCTATTTTACACAATGTAACATTAAAGTTCAACACCGCCATATTTCTGCAAATCTCAAGGATCACAATCCGTTCATTGTGTTTCTACTAACCACACGTGTGAACGTTACTTTCCACTGAGACATGCTAATTCGCTGATTCTAACAATTTCGCGTTTATAGGCCGTGCCGATCTCGCTCGATTTCGAACAAAGGCTCGCCCACGTGTGTTTCTATTTTCGTAATTAGTCGAAAGTGGGCCATTACGGAGCTAAACGCACCCTAAGTTCACGCTCGGTTGAGTACCTACCTATCATCGTAAAGTTGAAAAAGTAATTCGTAGATTTGAATCGTAAAACCGGTCTAGTGTGTGATGTGGTCTATGCAGTAAAAGTTTCGTTGCGCGGGAGTCTCCGAATAGACTTGATGTGTTTTTGATTTGCTTGCCTTTGTTGTTTCCGTCTTTTGTAATAGCTATGATATCAGATGTACTCGATTGTGTACATATGCATGTCCAATATATTGTTTCATGTTTTATACAGGAAGTAGCTAAAACAGCCCGACTTCTACTATGAAATTAGAGTTAAACATACTTTATCAATGTTTATAGTAGCTGTTTCGTGCAAATTCATCCGTGTTGAACTCGTATCCTCAGTTATTTACGTACTCCTTATAACATGCCCAGCCTTCAAGACCTTTACACTCTGAATGCCAATAAACATTTGCGTGGGCATTCCCTAAAGTTATGGGAAAATTCATCTAAAAAAAAGCCTTTGAAGCAATTCCTATCTAACAGAGTTGTAACTGCATGGAATAGACTCCCGGAGAATGTTGTGACGGCTCCCTCACTGAACTGCTTCAAGAATCGACTGGATAGATTAAATATCTGCAAGCTATTTGATACATACGCATCTGCTAATTAGCTGCTAGTGTGTCTAACTAAATAATAATAATAACATCAGCTATCTGCCAGTGAAAGTTTCGTCAAAATCGGTCCTGCCATTTCGGCGATTAGCCGGAACAAACAGACTCATCTCAACAATTTAAAAAAAATGTATTTTCGAACCTTAATTAATTATTTTGTTTTCGCATCTCCATTCAAATCACACAGATATTATTTGAAACCACAGTTACGCTAATAAGCGTCCTAACGCCTTCAATGCGAACAATTTTGCGAACGTTCCAACACGATGGTCGTTCAATGCGTAAGCGCAAAATATCCGTGAAATTAATTGTTGCGGCCACAATTGTTTTTGAATGAGTCGTCGACACGTTATTGTTCAGTCATTGAGCAGATTCTAACTGTTCTCAATTATATTTGTAAAGCTCTTTCATATTTTGTTAACGAGTATTATGCTCCATATAAGTTTTCAAGCCCATTGAATGGTTCACTTTCTTTTCATGCATTCGTTTAATGAACTGAATCTTTCTGCTCGTAATTCAGGGTTGTTGCTGAAGCATATTTTTTCACATCCGCGGTTGCTGAGGCTGATATTTTATCACTGATGTCAGCGGATACTGCCGCTGATTATAGTTATTTTCTTTTAAAAACAGCTAAAAAGTATGAATTAATATCGAAAAGTTACACAGTTTTCCTTGGTTTTGAAATAAATGATTGTTTTTTAAAAAAAATGACTTTTCATAAACAAAAATCAAATACAAACAATATAATAAATTAAAAAAAACAATCTTATGCTAGAAATTAGATTTGTGCTAGCTTAGTACCTGATCTGAATCTTATACGTAAGTTGTATTTGAAAAGACCTTGTTTGCAACTAAATACAGCTGAATTCCGAATTAAAACATTACTAAGTGCAAAATAACTTTAATTTCAGTAGTCGTGGTTTTTGGATTCATTTCTTAGTTTTTGACGTTTTTACTATAACTAAAAAGGTTTAACTTCAGCATCAATAATCAGCGTCGATCAATTGATGCTGATGTTCGCAACAACCCTGCTAGTAATATCTGCAATTTTCTTTCGTATTCGTTAATAAGCATAGTGTTCCGTATAAGATTTCAGGTTCATTGTGTCATACACTTTCTTTTCATTCATTTAGATGCTCATTGAACTGAACTGATCTTACTGGAGGTAATTTATTGTATTTACAACGTTCTTTCAAGCTCGTAAGTAAGCATTGTCTTCCGTACAAGTTTTCAGGCCCATTGAATCGTTCATTTTCGTTTCATTCTACATTATGGTCAAGTGGTCATTGGGTACAATGCGTGTCTTTGAATGTTACGTTTCTAGGGCAAACTTCTACTGCTGAACATTGTGGCCTAATCGTCTGATGTATAGATTGGTTGTCATGGAGACATTTATACATGCGTTACGCTCTAAGAAGTCTATGAAAAATTATCGTCGTACTTTGTCACACTGTAGCGTCGCGCCTGTCTGCGGTAGACTTGATAGCCGAATGTAATCTTTTGCATGATCATTTGATTTCCTTGAGTGCTAAAGCTTTACCTACGTACAGTTCAAGAATTTATCGAGAATTAGATGAAGAGAATCATAAACTGCTTCCTCTTCCTGCGAAATGACGTCTGTCATAAATGTTGTACAGGTTTTGAAAGGAAGCTTACCGATTTACAGGTATGCCATAACCCTCACATTCTAGGTACTAGGTTTAATCCTGATAATTAAGTAAATATCTTACTTCTTGTAATTTCCCGGTTAACCAGTTTATTACTACTACTGATATCTGATGAAATCTTCTCAGAAACGTTAAAAGTGCTAACTGGTACTGGTAAAAAAATAATTTACTGCAAATATTATTTATGTTGGATGTTGGTTCAGAACGTACCATCATAATATTGAGAAATTATTTAGAATATGAACGCACCGAAGAGAGAATGAAGGGGGCATGTGTGGGAGCGAGCAAGAATAAGACTTAGATGTAATTGCAATTGTTTAATAAGTTTTACAAGAAATGAAAAGTTTATTTTCGGACTTTCGGTGATCCACATCAAGATATCACCCTTACATTTATTTATGTACATACAATACACATAAAAAAGAAAGAACACATACAGATAGAAAATCAAAAAGGCGTTGCACAAATTATTGTAGATATTATTACGTATTTATTAATTTCTCCCTTAAAATTAATAAATACGTAGGTATAGGGATTTTGATTGCGAAGCTTCTGATAGATGCTCGTTTCTACCCATTGACGACCTCTATAATAATAATAAAGGAGGTTTAGTGGATAATATCAATAATTTACATTTAATATTTTATGAAATTGAATAGACACCCACACTGCAGTCAACTAACGATCAAAGTGCTAAACACAGATGCAATATGCAAGATGGAATGAATTTTCGCTAAATCCGGTCACAACAAAAGCAGCTTCTCATACATATTAATTGAATTAAAAACGATCGTGTTCAAGTGCACAATCACCAAAACCTTGAAAACTCACTTGGAGACTACAGTAACATACCACGAACTTGTCACGACTTCTTACTGCTGATAATCTATGTACCATTGTGGCAAGTTCTTTGTTTTGTCATCCGAGACCCTGAGAAGGACGGGCAGACTAACGTAAGCTATTGGCTGTAATGTATCACTGTTCAATAGGTGCGTTATCTATTGCAGATTATTCGTCTTTTACTTCATGGTTATCGCCAAGGAGACACCATTTTCTTTTGCGAGAGTTACGAAGAACGTTGCAGGAACCTAGACTTTATTGAAGTGGAATAGAAGTAAATTTTACAGTGTGGTAAACAGGAATGTTTATGTGATTAATATTAATGAGTTGCAATTTTTCAGCGATGATCTAGAAAATATGTTTCGGATAATGTTATCTGCGTGTTGTAGAATTCAGGGAGACATTGAATATATGTTTATACGCAGAATGATCATGTCGCATGTTGTGTTGGTCCAAAAACTATAACTGCTTCTTAGTGCTGCACGACTTAATAAGTCGTCTCAACCGGCGACTCTTTAGGGTCCCTAGTTAAAAATACCTCTTAGTGGTTTATAGTTATTTGATAAAAAATAATTAAGAATGCCTATCTTAAATGAATAAGTAGCAGTGGGAGAAGACGATCAAGAGATCATATACTTCTTTAACCTTTCGTTAATACAGGTTCTCTCGTTGAATTACCTTCTTTCACGATTTACTCCTTTACCATATCTTTGACATCCTCAATCGTGAATTCAGATCGCAACCGTAACATCCACTTAACCTGAATGGCAATTGCTATACGTATTGTTACTACAGTTTAAAGATTAAAATCAGTTACATGTTCAGTGTGTTCACGACAATGTAATCTGTGCACTATTTTATTTTTATCCTCATTGTGTGTCGAGAGATTGCAAGGTTTCTAGTGACGTATTGAGGTGTTTGTCCTTAGATTTCTAAATAAAAGGTTAGATGAGGAATTGAAGGTTTAGAAAGAAGAAGAAAGAAATAGGAAAACGCCTGAAAGTAAAGAACCTTCAAATAAATTTATGTGCCAATTGAAATATTACAATATGTTTATTTGATGAAAATACCGATATTCTAAATGTGCAATACAAATTACAGTTGCACGTGGTAAATAATCGTGATTTCCTAACCGTGACGAATGCAAGACAATCCATAAAGATTTTAAGATAAGAAGGTATTTTAATATCATTACAATGAAACATATTTAAAGATTCCATTCAGTTGCAAACATTAAAAGTAGTTTTAAGTGCTATGTTAAATAAGCCTGGCGAAGATAACGAAATAAATAATCAAAAACTAAGCAGACTCAGGGAACAAACAGTCGGACAAAAGATATTAAGTATAATAGACAATTTTGCTCGATTTTAAGATTATAATCTCATTAAAAAGTTATTACTATGGCTTTAGCTTAGATACGCAATAAAAAATAAAAACAAATAGGTTATTGACAAATCATCATAAAAAGGATTACGTAATCAAGCAAGTCAATGAACCATAGCGCTGCTATGAGTAAGACAGAAAATTATTTGTACTTTTAGAATATGTACCATAAAAAAGAAAGACCTATAGAGGCAAAGACATATAGACGAAGACCTAGAAGACAAAACACCAAAAAAAGAAGGAAGCTAATGAAGAGACGCAAGCAGCTACAACTATTATATTTGTATTGAATACAGTACTTAAGGTTACACTAGTCGAAATTTTCTCTACACAAACGTAGTCTAGGGATTATTCCACTGTTTGACGATGTACGTTCAAAATAAAAAGTGATATCAATTTGTCTCATCATGATCTAGCCCTGTATGGAAGCGAAAAGTTAAAAAAAGAAAATATTTGAAAGTTATGAGCGTCGAAAGTTCCACATTTCTACACTAATTTTAACGCGGGCGCAAATAAATACCATAAGAAGACAGAAAATTGCAAAACGGCGTCCATACAGGGATAGATTAGTAGTTCAATAATGCATATAATTTTATTTTGAACAGATAGATTTAGTCGATTTTTCATGATATATAGACTGCCAAAGGTCTGTTTATAAAATTTCGCGCGCTCGGTTTCGTCCTAAATCATTATCCATTTCGCTACAAATTTGCAAAAGTGTGTTTTCGTACGCGAACTAGCTTCCTACTGCTCATCACAGCATCTATCTCTTCCGCACGTGTTGTCGGTTGATGTAAAATGCATTTTAAGTGCTGCTATGCAAAAAATGGAATAATAGAAAGCCAATATATAAATTATAATACAATCAAAATGACAATTGTAATACTAAGTTATATCATCCTTTTTCTTATTCCAATTTATATATGGGCTTTCTATTATTCCATCTGTATAATAATTTCTGTAAGGACAGTTACAGAAATTACTGCAAACACTGCAGAGAAAAGATCTTTAATCAGTCATATAGTGAGGCAAATTATTAACAGAATGACGCATTTTATTAATTTAACTTCATAACTTTAATACTTACTTAACCAGCTGACGTTAACTAGACCTTCACCTGTCTACCACTACACAGAATTGTTGCCGGTTCTCACATTCTTAGAACCAAGTGCTACCGTATACCTGATGTGTGATTCATAAGTTGCGGTGTTTCGTGTTTGCATTCAGATCTTGTGCTTTGTGACATCCTTTCTCTTGAAATATATCGCATTGGTGTTGAATATATACTCTCTCATCTTGAAAGTGGACTTTCATTTGTAATCTGTGTATGCCTATAAAAGCTATTAAAGCCAAAGTCTAATTGTGTACTTTTATATTAAGTTGTTGAGGAGACTTTTTTTTTTTACAATATATAACTTACATTAAATATTGGATCAAAAAATAATTCTAGGTGACGAAGAACCGTATCAATCAAATCAATCAATATTTCTCAATTCAATTAGGCCATTAAGACTTATGAGGCACTTTTGAACGTCTTAAATTTAAAAGTACTAATAATTGATTCTCCCGTCGATTCGGCAAAGTAGCTTTTTATGGAGAAGAACGGACAAGAAACTCCAAACTTACTCTTTAAAAAAAGTGTTTTACAAGTATTTGGTTACATCATTCTTGTTGAAAAAAAAAATATATATGTGACATTATCATTTGAGAATATTAGATTAGACCCTCCCTTCCTGTAGCTAGAATAAATTCTAGTCTTTAGTCGTTGTTGAAGTTGGTAAATTATATTTATTAATATTTAGATTTATGAAATAGAGTTGATTGCATTTAATAATAAGGCGGATTTCCACTTCGTCGTGTGTTCAACCAATGCACTCATATCCCACAGTTAGCTATTAAATTTCGTGGAAACAGAACCATCTGCAGTATGAAAGTAAACACCAATCGCTTTTAATTTTCAGTTTTCTATTTTATCATTATCACTTACGTCATAGATTATTTCATCATTAACATTATCAAGGTTAGATTAGTCACTATAGAAATTAATAATGCAAACATGATCATTTTAGAACGGCGTCTGTTTTTTCTTGTCTATTTTCTGATTAGGCTATCTTTGATATTTTGCAATGGACTTGAAAATGATAAGAGGCTCTATGCAAAGATATATTCCTTAAGTCCAAAATGTATTGTATTGTATTGACTAGCGCTTCCGAAATGTCTCCCTCCTACTTTTAGACCGGAATGTTTCTTTACCTAGAGATTCTTTGAATTTACAATTATTCTATAGAGTCTATTGCAAAAGTTCTTTTTGCAAGTCGTGCGCTGCTGATTTCTGTTCTTTCATCCATAATATCTATATTCTGCAATATTTCAATGACTTCATCAAACCATTTGCAAATAAGTACTTCCGAATGAAGCAATATTTGTCTATCATTTAATTTAATTTTATTTCTTTAAGAGTCAATTTGGGAAGTCTTCATAAAAACTATGTTAAGATTTCAGACAATGCCGTTTCAAACGTTTTCTTTGGTAAACGATCTCATGAAATGTCAAGGATTTAAAGTGTTCTTTTTTTGTATTGTTTTGTTATTGGTCTGACTGTTACTTGTAACGAAACCTTTTTCGTTTTTAGTGCGCAGAAATAATTGTAGTGTTTTATGTTTAACTGTTTCATTACAAGTTATGACGTGGTGGCTCAGTGGCTAAGACTTCGCCTCTCGTGCTTGAGGTCTTGGATTCAAGTCCGGGCAAGTACCAATGTGACTTTTTCAAATTGATATATGTACTTTCTAAGTTTTTCTTGGACATCACAGGCATCGGCGAAGGAAAACATCGTGAGGATACCTGGACTTATATAGTTAATGTAAGTCTGAAATAGTCAATTCAGACGCCTTTGGAGTTCCCGGAGGCGGCTTAATTAACTCTGACATCAGAGGCCACATCTTCACATTAAAAGAAGATTACCAGTTTAGCGTTGTACTGTTTTCCTAAGACTTACTTTCTTTCTCAGGATTGCAGGGATTTCCATCATCATTATTTTGCCCTTATCATATTTTATTTGAGGGATCTTCTTTTTCTAACCATCTCTCTTAGTTACCCTTTCAATAGTCACTTCTTTTCTATAAATATCGTCTTTAACACAAACCATCCATGTTTTCTTTCCATTATAAATAGAAAATAAAACAACCTTTTAGGACTGCAAATGTTTGCACAAGAAGTTTTATGCACAGATAAAAATGACGTGTTTGCGATTGATAAGCGGTAATCTGATAAAATATTCCACTGTACCTGACTGACCACTCAAAGTACTAAAATTTATAGTTTTGCATGATAAGCATGTTGTTATTTAATTTTAATTCCAGCTAGGTCTTTAGTTAGATGACCTATTCTAAGTTCATTTGAGTTTAACACGCAAATCAGTTTTGTCTGCATGCTAACTAGCTTTATCTCATTTATTATTATTAGCTGTTGTTATATAAAATACAATAAACATATTGATCATTATTGTTTTGCGTGATTTTATATTATTGTTCTGAAAACAGTGTGATCCATACGTGATTAGTTTTAATCCTACAAATATTATAAATGCACCTACGTGTCTATATGTTTGGATGTTCAACGGTCGAACGGCTTTTAATGAAATTTATTATTCGGGTAAACCACTGCTTAGAACATAATTATGATACTTTTATCTCGGTAGAATCCTCTTTGGTGTCATACCCGTACTACCGTACACCATAGGATGCCATAATATGTCATGTGGATGAAGCCGGCAAAAGCTCGTCAAAATTTAATCAAGCATTATTACTTTAATTACATTCCATGAATTGGACCTTAACAATTTTCTTTGCAACGATTTCGTACCGAGTACTACCACAATTATTCGTGATTGATGTAATTTACTGGCCTAAATATTTACAATACTGTCACGAAAACTTACCTTTCATTCGATTCGGACAAATGGATCGATAAATTAATTAATTATGCAATCGTTGAAATTCCGCATTCGAGTTTTAGATTCCATAGAACTTGCGTCAACTGTTTTGATTCGAGTAATAAAATGCGCAATGGTGGCCAAGGGTAGCTAAAATCGTGTGTTTTCTATTGTGCGTGTGAAATAATCATGGTATTAGATAGTGTGTCAAGGGCCATTCCGATATACGCGCAATGAGTATGGGCATTAACAATAAGGTCGAACTGTACCTAATTGCAGCAAATGTATTTAACGATTTTATCCTAGCGAGCCATGACTTTCAATCAAAATTTAATTATTCGCTTTACCCATTCTTTCTTTTTCAGTCGATTTTTGAACTATAAGTTACGATATTCAACAAAAATTAAATCATTAGTTGTGTGCCATACGAATAAGCAATTCAGAATCATTTCAAAAGTCATTTGTTAATGTCATTCCAATCTAACTTAATTTCGTGATGATTTCGTGATGTTTATTACTGAACCTTCGGCAACAATTGAAGTACATTTGTTCTAAATCGAGTTGAACACCTACGTACTAACCAATAAACCTGTAACCTCAATATTCATCTGATAACAGTACAATTTAGTTACAAGAAAAAACAATTGTTTCCTTGTTAAGCGGCCGATGTAATTGGAAATTAAACAAAAGAAAAACGGAATTTCGAAATCAAACAAGCGTTTGAATAAGGACACCACAGGTTCAAACAAATACTGAACAGATAATTGAATGAGAATACTTATTTATTGGCAATAAAACAACTTCTAGCACATTCACTTGCTTGTGAAAACATTAACCGACTATATTCTATATCATTCTATAGAAATTTAACTAGGTTTCACGTAATCGCCTATCATACTTAGCTGTATTATCCCAAATTATCTGACTTACGTTTCATCTTACTGTGAGAGACAACTCAAGGCCTACAGTAATCTTGGCAAAAGACGAACCCAGCACTAAAAAAATCTAACAAATGAAAATAATCAAGATAATATAGAGCTTGATATTCGTAACTATTGACACAAATGCTTAGACAACGCGGTATTTGTAAGGAACGTAACCTTGACATTGAGTTTATAAACAGAAAACGGTAGTTCAAGAATTATAGGATAAAATAATTACGTATTGTTGAACACATTCTTTTAAAAACATATGAAAACTTGAGTATAGGCAATATTTTTGCGAATGTTAGTGACTACGTTGATAATAGTGTTATCTGCGGTCAAAAATAAAATAATTCACCTCCATCAAAACACTGCAAGGTAGCCATAGGAATTGGCAAAGAACGAATTAATGCTTTTAATCGCCAAGTTTATGGACCGTTCTTCTGAAGCGACCTTCCATGTAGGAACTATTGACATCAAAATTTGTTAATATACAAAACAGTCATACAAAACAACAACAATATCAAATTACAATTTACGGCACGACATTTCCAAGTACAGTTAGGTCCGAGAAAGCATCCTTGTGGTATCCCACAATTTCTTAGAACTGACTCGGCGCTGTCCCAAGCATGCGATTCGCCTACGGATAAGAAATGACCTTTAGGGCGGGGGACCACTCAACTGGTTCGACCGCATGCTTCTGCACTCGGGCCCATGTGGAATTTATAACGCGTCGCCGAAGCCGGCTTGCCGTCATAAAAAGCCAACGTTAAAATGTTTCTTTATGTTTTAATTGAAATTCTGTTTGTTGCAAGTCTGTTTCTTGAAACTCTGAATAGTGTAATTCAATCCTTCTAAAGCCCAGGGGTATATACGTCTGTCCCTTACGCACACTCAAAATAACAATACTCTAAGAGCTTATGGTTAACCCCCTGGTATTCAATGCATGCAGAATTAACATATTCGGTAATTTCTACAATTTGAATATATTTTACGAACCTAATTGTGTGTGCTAGTGCTGAAGACCGTATAATTAAAACAATAACCTTACATCGAATGTTTTCTTAAAATCTTTTATCCTTGAGTTGTAGGTAGCAATTACGTAAAATTATATACCTGTTAGCACTATTCTCAATAACAATAAATCTCCTAAATAACTTAACGAAGTACAAAATCCGTATGACTCGTTTTAGGGCATTCATATCGTTACAGTGAAGGGCATTTAAAGTTCCAAGCAGGTTTGCTTAGAGCAACTTTGGTCGGAATAATTACTAACGAAAGATGTAGGTCTTGTACAAGGATTTCCACATAGATTGCAAGGTTTGGCTCAGTAATTATGAGCTGGCTTAAAATAATATCTAGTACTTATAAAATAAGGCCTAACAATTTTATATATAGCAATATATAAATTTAAAAAAAACTTTATTGGAGGGATTAGAGGATTAGTGTGTGAAAGACATAAAAGTATTGACGCATCATACCAATTAATTTAATACTTCAATCCGTTACTTTGGAATTTCAGATCGACAGCGAAACATTATGCTTTGAAAATCCTCTAAAGAGTTCTATCAAAGTTAAAAATATTTCATACAGACAGCAGAATGCAATATTCTTACTTCCCAAACATACCACGACAAACACCTCAAAGTATAGAAAAGTATTCACTTATGCAGCCATACAAGAATGAATTGAAAAGCGCCAATCAAGCTGGAAAGATATTTCTTGCTGAGCAAGAAACTGTCTTGGAACAGTATTAACTGTGAATAACATGAATATTAGCGTGGAAAGTTGAGCGATGACGTCAGACAAATCTCATCACTTATGTGTGATGTATGAATATGTTATGAGGACATTGGCTTTAGTTACCGCGTTTTTGCTTGATGGAAGCAGATTTTATCTTGTTTTTACATATGTAAACATAGTAAGGCACGTGGCTAAAATATTAGCTTGTATGCTGAAAAGATGAGAAAAAGTTTATATAATTATGAAAAGGCGCGTTGTAGGTAGTTCAAATTTAGTATATGAATAAAATGATTCATCGTCGTCGGTAACTTCATCGCTTACCATCAGGTGAGATAGTGGTAAACCCGAGTCTATTTATTTTATAATTTAATACAAAAATGAGCTCCAGAAAAAGCATTTATTTAAGAAACCGATCAAATAAAATTTAAATGAAAAAATTTTGGACATCAAAAATTTAATCGTTTTATATGTTTACCAATAGCATTTGCATTGCCTTCATCAATTGCCTCTTATGAAACATCGAAAGTAAGAAGAAAGGTAATAGCCCTGTATGTAATTATAGATGCGTCTAAATCCAATGATTTGTAATAAAATTCCATACATCTTACATTACTAATTACATACTTTCGCCGCTTTTCTCTACAAAGAGATTGGAACAAAAATGCAGTCTTCTTTTAAAATGAATGATCGCTAAATTTCCTTCCAGAAAACGCTCTCTCTTTTGTGTGGAATTAGCTCTATTAGATATTAGCAAAGATTTTGTTGTTTGTATATTTGTTTATAACTCCAATAGGCTTTACTTTATCTATCAAAAGGTAAAATTGTCTTTAGACTTGAGAAGCGACTTTTATACGCTATCTTTAGACAGCGAACGTGAATATGAGGAACAACCCTTATAAGTTTTAAGATAGCTATAATTTGTATGAATATTATTTCTTTCTTTTAATAAAATTCCTATGTTGGAGAAAGCCTATGATTTACTTATAGATGTGCAGTAAATTGTTAAGTATTGACATGCTAGGAACATATTTTATAATACGAACGATACCAATTCTTAAATGTATTCACATATGAATATTAATGTTGGACTATTTACATTCGTTTTTAACTAATGTATGTATTATGCGACAACTTTCGGTCCAATCCGCATTGTGTACAGTTTTATTGATCTCTCTTTGTTTTTGTGTGGGAATCAAATTTTTTCTCATAATTCACTTTTTGTCGAGTCCGTTTATTATCAAGCGGAGACCATTGTTGTTTTAATATTCATTAAAATAATTATTAGTCTCGTTAACAATACTTTAATTTGTGATTAGCCTTACAATGAATTACTTAACACCCGTGTATTCATGTATGTATCGTTTAATGGAACTTTTTGCTACTTTTAAATCATAAATTAGTCTAATAATTCTTCGGTGACAACATTATTTGTCTAACAGTAATGTAAAAGTTGACAGAAAGTTAACAATGCCTGACTTTTCGACAGTGATAAACAGTTAATGTGTTAGTAAGGAAGAACAAATTCGACATTGTACTTTCTGCATAATGCAAGTGAGTCAACATGGCCACAAAAACGTTAAGTTCGAACGAAGTCATTTTTTTGTACCTTGACTGCCAGTTATAACAACAGCATTGGGTTAACTGAGTTAACTAACACTGATTTAGTAAAGATTGGTTCAACGGCAGATCTGATAGCGATCCGTTTTAATTGAGGGAAACGAGTTACTAAACCAGCATGTGCGTAAATGTATGTTCTCAAAGTGGTTCTGGCCAGTTAATGACTGAAATGACTTCGTCCGTACAGTTAAAAGTTACAAACAAAGCAATCTGCCAAGCAGTTTAGCAAATCAAACAGCCTGTTTCATCACATCAAAGTCACGACTGTGAGCAACTTAACGACACAGCATTCAGATTCCAACTTGGTATGCACCAAAAGGTCTAGGCTACACGGCATCGGCACTCACCGTTGGTGCCAAAATAGTCATCCTTATCCGTTAAGTCATGCTGGAAACCATAAGCAGGGAGCCATGCATGGGAGCCCGGGGGCTCGGGCCAATCCGAAATCCGGACCTCCTCCATTTGGACATCAACACAACACTGCACTCCACCAGTAAGTTTACACTGTTAGCACAATCATGCATGGACTACCTCTTCGTTCGTCCATTAGGTGGTCATTTAGGGCGATAACGGTTGGTTGTGCGGCTGTGCACGGGCAGGTGTACTGTCCTAAAGAGACGCGCGCGCGCGGCGGGGAACGGCGGCTGACTGGCGCGCGGCCGCCGTGGCGCGCGCGCTGCGATCTCTCCAACCGATATCTATTGCTGTAAAAAAACGCCAGACGCCATCGTGCCGCGCCTCAGCTGTGCTTTTGCCTGCTGTCCCTTGAACGGAAACTGAATTGACAAACGCGAAACTAGATTTATGGGCTGGGATTGCTGGGAACCAGTTGTATGCACGCTTAGGCTCATTTGATAACAATTAAAAGGACATTCTTGCGCCAAAACAGGTAACATCGGAACCTGTCCAGCCAGACAGATGTTTTTTACCTGTCGCTGTGTTTTAAGACAATTTGGCTGCATGCCAATGTCTACTACTATGCAATTCCAAGTGCCCGATAATGACATGACCGCTTAATTATTTGTTTTTTTGTTAATTATCTTCTAGGGTGTTTCCATATTTCCTAGTAAGACTACACCGCACTGCCTTTAGGATACTCATAGTTGCACATTCACAGAAATAAAGGTTTTGTAGTATTAATCCGGAATGTCCCAAAACTTGGTCTCACCAAAAGTCTCGCCATGCCGTTTGGGGCCTGAATCCTTTTGTCATAATAAGCGGGCAAGCTGGTCCAACTTCATTCAAATATTATTGATACCCGTCTAGTAGAACAGAACAAGTAGTCGTCAGCATTAATCATAGATATAGTTCTCATCAAACTTCTCAGCCACTCTGAATTTGTCTTTCCGATGCGCAATGCACGAAACGTTGCTGTTTTTTATGAGATTAACTACTGCGCAGCCATTGTAGCCAACTTCAGGGCGGCCAAGAAGTTTGGCGAGAACTATACTCCTCCGGAAGTTCTTTCTTTCCAATATTCTCGACTTAGTGTACCTTTTGGAAACGGGGAGCTTTACTGTAACTGCAAGATGTCTATAGTTATCCTTGATAGCTTGCACAACAGACTTATTCATATGATTAAATTGTATTTTTTTGTTTATTATATAAATATTGGACACGTATTTTTTCTTTTGACACGTATACATAAAGTGACGACGATTATGTTAAAATATCGTGTAACGTCACGCCGCTAGTATACTTTATACTGCCGTAGTGACGTCACAAGAACTCGTGAAGACGTCTCCTGATCTCGATGCGCTTTAACTTTGTAATTTTTTATTGATTTGGTAAAGCAAAAATACGTGTGGAATATTATTTGATAATCTCACAGACGGAGTAAATGGAATTATCATTTATCTACCCAGAAAACATTCCTATTAACATCATTGAAGTAATCTTCTGAACATTATCTATATTCCTTGGGTTACATCACCCACATGAGCGTCTAATAACACCAGAGCCTGACCTTTGACCGCTATTCATACAGGTACAGTTACTACAAACATTCTCCCATTAACTGTATAACTGCCGAATTAATCGCCATACAGATCACGATTACCTTACTTACGTTGAATTACGGCACGCCATAGTCAATATAGAGAAAGTAAGGCGGGACACAAAAAAAGCGGTGCGTGAGTCTATGCCCAAATTTGAAATTAGAGTGCTGTGAAAAAAATAAAGCTGTAGATCACGTAGGAACGCTTTTACTTATAAAAACAATTTCATACTTTTGATTGTAGGATTTGAATCGTGAAATATTGTGATAATTTCTAATTTCTGGATTATTTTCTAATACTTGTTGTGAATGGCTTTCCAGAAATACAGTGTGTAACAAAATAAATACTTATTTATAATTTAGATTAACTAAATATTTACTATTACAATTCACAATAGCGATTTCTCTCAGCCTTTCAATAATATAACTTTCGATGAAAGTTTATAAAACAAAAGACAAAATTCCTGATAGCTGTCTTTCTTCGTGCGCTCTATGCTGGTTGTGTGCAACGTGGCTCTATGCTGGTTGTGTGCAACGTGGCTCTATGCCATGGCTATAGATCGTTTCTTCTTAAGAGGGTACTCTATTGGGCCTTTCTCCATACAAAAACATTCCGCTGTTTTCTTCGTGGATAATGCGTCCAGAGCAATGATTTTTTCCCATAAAATCAAGGTCTAATTAATACGTGCCCCTGTTATTTCCTTTTTTCGAAAACATAATCACTAAAAGAAATATGACAATCCAAAAACCCGAAAAAAATGCCCGTATTTATCGCCATGTTCAGACGACTTTCAGACAAAATTGATAAGTTTTTAACAAAAAAGAAAATGATAGAAGCATAGATATACTTTTCCTCTAAATTTTGATATAAGAATTTTTAAGATCAGGCGAGTTTTGAAGAAGAAAACGGCGGAATACGAAACGCCTTTTAGCCAAGGTTTTTGTAGATAAAATCAGCCTGAGCTGCAGTTGTCCCTTTCGCACTTTACGGGGGGAGGTTGGAGGCGAGGGAGGGTAAGGCTTACACGTACACTAATAGGGAAGTGGCGGTTGTCGATATTTTTATCGATTTTCTAGTGATATACACCGATGTCGATATTTACAATATACAAAGATTTTATTTAATAAATCGTGTGATTGTGAGTATTACTTATTATTGATGAAGGCACTTGTCGAATGATTAACTTTGGCATGCATAAGATCTGAAAAGTGCAGTTGCGAATACGCGATCGAAAGTTGTTTAGAAAATTAAGCCAGGATCCAGAATAAAGCTCGGTACAGACCAACCGAACGAACTAACAAATGTTCTTGAAAAGAAATAGCTGATTTTTGTTATTATAGATAGGCTCTCTCTTGACCACTATCTCATCTGATAGTAAGCGATGATGTGGTCTACGGTGTAGCAAACTTGCCCAGAAGTAACTTCACTCTTGACTTAAAGACCCCGAGGTTGTAGCTATCGGGCAACACAGACGCAAGGAATTCCACTCCTTGATGTACGCAAAATTAAAGTATTTCGAAAATGTTTAGTGCCTATGGGCGGGATGTCTACCTTGTACCGATGGCGCATCGCCGTAAGTCTTGTAGTCCGATGATGAAACAGGCTATATGGAATTAGATCTTGCAATTCCATCGCAAAATCCCCGAAATGCAACCGATAAAAACCGTCAAGCTGGCACCTCTGCGACGATGTTCAAGGTTCTGGAGCTTTGACTCGACCTCATTGCCGATGAGGCTCCTGACCCGTTTTTCGTTCAAATCTAGTGCATGAAGCTGGTATTTGGCAGATCCTTCCCAGAGATGAGAACAGTACTTCATGCAAGATCGAACTTGCGGTTGATACAATTTAAGCAGCTGTTCTGGCTTGAAGTACCGTCTCAACTTCTTAGCAGCATGTTGAGGCATTCCTCAATATAATGGTCAAAAATTGAGTGTCGATGTCAACGTTACGCCAAGAAGCTCCTCAATATGGTCCGTTATCGGCACGGTTACACCTCGGAAAGATGGAGCCGGATGAAATTGGCTCTTTTTAGTGAACAAAAGACGCTCGCTGTATAATATAAATAAAATAAATATTTTTTTTCCAAAGGTTCCTTTCTAGAAATGGTATTTGACCTTTTTCGGTGCAATAACTTGCAAATAAAATGTTACTTTAAAATTGCAATATAAAACAAATTCATAATACGAATGGTATATTGCATCTTATTTTTTAAAGTGGCTGCATACGTGCTCACTGCCCTCTGCGACCAGTCTCCCAATACATCCATAACAGCGTGAGTCTGGCCAGCCTGCCATCAGTGGAACAGCTATCTCGACCCAACTCCTCTAATGGCTGCACCGGGCATCGTAACCGGATCAAGGCTAGGCCACGTGGCGGTATGTCTTTGCCCGCTGTGTGGTCACAAGCCCTTCGGTCGAAACCTACCACCAGTACTTCACATGATTAGCACCATCCGGGGACCACGTGTAGGGATTCAAAACGCTTATTTTCCTACGGACGCGGGTGACCCGGCCCTCAAAATGATGGCTCAGATCTACTGAATGGTTCGCTCACCTTACGTCCTGTCTGCTGATTTGCAGTCTTTCGGTTGGTCTTACACCCAGTATTATGCAAACTAAATTTTGATTTCTTATAAAGCAGATACTTATAAAAATGATTTATGAATTTTGGAGAAGTGGGGTTTGTGGGTATTTAAATTAAAATATAGAATTTTAAATTAAAATAATAAAAAAAGAATTAAAAACACGCTTATTAATTAAAAGCACTTTTTGACAAGGCAGCTTGTCGAGAAGTGAATGAAAAAATTGAACAAAAAATTAAAAACAAGCGAAATTATTTTTGTGTTGAATGGGCTCAACTGAAAACCAATCTTTTCAACGAAGTCGGGGGACCTGTAAAAAACTGATCCAAGGAACCATCCCCCGACTGCAAGGCAGGCGTGTTTTTAATTATTTTTAATGATTTATTTTTTATATCATACCTCTTTTAGTAATAAAACGATATTTTTGGAAAAACAATTTATTTTATACGTTTTCTATGGGATGTTGAATAGTACCTACTGTTATATTTAGTTAATTTCTTTTGGTATGTTATTAGGGAAAGAATGATTATTTAATACTACTGTTATATATTATTATTTATATACTAAATAAGCTCTAGAATAGCTAGACGATGATAGAATAGGTAGTAATTATTTTATGAAATACTTTTTTTTTCCTTTTTTTCCTATTAGTTTTTTTTTAATTTTTAATAACGTTACGCTTCTAAAGATACCACATAAATATATACCGGTTGAGCCGTTGAGAATTTATGGTGGAATAAAGAAACTTACAAACATACATGAGCCCTATAAACATAACACTCCTCTTTTGGGCAGTCGCGTAAAAATGTGCATTTATCTATCGTAATTTCAATCCTTTCACTTGCAGGTAAATTTCGTGGTATACGACCATCAATAATTTCTGGCGGAAGGCATTTAAAAAAACCGGCCAAGTGCGAGTCGGACTCGCGCACGAAAGGTTCCGTACCATTATCGCAAAAAACCGTCAAAAAATCACGTTTGTTGTATGGGAGCCCCACTTAAATATTTATTTTATTCTGTTTTTAGTATTTGTTGTTATAGCGGCAATAAAGACAAAGATCATCATCTGTGTAAATTTCAACTGCCTAGCTATCACGGTTCATGAGATACAGCCTGGTGACAGACGGACAGACAGACAGACAGACGGATCGCGGAGTCTCAGTAATAGGGTCCCGTTTTTACCCTTTGGGTACGGAACCCTAAAAAAACTACATTTCTCCAAAATTCATCGTCTCTTTAATTTTTTTCGTAAAGTGTAAAGCGGCTCGGTACTCGCGGCGAGGGCGCGTGCACCGGCGGAGTCGGTCGGCCGCTCGGCGCGCTCTTACACACACAAATACACTACTCGTTCACACATTGATAGCTCGCTTGGTCGGGCGCAGCGCGACGGCAATAGTTTCTTCAAATACCTATTTTTCAAATTCTTGTTGACTAGAGTCCGCTCTTAAGCCTTTTAGAAATTCATTCACATACATTATAATTCCCGATTGGACGCGTAGTCATTAGATGGACATATGGTTCTACAATCAAGTGAGATTATAAAAACAGCATTTCCATTGTAAGAGTTAATGTAAAAATAATGTGTTGTGGAGGTTTGTTGGTTGTGTTTTCTGCTTTTGCCGGTAACGGCTCTTGAGCGATAAACTTACTTTTGACCTTTAGGAAAAGTTCATGGTTCTAATTCTTTAGGTTTGTGTTCAGCACTATTTGGCTGACATTAACTTTTTCGTGGTATGTTAGTGAATTTAGAACAAGTTCTGTGTATTTCCAGAATACGTTTCAGAATTAGATTTAAGACATGATATATGTCTACAGACAGTGGTGAATTAGAAACTTATTGATTTAATCCTTGTACTGTTATATTGGTTTATGGTAGCGATGGTAATTATTTCTATAAATAGAATGAAATAAGGTACGAAGCATAACGATCAAAGAGTGTAAGAAATGAGATGTTATGAGCTAAATGACGAACTCACTGGCTTCAAATAGAAATATTAAAGGTTACTAGGACAAGAATGACGAAGGTAATAATTTGGGCAAATTGTAATACGAGTAAATGTCACACAAATTCGTAATGGACGATTATGTCAAAATTTATGGACAAGTAACACTAGAAAAAGAAATTAACTAGAAAGAAAATAAAGAAAGATTTGACTTGGAAGGAATTGAATATTTTGCGTAGAAATGTATTTTCAATTTATTTAAATTCATTAAAACATTAGAAACAAATGTCACCACATATTGTAACATAGAAAGAATAACATCAAAGCTGCAACGACTGCCCAACATCTCTTAATTAGGCACACAGTTATGCACCCAGAATTCGGGCCCATTTCTCAGAAGAGCCATTACAATACATTTCAAAACGCGGAACTCGGTCATCTACATGTTACGTAACGTTAATAGCGCCTTAAATTCCCTTTAGCTGCGTAAAAAGTACAATTTAAGAATATAAACAGCTTTCTGGCTGGCCGCCAGCTTTCTAATATATTGTCCTAGAACTTATTTTAGGGATGCCACTATCAATATGATCCACATAAACCGGCTTTTGTTCTAGTATTTCGACAATTTGCAAATTAGATTCAGTTATTTGCGAATTCCTTTAGTTCAGCGGGTAAATCTGGCACTCAATCTTTGCGCGTGCGTTGTATTTATCTTTTCTATGATATATCTTTTGTATTTCAGTGAACTGTTTACGTTTGGACTGCCTGAAATAGATTGTCAGTGTATGATTGATCACCACGGGCAACATTCGGGCTAAACTATTATTTGCTGCAATCACACGCCAATGACGTCCTAACGATGCGTCACTAATCTTATCATTATTGGACCAATCGTTGTATTTGTTTTGTACTTTCTCGGGCTTGATTTCATTTGTTTTAGTAGCTTTCCTATCTTGCAGTGTCCCTATGACAAACCGGCAATTGTTCAATATATTTTGATACTGAATACAACCACTAGACCATTGCCAGGAACTAAAAAAGATACGACTAACGTGATTAATGCTGCCCATCATCCTGATGATGATATAGCACATAAAACTTCCAGAAATGAATCTAGTGAAGAAAGTGATGATAATAAACATACACGTAATCCTACAAAATAACATGTTCCATTAGCAGGAAGTAAACTAAAAGCGAAACCACTAAACACTTATTAAATCAAAACATAACAATATTCACTCATGTTTCGGAAGCAAATTTGGATAGAAACTAGCTATTACAATGATGCATTACGTTCCCACAGAATGGCTACTGGCGAAGCGCCAAAGAAACAAAGTATTTTGTAGTGTTTGTTTTGAACTAATCTTGCGTCCATTCAACAAACTTCTATGTTGCTGTGGGGGTAGGCAGTTTGCTTCTTGAATGTAAAGTCATCTTAACGGTATATTTACTTGAAGTTGTAAACTTCATTCGTCGTAAAATTATATTCAAAGAAATTTACATTGGATTCTGTGTTGTTTGTACTGTCAACGTAAGATTTGTCTTTACTTATCTACCTATATCTTTATCTATTTAGAATACTGCTACTAATTACTACCGAGAATCATCATCGTTAACTTCTGATGCAGTTTCCATAGCAACTATAGTTTCAGAAAGTTCTACAACATTAATATGCAATTTTTCCTCTGCTGCTTTAACAGCTTTCAAATTAAAAAAAGAACCTCGCATTCTTTTGTTTTGTTTATAGCCTTGAGTTCTTGCAATGCTGTGCCAAAGTCCATAACTCCGCATAAGTCAAAACGAGTTAGGGCTCCAGGGACAAGCTTTAAGGCTAACCCTACTTGACTGCTTCGCGGGATGCAACTGCCTCATAAATATTTAATATCACAATGCACCTTTTATTTGTTGTCTTCTTGACTACATTATTGCAGAAGGCGACGTTACCTTACAATTCTTTGGAGTCGAGTTAGAGTGTTAACCGCAGTAAGGAAATGATGTGGGCTTTGTCGATTAAGTCTTATTTATAAGATTGTATTGCATTAAGTTATGTTGCGTTTGTGACTGGAGGATATTACTTACCTATAGTGCAACTTTTAATGGTAGAACTATTGTAACTCTTCGTGCAGAATTCTAACGGTACCTTCAAAAGGCGCCTGGCATTTTGGGGAAAAGACCAGGGAGTGTGGGCTTTTTACCTCACTAAAACCACCCCAGTACGTAGAAGGGGCCCCGTAACCTCGTGTGCCCTAACAGCCGTTGCACAGAGGGCTGTGCAACGGCTGCTAGGGCACATCCCTTGCGTGCAGAATGTTACCTACCAATAGGATACTATCGTCCAAGAAATATCTGATTTCGAGACGGCCTCAATTTTCTAGCAATTTTTATAGCAGTGACAAGACATCTAAAACAACAGAGATTAACTATCTCGTTCCTCATTTTGTGAACTACAAAAGGTTGTATCTCGCGAGTTGATGCATTGAGCTTGCCCGCCATAACCGAAATTCGTTAATGGAAACTATGTATTATTGGTAAGCCTCGGCTTTCTACGGCTGTTTCTTTTTAACCTTGCTGCATTATGAACATGCTGTTACTGCTAATGTCTTGTTTGTGGTCATATCTAATAATATTAGAATGATCAAGGCAGGTATTGTTCTGGTGGCAACTGGAATCAACCCACAAATGTGCAGCATTACCGGTAAGCCTAGAAACGCTGCGGTCGCGAATCACGCGGGAAAGTCAGGCGCCCCTATTCTGATTCGTATTAAAAGACGTGTCAAAACGTTCAGTTAGCTTATGAAGTTATGACTCTGAGCTCTGAGCTCTAAATAAGTTGCCAGTCATCATTACTTAGAACAAAAATGGTTATAGTTAAAAAACCATGCATGCTAAAAAAGCATTTATGGTCTGATTCAGAATTGAGTATAAAGAAAGAAAGAAAGAAAAAATATTTATTATCTACCTATATAGAGTATCTACCTATTTGAAGCTAAGCTCATGTCAACTAAAAACCAGCACTAGGTATCTGATGCCTAGCAAATGCTGGGTTGGTAACTCTTTCGGTATGGGCACAATCAGCGAAATTTGTCTTTGCACACCTTTTTTGTCTTTTACTCCATGTTTGTTGCCGTTGTATTGTGCCTGTGTCGAATATAGTTATTTATGATACAAGTGCGGAAGGTAGGTGATTTGCGATGAGTGGTATTTTATACACGAGCGAGCGAAGCGAGTGAGTGGATAAATCGACACGAGTCGGAAATTATCTTACGCACGTGTATCATACAACATTTTACTATGCATTGTGCGAGGAAATAAAAACATATATCTGAACCAAGCAAGAAATCAATAAAATGGCGGGCTTATTCAAAGGCGCTCAGCATATCCACAGATTATCTTTTACTCCGCATGTGCAAATAGCTGTCACGTCGTAACGCAAAAAGGCACGAGCAAAATATTCATTCTGCCAAACATATTTAATGAATATTTAAAATTAATTTGTTGATCAAAATCTAAATCCATAGTAATTAAAAACGCCTTAAATGAAGTATTAGTTTTGTTTTACCTTTTATATGAATGATAATCTGTACTCGAAAACGTACTTAACTAATTTTTAAAACTTTTCTCAAATAATAAAAACTTTATGCGGCGGGCTGACGTTGGAGTTAAAAATTAAAAAAGTAAAAAGCTCTAGTAAAAAAAAGTGACACTTTCCGCACAGTTTGGCTGCTTGGAAAACGCTTTTTTCGAGGACATGCATTGTAAAATATATTTCTTCTATTCAAAACCTATTTGGTTTTGACAGGTTTGCAGGCATAAGTAGTTAAAAAAAAGCTAGTAGCGGGGGGGGGGGGGTAATAATAATAGACTGAGTTAAACAGTACATTCCTATCTCCGCCACTAAATGCAGTTAACAGAAAACATTGTCATTCGTTCTCAATAATTAATGTTTGTTTACACGTCTACAACACGAAATCTCAATTATCTAACTCTCATATACACAAAACCAACTTCTAAATAAGGCACCTAATTTTCAACCAATCATTATTAAGTTACAGCTCTCTAATACTCACCAAGTCTTCACACATTTCCCCTAATCCGTGAGCAAATAGTTACCGTATCACTTATCGAGTACGTGTGGAATGTAACACTCAGAATAAGTCCGCGACAACATTACGTTATGTCGTAAGGTTTCCGACCGCCACGGAAAAAACTCGCAAGCTAACGGGAAAATGAGGAAATTAATCCACTTTCGTTACGAAATCTACGGTGAATCAGAATAAGAACATTTTTAGGGTTCCGTCCCTTAAGGTTACACTAGTCGAAATTCTTCCATACAAACGTAGTCTAGGGATTATTCCACTGTTTGACGATGTACGTTCAAAATAAAAAGTGATATCAATTTGTCTTAGCATTATCTAGCCCTGTATGGAAGCGAAAAAGTAAAAAAAGAAAATATTTGAAAGTTATGAGCGTCGAAAGTTCCTCATTTCGACACTAATTTTAACGCATTTTTGGGCGCAAATAAATACCATAAGAAGACGGAAAATTACAAATCGGCCTCCATACAGGGATAGATTAGTAGTTCAACAATGCAAATAATTTTATTTTGAACAGATAGATTTAGAAGTTTTTTCATGATATCTAGACTGCCAAAGGTCTGTTTATAAAATTTCGCGCGCTCGGTTTCGTCCTAAATCATTATCCATTTCGCTACAAATTTGCAAAAGTGTGTATTCGTATGCGAACTAGCTTCCTACTGCTCATCACAGCATCTATCTCTTCCGCACGTGTTGTCGGTTGATATAAAATGCATTTTAACCCCGCGCACAAAATAGTTCGTGCCGTCGACTAGTGTACCCTTAAAAGGAAAAAACGGAACTTTTATTGGTTCACTAAAGAATGAATATTCAAACTTTACGAACATTTAATATTATGAGGTCCATGCTACACCGTGCGGCATCCGCGTCCACGATGCGGACGCCACATGGCATAGCATGGACCTTCGTTGTCTGTCTGTCATGTCTCTGTGTCAAGAGTTCAAGACCCATTTTCTCAGGAACCCGTGGAGGTATGAAGTTGAAATTAATTTCATATACCTACTCTGAGGCCTTAGTGCGAGTTTTTATTCAAGCTCAATCGCGTTAACGTAAAATACAATTTGTATTGAAACTGGATAAGCGCCGTCTGGTGACGGCAAGGCAAAACCTCTTTTTTTGTATACATTTTGACATAAGATATCGTTTACGATATCACGAGTGAGTACGTCAAAAAACTCGCACTAAGCACACAGGTCCGCAATCCTTGAACGTTTTCGTTTCGAGTAATGTTCGGTGTTACGTAATTATTTTGGTGGATGTAGCTGTTTGTACGGAACCCTGGGTGCGCGAGTCCGACTCGCACTAGGCCGACTTTTAATTTGTAATTAAACACACGCGTAGGTATGTTGACCATGTATGTGGCTCATTAAATGCGTATTTAAGTGCGAACGCGTTCCATCGATTAGATTTTAACGACCAACTCTTGTGGCTTTAAAATAGAGCTGTAAATGTGTGCATGTAAATGCGAAATATTATCGAAAATAGTTTATGATAAAGTGCGATGCAAACTTAATGGCGGCTCGGAACACGAGGCGAGTCGCTGGTCAGTAACAAATTCGTTTAATAGTGATGGTGAGGGGTCGGATATTGTGCATCAAGTTGCTTACTTCACACTTTCACAGTCGCATATATTCCACTGGCCGTGCGCCCGCTCGGTGCCAGAATATCAATATTGAACCTCCTTTTGAACAGTTTTGTTTGCACAAACAAAACACAAACATTAACACATGTTTCAGTTATGAAGAAATTCTAGCAATATTTTCGTTTGTGTAAAAATATTTTTAAACATCCAAGTCGTTTTGGGGGAGTATCCAAAAGTAGCGAAAAAATATCGTGTGGTTATTTTTTTTTAAAGCAAAACTGTTACACGAATAAATCATGTTACGCAAATAATGCACAATATTTTTTTACATATATTTCTAACCACGGGAAATCCCGGCGATACTTACTGACGTTATTAGGAGGAACTTGCCGGTTCTTAAGTATTGGTAGAGTTGTATCTTTTATTGATGTTGTGTCGGTTTTATAACAGAACTGTATGCTTGGATGGATGTAATTTGTACGCAGTAACCCCGAGTAGCTGTTGCTTTTTATGGTGTCCTGGTACTTTACTACTTTTATACTTTTAACCTAGCCGTTATTAGAAAGTAACCATTATAAGGCACTAAAGCGGTGGAAGGCCCCTAAGTTTCAATCGTACTGTACCTTCCTACGATCGATCGACGATCGACAATCGATCGATTGGTCTACTAGAAACTATCGATCGACGTCGACCAATCCATTCTACCATCGATCGATGGCATCTATAGGCTATTGATCGATTGGTGTGGTAGAAACTATCGATCGACGTCGACTAATCGATCGATGGCATCGATCGACGATCGCTCGATTGGTGTGGTAACACCCTTATTTTAGTGAGGGCTGCCCTATCGTCGGCTTTGCTTGAATTTCTTTAACAATGTTTATGGCCTAGACCTAAATTAGGTACCTATGTCAAATTAATAGCTTTCAGAAATTGTCGTTATCACGGTAATAAAACTTAAAATAGGTATTGTTGCCTGTTGTTTATGATGCCACAATGGCCATTAAAGTTATAAGGTACAGGTGGAATCAGGCCTAATGGCGGAACACCCTGCGAGTCGCTTCGTTAGTGAGCAGCGAAAAACAAACTTCACAGACATCATTAAGTTTGAATCGACCTTTCCGTTTTGCAATTTTCCGTTTTCTTATGGTATTTATTTGTACCCAAAAATGCGTTAAAAATAGTGTCGAAGTGTGGAACTTTCGACGATCATAACTTTCAAATATTTTATTTTTAACTTTTTTGCTTTCATACAGGGCTAGATAATGATGAGACAAATTGATATCACTTTTTATTTAATCCCTAGACTACGTTTGTATGGAAGAATTTTCGACTAGTGTAACCTTAATAAAAGACAAGGAACAAATTGACTCACGTACGTAGCTTAGAACTAGTTTCAAAAAAATAAAAAGTAACATCAGAGATTCGTTTGATTTATATCTGCAATAAATATCTCACCTAGTACGTTGAAACATGAAATATTTCATGTCAAAATAAAAAGAACCGTAAATCATCTAAATGTTGACAGCCTCTGCACTTTCTCACAGTTAACCTGATCCGAAAATCATCAGCGTTCTGACAGTTGAAGACTGATGGTGGAACAATAGAAGAAAGGCCTTAGTTTTCAGTGCTTTCAAGCTTCAGTCAGTCAAGTGAATGTCTTTGGGTAGCGAATTAGCGATGCATTGTTATGAAAGTGTTCAAAGCCACTATTACCTACAATAATAATAGGTAATTCATTTATTTCGTAAACCACAGATTCAACAAGACAGTTGCAAAGACCGTCTTAATTATGGAGATACCTGCCCGGTGAGCACGGCCTACTGTGACATGGCTAAGTCACACTTTTTATCACAGTTTGGGCGATAAAGCCATTTTGTCTTAAATGCTAGCACGGCGGCGTGAGATATTTTCTTGACTTGTGGCATAACTTCTTGACGTTTATTAATTTCTATTTCGGATTTTTTTCAATTTAATTGCAGTTGCCGCACTTTCCGAATTATGGGCTTCCGAATCTTATTTTATTTTGCATAAAACGCTCTATATTTCCAAAATGGTATCTCGAAAACGGTATGTCCTAGGCAAAAAATAATCAAAATTTGCCCCCCTCCCTCTTTGCTACTCCCATGCTAGCAGCATCCCAACATGAATTTATGAAAAAGTTTTATTGTTATTTTTACTTTGCATGGTTTTCGACTTGAAATAGACGATCAAATAAAATAATACGTTTATAAGTGTGCCGTTCATACAGATAAACAACTTTTTAATTTTGTTGGGCACAAATTAATATTTGACCCACGATCATAGACTTATGCACACTTTATTTTTCTTTGTTTGTTTGATAACATAGTAAGTGTTTGTTAGAAAGATATAATTATTGTGAATATTTTAATAATTACTTAAAAAAATATAATAGCTGTTCCCGATACCGGTGGGCCCCTATTTTATATATTTTAAATGTTTTTTGGGGGTTATATTTATGAAATATTTAAAAATGTAGAAAGTAAGAAGAATATGGAATTAAAGAAAATAATTAAGAAATAATAATAATTAAAAATAAGAACAACAAAAAAAAATAAAAAAAAGTACTGATATAGAATTAATTAATAATCCTGTAACATTTCAATTAATTAATAAGCATTGATCACCACACACACAAAATAAATTTATTGCCATTTCGTGCAGTAATTAGAAGAAAACATTTTTTTTTCTTCTATAAAATTTTATCACCTCCGATCGAAAGTGATACATTTTTCTAAATCATCTGTCAAAATGTGACATTTGTGACAAAATGGGTGCACCCGTAAGACCCGATGAGTCAAAAATCTATTAGTCTGTCAGTTAGATTACCTAAAAATATTGGACAAGTATTTTTTCTATTGCCACGGAAACAAAAAAAACTACGACGGTATAGTGATGAAATATCGTGTGACGTCACATTGTGCTACACTTTATGTATGACAAAGTGACGTCACAATCCCCCACTCCAGAACTTTGATGCGCTTTATCTTTGTAATTTTTTTATTTATTTTATAAAGCAAAAAATACCGGAAATGAAAAACTGTGATAGTGTGTGCATGTGTTAGTATTATACACATAATTATATTGGATATGGCCAATCGATTTCACGACATACAGGAGGTAATTCGCAAAGACGTAACGCCAAGTGGTAATGCTTTCCTGACTGCAATGATCAGCTCTCTTTATTATACGAGTAATAACATTACTAAGATACGTGCTTTGTGTAGATTATGTACCAGTGCCTATATACCTTACTACTAGGTATATAGGCACTGGTATATGGAATAAAAAGGATATTATTGTTTTACGACCTTTAGCGACTTTGAAGTCTTCAATAAATTATCTTCAATAAATTAATTTAATTGTTAGTGATATAGCACAATTAGCTTGTTTGTTGATTGTGTACCGATTCTGATATGAGGATTAAAACACTGGACATGTTGTACACTGAGATGCAGATATACGGGTACTGCGGTGTTCTTACTTGATATACTTATGTACACATTATTTTAACATTCTCTCTTCTTCTTACTCATTACGCTCTTGACAGATCGGTCGTGTCATCAACTACTAAAAAGAGATAAATAAAAAACTTTTTAACAAAAAGATCAAACCGACTTCCAAAACAAAACACTACAAAGCGAAAAATAACTTTTCAACACACTTGCTCATAAAGTGGCTCTAATTTCACCGCAATTAGGCATATAATGATACCTGTAATCAAACTGTGACGTTTGCATTGCTATTATTCACAAGTGAGTTATAGTTTTTTTTTAAATGGTTTCCTGCCTTCATTTTAAATACTTTTAAATTAAACTAATTTTAAAAGTGTCACATATCAATCCATGGAAAATTAATAAAATAAGTCATTAATTCTAATCCAGTTAAAATTCAAGTATTTTCAATATGATAAAATGTAACACTGTTAATCAATTAAAAGTGTTTCTTTCGACATTAATCCCTTTTCATTCCTGTCATGGAAGTAGTACTTACTATATCCATAACATGATATGGGTAGAAATTACTATTTCCATGATATCCATTAAATAAATACAATGTGGCAAAAAAAATTCACAACTCGTTTTCATTGTTGAAAATGATTTTTTTGTATTATTTTATTCACAAGTGTGTTAAAAAACGTCGTATGATACACGTGTGTATTGATGATTACCGTCCTCGGCTCTCTTAAGACCCTCACCTAAAGGCTCGGGTCTCAATGGCGCCTCAGCGGTAATCACCAACATTACGCACTTGTACCATAATGTACTATTATTTGCCGACGTCGGTCGGTATCGAAAAACGGAAAACAATAGGTACCAAAGACAGGTACGTACACGTCGGTTTGATTTTTTTGTAAAAAAGTTTTTTATTTATCTCTTTTTAGTTTTGGTAGGTACCTCCAAATACCATGAAAATAATTTATAGCCAAAGTAAATCTCATGACGATTATCAGATCTCATAGACAATAAGCCCAAACACGACTAGGACCCATCGTTTTATTTCGGAGTTCCAGTGCCTACCTTCCGGCTTCATCATCAGATCAGTTCGATGGTTCCATTTTCATCAGTACCATTTATTTATAAGTATTTGTTTCATCATAGTCGGTTAGCTATTCGATATATCTTATGACCGAGACATACTTAGCATTTAGAAGTTCCTGTGGCCATCTGTGGCTTCTTCATCAACTGATGAAGAAGACCACAGATGGCCACAATGGAACTCCATTTCACCAAATGACACTTTCTAAATGTAAATAATTGCATTGTTAATAAAAATACCAAAATCGCATTACGTATGCCTATAATATTTCTCTGGGATGCGACATCAGATCCTGTTTTCCTTACCATGGTACCACCGGGAAATCTCGTTGCCAACAAAATAAAAATTATCAAAATCGGTTTGTGAACGACGAAGTTATCCGCATGTCACCGCATCGACCGGTCCTGCTGTGCATCTGGCATCCAGCGGGTTTCTGCAGCCTTCACCAGGCTATCGGTCCACCTTAAGGTTCAACTAGTCGATAAGTCTTCCATTCAAACGTAGTCTAGGGATTACTCCACTGTTTGACGATGTACGTTCAAATTAAAAAATGATATAAATTTTTCTCATTATCTAGCCCTGTATGGAAACAAAAAAGTAAAAAAGAAAAATATTTGAAAACTATGAGCGTCGAAAGTTCCATATTTCAACACTAATTTTAACGCATCTTTAGGAGGCAATAAATACCATAAGAAGGAAAATTGCAAAACGACTACCATACTGGGGTAGGTAGTAGTTCAACAATGCAAATAATTTCGCGCGCTCGTTTTCGTCCTAAATCATCATCCATTTCGCTACAAACTTGCAAAAGTGCTAATACGTACGAGAACTATCTTCTTACTGCTCATCACAGTATCTATCTCTTTCGCACGAGTTGTCGGATGAGATAGCAAGCATTTTAACCCCGCGCACAAGTTAGTTAGTTTCGTCGACTAGTGTAACCTTAAGGGAAATCTTTCAATGCTGCGTCTTCAAACAAATAATACTACAGAACACATCAACAAACGAAACTCCAAAGCTACCATCTCTTTCATCGCTGTCACTCGAGCCTCTAATCCTAATGGTTTGACATGTCTAAAAGAGAAAGGAGACGTCCAAATAATTCGTTGTAACTCCCTTATTATCCGGTGGTGACAGCTGTCTTCAGATAGCTGGGGAAACAATGCACGACTCGAAAATATCGCGTCATCAAGATACGGAGATAACGGGCTGAACGTGCACTGGGTTCCGCATACAAAATAAAGTATATGAAGCGAGTTTTTGGCGTGATCACATTATTTTTTTCTTATATTATCCTCATTCTTTAAGTAGCCCAACATTAGATCCCATCTTAGTTCATAAAGGCATAATCAGCCATGACATTCCTACTGCTGCGACATAGGCCTCCGTCACTGACCTCTAATATACACTTGTATGATAGAGGTCAGTGGCCTCCGTACACATTTTGACAGATTAGTAATAATAATAATAAAATTGGCATTACATTATCATATATTTAGGATCATACATATGATCCTATACATATAAAAAGTCAAAATTATCAAAGGCGAAATTATTCATATGTTCATATTACATTATTAAATATGATTCAACTAATGTACCAATGTTTCAGTTTTATGTTTTCAAAAACGAAATTGTTCGTATTATCATATAAATATGACTCAAATAAATATATGATAGTGTAATACCCCCCGATAAGAAAGAACGGGCCGTAGTCTACCACGCGGGCCGTAGTCTACGACGCGGGCTTTGTGCGGATTGGTGAATCACATCACATGACTTCGAATTTTTGGTCCTAGGTTATGCTGGTTTCCTCCTGAAGGGAAACCCTTTCACTGTTAATGTTTATATGTTAGAGAATTCATCTATAATGCTTGCCTGCACTTATTTAAACATTAAACTATGAAGAAAACCCAACTTCTGTCTACATTCGACGATTTAACAGACCAATTAAAACAATATATTTTTAAACAAAACATTAGCGGTACTTTAGCAATTAATAATTTGAATATAGCCGGTAATAGCGTCATAGCTTTTACAATTTAATGCACACAAATAGGAAGTTGTTACAAATGATCCATCGGCTTACTCTTGCGTAACGTAACGAAACGGAATCCTAACGATTTGAGGGTATTATGATCTAATACGAAAGTGGTGATCCATTTTGATTAAGATAAAATGAAATAGTTTCATTAACAAGATTAACATAATGCAGTGAAAGTAGCTATAAACAGTTTTCAACCATAAGAAGAATTCAAAGATTAGAAATAAATTCTAAATGATTGTCTTTGGCTTGACTAATTTGGACATGAAGGCAAACGGAGTCATCTGTCATGTGTTGACAAAATCGGAATGTTATGTTCTCAATATGAATAAGTCACCGCTTTCGGACGAAATACTTTTGTACCATAAAGATGATTGAAGATACTGCCACAGCAATTTTTCTGCAAACCGTAGAGTGTATTGCATTCAGAACCTATATGCTGAAAGTGAAATCATTTAGCACGTGCACCGCAAATCAACAATTAAGGGTACACTAGTCGACGGCACGAACTATTTTGTGCGCGGGGTTAAAATGCATTTTATATCAACCGACAACACTTGCGGAACAGATAGATGCTGTGATGAGCAGTAGGAAGTTAGTTCGCGTACGAATACACACTTTGGCAAATTTGTAGCGAAATGGATAATGATTTAGGACGAAACCAAGCGCGCGAAATTTTATAAACAGACCTTTGGCAGTCTAGATATCATGAAAAAACTACTAAATCTATCTGTTCAAAATAAAATTATATGCATTGTTGAACTTCTAATCTATCCCTATGTGGAGGCCGTTTTGCAATTTTCCGTCTTCTTATGGTATTTATTTGCGCCCAAAAACGCGTTAAAATTAGTGTCGAAATGGGGAACTTTCGACGCTGATAACTTTCAAATATTTTATTTTTTTACTTTTTCGCTTCCATACAGGGCTAGATAATGATGAGACAAATTGATATCAATTTTTATTTTGAACGTACATCGTCAAACAGTGGAATAATCCCTAGACTACGTTTGTATGGGAAAAAAAATCGACTAGTGTAACCTTAATATGCATTTAGCGCTAAATGAATTGAAATGAAATCATCACTCGATTTCTATTAATTGTTTCGAGATGACAGAGACCAAACGATTGAAGAAGAGTTGTTGAATGGTTGGGTGTTTGTATTTAGCGATTTGTCGAGTCAGTGGTTCAAAATGATTGAAAAGAGGATAAAAACCATTTCATGGAATCATCCTTATCAAAATGATCCTCCATCAATTATACTATTCCAAATAATCGCTTGTGTGACACATTATTTTTATTGTAATGCCAGTCTGAACACTTTCTTTATCACTGTCACGTTGTTTATTCACGCGGCTGTGAGCGTGGTTCATGGATCTTGTACCGAATCAGTAATTACGTCAGGGTTTCACGCTACAAGGAAAATCGAATCAGACCTACGCTACGTTGATTTGTTGAACTGTTGAATTCCCGATTTAGATCGGTTTTGTGTGACATTAAATAAGACATGGGTGTTAAGGGGTCGGTGGATCTGATCTTCAGTTGCGATTACCTTACACTTATGATGCAGTCATGAACAGTGATTATATAAATGTACAGAGGACACGCACAGAATACAGCACATGATCTATTTAATTAGTAAAGGAAATAAGTTAGTCAAGTTGTACGAAATATGACAAGTGACGGTTGGATGGAGAAGAAGGCCAAAGATGGCAATTGTGTGAGGAGAATGATATATATACAAGAATGGGCCACTGATAGCGTGACGGTTGACAGGATGGATTGGAGCAACAAACGTGTTGCGCTTATTCCAAGTAACAAAAGCAAGAAGATAATGATGAGGGCTAGACAAAATAAATCGGAAGGTTTAACATCAACACCGACCTCAAGTAATATAGGACAAGGGCAAGAAGATGTGGATGACGGCTAGGCAAAATAAATGGGTCACTGGTCTATCAACATGTCAAAAAAACCCATGAAAATTTTAAACTTTCATAAAAGATTTCTGATGCTTTTCCTATATTTCTGCCCGGCCCGTCAGAAAGGCATTTCTAAGGTTAACTAACGCCAACGACCTTGAGGGAACAAAACGCGCACTCGTTTCACACCCGCGCGGCCCAAAATTTAGTAGTATTTTTCTTTCCTTATTATTCTATGACTTTAAAAAAAAAAGTTTAGATCAAAATGTAGATAATTAAATTGTCTTTGAGATGGTGTCGATTTCATTAAAATACGCCCAGCGGTTTTGGTGTGATTGTCGAGTTTTTGTCCGTTTTAGACATAACTTTACAAATTAATTACACTATGTTCTACGAAGAAAACTGAAAATTTGCTCAGATCTATATAACATATATAATATAGATCTATTATAACATATATTTTTTTCAAAAAATTACGACTAGCCATTTAGACGTGATTCTCAATTTAAAATCAGCTACTCAAGGGAATCGGCGCCTTAAGACGACGACTAACGCCAACGGCCTTGAGGGAACAAAACGCGCACTCGTTTCACACCCGCGCGGCCCAAAATTTAGTAGTTTTTTTCTTTCCTTATTATTCTATGACTTTAAAAAAAAGCCTCAGATCAAAATGTAGATAATTAAATTGTCTTTGAGATGGTGTCAATTTCATTAATATATGCCCAGCGGTTTTGGTGCGATTGTCGTGTTTTTGTCCATTTTAAAAATTTCTCAGATCAAATTATTAAGAAAATGGTCAAATGTAACATATATTTTTTCAAAAAAATTACGACAAGCCGTTTAGACATAATTCTCAATTTTAAATCAGCTACTCAAGGGTATCTGCGGCAACAATGACTATACAAAATCCCATCTAAAGTCCCTTTCGATTCAAATTGGACGTAAACATTTCGGTTGATCCACTTGAGCGTCCTTAAAACATAATTTCGATATCTTATCGTGTTCGAGATGTCGTGACTGACGGCAGTATGAATACCAATCATCTTCTGTTTTTGTCGATGATCTCATTTCGACAGGTGCCTTATGCCTATTGACTGATGCTGTTAGGCGATCGCTTTCGTGATTAGTTGGTCTGTGTTCTACTTTGAACTCTTTGGTGACTTGCACGTTGCTTCGTTTATTTTTTATTTGTGGCTCGCGCTTGACCACTATCTCACCTGATGGTAAGCGATGATGTGGTCGACGGTGAAGCACGCTTGCCTAGAAGTAACCTGTTCACTCTTGACTTAAAGACCCCTAGATTGTAGCTAGGAAACACAGACTCCGGCAGGGAATTCCACTCCTTAGCTATACGCATAATGAAAGTATTTCCAAAACGTTTAGTGCGTATGGGTGTGGGATGTCCACCATGTACCGACGGCGCATCGCCGTACGTCTTGTAGTCCGATGAGGAAACGGGCTTGGCGGCATTAGATCATGCACATATTATATTAGATGTACTTACACAATTCCATCGCACACTCCCCGAAATGCAACCGATAAAAAACCGACAAGCTGGCAACTCGGCGACGATGTTCAAGGCTCTGGAGCTTTGACTTGACCAGTGCCTCATCGCCGTTGAGCCCCTTGGCCCGCTTTTCGATCGACTCTAGTACATCAAGCTGGTATTTGGCAGATCCGTCACAGAGATGAGAACAGTACTCCGTGCGTGAAGTACCTTCTAACCTTTGCAAGGATCCCCAGCTTTTTCACAGCCGGCTGAGCCTATGCCTCAATGTATGGGTCAAAATTTAGAGTCGATGTCAACGTAACGCCAAAAAGCTCAAGATGGTCAGTTATTGTCGCGGTCACATCTCGGCAAGTTGGAGCCGGGTGAAATTGGCTCTTTTTAGCGGAAAAAGACACGCCTGGGTTTTTGCAGCATTAAACCTGTCCTGAATTCGGAGACTGCCTGTAAGGACAGGTTCAAGCGCTCCACCATGGCCTTCCTTCGTGAATTGTGATTGCTTTTTGAATTATCTGAGCTACTTACATTATTGAAGTGTTGCTCCCGTGGCTCAAAACCATGGACTTGGCCAGGATAGAAAAGTAACTTATGACAAAGACAAAGATATTTTATTTCAACTAGGCTACCAAGCGGCACTTTTGAACGTCACATTAAAATTTACAAATAATAATAGTTGATTGTACCGTGCATTCGGAAAGTATTATCATACTTACTCTTTTAAAAAAAAATATTTTGTACAATATTTAGGTACATAAGTACATACCTTGATGAATGAAATTGAGTTTATACAATACAAATATATTTATACAGTCTTCAGAAGGTCCAACAATACTTCAAAACAATAATGTTCTGCATATCACTTGTTTTTGCGCCCTAGTTGATGTGGAGCAGGACTAGCACTGTAATAACAAACAGCGATAGTTGATTCTACTAGTGAAAGAAATTTCGAAAAGGCTTAAGTACTTCTAGAGATTATCTCCTATAAACAAACAATGATTGGCTATTTTAATATAAGGCCCACTTGCACTTAATTCAGTGTTAGCTGCTAACACGAAGTTAAATTGACAATCATCATCATTATCATCATCAGCCTTTTAACGTTCCCACTGCTGGGACACAGGCCTCCTCTCTGTGAAGAGGAAATGGGTCATAATCCACCACGCGGGCCTAGTGCGAGTTGGTGGATGTCACATGTCTTCGAATTTTAGTTTTTATGATCGATATACCGGTTTCCACATGATGTTTTGCCTCACCGTTTTAAGAGCCTGGTGGTGATGAAATAATGTACACAAAGTAATGCGCCTGCCTGGGTTCGAACCCACGACCTACGACACGTAAGTCGGGGCCGTTACCACTGGGCCACCACTGCTCAAAATGACCTCATGTTCGCAATTAATTCTAAGTTAAGTTTTTTTTGCAAGTGGGCCTAAGAAGATTCATCTAGATTTATATTAACTTTGTTCTAACAGTAACGTTTAGGGTTTTCTAAGTGTCTAGTGGCCTCTTTTCTGTCAGCAATTCCACATCCAGGTGACTCCAGCTCCCCCCCGGTGGGTTCCCGCTTTGTCGAGGCGGGGGGGCTCAGTAACCGTGGCTTGGTCACCCACGGTGAAGCGAAGGAACCCGAGGAGGGGCCGCTCGTCAGGGCTTTTGCCGATTAAGCCGACGACGTAGCGGCCAACTAGTAGGTTGCGGTGCTGCTTGGTAACAGGCGACATCGCAACTGAGGCGGGCCGCGATGTCTGATGGAGATTCCCAGGTCCCATTCGATATCGCGGCTGAGGGTTGGAGGCCGCGGCGGGAGAGGAGTGCCGGTATTGCGGTGCGCCGCTCTCCCTACCTTCCGCGGCCTAGACGGGGTCGCCACCGTCTGATGGCGGACGCGGTGGGGCCGCAGGGGAAGAGGAGTGTCGGTATAGCGTTAGCCGCTCTCCCTATCCCCTGCGGCCGCAAAATGGTAGGTGGCGGGGCCATTGACCTCGACCCGTCACAGTGGGACCAAGGGTGCCATACACGGGGTCGTCTGGCACCCATGTGCTGAATTGGTCCCTGGGGTGGTCACGGCGTACAGTGTGTTGTGGTGCGCCGGTGATGGGGGGTACTCCCCCGAGGAGGGTCCGGTGACGGACAGCCGCGGCGGGTTCGCGGTGAGTGCTAACGCGTGCCCGTGTTCCCGCCATAAGCGGCACTGGAGGACACCGTGGAGTTTTAGTGGGTTAGAGTCCCACATAACTGCACTATCTCCCCGTGATAGTGCAGTATGCATGAGCATTTCTCCAGGCAAACAAAAAAAAAAAAAAAGGTGACTCCAGCTGCCTTTCCCTTTCAAAACAAAAGCAGGAATATCAAGGCTATTCAAATTCCTTCTAGCAATAAAATTAAACTCCTTACATTACATTGATTTGCCTCGGCAAACGATTTATATAATATAGAAGAAGCATATTATGAGAATTTCTTTTACGAAGAAAAGCGTGCATTTCTTACGATAAAAAAGTATAGAAATCTCGATGCCGCTCTCGCTAACGCAATACAGAAGCTAGCTATAGTGTTTATAGTCAGTAATGCCATTATAATGTGTTTCGATATTAAAATTATGAATAATGGGCTCCTAGATTAGAACGTACTGTACGTAATAACGGACAATCTATCACAAACTTAGATGAATTGCCTACTTAGTTGCGACAGTCCGCTTGTCCAAACCAGTTTTATTTGTTTTGACAGACCATAACTAGCAAAACAATATATCTAGATTATTTATTTACCTATTTAACCCGACGCAAAGAGTAATATAATAATACGGAAGACCCGACGTTTCGGCCGTATTACAAAGACCGTGGTCCCGGGTAGACTGGTGTCTCGGTGTATTGGCTCCGTTGGGGCAGAAAATTCTTCCTGTACCCTCACATTTCTACACACAACACTGACCGTGTCCTTATTCTGTAAGTTCGCCGACTACATAACTAACATAACTAACAAGTTCGAAAATGAGTCCCTAAATTTTCTCCTCATAAGGCCCGGACTAGCTCGTGGCTAAATAATAACAGCCGCACGGGTCGATCATCAAGGTTAAGCAACGCTTGACGAGGTCGGTCCGTGGATGGGTGACCATTTCAGCATACCGAGTTTCCTCCGTGCCTCGGAGAGCACGTTAAGCCGTTGGTCCCGGCTGTCATTTGAAGATCTTTGACAGTCGTTACGGGTAGTCAGAAGCTTGAGATCTGACACCAGTCTTGCCAAGGGGTACCGTGTTAGCCAGTTACTGGGTTGTGGAGGTCAGATAGGCAGTCGCTCCATGTAAAACACTGGTACTTAGCTGAATCCGGTAAGACTGGAAACCGACCCCAATATAGTTGGGAAAAAGGCTAGGCAGATGATGATGAAGGCCCGGACTCCACCAAAGCGGAGACGAGACGAGCGGAGAGGAGATGTTTGTTTGTGCATTTCGTTATTCACACATCTCGTCTCCGCTCAGCTGGACTTGCCGCTCATCACCGCTTTGGTGGAGTCCGGGCCTGAAACCACTATAGACTATTGTAAAATATGTACGTAATCCTTTCACCACGGGAGAAAAGGGAGAAGCCTTTTCTCGCGTGGCCTATTCAAACATGAGTTTTTTTTCTGGATAAAAAGTACTCCGCGGTTGTGTAGCTTTCTATCGTAAAGGAATCAGCCCTCAAACCATGACGTATCAAAACTATTATGGGGCGACTGTGAAAAAGGGACAGATGTATACAAGTCAGATACATCTGTCACTTAAAAGAACTTTGCTCTAAGATCTTATGGTAACCCCCAAGAACTTTGAAGGGAGTTCTGATTCGTTTACGAATATCGATTATCTCTACTCCGTTAAGTTTTGGTCGTTACGAGTACAATCGATCAAATCGAGGGTCGGTCCGGTACATGAAACAGTATGGATTTGTAAAGATAAAATAATAAAACCGGCCAAAAGCGAGTCGGACTCGCGCACGAAGGGTTCCGTACCATTATCGCAAAAAAAAAACGGCTAAAAAATCACGTTTGTTGGATGGGAGCCCCCCTTAAATATGTATTTTCTTCTGTTTTAGTATTTGTTGTTATAGCGGCAACAGAAATACATCATCCCTGAAAATTCCAACTGTCTAGCTATCACGGTTCACGAGATACAGCCTGGCGACAGACGGACAGACAGACAGGCAGACGGATCGCGGAGTCTTAGTAATAGGGTTCCGTCTTTGCCCTTTGGGTACGGAACCCTAAAAAGCACAAAAATATAAACTGACTTCCAAAGCAAATCAAAAAAAAGTGCATAATTAACTTTCGCTTCGGCAGCCAGTGTCTTTGGTACCTCTTGTTTTATCATTATGCATGTAATGTTATCATCACATAATATTATTTTACACAAAGTATTTCCAACGTATATTTATTAAATTTTCTGCCTAAAAGACTTGCTTTCAATTAACTGTTCCTTGGATTGATTGAATTCTTCGAAACTCAACAAAATAATGCCAACAATTGCCACATGTAAGACGTAAAACTATTTTATGTTTGTAAACATATTCACTATTCAGGATATCTTTATCTTAATGCCTCTATAAACCATGGTTGCACCATCCTCTTGGATCGGGGACAGTTTGTCACCTACTTGCGCAAGCGCATGCTAGCATCAAGATGGTGTTCTAATTAACTAAGTAGCACGTTGGGAAACTGAGATTTAAGAATGGCGTTTTAATGTAAACAGTTTCACCATTTCAGTAGAATGATAAATGTGATAAATGATAAATGATTTTATTTTTGTAAGTTTGTTTGAACAAACACATTTTACATGTCGATCATATTTTTAAAACTAGATGAGGTCGGCGTTTCCTATCTGAATACTCTGAGAAGAAAGGCCGAAACAAACTCAGAGGTCACAGTCTCTTTTAAAGTCCAGACAAAAATCTTGGTTAGATCACGTTAGATCTGAGAAGACTTATGGGACTAGACAGGAGGACTATTGAGATGATGGCAAATGGAATATATCTATGGAAAAAGAAAACCGGCTTAGTGCGTGTCGGACTTCACACAATTCCCTACCAATTTATCAATGTAAAGTATTAGTAGTAGTAGTATTTGTAAGTAAAATATTCGACCAAATTTCGAGTTCAAGAAGCAGTACAACGTTGTTGTCGTTGGGTGCTGTTGGGGCTGCCCCAGCACTGCAGCGCGTCGGGAACGGGGATGTTCGCCGACGCGAGTCTCGACTGTTTCTACACGACGACGCGCGACGATGCGAAAGCGGTGCACAACTCTGGGGCGCAGGCTCCGGACCACCTCTAACACCATCCTGAGCGTATTTGCAAACAGGTTTGATTGTCAGTACATTAACCATTGTTATATGATTGATGTAATGACAAACAAACAAATAACTTAGAGGCAAGCGCATTATTAATAATTTGATTTTATACATATTATTTAATTAATTAATTTTGTATAAATTTATTGTGATTATTTTATTTATTTCAAATGTATAACATAATATGATCTTAATTGGGTTGAAATTGAATAGGTCAAAGGAGAGTTAAAAAATTCTTCGGAACAAAATGAGTGACAGGTGCCAGAGACGGACAGACAGACAGACGGTCACCTGAGTGACAGCAATATGGCTCCATTTGGACCATAGAAATATAAAATACAGATTTGGACCCTTCGAGTACGGAACAAAAAGAAAAATTGGGAGAAGGGGGCATGCAGATGATGCATTTCGTTACTTCAGAGGATAACCGAGACGCGTTTATTTTGCCTCGAATTGGGAGACTATTCACCTGAAAGGTGCAATGCACCCACTTGGGTGAATGGTCCGGAAATATTGTAAATCTAAAGGTGTAAGCAGCAGTCAGGTCGAATTAGAGAATTTTTTTTTTTACAGAGTGAAAATTTGTTTACCTTAATGGGATACTATAAAACCGTAATAACTACCAGTTGCTATCACACAATCTTTGAGATAAAGGTTGGCAACATAAATACAATTTTTGATAGACAACCTCCTTTCAAAATCATGTCAGACAATCACAATAGAAAAGATGCCACTGCAGCCTACATCTTCGAACAAGAGGTCAGGATCTAATAGGCACGGTACATGCAACATGTCAGAATTGGTCACACCTCGTGTGCACGCGCATACGGCACGCAAATGGCATGGAGTGCCTGTCACGGATCGTGATACATCAGGTCAGGTCGATTGACGGGATTTTTGACAGTTGACTGGTTTACGGGGAAGCGGGGAAGAGATGGTGTCGTAAGGCGTGTACAGTTAAATTTTTTTTTTCTTAATGTCTCTCGGCAAACTTCGTGTTTCATCAGTCGTCGGCTTTCTAACAGATGTATCTGACGTGTATACATCTGTCACTTACTCGATCTCAAATTGATACCGCTCTAAGAGCTTATGGTCACCCCCCTGGTGCCTTTTGCACTTGGTGCAGACCGGACGCTCTCAATCAACTTGGAAGTATATAGAGTTGTTAATACTCTTTTAACATAATGTAATTTATTAAACAAATGGGCGGAAATATACCTACTAAGGTTGCTATTTTTAACACGCTTTTATCAGCTTGGTATGTATCTATGTAACTATGTATCTATGTATCAATGTAACGGAATCTTTGAACATGGTTTCACCCCCTTGAACATGTCACATGTCTTCGAATTTTTGGTTCTAGGACATGCCGGTTTCCTCACGATGTTTTCCTTCACCGTTTTGAGAGCAGTGGTGATGAAATAATTTACACAAAGTAAAGCGCCTGCCTGGGCTCGAACCCACGACTTCAACTTGTAAGTCGCGGTCGATACCACTGGGCCACCACTGCTCTTAATGATGGATGTCACATGTCTTCGAATTTTTGGTTCTAGGACATGTCGGTTTCCTCACGATGTTTTCCTTCACCGTTTTGAGAGCAGTGGTGGTGAAATAATTTACACAAAGTAAAGCGCCTGACTGGGCTCTAACCCACGACATACAACTTGTAAGTCGCGGCCGAACCCCTGGGCGACCACTAACCCGCACTGGGCCCGCGTGGTGGATTACGGCCCATTCCCTCTCACAGAGAGGAGGCCTGTGTCCCAGCAGTGGGAACATTAATAGGCTGATGATGTGATGTGATTGCCTGCGACTTCGTCTGCATGGCATTAGTACTTCGAATAGCCAATTTTCTTATATCGTGAAATAAAATTGTAAGATTTTCATACAAACTTCCAATATATATATAGGGGCCATCCTTAAAGGGGCCGGATAGGTGCCCTTGCCGGCCCCTTAAGGATGATTTCTGGGATAAAAACTATCCTATGTTCTTCCCAGGGTCTCAAACTATCTCCATACCAAAATTCATCTAAATCGGTTCAGTGATTTAAGCGTGAAAACGTAACAGACAGACAGCATTTATAATATTAGTATAGATTAGTACATTTTCATGACGATGTTTTGTATTTTCATGACGAAGTTTCGTATTTTCATGACGAAGTTTCGTATTTCGCAATCGCTCCTTATTTATTTTCAATTCAGATTAGAAGGCCATTCATATTCTGAGATATAAATGTTGCAGTTTGTTATGAGGTGTTCCGTTTTATCAGATTAGTTTATCTCTATCTGATGTATCGAATGATGTCTGAACTTTTTTCTGAAAAATATCGTGATAAGAACTATTCGATGAATATTAAAAACCTAGGTACCTAGTTATGGTTATCTTTGTAATATCAGCTGATGCAACGTCTTTGGTAAACCAAAACTACATATTTTATGACATATAGTAACTTACGCAGTTATTTTTAACGCCAAAGGTAGTAGGTCACAGCAAAGCTGACCGGTCTTCGTTCATGTACTCGTAGGTAGATTTGAACGCAATCCCATACTGAATAAATTGTAGTTCTAAAAACTCAAAAACACGCTTTAATGGTAAATTGAACTAAAAAGTTAATCCTGAAGATCTTGGTAAGGCCAATGGGCCAAACAATTTAAACGCGTACGGTAGAATCAACTTTTATTACTTGTAACTTTTAATTTTTGTTTGACTTACAAAAGTGCCGCTTATTGGCCTAGTTGAATAAATATATTTGACTTTGACTTTGACTAAATTATTGCATTGTCATCGGTCCTTGAGAGGTGTGCAAAGTTTCAAATCAATCCGACGTTTTCAAGGGGGTGAAAATCACGTTCAAAGATTCCGTTACATTGATACATAGTTACATAGATACATACCAAGCTAATAAAAGCGTGTTAATAAAAGAAGCCTCTCTTGCTACTTTTTCGGTGCGTTGTTCTTAAAACGTGACTTATTCTAACTCTAAGAGTTTCCTCTGTAATTTGTGTCTGGTCTAAGTACAAAAGTATTAGTGTCCGATCATACATGCCTATTAGGATTCGTCTATTAAAACTAGGATATGTATTTATTATTCCATTGATTTAATTTGCTTTCACCAGACCACCAGCAACCTAGCAACCCATTTAAATAAAGTCGCGGAACATTGTCCCACTAACTTAACCCACTGCGGGGCTTCATAGCTTTTGCCCCATTCATTGTTAGTGCCCAATGACCCGTGACAACTAGTCGTAACTTACAATCGACTGCGACCGAGTTGCGATCGCTTCCTGATTGTGTGACGCAACTGGAACGGACGGTAAACGGGGGAAACTGGCAAATTGCTGTTATAACACTTCCGGAGATATTAAATGTAGCTACTGTTTTTGGATATAAAATATTGATATAACTAGTATGGTTGAGTAACGATTCTTGTTTGCTCAACAATTTATTAGGTTTCAATAAGATACAAGCTTCTGCCAGCAATTTCGCCCGCGTGGGAGTTGTAAATGATCCCAAGAGAAAGTATTCAGGATAAAAACTAAGTTCTTCTTCAAGTTCCAATTTGGTTCTGCAGTTTAGGCGTAAAGTCGTAACAAATGGACAGATAGCCAGAGTTACTTTTGCATTCATATAAAATAAATGATAAAAAAGGTGCGAAAAACGTTACATTACAGTTTGCATACACGTACAGTCAGCTATATTGCATGAATTCCATTGTAACCATTTTGAATATTGAACACTGCCTCTCAAACTATGGCAACCTGTATTTTGAGTGACAGTATTCAGGTAAGATTTTACACAATATTCGCATTCATTTAGCATATGTGGTAGGTATAATAGTCGTCGCAATCACAATTTAGTATCAATAAACTATTCAAGAAAAAGACTAATTAGAAGAAGAATTAATAAAAAAAAAAAGCAAAGTGTGTGTAGGGTGAGTACTGGGATGTGGAGTGGAGTGTGTGATTTCTTAGATTTGAGGTGTTAATCATTTATCTAAGAGATGTAGGTGAGTAACGATTCCGTGTAGGAATAGTCCTGGTGTAGCCACTCAGTGACTTTACATTTAAGTGTGTGTCTGTTCAGGTCTTGTATGCTGAGTTGTTTGTGAATTTGATTGTATATGTGGGTGCATAGTGTGAAATGTTGGTGCTCTGCAAACGTGGTTTTATGCGGTGTAAATGTTGTTGGGATCCACCCTTTGTTAGTGTTGGTAGAGGGTATCCCGGAATGTGTTCTGAGGGTGGCTTTAAGCACATAGAGTTGACGAACTGTTAATTCCTTTCAGTCCGAGTATAACTCCGTAGTAGAGATGTCAGCAAAAGTGACGGGGTCCGCTAGGGCCGATGCCTGTCTGGGTCGCGGATAAATTTGAAAGAGAGTTACCGCGGCCCCGGCACAAGCAACTGAAGGAACACGGGTAGGTTTTAGTCAGTAAAAGTCTGACACGCTCTCCCGCTTCACCCAGGGCGGGAGAAGTCATTGGATGATTTCCAAAAAAAAAAAAAAAGGGTATCTGAAAGGTTTCCGGGTCATAACTTTAAGGCGAGCAAAACGCCGCGCTAGTCGTTTTTGTGCAGTTTTTAAGAGCTATCTACTCTTTATTTAAAAAGAAATATCAATTAATAAAAATACATTAAATTTCTACATACTGTTGATTCTAAAATGGTAGTACACTTTTTTTTTAAAGAGGTATATGTTTCACTAATCTCCTTCCAACAAAACCATAAAAATGAGAAATAATTATTTATAGCATGCATCTCCTCGTAAAGTGTTCATTAATATTTTTTTATACTAACACTAACGGATAGACAATTTGATAACAAACATTTTGTAAGTTTTATTTTTTTAAAAGACCAATATTCGAGTTTATAAAGATTTTATTCTAAAATCTGGACGTATTCACAACCGTAATTCATGAGCCACCAGTGCCGCTAGGCCAATAGGAATGCTCATATCTCATGCTGATTTTTTGGTCAGGGTACGGCCTTAAGTATCGCTCTCTGGGCACGTTCAACTCTCAGAAAGTTAGTTAAGTTAAGTATAGGAGGATGCTTTGAAAATGCAGCTGCTTTTCGCAGATTGATTTTGAAGCTGATCCCAGTACTTTGAATAATGAAACATAAAGAATGCCAACCAATTTGCAGACAATTATTTTATTTCTTACTGCCTTAATAGGTGACAATAAAAAAGATAACTAATTGGTAGTCACTAAGAGCTGCTCTTTAGGCTCGGAAACAATTAAAAATTCTTATATTAATATCACACCATTATGGGAATTAGATTGGAACCGTGATAGAATACAGAGAAATTCTCAGGTGTCAATTATAACAGCCTGATGACTACAATTTTATGCTATGATCTGTTCACAGATAACTGAGAATGTTCTGATGCGGAAAGAGGTGACAGTCCTGATGTGGTGCGCGCAAATTAAATAATGCTTTAGTCAAACAACAGAGGATTGCGATAGGCTATTGTGTTACCAAGTCACTGTATTGTGGAGGTCAGAAAAGAGGTAGTGAATTTTTTTTTGTTCGTTCATCTCCATAACAAACTACCTTTGCGAATGGAAAGCAGAATCAATTATAGCTAACTAGCCCGCTTGAAAACTATTTTATCGTCCCAAGGGTATACCGGCATAAAAACTACCCTGTGTCCTTTCCAGGGTCTCAAAATATCTCTGTTCCTTTCATCTAAATCGGTTCAGCGGTTTAAACGTAAAAAGGTAACAGACAGACAGAGTTACTTTCGCATTTATAATATTAGTATGGACACAGATAAAATTAGGCGTTTTTTTTTGTTCCGTGGATAATATAAAACTAGCATAGTATGGATTATTTTTTAACTTTAAATTTTTGACATTCAAAATTGACGTTTAATAGCCTGGTTGAAATGTTTGATTTGACTTTGATAGGCAATCGCCCCATGTTGAATACTGGTATCCAGCTATGCCGGTAAGATTGGCAGCCGAATAAGAGAAGATAAGATGTAGTTAGGAAGAGACTAGGTATTTATTGATTAATTAAAGGCTTGCCATGGGAAATCGTGAATTCATGAGGTTGTGCCTGTGGTGCCCAAACAACAGCTTAGACCGCGAAGTCACCGGCTTTTGGCCGTACCTTCGGCACGTACGGTGTCCCGAGCTAACTCGCCTCTAGTTCGGGCGCTCACAATGCTAAATGCCCTTCTGACATCAGCACCGGAGTGTGACCTGTTTGCTGGGAGGTGGATAGATGTGTGGCGTGAATGAAGATGGATGAAAGTTAGATTAGTGAATAATTGTTTATGTATTCTTTGTACATTTTTTTTTTACTTCTGTTTGATATACTTATTTTTATTTCCGTTATTTTTTTCCGTTTTTGTATCTTTTTTTGTCTATGTTTTTTGGTACCGTGTTTTTTTTTATAAATTAGTTTTTATTTGTTTATATTTAATTTTTCCTAATTCTTTTATGTTTCGTTTGTGTGTTTTTTTCTCTCGCATTGTATAACGCCTTTGGTATTACCTGTAAAGTTATACATGTATACTTAAATAAATAAACGAAATAAAAAATAAATAAATGAGTACATAAAAATATACCACCGGTGTTACTGTTTTTGTTTCCTCGTTTTTGACGCCGACTTCCGAAATTTAAGTAATTTTTCACATTGTTTGGAAGTCGGTTGTAATTTATGTTAAAAGTTTTTTATTTTGCACTTATAAGTTGTGGTACATAATGGACCAGTTCTATAGGCTAGGTACCTATAATGCCCAAATTGAAGCCAGAATAGATTACCAGAATAACATAAAACATGAACATAACCGGTGAAATGAGAGTGTATCATACCAAGATGAACTGTGCACATCTGCGTACCCCTTTAGAGCGTACCGCGCGGCGGCGTGATGTTATGTTATGAAATGGCGTAAACAATAAACAGACATGCGATTGCAGCAATCCCGAGAGATTTGCCGTTGTTTATTGAAGAGTTCTTTTGTATATCTCCGAAGTACTTCATCAGATCTTCACCAAATTTAAATGAGACCGCATGAAAAGCACCAGTTTACAAATAAAAAGAGAATCATCAAAATCGGTTCACCTAATAAAAAGTAATGAGGTGACACACATAAAAAATACAGTTGAATTGAGTACCTCCTCCTTTGACAGCAGGTACATTTGAATGAGCAGGTTCCTATCATAGTAAGAAGATGATTTTAAGTAATACTAGCTGTCCCACGCGGCTTCTCTCCCATCAACTGGCTACCTACCTACCCATCTACCCTACGCTACCTACCCTACCCTACCCTACCTACCTTACCCTACGTAACCTACCTATCCCTACCCTACGTAACCTACCTAACCTACCTATCCTACCCTACTCTACCTACCCTACATACATGATTTTTGCGTAACGCAGCGCACGCAACGGAAGCTCTCTTAAAGGAATAATTTTGCCCGTTTTTGCTACATTTTTCATTTATGCTCCGCTACTATTGGTCGTAGCGTGATGTTATGTAGCCCATAAACTTCCTCGATAATAGGGCTATCCAACACAAAAAGAATTTTGCAATTCCAACCAGTAGTTCCTGAGATTAGCGCGTTCAAACAAACAAACTTTATAATATTAGTATAGATGAATACACTTGAAGCCCAACACGAGAAGAAAGCGTGAGTGATCTTATGAAAAACTAACTACATAAATACATAAGTAATTATGTCGAGAGCCCTTCATTAATGCCAGAGAGATTCACCCAGCTTGTAAGTACGTTTAATGATTACATCCAATCAATTAAGGCCAACATGCTCATCTTAATAACTCTAGAAAGTAAGAAATGTCACGACACGAAGTACAAAAATACCTTTATTGAGTTCAAAACAAGTGAAAGAATAAACGTAAACTTTCTTTTGAGAATTACTAGGAGCGCAACACAAAGCGGTGGTTAAGTATCGTAATTAGTGTGTGAATGGCCTCACATGGCACTATATGCATTGTTTATAAAAGTACGCTACTTGATTGTATGATTGCCTAGTAACGCCAAACTTTTTACAAAACGAAATTATCAGCTAGAAAGAAAGAAAGAAGAAAGAAAAATTGTTTATTCTGCACAAACTAAACGCACAATACAAAATAAAGGGTGGCATTCACTATAGGTACAAATTAGCCAAAAGCCTCGTATTTAAAAAGAAAAAAAATTTTTTTTTTTTTTGTCTCTTGCTTGATGAGAGCAATACACCGTTATATCTGTGGGTGAGAGGCCAAAGACAATTTACTTGCGTAATATGTTTCGACATTACCAAATAAAAACAAACAAAACATTAAACAAAATGCCGATTACTGAGTGGAAAACAACAAAAACAAATAGGCTGTGCGTCGCATCCGTGCAAGAATAGGTCATTGCTCAGCTTAATGCCGTGACTTCAGACGAACCTATCGTCAACAGCGCTGATTTTCAGCAAAAACCTCGCGAATGACGTAATGACGTCCCCACATGTGAAAATACTATAACTTGTTAGCAAAATTTCGTACGAAAATGAGTGTGACTGAACCGACTGAACATGTTGAAAGTAAGTACAAGAACCAAAATAAAAAATATACATCAAAGTCTCATTATAAACTATATACCTATGTCTGTATTTATGCGTTACATAATAAAATAAAAGATACATAAACTGAGAGGTATAATAATTACCTACACTGAAAATAAAAATAAAATACTATGGTGTGTGTATTCCTAAATCTAATTTAATAATCATTATGTCTTATGCTTAAAAGTGATTATAATAAAATTGAATCTATCCCACCCAGATACTGTAGCATCAGAACGACAGCTAACACGCCCCAGATGACCGATGAATACCATTCCTGTGTCAGTGAAACAAGCTACACAACTTTCTTTCTCTGTCGCATTGTTGTTGAAAGATAAGAAAAGCAATTTTGTAGATTTTCTAGTTGTTAAACCACTGTTAAAATCTGAACAGCAGCCTAATTGCGTAAGTATATTATCCAAAGCAAAAGAATCGATTCCTTCCCAAAAACGACTTTTCGTATCAATATGCACTACGTAAAGTCGGTTTTGGGAAAGAATCGATTCTTTTGCTTTGGATAATATACTTACGCAATTAGGCTGCCGGTTTTCTCCACGGAAGCCTAAAATATTTTTATATTAATGGTAAAGTTAGAGTGAACAGGCTTCTTCTGGGTAAGCTCACTCCATCGTCGACTCTGTCTCTGTCTCCTCTGACCTAGACTAGAGTCAAGAGCAAATCCATCACAAATAAAAATAAAAAAGTTTTAGATTCTATAAATTTGCAATTATTATAACGCCGTTTCAATATATCAATGAACGCCGTTTTTTTTTATTCTAATCTAGGGGCACGGCAGTGACGCCAAGACGTGCCAAGCGAAGCGCAACCTACCTTTTCTTGATACGCTTCGTCGTTTTTTTTAACCCTCATAACTTGGGTTTTGATTATACCAGATAAATAAACACTTTATCTTTCAATTGCATTGCTCTTATAATTTAGATTTTTTCTTTTTATCAATAAAGTTATCTAAAAAACCCCGATTTCGTCACTTCCTGTAGTCCTAGAAAGCTGAAATTACGTAAGATAGTATTAGTACACAAACAACAAAATATACGATATGACGGTAGCGAAACGGCCAAGCCACATGTTTCGTATAAGGTGTAGAGTTTGTGAAGTTAGGAATTGTAGAGTTATAAGCTTGGTTCTACAACTATTACGATTGGATAAGTTTTTGACAGTGCAAGCCGTATGGTCTCGTCTTGGCAACATTTTACATGAAAATGTTTTTAGTGGGATTCTTCTTTCAGGATAGTTCACGCAATGTAGGTATTACTGCTCTAAACTACTTGAAAGTACTCAAAACCTATTACTGAAATCTGGAAATCTGAATAGACTATTTGATGAATGTATGATTGTGTTCTGTCTTTTGTATGATTTAAAGTACCTTTTCTGAAGCCCGCTTGCGCCATCCTGGGTTTATTTTACTAACTCCGAGTTTGAAGCTAAAACAGCCAATTATATATGTAATATTTGTTATTAAATTTAACTTGGTGTTAGTAGCTAACCCTGAATTAAGATTTTGAATATACTATAAGTATATTTTATTCTATAACGTGCATCAGCGTGCCTGATTGCGCCACAGAATCATACAAAAATATATACAGATTTAACTCAAAACTATCTTCATTATCAGAGGTCACTGCTGTTACTGCGTCCGTATGTGTCGTGTATATGAGAGTGCAGTAGCACCGTAGCACGTAATTACTGGTGAAATGGTAACATCGACGGTACAATGGGCATTGTTCCCGCGTCACACACTCGCAGGAAGAGCTTGCAACCGCTGCCCATTGTCTGAGCGCCTGGTACCTGGTCGAGGCATCAACCGCTTTTTTATGTATGAGAATGTATTTGTAATCCGGAGTTATCTAATTGGTGATTAAGAAATGTTATGAAACTTCAATTTTAATAGCTAGCTTTTACTAGCAAGCAGTTTCACTATAAGGAATAATATATGACTTGACCTGAGGAATGATCTAGTTTGCTGAACGAACAAACAACTGAACGTCGTAATTAGGTAATATTAGTAGGTACCTACAGCAAAATTTTACAAACCACTCTTAGTAAAACCATTACTCAGGTACGACTGACGTTCACACGTTAACGATCCCCCCATATTAGGCGAAGATGCCTGAAGCCAAATTAATGAGACAGAGTAAGACCTTGATCCATTCCTTTTATAATGAAAAGTTCATCAAGTTCACGTCTGATATCATATTTCGAATTGGCGTATTATTGATGTCATCTACATAATCATCATGACTCGGGTCAGGTGTAGGTGTAACAACTATCGATACATCTTGTCATATAAGTCGGCATTTCACTAATATCACTTCCAAATCTATATCATAATTAATTCGATAGCTTAGATTCGCCGAATCTGTTGTCAACATAATCGGTCGACCACGTGCAGTATACGGAGAAACGATGCATTAGGCTGCAACTCAATACTTTGTGTCGAATACACTATTCATGGGGATCATTGCACCCGGTTGACACAAGCAGATAGAGATGGGCGTTTTCAGTTTTTTGCGCAAACGGTTATGTAACCGATATACAGTTTTCATATCGATATCGAAAACAGTTTTCAGATATCGATATCAGTAGTACAACGATATGGTTCCTATCGGTTGTGAAGTTTGCGTTTTGTTCGTACGTTTTTGCATTGTTACGGTTTTAAGTTATTCGTTCGTTCGTCGCAAGTAAACTACTTGCGACGAACGAACGAATAACTTAACTTGATTCGATACATACAGTTTTTGTGATATCGGTTATTTTGATATCGGGGGTTAGATATCGTATCATATCGGGTATCGATATGATATGATATCTAACCCCATATCCGATATAAGTTACGTTTTGATATATCGGACCCATCCCTGCAAGCGGATTGTTTGTGGTTACCAAGTAAACTACTTGCGACGAACGAACGAATAACTTAACTTGATTCGATACATACAGTTTTTGTGATATCGGTTATTTTGATATCGGGGGTTAGATATCATATCGGGTATCGATATGATATGATATCTAACCCCATATCCGATATAAGTTACGTTTTGATATATCGGACCCATCCCTGCAAGCGGATTGTTTGTGGTTACCATCGACAATCGATGTTTAACGGTGACAATATTGTATTGAAATACTTGTATAAATACTGATCATAAATTGGATATATACATATTGGATAGGGATACCCAACTTTAAGTGATTTATCACATTTATTAATAACAAGTATGTAATTAAATGAACATTATCGCTTGTTATCAGTAGAATTTTATGCAGAAATATTTATGGTATGATGCACAGGGTGCTACCAAGTGTGTACTATGAGTACTCGAGTAGAAAGCCTGCAGGCATGAACCGATTGCGTGCCAACTGTGTTGAATACATCGACTCATGTTAGAAAAGTGTTTAGTAAACAAATGGAGTTTCTTTGCATCGAGGCCGTTATTCGCCACGACGTTTATTGTGTTTGTTTGTGAATCGGTGGTAGTGAGCGCGAAAGTTAAGCAAATGTCTTTCTGGAATGATTGATAGAAGTCAATGTCTGCAACATTTGTGTACCTTATTCATTTCTGTCAAATATATGAAATCACTAGCTTCTGCCAGCTGCTTCGCCCGCGTGTAAGTCGAAAATGATCCCAAGGGAACATATTCCCGGTATAAAAAGTATCATATGTGCTATTCCGGGCTACAATCTATCTCTCTGACAAATTTTATCCAGATCTGTCCAGCCGTTTGAGTGCAGAAGTAACAAACATACAAACACACTCACAGACTTTCGCCTTTATAATATTAGTGTGATTAATGTTTGTTATTTAGGGTTCCGTACCCAAAGGGTAAAAATGGGACCCTATTACTGAGACTCCGCGATCCGTCTGCCTGTCTGTCTGTCTGTCCGTCTGTCACCAGGCTGTATCTCATGAACCGTGATAGCTAGACAGTTGAAATTTTCACAGATGATGTATTTCTGTTGCCGCTATAACAACAAGTACTAAAAACTGAATAAAATAAATATTTAAGTAGGGCTCCCATACAACAACCGTGATTTTTAAGCCGTTTTTTGCGATAATGGTACGGAACCCTTCGTGCGCGAGTCCAACTAGCACTTGGCCGGTTTTTTCAATTTAACCTGTATTTCTCCCTACTTCGGTACCTAATAGCGTGAGTTTTTGTGTAATTCTGACTGCTGGAACTACTAAATTCTGCTATTGGACCTTCCCATCTTCTGTACATGCCTGGTTCTGTTTAGGGCAGTACCCTGACCAAAAAATCAGCATGAGATATGAGCATTCCTATTGGCCTAGCGGCACTGGTGGCGCATGAATTACAGTAGTGAATACGCCCAGATTTTAGAATGAAATCTTTATAAAATCGAATATTGGATTTTTTAAAGAAATAAAACTTACAAAATGTTTGTTATCAAATTTGTCTATCCATTAGTGTTAGTCCAAAAAATAATTAATGAACACTTTACGAGGAGATGCATGTTGGAAGGAGATTAGTGATACATATAACTATTTAAAAAATAAAAGTGTACTACCATAGTGAATTAACATTAAGTAGAAATTTAATGTAATTTTATTAATTGATATTTATTTTTATTATTTATTTATAAAGAGTAGATAGCTCTTAAAAACTACACAAAAACGACTAGCGCGGCGTTTTGCTCGGGGAGGCGCCTTAAGGTAACCAACTTATGTCAACGTTCAACACAAAACTTCTTAATTTCATACAAGAAAACGCTGCTTTAACCCATATAATACCTTTTACTAAAGTGTTTGTCTCTTCTTCCAAAGATGACAACAACCAGTGACTCAACACTCCAGATTTCTACTTACAAACTTTTCCTTTTGGACGGTTAATTTCGCTATTACTCACACCTCTATGTTTGTACTAGGCTCATCCGCTCGTTTAACCAAGTTGAAGTTCGCAGTCCGCACACGATGAAAACGTAAAAATAAATTGATACGAGACCAAAATGGCGCTTGTCAACCAACTCCCACAGCGACACGGGCACAGGGTACTCCTTACCATAATTAGGAATTCAGCTATAAACATCCGCCAGACGCCGTTAACATAGTTATAAGTGTGACAGGGCTGGCAGGCAGAAATGGCAAAAAATAAGAAAAGAAAAGCAGTTTAGTTCACTGTACTAGGCATGACGAAAAGAAAAAAGTGAGAGTCGGACTCCCGCACGAAGGGTTCCGTACCAATATCGCAAAAAACGGCAAAAAAATCACGTTTGTTGTATGGGAGCCCCACTTAAATATTTATTTTATTCTGTTTTAAGTATTTTTTTGTTATAGCGGCAACAGAAATACATCATCTTTGAAAATTTCAACTGTCTAGCTACCACCGTTCATGAGATACAGCCTGGTGACAGACGGACAGACAGACAGACGGACCGCGAAGTCTTGGTAATAGGTTCCCGTTTTTACTCTTTGGGTACGGAACCCTAAAAACCGGCCAAGTGCGTGTCGGTCTTTGCACGTTTTGGGTTCCGTACCAAACCGCAAAATTGAGTTGGTTGTAATAAGAATAACGAGGGAATTTCAAAGAAAAAAATCTTATTTATGTATTTGTTAGTAAAATATACGTAATAAAAAACATTATCACCAAATTTCAAGTTCATAAGTCAATGGGAAGTTAAAAACTTCTTCGGAACAAAATTTTGTAAAAAAAGGTGACTCATTTCTTTGAAATCATCATCTGCCTAGCCTTTTTCCCAATTATTGTTGGGGTCGGGTTCCAGTCTTACCGAATTCATTGAAATATTAATAAAAAGAAATATTTATTTGTTTATTTATTTAAACTTTATTGTACACCAAGATAAAAATAGTTCAAAAAGACATCTTATAACAAAAACAAACATACAACAGGCGGCCTTATCGCGATCCGCGATCTCTTCCAGGCAACCAAGAATGGAAAGAGACAGCCTGGACACAATATGGGTTTGCACTTGGTGCAAATTTTCAACAAATAATTAATTCAAATATAGTATTTATAAAATATAGTATTTATGAAATACAGTATTTATCTACTCAACGAGCACAAAACAATTTTTTGCCTGGCCACCGAGCTCATTTCGTAAATCATATTTACATAAGTCCACTAAAGCTACTGATTATATATAATAAGTTCCATATCTTGAGTGTTTGTTCGTCCAAGCTAGGGGCCTTCAGAGCGTAGGGCCTGTTGCAGTTTTGCTACACCTGTTACTTAGTTAATTTGGCCCTGATCAATGACCAATAACTGTTCAAAGTTTACGTAGATAAATTGTGAAATGTGGGCGTACTTTAGGTGCAAATCTATCTAACCCTTCGAAACAACAGGCGTGATGTTTGTATGTGTTATAAAAATATAAACCCCCCTCCTACCCCCACTGTACGTCATCATCCACTGTTGGACATAGGCCTCCCCCAAGCCTCGCCACTTTTACCGATCCCTTTGTACGTAAAAAGAAACAATTGTCTACGGCGGTCTGTTGTTATCAAAGCCTTATAGTTGGTCTCTTAGTCTTGGCTGAGCCTTCTGGGTCCACCTATGCTTCTCATCAGATCTAGTATAATTCGGCAGTCTCAGGTGGATATGGGGGCATTTGAAAGCTTGATTCCTTCAATGAAGACTGGTCGCAAATAGCCTTAGATAGAGAAGTGGAGTTACCCGCTGTAGAGGCCTTGGCAATCCAGGCTTGTTATAAAATAAAAATTTGTAATATATATAATATTATCTACAATCCATAATTTCAGTAATTGATCCTTCATATTCCGCAATTAGTATAGTGGTAGTAGTAGAGAATCACTAGAGTTACCGAACCGCTACACTACACATAATCATAAATCTTCAACTCTTGGCAGCCCTACATGGCATCATGTTCCGACACTCTCACCCGTTACCCGTTGTTTCAACATGATGCCTATCTTATCGAGGATGCACGCACAGAATCTACTCTACTAGCTTCATTACGTCACTATTACAAAACACACCCACATAATTTATTGCTTGGCAGTGCGAATCATAAATCTGTAACAATAATTTAGTGGCTATTAAAATATGTAGTTGATGAATTGAGTAACTTTCCAGGGGAACTGGAGAACATTTTGATTGAGCTGTGTAGGTAATAAGCTGACATTGCTAATTTAGTCCTTGTTATGACTTCTGGGTGCAAAGCAAATCACCCTAATTAACACATTTTTTGTCAAAATCCGGAAAGTTTTGAAGGATATTCTAGTTACATCGCTGCAAACGTTTGACAAAAATAAAAGAAACGAATAATGTAATTGACCTGTCAAAATTAAATCATTGACAATTCATTCATTCATTCATTTGGGCCTTTCTTTTTAGGTTACAAGATTACCAATCCGGATTTTCATATAACTTCTTCATGAAAGTAATTGCTAAGTATGGCTAAGGTTTTTTCTTCTGTTATCTCACTATAAATCCTCAAGTCACAACAAACCACAGTCTTTCAAATATCTAAACAGCAACGGAAGTGAATTGTCATCACAACCACTTTTCTTTTATAACACACCTTTCAGTGATCTATTTCTGTCTTTAAACTCTCAGCCCGTTATTCTATTAGCATATTGAAAGCATGTCTGAGACATAATTATATACGGATGCATATCAAAGAGCACGCAGTCGGCGCACGCGCGTCTAATCGCTGATTGATAGATCAAAGGCGGTAACACTGTCCTTATTTAAACTATACTGCAGTGTGCACGATCCTTCTTAGTACCTATGTAGCTACAGTATTTTTCAGAGAAGACAAGAACAGTTGTGAATTTTGATAGACACTCGTGATCGACTTAGAACTATTTATAGCATACCTACTATGGAGCGATAAGCAATAGTAGACTTGGTTAAAGATGATTGGCGCTATTGTAATAGCAGAAATCGAAATCAGATTCCTGGATACAGTAAAAAATAATCGATAAGAAGAGGAGGAACACTTGGCATATGAATTAGAAGTCGTCGAACATTAAGCGTAAGTACAGTCGTTATGGTATTGGAAAAAGGTTTGCTATCAACTATGCTATCTGGTGATTATTTGTCAATGGAATGAGCTTTACTCTCATAATTATGTCACTACTTTTCATTATAAACCTTTTTCATGTTCAATGAATTTGTGGCAACAATACACCTGACACCGATACATAATTATCTAAGACCACCTTGAAGCAAAATGTCCCTACATTGTAGAGCACTTATATTTTATGAAATCACATTTTAATATAAACCACTTGTCTTATAATACTTTCTGTTACCACAACGATAACATGTTTTAAATTATTGTCATTATTATCTTTAATGACATCTGTATAATAAATTAATTCTCAAATATTATCCCTCTTACACGATATATCAGAGAGTTATTCCGGCTTTTACAATATGTTAATTTCAGTCAAGTGCATATTCTTCAAAGTGATTATGCAAGGGAATGTAAAGCTTTTCAGGTCGGTAATATAGTTGATAGTTGAGTGGAAGTCTATTTGTTGGTGCATGAAGTGGGTATTCTTCCAAGTCATCGTGCAAGGCAATGTGAGCTTGTTTGGTTAGTGATACAGTTGATAATAAGTTGGTGTTATATTTGGTGGTGCATGATTCTTATGAAGAGCATCTTGCTCACGATCGGTTGAAGGAGTTGTTGTAGTGAATGATGGCAGTAAGTCAAGATGTTTGTATGAGATATTGTGTCAACTGATTTATCTTGGCTCTTGTTAGCAGGGATTAAGATTGCTGCAGCAAATTTTACTATCCAATCATTTGAAAATGGTTGCGGTAGCGGTAGCGGATTGTTGAAAATATGGTATAATATATGTGCAAAAAATGATTAAATTCGTTAGTAGTTTTGTTCTACGGGTAATGTACCATGATGTACAATCCTAATAGGTAACTAAAATATGAATGAAATAATGTACAATTAATTTCAATGCCTCATTTTTTCATTTCTATTCCTTCATGGAAGTGCCTAATAAACGCCATAGAGAGTTCAGTCAGACAAAAATTCTCATTTTACGTGACATAAAACATTTTCATTGAACTATGAACCAACTTGACTTACTGCGAATACCATAATGACGCTATGACGATGGTCGTGCAATGTCTCACGCCGTGCGATGACGTACCGATTTAGTGTTCGTCGACTTGAGATACGGATGGGAGAAGAGAAGGCCATGTGCGAAATGTTTGTCACAAATTCGCAGATTGCTTGCCTTCTAAGCTGTTGAATGACAGCTATGGATTTGTGACAAAAGCCAACCAGTTCGATACAGGAAAGGTTTTTACCCGCAGTAACACAACCCACCTGCAGTCTAATTGCGTAAGTGAATTCGGCAAAGGAAACGAGTCGATTCTTTCAAAGAATCAAAATCATTTAATTACAACTTTTTCGGTATTGTGCAACGACAAATCCTAGGCGCCAAAAAATATTGGACATATCAATGACAGCGACGAAAGGGTTTTTACGCTTGTCAAATATACTTGACATTTGCATTACAGAATACCAATAGTGAAGTATTATCTCGATTCTTCCGCTTTCGTTCATTCTTTAGAATTAATTCTACGTCAAAATAGTGGTAATCGAAAGGAGCATAACCTTTCCGTTTCAGAGTGTAATATGCAATACGTAAAGTCGTTTTTGGGCAAGAATCGACTTGTTTGCTTTGCCGAATTAACTTACGCAATTAGGCTGCTGGTAAATAGAAACGTTGCCGAAACTAAAACCTTAATTTTACATAATCTATTAAGACGACGACTAACGCCAACGACCTTGAGGGAACAAAACGCGCACTCGTTTCAAACCGGCGCTACGCAAAATTTTGTAGTTTTTTGTACTTGCCTTATTATTCTATGACTTTAAAAAAAAGCCTTAGATCAAAATGTAGTTATATAAATTGTCTTTGAGATGGTGTCGAATTCATTAAAATACGCCTAGTGGTTTTGGTGCGATTGTCGTTTTTTTGTCTTTACATATTAATTACACTAAGTTATACGAATAAATTCAAAATTTTCTTAGATCTAATTATTGAAAAAATGGTCTAATGTAATATATATTTTTTCCAAAAAATCAAATTTTTATTTAGTTAGGGACTTTTATACGCCATGCGAATGACAGTCCCATCATACCCTAAATACATTCTAATTTTAAAAGCAGCTACTCATCTGCACCTTAAGAAACGACTGGGGAGTGGTGATTTTGTACAGAATTCCTGAATAAACGTCAAAGAATAAAGTATCGAAATAAACCAAACTACATTGGTGATTTTTACAGAATACATCACGAACTTTGGTGAAGAAATATGACAATAACAAAATGACACAATTTTGAAAACCGAAACGAGGTCCGTATCGAGAGGATGTTTCTCGACAAAAAAACACCAGAAATACCCAGCTTGACTTGGCTGTGACAGTCTAGTTGAGATCACAGGTCGGTCAGGTACTCGGAGATCCTGACCGACCTGTGATCTGATAATAAGAAGCAATTAGATTGTTGACTGTGTAGGTGACCTCCCATTAGCAACTTAAGTATATCCCGTAGTTGACGTACAAACTGTGAGAAATGTTAAACACGGGAATGAATACATCCTTTGTTTTCCATAATGCCCATGTCAGAGTGACAATCAGGATCGTTGGATGGAACGGTTAGAAGTACGCTAGATGACCCCGAAACATCAAACAACCAAAGAAGACTACAGGCAAACGAAATTGTAACAAGTGTATCAACGTTTTATTGCAAAGAACCGTATTGCAAAAATTTAATTGGCAGTCGTGGACAGTGCCGACAGAAGTGAAAACCTATGTCGTCGTGTACATGTCGGTGACGCTGTCACATAAGCCTGTCGCTGAAGCGAGCCCTTTAGTTTTGCCCCTTAGAAAAATCAGTCAAATTGGCTAAAGAAGTTTTCTCTTCGAAATATTTTCACAGAGGCAGTCCCAAATAACAAAAAAAAACATTATGTTACAAAGAACAGCGGCCCATATTTGAGGCCTATGACCAACTGTGGACTGCTATAAGTGATAAAGATCACTTCTTTCTTTAATAAATAGTGAGACGATAATTGTAACTAATAAAAATGATTCATCTGCCTAGCCTTTTTCCCAACTATATTGGGGTCGGCTTCCAGTCTCACCGGAATCAGCTAAGTACCAGTGTTTTACATGGAGCGACTGCCTATCTGACCTCCACAACCCAGTAACTGGGTAACACCGTATCCCTTGGCAAGACTGGTGTCAGATCTCAAGCTTCTGACTACCTGTAACGACTGTCAAAGTTCTTCAAATGACAGCCGGGACCAACGGCTTAACGTGCTTTCCGAGGCACGGAGGAAACTCGGTATGTTGAAATGGTCACCCATCCACTGACCGACCTCGTCAAGCGTTGCTTAACCTGGATGATCGACCCGTGCGGCTGTTATTATTTAGCCACGAGCTCCTCACTAATACAAATGATTGATTAGCGCTAATAAACTTGCTTGAATACATCGCTCTTGTTTGATAATTTATATATTACAAGCCAATACTAAACCTTGGCCCTTCCTTTCAATCTCCAGTTAATTGTCTTAAGTATGGTTTAGTTAATTTTCCCAGAGAAAGCGTGCTACATAATTTGTTATTGCAACTCTTTCCTATCAGGGATAGACAATGTGGTTCAACTTTCTGCTGGTTGTATAACTTGAGGATATTATATATAAATAATAGTGTTCAAATCAGGCCTGTCGGATTAGAGCGGCCTGTGCCATTCTCTCACCGATAGACATCTTGTAAAGTGTAACAATATCGAGTTTGAGAGATTGGTTCGATGTTACCATAACAGTTATTGTTGAAATGTATTTTAGAAAATAGAACAGTAGAATCGATCATTAAAATTGTTGAAGAGAAGCTGACTGCTTAACTACTTACAATATGACGAAATTAAGAGTGTTGACGAAGAACTCATAAGAAACATATCGAGCAAAACCATCTCCTACTAAACAAACTTGCATCAAATCTTCACCGCAATATTTGGTAGTACCTACCTACAAAGATGTCGAAATGAACACTATATTTTGTTTTCGACAAATCTGACCTAACCTAAAATATTAGAACGATGATTAATCAGAAAAGCATGAAGGAACTCTCAACGATATCTTCACCAGAAACTACAATTGCAGCTTTTCTGGGACGCACTTGCCCATAATCAAAAAATAAATCCTTGCAATTGTAAAGGCGAAAAATTCACTTCACAGATCACATTATTCAAAAGAAAAACTCCACCGTAACTTCTCGACACTTCTTCGTCAACATCAGGCCCCCTTAATTCAAAGAAAATTCTCCATCTTCGCTGCCATTTCCAGGTCACAATCAAAACAAAATACTTCGCATGAATAATGAAAAACAGTTATTTATCGTGAACAAGAAGTGGAGCAACCGAACCATTTCTAAGAACATTCGTAGAAACGTTCGTTTCTCGTTGGTTGCTATTACCACTTACTGTTGGTTGCTGGTTACGACAACCAGTGTTCCGCTCTCGATTCATTGTTTTAGCGTAGATGTGGTCTAATTAACGGCGGGCGTAATGAAAACTATTGCTTGGCTTTTTATTATCTGTGAGATTAATTAACTAATCGTGAGTTCCTGTTGGCATTTCTATAGTTAAGGGTACACTAGTCGACGGCACGAACTATTTTGTGCGCGGGGTTAAAATGCATTTTATATCAACTGACAACACGTGCGGAAGAGATAGATGCTGTGATGAGCAGTAGGAAGCTAGTTCGCGTACGAATACACACTTTTGCAAATTTGTAGCGAAATGGATAATGATTTAGGACGAAACCGAGCGCGCGAAATTTTATAAATAGACCTTTGGCAGTCTAGATATCATGAAAAAACTACTAAATCTATCTGTTCAAAATAAAATTATTTGCATTGTTGAACTACTAATCTATCCCTATATGGAGGCCGTTTTGCAATATTCCGTCTTCTTATGGTATTTATTCGCGCCCAAAAATGCGTTAAAATTAATTTCGAAATGTGGAACTTTCGACGCTCATAACTTTCTAATATTTTCTTTTTTTACTTTTTTGTTTCCATTCAGGGCTAGATAATGATAAGACAAATTGATATATTTTTTTATTTAGAACGTACATCGTCAAACAGTGGAGTAATCCCTAGACTACGTTTGTATGGAAGAATTATCGACTAGTGTAACCTTAATGCAGCAAACAAGGAGACACTTGAAGCTATTCATAGATACATAACACAACTTCACGTCTGCATTCCCCGAGGAGTTAAATTAGGCAGAGTTTGCCCACATTTTTTTAAGTTATGTCATTATGTTGTATTGGTAATTGCACCGAAATGTGTTACAATACAAATTTAAACAATCGAGTGGAATGCCTCAGAAACGTAAAACGGCGCCATCTATTGAGATGCAATGCAAATGCATCAATTTTAAATGATACGTTCAAATAATCTTTGAAATGAGAATTAAGACCCAATCACACTAAGGCGAAAGTCTCTGAGTGTGTATGTTTGTTACTTCTTCACGCCAGAATGGCTTAACGGATCTGGATGAAATTTGGCATAGAGATAGATTATAGTCTGGAATAGCACATAGGATATTGTTTATCCCGTGAATATATTCCCTCGGCGCAATTTTCGACTTTCACGCGGGCGAAGCCGCTGGCAGAAGCTAGTATACTATAATTTTTTGCTTGTAGGAGAGTTGTTAGTTTGGGGGTTGGTGTTAGGGTGTTTTGTTTGGGTTGAAGGAAAACGGGTGGGTTTTAGTCAGTAAAAGTCTGACACGCCCTCCACCCAAAGCGGGAGAAGTCATTGGATGATTTCCCACCAAAAAAAACAAAGAAAAAAGGGATTAATATATTATAGAGAAAAGAGTTGATTAAACAAGAATATACAATTTTTCTGTTCAATTCCAGACAACTCCTGAAAGCCAGAATCAACGGCGATCATCATCAGAAAAGCGCAGAGGCAATGAAGCTCGCGCCATCTAGTGATATTTATTTGAACCAAATTTTATTTCTTAGCGCTGGGAACCCATGCCCAGGGCGAGGCCCGCCAGAACTACTGCTGAGCGATCACTACCAACAGAGCAGTTTGAAACTATTCATGGACCTATAATGTTTGTTAGATTAATGCAAGACCGTCATCGAAGTCCGTCTAATCCGCAGTGAAGATGCTTAATACAAACACTGCGTTGGCTGGGAACCAAATCCATGAAACTATAACCAGAGTTAGTAACTATATGGCTGCCTATATACTGACAGAAACATCCCATTGTCCTTTTGTGATGTGTTGATGGTCAACGTGGGTGTACCATGTTGATCATCACCTATCAATTTGTACCATCAGATGATTTAGCAAGCTAGTCATAAGACTATATATCAAATACACACAAATCTTAAAGGTTCTAAGGTACAATCCTTATTGAAAAAGACCAGTGGGCTTATTCCGAATTTTACCAGTTTAAATACAAATCTGGGAGCACAGCAGTGCCCCCAACAAGTCAAGTAAACAAAGACACAGCCGTACCATCCTTTTCTCGAAGCAATTCAGGACATTTTCGAAACCCCTGTAACTTCGTTGTGGATAAAGCTAGAAGCCTGAATATTATTTTTGGTTTTAAATTCAAAAATTCAAAAGTCATTTATTCAAACTAGGCTGAGAATCAGCACTTTCCGAACGTCAAAATTATATAAGACAGTCCCCCAAAAACGCCCGCCCTGCACCACTTCCTAGTGCTTTTGCTGGGAAGAAGAAGCAACAAACTCCCCAGCAGCACAGCTGTCTGTTCAGTTAGAAAAAAAACAAAAACTTGATTCTATACAATAGTATGCAAATAATTTACATTACTCAACACAAAAAATTTAAACCAAATTTATTTGCCAGAATGACAGCTAGCACACGCCAATATACCAACAAAAACATCGAAATCTAAACTCAAGCGAAAATAAAAACTAAACATAAAAACGTAAATTTTTATAAGAACACTATAATGTCGACCCCTTATATAAAAGTAAAACCAAGTCGGTTAATGTTTTTGTTTGTAACCTAATTAATAAGGTACCTACTGAATAAATTATGTATTCGATTTGGTTTTACATTCGAACTCACGACTTTTTGCGGTAGTACTCGTAGAACTGCGTCGCGAGACTTGTATTTTTTTACATGTTACGTTTTTGGTGGGATTGACGTTTACTTTAAGGGCCTACATACGCTTTAGTGCCTTAAAACGGTAACTTTCTAAAGCATACTCCTTAGTAACGGCTTGGTTAATAGGTTTGAAAAAAAATTGAGAAATTTTTATTATTGATTCATTTACATAATTTTGAACACAAGGTTTTTTCGTGTAACTAATAATTTTGCTTTAAAAAAATAATTAACAACACGATATTTTTTCGCAACTTTTGGAAACTCCTCCAAAACGACTTGGATGTTTAAAAATATTTTTACAGAGAAAAATTGATGGCTGAAATTTCTCCATAACTAACATAGCATATGTAAATCAAATAATATTTTACAAACAAAACTGATCAAAAGGAGGTTCAATATTGATATTTTGGCATCGAGCGGGCGCACGGCCAGTACTGCGTTAATATTGGGGCGTATATAGCGCCTTAACACGGTTCAGCGTGAAACAAAACTTGCACTAAGCCCACAGATCACAGCGCCTTTTCCGTTTGGGCCTGTCGCGTATTCGTGATCTGACATGATGATTTGTGCCAATCTCATTTTAGCTTGGTAGGGCAGCTAACCGAAATCCATACTGAAAAAATGTGACAGTCAAACCTCATTATTTTTGCTGTAATTAACACACCTTAATCCATTCGTGTTCAAATTTCCATTAAAAATTTCGCGTTACGGCATAGGTAACCTATAGACAATCTCTTATAGCTTTAACAAAGCCCTCGCCCCCCATAGAGCGATAGAAACATAATCAAACCATAGAGAGGCCAGTTACATTCCTTCCTTCTCTTTTGAAATCGGAACAAGTACGATTCGATTCTTTAATACTATTACTCTATTATAATTACGATTATGAACCGTGAATCGAATATTTCACAAGATATTCGAAAGAATTTTATCTGAAATCGATTATCGATCATCGTTTCTTGTAGGATGATGTGAAGTAATTGTTTTACCGTCTCTAAGACTATTAACTACGAGACAATTGGTAGTTTTTAAAAGTTACTTACGTATTTTTAAAGTTACGTCTTATCTACCGGTCTTGTGGTAGTTTGCCACCTGCAAGAGCTTTAGAGCAAATTATAAATTTGAGAGCGTAACAATTTAACATCTTTGTCTATGTAACTTCCTATCTTCAATTACAGGATGATCAGACTAAACGACCAATTACTACGCTAAATCACTTTCGCGGTTTGATTGAGAGATTCAGGCAAGAAATTACTTATGTAACTGCAGTTTGTAGACCTAGTCTGGAGGTACCTATTGTGATAATAATAAAATAATCCCTCACTTTAATAGACAAATTTTTACCGGTGGTACCCGTGGACAATGGTGGTCCCTGAAAGCACCACAGTGGTTCACGAAATCATCATGCAATCATTAAATAAATTACAAAGACGAGAGGACGACAATGTCGAAATATTATAAATACGAAAACTTTTTATCCCTTGGGGTGATGAAACACTTTTTACGCGAGCGAAGCTGCTGTCAGAAGCTAGTCATTGAATATAATGTGAATATCGTCGGTAGAAAACCTAATTTTTCCAAGGTTGTAAACTTGATGGTCCATGCCGTCCATGGCAAGACCAAAATTATGACAAGTTCACTTCCACTCCCTGCTCGAACTTAATACATGAAATTAAACGCAAACAATTTCAACAGTCCATATAAAATAAACCACAACCAACCATCAAAACCAAACTAATGCACTGGTCTAGTCATAAAACAGGGCGTTTGATTCATGCACCAATTATGAACCAAAGTAATGATTATTGAAATCTAACAAACAGATAGATATCCGCGAGATTGCAGTACTATTTGCATGCTAAAATATAGCACGGTGCGGACCGTTTCGCATAGCAAACACTTGCAGTAGGTAATGTGGAGGGTTTGATCAACCTTTGGTGGTAAGTAACGCATTCGTATAATAGGCAAGTCTCCTTAGTTTATATTCTTCTTGCGTGTCGATGACAATGAGAGTTCTTTAAATATTATGTTTGACCCAGTATTGTATTCTCTGACGCAGGCATAAGGTCCTCACATGTACAGATGTGGGCGGCGTAAAGTTGAAATTGGTTTAGTACGATTTAAATGAGAAATAATGTATAGTTTTGTACGAAGCAGTCTAATGCATAGGTAGAAGGAAACATTTACACAACTTATGGAAATTCAATTTCCATTGGGTTTGGTTGAATACTTACAAACGTTAAAGAAACAACACAAAAAATATAAGCTTAAAACTTGAGAATAACGAGGCAATAAATATTTCAGTGTTTATTTGTGCCTAATTAGGCAAACACAACACACACCTAATTAGCTACCAGTGAGCTACCACCAAAGCTGACTTCACGCAAGTCCTTAAATGTCAGATTATCGCGTGCTGTGACCAAATAAGCCAATAAGCCAATATGGCCGCCATATTATGGCGTGCCCACAGTTACCGACCCCTGACCTACGGAATGCGTGGCTGACAGTATAAGCGCCGATTGCGAACACGACCAATTTGCATACCACACCATCTCTTTTCAACTCGTAGAATGAGAAAGAGACAGTGATAGAAAAGTTGGTCAAAGTCGTATTGTACATTAAGGGTAATGTCGATCATATCCGCTCAATTCCCTGTAAAGTTCTCGATATAAGAAAATTGACAGTTTTTGTGTTGTGCTTTTCTAAGAATGTGTTTTTACTTCACGTAATTTATAAACTTCATTCAAGATGATGGTTTCAACATGAGCTTAATACATGTTAGCCACCAAGGATATGCTTGACATTTTGCTAGCTTTAAGAAATATAAAATCCCAATTTGCTGCTTGCACGACCTGGTTAGAAAAGGTCATGCTTATACTCACTCATCTCGGTAACCATGTCTAATTCTGCTGAACTTCGTCTATTATCATGGAACTCCGATGGAGTACGTTTAAAACAGAATGAACTCCTTGATTTGGCGGTAAGCGTTTTATCTGTCGATATTATTGGTATTTGCGAAACTAGACTAACCTCTAACGTAACCTTAAACACGCCTGGTTTCATCTGTCACCGCCAAGATAAGCATCACTCTGGTCGTGGGCAGGGAGTTGCTATACTTGTAAAACAGGATCTGGAACATACGGTTCTAACGGTCCCTAACACTATAAATATTGAAGCTATCGGTATAGTTGTCAAAGTGTCAGGAATTGACCATACTGTCTTATCCGTTTATCAGTCACCTAACTTACCACTGCTTCGTAGTGACCTTGAGCTACTATTTGGCTTGGGTTCCCATGTTGTCATCATGGGAGACTTTAATGCCAACCACTCACACTGGCGCAGTAGCTATACAAACACGCGAGGCAGAACTCTTTTTAACCACATGCTTGAATCCGATTACGTCATACATACCCCTAACTTACCTACTCAAGTTAACTACTGCCCCAATCGCAGACCAACGAGCCCAGATTTGGTGCTGTCCTTAAATGTTCATTATATTAGTGAGGTGGAAACCATAGTAGCCCTGTCATCTAACCACTACCCCTTATTCTATACTATTGGAGGTACCTTGTGTCGTAAACCAAAAACTCGATACTTTCGATTTAACTGTGCAAATTGGTATGAGTATCGCTCCCACCTCAATAAAAATATTATGCTTAGTTCTAAGACATTCAACTCAGAAAAGGAAATTGATACCGCCATTTCTCATTTGCAACAAACTATTATTGATGCTAGAGACTCCTCCATACCGTCTTCCACTGCTGTATATAGCGATTCTTCCACAAAACTTCCTCGGTATATTAAACGCCTAATCCGCTATAAAAACTATTTGCGTCGTTATGAGCAGAAACTGCCCAATGGTAACTTAAGAAGAAGCAATCGCAGTAATATAAACATCCTTCAAACATACATAAATGCAAATATCCAAAATTATGTTGATAACGTGTGGAATGCTAAACTGGCAAAAGTGGATAATCCTAGTCAAGATATTTGGCGTCTGACTAAATCCCTCAAACCTAGATCTACCGATATACCCCCACTTAAACTCTCAGATGGGTCCCTCACGGCTAGCACGGCTGATCAATGTAACGCTTTAGCAAATGCGTTTTGCGAAAATATGAGCCTTACCAAAAGCTGGGCTTGTGACTCTGAACTCCAGGATGAGGTATCCAATTCTATGTCAATCTTAAATAACTATAAACTCACTTCCGATTCCATAAAGCCCTTAAGGCCATTTGAGATTCGAAAAGCGCTGAAAAAACTGAAATCCCGTAAATCTGCTAGTCATGACGAAATCCACAACTTGCTCCTGAAAAACTTGCCACAGAAGGCGATAGTTTATATTACAAAAATTTTCAATGGTTGTTTTGGTCTGGGCTACTTCCCAAACATCTGGAAAAAAGCTAAGATCATACCACTTAAAAAACCCGGCAAAGACAGTACCTTACCTGTGAATTACCGTCCGATAAGCCTGTTACCTTCTGTTGGAAAACTTTTTGAATCTTTAATTTATACCAGACTATTAGGTGCCACAAAGCAGTCTCTGATCCAGGAGCAATTTGGTTTTCGTGCTACTCACTCAACTGCTCAACAGCTGGCCAGGGTGACCGAACACATATCCCATCACTTAAACCTCAGACAATCCACAGGTATGTTTCTGCTCGATATTGAAAAAGCATTTGATACTGTTTGGCACGAGGGCCTGCTGCACAAGTTACTCATATTGGAGGTGCCTATGCCTCTCATTAAACTCATCCAATCATACCTCGCGGATCGTACATTTCTTGTTTACATCAGGGAAATCTCATCATCACCCCAAAAAGTCCCAGCAGGCGTTCCGCAAGGCTCGATTATCGGGCCCTTTTTATTTCTCTTGTTCATAAATGATATCCCTATTCAACCTCGAACCAAATTAGCTTGCTTTGCTGACGATACTGCCTCGTATACCTCTTCGGATGATACAGATCTCATCATAGGTCGTCTACAATATTCAATGGACTTACTTCTTGATTATTTCAGGAAATGGAAACTCAAAATAAACGAAGATAAGACGGAAGCTATATTCTTCTCTCGTGCTAGGCAACCTCCCTTAAGAACTCTAAAAGTTTCAGGCCATAAAGTACCTTGGAGGACTTGTGTGCGTTATCTTGGAATCAAAATGGATAGTCGACTAAATTGGACCAAACATATATCTGAATTACGTGTTAAGGGCGCCCAAGCACTTGGTGCTTTAAACCCTTTAATGAATCGAAAAAGCAAATTAAGTAGCATTACCAAGCTTAGGATTTATACTACACTTGTCCGCCCGTGTATAACATACGCTTGTCCTGTTTGGAGTAGCACATGTCTATCTAACCACCAACTATTGCAAGTCATACAGAATAAAGCAGTAAAAATTTCCTACAATACTAAATTTAAAACTAATCTCAAGAAACTTCACAAACTAATTAAACTTCCTTTACTATTCAATCATATAATTAAAACTAGTATTTGCTTGGTGCGCGAGCTGCAAGCAGCTCGCGGTTTCGTCGTGTTTTTGAGAAGTATTCCTTAACTTACCCTATACCTACCCTACACCTACACTACACCTACCCTACACCTACCCTACACCTACCCTACACCTACCCTACACCTACCCTACACCTACCCTACACCTACCCTACACCTACCCTACACCTACCCTACACCTACCCTACACCTACCCTACACCTACCCTACACCTACCCTACACCTACCCTACACCTACCCTACACCTACCCTACACCTACCCTACACCTACCCTACACCTACCCTACACCTACCCTACACCTACCCTACACCTACCCTACACCTACCCTACACCTACCCTACACCTACCCTACACCTACCCTACACCTACCCTACACCTACCCTACACCTACCCTACACCTACCCTAACCCAACCCTAATGTTTGTTTGTCGTCGCCAGGCACTGAGTTTCGCTTCACCCACTCAACCTTCGTTACGCTACGGAGGTCGCCGGCTCGCTTCGCTCGCCACCTCCCCCCTGCGCTGCACTCGGTCTCGAAGGTTCGCTCCATTCGGGGTCCCTACGCTGCCTGGTCCACTCCCACCGGACAGGTTTCGACGACCGATATTAGGTAGGGGAGGTTGGGGAGAGGAGAAATGAAGGGAGAGAGAGTGGGGAGTTATGATAAATGATTCCGACTCAAGCATTGCCCCTTTATATGAATCTGTAAAAAGAAATGTTCCAAGTCTCTCAACTTCCGAGATCCGCTTATAGGGGGGGAGAAGGGGGGCGAGGGGGTCAACTTTGAAAAATGGTTTTTACTTTTCCGAGCCTCCTCTAAACGAATCCGTAAAAAAAACACTAAAAAAAGATTCGCCAAAACGGGGGGGGGGGGAGGGGGAGAAGGGGGGCAAGGGGGTCAACTTTGAAAAATGGTTTATTGTGACTAAAGCATTGCCCCTTTATATGAATCTGAAAAAAGAAATGTTCCAAGTCTCTCAACTTCCGAGATCCGCTTATAGGGGGGGAGAAGGGGGGCGAGGGGGTCAACTTTGAAAAATGGTTTTTACTTTTCCGAGCCTCCTCTAAACGAATCCGTAAAAAAAACACGAAAAAAAGATTCGCCAAAACGGGGGGGGGAGGGGGGAGAAGGGGGGCAAGGGGGTCAACTTTGAAAAATGGTTTGTTTGTGACTATAGCATTGCCCCTTTATATGAATCTGAAAAAAGGAATGTTCCAAGTCTCTCAATTTCCGAGATCCGCTTAAAGGGGGGGAGAAGGGGGGCGAGGGGGTCAGATTTGAAAAATGGTTTTTGCTTTTCCGAGCCTCCTCTAAACGAATCCGTAAAAAAAACATTCTACGGGTACCTTAGTTTCCGAGATACGATAGAGGGGGGGAGGAGGGGGGAGGAAAAGGGGAGGTTTGGGACTTTTCCCAAACTCGCGAGAGTCACTTGTTTACGAATCTGTCAAAATATACCCACCTCCCCATCCACCATCTGGGAGAACAATTATGTCAGTCAGTCAGTGGTAATGCAGTTTTATATAGTATAATATCATCTAGATTTTATAATAAGAACAAAATTAATACTGTCAACCCCTTGATCTCAAATCTATGTTCATCAACATTAGATAAACTACCATAAATGTCGATAGATACGGCACTTACCGCCTACCACATCACTATCTTTTGTTCCCACCAACTGAGGTGCGAGCGACCAGCGGCTTGACCCCTGAGAGGCTCGCTGCCGCCCCGGCCCTGGCCGCTGTAGCACCGGAGCGCGGGCGGCAGGGAGGTTCCGACCGCTGATCGTTAACTGGTCGAGCGGCTGCTAGTTTTCTAGTTACCGTGCGATCAGCTGATATTTATCTTTAATTATACTTTTTAGTAACTTAGAAATACCTACATGCAAGCAGCAAAATTATGTGTTCTAAATAATTTGTAAAACTGTTAATATGTTACCATAATAATGTAGTTAAAAGTTTATGTTATAATCAGCTTATTGTTAAAATCATTGTGATAAACTTTGAAAGGTGAATTTTGTAGCCTCATAAAGTGTTCTGTGTTATACTGTTTTAATGTGTCTTAGGGTAAGTGCATTCTTGTTAAATTTTATTTCAAATAAAGATCTTTGAAAATGAAATGAATACATGTTAGAAATCAGATAATTTCGGTTATTATGGTATCTATGGATAAGCTAGTATTATATTATCTGTGCTATGGTTATAGTGCTTTGATATGATTTACTTTTAATTTTAACATTTTCTTCTTCTAAGCGGAGTTGATGAGATGGAAAGGGTTTATGATGGCGTGGGCATATGATATTAATAATGCGTAAAATGTTGAGAGATTATTGAGTAAAAAACCGGCCGTGTGTGACTTCGCACATTTAGGGTTCCGTACCAAAGAAAAATATGATTTATCAATTTATTGGTATTCGTTAGTAAAGCATACGTAATAATAAACATTATCTCCAAATTTCAAGTTCGTAGGTCAATGGGAAGTTAAAAAATTCTTCTGAACAAAATTGTGTAACAGACGATGGACAAACAGACGGACAGACACGTGAGTCTCCGTTTGGACCCTTTGGATACATCATCATCATCATTATATCAGCCGAAAGAGGTCCACTGCTGGACGTAGGCCTCCTCCAAGCGTCGCCACATTGACCGGTACCGTGCGTCTCGCAACCAGCGGCACCCCGCAACCTTCACCAGGTCATCGGTCCACCTGGTGGGAGGCCTTCCAACGCAAAGTTTTCCGTTTCGCGGTCGCCTCTCCAGAACCTTTCTGCCCCATCGGCCATCCGTTCAGCGAGCAATGTGCCCTGCCCACTGCCACTTGAGTTTGGCAATTCTTCGGGCAATATTGGTAACTCGAATCTGGTTCTCTTACGGATCTCTACATTTCCAATTCGATCACGCAAGGAAACGCCGAGCATAGGCCTCTCCATTGCCCTTTGAGTGACTGTAAGCTTTCTGATGAGGCCCATTGTAAGCGACCACGTCTCAGAGTCATATGTCATCACTGGCAACACACACTGGCCATAGACTTTCGCATGTAAGTTGGCAAGGTTTTGGCGTTGTGGGGGTAAATTTACTGGGAACTGACCAATCACCATACAGGACGAATGGAACGTGGACGCGACGCGATTTCTAATCGATCCTTGTGTCAACTGACCAACTAATCGCGCGCTCGGAACTTCCGAAGCGCCCCGCTTCACAACCAAAGAGACCTAACAAACGACTTCTGCGCATCTAACGACTCTTGTCAATAGTTTTTCGTAGTCAACAAGGGCAATTTTCAACTCATCATAGACATTACTTGCGTGGGAAATGTTGAAGCCAACACAGATAGTAAATACTAAAGTATTAATTAGCGATAAGAAAAACTGCGCCTTTTTAGTATTAAGGGTACACTAGTCGACGGCACGAACTATTTTGTACGCGGGGTTAAAATGCATTTTATATCAACCGACAGCACGTGCGGAAGAGATAGATGCTGTGATGAGCAGTAGGAAGCTAGTTCGCGTACGAATACACACTTTTGCAAATTTGTAGCGAAATGGATAATGATTTAGGTCGAAACCGAGTGCGCGAAATTTTATAAACAGACCTTTGGCAGTCTAGATATCATGAAAAAACCACTAAATCTATCTGTTCAAATTAAAATTATTTGCATTGTTGAACTACTAATATATCCCTGTATGAAGGTCGTTTTTCAATTTTCCGTCTTCTTATGGTATTTATTCGCGCCCAAAAATGCGAATATTTTATTTGTTTACTTTTTTGCTTTCATACAAGGCTAGATAATGATGAGACAAATTGATATCACTTTTTATTTTAAACGTACATCGTCAAACAGTGGAATAATCCCTAGACTACGTTTGTATGGAAGAATTTTCGACAAGTGTAACCTTAAGTATGATTTATATGTTTGATATAACAACTTAGCAAACTTCAATAATGTTGTAGGTATATAATAACAATACTGTTATGAGGTGTTGAGTTGAGATAGTATAAGTGTTCATTAAACAATGATTTATAGCTTCCCGTGATAGAAAAATTATTAATCTGCAGTCTCTTTATTTTCAATATTGTTACTGCAGTGTGACTGGGCAATGCCCTTCAAGTTAAAGGGGAAAATTTACAAGTCCGTGATTAGACCTGTTGTATGGATCAGAATGTTGGGCTGTTAAAAAGATGGATGAAAAGAAATTGCATGTAGCAGAGATGAGAATGCTAAGATGGATGTGCGAAATGAGAAATGAGTATATTAGAGGAAGTTTGATAGTGGCGCCAGTGACAGAAAAGTTGAAAGGAAATAGTTTGTCCTGGTATGGTCATCTGATGAAGAGGGATGAAACGCATGTTACTAAAAGAGTTATGAATATATGAGATGTAAGATGGAGAGGGAGGGGACGGCCGAAGAAAAGATGGATGGACTGCGTGAGGAGTGGTATGAAAGAAAAGGGAGTGTCGGCAGGCAAGGCCGGTATGGAAGAAGAAAACGTGTTGCGCCGACCCCAAATAACATGGGACAAGGGCAGAAAGATGATGAAGGTGACTGGGCAATCAAAAAATTTTACTATGGGATCAACTCTGATATTATGAAAAAAACCGGCAAAGTACGAGTTAAATTGGACTCGCTCACCGAGGGTGTCGTACAAATTTTAGGTGCATAATTATAAATAATTCAGGTATCGAGTCTCGCAGTTTATCCGTCGCTTTATTTTGCGCGTCTTTTTTTACGTTAACTTAGAAGTTTGATTTTTTTTACTGCTTCGAGGGACTGTAGACCTGAGTCTACTATTATGGTTTTAATTTTAACTCGATACCTCCACGCATAGATCATAGAAACAACAGTATTTGTTGTTTCGATGACCTACGCCTCCACGCGTTTCCGAGATAAAGGGTCTTCTCGGACAGACAGATGGACTACAAAGTTATCCTATATGGGTTTAGTTTTTCTCTATTGAGATACGGAACCCCAAATAACAGCAATGCAGTAGCTAACTACATTTATGTTTGCATAACATGACTATGCCAGTGATAAGACAAAATAATTATAAAAACAAAATGCCCGACTGCTAAAAATTAATTAATTTTGATCAATCTTATTCAAACTGAGAGAACTTCATCAGAACGATGTACAGTCTTCGCCGGCGCAATTCTCTAAGGGAACTGAGACGATGACTAACGCCAACGACCTTGAGGGAACAAAACGCGCACTCGTTTCGCGCCCGCGCGACCAAAAATTTAGTAGTTTTTTGTACTTTCTTTATTATTCTATGACTTTAAAAAAAAGGCTTAGATCAAAATGTAGATAATTAAATTATCTTTGAGATGGTGTTGATTTCATTAAAATACGCTCAGCGGTTTTGGTGTGATTGTCGTGTTTTTGTCCGTTTTAGACATGACTTTACAAATTTATTACACTATGTTATACGAATAAAACTCAAAATTTGCTTAGATCAAATTATTAGGAAAATAGTCTAATATAACATTTTTTTTTAAATAAAATTACGACTAGCCATTTAGATGTGATTCTCATATTAAAAAACGGCTACAGACATAATTATGTTACTAGAAATAGGGACCAATTAATTCAACCAGGTTTCATGCTGGCTAAAGTAAGCGTCATCTCTTATGGGGTACTGTATAAAATGTTACAATAAAAAATACCTCCCCACATTCTAGAACTAAATGAGACGAAATTTAAAACTTGTATAAAACGCACACTATGCAGGCTGGCATATTATAAGCTGGCGGATTACATCGCTGATAAAAATGCTTGGCTCAATGCTGGTCCTGCTCCGCAGCCACTAGGGCGCAAGAACAATTAGTGATGGGCAGAAAAGTTTCGAAGTATTGTTGGATCTGCTGAAGACTGTATGAATGAATATATTTGTATTGTATAAATAATAAATATATTTCTTTTATTATTATATAACTGCACATCACATGTGTGAGTAGGTCTATGTTCCGACAGTAAATAAATCTACCATTCACTGTACCTATGTGTCGTTCATTGACTCCTGTGTACCCTGGCAGTAGTAACGTGTGTCATGCTCTCTTTTATTTATCTATGATGGTGGCACATGTGTTGGATTTGGATCATTCGGTTCCCTTCATGATGGTTGAGCTGAGTGGTGCTGATCCATGCGTCATGTTCGTGAACGGTCGCCATCAGTTGGGATTGGCCATAACTTAGCTGTCACGGCCTGTTATTGTACTTTTTTTTAAATTGTTTTTTACTCTAGACGCTTTTACGTGCACGACTTTTTACATCGTGCTCACATATATGTATTTTTCAACAAGAATGATGTAACCAAAAACTTGTAATTAAAACTGATGGAAAACAGTGTCCGTGGAGTTTCTTGCAAATTCTATTGAGACCTACAAACGCTTGCGAATTTGCATTATTATTTTTTTGTTGGACAATTCAAAAGTACCTCTAAGGTTTACTTGAAATAAACTTTTTGATTTTGATTTTGAACTCATGCGAACTGACAGACACGGGTGAACCATTTAAAAACGCTCAATTAATTAACACGTACCCTATATAACTCCCTTATTGATTAATCTTAAAACCTACAATGCTATTTATTTACAATAACCATTTTTTAATCACGCTTACGTCATCCTCATTATAAAGACCTAGAAATGAGCAATTCGAACGCAAATCTAAACTCAAAACAATCTAATTGTTTTGATTCTACAACTCATTAAGTGTTGATAAATCTCGAAACCCATTTAGCAAACATTAACCTCGGACAGACGGACAGACGCGAGTACAGATTTAGGAAACTCATCACAAATAAACCAATGGATGTCTGTCTGTCTGGCTATTTGCGGACTTACTAATAAGCGAGATCAAAACGATTTGACTGGGCTGAGGGTTCTCTTAGATCTTGAGACTGTAAGAATTATTGTTTGGTGATTTTAAGTGGTAAAGTAACGAAGTTAGTTTTGAAAGAAGATATACTTAGTAGAACTAGCTGTGTTTTATTAGCGTCATATGGGCATGAATAAGAGAGTGTATCTGTCCCCATAAAGATGGTAATGCAATTAAATATCATACAATGTTTTTTAATGAACCTAAAAAAATAATGCATTCATGCATAACTTTCCATTGCAATGGAGAGGGCTATGCTCGGCGTTTCCTTGCGTGATCATGTCAGAAATGAGGATATCCACAGGAGAACCAAAGTTACCGACATAGCCCGAAGAATTGCCAAACTTAAGTGACAGTGGGCAGGGCACATTGCTCGCAGAACGGAGTGCCGATGGGGCCGAAAAGTACTGGTATGGCGACCGCGAACCGGAAGACCATACGTTGGAAGGCCTCCCACTAGGTGGACCGATGACCTGGTTAAGGTTGCGGGAAGGCGCTGGATGTGAGACGCACGGGATCGGTCAATGTGGCAACGGTGACGCCTATGTCCAGCAGTGGACGTCCTTCCGCTGAAATGATGATGATGATGATGCATAAATAAAAAATATATAATAAAGAATTATTTACTGCTGAACCAACTCAAGACCAACAAATACAAGAAACTTTGGAATACTCTCAAGGTAAGCCCAGATTTTACCTAAAAGGAACAAAATTACCGTTCTCCTAAGACAATATACTGCCAGCGGGTTCGCCCGGGACAAAACTGTGTCATATGTGCTATTCCTGACTATAATCTATCACTGTGCCAAATATCATCCAGATCCGTTCAGCCATTCTAGCGTTAAGAAGTACCTAACAAAAATACACATTCACAAACTTTCGCCATTACATTTTTGGTGTGATGATTACGCATTGTCTCATATTCCTCCATAATAATACGAAAGGTGACAAAACAATATCATTCACCCGTCAAAGGGTTCCCACTGTTTCACAAATAAATGAAGACTTCATTTCACTAACAGGTGTTAATACGTTTACGTGAGAGTTACCCACAATTATACAACCAGTGACAACGGTTTCACTCGTGCGAACCACCGGTGAAATTATTCTACCATCAATCTAACTTGACACGTGGCTGGATTGTGAACTAAGCAAAATGGATGGAGTTTGTCGTTTCGTCTGAACAAGCAGCGCCGCTATGAGATGTCAAGATATATTGGCCAGTGAATTCCAGAAGGCCCAGCATAATGTATTATTAAGTGAGCTTACTAATTTGCTTTACTTAGAAGACGAGGCAAAGACATGGTTAGCAAAGAAATTCAGTCACGCGAAGCATAGAGCTCAACACTGTAGTTAAATTGTCAGTCCACCACGATTTGTATGCTAAACAACCATTTTTTTTCCAATGTTTCGAGTGGCTTCGTATCTTATGTTTATAAACAAGAGGAACCCACGTGGTTCTCACATGTGGAATCGAAGTTATTGGAAGTATCGCCAATAGTCGATGATGGCCGCCCGATCGGAAAGTACCAGGGTAGCATATACAGCCGGTAGTGTACCGAACCGATCGATATTCCAATATCCCATGTCTACGTAGCGATAGCGCACACATGCGGGGTGCATTGTGTGCGTGAACTGTGAACGATTGATTATCTCCTCTTTCATGAATTGGTTCGGGCTTGACTCGAGTTTCATCGGACACGATCGGTTTTCCCCTCGCTTCGAACGAAAATTGTTTTCCTAAAAGGCTTGCTGCAACAACGAAAGCTTTCCGCTTTGTTTTATTCGAGTGACAATCCATTTTGTTCGCTAACGATGCTACCTACTGTCATAAAACCTTTTTTACAATGACATTTATAAAATGCACATCTCACTGGCTATTTGCGGTCAAAAAACCATATAAGTTTTCTTTTATTATTTTCTTTTCATGTTCGTAAATGGTCTTTCGGTATGTTTTTTCATGAATTGTCAACCAGTGTTATTTTTAAATTCTTTAATAAAACCTTTTTACGTATTCATTATAAGTTTGTTTTTCTAATTTATCGTTGATTTTTATATTACCTACTCTACTATCTAAGCCCATGGGAAAATGGCGTGACCTTGTCTATTGTTTGTAGACTCTTAGTACTGTTACTCATTAACTTTGTATAAAATTTTGGAAATAACTTTGTTAAGTTTTTGGTATGTTATATGTAGGTACGTGTATGTACCATAAAGGAAAAGTGTTAAAATCAAAAGTGTCAATAAACATAGGTATAATAAATCTGTAGAAAAGTAATTTTTGTACATCGAAAATATTTCCAAAAAAAATAGCCAGGGTGTTAAAGGATAACCAACAGAACCTATTTTCGGCATTTTTGGAATTCTTGTTTGTTTGTCTGTTTATTTGTGCACGCATCACGTGAAATGTACGTAACCAATGTAGGTAACTTTTATACATAAAAATTGTGCGTAACTTGAAGAATTACTTAGTTTTTGTTTCATCGCAATCGGTTCTCTCTATCTATCAAAAGTTAGATGAATTTAAAGTGTTCAAGAAGTAAAATTATCACAACACACGCAATTCAGATACTCGGACAGTTGAACTCGAAATTCGATAGATGGCGTTGTGCATTTGAAGTCATTATCTGAATGGCGATGTTAAGATTCTCCGCTAAAGAATGATGACTATAGAAATAAGTTGGTAGGTAGTAAAGTAGGGTAAGTAAGGTTGGGTTGGCAGACAAATAACGGGAGCGAAGCCGCGGGCACAGCTAGTTAATAAATAAATTAGGTAGTTATTTCGAAAGTCGATAATATAAGTTAAAAGTTCAAGTAACATAATTATAGGTATGATAATAATAAACCTGCTGATCTGAAATAAACGAAAACATAGTAGGTGTACCTACCTGTACCTATCAGTGGGTTATCAGACCGCTCAAGTCATATGACTCCGAAAAGATAACATTGCATGAATACCTGTCATTGACTATAGATATTTGTTCAATAACAAAATCACAAGCCAGTCGTAGACTCGTAGTCAAAGAACTAAGGGAGTTTATGCTCTTTATAGTCACCTTCGGTTCGTATTCATCTGCCTAGCCATTTCCCAACTATATTGGGGTCGGCTTCCAGTCTTACCGGATTCAGCTAAGTACCAGTGTTTTACACGAAGCGACTGCCTATCTTACCTCCACAACCCAGTAACTGAGTAACACGGTACCTCTTGGCAAGACTGGTGTCAGATCTCAAGCTTTTAACTACCCGTAACGACTGCCAAAGATATTCAAATGACAGCCGGGACCAACGGCTTATCGTGCTTTCCGAGGCACGGAGGAAACTAGGTATGTTGAAATGGTCACCCATACACGGACCGACCTCGACAAGCGTTGCTTAACCTTGATGATCAATCCGTGCGGCTATTATTATTTAGCCACGAGCTCCTTTTCGGTTCGTATTCTTAACCGTTATTTACGTATTCGTGTTTTTTAACGAACATTATAAAAACGAATCTGTCTTCATTCATACAAATAGTCACGAATCGAGTGGATAAGTGCACAAACGCCTTTAGTAGGCACGAAAAGCGATGTATATTTTATTAATTGCGAAAAATTTACTTAAGTATGTTTTCTGAGTGTTTTACATAAATAAATAATATTTTTATAAAAAAACAATTAGCGCATAAAGGTGTGATCTACATGTACACTGCTAACGATACGTAATCCATATTGTTCTTTCTGTAACATAATTAGTTAAGGGTAGTTAGGCGCCTATCAATACATATGATAAATCTGTAGAAAATTCGTTTTTGTACATCAACAATCATCATCAGTCGCGACCTTATACCATTTACGCACGGTCTTGGGCAGTGCTGTTGTCCAAATTTACTTCTTTCAGGTCTTTTTCAACCGTCGTCAACCAAGTGGCAGGTGGTCTACCGCGTCCGCGTTTCGTCGTTGGCAAGTTAAGGGCAAGCTTCACCATATGGTCAACTCACCTTCGTTGGATGTGGCCATACCATCGGAGTCGATTTTCCTTTACTTTGTCAATGATGGGAGTGATTTTAAAACTTCCTCTTACGTACTCATTCCGGACCTTGTCTGGTGACACCTGCCGACCAGCGCAACATTCGCATTTCCGTTATATGTAGTTTGTTTAGGTGTTTTTTTAGTGGTTGCCCAACATTCTGATCCGTACATAATTGCGGGGTGTACGGCTGTCTTGTAAATATGGCCTTTAGTTTTAATGGGCATTTTTCTGTCACATAAGACACCTGTGAGTTTTCGCCATTTTAACCGGTTGTTGTTCTGTGAGTCACGTCGCTATCAATTATAGCATCATTAGTAATGATTGAACCTAAGTATTTGCACTGTTTGACTGTGGGGACATGAGATGTACCAATGGTGAATTTTGTGCTATCAGGGTCCGTGATGCCGTCAAATATGCATGACATATGCTCGGTATTTTTCCTGCTTATTTTTTAGACCATTATTTTCGTGTGCTCTTTTGCAGGAGATCGTCTGTATCTGCCGACATCAAAACAACATCGTCTGCATACAGTATGTTCCAGGGGATTGCTTTCTGGCAGTGTTTCGTCAAATAGCCAATTGGGGTGTTGAATAGCAGTGGGCTAAGAGTAGAACCCTGATGCACTCCGACCTCCTGCTCAAACTGTTCACTGATGCCGGCTGGGCTTAGAACCTGCGTGGTGACATAACGTTTTGTACATCAACAATAGTTACGTATAATAAATCTTTAGAAAAGTCATTTTTGTACATTAACAATAGATACATATAATAAATCTGTAGAAAAGTCATTTTTGTACATCAACAATAGTTACGTATAATAAATCTGTAGAAAAATCATTTTTGTACATCAACAATAGTTACGTATAGGTAATACCTTCTGATCTTAAAAGTCGGTTTTGTACATCGAAAATATTTCTATAATAAATAGTCAGGGTGTTAAAGGGTAACCAACAGAAAGTTTGTCTGTTTAGATGTGCACGCATCGCGTAAAATGTACGAAACTAACGTAGATAACCTTTTTACATAAAATTTGTGCGTAACTTGAAGTATTACATAGTTTGTTTTATCGCAGTCGGTTCACGCCATCAAAAGTTAGATGAATTTAAAATGTTCAAGAAGTAAAATATCACAACACACGCAATTCAGATACTCGGACAGTTGAACTCCATATTCGATAGATGTCTTTGTGCATTTGACTGCATTTTCTGAATGGCGCCGTTAAGATTCGCCGCGGAAGAATGACAATAGAAAAAAAATCGGTAAGTAGGTAGGGTACTAGCGCAGGTAGCAAGGTAAGTAGGGTAGGTAGGTAGGTAAGTGGGGAAGACACTAGGCATAGGCAATTGATGGGAGGTGGGAGTGAAGCCGCGGGCACAGCTAGATTCCGATAAATCCATTCACTATTAGATCACAATAGATAGATATTAATGAAATTCTTTTGCTAAGTAGTTAATAGTAGGTTGGAACTTTATGATCGATCGAATAGCGAACTCCGTGCACAACAAAACAGCAGATCTAAAATTATGATTGTTATTGAAAGTACACTTTACAAGATGAATGGGAGCAAAAAGGCAATAATTTATTATCGTTTGATTACGACTTAATGCACGATTGTAATGTATTGAGTGAGGAAAGAAAGTTGTTGACGTAATTTGAATTAGGAACTACGAACTAGTTACTTTGTTCTTTTTTGAAATGGTGTATTTTTGTTTGGTTCGTAGTCCAAGATCACAAAGTACCTATACGTAAGCGGTGGCGCGCCGCAGACAGAGAGCCACAAACAAAACGCCATTCCACTACGAACAAAGCGCCATTTTGCACGCAAATATTAACATTATGATTTTACAGGGTTTCTTGGGCATTATTGGACAGGGCTCAGTCGCGGCTGTCAATACAAATGTCACAAGACAATCCTTAAAAAAACCTTCCTAAACCTCCTTTTTAAATTTGTGGAAGCAATGGAAGATAAATTCAGATTATTCTTTAATAATCCTTACATAGTATAAAACAAAGTCGCTTCCCGCTGTCTGTACCTATGTATGCTTAGATCTTTAAAACTACGCAACGGATTTTGATGCGGATTTTTTTAATAGATAGAGTGATTCAAGAGGAGGGTTTATATGTATAATACACGTCGGTGAAGCCGCTGACAGAAGCTAGTAAATGTATAAACTGTAAAGTAGGTACCTACCTACTGAAGTCTTTTGCAAGAAGTTCAAAATATAAGGTATCTTTTTCAATGCCTTGCACATGTTTCCCCATTATGTATTTAATGAAAAAATCAATAACTTAGAAAATATTAGTCCATGGGCGAAATTGTAGCTTTGTTAAGGGAAGGCTATGACATTTGTCACCCTTCTAGATCTCAGCAGTTTTTCGTCGAACTTGGCGCGTTTTTCACATTTATGTTTCGTCGAGCTTGGTGCTGTTTCACATTTTTATGTTTTTGATGGGATCATTATTACATCATTGTTACTTCTTCTTACCCTCTAATCTTCGTCGTATTTGGCGTCGTGATCCTTAATTGATATTTGATGCTCTGGCTACCCTCCAAGGCATGTAAGCATGATAATGATGTATGTTCGACGAATCGTTGTATGTAGGTATGTTTGTTAAAGTTAACAAACTACCTACTCCTTTTTTAAATTTAGAATCAATATAGTAGTACCCTAGTGACTCCGGCAAGTTTAGGTTACAATTGTTGAGGACGGCGGGCGTGTCCCTAAGTCCGAGTCCTGCTAGTTTTGCTATCATTGTTCGGAGTTCGGCACAGTAGACATCTGCCGTTATTGATTGACCAGATCGGAGAAAGCTATAGTGAATAACACCATGCTGGTACCACCAAACAGTCACCATTAGGCATAGCACGCACTGCGATTTTTATACGCGCGGATTTTTTTCTGCACTTTCTGGGACCTATGGAAATGTATGAAGCTGCACGCACTGCGGAAAAAAATCGCGTTCAAATAGTACGAAGAAATTCACGCGAATTTTTATTCGCGCGAATAAAAATCGCAGTGCGTGCTATGCTTTTTATTGGTAAGTTTTGCTTTAGGGCACTGTTGCGGCGTTTGACCTGGGGTCAGACATTGCATTTTTCGCTTACGGTTATCGTAAAGAATCCACTTTTCATCACATGTCACAATTCGATCCAATATTCCTTCATGTCTGTATCGATTCAACAAGGCAACACAAGTTTCAACACGCGTTTCTTTCTGCAGATCAGTCAAATCAGGCACCATTTTTCATATTTTTTTATTTTACTTTCAATTCATTGTTATTCACCTGTGTGGGCGGTCATCCACGTGGATCGTTCTTCAAATCAAAGATTCCATCACGAAAGCGTTTAAACCAAAATCGCACGGTGCGTTCATTAGCAGTCCCCTCTCCAAATGCAACATTGATATTGCGAGCTGTTTCTGCCGCGTTAGTTCCGCGTCGGAACTCGTATTCAAAAATCACTCGAATTCAAAGTCAAAGCACTTTATTTCAAGTAGGCCAGTTACAGGCACTTTTGAATCGTCAAAAGACAAAATAAAATATTACAAAATTATGGTGCTACAGTCCCGGTCACAAGACATAATAACTGTGAAAGTACCGTAGATGCCCATTGCCCATGCCAATTTTCGAAGTATCCATCATTCTTGTCAAAGCTGAATAAAAAAAAACAACTGAAAGTCGATATTCGAATGTTGCACATTTTTTAAAAGAAGAACTTCATAGGTACCATGTGAAAAAAGTTTCTCTTAAAAATCACAAACCATGAAGGTTCTATGTCAACTCGAAGTACCTATTACAATAAAACGGCAATTTCATACTATAACCCCTATTATTTTCTGTGTCTCTGTTTCAGTTCTCAATAGCAGCCCGGAGTCTTAATTGAGACCGATTGATGACAACAGACTCACCCCAATTGTATGGGGCTACTTAGTATAACTGCCTAACCAGGAACTCAAAAAAAAAAAAACGTGTTATGTTACTCAAGATAGGTAGATTCGTCTAGAAAATAACTACCGTACTTTTCGTATATAATATTTTAAGCAAAGTTTCTGTCATTACGTAATTTTACTTGAAATTAAATAAGTAAAGCAAAACAAACAACATTAACTTCGTCGAAGATAACTTTGTCCTTCATGGTGCTTGAATAAAACTATATTTAGACGAGCATTCTCTTTAGGATGTAGATAAAACCATTCATGGAATCTAACTGGAGGCTGTGCATCTTATTCTTATTATCTGGGGGCACGGTAGTGCCCCCGCCAAGACGAGCCAAGCAAAATATTGCACCTTACGCCTTGACAGTACCGAAACGGCCAAACCACATATTTAGACTGAAATGTAGAGTTTGTAAAGTTAGGGCTTGTAGAGCTAGAAGCTTGGATCTACATGAGATCTGATATCTTTTTGACAGTGCGAGCCATATGGTCTCGTCTTAGGAACATTTTACATGAAAATGTTTTTGGTGGGATATACAGTGACCCGCCCGGCTTCGCACGGGTGCAATTTAATTTCCGGTGGATTTTCAATAGAAAATCATTCATACAAACCTTGTCCTGACCATTATTCAACAAATAAAACTGCAAAATCTGAATCTAAAGAGCTTGCGTATTTTTTTTTTATTGATATATCTATAAATATAGGTATGATCGTGCACCTGTATTTCGTATATCTGTTTTGCCGTCGTATTGGCGGTTTTTATGCAATAGAAAACAATTGGTAGATACCTATCTACTTGGATCTCAATCATACATAGTGGAGAAGATACTCAGCTTCGTGTTTATCTTCTAGCTTGCTTTGTTTTTCATCAGTGATCGAAGAATTCATCAGATTAAAATTAAGTACCTACTTGACACGGTTTTGGCGCAGTGCCTGAACGGTTGGATTGTGTGAGTCGTGTGCTACGGGTCACGTATTCGAATACCGTGCTGTACTAATGTTTGTGTAGAGATGTTCTGTTTGGCCAACAGACAAACGGGATAGATATACTTCAAATTCAAATTCAAATTCAATTTATTGCATCCATAATGTACATACAGGTGGTAAATATAAGTTACAGAAACAATTATGGACCCTGTCGGGCACAGCAACATTCTAGATACAGTCAGTGTCTAGGAGAGAGGAATAGCGCTCAATACTTTCCTAATCTATACATTCATTCATTCTACATTTTAGTTAACTATTCTCTTACTATTTGTTTTTATTTGGTTTATACATATACCTTTTTATTTCCATGTCAAATTATGTTGTTCTTAAATATTAATTATTCCTTTTAGTTTTTATATTACAATACGTACCTATATTTAATAAAATTCATACAAAATTAAAATTAAAATGTGCATATTATATTTTGAGTCAATTATTTATTAATGTCATTTTACTTATCGAGTTAATTACAGTTGTCATTATTATTATTACTTACTCGTACAGGATAGATCGTTTAGCCTTAGGTACCTAACGACAACCTATTACTTCCCCACTGCAAGGTCGTCGACAGACCTCTTCTTTCTCATACAGAAAGTTTATCAAAGCTTAGGACTTGACAGTGCGACCGCAAACCACCATCATCCACTTTTCTCGCCCTTATCTACCAATGGTATGAGTACCTTCCTAGACATAGGTAATTATCATTCACACAGCCCATAAAAGCCAATTTTAGGAAACAAATAAATAGTCCAGTAACCAAGCAACCCCCTAATAACTCTTGCACAAGGAAAGTATACCCGGGACGACTTCCGTTCACACGTTCTAGCGAAGGGCACACCGCACACTAGGTAGGAGGTACATCTGTTCAGCGCAAGCGCACCTGCCCTTACTTTTTACGTAAACAAGCAAAAACACACGCTCCAACAACTATGCACAATTCTCACGCGAATAAAGGTCAAACACTCGGGTAAATTAAAGGTTTGCTTGTATTATTTTTAATTATATATGTGTAGGTACGTATTTTTGGGTTTTTGTTGCGTCAGTCTGATGATCACAATGGTTATTACGCTCCATGAGCTTCAGTAGTTGATCTCTGTCTGATTATTTTGTTGCCAATGTCATTTGAATTCGTCTGTTTCCATGACTTGCCAGTTGCCACACGATAAGATGATGTCGTGGCTGTAATATTTTGCGGTACTTTGTTAGGCAGACTAAGGCGATGATGTTGGGACGAGCTCGAATCCTAACGAAAGAAGTGCCCCAGCACTGCCAGAAAACAGAATTGTGTGAGAGAGGTCCATATGGGCCATTAGCCTTTGCCCTGCCATGGGCCATATAACTAGGTACCCTGTTAGTTTAGATTTGTTAAGAATCTTCTATGGTTCGCCACTTGGCCATTCGTAACACTGGGATAGACAACTAACCCATAGGATCACGCTTATCCCAACCTATTCCTATCTCTTCTGCGAAACAGCTGCAACAGCCGGTTTATTCTATGTCAGTAATTTTGAGACAGCCTGTTACAAAATTCTGAAACAATAAAAAAGCTAACGTCCAAAGAAAACATTATGAAGCAAAATTTAGCGGTTAATCAAAAGCGTCCCGATTGTAGAGTTGGCTGAAAATAATCGTGTGTTTATTATCAAACGATTTGCGTCAGACACGCTGGCTACTCCCGGGGCGAACACGTTTTACGATATTACTACGAATATTCGTAAAATAAACCGGGTTTGAGTTTTTCGTTTCAATTTATTTAAGTAGTTTTTAATGTCCAACTATCATAGAGGTAAGCAAAAAGGTGATGCCCATAGTACCTATTCTACAGACAATGGATGGGACACTGCGATTCATGTTGTCTGCAAATACAGAAACTGATGAATGACCCTCCCGAAGACGGCAACATCCTCCTCCTCCTGCTTCTATTTATATTGCCATCGACACGCTTTAAGAAGTGGTAAACGCTGTCGGTAAGTGGTCTAAGGTGTGAAAGAAAGATGCGTAGCCATTCCAGATACAATACCTATGTAGCCTAGGTAGGTAGGTACTACAATGCGATCTAGAACCTCTTCTTCATGAATCATACAGAGTATCCTGGAGTTATGCTAGGAAATACTGGATTTTACTGCGCCTTGGTCATAGAAACTCTGACGAAATACTTAAAATCGTAAAGTGAAACATGGGTGCTATTTACAACCACATAGGTACAATTAGAACTTTGATCTTGAAATCTTTTATAATACCAATTCGCAAAACATAATAAACATTGTTTTACGACAATTTTCGTAAGCGGAAACCATAGTAGTAAGTTGTTCCGTAATAAAATGAAAGTGCCCGCTTCTTGGCACCATTCGTTCCATATCTTAGACGCAGGCGCATTATGTATAGTGAAAATATCTACATGCTAATATTTATTTTGAAAGAGGCACACATGCGTCGCACATTTAGTCAGTCATCGAGGTCGTAAGTTTGATTCGCAGGTAAGGGCAGTAGATACTTTTTTTACAGCTGCTGTGAATTTCTCAATTTGTCACGGCGCATAATGCCAATAAGTATGCTGGGATCGCAATCGCAATCTTGTTTATAGCCCTGGCCAACCAAAGTCAAACCATAAAACGGCAAACATTCCAGATAATTAGGCTCTATGGTATCCAAGATATGTGGCGTCTGTTTCTCATTAATAATTCTCCTGAAAACCTAAGTATATAAAAAAATCTGCCAAGTGCGAGTCGGACTCACGCACGAAGGGTTCCGAACCAATATCGCAAAAAACGACAAAAAAATCACGTTTGTTGTATGGGAGCCCCTCTTAAATATTTATTTTATTGTTTTTAGTATTTGTTGTTATAGCGGCAACAGAAATACATCATCTGTGAAAATTTCAACTGTATAGCTATCACGGTTTATGAGATACAGCCTGGTGACAGACGGACAGACAGACAGACAGACGGATCGCGGAGTCTCAGTAATAGGGTCCCGTTTTTACCCTTTGGGTACGAAACCCTAAAAAAGAGCTGAAAACACCTTTATTTTCTTATGAACTCCTGTTCATGCAAAAAAAAATATCAAGTGAAGTATATAGTATCATCGTATAGTGACATCTAGATATAGTACACGTTACTACAAGTTCTGCTACTCAACGCTTGATGTCGAGATAAATTCTATTCGCTAATAGATGGTGCTGTTAGATTGATGCCTTATCCCCTAGAATGAAACGGTGCCGATGTAACTAGCGTTTTTCGGACTAAAACGATTATTTTACTCTAAAAGAACCTCGAACGCTGTCGGTCCTCTCCCAGGATGATGATGTCCCGATAGATATAAATAAAGTAAAAAAATAACGCTCTTTATATGGCAGTCGGGTAAAAATAAAACAGAAACCTTTGTAAAAATTTTATTTTCATAAATGACAGACTAAATCAACATTTCTCAGCGATTACAACTCACTCTAAACTTTGCATCACTATCTAATGATATCGGCGTTATTTATAAAGCTGTTTTAGTATGTAACTACACCACTATTAGAACATAATCATCTACAACATTACTAAGCAGCTGTTTATACGTACAGAGTAGTTATGGCGAAGAGAAGTCAACGACAAACATTCTTTTTCTTATATTTTCGCTCCATTTTTATAGGTTTGCCATCAACTTGAACTAAATTATCACAAAGTTTGACTAAAGATAAATTTGTAGCTACAGATAAGATGTTGGTGAAGTTCTTACTGCAAAGCAAAGTATTGAATCTTAATAAAATCAAGTCATTTTTCATAATCAAGCTATTAAATATATATTCATTGAATGTCATATTATTAATATTACAATTTATATTTTAATATGCGGCATTCTAAAAAACGCTTTGTTATAATAATAAAAATAGAGATCAAAATAAGTTCTGTACAATAAGACGTGAACGAGGCAACTCTAGTTTATATTAAAATCCTTTACATCCGAACGAAATTGTCATAATTGTGTAGTATTATACAATATGGCATAGATAACGACATATTTGATAAATTTGCCTAAAAACATAGCGAACTAATAACAACCTATATTTTATGTGTATAAGAGTTGCTTTTGTTTGAATAACTATACAATATAAACTGAAAAAGAATGTTTTGAAGAAAGTTACCTTTTTCTCTAACCTTTCTTGATCAAATGGTTTAACACAACAGCCAGTGCTGGTCAAACCTGCAATATTAGGTCAATATTTCTGAATATTTAATGAACATCATTTACAGCTACAAAAAATGCAGACACCAGTCAAATTGAATATTTTTACAATCAATCATAAGAAGAGTTTGAAAGCTCCAACATATAGGAACAACACAAACGGCAACAAACATACAAATAACGGACATCAAAACATTATTGTCAATCAAATGATATACGCTGCAATACCTCCGAAAAGCCTTAAAACAGCTAGCATTAAAATTATTAGTAAACAATACATTTTCATAAGACAACTACAGGTACGGATTAGGAAATAACATACTTGGAGAAACATTCAGAAAACTCTCTGCTGTGTACACCTTCAGACGCCAGTACCAATAATATTCGTGCTTTTGTTGAACACAAGATTCGGCTGTCATAGACTCGGAATTGTCATGGGACGTCAATTTCTAGAGTTATCGGTGACACTTAGGGTACGTTCATACCAGGATCGTTTTTAACAAATCCCTCGCTAATGGAGGAGATGTTCTCACCGCATTTACAGTACCGTTTTAACAGATCCGTCGCTACTGGGGGTAAAGTTCACACCACTTTTAGCCAGTGTACCACCAACATTCAAAGAAAACGGATCAGTATTTTAATACTGTTGTTGTTTGCGTGAACATGCTCATACTACTACCTACACCTTTGCCGAATAAAAAAGTACACGATAAAGCGGACCTGTAAAACGGACAGGTGTATATTTTTCGGATCGGTATTTTTTACTGGATCTGGAATAATGTCATGTGTGTGAACTCGCTCATAGAAGTAACTACATACGTCAGCGCCGAATAAAAACGTGTACGATAAAGTGGACCTGTTAAACGGACCTCTGTGTAAAAGAGAACTTACTGACATTCTTGATTTTTAAGGAAAGTGCCGCCTCTAACAGTAGGCATATAGGTGATCTGCGTGTTGGCTGATGACGTTTGAATGCAGTTCGAAATCTATTTCTTCATCAAAATGTTTCCCCATTTCTTGTTAGTACACACAAACATAGCGAGCGTTAATACCATAAGAGTCTAAACTAAAGAATATCAGCATAAAGTATTATTTGATACCTTTTAACTTACGAACGAAAATAACATGAATTAATTTACATTTTAATTAATAAGCGCTGTGATATTCTGCGATTCGATTACTATTTAGGTAAACAGGTAACATTATTAATAATATTTAAACATAATTATAAATAATTACTTACAGATGTGTCGGGAATGTTTTTATATAATTTGAGATGCAATAATGCCTATTTGCTAATTTTTTGGTAAGGTTAATCTTGTGAATTCCTTTTTGAATTTCATATGAAGTTTAACAGATACAGGTCAGTGTAAATTGAGCGTTATAGTAGTTGAGTTTCAGAGTATCATCAATCAATATCAGATACTACCTATGTCAGTAATTCTGTTCACATTTAAAAAGACAATACAAGTGAAAAATATCAACAACGGTACGATATTAAGAGAACATAAAAACTTAACGTTTCAATATTTACACAAGTATTCTATGGCAGTTACTGTGTTTTTAATATCTTGGACATGTAAAAATTAAACAAGATTTGAGTGCAAAAGTAATTCAATACAGACACACAGTATTTGTATTTATGTGTTTATACAGTACTAGCTGTTCCCCGCGGCTTCGCTCCCGTGGACCACCCCACAAGACCCGTTTTCGGGATTAAAAAATAGCCTATGTCACTTAGGAATAATGTAGCTTCCTATTGGTGAAAGAATTTTTGAATCGGTCCAGCAGTTTCGGAGCCTATTCGGTACAAACAAACAAACAAAAAAAAATATTTCCTCTTTATAATATTATAGTATAGATGAAATGCAACCGGAATCAAACTATAGCCAATTTGCGTTTCGACACCGAATCTAAAAAAAAAACATTTTGTTTGCCTCTTGTAACTTTTACAATTTCCTATAAGCGAAAAACTTTCAAAGCATTTATTTATTCATGGTATACTTTTTTTTTATAAGATACACATCGTAATATACTTACTCTTTCACTTATAGATAACCGAATTATATCGTAAACAATTATTACACATTTATTTTTAATATAATTTCTAATACGTTCAGTTACCCTATGACGATTACTAAAAGCTATAATTTTTATAATAAACGAAAATAATTATCAAATAACGGTAAATTAAATTAATTAATTTATTCATAAGAAATTATAAGGACAACTAAAATATAAAAAAAATAACATAATATCAAGTACTTCGTTAGGTCCCTCAAATGCTTTTCGTCTTCTCGCTCGAATGTATTCTAGGCAACCATAACCATTTTGAAATCACTTTGATACATTTTTCATGACATATTTTGCATTGGCATATATATTGAAAAGCAGATGTGAGAAACATCGAAGCTTGTCTATGAATAAATGTAGAACTGTTTCCAGCAGTTTGTTACAGCTCGCGTCTGTTCTAGATGTCAAAGGATTTGGGACTCTGTAGGTTACTCATAAACAACCAAGTACTCCTAAATTATACCAATTGTAACACTGTTGACTGTGACAAGTCACCGTAAATTGAGTTATAACTGGCCATCATCGTCATTACGCTTTGTTCTGAAATGTAATAAATATTTTCATGAAGAAGCATGAGTAGCTAAATATGTGCGAAATACTGAACATTCTCAATAAACATAAAGCCTATAATATTGCTTAACCTAAACCGGAAGGCACTCACAAAACTGTGAATTTTGACTATTGAAGAATTTCAATTCTATAGGCTATTATAACTGCAAACAAAATTGGAGCCTGCAATAAAATGATATCAAAATTGGAGCATTAAAATACATAAATACGAACTAATTAATATCAAAACGGATAATGGTACCTTCCCCTCGAATAAAGAGATTCACAAACTATAAATTTTATCAATGGAATGGTAGTGCAAACTCAACATGACGGTCAATTTCCGAGTACATACAGGCATCAAATGTAACCTTATAAATCTAGAATACTATCCCATCGGTAAACAATATGTAATGTGCTCGACGATATTACATTATGACTAGTGTTACGGTTATGTGCACTTATACACGACACGCTCCAATATATTTTTAAACAAATTTTCGCATAACTATTTGCGTGTCGTGCAACATACGTTTCCTTTACAAAGTCTTTCACACCGAAATAATACGAAACATAACATAATGATAATTTCGTTTATAATATCGTACTAGCCGGACTGTGTGAGCGGTGCTGTCAACCCATCGAGACGTTTTTCACGATGGGGACGTCATGGCTTCTCCGGTTTATCTCCTTAGTCTCTTTGGTGAGGTTTGATTCAACGAGCATAGAGTGTCGTTTCGAGGCGTTGAGATCCTTCTTCCTCCGTACGACGTCGGGGCTGTAAGGTTCTGAGTCGCGACGGTGCAGGTTCGCGTGGCTTTGACTCTGGCTGCCAGAGAATGATCCTTGTCTATGTAGAGGCGTTGCTGGCTGGTCAGTATTTATATTTGGAAGGTACGTCTGGAACGACGGCCGGTTCTGCGCCGCTTCCATGATCGAACCTTTTTGGAATAACAATAAATCTTTACAAGTTGTATTTAGGTTCAGATTCTTGAAATAGCGTCTTACTTTTTAGCTTAGAATAATTTACTCATTACATATTATGAAGAGAGTTAAAGACAGTTTAAACCCTAGCAAACCACAATAAAGGGAATTAATCATAGAGAAGATGAGTTAGTAGGTTAGAAAAGAATTTAGTAGACACACAGACAAACAAACATATAATTACTAACAGACATTTCTACAGTTCCCATTCCTTATGTTAGTTTTTTTTAAATATAAGTAGCGTTATGAGATGTCCATGCACCCATTGATGATTTGTATGAGAGTATGAATCCTGTTTTTATTAAACTTAACAAAATAAAGGTCTCAGAGAAACAGAGTTTCCAAAAGCTGTTTAAATTCAGATCACAACTGGCCATTTGTTTTCTAAATTTAAACTTGTTCTAAAACCTAGTATATATTAAAAGCTCTTAAAAAACTTCTGCCAGGATTTTCTAGCAGAAGCTGAAAATGCGTATATTTTTGTCATTGATGGCTGTTCCGAAAGCAATGTTTCGATAAAAAATTGAAGGATGATATGCCACTAGCTTAGTTCTATTATTTACTACAAAAATAAGCGGTACATAAGCACATTTATTAATAGGTAACGCAATCACCTCCAAACTGGTAACTTGGTATTTCTGGTTAATGACCTACAATGAAGCAAAACAAACAGTATTTTTACATAGTCTTGGACACATCGTTATAGAGATGTAGGTGGGAAGAAACAGAAAGAAAATGTATTTTATGATGGTTTATTAAATTATTGTATATTATGGAAAATGGTACCGGTAAAACGGGGTTACTTATAATACTTAATTAATACATCTTTTGGTAGTTCTTCATTATTATAATTATTTTCAATGTGCTGAGAAGTAATATTCAAGGTATTTGTGGATAAAATGATTAAACCACAAGTACTTATGAAAAAACGCCTCCATTAAATTTATAATGGAGCTAGAATTTGGGGTCACATTGACCCCACGCGAGCAGTTACGCAAGTTTTTTTAGCGCGAGTAACCAAGGGTGAATGGAATAAAAAAGAATTTGTTGATCTATTTTAATTTTTATTTACTATACTTCTTACATTAATATTATCACAATTATAGGAACATAAAATATATTACATCACGCTTCTAGTCCTTGAAAGGTAAGGCAGAGGACGAGCTTTTAGTAAGTACGCCTACATTTCTCCAATTTTGTTTAAGATGAAATGTGGGCAGAAAGCTCCAACTGAATTTCCTTAGTAAAAAGAAAATTTCAACTATTACTAAATTTTGCCTCGCTCCTATTTCCTCCTCCAGTATTGACAAATTAAAAAGATATTCCATAAATTGAATAAAAAAGATATATGTTCAGCTTCGGTTTTTTTTCTTAGTCAAATTTGTACACTAGGCCTCTGTTGACAGCGCAATTTTGAGCAGTTTTTGAGGATTTTAGTGCTACTAAAGATAATGCATCATCAAAAATGAAAACATAGGAGCATAGTATATATCTTTCTTTTTCAGTTTATGGAATATCTTTTAAATTGGTCCAAAATTGGAGGAACAAATAGGCGAGAGCAAAACGTCGATTTATGACTTTTTACTTCGGATATTTAGTCGGATATCTGCGACCGAATTTCCTCTTAAGCCCCATTGCAACCAACCACGCATAACTCTTAAGACTCCGGGCTAACTGTTGAAAAATGTCCAAATGGAAAAACCCAATATCACTATGTATGTATCTAAGTAGCGCTTGCAACCACAAGACTAACAAATAGGAACATTATCAGTCTTATTTAGTCTTATAATTTTCTTCTATATCACATGTCCTACGTAATATTAGTAAATTAATTATAAACACACCTTTCGGTATATTAAGAAAAGGGTAGTAAAAGGCCTTAAAAATTGACTAAGTTACCCGTAAACTTCATTTGGCCCCGTTTTACGGTACTACAAAAAAACAGTTTGACTAATGCTGTTTTACTTTTGAATCATGTAATGAATGTCACTGTGTAATGATAATGATGTAGCTTAGTGCGAGTTTTAAACGCATTCGATCGCTTAACGTAAACGACAATACAGTTAAAACCGTTTAAACCGACGTTGAAGGGACCGTTCAAATACCGTTAAAGCCGACATTATTTACGTATATAATTGCACATAGGTCCTTGATCGTGACCTTTATATGCCGTCGTAATATCCAGTATAGTCCCCGGCATGTAAGATAGCAAAGATCGATTGGTCAGTCGATCTTTGTGTCAACTGACCAACCAATCGCGCGCTCGTAATGTTCGACGCGCCTCGCTTCACTACCAAACTCTTGGCAACTAACGTGCCGGGGATTATACGTCGTTTTAATCGAAGTCGAAGTCGCTATAAACGGTTTTCAGTGTATTTGTATTGAAACTGGATTGGTAACGGGTGTAGACAATAATGGAAAACTTACTTTTGTATACAAATTGACATAAGCGAAAATTAAAGAAGCGCGAACGAATGAGTATAAAAACTCGCACCAAGCCCTCTGTTTTAATTAAACTAAGACACAAAGATACAAAAACAATAAAAATCAAAGTACTGACGGGAGCGTTCATTGGTTTTCCCCTTATCTAAGTTTGTGTTTCCCAATCACAGGAGGATTCTTAACTTAAAAGAGTAAAAAGAAAAAAATATCTTACAAGTCAAACGTCAAAATTAAAGTAGGATGATTCAAAGCTTAAATTCAGTACTGCATCCAAAAAGGGTGACACGTAGTTTTAATAAATATAAGATCTTCGAGTACCCTATTTACTTGAAAAAGCATATTATGCATATTATGCCGCATAAGAAGCTAGCATTCCATGTACATTGGAATAAATACTGCTCTTACGATACGCGTTGCATTTTTTTTTAAGTAGCTTACTTGCTCAGTAAAAGCTTAGATTAAGTACAACACAAAAATATTATTAAAACGCTACAAAATGATTACATTTAAGTACAAAAGCTGCATTAAGGTTACCCTAGTCGACGGCACGAACTATTTTGTGCGCGGGGTTAAAATGCATGCTATCTCATCCGACAACACGTGCGAAAGAGATAGATGCTGTGAAGAGCGGTAAGAAGCTAGTTCGCGTACGAATACACACTTTTGCATTTTTTTTGCGGAATGTATGATGATTTAGGACGAAAACGAGTGCTTGTTATTTTATATTCAGACCTTTGGGAATATGGATATCATGGATAAACAACTAAATTTATCTGTTCAAAATAAAATTATTTAAAATGTTGAACTACTAATCTATCCCTGTATGCTGATTTTTTTTGTTATATTTATTTGCGCCCATATTATATGCGTTAAAATTAGTGTTGAACTATGGAACTTTCGACGCTCATAACTTTCAAATATATGTTTCCTTTTTATTTTTCTTTCCATACAGATCTAGAAAATGATGAGACAAATTGATATCATTTTTTATTTTGGACGTACACCGTCAAACAGTGGAGTAATCGCCAGACTACGTATGTTTCGAAGAATGATCGACTAGGGCAACCTTAAGTTAATTTTGATTTATAAATACATACGTACATAGTGTAAACATATGTACCCATTAAAATTAGTTTCTTAGTAGAGGAAGAGAGAAAAAATGATGTGGGTGACAATTAGTATGAATATAAAAAGGTTATTATTACCCAAAGTTCGCACCAGCCAGGGTGCTACGGACTGTTTCTGATTGACAGCCGCCTGAACTTCATTGAGGGCCACTGTCAATTGATGACTCAGCTCCTGTTGATAAAAAATTCTGGTCATTAGAAAAATGGCATTACTGGAATGCGTATGGGGAAAAGGGAGCCCCTGTAAACCCAAAACTAGAAGTTAAAAATTGTAGTTCTAAAAACTAAAAAACACGCTTTAATAGTAAATTGAAATAAAAATTCGCTAATCCTGAAGATCTTGGAAAGGCATTTGGGACAAACAATTTAAACGCGCACGGTAGAATCAACTTTTATTACTTGCAAATTTTAATTTTTGTTTGTCTTTCAAAAGTACTTTGACTTTGACTAAATTATTGCATTGTCATCGGTCCTTGATAGGTGTGCAAAGTTTCAAATCAATCTGACGTTTTGAAGGGGGTGAAAATCACGTTCAAAGATTCCGTTACATTGATACATAGATACATAGTTACATAGATACATACCAAGCTAATAAAAGCGTGTTAAAAAGGTCAGAGTCTCTTAGCTAGCCGGCCCTGAAGTTCGAAAAATTCATGGATAAACTATGTCAAACCCAGGGTTTTCCAACATGAGACCGTTCAAGTATTACGTAGCATACGGGCGGGGGAGTCTATGTTTTGCTTAATTTTGATGACATGGGGAGTGGAGGGGTCTAGATGGTGATTACGTCAGCAACGAAATGCATATTCGAGGACTCCCACATATAATGAATACATTTAGGTACTCGATTATTACCGAGTAGGTGAATTGATTCTTATGAATCAATAAAAAAAAAACAGAATACTTACATTAAAAGAAAAATGCATATACCACAATGTTTTCGAACCATGGGAGGGGAGGGGTAGAAGCTTTGCTGATAAGGGGGAGGGGAGGGGGTTAATAAATGTAATAAATCTGCGTACGTAATACTTGAATGGCCCCCATTTAGTAAAATTATTGCTCTATCATATCCGCATTTCATTATCACAACCGTCACAGAAATCGGGTGTCGGTTGGAAGGTCACAGGAATCTGCAGCGTGCAGAAAGCACAGTGTCCGTCGTGGGCGTATTACCACACTTGCGCCAAAGAATTAACTCAAAAGTTAGTTGCTAACATGAGGCTAAATAACAAACCTTTCATAAATTATTTATTTTCATGAGTTATGTACTAACTCAGAGTTAGAGAGCCAGCCCAGGGTGGCGCAATCCGGTCATTTGGAGGCAGTGTTAATCGTAGCATAGAATTATGATGAACACCGTTTTGATTGAGAGAAGCCTACACCTACCCCTTGAAATTGGGATGTACTATTAGGAACACCTCTTCTAAACAAAGGGATTACCAAACTCTTTCAGTTTTTAAAAGAGAAGTGAAAAGACACTACCTTTCCATTCCATCATAGTTGCATATAGTTCTGTATTATTATCTTTTTCATATATATTAGTAGGTACGTAGTTATTGCTATAATATTTATTTTGGTAGTATGTATGTATATGATAGTATATTTTATTTGTATCTAATAATTATTTTATATTATTTAGCTCTGAATTGTTTTATGTGTTTATTTTTCCCTTCTACACACGATGTCTACATCTCTTTTTTCCTCTTTCCTTTCGCAGGTATGCTGGAAGAGATTTCATTAGAAATAAGCATCACCTATGTACATATTTTTCTGTTCCTCCTTATTGTCTGTATATGTGTGTGTGCATAAATGGTTAAATAAATAAATAAATAATAATAATAAACTCTAAGGAAAATTAGGTATGATGCTCTTTTTAGGGTTCCGTACCCAAAGGGTTAAAACGGGACCCTATTACTAAGACTCCACGATCCGTCTGTCTGTCCGTCTGTCACCGGGCTGTATCTCATGAACCGTGATAGCTAGACAATTGAGATTTTCACAGATGATGTATTTCTGTTGCCGCTATAACAACAAATACTAAAAACAGAATGAAATAAATATTTAAGTGGTGCTCCCATACAACAAACGTGTTTTTTTGCGTTTTTTGCGATAACGGTTCGGAACCCTTCGGGCGCGAGTCCGACTCGCACTTGTTTTGTCTTGCCTTTGCTTACCAACAGCTGGGCAAAGTCCTTCCAGAAATTATTTTCGTTCCTTTCCCAAAGGCATGAAGTTAATTCTTGGAATTTGAGCCGAAATACAAGAGCTTAAACGCTAAAGTTCCTTACCTGGTTGCTACACTGAGCTTGAACATGCGCAAGCTTGACCTGCGCCAGTTCAAGTTCGAGGTCACGTACGCGCTGTCGAAGTCGAGCCTCCGTCTCGCTCGAGCCTTCCTTTTCTTCACCTTTCTTTTCTTCTGTAAGTAATTGAGGACTTTATTGTATGTGCAATAACGTAGATTTTATTTTCGTCCGCATTCTCTTAAGGACTATTCAAGTAATTCCATATTTTTTTAAAACAGATCAAACAGACAGCCCTGCGAGATCTTGGATTCAAATCAAATCAAATAATTTATCTTTACCTTTGTTATCTTTTTGTGCAAGTTTCACACTGCAATTCACGCAGTCTTTGACGTCGTCCTGCAAAGAAAAAAATATCTTATTAACAAAATCGTTAAGTATAAAGTGGTATAAAGTGGTATAAAAAAAACCCAGTAAAAACAAGACTTTAATTTTTTTTTAAATAGTATAAAATTGCATAGACACGAAAAACAGACGTGTGTGCAAAAATTCAGCTCAATACTACACCGGGAAGTGGGTCAAATTTAACTTGGCAGATTTGATTACAAACAAGTTAAACTTAATAAAAAATTATTGATAAAAAATTTTTTTTTTAAAGCAAGCTGTTTTTGTATTCCTTCTCAGCAAACCCTTTCATTTGATACCCATATCATGGCAGTGCACAAAAAATAACTAGTCCGCCATCTTGGATTTATAATGACGTCACTTAGCTAACCAAGCACTGTCATCCAAACTAAACGTGTAATTATGCAAAATTTCATCTTAATCGGTGAAGGATAACTGCTTTAAAATTCAGTTGCAAAATTTAACCCGAACACACATACATACTTACATTGCATACATACTTACAAAGCTTGTAAATAAGAGCTTATAACATGAACAGAATACAAAGAAAAACAGCAAAACATAAGAAAGTATACTGACCTGCACAGCGTGCAACTGTTTGTCAAGCCGTGCGCATATCTCGCGGTAATCCCGCGCCACAGCCTGGTAGTGCGAGGATTTCTTGTTATGCTCTTCTGACGCCGCCCGAGCCTGCGAATAACGATTGTTGTTGTAACATGAAGAAATTATGTAACATATAATTTTATTTATCTACACTCACAACGTAATGTTCCAAATATGAATTCAAAAAATATTGCATAAACACGTGTACTTTATATTCGTGGATTGGTAAAATTTAAAAAAAAAACCTTTACAGTGCAACATTTTCCTTCGATTTTCAAACAACTGCATCATAAAATAACTTTTTAAATTTTTATAGCACACTTTTACTATTTAATTTACTAGCGAGTATGGGCTGATTGACTTAATGTTGTAAAGTAGTGTCATTGTCTATAGATGCGCGCGCTGCGCAGTCATGCGCAATGAGAATCTAAAATGCCCGCCCTACCACATATTTTTTCCGTTTCCACTTTTGTTTTATTTCAACTGTGTGAGTGAAGATAAAATAGTGTATGCAACGGCATATAATTAGGTTATTTAACCCACGCTCGTGTTTTAATAACCATTATTATATTAACATTGCATAAACTACTATTATTCATTGAATCCATGTTTGTGTGCACGAAGTAATAGACCCAAACGTACAGAACCGGACTAGCATTTTCTACCAGTCCAACCTTTGGGTGATGCAGAACCAAATAGTGATACAGTCCCCGGCTCGTATCTTGGCACGATTTTGGCGTATATGAGGGTAAGTTCGCGCATAGTGCACTTATTTATTTATTATATTCTTTATTGTACACCACAAAAATATATATACAGGACAAACTTAATGCAACAAAAATTGATAATTTTCATTGCTTGACGTTACTGCTATCATTTATTTTTTTAAATGTTTGTTTAGAAAAAAAATATAAAAAAGGAGAGGAATCGTGAAGTTTATTAGATGTAATAAATAAAATAAATACAGCTAAAGGTTAAGAAATTTTGGATTATTTAATATAGAAAAGAACTCTCGTTAACAATCATATATTATGCCACGACAGCACAATATATGACTGTTAACGAGAGTCACTATCGTTTTGTAAAAGTGTTACCCCCTGCATGAACTTATTGATTGCTCGGTATTTGTTCGTTCCATTACAAATAAATGTAGCAAGTGCCGGCAATTTTTGCCAGGTTTTACAATTCATGCACTCAATCGCAAACTCTTTCAATTTGGCAAATCAACAGTACTCACTGACGCACTAAATAGAATTCTAATTTCTCTACCCAGAAACATCCCCATTCTGTTGTAGGTCTAACAAGTTATGAACCCTAATTTGCGTCACTTTAAATGGGTCAAAGTGTGTATATTCTTACCTCCGTTAACTGCGTTTCTAGCAAGTCTTTCTCCTGTTGAAGTTGTGTATTTATGACCTTCAGCCTCTCAAGCTCCACGTTGATTTTCTCCTTCTCGGCAGTTTCTGCAAGAACTGAATTTGTTAGTTCCTCAGATGTTGTACTTATGTATCGAACATGCAAAGAGAATATATAGTAATTATGTGAAAGTTAGAAAAGTTCTGGAGTGGCGAGCGCGAACGGGAAGACGTTGCGTTGGAAGGCCTCCCACCAGGTGGACCGATGACCCGGTGAAGGTTACGGGTAACCGCTGGTTGTGGAACGCACGGGACTGGCCAATGTGGCGACGCTTGGGGAAGACCAATGTCCAGCAATGGACGTCTTTCCGCTGATATGATGATGTTACTCAAATCATAAATAATTTATTTATTTGCAAAAATGGGTACAAATATACATTGATGTTTTCTGTTCATTAATAAGTTCTTCATGTTTAACCATCACATGGGTATGCAAATAATGAAAACTAAGTAGGTACAAGATAAAAATTAAATTAAATATGTCAGCCTTACGTAATAATTAAGATAATATTTAAATGTCAGAATAAAAAAATAAAAAAAAATCTAATAGAAAATTAAATTACATACAAATATAAGTTAGATTCTATTAAATTGAAATACCAATGCAAATAACTGCTCAAAATAATGCTTTACAGTCAGATTTAAAACTAATACAAATCAAATTAAAATTAATAAATTGATAATTCATAAGAACAGTATTGATTTTTCTCTAACATTTTCCATTTAAATAGTCATTAATATGATAGTAACACTTTGCAACTAAATATTTGTGTAGTATTTTATTAAATTGATCCATATTTTTAATTTCTTTTATGTGTTTAGGTAGCTTATTATAGATTACTCAAAGTTAATTTTAACCCCTTAAGTTTGAACTAAAATACCAATGAGTAATAGCGACTAGTATTTACGAACTCATGAATTTTTGTTGACATTTTCAGCGCTTATTCTCATGAAACATTTTCATGATCAGCCTTTTTTTAATGGCCCCAATGTTGGGACACATACCGCCCCTTTGTGAGAGGGAATGGGCCGTAATCCATCACGCGGGACCAGTGCAGATTGGTAAACTTTGCGATATCATGAGTCATGACACAAAAGGTTAACAGCAACTTCCTGTATCATAAGCCAATATTCATCCACTACAGGACGTAGGACTTTAACACCATTTCACCGCCCTATAAGTTGATTTTTTACGGACTAAGGGTCAGCTCATACTGAACCATGACGCGACGCGACGTCATGGTTCTTCGTTCGTCTGCCCGTCTGTCACCAGGCTGTATCTCATGAACCGTGATAGCTAGACAGTTGAAATTTTCACAGATGATGTATTTCTGTTGCCGCTATAACAACAAATACTAAAAACGGAATAAAATAAATATTTAAGTGGGGCTCCCATACAACAAACGTCTTTTTTGCTGTTTGTTGAGATAATGGTACGGAACCCTTCGTGCGCGAGTCCGACTCGCACTTGGCCGGTTTTTAATATATAGTTTTATTTAATACACAAAAAGGTACACCTTTCAGTAATTGAGTTTGAACAAATTGTTACTTTAAATGCTCAGTTATGCGGCTCGGTGTGAGCAGACCCTATTGCTACCGAATTACATGTTCGAATCGCAACCAGTATTGATTGTGCGTTAGCTTAGTCATAGTTATAGTTCTAGATGCGGTGTGGGAGCGAGACAAAACATGAAGTGTGCCTGTGTTTTGCGGGTATTACTTTTATGTTTTCGCCAAGAATTTGAGATACTCGCGCTTTTGGTTTTCACATCATGATTTTGGGTGGTTTATTTTTATCTTAATGTATTTATTTTATACTAGCTGTGACCGCGGCTTCGCTCCCGTCATGGGGTCTCAGTTCAAACAAATTATAATTAGTATTAAAAAAAGATCATAGATGGCAGCATAGGTAACGAATGTGAAAGTAACAAACACTTATAAATGTTAAACAGCAGATTTAGGCTGAAATAAGTTTAGTAAAAATCAAAACTTGCTTCTTTAATGTTAATTTATCCATTTACACTCATTATTCAGGGTTTTTGAACAAAAAAGATAAGTTGAAGACTTTGTATGTTAAATTAGTTGAAAGTAGCTATAGACTTTTCGTTTTGTTTTGAGTTCTTTGCAATAGATGGCGTTTTTCACAATTTGTCCTAAACTATATATCCATCCATCGTCAGAACATTTTGTAAGACAGTTATTATTTATTATAGGCGTAACTTAAAATATATTATTTATTATAGCCGTAATTTTAAATATTAAAGTCTTGGTCTATTACTCAAAATCATTTTTTTGTGAAGCTTGTTTACACGTCGAATTGACTAGATAACTCGCTGGAACAGGGCTCGTATTGCACTAGGGCCTACTCAAATCGCACGGGTTATAAAATAAGAGAAAACGCGACGTGAGTCCCGCTTGCCATCCGAGTTTACGCGTCGCCTAGTAGCTACAGTTTGATTTAAACTTAATGACGGCTCGAAACACTTCGTGAGCTACTACGAGCTAGCAATTTCATGTGACAGTGGGGTTTAGGGGTAGGGTAGGTACTGCGCAGCGAGTAGGGTTTTTTTAAAACATCACTAAGTTTGAATCGACGCGCGTCACGTTAGTAAATACGTAAATAATAACATAAAGTATTTTTTGTGCTTGTGATTACACGGCTCCACTACTCGTACAGTTCGATTCAAATTTAATGGCGGCTTGGAACACTCGTATGAGTCGCTGCGCACCCCTAACCACCGCTGGCACAATTAATTTTACCCGACTGCCGAAGGAGGGTAATGTGTTAATCAGTCTATGTATGTATGTATATTTGTTCCTATGTGGTGTTTCAGAGACCAAACGCGTTGGCCGATTTTGATGATTCGTACGTCAATCGATTCGTCTTAACCCTGCAAGTGTCACTAGCTACATTAAAATTGAAAAATAGAGAAATGACAGCTTTTGGGCGCCATATAGTGGGGACCCAATTGTTTTTTCTTCTAATGCTATCTTGTGTGGTATCAAAGAAAAGGGTTTTATGAGGCAATCTCAAAAATATATAACACTTATATGTTTAAATGTACAAAATTCGAAAAAAATGTTAACTAAAAAGTGTTAAGGCGCCTCCCCGAGCAAAACACCGTGCTAGTCGTTTTTGTGCAGTTTTTAAGAGCTTCTACTCTTTGTTTAAAAATAAATATTAATTAATAAAAATACATTAATTTTCTACATAATGTTGATTCTAAAATTGTAGTACACTTTATTTTTTAAAGAGGTATATGTTTCACTAATCTCCTTCCAACAAAACCATAAAAATGTGAAATAATTATTGATAGCATGCATCTCCCCGTATAGTGTTCATTAATAATTTTTTATACTAACACTAATGGATAGACAATCTGCTAACGAACATTTTGTAAGTTTATTTTTTTTCAAAAGACCAATATTCGATTTTATAAAGATTTTATTCTAAAATCTGGGCGTATTCACTACCGTAATTCATGCGCCAACAGTGCCGCTAGGCCAATAGGAATGTTCATATCTCATGCTGATTTTTTGGTCAGGGTACGACCTTAAATAAAAAAAACAAAAAATCCTAAGATCCGACTGCTTAAAAAGCGAACTAAAAAGACAAAAACATTTTTTTTTTTTTTTGTATAAACATTCTGTTCTTTCTAAGTACCTACCGAAAATAAAAAAGGGTAACCCGCCTTATAGTGAATAATAAAATGACATGAAGTAGGTACCTATATCATGTCATTCCGTTGCCGCGGAAGCAAGCTACCTACCTAAATTAAATTTTACAAGGAATTCTATAGTTTTGATTGATTTGGAATATTCGTGAATATTGTGAAATTCGCTACACAATGCGACCACTATTAAGAAGTTACCGCGGTCTGAGCGGAGTGAGGAGTCTGTCCCGATCATACCTAATGTTATTATTACGAATACGAAATAAGCGTTCAAGGACAACTGGCAAATAACGTCTCTGAGTACCTACATGATGCGATTCCTCGCTCAAATTGCCATATGATTTAGTATCTACGCAAACTTCTAGATGGCGTTAAAAAACCACAGCCTCGGGCTATTAATGAGTCACTGGTGCTGCCGCCTGTTAAAAATATGGAGAAAGAAAAAATAGCCCGACGAATAGCCCGACTTAAGGAGGTGACATTTCTTTGTATGGGATTGGGTATCTGTACTGTAGTATTATATTATCTGTGGCTCCCGTCATCTGTCTGCCAACCCTACCCTACTCTATTTACCTTCCTGCCTACCCTAATTACCTACCTACTGTTTTTGTTTCTATAGTCATCATTCTTTCGCGGAGAATCTTAACACCACCATTCAGAAAATGACTTCAAATGCACAACGTCATCTATCGAATCGAAGTTCAACTGTCCGAGTATCAGAATTGCGTGTGTTGTGATAATTTTACTTCTTGAACACTTTAAATTCATCTAACTTTTGATAGTGTGAACCGATTGCGATGAAACAAAAACTAAGTTATTCTTCAAGTTACGCACACTTTTTATGTATAAAAGTTATTTACATTAGTTTCGTACATTTCACGTGATGCGTGCACAAATAAACAGATAAACAGACAAAAAGTCCAAAAATGACGGCAATAGGTTCTGTTGGTTATCCTTTAACACCCTGGCTATTTATTTTGGAAATATTTTCGATGTACAAAAATTACTTTTCAACAGATTTATTATATGTATTGATGATGATTGATTCTTTGTATCTATTTTTACATACACAACAGATTTGATATCCGTACATCACGTCCTAGGCGACCACTGGAAATCAGCGCCGTGCTGTGGGTGTCCCACCGCACAGCATTATGCTGAGTGGAGGAAGCCTTCTTGCCACAATCACGACATGGATCTGTCTAGTATCTTTTTTCACCCTATTTATGCAAAATGTAGGTAGTATATGTTTTTATTGTTTTATTTATTACTCGTTATTACTAACTTACTTCAAGTACTACTAACATTACTGTTAAGGGTTTAGCATAAGCATGTATTTATATTGTATGTCGTTCGTGAACGGACGCCGTCAGTTGGGATTGGTCATAACTTAACTGCTTCGGATGTTAATGCTTTTCTAGCATCTATTATATAACTGCACAGTACATGTGTGAGTACTTTTATTACTTTATGCCAGTACGTAGTTTGTGTGTAGTGCTATTCTGGGTGCATTGCCCTCACATATATGAATTTATTAATGTATGTATTTATGTAACTAAATATTGTAAAAAACATTTTCTTTAAAAGAGTAAGTATGGAGTTTCTTGTGCATTCTTCTCCATAACAAGCTACTTTCCGAATGCACGGTAGAATCAACTTTTATAACTTGTAAATTTTAATGTACCTAACGTTCAAAAGTGCCGCTTGGTGGCCTACTTGAAATAAAATATCTTTGTCTTTTGTCTTGTCTTTGTCTTTCGTTGACAATTAAAATCTTTTTCTTGCTTTTCTTCTTTCTAGATTACCAATGTGAACATAAATAAAGCTCACCTTTTATAAACTTCTCGTACTCCTGTTGATACTTGGGCAGCCGCTTTACTTTGATGCTGCACGCAAGCTTCACGATTTGACGAGACGACTCTTCTGCGCGACACTTTTTTGGTAATGTTACTCTGTAACAATTCAAAATATAATAACATTACTTTATTATAAAACTGCATCATCAATAAATCTATACTAATATTATAAAGAGGAAAGATTTGTATTTTTGTATGTAACGAATAAACTTAAAATTACTGGACCGATTTGAAAAATTCTTTCACCGTTGGGAAGCTACACTATTCCCGGGTGACATAGGCTACTTTTTGTTCCTGTATTCCCACGGGAACGAGCAATACGCGGGTGAAACCGCGAGGCGTCCGCTATAATTATATAAAATTGTATCTCATAATATTTCTCTTCATTTTTGTAAAATGCTAAATCAGTATATAGTACCTGGGCGACCGAGCTCTGCTCGGGTGATAAAAGAGAAAACGACGATTTCTAAAAATGAAAACTAGCTATATCGATTTATGGCCCCCGAAACCCCCTGCATACAAAATTTCATGAAAATCGTTGGAGCCGTTGCCGAGATTCAGATTATATATATATACAAGAATTGCTCGTTTAAAGATAGCCTTTTCCCAACTATATTGGGGTCGGCTTCCAGTCTTACCGGATTTAGCTAAGTATCAGTGTTAATTATTATTATTATAGTTTTTTTTTTGTTTTGGTGGACGTCACAATCATGTCTTTTAATTTGTAGGGTACCGCAGCCGATGGATCTAAACGGAGCCCTATTGCTGTCACTCCGTCTGTCACACAATTTAGTTAATTTTTTATTTATTTTATTTTATTTTAAATAGGCTCGCGCTTGACCACTATCTCACCTGATGGTCAGCGATGATGTGGTCGACGGTGTAACATGAATCTAGTTCTGAAGAATTTTTAACTTCCCAATGACATGAAATATATTGATAATTCAAATTTTTCTTTGGTGTGGAACCCTAAATGTGCCTGTACTGGGCCGGTTTTCTTATTGTAAAACATAGCGGTTTTCTCACGATGGTTAATAAAATATAGATAGATAGATAAATCATTTATTACAAAATATTTTTTTTTTTTTTTTTTTAATTTTAATCCTTAATTACTTTCTTAATTCTTACATTTTTAAATATTTTTACAAAATACAAACAAAAAAGAAAAACATTTAAAAATATAAAAAATAGTAGCCCACCGGTATCGGGAACAGGGTCCAAGCTACCGGTGGTCAGGGCTCCTGAGAGAGGAACCTCCTAACGATACGCGCCGTGTCCAGGAGTACCGCTTTCTGGATCAAGCCCTTGATCCAGCTGCCCAACGAGAGCCTCTTTTTATTATTATTATAATATTTAATCATTTATAGCGTACATACCTAAAATACTTCAGTACACCCTCAAAGTCGTGCGACAGCAAATCCTTGCGAGACCGCGACAGTAGCGCCAGCGCTACTTGGAACAACGTGTCGATGCCTTGCAGTAGGAACACGTCCAGGATGTGGTACACCTGCAATAAGACTCTGTATCAATATCAAGTTCATGTTTGGCAGAGAGGAATATGATCATCCACAATGCAATATAAATTGTTGAATTCGTGCATTATCGTCTGTATAACATAGGCAGTGTTGACCTTTTTTACCAGTGAAAATATTGCTGCGTTGCGCTTTATTCAGCAAACAAGTTGTTGGCCAATAGCACAGATAATATAATACTAGCATACAGATGTCTCATCCCATACAAAGAAACCTTGCAGAAGTTTTTTTTTTTTTTTTTTTTGTGATTGGTTTGCTCTTGACTCTAGTCTAGGTCAAAGGTGACAGAGACAGAGTCGACGATGGAGCGAGCTTACCCAGAAGAAGCCTGTTCACTCTAACTTTGACTTTTTCATCTGATTAATCTTGTTATTTTTGTAAGTACATCAATCGCGTTTAAAAATGCGCCATCTATTAGCATCAATTTTAAATGATCCGTTGAAATAATCTTTGAAATGTGAATTAAGAGCCCAATATTCCATAATTTTGTACTTAGGAGAGTTGAATAAACAAGAACAATTTTTTTTTATGTTCAATTCCAGAAAATGTTAATTTTATACACAATTCTATTTGAGTTGTGTGTACATGTCACGCCATCTAGTGAGATTTATTTGAACCAAACTTTCTTTCTTAGCAATGAGACCCCGTGCCAATAGGAACTTCTTAGTTCGTTAATACTTCAATTAAATCTCTTGTCACTACTTGTAATGCAGCGTCTGTAACGCCCTGGCACTTGGCAACACACTTTTTATGGCAGTTTTCCCCATTCTTCTTTCGACCTCCATGTTTTCAGTGTAACTTACCAGTGGCAAGGGGAAACGTGCAGTGAACACAGTGAGGAACCACTGAGAGGCGAACATGTGAGGCTCTACGCCCAACTCTTGGAAGTGTGCGCGCAGGTCTGTTAGTTGTTCCTGTAATACAAATTACGAATAAGCATAAGTACTGTAACTTCACATGTTTGTAGTGTCGGAATATATTTTAAACTATCTGACCCGGCAAACTTTGTTTTGCCGTAAAAACACCAAACATTCATCTACCCAACCTCTCCTACACTACCTATCCTACCCTACCCTACCTACCTAACCTACAATACCCTACTTACTCTACCCTACCTACCCTACAATACTTACTCTACTCTACCTACCATATCCTGTGTTTGACTAATGTCAATATTTATACGATACTAACGTCACTCAATAAAGTTGTTTTGCCTTCCCGGAACCTCTCCACTAACACTTGAACTTTATGTTATGGTATTAAAGTTCAAATTGACTTTTAAGTATTATTACGAATCGTTTGTATGGGAGTATAGAAAAGTGTTGTTTTTAGACTTTTTCAGACAATTATTTTTTCTCTCCGTAAGAACCTTCTCCTAACAATAACAAACACAAAAAAAAAACTGAATCGGTTCAGTGGTTCTCGAGATTTGCGCTTAGCAACACATTTAGCAATTAATTTTTGTATTATAGATTGAATACCAGATTAAGTCTTTTTAGGGTTCCATACCCAAAGGGTTAAAAGGGAACCCTATTACTAAGAATGTCTGTCTGTCTGTCACCAGGCTGTATCTCATGAACCGTGATAGCTAGACATTTGAAATATTTTCACAGATGATGTATTTCTGTTGCCGCTATAACAACATATACTAAAAACAGAATATAATAAATATATAAGTGCGGCTTCCATACAACAAACGTCATTATTTTGACGTTGTTTTCGATAATGGTACGGAACCCTTCGTGTGTGAGTCCGAATTGCACTTGGCCGGTTTATTTTATTAGTACAATATCTCTGTATGCTTCTACAATATGATAACCAAAATAATAAATCATGGCAATTACATTGTATAAGGTGTAGTATAATGGATGCCAATAAACGAAGGCTTTGAAAAACAGAGTTTATGTAGCAAAAGTTTTCAAATAAAACTTTAAATTAGACCGATATCAATAAGACCGAGTTTGAAATCTGTAGCCCAAAATGTAAATGTTTGATTAATTTACCTCCATCAATCTGTCCAGTTGATGCAGTCTCATATAGAGGGCTTCAAAGCCGTCTTTGTATAATTCACGAAGTCCATATCCGTACATCAGCCGGACTAGCAGACAGAACGCTTGTTCTTCTGGCATCTGAAAAGAATAAGAATAACGTAAGGTCAGTAATTTAAATATCAGGAGAAATTACAAAAAGAAAGCTAAAGATCTGAGGCAGTTCACCAAACTGAATGATGCTACCTTCCATGCAAAAATAATGAAATGGAGATTGGCTGGGCAAATGCTCCGCAACAAGAAAAATAAGAGATCTTAGGCTATAACTAATTGGCTAGTTAGGGATGGATCAAAGAAAAGTAGAGGCAGACAACGCAAAAGCTGAGATGATGTTATAATGGAGATAACTGGTGCCCTGTGGGCCAGAGCTACATGAGACCGTGACAAATGGAAGAGCCTGGCATGATCCATAAGCCATAAGCACGGCCTATGCGTCATAGGACGTGCTTATGGACGACGCCGAAGTGCAATAATTAGTTTTATTTAGTTTATAAATTGTATTGTAATTAGTTTGTTTATCAGTAAATAAAGGCTAATTATTATTAAGGTCAATAATATAAAGCAAGAGGTACAGGCAAAATCTTTAGAACGCTAAGATATTTAAATGTTCTAAAAATCGTAGAGTGCTGAAGTTTTAACTATATTATTGGAAAATAGAGTGAGGTTATAGGTCTCGGCAAACTTCTGGGCCGCCCTGAAGTTGAATTTCCGATGCGCAAGGAACGGATCGGTGTTGGTAATGTATGAGATTTACTACTGCGCAGACATTGTAGCCAACTTCAGGGCTGCCAAGAAGTTCGGCGAGAACTATACTGTAACTGTGTCTCATAAGAATCAGCAAAAAATACTTTTCTTTTGATTACATACTAAATAAAATAAATAACAAGGGACATCAGCTTTTTACCAGACTGTGGCGATGCCAAAAGGAAAGGTTATGATTTTAGCAGTCTATCTATGTATTTATTTACGTATGTTCCTCCGTAGCATCTACACTATTCATCCAAATTTGAATAAGGTGTCAATTGATTCGTTATTATGGCCCGTGTAACTAAGGCTAAAAAGTTCCGTAATCGGGATCAGTTTTTAAAGATTTTGCTTGTTCTACATTTTCTTAGAAACATATCTGTGACGCATAGGAGACGTTTCAGCTAGTCAAAGAGACACCAGGATAATACCAGAAACCTTAGCTGGACCATTATTTTAAAGTGATAACTTCTTTAGCCCCATGGTGATTTGAAACTCGGTGAAACCAAAAATCGAAATTAAAAAGAGACAAACACCTATGTCTACAGGATTTAACGTGCGAGAGAATGAAATAGAATGCATAATACAGTGTATCCTTTGTTTTGTTTTAAATTATTTTTTTTGATGGACTTTTTTCACTTAAACCGCGTGTAAACTGCATAGTCTGCATACATGTTTTTTTTTTCTCTTTAATATACTCACATGTAACAGCAGTGTAGCAGCTAAGAAGCTAAGTCCCTGACAGTAGCCCACTTCATGGTCGTACACAGCATAGGCTCTGGCCATGCGCAGCAGAGAGTCCTGCCCCAAGCCTCCTGCCTCACGGAAGAAGTCGTGCGCGGGGAATGTGCGGGCGATGTCACGTTGGATCACTGCTTCGAAGGGGCAGTCCTGGGAAGGAAAAGGGTTTGAATTAAGTATGATGGTACAAATTTATTTCAGTGGGTCATAATTACAGTGGGTTGCACAAGTACGACAGTGATCAATATTTTCAGCAAAGGGCGTCTACTGCTGGACCCTCAAGCATTGCTACGACGTTTAGTCCTTTATTACCCGCATCCAGCAGCAGACGCTGAAAGCTTTCTCTCTTTCTTTAGTGAAGGACTTCCTTGTCCTATCTAGCTACGCAGCTACGCGCCGGTACGCGGTAGAGCTACGAACTTCTACGCGTTCTAGACATGCGTTTATTATAAGTAACTGCAACTCAAATGTAACAGGGCCGGGAATGTATGTATAATTTATGCTAATTGTCTCTAAGGCCGAGTTACCAACCTCTAAATTATCGCAGAATTAATGTGACAAATTGTCAAGTACGCTTTATCTGCTGCAATTGGCTGTGGATAAACCATTCAACCAATCACAGCAGATAAAGCGTGCTTGACAATTTGTCACATCAATTCTGCGATAATTTAGAGTTGAGAAACACGGCCCAAGTCTCTTTGGTAGACCATCACTTTTCACCACGTGTTCGTGAATTTCAGTAACGTACCTTGCTGATAAGCGTCCGGTAAGTCTCCATGAGCTTGTCGTTCTGGTCGACGCTGGCCAGTCGCAGCCACACTTCACCACGCAACGCTTCGGGCACTCCCACGCGAACCAAATGGTTCAACGCGCGAGGACGGGGGCCGGTCCAACTGTGGATGTGATATTGAGAGATTAGCATTACAATTCCAAGAAGACGTTTTCCGAAGATTTTCTAGGGACCACAATAGGGATGATGACAAAAAACAGGCAATGGTCATATAATAGGGGTTATCAAAACACGAGTGTGGGTTTATATACCTAATTATATACCGTTGCATACACTATTTTATCTTCACTCATGCAGTTGAAATAAAATAAAAGTGGAAACGAAAAAAATATGCGGTATTAGGTTTAGATTCTCATTGCACCATGACTGCGCAGCGCGCGCATCCATAGACAGTGACACTACTTTTCTACATTAATTCAATGAGCCCATACGCGCCAATAAATTAAAAAGTAAAAGTGTGCTATAAAAATTAAAAAGTTATTTTATGATGCAATGGTATTTTTTTTAATTTTACCTATCCACGAATATAAAGTACGTGTTTATGCAATATTTTTTGAATTCATATTTGGAACATTACGTTGTGAGTGTAGATAAAAATTTCGGCCACCTCGTCTATTATGTAACACTTTGCTTAAGAAATTCGTTTCGAAATATGAACATTTAGACACAAGATAATAAAAAAAAAATAAAAAAAAAACAAAGTTACATAATGATAGTTACGAAATGACTTTTGTAGGGAGTTTTTATATCATTATGTAACTGGCAGAATGATACTGAACCTGTTACCTCTCGAAAAATCGCGCGTTGATTGTGTGTCATTGAGTCTGTGGTTTTTAGTCTGAACGTTTCTAATAAATCGTTGTTGTAACTTATTTGCATTTTAATTAAGTAAGCTCATCAGGTAGTAGAAAAAGAATCGTTCGTGTCTCGCATAAAAAGGCTTTATTTTAACACTCGCATGTAGCTTTCGATGTTCTCCTTCGGCTCACGTCGAAATTGGCTACATCGCTCGCGTTAAAATCTCGACTTTCTATGCTCGATACGAAATGTACTATTTAGTCCGTTAGTTAGATTGCCTAAAAATATTGGATACATATTTTTTTCTTTTGTCACGTTAACAAAAAATGATGACGATACAGTGCGTTAAAATATCGCATGACGTAAAAAGTGTACCAAGTCGTGCCTACGTTACACTTTTTACACAGAAGTTACGTCACAAGCCCCCACTCCCGAACTATGATGCGCTTTTTCTTCGTGATTTTTTATTGATTTGAATAAGCAAAAAATACGAGTCCAATATTTTTTCATAATTTAATCGGCGGACTAAATAGAATTTGCTGTTACGTATCCCGTCATCATACCTATTGTTCAGCTTTTGAAGAACGCCATAAGCCTATTGAGAAGTATAGGAACCCGGTTGCATTGTTGGGGTCAGTTTTAAGCCACAACCACAACGTGTCGCGGTTTAAATAAGTCAAATGGATCTTTTTAGGACTACGTCACATTACAACGAGTTTCGTAGATAACAATTGACTGCATCAGAAGGCGCCACATTACGACACGGCACAATATTGTGAATCGTTTCTTATTTTTATGTACAGAAATAACACACAAACTGTGTGAAATTTCAGTACTCGGCATTGGTCCATATTTTTGAATATTTGTACTGCCAAGCTGTCGCGGATAAATTTGAAGGAGAGTTACCGCGGCCCTGGCACAAGCAACTGAAGGAACACGGGTGGGTTTTAGTCAGTAAAAGTCTGACATACCCTCCCGCTTCACCCAGAGCGGGTGAAGTCATTGGATGATTTAAAACCCAAAAAAGGCCCTGCCAAGCTGAAATAAAACTAGAAAACTTTCCTCAAGATGGCAATATCAGAAAACTTACCTCCTCAGTACTTGAGCCCAGTTAACAAGCACATCTTCACCACAATCCTTAGAAACTTCACCGGTGCCACTCAGGAGAGGTTCATCGCCATCTGAAATGCATACATAAGGTTAATTCTGTATCACAGGTGGGGGTCCCAGCGCTAACATAGAAAATTTGGTTCAGATAAATGTCACTAGATGGCGCGATATGCATAGATTTGTTATTGAATTGTGTGTAAAATTAACATTTTCTAGAAATGATCATAAACATTGTATGTTCTTTTTAATCAACCTTTTGCACAAGATTATGGAATATTGGGCTCTTAATTCACATATCATTTAAAATTGATTTCAATAGATGGCGCGATTTTAAATCACTGAGGCATGACATTCGATTTTTAAATTTGTATTGTAACACATTTTGGTGAAATGAAACTTCAAAAACGTGCAAAAAAATACTATAAAACAAATCGTCACTTTATATAAAGAAAAACATACGTCTCGAACCGAGAAAACCCTTTTACTTGCAAGTCGCTGCTAACACCATCTATAGGCGTGGCACGAAACCGAACGCGATCGAAGTACTATAAAAATAATCATCTTAATCAGACGAAAAACGCTAGTTACGTCGGCACGGTTTCTTTGTATGGGATGAGGCATCTGTATGCTAGTATTATATTATCTGTAGTAATACTATACTAGGCCAGCCGGATAGACTAGATGTTTCAGTCGGGTCCTGTCTAGTTCACCTGAAGTTACAACAACAATAGCCTATTATTACGTACCGGAGTCCGGCTCGGAAGGCGAGGGCGGCGCGGGCGCACTGGACAACGGTGACGGCAGCAAGCTGGATAGAGACAGTGGCAAGTTCAGGCGGGACCTGTCCAGCTCGTCTGACGTCTCGATGCTGGCGACTTCATATTGTAGCTGGCCGAGGGCATCCACTGACTGTAATGACAAAAAAAAGATAAGTATTTTAGAAAAAAAGTTATGATAAAACCATAACTTACTAAAATTAAAAAGGCGAAAGTTTGGAAGGACGTTTGTTACTCGATCAAGCCAGAACGGCTGAACGGATCTGGATAAAATTTCGCACAGAAATCAAAATCATTTATTTTTATTTTACATAGGCCTACATGGGCACTTATAAAACGTCGACAAAAGGTGCACGGTTCGGGTTAGTCGTTTCCTATGGAGAAGAACCGGCAAGAAACTCCATGGTTACTCTTTTAAAAATTTGTTTGGTTTTACAATATTTCCATGTTACAGCATTAGTACTTGGATATGGGGGGACAATTAACAAGCATCTAGAAATCTAGAAGGCGTACAATGTTCACACATTCACAAAACAATCCGTAAAAGAATCTATAAAAAGGTAAAAAAAAAAAAAACAGAGATATGTTATATTCCGGTAAAATGTTACCTTATCGTTGGCAGAAGCTAGTTTTATCATAATCAATAAACAATCGGACGTATGTTGAAGGTGGGTTATACGACCATTTCACACCTTGCAATATGTTTAGAATTGCAGATAGATCTGCCAGTACTTAACCTGTCAGCTTTGAAAATAGTAAAACTCATAATAGGATATGTGCTATTGTTAAATGCGCAGTAGTCGTTTTTAGGGTTCCGTACCCAAAGGGTAAAAACGGGACCCTATTAATAAGACTCCGCGATCCGTCATGAACCGTGATAGCTAGACAGCTGAAATTTTCACAGATTATGTATTTCTGTTGCCGCTATAACAACAAATACTAAAAACCTAATAAAATAAATATTTAAGTGAGGCTCCCATACAACAAACGTGATTTTTTTGCGATAATGGTACGGAACCCATCATGCGCGATTCAGACTCGCACTTGGCCTGTTTTTTTTTAGGTATCTTTTCGAACGTTTAGGACCCTTCCGAGCGCGCGATTAGTTGGTCAGTTGACACAAGGATCGACTGACCAATCGTGTCGCGTCCACGTTCCGTTCGTTCTATGTGGTGGTCGGTCACTTCGCAGAATATGCGCGAACTTACCCCCACTACGCCAAAACCTTACCAAACTTACGCGCCGGGCTCTATACAATGGAATACAACGATTTTAAAGATATTTAAAAGTGTTAAACTGTTAATTCTCACCTCTTTCAGATTGATATAGAATTGTTGGACCAGCGGTCTCTTTGAGTAATACCAGAACCTCTCTGTTGGTGGGAATATTTTGACTGGAGTCTCGATGACCAACCTGAAAGAAAACCAAAAAAGAATACTTTAGTATTACCTTTCTATACTTACTTACTTAATATTATAAAGAGGAAAGATTTGTTTTTTTTTTTGTAACAAATAAACTTAAAAAGTACTGGACCGATTTCAAAATTTCTTTAACCATTGGGAAGCTACACTATCCCCGGGTGACAATGGCTAATTTTTATCCCTGTATTCCCACGGGAAAGGGAAATACGCGGGTGTAACCGCGAGGCGTCCGCTAGTCTGAAATAAATTAACAAATGTCCTATACGCTACACTATTGTTTGTCCAGGCAATGATAACATCGATATTTATTTTATTCCTCTAGTTAATTTTAAAAGTTAAGCAAGACTTTAGACTATCTGACCATCTACCTAACTAAAAGTAAACATTCTATAGGAGGCCGTTGACCCAGCAGTCACATGCAGTTACTTGAAATGAAAAGTTTAGAACACGTCTGCGGCGTTTCGTAAATTAATTTAGTTCAAACCTATTGAAACAATCCCAAATAAAATGCATTAACGGCAGGCTTATTACGTAAAAAAACAGCAATCAGCAATCATCGCGCGATCAAACGCTTTATGTCATAAAAGTCGGAATTACCTACAGTGTAGGTATGGTAGGTGCTACACAATCGTTTGCTCGCTGTTTGTCAAATGCATTTATTTCTGAAGAAAATCGCCAAAAACTTCTGTATTGAAGTGCAATTATTGCGCAAAAATCGCTATCGTTTTGCTCTTGCAAGATACCTACGTAATAAGCCTGCAAGTTATTGCTAAAACGTCAAAAGGTTCGAAGCCTCGAAGGTCTCACCTCAAAGGATCCGGTATGCCTCTAATAACGAGGTCCAGTGCGAGTGACATGTATGCAGGGGCTCCGTCGCCGCTCGCCACATTGAAGGCAGCTAGGGCTGACTCGCCGGCGTTCCATAGCGCACATACTGAGCATCCGGACCCGCCTGATGATCCGCTTACCTGAAAGTTAGATACGTATTTATTATCATTTATAATGTAGCCGGGCACTACGGCACACGAAAAACTAAACTCAGAGTTAGTTCCTAAAATGCGGTTTAAATTGATAAAATTGTATGATAAATTGTGTGTTAAGGTTACACTAGTCGACGACACGAACTATTTTGTGCGCGGGGTTAAAATGCATGCTATCTCATCCAACAACTCGTGCGAACGAGATAGATGTTGTGATGAGCAGTAGGCAGCTAGTTCGCGTACCAATTGCTAGTTTTTAGCGAAATGGATAATGATTTAGGACGAAAACGAGCGCGCGAAATTTTATAAATAGACCTTTGGAAGTCTAGATATCATAAAAAACAACTAAATGTATATTTTAAAAATAAAATTATTTGCTTTGTTGAACTACTAATTTATCCCTGTAAGGTGGCAGTTTTGCAATTTTCCTTCTTCTTATGGTATTTATTTCCGCCCAAAGATGCGTTAAAATTAGTGTTGAAATATGGAACTTTCGACGCTCATAACTTTCAAATATTAATCTTTTTCCTTTTTTGTTTCCATACAGGGCTAGATAATGATGAGACGAATTGACATAATTTTTAATTTTGAACGTTCATCGTCAAACAGTGGTGTAATCCCTAGACTACGTTTGTATGAAAGAATTATCGACTAGTGTAACCTTAAGTTTTACGTGCAAGTACACACAATATCTCATGCAAATACTGGAATGGAAGGAATGAAACCCGCAACACCTATATTCAAATTAAAGTATTGCCAAAGGTTGTGTCAATTTATATTATTCATTTTGTTATTATTATCAAACAATCACAATGACCAACATGGGATTTGGTGGCACCATCAAAAAAGCTTTTATTAAGAGTAGAATTAAACAACAAGTTAAACTTATTTAAAGTATAATGCACTTTTCTTACCATTTCGAGTAACCTCATGTCTGAGTGCTTCACGCTCCTACCGGGGGCCAGAAGAATACCGAAGCAGCGTTCAATGTATAATCCACCAGTATAGGTTGACTGTAACATAAATAAAAGATACGATTGTTATAACATTGTTTCCTTGAATGTGAAAATACTGGCCGAAGGGAATCTATTTATGGAACTTCCTTGCTACATTTGAATTTAGAATCCTTTTTACTATTTTATTATAGATCGGCTCGTGCTTGACCACTATATCACCTGATGGTGCTTACCATCAAATCAAATTTGAGATTAGAAGACATCATTGCTTAATGATGTCTTCTTATCTCAAATTTTGGGAATGCAAATTCAATTTCATACATAGCAAAGTTCTAATTCCATTTAAATTATTTATAAAGGATTTTTTTTTAAACGGTTTATAAAAAAAAAAAACTTGGATTATATAGCAAATTATAAGTATAAAGAAGTCTTTTTTTAGATTTTAAATATTTTTTGTAAGTAATGTTTTCTACACTAATATTGTAAAAGGCATTACGTATTTATAAAGTCTTACCTGGGGATCGTCAGATTCTGTCTGTATATTGTTCGTCACTTGTTTGACGTTGATTGTCACTTGTTTGTCAATGCCGCCACGCAGTTTGAATCCGAGACGCTCTTTCGGCACATGGCTGAATGTACCCTGGAAAATAAATAAAAATAGATTAAATTCTTTAAAAATAGAGGGCTTTTCATTGTTGCTGGCTGTTCTCTTACAAGCTAACGAGTTGATAAGGCGATGAAGTCCGATGTACAGCATTCAGCATCACCATTTCAGCCGAGAGACGTCTATGGCTGAATATAGACTCCTCCAAGTGTCGCCACATTGACTGGTCCCATGCGTCTGGCATCCAGCGGAATTTAGCGGATATCTAGCATTGTTTAAAGTTAATGCCAGATTTAAATAATGGTACGGTCACAGATAATATAATACTAACATACAGATGCCTCATCCCATACAAAGAAACCGTGCCGAAGTAACTAGCGTTTTTCGTCTGATTAAACTGAGTATTTTTCTAAGTACATCAATCGCGTTCAATCCCGTTTCACGGCAATAGATGGTGTTAGCGACTTGCAAGTAAAAGGATTTACTCGGTTTGTGAATAATTTTTTTTTAAATACAGCCGCGATTTGTTATTTAGTATATTTTTGCACGTTTTTACAGTTTCATTGTGCCAAAATGTGTTACAAAACAAATTAAAAAATCAAGTGGATGCCTCAGAAATTGAATACCGCGCCATCTATTGGAATCAATTTTAAATGATCCATTCAAATCATATCATCTCTTGAAATGTGAATTAAGAAATCAGTATTCCTTAATTTTGTAATTAGGATAATAAATTAAACAAGAACATATTTTTTTATGATCGTCTCTAGAAAATCTTAATATTTCACAAAACTCAATAACAATTCGAAGCATATCACGCCATCTAGAGCAATTTATTTGAACCAAATTTTCTTTCTTCGCGTTGGGTGCCCGTGGTACGGTAGAAGTTATTTGATATTCAACGCAAAAAAAGCATTCCCTCAAATAAATTTGAAAGGCTTTTGCAATGAGAGTACTCTGGGTACTCTCGTTGCCAATCTTCTATCAAAATTGGCTATCACTTATTATTGCTTTTTTTTTCTCTTGTATCTCTCTGTACTGTGTGAGGAGCGATATGGATGAAAAGGAAGACAGTGATTGCGTGACGGTTAACAGGACGGTATTGAAGTAGAAAATGTGTTGCACCGACCTCAAGTAACATGGGACAAGGGCTGTTTATAATCCTACCTTAGCATCAGTCTCCTTGATATCCACGGTACACTCGAGGACATGCATCAGCTGCATCGGAGGTACCACGGGCCCGGTGCCCTCGGTCAGCGAGCCAGTCATGGAGGGCGCCGCGCTCAGGTCACCGACCAGCGATGACGCCATTGAGCGAGGGATCCTCTCGAATGCTTTCGCGAAGCAGCCTGGGGATGAAAGAGTTAAGTTATTTTTTATTTTATTTTATTTGGGAAACAAACAGATGCAATAACAAACATAAGCATACAATTAGTTCAACACAATCCAGAAACAGTTTCCACAGATTAATATACAAGTAAATTAACCTAAGTGCAACAACAACCAGAAGTTCACACAGTTGAAAGAAGTCACAATTTAATATTATATTATTGTACTAGCTGACTCGGCAAACTATGTTTTGCCATAAAAACACCAAACATTCGGGTAGATGAATGTACCTACCCTCCCTACCTACCCTATTAGGTATAATTTTCACTCCTTATATAAAACTAGCTTGCCCGAAATACGTTGTCCTGTATAACTGAGTTTATAATTGCAAACATTTTACACACTTACACTGCCTGGATTTTCAATATTTCTCCCAACTTTTCATTTTTTTTTTCTTAAGAAGCTTAGGTTAGGTTAGGTTAAAACGGGCTGTTTTCCGCAACTCCTCGACCAAGCGCACATTTTGCGTTCGGAAGAATAAGAAGAAGAAGCTTACTCTGACTATTACAAACATACATTTGATAAAAGTTTCCAACAAAACGGTCCTTGGATCTCAAGTGATTCACTTGTCAACTAAAATCGGATTAGGAACCAAAGTATACGGTTTCGTGGAAGAATGCACAAACGTCCAAAGCAGCTTAGATGATGGGATGGGCGAGTTAACTTGGTATCAACATGGCCTTCCGTTTTTCAAGACGGTAGCATACCCAAAAAAAAGGATCTAACGAAATTCGGCGGCTCGTGGTAAGACCGAAGCCTTTTGACTGCAATATTATTAAGAGGCTGCTACCTAAATTAGTCCACAAACCCGCTAACCGTACAAAGTTACAAAACTAGCACTTATTCCATTAAAATCAATTGAAAAGTAGTCTTAATTGTCACATACTTAATATCAAATAGTCGCAACCACCTCAATGCATCAGAAGTCAGTTCAATTGACCTCGATTACGTAAACAATAACAATGTTATCTGGCAGCCTGCTCGACTGTTAAAACCTCATTGCACTTGGTGTATTTGACCAAATGTTTGCATCATTTGTGTTGAAACAAAACTTACCTTACGACTTATGAAATAAAGCCCAATTTTCAATAGCAAACAAACACGAATATTGGTAGCAATCCACCAACTGTTGACGTTTTAGAGAAATTTACTTAAAACGAAAACTAGAGAACGATATAACCGAGACCTTAGAGGTTAACGAACTGTAATCTGACTTAGGTCAGAGGTACTCACGGCAATTTAAGTATTATCTACTTCAAACTAATTATGAAACAGTTTTGTAACTCACAACCTAAACCACAAAACGATTTAAGGCGCCGATTCCCTTGAGTAGCTGATTTTAAAATGAGAATCACGTCTAAATGGCTAGTCGTAATTTTTTGAAAAAAGTATATGTTATATTAGACTATTTTCTTAATAATTTGATCTGAGCAAATTTTGAGTTTTCTTCGTACAACATAGTGTAATTAATTTGTAAAGTTATGTCTAAAACGGACAAAAACACGACAATCACACCAAAACCGCTGGGCGTATTTTAATGAAATTGACACCATCTCAAAGACAATTTAATTATCTACATTTTGATTTGAGCTTTTTTTTTTTAAAGTCGTAGTATAATAAGAAAAGTACAAAAAACTACTAAATTTCGGGTCGCGCGGGTGTGAAACGAGTGCGCGTTTTGTTCCCTCAAGGTCGTTGGCGTTAGTCGTCGTCTTAAGCTGTGTGTTGTGTGTGTCATTTATTTATTTTTATTTTCAGTAATTTCTGCCCCAATGCAGAACAAAGGCCTTCCGAATGTCAGTGCATATTTATAAATTCGGATTTTTTATTCCATAGACTACATTGTCCTTTAGTGTAAGAAATACTAACTTTTAACCAAGAAAGAAGTTGAAGTTTATAAACAATCTCATCATCAGCCTATTAATGTTCCTACTGCTGGGACACAGGCCTCCTCTCTGTGAGAGGGAATGGGCCGTAATCCACCACGCGGGCCCAGTGCGGGTTGGTGGATGTCACATGTCTTCGAATTTTTCGGTTCTAAGACATGCTGGTTTCCTCACGATGTTTTCCTTCACCGTTTAGAGAGCAGTGGTGATGAAATAATTAACACAAAGTAAAGCGCCTGCCTGGGCTCGAACCTACGACTTACAACTTGTTAGTCGCGGCCGATACCACTGGGCCACCACTGCTCTCGGCCACCACTGCTTTCATAAGCAATCTAATTCATGAAAAACATCACTAGTATTAGGACAAATTGCTATGTTAGACTGCACTATATCAGAATATCAGCTAAATCAAACTTTGATTACATACTTTCGGTGCTAATTGATCGAAAGTTGACCTTGTGTTGTATTAAAGGGCAAATGAAACAAGGATAAATCCATCCATGCATTAGTTTAGTCAATCATTTTGACGCGTATCAAATGAGTGGGCGGCAATCCGTATTATTTTCAGAGATAAATTGAATTTGATACAGGTTATACAGAAAACAAGGGTATCACTATCCTAATTTACCAACTCTAATCAACTAATTAATGATAAAACATCACTAATTTAGGCGCGTTTCTCGATGACTGAGCAAAGTCAAGGGCAAATATTGTCTAACGAATTGTTATTTTCCTAAATCTTGTTTCAATGTTTGTTAAGAAACTGCCTTACCTCAATCTAAGTTAAAACATTTGCAGACCAAATATCTATCAAACATATATCGTCACACAATAGTCCTTAGAATAGTCACCACTTGAATCACATCACCAAACAAAAATAAACTGTATAGTCACAACACAACAATAATTACACCGTCAGTTACATAGTATACAAAACACAGTTCAAATATCGAACATTAGCTTCCTACAATTACAGTCAAAGAACTCTTTATGCAACACTCAATCACCAGTATTTATAAAATACTTCGGGACTGTTTAGCAAATGGTAGGTTCTAATTTCGAAATTCCCTATAGAAAATTTAAATTAAGAATCTTCTAAACAGCGTCGAGTTTTTTTTTTATAAATAAGGCCCAATATAAATTAAAAGAACCTGGTTGTACATGCGGCGTCCACTAAAACAACAGAGTTAATGAGTAAACAGTAAACCGCGAACGATCCAATCGGCTTGATAACGAACAAATCGAACTGCAATCGTATTCTGATTCATTACTGGCGATGTAGAAACGAGATTGCTGAAGAACAATTTTGTAAAGTAATTTCTGTTTAGTTTGGAATATAAACAGAGCAGGAACGTTCACTCTGACAAATATTTAAATATCTATGACCTATAGTTGTGAATAAAAAGTGAGTGAATGTAAAATTCTAAACTAATCCATACTATCACACTAATATTATAAAGGCGAAAGTTTGTGTGTGTGTTTGTTTGTTTATTGCGTCTTCACTCTCAAACGGCTGGACGGATCTGGGTGAAAATTGCACAGAGATATATTATATTTAGAAATAGCATCTAGAGGATACTTTTTAGCCCGGGAATATGTTCCTCGGGATATATGCGACATTTATGTGGGTGAAGCCGCTGGCAGAAACTAGTAATAATATTATAAGTGCGAAAATAAAAACTTTGTCTATCTGTTACCGTATCACGCTTAAATTTGAGACCTGGGAAGACATAGGATAGTTTTTATCCCAGAAATCCTCCTTAAGAGGGTGAAAAGGGCGGTAGAAGTTTGTACGGTGAATATAGTGAACAAAAAGTAAAAATTTCTCAAGTAAAGGCTGCTCACACAATATTATTGCGCTATATAAATAATAGGCTATTCGAAGTACTAATTCTACGCAGATGAAATCGTGAGCAACGGCTAGTATTAAATAAAAACCGGTCAAGTGCGAGTCGGACTCGCGCACCGAGGTTTCGTACAAACCTCAGCTTAAAGGTATTATAGACCTGAGTATTTGATATTAATTTAAATTTCTCTACGCATTCATGAGGAAAGGGGTAGTAAACGGTTTTCGTAACTATTCCTTTATCTGTGCTATAAGACGTTGCTTCATACCGAATTGCAAGATTCTGAGTTCACGGGAAGTACCCTGTAGGTTTTGATTCCCTTGCGAATGTCGAAAATTTGCGGCATAAACGACTGTATCTTTTGATTGCGTTGGCTTAGAAGTTTGATCTTTAAGGGACAGTAGACTTCAGTATTTGATATAAATTTCAGCTTGATACCTCCACGCGTTCCTGAGAAAAAGGGTCTTGACAGACAGTCGGACGGACAACAAAGTGATCCTATATGGGTTCCGTTTTTTCCTGTTAGGTACGGTACCCTAAAAATGCGGTCAAATCACCAAGTGCTAACATTTTTACTCCTTGGAATTATAAAGGCAGAAGGCCAATAAAGAAAAAAAATGCTAACTACGTACAGCATCAGCTTTGTCACTGGCAGAATAAACCTAACACAACATGACGACGACAGTTTTTCCGAAAGGGCTGAACAGAATAATAAAAATACATCAAGTCCGAGTTTTACAAAGTGACTAATGAATTCAGCACTTTAGCAGCGAGTGAACCAATAACAAAATATAAGTGAAGGCCTCAGCCTCGCGATCGTCGCGTCGGCGTCGATCGGGTCATCGGGCAGCCTTGATGGCAGACCGACGTTCAAGTCCAGCGACTTTGTGATGTCACACGATCGATCTGACGGAAGTTTCGCCAAAATTATTAACACTCAATAATACAAGGGTGATTTGGGTTAATAGAAACATAGTTTAAGGCGCCTCCACGAGCAAAACGCCGCGCTACTCGTTTTTGTGCAGTTTTTAAGAGCTATCTTCTCTTTGTTTAAAAAGAAATATCAATTAATAATAAAAATACATTAAATTTCTAAATAATGTTGATTCTAAAATGGTAGTACACTTTTTTTTAAAGAGTAAGTATCACTAATCTCCTTCCAACAACAACATAAAAATGAGTAATAATTATTGATGGCATGCATCTCCTCCCAGTGTTCATTAATTATTTTTTATACTAACACTATTGGAAAGACAATTTGATAACGAACATTTTGTAAGTTTTATTTTTTTCAATATACCAATATTCGATTTTATAAAGATTTTATTCTAAAATCTGGGCGTATTCACTACTGTAATTCATGCGCCACCAGTGCCGCTAGGCCAATAGGAATGCTCATATATCATGCTGATTTTTTGGTCAGGGTACGGCCTTAAAAGAAGGTTAATTCCAGCTGATACAGCAGTTATATAGCAGACGTCATATATCATGGTCGTTGTATTGATTGAACTAAATGAAGACCAATTACTGTATAACTAGGCCAGATATTATAAATATAAAACAGTTTTTAAATGGCAATCACAGGTAGGGTACTGGCACACTACGCTAAGAATGTTCTGCGAACATATAGGATGAAAAAGAATACGATGGCGTATTAAAACTTATGGACGTAGCGTGGGACGCCCCGAAGCAAGGACTGTCGACTTTAAAAGGAGGCTGGGACAGGCTTGATGTGGAATACTGAGAACCGGGTGTAGTTACACTAGTTTTAGTGGACTTCGAAAGCCTGAGTTAGGAACATAATAGTATTATCATGAACTATTAACGGAATAATACAGCGGTAACACAATACGTAAGCCGTTATCGGTACACAACTGTGTCGATGACTGTACTTGCATTTGAGTCAACGAGTTTGACCAAATTAATGTTATTTTCAAGGAGAGCCCTATCGATCACCGTATCAAAAAGTATAGATAGTGAATCATCTCTTCTGTGTGTTACCATATCAGTAGGAGATAAAATTCTTGAAATGTTAAGAAAAAATCATGTAGTTCTAAAAACTAAAAAACACGCTTTAATCGAAAATTGAACTAAAAAGTCGCTAATCCTGAAGATTCTGGTAAGGATACTGCGACAAACTATTTAAATTATTGCATTGTCATCGGTCCTTGATAAGTGTGCAAAGTTTCAAATCAATCCGACTTTTTGAAGGGGGTGAAAATCACGTTCAAAGATTCCGTTACAATGATACATAGATTATGTATCTATGTATCATTGTACGAAGGTAATAAAAGCGGGTTAATAAATAGTGGCACGTGATTTGAAGTAATAACTACTGTGTTTTAAAGATAATGGAAATAATTTTAGGGCGCAAAAATGATGCTCGTTTAATAAACTTTATAAAGAAACTTATCTCAGTTCGTTTTTATTATATTGCTTGTTATCGAAGGAAGAAAGGGAGGCATTTGTCTTGTTGTGGGAAAAACGGCAATGTAATCGCTAACAAATTGGTTAGTCCAATAGCCTGAACAATATGTATACCCTTCGATAATTCAAAAGTTTATTTTTGCTGAGTGGATACCTTACGTGAATTCATTGCTATGAACAAAAATGCTAACAGTTTAATTATGCCACAGATAATATAATACTAGCATACAGATGCCTCTTCCCATACAAAGAAACCGTGCCGACGTAACTAGCGTTTTTCGTCTGATTAAGATGATTATTTTTTAAAGAAACTGTAAATTATTTAAATTGATAAATTATATTATTGTTATAACACGAAATAATAGGAAATACCAACTTCATACCTATTGCATAAATCTAAACTGTTAGCATTTTTGTACATAGCAATGAATTCATATAGGTTATCCACCCAGCGAAAATAAAAATAAACTTTAGAATTATCAAAGGTTATGTGAAAAATAATTATATCCCTACTGGACTAGGTACACTAATTGTCTATGAAAATATAATCTTCCCTGAATAATTGCTTAGACGTGCATTTAGACGTAATTGAACGCGTGGTACCAACAAATTATTTATACGGTGATTTTTAATTTTGTAGACTGAACTGACAGCTGCCAATGACCTTATTTTTTTTAATGTTGCAATCGTGGAACATGGTATTATTGTACGTAAGGCTCAATCATAATTATGTGATTCATCGAATCGATGTGACATGACTCTTCAATTTAATTTTACTAATTGGTGTAAATTAATGTTTTATGAATATAAACGTATTAATTATATTTAAATATTAGAGTATTCATACTTATAGCACATATGAAACCAACAATAAAATAAATACGATCGATAAAATGAAGTCTGACATAAATGAGTAGAAACTAAATAAGGGCCGCTAGTTTCTTAACAAATGTTTTTTTTTGCCCTGAAATAGTTCCATTTTCGATCTACTTCGATTTTCGATCAACATTCAATCACTCACGATAGTCAGGATATGACACTATTTTTATGTAACGATAAAGTGACAACCCCCCAAATGTCAGTTTATTCGAAATAAAAAATAATAGTACATTATGGTACAAGTGTGCAATGTTGGTGATTACCGCTGAGGCGCCATTGAGACCTGAGCCGTAGGTGAGGGTCTTAAGAGAGCCGAGGACGGTAATCATCAATACACACGTGTATCATACGACGTTTTTCAACACACTTGTGAAGAAAATAATACTAAAAATCATTTCCAACAGTAAAAACGAGTTGAGAAATTTTTCCACAATGGCGGGCAAAATTAATCAATTTTCCTATGCGCGCGCATTTAACAATGGCGATCGGCCATAGACTAAAAGAATGAAGTTACTTTTTTTTGGCTTTTCGTGGATAGTGTTTTAGCCACGTACAAAAAAGGGAATTTAAATTTTTCTTAATTACAGAGCAAATAAAATTTATATTTGAGTGAAAGTTTTATTTATTAAGCACGTACAAGTTGAAATTATCTATTTAAATACGAAGTTTCATGAAATGAGCAAGCAATAGGTACATTAATTTATTTGTACTATTGAGCACGATCTTTTTTGTATCGAAACTTTTTTAAGAACAAAGCAACTCAACCAATAAATAAAAAAAAACTATAACTCACTTGTGAATATTAGCAATGAAAAAGTCACAGTTTGATAACAGGTATCATTATGTGCCTAATTGCGGTGAAATTAGAGCCACTTTGTGAGCAAGTGTGTTGAAAAATAAATTCTTATCTTAACAAACTCAAATTACTAAGTTTTCTTATGAATGTGGTTCACATTAAGAAAACTGTTATAACAATAATAAAACCAAAAAATAACAAACAAAAACGTATTAAAAAAAACTGGCCAAGTGCGAGTCGGACTCGCGCACGAAGGGTTCCGTACCATTATCGCACAAAAAACACGTTTGTTGTATGGGAGCCCCACTTGAATATTTATTTTATTCTGTTTTTAGTATGTGACGTTATAGCGGCAACAGAAATACATCATCTATGAAATTTTCAAACGTCTATCAATCACGGTTCATGAGATACAGCCTGGTGAAAGACGAACAGACAGACAGACGGACCGCGGAGTCTTAGTAATAGTGTCCCGTTTTTAGCCTTTAGGTACGGAACCCTAAAAATTAACTTGTTTAATTTCGCACACAACAATTGCTAAACACTACAGACCACAAACACGTACTCACAATATGACACAACACAAATTACTCTCACAATTACACTGTTAACCAATAAAAACTACACAGCATCGCTTAAAAAGAAGTGAAAACACCAACACTTAAACCGACACAAGACTATCAGATGTTACCGCGTAATTAAACGACTTCTTATTTTATCGTGTAATGTTTATTTTGCACCACAGTGTACTGCAGCTCTGCTATATCAATCAACAAAGAGATGAAAGGTGTTATCTTACATGAGCTGAACAGACGTGACATTTTGCGGCCGGTATGCACCCACTATACGTTACAATAAGGAAATACTAGTTCGTAAATAGTTTTCAAATTAGACAGATGTAGGTAAACTGCTTTTTCGTTATCCTATTTGTAACTATTTTAATTGGTAGGTATACTACATACCTACCAATTAACTTTTTATGAGTGGAATTATTAATTCCTCCAATAATTTATAAATTACCTACCTACTAGCTGTTTCCTGCGGCTTCGCCTCCGTCAACTGGCTACCTACCTACTCTACCCTACCCTAACCTACCTCTACCTCTCTACTCTACCTCTCTACTCTACCTACCTACCCTACCCACCTATCCTACTACCACCCTAACCACCTACCCTACCTACCAACCGAGTGGGGTACCCTACCCTACGCTATATTCTACCTACCTACCTACCCTAGGTTGGTTAGGGTAGGTAGGTAGGTAGCTACCCACCAACCTAACTGCCCTACCTATCAACCTACCTACCCTACTCTAACTACCTACCAATCTACGTAATACCAATTTTTATTTTTTATTTTAAAAGTAGCCTATGTCCTTCCTCAGGATTTCTTTCCTCTCCTTGCCAAACATTGAATTGCGTCACGTGGTTTAGGCGTTAAAAGGTAACAGACAGACACAGTTACTTTCGAATTTGTAATATTAGTATGGATGTGTATTTCTGATGTATAAGGTATATTAGTGTATAGTTTCATCAAAATCCGTTCAGTAGTTTTTGCGTTAAAGAGTAACAAACATACATCCATCCTCACAAACTTTCGTGTTTATAGTAGTAGGAAGTAGAGTCAGCTTTATATTTAAGGGCCTACATACGCTTTAGTGCCGCAAAACGGTAACTTTCTAAAGCATACTCCTTAGTAACGGCTAGGTTAAAAGGTTTGAAAAAAATACATATTTATTATTTTTTCATGTATATTATTTTTTCATATAACAAATAGTTTAGCTTTAAAAAATAATTAACAACACGCAATTTTTTCGCTACTTTTGGATACTCCTCCAAAACGACTTGGATATTTAAAAATATTTTTACACCGAAAAAATTGATGGCTGGAATTTCTTCATAACTAACATAGCATAATCTTTTTTGCAAAAAAAAACTGTTCAAAAGGAGGTTCAATATTGATATTTTGACATCGAGCGGGCGCACGGCCAGTACTGCGATAACATTGAGGCGTATATATCGCCTTAGCTGTACTTGCTTAGGGAAAAATGTGTTGTGCCGACAATAAGTAATATGGGAAAAGGGCAGAAGGATGATCATTGTAACGGACGCATGGCTTTGTACGTTGCGTGGTGATTTTTTAGCATAAGGGCTTCCCACGTAGACCTATAACGGTGTTTATGGCGACCATGTGTTTGGGTCTTTTTAACGAATCTTTGAATGAAGCAATAACCCTGACCGTTGTCGGCATTTTGTAAAAATAAAGAAACAATCCATGTTTAATGGCTCCGTAACGGTGAACGCCTCGTTTGTCAAAGGTTTACCGCTTTGAAAAATAAATAACTATAAATGCTTATTGTCTGCAGACCCGTACGCCGCCTTAATAAAACATTGAATGGACTATTGTCGTTATCCCAAAACACATTAAGTAATTACCGGGATCGGCGTGAGAAAATAAGATATCCCGTTAGTTAGTTATTATTTGTAAATTTCTCTTTTCGTGGTACTAAAAATAACACGTGAATGTTAAAATATAATTGATGTAGGTTCCATGTGAGTTTTAAAGTATGAGTACAAAACATATGAGAACTACTGTAATACGTACATAAGAACTAGAGAAAAAGTAGATAATTAGGTAAGATTATGCATGTTTTGATAGCTCATAAGTAGGGAGGAATCTAGGTTAGATAAGATTTTTGTGTTGACCTTTTTACAGCTTTATATGTTTCCTAGGTAGAATTAAGTATGTAGATTAAGGAAATGTATAATTTGTGTAGATTTAAGTAAGATAATATTGATGATTACGGCATTTCTATGACGCCATACCCGAGCGCCATTGAGAGAGAGGGGCGCCATTGTTCGCGCCTAGCGGTTCTTGTATAAATAACGGACCGTTTGGAGGCTGAGGCACAGTCGGACACAGTCAGTCTTCAGCTCTACAATTGTAATAACATACAGTTGTAATAACAATAAGGAATAAAATTGAAGATACGAATCACGACAGTATTTTCATTCTTCCAACGAACAACCAAATACAGTCCACTTCAGTCTGGTCCTACGAGCCCGGATAAAGAACCAAGAACCAGCGGCAACCAGGCCCACTACAGTCTGGTCCAATAAGCAGCGGATACAAGAACGAAGAAGACGCTGCAACCAGAACCACTGAGCTGCAGACGAAGTACGAAGATCTGCGGCAAGAGCGAAGAAAGGAACCCGGCTGTCACCGAGCCGCAGACGAAGTAAGAAGATCTGCGGTAAGAACAAAGCTGTACGGAACAGGACCGGTTTCGAACCTAACCGGTCTTGAACCTGACCGGCTTCAACACAACTGAACCCGACCGGCTTACCGAACCGAGCCGACCGGTTTCACCTGAAGTACCGAACCGAAGAGGTACTAACCCGCCTTGCCAAACTGAACGTGCGGCTATACTCAAGATGGTGTTCACAAGGAGCCAGGGAGACGCAACCGAGATAGAAGAACAGCTACGCATCCAAGAACAGGAAGCGCGACGCGTCCAAGAAGAGGAGGCGCGCCGCCAGGAAGCGGAGCTGATCGAACGGGAGCGAAGAAGAAGACTCTCACCAGACCCACCAGCATCACCATTTCCGAGAATGGCACACAACAGCGCAGCGGGGCCTTCCAGTGCACAGACGACAAACACCGCGATCCGACAGCGAATGACGTCACCGACCAGGACAATGAGGTCGCAACGGTCGACGACAAGCGTCACAACAAGGCTACGGATAGCGGAACTGGAGGCTGCAGAGAAGCTAGCAGCCATCCGGACCCAGCAACTGGCACTGGAAGAAGAGCTAGTCAAGAAGAGACTAGCAGTGGAGGTGTCAGCGATCAATGATGAAGAAAGCGTACAAGAGGAACAAGAGCCCTCTCGTCCACGCGAAGAGCCTCATCAAATGGTGGATGAATGGCTGAGGACGAACCCCCTCAACTCACGGGGGGAGGAGGGACCAAGAGAATCCAAACAGATACGCTTCGTGTCTAGAACGAGATCGCCGACCCCCATAAGAGCAAAGGACAGCTTTGAGCACTTGGCAGCAACACTAGAAAAAATGGCCCGACCTAGGCCTAGGCACACGGAGCTACCTACATTCTCCGGAGCGGCCAACGAGTGGCTGCCATTCAAGGCGGCTGTACGAGATTCGACAGATATGTACCAGGTTACAGCAGCCGAGAACGTACAAAGGCTGAGAAGCTGCCTCAAAGGAGAAGCAAGAGACGCCGTGGCCGCCCTTCTACATACGGCCACTGATCCAGGCGTCATTATGAAGACTCTTGAGCAGTGCTTCGGACGACCGGAAGTCATCATCGACCGGGCACTGGATGACCTCAAGAAGCTTCCAAAACCTGGTACATCGGCCACAGAACTCAACAGTTTCGCTGTCAAGCTACAGAACATAATTTGCGTACTGCAAACAATCGATCGAAGAGGTTACTTGTTCAACCCTTTTATGACCCGGGAAGTACTGGACAAGCTCAGCCCGCATCTCCGATCCCGCTGGTGTGACTACGCCTACGATCAAGAAGGGACAACGGATCCGGAAATCGTCGTGCTGTCACGGTTTCTAATGCGAGAGGCGGACCGAGCGTTACGATATACGTACGCTCCGTCTACAAGCGCCGCCGCACCGAGAAAGGAAACTCGACCCATCGTGACACTCAAGAAGAAGGCGAGCGTGTTCACTACGACCGAGGGAAGGGAAGAAGAAAAGGACAAGTGCCCTAAGTGCGAGCAAGCCCACCTGTTGACGCGGTGTCCGCAGTACAAGGCGCTAACAGTAGAGCAGCGATGGAGCTTTCTTAAATCTAATAAGATTTGCTTCAAATGCGCCCAGAAGCAACACAGGCGCATAAGTTGCAAGGCGCAGCTGTGCGGCGTGGATCAATGTCGCCGCCCGCATCACGCGACGCTCCATCGAGCGGTACGCGAAGCGCAGACGGAAGACATGGGGAAGGGTGAACCACGGAAGGAGGAAGCGGTCCTGTCTGTGGCTACCCAACCCGCTACCGGGCCACGGGCAGTCTTGCTCAAGATGTGCCCTGTCATCGTGTCCGGACCACGGGGGGAGGTCAAGACCTACGCACTCCTAGACGAAGGGGCCACGATCACCCTAGTGGACGAAGCACTGGTGGCGAGCGTCGGGGCAGAAGGGCCATCACGGCCGCTGCACCTGAGCGGGGTCAACATGTCGCAGCGAGATATGGGCAGCCAAGTAGTGAATATCAACGTGAAGGGACTGAAGAGTGACGAAAGCTACAGGGTCATAGCGAGGACCATGAAGGATCTCCGGCTTCACCAACAGTCCATTCCCGACACGCTGCTGGATTACGAGCACCTGAGGGACCTGACCCCAGAAGAGGTGTGCTACGAACTGGCGCGCCCCGGGCTTCTAGTGGGTACAGACCACTGGGAGTGCATCGTGTCCCGCGAGCTCCGAATCGGCGGCCCTAACCAACCGGCAGCATCAAGAACGCAACTCGGATGGGTGGTGCACGGAACCGCACCACGCAAGACCATCATCAAAGAAGGGAACGTGCTGCATGTATACGAGCCCAACCGAACTACGGGTGCATGCAGCCAGGAACTCCACGACTTAGTCGAAGCCCACTTCAGGATCGACGCGCTCGGCATACAAGGAAGGCCGAGAGTCAAGGCGAGCGATCAACGGGCCATCGACATAGTCGGAAGGACAATCAGGAAGATTGACACCGGGTACGAGGTTGGGCTGCCATGGCGACGAGACGAGGTCACTATGCCGCCTAGCTACAATCAAGCGTTCCGCCGGCTGAAGAAGATCGAGCAGAAGATGGACGCCAACCCACAGTTCGCGGCTGAGTACTCCAAGCAGGTTAACAACCTATTGGACAAAGGGTACGCGACGCCATGCGACGGGTCGGAGCGAGCGAATGCCATCTGTTGGTATCTGCCACATTTCGCCGTGCAGAACCCGAACAAGCCCGGCAAACATAGGCTAGTGTTCGACGCAGCAGCGAAGAGCAACGGCGTCTGCCTAAACGACGAACTGTTGGAGGGACCCGACCTACTGCTGTCGCTGCCAGGAATCCTATTTAGGTTCCGAGAGAAGGTGGTAGCGATTACAGCAGACGTGCAGGAGATGTTCCTGAGAATCAGGATAAGGCCGGAGGACCAACCAGCGCAACAGTTCCTGTGGAGAGGTGACGACCGACAAGAGCCGCCGAGGAAATACAAGATGACCAGTATGCTATTCGGCGCCGCGAGCTCCCCGTACATGGCCCATTACGTTCGCAACCACAACGCAGACGTACATGGGCAGGAGTACCCGCGGGCGCTGGAGGCCATCAAAGGAAGTCACTACATGGACGATTTGGTGGCCAGCTATGAAGACGCTGAAGAAGCACGGAAGGCAGTAGAGGAAACGAGAGCAGTGCACGCGCACGCAGGGTTCACGCTGCGAGGTTGGAGCTCCAGCAACAAGACGGTGCTACGCGACGTGCCCACCGAGCTGCACGCCACCTCTCCTACACAATTGGGGGGTGAGCAGCCTGAGAGCAAGATTCTGGGGCTGCATTGGGACGCGGAGCGCGATGAGCTGGGGTTCAACACATCTATGAACCGAGTCCCGGCTGAAGTACGAGCGAGAACGCGCGCCCCGACTAAGCGTGAAGCCCTCAGCGCCGTGATGTCCATATACGACCCGCTTGGGTTGCTGAGCCACTACACAATACGATCGAAGATCATACTGCAGAGCTTGTGGCGCCTTCAGACGACGTGGGACGAGCAAATCCCCGAGGAAGAGAACGAGCTCTTCGCCTCCTGGCTCGCTCGCCTGACTGAACTCGCTCAGCTGCGACTACCGCGCTGTTACGTGACGCAAAAGTATGAACGCGTCGACTTACACATACTGTGCGACGCCAGCGAGCAAGCCTACGCAGCTGTGGCCTATTGGCGAATAAGAAACGTCGATGGGAGCCTGAACGTCGTGTTGGTGGCCGCTAAAGCTAAGGTGGCGCCTCGTCGGGCGCAAACTATACCGCGCCTGGAGCTACAAGCCGCAGTGATTGGAGCAAGACTCGCTGAGACGATAAGAAGGGAGCACCGAGTCATCATCGGCCAGACGACCTACTGGACCGATTCATCTACCGTGGTGCACTGGATCCATCACGACGTGCGACGCTACACGCCATTCGTTGCGCATCGGCTGGGAGAGATCGCAGAGTTGACCCAGAAAGAAGAGTGGCGTTGGCTGCCTACTGCAAGCAACGTAGCGGACGACGCCACTCGGCTCATCGACACGCCCATCTGCGCCACGGATAGATGGTTTCAAGGACCGGACTTCTTGCTCCTGCCAGAAGAGCAGTGGCCCACGACGTCGACGGATGACAAGGAGGACGAGGAGGTCCTTCACACGAGAGAAGAAACGGAGCGAGATAGCTGGCTACCGAACCCGGCCCGCTTCTCAAAGTATGAGGTATTGGTGAGAGCCGTCGCTCGAGCGATCGCTTTCACTGATATCTGCAGACGAAGAGCAACAAGGATGGAGTATCATCATATCCAGCGCGCCGAGGCTGAACTAATCAAACAAGCACAAGAGGACAGCTTCGGGGAAGATATGAAGAAGATCCAGTCTGCTCGCCCGCTCACGAGGGCGAGTCGATTGTACAGGCTGGATCCAGTGCTGGAAAACGGCGTCCTAAGAGTGAGGGGCCGGATCGAGGCCTCTCCCGCCCCGACCGAGATGAAGCGGCCTATTATACTCGACGGCCGTCATCAGCTGACTAAGCTCCTCGTGCTGCGGGAGCACTGCGCTGCAGGCCACGCCAATAGGGAGCGTGTGACGAACGACCTGCGACAGCGGTACTGGGTCATTCACTTGCGACCCACGGTACGCGCTGTCGAGAGGAGCTGCGCCTTCTGCAAAACGAGGCGGGCGAGGCCGCAAACCCCAGCTACAGGAGACCTGCCACACGCCCGCCTTGACCCTTTTCACCGCCCGTTCACCAACTGTGGGGTGGACTATTTTGGGCCAATAATGGTCAAGGTAGGACGCCGCCGAGAGAAGAGGTGGGGCGCACTCTTTACGTGCCTCACCTCCCGCGCCGTGCACATCGAGCTTGTCGCTTCACTCTCCACCGACTCAGCAATCATGGCGCTGAGACGAATGGCCGCGCGCAGAGGCTGGCCGAGAGTGATGTACTCCGACAACGCGACTAACTTTCGCGGGGCCGACCAGGAGCTACGCCACGCCTACGCCGAGTGGATGCTTGCCCTGCGAGATGAGGGGCTACTGCATCGCTTGGAGTGGCGCTTCATCCCTCCCGGCGCGCCCAACCAAGGTGGCGCGTGGGAACGTATGGTGCGCTCCGTGAAGACGGCGCTCAGCGTGACCCTGCGAGAGAAGGCGCCGGCGGAAGAAGTACTGAGGACTCTGCTCACTGAGGCTGAGTTCTCGATCAATGCGCGACCGCTGACACACGTCAGTGTGGATCCCAGCGACCCCGAGGCCCTAACCCCCAACCACTTCTTGTTGGGGTCGTCTAAGGGGCTGCCGACGACAGGACCCTGCGAAGAGGACGACCGGAGGACATGGCGAGCTAGTCAGGCGCTCGCTGACCACTTCTGGCGACGATGGCTACGCGAGTACCTGCCCACGTTGGTACCTCGCGGCGAGCCACGGAACGACGTGCGACCCATTCAAGCCGGTGACGTGGTCCTCGTGGTCGACAACACGCTGCCACGGAACACATGGCCGATGGGAATCGTCGAGCGCACGCATCGCGGACCGGATGGCGGCATCAGAGTCGTCGAGGTGCGCACCAGGACTGGCACCTTCCGACGCCCCGTGAGCAAGCTCGTCGTCGTGTCAACAAAGGAGGCTACGCGAGCTGCGCCGGGGGGAGAACTGTAACGGACGCATGGCTTTGTACGTTGCGTGGTGATTTTTTAGCATAAGGGCTTCCCACGTAGACCTATAACGGTGTTTATGGCGACCATGTGTTTGGGTCTTTTTAACGAATCTTTGAATGAAGCAATAACCCTGACCGTTGTCGGCATTTTGTAAAAATAAAGAAACAATCCATGTTTAATGGCTCCGTAACGGTGAACGCCTCGTTTGTCAAAGGTTTACCGCTTTGAAAAATAAATAACTATAAATGCTTATTGTCTGCAGACCCGTACGCCGCCTTAATAAAACATTGAATGGACTATTGTCGTTATCCCAAAACACATTAAGTAATTACCGGGATCGGCGTGAGAAAATAAGATATCCCGTTAGTTAGTTATTATTTGTAAATTTCTCTTTTCGTGGTACTAAAAATAACACGTGAATGTTAAAATATAATTGATGTAGGTTCCATGTGAGTTTTAAAGTATGAGTACAAAACATATGAGAACTACTGTAATACGTACATAAGAACTAGAGAAAAAGTAGATAATTAGGTAAGATTATGCATGTTTTGATAGCTCATAAGTAGGGAGGAATCTAGGTTAGATAAGATTTTTGTGTTGACCTTTTTACAGCTTTATATGTTTCCTAGGTAGAATTAAGTATGTAGATTAAGGAAATGTATAATTTGTGTAGATTTAAGTAAGATAATATTGATGATTACGGCATTTCTATGACGCCATACCCGAGCGCCATTGAGAGAGAGGGGCGCCATTGTTCGCGCCTAGCGGTTCTTGTATAAATAACGGACCGTTTGGAGGCTGAGGCACAGTCGGACACAGTCAGTCTTCAGCTCTACAATTGTAATAACATACAGTTGTAATAACAATAAGGAATAAAATTGAAGATACGAATCACGACAGTATTTTCATTCTTCCAACGAACAACCAAATACAGTCCACTTCAATCATGATTCGCTCAGCAGAGTTACTGTTATATGTATTAACTATTAACGGTAGAATCAACTATTATTACTTGTAAATTTTAATGTAACGTTCAAAAGTGCCGCTTGGTGGCCTACTTGAAATAAAATATCTTTGTGTTTGTCTTGTCTTGTCTATGTTTTGCCAGCGGGTTCGTCCGCGTGAATGTCGAGAATTATCCCAAGGGAACATATTCCCGATATAAAAAGTACCCTATGTGCTATTCCAGACTATAATCTATCACTGTGCTAAATTTCATCCAGATCCGTTCAGGAGTTTTTGCGTGATAGAGTAACAAACATACACACTCACAATCTGGAGCTTTTATAATATTAGTGTAAAGTGTGATAGTAGGATTTAGATAAAACAAGGCCACGTCCTTTAGAAAAACTGGCCAAGTGCGAGTCGAAATCGCGTCGAAGGTTTCTGTACCACTATCACAAAAAACGGCAAAAAAAACAATCACGATTGTTATATGGGAGCCCTACTTAAATATTATTTTATTCTGTTTTTAGTATTTGTTGTTATAGCGGCAACAGAAATACATCATCTGTGAAAATTTCAACTGTCTAGCTATCACGGTTCATGAGATACAGCCTGGTTACAGACAGACTGACAGACAGACGGATCGTGGAGTCGTAATAAGGTCCCGTTTTTACCCTTTGTGTACGGAACCCTAAAAACTCAATACGGGTTTTAACAGATTTGGACTACGATAGCCACTAATGGCTTTATTATCCATGGAAATTTTAAATTTAGAATCTACAAATCAGTGTTTTAACAGCCTAATTATTATGGTTAAAAAATTAGGCTAAAAGAAAGTAGATATTTATAACTGCTTTTGCCGGTCCAAGAATTTTATAGTTTACCTTAATAACACTAAAAACAAACAGTATAATTATCTTCACTTTAGAACAAAACACATTGGTTATCTAATACAAATAGAAAACACAGCCTTCACTTTCACTCATGATAAAGTCACTCAGTTTAAGAGATAAAAAAAAAATACGATAAATAATTAACTAACAACTGTTTTAAACCTCACAGAAAATTACGTAATTCGTGTGCACCGCGTCAGTTATGAACGCTAACTGTGTCGGTCTGTGCCTCAATTATTTGGACAAGTCATACTAATGTACACACAACAAATCGTAATAAATGGAAGGACAGACACGTGAATTTGTTCAAGCTATTTAAATTCGTGTGCCTTTGATATTATAGACTCGATTTCAGTGCCGTTGATAATAATAAATGATGTGTTTATGAAAGTGATGATTGATGTATCAACCACTTATAGTGTAATATAAGGTCAAACGAAAACGATATCATCATCATCATCAGCCTATTAATGTGCCCACTGCTGGGACACAGGCCTCCTCTCTGTGAGAGGGAATGGGCCGTAATCCACCACGCGGGCCCAGTGCGGGTTGGTGGATGTCACATGTCTTCGAATTTTTGGTTCTAGGACATGCCGGTTTCCTCACGATGTTTTTCTTCACCGTTTTGAGAGCAGTGGTGTCGAAATAATTTACACAAAGTAAAGCGCCTGACTGGGCTCGAACCCACGACCTATGAATTTGTAAGTCGCGGCCGATACCACTGGGCCACTGCTGTTAACTATAAAGGATATCTGTTCAGGTTTAATTCCAACAAAAAACGAACTAAAACTTTTTTCCCGTCTATGAAAAACAAAAAGTAAAATTCTAAATAATAGATCTTTTTTTTTTTTTTTTTTTTTTTTTTTTTTTTTTGCGTGGAGAAATGCTCATGCATACTGCACTACCACGGGGAGATAGTGCAGTTATGTGGGACTCTAACCCACTAAAACTCCACGGTGTCCTCCAGTGCCGCTTATGGCGGGAACACGGGCACGCGTTAGCACTCACCGCGAACCCGCCGCGGCTGTCCGTCACCGGACCCTCCTCGGGGGAGTACCCCCCATCACCGGCGCGCAAGAACACACTGCACGCCGTGACCACCCCAGGGACCAAATCAGCACATGGGTGCCAGACGACCCCGTGTATGGCGCCCTTGGTCCCACTGTGACGGGTCGAGGTCAATGGCCCCGCCACCAACCATTTTGCGGCCGCAGGGGATAGGGAGAGCGGCTAACGCTATACCGACACTCCTCTTCTTTTAAATAATAGATCTAGGAATCCTTCTGTGCAATGCATGCTACAAAGACGAATCGATTCACCAAATGATCGTGCCTTGCACATTAATCAAATGTCAACATCCGTATAGATTCACCATTGTGTAAACGCAAAGCTTCACTTCAGGGCCTCAGTCTTATTCTAAAAAAGGTTCTCACACATGGGTCTTGTTTATTAGATTTGAGTATTCAAAAGTCAAAAGTCAAAGCACTTTATTTCAAGTAGGCCAGTTACAGGCACTTTTGAATTGTCAAAAGACAAAATAAAATATTACAAAATTATGGTGCTACAGTCCCAGTCACAAGACATAATGACTGTGAAAGTACCGTAGATGCCCATTCCAAGGCGTAGATCTCTATGGAGAAGAACGGGCAAGAAACTCCAAGGACACTCTTATTCAATTAGGTAATTATTACAAATCATTTGTTACATCATTCATGTTGAGATTACACATTATGTGAGAACGATGTAGAAAGTTAAAAGTGTCCATAGTAAATACAAAAAGACAATTCAGAAATAAAATTAGAATCAATTAAAATAAACCATAGCAGCTAAGAGATGACTAGTCCCAACCGACAGCGCCCGTTCACGAACATGACACATGTATCAGCACCATTCAGCTCCACCATTTTGAAGGGAGCTAAATGATCCGACACACGCGCCACCATCGGCGAGACATTTGAGTGGGCATGACATATTTTGTAACCGCAATAAGACTCATTTTGTATGGATACTCTTGCCTAAGATACAGACAGGTTTCCTGCCTAGTTTAGGAAGGGGAGTCCTCAGACCTATTTTATATTTGTTGTACTGATTTTTGTTTATAACATTTAAGTATTTGAGACAACTCTGTATGCCATGTACAAACTACTTGTTGAATAAATTATTATTATATTATTATTATATTAATATTAGTATGAAAGCCAGCGATTGCCTTCACCGGTATAAGACAGTTCCAGGTGAACATTTTAGGACACCATCTTCTTCCTTGAAGCAAATAAATTGTAGTTCTAAAAAATGGTAAATTAAACTAAAAAGTCGCTAATCCTGAAGATCTTGGTAAAGCTAATGGGACAAACAATTTAAACGCGCACGGTAGAATCAACTTTTATTACTTGTAAATTTTAATTTTTGTTTGACTTTCAAAAGTGCCGCTTATTGGCCTAGTTGAATATATATATTTGACTTTGACTAAATTATTGCATTGTCATCGGTCCTTGATAGGTGTGCAAAGTTTGAAATCAATCCGACGTTTTCAAGGGGGTGAAAATCACGTTCAAAGATTCCGTTACATTGATACATACCAAGCTAATAAAAGCATGTTAAAAACTAGGCATGGCGGATTATCTCTCACAGAGAGTAAGCCCGAGCCCTAGCAAGGAAACACTATAAGTCAGTTTATTTGTAAGACGAATCTGAGAATATAGAATCGACTTTCTGAATTATAAGGATAAATGGGAAAATATAGAATAGATGTTCTGGACTATCCTCCTAGGATACGAGCCTAAAGTGTAAAAATAGCAACATTACACTTTAATTTTAACAACATTGTTATTTTTTTAGGGTGCTGTACCTCGAAAGGAAAAAACGGAAGCCTTATAGGATCACTTTGTTGTCCGTCCGTCCGTCTGTCTGTCTGTCTGTCAATACCCTTTTTCTCAGGAACGCGTGGAGGTATCAAGCTGAAATTTATATTGATATATTGCAGACCATTGTGTCACCCAGTTTTAGTTTTCTTCGTATATATTTTCTATAACGTATATGGTGTACATACTCGTAATAAAGAGTATTCTATTCTACTCAGGTCTACTGTCCCTTAAAGCTTTGAAAAAATCAAACTTCTAAGCCAACGCAATCAAAAGATACAGCCGTTCAAGCCGCAAATTTTCGACACTCGCAAGGGAATCAAAACCTACAGGGTACTTCCCGTGAAATCAGAATCTTGAAATTTGGTCCGAAGCAACTTCTTATAGCACAAATAAAGGAAAAATTGCGAAAACCGTAAATTTTTAGTTACACCATAAAATAAAAATATTTTTAATAATTTTAAACTTACTACCCCTTTTCTCATGAACGCGTAGAGGTATTAAATTGAAATTCATATCAAATACTGCTGTCATTTGAAGATCTTAGACAGTCGTTACAGGTAGTCAGAAGCTTGAGATCTGACACCAGTCTTGCCAAGGGGTACCGTGTTACCCAGTTACTGGGTTGTGGAGGTCAGATAGGCAGTCGCTCCATGTAAAACACTGGTACTTAGCTGAATCCGGTAAGACTGGAAGCCGACCCCAATATATTTGGGAAAAGGCTAGGCAGATGATGATATCAAATACTCAGGTCTATAATACTTTCAAGCTGAGGTTTGTACGGAACCCTCGGTGCGCGAGTCCGACTCGCACTTGGCCGGTTTTTTGAATTTACTTGAAATTTTATTGAAAGCTTCAGCGAAGTGACAACAGAACATATATATATACTCAGCGAACTCCTTGGTTTTGCATTGAGACCACGTGAATGCGAAGCAACTTGCCACCGGCAACCCGGTGCTTTGACCGTATGAGATATACAGTTCAGTGCGACACTTACTGGACATGATTCACTGCTTCAGCGACATGACAGCAGTATATATGGCACCAATACACAGCGGAATCCTTGGTCTCAACGTGCGACCAAGTGAATGCGAAGCAACTTGCCACCGGCGACCCGGGCGGCGGTGCCTCGAGCGTAGTGTGAGATACGGTTCAGTGCGACACTTTTATAAACTCAATTTCATTCATCAAGGTATGTACTTATGTACCTAAATATTGTAAAAAGTTTTTTTTTAAAAGAGTAAGTATGGAGTTTCTTGTGCATTCTTCTCCATTACAAGCTACTTTCCGAATGCACGGTAGAATCAACTATTATTATTTGTAAAATGTAACGTTCAAAAGTGCCGCTTGGTGGCCTACTTGAAATAAAATATCTTTGTCTTTGTCTTTGACTTACTCGATTCACTGCTTCAGCGACATGTCAGCGGAATACATGGCATCTATACACAGCGGGTTCCTTGGTCTCGCCATGAGACCACGTGAACGCGCAGAAGGGTGCCACTGGCGACCCCGTAGCTCGAGCGTAATACGAGTTACAGTTCAGTGCGAACACTTACTGGAGACCTGGGTGACAGTCTCCGCGATATGACGATGGAAAACATTGCAGCTATACACAGCGGACTCCTTGGTCTCGCCATGAGACCATGTGAACGAGGAGCAGGATGCGACCTGCCTCGAGCTAAGTATGAGATACAATTCATTGAAACACTTACTCGATACTTGATTCACTGCTTCGGCGATATGACAGCGGAACACATGGCACCTATACACAGCGGACTCCTTGGTCTCGCCGTGCGACCAAGTGAAGGCGAAGCACGAAGCTACCGGCGATCCGGTTCCTCGAGCGTAGTATGAGATACGGTTCACAGCGTATCTCGTCATGACGCTGTTTGAGTCTGCTTGGTAGAGGCTGCGGATAAAATGGGCAGGCATTAGTGACGTCATATGTCATACTGGAATAGGGTGTGCTTGTAATATAATTGTTATGTCAGAGTTGTGAGCTACCTCAACTCTGAGTTAATAGTTAACACGAGGTTAAATGAAAAACTTATCATACATAACAATGTTATAAAGAGGAAAGATTTTTTTGTTTGTTTGTTTGTATGTTTGTTTGTACCGAATATGCTCCGAAACTACTGGACCGATTATAAAAACCTCTTTCACCAATAGAAAGCTACATTACTCCTGAGTAACATAGGCTATTTTTTAATCCCGAGAACAGGTCTGTGGGATGGTCCACGGGAGTGAAGCCAAGGGGGACAGCTAGTCATACATAATTGGCCGGGTTAGCTACTAACTCAGGTTTAATAAGATAACACTGGGTGGCGCAAGCGGGCTTGAGATATCGTAATGTTAAAACTAGTTTAACTGCAGTTTTCAAAACTAGTGTCTTTAGTTTCTAGGTACTGCTAACAGTTCTTTCATTATTCAACTATCCCTAAAAATAAATACAGCAGTTTATTAAGGCATCAATAGATTTTAGGCGCTGGTCATTGGCCTGGCCGTATAGAGCGTGTCATTCAGACAACCTCTAACTCGCCCTGCAGTCACCATAAAGATAAGCCAGGCTGTTTGAATAATGACAAAATCGATGTTTTCAAATGTCAACTTGGGCAAGAAGGGCTTAAGGGTACACTAGTCGACGGCACGAACTATTTTGTGCGCGGGGTTAAGATGCATTTTATATCAACCGACAACACGTGCGGAAGAGTTAGATGCTGTGATGAGCAGTAGGAAGCTAGTTCGCGTACGAATACACACTTTTGCAAATTTGTAGCGAAATGGATAATGATTTAGGACGAAACCGAGCGAGCGAAATTTTATAAACAGTCCTTTGGCAGTCTAGATATCTTGAAAAAACCACTAAATCTATCTGTTCAAAATAACATTATTTGCATTGTTGAACCACTAATCTATCCCTGTATGGAGGCCGTTTTGCAATTTTCCGTCTTCTTATGGTATTTATTCGCGCCCAAAAATGCGTTAAAATTAGTGTCGAAATGTGGAACTTTCGACGCTCATAACTTACAAATATTTGATTTTTTTACTTTTTTGCTTCCATACAGGGCTAGATAATAATGAGACAAATTGATATCACTTTTTATTTTGAACGTGATGTACGTCAAACAGTGGAATAATCCCAAGAATACGTTTGTATGGAAGAATTTTCGACTAGTGTAACCTTAAGCTGCCGCTCCCGGTTAAGTTAACAACCGTCTCTTATCAAATTGCAAGATAAGCTTATATGAAGTTAGTAAATACGAATACTTTTGCAAAAGGCGGACCGGAGACCTAGCTACGGTCGCGAAAATTAGATGTTAGCGCAAGATCAGCAGTTGTGGCGATGCTTGAGCCTATGTCAAGTAGTGGATATATTTACACTGTTATAAGTGTGTGTTTTATGTTAGTGTGTTCAATAACCACAGTATCCACCATGTGACTGTATTCACAGGCTTCAGTTGTGCGATAAAAAAGCTTTTTTTTACGAAAAATTACAACAGACTGCCAGATAAAAACACTAGAAAGTGAAAAATAACTTTAATTTCGGCAGTCGGTGTTATTGTTTTTGTTTCTTCGTTTTTTGATACCGACTTCCGAAATTAAAGTTATTGTTCACTTTGTAGTGTTTTTATTTGGAAGTCAGTAGTAATTTATTGTAAAACGGATTTATTTTTCACTTTTTAGTTGTAGTACATATCTATAATTTCCACAGTTATTCAAGAATAGATTACCCAAATAACATAAAACTTGAACACAACTGGTGAAATTAGAGTGTACCAGGGTGAACTGTACACATCTGCGTACCCCTTCAGAACGTACCGGCGTGATGTTATTTTATTAAATGGTGTAAACAATAAACAGAAATACGATTGCAGCAATCCCGAGAAATTTGCCTAGTTTTTGAATAGTTATGTTCTTTGTTTGTTGAATAGTTCTGTTGTATATTTCCGAAGTCCTTCAACAGATCTTGATCAAATTTAAATGGGACCACATGAGGAGTAACAGCTTTCAAATAAAAAAGAATCATACAGTCGAATTGAGAACCTCCTAATTTTTTAAGTCGGTGCAAAAATCAGACACAGAACTATATTAATTTTGCTATATGTGTCTGTAATTACATTAGTAATTATAGTCTTAAAAACGCAACACCGCCACTACGCTGCTAGGCGGTAGTAATAGTAGTACGAGTAGTAGTAAGGATTTCCCAGCCCAGCTGCATCATAAAGACCTCTACATACCACTACTGTCTTTATAATTTACTGATATAATAATGACGAAAGAACAGTTGTAGCAAGTGATAACGGCGCCGACTTGCGTGTCGCAGGTCATGTGTTCAAACCCAGGCAGTACAATTACTTTGTGTAAATTATTTCATCACCACTGCTCTAAAAACGGGGCAGAAAAAATCGTGAGGAGGCATGTCCAAGAACCAAAATTTCAAAGATATTTGACATCCACCAACCCACACTGGGCCCGCGTGGTGGATTGAGGCCCATTCCCTCTCAAAGAGAGGTGGAGGACAGAACGTTAAAAGGCTGGATGATGATGATGGTGATGAATAATGACGAAAAGCGATGCGATGGAATTGCATAATCTAATTCCGCCCAGCCCGTTTCATCATCGGACTACCAGACGTACGGCGATACGCCATCGGTACATGGTGGACATCACACCCATACGCACTAAACGTTTTGGAAATACTTTAATTATGCGTACAGCTAAGGAGTGGCATTCCCTGCCGAAGTCTGTGTTTCCAGATAGCTACAACCTCGGGATCTTTAAGTCAAGAGTGAATAGGTTACTTCTAGGCAAGCGTGTAACACCGTCGACCACATCATCGCTTACCATCAGGTGAGATAGTGGTCAAGCGCGAGACAATCTATAATAAAAAAAAAAATGCAATATAATACTTACACGACCAGTCCTTGAGAGCACACGGGTATCGATATCGATACGGCGATCCCATCCCTACTCTCGGGCATAGAGCTGAGCTCCTTCATAATCCTCTGTATATCACTCTCGGACTTTGGATCCGATATGTTCTGTGCGCCCAGGTAACTGACTCCACTGAATACGACACATTCTTGGTCGACATCTGAAACTGGGTAGTTTACATTTAATACAGGGGTCATATGTAATGGTAGAATAGGGATGTTTCCTGGGTAGATATAGATATATTAGAAAATGATAATTATAATACTCCGTCAGTGAGATTATCAAATAATATAGGACACGTGTTTTTTGCTTTCACAAATCAATAAAAATTTACAAAGTTAAAGCGCATCAAAGTTCAGGAGTGGGGGCTAGTGACGTCACTAAGGCAGTATAAAGTGTACTAGCGGCGTGACGTTTCACGATATTTCAATGCACTATATAGTCGTCACTTTATGTTCACTTGTCAAAAGAAAAAATACGTGTCCAAAATTTTTTATTAATCTTCCTGACGGACACGATTTGTAAAAGGGTAATGTTATATTAAAATGTTAGTTGATGCCAGTAGGAACTCAGAAAGGCTATTGTACTATATTTTTTAAATAATAATTTTAGATATTATATAAGGCACATCTGCTGACAATTGCTAAAGCAAAATCAACCATATTGGGAACAGTCAAGCTATTAAGCTGATTACATGGCAATTTATTATTGGGTAAGTATTTTACCTTTTCGTCCTATTCCAAATTGATACAGACAGACAAATTGATAATATTACTAAAGTTATTCAATGGTACACTACAGAAACATTACAGCAGCAAACATTGTAGCCAAGTTACAAACGTTTCGTATCGAATATCTTTCTACAATCGTTAACTCCTTCTATTTGTTTGATCTGACCACGTGACTTAACGTTCAGACGTGTCATTCCCATACATTGATTCTTTTTCTACTAGCGTTATCGATTGTCAACTTGGCTACTGGGGCTGGCTTTCGTTCATTGCCAAATTACATCCAGCCAAGTTACAAACATTTCGTATCGAATCTCTTTCTACAATCGTTAACTCCTTCTATTTGTTTGATCTGACCACGTGACTTAACGTTCAGATGTGTCATTCCCATACATTGATTCTTTTTCTACTAGCGTTATCGATTGTCAACTTGGCTACTGGGGCTGGCTTTCGTTCATTGCCAAATTACATCCAGCCAAGTTACAAACATTTCGTATCGAATCTCTTTCTACAATCGTTAACTCCTTCTATTTGTTTGATCTGACCACGTGACTTAACGTTCAGATGTGTCATTCCCATACATTGATTCTTTTTCTACTAGCGTTATCGATTGTCAACTTGGCTACTGGGGCTGGCTTTCGTTCATTGCCAAATTACATCCAGCCAAGTTACAAACATTTCGTATCGAATCTCTTTCTACAATCGTTAACTCCTTCTATTTGTTTGATCTGACCACGTGACTTAACGTTCAGATGTGTCATTCCCATACATAGATTCGTTTTCTACTAGCGTTATCGATTGTAGATTGTCAACTTGGCTACAGGTGCTGATCCGTTCAGCCGTACTGGCGTGATTGAGTAACAAACATAGATCCATACAAATTTAATATTAGTAAAATAAGATTTGGCTACTCAATATATGATTAAATACTCGAGACTGTGTGCACGAATTAAACCTAAATAGAGAGGAGTCGTGAAACTTAATGACTAAAATCGTCGTGACTATCGCCGTGATAGTCTCGCCCGTGGAGATGGCGCCGTATCCAATACTTCTATCATTATAAAAAAAGATAATCACCTTCGTCGTCGCTCTCAAGAGGGGTCATTTCATCATGGTGCTTCTTAGTCGGGGTCGGCGTGGAAAGGTCAGCAGACGTGGCACTGTCGATCGTCTCGTTCTCAAGCGCCGGTGGAGACGACGCCCGTGAAGATGGCGCCTTATCCAATACTTCCGTATTGTCCATATTAAACAAAAGATGATCACCTTCGTCCTCGCTCTCGGGCTTCATCGTATCATGCTTTTCCGTAGGAGATGGCGTGGACACGTCAGCCGACGTGGCACTGTCCATCATCTCGTAAAATTTGGACCCGCCGACCAATCGGCACGAATCCTGAAATATAAGAGAGACAATAGATGAGAATTTGAAATTCGAAGCTAACCTTTTTGTTACATTACCATAGATTACAATAGTACATGGTTACATACATTCCAGATCACAGAGAGGAGGGTTGTGTCCCAGCAGTGGGAACATTAAAAAAGGCTGATGATAATGATAACACATGGAAATTTATTAGAAAATATCTTTTAATCATAATCATTTATTTGTGCAACTTATTTAAGAATACCATCATTGGGTATTGGTTTCATGGTAGTTCGTTAATTTGTATTAAATAAAAATGCATAATATTTTATTTGGTCTGACAGGGAGTTGGCATAGGCATAATATCGGATGCTTTGGAATGCAGATGACTAAACGTGCAGAGAACAAGGAAACTTTTGGAGAATATTTACAAAATAATAGTGCAAGTTATTGAAAATAGACACCGGTTTCGTTATAATGTCCTAAAAACTTTTGTGCAAAAAAATTCTACCGACTTCCAAATAAAAAACTACAAAGTGAAAAATAACTTTATTTTTGGAAGTCGGTGTCTTTCGAAGGATTTTTTTTTGTTATGGACACCGACTTCCAAAAATAAAGTTATTTTTCACTTATTAGTTTTTTATTTGGAAGTCGGTAGATTTTTCTTGCAATTTTTTTTTTATTTTTCACTTTTTTGTTGTACTTACCTACCTAATAGGCAAGCTGTTTAGTAACCTATAACGCCAGAATAGATTAACCGAATATCATGAAACTTGAACATGACCGGTGAAATAAGAGATCTGCGTACCCCTTAAGAGCGTACTGGCGTGATGTTATATTATGAAATGGTATAAACAATGAACAGACATGCGATTGCAGCAATCACGAGAGATTTGCCGTTATTTATTGAAGAGTTCTGTTGTATATCTACGAAGTTATTCATCAAATCTTCACCAAATTAAAATGGGACCAATTTCGGAACAAACTATCTCAAACAAAAAAAGAATTTTCAAAATCGGTCCACATTTGACGTAGATATCGATGAATATATAAAAAAAAAAACGAACATAGAACCTCCTCCTTTTTGGTAAGTCGGTTAATAAAAATAAAGAGGCATAAAGCTGGAAGCTGGAGGTAAGCATTAGCCCTGGGGCCTTACCATGACGTTTCAAAACTATCATGGCTCCACTGTTTAAAAGGGACTGCTATTTGTCGTGTATAGCTCCTTCTCTCTATCGCAGTGGAGCCATGATAGATATGATATGACATGTCATGGTAAGGCCTCAGGAGTGGCCGGCCCTGCCTACCTCCACTCTTCATCAGACCGTATTTTTCCTTCTTTGCTAACCTGTTCTGTCAATTGAGATTTGGGACAGAAAAGGTATAAGTTAATGGAAATTTTTAGAGACTAATAGCTAATCGAAGAGTAAATAAAAATAACTGTACCTTTCACCACATCCTGTACTAATAATAAAATTCATTATTCGAATAGCTCCTTAATGGCCAACACAATTAAAGAAATAAAAATATCAACATTCGACCCTTTATAGATAAATTTACACCATAAGAAACGCGTTACGGTATCACGAGTATTTCTATCAACTGCCAGTCTTACACCGTATTGTAGCCTACAAAAACATCCCTGTAGCACCCCTCCCACAGCAAATAATACTAAACAATGTACCTACAAACAAAAGGGTAAAGCAAAAGGTCACAGAGAGGAAACCAAGAATTAAGGTCAGTGCCTTTTGCCATTCAGATTTCAATTGAAATTGTTTTGTCAAAACTTTAAGATACTGACTGACTTGTTGGTCTACGGGTCGCAACCATATCCTAAGTTCGATTTCCCGTCGGCTTTTCCATCTGGCATTTTTGAGTTGCAGCCCGGTATTAGGATTTGGCCCAGTTGAAGGCAAATAGACCGTGTTACATAATGGACCTATCTCTGCCTAATCATTTGTGAAACGCAGGCGTGATCTTATGTTAGATCTTAAGGTATCAGAAAATCCAAAATCATAATCTGATCAATAGAATTTCCATTTAAGTAATAAAAATTTCTCAAAGTTGTTCGAGAATACGTTTACCTCGGGAAAACTCTGCAGTTTGGTACTCTGAGAAAGAGGCTAGCAGAAGAATACAGCGGGGATGGGCGGCGTTTACAAAACTTCGTCGAGTCTTCTCGTCACGTATCCCACAAAGCCTGAAGACCAATGTCTTCAGCCAGTGCGGCCTTACTGTTTTATATTATTACCTACGGGGCCGAGACGTGGACACTCACAATACGGCTGGTTCAAAGTTACTCAGCGAGCTATGGAAAGGGCTATGCTCGGGGAGATCCGAGAACCAAAGTTACCTATCGACATAGCTCAAAGAATAAGTATGCTGAAGTGGCAATGGGCTGGCCATATAAATCGTAGATGACCGTTGGGATAAACGCGTTCTTAAGGGTACACTAGTCAACGGCACGAACTATTTTGTGCGCGGGGTTAAAATGCATTTTATATCAACCGACAACACGTGCGGAAGAGATAGATGCTGTGATGAGCAGTAGGAAGCTAGTTCGCGTACGAATACACACTTTTGCAAAGTTGTAGCGAAATGGATTGATTTAGGACGAAACCGAGCGCGCGAAATTTTATTAACAGACCTTTGGCAGTCTAGATATCATGAAAAAACTACTAAATCTATCTATTCAAAATAAGATTATTTGCATTGTTGAACTACTAATCTATCCCTGTATGGAGGCCGTTTTGCAATTTTCCGTCTTCTTATGGTATTTATTTGCGCCCAAAAATTCGTTAAAATTAGTGTCGAAATGTGGACCTTTCGACGCTCATAACTTTCAAATATTTTATTTTTTTACTTTTTTGCTTCCATACAGGGCTAGATAATGATGAGACAAGTTGATATCACTTTTTATTTTGAACGTACATCGTCAAACAGTGGAATAATCCCTAGACTACGTTTGTATGGAAGAATTTTCGACTAGTGTAACCTTAAGCGGAGACCGCGAACTGGTAAACGGTAGGACGCCCTCAGGCTAGGTGAAGCGACGATCTTCGTAGGATAGCTGAATGACAGTTGCCAAAAATCTAACCAAAAGGCGTGCAATTACTATAGGCTGATGATAATGAATAAAATTATTCATTTCAAATACTTATACAATACTTATACTGATTTTATTTATCTAATTATCTACACTATTACATGCTCAATTATTATAATAAACGACAAATAATAATAATCATAAATTAATAATGTAAAAATGACTGAAGCTATTACGGGCACTTTATGAAGGCACCACAAACATTTATTTGGTTAGTGACTCATTATAAATTTATACATAATTGAATGAATAATTAATTATATTATCTTTGTTTTGTTATTAAATCTACACTGAAATTGTTCCATAAATGGTAATGGACAAACCGTTTATTTTATCGGAATATTTTTGGCATTCGGCATAAAGTTCAGTACGAATAGTTAAATGCCACAGAACATAACTAATTTTTTTTCCTAGTCAACACTGAAAATGTCAGTAGAAAAAGACTTAGCAACAGCCAATAGGAACTTTTCCTTATGTCAACAATATTAAATGCTGTTTAATAACTTCTGGTATGCATTTATAAGGACGCGTATCATCTCTAGCAAGTTCTTCCAATTGAAAATTAATTCTAGTATAATTGATTAGCATAATACAAAATGAACGTGGACAGGACGGTATGGAAGAAGAAAACGTGTTGCGCCGATCCCAACTAACATGGGACAAGGGCATAAAAATTATGATGAAGACAGCATGAACTTAGTATTATTTTAAACTAGAAAATAATTGCTTTGAAATTGCATTTCAAATTATGAAGCAAGACTGGCGTCAATATGAAAACCGCATTTAATTACACTACTTTGTTATCTTTATTTAGAACCTGTTTCGTACTTTTCCTATTTAAAAGCAATCAAAATAAAATAAAAATACCTTCTCCACAATTTGGGAATATCTCATTGTGTGCGTCATGTTTGATGTTCACATAAAAATCACAAGTTTTTAAACATCGAATGTAAATGTAAATAACTTTCAATACTTTTGATACGTGCGACTGCCATGGATTGAATATAAAACTGTTTATATTCCTCCCTATGAATCATTCGCCGACCGCAACTTCGCTACATTCATACAATCATAACCCTACTGGGTTTGTACAGTATTGAAATACATACACACACATATACTACATATCTGTATTGGAGTACTAAAATATACCGTACAATCATTGACATAACGTGATATCATAGGGATAAGAAAACTATCAACGACACAGTGATTTTGACCCTTATTTTACTATCTCGAGAAATACAATAGTACATTATGATACAAGTGTGCAATGTTGGTGATTACCGCTGAGGCGCCATTGAGACCCGAGCCGTAGGTAAGGGTCTTAAGAGAGCCGAGGACGGTAATCATCAATACACACGTGTATCATAGGACGTTTTTCAACACACTTGTGAAGAAAATAATACAAAAAAATCATTTTCAACAGTAAAAATGAGTTGTGATTTTTTTCACAATGGCGGGCAAAATTAATCAGTTTTCCTATGCGCGCGCATCTAACAATGGCGATCGGCCATAGACTAAAAGAATGAGGTTTCTTTTTTTTTGGCTTTTCGTGGATAGTGTTTCAGCCATAGATTTAGATATTTTTTTGCTACGCAAAAAGATACACGAAGCGTGCAAGGGAGAAATCCTAATCAAGTACAAACCGCCCTAGAGAAAAAGAGAGCGTGAATGACGTACCGATATGTCATTTTTTTCGCGAATAAGTACCCCTAGCGGCCCATCTGTTTTACGCCGCGGTGAATTTCTTGCATTTAAATAATAATCTTTAGATTTAAATTGATAATATTAATAATACAATTATGGTGTCTTGTTCTGTGAGTGAATGTGACGTTACAAGACGAAATAACCCCAATAAATACACGTTTCACAGGTAAATACAATTTTGTCCTTGGATTGTTTTGAACCATATTTTGACGAATTTCTGCTAGTAATCGGCTCAGAAAAAGAGTCTTACAATAGTATATTGATTTCCAATGTTTTATATAAGTATATTTCGTATATATAAACAAAATTGGCGAAAATATTATGTAAAAGAGTAAATTGTTTGTTTACGCTAGGGCTTGACAAAGCGGTGACGTCATGAGTATCGATAAAAACTTAATCGTTTTTAGTGAAATCATGATATGAATACAAACTTATTTAGTCAGGTTTTGTTAAAATAGATTTAAGTTACGATTGAGAAGATATTTTTATCGAAACTGTACTTAAAGTTGCATGTTTATTATATTAGCCTTTATTTTTCAAATAAATCGGAGAATTTGATGTTTTGTTACTTTGAGTAGGTTTAGGAATGTCATTATATTTTTCTTCTTAGCGTGTCGATGGCAAATATAAAAAGTTAAATATTGTGTTTGGCCCAGAATTCAGCCACGGCAATACCATTCGGTGACGCAGTCATAAGGTCTTCGTAAGTACAGGTGACAGGGCATGCTGCGCAAGACACCCAGATCCGGAACAACTATATTCCAGGCCTTATCAACAGTATTCTTAGGCTTAACTTTGGATGCTAAGCTACAATAGGGCCCACATATGGATAAATTATCAAAAAAGCTAAGCTCCGCAGCATATGCTGTTAGAAAAATTTGTAATTAGTGTAATGTCGTACGGTATTCTGCTGTGGGGAAATGCCGCCGACATCCAGACTATCTTTGTTTTACAGAAAAGAGCTGTTCGATCAATTTATAAATTAAGCGCAAGACTCTCTCAGAGAGAAATTTAAGGAGATTATTGTAATGACTGTGCCTTCTCAGTATATTTATGAAAACCTTTCATGGTCTGGCAGTTTGAGTAGTTTATGTGGCCTACCCGAATGTCCTTTCTTTGGTATTGTTCGTCGAATCTTTGAGCTCCTTAAATTCTGAGTAGAGCTGCACGGTTATTGACAAATCCGTGCACTGACTGGACAGGTTCATTCAATCTGGCTGGTTCTTGCCTCAAAAGACCATTTCAGACATGAATGTCACGATGTATGACCGACTGTATTTTGTTATTTGTATTTTAAATAAAAATAGTTAAAATACTGTATTTTACATTTTAAATACACGACTTAAAAATACTTTGTATTTCGTATTTTAAATACATGCGAGATATTCTTTTGTAATTTGTATTTTAATTAAAGCAAAGCATGGTTTTTGCCCAGCAATCTTGTTTCTTATGGTGTTCACCAAGTATCGATATCGATATTGAACATGGACTTTTTATCAACACTTTTTTAACTAACACATGGACAAATTCCCTCACACATAGATTTTATATTTTTGGTTTCGTTTTCCATCTGACTCTGTGTATCTTGTACATACTATATCTATGGTTTCAGCCACTTACAAAATAGGGAATTTCAATTTTTCTTAATTACAGAGTAAATAAAATTTATATTTGAGTGAAACTTTTATTTATTAAGCACGTACAAGTTTAAATTAATACGTAGTTGCATGAAATGAGCAAGCAATAGGTACATTAATTGAGCACGATCTTTTTTGTATCGAAACTTTTTTAAGAACAAAGTAACTCAACCAATAAATAAAAAAAAACTATAACTCACTAGTGAATAATAGCAATGAAAAAGTCACAGTTTGATAACAGGTATCATTATGTGCCTAATTGCGGTGAAATTAGAGTCACTTTATGAGCAAGTGTGTTGAAAAATAGTTTTAAGCTATGTTCAGAAAACAATAGTAAAGTTACCTAACCGGGAAATAAAGAAAAAATTTAAGCATTGAAAACCCGTTTTATAATAAGTGAAACCTACTGTTTAGCATCAATTAATTAATATCAATTGTGTCTCATCCCACGGAGGAGCTCGTGGCTAAATAACAACAGCCGCACGGGTCGATCATCAAGGTTTAGCAACGCTTGACGAGGTCGGTCCGTGGATGGGTGACCATTCCAACATACCGAGTTTCCTCCGTGCCTCGGAAAGCACGTTAAGCCGTTGGTCCCGGCTGTTATTTAAAGGTCTTTGACAGTCGTTACGGGTCAGAAGCTTGAGATCTGACACCAGTCTTGCCAAGGGGTACCGTGTTACCCAGTTACTGGGTTGTGGAGGTCAGATAGGCAGTCGCTCCATGTAAAACACTGGTACTTAGCTGAATCCGGTAAGACTGGAAGCCGACCCGAATATAAAGACACCGTGCCGACGTACTGTACTGATTATTTTTCGGACATCGATCGCGTTCGGTTCCGTTCCACGGATATAGATGGTGATCTATCTATTAGATGATAAACGCTAGTTACTTCGGCACGGTTTCTTTGTATGGGATGAGGCATCTGTATTAATATTATCTGTGTTGTTGTTGTTGTAGTGAAATAACAAATGACATAGTTATAAAATCAGTTATCGATCGTTACCTTCCCACATACAATGATCGTTGCCATGTCCTTCACGGCTTCACCTTAATGGTAAACAAAACACAGCCTTCTTCATTTAATTACATCATCAAAAGGTCATTAGCACAACACTTTAAATACGAAAAGTTGTATTTTCGAACTGAACTGGTCACAGCACACGTTAAAACTCCACAAGAAAACAGATAAAGATACTTTTTATGTTGTAATAAGAGGCACAGTCGGGCTATGTGACGAGGTGACCGTCCCGGCGCTGGTAACAAGCTTAATGGACGCACAATGGCTGGAAACCAAAACAGCCAGGCGACAATTATCGTACGAGCACCGATTATAACACATAGGACACACTGGGGAAATTAGGACACGATAATTATATTACAGGAGGAAATATTCCGACAGTTTAACAATACATTTCTGTATCAGAAATTCAGAACGAATTGTTTGTGGCGATAATGTTGCAGATAAGACGTCAATGCAACACGTGGGAGCATTTTAATCTGCATGTGTTTGTATTTACAACACAAAACAGTGTTGGCATTTAGGCTAGGATCTTTGTCATCAATCAGGTCATCATTGATTCACGTCTAATTATAAAAGTGTCATCATTGAATAGATTTTGATAAGATTGAGTGCATCTGAAGCATCATCTGCCTAGCCTTTTTCCAACTATATTGGGGTCGGCTTCCAGTCTTACCGGATTCAGCTAAGTACCAGTGTTACATGGAGCGACTGCCTATCTGACCTCCACAACCCAGTAACTGGGTAACACGATACCTCTTGGCTAGACTGGTGTCAGATCTCAAGCTTCTGACTACCCGTAACGACTGTCAAAGATCTCAAATGACAGCCGGGACCAACGGCTTAACGTGCTTTCCGAGGCACCGAGAAAACTCGGAGTGCATCTGAAGCAAATGAGATTAAAGAATTTCCTGTCAAACTTTTATCGTGACTATGTAACAGGCATGATTGAGTCATCATTTCTATTAGTAACCGACAGCAGACTACTGCTAAATATGGGCCTCTTCATAAATATCAACACAATAAATGGTCGTGAGAAAAATACCATGGGTCTCCTAGCTTTGCCACTGGTGATTGCAATAAGACCTATTGTTATAAACAGTAGTCAAATTCGTCAGACAAATTCTCTTTTACATTTTTAGGGTGCCAGTACCCTTTGGGTAAAAACCCCTATTACTAAGACTCCACGATCCATCTGTCACCAGGCTGTATCTCATGAACCGTGATAGCTAGACAGTTGAAATTTTCACAATGATGTATTGCTGCTATAACAACAAATACTAAAAACCGAATAAAATAAATATTTAAGTGGGGCTCCCATACAGCAAACGTGATTTTTTTAACTTTTTTTGCGATAATGGTACGGAACCCTTCGTGCGCGAGTCCGACTCGCACTTGGCCAGTTTTCCCGCCGTTGATTTGCGATAGGAAGCTGAAAAATAGAACCTATTTTTTTTACAGGATTGAGTCACAGAACTTAACTCAAGAAATTGTGCAAATGTGTGTTCCTAAATTACATTAATTTACGTTTTAGCCGAAAGGCAAAGGTAACTGACCTAACAGCCTTGTTTTTAGGCCAAATACCCGCGTTTTGCTCTCCACATAAAGTTTATCAAGGACACCTCATTAATATTCTATTGCGAATATTTTCGGGCTGTGTATTCTCTACCTAAGGTGAAGTTCACTCAGATAAGCACAGTGCTAATAGGCACTTGGGCCACATTTTAACTGACCCGTAGTTAGTTAACGTTGCGTACGTTTACGATCTCGTAGGTACATAACATTTTGTAGGTAATTAAATTTGTTTTATCGGTTGTCGATACACCAATTAATTCGGTTCTGGAGCTAATTAAGTAAACACAGGAAGTGAGGCGATGGCACATTCCATACTTCTTGGAAGTATGGAAGTTCATGGAAATGCCTGTTTGGATTATTACAGTTTAAAAAGTTTTCGGTGGTACCTCCTTGGTCTTATGCAGTGGCGTATTTACCCTTATGCCAAGCAAGAGGGCCATGGCCCGGGGCGGAAGCTACCAGCCTACAGTACTGACAAGCACTATGCGCTCCGCAATATCTGGTCTGGGGTGGGGTGCTAAAAATTCTCGACCTCGTTCTTTCATTCTTAAGGCGAGAAACAAACTACTATATTTATTTGAGCCGAGGCCGAGGTGGGGTGCTAAAATATCCGAGCAAGCAGCGCGCGCTCTCGAAAAAACTGTTATTTTTTAACCATTATTATTATTTTTAACACTTATTTAATAGAATTAGCAAAATAGGGCTAAAACTCATACTGAGGCGCCAATACTTTAAATACGCCACTGGTCTTATGGCCGCAAGGCCGTCTGCTTAGCCCCTACGCCTTGGTTTCAAAAAGGTCGCGGCAATGTCATTAGGATTTTATTCTTATGGAAATGCAGTATCACAGCAAATCAGGGTCTTGATTTGTGTCCGGAACATGACAATAATCTCTTTTAAGTGGCACTTATGGCTAACATACACTAAGATAACTTACCCGTACAGATGTTATGTTAATTAATTGTTTTGTAACTTTATCAATGCTGGCACTTACTGGCGTACTTTATGAACACTAATAAGTAAAAAAAAAACCGGCCAAGTGCGTGTCGGACTTAGGCACATTTAGGGTTCCGTACCAAACAGTAAAATCAAGATAATAAAATATAATAAACATCACCAAATTTCAAGTTCCTAAGGTCAACGGGAATTTAAAAAATCGTTCGAATAAGAAAAAAGAAATTTATTAGAAAAAATTTTTAATCATAAAATATTTATCTATTCGCGACTAGAGCTCTAAACAACGATACCCCACTCGATGGGGTAGATCACCTGATTTTTTTCGTCCCTCCCCCCCTTTATCTGTATGGGAGGCCCTCTTAAAAATATGTTTTGACAATTTGTATGGCTTTGGGTCAACAAGATGCATATACTGTAAAATTTAAAGACTGGTTCAACCGTTTGGCTGTAAAACCTGTGTGTCAGACGACGGACAGACAGACAGACAGACGAAATTGTGAGTGACAGCAATAGAGTTCCGTTTGGACCCTTCAGATACGGAACCCTAAAAACCGATAACGCTATAGATTTTACAGTATTATGTTTAGACATTCATCATCATCAGCCTATTAATGTTCCCACTGCTGGGACACAGGCCTCCTCTCCGTGAGAGGGAATGGGCCATTATTCACCACGCGGGCCCAGTGCGGGTTGGTGGATGTCACATGTCTTCGAATTTTTGGTTCTAGGACATGCCGGTTTCCTCACGATGTTTTCCTTCACCGTTTTGAGAGCAGTGGTGATGAAATAATTTACACAAAGTAAAACGCCTGCCTGGGCTCGAACCTGCGACCTACAATTTGTAAGTCGCGGCCGATACCACTGGGCCACCACTGCTCTCAGACTTTTTAGACATTATGAAACCGGATTATCAGACTTAACTTCAAAGTTCCACGAACAGGAAAAAGTAAAAACAGTATCGGTCCCTAAGCAAACTTCACCCATTATTCCTAGAATTCATAATGTTTTTTCAGCGTTATCATGTTTGTGTAATTATTGCAAAATTTATTTACACTGCAGACTTCCGTTGTCGCCATATCTTCGAGCCCATTTTTTGAGATGTTTGTGGATTGAAAATACGTTAGTGAATGTTTGCACTGTACGTTTGTATGTAGACTTAATCATATGCTGGTACTGTAAACATTAGATAGTGCACCCACAAAATAACATAACATCATCACGCCTGTAAGTATTCCCCGAAAGGGTAGGCAGTGGTACAACTATAGTACGCCCACATTTTTTTAGGGTTCTGTACCCAAACGGTTAAAACAGGACCCTATTACTAAGACTCCGCGGTCCGTCTGTCTGTCTGTCCGTCTGACACCAGGCTGTATCTCATGAACCGTGATAGCTAGACAGTTGAAATTTTCACAGATGATGTATATCTATTGCCGCTATAACAACAAATACTAAAAACAGAATAAAATTAATATTTAAGGGGGGCTCCCATACAACAAACGTGATTTTTGCCGTTTTTTGCTCGATATTAATAACGGCAACAGGTAGATGCTTCAAATATTTACAGAATATTAAGTTGTATATTCACTTCAAAAAATAATAATTATTAAATAAAAAAATAAAAAATAAGGGGGCATACAACAACCGTGATTTTTTTTCCGTTTTTTGCGATAATGGTGCGGAACCCTTCGTGCGCGAGTTCGACTCGCACTTGGCCAGTTTTTTTAAACTATTGTAATGTTGACATTGATTTTAATATAGAATAGGTTGGTACGTACTATGTATTTAAGCAACAAATTCGACGAGGCTCCTATTTCTGTCTGCAGGCTCTAACTAAAGTAACCTAACATGAAGGAGATGACAGGAGCTGAGTTCGCTCACTTTGCTCGCTCCCTTCAGCTTAAGTTTTTACCCTTTGGGTACGGAACCCTAAAAACATCTTTTATTACACTGTCCAATAAGTGATGGGCATTATTCAGAAAGCCCGGTCAATTTAATTATTTAATTATTTTTATCAAATTTGTTACTCATAATTATTGGGTAATTATTCAAATTGGCCGGGCATTATGAATAATGCCGTATTAATCAATTGGTCCATAACACATATACGTACGTAGGTAGGAACATAGGGAGAGACTGGCCACGGGGTGAGCTGAAAGTTGATTAGCTCAGGAATTGGTGTCCCACTTGCAAGTTTTACGATCAAACAAACTCAAATGGTAGAAGTAATGTGGCCGCACTATCGCTGCTTTGTTCGTTAGATTTATATTGCATTTTAACAATCCATTTATGGGTATTATGTAACAACAACGTGTATATACGTAACTAAGGTAGGTATATATTTTATACTACATTTTGACAAGTGGTTTGCTCGTGTGATAAGGGAAAATTATCGCACGAGTATGTATGTATGTACTTTCTACTGGCACAGATAATATAATAATACTACCATACAGATGCCTCATCCCATATAAAGAAACTGTTCCGACGTAACTAGCGTTTTTCGAAGGACTTTACGAACTATTTACTAAAAGAGCATCGATCGCATTCGCTTCCGTTCCACGGCTATAGATGGTGTTAGCAGCGTCTTTCAAGTAAAAGATTTACTTTACTCTGTTCGTGACTAGTTTTTCTTTAAATACAGTAACGATTTGTTTTATAGTATTTTGTGCACGTTTTTTCAGTTTCATTGCACCAAAATGTGTTACAATACAAATAAAAAAATCGAGTGGCATATTTCTGAAATTTAAAGCCGCGTCATCTATTGGATTAAATTTTAAATGATCCGTTCAAATAACCTATGAAATGTGAATTAAGAGCCCAATATTCCATAATAATGTGCTTAGGAGAGTTGATTAAACAAGAGCATACAAAATATATAATCAATTCTAGAAAATGTTAATTTTACACACAATTCAATAACAAATCGATGCATATCGCGGTATCTAGTGATATTTATTTGAACCAAATTTTATTTCTTATCGCTGGGAGTCCGTGCTACTGGGATAAAAGAGTATCTTTGATCTGAATCCAGGTCAATGTCTTCCCATGTGCCAAATTTCGTGCTAATTCGTTCAGCGGTTGAGAAAGGCGCCATATCCACAAACATTCGAAATTCGAATCACACTTCACACTAACATTATAAAGGCGAAACTTTTTGTGTGTGTCTGTGTTTGTATGTTTGTTACATCTCCACGCACAAACGGCTGGACGGATCTGGATGAAATTTGGCACAGAGACAAATTATAGTCTGGAATAGCACATAGGATACTTTTTATCCCGGGCGTATGTTCCCTTGGGATAATTATCGACATTCACGCGGGCGAAGCCGCTGGCAGAAGCTAGTATAAGAATAGAAAACATTTATTCGACACAGACACAAAACTGTAAAATAAGAATAGTGAACGCCGGGCATGCACATACCGACAGTATTACCAACTCAGCGTTTGCTGGGGCGTCAGTAGGGACACGGTATCGAATAGAAAGTATCGATACTGTACTCATGAGTAATATCGAAAAAAAAATCGTACTCATAAAAGTATCGATACTTCTAGGTATCGAGTACTTTTCTTGCGCTCCTAATGCTCATAGAGCATAGGGCAATATCAGTCAGTAAATAACGTCAGTTTAACTTCAGTAGGGCAGGACACAGGACATGGAAAAACAAATGATATTGGTACACAAATTTAATACAATAATAGAAAAAGACAACTGTAAATTAAAAAAAAAGAAATAGAAACAAAGTTAAATTATTTAGTACTTTATTCATATAAATTAAAGTTCTCAAAAGGTTCAGTACGAGTGCAATAAATGGCGTTGCCATTACCAAAAACATAAGCCGTAAGGTGGCAAGTTATAAATGGGTAATTTCTAAGATTACCCATTTAACACTTAATTTATTATTCGATACGATACCTGCCAAAAAGTACTCATTGAGTAAAAGTATCGAATGCAATGTATCGAGTACAAAAGTATCGGTATCGGATGGAAATGTACTCGATACCACAAAGTATCGATACTTTTTTCGTGTCCCTAGGCGTCAGACACCCAGCGCTGATTTTCAGCTGGCGCCCCGCTAGTGATACACGGACGTGGGTAAATAAAATAGTTAATTAAGGTTACACTAGTCGACGGCACGAACTGTTTTGTGCGCGGCGTTAAAATGCATTTTATATCAACCGACAACACGTGCGGAAGATTTAGATGCTGTGATGAGCAGTAGGAAGCTAGTTCGCGTACGAATACACACTTTTGCAAATTTGTAGCGAAATGGATAATGATTTAGGACGAAACCGAGCGCGTGAAATTTTATAAACAGACCTTTGGCAGTCTAGATATCATGAAAAGACGACTAAATCTATCTGTTCAAAATGGTGCTAAAACTTGTGAATTGAAAAATACAGACTTTCACCAGTTACAATATCTGTAGAATTTCAACAACAGTCTATACGTATACGAAAACAATACGTATTACATACGTAAGATATCTTTTATATATGTATTTATTTCGATATGGAAATTAAGCACGTGCGTAGGCGGCGTGTTTTACGATCAAGTTGTAAGAGTAAATAAAAGTTACAGTTTACAGAGGCAATCCTCGTCGATCTACGTATGTATGCTTTTATCAACGTAATTAGCTAAATTTCGTCCTGCCGATTGGCCTCAGTTGACTGCAGTCTTGTAATGATAAGTAGCCTTATCATGTCTATTAAGCAAGGTAGACCGCTGTTGAACTCATGTAGGTGTAAATTTTTGCGAGTGTTTATCTATACTAATATTATAAAGCTGAAGAGTTTGTTTGTTTGAACGCGCTAGTCTCAGGAAATACTGGTTGGAATTGAAAAATTCTTTTTGTGTCGTATAGTCCATTTACCGAGGAAGGTTATAGGCTATATAACATCACGCTACGACGAATAGGAGCGGAGCATAAATGAAAAATGTTCCAAAAACGGGCAAAAATAATCCTTTTTGGGAGCTTCCTTTGCGTGCGCTGCGTAAATGGTTTTAGTTACGCAAATATCATGTATGATGAAATTGTTCCTCTTTAAAAGTTCTAAAAATAGTCCGGGACAGCATATACCCTATGGCTATCTTTTAATATTGTCTCATTATAACCATTTTTAAGGTAATCAAATTTGATCATTTGCGAAAGAGTTTTATCAACCTCTTTACTAATATTATAAAGCTGAAGAGTTCAAAATAAAATCATTTGCATTGTTGAACTACTTTTTTTTTTTTTTTTTTCAATTCTAATCTATTCTTGTATGGTGACTGTTTTGCAATTTTCCTTCTTCTTATGGTATTTATTTGCACCCAAAGATGCGTTAAAATTAGTGTTGAAATGTGGAACTTTCTACGCTCATAACTTCAAACATATTTTTTTCTTAGTTTTTTTGGGTCCATACAAGGCTACATAATGATAAGACAAATAGATATAATTTTTATTCTGAACGTACATCGTCAAACAGTGGAGTAATCGCCAGACTACGTTTGTATGGAAGAATAATCGACTAGAGCAACCTTAAATTTCTATTTTTGCAATCTAATGGCGATAAATATCCGTTACGACCAAACCATTCTTGATTCATTTTTTCGCCTAATCTTTTGTACTGAATATTGAGTCACGTCCTAAAACGAATCTAGCAAAGAAGCGAGTTTTTACTAGACATCTATTAATGGAATCAGTAGACGCCAGTGGTGTAAATTGCTGGGGTCAGGAAAGATCGATTTCGTGATGAAAAGATATGATTCAAATCATCATCAGCCTTTTAATGTTCCCACTGCTAGGAGACAGGCCTCCTCTCTGTGAGAGGGAATGGACCATAATGCAATGATGTCACATGTCTTCGAAATGTTTGGTTCTAGGACTGCCGGTTTCCTCACGATGTTTTCATTCACCGTTTTTAGAGCAGTGATGATAAAATAATTTATAATACAAAGTAATGCGCCTGCCTGCGTTCGAACCCATGACATACGACACGTAAGTCGGGGCCGTTACCACTGAGCCACCACTGTTCTTCATGGAAAGATATAATTAGAGATAATCTACCCATCCGGCAGCAACATAAGCAGACGACATTGTTGCCTTGGCGAGTAGAATCTGGATAAGGTTGGCACAGGGACGTGTGGATTGGCACAAGAAAATTGAGGCCTATGTCCAGCAGTGGGCTAATTCAGGCTGCGTTGATGATGATCCATTGTTTACCATCGATAAAGGAATTAATAAACTGCCTTGCCTGCCTAAACAGATTATTACACTATTCAGTTTGTAAAAAGTTTACGTACGAAAAGACCGCGTGCGCAATTTATACTAGCGGACGCCTCGCGGTTTCTCCCGCGTAGTTCCCGTTCCCGTGGGAATAAGTAGCCTATGTCACCCGGGGATAGTGTAGCTTCCAAACGGTGAAATAATTTTTGAAATCGGTCCAGTAGTTTTGAAGTTTATTCGTTACATACAAAAAAAACAAATCTTTCCTCTTTATAATGTTAGTTTAGATATAAGATGACAACTATTACAACATGGAAGAAAAAGCATTGCCCACCGAAAAAGAAGTATAGTTACATTACTTGAAATTGAACCGATTTTGAAAATTCTTTCGGCATTAGAATGCTACATTATTCCTGAGTGTAATAGGCAATCCAAAAAAAATTGAGATCCTTATTATAATTGCAATAATGTAACCCAAAGTAGCAAAATGTTCTCTGTAAAATTCATTCTTTTGCGTGCGCTGAGAAAACTATTGATGATACATAAAAAATATTATTATTAGGTAGGCAGGGTAGCCAGATGACGGGAGCGAAGCCGCGGAGGCCAGCTAGTACTTCATAAATGCGTGGTCTGTACGATTTAGAAACCAATTTAGTGTTGTGTGATCACTTGCTAACTAAATTTATGTCCCTGCTCCTAATTAGATTTTCTACACATTGTATAGTATAATAATAACTGTTTAGACGAACTCGTGGTTAACATACTAAGAAAAGTAATAAAGCTATTGAAGCGTATCATTGGCAGACTCTCACTGCCATGTTGACAGTACAGCAAAAAAAAACTATCCCACTCTAACACCCGTCGTTTACCTATCCTCGTCCTGCTCACGATAATTTTAAAATAACAAAAAAATGGAGCGGTTCCTGCGTAGCAAAAAACTGCCCACCGTCCCTTATTTTTTATCAACCTGCACTGAGCAGGAAACAATTGAAAGATTTTGTCTTTACACAAAAAGTTTTTTTTTTATACCTGGACAGGACGAAGTTATGATAAATGAAGTATATAACATAGCGTTTTTATTAAAGCATTTTTAACCGTCTTTCGAAAAAGGAGGAGGTTCTATGTTCGACTTCATGTATGTTTTTTTTTTCTTATTTGTGTATTTTCACCGATATCTCCGTCAATTATGGACCGATTTTGAAAATTATTTTTTGTTTGAAAGAGTATGTTCCGAAATAGGATCCCATTTTAATTTGGCGAAGATCTGATGAAGAACTTCGAAGATATACAACAGAACTCTTCAACAAATAACGGCAAATCTCTCGGGACTGCTGCAATCGCATGTCTGTTTATTGTTTATATCATTTCATGACATAACATCACGCCAGTACGCTCTTAAGGGGTAACCAGATCTCTCATTTGATCAGTTTTGTTCAAGTTTCATGATATTCGGGTTATCTATTCTGGCGTTATAGGAAACTTACTAAACAACTTGCGTACCTATTAGGTAGGTACAACTAAAAAGTGGAAAATAAAAAACATTTTTACAAAAAAAAAATACCGACTTCCAAATAAGAAAACTACAAAGTGAAAAATAACTTTATTTTTGGAAGTCGGTGTCCATAACGAAAAAAAATGTTCCTTCGAAAGACACCGACTTAGAAAAATACTAGTTATTTATGCTACAAGTGCGGGAAGTATGTGATTTCCGATGAGTGGTATTTTTATTCACGAGCGAGCGAAGCGAGTGAGTGGATAAATCGACACGAGTCGGAAATCATCTTACGCACGTGTATCATACAACATTTTACTATGCATTGTGCGAGGAAATAAAAAAATGTATCTGAACCAAGCAAGAAATTAATAAAATGGCGCTTATTCAAGGGCGCTCAGCATATCCACAGATTAACTAATAAAAGCTGTCACGTCGTAACGCAAAAAGGCACGAGCAAAATATTCATTCTGCCAAACATATTTAATGAATATTTAAAATTAATTTATTGATCTAAATCTAGAGTAATTAAAAACGCATTAAATGAATTAGTTTTGTTTTACCTTTTATATGAATGATAATATGTACTTAACTAATTTTTAAAACTTTTCTCAAATAATAAAAACTCTATGCGGCGGGCTGACGTTGGAGTTAAAAATTAAAAAAGTACAGGAAAGTAAAAAGCACTAGTAAAAAAAAGTGACACTTTCCGCACAGTTTGGCTGCTTGGAAAACGCTCTTTTCGAGGACATGCATTGTAAAGTTATTTTTCACTTTGTAGTTTTCTTATTTGGAAGTCGGTAATTTTTTTTTTGGAAAAATGTTTTTTTTATATTTTATGTAATATTGACCGCGTCCCTCTGTTGGAAGTATAGAAAAAAACTAATCTACCCTACTCCGATACTATAGTCTTTCTCTTTCACACATGCATTTTTTATCCGAGCACGTAAAGCGATCTATCCTCGTTCTCCCCACAATATTTAAAATACATAAAGAGCCCAGATTTTTTATCCGTAGTTAACTCAACCATTGGTTATTAATACGCTAAACAATGGTTAAAAATTTAGGTAAAACATTTATTCATTATTTTTTAGTCTAACAAATGGATGAATAATTAACTCTCGAATTTATTTGATCATTTGTGATGCTAACAATTTATGAATAAACGCATTTTAGCGAAATTCGAAACCATTCGTTAGCATATTTAATCATTCGAGTTAACTACGGATAAAAAACTGGGTCTTAGAGGTCCCTGTCTAGCAAAAAATAGTCAAGTGCACAATTTTGCCGAACATCCCTTTTTTACGCAACTTCTTCTTGCTCAACAATTGGAACATTTCGTTTTTATACAGGACAATGGTCAGAATTCACAAAAGTTTTTTTTTTGTTTTTACCTGGGCAGGACGAGGCTATGATAAATGTACTAATATATTGTTATTACAAGCTTCTGCCGGCGGCTTCGCTTCGAAAAGTGATTTTTATCCCAAGGGAACATTATACCGGGATGAAAAGTTACCTATGTGCTATGCCACTCTATAATCTATCTCTGCGCCTTTCGTCCGAATCCGTCCACCGATTCTGGCGTGATTGAGTAACAGACATACATCCATCCAAACTTTCGCATTTACAATAATAGTTAGATTAACTTAGATTAACCGATTCTTTGTAACATTGACCGCCTTCTGTTGGGAGTACAGCAAAAAACAATCTATCCTACTCCAACACTATAGTCTTCTCTTTCTAACACATGTATATTTTTTTCGCCCAAGCCCCTTTTCACCACTGACCGATATCGCTAGTTTGTCACGATGCACAGTACCCTTCTTTTTTTGTTTTCGGGGGTTGGCAGAGTACCTGTATTGTGCACCCTTGCGTGGGATCACACGTTTCAAGTAATAATAGTTAAACACATCTTCCAGTACAGGGGATGGCCAATCTTTGTTTGGCGAGCATGCCATTATTCATTTGAAAAAAGTGTGACCATGACATCAAACAAAGAATAATTATCCAAGAGACTTTTTTGCACCCTGGAATTAGCACAGTACCGAGTCGTTAAGTTTACTGATTTATACATATTTATTTAAATGATAGAAAAAGTTTCCACCGTGCCTCGGAAAGCACGTTAAGCCGTTGGTCCCGGCTGTCATTTGAAGATCTTTGACAGTCGTTACGGGTAGTCAGAAGCATGAGATCTGACACCAGTCTTGTCAAGGGGTACCGTGTTACCCAGTTACTGGGTTGTGGAGGTCAGATAGGCAGTCGCTCCATGTAAAACACTGGTACTTAGCTGAATCCGGTAAGACTGGAAGCCGACCCCAATATAGTTGGGAAAAAGGCTTAGGCAGATGATGATAGAAAAAGTTAGTGTCATTTCTGTTGTTGCAAAATAAATGATAAATGAGATTTTTCAATACAAACCCTTCGTAACTAAAGCTCAATTGTTTCTTTGTTCCAAACATCTAGTGCGATTCAGGGCAGCTGTTAGGGTGGCGTTGCAAATTTCGATGTTTCACATCTGCCAGGCATCCCGCAACGACACAATAAAAAAAAACATCCACAACAGGAATTTTTCCAGTATCGTGGGTGCGTTTACAAACATATCTATTTTGTCGCGTGTCACAGGTTCGCCATTCCTGTTCTAGTATACAAAGAAAAGGATAATAAACTGTTACTATCGAAATATTTCCTTTGGTTTTAAACTCATCAACCCTAACCCTCAAGTTGATTTAAATTGCATCGCATGAAATCGCAGCTCAAATGAATCGAGTTGTGTTTCACAAAAATATTTAAATATATGCAAGGATAACATGCAGAGCAAACATACTCGTTTGAACTTTGAAGCGATATATGTATGTACATAAGTAATGTCAATATCGTGACAACAAACAAATAAAAACAAACAATAACGACCCTACCATAACGGAAATTATATTCGTCGTGAATATATGCAGAAAAAAGTATAACCACACTTTTCTATGTGTACTAATTTTATAACGCAAGCTGCAAATACGTGAGGGACACGGAAACTACAAAGAAACATTTCAATGCGATTGAATGGTTTCCAGTAAATAGACCTTGCATAGTGCAGCTGTGCTGAATAACAATCACTGAACCTTGAAATGAAGTTGATAGATGTCCTTGCAAGAGGACTAAGAATAATCTAATACCTTTAATCGAGCAATTCTTGTATATATATAATCTGAATCTCGGCAACGGCTCCAACGATTTTCATGAAATTTAGTATGCAGGGGATGTCGGGATAGCGATAAATCGATCTAGCTAGGTTCCATTTTTAGAAAACGTCGTTTGCTCTTTTTCACCCGAGCAGAGCTCGGTCGCCCAGGTACTCTATAATAATATGTTATGGACGAAGTGATTAATACGGCATTATTCATAATGCCCAGGCAATATGCAATATGCCCAATATGAGTAGGCAATATGATAAAAACTATTGAAATAATTAAATTGACCGAGGTCTTTGAATGATACCCAAATCACAATTATTTTTATTTTAATTACTAGACTAGATTCATAATGCCTGGGCATTATACATAGTGCACTGATTAATTACTTCATCATCATCATATCAGCCGAAAGACGTCCACTGCTGGACATAGGACTCCCCCAAGCGTCGCCACATTGATCGTTCCCGTGCGTCTCGCATCCAGCGGATCCCCGCAACCTTCACCAGGTCATCAGTCTACCTGGTGGGAGGGTTTCAAACGCAACGTCTTCCGATTCGCGGTCGCCACTCCAGAACCATTTTGCCCCATCGGCCATCCGTTCTGCAAGCTATGCGCCCTGCCCACGGCCACTTAAGGGTACTTACACTAGTTGACGGCACGAACTATTTTGTGCGCGGGGTTAATTTTATATCAACCGACAACACGTGCGGAAGAGATAGATGCTGTGATGAGCAGCAGGAAGCTAGTTCGCGTACGAATACACACTTTTGCAAATTTTTAGCGAAATGGATAATGATTTAGGACGAAACCGAGCGCGCGAAATTTTATGAACAGACCTTTGGCAGTCTAGATATCATGAGAAAACGACTAAATCTATCTGTTCAAAATAAAATTATATGAATTGTTGAACTACTAATCTATCCCTGTATGGAAGCCGTTTTGCAATTTTCCGTCTTCTTATGGTATTTATTCGCGCCCAAAAAGGCGTTAAAATTAGTGTCGAAATGTGGAACTTTCGACGCTCATAACTTTAAAATATTAACTTTTTTTACTTGTTCGCTTCCATACAGGGCTAGATAATGATGAGACAAATAGATATCACTTTTTATTTTGAACGTACATCTTCAAACAGAGGAATAATCCCTAGACTACGTTTGTATGGAAGAATTTTTGACTAGTGTAACCTACCTTGCGGATCTCTACAATTACTCGGTCCATGACATATACATATTCACCAATAAAATAACCTGCCTAGCCTTCTTTCAACGTTTTTGGAGTCGGCTTTCACTCTATCCAGATGCAGTTCAACATCAGTATTTTACATGAAACAACTGCCTTTCGGACCTCCATAACCCAGAAGCTGGGCAACATGATATCCCTTGGCAAAACTGGTGATAAGATTACCTGGCTTCTGGCGACCGTAACGACTGCTAGAAAGAAATCTACAAATGACAACCGGAACTAAAGGCCGAAGGAGTCACGGTATGCAGTGGATGGTCAGGGTCACCCATCTACAGAACAAACTCAGAAAACGTTGCTTAAGGCGTATATATTCCCCAATTTTAACGCAGTACTAGCCGTGCGCCCGGTCAGCGCCAGAATATCAATATTGAACCTTCTTTTGGACAGAAAATATTCTTTGATTTACGCTATTCCAGTTATGAAGAAATTCTAGCCATAAAATTTACTGTGTAAAAATATTTTTTAGTTTTATCCAAAGTAGCGAAAAATATTGTGTTGTTAATTTTTTTTTAAAGCATTTCTATAAGTTGCATAAAAAAACATATTTCACAAATAATGTACATGAATCAAAAATAAACATATATTTTTTTCAAACCTTTTAACCTAGCCGTTACTAAGTATGCTTTAGAAAGTAACTGTTTTAGTGCTCTAAAGCGGTGGAAGGCCCTTAACCTTGAAGAACGACCCGTGCGTCTGTTATTTTATTACGTGCCACGAGACCCTCCTTTATATTCACCTAACAAATATAGAACAGTGCATCTTCAAACAAGGATTATGCGCCTTACGTAACGACTGCGCCCGAGTGCGTAACGCGATTGATCAAAACGATGCAATAGGTGGCCTGTTGAGGAACTATAACAATATAATAGATTGACCTTGGTTAACCATTTTCTCTGGCATTGTTAGAAACTTGGTTTATTAAAATGCCCTTTTTTTATGAAGTTGCTTATATATTTCGCTACTCAATGGAAGTTAACTATTTGGCTGGAATTTGGCACTTACCAATAATTTATATTGTTAAAGGTACCAGTTATTTGGACATTAATCTATTTAAATTAATGTTTTATATTCACAAGTCATGCTATATTACAATGTATAAAAGTGTAGCAAATTATACAATACTACTCCAGTTCTCTTTATGCATGTGTGTAATAATACATAGACAAAACAGAGCCCAGCCTATTGTAAATGCACACTGCATTGCATACAATACATGAATACAATGAACATGAATATGTACTGTGTGATACTCTCAAAAACCATGTATTCATTCAGTAAAGAGGCAATACAAGCTAAGTATTTAGATTGTTTAACATTATTATTATTATTTATTATAAATCTATGTTGTTCCACTGCAGGTCAAAAATCTCCCTGCCTCCCTACCACTTACAGGTCCATTGCGATCAGGGGCCAATCCTTGTGACAACAAATTATATTTAAGTTTTTTTTGAGACAAACCAACACATATACAGCCTTATTTATAAAAAAAATAACCATAAGGTTAGCTTAAGCACTGATTAACAGATTCTAAATTCAAATTACGAGGCAAAATATTGTTGTACCTCTATCTAACCCTTTGGAGAATCCAAGCTTGATGTTATGTTTCTTTTAAATTTAAATTTTCTATGTTGTATTTGAATTTAGAATCTGATAATCAGTACTTAAACTAACTGCATGGTTATTTTTTTTTTATAAATAAGACCATAAATCTTTATGACAAAGCAGTATTTGTTAATAATTGTTTCTTGATTTTGTTTATCTAGCAGTAGGATGAAGCAGACTGAATACTTAATTAATACTATAGAGAGATAGTTTGTTTAAATATCTGTAAATGTCACACTGATACTTTGGATCAGATCAGTAGTTTGATTTTTAAAATTGTAGCAATAAATAGGAGGCTACACTATCGTTGAGTGCCATATACTTTTTTTCCCTAAAAATCCACGTTGCTGTAGGATAGCTACAGAAGCGAACATAAAAAACATCAACATAAAAATAATAATGTTAATTTGAACAATACCTATTAAATTTATTGGTATAGTTCAAGTTAAAAAAATATTTTGCTGTCGCTTCAACTTTACCCAGCTGTGTAAACAATGCCTCGTTGACAATGCAAAGCACAAAGCTTTTATACATAAGTCTGACTTACCGGTTCACTCACTGAGTGGGTCTGGACTGAGGCACCATTTACTTCACTCATCTTAGTTTCTGTATCGCTTTCCACTTCAAAAATAACCTTGTAAAGGTCGAGATTCTCTGGCACGTTGGCCTCTATGTTAGCCTCCGGGCGAATTGTAAGTTCCTGGTTTATAAGCGAACTGCGACTCAAAAGAGAGCGCTGGAGAGAGGTCTGCAGGGTTTCTGATATGGCCTAAAATAAAAACATTGTATTAGGCTTATTTAAGAACATTTCCTAGTAAAGGATTGGAGAATGTGAACACAATTCGTTTGAATCAAGCACTGACTGACTGTGTTGTCTACATACTAATAGTATTGGAGAATGTGAACACTATTCATTTGAATCAAGAACTGACTGACTGTGTTGTCTACATACTACCAATCTTTTTTTTTTGTACGCACAATACACCAGCCCATCTTAACTACCCAATCTCTTGGTCGGTCCGAAGTTGGCGACAATGACACTCCGCAGTAGTAAATCTCATACTGAGCATGCCATATCAATATCATGCACATTAATATGCCTATTTTCAACCTGGCCAAAAAGGTTGCAGATAACTGTTAATTGTTCCATGGTAATTATGGCACTATGGGGCTTGTCGTTAGTAGAGTGCACTACAGCTACAACACACAAAAATAACTTAATTATTTCAAGGCATATGATCCTACAGGTATGTATAACAGCTCATTTTCATATCTTGCAGTAAAATCATACATAATAAGCTCTCTGTACACAGGCCTGCTGTTTCGAGAGCATAAAGCATGCATAATTCAAGGTCAGCCCATTAAGAGTTAATGTATGAACAAGAATCAAGTTATAAATGTGATTATAACTTAATATTGCCCCAAATTATTTTATTATCTAAGAAGCCATTGGAAGATAAGAATGTTGTTATGTTGATAACACAATACTTATCAGTCAAATGACCCTATCAGTATTGGTAATGCACTACTAATGTTTTCAGAATTCTAAAACATAAACAAATTAATTGTTAGTTACCTATATTTAGAAACAGGTTTTCCTCTTGGTTGGTACATATAACTTAATATTCCCAGCAGGACAAGAGAACAAACAAAAAACTCGTTGATATGCAGTTATATTATGTATGTAAATAATGGACAAAGCGAGACTTGCCTGCCGACGCGACTGCAAGTCTGTTAACCAAACAGTCGTGTTGTTGCGTTATCTCCAGCTTCAATTATACTTTAAAGTGCATTCTTGCATGCGAAACGATGAAAAATCAAGTAAAACTAACATTGTGCACTTACGTCGCTCAAAATGTCTTCCAATCCGACTCCAACATTAGAGCTGAATACGGGCGTCGGGCTCGATGTTCTGGACGAATCACTGTAATACGGCTCTATTTCTTCCGCTGGGACCATAACATCTCTTGTTACATATTCATTAAACTCCATACCTGGATTCTGTTGAGAAACATTCACAAAAAACTATTTATTTCACAAACACTGCTGCATTATGCGATTTGACTCGTGCATGAAAACACAATGTTATTATACATATCACAACACAAACTAACACGACCTTACCCATTGAATTTTAGGTTCTCTTGCGAGAACAAAACATTGTGACAATCGATTATTTTATAATTTATTTTTATAGAATTGCGGTAGGTATTTATGTACCGATAGATGAATTGATTGAAGAAAACAAAACGTCAATTTAAAAATGTCAGCCGAATAATAATTCCGTTCCACGTAAGTTTAATTTTTATAGAAACCCGTTTTTACAATAGAAGAATATTTTATATTATGTTTTACCGTAACGGTAAATATTTTTTTCTACACATTTACTTGTTAATGGCACCCCATTACCCCACTGAACGATATCAAATGTATTTCGTTTGTACCTGTCGTTAGGGTGGCGGGCAGCCCCCATCTATTTAATATATTGTATTTATAATATCAGACCCTTTAGGGTATATATGTTCTGTGATCAGACTGGTCGCGAGGCATCCCCCACGATGAATTACGGAGCCCAGGGGACGAAAAAAAAATCGCATGTCAATTTTCACAATAATTATAAATTTTATGTTGATGAATATTTGTTTATTTTTTCGAGTAAGTGTGATGAAGAATGTCTTTTGATACACATTTGTTATTTCAGTCTTTCGGCTTTCATTCAGCCCCGGTTGCAATTAAAACTTTACGTAAGTACGTACTTGCATCAAAATGTACAAATACCATGACAAGGTAGACGATTTAACAATAAATTTGAAACTAACTGAAAATTTGAGTCATACCTCATTGTCCAGAGTGAAATATATTACGCGAGACATTATCTGCGCTGGCGGCGATTGACTGAATGGAATGACTGCACCAGAATCAAAAAATGCACTGGCCGTAGGGCGCAGCAATAAACTGGGGCCAGTTGGCCTGGGGGTGCGTGGTCTTTGTCTCTTTGATAATGTGTTTCGAGAGAAAAAAACCAGCCAAGTGCGAGTCGGAGTCGCGCGCAAATCACCGCAACAAATGGTTCATAGGCAACGTTGACCTGAAATCGATTAATTGATCGGTTTCAAATCGATTTGGAACATAGCATCCATCGATTCACTGAATCGATTCATAAAAATTGGATTGGACCGATTCAAAATTTTATACCATTCCCCCTCTAAAAAGCTTGTTTTATTCACTGAAAACCACTTCGGTCACTGGCCCCTGAAACACAGATGCTGTTACCTAGCTTAGCTTCAATTTATAAAAAATGTGATTTTTCAATTTTTTTGTAAATTTTGAAGGTAATAAAACATTTATTTATTATTATTCCTTGTGCTTTTCGCTTAAATCTTTCTTTTTCTCGTAGTCATGGTATAAAATATAGTATGCAACTCTTGAATAAAACGGATTTATATCGAGGGCCATGAATCACTCGCGTCGCTCAGGATTCTAACACTTGAATCACTCGCTATGCTCGTGATTAAACCATCATGAATCACTCCCTACGGTCGTGATTCAGTTGATAGAATCCTTTACTTGTTCGTGATTCATCTATGGCCCTCGCTTTAAAACCGTCCTTTATTCACTAGTTGCATAATATACTATTATACCGTTCCCCCTCTAAAGAGCTTATTTTATTCACTGAAAACAGTGAATAAAAAGCACTTTTACTCATTGTTTTGGTGTTTGAATTTAGAACACACCAATATATATTCGACGTCCATCTCAAAACTATACAACCTCCTTGCGCATAAAATATTCGATACAAACTGCTTGTGCAAAGAATATTCGACTTTCAAACTTTCTTCATCGATTTAATTTTCAATTTGTTAATATTTAGGATTTCAATAATGATTTTCATGATTTTGATTTTAGTCTGGGATGTTTAGTGAATACTTATTTGGATTGTAATTCTAATATTAATTGCATTGGTGTTTAATTAATTATAATTATGTAACGTAACGGAGGTGGTCACTGGCTCCTGAAACACAGATACTGGTACCTAGCTCAGATTCAATTTACAAAAAATGTAAAACCTGAGTTTTCAAATTTAGAAGGTAATAAAACATTTATTTATTATTCCTTGTGCTTTTCGCTTAAATCTTTCTTTTTCTCGTAGTCATGGAATAAAATATAGTATGCAACTCTTGAATAAAACGGATTTATATCGAGGGCCATGAATCACTCGCGTCGCTCAGGATTCTAACACTTGAATCACTCGCTATGCTCGTGATTCAATCATCATGAATCACTCCCTACGGTCGTGTTTCAGTTGGTAGAATATTTTACTTGTTCGTGATTCATCTATGGCCCTCGCTTTAAAACCGTCCTTTATTCACTAGTTGCATAATATACTATTGTGCTAAAGTTGTTACTGGTTGCAGTAGCTAAGCTTATTTATTTTTCTTTTTTGCTATTGTCTGACGCAAATATACACTGACCTCTAACATAAAATAATAGAGGTCAGTGCAAATATAGCTGATCGGATGATCGACTAAGTGCCTTTCCACACGCTCCGGTTGCCGGGTAAGCTTACTTCATTCGGTCGACTTGGTGGTCTGTGTGATTGGATTGTAGATTTCCTAAGAGATCGGTCCATTCGAGTGGTTATCGATGGCTGCTGATATTTATGGTGGGGTCCCTCAGCCCTCAGAGGTCGGTACTCCCAGCAACATTATTCTTGCTGCACATTAACGATCTGATAAAACCTTTGGGTATGCAGACGACATCACTGTTAGTGAGAGATACTAGTCCAACGCACGGGGACCACAGATCCAGACTTAAGGACAGACCGTAAGGCCATGGTAGAGCATTTGAACCTGTTCTTGCAGGCAGTATCTGAATGGGGCGATGCCAATCTGCTGAGATTTAATGCTGTTAAAACCCAAGCATGTCCTTTTTTCGATAAACAGAACCAATTTCACCCGGCTCCAACTTTCCGAGACGTGACTGTGACCGTGAAGGTACTGGACACGGCACTATCGAGGCCGTACAATATTATTCTTATTGTCGCTGGCAAAAATGCTGTCACGACATGTCATTGTAAAATAGAATTCTGTCTGTAGTTTTTACATTATTAAAAGAGCTGATTAATATTTACTTATGGGTTTATCATTGAAATACACCATCAGACCGTGCCATTAACGGACCATCTTGAGCTTCTTATCGATACATTGACATCGACTCCAATTTTGGCCCATACATTGAGGAAAAAGCTCAGCTGGCTGCCAAAAAGTTTGGGATCCTTGCAAAGGCAGAAGGATACGTAGTATCTCTAAGTAGTCTGTGGCAGAAGGTAGAAACATGCAATGCAAAGGCGACAACCAAAATTTCGAGATTTACTACATCTGCTAATCTGATTTAGAAAATAGAATCAAGATGTTTGGTTCCGAAATAGACCATACAACTGTTTACAAGATCGTATTTGGTTTGGATTAGATTTCCGAACGTATCGTATTCGTATGTCAATGACAACGTTTGGGCGTCCGTTTATAACGTCATGTCATGTTTGTAATTTTGAAAATATTTACTTGTGCTTCGTATTAAAATTGAAAAGATTCGTTTCATAGTCGGTAACAGTGATAATAATGGAGAATTCTATGAGTGAGACTGAAGCTCATCAATCTTTTCGGTCCCCACCGAGAAGAAGACGCTCAACTTTCTTTGAAAGAAGAGATTCAATAGGTCTGCTGATATTTTTGCATTTTATTTGAATTTGTGCAATTATCCCATTATTTTTTGAGTTTAACTTACTTTAACATCTCCTTGAGGATTGAGTTGAATGATTTATAATCGAAATTCTCCTTTCAGTACCTCATACAATGTCCGAAAATGTTAACCCAAATAAGAAAGAGCCAGATGTGAATGAGAGACGCTCCGAGGATATGACGAGGTATGAAAACGATTTCCATAGCTAGAAATGACTATATAATGCCATTCTCAACATACAATGTTTACTAACAAACGAAAACATTAGATTATTTTGGGTTATCACCATGAAACTATTATGAAAATATGATTTTACCTATAAAGCCCAACAGATTGCAATATTTTTTATTGTTTTTAAATGAGAAATCTATACAATACAATTTAGAACACCTCAATAATTAATTAAAAACAAAGATGAGAATCACCAGAGGATATTTAAGTTTCTATCACTGCCAACCCAACGAATTTCAGACTAGACATCCTGGATGGCAAATAATTGGTTGTTTTTTTGACAACATGTTGAAATTTAGAAGAGCTTTAACCATAATTCATAGTAATTGAGCATCATTTTAATTTAGTTTTATTATTGAATAGGGTTTTACATCACATGTGGCTTATTTGTAACCTAGCCCAATATACAAAATTCTCTCTACTCAACAATAAATGTTTTGCAGTAATAAAATGTTGTACATTGATTTAACAGAGGTAATGCAGATGAAAGATAGTTCTAACTATCTTTCATCTGCATTAACTCTGTTCACACATTGAACATAAAATATCCCAGGTCCTAGAAGATTAGATTATTCCCTGCTGTCAGATGATTGAGCTGTCAGGAGATGGCAGTGCTTTGTTAGTAATTGTACCTTAATCTTGCCAAGAATATAGATAACTAGCTAGCCCCCGCGGCTTCACTCACGTCAACTGGCTACCTACCTACCCTACTTACCTCTCTACCTGCCCTACTCTTCCTATCTACTTACCTAACAACCTACTTATAGTCCTCGCCACCCTGGAGTTGGCTACAATGGCTGTGCAGTAGTAAATCTCATACAAAAACAGCACCATTTCGTGTCTCGCGCATCCAGTAAACCAACTTCAGGGCGGCCAAGAAGTTTGGCGAGGACTATACCCTACATATCTACCTTCTCTATCCTACCCTATCCTGACCAACAATGTTTTTTTTTCATCCTAGTAGTGTATGTCCTTCCTCAATATGCCATCTATCTCCTTGCCAAATTTTATTGAATGCCGTTTAGTGGTTTAGGTGTGAAAAGATAACAGACAGGCAGAGTTACTTTCAAGTTTATAATATTTTAGTATGGATTACTAATGTCTAATGTGAATGTGTCACAAAATTGATCATTGTTATTGTGATAATGTTTCAGATATCATCAGAAACTCTTGGCAGAGAAAGAGATGTGGAAGAAGGAGGTAAATGAGAGGCGAAACAAATATCATGATCTCAGACAGTTAGTATTCATTTTATTTAACCCTTAAGGTTGCCCTAGTCGATCATTCTTCCATACAAATGTAGTCTGGCAATTGCTTCACTGTTTGACCATGTACGTTCAAAATAAAAAAACAATATCAATTTGAGTCATCATTATCTAAGCCCTGTATGGAAACAAAAAAGTAAAAAAATAAATAATTTGAAAGTTATGAGCGTCGAAAGTGCCATATTTCAACACTAATATTAACCCATCTTTGGGCGGAAATAAATGCCATAAGAAGGAAAATTTCAAAACGGCCTCCATACAGGGATAGATAAGTAATTCAACAATGCAAATAATTTTATTTTGGAAATATACATATCCATATTACCAAAGGTCTGTTTATAAAATTTCGCGCGTTCTTTTTCGTCCTAAATATTATCCATTTCGCTACAAATTTGCAAAAGTGTATATTCGTACGCGATCTAGCTTCTTACTGCTCATTACAGCATCTCTCTTTCGCACGCGTTGTCGGATGATATAGCATGCATTTTAACACCGCACACAAAATAGTTCGTGCCGTCGACTAGGGCAACCTTAAACAAAATGTGACTAAGGCGCAGGCCACACAGAAATGGCGTCGGGCGCGGACATGGTACGGGCGACTTCCTATTCCATTCAAATTTAAAACAAAATACATAGAAATAAAGTGCAATTTAGGACACACGGTATTTTGTTGCTCGGACGTGGTTATGACGACCATGTCCGCGCCCGACGCTTTTTCTATGTGGCCTGCTCCTAAAACAACTAGCATTTTCCAATTTCAGAACCAAACCTTAAAATTCTCATTGCAGGGTTTTCGCAACTTGAGTGACTAGAAAAAAATACTGCGTCTTTATTTTATTCAGCCTATTGTAGATCACAGTTGAATATGGGTATCATCCCAGATAATTAGTCATCCTAATTCCCAATTATTTCTTACAGGCAATATCAGATGGCAGTAAAAGCACCCAGCAGATCAAGAATGTCCTACTCAGCCCTATCAAATGAAGACATAGAATTCCTCAAAGGCAAACCTAACCTGTCCAAACTCGTTGATAGTCAACAAAAGCTCCACAAATCTGTATTACAGACAAGAACATTGTACCGAAGGGCAAACGAACTTGAAGAAGTAATATTGACACAAAGCGAAAACATTGTCAGCATGGTCACAGATTACATATTAGAGAATAGTACTGTTGCGCCAGTAGAATGACCTGTAATATAAATCTCGGAGTTGTACATAGTATGTAGTTGGTTAAATGTAACATGTAATGGATTAAATTGATTTTAGGTTTACTGTCTACAAAAGGGCTTGTCAATGTTGTATTACTACAGCTGCATACCTATCACTGTATATTAGTTAAAATCACATATAATATAATACTAGCATGCTGATTATTGGAACGAAGTTCCTTATCGCGCGTTGCGAAAGGGGGCTAGACGGAAAAAAATCTAACAAAAAGTTGTAACGACACTTTTTGCTATAGTTTTAAGTCGTGCGGCGTGCGCGTGTTTCGTGCGTGTTCTAACCTATACGCTGTTGTGTTTACGAAGTCGAGAGAGTATATATGTTTGTATATATATACATATATATATATGTGTATATACATACATATATGTATATACACACATATATATATACTAAAGAACTTCGTTCCATCCGGGTGTCCCTTGACACCTCTCAAGTTTTTTATTATAAGTTCTTCGATCGCGTTCGGTTCCGTTCCATGGCTATAGACGGTGTTAATAGCGAATTGCAAGTAAAAGGGTTTTCTCGGTTCGTGACAATTTTTTCTTTAAATGCAGGGACGATTAGTGTTATAGTATATTTTGCACATTTTTAACTTTTCATTGTAACAAAATGAGATATAATGCTAATTTAACAAATCAAGTGGCGTGCCTCAGAAATTTAAAACCCCGCCATCTATTGGTATCAATTTTAAATGATCCGTTCAAATAATCTTTGAAAGGTGAACAAAGTTATGGCATATTGGGCTAAGAGCCCAATATGCCATAATTTTGTACTATAGACAGTTGATTAAACAAGAACATACAATTTTTATGATCAATTCTAGAAAATGTTAATTTTACACACAATTCAATAATAAATCGATGCATATCGCGCCATCTAGTGATATTTATTTGAACCAAATTTTCTTTGTTAGTGCTGGGTTTAAAATATATGTTTCATCCAAACCAAACAATACTTATGTGAAAACCTAATACATGTAAGAGAGTAGAACTATGCTTAATAATAAATATGAATAACAATGCTACCTTTGTTGCCATATTTAAGAGTGGCAATATTTAATCTAGGTTATTTATAGTATCAAGCTGTTCATGTATCAACAGATATTAATTGTAAATGTAAATAATATCATTAACTGTGTAAATATTTTTTTAATGCATGTATTTGTATATTATTTTATATTATATCCAGTAATGATATAGAAAGAAAACAAAGACATACTTTTTAAATAATGAATAACAATTTATTTCATTGTAACTTACATTTCATTCATGATTTGATACATAAATTCGATTCAAAGAAATCAACATTAAATCAACATAAATTATTTCATTCATACAAATATAAGAATTAAGATTGTACATTGAATATGTATGAAGCAATCCATTGCATACGAAATGCTTTGATAGAAAATTAAGTATAAATTGCTTCGATCAATAATATACTAGACTAGATAAACTATCCCATACAAAACTTCTCTTTAAAACTGACGCCAATTGTGTTTAGATAATTCTAAGAATTCTAGTTGAAATAAATATACATTAATGCAAATTCAACCTTAAATGCAATGTTCAAAGTTCATTCACAAGACTATGTACAAATGTAAATAAAAAAATTATGAACTTGCTTCGCTGCTCAACATACATAAAAACAAATTTAGTCATACACTCATGATTTAAAGTCTAAATTACAAAGTTCCAGAACAGTCGATGTTTGTTACAATAGTAGACACGTTGTTGACGAAAACGTTGGTCAAACAATCATAATATTTGGTAATTGATTCATATTTACTATTTACTTTGGTGTTTACTTTGTGAAAAACACTTAATGATTTAAATTTACCGAAAAAAAGATATTCCTTGTTACGGTAGTTATTTCATTGCACAATTGCGGCATTTTTAACGTCTTAATAACGTACTAATTTGAAATAAGACCACAACCGTATTTGTGGCCATATTTTTTCGGCCCGATTTTGAAGCGCTGACCGGGCTATTCGGGATATAGTGTATTATTGATCAAAGATAAATTGCAAATCCATTTCATATAAACCTAATAAAGTTCAATATTTCATTTCCCATACATTTAATCATCATAATAATATCTTATCTACTCAATGGTAAAAATTCATTAATTATTTCATATTAATAAGGCACACAATGGATCACTTCCAATAAAATTGAGCTGTTTCTGGCAGTGGAGGTTTGTTCATAATCTGAGCGGCATTTCAACATACTGTAGAACTTAGAATATATTTCATTTTGTTAGGCGACTGGTACTTATGAATGAGAATTATAATTATCGACAGTTTCGGTAGTAACATTGCCACTAGTAGTTACAGATTTTATCTTAAATACCAACACATGGAAGCCTGGGCGTACCTCGCATACAGGATCGATGGTTGTAAGCCCATACATTTTTGCACCCATAGTCGGGCGTACCTAGCATACAGGATCGATGGTTGTAAGCCCATACATTTTTGCACCCATAGTCGTACTTCGGGTTTTTTTTATTACTCCTGCAGAAGGTTCAGAAAAGAGAACGCAGATTGCATATAAGTTTTTTTTTATATTCGTTTTCCCGATTGAGGGAGGGGCATGTTGTTCCACCGTGGGCACGTCCATGCTTTTGTATAATGGTGGCTTTCATAAGAATTTAAAATGATTTTTTCTTTTTAATAGTGAAGCCTGGCGAGTTATATTTTTTATTCAAATCTTGTACAGATGTGATCAATTTTGGGGACCTACTGAAAGTTAAGATTTTTTAAAAATTAATTTCTACTAGTGGCTCTGTTTAGAAATACTTAGAAGAATATAGACATCACAGTTAAAACTATCCGAGACATCTTCAACATAATATTGCATTGAATTATATTTGCATGAATCCAACAGGATTTCTGTACTATAAACGCTTTAATAAATTCTAACGCAGCTTAAATATGGACGAAAATAAGTTATTACAACTTAAACGAAAATATAATACATAATATTAAAAACTCGAATACTCATTTACACTGAAATACACAACACTCTTAAGATGTTCCAAATGTCTTATTTCTAGATACAAAATTATTAAAATTTTAACTTTACTTTGATTCACACTTGTGTCCATACTTTGGATTTTTACTTCAATACAACATTTTAATTGAATTGGATTTGAATAAGTATGGCTTTGTTTCCCTGGGGAAATAAAGTCTTCACGGAAACGCAGCAATACGCAACCCTATTTCTCGAATCAGTGTGAACCAATCCTTATTGTGAACAAATTTATTTTTCACCGAATCCTTTTTTAATGGCTGCAAGCCTCTTTCAACAAACATGCCTTGCACTCTCTAAGCCAATATCATATCAAGCATACACTACACCAGCAGCCTAATTGCGTAAGTATATTGTCCAAAGCAAAAGAATCGATTCTTTCCCAAAACCGACTTTACGTATTGCATATTGATACGTAAAGTCGTTTTTGGGAAGGAATCGATTCTTTTGCTTTGGATAATATACTTACGCAATTCGGCTGCAGTAGTTTATACATCTCTTCAATTATAATTATAACATATAATGCTGATTTAAACTGAGAATATTACTGTCCTATAATATCGAGGATAAATACGTCTATTTGAAATTATTCAGGGCAGGAAAGGACTAGATTATATACAAAATTTTCCTGGTCAATTAAACCTAAATAATTCCGAATGGTTGAGATATGCTTACAACAAACTTTTTCTCTCCGATGATCCAACCTTTATTTAAATACTAGATATTGTGATTGACACTGACATATTGGGTCTTTTTTTGCGATTTACACTTCACGCAACATGTAAGAAGACTTTCGTTATAAATTTACACTTCGAGCCCTAATAATGTATACAGTTTTACTCGTCAATCTTAAGAGTGTACTAAAGGAACTTTTACAGAAGTATATTACACTGTACAGTAATATCTACGAGACTCAACTCAAATGTTTTGTGTGAAAACTTCGTCTTGTCTGTAGTTTCTTTTCTTTGGCAGTCTTGTATTCGCGGCGGCATGGACTGCTCCTTAAATCTAATATCGTGTTCACTTTCTCAACTATTTCTTTAGCCATGTCGTGTTCACATTCAAAGTCGTGGAGCTTGTAGTTAGCGTTCGGCTGAAACATTACGGAGTTACCTAGAAATATCAAAGTTTTATTAAAATATTTTCCTCTCAGTTTGAAAGTAAATTCCCTATTTGTTAGTGTCTGTCCTGTAAAGGATAATGGGCAAAAATGTATGGAACTTAGTCCAAGAGCACTGATGATACTTGTGGGAAACTAAAGTACGTACTTGTCATATATGATTCTGGCAAAAGATTATCAAAATCCATCCTAGGATTTTTTTTATTTGGTCATGTTGACCTGAATACAAGAAATATGAAGCTTCATCGAAGTGTCCATAATGGTGCGTGAAAAGGCCGTTTACTGCGGAGAGTCAGAGCACGCGCGCTCTGCAAAAACGTCCCGCCCTGTCTTCGCACCACCACCCAACACTAAAATATGACATTACGTTGACAAGTCTAAAGGATCCCCGGACGGATTTTGATAATCTTTTGTCAGAATTATGTACTTTTATTTCCCACAAGTCTCATCAGTGGAGGCTCTTGGACCACTATTGCCCATTGTCCTTAGAGACCGGTCGTCAAAATTTTGAATCCGAACAATCGACTTCTCTCGATTAGTACAAACAACCGTTCAGAGCATGCCTGGTCATACTTGATCATCTTCACTCCAGAGAGCCATCTTATAAACTATAGACTCTCTTAATTTATTTTTTAAAGTAATTACCTGCACTACTTCTATCACCATAGGCGGCATTATGACTAGGTGAGTAAACTATCCTAAAGGTGGTCCTGTTCCCTCTCGACTCCAGAATCTGACACCAAGCCACCGAGTCTATGCTGTGTAGGAAGTACTTCGATCTTGACTGCACATGGAAAGAATGTGAAAAACGTTTTAAAAACATCTCCTTCTGGAATTTGACACAGTTGGGTAATTCGACAATATGAATAAAAGAAGTTGTAATACAGTTGTGATTGGCCACCTCAATATTGTTCCAAGATAAGCCATCTCGTATCGAATAGCGGTAGTAATCTGCTCGAATGTTTGTGTCGCCGAAGTCTTTCTCAGCTGAACATTCTGGAATGTTCTAGTCACGTCGAGAACCATCTCGAAATCTCCTCGAATGTCTGTCTCGGCCGATTATTCTAGAACGTTCTCGACATATCTAGAACGTTCTCGACATATCTAGAACAGTATGGAACCTTCCAGAAACATCTTCCGTGCTATATATGGGCGGTCGTCTTCGTCATGGAATGGGACAGTTTCGATTTGGAAGCGATACAGAGCGAATGCTGAATGCCCATGTTACACCCACTCCTATCAAGGTCGGAGACTCTACACTCGAAGTTGTGGACGACTATGTCTACCTGGGACAAACGATCCAGTTGGGTAGGGCCAACTTCGAGAAAGAGGTCAACCGTCGAATCCGACTCGGCTGGGCAGCGTTCGGGAAGTTGCCCGGTGTCTTCTCTCACAGTGTGTCAAGACAAAAGTCTATGACCAGTGTGTGTTGCCAGTGATGACATATGGCTCTGAGACGTGGTCGCTTACAATGGGCCTTATCAGAAAGCTTACAGTCACTCAAAGGGCAATGGAGAGGGCTATGCTCGGCGTTTCCTTGCGTGATCGAATCAGAAATGTTGAGATCCGTAAGAGAACCAGGGTTACCGACATAGCCCGAAGAATTGCCAAACTTAAGTGGCAGTGGGCAGGGCACATTGCTCGCAGAACGGATGGCCGATGGGGTAGAAAGGTTCTGGAGTGGCGACCGCGAACCGGAAGACGTTGCGTTGGAAGGCCTCCCACCAGGTGGACCGATGACCTGGTGAAGGTTGCAGAATTCCGCTGGTTGCGGGACGCACGGGACCGGTCAATGTGGCGACGCTTGGGGGCTGCGTATGTCCAGCAGTGGACGTCTTTCGGCTGATATGATGATGATGATGATGACAGAGCGAACGAAAAGGAAATAGTGCGAAGTAATAAAATTGTTTAAGAAGTGTTACATTAATGTAGTCTGATTAATTAAATAATTTTGCTGTTTAAATATTTTATCCCTGAACTCCAGCTCGTTACAAATTGGTATCAGAAGTACGAACTAAATTATGCCAGTTGTACCGAAAGAAGAAACGTAGGGGTTGCGCACCAGGAAACAGTGTCAGCAAGATTTTGACCAGAGACACTTTGGACGCGATCCCTCACCGTCGTCAAGCTGACAACGAGACTCCGCGGATGTAGCCGAATCGCCGGTGACCCCTGACCTCGCCGCTCTTATGGTTTTTATGAGGGAGCAGGCCCGTCGCTTATAATAGCAGTTGCAGCGCGAGAAGACAAGGAGGAGCAGATTCGCCGCCATAAGGAGTAGGCATGCCGTCAGGAGAAGCAGGCTCGCCGTAGGGAGGGGCGGGCTCACCGTCAGGAAGAGGAAAGTTCAGGAGTTCATATGGGCATTAAGAGGACTCATATCAAGACCCGAGAACAATTTTGCTGCACTTCACAAAATGGCCGCACGTATTTTCAATCCCTAATCAAGAAGCCTCTACGCTGGCTGATAAGTTAGTTCGCGAAGTCTTTTGTCGGTTCCCTTGGAATTCCAGTGGTCAAGGTCGGTATTACGAGTGTGAAGTGTTCAATGAGACCCGTCGAGTGAAGGGCAAAACCAGAACTACTGCTTATCATCCGCAATCAGACGAGACCGTAGATCGATTCAAACAATCACTGGAGAGACATGTGACGAAGATCCCATCAAAAACATAACATGTAAATAACACAAGTCTCGCGGCGCAGTTCTTCTAACGAAAAAACCGGCCAAGTGGGAGTCGGACTCGCGCACGAAGGGTTCCGTACCATTATCGCAAAAAACGGCAAAAAAAAGCACGTTTGTTGTATGGGAGCCCCCCTTAATTCATTTTATTTAAATTTAATCATTACTATTTTTTTAAAGTGAATATACAACTAAATATTCTGTAAATATTTCAAGCGTCTACCTGTTTCCGTTATTAATATTGAGCAAAAAACAGCAAAAAAAAACCAGTTTGTTGTATGGGAGCCCCCCCCTCAATTTATTTTATTTTAATTTAATAATTATTATTTTTTGAAGTGAATATACAACTAAATATTCCGTGAATATTTCAAGCGTCTATCTGTTGCCGTTATTAATATCGAGCAAAAAACGGCAAAAAAATCACTTTTGTTGTATGGAAGCCCCCCTTAAATATGTATTTATATAATCCGCTTCTTACGCCCCAAGTTACGAGTTCAAACGCAGCAAGCACCAATGTGACTTTTTCAAAGTTGTGTCCCCTGTCCAGCCCCTACTAAAGGATGATTTCCGGGATAAAAGCTATCCTAAGTCCTTCCCAGGGTCTCAAACTATCTCCATACCAAATTTCTTCTAAATCGGTTCAGCGGTTTAAGCGTGAAAAGGTAACAGACAGACAGACAGAGTTATTATCGCATTTATAATAAAAGTATGGATATATGAGATTGGGCCTAACACATTCGACTATTTCTCTTGGCATATCGCAGTTCAGTTCTTGAAAGTACAACAGTTACACCTTTGCCTGCAGAATTAATCACCGATATCCCACCTGAGTCTCCACGCAGTGTAACAGATTATGCGAATGAACTACGGAACAGGATGAATGATGTATATGAGCACATCAGAAGATTTCTGAGAAGATGAAGACCAGCAACGATCGGAAGGCGAACAATAGGGGCTTTGATAAAGGGTCCCTGGTATGGTTACATAACCCGGTACGCAGCAAAGAAAAATCGCCTAAATTGCAAGCAATATAGGGTGGTATATCGCATAATTACCAAGATAAATGACGTCGCCTACCGAATTTAAAAGGAGCCACGAGGTGTACCAAAAGATGTTCATTGGATCGATATGCCCGTTATCATGGGTCTAACAATGCTCATACACTATCCTAGTACTAATCTATAGATTCAAAATAGCTCTACATAAAAATAATAATATATTTTTCTTCCAACTATGCTTTAATTTCATCACAATCACACTAAAAACTCAGTACAAAGCGAGTCTTTAATGCTCTAGAGCAATAAAAATGTATGAAATCTCATTATTGCACAGTTTTTTTTTTAGTAGCACCAAAAGGTGCCAATCTCAATGGATTAGCTCTATTCAGCCAGCCGATATCAATACTTTTTTTTTACGTACGTATTATTCGTTTCTATCCTACTTGTTCTAAATTTAAAAAATGATTGCTGCTAACTCTGATTTCAAAATGAAAGAAATTTAAAAAAGTGATTTATCTACTATTCCTATAGGTAATAGTTTATATAGGTAGGTATAGGTTTCTGATTAAGAGATTATTAATAATTTCTCCAGCAAAACAGTAAACTAAACTAGGTATTTAATTTTAATGATCAGGATAAAACGTCTATGGTAGGTACATACCTAGGCACATGGCCGTTTTCACTAGCAGCAAAATTAATGCCTCAAAGTTAATTATCTGGATATATCTGGTTTTGGTCAGCCAGTTCGCGAATATGTATCCTCCGACTGCACAGCATGATGTTTTTCTTGTTTACGTCTTTTTAGTTCGCTTTTTAAGTAGTCGAGATTTTGATTTTTGTCATCTTTTTTTAGAATTAGGTACATTAAACATATAAGTATTATATATTTTTGAAATCACCTCTTTAAACCTTTATTTTGATACCACACGGTATGGAAGAAAAAAAAATTCCCTCACAAAATGGCGCCCAACATCCGCCATTTTTTTCTTTAACAATTTTAATGTAGCCAGTGACACTCGCAGGGTTAAGACGAATCGATTGACGTAAGAATTATCAAACTCGACCAACGCGTTTGGTCTCTAGAACGCCATATAGGAACAAACATACATACATAGACTGATAAACACATTACGCTCTTTCAGCAGTCGGGTAAAAAGCGTGCTGTTTGAATTTTGGCATACGTTTAGGTTTGTTCCTTGTTATAGTGAAAACGGACATTACTTTCAACAAATTGTACTTTTCCGTCCATGCGTCGACATAAAAGTTCGCATATTTAAAGTGATACCTGTTACTTAATGGGCGGGAAAGATCGTTAAGACTTGGGACACCGTACTAGCTCAGTCTTCTTCTTCATCTTCGCGCTTAAACTTTATAGAGATAACACACTCAGTGGAAGGCCTCCTGTAAGTTGGACTGGAGAATGCCGAGGGAATCCGCTAGATGCGAGAAGCACAAGACCGATCCCTGTTGCGAGACGCTTACAGGAAGCCTATATAGCCCACGCCCAGCAATGGATGTCTTTCGGCTAATGAACAAACAGTCATCATCATCTGCCTAGCCTTTTTTCCAACTATATTGGGGTCGGCTTCCAGTCTTACCGGATTCAGCTAAGTACCAGTGTTTTACATGGAGCGACTGCCTATCTGACCTCCACAACCCAGTAACTGGGTAACACGGTACCCCTTGGCAAGACTGTTGTCAGATCTCAAGTTTCTGACTACCCACAACGACTGTCAAAGATCTTCAAATGACAGCCGGGACCAACGGCTTAAAATGCTTTCCGAGGCATGGAGGAAACTCGGTATGTTGAGATGGTCACCCATCCACGGACCGACCTCGTCAAGCGTTGCTTAACCTTTATGATCGACCCATGCGGCTGTTATTATTTAGCCACGAGCTCCTCCTAATGAACAAACAGTATCTTACCCAAAAAGCGTGTTTATGCGTGACTAGAGGCTCCACCTCTATCCTGTCGAGTGAGATGCCGAGTTGTACTGACGTATTCGTCCTCACTTTGCGCAGTAATTGCACCTTGTATGCTTTGTACTGAGGTGCCTCGGTAGCCATTATATGGGACTGCATCTTGCCTAGGTCTGTTTCTCCACTACCTGCAATAGAGAAACAATATATATTAAGCAGAGCAGGAATGATATTAGCAGCTACACATTTAGACTCAGTTTTTTTTTAGTCCATGGCATAGAATTTAAAATGTATAGGGTTGGAAAGAGATTAATGACATTCAAGATTTTTAGACAGTATAACTAACATCTTAGAGCAGAGGTATTTGAGCAACCATATTCAGGGCGAAAAGTTGATAGCTGTGAGATTTGACTTTTTAAGTTAGTTTTGCGTAAAGAATTACCCAAAAGAAAATTAGCCGCACGGATAATCAAAAAAAAAATTGTCGTTTTTCGAAATCTAAAAAAGGACCCCTGACCAGAGGGCACCTATCTAAAACTTTTCATATATATTCTGGGTGTTCTCTCAGCAGGCTCCACCTACTCCGCTATCAACTTTTTGGCCTGAATATGGTTGCTCAAATACTTTATGAGCTCCTCCTCTATAACTGAAGATCAAGGAAAACCTATAGCTGTGTTACATAACATAAAATTACCTTCATTTAAAGCTTTTAATGCTATTAAAACCGCTTCTGATGTTGAACTTCCTCCTGTGTTGTGCCTGGATGGATTCTGATGACTTTGACCAGAGTCTGTCACTTTTGAGAACACATGAAAGGCCCCACTCATACCATCTTCAGGTATAGACGAAGGAGGTAAAGTCATTGCATTTTTACTTTTCAGTTCTACAAGGCCAAGACATGTGAATCCAAATTTGGAACAAGGCTCGTTGGCGTCAAGGCAGGGGAATGCCCAGTCAACCTCTCCATCATCTTCTGCTATGCAAAGTCCGTAATCATGCACAGATCCAAGAATTATGTCTGGGTGTTCAATGCTGAAGGAAAAGATTACTTATTGTTTAATGGATTATTTCAGAAAATAGTTAATTCAAGTGCATATAATTCTAATAATATTGAAAATTTAAGAAAGAGAAAGGTAAACACATTAATTAACTGACTTTATCTAATAATAGCTTTAAATAATAAAACGCTTACCTGTATTTATAGCATGTGAAGCCAATTAAATCCTTGATCTTAGCACTGGCAATGACACACACAACTAGGGGATAATTCTGATGCTTCTCTGGAAGCATTGTCATGAAAATCTTGAATGATTTGATAGGTAATCCGAGTTGTGCAGTGCCATCAAACTTTGCATACTCCAAATACTGACGGTGAGGTAGGTTCGGGCAGTTCTGAAGCTGTTCAGCTAATAAAGACTTCTGTTTGGCAGTTTTATTAACTTCAAACTTCGAGAAAGCTTCCACCAGCTGGTCTGTGGTGAGGGGCGAGGAGTCCTCCCATTTTATTACTTTAATTTTAGCTGCCTTTTTTAATGCTTGCTCCTTCTTATCTAGCCATTGTGCTGTGTTGGTTCTTTGTCTAGAAAATTACAAAATTAGTTCAGATAATTTAATTAATAGAAAATGTTGAACTTAAATACTTCGCTTTAATTGGTTACAAAATGTTATCCCAAAATGATGTCATATGTGAAAATAACAAAGTATGACATAATTTACATAGGTTCACACTTCATTCTTCTCTAACTGGGTCAGTAGAGCAGTGGATCTATGTGAGTAATGAAAATATTTTCCAAAAGGAAGAAAAACTGCTCTTTAAAGGTATTGCCAGTGTGTTCTGGAAAAAATCTGGTTGGTGATAAAACTTAGTTACCCCAGATAAGCAATGTGACTGTGTGACCCAATTAATGACATAACAAATATAATTTATGACTTGAAAGGATCTGTAAAACCGTACCGGGGAAATTCCTCGTAGCGCACGTAGCTGCCGCACAGCGGGTCATCATCCTCGCTATCATCCATATCAGGGTAAGGATCAAACTGTGTAACTATTTCTCTTCCCACTTCCTCCTCAGATATGTCTCCCATGCCATCTTTACCTTTACTAGGTCCTGGTTGAGTCAACCTCAATTCCCTTATCCTCTTCTTCTCTTCAATTGCTTTATTTTGAAACACTTTCGAAAAATCCTCTCCTGCCATAACGGTCTCACATAAACCGGTGTCATCGGTCGCAATAAATGCATCACGTATGTTTTTGAGGAGCCAAATTTTATTATCATATGTAGCCATTTTATTAATAGCACTAATTAGTTCAATTTCAATCTTAATTCTTGTTTTCGATCCCCAAAATTGAAACACATGTCAAAGTTGCAGTTCCCAAACAAAATGCTTTTCGCGTGATTCAAGTCCGCAGTTTTAGGAAATGTCGTATCTTGAACATTAAACTTGTTTAGTAGGAGATAGATTCATTCGTCCCCAAAGACGATGTATGTTTTAACTGTAATAATTCATGCTAAATTCTGTACCTAATTTTGCAAGTCTGAAATGCATTTTGAGTATTTTGACATTTCTGATGAAAATGTTTGCTCTAGGTTTGTTACTGTTCTGACATTGGCTTTAGTAAAAATATTAAGAGGTTATTTTATTGATATAATTGTCAGAAAATGAATACACATAAATATATTTCCAGTTTTATTTCTGTTGACTGCACTTCCGTCCTATCATATTAATATTTATAAAACGTGGAACAGATTGAAATGCAAATGCCTAATTTTACTATAAATAACTACTTTACTTTCTGTGAAATGCATTTCATTGATTTCCACAGCTTTCCACAAATTAACTGTCATTTCGTCTGTGAATGACATTTGTATTATCTGTTGTCGTGCTGTAGTCTGTGAATGACATTGACATTGTCATCAATGACATGTTATTGTTGTCATAGTAACGGAAAGAAAAGATTGTATTTTTTGTAATTTTTTGAGCAAACTTTGTATGATAACTGTTCTGAACCTTCCTCCGACAAATTGTAAGTTATAACAAATTTATTACAGTTATTACTTATCTTGATATCAATGCTATAAAAAATCAGTTCATTGAGGTTAGAGTCCTATGAAAAACACTCTTGATTACGTTACGAAATCAGTATCAAATGATAGTTTGATCTTGTTGGTCGATGTGGAACTGTTGCAAACACGGTTATATGCCGAAATTGTGACCCAGCCAGGAGAAATCTTGGATAATAATTTAACGCCTTAGTACCATGGGTGCCGACAGGACAATTTTCGTGGGGTTGCCTCTTCAACACCACGCCTCAAATGGAATGGTATTTTTGCACGTTTGTACAGAGACAGAACTAACTTTATGACAAAGTTTGAGACATAAATAGGAATTCGAGCGAGCGAAGCGAAGTCAAAAATTTAAGCACATTTCTTCGTTTTTTTTGTATTTATTTTAACATAACATGGCCAAAAGCCAATGACATAATAAAATCATTTATTAAAACTATGAAATAAAAACAAACAACAATGAAATATCTATAAAAATGTGGCATACTCTCATCTCACAATACTCCAGATACACAGATAAGATCTTCTTCCATTTGTCCGCAAACACATCATGTTCAGATTTATCATCCAAATGAGTGTTTGTCCCTTATTGCACCCATGCTTAGAAAACCTCACAGCAATGATCTGAATCATGCCTTAAAATACTTGAATAAAATGTATAGGCTGCAGCAGGTTTTTGTGGAAATAATAAACAGAAATTAATGAAAACAAAGTTCATGCCACCTTTAATTGAATGTTACAAAATTATTATTCTATGTTAGCAGCACAATTATAACTTTGGTCAGTAAAAACACTTCAATAAAATATCAAATAATCAGAAAGCACATATAAAGACAAATGTTACAAATAAATAGTCCCAAATTACTGGCAAAAAATATTATTAGTAAACATGTAACATTTACTTATAAACTCTATGGTTCTACACAATACTATAGTTGCCCATAGCCAACATACAGCGTCTAAGGTCTTGAACACAATCATAGTAAGAGCGGTAAGGAGGGGACAGCGTCTCATCATAGAGTTTTAGGACTGCTACAAACTTCTTTATTGCTTCTCCGTACTGGCCACTCTCCATTTCTGCACGGCCCAGGCGGTACATCATTTCCGTGTCCTGAAAAAATAACAAATCAATTAAATTTTTGGGTGCAAGAATGTTGTGCAATGCCACTAAGTTGATTGTGCTGTAACTGTTGTTTTGGATAAACAATATTTTTAGGGAGAACTAGCTGTCCTAATTATATCATAAAATTGTGCCTATTAAAAAGTTAAAATATCTAATATAAATCTTAAATGTTTGTCCTTTTCAGATATTTACTTCCAATGCTAACAAGTTCCTAATCCATCATGGAGGAAGAAGATGGTAAAATACCTACTTCTTTAATTTTGTTAAAAATACCTAGAGATAACGTCATTTTAATGACACGCGCCCTTATCGCAAGATACCACCCAGAAGTAGCGTGACGGATGCGCCGTACCTCGCCAAAATAGCCGCGACGAAATTAATTAAATTAATTATAAAAGGTTTTGGCGTAGTGGGGGAAAGTTCGCGCATAGTGCGTGAACTGACCAACCACCGTATAGAACGAACGGAATGGACGCGACGCGATTGGTCAGTCGATCCTTGTGTCAACTGACAAACCAATCGCGCGCTCGGAACGGTGCTAAACGCTCCCCGCATCCCGCTTGGTAACCAAAGAGACCTTAAAAATGACTTGTGCGCATCTATCTAACAACTCTTGCCAAGTTACGTGCCGACAACTATACTTATTGAGAATAATTTGACATCACGCCTGTTTTCTCTGAAGGGATAGACAGAGATGTACATAGGTACTCAAGGCCTCATAAGTGCGTTGCGTGGCAGCAACGAGTCAACGCATTGCATGCCACACCTGCGTTGCGCCAACCCACGATGTAGCAACGCAAGGGGGCGACGCATCGTCGCACCGCAGCGTCTCAGTGTGGATTTCAGATTTGACAGTGGCTCGGAACAAACACTGTCTGTCATCGCCTCTCCCCGCTTCGTCTCTCGTCAGTCGATCCGTTGAATCTTCGCGTGTGACGACAACGCATAATGTGGCATGTCACTACAAAATATATGTAAAACGACGCAGCGTTGACGCTGCTACGACGCAACGCACTAATGAGGCCTTATGTTCTACGCAATATGGGGTACGCTTACGCACAAAACGTTTTGGGAACACTTTTGTTATGCGTACAGTACAGCTAAAGAGTGGAATTCCTTGCCGGGGTCTATGTTTCCCGATAGCTACAATCTAGAGGTATTTAATTCAAGAGTCAATAGGTTTTTTCTAGGCAAGTTTGCTTCACCGTCAACCACATCATCGCTTACCATCGGGTGAGATAGTAGTGGTCAAGCGCGAGCCTTAAGACTATAAAAAAAAATACAATCAAGCCCAAGAACTCTTGCTCGGCAATAGTTTGCTAGTATTATATTATCTGTGGCAGTAGTAAATTGCGACAACGAGACCAATGAGCCACACAATTTATTATTCTCATCTAAATTTAAAATTAATTTAATTATATTCGTATATATTAATAGATAATCTAAAGATTTATTAAATGTATTGCTGATTTCAGAAGTGGAAGAGGTAGCATCAGTGGTAGATGAAGCTGACGTGGAAGTAGAAGAGCTTGTAGCGGAGGTGAGAACTCTCGCTCCTCCTAAATATGAAGTGCGACCTGGTCTTGGAGAGAAGTAAGTACTTATATCAATAATTAATATAATACGTTCGCTACCCAGGTTCCTTACAACAGGAATAACCCACCTGCTCCACAAATGTGGTAGTACCGCGGAACCCAAAAATTATAGACCTATTACATGTTTACCAACGGTCTATAAGGTTCTTACATCCATTTTGAGAGTTAAAATTAATAAACACGTCGACGATAATTCGATCATGTCGGTCTCTCAAAATGGATGTAGGAACGGGTCCCGCGGTACTAAGGAGCTACTCCTTATAGATATGACCATTAGCCAACAGGTTCGACGTTCCCGAAAGGATCTGTCGACATGTTGGATAGATTATAAGAAGGCCTATGACTCGGTGCCTCATACATGGCTCATGAGGGTGCTAGAATTGTATAAAATAGATACAACTCTACGCACCTTCCTGATGTCGTGTATGGGGCAATGGAGCACAGTCCTTCGCTATCCAGGATGTCGAAATATCCAGAGGAATAGCGAACCTGTAAGGATCGAGCGAGGTATATTCCAGGGCGATAGTTTGAGTCCACTTTGGTTTTGCCTAGCCCTGAATCCTCTAAGCATGCTGCTGGAGAATTCAGGGCTAGGCTATCGGTTGAAGAGAGGTGGTCAGGTTATATCTCACCTCCTTTACATGGATGATCTGAAGCTCTTTGCCCCCAGCAATCTTCAGCTGATGGAGCTACTGAAAGTAACTGAAACTTTTAGTAACGCCATCAGAATGGAGTTTGGTGTGGACAAATGTGCGGTCATGCATGTAAAGCGAGGGGAGATTGTGGAATCCGTAGGAATTCAACTCGCGGATTCCATAAACCTGTGATACCTCTCTCCAAACGAAACCTATAAGTATTTGGGTATGTCGGAAGCGTTAGGTATCAGCACTACTGACATGAAGCAATCGTTGAGGGAACGCTTCTTTGGCCGCCTGAAGAAGGTATTCAATAGCCTTCTTTCAGGCGGAAACAAGGTGCGCGCCTTCAACGGTTGGGTCATGCCGGTTTTGATGTACTCTTTCGGCATACTCAAATGGACTCAAACGGAACTCGACGTAGGCATGCATCGAGATGTAGTAGCAGTGGACAAGGGACTCACCCCGCTCTCCATGGCGAATGAGAACTGGCGCAAGCCTGTAGTGCTTGAAACTAACGACCGCAGGGAAGTATGGCAGAGTAAGGGGCTTCACGGACGCTTTTTCCGGGCCCTACATGGGTCTGATGTAGACCAAGCAGCGTCCGTAGCCTGGCTGCGTTTCGGTGACCTCTTTGGGGAAGCCGAAGGTTTTGTCTGTGCAATTATGGACGAAGTTATCATGACGAATAATTACCGGAGATTTATTGTGAAGGATGGCACGGTTGACATCTGTCGGGAATGTCACCGCCCGGGTAAATCGATCCGCCACATTATCTCTGGATGTTCTCGGCTAGCTAACGAAGAGTATTTGCATAGGCACAAACTTGTAGCCAGGATCATCCACCAGCAACTTGCTCTGAAATACACTCTTGTGGCATCGGAGGTACCGTACTACAGGTATGTGCCCGACCCAGTTCTCGAAAATGGCAATATCACATTGTACTGGGATCGGTCCATCATCACTGACAGGACTATTATCGCTAACAAGCCTGATATAGTGGTGGTGGACCGAATCGAGAGGCGTGCAATGATTGTTGATGTTACCGTCCCGCATGACGAGAACCTCGTGAAAGCCGAGAAAGATAAACAAATCAAGTATCTTGACTTGGCTCGCGAGGTTGTCGACATGTGGGATGTGGACACAGCGATCATTGTACCGATAGTCGTGTCATCTAATGGCTTAATAGCCACGAGCCTCGACCAACATCTTAGAAGGCTCTCGTTAGGCAGCTGGGTCAAGGGCCTGATCCAGAAAGCAGTACTGCTGGACACGGCTCGTATAGTTAGGAGGTTCCTCTCTCTGGAGCCCTGACCGCCGGTAGCTTGACCCTGGTCCCGATACCGGTGGTCCTCTATTTTTTATATTTTTAAATGTTTTTGTTTTTTTGATTTATTTTATAAAAATATTTAAAAATGTAAATAATAAGAAATCAGATAAATAAAGGAAATATAATAATAATAATTTTGTTTCGAGTACTTTATTTATTGTATAAATGCATTTGAATGGCCTAAAGTAATTTTTGTTTTAGTAAAAAGACTCGTGATAGATTAGTAAGACAATAGCAACAAAAAAAAAACCGGGCAAGTGCGAGTCGGACTCGCGCACGAAGGGTTCCGTACCATCGCAAAAAACGGCAAAAAAATCACGTTTGTTGTATGGGATCCCCACTTAAATATTTATTTTATTCTGTTTTTGGTATTTGTTGTTATAGCGGCAATAGAAATACATCAACTGTGAAAATTTCAACTGTCTAGCTTTATAGAGTCCCGTTTTTACTCTTTGGGTACGGAACTCTAAAAAGGGGCTGCTGAATATATAAAATATTCTTTAGCCTGTGTTAAGAATTAGACAGCCAATTTTTGTCTTAGTCCGTTTTTTTGACGATTTTCTATAACTTTGTTTTTAACATAGACCAACTAGAATTATTATATATAAAAAGTACCTACGTAAGAAATAGATAGCTAAAATGATTATCCGTAGTCTCTAAGGCATAGCACGAACTGCGATTTATATTCGTATATAATTTTTTGTACTATTTGAGCGGGGTTTTTTTTCCGCAGTGCGTGCAGCTTCATACATTTCCATAGGTCACAGAAAGCGCGGCAAAAATTCACGCGAATAAATTTCGCAGTGCGTGCTTTGCCTTAGTCTCCTCAGAAATCCTCACTGGCACGCGCAACAAACCGAATGGGAGACTAAGTGCGGAAAAGGGAGTCCATTCCAATCACATATTCCAACTACTTGGACTCAGATTCCAGCCTCTTTTCAGTGAGAGGATGATCACAAATAAAAATTCAAGGAATGTAATGTTTTAATACAATCTGTCTTGTTTCAGATTCCAAGCTGCCAACGTAAGAGACATAATCCTGACGACGATGCAAGAACAGCTGATGGGTCGTCAGTACCAATCGGATCAGGCGCCACGCTGGGCTAAGGTCATCGCCAATGGCATACGGCAGAGAGTACAGGAACTCGAAATGAAGAGGTACTAGTTTTATGATGCTTTACAGTACATTAGGCTGAATAGTACTAGTGACCAGTAGTTTGCATAGTTCAGTTGTAGTGGTTGAAACGACTATTTTATTTCGCACGGGATTATTCTGTAAGTGATGGTAAAAGTTTCAATATGTTCGTCCGAAAAAATATCTTTTTTTCAAAATAAACATTGCCCCACACTAGGAATTTCTCCTGTATCGTGTTTGCGTTTACAAACATATAAACTCACATACACAAACACCCAGAGCCGAAACAACTATTTGTAGATCGTAAAAATATTTGTTCCGTGCGGGAATCGAACCCGCGACACGCAGCGCAGCAGTCAATCGCTCAACCACTGCGCCAACCGTGCCCCCTTTTATTCAACTAAGCAAACTTCGCTCCATTTATTTAAAACCGCCTTTAAACGCCTCTAATTTATGAGCAAAACCCACCCAAGCACATCCGTAAATCGAATAAAAATAATAAAATAAATCAGTACTAATATTATAAAGAGGAAAGATTTGTATTTTTAACACGCTTTTATTAGCTTGGTATCTATGTATCAATGTATCAATGTAACGGAATCTTTGAACGTGATTTTCACCCACTTCAAAACGTCGGATTGATTTGAAACTTTGCACACTTAACAAGGACCGACGACAATGCAATAATTTAAAAAGTTTGTCCCAGTATCCTTACCAGGATCTTCACGTTTAGCGACTTTTTAGTACAATTTACGATTAAAGCGTGATTTTTAGTTTTAGTTTTTAGAACTACAATTTATTGTATTTACGTATGTGACGAATAAACTTAAAAACTCCTAAACCGAATTCAAAAATTCTTTCACCGTTGGGAAGCTACACTATCCCCGGGTGACATAGGCTACTTTTTAGGGTTCCGTACCCAAAGGGTAAAAACGGGACCCTATTACTGAGACTCCGCGATCCGTCTGTCTGTCTGTCTGTCCGTCTGTCACCAGGCTGTATGTCATGAACCGTGATAGCTAGACAGCTGAAATTTTCACAGATTATGTATTTCTGTTGCCGCTATAACAACAAATACTAAAAACAGAATAAAATAAATATTTAAGTGGGGCTCCCATACAACAAACGTGATTTTGTTGCCGTTTTTGCGATATTGGTACGGAACCCTTTGTGCGCGACTCCGACTCGCACTTGGCCAGTTTTTATCTCTATATTCCCACGGGAACGGGAACTACGCGGGTGAAACCGCGAGGTGACTGCTAGTATTAAAAATAACAGACACAAAAAAAAAAATGCTAGGAGCTGCTATCTGTAAGTATTTTTAAGAATAGCCGCATTCTTGAGGAGTTATTTACCAGCAGTGGACGTCTCTCAGCCAAGATGATGATGAATACGGTAGTTGACAAAACATTTCTAATTAGTCCGTCCGTTAGATAACCTAAAAATTATGGACTCGTATTTTTCTTTTGCCACGTAAACAAAAAATTACACCGATACATTGCACTAAAATATCGTGTGACGTCACGGTGTGCTACACTTTATACTGACAAAGTGACGTCACAAGCCCTCACTCCTGAACTTTGATGCGCTTTATTTTTGTCAATTTTTATTTATTTGATAAAGCAAAAAATACGGGTCCAATATTATTTGATAATCTCACCGAGGGACTAAATCGAATTAACTTTTTTAGGGTTCCGTAGCCAAAAGGTAAAAACGGGACCCTATAACTAAGACTCCGCGGTCCGTCTGTCTGTCTCATGAACCGTGATAGCTAGGCAGTTGAAATTTTCACAGATGATGTATTTCTGTTGCCGCTATAACAACAAATACTAAAAACAGAATAAAATAATAAATATAAGTGGGGCTCCCATGCAAGAAACGTGGCTTTTTTGCCGTTTTTGCGATAATGGTACGGAACCCTTCGTGCGCGAGTCCGACTCGCACTTGGCCGGTTTTATCTACACAGGAAACATCCCTATTGATGAAGCCACACATAACCGAAAATTACTTTAATTCAGTTATGTTTAGGGTTCCGTAACCAAAGGGTCAAAGACAAAGACAAAGACAAAGATATTTTATTTCAAGTAGGCCACCAAGCGGCACTTTTGAACGTTAAAATAATAATAATTGATTCTACCGTGCATTCGGAAAGTAGCTTGTAATGGAGAAGAATGCACAAGAAACTCCATACTTACTCTTTTAAAAAAAAAAAAAAACAATATTTAGGTACATAAGTACATACCTTGATGAATGAAATTGAGTTTATACAATTACAAATATACTTATACAGTCTTCAGAAGGTCCAACAATAATTCAAAACAATAATGTTCCGCATATCACTTGTTTTTGCGGCCTAGTGGCTGTGGAGCATGACTAGCATTTAGTGGCTGTGGAGCATGACTAGCATTTAGGTAAAAACGGGACCCTATTACTAAGACTTCACGATCCGTCTGTCTGTCTGTCTGTCCGTCTCATGAACCGTGATAGCTAGACAGTTGAAATTTTCACAGATGATACAACAAACGTGATTTTTTTGCCGTTTTTTTGCGATAATGGTACGGAACCCTTTTTGCGCGAGTCCGACTCGCACTTGGCCAGTTTTTTCTTAATAATTTCATAGATACGTTTGTTGTTTATTTCAGGTACAAGATCGTAGTACAATCAACAATTGTAGAAATGAAGGGGGCCGGTGTCAAATGCGGCCAGCGATGCATATGGGACCCAGAGACCGACGATTACGTGGACGAGCAGTATAGGAACGACTCCTTGTTCTGTTACAGCACTGTTTACGGGCTCTATATGTACTGAACTATAGCTGCATATTTAGAGTCGACAAAACATCACGCCAGGGGCATACTTAGGCAAGAAGCGTTAGGCAGATGTACACGTATAATAGTACATCCAGAGAGAGAGAGAGAGAGAGTAAAGAGAGTAGAGAGAGAGAGAATGGGTAGTAATGACAAAAAAAATCATGGTATCCCCAACCCGCCTTAAGGTTACACTAGTCGATCATTCTTCCATACAAATGTAGTCTGGCGATTACTCCACTATTTGACGATGTACGTTCAAAATAAAAAAAAACTATATCAATTTGTCATCATTATCTAGCCCTGTATGGAAACAAAAAAGAAAACAAAAATTAGTTATGAGCGTCGAAAGTTCCATATTTCAACACTAATTTTAAAGCATCTTTGGGCGGAAATAAACACCATAAGAAGAAGGAAAATTGCAAAACTGCCACCATACAAGGAAAGATTAGTAGTTCAACAATGCAAATAATTTTATTTTGAAAATATGCATTTAGTCGTTTTTTCATGATATTTAGACTCCCAAAAGTCTGTTTATAAAATTTCACGCGCTCGTTTTCGTCCTAAATTATCATCCATTTCGCTACAAACTTGCAAAAGTACTAATTCGTACGCGAAATAGCTTCATACTGCTCATCACAGCATCTATCTCTTTCGCACGTGTTGTCGGATGAGATAGCATGCATTTTAATCCCGCGCACAAAATAATTCGTGCCGTCGACTAGGGCAACCTTAAGAATGCTTGGTGATTAATGCTAATGAGGATTCTGTATTGAGGCCTTTGCCCAGCTGTGGGAAAGTAACAGACTGGTTTAATTGTAAAGCAATCCACTGGGAATAAAATAGTCACGAGTTTGGTATGCATGTTTGATATACCAGGCCAAATACCGTGTGGTTTATGGCACAGATAATAAATTAGCATACAGATGCCTCTCTACAAAGAAACCGTGCCGACGTAACTAGCGTTTTTCGTCTGATTATTTTTATAAGTACATCGATCGCGTACGGTTCCGTTCCACGGCTTTAGATGGTCTTAGCAGCGACTTGCAAGTGAAAGATTTTACTCGGTTCGTGACTATTATTTTTTAAATACAGCAACGTTTGTTTTATAGTATTTTTTTGCACGTTTTTATAGTTTCACTGTAGCAAAATGTGTTACAATACAAATTCTAAAAATGAAGTGGCATCCCTCAGAAATTTAAAACCGCTCCATCTATTTGGAATCAATTTTAACTGATCCGTTCAAATAATCTTTCAAATTTGAATTAAGAGCACAATATTCCATAATTTTGTGCTTAGGAGAGTTGATCAGTTGATTATTTATTTGAACCAAATTTTCCTTCTCAGCACTGCGACACCGTGTTTATGGTAATATTTCACAGAGAGTAGGCTTATGTCTCAGCAGCGGGATCGTTACAAGCACCATATATGTTCAAGTACAAAGACAATATTAATTTGACTAAAACATACGGTAGTATAATAGTTTTCCCACACCTGATCTTAAAATTTTAGTTTTTATGTATTTTTTTGTTATCATGTGTTATTTTAAGATTTTGTCACATAATTTAATGTCTTCTTCATCTTAACACCTATTTTTTAAATTATGTTGATAATCATTTTATTGAAGCAAAGATGAATGAATTTGAATGTATCTGGTTCAAGAATTATGTAAGTAGGTTACCGATTTACTTATTGAATAAAGTTTGTACATAATATTACGAGTATTTTCTCTGTTTTCCTGTCGACGGTTTAATGTTTTTTTCTATCCGTAAACGCAGTTTTCGCATTACAGGAGCTTACACCTATCATTGCAATTTAAACCTTATGTTTATGATTTTTAAATCACATATTGCGAAACATCGTTACGTTAACTTATAACGTGAAAGTTTGGATGGATGGCTGTATGTTTGTTAATCTTTTACGCAAAAACTACTGAGAGATGAGCAATGACAGAGTTTGATGAAACTTTACAGAAATATAGCTTATGCATCAGAATAATACATAATTTATAAAGATACTAGCTTCTGCCAGCGGCTTCGCCCGCGTGTAAGTCGAAAATTATCCCGTGGCACAGATAATATAATACTAGCATACAGATGCCTCATCCCATACAAAGAAACCGTGCCGACGTAACTAGCGTTTCTCGTCTGATTAAACTGATTATTTTTCAAAGAACATCGATCGCGTTCGGTTCCGTTCCACGGATATAGATGGTGTTAGAGTCTGGCAAACGAAAGTAGACACTCGAATTATTTGCAAACTTTTTATATGGCAATGCTGTACTAATGTCAACATCAATTTTTGGTGATTTGTTGTGGTCTTGATCATAGCATTTATTAAGTGAACAATGAATGAAACAATTAAATGTGGATTACGGGAGATGTCGTTTAGCATGATGTCTAAATATCAAGAAAAACATCAGGAGAAAGTCGTCGAATTCAAACAAAAACAAGATTGTTTACGTGTGGTGTTCGATTTCATAAGTTAGAATGACGCTAATAAGTTGAATAAACCAAAATTATTATAGAATACTGTTGTATTTTTATTGAGATTGATACATAATATCTAAAATATTACCTACCTCAATTATCTATAGTATTTTTATTCAGACGAAATAAAATAAATAATTCTAAAGTATCAAATTAAGTTATTCCAGGTATGTCTTACTAGTTTTGGGGTTGCAATGCTGATATTTTTTTTAATTTTCCGCGCTTTTTTAGTCTCTACTTTCGTTTGCCAGACTCTAGCAGCGACTTGCAAGTAAAGGTGCAGATGATGAATGAATGATGATGAATTTTGATGCAGCTGAGCTCAGATTTTGTGAACAAACTACTCTCAAATGCTACAAAATCATACCAAATTATGATAAATTTTAATTCATGATCTTTCTAGTTCTGACGTGGCTCCTCAATCCAAACATTTAGATTGAGGAACCACTTTTATGTGCATATAACTTTTGAAGTATTATACTGCAAAATCGAGGATCGAACCTACAACTTTTTTAAACTTACTAGCTACCTACTAAATAAGTATAGTAATTTCTTTAAGGTACGAAAAGTGGCTCCTCAATCCTTACGGACACAAAGGGTTTACTCGGTTTGTGAATACTTTTTTTTAAATACAGTGACGAATTGTTTTATAGTATTTTCTTGCACGTTTATACAGTTTTATTGTATAAAATGTGTTACAAAACAAATTTAAAAAAATCGTGTGGATGCCTCGGAAATTTAAAACCGCGCTATCTATTGGAATCAATGTTAAATTATCCATTCAAGTAATCTTTGACATGTGAATTAAGAGCCCAATATTCCTTAATTTTGTGCTTAGAAGATTTAATTAAACAAGAACATACATTATTTGTGAATCACAATATTTCACAAAACTCAATAAAATATCGAAGCTTATTACGCCATCTAGTGCAATTTATTTAAACCAAATTTTCTTTATTCGCGTTGGGTGCCCGTGCCCGTGGTAACATAAATCCCGGGATGAAAAGTATCACACGTGCTATTCCTGACTATAATATATCTATGTGCCAAATTTCATCCAAATCCGGCCACCCGTTTGAGCGTGAAGAAATAACAAACACACTCACAAACTTTCACATCACACACATCACATCATCAGCCTATTAATGTTCCCACTGCTGGGACACAGGCCTCCTCTCTTTGAGAGGGAATGGGCAGTAATCCACCACGCGGGCCCAGTGCGGGTTGGTGGATGTCACATGTCTTCGAATTTTTGGTTCTAGGACATGCCGGTTTCCTCACGATGTTTTCCTTCACCGTCAGTAGTGTTGAAATAATTTACACAAAGTAAAGCGCCTGCCTGGGCTCGAACCCACGACATACAACTTGTAAGTCGCGGCCGATACCACTGGGCCACCACTGCTCACACCGTTTACAAACTTTCGCCTACTTATAAAATATTAGTGTGATTGGTGGAAGTAGTTACGCCCTTTTTTAATACACGCCCAAATTTGGCACAGAGATAGATTAAAATCTGAAATAGTAGGTACACAGGCTACTTTTCATCTCTGTATAATGCGCCCTAGGGATAAGAAAACTTACCACGCGAGCGAAGCCGCTGGCGGAAGCAAGTAATACATAAAAAAATACGTCTTTAATGATGAAATCGTCACGGAATTTTCACAAATATTTCAGTCAGTTTAACTAAACAATTCTCACTTAATTTGCAAATACATGCAAAACATGTGCTATAATACATACATGAAGTTATATCACCTATGTTTATTGTGTCATTTTCATGTCTACTCTAATTTATTTGCGTGTCTACGTATACACGGATATCTGCTGAAATACCTGTGTTTGATGTACTGATTTGGTCAGTCTACTTTTGTTGTATTGTCACAGAACATGTTTCTGTCGGATTTTTTATTTTCCTCGTTTACTAAAATCTTAATTATTTCTGTAGATTCCTAAACAGAACTATGTAGTAGGTACTTACTAAGTATTATGTAGGTACTTAACAACCAATATTGGCCAACCATAGTAGTGGCCTGCATCCTTAAGGCCGTACCCTGACCAAATAATCAGCATGAGTTATGAGTATTCCTATTGGCCTAGCGGCATTGGTGGCGCATGAATTACGATAGTGAATACGCCCAGATTTTAGAACAAAATCTTTATAAAATTGAATAAAGGTGTTTTGAAAAAAAAATTACTTACAAAATGTTCGTTATCAAATTGTCTATCCATTAGTGTTAGTATAAAAAATAATTAATGAACACTTTATGAGGAGATGCCTGCTATCAATATTTATTTCACATTTTTATGGTTTTGTTGGAAGGAGATTAGTGACACATATACCTCTTTAAAAAAAAAGTGTACTACAATTTTAGAATCAACATTATGTAGAAATTTAATGTATTTTTATTAATTGATATTTATTTTTAAATAAAGAGTAGATAGCTCTGAAAAACTGCACAAAATTCGGCGAACGCGGCGTTTTGCTCGGGGAGGCGCCTTAATCATACTTAATACAACTTAATATTATAAAGGCCAAAGTCTGTATGCGTGTTTATTTTTTTTTAAATTAGTAAAATTGTATTAACATATGTATACAATTGATAATTTTTAAAAAAAAACCTATATACAAATAGAAAAGGGAGATGGAAAAGAGCTCATTGTGCATCAAAAAATTCAAGTATATAATACACATCGCTGTCAACGGGAAAAGTGCCCAGAACGCTGGCAGCATTGCCACGTTGGATGGCAATATTCTATATAATATATTCTATTCAATATTCTTGCCACTTTCTCTGTGTGTGTTTGAAAGAAAAAGAAGAAAGAAAGAAAAAGTGTTTAAGTGTCTCAAAACGACAACATAATACGACACCTAGTAATTTTTATTCCAGTTATCGGATCGATGAGAACTTTTTAGATTTAATCTATAATGGTGTTTTGAACAATCCTACCAATTTTCAGCTGGGTGCAATTTTTGTAACTTTAGCCCTATTTTTTGGTCTAATTTGACCGGACTATACTAGTTTGGCAGGTTTTAGGTGGCAAGAGAGGGCTCAGCAAATGATTTTGTGGGTCCAGAACCATGTGTAGGCATCTCGACGTGTCTCGTAAAAGCCGCATTTAGGGAGTTTGCAGATCACAGGCAACGAACTTGTTGGCTGTCTAATACCGGTCTACAACACTCCAAGAGATTCCTAGGCTCTACGTTCAAAGCCCGGGAATGCATTTGGAACATGAGCAGGGGGGCAATCCGCTACCTGCTTGGGGCCTGTGGGCACTTTGGAACCAACGACATGCTCATGAAGATGGGTCTAACATACGGAACGCATGAAGCACCAACTGTGCACATGCGATGCACTGGCTGGTAAGCGAATGAGCCTCATAGGGGTTGGATATCCAAAACCAGAAGACTATAGGCTCATATCTCCTAGTCTCGTTGTAAAACTCATGAAAACGGTTTTCAACGAGATTGAGGAGGAGTAAGTTATCTATGGGACCACAATAGATCCCAATGGGTCGAAGTGTCCGAGTTATTTCTCGGCCCCTCCATAAGATGATAAGATAAGTTTGGCAGGTTTTCTGGCTAAAATAGTTTGAGTAATTATTAATTCAGTAATTAGACATAAGTCTTATTATGTATTCACCTACAGCTCTATCTATCTACTCGCCTTTTTATACAGGGCCTAACAGGCATGATAACGTCTTGACAAAATAGTTGTAGAATGTCAACTTACTTGCAAAGCCTTCAATCCCTTGAGAATGTTGGTGTACTGCTGGCAGAGACCACACTGCACCATGAACTCCTTGCTGTCGTATTGGACGGCTATCACGTTGGGACAAGGACGGTCCGAGTCACATCTGTAAATAAAGGCAGAAGGGTTAGATACTCGTATGTACCTAGTATCCCTAAAAATATCCTTTGCTTGCAGAGAGTTCAATCGGTTCATTGCTACATAAATCGTGCAAAGTTCTAGAATTCTGCCTACTAGCAATTGCCCGATCTTTACTGATTCATGATGCATTAAGTATTTTAATCAGATTTCTACGCGGAAGGTACAAAAAAAGTGTGAGATTTTCTTAGTTTACACTATTCAATACTAGATGGCGCTACTAGCCGCAACTCTATGCCGGGAATAGAATTTGATTTCAAGAGTTGTAGGTAATCTATTTCTTCAGTGTTTATTCTACAGGCAAAATAGAATTAGTTTTTTTAATCAAGCTACTCACTTGAAGCGCATATAATTTTCCGTCATTTCTGTATACATTGGCCACTTGTGTTCACACGGTTGGCACTGGCAGTCGAACCAGTACTGCTCTTTCATCTCTGCCTGTCTCTTCTCTTTGGGTACAGTCGTGAAGATAGGGCCGTAGTTCTCGGAGACTTCCTCGCCTTTCTTGATGTTCTTTACTGCGCGTACGACGATGTGATTGCCACAGAAATATCTGCAATACATAAAACAAATCAATACATATAATAAATCTGTAGAAAAATATTTTTTGTACATCGAAAAAAAATCCAAAAAAAATAGCCAGGGTGTTAAAGGATAACCAACAGAACCCATTTCTAGCATTTTTGGCATTTTTGTCTGTTTGTCTGTTTATCTGTTTGTCTGTTTGTCTGTTTATTTGTGCACGCATCACGTGAAATGTACGAAACCAATGTAGATAACTTTTATACCTAAAAATTGTGCGTATCTTGAAGAATTACTTAGTTTTTGTTTCATCGCAATCGGTTCACTCTATCAAAAGTTAGATGAATTTAAAGTGTTCAAGAAGTAAAATTATCACAACACACGCAATTCGGTTACTCGGACAGTTGAACTCGCTATTCGATAGATGGCGTTGTGCATTTAAAGTCATTATCTGAATCGCGGTGTTAAGATTTTACGCGAAAGAATGACCCTAGAAAAAAGAAACTGGTATGTAATGCGTATATCTTTTAACCGACTTCCCAAAAAAGAGGAGGTACTATGTTCGACATTATGTATGTTATTATTACTTTTTTGTGTATGTTCAGTGTTCACCGATATCTCCGTCAGTTGTGGACCGATTTCAAAAAATCTTTTTTTGTTTGAAAGAGTATGTTCCTTCCCAAATTGGTCCCATTTTAATTTGGTGTAGGACTGACGAAGCAATTCGAAGATGTACAACAGAACTCTTCAATAAATAACGGCAAATCTCTCGGGATTGCTGCAATCGCATGTCTGTTTGTTGTTTATACCATTTCATAACATAACATCACGCCAGTACGCTCTTAAGGGGTACGCAGATCTCTCATTTCACCGGTTATGTTCAAGTTTCATGATATTAGGGTAATATATTCTTGCGTTATACGAGTAGGTAACTTACTAAACAACTTGCCTATTAGGTAGGTACAACTAAAAAGTGAAAAATAAAAAAGTAGTAGTATTTTTTTGTAAAAAGTTTTTTTGAGTATGTGGAGTAGGCAGGTAGGCTGGTAAGTATGGTAGGGTTGGCAGGCAGATGACGGGAGCGAAGCCGCGGGCACAGCTAGTACATAATAATAATGAATATAATATATGAATACTTATTATTATTTTATTGTGTGCAATTCTGTTGCTAGGTTATTTTAGTTTTATGTAATTTTGTGTGTTTGTGACTTGTAGCATCTTATTGGAGAAATCTGTAAAGATGTTATAATTGGTGATTATAAATAAATAAATATAGAATTGACAAAATTAAGATAGGTAACAGGGAGTATCTACCTACTCTATTTTAATTTTACTTTGCATATGAATAGATTTTTAATAAAATACGAAAAAAGGAAAACTGGGCCACAGAATGCAGACAAAGACGGCATCGGGCTTGAATGCCCCAAATGCTTCTTTTGCAGTAGGTATGTACGTTTGCATTTCTTAATTTAACTCAAAAGCTTTAGGTCAGGTGGTGACCTTAAGCATTAGAGTAAGGTTAGGTTACAACAGCTTATACGCTTTTCAGAATAATTTTATAAATCCAGCAACTATCGTTAATGACAACCAAAAAACAAGCCGTGGTCGTGACTATTTGAGTAATGATGATGATAATTTACCTAGGAAACATTACAAAAAGGTCAATGCTGAACTTGGTGCATATAAAATAAAAAAAGCGCATCCGATTACCTCACTACACCAGGATCACAAGAATGATTGAAAAGCGCCAACGTCGGGAACACGGCTCCCGCCAAGAACACTGACTTCCCTTCATGTTTGATGACGTTTTTATCTACTTTTGGCTTAGGACACTGCAGCTCAAATACTTCGTGAGCGTTGAACTTTAGAATTTGTAAATTCTTTAATATAAGACCACCAATAAGAGCAACATCTTCCTTATGCTTCTCGTCTACAGACAAGGTTTTCAGCTCATCTACTTCAACGGGTTTACTTCTTGGCTGACCATCGAAGTACCCACTGATCTCCAGTAGTTTCACAAAGAAGGCTGTCATTTGAGTTCTGCACAAGAAGTCCAGCTTGGACCTTTTGTCTTCATGATCAACTAAATGATAGATATTTCTGTAGTCATCAGTTTTGTAAGGACCTGAAGGTTTGGTATCCAGTTCAGAACTGATGTTGGTGAAGTATTCCTTTTTGCGTTGTGTGATCATCCTTAGCGCTATATGGCATGTGATGGAACATCCTGACTTCCATATCAGTGGGAGGATGGGACACTCGTAGGCATGATAAGATTTCTGAGCTGCTTCCAAGCATTTGTCACTGCAGAATACGACGTTCGGACATTTTGGACAGGGCAGAGGAATTGGACACCTGGAAGCAACAAAATATTGAATTTAACGTCGGTTTCTTGTAAAAGTTGCAGCTTATTCAACTTTATAGGAATAAGACTCACTTTATGAAACAGTTCTGGCAATGTGTGCTTGAATACTCCGCCAATAAAACCCCGCTATGTGGTTTTTCTACTAGCAGAAGCTCTCCTGGTTCTATATCTTTCGTAGCAGTTGCAAACCTCCCTCGAACATTATCATAATCTATTTTAATTGCTTCCGAAGCTGCAGGATATTGAGGATTATTCTTTCCTGGAAGTTTCGGCTTCGGTGGAGTCCTCTTCAAAGGTTCTGGATCCTTAGGATTGCCAGCCAAGACTAGACCTTTGTTCAATATTTCCAGCATGAATTTGGAGTCTGTGCGCATCTTCTGTCTTTTGTCTTTGTCCAACTTTGTGGCTTCATCGAGTGAGCTGATGGTGTCTCTGAAAATGTAAAGTAAAAGATTAATTAAATGATCTATTATATCGGCTGGTGCCGGTTGAACAATATCTATCTTAAATATAGAATAGACTAAATAATTTATCCATCTGGAATAATGTTTCTTTCGAACAGTGAAATAATTTTTCGTTTAGGCCGGTGCTGGTGTTCTGTAGATTAAGAGATAAATAGATAAGAATCCTCTACATATTTATAAAAAAAAAAAAATCGTATGATATCTATTACCTAGATTGTCTATGAAACTTCGCGAGTGCTAAACAATATGTCAACAAGGAAGATTCGTACGAAATATTAATGTGCAAAGTAAAAAACTTACTGAAAAGCGCTGATAGCTTCCATATTCCTCTTCAGACCTTATTTTCTAATTGACTGATTTCCTAGTCATAAATTTTTTAGTCTGAAAATCGTCGTGCTAAACAATATGTCAACAAGGAAGATTCGTACGAAATATTAATGTGCAAAGTAAAAATCTTACTGAAAAGCGCTGATAGCTTCCATATTCCTCTTCAGACCTTATTTTCTAATTGACTGATTTCCTAGTCATAAAGTTTTTAGTCTGAAAATCGTCGTGCTAAACAATATGTCAACAAGGAAGATTCATACGAAATATTAATGTGCAAAATTAAAATCTTACTGAAAAGCGCTGATAGCTTCCATATTCCTCTTCAGACCTAAAAGGCACCTGGCCCTTCTCTCATAGACTTTGTATCTGAGATGGCGAGGGTACCCTAGGGCTAGGCACCGTTTGATATCAGACAGAGTATCTTCGTACTGCTCCAGATGATTCAATGCCGCAGACCGGTTCGCCAAAACTATTGAAAGCTCTTCGGCTGAAAATTAATACAAACATGTGAATAATCATCTTCATCTTCCACTCATCCCATGTGGATTGGGATTGGCGCAACACGTTTTCTTCTTCAATGACTGCCAACCGTCACGCTATCATTGACTCTCTTTTCTTTCATATTATTCCTCATACAATCCACCAATCTTTTAATGTATTTTATTAATTAATTTCAGTCTTCATAAAATTTAGGAAAACCTATGTAGGTAAGCAGGAAATGTCCTATTCATGTATGTGCCAACAACAAATGTCATTAATTTCGTTGAAATTTGTCGTGCAAAGTCTGCATATATCTACCTATTTTTCTTCTCCGTCATTTTTACTAAGAAATGTATCACCGAGATTGTACAACAAACTTATGAGACCTAAATTCTATGGCAATAAATATCACTATATGTCATTATTTTCAAATAACAGGAATTTGTTGAGGAAAACACTAGTAAAATATATTATATTCAAAGCTTTAGCTGAAAAGTTATTTGCTCCCGCCGCATTCAGATAATGACTTCGCAGAATATTAAATGCATTATTAGGTATTAATAAAAGCCTATAGGTAACTATAACAACAGGAAAACCATTTTACACAAGAATATGTTAGTATTTAGACATAATATTTGCGGTTAAATCTAACATCATCTCTTGGAATGTCTATACTACGAGTACTATAGGTATTAGTAAACACAAATCTTTTTCATTCGCAATTAATTGCAATATCAGAGCATTAATTGGAACATTTTCCTTAACAGACTGGTTATGATTTTGAGTAACAAAATGCTCTGTTTGTTTACATATCGCGTAACCTTTTACGTGAACATGCGCAGTTACCCGCAGTAGTTACCGACTGATGAACGGACTTACTTTCCTTCTCTGGCATGTGAACCATACTCTGGCTGTATAGCTGCATCGCCTTCGCCCAGTCACCTTTCTGCACGGCTTTATTCCCCTCATCCTTCAATTGGCGCGCTTTTTCCAAGTCTTTTTTCACGGGAAACTCGCCGCCTGTCTGGCATTTCTGCAAATCGTCGATTACATTGTAATTTCTGACGATCGGTAGACTGCACAAGTAGGAGACACGCTTTGTGTTCGACTCTAAATTGGCGAAATTGTTCCTCGTCACGTCATCCAGAGAGCCGTTTATGGTTTCGTGGAACTTTTTAAAGAAGCCCTCGTCTTGAGACATTTCGGCTAACTGGGAATGATGCACATGTAATGAATGCTTATTATAATATTTATTTTAGGTTAGACGTGAAAGCCGGTGTAAAAGCGCGCGGTACTGCTCTCCGTGTTTCTATTTTTAAATTTGGGACGTCGATCTGTTCTTCACTTCAGACAGTTTCGGCTCTAGTATGGTGCCGTGTTATCGATGCATTTGCGTAGAGATGTGAAATAATTTTGTTGTTGGGATTTATTTAAAAGTATACTTATATTTAGAGCTAAATATATTAGAAACGTACACGGAACAACTCAGGAGCGTAACTGCAATAACTACCCAATTTATCAGTCTGTGATTTGTATCTAGATGAATTGTGTAAACCTAGGGTTTTTATTGAAAGCTCTCGTCATTCAGAATTGAATAGAAAACAACAAGACGATGCGTTTGATCGCGAAGATAAGAACGACGTTAATTCGTAGAAGCACGCGACCACGTTTGAGTGCATGTTTTATTTGTTCAACTTTGACACTAATTGGTGCTTGTCATTCATTCAATGAATTCTAGCTATTTATAGAAGAGTTTTAAAATTCTTGAAATCAACATCACATGGTAAATTTTTTGCTGATACAAAAACATACAAAACATATATTTTATTATAATGTAGGCTTTACTTGATCAGATCACATAAAAAACCAAGATTTAGTTAAAGAAAGGGGAAGAGTTTCCCCATTAGAAGCACATAATTTAGTCTGATGAAAAAAATATAGGTAGTCATAATCCTTTAGAGGCAAGATTGGTTGAGTTAGTGATATAATTATTTTTACCCATCTACGGCGAAGCAAAAAGGAGGTAAGAGGAGTATTTGTATGTATGTTCATCTGTTCCCTCATAACTTCTAAACTATTTATCATAATTTGAAAAATGAGGTGTCGTTGGAAGCGACTTTGTTTGTCGGCTGGTTAAAGGTATAAGTGATGTCACATTAAATTGAATATAGCGCCCTCTAGGAGGGCCCAAAGGCAACAATAAAAATAAAAATCGCCCCATCCCGTCATGTGTGGTATCGTTGAACCACACATGACGGTTAAAGTTAATGGAGAGAATAAGAATAAGAATATTTTATTTGTAAACATAGGTAGTTACACTGTGTGTGAGATGTTACGAGTACATTATGCTATTATGATGATTCAAAGTACACAAACGGATGTCAAAACATCAAAATTATACTAAAAAAAGAAAAAACAATATAACAGACATTTCAATTATAGAATAATTACTTATAGTAATATTTTATCGTTCAGAAACTCATTTATATTATAATAGGATTTACTTGACAGCAACTTCTTTAAGTGTGTTTTGAATTGGTGTATATTTAATATTTTAATTGATTCAGGTATATGGTCATAAATAGTTGGTGCCATACAAAAAACACTATTATGCATCAGAGCTGTTTTGGATTGTCTCGAGCACAACATATTGACGTGTCGTCGACTTCTGCTATTTCTGTCAGATAACTTGGGAAACAGATTTGGGTTGGTTTTAACGAATACTGCAACTTCAAATATGTACATACAGGGTAGTGTCAGTATATTACAATTAATAAAAAAGGGTCTACATGAATCTGTACATTTTGATCCAAACATTGCCCTGATGCACTCTTTTTTTTTTTTATTATCTATAGGCTTGCGCTTGACCACTATCTCACCTGATGGTAAGCGATGATGTGGTCGACGATAGAGCACGCTTGCCTAGAAGAAACCTATTCACTCTTGACTTAAAGACCCCTAGATTGTAGCTATCGGGAAACACAGATTCCGCCAGGGAATTCCACTGTTCTTTAGCTGTACGCATAATAAAAGTGTCCCCAAAACGTTTTGTGCGTATGGGTGGGATGTCCACCATGTACCGATGACGCATCGCCGTACGGCTGGTAGTCCGATGATGGAACGGGCTGGGCGGAATTAAATCATGTAATTCCAACGCACACTCCCCGAAATGTAACCGATAAAATACCGACAAACTGGCAACTCGGCGACGATGTTCAAGGCTCTGGAGCTTTGACTTGACCAGTGCGTCATTACCGATGAGTTTCTTGGATTGGATTTTAAAATGAAGGGATGGGTTTTAAGGGATGGAATAGTAAATATCCTAAAGCAACTACGTTATCGTTAAAATATGTTATCTAGTAACTTATGCATTATCTAGATACATGTAAAACAACAAACCCTAAACAGAAAATGTGATGTGGCTCTGCAAAAACCCCAAAATATTTTAGACCTATTCTATACTAATATTATAAAGAGGTAAAGTTTGTGAGTTTGTGACGTTGTAAGGGGTAATCTCTGGATCTACTGATCTGAGATGATTAGAGATCCTTATGAAAATTGCAATTATGTAATCCAAGGTAGCAAAATGTTGTCTGTAAAATTCATTCTTTGGCGTGCGCTGAGAAAACTATTGATGATAGATAAAAATTATTAGGTAGGCAGGGTAGGCTGGCTAGGCAGGGTGGCCAGGTAAGCAGGTAGTGTAGGGTAAGTAGGTATGGTAGCCAGTTGATGAGAGCAAAGCCGCGTGGGTCAGAGAGTAAAAAATAAGTTGAAAAAATAAAACCCGACTAATGGTACTAACTCAGGCTCTAAAAAGTATGAAAGAAGAATATATTCTCATCTGAAATTGTTATGTATAAACTATCCTCTGAACATCACTATGAATATGTATGAAATACAATAAGGCTTAACACACACTGCGATTTTTATTCGCGAAAATTTTTAGTATCTACTATTTCCGTGAGATTTTTTTACCGCAATGCGTGCAACTTCATACAATTCCATAGGTCGCAGGTGGAAAAAACAATTCGCGCGATTAAAAATCCAGTGCGTGCAAAGCCTAAAATATTTATTAGGTACTTGTTAGTTGTTTATTTAATAACACCCGATACATATCGAATAGTTTGTACATAACAATTTCAGATGAGAATATTTTCTTGTTTCATACTTTTTAGAGCGTGATTTACCAGTAGTCGGGTTTTCGTTTTTGAACTAATTATTAGGGTTCCGTACCCAAAGGGTAAAAACGGGACCCTATTACTATACTCCGCGGTCCGTCTGTCTGTCACCAGGCTGTATCTGATAAACCGTGATAGCTAGACAGTTGAAATTTTCACAGATGATGTATTTCTGTTGCCGCTATAACAACAAATACTATTAACTGAATAGAATAAATATTTAAGTGGGGCTTCCATACAACATTTTTTTTTGCTGTGTTTTTTTTGCGATAATGGTACGAAACCCTCCGTGCGCGAGTCCGACTCGCACTTGGCCGATTTTTTGTATTTTCAAGACTCTTGTTTATGTACGTATTACGACAACATCATAATTACTAGCACATTTGCCAATTAAGTATTTGATCACCTATCATGTTATGAATAATATTCTACTTATTGCACCGGTGCCATGAAGATGCGTCACCTACTATAAAATGCAATTATTTAAAAGTAATTTGATACAAAGCAACTTTGCCAATAATTTTCCATAACAAACAAAAGCATTCATAATTCATGGAAAACATGTAAATTGTCAGCAATGCTAGGTTTTCTAAGAACTAGAAGGTTAAAAGCAACCTTATGGATGTTATTATGGCCAGTATACCTTGATGCCTCATAGCTGCTCCGTTGGCAAAGTCAAAAAGCTTGGCAGGGATTTCAAATTATAATGGTTGCCTATGCATTTCCGAGTATTTTCTTTATACCTTTCTTCCTCTTCAAAGGAATTAGATAAAAGCTCTACTTTGAACATGGGTACACTAGTCGGCGGCAGGAACTATTTCGTGCGCGGGGTTAAAATGCATTTTATATCAACCGACAACACGTGCGGAAGAGATAGATGCTGTGATGAGCAGTAGGAAGCTAGTTCGCGTACGAATACACACTTTTGAAAATTTGTAGCGAAATGGATAATGATTTAGGACGAAACCGAGCGCGCGAAATTTTATAAACAGGCTTTTGGCAGTCTAGATATCATGAAAAAACGACTAAATCTATCTGTTCAAAATAAAATTATTTGCATTATTGAAATACTAATCTATCCCTGTATTGAGGCCGTTTTGCAATTTTCCGTCTTCTTATGGTATTTATTTGCGCCCAAAAATGCGTTAAAATTAGTGTCGAAATGTGGCATTTTCTACGCTCATAACTTTCAAATATTTTCTTTTTTTACTGTTATGCTTCCATACAGGGCTAGATAATGATGAGACGAATTGATATCACTTTTTATTTTGAACGTACATCGTCAAACAGTGGCATAATTCCTAGACTACGTTTGTATGGAAGAATTTTGGACTGGTGTAACCTTAAGTCGTCATGACAGGAAATTACAAAGAATGGTTCTTGTTATTGTTGCATTTAATTGTTAGTTATATTATTTTCATTTTATATTGTGGTAGGTTTATTTACTTACCTATATGTAGCTCTTATTCTAATAATTGTTATTATATGTGTACATATTAAGGTATGCAGTCATGATTTGTATCTATGTATTTGTTATGTTGATCGAATAGTCTAGGTCTGTTTTAAATACTAACTGGACGATTAATATACCGATCTGGTTCCATAAAGTATCAACTTATCATAGTTTATGTGTTTTGTTGTACGTAGGAATATGTTCGGTTTCGATAAGAGTGTTTATGGGTGTACGATCTCGATATTAAGGAAATTAGAAGCATCCTTCTAGATTAACTATTTAGTAATCTGTGATTCTGCACACTATTAGATATAAGTCTTGTTACACTTTAGTTACAGTTAAGAGGAAATGCGGTCGCAGACATCCGACTGAATATCCACAGTAAAAAGTCATAATTCTAGGTTTGACTCTCGCCTATTTCCTACTCCAATATTGGACCAATTTAAAAGATATTCTATAAACTGAAAAAGAATGATTTAAACTGTGTTCCTATGTTTCCTTTTTTTAATGATACATTATCTTTAGAAGCACTAGAACCCTCAAAAGATGCTCAAAATTGCGTTGTCATGAGTGGCCTAGTGTACAAATTTGACAACTAAAAATGAAAAAAGGAAAAACAGAAGCACAACATAATATCTTTATTATTCAATTTATGGCATATCTTATAAATTTTTCCAATACTGTAGGAGGCAATAGGCTAGAGCCAAACCTCGAATTATGGCTTTTTTACTATGAAAAATCAGTCGGAGTTTTCTGCCCACATTTCCCTAATCGATCATTCTTCCATACAAACGTTTTAAACGATTACTCCACTGTTTGACGATGTACGTTCAGAATAAAAAAAATATATCAATTTGTCTCATCATTATCTAGCTCTGTATGGAAACAAAAAAGCAAAATGAAAATATATTTGATAGTTATGAGCGTCGAAAGTTCCATATTTTAACACTAATTTTAACGCATCTTTGAGCGCAAATAAATACCATAAGTTAAAAATTTCAAAACAGCCACCATACAGGGATAGATTAGTAGTTCAACAATGCAAATAAGACTCCCAAAGGTCTGTTTATAAAATTTCGCGCGCGCGTTTTCGTCCTACATCAACATCCATTTCGCTAAAAACTTGCAAAAGTGCTAATTCGTACGTTAACTAGCTTCTTACTGCTCATCACAGCATCTATCTCTTTCGCACGTGTTGTCGGATGAGATAGCATGCATTTTAATCTCGTGCACAAAATAGTTCGTGTCGTCGACTAGGGAACCTTAAGGGTCAGAAGAGCAGTCACACTCTACCATTACAGCAGCGTTTTTTTCAGGAAGAAGCTTGGCAGAAGTATTTCAACATTTTACGGTTAGAAGGTATAATATTTACTTTAATTTCTATACAACATATTAAATCAGTTGTGGATAATTTGACTTCTTCTACAAAAAACCGGCCAAGTGCGAGTCGGACTCGTGCACGAAGGGTTCCGTACTATTATCGCAAAAAACGGCACAAAAATCACGTTTGTTGTATGGGAGCCCCACTTAAATATTTATTTTATTCTGTTTTTAGTATTTGCTGTTATAGCGGCAACAGAAATACATCAATCTGTGAAAATTTCAACTGTCTAGATATCACGGTTCATGAGACACAGCCTGGTGACAGACAGACAGATGGACCGCGGAGTCTTAGTAATTAGGGTCCCGTTTTTACCGTTTTTTTGGGTACGGAACCCTAAAAACTATAGCCATTTGAGTTTTGGGAGAGTAAGACTGCACTTTTGACCCTTGCCTGTACCTACATTATGTTGGTAAATGAACCAATTAAATAGCGACCGCTGCTAGTTCAGCAGACTTGACTGCCCATCATCACGAGGGCACAGGCTCAGCCCACTCATAATCGAGCGTAACGAAGTTAGGTACTGCGATCCTATGCAAAAGATTTATAAAGGATCTGAATTTTTCCCAAAGGAGGCTATGAATCCACTGGAATGTCAGGACGTCTTTTGGCTGAAATGATGATGCTGATGAAGACTAGGATAGCATACTGTTGAAATAGAATGGTTTTTTCAAAAGTTCATTGGCTGCAGATGATTTTGTGAACTGCTCCAGTAAGTTATTTTTCTGTCTGACCGAGTCAGCATTCCAGCTCGCCTTACGACGTCATCTATATATTGGAAAACATGGTTTCACTGGGATGAATTATGTCAAGTAGGTACGCCTGTATTCAATCTAGATCGTAGATAAAAATCGACAAGCAGGGCGAGTAGAAAAATCTTCAAGCTTAGTATGACGTGTGTGATTTAATTAAAAATATATGATCTTTGTATACTTTCGTGTTGTAAATTTAGACTTCGGATTCATTAGTGGCTTTCTGGTTGATCTGAATAACAAGTATGTTTAATTTTACCAGTAAACTTTTAGGGACGTTACTTCTTCTCATTTTTGAGTCGATAGATAACTTTTAAGATAATATCTGCCCACCTGCTGGGGTACGTACCTGACGTACCTAAATTAGCGTTAGTGGGCGTCGGTTTAGACACTTTGTATGGCATAAGGTGTTCAAATGTTCTAGCTACATATAGGTATGCTACGGTGGGTTTAAACTCGGTTACTATGATAATTAAGTCTAATTCCTTACGAAAAAGTCATCGATAAAAACTTTTTTACAAAAAAATACTGCCGACTTCCAAAAAAACACTATAAAGTAAAAAATTACTTTCTTTTTGGAAGTCGACGTCTTTGGGAGCTACCTATTTTTTTGGTTATGGACACCGACACCGTATTTTTTTTTAATTTATCACTTTTTAGTTGTACCTAATATGTAAGTTATATATATTATTATAATCTATTAGGGCATTATACTCGTAGTTAGCTTACTAGCTAACTATGATGCCCGAATAGATTATCCGAATATCATGAAACATGATGAACATAACCGGTGAAATGAGAGTGTACCAAGGTGAACTGTGCACAACTGCGTACCCCTTTAGAGCGTAGATACTGGCGTGATTTTATGTTATGAAATGGTATAAACAATAAACAGACATGCGAATGCACCAATCCCGAGAGATTTGTCATCATTTATTGAAGAGCTGTTTTATATCTCCGAAATTCTTCATCAGATCTTCGCCAAATCAAAATGGGACCAATTTGGGAACAGAAATCGATCCACAATTGACGGAGAAATCGGTGCACATACACACAAAAAAAATAAGGAACCGAATCACATCAAGATTCTCAAAGAAAATAACGTACTGCCTTGCCTCGACATTATTAGCTAAGTGCATTGTAAGTAAACAACGCATTATTATAAGAATAAAACTTTAATAACTTTGCACAAAGTGGTGGGCAAGTCCAGACGACCTTGTAATGTTTCCTCGATTCTTGGAAGATCTCGGCGATTAGCCGCCAAGTGATTATATATGTCAGAGAAAAATTAAAGTTGGCAAGTTCTTTTCCACTGACGTCAGAGCTTAAGGGTACACTAGTAGATAATTCTTCCATACAAACGTAGTCTAGGGATTATTCCACTGTTTGACGATTTACGTTCAAAATAAAAAGTGATATCAATTTGTCTCATCATAATCTAGCCCTGTATTGAAGCGAAAAACTAAAAAAAGAAAATATTTGAAAGTTATGAGCGTCGAAAGTTCCACATTTCGACACTAATTTTAACGCATTTTTGGGCGCAAATAAATACCATAAGGAGACGGAAAATTGCAAAACGGCCTCCATACAGGGATAGAGTAGTGGTTCAACAATGCATATAATTTTATTTTGAACAGATAGATTTAGTCGTTTTTTCATGGTATCTAGACTGCCAAAGGTCTGTTTATAAAATTTCGGGCGCTCGGTTTCGTCCTAAATCATTATCCATTTAGCTACAAATTTGCAAAAGTATGTATTCGTACGCGAACTAGCTTCCTACTGCTCATCACAGCATCTATCTCTTCCGCTCGTGTTGTCGGTTGATATAAAATGCATTTTAACCCCGCGCACAAAATAGTTCGTGCCGTCGACTAGTGTACCCTTAAGTGATGTTATTATAAGAAGCATTCAGTAGGTAGGTACTATTGTTTTTGGTTCGCACAAGCTTTGATCTGAGTTTTTTTGGTTTGAAGATTAATAAAAACGCAACCTATTGTTGGGATTTTACAAAATTTCGTCGGCTGATGATTGATGTTTTCATGTTTTTATTGCATTTGATTGACGTGACCGCTCTAACATTGTTTCGAGAGAACATTAATGTTTACACGCCTATTAAAATATTTTTTATTACTAGGAAAACATCGTAGTGAAACCGGCATGTCCTAAAAACAAAAATTCGAAGACATGTGATATCTACCAATGCGCTCTGGGCCCGCATGATAAATTACAGCACAGTCCCTCTTAAAGAGGTCAGGGTCCCAGCAGTTGGAAAATTATAGGCTAAATACAATTACTATTATTATATGTAATATTAATTTTGATGTTTTTGATTTTGTTTTTAAGATGACATTAATTTGCCTTTAGATTTTCATTTGATTTGTAACACTATTATTTTATGGGCATGCGGTGCTAACCTTTAGGAAATTATAATACTAACCTTAGGGTCACCTATCATAAGTTCGAAAAACATTTGATCGAATTTCATCTCACCTAAAACTTTTCAACTATTATCGTTCTTTTTTACTTCATCGAAATCACGTTTGCCACTGTCTCAGTTGACCTATTATCAATTCGAATTTTTCGTTACTCCGACGTTTCATTTGGTCGAAAAACTTTTTACCGAAGTTACACTTAGCCGAAATAACATTTGTTCGAAGTATTATGTGCCCGAACATTCAGAACAGAAACAGTGGGTGAATGCAAATGTATAAACAGCGAATTGAAGAAAAAGTTGTCGATGGCCTCCTATTTGTGTCTGCCAACCTAACCTGTCCGTGTTGGGATGCCCTAAGTTCCCGAGCTCGCTTCGCTCGTTCTTGGAACGATTTATTTTTTAATGTTTACATTGGTTTTAATATAGAATAGGTGTAGTACGATTAGTATTTTAGCAATCGAGTCGACGGAGCCCCGCTGTGAGGGGCTCCTATTTCTGCCTGCAGGATCTAAAGTAACCTGAAAATTGACCAAATAATATTTCATAAAATGTTCTCTCGGTGTGGTGAAAATATGTAAAATAAATCATTTGACAAATTAAAAAAGTTCAAGAGGCTTTGGCCAAAAGCAAAAAGTTATTTTGTAAATCGGCGAAATGTAGTTCGGTAAAATAATACGTATGCCACATGATACTTCGATGATAAGAAAATAAGTTAAATAATGCATATAGCAAAAAAGACGTCGGTCAATAGTTTTCGGTAAAATAAAATTCGAACAAAAAAAAATCGGAAAAGTGATCGGTTCCCTAACCTTAGATATAAAAAACTTGAAATTTAAATGTACCAGTATACGCAGTTGTTTTTGGCCAGTAATAATAAATAACACTAATATTATAAAGGTGAAAGTCTGTGAGTGTTGTGTGTGTGTGTGTTTGTATGTTTTTTACTTCTTCACGCTCAAACGGCTGGACAGATCTGGATGAAATTTGGCACAGAGATAGATTATAGTCAGTAATAGCACGTAAGATACTTTTTATCCCGGGAATATGTTACTTCTGGATAATTTTCGACATACACGCGGGTGAAGCCGCTGGCAGAAGCTAGCAAATAAATAAATTATGCTAATATTCCTTTTACAATTCGCAGACTGCCACTATCTCAGCAGATTATAAAGTTAAAGTATGCTAATATTTTTGCAATTTACACATAGGCCTTCATTGCATCTGTAATCCCTAATGGGCCACACTTAATATTATAAAGGCGAAAGTCTGTGAGTGTGTTTGTATGTTTGCTAATTCTTCACGCTCAAACGGCTGGATGGATTTGGATGAAACTTAGCAAAGAGATAGATTATATTCTGGAATAGCACATAGGACACTTTTTATGTCGGACATATGATCCCTTGGGATAATTTTCGACATTAACGCGGGCGAAGCCGCTGGCAGTAGCTAGTAGGGTCATAATTATATGCATAACCTTCTTGCCATATTAGTCAGCATGTAAATTCCACGGAAATAATGATTAGGTAAGCTACAACTGGTCATAAATAAATTAAAATAACTGATGTATTTTATTGTAGGTAGCTTGTCACTTCTTAGACTTTAATTGTAGGTCTTATGTCTGTAAGATGAGATCAGTAATTGATTGACGCAGTGGTCGAGCGATTGACTGCTGCGCTGCGTGTCGCGGGTTCGATTCCCGCACGGAACAAATATTTGTATGATCTACAAATTGTTGGTCCGGCTCTGGGTGTTTGTGTATGTGAGTTTATATGTTTGTAAACGCACCCACGATACAGGAGAAATTCCTAGTGTGGGGCAACGTTTTTTTATAAAAAAAAAAGATATACTTGTCTTATATAAATATTGCTACTAGGTCCAGTGGAAATATTTATCTTTGTTCTCGAAAATTTTAACTAACTCTGGTCTGGGCTTATAACGCCCTCTTTGATACTGAGATATAGGAACACGGTAGCATATAACACATTGTTGTTATAATAAAAAATAAAGAAAAATTAGGAGGTAGGTAGGTACGTATAGTTATTGACTCTCTGCACGTGTTGTTGCTAATCAAAATTAAACTAGTAATATTTAAAATAATAATTACCTCTTTTGCCAATATTGTCTATTTATACGCGACTGCAGAAGGAGGGTAATGTGTTTATCAGTCTATGTATGTATGTTTGTTCCTATGTGGCGACCAAACGCGTTGGCCGATTTTGATAATTCTTACGTCAATCGATTCGTCACGTCAACCATGCGAGTGTCACTGGCTATATTAAAATTGGAAAATAGAAATATGGCGGATTTTGGGTGCCATATTGTGGGGGCCCAGATTTTTGTCTTCCTTACTCATCGTGTGGGCTATCAAAATAAAGGGTTTTAAGAGGTGATTTTTTAAATATATAAATACTAATATGTTTATATTAACGTAATCGAAAAAAAATGTTAACTTAAAAAGTTAATAAAAAAAATAGAAAAAAAATTTTGACTGCTTTAGAAGCAAACTAAAAAGACGTACTTAAACAAGAAGAAAATCATGCTGTGCAGTCGGAGAATACATATTCGCGAGCTGGCTGACACATAGACTAATATATAAAAGATTGGGCTGACCAAAATCAGATGTTTAAGCAGTCGGGTTATTTGATTTTTTTAATGAACTTTTATTTTTTATTTTGAAACTGACACTGTTCTGGGCTTAATATAACGCCCGCTTTGATACTGAGATATAGGAACACGGTAGCATATATAACACATTGTTGTAATTCTAGTTACTTATAGTTGTTGACTCTCTGCACGTGTTGTTGTTAATTAAAATTAAATCTTTGAAAATGGTAAAAAGTGACAAAAAATAATACTAGGATGAAACCCATTGGAAAAGGAAGAGAATATAACAAAAATGAAAGGAAAAATAATTTACGGGCGATCTGAGGTCGGGAAGTGTAAGGGGGTGAGTTTTTAAGGGTAGAAAACGGTTTATCTCGATTTCCGGAAAAACTGCAAGTCCTATGAAACAAGTTAAATGGCATAGTTATAGGTTATAAAAAGATCTACAACTTTTGTATGTACACTTTTGTATTTACACTTTTTTCACACAACCTCGGAAAATTTTAGCCCATCAATAGTACATTATGGTACAAGTGTGCAATGTTGGTGATTACCGCTGAGGCGCCATTGAGACCCGAGCCGTAGGTGAGGGTCTTAAGAGAGCCGAGGACGGTAATCATCAATACACACGTGTATCATACGACGTTTTTCAACACACTTGTGAAGAAAATAATATAAAAAAATCATTTTCGACAGTAAAAACGAGTTGTGAAATTTTTTTCGCAATGGCGGGCAAAATTAATCAGTTTTCCTATACGCGCGCATTTAACAATGGCGATCGGCCATAGACTAAAATAATGAGGTTTCTTTTTTTTTGGCTGTTCGTGGATAGTGTTTTAGCCACGTACAAAATGGGGAATATAATTTTTTCTTAATTACAGAGCAAATAAAATTAATATCTGAGTGAAAGTTTTATTTATTAAGCACGTACAAGTTTAAATTATCTATTTAAATACGAAGTTGCATGAAAGAGCAAGTAATAGGTACATTAATTTATTTGTACTATTGAGCACAATCTTTTTTGTATCGAAACTTTTTTAAGAACAAAGCAACTAAACCAATAAATTAAAAAAAAACTCTATAACTCACTTGTGAATAATAGCAATGAAAAAGTCACAGTTTGATAAAAGGTATCATTATGTGCCTAATTGCGGTGAAATTAGAGGCAGTTTATGAGCAAGTGTGTTGAAAAAGATATTTCATAGAGGAGTAGGGCAGGGGTTAGAAGGGTCTGGGCCTTACTACCTTTTATTTCGTTTTAAAATTAAATTAAATTTACCATAGTAATGTAAATGTATGTTTTTTTACACCATCAAAAAGTTGAGATTTCAACGAACTAAAAAAAGGCAGATTTTTTGATGTGAGAACTTTCGAAAATATAAATATTTTTAAACAAAAAAATTACAGTGTCTTTGGGCCATAAAAAGATAAGTTTTCACCAAATTCCATGAAACATTTTTTTTTGTAAAAGATAAAAACAAAAAACCAAAATCTTGGTTATTTGAATTTTCGACATAAATTTTGAGGTTATGTGAAAAAAGAGTAAACACAAAAGTTGTAGATCTTTTTATCCATCCATACTAATATTATAAATGCGGCAGTAACTCTGTCTGTCTGTTACCTTATCACGCTTAAACCGCTGAACCGATTTAGATGAAAGTTGGTATGGAGATAGTTTGAGACCCGGGAAAGGACATAGGCTACTTTTTTTCATAAAACACTAAGGGGGACATAGGCTACTTTTTTTTTCATAAAACACTAAGGGGGACATAGGCTACTTTTTTTTTCATAAAACAAATTGCAGGTTCGCCCGCTTTCATATCAGTTAAAGCGGGCGAACCTGCGGGTAACAGCTAGCCTATCTATACTAGTAATGTTTTGATGATATGTGTAATTATATACTTTTCAACACATTAGCTCATGGCTCTAATTTCACCGCAATTATACCTGTTATCAAACTGTGACTTTTTCATTGCTATTATTCACAAGTGAGTTATAGAGTTATAGAGTTTTTAATTTATTGGTTGAGTTGCTTTGTTCTTAAAAAAGTTTCGATACAAAAAAGATCGTGCTCAATAGTACAAATAAATTAATGTACCTGTTGTTTGCTCATTTCATGCAACTTCGTATTTAAATAGATAATTTCAACCTGTACGTGCTTAATAAATAAAACTTTCACTCAAATATAAATTTTATTTGAAAATTGAAATTCCCTATTTTGTACGTGGCTAAAACACTATCCACGAAGAGCCAAAAAAAAGGAACCTCATTCTTTTAGTCTATGGCCGATCGCCATTGTTAAATGCGCGCGCATAGGAAAACTGATTAATTTTGCCCGCCATTGTGAAAAAATTTCACAACTCGTTTTTACTTCTAAAAATGATTTTTTTATATTATTTTCTAAACAAGTGTGTTTAAAAACGTCGTATGATACACGTGTTTATTGATGATTACCGTTCTCGGCTCTCTTAAGACCCTCACCTACGGCTCGGGTCTCAATGGCGCCTCAGCGGTAATCACCAACATTGCACACTTTTACCATAATGTACTATTATTCCTGTAGGGAGGAGTCTCAGGTGGCTTGAAATAGGGGCACGGCATAGTGCAGGCATCAGTCGCCCACAAATAGCATTGTGGCGTAATTATCATAATAATAATTTTTCTGTTGAGTTAATATGTGTGGTAGAAAAATAAAAATGTTTGTTTTATTTATTTTTTTGGTTTAATTCTTGAAAAGTTAAGTTGTAAAGATATATAGGCACTACATGTCGCAAACACACTCTTTTAATAATCTGGTAACGTAACCCAGATATCTAGAAACTAGGCAAAAGACAGTTCTGTTATAACCTGGAAATGTAACTGGAGCTGAGCGATAGCATCGGGACATGTTCACACATTATGCGTAATGGTAGAATGAGTTGCGCGTACGCATTGCATAACGAGCACCTGGTAGATTTGATTATGTTTCGTTATGGTTCAACGGTAGCGAAGATATAGTAATTTCTCTGGAAACCTAGTTGTTAGTCAACACACTACTAGTTTTGGTTTTCTGATTGCGTTGGTCTTATTTGTCAATTATCATTTATTTATATAATACCCCATTGCTGGTTAAAGGCCATCTTGTTCTACTTCTAACAGATAGGTATTAGCTGTTCTAATCCAATTCCTCAAGCTCTATTTAGGTCTCGCCATGTTTTGCTAAATCTTCCAAAAGATTCGCAGCCATGCATACTGCGCTACCACGGGGAGATAGCACAGTTATGTAACCCACTAAAACTCCTCGGTGTCTTCCTGTGCCGCTTATGGCGGGAACACGGGCACGCGTTAGCACTCACCGCAAACCCGCCGCGGCTGTCCGTCTCCGGACCCTCTTCTGAGGAGTACCCCCCATCACCGGCGCACCAGAACACACTGTACTCCGTGACCACCCCAGGGACCAAACCAGATCATGGGTGCCGGACGACCCCGTGTATGGCACCCTTGGGCCCTCTGTGACGGGTCAGGACAGTGGCCCTGCCACCTAACATTTTACGGCCGCAGGGGATGGCGGCGATGGGGGGAAAGCGGCTAACGCTATACCGACACTCCTCCTCCCCTGCGGCCCCACCGCGTCCGCCATCAAGGCGTAGCTTTTAGCAGTTTGGCAACCATTCTGCGGTTGATAATGTAACTCTCCAGTTGTTGTTTACAGCGTCCACTACTAATAAATAACTAAATCCTATAACAGTTAAAATAGCACACAGAAGGCAAGCTTCAAAAGCGTCTTTAGATTTTTTAACATGTGTGATGTGAGACAGCCTAGCACAGAGCAGAGTAATTTTAGTTTAAAAAAGGAATTCTGACAGCGTGACCATTCACGAGTCTTTCAATTAATTTCCACTGTTATTCGATACTAAACAAAGTCGGCGCATGCGCTATCCTTACCCCAACACCTGCTTGTGTAATTTCCACTATCTATTCATCGGTCTGGGGTTTTATAACGCCATTTGCAATCAACTATAAGATATTATCTGGTAGCGAGCTGACACTCCCACATATGCAAACCAAGCTATTATTGAAAAGGCACGTGGGGACGCCTTATAAATCATTTATTTGTAGCTAGCTTCTGCCAGCGGTTTCACCCGTGTGGAAATCTGAAATAATAGCATGGGAACGTTGGTTCTCCCGGGATAAAAACTCATAAAAAATAAGGTCCGATCTATACGATATCATTGTTTAACAAAATTGGTCAAATAAATTAATTCCAACAATCAAAAAACCCGACTGCATATTCGCGAGCTGGCTGGCCAAAACCAGATGTATCCTCCGACTGCACAGCATGATTTTCTTCTTTTTTACGTCATTTTAGTTCGCTTCATAAGCAGTTGGATTTTTTTATAACTTTTATGTACATTTTATTTAACATATAAGTAATATAAGTTTTTGAAATCACCTCTTAAAACCCTTGGTTTTAAGAGGTGATTTCAACGCGATAGGTTTGGAAGGAAAAAGTATTGGCCCCCTACAATATGGCTTCTGAAAGCCGGTATTTTCTATTTTCCTACTTTAATGTAGCCAGTGACACTCGCAAGGTTAAGACGAATCGATTGACGTTAGAACCATCAAAATCGGCCAACGCGTTTGGTCTCTAGAACGCCACATAGGAACAACGTACATACATAGACTTTATAGACTGATAAACACATTACCCTCCTTCGGCAATCGGGTAAAAATACAGAGTTGGGTACATTCGCATTAATATTAGTAAAGATTATCTTGCTTGTTTCTACAAAGGGACATAATATTACTCCCGGTATAAAAAGTAGTAAATATCCTAAGCAGGACGTGGTTACCCGTGTGCCAAGTTTCGTCCAAAAGCGTTCAGCGTTTCAGTTACGACGTAAAATGGACAGACAAACTGAGTTACTTTGGCATTACTAATATTAGTATGGATTATTTTGCGCCTGAGTAAAATTTAATTGCATTTAAAGGAGTAGAATTTTCCAAGTCGTGACTTGGAACATCAATATTATGAGTGAGTTGGTCTGGCTAACGTGAATATGTAAATGTCATAATATCTGTAAATTGTTGGTTGACGGCGATAAAGTTAATTGATATGTTTGATCGTGAGACATCGATGTCGAAGTTAAGATAGGAGCTTTGTTATTAATATGATTGTCAAATGGTTTAACGTATACTTACCTACAATGGGGCATTTATATTTGTGCTTACATGTAGATAACTTTCAGGATATTTGAGACTGTTGCCTGCGACCTTACTGGAGTACCTATTGGGTTAAAGACACAGCACTAAAGCTTATCAATTCGAAGTGTATCATGTTTTGGAGAGGATTGTCTGTAGGCAATTCATAAGATTCCTGATATTTTGCTATTCGATTTAGTCCACATCCTCTCGTATTCCAGAACTAGCTTCTATCTGCGGTTTTAGTCCCGTGGCCCAATCCGAATCCCTATCAAAAATCGTCAATTTTTTCGACAAAAAGTATAGTGTAGCTATATCTATAAGTGAAATAATTATTATTATCGGCTTGTCAGCAAGCGTTCCGCGTTTACTAAATGTATTATACGCAAAACATCCTTCAATCTCCGTACATACATACAAATCTACTATTTGCAAGGAGTTTAATGGAGAACAAGGGGGCGCAGAGTTTTGCTTTCCTCAAAATAGGTCCCGCAGAGTTAGTTTTAATATCAGATTTATCATCTCCCTTTCACCTTCGGACTATTAGACATACTGCAGTGTACCATCCGCACTTCGTTGTTATCCCGACTAGTCGTACTAAGCGGTTCTCGTCCACATTGTTTATGCGCATAGCTGAAGTGTGGAGCTCTGTGCCATTTGCGTTCTTCATCACCAACAATCCAGCCTTCAAATCAACATTCCATTGTACGGGTATTTTCTGGGCAAGCACGTACTCATCGCTTTCCAAGTTACCATTCATAGCATGAAAACGATACCTATCTATCACTACTTGCAATAGTCTTTCATGAATAGAACTTCCAGCAAAGCTATTAAGATTTTCGCAAACGAACATTCTGCATGCGTGAGTTCGCTGGCAAGGAAAATGTCATGTTAAATTATGTCAGGTGCATATCATGTTGTCCGTACAGATCATGTTGTTGAGTGAATGTTGAGGATGCGCGCACGCAACTAACGGCCACGGTCGAGGCTCAGGTCATGCGACATACTTCCTTTATATGATGGGTGTTGGTAACCTTGAAATATGACACTGGCTGATTGGATATTTTATATTATACTAGCTGTTCCCCGCGGCTTCGCTCCCGTAGACCCCCCCACAGTACCCATATTCGGGATAAAAGAAATAGCCTATGTCACTTAGGCATAATGTAGCTTCCTATTGGTGAAAGAATTTTTAAATCGGTCCAGTAGTTTCGGCGCCTATTCGGTACAATCAAACAAACAAATAAATCTTTCCTCTTTATAATATTAGTATAGAAAATAAAAAGGATATAATATTTTACGTGTTTGCACAATACCGGATTTCTTTTTGTCTCTCCTTGTCTATTTTTACGGGGTGCTAGGACATGCAGAAGTTGTAAAAGAGATTGAATTCATCCTCTATATTTCTTCCTTTACGATTTGTTTAACTCGTAATGATTTAATTAAATTATCTGTACTTAATAAACAACAGGAAGCTTACTCAAGTGAACTGTAAAATGCGCGTACGCACGGCAGCTGAAGAAGAGTGCCTGCGCTGTAGGTATGCCAATCATACAGCATCTAATAATTTAATCTAATTAACTGCCAACATTTTATCGGATTAAATAAATCTTAAATTCTCTCCGGGCTCAATATCATCCTGTTTCTAAATTAATTGACCACTACTAATACAGATGCATCTGCTATTTTGGTGACGACTGCATAATGTTGCCAATTCGATACAAGATTTAATAATTGCCTCGTCGGGACTCGTTACACTACAAAGCAAAAATTAACTTTGTTTTCGGCAGTCGGTGTCAAAAACGAAAATAAATTATAAGTACCAAAGACACCGACTTCCGAAAAGAAAATTATTTTTCGCTATGTAGTGTTTTGTTTTGGAAGTCGGTTTAATTTTTTTTCTTTATTGTTTCGGTACCTTAATAATGCGTACGTTTTATATACCATGAAAATACGCATTATTAAGAATAACTTGAAAATTACTTGTTAGATCTTGAATTTAAATGGGACCACAGGATAAGCCAGCCAGACCAGCTTGTAATATAAAAAGAATCACCAAAATCGGTTCATAATTGGATCGTAACAAACATACAAAACATACAGTCGAATTGAGAACCTCCTCCTTTTTGAAGTCTGTTGAAAATAAGCAATACAAAAATGTTGGGCGGCTAGAATCGAGGATCTAGATGAAGTTTAATTCTAACAGCGAAGGCGATTGTAGAAATACCAGAGGTTTTTGGCGGGTTTTTTTCGAGTGAAGTTCAGCGACTGTTAAAATTATTTGCGAATTGATTCCTAGTAGATATTGTATATAAAATGGGTGTAGTTTTGTGTCTCAACTGTCTTTGCAACTGGACAATATGTGAAATCATTGACAGAAGCGATCTCGGGATAATGGAGCGGAGAATTTCATTGTAGTGTTGACTACCCCCGCAAAGCTTACTGGGAACCCTGACTCGATACAATTTGCTGCCAAATACTCCAAAAAACATTAGAATGTGTTACATCCGCATTCTAATGCATATTAAACAATGATATTATGCACTGAAGACGAGGCGGTATGGTCCAAGATCTTAGCCTGCCTGAGTAGGAGGAGTGAAAAAAAATGTAGTAATGCCAAAAGTAAGGATTGATCACGAGCATCGACCATAGCCTCATGAGACATTTCTATAGCGCCTGGAGTCCCACATTTTTTTGACATTTTACCAATCGCTAACTTGACGCTTTTTTGAAAGCATGTCACACTCACGAGCCACATGGGTAGCCTTTGTCCATACCATACAACATCGTTGACTTTTCGACAATGTCATTTTTGTCTAGTCTCACATGCACTTTGATTAAATATTTCATAACAAAATTCATGTGCTAATACCATAGAAATATTATATAAAATACAGTTCCCCTAGAGGATTTTCGTACTGACGTCGATTTCACGATGTCAGACATTCCATAGCTATCTTTGATAATTGTTTGTTGCAGATAATGCGGATCAATGTTATCTATCTATCTACTGATTTGCAGGTTCCGTTACATAGTTTTGGCATTAAATTGCGTTTTTGTTTTAACTTTTTCTTAGTTGCTTATCATTAATTGGGGCCTTTTATTTTGTCACTGTACTAGCTGCCCCACGCGGCTTCGGTCCCGTCTTCTGGCTACCCACCTACCCATCTACCCTATCTACCCTACCCTACCTACCCTACACGCATGATTATTGCGTAACTTAAACCGTTTACGCAGTGCACGCAACGGAAGCTCTCAAAAAGGAATAACTTTTCCCGTTTTTGCAACATTTTTCATTTATGCTCCGCTCCTATTGGTCATAGCGTGATGTTATATAGCCTTCCTCGATAAATGGAATATCCAACACAAAAAGAATTTATCAATTCCAATCAGTAATTCCTGAGATTAGCGCGTTCAAACAAACAAACTCTTCAGCTTTATATTATTAGTATAGATTAGAATTTCATAAACTCGCTCAGAGGTGTCATCGCAACAGTTTTTGAAATGATGCTATCTTACAGCCATATTCGTAAAAGATATTTCATGGTTTAGTATTCTGCTAATAAATAAATAAGGCCCTAAATGGTTTTACCAATCCTATTCCGTCCTTTAGTATTTGAGAGTCTTCGATTCGTTTATTACTATTAAAATAGCCCGTAGGCAAGTTTGAGAACGCAGCTACTTTATTCGGACTCTTTATTTTTTTTTTTTTAAACGTTGCCCCACACTAGGAATTTCTCCTGTATCGTGGGTGCGTTTACAAACATATAATTTCACATACACAAACACCCAGAGCCGGAACAAGTATTTGTAGATCATACAAATATTTGTTTCGTGCGGGCATCGAACCCGCGACACGCAGCGCAGCAGTCAATCGCTCAACCACTGCGCCAACCGTGCGCCCATACTCACTCATAAAAGTGAGAACTTTGCAATGTTGCTGCTAGTAATACTGGTAACATCCTTCCACGTTTATCCGCCGAGATCGCTTGCCAAGAGGATGTGCATACCTGTTTAACTTTCCAAAGCGCCATCTTCCGTGTTGACCTCCAAATGTGCGGCTAGGTCGCGACCTGACACATTCACATGCACATCAGCTCGGTCCCTTCCTTTTATATGATTCCTTCGGATTGCTAATTGTCTTCGAAGGCAAGAGTCGATTATGCGGCTATATTTTGCTGAGATATATATTAAACCGATATAGCCAAAAACTATAGAACCTCGTGCTATGATTCTAACATACTCCTAATCGAAGTCAAGGGTCATTTATGCGGTTATATTTTACCGAGATTGGATACGTCAAAAACTGAGATAAATGCCAAAATCTATAGTACTTCCTTCTTTAGCATACTCTTGATTAGAGGTCTCTGGATTCCTGGTGTTAGTTCATGTGTGTTCAGTTTTTGCCTAAGTACCTAAACTATTGTTATAAACAAGTTAATAAGGTCCCTATTAGTCGACATTACCTTACCAAAGCGCCAAGACCTCATCTTACTTGTTCCTCCTTCCAAATAAGCGCCTAGCCCATCTCCAACGGAGATCTGTGATGATGCTCATAATATAGTATCAACAACATAATATATGTATATCTTACTTAAAATTTATCAACAAACGTAATAAAATTATTCAATTTAGTTTTTTTTAATACAAGCTTTTTTGTATTCATCTCAACAAACTCTGTCATTTGATGTCACAAAAAATAACTAGTCCGCCATCTTGGGCCGTCCGCCATATGGATTTAGAATGACGCCACCTAGCTAACCATGCATTGTCATCCAAACTAAACGTGTATCCAAAATGTCATCTTAATGTCGACGATAACTGCTTTAAAATTCAGTTGTAAGATTTGACCCGAACACACTTATTTATATACATATTAAATGTCAATTTTTTCCTCTTTTGGAGAATGGAACTGGTATACGTAAGTAGATATATACATTGCAAGTTAAACAAAAGCTTGTAAAATATATATTCTTCTGTAAAGTCGAAAATCTGTCTGTCTTATTATACGATACCTCTTAGTAGCTCATTTTAGTCATCGATATCTTCCTGAATGCGAAAGGATAACTTAGACGCCTGCTTCACGGCTCCATCTTCCTAGTTCCTCTTCCAAATAAGCGTCTAGGTCATGACCTAACCCGTCTTTAACATGCACATCCTACATTCCTCTTCCGTTGGTCTCCCTCCTTCCTCCTGCTAATTACAATGTACCACTCATCACTATTCAATAGACGCACCTTATTACTGTCAACCGCGATGAATATTTATTTAATTGACACTTGTTTTAGATTTACCTTCCTGTGTGGGATGTGGTTGATGTCTTGTTTGTTTTTTATTATCAGCACATGACTAATAGGCTTGTAATTAAACGTGAATAAGGGTTGCTGTTTTTTTTTCTATCATCATCTGCCTAGCCTTTTTCCCAACTATATTGGGGTCGGCTTCCAGTCTTACCGGATTCAGCTGAGTACCAGTGTTTTACATGGAGCGACTGCCTATCTGACCTCCACAACCCAGTAACTGGGTAACACGTTACCCCTTGGCAAGACTGGTGTCAGATCTCAAGCTTCTGACTACCCGTAACGACTGTCCAAGATCTTCAAATGACAGCCGTGACCAACGGCTTAACGTGCTTTCCGAGGCACGGAGGAAACTCGGTAAGTTGAAATGGTCACCAATCCAAGGACCGACCTCGTCAAGCGTTGCTTAACATTGATTTCATTATTTAGCCACGAGCTCTGTTTTTTTTCTATCAAATCAAATCAAATCAAATATATTTATTTGTTCACACAGGTAATAAAATACAGATGTTGCGTTTAAAATGAAAATAGAGCGCTATGTCATGGCCAAGAGGCGTACAAATATTAGGTGTATGTACCTGGAGATTTACAAATCAAATGTCTAGAGAAAAAATAAGAGAAAAACATCGTAAGATCATGCGTATTAAATAAGCAGAACCAATAATTAAATTAACAATAAAAAGTCAGAGAGCAAAAAGAAACAAAACCAAGTAAGTACCTAAATCAAAATACTTAACTTTAAAATGTCAAAAATTACCATGTCAAAGATTATGAGATGTCAAAATTAATTAATGTCAACATTAATAATCCAAACAAAACTCAGCATTTTATTTCTGTCATAGTATTATTAAGAACATTTATTCATACTGACGCATTACAATAACAAACATTTTATATGGTTTTCAATGATTCATCATTCAGAAATTCCTCCATTGTATAGTAACATTTTTCAATAAGTAAGCTATTAAGTGCTTTTTTGAATTTTAATAATGGCATGTTTTTAATGGCATCGGGTATTATATTATATATTTTTGGGGCGTTGTTGAAAAAGCTTTTACTCATTAAGGCTGTTTTACATTTAACATTGCAAAGTTTGTTACGATATTGAGAACGCAATGGATTCCTTCTGACTGCAGATAGGCTTACAAATAAATGTGGGTTTTTTTTCACAAACAATGCAGTTTCCATTATGTACATTGCTGGCAGTGTCAATATTTTTAGTCTTTTGAAGTATGGAATATCGATCAGTTGATATTTGTCTGGTTTCGTAGTTCAGATCCAAATACGGCCAAATTCTTCAAGGCCAGCGTGGATGAAGTTCGTTCCTTGAGAGAGGCTATGGTGGAAAGGACAGATTTGACCTTAAGCCTTGTCTCCCAGTGGGGTGATGACAATCTGGTCTCCTTTAACGCCACCAAAACACAGGCGTGTCTTTTTACCGCAAAAAGGAGTATCTTCGATCAAACTCCTACTTTTCGGGGTGCGTCTGTTCCTGTGACTGATCGGCTCGAGCTCCTGGGCATGGAGTTGACATCCAGCCTCAACTTCGGCGCCTCCATTGAGTACAAAGCCCAAATTGCGGCCAAAAAGCTGGGCATCCTAAATAGAGTGAAGCGATACTTTACGCCTGGACAGCTTTTAACCCTTTACAAAGCGCAAGTCCGATCCTGCATGGAGTATTGCAGCCACCTTTGGGATGGCTCAGCTAAGTATCAGCTTGCCGCGCTTGACTCGGTGGAACGCAGAGCCAAGAGGCTCATTGGCGACGTTGAGCTGGCGGATGCCAAGCTACACAGCTTGGCTCATCGCCGCAAGGTTGCCTGCTTGTCGGTCTTTTACAGACTGTACTTCGGTGAGTGTGCTCAAGAACTCCACGACCTCATCCCACCAGCCCCCTTCTACCATCGGACATCTAGACGCACTGCAAGTTACCATCCTTACCTTGTTGCCATTCCACCAATACGCACCAAGCGCTTCCAAACATCCTTCATAATGCGCACAGCGAATGAGTGGAACTCACTACCTGCGTCTGTGTTGCCGAACGCATTCAACCCGAATCTCTTCAAAGTTAGAGTGAACAGGCTTCTTCTGGGTAAGCTCGCTCCATCGTCGACTCTGTCTCTGTCACCTTTGACCTAGACTAGAGTCAAGAGCAAACCCATCACAAATAAAAAAATAAAATAAAAAAAGGCCTCCTTTGTTATTAATTTGTCGAGTGGCCGAATTTAAGTCAAGTTACAATCCCACCGCACTATTCCCAAACCACTGCAACTCCTGAAAGCCAGAATCAACGGTGGCGACCACCAGAAAAGAACGCACGGAAATCTGTTCTAGTTTCCACAAGGTAGTATAGTAAACAACTCCTGATGCAGCCTGTACATTATTCAACATTATATTGCGTTCAGTCTGCCAAAGAATACACTCCCATAAGATATGATGTGCAGATTGTACATATTCGCAGTCAGACGTAGGACACTGAAATAGAGGCGAGGCAACGAGCTCGAAGGAAAATAATTTACTTTTAAAGTAACCATGCCCTGTGAGAAATTGGGTAACACAGGGATCCACCACCAGTTAAGTCAAGTTATTAGAATATCCGTATGTACGATAAAGCTATGTAAATTCAGGTACCCTTTGCCAATATATGTCTGTACCTTAGAAAAGGGTAACCCGGGTAACCAGTTGATTACACTACACTGCCCCTTCAAGTATTATTGCTTATTCAAATAATTAAAGAAACAGAATAGTTGCTACGTAACCATTTATAATGTTGATGATTAAATCCTGCTGCGGATAACTTCTTAGATAAATAGCTGTGCCCGCGGCTTCGCTCCCATCATCTGTTCAACCCTACCCTACTAACAATTTTTTATCTATAGTCATCATTCTCTCGCGGAGAATCTTAACACCGCCATTCGAAAATGACTTCAAATGCACAACGCCATCTATCAAATATCGAGTTCAACTGTCCGAGTAACTAATTGCGTGTTGTGATAATTTTACTTCTTGAACACTTTAAATTCATGTAACTTTTGATAGAGTGAACCCATTGCGAAGAAACAAAAACTGAGTAATTCTTCAAGTTACGCACAATTTTTATGTATAAAATTTATCTACATTGATTTAGTACATTGCACGTGATGCGTGCACAAATAAACAGACAGACAAAAATTCCAAAAATGCTGGAAATACGTTGTCTTGGTTATCCTTTAACACCCTGGCTTTTTTTTAGGAAATATTTTCGATGTACAAAAATTACTTTTCTACAGATTTATTATATGTATTGATGATTAGATAAGAGAGCTAAAACAACATTCCATTGCTTTATGACAAGTCTGACGTAGGAAGTGCGTACGTACTTCTATCTCGATTTTGTATAGAATTGTCAAATCATGACCTGACGTCAGAATTCTCTGCGATAAAATGAATTTAGATATCCAAGATCTCTCTATATAGACAGATTATCCATTTCACTTTTTTACTACTCAATTCTGTAGGATTTGGAAATTTCCCAAATCCAACTAGATTTCTAGACTTTTTCCTCGACGATTTAAGAGTTGACGAACGAGAGGAATTTAGCACCGTGCTAACATAATCGTTTGTAATTTAAAATGCAACAATTCTCTACTGTTATCAGTTTTACTGTTTTTGTTATGGGATCTTTTACTAGTTATGATACTTACTAGGAACTTTGGATGTCAGCCAGGCCTCGCAGCTAACCTTTCCAACTGCAGGCTCTCCTGCCAGGACAAGAGTAAAGAAAATGCATTTAAGGTAGGTATTTTAGTGGCCTAATTCGAAAATGTTTTTGGTAAATTAAAAAGTCGGCAGCTAACGTTGATACGAAGTCCTTAATTTAAGAGGCATCCCTTTTCCTTATCACTTATATTAATGTATCTCCATCATGTTCATCCTAAGTTTTCAACTTGCGTATTTTTGCAATAAGAACATTTCTTCCAGAAACCAAAGAACTCTAACTCAAACAGACGGACAGTAAGACGACATTAAGTAATCTTGATAACTTTCAGTTATGACGTCAAAGTTACTCCACCGGATTTGCAAAAGAAAAAATATTCCGTAATTTGCCAAAATCCAAACAAAATCAACTGTTAGCTTAACAAAGTGATTAAATCATGTTTTGAGAATGATAAGTGTGAATATTTGGAATAGCTCATCTTTGTGATATGTTTGGCGAGGCTTGGCATGTTAACAAGGAAAAATATATGAAAGAGTAAATCATACTGAAACTGAATAATACCTATTGTGTCTATCGCTATGAATACTTATTATTTTTATAGCACACCGTATAATAAACACAGGAATAACTAGTGTATCGGTCTTATTGTACATGGAAAACTCGGACAACCTTTGGATGGACTAAAAACAATTATATAGGATGTCAGTGTAAAAAAAACTTTGAACTAACTACCTAAGGGCTCTTTGCGGGTGTCGGACTGCGTACGACCAGTTGATTTTTTTTCAACACACTTGCTCATAAAGTGGCTCTAATTTCACCGCAATTAGGCACATAATGATACCTGTTATCAAACTGTGACTTTTTCATTGCTATTATTCACAAGTGAGTTATAGAGTTTTTTTTTAATTTATTGGTTGAGTTGCTTTGTTCTTAAAAAAGTTTCGATACAAAAAAGATTGTGCTCAAGCGTACAAATAAATTAATGTACCTATTGCTTGCTCATTGCATGCAACTTCGTATTAATTTCAACTTGTACGTGCTTAATAAATAAAACTTTCACTCAAATATAAATTTTATTTGCTCTGTAATTATAAAAATTGAAATTCTCTATTTTGTACGTGGCTAAAACACTATCCACGAAAAGCCAAAAAAAAAGAAACATCATTATTTTAGTCTATGACCGATCGCCATTGTTAGATGCGCGCGCATAGGAAAACTGATTAATTTTGCCCGCCATTGTGAAAAAAAATTCACAACTCGTTTTTACTATTGAAAATGATTTTTTAGTATTATTTTCTTCACAAGTGTGTTGAAAAACGTCGTATGATACACGTGTGTATTGATGATTACCGTCCTCGGCTCTCTTAAGACCCTCACCTACGGCTCGGGTCTCAATGGCGCCTCAGCGGTAATCACCAACATTGCACACTTGTACCATAATGTACTATTATACATTTTAACCGCACCGCTGCGGCGCCGCAGCAGTCCGACACCAAACGTCAAAATTGTAAAAGCCCTAATATTATAAAATTCAAATAGAAAAAAAAATGTCCTAGCTGCCAGTATCATTATCCAAAAATCTATCATTAGAAACACAATTAATTAAAATATCAATGTTCTTTAACTTGATAGTCATAATGCGTTGTGTTCGACATATATTTTGCGTGCGGTATCAGCTAATCCTATCTATTATCTTCACTCACATGATAAAACAAATGGAGGAGCTCGTGGCTAAATAATAACAGCTCACGGGTCGATCATCAAGGTTAAGCAACGCTTGACGAGGTCGGTCCGTGGATGGGTGACCATTTCAACATACCGAGTTCCCTCCGTGCCTCGGAAAGCACGTTAAGCCGTTGGTCCCGGCTGTCATTTGACGATCTTTGGCAGTCGTTACGGGTAGTCAGAAGCTTGAGATCTGACACCAGTCTTGCCAAGAGGTACCGTGTTACCCAGTTACTGGGTTGCGGAGGTCAGATAGGCAGTCGCTCCATGTAAAACACTGGTACTCAGCTGAATCCGGTAAGACTGGAAGCCGACCCCAATATAGTTGGGAAAAGGCTAGGCAGATGATGACATGATAAAACTATTCTATTCAATGTTTTTGTTAAAACCTGTGCCTGTAGGCTATCTCCGTTACTCCAAAGCACCTATTCTAAATCGCTTTTGTGTGGGTACTGTTAGAACAGGGAGGAACTCGTGTCGATCTTCAAGGATAAGCAATGCTTGTCGAGGATGGTTGAGCATATTTTCATAGCGAGATTACTCCGTGCCTCGGAAAACACATAAAGCTGTTGCTCATGCAGCCTTATTTATTCTCCAATGTCAACGCAGTACTGGCCGTGCGCCCGATCGGAGCCAGAATATCAATATTGAACCTCCTTTTGGATAGTTTTGTTTGCAAAATATTCTTTGATTTACATATGCTATTTCAGTTATGAAGAAATTCTAGCCAGATTTTTTTCTGTGTAAAAATAGGTTTTTATCGCATCTATTCAAAAATAGGAAGTTTATTCCTCGTAAACAGGGACCAAAACAGCTCATTAATCCCTTAGGGACTAAAAAATATTTGAATTTGGAAGGTGGATATTGTTAGTAAATGTTAAAAAAGTTTCTCAAAAACTACATTCGTTTTCTGAGACTATTTCTAATTCCCTAGCTGTAAATAAATCTACAACTGTAACAGTTGGTACTAATCAAATTGTTACCATGCACTTCCATAATTGTTCAAATATACACATTAGCCTCTAATTATATTGTTTTATGTCTTATGATTCTTAATTTTATGTAAATAAATAAACGTAACGTTCTTGTTCATAAGTTGCATTTACTTATTTTCTCATAGAGGGTGATGAAAAGTAGAGTGTCCACCTCTGGAGCAACACTATTTTAAGCTCGAGTGACGTACTTTTAATACCTCGCTGCGCTTGGGATTCTACTTTAGAATCCAGCGCTACGCTCGGGATTCTACTCTAGAATCCTTCGCTCCGCTATGGATTTAAAAATACACTCTCGCCTTTAAAATAGTTGTTTGCTCCCTAGATAAACAACACTACTATTAAACAACCAAGTCGTTTTGGAGGAGTATCCAAAATTAGCGAAAAAGTATCGCTTTTTTTAAGCAAATCTATTAGTTACACGAAAAAAACATGTTTCACAAATAATGTAGGTACGTGAATTAATAATAAATAGGTATATTTTTTTTAAACCTTTTAACCTAGCCTTTACTAAGGAGTATGCTTAAGAAAATCACTAAAGCGGTGGTAGGCCCTTAAATAAAAGTTCTGTTTTTCAGCATTGTTTGAATAAATCCCTTTTCGATTTTGGTTTTATTACACTGCTGTTGATGGATTCTACGTAAATAATTAAGGAAATAATTATCACCTGTGTCCTTATTTACTGCTCTACTTGGTAGACATTTATTAAGTGATCAACAATGAATACTTGGAATTTAACGATCTATATACTGTTTTGGCATACAGGTCGACACGGTACGACCTAAATTAAACTATAATGTTGTTGCATTCAACAGAACAATACTATTAAATTGGAGTTATAACTGTGGTTAGCAAATTCTTATCATCATCATCTGCCTAGCCTTTTTCCCAACTATATTGGGGTCGGCTTCCAGTCTTACCGGATTCAGCTAAGTACCAGTGTTTTACATGGAGCGACTGCCTATCTGACCTCCACAACCCAGTAACTGGGTTACACGGTACCCCTCGGCAAGACTGGTGTCAGATCTCAAGCTTCTAACTACCTGTAACGACTGTCAAAGATCTTCAAATGACAGCCGGGACCAACGGCTTAACGTGCTTGCCGAGGCACGGAGGAAACTCGGTATGTTGAAATGGTCACCCATCCACTGACCGACCTCGTCAAGCGTTGCTTAACCTTGATGATCGACCCGTGTGGCTGTTATTATTTAGCCACGAGCTCCTCTGGTCAGCAAATCCTTATAATAGGAAAATACTATTAAAACTTTGTATAACGTATACTTATTTGAAATAACATTAGACATGTTTCCAAATCTTTTTACAGTCCGTTCAACTGATTTTGAGTTCTATCCCGTAAACATAAGATTGACATGAAAAGCATAAAGGTCTATCCACACATATCAGGGCCGTGCCCGGGACGTGTACGGGACGTGGACAGACCGTGCACGTCCCCAGCATGGACGAGTTCGTATAAAATGTACGCACCGATATTTTTTTGAGCCCCTGACGGGACACGGTCCGTCCACGTCCCTGGCACGGCCCTGAACCAAAACCAACTGTTTACTACAGCTACCATTTGTCGTATCACCAACGCAATAGAAGTCAAAATCGGTTGAACGGGTTGTAAAAAGGGCTAATTAATGTTATCGCAAATGGAGTTTAGGTACAACTTAAATATAAGGATACATTCAACAGTGAAAGTATATTCATATACCTACTGAAAAGATGGCGTCAAAGCCAGTCATTCAACATTTTGAAATAGGCAGTGTTTTTTTTTATTATTTATTTCTTATTTAAAAAAAACGTTGCCCCACACTAGGAATTTCTCCTGTATCGTGGGTGCGTTTACAAACATATAAACTCATATACACAAACATCCAGAACCGGAACAACTATTTGTAGATCATACAAATATTTGTTCCGTGCGGGAATCGAGCCCGCGACACGCAGCGCAGCAGTCAATCTCTCGACCACTGCGCCAACCGTGCGCAAAATGTTTAGTGTGCACATTGAAAACATGAGTAAATCAATTTGGGTTTTCACAAAATTAATTTACATGTTCTCAATAAAGTACAGTCGACAGCCAAACAATTACCTACGCAGATCGAATTCAGTATCCAAGCATAAAATCCTCAAACTTTTGTAAAATAATTACCAACGTTTGTCTTCCGTTCCACTAGATTACAGTTTTGTCTTGCGAATTCCAACCACGACCTTGCTTTAAGAAAATATTAGTGAGTTAAACACGGTAAGATAATATAAAACAAAAGAGCCGCGGCTCCTTATCAGGCGGGTATATGCTAGGTACACAGTGACGTCATCGCGGTAGCTGTTATCACAATGTTATCACTTTCACCCCACGTCATGCGGCTACTCTGATTATACTCTGATTTTAATGATGAACTGATAAAGTTGGTTGATAAGGTTATGTAAAGATTTTCCTGTTCGTTATTCAAGGGCCTTGGGGAGTGATGACATCATAAATTTTTGGTACAGCCTCTATTGAATAAATATCAATGATATTCTTATAAACAGAATAGTCATACACTCACAAAACAACCGAAAAATGTGGGCTAAAATTTCCTTTATGGACCGTTGATTTTTGGCGCGGGGAGGTTGGGGTAGGAAGGGGGGGGGGGTTTTGCTACCCCCCTGTACCATCCCCACCACGCGGAGGCCCAGAGATATCCATGGTTAAAGTCTTCAGGAAAGATTATTAGTGAGGTAAAAAAAAAAAAAAGCGAGCGAACTCAGCTCCCGTCATCTCCTTCGTGTTAGGTTACTTTAGACCCTGCAGACAGAAATAGGAGCTCAGCGGGGCTCCGTCGACTTTGTTGCTTAAATAGTAGTCGTTAAAACTTTAACCATGGATATGTCCATAACCTTGGGGTTCCGTGGGGAGGGGATGGTACAGTGGCGTAGCGCTCCTACCCCCTTTCCCTCCCCCACACCCCGCCTCTTAAATAAATGGACATTTATGGATTTTTTTATTCTAACCTGAAAACTTTAACCATGGATATCTCCATAACCATGGGGCTCCGCGTTGTGGGGATGGTACAGGGGGGTAGCCAAACCTCGCCCCCTTCCTACCCCACCCTACCCGCGCCAAAAATCAACGGTCCATAAAGGCAATTTTAACCAAAAAGTGTTCCGCAAAGCAGCGGCAGCACAGATACCTACACACTTTTGGTATGAGATACCTTCTGTTTTATGTACTTTGGTATCATAATTGGCACACTTTCTAAATACACACGATGGCATTTTTTAAATTTTGTTTCTGTTTCAACGAAGCCTATCGCTCTTCGCCATGGGTGACATAGACTAAAGACCCCAATTAGGACCTATTCGAGTCTTCACAATGCACGCGCTCATAACATATCTGTCTACTAGAATATCATTGATAAATATCGATAATTTTCCGGCAGCCGTACTGCTATCCAATCGACCAATCACATAGACGGAAATCCACATTGCGTCATTCATCTCGCATGTGATTGGTCGATTGGATAGCGGTTAAACTCTTTGCGTTGCCGTATATACTTACGCAATACGGCTGCAGGTATAGGACCAGACCGGATAAGTCTTAATCTTACTTATTTAATAAATGCGAAAGTTTGGATGGATGGATGTATGTTTGTTACTCAATAACGCCAGAACGGCTGAACAGATCTGGATGGAATTCGGCACAGAGATAGATTATAGTCTGGAATAGCACACAGGCTTTTTATCCCGGTAAAATGTCCGGTGAAGCCGCTGGCCGAAGCTAGTTCTGGAATAAACATCACAAATAGTAATACTAGCTTCTGCCGGCGGCTTCGCCCGCGTGAAAGTCGAAAATCATCTCAAGGAAACAAATTCGTGGGATAAATAGTCTCCTATGTGCAATTCCTGACTATAATCTATCGCTGTGCCAAATTTCATCCAGATCCGTTCAGGCCTTCTGACGTGAAGACGTAACAAACATACAAACTTTCGTCTTTATAATAATAGTGTGATATTTATTAGGTTTTCAAAGCTTTACCCCGCACAAACTTTCTGAAAGTGCGCTTGGGAAAACACGGCATAACTAATTGAAAGATTCTATACAAGCCAAAAGTTGCCCGCCTCTTCACGGTTCAATTCGCGATCAATACGTGTTTCCAAGATAGCAATATAGATCAGAAGCAGCATTTTGGTCCATTATAGGCCAAAAACTAATGCCGAGACAAACACACAACATTTACAACGCGGTATAGGTCTTACTAACGTCATACAACAAACCACGAGACGAGTACATTACGTTATTACTTCAAAACAGACATAATAACTTGACAAATCAATGAACGGGCATAAAAAGAGGGTAATTAAGGTGTTTCCTCTGTCGCAGTACCCTCCATTCTGCGTCTGAATGATGAAGACAACATTACAGAACGCTTCCGTTGTACAGATTGCATTATAATTGCAGCCTGCGCCCGCGCAACGTCGGGCAACTTCTACAATGGGACGCGCTATTATTTATATTATAGTTTAGGTGTTATATTGTTTCCATTGTTATGAAGATGTTATTTTTCTTGAATTTATGTTGTTCTAAGAACTACCCTGGCAAAACCCACCAAAGGCGTAAACTATTTGAAAAATCATTGATAAGGCTTCATTGATAGGCTTTTCTAAATCTAATATACCGTAAGCTATAACTTCAGCTTAGGATCTAAGCTGCTAGAGCCTGCTAGCTAGAATAGTTTAAATGATTTCTGATTTTTTCATACACCAAACGTGAATTTTTTGTCGTTTTTTTGTTATAATGGTACGGAACCCTCCGTGCGCGAGTCCGACTCGCACTTGGCCGGTTTTTTTTTTGTATTTTTTTTATTCTAAAACAATTTGCATGGTGTCGAACATTACTAATAACTCCGTATTTATAAAGCTTTTTAAGATATCTACAAATAGATATACTGCATTTAATATGAAACGACGACGACGATCAGTTATGTAACTTTATATCTCTGGTAGTACAAACCCATCAAGATCTTAAAAACAAAGAAGGCTGACAATACGGTCAGCAATTTCATCTCGTGTGATAATGGACCCGCCATAAACTCGGCACGTCGTGATCTAGCCCACCAGTAGCATGATAATGATATTAAAACGATATTGTATAACTTTGTAATGGCGCCGGCGCAACACTTAGGGCACTCTTCCACGCTTAGATATATGCACGGTTGCTAGGCGATGCGAGGATGTGTAGCGTTGCTACGAAAATGTGTGTTACTGAGATTATGGTTAGAATTCGCTCGCGTCCCTCGCACACATTCCACTTTCATATCTCTCGCACACATCCGTTTCCACCAAGGCTGTTAGAGGAACTTGCGCGTTGCTACGATACGTAGATGTAAACGATGTGCAACTAAGTGGTGCGAGTGTGTGTCTCTTTTCAGCGTTGTTCGCTCGCGTCTCTCATACACATTCTTTTTTCTGATCCCTCGTTGAGATCTCTCGTGTTTTAGTGTGCTTTTCCACTAAAGATGTGTGTGGTAACGCGGTACTGTTGCTGTGAAATTGTATGGTGCTGAATGATGAGAGGATGCAAAGCGGACTAATGTTCAGTTGTACACATCCCGTATCTATTGCTTTTTGGTATGTACTTGTACAAATACCTGTCTCCGCTAGCTCTTTTACACCAGAGGTGCACTAAGCCAAGTTAGAATAAAAACTGGCCAAGTGCGAGTCGGACTCGCGCACCAAGGGTTCCGTACCATTATCGCAAAAACGGCAAAAAAACACGTTTGTTGTATGGGAGCCCCGCTTAATTTATTTTATTTTAATTTAATAATTATTATTTTTGAAGTGAATATACAACTAAATATTCTGTGAATGTTTCAAGCGCTTACCAGTTGCCGTTATTAATATCGAGCTAAAAACGGCAAAAAATCACGTTTGTTGGTTGGGGCCCGCCTTAAATATTAATTTTATTCTGTTTTTAGTATTTCTTGTTAAAGCAGCAATAGAAATACATCATCTGTGAAAATTTCAACTTTCTAGCTCTCACGGTTCATGAGATACAGTTTGGTGACAGACGGACAGACAGACAGACAGACGGATCGTGAAGTCTTAGTAATAAGATCAAATACCCTTTGGGTACGGAACCCTAAAAATGAGTTGATTTTATCCTCGTGGATCGCTTAGCTATATCGCACATTTCTGGTGGAATACCACCTTTATACTACGATCTTCTTACTTAACAATAATAAAATAACTTTAATAGCTTTGCGGGAAATCAATTTTAAAGTGATTCACTTATGGCAGGAATAATGGAAAATATGCTAACGAAATGACTCTGCATGTGATGAAGAATTGATATGCATAGCGTGCTTAAGGTTACACTAGTCGAAAATTCTTCCATACAAACGTAGTCTAGGGATTATTCCACTGTTTGACGATGTACGTTCAAAATAAAAAGTGATATCAATTTGTCTCATCATTATCTAGCCCTGTATGGAAGCGAAAAAGTAAAAAAATAAAATATTTGAAAGTTATGAGCGTCGAAAGTTCCACATTTCGACACTAATTTTAACGCATTTTTGGGCGCAAATAAATACCATAAGAAGACGGAAAATTGCAAAACGGCCTCCATACAGGGATAGATTAGTAGTTCGACAATGCAAATAATTTTATTTTGAACAGATAGATTTAGTAGTTTTTTCATGATATCTAGACTGCCAAAGGTCTGTTTATAAAATTTCGCGCGCTCGGTTTCGTCCTAAATCATTATCCATTTCGCTACAAATTTGCAAAAGCGTGTATTCGTACGCGAACTAGCTTCCTACTGCTCATCACAGCATCTATCTCTTCCGCACGTGTTGTCGGTGGATATAAAACGCATTTTAACCCCGCGCACAAAATAGTTCGTGCCGTCGACTAGTGTACCCTTAATGGTTCTTAGTAGAAGTATGGCTTTGGTCTTATGTAAGTAAGTAGGTATGACATATATATACTCAGGGGTCCCTTTATAGTCTCTACAGATATGTGTCCTTTACAAGGGTTTCACAGGGCGGGTACCGAAGTGGCCTTTTATGAGGTCACGGGGCGAATTCTTGTGCATGGTGGTTTTAGTAAGGATCCTTCACTCACTGGGGTTATCCCCAAAAATCCAGGCGCCTTTTCAAGGTGTTCCTCCAAAGAAAAAGTTATATTCTTAATGGGGAAAAAGAATTAACATTTTACATTACAAAAAGAGGAGGTTTTGGCGTTTGCACAGAATCAGAATCAGAATTATTTATTTGCAAGCAATGTAGGTACAAGTTTGAGATGGTACAGAATTGGGTGTTTCCGCTACATTCTGCCTTACGCCATGCAAAAACATTATTTTTTGAAGATACTACAATAATTGTCATTGACTTAGTATCTAACAAGGTATCAGAAAATAAAATAAAAAATCACAAATAACTTAATTGTCACATACACAGTCGATTACGAATTAATATGCTTATCTTGAAATTATAAAAATTGTCATCATTTAAAATATCACCTCATCTGCCTAGCCTTTTCCCAACTATATTGGGGTCGGCTTCCAATCTTCTGTTTGTTCTTTGTTCTTCCAGTCTTATGTTTTACATGGAGCGACTGCCTATCTGACCTCCACAACCCAGTAACTGGGTAAAACGGTACCCCTTGTCAAGACTGGTGTCAGATCTCAAGCTTCTGACTACCCGTAACGACTGCCAAAGATCTTCAAATAACAGCCGGGACCAACGGCTTAACGTGCTTTCCGAGGCACGGAGGAAACTCGGTATGTTGGAATGGTCACCCATCCACGGACCGACCTCGTCAAGCGTTGCTTAACCTTGATGACCGACCCGTGCGGCTGTTATTATTTAGCCACGAGCTCCACATAGTCGAATACAAATCAAGAAGCTTATCTAGGAATAATAATAAAAAATAAAAAAAACAGCGTACATTCATTTATATTTGTCTATCAGTATTCCAGTTATCTCTTGTCATAAAGACATTATTCGCTTCTTTAGTCCGCCTTCATCTAGCCTAGTTAGTTGCTTTGCAGCGCGATTCCTTTCCAGTTTATAAGAATTTCTGTAGTGTTTTTTTTTTTTTTTATTATAGATAGGCTCGCGCTTGACCACTATCTCACCTGATGGTAAGCGATGATGTGGTCGACGGTGTTACACGCTTGCCTAGAAGTAACCTATTCACTCTTGACTTAAAGACCCCGAGGTTGTAGCTATCTGGAAACACAGACTCCGGCAGGGAATTCCACTCCTTAGCTGTACGCATAATGAAAGTATTTCCAAAACGTTTAGTGCGTATGGGTGGGATGTCCACCATGTATCGATGGCGCATTGCCGTACGTCTGGTAGTCCGATGATGAAACGGACTGGGCGGAATTAGATTATGCAATTCCATCGCACACTCTCCGAAATGCAACCGATAAAAAACCGACAAGCTGGCAACTCGACGACGATGTTCAAGGCTTTGGAGCTTTGACTCGACCAATGCCTCATTGCCGATGAGCCTCTTGGCCCGTTTTTCGATCGACTCTAGTGCATCAAGCTGGTATTTGGCCGATCCGTCCCAGAGATGAGAACAGTATTCCATGCAAGATCGAACTTGCGCTTGATACAACTTAAGCAGCTGCTCTGGCGTGAAGTACCGTCTCACCTTCGCAAGGATCCCCAACTTTTTGGCAGCTAGTTGAGCCTTTGCTTCAATATATGGGCCAAAATTGAGTGTCGATGTCAACGTTACGCCAAGAAGCTCAAGATGGTCCGTTATCGGTACGGTTACACCTCGGAAAGATGGAGCCGGGTGAAATTGGCTCTTTTTCGCGGAGAAGAGACACGCCTGTGTTTTTGCGGCATTGAACTTGACCAGATTGGCATCGCCCCATTCGGAGACTGCCTCCAAGGACAAGTTCAAGCGCTCCACCATGGCCTCACGGAGAGATCGGACCTGAGCCCCAGTGGCCCGTGCATTTGACAAGTATCTCTCAGCAACAGTGCTGTCATCTGCATACCCAAAGGTGCCGGGTTTTAGCAGTTCATTTATGGGCAGCAAGAACAATGTCGCTGACAGTACCGACCCCTGAGGGACCCCGGCATTAATATCCAATAGGTCCGAAGAGCAGCCATCGATAACTACTCGAATGGACCGACCCCTCAGGAAGTCTGCAATCCAGTCACACAGACCACCGGGCAGACCGAATGAAGGAAGCTTACCAATAAGGCTTTCGTGCCAGACCCTATCAAAAGCCTTCGAGATGTCGAGGGAGACGGCAAGCGCTTCCCCATGTCTCTCGATGGCCTCACTCCAGATGTGAATGGCATACGCTAGAAGATCCCCAGTAGACCGATTTCGGCGGAAGCCGTATTGGCGGTCGCTAAGGATGTCGTTGGCTTCTAGGTATACCAGGAGCTTACTATTAAGTACGCGTTCCATACTCTTACAGAGTATGGACGTTACAGAGATGGGTCTATAGTTGGCCGGGTCAGCACGACTGCCCTTCTTGGGCACGGGCTGTACGTTGGCTTGCTTCCAAGCATTCGGCACTTTTCCAGTCTGATAAGAAAGGCGAAACAGGCGTGTCAAGATCGGAGACAATTCAGGCGCACAGGTTCTGAGAACAATTGCTGGTATACCGTCGGGTCCGCTAGCCTTATTCACGTCGAGGTCGCGCAGCACCCTACGTACGTCCTTTTGATGGATGCGAATGTCCGACATACTCGTCCCGCATCCATCAGGAGAAGAAGGGGGGCCTGCGCCACCAGGATTCAGACGCGAAGATTCCGCAAAAAGAGAGGCAAACAAGTTTGCTTTCTCCTCAGCGGAGTGGGCCAGCGACCCGTCGGGTTTCAGCAGTGGTGGTAGTGAGGGACGGCAGAAGTTCGATTCAATCGATTTAGCCAGGGACCAGAACGCTTTACTACCTGCTGGGTAGGATGCAAGTTTCATTCCTATCCGGCTAATGTGGTCGAACCGAGCCCTTCGCATCACTTTCTTGCAGGACTTGGCAGCCCTATTGTAGGCTTTCTTCCTCTGACCAACGTCACTCGCCTTGCGTGTTCGAGCGTCGACCCAGGCATGGTACGCCTCATGCTTACGCGTATCTGCGCGATTACACTCGGCGCCAAGCCAAGGTCGGTCTTGGTTAGACATTGTTACGTCAGAGAACGGAATGTAGTACTCCATTCCCTGACGCAACAAATCCGTCACGGCGTCCGCGCACGACGTAGGATCAGACGAAGAAAAGCAAAGCTGCCAAGGATAGCATGCGAAGAAAGATCGCATGCCATCCCAATCCGCTGACTTGTACCGCCATACCCGCCGGGTGCCTCTTGGGCTGGGATCGGGAGGGGAGTAGACGGATACAGACTTCACCAGACAGTGGTCGGAACTACCCAAAGGTGGAGATACCGACACCGAATAACGGTCTGGATCTGTGGTCAGCAGAAGGTCCAAGCAATTAGCCGTATGCGAATCAACATCCGGCACCCTCGTTGCCCCCTGGACCAGCTGAGTGAGATTTAACGCTAGCGCAAGCTTACGTGTCTCTCGCCCAGCATGGTCAGTGTACTGGTACGGGAAGAGCCACTCCTGGTGGTGGGCATTAAAGTCCCCCAGTATCACCAGTTGGGCGGACGGGTACCGCTGCTGAGCCTCGTCAGCCGCCTCACTAAGGTATTGTGTTAGCCCGGTTGTCTCCAGATCTCCGCTGTGCGACCTGTAGACACAGGCATAGATAATCTTATCCAGACCTGTGTCCACCAGTGCACAAAGCACTGAGTATCGGGCGTCTTCAAGGTTTCGGAGACGCCGATAACAGATGTCATCCCGGGCGTACATGCATACACCAGCGCGTGGCTTGAACATGTGCTCCAGGGTATACCCTGGGTAAGATAGGTACGCCACGTCTGACGGGCATCCGATCTGCGTCTCCGTAAGGAACAAAAGTGCTGGTTTCTCAGTCTCAAGGTGGTGATGGACTGCGACAAGGTTAGAGTGCAGACCTCGGATGTTGCTGAGGTGCACTTTATGTGAGAGTGAGTGCTGCCGCTGTTCAGCTTTTTTTCTCTTGTTCCTTGGCATTTTAAGTGAAAAAGGAGGGAGAGGAGAAGGAAGTAAGATGAGGTCCCACGCTTGCAACCTACAGACACGCGCCGATAGGACGCCATCATTGGGGGACTGGTCTGGAGACTGCGGGGACGCCCGAGCCCCCCCAGGAATGTCCATCGGGCACTCTCGTCTGGTCGCCAACCAGCACGATGGCGCATTCCGGGATTTTTCGACAGTTGGCGGGGCAGCCTTTCATGTGTGGCTGGCACACTACTTGGGCCCCCAACTACCTGCGGTCGGCCAGCGGCGCACCGTGCCTCGGATCCCGCTACCCTCCGCGACCAGTCTCCCGATACGTCCATAACAGTGCGAGTCAGGACGACCTGCTTGCAGTGGAGCAACTATCGCGACCCAACTCCTCTAGTGGCTGCACCGAGCATCATACCGGAACACGACTAGGCCGCTTGGCGGTACGTCTTTGCCCGGTGGGTGGTCGCAAGCCTTCGGCCGAAGCCTACCACCAGTTTGTCACCTGATTTGCACCACCCGGGGACCACGTGTAGGGAATCGAATGAGGTACACTCCTACGGACGTGGGTGACTCAGCCCCCCGAGTGTTTTTGTGTACCATCCCATCGCATACCTCGCTTTTTAGGGTTCCGCACCCGAAGCGACGTTCAAACGGAACCCTATTGCTGTCACTCACATGTCTATCTGTCCGTCGTCTGTCACTCAGTTTTTAAAGCCAAACGTTTACTACAGCTACAGTCTACAAATTTTCACAGTATTTAAGCATCTTGTTGACTGAAACCTATTTAATTTTAGGTAATAATTTTTGCCAGCAAATCGGGGGTGCGAAATAGTACATTACTGCTGAATCCAGTAAGTAAGCCTTCCTGGCCAAGTATGAGTTAACCGGACCGAACCGCAGGTGAGGTCCGGTTATATACGAGGCCAGGATGGCTTTCTTACTGGTTGAGGCTTGTATAACGCTTTTCTCAAAAATTAAAGAAAGTTTAACAACAAATTCGTTTAATTAATATTGAAGGTTACATTCATATTAGGGCAATTACTGATAGATATTGTGATCGATTTACCGGGGGCATTTATATTTGTTTGTTGTACGTCTTGATTAACGGACTCAAAAATATATCTATCTCATAAAATGTCATACCAAAAAGAGAGATAGATATATATTTGGAGCCTGCCTCCTATAACCATGTTATAATGGTTATTTTTTTCTAAGCAGATCTGAAGAAGATGATCTACTTACTGTCTAGAGAGGGGTGTTTTCGGTTTTTTGCACAAACGGTTATGTAACCGATATACAGATTATAAATCGATATCGAACACTGTTTTCAGACATCGATATCATTTAGCACAGTTTGCATAAGTTAAAATGTTATTTAGATGAGCAAACTAACAACGAACGCGAAATAATACTTAGAAAGAGAGGTAGCGCATAATAATGGTTTCTATCGTTTGTGAAGTTTGCGTTTTGTTCGTAGTTCGTACGTATCCGCATTGTTACGGTTTTAAGTTTTGCCTTATTCGTTCTCGCACGCTAGTAAGGTTTTTATTAGATACAGTTTTTGTAATATCGGTTATTTTGATATAGATATCGATATGACACGATATCTAACACATATCCGATATAAGTTACGTTTTGTTAGATCGGACCAATCCCTACTACTGTCCAGTAAGTAAATTACATACTTACTTACTGGACAGTAGGAGATTCCAAATTTAAAATCTCGCTTCTTACTGGACAGTTGTGAATAAGTCGCCGCTAGAGTTCACTTTCTGGATACTTTTTAGAGATGTTATGACAACATTACATACCATTTTTGAGAATAAAATATTACCTACTGTATCGAGTGGGCTATCGTGGATCTCGTTGAGTAGATGAGTACTGTTTGTTTTTATCAAAAATATTGGCAATCTAAGGAATGAGAAAAAACAAAGGTTGTTTTAACATTCCATTTGTTATAACGTATATTTTACTAACAAATACCAAAATATTGTTTTTTTTATTTACCCTCAGTTTTCCTATTACAACTAACTTAATTTTGCGGTTTGGTTTTTTTTTAACTTCTCTATAATGTATGTATATTGTAAATTGATTCCTGTGTATGCATATTTAAACAACCTTAGTTTTATGCAAAACGTTTACTATAACGTATTGTGGTACACAACAATTGCTTGGCGGACGCGAGTGGATTTTCAATGCCTAAGTTATTTACTAACATATTTAATTCCTTATTAACTACAAACTACACATATTTATTATCAACTAGCTGTACCCGCGGCTTCGCTCCCGTCATCTGTCTGCCAACCCTACCCTACTTACCTTCCTGCCTACCCTACTTACCTACCTACCATTTTTTTATCCTATAGTCATCATTCTTTCGCGGAGAATCTTAACACCGCCATTCAGAAAATGACTTCAAATGCACAACGCCATCTTTCAAATATCGAGTTCAACTGTCCGAGTATCTGAATTGCGTGTGTTGTGATAATTTTACTTCTTGAACACTTTAAATTCATCTAACTTTTGATAGAGTGAACGGATTGCGATGAAACAAAAACTAAGTAATTCTCCAAGTTTCACGTGATGCGTGCACAATTAAACATACAAACAGATAAACAGACAAGAAAATGCCGGAAATAGGTTCTGTTGGTTATCCTTTAACACCCTGGCTATTTTTTTTGGAAATTATTTAGATGTACATAAATTACTTTTCTACAGATTTATTATATGTATTGATGATGAAATCGCGTAGTTTCAGGCTTACGTGTTTGGTTGGTTTTTACAACTACGCAACCATTTTAGTTTTCTATTGTTTTGTGGGTATACGTGATAAATATAATAAATATGGTGTAATGATGTCAATACAAGTTGTTATAGTAAGCATTGACTGGGAAAAGACTGGGAAAAGACTGGGTTCTTAACAAAGTTAGTGGATTTTGCGACATTCGATGGATAGGTACGTACTTAATGTAGGTATCTGTCGAGATTTAGTTCCAGGAAAACCACATTACGATTGATGGAATTTACAGAATTTAATATAGGTAATTGTTGGACCTGAGTCTCGACTAGTCAGCATATTTTGCCGACTAGTCACCAGTGTATATAATTTGAAAGAAAAGAAAGAAAAAAATTATTATTTTTCTAATTGGTCGCGCTTCACCACTATCTCGCCTGATGGTAAGCGATGAAGTTGTCAACGGTGAAATACGCTTGCCTAGAGATAACAACTCTTTACTATAAGACCCCTAGATTGTAGCTGCCGGGAAAAATAGAATCCGGCAGGGAATTCCACTCCTTAGCTGTACGCATAATAAAAGTATTTTCAAAACGTTTTGAGCCTAAGAAAACAGATTGTCTGTATGGTGAAAAGCATTGTTGTGCTTCTCATCCCTTATTGTAAGGCACTATTTACATTTTTCCTGATTTCCCTCTGTGATAAATAGCACTTCTTATGTACCTTCTGTGATAAATAGCACTTTTTTGCACTTGTTTGTATTTACCAGTACTTCTTGCACATTTGTAATTCTGTAAACCTTGTATGTTAGCACTTTTTGTCTTTTTACCAAATTTTAAATAAATAAAGCTGCCTTGTACATGATTAAAGAAAGTGGGATTCCCACCCACCGTATACAAGAGATGTATAAGCAAGAAGAACAATAAGGATGAAGAATGAAAGTACGAGAGGAATGAAAGAGGAATGGAATGAAAGAATTTGCACAGAATAGGCGCCAACTTTGTTGAGCGGGATTAGTATTATAAAAAAAAAATAAAAAAAACGTTTTGAGCGTATGGGTGGGATTGCCACCATGTATCGACGGCGATGATAAAACGGGCTAGGCCAAACTGCCATTTATTGCAAAACTGTAACCAAAATTAGTTTTAGCCAGACAAGAGTGATTTGGCCAGATAGTCGGTTTCGCCGACTAGTCTGTCCGCGTCTATGACCTGTTCGTAAGCTCTTATATTCATGGGTCTTCATCATGATCGGCTCCATCCACTGCCTGACTTTGGACACTGCTAGGCACAGGCCTCGCAATTCATAGATCTTCATTGTCCGTTATCTGTCAACAATGTCGATGTATCATTGTCCATCTCGGAGTCTCTTTTCGGCATTCCCAGTGACATCATATTTACAGGATAAATAAACAGGTAAGTAAGGTCAGTGACCTACAATTTACTCAAGGGAAATAGGTATTTCTTAGGTTTCTCAACAATCTAAATCACAACGTGCCATTCCTTATAAGGTGAAGCCCTTTTGCTCTGAGTCAAAGGGCAAAGGGATTTTTCGCATCAATGACAAAGCTGCTAGTCATCAGGACAATGACCTGAAAAGAGCTTTTGATGAAACTCCCCGAGACCCCGCATACTAAGAAATGGCCATGAGCACCGTTGTTGAGACTCATAATTATTTAGATACAGAAGTGAACGTAGCTTGCTTGCGTTTTGATTACAATTGATGATACGATTTTTTTTTATCACTAGGCTCGCGTTTGACCACTATCTCGCTTGATGGTAAGCGATGATGTGGTCGACGGTGAAGTACGCTTGCCTAGAAGTAACCTATTCACTCTTGACTTGAAGACCCCAAGGTTGTAGCTATCAGGAAACAAAGACTCCGGCAGGGAATTCCACTCCTTAGCTGTGCGTACAATGAAAGTATTCGCAAAACGCTTTGTACGTATGGGTGGGATGTCCACCATGTACCGGTGGCGCATTGCCATACGTCTTGTTGTCCGGTGATGGAAAGGGCTAGGCGGAATCAAATTAATTATTATAAGAAATATTATTATAAGAAATTAGTTATAAGAAATTAATATTATAAGAAATTAGTTATAAGAAATTAGTTATAAGGGAAAATGGGTGAATACTGTGATGTCGGCAAATAGCGATGTATGTAAGAAAAAGATATGCTGCGATGACCTTAAAAAAGTTGGGTTTAGAGTAGTATCTAACAGCTAGCTTGACATTGTAAAATTCTATGTCCTAAATGTTTGGGATTGACTACGTATATTCACCATATAGACCAGTAGCGGACGCCTTGCGGTTTCACCCGCGTAGTTCCCGTTCCCGTGGGAATACAGGGATAAAAAGTCTATGTCACTCGGGGATAGAGCTTCCCAACGATGAAATAATTTTTGAAATCGGTCCAGTACTCGTAGTTTTTAACCGACTTTCGAAAAAGGAGGAGGTTCTATGTTCGACTTCTTGTATGTTTTTTTTTTTTTTTTTTTTTTTTTTTTTTATGTATGTTCACCGATATTTCCGTCAATTGTGGACCGATTTTGAAAATTCTTTTTTTGTTTGATAGAGTATGTTCCGAAATTGGTCCCATTTTAATTTGGTGAAGATCTGATGAAGAACTTCGAAGATATACAACAGAACTCTTCAATAAATAACGGCAAATCTCTCGGGACTGCTGCAATCGCATGTCTGTTTATTGTTTATACCATTTCATAACATAACATCACGCCAATACGCTCTTAAGGGGTAAGCAGATCTCTCATTTGATCGATTTTGTTCAAGTTTCATGATATTCGGGTAATCTATTTTGGCGTTATAGGAAACTTACTAAACAACTTGCCTATTAGTTAGGTACAACTAAAAAGTGAAAAATAAAAAAACTTTTTTACAAAAAAATACTACCGACTTCCAAATAAGAAAACTACAAAGTGAAAAATAACTTTATTTTTGGAAGTCGGTGTCCATAACGCAAAAAAATGGTACCTACGAAAGACACCGACTTCCAAAAATAAAGTTATTTTTCACTTTGTAGTTTTCTTATTTGGAAGTCGGTAGTATTTTTTTGTAAAAAAGTTTTTTTTAAGTTTATTCGTTACATACAAAAATACAAATCTTTCCTCTTTATTAGGATAGAAGTATAGATTATAATTAGAGACTGGTAAACGAAAGTAGACACTGGAATTATTTGCAAACTTTTTATATGGCAATGATAAACTAATGTCAGCCACAATTTTCCGTATGACGCTACTAAGTTGATACTTTGTTTTAATTTGTAACCACTATTTATATTTTTGTAAAAACATTTTCTCTATTTAATAATTTAAAAAGTTTCATTATTAATGTAGAAAACAATGATTCCTGTGACTCTTATGAATCTTTTCAAATGAAAGTCTTAGATTCAGATTTTGATTGATAATAAACCAAAATTATTATAGAATACTGTTGCTTTTTTTATTCAGATTGATATATCTAAAGTATTATACCTAAATGTACCTATAGTATTTTTATTCTGACGAAGTAACATAAATAATTCTAAAGTATCAAATTAGGTTATTCCAGGTATTGCATACTAGTTTTTGAGGTTGCTATGCTGATATTTTTTAAATTTGCAGTCTCTACTTTCGTTTGCCAGACTCTGTATTATAATATGTAAGTAAAGATTCCTATAGATATGTATTTCAGTAGCATCTATTAATTATGAATTTTTTGACAATCATTTATCAAAGTCCAATGCAAGGTGAGGATGATGATGATGATGGTGGTATACATTTGAACCAACAGCTGGAAGCAGCTAATCCTATTAAATATTACACGAAACATAGTGATGTTGCTATAACTACTAAACTAAATGATATATATGGTAATAGGCTAAAGGATGCTCGGAAAGCCATTATACCCAACCGAATAAATAAATCTGTAGGTGTATGCCACGACAGGATATGAACACATCTTACTATATTAACACCCACGGTATGTTATTTAGGTACGCACAATAGAATAAGCACTATTGTGAAATAGAGAATGAATAAAGGTGGTTCCATTCATGAATGATGGAACTATGGGATGACGAGCATAACTCCTACGGAGAAACTGTTGGCCCGCAATGGCAGAGGACATACGCGTGTGGTTAAGGTAGAGCAAGGCCTTTACACAGCTATAGGACAAGGCAGGCTAATTAGATAGTTGAGTATGATAGTTTATCATCTGCCTGCTCTTGTCCCATGTTACTTGGGGTCGGCGCAACACGTTTTCTTCTTCCATACCGACCTGTCTTATCACGCTATCACTGACTCATTTTTCATTCATATCATTCACACAGCAGTCTATCCATCTTTTCTTTGGTCGTCCCCTCCATCTCCGTCCAACCATTCTCCTGCATGGAGTATTGCAGCCACCTCTGGGATGGCTCAGCTAAATATCAGCTTGCCGCGCTTGACTCTGTGGAACGCAGAGCTAAGATACTAATTGACGATGCCAAACTGGTGGATGCCAAGCTTCACAGCTTGGCTCATCGCCGTAAGGTTGCCTGCTTGTCGGTCTTCTACAGACTGTATTTTGGCGAGTGTGCTCATGAACTCCACGACCTCATCCCACCGGCCCCCTTCTACTGTCGGACATCTAGACGCACTGCAAGTTATCATCCTCACCTGGTTGCTATTTCACCAATTCGCACCAAGCGCTTCCAAACATCCTTCATAATGAACACAGCAAAAGACTGGAACTCACTGCTTGCGTCTGTGTTTTCGAACGCATACAACCCGAATCTCTTCAAAGTTAGAGTGAACAGGCTTCTTCTGGGTAAGCTCACTCCATCGTCGACTTTATCTCTGTAACCTCAGACCTAGACTAGATTCAAGAGCAAACCCACCACAAAAAAAAACAGCTTTTATATTCATAACTCTTTTAATAACACGCGTTTCACCCCTCCTCATCACATGACCATACCAGCAGCCGAATTGCGTAAGTATATTATCCAAAGCAAAAGAATTGATTCCTTCCCAAAAACGACTTTTCGTATCAATATGCACTACGTAAAGTCGGTTTTGGGAAAGAATCGATTCTTTTGCTTTGGATAATATACTTACGCAATTCGGCTGCAGGACAAACGATTTTCTTTCAAGTTTTCTGTCAATGGCGCCACTTACAAAACTTCCTCTAATATACTCATTTCTCACTGTCTTTATCCATTCTCGTCACTCCACACTTCCATCTCAACATTCTCATTAATAATTCTTAAACGAGAGTCCTGAGTACAATAAAACATGGTAATTTCTACCAACTAGCGCATCAATATGCGTGTTCCCGCTAAGTTAAAGTCACATGATACTTTAAAACTTTGTTTGTAAAACCGGCAATGCATCGATAGTCCACTGGGTATTGCAAGATACACAGTCGGTGTGGAATAATGTTGTCCTGACGGACTGTTGTGATGTAACACCCACTCCTATCAAGATCGGAGACTCGACACTCGAAGTTGTGGGCGACTATAACAACTAGTCTACCTAGGACAAACGATCCAGTTGGGTAGGGCCAACTTCGAGAAAGAGGTCAACCGTTGACTCCGACTCGGCTGGGCAGCGTTCGTGAAGTTGCGCGGTATCTTCTCACAGTGTTCAACTTACCACAGTGTCTCAAGAAAGTCTATGACGTGGTCGCTTACAATGGGCCTCATCAGAAAGCTTACAGTCACTCAAAGGGCAATGGAGAGAGCTATATATGCTTGGCGTTACCTTGCGTGATCGAATCAGAAATGTAGAGATCCGTAGGGGTTACTGACATAGCCCGAAGAATTGGCAAACTTAGGTGGCAGTGGGCAGGGCACATTGCTCTGTCTACTTGTGTGTTTGATGTGACTGTTTCTAAAAAAACAGACCTCCTAACGTCTCTGAAGGTTGATTCATGCTCCAAGAATCCTACACATAGTAGCCACGAAGCTAGAGAGTAACAATAAGACATTAATAGTCCATTTCTTAGCGTTTCAGCGAGCATGCCGCCATTGTGAGCGATAACATTATGAGCTGCTGTTCTGCTGCAGTCTTAGCAGATTAAATATTAACTTTTATGGCTTTCTACTCGATTTCATACATTTGCAACAGCGTGAATTGTTTGTATGGCATTAAAAGTTAATCTTACAGTGAACAATAGATAGAATATACTATACTAGCAACCCGCCCCGGCTCCGCGCGGGTCCAATTGTATTCTAAAACCTGCCACCTTTATTCGTAACAAAATCTATTGCGTGATTTAGAAAAAGTTAGCGAAGAAACAGACAGAGGCTGGCAACGAATTTGTCTTATTTTATTGGGAAATTATTAACCGAGGGAAAAATATACTGAATGGGTGACTATTATACTAAGTAAGTAACTATTTATCCGGTTTGAGTAATACCTTTTAGGAGATTTTTGTGAGCTGCGGTAATAATATTGTTACATACTTTAATTGTATTTGGGGTTCTATTTTTTCTATTTTAGCATATTATTCTTTTGAAAATAGCGGAACAACTATCGAGGCGACATCACTGTGCAGTGCGGGAGTTCGGGTTTATTCGTGTCCAAGAGCGAGCGAAGCGAGCTCGGGAACCTAGCGCACCCCGACACGGATAGGTTAGGTTCGAAGGGGATGACGAGAGCTGAAGTGAGCGAGCAAAGCGAGCGAACTTAGCTCCCGTCATCTCCTTCATGTTAGGTTACTTTAGACCCTGCAGACAGAAAAAGGAGCCCTGTCGACAAACTTATATTTTCAAGTCGCTGTTTTAAACATTTGTATTCGCCCACTGTTTGTCGCCCACTTAGTATTTCAGTAAGCCATATTCAGTATTTTTTACACCTTTAATTTGATTTTTTTTTCGCTCGTTTAAATACTATCCTATTTTATTTAGCAACAACAACAAAAGGGAAATGCCCATTTTGTGAGGGAACTTGGGCCCCTTTGAAAAAATGGTAGTATCTTGATGAATTTGGTTGTATATTGTAGAAAAAACACGTTATACTCGTATTCATAATTAGAAAACATTTATAATTTATTTTGCGGGGTTCACGAGAAATAACGATGTTTCTATTCTTGAAATGAACCCTTATTACAATGCAATAAGGTGCATACAAATGTCCAAGTGAAGAAACCTGATCTGTTGTTGTCTGTACATAAAAAGTAAAGGACACGGATGGGAAAAAACACAAAATATAAAACTTATTTTTGGATAATATTGAAATCGCAGACACGATACCTCATAAGGGGCCTGTGTATGGACATATTTTTAATCTCTATTTTTAATAAAGAAAGAAAGAAAGAAAATTGTGTTTATTGGCATTCAAAACAAAAACCCCTTAAAATTAAACAAAATAAATAAATAAAACTATTAATGCCAAAAGGGCCTCAGCTAATATATATTTTTAATTATTGCATGGGTACAACTGCGGTCTAGTGAGCATTTTATCAGTGAAATATAACACAATTATTTTCTTCGTGTATTTTTTTAAAATATTGCATTGAGCTCGTGGCTAAATAATAACAGCCGCACGGGTCGATCATCAAAGTTAAGCAACGCTTGACGAGGTCGGTCCGTGGATGGGTGACCATTTCAACATACCGAGTTTCCTCCGTGCCTCGGAAAGCACGTTAAGCCGTTGGTCCCGGCTGTCATTTGAAGATCTTTGACAGTCGTAACAGGTAGTCAGAAACTTGAGATCTGACACTAGTCTTGCCAAGGGGTACCGTGTTTACCCAGTTACTGGGTTGTGGAGGTCAGATAGGCAGTCGCTCCAAGTAAAACACTGGTACTTAGCTGAATCCGGTAAGACTGGAAGCCGACCCCAATATGGTTGGGGAAAAGGCTAGGCAGATGACTAGGAATTTCTCCAGTATCGTGGGTGTTAACTCACATACACAACACCCAGAGCCGGAAAAACTATCTGTAGGTCATACAAATATTATTTCCGTGCGGTAATCGAACATGTGATACGCAGCGCAGCAGTCAATCACTCAACCACTGCGCCAACCGTGCTCCCACTCCGGGATCATCTAATCTTCCTGCCCGAATCTATGATCTAAATCTGCACAGTAGTTAACCTTCGTTTATCCCTATACATTTGTTTTTTTTTATTGTAGGTAGGCTCGCGCTTGACCACTATCTCACCTGATGGTAAGCGATGATGTGGTCGACGGTGTTACACGCTTGCCTAGAAGTAACCTATTCACTCTTGACTTAAAGACCCTAGGTTGTAGCTATCTGGAAACACAGACTCCGGTATTTGTATCAGCTCAAATATTTTTCGTAGGCAGGCGCTTTACTTTGTGAAAATTATTTCATCACCACTGCTCTCAAAACGGTGAAGGAAAACATCGTGAGGAAACCGGCATGTCCTAGAACCAAAAATTCGAAGACATGTGACATCCACCAACCCGCACTGGGCCCGCGTGGTGGATTACGGCCCATTCCCCTCTCAGAGAGGAGGCCTGTGTCCCAGCAGTGGGAACATTAATAGGCTGATGATGTGTATGATGTGAAATATTTTTTGGAACGAAGTTCCTTAACGCGCGTTGCGAAAGGGGGCTAGACGGAAAAAAATCTCACGAAAAGTTGTAACGACACTTTTTGCTATAGTTGTAAGCCGTGCGGCGTGCGCGTGTTTCGTGCGTGTTCTAACCTATACGCTGTTGTGTGTGTTTACGAAGTCGAGAGAGTATATATACATATATATATATATATATGTGTGTATATATATATATATATATATGTATTTATATAACGCCAGACGCACAAAACCCTCCACCACAGGCCGACTCGAGTCGACACTACTCGAAAACCGACCCCGAGCCGCCACTGATAACAAACCGGCGATCATCGGTTGGAGCTAGCTCAATTCTGAGTAAAAATTTGCCCCCCGGCCGCCCGTGGCTTCTGGCCGGAGAACAAGATAGGATAACCCCCTCCCCCCTTAACTGTTCACCTTCCACCCCGCAATTTTTTTTTACCCCATTCTAAAATATCAATATGAAAAGTCTATAAAATCATGCAACAAACCCCTCCCCCACTCCCCCCTCCCACCCTCACCCCTCATCCGAACTTCGTTCCATCCGGGTGTCCCTTGACACCTCTCAAGTATTTTTGGTTATAATTCGCACTGCTCGTTAGCGGTAAATTATCATCTTTATCAGCCTTGTGCCACCCACTGCTGGAAATAGCCCTCTTCCTTAATGTACCGTGGTCTGTGAAAGTCTCAATCAGGTTTTACATGCTAATAAAATGGCCCAGGAAAACAGGTCTATGGACTGATAGAATGAGCCAGGCGAACAATAATAAAAAAAAAACAGACAGCTATTATAGCTAAATCCTTCATTTGTATTCCTGCGCCAGCGCCGATGACATGACTAATAGTAGATACATGCTTGTAATTACTGCTTCCGCCCTTTATTTCGTTTTGCGATCTCACCTTCGTCCGAACAGATTTTTTACTATGTAAAAACAGACAAAAAATGTGTGGAAATATCTTTTAGATTGGAATAACCCCTACTTTGAAATACAGTGTGAGTCACTTAATGCATTACTTTACTTGAGAAAAAGATACGGGTTTTTATTTGGTACTGAGTGGGTAATAAAATTTGAGGCTGGTTAAAGTGAGTATGATCTTGAACGGGGGTCAGCGAATAGCCCTACCTATTTTGTGTGGCGCCGATTCCCTTGAGTAGCTGATTTTAAAATGAGAATCTTGTCTAAATGGCTAGTCGTAATTTTTTGAAAAAAATATATGTTCTATTAGACTATTTTCTTAATAATTTGATCTAAGCAAATTTTGAGTTTTATTTGTATAACATAGTGTAATTAATTTGTAAAGTTATGTCTAAAACGGACAAAAACGTGACAATCGCACCGAAACCGCTGGGCGTATTTTAATGAAATCTACACCATCTCAAAGATAATTTAATTATCTACATTTTGATCTGAGGCTTTTTTTTTAAAGTCATAGAATAATAAGGAAAGTACAAAAATCTACTAAATTTTAGGTCGCGCGGGCGTGAAACGAGTGCGCGTTTTGTTCACTCTAGGTCGGCGTTAGTCGTCGTCTTAAGTAAACAGTACAGTATCGGCCAATAAGTAAGTAAGTCAAGTTGTACCTAAGTCCTCCATGTACTAAAATAAATAAATAAAATCAAGATGATAAGATAAAGGTTCGCAGATTGTATGAAAATTGAGAATGTCGTCGAAATCCTCAGCAACATTAGTCTCTGTATTCTGATGGTGAATGGAGCAATGAACCTGCAAACATGGCAGTTTTTTGAAATTTGTCTTGAAACCTTACGGACCGCCACGGTCATATTATTTTTGAAAACAGATCGCCTGATCTAACCGTTCCAGACTTCATTTTGTGAGATTTTTTGAAGTCACGGGTCTATGTCAACAGGCCTAAGACTCTTGAAGCCCTTAAAGAGATTATCTATCGCCGGATGTTCTGGCAAAAGTGATGCAAATGCCAAAAATCGGGCCCGAATGTAAGTCAAGTTTGATGGCGCATTCCAGGTCTAGCCCAGCCGTAGCTCTGCCTACCTATCGCTGCGTTACCTCTAGGGACACAAAAAAAAATCGATACTTTGTGGTATCGAGTACATTTCTATTCGATACCGATACTTTTGTACTCGATTCTTTGCATTCGATACTTTTACTCAATGAGTACTTTTTGGCAGGTGTCGTATCGAATAAGAAATTATGTTTTAAATGGGTAATCTTAGAAATTACCTATTAAAAACTTCCGACCTTACGGCGTATGATTATGGTTATGGCAATGCCATCTAGTTCACTCGTTCTGAACCTTCTGGGTACTTTAATTTATATCTTAAGGTAGTAAATAATTTAATTTTGTTTCTATATTTTTTTATTTTTGAAGTTACAGTTGTCTTTTTCTATTAATGTATTAAATTTGTGTACCAATACCATATTTTGTAACAGCACATGCAAAACAAACCACCATACCATACCACCATACCATACTATTACCATTTGTAGCAGGACATGAAAAAACTGACGTTATTTACTGACTGATATTGACCTATGCTCTAATAAAAGTACTCGATACTTTTGTTTCGATACTTTTATGAGTACGATATTTTTTTTCGATCCTACTCATGAGTACGGTATCAATACTTTCTATTCGATACCGAGTCCCTCATACCTCTACAAAGGACACGACTCTATCGTTCTACCACCAAAATAAACTTATCAACAACTTATGAGGATAATATCGGTGGTAACCAATATAATTGGTTTTCAGTCGATGTGTCTTTGTTTAGCCTATTTTTAGAGCTGTCACCTTGAAAAAATTCAACTAGTATTTTTCTTAATTTATATTTAAAATACCGGCCAGTGTGACCTAATTTCATACTTGAATGGGTAACATTGTTTAGCTTCACCTTACAATGTGTTTGCGAATTTGCGACTATATTTCAGTAAAAGTGATGTCTGTACTTGCATACACAAGTCACTCTTTCTCATAAAATTCTAAGATTGTTTTTTTTCGTGGTCTAAAAACTACATACGGATAATTTTCCGTACGTTTTGTGGAGATAGCGATAAATGTAGTTTTATATCTGTGAAAGAAGTTTTGCGATCAAACCCATTCCAGACTCCATTAAATACCTACCTACCTGGGTGACCGAGCAGATCGGGTGAGAAAATAGAGATTTTTTTTTTTTGAGTAAACTAGTTTTGCCAGATATGTGATCTAGCTAGATTGTTTTTTCGCCGCCGAAAATTCCTATATTGCAAATTTTATCGAAATCGTTGGAGCCGTTCGAGAGCATTACAAACATATATGTAAAAATAAACTAACAAAATAAACTTTTATTTATAATAACCTAATGTCTCAACCCCAAACGGCTCAAACATATAACTGCCAATAAGGTTGTTATATTTGCGCCGTTTGAGGTTTTCTGCACCAGCAGCAGCTGCCCCAGGACAGCCCGCCGTGCTAAGAAGATGGGATGGCGCAAGGGCATCGACACATGTTGCATCCCACACCAAATGCCCACCCAACTTCCAGGAATTATAGTGATCCCGTCCGGTCTCTTCCCATCGTCGCGTGCCAAGCCATTGGGTTCTAAAACAGCTGGCACCCCGGCGGTGACAAGAGCTCGACGTATGATGTCATTAATGCTGGCGTGCCGTGCTATCCGACCAGCGCTCCTACTGCAGGATAGGCCATGGTGTCCGAGGCGGTCGACTGCTTCACCACATTGACAACGATGTGGAGCTCCGCTAGGAGTACCTAGCGGCAGACATGTAGCGATCCGGAAGGTAGTGTAACTCAACATTGTACCTATGTTGGGTGACGGTAATGCCTGTAGCCGGAGGCCCGACTCCTACTCACCCACAGCCAGTAGACGAGCACGCTCAGCAGTATCGGTGGACGTATTTATGAGATTATTCCGTACCAATCTGCAGAGCGGCTCATCCCACTGTCTTTGGGAAGATGGGTTTTCGGGCAACGCAGTATTCGTGCAAGCCACTTTCCAGGCGCACACTGCGTCGGTCGAGCACGGCACTTTGCAGTTAACCAGTGACAGGGATAAAATTGTGGTTAACGATTCAGCGTTGTGGGCCGAAGACAGGAAAGACAAGCTTGTTTTCCATAAATACAAGCTGCACACAAGTTTTCGTTAGGCACAATATTATTAATTGCATCACTAGTGTGTGTGTGTAGTAGGGACTCCCTTTGCCGCACTTAGACTCCCATTTGGTCCGTTTTGCGTGGGGGCTGTACTGGCTAACATAGCCAGCCCAGCTCCGCCCAAAAGCACAGAAGCTTCCTGGGAGCTTCACAGGCTTCACGGAGTTATAATTGCATCACTATTAATAGTTATAAATAGTTTAATAAATTTATACTAGAAATTTTGCGGATGCCAAACCCACCGAAGCGAATGGGTAGCGTGGCTTGCGTCCAGGCTGGGTCATCCAAGGCCACATTTAAGATGTCAGATTGCATCGAATAATTTAGTCAATTTTGTATAGATACATATGTATATATTTATATCCTTTAATATATTCAAATAGCCTTTATCAACAAACATAAATTAAAACTAATATTTACATATTTTTTGAGAATATCAGACATCGGTTTGTTTGTCTTGCTCCTAATTAACATATGTGTATAAATCCTATAAACATAATATATATATATTTATAGACATACATATACACATGCACAAACATATATAAATATATATGTATATGTATGTATAGGATTTATAAACAAACATTTAGATCTATTTTGATAACATCACTCTTATTTCCCGGAAGGCATAGGCCGCACCTATATTGCATAATTATTTCGCCAGTTATACATATGTATTTAATTCCTATGTAATTTAATTCTAATTCTAATCTCTGAACCCCATAGTAGAAGCCATGGGTCAGCAACCTAGCGAAGAATTTGTGAATTGAATGGGAAGCCCGCATCTAGCATCAATATCATAAAAAACCGGCCAAGTGCGAGTCGGACTCGCGCACGAAGGGTTCCCTACCATTATCGCAAAAAACGGCAAAAAAACATGATTTATTAATTAACCCCTTAATTTATTTTATTTTAATTTAAGTATTATTATTTTTTGAAGTGAATATACAACTAAATATTCTGTGAATATTTCAAGCGTCTACCTGTTGCCGTTATTAATATCAAGCAAAAAACGGCAAAAAAATCACGTTTGTTGTATGGGAGCCCCCCTTAAATATTCATTTTATTCTGATTTTAGTATTTGTTGTTATAGCGGCAATAGAAATACATCATCTGTGAAAATTTCTACTGTCTATAGCTATCACGGTTCATGAGATACAGCCTGGTGACAGACGGACAGACAGACAGACGGATCGTGAAGTCTTAGTAATAGGGTCCCGTTTTTACCCTTTGGGTACGGAACCCTAAAAACCGCGCGTTTTTGCGCGCGCTCAACTTTGTCATTATGCCGACGTTTTTTGTTTCTATGCTGTAAAAATTTAAGAAGTTCTAGAAAATGCTAAAAAATTAAATAACTTTTAATCGACCTTCATTTTCTTTTATTTGTAATTGTAGATATTTATGACTTGTAAGAATGCGGTTGATAGGGCACAAAAAATACATGAACACATAATGATAGAAAACATAGCTAATAGGTTAATTCTTATTAAAAATTCTTTTTAATAGACTAGCGACCCGCCCCGGCTTCGCCCGTCACAAATTATATACAAACACCTGCCTCATTTCTCACTATTTCTATTGGTGAAAACCGCATGAAAATCCGTTCAGTAGTTTTTGAGTGTATCGCGAACATACGCGGCGGGGTACTTTGTTTTATAATTAGTTGTGATAATCATGATCATCCAATCGACTTCAACTCATCATTATATTCCTGAATCTTAACCAATGTTCTTTATGGTCCTATGTCCTTCTCTAAGATAAAATTTATCTCTATGTGAAAAATTCATCAATATTGGTTAAGCGCTTTAGGCGTGAAAACGTAACAAACAAACAGATAGACAGGCAGACCGAACTACTTTCACATTTATAATAATACTAGCTTCTGCCGGCGGTTTCGCCCGCTTGTCGAAAATTATCCCGAGTGAATATATTCCCGAGATAAAAAGTATCATATGTGCTATTCCTGACTATAATCTATCTCTGTGCCAAATTTCATTCAGATCCGTCTAGCCGTTTGAGCGTGAAGAAGTAACAAACATACAAACACACTCACAAACTTTGACCTTCATAATTTTAGTGTGATGAGATAAGTATGGTTTCTCTGTTCATTAATAAAGACGAAATCACCTCATCACGTAAACTATATCGAGATTTCTAATAAAATTAACTTTATCGCTGCAGATGGTGTAAACGATAAAAGGTGTTATTAATTAATTAATCAGCTGTTCAATAACACTTCAAGACATTACAGTAGGAGACGTATCAGTGAACGACTAAATATTATTGCACTGTTGAATTTCAATTCTTGGCGCTGGAAAGAGGTTAGCGTCGAATATGCATCGATGCGTTTTTAGGGGTCCGTACCCGAAGGGTAAAAACGGGACCCTATTACTAATACTCCGCGGTCCGTCTGTCTTTTGCGATAATGGTACGGAACCCTTCGTGCGCGAATAAGACTCGCACTTGACTGGTTTTTTTTAAACTACTCCGGTATTAATCATCAGCACCTCTTAAAGTTGTTATAGCGGCAATAGAAATACATCATCTGTGAAAATTTCAACTGTCTAGCTATCACGGTTCATGAGATACAGCCTTGTGACAGACGGACAGGCGGACCGCGGAGTCTTAGTAATAGGGTACCGTTTTTACCCTAAATAAAAAAGGTACCAGTGTGCTTAGAGGTTTTGCCTTGCCATCACCAGACGGCGCTTCATCACACATCACATCATCAGCCTATTAATGTTCCCACTGCTGGGACACAGGACGATACCACTGGGCCACCACTGCTCTGCGGCGCTTATCCAGTTTCAATACAAATTGGCGTTAACGTTAACGCGATTGAGCGTGAGTAAAAACTCGCACTAAGGCCTCAGTAAACACAACTGACTGACTTAATAACTAGCGAAAAGTGGGTGTACTATACGTACAGCTCTGCCCAGCCCTTCTTCGAAGACAGACATGAAGTTATGTTATTTATCCAAACCAGATCAAGGAGTGGTGTGACTGTTAGTGTGACAAAGATTGTCTACTAATGTAATTAAGAATCTTTTGCAAAGAAACGGCATAGGTGATAGGATAGGATTGGATTGTTTGATAATTATATTTTGATATGTAATTATGACACTGCGTAATTCAACAAACACTTGGGTATTTCAAAAACATTGCCGGCGTCAAAATTTATACGATTACTAGCTTCTGACAGCGGCTTCGCCCGCGTTAATGCATTTTTAACCCCAAGAGAACATGAAAAGTAGCCTATGTGCTATTCCAGACTATAGACTGTCTCTGTGCCAAATTTCATCCAGATTCGCTCATCCGTTCTTGCGCGATTGAGTAACAAACATACATAGCAAAAAAAAAAAACAAAAAAAAGATAAAATACCTAATAAAAAAAGATAAAAAAAATAAAGATGAAAAAATAAAAAAGTGAATTCTAATCTATGCATCCATCCTGTAGAGATAGTGGTCAAGCGCAAGCCTATAGATACTGATAAAAAATAAAAATAAAAATTGTTGTAACTGAAATTTTGTTTTCAGCAACTTGCGAAAGTGTGTTGAAGTGTACTGAGGCCTCATATGGCGGTCAATCGTCCAAATAAATCTATCGAATCGCTTAATTACCACTGAAAAAAGTCTGCAACCAGACAGGCTTTGATAACAAAGGCCCAGTTGTTTCATCGTTAGTTAACTCAACCAATGGTTATATGCAATGGGTAATATGCAAACCAATAGGTTCAAATTTCCGTAAAACGCGTTTATTCATATTTTTTTTGTATAATAAATGATCGAATAATTAATTTACTCTTCAATTTATTTCACCATTTGTGATGCCAACAATTGATGTGCGTTCTATAGAAATTTTAAACCATAGCTTAGCATATTAGTTGAGTTAACTACGGAACAAAAAAATCTATCTAAGTATGACCATCGTATCGTCGAACCCAACAGGATAATCCTTCGAATATGCAAAACTTGTTTGTCCTCCCTTTTCTATGGTACTCCAATGCGTGAGTGGTAGGTACCCAATGACGGTTCCCGCATGTAAGTCTGAATTTTCGGTTCTCGCATGTAGGTCTGAATTGCCGGTTCCCGCATGTAGGTCTGAATTTTCGGTTCCCGCATGTAGGTCTGAATTTTCGGTTCCCGCATGTAGGTCTGAATTTTAGGTTCCCGCAAGTAGGTCTGAATTTTACAGGTACCTGCTAATTAGCGGTTACCATAATTAAAACCTCCACATCAAGCATGACTCTATAAAACAATGACAGGCCTACGTACTGATTTGTTAAGCGTTCCGAATTCTAATTAAGAAGATAAGTATGTTGGTTTTAATTACCCAACTAAGTACATCTAGTTTGCAATCATTTGGATTTATCGTTCATTCTACGATGAGTTTTGAGCACTGAACAGTCCGGATTCTTTGAATCTTTGTGTATCGGTTTGATATACAAATATGTTTTAAAGTGATTTTGTGGTAAATTGCTATAATACTTAACTGAACTATTTAAATGCATTTAAAGTGTCATTGAGATTAAGAAAATGTATCTTACTAGCTGTGCCGCGCGGTTTCGCTCCCGTGGACCACCCCACAGCATTGGACCCGTTTTCGGGATAAAAAAAATAGTCTGTCACTCAGGCATAATGTAGCTTTCTATTGGAGAAATTATTTTTTAAATCGGTCCAGTAGTTTCTGAGCCTATTCGGTACAAATAAACAAAAAAATCTTTCCTATTTATAATATTAGTATAGACTAGCGGACGCCTCGCGGTTTCACCCGCGTGATTCCCGTTCCCGTGGGAATACAGGAATAAAAAGTAGTCTATGTCCCCCGGGAATGGTGTAGCTTCCAAACGGTGAAAGAATTTTTTGAAATCGGTCCAGTAGTTTTTAAGTTTATTCGTTACATACAATAATACAAATCTTTATAATATTTGAATTGATAAAGATGTTCAACAAAAATATAAGAGAACAACATCGAATTCGCCAGCGTGGCTTCTTCATCTTAAACAATATCATGTCTGCGTGAATTAGATGCAATCAGAGCCTCCGAGATTCTATAGGAGTCACTGAAAAATAAACGCAGGGGAGCAATCACAAGTTAAAAAATTGAGATACAAGATGAATATATCAAAAACAGCTAAACAAGATTAACAAACAAAAAACTGGCCAAGTGCGAGTCGGACTCGCGCACAAAGGGTTCCGTACCACTATCGCAAAAAACGGCAAAAAAAGCACGTTTGTTGTATGGGAGCCCCCCTTAATTTATTTTATTTTAATTTAATAATAATATTTTTTTTAAGTGAATATACAACTAAATATTCTGTGAATATTTCAAGCGTCTACCTGTTGCCGTTATTAATATCGAGCAAAAAACGGCAAAAAAATCACGTTTGTTGTATGGGAACCCCCCTTAAATATTAATTTTATTCTGTTTTTATTGTTGTTATAGCGGCAATAGAAATACATCATCTGTGAAAATTTCAACTGTCTAGCTATCACGGTTCATGAGATACAGCCTGGTGACAGACGGACAGACAGACAGACAGACAGACAGACAGACGGATCGTGAAGTCTCAGTAATAGGGTCCCGTTTTTATCCTTTGGGTACGGAACCCTAAAAATGCAATAGAATTTAAATTAATAGCCGTTTACCGTAGATACGCATTGATAACAACGTTATTTACTAATCTAATAATTACCGATGCATGAGCGTGCCATATGTAGCATACCTCAAACTGTGCATAAATGGTGGGTGGAGTCGCGGCAAGTGTTAGTGTGCCCGGTGCCTTACTACCGCGTATATTCCAGGCCGTGAACTAAGCCTGATCCATCTCAATAAATTGGCATTGTTTATTCTATAATTTGCCAGTTTATCAGCACCCTGCCAGTAAAATTGCTCGGGATCTCTACCACTCATAGTTCGTACACCGCGCAGTACGCACGCGTTTAGCCATAGTAATTTTCAGTGCGGGTAATAATCCGATAATAATAATCGTATTATTATTAGCTGCGTACGAGTTTCGTAGCAGGCGTAGCAGTAGTCTACGAGGCGTCGCGTGCGTTTAGTGCTCCGAATAACGACCGGTCGTTTATTTTTTTGTGCCGACGAAGAATCTCCTGAAGAACAATGGCAAGCAAAACCGTAAACAGTAAGTAGTTTGTTTTATTAATTTATAAAAAATAATAAATATAATTTAGATAAATATTGAGACGTCTATGAAGGTTTTAGGGTCTTCTTCTTCTTTTCGTGTGAGAAGGTCTTAGGGTAGAACTTCAGGCAGGTTATGTTTTCACAATGTTTTCAATCAAGAGACGTGGTTAAATATTTTTGCTATTTTTTTGAACTTGCGGTTCGAACTTCTTTGCGGTTGTTCAGTTATAAAAATTTCCAAAATAAACTATTCAGGTAGGAAACTTCAACAGTGAACAATAATATGACTATATGTAACTGTTGAAAAGATTTTAGATGTTTTTACTGAAAAAGAAGAGGAGCTCGTGGCTTAATAATACCAGCCGCAGTGTTTTGTTTTTGAAGTCGGTTGGATTTTTTTATAACAATATTTGATATGATCTTTTACCTTGATTCACTAGTAAGGCCTTTATCTTAATCTTTTAAAATATAGGTTTTAGACACCCTCCTCAAGAGCTCGTGGCTAAATAATAACAGCCGCACGGGTCGATCATCAAGGTTAAGCAACGCTTGACGAGGTCGGTCCGTGGATGGGTGACCATTTCAACATACCGAGTTTCCTCCGTGCCTCGGAAAGCACACTAAGCCGTTGGCCCCGGCTGTCATTTGAAGATCTTTGGCAGTCGTTACGGATAGTCAGAAGCTTGAGATTTGACACCAGTCTTGCCAAGAGGTACCGTGTTACCCAGTTACTGGGTTGTGGAGGTCAGATAGGCAGTCGCTCCATGTAAAACACTGGTACTCAGCTGAATCCGGTAAGACTGGAAGCCGACCCCAATATAGTTGGGAAAAGGCTAGGCAGATGATGACTGAAAAACTATTCACCTTAAATCCGAGTTATTCTTCGCTAATGCATATCTAATTAAATATTATCTTAATTAATTAAAAAGGTATTAGTTAGATTGATACAATCGTAATTAGCAATGACTAAATTATGACGCTCGATAAACAGTCGGTCTCTTATTAGATAATAAACAAAGAAAGTGTTAAATTTAAGTGATTAAAATCTAAAGTGAAGATTAAATCTGAATAGCTAGCGCCTTCAAAACAACAGTTCACAATGTTATCACAAAGTTAAAATTAATAGTGATTAGATTCAAAGATAACGCATACTATTACAGCACACATTGATTCGCTTGAGAATGAATTAGACTTGAAATGAGAAGAACATACGCACGAGTATTTTGTGGTAGAATAAATGTTATGGAAATGCTTTGATTTTTCCTATGAATGGAATTAAATGAGCCACTGTCTCTGTACCCACTTGAACTTTTTAAAGGTGTCCGTTTTACCCTTGAAATGTTTTGTGTGTATTATATTTTCCAAAAAATAGCAGGTTCTTTGACTTAAGGTTACACTAGTCGATAATTCTTCCATACAAACGTAGTCTAGAGATTACTCCACTGTTTGACGATGTACGTTCAAAATAAAAAATGATATCAATTTGTCTCATCATTATCTAGCCCTGTATGGAACCAAAAAATAAAAATAAATATATATTTCAAAGTTATAAACGTCGAAAGTTCCACATTTTGACACTTATTTTAACGCATTTTTGGGCACAAATAAATACCATAAGAAGGCGGAAAATTGCAAAACGGCCACCATACAGGGATAGATTAGTAGTTCAACAATGCAAATAATTTATTTTGAACAGATACGTTTAGTCGTTTTTTCATGATATCCAGACACCCAAAGGTCTGTTTATAAAATTTCGCGCACTCGGTTTCGTCCTAAACCATTATCCATTTCGCTACAAATTTGCAAAAGTGTGTATTCGTACGCAAACTAGCTTCCTACTGCTCATTACAGCATCTATCTCTTCCGCACGTGTTGTCGGTTGATATAAAATGCATTTTAACCCCGCGCAGCCGTTGACTAGTGTAACCTTAACTTGACGATTTTCTCGTCTGTACCTAAATATTGTCAATTTTACTGTAGCGTAGCAATCCATTATGAATGAGCTCAAAACAATAAAAATAATTTACCTATACAACGTGTAGCAAAATAAGCAAAATGCCTCACAAATTATGTGTTGACATTTAATTTTAAAAAACTTGTATAAACCATACTTTATTTTCAATTAACATGAAAGTAGGTACTATCAAAGCCAATTACGTGTTTTCCTGAAAAATTCATAGTAAGACAATTGCCCACGTTCCCAACGCTGTTTTCTCTTGATTAGTTTTTCATATCCATGAAACACGTATTCATATTCTATTTAATTAACAGAAATATAATAACTATTATTTATTTGATTAAAAAAAATAAAACAACCTAGACGGAGAATGTGGGGTGCTTTGAATGTAGTTTTGTGTCTTTACAGGAAAACGTATCAGTATAATAAATTGTAATGGTTGGAATTAACTAGTAACTATCGTAAAATAGTGTCATTGTATGAGGAAGGTGTCTAATACCTATATTTTAAAAGATAAAAACATTACTATTGAATCTAATTAGAAGATCATATCAAATATTTTTTTTAAAATAGATCAAATCATCATCAGAGATCGGCTTCTTTTGTTTTAAAATTAAGGAAAACCAAACATAAAAATCTAATCTTCTGTTATTTTGAAGACGCGAAAGACAAAATCACTCAAGGATTTATACTCGTAATCACCTTTTTACCTATCATTATTATCACGGTTGTAAAGATTAACTATAATTAATTATATCTTATCAGTATGTCAAAAATAATTGCAATCGTGTTTCGGGTAAAACCCGTATTACGGGTGCACCGTCTCAACGAAAACATTGATAGAAATGCGAACGTAATTTCTAGACGACTCTTTCTATAAATATTGTCTTTTTCACTGAATACTTACTTATGATACGAGTGTGGTTTTTAAATAAAATTGTTCAGAACCACAGATATAAATCTAACTAAATGACGCGATTGTATGAACTTCGCGTGTCAAAAAACGCAGTAAAATAAATTGTAGTTCTAAAAACTAAAAAACACGCTTTATTGGTAAGGATAATGGGACAAACTGTTTAAATGATTGCATTGTCATCGGTCCTTGATAAGTGTGCAAAGTTTCAAATCAATCCAACGTTTTGAAGTGGGTGAAAATCACGTTCAAAGATTCCGTTACATTGATACATAGATACATACATACCAAGCTAATAAAAGCGTGTTAATTACGATCAATGATCGTAATTTGAGCTTTTCATTTAGCATTATCGGCACCGGAAAGCCACCGAAATCTAAAAAAATGCCTTGTTATGTCATATTGAGCTGCAAAGGCTGAATAGAAAAAGTTGGCCGAGGCATTGGAAATATTTTCTTTCATTGGTAAGTAAACTTGTTTGAAATTGTTTGTGAAAAAGTGGCACGCTTGGTTTTCATACAGATGGAGGGACTTGCGTTATCTAGTTAATTTTATGTCTGTGTTCATAACTGACTAACGATTGTCAAAATCTGTGCAGATTTCGACTATCGCTACGGGTAATCAGAAGACCTAAAGGCTGACATTAGTCTTGTCAAGGGTATCATGTTACCCAGTTACTGGGTTGTGGAGGTCAGATAGGCAGAAGCTCCATGTAAAGTACTCTTATTGAGCTGTATCTGAGGGAAAGGGTGGGCAGTTAGATCTTCACTGTAGATTAGATACTAGATAGTTGAAACATTCGGTCCATGGGGTCCGAATGTGCATCAAGTTTTTCGTGAAATTAGCACAAAACTCGTCGACTCTTCACGTGACCAGAGCTGGCCTTTTCTTCGGCCAGTCAATCGCGTTCTGGGCACGATTTTATTCTTTGATCAAATTATTAAGAAAATGGTCTTACTCGTAACATATATTTTTTCCAAAAAATTACGACTAGCCGTTTAGACGTGATTCTCATTTTAAAATCAGCTACTCAAGGGAATCTGCACCGTAATATATTTGTTCCTTTAAAAAAAGAAAAAAAGAATGGTTTTAAATTTGTATAATGTTCAGAATGACGCAGAATAATGGTATACAAGGAAAGACGAGCTACAGACTTGTATCGACTCTTGCTGAGTGCTTTTTGCGCACAGTATTTAATTAGTTTAACTAAATTATTAGACATAATGTAAACAAAAACAAAATCTTGTAATGACCAACATTGGGTTTCTGAACTGAATATTTGAAGCACAGAACTTTTCTAAACTTCAATTTAATGTCAAATTTTGACAAGCTTTCATGCTAAAGTATAGTTTGAAAAGTTCATAATTCTCAATAGGGAACTATCCGCAAAGCTGCGCTCAGATGGCGCCACAGGTTTCAGCGTAAACAAACTAGAGAAGGGCGTTTTCGGTTTTTTGCGCAAACGGTTATTTAGGTGTTTTCATATCGATATCGAAAACGTTTTTCAGATATCGATATCAGTAGTACAGTTTGCAAAAGTTAAAATGTTATTTAGATGAGCAAACTAACAACGAACGCGAAATAATACTTAGAAAGTTAGGTAGCGCATATGGTTCCTAACGTTTGTGAAGTTTGCGTTTTAAGGTAGTTCGTACGTTTTCGCATTGTTACGGTTTTAAGTTTTGAATGATTCGTTCTCGCACGCTAGTAAAGTTTTTATTAGATTCAGCTTTTGTAATATCGGTTATTTTGATATCGATATCGATATGATATGATATCTAAGATATATCCGATAAAAGTTACGTTTTGATTTATCGGACCATACCAAAAAAAAACAAACTGTCAAAGTCGAGCGACAAAATTTCGCAGTCTAAGCATACAAAATATAAAACTAATAGTGAAAGTAAAATGGAGCTAACTACTTCCCCAATATTATTATTTGGTTTTTGAACACAAGTTATCTTAAAAACAGTAAAAAATAGTTCGGTAACAAACAGTAGTAGACGCCATGTTGTTATGTTTTTGTTTACTCCGAGCCGTCAAGCGCCATCTGGCGGGAGCAATTGGCAGTAATGTTCCCTATTCGCAGACCAGCAGCCTAATTGCGTAAATTAATTCGACCAATCACGTGCTAGATGAAAGGTGGATTTGCATCTATGTAATTGGTCGATTGATGGGGGATGATTATCCTTCGCTTTGCCGAATTCTCTTACGAAATTAGGCTGCGGGTGCTAGTTTCAGTTAGAATAGTCTAAATTTATGTTGCATCTTTACAAGTATATAACGTACCACGTGTATGTAAAGATAATCTTTTTTTTTTTTTTTTTTGTTTTTTGCTTACGGAATAGGCTAAGGTCTGAGACCATGCTGCCTAGTCATCAGTATTTTTCTTGAATTCTTTAGTATGCATTAGAATGCGGATGTAACGTATTCTAATGTTTTTTGGAGTATTTGGCAGCAAATTGTATCGAGTCAGCCTTCCCAGTAAGCTTTGCGGAGGTAGTCAATACTACAATAAAATTCTCCGCTCCACTATCCTGAGATCGCTTCTGTCAATGATTTCACATATTGTCCAGTTGCGTAGACAGTTGAGACACAAAACTACACCAATTTTATATCACAATATCCACTAGGAATCAATTTGCAAATAATATTAACAGCCGCTGAACTTCACTCGAAAAAATCCCGCCAAAAACTCCTTTTTTTTTTTTTGTTTGTTGCTTACGGAACAGGCTAAGGTCTGAGACCATGCTGCCTAGTCATCAGTATTTTTCTTGAATTCTTTAGTATGCATTAGAATGCGGATGTAACGTATTCTAATGTTTTTTGGAGTATTTGGCAGCAAATTGTATCGAGTCAGCCTTCCCAGTAAGCTTTGCGGAGGTAGTCAATACTACAATAAAATTCTCCGCTCCATTACACCGAGATCGCTTCTGTCAATGATTTCACATATTGTCCAGTTGCGTAGACAGTTGAGACACAAAACTACACCACTTTTATATCACAATATCCACTAGGAATCAATTTGCAAATAATATTAACAGCCGCTGAAGTTCACTCGAAAAAATCCCGCCAAAAAAACTCTAAAGATCGTCGATTCAGTAATGTTGTCACATTCAATTCAGTACGAGTTAATAAAAAACTCACTTACAGATAAACGTAAATATACAGGTTTTATTTAATCGTGACAATATCATTACCATTTCCACAACGATAACATATTTTTTGGGTTCCGTACGCAAAGGATAAAAACGTGACCCTATTGCTAAGACGCCGCGATCCGTCTGTCTGTCTGTCCGTCTGTCACCAGGCTGTATCTCATGAACCGTGATAGCTTAGACAGTTGAAATTTTCACAGATGATGTATTTCTGTTGCCGTATAACAACAAATAAATTGTAGTTCTAAAAACTAAAAAACACGCTTTAATGGTAAATTGAACTAAAAAGTCTCTAATCCTGAAGATCTAGGTAAGGCTAATGGGACAAACAATTTAAACGCGCACGGTACAAGTAATAAAATCAACTTTTATTATTTGTAAATTTTCATTTTTGTTTGACTTTCAAAAGTACTTTGACTTTGACTAAATTATTGCATTGTCATCGGTCCCTGATAGGTGTGCAAAGTTTCAAATCAATCCGACGTTTTGAAGTGGGTGAAAATCACGTTCAAAGATTCCGTTACATTGAAACATAGATACATAGTTACATAGATACATACCAAGCTAATAAAAGCGTGTTAAAAACAGAATAAAATAAATATTTAAGTGGGGCTCCCATACAACAAACGTGATTTTACGGAACCCTTCGTGCGCGAGCCCGACTCGTACTTGGCCGGTTTTTAATTTTTCCTGGGATAGCCATGCTCATTTGTTACTTTAGTAATCTCGCTCACCTTGAACATTTAATTATGTTTTATTACTGTAATGTCCTATTTCGATAATGTTTATTGATAAGCTATGCAGGTTAACGTGCAATCAATTGCTTGTAAATTATATCGATGTAGAAAAGAACGACTGACTTTTCTTGTTTTCTTTACTGTATGGAAAAGTCGTATAACTTGAAAGTAGTTTGGTGTTAAGTGTACACGGTATGATTTTCAGCCAGTAACTATCAAACAATAAGTAGAAAAGTAATTTTTGTATATCGAACATATTTCGAAAAAAAATAGCCAGGTTGATCGATTGCCAGCATTTTTGGCATTTTATGGCTGTTTTTCTGTTTATTTGTGCATGCATCACGTAAAATGTACGCAACAAATGTGCGTAACTTGAAGTATTACTTAGTTTTTGTTTCATAGCAATCGGTTCACTCTATCAAAAGTTAGTTGAATTTAAAGTGTTCAAGAAATAAAAATATCACAACAGACGCAATTCAGATACTCGGACAGTTGAACATTTGGCGTTGTGCATTCGAAACCATTTTCTGAATGACGGTGTTAAGATTCTCCGCGAGAAATAAAATTGGTTGGTAGGCAGGAAGGTAAGTAGGGTAGGGTAGGCAGTCAGTTGACGGGACCAAAGCCACACAGCCAGTAACAAATAATAATGTAGTTTTGCGATAATAAATAAACTAATAACTTCACGGGGCGCTATCAGCAGTCCTACACAGAAAGCGATACCACGCGATTTAGCAACGACTTCAATGTAGGGATCTATTTTAGAAGTGTCAACAGGAACATCGTACGTCTGTCAGCGCCAACAAATTACACAATGGGCTAGCTTCTAGATTATGTCACGAGAATAACCGTGTGAATGAACGGTTAGACGTGTTACCCATTTATCTTTCTAGACTAGGTTGTGAGATGATATCTTTGAGATGGGATATAGTTAAAGTAATTTTTTTCAGTTTAATACATGAATACGTTAAAAATGGTGGTAGAAGTATGTAAAAAATATTCCTAAAATCGCAGCGTATGGCCCAGTTTTTTGAGTAAAAATTATCGCAATGTGACAAACTGTCAAACGCGCATTAGTTGTGGCGCCGATTTCCTTGAGTGGCTGATTTTAAAATGAGAATCACGTCTAAATGGCTAGTCGTAATTTTATGGAAAAAATATATATTACATTAGAGCATTTTTTTAATAATTTGATCTGAGAAAATTTTGAGTTTTATTCGTATAACATAGTGTAATTAATTTGTAAAGTTATGTCTAAAACCGAAAAAAACACGACAATCGAACCAAAACCGCTTGGCGTATTTAATAAAAATCGACAACATCTCAAAGACAATTTAATTATCAAAATTTTGATCTGGATCTTTTTTTGCCGCCAACGACCTTGAGGGAACAAAACGCGCACTCGTTTCACACCCGCGCGACCCAAAATTTTGTTTTTTGTACTTTCCTTACTATTCTATGACTTTAAAAAAACTTTGAGATGGTGTTGATTTCATTAAAATACGCGCAGCGGTTTTGGTGTGATTGTCGTGTTTGTTCGTTTTAGACATAACTTTACAAATTAATTACATTTTGTTATCCAAATAAAACTCAAAATTTGCTTTAAACAAATTATTAAGAAAATAGTCTTATATAACATACATTTTTTTCAAAGTATTACGTCTAGCCATTTAGACGTGATTCTCATTTTAAAATCAGCTAATAAAGGGAATCGGCGCCTTAACAGCTCCGATCTTGCATTGAATTTTTGTCGCGTCGATAATTGGTTTCAAAAACGTGGCCCCGTACCATGACGTGTTAAAGCTATCATTTATTTATGTTTATTTATGTATTTATTGGCCTATCTACAACTGTAACAGTGTTTATTCTAATAACACAAACAATATGACACAAGCATAACAATATGATGCGATAGATAGACACAGCATCATCATTTCAGCCGAAAGACGTCCACTGCTGGGCATAGGCCTCCCCCAGGCGTCGCCACATTGACCGATCCCGTGCGTCTCACATGCAGCGCCTTCCCGCAACCTTAACCAGGTCATCGGTCCACCTAGTGGGAGGCCTTCCAACGTTCCAACGTATTGTCTTCCGGTTCGCGGTCGCCATTCCAGAACTATTCGGCCCCATCGGCCATCCGTTCTGCGAGCAATGTGCCCTGCCCACTGCCACTTAAGTTTGGCAATTCTTCGGGCTATGTCGGTAACCCTGGTTCTCTTGCGGGTCTCCACATTAACACACAGACACAGCATGCAAAAACAAAATTATAACATCAATAAAATTACAATAATAGTGCAGAACTAACACTTACGACAACTAGTGGGTAGTTTTAGTAACACAATAGGTACAAAGATGATACAAAAAAATATAAAAATATGGTAGTTACTTTCCATGGACTTGGCGCTTGAATTTTTGAAATCATGGCTCGACTGTGAGAAATTGACAGATGTATACAAGTCATATCATCTGTCCCTTACGCGCACTCAAAATAATGTTGCTCTAAGAGCTTATGGTCACAACCCTGCGGTTAGTATTTAGTTTTGCCAAAATAGGCAGCAATATTTCCTCCTCCGTATTGCTTTAAGAGGAGAGCAGGTTTTACTTAAAACTATTTATTGCCCTATTGTCACCAAGAGTGGGATTAACTGGTGCTTCTGTGCTTTATCTAAGATAAACTAATGCACGATAGTCGGTAAAGTACAAAAACCACTTATGATGTAACAAATAATAATTCCAGACATTAACATGAATGTTGTTAAGGCACCCGCAGTCCTCATATAATTTTTTCCATAGTAATAGTATCTAACTACCTAGATGTTCAAGAAGACTGTATTTACCAACAATCTATACAGCAGTTTGGCACTAGATTTTTGTATTAAGAACCCATTTATATAACTTTTCTTAAATAAAGTATGAAAAAGAAAAAACCGTAGAACAATTTCTGTGAAAACGCGTTGAAACATCATTGTCGCATTCTCAAGACGCGCTTGTCCGCAAGACAAGACCCGCTAAGCCAGGTTGAAAATGAACTAACGCCTGAATTACAGTAAGTGTTGAAAATATCTATAAAGGGTTAATGAAAATGTGCAATTAGGAATAGTTATTTATGCTACAAGTGCGGCAAGTAGGTGATTTCCGATCCTGGTATTCGTATATCGACACGAGTCGGAAATTATCTTACGCACGTGTATCATACAACATTTTACTATGCATTATGCGAGGAAATAAAAAATATATCTGAACCAAGCAAGAAATTAATATAATGGCGCTTATTCAAGGGCGCTCAGCTCAGCATATCTACAGATTAACTAATAGTTCCTCGGGCATATCTACTGCGCATGTGCATATGGCTGTCACGTCGTAACGCAAAAAGGCACGAGCAAAATATTCATTCTGCTAAACATATTTAATGAATATTTAAAATAAATTAATTTTCATAATCTAAATCTAAAGTAATTAAAAACGCATTAAATGAAGTATTTGTTTTACCTTTTATATGAATGATAATCTGTGCTTAACTAATTTTTAAAACTTTTCTCAAATAATAAAAACTCAATGCGGTGGGCTGACGTTGGAGTTAAAAATTAAAAAAGTACAGGAAAGTAAAAAGCACTAGTAATAAAAAGTTACACTTTCCGCACAGTTAGGCTGCTTGGAAAACGCTCTTTTCGAGGACATGCATTGTAAATATATTTATCCTTACTTGTATCGTCATCTGTATATATATATATAACAAAACAAATAAAACGACATCGAATAATTCTGTAAATAAATCAATGATACTGAAGCTGTGACAATGGGCATAATTGCTCATGTTTATATGGATATAAATAAGTTAAACATAAACCCTTTGTTTGTATCTAATATTATGGAAATACTTCCGGTGGTTGGTAGTAAGAAAAGCTATTGTATATTGTATTGGGAGAGTTGGCATGCCTTTAACTTCAAAACAAGAGATATATTAATTCAAAAGGTTCACTTCTTTAGCCAATGATATATGATATGAATAATCATTATTAATTAAATTAAATGTAAATTATTATTTTTAAAGACATAAAAATATTTATAAATAATAATTTAAATTTTATTAATTCATCATCAGCCTTGTAATGTTCCCACTGCTGGGACACAGGGCCTCCTCTCTGAGAGAGGGAATGGGCCGTAATCCACCAAGCAGGTCCAGCAGTGTCAGTGCAGTGGCAGTGCGGGTTGGTAGATGTCACATGTCTTCGAATTTTTGGTTCTAGGAGATGCCGGTTTCCTCACGATGTTTTCCTTCACCGTTTTTGATATAATTTATATAATTTCAATCCATTGCCACCAACTCAAATATCAATATTTAGCATTGATTTTTATGTGACGACAAATGTGTGAAAAAGAAGAAAATTTAAGTTCCATAGATACAATTGGAATACAGAATGTGCTAAGCATTCGCCAAAAAGTGTCGGGTTTTTTATAAATAAGGGTATTAGTATAAATAATATGCTGATAAAGCATTTTATATTAAAATTTTTAAGATAACCATGATAACACGATAAAACAGGAGTTAGATAATTTCGTAGGCAATTGTGTAGACCTTAAAGTCTGATATTGTCTCATGGATAAAAACTAATCATGATTTCAAAACATCATCATATTTTATTACCTCCAGTAGATACCTAATTGGTGCATCTAATTGGTTTTTAAAACGTTGACTTGACACCTTTCTAGATAACACTAAATACAAAGTATACACTCAGACAGAGTCCAATATGGGTCTAATATTAATACAACAAAAATATTAATATAATACAAAGCCGTCAGACTATTATCTAAGTCTCTAAGACCATAGACAAACGCCTGGACAGCACAGCTTAATGCTTGATAAACAATGATAACTGCTGATGTTAAACTGGTAAGAAGTGCACTTTTGTGACGTTGTTTAAAGATAGTGGGGCAAGGAATTAATGATATCATTATTTAATGACGAAAAGAGTACCTTTGTACACTTTATCTTGTCTATTTAGTCGTAATTTTATATCCTTTTCACCCTGCTTTTATCAGCAACTAATGTGCTGTATGGCTGTAAAAAATCTGTAGTGAGATTAAGATTCTTACGCTATTTTATTTTTACGAAGACTATAGTATTCTTCTAATGGGCGTTAGTCCAGCTTAGGTGGCCAGAGGAGCTCTGGGATATGATTAATTAAGGGCCTGCATCCGTTTTAGTGTCGTAAAACGGTAACTTATTAAAGCATACTCCTTAGTAACGGCTCGGTTAAAAGGTTTGAAAAAAAATATATTTATTATTGTTTCAAGTATATTATTTTTAACACATGGTTTTTTCGTATAACAAATAGATTTCTTTAAAAAAAAAAATTAACAACACGCTATTTTTCGCTACTTTTGGATACTCCTCCAAAACGACTTGGATGTTTAAAAATATTTTAACACAGAAAAATTAATGGCTGGAATTTCTTCATAACTAACATAGCATATGTAAATCTAATAATGTTTTGCAAACAAAACTGTTCAAAAGGAGGTTCAATATTGATATTTTGGCATCGAGCGGGCGCACGGCCAGTACTGCGTTAACATTGGGGCGTATATATCGCCTTAACTAATATTTTGCTTTTAAGATTATAATGGATGGACCTATTCTTTGTAAGAAATATTAGTTTTCATGAAAACAGCTAAAATTTTGCAGATTGTTGGCTGGCACGAAAAGGCAATGTACTTACGTGTAAATCGTATGCGTTAATATATCGCACTAGTACAATACGCACTTCGAGTGTAAACAACTGCTATATTGCGGGAATTGTCGCAAAAATAACCTACGGAATCTAAAATTAGGAACTTTTATGTAGGTCGCGTCCTCACGGTTTCTGTGTATTTTATATTTCACAGTTTCACGTGTAGTTAAGGTTACACTAGTCGATTTTTTTTCCATACAAACTTAGTCTAGGGATTATTCCACTGTTTGACGATGTACGTTCAAAATAAAAAGTAATATAAATTTGTCTCATCATTATCTAGCCCTGTATGGAAGCGAAAAAGTAAAAAAAGAAAACATTTGAAAGTTATGAGCGTTGAAAGTTCCACATTTCGACACTAATTTTAACGCATTTTTGGGCGCAAATAAATACCATAAGAAGACGGAAAATTGCAAAATGGCCTCCATACAGGAATAGATTAGTAGTTCAACAATGCGTATAATTTTATTTTGAACAGATAGATTCAGTCGTTTTTTCATGATATCTAGACTGCCAAAAGTCTGTTTATAAAATTTCGCGCGCTCGGTTTCGTCGTAAATCATTATCCATTTCGCTACAAATTTGCAAAAGTGTGTATTTGTACGCGAACTAGCTTCCTACTGCTCATCACAGCATCTATCTCTTCCGCACGTGTTGTGTCGGTTGATATGAAACGCATTTTAACCCCGCGCACAAAATAGTTCGTACCATTGACTAGTGTACCTTTAACGGCTTGACATTCAAACTGATTACTGCGCTCATTTGTTTCTGAGCCGATTGCTGCCAAGTTGGTATAAAACTCGTGACTTCAATTCGTAGGCAATTGAGATTATTTCTAGGAAGACAAGATAGAACAATATTTACGAGAAATAAACAGGAAAGTTTAGATGACAAATAAGTAAGCAAAAAACGTTACGAACGTATAATAAACTAGCTGTTGTCCGCAGCTTTGCTCCCATTTTGGGATTAAAAAATAGCCTATGTTACTCAGGAATAATGCAGCTTTCTGTTAGTGAAAGATTTTTTTAAATCTGTCTAGTAGTTTCGGCGCCTATTTGGTACAAACAAACAAAAAAATCTTTCCTCTTTATAATATTAGTATAGACTATACTTAATTTCAATGGAAGTTGATGAAGTTTTCTATATAAAACCGTTTTTTGTTTCAAAACTCTAACTTCTATAGTTTAGGAGTAATAGTTATTTCAAAAGTGTGGTACTGATTTTTGAAGGCCAGTGTATTTGTTATGATTTCTTCGCTATTTAGTGGTTACAAGCAATACATTAAGGCTTAACACGCACTGCTATTTTTATTCGCGCGAATTTTTTGCGGAATAATAATCGCGCGATAATAATTCCGCAAGAAATCCGTGTTTTGCCACAGAATCCACCGCACCGCGGCGCGGAACAAATTCGCGCGAATATTTTGAACTCTATGAACAGATAGAAGGAGACAAAAATCGCGCGGAATTTTATCCGCAGTGCGTGTTAGTTAAATTCAGTATGCGGACATAAAATTAAATAAAATTCGCGCGAATAAAAATTGCAATGCGTGCATTAGGGTTTAATTACCGGGTCGCGTATATAGAGTCATTGGGTTCTTCCACCTGGAATTTATCAGTAGCAACCCAGAATTTGAATTTGTGTCCGGTTTTTCAAAGTCAAAGTCACTTTGATTTTGTCTTTGACTTTGACTTCCACCTGGAATTTATCAGTAGCAACCAAGAGATTGGATTTGCGTCCGGTTTTTCAAAGTCAAAGTCACTTTGATTTTGTCTTTGACTTTGACTTCCACCTGGAACTTATCAGTAGCAACCAAGAGTTTTGATTTGTGTCCGGTTTTTCAAAGTCAAATTAACCTTGACTTTGATTTTGACTTTGACTTCCACCTGGAATTTATTAGTAGCAACCAAGAGTTTGGATTTGTGTCCGGTTTTTCAAAGTCAAATTCACTTTGACTTTGACTTTGACTTCCACCTGGAATTTATTAGTAGCAACCAAGAGTTTGGATTTGTGGCCGGTTTTTCAAAGTCACTTTGACCTTGATTTTGACTTTGACTTCCACCTGGAATTTATCAGTAGCAACCAAGAGTTTGGCTTTCTGTCCGGTTGATGGCAATCGGCTTGCTTTGCAGAGCTTACACATACTTGGCGAAATGTGGGCGTACATAGACCATATACATAGCATAGACCCATCCAAACCACAGTGCCAGTGTGAAGCCCATTGCAAGATATGGCCCACCCCCTTGTCTGCCCTTCATGCCCGACCACCTGCATCTTACGGGGCTTAAACGTAGCAAATCACAGAGCTGACCGAGTAGCTACATACTGGTCGGACAAAATCTGAATGGTTGAGACTATAATTTGAGTTTATCGACACGAATGAAGAAGAAGCAATGTGACTTAAACATATAGTTCTCGCCAAACTTCTGGGCCGCCCTGAAGTTGGTTTTTCCGATCCGCAAGGCACGGATCGTTACTGTTTTTGTATGAGATTTAATACTGCGCAGCCATTGTAGCCAACTTCAGGGCGGCCAAGAAGTTTGGCGAGAACTATACTTAGCGAAATGTGAGCTTAGGTAGATACCTATCTACTATAGCTACCTACACCTCTGGCTAATTCTTCGGGTCATATAAACATGTGAGAGCAGTGGTGGCCCAGTGGTAACGGCCCTGACTTACGTGTCGTAGGTCGTGAGTTCAAACCCAGGCAGGCGCTTTACTTTGTGTAAATTATTTCATCACCACTGCTCTTAAAACGGTGAAGGAATACATCGTGAGGAAACCGGCATGTCCTAGAACCAAATTTTCGAAGACATGTGACATCCATCATATCAATCCGAACTGGGCCCGCGTGGTGGATTACGGCCCATTCCCTCACAGAGAGGAGACCTGTGTCCAAGCAGTGGGAACATTGTAAGGCTGATGACGATATAAACATGTTGTTATGTAAACCATTAGTTTAGTCGATAACAAATGAAATCCCTGCAACATTTTCGCTAAGTAGTTTTAAATATATATTTTCGTGGAAATGTTATTCTCTGTTGAAAGCCGTACTTTGTAGTGCGGAATGCCAAGGCAATTCATTTTATTGAATATTTATGTCAGTCAATCGCAATGTTCTAGAATCTAGATAATTTTATCAACAATTTGTTAAAATCCATTTATCAGGTAGATAGCTATTTAAGTGACGTGATGTGTCGTGACACTGAGTTTTTCTAGACGGCTTATTATCTCTTTTAATCTAATTGTCACTAGGTAACAGCATAGGAACACGTATGTCGCGGCTTTGATGGCGCTTAGAAAGGTGCACACTTCTTAGAAATTTTCTTGCTTTTGAGAAAAAGGTCCCTTTTCATCTCTGTATCAAGATAGAGCGAAAACGGAACAAATATGTAATTATTGGCTATTTATGTTGCAATTTGATACCTAAATTGAGTTAGGTAGGGCTTTTCTGCAGTAGATAACATAAACACGAGCGTTTGTTACCCTTGCGGCACCGCGATCGACGAAATTATTTGAACCATAGATTTGAATCCATGGAAGTACTAAGTACTACCTACTTTTTTCGTAGATATTCTATCGTTGCCTACTTTTGAGTCAACTGATTAGAATACTTATTGTATGATATTCTCACATATAATTATAAAGCACTTCTCCAATTTTTTGACTTTTCAAACCCTAATTGAGGTTAAAATAATCCCAACAAAAGCAATGTTCTTCAAGAAAACTAAAAAAATAAATACTTAAAAATATACTATAAAAATAAAATAAAAATAAACTTTTTATTTCTTTCATTTTTCTATCTAATGTGGCAGAACCATCGCTTTTATTAAAGTTACTTCCACAAATAGATTCAATTAAAACAGCCGACACCTATCAGTCAATCGTCATGAAATAATTAGACATAGACACGCACCATGTTATGTCACATCACATGACATTAGCCATAGACTATAGACAGACAACTTTGTCAAAAGTCCTTTTATACATCTATCAAGAACAATGTCTATTTGTCCGTGCGATTACGTTACGGCTGAATGCGTGCGTTACAATACCTGACGCGCAATGACGGACTGTGTCCAATCCGTGCATAACTTAAGATCATGCGGGTAGCGGGTAACGTGATGGTTTTATAAGACACCTGTTTTGTATCGGACTAATTGTTGTTACTTATTGGTTATTTATTAGCTATGATTAGTTTAGTGTTAGGGTTGTCCATACGTCCGTACTTTCCTTTTTAATTTAAATATTTTTAAATTAAAAAGGAAAGTCTTTTTAGAAAATGTCCTGGACTAAAGAAAAACAATATTAAAAAACCCAGCCAAGTGCGAGTCGAACTCGCGCACGAAGGTTTCCGTACCATTATCGCAAAAAACGGCAAAATATCCCGTTTGTTGTATGGGAGCCCCCCTTAATTCATTTCATTTTAATTTAATCATTACTATTTTTTGAAGTGAATATACAACTAAATATTCTGTGAATATTTCAAGCGTATACCTGTTTCCGTTATTAATATCGAGCAAAAACAGCAAAAAAAACACGTTTGCTGTATGGGAGCCCCCCTTAAATATGTATTTTATTCTATTTTTAGTATTTGTTGTTATAGCGGCAATTAAAATACATCACCTCTGAAAATATCAACTGTCTAGCTATCACGGTTCACGAGATACAGCCTGGTGACAGACGGACAGACAGACAGACAGACGGATCGCGGAGTCTTAGTAATAGGGTCCCGTTTTTCCCTTTGGGTACGGAACCCTAAAAAATAACACAAAATCATAGTTGAATTCACTGTATTTCAACTACGTACGTTACGCTACGTATCTACGGTACGCCGTAAGGATGTCAATCAGTTTTAAAGATATTAAATCCTTTGCACAAATAGTGCACAGTAGCGTGTATGTCTTTACTTTTTGACTTTGGCGTACAGCTAAGGAGTGGAATTCCGTGCCTGAGTCTGTGTTTCCCGACAGCTACAATCTAGGGGTCTATAAGTCAAGAGTGAATAGGTTTTTTTAGGCAATCGTGCTTCACTGTCGACCACATCATCGCTTACCATCAGGTGAGATAGTGGTCAAGCGCAAGCCTATAGACGATAAAAAAAAACATAATGGGCCTTATTAAAATCTCGACACTGCATTGCAGATTAGCAGATTCTTAATTCAAATTTTCTAAGTATTGAGAATTTAAATTTAGAACACGCTATTTCGTTACTAAACAATCCCGAGGCTTTTAAAAATAAGATTGTTAGTAAATTCATTACAATCCTTCATATTATAAAGCTTCTTTGCACCCTTTAGTTACTATCTAAGCCTGAACGCTCTTTACAAACACAGTTTTGAGTTCTCATATATAATTTAGCATAAGCACACAGTGTTATCCATTGTTGTAACTGTGTAACTCGCGGTAGAACAAATATTGATTTACACTACTTAGGTAAAGTAGGCAGCTGGAAAATGTGGCTTAGTTACTTGATCAAACATTACTTTAACAAACCTACTTTATATAGGTTTATGTAACTACTTGAAACAAATCTTAGTTAGTTCTTCAGACAGAGTCCCCTAAATCACTCCGTATAAAAAATCGTTTGGATACACAAAGTGTAATGGATAGAACTAATACAAACAAAATTGCTTGCAAAACAGCTGATGATGAAGTCCCCGGCATTATTCTATCAAACTGCAGTGCAAACAACTCTGTGTTAGTGAATCATTCTGATTTGAAAATCTCTGGTAGGTAATTCATCTTTGTTGCCTTGCTCTTCTCCTACTCTTAAAGCTATCCACATTTATACTCAAAATATAAATCAATCAATATCATCATCATCAATATCATCATCATCATCATCATCATCAATCAATCAATCAATATCATCAATACATATAATAAATCTGTAGAAAAGTTGTTTTTGTACATCGAAAATATTCCAAAAAAAAAACTTTTTTACAAAAAAATACTACCGACTTCCAAATAAGAAAACTACAAAGTGAAAAATAACTTTATTTTTGGAAGTCGGTGTCTTTCGTAGGTACTATTGCGTTAATGAGACCGACTTCCAAAAATAAAGTTATTTTTCACTTTGTAGTTTTCTTATTTGGAAGTCGGTAATATTTTTTTGTAAAAAAGTTTTTTATTTTTCACTTTTTAATTGTAGCTACCTAGCAAGTGGTTTAGTAATTTTCTTATAACGCCAGAATAGATTACGCGAATATCATGAAACTTGAACAAAACCGATCAAATGAGAGATCTGCTTACCCCTTAAGAGCGTACTGGCGTAAACTTATGTTATAAAATGGTATTAACAATAAACATACATGCGATTGCAGCAGTCCCGAGAGATTTTCCGTTATTTATTTAAGAGTTCTGTTGTATATCTTCGAAGTTCTTCATCAGATCTTCACCAAATTAAAATGGGACCAATTTCGAAATATACTATTTCAAACAAAAAAAGAATTTTCAAAATCGGTCCACAATTGACGGAGATATCAAACGGAAAGTCAAACATAGAACCTCCTCCTTTTTCGAAAAGTCGGTTAAAAAAATAGCCAGTGTGTTAAACGAGAACCAACAGAATACATTTCCAGCATTTTTGGATTTTTTTTTCTGTTTATTTGTGCACGCATCACGTGAAATTTACGAAACCAATGTAGATAACTTTTATACATAAAAATTGTGCGTAACTTGAAGTATTACTTAGTTTTTGAGTCATCGCAATCGGTTCACTCTATCAAAAGTTAGATGAATTTAAATTGTTCAAGAAGTAAAATTATCACAACACACGCAATTCAAATACTCGGACAGTTGAACTCGATATTCGATAGATGGCGTTGTTCATTTGAAGCCATTTTTAGAATGGCGGTGTTAAGATTTTCCGCGAAAGAATGACCCTAGAAAAAAAAACGGTTTACGGGAGCGAAGCGGCGGGCACAGCTAGTGGTAAATACAGCTATAAAATAGCATAAAATAAAGGGGATAAATATAATGACCACCTAAAATTACTTTGTGACCATAACCTCTATTACCTAAAATTGTACTATGAAACCCAAATTTAGTAAATTGATCACCAAATTTAGTAAATTGATCACCAAATTTTAATAGCAAATTATTGCGCTATTTAATGTTGTAAAATAGGTTAGGTTAGGTTAGAACTGTGACCAACCGCGCGCGAGCCGAGCGAGCAAAGCGAGCGGTGCCGCGGCAGCGGCCGGCGAGCGCTACTTCCAAGTTGCTCCCAGAAATTTTATAATCTTTTTGGTCATTGGTTTAATTTTGGTGATCATTTACTACTTTTGGTGATCATTTACTACTTTTGGGTTAACAATGATTTATTTGGAGTCATTTTGCCTAAACAGGATAGCGAGATGTTAAAACTTTGGTTATAATTTTACAATAAGATGCGGGTTTAATTTTGGTGATCATTTACTATTTTTGTCTGTTATAATATAACAGACAAAAATAGTAAATGATCACCAAAACCGACCAGATATAGTAACATATTATGTTACTATATCTGGTGGTAAGTTAAACATAAGCCTAAAATAAATGCACGGGACAATTTTAATCAATGCTTACCAATCAGCTAAAGTACCGCACGATCTGGAAGTACAAATATATTTGGATTCCAATTGATCAAATGTGTTTCGTTAATGAATTCTATTTGCTACAATCTTCTTTATGCGAAATAAACTTTGGTCACATGGCACAATGGCCGTGATTCGATCTAGAATTCTAGAGTTTTTCAATCGGCTACGAATACAATACAATCGATTTCGAGAATAACTGAATGCAGCTGGTGGTCTACTACTCCTTGCCTAAGCACGAAGTCCGTATTTTCGGCTTTCGTTACGGGCGTTTCCTACTCCGTATCATCTAAGGACGACTCGTTCGGGGCCCGAACTATGAATGAATGAAAACACACTAAGACAGTTGTACTTACTTCCTATGTGTTTTTACCCGTCCGAAAGATTGAACTTTACACAAGTACTTTCTGACAGGGCCCGTAAGTTCGTTGACGGAGATAGGAATTATTACAGCTATGTATTTTACATGAAGGACTGCTGATCTGACATCCACAACCCAGTAACTGGGTAACTCGATACCCTTTGGCAAGATTGGTGTCAGATCTTCTAGGTTCTGACTCCCGTAACGAATTAACGTAAAAAATTACAAATAACAGCCGGTATAGTTGTCATAGTGGATCTTTGTGTCTCTGAAGTTGGCTACAAGACCTTGCGCAGTTGCTATTTTTGAGTCAATGTTGAAGTAGAAGATAGCATTGTATAACTGTCTCTTTCACTCGCTTACGTTTGTCGCATCGTCCTATCTCGCTTACTGTATGCAGTATACTTGATGACAAACTATTTCTTGCGCAATGGTTCGAGGCAACTTTAGAGACACAAAGTGCCGCTGTGTCTACTATACCAACAGTTTAATGGTTTCTGCGACACGGAATGGTCCACAGACCGAACTCGACAAGCGTTGCTTAACCTCGAAGATCGACCTGTGCTTGTGTTATTATTTACTTGAGAATACTTACAAAGAGTAAGGAGCTCGTGGCTACATAATAACAGCCTTACTGGTCGTTCATCAAGGTTAAGCAACGCTTGACGAGGTCGGTCCGTGGATGGGTGACCATTTCAACATACCGAGTTTCCTCCGTGCTCCGGCAAGTACGTTAAGCCGTTGATCCCGGCTGTCATTTGAAGATCTTTGACAGTCGTTACAGGTAGTCAGAAGCTTGAGATCTGACACCAGTCTTGCCAAGGGGTACCGTGTTACCCATTGCAGTTACTGGGTTGTGGAGGTCACATAGGCAGTCGCTCCATGTAAAACACTGGTACTTAGCTGAACCCGGTAAGACTGGAAGCCGACCCCAATATAGTTGGGAAAAGGCTAGGCAGATTGACTTATAAAGAGTGAAATATAGAAAAATGTGATTCTTAATATTGTAATCGTGATAATATTTGAATCCAAGCAGGCAAATCATATTAATAAAAGTTATCAATTGGTTATCTGTTAACGCGCATAGTTTTGATCTACTTACATAAATTATTTACCGATAGTTGTAAAAAACACGCATAATCCGCCTGCATTATTAGATTTATTATTTAACTGAAAGATAATATCTATTATCAATTTTAATATAAGTACGTGTATAAATACATGTAATTCCAAATTTACATAAGATATTTTTATCATAGTGCGTATGTAATCATAGAAACGAAGCCCTGAACAGAGTATAATTTTCTCTATCATTTCATTCACCTACATATGTTTTCTCTATCATTTCATTCACCTACATATGTTTTCTCTATTATTTCATTCACCTACATATGTTTTCTCTATCATTTCATTCACCTACATATGTTTTCTCTATCATTTCATTTACCTACATATGTTTTTTAGTGATCGTAAAAATCGTTTGTTATCGAATCAATAAAAATATTTATTTATTTCGACCTGTATTATTAAGTACCTAAGAAATACCAGGAAAATTAAATAAAGGGTTATCTGGAAATAATGCCCAAAAAGGTTTGAAAAACAACCAAATGGCCAATACCCAAGATCTTGATGATTAAACTAACAACCCATAATTTGCAAAGTCGAGCAGTAAGGTCCTGAATGTAAAACAAAAGGTTAATAACCTAATGCAAAATGGCGTCCTTGACCTCTCCAGACGCATAACAATAACACAAATTGAAATAACCAAGCAGCTAAATTCTTAAAAATAAAACAAAATCTTTTTGAAGTAATTTTAATGTAACTGTAACGGACAAGTGAGTGCAGCAAATGTGACTCCTTCGAATCCACAAATAAAAAACAATACACTCCGTTTTTGGGCAGCCGCGTAAAACAGAACCGCGTAATTAATAACTTAGCCTGTTTACCTCTATGAGTATCTTGGCATAATACTCTTATCTGAGTATCAAATAATAACCACCAAACAATAGGAATAATTACTGAAATACAATTAGTGGTCTCAAAATTGTTTCCTATGCAGTTTTTTCCACGTATTTTTGTGTGACCACATAAAGGTATTTCCAATGAGATTTGTGCAGTTTTTATGTTCCGTTTTTTATTTTGGATGAAACAAAACTAGTTACTAATATTGCAAAGACAATAATTAATGCCTAATTATATTTACTGGCTGAAATTAATTTTAATAATATCAGTCTACTGTTGACCCGCCTCATGACATAGTTATTAAATAACATGGGAAAAAATATATAGTTTTGCATTAATGAAAATTGATGATTTAGATGAAAAAATCTTGCAATAGAAAAATCGTTTACACAATGGTACATAATGTTCACGTTTGATTTGGAAAATGTGAATATTATGTACCTATAATATAAAATTTATATTAGCAGTTGCAAAACTTGTGACCGCCAATTTACTTTTTAATATTAGTTTATTGTTGAAAGATTCATGTATTTTCAAGCGTGGCGAGAGATTAAATGAAAGACTAATTGTTATCGGTCATCTAGAGTGCGTTGGCCAGAACTCAATGTCAGAGTATACAAACAATTGCTAACAAATTGTAGGGTGATTTTTCACCAGAGACGAGCTAGCTAGACGGTGCGAGGATGTGTGGCGGCGCTGTTCCTCGTATACATTCCTAGCTCGCGTCACTCACACACATGTCTCGCTTTTTCGTATGTATGTACAAATACCTAGCTCCGCTAGCCCTTTTTCACCAGAGCTGCGCTGAGTCAGGCTAGGAAAATTAAGTGAAACGGGGTCACTAATAGCACCATCGTGTTGATGGACTCGCTCCCTCGCACATTTTTATTGGCAAAGCTATCGTAGGTACTTCATTTTTTTGTGTCGGTTCAAATTCGATCGGTAAAAACATAAATGCAAGTACCTAAGCTTAAATTAGGTAGAGTTAATAACGCTAAAGTGTGACTTGACTCATTAAAAAAATAACATAATCGTTCATGTAACGACGTAGTATTTTTATTCGGAATTGTTGAGGTCTGTAATTTTAGCTAATTAATAGGTTGGGATTCCCGTCGGCTCCGTGTGTTCACTGACCGATGGCGATGTTACAACGTCTATTTGTAGATGTTTCTAGTAATTGCTAAGGAGAGAAAAATAAGATACAATGATTTTAATGACTGGCTTTGTTGTTTGCACAGTCACTTTTAGAATTGTTATTTGCACTGTAGAGCTTGCCAAAAAGCTTTCAGATAATCCCATCAGATAATTTTCACCACACACACGTCAGTGACTGATAAATAATAAGAATAACATTAATTTGCAAGAAAAAGTGGAGCTCGTGGCTAAATAATAACATCCGCACGGGTCGATCATCAAGGTTAAGCAACGCTTGACGAGGTCGGTCAGTGACCCATCCACTACCATTTCAATATACCGAGTTTCCTCCGTGCCTCGGAAAGCACTTTAAGCCGTTGGTCCCGGCTGTCATTTGAAGATCTTTGGCAGTCGTTACGGGTAGTCAGAAGCTTGAGATCTGACACCAGCCGTGCCAAGGGGTACCGTGTTACCCAGTTACTGGGTTGTGGAGGTCAGATAGGCAGTCGCTCCATGTAAAACACTGGTACTTAGCTGAATCCGGTAAGACTGGAAGCCGACCCCAATATAGTTGGGAAAAAAGGCTAGGCAGATGATGATTAATTTGCAAGAAAAAATAGCTTAGATACAATTAGTAAACAAATAAAGAAAGTACCTGAAATCATTGAAATTACGATGAAATTAAAGACCTGAAACAAACCTATATCGATCCACTTGTTATTTCAATAGGGATGTTTCCTGGGTAGAAAAAAGTATCTGCCACACTCAGAGACGTTAACGGTTACTTAAAGTTCTCCTTAGTAGAGATTTGTAGTACAAAATCTAAACGCGTTAAGTAACCGTTAAATGTCTCTGAGTGCGGCAGTTAGACCGTCAGTGAGATTATCAAATAATATTGGACTCGTATTTTTTGCTTTACCAAATCAATAAAAATTACAAAGTTAAAGCGCATCTACCCCCGTTTCCTCTTAACTACCCTATTACAACAAAGATAAAAAAAAAATGTTTAAGGGAATAAATACACTATATCATTTATTAACATAAATAAGGTACAGAAGGTTGGTATAATGTACAAAATTGTTCTCTTATTCTGCCTTTAATTTCGGCGTGCTAATATAAATTAAAATTACTAATTTCATTTAAAATTATTATTGATCATAATCATGCAGTCACTAAACAGATAGGTAAGCCCATTAAAATTGTACTATTGAATTAAATAAATGTCAATATAATATGAAACATTAACAAAGATAATAATATCCAAAGACAAAACAATAATAATTTAATATTACCGTGCAATATACAAAAATTTACAATTGTAAACCAAAAAGTCATATACACTATAAAAGTAAGAAACAAACCACATACCGCCCTAATAATGGCGTATGACTAATGTAACTATTCAAATGCGAACTGAAGTACCGGAATCTAAAGTTCTGTTCATTCTGACAGATAAACCAAATGGTTACATTGATTTATCACAAGCTTTGACTGGATTAGCTCACATCAATCTATTCATTGATAAGAACTATTGAACTGAATGAAAGGTTGATGTCAGTCTCAAGTACGAAAATAAATCTTATATTCAATAGCCTGGCTTCGATTCTTCAATCAACCAGAGGGCTGGCCTTTTTTCGGCAAGCTGCCAGTGTTTAGGGCATATATTTACTCATTTATTTCTTAAACTACACCAGCCTTTAATAAACATTGTAAGTTTATTTTTGACTCTGTATGTTTTCGCATCAATTCTGCTTTCTATTTCGACAGCAAAATGTATTCGATGGTATTTTTACAATCGCGTAATGTACTGTTGATTACCATAATTATCTCACAAAGTAAAGAAAGTGTGCATCAATTATAATGTAATATCATTTGTCAATGTAACACAGCTTCAATCCCCTTCCAAACAATGTGTAATCAATTACCTTTAGAGGCGTAGTATTTTGATATACATATTTTGAAATTATTACTGAACCTACTTTTGTATTTAAAAAAACTGAAATCGTATTGAAATTATACGGCGTAATAACCAATATTTTGTTTTCCATGAAGGTTCCTGACACATTCTTATAGACCTCATTCACCAACTCCGAATAAGTTTCGATTTATCTTGACAGGCTCACACACACAAATCCTGTTCCATTTTTGAATTTATCTTTAATTGTCTTCTAGACACTGAAACAGGTCCATACTGATCCAATTATAGAACGTAGTATTTACTCAAAAGTGTGATTGCAGATGTAGAAGCCGGCGAAGTGGCGCCTGAAGGCAAGGGAGAAGGCCCCGTGCCACCGGTCGCAAGACGAGCACCTCCTCAGGGTAAGCGCCACGCATGGCATGAGGGGCTTACCACACTGTGACGTCACAAATTCACGTTAGAAATAAATAGTAATTGAAAAAATTCTAGGTGGCGATGGTGATCCGATACTAAATGATGTCATGTAGGTATGTATGATGCGTTCTACGACCACATGCAATAGTTTTATTGTTTCATGTTATATGTTGTATACAGGAAGGTACTGTGTCATGTTTGGAAGGTTTGTGACCTAGTTTAAATTCTTACGTGTAAAACAGATAGCTAACACAATATTCACAGTCATGATATTACAACCAAACTGTGTGTGTGGTCGTAGCAATCATCATAAAGTCCTCGATTTCATTTGATATCGCTTCATCAGCGCCATCTAGTACATAATTGGCATGTGGTACCCACTATGGTAGTGTAGCATGGGAACACACTTCTTTCTCATTGGTGCACCTCACTTTATTTATTATATTTTATTGGTTAAGCAGATTTCATGTCATGTATGTCGCTCGCACTTTACTTAACTTTTTATACATTTTTCTTTTTTCGTATTTTCTGGTTGGGAATTTTTACTTTGTGCTGTCTTTTTTTTATTTATAGTGATATATTGTGTCTGTCCGTTTTTGCTTCTCTATTGGTTTTTGTATAAGTATTTTCAAGTCAGTGCAAATTTTTTGTTAAATTGCCAAAAGGTCGGTCTTTACGTAACGTTTTATTTGCTTTGCACTTTTTACAATAGTTCATGTTATTGATGGGCAGAAAAATAATAATAGTACGTACGAAGCCGGCCTTAACGAGATAGTAGGTACAAAGATCATCGTATCGGTAGCATCAGCATAGAAAGAGCAAAAGTATATGTCCAAGAGGTAGCACATAATATTGTAGATGATGATTTAAAACAAGATTTAGAAGTAAAAGTAAAAGATGATTTTTTATTTTTTATCTAACTGACCGGACGAGCAGCCGTCGATAACCACTCGAATGGATCGATCCCTCAGGAAGTCCGTAATCCAATCAAAATACTAGATCCAAATACTCATTCAAAATATAAGATGGAACAAACCATAAAACGAAACATGAAAATCCAACCCTGGAGTTAAAAACAATACGAATAAGGTTGAATCTCAGTAAATACTGTTCAAAGATTATATATACTTATCATATATATACTCGTAAATAACAGTAGGTTAAAATACACCTTAGGTAAAGTCGAATGATTTACATCAATGGTATGTAAAGAGTGCATAACACGCGCATACAAAACAATGATATCACTGGAAAAACTAATATACGCGTCTAACTTTAATTAAACTATCCGTACTGACTTGCATTACAATAATGAATATCTTTTCATTAGTAATAATGCTGTCAAATAATCTTCTAGAATCAATGTGTCATTTGCTTCCATACATTTTGAAATATCGAACAGAAAAGGCACCCGTTTTTTTTACGAATTCTCCAATATCACATCACATCATCGACATCTTTTTCGATTTTAAGACTATAAAGAAAATTTTAAATAAAAATAAAAGAATCCCGGTGCAACCGTTCTCAAGCCCTTTCAATCTCAATATATCTATATGTAATGATAATGATATATTATAATTCTGTGTTATTGAAGTATACCTGCAGTTTAATGTAATTTATTTGATTAACTGTTACATGATAAACGTCATTAAATAAATTGTTTTTCCTTTTAAGGAAAATGTAAATAGAAACATGGAAAGATTTATCGAGATCTATAATTGCTTTTATTTGTTTTATTAACTTCAACTAAGGTGACTTATGCATGCTTTTCTATAGGTCACTTGTTTATTCTTGTTTTTCTATCGTTCATATCTGTAAATGCTTTTTTGCTATTATGAATCTTTGGAAATAGATTCTTTGGTTTAATGTCATGGCATCAAGAATACCTTTTCTTAGCTTATTTATTATAGCGATAAGCAAACACCACCGTTTTGTATAACCAGTCTATGAATTGACATCTGCTTGGTCCTTTATTAGAAACTAGTGGCCCTCTCTGACTTTGCCTTGGTCATACATAATAATTTATAGGATCTGGAATAATGTATCTATCAAACGGTGTTTTTTTTTCAAAATCTGTGTATTCGTTCCAGAGATTACACGTCTGTACAAACTCACATAATTCAGGCTCTCTCTTTAAATATTAGATAAGATGCCAGTCTCATCAGACAAAAGCACTTAGGACCTACAATAACGCTTGAAAATATTACCAATATACAGTTCTATTGTACAAACTCTTCAGTAATAACGTACACACAAGTAACTTTCTCCTAACAACGGCCAATTAATCTATTACGGTTGAAGCTTCATGCGTTCATCTTTTATTTTTGTTTTGGCCATCGACAACCGTTTTGGCACATCGAATTTGTATTACAATCTGAATTGAACTATAGCTTATGAAATATATGGTGTGTATTGCAATGCTGGTTATGAGGTTTGGGCTTGTTTAGATGAGTGAAAGGACTATTAGTCTTGAAAGCTTCCCGTCTCCCTTTCTTCGTTACTTATGTACCTTCTTATTTTGTATGCTCATTGTATAAGTTATTATGTTACGACTATATGAGATCAATGCACTTCTAGGATTAGTAAATCTGTATGCAGTTATGGCTTAGAAATTATCGATACGATATTTTTCCTTTGGAAGTAGAAGGTGTCTTTAAGGTTACACTAGTCGACGGCACGAACTATTTTGTGCGCGGGGTTAAAATGCATTTTATATCAACTGACAACACGTGCGGAAGAGATAGATGCTGTGATGAGCAGTAGGAAGCTAGTTCGCGTACGAGTACACACTATTGCAAATTTGTAGCGAAATGGGTAATGATTTAGGACGAAACCGAGCGCGCGAAATTTTATAAACAGACCTTTGGATATCATGAAAAAACGACTAAACGTATCTGTTCAAAATCAAATTATATCATTGTTGGTCTACTAATCTATCCCTGTATGGTGGCCGTTTTGCAATTTACCATTTTATTATGTTATTTATTTGCGCCCAAAAATGCGTTAAAATTACAATGTGGAACTTTCGACGCTCATAACTTTCAAATATACATATATTTTTTTGGTTCCATACAGGGCGAGATAATGATGAGACAAATTGATATAATTTTTTATTTTGAACGTACATCGTCAAACAGTGGAGTAATCGCCAGACTACGTTTGTATGAAAGAATGATCGACTAGTGTAACCTTAACACTAAAATTAGATGAATAAATTAGTACCTATATTTCACTACATTTTAAATCACTTGCTGGCGTAATAGACATAGTCGTATCTAGTGTTGCCCAAATTCAGTCTTGGTCTTGCAGTCTTGGTCTTGTTCTTGCGTTTTTGCAAGACCAAGAACAAGACCGCGTATTTTTAGCAAGACCAAGACCAAGACTGATCGTGCAAGACTTGAGCAAGAACAAGACTAAGCCTGCAAGACTCTTGCGTCTTGCAGCTAGGACTTAGCGCTATTTCACGGAGTAGTTAGGTGTAACAGTTCGGTGTATAGGTACGCTTAGGAATTCTATGAGACGCAAAAAACTGTATCAAAGAATATGAAAAACTGGACCTATGCGCATTACGACTAATAGGTACCATAAACATACCTACATAGCGAATAAAAAAATATCCATTAAAATCAAACTGAGTGCATGCATAGTTATGTTTTAACCATCGGCACTTTGATAATGCAGCATCAAAGGTTTTGTACTTACTTCTCAAAGAAATTTGCCGCTTTTCGGAAGTACATGGTTATGATACACGCGCCGGCGGCTTCTTTTGAAATCATATACAATCGTTGCCGCCGCGCCGAAATCACAACATTTGACACTATTTGATTGCCGCCACAGGGCGTAGGTATACTCATGCAAAATAATTTCGAATTTTAAGAGTACCTACAGGTGTTCCAAAGAATAAATAAGTTTCAGAGTGCTTAGAATGAAAATGAATACATTATACTGATCACGCAAGCAGTATTATGATTAGGATAAAATGGTAAGGATAGGTAGTAGATGTCATAATAATTTATTCTAGTAAGTATATATTATAATATTGATTATATGGTTTTAAACTAATTACTTAGGTACTATTATTGTACATTTAGTCATTATATTTCTTAAGTTTTTACAAGAAAAAATAGCAAAAAAGTGTTCAAATACACCCGTTTGATAAATATTGTAGCCACTTTTAAATATACTTGAAAAGTGTAAAAAAATTCTACAAAACTAATAAAATAATATAAAAAGCGTAGGTACTTACCTACTAAAAAAAAAAAGCCTGCGATAAGAGTTTTGTATTGCTTACCAGCCCGAATATCTCTGAGAGATATGATGAGAGTAAGTATTTACTAGCAGTGCCCGCGACTTCGTCCACGAGGAATAGTAACTTTGGAGGTATAGTGACGTTCAGGATTTATTTATTTATTTTTAAACTTCTGTCATCAAACATACAAACAAACTCTTCAGCTTTATAATATTAGTATAGATTAGTATAGATGTACGCCAAAACATTCACTTATATGTAAAGAATAGTGATTGGCACTAATTCTTTACATATATTTTATTCACGCGTCGCGTCTGTACAAGTAGGTAATAATCTGTGTTTGTGCGCCGCACGCGGCATCGTTTGATTTGCGGCCGCATCCTTATAATAGAGCCGGCACGTGGCGAGGCGGCGCGGTAGAAAGCAAGGAAACGTAGGTACTATAAATAAAGGAATTATTTTAATTCCAGTCATTTCCAATTGAGCTGTGCTTCGAGTCTAACTTAATAATTGTTTTTACTAATTCTTGATGAAATAAATGATAAATCGTAAAACTCTATTATTAAATTTCATATAAGTTGAGGGTTCAATCTCTTTCTAGACAGATATTGTTCTTTAAAATACAGTCAAGTTATTGTAATTAATTTGTTTTTTTTACATGTTTTAGCAAATGTAAGCTTATAAATCATAAATGTTTATTAAGAAACAGTTACTTCCATGGAAAACGACATGAAGGTCAGTTGATTTTTCGAATTTCTTATCAAATCTTCAGTTATTTATTAATCTGCTTGATCTTTACTATGGCTGTGTTAATTCAAGCTCACAATGTTCCAATTCTAATACGTTTTTCTAAGATTTAAAAACTTTAATAAATAGTAATAGACTGATAGGTAATTGCAAGACTTGCAAGACTCTTGCTGCAAGACCAAGACCAAGACCAAGACTGGGAGCGCAAGACCAAGACCAAGACTGGCTAAGTCTCGTCTTGTTCTTGCATTTGGGCAACACTAGTCGTATCTCTGCATCCGTTTAGTATTAACCTTTGACACCGAAGCTCATGCTTCGTAGAGCATGAATTAAATAACTAAAAAGTTCAATAGAGGCCTCTCTAGACGAACATGCACCACTATCCATAATGGCGCTCCATGGAATAGCTTTTACTCGGTCTTTATCTCCACAAGTTAACTACAACAACATGAGCTATTGATGGTTATATATGTTCGGAAGTGCTCCACTAACTTCGCTACTTTTCAGTTCGTTCAATCCTTCTACAGGTAGTCTGGGAGACATCACTATGAACGATAAAACTGCTATTGTACCCATAGAACATCCATCGTAATAGGTAGGCACAGTTACCAATTTGTGGGCTCTATTTTATAATCCATTAATCAACTTTATCCAGTCTGTCATTGTTTATAAATAGCCAAAGGAAACGGTGGGATCCGTCTTGGTCATCCCACGCAATGATCCACCCAATTCCGTCCCATGGTTCTGCAGACAGAATCTAGTTTGACACATATCCTTTTCAAAGACCACCCACAGAGTTTGACAGCTTAGATCAACTGGGTGATATATCCTGGGTGTCGTTTATTACGTTAGTTAGTGTTTATTGTCTAAATTGGAGTGATGATAGCCCGACTATGAATAGAACTCTTAAATCTATGTTGCCTTGTGCTAAATCCGACTCGGGATATGATGACGGATGAACACAGAAAAAGGAATGTTAAAAGCTTCAGCAGAATTGTTATGATTATAGATATTTGGCTATACATACAAGGCATGTTTTATCAATCAACTATTCGGCAATACGTGACCATTTTGTATCTCATAGATGACACCGCATAATCCACAGAAAATAATTTAGAGTGGCAGCATACTGCGTAGGTACCTACTAAATGTCACGTGATGCGTACAAAAAACATTTGAACACGCCAATTCGAAATTCGATTCCAAATGCTGTTTCTTTTCGTCTGGCTTCGCAGGGTTTCTGTTAAATGTTTACTGGTTTTAAAAAGAAGATATTTCAAAAATGGAAGCTCGAATTGTTCGAAACCCCCTGACGACTAATATTTTCGTCCCGTGATTTTGGCACGTCCACATGTACCGGGCATTTTTAAAAGGTTACTGATTGAAGTCAATAGGGGTCTATTAGAGGTATTATTGGTTTAATTAGAGAAGCTATTTTTATTTAACGACATTTAGATAAAATGTCAAATTAACAGAGACCACACGTCGAAAATGTTGATATTTGATGCCTCGTTAATTTTATTATTTCCTTTGTTTTGTTCAGTAACTAGGTCTGCTTATTGTTTTATTAGATTCCCGAATTCATTAAATTCTTGTCAGTAATGCTGTAGAACCAAATCCAATGTGTTTTGAAACAGTAGCTGGTTAATCGTAAACCCGTAGATACTTAAAAGTACAAAAGCTTCACATAAAATACCTAGTATGGTATTTAACGGTGCCCATAAGTCAAGCCCAGCCTCTGTCGGTTACGACTTCTGGAAAATGAATACTATGCAAAGTAAGTACCTATCCCTGTCTATTTCGAATAAATTCTACGCGGTACTTGTGTAGCTTAAAATCCAATTAATTCTGTGGAACATTTCTACATGACAAACCATTCAAATGTCAACGATATCAAATCAAGTTTATCAGTCCAAGCGACATCCCATCAACTTTGATTGACATCCTAACGGTTGATTATCTTCAAATTAATTACAAGCGCCATTTTTAATGTACTCGCAAAAAAAAATCTGTTACTCAATAACAGTGCTCGACAGTGTAATAGCATAGTTAATAGGAACACTTGAGGTAATGTACTGCAAGACACAAAAAATGGGCCAGTGGCCCGACTCGCCAAATAGAAGGAGTGACTCAGAGTATTTTTGTTATTCTCTCGAGTAGGTACTTGGTAACCTTTAAAATGTTTTTTTAATAATGATCTATATCGTTTTGATGGTCTGGCAGTTTATAAAAGATGATTGTATCAGTTACTTATAGCACATAATATAATACTAGCATACAGATGCCTCATCCCATACAAAGAAACCGTGCCGACGTAACTAGCGTTTTTCGTCTGATTAAACTGATTATTTTTTGTACATCGAATGCGTTCGGTGCCGTTCCACGGCGATAAATAGATGGTGTTAGCAGCGACTGGCAAGAAAGAGTGTTTACTCGGTTCGTGAATATTTTTTTCCATAAATAGATTGTCGATTTGTTTTATTGTATTTTGTTGCACGTTTTTACAGATTCATTGCATCAAAATGTGTTCCAATACAAATTTAAACAATCGAGTGGAATGCCTCAGAAATTTAAAACCACGCCATCTATTGCCATCAATTTTAATTGATCCGTTCAAATAATCTTTGAAATGTGATTTAAGAGCCCAATTTTTCCATAATTTTGTGCTTACTAGAGTTTTTAAACAAGAACATACAATTTTTAAGTTCAATTTCAGAAAATGTTAATTTTAAATACAATTCAATAAGAAATCGGTGCATATTGCGCCATCTAGTGATATTTATTTGAACCAAATTTTCTATCATAGCGCTGAGACCCCGTGCTTATAGTCTGAAACAAGATGTAGTTCTAACTTTAAATATAACCCTCATGGAGAAGACAAGAACAATAGTAATTTGACTTAAAGGAAAGTGTATTTACCTATAAATGAAATAAAGCCCGTTTTACAACTTTCAGAACGCCGGCGCTATTAATAGAACAAAATATGATACTATAAAAAAAAAAGTATGTAAAAAAATGAACTTGCCATGCGTTAGATACAATTTTGGAAGTATGTTATCAAAAAATACGAATACTTATCTATCTCGTGTAATCCACACATAATCCAATAGATTGATATACAGAAATGGTGACACTGTTTCTACCTCATTTATATAGGAATGTTATCAACATTACTGTCAATGTTATAATACATAGGCAGGTGTTTATTGATATTAAAATATAGTCTGTATTATTAGCTAGGACAGGTACATGACAGTATTAAATTATTTAATTTAATAATCATCATTTAATCGGTGCCCAAAGGGGACGATTAAAAATCCGGGGCCCTAACGATTTCTCAGCTTTTATAGCCCACAAACAAGATTTTCTCAGGTTCATGTTAAAAGTTTACAAGATTACTCTATGATCCAACCAATACAAATGTGATTTCTGTCATAATTTGCCATTGACAATTAATACTTATAACATAAATCCCATGGTATAATAATATACTCCGCCTGGTATTCTCTTCCCGTGTCAGCCGGGTCACGTGATTGGCCTAAGAATACGAGAACAGTTGCTATGCGTTAATAATTCAATCACATCACATCATCAGCCTATTAATGTTCCCACTGCTGGGACACAGGCCTCCTCTCTGTGAGAGGGAATGGGCCGTAACACCACCACGCGGGCCCAGTGCGGGTTGGTGGATATCACATGTCTTAGAATTTTAGATTCTAGGACATGCCTGTTTCCTTCACCGTTTTGAGAGCAGTGGTGATGAAATAATTTACACAAAGTAAAGCTCCTGCCTGGGCTCGAACCTACGACCTACAACTTGTAAGTCACGGCTGATACCACTGGGCCACCACTGCTCTTGTATATAAATAATTCAATATATAAATTAATTTAAAACTAAATAGATGAATCACACGAGTAACTGAGTAATTAAGCTAGTTAAAAAAGAAAAAGTACCAACATTTACTGAAAAGGACAATCAATTGTGACGTAGTCTTAGGCCATCGTGGGAAGAGAATACCAGGCGGAGTATATTATTATACTATGATAAATACTACATTTTCACATAATAGTCGTCTGTCAATGGATATTTTCCCAGACTATCATATGATGTAAAACACATAATAATGCTTGTATTCTATTTATGAATGTCAACAAAGACCGTATCATAAAATAGTAAAAAGTAGAATAACTGGTTTAGTAATAAAAATGACTAGACAGTGATGTCTATGTCTACCGGAAAAGAAAGTCGTTATCATGTAGTTCAAAACAAAAATATTTATGTTAATCAGGCATATGAAAGAAAAGAAAGAAAGAAATTGTTTATTCTGCACAAACTAAACGCACAATACAAAATAAAGGGTGGCATTCACTATAGGTACAAATTAGCCAAAAGCCTCGTATTTAAAACGAAAAATTTTTTTTTTTTTTTTTTTTTCATATGACATATTTTATACGTCTATTATTGAAGATCAATTTGAAAGACTTTTAATTTTAATCCCACGCACTGTTTCTAATTTCAAGAAGCCAGTGTGTTCTGATACCTAGTTAACTTTTGATTTACCCAAGCTGATACCTATCTTGAAACAGGTAATAATGACGTAGGCAACCACCTTAGCAAATCCATTAATTAGTTCCGAATAACCTTACCTGTTTAGTTCTTCTTACAATACCTACTAAAATGGCTTGATATGGAAGGCAGTGGAAATTTGTATTTATTCCTACTCCTCCGTATTATTTTCTGATTAATTTCGTTGCGGGATCCAAGACAGTTAAATTCATTCGCCGGGACTTCGTCGAGCTTCATTGCCTCGGCACTTTTCTAGTGGTTGCCACTGTTGATTCTGGCTTTCAGGAGTTGCAGTGCATGACTTGGGAATAGTGCGGTGGGATTGTCCCAAAACAAACTTACTAATGTAAATAAGAGATTTTAGTAAGTAACGGCTATCCACATCTTTGTAGTTTTTTTTTTTTTAAATCAAACTAAAAAATAAACCTCAAACTAAAATTAAATCAAAGCAGGCAACTATCCATTGATAAACATTTTTAATGACTTGCAAATTATTATTGATAGACTGCATACAAGAATACTTGATGAATGAATGGAAATGAACGCCAAACAGACACACATACGGACATAATGCATTAATGAAACTTTGACTCGCAAATATCTTGAATGAATAATACGTGGATAATGTATTGGCTTTTAATGAAGTGTTAAACTTTCGTATTTTGTTGAATGGATATAAGTTTGTGGTTTATTTTAGACTCTAAAGCATATAAGCGACGGTGTTTTCTCTGGTGTTCTTAGAGGGCCCTAGATACACAAAGCGAATTTCTATTAGCGATTATGATTGGCAAAAATCCAAAATGCATGGTATAGTATCTGAGCGTTGGAGGCCGCGGCGGGACCGCTGCACCGCTCTCCCTATCCTCCGCGGCCTGCACGGAGTCGCCACCGTCTGATGGCGGACGCGGTGGGCCGCAAGGGAGGAGGAGTGTCGGTATAGCTTTGGCCGCTCTCCCTATCCCCTGCGGCCGAAAAGTGATACAAGTGGCGGGCCATTGTCCTGACCCGTCACAGGGGAACCAAAGTTGCCATACACGGGGTCGTCTGGCAGCCATGTGCTATTCGGTCCCTGGGGTGGCCTAGGCGTGCAACGTGTTCTGGTGCGCCGGTGATGGGGGGTACTCCCCAAAGGAGGGTCCGGTGACGGACAGCAGCGGCGTGTTCGCGGTGTGCTCTAACGCGTGCCCGTGTTCCAGCTATAAGAGGCATAGGAGGACACCGTGGAGTTTTAGAGGGTTGGAGTCCCATATAACTGCGCTATCTCTCCGTGGTAGCACAGTATGCATGAACATGGATACTTAGGACAGCATAAACTTATAGAAAATAAAACAAGCTTTATAGGTAAATCTCAACAGAATATCTGTGACAAACTGTAGCTACCAAGAAAAGCCAAGAAAACGATACTATCTTTATCACATTATCGCAGAATATTCTGGGTTCTGAGTAACAATATAATAATGGTGTCTTCTGTCATCGTTTTAGACGAAACCCATGTGTTTTGTTGTGACCTTGTCTGAGTCAAAGCACGTGCTACTGGAAAGTCCACCGACGACCGTGCCAAGTGTAATCTGACTGTCCGATCGGTAGAAAGAAACAATATATTTTATTTATTGTCGCTAAACTAATATTTAAACGACATTGGACCTTAATTTATAGCGATTTAAGTCGTCAATATGTTTGGTAAAGTGTAAAGATATGTTTGTAATGTAAAATATCGTCGTGAGGTTTAATTTTGCATGAAACGTTCTGCGTTCTTAGAATGTATTTGTAAACTAGGGTACGACATATGAAGTTTTGATCTTTTTTGGAGAACTAACATGTGGAATATTTGTTTCGCGGAACTTTGTTTAAATAAATATTTCGTCGAGGAAAAGTTTTTTGGCGGGTGGATTGTTAAATTGGGATTTTGATGAGTAAGGTTGACTGCTATAATATTCAGGAAATGGTTTCTGTTAATAAATAGGGAATCACATAGGAACAAAGTAATTAAAACAGAAATCCATTAAAAGTTCGATAAATCTGCCAATTCAGTACTTAATCTTTAAGATAATTACAAAAACTAAGAACAACCTCCAAATTAAGTCACAGTACCAATTAAAAACTTTATCCGCTATCATCCCCTAAAGAAAAAACAACACCGTGTACCTATTACGCGTATACAGGATGTTACAGTACGCTTAATTTGTCATTGTTTTAGTTTTTTAGCAACTCTTTGTTCGGCCAGTATCTGACTGAATCGTATGCCATGCTAATGAGAGGGTCAACGCCTGTTATTTGCGCCGAAGATGCTTCATTGTTATATAAAATGTTGCCACAGAACACTAAAATGCAGAAGGCCCACTTGAGAAAAAATTAAGCAGTATTTAAAGCATTAGTAACCATGTGAGTGTCTTTTGTTTTAAAAACAGTTGTGTAACACAAATTTACCATGACAGAAAAAGCGAATTATTATTCGCTTTTTCTGTCATGGTACTAAATCATCAATCTCTTAATTCCGAACTGCATCTTTTTGTGCAACGTATATTTTTTTCTCGTCCCCTTATCGTTGGCAAAAGGCTCTGTTCAAGACGCCTCCTGTTTATTTTAGGACTTATTTTCCACTTAGGGCCGATTTTCAATAGTCTGATAACTTTTAACTAAGGAATAAAAATGCCCGTTTGACATATTTTCTATACAAAAGCTGTCAAACCGTCATTTTTATTTCTCAGTTAATAGTTATCCGACTGATGAAAGTTGTGCCTTAATAAACATGACATGTAATGAAAGTCTCTTCTGCATTTCCCTTCTTGGCAAACAGGCGTGATTTTATGTAGCCCTTATCGTTGCCGAGCAATTAGAAAGAAACAAAGAAAGAAAAAATATTTATTTGTGACCCGCACAGGAGACACGAGATAAGCAAAATTGTGTTTTGCTTATCTCGTGTCTCCTGTGCGGGTCAATAATAAAATATAAAAAACCCCGTGCGAGACCAAAAAGGCTCCTATCTCAGCATGTGCAACGATATCAAAAAGAAAATATCACTGCGCTGATATTCTGATAGGGCCCACTGTTGATGCCACGGACACACTCACGGAAACGAAACATACAATATATTAGGAATAAAATAGAATAAAACAAATAACAAAATAGTACAAACACAGAAGGTGAGTTACAGTATGTTTGTGTATAATTTATAAAACAAATAAGTAAATAAAACACAATAAATATACGACCAAAAACCCGACGGCTCAATTGTCATTTGTCGAAACCGTAGACAAAAGAGAGAGCGCGCCAATCTGTGGTTGACGTCAGCTGTCAAAATGAGAAAAAAAAAAAAGATAAATAATGGTGAACACGGTTCCCAACTTAGGGTTTTTTCCCTAAATTTAGGGACTTGAAGTGTTAAAAGGGACATTTTTTGGTCTTCTGCATTTGTTTACTCAGTGGCATTATCTCAAACCTCCATAGCTTATTCGTACATTGTAAACTTCTTTCTAATTCAATTCGTGCTTGGTTAATCATAGGTTTCTTATTTAACACCCACGCCAGTAATTGTAGTCTTATGTAACGATATTTTTACTATTTAAAATTGTAATTGTTGAACTGTTCTTTCTAATAACTATTTTTATTATCCATAATTGTCTTTGTATCTCCGAATTCTCCGATGCTATCGACTGAATGCTCCAAAGTATTTATTTATTTTACAAGTAGGTAAATGTTTTCTAACGGTTCAAGACCTGCCATTTCTTAAAGCGTTGTGTTAGCTTGTGGTTACATTTTTTAATACATTCCTAGTATTCAGATGAATAATACATTGTATAGTTCATATTCGTGATTTGTTGGTCGCCTAATAGAAATATTTTCCTCTAATTTGTTGCGCACGCGCCGTATCGGCGCCATCCTGATTCCCAATTGTCCTCGCCATCAATTCTGTCAAATTCTTCGCATAGCACATTGTATACGCGTCTTAACATCGCGCTAGATTTCAAACGCGCAGTATTCAGGCAGCATCCTGTCATATAAACAATTTATTGCATCCATTATGGTGGCGAATGGCGTTTGACATGATAATAGCTCAATTTTCTCCGGCGCAGAACAAACTCGTCGGAAATAACGCGTTGTTATTCTGTTTGCGTGTACCAATGTTGTGCTCGCCTGTACAGATGCATGCGACGAACGCCGAATGTTTCGTTATTACTGTCGCTAGTACAAGGTAGAGGCGGCAGCGGAGACGGGCGCGGGAGATGTTGCGACTTTAATTTTCCGAATCAGTGGTGGTTACATTATTTTGTACTTATAAATGCAAGCTATCGGAGTTTTCTTCTTTTCTGAAATTTTCAATCAAACTACAAAAAAAATTGAAAAATAAAATGACAAACTTTAAAAAAAAACTTCGACTGATTCTTTGTACACCAACACATAACAGAAAATCAGCATGATCTATCGAAGTTACAGACATTCGCGTAATTATAAAAGTGCACGTAGTAACGTGCGTAGGCGTCCCGCTACGCGCGTAGCAGTGAGTGCTACGCTGGAGCGCGTAGCCGTAGCCGCACGATTATGCAACGCATGTAGATTATGTAGTATCCTCCCAGATTATGTATAATTATTAATTATTTTTTCATCGATTCATTAAAATATTTCTTAATTATATTTTTTTAAATTACTTACAAAATATCATGGCAATTTGTTATGACATATTGACAATCATAATGTCTTCTTTATATTTAAGATTCAAGCAAAAATAAAGTCAATGACATTCTCCAACAGCTAGTACCTTGTACCATCCACCAGTCTCAAGGCTACGCGTTACTTTGTTCGGCACACTGCTCGCCACTGCCAACCGTGAAGGTTTAGGTTACCATCGGTTCTTAGTAGCGACCAATCGTTGTACCGTCCCTGGGTTTCGATAGCTAGCTGGATTGATGAAGCTTCCCGTTGCAGGTCAATTTTTTGATTTGTAGGAAAATAGCCATAAAATAAATAAAAAGGTTTCGTTTTTTTTCCAGTCCCTTCTGTCCCGTTCCTGGGTAAAGGCCCCCATCCACTTCCTCCATCTTTTTTGAGCCCGCACTTCCTTCATGCATTTCTGTTGAAATCTGTCTTATTCACCTTAATTTTTAATTATAAAAAAAATAAAACCAAATGGCAATTTGTAATGGTTGATCGCTTTTAAAAAGCACAAAAGGCCTATTCGTGCGCAACAGATGTTTTTTCACACAAGTAGTTATTGTCAAGAAGCTCGCATTTCCACGTGCGGCTGAATTTTACAATGTCAAGTGTATTTGTGAGATTGTATAAAAAAGTTACAACTATGAGTTAATTCCAATGTTTAGCGCCCGGTGCGCGCGCAGTTCATTGTCACGGCCGAGATGCTTCTGCGCATTTATAACAACTATTATAATAATAAAAAGTTTATATTAACAACTTTATATATATATAATGATATGACGTCGTGTTTCTAACATTAAGTTAATAATATTTTTATAGTTTCTTGGTTTTAAAATGAATGTAAAAATCGTGTCAAACTCATGTAATCATATTCATTTATTTGCCAGAATATGGTACAATATATGGTCTAAAGATTAGTAAATGGTATCATCATATTCTGCCAAGTGTGGCGTGCAAATAATACAAAACTAGTAATAAAAGCTACTGCTTTTTGGAGCCTTCGAAAGTCGAACATAACAAAAACCGATGATGTAAGACCACTGTCAGATCTATTGTTAATCCACGGTTTAGATAAAAAAATATCAGGGAAATCGGCATCGTACACACCGCGGTAAATTCTGCGAATAGTTTTTTACTTAGCGTTACTGGCACGAACGTTAACAGGCGATGTCACGGTAGCTAATATGTATTCATAAATCAAATACACTTGACTTGAGATGCGAATTTCCTTCCTGATGTCATAAAGATTGTTGGGCGCTTCCTAAAATGGTAAGATTAAAATCTCACCTTCCTATATTCTATGAACTACGACCTAGGTCCTACCTACGTCATCGTCATCATTAAATACTTCTCGTAGGATGCTAGTTTAAAAAAAAAAACATAAAGTTTTACAAAATGGATTTATCTATTATTTAGTAGTAAGCTAAGAAGCAAATTTATAGTATTTCATAGCCTATAGTTTTGTACTTTTCAATTAGTTCAAGTATTATTGCTCAATCTTTCCTAGTTATTTTTGTAATCTGATAAATGTAACAATTTCAATACTTCCCGGTTTTTTTACCTGCCCAAAATAACCTCAAGTATTTACATTACGTTCCAAAAAAAAAAAAACACTTAACACCAATCGTAATTGAAATCCTAGCCAGAATGTAGCAGGCAGCTAATAAGTTTTTTTTTATTTTTACGCGCGAATCGTGTCGTCTGATTTGACAAGTTAGCGCCATCTTGACTGTCATTGTCACGGTCGGCCATATTTTTCCTAGGTTTGTTTATATTTTCTGTTATTACGTCCGTGACGCAGTAATTTGCAGACATTTACATAATGTCAGACAATGATAATTAATTAGGTTCATAAATTTGCAAATATTGAAATTGGAATGGAGAGTTTTTGTCTATAAATTGTTCAGTTTTAGCTGCACGTTTGATTTACGTTGGCTTCTTTTTTGCTCGAATTCCTCTCAAATTGCAAACTATTTTAATTGAGAGTCGTGTTGATTTACCTAATGGTATTCTTATACGTTGTATAAGATCCTATTAAATCATTTGTTGTTGTTTTTGGACTAAATTTGTTGTTGTGTTTGGACATAAGAATGTACCTACTTAGAAAGTTAACAACCAGCAACTCTTCTTCTATTACTACCACTCGTAATATTTTAATCTAAAAACCCATAAATTGTTTGATTTATAATGACCACAAGCCGACGTTAACGATAGTCCGTATCTAAAGTACTGGACACTAAGCATATATTACGCGGACAGTACTAAATCATGAATTATGAACGCTTTAGTAAAATTAACGTCACTGCACGTCTCAGGTACCAATTTATATTATTCCTAGCTAGTCATTGTCATGGCTGCGCAGGCGCAATGTCACCGCAACGCTGTAATATTCATGCGATACGTGATTTGACGATTCTGAGCACCACGAGGCTTGCCATCAATCATTTTTAGGGTTCCGTACCCAAAGGGCTTAAACGGAACCCTAATGCTGTCACTCACGTGTCTGTCCGTCTGGCCCTCAGTCAGTTTGTCCGTCTGTCCGTATGTCTGTCTCCCATACAGATAAAATAGGGCGAAAAATATTTTTTTTGTCCTACCCCATCGTGGGGTATCGTTGTTGAGTAGTTGTTTGAAAACCAGCAGTCTGCCTTTTTTACGAAATTTTGTTCCGAAGATTTATTTAACTTCCCATTGACCTAAGAACTTGAAATTTGGAGATAATGTTTATTATAAAGAATATTTTACTAACAAAGCCCAATGAATTGATAAATGAGATGTATCTTTCGAATTTCTTCATTTTGCCTATTACGATTAGTGTTGCAACAGAACTCTGCTTCCGCTTCCGCAACTGCAGAAGTTCCGCATGTTTTTTCACTTCCGTTTCTGCTTCTGGTTCCGCAAACTTTATAACAGAACTCTGAACGGAAGCGGGGAGAAAGCGATGAGGAGCGGTGCAGCAGACGCGACGGCGGCACGGCGCGGGCGGTTGCGGGGGCCGCATCAAAATAACGCGATGAATTGTATTCAAGTGTAAGATTTGGAAACCTGGTCGAAGACGACAAATACACTATTGCGACGTATTTGAATCCGCGATACAAATCGCATTTTTTCACCAGCGTCATTGCAGAGCAGGTTGAATCTAAATTACTTATTATGACGATTAACACTATTAGAACCAGACAATCCAATTCCATCCAAGATGATGACTGCGAACCTTCCCCCAAAAGAAGCCGAACTCAAATTGCAATTGAAGACATTGAAGTGCAGCCTTCTACTTCCAAATTATCAGCATCATTGCAAATATTGGAATCGATGTTAAGTGTAAATGAAGACCAGGAGGAGGACTCTTCTACAGCTGACGATGGTGACAATTTACTTTTAAAGATACAGTCACAACTTCGGAAGTACAAGAAAGAAAAAAGTCTACCTCTTCATGAGGATCCCCTTATGTGGTGGAATGGAAATGCGCACAAATACCCCCATATTTTGCCAATAGTTCGCCAATACTTATCAGCTCCCCCCAGCAGTGTAGCCAGTGAGCAATTATTTAGCGGAGCTGGTTTAATATATGAAGAACATCGAAATAGGCTGAAAGGTGAAAAAGCGGCCAAGTTACTATTTATTAAATATAACTTGCCGCTGTTTAATTTTGACTACTAAAATACAAATTTAATAAAAAAAGTTTTAAATGTACAATTGTGCTTTTTTTTCATAGTGTTGACGCTTCCGTTTCCGCTTCCGTTTCCGTTTCCGCTTCCGTTAAGATTTACTTTTGACATCTGTTTCCGTTTCTGCTTCCGTTATACCAGTTCCGTTGCATCACTAATTACGATCAGAATAATTTTGCGGTTTCGTACGGAACACTAAATGTGCGAAGTCCGACTCGCACTTGCCTGTTTTTTTTTTAAATATAGCCTTAGACCAACATTTTGCTTCATCGTTGAAATACATAATTTAGTACACAAACAGGAAATCTTTAAATACCTCTTATTATAATATTCGTGCCGGCTGCTTTACAAATAGACGTCTATTTCTTGATTTATCTATTGATCAACTACTCGCGCGATAAGATATGGTACACATAAGAAAGTCAGCGAGTCCTACTGAGAAATATAGATGTGAACTTGTACATAAACATTCAACTGGTACTTTCAACAACCATAAACAAACTAGTTTCTTTATCTAAAATACTGTGAGACTATGTAAACTTAATTTGAGAGCCTGTTTGCATATCTCGTTTCTAACCTGCACACTACATTATTTTTATTTCTCAAGGAACTAGGAACAAAGTCGGTCTGTCTGTAAATATACAGCTTGTTTCAGGAAGTTTTTGTTGTTATATTGTTTTTTAGATTCCCACGCAATAATGAGTGATGCAGCTCTATGGTGAAGTTAGTAGCGTGGGTGTTATCGGTCTATGTGGAGTGATAACGGCCATCCCAATTTGTTCACATTATCATTAGCCGCGTTTGCACTCAGATTGGCTGAGTAGGCAGGTGTATGGCAACTGTGTCAAGTTCGTGCTCTGAAATATAGTAAATATTAACGTTTTTAGAGTAATGTATTGTTGAATGAGTGAGTAGATAAGGGTAAAAACCCAGCAGAACTAAGATTGTGCTCCAATTTTAGGTCGATTCTAAGTTTATGATGTCTGTGAACAGCCCACCTTCATCATCATCATCAGTCTTTTTAATGTTTCCACTGCTGGGACACATGCCTCCTCTCTGAGAGAGGCAATGGGCCGTAATCCACCACGCAGGCCCAGCGTGTTCATGGATGTCACATGTCTTCGAATTTTTGGTTCTAGGACATGCCGGTTTCCCCACGATGTTTTCCTTCACCGTTTTGAGAGCAGTGATGATGAAATAATTTACACAAAGTAAAGCGCTGGGTTAGAACCCACGACTCACACTTGTAAGTCGCGGCCGTTCCCCCTGGGCCACTGCTCTCGCACCTCAGTCCGCTGTTAGATAAATTTGCTACTGCGTAGCGGCTTGCGGAGTGTTTCGAGCCGCCTTTAGATTTGATTCTACCTGTACTGTAGACGTCTTTAAATTACCAAAGGTATACCGTAGAGCCATCAGGTGGTACATGTATCGTGCAAAGATATTGATCAATATTTCATAATAGATTACTAACAAAAAAAAAACAATGGTATGTTTTTGCAATACAGAAATAACATATCAATAATGATCAATTCAAATATTCCTGTTCTCACAACCTGTCAAAATTGTGGTCTTAATTCTCTTTGAATCAGTTTCGATAATCGCTTCTATTGTATCTTAATATTTAAAGACGTGACATAAAAAATAATCACGATTAAATACTAATCGGATGCCATTTAAATTAAATAAGTATATACTTATCTTTTAGATATTTATGAAATAAACAATTCTTTAATAGCTTTAACTAAACAAAAAACCGGTCAAGTGCGAGTCGGACTCGCGCTCTAGGGCTTCCGTACCATGATCGCAAAAAACGGCAAAAAAACACGTTTGTTGTATGGGAGCCCCACTTAAATATTTATTTTATTCTGTTTTTATAGCGTATGTGTATTTGTTGTTATAGCGGCAACAGAAATACATCATCTGTGAAAATTTCAGCTGTCTAGCTATCACGCTTGATGAGATACAGCCTGGTGACAAACGGACAGACAGACAGACAGACGGATCGTGGAGTCTTAGTAATAGGGTCCCGTTTTTACCCTTTGGGTACGGAACCCTAAAAAGAACAAAATAGATCCTACACTTGTTTAATTTAGACACGAATATCTAAATCAACAGAGTCTAAAATTAGTTTTTTTGCAATAATTATTTTATTTATATCGTTTTAAAACAATAACTCATACTTTATAAATCACAATAACATGCAATTAAGCCTACGAAAACATTGAAAAAAGGTCAATAAAAACCGTAAATATTGTAAAAACCGATTTTTGTTTGTTGAATATAAATTCTTAAAATACTTTGTTGAGTTTAATGTACTTTTTGTACCGTGGGCGATCTCATCGCCTCTTAAAAGACAAAGGTGCATATTAATTTTAAACTTATGTACACTCGTGTACTATAAAAGTATGTATCACGAGTAATGTTATGCAGATAACTGATTAGTCACAACTTCCACTGAATCGAATCTAATTTGTTATTCATAATGGAATATCTCGTTCAGATTTTCCAATATTTCGCTGAGAAACCCACCTTTCACTCCTATGTAGGATATCGAATTTTGTTACAACTTTTGTAGATAACTTTACGTGCCTGATTCTTCGTGACTCAGACAGGGAAACTTTGAATTATATTGGGCATCCCATACCTACTCGTGTTCTGTTATAATATGTGGCTTGTTTTTCCTTAAAATAATAAGACCAGGCCCAATTCCATACAACTATACATCATCTGCCTAGCCTTTTTCCCAACTATATTGGGGTCGGCTTCCAGTCTTACTGGATTCAGCTAAGTACAAGTGTTTTACATGGAGCGACTGCCTATCTGACCTCCACAACCCAGTAACTGGGTAACACGGTACCCCTTGGCAAGACTGGTGTCAGATCTCAAGCTTCTGACTACCTGTAACGACTGTCAAAGATCTTCAAATGACAGCCGGGACCAACGGCTTAACGTGCTTTCCGAGGCACGGAGGAAACTCGGTATGTTGAAATGGTCTCCCATCCACTGACCGACCTCGTCAAGCGTTGCTTAACCTTGATGATCGACCCGTGTGGCTGTTATTATTTAGCTATAAAGTGTTTAAAAAAATAAAAAATCTTTTCAATCACCATCGTGACCAACTTGTTTTATCCGAGTAAACGAGTGTGACAGCGGGGTCTAACGTCTTCTGATGAAGTTACAATTAAATTAAAAAGATTTCTCTGATAAAGTGACCAGTAAAAGAGATATTCTTCTTCTCTGTTAAACCTTCGAGTGTGCTCCTTCAAGATATACTTATCTAGATAATGTTCAAAGGTTCAAACTGAGTCATTAGTAATATAATCATTACAATCATCATCATCTTCCTGCCCTTATCCCATGTTACTTGAGGTAGGCGCAATATGATTTCTTCTTCCATACAAGACGGTATGGAGTCCCTCATCACTGACCCCATTTTCTTTCATGTCACTCCTCACACATCCCATCCATCTTTTCTTTGGCATTCCTCTCCCTCTCTATCCATCCAATTTATATTCATAACATTCAATCATTAATCATTACAATATCCCACAAATGTATACAATACGATGTATACGATAGGACAATTTTTCACCAGCAAAAACTACGGAATAACCTGTGATTTTCTGAGTAATACAAGTCTAACAACTTAATATAGTGCCGGAAACATGACCCGAGAACTAACGATCATTATCAAGAGTATTAGGAATAAGCTTTAATTATAGTTATTAGAAATTGGATCCAGCCATTATGGCCAGGATGGAGTGTATTTGATAATTTCCGTAGGAAACGTATGTTTTCTAATTAGTTACGTCTTTCTTCCTATATGAAAGCCGTTTATTCTAAATCTAAACTCCAAAGTCCTTTAAAAAGTGTAAAAATGTTTCTAAGAATTCATTGTGAATATAATTTCAGCCAAAAGTCGTCCACAGTCCACTGTTGAACACAGGCTTTTCCAAGTAGTTTCGCCACATTGACCGATCCCGTGCGTCTCGCATCCAGCGAATTCTCGCAACCTTAACCAGAGTCCTTAGTGAGAGTTTTTATTCACGGTCAATCGCGTTTACGTAAACGTCAATTTGTATTGAAACTGGATAACCACTGTCTGGTGACGGTAACGAGAAACCTCTTTTTGTGTATACATTTTGACATAAGAGATTGTTTACGTTTTCACGAGTGAGTACGTTAAAAAACTCGGAATAAGCACACAGGACATCGGTCCACCTCCCAGCCACCAGCGTGTGGTGGTTCTCAGAATTATCTGTCCTCATAGTCAATCTATCTAGCCTTTGCCCAACCAGTACCAGTATTTAACCATGGCGCGACAGCCTATCTAACTCTGACAGCCAGTAACTGCGTAACACGATACCCTTTCATGACTGGTTTCAGTTTTCCTGACCGTGGCCACTGACTATCCCTAATGATTGTCAAAAAACTTCAAATGGCAGCCGAGACCAGCATCTGAATCGGAACGTGGTTTCCGAAGTTCAATATGTTTGTAACATCACTCAAATCTCACAGAAGATCGGCCGTGTAGCCACGAGCCAGTTTCTTCCTACATAAAAGCGGTATATTCGATTATTCAGACTTCTTCCGAAGTTGAATAAATGTTCTAAGGATTCATCGCCCTCATATTGAGTTCATAGAGATATTTCAATGCTAATTATAAGTGTATAAAAACCGGGTTAGCGCTCAGGTATCCTGCAATTACCAACCCGTTTATCCAGCTTTTGCAGCCGTGAGCTTTATCTACTCTTTTCTTTTGACCAGTACCAAACGACTTGTCTGCACAGCGAGTAACATTCGTAAAACATAAGCTATTTAAATATTATCTCCGTCCTTAAAATTAATAGTTAGAGCTGGAATTAATAAATAAATTATCGCAAAAATAATGTGCAAAATTGTCAAGCGTGTGTACTGTGCTATTGGTTGAATTATTTATTAACAGTAAATCGCATCATTTGAATTGTTCTTTAATTTGAGACATGTTGATAATTCCGTTCCGTTACCGGGGCGTTAGCTATTCTTAGATTGTCTTCATACTGAAGCATTTATTAGCCTTGTTTACTTATTCCTAGCATTATGATCATAAGCCATAAAAATAGCATTTACCTGGCAATAATGTACCAAAGACTTAATTACCAGTCCACCTATAATAAAACGAAACATAAAAACCGTGTCACATTTTTATAGCACCGTTAAAATTAAGACGTTAATTTACCAGCAGTGTATAGCTATCTCGGTGAACAAACATGAAATGTTTTCTTATATGTGACCACGGCCACTTATCTATGGCACACAGTGTAACTACTGAATTTTATTGCCGCTGATAACGTTTCTATAAACAGAGATTTATGTATTTCTCATGAAACCGGGTAATGTGTGGAAAACTGGAGGGTATCACACGAGCAGTGCACGCAATTGCGTATTTGTAGTTGGAGAGATCAAAATAAGAATAGTAGCATGTTGTCCCATAGCAGGGCATAGACCCCCTCTCATACATAGAAAGCATGCGTAAAATAATCATACATAAGAAAGAAAGAAAGAAAAGAAGGAAAAAGGAATTAGTACCTAAACCAATAATATTTGTGAAAACATGAGTGTAAAACTACAACGCACTTAGAGAGCATGCAGGTTGTGCTAGTACAACTATAAAGGTAAGCAATGATGTGGTCGACGGTGAAGCACGCTTGCCTTAAAGACCCCTAGATTGTAGCTATCGGGAAACACATACTCCGGCAGGGAATTCCACTCCTCAGCTGTACGCATAAACAACTAAACCAAATCTATGCATAAACCTATTCCAGAGGTAATTTTCAATTATGTAGAGTAGAATCCTGTACGCAAGAAAACTGTAGCTGTGACTTTTAAACGTAAAACAATAAAAATGCTAACAATCGAAAGTAGAGTAACAACACTCCTAATGCTTCAGAAATTTAATTGATCGAATTGGAAATATCAATCAGTAGAACGTGCGTAGGCCACCTGCCAATCGTCTGCGAACTTTAAAGTACCTTGCAATGAAGACCTTGCTAATGTTGCTTGCCTCTATATTCAGTTTATTAGCGAGGTAATAAAGCTGGGCGGAATGCAACACTGAGAGACATAAGGAGAAACCGACGCACCTGGCGGTGTACCCAAAGACATTTCATAAAGTAACAAGATTATGTTAACTGCAGTGTAATCCGTATTAAGAACTTATTTATATTTTACGACTGTCATGGCCCTTGTGCAATGTGATACTGGCTGCATTTTAATAGACAACGATTGATCCGTATCGTCTTTCGTAATTCTAGTTTACGGCATCCAGAAATTTTATAAACAGTCCCACCTGCCAGTGTTAATACTCAGGCCATAACATAAATCCGAGAGAATCATGATGACTCTTACAGATGAACTGGATGAACTTGCCAGCCTCAATACTAGAGTCAGGTGACCGTCAACGTATGTGTAGTAGGAGAAAGCTGGTCTGGGGTCAGCAACCTGCTAGGCAAGCGTGGTGAACATAGACCATAGATATGTGACATTTGAAAAATATGTTGGTTCTGCATTGGACTATGAAATTGACAAAACTGATTGATTGAATTGTGGTTGACTTATTCTATACAAACCTAATGGGGCATGGATGGACAATTAATACTATTGTCTGTAAAGTTATAAATGAGGCGTTTGATACCTTTATGATCAAACAATGTAGTTAAGCTAAATCTTTAGTAGGTTGGTCAACCGCAAATTCTTTAACTTGTTGTAATGTAAATAACATTTGGCAATCTTTAGTTAGAGATAAAATTACTCGAGCATGAAAATATTTTTACTTATTTGATATTAATATCCATTGTTTTAACATAGCATCGCAGGGTTCCTCTAGGGAACATATTAGGGCCACACTTGCGCGAGTTTGCAAGCCCTTATTTTATAGTTCTACCTACGCTTATTATCACTGCTCCATTTTCTACGCGTTCTATAAAGCATGCACAATTGATTTTTATACACGCTCAACTGATATTTATAGCATATATAAAAATCTACATATAGCAGATAGATTTTCATTCAAGTGTTTGTTTCAAGTTGTGAGAATTTCATAAAACGAGAACAATAAAATTCCATACACGAAATCGCCATTTCGGTGCCTAACTTTATTTTGAGAACTATGAATAAGCCAACAGACACAATTTAATCAGACGTATTATTCCGCAACAAATTTGTTTCCGCAATTATGACGTCAGACGCAACGGCCAATTCTGTATTAATCGCGAACATCTCGATTCACGATACAGAATAAAAAGTAAGGTGCACTCGCCGCCCGGTTGTACTACCTGTCATCCCCGAGCGAGATCTCGCCACACTCAAGTGTATGTAGCCACAACGAAAGGTAGTCTCACACGCACGCCTTACGAAACACAACAGTTCTCGAGCGTCTTCGGAATTTTTCAATTACAAATCAAATTACACTTTCACGGTGTTTTATTTAATTCATATTTCAAAATAGTGTGGTCGGTGAAGTTATAACAGCGGAGACTGAACTCGAAAGTGCTTATTTTAAATAAAAGTTATTTTAGCCGGCAAAATGAAAACGGATTACGCTATGGATGAGATGCAGAAGAGTAAGTTCTTTATTCTATTTTCAAAATTTGTATTTTTGTCATGTGAGAATATTGTGATCGTGTTGTTGTGTGCGATGGTTAGCGCCATGTTTAGGATGCGCGTGCGCAATAAATATATTCGTCATTACAACCATTGTATAATATAGTTTGTTTATATATACAAATAAAATGCTTATATAAAATCATAGAGGTCCAGAAAGTCTTCAAAGTTTGTTTGCTGTGTAAAATGCTCGAAGCGTCATCAACGCATCCGCTTATTTACTTTATTCATATTTTAATATCTATAGTTACGCATCATGTATAAATAAAAACGTTACTTAATTTATTAAGAGTACAAAGGAATAATTTAAATTCAACGTGAGTACCCAGTAGTAAAATTAGTGCGATGTTTTGCGTATCTCAATGACTGTTTAAGATGAATACTAATGTTTAACCACATCAATGGTTCGGAATGTTGATAAAACAAAAAAAAATGTTTAATCATGGCCTTTTAAAACATGAGACATTATATTTATATACTGCTTTTAAAAAAAGAGGGCTTGATAAAATTTAAACATGTTTTCACAAAATATTATCATTCGAACTCCGACACATTTAATAAATCTTAGCAAAGACCCAGTGACACAATTTGCAAGTTAAACATTCGGAATTAATAACCCACATGATTCCAACGAACTTATACACAAGCAGAAATATATATATGAAAAAGAACTTTATTTCCATCCTTATCACGATGAATGCTTAATGAACCCGTATATTAATAATACTGGTTACACACCTGTTCCAGACAAGTTTCGTTTTATTTTTGATAATTAATGGTCCAAATTAATCATTTCCTAATCATCATCAATACATATAATAAATCTGTAGAAAAATTATTTTTGTACATCGACATTTCCATTTCCAAAAAAAATTGCCAGGGTGTTAAAGGATAACCAACAGAACCCATTGCCGGAATTTTTGGAATTTTTGTCTGTTTGTCTGTTTATTTGTGCACGCATCACGTGAAATGTACGAAAACAAAGTAGATAACTTTTATACATAAAAATTGTACGTAACTTGAAGAATTACTTAGTTTTTGTTTCATCGCAATCGGTTCACCTATCAAAAGTTAGATGAAATTAAAGTGTTCGAGAAGTTAAATTATCACAGCACACGCAATTCAGTTACTCGAACAGTTGAACTCGCTATTCGATAGATGGCGTTGTGCATTTAAAGTCATTTTCTGAATCGCAGTGTTAAGATTCTACGCGAAAGAATGACATAGAAAAAAAAAATTGTATGTAGTATGTAGGGTAAGTAGGGTAGGGCTGGCAGGCAGATGACGGGAGCGAAGCCGCGGGCACAGCTAGTATAATAATAATTATCTAAAACCACTTTTAATTACACCGCCAGATATTCGTAGAACGTGTGCCACATGTTTAAAAGAAACACCTAGTATTTGGTAAATATATAATGATACATTTGAAAAGAGCTCTCGCTTTATTTATAATACCTAAAGCATTCACAACATTATAAATATTGAACATCATCGATATAATACAATTTTTGCTACATGTCTATCAATGTTAAACTTGAGACTTCCCATAAGACGCTACAATGCACCTAGTCGTAATTAAATATGTATCTATTGATAGACGCTCTCGCTTCAAAACCATAATTTTATGAATGGACAAGTTCACCAGCGAAATTTAGATAAGAATAAATTTTATTCTCGAGGACAGTATTTGCACCCCATACTTTTTACAAAATCGACTGACTGACTGGCATGTTTTTACTTCTCTACATGGATCCCATATATAAGTGTCTTTGGGTTCCTATATTTGCATCTTTCAAATACTTGTTCTTGACAATCACATTTATTAGCCTATATTAAACCTAAAGACAAATACGAAACCTATATCAAATACAAAATGGAGATGGAATAAAAAACTTTTTTACAAACAAATACTACCGACTTCCAGAAAACTACAACGTGAAAAATAACTTTATTATATTTAGTATTTTTTTGTAAAAAAGTTTTTTTATTTTTCACTTTTTAGTTGTACCTACTTAATATTCAAGTTGTTTAGTAAGTTTCCTATAACGCCAGAATAGATTACCCGAATATCATGAAACTTGAACTAAACCGATCAAATGTGAGATCTGCTCACCCCTTAAGAGCGTACTGGCGTGATGGTATGTTATGAAATGGTATAAACAATAAACAGACATGCGATTGCAGCAGTCCCGAGAGATTTGCCGTTACTTATTGAAGAGTTCTGTTGTATATCTTCGAAGTTCTTCATCAGATCTTTACCAAATTAAAATGGGACCAATTTCGAAACATACTCTTTCAAACAAAAAAAGAATTTTTGAAATCGGTCTACAATTGACGGAGATATCGGTGAACATACATAAAAAAAAACATACAAGAAGTCGAACATAGAACCTTCTCCTTTTTCGGAAGTCGGTTAAAAAAGCTCATTGTGTATCAATTAATTCATACACATCGATGTCAATCTTGACAATTATTTGTCATCTAAAAGTTCTGATGGGACTCTCTGTATTTTTATAACTTTATGTCGTATACATATTAATTTTCAATCAAATTACAACCGTACGAGTATAAATAAATACATTACATTTAAAGCTATGATTGGATCGCCTTTGAACCGAGAACTCAATAAAATTTGAAAAATCAATTTTATTGAACATGTCGTGTAAATCTCAAAGAAGGAATTATAAAGTTACGTCCACAGAAGTATAATCTAAGGGCTTATGATATAGCCAGTATTTTTTTCCCCTACATTATTGCATGAAACTGGTATTTGTTGCCATAAAAACCGCAATGATAAATTGTGCTATCATGACTATAAAGAAAACAATGATCGTAAATTTATCGATACTTGACATTCTTAGAGAATTTCTTTTAGTAACCATATTTGCACAGTTGTGGCTCTATAAGATATCTTGTAAATAATGTTAGCTGCGGTGACTAGTGATTCGTTGATTAAAGTTTTTTTTTTAATATATTTAATTACGACCTATTCACCGCTTACTTTTGTTTATTCATTAGGTACATGACACACATTGTGGTACATTTTTTCTTCTCTATTTAAATTCAAGGGCTTGTAATGAATCGTTTTTCATTTTCTAGTATAAAAAATATATGTTTGGTTTCCTTGTTTAGTTCTTATTAACTAATGTAGTCAATGTTTCGTTTAATCGCAAATAAATTGCATTTGCTTCGCGAGATTGGAGACCGCTACGGAATTTCCTATGTATTTGATACGGCGTCTCTTGTTTAACCGCAGAATTACATCGAATTTTCGATCGATCGATGTAATAAATTGATCTTCGTGTCATGACGTTGGTAGGATTAGACCATTAACCCATTACAATGAAATTGTATACTGGCTTAGTCATAGAACCTAACCTATTCAATGTTTAACGAATACCTTATTTCTTGAAGTATTGTGGATGGATCTTAAGGGTACACTAGTCGACGGCACGAACTATTCGCGTACGAACACACACTTTTGCAAATTTGTAGCGAAATTGATAATGATTTAGGACGAAACCGAGCGCGCGAAATTTTATAAACAGGCCTTTGGCAGTCTAGATGTCATGAAAAAACGACTAAATCTATCTGTTCAAAATAAAATTATTTGCATTGCTGAACTACTAATCTATCCCTGTATGGAGGCCGTTTTGCAATTTTCCGTCTTCTTATGGTATTTATTTGCGCCCAAAAATGCGTTAAAATTAGTGTCGAAATGTGGAACTTTGGACGCTCATAACTTTCAAATAATTTATTTTTTTACTTTTTTGCTTCCATACAGGGCTAGATAAGACAAATTGATATCACTTTTTATTTTGAACGTACATCGTCAAACAGTGGAATAATCCCTAGACTACGTTTGTATGGAAGAATTTTCGACTAGTGTAACCTTAATCAATCCCTCTACTTTTGGATTAGTGTTCTTGTTCAAGATCTGTGTTTGCACGGTTAAAGGTATATACGAGCACTGACGCCATAACTCTATTATAATTCACTGAAATAGGGCATCTACACATAACTGCAAATTCGCAACGCATCGAAAATATCTGCGAGCTCGCACGTACTAAATATATAGATATCGCATCGCATCGCAGTTATGTGTGGGACCCCATACTAAAGTCCTAAGAAATACCTGAAAATATAATAAAACAAATAGAACAGTTCCAACCAATAAATTAACTAACATCTTGTGTGGGCTGCCACAAAATATGGCTGATTCATATAGCTTTACGACTCTTTCACACCTGACGTAAACAGAGGAGTGTTTTAATTTTAACGTGTCTCTATGGCATCGTAGCTCTCAAACGGACCAATTTTGATTTAGTATTTTTTTCACTTATACTAACAACACCATTTTCTTCTCTTCCCAGGAACCTCCTCCATCATCGGTCTCTCAGACGTGACTGAAAACAAGCTGCTCTGGAGGCAGCTCATCGCCGAGCTCCTGGGGACCTTCTTCCTCACATCCATCGGAGTGGCTGCTTGCATCAGCATCCCACCTAACGCGCCCCAGGTCACCAGCATCGCGCTATGCTTCGGTCTACTCGTCGGCTCTATTGTGCAGGTCAGTTACTTACTTGATAAGCGGTCTATGATGCCTATCATTATACTGGATGAGACAGATATTAACCTTAATGAGGTGGTTCTATTAGTGGTTGTATCGATAAGAATAGGCGTGACATTTGTATATGTATTTTTTTTTAACAATTTGCTGTTATGTTACTCTGAACTGTGCTTATCAATTTTTGGTCTTTAAGAATCTATTTTTATATTCTCTGATATAAAATGACGTAACAATTAGAGACCTGGTCGGTCAAGTTTATGTTTTTTTCTTCTGCTTATAATAATTCGAAATACGAATATTAATCGGATTCTTTTATAGAAAATATAAATACTGAATACTTACTATTCAATACGTGAACTTTATCTTAAAAATAGGATTTCTTATGTAAATAACTTGCATGTTTTAACGAGCATAGAAGCGAAAGGTAATAAAACGGATTGTAAATTATAATACGAAATATATTCATTCTTGTATTAACGATGTATGTTTCCGATTCAGTAGCGGAAAGCTATGAAATTGTCGTGAATTAAAAAGTAAGTTTGATTACATTTCAAACATAGAGAAACGAATTCTGAAAGTGTAGAAGAATGGTGAAATTCAGGTCACTGTATTATTTTTAACTTAAGTTTCAGTATATCTGTTACTGTAAGAGCCCAAACATCGGTATAAGATTTACTGGTTTAATCTAAGATTTACCAAGTCTTCTTCCTGGTAAAAGTTCGAATTGGTCTATGATAATTGTTAATTTCGGGCTTTTACTAGCAATAACATGCCACCAATATGGTAAATTCTAATACTGGCTGACTGATTGATTAAATTCACCTATTAATTCACAGTAAAATACTAACGAGATTTTTCGTTTTTTTGTAACAGGAAATGTTTTAAATTTAAAATCAAGTAGGTATATTTTGAAATCATGTAACAAATGTTATACTTACTTTATAGTGTATCACGGATATTTACATTTACAATTCTTCGAGGGAAGGAGCTCCTGGCTAAATAATAACAGCCGCACTGGTCGATCATCAAGGTTAAGCAACGCTTAACGAGGTCGGTCCGTGGATGGGTGACCATTTCAACATTCCGAGTTTTCTCCGTGTCTCGGAAAGCACGTTAAGCCGTTGGTCCCGGCTGTCATTTGACGATCTTTGACAGTCGTTACGAGTAGTGAGAAGCTTGAGATCTGACACCAGTCTTGCCAAGGGGTACCGTGTTACCCAGTAACTGGGTTGTGGAGGTCAGATAGGCAGTCGCTCCATGTAAAACACTGGTACTCAGCTGAATCCGGTAAGACTGGAAGCCGACCCCAATATAGTTGGGAAAAAGCAGATAGATAGAATTCTTCGAGGGAATTCTTAAGATTTACTGTGTGATTGCTGGTAAAGGCCCGAAATTAGCGATTATCTTAGCTCTTTTCGGACTTTCACCAGTAAGACTTGGTAAATCTTAGGATTTACCGATAATGCCTGGGTTTTACCGTAGTTCGGGCTTTTACAGTAACATATCGTTCGACATAAAATTCAAGAATTTATATATTTTCGTCTCAGAGATAAAATTACCATGTTTTGTATTACCGGACGCTCATTTATTCTAGCCAAGCTAATCTAACACTAGAATGTTGGTAAAGAAAGTATCTTATGTTCTAGATAATGTTCAGATACTCGTAACTTCGGATGAATGCACAAAGACTGCGTCTCAGTTATGTCTATAAATCTTTGCATTTCTCCAGTCGGAACGGGATTTTAAGGAAAACTACAATCTCCAAAGTAATGATTTCTTGTTATTGGGCATAAAAATATATCAAGAGTTTTAAAAGGGGCATTCGCTTGAAGGTTTTTCCATGGATTGGTTACATCTTTTCGCTTTCTCTGATCAGGTCTATATGTATATACTCTTCTTTGTTTATTGCTGTCTTATTAAGTTCCTTATCAAATATAATGTTATTGTTAATGTCTTGCTTCCCTTTGTATATATGGTAGGCTTAAATGGTTTTCTTAAAAAAATCTATTTCACAATAATATATTTAATAAAATTAGAAGAGCTCGTGGCTAAATAATAACAGACGCACGGGTCGATCATCAAGGTTAAGCAACGCTTGACGAGGTCGGTCAGTGGATGGGTGACCATTTCAACATACCGAGTTTCTTCCGTGCCTCGGCAAGCACGTTAAGCCGTTGGTCCCGGCTGTCATTTGAAGATCTTTGACAGTCGTTATGGGTAGTCAGAAGCTTGAGATCTGACACCAGTCTTGCCAAGGGGTACCGTGTTACACAGTTACTGGGTTGTGGAGGTCAGATAGGCAGTAGCTCCTTGTAAAACACTGGTACTCAGCTGAACCCGTTAAGACTGGAAGCCGACCCCAATATAGTTGGGAAAAAGGCTAGGCAGATGATGATATTTAATAAAATTAAAATAATTTATATCACTACGCCTCCGTAAATTCGTACTGCATTTAGTATTCACTTCTAAACATTCTACACAATGAAGCTGGTCCACCCAACAGGTCATTGTGTCTCTTTCTACATGAGGGTACTTGTCACAACAGCATTGTGGCATTGCAGCCGAAAGCTTTTGTGATGTCTGTTAGTACCTTGCGATACACCCGTGACATACTTACATACATATGTACTTGACAGTAGGTACTTTCTGTTAGTATGTAGGCGAGTATTTTTCTCAATCTAAAATCCCATTTGGTCTAACGACATCCCGTGCTCCAAAAAAGTCATACTTAGTTAATAACGTCCAATATCTAAAACCTGACAAAATATGACAATTAAGTAGGGTTTTACGCGTTCTCAACTTCGAATGCTCAATTCTGAAACAGGCCCCAATTCTAAATATACTGAAGGCTTCTAAAGTACGACCTTTTAATGAACCAATAAATACCCATTAAACACTCGCGAGATAACAATTTCCTCGAGCCTGTCTCACAACGTCAACTTAAATAAAGTTGACACATTAAATTATATCGTAACCAGTAGCTATCTAAAACTAACTTGCCTTAAGCCATCTAATCTGCTTGTACAAACACAGCGGTGAGATAATAAGCGATCTCGAACGATCTCACTTCGCGATAACAATAGAACATTGCAATAACATAATGTAGCTTCCAATACCATGAAATCGGACAATTCTCGCTACGTCCGGCCTTTCCCACGCGGTCGCAGACCCGCAAGCGCTCGCGCGTAAAATGTATCACACATTACATTCAATATCGTTAAAAGGCCAATATGCAAAATAGTCAATACATTAACCTTGACATACGAACTGGTTACCGATCAAGTAGCGGGTTTGAGTTTTTTTGAGTCGGTGTCTTTGGTGTCTTTGAACATTGATATCATACAGTTTAGTAAAAAATCACATTGAAACTAATTTATAGAGTGTAGGGTCATAGGTTATTTTGTTTCAAACTCGAATTCGTTTCGCTCGCTGGAATTGACGTTATAATTATGTGATAATTAATATAAAGATCATAATTTTTATTCTGTTTATATTTGAATTGGATCGCTACGCAATCATATCAACAATGATCGAGTGAAAACTAAACATACACCATTCATATCTCCATGACCCATATGTCGATATTTTTCTACTGTCACCATATATGGGTAGTTTAAACAAATTGAACGAGAGTGTAATTGAGATAGGCAAGTGGTCACGAATACGCGGTATCTATTCGTCACGCATTCTCGTACCCTCAGGCGATTTGGGAACTAGTCAAATTGCCAACATAACGGTAACACGAAATGTGTGATTTTCTTTTTAATTTTAATAGTTTTAACCTCGAACTTTTGACAGCTATGTACGTATGTATCTTTGTGTAAGTGTTTTATGAATGGTAAAATGTTATGTATCACCTTCTCAATATTATTATTGTGATACAAAACTTGATGTATCGTTGACCATGAAATAGTGAGTACGTAGAGGTGGAATTATAAGTAACATGAGTGATATGCAAATCAAACTTGATCTGTACTTTATCGATATTTTGTTTTCACTAACAATAGTGTCGAAATGATAGGCGTGTCATTTTGTTCTGTTTAATGTCTCTTCACTTGGGTCAAGGCGAAAATAACGTTTATGGTTAAATGATAATTTGATAGGTATAAAAATATTTAATTTTGCGAATTTAAACATTAGCTACACATTAAAACGAAACACAACTTAAAAGAAAAAAATGAAGTGTTTAGACGTAGCAAATTAAATTTGAAATGACATAAGTGGGACTTTCGAAATATTTTATATTATTTACGATTGCTAATCGTACGAGGTCAAGTGATAGATTTATAAAGGTGCATTAAATTATTCCGATCAATCGAGCAAAAATGATAAATTAAGATATGTCATGCGACTCTTAGAGATGTTGATAACATTCAATTTGTTAATGATTAATTGTAACGTGGTCTGCTACACTTGGTACTTGTTGATATATGTCGATATTATAGTGACAAATATTAACGGTACGAGTAATTGCTTGTATTGGTTCAAGGCGAAGTTTTCAGTAACGATTGGGACTCGTTTCAGAACTTCTGGTTAAGTGACAATTATTGACAAATTAACAAGAATTACCTTAAAATCAATTTATTGGGGCCAGAAGAGAGAACAGATAAATCGATGCCTTAAAATATGAGAATAAAATATCACCTTAGTTAACAACATTCATTACGACATTAATGTAAATATTCGTTTATTCCATTTTGTATAAATTATCACCAAAGTCATATGTTTGCATTTTAGCACCTTTGCCACTAATTGACAATAACTTATTTGTACATATGACAGACAGATTGCCTTTTTAGCCTCTATGACACGAAAACAACGAGGAAAGTGTCATCCGTGACAATTCCGTGAAACCCCAATTTGAACAATTGCCTGCGACATGTTTGATGAAAACATAAAATTACCTTTTAAGACAAGATAATTACAATAATGGTGCATAATAATAGATATTAGTATGTCATAATAACAATTATTTTGACATGACGAATCTAGGATGGCTTTATAATGAAGCTAACTGCATATCAAAACATTTTGTATGAATGAGTTAGATTGAATGAACTGAATAATGAGTGAACGACGTTTCCTTCGTAATCCTCAAACCTTTCTTAGATTTCAGTAGAGCATCAGGCCTCCTCACAACTCCTCAAACTTTGCTACGTACCTATAATAAAAAATACTTGATGGCACTTCTTCACACAAAACACAAGATTATTGCACAATTAAATAAAGTATGTTACAAAAACATTTCCTAATAACTTCAAATCGATCAGCAGGTTTAATTGGGACATTTAATCATTAAAGAACTTAAAGCTCTATAAAAGCATAAAGTTGGAACATTGCTTTAGAATCTAAAGTTTAGACAAACATCTTGACTCTTGTATCAAAGGAACGTAATCACTTTTATGATTAAGATCTGCTTAAGTACCCATGCATAACCACCATGTCAATAGCATTTGCCAAATTGCATCGATTCAAACGCATCACATCGTACTTATCTTTACATACATGACGAAATGAGTAAAGCGACCAGACTTACTTCTGAGAATTAATTGTAAGTTGAAAGCTCGCAATTTAACCCTCCTAGGCTATAATTTATTTATTATTATAGGGAAAACAAACAGTAGTATACTAAAAAATTACAAATTGTCTTAAGGCGATATATACACTCCAATGCTAACGCAGTACTGGCCGTGCGCCCGCTCGATGCCAAAATATCAAAATTGAACCTCCTTTTGAACAGTTTTGTTTGCAAAATATTATTTGATTTACATATGCTATGTTAGCTAAGAAGAAATACCAGCCATCAATTATTCTGTGTAAAAATATTTTTTCATTACTCATACTCGGAAAGTAGGTCTGAAGTTGCTTGAGGAGCGGGTTGAAAGTAATACTTTTCAACCCTAGGGAGAATCGCTTTTAACTGACAGCTGTCAAATTATTTAAAAAAAAAACTAGTTCTTTTTCACATATCTATTGAACCATGTTCCAACTTTCTATACAACCACGAAGTAAAATTGAAATAACTTAAAGTTAAGTATTGATTAAAGAATATATATTTTTTAAATAACTTTATTATAATTTAGTTTCAACAATTTCTTTAAAATAACTTAGATTTGGGCAAAGTATTTACCATTTTTTCAATGATGAAAATAAAAAATAATGTCTAAATAGCAGGCCGGCCACAGAAAAAAAACAAACAAAATAGGCGGGAAAGCGGCAATCATTTTTTCTTTAGCTAATTCATGTTTTTATTTTTATTTCCTTGTATTTGTAATGAAAAGCACAGTGTTTACCTCGGGTTAAAGACTTATTTAGTCCCTCGAACTATTGGCGCCCTCACTTCGTTCCGGGCGCCAAACCCCGTCTCGGGACTAAATAAGTTACTTTCACCCCTAGGATAACAATGTACTATTTTTCAAACCTTTTAACCTAGCCGTTACTAAGGAATATGCTTTAGAAAGTTGCCGTTTTACGGCACTAAAGCGTATGTAGGCCCTTAAACAGGTGACTTAACAAATATACTACCCACTACACAGATTACTACTTATACTAAGACAAACTCATTAGCAAACGTTATTGTAGGGATATGTAGAAACATTAGAAGCTACTGTTGATCCTTCAAAATTTTGATTATGTTAGTTCAAAAGGTATATCTGCTTACAAATAATATAATATAAAATTGTGGGTCGTGGATAAATTTGAAAGAGAGTTACCGCTGCCCTGGCACAAGAAACTGAAGGAACACGGGTGAGTTTTAGTCAGTATAAGTCTGACACGCAATTCCGCTTCACCCAGAGCGGGAGAATTGTCATTGGATCATTTCCAACCACAAAAAAGACTATAAAGTTGTGGAGAATTATATAAGAGACTCAAAATCAAACAGTGGGCCCTATCAGAATATCAGCGCAGTGATATTTTCTTTTTAATATCGTTGCACATGCTGAGATAGGAGCCTTTTTGGTCTCGCGCGGGGTATTTTATTATTGTTTGTGTTTTTCTTATCTCGTGTCTCCTGTGCTGGTCACAAATAAATATATTTTTCTTTCTTTCTTTCTTTCAAAATATCAATCGGCTTTGCATTTTTTTTTGTAATTCTATAAGCTTACTTCATTGTAGGTCTCAAGTCTTATAGTCGGAAATCGAGGTAAAAATACATAAGATTCTTTAGCTTTTTCTGAAAACCCCGGTGTCGTTACTGTATCGTAATTTCCTGTTAAGTAAAAGGCAATTTATCATTATTTTCTGCAAGTGGAAAAACCAATACAGGAAGATATCCTTGCATACCTTATACCAATTATCACCCTTGATTCTGCTGTAGGGAAAATTGTTGAGTAATTTCTGCTGTTTGATGCATTAGGGGACCCTAAATCAGCTGCAGGCGTGTACGGGTTGATATGTACCTATCTAAGTACATCTACATACATGATACCCACTATAAAAGCGTTGACAAGTTCACACATGACCTTTGCAACTACTTCGCTTATAGGTGCGCAAACTGGTTCAATCGCGGCTGGAATTGCGCAACTCCCGGCTTGCGCAACATCGTCATCTGTCAATTGCTCGCAGGGATTAGCATGACAATAGAACAATGTGTCCTGTGAGCATGGCAGCATTAATAAATGTGAACTTACATGAGGATATGGATCTCGAACTGATGGCATTTTGTTGTTCGATGCATTTTTTCGAAATTTTTTGTGGTTATGGTAATTTTGACATTTTCTTACAGTTTTTCTGTGTTTCTGTTTTTGTATTGTGTCTGTGTTTTTGTGTATGTTTGTCTTGTTTTATCAGCTTTTAATGCCATTTCCTTGTTTAGATTGTGTGTTATTTTAAAATTATTACTTATTAAATGTTACAAAATATAGAATGACTGAAAATGAAGTTGCAAATGTGAAAACTGTCGTGGTCCATTAATAAAATTGTATTTTCGAATCTACCATTTTTAAATGTTTATCCTAGAGATTAACTTACTTAACACTTACTTACTTAACGCTTGACGAGGTCGGTCCGTGGATGGGTGACCATTTCAACATATCGAGTTTCCTTCGTGCCTCGGAAAGCACGTTAAGCGGTTGGTCAAGCGGGCTGTCATTTGAAGATCTTTGACAGAAGCTTGAGATCTGACACCAGTCTTGCCAAGGGGTACCATGTTACCCAGTTACTGGGTTGTGAAGGTCAGATAGGCAGTAGCTCCATGTAAAACACTGGTACTTATCTGAATCCGGTAAGACTGGAAGCCGACCCCAATATAGTTGGGAAAAGGCTAGGCAGATGATATTGAAATCATAGATCGCGTAGACATCTAGAAAACTATTTAGTCTGTAACAAATATCCTTCTAACCGCAAACAAATGGTAACTATACACATTCACGACATCTCAACGACTTGTCACGAGACGACGCGTTGTCGCGTTGTTGCCCCAACAATGTCAGTGTCTCTGACACATTTATTGTCAAGAATTCAATAGGTACTAGTCGCAGTTGTGATGTGTTGATACAAAGCCTGATTATTAACAGATACCGTTACTTAGGAGGAGACCTCGAATGAATCGCTGACTATTTAGAGATTGGGACTTAAAAATGAAGATTTAGATCGTAATAGCCATTATGTTTTTTAATTAAGGGTACCTACACTAGTCGACGGCACGAACTATTTTGTGCGCGGGGTTAAAATGCATTTTATATCAACCGACAACACGTGCGGAAGAGATAGATGCTGTGATGAGCAGTAGGAAGCTATTTCGCGTACGAATACACACTTTTGCAAATTTCTAGCGAAATGGATAATGATTTAGGACGAAACCGAGCGCGCGAAATTTTATAAACAGACCTTTGGCAGTCTAGATATCATGAAAAAACTACTAAATCTATCTGTTCAAAATAAAATTAATTGCATTTTGAACTACTAATCTATCCCTGTATGGAGGCCGTTTTCCAATTTTCCGTCTTCTTATGGTATTTATTTGCGCCCAAAAATGCGTTAAAATTAGTGTCGAAATGTGGAACTTTCGACGCTCATAACTTTCAAATATTTTCTTTTTTTACTTTTTTGCTTCCATACAGGGCTAGATAATGATGAGACAAATTGATATCACTTTTTATTTTGAACGTACATCGTCAAACAGTGAAATAATCCCTAGACTACGTTTGTATGGAAGAATTTTCGACTAGTGTAACCTTAATTTTGAAGTTCGATATCTGCTCGGCATATTTTTGGGGAGTATTATTTTTGTATGTGTAAAGTATAGCTGTAATACCTGTGCAATGGTTCTGCACAAACTTGATTCAAAAAGTCCTGGGAATACTAATTGGATAGAGGTTTTTAAGAAGCCATATTGTGCCATCCCCTGTCGATTATATTTCAAACGCTCTTATCTAAATACAATATTAGGAATTAAGAACGTGTCAAACCCTACTTCAATGTCAAGTTTGATAGTTTTCAGGCTAAAGGAAATTTTGACAAATACTCAACTTTAAATTCATAATGCAGAAATGGGTGTAAACTAGACTTCTACCAATACTTTGGGGCTGAAAATTAGGAGTACCTGAGTAGGTATATTGTAAAGAAAGGGTCTAAAATCTAGATGTACCAAGCATACGCAGAAGTATTGACACCTTAACTCAACATTAATTACAAAACAATAGCACAGAATAAATATACAAACAGTATGGAAACTATCGACAAACGCTCGAAACGGCACACTCACACGAACAAGCGCATCGACGAGACCCCTAAGCGGCTCGCACTACTGACAGCACTACAGAAGTGCCTTAATGGTGTTTGTCGGGAGTTTCCATACTGTTTGTATTTTTTTACTGTGACAATACTTAACCAAACCAATAACTATAAACCCTTTAACAGCATCATCAATTTATTAAACTTTATCTCAAAAGTTGCACAATGAGAACCTGACATTTGGCTACATATTAGGATACTGACGTAGTTTGAACCCAACTGACGTAGTTTGAACCCAATTTCTAAAGCAATAAGTAGCTTTTATGTTTGTCAATTGTCTACTAACATGTGGGTGTCTACATATTTGACACTTACAGCATTGTTTATGGCGTATAAGAGGTTTTGTTTTATGAGGTTGTCTTAGCAATTAAGGGCTGCGTTAATAGGTATCTTTATTTGGGATAAACCTACATTGCAAAAGCTACTTGTGGTACGTTAGCTATGTCTACAAGTTACAAGGTCCTTCTTACTGAATGACAGGGGCGGCCTTAACCGCTGCGAGGCTCCGGGCGGGCGGCATATATTTGCGAGGCCCTGAGGCCCTAAACAAATGACATTCTATCATCGAAAGCGTGGTGATAGCGATTGTCAAAAAGGCAAAATTGTATTTCCCTTAAATTTGAATCGAATGCTACTTGTCCAGATTCTCTTGTAATTTTTGCAATATATGTGATAAACTGATTATAGACGAGACTTTCAAAACATGGCACTTATTGTTATTAATACTTTACTATGAAATACTTAGCCGGCTTTATTTTATTGTTAAGAGTAACATGTTTGCAAAGGATAAAATAAAAAGCCCAAATTGCGGCCAAAAAACTAGGCATCCTAAATAAATTGAAGCGATACTTTACGCCTGGACAGCTTTTAACCCTATACAAAGCGCAAGTCCGATCCTGCATGGCATATTGCAGCCACCTTTGGGATGGCTCAGCTAAATATCAGCTTGCCGCGCTTGACTCGGTGGAACGCAGAGCGAGGAGGCTCATTGGCGACGTTGAGCTGGCGGGTGCTTCACAGCTTGGCTCATCGCCGCAAGGTTGCCTGCTTGTCGGTCTTCTACAGACTGTACTTCGGTGAGTGTGCTGAAGAACTCCACGACCTCATCCCACCAGCCCCCTTCTACCATCGGACATCTAGACGTACTGCAAGTTATCATCCTTACCTTGTTGCCATTCCAACAATTCGCACCAAACGCTTCCAAACATCCTTCATAAGGCGCACAGCGAATGAATGGAACTCGCTACCTGCGTCAGTGTTTCCGAACGCATTCAACCCGAATCTCTTCAAAGTTAGAGTGAACCGGCTTCTTCTGGGTAAGCTCACTCCATCGTCGACTCTGTCTCTGTCACCTTTGACCTAGACTAGAGTCAAGAGCAAACCCATCACAAATAAAAAAAAAAATTGTAAGCCCCTGCAAGAGCGAGGCCCCGGGCGATTGCCTTGCCCGCCACCCCCTGAGGCCGTCACTGCTGAATGGGGCGTACTAGACGTTATAATTTGAGTAAAAAATTGCAACTTTGAGGCCAAAAGGTAGGGCTTTTATCATTCATATTTCTAACTAAATTCAGCGGTTCCTCCCTTGACATTTGACCACCAGAAAAGGTGAGAAGAAGTAGCATTATGACACTCAGCAATAAAAGAGTTTCAGTAATCGGATTTCGTGGAAATACGTCAGCGCTCAAAACGATCAGGGTTCAACTTTACAAACACTGCCATTTCTAAAATATATATGCACTGCCAGAGAAATGCCATTTTTCATTAGGTTCCATCGGGTCAGGTAAAAACCCAGTAAAACTTGATAAATGGGTTTTAGAACTAAATAGCAGGATTCTAGCTTTGTATCCGTGGCAATTAGACACGCTCCCTAGTTTAGGTTAGTTTCGACGGACTGTTTCCGCAACTGCACAAACAAGCGCGTATTTTGCGTACGGGTGGGATTCAATTTCTTCACTCGACCCACCCCAGCCCCTCGAGGAAGGCCAGCAGCGCTTTAGTGTTTTTTTTTTTTTTTTTTTTTTATTTATTTAAGGCACATCAACAACACAAATACAAACATGGACTTATTACATTTCATGAGGTCTTATACTAGTATTTATGTCAATAACAGACGTGCACAACATTCACAAAAATAATATCACTCAATAGAAAAATTCAATAAAAATTCTAATTTACACAGAGGATGAATGAATTATAGGCAAAATTACAATATAATATAAATAGATGTAAAAATTAATGAATTTTAAAATAATAATAATTTAGATCAATTAAATGAAAACAATAGGCAAAATAAAATTGTATTAACTTAAAAAATAATATAAATCATAGATAGCAAATATGTTTTGCTTTCTTTTCCAACAACTTCCGTTTGAGCCGAGCGGGGCGGTCATGAAAAATGTCTAGGTCTAAAAGCTTACACCAAGCATTATATGTTGCAGGCAGCCTTGCTATTGGGGAATTCGCACGTTGCTACATTTTCTCCGCGCATTTATTTTAGGAACGCATAACGTGATACGCTCCAAAAGTCCGTCGCATGACGTGGGACTCCGCACAATTTTTTGAAGAAACAGCAAGTCCAGCATGCGTCTGCGATGCAGAAGGGTGCTTAGTCCGAAACGAGACAGTCTCTCCTCGTACGAACATCTCATGCTGATACCAGGGGTAACAAATGCAAGATGCCTAGTAAACGACCGCTGAAGGGACTCGATACGGTCAGAGTGGACGGCATAATGTGGGTTCCAGACGACACTGCCGAATTCAAGCACACTACGCACTAAGGCATTAAATAATGTTATCTTAGAGGCAGTGTGCCTGAAGTCTTTGGTATTGCGTCTGATGAAACCCAACATTTTTGCGCCCTTCTTTACCATGCTGTTATAATGAGGGATAAAGCTCAATTTGGAGTCAAGAATCACACCCAAGTCCCTAATTTCCGTTACAACAGCGATTGCCACATTGTTTATGTGGAAACCTGTCGCGATCACTTTTATTATAGTGTTGCCGACTATCTCCTGTAGAGTACGCGGGGAGTCTGGGTACTGAGTACGCCGATTCATCATCATCATCAGCCTTATAATGTTCCCACTGAAAAACACAGGCATCATCTCTGTGAGAGAGTTAATGGGCGTTAATCCACCACGCGGACCCAGTGCGGGTTGGTGGATGTCATAAGTCTTCGAATTTTTGATTCAAGGACCGGCCGGTTTCCTCACGATGTTTTCCTTCAACGTTTTAAGAGCAGAATAGTGGGTGTACTATTATAGGTACTCTGAATAACATTTTGGGTAAATTGGCGTGATTACCTACAAATAAATAGACAATTGTATATATCTTCATTTTAGTTTTAGAATTTGAACTTTGAGTATTTAATCAAATCCTACACAAATACCCATCGAACAAAGTTTATTGAAATGTGTTAAATAGTTATTAGTCAATTAACGCCTCCTCCAATTAGTTATTTGTTGGCATTTGTTTAACAACAAAAGGTTTTGTTTACCCAGTTGTTAAATTGTCTGAATTTACATAAACCGGTCTATTAGAGTTGGCGGACACGATTTTTACGACGGACCGTCGAATCGAGTTTTGTTTACTAACAAGCTTTGAATCGATTTGTTTATTTATTATATTGTAGGCATACACAATCGAGTAGTGAAACGATTGATGATCAAGTTTGTAAACGTCATTTATAAACAATGTAATGTTCTAATAGTGTTTAGATCATGCTTATCTGAGTTTAGGCAGGACAATGCGGATTGAGAATATCAGCCAATGATGAAATTAAATATGATTAAAAAATAGTTCCTCGGGGATATTAAGAGGTGTGCAAAAACTGGCCAAGTGCAAGTCAGACTCGCGCACGAAGAGTTCCATACCAGTATCGCAAAAAACGATAAAAAAGACACGTTTGTTGTATGGGAGCCCCACTTAAATATTTATTTTATTTTGTTTTTAGTATTTGTTGTTATAGCGGCAACAGAAATACATCATCTGTGAAAATTTCAAGTGTCTAGCTATCACGGTTCATGAGATACAGCCTGGTGACAGACGGACAGACAGACGGAACGCGGAGTCCCATTTTTACCCTTTGGGTACGGAACCCTAAAAAGGTTTTTACTGATAGCTTTGATTTTGCAACTACTTGAGAATTAGCTACCTACCTTTTTCCGCATTTCATGACAAATACAAATATAAGACAATAAAGAAATGTCTTAATTATCACAAGTATAGACATTATTTATATCAATAACTATGTATATTCTAGCTACTCCTTTATATAAAGTCTCCTTTCTATAGGCATACAACGGTATTTTCAAATCTTTGATTGCCAAATAAGGAGTTGAACAAAAAACAAATGAACTCCGGTTCAATTGGACCTAACACTCGCTGCCGGGCGGTTATTGTCGATTGGTTGCGAATAACGGTTCTACAACTACCCACAGAATGTGGTGTAATTATATTTTTTTATAAGAGAGCTTGTGTGGTTCTATTTCTAGAACATTTGCGGGCAATGATCTTGAGATGGCTGGTATAAGGATGCCTGGTGTATTTTATTTTATTAAGGAAATGTGCATGCATAAACTTATATTCGTCCCTGGTTTATTGTACACCGTAAGTTTTTAAAAAATCGCGTGTGATTGTAAACTGTTTTAATTCGATATGACACGAATATATTGTTTACAATTTTTTTTTTACGTTACAGGTTCGCGTTTGTATCTTATTTAGATATTGTATTTGAAATTATCTGTTTACCGACATAGTTCACAAAATAAATATATTTTATAATATTCCCAGATATTTTTGTTTTTTGTTTGTACCGAATAGGCTCCGAAACTACTGGACCGATTTGAACAATTCTTTCGCCAATAGAAAGCTACATTAATCCTGAGTAACATAGGCTATTTTTAATCCCGATATTAGGTCCTGTGGGGTGGTCCATGGGAGTGAAGCCGCGGGCATCAGCTAGTATAACATAATATTATGTTAATCCGATTCATACATAAACGTGGTTTTATGTATTTTTGTAGATTTATGTATTATTCTCTCTAGACTTAAATATATTATAGGTAAGGCTAGTACACGTAGGTATTACGAAACTAACATATGCAAATAACAATGGGGTCGTAAATATTAACTAAGTGCAGGAAATAATATTTAAACAACATCAAAGCATATAAACCGTGTTAGTTCTTACAACAATAACGGTTTCCACTATTAGTATGACCTTTGACAAAACATTCAAAAATTAAATAAAAGTTTGTGCCATTCTACGCTTTTTGTTCGACCAGAATAAAAAAAGGCATAGAGCCATCTCAATTCTGAACTAATGAACTGACCAAACGTGAAGTTGAAATAGTTTTTCTATTAATTATCTGGCAAGTTTAAATGTTTTTGTAAACAATATTGAGGAATTCCCTGAATTGAGTCATCAAATCTGAAAATAATCGCTGTAAAATTGTATAGAATGGTTATGCTATTACGTATGGGAAAATACAGAATATATTCTTACTGACCACACCAGTAAATAAAGTAATTAACCATTATTTTAATGGAATAGTTAACCATGGTGGCGATCATTTCACTCTGGTCTTGTATATTTTGCTAGCTATTTTACCGCGGCATCGCTCCGGTGACCCACCCAATATGTCCCATTACTTTTTTCTGAATTAAAAGTAGATAGCTTCAAAAATAGTGTAGCTGTCTGTCAGTAAAATATTGTAATACTTCTAGAGGGTATTCGTAACGGGTAATCTTTTACAAACATTCTTTTGGTTAGGTCACGATTAAAATTATTCCATTTTTTTCTAATACACATGTTTACTTTTTGCGGAACGGACCACTTAAATCATTTAAAGTATATTATAATCATGATTGATGAGCGCATCCTTGACGTCGCGAAATAGCTCATAATAGCTCGTTTAAACAAACTATATCTACATAATCTCCTGCTTTGATCGTTTACCGAACTTAAGGTTACACTAGTCGAAAATTCTTCCATACAAACGTAGTCTAGGGATTATTCCACTGTTTGACGATGTACGTTCAAATTAAAAATTGATATCAATTTGGCTCATCATTATCTAGCCCTGTATGGAAGCAAAAAAGAAAATATTTGAAAAAGTTCCACGTCGAAAGTTCCACATTTCGACACTAATTTTAACGCATTTTTGGGCGCAAATAAATACCATAAGAAGACGGAAAATTGCAAAACGGCCTCCATACAGGGATAGATTAGTAGTTCAACAATGCAAATTATTTTATTTAAAACAGATAGATGTAGTCGTTTTTTCATGATATCTAGACTGCCAAAGGTCTGTTTATAAAATTTCGCGCGCTCGGTTTCGTCCTAAATCATTATCCATTTCGCTACAAATTTGCAAAGTGTGTATTCGTACGCGAACTTGCTTCCTACTGCTCATCACAGCATCTATCTCTTCCGCACGTGTTGATATAAAATGCATTTTAACCCCGCGCACAAAATAGTTCGTGCCGTCGACTAGTGTAACCTTAAGAAAAAAAACTGTAAGCCGTAGGCAAAAAACACGATTCCATTCATTGACACAGAGTGGAAAAATCTTTGAAAAACATCGGCCAGTTTTATGGAAGCCCCACTTAAATATTTATTTTATTCAGTTTTTAGTATTTGTTGTTATAGCGGCTACAGGAATACATCATCTGTGAAAATTTCAACTGTCTAGTTATCACGGTTCATGAGATACAGACTGATGACAGACAGACAGACGGACAGTGGAGTCTTAGTAATAGGGTCCCATTTTTACCCTTTGGGTACGGATCCCTAAAAATGGACTCATCCTTATAAATGATATTTTTTTTCTAAATTGGTTAATATAACACTTTCCATTTAAACATGTGTGTATGTATTTTTTTGCCAATTATTCAACAACCGCAACACACTAGGTTATGGGGTTTCCTCAGACTGTTTTAAACTCTACACAATTAATGTAATGGACAGATCTTAAGAGAACTGTGTACGTAGACGCTAATGTCTAAGGTAGTCTTTTGAAGAAAGCATCAAATATAATAAAAGAAAAATAATATAAACTTAGGACTTAAATTTTAATGCTTTTCTTAGTTATTTTATTGTCTCTAACATTGAAAAGTGAAGTGAGTAGACTGACTAGATAGGATACGAAGTCACCTGTGTTTAGAATAAACAGATAAAATTTAAGTGGAACATGCAGTGCAAGCATTTGTCAGTTATCGTGTAGCTCAAACTTAGAACTTTAAGGACGTCAACGATACGTGTCGATCTATAATACTATTTATAAATCATATAATATTTTTTGTCAAATTAAATAATAATAAATAATAGTTATGTATAGAATTGTGAGATTATTGCACAATAATCTATACTGGAAATATAACGTGATAATAATATTTTTATATTTTGCATTATTAACTATTAAATTACTTAACCATTGTTATTGATATAAATTATAAATAAGCATACAACAAATACAATTTACGACTAATATACGACTTGATTTACTACGGATAAAAATACATATTTTAATTACATAATACACTTTTAATTTCCAACTTAAGGGTACACTAGTCGAAAATTCTTCCATACAAACGTAGTCTAGGGATTATTCCACTGTTTCACAATGTACGTTTAAAATAAAAAGTGATATCAATTTGTCTCATCATTATCTAGTCCTGTATGGAAGCAAAAAAGTAAAAAAAGAAATTATTTGAAAGTTATGAGCGTCGAAAGTTCCACATTTCGACACTATTTTTAACGTATTTTTGAGCGCAAATAAATGCCATAAGAAGCCAGAAAATTGCAAAACGGCCACCATACAGGGATAGATTAGTAGTTCAACAAGGCAAATAATTTAATTTTGAGCAGATATGTTTAGTCGTTTTTTCATGATATCCAGACTCCCAAAGGTCTGTTTATAAAATTTCGCGCGCTCGGTTTCGTCCTTAATCATTATCCATTTCGCTACAAATTTGCAAAAGTGTGTATTCGTACGCGAACTAGCTTCCTACTGCTCATCACAGCATCTATCTCTTCTGCACGTGTTGTCGGTTGATAAAAAATGCATTTTAACCCCGCGCACAAAATAGTTCGTGCCGTCGACTAGTGTAACCTTAATAAACAAAATTATTAAAAAATACACCATAGAGTTTATCTACACCCATAAAATGAAAAGATAAGTAATAATTTATAGTTATAATTATATATCTTTTCAATGTCAAATAAAATTATCACATGCATCTCATTGCACAACTAAATGAAGAAAGGCAAATCAAAACTGACCACATACTTGTGTCTGTCAATAAATAAAATTTTAAAGTCCACGAAAAATGCATTAACCGACCCAATGATTAACCGTTCACCTTACCACAAATTACTATCAACAAACATGATTACCATAGAGCATAGAAGTTTAGTGATGTGATTTGACAGTTCTCTTATACCTTCGGAATAATGTCGAAATATCCGGTCGATTGTAATTAAAAGGAGAGTTCAATGCTACACCTCATTCAACGCATTGAGGTGCGTCGTAAAAATGTCGCGTCTGTGATTGTTTTACAGTGACACTACAAAGTAAAATATTTAAATGTAAAAATATAAGTGTTATTACGTCAACGGGTAGTGGTCGTAATTTCTGGTTCGTGTCATCTTATTTTTTTTCGTTGTCATTCTTAGGTAATTATATATTCAGACGGAGAATAAAAAGATTCAGACGAAATTATGCTTCACAAAAAAGGTGTTTCGTGAAGCTAATTTCTTATTGGCTACTTACATGTGAAGCTTACGACTTAGGCACTTATTTCTTGCTTAATTTATGTGAAATATGGTCAATTGTATCTCCGCAATCATGGAAACTCATTGCTATTGTTTCGACATTTGAAAGTGCCTTCTATTGCATGACATTTCTATGGCTCCCCTATAAATCTACATACATTAAGTTACACAAATTCGTTAAGAGACGTAAGACGTTCGTGTAAGAAGTAGTATTGGCTCGCAAAAACTAATGCAATTTTCCGAAAGCAGAAATACTTTGTTAAAAAAACTAGACTGTAATCAAAACAACATTAAAGTATCAAATCGAATTGTTCCAAGTAAATTCTAACAATCAGCAAACTTTTCTCATCGCACATCAATCGTGCGCACGGCTATCATAGATCATTGATCGATACGCACCCGTAGATCACGGCGACCTTGACTCTGATTGGCGGTAACCTGTTCGGAGTTGATCGGAACACTTCGTGACTGCTCGTAGGTCATGAGACCGTTACTGATCATAATATTACGACAAAAAAATACACTTTGACTAAATTAATGACTTTAATGGCTATTTTTAATGTTCAGTTTATAAATAATCAAATTAGTTTTGCTATTAAAAAAGGTTAAATATAAAGTATATTTTTTTCCGATGATAACTTTCGGGATGTAGAGTTTCAAAAAAATTTTTACTGAGTTAAGTCACCTTCAAAATTTTCTAGAATATTTATTTCGACACTTGTTCACACAGTTTACGGTGTCTGGGCAAATTAATATAAAGCTGTATAAAATATATCGAATAATAAGCAGTTATTAATGAAAAGAATAAAATTCTCTTTATAAATCTTGTGACAGACTGCTTGGAGCCATTTGTCGGCTACTGAGCAAGCACTGGTCTGCCCTACGCACATATTGAATTACATTATGTTTTAATTACACATATCATTGGGCTTATAATTTGCATTCTGTTCATACATATATTTTAACCCGTCTATCAATCATGCGTTATTGTCAATAAAAATGATTAAACTAATATATTTAACTTTTGTAATTATCAAATCAGCGGATACATTTATTATTAGAGGCTATTGCAACCTATGAGTTTTTGGTAGGAGTAAGAAATTAATTTATATCGCTTATTAATGATACGGTTCTATTTTGTGTAGATATCATCAAATAATTTCTTTTTCGGGTTAGCTTTATATTTGTGTGTGCAAAATACCCTTACAGCTCGAATCATTGACCATGACATTTTCCTTAAAATGACGCAAGACGCACTCGAAAACTTGTCAATATCAAAAACACGAATTATTATTATTTGGCGCTCTGATTTCCACACTTTTCATAATGATTGTACTTTTATAAGTTACTTCACGTGCCCTAAATCATGACGACTGGTCCTTATGTTTTTTAATTTGCTTAATTTTCTTGTTCATTCATAATATAATTTTGTTGTTGCATGAGTTCATTCACTGAACCTACTGATTCAAGATAATATTTTATTTATTCATACTTATAATATTATAAATGCGAAAGTAACTCTGTCTTTCTGTCTGTTACCTTTTCACTCTTAAACCGCTGAGCCGATTTAGAAGAAATTTGGTATGGAGATAGTTTGAAGCCCTAGGAAGGACAAAGGATAGCTTTTATCTCGGAAATCGTTCTTAAGGGTGTGGAAAAGGGGGTGGAAGTTTGTATAGTGAATTAATAATTTCTCAAGTGAGTACCTACAATATTATTGCGCGATATAAAAATATTAAATACAGACGAAGTCGCGGGCAATAGCTAGTCTCAATATGTAGATCATTCATGTGTTCCTACTAACTGTAAATACTAGGCGGCTAACATTTAATTTGAAAATTATTGCAATTAGTATTCAAGCATTAAAATAGATCTAGATAACAAGTTCATGATATTCTAGGGGTCTATGTATGTTTATCAACAGTTACTACTTATACACTAACATGTTGAAATGCATCAAGTGGGCGTGTAATAATATGTACAACATGTTTTTTAAGCATAGTTACGTGCTGTATAATAACTTATTTCAACAAGATGGCTTCCGCGGTCGCAAGATGGCCGAGATCCACGTCTATTACCTACCATCTCCTATTGCTGCTCAATAAAAATTACCGATATGATGCAACTCATTGTGCATTTCCGTGCTAACACACTTTTTCGGGGTTCGCCGAATTACATGATACGTCTGATGAGTTAGACAGATAATGTTACGTTATTTTAGCGAAGGTTACTGAAGTAATATTTTTCTTTGCGTCTAATAAACATTACCGTTGATTTTTATTAAAACCTTATTCGAATAAACAAAAGTCCTTCTCCTGTCGTAGTTGCCATCAAAGATACATTATAAAAACGAGTAAAAGTACGAGAATAGCCGAACATTGAACCGCAGACCTCCTCGCGACCCGCAGTGTGCCATCAATCAACATATTTTACGCTTCGTCGGCTTCAAAAGCGAATTATACACGTCATGTCAGATCATTTGGCAGAGACAACCCTGACTTTCTACTTGATTCTATTCAGTGTTGTTTGTTGCATTTAGCAGCCTTTTATGGTACATAAAGGAATATTAACGATGTTATAAGAGTATCATTTAACACTTGACACGTATGGTCTTGACTTTGAAAGTTTAATTGCATGTTTAGGAGTTTGACCGCGACTCTACGAATACTTAGAAGAGGTTAAAAATTATAGGTGATGAAGATGATCATTACCCGGGAATTAGGACAAAACAGAAGTGATATTGAGAGACAAACACCTCAATAAATTTTTAAAGTTTATTTTTATTTGTTTATTCTTCTATTTCAACTTACTTTAAAATTTTGAAATTTTGATGGATAGATGTGTGTGTGGATGTACCTATGTTTGTAACTCAATCACGCCAGAACGGCTGAACGGATCTGGATGAAATTTGTCACAGTGATCGATTATAGTCAGCTAAAGCACATAAAATATTTTTTATCGCGGGACTATATTCCCTCGGTATAACTTTCGGGTGAGCCCGCTGTCAAATGCTAGTCATTATATACGTTGATGAAACAAATGGCACAAAGTGATAAGTAACTTGGCATTGGGCTGGCATATCGATGCATATAACATGTCATCAATCAGGAACGAAAGTGGTCCATCATAGGTACAAAATGGTACAGTTGAAGGCGATTGCGCTTTCATCAGAAATGAAAAAATATATTTTCAATAACGTTTGCGGTCATCGAGACATATCTTTTGAATTATTACTTTGGCAATACTAGGAATACAAGATATAAAAGATCGCTACCTAACATCAGAAAATAATTTAGTTTTAAATCGCTTCAGGCATGTTTATTGGCAAGAGCTTAAAGTGCAATATGTATGATTAAATATGGTAATTTGTACGAGATGAATGGGCATTGGGTAGGTTGTAACAGGCTGTATGCGGGACAAAAGTAACACGTGCAAAACAGGCTCGATGTGTGTAGTAGCCTTCGATCGTAAAAGTTCGTCAGATCAAAATGTTCAAGCTTTAATGGAACTTGATTTACTTGGCCAAATATTGTGAGAGATACGATAAGCATATACAGTGTGGAGACCACGATATACGACAATACTGGCGATACTAGTGCATACGAGTAGTTTAAAACTATCGAATAAATCTTGAATCAAAAATCTAAGCGTTATGCTTAGACAGTCAAACTACCTATCAACGGCCATATACTGGCGATACTAGTGCATGCGAGTAGTTTGAAACTATCGAATAAATATTGAATAAAAAGTCTAAGCGTTATGCTAGACAGTCAAACTAGTATCAACGGCCATATAGTGTGAGATACTAGTGCATGCGAGTAGTTTGAAACTATCGAATAAAAAGTCTAAGCGTTATGCTAGACAGTCAAACTAGTATCAACGACCATATAGTGTGAGATACTAGTGCATGCGAGTAGTTTGAAACTATCGAATAAATCTTGAATAAAAATCTAAGCGTTATGCTTAGACAGTCAAACTACCTATCAACGGCCATATACTGGCGATACTAGTGCATGCGAGTAGATTGAAACTATCGAATAAATCTTGAATAAAAAGTCTAAGCGTTATGCTTAGACAGTCAAACTAGTATCAACGGCCAATAGTGTGAGATACTAGTGCATGCGAGTAGTTTAAAACTATCGAATAAATCTTGAATAAAAAATCTAAGCGTTATGCTTAGACAGTCAAACTACCTATCAACGGCCATATACTGGCGATACTAGTGCATGCGAGTAGTTTGAAACTATAGAATAAATCTTGAATAAAAAGTCTAAGCGTTATGCTTAGACAGTCAAACTACCTATCAACGGCCAGATAGTATGAGATACTAGTGCATGCGAGTAGTTTGAAACTATCGAATAAATCTTGAATAAAAAATCTAAGCATTATGCTTCGATAGTAAACTACCTATATTGACTAAACTTTTGGATATATTTTTAAATGCAGACTGGGAATGTTAATCGATACTCGTATATGAAGTTGAAATTACTGTCGTATCGTCGTCGCCATACTGTTTAAATATATAGACATTCAATCGCAGTACTATTAAAATTTTATGATAGACGTATATACAAATAAAGTTTACCAATAATTATGTCCATGTATGTTATTGCAAACAGTTTTTCCGACAAATAATCATTTTGTCATATCATTATATATATTTAAATCGTTTGTTTTTTAGGGTTCCGTACCCAAAGGGTAAAAGCGGGACCCTATTACTAAGACTCCACGATCCGTCTGTCTGTCTGTCCGTCTGTCACCAGGCTGTATCTCATTAACTGTGATAGCTAGACAGTTGAAATTTTCACAGATGATGTATTTTAAAATATAAAAAATGCTAAAAACTGAATAAAATAAATATTTTAGTGGGGCTCCCATACAAACGTGATTTTTTTTGCCGTTTTTTACTATAATGGTACGTAACCCTTCGTGCGCGAGTCCGACTCGCACTTGGCCGGTTTTTTTTTGTGAATCGGTGCTGTAATTATGTTTTAATGAAGCGGAAGGGTATATACATCATTATAATAGCTATATATACTATTATTGTATGCTAATGATCCTTGTGTAAATGATCAATCACAAAATCCCATCATCGGCACCAAACAGGGGCGTAGCTACCGCCGTATCTGCTGTATCAATTATACCCCCGACGTGCGTAAGCAAAAATTAATAAAAACTACCCATATTTTTTTCGCTTTTCGGATCTGTCACTATTGTCCATAGAGGCAGAAACTATAGAAAAACTAAAGTCATCATCATCTATAAATGATTTAATAATTCAGTTTGCCGAAAAAAAGGCAAGGAGAGTGTATATTTCATTTCAATAATTTGTAAAAATTAAAAAGTGACAGATAACTAAACTATAACTATGATGAATAAATATTTCTTCTAATTTTATGCAAAAATTTATTTTGCTTCTGTGGGAAATCTTTACCCTTCATAAGGACCCCCAAATAAATTTTTATACGGGGCCCCGCCAAGGCACGCTAAGCCAATGGCACCAAAGCTGGAAAATCCATTTATGTCACATTGAACTCACTATAAATAGCCGTCAATACGCAGTAAGTTTCTATGCATTAATTATTCTATTTATACTCGATTGAGGTGAGAGCAGTTGACGTAACTGCGACAAGTAAGCTTGCACTTGACACACTTGTGGCTGCGGCCAGTTGAACGGACGGAACGGAACTCTTCCTACCTTCACTGGCCGAGTGTGAATCCGGCTTTAGGTTGCAAGGGGTCAGTTTGTAAACCTATTATAGTGGGACGGGTAGATGAATCAACATCAGCCTTAGTTAAGCGACTCATTTCTGAGTAGGCACTTGTTAAGTAGCACCAATTTATCAAACCCCCTCCCGACTGCCGAAGGAGGGTAATGTGTTTATCAGTCTATGTATGTATGTACATCTAGTTTTGGTCAGCCAGCTTTCGAATATGTGCCTATGCTCCGACTGCACAGCATAATTTTCTTCTTGTTTACGTCTTTCTAGTTCGCTTCTTAAGCAGTCGTTTTTTTTTACTTTTTGAATTAACATTTTTATTAATTTAAATTTGAGTATTTGTCAAATTCTAATTTATCCTGAAGTCCTGTCAAACATTGCCATTAAAGTAAAATGTGAGAGATTAAATTCTTAACTCGAAAATCGTGTGTTAGTATCATTCAAACAGCAGATAGGTGCCTGGGTTCGCGGTGAGTGCTAACGCGTGCCCGTGTTCCCGCCATAAGCGGCACTGGAGGACAACGTGGAGTTTTAGTGGGTTAGAGTCCCACATAACTGCACTATCGCCCCGTGGTAGTGCAGTATGCATGAGCATTTATCCACGCAAAAAAAAAGAAAAAAGAAAGGTGCCTATTCGTACATTTGATATACCATTGATCAATGTTCTTCATTCCCTTCTGACTGATCACTCTCCTGTACTTTCCTGTATTGGACTAGAATATTCAATTAAACCATTAAAACAAATAAACATTAATAAAGTAAATTATGAAGCAATTCTTGCAGACCTAAATTCAGTAAATTTTAATGATATTATGGAATCACAAGATGCGCATTCATCTTCAGCGCAGTTACTCAACATCCTTAACAAAACAATTATGAACAACACTCTAAAACTACTAACAACTAGAAGATTACGCTGCATCAAACCGTGGATTACGCCAGGCTTAGTTCGTTGCATTAGAAACCGTGATCGCATGCACCTAAGATCTAAAATTGAACCCAATAACGAAATTCTCGCTATTACGTACTGTAGATATAAAACCTATTGCAATGACTTGTTAAAACGTCTGAAACGGAATTTTCTTGCAAATGAGCTTAATAAAAATGCCAAAAACCCTAAAATGACATGGAAAATAATCAACAACATCACAAACAGAGACACTAAAAAACCACCGCCATTAGATCTATTAAAAACAGAAAATACCCCAGAATTAGCTTTACAAGGAATAAACCTTTATTTTACTAACATAGCAAAACAATTAGCATCAAAGATAATTCCATGTACTGATCAAATCGAAGAGTCTTCTAGTCCGCCGGTTAACTCTATGGTTATGTTGGAGGCAACTGAGGAAGAAGTTGAGTCTATAATTGTTAACTTAAAAACTGATAGCGCAGTGGGTTGGGATGGAATTTCCACAAAAATAATTAAAATGACAAAAAATATTATTGTACCACTTTTAACTCGTATTGCAAACCTCTCAATACAGACTGGTGTGTTTCCTAATGTGTTTAAAATCTCTGTTGTCCATCCAATTCACAAGGCAGGGAGCAGAGACTGTGTCAGTAATTACCGCCCTATTTCGGTGTTACCAGTGCTGTCTAAGATCTTTGAAAAGATTCTTAATAAAAGACTACTCTTGTACCTAGAAAAACAAAAAAATTTAGCCCAAAATCAGTTTGGATTCAGAGTTCGCCGGTCGACAGCGCAGGCAGTCACTGAACTTACTAACCACGTAGCTAATCATATTGATAGCAAAAATAAATGCATAGGAGTATTCTTAGACCTGGCTAAGGCTTTTGACATCGTCTCTGTTCCCATACTAATCAGCAAAATGGAAAAAATTGGTATAAGGGGCAAGGTATTGGATTTGTTTAAAGATTATTTAAATAATAGATCACAGAGAGTTACAATAGATGGTCTTTATAGCCCTGACGCGCAAGTGTCATTTGGCGTGCCACAAGGTAGCGTTCTTGGCCCGACCCTTTTTCTAATTTATATAAATTGTTTATGTAGCTTAACGCTACAAAACTGTAAAATATTTACATTTGCTGATGACACGGCCTTAATATTTCATGGTAGTACATGGGATGAAGTAAGATATTATGCAGAAATAGGTCTTCACAAAACAGCGAAATGGCTCAGTCAAAATTTACTTACGCTTAATATATCTAAAACAAAATTCATAACTTTTGCTAATACGGAACAATCACTTAAAACGGCACAAAACATTCTTGTCAAACATTCTTGTCAAAGTGGGGACCATCAATACACATGCAACTGTGGCTATCTGGAAAGGGTTAAAACAGTTAAATATCTTGGTATTCTCCTTGATGAAAAATTCACGTGGTGTCCATATATCGATCTACTAGCAGGGAGAACAAGAAAGTTGATATACATTTTTAAGAAACTTAGACACGTGGCTGATCCTGTTCTTCGCAAAACTGTTTATTTTGCACTCGCACAATCTATTCTAGCATACTGCATCACGTCATGGGGTGGAGCACGTAAAACCCATCTTATTAAACTTGAGCGTGCAAAGCGAGCCTTACTTAAGGTTATGAATTTTAGGCCTTTTAGGTATCCCACAGTCGATTTGTACTCTGAGTGTGATGTTTTAACAGTTAGACAGTTATTCGTTAGAGAAACTGTAATGGCACAACATCAAAAGCTGAAATTTGGTGATAAAACCGCAATGACCTCGAGACGCTTTGATAGGGTGTGTCCTACGGTTGCGTATAAAACAGCATTTATCGAAAAATTTCAGTGTTATCTTGGGCCAATGCTGTATAACAAATTGAATAAAATTATAAAAATGTATCCATTAAATCAACACTCATGCAAGAAGGTCTTAATATCCTGGCTGAAATCTCAAAGCTATGACAGCGTCGAAAACCTATTTTCAATTTTAAAATAATCCATAAAACCCGGCAGACCAAAATTGTTATAATAAGTTACAAAGTCAATAAAAAAAAAAATATATATATACATAAACATACTCTTATAACAAAACAAGAAAACAGGAAAATTATTAAATAAAATAATCAATGTCATGTTTAAAAAAATTGCCTAACTTCGTACTTTTTGTTGTTTCTGCTATTTTTAGTCGGAGGTAGGGTACATAGAAGACAAGAATAAGTAAACACTCATACTTTGCTTTTAATAATACTTGATGGTAACAAATCTACCCACATTGTACACTGAGCATAATTATGAATTTCTCATTAGTATAATGTTTGTATTGTAATGTATAATCGTACTATAAGCACCTACTCATCTCTGATTGTAACAACATTGGAAGCAACTAACGTCTAAGATACAGGCTCGGCCTAGTTTAAACGTTAGGGTTCATCTTGATTTTATAACGTAATGTACCTACTTGTGATAATATTATGATAAGTGTGAAATGTATTTGCTCTTTTTTTCAATAAAGATAAAGAAAGATAAAGAATATATAATTGGGGCAAAAAACTGAATAGAATCTAGGTCAGTTAAAATCTAATTTGGACGAAAAATAGATTAGTTACTAGAAAATACTATCCATCATCAATCTTCTTTAAACAAAAAGTTCATTACTTAAAATAAACATATGAAGATACATCAGCCGTCAGCCGACTTTCACGCTGCAGTCTAGTCAATGGGGCTTCGAGGCGAGTGATGCGAAGTGTAATTACAATCGGACAAGCCACTACTGGAGGAAAGTTACTTTTATTAAAGAACGCACCTATTTTAGACCAAGTGAAAGTTTAGTTTTGCTACTGCGACACTTTCTCTGTAAAATGTAATCGATCAATTTGCGAATTGTGGTCTTGTTTATTTTTATTTGACGACGATTCAATTCAGGTGATAGCGGGCAATTACTGAATCGGACGTGGAATGCTCTAGTACAGGAGTCACCGATTACTTTCATTTGCGTTATTTTTTAAATTATGTGACCGATGCGTTCCGTAAGGTTTATAGTAAAATAGCCTTGCCTTGAACTATACGACCGATGTTTGGACTAGAGTTGGTGTCATTAAATAGTGGAGATGTTCATCGGTAAGTCTCTTTCCGACCGCGACGAGTGAGGATCTCGCTCTCCGCGCCTGTCCGTTGTCGAATCGACGGCTTTAAGATTACACTAGTCGACCACACGAACTATTTTGTGCGCGGGGTTAAAATGCCTGCTATCTCATCCGACAACTCGTGCGAAAGAGATAGATGCTGTGATGAGCAGTAAGAACCTAGTTTGCGTACGAATTAGCACTTTTGCAAGTTTGTAGCGAAATGGATGATGATTTAGGACGAAAACGAGCGCGCGAAATTTTATAAACAGACCTTTGGGAGTCTAGATATCATGAAAAAACGACTAAATGTATATTTTCAAAATAAAAATATTTGCATTGTTGATTTACTAATCTATCCCTGTATGGAGACCGTTTTGCAATTTTCTTTCTTCATAAGGTATTTATTGCCGCCCAAAGATGCGTTAAAATTAATGTTGAAATATGGAACTTTCGACGCTCATAACTTTCAAATATTTTTCATTTTAACTTTTTTTTCCATACAGGGCTAGATAATGATGAGACTTGATATCATTTTTTTATTATTTTAAACGTTCATCGTTAAACAGTGGAGTAATTCCTAGACTACGTTTGAATGGATGTAGACAAAACACGGAATAAATTATTAAATTCCGTACTCAAGTAACACAAGGAAATTTATTATAGGTATTGTAATGCTTACATAAGGTCCACAAAAAATAGGTCGGCAGTCCGCGGCCGGACCGCGGTCCGCCATTTTTTGACCCTTGCTCTAGTAGTTCAAACTGAATGAGTAGGTAATCGTGTATTCCTAACAATACCTATTATGAATACGAATTTAAACCTAAACTAAATCTAACATAATAAAGAGGTAACATAGTTTATTTTTATGTTGATACTTTCTATGGAGGTAATCTTGGGTAGTGCTGATCCCAATACAAAAGTTTTTTTTACAGATAGACTATAGCGAAACTTGATAACAGTTCCTCCTTAGTATATTAAATATCATAGTTAGCACATCAAAACACGTGATGATAGACTTAACAAAGCTGCACTGCAACCAATGAGGAAGGAAAATCTATGGAGACGGCCTATTCTACTATATGAAGAATAGTTATACACATATCTATCAAATCGACACACGCATGTCAAAAAGCGTTTTGTCTCTTTTTAACTAACCAAGAACTACATATGAAAAGAGAGACATCTAAATGTTTGTCAAGGACTAAACTTGGTAACACTTTTGTGTGACGTCAAAATCATGCCTATGCGTGGCCGGTCGCCATGTTGATTACCGAGTAAAATTGGTAGTTGTGTGCTGTTTAAGTACGTTTATCTGTGTAGTTGTGCTGTCAAACAGTTGCAAATGGCCTACCTCATTGGCCAATGGGCAGCCATCTTAAGTTCCCGATTTATGTAGGTATCACGCTAATTTCGTAGGTATGGCAAGTCCATAGGTTTATAAATCAGTGACTGCAACATATTCCGCATCAAGTCACGACCGACGCCATCGAATCACCCACAGATTATATCTGCACTACACTTGAATTAAATTTCTTAATCGACTAAAATTAATAAGTCGATCCTTAATCGCCTAGTTATCGAATCGACTCAGTGTCGGTTCAGTCACGACTGTTTTATCCCATGATATCTTGGTCCTGACGTGTCTATGTGTATCGATACAATTGATCATTAATCGTCTATCACAAGTGATGGATTGGCTATTGACAAACGGCTTGCGAATGTACAATAGGAATTGTAGTAAGAGCACACCTAAGTGATTTTAGACTTTATGATGAAAAGTGTAGCGTTGTTTTTGTCTTTGAGTTGCGTCTACGCATGAACAGAGGTGTCGTAGAGGTGGCCTCAGGGATCTAAGACGATCGATTAACATGTAAATTAATATTTATCGATTGTATTGTTTTAGGCGTTGGTATGTATTGTATTTTTCACAATGAATGATGACGATCATCAATTTTCTATTTGGTGTCCATTTATTTCGCTTTATATGTGAAGGTCGTTTCATATGATAGGTCAATATGCGTGTTGATAACTGAGTATGTTGTTTATGAAATTTTTATTTATACTTCATAAAACATAGCTTAGGAGCATAGCAGGAGCTCGTGGCTAAATAATAACAGCAGCACGGGTCGATCATCAAGGTTAAGCAACGCTTGACGAGGACGGTCCGTGGATGGGTGACCATTTCAACATACCGAGTTTCCTCCGTGCCTCGGAAAGCACGTTAAGCCGTTGGTCCCGGCTGTCATTTGAAGATCTTTGACAGTCGTTACGGGTAGTCAGAAGCTTGAGATCTGACACCAGTCTTGCCAAGGGGTACCGTGTTACCCAGTTACTGGGTTGTGGAGGTCAGATAGGCAGTCGCTTCATGTAAAACACTGGTACTCAGCTGATTCCGGTAAGACTGGAAGCCGACCCCAATATAGTTGGGAAAACGGCTAGGCAGATGATGACTTCATAAAACATAGCTTGATCTCTGCGACAGCTGTCAGTATCAATACAGTAACCATAGATTTAGAATTTTGTTTGCTACATACTATATCTATGACAGTAACAATAGCGCTTGACAGGCTACCAGTAACGTTTACGTCAGTTTGACATATGTCGCAGAGAGCCATATGTCAAGCTATCTTTTATGAAGTATAGTTCCTTTTGGTGTTAGGTGGATTCGATCTTAGTAAAGTAAATGCTGCAAACGCGGAGTGTATTCTATATTTTGTACAACTAACAACACAAATAAGGTCAGAATTCTGTCCTTCATACACAAAATCTGTCTGGTAGAGATTGCCCTGTGGCATTAATTCCGCCTATGTTGGGTACACGCATAACGACGACAACATGACATTTATTACTAATTCCTGTCAATAAAATACCTATTACACGAGTGTTAGCCATATAACTAGTAAATAGGTTACATAATAAGAGATAATCTTTGATTTATTAAGAGCAAAACATAAACTAATATCTTGTCTAAGACAGGAAACATTCGCGCTTTCAAAGACATGGTTAGCGGAAACATTAATCTCAGTCATTAGAATTTTATTTAATTATATTATTAACCCTTTAATGTATTCTAACACGAGACTCCGGCTCGTAAATACATAATTATTAATAATCATGATGTTATGTATTTTAATCGTGGTTAATATAATTCGTCATCTGACAGTAAGAGCACTTTGAAATATCGTTTACCAACAAATAAAATTTCATGCTTTACGAATAATGTAAAGTCATGAAATAATATCTGAAAATGCAAGCAATATGATTTCAGCGACAATCTATGTCAAAAACTTGTCATAATTTAAGGAAATTAAACCTTTAATTGCCCTTTGTTCAGTATGCGATTGCAAATACGAACGTTCCTTAAGGCGTATATATATTGCTCAATGTTAACGCAGTACTGGCCGTGCGCCCGCTCTGAGCCAGAATATCTATATTGAACCTCCTTCTAGACAGTTATGTTTGCAAAATATTCTTTGATTTACATAATGCTATATCAGTTATGAAGAAATTCTAGCCATAAATTTTTCTGTGTATAAATATTTTTAAACATCCAAGACGTTTTGGAGGAGTACCCAAAGTGTAGTGAGAAAATGTTGTTAGTTATTTTTTTAAAGCAAAACTATTAGTAACGCGAAAATACTATGTTTCACAAATAATGTACATGAATCAATACTTAAATATATTTTCTAAGGATTATGCTTTAGAAAGTAACCGTTTTACTGCACTAAAGCGATGGAAGGCCCTTAAAACACGGGATTGCCCCTCAGGTCATTGACATCTCTCTTATATATTATTTTTAAAGAAACACTAGACCGTTGCACAGCAATCCAATAAATAAAACGATTGCTAAAGCTTTAATTCTAAGTACAAGCAATGAATTATTTACATCCAATACATGATCATGAGCGTTTAATTAGGCATGTATTAGAGCCGATCGTGTAGTATATAAAGTATATACAGCTAAAATGTTAGCGTGCATTTAAGATAAATCACAGTGCAAAAGATTCACTTACGACGAACGAAAACATGACATTGAATGAGCATTTGATCACGACTCGGTCTTACGTAACGAATGAACCGCTTATTAAAAGTAGAATTTTATGAAATGATTTATTTTGAACAAAATACTAACTCTTTTTATTTTTGTTGAGAATTTAAGTAATGGTAGGGTTATGTTGCCATTATATAATTTGTCGTGCAATTAAACTTTTTTACGATGTTTTTTGCGGATGTAACTAAACTAAACGTAACATAAGTACATACACAGAGTCCACATTCACCAAAGTATTTGTCTATGAACGCAGCCCTTTTACTTTATTCATGAACGTATCCTACGTCGGCGTGACTCGCTGCAACTTCACGGCGGACTTCACTTCACTCAATATATTTGATTTGTCCTAACGAACCGCCATATTTTGTCGCGACACCTTTTACCTATATTTTTCTGTAAAAACAGTTTAAAATTAAACTTATGAACCAGGGTCGATTTTTCATTCTATGCCCACAGTATTGATTTAACCATCAAATAATTGTAAAGTATATACTTACATACATAACATCACCACGCCTGTACCTATTCACAAAAGGGTTGTGAGTGGCGCACCTACAGCACGCCATAAAAAAATACCACTTTAGTATTTAATTCCATTAGGTCATGGGGTGCATCTAACTCTGTAAATTAATTAAAACAAATGAATGCGTTTAATTCCAAGAATGCTTTTCCATTACTGAAATACCGTCATATTTAACAGTTGTGTAATAGATAAGTATCAACTAACTAATATATAGGTATGCTTAGGTACCAAATACATATTTATTTATTAATATTTACCACAAAACTCCACTTTCTTTGTAATAAATATGCATTTAAGTAAAAGGAAAACTCAGATTTAATTTAAAATCTCCGTGTAATTAGTCTGTCGTGATGAAAAAGTGAAACTTGTGTAGTTTTCACCTGCATTTTGCTTGAGATTATTTCCTCGTCGCCATGTTGAGTACAACTAATTAAAAAGCTATTAAGATGTGATCTGTGTTCACCTTACTATCTCGTTAGCAGAACTATGAGAAACTAGTCATGAATGAAATATGTGTGTATAGATGTAGAGCCAGATATTATGTTCATACAGACGGTAGGAGGCTTTCATAGTAACAAAACTAGATTTGAAATCCTGGTAGGTATTCATCATCGTCAGGCTACAGCAGTCACTCACCAGCAGACCAGCAGGCCAGCAGACCTCTCCAATCTCACGCCACTCATCTCGATTCGCGACAATTCTCATCCAGCTGCAAATATCTCATTGCGTATTAGAATTCTTCATCAGTTAGTTTTGAATAAGGCTGGTAAGCGAATGAGTCTCCTAGGCGCAGGCCACATGGATATGGCGTCGAGCGTGGACATGGCACGGGCGGCTTTGTATTCCATTCAAATTTCAAACAAAATGCATGGAAATAAAGCGCAATTTGATCAGGCGCGGGTGCCGAAATGGCGCGTCATAACCACGGCCGAGCAACGACATACCATGTGTCCTAAATTTCGTTTTATTTCCATGCATTTTGTTTGAAATTTGAATGGAATAGCAAGCCGTCTTTGCCATGTCCGCGCCCGACGCCATTTCATTGTGGCCTGCGCCCTAGGGGTTGGATACCCAAAACCAGAAGACTATAGGCTCATATCTCCTAGTCTCGTTGTAAAACTCATGAAAACAGTTTTCAACGAGAGTAGGGTATCTAGGGGACCACTATAGATCCCAATGTGTCGAAATGTCCGAGTTATTTCTCGGTCCCTCCACAAGATAAGATAAGATAGTTTTGAATGTAAATCAACAATAGATACAAATAGAAATCTAAAGGGAGCTTTCTTATTTAAATAGAGTCAACCTACAACTTCAACGATAAAACCATATAAAACAACAAACCATAATTATGAACACATAGGAAAATTCAAGCCGGATAACTTTTCATACGAAATATTCCCAGGTTGTTATGTACCATATAATAAAACAACGATTTACGCACAATAACGTACACAGAATAGCACACAGTTTTACATAACGCAAGGAAATATCACGGAATTGTGTCCAGAGGGTTTCCAAAGTTATCTAACTCCGTTAGGTTGTGTCTCTGAATGCTAAGCATTACCTTTGTGAACTAGAATTAAGCTCATGTGAACCAGTTCGCTTATGTACTTTGTATGTACTGAGTGTTCTTGACGGTAAGTTTGTATGCGCTACATAAGCGGGCAGTTACCTAGTGACTCCACTTTGCGGTACAACTTGTAAATTGTGCATAATAATTTCGACTTATTATCGAGGATTTAGTCTTAAGCGGTTTCGATTTTACGTCACATTATAGAAAATTGAGAAAAATGTGTTTCATGTTATTAAATATACACAGGTTTTACTGTCATTTCTGCAGGAAATCTTATTTTTTAACGAATTAGTTGTCTTTATTATTATGCCAGAAACCCACCCAAAGAAACCATAGAATAAAAATATTAAAGGCCTGAATTTTTCAAGTTCTTCACCCGCGGAATAATTTTCTATTTAACAGCTTTCCCATGCTTGCCCAACTATCATACTTAAGTTTTATTCTACGCATAAAAGTATTCGGTTAGTTGTAAAAATCAGCAATCCTTTTTTAAATCGCTCTACCCTCATCGCTTGCAACACACGCTGAAAGCTCGCGCGACTTAATTCTGCTAATTCATCGGCGCCAGCCGTGTGCGCTTGCGGACCGTACAAGACGCGGCGACACTGACGGATTTATTTGCGGCCAGTACTGTTACTTGAAGCGCTATTTACGAGTATTACATGCAGGCTGAACTTACTGGTTTTTACAAGAGGTCAATTTGCAACTTATAAAAAAGTTAAATTTCAATCAATGTCAAAAATGTAGGTAAATAAAAGTTGTTTTTTACAAATTGAGACTAAGTTCGGATTTAAAAATACGGGTGTTGGCCCTCTTGTGCTTTTTCAAGGTAAAGCTTTTTACCGAAAAGATTTATTGAAAGGTGAGTTAAATCGTAATTTTATTCCTGTTAATAAGCTAATGCTAAAACTATTAATGACGTTAATTTTTAATATAAACATCCACATCGATGTCTCAATAACTTATACAAATTAATTAACATTTTGAATTTAATCTCGACAAATCAATGGATTACATCAACTAATAAAATTAATTGTATTTGAGACTGCAAACGGATACGCAAACATGATAAATTATCGAATGTCTTGTTCGTTCAAATACACGTAATACTAGTAATTGCACTGGCGACAAGCTGGCTAAGAGCTGTGTAACATTAGTATGCCTAATTAGACACACGATTCCAGCCAGTCATGAAATGCTTTCTACAAATCCGAATTCAAATTGCGAATCTAGATTCGCATTTGTTTTATACATAGACTACAATTAAAGACTTTGAATAAAGAACGTACACAAACAAGTTTAAAATATAGAATGCAATCACAACGATTTTGAAAACAGAAAAGAAACAAACGAATACAGAGATGTTGAGTCGACCTCCAGAGTTTCAAAACTAGTCAGCCAGAAACAGTCCGGCAGAATCAACAGTTCCTTAAACCCGAGAGCTACAAGAAAAACTGGTATCTTCACCCGAGATCACATACACGGAATACACTTAAAGACTTATTCGATACTTTTTATACGATTACATCTAATTTACATTCGTTAGCCGTACATATAGGAAGGAATGCACGAGCGCAATGACACGGGAGAAATGTATTATCATAACGGATTGAAGTCGTAAAATTACATATAAATGACTCTTCTTACGTAATAGCTCATGAATATGCATGTAGTTAAAGATTGTACAGTGTAAGTGCTTTCAATTAAGGCTAGATATTGGATTAAGTTGATTATATTGCTGGATAGTATAGGTGCGAGGTAAAACGAGAATGTAAATTTTGATCACATCACATCACATCACTTCATCAGCCTATTAATGTTCCCACTGCTGGGACACAGGCCTCCTCTCTGTGAGAGAGGGAATAGGCCTTAATCCACCACGCGGACCCAGTGCGGTTTGGTGTCATGTCTTCGGATTTTTGGTTCTAGGACATGCCGGTTTCTGCACGATGTTTTCCTTTAACGTTTTGAGAGCAGTGGTGATGGTGATGAATTATTATAATAATATATACACTAGCTGACCCGGCAAACTTTGTTTTGCCATAAAAACTCCACACATTCACCTACCCTACACCTACCCTACACCTACCCTACACCTACCCTACACCTACCCTACCATATTTTTTTATTTTTTTTTGGGATGAAAAATAGATGTTGGCCGATTCTCATAGATACCGGATAAGCACAAAAAATTTCATCAAAATCGGTCAAGCCGTTTCGGAGGAGTATGGCAACGAAAACTGTGACACGAGAATTTTATATATTAGAGATTAAAGATAGGTACATGGGCATTAACGATCAATTTTCATAACTAGTAAAGGAAACAAGAATAACAAAGTACTAGACATAACTACTAAAGCAAAAAAGAATAACAAAATATTTCCAATACGGATTGACTCATAAGCAAATGAAACTATAATAATCAGCAACGAACTATACTATAATCTGCCACCAGTAATAACACTAAGCAAAATTATAAAATATAGGCCAAAGTGAATGTTTCCAGTAATCATCATGCCCTTACACGTAGTCTCAAGCTGAACAAATTGGAGCTCATTACGGCTGTCAGCGCTAACCATAGTGACCTACACGACCTAACTATGCCTAGCCCTCGGACATCCATCCATCAAGCACCGCTTTAGGACTCGTACACGTTCATAATTCAAGGTATTCGAGCATAAATCCTCATTATGCATGCGTAGGAAGATGTATGTGCTACGGGAAAATCTATGTCTTTATGAAAAGAGATTGGATCGTTGATCAACTTGATTTATGTAAAACGAGCAGCGTCGTTTGCATATTGGTTCGCATTCAAACTTCAGCTCTCCTTTAGAGATACCTGTTTTGGATTAAGTTTCGACAAACCCTTCCTTAGTACCTTTTTAACTCCATCAGTATCGTTCTGCCCTTGCACCACGTGACTTTGGGTCGGAGCAATAACTTTTCAATATTCTACTGTCACTCTCCCCTGTTAACCGTTAGTTACACTATCGTTTACTCCCTTTTTTTTGTATCATTCTGTACACTGCCTACAGCACATATCATTTCTCTCTATTATTTATTAGTCTATCGTTTACTCCCTTTTCTTTTGTATCATTCTGTACACTGCCTACAGCACATATCATTTTCTCTCTATTATTTATTAGTCTATCTTCAGTGGTTTAACTTCATATAGTAGCAGACGTACGATTAGCTCAGACCGTATCATTGTCTGCTACTATTTGCAAACATCTCTAGACGAGTAGGCAAATACCCAAATATTTGCTGTTTGGTCGATGCCAAGCCTCATTGAACTCCGTTTACAGTTAAACACATAAGAGGTACAATGTACAAATAACGGTTTAACATTCCTTATCAACTGGGTCGTATTACAGATCGCAAAGTGCATTTACTTTTAAAGACGCCGATTCGATAAATTTGCGGATTTTTTGCGCTCTACTTTTAGAAGTTTCCCACGGTATGTAGGTTTTGTAGCAAGCCTTTAGAATATATATGTTGTTGTTACAGCTGCCTAAGGATCTATATCTTCTAATTTGAATACTTAGGCACCCATATTCCCACTCATTATCAGATATATCTTGAAAAGTAAGTATCACATCCAGTTCCTCTCCATCCCCTAGAGTTATAAACAGATGAATAAGGGTTATATGGCCAACAAATTCTCCTTGACTGCTAATCACAATACTAAAAACATGGAAATCATTACTTCAAGCAGGGCGATTATGGCATTATGTATTTCAAATAATTTCAAAGAGACTGGATAGATCATGTTCCAAAATTTACTTTTGCAGGCGGATTTGATGATTGAGAAAATCTTGTGGGTTGGCAATTTTGTGTTTTAAGTGCAGATGTGTATAAAATGATATTGTATGACCTGGTTCCTATAAATCAGCACCCAATCAAATCGACACGTGAGGTAATTCGTAGGGCTTAGCTTGCTTTATGGTAGCCATAGAGTATAACGCCACCAATGCGTACGATTAGAGTTCCCACGGCATAATGCAAACGAAACCAATAAAAACAACAAATAGTGAATTGGATGGCAACATTCTTACAGATTAAATATTTAAAAAAACATTTGTTTATCTGACAGTAGTTACGAAATGGACATTATTGAAATTGTTTTTGATAATTTGTTTAGAGATAAAACAAAGTTTATTTTTCCATGAACCAATTAAATTAATGTCTTCTCCTTTAACGGAAACCGTGAAGGATCATCGGTTTTAAATGAGTTAGTCCAATAAACAGTTAATATTTAAATGTTGGGTAATATATCGTAAAAGGCGATTACTAACCCAATTTGGTGAGATAGAAGGGAGCCGATTTGTCCGAAGCAATTAAATTGATAAAGTAGTCGACGGTAAAATAAAAAATATCCGCTGTGTGTCGTGTCGCATGTCGGCTTGTATGGAGAACGAGTGTGTGTGATAATGTTGATATTATGCGCGTGTTACCGTTACCGTGTGGTACAAGTTAAAAACCTTTACGGTTTTTTTAACACCATGATTTCGTGCCGTACCGTAACTGTAATATTTTACATAAGATTCAGGATTAAGGATGACTTATAGCTAGTGCTATTGTAGAAATTATTTAGTTTCCGTAGTGTCTCATTTCTTACCACTAGCAATTTGGAAACCTAAAGCATAATCTTAATCAGCCTATAATGTTTCCAGTGTTTCCACTGCTAGGACACAGGACTCTCCTCTCTCTCTCTCTTGTTTTTTTAAATAAAACTGCAGCATTGTAACCTACTAGTTATCTTCTTACGTTACTAGCTTTAGTCTTCTCACATGTAATCCCTAATTGCCGTCAATAAATCTTCAAATTTTTCGCCAAGCCTATGTCTTATTCCGCCGCCATGTTAGGGATTGTAGGCGCCCTTGGTAGCGCGGTGACCGTGCGCACGCATGGTGCGCTTGCGCCGTACGTGGTCAATGCACCGCACGCCGCCCTCGCGCTAAGGTCCTTGTAGACAGGTGTGACGCGACAATGCGAAACGATTTTCTGATATATAGAGTAGCATTTAATTCATTGGCGGTCTTTTATGTATCTAAATTGGTGACAATCTAGGAAGTCAGATTTAAGAGCTATCATCATCATCATTTCAGCCGAAAGACGTCCACTGCTGGACATAGGCTTCCCCCAGGCGTCACCACATTGACCGATCCCGTGCGTCTCGCATCCAGCGCCTTCCCGCAACCTTAACCAGGTCATCGGCCCACCTAGTGGGAGGCCTTCCCTTCCAACGTATCGTCTTCCAGTTCGCGGTCACCATCCCTGAACTTTTCGACCCTATCGGCCATCCGTTCTGCGACCAATGTGCCCTGCCCACTGTCACTTAAGTTTGGCAATTCTTCGGGCTATGTCGGTAACCCTGGTCCTCCTGCGGATCTCCACATTTCTGATTCGATCACGCAAGGAAACTCCGAGCATAGCCCTGTTCATTGCCCTTTGAGTGACTGTAAGCTTTCTGATAAGGCCCATTGTAAGCGACCACGTCTCAGAGCCATATGTCATCACTGGCAACACACACTGGTCATAGACTTTCGTCTTGAGACAATGTGAGACTAAGAGCTATAAAAATACGTTATATAACTTAAACTTGATGCTTACGAATGATACTCGTTGTTATAGTATCCCAGGTAACGTAGTAATTAATTAGAAATATGGTTTTTCGTAGACGCTCATACAAAGTTATCGCGGCATGTAAAATGAGAAACGTCATCGGACTTCTTAGATTGTCACGAATAAACTCGTGAAATAAAAATATCTAAAAAGAAAATCAGATGTTTCCTACATTTTGGCGAAGTTAACAGTTTTGTATATTTGTTGATGCCATATTGTGGTTTATATTTATGAGTACCTACCTACTTTCATGCCCGGAAATATTGCGAATGAACCCTATTACCTCCATCAATCAATAATATATGAAAGATTTATATGAAAACGCATTGTCAAAGCGTTGTTGCAACATTATGTCGCGCCTGTCTGCAGAAACCTATTCACGACCACATGTCGAGTGCTGCCGAATGTGCGCAAAGGGTGTGATAGTGTTGCTATTCACTTACAAGGTAGGTCGATACATAAATATGTTTTATGAGCAAATGCCGAGTAATTGATTTTAAAGGCTTAGGTTAAACTACTAAATATTAAGCGCTGGAACTATTCAAAATATTTCGACAGAATTGAAACGTTCACATATACATACTCGTAGATTGGTACCCCAGGGACTTACTATATGCACCTATGGTTCAAATTTTTGATACAATTTCTTAATTTTATCATCATCATCAATACATTTAATAAATCTGTAGAAAAGTCGTTTTTTACATCGAAAATATTTCCAAAAAAAATAGCCAGTTTGTTAAAGGATAACCAACATAACCCATTTCCAGCATTTTTGGCATTTTTGTCAAAAGTTAGATGAATTTAAAGTGTTCAAGAAGTAAAATTATCACAACAGACGCAATTCAGATACTCGGCCAGTTGAACTCGATATTCGATAGATGGCGCTGTGCATCTGAAGTCATTTTCTGAATGGCGGTGTTAAGATTCTCCGCGAAAGAATGATGATCCTAGAAAAACAATTTGTAGGTAGGTATGTTAGGTAGGCAGGAAGGTAAGTAGGGTTGGGTAGAAAAACAGTTAACGGGAGCAAAGCCGCGGGCCCAGCTAGTTTTAAAATAAATTTCTATTATTACATGTTACGCGTAACTTCAAACATGACGCATAATTTACGATAGGCAATAAAAATAAATTTTCACACATAATGAGGAAACTCAATGGCATATAAACCGTAAAGTATATTTCAATTTAACATCGACAAAAATAAAAGAGGCCATTTTAAAGTTTAACCACCATCAGTTATTAAAAATACGTTTTCAATTAATTAACGTCAATTCGATCACATTAAAAAGAAATATTGATACAAATAAACTATTTAGATCAAGGAAAATGTAATAATGATCTGTTACATACGTACATGTGTATGTCCTAGGTGTGGTATCCGGAATCTGGACATAAATTATATCTCGAGCAATAGACGAAATCTTTTTTTTATTTGAAACGAACCATATAAGGTGGCCATTAATTTTGGATTGCATGTGTCTGTAACAGTGTCAGCTTCTGTCAGCCAATTAATGAATGGCTTTATTCAACTTTTTATTTCGTTTTTGAGAATTTCTCATTCAGATACAGTAACAGTTGTAATGTTACCACTTAATTAATTTCGCCTACTTTTTTAACTTTCGACCTCGACTTTTGACATTAATTAAGTTTTTAACAAATTGTCGTAACTTTTCGGTCGACGATATAATTGAGAAAATTTATCATTAAGTAATTAAGCTACGACTAATAAGTTTGCACATGGTGAGTAGTTGAAAAATCTACAAAGCTTTTTTGTGCTTTTTAATGTGTAATTATTTTTCCTTTCAAATTCTACCTTAAGGAAAACTTTTCCACAATAGATCCTAAACACATGCACCCTTTATTTATAAAAAATAGCAGATAGGTAGTGAATTCACAGATCAGAGATCAGTCATCAGAGATTTTTATAAATAAGGCCAATGAAGTGTATTTGTAGCCCTTGTAGGTACTGGTGTGTAGGTACTGTGGGGGCGTAGCCAGGTTGCTACGTATTAAAAGATTTATTTAGGCAATAACGTGCCTGCTTTCAGGAGACTAATCTAGAAGTGACTTTCAAGGCACAGAGGAGGGCCTTTGTATACACGGCAAAAAGCCTTGCAAGAACATCTTCATTTATTTTATGTTCGATATTCAGTTACCTTTCAAGACGTTGTCTGTTGCCAGTCTTAATATAGGCAAGTAGGTTGCCTTCTTAATTGGTGAGTTCTCATAGTAGGTACTGTATAATGCGAACAATGAGGTGATCCTCATTATCCGTACGCATCTTTTCCGCTAAGGTATCCCCGTCCCACATCCGTACCTAAACCGGTCCCTTTCTTACCGGGACCATGACACGACCGACACGGCCATTACTACCAACATTGAACTTTAAGCTCCCAAGTTGAGTAATTTGTTAATTCTTAATGCACACCTGTCCACCGATGAACGTCGTTTTAATTTCGAAATGCGTTTTTTATGCTTAAAAGCTTTGGTGTATTTTAATTGAATGCAGTTTTCTAGATATCTTGATAAGCTCTACTTTTGATTGAGTTAGAAGGTTCTTCTTCCTTTATTTAGTATTTATTTGTTAAGTATCAACTCATACTATTTTCAAGCGAAGTCTATTTGTTACTTTTTTTTTGCACGGTTTGTGTATTTAGCCAGTGTCAAGTTTAGAAAAGAAGTTCTAGTTTCTTTAGATTTTAGTCGTCCAATTTAGGCCCCAATAAAATGGCGGTAACTTTATTGGAAGCTTCTACGGAGTTTTGTCGACACCATGTACAAACTCTTGTTCTACCGCTGTGTTTCACTTTCCCACACTCGTGCACGATCACTAATATTATTAGAATAAAAAACCACAATTTTTACACTATTAATATTCAATTTAACACAATTATAGGAAAATAAAACAGAGAAGCAACATAGACGCCATCACGTTCCCGCCAAAACTCTATTTGTTACTTATAGGGACTTCTCTTTTTGAATTTGGTCTAATGCACAGATAATATAATACTACAGGTCTAGGGCACAGATAATGTCTAAGGATAGGTAGTGTATGTTTTAGAAAAAAAACTAATAAATTCTGATATTTTGAAGTCTCCATGCATATTCATGATAAAAGTACCATCATTAGTTTACTTTATACAGTGTATTAAATAAGATTACCTTCATTAACTTGTCAACGTCATGGTTGTTATATCGCTTTTACGATATTTATTCAAGCCGATGAACCTATAATTTTGTTTAATACACACATTCGTCAAACGAGTCGGAAAATATATATTTTCAATACAGTTGTTAAACATGGCGTACTTTCAGAGGCTATAATTATGATTCGAAAGTTAAATCTTACGCATAGGCATCTTTCTGTTACGCGGTCGTGACTTTTGTTTACGAGCTCGATCATTATGTTTGCAGTTTAGTTTTAAATTTATAAGTCAATTTAAAAAAGGAAAAATTAATGATTGCGTACGTTTTAGCATTGAATTCTCAATTTTTTTTTAAATAGTTTTTTAGTATGTTTAATTACCAGTTTTAAGTTAATTATTTTCACATCAGCGTTTGTCAAAAATCGAATAGGCTGTATAGGCTGTTTTCTTTGTAAAAAAATATGTCCAGTTGCAAAAACGCGCCATATTGAAAATTTTATTTTTTGTGAATAAACAAATCTAATTCTTTGATTTGTTTTTACTGTTTCTCACAACTGTATTGAAAAACGTCGTGTGATACACGGGTGTGTAGGTTATTGCAAACTCGTGTCATTAAAAACCCTCGCCTTCGGCTCGGGCTTGTTAATGACAGCTCGTTTGCAATAACCTACTTTCCACCCTTGTATCACAATGTACTATTTATCTACATGTACTTGCATAATATTAATATTTTTATTCGCATCTGTTCTTCAACTACACGGGACTAATTAAATGAGTCGTTAGCGACAATAGCGACTTGATTAACAGGAGGGACCGGGTTGAGAGGTTGTCAATATATTCATTTCCCATCACGAGATGTAATGGTAATTGGTATAACCAAAGAAAAAAAGACTATGTGTTTATTAATAATTTTATAACGAGTCTCAGTCTAATAATAAGTTGACATAAGGAGGTGATTTTTAATTAATTGGAAATCTTTCAGAGATTGCATAATATTACTCCTGAATATAAATGAGTTTTACTCTGAGGTGTGACTGTGAGGTCTGAAAAGTGAGAAATAAAATCTAGTGTTATAACATTTACCTATGTACCTACACATGAGTCAACAAATGTAGGCAACAACTATGTTTACCTAATAAAAAAACTAATACCTCAGCAAAATTTTTTTTCATATGACCAATATTTCAGGAGTTGAAAATCACCCCTAAAATATTGCCCTCGGTTTAAAATCACCGTGTATAAACGACATTGACATGAAGAACTAAGGATGGTCAAAAAAAATACATCGAGTCTTCGATATTTAAGTAGTAACGCATATATATAATTTGTTATGTATCTTCAACTACGTCAATCGCTCTCATTAAATGCATATTTCCAAGTTAATGTGTACGTAACTGTTAGCACAAGTGTCTTTTATTATATTTCACACATCATTTAATAACGTTACACATACACAGGTGATAAATTATCTGTTAAAATGGTAAGGACATCAAGTTTTATAACTTCGGAATATTAAGTACTGGCATTTTCCGATATTTTTTTTCTTTTCATTTTTTTTATTTTTCTCTTTATTTTTATAATCTTTTTTTCATTTTTTTTCCTGCTCCAGTGGTCTGACAAGCGGCAATCCAGCATTTGCCGGGATAAATAACCGCTGAAAGATTGTGTAGTTTTCTAGTAGTGAAAGAATTTTCAGAATTAAAAAAAAGATGGATTGTGTGACGAATGATATGGAAGATAAAAAGCTTCTGAAACTAACCTTTGCTTTGGAAGTCGGATTATTTATTTAATACTTCATGCACTTAAACGTACAGAGGCTAACTTGATGCCTTAGGCATTTTCTACCATCAGTTTTTTTTGAAAATGTGTTTTTTTCTCTTTTTAGTTTTGGTACACCATCACTAAAAAGTGAGTTAGTTCTATAGTAAAGTACCTAAAGGATTGACAAAATACCCATAATAACTCAATTTACACATTCATGCTGTTTGTTGTTAAGGAGTTCGGTTATATGTTCCATATTTAGAAAACTGCTGAACCGAATTTGATGAAACTTGTACTATTCCCTAAGTTGAAATATACGTAATCCAATAAAAAAAGAATGATCACGATCCGATAACCAGTTTCGGATAAATGCGGCGGTCAAACATACATACGTACAAACAAACATACATACACTTATGAAATATGGCACACGTGTTTAGAAGCCCAAATAGAAAAACATTAATGTTTTTCTATTTGGGCTTCTAAACACAAAATAATGTTAATATTGTGCAATTGCAACAATATTACATACATACGTATCGAATTGATAACCTCATCAAGCAATAGACAAAAAAAGATTTCATTTTGAATACGAGGCTTATGGCTAATTTGTACCTATAGTGAATGCCACTCTTTATTTTGTATTGTGCGTTTAGTTTGTGCAGAATAAACAATTTTTCTTTCTTTTTTCTTTTTTTCTTTCGTTTTTCCGACTTCAAAAAAGAGGAGGTAATTATTATTTTAGAAGTCGGTAAAAAGGGTCGAGTCAATGATAGTGGAGTCTTTTGCCAGCTGGACCCGCTCGCTATTGGACCCGCGAGTCCACTTGTGTTCCGATTGGAAGAAGGACATTTTAATGTGTTGCGCAGACCATCCTTAATGACATGGGACAAGGGCAGGAAGATGATGACTTGCAGTGATTACCCTAGATACTAATTTATAATATTTAGCTTCTTAGATATATTATTTTTCACTGCAAATGATGCGGTTTCTCTAAATTGTCCGGTTTACCTCATAATTGATTCTCGTCCAAGGTTTTAATGAATCATATCAATAATTAAGTAGTTTTATTTGTGAATTAGAATATATTTGTCAAAGTCAAGGCCGTTGTACCGCTATATTAGCATAGCAGACCGATCTTCATAGCTGGTTTAATTGAATGAATGCCGCGATTATACAATTATTTTGAGCACAGAACAAAAAAAACGCCTTCTTGAGCAATAAATTCGTAGCTTGTACACGACAGTTCAATGTTGCTTACATCATACTTTATGTTTTGAATAAAAATATCGTTCATTTTTTGGACTAACTTTTGCTAGGAGCTTCATTTTCCTTTGCGTCGTCCACAAGGACTTAGAAACCAGCGTCAGGCAACTATGTACCTACTAGATCTGGCATTTTGCTTAACTGAAACTATTTGGTGCAGCTGTGAGGCACACGTGTTTCTCTTATGTTTTATTTGTTGATGTATTATTTTATTTTATTTTTTACTGTTTTTCGTTTCAACGTTCAAATTTGTTATGTGCCTCTGGTTTGTGTCGAATAAATTTATTTTATTTCTTTAATTTTTAGGGTTCCGTACCCGAAGGGTCCAAATGGAGCCCTATTGCTGTCACTCACGTATCCGTCTGTCGTCTGTCACACAATTGTGTTCCGAAGAATTTTTAACTTCCCGTTTATCCATGAACTTGAAATTTTACGTTTTTAATTATTACGTATACTTTGCTCCGATCGCCACCAAACTTTACAGGATTATCCGCTGGGTCAATCTAAAGATTGTCATAAAATATCATTAAAATCGGTCCAGCCGTTTCGGCGAAAAAAAATAATCTATACCAATATTATAAAGAGGAAAGATTTTTATGTTTGTACAGAATAGGCTCCGAAACTGCAGGACCGATTTAAAAAATTCTTTCACCAATAGAAAGCTACATTATTCCTGAGTGACATAGGCTATTTTTTAATCTCGAAAACGGGTCCTGTGGGGTGGTTCACGGGAGCGAAGTCACGGGGAACAGCTAGTATTTAATAAAATAGTATAATATATCAATGTTCTTTTTTAGTATTATTATTTTAATTTTTAATTTAGTTTAAATAAATAAATAAAATATTATACTATAGTATCTTATAAAACGGTTTAGCGTGGTCCGTTTTATGCTCACATACAAGATACTTCATGATTGTGAAGATTGATAGATGTTGCACATATCAGAGTGCCGACTCATGCCTATGACATGGATTGCTTAATTGCACATCTGCACCATAACAACCCATTGTGCTCATTTAACTCATAAAATGCGTGGGAAAATCATAAGCTACGGCTGTTTATATTTTAGAAATACTTTAGTGCACTATAAAATTATTTCCATGTTTTCAAAATAAAGACACGAAGAATCTATGAATGTCATGTTGATATAAAATCTATTAGATTATTTTATGAATAACTTTTATTTAAGAAACATGGGAACATTCTTACATAAACTCACCTATTTTCTATGGCAGAAACTGTAGAAGTCTACCTTCTACGATCCTTCCAGGACAGACTATTCAAGATATTGAACTTAATAAGATTGGCCTGTATAAATCCAAACAAAAATTTTCTTCAAGCAATGGAAACAAGGAAAATAAAAGCTAACATTACCTTTAGAACCGGGATATTTGCCATGTACTGTTTGACCGATTTGTCTCTTCATAAACACCCACTCGCAATAACTTCAGTTTATCCGTGATCATGGTGCTTCCGTTCGTTTGTTGCGAGTTTCCGAAATATCGGAAACTCGCAACAAACAGTAAAAATGTTTTTTTTTTGTATTTTTATGACCTGGTCACATGAACCTTTAAGTCAAGTCTTATTTTATTATTTTAACATTCTGTAGTATGCATTAGAATACGGATGTAACAGATTCTAATGTTTTTTTGAGTATTTGGCAGCAAATTGTATTGAGTCAGCCTTCCCAGTAAGCTTAGCGGAGGTAGTCAATACTACAATAAAATTCTCCGCTGCACTATCCTGAGATCGCTTCTGTCAATGATTTCACATATTGTCCAGTTGCGTAGACAGTTGAGACACAAAACTACACCAATTTTATATCACAATATCCACTAGGAATCAATTTGCAAATAATATTAACAGCCGGTTAAATTCTCAGTAAACATGGTAAATAGCCCGCTTCTAATGTTAATGTTAGTATGCTAGTATTATATTATCTGTGGTGTTAGTGACCATGACAGTTAAAAAATAAAAGCTACTAAACCACTATTAAACAATTTAAATTTCGAACTGCAATAAGATTAACGAAAAAAAAAAAACAAAAATATAAAGCGTAAATAAATAAGACAACCGTAAACTCCACTGGATAAATAGTTTATTTACAAAAATAAAATTAATATACCATTATTTTTGTATATATTTTTTTTTTGTTAATTGTAGCCTCGTACTACCTTGACCTACATAGCAAACCGCTAGATGGCATAATGTGTAAAATGTTAATTGCTAATAGAGATATAGAGTTGACCTGTGACGTCAGAGAGCAGCGGATGATTCACAAAGCCTCGGAGGCTGCGTGTGCGCATCCCGCTCACGAGACCAGCAATTAATAAATGGCTTTGGTATTAAACTGTTAGCCGCTGAACGCTTAGCTCATGGTTGGCAATTATTATGAATGATCTAGACTTTACTATAACGATACTTAGGTACACAGTGAATTGGCCAGAGAATTAGCATTGCCATCCAACGTGGCAATGCTGCCATCAGCGTACTGGGCACTTTTCACGTTGACAGCGATGTGGACGAATTTTTTGACGCCCTATGACCCCTGCCCTTTTATACGCTTTCGTAGTTTTATTTTATTTTTATTTATGTGTATATATAGGTAGTTATTGTTAATTAAGTATTTTATACTATGTAAATTTTAATTAAATGTGGCATAAAATGTATTCATATGTACTTTCTATGTTTTTAAAGGTACACAGTCAATTCAAAGTTATAGACGTCTGCGTAGTTCGCTTTTCGCTGCGCAGTTAGGCACCCAACATCCCCGTAGGCATATTAATTTTCTACTGCGCAGTGACCTAAAGTGTTCCGAGCTGTCATCGTCACTAGATTTGATTCTAGCTGCTATACGACTATATTATCATGACAGGTTTGCAAGATGTGATAGATATCTCTGCACAACCTCATATGTGCTACATTTTAAAGTTAATTTTATTTAATAACAATAAGCCTGCAGCTTCGCTCCGTATTCCTCAGGAACCGTGTCTTATCCCACTTGGTGATCGTTTGGATTTCTGTCAGCAAGTAGCAAGAAACTGACAGATAGATCGAGCTTTTCATTGCCGAACACTGCCTCCTCCTCCTCTCGTCGTGTTCCTCATTACTGAGGGTCGTGATTCCCCCAACGAGAGATCAACGTTTCACTTGTGATGTTCCTCCATCTGTGTCTGTTCTTGGCGTCGCAGAGTGCATCGTGCTGAAGACTTACAGTAGTACCAAACTTTCAAAACATAGGAGTATTGTTTATAAAAACTGTTTTACCCTATTATTACTTTAAGGACTGATTAAGGCGCCGATTCCCTTGAGTAGCTGATTTTAAAATGAGAATCACGTCTAAATGGCTAGTCGTAATTCTTTGAAAAAAATATATGTTATATTAGAGTACTTTCTTAATAATTTCATCTAAGCAAATTTCGAGTTTATTTGTATAACATAGTGTAATTAATTTGTAAAGTTATGTCTAAAACGGACAAAAACACGACCGTCACACCAAAACCGCTGGGCGTATTTTAATGAAATCAACACCATCTCAAAGATAATTTAATTATCTACATTTTGATCTGAGGCTTTTTTTTTTAAAGTCATAGAATAATAAGGAAAGTACAAAAAACTACTGAATTTTAGGTCGCGCGGGTGTGAAACGAGTGCGCGTTTTGTTCCCTCAAGGTCGTTGGCGTTAGTCGTCGTCTTAACAGAATCTTAATTCGAATTGAGAGATTAAATGGGGAATTATTTTTATAAATAACGCTGAAATAGTCTTGTGTAACTGTTTGTTTACCCGAATAAAATATATACATTATTTATTAAACAATAAAACAACGAGCACAGCTTCCAAAAACGTGACAACATATCTACATCTCTACATTGTACCGTTTAATGACAATATAAAGGCACTATTATAAAACAATAAAGGCACTTCACAGCGCTCAGATGTTCGCCGATTACGGAGCAATACATCCAATTACAATTAAAGTTCGTTTGAGCGAATAATTGAGATTTATTAGGTGATAGCCCCATGTATAGTTAAATAGTTTATCTTGGCAGCTGGTGGTATATAAGCCTTATATAGGTATACCATCACATCTTTTATTCCCCGAAGACATGTAAAAGTGTTATTTTTAACAAATTTTCAAAACAAATACCTATCATTTGACTAGGAAGAGGTATCTACCTCGTTCCAATGTAAAGAAAAACCTTCAGAAAATCTATGGAAATAAAGACTCATTTCGAAAATTATGGATTTAGGTCCTATGGCCTTGGCCTTGTTAATTCCCATTAACTGCATCCAAATCTGTAGGGTTGCTACTACGAGTTATGTAAAGGAAAAAAAATATGGAAGTTTTCCCAACTCGGGGATAAAACACTATTTATTTGTGGATATAATATATACCTATATATGTTATAGTAAATCTGTGAAAACCTGGAATTATTTACAATTCGTAGGAAATCTTATTACTTAGGCTTATTTAGGAAATATGTGAAATAATAATTCTAACTTTACTCAATACGCACATTTCCTAGGAAATGCATACATATCCTAGGATTTATATACAATTCCAACATGGTTCAAGGACCCGTAACGGACCGATATCCTGTTTGTAAATATGTTAATTTCCTGTAGCCGTTTAGGAATTTAATTGAATGCCTAGGAAATGTGTGCAATACAATTTATTCCTTAACTATATTCCGATCGATTTTCGTAATTCTATAGATTAACTTGTAAATTTTAATGTACCTAACGTTCAAAAGTGCCGCTTGGTGGCCTACTTGAAATAAAATATCTTTGTCTTGTCTTTTCTTGTCTTGATTTCTTAGAAATTGTATAGAATGCCTGATTTCATACATTTGCTATAAAACATATAAACTTCAGCCTATTGTTTTGTGGACACTGGACCAATGCGGCAACACAAGGAGATAAAAGCAATCTAAAATACCTCAAGAAAAGTAGGATTTATGGGTCTTGTAATAGATAACAATAGGCTGAATTGACTGATCGATACCACCTCGTATACATCAACGTCAACACAGAATCATTCAGCAAGAACGAAGACCGAATGAACGATATAATCACTCTATTGGCTAATTGTTTGATTGGCGGTTGTTATTGGCAGAAAGAAGCGCATTTGCCCTTCCTTTTGAGCTTGATGTATCTTCGTCGGTTGCCCTTTATGATGGCAAGGGTTAATTAATTAAGGGCCATTCAGTGACTTTTCCAACGCTCGCTTTTATTTCAACTTTCCTCTTCTGTAGTGTCTCGTTAATTACAATACCAGGAACCATGCTTGGATGGTCGAAATTCAACACCTTTGATTTATCGCAATACCTATTTTCTGGATTAGATTTTTTTTTTATGTTTATCCCTCTAAATATGCCTTCCCTGACCAAAAAATCAGCATGAGTATAAGCATTACTATTGGCCTAACGGCACTGTTGGCGCATGAATTACGGTAGTGAATACGCCCAGATTTTAGAATAAAATCTTTATAAAATCGAATATTGGTCTTTTGAAAAAAATAAAACTTACAAAATGTTCGTTATCAAATTGTCTATCCATTAGTGTTAGTTAAAAAAATAATTAATGAACACTTTACGAGGAGATACATGCTATCAATAATTATTTCACATTTTTATGGTTTTGTTGGAAGGTGATTAGTGGAACATATACCGCTTTAAAAAAAAAAGTGTACTACAATTTTAGAATCAACATTATGTAGAAATTTAATGTATTTTTATTAATTGATATTTCTTTTTAATTAAAGAGTAGATAGCTCTTAAAAACTGCACAAAAACGACTAGCGCGGCGTTTTGCTCGGGGAGGCGCCTTAAGGGTACACTAGTCGAAAAAAAAACCATACAAACGTAGTCTAGGGATTATTCCACTGTTTGACGATTTACGTTCAAAATAAAAAGTGATATCAATTTGTCTCATCATAATCTAGCCCTGTCTGGAAGCGAAAAAGTAAAAAAAGAAAATATTTGAAAGTTATGAGCGTCGAAAGTTCTACATTTTGACACTAATTTTAACGCATTTTTGGGCGCAAATAAATACCATAAGAAGACGAAAAATTGCAAAACAGCCTCCATACAGGGATAGATTAGTAGTTCAACAATGCATATAATTTTATTTTGAACAGATAGATTTAGTAGTTTATCCATGATATCTAGACTGCCAAAGGTCTGTTTATAAAATTTCGCGCGCTCGGTTTCGTCCTAAATCATTATACTTTACGCTACAAATTTGCAAAAGTGTGTATTCGTACGCGAACTAGCGTCCTCCTGCTCATCACAGCATCTATCTCTTCCGCACGTGTTGTCGGTTGTTATAAAATGCATTTTAACCCCGCGCACAAAATAGTTCGTGCCGTCGGCTAGTGTACCCTTAAGTGGCACCTTCAAGACTCGCCAACATATAATAAGTATGTACGGTGCAATCAATGGATTATAGTTTACATACGATACTTGCGGATTTGCACTCACTCTTAACATTATCAATTTCAGTTATATCACCATTCGGCTCGTGAGTTGTAAATAATATTAGGTAATATACCTGTCGTACGTAGGCAATACATATTCATTAAAGGCCTAGCTTCGATGTTAAGTCCGTTATCTGATTTAATAAACATTAGTTAGTAAAGGTTAAAATCATTTAAGAGAATAGAGCTACACTTAGGTACTACAATACATGATCCATAATATCAACGACGGTTTCTGTTTATATCTAGCATTTTTTTTTCGAACAACGAAATTAATAGGTTTTAAACTGTCATGGTCACTAACACCTAACACTAACATTAACATTAGAAGTACAAACAACAAACAGACAGACAAACAAACAGCAAACAGTAAACATGGTAAATATCCCGCTTCTAATGTTAATGTTTTTGATAAAGTATATCCAAATAAAAAGGCTTTAAGAGGAAACGGGGGCAGAGAGCGCCGACTGAATTTACTAAGTAAAAAGTCATAATTCGAGGTTTGGCTCTCACCTATTTCCTCCTCCAATATTGTACCAATTTAAAAGATATTCCATACACTGAACATACATTCCAAAATTCATGAAATATACTATGTCCCATGTTTTCCTTTTTGATGATACATTATCTTTAGAAGCACTAGAACCCTCAAAAAATGCTCAAAATTTCGCTGACAACAGAGGCTTAATGTACAAATTTGACAAATATAAATGAAAAAAGGAAAACAAAGGGACAAAGTATATATCTTACTTTACCAGTTCATGGAATATCTTTTAAATTGGTTTAATATTGGAGGATAAAAGAGACGAGAGCCAAACCTCGAATTATGTTTTTTTACTATGGAAATTCAGTCGGCGCTCTCTGCCCATATTTCCTCTTAAGTACTGAAATCTGCAGCCCCTGTTCCATAGCATAAACATAATCAGTCTAAAAAGTTTTCATATCTGGAAAATAGGCCTATTGTCTATGAGACATAGTGGGCCGTAATCTACCACGTGGGCCTAGCGTGGTCTGGTAAAATTCACGTTATCCTCAAAACTATATTTAAGTTTTAATTTTGTTTAGTTAACTTTAAGCAACGTTACATCAGTACCTTGCAAAACCTAGGCGAACAAATCTGTAATCCTTATACCTCTCATACTAAATCCGTCCTTCCTCTTGTCTCCAGGCTATCGGCCATGTTTCTGGCGGACACATCAACCCTGCGGTGACGCTGGGCCTGTTCGCCGCCGGTGACGTCAAACTCCTGAAGGCTATCTGCTACATCATCGTCCAGACCCTCGGTGCCGTTGCTGGAGCTGCCTTCATCAGGGTAAGTGGTTAAATGACTACTGACAAATTGTTCTCGTCTTGAAAAAAGTTATGAGTATGAATGTAGACGGTTATTATAAGAGAGGAGAGGAAGGCCAAAGTAAAGATGGATAAACAGACTCCAGATTCACTTGTACTTGGTCGGGAACATCTGAATGAACATTACGATGGATGCCCAGTAGGCACCTAGATAGATGATATTGTGTCAAGAAGAGGGACTAACGAATTGACGGCTAACAGAGAAGTTGCAGAACAGTTGTAAACGACCTTTTGTGCCTATTGGCCTTGTTTGTTCTGTCTCCTGCTTGATATGGAAGGATGTGGAAATTATGTTTTTGTTTGCCTACTCCTCCTTTATTCTTTACTGATTAATTTCGTTGCGGGATCCAAGACAGTTAAATCCATTCGCCGGGATTTCGTCGAGCTTCATTGCCTCGGCGATTTTCTGGTGGTAGCCACTGTTGATTCTGGCTTTCAGGAGTTGCAGTGGTTTAGGTATAGTGCGGTGGGATTGTCACAAAAAAATAACAGGGAAGTATGGAAGGTGAGAAGTCATGTTGCGCCGACCACAAATAAACTAAGAAATGCGTAAAATGAAAACTTTTGAGGAATTCAAGTGATGAAATTGACTTCTAAACTTAAAACTAAAATTTTATTCTATCATTTAGTCTATCGTAATTGAAATAAAATACAATAAATTATGCAGAATTAAATCAAATGTCTATAGATTTAATAGAGCTCGTCTAATGCGCATTTGATTCTTATTATTTCTATAATTAGACAGAAGAAATCACGATCAACTTACATATAATTATTTCATACGCAGATTGATTAAGAAATGATTATTTAATGTTATTAAACGCAGCTGTAAACGCTCTTGACTGTAATGAGTTAATTAGTTTGCGATCATGAGCAGTGCGTATGATTCGATTTGATATTAATAAATACATCTTCAATTAACTTTTAATCGTGTTTATTAGCTCTGAACCGTCTGATTATTTGACAGACCATCTGTTAATCGAGCCAAGTTTTATGTTAATTGAAAATATATAATACGCAAAATTATCTCCAAGGTTGTATAAGTACGTGTATTTTTGTATGCTCGATTTAAAACTGTTTAGTTTTTTTTCTGTCGTTCTTATACCCAAATAAATTCGAAAATTAAAAGCCAAATAAGTAGATTGTTATAAAAACAAGCTGTCAGACACAAAAACATAAAATTTCTTGTAATTATCGGGCACTTAAACGTACGTAGTCATCGTATCGACATTCTAATCGCCGTATGTGTACGCTCGGTAAAAAAAGTGTCTCGTTCACCGTGACACTGATGATCTTAGAATAAAGAACCAAGTGGAGCGACCTTCGGTGTAATCGTGGAACTAATTGAACACTCTGATATAAAGCTTTTCGGATATGAGTACTTGAAAAGGTCACGTGTTTGATATATGGCGTTACACTTCGAGTAAGCTCTTGATTTAGTGATTGACTTTATGACATTGAGTTAAAATAATATAGATAACCGTTTTAATATGCGGATAGAATATTGGTTTAAACTAAACATAAAGTGTGTTACAAACAAATTAATATCTAGGGATCAAACACGAAGGCTAACTTGCGTAACATGACAGGAAGATTTGCAAACACCGCTCAAAAATACTAACGCTTATTACAAAAGATTTTCGATAGAGCCGTCTGTCTTCGATTTTTGAAGTCTGACAGTACTTCTAGTGTCAGTCATCTAGAGATTAGAAGCACGCAAAGTTCAGCATGTGAATGAATGGTAAGTAAAATGTTGGAGGCTTGTTAGCACACTGCTAATTGGTTGGTCGCGAGTAATTTATAACGTTCACACGACAACGGCCTTCCTGCGACATTTCACTGCCCTCGAACCACTGAACAACGATGATCACGTATGGCTAGACACGACTTTAGATTATGTTATGATCAAGCTTAATTCATGTTATAAGTACTTATCTAACATTTTTAAGTAACAAAGGGTGTGTATAAAAAAAAAAAAAAAAAAAAATATAAAAAAATGTATATTGTAACGAAAAACAAACTCGTGTGTGCAAAATTGCAGCTCAATCGAACACCGGGAAATGGGTCAAATTTAAATAGCCAAAATTTAATTTTAAATGAACACGGACACACCGCGTGCACCGGGACAGGTGAAACGAAATAAATCTTACTGTTTAGTTTGTAAAAACACTTTTGGCGTCACTTGTACATACATGGACTTAGCAAAAAGCGGACTAGATTTTCCGAATACGTAATCGGGTGAACGAGATACGAAGACGTCTATAAAACTGGTCAAGTGCGCGATCTATCTTTACAGACAGATTAATTACAACTACAAAAGATAATGTGTTTACATGTTAAAAATTACATTCAGTTATCAAGATACAGTTAACATGAATCGGCCATAAAATTAAATAAAATTCTCATAACTTTACGTTGTCAACGAAAAATCTTAAATTTCTTAAAGAGTGTAGTTTTAATGTCTTTAATGAAATAATCATAAATTAAAATGTCGAGACTCGGGAGAAACGGTTTGTTTCGTGGAAAAACGTTTAATCGGTGATTAAGAGTAAAGTTAATTGATATTTTATGTGTGTTGCAGTTGGCGGTGCCAGAGAAGCAAGTGGGAGGCTTTGGAATGACTCTGCCTGCAACAGATGTCACTGACGGTCAGGTGAGATATTAACATTTTTTTATGGCAATAACTTTTAAACACATCACATAAAGACAGGAAAAGGAAATTCATATTGTTTAACGTCAACATAAGTTTTAGTAGAAGTTCCTAACCAGACGATTAAGCTTGCCTGTTAGGCTTTTGTCAAAGTTCTGTTCATTGAGCCCGTGTAAGTTTTACATAGTAAGATACAGTAGATACTTATAAACATTGATCATTGGCTGCACATTTGCGTTTTACATGCATCATGGGCCCTGTAAGGTTAAATAGGTACTAGACCTTGGAGGCTCACATCTTCAATATAATCTTTTTCGACGACTTATCTGCACTTAATCCTTGTAAGAAGTTTGCTACCCCCATGTGTTTCAACATGAGCTAAATATACCAAACGTTGGACCTAAGAAATGTCCGGCAACATCACGGCAGACCGACGCTAAGATGGCGGAACGCGACACTGGAATCGGAATGGAAAGCAGAAAGGGGAATGTCTTTCTTCTGTAATGGATCAAAATTGTTTTCCTTTTCGCCAAAGTTAGTAGCAGTCCTTGTACGAAACTCACTTATCTAAGATATCCGGTTTTCCCCGCAGGCTGTGCTGATCGAGGCTCTGATCACGTTCATACTGGTGATCGTCGTGCACGGCGTGTGTGACGCGCGTCGCAATGACCTCAAAGGGTCTGCGCCCCTTGCCATCGGACTCAGCATCACGGCCTGCCATGCTGCTTGCGTGAGTATTTTTAGATCTAGATATTATATACTCGTTTAAAGTCTCCGCCGAATAACAAAAATATAAAAGTGATTGATCCGTTTTGTACCCAAAAAGTATAATTACGTAACTTGAAAACATCATTTTTGTTTTATGGAGATATTTTGATAATTTTGATGTCAAATCAAAGGTATAGGTAGAACCGTTTTATCCGTTTTTAAATCATATTAATCGCTCCACGCGTTTATGAGATATTATAACACATTACTGAAAATAATCGTCAAATAAAGGTTATTTTTTGGTATGTGAGTTTCATTATAGTAAGTACCTAACTAAAATAAATACGACTGAACATGGTTTTCACCAAAAGGTTTGAAATTATGCCAGTGCAGTGCAAAGTGAAAGGGTCACGGACGCCCCTTACCGCGATACATTTGTTTTGATCGTGTTAGCGATACTGCCTTTCCTTTTTTTCGTATCGTTTCAAAATATTGGAATACATTGGTAGACAGGTGCTAACGACTTTAATTTTTTTGTTATCTGGCGGTCACTTTATATGATAAAACTTACACCTCTTTTTTCCCCTGTACGGTTAGGTTAGGTAAAAACTACAGAATGCTGCCTGCTACGATCCTTTATTTATATTCAAAGTTTGCTTCGTTTACGCTCATAGATCTGGGTCGTACTAAGTGCGTGTATTCCATTTAGTATACTTGAATAGATATATGTTTATTTGTTTATTTATATATACTTTATTGTACACCACCAAGATAAAAACAATAAAAAATTACGGAATATTAAAATAAAATAAAAAACAAACATACAATAGGCGGCCTTATCGATTATTTGAGACAATTTTGAAATGCTAAATACATTATGTTCCAGACTCAAAGTGATAGTTCATGATGAACTTCAAACTAATCAAAAAAAGGTTCAAGCTCAGTAGTTTTCTGTCTACCGCTTAATAAAATCTCAATGGCATGCGCAACTTTAGTTTATGTATGTAAACCACAACAAGTAGGTATTATTGCACTCTATGTGCTGTAAATCATCTACGTTCAAAGCGAAAGCTCTTAAGACGTTTAAATTCCGCAATGTTAACGCAGTACTGGCCGTGCGCCCGCTCGGCGCTAGAATATCTATATTGAACCTCCTTTTAGACAGTTTTGTTTGCAAAATATTCTTATATTTACATATGCTGTTTCAGTTATGAAGAAATTCTAGCCATTAAATTTTCTGTGTACAAATATTTTAAACATTCAAGTCGTTTTGGAGGGAGAATCCAAAAGTAGCGATAAAATATTGTGCTGTTAATTATTTTATTAAACCGAAATTATTTGTTATAAGAAAAAACCATGTTTCACAAAATGTACATGAAACAATTATCTATATCTATACATATAATAAATCTGTAGAAAAATAATTTCTGTACATCGAAAATAAATCCAAAAAAATAGCCAGTGTGTTAAAGGATAACCAACAGAACACATTTCCAGCATTTTTGGAATTTTTGTCTGTTTGTCTGTTTACTTGTGCACGCATCACGTGAAATGTACGAAACCAATGTAGATAACTTTATACATACAAATTGTGCGTAACTTGAAGAATTACTTAGTTTTTGTTTCATCGCAATCGGTTCCCTCTATCAAAAGTTAGATGAATATAAAGTGTTCAAGAAATAAAATTATCACAGCACACGCAATTCAGTTACTCGGACAGTTGAACTCGCTATTCGATAGATGGCGTTGTGCATTTAAAGTCATTTTCTGAATCGCGGTGTTAAGATTCTACGCGAAGGAATGACACTACAAAAAAAATGGTATGTAGTATAGGTATGTAGGGTAGGCAGGAAGGTAAGTAGGGTAGGGTTGGCAGGCAGACGACGGGAGCGAAGCCGCGGTCACAGCTAGTAAATATATATATTTATACCTTTTAATAATATATACCTTTTGACCAAGCCGTTACTAAAATACTAAGGAGTATGCTTTAGAAAGTTGCCCTTAATCTCTGATTGCAATGAATTCGTGGCATCGAATCAAACGACCCAAGTAATTCGTCTCCTTCGATCCACTAGAACTTGAGTTACATAATTGAATGGCATTTAAAACTTGTGTTCTATCAACAGATTCCCTTCACCGGCTCCAGCATGAACCCCGCTCGTTCCTTCGGACCCGCACTCGTCATGGGCATCTGGACCTCACAATGGGTAAGTAACATTATAATAACTCCTTCGAAATTCAACTCTAAACTAATTAAGATAAGGTAATTTTTTGGTAAAACTTGAGTCCGTCACATTATACGACAGCAATCGATTATGATGGACCTTTACTGCGCAAGGAAAGCTCGTAGGTAATGGTTCTGTCACGATATGTAAGAATCACGTGAGTGTGGCTTAATGGATTCGATCTAGAAATCGCTACGAAGTAGAGGTAGGTAGGACATTCACCCGGGTCGTTTTCTATAGTAAAGACCATAATATGAAGTAATGCGAGTGAGACGTCCATTGACAAAGGCCTCTTCTACAACTTGCCACAGATATTCTGCGTTGCTTAGGTTCATTCAATGATTTCCCCTGACTTTCTTTTGTCCGTCAATTTAATTATATTTAGTAGGTACTAACATCATAAAGATTCAATACAAATTAATGATTTAGTACCAACTAAATAATTTAATGGACAGACTATCCACGACTAGATTATATAGTCTAGTCCATCCTTCTCTTAGATAAATCTTTCTTTCTGAGCCGTCAAAGTTAATGCTTATCCCATTTCTATTACTGATAAAGAACTCTCAAACATACCTAATTACTTATAATAGTCTATGAGATGGCGACCAGCCCCGGTTTCGTACGAAACAAGAAACAAACCCACAAAGCTTCCTAATTTATAGCTCTTTCTATAATTTTTCGATAACCGTAACCGTTCGGTAACCATAATCCGTTGCAATGTTTAGAAGAAGTACGCGGAGAAAAAGACAGGCAGGCAGCGACTTTGTTTAATACTTTTTAGAGATAGAAAAACATTGGTTCTTGTAAATGCGATATCGCTAATTATTGAGCACACTTTCGCTAACCGACGCCGACTACTATATCCTAGCAAACTGGTTTGAATCCCCGTTGAACGCCATTCACGTGAGACTTTCTGCTCACATGTGAACCCGATGCATGAATCATAGCTTGTCTAGCATGTTATTGTAAACAACATGAGTTGATTAAGCACTATTAAGACTTGCAGTCTTCCTTTCTAAGTAATAGGTAGGAACTTTCGTTAAAATGAAAGTAAACTTGCTGATTTGAGCTTGTATTGTTCGTAAAAGTGATTGGATTTCTGTTATATCATCTACAAAATTAAAGATCGGTGCTGGATAGTAGGATGGAGCCAGTGGCTTTGCATTTACTTAAAATATTTAATTTGTAAGAAAGTAAGATAAGTATTGCGGTATCGTATGAAGAAGACCAAATAACCGATGGGTGGACTGTGTGATTAGAAAGGGGGTGACTTCTGGGTTGATATCTAATAGAGATGATTAAAAGTAAAATCTTTATAAGACAAGCTATTAATGGACTAAAAAGAGTGAAATGTAATATCTCTTGTCAATACATATCAAATGAGCCCAAACTCGATGGTGCTGTCTTGTCTGGTTGAAGAGTTGCTATGGCCACCTTCCAGCTCGATCCATGAGACCAGCTACATATACACAGATGCCAGGAAGTGCTTGAAATATTGTTTACTAGTTGCCGGACTCAATGTGCCTACCCAAATTCCGTCTGTTATCGTAGATCTCCTTGTAACAGACTTCCCGCATGTAAAACCAACGTAACTTAGGTTTGGTGTGGTTTGTATGATAAGGTTAGGTTAGGCGCTAGGTAATTCTTAAAGGGCTAGGTTTGTAGTCAGTGGGGTCTTAGGTATCTCATTAGGCACCAGGCTCAATTGGATCAAACATAGCCACACTGTACGCACTGGAATGACGGCCTTACTAAGCCGTAAGTCCCGGTGCGTACATTTGGTCCTTCGAGCCGGATTTTCGAAAGCAAGGTAATATATACTCTGTAGGGACTCCCATTCGGTCCGTTGTGCGTGCGGGTACTGGCTAACAATCTTCCTTCACATGCTACACGAAGCGAGCAGCAAGGTAGTAGAAAAAGATATGCTGCGCTGACTCCAAATAAATTGGAATAGGTGCAATAGAATTTCGATGATATATGCCGCTATCTTATTTGGAATTCAAGATATTTTAAAATAAATACGAAATAACTAGTCATGCTTTAGTTTTGTACAGCCTAAATCAATATAGGATTATTTTAAAGAAATGAAAATGAACGATAATTTTATAAATAATTCGCAAAAATTACCTAGCCTTCTAAGGGTAGGCTCTATGACTATATGCTATACTGGTTTAAGTGCAAATAACTTTACAAGGTTGAACTAGTTAACATGGCACGAGCTAAATAGTTTTTCTACGACTGCAAATAAGGTTGAGACAGGAAAAGTCAAGATACTGGTGGATAACGCCTTTATCTATAGCCCAAAGAATTAGACATGGCCGTACTCACAGATACATGGAAGTTGTCTGTGAATCCAAACTCCCTTCTGCTATTGCGAAATTGCAGATAGAAAAGCCCAAAATTACTGCCCGATCCAGAATCGAATCTAGGACATTGGGCTCAGCAATAGCGTTTCGTGTAGTGCATAATAAAATCAGCAATTAATAAAATAAAGCTTTCGTTAGTCCGTTTTGATCTCAGTGCTTAAGGCGCAGATAACCCTGAGTAGCTGATTTTTAAAATGAGAATCACGTCTAAACGGCTAGTCGTAATTTTTTGGAAAAAAATGTTACGTTATAAGATAAAAAATACCAGCCAAATACCAGCTTGATGCACTTGAGTCAATCGAAAAGCGGGCCAAGAGGCTCATCGGCGATGAGGCACTGGTTAAGTCAAAGCTCTGGAGCTTTGGATGTTCAAGGCTCTGGAGCCTTGAACATCGTCGCCGAGTTGCCTGCTTATCGGTCTTTTATCGATTACATTTCGGGGAGTGTTCGATGGAATTGCATGATCTAATTCGGTATATGGTGGACATCTCACCCATACGCACTAAACGTTTTGAGAATACTTTTATTATGCGTACAGCTAAGGAGTGGAATTCCCTGCCGGAGTCTGTGTTTCCCGACAGCTACAATCTAGGGGTCTTTAAGTCAAGAGTGAATAGGTTACTTCTAGGCAAGCGTGCTCCATCGTCGACCACATCATCGCTTACCATCAGGTGAGATGGTGGTCAAGCGCGAGTCTAAACGAGATAAAAAAAAAAACTTAATAATTTGATCTAAGAAAATTTTGAGTTTTATTCGTATAACATAGTGTAATTAATTTGTAAAGTTATGTCTATAACGGACAAAAACACGACAATCGCACCAAAACCGCTGGGCGTATTTTAATGAAATCGACACCGTCTCAAAGACATTTTAATTATTTACATATTGATCTAAGCCTTTTTTTAAGGCATTAAATAATAAGGAAAGTACAAAAAACTACTAAATTTTGGGTCGCACCGGTGTGAAACGAGTGCGCGTTTTGTTCCCTCAAGGTCGTTGGCGTTAGTGGTCGTCTTAAATGTTCCATTAGATACTTAAGGTTACACTAGTCGAAAATTCTACCATACAAACGTAGTCTAGGGATTATTCCACTGTTTGACGATGTACGTTCAAAATAAAAAGTGATATCAATTTGTCTCATCATTATCTAGCCCTGTATGGAAGCGAAAAAGTAAAAAAAGAAAATGTTTGAAAGTTATAAGCGTCGAAAGTTCCACATTTCGACAATCATTTTAACGCATTTTTGGGCGCAAATAAATACCATAAGAAGACGGAAAATTGCAAAACGGCCTCCATACAGGGATAGATTAGTAGTTCAACAATGCAAATAATTTTATTTTGAACAGATAGATTTAGTCGTTTTTTCATGATATCTAGACTGCCAAAGGTCTGTTTATAAAATTTCGTCCTAAATCATGATCCATTTCGCTACAAATTTGCAAAATTGTGTATTCGTACGCGAACTAGCTTCCTACTGCTCATCACAGCATCTATCTCTTCCGCACGTGTTGTCGGTTGATATAAAATGCTTTTTAACCCCGCGCACAAAATAGTTCGTGCCGTTGACTAGTGTACCCTTAAGAAGAAGATAAGCTAGGTTCACTTACTAGCCTTTACCATTGACCTAAAATGGGTACATTAGTAGGTAGAAGGTACATATTTATTAACAAATTAAATGGCCACAATAATATACTGAGTGCCTATCACGCCGTTACAAGCATTACATCATCACACTATTGAACTGTTTACAAATTAACACTCATTATTTTATTGTAATATTGCATAAGTAAGAATCGGTAGATAGGTTTATTATACTTACATAAATACTATAAATATTTAAATATAGTCTGTGTGCGTCATCGAATTGTGTGATGTATAAATAAGGCCTAAAACTTTAGAGAGCTTTGTGCATAAGTTAAAGTCAAAGTCAAATATATTTATTTCAACTAGGGCACCCAGCGGCACTTTAAAAAAAAAATACAAATAATAAAAATCGATTCTACCGCGTAATAGTAGAGCAACAGCTTTAATTTAGCCTAAGATCCCACTGCTAGGCTTTAATTAAGGAAATTCCGGCTAGATATTGCTAGGCAACCCTGTAATCTATCAAATGGGTATCTTTCATAAAAACAAATTGAATGCAGATTTTTTCAGTGGGTTCACGTACTGATACTACTATTTTGCAACTTATTTGGGTCATCTCATTACTTAATGAAAACAACTCTGCTATTGTCAGTGGTGGCCTTAGCGTGTGGCATGCCATCAAGAATGTCAAGTCATCATACTTCTTTTACGTTGGTCATTGATCTAAGAATTATATCAACATCTGCAAGCAGTCGTGATACCCTATCATTTACCGCTTCACTTACAGGGGAAAGCGAGCGTGAACATTGTACTTAACTATAATAGCCCTTGCACATGCATGCCTATGTTTTTATTACTTCGGTACCATAACTTAAATAAATGGAGGTTGCCATGGTTACTCAACGGCAGGAAGTGAAGGTCTGTCAGAGTTATGTCCATCTTGGCGGAACATTCGGATTACAAACACATATCTACCTATCTACTTACCAATTACAGAACATTCTCTCTAGCATTAAAGGTTATCGTATGTTATTAATCTTTCATAAAATCCTGCTTAGCACCTGCTAAGCAACTGATTAGCAAAATGTCTATAGCAGCGGTTCCCAAAGTTGACTGGAACGCAACCCACCTAACTAAAACTTCCAAATTCAGGACTCACCTCTTTGTTTTCTTAAAGAAAAAGGGGCATAACTATGTTAATAAAATTCTGTTAAAGCAAGAAAAAAAATCTGGTCCAATCGAAAATTTTAATACTAATTGCAATTTTTCTATGAGAAGGATGCATTTGTTTTCTTTTTTTTGTCATTAATTTAAGTTTTACTTACTTTTAATCTCTATGATTTGAATACGCCTAATTTATTTCGGTAATTTAATCTTGATAATATTATACGGGGCGTTCGTATCATCCTATTTTTCAATGCCCACCCAATATTCGCTTGGACCCACCAGTGGGTCGCGATCCATATTTTGGGAAACGCTGCGCTATAGATCTAGAATCTATAGATTACTTGAATTAAGAATCAGGTTAATGGATGCTAATTAATATTATTATTTTATGAATAGGAATAACTGATAGTTAAATCGCCTAAGTACATTAAATCTATTAATCGTCGCAAAAGATTAATTATTGTTATTAATTATATGTTTACGTCATGTTTAAGCCTTTTTCTTAGAATTGATCGTTAAGTGCAGAAGAGCCGTTTACAATAAAAAAGTTTATTTTTATGGATCTCTGAAAACTGAAACTGTCAACGTAACGGGCATTACTTAATATATTACTAGCGGTTCTAGTTTAGCTTAACATTTCCATGACCAGAATTTATGCGAACTAATTGGCGATGATCGAAATTTATGCGTATCTACTAATTGGCGATGATCGCAATTTATGCGAACTAATTGGCGGTGATCGCAATCACGGTTCTAATTCTTCCTACATAGATTAGGATAGACAACTCAAGTGTCAATCAATCATTCTTATAGAACTTTTAAAGCTTAGTATTACGCAAAATCAAACTGTTCAAGCAACGTAACTATCTAATAATGTGTTGCCGAATTATGTATACCTAGTTAGAATAAAAGTAGAATAAATACTTACCTTATTTCACTCGATGTATTAAGTTTCGTAATACTTTTCTAGGCCCTTCCGACTTTTATGTAATACCAATTATCTCCTTCACGCCTTAGTTGTAACTAGTTGTAATCGATGCTAACTCGCGTGCCAATGACTTTGAACCTCGCGGCTACATAATAAGTAAACGTCGGCTGTCACGGAGCGGAGGTGTTACGGAAACAGGCGCGGATCCAGAATTTCGCTCGGTGGGGGCGCCCCCGCACCCCTAGAGAGCCATATCATTAATAAATGGCTGATCCTGCTTTTTGGGTCGTATTAATAACCTCCTTGGTTTTGGTTTCCAGTAAGATTTTTGATGAAATGTAAACTTGAAAACGATTGTGGTTAAGAGCGAGCGAAGCGAGCTTGAAAATGTAGTACTTCGTTGATATAGCTCACATTTTGACCATTTTTCGACAATTTTAGCGCCCTGCATCGGAGATAAATTTTCTGTTGACCATTCATACTACTAATTTGGTCGAGGCCCAGGGAGAGCCAATTGCCCCCGTTTCACCCCCTCACCTATATCTGCGCATGTACGGAACTATTATAACGCTCTAGCAAAAGAACGATCCGAACGAAAACCATTTCAAAACTCAATCAAATATCGAGTGCTTTTTCTAGAAGCTACAGATGTTTGTAAAATAAATAGCACCCGATGAAAGTTTGACCTCATCAGTCGCGTTGGGAGAAACTTAGAAAGAAAGAAAAAAAGAATTTAGTCTGCCAAAACTTATTCAATCTTCTTTTTAATTTTATTGTGGTTCTTCAACTATCGAATTCTCGATAATTTCGCAGTATATTCAAGCGTTAACAATCGTAATGAAAAAATCAATTTGATACGGGGACTTTTATTACGTGGGCAGGCGATAAGGCTGTCTAGAGTATACATCGAGACACACACAATTGCCTATTACACTGGAATTGCATGTTTTAATTCCGCCCAGCCCGTTTCATCATCAAACTACCAGACGTACGGCGATGCGCCATCGGTACATGGTGGACATCCCACCCATACGCACTAAACGTTTTGGGAACACTTTTATTGTGCTACTGCCGGAGTCTGTGTTTCCCGACAGCTACAATCTAGGGGTCTTTAAGTCAAGAGTAAATAGGTTTTTTCTAGGCAAGCGTGCTTCACCGTCGACTACATCATCGCTTACCATCAGGTGAGATAGTGGTCAAGCGCGAGCCTATAGCATAAAAAAAACAATAACGTTTGACCATGAAAAGTCAGTCCGATCAGATCAGGCTTCATTTAAATTTTGTACTAAGTAGGATGAGGTTTTCTTCAATAAAGTCCATTGCTCAGGTTTTATCATGAAGTTAATATTGAACGTTTGTTGTGCAGGTTTACTGGGTGGGACCTATCGCCGGAGGAGTCATCGCTGGTCTCGTCTACAAGTTCATCTTCCGCATCGGCAAGACTGGCGAGAGTGGCTCATACGACTTCTAGATTGCGATTTATTGACTGCGTGGCGGCTGCGGGGCGACTGCGGGCGACTGCGGCCGACGCTACACCGTGCCTTTACTCTAACCCCGCCTCGCACATACACTACACACATTGTCTTAAGAAAATTTGTCAAAAATGGGTCCAAATTATCGTGATATTTTGTTTTTTGCACCTATTTATTTGTAATAACCAAAAATCGACTTTATTTACTAGAACTCTCATAAGAACTTTATATTCTTCAAAGACGAGTTTCCTATTTATAATATCAAGTATTTAGTGTGTATGTGCGAGGCGATAGTATTAGCTTATTGATATAACCAGTTCATATGTTGGACCAAATTGATATAGGACATTGTCAATGGGCTTATACTTGTTATTTTATATTAGTCTGTCAATATGCTCGACGAAAAATCCAAAGGTTTATTTCTGAAATATTGTTATTGTTCGAAAAATAAATATACCGATTCGAAACCGTTATGTCGGAGTAAGATATCTAATTTAAGTTATAGTTATATAAATAAAGGTATTAAGTTTATTTATAATATGTGGATAGTGTATGTTTAAGTGGATGATCATTATAACATGTCCATACTCGAGTGCCTGTGCTATGTGATTAATGATAAATATAATACTGTGAGTTAACTTTAGTGGGTATTCTCATATCGAAACTTCTCACACGAAATGAAAATTATGAAATAAATATAATTATTATTACAGCTTGTTTTGTTATTTGTCCCATCCATCCTTTAAATCCTTACCAAATTATAGTAAGTAGAGGCGGAAATATACATATGTGTCGTGGCGTTGCGTGGAGTCTTATAATGCATTTGATTGGCTAAAAGACTCGTTATGATATGAGTACGACCCCAAGCACGGATCCACCTTAGAGTGTGGCCACGATGGGCATGCCCACAACTCTAATAGATTTGTGACGTCACACTTTCATCGTCACCAAGATTTATACCATAATATAATAAAATTCTTAAAAATATACTGGCAACTCACGGTCAGCGCAGAGTAAAATTTTCAGGTTTATTAATTTACTATTGTTCGCCCCACGGCTTTGCCCACGTGAAAATACATATCGATCATGAGAGAGTTCATACTCCGACTCGCATTTGGCCGATTTTTGGGTGGCTGTGACCATAATCTTTTTATAGAGCTGGATCCGCGCCTGCATGACGCAGGCTTGAACAGATTCATTTGATTGGTACATCCCGCGCCACGCTTCGGCACGACACAGTAATGTGTAGGCAGCTTCACGGCACGACACAGTAATGTGTAGGCAGCTTAGTACTGTAAATGGTGCGTGATCAATTGACGATTACCACAGTTGACATAATAATATGCGATTATGTACTCTTTGTGCAGTCAATCTGGCGAGACTATTCCCAACTAAAATGAATTTTACATAGAGGATTGCATATCAAAACTGCACAACCCAACCCAGTTACGGGGTAACACGATACCCCTTAAAAGTTGTCAAAAGGAGATTGCCCATACACAGGCCTCTTATGAGGTATCGTGTCTGCGATTTCAATATTATCCAAAAATAGGATTTATGTTTTGTGTTTTTTTCCATCCGTGTCCTTTACTTTTTATGTACAGACAACAACAGATCAGGTTTCTTCACTTGGACATATGTATGCACCTTATTGCATTGTAATAAGGGTTCATTTCAAGACCAGAAACATCGTTATTTCTCGTGAACCCCGCAAAATAAATAAAATATGTTTTCTAATTATGATTATAACGTGTTTTTTCTACAATATACAACCAAATTCATCAGCATAAAACCATTTTTTCAAAGGGGCCCAAGTTCCCTTACAAAATGGGCATTCCCCGTTCTGGCACTTCATCCTTTTCTATAAAATCGGCCAGACAGCAAGACAATACTAGCAAGTTAACCTTTACCACAGATAATATAATACTAGCATACCTTTACATATTTCTCACAAATAGATTAAATTAACACAAAGCTCGCTAGGTGCGACTAACAGTTGCTTTTAGCAGCTCATTTGCAATCGTAATTGCTGCAGGCGCTGTACAGGCGACCATTATCTGCAGACATTATCACACAAAGAACGAGTTAATGAAATGGTATTAGGGTGTCAGAAACGTAATGCAAGCTTAATAAACTTGTATTGACAAATGGTAAAGCTCAAAATTAACATCTGTAGGTACACACATATTTCATCATCATCGCTTAACATCAGGTGAGATAGTGGTCAAGCGCGAGCCTATCTAATACATATCTTATCATTAAATTTAATTAGATAAGTTACTTACACATATTTTGGAAAGATGGAAAGGGTCGGGTAACCAATTATTATTACAAACTGTATTAAAACATTTTTTTAAATTCACTTGCCTTAATAAAGCGGGTATCGAACTAACTAAGTTTTGGTGAGTGATTTTTCAAAAATGTTTGATTACGTTTTACTAAACTATTGTTTAATACCTTTCAAATGTTACCAAACAAATCTAAATCAGGTTTATTAGAAAAACCCATTTCTTCCAAGAGCGCGTATATTTTTATTTAGAGATCGAGGTACCTACCTATCTTAAGAATGAATACCGGTTCTCGCAAAAATTGTCTGTACTCAATATTCCACACCCTCTTGACGCATAAAACGTAAAGCTATTTGTCATCCTTTATATATAGTTTCGACAGAAGTTTTGCTGATGCAGGAATCGAACCCAGAACCTTACGCTGAAAAGCAGCGCTTGCGTCAATTGGAGTCTAGTTACTGGAATAACTGGGCAGCCGAAATAAGTCTATGATGGATTATATCGTTTGTGAACTTAATTTGAACCAGTCAAGGGCGTCGCCAGCCGATGACCCAGAGGGATTGATATATGGACATGAGGCAAGTTGTTATATGGACGATGGGAAAAATATGATTTTTTTATAGTATGTCAAAAGCACATGAAGCTAGTTTGAGTCTTACCCCTACGGTGATTGTGATAAAAACGGTACTAAGTCCAATGTGTAAAGCTTCACAATAAATTAAACTTGTAATCAAAGTTATTAATCCTACTCCTTTAGTGTGCACGCGGTGCGTTTGTGGAACTTGCTGCCGCCTGACATTAGGAACTGCCAAACTCTTGCAGTTTTCAAAAGAAGAGTGAAAGAACACTACCTTTCCATTCCGTCATCGTTGTATAAAATATGTATAATTATCTTTTAATATATATTTGTATATATTTAGTATTCATTATTATGATATGTACCTATACTTATATGTATGTTTATGACAGTATATTTTATATGTTATATTGTATACTACATAAATGTGAATTGTTTTATGTCGTTATTTTTCACCTCCACACACAATGTCTACATCTCTTTTTTTGTCATATTCCTTTCGCAGGTATGCTGGAAGAGATTTCATTAGAAATAAGCATCACCTCTGTACCTATTTTTCTGTTCCTTCTTCTTGTCCTTGTATTATGTGTGTGTACAATTTTTTTTAAATAAAAACATAAAATTATTAGTATAAAATGAATTTGGGACACAATTTAAGATAATAGAATAAAAAAAATGAAAATTACAAGATTTATTTTACAAGTAGGTAGTCGAGCGAGATACTTTTTTTTTTAAATAAGTTAATACATCATCGCTTACCATCGGGTGAGATAGTGGTCAAACGGGAGCCTATCAAAAACAATAAATATGAAAAGAGCTCAATCTTCGGGGTTTTTTGTAAACTTCTCGACCACTTTATTATGAAAGTCACTGTGTACACTCATCATGGGCAGACCATTGAGGCAATTTCCCCCATAGTGCTTCCAGCCGTCCTAATGCTTCCTTCCGTGAACCAGGTTTTTAATCTCCTAAGGCTTATAAACGCTCTACCGTAAACATTGTGCACAGCAGGGTGACCAAAATTTTCAATGCGTTGCCCGTTTCTGGAAGGAAGATTTTTGTCCTTTTTAGGACATCAACAACTGTTAGATTTGTTAAGTGAGTGGACTCAGGACTTTGTCTTCTTTGCTTTTGGCTACATTTTGAATCTCTAGGGGGGGACAACTGCCCTTCCCGGCCCCGAGTTGGCGACGCCCAAGGAACCAGTCTCTTGCTGGAAGAAAGAAAAATACAAAAAAAAAACATTATGCTACTGGGGAGCACAAGGTAAGCGACATTTTGCACGCACACATTGACTACGATTTTAGAGGGATACTTGGGCATTATTGGAAGAGCTGAGTCAGGACTGTCAAGAGTGCTAGCGCGGGCATTTGCCACGTCGTCTTTCGGAAGAAGTTCAAAATCTTACTAATATTAGTTATAGATGCGAAAGTTTGGATAGATGTGTGTATGTTTGTTACAACTTTTAATCCCGAGTAGAAAATTATCTCGATGGAACATATGTGCTCTCTTCAACTTGAAAGCTATTTCACAATATTGAATAATGATTTTGTTATTTTGATTATACCTAATTTTAATTACTAATTGTGATTTGAACTGCAATTTAAATTTTAATACTAAATGTGACCTAAATTGTGTTTTCCTTCTTATTAATAATTGTGATTTTTATTTTAATACTGTGATCTCAACTGCGATTTTAAATTTGATTTTATTTTCATACATTGTTTATCTTCATATTATAATTTTTAATTACATTATTGTTTTCGGTTTTTGTTTGGTACCTATATATTATTAGTATTATTTTCTTTTATTTTAATTTTATTTTTAATTATTTAATGCCAAATGTTATTGTTGTACAATCTGCAACACTGTGCTATGTCACGAAGAACATTGCAGCCATTTCTGAAACCTAGCAACCAAGATACAGGCTGTGCTTAGTTTGGGGCCCACGGACCCTTCCATTGTGATATCTAGTTCATTGTGAAAATTGTTACTGTGTTTAACTTGTGTGTGTGTCAATAAATTAAATTATATAAAATAAAAATTATATTAACCCCAACACAAGTATTAATGATTACTTACTGGGGCTGTCTCATTCACATTTGTATATGTAACCGTTAGAGACATAATAAACAATTTTATTTTATTTTAATATAAACATTTTATATAAATGAACTAGCTGACCCGGCAAACGTTGTTTTGCCATAAAAACACCTAACATTCATTTTTTGAATTCATTGTGTTTTTATCCTACCTACCCTACTCTACCTACCCTACCCTTCCTACCCTGCCTTACCTGCCCTACCCTACCCATTCATTTTTTATAAAACTTCCCTGTATTCTGGCACAAAACAAAAAAAGAATTATTCAAATCGGTTCAGCCGTTCTCGAGTTTTAGCGAGACTAACGAACAGCACTTACTTACTGTACTTGGCTGGCTATTATTTTTCCATTTAGCTTATTGGTTGTATAATTGTCGGCAAAGGGTGGACAGCTTAAATAGACACACGTCAGTGAGCAATATGTAGCCAAGGATGCCTGAAATTACATAAAGATGCTTACTGTCCATTTAAATAAGTTTCTCTGTGATGCTAACTGTAGTTTTTCTACATTATACACAAATCATATTTTATAGAGAAATGATTTGTTGGTAATCGATAAACTCAAAAACAACTAAACCAATTATGAAAATTCTTTCACCAGTAGAAAGCTACATTATTACTGAGTGATATAGGCTATTGTTTTTTAATCGCGAAGACATGTCCTGCGGGGTGGGCCAAGGGAGTGAAGCCGCGGGGAACAGCTACTAAGTTATAAAGGCCAAACAAATTCAAGATGACAATTTAAAAATTGCATGAAAACAATAAATTATTTTAGGTTTATTTAAGGAAAGGCTATGAAAGTTGTCACCCTTCTCCTCTTCGTCGTCGAACTTGGCGCCTTTTTCACATTTATGTATTTGTCGAGTTTGGTGCCTTTTCACATTTTTATGTTTTGGTGGATCATTATTACACCATTGTTACGTCTTGTTACCATCCAATCTTCGTCGTATGTGGAGTCGTAATCTTTAATGGATATTTGATGCTCTTTCTACCCTCTAAGGCATTTAAACATGATATGATGTATATTATGTTTTGGCAAATCGATGTGATTGCGTTTGTAACTTATACTACCTACTCTTTTTTTAAAATCGGAATCAATATAGTAACAACCCTAGTGAGATTGTCAAGTTTAGGTAATAGGTGTCAATTTTAGAGACGCCCCGCGCCGGCGGGAGTGGCCCTTCTTTATACTTTCTATTTTGTGTGTGGAGGTACCAAGTGTTGAAAGGTTATGCTGACACTTGCGTACTTGACCGTTTTTATGATGATCTTAACTGCATATTCGTTATAACACAATTACCTGACAATGTGAGCTAAACTTCATTTAGTTTCGCAAGTGTCGTGACTGTGGATCGCTAATCATGCGCTAGATGCGCAGGCGCAGTTAAAAAAAATGTGGCGCGGGGTCAAGGGCGGAGTAAGCGATGAACATTGTCATGGCGTGGGACAGGTATACTGCGTACTGCACTAACCTACATACTTCGGAATTCGTGCACATGACATAGACAGCTTTGTTATTGTAGTATGTAAGGCAGATAACGTCTTTAGAGATTTTGATCTTAGGAACTTCATACTATGCCAGCGAATGCTGTTGCCGTAGTTGAATGCTGGACCAAACATAATATTTTAAAATTATATTTGCCATCGACACGCCAAGATATACTGTATCAGCTTTACTATATTGCCATATTCCGTCATTCGCTCCTTGAGTTGGATCAACTTCATACCGTAATTTAGTAGTCGGAACTCAAATTGCAATTCAGTGGCGTTGTCAAACCGTGTCAAACGCGTTCAACTTTTGCAGTAGCTGCTTAGAACTTCTGCAGGTGAGATTTTTCTACAGTAGGTATTTGCACTTTTGGGATTATTTTCATAGATAAATAAAATTAAAACTCAGAACTGAAGCAGAAACTATTTAATTAAATAAAAACCAAAGACATTAGCAATTACAATCCATGCTCAGAATTATGCGAATAAAATACAAAATAAAATACAGAATAATTTAACAGTCTACAAGCGTATAGCAATAGAAATTTGTTACTCTTTAGATTAAATACCACGTGATAATATAATAATAACGAACACTAGCCTCGAGTCAGTGAAGGGATGAGTTAACCGGGTGACATGGCCTTGTAACTGAACTATTTCATGTGCCATCTCACGACAACACTTTTATCGAAGCATTACATCTTTAGACGAAGCGTAGATGAGATGTTTATGTCGTGAAATGGTGTTAATGTGTATGCGTGTTCAAGATTTGGTTACAGATAGAGTAAAAGATAGGTAAAGATAGAAACAAGGGAAGAATTTGATGACTACAAAAGCTATTATGATTTTAAACACTTTTTATTGGTCTAAAAGCTTTGCTAACTGGCCATACACCCGTTATAACTGAGGCAGTGCACAACAAAAGGCCGGTTTCAAGGTTGCTCTTCGATCAGCGCCGCTAGGAACGCGTCGGGCTCCGGGATGTCCTCCAGGAAGCCGGCCGCATCACAGAACTCGGCGAATGACGCGCAGGGTAAAATCTCGTCGGTCAATGTCGTGACTATACGCTCGGCGGCTTTTCCGTTCGCTTCGTCGTTGTGACGAATGTATTCCGCGAGCTTGACCGGCCACTGGTCTACAGTTGTTGCGCTGACGGTCTGTGGAGAGGATTTCATTAGAATCTAACAATAACTTAAGAGGCAAATTCTTTTGGCTGGGATAAAGGACTACTCAACTAGAGTTGGTTAGTTTCATTCAGAAAGACGAAATATTTTATTTGTAGGACGTTCTGTTTCAAGCGATAAAGGCGTGCAGCTGATTGCGGATGATAGACCGAAATATTTGAACATAAAAGGTGTCGCTAAGTGACATGGACTGACCGTAGCACGCGATTCTTTAAGTTCGCCTAACGCAGCGGACAACGTAATGAGAACTGCCCATAACCAAGTTACAAGCGTTTCGTATAGAATCTCTTTGGTTGGGTTTATGGTTTGACCACGTGTTCAGCAGCCGTATTTTGACCGTTTATGTGATTGGCCGATTTGGTCGATTGGATAGCGGTCAAACTCTTTGCGCACTTACGCAATACGGCTGCAGATGTGTCATTACCATACATTGATTCGTTTTATACTAGCATTATCGATTGTTCTATCCTAAATTAGGAAATTCCTAGTGTGGGGCAACGATTTAATAAAAAAAAAATGTGGCTACAGGCGCTGGGAGTGAATTCCATGACTACTATTCTAATGAAGTAGAAGACATGCTACGCAGTCTAACCTATGAGGCAGGGCAGAAGGATACTTATTGAAGACTTACCTTGAACATCACAGTATACAGCTGGTCGACGATTGCTATGAAGAACGCATAGGCCTTGTAGTCGTTCCAGGTTTTGACGGGGCGGTGGTCGGCGGGCAGCGCACGGATGGCCGGACCTGCGGGCGCGGCGGCGCGCACGTGGCCGATGACCAGCAGCCGCTTCAGCATGTCCAGCTTAACAGAGCGCCATCTAGTGAAGAAATGTGGTTAGAAACAGAATTGAAATTTAAGGTCGGTTGTTCACGAGTACCTCACGACACGATTTGCGGTCACGATTTTTAACACATGTCACACTGCAGACGATCTGTCGTCCATTCGTTTGTTCACTATACACGTGCACTGCAACGAAATTGCAGTGCACGTGTACGTATTGTTCTATAAGCGCATGAGTGACGAACTACGCGTGAGCCGTGCGGTGCGGTGTGTCGTGGTGTCAACAAGCTCATACTTGTTTTGTACAGTCGCTAAAAGGGCACTGAAAAAAGAGCACTGAAAAAAGGGCGACAACATAGCGGCATCGACGACATTGCCGAAAAACCTTTTGTAAATCGTGTCGCGTGTGCGGTGTGGTGCAATGAACAAACGGTCTATAAAAATATATGGAGCTCTGAATCGTGACCACATTTTGTCGTGTCGTGTGTCACGTCGTGATCAAACGGCCGAAGCCGTGTATTCTCGTACAAAGTTTTTGAAACATCACGCAAATGTTTACAGATCAATGTTTCAGTGAATATGCTACACAGGTATGTAACAGTTTGTTGTGCTCTTTCCATTGACAAAAAAGACAGTGTATAATAAAATGCTGTTTAGATTTCTTGCAGTGAACTGTATTTTTCACAAGAACAAAAGTACATATCGCAGAGAGAAGATTCTACTAGTCCTACTACAAGTAATGTTACCAGTACATAAAAACTAGTCCTAAAATTATAAATGAGGCTAATGCAAATTAACATTCACTATGTTTTGATTTATTCTTAAACAGACAGTATTAAAAAAAATAAACAGTATTAATTAAATTTTCCTTTTACTCCTTTTTATCTCAAAGAACGCTTTCAGTTCCTCTGTGACACCCATTCTAGGTCCTTGAGATCATCGGAGAATCTAAAATTATGTATTCGTATGCATTCCACTTCCTTCTTTGACAAATCTTTCACGATTCAAGCAGCTCGGTTGTGGAATGCACTACCTATTGAAATAAGACGTGCTCAAACGCTGCCAACGTTTAAGAAAATGGTGAAGGAGCATTACCTTTCACTATAATTTTTATTCTTCTCCTTTCTCTGTTATATTTTATATGTATTAGTATATTTTTTGTAATATTGTATGTTTGTATTTTATGTTATTAAATCTAAGTAGTATATAATTTATGATAATTTGTACACTGACAGCCCTAAATTCTGTTCCTATCGTTCTGTCCATCCAAAGGTTGTCTGTAAGAGATTGCCTAGTGCGATAAGACCGCCCATTGTACACTTGTTATTGTGAACGTTTGTCCTGTATGTTTTTTGTGGTGTACAATAAAGTATATAATAAATAATAAATATAAAAAATTGGACAGGCCGTTTATTCAACAGCATGGTAACGATTTGACATTAGAAAACCTTTGATTCCATAGCATTGTAGCCTGCGGGCACGAAACGCTCGGGGCGATGACACGATCATACTGCTCCTGGCCACTGGTTTCGTACCCGCAGAAATCCATAAGAGCGGTGTTAGTAGTTTAAATGATCCGTTTAAGTTGTCCGTAAAGCTCTGACCTAGTAGCATAAAAATCGGCAAAGGCGGAACTGAGCAAACAAACTCAATGACGTCTGTGAAGTTCACTTTTCACGCTGTTATATGACTGCTACTGCACGGCGACTAGCGGAGTGTTCCGAGTCGTCATTAGATTAGATTCTGTACCAGCAGAGCAGAGCAGTGGTGGCCCAGTTGTAACAGCCGCTTACAAGTTGTAGGTCGAGGGTTCGAACCCATGTAGGCGCTTTACTTTGTGTAAATTATTTCATCACCACTGCTCTCAAAAACGAAGAAGGATAACATCGTGAGGAAACCGGCATATCCTAGAACCAAAAATTCGAAGGTATGTGACATTCACCAACCCGCACTGGGCCCGCGTGGTGGATTACACGCACAACGGACCAAATGGGAGTCTAAGTGCGGAAAAGAGGTCCATCTAATGTATCCGTACCTGTACTAAACATGACATGTAATATTTTCTTCCTAGTTTACCATCAGTCTACTCCATTGTCAGTACTTACTTGGCGTGCGGGTACAACATGAGCATGAGCGTGACGAAGTACAGCGGCCCCTCGGCGTCGTGCGCGGACTCTAGCAGCCGCGCCGGCGCCCAGCCCATGGCGGCTTCCAGCGCCGACACCTCGCGAGTTGACACGCGGCTCCTGGACAATACAAGTTACATTAGCACTGAAAAAAGGTTATTCAATACTAAATTAGTAATAATAGATTTAATTATCACAAAAACACCTTTTGTTGGATCAAATGGAATGGTTCCATTTGATAAACACAGTAAAATTTATAGTTTGGTAAAACTATACAGACATCACAGATATCGATGTCAAATTATGATAAAACAAAAAAAAAACATTACTTTTAAAATCCTTTACGAATCTGAAGATTCGCCAAATAATTTTCGGCCCAGGAAAAGTCAGGTTTCTGAATTATGAATTTGGAGTTAAAAACGTGTCAAACCACCGTCTAATGCCAAAGTTAGTAGAGTAGAGAGAGCCTGACAAATAGTCAACTCGAAATTCTTTATCAATCCTCATCTCTTCAGAATTTTTGTTTGGCTTTCTATGTTATTTTTTTTTGTCATTTTAGACTTACGTGTTGATGACGTATAGCGCCATGTGTATGAGCGCAGGCACCAACTGCATGTTGGACAGAGGGCCGCCGCCGCCGGTGTCGTCGTGGAAGGTGCGGCCGCGGGCGAAGCGGAGAAGTAGCAGCTTCAGGTCGTGGAGCGTGCATGTGTGACCGATGTCACGGTGGCCGGTGCATTCCTGTATCGAAAATCAGATATATTGTATTAACGATCTGGTCAGATATAGAAACGTACGCCCTAAGGCTGCGCACTCGAGTGTCCAGGAGCGGTATTAAAATTAGAGCGTTCCGTCGTCACATTTACACGGATCGACGAACGAGAGACGAAGCGGGGGTTCCCAATTAGACACGACATTTTTTAACGCAGCATTTGAGTATAACCTCTGTTGTACCCATACGGGTATTCATGAGATACAGCCTGGTGACAGACGGACAGACAGACAGACGGATCGCGGAGTCTTAGTAATAGTGTCCCGTTTTTACCCTTTGGGTATGGAACCCTAAAAATCACAGTATAGTGACATTTAAGCTACTGACCTGCAAGTAAGTGGTGTGCCTGGCCAGACAGCTAGCAAAAGCAGACTCAGGTACATGCGGGCCCCACAGCGGCAGCAAACCGTTGCAGCGCGTCGACGCGTTCTGCAGCGCCGCGCTCTCCCATTCGTCTCTGTGAACAAACGATAGTCTTGTCGATACCCGATATAAATTAGATGAAGCATGAGAAATGAGCATGGTAACACAGAATCTATACATATACAAATTAACCCCAATTTTTCCTGGTCACGCTATAACTTGGCCGATTTCGCTAATTCTTTTTTTGTTGTGTTTGTTATGTTAGGAAAAGGTTCTTAGATATAATAAAAATTAAGAAAAAAGTAGGTAGGTAGGGTGGGTATGTAGTAATTGCGAATTGTTTAGGTTTGTAGGTAGGGTAGGTATGGTAGATACACGGAACAGAAAAACAGTGGAAAGTGCAATGCAGCAAAATTGTATGTACTAGATTTAGGCAATTTTTTTTTTTTTTTTTTTTTAAACTTTGCCCCACACTAGGAATTTCTTCCTGTATCGTGGGTGCGTTTACAAACATATAAACTCACATACACAACACCCAGAGCCGGAACAAATACCTGTAGGTCATACAAATATTTATTCCGTGCGGGAATCGAACCCGCGACACGCAGCGCAGCAGTCAATCGCTCAACCACTGCGCCAACCGTGCGCCCTAAACTATGGGAACCGTTGTCGCCAAACTCACACAAATAAACTGATAATCATATAACGCACTACAAATAAGCCGATCGTTTGATTTGTCGTTTTAATTTTAGTTAAAACTAGCATAAGTCACAGATCCTGCATCTGGAAATAAATCTTCAAAAAGTATTTACGACGTTTTGTAACTTTAGAAGTCAAACTAGATTCGTTTGCCTAGAAAATTCCGCTACCCGACCATAAATGGCGATATTCACAGTGGTTGCAATAATAAACTTTATTAATTATGATATAAGGCTGACATTCACGTCATAGTTAAACGTTAGTCAAATGGTCTTCAGAAAGGCCAGGTGCGCAGTACTCATATCCGGCGTGTGTATATGACTAGATGTATGAATGTGAGTGAAGCAAAATAAGTATGTCAGGATCGTAGCAGGTGGCGTTCTGTAGTTTCTGCCTAACCCCATGGGAAAAAGGCGTGAGTTTATGTAATTCGTGTCATAGATCGATATTGACTGCTACTCGACCAAGGAAGTAACATTACATTTTTAATTATATTATCGATATCGATAGATACCAGATTTCTTAATTCAAGAAAATAAAACATTTTTGTTGTTCAGTAAAACTGTAGGATGAATGACGTAATATTATTTAAAATGAAATATCACATGTATAAAAATCAATTACTGTTCGTTAGTCACGCTAAAACTAAAAAACGGCTTGACCGATTTGAATCAATCTTTTTTGTTTTGTTCGCCAGAATACGGGGCAGATTTAAAAATAAGGTAAGGTAAGGAGGTACAGACCTACCTATTTCACCTACCTACCTAGCCTACCTAGTGGGTACTACATCCCTAATTGAGTAGCGAAGAACTTTCGAGAACGAAATAGTGAATACATTCAATCCAAAATAAACTTTATTTTAATAGCTTAAGGTTGATTTTAAATAGAAATTCCATTAAATTATAACTAAATTGAAATTAAAACATATAATATGAATGTATGATAGGATGGATGTTGTATTGTACATACCTGGCACGTGCCAGCCTGACAGCGGCCATGTGACACTCGACGTGCACAATGTTGTAGTGCGACACGGTGGTGTAGCCGAGCGTCTTGCGCGCGCGCACCTCGAACTATAATATGAATGTATGATAGGATGGATGTTATATTGTACATACCTGACACGTGCCAGCCTGACAGCGGCCATGTGACACTCGACGTGCACAATGTTGTAGTGCGACACGGTGGTGTAGCCGAGCGTCTTGCGCGCGCGCACCTCGAATTATAATATGAATGTATGATAGGATGGATGTTATATTGTACATACCTGGCACGTGCCAGCCTGACAGCGGCCATGTGACACTCGACGTGCACAATGTTGTAGTGCGACACGGTGGTGTAGCCGAGCGTCTTGCGCGCGCGCACCTCGAACTATAATATGAATGTATGATAGGATGGATGTTATATTGTACATACCTGGCACGTGCCAGCCTGACAGCGGCCATGTGACACTCGACGTGCACAATGTTGTAGTGCGACACGGTGGTGTAGCCGAGCGTCTTGCGCGCGCGCACCTCGAACTATAATATGAATGTATGATAGGATGGATGTTATATTGTACATACCTGGCACGTGCCAGCCTGACAGCGGCCATGTGACACTCGACGTGCACAATGTTGTAGTGCGACACGGTGGTGTAGCCGAGCGTCTTGCGCGCGCGCACCTCGAACTATAATATGAATGTATGATAGGATGGATGTTATATTGTACATACCTGGCACGTGCCAGCCTGACAGCGGCCATGTGACACTCGACGTGCACAATGTTGTAGTGCGACACGGTGGTGTAGCCGAGCGTCTTGCGCGCGCGCACCTCGAACTATAATATGAATGTATGATAGGATGGATGTTATATTGTACATACCTGGCACGTGCCAGCCTGACAGCGGCCATGTGACACTCGACGTGCACAATGTTGTAGTGCGACACGGTGGTGTAGCCGAGCGTCTTGCGCGCGCGCACCTCGAACTATAATATGAATGTATGATAGGATGGATGTTATATTGTACATACCTGGCACGTGCCAGCCTGACAGCGGCCATGTGACACTCGACGTGCACAATGTTGTAGTGCGACACGGTGGTGTAGCCGAGCGTCTTGCGCGCGCGCACCTCGAACTATAATATGAATGTATGATAGGATGGATGTTATATTGTACATACCTGGCACGTGCCAGCCTGACAGCGGCCATGTGACACTCGACGTGCACAATGTTGTAGTGCGACACGGTGGTGTAGCCGAGCGTCTTGCGCGCGCGCACCTCGAACTATAATATGAATGTATGATAGGATGGATGTTATATTGTACATACCTGGCACGTGCCAGCCTGACAGCGGCCATGTGACACTCGACGTGCACAATGTTGTAGTGCGACACGGTGGTGTAGCCGAGCGTCTTGCGCGCGCGCACCTCGAACTATAATATGAATGTATGATAGGATGGATGTTATATTGTACATACCTGGCACGTGCCAGCCTGACAGCGGCCATGTGACACTCGACGTGCACAATGTTGTAGTGCGACACGGTGGTGTAGCCGAGCGTCTTGCGCGCGCGCACCTCGAACTATAATATGAATGTATGATAGGATGGATGTTATATTGTACATACCTGGCACGTGCCAGCCTGACAGCGGCCATGTGACACTCGACGTGCACAATGTTGTAGTGCGACACGGTGGTGTAGCCGAGCGTCTTGCGCGCGCGCACCTCGAACTATAATATGAATGTATGATAGGATGGATGTTATATTGTACATACCTGGCACGTGCCAGCCTGACAGCGGCCATGTGACACTCGACGTGCACAATGTTGTAGTGCGACACGGTGGTGTAGCCGAGCGTCTTGCGCGCGCGCACCTCGAACTATAATATGAATGTATGATAGGATGGATGTTATATTGTACATACCTGGCACGTGCCAGCCTGACAGCGGCCATGTGACACTCGACGTGCACAATGTTGTAGTGCGACACGGTGGTGTAGCCGAGCGTCTTGCGCGCGCGCACCTCGAACTATAATATGAATGTATGATAGGATGGATGTTATATTGTACATACCTGGCACGTGCCAGCCTGACAGCGGCCATGTGACACTCGACGTGCACAATGTTGTAGTGCGACACGGTGGTGTAGCCGAGCGTCTTGCGCGCGCGCACCTCGAACTATAATATGAATGTATGATAGGATGGATGTTATATTGTACATACCTGGCACGTGCCAGCCTGACAGCGGCCATGTGACACTCGACGTGCACAATGTTGTAGTGCGACACGGTGGTGTAGCCGAGCGTCTTGCGCGCGCGCACCTCGAACTATAATATGAATGTATGATAGGATGGATGTTATATTGTACATACCTGGCACGTGCCAGCCTGACAGCGGCCATGTGACACTCGACGTGCACAATGTTGTAGTGCGACACGGTGGTGTAGCCGAGCGTCTTGCGCGCGCGCACCTCGAACTATAATATGAATGTATGATAGGATGGATGTTATATTGTACATACCTGGCACGTGCCAGCCTGACAGCGGCCATGTGACACTCGACGTGCACAATGTTGTAGTGCGACACGGTGGTGTAGCCGAGCGTCTTGCGCGCGCGCACCTCGAACTCCTCTACGGGACAGCGCTTCGTGAACGTGTAGATACCTAGCACCTGTATGAAATATTGATATTAATTGATCATACATATTTAAATGAGACTGGGAATCAGCACTTTTTAAAAGTGATTTTTTTTAAAAGACAGTGCTCCAAAATCTTTGGTTTATGAGATTCAACCAGACAGCTAAGTTATAAGGTTTAGTTATGTTAAGCTTGGTTACTGCTCTCAAAACGGTGAAGGAAAACATCGTGAGGCAACCGGCATGTCCTAGAAACAAAAATTCGAAGACGTGTGACATCCACCAATCCGCACTGGACCCGCGTGGTGGATTACGGCCCATTCCCTCTCACAGAGAGGAGGCCTGTTTCCCAGCAGTGGGAACATAAAAGGGCGATGATGATTATGATGTTAACGGCCATGTATGGCCTCAAACAGCATAAACTAAAATAAAATATCAATGTCAATACATTCATTTTTTTTTTTAAATCTTTGCCCCAATATTCGAAGACGTGTGACCAATCCGCACTGGGCCCGCGTGGTGGATTACGGACCATTCCCTCTCACGAGAGGAGGCCTGTGTCCCAGCAGTGGCTGATGATATGATGTGTGTGTTTTGAAGCTTGGTTGGCTGGTATTTGCATTCCTGTCTCCTATCAGATCAGCTACTAAGTGAGTTTCAACCTTATTACTACTAGATGACTAGTTCAAATTTACCTTGGTGGGCTGATACTTGTATCCCTCGCGACAGATGCAGCAGACGGCGCCATTCTCCTCAGCCAAGTCAGCCACTTGCTGCGTCAGGGAACATTGTGCCGTCACCTGTCCGCGCTCGTTACTGCGCATGCCCAAAGCGCCTAGTTGACGCTCGCGCACCGCCATTGCGAGGCGTTTCTTCTCCTGTTATGATAAAAAATGGATTAGAAAATTGGCTGTAATGGACACAGGACGTTGCACGATTTTCAGCTGACGGATGATATGTGTGATCATTACAATGACCAACGAAAACAATAGATATTTTGGTCGCCTGGTTACGCTTCGACTTAAGAAGACCCAACACTTGAAATAGTTATATTCCTTGTATTTATTTACATTCTTATTTTTTACATTATTAAATATAAAAATACCGGCCAAAAGCGAGTCGGACTCGCGCACGAAGGGTTACGTACCATTATAGCAAAAAACGGCAAAAAACACATTTGTTGTATGGGAGCCTCACTTCATTGTTTATTTTATTCTGTTTTTAGTATTTGTTGTTATAGCGGCAATAAAAATACATCATCTGTGAAAATTTCAACTGTCTAGCTATCACGGTTCATGAGATACAGCCTGGTGAAAGACAGACAGACGGACCGGGAGTCTTAGTAATAGGGTCCCGTTTTTACCCTTTGGGTACGGAACCCTAAAAAAGCAAACTTCCGAGTCCACATTCCACATGTCGACATAGTTTTATTATTATTAGCCGATGTATATGGACAGTTATATTATAAGTAACTTTGATCGACGTCAGTGTTACTTTCACAAGTGTAAAACCACTAATAATATAATACTAGCATATTATACAGATGACTCATCGCATACAAAGAAACCGTGCCGACGTAACTAGCGTTTTTCGTTTGATGAAGATGATTATTTTTATAAGTACTTCGATCACGTTCGGTTCCATTCCACGGCTGTAGACGGTATTAGCAGCGACTTGTAAGTTAAAGGGGTTTCTCGGTTCGTAACAATTTTTACTTTAAAGTGACGATTTGTTTTATAGTATTTTTTTGCAAGTTTTTACAGTTTCATTGTACCAAATTAAGTTACAATACAAATTTAAAAAATTAGGTGACATCATGCCTCAGAAATTTTAAACCACGCCATCTATTGGAATCAATTTTAAATAAACCGTTCAAATAATCTTTGAAATGTGAATTAAGAGCCCAATATTCCATTATTTTGTGCTTAGGAGAGTTGATTAAAAAAGAACATACAATTTTTATGATCAATTCTGGAAAGTGTTAATTTTACACACCATTCAATAACGTAAATAAGTTCCAACGACAATTTATTAGAAACATTCCGACTAAAAACCACAGACTATATACACACACAATCAAAGCACGTTTTTTCGAGATGTTACAGGTTCAGTATCATTCTGCCAGTTACATAAATGATATCAAAACTCCATACAAAAGTCATTTCGTAACTGTTATTATGTAATATTTTTTATTTTTATTTTATAATGTTGTGTCTTAATGTTTATATTTCGAAACGAATTTCTTAGGCAATGTGTTACGTTATAGACAAGTTAGTGGAAAAAAAAATCTTACCTGTCTAGTAAAGTCCCTGACTTGTTGAACCTTGGCGGCACACTGCGGCTGCGAGCGCAGAGCTTCCAGAAGGTTCTCAGCTAACGAACCAACATGCTCGCCTGAAGATACTTGTTCAAGTCGGTGGACAATGGGGATCACTTTCTCGCATACCAACATCTAGGACACAAACAAAAACATCTCATTAGTATACCTAAATAGGAAATAGATCATAGCGTTAATATCCAATTTTTTTAGCGACTTTTTGTGGAGTAACTCTTAATCCGTACATTAGTCTGGTTTTGTTCTGTCTGGTACTTTTATGACGCTGAAATAAGATTCATTTTGCTACGATTCACACGTCATCGTGAGATAGAACAAAGTTGTTTTATCTCACGATGACATGTTACGTGACTTTTATGACGGCGAAATAAGATTCATTTTGCTACGATTCACACGTCATCGTGAGATAGAACAACTATATCAACTGCACTTACACGATTTTGACATAAAATCTTATAAAATATTTACTCAATTGATTCCAGCATAGTCCCCGGCATGTAAGTTGGCAAGGTTTTGGCGTAGTGGGGATAAGTTCGCGCATATTGCTTGAACTGACCGACCACCACATAGAACGAACGGAACGTGGACGCGACACTATTGGTCAGTCGATCCTTGTGTCAACTGAACAACCAATCGCGCGCTCGGAACGTTCGAAACGCCCCGCTTCACTACCAAAGAGACATAAAAAAACGACTTCTGCGCATCTAACGACTCTTGCCAACTTACGTGCCGGGGATTATACCTATTAGTTCGTTTTTGGCGTATAACCTGACGAAATGACATACCTGCGTGGGTTCGTGGTCGGCAGCCAGCCCGGTGAGGAAGCGCAAGATGTACTTGAGTGCAGGACGACTGATGAACTCCTTAAGCTCGTCAGAGTCCGTACACACCAGAGTCGGCTTCACACAAGGCGCGTGTTTCTGTTGAGAAGTCAAACGAGTTTGATCTTTATGAGCACGAGGGGAAAGTTGAAATTCCTATATCATAAGCCTAATATAACCAACCAGCACACTTTGTAAGTAAATAAACCAATCTCCAATCGATGTATCACGTAATGAGATTCGATGGAAGGGTTACAAAAAAAAGAGAAATTCTAAATCTATTAATTTGTTATTTTCGATAATCCCACCCATGCCTCAATTTCGATATTGCAATTGCGTGAAATTAAAAATAATCAAAATTGGGTACATATTAAAAATCTTCTGAATAAAGTTTGAAGAAGAAATTAATCGTGAAGCTTAAGACCGGCAGGCTTATGACGTATCTTTTGCAAGAGCAAAACGATAGCGATCAAACGCTTTATGTCATAAAAGTCGGAATTACCTGCAGATTCGGTATGGCAGATCCTACACAATCGTTTGCTAATCGCTTGCTGTTTGTCAAATGCACTTATTAAAAAAAAAAAATACCAACAACTCTTAAAACTTCTGTATGGAAGAGCAATTATTGCGCAAAAATCTCTATCGTTTTGCTCTTGATACGTAATAAGCCTGCAGGCGTGATGGAGGACTATTGTAGATACAGTACCAAGCTAGGTGGCATAGTATTGTTAAGTCAAATAAAGTTTCCAATATAAATATCGTTACATGGGAATAAAAAACTCACCACAATATACTCAAGAGCATCCCTCACAACGCCAAGCGAGATCAGGTAATCCTTCAACGTCCCACCAATAGAGTTCCTCTCAATATTAGCGCAGAAAACGCAGAACAGTTCCATACGGAACTCCTCCTCGGTCCACTGTTCGGAGTCCAGGCGGTCGAAGTCCAGTACGGGCTTGAAATGGTCAACTAGCATGGCCATCTTCAGATCGTTGCCGTAGACTAGTGCGGCGAGCACGCGGGTCAAGTGGCCCAGGGCGACTGAGTTGTTGCGGATTCCTGGGGGAAGGAATAGTATGGCATTAATAGTATCCTTTTTAAGTCAGTTGATATTCTACCTTTTGAAGTTCCCGTGTCGAAATTCGAAAAAAGAAGTTTATGATCACAGATTGAATTTTTGTTAGCGTTTAAAATGTTGATAAAATTTTAGAATAATTGCTTGTTTATTGTATTTTACGTTGCAAAGTGACGTTGACGTTAATTTAAAAAAAAAACAGTAATCATTATCATTTTGACAGACGCCTGGACCGATTTGCCACACAGTGCGCATCATTATGAAACCCTCATCATGATTTGAAATAAATTATGATTTGATTTAAATGAGATAAAACTTAATTAACGGACAGGCATTTCTATAACAAACCGACTACCTATACAAAACACTTCAAAGCGAAAAATTACTTTAAAGAAAGCTATTTTTCGTTTTGATGTGTTTTGAATAGGAAGTCGGTTTGATATTTTGTTAAAAAGATTTTTATTTTCCTCTTTTTGATTTTGGTAGGTACCTCAAATTAACATGAAAATCATTTATAGCCAAAGAAAATCTCATAACGATTCCAATAAGCCCAAACACGACTAGGATACAATGTTTTATTACGGATCTTCAGTGGCCATTGTGGTCTTCTTCATCAGTTCCACTTCACCAAATGATACTTTCTGAGTACAAATGATTGCATTATTGATGAAAATACCTAAATCGCTTAGGAACCCATCATCTGATCCTGGTTTTCTTATCACGGTACCATCCTTGGGATATCACCTTTTCAAAAAAAAGATTCATCAAAATTGGTTCATAAACGACGAAGTTATCCGCGAAAATATACGGTCGAATTGAGAAACCTCCTCCTTAAATCAATCAATCAATCTGCCTAGCCTTTTCCCAACTTTTTTTTCCTTTTCCATTTTCAAAACCTCCTCCTTAAATAATTCAGTTATATTACTTAAATAATTCAGTTATATTACCTGGACATTCAGTACAGTTGAGTAGAGCTTGGACGTATTCCGGCCCACCGAAGGTAAGTGAAAATTGCAGGAAGGACTCCAGACTTTCACTCGCGGCCACTGATAGTATGCGTTCCATGATCTAAAACATAATTAGATTTGTTAACGATTGGAATTTTGATGTCGAGCGAGCTACTTTGCACTGTAAGGGTTTAAATAGACGGATTGCATTTGAACTGAAAACCAGCAGTAAAATTGTAGTTTGGAAGCTGTTTTGTGCCAACTGACTGCCGTTAGTCTGTTGTTAGAACTATCTGGTTTGAATACCATCTGACCTGATGGTAAGCGATGATGTCGACACCGTTGGAACACGCTTGTCTCAAACTAACCTGTTCACTCTTGACTTACAGACCTGGGGATACGGCAGGGAATGCCCCTCTTTATCTGTATGCAGAATGAAAGTATTCTAATGTTTTGTGCGTATGGATAAGATGTAGGATCGAGCACAGCGACACCAGACGGAGCAGGGTGGAACATAGTGCAGCATCACTCACCTCTAACAACTGGTAGACCAGCTGCGCGCGCGCCATGTCCTTCTCCTCGATGGCGGCGAGGTGCAGCGCGTGCAGCAGCACGGGCAGCGCGCGCGTCTCCGCACGCGTCAGCACGCGCACGCAGCGCCGCACGCGCGTGCACAGCGACACCAGGCGCAGCAGGGTGGAGCATAGAGCTCGGGCCGCTCCTACGCGTTGTATGGCTGCTAGACGCTGCAGCATCACTTCTATGCCACCTGTTTTAGAAATGTTTGGTGATGAATAAGAAGTCGATAGAAAATAAAAAACCGAGTGTCACATCGAGAACGACAGAGCAGTCTCGCGAAGTCGCAAGTCAACGCGTTTCGATATCTCCGAATATTTAGGACGAAATATTTAAAAACTCGTTATTAAATTCAAACTGGGTTGAAAAAAATAACAATTATAAAGAGGTAAAGATTGTGAATTGTGACTTTGTGACGTTGTAAGGGGTAATCTCTGGATCAACTGAACCGATTTTAAAAATTCTTTCACCAGTATAAAGCTACATTATTCCTGAGTGTCATAGGCTAAATAATGTTTTCTAAAAAAAAATGAGATCCTTATGAAAATTGCAATAATGTAACCCAAACTAGCAAAATTTTATATGCAACATGCATATAAAATTCATTCTTTGGCGTGCGCTGGGAAAACTATTGATGATACATAAAAAATATGTAATAAATTTTGTTTTTATCTAGCTCCGTCAACTTAGTTGACGCCTATCCAAATCTGTTCTCATTCATACCAGTTCTCGCTTTTATGCCTCTCGTAAAGTATAATTTAAGCAAGCAAAGCAAATGGTGTTTTCTTACCACAATCAGCAAGAACATTCGCCATTCGGTACAGTTGTTCGTCGTCCACAGCTTCGGCGTTCGCTTGCGTCAGTCGTTCGACGAACTCTTCAGTAGCGTCGCCGAGTAAGCCTCTCATTCGGTACACTACTCGCATCGCGTCTACGCCTTCGCCAGATGTGCACCACACCTAATAGAAAATAAATGAAAATTTATTAGTTGTCATACAGATTTTATTTTTTATTTTCCTATGCCACTTTTTATTATTTTACCATCAATCAGGCCTACGTGGATGGCTACGTGGACGCCCAACTTAACTCCGTTTGAAGCAGGCCCGGTGATATAAGGTCAAAGTGAATAATCATGCATATTCGCCATACTGTAGTGCTATTCCGTACACATAAATATCATCGCGATAGCTTGAAGAGTTATACAAATAATACAATACAAATAATCTTTATTGACATAATTTTTTTACAGCAGTTATTGAAGCCTCTGACTTCCGAACTAGGCGGACCTGTATGACAGGAGTCAGCGCCCACCCCATTTTATATTGTCCTAATGTCAAATTACAATTTTAATTTTATTGGAAATAATATTAATAAAAAGTAAAGAAAAAATTTGAAAATATTAAGCTAAAAATTAATCAAGTAGTCAGTCATACATAAAATAATTTAAAAACATTTTAAAAATACCAATAAAAACCATTAAAATATCTCAAAATAAAGAAAATAAATAAAAATAAATAATCAAAAATTTTTATGGAAATATTAAATCATTATCATTACCACTATCACAACATATTTTTCGAATTAAATAACATTTACAATTTAATTAAAGTAACTTCACGAAATTAACTAATAACTATAAACATATAAGTTATCGAGTAAGTATAGATAATTATAGAGAGATAAATGAGCTGTCAATCCCTAGCATAAATAGGATTGGGAGCTCCATTCACTTAAGCTTCCACGGCTAGCTTTGTTACAGATTCGACCGGCTGTTCGCGTTTTCCACCATAAATTCTCACAAAGATCTACATACCTTCTTATAAACATCCTTGACGGGCAAGTCGAGCGACATAATCTTGTTGCACACCAGCAGTTCCATGCAGTTGTCGTCTTCGCACCAACAGGATTGGCAGGTCGAGTCACTAAGTTTCCAGGGCTAGTTTTGTTACAGATTCGACTGGCTTTTCGCGTTTTTATAACCACCACTACAAATTCTCACAAAGATCTACATACCTTCTTATAAACATCCTTGACGGGCAAGTCGAGCGACATAATCTTGTTGCACACCAACAGTTCCATGCCGTTGTCGTCTTCCAACAAAGCCACCAGCTCGCAGTCGGTACAGATCTTGTTCTTCACGTCGCGCATCAGAGGACCCATGCCCGGTTCCAGTGAGGAGTAAGGGTTGCCTAACATGCGACCCTGGGGAGTAATAGGTCAACTGTCAAAATTTTGTCTATACTTATGGCTTTTAATGACCTGCAACCAAAACTTTGGAAAAACAAAAATTAGGTATGTAGTTGATGGGACTGCAGTTCAAATAGTATTCGGCACTGGGCATTCCACGATTCTGAATGTAGTTTTGCGCGTTGGCTCTGCCACAACACCAGGCTTCAATGAGTTCTGCTCTCAGTAGAAAACATCCAATAAAGACAGTATCACCGTCACAACTTAGTATCACCATCAATCAAATGAATCAAACGAGCTGGGGTGTGACCATAAGCTCTTAGAGCGGTATCAATTTGAGATAGAGTAAGTGACAGATGTATACAAGTCATATACATCTGTCCCTTATTCGATCTGAAATTGATACCGCTCTAAGAGCTTATGGTAACCCCCTTAATCAGTCATAAAACAGTAATTACAAGAAGTACAACATCATTTATTGTTGTAGTTATGTCCGGGGGGGTGACCATAAGCTCTTAGAGCGGTATCAATTTGATATCGAATAAGGGACAGATGTATTTGACTTGTATACATCTGTCACATACTCGATCTAAAATTGATACCGCTCTAAGAACTTATAGTCACCCCCCTGAAGTGGTCTTAGCTTACCTGCAAGAAGTCCTCCTGCTGTGGATCCTTCTCAAGCGTAAGGAAGAACTCTCCGACATCGTTCTCCTCAGGATAGATGATGGAACACAGTCTTTCAAAGATGAAGACAGGAGTGCGGTAGTCGTGCAGAGGGTACTTCTGAACAGTCTCGATACAAACTGCCATGAACTCCGCTGTTTCGGCTTCCGTACCTGCAGGAAAGAAGGGATATGATATACCGTCGTTGACGTCGTTGACAGAAGTTCTGCAGACTTTCTGTCCGTAATTTCTAAGTATTTGACATTTTCGGCGCCTTTTGTAGCTGTTAAATATCTTCCTTGACGTAAAGTTTACTTTATGACATACGGCAATTGGAATGAATTATACAGCAAGATGGGCAGAAGACATTGCTGCCATCGCGGGCAGATCCTGGGTAAGGATGGCACAGGAGCGATGATATACAGAATATATCCTGGCTGAAAGTTTTACGGAGAAATAAAATAGAAACATCAATATTTTTAGACATCTGTAAACTCTTTGCACACGCTAAGGCTGCGCGACAGTCAGCGCCGGTAGAATTGTATACATCTCCACTCTTTCAATCTCCTGTAACTCTTACCCGTAGTCATCTCCTCCAGAAGTTCCAACAGCTTCTCCTGCGTGTCATCAGTGAGGCGCGTGCGCTGCACGACCAGACGACGCAGTGATAGGTAACCGCCTAGAACTGCGCCTACTAGTCTACCCTTGTATGTGCGTCTAGCGCCGCTCTCTTCTAGGAACATCGCTAGAAGTTCCGTGAGACGCTTCAGGGCGTAGCCTGTGGAAGAAATGCACGTGGTAATTGAAAGGTTCCGATCAATGTGGCCAACAGTGGACGTCTTTCGGCTGAAATGATGATGATGAAGTGAAAGCCTAGTAGTCGGGTGCAGACAGACCCAGCAGATTCCTTACCAAACAATACTCGGCTAAGATAAATATGATTATATGGAAACGCGTTCAAATCGACCGAGCATTTCGCCTTGTCAGGCAGCCACACAAGGTGATCGTATTTTGTATGTTTTTTTTTATTATTATTATCTATAGGCTCGCGTTTGACCACTATAAGCGATTGCACGGGGTCTCATTGCTAAGAAAGAAAATTTGGTTCAAATAAATCTCACTAGATGGCGCGACATGTACACACAATTCAATAGAATTGTGTGTAAAATTTCATTTTCTGGAATTGAACATAAAAATTGTATGTTCTTGATTAATCAACTCTCCTAAGTACAACATTATGGAACATTGGGCTCTTAATTCACATTTCAAAGATTATTTCAACGGATCATTTAAAATTGATGCCAATAGATGGCGCATTTTTTAATTTCTGAGGCTGTCCACCCGATTGTTAAAATTTGCATTGTAACACATTTTGGTGCAAAAAACTGTAAAATCATGCAATAAAATAATATAAAACGAACCCTCACTGTATTTATAGAACAAACATATTCAAGTACCTAGTAAACCCTTTTACTTGCAAGTCGCTGCTAACACCATCTATTGCCGTGAAACGGGATCGAACGCGATTGATATACTTATAAAAATAACAAGATTTTTCAGATGAAAAACGCTAGTTACGTCGCCACGGTTTCTTTGTACTGGATTAGGTATCTGTATGCTAGTATTATATTATCTGTGGCGATTGTAAGCGATGATGTGGTCTACGGTGATGCACGTAGCAGTTTTTTCTTACAACTTTTGGAAATACAGGACTTTTGACTGAACGAAGCGTGTTCTGTGTTGTTTTCTTTAAAAGTTGTTTCGACTTTCTTTTATAAAGCTCCTCATTCAATATTGATCACTAAGTCTGATAAAAAGTATGAATATTTGTTTTATGCAGCTTCTTACCTTGCGCCAAATCCGAGGTAAGTGTAGTCTCCTCAAGGCGATGCAGCTGTTCGATCTCTTTGGTCATCAGATCGGCTATCTGCTGCAGAACGCCGCGCAAAGCCAGGAACTGCTTCCAAGGAGCTTCAGATGCCAGCGCTATAGATAGAAGACATTAGCATTAGAACATGTTGTAGATATTATATAAATGCAGTGCATATTGTGTAAGGCCGTAAAGCTTACTTTGATACAGTTGTAAGAATTGTTCGCTAGCTTCGCCAGCACTGCCGACTTCGGGTAAGAAGCTGGTCAGTAGAATCAACACCTGTAAAGAGAGAATATAATTCAGTATGCTGTCACAAACGCTATCAAAGAAGGTTTTTAATGGTATTGTATGTCAGAATAGCTTCGGCTTTTACATCGTCACGTGTTTATCAAATAATATAATTAATAAAAGTAAGTACCAAGATTTCTATCAAATATTAATGTGAAAAATGACATTTTTTGCCTTGAATTACCCGTCCGAACTTTGGAAGTTTGGATAAAAGTTGGTGCAGGCATTGTCGAATGGACGGCAGTAGAGACAAAGCGGGGGTAAATTACTAACGCACTCAAGTGACACAAGAAAATTATATTTCATCACACTTGCACGTAAACAGTATCAAAACATACAGGTTAACTTGGCCGTAATGCCCCATATAAAACCATCAAGCTTTCTTTTTGTCATGAAACCCAAGGTCGGTAAGTATTTAATTTATAGCACAGCACACAGTTCAAGCAAGGAGTTTACACGCAATTGAAAAATTGTCTTAAAATGTTATCTAAACAGGAATTACATTACAATCTCGCTACATGTTACTTAAATACTCAACTAATATTCTTAATAATTGATTTTAATAGTTTTTTGTATCAAAACTTCGAAGTTATATTATTTTTGTTGCAATCCGTCATGGCTGTCTGTATACCTACGAAGGATTTTTATTTTTTTCTTGCCCTTAAAGTTTCTGAATTAAACATTTTTATAATCTGTGGTGTGGGCAAAAACCCCGCCATCCGCATAAAAAAAAGTTCACGTATTTCGTAATAATAGTTGTGCTTACTTGTGTATTAAAGCTATAATTCATAATTATTTACTCGCAAATGTGATGAAAAACATTGTATGTTTCACGGGCGGTACGGGCATTACGAAACTCGACTCGTCTTCGACTTCGGGCTTCTACTAGATCCTCGATCGTAATTCCTTACTTACCGCCCTTAATACACAATGTAGGTCGGCGTTCCGGACCGTTTGGTGACCCCTGTTCCATACTTACAGCCTTAGTCCTCTCATAGGAGTCACACAGCGATTTGACCATCTGGCAGGCGGTGTCCCTTGCGATGCGCGAGCTGGGGTCGAACATGACCGGCCGCAGCCAGCCGCCGTCTTCAAGGGCTAGCGGACGCATGCCGTGGGACAGCATTGTCTATGAATTAGAATATTATTGTTACAACAATAAGATAGGTCTGGCATCAAATAAATGTATCTAAAAGTTTAAATGTATTATTCTACCTAATAGCGAACTTCCGAAGGAAAGAAATTAAATTGCAAAGACGCCTAGCCTTTGAGTGATTTTAACTATAACTTTTGAACCATTTTTCGTTATTCGATCAAGCCATATTGCCTTTGAAAACTATTTTAGTAATCGTTCATGGACGCGGGAGGTGCGGTCTTAAATCGTGAATTTGAGACATCACGAGCTTGTTCATAAATCATGTATCCTAAGATTTTAAATTGCGTAGACTAAACTGGCTTTTGTGGGGTTGTCACTTTATCGTTACATAGAAATAGCGTCGTATCCTGAGTGATCCAAATTAGAAGTAGATCGAAAATTCTATAGCACGGCAATAAAAAAAAAATCATTTGTTATGAAACTAGCGGCCTTTATATAAATGTCTACTCATATGTCGATCGGATTTATTTAATAGATTGATTTCTTACTGTTACTACTTACTTACTTAGTTTTTTGTACTGTGTATTAATACTGTTATATTTAAATATATTACGTTTATATTTATAAAACATTTATTTATACCAATTGGTAAAATTAAATTGAAGGGTCATATCACATCGATTCGATGAATCACTTATGATTGAGCCTTGGCCTTACCTACAACACTATGATCTGCCCTTGCAACATTTCAAAAAAATAACGTCATTTGCAGCTCAGTTTAGTCTACGAAATTAAAAATCACAATATAATATAGTACTAAATATTCTCCTACTTGCACATTTTATAACCGCATAACTTCACAGGCACCTTCGGTCCTGTGTCACAGTAAATCTTCTATATGTCATTTATACAAGGTGTAGAAGTGTTCAGGGGGGTGACCATAAGCTCTTAGAGCGGTATCAATTTGATATCGAGTAAGTGACAGATATATACAAGTCATATACATCTGTCCCTTTTTCGATCTCAAATTGATATCGCTCTAAGAGCTTATGGTCATCCCCCTGGTCTTAATGGGAACCTCCAGTGAAGGAATAACACTTCGATTTCTCTTAGCTAGCGTTCAGTGGAATGCTTACCCTCTCACGCCACTTGGCGAGGTACTTGCTGGCGAGATGGTGGTCTCTCAGCTGTGACGCCGGCACGGGCGCCACAGTAACCCGCGCGCTTGCCAGGCGGCGCCACTGAGAGTGTGGCACGCGTCCGCCCAACCACGCGGCGAGATCTACTACCACGTTGCCTGTGGATGAAGCTGCTGCGGTACTACCAACGACTGCTACTGTTTTTATGGCTTCCTGTGACAAGAAAAGATATAATTATTATAAATAATTGACGGATTTGAGGCGTTGTACTAGGGAGTCCTAAGTCTTCAAGTTAACTCTACATTCGTACTCAGGGGTAACGCCTCTTTTGGTGATGGGTAATGCATATTTGAATTATCTGTGATATATGGTGTCGGGATGTTAATCTGGACTTGTTGAATACTAAACAGGCTCGTCAACTTGCTAGTTTTGCTGGGTCGACTATATCGTGCAACTTAGTGCAACACTTGTAGTGTAACACGGCCATATTACAATAATATTTTGATGTAGTTGTTGTCTAGGCGGCTAGATAGCTACTAATAATAACCAGTTTTAACTCTACTGCAACAACGCTGGTGTCTTCTTTGTTCTTATCACTGACCTCTAATATACAAGTACGCTGGACTTCATATTATCGATGACAAAATTAAGACATTTGATTTTCGCCATTTTGGCGCTGATAGCAACGTGACTTAACGTGAGATTCCATGGAACTAATATTAGAGATGGGACATAGCCTTCGGTATAAAAATACGTGAGAATAATTTAATACTTAGGAGAACAAGAAAATCCCAATTATTTTAATTGAGATTCATTTCTAAGTAATAGAAAACTTGCTGTAAAGGTTAACTGAAAAATACTTACATTCAGATTGCAAGCTATAAACTAGTGGATAGCGTGCTACTAAAGTTATAGCGCATTACTGTCAGATCAGTGAGATTTAAATATGGGGATAGGCTAACAACTTATCCTTAAAACTAGTATATTTGAGCATGTATCTGCTCGCTCAAGTATACTAGTTAGTTAATATTTACATTTACAATAGTTTGGATTTACTCGGTTGGAACATCATTCTTACAAATATTTGCGTACGAATGAGATGGATAATAATTTACAACGGACATATTTCTCGCTCTCATCGCTGAGATCCTGTCTCTGTAGTGTTAAGGTGCAAATAAGAGTGACATCGCATTCCAGCGACGTGAAGACTTATATCAGTTTTCAACTCTGTTTCAGATGCAGATGTAAATTGTTTGACTTAAAAACATTTGTTAATACAATTATAATTATCATGATATTATTCCAGAATTAATTCCAGACAGGAACGAGGTGATTGATACAAGAAGAGAGAGGCTGCTCAGCAGTGGGCAAAGTCGGACTGTGGATGATCATGATGATGATTCCAGAATTTAGTATTACACATTGCTTTTTAACATATTATTACTGATTATTAGGCATTCATATAACATTCATCACTAATACCAGTATGAGATATTTAGTTGCAACATATTATGAGAAGTCAATACAGTAGATGAGTGATACGCCTTGCCAAGTCTACTATTTTGATATTAGTGTAATTTAAAAATATTACTAATACTCATATACTCGTATTAGTTAAAATAATATAATATTTCCAGGGGAATATATTAGTATTACCTAATCTTGAGAAATATCGGTATTAACCTATCTCTAAATGTGTCAATTTTAGTTCCTGAGAACCTCGAGTGGGGCGCTGTGATTCGGCACAAAAATCAACTGTCATTTCATCTAATATATGTAGTCCAGCGTACTTGTATGATAGAGGTCAGTGGTTCTTATTATTTAGGCGGTTATCACACTGCCACGCGTCACGCTGCATGTTGCGTGAAAATGCACCTACGCGCGTACTTGCGGGCGTTTTTTCTATACAAACGGAGACACGCAAGTAGGTGCTTTTTTTATGCGTTTTCACGCAACATGCAGCGTGGTGCGTGGCAGTGTGTTAACCGCCTTATTGTACACAAAAACATAAAGACACAAATACGATAGGACAGCTTATGTACAAAGGCGAGCTTAACCCATAATCATCCTCCTTGCTCTGTTGTGTAGGTGCATCCCTTTTTCTCTCCTCCCCCCACTTCCCGCTCCGCGCCGATGCACGCACGCACACCTTTCTTTGTTATTCACCACAGAGTACTTTATCTATTCACCACGTGTTCTACGACAGCGAAGCAGTTGTGTTTGTTCGTTTTAATTATTTATTTAGGGTGTCATGACTGAGTGGTCAAAAGAAAAGATAAAAAATATTTATAAATTAAATCCATGTGCGGCCTGAATTATGGAATATGGAAGCTTATGTTATCGTTACTGAGCAGTTTAACATTACGACCGAAGTGGCTTACAAAACATTTAGAAATATGCGCACTCCGTTCAGACGTCTCATTGTGCTCCACGTGTAGGAACTCATAGCTATTGCTGAAATATACACGGCGAAATTATATTACAGCAAGAGTATCGTTGTAAATATATTTATACTAGTTTTCAGCAAGTATCTAGCAAGATCAGTGAACGGAAATAAACATGGAAGCATTACTTCGAAGGAACTTAACGCGCATCCTGACACAAAATCCCAAACAAACTCACACATCGAAACCCCGCCACTGATTCGTCAAACTAGCCAAAGTACACAAACAATATTATTACAACTCATGATGCACAGTAAAAAATAGACCTTATTTACTTAAAGTTTGGGTTTAAATTATCATCTAACGTATAGGCCGCTAACGACATTTCTACGACGCCACTGCGTCCACCAATCGCGTCGCCCGGGATTCTTTATGCAATATGGAGCAACGCAATAATTAATTATGATAGTGATGGTATTAAAGTAATATGAAAGAAAATATAGAAGCATAAATAAACGTGTGTGATCAGGGTACCACCGTCAGGAACAAAGTTCCTTCTCACGTATGATTTAAACAAAAACATTTTTTTTATTTTTGCCGTCTTGTATTATTTTAGCCTCACAATCGACTTAAGCATCCTCGAAAACTAAACCCATGATGAAAAATATGAAAGATTTCGCAGCCGCCATTTTGGATTTATATTTTGACCAAATTCGAAAGAAGGATATCGCATAGAAGTATGAATGCTTTTTCGCGTGATGATTTCTACCAGTCAAATCCTACGGCAATTCGTGTTAAAGAACCATCTTTTATTGTATTAAAAATATATCTTTTTGGAACGGTCAAAAATATATTAGAAAAGATAAAGATACAGCAACGATATCTATTTTCTCCATGCTGTTAAAGGAACTTTTATGTACCTACAATAACTTGGTATATTTTGCATAGTGCCGTCCCCATAGAAAAAAAAATACACGCCATTTTTTTTTTAAATTATATTTGCCATTATTGTCAGGTAAAAAAGTTAATTGTTTGGTTGGCATAACATCATCCCTATAGATTTCGTGGCATACTTCATTTTTAATAGAAATATAATGAATAGCGATGTATTTACACGTGAAAACTAATTCCAACATTCTTGTTATGCAAATGTGATTTATTTATGCACCACTTCACTGCACAAGAAGGCATTTTTAAATATTTAACATGCGAAAAACAGTAAATATTAGTCGACCGCCGCTGTTGCCTACTGCGGACGAACTAAAAGCGTGAGCGGCACGATCGGTAAGCCCCGCCCACCGGGGCACAATTTGCGTTGGGTCATCTTTTAAAGCTAGGAATGCTTCCATGTTTATTTCCGTTCACTGAGCAAGATGCAATGATTGTAGAACGTTTATGAGCCCTATAAGATATAACACCTAAAAAATTACTTAAGTAGAATATATCTAAGTTTTGATGTGTAGAATTCTTTTTGTATTTATTTGGCGTTGAGTTAAACTTTTTCTAATATGAACAAAACACCTGTATGGACGTAGTATCCTCCCTTTTCAATGGAGGTAGCGGGACTTTACTGCATATGCCGCATATCTTTATAAGTCATAAAAAAATGGTCACAATGACATTTATACCAATATTTTTCTACCACCCTGTCTATTATGTAACACATTGCCTAAGAAATTAGTTTCGAAATATGAATATTTAGACACAAGATTACGAAAAACAAAATTACGAAATGACTTTTGTATGGGTCATTATGTAACTGGCAGAATGATACAGACCTGTTACCTCTCGAAAAAGCGCGCGTTGATTGTGTGTATATAGTCTGTGGTTTTTAGTCTTTACGTTTCTAATAAATTGTTGTTGGAACTTATTTGCATTTAATTAAGTAAGCTCATCAGGTAGTAGAAAAAGAATCGTTCGTGTCTCGCATAAAAACGCTTTATTTTAACACTCGCATGTAGCTTTCGTTTATTTTCATTGGCTACATCGCTCGTGTTAAAATCTCGACTTTTTAATGCTCGACACGAAATGTACTATTTTACGTCATTCATAATTGTCACTAGTGTTTCAACACTCACCTTCACAGCGTCCTTGGGCGGTTCCCCGTCAGCCGGCGCTGGCGCAGGCGCGGCTGCTGGCGGCTGCGCGGCCGGCACAGGCGCCATGAGCTGCTGCATGTAGCGCAGGCACGGCAGCGCCACCTGCTGCAGCGCGAACTGGTGCGCTGTGTGACAATTCAGGACTACTCCTCATATAGATGTTGTTTAGCTTTACGGTTTAAAGTAGCAAATAAATATCTAGTTTTTTAATAAAGCGATGTTTTTGAGTTGTTTGCTCCTTTTTACGAAACAAAGTTTTTTAATAAACCTTGTTGGAAGTGGAAAAATACACAGGTTAGGATTTCCAACTTGTGTATTGTTTGTAATTAGTAGACAATGTGTTTTTTTAATCATCATGGAGTTTTCCGAATTAAAGAAGCAGAGACTAAAAGAATCATTTATTTTTTATTTATATGTAATAAAATACATACATACATAATAAATTAACTTTTGACTTATATTTAAACAGACCTTGTTGACGTCTCCCACATACTAAAGCAGCTGTTACACGTTTGATAAATAGAAGTGCTACACATTAGATAAATAAAAGTCCCATTTAAACAGTAAGTAGTTTAATTAATCTACTGTATTTTATATCGATATTTATTTCATTGATTTAAAATGGATATAGTTAAATACTTACAGTTCGGCGAAGACGAGTTGATGCCGGGTATACCAGCTAAAGCTTCTGCCTTCAGCATCGTGTTGGCTGCTGGCAATATTCCAGCCACTTCCGTCAGTTGAGGGCAACACCTAATCACAAGGAAATGTCTTTTAAGTCGAGTGTCAATTATGCTTTTGCGAATCACTAGGGCAACTTTTTTAGGGTTCCGTACCCAAAGGGTAAAAACGGGACCCTATTAAAAAACGCCGCGATCCGTCTCTCTGTCCGTCTGTCACCAGGCTGTATCTCATGAACCGTGATACCACGGCAGTTGAAAATTTCACAGATTATGTATTTCTGTTGCCGCTATAACAACAAATACTAAAAACAGAATAAAATAAACATTTAAGTGGGGCTCCCACAAACGTGATATTTTCCCTTTTTTTGCGATAATGGTACGGAACCCTTCGTACGCGAGTCCGATTCGCACTTGGCCGGTTTTTTTTACAAGCTTTTAATTAACTTGCACTGTATGTATGTATGTATGTTTGTATGGATGTATGTAAGTGTGTTCGGGTCAAATCTTGCAGCTGAATTTTAAAGCAGTTATCCTCCACCGATTAAGATGAAATTTTGAGTACACGTTTAGTTTGGATGACAATGCATGGTTAACTAAGTGACGTTATTCTAAATACAATATGGCGGACGGCTCCAGATTGCGGATTAGTTATTTTTTGTGCGCTGCCATGAAGAATACGAAAAAAATTTGTTTAAAAAAAAATAAAAAAAATGAATAAATTATTTGCTAAATAAGCTAGTCGGTATATTTATAGCTAGAGAGATACATAATAGATCTTTTAATATATGCTACGACTATCAACTAATTTTAATTATTTCTACTGACGATGTATTTTATATTAATGATTTATTATTTATTCTTCATCTTCGTCGTATCGATGATTCCTCAATTATATGCGTTTTGACCAGAATTCAGCTACGGCAATAGCGTTTTCATTTGCCTGCAGGTGTTGTTACACAGAGAGCAAGATAAAAGGTGAGGCATTATTTGGGACTAATAATTTTTCTAATTGAATTTTATAAAGAATTTTGTTTCAATGTATTAATTTTATTTAATGTATGATGATTTGTAACTATGAACTTGTATTTTAAATAATTGGAATTGTGTGCCTTTTTGAATAAATTTTATTATTACTATTATAATAATAATGACAAAAATATACAGATAAGGGACTGATACTGAAAGCAGTCTCCTTGATACGGCTCGCATAGTGAGGAGGTTCCTTTCTCTGGAGCCCTAACCACCGGTAGCTTGGACCCTGTTCCCGATACCGGTGGGCCTATATTTTTTATACTTTTAAGTTTCATTTTTTTGAAATATTTAAAAATGTATTAAGTAAGAATTAAGATAAATAAGGTATAATGACAAACATGTCAAGAAAAATACATACCAAACCCATAGTTTCACAATGCATCGAAGTCTTGCCTCCCAGCATTCAACTGAATCTTGTACTTTCACTAGAGAACCTAGCAGAAGCACCAATGGACGCACCTAAAACAAAAAAAAATAAAAGGTGAACTAACATCACATTTGAAATTGAACTTGAGCTTAATGTTTTTAAAGTTGACTGTCGTAAATCACTTACCGAGTTGTTATGATCTTGTGATGCAGCGTGTCCCATCAGTGAGAGACTGATTCGTTGCGACAGCAAGTTGCATAGCTGTTCCGTCGCCGGGAGATTGTCTCGAGTAACCAGGCAGATCAGTGCGCGTACTTCTTCTTGGCACTACATAAAAACATTAATGACGTAACAATTTTTTGCACGCATTATACAGTTATACCTGCAATGCAGTATTCCCTAAGTATAGTGTCGGAAAAAAATGTCATCACGAATAAGAGTCGAATGACTCGGTGTAGACTCAATGCTCATTAGGGTAAACCACCCTATAGCTGGCACCGCTCCAGTTATTGGCACTTCTGAATTTAAAGGCTAAAATAAGAAAACCATAGGTTACGCAATGTTAGATTTTTTATGCCAGTAATGAGATTTTAGATAGCATTTCTTATAATTTAGTGAAAATTTGAATGTTTAGTTATTATTTTCATTAGATGAAACAACTCGCAAAATAAAGATTACAATATTTCCTTCGAAGTCATTATAATTTTTTCATCACACCTAATCGAAAAACGACAATTATTGTCTATAGAGAATACCGGGAGCCAAATCCAATTTTGCGCCCGTAGAAGTTTGAGCTTTCTCTCTTCTGATTGGTCCGCTTCGTGCTTCTGATAGATTTGCGTAGTTGGGTCGGAGGCGCTCGCGTGAAGGTTTAATGTAAAAAAAAATATATCACTAACTAACTAGTTTCGAGTAGCTTTTTATTTTTCTCTTAGGTAGTGATGAAAAATAGTGTGTATCACTCGGGGACAAAATATTTTGTTCTCGGGCGGCGTATATTGAATTCCTCGCTAAGCTCAGGATTCAAAATAACGCCCTGGAAGAACAAAATATTACTTTGTCCCCTTGTAACACAAAAACCTTTTGTATGCTAGTGCATTTCAATATGATTTGCTGGGCATTTGATTACGAAGCTAGGGAAGGCACAATCTTAAAGTGGCAATAACTGGTTATCTTACCCTACTTTTCTATTGTTTGTATGCAGTTCATTACTCTCAAGTCTGTCCATGAGAGTAATGAATGCTAGTTTGTTTGTCATGAGGTTTATTTTTGCATAGAGCTTAGAAGAAAAAATATAATGATGTGTGATCATGAGCTTTATTTAAATAGATAGGATAGTGAAGGAAAAAAAAGAGATTGCTACATGCAATGCAGAGAAGAGAATATTGAGATGTATTTGCAGAGTCACTAAAATGGATAAAGTGGGAAATGAGGAAGTTTGAAAGTGGCGTGAGTGACAGAAAAGTTGAAAGGAAACCTTTTGTCCTGGTATGGTCATGTGATGAAGAAGGATGAAACGCATGTTACTAAAAGAGTTATGAATATAAATGTGGATGCGTGGAGAGGGAACGGCCAAAGAAAAGATGGATGGACTGTGTGAGGATTGATATGAAAGAAAAGGGAGTCGGAAAATAAAGACGATATGGAAGAATACGTGTTGCGCCGACCCCAAATAACATGGGCTAAGGGCAGGAAGATAATACCGATGATGTGGAAACCGCCACAGAGGTATGAGTGGCAGAGATGACACTACACAAAGCCGCTCCTTCACTTTAACCTGATACGACTTAATACTAAGGTTTTGTCGAGACGGTTATTTAATTAGAGGCATCAATTTCAAAGCATTTCGATCCTTACTTTACTCACCTGCGGAGTACCGCGATGCAGGTTATGTTGCACCAGCTCCTGCACGAGCCCGAAGCGACACAGTCGCGTGCGGTGCTCCGCTTGAGACGCGAGCGCACGCAGTAGGGTGAGGCAGTGTTCTGCGCTGGCTAGCGCGCAACCGTAGCAGCCGCCACCTGTTTATAAAGCAATATTTGTAGTTTTATAGATGGACAGTAAATAAGTTATGCCGTGATTTTTATGTTTCAAGATGAAATAAGACAATTTGAAATACACCATAATATTTGCAAGTATTTGTTGGATGAGAAATGTGATATTCAATATTACTAGAGCGACTCATGTTTTTGCAAAAACCCTATCTTTTACTAGTACGATTGAGAAATGTTTTCACCATTGTCTAATTTTCGCAATCAATATTACTAGAGCGACTCATGTTTTTGCAAAAACCCTATCTTTTACCAGTACGATTGAGAAATGTTTTCACCATTGTCTAATTTTCGCAATCAATATTACTAGAGCGACTCATGTTTTTGCAAAAACCCTATCTTTTACCAGTACGATTGAGAAATGTTTTCACCATTGTCTAATTTTCGCAATATCCCTAGGGTTTTCGTAAAATTTCGAATTATCAAATTATACTACGACATATATAATACATTTAATAAGAATTGATTCTAATAAGTAAGTAGATTACCTTTAGTGACATCGCCATCATAGTTCTGAAGCAGCCCAGCGTACACCGGCAGCGTATCACCCTTGGTAAGTTCACTCTGGGATCTATCGAACGCCACTAACTCTTTCCTAAAAACAAGATACTTTTATTTGGTGATGTTTATTAATGAATTTTGCATTTGTGTAATTGAAAATAAAATCACATAGGGACTGACATGATGCGGTTCTGACTTTTTTTTGTTTTAAATAAATAAATCAATGTCGTTAATAACATTTATTCGTTTATGTACACAAAACACTTTACAGAGAAAAGAAAGAATACAGGTAGAAGAGCACAAAGGTACTGCTTATTTCAATAGAAATTTCTTCCAGCAGACCTGCGAGAGGAAAATTTGATGATAGACGAAGACACAGTGTGTAAAAAGAAATAAGAAAACTTTAAACGATTAAAAACCTTCATGAATCTGGCAAAAAATGGTAAAAATTGTTTTTGTGTGTGAAATAAAGAGGCATTATTATTTATGTTTACTGACCTGCATGCCAGCACCTTCTGTATGATCTTGGAGAGGTCTTCAAAGTGTCCCTTGCTGTCGACGCAGTACTTGTGCGCCAGAGTTTGTATAACGCGGTTGATCTGCGCGCCGCTGAACGACGTATTGCTAGCGTTGCTGTTCTCGTCGGCGGTGCGGCCTTCGAGGCGGTGTTCACTGATTTTGTGGAGTAGGGACTAGAAAGGAAGAAGGTAATGATATTGAAAGTTACTGTAAAAATACTAAGGGCTTATTGCTTCAACAAAATACGGCTTTTTCGATACCATTGATGATAAATCAGCTTGGATTGCTGTTGCAATGACAATTATATATCATGCAAACAAGACGAAAAGTACTAACAACTTGTCTGAATAGCCTAATGATAAACGTGGTGGCCTACTACACTTAAGGTTGCGAGTTCGAGACCCAGCTATATGAATAGGTATTTTTAACCGACTTTCCAAAAGGGTAGGTAAATTGTCAGATAATAGTTATAAAGGGTACGGTAAGGAGGTAGGTTCTTAAAGTAAAAAAAAACTGCTGATCAGCTATGCTTACCTCCAACACAGGCTTGTTAGACGTCAACTGCCTATAAACCCGGTCCGCCTTGTCCAGTAACGCGCCGATGGTCTGCACCATCTTTTTACGTTCCTCATCATTCTCAATGGTATCGACAGCACAGCATGGCCGCGCGGTGAGTGTGTAGTCGAACTTCGCGTACTTGCAGAAACCGCAAGCGTGGCAGAGGAAGGGGTCTTTCTCATCGTAGTTTATAGCACTAAAATATTGTTACAAAAATGGATAAAAAAGACACGTTAGTCGGGACAATGAAAATTATGAGATCTCACATATTACGCGGTTACAGGGTACAGTTATTGTCGGAATGGTCCGTGCTAGCTAACGCACAAATTTAGTTCAAGATTGTTTGTCGGTCGTGCGACAAATAATTGTGGTAACGTAGTGCGAGAGGTCCCTATTAAGTCTTAGAGGTTCCGGATTCTAAAAGAACTCAGTCTTACTGAATAATAATCTCTCTTTTAAAAAGCTAGATTAGTATGAATAAAAACGTGTGTAAAGCTAGATTAATATGAATAAAAACGTGTGTATGTGTTTATTTTACTTACCGACACTTGTGACATTGGAAGACGTTTTCACCGCAGTTAGCGCACACGCCAGGGTTGGCGGGTACGGATTGCGAGCACCGAGGACATTGCAAGGATTCACCTACAAAACAAAATAACAATCATTTGGATAAAGGTCACCATTCATAATTGATTGTAAAAAAAATGTGTTACAATAAGTGTGAAGATGGATTTTGTGAGGAGTGACATGAAAGAGAAGGGAGTCAGTGATAACATGACAGTTAACTTGACGGAATGGAAGTGGAAAACATGTTGTGCCGAGCTCAAGTAACATGGGACAAGGGCAGGAAGATGACGAAGATAACGATTTAAAAAATACATACCAGTAGCCTGTTGATTCTCATAAAACTCCGCATACTCCATCATGAGGTTGCACGCAACTATCGGCAGAGGGAAATCGACGCGCACTTCCGATTGACCCGACTGCAGCTGGACGCGTTTTGCTTTGTGCCACATACCTGTGAAAAACAACAGATTTATTAGCTTCTTCTTCTCGAGTCGATGTTCAATTCTTCAGATAATATGTGGCCACGTTAACTGCAGCGTCGGCGTCGGTGGCATTCATTAAGTCCTCTAAAGTTTATAGGCACTTGGAGCACTCCAATGTGTGGTGGAATATATCAGCAAAATTTTAAGTGCAAACGGTAAAAGCTGTCTGTCTGTCTGTCCGTCTGTCACCAGGCTGTATCTCATGAACCGTGATAGCTAGACAGTTGAAATGTTCACAGATGATGTATTTCTGTGGCCGCTAAAACAACAAATACTAAAAACAGAATAATATAAATATTTAAATGGGGCTCCCATACAACAAACGTGAATTTTTTGGGATAGTGGTACAGAACCATTCGTGCACGAGTCCAACTCACACTTGGCCAGTTTTTAAATAGTTATTGTAGTATCTATTTTGTTGAGTAGTAAACAAACCATTAAAATAACAATAACAAAGGTTTTCATTCTTCACATGATTTATACAGGTGGTGACTGAAGGAACAGCTCGACATCTAAAATAAATCTTTGGTTGATCACGTTAAAAGTTAACCAATTTCAAGAACACGTGAGGAACTAATAACTACGACAGTAAGTAGTGTCACCATAAAGAACATTAACAAGGTGATTTTTACGTTACTTTGTAATCGTGAGTGATTAACTACACTCGGCAGAGCCAAATAAATAAGCACCTTTACTCCTGCCAATAGAATACAAAATCCACTCACCCGGTCTATTCTTCAGCTCCTGCACCGCTTGCACAGTTCTATTATTATAATAGAAGTTGATGGTTCGCACCATCTTGCTTCTCTTAATGTCGCTGATACGAAGGTTAATGCGGCTGATCATGTGGCTGTTCACCAGCTTGACGATCTGAGTCGTCGTCGTGAACTTCGAGTCGATCTGCGTACATTAGTGTGTTCAGCTCTTATTTAAATGGGTTAAAGTTTAATTTTGCTTGTTTATAGACCAAAAGATACAAGTAAAATATAGAATACGACGTAAGTAGCAGAAGTTTTTAAATAACGAATTCTGGAAATCTTTTATTTATTTTTAGACAACGATTGAGTTGTCACATTGGCGAATACATAAATATAAACCTTGGATGTCTGAATAAAAGTGCTATTTTCTACGCTCGGCTTATCAGCGAAAGTTCTAATTCCTACAGCGCGCTTTTACTTAAGTACTTAACATTTTGTATAGCCATAAATAATTAATTATTAATTTATGGGCATAATTTTGTATCGATGAATCAATAAAAACATTTATAGACATGCTTTCCCCAAGCAGCTTGCATGCAAGTTTTTTATTATTTTTTTGCTTTTTAATTATTATAACACCTTTACAGAAACTTCCAAGGCGATGTTATAACTCTACTACTACTACGGCTACAGAGGTAAAATATGATCAATTGCTTGATCGTGCCCCGCAATGTAATACAACTTGAATCCGAGTTGTTTACAGGTGGAAACGCGGCCTTATACAGAGTAAAAAATATGAGCAATGTAAACCAACCTTTATCGTAGGCAGCTTGATAGTCGCCATGGGGACCTCGGGGTTGTTGCAGACGAGACAAGGCTCCGACTCCAGGTAGTACCCGTCTAGTTCAACATAGGAGCCGAGTGCGGCGTACAATGCTGCGTTACCGTGGGAGGAGAGCAGCTGGTTCTGGTTGCGCAGGAGTTCTACTGCACTGCCTACGTATTTCTGTATGGAAGAATATGTTTTATTGTATGTCAAAAAGATTTCAATTCAAGAGCTTCTTTGTAACAAATGACCTACAATACGTCGTCATTATTAATATGATGGGTCAGTTTTAGCGCCTGGAAAACTTTTAAAATGAAGAAGCAAGGTATTTATGGAGTCATATAGGGCAGTAATCTAAATTTAGATACCTAATGTCCAAATCAAACGCTTTGTGCCTTTCTTTAAAGGTCGTTTAACTAAGACAGTGGTGTCTCATCCCATACAAAGAACGACCATATTTGCAAAGAAATAAATGATTTATGATTTATGACCCTGACGTTCTATACTGATTATTTTTTGTACATCGATCGCGTTCGGTCCCGTTCCATTCCGTTCAACGGATAAAGATGGTGATCTATCTATCGCTGTGGAACGGAACCGAACGCGATCGATTTACATTAAAATAATTGGTATAGTTCGGTCCCATTCCATTCCGTTCCACGCATAAAGATGGTGATCTATCTATCGCTGTGGAACGGAACCGAACGCGACCGATTTAAATTAAAATAATTGGTATAATCAGATGGAAAACGCTAGATACGTCGGCACGGTTTCTTTGTATGGGATAAGGCATCTATATTAGATATTTTATCTTACCTCGGTGTCAATATTGGGCGTCTTAAGCGTGAAGTATCCGAGCAAGTCAACGAACTGCGCAGCCTTGCGTCCGTACTGCGGGAGAGTCGGCCAGATAGCCCACAAAAGCGACACCAATGAAGCCTGATCGGCCTGGCCCGAATTACTAAAGGATTGAAAGAAATATTTAATATCCAACTTCATTAAAGGTTTTATTATAGCTATGGCTACAAAAAATATATACCATGTATAATTAATATATATCTATACTAATATTATAAAGTTGAAGAGTTTGTTTGTTTGTTTGAACGCGCTAATCTCGGGAACTACTGGTTGGAATTGTTTTTTTTTTGTGTCGGATAGTCCATTTATCGAGGAAGGTTATAGGCTATATAACATCACGCTAAGACCAATAGGAGCGGAGCATAAATGTTTTATTATGCAAAAAAACGGGCAAAATTATTCCTTTTTGAGCGCTTCCGGAAACGGTTTAAGTTACGCAACAAACATGTATGTAGGGTTGGTCGGGTAGGGTAGGGTAGGTAGGGTAGGGTAGGGTAGGTAGGGTAGGGTAGGGTAGGTAGGGTAGGGTAGGGTAGGTAGGGTAGGGTAGGGTAGGTAGGGTAGGGTAGGGTAGGTAGGGTAGGGTAGGGTAGGTAGGGTAGGGTAGGGTAGGTAGGGTAGATGGGTAGGGAGGTAGCCAATAGGGAACATTACTGCCAATTGCTCCCGCCAGATGGCGCTTGACGGCTCTGAGTAAACAAAAACATAACAACATGGCGTCTACTACTGTTTGTGGTTACCGAACTCTTTTTTACTGTTTTTAAGATAACTTGTGTTCAAAAACCAAATAATAATATTGGGGAAGTTAGTTAGCTTCATTTTTCATTCACTATTTGTTTTATATTTTGTATACATAAACTGCGAAATTTTGTCGCTGGACTTTGACAGTTTGGTTTTTTTTTAGGGATGAGTCCGATATATCTAAACGTAACTTATATCGGATATGTGTTAGATATCATATCATATCGATATCAAAATAACCGATATTACAAAAGCTGTATCTAATAAAAACCTTACTAGCGTGTGAGAAAGAATAATTCAAAACTTAAAACCGTAACAATGCGAAAACGTACGAACTACGAACAAAACGCAAACTTCACAAACGTTAGGAACCATATGCGCTACCTATCTTTTTAAGTATTATTTCGTGTTCGTTGTTAGTTTGCTCATCTAAATAACATTTTAACTTTTGCAAACTGTACTACTGATATCGATATCTGAAAACCGTTTTCGATATCGATATGAAAACACTTAAATAACCGTTTGCGCAAAAAACCGAAAACGCCCTTCTCTAGTTTGTTTACGCAGAAACCCGTGGCGCCATCTGAGCGCAGCTTTGCGGATAGTTCCCTATTGACAGGAGCGAAGCCGAGTGGGACAGCTAGTCATGAATAAAACCGTAACGACATACGATAAGCAATTATTTAATACTTTACGCAGACAGACCTCTGTATGAGGCGGACTTATTGTCACAAGCAGTATCTACCAGCAAGCATTCGTTATTTTTACCAAAAACCATAGATTTATAGCGGAAGGCCTTGACGGTAGATGAATTGTATTTTGATGCAACTTACTTGTAAATAGCCAACAGCAAAGCGTGGGCTTGCCAGCGTACAGCCGTCGAATTGGTCTCAAGTAAGAACGCTTTCACGAACATCCTCAATTCTTCTTGGGACACCTAAAAACAACCATAATCCGATTATTATCTGCAGAATAATCTAGAGATATTTAGGAACTCTTCACCCGAATGTTTAATAGGCGCATTATATTCGCATCTATTCACTAATACAAATAAACTTTAATATCATAGTTATAGGGTTTATTTTTGAAAAATATACGCCATGAGAATTTGCCCCATAAGAAAAATATGTGTCACTGATATTTACCTGTTTTAAGATCTGTTGGACGAGAGGTCCAACTCTCTGCTCCTGGAACTTGGATCCATCCGTGGTGAAGTTGTCGTTTTCAGCGCTGCGCTCGCGATCAGCCCAGTCGGCTGGGTTTTGCTGTGCTTGCTGTGCAGCCTAACATTATGTTAGTTAGTTTGTTTTACAGTAAATATTATGTTTTAGATCTAAGCACAATTTTACACTGCCAACAAAACACACAACTATATGTGTTTTTTTTATTGGACAAAAACTAAATTACAACATTGCAAGAGAAGTTTCGATGAGCATTAAGATACAGATTAAAGAAAAAATTTTTTTTTTTAAACCAGCTTTAATATACAAAATATCGGTGTTATTTTGTATATTAAAGCTGGTTTAAAAAAAAAAACAAAACAAACATGTGTGGAATTTCAGCTTAATGCGACACCCGGAAGTGAGTCAAATTTAACTTCAAAGATTTGATTACAGACAACGGAACAGGACAAACTAAACAAAAGTTTTTGGTCCCGAAAGTCCTCCGTCCTCGAAAACCTTCAATGGTTTGGTTATTTACCTTATTTTCGACAGCCCGTTGATGATGGGGCGGCGCACATAAAGCCGCCTGCAGTAGCTGCAGTACAGTCGGCGCCACATGCGGGTGAACTCTCCTCGCGACCGTCACCAACCACGCGAGAGCTTCGCGCCGCTCTGTGGAACACGTGTGCTGCCAGTTGCCGGTGCGAGCGCTTACTATCTCTGCGCAAGCCTATAGGAGATAAAAATGTTTTGTTAGAAAGTCACTATACTTTAAAGAAAGGTCCTGAGTTGCTGACCTATTAAGTATTAATATTAAGGTCGAAGCTGTTAGAGTCTGGCAAACGAAAGTAGTCACTCGAATTATTTGCAAACTTTTTATACGGCAATGCTATACGAATGTCAACCCCAATTTTCCGTATGACGCTACTAAGTTGATACTTTGTTTTAATTCGTAATCACAATATTTTTGTAAAAACATTTTCTCTATTTAATAATTTATTAATGTAGGAAACAATGATTCCTGTGACTCGTAAACAATCTTTTCACATGGAAGTCTTAGATTCAGATTTTGATTGATAGTGGATAAACCAAAATTATTATAGAATACTGTTGCTTTTTTTATTCAGATTGATATACCTAAAGTAATACCTACCTAAATGTACCTAAGTATAGTATTTTTATTCAGACGAAGTAAATAATTCTAAAGTATCAAATTAGGTTATTCCAGGTAGTTTTTGGGGTTGCTATGATATTTTTTAAATTTGCCGCGCTTTTGTTTGCCAGACTCTTAAGTTGCAACCAGAATGCGATTACGGATGAAATTGACCGTCAATCCACCCTGGATTGAAGGTCAATTTCATCACTGTTTTCATTGGTTGGCGTTCCGATGGTTTGATTTTTACGAGTAAAGATCGATATAGAATATCAAATAAATGTTATATTGGACCGTTAAAAAACAAGTATGTCATCGTATCAGCCTTTCTCATCGACTTCCACCTACCTTCAAATGGTCCATAAGCTGCACAAGCTTGTCATACGCCGGGTCGGTAGCCAGCAACGCGCGCGCTGCATTCAAGTGCGTGTCCAGTGCGTGCACGTCACGCAGTTGACGGTAGCGCTCGCGGGTACCGCAGAGTAGGAGCAGAAGTTTGCGGACTTGTTTCCTAAAATGGAAGATGGATTTATTATTGAATCCATACGAAAACTGCCTTGATGTTATGCTATAAACAATACAAATATTTAAGTTGACGTTCTTAGGCGAATAACAACGCTGACCATGTAAGAACAAGCGTCTACTGAAAATTTAGCTTTAGCTATTTTGGCATAAGGTTGAAATTCGATTTTATTCTAAATTAGTTTTTAACGGTAGCGCTCGCGGGTACCGCAGAGTAGGAGCAGGAGTTTGCGGACTTTTTTCCCAAAATGGAAGATGGATTTATTATTGAATCCATACAAATACTGCCGTGATGTTATGTTATAAACGCTACAAAGATTCAAGTTGACGTTCTTAGGCGAATTACAACGCAGACCATGTAAGAACAAGCGTCTACTGAAAATTTAGCTTTGGCTATTTTGGCATAAGGTTGCAATTCGATTTTATTCTAAATTAGTTTACACTGGCGTGCTACATGATCCTCCAGCTGAGTTCAAAAGTACAGAGCTCTTTTCAATTACACTGTACAGCATGATATGTACTACTCGAGAGTTCAGGTGCATTCTGTATGCGGATTCTTAATACAACTAACGTAAGTAGAGTTACTTATAAATGAAGAAATCTACTCAAACAAATTTCCTATACATATTTACCTGAGCGGCGTCTGCTGGTTCATCATGTATTCACACAGTAAGGTGCGCCAGCGCTGGTCGAAATGAGCTGGATCGCAGTGCTTGTGAATCTGACAAGGCAGCCGTAGAGCCATCTCCATCAGGAGTTGAGGATAGTTGTCGAACACGTCTAAAGCGTGACCTGGACATAAAACAAACATTTAAGGTTACACTAGTCGAAAATTCTTCCATACAAACGTAGTCTAGCGATTATTCCACTGTTTAACAACGTACGTTCAAAATAAATAGTGATATCCATTTGTCTCATCATTATCTAGCCCTATATGGAAAAAAAACTAAATGTTCAAAGTTATGAGCGTCGAAAGTTCCACATTTCGACACTCATTTTAACGCATTTTTGGGCGCGAATAAATACCATAAGGAAAATTGCAAAACGGCCACCATACAGGTGTAGATTAGTAGTTCAACAATGTAAATAATTTTATTTTGAACAGATACGTTTAGTCCTTTTTTCATGATAACAGACTCCAAAAAGTCTGTTTATAAAATATCGCGCGCTCGGTTTCGTCCTAATTCATTATCCATTTCGCTACAAATTTGCAAAATTGACTTGAATAAACAGGTTCACAAAAAAAAAGCTAATACAGGCTCGCGCTTCACCACCATCTCACCTGATGGTTCGCGATGATGTGGTCGACGATGGAGCACGCTTGCCTAGAAGTAACCTATTCACTCTTGACTTTAATACCCCTAGATTGTAGCTGTTGGGAATCAAAGACTCCGGCAGGGAATTCCACTCCTTAGCTGTACGCATAATAAAAGTATTCTCAAAACGTTTAGTGCGTATGGGTGGGATGTCCACCATGTACCGATGGCGCATCGCCGTACGTCTGGTAGTCCGATGATGAAACGGACTGGGCGGAATTAGATCATGCAATTCCATCGCACACTCCCCGAAAAGTAATCGATAAAAAACCGAAAAGCTGGCAACTCGGCTGCGATGTTTAAGGCTCTGGAACTTTGAATTAACCAGTGCCTCAACGCCGATGATTTGAAAGAAAGATAGAAAGTATGAAAAACTGTTTATTTGCGACAAGCACGACGCATACCATAAAAAGAACATTGAACTAAAATACTAGTTGCCCGATAGCTGCAGCCTGGGGGTATTTAAGACAAGAATTAATATGTCAATTCTAGACACGCGTGCTTCACCGTCGACCACATCATCGCTTACCATCAGGTGAAATAGTGATCAAGTGCGAGCCTATCAATCAATAATAATAAAAAAGATAAAAAAAAATTGCAGTCATTGTTGGAAGAATGACTAGATAGATAAATATAGGAAGGATTCATATTTAAAATGAGTTCTTACTCTTGACGTATTCCTTGACAAAGAAGGGTTGCATGTCAGGCAACGGCTGGGGCGGTAGCGGCTTCAGCAATGTTTGGACAGTAGTCGCTGAGCCTGAACCTAAGAAAAAAACAATGATTTTTTAAGAGTTGTGGTGGCGCCATCTCTAGAAATAGCTCATATATTAATGATCGAACTAATTGACAAAATCATCTGACATCCCCCGAGCCGGTAAAAAAACATTTTCAACAGTGAAAACGAATTGTGAATTTTTTTTCGCAATGGCGGCAAAAATTAATCAGTTTTCCTATGCGCGCGCATCTAACAATGGCGGTCGGCCATAGACTAAAAGAATGAGGTTTCTTTTTTGTTGGCTTTTAGCCACGTACAAAATGGGGAATTTCAAGTTTTCTTTATTACAGAGAAAACAAAAGTTACATTTGAGTGAAAGTTTTATTCATTAAACACGTACAAGTTGATATTATCTATTTAAATACGAAGGTGCATGAAATGAGCAAGCAGTAGGTACATTAATTTATTTGTAGGTACTATTGAGCACGATCTTTTTGGTATCGAAACTTTTTTAAGAACAAAGCAACTCAACCAATAAATTAAAAAAAAAATCTCTATAACTCACTTGTGAATAATAGCAATGAAAAAGTCACTGTTTGATTATAGTTGTCATTATGTGCCTAATTGCGGTGAAATTAGAGCCACTTTATGAGCAAGTGTGTTGTAAAAACTTTTTACCCATTTGATTAGTTTAAGCACTGATTAGTAGATTCTTAATTTAAATTATCAATTTTGAATCAAACTACTAATCATAATAATATAGTTAGATTATTATATAAATAAAGCTGAAAATAATATATAAAACTTTTCTTGAATTTCTACGTACACTTACTAGAGGTCTTCTCCTTCCAATAAGGCAGCAGCGCGGATAGCACGCTGAAGCAGTGCGCCGGCGCACCGGCACGCACCAGCGCGGCAGCGGCCAGGCGGGACACGTGTGCTGCGCACGCGCCGCCGATCACCTCTGCGCGGGGAACTGGCCCGCCTGTGGCTGATGTCTTCCAGCGAGCCATGAGGACACCTGGTAGATTAGAAAATTTTGAAAATTACCTACAATATTTAGATAGTAAGACAAGTGGAGCTTGCTATAATCAAATTACGGCTGGTTGAAAGCATTACATCGTTTGTTGACGAGGCACCGCACGACACGATTCGCTGGCAAGATATTTAACACACGACACACAGCAGACGGTCTGTTGTCCGTTCGTTTGTTCACCAGACACGATTCTGCAACAACACTGCAGTGCACTTGTATTGTTTATACGCGCGTGAGTCGTTCGGTGCGATGTGTCGTGTCGTCAACAATATCATACTTATTTTGTATCACCGATAGATCGTCAACGCAAAAAAGTCGTCGACACAGCGGCATCGACGACATAGCCGTATATCGTGTAGCGTGTGGTGCAGCGTCGTGCAATGAACAAACGGTTCATACAAATATATAGAGCTCTGAATCGTGATCACATTTTGTCGTGTCGTGTGTCGCGTCGTGAACAAACGGCTTAAATTAGCTCTTATGGTAAATTGAACAGAGCGCAACTAGTCGTTATTAGTTCGCCCTTCGAGTATTATAAATTATTTCAAACCGATTTCGATCATGGCGGTCATTTTCAGCGTGTCCTAGCATTGGAAACATTAAAAGGCTGATGATGAAAGGATATGTGAACAAGTGTGCACGCAAATACAGATGAGACCCTCACTTCTGCCTCATCTACTCATGAAACAAGCAATAAGAAAGCTGACATCTCTTTGAGTCGACGGCGCGTGGAAGACAACGCGCCGTTGACTCGGGCCTGGTCCTTATCGGGCGGCGAGCTACCCGTTACTCGTCGTCCGCAAGCCCGCGCCTGCGGTGGCCGGGCATCGGCATGCGACCCCCGACGCCCGGGCGTCTCCTGCGGTGGCTTGGGGCGTGAGGGCGCCTCCGTTGCCTCTCCCTGCTTCGCAGAAGGAGGTGGCAGCTTCCCATGCCATCTCGCTCCGTACCATGGCCTGAACCAGTGCCGGACGCGAGAGGTCGCCACCGCCGATCGCCTCCACGAGGACACGGCGTTGCTCCGAAGCGGGGCAGACCTCCACCGTATGTTCTACCGTGTCCTCCGGGCGATCCGCACAATGGTGACACCCGGGCGTGTCCTCCCGCCTTATCCTGAACAGGAACCTCCCGAAACAGCCGTGTCCGGTGAGAACCTGCGTCAGGCGGAAGGTGAGGACGCCGTGACGCCTCTCAAGCCACTCCTCAAAGAGGGGCCTTATCGCCACTATTGTGGCGTGCCCATAAGCAAAAAGAAAGCCTAGAAAAGATCTAGCGCCAGATAAACTACAAAAAGTAAAGTTACGCAATAAAGTGCAAATTGCCTTTTAAAATAACCGTGCCACTCATTGCGACTTCGTAGATATTTGCATATTTAGCGTTCTATCTATCTGGCACCGCTGAACATGTATTCATCTAAGAATAGATTCTAAATTCAAATATCAAAAAATACTTACTAAGCAGCCTCATAATCACCAACTGCAGCTCTCTCGTATTGGTCCTCTCATGTATCGGGAGCGGGATCTCATTTCCCTGGATATCTAGCTCCGACACCAGTAACTCCAGCCTCATAATAGCCAGCTGTAGTTCCCGTCTGTCTGTCCGTTCTTCACCATTCTCGTCGGTTTGGATGTCGAGTTCTGAGACAAGGAGTTCTAGGAGACGGTCTAGGACCGCGCGGTCGCCGTCCACGATTGAGTCGAGGTCGCCAGCCAGCATTAGGACGACCTGTGAAGGAAGATGAAATTGTAGAATCAATTTGTACATAGATTACGGACTTCATAAGAATGCGGAGCGCAATGCGAACTATTGTTGTTGTTCACCGGTACAATATTTCATAATTTACATTTAAATGGTGTGATTGGTTAGATTTTATAACTTAGGCACCATTTTACTAGGGTTGTTGATGAATGATTTTGAATGTTATAGCTTCAATAAACATCGCGACATATCATTTCTACATATGTTTAATGTAGGTATAGTTCTCGCCAAACTTGTTGGCTGCCCTGAAGTTGGCTACAATGGCTGCGCAGTAGAAAATCTCATATAAAAACAGCATCGCACCGCGCCGTGCCTAGCGCGTCGCCAAGCCAATTTCAGGGCGGCAAAGAAGTTGAGCGATAACTATATGGTTTAACCGGTCATTTATTTTCTTTTAATTTACATTTAATTTTAATTTTGATTTAGATTTTATTTTAATTTTGACTTACAATTTATTTAAATTTTAGTTAAATTTATAATTGAATTAAAATTTTTATTGGGATATTATTTTTTATCTTTTAATTTAATTTTTGTTTTCACTATTGCTTAATTTATTGTTTTTTTATTCTGATTTTAATTATTATATCCTCAAAATTGTATGCTGTTAGGTACTTGTTCGCCCTTGTATGGGCGCACGGTTGGCGCAGTGGTTGAGCGATTGACTGCTGCGCTGCGTGTCGCGGGTTCGATTCCCGCACGGAACAAATTTTTTTATGACCTACAGATAGTTGCTCCGGCTCTGGGTGTTGTGTATGTGAGTTTATATGTTTGTAAACGCACCCACGATACAGGAAGAAATTCCTAGTGTGGGACAAACCTTAAAAAATAAAAAAAAACTTGATGAAACGTATTAACGTTTTAGAAGAGCAAAGTTCTCTACTACAGGCTACTTTTGCCTAAAAGGGCACTTCAATTACCAGATGTTTGTACAGACTTATGAAGAAATAATAAAGCTTTCCACCACCTTGTCTATTATGTAACACATTGCCTAAGAGATTCGTTTCGAAATGTGAACATTTAGACACAAGATTATTAAAAAAAAAACAAAATTACATAATAACAGTTACGAAATGACTTTTGTATGGAGTTTTGATATCATTATGTAACCGGCAGAATGATACTGAACCTGTTACCTCTCGAAAAAGCGCGCGTTGATTGTTTGTTTATAGTCTGTGGGTTTTTAGTCTGAACATTTCTAGTAAATTGTTGTTGGAACTTATTTGCCTTTAATTAAGTAATCTCATCTACATCCCTCGTGTTAAAATCTCGACTTTTTATGCACGACACGAAATGTACTATTGTAATAAGCAAAGACAACGTTCGGTCCCTTACAGTTTACTTCTTATCTAGTTTTACGTACCTGTACGAAGGGTATAGCCCTGACTCCAGGCAGGTATCTCAAGCTAGGCAGCGCGTCCAATGCGGCTGACAGTAGGGACAGACGGAGAGCGTGCAACTTGCGGGTCTCGCTCTCTGCCTCCATAGTGCGCGATGTAGAGGCCAGTGGTTGGTTGGATGACGTTGATGGGCCAGCTAGTAATAAAACTGAACTGGTTAGATTTTATTTCTTACGTTTTTGTGTAGTCATTTTGATATGAAAAAAAGGCAAATTATCTTTCTTATATTATAAATGCGAAAGATTGGATGTGTGGATGGATGTTTGTTACTCAATCACGCCAGAACGGCTGAACGGATCTGGATGAAATTTAGTACAGAGATAGATTAAAGTCTGGAATAGCACATAGGCTACTTTTTAGCCAGGGATTAATGTTCCCTCCTCTTGGCGGAAGCTAGTATAAAATAACATGCAATATTAGATATCGATTTTGTGTGATAACAATCAGTTTCTGAAAGTTTTTAATTCAATCTCTTTAATCTAATTATCAGATTGATCAGGCTTTCAGAAACTAATGTTAAAGGCCCCGAGCAAAACGCCGCGCTAGTCGTTTTTGTGCAGTTTTTAAAAGCTATCTACTCTTTATTTGTAAAGAAATATCAATTAATAAAAATACATTAAATTTCTACATAATATTGATTCTAAAATGGTAGTACACTTTTTTTTTTTTAAGTGGTATAAGTTTCACTAATCTCCTTCCAACAAAACCAGAAAATGAGAAATAATTATTGATAGCATGCATCTCCTCGTAAAGTGTTCATTAATTAATTTTTGCATTAACACTAATGGTTAGACAATTTGATAAAGAACATTTTGTAAGTTTCATTTTTTTCAAAAGACCAATATTCGATTTTATAAAGATTTTATTCTAAAATCTGGGCGTATTCACTACTGTAATTCATGCGCCACCAGTACCGCTAGGCCAATAGGAATGCTCATATCTCATGCTGATTTTTTGGTCAGGGTACGGCCTTAAGTGGTGCAAGTTTAATAATTCTACATGGCAAATGTTAGCATAGTAAGCTGATGAGATTATCACACTAATCAAGCTAGCAAAAACTACTGAACGGATCTGGATGACATTTGGCACAGAGATAGATAATGGTCTAGAATAGCACATAGGATACTTTATATCCCGGTTATAACATATAACCTTTGGGATAATTTTCGACATTCATGCGGGCGAAGCCGCTGACAGAAGCTAGTAAAAGAGCACGATAAAATCGATACGACAATAGTTATTTATGCTACAAGTGCGGAAAGTAGGTGATTTCCGATGAGTGGTATTCGACACGAGTCGGAAATCATCTTACGCACGTGTATCATAAAACATTTTACTATGCATTGTGCGAGGAATTAATAAAGAATATCTGAACCAAGCAAGAAATTAATAAAATGGCGCTTATTCAAGAGCGCTCAGCATATCCACAGATTAACTAATAGTTCATAGTTCCTCGGGCATATCTACTGCACATGTGCAAATAGCTGTCACGTCGTAACGCAAAAAGGCACGAGCAAAATATTAATTCTGCCAAACGTATTTAATGATTATTTAAAATTAATTTATTGATCAAAATCTAAATCTAGAGTAATTTAAAAACGCCTTAAATGAAGTATTAGTTTTGTTTTACCTTTTATATGAATGATAATCTGTACTTAACTAATTTTTAAAACTTTTCTCAAATAATAAAACTCTATGGGGCGGGCTGACGTTGGAGTTATAAATTAAAAAAGTACAGAAAAGTAAAAATCACTAATAAAAAAAAGTGACACTTTCCGCACAGTTTGGCTGCTTGAAAAACGCTCTTTTCGAGGACATGCATTGTAAACGAAATTATGAACAATAATGAATGCTACATTAAATAATACGGGAAAACCAATTATGCACTGCTTTTTAAATATGTTTGCCCTGTTATGCTCACACATATCTTTTGCTATAAGCCTTACAAAAGGTTAGTCATGAAATCAAATAAAATTCAATATATTAGTTTTACTAGCCTGTAATAGATACAGGCACTGCGATGATATTGGTGGCAGGCATCGCCCCAGCGGATGGGGCCGACACCATTTCTCCTAGAACATTCCGTACCGTTGTAATGCACATACAATAAATAAAAAATAGCTGCGTAAGCAATGCCACGAATACAATGTATCACAATGTACTGTCAACACTCTATCCCATGTTGGCTGTTTCTTAAGAAGAAATGTAGGTAGAATGTAGAGAGCTTCAACTGAATTTCCTAAGTAAAAAGTCATAATTCGAGGTTTGGCTCTCGCCTATTTCTTCCTCCAATATTGGACCAATTCAAAAGATATTCCATAAACTGGAAAAGATTTATATGTTATGCGCCTATCTTTTTCTTTTATATTTGTCAGATTTGTACACTAGGCCTATATAGCCAGCGCAATTTTGAGCATTTATTGAGGGTTCTAGTGCTTTTAAAAATAATGTAACATCAAACAGGAAAACATAAGGTATTAATATCTTTTAAATTTGTCCAATTATTTAGGATATTCAGTCGGATGTCTGCAACCATATTGTCTCTTATCTTATACAGAAGCACCCATATCAAGCCATTGCATTAGACTGATGTTCTCGAAAAGCATTCCATTTTGTCTTTAAAATTTTCGCCAATTTTGGTAACTCATGGTGTCTATGATACAAGCCTCCCCACAACACTAGCTACTTGTCTTGGTAGCTAACATCAACGTCTAACCAGTCAATGGGGTTGGTGCATGACCCCTTTTTCATACATGTGAGCTATCTCATTATTCACACAAAAATTCTGATACAGAAACGATGTTGAATGATATCGTTTTGGCTTTCATCAAAATTGGCCTCGTAGTTGTCGTCGTTTTGGCCTTGACGTACACTTGAAAATCCACTCAGAATTTTATGTTTTTCTTACATACAAGACATTACTCCGTAGCTGTCCATAGATCTCTATTAGCCATTATTTAACCTTCTTAACAAAATACTATATATATATATATATTTGTCTTACCATAAGCACTGCTGCGTCCAGAGACCCCCCCGATGCTGTCGGCGCCAGATCCACCAGACTCAGACCCGGCGGATCCAGGCGGCTCCGCGGGCGACGTGCGTAGTGTGCTGCCGTCTGTAGCCGCCGTAGACCCCTCGTCGTCAGAGCTAACGGAGTTGTTACTACTTGTAAGTTGTTGGGCAGTTATCCAAGCTGATTGGTGTTCTTATACAGAGTTCTACATATGAACTAAAAGCTTATCGCCCGAGAGAACGGTTTATTGCAGGATCTTGTTTAATAAATTAACGAGCTCCATTTGAATTCGAATAATTGACGACCGACAAACGTAAGGTTAAGTTTAAAAGGTTTTGTTGCTTAATACCAGAATTATTACAGACATCAATAAGTTGAAACGCAGGTGTTTGTCGTGTCCTTTAACTAAAGGACAAGAACACCTTTGTAACTCTTGGGTAAGTTATTTTGACGATATTTTGACCAAAAAAGAATTTCATGCGACAGGTTCATTCAATATGATAAAGCACAAAAATCTCATTATTTTTGACAACATTGAAGAATGAGCTCCACTACGCTAGAAATAAGTATCAGATAGTAACATACCCAGGTGGAGAGGCAGTAGCATCACTGAAGCCAGGCGCGGGTGGCGGAGGTGCCGACGGCGCGGGAGGAGCCCTGCGCGGCTGTTCTTGCAGAGACAGAGCTATGGCCAGTTCGACCATGGTCTCATCATCTGCATCCGGAGGGATATCTAGTAAGGCTTCTAGACCTTTTAGAAACGGAAAATTTATATTATCATAATGTTTCAAGGAAATATTATATTGCTGAAGTAAAAATCATCCAGCAAAATTATTAGGCAGCGGCAACTGTTTTCTAACTGACAGGCAGTCAGCTTGCTGGACAGCGTAACACAAAAAAAAGAAATCAAGATTAAATCACATACAAAGAAAAATCCAAGATTTTATTGGAGAATTCTTCTTCTTCTTTTCGTGTGAGGATGTGGCCACCTCTGATGTCAGAGTTAATTAAGCCGACTCTGGGAACCCCACCGGCCTCTGACTTGGCTATTTCAGACTTACACTAACTGTGTAAGTCCAGGTTTCCTCACAATGTTTTCCTTCACCGTTGCCTGTGATGTCCAAGATAAACTTAGAAAGTACATGTGAATTTCAAAGTCACATTGGTACTTGCCCGGATTTGAACCCACGACGCACGACGTGCTTGACACGAGAAGCGAGGCCTCGAGAACACACACACATTGGACATTGGGAACGAGGGCATTGGACGATTACTCAGTGGCAACACAACCCTGCTTTATTGAAAAATGTCAAGACATTTTGGCAGAATTAAACAGTGTCTTACCTCCATCAGGAGCCAGCAGCACCATAGGTTCTAGCGAATCATCGACGTCCATGAACTGGTTCTCTTGATTATCATCACGGTTGGCACTCAAGTCTGACTCAGAAACCACTGCTTCGGTGATCGAGCTTGTTGGTTGGGCCGTGGTTACTGAAGATCCAGCGCCTTTGTATAACAAACAAAGATTTATCAGAAAAAGGAACGTTAGGATCAGCTCAAAAGGAAACGATGCAATATAAAACTTTATTTAATAGCCGAAAAAGTACACAATTCAGTATAAAGTACAGAATTGCAACACATGCGGCATTTAAACCATTTAAGAAATTGGTAATCTGGCAAACGAAAGTAGAGACTGAAAACGCGGGTAAATTTAAAAAAATATCAGCATAGCAACCCCAAAACTCGAATGACATAACTGGAATAAACTAATTTGATACTTTAGAATTATTAATTTTATTTCGTCTGAATAAAAATACTATAGGTAATTGAGGTAGGTAATATTTTAGATATTATGTATCAATCTCAATAATAAAACAACAGTATTCTATAATAATTTTGTTTTATTCAACTTATTTGCGTCATTCTAACTTATGAAATCTAACACCACACATAAACTATCTTGTTTTTGTTTGAAGTCGACGTCTTTCGCCTGATGTTTTTATGGATATTTAGAATTCATGCGAAACGACATCTCCCGTAATCCACTTTTTATTGTTTTATTCATTTTTCACTTAATTAATTTTATTACCAAGACCACAACAAATCACCAAAAATTTATGTAGACATTATACAACTTTTTATATGGCAGATTGCCATATAAAACAGTTTTCAAATAATTCGAGTATCTATTTTCGTTTGCCAGACTAACGTATGGTGACGGACGTAGAGAATTTCACCATTCCATATGTCTTCCCGTGGGTATCGTAAGAGGCGACTAAAGGACATACCAGAGAATGGGCAGCAGCGTTTTCTGTGCATTTATAACAAACATACTGCGATCGCCAGCAAAAAAAAAACACTTTTAAACGGACATAATTATTGTTGTTCGTCATTGATTTCGAAAAGTAATTGTATTTGACAAAATGAGTTCTAGGTGCTTTTGAGTTTTAATTGCCGCGCATTATTTGAGAAAAGCACTATACAAGCCTTGCCCACAACTAGGCATTGATGGACTTGCGTATGTGTGCCTCGGCTCACATTTACACGTTCGTCCATAAATGCCTCTTTTGCTGGCCGCTGCAGTAATGTACTATACCTGTTCCAGGAGTTGTTGGCGGCGACGGAATGTAGACGCGACGCCTCTTCACTCTGGGTCGCAGCACTCTCATCATAGCCGCCTTCGCTCCGAAGCTTATGCTCTGATCCTCAGCCAGTAGGAGCGATAGGTAGATTTGATTACCGAATTCAACCTAGGGATGAACAAACAATGGTAAAGTTCCTCAGTTATTGATATAAATGGGCACAGCAGCACAAAATGAGATTGAAAAAGTTAGAACCGAAACCTCCATCACTACTTACACATTCAGGCTCCGCATGTAGTTGGAAAGCATGCACCGTGTCAGCGAGTGCGTGCATCGTGTGTTCCGGATGACGTAGTCCATAGGACAATATACCAGGCGGTTGTGCCATAGATGATCGACATGCTGCTAAGCGCCATAGAACGCTTGTTAGCAAAGCGCATAGATGTGGTTCCTTTTCTTTCTCGTCTTGGTTGTCGCCCTTCCAGAGGACTGACCAGTCTCCTGTTAAAATAATAATATCATAGTAAGAAACTGTAGCTCTTTTCCTTCTTTCCGCCCTGAAGTTGGCTACAATGGCTTCGCAGTAGTAAATCTCATTCAGAAACAGCACCGCACCGCACCTTGCGCATTGGAAAGCCAACTTTAGGGTGGCCAAGAAGTTTTGCGAGAACTACACTCGACATTATACGATGTTGCAAATCACGTGCGACATGTGTTTTTTTACGATATAAGCCATAAGGTTTAAAATGGCGTAACCGTGCGCTCGTGCAACGCAACAACTATACAACGTGTCGTATTGATTCATACGACATAAGCATACAAAATAAAAAAATCGTTAGTGAAACGTAGGTTTACGTAGTTATATTGTAGTCTATTGTATTTTCTATCTTTTTCTTTCGTCTGTCATTCGTAGGTCTTTCAAAGTAGTTACGGTTAGTCAGAAGCTTCAAAGTCTGACGACCAGTCTCTACTGTGTATTGTGTTATATAGAAAATGGATCGTGGAAGATTCTGTTATTAAGCTGCATCTGGTTAGGCAGCTGATAATAACATAGTGGGTGGAGGCACAAAGTACGTAGTAGATAAATACTATGAAAGTTCCCGTAGAGAAAAAGGGCAATAAAATCCACGGAAGGATTTTATTGCCCTTCTTCTCTACGAGAACTAGTTTAACGAAAGGTGGTAAGCTCATTGAGCCTAATCCATATGAATTAGTTGACAAAACTTATTGTAATGAATACCTAGTCTCGTCTTTCTGTGATTTTATTCCTAAAACTCTTCCCTTACACACCACATACATGGGAACTCTGATAAACAGTTAATAACCAACGACCATCTTGACATTCAAAGCTTGTTATCTTGGTAGATATCAATACTTTTATATAGAATTCCATCACAAAGTACGTAAGCGGTGGCGCGCTGCTGATAGAGTCCACTACGAACAAAGCACCATTTTGCACGCACACATTGACATTGCGATTTTACAGTGATTCTCGGGCAGTATTGGACAGAGCTCAGTCGCGGCTGATACGAGTTTGTCGAAAAAGTTCAATATATACTTTTTCCACATCATGTATTTAAAGGAAACGCGAATTTTCTACACATTGAAAATAATTGAAATACAATAATCATGCATTCAAACATGACGACAGCGACGACTGCGTGTCGCGGGTTCGATTCCCGCACGGAACAAATATTTAATTAATATATTAATGTTGTAAACTTATATTCATCATCATCAACATCATGCTAACTTATATAACCTACTCCTTATTAAAATTCATAATCAATATAGTAGCAACCCTAGTGAATCTGTCAAGTTTAACAATTTTCGAGGATGACAGGAGTGGTCTTTATCTTTTTGTCAATGCTTACCATTGGCAGGTCTCTGCGGCGTGGGAGCGCTGTACTTGACGAGATGTTGCGGCCTGGCCACAGCGACGCCTCGCGCCAACAGTACCAGTCTGAAGTACGCTTCAGGGTCGATGTTGTGCGGATCAGCTGTGTCGCGGAGTTCGCGCAGTGATGTGCACACGTATTTGAGGATGGCTTGGTCCTGTGCAACAAGATCAATTTATAAAATTACAAAGATCAATGAAGACCTGCTTGAAAGAAATGATACAAGTGTAGTAATTAGCCAGTAAAATCGAATGGCATTTTGTTTTTATAAGCCCGAAAAGATGAACTTAGGGTTCGTTCACACAGAACATCCGTATTTCCAGGCTCGTTTTTAACTGATCAGTTCCTACTGGAGGTGATGTTCACACCTCATTTACAGTACCGTTTTAACGGATCCGTCGCTGAAGGGGGTAATGTTCAAACCACATTTAGTCAGTGTACCTTTAACTTTCTACAAGGATGGACGTTCTCGTGTTGTATTGCAGCCTGTAAAACGGACTGCTGTATATTTTGTAGGATCGGTATCTGGAATACTGTCATGTGTGTACAACTACATACATTAGCGCCGAATAAAAACATATACGATAAAGCGGACCTGTAAAACGGAACTCTGTGTGAACGAGCACTTACTGAGCGAAAAATATTTTACGTCAAAAAACTTGCTTCAGAAGCTCGTGCATTAAACTGCAGATGTTTATGTCAACCAACTTCTTTGAGACGTAACTTTCCTATCTATCGTCACTTGACTATCGTCACAATTCAAAAAGTTACGTATACCGTTAAATACTTACATATAACAGTTAAATACTTACATATCATAAAATACTTACATATAAAAGTTAAATACTTACATATACCTGTAAATACTTAGCGACACTAACAGGAAGGGAAGACCCTCAACAATAAGGAATAATGACGGCAAGAAGATATTCCTACCTTGTACTGGTGATAGTGCGTATGATGCAGCGCCCTCAGCAGACACTGCGCTCTAGCGTGTAGATGCGGAGGGGCAGGTGCACAAAGAAGTCGTCGAGCAGGTTCTGCGGCCGCGTGGGCTCCGGCCGCTGAAGCGCCGGCGCCTAGCTCTAGGGCTTCTAGGGCTGCGCAAGCAAGGCGCTCGAGAGGACTCGGTTTCCAGGCTCCGCCGGCGCCTTCGCCGTCCTGTACACAAGAGAAACGTTAAATATATATGTTCCTACAATTTCAAAATCGCAACAGTCTCAATAGGGATGTTTCCTGGGTAGAAAAATTATAATTCAATTCAGTCCGTAAGTTAGATTATCAAAAAATATTGGAGACGTATTTTTTGTTTTAATAAATAATTAAAAATGACAAAGATAAAGCGCATCAAAGTTTAGGAGTGGGTGGCATGTGACGTCACTTTGTCAGTATAAAGAGTATCACACCGTGACGACACAAGATATTTCAACGCACTGTTACCATCGTATTTTTTTGTTCACGTGACAAAAGAAAAAAATCGTGTCCAATATTATTAGGTTATCTAACTGACGGACTAAATATAAATTTTTGTCAACTTCCGTATTTTTTATTAGTCTAACCAGATATAAAACAGAAAACGATACAAACCGTAATAAAGCAGAAAGGCTTAAGAATTAACATTCTGGAATGCTACCCAGATAATAGTACATTATTGCAAAGGCCGGGAAATAGACAATTGCAGGTCGAGTATGAGTTTGAAGGCCGAGCCGTAGGCGAGGACTTCACTAATACGAGACAGGCAATTGCCATTTCCGCCGAGGCATATATAATGCTTTTCTCAAAAGAATGCAGGGAAATAAAAAAGTAGTTAAATTTCCTAATTTTTTAAGTTATTGCCATTTTTAACATGAACTGTACATTTCAGCATGGCATAAATTGCCCATAATGTAGATGGCTTTTTAGTTTTAGAAATCTCATTAAAATACGTCAAAAATACTGTTTCGGAGAAAATGTTCATTTTTTTATCGTTTTTCCAACTCATAAAATGTTCATATACTTTCATGTATTTTTTTTTCAAAAATACATAACAAATCAAGACGAATTTTCAGCTTTGCCACCGATTTTATCTATTTATCATAAGATGATAAATAGATAATATTTTTTTGGATAAATAACAAATCAAGACGAATTTTCAGCTTTGCCACCGATTTTATCAATTTATCATAAGATGATAAATATTTAATCGATAATATTTTTTTGATTTTTTATTTATGGCTATTCAGCCACGTGAAGGCAATTTGTACTAAGCAAAGAAACGCCAAGAATGATAAAAGAGATCCAATCAAAGAGTATCTAATAACCCCAGCACGCCGTTTCATACAACATTGCCGGAGCGTTGAAATGTTACAAATTCAAAAAACGCTCCAGCAATGGATTTGATTTTCATTGTCCATAAATTCGATACATCGCGTGTTCTTTTTTCTAAAATTGACAATATTTCCATGCATGTTTGAGAAAAAATAATTATTTGTGGAATAAATAATGGATCTTGAACCTTGTGCTACTTGTAACCAAAATTGCTGTCAATTTCAGAGGTATAAAGTAACAATATGGCAGTACTTACTTGAGCAACCTTGCTAGATGATGGACAGGCCGACGGATCCTCATTGTCTTCAGGCCATCCGAACTGCTCCTTATTCTTGCCATATACCTAAAACACACGTTAATTACATTATATACTATGCGAAAATTAACAATTGCAGCTTAGAGTACGAAATAAAAATGTGGTATGCTTACTTTCACAGAATCAACCATAGTAACTCCGTCAGGGTCCTGTGAAGGTCCGAACGTGATGGATAGTTTCTTATCTGATTGTAGGGATTCCTCACGAGTCAGTGGTATATCGAACCAACGGTTGCGTACTACAATTGTCTGAATCGATCTGCCGTACACCTAAAAAGAGACAAAATATATGATTAAAAGGAAGTTTTGTTAGTCAAACTTTTTAACAGCGGATGCTTGATTGATAGAACTAAATTCTGAATTGAAATTTTAATTAATCACAACAATTTTCAATGCAACATTTACATTAAGACTTTCAAAGATCATTAAACTTTACTTTACTTAACAGATAGTATTTGCTCATAAGATTTATATCCAAAATAAATATACAGATCTGTCTGTATATATGTGCGATGTACTCACTTCAACAAATGACGGCGTTCGGGCGACATCTTGGCTGCCAAGAAGTACTCTTATTCCGCAGACGACCATGTTAGGATCAGAGTTCGTGACCTCCATTGCGAAACCATTCATCTTTGTTGATACCACATACAAACCTATAAATAACAACGGAAGCTCACAATAAAATAACGGACTCATCACTGAAATGTTTTAAAATTGAATGAAGCGACTTCCAAGTTTAATGTTAGGGAGGGAGATGTCCAGAATGTAAGTATACTGGTGCCCTTACAGCCAGTTATTTTTGTACTATTAGTTTTTGGAACCGTATGAACTCGAAGTTTCTGATTTTCTGCAATCAATTGTCACAGGGGACGAAACTTGGGTTACCACCTCGTCACCTTCAGCTAAACACTTCAATCACGATTCCAAACAAATAAATTATGGCATCAAGTTTCGGGGCTACAAAATGATTATTTCGTTAGAATTTTCACTTCAGGGTGAAACTATCATTGCTTCTGAGTACTGCGAGTTTAAAAAAAAAAATTACAAGCGCAATTCAACCAGGCGAGCATGGCCTCTGTGATAGGCTTGTGTCACGCATTTTATCACAGTTTTTGCTCCCAAACTGTGATAAAAACGTGTGACTCAAGGCTGTCACAGTAGGTTGTGCTCGCCCGGAGTCTGCATACTGACGATAATGCCAGACGTCAAACGCAACGAAGCAACTTTTGGAGTCGTTTGGATGGGATGTTTTGAACCACCCCGCATATTCCCCTGACCGTAAGAGTGTTCAACTCTCTGAAGATGCACATGGATGGGAAAAAAACAACTGACGAGGAAGTGAAGGGGGAAGTGAACGAGTGGACAAAGGATTTGGCGGCAGAGTTCTTTGACCAAGGCATAAAAAAAAAATACCGCTCGTCTCACTACGAGCATCAAGAGGGATGGCGATTACGTTGAAAAATAGTTCACATATGTACTGATGTAATCGTGTATTTTTTATAATTTTATAAATTATTTGAGACCTACAGAATTCAGTACACTTACTTTCTGGTCATGCCTCGTACTTACCAGTAGTATTGAGTCGATGTTTGATCTGTGCAGTGTTGTACACTTGCAGCAGATCATTGCCACCAAACTCGATGTCATTCATCGCGACGCAGTGTTCGAAGAAGTCGATCGGGAACTGTGGTGCTCCATTGGCGTTGGATTTGGTTAGCACCTGTAAAAGAAGGTTGTCCTATTGCTATCTTAATTAAAAGATGGTTAGTGGTTAGTGGCATAACGACTTGTGTCTGTTGTCTATAATAGTCACAGCGGATCTTTTTGTCTCTGAAACTGAGCAAGAAACAGTTGTCATCGAGTATACTGCATAGAGTAAGCGAGACAGGACGATGCAACAATCGTAAGCGAGTGAAAGAGACAGTTATAAAAAGCTATCTTCACTTTCAACATTGACAAAAAAATTGCTACTGCATAGTGTCTTGCAGCCAGTTCAGAGACACAAAGATCCGTTGTGAGTATAATCAATTATCAGAGTTATCTGAGACAATAAATAAAATCAATCTTTATCAGACTAAAGAAACAATTATTATTATTTTATTACTTTTAATTCTGACATTCAAAGTGCCGTTTAATGGCCTAATTAAATAAATAATATTTATTAAAGCTAGTAAGTGTGTGTACAATAATAAAAATTTAGCAACTGCCCCTGTGCTAGGCCGAGCCTGTATTTCAGGACATAGTTCATTTTCCCGACATTATGGACAATAATAACAGTGGTTACATTTAACGTTTTAAGCGTGGAACATAAATATTATATCAGTTTAAAGCAAAATAACATAATACAACAAACAGAGTGAGTGTTTTTGGGAGAAGAGAAAAATAAATGCATCTTTTGATCTTACAGACTCAGATTGGGCAAAGTTGTTTGGGAAAACGTAGTTCGTTTTTACCTAGTATTAGAAAATGTACATACTTCGGCACTAACCTGCTGCGCTTTTCCCTTGGAATGATGCGTCAGTAGCCTGGGCCGTCTCCTTGGCGCATGAGTCGGCTGTATAGCGGGCGACAACCAATATCCAGTGTGGTCATTACTGGCTGCATACATACGAAGACTTCCGTCCTCACAGAGTAAGATCAAAGTACTCTTTTGTTCGCCGCCGCCGCCGCACCAATGACGGACCGCCACCATGTCGGTTATCTTCGCCTTTGCGGGTACCACCTGAAGAATATATGATTTTAGAAAACGAGTAATATTATGCTCGGGTGAGATCTACTCTCAAAGCCCATGCCAAAGTAGTTAGTTAATTTATTTAATACTAGCTGACCCCCGCGACTTCGCTCCCGTCAACTGGCTATCTACCTACCTACCAACCTACTCACCTGCCCTACCGATCAACCTAGCTAGCCTACACTATCTACCACGTTGGCCTTTTTCACGCGAGCGAAATTGCGGGTTCTAAAACCGCTAGTGCTATATGAATCTTAAAATGTCTCGTTTGAGCTCGAGTTAAAGTGACAAGTCAAAGCTAAAAAGCTACTCAACCTACACAATACCTGTTTTCAATCAAAACGGAAGTGAGTTAGCCATTTCTATTAAGTTTCAACAGACCCCATTACCTGTCTCACCTTTATTTCTTGTACGAATATATTAGTGGGGGTCAACATGAGTACGACGGGGTTGTTGGAAGCCTGCATCACGGCTGTGACGAGGCCGGGGTGTCCGGGTACTTCGGCCCACTGGCAGAGGGACTGGACGCCTCCTTGCTTGCCACCGCCGCGACCTCCTTCCTTTTGAGTTGATGAAGCTGACAGTGTTATCATTGCTGTGCCTGTTTGGGAAGAAAAATGAATGTAAATGTATGATTCACAAAGAAAAAATATATTTGTTAGCACATTATTTTTTGCACAAGTGTTGTTAAAGGGGACAGTGGTGGCCCAGTGGTAACGGCCGCGACTTACAAGTTGTAGGTCGTGGGTTCGTACCCTGGCAGGCGCTTTGCTTTGTGTAAATTATGTCATCACCACTGCTCTCAAAACGGTGAAGGAAAACATCGTGAGGAAACCGGCATGTTCTAGAACCAAAAATTCGAAGATTTGTGAAATCCACCAAACCGCAAAGGCTCGCGTGGTGGATTTCGGCCCATTCCCTCTCACAGAGAGGAGGCCTGTGTCCCAGCAGTGGGAACATAAAAGGGCGATTATGATTATGATGTTAAAGGCCATGTATGGCCTCAAACAGCATAAACTAAAATAAAATATCAATGTCAATACATTCATTGGTCTGGAATGAACATTTCATGGTGTTCTATACCATTCTATGTCACAAAAGATGGAACATGCATTTGCCATAACTGTCTAAAAAAAATAAATAAGAAAACAAACATTTGTAAATCATATTATTACCTTGGAGGCTTTCTTCAACCGTGTTGAGAGGCGCTAAGAAACTCTTTCCTTGCGCATATGAGAAGAACAACATTTTTAATGTATGCGAGTAGTATATGGACACACCACCGCCGCCAACCAGACCCGCAACGTCCTAGGAAGGAGAAAACACAGCTGTAAAGTATGGCGACCATGTGTGAGGAGGAATAAAATGTATGACAACATTCAGCCAATTGATATAGTCGAACTAAAACTTTGATGCACTACGGGCGATGCTTAGAGGCCATCGGGTTTTTGTCACAGTCATTTTAGATTTTGGATCTCCCAAGAGATAGGTAATAAATAACAATGTTGATACATGCCAAACTGCAATCCAATATCCTCTACAGCGCAGATCGAAAGCGGAGGCTTTCTGGTGAAATTGAACAATTGATTCTATTGTCAGTAGCATAAAGTGCAAAATTGTACGGACATCGTCCGCACTCGACGCCGTTCGCTGTCAGCATCAATGTTTGTACAACTTAGCACTTTATTATGCTAAAAATAAAATGTAATTTTCAATGCAATCACTGAGCCCTCAGTTTATGCGAGTCTGAGGCTAAATTTCTTCCTGCGCTAAGCTTCATAGCTGCATATACAAGTGTGAACTTTTACAAGTGGATGGAATACAATGAGAAACATTAAAATATTGCATGCATAAGGAATGTCAGCACAGGATGAAATTTAGTCTGGTCCATGTATTGCAACTATCGCCCTGAAGTTGGCTACAATGGCTTCGATGTAGTAAATCTCATACAAAAACAGCACTGTTTCGTGCATCGCGCATGCGGAAAGCCAACTACAGGGCGGCCCAGAAGTTTGGCGAGAGCTATACCAAACATTGTGTAACTATTATAGTGTCACACTGCATGCGGTGCGTCACGAACCCACGGTATAATGCAGATAACCCACTAGACAACATTCATTAAATAGCCGAACAATTTACACGACTGCGCGAGACGATCGTTTAATTTTAATGCTTAGAAACTCAATTGACAATAGGGAACTATCCGCAAAGCTGCGCTCAGATGGCGCCACAGGAATCGGAGTAAACAAACTAGAGAAGGGCGTTTTCGGTTTATTGCGCAAACGGATATTGTTAACGCGCACACGCACACATGTTAACGGCGCGAGAATCCCGCGGGACGCGGGGGACGAGAGCTGTGCGGCCGCGTCGTGTCGTCGCGCCGCCCGCCACACGCAGAGGCAGTCTGCTCGGGTCACTAGAAGAGAGCGCGCGTGTACACGCACCACGCATAGCGTCTCGCGTCGCTCGCTACTAAACCAAACTATTATGTAAATTGTTTTTGAGTAAAATAATTCATTGAGTAGACTCGCCTAATTATTTAGCCGTCGTGACCCCTAATCTCAACAATATGTATGTGTTTTCATATCGAAAACAGTTTTCAGATATCGATATCAGTAGTACAGTTTGCAAAAGTTAAAATATTATTTAGATGAGCAAACTAACAACGAACGCGAAATAATACTTAGAAAGAGATATGGTTCCTAATGGTGCTCCCACACCGCTGTTCAAAAATTTTTACAAACATTAGTAAACTTTTTCTAGACAGACATTTTCCTAACATTTGTCAGTAAATGTAGTGTTAGAAAATGTTTGTAAACATTTTTGAACAGCGGTGTGGGAGCACCATTACGTTTGTGAACTTTGCGTTTTGTTCGTAGTTCGTACGTTTTCGCATTGTTACGGTTTTAAGTTTTGATTTATTCGTTCTCGCACGCTAGTAAGGTTTTTATTAGATACAGATTTTGTAATATCGGTTATTTTGATATCGGTATCGATATGATATTATCTAACACATAGCCGATATAAGTTAGGTTTTGATATATCGGACCCATCTCTAAAAAAAATCAAACTGTCAAAGTCGAGCCACAAAATTTCGCAGTATATGCATACAAAATGTAAAACTAAAAAAAAATTAAGCTTACTAACTTCTCCATATATTATTATTTGGTTTTTTAACACAAGTTATCTTAAAAACAGTAAAAGATAGTTCGGTAACCACAAACAGTAGTAGACGCCATGTTGTTATGTTTTTGTTTACTCCGAGCCGTCAAGCGCCATCTGGCGGGAGCAATTGGCAGTAATGTTCCCTATTGGCGATAGTTTAAACATTTGAACACAATCAGCGCGGACTGATTTCTTCCCACATACCACGCGGGGTTCACTTCAGTCCAGCCAGAGTTTTATCAATAGTATAGTCTGACTGTCCACTGTTTTATATGCTAAACAAGAAAACGAACGAAAAACGTCTTTAAGCACCAAGAAATAAGCACCATCTCAGATGCAACTTGCCTGTATCTCCGAGAGCTCAACCTGCAACACGTTGGTCATGTAGCAGGGGCTCTGGGAGTCTTCCAGCTTCTTGCTGATCGGCTTCCAGTAGATGTGGCCGTTCGGGCTCATGTATACGTGTGCATAATACCAGCCTGGTTGGCAAAAGTTATGTCGCGAACTTAAATAGACATTTCGACTAACCTGTATTTCCGGATGGAGCACCTCTAGCGTGTTTGTGACGTAGAACGTTCCTAGAGTGGCGCGGGACTCTTCGCTCATGGGTTGCCAGTAGATGTGGCCGGCCGAGCTCATACAGAGCATTTGCATGACGCCATCTTGGTTGACGAATGTTACGTCGCGAACCTGACAATTAGAACGTTATAACAGTATTCAGGTACAGTTTACTTAAAGTATAAAGAAAAAAAACAAACATTAATTCGAACATAGGTAAGTCGGTTAAAAACCGGCCAAGAGCGAGTCAGACTCGCGCACGAAGGGTTCTGTACCATTATGGCAAAAAACGGAAAAAAAAACACGTTTGTTGTATGGGAGCCCCACTTAAATATTTCTTTTATTCTGTTTTTAGTATATGTTGTTATAACGGCAACAGAAATACTTCATCTGTTACAATTTCAACAACTGTCTAGCTATCACGGCTCATAGGATACAGCCTGGTGACAGACAGACAGACAGGCGGACAGTGGAGTATTAGTAATAGGGTACCGTTTTTACCCTTTGGGTACGGAACCATTAAAATTATCATCAGCATTAAAATGGTGCCTAAGAATCTAATCTTTTAATAGACCTAGATTAATAAACGCCACTTAGCACATATTTTGACTTAGCATTATTCGTGAAACTAGCACAACTGACATACTACGCGCTCAGGATTCTAACACACGCGTCGTCGCTCAGGATTCTAACACTTCCCCCACTCACTTTTCACTTTTAACCCTACGGTCGTGATTCAGTTGTTAGAATTCTTCAGTTGCTCGTGATTCATCTATGGCCCTCGCTTTAAATGAGTCCTATATTCACTAGCTGCATAATATACTATTATTTATCACGGCCAAAGTGTTCAGATAAGCAGCAGATTTCCTGAGAGCTACAACCTGGGAGTCTTTAAGTCAAGAGTGAATAGGTTTCTTCTAGGTAAGCGCGCTACATCGTCGACCACATCATCACTTACCATCAGGTGAGATCGTGGTCAAGCGCGAGCCTATCAATAATATAAAAAAACAACTATTCACCAGATCAGTTAACCAGCATAGTAAAAACTGTCACGCAAGTCCAGCACTAAAATAAACAGAATATACTTTTACCTTTCCGCTGGGTACGAGGAAGTGATGCATGGGGTTATTGAGGTCTTTGCTCAAGTCGTATAACTTGACGAAATCTGACGTCACAAGGGCGAGTTGCGTCTGAGAGCCGGGCAGCCATATTGCCTTGATAACGTAGTTGTTGCCTTCTAGGCCCGTGCTCAGAACAAGGTGGTCGGCTACGGCACCTAGGGTAAAAGAAAACGATTTTCAATAAGAGTGGATGTGAAATGTATGTAAGAGACTTTAAAATTCCTCATAGCCGTCTTGAATAAAAGAGGGACTTCTTTTTTCGCACTTAAGATTCCCTCGTTTGGTCCGTTGTGCGTGGTCGCGGCCGTCTTAAAGGGGCCTGTTTCATGTAGAAGTAAATAACATTAGGCCGCGTTTGCACCTACAAACAACTCGCATGCAAGTTTAATTGAAGTTTGCAGACCCCATATGGAGCGTGCCCCGCAATGTAATTATTACATTGTAGGTCACGATGGAACGATTGATCATATTATTACTCAATACCAGTATAATTCACAAAGACTATATGCACACTCACACACACATATACACAGAATCGTACCAGTATCTTTGCCTTTACATGCTTTCTTTTTATATATTTTTTTTGATACCTGTTTGTAAACTTTACTTAAAATAGTATATGTATATTGGTCCTAGGGAGGAGCGGAACCACACAATACAATGATTACTACATGCTTCCTGGGTAGTTCCAGCCACTGAATAATATTGTAAAAGAACCGTACAAGAAATAAACAATTTTTTTTATTCCCCATAATTTAATACAACTTGCATGCGAGCTGGTTGCAGGTGGAATCGTGGCCTTTGGCATCAGTTATGTTTTCAACTGTGCCACGACGATTTTTAAGAGTAAGATAGCAAGATTCATCTCAAGAGAAGTATAGCTGGTTTTCAAAATCGTTTGCGAGACACTTTGTCACAACGTTGTTAGCTGCAAAACCAGTAACATCTATGAATGGCAACACAATAAATACATTACTCTCCTTCGGCAGTCGGGTAAAGAAACTATACAATCATCATCATTTCAACCGAAATACATCCACTGCTGAACATAGAAAGAAAGAAAGAAAGAAAAATATTTATTTGTGACCCCCACAGGAGACACGAGATAAGAAAAACACAAACAATAATAAAAAATAAAAATAAATTACCCCGTGCGAGACCAAAAAGGCTCCTATCTCAGCATAAGCAACGATATCAAAAAGAAAATAACGCTGCGCTGATATTCTGATAGGGCCCACTGTTGATGCCACGGACACATTTACGGAAACGGATCATATTATCATATTTAAGAAATAAAAAATAGAACAAGATATATAATATCAAAATAGTATAAATAAACACAGTAGGTGAGTCGCTGTATGTAAGTGTATACGTATAAAATAAATATCTAAATAAAACACAACATAGGTCTCCGTCATGACACCACGTCGATCGGTCCAGGGCCGCTAGCATCCAGTAGATGCCAGGATAGTAGGCTGGCACCTTGTGGCCCTAAAGGTGAAAGCGCACCAAGACTCACGCTCCGAATCTGATGACGTCATCCGCAGGCGCTGGCGGCATCCGTATACCTATAGCATTTTGCTGAAATGCGGGTAGTGCGGCGCGGATAGGTGCGCGAGGTTGGATACGATTTCATATAAAGACTAGCTGACCCCCGCGGCTTCGCTACCGTCAACTGACTACCCTGCCTACCCTACCTAATATTTTTTATGTATCATCAATAGTTTTCTCAGCGCACGCCAAAGAATGAATTTTACAGGCAACATTTTGCTACTTTGGGTTACATTATTGCAATTATCATAAGGACCTCAATTTTTTTTTGAAAATATATTATAGGATATGGACCACACTCAGGAATAATGCAGCTTTCTACTGGTGAAAGAATTTTCTAAATCTGTTCAGGAGATCCAGAGATTACCCCCTGCAAAGTCAAAAACTCTACCTCTTTATAATAGATTATAATTTAATAAAATGCGAGGACTGAAATGCGGCTCCTGCGGTGCGTCTAGGTGCGCCTTCATCTTAAAACGCAACGAATTCCGGTACGGGGTCGAAAAGTTCTGTAGTTGCGACCGTGTGACAATGTATAATAAGAAAATAGTACATTGTGATACAAGGGTGGGAAGTAGGTTATTGCAAACGAGCTGACATTAACAAGCCCGAGCCGAAGGCGAGGGTTTTTAATGACACGAGTTTGCAATAACCTACACACCCGTGTATCACACGACGTTTTTCAATACAGTTGTGAGAAACAGTAAAAACAAATCAAAGAATTAGATTTGTTTATTCACAAAAAATAAAATTTTCAATATGGCGCGTTTTTGCAACTGGACATATTTTTTTACAAAGAAAACAGCCTATACAGCCTATTAGATTTTTGTCAAACGTTAATGTGAAAATAATTAACTTAAAACTGTTAATTAAACATATTAAACGACTTTAAAAAAAAAAATATGTGTTCAATGCTAAAACGAACGGAATCATTAATTTTTCCTCGTATAAAATCGTATCCCATTTTATTCTATGTATGAAAACTCCTTGCTACTAAACTTTTTTAAATTGACTTATGGTGCGTTTTTGCAACTGGACTTATTTTTTTACAACGATATCAGCCTATACAGCTATACAGCCTATTCGATTTTTGACAAATGTTGATGTGAAAACAATTTAATTAAAACTGGTAATTAAATATATTAAACAACCATTTATAAGACTTTTGAGAATTCAATGCTAAAACGTACGGAATCATTCATTTTTCCTCTTAGAAAATCTATCCCATTTTATTCTATGTTTGAAAACTCCTTGCTACTAAACTTTTTTAAATTGACTTATAAATTTAAAACTAAACTGCAAACATAATGATCGAGCTCGTAAACAAAAGTCACGACCGCGTAACAGAAAGATGCCTATGCGTAAGATTTAACTTTCGAATCATAATTATAGCCTCTGAAAGTACGCCATGTTTAACAACTGTATTGAAAAAATATTAACCTAACTTACCGCCACTGTTGAAAGTCAACACATGACATTCCTTCAGTCCACAGACCGCCAACAGATCTTCATTCCAAGGGTTACCGCTCAGACTGAGTACCATGAACGGAATGGGAGCTGATGACAGCCGTGTCAGAGTAAGCTTGTGTTTGGACGAGTCTGCTTGTTTCAGTAGAGCTGATAGCTGGAGTACTGTGATTTTTCCTGCGAAAGATTAAAGACGATCAGATTGTGGACGGATTTGTATCGTTTGACAATTTTTGTAAGGTATTCTGGAATAGGATACCTTGTTTTTAGAGCGAAATGTGAAAATGCGATTGACAAAATAGTAGCCTGGCATTTTGCGCAAACGACGATTGCCCATAAAAAAGTAAGTAAAATAACGGTTATGAATTTTTTTTCTACTGGGTAAACTGTACAACAATAAATCCAAAACTTTTGTTAAGCGATTGATTAGCAGATGTTTAATTCTTGCTAAAGGGAATGTTATCTTTTTCTTCATTTCTACCTTAACCTACCTAACAACTTTTTTAGTTTTGAAACCTCTGTATTCTGTCATGTATGGCGCTGTGTTTGCAAAACGTATGGGAATATATATTTTCCGATGTTTTAATAGTTATTTTGTGATTCTTGACGAAGATAAATCGAACCAATGAAAAATTATGTAATTCGGTCCAGCCGTTCTCGAGTTATGAATGGTGTAACAAACCCGACTTTGTTTTATATATAAAGAAGATTTGAATATAAGAAAGAGCTCAGAGATTTTTACAATTAAGGTCCATCTTATTTAAAGACTGTCCTTAACACTGGGCTTTGATGTATCACATAATGGATTATGTATTTTCTGTTATGACACATACCTTTCTCGTGTGATACTGCTAGGTGTTGCCTTCGTCCTTGCGGCGAGGCGAGGCAGCACATGGCCACACGCCGCAGTTTGTGCGCCGACATCAGCTGACGGATCGTCTGCCCAGTCTCACCCGTGTACGACATGCGGACGTTCTCGAAAGCACCTTCTTGGGAACCTGTTGGTTTGGAGAAAACTATGAGAAGAGGTTCTGTATAACGCAGTTCATTCAAAACAGCGCTCTATGAAGCTATAGCATTCTAAATGTTATATTTAATATTTTGTAGCTACATAGAGAACTTCTAAAGGGTTCTATAGCAGCAATGCACCTATTTTTCAAAGACTATTTTGCAAATTTTGTTATGCCTGTTATTATTTAAATACGCGGTGTATTTCAGTCGCCTGACAAAGCATAATATGAAGTTGTCGAATAGAACGAAACACTATAGTTCTGGCCAAACCTCCTTGACCACCTTAAAGTTGGCTTTCCGATGCGCAAGGTGCAGCGCAGTGCTTTTTTTGTATGAGATTTGCTACTGCGCAGCCATTGTAGCCAAGTTTAGGGCGACCAAGGATTTTGGCGAGAACAATACGTAGTTTGACATTCTAAATATTAGGTAGAAGTGAATCGAATCTCAATCATCATTTGAACACTCGCTGCAATAGGCGATGTACAGCGATTTTGCTCATAAATCGCTACGACAAACGCGTGCTACCGTCGTAACTACCACACAAACATACGCACGGCTAGATACAACAACACTCACCGAGAGTAGGCACCATGAGGTGATCAGTGTGAGTAAACTTCTTCTCTCCCAGATGAAGCTGCGCCAGCGCCCTCTGCGCGCGGCCGTGCGCTCCGGTGGGCGCGGCTCGCTCGCACGCGGCACGCACCGGCCCGGCCAGCGCTTCCAGTAGGCGCCGCACGCGCTCCATGCAGGTGCCCCAGCCGGAGTACGTGGATAGGTATTGGCGGCATCCTAGACAAAATGAAAAACAAAATGGAAAACTGCAGTAACGACCTGAAAAAAAATCGTACACTATGGCGATAACACAGACTAAGGTAGGCAGTCCAAAAAAAGTGGTTTGCTAAATCTAAACATTAATAAGATTAGAAAACAAAAAAAAAATAAGGCGCGGAAAGAAGGATGCAGAGGCTGTGTGGGCGCAGAATGGTTTGACTCGAAAGCGTAAAAGACGCGAATTACACGATTTCCAAAGCCATTCTGCTCGGCAATGAGTCTTTACCTTAAACTAGATTCTGCCGCGTAAAGTGTTTTAACATCTTACCGGGATAAAAACTATCCTATGTCCTACCCAGGGACCCAAACTATCTCCATACCAAAAGACATGGCCAGAATTTGTATGGAGCTGTGCCCTAACAAAAAATATTCATGTACATTGACATACAGTACGTCGTATTAAAGCTTAGAGGTATTAATTTAAATATATTTTTTTATTGTAGGTTATTTTTTATTTATTTTACAAGTAGTTTTCACATATTTTCTTAATTACTGTACTGTATTATTATTTATGTATTCTGATTGATTCGGAGGGCAAATCTGGCCATGTTCTTTGATTTTAATCATATAGCCATTTAGTCGTGACGCGTAATGTTGACTCATAATAAAAGGTAGTTAGAGCTCAAAATGCTGCAAACTGTCTGTTGTTACTATTCACATACCTTGAATGTTAGAAGCTAGTACAGGTCTTCGTGGTGGAGCTAGTATAGCAGGGGGTGCAGGGCTCGATGGGCGTCTGCGTAGAGATGGAGCAGGAGCGGTCTCTTCTGCGCCGGCGCCGCGAGCTCCGCCCAAGGTCACCGAACGCTTCACTAGCGCTTGGCAGCTACACAGAAAAGGGAAACAACATTAGCTAGCTTTACACACTGAAGAGCAGTGGTGGCCCAGTGGTATCGGCCGCGACTTAAAAGTTGTAGGTCGTGGGTTCGAGCCCAGGCAGGCCCTTTACTTTGTGTAAATTATTTTATCACCACTGCTCTCAAAACGATGAAGGAAAACATCGTGAGGAAACTGGCATGTCCTAGAACCAAAAATTTGAAGGCATGTGACATCCACCAACCCGCACTGGGCCCGCGTGGTGGATTATGGCCCATTCCCCTCACAGAGAGGAGGCCTGAGTCCCAGCAGTGGGAACTCAAACATGCTATTACAGATTTGGAGGTGGAACAATAGACTGCTGTGCTTTTGCGCAAAAAGCCGAAGAATTTGGTCCATTTTATATAATATTCAGTCAGCGTGCGCAAACTATGCATACGCCGACACCGTCCACCACCTTGCACGTGTGGCAGTGGTACCAGAATTTCTATAGTTTTCAGTGTTATTCTTACCTAGAGTCAGGCTTCGCGCCGCAGTCACAGAAGAAGTTGCCGAACTTGGCGTAAGACACGTCGTGTCCGCGATGACAGACGCGTGCGCATACTGTGCACACGCCGACGCCGTCCACCATCTTGCAAGTGTGGCAGTGGTACCAGTGCTGGTTCATGAACTCGCGCTGGGTCACCGTGAATGTGCAGAGCTTGTATTGGAGCATTGCGTCTTCGTCCTGTAGGGGAATTTAGTGATTACAGAGTAACTAATCCAATAACAAGGTTGTGGATGCTAGATAGGCAGTCGCCCGGTATAAAACGACACAGGCGCCTTCCTGACTGAACCGTTTCAGTAAAGATTTTTTATCAAGTGCATAAGCGTTCAGAACATCTGTACAGATTCAGTACAGAATCGAAAACGCACGACCCAGTAAGAAAGGCTCCTTCAGCGACATTCGATATTGGAAGCAGATTTAGCTGGGATTCGATGATATCGCTAACCCTGGGCCTAGGGTACCCCAATAAGCCCTAGTGTTGTTGTTGGTTGTGATAGTTGTAGGGCTGCCCTACCACAATCATGTCTTTTCACAATGCATTATACAAGGTGAAATTAAATTAGCTTGCGAAACTTTATTGTCGTGATAGCTAGTTAAAAAAAAAACAAAGTTACTTACAGAATCGTCGGCACTCGTGTCGTCATCGTCTTGTTGTTCGTCTGTGTAGTCTAGGTCGAACCCGAGGTCAGAAGGCGACTCCCATGTCGGACTTACTGAGCGCCAAGCTACAAAACATTTCGGCATTAATTTTGCTTAGAATAGAACAGCAACGAACACAGGAAAACATAAAATCGTGAAATAATAAAAATCTAAGCTTTTCATCAAATATAAATCATATGCAAAAGTATTCGGTGACAAAAAATTGTTCCAATTGCTCACTTTCGAATAGGCACATTGCTAGTTGAAATAAATTACTTAGGCCCGTATTCCAGTTGCTCATATTCGACACAAACTCAAAATTGGCCACACCTACCAATCAACTTCCAACCAATAACAACTCTCTTTTTGCCATATGATTCTTCAGATTGACATAATGTGTACACAATAGAGCCCAGACGCTACAGATGTAACTGAATTATTTCTACACAAAATGTTTGGTAGGTATTAAAAATCCAAGTTAGAAAGTACGAATACGTTCCAAGTACATGCTAACACTACTCAATTCCACTGATTTTGTGTTAAAAGTTCGGTAACGTTTGGGGCGTCTAGGATCTTGGACTTGAGCACGTTAGTGTCAAAAAAACAAGCCAACCAATAACAACTGTCCATTTCCAATTTGAGATGAGTTGAGCATGAGCAATTTGATATCTGCAATACCGGCCTTAATGTTATCAAAAATAAGTTGTTAAACATAGCAATTTGGGGTGTTGTTATAATTTTTTTATCGGCAATATATGGTATAATAGTAAATTACTGCATAGAGAGATCGATACAGATTTATCTGCTGATTACGGGGGTATTAAAAGCCCATAAATTGACAAATGTTATATGGTGACACCCTAGCTGTAAGACGCCAGTACGTTGAGTTTCTTCCCCTGTACATATCAATTACAAAGTCAAAGTCAAAGCACTTTATTTCAAGTAGGCCAGTTACAGGCACTTTTGAATTGTCAAAAGACAAAATAAAATATTACAAAATTATGGTGCTACAGTCCCAGTCACAAGACATAATAACTGTGAAAGTACCGTAGATGCCCATTCCAAGGCGTAGATCTCTATGGAGAAGAACGGGCAAGAAACTCCATGGACACTCTTTTTCAATTAGGTAATTATTACAAATCATTTGTTACAATCAATGTGTAATCTCAACATGAATCTATGAATGATTCATGTTGAGATTACACATTATGTGAGAACGATGTAGAAAGTTAAAAGTGTCCATAGTAAATATAAAAAGACAATTCAGAAATAAAATTAGAATCAATTAAAATAAACCATGGCAGCTAAGAGATGACCAGTCCCAACCGACAGCGCCCGTTCACGAACATGACACATGTATCAGCACCATTCAGCTCAACCATTTTGAAGGGAGCTAAATGATCCGACACACGCGCCACCATCGGCGAGACATTTGAGTGGGCATGACATACTCTCAACCACCGGAGTCATTCAAGTCAATAGAAGACGTTGGTATCTAGACAATGATAGCTCTGAAGTACATGGTACTCACACAATGCTGGCTATGCTGCTATATAATACTAGAAAGATTAACTCTATATAATGCAAAGATAGTAGCAATCTTCATCAGCTCCGACATTAACAGTAAACGATACCTACGACAGTCTTACCAAAAAATAAAATTTAAAAAATACACATAAAAACGAAATTAAAAAAAAATAATATGTAACCTGACAGCAAGCTAATTTTGGTAAAAGAACACGAACATTGTCTTGAGTTCAACACAGCGACCAACTATGCTTATCATCTAAATAATCATTAATAGAATAGTATGCCTTAGAACAGAGATTAGCTTTTACCTTTGCTTTAAATGCGTTAAATGGCAAATCTAGAAAAGAAGACGGTAACTTGTTGTAAAAAGTTATACCAACCCCAACGAATGAACTATGCACCTTATGAAGTCGATGAAAGGGAGCTCGTAATTTGTCCACCTTGTTACAACTGTCTAATTTGTCAACGTCGTAATTTGTCAACCGTTGTTGTTACAACTGTCCATTTCCAGTTTGACATAAGTTGTTAAACATAGCAATTTGGGGTGTTTTTATAATCTATCGATAAAAGAAGAATACTGCTTAGAGAGATCGATAGAGATTTTTCTGCTGATTACGGAGGTATTAAAAACCCATAATTTGCCCAAATGTTATATGGTGACACCCTAGCTGTAAGACGCCAGTAGGTTGAGTTTCTTCCCCTGTACATATACCTACACGTGGTCTACTTCTTGAACAATTTGTACCATACAGTACAACTGTTAGCCTAAACTGTTTGTTACCCATAGATACTTACTATGAGGCTGCGTAGTATTGATAGCGTGCAAAGCGTCCGCGAGGTAAGATAGTAGGACGCAAGCGGACTCGATCTGAGGAGCTAGGGTACCGTCCACCTGTCCTTCCTCCAATTTGTCCAGCACTTCTTGACTGCTCAGATTTTCAACACTGAGGGAAACACAAATAATTGAAAACACTGTTTATAATTAAATTTAATAAATGCAAAGATGCACCATTTTTTCTTTATAGAATCACAAGGGATTTTTGTTCATGAAATGACGATGACTATCACTTCGTACCTTATCCTAAAACTCTAAAATTAATTATAAAATACTAGCTCTTACAACTAAATTTAAATCAGTATAGCAGTTTAGCCACATCCGAATTTGGTTCTGCTAAAATGCTATGAAAGACACCAACATTATTAAAATTCAGGCTTAATTGCCTAACCAATTGGTCACTTTTAAATAAAAGAGTGAGTGTGTCCGAAGAAAGTGGATTTGGTGAATCCTCTTTCTTCATTAAGAAGAAAAAACATCTATTAGGAATGTGACCGGAACGCCATCGACATGCGGTCACAATTTGATGTACGTCTACTTAATTTAGTATTTGTAAACAGCGGGACATGAAGGGGTTACTTTTGTACAATATACCCTTTGATTTAGATTTTTCATCGAAATAAAAGATGCAACTTAAGAACATGAACAGCTAAGCGAATTTAGACGGCACACAGGTTCAACATCACATTAAATACTTTTTATCCTATACCCCCAGCCATTTTGAAGATACTATGTTTACTAACAAATGAAATCAGTATTTTTAGGGCTACCCTCTACTTAACAACAAAAATAAAACGAATTCAATATAGAATGTTGTATCTGTTGTACATCGATCTAACTGAGTTACTACAGATGAAAGAGAACACGAGAGAAAAGTATATGAGAAATAAGATATGCAAAATTTTCACTCCTGCTGACAGCTGATTGAGCTGTCAGTGCTTTGTTAGTAAATATTATACCTTCATCTTGGTCAAAGTATAGTTAATACCTTCTTCTTGTGTCGATAGTATGATGTTGTTATATTGTAAGGAACAAAAACTTTGAAACCTTTATCTATGGTATTATCAGTGGTAGCACAGTCAAAGTAAACGATTAATTATTTAGGAATATTCTATGAATACTGTTACTCTCAATCTCGCGAGCAAATTAGCGGAGAAAAGCTCTCCTCCTCCTTGCGTCGTTTCCCCAAAGCTGGGTCGTGATCACATTATCGTTTCAAAACTTTCTACTTTATCATGTTTTTCTACTTACTCCTATTTTCAGCAACATGCATGCTTCTGAGGATTTTTTTTTAACAACTTTGCTTAAACTAGGAATTTTTCCTGTTAAGTGGGCGCGTTTTCAAACACATAAATTCACATACACAAACATCCAGAGCCGAAACAACTATCTGTAGGTCATACAAATATTTGTTCCGTGCGGGAATCGACACGCAGCGCAGCAGTCAGTCGCTCAACCACTGCGCCAACCGTGCGCCCAATATAAGGCAAACAGTATTATAACAAAACTTACCAAGCAGACAGCCATCCCACTGCAGCAGGGAACAGTTGTCTATGGTCGCCTCCTGCATGAGCGTCGGCCAGGCGACACATCTCACGCAGTAATAACGGTGAGCATGCACTCTCTCCGCATACGCCTATCAGAGTAGTCAGCATTCGTTCACTGACCACGTCGTCACTACAGCAAAAATATGATTATTATACGAGACTTAGTTTTATAATTATTTATTACTAGCGACCCAACCCGGCATCGCCCGTGACAAAAGTTTACACAATAACCTTCCTCGTTTCTCACTTTTTCTATTGGTGAAAACCGCATGAAAATTCGTTCGGTAGTTTTATTTGGTTATCCTCGGACGCCTTGCAGCAATTACACCATTGGAGCATAAATCTATACAAAATGTAAATCCTGGTTTTGTCACGATGTTTTTCATTCACCGTTGTCGGCGATGTCCAAAATATTATGAACATAAAAAAATAACTTTATTCAAAGAGTCAAAAACCCGACTGCTTATGAAGCGTTCTAAAAAGACGTAAACAAGAAGAAAATCATGCTGTGCAGTCGGAGGCTACATATTCGCAAGCTGGCTGACCAAAACCAGACGTATCCTCCGACTGCACAGCATGATTTTCTTCTTGTTTACGTCTTTATCGTTTGCTACATAAGCACTCAGGCTTTTTTGTTTTTTTTATAAAGTTTTTTTTGTGTAATTTTTTAGCTAACATTTTTTTTCACATGGGATATCAAAATAATGGGTTTAAATGTACCGAACATTTAAACCCATTATTTTGATATCCCACATGATGGGAATGGTATAAAAAAAATTGAGCCCTCACAATATGGTGCCCAAAATCGATTGAATTAAGAATCATCAAAATCGGCCAGTGCGTTTGGTCTCTAGAACGCCAAATAGGAACAAACATACATACATAGACTGATAAACACATTACCCTCCTCCGGGTCGGGTAATAAAAGTACACAATATGAATTGTAAAAGTCATGAATTTATGGGTCACCAGCATGCTGAGATCTTTAAAACAATTACTAAAACTACGTGACACCTAAATTTAAGAGGGTTGTTGAATTTTCAACTGTTGACTGAAATGAGCGGAGACAATACAACAGCCCGCTTTTAGTTCGACACAGTTTTTACCCGACTGCCGAAGGAGGGTAATGTGTTTATCAGTCTATGTATGTATGTAATTATGTATGTTTGTTCCTATGTGGCGTTCCAAAGACCAAACGCATTGGCCGATTTTGATGATTCATACGTCAATCGATTCGTCTTAACCTTGCGAGTGTCACTGCCTACATTAAAATTGGAAAATATAAAAATGGCGGCTTTTGGGCGCCATATTGTGGGGGGGCAATTTTCTTTTTTCTTCTAAACCCATCGAATGGGGTATCAAAATAAAGGTTTTAAAGGGAAATATGGTTTCAAAAATATATAACACTTGTATGTTTAAATGTACCTGATTAGATTTTTTTTTTAACTAAAATGTTATAAATAAACAAAGTTATTTCAAGAAACTGCTTAAAAAGCGAACTAAAACTACGTAAACAAGAAGAAAATCATGCTGTACAGACGGAGGATACATATTCGCGAGCTGGCTGTCCAAAACTAGTTCGCTTTTTAAGCAGTCGTGTTTTTTGATTTCTTGAAATATTTTTTTTTTAATGTCTTGTCTACACTCTGACAATCATTCATCGATACCATATTGAAGTCTCATTATGGTATCGGAATGATTACGCAATGCCGAGCACACGATAACCTGCACAAATTCAGGAGTCAATAAATGTAAGTGTGTCAATGACCGCTACTGCAAATTTATCTGGCGCATTATGGCGGAGCATTGGTGGCCCAGCGGTAACGGCCCCGACTTACATGTCGTAGATTGTGGGTTCGAACCCAGGCAGGCGCATTACTTTGTGTAAATTATTTCATCACCACTGCTCTAAAAACGGTTAAGGAAAACATCGTGAGGAAACCAGCATGTCCTAGAACCAACAATTCGAAGACATGTGACATCCTCCAACCCGCACTGGGCCCGCGAGGTGGATTACGGCCCATTCCTTCTCACAGAGAGGAGGCCTGTGACCCTGCAGAGGGAACCTTAAAAAAATGCTGATGATGATGATGTTGATTATAGAAGTAACAGAAGTAAACCTACCAGTGTTGTACCACATGCTTGCACAGCGAAGAAAGTAGGGCCGCATTGTCGTTAGCCGTATCGGTAAGCGGGCCCGGAGAAGGTTCGGTGGCTGGGGCCGCTGCAGCGATGGCACTCTCCTTGCTGTTAGCGAGCTCTGACCAGCTGCAACTCTCTATACGACGAAATCACTTTATGTTATACAACAACTTTGATATGAATTAGACTAACAGTCCAAGTATGAAAGACTACTAAACCTTCATAAGGCACTATGAAGCTTACCTGAGTTAGCAGATTGCTGTGCAGTTTCAGACTGTGCCCTAGGAGCTGGCGAACTGTAAGAAAAAGTTGATAATTGGCATGTTATCTGAGTAAAACATCATAACTTTGTTAGGTCCATGCATCAGTTAGCTTATCAAAAAATATTGAACGAGTATTTTTTACTTTATCAAATCAATCAATGAAAATTGATAAAGCTCATCGAAGTTCAGAAGTGGGGGCTTGTCTGAGTCAATAGTGTACCAAGGAGTGCGTTACGCGAAATTTCAACGCACTGGATCGTCGTCATTTTTTGTTTACATGGACATGCGTTTACAAAATACGCATCCAATATTTTTTGGTTTATCTAACTGACACTCTAGAATTTTACAGGTTCGTCAACCGGCTAGTAGCCAGCGAAGCCGCGGGGGTCAATCCCACCGCACTATTCCCAAACCACTGCAACTCCAGAAAGCCAGAATCAACAGTGGCGACCACCAGAAAAGCCGAGGCAATGAAGCTCGACGAAGTCCCGGAAAATGAATTTAACTGTCTTGGATCCCGCAACGAAATTAATCAGAAAATAATAACGGAGGAGTAGGAAAAAGTACAAATTTCCACTTCCCTCCATATCAAGCAGGAGACAGAACAAACAAGGCCAATAGGCACAAAGAGTCGTTTACAACTGGGATAAGCCCAGTTGCCTAGCACCACGGATAAAAATTTGCATTAATATTAATGGGTACTACATTGTGAGCTGCTATATTTGTTTCCAATAATAGGTATGGCAAAAATGCTTGAACGCACGGCAATTTGTTCTAGTTTCCACAAGGTCCGTATAGTAAACAACTCCAGATGCAGGCGCTCATTTTGCCAAAGAATACACTCCCATAAGATATGATGTGCTGATTGTACATATTCGCAGTCAGACGTAGAACACTGACATAAAGGTGAGGCAACGAGCTTGAAGGAAAATAATTTACTTTTAAAGTTACCATGCCCTGTGAGAAATTGGGCAACACAGTGATCCACCTCCAGCCACGTCTTAACTAGCCGCACGCGAACGGATGGAAAGAATTGGTGGAGGTGTCGGCCCTTGATGGAATTATCCCACCTACATTGCCATTCGGATAAAAGTGCCTCCCAGACGTCAATATGTGGTTTAAATAACCTAGAGATTTTCCACGGTCACACCGAGTTAAAAAGTCCGCGTCCATGGTCTCTCGTGCGGAATAGTACATTGCAGCGCGTAGCCGCGGGGGTCAGTTAGTTTATCATAATAGGGGGTAGGTAGATACAATATGGACATGATACAAATTGGTAGGTAGGTAGGTAGGGTAGGTAGGTACCTACCTACCTACTAATTTGTTAAACTATTTATTTGGATAAAAATTTATACTACTATACGAATGTAAACATCTTTTGTTTCTACCGGCGATCTAATTAAAATTAAAATTTAGAACAAAAAGGCTGCTATTGTGACTTAACTATGATAGTTAGATATATGCTCTCGCAAACTTTTTTGCAGGTAATAATGAGTACTTTAATCATATAGTACAACATTTTTATGTATTATCAATAGTTTACTCAGCGCACGCCAAAGAATGAATTTTATAGGCAACATTTTGCTACTTTGGGTTACATTATTGCAATTTTCATAAGTTTTTTTTTTTTTTTTTGAAATAAGTTATAGCCTATGTCCCTCAGAAGTAATGTAGCTTGCTACTGGTGAAAGTATTTTCAAAATCGGTTCAGTAGATCCAGAGATTACCCTCTACAACCTCCCACACTTTACCTCTTTATAATATTAGTATAGATGAAATACTCACGGTGCATCAAACACAGGCAGGTCCGACTCATTCCTCTGTGCGTTAGAATCATTCCTAGTCGCCGCATCGCTCTCACTTCGGAACACGCTACGTAACGCGTTGCGCAACGCGAGCGACGCGGGGTTACCCGCCTCGGGGGCTGAAGACGTGGGCGTGGGTAGTTCTGTCTCTGTTGGGGTTCCATTGGCGGTACCTGGCGTGCCACCTGCTGCAGAGGACGGTGGATCATATTAAAGTTGGTTTTAACACTACAAAGCACGGTATTACAAAAGGAATAGCGCTGCTAACTTATTACTAGTTGAATTCTCAAAGTTACATGCTTTAAACACCGAAGGAAGGGCAGAGCGACGCGGTGAGATTTTTTTATTTAAATAGTTACAAAATAGAAGATCAGCAGCCTAATTGCGTAAGTGAATTCTGCAAAGCAAACAATTCGATTCCTTCCCAAAAACGGCTTTACGTATTGCATATTAATTCGTCAAGTCGTTTTTGGGAAGGAATCGACTTGTTTGCTTTGCAAAATTCACTTACGCAATTAGGCTGCAGGGCGGTGACCATAAGATCTTAGAGTAAGGTTATTTGTAGTGTGCGTAAGGGATAGATATATGTGACTTGTGTACAACTGTCCCTTTTTTACGGTCGAACTATGATCGTTTTGAAACGGTACAGGGGCAGGACAGTAAGCAATCAAAGGGTCTAACTATTAATTTGAAAAGGTTTTTATCAAAGCTCTTGTCTAAGATCGTTACACGTCTTTTGCTCGATGTGTTGCAGGTCAGTAATATTACCAGTCAGATATTGTTTCATATGGATAAACAAGTAAGCATAAAAATCAAATTCGAACACCGGGAAGTGAGTCAAAATTAACTTGCAAGTTTTTATTACAGACACCGGATCAGGTGTAACTAAATAAAAACTTGTAAAGAGATTTAAAGAAAAGATAAATAATACAAATGACTCACCTGGTGCCCCTAAACAGATGTGAGCCAGTAAAATGGACAGCCGCTGTTGGTCGGCGACGCCAAGGAACTTGCAAACAGACACGCATAGGTTGCTGTTCAGATCGTTCTCGCAACCGTTGAAGATCTTGATGAAGAGCCTGTCGAATAGAAATCAAACTAATTGATCGTTCCTTGTGTTCTAGCTGTTTCACACACCTTATATTTTGATCAAGTCAGTGCCTGGGACTGTTTCCTGTTAGCTACAACCTGAGGTTCTTTAAGGCGAGAGTCAATAAGTTACTTCTACGCTACTGTCTCACCATCGTACACATCATCGCTTACCATTAGGTGACATAGTGGACAAACGAGAGACTAAAAAATAAAATTAAATAAACACGTCCTGCTGGTCACGGGGTCCGTATGAGTTCTTCTATTTTAGATGCATTCTTGCAAGAAATTAGTGATGCCAATTGTGCAGTTAAATGGTAAACTTACTTGATAACTCTTTCAGCGTACGGGTTCCTAGCATTCGGCGCCGACAGAAGAATCTTGCCGAGAGAATATCCAGTGTTGTCAGCGAATACTTCATCATAGGCCAATCTGCCTGCAGGGCGGTCTAGAATCTTCTCCCAGTATTTCACCTACGAAAAGATAAAAGTTATCGGATGACGAATTTAATAGTATCTCACGAGCCCCCGACTAATGGTAGTGGTAAGATTCATGTGGGTTTAGTCGGTAGGTGTCCGAAATAACTCACGGATCGCCCAACACAAAGTGTGTTCATGAAAATTTTGATGATAGAACAAAAAAACATTTATTTATTTACCATATGTCTCAAAGTCTTCTCCGTAGAAGGTTGCAGATGGTCCACAAGCACGCTGTACGTGGTCTTCAAAATATGTTCGTGTATCAATTGTTCAGCCTTCTGCGCTTGTGGAACTAGCGTCGTGAGCGTTGCCGCTAACGGTTCAGACATGAATTCTAGGCGGCCGTCAGTCTGTGTGAGAAAACGATATCAAAGAACTGTCTTGGTAACAATATCAGCCAGACTAATCTGCAAAAATCTGACCATGGAAACTTAGGTCACCGATAATATAATACTAGCATACAGATGCCTCATCCCATACAAAGAAACAGTGCCGACATAACTAGCGTTTTACTGATTATTTTTCTAAGAACATCGATCGCGTTCGGTTCCGTTCAATGGATATTAATGGTGTTAGCAGCGACTTGCAAGTAAAAGGGTTTAGTCGGTTCGTGAATACTTGTTTATTAATACAGCGACGATTTGTTTTATAGTATCTTTTTGCAAGTTTTTACAGTTTAATTGTACCAAAATGTGTTACAAAACAAATTAAAAAAATCAAGTGGATGCCTTAGAAATAAAAAAACGCGCCATCTATTGGATTCAACTTTAAATGATCCATTCAAATAATCTTTCAAATGTGAATGAAGAGCCCAATATTCCTTAATTTTGTGCTTATGAGAGTTAATTAAACAGGAACATACATTTTTTATGATCGTCTCTAGAAAATACTAATATTTCACAAAACTCAATAACGAATCGAAGCTTATCACGCCATCTAGTGCAATTTATTTGAACCAAATTTTCAGTCTTCGCTTTGGGTGACCATGCTTAGGTGAAGCAAGTTTAAAGTGAGCTGGCAAAGCACCAACCCTTCTATTCTGTTGTCACTTTAAACTTATTTTCATGGTGAGATATTTACAGAATAGTTCTGCAGTTTAAATCTATAGTAGAGTAGTAGTAACATGGTAAAGAAGTTACCTTTCAGAATAAAAAGTGCAAGAAAACCAGAAAAAAAAAGAAATTCTATTAAACTTTAGTGACATTATGACACAACTTTGAGTTTTGTTGCTCAAATATAAGCATTGTAAGCGGTCTTTTTAATAGCCGCACATCGAGTTTTAGAAATATCGGCTTTGCAGAGCGCCGTTTCTGTCACAATTATTATACGACTGTCTTTTTCTAAGACTTGATGTTCCATATCAGCGGCCGCTTACTATAAGTATCTCCATAATCTACACAGCAAAAGGAGTAAAACATGTGGCGTTTTGTAGTTTCTGCCTACACCCATGGGAAAAGGCGTGAGTTTATATGTATGCATGTATAAACTAGATATCATCACTTACCAAAGCTGGTATAATCAGATCGAGCGTCTTCTTCATAAGCTCAGGATTGTCTGCGAGTTTGCTGGCTCCGACTTCTAGAAGTTTCGCCGCAGAGTAAGCGAGCATCATCAAGGATGGCCCGAGCGAGTACTTTGTGTTGGCTGTGATCAACTCGCAATGAGATGATACTAGGTTTAGTACTGCACTTTCTGAAGGTATAATGTGTGCTGCGTAGAATGCCTGAAAAGTATACTTGTTGTTAGATTTTTGTTAAACATGAAAGCAAATGTGAAAACGTGCTTCAACGTCGACCATATCATCGCTTACTACCAGGTAAGACAGTGGTAAAACGCGATTATATTCTGCGTTAGCGCAAATGTACACGATATAAGTTATTTCGGCAATAATGAGGCTAATACCATCATCATCAGCCTTTAATGTTCCCACATCTGGAACACAGGCTACCTCTCTGTGAGAGAGGGAATGGGCCTTTTCCACCACGTGGGCTCCAGTACGTGTTGGTGGATGTAACATGTCTTCGAATTTTTTCGCGATGTTGTCCTTCACCGTTTTATTAGAGCTAATGAGGCTAGTATAAAGTTAACCAATGGTAGTAGTCACAGCGGATATTTGTGTCTCTGAAGTAGCTCTGCGAACAATTGCGCAAGAAACAGTTTGTCATCGAGAATACTGCATAAAGTAAGCGAGATAGGACGATGCGACAAACGTAAGCGAATGAAAGAGGCAGTTATACAATGCTATCTTCTACTTCAACATTGACACAAAAATAGCAAGTGCGCAGGGTCTTGCAGCCCACTTCAGAGACACAAAGATCTACTGTGACTGCTATATAAAAATTCTACGATTTGTTATTCATTGATCGTAACGGGATGACATATATTTTTTATTGAAACCGTTGATCTGTGGAGAGAGTTATTGCACAGTACGTGGTTGCAGGGCGTGAGTGAGTCTACCATATTATTGTTCAAGTCTCTTAATAAATCATATTAGGAATTTTCTAAATATATCCAGGTCGCTATATTTTGTTTGGACAAGATTTGAGTCAAATCGATGAAAGAAATCGAAGAAGAACTTACCAAATTAATGCAGGCCAGCGGCGGTGGCGAAGACAGCCTATCCAAGGCAGAAGCCGCATTAGGCTGTAGGTGAGCCCTCAGCCAAGCGCCTAAAGTCGGCGGCGGGGTACTCCCGACCGCAGTGCCGACCGGGCCGGATGTGCCGCATACCTGCAGGCGAGCCTTGCTGACCGCGGCCTCGGAGGCGTTGTTCGAACTCTCCATTAGGCCTTCGAGCTCTAGGCCCGCGCTGAGGCTAAAATCATCAGTATGTTAGTATTGATTCAGTTGGGTGTGTTTAACTAATTCAAGCATCCATGAGAATCAGCTCACATACTTTATTAAAGGTGGGGACCGTTTTTACCGCCGTCGGCCCAAGCTTGCAAGTATGCGTACAGCACGGTCAACCCGAAATGTCGAGCGAAGGATTCTAAAGTAGAATCCCGAGCGCAGTGAGTGAAACAAAGTACCACACTCGAGCTTAAAATAGTGTTTCTCCCGAGGTGGACACTACTTTTTATCACCCTCTATGAGAAAATAAGCAAGTGAAACTTATGAACAAGAATGTTACGTTTGTTTATTTACTTACAGTTAGGAACCATATGACATAAAATAGAAATAATTAGAGGCTAATGTTTATATTTGAAAAATACGGAAGTGCATCGTAACAATTTCATTAGTACCATTCGTTAGAGTTGTAGATATTTTTTTTACATTTGGCTCGCGCGCGGTTTTCTAGCCAGTCACTTGTTCAATACAATGTTCCCGTGCGGTCCAAAATAGAATTACAGTCGCTCATTAGCCATTCACCTCATATATTTGTCGTAATCGATTTCAGCGATGTTATCCTATTTTGAACCGCATTGTTTGTGATTCATCTCTTTGCTGATTGGAAAATTTACTAACATTCCAAATTCAAATCACTTTTTGTGCCTAGGTATTAATGAGCTATTTTAGTCCCTGTTTATGAAGAATAAACTAGCTCTTTTTGAATAGATGTGATAAAAAGCTATTTTAATGCCGCGCACTGTCTGACATCACGAATTTTGAGAACAATGATAGTGTTATAGATTCATATGCGGCCTATGCAGTGTTACATTTTTTTTAAATGGTAATAATCATTCTATCCATAGAAGTTAATGTAGATAGCAACTGTACAACGAGATAGTAGTTTTGTTGTTCAAGTCAGAAATAGAAGTTAAGGCCTGTAAATGTTATGAAATGAAAAAGAAAGCAAGTTACTTACCGACAACAATCCAGTACAGTTTCCAGCAAGACCAATAGATCAGGCATGAACTGATGAGCTTCGGAAGGCGTAGCAGAGTCCGCTAGGCACACTTTGAACCTAACCAGCGCTGAATCACAGGATATCACGTCCAAGAGTGATGGTAGGCCATTTGCTGCACGAAAAAAAATAATTCATGTTAATTCTGTTCAAATCCTATGAATGTCAACTCTATGCTAGTGTAAATAAGGTCGATTTCAGGATGACTAAAGTACTATTGAACAAGTTATAACAATGTTTGTTGTGGAGCGAACTCAACTTTATGTGTGCGAATTAAAGTACATTTTCAAAAACACGTCTGATAGATAATTCAGTATAGTTTTATTACGAAGTTCGTTCTGAATTTAAAAAAAGCTGAAGCAGGCATTTGTTTTACTTACTGGTGACGTTATGTTTCAGATGTTTGATCGTTTCGGAAGCCAACCACGCAGTGTATTTGATGTTGTCGCACGATGCGCTTACACCGGCGAGTAGATTCTCTGCATACTGCGCAAAACAATTAAATATTATAGATTAGAAGTTTAACTAGTCTTTAGTATGAAGGATTTAAGGGTGAGAATATGCTGTCAACTGATTATTAAGTTAAGTCGACAGTAAATAAAATGTTCATTGCAATCATTTCATGTAGATTTTAGTCGATATTTGTTTAGAAGTTAATCAGCCCTAAGAGTGTTGGATGAAATTGAAATATTCATTGACAACCTGTGTTTTTTCGAACATCTTAATAAGGGCCGAGCCTATTGCCGTCAACCGAACACAAATTCCGTGCTGCTATAGAGAAATTCCAGAAAGAAAAACCCAATAAAATTTAGCCCGACCCGGCCATCGAACCCAGGCAGACATAATATGAGAACAATTATTGTAGGTTAATGTGAGGTGATCATTTGTTGTCTCGTGGATAATATTTACCTGAGTATACATCCCCTGCTTAACCAGCGCGTCCTTGAGCCAGGGGTTGAAAACCTTCTTGTTATCAGCACGCGGCGCCCACACCACCGCGTGGAGGGGCAGCGGGGAGGGCAGGTCGGCCGCCGTGCCCGCTTGTAACTTGTCCATGTGGGGCGTAGCAGGTGGCATGCTTATCACTAGCCTGGGAGAATGAACAGAAAATGTAAATTTATGATCACACGAGCATACATTTATAAAGAGGAGTATGCAAAAACTGTATCGCTAAACTTCAATAAGACCTAGCCTTATTTAAATTGCAAAGCTTCCTGACTGTATGCCATCTTCTTCTTCGTTTCGAGTCGATGGCAAACTCTTTAGATATTTTGTATGCAAACACACCACACCTTTTGTATGCCATCAAAAGAAAAGTAAATTTTCTAATGTAGTTGTAACTTGCTGGGCGTCAAAAGTATCACAAAACGCCTAGACTTGAAAACGGTGAAGTTCTGACAGCATCAGGAAAACCCTAGAATCATTAAAAAGCCTAGTATTTTCATCCTATGAATTTTCGTTACTCCTACACGCAAAAACTGCTGAACAGATGTTGATGAAACTTTACAGTAATATAGCATATACATCAGATAAACGCAAAGGGTATAATTTATAAAGTCATGCTCCTTCATGGCTCCAAGTATTACTTCCACGCGGATGAAGCCATGAAGGAGCGGATGACCAGTGTGTGTTGCCAGTGTTAACCTATGTCTCCGAGACGTGATTCGCTCACAATGGGTCTCATCAGAAAGCTTACAGACACCCAAAGGGCAATGGTGTTTCATTGCTTGATCGAATCAGAAATATAGAGATCCGCAAGAGAACCAGGGTTACCGACATGGCCCGAAGAATTGCCAAACTTAAGTGGCAGTGGGCAGGACACATTGCTCGCAGTACGCATGGCCGATGGGGCAGAAAAAATCAGAAGTGGCGACCGCGAACCGCAAGACGTTGCGTGGGAAGGCCTCCCACCAAGTGGACCGGTGACCTGGTGAAGGTTACCGGGACCCACTTGATGCGGGACGCACGGGACAGGTCAATGTGGCGACGCTTGGGGGAGGCCTATGTTCAGCAGTGGTAGTCTTTCGGCTCATATGATGATGATGATGATCAGACGGAGCCGTGGGCTGCACCTCGTCATTATTTTGTTGAGTAAACTCACCTCCAAGCAGTCTGGAAGCAGTAATGCGCAGCTGCTAACGCGGCCGGAGACCCATGGTACTGCGAGTTGTCGCACACGCACGCGGAGTTGAGCAGTGCTAGCAGAGCGTCTAGCAGTAGAGGGTACTTCAGCTTGTGTGGTGTGCCCAGCACGAAGTTGCATGCTAGGCCGTCGAATTTGGGATTTTCCTGCAAAAGAGATTTTGTGTAAAACTGATCCCTGGTTTGGAGTCTAGTTTATGGTGGACGAGTCATTTTAAAATCTGCAGTTCAATCTCGTGTTTGCTGTTGTGATTGATTGTTTGAAGCCAGCAGTATTAAAAAAATATATTATTTACATAACAAACCAATTATCATAAATATTTTTTTCCACTTCTATTATGTAACACATTGCCTAAGAAATTCGTTTCGAAATATGAACATTTAGACACAAGATTATAAAAAATAAATTAAAAAAATACAAAATTACATAATAACAGTTACGAAATGACTTTTGTATGGATGTAACTGGCAGAATGATACTGAACCAAAAAAGCGCGCGTTGACTGTGTGTGTGTATATAGTCTGTGGTTTTCAGTCTGAACGTTTCAAATAAATTGTTGTAGGAACTTATTTGCATTTAATTATGTAAGCTAGTGCAAAAAGAATTGTTCGTGTCTTGCATAAAAAAAACTTTATTTTAACACTCGCATGTAGCTTTCAACGTGAGCCACGAAATGTACTATTTCCTAGCTGTTACTTAAAGATTTCATTATTTAAGCGTTAATTCTTACCTGATTATTAATCTCAGCATTCGTCAACGCATAAAACTTAGGCCTCATAGAACTTTCATCTTGCGACAGTCTTCTATAAGCCTGCTCTATGAAGGGCACTTCGCAGTAGATGCGTGACTTCGGCAGTCCGTTCGTGGTGGTCTTATTGCCGTTGGCGTTCGCTTCTGTGGATGGCTGGGCTAGGCCTGGTGCTATAACCAGGTTCCATTCGATCTAGGAAGGTAGGTAAATGTTACTTACTAAATATGTTTGGGCAAAATACGTATCTTGTATACAAATATGCAAATTACATGGAATTTTACACGGTTTACTTTAAACATTTAGGTGATATTTTAATACAAAATAATTGTGAACCTAATCAAATTATTTTCACCCTATTTTTGGAAATTAAGGCAATAAAGAAACAGTAATTTCAACAGTTGAAAAGTGTTTTTGCTACCTAAGTTTTTGTAAAGAAATAAAAACAGATTGTCTATAAATCTTACCTGTTGTAACAGCGTCTGTGGCGCATCATAAAGATGCCTCATCAAATACTCCAGCAGTAGCATAAGCCTTGTTGTCAACATAAGCTGATGAGGGGCTAAGTTCATCGCTCGTTTCCTGTCACTGATGGCCAGGGTTTCCACCACCTACAATGAAATTTACCGTCAGACAATAAATAATATTAGTGATGATAAAAGATGTAATAATAATAGTAATGAAGATACAGTAAAACTATTTTCTTAATGTCCCTCGGCAATCATCACATTTCCGAATACAAATTTCCATGTCCATCAATTAGATTTATCGTGTATAATAATTTGAATTCAGAACTAAGTACTTTATTGTTGTTTTGATTTCCGTGTGAACTATATAGAGCTGTAAAACTATTTACCTTTTTAACCACAGCAGTTTTCCTACCATTTTTTTAAATAAATTAGTTTAAGTTGAAAGAGTATTAATAACTCCTTTACTTCCAAGTTAATTGAGAGCCGCCGGTCTGCACCAAGTGCAAAGGGCAACTATCAGCCGAAGACTGACGAAACACTAAGTTTGCAGAGGGACATCAAGAAAATAGTTGTACTGTAAATAATTGTTGCAAGGCAAGAGAAGGCATGAAGTGACTTTAACATCATTTCTAGAAAGTTTAAAATGCAATAAACGGCACACGAAATGCAAAAATTACGCCTCAGATTCATTTTCAACTATTTTCGCTTATACTTTTGAAAATAGACTTTGTGTCATGCAACTTAAGTCTTTTTTCCATAATCACCAAATTGCTGGCAAAGATAAAACAGATGAGGAGGATTTGAAAATGTTAACATGGTAAACAAATGACTTACCTTTATAATGGCGTTGGATGTCATAAGTAGTACAGACTTCTTCTGCATGAGCGTCAATGAGTGGAATAGGTATACCAAGAGTTGAGCATGCTCAACATTCAAGTCTGTAACAAACATCATTATATTTTTTAATAAATCGAATGATTGTTACAACACGGTAAAAATAACTGTGCACATCGACTGTCAACGACCTCACTCCCGCATGGGAGCCGCGCGGCGCCCCGCATTCGGCTCGTGCGCTGAGTTACGCCGGCTCCACACGTTGGCCCCAACGATACTCGTCCAACGTGTGGATCTGAAAAATTGCGTTGGCGCAAACATTGGGGCGAGCGTTGGCAGTTGGCCGGCGCGTGTCGGTTTTATCGAAGGAATCTTTGCCAACGTTCGCGATCCTTCCACACGTTAGTAATTTTTTTAGACAGTCTCAGCTCAGTCTGGTCTGAACTCACTGGTTCCGTGTTTTATGATGTGTCGTCATCCACTATCGTCTTTGACGTGTTTTTATCTTTTTATTCAGTAATAAATATAAATTATAATATGCACTCACTCAGTACTGTAAAAGCGCTTACAGAAATTTCCGTGTAGGACATCTTCACATTGGCTCTGACGTGACAGAACTAGTTTAATAGCCAACGTGTGTACACCTCACCAATTAACCGACCAACGTTGGTACGAGCGCTGGGACCAACGTGTGGAGCCGGGGTTAGAGTCGAACGTCAGAGTGACGTGACAGCGCCAAGTGCACAGTAATTTTGACCGAGAAGTAGTGATGTTCTAATAAAAGTTTATTTATTTGATGTTGCTGTATTAACATCTAAGTCTATAATGCATTTTTTCATAAGATGAATAAGTGATATGTTTACTATATTATAATGAAATGGGTAGCATACCTATATTAGCAAAGCCTGAAGATAACCGGATAGCCAAGGTTAAAGAAAGCATTCAAAGTTAATGTTACATAATATATTTCATAAAATAACTATGCGCACCGACAAGGCTAATCTTAGCGGTAGCTAGATGGATTTTATAAGACTCACACTAGCCTTATTTAGGATGATATGATCAAAAATCCGCATAAAAACTAACATCTACAGACTACGAGATTACTTAGACATCATAAGTGGCACACCACTTGTGATGTCTAAGAAGCATTTAAACAGGTACATAGATAAAAATCTATTGCAGTTTTTTGTCAAGAAAAAGCTGATCACAAAATACTGTCCCAGTGAAGACTAAGCAAAACACAGGGCAGAACATCCCAAAATATGCGTTGTCTCTCACTTTGTCAATAGAAATACAACGCTCGAGCTGTGAGTCGCGTAGAATGAGTCGCTAAATTTACGCTGCATTCGGTTTCATACTAAAGTCCTGTTTGTATCACACGAGTGAGGCCAAACGAACGTAATTTTATGAGTTGTGATTGGCGTTTTGCGTAATTTACATTCGCCTGGAATATTTCACCCTTTTTTTCGTCACCGTGTGGTACAAACAGGACTTTAGTATGAAACCGAATGCAGCATAAATTCCACGACGTTCGTTTGGCCTCACCCTAACCAGGTCTCGATGAAGAGAAGTTTTGACGACAGCTCGTTATTACAGCGATGTTGTTTTATAATAAGAGCATATACGCTCTCGTAAAGAACTGTAAACCACCTTTATTGCTACGAAACAAAGACGCTTTCAATGTCTAATTATTACTAGTGACGTGCGGTTAACTACGTAGACCTACAACTGCTATATACACATATTTATCTACATACCTTCATAATCATGGTCCTGGGAGGGCTGTGCTTGTAACGCACACTCTTGTAGTGTATTGACGATCTTATGCCACATAGCGAGGATACTGTTCTCGCGCTCAGCGGCTTGCTTGCTAAGTACCATGCCGCCTAGTAGTTTTACTACGCGAGGTCCGACCTGTTACAATAAAGATTAAAATATGACTTCTTCTGAGGCAATCGGGTAAAATTTGAAGATGGTGCACTATAATAGAATTTGACGTTAATTTTGGTGCGAAAAGTTGCATTGATGCAGTGATAACTATTTCTTATGTCAGTCTAAATTGAGTCGGCCCAGAATTTGGTTATGGTCCGGTTGGTTTTGGTTTGATCTTGAAACATGCAGGACACGATAAGTGGCCCAATTACTGTGGCTTGGAAGGAAATTATGTAAGAAGTAATGGGCACTGCAACATTCGCCAGTATCGAACTTATGGGAGCCAATGACATTTTTAACAGTATCCAAGAATACAAACGAGTATTTTTATTTTATTTTATATATTTTAAACTACATAATTTATCTAGTAGTAGACACGCTTCGATCAACAATCTAATACATGTAATAATGACACGATATCTTGCGAAAATACCCCGATTACAAAACAGTAAACATCCCATAACTTTTGAACGGCTGAACCGATTTTCACCAAACATAAACTGCCAATAATGTCACCTTTCAAACAAAAATACTAAATCAAAATCGGTTCATCCGTTTAGGAGATACACAAACACACAGGTACACACGTCAAACTTAGAACACCCCTCTGTTTACGTCGGGGATTAAACAAGACGTATTTTTTCGTTATAAACTCAACTTAGCTAAAATAAAATACATACAGTTGAACATAGAACCCCATCCTTTCTTCAAGGCGGTTTAATGTACGATAATTATATCACAAACCTGCAAAGGAGTCATATTGGTCCTCTCCGCTCCAGCAGAAATCAGCTGCTGATGTAAAGCGGGCTGCAGCGACGCAAAGGCGGGTGCTCCGCTCAAATTGTGAAGGTATCGCACAAGAGCAGCGCTGAACGAGCCGTATAGCGCGCCGAGGCGAGGGCCGAAGCAGGTTGAAATAGTACCTGGGAAATAATAATGTGTATACTAACAGTTGACTCAAATTTGACTTTGTTCCAAGGAAATACTGCAAGTGCAAAGGGCTTGGCCTTTAACGTTTTATCCATATCTGTTATGTATACTTGATTTAAGAATTTTGTTTTTAGTGCCTGCAAGATTCCTGGCAGTACTTCTGCTACAGCTTTATTTCTTTATACTAGCTGTGCCCGCGGCTTCGCTCTCATCAACTGCCTACCCTACCTACCGATTATTTTTTCTAGGTTCATGCTTCCGTGGAGAATCTTAACACCAACATTCGTCGAATATTTTCAATTGTCTGAGTATCTCAATTGCGTGTGTTATGATATTATACTTCTTGAACACTTTGAATTCATATATCTTTTGATAGAGTGTACCGATTGCGATGAAAGTCACGCACAATTTTTATGTGTAAAAGTAATCTACATTGGTACATTTTACGCGATGCGTGCACAAATAAACAGACAAACCAACAAAAATTCCAGCTAGGACTGGGTACTACTACCTAACACCCCAGCAATTTTTCTACAGATTTATTATATATATTGATTTGAACGCAATAATCGTTGAGTGAGTTGGTGGTTGGTAGTTAATCTTCCATCTGTAATGAGTAGTTAATCGACAAGACTACCATCCCACGAAAACGAAAAAAAAAACACGGAACAACATATTGCCATGATCGAGAACTATTATTAAAATAACAAGACAAGACAACTACTTACCAGTATCTGTACGCGCTGTCTCTCTATCCAAATCCTTAGCGAGCGCGGCGAGTAAAGCCTGGTGCGCGTCGTGTAGCTGCAGTGAATGCTGGCCTAATCGCTCTGAGCCTTCACTGATGATCTCGTCAGTTAGCAGGGTGAACACGTCTGTTGCTAGAGTTATGTACTGAAAGAGAAGTATGGTTGTTAAAACGATTTGCGTTTGTGATGATTTGTAATGTGTTTATAGCTGTCGGCACGTAACTTGGCAAGAGTTGTTGGATGCGCAAAAGTAGTTTTTTAGGACTCTTTGGTTACCAAGCGGGATGCGGGGAACGTTTACCACCGTTCCGAGCGCACGATTGGTTGGTCAGTGAACACAAAGATCGATTGACGAATCGCGTCGCGTTCACGTTCCGTTCGCTCTATATGGTGGTTGGTCAGGTCAACTTACCCTCACTAAGCCAAAACCTTGCTAAGTTACGTGCCAACAACTATAATAAATAAATAATAGTTTAAACTAACACCTATCGCCGTGGAAAGGAACCGAACGCGATTGATGGACAAAAAGTAATCGGTTCAATCGGACGAAAAACGCTAGTTACGAAGGCACGGTTTCTTTGTATGGGATGAGGCATCTGTATGCTAGTATTATATTATCTGTGCCTGAATGAAAAAGAGGGTTGTTATAAGTTTGAAAGTGTGTATCTGTGTATTTGTGTTTATGTGTAACTGTCTGCTGCATAATAGTTCTTAAACGGATGAACCAATTTTGTTTTCGTTTTTTTTTATACATGATGATGGTTTGTCGAGATTGTTTTTATAGTCCGGGATATTTTTTTAATGTTATCTCTCCACGAATATAAAGTACGTGTTTATACAATATTTTTTGAATTCATATTTGGAACATTACGTTGTGAGTGTAGATAAAATATTTTAATTCAAACTTTGCTTCTGTGCGCGTTATAACAACATAAAACAGCTATATTTATGGACCTCAACATTCCAAGTTTTAACTTTAGTTCAGCTTCATTGAATGATAATCTCAAGAGGTATATAGGGTGAAACGGAAAGGTGTCCCGAATGCCCGATGGCAAAGAACATTCAACTCTAAATACTTACAGAATAAGGTTCGGCTTTGTCAGGCACGATGGCTTGATGCGTTCGTTGCGGCGCGTCAGTGTTGTCATTGCTATCGGTGTTGCCCGACGCACGCACCAACCCACTGTTGTCGGTCATATCGGGCGCCACTAGGGTCGATTCGAACCACAGCCCGAAAAGTGGTTCGCTGTCTTCTGGGCAAAGGGATAAGAGTTATAGTATTCAATTTAAAATGTTTAAATTATAAACAAGTGAGTTATTCAGATATAGAGCAGTGGTGGACCTGTGGTATAGGCTACGAATTACGTGTCTAGGTTCGAACCCAGGCAGGCGCTTTAATTTGTGTAAATTATTTTATCACCACTGCTTTAAAAATGGTGAAGGAAAACATCGTGAGGTAACCGGCATGCATGTCCTAGAACCATAAATTCGAAGGTATGTGACATCTATCAACGCACAATGGGCCCGCGTGGTGGATTAAGGCCCTCCGTCACTCACATAAAGGAATGGGCCTGTGTCCCAGCAGTGGGAACGTTAAAAGGCTGATAATGATGATAATGGGTTATACAGATGATTGATGATGTTTTGGTAAGTTAATTTTAAGTCTGGACAAACATGAGCTACTCCACAAATATTGCCAGTTCCCACAAACATTGGTTCCCACAAATTAAAGTTAGCCACAATATTGGCAGTTGCCACAAAAATTGGCAGTCACCACAAAAATTGGCAGTCGCAGCAAACATTGCCAATTCTCACAAACATTGGCAGTTGCGACAAATATTGCCAGTTCCTGCTAATATCGGCAGTTGCCAAGACATCGGCAATTGCTACACACTTTGGCAGTTACCACAAACATTGACAGTTGCCACACACTTTAACAGTTGCAACTCAATTTGGCAGTTGCTACAAATATTGGATATTGCCACAAACACTGATGATTGCCACAATATTGGCAGTTGCCACAAACATTGGCTATCGCCATTATCTCTTACCGTCATCAGTCTCCGAGTCCTCGGAACACAGTATCATATCTTGGAAGTAAACGGTAGAGTCGGAGCGGTCAGGATCGGCGTCTTGGTGCTGCTTCTGAACTACCGCGCGCTTTAGATTCGTTGCTTTGCGGTAGCACACTACACCTAACGCCACCAGAAGCTGTGGAAATAATTTGTGATAAGTTATGACTGCTGAAATTCAAATCAAAAGAAATCTTTATATCTTTGACGAAAAGGCACAAAAATTGTTAGGTCATCACATTCTTCATTCAGTGCTTTACACGCCATTACATTGCGCCTGTCTAACTCTACATCAGAATTCTCTAAATCAGAGTAGAACAATGGACAGGACCCATCGATGTGGCGACGCTCGAGGCAAGCGTTGCCACAGCCCACTTCACAAGATGCTATATGTCTGTTGCTATGTCTAACAGTGGATGTCTTTAGGCTGAAATTATGTTGAGAACAATCTGTTCTGTGGTAGAAATAAGATTTGCTAGATGAACTACTAATTTGTCATAAACTCATAACAAACAAATTCTACACAAGACTATTAGTTTTGGTCGGTACAATATTACCTGATGTAAAGGCGCAGCGGAAGCCAGTCTGAGCTCCCTCTGATGCGCAGTGTGTTGCGCTAAGATGTGCAGCGGCGCAGCAGTGGAGACCACTGTCTCGCCGCAACTCAGCGCTTCTAGACGAGCATCAGATAGCAGGGCTCCTACCCAGGCGAGGCAACGCCCGCCTAGAGCTACCCATACTACGCCGAGACCTTGTTGCCTACGGAAAAGAGGTATTTATTGCAGTGTGAAACGTTCGGGTCTTGAATTGTAGATGATGTTCGAAAAAGCTGTGACGGCCAATTTAAATTGAGACACATGGCCAACTCAAATTGGTGTTTACCTTGCTAACTCATATTTCATGTCTGTTGGATAAATGAAATAGTTGTTCCTACCACTCCAATATATTTTCTGTACAATTGTTTGAAACTCAGTCTGTACTAGCTTAGTACTCCTTGTACTGAAATATTTGCTGTCTTGTATAAGAAGGAGTACTGAAATATGTGCATGGGATGCCGCGCTGCTGTTTTGGAATGAGATTTTCTACTGCACAGCCATTTGTAACCAACTTCAGACAGCCCAAAAAGATTGGCGATTACCTACTGTACTTCAAAATAAAACACACTTACATTTTCGTCAGATTGTAAGGCCTGGACGGGGTCTTGGCAGGGCTCTTGCCGGGTGTGTTGCACGGACACGGCGCGCCCGCTAGAGCGTGGTGAAGGCCGCATAGCAGCACCCAGCCGCCGATCATTAGGTGGTTTTGATATACCTGGCCATACATAGAGGAAAGTCAGTTTCAAGTTGACGAAAATATCGCATAGACAATAGTACATTTCGTGTCGAGCATTAAAAGTCGAGATTTTAACACGAGCGGTGTAGCTACATGCGAGTGTTAAAATAAGTATGAAAACCACTTTTTGCGTGTACATTTTGTAAACCTAAAACATCTTCATAAATATATATATCTACAAACTCGGGGTCTTTAATTCAAGAGTGAATAGGTTACTTCTAGGCAAGCGTGTTACACCGTCGAACACATCATCGCTTACCATCAGGTGAGATAGTGGTCAAGCGCGAGCCTATCTATAGTAAAAAAAAGAATACTTTGAATGTCTCCCCAACATTGTTATACAGACTCAGTCCACTTGCCAAAAGAGTGGCCGAGTGGCCGTTTACTGCTCATACTCTTCGTCCTTCGGGTGGAGGGATGACAGTTACGAAATAATAACAAAAATACTCACATAACCACCAGCGCGTGTGGACTGTTTGAATGTCTCCCCAACAGTGTTGTACAGACTCAGTGCACTTTCCACAAGAGTGGCCGTCTGCTGCTCATACTCTTCGTCTTTCGGGTGGAGGGATGCCTGTTACGAAAATAAAATTTAATAAGTTTAACTGAGGCGTTAAATAACAGAATGAACGTTAATTCACAGTTTTCTTAACTAATATTTACTTTTGAAATTTTTGGATTAGTATTTACTCAAAATTTCGGGGAAAAGTTATAAGAGGTTTTATTCATGAAAGGAATACTGACTCCCAAGTCACTGGAACATCTACCTTCTTAGATTAGGAACCAAAAGAGATAATATCTATGACCAACAAGATGTATTTATATTTAGATTGCTGTATATATAATCTATACTAATATTATAAAGCTGAAGAGTTTGTTAGTTTGAACGCGCTAATCTCAGGAACTACTGGTTGGAATTGAAAAATTATTTTTTTGTTGGATAGTCCATTTATCGAGGAAAGTTATAGGCTATATAACATCACGCTATGACCAATAGGAGCGGAGCATAAATATTTTTTTTTTTTGCAAAAACGGGAAAAAATTGCTATTTGAGAACTTCCGTTGCGTGCGCTGCGTAAGCGGTTAAAGTTACGCAACATTCATGTAGGTAGGGTAGGGTAGGTAGGTAGCCAGTTGACGCGAGCGAAGCCGCGTGGGACAGCTAGTATAATATAATACGATTGTGGAACTCACTTCCACCTAAAATCCGTGACTATCAAAATGTATATCTGTTCAACAAACAAGTCAAAGAACACTCTAACATATTGTAATTTCGGTATATTATATGTATATATTTTTTTATCTTCTATACTTATATTTAGTTAAGGTATATGTGTAATTTATATTTACTAGTCAAGAGTCTATTTTAGGTTTCCTTATTTCTTTCTACACACTGTGTCTTCGTCTATCATCCAACTATCCTGTTCCTGTCGCAGGTCTGCTGGAAGAAATTTATATTGCAATAAGTAATATCTGTGATCTTCTATCTGTATTCATTCTTTTCTCTGTAAAGTGTTTTGTGTGTACTTAAATAAATAAATAAGATGATCTAATAACGAAAGTGTTTTTGCAGATAAAGGTATCCAATTATATTTAACTAGCTGACCCCCGCGGCTTCGCTCCCGTCAACTGGCTACCTACCTACTTACTCTACCCTACCTGCCAGCCCTGCGTGCTCTGCCTACCCTACCCTCAGTTTTATCAGCGCATGCCAAAGAATGAATTTTATAGTCAACATTTTGCTACCTCGGGTTACATTATTGCAACTTTCATAAGGATCTCTATTTTTTGTAAATATATTATAGCCTATGCCACTCAGGTATAATGTTGCTTTCTACTGGTGAAAGAATTTTTAAAATCGGTTCAGTAGATCCAGAGATTACCCCTTACAACGTCACAAACTTTACCTGTATATAATATTAGTATAGATTAATCGAATAATAAAATACATAACACAGGCAATAAACTTTTTTAATACCAATTAACCTAGTTACCTGAGCAGTAGCGCATAGTAAGGCAGCGATGCTGACGTCACTAAGCGTCGTGATCCGTTCGGGCGTGAACGGCTCCAGGCAGGGAAGAGACAAAGCGAGGCGGCACACGTGCACCTCGTTCACCAGGAAGTGAAGTCTACAAAAAGGAATTTAGTAATGACACTTCTGTGCGCTTTATTTCCATGCATTTTGTATGAAATTTGAATGGAATAGGAAGCCGCCCGTGCCATGTCCGCGCCCGACTCCATTTCTATGTGGCCTGCGCCTAATGGCTTAACCCAATTAATAATTTAGTGGCAAGCAGACTGTTGTATAAAGGAGTCCTTATAAATAGTCAATTTTATAATATTTGAAGTCATAGTCGATTCAATTCAGTATGTGAAGGAGTTAAACTAGTCTGGGAGGATCAGTAAACAGGTTCTCACCAAAAAGTGGGTAGGTAGTTAGGTAAATTCTAAAAGCTCACTTCAGAGCAGACCGACTCAAATTGCGGCAAGGTCCATTGCGCCGTGACATGCGCGTCGCTTACGAATCACTCCGCCACTACCGCGGCCGCTGTGATCGAAGCATTTTGACTAGAACGCGTAAACGACACGTACTATACGACACTTAAGACCTTCATGCCGCGAATATTCTGTGTCGCCGGAGCAGTTTTGCTCAGAAGTCAAGCTTAAAGGTGACGAAAATACGTACAGAGAGGCATCAGAGTTGAACTGCGGCGCGACGGCAGTCTCCTTAGCAGTCTGCCAGCGGTTGAGGTACCGCTGCAGACACGGCAGCGAGGAACACACCTTCAGCACCACGGAGCCGGCTCTCAGCTCCATCAGCAACGATGAGCAGGTTGATGCCACCCACTTCTGTTAAGGGTAGTGTTTAGTGGTCAATCTTTTTCTATAGCTTACTTAAATAAAATTATCCCAAACCAGGGATTCTACTACCGATCTCCGTCAACGAACTTACGGGCCCTGTCAGAAAGTACTAGTGTTAGGTGCAATTTTTAGGACGAGAAAAAACACATAGGAAGGAGGTACAACTGTCGAATTGTGTTGTCATTCATTCATAGTTCGGGCCCAGAAGGTGATACGGAGTAGGAAACTACGGACTTCGTGCTTAGGGAGTAGACCCCCTGTATAGATCCAGTCACGTAAAAAGAACGCTGAGCGACAGAGGAGGAGATGTGTCTGCGCATGGGTACAGTCGCGTTCTAAAATACTAGCCTATTGTTTTATAATATAAGAGTAATTGTTTTATTGTAGAATCATAATAGGTACTTTACTAGCTAGTTAGTACTTTGGAAGAAGCTGGATTTAAATTAGATAATGTGTAGCGGCACCGACGCCGCCACTTACGAACTAATGACATGACGTCACACAAATTCTGCATCGCGCAAGCAAAGTTTTCGTTAAAACAGTCCGACAATAACCGTTGGGTCCGTTGGACAGTTGCCCGGACCAGACACAACACCCGTCTGTACTTGAGCATTATTTTTTAATTCGATCTCATCATTATAAATATCTTGTAATTATAAATTATCAACTGCCCTTTTTCAGCTTCTTTCTTCATAAAACAATAAACACTAGAAATAGTTTTCCTATCCTTCATTTTTAATACCATCGTCAAGCAAATAAAATTGTGTGTTCGACTGTATTTTGGGAGCGAACGAAACGTGATCGCAGCGCGGGAGAGTATGTGTCAACTGACGAAGACGAACCAATGGCGTGCGTGCACAGATATACTGGCGGAGTATTCCCCGTCGCGGTCCCATCATACCACCAGTTTGATGGACAAATCACTCATTGCGCAGATTCAAGGCCAGCGTTCTTTTTACGTGACGGGACCTGTACAACGGAACCTAAAAAACCTTAACGTTATATCAGTCTGTCAGTATCTGTCTTAGTAGGTATATGTGTATCTAATCTCACTCCGGTCGTGTCGGATTGCTGACCCATCGGACTATGAATTGAAGGAGCAAATAGTGCATTTGTGTTTGCGCATACACATGTACACTACAATACGAGTATATCCCGCGCGTTTATATGGCTAGTCTTCGCTGAGATTGGCCACTGTGGCCGAAATTCGGTTAGGATGACAATTATATTTGTATGATACAATAAAAAAAGTTAAGCCAGAAAAAACCCGACTGTTTACGAAGTGAACTAAAAAGACGTAAACAAGAAGAAAATCTCTATCTGGCTGACAAAAGCCAGATGTATCCTTCGCTTCTTATGTAGTCGGGTTTTTTTATTAACTTTTCTTTATTTAAACATATAAGTGTTATATAATTTTGAAAACAACTCTTAGAACCCTTTATTTTGATGCCCCAACGATGGCATACAAAAACCAAATTGGGTTAAAATTTCCTTTATGGGCCGCTGATTTTTGGCGCGGGGAGGGTTGGGAGGGCAGAGGGGAGGTTTGGCTACCCCCCTGTATGATCCCACCACTCAGAGTCCCATGGTTATGGAGATATCCATGGTTAAAGTTTTCAGGTTAGACTAAAATTTTAGTAAATGTCCATCGTTTTAAGGGGCGGAGAGGGAGGCAGGGGAAGGGTGGTAGGTGGACTACCCCCCCTGCACCATCCTCACCCCAAGGAACCCCATGTATATGGAGATATCCATGGTTAAAGTTTTTACGATTACTATTTAAGCAACAAAGTCGATGGAGCCCCGCTGAGCGGGGCTCCTATTTCTGTTTGGAGGGTCTAAAGTAACCTAACACGAAGGAACCTAACCTGTCCGTGACGGGGTGCCCTAAGCTCCCGAGCTCGCTTCGCTCGCTCTTGGACCAATTCACATTTTTTTACCTCGCTAATTATATTTAAGTAAAAAACATATCTAATATCTCCATAACCATAGAGTCCGTGGGGTGGGAATGGTACAGTGGGGTAGCTCCCCTAACCCCCTTGCCCTCTCTCCCACCCCGCCCCTTAAAACGATGGACATTTATGGAAATTTTAAGTCTAACCTGAAAACTTTAACCATGGATATCTCCATAACCATGGGGCTCCGAGTGGTGGGGATCATACATCCAAACCACTCCCCCCTCTCCCCCCACCCTCCCCGCGCCAAAAATCAGCGGCCCATAAAGGAAAGTTTATCCCAAAATTGGGCCCCCACAATATGGCGCCCAAAATCTGCCATTTTTCTATTTTAATTAGACCAGTACACCCGCAAAGTTCTATTGACGTAAGAATAATCAAAATCGGCCAACGCGTTTTGTCTCTAGAACGCCACATAGAAACAAACATGACTGCTAAATACATTACCCACCTTTGGCAGTCTAGTAAAAAGGTGTGTAGCCACTGGGTCAGGCAGTAAAGACTCAGATACATTCTTAATATGTCATCTGCTTTGGAGAAGTTCCAGTTAACGTACCTAGCACATTATTATACCTATTTTATTTTATTAACCGACTGCGGAAGGGTAATATTTTTTGTTTAAGGATACACTAGTCGAAAATTCGATTTTGACGATGTACGTTCAAAATAAAAAGTGATATCAATTTGTCTCATCATTATCTAGCCCTGTATGGAAGCAAAAAAGTAAAATATTTGAAAGTTATGAGCGTAAAAAGTTCCACATTTCGACACTAATTTTAACGCATTTTTGGGCGCGAATAAATACCATATGAAGACGGAAAATTGCAAAACGGCCTCCATACAGGGATAGATTAGTAGTTCAACAATGCAAACAATTTTATTTTGAACAGATAGATTTAGTAGTTTTTTCATGATATCTAGACTGCCAAAGGTCTGTTTATAAAATTTCGCGCGCTCGGTTTCGTCCTAAATCATTATCCATTTAGCTACAAATTTGCAAAAGTGTGTATTCGTACGCGAACTAGCTTCCTACTGCTCATCACAGCATCTATCTCTTCCGTACGTGTTGTCGGTTGATATAAAATGCATTTTAACCCCGCGCACAAAATAGTTCGTGCCGTCGACTAGTGTACCCTTAAGTAACCATGCAACAGCGATACATATTTGTAAACGCACCCACGAAACAGGAAGAAATTCCTAGTGTGGGGCAACGTTTTTTTTATTTTAAATACATAAAAATATTTTACAAAATATGTGTATTACAGTTGTTTATGGCTAATATTATAGGTTTCCCTGTGTAACTGGTATATATATATACAACATGCAAACGGATTTGTAAAAAAATCCTTTTTATTTAAAAATCTAATTCCACCTTTAGACTATAAGAATCTACATCCAATGACACGTTTAAATCAACCGATTCACTTAGGGCCGATTTTTCAATAGTCTGATAACTTTTAACTGAGGAATAATAAAAAAACTTTTTTACAAAAAAATACTACCGACTTCCAAATAAGAAAACTACAAAGTGAAAAATAACTATTTTTGGAAGTCGGTGTCTTTCGTAGGTACCATTTTTTGCGTTATGGACACCGACTTCCAAAAATAAAGTTATTTTTCACTTTGTAGTTTTCTTATTTGGAAGTCGGTAGTATTTTTTTGTAAAAAAGTTTTTTTATTTTTCACTTTTTAGTTGTACCTACCTAATAGGCAAGTTGTTTAGTAAGTTTCCTATAACGCCAGAATAGATTACCCGAATATCATGAAACTTGAACAAAACCGATCAAATGAGAGATCTGCTTACCCCTTAAGAGCATACTGGCGTTATGTTATGTTATGAAATGGTATAAACAATAAACAGACATGCGATTTCAGCAGTCCCGAGAGATTTGCCGTTATTTATTGAAGAGTTCTGTTGTATATCTTCGAAGTTCTTCATCAGATCTTCACCAAATTAAAATGGGACCAATTTCGGAACATACTCTTTCAAACAAAAAAAGAATTTTCAAAATCGGTCCACAATTGACGGAGATATCGGTGAACAAACACAAAAAAAAAAAAAAAAAAAAACATACAAGAAGTCGAACATAGAACCTCCTCCTTTTTCGAAAGTCGGTTAAAAATGGCGGTTTGACAGCTTTTGTATAGAAAATATGTCAGACGGCCATTTTTATTACTCAGTTAAAAGTTATCAGACTAATGAAAAATCGGCCCTTAAAAAGCATAAACAAACGGATTACCTTCAAATCAACAGAAGACTGTTGCGCAGCATTCCCATCCTTGGCGCTCTCCAAACTATCCTTACTTCCAGGCGAAAGGACGGCTGTGGCCGGGGCCGCTTGTGACGTCATCGACGCCACCGGGTTCCGTAACGGCGCCGTCAGCTGTTCCAACAACGCGTCGGAACGTCGCTGGGCGTTGGAAGGCGGCTGCTTCTCAGTGGGCGTGGATTGAGAAGCTAGCGATGTTATAGAGCTCGGTATGACTGATGATTTTGTTGATTGCGTTTCTGAGAGAGGATTTGAAAAGAAAATGAAAAAAATGCATCGGCGTAACTGGGATCAAGAGATCATCACGAAAAAAAATATTGATTTATTTTATTATAAATTGAAGAAGAAATAAGTATAACTATAACTTTTATTTACTTTTTTTACCTATAACTTTTTACAATAGGTACTTTTAATAATATAAAACTTTTAATAATGTTGTACTTTCCTAGTTCAAGGTTCGAGACTAAATTGAATCAGACTGTATTTGTTGTTTTAGAGAAATAATCGAGATATTTCAAAATAGTTTTGAAATAACACATTATTTCTTATTAAAATCAATAAAATACAAACAAACAAAAATTGATTTTATATGTATACTAGCTTTCTGCTCGCGGCTTCGCCCGCGTTCAAAATTTAAAAAAAATGCGTCGATCGTCACCAAACTACTAACTACCATACAGGGTAATCCGCTGGGTCAATCTAAAGATTTTCTGAAAATATCATTAAAATCGGTCCAGCCATTTCAGAGTCTATAAGGAACTTACATACATACTTTCTCTTTTATATATATAGATTAGACGTGTCTTCAATTGTTTTTTTTTCTCCAAGTTTACTTCATCATTATCATCATCATTTCAGCCGAAAGACGACCACTGCTGGACATAGGCCGTCTCCAAGCGTCACCACACTGATTGGTCCTGTGCGTTTCGCATCCACCGGACTCCAGACCTGACCAGGTCGTCGATGGACGCCTTCCAACGCTGCGTCTTACAGTACGCGGTCGCCACTCTAGAAATTTTCAGCCCCGACGGCCATCCGTTCTACGAGTTATGTGCCCTGTCACCGCCACTTAAGTTTGGCAATTCTTTGGGCTATGTCGATAACCTTGGTTCAAGTTTACTTAATACAAATAAATAAAATGTCAAGTACCTTAACAAAATCATTCATAGAACCAGTAAAAAGTTGCCATTTTAAATACATACCAGGAACAGTAACATGCGCAGGTAGTTTAGCATTTTTCAGTAGTGAAGTCAAGATGACTAGGTCAGATTGGGGTAAGCCCCCTCCATCGATCCCACATAGGCCCACAATGGGCAACAGTAGCTGGGGGAAAAACATATGTTTCATGAACAGATAAGAAACAAGAACAATAATGTAAGCTTGTTTCAAGTTGTGATAATTATGTTAACCAAGTCTCCATTGCACAATTCTTAGAAAAAAACTGTCAATGACAGTATTCTCTATTTATGGAGAATCATGCATTTTAATTTAAAAAGTTTACGAAACATACCGATTTGCAAAGCCATTAAAAAGAAAACTAAGTGGACCCTTAAAATTCACATTATAATAATTCAAATTCTCTTAGTGCATATTAAAGTTGTCGAAAAATAAAAGGCTCGTTATGACAGCTATAAAAATACTTATAATAATTAAACTTGATGCTTGTTGCTCGGGGAGGTCTGGGTCGACCCAACGCGAATGTATACGTACATCCGTGGTGGGGCGACCCGGACTGCCAGGCACTTCTTCTCATGCAACCGAGCGGGTGGGCAGGTTGCGGATAGCCCAACCCCGGCTGCGGGACTGACCGATGGCGGCTTCGCTTGCTGTGGGCTTTCCGGCGGTCGGGGCATCTGATTAAGATCCCGGACAAGAGAAGTTCCCGAAAGCCAAACCCCAGGCCTAGGGTAACCTAGACACCACTTTCCTATGAGCCTATTATCCAAACAATCCATCCTCTTCCCTATCCGTACACATCCTGTCAATCCCTAAATCCCGAGGTCAACTCCCAGGCCTAAGGTGACCCCCCGAAAAACCCCACACCACCATCCACCAAATTCGTTCCCTCCTTTTCCTTTAATCCCGTCGGTCCCAGAGGAAGGGTAACCTCAATCCCAAAAAGCCCACCCCCTATTTCAATGAACATGCAGGAAGAAAATCTTACTACCCAGGTGGGTCCCGGCCAAGCCGGGGAATCCCACACCGCTTCGGCGGTCAGCTCCCAACGTAGTATGGGGGGAGCATCTAACTGCAATTTCGTTGACCTCATGCCGCGCTCTGCGCGGCCGGCTGCTGACCTAGCGCCCAAACCACTGGCTGCGACAAACGCGCCCACAATCCCGACCTTGGCTGCGACTTACGCGCCCCTAGACTCGACTCCGGCTGCGACTCACGCGCCAACACCCACTACACGTGGTATGCCCCCCGCGAATCTCTGGCAACAGAGCGTCGTGCGGAGCAGCTCCATTCATAAAGTTAACGACTCAGACCGACACGCTACAACAGACACGGGGAAGGTTGACAGACCTGGTAGCTCTTTCAATCTCCCGGCTGACGATGAAGTACGCCTGGAAACTCGCGGAAAAATCCCAGTCCGGGAGAAAGAAGTAGGCGACCGAAAGCGCAGAGCGCGCGAAGGCAACAGCCAGCGCGGAGCGCGATCGGACGCTGAAGGGAGGGTACACGAACAGTCCCAAGTACGCGCAGGGGCAACCCTACGCGGAAAAGGGCCGAACGTGGGGCCACGCGATCGGCCGCTTGCACGCGAAGGGGAAACCCAGCGCGACGAGCGGCCGGACGCGGGGCCACGCGACCAGCTGCAAGTACGTGCGGGGGAAACCCAGCGCGAGAAGCGGCCGGACGCGGACCTAAGCGAGCGGGGGAAGGTACGCGAAGGGGCAACCCTGTGCGAAGAGCCACCGCAAGCGGGAGCAACTGCCAGGGCCGCCGCCCAACCCCAAGACACCGACAAGACCCACAACCAGACTCGACCTAAACGCACCAGGGGCAAGCGCTCTCATGCCATGCGCCAGGCGTTAAAGACATCTGACGCCCCGCAAGGCACCTCAAACCCGAAGCCTGTACCAAGTGGAACGGGGCCGGGGAAGAGGACGCGTCCTGACGACACGGCCTCACCTAGCACGCTCCAGGGGGACGCCAAGCGCGTGAGAATCCACTCCGCGCAGGGGGGGCAGAGAACCTATGCGCGGGCCACAAAGGATATCCCTGCGCGGCTAGCGGTAGCAATCTGTCTTCCCCACCCCAGTAGGGAGCTAACTAGGGAAGAGGCCGAATACATTAAGACCGCCCTAGAAGACAGACTCATTGACTCAGACCCGTCGACACCACTCCCGGCCTTCCGCGGATACCCACGGATAGCAGAAGGCACGGTGCAGATATGGTGTGAAGACGAGAATGCCCTGACCTGGCTGACCCAAAACGTGCCCCAAATAAAACTACCCGACAATGACCAGACGCTGACGGTACTGAGACAGACCGACGTGCCCACCCGTGTCCGAGCCTCGCTCTTCGTCCCTCGCTATAGAGGTGATGTGGGCAGGCTACACGGTATTCTGATCCGTCAGAATACCTGGTACAACATCGCCAGGTGGTCACTGTACAGGGCGACTACCATCGGTGGCGACCGCTACGGGACATATCTCACCCTGGGGCTGCCACCGGAGGAAGCCGAAAGGGTCCTGGGGCGGGAGCGACGGATATCGTACCTGCTAGGGTCGATATACGTGCGCTTCTGGCCCACGACCCGCCCCTCCGACACCCAGACCGACAGCACCGACACAAAGACGACAGAACCGACGACGGCACAGACGAGCGACACGGACATTGTCCAACTCGAGGAGGAGATGGCTCGAGCGGCAATGGCTGATGACGCCGAACCCATACTGCCCGCATCACCCGGCTGGAACGTGCAACTTCTTGCCTCGTCGCCGGGGGATACGCACGACGACGAGCATTACCGGGAGGTGGAGACGGAGGGACTATCCGATGGATCCGTCTCCGATTAACCCCACTCCACCTCCACCAGTCCCCCTTAACATTATCCAAAATAACCTCCAGCATAGTCAGACTGCCACGGCTAGCTTGCGCAGGGCACTGGAGGTTAAACACCGAACCATCGCACTGATCCAAGAGCCGTGGATCAGGAACAACAGAGTATGTGGCCTCGGTAACATCGGAGGTAAGATAATTCTCGACACACACGGCTCAGATAAGCCAAGAACCTGCATCTACATACCCCAAGAAATTCCCTTTACGACACTGACTCAATTCTGTTCCAGAGACCTGACATCTGTCAGGCTCCATACCGAAGGTAGCGCTCCAGACGTTGTACTGGCCTCGGCATACATGCCAGGCGAGGATACAGATTGCCCGCCAAAGGAGCTGGCTGACCTGGTGCAGCACTGTGAGCGCGCCGGTCTGGACCTGATCATCTGCACCGATTCGAACGCCCACCACCCGCTCTGGGGCAGTGTCACACCGAACTCCAGAGGAGAGGTACTATCCACCTTTTTATTCACTACTAATCTTAACATTGTTAACCGCGGCACAGAGCCCACTTGGGTCACGGCCCGTGGACAAACGATCATAGATTTAACACTCGCCACAGAAAACGCGACAAATCTTATTACAAACTGGCACGTATCGGACGAGCCTTCTTGCTCAGACCACAGAAGGATCCGCTTTACACTTACTACAAACACTAAAAAACCCGCACCAAGGCGAAACCCGAGGCGTACTAACGTTCCCGGGTTCAAAAGCCTTCTGGCCTCACTACTAGCTGAACATCTAGCACTGGCAACGGTAAGGGACCAAGCACAATTAGAACACACCGTAACAGAATTATCCAAATACCTAACAGAAGCTTACCACGCATGCTGTAAATCAAGAGCGCCACAAAGCAGGAACGAGAGGAACCCCTGGTGGAACGCTGAACTTGGTAAACTCAGAGATAAGCTGCGTAAGCAATTTAACAGAGCAAAAAACACGAGACTCCCGGAAGACTGGGAGATATACAAAGAGACCCAATATGCATTCAAAAAACAGACTAGAACCGCCAGGAGGAAAGCATGGCGGAGATTCTGTGAATCCATTGAAACAAATAATGAGGCCGCAAGGGTACGGAAGATCCTATCAACTGATCAGGACCGATCCCTTGGCGCGCTGAAAAAACCCGACAACTCTTACACACAAACCGACTACGAAACCAGCAAGGTCCTTCTCGAAACTCACTTCCCGGACTGTCAAGTCCTGGAGGACAGGACGTGGGAGGCTGAACCCGAATGGACCCCAACGGAACAAGACTGGTCAAGAGCCCACAGTATAGTAACAGTAGACCGAATAAAATGGGCTATCAACACCTTTCAGCCATACAAGTCGTCGGGGCTGGACGGCATCTTCCCGGCCCTTCTACAGTGGGGGGTAGAGTGTCTAACGCCACGGCTGTTGGAGATCTATCGGGCCTGCATAGCACTTAGATACATACCTCTCGGATGGCGCGAGGTGAAAGTCATCTTCATACCCAAGCCTGGTAAAACTGACTACACACACCCCAAGGCTTATAGACCTATAAGCCTCACATCCTTTTTACTAAAAACCCTCGAAAGACTCTGTGATAGGCACATCCGTGATGGGCCTCTCCGGGAAAAACCACTACACAAACAACAGCATGCGTACTCCACAGGCAGATCAACAGAATCCGCGTTGCATAACGTGGTTTCTAAAATTGAATGCGCAGTGGACCACAAATGCTCAGCACTGGCTGCCTTCATTGACATCGAGGGAGCCTTCGATAAGACTATGTTCAACAGCATAAACACGGCCCTCGACAGACATGGCATAGACCCGACCCTAGGGGGCTGGATCACCAATATGCTCAAACTGAGAGCGGTTCAAGTCACGGTTAACGACACTACAAGGGCCATCGTCGCGAAGGGCTGTCCGCAGGGGGGCGTCCTTTCGCCGCTCCTGTGGAACCTGGTAGCTGACAGCCTCATCAAAACACTCAACGACAAAGGTTATTTCACCGTTGGCTACGCGGATGACATAACAATAATAATAAACGGGACCCACGAAAACACTCTATGCAACCTCATGCGTCAAGCCCTGAAAATAGTAGAGGAATGGTGCAACGAGCACCAACTCTCAGTGAACCCAACAAAGACTGAACTAATTCTCTTCACAAAAAAGAGAAAACCTATGGCACTGCAGCTGCCGCGTTTCTTCGGCACAACCCTAAGCCTTTCAACTGAAACCAAGTACCTGGGCATTTACCTGGACAAACAATTGAATTGGGCAAGACACATGAACTATATCATCACAAAAGCCAGCATATCCCTGTGGCAGTGCAAACGACTGCTAGGCAGGAATTGGGGGATTAGCCCCATGGTCACCTACTGGCTATACACCACAGTTATCCGACCAATCATCACATATGGCTCACTGGTCTGGTGGCCCAGGACAGACCTCAGCACAGCCCAAAGAGATCTCGAGAAACTGCAGCGGTTCGCCTGCGTTGCAATCACCAGTAGTATGAGAACCACACCCACTGCCGCCCTACAGGCGATGCTGGGACTGCCACCTCTACACCTAATTGTGCGAGAGGAGGCAGCCCTGGCCACCTTTAGACTCCACCTATCAGGTTCCCTAAATAAAGACTCCAGAATTAAGCACATACGCATAAGGGAAGATGCGATCAAGCGTAAACCGATGTTAGCATCACCATGCGACAAAGCCCCAAAAACACACCACTTTCATAGGCACTACAACATAATACTCACAGAGGAAAGAAGTGACTACTCTGGTCCGGAAGAGATGAGAATATACACCGACGGATCGAAAACTGACTCCGGTACCGGAGTCGGAGTCTTCTCACACGATTTCAATATAAATATATCCAGACCGCTAGGAGGGTTCAACACCGTCTATCAGGCGGAGTGTGTGGGCATCATACAAGCGGTCCATGCCCTAGAAGCCAGGAGGGTTATGGATACCCACATACGAATACTCTCCGACAGCGCATCAGTCTTACAATCCTTACGGAAAAAATACATTACATCAAAACTAGTACTAGAATGTCACAACGCACTGGAACAAATAACTGTATCTAGCCGTAACACGGTGACACTACAATGGATAAAGGGACACAGCGGATCGCTGGGCAACGACGCGGCTGACGAGCTTGCGAGACGCGGATCTAGCTCGGCGGTCTATGGACCCGAGCCTGTTGTACCCATCCCCTTCAACCAAATACGCAGGTGGTTACAGGAACTCACCCAGACACAGGCGGAGAACTGGTGGGCCTCGGCACCGGGCTGTAGGCAATCCAAAGAGGCTCTGCCATTCTTGGACAGCAAGCTTACCAGGCGTCTTTTACGCCTGGACAGGAATGGCCTGCGCCTGGTGACGGGAACCATTACGGGACACTGCTCACTCAACAAACACTTCCACACAATAGGCATAACGGACAGTCCTCTGTGCAGGGCATGCATGGAGGCTGAGGAAACCGTCACACACGTTCTCTTTGAGTGCACAGGTATCACACAGATAAGAACACGAACCCTCGGGTCACCCAGATCATACACGGATGTTTTGAGAAAACCAGGAGCTCTAATTGACTTCTGGAGGGAGGTGGGCTGGATGGAATGACCACCCAGCGGCCGCCATGGCTCACGCACAAAGGTCCATCCAGGACTAAGTGCGGAAACCTAACCCCCCTAACATAGAACAACTTGATGCTTGCGAATGATACTCGTTGTCATAGTGTATCGGTAACATAGTATTTAATTAGGATTTTGAATTTGATTTTTCAATTTCAGACGTAGAAAGTTATTGCAGCATGTAAAATGAGAAACGTCAACGGGCTTCTTAGATTGTGACGACTATAGCACTCGTAATCTAATTATCCCAATTTGTCCCACAGCCGGGCAAAGTCCTTCGTCTCCGTTTTCCATAGCAGGTCATTCTATACAGTAGGGCTCAAGTTCTTCTCTCCATCTTTATCTTGGTGTGGCACAATGTTGCCTAGCAATTAATATTTGTATAAAAAATCTTCAAATCCCATACAAACCTGCTTAACAGAAACATTAGGTGCAGCAGTCGTATTATTGGTGTCATCGTAGCTCAATCCAGCTTCGGAGAGCTTCTTCAATATTTGTCGGAGAATAACTCTGAATGCATCTCTTGCAATAGTCAGTTGGTCATGTGGCACTAAAATATAAAGGAGTAAAATTGGTCATTTGAAACTATGCTACACTATGTTAACAGTGCAACTGGCACCAAGCTGACATTCGACTCTCGCTATAGGTGCATGAGGCAAACGGGTGCCACGAGGGTAGGCGGGAGTGGGGTTGCATCCCAGCGAGACGCACAGTTAAGTTGCCGTACAGTCTTATAAAGGAGTAGGAATATTTAGTAGCTAATGCTACACAATATTAAAATAAGAAGGTAGACAAAAAAAAACAATAATTTATCTATAATTATTTTACTAGATTCTCTAAAAACACTATCATATGTTTGAATCCAGGACATGATGCACCAATGAACTAAAATCCATAGGGCCCTTGGAAATGAATAAACAACCAAACATACAGGTTTTTACATTTAGAATATTGAGGTGGAGGTAACAAGATGGTATTTTTTTAAACTCTTTTCCTAACCATAGCTATGACTTTATGATTTGACAAGTAAAACTCGTTCAATAGTATCTACACAAAGTCAAAATAAAATTATTGAAAAAAATATGTTCATTGCACAATATTGTGAAATATAGAAATGAAGAATTATTGCATGATGATGTGTACTTTATTCAGGAAACCCAGTGTTAATAAAATACAATCCAATAAAATATCTGGCTGAATTAACTTCATAACTTCAACATGCTTATTCTCCAGTAAAAGTATGTTATTACTGTTCTACCTTCCACAACTATTGGTTTCTTATGAGTATCACTTAACGGTCGAGAAACCTGTATCAGTTGTGAAACAATAGAAAAAAAGTTGTTGCTAATTATGACCATTGTAGGCTTATAGTAATATTTATATAAGATAACTTCAGTTGTTGCATCAAAATGTCATTTGTTTTGGACAAAATGAATCATGAACCACTAGAAAAAGATTATTTGAATAAATCAAAAATACTTACAATTATTAGCATTCATGCTAATAAAATGTGCAGAGAGGCATGCAAAGCATGTGTAGAACAAATCGTAGATGTCCTCATGGTTCTGGAACTCACTTTCACTGCGAGCAAGATAATTAATATGTTTAGAATAATCAGCAAGCCACCATTCCCACGACATGGTTTTCTAATAAGTTTTACAATTCAGGACAAACATGTAGATAAGACTAGTACGCCATGTTCGCAATAATCATTTCTTAGAGGATACACGGATAATGTCAAATAGTAAGTTTTCATTGTGTGGGGTATCTGAAAAATCTTTTTATTGGTTGTCCCCAATAAGTAGATAGGTTTCTATATCTATGGATGCAGATTATGCGTCCATTCCATATTTTGCGGTCACTAAAGAAAGGAATAGTTGTCTAATAGTGACACAGATACCTCGTTTTCTTAACAGAAGATAAATTTAAGTTTATAAATAAATAGGTAACAAGGCAATGAAATCATCTGATTCGAGCTATCAAAATAACTTTTGTTGTAACAGTTATAGTGCATTGATGAAACAAACCTTTTGATGATGGCTTGGATAATTTCAACAGCATCGTTTTTATCGAAGAATGGGCCGTAAAGTGCTGTTAATATTGGTTTAACAGTTGTAGACCATTCAATATTTCCTCCTGATGCGGCCATTTTCGGGAAGAAATGACGATTGTGAATTCGATTTTTACTATGACAAATGCTGATGCTTGTTATTGCCAGTGTCAATCAACTGTCAAAACATTCTAGACTGTTTATGGGTCATGTTTCAGATACTATGTAATCGTGTAGTGGAACGTAATTAAGAGCAAAACGCACTTGAAACACAGTTATTAGATATTTTATTTAGCACTTTAGTTACTCTGTCTACGGGCCCAGCATTATCTTTTCTTTTCGTTTTATCGTTTCACCATGTCCGTGGCGATTATTTATAAGCGACTTGTGCGTTCACAAGGCTAGAAAACTAAAGATTGAACTTAAAGCAGCAGCGGTGGTGGCCTGGTGGTAACAACCCCAACTTATGCGTTGTAGGTCGTGGGTTCAAATTCAAACCCAGGTAGCTTCACTTTGTGTAAAATATTTTATCACCACTGCTCTAAAAACAGTGAAGGTAAACATCGCACTGGGCCCACCTCGTGGATTAAGGCCCATTTCCTCTCTCACAGAGAGGAAGCCTGTGTCCCACCCAGCAGTGGGAATAGTAAAAGGTTGATGATGATGAATTTCAAGGCCAATAAATTCCCAACAAAAATACGTTGTCGAAGTCTATGTTGTTGTCCGTATAAATAAGTTTCTCTGTGGTCTATTGTCAACGTTGTCAAACAAGTAAAAAAAAAACAAGAATTCTCCACAAAGTGATTCTCCATTTATTGGCATTTATTGGAAAATACTAATAAGTTAGACAACATTTACTAGCCAAAATATGTCTGAAAAACAAACAAATATTAAAAAGCGAAAGATTTCCGAAGAAAATGGCACGGAACCCGGTAAGGATTCTAACCTATTTTTTTCAAATGTCATTATGATACTATCAATCTCCTTTATTTCTTATTACTAAACTATACCGTATTATTTCAGAACCTGCATCTAAGACAATCCATATACAATGTCCATATTTAGATACAATCAACAGGCACGTCCTGGACTTTGATTTTGAGAAGTTATGTTCGGTTTCATTAACCAGAATTAATGTTTATGCGTGTCTTGTCTGTGGCAAGTACTTTCAGGTAAACAACTCTTTACACAAACTATTATTTTTTATTTAATGTTTATTGCCTGAAGCTTGTAAACAACAGACAGTGGACACTGATTCCAGTAACAGGTGTTTCTATCTTGCGCAAGTGTCAGTGCCTTAAGTAGCTTGTTTATTTTTTTATGCCTGAATATATAATTTTTATATTAAATAAAGTACTAATAGGTATCTGAATTGGCTTATTTTACCTATATTACCTAGTTTCAAAAACATATACCTCAATCTGTTTGTTTGGTTTACAGGGCAGAGGTACAAACACTCATGCTTACACCCACTCTGTGGCCGATGGTCATCATGTATTTCTAAATCTTCACACATTGAAGTTCTATTGCCTGCCTGATAACTATGAAGTTATTGGTAAGTAATTTCTGCTCTGTCTAGCTTTTAATGTAACTACATTGTACTACTAGACCCCTTAATTAATATAAAAAACAGTACCCTCTGGAATTTGTCTTACGTGGGTGCGTTTACAAACATTTAAACCCACATACACAAGACACCCAGATCTGGAACAGCTATCTGTAGCTTGCCGCAAACAATGCTGCTATGGACCAAAATATACACTATTGTACACCATAACAAAGCTAGCCATAACTTAGTTTAGACATGCACCGCTGGACATAGACTTCCCAAAAGCGTTGCTCCTCGCAACCTTCACCAGGTCATTGGCCCACCTGGTGGTAGGCCTTCTGCAACGCAATCCTGTTTGCGGTTGCCACTCCAGATCTTTTCTACCCCATCGGCCATCTGTTCTGAGCGATATGTGCCCTGCCCACTGCCACTTAAGTTTGGCAATTCTTTGGGCTATGTCGGTAAACCTGGTTCTCTTGTGGATCACTACATTTCTGATTCGGAGATGCAAGGTTACTCCAAGCATAGCCTGCTCCATTGGGTGGCTGTAAGCGTTCTGCTGAGGCCCATTGTGAACGACAATGTCTCGGAGCTTTTTACCTTCCTTACTACAAATTGTCCATGTTTCTTAACTTCAAACTTCTTTTAGATTCATCATTGAATGACATCAAGTATGTCCTCAATCCCATCTTCTCATCGGATTCAATCACGCAGCTAGATTACAACACCAAGACGTCCAGAGCCATTGATAGTACAATGTACATGCCGGGAATTGTGGGCCTCAACAATATCAAGGCTAATGACTATTGCAATGTTATTTTGCAGGTGAGTTCAGATTCAAAACATTTAAAACATTGGATTAAAAAAATACAATACTGGTTTAGTTATATTTTTGTCAGTCATCATTTCTGAGTTCAATCTAAGCCTTGCTTGCCTAAGAAGAGAAGTGAGATAAAGATTCTTGTGTTTGCTCCAAACTATCTTTGTACGGAAACATCCAACTCCAACAAGATTCTATTTAGAAATCCTAGACGACTTTTTCCTTGTCTTTGATTGAGACTAATGTATACCTATGTTAACTAATAAAAAACTTCTTTATTCTGTTTGAAGAAGTTTGTTTAATGAACATCCAAAGTTAGGCAAGATAAACATTCATAATTCCATACTAAAGTCACCGCCAGATAACAAAAAAATAAAAGTTGTTAACACACTGCCTACCAATGTATTCCAATATTTCAAAACGATACGAAAAAAATGTAAAGGAATTGTCGCTAACACGATCAAAACCAACGTATCGCGGTAAGGGGCGTCTTTGACCCTTTCACTTGGCATTCAGTAATAACATCTCATAAACACGTGGACCCATTTACATGATTCTTCACATGGTTCTACGCCTATACCTTTAATTTAAGACCAATATTTCAATAAACAAATAATCATTTTTGGTACAAGTCGGATCAATGACTCTTAATAATCTTAATCTTTTTAGTGTCTATCACAAGTACGACCACTGCGCAACTACTTTTTACGCGAAGAAAACTATGCCAAGGTGAAGAGACCACCTGGTGACTCTTCATTCCTGCTGGTTCAGAGATTTGGTGAACTGCTCCGAAAGCTATGGAATCCGCGAGCTTTTAAAGCCCATGTATCGCCCCATGAAATGCTACAGGCTGTTGTGTTATGGTCTAAGAAAAGGTTTCAATTTATCAAGCAGAGTGAGTTTACCAAACATTCATATTTAATGGTCACTTTCATTTACTAGTAGAGATTACTATAATATTCTCTATTTGTCTAACACCCTCAGGCTTATAACGTAAGAAACAGCAATCATCGCTCGATTATACGCTTTATGTCGTTAAAGTCGAAATTACCTACAGTTGCGGTATAGGTCCTACACAATCGTTTGCTAATCCCTTGCTGTTTGTCAAATATACTTAAAAAAAACCGCCAAAACTCTAAAACTTCTGTATTGAACAGCAACTATTGCGCAAAAATCGGTAAACTGTATCGGTATCGGTAGGTTTTGCTCTTGCAAGATACTTAATAAGCCTGCCGGTTTCTGTATCTATACTAATATATAAATCTCTAGATCTGTTGAACCGATTTAGAAAAATTAATTCACCAGTAGAAAGCTACATTATGCCTGAGTGACATAGGATATAATTAATTTTCAAAAAAATTAGAGATCCTTAAGAAAATTGCAATAATGTAACCCAAATTAGCAAAATTTTGCCTATAAAATTCATTCCTTGGCGTGCGCTGAGAAAACTATTGATGATACATAAAAATTATGTACTACATGATTTACTCATTATTACCTACAAAAACATCTGCGGGAGAATATATCTATCATAGTTAAGGGTACACTAGTCGACGGCACGAACTATTTTGTGCGCGGGGTTAAAATGCATTTTATATCAACCGACAGCATCTATCTCTGTGTATTCGTACGCGAACTATCGCGTACGAATACACACTTTTGCAAATTTGTAGCGAAATGGATAATGATTTAGGACGAAACCGAGCGCGCGAAATTTTATAAACAGACCTTTGGCAGTCTAAAAAACGACTAAATCTATCTGTTCAAAATAAAATTATATGCATCGTTGAACTACTAATCTATCTCTGTATGGAGGCCGTTTTGCAATTTTCCGTCTTCTTATGGTATTTATTTCCGCCCAAAAATGCGTTAAAATTAGTGTCGAAATGTGGAACTTTCGACGCTCATAACTTTCAAATATTTTCTTTTTTTTACTTTTTCGCTTCCATACAGGGCTAGATAATGATAAGACAAATTGATATCACTTTTTATTTTGAACGTACATCGTCAAACAGTGGAATAATCCCTACACTACGTTTGTATGGAAAAAAAATCGACTAGTGTAACCTTAAGTCACAATAGCAGGTTTTATGTTTAAAATTTTAATTAGATGGCCGATAGAAACTAAAGTTGGTTACATTCGTATCGTAGTATTAATTCTTATTCAAATAAATAGTTTAACAAATTGGTAGGTAAGTATGTAGGGTAGGGTAGGTGGGTAGGGTAGGTAGCCAGATGACGGGAGCGAAGCCGCGGGGGACAGCTAGTCTGTTGATATATTTAAACAATCAATCACAGCAGTTGACATGTGCTTAACAATTGTCAAATTAATTTATTTTGGGACAATTTTCACTTACGTTTTTAGATATTTTTTACTTAAACTTGTGGGGAGACTAAATAAAGTTATAATAACTTTCTTTGCAGTAATCTAGTTATAAAAAAACATTATAATATCAATTTTTTCAGGTGATCCCATTGATTTCATGTCTTGGTTTTTGAATTCACTACATATGGCTCTCAACGGAACTAAGAAACCGGACAGCTCTATTATCTACAAATCATTTCTTGGCCATATGAGGATATACACCAGGTAATTATTAGTTTATTAAACTTCAATAATCATTTACTGAATAAAATTGGAGCTGGAGCTGATATAGAATCATGCCATTTTGCACAAGAGTTCCTTATACATATAAGGTGATCACCGAGGAAAGAATTATGAAAATTCATACCCTGAAAGAAGAATCTTGATCTGATAAATATTGCGAGTGTCTTCATTATGATGCTCTAAATAGTGGTCCTTCATCATCATCATCATCAGCGTTTTTAATGTTCCTTCTGCTGGGACACAGGCCTCCCCTCTGTGAGAGGGCCGTAATCCACCACGCGGGCCCAATGCGGGTTGGTGGATGTCAGATGTATTCGTATTTTTGCTTCTAGGTCATGTCGGTTTCCTCACGATGTTTTCCTTCACCGTTTTGAGAGCATTGGTGATGAAATAGTTTACACAAAGTAAAGCGCCTGCCTGGGTTTGAACCCATGACCTACAACTTAATTAGAAAGTCAAATGCACTTCTTTGTTGTTGTGATAGAAATATGTGCATTAACATTAACATTAAAGGCGGGATATTTAAGTCGCGGCCGATATCACTAGGCCACCACTGCACTGCTAGTGGACCTTGCATAGAATATATTTTTTCCACCACCTTGTCTATTCTGTAACTAACACATTGCCTAAGAAATTCGTTTCGAAATATGAACATTTAGACACAAGATTATAAAATAAAAATAAAAAAACAAAATTGTATAATAACAGTTAGGAAATGACTTTTTAACCGACTTTCGAAAAAGGACATGTTCATGACAGGTTATGTTCGACTTCTTGTATGTTTTCTTTTTTTTATGTCTGAAAGAGTATGTTCCGAAATTGGTCCCATTTTAATTTGGTGAAGATCTGATGAAGAACTTCTATGATATACAACAGAACTCTTCAAAATATAACGGCAAATCTCTCGGGACTGCTGCAATCGCATGTCTGTTTATTGTTTATACTATTTCATAACAAAACATCACGCCAGTTCGCTCTTAAGGGGTAAGCAGATCTCTCATTAGATCGGTTTTCTTCAAATTTCATGATGCTTGGGTAATCTATTCTGGCGTGATAGGAAACTTACTAAACAACTTGCCTATTAGGTAGGTACAACTAAAAAGTGAAAAATAAAAAACTTTTTTACAAAAAAATACTACCGACTTCCAAATAAGAAAACTACAAAGTGAAAAATAACTTTATTTTTGGAAGTCGGTGTCTTTCGTAGGTACCAAAGGTAGTATTTTTTTGTAAAAAAAAATTTTTCATGTATGGATCATTATGTAACTGGCAGAATGATACTGAACCCAAAAAGCGCGTGTTGACTGTGTGTATAGTAGGTATAGAGGTTTTAGTCTGAACGTTTTTAATAAATTGTTGTTGGAACTTATTTGCATTTAATTAAGTAGGCTCATCAGGTAGTGGAAAAAGAATCGTTCGTGTCTAGCATAAAAAGGCTTTATTTTAACACTCGCATGTATCTAAGGATCTGCCAGAATTATCTTGTCGGATATTTTAACCATTTCGATCCTGTTTATAGAAAACTACCACCAGCCGACGCAGATGACGCTGCTAAGGTGGACCTCAGCAGTGAGGAGTACAGCGAGATGATCACGGAGTCTCCCTTCCTGTACCTGACCTGCGATCTGCCTCCCACACCACTCTTCACTGACGAGTTTAGAGAAAATATTATACCACAGGTGAGTAAGACATAGACATTGTCACAGATCATAATAAGCAGGGTCATAATCTGTCTGAAACTTCTATATGTACTTCAAACTGATTTACATGCATGTATATTGGCACATTGATTTGCTGAAGGCATTTTGCGATAATGTGCTCTAATGAGGGATAGCCTTAAACTGCCATTATTTCAAATAGGTATTGGCTGTTTTTTGTAAAAATCCTGATTTAGAAATATTAAAAAAAAGCGAATTGATGACCTCCTTTTTTTTAAGTCGTTTAAAAAGAAAGGAAAAGCCTTGAATAATAATATTGGCTTGCAATATCCTTCTTCAGCTCCCGGAGTCAAATTAAGAATTTTCCAATGTGAAGCTAAAACCATGCATTATTGTTATAGGTGAACCTGTACCAACTGCTATCTAAGTTCAATGGGCAGACATCAAAAGAGTACAAAACATACAAAGAGAACTTCATGAAAAGATTCGAAATAACCCAGTTGCCGCCTTATTTGATCCTTTATATTAAGAGATTTACGAAAAACACATTCTTTGTTGAGAAGAACCCTACTGTCGTAAATTTTCCTGTCAAGTAAGTACAACGAGATTTATATAAGGAATTGTTACACACGTAATAGCTGCCCATCTAGCCAGGTTACAAACGTTTCGTATCGAATCTCTTTCAACAATCGGTAACGCTTCTTATTTGTATAGTCTGACCACGTGACTTAAGGTTAACTTACACTAGTCGAAAATTCCTCCATACAAACGTAGTCTAGGGATTATTCCACTGTTTGACAATGTACGTTCGAAATAAAAAGTGATATCAATTTGTCTCATCATTATCTAGCCCTGTATGGAAACAAAAAAGTAAATATTTGAAAGTTATGAGCGTCGAAAGATCCACATTTCGACACTAATTTTAACGCATTTTTGGGCGCGAATAAATACCATAAGAGGACGGAAAATTGCAAAACGGCCTCCATACAGGGATAGATTAGTAGTTCAACAATGCAAATAATTTTATTTTGAATAGATACCTACGTTTAGTCGTTTTTTCATGATATCCAGACTCCCAAAGGTCTGTTCATAAAATTTCGCGCACTCGGTTTCGTCCTAAATCATTATCCATATCGCTACAAAGTAAAAGTGTGTATTCGTACGCGAACTAGCTTCCTACTGCTCATCACAGCATCTATCTCTTCCGCACGTGTAGTCGGTTGATATAAAATGCATTTTAACCCCGCGCACAAAATAGTTCGTGCCGTCGACTAGTGTACCCTTAAATTAACCTGCAGCCTTATTGCGTAATGAATTCGGCAAGGCAAAGGGCAAAGAGTATGAAAAATCGTCCAATCACCTAAACGGAAATCCACATCGCGTCTTTCATTGCGCTTGTGATTGGTAGATTTTTCATACTCTTTGCCTTGTCGAATTCATTACTCAATAAGGCTACTGGACTTAGCGGAAATAGTAAACCAAGCCATTAGTCTCTAGTTACCCATTGATATGGCATTTTGAGGTACACAAAGGTACTGTATGATTCCAACTAAATTAGTCAATTCATGTGATAGCAGGGATGAGGTACTGCGCAGCGTGGAACGCGCTTAACAGCCATTAAGTTTGAATCGTACTGTAGCTACGAGGTTTTACATTAGATTAGCTTGGCTCCGCGTGGGTCCGACGCACAAAAGGTAGCCTATGTGTTATTTAAGAAAAAGAAAGAAAGAAAAATTGTTTATTTGCGCCAGGCACGACGCATACCATAAAAATAACAAAAACAAAACATAAATACAATCATTACAAAGTATGCGTCACAACTACGCAAAACGGTCATCGCTCATACCGTATACATATATAATGTACCGTATCTATATATATAAAAATCAATGCCACTTTACGTTGTAATTTTATAACTCAAGAACGGGCTCATCTGAATAACCAGAAAAACTTGGCGCAGGAAAGTGAGGAGACCCGACCCCAAATAATGGGACATGGGAAGGAAGAAAAATAAGAACGGGTTCACCTATCCAACCAAATGTTTAGGCTTTGTTCGGACTATTTAGTAGATGGTTTATGTGAAGTTTTATTTTTTATTGGGGTAGGGTAGGTAGGTAGGTTAGGTAGGTAGAGTAGGGTAGATGAATGTTTGGTGTTTTTATGTCAAAACAAAGTTTGCCGGGTCAGCTAGTACAGTATACGCTTTACTGCAAAGTTTCCCCAAAATCCGTTCAGTAGTTTTTGCGTGACAGTGTAACAAACATCCATCCATCCTCTCTCAAAACGATGAAAGAAAACATCGTGAGGAAACCGGCATGTCCTAGAACCAAAAATTCGAAGACATGTGACATCCACAAACCCGCTCTGGGCTCGCGTGGTTCGTACGGCCCATTCCCTCACACAGAGAGGAGGCTTTTGTCCCAGCAGTGGCTACATTAAGACGACGACTAACGCCAACGACCTTGAGGGAATTAAACGCGCACTCGTTTCACACCCGCGCGACCCAAAATTGAGTAGTTTTTTGTACTTTCCTTATTATTCTATGACTTTAAAAAAAAACTTCAAATCAAAATGTAGATAATTAAATTATCTTTGACATGGTGTCGCCCAGCGGTTTTGGTGCGATTGTCGTGTTTTGGTCCGTTTTAGACATAACTACTCGTATACAAATTAATTACACTTTGTTATACGAATAAATCTCAAAATTGTCTTAGATCAAATTATTTAGAAAATGGTTTAATATTACATATATTTTTTCCAAAAAATTACTACAAGCCGTTTAGACGTGATTCTCATTTTAAAATCAGCTACTCAGGGGTATCTGATGATGACGTTTTTATGATACTGTCACTGTACTAAGCGTACTTGTGTGCAAATATTCCCCTTTGTTTCGCTAACACAAAATGAATTTCCTACTTACTATACACTATTATAAATGCGAAAGTTTTTGAGGATTGACGATTGTTACTCTAACACGCAAAAACGGTTGAATGATTGTGAACGACCTTTCCAGTAATGCTATTATAGGTAACTGCAAAGGTTTTAGAATTACACATAGGTAGGCTATACTTTATAAAGATACTAGCTGACCCCCGGGGCTTTGCTCCTGTCAACTGTCTACCTACCCCACCTACCTACTAACTTTTATCTATCATCAATAGTTTTCTCAGCGCACGCCAAAGAATTAATTTTATAGCCAACATTTTGCTACCTTGGGTTACATTATTGCAAATTTTATAAGGATCTCTATTTTTTTCGAAAATATATTATAGCCTATGACACACAGGAATAATGTAGCTTTCTACTGGTGAAAGAATTTTCAAAATCGGTTCAATAAATCCAGAGAGTACCGCTTACAACGCCACAAACTTTACCTTTTTATAATATTAGTATAGACTGGCTTTTGTCGTGAAAGTCAAAAAATATCGCAAGGGAATATTATGCCCGGGATAAAAAGTATCCTATATGCTATTCCTGACCATAATCTATCCCTGTGCCAAATTTAATCCAGATCCGTTCTGGCGTGATTAGAGTAACAAACAAACATAGGTAAAGACAGCTGCAAAGAAACATTACCCCCTAGAAGTGTATAGATTCACTTCTAGGGGGTGAAGTTTCTCTGCAGCTGTCTGTACATCCATCCAAACTTTAGTATTTATAATAGTAGTAAGATTCTGTAGTTATACTGATACAACACGGGCGGAGCCGCGGACGGCAGCTAGTTAACTCGATAAAAACAGGGTATATTTTGCAAACAACAACTGCCATAATACACCTGTAATTATAGTTGTAGAGGATAAAATACCTAAATAAATTTCTATTTGATCAATTGGTTTTCAATATATTAAAATTATTTGCAGAAACGTAGACTTCGGCGACATTTTAACACCAGAAGTGAAAGCAAAACACAACGGGAAGACGATTTATGAGTTAGTTGGCAACATAGTCCACGACGGCACTCCAGAGAAGGGGACATACAGAGCTCATGTCCTTCATAAACCGACGCAGCAATGGTGAGTGTGGCTTTCTCGTGTAAATGTCGTCATACTGGCCTCGTATAAAATATTATGATTCATGCTGAAGCGTTGAGTGGGTTCATCATGCTTCGACATGGCACGATCTTGAATAAATTATACTCAAACGCCTGTTTTTCACTAAAACTAGCCGAATACTAAGTGTAATGACTAAATAGGGCGGGACTGGAAGATACCAAAGTCACTGTACTGGCGTTGCTTGGTTGATTTCTCGAACGCCTTCAATACCGTCAGTCACGAAATCCTGTTAGCCATTCTGTCCTATTTGATGGTCTCCTCCAAAGCACTGGAATGGTTCACCTCTTACCTTCAGGGGCGTCAGGTCGGTTCACGTTGGAGATTCTTCATCTCGTTGGTGTGATTTGAAAACTGGCGTTCCTCAAGGCGGCATTCTATCTCCTCTCCTGTTTTCTATTTTTATTAATTTCATTACTTCCGAACTTCAGTGTATGTATCATCTGTATGCAGATGACCTTCAGTTGTATTGTCAAGGGAGTAGCGATGGGCGTTGAATGAACTAACTAGTTAATTCGACCTTCGACGTACAATGAACGATTCGACGGTTCACCGTTAATCAACGAACTAGTTGAATTCGTAGACGGCTAAACTGAGATTCGACTATGTTCATGTCGACTTGTAACGCGACGACCGACGCGAGAACTTAGTTTGGTAGTACAAGTTAATACGTCCGAAAAAATAACAACTACGGACGAACATCGAGCAAATTAATTTAAACTCTAAATCTAGAGAAAAAGAGTTGATATTTATATGAGCCGAAAGCTATTTTGGAGTAAAAATGCATTGTGTTAAGAAGAAAAGGACGCCAATAATTATAGTTTAACGTGTGCAAAAGAGTAAAGCGATTGACCGATCGATCGATGCGAGGTAAACCGGTTTGTACTTGTTTACGTTAAATCGGAAAGTTCAAGTCGAACCGTAGACGCCGCGCGTCGCATCGTCCGCGTCGCAAAGTTTATAAAGAACGTCTACTTATCATAGTTTACGTTATGAACTAGTCGACAAATTCAACTAGTTGATCGACTCGTCGATCAACGGAAATGGACGGTCTAGTTTCGTTAACGAAAAATACGTCGACGACCCATCTCTACAAGGGAGTGTCGACGAACTACCGGACGTTATCGGCAAGTTAAATGGGGACTTAATAGCGATAAAAGCGTGGTCTGATAGGTTTGGCGTTGCTGTAAACCCCAATAAGTGCCAGTCGATCATCATCGGGAGTCCTCGCAGCATTGCTAAGGTGGATGGTGCAACTTTGCCACCTGTTCTGTTCAACGGTACGATTGTTCCATTTAGCACTGACGTGAAGAACCTAGGCTTGCGCATCGATAGTACCCTTAACTGGCGTACTCAAGTTGCTAGTGTCAGTCAGAAGGTCACTGGAACTCTGCGGCCTCTGTACCGTTTAAAAAATTTTTTGCCGTCGAACACGAAGACAATGCTTGGGCAGACCCAATTTTTTCCTATCATCGATTATGGTGACGTGTGTTATTATGACCTGAATGCAGACAGATCTCCTCAACAAACTTGACCGTCTTCTAAATTACTGCATTCGATTCGTTTTCAATCTGCGTAAATATGATCATGTCTCTGCGCATCGGTCACTTTTGAAGTTGTTGCCCATACGTCAACGCAGAGAACTAAGGGCACTAACTACCTTGTTTTCATTTCTTACCTCTTCCAACACCCCTAGTTATCTAGCCCCTCACTTTCAATTATTCATTCCTTGTGCTTTTCGCTTAAATCTTTATTTTTCTCGTAGTCATGGTATAAAATATAGTATGCAACTCATACAACGGATTTATATCGAGGGCCATGAATCACTCGCGTCGCTCAGGATTCTAACACTTGAATCACTCGCTATGCTCGTGATTCATCTATGGCCCTCGCTTTAAAACCGTCCTTTATTCACTAGTTGCATAATATACTATTAAATATTCATTAAATATGTTTGGCAGAATGAATATTTTGCTCGTGCCTTTTTGCGTTACGACGTGACAGCTATTTGCACATGCGCAGTATATATGCCCGAGGAACTATGAAATATTAGTTAATCTGTGGATATGCTGAGCGCCCTTGAATAAGCGCCATTTTATTAATTTCTTGCTTGGTTCAGATATATATTTTTTATTTCCTCGCACAATGCATTGTAAAATGTTGTATGATACACGTGCGTAAGATGATTTCCGACTCGTGTCGATTTATCCACTCACACGCTTCGCTCGCTCGTGAATAAAAATACCACTCATCGGAAATCACCTACTTGCCGCACTTGTAGTATAAATAACTATTCCCAGTAATAATATTGTTTTTTAGAAATAATTTATAACTTTACAGGAGACATGAGGGTTCAGCTCTGTCTTTTGCAGTGTACATTGTTTCAGTATTACATTTAGGAGTTGCCTTGTGTTACTAAAAACGGACATAAGATAATACAGGGGAGCGACCATAAGCTCTTACAGCTGGGTTATTTTGAGTTTGCGTAAGCGACAGATGTATATGACTTGTATACATCTGTCCCTTTTTTACAGTCGAACTATGATAGATTTCACAAGTCAGGGTACAAGGGCAGATATGGCTTATAAGCAAAGTAAAGTACAAGCCTATTATAGTTCTTACTAAACTTATTGGCCGCCCTGTAGTTGACTACAATGGCTGCGCAGTAGTAAATCGCATAAAAATACAGCACCGCACCGAGCCTTAAGACGGAACCACACTTACGTGTCGTGGTGCGGGATCCACCAATCAAACGACTCTGTTGCAGTCGAACGTCATAACACAACGAGTTTTGTAGCCAATCAACTGCGTCAGAAGGCGCCACGCCATAGTAGTGTATTTCCGCCATTACGTATCGAAAGCTAACTTCAGGGCTGCCAAGAAGTATGGCGAGTACTACACTAGCTTTCAATGAATTTCTCTTTGTAAAAACTGTCTTCGACGCCAATACAACCCGTTACAAATATATAATTTTGTTTCAGGTATGAAATGCAGGACCTTCACGTAACCAGTATACTACCTCAAATGATCACACTCACAGAGGCGTACATTCAGATATATGAACTAAAACAGGACTGAGTTTAGATAGTCAATAAAACTAAGTATAAGTTTATTTGTGTATCTTTATTTATTGAATATACAAATTCCTGATATTCAGAATCCCCATTTAACAAACTGTGGCCCTGGAATGACCTTTATACTTAAAACAATAATTAATGATGAGTGTTACACCATATTACATAATATGTGAAGAAAATTATAATATATTAAAAATTCACATCTACTATTTGACACAGTTTGAGAAATGATTCCGTACATTTCATGGAAAATAGTTCAGGTTTGGTTTCATAGATATGAGACGATAGAACCACAATGAGGCTGATGAATGATGAACATGACTTATTTTTTTTAATAATAAGTAGTTGCCAATAAGGGAACAAAGACATTCCCGCACCAAGCCACTAGATTTAGAATTTACTGAACACTGCAAGACTGAACTATCTTCTTAGAAATAATTATGCTAGTGGCTCTCCCCCTTTTTGCCTGCCACCCTCTTGAATTCGCCCATATTGGTGGTGGAAATGGGGGATCCATAGAAGGCCAGGTGGTCAATTTGTGTAACTTCCCCACCAGACTGGTTGTCCTTTATGAACAGTTGAATGTTCTGTACACTTTGGAACTTCACGAACTTCAGAGGGACAGGGTTGCCTTCTAGGTCACTTGAGGTAAATCTAGAAAAGAAAGAAAAAGTATTGAATATGTTAATGGTATGCTCATAAGACTAAAATGCAAGCATTTATATGCTTTAATAGGGATATTATAAAAACTACATTACTTACTCAACATCCTGCACGGACACATTTCCAGCTGCTTGATCAAAGTCCAGTGTCCTTGGCTGGTTGATGAAGATCTTTACCACCTTGGGCCCCTTGTCACTGGGCGCCTTAATTTTTAACGAGTGTAGCTTCACCAGCTGAAATTCAAAGACATTTTAAGTTCAATATCCGATTGTAAGCGCTAATTAACTAATGCAGTTAATCTAATCAACATTGAAGTGCTTTTCACTTTAATTTTCCTATTGAATATATGCATGTCCATGTTGCAAGAGTGACTGATAAGCAACAGTAAAAACATTACTTTGATTTTCGGCAACTTATTACAATCATGGTCACCATTTTAAGGGTTCCGTACACGAAGGGTCCAAATGGAGCCCTACTGCTGTTACTCACGTGTCTTTCTGTCTGTCTGTACTTTGTCTGTCACACAGGATTTACAGCTAAACGGTTGGAGCTACAGTCTTCAAATTTTCACAGTAAAAGCATATTGTTGACCCAAAGCCATTCAAATTGTCAAAAAATAATTTTAATTGTTCTCCCATAAAGATAAAGGAGGGTGGAAAATAAAATTTAAAGGTAAAGGAGGGCGGGTAAATAAAATTTTGTTCTACCCCATATAGTGAAGTATTGTTGTTTAGAGCTCTATGAGTACATAAATACTGTATTTTTTTGGAAAGCAAAGGAGTAAGAAGCCACCACAGTCAGCTTTATACAAAATTTTGTTCCGAAGAATTTTTATACTTCTCATTGGACCTATGAACTGCAAATTTGGTAATAATGTTTATTATTACATACTTATATTTTAGTAACAAATAGTAATATATTGATAAATCTGACTTGATTTTGCAGTTTGATACGGTACCCTAAATGTGTGATGTCCGACATGCACTTGGCCAGTTTTTTATTAAAACATAGTACAGTTTGCATCATGTAATTTAAAACGCTGTTTATGTATGAATTTACTACTGCTGAAATAATTTACCTGGTTGAAACTAATGTTGATGATGAGCTGCTCATCACAGTCGCTGGCCAGGAAGCCAGCTCCACTGGTCAGGCAATGAATCATGGGATGGTTGTCAGCTTCATTCAGGCATTCACACTCACTCTTAGTTATGAATGTTGCCAGATCCATCTGCAAATAATTGTGGACAAAGAAAATAAATAATGATATAAGTACCAGCGTCTAATGAATTCTTGATTCGTCCATCCAATTTTTTTCTTTCTTGTAATTGAGTACATTGTCTTTGTCTTTGTCTTTGTAAAACAAAACACAAGATAGTTTCAAAGCACAGCATTTCCAGTATGGCAAAAGGAGCGGGCTCAGCCAATGCTGACCAGTGTGCTGCACTAGTGAACGCAGATTTCTTGCCCAGCCCCTTTCTTATAGCACTTATCATAATAAATCACTGCATAAATACCCAAACCACCCTTAACTACCCTAAATACTGAATTATGCATACCCACAATTATAACAACATATACAATAACTATTACATCAATAAAATTCCAATTAATATAAAAATACCAAAAATAATAATTCATTAAAAAATAGCAAATTCAATAATTCATAAAAAATAACAAAAAGAATAAATATATCAAATCAATTACGTATACTATTATGATTAAATATTAAGTACAGAATATCATTAGTAGCCCTGTCGAATGAGACTAGAGTATGCGTGGTAAACTCAGTCTGTCTTTCAGTGATAACAAATTGAACAAAGAAAGTTGGGCAAATTGCAGATAATGAAGAGATAGGTATGTCAATGTGTAAACCACTTGCACCTATAATCAGTGCGAGGCGAAGATGGGATTCTAGTATTCAGTATACTTACATGTCCAGCAACGGTATTGTCTTCATCTCCCGCTTCATCAGTGCCATAATATTGTCTAACCTTAGTTTCTAGTGTGCCTGGGTCAGCACCCTGTAGCTGATCAATTCTGGTCTGCAATTAATGAGATCATTCTATTTACAAAATACACAATTTTACTGACTCATAATAATGACTAATTTAATGTGATATCCTGAGGCTAACTAACAAAAACATATTAATTCTTGGTCAGTTTGGTGTACTGATTCTTATGTGATTGATGGGCCACGTACCCGGTTTCTATAGAAGATGAATGTTGGCATAGCGCTGATGCCCTGTGCGCTAGCCGTCTCCGCGCATATTCCTACGTCCACCTTCAAGAACACAGCCCTAGGGAACTTCGCCGGCAGCTGCTCGAAGAACGGCGCGATCCGTTGGCAAGGGGGACACCTACAGACAACATAATAAATTATTTACTACAACGATGACTTGAATATTTGAATGGCATCGAACCAGGTTATTATACTTACCAAGTCGCTGTGAAGTCCACTACGACAAGTTTTGTGCCAGCGTTGGCCATTTCTGTTTGGAAATGAGCTTCGCTTTCGATAACTGTAGCTAGCCCCATGTTTACTTTTAATTATTCCAATTTAAAACAAGACAAAAGTCCACAATCAAATGTGAAATGACAATTACTGACAACAGTGGGGAATGATACTTCAAAATGGTTGATTGACATTTATGTAATTTTTTTATGTGTGGCTATGCCACTGCCTTGGTTACGAGACCTTTAAGCAAAGTCTTTAATATTGTGCTTATAGTGCTTACACACGTTCGGATTTGGTCCGGCCGGACCACGAATTTGTGGCCTGACCATATCCGAGCGGGTGTGGTGAGGTCCGCCGGACTTTAATATTATTAATTGAGTCCGTCTCGGTCCACACAAGCATGTGTAAGCGAGAAAGGATTTTTGGGCGGAGTAAGTCCAGCCGTACCAAATCCGGACGTGTGTTAGCACTATTACACACGTTCGGATTTGGTCAGGCTGGACCACGGATCTATGGGCGGAGTTAGTACGGCCGTACCATATCCGAGCGTGTGTAGAGTGGTCCGCCGGATATTATTATTATTATTGAGTCCGTCTCGGTCCGCTTGTTTTCCCATCGGATATGGTCTGCTCCATACCAAATTCGGACGTGTGTAGGGTTGTCGGCTGGTTTGGCCGTACCAACTACGACTAGTCGTCAGTGTGGCCGATGTCCATGGTCTGGATTACCCAAAAATCACAATCAAAGAAGTCCGTTGACGTTTCTCATTTTTACATGCCGCGATAACTTTCTACGTAAGAAATTAAAAAATCAATTTCATAATCCAAATTAAATACTTTATTACCCATACTCTATACCAACGACTATCATTCGCAAGCATTAAGTTTAATTATTATTAAGTATTTTTATAGCTGCCAAGACCTTTTATTTTTTGACAATTTTAGTTCCGACTTGGCATTTCGTTTGAGCTTTCAGAATTCTTGAGGTCAAACATGTTTACAATAAACAACTTTCGGAAATGTGGTAAAGTTAACAAAAGATCCATCATCTCGTTTTAGAATGAATCGTGTCATCATTAAACAGCAATATTCACAATCGGATTCGTTAGTAATGCAAGCCCTAATTTTTTTTTGGCTTTAAAATAAACCCATCATGAATATTTTTACTGCGTGAAGCAACTGTCGTCCGGTCGGTCCGGCGAACCAGGTTCGAGCGTGTGTAAGCGGGAACGAATTTGTAGGTGGTGTTAATCCGGCCGGACCAAATCCGGACGTGTGTTAGCACTATTAGAATGTAATTTTTAGCTATTGTTGCCGTTTAAACTTATCTATTTAGTTAGCTTTAGGCTTGCCGCACGCCTTCGTTTTCGGAATGGGAATTCGTAAAACGGAATTCCGTACTATTATCGCCGACGTTAGGTTTTTGTATTGAGTATTACGCTTGAAACTTGCAACCTCCGGATAAGACATGGGTTGGATTAGGTAAAAACGATACCTAATCCACTTAATCCTAACATTAAAAAATACCTAATCCATTTATAATCCTAATATCTATACTAATATTATAAAGCTGAAGAGTTTGTTTGTTTGTTTATTTGAACGCGCTAATCTCAGGAACTACTGGTTGGAATTAAAACTTTTTTTTGTGTTGGATAGCCCAATTATCGAGCCATATAACATCACGCTACAACCAATAGGAGCGGAGCATAAATGAAAAATGTAGCAAAAACGGGCAAAAATATTCATTTTTGAGAGCTTCCGTTGCGTGCGCTGCGTAAACGGTTTAAGTTACAATCATGCATGTAGGGTAGGTAGGGTAGGGTAGGTAGGGTAGATGGGTGGGTAGGTAGCCAGTTGACGGGAGCGATGCCGCGTGGGACAGTTAGTTTATCAATATAGCCTCTGGCCTGTTACCGAGTGGTTACCGATATTAGGCATCGTATGTGGATTGTATTGTACAATTTTATTGTATTGTGGATTAGAGGTATTAAAGACCTGAGTATTTGATATGAATTTCGATTTAATACTTCTACGCGTTCATGTAGTGAGGTAGTAAGTAGTAAGATTAAAATTATTAAAAATATATTTAATTAAATGATGTAACTAAAGATTTACGGTTTTCGCAATTTTTCCTTTATTTGTGCTATGAGACGTTGCTTCGTACCAAATTTCAAGATTCTGAGTTCACGGGAAGTACCCTGTAGGTTTTGATTCCCTTGCGAGTGTCGAAAATTTGCGGCATAAACGGCTGTATCTCGGCTTACTTTTGCACTGCACCACACTTGTAATGGCAGCTCGAACACGGTGGTGACGGAAGTAACTGGTGCTTATAGCACAGGAATCCTCCTAGTTTAAGCCCAGTTGCACATATTTTGTATCTTGCCACTAACTTATAAATGAGTCTAATTTAAGGTACAATCATTGTGAATAGGTTTAAGTCTTGAACAAATAAATATTGTTTATTGTTTGTTTGTTTGTTTATTGTTTATTATTGTTTATCTTTTGATTGCGTTGGCTTAGAAGTTTGATTTTTTAACAGCTTTAAGGGACAGTAAACTTGAGTATTTGATATAAATTTCAGTCTAATACCTCCACGCGTTCTTGAGAAAAAGGGTCTCGACAGATAGACGGACAACAAAGTGATCCTATAAGGGTTCGGTTTTTTACTTTCGAGGTACGGAACCCTAAAGATATCAATCTAGCTTGATACATGAGTAACTTTCATCTTATCTTATGGAGGGGCCGTGAAATAACTCGGACACTTCGACCCATTGGGATCTATTGTGGTCCCCTAGATAACTTACTCCTCCCCAATCTCGTTGAAAACCGTTTTCATGAGTTTTACAACGAGACTAGGAGATATGAGCCTGTAGTCTTCTGGTTTTGGATATCCAACCCCTAGGAAACTCATACACTTATCAGCCAGTGCATCACATGTGCACAGAAGGTGCTCCATGCGTTCCGTATATTTCCCACACAACCTGCACATGGGTGTCGCGGTTAGACCCATCTTCATGAGCATGTCGTTGGTTCCAAAGTGCCCAGTAAAGGCCCCAAGCAGGTAGCGGATTTGCCCCCTGCTCATTTTCCAAATGCATTCCCGGGCCTTGAACGTAGAGCCTAGGAATTTCATGAAGTGTTGTAGACCGGTATTAGACAGCCAATAAGTTCGCTGTCTGTGATCTGCAAACTCCCTAAATGCGGCTTTTCCGAGACACGTCGAAATGCCTACACATGGTTCTGGACCCACAAAATCATTTGCTGAGCCCTCTCTTGCCAGTTCATCAGCCACTTCGTTACCATGGAATCCTTTGTGCCCAGGGACCCACATCAGTCTTACCCTGTGACATATAATCTCCTTCGTGCTTCGTATCAATATCTATGATATTGACAACCATCACTCGTCACTTGAAATGTTATAATCTTCTGTCATACATTATTTTATTTACGACTTGATTTCTTTAGTTAATAAAAGTCAAGTTATTTATTTGGTGGTTTCTTCCTAATGTGTCAATTTTATTAACTAAATACAACTATGTCTGATAAGAAGAAAGAACCGGAGAAAACATATTGTTTAGCCAGGTATCTTCGACCTGATCGATTCGACGTTGAACCTAATGCTCCCGCAGCGGGTGAACAGTGGGCTCATTGGCAACACACCTTTTCAAACTTCTTGATTGAAGAAATACCTGGTGACGTCACGGATTCAATAAAACTAAAATTACTAGCAAACCATTTAACTGCAAACATTTAGGTACATACATATAAAAGATTGTCAAACTTATGATGACGCTATTTCGGTTCTTAATAAAACGTATCTCAAGCCTCAGAACGAAATCTTAGCTCGATATGTCCTCGGCGCGCGAAAACAAAAACATGTCGAAACAATTGCTGAATATTGTCGCGCTTTACAACATCTAGCGCAAAATTGTAATTTCAAATCTGTCTCCGCCGACGAACATAGAAACCAAGCAATAAGGAGCGCTTTCATCGCAGGAATTATTTCGGCGAAAATAAGAGAGCGGTTACTCGAAAACTCAACGCTTTCGATGGATGAAGCCTTCAACCAAGCCGTCGTCCTTGAAACAGCTGAAAAAGACTCCGCAATAATGGGCGTTGGTGTATCAAATGCTTTGAATGCTTTACCAGTGAATGTCCCACAACAAGAACAACTTAAACTCCTAATACCGAGTTCAAACAATGCAGCGGTCTCGTCCTCACCTCCTCCAACTGCAAGACGCTGCTTCTTTTGCGGTGGAAAAGTGCATCAAAGGGTTAAATGCCCAGCATTCCACGCCTATTGTCAACTTTGTTCTAAGAAGGGACATTTCGCTTCAGTTTGCCGTTCTCGCAACAACTCTTCAACTAGCAATGCTATTTCTTGTCAGAGTCCCACTGTTCCCGTCGAATATATGCAGTCACCAAGTTCTTTTCAAGCGATAAGCACCGTTTACTCAGCTGCATCTCCGTCCAGTTTGGTAAAAGCTACGATTTCCATCACCGTTAATCATACTCGTGCTGATGCGTTGATAGATACTGGGAGCTCCGTCAGCTTTATTGATCGCAACATAGCGCGAATGATGAACCTCAAGCAACGACCTTGTAAACAAACAATAAATCTGGCTTCGCTAAACCATACATCACATGTCGACGGACTATGTTTCGTAACGCTAGAAATTAACAAACACATATACAAACAGCGACCTCTTCTCGTAATTAACAACTTGTGTGCAGATGTCATCATTGGACACGACATTCTTAGAGATCACGCCAAGCTAGAATTTCAATTCGGAGGTACCAGGGAGCCTCTACAAGTTTGCGTTATGGAAGCTTCAGTGCCACCAGCATCTGTCTTTACGCACTTATCTGCCGACATCACGCCTATTGCCATTAAATCTCGACGTCATAATAAAGATGAAGAAGAATTTATCCAAGCCGAGATAACAAATCTTTTAGAAGATGGAATAATTGAACCGAGCGTATCGCCATGGCGTGATCAGGTCCTTGTCACGGGAGGTGGAACTCATAGCAGGAGGATGGTAGTCGACTATTCAAGAACAATCAATAAATTTACGTACTTGGACGCCTACCCACTTCCAAATATTGAAACAATCGTGACGAAAGTGGCTAAGTTTAATTATTTTAGCCAAATAGATTTAAAAAGCGCTTACCACCAAGTTCCTATTGTAGAACGGGAAAAAATTTATACGGCGTTTGAAGCCTGTGGCAAATTATACCAATTCAAAAGAATTCCATTCGGCGTAACTAACGGAGTTGCTGCCTTTCAACGTACACTTGAACACATTATCGGGCAAGAAGTATTACAAGGAACATTTGCGTATCTTGATGATGTTACAATTTGTGGTAAAGATAAGGAGGAACATGACAAAAACTTACGACAGTTCATGGCTGCAGCAGAGAAGTACAAACTAACACTAAACGAACAAAAATGTAATTTTGGAAAACGTTTATTAGCCTCTTGGGCTATACTATTCAAAACAATATAATAGAGCCTGATAAAGACAGACTTGATCCACTGTTAAAACTGCCACCACCACATAACGCCGCTGAACTCAAACGAGCTCTTGGTCTCTATGCTCACTACGCCAAATGGGTACACAAATTCTCCGAAAAAGTACATCCTCTCGTCGGCAACGTAAACTTCCCATTAAGCGAAAGCGGACGGCGTAGTTTTGATCTATTAAAATCGGATATTGTGAAGGCTGCATTAGTCGCCATAGACGACAATGAAACTTTAACTGTAGAGACTGACGCATCTGAGTTTGCCATAGCCGCGACGCTAGCCCAGAATGGACGCCCTGTCGCTTTCTTTTCTAGAACGTTGTCGGACAGCGAACGTAAACATGCTTCCGTTGAGAAAGAGGCTTGCGCTATCGTCGAGAGTCTCAGAAAATGGCGCCACTACCTCATTAACAGACATTTTCTCCTTATCACGGATCAGAAATCCGTCAGCTATATATTCAATCAAAACCATACCAGTAAAATAAAAAAACGATAAAATCGAAAGATGGAGGCTAGAACTGTCATGTTACAAATATGACATAATCTACAGACCAGCAATCGAAAATGTTGCCGCGGATGCACTGTCAAGGGTGTGTGCACTCATGAGTAACTCTAAATTATACGAATTGCACGATGCACTCTCTCATCCTGGAATAACCAGAATGTATCACAGGATTAAATTAAAGAATCTTCCTTACTCCCTAGACGATATTAAACAGATGACCGCTTCTTGTCGTGTATGTGCGGAAGTCAAACCTCGCTTTGCCAAATCAAAAGGGACACTAATTAAAGCTGTATCGCCGTTCGAAAGATTAACTATAGACTTCAAAGGTCCTCTGCCATCGAATACAAAAAACAAGTACATCCTGACAATTATCGATGAATTTTCAAGATATCCATTCGCTTACGCATGTCCTGATACTACTTCGGCTACTGTTATTAAGTGTCTAAGAGATCTTTTTTACGAATACAGTCAGCCTTTGTACATACACAGCGACAGAGGATCCTCTTTCATGTCGCAAGAAATACAGACCTTTCTCAAAAACTGTAATATTGCCACTTCTCGCACGACACCTTATAATCCGCAGGGGAACGGCCAGGTGGAGAGGCTTAATGGAACGCTCTGGCGGACGATACAGCTGAGTCTCAAGTCCAAGAATTTGCCAATAGAACATTGGGAACAAGTTTTAAAGCCCTCCCTTCACTGTGTGCGTTCTCTACTATGCACTTCAATAAATGCCACTCCCCACGAGAAGTTATTCAACTTTCCTCGGAGAACGCCAGTCGGCGAATCGCTACTGTCGTGGCTTGTTCCCGGTCCGATACTTTTAAAAAAGTTTGTTCGTTCGAAAACTGAACCTTACGTTGAGGAAGTTGAGTTGCTTCAAACAAACCCCAGCTACTCTTACGTGAGACGGCGTAATGGTCAAGAGACAACCGTATCGAACAGACACTTAGCCCCACTTCCAGCAATAGCGGATGATGAAAACCCGACAGTCGAAAACGAAGACTTTGAAAGGCCCGTACTGGAAGACAGGGCTGATGATGGGGGAATACATGAAGAAGAAGTTTTTAGAACTCCACTGCAAAATGTTGAGGCCCCACAAGTCAGAAGATCTACAAGGCCAAAGAGATTACCCTTACATCTCAATGACTATCTTCTTGATGCTGAGACCATAGAGGGGGAGAATGTCATATAATCTCCTTCGTGCTTCGTATCAATATCTATGATATTGACAACCATCACTCGTCACTTGAAATGTTATAATCTTCTGTCATACATTATTTTATTTACGACTTGATTTCTTTAGTTAATAAAAGCCAAGTTATTTATTTGGTGGTTTCTTCCTAATGTGTCACCCTGTTGTGCTTCCTAAGCCTGTTTAGGGTTTGGATAGCATCCAGAATAAGTCCGGAGTCCACTTTGTAGGATGCCATGGCTTTGATTGCAGCCTGACTGTCACTAAGAATATATATGGATTTACCTCTGGTTCCTCTATCTATATTCTCTTGAGCGCAGGTTATTATGGCATATATTTCAGCTTGGAATACAGTTGCCATCTTCCCTAAGCTTTTGCTACATTTGTAGCCTTTTGCGTATATTGGTTGGGAGGTGGTTGTTTGTACACCATTCCTCTGTCATCCTCAATGCCTGTTGTAATAATCCAGAGACTATGTTCGGGAATTCTCCATTGACCATTGTAGCTATGTCATCTGCATAGCCTACTGTGTAGAATGGTCCGGTCTGGCCTACTGTGTAGAAAAAGTAATAGAATCATGATCAGATATATACTGGCAAGTTAAATAAGAACAAAGATGTTGCGGAAACAAAGCGTTTTTTAATGTTTTTTTTGGTTAAGTATACCTTTCCTGCTTATGCCCATTACCAAGAAAAAAATCTCAACCGTTTTGTAGTGAAACTATTGAACTGCTTCGCCCCCTGGGATCTGGAGTAACTAGAGATGAAAGTGGAGTTATTCTGGACGAGGAAAATTTGGAAAATGATAAATAGAAAAAGGTATGGTGATAAAAAAAATAATTAAAATGCTTTTATTAAAGTGTGTGTATTATTTTGTGTTTTATTTAATGTCAATCGACGTTGATAACAATTTTGATGAGAAAGTTTAAAAAATATTTTTGGCCATGTTTTAGTATCAAATACCCCTATGTGTAGTGGCGGATTTTCAGTCTTTGCTATGGCCTAGGCCATATAATGGCCTAGGCCATATAATGGCCTAGGCCAAAGACATAACCTTACCCTGAGAAAGGGGTGGTCCCTTTCTCAGGGTAAGGTTATTTTGAGATCGAGTAAGTGACAGATGTATACAAGTCATATACATCTATCCCTTACACACACTCAAAATAATCTTACTCTAAGAGCTTATGGTCACCCCCCAGGTCCACGTACTACCTACATATGAATTTACTAATAATAATAATATTTTTTTAATAATTAATCACCATACTGTTTTTTTTTCTTTTCTTTTTGTATCTACCTACATAAAAAAAATATTTTCGAGTGTATTGATTTCTAAAGACTTATTACTGTTTATGAGTGTTATTTCAGCACTATTATTGTAATTACTGTCTGTTTTTATTTTGTTTTTGCATGCTGTGTCTATCGCATCATATTGTACACTTAGTATATATTATTGCTTGTATTAGATATAAGGTTATTTTTAGTGTAACAATTGTAGATAGGCCAATAAATAAATAAATAAATTTATCTTGCCAACTTTTATTGAAGTATCTTCAGAAATTTCGTTATAACGGCCGCAAAGTTAGATGTTTTTTTTGTGAGGCCTTCCCTCTGTCTGGAAAGAACGGAGGGTTATATCAGATTCCAACCGAGTAAAATCCTACAGTTCATACCACTACTATGAGTCGATGGCCCGGTATGCAAATAAATTATTTATATTCTTAATTTTAAATGTGAATAGGCTTTTTCTAGCGCATGGAACAAATGCGCCCCACCTAGACGACTCAGCCCCAAGTTCGCCGCCCGCAGGCTCGTCTTTATGGTGACCGGAGATCGTTAAGCGCCCTTCGACCCTCGGCTACTCTTCTGATGCGGGTGCAGTGGGAGGTGTGCTTTCTCTTCCTTGCCGCCGCCTCTTTTGGATCACCTCCTCGCAAAAAGATGTGACAACATTTCACGCGTTTTCACTTCCAACCACGGATTGAACTAGGGCCTGAAGCGAGAGATCCTTACGCCAATTGCCTCGACGAGGGCACAGCACTGCTGCGCCCAAGCCGAACCCCCTCCCCCCATCTGGGTTTTGCAAGCAATATCTGACGGATCTCAGTTCTCCGCAACTCGGTTTCCCACGGAACCGGACCCTGATGTCAGCGCCTTCCGCCAGAGGTATAGAGACGCAAGATTTTCGCGTCCGGCTCCCAGGGCGTTGATCCGGCCTGAAGTCACAACCATTCCAGCGCCTCGGACAAAAGTAACTGCAGAACACCGTGTGGTTTTAGTGAGTCACCGTGTGGTTTTAGTGAGACCTTCACCCGCCCTGCGGCGGATGACATTCATCCATGAGGATTTTTACAAATTAAAAGAGGGAGATGCATCTTCAGCAACCCTCCTAGAATAAGTTTGTTTGGCCTAGGTATTCATAAACATATACAACAAACTTTGTATACTTATACAGTAAAGCTTGTAAACTATAGAAGAAAGATGCAAGAATGAGCGAAGCAAGCTCGAAAATTGTAGCACTTCTCGCCTCGGGTACGCAAGGTTCTTTAGTATGAAAAAACATTTCTTGTTATCATCAGTGTATTTTTGCCACAATTGTCCGCCTCTAATATTTGGCCACGCCACCCTAGGCCCGGGCCTACTGGACCTCAGGGCATATCCACCACTGACAGTTACAGTTGCGCCCCCAAAGCACGGCTCCACTGGCTAGCGCAGATAATCCGGACCGTACGTGGCCGTCGATCCGGAATCCGGCTCCAGTGCCTGGCACTTATGGTTTCGTGATAGGTAATAAATGTACCATAAAAAAGTGCATACCTACAGGGGAATGGTCCGATATTATGGCAGTTCATCTTTTTTTTATATGTACTCGCGTAAGTACCTGTTGATTTTTGTGCTATGTTTTAATATCAATTGGTTGCTGGTAATTCGATGTATGGCACATATTAACGCGAATTTCGCGGCATTATATGCTGTTTTCGTTCTTTTTTTTAACTTTGCCCCACACTAGGAATTTCTTCCTGTATCGTGGGTGCGTTTTAAAACATATGAACTCACATACACAACACCCAGAGCCGGAACAACTATCTGTAGGTCATATAATTTTTTATATATTTGTTCCATGCGGGAATCGAACCCGCGACACGCAGCGCAGCAGTCAATCACTCAACCACTGCGCCAACCGTGCGCCCGTGCGCTTTAAGTCTAACACGGCCACAATATTACACTATCAAACATTTTTTATACAGTTTAGTCGTCAGACGATCCTAGAAAAAATCAAAGGAAGATTGTACCTACTTAAAAGTATTGACTAGAAAATCGTGTGAGACTAATTCAAGGTGCGGCCGACCGTCGTTATCTTTCTCTAGGTACTTATGACAATAGCACTCAAAAACATAAAGCCAGTTTTCAATCGCTTGCAGACGTTGAAACATTCTGCGCGGTTAAAATTTATTGATAACACCGCAATGAAAGAGTTAAAATCGATTATGTCGACACGACCGTGCATCCTAACTTCCTTCTTCTTTATAACAATTATGAACGCTGTTGTTGCTAATGATGCACTTTTTCGTCAACAGATCCATCATGACTTAATAAAGAAAGCGGATTTTGATTATTATATCGATGTATTGGAAAAGACAATAGTATTTTGTTTGAAACATGAAATTTACGTGGATGTGAACATGCAGTACGGGTTATTTATGGTTGACTGTAAGTACCTGTTGTTTCTATGATCTGTGGTAAGTACCCTGCTTGGCTGTCAAGTGAATACGGTCAGACAAGAGTGAGAGAGAGAAGGAGTTTTGGCGGGAACGTGATGGCGTATATGTTGCTTCTCTGTTTTATTTTCCTAAAATTGTGTTAAATTGATTATTAATAGTGTAAAAATGGTGGTTTTCTATTCTCATAATATAAGTGAACGTGCACGACTGTGGGCGAGTAAAACACAGCGGTAGAACATGAGTTTGTAGGTACATGTTGTCGACAAAACTCCGTAGAAGCTTCCAATAAAGTTACCGCCATTTTATTGGGGCCTAAATAAGACATTGGACTAAAATCTCAAGAAACTAGAATTCTATTCTAAACGTGACACTAGCCCGACTGCTTAAAAAGCGAACTAAAAAGACGTAAACAACACACAGTCAGGTAAAATGGGGTCTTTCTCTAGAATTCTGAAATGGTTTACACCATTTAAACCATCCAAGGGGCTGTTATAAAATTTTCCGTCCGTTTTGTTCCCTCTTTGTGTCGCGACAAGGGTGTGACCACGAGCTATTAGAGTAAGGTTATTTTGAGTGTGTGTAAAAGGGACAAATGTATATGACTTGTATCCATCTGTCCCTTACGCACACTCAAAATAACCTTACTCCCCCCAGGCGATCGAACCTTTTTCGTTGTAGGTAGGTACAGCGCAGCGCTTTTTCAGTTTTACCAGGGATGTGCCCTAACAGGCGTTGCACAGAGGGGGCTCCAGGGTGATCTTTTGAGAGGTCACGGGGTTCCTTCTACGTGCTGATGATGATCACTGGAGTGGTTTTAGTGAGGTAAAAATCCCACATTCCCTGGTCTTTTCCTCAAAAATCCCGCGCCTTTTGAAGGTTACCCCCCTAAACAAAAAAAACTGGCCAAGTGCGAGTCGGACTCGCACACAAAGGGTTCCGTACCATTATCGCAAAAAACGGCAAAAATCACGTTTGTTGTATGGGAGTCCCCCTTAATTTATTTTATTTTAATTTAATAATTATTGTTTTTTGAAGTGAATATACAGCTCAATATTCTGTGAATATTTCAAGCGTCTACCTGTTGCCGTTATTAATATCGAGCAAAAAACCGCAAAAAAATCACGTTTGCTGTATGGGAGCCCCCCTTACATATTAATTTTATTCTATTTTTAGTATTTGTTGTTATAGCGGCAAGAGGAATACATCATCTGTGAAAATTTCAACTGTCTAGCTATCACGGATCATGAGATACAGCCTGGTGACAGACGGACAGACAGACAGACGGATCGTGAAGTCTTAGTAATAGGGTCCCGTGTTTACCCTTTGGGTACGGAGCCCTAAAAAGAAAAAGGTACAGCGCACGACGCAACGCGACTTCTGACACAATACCTAAACATTAAATTATTTTTTTTGTAGTGAATCTGAGGGGACTTTTGAAAGAAAAACAACAGGTATTCCCTATAAAAATGCGTAGCCGTTTGATAAAACTTCTTTTGAAGAACAACGAAGTAAGAAATTTTTTCCGCGGAATGGTCCACACACATGAACATGACAAAGAAATGTTGCAGGATATAAAAAGTAAGCCATTTAGACTCAAATTCGTTTCGGGATAATAATCATCACATGTATTAACGACGTTTTTTAACACAACGAAAAACTTGGTTTGATATGTACCTAGGAAGGGGCACGCGCGTGCATCTTTCATTGCACTTTTGACTCAATAACGCCCGAGCCGGGTATTTGATTGATAATGATAAAAGAATAGTGGTCTAAAACAATACGAATCCAAAAACTATACAAACTCTTGTCATTCTATGTACATCAATCAAGTTCGATAACTATAAAATTATACATTGTGGCGCTTGAATGAAATTGCCAGTTGGGCGCTGTTGGTCATAAGGTGAGTATAGACCAGAGCATTTACTTGTAACAAAACGTCGAGTTTTCGCTGTTTTTTTAATTTGCTCGAATCACACTTCGAACACTATCCTTGATGTTTTGTTACAACCTGATTTTAAAAAAACAGCGTGCGTTTTGGTATAACATTTATCGAGCAAAAGCACGAGCGCGGGTGTCGTCGAGCGAGGTCAATAATTAACGCAAGGTACATAGAAATGTTACAGGTGAATGATCACTCGCCGTGAGCTAAACGGCTTGCTTTAGGAAACTGAGCATTTGTTTGTATTGTACCATTCTATGCTAGTATTATATTATCTGTGACCATTCGTAAGAACGTTAAATTACATTGTAATGCTCGCGAAAATGCTCTAGTGTATATTCACCATAAGATCCGAATAGAAAGCGATCAGGGATCCGTTATGTAAAGTATTTTATATCAAATTTATTATGTTAATAGTACATTATGGTACAAGTGTGTATGTACAATAAGTGTGCAATGTTGGTGATTACCGCTGAGGCGCCATTGAGACCCGAGCCGTTAGGTGAGGGTCTTAAGAGAGCCGAGGACGGTAATCATCAATACATACGTGTATCATACGACGTTTTTCAACACACTTGTGAAGAAAATAATACAAAAAAATCATTTTCAACAGTAAAAACGAGTTGTGAAATTTTTTTCACAATGGCGGGCAAAATTAATCAGTTTTCTTATGCGCGCACATTTAACAATGGCGATACTAAAAGAATGAGGTTTCTTCTTTTTTGGATTTTCGTGGATAGTGCTTTAGCCACGTACATAATAGGGAATTTCAATTTTTCTTTATTACAGAGCAAATAAAATTTATATTTGAGTGAAAGTTTTATTTATTAAGAACGTACAAGTTGAAATTATCTATTTAAATACGAATTTGCATGAAATGACCAAGCAATAGGTGCATTAATTTATTTGTACTATTGAGCACGATCTTTTTTGTATCGAAACTTTTTTAAGAACAAAGCAACTCAACAAATAAAATTAAAAAAGAACTCTGTAACTCACTTGTGAATAATAGCAATGAAAAAGTCACAGTTTGATAACAGGTATCATTATGTGCCTAATTGCGGTGAAATTAGAGCCACTTTATGAGCAAGTGTGTTGAAAAAAATATATCACGAGTGGGTTCTCTGATTTTTTTTTGTCAAGAGGCTATAATTAATTAAAATGTCAAAAATTATTGTTTAAAAAATTGCAGTAATCCGTATAAGAGACAAATTACATTATGAAGCCGATAGAATATGCAAACTTTAGATTGTCAATTCCCGTCAGAACTAGGTATTGGTTTTATAAACAGGTAAGTCAATATTGTGCAATAGATATAATACATTGTCTCATGTACACGAGTAGAAGGGGCAGCTGTCAATCTGTCAACAGGCATTAGACGCGGTACAGGGTTGGATGTACGCCTGCGCTCGAAGTTGGCTGTAGCGGTGAGCCAGTGTCACACGTAAACATACATAGCTAGTAATTTGCGCTCATGATTCTGTTTAATTAATAAACCTTATAACCAAATAAAGATGAAAGCATTAAGATCACGATACACGATATAGGGTTGTCTGGTTGTCGAACTGAGCACCCAACAGCAATGTGTTTTATTCTTTCTGAAAGGACTTCATAAGCACTCCAATTCATTTAATGTGTCCCAGTTTTCAAATGTAGACGAGACGCGCAGCCAACAACAATAAGGTTTATATTTTATGAAAGGGCTATTATAGCTTAGGACTCTATTTTGTGTTATGGAAGCTAATGTCAATAATGTCCCAATTCTGAAATATTATAAACTCAAACCGGGATTATTCGATGAGTTAAGAAAGACCGCATAGCGAACAGCAAATAGGCTAATGTTTTCTAAAAGGGCTTGTTTAATTCTTTATTTGATGCCATAGATAGATGCTACCATTAATTGTATCCCAGTAACGTTTTTTTGACACCGATTTTCATTTCATATTTGATTTTTTTAATTAATTATAGTCTTGAAAACATCGTGAGGAAACCGGCATGTCCTAGAACATTAATAGGCTGATGATGTGATGTGATAGTCTTGACAGAAGAGAAGTAGTGGCCGCGACTTATAAGTTGTAGGTCGTGGGTTCGAACCCAGGCAGGCGCTATGGTCATGAAATAATTTACACAAAGTAGTCAATTATTTCATGACCACTGTTCTCAAAACGGTGAAAGAAAACATCACGAGGAAACCGGCGGCTCTTAGAACCAAAAAATTGAAGACATGTGGCATCCACCAACATGCACTAGGCCCGCGTGGTGGATTATTACGGCCCTTTCCCTCTCACGGAGAAAAAGCTTGCACGTACAATGGACCAAATGCGAGTCTAAGTGCGGAAAACGGGTCCATCTATCTTAAAGGTCTTGACAGAAAATTTTCAGACAACCCACAAACGATATATTTTTTTACATAGATTCAATTATTTCACCGTTATATAAATGGATATAGAATAAAATATTTAAGTAACAATAACTACCTATATAGGTATATAATCAGCATTGCCCTCTGGTCACGTGAAGAGTCGACTAACCGTTTGCTTACATCTCAAAATACAATACTTGATGAGCACTCGGACCCCATGGACCTACTGTTTCAACCCCAAACGGTTCAAATATATAGCTTTCAATAAGGTTGTTGTATTTGCGCCTTTTGAGGTTTTCTGCACCAGCAGCAACTGCCCCAGCAGTCAGCACAGCCCGCCGTGCTAAGAATTGGGATGGTGCAAGGGTGTCGACACATGTTGCATCCCACACCAAAGGCTAACGCACCTTCCAAGGCATTATGGTCATCCCGTCTGGTCTCTTCCCATCGTGTGCCAAGCCATTGGGTTCTAAAACAGCTGGCACCCCGGCGGTGACAAGAGCCCGACGTATGATGTCATTAATACTAGCGTGCCATGCTATCCGGCCAGCGCTCCTGCTACAGGATAGATAGGCCATTGTGACCGAGGTGGTCGACTGCTTCACCACATTGAGAACGATGTGGAGTTTCACTAGGAGCACCCAAACGCAGAAATGTAGCGATCCGAAAGGTGTTGCCACTAAACATAGTACCTATGTTGGGTGACGGTAGTGCCTGTAGCAAATAGGTATAGCAATTTTTTAACATATTATTAAATTTGATATACACTCAGCGTCATAGAAATCGCATCTTTTCCTCCTAATAACCTTAAAAATGATATCAACTATATTAATTCAATGGTAAGAGTATGGCTATGGTACACCATTTGAAAGTCAATATCAGCTCTTAGAAAAAGCTAAGGGTTTTTGTTTTATTAACCAAGACATGAAATAAAACGGGTTAACTGAATGCAAGTAAATTAACTTTAGGGTTGTTTTTCTTGCTGGACTTATTCAGTTATGTTCACATCAAAGTCTGGACGGCACATGACTCTCATTCGACCTTGATCAGCCATTTTTTACCGTTCTAGGGTGGTCCAATTAAATGGCACCGGTAATGCGTATTTTAACAATAGATATTTAACGGCTTGTGCTCTGACAAATTGTGTAATTTATAAAATCTAACTGTTGTTAATCTAAATATCATTAAACATAATTTCAGTAGATACCAATATATTTTTGTCAGGACAGGCTTGAATGATAGTTTTGCTGTAGGGATTTTTTTGATGCTGAGTATATAATACTTTTCATTCATTAAACGGATGAGTGAAGGCCACTTCCTACTCAGATCCTCTACTATGTTAGGGAATATTTATGAAACTGTCGTAGGAACTTGTATTGAAAGCGAAGATAGCGGCTCTAATTTCGATTTTGGCCACGCGCAATGTGATCCTTTTAACACTCTACATTTCCAAGTGAATGATTATTTCCAGTGTCTAAACTATTTTATAATAGATCTACATGGCCTAGAGGTGCAGATAAATTCAACACAGATCTGTTGAAACAAACGAAAATGTACAATACGGAAACGTTGGAAAAAATGTATGGTAGATGGGAAAACTATGTTAAGTTCGTATATGACGCTGCGAAATATAAACCTACGATAGAAGAATCGGGTAAGGGACGTTATAATATGTTTATTATCTTATATTCGCTAAGATCAAATCAACCTTCCTCGTTTATCGCTCTCTCAATTTATGAAGTCATATCAAAATTTGTTGCGCGGTTTAAAAGAAGTAAGCGGATAAACAGACAGAGACAGATGGCGCCTTTGTTTTATACCATTTAGAGATTAGAGATACAGAAATAGTATATTACTGCAGAATCCAGTAAGTAAGCCTTCCTGGCCAAGTATGAGTTAACCAGACCGAACCGCAGGTGAGGTTCGGTTATATACGAGGCCAGGATGGTTTTCTTACTGGTTGAGGCTTGTATAATGCTTTTCTCAAAAATGAAAGAAAGTTTAACAACAAATTCGTTTAATTAATATTTAAGGTTACATTCATATTGTTGTACATCATTCAAGATGTCGAACGGACTCAAAAATATATCTATCTCATAAAATGTCATACCAAAAAGAGAGATAGATACATATATATTTGGAGCCTCCCTCCTATGATGTTATAATGGCTAAACTCTAATCTGTGTCTGGCTGGTACTATGTTCCAAATATATACCTATCTCTCTTTTTGGTATGACATTTTATGAGATAGATATATTTTTGAGTCCGTTAATTACAACAAATAAATATAAATGCCCCCGGTAAATCGATCACAATAATCAGTAATAAAAAAGTAACAATCAGTAATTATCAGTAATTGCCTTAATACGAATGTAACCTTCAATATTAATTAAAAGAATTTGTTGTTAAACTTTCTTTCATTTTTGAGAAAAGCATTATACAAGCCTCAACTAGTAAGAAAGCCATCCTGGCCTCGTATATAACCACTTAACTCAAACTTGGCCAGGAAGGCTTACTTACTTGATTCTGCAGTAATGTACTATAAAACAAAGACTTTTGTCTGTGTACGCGCTTTGTTCATAAAATTATACTAGAGCTGGTCTGATGATGGAGGCAGAAGGTGGACACAATAACTCTGTAATGAAACTTAACCCTAAGGAGTTTGGGTTCGTTTGTTGTCTTCAGAAGCACTCTGGTCCTGATGATGAAGCCGGAAGGTAGTCACATGAACTATTATAGGACAGGACTATAATAGGGTTTTCAAAATAATTTATTTTGAAAAGTAATTTTATTTATGTAAAAGTGCGTTAGGATGTTTGTTAATAAATCACGCCTTACCAGATGAATGGATTTAGAATCACCCAGGTAGATCACATGGATAACAATATCTTCTAACATATTTGCTATATAATAACTAGTTTTTATTCCAATATTAATTACCTAAGTTTCAATGAAATTCTACATGCGCTAACTGCAAGTCTTTGGGAAAAGCTGTTTTATGTAATATTTCCTGATTCAAAGACAAAGAAGAACTTCTTGATTATGCGAGACATTCTGCATCAGCTTCATGACTCGGTGGCTTCTACACTGTAGAAGCCACCGAGTATATGCTGTGTAGTATGTATAACATGCATAATGACTACTAATATTATTTCAATATCGTTTACTTCAGATCAATGCACAATACATTTGTGCCTAATTAATAATGCACATAATCTAAGATCTGACCCGGTCTGTGAGGTCCCTCCTTTCTGCAAGGAGCTACTGAAGAAAGGTAGCGAATTTGGCTATGGGCTGTTACATAGGTACGTATTTATTGACAACTTGCTATTTATTGATTTAAATAATACTTTTACAAAAAAATACTACCGACTTTCAAATAAGAAAACTACAAAGTGAAAAATATTTTTTTTTTTTGAAGTCGGTGTGTTTCGTAGGTACCATTTTTTTGCGTTATGGACACCGACTTCCAAAAATAACTTTATTTTTCACTTTGTAGTTTTCTTATTTGGAAGTCGGTAGGTACTATTTTTTATATAAAGTTTTTTTATTTTACACTTTTTAGTTGTACCTACCTAATAGGCAAGTTGTTCAGTAAGTTTCCTATAACGCCTGAATAGATTACCCGAATATCATGAAACTTGAACAAAACCGATCAAATGAGAGATCTGCTTACCCCTTAAGAGCGTACTGGCATGATGTTATGTTATGAAATGGTATAAACAATAAACAGACATGCGATTGCAGCAGTCCCGAAAGATTATTTATTGAAGAGTTATGTTGTATATCTTCGAAGTTCTTCATCAGATCTTCACCAAATTAAAATGGCACCAATTTCGGAACATACTCTTTCAAACAAAAAAAAAAGAATTATTAAAATCGGTGAACAATTGACGGAGATATCGATGAAAATACAAAAAAAAAACCTAAAAGAAGTCGAACATAGAACCTCCTCCTTTTTCGAAAGTCGGTTAAAAAGTGGCCGTGGCGTTTCTTGCGCATTCTACACCATAGAGATCATTGTGCTAAAAAATAATTGTAATTTTCTAGGCTTTTATTATTGATCGTGGCCCGTTTTTCTCGCCAATGTGTCATGCTCTCAAAAAATATGGACAAATATACAACGGATACTTATTGTATGATGGCTTTCAACGAGGCGGAGTACATTTCCACGTATAGCTTCGGAGTACCTGACCTCATCTTTGAACAGAGTAAGTGAACTATGGTCTTAGACACGCAGTATTAGGTGTTCCGCTTGGCTTGGGATGTGAACTCATCTTCTACAGAACATACACATGTCTTTTATAATCTTACTAAAGCTTCGGTCACACGAGATGGGTTTATTGCTGCTGGTTAGTTTGCTGGAGGTAAATTCGCTTGGTGGTAGATGGGACACACTACCAGCTGCGACGAGGCGCTTCGTATAACGTGTGAGAATTTGGTAATTAAAAATGTCAATTAAAATACTTTAATCTGTTTCAGTGGCACTTTGCGGCCAGTTAGGTCACGCTCAGTTTTTCCGAAACTACTGGCTCAAAAGTCTCCTCCAATACCAAACTACAGAAGGTTGCTTCTCAAGGAAGTTTGTAACTGGAGATTTCAATGAGAATTTATTGAAAGAGGGAAAAGACGATACTTGGCAAGTGAGTCGCACAAACTTTATAATGAATGGACAGTGCGACGCACACTTCACGGCTGTAGCTGTTGCATCACTATCCAATGCCCTCAGATATATATTAGAAACTTATTATTGAAACTTATGGCGTGTTTCTTTTAGTTACCATTATCAGAAACGATCTACAGTCGTGTTAATCATAAACATAAAACGCTAATCAAATACCTAATTGATTTTAATTCAAGCTCATAATTTAATGTGCGTGTGAAAGGGGCACTATGCTAAAACTCTTTGTAAGTGTGCTTAGGATTTAGTGAGCATATCCGAAGAATTGTGAAAGTTGGCATCAGATTTTGTGAAAGTCAAATAAGCGAGGTATGAACTGTAAAGTTGGGCCCTCAATTCTCACATAGATGATTGGGGGCCCAACTGTACCGGATAAACTATGGACGCTACAGAAAAAGTCTTTATGCCAAAATCTAAGCTAATGTCAATCACTACATCTTAAGCATATTTTCAAAGTGTTTGAAAAAGTGGCCCTCACAGCACATGTACAACAGAATAAATAATAGTACAAGTACAGAAGAGTCACTTCAAGCAACAATTTATTGAAATATAGACTCCTGCTAGTAAGCAACAAAGTTCAATTCAGCATAAGCGCTCAGTGCCTAACGTGATATTCACCTAAACGTTGCCGCTATCTTCTAACGCGTATCTCCGTCGCTATCTGGCGCGGTTTGGCTTGTAGGGGTTGTCGACTTGCCGCTTTCGCTTACGACATAGAATTAATAACGTGGCTAAAGTGCGAGCCGAGCGGTAAGCGGCAACATAATGCGATACTCCGTCCCAGGAGGAGCGCCGGCCGTGAGTACCTAAACTGCGGACTTAGACCCCCCTGCATGTACATCATAATTTATTTAAGTACCTTTGCATGCTCAATTCTGTGAAAATTGATAGTTTCCCTTTCAAGTGCAACGGCCGTAAGATATTCTAACAAAATAGAAAGTTTAATATTATTTTGTCTTTATTTTCGCATTTTTATCTCTAGATAAAAACAGTAGCACTGAAGTGGGCACATGAAGCCAGTTCTCATTCAAATTTAGAAGCTAATACATCTTTGCGGTTAAAATCAATGACAATCCCGTTACGATGATCAAGTTAAAATTGATAGCGTCGCTGTATGTGCTCGGCAACTAGTAATCCATTTGCCAAGCATTTCCTGGCATCTGATTAAGCTGGAACTTGGCGTACTCATGTTACTAGGAAACATTGAAATAATATAACAGGTACTATGGAGCTGGTCTCATGATGAAGCCGGAAGGTGGCCGTACCAATTCCACAACTAGACAAGATATTACCATCGTCTTAGGGCTCATTGGATGATATCTTGTCGTTTAAAAAGCTTGTTTTTAAAACAAATTTTTACTTGATACCTACTTGTTCCAATTATATTTGGCACTAGCTGTGCCCACGGCTTCGCTCATTTCACTGTTAACTTTAATAATGTACAAATCAGTTGATAAAATGAGACAACAAATCCAAAAATCTCAGACATTTGCCTAGTATCTCCTATGGATTCCGAATTCCCCGTACTGAACCAATCAAGTAAAGCAATCATTTATAGATAACTCGACTTCTAGGCGGCGTATCAAAATAAAACATGTACTTACCATATTTTAAGTTAGGCCAGCAATAATACAACAATAGACTACTATTTATATACTAGAATACAACTGTGAAAACCGCATCCGATTTCGTGCAGTTGTTTTTGCGTTCTCCGTGAGACTAAACAGATCAAAAATATTATTTTTGGCTTTTATTGCTGATATAAAGACCACCCGTACAAAATTATCTTAAATATCTTCAAAACACAGACATTACCGAGTTACAATTTTACTATATGTACAGAAGAAGATGCGAATTGTTTTCAGTGATTAATGAGAAGAGATCATTCATGATTTACCAGCGGAAAAGGATTTTGACTATTATTTATTCCAACGCCTTTATTAGATACTAGCTGACCCCCGCGGCTTCGCTCCCGTCATCTGCCTACTTACCCTACCTGCCTACTCTGCCTATCCCCCTATCCTGCCTACCCTGCCTGCCCTGCCTGCCCTACCTGCCCTGCCTGCCCTGCCTACTCTGCACTGCCACGGGGAGATAGTGCAGTTATGTCGGACTCTAACCCACTAAAACTACACGGTGGCCTCCAGTGCCGCTTATGGCGGGAACACGGGCACGCGTTAGCGATCACCGCGAACCCGCCGCGGCTGTCCGTCACCGGACAGCCGCGGCGGGTTCGCGGTGAGTAAACTCCTCGGGGGAGTACCCCCCATCACCGGCGCACATGAACACACTGCACGCTGCGACCACCCCAGGGACGAAATCAGCACATGGAGGCCAGACGACCCCGTGTATGGCACCCTTGGTACCACTGTGACGGGTCGAGGTCAATGGCCCCGCCACCTACCATTTTCCAGTTGTTTAGGGAGAGCGGCTAACGCTATACCGACACTCCTCTTCCCCTGCGGCCCGACTGCGTCCGCCATCAGACGGTGGCGACCCCGTCTAGGCCGCGGAAGGTAGGGAGAGCGGCACACCGCAATACCGGCACTCCTCTCCCGCCGCGGCCTCCAACCCTCAGCCGCGATATCGTATGGGACCTAGGAATCTCCATAAGACATCTCGGCCCGCCTCAGTTGCGATTTCGCCTGTTACCAAGCGGCACCGCAACCTACTAATTGGCCGCTACGTCGTCGGCTTAATCGGCAAAAGCCCTGACGAGCGGCCCCTCCTTGGGTTTCTCTTCGCTTCACCGTGGGTGACCAAGCCACGGTTACTGAGCACCCCCGCCTCGACAAAGCGGGAACCCACCGGTACCCTGTCTACCCTACCTACCTAATAGATTTCTCAGCGCACGCCAAATAACGAATTTTATAGGCAACATTTTGCTACCTTGGGTTACATTATTGCAATTTGCATAAGGATTTCTAATTTTACACTCAGGAATAATGTAGCTTTCTACTGGTGAAAGAATTTTAAAATTCGGTTCAGTAGATCCAGAGATTACCCCATACAACGTCACAAACTCACAAACTTTACCTCTTTATAATATTAATAAGTATCGATTTTATGAGACTTTTGTGGATTTGAACATGGAATTTGGGATGTTTATGATAGCAGGTAAGTTTGTGGATAATTGAAAAATAAATTGTAGTTCTAAAAACTAAAAAACACGCTATAATGGTAAATTGAACTAAAAAGTCGCTAATCCTGAAGATCTTGGTAAGGCTAATGGAACAAACTATTTAAAAGCGCACGGTAGAATCAACTTTCATTACTTGTAAATTTGAACCAAGTTGAATAAACATATTTGACTTTGGCTTTGACTTTGACTAAATTATTGCATTGTCATCGGTCCTTGATATGTGTGCAAAGTTTCAAATCAATCCTACGTTTTGAAGGGGGTGAAAATCACCTTCAAAGATTCCGTTACATTGATACTTAGATACATACCAATTTAAGCTAATAAAAGCGTGTTAATAATTTGAGTTGGAGTGAATGTTTGTTACTCATATCGAGTGTTATCTGTCTCCATAATGATCCATGAAAATAATCATGTACATTATGAACATTATTCCTTGCTGATTGCGCGTGTATAGTGAGTCTGGCTATAAAGGGTATTTCAGAATATATTTCGTTTTTGAAACTTTAAAAATCAATATAATTTGTACACACTCGTTTTATTTACTGTTAAATAAAAAAATTGTTTTTGAATATTGTTTATGCAAAACAATAGATGATGGGTCTGTTATACGCAGTGCGATGATAAAAGTTCCTAAATAAGGATAATCTTCTCTTGTGGGTAATTAATATCGTATCCTGCATGTCGTGGGGGTTGATGAAAAATGATATCATGATTTACCCTGCATTTCCCGACATTTTCAAGATTGGTTTCAGCAATTATTGCCCAGCAGCAGTTGCCATAGGTAATAGAGCAATTAATTGGAGACTGGACTGGAAATAAAAAAAAATGCTTACAATAATTCGGTAATATTGTCGGTACAGTAAATTTCATACAAAATGCATGGAAATTAAGCGCAATTTGATCAGACGCGGGCGGCGAAATGGCGCGACATAACCACGTCCGAACAACGACATACCGTGTGACCTGAATTGCGCTTTGTTTCCATGCATTTTGTATAAAATTTGAATGGAATAGGAAACCGCCCGTGTCATGTCCATGCCCGACGCCATTTCGATGTGGCCTGCGCCCTGTGCATATATCTTATTAAACAACGCATATTAACTAACAACACAAAATACATAAGTGCATCATGGAACAATGGACAACAAATAACAGATACTCGTAATAAGTAGGTGCAGTAAGCCGCATGTGAATAATCACAAAATCACTAGTTAAGCTGGCCTCTACTTCATAATGGAAATGGGCTATAGGTAGCACGCCTCCAGGGCCAGAGATGGACTAAAAGAGTGACAACAGGAAGGGCCCACAAGGAAAACCAAAGAAGGGAAGACCTTATACTAGATGGTACGAAGATATGAAGAAAATAGGAGGTTCAAACCAGGTTAGTAGCCCAAACTAGATAAGATTGTTAAGCGTTGGAGGAGGTCTTCACCTGTGACGAGGTTTCTTGCTAGTGGAAATAATACCCAAACAAATTTCAACTAGAAAAATAATATCACCAAAAATTACAATAAAAATAAAACACTATTTTTGTTTGTGTAACTTGCAGGAAATGAATGACCCTTTTGTTTTATTTTATTAACCCACTTTCGAAAAAGGAGGAGGTTCTATGTTCGACTTCTTGTATGTTTTTTTTTATGTATGTTCACCGATATCCGTCAATTGTGAACCGATTTAAAAAATTCTTTTTTTGTTTGAAAGAGTTCGAAGAGTTTCGAAATTGTTCCCATTTTAATTTGGTGAAGATATGATGAAGAACTTCGAAGATATACAACAGAACTTCAATAAACAACGGCAAATCTCTCGGGACTGCTGCAATCGCATGACTGTTTATTGTTTATACCATTTCATAACATAACATGACGCCAGTACGCTCTTAAGGGGTAAGCAGATCTCTCATTTGATCGGTTTTGTTCAAGTTTCATGATATTCGGGTAATCTATTCTGGCGTTATAGGAAACTTACTAAACAACTTGCCTACTAGGTAGGTACAACTAAAAAGTGAAAAATAAAAAATCTTTTTTACAAAAAATACTACCGACTTCCAAATAAGAAAACTACAAAGTGAAAAATAACAAGGAAGTCGGTGTCCATATCGCAAACAAATGGTACCTACGAAAGATACCAACTTCCAAAAATAAAGTTATTTTTTACTTTGTAGTTTTCTTATTTGGAAGTCGGTAGTATATTTTGTAAAAAAGATTTTTTTATAGTCGCTAAGATTAGCGTGAGCCCTACTATAGCGAGAACATTGCCGAATTATTGCAAGCAATTTTTGGAATTTTCCAGTCTCCAATTAATTGCTCTATTACCCACTGCTGCCGGGCAATAATTGCTGAAACCAATTTTGAAATTGTCGGGCAATGCAGGATACACTAGTTAGAGCCATCCACCAGCCCGGTGGCAGTTGGGAATAAAGGAAGGTGGCAGATAACACTAAATAAGTGCCATTGACCACCGGGGTGGCAAACGCCACAAGTTAGTGCCATCCACCACCCCGGTGGCAGGTGGGACTAAAGGAAGGTGGCAGATGACATAAGTGCCATCGACCACCGGGGTGGAAAGTTCGAAGGTGGCAGATGGGAATAAACCCAAAAATCTGCAGGTAAATTTGTTCTTAAAAATAAATGAAATAAGCCTTTATTGCTGTTACAATATAATTAATACAACTTAGATTAATCAATGACGATCGGTGTTATTTTCCACAGCTTGTCCTTCGACAAAGGCCTCCTCTAAGAGCCTCCACTTCTCTCTATCTTTAGCTATTCTCATCCATTCTGGACCGGCCACACGCTTAAGTTCATCTTCCCAACGCTTTGTTTGTCGGCCTTTATTTCTCTTTCCGTCCGGAGGGTACCATTCAGTTATTCTTTTTGTCCATTTATCTGATTTTTAGGGTTCCGAAGTCAACAAGACTGTGAAAGAGAATCTAAGTACTAGAAAGCTATAATTTGGCATGGATAAACATATTAATAATTCCGACAAAGTGGTACAATAAAAACATAAAAAAAAAAATTGTTGGGTTTCCTCCTATAGACGTAAAGTGGGGATGTTTTTTTTCTTATACATCCCATGGTATGGGATATCGTTGGATAGGTCATTCAAAAATATTACGGACTAGCTGTGCCCGCGGCTTCGCTCCCGTCATCTGCCTGCCAACCCTACCATACTTACCAGCCTGCCTGCCTACTCCACATACTCAAAAAAACTTTTTACAAAAAAATACTACCGACTTCCAAATAAAACTACAAAGTTAAAAATAACTTTATTTTTGGAATTCGGTGTCCATAACGCAATAAATTGGTACCTACGAAAGACACCGACTTCCAAAAATAAAGTAATTTTTCACTTTGTAGTTTTATTTGGAAGTCGGTAGTATTTTTTTGTAAAAGTTTTTTTTATTTTTCACTTTTTAGATGTACCTACCTAGGTTAGGTTAGGTTAGGTTAAAACGGGCTGTTTTCCGCAACTCCACGACTAAGCGCGTATTTTGCGTATTGTACCTACCTAATAGGCAAGTTGTTTAGTAAGTTACCTACTCGTATAACGCCAGAATATATTACCCAAATATCATGAAACTTGAACATAACCGGTGAAATGACAGATCTGCGTACCCCTTAAGAGCGTACTGGCGTGATGTTATGTTATGAAATGGTATAAACAACAAACAGACATGCGATTGCAGCAATTCCGAGAGATTTGCCGTTATTTATTGAAGAGTTCTGTTGTATATCTTCGAATTGGTTCGTCAGTCCTACACCAAAATTAAAATGGGACCAATTTCGGAACATACTCTTTCAAACAAAAAAAGATTTTTTGAAATCGGTCTACAACTGACGGAGATATCGGTGAACATACACAAAAAAAAAAAACATACATAATGTCGAACATGTGACCTCCTCCTATTTGAGAAGTCGGTTAAAAAATATATATAATACATACAATTTTTTTTTTCTAGGGTCATTCTTTCGCGGAAAATCTTAACACCGCGATTCAGAAAATGACTTTAAATGCACAACGCCATCTATCGAATAGCGAGTTCAACTGTTCGAGTATCTGAATTGTGTGAGCTGTGATAATTTTACTTCTTGAACACTTTAAATTCATCTAACTTTTGATAGAGTGAACCGATTGCGATGAAACAAAAACTAAGTAATTCTTAAAGATTCGCACAATTTTTATGTATAAAAGTTATCTACATTGGTTTCGTACATTTCACGTGATGCGTGCACAAATAAACAGACAAACAGACAAACAGATAAACAGACAAACAGACAAACAGACAAAAATTCCAAAAATGCTAGAAATGGGTTCTGTTGGTTATCCTTTAACACGCTGGCTATTTTTTTTGGAATTTTTTTCGATGTACAAAAAATATTTTTCTACAGATTTATTATATGTATAATAATAATAATAATAACAGACAAACAGACAAACAGATAAACAGACAAACAGACAAACAGACAAACAGACAAAAATTCCAAAAATGCTAGAAATGGGTTCTGTTGGTTATCCTTTAACACGCTGGCTATTTTTTTTGGAATTTTTTTCGATGTACAAAAAATATTTTTCTACAGATTTATTATATGTATTGATATTGATTGATTGATTTGTTAAAAAGTTTTTTTCGATTCAGAGATCCGTTTGCGTAAAATTAAGCAATTCTTGGCTATGTGAAAAAAATTCACGGCAGTAGTAAATATAACGAAATTAAAAGGAAAACTTTTACAGATAAGTAGGCTTTACAAGTTTACGAGTTATAGTCGACCAACTTATAAAATGTAGATACTTGGAACCGTAAAAATGTTGTACAAATGCCATTGAAAAATTACTTAAATAACGTAATATTACTTAACTTAGTAAGCTGTGTAAAACAGAGTAAATATATGCTTATGATCCATGTAAAAATATACAAAAATAAAATCATAACAGGCTGTACAAGTTTACGAGTAATAGTCGACCAACTTATAAAATTTACTTGGCACACTAAAATTTTGCTACAAATGCCATTGAAAAAATACTTAAATAAAGTTGTTAGCTGTGTAAAACAGATAGTAAATATATGCTTATGAACCATGTACAAATCTACAAAAATAAAATACAATGATTTCTAAATGAATAATGTTTTTTAAGCTCGAATAACGCATTGGAGTGGCTGGAGTCCTTGGCAGTACCGGTGCGTAGTCTATACGGTGCATGCGCGCGGGGGTGTCTATTTTGTATTAGTGCAGAAGTATTTTCAATGTTTTGTAATCTAAAGTCAAATTAGATTCGATTGTCAAGCAAATTACTTATTTTCTTTTGTCGATATCCATCTATAAAGTCAATATTCGACCCGACTACATCACTTATTGAGTAGCTTAAAACTTTCCAGACCGAAATAATGAATACCGCAGATTAGAGTAGACATACGAAATTTTTCAAATGCCGAAAGAGAAATAAACAAGGAGCGTGCGCGCAGGCATCCAGGAACGAACCATACCATTCCCCGTGGCTCTAACGCGCGCTCGTAACGGCTCCTTTCGCATTTTGCACCCGCGGTGGTACTCAAATAGATAATATTTTTCTAACTTCAGTTGCGAAGTTGGATTTTATAACTCCTTCTTCAGTTACCAGTTAGACCGTTGTGTGCCGCTTAAACCGCTTTAATGTTTATGTAACAACAACAAACCCCTCTTCTTAGTCCGCATTATTATGCAACTTCGGAACCCTATTACTGCCAGTGGCCCGACACGCACTTGGCCGGTTCTTTTTAGGGTTCCGTACCCAAAGGGTAAAAACGGGACCCTATTACTAAGACTTCACGATCCGTCTGTCTGTCTGTCGGTCCGTCTGTCACCAGGCTGTAACTATCTCATGAACCGCGATAGCTAGACAGTTGAAATTTTCACAGATGATGTATTTCTATTGCCGCTATAACAACAAATACTAAAACAGAATAAAATTAATATTTAAGGAGAGCTCCCATACAACAAACATGTTTTTTTACCGTTTTTTGCACGATATTATTAACGGCAACAGGTAGACGCTTGAAATATTCACAGAATATTTAGTTGTATATTCACTTCAAAAAATAATAATTATTAAATTAAAATAAAAAAATTAAGGGGGACTCCCATACAACAAAACTTGTTTTTTTTTTGCCGTTTTTTGCGATAATGGTGCGGAAGCCTTCGTGCGCGAGTCCGACTCGCACTTGGCCAGTTTTTTATTTCTCGTAGGGCATATGAAAATTTTGAAATTTTCGATTCGACTTCTTATTTCGAAGTTTTTGTAAAGGGGTATGGGCTAACTATAGGTAATACGAGTATATGTTAAAATATATCTCGCGAACCCACTCGTGTAAAAAAAAACTTTCAAGAGTCAAGACTATAATTAATAAAAATTAATTAATATGTTTTTTTTTAAACATAGCACTCATCCGTTATAGGGACAAATTACATACTGATCGAAAGTATAAAGCCTATAGAATATGCAACGTTAGATTGTCTATTTTTTTCCCGTCAGAACTGTTGGGTTGGCAGGTATAAACAGGTAAGTATAGTATTTTATACCATTCCCCCTCTAAAATAGTACATTATGGTACAAGTGTGCAATGTTGGTGATAACCGCTGAGGCGCCATTGAGACCCGAGCCGTAGGTGAGGGTTAGTGTTTTAGCCACGTACAAAATAGGGCATTTCAATTTTTCTTTATTACAGAGCAAATAATATTTATATTTGAGTGAAAGTTTTATTTATTAAGCAAGTTGTAATTATCTATTTAAATACGAAGTTGCATGAAATGAGCAAGCAATAGGTATATTAATTTATTTGTACTATTGAGCACAATCTTTTGAGTATCGAAACTTTTTGAAGAACAAAGCAACTTAACCAATAAATTTAAAATTAAAACTCTATAACTCACTTGTGAATAATAGCAATGAAAAAGTCACAGTTTGATAACAGGTATCATTATGTGCCTAATTGCGGTGAAATTAGAGCCACTTTATGAGGAAGTGTGTTGAAAAGTTTATTTTATTCACTAAAAACAGTGAATAAAAAACATTTTCAACACACTTGCTCATAAAGTGGCTCTAATTTCACCGCAATTAGACATATAATGATACCTGTAATCAAACTGTGACTTTTTCATTCCTATTATTCACAAGTGAGTTATAGTTTTGTTTTTAATGGTTTCCTGCCTTCATTTTAAATACTTTTAAATCAAACTAATTTTAAAAGTGTCACAAATCAATTCAATCAAAATTAATAAAATAAGTCATTAATTCTAATCCAGTTAAAATTGAAGTATTTTCAATATAATAAAATATAACACTGTTATTCAAATAAAAGTGTCCCAATCGACATTAATCCCTTTCTATTCCTGTCATGGAAGTAGTACTTACTATATCCATAACATGATATGGATAGTAATTACTATTTCCATGATATCCATTGAATACATAAAATGTGGCATAGCTTCTAGTCAAACAATTCAGCAAAATGCTAGAACCTAACACATTGCTTGCTCATTTCATGCAACTTCGTATTCAACTAGATAATTTCAACTTGTACGTGTTTATTAAATAAAACTTGCCCTCAAATATAACTTTTGTTTCTCTGCAATAAAGAAAACTTGAAATTCCCCATTTTGTACGTGGCTAAAACGCTATCCGCGAAAAGCTAAAAAAAAAGTAACCTCATTCGTTTTAGTCTATGGCCGATCGCCATTGTTAGAAGCGCGCCCATAGGAAAACTGATTAATTTACCCCGCCATTGCGAAAAATTTTTCACAACTCGTTTTCACTGTTGAAAATGATTTTTTAGTATTATTTTCTTCGCAAGTGTGTTGAAAAACGTCGTATGATACACGTGTGTATTGATGATTACCGTCCTCGGCTCTCTTAAGACCCTCACCTAAAGGCTCGGGTCTCAATGGCGCCTCAGCGGTAATCACCAACATTGCACACTTGTACCATAATGTACTATTTTGCTTTGGTGTTTGGATTTAGAATACACCAATTTATATTCGACGTCCATCTCATTGCTATACAAGCTCCTTGCGCTTAAAATACTCGATACAAACTCCTTGTGCAAAGAATATTCGACTTTCAAACTTCTTCATCGATTTAATTTTCAGTTTGTTAATATTTAGGATTTCAATAATGATTTTCATGATTTTGATTTTAGTCTGGGATGTTTAGTGAATACTTATTTGTATTGTAATTCTAATACTAATTGCATTGGTGTTTAATTAATTATAAGTATGTAACGTAACGGAGGTGGTCACTGGCCCCTGAAACACAGATGCTGTTACCTAGCTCAGCTTCAATTTACAAAAAATGTGAAACCCTGAGTTTTAACATTTACATTCTATCAACTGAATCACGACCGTAGGGAGTAGACCGTAGGGAGTTTTACAAAAAATGTGAAACCCTGAGTTTTAACATTTACATTCTATCAACTGAATCACTCCCTACGGTCGTGATTCAGTTGATAGAATCCTTCACTTGTTCGTGATTCATCTATGGCCCTCGCTTTAAAACCGTCCTTTATTCACTAGTTGCATCATCATCATCTGCCTAGCCTTTTCCTAACTATATTGGGGTCGGCTTCCAGTCTTACCGGATTCAGCTAAGTACCAGTGTTTTACATGGAGCGACTGCCTATCTGACCTCCACAACCCAGTAACTGGGTAACACGGTACCTCTTGGCAAGACTGGTGTCAGATCTCAAGCTTCTGACTACCCGTAACGACTGCCAAAGATCTTCAAATGACAGCCGGGACCAACGGCTTAACGTGCTTTCCGAGGCACGGAGGAAACTCGGTATGTTGAAATGGTCACCCATCCACGGACCGACCTCGTCAAGAGTTGCTTAACCTTGATGATCGACCCATAGTTGCATAATATACTATTAGCAATGTTAATGTCACACCAATGACAACCCCACTTCCACCACACAGTTACTGTCCATACCAGGGTTGCCTGGAAGAGATCGCGGAATGCGATAAGGCCGCCCATTGTATTTGTTTTAATTTTAAGTTTCTTTTTTACCCGGCTGCAAGGAAAGGGTTATTATAATTGTATTTTAAGGTGTACAATAAAGCATATAATAAATAAATAAGTAAATACTAGTAATTTGCGCTCACATGTTTAATAAATAAACCTTATTAGGCCATAAGAAATCGACACAAAAAATGCTAAAATCGCAAATCGTGCTGTAGTTCTGATTTATTTGTGTGTTGTTAGGCCAGTTAGGGTAGCGTGAATCTTAATCTAATAACTACGTGCCTTCGACCGTATACAAATAAATCAGTATTTTAACAGAAAAAATAAAATTCTAGGACGAAAATAAAAATGAATAACAATAAAAACCTTTCATCTCTTTCAGTGGCTCTTTGCGGCCTGTTAGGCCACGCTCAGTTTTTCTGAAACTATTAGCTCAAAAGTCTCCTCTCATCGTGCCTACATTAAAACTACCGGCAATAAAATTATAGTCTGCGCCAATTTCACCAAACTCTGACAGATTTTTTGCGGTAGCATTTGGAAGTTGAGACGGCCTGTTTAGTACGTAGCAGTACATAGGGCCAAACGTGCTGAACAGCAGCCGTATTGCGTAAGTGAATACGGCAACGCAAAGAGTTTGACCGCTATCCAATCGAAGAAATCGAGCAATCACATGCGAGATGGATGACGCGATGTGGGTCCGTCTGTGTGATTGGTCGATTGGATAGCATTTTAAGACTAATGGAGTTTTGAAACTAGCTCTAAAAATCATGTTACTCATAAAAATAAAACGCTAATCAAATAATACCTAATTGATTTTAGTTTATGCTCATAATTTATAGCAACCTATGCACGCACAGTTCTGTGAAAATAAATTATATTTTTTTTTTCTTTCAAGTGGCCGTAAGATGTTATTTTGTCTTTATTTGCCCATTTGTATCACTAGATAAAAACAGTAGCACTAAAGTGATATGCGGCCAGTTCTCATTCGAATTTTATAGTTAAAACATCTTCGCGGTTAAAATCAATGACAATCCCGTCACGATGAACAAGTTAAAATTGATAGCATCGCTGTGTCCGTGTGTATTAATTTCTATTTTTCCGATAATTTTTTCCATGAGAATTATTGCCAGAGATAAATACGAAAAGATCATTCATGATTTACCAGCGGAAAAGGATTTTGACCATTATTTAAAGGCGTTGGAAAACGCCGTAGATTTTTGTGTCAGACATAAGCTTTATGTGGATTTAAACATGGAATTTGGGATGTTTATGATAGCAGGTAAGTTTGTGCATTTGTATTCAAAACTGTTTTAACACGAGAAAGAAACGAATGTGCCAAATGTCAACTCAATCGGCCACTGGGAAGTGGGTCTAACTTGCAAGACTTTATCACAGACACCGGGACAGGTAAAACTAAATAAAGCCTAGTGTATACGGGTACAGCTTATCGGTAGAGTACTAGCTGTGCTACTAACGTAAACAGCATTGGGAGAGTAGAATAGTGCTAAAACTTGAAAGAGTAGAGTGACTAGCCCCACGGGCGTGTGCTTTTGTTAACCGTCGTAATTGTGTATATCTCTTTACTAGCAGGTTGCTGTAAGAGAACCCAATTATGGGTTAAGCTCACCTTTGTACATAAATTGTCCTTCTGTATTTGTATATGTTTGTTTTGTGTACAATAAAGAATATGAAGCGGGTAAACTGCTCTACCACTTGTCTTACCCCACCACGGCACCCATTCTACCACCTACACTAATTACTCTAATAATAAAATATAAATTTACGTGTAGTTAGTTACTCTACTGGATCTGGTAGAGAACTTAGAATTGGTAGAGTATACGGATATTTGACGCTAGCGTTAACTCTATCCGTGAACCAGGCTTAAAACATTGTAAAAAATCATTTGAGTTTGAGTGAACGACAGTTTGTTAAACGTATCGAGTGTTATCTGTCCGCTTAGTGATCCATGAAATCAATCATGTGCGAGTACATTATGAACCTTATATTATTCATTGCTGAATGCGCGTGTAGAGACTTCGAGAGTCTAGTTGTGAAATCTGACCCGAATCCGAAGATGCATAGTGATAGCACAGACAGAGTAGGACCTCATCTCCACAAACAAATAGAACAGTCGGTAATAGCTGTTACCTGAACCACTCTGCCGTTAGCTGCCCAATAAAATTAAAAGTTAGACGAATTTGAACATGAATTTAGCAGTAGATAAGTGTTATTCAAAACGTATGAGCTTATCGAACTAGAACGACTTGTATAACGTAGGCAAATATTATAGAAAACAGTTATGCCAATTTGATCTTTAAACATGTAACGTTAGGATAGGTAAGCGTTTGAATACTGTTTTTTCACCATGATGGGCTTGTTAATTTCAACAATATTTGTTAAGTCGATTTGGTCGAGTGGTCGCATCAGTGAACTTATGTTAACATGGTTGCGAGTTCAAAACTAACCTTCCACTTTGCTTTAAGTTTACAGTAATGTTTTTTGAATTCAAAATACTATTTATAATATTGAATGAAAATAGTTAATTTAAATGAACTATTTAAATACAAGTAACAACAGAAATGAAAAACAATAATGAAATAGCGATTTTATTTAATATACATATTTAATAATTACTTACTTATTAAACCTAAACATATAAAATAAGTTAGTATATTAAACTACTTAAGTTTGAATTTCTTTAACTCAATTTGTTAAAGTGACAAATAAAACAGTTTCTTCGTTTCAATACTGACTATGAAATACCTATTTTCATTTTAAAAGTAGGTAAGTAATCTGGTATATATTTTACAAAGTGCTTAATGAAGTGAATCAACATATTATATGTTTAGAAATATGTAATATTTATATTTTATAAGAATAACATCACTATGTTAACTGTCTTACCTACTTATAAAATATAAGTGATAGTGACTTTGATGTTTTTCCTCCTTTATAGATTTTTTATCAGTATTTTAGTTTTAAATGTGGTTATGATCGTAAAAAGACCTGCTTATTCATTGTATGAAACTCTTTCTTAAACATTATGATAACAAAGTTTATTTAGAAATTCAATATGCTATGTGCAATTTAATAGTAACAAATAGCTGCGTACCTGTATTTAAGTCCCTAAAATTAGTAACACGATCCCTTTATATTTTCGAGGTGGCTGTTTTAGTTAAGGTTACACTAGTCAACGGCACGAACTATTTTGTGCGCGGGGTTAAAATGCATTTTATATCAACAGACAACACGTGCGGAAAAGTTAGATGCTGTGATGAGCAGTAGGAAGCTAGTTCGCGTACGAATACATATTTTTGCAATTTTTTTGCGAAATGCATAATGATTTAGGACGAAACCGAGCGCGCGAAATTTTATAAACAGACCTTTGGCTGTCTAGATATCATGAAAAAACTACGTAATCTATCTGTTCAAAATAAAATTATTTGCATTGTTGAACTACTAATCTATCCCTGTATGGAGGCCGTTTTGCAATTTTCCGTATTTATTTGCGCCCAAAAATGCGTTAAAATTAGTGTCGAAATGTGGAAGTTTCGACGCTCATAACTTTCAAATATTTTCTATTTTTACTTTTTTGCTTCCACTCAGGGCTAGATAATGATGAGACAAATTGATATCACTTTTTATTTTGAACGTACATCGTCAAACAGTGGAATAATCCCCAAACTACGTTTGTATGGAAGAATTTTTGACTAGTGTAACCTTAAATCAAATATGCATCTATTTAATAAAGTGTCCGAAACTAGAAACCGGCCAATCAGGAGACAGTACAAAAATTTGCTAATTGTTGGTGGCCCTATTAAAGAAAAATATTATATGTATGGGCCCGATAATATTTAATAAAATACCCGATGTAATAAAAAATTAGACATTTCTACTTTTCAAAAAGAAATTGACATATCTATTCATTAATAAATGTTATTACTCAATTAGCGAATTTCTGACCGATAAGAATTTAAATTGATAACATGACTTCTCTGTTTTCCTGACTTGTACTTAATAATTTTATTTTTTATTCGACTGTATTGACTGGAACTTGACGAATTTGTAATCCCTTTTTATTAAAATTGACATTGTATATTGCATTGCCTATTTCAAATTATTTACAGAAATGATCTTGACATGGTAAATTTGTATTTGATTTAATTGAAAGTTTTAATGATTTATATTAAATGGGACTTTATTAAAGCTAAAACTGTTTGCATGCCTTACTTAAGGTAGTTAGTATAAGGATCATTACATTAAAACTTAACATCTGTAACTTATACCTACGTTCTGTGCAAATAAAGAACTATTCTATTCTATTCTAGTCATAAGTAGTTTAATATACTAACTTATTTTATATGTTTAGCTTTAAATATATGAAAAGTAATTATTAAATATGTATATTAAATAAAATCGTTATCTCATTATTGTTTTTCATTTCTGTTGTTATTTGTATTTAAATAGTTCATTTAAATTAACTATTTTCATTTAATATTATACTTATGATAAGTTTGAATTTCTTTAACTCAATTTGTTAAAGTGACAAATAAAACAGTTTCTTCGTTTCAATAGTGACTATGTAATACCAATTTTCATTTTAAAAGTAGGTAAGTAATCTGGTATATATATTAAAAATTGCTTAATAAAGTGAATCAACATGTTATATGTTTAGAAACATGTAATATTTCTATTTTATAACAATAACATCACCATATTTACTGTCTTATCTAGAAAGTATATAAGTGAAAATGGCACTAAATACTTTGATATTTTTCCTCCTTTATAGATTTTTATCACTATTTTAGTTTTAAACATGGTTATGATCATAAAAAGACCTGCTTATTAATTGTATGAAACTCTTCCTTAAACATTATGATAATAGTTTATTTACCACACACACTGACACGTAAGTGAAGCACCATCTCTTTCTATAATTTGTTGTAAGCAGCATCTAATATTTCCAAACTGACTGGTGACTATTAAATAAGCCACCAACTTCTATAAGTTCATCAGGTCCCATGGAAGATAGCCACTATCCAGCCCCAGTTCCCCAGAGTTATTCAACCACTGGTCGTTCGTCAGTAAACAATATGACTGTATATCTCTGAATCAACGAAATGAAACAGATGTCACTTAATGTTTAAGTATATAAAGAATATGTTTGCTTACGGCACGGCATGGTGAATAGCTATGTATAAAAACGAAGTATAAAACCTGAAAAATACACATATAAAAAAATTGGAAAAGATGTTTTTCGCAATTTAGCAAGCCAAGATAAAGATTGTGCGTAACTGTCTTTAGCTTCATTGTCACGGTTAATTTTTATTTTCCTACCCTTAACCTTAATGACATTTGACTACCAATTTTACAACGAATACACATAATTGTCTTTCATCTACCCACTTATTACAAGTTAGGCTAAAATATTACCAATTTAGATTTTTTTATTTGAAGAATGTGTCCGTCTGTAGTTATTTATATTAATGCAAGAAATACTTATTGCATAGATTCTAAATTGAAAGCAAAAAAATATATCCTCGACGCAGGATTTGAACTCGCATCTTGTTCGTCTCAGCCTTATACACGAACCACGAGACCAGATCTACTTGAATATAATAATTAAAATAAGCTATTAGTGGCAATGATATTAATTATATTACATTACTCTGTGATAAACTTTAATTCTTACAGAATAAAAATAAAAAGCCACACCGCACAAATAGTTATAAATATCCTACGCTAACGTTTTAAATATCAAGTTTGCGTATCTGTATTTATATTGTATTTGTTCATCGAGTAGCGCTAGTATAATAAGCTCATACAAATTAAATAATCCATAATGTTACAGGCAGAGGGTTCAAATTCGTGCGTTTTAGGATGTGTCAGGTAACAGCGATTACCGACTGTACATATATGGTGGGCACGACTACTTTGGATTGAAATTTTCGAACTCATATCGGATTCGGATCGGCAGGATGTCCAGTAGCTATATAAATGTAGATAGACTGACGTTCTTACACAGGCAACTAAGAGAGCCTGAATGTGAAAATCAGAAGAAATACTGTTTTGTGACGTAACTGGGGAGATGCCTATATAATGTACTTAAAAGTTTTCTTTGCAGCAAATTATATGGTTTTTCATCGTGAGGAAACCGGCATGTCCTAGAACCAAAAATTCGAAGACATGTGACATCCACCAACCCGCACTGGGCCCGCGTGGTGGATAACGGCCCATTCCCTCTCACAGAGAGGAGGCCTGTGTCCCAGCAGTGGAAACATTAATAGGCTGATGATGTGTGATGAGTGTGTGTGTGTGTACGATACCTGTGATGGTAGGTACCTATGATGTACCTAGTTTAATTTAAAATAACAAGAAATTTAATGAAACATATTTTTTTCAGTGAATTTAAAAAGCTACGTACAAGGGAAAGTATTTCACATACCTGCAAAAAAACGTTACCGATTGGAACAGATATTTTTGAAGGTTGATGTATTAGCTAACTATTTCCACTTAATGGTCCAGCATAAAAAAGCGGCAGAAAAAAAATTCAACCAGGATATGGCAAGTAAGATAATCATTTAACTAGAAAAGTAATATTTATTTTACAATAAGTTATAAAAATATATACATTGTACAAAATACTTCTAACTATAACTAGTTGGACGATTTCAGTCCAAACTAGTCTATCCTAGGCCAAATCGGTTTATTCTTCGCGTGTCAGGTAGTTTAGCAAAGGCAAATCTAGGTCGGCCTAAATATTTTGGGCTTCACTAGTTTGACCTAGGTTAAACTAGTTGAATAATTATAATTAGTATTGTAGTTGTGTTTCTGTAATTTATTTTTACCATCTGTATGTACATTATGGATGCAATAAATTTAATTTGAATTTGAACCATTGCATAAATAAAACTGAATGGGTGTCAACTCGACCCCGACAGCTCCTGAATGAATTAGTCCAAGATTGAGTGAAGCGAGCTCAGGAACTTAGGCCACCCCGACACGCACAGATTAGGTTCGAACGGAAAAACAGAGGTGATAATATTAGTTACTGACTTCACCCGCGGATTCGCTTTCAAGGTTTATCCAACAAAAACTTTTCCTAGATATACTCGTAACATATGGCACTCATCGATAGTGGCTGTATCAGTGAAAGAATTTTTGCAATCGGATAATAAATATATATGATAAATCCTAAACTTTGCCGCTTACAAAAACAATTTTATATCTTTATAAAATTCGTATAGAACTTCAGGTTAATATGGAGGTATCCAGAACTTCCATTGAAAAAGGGGGATCCTCCTCTTCCTATTGTTATGATCTCGCCAACGGCCCGGCGGACGGTTGTTGTCGGATTGTTGCATTAAAATCGCGCCGAAAACCCTGCTTACGTTGCGCGAACCTATATTTTGTGATTTAGTTCGTATGTGGCATCATAGATGTCGCTACAGATGATAGCCATGCGAACCAAAGGTCAATTAAACACTCTGTGATTGTTTTCAGTCACGAAAGTATTCTACAACGCCACTACGTGGCCAAGGCCTCCCGATAAGTTCAATATAGATTTGTTGAATCGAACGAGGATCTACAGTCCAACAAAGTTGAAGAAAATTTATGGAAAATGGAAGGACTATTACAACAACGTGAATGACTTCGATAGAATTAAACCAGCGCCTAAAGACTCGGGTAAATGTATTTTGTTATGCTGGGTACAGAATAACAAGCGAATGAACACTAGTGAATGCTCATCGCCGATGTCTCCGCAACCTTGTTCGGCGTTTGTCAGTAGGTACAGTCGAACGAACGCTAACAGACGGGAATGAATCCGTGAAGGCGAGCGTACTGTGATTTCCACTCGTTAGCATTCGTTTGCTCGTTCGCTGATTCTGAATCTGTGCCTAGCATTAATTCTGTAGAAATCCTACTTTCTAGAATGAATATACAAACTGTAAGTGTCAGTAGTGACACTTAAGGTTACACTAGTCAACGGCACGAACTATTTTGTGCACAGGGTTAAAATGCATTTTATATCAACCGACAACACGTGCGGAAGAGATTGATGCTGTGATGAGCAGTAGGAAGCTAGTTCGCGTACGAATACACATTTTTGCAAAGTTTTAGCGAAATGAATAATGATTTAGGACGAAACCGAGCGCGCGAAATTTTATAAACAGACCTTTGGGAGTCTGGATATCATGAAAAAACGACTAAACGTATCTGTTCATAATAAAATTATTTGCATTTTTGAACTAATAATCTATCCCTGTATGGAGGCCGTTTTGCAATTTTCCGTCTTCTTATGGTATTTATTTGCGACCAAAAATGCGTTAAAATTAGTGTCGAAATGTGGAACTTTCGACACTCATAACTTTCAAATATTTACTTTTTTGTTTCCATACAGGGCTAGATAATGATGAGAAAAATTGATATCACTTTTTATTTTGAACGTACATTGTCAAACAGTGGAATAATCCCTAGACTACGTTTGTATGGAAGAATTTTCGACTAGTGTAACCTTAAGCGACATATAGAAAAAAGCGCATCTGACCAAAACAAAAAACGAGTAAAAAAATAAGAATTATATTTCTTTCTTGACCTTTTTTTTCCTATTGTTAGATGCGCCTAGTTCACCTAAACTTCTGATCTCGTATAAGTTAATAACAAAATTTTCCCTAAAAGGTTAGATGTGCATGTGGGTATCAGTTATATAAAAATTAATTAGGTTAGAGATCTTAAACTTGCGAAGTTACCGTATGGCGTATTTTTAAGGAACTGAGTACCAATATTTGTCCATGTCATTTACTGCAGATGCATGCATAGAATTATTGGGCCAGACCCCACAGTCAAGTTTTCCGGCAGACTGTCTGACCTCCCTTCAATGTGCAAAGACGTTGCGAGAAGGCAATGAGTTCGGCTATGGTTTGTCACACAGGTACGTCTAATAGATATTATAATAATCGTTAATTTATCTCAATCTTCGGGAGAAGACTCTATCGTGGGTCTAAAATGTCCATAACCTCTTCTTCTCCTTCAATCAGACTCTAATTAATGACGATGACAGGTCTCTGGACCCATTTAAGCGAGCAATTTGTCTTCATCGACTCCAGTTCAAAGTTGCCATTCATCATCAATACTCAATTATAAATACATGTAAAAACGACCTTGAAGTGACTTGTCACTTTGTAAATGTTTAAATAATCATCCTCGCACCCTTATCTTCCTTCTTCTAGCCATGTCATCCTCCATGCCATCATTTCATTGGTCTTCCTCAGCTCATATTTCAAATTCACTCTTTTCTTCCTCCGTATCACAGTCACGGCCCATACCATGACAACAAAGGCCCAGATTTTTGATCCGTAGTTAAATTAACCAATGGTTTCAATTTTCGGTTCAATAATAATTGTAAGACTAACAAATGGTCAAATAATGAACTCACCAATTTATTTGATAATTTGTGAGGCTAACAATTGATAAAAAAGGGCATTTTATCGAAATTTAAAACCATTGGTTAGCATATTAAAAAAACTGGGGCTTAAATGTTTTTTTTTGGGTACCGTACCCGTAGGGTCCAGACGGAACCCTATTGCTGCCATTCACGTGCCTGTAAAGAAGAATAGAATATTTGGTGATGAAGTTTATTATTACGTATACTTTATCAACAAATACCAATATATTGATAAATTAGATTTTTCTATGGTACGGAACCCTAAACGTACGAAGTGCGACATGCCCTTGGCTAGTTTTTATTTTATTTGTGCTGTGTTTGCTCTTGACTCTAGTCGAGGTCAGATGTGACAAAGATATAGTCGACGATGGAGTGAGCTTACCCAGAAAAAGCTTGTTCACTCTAACTTTGAAGAGATAATAATACTACTTCTTTAAGGCCCATGCTTCAAGACAGTTGTAGAACATTCACTCGACTCAGTTGCCATGACAACAGTAAAAAATCGATTATTAACGATAAATATAAGCTATAACTGTCAACTTGATGAATCGGTTTGGAGTCGAGTTGGAGGATATGACTTGCTAAGTCGATGTTATATTTTTTTTCAGGCTTCTATTTATGGTTATCGCCCGTTTCTCTCGTAAATGTATCGTATTCTCCGACAAATTGGACAAACTTAAGGCGGATAAGTATTGCATGAGGGCATTTAGCGAGGCGCAATTCATTGCCTTAAATGACTTCCAACTGCCTGATCTCATGTATGAACATAGTAAGTGATGGAAGAAACAAGATTCGTTTTTTTATGTTTCAATATTTAATTATTTTTAAATTAAAAAAAACTCTTTTTACAAAAATATACTACCGACTTCCAAATAAGAAAACTACAAAGTGAAAAATAACTTTAGTTTTGGAAGTCAGTGTCTTTCGTAGGTACCATTTTTTGCGTTATGGACACCGACTTTCAAAACTAAAACTAAAGTTATTTTTCACTTTGTAGTTTTCTTATTTGGAAGTCGGTAGTATTTTTTTGTAAGAAAGTTTTTTATTTTTCACTTTTTAGTTGTACCTACCTAATAGGCAAGTTGTTTAGCAAGTTTCCTATAACGCCAGAATAGATTACCCGAATATCATGAAACTTGAACAAAACCGATCAATGAGAGATCTGCTTACGCCTTAAGAGCGTACTGCCGTGATGTTATGTTATGAAATGGTATAAACAATAAACAGACATGCGATTGCAGCAGTCCCGAGAGATTTGCCGTTATTTATTGAAGAGTTCTGTTGTATATCTTCGAAGTTCTTCATCAGATCTTCACCAAATTAAAATGAGACCAATTTCGGCACATACTCTTTCAAACAAAAAAGGATTTTCAAAATCGGTCCACAATTGACGGAGATATCCTCCTTTTTCGAAAGATAAAAAACTGATTGGAAAAAGGCGGGTTTCCGGACGAGTTGAGAATCAAATCAAATCTTTTATCTGTTTCAGTTGCTCTCTGCGGCCTGTTTGGCCACGCTCAGTTTTTTCGGCACTCCTGGCTCCAAATACTTCTTCATTTCCAAACTTCAGAAGGATGCTTCTCCGATAAGATAGCCACTGGAGAATTTGATAAGAATCAAATGAGAGAGGGTGAAGACGACGAGTGGAAGATTTCGAACCCGAAAGATATCATGAACGGACAGTGCAACGGACACTTTACGGCCGTAGCGGCGGCGACGTTCTCTAGTGCCCTCAGATATATAATAGAGACTTATTATTGAAACGTACGCATTCACGTTATTATTGTTCTCAATGCCTACTACCTACTATCTTTTCCCCGATTGCAAAACAGCAAACACAGGGTGTATATATTCAAGTTCGCATAATTGACTAACTTTTTATGAATTGTGACAAGAAAATGACGCGATGGAAGATAGTGTCGTAATTAATTTCAGATCAATCACGATTATTGGTCTGTTTTGTTATGATTTGTACGGGTTACAAATCTAGCCAAGATAGTAAATTGAATGACACTGAATATTAGATCTTCGACGGAAAAATATTAGTAGAACTGATCTTATATTTTGTATGCAAGATCGCAGCCTAGCTGCTTGACTTCCCCTCACTGCAAACAGATGATGCTAGAAGGGAATTAGATCGGCTATAGCCTGACATACAGGTACCTCTCGTATTATAATAATCTTTTACAAGACTAGCTGATCCCCGCAGCTTCGCTCCCGTCAACTGGCTATCTACCTACGTACCCTACCTACCTACCCATCCACCTAACCTACCTACCTACCCTACCCTACCTACCAATTTGTTAAACTATTTATATTTGAATAAATACGAATTTAACCAACTTTTGTTTCTACCAGCGATCTAATTAAATTGTAGAACACTAGGCTATTGTGACTTAACTATGATAGTGAGATAATTATATTCTCTCGGAGACTTTTTTGAAGTTAATAATGAGTACTTTAATCATGTACTACATAATTATTATGTATCAGCAATAGTTTTCTCAGCGCACGCCAAATAATGATTTGTATAGGCATACAATTTTTAGCATGTTACGCGGGAATAATGTAGCTTTCCATAGGTGAAATAATTTTTAAAATCGGCCCAGTAGTTTCGGAGCCAAATAGGTACAAACATACATATACAAAAATAATCCTCTTTGTAATATTGGTATAGAAGCATCTTGAACTGCAAAAGAAGTTTTCTCCTCCTATAGCTAGCTTTGGGTTGGGATCCTCGGGAATATCTATTCGTCAGAGGAAGCCGAAGTCTTTGGCATAGGGGTGTCAATGTCATTTTGGGATTGCAAATGCCAGGTAACGTTTTCAAGAGAAAAAAACACATACATTCAAAATGTTTTAAATATTTCTTGTTTGTTTGATCAAAATCATTCCGACAAAACTTTATCGCTGTATGAATGCCACTTCTTCTTCATAACTGGGCGCACGGTTGGCGCAGTGGTTGAGCGATTGACTGCTGCGCTGTGTGTCGCGGGTTCGATTCCCGCACTGAACAATTATTTGTATGACCTACAGATAGTTGTTCCGGCTCTGGGTGTTTGTGTATGTGAGTTTATATGTTTGTAAACGCACCCACGATACAGGAAGAAATTCCTAGTGTGGGGCAACGATTTTTTAAAAAGAAAGAAAAAAATAAGAACTCGTCATCTGCCTGCCCTTGTACCATGCTACTTAAGGTCGGCGCAACACGTTTTCTTCCTGGATACCATCCTGTCTCCCACCACGCTATCACTCCCCTTTTTTTTCATGTCCATCCTCACACAGTGCATCCATATTTTCTTTGTCCTCCCTTTCCATCAATCCACATTTATATTATTCATAACTCTTTTAGTAACATGCGTTTCATCCCTCCTCATCACATGACCATACCAGGACGGTTTCCTTTGAACTTTTCTGTCACTGGCGCCACTTTCAAACTGCCTCTAATATTCTCATTCCTCACTTTATACATTCTCGTCAGAGCACATCCGTCTCAACATTCTCATCTCTGCTACATGCAATCTCTTTTCATCTATCCTTATCACAGCCCAACATCTGTTTAACTGTCGGTATCATATTCAATTGTAATTTTTTTAGACTTATATAATTGGTTAAAACTCAATTTTCTCGAAAATGTGTCGTGTTCTCCGAAAAAGAGGACAAATTGAAGATGGATATGTTTTGCTAGAAGTGTTTCAACGAGGCGGAGTTTTTGCTTAAATAACTTCCTACTGCCTAACCTGATATACGAATAGAGTAAGTGAAGTAGGAAACATGATGGTATGAATATTTTTCTCGATAACAAAAGAAAATCTTAAAAAATATGTTTATTTATTAAAGTTATTTGAACGATTTCAGTTACTCTCTGTAGACTTTTAGGCCACGTTCAGTTTATGCGCAACTACTTGTTCAAAACTCTTCTTCAGTTCCAAAAACCTCAGAAGGTTGTTCTTCAGAGAAGACAGTTACTGGAGACTTAATGCGAATAGAATGAAAGACGATGATAACAGGGAATGGGAAACGATGAGGACAGCGGGCATTGTTAATGGACATTGCAACGGATACTTCACGGCAGTGGCGGCGGCGACGCTCTCAAGTGGCCTCAGATACAAAATAAAGACTTATTATTGAAATACTATAACTTTGTTTGAATGTCATTCTATGAAATAGAAATAAAATCACATAAAATTCAATTACTTGCTATTTTTTACACGATGTGTAACACCCCTAGATGTTTTACTTTGATTATATAAATATAACAGAAACCACTGCAATTCTAAAAGAGGGAATTGTATTCATCAAAACGAATTTGCTATATACTCATATATTGCCCTATACCCCATACACATTCCCATACATTTATTTTTGCATAACTCGACAAAATGATTACTGAACTGCTGGTTCTTTTTGCATGATTTCAGTGTAAATCAAAAGTTGTTTATAAAGATGAGCAGGTACAGTCAAGGGTCAAACGTGCAGTCATACTCTCCCAAAACTCAAATGGCTAGTTTTTGTAGAAGAAGTTAAATTATCCACAACTGATTTAATATGTTGTATAGAAATTAAAGTATAGATTATTCCTACTAACCGCGAAAAGTTGAAATTCTGTTGCCTACAAAAAAAAATGACATTTCTGTTTTGGTAGAGTGTGACTGCAATTTAAACTCTTATGGTACAATGACTTCTTTTCAGACATTGCGTGGTTTCTGTTAAAGCTTGTTTATGCAAAAAATTACTAGTAGTCTTGCTTATTTTTTTTCTACGGAACGCTGTAATAATGTTGTGGTATTGGGTTCGATACCATGGTTACCCGTTTTCGGGTATCTTGTAGAAAAGTATTTGTTTTCTAAGGTTGGTCTTGATACCTACAACATAACCATTTCCTTGTAGTCGGGTAAATAACCGCCTACAAGGAAATGGTTATGTTTTACGCTTGTATCTTGTATTTATGTATGTAATATTCTTTATTACCACATATCTTGCAAACCGCTAGACAGATTTATATTATTACGACATCGTCATCGGTATCCGTCTTCACCGCACAAGTGTTCTTATATAAGTGAAGTTAAAAAAAACAAAAATGACAGATTTTGGGCGCCATATTGGAGGTCTTAATTTTTTTTCTCCAATTGTTGACAGACTGACAGAGACAGACAGAGGGTTTTAAGAGGTGGTTATAAATATATATAGCACTCATATGTTTAAAAGTTATAAAAAAAAATAGTGTGTACCAGTGTTTTGTAGTTGTAGGCTTCATTTTACTGTATTCGGGCATAGAGCCTAATTTACTCGTAGTAATGCAGTAACTCTCAGCTGGTATAATTTTACCATCATTTTTTATTTATTTGTTGTTAAAGGAAATACTGTTAACTTATACTCGGAATGCACTGCTTGTAAAAACATCCCAGCCTTAACTTGTTGTCAACGTTATCACTAGATAAAAACAATAGCAGTGCAGAAAATGTGGCCAGTCTTCGTTAGAATTCAGATGTTGAAACATCTTCGCGGATTAAGTGTGAAATCAAAAGTCCGCGATGGAAGAGTTGAAGTCGATTAAGTCGTTACGCCCGTGCATTTCAATTTTGGTATTTTTAACGTCAATTATCATTTATACGAGCGGTGATGACGCTGAAGATAAACTGGCAATAAAATTAATTATGGCTGATTTACCAAGGGATAAGGATTTTGACTTATATCTAAATGCGTTGAATAAAGCGCTTGATTTTTGTGTTAAATATCAACATTACGTGGATATCAACTTGCAGTTTGGATTGTTTTTGGTAGACAGTAAGATTGTATAAGATTATTTGACGATATTTTGATTGAAGGTGTTATTTGTTGATTGCTATTTTACTACCTAAGTTTGTAAGGTACCTAAGCACTCAAGGAAACAGTGAACAAACATAAGTTGCCTTTTAGTAATCTTAACTTAAGTTTTCAAGGCTGGATTCGGTTCAATTGGCAGTTTTAGACATTCGAATCAAAGCGAAGTAATAGTTAATGTAAGATAAAAAAAAAAATTGCTTGCATCGCATTCGATTGCTTTCTCATAATTGAACAACAGTCCAATGGAACCAATCAGCTTACCAAGTCATTTAATTGGAGATGTAATTAATTCAACCACGATAAAAATTGTGATAAGTTGGATGAATTTTGTTTCTTGAAAACCAGTTGTAATGTTTGTTACCTGCTGCTATTCAGTAGGTATTCAAATTCAAATAGAAATAACCGGTTTTCTTTCCAGACCGGTTATCCGAATCTGGGCAATGATGGTCCGAATAGATAGATACAAAATAAAAGGTCTTTAACTATGAAATTGCTGTTCTGGCCGTTTCAAATAAAAATATTTTTTGTTTGGCTAAGAATTCTAATTTCAAAATAATTTTATTTTAAAACACGGAATTCTTTTTTTAACCGACTTTCGAAAAAGGAGGAGGTTCTATGTTCGACTTCTTGTATGTTTTTTTTTTTTTTTTTTTTTTTTTTTTTATGTATGTTCACCGATATCTCCGTCAATTGTGGACCGATTTTGAAAATTCTTTTTTTGTTTGAAAGAGTATGTTCCGAAATTGGTCCCATTTTAATTAAGTGAAGATCTGATGAAGAACTTCGAAGATATACAACAGAACTCTTCAATAAATAACGGCAAATCTCTCGGGACTGCTGCAATCGCATGTCTGTTTGTTGTTTATACCATTTCATAACATAACATCACGCCAGTACGCTATTAAGTGGTATGCAGATCTCTCATTTCACAGATTATCTTTTGAGTTTCATGTTATTCGGGTAATCTATTCTGGCGTTACAGGTACTTACAACACAACTATAGGTACAACTAAAAAGGGTAAAATAAAAAAACTTTTTTGCAAAAAAATACTACCGACTTCCAAATAAAAAAAAACTTTTTTACAAAAAAATACTACCGACTTCCAAATAAGAAAACTACAAAGTGAAAAATAACTTTATTTTTGGAAGTCGGTGTCTTTCGTAGGTACCATTTTTTTGCGTTATGGACACCGACTTCCAAAAATAAAGTTATTTTTCACTTTGTAGTTTTCTTATTTGGAAGTCGGTAGTATTTTTTTGTAAAAAAGTTTTTTTTTATTTGGAAGTCGGTAGTATTTTTTTGCAAAAAAGTTTTTCAAAATTAGTAATCTGTTTATTGATCAGCGTTATGTTTTCATCGCATTTGAATCATGAGTACGTCAAAAATTCGAGTAATTATGGAAAATTATGCAAATTTCGTCCTGAAAAATTAACCCCATGGTAGTCGATTGTTGAAGCTTATGCTACAATCTACGGCTAAATTAGCAGCAGCCTTTGACGTTAGCATCAAAACAATATTGGTAAATTTACATCAAATTGGCAAGGTTAAAAAGCTTGACAAATGTGTACCCACGAACTCAAAGATCGCCAGCGTGAAATACGCGTGGAAACGTGCCTTGCACTGCTCAAGACACAACCGAAAGAATTTTTGAAAAATATGGATTCTGTTTGACAATCGCAAGAATTCAGCAAGTTGGTTGGATCCTGGTTCAGCACCTAAACAATGCTATAAACTCTATAAAAGTGATGGTTATTGTTTGGTGGCCTTGGGCTGGTGTGATTCATCACAGCTTCTTACCAAACGGGATGAGCATTACTGCAGATGTGTACTGTGAAGAACTGAACACAATGATGGTGAAGCTCACAACACATCTCCAACCAGCTTTGGTCAATTGCTCGTCTCCACGGCTCCTGCCGATAACGCGCGACCTCATAGTGCACAGCAGACGGTCTCCAAGTTACAAGAGCCGGGATTGGACGCTATCCGTCATCCACCATACTCAACAGACCTTGCGCCTACAGACTTCTACTTTTTCCAGAATTTGGATAACTTCTTGGTGGACAAAAAAAAATTCAATACCCGAGAGGCAATACAAAATGTCTTTGAAGAATTTGTTACCAGTCCAGCTAATTTCTTCAAGAATATATATATTGCGTTCGCAAAGATGCATCGATTGCATGGGTGATTAATTAGATTAATAGAAAGAAAAAATACGTTATTTCATAGAAAACGGCAGTTTCATAGGTAAAGACCTAATATTTTAAATTTGGGCGAATATAATTCTGATTTAGTTCGCAACCTAACATATAATGTTCAAAGAATAAGAATAAGAATAAGAATAAGAATAAGAAATTTTATTTGCTCAAACATGTGTATACATACATAATTAAAATAATACATGCATGCAAGATCTTAAATAAGAGTGGCTCACGACATGTCTGCCACTTCTCATGGCGTGCAAATATTTTAGGTACCTACTATTATTATTATTGAATTAATTATTTTAAAATTTTACAACTATACATTAAACATCACTCACACAAACAGATTTCTTATATTATATATTATTTACATTATCCAATGATTTATAAATTTTTTTCCTAGTCCAATATTAAAAATAACAATTATCACAATGAAGATTTACATCACTTTAATAGACATTCAATTATAATGAAATTTATAAAATTATAGGCATTTCTAAGTTCACCACTACTACATGACCATAATTACTACAATATTAGTTATTATGGTCAAATTATTTATAATAATCACCATGAGTCGTTTAAAAATTCTGTTATACTATAATATGCTTTTTGTGCCAAAATCAATTTTATTGTTTGTTTAAATTTTGGTATAGTTTGTTCTTTCCAACTTTTGGGCAATTTATTGTAGATAATTGGTGCCATGCAAAAAACACTCTTGCGCATAAGTGCAGTTTTTGATGTATGTAAACATAGCTTACTATCATCACGCCTATTTCTTGGAAATTTGTCTGCCATACGAGGAAACAAATGTGGATTTGTTTTTACGAACATTGCCATTTCTAATATATAAAGTGAAGGTAATGTTAATATTTTATATTTAATGAAATAAATTTTACAGCTATCGGTAGTTTTGAGATTAAACATAGATCTCAAGCAGTACTTTTGTCTTCTAAAGATGATATCCCTGTCGGTTGAGTTACCCCAGAAGATAACACCATATCTAATGACGGATTCAACTAAACCATAGTAGGCTGTTAATAGCGCCTCTATATTTAGAGAACGTGATAATTTATATAACGCATATGCACCACTGCTTATTCTTTTGGCTAGAGCCTCAATATGCGCTTTCCAATTTAAGCTTCTGTCGATTGTTAGTCCTAAAAATTTTGTACTATTAGCTGTCTGTATATTATTATTATTATATTCGATGTCAAGACTAGAGAATAATGATGATCGTTGGCTAAAGTGCATAATCAAAGTTTTACTTATATTAATTTTCAAATTATTATTATTCAGCCACGTTACTGCTTCAATTAATGTATTTTTTATGTCCGTTTCATATGTATTCTTAGTATGGCATGGTATAGTTATCGTACTGTCATCCGCAAACAGTGTCATGGGATGTTTAATGGATTTAGGGAAGTCATTAATATAGAGTGTAAACAGGGGCGGTCCGAGTACACTGCCTTGCGGAACTCCATGAGGGACGGTACGCTCGCATGACGTGAAAATTTCTTCACGTTTGGAGCTCATATTTATTCTATTAATTTGGGTTACTTGTTTTCTGTCATGTAGGTATGATTTTATAAGATTAAATATGTTTCCTCTTATACCATATGCATCAAGTTTATTGAGTAATATATTATGTTGGACATAATCAAATGCCTGTGTCATGTCGCAGAAAATGGCACAGACTGGTGTATTTTTATCCATGTTTGTCATAACAGTATGCAAGAAGTCGTATATGGCCAAGTTAATAGTTTTTTTCTCCCTAAATCCTTTCTGTTCATCACAAAGAATATGATTTTTTTCAAAATAGATATTAAGTTCCCTGTAAATATATTTTTCGATAATTTTTGAAATTATTGGTATTAATGATATTGGCCTATAAAATTCCATTAGCTCCCTATCCTGTTTCTTAAATAGTGGTTTAACAATCGATTTTTTTAGCGCACTGGGAAATATACCTTCACTGATGCTTAAATTAATAATGTAGCTTAGGGGGCTACAGATTTCATATGCTACAGTCTTAATAATTTTTGTACATATGCCATCGTATCCTACACTGTTTGTGTTTTTTAAGGCCGCGATAATTTTTAATATATCAAGTGCTAGACTTGGGGCCATGAACATTGAGTCTTTTTTGGCTAAAATATGTTTAGTGACTGTGGTTCCCGAGCTAGTCATAGGTTTAATTTTATCTATAAAGTAATCATTAAATATATTTGCAATAATTTTGGGGTCAGTTACAGTTTCATTATTATATCGAATTTTGTCTATAGTGTTTTTTGGTATGTTCAGTTTTGTTTGGTTTATTATTTCCCAAGTGGTCTTAGATCTATTACTTGACATTTTAATTTTATGTATATTTTGTGCGCGTTGAGTTAAATAGATAATCTTTTTAAGCAATTTAGAATAACTCTTAAATTTATATTTATTCATTTCGGTAGGTTTTTGTCTATATTGCCATAATAATTGACGTTTTCTTTTGCTACATATTTTAACACCATGAGAGACCCAACTAGGCCTTCTTTTCACATTTACAGAGATAAGAGTTTCAGGAAAGCACTGTGTATATAAGAAAGAAAACATTTCTGTGAAGGCATTGTAAGCAATATTTGGATCCTTAGCTTCGTATACTTCAGCAAACGATAGGCTATTGAGGTAGGATTTAAATTTGTCGATGTTCTCTTTACTATAGTCCCGTCTAATGGTCCGCCAATGATTTCTAGTGCTTGCGGTGTTAATCGGGCAATTGAGTAGTTGTGCCGTATGGTCAGACAAAGCTAGTTCCAAAACCATAGCTTTTCGACACCTATTAAAATTATGCGCAAAATTGTCGATGCATGTCTTGCTCTTTAAACGAGTAGGTTGACGTATAGATAATTTTAAATTAAAGTTTAATAATAAATTTTCAAATTCTAGAGTCTGTTTGTTTTTCTTCAATATATCTACATTAAAATCACCCGCGAGTACAACATTTTTAAATTGTTTTTTCATCAGAACACGTAATAGTATCTCTAATCTACTCATAAATTCAACAAAATTACTTGGATTTGGTACTCTATATATACATACAATTACAATTCTATAATTTATAAGTTCTATGGCACAACATTCAAAAATACCCGTTATAGACAAATTAGCGATTTTCGGCAATTCTCTCCACTGATGACCATTTTTTATGAGTATACAAGCACCACCTCTTTTATTTTCCCTGCGACTAAAGCATGCAGCTAAACAGTAGTTAGGTATATTGAGATGGACTTCATAGCCATCCATCATGAAATGCTCCGTAATACATAATAGGTCCACTTGTATACTTTTTTCTAGTAACTCATATAGACACACTGTGAGCATGTCAGATTTTGTAAGGAGTCCTGCAATATTTTGGTGCATAATGTATACATTTTTATTCACGAAAAAAAGTATTCGTAGGTGTTTTTACTTCAGCTGTTTGATTCTTATCGTCTAGTTTATTGACTAGTACATGTTTGTCAGAATCTATGTTAACCTGGACAGATTTGTTTTCAAAGGACTTTTTACATTTATTTTGAATAATTTGTTCATATTGAAAGAGTTGGAAATGATAATTTAAACATAATATTTCTTTTAATAAAGATCTTGCAAGGTTAACTACATAATTTCGTCCACTTGGTGATAATCTAGTGTAGTTCATATCCATGTACAGAACATTTTTATATTTATTACAAATAAACCTGAGTAAATAGTTAACTTTCGATTCTTGTAAAAACCTGTTTTTGGGAACTTCCGAGATGATCACATTTGTATTCGCAGTTAATGCTAGCCAACGGTGTAGATGTATATCAATATCATAGGGATTTTTGTCACTGCATCCGCCTAATACAATGACGTAGTCGTTTTTTGTCAGGTTGCTGATTATGTTCTTGGGGCACTGCAGAACCTCACTCAATGCCGCACCTGGTTTCAAATAGGAAACTACAGAATACTCAGGCCCTAGGAGATCCTGCAGTGCGTCGCGCAAGCCACGGGCCTGACCATCTCCCAGTATAACCACTCTGTGACAGCTGCTCCGGTGCTCAACCGGTTCACCTTCTGATGACAGGTGCTGAATCCCCTTACCAGTTCCTTTTTTACTGCACTGACGTGGGGTGTCCGTTTGGATCTGAGCATCGCTCTCCGATTGATACTGCTGTGTTATGAGTTTTCTGGGTTGCTCCGATGCACTTTTTGGCAGATTACTTCTGGCTAGACGTAGAGGAGAATGGCGTGAAGTGTTTACTCTCATATTCAAAACTCTTCTTGAGATGGGTGTTAAGTTGCTTTTTTTGAGTTGTGGAGTAGGGTTGGTGATTTCTTTCAGCAATTCTATTTGTCGTTGCTGATCCTGTATCTCCTGTTTCAATTTGGTATTCTCATAACTAAGATTATCGATATCTTTGTCAGCAATTTTTAGTTTTTCTTTAATTTCCTTAATTTCCTGTCTGAAATCCTCCACAAATGATTGATTGCTAATTTGTGTAGCACTCTGTATGCTCATCATACTAGAATCTAGCATAGTGGAGTTTAATATGTCTTGTCTTGAATGCGATAAGTTAGTTTGTGATTGTGACCTGGCTAGTTTGTTTCTATAAGTAATATTTTCCATCTTATTTTGTATTTTTCGTAACTTTTTCCTATAAAAATTGTTGTAACGAAATTATACAATTTTTGTTTTAAATATTATTATTTGAAATCGTAGTTTTGTTAAATTACAAAAACATGACACAAAAAGTACGTTTAGTGAAGGGGATTTGATCCCACGACCAGTAGATCCAGAGGTACAGTTGTTAAGTTTCACGCCATGCGAACATTAATAAACGTTGCGAATTGGTACACTGGTTGTTCCGTATTTTATTATTTTAAATCATTAAAGTTGTTACTATGATTCACGCAGAAAACATTTTTTACCCTCAATCACAAAAACATAAGTCATTTATTTTAGATTTTTACACTTTTTTGCTAATATTCTAGTTGTTCACTGCACTTGATTACTTAGTTATGTTTATTTGATTGGTTTTTGACGAAAGATACACTTATTTTACGCTACACTTATTTGGAGTATGGTGTTACATTATTATTTTATAATCCTTTTTTTTTATTAAGTCCGTCACACAATTCACTAGATAACAATGTCACATAGGTTTTAGATGTTATTTCACAGTTTAAATAGCAGAAACAGTTTTATCATCACTTTAACAATTTTTTTAGAATAAATAACACGGACCCGATGTTAACGCGACAGCTACCGCCATCTCGGTAAAAGCCGGACTATACGTTTCTTGCAGTATATCATACGTCATATGACATTATATCGCACGTTTTTACAGTATTAACAGCGGGTTGCAGCCGTTTGAAACCAGTATATTTATGCTATATACTATACTGCAAAAAACGTGTAGTCCAATGTCGTGTAAAACACGGATTGGAATTCACACCTTCGGACATTGTTTTCGGATTCGAATCGCAAATATACTAAGAATAAAGCTAGTATGAAAAAAAAGTACTTTTTTGCAGTGAATTTAAGACCATTTATCCATGAGGATCGATCGACAATGTCTAAAGAAATGCGCTCCAATTTGGAGAATCTATTGGAGAAAATCGACGTATTGGCTGAATATTACCGCTCTATGGTACAAAAACACCATAATGATAAAAAGAAAGGTAGACTCTACATTAACAGTCTTAGTTCTAAAAACTGGCCAACTTGAACGGGTCGGGCTCACACAGTTAAAAGTGGCGTCAGTAATATTTAATTTAGTTTGTGAAAAAAAGTATCTTGACAAAGTGCTCAGGTTCTTTATTAATCAAATCAAATCAAATCAATTTTGAGGAACGGGGCCCCAATACCTCCAAAACCTTATTTACCCATTTTAATTTTGCCGGTACAATTACGGAAATAAAATAACAGTTTTCCAACCATACCGTTCTAAATTAATAATGTTTAAGCTCGAATAACGCATTGGAGTGGGCGGAGTCATTGGCAGTACCGGTCCGTACGGTGCATGCGCGCGAGGGAGTCTATTTTGTGTTAGTGCAGAAGTATTTTCAACGTTTTGTAATCTTAAGTCAAATAAGATTCGATTGGCAAGCAAATTCCGGTACCCGACCATAAATGGCAGTATTCTCAGTAGACACAATTATAAACCTAATTGCGTTTTCCGTAAGGTTGACATTCGTGTCATAGATCGATATTTACTCAACCAAGGTTGCATCAGTGCAGTGTAACACGTTGCTTTTTTGATTACATTATCGATATCGATAGATATCCGATTTCTTAATTAGAAAAAACTAGACTTGGAATTTAGCCGAAAAATAAAGAAACAAGGAGCGTGTGTGCGAGGATCCAGGAACGAACCATGCCATTCCCCGTGGCTCTAACGCTTTTGGATAGTTGAGTAGGTTGTTAGAAAATACTCATATTAAAATATTTGTTTTCGGTTTGTAAATATTTGGAGATTTTAACGAAGACTATCATATCTTCGTACCGGCAATACTGCAGTATTCAAATTATTAAGTGACACTGGTTATAAATCTTTATTATAAACGCTTTCCCCTCGGTGTACAGGTGCTCAGTACCAGAAACAACCTATGTTTGAAAATACTCATACGAAAATTTTCGTTATCAGTTTGTAAATATTTGGAGATTTTAACGAATACTATCATATCTCCGTAACGGCAATACTGCAGTATTCAAATTACTAAGTGACGCTAGTTATAAATCTTTATTATAAACGCTTGACTCTACCCGCGGTGCCTTCACTTTTGAAGTTGAATTTAATAACTCCTTCTTCAGTTACCATCGTCCTATGTGAGCCCGTTTTTAGACGTTCTGAGTCGCTGACACCATTTTAATGTTCAATATGTAGTTAGTCCGCATTATTATGCAACTACGGAACGATATTACTGCGCGTGGCCCGACAAGCACTTGGCCGGTTTAAAAAAATAAATATTATATTGTTTTATCTCTAAATATCTTTTCTTTCTTTATTTTGTACCTGCATTTCAAACTATCGTTTTTTTCAGTGGCGTTATTTTTTTATGATAGATGGCCTAACCCTCCAGAGGCATTCGATACAGAAATGCTGGAGCCATCGAGGATCATGACTCCAGAACAGTTGGCGACAATCTATCACACATGGGAGGACTATCACTCTGATGTATATAATTTTGAAGATAATGAACCTACGCCTGCCGAAATAGGTATGGTATCTTCCGTTTTGCCCTTCTTATTATATACAATATTCCTTATCACTGACAACGATGAAGGAAAACATCGTGAGGCAACCTGCAGCCTAATTGCGTAAGTATATTATCCAAAGCAAAAGAATCGATTCCTTCCCAAAAACGACTTTTCGTATCAATATGCACTACGTAAAGTCGGTTTTGGGAAATAATCGATTCTTTTGCTTTGGATAATATACTTACGCAATTAGGCTGCTGGACTTATGGTTAATAGACATCTAGACGCACTGCAAGTTACCATCCTCACCTAGTTGCTATTCCACCAATTCGCACCAAGCGCTTCCAAACATCCTTCATAATGCGCACGGCAAAAGAGTGGAACTCACTGCCGGCGTCTGTGTTTCCGAACGCATACAACCCGAATCTCTTCAATGTTAGAGTGAACAGGCTTCTTCTGGGTAAGCTCACTCCATCGTCGACTTTGTCTCTGCCACCTCTGACCTAGACTAGAGTCAAGAGTAAACCCATCCTAAATAAAAAAATAAAATAAGTTTGAAATCGCCAACCCGCATTGAATGTGTATTGTGTGTGTATTAATACTCGTAGTAACAGACTGTTATAAAGATTTTATCTAACGTTATTATCATCATCATCAGCCTATTAATGATCGCACTGCTGGAAAACAGGCCTCCTCTCTGTAAGAGGGGATGGATCCATCACACGGGTCTAGTGCGGGTTGGTGGATGTCACATGTCTTGGAATTTTTAGTATTCGTTTTTGTTTCCTCACGATGTTTACCTTCACCGTTTTGAGAGCAGTGGTGATTAAATAATTTAAAAAAGTCAGGTGCCTACCTAGGTTCCAACCTACGACCTACAACTTTTACGGCGCGGCCAATACCACTGGGCCACCACTGCTCTCGCTCTCTTATCTGACGTGATGATTTCAGATGAATGCATTGCACTATTGGTGCTGAATAGTCCTTTACGTTTGGATGTAAGATCTCAGGCAACCTGTGTGCTTCCGTCAAGTTGCAAGCAGGTGATGGTAGCGGGCAATGAACAGCGCTATTTCGGATACACTTTGACACACAGGTACGTCAAGAACACAGGTATGTCCAGGGATGACGAACCAGTTACACGTGAGGAAAAATACACAGGATCCTAATAAGAGACTACCCTCACTCGTCGAGGCCGTAGGACGTTTGCTAAGTGCTTCATACTTTTTTTTTATATTGGTAATGTCGGCCAAATCGTTGGCAACGACAATCTGTGAACTGACAAAAACTGTCCACTCATTGGGAAATATAATTAAATCGCTGGAAAAGGTCGTGTTGGACTAAAATCAGTTTTAGAACCGTCAAATCAACCGTTGCTAACCACATTAACTTTGTGCCACTTGATGCCGAGTTCTTGGAGTATGGAGATGTTAGTGCGGCAGTCTGTCCATGAAATGCCAAGCATTTTTCTCCAACACCACATTTCTAGAGCATCTATCTTTTTCCTATCCAATTCTCGTAGCTGCGTACATATCCTAGCTGCGTACAGAAATGTGGGGAAATCGTACGTATGGGCCTGATCTTAGTGGCTTTCGTTATACTGCGATTCCTCCATGCCTTCTTTAACTTATCCATTGCTCCTCTAGACATCGCCATTTACCATTTCAACACATCCACGCAACTGCTATTGCTTGCATTCAAAGCCTCAAGATATATGCAAGCCGGTATTCACTGAACTACGTCACAGTTGGCAATCTGTTTCACAGCCGACGAGTTATCGTTCCTACGGTCCACAAGTCCACGACCATTAATTTGGTCTTACTCCGATTGATCTTCAATCCAAATGCAAGACTCACGCGCTCCATCTTAAGGAAAAGTTCCTCCATTTGGTCAGCTCTAGTAGCAAACAATGTTGTGTCATCAGCGTAACGAAGGTTCGCAAATATTGTTGAGGTAACACAAATAAAAAATAATTACGAGTACATTCGAATTGAGAACCTCCTCCTTTATGAAATCGTTTAAAAATTATAGGGTCTTTATTTAGTATCTACTGCTATCTGAACTATTCTTATCAAATCGTCATTCTACGGGTATCAATGGTGCTTGTCGATATGCCAATTTTAAGGGATTGGCCATGTGACATATATTTCAATAGGTAACTATCCGCAAAGCTGAGCTCAGATGGCGCCACAGGAATCAGAGTAAACAAACCAAACTGTCAAGCCGGCCAGCCGGCTTTTTAGGATCATATGGCCGGTTTTATTTCTGAAAAACAAAACACTGATGCATTCTTGACCAACATTTAGCAATATTATTATTTGGTTTTTGAACGCTAACTATTCTTAAAAACAGTAAATAAAGTTCGGTAACCACAAACAGTCGTCATGTTGTTAATTTATTTACTCCACTCCGTCAAGCGCCATCTGGCGGGAGCAATTGGCAGTAATGTTCCCTATTGCGCTGGCATTCTAATACATTTTTCCAATCGCTATCGCAAGACGATCGCAAGGTCGTAGCTCACTTACACGACGCCGCTCCAACACTTACATTAATTAAACAGAGATGACTGCTCGCTGTCCCTGCGCCGACAACCAGCAGTAAATCAGCTGTCCACGCGCTTACAGCTAGCAGTCATCTAGCTGTTCCCGCACCGACCACTTTCTTCTTACCTTTTTCGACAAGCTAGCAACGTGCTTCAAGCGAGCAGTCTGTCTGCGTGCGGACAGCGCGGGGGCCGCCCGCTTGAAGCGCATGGTAAGCGAGACGTCAGCTCGTATCGAGTGGTACGATGGCGGTCTGCTAATGTATGTTGTCAATGTAATGTATGTCTAGAAAGGACGCCGTGAAGCTCACATTTCAGTGAACATAATTTTGCCGGGTGGGAGCGGTGTTGTATAAGTCGGCTACGACCTTTTCGTTGAAAGATTGTCATTTGCCTCGTCTCGTCTAGAGCCTCTAGAACATTCTTATACTTACAAAAAAAATATCTTTATGATAAAATAAAGTCAGGTTAGTTACACAATTTATAACTTGAAAACGGCTGAACCGATTTATATAATTTTTAATTGGTTCGATTTATCTCTGTCCCAAAAGAAAGAAATATTACCAGAAATAACTATCAAAACATTAACGATTTTTTTTAAATTTCTTGTCCCCTAGGTTTTACAAACACAGCGCCATCTCTGATACATGGCAGAATATAGGGAAGTTTTAAAAACTATAAAAATAAAAGGTAGGTAGGATAGGGTAGGTAGGTATGTTAGGTTAGGTCAGGTTTGTAGGGAAGGGTAGGGTAGGGTAAGTAGGTAGGGTAGGGTAGGTAGGTAGGTTTGGGTAGGATAGATAGGTAGATAGGAAGCAAGTTGAAGGGAGCAAAGCCGCTGGCACAGCTAGTAATGTGTTAAATTCGGTCAGTAACCTGCAAAACAATTGTTATCGTTTTCAGGCTTTTATTACAGATCGTCGCCCATTTTTCTGAAAATTGTGTCGTGTTCTCCGAAACAACGGACAGTGAAAAGGCGGATATGTATTGCAACCAGTGTTTCAACGAGGCGGAATACATTGCCTTAAATAGCTTCCAAATGCCAGACCTCATTTTTGAACAGGGTAAGTGAATTAGGAAATGCAATCGTATCACCAGTGGGCTTAGTTGTTGTAGAGTTTCGTCACGCATCATCGCATTAACGTGAATGTCAATTTGTATTGAAACTGGATAAGCGCCATCTGGTGAAATTAGTGACAAACCTCTTTTTAACACGCTTTTTTATCTTAGTATGTATGTATCTATATAACGGAATCTTTGAAAGTGATTTTCACACCCTTCAAAACGTCGGTTTTGAAGGGTGTGAAAATCAAGGACCAATGAAAATGCAATAATTTATGTATTTTATCCTATTTCCCATAACAGGATCTTCAGGATTAGCGATAGAACTAAAAAGTAAAAATAAATTATAGAATAAAAAAACTAAAAAACACGCTTTAATAGAAAACCAAACTAAAAAGTAGAAAATAATTTAAATTATAAATTGTGTGATTAAAAAAAGTATTGTATAAAAGCGTGGAGTGCATGATTAGAATTAGAATTTATTTATTTGTAAGAATGTAGTGATGTCGAGAGTTTGTGATGCCAGTTGTTTTAATATTTTAGTGACAGATATTGGTAGAAGTAGAGTAATTTTGAAAATACTGTGAAATGCACCCCACGCTTTTTTACATATCTTCATTTAATTTTTTTGAAAATTATTTTCAAATATTTAGTTTTGTTTTCTATTACAGCTTGTTTTTTAACTATTATTTATTTGTATAGCAATTGATCTAAGAGACGTCTACGTTAACGCGGTCGAACATGAATAAAAACTCGGACAGAAGCCCACAGTTTTGTTAATAACATTAGCAAAATGCTAAGAATTATGTTTATACTGCCTCGTTGGTGTCTCTACTACATTTGAAATAACATGAGAAATTTCTACAATCCTTTTTTACAGTCCGTTCAACCGATTTTGAGTTCTATCCCCTAAACATAAATTTATATAGGTTTAATTCTGCATAACCCTTCGGCGACTACAGGCGTGCATGTTGTGTAAATTATACTAATTAAAAGTTATTTATATTATTTCAGTTGCTCTCTGTAGCCTTTTCGGCCACGCTCAGTTCATACGCAACTACTGGCTCAAAACTCTTCTTCGGTTCCAAACCTCGGCAGGTTGCTTCTCAGAGAAGCTGGCAACAGGAAATTTCGATGCGTATAAACTGAGAGAAGATAAAGATGCAACGTGGTACCTCGAGGGACCGGATGTCATCTTTGGGCAGTGCAACGCACACTTCTCAGGAGTCGCGATGGCGTCGCTCTCACATGCCCTCAGATATATTATTGAGAATTATTATTAAAAATTACTGTGTATTACTGTAACAAGGTTTATTAAAAGTTGATTGGTAGAAAATACTTAAGGCGTTTGTCCTGTCAATTTCTGTAATTAATTAAAAAAAAACTGTCAATAAATTCTACTTGTCGCATATGTTTCAACTGATTTGCCCATCCTTGCTCAAATACTCGCTTAGCCAAATTCCTCAATTCGCTAGGAGACTCGCTTACCCAAATTCCTATCCACCCGATAAGCCAACATCCCAGTGAAGGAGGGATAATGGCTTGATAAGGGGCAATGTTTTTAAAAGAAAAAGAAATAAAAGAAAAGGACGCTCCTTGTTGTTCTTTCAACTTGTTGAAGTTGACAAATATAGTTTAAAATAACAATGTAATAAATGCGTCATATTTTTGCACCTTTATTTTTAAAACAAGTAAAAATCTGGCCTATACAGTATCTGCCAGCAATGTGCTCTGCCCACTGCCACGTAAGTTTCGGAATTCTTCGGGCTGTATCGGTAACCCTGGTTCTCTTGTCTTCATGGCAAGTTATGTTTATATTATGCTAGGTATTCATAACTACACTAAATTACTGTGCTCGACATATTGACGTGTATTTCGTATTTTATCATGTTAACATTGCTATTTTTATTTAATTATTTTGTTTTGACATTTTACCATTTTATTTGACTTTTGTACATAATCTTTAACTGACATTCTTTATTTTACAATTGTTATTCTGTAGTATCATTAATTTAAAATTAATCTTTCTAATTCTCTAATATTAATTAAATAATAATAAATAATAATAATAATAAATCTTTATTTCTCCATAAATGCATAACATTATTATGATCTAAAAATTGCTTAAGCTAGTGTTCCAGAGTGAAAAACCCTGACTTCTAAACTAGGTTTATATACCTGTATCGTAGAAGCCAGTGTACCTTCAATGTGATGTGCTTAAAGAAAATAGGACACACATTATACACAATAATCCATTAGGGCATTAAGTTCAAGAGAAACAAAATAAAAGTAATAATAATAAAAATAACCAAGCATTAAATGAAAGTGTAGTGTATGTCTCTTGGTGTATTTGTCTGAAGTTATGTGTGTGTGGGTGTTTGAGAGTGTGTGTATGTTTGAGAAAGAGTGTGCGTGACTGCGAGTGTAAGTATGAGTGATTGTGCGAGCTTATGCGAAAGTATAATAATTATCATAATTTAACTTTCAAAAAAAAAATGAACTTATTGTTTTACTCAATTTCTGTGCCCGACAGGATCCATGTGAACTATATTATTATTTATAAGACCTTGTTAAACACATGAGTAATGCAATAAAGATTTGAATTTGAAATTGGTCTTTGGGGCCGAAAAGATCTGGAGTGGTGACGCTGTGGGGAGGCCTATTGCCAGCAGTGGATGTATTTTGACTGAAATGATGACAATGATGATGACTCAGTGTAGGCCAAACTTACGTAAAAAGGGATAAGAGAACAAGTTTTGTTATTTGAAATAAATGTAAACAAACTTTAGAAAATAAACTTAAGATTAAGATGGTATTTGTGATCATGAATATTATTCCATCTAATTTGTATACGACTTTTTGTTACAATAGACTTATTGTGCTGGTAACTTCAAAACGATTGAATTTGTGCAACTTGTCTAAATTGATTTAATTTAATTTTACTATCATATCCCATATCCCCCTCCCCTCCCCCACCAGATCATCTCGGACGAGGAAAGCTCCTAGGCCTCCACAGTGAGCCAAGCCGACCGTCTACAGGGTGGACGACCGAGCCTCCTCTACAGGACGCCGGGAAGGGGCACAGGAGTGAAGATGGACTTGGCCACGAGAGAGGCGAACGAACTTCTCCAGAAGGGTAAGGACGCCGTGGAAGCCGCCGAAAAATGAAGCGTGAGTGTAAGATCACAGCCCATGAGTGCCTGCAGGGCATTTATGAGGTGTCACTGTCATTGGCGGACTCCCGAGCACGCCACAAGTATAAAAAAAAGAGAAGGAGTGCTCTCGACACGCACAAGCTTGCGTGTCGAGCTCACAATCGAGAACTTGCAGCAGTGAATAAGGTATATAAGCACCCCAATGCGGACTGACGTTTCGGACACGAAAAATGAGGCGAAAGGGATCCGGGAATGGCTTGCACATGACCCTTTACGCCTTTAAAGGAATAAAAGAGTTGAAAGGCAAGATCACAACGGCGAGCCTGAAAAACCAAAAGGAGCACGAGAGGACGAGGCAAGACAGTGCAAGAACCTCAGGGGATTCCAAGTGGGACACTATAGCCGCGAGAAAGGTCTACTCACGACCGCGGCTTTCGAGGAGGGGATGGCGAATCTAACCGCGAAGCTGTAGAGGATCGCCAACAGGCCTGTAGCTTACCCCCCACAACCACACACACCCATAAACATCACTGCAAAACTCAAACCTATATCGGATAGGTTGGAACTCGTCTCGGCCGACCACCGCGTACTGCGCGACAAAGAGCCGCAAATCCAGGCGCCCCCAGCTCTGAATCTGGAAATGGAGCTCGCAGTCGGGGAGGTAAAGTAGACGCTCCAAACTATACAGGGGACAACGTGATCGAGAGGATCAGGACCGCCCTGGACCTCAAGTCAACCAGAGCCCGGGTCGACACCGTACGGAAAGCGCGCAACCAGAAAGTGGTCCTAAGGTGCGCCAGTAAGATGGACTTGAAGAAGATTAAAGACCAAGTCCAATCGAACTCAGGGTTCAAGGTCCAGGAGTCGAAACCGCAAAACCCTTAGTCTGCATCAAGGGTGCTGTCCAGCTACAGCGACCGGGAGATCGTCGATCTCCATAAAGCGCAGAACCAACTTCTGCAAAACGTCGCTGTGGAGGGACGGACCATTAAGATGCGCTAGAGGAATTATAGGCCCATCTCACTTCTCAGCCATGTTTACAAGTTGTTTTCAAGGGTCATCACGAATCGTCTCGCGCGCATGTTTGACGATTTCCAGCCTCCCGAACAAGCCGGTTTCCGAAAAAGCTTTAGCACCGTAGTGTGCATTTTATGGGCGAAATTTAAAACTTGTATAAAATTCACACTATGCTGGCAGGCTCTGCATACAAGTTTCAAATTACGCCTCATTCAGTTCTAGAATGTGGGGAGGTATTTTATTTTAACATTTTATATAGTACCCCATAAGAGATGACGCTACTTTAGCAAGCCTGAAATCTGGTTGAATTAATTGGTTCCTATTTCTAGTAACATAATTATGTCTGTCGCTGTTTTTACTAAAAATATATTAATTCTTTCTAACGTACATGATGTTTTCGTAAATATATTGACAAGGTACCTCGTCAGAATAAAAATTGACTGAATGTCTGCAGTCCTTCCTTATAGTAATATACCGTAAGAGATTGTACTATGAAAGTAACCAAGTCCTTCATAATGCGAACAGCGAATGAATGGAACTCACTACCTGCGTCTGTGTTTCCGAACGCATTCAACCCAAATCTCTTCAAAGTTAGAGTGAACAAGCTTCTTCTGGGTAAGCTCACTCCATCGTCGACTCTGTCTCTGTCACCTCTGACCTAGAGTAGATTCAAGAGCAAACTCATCACAAATAAAAAAATAAATAATAAAAAAACTAAAATAGACCACCCTCGCGGTATCCACATCAGTAAATTTACGATTTTTCTAACAGCATAAGCTGTCGAACTTAACCACCCTTTAAGTGATATTAAATGAGGACCCCATTGTATCCATGACTGTGACCCCCAGGAAAACCGTTCCATCGATGAATTCCAGTTTCGCTCCGCTTATTATAATGTCACAATTTTATCTTTTGACATTCGGCAAGGCAAATTTTACACACTTAGTTGTTTAGCATTTAAAACTAAATTATTAGCCGTGAACCAATTTTGCCGTAAGGCATTATTTACGTCGGCACCGTTCCTCTTACGTCTATTTATCTTAAAATCAAAGAAGTGTCATCAGCAAATAACACCATGTTTACTTTGTTTTTCAATAGATGGGGTCAATCGTTAATGTAGACTAAAAATAAGAAAGGACCTAAAATTGAGCCCTGGGGTAGCCCCATTTTCACATTTAACTCCAACGAATTGAACTTTCCATCAATCCACATATATATTCATAACTCTTTTAGTAACATGCGTTTCATCCCTCCTCATCACATGACCATACCAGGACAAACGCTTTCCTTTCAACTTTTCTGTCACTGGCGGCACTTTCAAACTTCCTCTATTATACTCATCCCTCACTTTATCAATTCTCGTCGAGAGCACATGCGTCTCAACATTCTCATCTCTGCTACATACAATCTCTTTTGATCCATCTTTTTCACAGCCCAACATATTTTTATGTGTCGGTATCATATTCAATTGTCATTTTGTATCCAACTGCAAGGAAATGGTTATATTTTTCGCGCGTATCTTGTATGTATGTAATATTCTTTATTACCTCATATTTAGCAAATCGCTAGACGGATTTATATAATTAAGACATCGTTAGATACGTCTTCACCGCCCAAGTGTTCTTAGATAAGTGACATTAAAAAAAAAAAAAAAATGGCGAATTTTGGGTGCCATATTGTGGGGTCTCAATTTTTTTTTCTTCCTACCCATCGTGTATCAAAATGAAGGGTTTTAAGAGGTGGTTATAAAAATATATAGCACTTATATGTTTAAAAGTTTATAAAAAAAATGAGTGTGAACCAGTGTGTTGTAGTTGTAGGCTTCATTTTACTGTATTCGGGCATAGAGCCTTCTCTACTCGTACTAATACAGTAACTCTCAACTGGCATATTTTGCGCATCTTTTTTTTTTTTTTTCTAAGGAAATATTGCTAACTTATACTCGGAATGCACTGCTTGTAAAAACACCCCAGCCTTAACTTGTTGTCAACGTTATCACTAGATAAAAACAATAGCAGTGCAGAAAATGTGGCCAGTCTTCGTTAGAATTCAGATGTTGAAACATCTTCGCGGATTAAGTGTGAAATCAAAAGTCCGCGATGGAAGAGTTGAAGTCGATTAAGTCGTTACGCCCGTGCATTTCAATTTTGATATTTTTAACATCAATTATCATTTATACGAGCGGTGATGACGCTGAAGATAAACTTGCAATAAAATTAATTATGGCTGATTTACCAAGGGATAAGGATTTTATCGTATATTTTAATGCATTGAATAAAGCGCTTGATTTTTGTGTTAAATATCAACATTACGTGGATATCAACTTGCAGTTTGGATTGTTTTTGGTAGACAGTAAGATTGTATAAGATTATTTGACGATATTTTGATTGAAGGTGTTATTTATTGATTGCTATTTTACTAGCTAAGTATATATGGTACCTAGGCACCTCAATGAAACAGTGAACAAACAAACATAAAGTTGTATTTTAGTACTCATAACTAAGTTTTTAAGGCTGGATTCAATTGACAGTTTTAGACACTCTAATCAAAGCGAAGTAATTGTTTAAAGTTAGTAAAAAATATCATTTTTATTGCTGGAATCGCATTCGATTGCTTTCTCATAATTGAACAACAGACCAATGGAACCAATCAGCATACCAATTCATTTAATTGCAGATGTAATTAATTCGTCGACGATAAAAATTCTGATAAGTCGGAATACCTACTGCTATTCAGTAGCTGTTCAAAGTCAAATAGAAATAATCGGTTTTATTTCCAGACCAGTTATCCGAATCTGGGAAATGATGGTCCGAATAGATCAATGGAAATAATGGTCCGAATAAATTATATCTAACGTTTTTACAGTATTAACAGCGAGGTGCAGCCGTTTGAAACCAGCATAATACTGCAAAAAACGTGCAGTGCAATGTCGTGTGAAACACGGCTAACGGTACCTTGGAACATTGTTTTCGGATTCGAATGGCAAACATACTAAGAATATAGTATGAAAAAGAAATAGTACATTATACGACGTTTTTCAACACACTTGTGTAAAAACGAGTTGTGAATTTTTTTTCGCAATGGCGGGCAATATTAATCAGTTTTGCTATGCGCGCGTATTTAACAATGGCGATTGGCCATAGACTAAAAGAACGAGGTTCCTTTTTTTTTGGCTTTTCTTGCATTGTGTTTTAGCCACGTACAAAATAGGAAATTTCAACTTTTTTTTTATTACAGAGATAACAAAAAATATATTTGAGTGAAAGTTTTATTTATTAAACACGTACAAGTTGAAATTATCTATTTAAATACGAAGTTACATGAAATGAGCAAGCAATAGGTACATTAATTTATTTGTAGGTACTATTGAGCACGATCTTTTTTGTATCTAAACTTTTTTAAGAACAAAGTAACTCACCAATAAAATTTAAAAAAAATCTCTATAACTCATTTCTGAATAATAGCCACTGACCTCTAATATATGTATGATAGAGGTCAGTGATAATAGCAATGAAAAAGTCACAGTTTGATTACAGGTATCATTATGTGCCTAATTGTGGTGAAATTAGAGCCACTTTATGAGCAAGTGTGTTGAAAAATACTTCTTTGCAGTGAATTTGAGACAATTTGTCAATGAGGATCGATCGACGATGTCTAACGAAATGCGTTCCAATTTGGGGAATCTATCGGAGAAAATCGAAGTATTGGCTGAGTATTACCGCTCTATGGTAGAAAAACTCCAAAATGATAAAAAGGAAGGTAGGCTCTAGATTAACAGTTCTTAAAAACTGGCCAACAAGAGCGGGTCGGGTTCACACAATTAAAGTGGCGTCAGAAATATTCAATTTCGTTTGTAAGAAAAAGTATCTTGACAAAGTGTTCAGGTTCTTTATTCATTTTGAGGAACGGAGCCTCAATACCCCCAAAACGTTATTTACCCATATTAATTTTGCGGAAATAAAATAACAGTTTACCAACCGTAACGTTATGTTTGTCAAGTTTTACAAGTTTGTTCTGAACCATAGACTACTATTATATACTCTAGTTACGGGAGTCCAATCCGAACTTGGCCAGTTTTTAGCCGAATTCAAAAAGGAGGAGGTTATCAAATCGACTGTTTTTTTATTATGTTTCTTACTTAGAACTTTTTACTAGGTGAACCGATTTCGATGAATCTTTACAACAGAACTCTTCGATAAATGACGGAAAATCACTCGGGATAGCTGCAATCGCATGTTTATTTATTGTTTATATCATTTCATAATATAACAACACATTGGTACGCTCTAAAGGGGTACGCAAGTGTGAACAGTTCACCCTGGTCACCCTGGTATACTCTCATTCTACCGGTTTTATTCAAGTTTCATGTTATTGGATTAATCTATTCTGGCATCACTTTGGGCATTAAAAGAACTTAACTATAGAACTGGAACCATTATGTAACACAATTAAAAAGTGAAAAATAATAAACTTATTACAGAAAATACAACCGTCTTCCAAATAAAAACTCTACAAACTGAAAAATAATTTCAATTTCGGAAGTCGGTGTCAAAAAATTAAGAAACGAAAACAGGAACACCGACTGCCGAAATTGAAGTTATTTTTCACTTTGTAGTGTTTTTATTTGGAAGACGGTTATATTTTTTTGTAAAAACGTTTTATAATCATTGTAATTCACAGAAGCTAAAGTATCTACAAGTCCATGAAAGACATAATATAGGTACGGGATTCTTTTTAGGGTACCGAAGTCAACAAGGAACCTAGTTTCGCTATACCCGTCTGTCTGTCCGCAGCTTGGCTCAGAGACTCTTAGTACTTGAAAGCTATAATTTGGCATGGATATACATATTAATAATTCCGACAATGTGATAAAAAAAATAAACGTGTACCTGATATAGACGTAAAGTGGGAATGGTTTCTTGTCTCGTTTTTCCCATGGTGTGGGGAATCCTTGGATAGGCTATTCAAAAATATTCCGGTATGTTAAAACCATTTTCCGATTCAGAGAAAAAAACAATTTTAATTTTCACAGTTTAATTTTACGCAAACAGATTGCGTAAAATTATACCTTGATTTTTTTGTTTTTTTTTTGAGTTAATTGGTATCATGGCAGTCGTATATATAACGCAATTAAAAGGAAAACTATCACAGCTATGTAGGCTTGACAAGTTTACGAGTAATAGTCGACCAACTTATAAAATGTACTTGGAACAGTAAAAATTATGTACAAATGTCATTGAAAAATTACTTAAATAACGTTTTTAGCTGTGTAAAACAGATATTAAATATATGCTTATGAACCATGTAAAAATATACAAAAATAAAATCATAACATCCTTAATAATAATGATTTCCAAATTAATAATGTTTAATCTCGAATAACGCATTGCAGTGGGCGGAGTCATTTGCAGTACCGGTCCGTAGTCCATACGGTGCATGCGCGCGTGGGAGTCAATTTTGTGTTAGTGCAGAAGTATTTTCGACGATTTGTAATCTAAAGTCAAATTAGGTTCGATTGCCAAGCAAATTCCGGTACCCGACTATAGATGGCGGTTTTCTCAGTAGACGCGAATTTACTTTTTGGTAGTTGAGTAGGTTGTTTAAAAATACTCATAAAAAATATTCGTTATCAGTTTGTAAATATTTGGAGTATTTTTTTTTTCTTATCATCAGGCGAGATAGTGGTCAAACGCGAACCTATCGATATGTAAAAAATAAAAAAGAAGACTATCATATCTCCGTAACGGCAATATTGCAATATTCAAATTACTAAGTGACGCTGGTTATAAATCTTCATCATCGTCCTATGTGGGCCCGTTTTTAGACGTTCGGAGCCGCTGAATCCGTTTTAATGTTTATGTAACAACAAAAAACCCTCTTCTTAGTCCGCATTATTATGCAACTATGGAACCCACTTGGCCCGTTTTCTAAATAATGTTTAACATATTGTTTTATCTCTCGTGTCCGGTGCGGGTCACAAATAAATATTTTTCCTTTATTTATTTTGTACCTGCATTTCAAACTTTTGTTTTTTTCAGTGGCGTTATTTTTTTATAACAGAACGCCAAACCCTCCAAAGGAATTCCATACAGAAATGCTGGATCCATCGAGGATCATGACTCCAGAACTGACGACAATCTATCACGCATGGGAGGACTATCACTATGATGTATATAATTTTGAAGATAATGAACCTACGCCGGCCGAAATAGGTATGGTATCTTCCATTTTGCCATTCTTATCATATTCAATATTACTTATCGCTGACAACGATGAATGAAAACATCGTGAGGAAACCTGGACTAATAGTTCATAAAAGTATGAAATCACCAACCCGCATTGAATGAGTGCATAAAAGTATGAAATCACCAACCCGCATTGAATGAGTGTGAAGATTATTGCTCGTAGTAACAGACTGTTATAAAGATTTTATCTGACGTTATCATCATCGTCATCAGCCTATTAATGTTCGCAATGCTGGGACACAGGCCTCCTCTCTGTAAGAGGAGATGGGCCATAATCCATCACGCGGGCCTAGTGCGGGTTGGTGGATGTCACATGTATTTGAATTTTTGGTTCTAGGACATGCCGGTTTCCTCACGATGTTGTCCTTCACAGTTTTGGAGAGCAGTGGTGATGAAATAATTTACAAAGTCAAGCGACTACCTGTGTTTGAACCTACGGCCTACAACTTACGGTACGGTAAGTCGCGGCCAGTACCACTAAGCCACCACTGCTCTCGCTCTCTTATCTGACGTGATGATTTCAGATGAATGCATTGCACTATTGGTGCTGAATAGTCCTTTCCGTTTGGATGTAAGTTCACAGGCAAACTGTATGCTTCGCCCACGTTGCACGCAGGTGATGGTAGCGGGTAATGAACACCGCGATTTCGGATACATGTTGACACACAGGTACGTCAAGAACACAGGTATGTCCAATGATGACGAACCAGAGGCAGGAATACACATGATCCTAATAAGAGATTACCCTCACCCTTCACCGTCGAGGCCGTAGGACGTTTGCTAAGCGCTCCGCACAATTATCTTTTTAAATAATGGAAATGTCAGCCAAATCGTTGGACACGACAATCTGTGAACTGACAAAAACTGTCCACTCATTGGGAATTAGAATCATATCGCTGCAAAAGGTCGTGTTGGACCAAAATCAGTTTTAGAACCGGCAAATCAAGTATTACTAACCACATTTACTTTGTGGACTATGCTGTCACAGAGATGTATAAAAATAGGCAGGTTGACGTGGCCTTTCTTCTTCTTCGTTTCGCTCTTGACAGAGCGGTCGGGGTCACGATGAATTTTGTCAGATCGCTGGTGTTCTTGTCAGTTGCCTCTCTCTCCATTTGGCTCAGTTAGACGAAAGTTTGGCGCATCCATTTACTGGATCTCCAACCACCGATTTAATTTGGTCGGTCCACCTCATCGGTGATCGCCCGCTCCTGTGACCATCAGGCGCTCAATGGAGTCATTATTCCGCCTTGAGACATAGCCAAAGAATTTCAGTATGCGAGACTGTACTATTGTTTACAGACGCTGCGTGATGCCGAGTCCTTGGTGTATGGAGACGTTAGTGCAGAATTCTGTCCATGAAATGCCAAGCATTTTTCTCCAACAACACATTACTAGTGCATCTATCTTTTTCCTTTCCAGTTCTCGTAGTATCCATGTCTCAGCTGCGTACAGAAATATGGGGAAAAAGCACGGACGGGCCTAATCTTAGTGGCTTTCGTAATACTTCGATTCCTCCATACCTTTTTTAAATTATCCATTGCTCCTCTAGACATCGCCATTCGACGTTTCAACTCATCCACGCAACTGCCATTGCTTGCAATCATAACCCCAAGATATATGCAGGCTGGCATTCACTGAACTACATCACAGTTGGCAATCTGTTTCACAGCCGACGAGTTATCGTTACTACGGTCCACAATCATTATTTTGGTCTTACTCTGAATGATCTACTGACAATATGATTTGAATATGAACTATTCAAATCAAATTGCCATTTTACGGGTATCAATGGCGCTTGTCGAAATGCCAAATTTAAGCGATTGGCCATGTGACATTATATTTCAATTGCGCTGGCATTCTAATACATTTTTCAACAAACTTGCTCATAAAGTGCCTCTAATTTCACCGCAATTAGACACATAATGATACCTGTTATCAAACTGTGACTTTTTCATTGTTATTATTCACAAGTGAGTTGTAGAGTTTTTTTTTAAATTTATTTGATGAGTTGCTTTGTTCTTAAAAAGTTTCGATACAAAAAAGATAGTGCTCAAATAAACAAATAAATTAATTGCTTGCTCATTTCATGCAACTTCGTATTTATTTAATAGATTATTTCAACTTGTACGTGCTTAATAAATAAAACTTTCACTCAAATATAAATTTTATTTGCTCTGTAATTAAGAAAATCGAAATTCCCTATTTTGTACGTGGCTAAAACACTATCCACGAAAAGCCAAAAAAAAAGATTAAGAAACCTCATTCTTTTAGTCTATGGCCGATCGCCATTGTTAAATTCGCGCGCATAGGAAAACAGATTCATTTTGCCCGCCATTGTGAAAAAAAATTCACAACTCGTTTTTACTGTTGAAAATGAATTTTTAGTATTATTTTGTTCACAAGTGTGTTGAAAAACGTCGTATGATACACGTGTGTATTGATGATAACCGTCCTCGGCTCTCTTAAGACCCTCACCTACGGCTCGGGTCTCAATGGCGCCTCAGCGGTAATCACAAACATTGCACACTTGTACCGTAATGTACTATTTTCCAATCGCTATCGCAAGACGATCGCAAGGTCGTAGCTCACTTACGCGACTCCGCTCCAACACATACATTACTTAAACAGAGATGACTTCTCGATGTCCCCGCGCCGACAACCAGCAGGCAATCGGCTGTCCACGCGCTTACAGCTAGCAGTCATCTAGCTGTCCCCGCGCCAATCACTTTCGCCTTACCTTTTTCTACAAGCTAGCAACGTGCTTCAAGCGAGCAGTCTGCGTGCGTACAGCGCGCGGGCCAATCCTAATTCTAAAATCTATCCTACCGGATAGGGTAGGTAGGTTAGGTCAGGTTTGCAGGGAAGAGTAGGTTGGGTAGGGTAGGTTTGGGTAGGATAGGTAGAGAGGTAGGTAGCAAGTTGAAGAGAGCAAAGCCGCAGGCACAGCTAGTAATTTATTAAATTTGGTCAATGACCTGCAAAATAATTGTTATCGTTTCCAGGCTTTTATTACTGATCGTCGCCCATTTTTCTGAAAATTGTGTCGTGTTCTCCGAAGTAACGGACAGAGAAAAGGCGGATATGTATTGCACCCAGTGTTTCAACGAGGCGGAATACATTGCCTTAAATAGCTTCCAAATGCCAGACCTCATTTTTGAACAGGGTAAGTGAATTAGGAAATGCGATCGTATCATCAGTGGGCTTAGTGTGAGTTTTTTCTCACGCTGGATCACATTAACGTAAATGTCAATTTGTATTGAAACTGGATAAGCGCCATCTGGTGAAAGTAGTAAGACCTCTTCTTAACACGCGTTTTTAAAGCTTGGTGTGTATGTATCTATGGAATGGAATGTTTGAACGTGATTTGCACACCCTTCAAAACGGCGTTTTAATTTGAAAGTTTGCACACTTATCAAGGACCAATGACAACGAAATAATTAAAATAGTTTTTTTTTGTTATCTGGCTCGCGCTTGACCACCATCTCACCTGATGGTAAGCGATGATGTGGTCGACGATGGAGCACGCTTGCCTAGAAGTAACCTATTCACTCTTGACTCAAATACCCCTAGATTGTAGCTATCGGAAAACACAGACTCCGGCAGGAAATTCCACTCCTTAGCTTGAGTTTATCCCATTATCCATACCAGGATCAGAATCCTGAAAGAGAAAGAACAAAAAAAAAAATTGTTAAAAAAGACTAAAAAACACGCTTTAGTAGAAAACCAAACTAAAAAGTAGAAAATAATTTTAAATTAAGAATAGTGTGATCATAAAAAAATAAAAATGTGTTGTATAAAAGCGTGGAGTGCTTGATGTCAATTGTTATAATATTTTATATTGGTAAAAGTAGAGTAATTTTGAAAATATCTTGAAAAGCACCTCATGCTTTTTTACATATCTTAATTTAAACTTATTGAAAATTATTTTGTATTTTTTAGTTTTGTTTTCTATTAAAACCTTTATTTTTATTTATTTTTCTACTATTCTTTATTTGTATAGAAATTGATATAAGAGACGTTTAAGTTAACGCGGTCGAACATGAGTAAAAATCGGAGAAGGGCCACTGTTTTCTTAATAACGTTAGCCAAATGCTAAGAAAGTTTATACTACATCTATAGTCAATTTGAAATAACATAAAAAATTCTACAAACCTTTTTTACAGTCCGTTCAACCGATTTTGATTTCTATCTCCTAAACATAAGGATAGCATAAAAAGCATAAACCTGTTACCAAAACTAAAACTAATTGTTTACTACAGCTGCCATTGGTCATATCGCCAATGCAATAGAAGTCAAAATCGGTTGAACGGGCTGTAATATAGGATTATTTAAATGACTAATGTTATCTCAAATTTAGTATAGTGGTCGCAAGCGCTACTACTGAACATGAAGTCTTCAGTTCGATTCTCAGGTCGGGCCCATTTATGGAATGTCTCAATAGCAGCGCTGAGTCTAGACTTTTGACATTCCCAGGGGGGCTTGGGCGTCCTCACAGTCTCCAGACCAGTCCCCCATTGATGGCTTCCTGTCAGTGCGTGTCTGTAGGTTGCCAGCGTGGAACCTCATCTCACTGCCTTCTCCTCCACTTTTCACTCTGAATAATGTAATGAAGAATCATAGAAGAAAAGCTGTACAGCGGCAGCACTTCCTGTCACACAAAGTGCACCTCAGTAACATAAGAGGGCTGCACTCGAAGCAGTCCATCACCACCTAGAGACTGATAGACCAGCTCTTCTTTTTCTTTCGGAGACGCAGATCGGATGTCCTTCAGACGTGTTGTACTTATCATACCCAGGGTTTACCCTGGAGTACAATTTTAAACCACGCGCGGGTGTATGCATGTACGCCCTAGACGACATCTGTTATTGGCGTCTCCGAAACCTTGAGAACTCCACGTTTTCCGTGCTCTGGGCACTGGCGGACACAGGCCGGGATAAAATTATCGATGCCTGTGTCTACCGATTGCACAGTGGAGATCAGGAGACAACCAGGCTTACGTCATCTGTGTGAGGCGGCTGTTACGGCACAGCAACGGTTCCCTTCTGCCCAGTTGATACTGGTGGATTTCAATGCCCACTACCAAGAGTGGCTCCTTCCATACCAGTGCACTGATCATGCTGGGCGAGAGACGCGAAAGCTTGCGCTTGCGTTAAAACTCGCTCTGCCAATTGCTTGGACCTTCTGCTGACAACAGATCCAGACCGCTACTCTGTGTCAGTATCTTCACCATTGGGTAGCTCCGACCATTGTCTGGTGAAGTCTGTATCCGTCTACTCCCAGCCCAAGAGGCACTCGGCGGGTTTGACGGTACAGGTCAGCAGATTGGGATGGGATGCGTTTGTTATTCGCATCTTATCCTTGGCAGCCCACTTGCTTTTGTTCAGCTGATCCCTCGTCGTGTGCGGACGCCGTTACCTATGTTTTGTGTCAGGGAATGGAGTAATACATTCCATTCTCTGACTTATAAATGTCTAGCGTTGACCGGCCATGGTTTGGCGCCGAATGCAATCGCGCCAACACGCTTAAACATGAGGCGTACCTGGCATGGGTTGACGATCGGACGCGCAAGGCTAGCGACGTGAGCCAGCGGAAGAGAGCCTTCAATAGGGCTAAGTCCTGCAATATTGCGAAGGGCTCGGTTTGACCACATAAGCCGTATTGGGACCAAACTTGCTTCCTACCCAGCCGGTAGTAACGCGTTCTGGTCCCTGGCGAAGTCGGTTGAATCGAATTTCTGCCGTCCCTCACTACCACCACTGCTGAAACCCGACGGAACACTGGCAGTGGGCCACTGAGGAGAAAGCAAACTTGTTTGCCTATTTTTGCGGAATCCTCACGCCTGGATTCTGGTGTCGCGCAGTCCCCTCCTTCTCCTGATGGATGCGAGACGAGTATATCGGACATTCGCATCCATCAAAAGGACGTCCGTAGGGAGCTGTGCAACCTTGACGTGAACAAAGCTTGTGACCCCTACGGGATACCGGCAATTTTACTGAGAACTTGTGTGCCCGAACTGTCTCCGATCCGACACGCCTGTTTTTCCTATCATATGAGACTGCAAAAGTGCCGAATGCATGGATACAAGCTAACGTGCAGCCTGTGCCCAAGAAGGGCAATCAGACTGTGCCCAAGAAGGGCAATCAGGCTGACCCGGCCAACTACAAACCCATTTCAGTTACGTCCATCCTCTGCAAGAGTATGAACGGGTGCTCAACTCCAAGCTCCTGGCATACCTAGAAGCTAACGACATACTCAGTGCCCGCCAATATGGCTGCCACCAAAATCGGTCAACTGAGGATCTTCTAGCGTATGCAATTCACATCTGGAGTGAGGCCATCGAGAGACAAGAGGAAGCGCTTGCCGTCTCTCTCGACATCTCGAAGGCTTTCGACAGGGTCTGGCACGAGAGCCTTATTAGTAAGCTTCATTCATTCGATCTGCCCAGTGGACTGTGCGATTGGATCGCAGACTTCCTGAGGGACCAGTCTATACGAGTGGTTATTGATGGCCGCTCATCTGACCAACTGGATATCATCGCCGGGGTCCCTCAGGGGTCGGTACTGTCAGCAACATTGTTCTTGTTGCACATAAATGATCTGCTAAAAACCAGCCTTTGCCTTTGGGTATGCAGACGACAGTACTGTTGCTGAGAGATATGTATCCGGCGCGCGCGCTACTGGGCCTCAGATCCGGTCTCTACGGGAGGCCATGGTTGGGCACTTGCATCTGTACTTGAAGCAGTCTCCGAGTGGGGCGATGCCAATCTGGTCAGGTTCCATGCAATCTGACGGATCTGCCAAGTACCAGCTGGATGCACTAGAGTGATCCGAAAACGGGCCAAGAGGCTCATCAGCAATGAGATATTGGTCGAGTCTAGGCTCCAGAGCCTTGAACATCGGCGCCAAGTTGCCAGTCTGTCGGTTTTTATCGGTTACATTTCGGGGAGTGTGCGATGGAATTGCATGAACTAATTCCTCCTAGCCCGTTCCATCATCGGACTACAAGACGTACGGTGATGCGTCATCAGTACATGGTGGACATTCCACCCATACACACCAAACGTTTCGGGAATACTTTCATTATGCGTACAGCTAAGGAGTGGAATTCTCTGCCAGAGTCTGTATTTCCTGAAAGCTACAACCTGGGAGTCTTTAAGTCAAGAGTGAATAGGTTTCTTCTAGGTAAGCGTGCTACATCGTCGACCAAATCATCGCTTACCATCAGGTGAGATAGTGGTCAAGCGCAAGCCTATAAACAATTAAAAAAAAAACACGGTGTATATAGATTATAGGTGCAATTCTGCATAACTTGTGTAAATTATACTAATTAAAAGTTATTTATACTATTTCAGTTGCTCTCTGTAGCTTTTTCGGTCACGCTCAGTTCATACGCAACTACTGGCTCAAAACTCTTCTTCGGTTCCAAACCTCGGCAGGTTGCTTCTCAGAGAAGCTGGCAACAGGAAATTTCGATGCGTATAAACTGAGAGAAGATAAAGATGCAACGTGGTACCTCGAGGGACCGGATGTCATCTTTGGGCAGTGCAACGCACACTTCTCAGGAGTCGCGATGGCGTCGCTCTCACATGGCCTCAGATACATTATTGAGAATTATTATTAAAACTTACTGTGTATTACTGTAAAAAAAAGGTTTATTAAAAGTCGACTGGTAGTAAATGCCTAAGGCGATAGTCCTGTAAATTTCTGTCAATAAATTATACTTGTCAGTTTTTCTGAAATGGAGCTTTCTAATGACAAAATATAATGTGTTTCAACTGATTGGCCCATCCTGGCTGGAGACCCGCTTGTCCAAATTCTTAACCACCCGATAAGCCAACATCCCAGTGAAGGAGGGATAATGGCTTGATGAGGGGCAATGTTTTAAAAAGAAAAAGAAATCTATACTATATATATTATTATTAATATAAATAATAATAATAAATTAATATTATAATAAAATATAAAGCTAAAGTTTGTTTGTTTGTTTGAAATCTTAGGCATTACTGGTTGGAATTGAAAAATTCTTTTGGTGTTGAATAGAACATTTATCGAGGCAGGTTATAGGCTTTATAACATCACGCTACAACCAATAGGAGACGAGCATAAATGAAAAATGTTCCAAACACGAGCTAAATTATTCCTTTTTGAGAGCTTCCGTTGCGTGCGCTGCGTAAACGGTTTAAGTTACGCAACATTCGTGTATGCAGCGGAGGTGGGGTATATGGGTAGGAAGGTAGCCATTTGATGGGAGCGAAGCCGCATGGGACAGCTAGTAAAAGATAAAGACGCTCCTTGTTGTTCTTATCACTGTTGTGGCGAAGTTGACAAACATAGTTATAATTGAAAATGTAATAAATTCTTCATTTTTTTACACTTATTGTTTAAACAAGTAAAGTTTGGCCTATTCAGTATCTGCGAGCAATGTGCCCTGCCCACTGCCATTTAAGTATGGCAATTCTTCGGGCTGTGTCAGTAACCCTGGTCCTCTTGTCTTCATGGTCGTTGGGCCGAAAAGATCTGGAATGGCGATCAGTGTGGCGACGCTTAGGGAATGCCTATGTCCCAGCAGTTGACGTATTTTAGCTGAAATGATGACAATGACGTTGAATCAGTGTTACGAACTAACATTTTGTTACTTTAAATTAATGTAAGAAAACTTTAGAAAAATATTGTTTTGTGATCATCCATATACCATCTAATTTGTATTCGACTATTTGTTGCAATTGACTAATTGTGCTAGCAACTTAACGATTGAATTTGTGCCAGTCTATGGAAAAATCTGAGTGCAATCTAACGGAGGACTTGTGGAAGAACGCCCCTCTTTTGATGGCGCTGGTCGAGGTCGGATACAATTCGTCTATTGCGATAATATTAAAAAAAGCCAAATTTACTGGCATCTTTTCTAGCTGGAGTCTAGTCTAGTCTATTTTAAATTAAGAGATTGTAAGGAGTCAAGAAACAAACATTGCTATTGTACTTGTCCCTTCTACGGGGCTTATTAAAGGGGCAATTTGGCAATTTGGTTATTTTTGAGTTCAGACGCACCGTTTCAGAGATATTTAAATATCCTGCAAAAGTTTTCATATTTTTATTGTGTATTTTAGTTTTTTTATTGTTTATGAGGCTCGTGCTTGACCATTATCTCACCTCGTGATAAGCGATGATTTGGTCGACGGTGAAACACTGTTGCCTAGAAATAACCTATTCACTCTTGACTTAAAGAGCCCTAGATTGTAGCTGTCGGGAAACACAGGTTCCAGCAGGGAATTCCACTCGACGCATAATAAAAGTTTTGTGCGTATGGGTGAGATGTCCACCATGTATCGATGGCGCATCGCCGTACCTCTAATAGTCCGATGATGAAACGGGCTAGGTGGAATTAGATCATGCAATTCCATCGCCCACTCCCCGAAATTAACCCGATAAAAAACCGACAAGCTGGCAACTAGGCGACGATGTTCAAGGCTCTGGCTTTGACTTGACCAGTGCCTCATTGCTGATGAGCCTCTTTGCCCGCTTTTCGATCAACTCTAGTGCATCAAGCTGGTATTTGGCGGATCCGTACCAGAGATGAGAACAGTACTCCATGCATGATCAAACTTGCGCTTGATACAAATTGAGGAGCTGTTCCGGCATGAAGTACCTTCTCGCCTTTGCAAGGACCCCCAACTTTTTGGCTGCCAGCTGAACCTTTGCCTCAATGTATTGCCTAAAATTGAGAGTCAATGTCAACGTAACGCCAAGAAGCTCAAGATGGTCCGTTATTGGCACGGTGACATCTCGGAAAGTTGAAGCCGGTTCAAATTGGCTCTTTTTGGTGGAAAAAAGACACGCCTAGGTTTTAACAGTATTATATCTGACTAGATTGGCATCGCCCCATTTGGAGACTGCCTGCAAGGACAGGTTCAAACGCTCCAACATGTCCTTCACGGAGAGACCGGATCTGCGGCTCGGTAACCCGTGCGTTAGACAAGTATATCTCAGCAACAGTGCTGTCGTCTGCATACCCAAAATTTAATTCATTATTTTAAATAAAAAAATATTTTTTCGTTAATTTGTCCGGGTTTTAGCAGATCGTTAATGTGCAGCAATAATAATATTGCTGAGAGTACCGACCACTGAGGGACCCCGGCATTAATATCCAATTGGTCCGATAAGCAGCCATTGATAACCACTCGAATAAACCGACCTCTCAGGAAGTCTGCAATCAAACCACGCAGACCACCGGGCAGAGCGAAGGAAGCTTACCAATAAGGGTTTCATGCCATACCCTATAAAAAGCCTTTGAGATGTCGAGGGAAACGGCAAGAGCTGCCTCGTGGCTCTCGATAGCCTCACTCCATATGTGAATGGCATACTCTAGCAGATCCGTAGTAGACAGATTTCGGCGGAAGCCGTATTGGCGGTCACTAAGGATCTCGTTAGTTTCTAGGTATGCCAGGAGCTTCGTGTTAAGTATATGACCACAATAGATCCCAATGGGACGTTACAGAGATGGGTTAGTAGTTGGCCGGGTGAGCTCAACTGCCCTTCTTGGGCACGGGCTGTACTTTAGCTTGCTTCCAAGCATTCGACACTTTTCTAGTCTCATACGAAAGGCGTTAGATCGTTTCGGTAATAATAAAGCAAAAATACCCGTATATAAGTGGTTTATACTGACAATCTCCCCGAAACACGTCACTGGATATGTTCAAGGTGAAATTATTTCCCCAAAGTGCTGTTCCTAAGTGTTTTGGCAATGAAGACAGGAGGCAGGCAGGGCTTCTTCAATAAGGCTCGATGAATATGGTTTACACTGAGATTTATTACTTTAATTCTCTGGCTCAGGCTCGAAGGTCCACTAAGTTTCCACAATCTAGCGACGAGGTGGGAGCAAAGAAGCGTCAAAAATAAAGAAAGGAATGAAAGACAGTGTTTCTACGCTATGAACTAGGTAACTAATTTTCCCTTAACCATTCTAACAAAAAAAAAAAATGTTACAACAGGTTCTAAGAACTATTGCTGGTATTCCATCAGGGCCGCTAGCCTTGTTCACGCCGAGGTTGCCGACCTTACGCCGCCGACCTTACGGACGTCCGCATCCAATAGGAGAAGGAAGGGGCCGCGCGTCACCAGGATTCAAATATGAAGATTCAAAAAAAGAGGCAAATAAATTTACCATTTCCCCGGCGGAATGGGCTGGCATTGGACGGGGAGTAGACGGACACAGACTTCATCAGACACTACCCGAAGGTGAATTTACCTACACAGAGTATCGGTCTGGATATGTTGTCAGCAGAAGGTCCAAGCTATTGGCCGTGTGCGAATCGACATCCGGCACCCTCGTTGCCCCCTTGGACCAGCTGGGTAAGGTTTAGCGCAAGCAAAAGCTTACGCATATCCCGTCCATCATGGTCAGTGCCCTGGTATGGGAAGGGACACTCCTGGTGTTGGGCATTAAAGTCCCCCAGTAACACTAGGCGGAAGGGTACCAATCCTGTGCCACATCCGCCGCCTCACTGAGGCGGCGGATGCGGCACATACACACACCTATGCGCGGTTTAAAATTGTGCTCCAGGGTAAATTATTGTATAAAGGTGATTCTAAAACTATTTCTGTTTGATGAAGGGACCAGCTCGCGGTCAACGTCGACGAGGTGTCAATCGTGCCATACAGTTGAAGCCAGGTCAACAGCAGATAATGGCGGCAGTGCGTGCCCATGCTATCAGGCGCCCTCGGAGTCGATGTTGCCACACAGCGGATGTCAGATCAACAGTTTGTAGCAGAAGCGGTGCGAGGCAAAGCAGTCTCAGGTACTTCCGAAGTTGAAATCGCAGTCTATAAAAACGAGGTAACCCGAGCACGTAGTCGTTTATAGTCAAAGCGTCGTTCCAGATTGTGTTTTCGTGAATCGTCTGTACATTGCAAAAAAGTCGTCATCGTACCAATAGTCGCCACTTCAATGGTTATGATAATGTTTCAAATAAAGCGAAACAACCTGAAGGATCAAGTGTAGTCCTTTAGTACTAATGATATAGCTCAATTGTTAAGTTTCGTAAAACAACTTGCGTCCCAGCTATCAATAATGCCGACACCGCCAAACCAAAGTACCTAAAGACCATAAAAACATTTTAGTAGAGTGATGTTTATGGATGGGATGAAAGTACAACTATACACTATCCGTAGTCCACGTTTATTATGGCCTAAATCTGATACAAGAGTCTAAATTCCATTTTGTTTACGTGGTCCGAGTGGCAAGAAAAGTTTTGAATTTCCATTCGAACACAATTATGATCAAGCCTTGGAGGAGATGCTGAAGCGGGATAGAAGACAACACGAACCTATTGCAAACTATATTTTTGATAAACGAGCGGTAGACTGCATTAGAATAGAATAGAATAGAATACTTTATTGAACACCAAAAAAACAACAGAAAAAACGACGATTAAGTATGGCATTAGTGATAAGTCGGTGAAATCTGAACAGAATAGGAGTTATTTGAATTGGATACAATGCAATACAATACAGTAAAATGCAATAAAGCGCAATCGAATCTAATAGAACAGAATAGAATAGAATAGTATAGTATAGTACAGTATAGTAGAACAGAACATAACAGCACAGAACAGAACAAAGAATAGAATAGAAATACATTTATTTAACACAGATATAACACATTAGCAACAGAGAAAAAGACAGTAATGAAATGCAAGGCAAATAAGCTGCAGCTTTAGCCTTAAGGTGCAGTCATACTGATCATAACATCCACAAGCATACACACAAAAACACATACATACCAGCACCCATATTTTTTTTAATTTGTTTAATATTAAATTAACTGGACTTTGTTTCGACGATTTCATTTTATTTTAACTATGATCTAATTTTATCACATTTTTATTTTATCTTTATTTTGATTTGGATTTTGATTGTAATTTTAATGTTAATTCTGACTAATTTTTGTTTCGATTTTAATTTTTAATTTGAGTTGATTGTATTTTGATTTCTCAATGTGATTTCAAATTTTTATTTCATTGTTGACTTCGATTTTAATTTTGAGTTTGGTTTTGATTGTGATTTTGATTATGATTTTAGTATTTGTTTTATTTTATTTTTAATTTTGATTTGATTTTAACCTTGATTTTGATTTTAATTTGGATTGTGATTGAAATTTATTGTTAATTCTGACTTGGATTGTATGTCTCGATTTCGACTTTGATCTTGATTTTAATTTGAACTTGAGCTTGATTATAATTTTAATTCTCTTTGTGAATTTAATCCTGGTTGAAATTTTATTTTTGATTTTAATTTCATTATTGAATCGATTTTGATGTTGAGTTACCGAAATTTCGAAGAATCGATTTTGTTCCTAATTTGCACCTTCGTTTTAACATTCTCGCAGTTAATCCTTAGTTTAGGGACCTACCCAATGTGATACCCAGATATTTTAGATGGGGGCTGTGGTTGATTGGCACCCCCTGCCACGAGATTTTGAATTTTTGAGTGTTCGGCCCACTTGTCCGTTACAAAGGTGAAAAGCGCACGACCTTTTTTTTTGAAGGATTGGGTTTGAGAGCGTTCTCAGTATAATAACGACTGAGACCGGCAAGGGTGTTGGAAAGCTTGACCTTAATCTGCTCAAAATCAGTGGCTTAGCAGGTTAATTCCAGATCGCCTGCAAACGAGAAGCGGGCCGTGTTAGGGTTCGCCGATTGGTCATTGGTATAAATGTTGTAGAGTAACGGAGCCAGTACACTTCCTTGAGGCAGCCCAATGTTTTGAACTCGCCACCTACTCTTATCATCCAGGAGGTTTACTTAGAATCGACGGTTACTGAGTAGTTATCTGAGAGTTTGGAGCGACCACGAGTTAGCCACGAAGTTATTCGGACGACGCAAAATAATAAAAACAATATAGTACCGAAATGCCCGAAAGCCCCTGTTTGTCCTGGTGCCTTAAAGGTACAGACCCAAAAGTCCCGGTGCCTCAGAATAGAACCGGTTCTCTCCATCTATTCACAATTGTATCCATAACTCTTTTAGTAACATGCGTTTCATCTCTCCTCACCACATAACCATACCAGGACAAACGGTTTCCTTTCATCCATCTCAACATTCTCATCTCTGCTACATGCAATCTCTTTTCATCTATCTTTTTCACAGCCCAACATTCTGATCCATACTGCACGACAGGTCTAATCACGGATTTGTAAATTTTTCCCTTTAAGGTTATACTAGTCGAAAATTCTTGCATACAAACGTAATCTAGGGATTATTCCACTGTTTGACGATGTACGTTCAAAATAAAAACTGATATCAATTTGTCTCATCATTATCTAGCCCTTTATGGAAGCAAACAAGTAAAAAAAGAAAATATTTCAAAGTTATGAGCGTCGAAAGTTCCACATTTCGACAATAATTTCAACGCATTTTTGGGCGCGAATAAATACCATAAAAAGACAGAAAATTGCAGAACGGCCTCCATACAGGGATAGATTAGTAGTTCAACAATGCAAATAATTTTATTTTGAACAGATATATTTAGTCGTTTTTTCATGATATCTAGACTGCCAAAGGTCTGTTTATAAATTTCGCGCGCTCTGTTTCGTCCTAAATCATTATCCATTTCGCAAAAAATTTGCAAAAGTGTGTATTCGTACGCGAACTAGCTTCCTACTGCTCATCACAGCATCTATCTCTGCCGCACGTGTTGTCGGTTGATATAAAATGCATTTTAACCCCGCGCACAAAATGGTTCGTGCCGTCGACTAGCGTACCCTTAACTTGCACTTCTCGTGGGTCGCAAGTTGTTCCAGTGACCTGCTACCATTACATGCATCCTGAGTTGATCCGGTGCGTTAATTCTCGGTCTACCTCACCATCCCTTTCGACAGGCGACCCTAGGTACCGCAAGTTGCACCAGATCGGTATGGGGGTTCCAGCGAGAGCCATAGGCACGGAACTGTATAGACCTTTCTTTCTACGTAATGATTATCTACTGCGGGATCGGGCGTGAATCATTGAAAGAACTTAAAATGGCGGGCACCCGCGGCGTAGCTTAGTCTTAGCTTATCCCCGCTATAACTTACCGAGAGCCGCAATACATTTTAACCCGACGTTATGCGGGTAGAAAAACAATAAATACACGGACGTGGGTATGGGTGATTCTGGCCCGACATATCAAAGATACGATATTATGATATGGCTTATAAGTTGTGTTTCAAATGAAAGGACAATATACGTAAGGAACAAAATACTGCATAATAACTATTCATAGTACCTACACCCAATGACGTACATAAACAAAAACAAAATAGGCTAAAACAGAAATAAATTATACAGAACACTAGCAGTGCAGTAGCATTATCATTAAAATTGCAAATCGTCAATAATTACGGAATGCGATAGGACCATTTTTGATATTTTGTAACTTTAGGATGTCGTCCATGATGCGCAGAGTGCGTAGGAGCTCCAACAGCATTCTAAAGGTCTTCCGTGATAAGCCGTGTTGCGCTATCATGACGCACTGGGGCTATGTACTTATACGTGCAAGTGCCCGGTGCGTCAGGTAAACACAACAGATATACGAGTATGAACTGATTGTTATGTTACTAACATAGTTTGTAAGTATTGTGTACTAACAATATAAATAAAATGTCGTGTCTAAGTGTAATTTATAATACTAACAAAGCTATGGACCTTTGAGTCAGCATTTTTAGGGTTCCGTACCCAAAGGACAAAAACGAGACCCTATTACTAAGACTCCGCGATCCGTCTGTCTGTCTGTCCGTCTGTCACCAGGCTGTATCTCATGAACCGTGATAGCTAGACAGTTGAAATTTTCACAGATGATGTATTTCTGTTGCCGCTTTATAAATATTAAAAACAAAATAAAATAAATATTTAAGGGGGTCTTCCATACAACAAACGTGATTATTTTGCCGTTTTTTGCGATAATGGTACGGAACCCTTCGTGAGCGAGTCCGACTCGCACTTGGCGGTTTATTTTTTTTATTCATACTGATATTGGAATCTAATCGGTTTATAATTAGTAGAATTGTCCTTCAGGACACGTAGGCGTCGAATACTTCTCAATATCGGTGTCATCCAGAAACGTGCCTAGAAGACAAGCCCAATTCTTCTACTTGGTCTAAATTTCTGTGCTTTTGGAGCTGTCAGGTCACTTAGACCTTTGGCTATTGGCGCACGAGACGAACGCGGGTATATGGAGTGGGGTTGATAACGGTCGATGTGCAAAGTTAATTTGACCGTGTTGTACTTATATTTAAGTTGAAATTGAATTGTTTAGCGTTATTAAGATTTTTTCTTTAAAATTCATGATCTTACAATAGTCAAGTCACTTTTGGCGTAAAATCTAAATAAACTTCGACGTCATTGTTGATACAATGCAAACAATTAAGTGTGTGAGAGATGTTACTCGTACATTGAATACCGCGATGGGTGAAATTTACCCTTTTTTGCATTATACACTTGTGATTCCGTGTCAATAAAGCATAGAGCAGTATATAAACTCAAGCTCTGGAGAATAGTAACGAAGTTTCGTGAATAGTTACGAAATTATCAGCAAACTACGTCAATTGGGTAATCTTGACCCAGCCCTCATATTGCCGGGTTATTTAAGAAGAAGTTCTATTATTTTAATGAGAAGATTTTTAAATCCTCCTATAATGTTCTTGTGCAAGCGCCTGCTTGATTCTTTATGTTGAGTTTATTTTTGTTACTTGAAAGGAATTTGTTGCAAATATTTACCAGTAAGTGCAATGAGCGTACCTCTATTAAATTGTATGTTTCAGTCCAACCCATAATCCCTTGGTAATGGGTGGAAGCCAAAGGAAACCAGTTCAGGTAGGTTTTCTGTGTTTACAGCACAGAGATAGTCCCGGACCATAGACCAGCATTAATAGTTTATGGTTACGAAAAATTCGACACATATATTCGTCATTTCAAGAGATTATAACTTTGAGAAAACCTGTTTACTCAATATTACTTATTAATTAAATACTATCATTAAATATTCGTGGATAATCAAAAAACATAAAGTTGTCAAAAATAAAAGGCCTGTTTTGGCTGCTTTGAAATACTTAATAATAATTAAACTCGATGCTTGCGAATGATACTCGTTGTCTTAGTGTATCGGTAACATAATATTTAATTAGGATTATGAATTTGATTTTGCGAATTCTTACGTAGAAAGTTATCGCGGCATGTAAAATGAAAAACGTCACAATCTAAGAAGTTCACTTTTATTTAACTTACAATATTCGCAAGTAAGTTGCCCGTTTCAATATTTGCACATCATTTTACAAACATTTATTTTGTAAGTTGCAACATAAATGTAATTACATTCCTGAAGCCATGAAAATCTGTGTAGAAACGGGCGAATTGTGTAAGTACGAACAAAACAATTCGAGGAAAAACTACGGTCGTCCGTCTTTATTTTCTCGTCCTCATCTCTAGATAAAAACAATAGCGCTGAAGAAAATGCGGTCAGTTTTCATTCGAATACAGATGTTGAAACATCTTCGCGGTAAAAAAATCGAGATGATCTTCAAGTCGATTAAGGTTTTTGTGTTTTCAATGAGTATTATTATTTTTACGAGCAGCGTTGTTGCTAGTGATGAACTTTCATACAAAGAAATTATTAATGATTTGCCAGTGGCGACGGATTTTGACCGTTATTTCAGTGCTTTGGAAAAGGCGGTAGATTTTTGTTTAAGCCATAAAACATATGTGGACATAAACATGCGGTTTGGATTATTTCTGATAGACGGTAAGATTGTACAACTCTATAAACGATGTTCTGATTGAAATTGTGCTCTATTGGTTGTTAATTTACTCCCTTATTGTGTAAAACAATATAGCTCTTTTTACCCGATGGCCAATAAGGGTTATGTTTCAGAAAACTTAAGACACGGCTCAACACGTTAGTACTTATCAAATAAAGTTGTAATAGGTTTAAATGATTTTATATTGTAATTCCTGATTAGCATGCTTTTGAACATGATCTCTCCTGATGGTGAGCAATGGATCAGGTCTAAGATGGAGCTAGCCCAGACGTTTAGAACAATGAAACGAATCAGCTAATCCATACTTTTTTATGAAGATGAAATCAATCAGTTCAAACTTAATATTCTAATTAGATACGAGGCATACTTACACATACGTTTCTTTTGCAGCGAATTTGAGGCAATTTTTGAAACAGAAGCAAAATGGTATCCCCGCAGAAATACTTTTACGTTTGGAAAATCTATTTGTGAAGAATGATAAGTTGGTTGAATATTTTCAATCTATGATACAAAAACATCAAAATGTGGCGCGATTGAGGCTGAACATACAAAGTAAAATATTTTACTAAGACTATTTTTTTTTTGGTGATTTTCATATTCCGGAATTGAATATTATAAAATTATAATATATCTTCTAGCGTTACATATTTCATGCCTAGATGTGGTGTGTTTTTGTAATAAAATATAAGAAATACTTGCCCAAAGATCTCGGAAGGAAACGATTCAGCAGATTCGATTTTGTATTTCAAATATTAAAGTAAACTTAAAGTAATTTAAATCATTCGAATCGCTGTCTCGTTAGCATGTTTTATATTAGAATTTGGTAGGCATACAACCATATTTATAACTGATAAATTACAAGTTGTCACTTTTAATATTAAATAGATTTAGCATTTCAGACTTGTAGATTTGAGAACAAATGAAGTAGAAAGTAAGGAAGAAAGTTACTACATTTTGATTTCATGTTTTCTCCAGATCTTCAAACTCTTTAATCAGTAAAGTATTTTTAACCATTTTTTTAAACATATTTCTGTAACTGAATATTTTATTAAAGAGGTTTGCTTGTATGCGAATTGCGGCTTAAAAGCTGGGCATCCTAAATAGAGTGAAGCGATACTTTACGCCTGGACAGCTTTTAACCCTTTACAAAGCGCAAGTCCGATCCTGCATGGAGTATTGCAGCCACCTTTGGGATGGCTCAGCTAAGTATCAGCTTGCCGCGCTTGACTCGGTGGAACGCAGAGCCAAGAGGCTCATTGGCGACGTTGAGCTGGCGGATGCCAAGCTACACAGCTTGGCTCATCGCCGCAAGGTTGCCTGCTTGTCGGTCTTTTACAGACTGTACTTCGGTGAGTGTGCTCAAGAACGCCACGACCTCATCCCACCAGCCCCGTTCTACCATGGGACATCTAGACGCACTGCAAGTTACCATCCTTACCTTGTTGCCATTCCACCAATACGCACCAAGTGCTTCCAAACATCCTTCATAATGCGCACAGCGAATGAGTGGAACTCACTGTGTACCTGACCTGCGTCTGTGTTTACGAACGCATTCAACCCGAATCTCTTCAAAGTTAGAGTGAACAGGCTTCTTCTGGGTAAGCTCGCTCCATCGTCGACTCTGTCTCTGTCACCTTTGACCTAGACTAGAGTCAAGAGCAAACCCATCAAAAAAAAAAAAAAAACGCTATTAAAATATGTTCACATCATAAATTCTTATTTTACATATAATTTGTCCATAAATGAGTTTAAGTGATGTGCGCCTACATAAATTCTCCGGGCAAGCCACAAGATAGAACAATGGAATTGATATTATGTTGCAATACTAATAATAATAGTTCGAAGATTTATTGTGAAGGATGGAACGGTTGACATCTGTCGGGCATGTCATCGCCCGGGTGAATCGATCCGTCACATTATCTCTGGTTGTTCTCGTCTAGCTAACGAAGAGTACTTGCATAGGCACAATCTTGTAGCCAGGATTATCCATTAGCAACTTGCTCTGAAATACACTCTTGTGGCATTGGAGGGATGTGCCCGACCCAGTTCTCGAGAATGGCAATATCACATTGTACTGGGATCGGTCCATCATCACTGACAGGACTATTACCGCTAATAAGCCTGATATAGTGGTGGTGGACCGAATCGAGAGGCGTGCAATGATTGTTGACATAACTGTCCCGCATGACGGGAACCTCGTGAAAGCCGAGAAAGTTAAGCAAATCAAGTATCTTGACTTGACTCGCGAGGTTGTAGACATGTGGGATGTGGACACAGCGATCATTGTACCGATAGTCGTATCAGCTAATGGCTTAATAGCCACGAGCCTCGACCAACACCTTAGGAGGCTCTCGTTAGGCGGTTGGGTCAAGGATCCAGAAAGCAGTATTGCTGGACACGGCTCGTATTGTTAGGAGGTTCCTCTCTCTGGAGCCCTGACCCCCGGTAGCTTTGACCCTGTTACCGTTACCGGAGGGCCTCTATTTTTTATATTTTTAAATGTTTTTGTTTTTTTTAACTTATTTTATAAAAATATTTAAAAATGTAATTAATCATCTGCCTAGCCTTTTCCCAACTATATTCGGGTCAGCTTCCAGTCTTACCGGATTCAGCTAAGTACCAGTGTTTTACATGGAGCGACTGCCTATCTGACCTCCACAACCCAGTAACTGGGTAACACGGTACCTCTTGGCAAGACTGGTGTCAGATCAAGCTTCTGACTACCCGTAACGACTGCCAAAGATCTTCAAATGACAGCCGGGACCAACGGCTTAACGTACTTTCCGAGGCACGGAGGAAACTCGGTATGTTGAAATGGTCACCCATCCACGGACCGACCTCGTCAAGCGTTGCTTAACCTTGATGATCGACCCGTGCGGCTGTTATTATTTAGCCACGAGCTCCTCAAAATGTAATTAATAAGAAATGTAATGAATAAAGGACATAATCTGAAATATAAGATTCAAACATTTTGAATCGTCTCCTTTCGGAATGCGCAGAAAGACAATAGACGTTAATAATTAGATTTTTTTTATCACCTGTACTACTAACTAACTAGGTACATGTATTTTAATCTCTGATTGTTTTTTTTTAGTGACGGTACTCTTTCATAACACAACTCCTTCAGATAAATTCAATAATAATCTACTGAAACAAACAAGGATCTACACCCCAGAAGAGTTGAACAATATATATGGCAAATGGGAGGATTATACCCGTAGTGTTTTGGACTATGAAAAAGCTGACCCTACGCCTACAAAATCAAGTACAGTAGTTTGCTTTTTTAACACGCTTTTATTAGCTTGGTATGTATCTATGTATATGATTTTCACCCCCATGAAAACGTCGGATTGATTTGAAACTTTGCACACTTATCAAGGACCGATGACAATGCAATAATTTAGCCAAAGTCAAAGTCAAAAATATTTATTCAACTAGGCCAATAATCGGCACTTTTGAACGTAAAACAAAAATTAAAATTTACAAGTAATGAATGTTGATTCTACCGTGCGCGTTTAAATAGTTTTTTCCATTAGCCTTACCAAGATCTTCAGGATTAGCGACTTTTTAGATCAATTTACCATTAAAGCGTGTTTTTTAGTTTTTAGAACTACAATTTATTAACTTGAATGTAGAACGTCGGAGAATATGCTTTTGAAAAAAGCTCACTCTGTATTATTGCGTCATCCGTTACTGTCGCTACGAGTAATATTGATCATATTCTGGCAAGTAATGTCATACGCCACACTTATGGAAAAACCAAATCTTTTACAAAATATTTACCTGTTAAACGTAAACCTTTATAAAAATGAAAGCCATTATTTTCAACACATACACGGATTCGACGACTCAAGGGTTGTACCACATTCAGCTTTACAATCATTTTGATTCTATTTAAATAACTTGTATTCTGCGAACATTATGCCATATCAACAATTTGTACGATACGTGTCTTTGTAGATTTCGTAGGAAAAAGGGATTTTGTTCAAAATGAGGTCTTTACTTAAGTTTGACGTAACTTATTGCATCGTAGAATTTGATCTTTATTAGTAATATTCTCGGCTTGTGTAATGATCTAGCGTGTGTTTTTAGGGTTCCATACCCAAAGGGTAAAAACGGCTCTAATCCGTCTGCTCTATCTCATGAACCGTGATAGCTAGACAGCTGAAATTTTTACAGATCATGTATTTCTGTTGCCGCTATAACAGCAAATACTAAAAGCAGAATAAAATAAATATTTAAGTGGGGCTCCCATACAACAAACGCGTTTTTTTTGCCGTTTTTTGCGTTAATGGTACGGAACCCTTCGTGCGCGAGTCCGACTCGCAATTGGCCGGATTTTTTTCCAAAATGGGTGGGTTCGATTCCTGACTAGAAATATTTATTTTTTAAACATCCAATAATGCAATTTCAATTTTCATCAAAGGCCGCATGACTCCTCTGAGTGTTTTGATTTGGCCATCGACATCAATTTTGTGGCTTTCTTTTCGTAATCATGTTTTCATTTCCGGAGATTTTGACTAAAAATAACTTATAGTCGTAACGAGCGTGCCTGCATCAGCCCCATTGACTTAGCAGCACTACCGGAGCACATGAGAGTTACTATCATGAGAGTTACTATTTGAGATAAATTGCATCGTCGATTTAGTGACCACGTTGTGGGTTCGATTCCCAGGTCGGGCCATACTGTTGGGTTTTTCTATCAAAAATTTCTTAGAAGCAGACGGGTGGATAGATTTGTGCTCGCTTAGTAAAAAATAATCTCAACCTTACCAGACTTAAGCGTAACTGGCAAATTGTGAGAAAAACTTCTTGTTATTTTTATTACAGGATTACTGTGTAATTAAATTTTTTTACTTCAGATGGTTGCTTAGCAATTATGGCGCGGAATTTGTTAAATTTAAACAGAAGTTCTCAACCAAACTGTCTGATCTTCCCTTACTGCAAGCAGTTAGTCGATAAAGGCAGCGAGTTTGGCTATGGGTTGACACACAGGTAAGTCTAATATACAGGCTGACTTTTAATTAATAGAAGTGAAACTACTCATGAATAAGAACAACCTTTACTAGGAAACTAACCCTGATATTTCGAAAACTCAGCTGTTCTGTAGTCAACAACTTTTTTTCGTGATATGTTTTTTTTTTATAATGCTTGCCTTTGACCACTATCTCGCCTTATGGTAAGCGATGATATGATCGTTGAAGCACACTTGCCTAAAAGTAACCTGTTCACTCTTGACCTAAAGACCCCTAGGTTGTAACTATCAGGAATCAAAAACTCCGGCAGGGAATTCCATCGCAACGCACAAAGCGTTTTGTATTCCATTAGCCAAACGCTTTGTGCGTATGGGTGGGATGTCTACCATGTACCAAAGCCGCATTGCCATATGTCTTGTAGTCCGATGATGGAACGCATTTGTGAGTTCCATCGCACATTCCCCGAAAGGTAAAGGTAACCGATAAAAACTGACAGGTAGGCAACTCGGCGTCGATGTTCAAGGCTCTCGCCAGTGCATCGTTGCCGAGATAAGCCTCTGGGCCCGAATAGACTCAAGTGCATCTAGCTGTATGCAGGCATGTGAACTCAATAAATAGCATTGAACAGCTGACTTCTTGTTTTCATAAAGTCGGAGATCTTGTAGTAAAATTGCTTAAATAGGCAGATACTTTTACTTTCTAATATTGCCGATGATTTGAAAGTCACATTTAATACCGAATACAAGATTCATATTGAACTTCAGAAAGAATCTACATGCCAAAGCATACATGCAATGCAACTATTTAAATAATCTTTCTTGTGTGTTTGAAAATAGGAGGGCTATTTAGTACAAGTTCATATTTCCGACATAGCCCGAAGAATTGCCAAACTTAATTGGCAGTGGGCAGGGCACTTTGCTTGCAGACGGTATGGGCACAAAGTTCTGGCGTTCAGCGTTGAAAGGCCTGCCTCTAGTTGGACCAATTATCTGCTTAAGGTTAAGGTAATCCGCCGGATGCGAGATGCATAGCACTGATAAATATGCTGACACTTGGGGGACGCCTATGACATGTCCTGTAGAGTAATCCTTATTGTTTTAGGCTCTTATTACTGGTTGTCGCCCGTTTTTCTCGAGGTTGTGTCTTGTTCTCCGAAAAAGAGGACCAATTTAAGGCGGACTTGATTTGCAAGAAGTGTTTCAACGAGGCGGAGTACATTGCTTTAAATAGCTTCCAACTTCCTGATCTCATGTTTGAACAGAGTAAGTGTATTCGCTTGATGCCTTTTTATTCATATCACATCACACATCATCAGCCTATTAATGTTCCCACTGCGGGACACAGGCCTCCTCTCTGTGAGAGGGAATGGGCCGTTAACCACCACGCGGGCCCGGTGCGGGTTGGTGGATGTCACATGTCTTCGAATTTTTGGTTCTACGACATGCCGGTTTCCTCACAATGTTTTCCTTCACCGTTTTGAGAGCAGTGGTGATGATATAATTTACACAAAGTAAAGCGCCTGCCTGGGTTCGAACCCACGACCTACAACTTGTAAGTCGCTTCCGATACCACTGGGCCACCACTGCTCTCCATCTCTTATTCATATGAATCAAAGTAATTAAAAGAAAATAGGGGGTGAAAGAGCAGTGGTGGCCCCGATTTACGTGTCGTAAGTTGTGGGTTCGAATCCAGGCTTTACTTTGTTTAAATAATTTCATTACTACTGCTCTCAAAACGGTGGCATGTCCTAGAACCAAAAATTGGAAGACATGTGACATCCACCATTCCGCACTGAGCCGTGGTGCATTAAGGCCCATTCCCTCTCTCGCTGAGAGGAGGCCTGTGTCCCAGCAGTGGGAACATTATAATGCTGATGATGACGAAAGTTCTCATGAATAAACAACTTTTATTAACTCTGAAATCTCTGAGTTCTCTGCATTTGTTTAGATTACGTAATACAAATACAAATGTAATGAAAGTCAGACATGTATTTTTTCATATTGTATAGTTTTCAACCCCTATAGTATTTCAAATAAATCAAAAATTGATGGTATCATGATCTTTAATAATTACAGAAAATTGACGTATAAATTAACGATCTTTAAACTATTTCAGCATGTCTCTGCAGCCTCTTCGGCCACGCTCAATTTATGCGCAACTACTGGCACAGCACCCTTCTGGAGTTTCAAACCTTCGAAGGTTGCTTTTCACAGAAGTTAGCAACTGCTGGTTTCAATAAAAATTATATGAGAGAGGATGAAAACGATGAGTGGAAAATTGAAAGGAGTGGGGACGTCTTGAACGGGCAATGTAACATACATTTCACTGCAGCCGCGGTGGCTTCGCTCTCAAATGTCCTTAGATATATTATAGAGACTTATTTTAACTGACTAAATGTGAATATGCTCTCAAGGGTCCCAACTATAATCTAAATGTCTACGAAGTACGTTTATAACAAATCTTATTGTTTTCATACGACATTGGCAATATTTCAGAGAGTGCAATAAAATTGTTCATGCATGTAAACAATTTTGACTTTTTTTAACAGTTTTGACGCGGCAAAATGTAGGTTAGGTCCATTTGACTTTTTTCTCAATTTAAGGGTTGGTAAATCGAATTATTTATTTTTTCTCGAGATCAAAATTACAGTTAGGTACTCTGTAAGAGAATGCACAACCTCTGGCTGAAGAAGGTTGTCTGAAGTAGGATAGTCCCTGCGTTTCACATCACCCGGTTTTCTTGGGGTATCACAATTTCAATTTACTAGATAAGTCAAGACGGTAGGTAAAACCATAAAATTAATGATTTACATCACACTTGCACGTAAACTGTATCTAAACATACAGGTTAACTTGGCCGTAATGCCCCATATAAAACCCTCGAGCTTTCTTTTTGTCATGAAACCCAAGGTCGGTAAGTATTTTTTTTTTAATTTATAGCACAGCACACAGGTCATGCAAGTACAAGCAAGGAGTTTACACGCAATTTAAAAATTGTCTTAAAATGTTATCTATACTGGAATTTCATTGCAATCTCGCTACATGTTACTTAAATACTCAACTAATGTCTTAATAATTGATTTTAATAGATTTTTGTATGAAAACGTCGTAATTATTTAATTTTTGTACACTCTGTCATGTCTTTATACCTACGTAAGTATTTGCCCATAACGTTTCTGAACGAAACATTTGTATAATCTGTGGTGTGGGCAAAAATCCCGCCATTATCCGCTTAAAAAAAGTTCACGTATTTCGTAATAATAGTTGTGCTGACTTGTGTATTAAAGCTATAATTCATAATTATTACTCGCAAAAGTGATGAAAAACATTGTATGTTTCACGGGCGGTACGGGAATTACAAACCTCGACTCAGTAAGCCCTCAGTCTTCGACTTCGGGCTTCTACTAGAGCCTAGATCGTAATTCCTTCGCTCTTAATACACAATGTACATGGGTATAAATAAGTTCTCGATATTCAATTGTTTATTGCAATCCAAAATGTATGCTTAGGTGGTTACTTAATATAATTTGAGATCATTAAGCCGTATTTGCCGACGAAAAATAAACTCAACCGCATCTTTGAACGTGATTTTCACCCCTTTGAAAACGTCGGATTGATTTGAAACTTTGCACACTTATCAAGGACCGATGACAATGCAATAATTTAGTCAAAGTCAAAGTCAAATATATTTATTCAACTAGGCCAATTAGCGGCACTTTTAAACGTCAAACAAAAATAAAAATTTGCAAATAATAAAAGTTGATTCTACCGTGCGTGTTTAAAAGTTTGTCCCATTATAGCCTTACCAAGATCTTCAGGAATAGCGACTTTTTATTTCAATTTACCATTAAAGTGTGCTTTTTAGTTTTTAGAACTACAATTTATTAACTTTAAAACTTTCGCGTTTCATAATTGAAAAACAATGTAACACGGGAATTTAACGCGATTATTTCGATAATAATCGAAATAATCGCGTTAAAAAGTAATATTGAAAAACAATATAACTTTTCAGTTAGGATATTCTGTCGGCGCTCTCTGTCCATAGTTCCTCTTAACAGTAGCCCTTGCAGTGACTATACCAACAGTGCAGTTGATAGATTCAGAGAAACGAATAAAGTATGGTATCTTCATACACTTGACGTCAAATTTACATCCTGAATTCTTCGAAATGGTGGCCAGAGATGTATAACACCCACAGGCACATTCTTGTCTTACAATCAGTTTTCACCGAAACCTCGCTGTTGTGATGTGACCTCAGTATACAGAGAACGTCGTTGTAAACACACTGTATTGTTGACGGGCTATCAACGTCATATCAGCCGTTTCACCCCGTAACCGCATCGCCTGGTGGTGACCCCTTTTTAACCGACTTCCCAAAAAGGAGGAGGTTCTATGTTCGACATTATGTATGTTTTGTGTATGTTCACCGATATCTCCGTCAATTGTGGACCGATTTCAAAAATTTCTTTATTTTTTTGAAAGAGTATGTTCCGAAATTGGTCCCATTTTAATTTGGTGTAGGACTGACGAAGCAATTCGAAGATATACAACAGAACTCTTCAATAAATAACGGCAAATCTGCTGCAATCGCATGTATGTTTGTTGTTTATACCATTTCATAACATAACATCACGCCAGTACGCTCTTAAGGGGTACGCAGATCTCTCATTTCACCGTTTATGTTCAAGTTTCATGATATTTGGGTAATATATTCTGGCGTTATACCTGTAGGTAACTTACTAAACAACTTGCCTATTAGGTAGGTACAACTAAAAAGTGAAAAATAAAAAAACTTTTTGTAAAAAAATACTACCGACTTCCAAATAAAACTACAAAGTGAAAAATAACTTTTTTTTGGAAGTCGGTGTCCATAACGCAATAAATTGGTACCTACAAAAGACACCGACTTCCAAAAACAAAGTTATTTTTCACTTTGTTGTTTTATTTGGAAGTCGGTAGTATTTTTTTGTCTAAAGTTTTTTTGTATCTCACTATTAGGATGTCGATTCCTTTCTCAGAATCAATCTGCCTATGCTTATCCCAACTATATATGGTTGGGGTCGGCTTCTAGTCTTACCGGATACAGCTGAGTATTTTATTTATTTATTTATTATATATTTATGCACAAGTACAAAGGGAGGAGCTCGTGGCTAAATAATAACAGCCGCACGGATCGATCATCAAGGTTAAGCAACGCTTGACGAGGTCGGTCCGTGGATGGGTGACCATTTCAACATACCGAGTTTCCTCTGTGCCTCGGAAAGCACGTTAAGCCGTTGGTCCCGGCTGTTATTTGAAGATCTTTGACAGTCGTTACGGGTTGTTAGAAGCTTGAGATCTGACACCCGTCTTGCCAAAGGGTACCGTGTTACCCAGTTACTGGGTTGTGGAGGTCAGATAGGCAGCCGCTCCATGTAAAACACTGGTACTTAGCTGAATCCGGTAAGACTGGAAGCCGACCTCAATATAGTTTGGAAAAAAGGCTAGGCAGATGATATGCACAAGTACAAAGGTGGGCCTCAGGCATTTTCTACCATTCGACCCTAGGGTGGTGCAGAGATAAAATATAGCAGATGCAACTAAGTGAAAAAACAAATAGAGAAAAGAAATATAAATAAAACAATAAATATATACTTAGATACAAATATAATGTTATTGAGAAACCGACTCCAACAAATCAACTCTTTGATAATTCTGCGTACTTCTTGCGAATGTGCTCGCGTGCCTTCAATTTGAAAGACAACCGACTGATTTCTATCCTGATGTTCTGAGGTATGATGTTTTACATGGTGCACTGTCTATATGACCCATAGCAAAAAAAAAAAACGGAATCTATGATTTGACCTTCACAACTCAGCAATGCTACTGCATTAAGTAATACGGTAATACGGTACCGCTTGACAAGACTGGTGGCAGATTTTCTGCCTGTTGACTACCGTGACGATTATCAAAGGTCAGCATATACCAGGACCAATAGTGTAACGTGCTTTTCGAGGCACGGAGGATCTAATCATGGATGGTCACCACCCATCTACAGACTGACCTCGGCAAGCGTTGCTTAAGCTGGATGGTCGATCCGTATTACTGTTATTGTTTAGCTGTAAGCTCCAATTATCAATAAAACGTAATAACAAAATTAAATCTAAGTATCATAGGAATAAAACACAGATGTAATAAAATATTTTTTACAAAAAAATACAACCGACTTCCAAAAAATACACTATAAAGTTAAAAATAAATTCAATTTCAGAAGCCCGTGTTCCTGTTCTTTTTCGTCGTGTTTTTGACACCGTCTTAACAAATTTATTTATTTAAACTTCATGTAAAATAGTGGTACATATGCGGACTTAATGCCAATTGCCACCAGGCATTCTCTACCAGTCAACCTTTAAGACACCCTTAAAACTTTTCTTTTAGAGAACCTTTGAGAAATTGAAGTTATTTTTACTAACATGTATTGTTGTGTTTTTTTTTAATTCGGTTATTTTTTAGTGAACAAGGTTTTATTGCCACTTTTTTTAGTTGTGGTAAATAATAAGCAAGTTCTATAGTAAGGTAGATATAATACACAACGTTATGCCAGAATAGTTTACCCGAATAACATACAACTTGCACAAAACCCGTGAAATAAGAATGTACCAGGGTGAACTCTACACATCTGCGTATCCCTATAGCAAACGGCGTGATGTTATATTATGAAATGACATACTTTTAAACAGTAAACAGACATGCGAGTTTAGCTATCTCGAGAGATTTGCCGTTTTTTATTGATGAGTTCTGATGTATATCTTACCACCATATGAGAAGCACCACCTTTCAAATAATAAACCGAGTTTTGAGGCGACAGACATAAAAAAAATCAGTCGAATTGAGAACTTCCTCCTTTTTGAAGTCGTAACCAACTTATAAATAATATGATACGATAACAGATAAACCCAAAAAATTATCGATGAATTCCAATTCAATTAAAATGTTCAATAGCACTTAAATTTAAATTGTCAACAAATCAATCAAAATAATAATTAAAGTTGAAAAAAAATTACAAAAATGTTATAAAAACTTTACGACTTATTATCCATTTTTATTAACCGACTTTCGAAAAAGAAGGAGGTTCTATGTTCGACTTCTTGTATGTTTTTTTATGTATGTTCACCGATATCTCCGTCAATTGTGGACCGATTTTGAAAAATCTTTTTTTATTTGAAAAAGTATGTTCCGAAATTGGTCCCATTTTAATTTGGTGAAGATCTGATAAAGAACTTCAAAGATATACAACAGAACTCTTCAATAAATAACGGAAAATCTCTCGGGACTGCTGCAATCGAATGTCTGTTTATTGTCTATACCATTTTATAACATAACATTACGCCAGTACGCTCTTACGGGGTAAGCAGATCTGTAATTTGACCGGTTGTGTTCAAGTTTCATGACATTCGGGTAATCTATTCTGGCGTTATAGGAAACTTACTAAACAACTTGCATATTAGGTAGGTACAACTAAAAAGTGAAAATAAAAAAATAAAATCCAAAAAAATACTACCGACTTCCAAATAAGAAAACTACAAAGTGAAAAATAACTTTATTTTTGGAAGTCGGTGTCCGTAACGCAAAAAAATGGTACCTATCAAAGACACCGACTTCCAAAAATAAAGTTTTTTTTCACTTTGTAGTTTTCTTATTTGGAAGTCGGTAGTATTTTTTTGTAAAAAAGGTTTTTATTGAAATTTTAAATTTCACTAAATGTAGGATCGCTACTGCCATGCTAAAACGATTTAAGAATACTTACTCACTTGACATACGAAAACTCCTACATTTGTCAAATTGTCGCCATGGACGTGTGTACAGTGATTGTCCGACTTCCTATACAACTAAGGTCTCGTCTCGAAAGTGACAGTTCTGGTCGACCTCGCCTCATCGTAGGTAGGTATATTGATAGCCAAGCCAATGTCGACCGGACGCTGAGCACCATGAACATAACCTCTTCCGGTTGCAGGAAGTTTCTTGCAACAACACAAACAAACAATTCTGTCTTAAACAATCATGAGAGCTTTATACACTTTGAATATGAGAAAAAACCTTAATTATTGGAATATGAGAAAAAGCTTTAAAACTTTCGCGTTTCATAATTGAAAAACAATATAACATGGGAATTTAACGCGATTTTTTTTTGTGTCTACCCGGGACCACGGTCGTTGCAACACGGCCAAACGTCGGGTTAAATAGGTAAATAAATAATCGCGTTATATAGGTAAATAAATAAGCGAAATAATCGCGTAAAATTTCCGTGTTATATTGTTTTTTAACCGACTTTCGAAAAAGGAGGAGGTTCTATGTTCGACTTCTTGTATGTTTTTTTTTTTTTTTTATGTATGTTCACCGATATCTCCGTCAATTGTGGACCGATTTTAACATAGCGCCCTTTATAATTAACCTAAGATCTTTATGTAAATACCTATGTTTCACAAATAAATATTCTGATTCTGATTCTGAAAAATTCTTTTTTTTGTTTGAAAGAGTTTGTTCCGAAATTGGTCCCATTTTAATTTGGTGAAGATCTGATGAAGAACTTCGAAGATATACAACAGAACTCTTCAATAAATAGCGGCAAATCTCTCGGGACTGCTGCAATCGCATGTCTGTTTATTGTTTAGACCATTTCATAACATAACATCACGCCAGTACGCTCTTAAGGGGTAAGCAGATCACTCATTTGATCGGTTTTGTTCAAGTTACATGATATTTGGGTAATCTATTCTGGCATTATAGGAAACTTACTAAACAAGTTGCCTATTAGGTAGGTACAACTAAAAAGTGAAAAATAAAAAAAAACTTTTTTACAAAAAAATACAACCGACTTCCAAATAAGAAAACTACAAAGTGAAAAATAACTTTATTTTTGGAAGTCGGTATCCATAACGCAAAAAATGGTACCTACGAAAGACACCGACTTCCAAAAATAAAGTTATTTTTCACTTTGTAGTTTTCTTATTTGGAAGTCGGTTGTATTTTTTTGTAAAAAGTTTTTTTATCAAATATGAGAAAAAGTTCTTAATTACGTTATTTGATTTGGAATGGGTAAATCAAAATCAAAATATTTTATTTTTATTTTCCATAGGCCAACATGGGCAGTTATAAAACATCGACAAAAGTTGCACGGTTCGGGTTAGTCGTTTCCTATGGAGAAGAACCGGCAAGAAACTCCATGGTTACTCTTTTAAAAAAATGGTTTGGTTTTACAATATTGCCATGTTAAATGATATTGATTTTCACTATTTTTGGTGCTACCATAACCAGGGTAGGGTAAATCAAGGGACAGTAGAGACTCCTCTGGTTCCTTCAGTCTCTTATCACGTAAAGCTTTTGCGGCTCAAAAACATTTTTTTATTCCCTCCTCGTCCTCCTTATTACTGAGGGTCGTGATACCCCGACGAGCGATCAACTTTTTGTTTAAAACGTTCCTCCATCTGTCTACCCTTGGCGAACGTGGTTTATTATAATTAGTCCCATCTTCAATCTCCAACTTACCTGCTGTATTGTTTCATCTCTTCTTACACGTCGTTCATACCAATTAAGACAAACGATTTCCTTTCAACTTTAGTTTGTATTATGAACGCGAAGTAACCAACGGAAGTGTTATTGTACTTGTCGAATTAACTTCTGGTTAGTTAAGAGAACTAGTATTCAATGGTGTAATTAATGCAACCTTCATGAGAAGCCTGTGTATGGCAGTATGGGTGAGACCGAGAAATTAATTGGCTTATTGAGAGAAAATCAACGTAACCGCGTGGCTACTACGTATTGGCCTCATAGTAAGACTGTGTTGTTTTTACCGACTTCAGAAAAACGGAGGTACTCAATTCAACACGTATGTAAGTAATCATGTTGGCATAACACAATATTCACATAATGTTATTCTGTATGGGCTTCTAAACACGTGTGCCAAATTTCTTAGGTGTCTGTATGTCTGTTTGTATGTATGTTGTCCACGCATTTCGCCGAAACTACATATCGGGTCGTGATCATTCTTCTTTTATTGGTATTTGGTATTAAGTATCTCTCAACTTAGGCAAAAGTGCAAGTTTCATCAAAATTGGTTCAGCAGTTTTCAAGATATGGAACATACAACCGAACTCCTTCGCGACAAACAGCACGAGAATGTGTAAATTAAGTTATTATCGGTATTTTGTCAATCCATTAGGTACCTTTCATTGTTGAAATTGAAATTTCGCCCAAACTAACTTTAACATTTTATAGAAAGGCCAATGCTAACTTTTGGCATGATTTACTTTTTCCTTTCGCCAGAAATGGCTAAAAACACTCTCGACAAAGTCACCTTACAAACAATAAACCGAAATCATAATTGGTTCATCCGTTTAGGAGCTATGATGCCACAGACAGATACACAAACACAAAGGTACAAACATCAAACTCACCCACCCACCCCGCCCTCATTCACCCCTCTTTTTCCGTCGGGAGTTAAAAAGAACAAGGTCTATGAAGACGAACGAAGTATTGCTAGTATATTTTTGTCAGGCGGTGCCTATTTTTCTTATAATAAAATTAAATGTTTGGTTACAGTTGGTAGACCTAGTTCTTTTTGCTATTGATTTCTCATCTTCAACCTTTTTTTGGGGTAGGAAATCATCCAACGACTTCTCCTGCCCTGGGTGAAGTGGGAGAGCTTGTCAGACTTTTACTGTAATCCTCTTTCAAATTTATCCGCAACCGTCTGGGACGGCATCGGCCCTAGTGGAACACTACGCACCATCGACTCGGGCTTGGTCCTTATCGGACGGTGAGCTACCCATTACTCGCCGTCCACAAGCCAGCGCCTACGGTGGCTGGGAATCGGCTTGCGAAGGTTTAATTTTTGCCGAACAGAAAAAAAACAGCTATTTATGGCAAAAGTTGCATTAATCTTTTATCAACTATTTAGAAATTACTGTTTATTATACATTAGCACAACATTTCTAAAGTTTTTGACTTAAACACGAATAGTAACCAAAAATAACCATTTTTAACTTACTGGCAAATACCCAAACAACCTTTATATGTATGTTTTATACCATTACATTTTATTATCTGCTAATACTCCTCGGGCACTAATTAAGGCTTCGAGCCGGTTTGGCATACTGAAGAGGTTTCGGAGGCGATTATGAGGAATATCTTTTTAGGGTTCCGACCCAAAAGGTAAAAACGGGACCCTATTACTGACTCCACGGTCCGTCTGTCACCAGGCTGTACCTCATGAACTGTGATAGCTAGGCAGTTGAAATTTTTGCAGATGATGTATGTAACCTTAGTGCTTGAGTCCGACTCGCACATGGCTGGTTTTTATATCTGAAGGCCTAATTTTGCGTATATCAAATTTTAGCATTCAAAATAATTTCATTTTTAAAACTGTAAAAAGCAGGAAATCAAATATATGTAATGAGGATGAACCAATTAACGTCAATTCAAACTTGGAACGTTGAATAAGGTCCTAAATATAACAATTAAACGTTGTTACAACGTGCACGAAAGCAAAGTTTGAATTAAAATCATTTTTAATGTAGAAGTAGGTAAAGTCAGTTTTGCGCAGAATTTTTCGTAAAAAAGCAGAATAACATTTTCTGAAACATAATACTCTATTAAAGCAGTGGTTGGTAATGCCGGTACCTATCTTAATCTGCCATATTTGGAAAATTATCACAACATAAAAAAATGTAAATAAAGTCGTACTAAAAACCAAAAATCTATAAAATTTGACATATCGGAGACCTCACGCCACTTCAGCGCCTCTAGCGGCGAATTCATACGCGGTAGCCTCTTTTGAATAAAACTTGCTACTAGGAAATAATACATGCCGTGTATTCCGTGTTGCCATGAATACTTTATAATCACCTATTATTATGTACACTGCATAATATACCAACTTGTTTGATCGAATTCGGATAACATTATTCTAATAATAGAGTGATAAAGAACATAATCACGAACTCATTAGTATGTGTGAACAGTTGCACCGTTTAGTTCACTTAAAACTTTTTATAAAAAAAAATATTCAAATGTTTTTTTTTTTTTGTAAAATCCTTCCTATTCCGTGAATTGTTGGAATAAAGTTGCGTTTTTGGAAACTTAGATACCTAATTCTTATTTATTATCTATAAAAAATAATGTTTGTAGTACCGTCCTCTATGCGTTCCTAAATCATTGATTCGGTTGTCTAAATCATTGATTGAAACTTTGGTGGTTATTCTGCATAGGACAAAGGTTCCTGGCGCAAAAAAACTACAAAAATCCGGCCAAGTGCGAGCCGGACTCGCGCACGAAGGTTTCCGTACCATTCTCGCCAAAAACGGTATAAAAATCACGTTTGTTGTATAGGAGCCGGTTTTTAGTATTTGTTGTTATAGCCGCAATAGAAATACATCAAGTATGAAAATTTCAACTGTCTAGCTATCATGGTCCATGAGATACAGCCTAGTGACAGACATACAAACGGAGTCTTAGTAATAGGGTCCCGTTTTTACCCGGCTGCAAGGAAAGGGTTATGTTTTTCGCGTGTATCTTGTATGTTTGTATGTATGTAACATTCTTTATGACCTCATGTCTTTCAAACTACTTGGTGGATTTTTATAATTAGATCATCGATTGATAGGTCTTGACCACCCAAGTGTTCTTAGCTAAGTGCTGTTTTAAAAAAAGGAACATGGCGGATTTTGGACGCCATATTGTGGGAGTTGAAATTTTTATTTTCTTCCCTACCCTTCGAGTGCGGTATCAAAATGAAGGGTTTTTAGAGGAGATTACAAAAATATAAACTACTTATATGTTTAAAAGTCATTCGAAAAAAAAATGATAACTAAAAAGTTGTAAATAAAAAAAGTTAATTTAAAAATCAAAAACCCGCCTGCTTAAAAACCAAATTAAAAAGCTGTAAACAAGAAAAAAACATGATGTGCAGTCGGAGGATCAGGGGGTCAGCCAGTTTACGAATGTGTATCCTCCGACTGCACAGCATGATTTTTTCTTGTTTACCTACAGCTTTTTTACCCTTTGGGTACGGCACCCTAAAAACCACTTTTTTTAATTAACGTTGCATTACAACGCATAGCAAAGCTAGTTACTAATAGCAAATAGGAACTCATCGTTCTATACGATGAGTTCCTATTTGCTATTAGTAAAAAGTAGGTACAAAAATATCAAAATCGATAAATAAATATTTGCATCAACGATCGAATTGTCAGTCACTCAACGCTCACATCGTCCTTCTCATAAATTATACCCTGTCAAGTTCCCTTCATAAATTTCAAATCCAAAAGCGTATACCATGGAACTGTAGCATCCATTACCATAACAGAATACTGCCATACATGGTCTAATTAGGTGTCGAATTGAAATTCGGGCCGGGTTCCTTGGGGACACCACACAAAGTGGTCAGTAACGGTAACCATCACTCGCTGGCATTCTAATACTATAGTTTACTGTACATGGCCCTTTATTTATTTTACTCGTACAAGCATCTGCCGGCGGTTTCGCCCGCGATCTAAGTAAAAAAATAATGCTCCGATCGCCACCAAACTTTACAGGATTATCCGCTGGGTCAATCTAACGATTCACTGAAAATTTCATTAAAATCGGTTCTGCCGTTTCGGCGTCTTTCAGGAACATACATACATACTTTCTCTTTTATATATACAGATTTATTGTATACTACGGTAGTGATTTAAATAATAATACATTTTACAATTAGATTTAGATAATAAATTCTCTGCAGTACCGTCTCAAATAAATAATTAGGATCTCGCTTTGGTTTACACTCGAGAGATCCTAAAAACAACAGGTTCTAGCCTGAGAAACTTAAGTTTAAAAGTGGTTTCTAAACTTATAAGTTTCTAATAATAATTAATAATTCATTTTTATTTCAATATAAGCCTGACATAGTGGTGATAGACCGACTAGAGCGTCGCGCAATGATTGTTGATATAGCGGTCCCCTATGACGAGAACCTCGTGAAAGCTGAGAGAGATAAGAAAAGTAAGTAACTTGATCTGGCTCGCAAGGTTGTCGACATGTGGGATGTGAATACAGCAATCATTGTGTGTGCCGATAGTCGTTACGGCCAATGGCATAATAGCCAAGAGCCTCGACGAACATCTGAGGAGGCTCTCGTTAGGCAGCTGGATCAAGGGCTTGATCCAGAAAGCGGTACTCCTGGACACGGCGTGTATCGTTAGGAGGTTCCTCTCACAGGAGCCCTGACCACCGGTAGCTTAGACCCTGTTCCCGATACCGGTGGGCTACTATTTTTTAAATTTTTAAATGTTTTTTTCTTTTTTGTAAGTGTTTTATAAAAATATTTAAAATGTAATTTAGAAGAAAATAGTTATTTGAAAGGAAAATAGTTTAATAGTAAAAACTGCACAAAATTCGACTAGCGCGGCGTTTTGCCCGGGGAAGCGCCGTAATTAAAAAGTCAATTGATGTCATACTTGTGAGATTATTGAGCTATGTATCGTGTTTTGCAAAACAAGGTGACTATTAATTCATTGGCATTCTTCAGAGAGTGAAACTTTCACCATTTGAATGATTGTGTATTTTGTGATAATTATTTCCCCTTATGTCCCCTAAAATATTATAAATTTTCCCATAATAACTCTTTCAATTTAGTAAAAAAAGGGAATACAAAGTTGTTCATATTCTTGAGAACATTCAGAACCTGAAAGATTTACAATAAATTAAAAGTCATTTTGTAGATTACAGTTACGAGTTCTTAATTGCTTTTCAATTAAATCTACATTTAATGTTTTATTTTTTAATGATCTCGTGTAGTTATGTAAATAATGAACTTTTAAGAAGCCTGTAGTAACAGGACGACTTGACAGAGATTTCTGATCAATCCAGTTTTTATGAATCCTAATCTTGCTTCGGCTAATCATAACGGGTTTATCTGGATTTACAGCTTGACATAAAATATTTAAGTGATTATCTGCCCATTATCTCAAAGTTCAAGGGTGCAGAATCTAATATTAAATTGATTTATTATTCATAATTAATAAGTTTTCATAAAACCTGAACGACAGCTTATTAACTAAATAATAAACCAATTCTGTTGAGTTCGCATAGTAGTGTCATAAAGTCAATACTAAAAAATAATTAAAAAATAATGTTATTTTAACACTCCGGGTGTCGGAGCCAAAAAAGAGGCAACCCCTAGTCTGCCTGAACAGGCTCGATGGCGACCCGTCATTTGAAGAAATACTGTTGGCGCTGCATGAACAGAACTTCCGAGAGGACCCCCAGTGGCCACTGGAGAGAGTGCAGAAGGAGGCGACTGGCGCGTTCAAAAAGAACAGGTCTCGTGGTGCGGCGCCGGCAACTGCAGCTATTTTCGCCTGCACGGCGGAACTTAGAGAGGCGCTATTGACCAAAGGGCGTGTTTATGTGGGGTGGCAAGCGGTAGAAGTCACTGATTACGTGGATGTAACATGCTGCAACAAATGCCAACAGTATGGGCACCCGGAGCGTTACTGCAGGTCCAAAGAGACCACGTGCTCGCGCTGCGGCGCGACCGGTCACCGCAGAGAGGAATGCAAGGCAAGCACGTCCTGTTGTGCGACGTGCAAGCGCCTTGGGAAGAAGGGGGCGGCTGGTCATAAGACCGCCTCTCGTGATTGCCCAGCGAGACTGCACGCGGAGTCCAGAAGCGTCGCTATGACCCACTATGGCCAATAATACTCACATCAAAATAGGACAGCTGAACCTCGCTGGGTCGGAACTCAATACAAAGGAGCTTCCTGCGGTGTGCCGCGAACATAAATTGGATGTAGCGCTCATCCAGGAGCAGTACCCACAGGCCGAAAACATCATTCAGGGCGGAAGTACAGCCAAAGCAGGGCTGTACATACACCGGAGCAACTTGGCCTGTGCGGTGCTGCAACACCTCACCACCGACCATTGTATGGTGGCACACTTGGAAGAGTATGACCTGCACGTGGTCTCTGCCTACTTCCAGTATGGCGAGGCCATAGATAGGCACCTGCACCACCTGGAAGGAGTGATGGAGGCACTGCATGGAAAGCGCATCGTTGTTTGTGCCGACGTCAACACCCACTCGCCTGTATGGCACAGTGAGCCGCGGCATTACACTGGTCGCGGCCACAACGCGGAGCACAGACGGGTATCAGTGGAGGCGTTTATTGCTGCCCACGGACTCACTGTCCACAATTTGGAGGGCCAGCCCTTCACGTTTAGTGGCCCGAATGGGGAGTCCAACATAGATATAACGCTGTCCACGAGAAGCGTGAAGGTCAGCAACTGGACCGTTCAAGAGGGAGCCAGCAGCAGCGACCACCGCCTCATCACCTTCCAGGTGGAAAGAAGAAGTGGGGATCGAGGAGGAGAGTGCCGTAGCGTTGGGCCGGGCAGAGAGTCGGTGCGCTTTCGGGATCGGGGAGTGGATTGGCTGCGCTTCCAGCAGGCTATCCATGCGCGAATGGGCAGGCTTAACTTTGAAAAGCCAGCGTCCTTTGTTTGCAAGGAATTTACGAAAGTCATTGTAGACACAGCGTGCCAGTGCTTGGGTATGAAAGGGCCACCAAAGGACGCAGGGTATGAATGGTGGAACCCGGAGCTTGAGAAGCTCCGGAAATTGAACAACAGGGCGAGGAATAAATGGCAGGGCGTACGTAAGGCTGGGGGTCTGCGAGAGGAGCGTCTGAGAGCGGAGTCGAGCAGAAATCGAGACGGCAGCCAAGGTGTCGCTAGACATGGTCGCGGCGTGGGGAGCCAGGAACCGGCTGGGATTCTCCCCTGCAAAGTCAGCCATGATGACGATGAGGGGAAAACTCCAGCGGGCCCCCACTGTAAAGCTTGCCGGGGACTCGGTCAGAAGTGTCACCTCGACGATGGTGCTGGGTGTGGTGCTCGACACGAGTCTATCCTTTGCGCAGCATGCACTATCGATAGGGGAGCGCGCGGCCAAATGCTTTGGGAAGATGTCACGAGTGCCGGCATCGTCCTGGGGCATTCGATATCCCGGACTTCGCCTCCTTTATAGAGGCACTTTCGTCGCCACGGTAACGTATGCTGCTGCTTGTTGGTACAAACGAGCGACACTCCACGTTGTTCGCAGCGCGCTGCTCCGGTGCCAGAGACCAAGCCTGATTCTGCTGACGAAGGCGTACAGGTCTACCAGTACGGCTGCGCTGGCGGTCTTAGGTGGTGTTCTCCCGGCTGATCTGGAGGTAATCCGTGCTGGGAGGTTTGATGAGCAGCGCCAGGCCGCGGCCGAAGCACAGGTCGAACTAGGGGAGCGCAGGCGGGAGCTGGCCCGACGAAAGCAAGTGATCTGGAATGAGACGATGGATACGTGGCAAGAAAGATGGATGAATGAGGGGAAAGGACGGGAACTGTGCCGTTTCTTCCCGGACGTGGCTACTCGTCTCAGGTACACCTGGGTCGTGCCTGATTATCAGGTCTCCCAGATTCTCACGGGACATGGGTGTTTCAGGAAAAGGTTGCATGATATGAAGTTATGTGAGGATAGCGTGTGCTACTGTGGTATGGAAGAGGAAGACCTGCACCATGCGCTGTGGGTCTGCCCCCTGTATGAAGAAGCTAGGTGTAAGATGATGGATGGGATCAGCTGCATGGAGGTCGGCGCGGTCTACTACCAGGATCTCGTTAGCTCACCGGCGAACTTTGCGAGGCTACTAGAGTTCGCGCATGATTGGCACGCCGCTCGGAGCGCATTGGAGCGACAGGAGAAGCAAGGAGCAATAAAAAATTTAGGGATGCACGAGGGGTACGACGGCGAAGACGACGACGAAGTTTCATCTACATTGTAGTGTGAACGTTCACCAGCCCAATTTTGGAAGAAGGTTGAAGGGACACACGTGGCTAATTTGTAAGGGATCAAGAAGCGCCTGCGGACCGTTAAAATAAGATTGCCAAGGGTGCTATGTCCGCAGCCGCCCCACGATTTGGCCCGTATAACAAAAGTTGGTCGGGCCATGGGAAGGTGGAGGGTCGTAACTTTAAAATATTTCCTTTTTTTATTTTACAAGATACAAATTGATATCACTTTTTATTTTAAAAGTACATTGTCAAACAGTGGAATAATCCCTAGACTACGTTTGTATGGAAGAATTTTCGGCTAGTGTACCCTTAAGAAAATGTAAGCAAAAAGTGTCTGCGAACCGAAAAGCCCATATGTTTTCCTACATATTTCCATAGTGAAAGTACTCATAAACAAGAAATGCCGCATTTATTTTCATGTGTACTGTAAGAACGTTCTTCCTCCTTACCTATTTAAAGCTGGCTACTGATATTTAGTTTTGGAAGATAAATCACATTTCGAATGATAAGAAATATTTAAAAATATTTTTTTGTTTAGTTTTATTGGGACTTCTGTAAAAGCCGCCTTAGGGCAGACCTTGTTGAGTCAATACAAGTTATAAGTAATTTCTGTCTACCATTTGAGCACCCTGAGCTAAGTCGCCACAGTACACTCTTACTACAATATTGCCAAGAAATAAATGTCATCCTGTAAACAAATTACAAATAGAAGACAATATTCTTAGATCAGTTTGTTAAACGCAACCCCACTTATTTATAAACGCGGATTTGGTGAAGTTATACAAGCAACACGAGATTATATTTAAAATATGTTATTTTTAGGCTTTAAGTTTAACATGATATTATATTATCAGCCTAGCCTTTTTCCCAACTATATTGGGGTCGGCTTCCAGTCTTACCGGATTCAGCTAAGTACCAGTGTTTTACATGGAGCGACTGCCTATCTGACCTCCACAACCCAGTAACTGGGTAACACGGTACCCCTTGGCAAGAATGGTGTCAGATCTCAAGCTACTGACTACCTGTAACGACTGTCAAAGATCTTCAAATGACAGCCGGGACCAACGGCTTAACGTGCTTTCCGAGGCACGGAGGAAACTCGGTATGTTGAAATGGTCACCCATCCACTGACCGACCTCGTCAAGCGTTGCTTAACCTTGATGATCGACCCGTGCGGCTGTTATTATTTAGCCACGAGCTCCTCCTTTTACATGACTATTCTCCACGTTTATTAATAAACAAAAATACACAAAGCAAAACGAATCAAATATGTTTAAGGCAATTACATTTCCTGCAGTTGCATTAAAAACTAAAATTGCGAGTGCTAACTACTGTTCTAAACAGGATTTGCATGTCCGTCACTCATATTGTACCGACCTAAAACATTTTTTTTTTATTATTGACTATCTTGTGCCAGCGGCTTCGCTTGCGTGAATGTCGAAAACTATTCTGAGGAAACCTATTCCCGGGACAAAAACTACTACACTATAATCTATCTCTGTGCCAAATTTCATACAGATCCGTCCAGCCGTTTGAGCGTGAAGATGCATACAAACACTCACAAACTTTCGCTTTAGAGGGTAAGTGATGAAGTGGATTTATAACCACGTGTGTTTTTGTATGTTTGTTACTTCTTCACGCTCAAACGGCTGGACGGACCTGGGCCGAAATTTGGCACAGAGATAGATAGATGTCCCGGGAATAGGTTTCCTCAGAATAATTAAATAAAAAAATGTGTTAAATAAAAAACTTAAAGGCCCCTTTGCGTCACACTAGATTAACATACTTCGAATTACTAGCTATCACGGACCCATATTTATGTCATATTTTAATTTAACTTCGTATAAACAAATAACTCTGAGTTAATTTTTGCCACAAATGGACCTAACGGCAACGTCTACTATAATGACGTGACAAGAGAATCTCAAATCAATTGTTTTTATTTGTATTTAGATTTTACTACAATAGTAATTTTATGCTAATATAAGTGTTATATAAAAAGAACATAGTGAATACTCTTGATAATGAAATTAGACTTATATCAAAGATAAAATATCTGTAGCTTACTGCATAGCATAGACACGAAACTATATAATAAGCTTCTTATGTTTTTATTATAGTTAGCTTTAATAAAAACAATGTGTGTATTCTATTCATAATGTAAGTAATATTATGCAATTATGTATCGATTCAATAAAGATGACATGAAGAACCAATAGACGACTTTGTTACTTATAATTATCCTTTCCTACATCCTGCTGAGGCTATAGACAAGTATTCTATCGACGAAAGCGTCACGATAACGATTGGCAAAATAACAAAAATGTATGAAATTGACCTTTAGATTTTGGCATTTCGACATTCGCCATCGCTAATAAAAAATACACTTTGTCTAGAGCCTCAAGGAAATAATGAAATAGTAGTTTATGAAATGGTCATATAATAGGGATTATTAAAACACTCGTGTGATAACAGTATCACACGAGTGTTTTAATACCTAATTATATGCCGTTGCATATACTGTTTTCTCTTCACTCACACTTTGGAAATAAAAAAAAATTGGCCATGGAAAAAATATGCGGGTATGGCGGGCAATTTTGATTCTCATTGCGCATGACTGCGCTGCGCGCGGATCCACAGATAATGACACTATTTTTCTACATTAAGTCAATGACACCATAAGCGCCAATAAATTAAAATGTAAAAGGGTGCTATAAAAATTCAAAAGTTATTTTATCGACACTCACAATGTAATGATCCAAATATGAATTCAAAAAATATTGTATAAATACATACTTTATATTCGTGGATAGGTGAAATTAAAAAAAAAATATTATAGTGCAACATTTTCCTTCGATTTTCAAACAACTGCATCATAAAATAACTTTTTAATTTTTAAAGCACTCCTTTACTTTTTAATTTATTGGCGCTTATGGGCTCATTGACTTAATGTAGAAAAGTAGTGTCATTGTCTATGGATGCGCGCTCTGCGCAGTCATACGTAATGAGAATCTATATTGCCCGCCATACCACAAATTTTTCCGTTTCCACTTTTGTTTTATTTCAACTGTATGAGTGAAGATAAAATAGTGTATGCAACGGCATATAATTAGGTATTTGTTATATACTGGCCACCTAGAATCCATACCTGTCATGTTGACGACGTGTGACATTCATCTTTCATTGTACAGCTTATTAATTATATACTTCTACATAATGAAAATGTGTATTTAATAAATTGGCGACGAGGATGTCGACTACTGATATAACAAAATTAAAGAGAACTCGCGCGTCATTGCGTGGTTTAATTACAAAGCTTGAAAATTACGTAAACACCCAAGAAACTCTACCATACGAAGAAACAGAGTCAAGACTACAATCACTTAAAGAAACGTTACAGAAATTACAAGAAATACAACATGAAATAGAATTAGAAACACCAGACGAACAACTAGACCAAGAGATAGAAACCAGGTACAATTTTGAAGAGAAATGTGTCATCATAAAGACGAAACTTCTCATATTACAAAACAGAGTAAATCAACGAATCATACCGCTGCAAACATCGGCATCACATGTGAGTACGATTGCACAACATGAACGCGGGCCAAAAATGAATTTCCAGCCCTTTCAAGAAAAAGAGACTTTCGCAAATTTTACCAAACGACTAACTGTATTTTTCTTGCTCAATAAAATCGAAGATCCTAAAATTAAAGTGTACACCTTTCTTGCCGCATTATCACCCGAATTACATGAAAAGTTACATGATTTATGTTCTCCGGAGGATCCAATTGATATGAACTTAATAGAACTCACACAGATTCTAGACGACTACATAGATCCTAAGCCTAGTATATGGGCGTTACAACACAGATTTATTACGCATACACAACGTGAAGATGAAACAGTAGCAACATACGCCTCAGATTTAAAGAAAAAATCCTTGAACTGCGAATTCAAGTGCCACAATTGTCAAAAGTCTACCTCAGAAAGTTTCCTAGCCCTACAATTTATTCGTGGATTAAAAGACAGTGAAATACGAACGAAAATTCTTCAAGAAAGAGATACACCACCTTTTACTAAACTAGTTCACATTGCTACATTCATGGAAATGGGAAAATCAGAAAACATGAAAATATCCGCAGACATGCACAAAGATTTGGACACAGTAAACAAGATTACAAAATCGAAAAGTAGAGATAACGAATCACGACCATCATCATCTCCGTTAACTATAAGAGATTTAAAAGGAAAATGTTTCCGATGCGGTAAAGACGACCACCGATCTAATGATTTCGGTGCCATCAAGTCTACCTGCCTGAAATGCAAGAAAATTGGACATCTAGCACGAGTTTGTTTGCAACGGAACCTAAAAACCAATCTACTCGAGGACACTATAAGTAACTCGAGTTGCGACAGTATTGGAGATATCAATTTAATCAAAAGTGAAATAACGGACAAATATATGATCACAGTAAAAATTGAGAACAAACAAGTAAGCATGGAATTTGATACGGGAGCGGCCTTGTCAACAATGTCACTCAAACAATACAAAAGCCTACAAATACCAAATAAAATTTTCAAAACTGATACGAAATTGAGAACATACACTGATGAAATTATCAAGCCTGCAGGAGTAACATACATCAAAGGGACGTATAAAGACCAGATATTCAACGGGAAGCTTTACATAATCAATCAAAACGTTGACCCAATTTTTGGTAGAAGCTGGATTAAAGAAGTTAATATGAAAATTGCAGATTTAAGAGTAGTACGAACTTCAGAACAATCCGACAAACTTGATAAATTATTACAAGAATTTTCATCAACTGTTTTTAGATCAGATCTAGGCAAAATACCCAACTACGAAGCTCATTTAAATCTCAAAGAAAATATACAACCAATATTTATAAAACCACGACGTATACCGTACGCTTTAAAGGAAAAAGTCGATAAAGAAATTGAACGACTGTGTGCAGAAGGAGTGATTACCAAAATAGACCAATCAAACTGGGGTACACCAATAGTACCGATTGTGAAACCAAACGGGAGCATTCGACTATGTGCAGACTACAAGGTCACCCTTAACAAAGTCATCAGAGATGAACATTACCCAATTCCTATAATTGAGGATATATTTGCGGAAATGAACGGAGGCAAATACTTCTGTACTTTAGACATTACCCAAGCCTATCTTAATATGGTCATGGATGAAGAAAGCGCCCTTTTACAAACATTAAGTACACACAAAGGTACTTACAAAGTGAATCGCTTGATGTTTGGAGTCAAAGTGGCACCAAGCCTTTGGCAGAAATTTATGGATCAGTTACTTCAAGGACTAGACGGAATTAAGTGCTTTTTTGATGACATCATAATTCAAGGAGCATCAGAAGACCAACTTTTAACACGTTTAAGACAAGTCTTGCAAAAACTAAAAGATAGTAACCTCCGCGTGAATAGAGAAAAATTTAGTTTTTTTAAACGTAATATTAACTACCTAGGACACACAATAGATAAAGAGGGTTTACATAAGAACAAAGACAAAGTCAAGGCCATCACGAATACAGTAAGACCAAGAAACATAAACGAACTACGAACCTTCCTTGGTATGGCCAACTACTACAACAAGTTTATACCGAACCTTGCCTCTTTAACGAGTTCTTTAAATGAATTACTAAAGAAAGATAAAGATTTTCACTGGACTTCTAAATGTGAAGACAGCTTTAACAACATAAAGAAGGAGATTTTGAGCGACAGAGTTCTAATTCATTTTGACCCAGGTAAACAGCTAATACTAGCCACCGACGCCTCACCGACAGGCTTAGGAGCTGTTCTGTCTCACAAACTAACAGATGGCTCAGAAAGGCCAATCGCTTTTGCCTCAAGGTCACTCTCAACTAGCGAAAAGAAATATAGTCAAATCGACAAAGAAGCTACGACAATCTACTGGGGCATTAAAAAGTTTTTCCACTACTGTTACGGCAGGAAATTCGTTTTAGTGACTGATCATAAGCCGCTTACCTCGATTTTTCATCCACACCAGACATTACCTGCACTAAGCACAATGAGATTATTCCATTACGCACATTTTTTATCGGGATTTGACTACGACGTGGAATACAGAGCTTCGGTGAAACATTCAAACGCTGACTACCTATCAAGATTTCCAGTTGAAATAGCAAAAGAAACATCAATAGACCAACATTGTGCGTATCAATTGCAACAGATCTACATTTTAGATATCCGACCAGAAGTTATAGCCAGTGAAACGAGAAAAGACAATGACTTAAATACTTTACTACAAGCACTACAGACAGGTCACTCATTACGTCAGTATGGTTATGGTGATAATTAATTAACACTCCAGGATAACTGCATATTGAAAGGTACCAGAGTGGTAATACCCAAAAGTTTACGTGATCGAGTTCTTGATGAACTACATGCGGGACATATCGGTATACTTAAAATGAAATTGCTAGCACGCAGCTACATATACTGGAAAAATATTGACATGGACATTGAGAACAAGGTAAAATCTTGTAGAGCGTGCCGATTAGAACAGAATGAATCACCAAAAGCTCCTCTACACCACTGGGAACAACCTAGCGGCCCCTGGCAACGAATTCATATAGATTTTGCAGGACCTGTTCTAGGACACCAACTTCTAATAATCGTAGATGCATTCACAAAGTGGGTTGAAGTTTTTCCCACAAAGACCACAACGAGCGCATGGTGCATTGCTTAGTTTAAGGAGTTATTTTGCACATTTGGCATACCGTGAACACTGGTATCAGACAACGCACGCCAGTTTGTATCCCAAGAATTTAAGACCTACCTTACCAGCTGTGGAGTAACACATTTGACGTCAGCTCCGTACCACCCAGCAACTAACGGTCAGGCTGAACGTTACGTGCAAACTATTAAGAAAGCACTACGTGCAATGGATGGGGAGAGGGGCAACCTTACGGATAAGCTCCTTGTGCTAAAAACTCGGCTCAGACGCACACCAGTCCAGGATGGACATACTCCCTATGGACTAATGTTCAATTGGGACGTTAGAACTAAGCTACACGTGATGTTCAGGGATTCAACAGCACCGACAGCGTTCAGATCAGAGAACACACCGCCTCCTGTCAGAGCTTACTCCGTAGGTGATCGAGTGCAGGCCAGAGCATACTCCGACCAGAGACGCAGATGGGAGTTCGGCACGATAATGCGTCGTTTCGGTAATCTGCACTATGAAGTGCGAACTGACGGTGGCGTTATATGGCGCAGACACCTCGAGCAGTTGCTGCCGGCCCCGGGTGTGCGGCAGCTAGGAATCGCGGCGGAGGACTGTTATATGCTGGCCACCTAGAATCCATACCTGTCATGTTGACGACGTGTGACATTCATCTTTCATTGTACAGCTTATTAATTATATACTTCTACATAATGAAAATGTGTATTTAATAGTATTAAAACACGAGCGTGGATTTATCACATGAGGCGAAGCCGAATGTGATAATGATAACACGCGAGTGTTATAAATCCTTATTTACCATTGCAAAAACTACTATTATGATGCAGTTGTTTGAAAATCGAAGGAAAATTTTACACTGTAATGGTTTTCTTTTATTAATTTCACGTCCACGAAAAAATATATTTTTATACAGTAGTTTCTGAATTCATAATTAGAACATTACGTTGTGAGTGTAGATAAAATAAATTTATGAGTTGCCTGAGTTTTTAGAGATTCCTGCCTAAAAGTGCCTAAGATTTTGCATTCACACAAATATTAGCTTTACTATTTGGCTTAATAAACGGTATAGTAAATGCCTTTTGGTAATGTATAACGGTAGAGCAATTTTTTCGGTGGTGAAGGCACTTTTTTTTTTTTTGAGCTTTGGAAATCATCCAATAAATTCCCGGTTACTTTAGCTGCCAGTGCCAGGGCCGCGGTAACTCTCTTTCAAATTTATCGGCGACTTGTGGTGAAGGCCCTGTGGCTAATGACCTCGCCTCTCATGCTAGAGATTATGGGCTCAAATACGGGCAAGTACCAATGTGACGTATACAAATTATTATATGAACTTTGTAAGTTTATCTTGGACATCGCTGCCATCATATCAGCCGAAAGACGTACATAGGCCTCCCCCAAACGTCGCCACATTGACCGGTCTCGTGCGTCCCGCAACCAGCGGATCCCCGCAACCTTCACCAGGTCATCGGTCCACCTGGTGGGAGGCCTTCCAACGCAACGTCTTCCGGTTCGCGGTCGCCACTCCAGAACCTTTCTGCCCCATCGGCCATCCGTTCTGCGAGCAATGTGCCCTGCCCACTGCCACTTAAGTTTGGCAATTCTTCGGGCTATGTCGGTAAACCTGGTTCCCTTGTGGATCTCTAAATTTCTGATTCGATCATGCAAGAAAACTCCGAGCATAGCCCTCTCCATTGCCCTTTGGGTGACTTTAAGCTTTCTGATGAGACCCATTGTAAGCGACCACGTCTCAGAGCCATAAATCATCACTGACAACATACACTGGACTTTCATCTTGAGACACTGTGGTAAGTTGGACGAGAAGATACCGCGCAACTTCCCGAACGCTGCCCAGCCGAGTCGGCTTCGACGGTTGACCTCTTTCTCGAAGTTGGCCCTACCCAACTGGATCGTTTGTCCCAGGTAGACATAGTCGCCTACCGCTTCGCTGCCAACGGAGAAGGAAAACTTCGTGAGGAAACCTGGAGAATATTTAATATAAGTCTGAAATCGCCAACCCGCAATGAGCAAGCATGGTGATCAATGCTTGTGTCTTATCTTTATGAAAATAGTTCTTGGCCCTGCAGTGGAGCAGTACAGGCTGGTAACATTTTATCATATTATATTATTAAATAAAATTACTAAAGACGGATCTTCATGCACTCTAGAGTAGCTAAACTGGTGTTTACTGACAAATAAGGAAGTAAAGATGCGTATTTACCAATTATGTCATCCGATTGTAACGGTCCACATGCACTATGGGAAACCGCTGGCATTTAGCTTCGTCGTAGAGAATGCATTGCTAAGGTCACCAAGCTTAAATTTGATAGTATGTAAATATTTGTGAATGAAAAATATTCATAATATGGCAGCATCGGATGAGTGCACAGAAAGAAGTTTTCTAAAAAAAAATTCGTTAATATTTTAGCGTGCCAGGATTGAAGGAGGGTTTTCATCATTTAGAATTGAATGAAATCAGCCCTTTCAAAACAGTTCCTATACATTCTGAACAGTAGAAGATCATTAGAAGTATATATTTTTGCTCTGCTAATATTTAAAATTTTCCCATTCAGAAATGAAACATCATTTTAGGTGCAGACTCTAATAATGAGACAAAGGGTCCGTTTAGGGAAAACACTGTCTTTCAAAAAGCTAGTTCCAACTATCCTGTTGCCGATGACATGGGAAGGTTACGAGAAGCACATGACCGGTCGATTTGAAGACGTTTTGGGGAGGCCTACTCAGATGGACGTCTTCTGTTTGAACTGCTGTTGTTGAATTTAGAGAAGGATTTGCCTGCGCCTACTCGTAATGAACTGAGACTCTGCTTATAATCTAATTTATTTTAATCAATGATCTGTGAAAAGTGGTAAATACTCTTCTATTATTTAAGATGAAAGTTAATGAGTTCTTCGTCACTTATCTATGGTCTACCTGCGGGCGATAAGGGTCCCTCAAAAAGGAAGTATGAATTGCCTATTACTATGATTTATTGGACTTTGTTACGTCAAATTTAATCAATATCGCCCTTGCAACTGTAAGACCTTAGAATATTGATTGGTAATTAAGTATTATTTAGTAAGTACAGAAGCATTGCTTATTCATTTGTTTATTTGATGTTTCAACAGCAAGGTAAATGACATTATCAAATTCAATCGAAGGTTGCAAGACGGAATGTCGATCAGTGTTAAGGTTTTTCATTTAATTGGTTTTAAAGGAAGTTAATGGAGGCAATCCTATTTTAAGTGATATCTCAAGGTACATTTGCAAGAATGGTATAAATGACAAAATCGTGTTCTAAATGATCATCTCTTTTAAGTTGTATCATATCTATAATAATAAAGAGGTAATTAATGAGTTTGATTTTTAAACGTAAGCTATTGAAAAAAGATCCTAGCACAAAAAAAATTAGATTTTTTATCTAGGGAGCTAACAACTAGTTTAAAGGCGAGAGTGATTCTAGAGTAATCCCACGCGTAGCGAGGGATTCTAAAGGAGACTCCTGAGCGCATCGAGATATTCAAAGTACGTCACTAGAGCTTAAAATGGTGTTGCTCCCGAGGTGGAAACACTAGTTTTTATCACCTAAAGAAAGAAAAAGAAAATAAGTAAGTGCAACTTATGAACAAGAACGTTACGTTTATTTATTTATATACCATTATGAACCATAAGACATAACATAGAAATAATTAGAGTTTAATGTTTATATTTGAATAATTATGGAAGTGCATCGTAACAATTTCATTATTACCATTCGTTACTGTTGTAGAGTTATTTTATTAATTTTTCTCGCGCGGGGTTTTCCAGCCAGTCACTTGTTCAATACAATGTTCCCGTACGATCCAAAATAGAATTACAATTGCTCATAGCCTTTCACCTCAGACATTCGTCGTTATCAATTTTAGCAATGTAATCCTATTTTGGACCGCATGGCTCTTTGCTGGTACATTTACTAACAACATCCAATTCAAATCACTTTTAGTCCCTAGGGATTAATTAACTATTGTAGTCCCTGTTTACGAAGAATAACCTAGCTCTTTTATAATAGATGTGATAACAAGATTATTGAAACCAATTAACAGTCAGGGATTTATGATTATTATTGTATTTGTAGTATAAATAGAATAAAATAAAGCATATTCTATTTATTTATTTGTGTCTGTAACAGGCAGTGAACCCTTTTTTGGTAACAAACCAACACTCTAGCGTTGTTTCACACTTCGCAATAATATACTTATTACTATAAAAGATTTAACCTAAGTACCGTCTGTTATTCAATAGGTATGACTAACAAGGATAATCTCCATCCAATTGATCGGTAATTATCAGTACATACTCATTAAAATGAATGGTTTCCGATCAATTAGTCTAACACAAGTCAGTATCGTCTGTGGTATCGTAACTATTTCCCTTGTAATGGGCAATTCAATTTGTTTTAAATAGTCATCGTGGAAATTGCCAATCAATTAAATATAGGTAATTGTTAAAGGTTCGTTTTGAAGTTTGATAAATATTTTTTTATTAAAGAAAATGAAATTAAACAAAGCTAATAATGACCGAAAAATTAAATGATTATAAACCGTAGCCTAAAATCTAACTTCATAAAAACACAGTAGTAAAATTAGACTTAATTTCGGTTCGGCACACTACGCGATTCGCTGTGCAGTAGTAAATGTCCAAAGGTTGTCTGGAAGAGATTGCCCTGTGCGATAAGACCGCCCATTGTACACTTATGTCTATAAATGTTTTGTCCTGTAATCATTTAAGTGGTGTACAATAAAGTATATAATAAATAAATAAATAAATAAATGCATGTCACGGCAGCAATGGGTGCGATTCTGCGCAGCAAAAATGCCCCCTATTCGTTCAGTAAACGGAGGTGTGAATATTACATTAAGTTTTAAACAGAATCATTCAGTTTCATAACTCACAAAGTAATAATTTAATTAACATTAGGTACATTAATTAGCATACATTAATCTATTGTAAATGTCACTGAATATAATTAGTTACGATCAATCTGTGACATCATTTTGATCTGCATATTACGTATACAGAATACAATACAATAACACTCACCGTTTCACTAATTTTTAAACTATTTACTTATTTATCAGGTTCAATTTACATTGTTTTATACATTACAATACATTCAGCATTATTAATAATATTAATATTAATTCTAAAAGTACATGCACCTAAAATATATATAAAAAAGAAAACATGACAACTAAAAAAAATAACAACAAATAGAGAATTTCAATAATATTATTATACTAGCTGTCCCACGCGGCTTCGCTCCCGTCAACTGGCTACCTACCTACCCATTTACCCCACATACCGAAAGCTCTCAATAAATTGTAGTTCTAAAAACTAAAAACCACGCTTTAATGGTAAATTGAACTAAAACGTCGCTAATCCTGAAGATCTTGGTAAGGCTAATGGGACAAACTATTTAAACGCGCACGGTAGAATCAACTATCATTACTTGTAAATTTGAACCAAGTTGAATAAACATATTTGACTTTGACTTTGACTTTGACTAAATTATTGCATTGTCATCGGTCTTTGATAAGTGTGCAAAGTTTCAAATCAATCCCACGTTTTGAAGGGGTTGAAAATCACGTTCAAAGATTCCGTTACATTAGTACATAGATACATACCAAGCTAATAAAAGTGTGTTAAAAAGGAATAATTTTTCCCCGTCGCCTCCCTCTCCATGATCGCCTCCAACGGCTGTTTGTCTAATAATTATTTCTTCTAAATTCGAACGAGTATTCAGATCCAGTCTACGAAAGCGTCGCGATAGCGATATGAAAAACGTCAGAATGTATGAAAATGACAAACGCTATCGAAATGTCACGTGATCAATCCCGTACTTTTTGGACTTTCGACATACGCCATTGCTGACGTTAAATGACACTTGTCTAGAGCCTAAGGCCTAGACAACTTGCATTCTATCTACGAAAGCGTCACGATAGCGATTGGTAAAACGGTCAAAAATGTATGAGAATGACAAACGCTATCGAAATATCACGTGATCAATTCCGCACATTTTGGACTTTCTACAATCGCCATCGCTGACGTCAAATAACACTTGTCTAGACAGCTGGCATTCTATCAACGAAAGAATCGCGATAGCGATTGGAATAACGTCAAATTTGTATGGAATCTAGAAGCAATATCGAAATGTCACGTGATTGAGCCCTCACATTTTGACATTTCAATAATTGCCACCGCTGATAGTTTTTTTTTTTTTTATAATAAACGTATCCCCACACTAGGAATTTCTTCCTGTATCGTGGGTGCGTTTACAAACATATAAATTCACATACACAAACGCTTAGAGCCGGAACAACTATCTGTAGGTCATACAAATATTTGTTCCGTGCGGGAATCGAACCCGCGACACGCAGCGTCAATTGCTCAACCACTGCGCCAACCATACGCCAGAATGAAACTTTGTCTAGTGCCCCAGAATTATTTTTCTTCCAGCTTGCATGTAAAGCAGGTTCCCTTTAGCATACAACCTTTACAGTTACATTTAAATCAATATATAGTCACAGTTGCGACGTCTATGGACGTATCCTTGCAGTAAGTTCATCATTTCAGGTCGAAAGACGTCCACTGCTGGACATAGGCCTCCCCCAAGCGTAGCCACACTGATTGGTCCTGTGCGTTTCGCATCCACCGGACTACCGCAGCCTTGATCAGGTCGTCGCTCCACCTAGAGCAAGGCCTTCCAACGCTGCGCTTTCCGGTACACGGTCGCCACTTCAGAACTTTTCGGCCCCTACGGCCATCGGTTCTGCGAGCAATGTGCCCTGCCCTCTACCATTTAAGTTTGGTAATTCTTTGGGCTATGTCAGTAACTTTGGTTCTTTTGCGGATGTCTTCATTTCTAATTCGATGACGCAAGGAAATTCCGAGCATAGTCCTCTACATTGCTCTTTGGGTGACTTTAAGTCTTCTGATGAGGCCCATTGTGAGCGACCACGTCTCTGTTGCGTAAGTACCTAATCACTGGCAACACACACTGGTCATAAATTTCATCTTGAGACACAGACAAAGCAGCTAATAAAAAAAACTTCCAAATAAGAAAACTACAAAGCGAAAAATAACTTTATTTTTGGAAGTCGGTGTCCATAACGCAAAAAAATGGTACCTACGAAAGACACCAACTTCCAAAAATAAAGTTATTTTTCACTTTGTAGTTTTCTTATTAGGAAGTCGGTAGTATTTTTTTGTAAATTTAATTTTTTATTTTTCACCTTTTAGTTGGAATAGGCAAGTTGTTTAGCAAGGTTCCTATAACGCCAGAATAGATTACCCGAATATCATGAAACTTGAACAAAACTTATCAAATCAAAGATCTGCTTACCCCTTAAGAGCGTACTGGCGTGATGTTATGTTATGAAATGGTCTAAACAATAAACAGACATGCTATTGCAGCAGTCCCGAGAGATTGCCGTTATTTATTGAAGAGATCTGTGGTATATCTTCGAAGTTCTTCATCAAATATTCACCAAATTAAAATGGGACCAATTCTGAAACATACTCTTACAAACAAAAAAATAATTTTCAAAATCGGTCCAGTATTGACGGAGATATCGGTGAACATAAACAAAAAAAAAACATACAAGAAGTTGAACATAGAACCTCCTCCTTTTTCGAAAGTCGGTTAAAAATCAGCGACATAAATTAACGACATTCAACATATTGTCGACTGTTCGCGTGACCAGAGGGCTGGCCTTTTCTTCAGCCAGAGAATCAGCATTGCCATTCAACGTGGCAATGCTGCCAGCGTTCTGGGCACGTTTCCCATTGACATCGATGTGGATGAATTTTTTGATGCGCAATGAGCCCCTTTTCCTCTCCCCTTTGTATGTAAGTTTGTTTTGTTATTAGGCATAAGATTAGAAATATTCAATTGTATATATTGTTTACATATTGAAAGCTGTTATGTATTATATAGCATATATATATATATATATCATATATGTATTTATCGTACAACTTTTTACTAATAATAAATTGTTTGTAAAGTCAGCTTGAAAAGATGTATTTTAAAATGTGGTTATTTCAACATTTACTTAATTTATGTATTTCCTGGCTTTGGGAACAAAATCAACATAAAAATTAGCCAACTAATTGTCAAGCTGTATACTGCTGTTAATTTATGTCCCTGATTACTGTCATCATTCAGAATCTGCATATTTTTGGAGATGGCACGGTATAATGATGCAATTATGATGATTTTTCTTCAATTGATCTAGTTTCTAGTCGTAAATCTAGAATTATTAATGATTTTTGTGATGAAATACATTAAGATGTGTATTTACAATTCGCCAACACGCTCGATAGATGGCGTTGTCCCGCCCGGCTAGATCGCGCTATGGTTTTGTTATCTCGTCAGGATATAACTCAATTCATGTATATATTTATTTTGCTACTAGCTTCTACCAGCGCCTTTCCCCGCGTGAAACTCGAAAATTATAATGTAAAAGAGATAAAAGTATCCTATATACTATTCTTGATTATAATCTATCTCTGTGCCAAATGTAATCCAGATCCATCCAGCCGTTTGACCGTGAAGAAGTAACAAACATAAAAACACACATACACACACACACACAAACTTTCGCCTTTATAATACGAGTATTAGTGTAATTTTTATTCAAGTTTAGTTGTAACATTTATTAAAGGTCAGCTTTCAAAGATGACTTATAAAAACTTGGTTCTTTCAATGTTCTTTCGTGCCAGCTGTATTACCCAATGGCCTGGCACGCGTCGATGGGAAGAGACCAGATGGTATGACCATAATGCCATGGAAGTTGGGTAGGTCTTTGGTGTGGGATGCAATGTGCGTCGACACCCTTGCACCATCCCATCTTCCTAGCACGTTGGGCTGCGCTGGGGCGGCTGCTGTAGGTGCTGATAACCTCAAACGGCGCAAATACAACAACTTAATTGGCAATTATGAGCCGTTTGGGGTTGAATCACTAGGGCCATGGGGTCAGAGTGCACACCTATTATTTCGGGATATCGCCAAGCAGTTGGTCGACTCTTCACGAGAACTGAGGGCTGGCCTTTTTTTTGGCCAAAGAATCAGCCTTGCCATCCAACGTGGCAATGCTACCAGCCTTCTAGGCACTTCCTGTTGACAGCGATGTAGACGAATTTTTTGACACCCCGTAATTGTACATATATTTATTCTTATTTTAGTTCTAATATTAGTTTGTAAATAATTATGTACATATGGTAGTAAATAAATTCCAATGTTCACATAATCAAACCATGTATTTGACCGTTCTCTGTAAAAAAATATATATAAATTTGGCAAACTATTTATCATGCTGTAAACTGCTGTGATTGGTTAAAAGAATTATCAACAGCCAATAGTAAAACCCGTAACCGTATTTCCCTCTTATTGAGCGGCGGCCTATGTCCCAGCAGTGGGAACATTAAAAGGCTGATGATGATAAATCGTATTACCTGACTTGCGTTTAATTTTTTTAATTTTGGTTGGTAGATTCAATGACGTTTGTACAAAGTCGTAATTTATTAAAGCACACTAGCAGTATCAAGTATGAAGTTCTGTTAATGTTTAAGGCGTACCTATGAAGTTTCTTGAAATCCGTAGACTCAATAATCTAAGAATAAATAGCGTTATCCTTTCAAACCTACTCGTAAATCACATCACACATCATCAGCCTATTAATGTTCCCACTGCTGGGACACAGGCCTCCTCTCTGTGAGCGGGAAATACTTTAAGCAAAATACTTAAGGTTACACTAGTCAACGGCACAAACTATTTTGTGCGCGGGGTTAAAATGCATTTTATATCAACCGACAACACGTGCGGAAGAGATTGATGCTGTGATGTGTGTCTAGTTCGCGTACGAATACACACTTTTGCAAATTTGTAGCGAAATGGATAATGATTTAGGACGAAACCGAGCGCGCGAAATTTTATAAACAGACCTTTGGGAGTCTGGATATCATGAAAAACTGGCCAAGTGCGAGTCGGACTCGCGCACGAAGGGTTCCGTAGCATTATTGCAAAAAACGGCAAAAAATCACGTTTTTTGTATGGGAGCCCCCCTTAATTTATTTTATTTTAATTTGATAATTATTATTTTTTGAAGTGAATATACAACTAAATATTCTGTAAATATTTCAAGCGTCTACGTGTTGCCGTTATTAATAAACGGCAAAAAAATCACGTTTGTTGTATGGGAGCCCCCCTTAAATATTAATTTTATTCTGTTTTTAGTATTTGCTGTTATAGCGGCAATAGAAATACATCATCTGTGAAAATTTCAACTGTCTAGCTATCACGGTTCATGAGATACAGCCTGGTGACCGACGGACAGACAGACAGACAGACAGACAGACAGACAGACCGACAGACAGACAGACGGATCGTAAAGTCTTAGTAATAGGGTCCCGTTTTTACCCTTTGGGTACGGAACCCTAAAACGACTAAACGTATCTGTTCAAATTAAAATTATTTGCATTTTTGAACTAATAATCTATCCCTGTATGGAGGCCATTTTGCAATTTTCCGTCTTCTTATATTTATTCGCGACCAAAAATGCGTTAAAATTTGTGTCGAAATGTGATATTTTCGACGCTTATAACTTTCAAATGTTAACTTTTTTCACTTTTTTGTTTCCATACAGGGCTAGATAATGATGACACAAATTGATATCACTTTTTATTTTGAACGTAAATTATCAAATAGTAGAATAATCCTAAGAGTACGTTTGTATGGAAGAATTTTCGACTAGTGTAACCTTAAGGGTCTGCCACCGATTTAGTGCCGTAACGGTTACTTTCTAAAGCATATTCCTAATAACGGCTATGTTAAAAGGTTTTTTTTTTTTGTTTCATGTACATTATTTGTGAAACATGTTTTTTTCGTGTAAACATACTTCACAAAAGATAGCTTGATCTCTGCGACATATGTCAAACTGACTTATACGTTATTGTTAACAATAGTTAGTACGTTATTGTTATTGTTACTGTATTTATACTGACAGCAGTAGTTTTGACTCAAAAAATAATTAACAACACTATATTTTTTCGCTACTTTTGGATATAGAACAATTGATAGCTAGAATTTCTTCATAACTAAAATAGCATAATAATGTGAATAAACGAATATTTAGCAATCAAAACTGTCCAAAAGAAGGTTCAATATTGATATTCTGGCTCCGAGCGGGTGGATATACGAGTAAGGTAGGATAATCAAATTCCTAAAAAAGAAGTCACATAACATTCAAGGTCTGATAACTTGCTAATCACGTAGATATAGAAAACGTGTGGATCATTATGGAAATAATAATCGTTTATCGGTATATATCGCCTATTATCGTAAATCTTGTACCTTCTCTATTTAGAGGAATAGTAATGTAGATGTGCGTATAGTAGGGTAACCATTAATTTGTTATAATTTCTCACAAGCATTTTTTTTAATTTCACCTTTCCGAGGTCTCCAATCAAAACTTGGAAGTTAAATTTGACCCTCTGCCCAGTATTAGATTGAGCTGAAATTTATTACAGTCAAGGGTCAATAGTGCAGTCTTAATCTCCCAAAACTCTAATGCCTAGTTTTTGTAGAAGAAGTTAAATTATCGACAAAAGATCTAACATTATGTTTTATAGATATTAAGGTAAAAAAATTCTTCCATACAAACGTAGACTAGGGCTTATTCCACTGTTTGACGATGTACGTTCATAATAAAAAGTGATATCAATTTGTCTCATCATTATCTAGTCCTGTATGGAGGCAAAAAAGTAAAAAAATAAAACATTTGAAAGTTATGAGCGTCGAAAGTTCCACATTTCGACACAAATTTTAACGCATTTTTGGGCGCGAATAAATACCATAAGAAGACGGAAAATTGCAAAACGGCCTCCATACAGGGATAGATTAGTAGTTCAACAATGCAAATAATTTTATTTTGAACAGATAGATTTAGTCGTTTTTTCATGATATCTAGACTGCCAAAGGTCTGTTTATAAAATTTCGCGCGCTCGGTTTCGTCCTAAATCATTACCCATTTCGCTACAAATTTCATAAAATTATTTTGTCTCATAAAAATGTTTTTTTAAATGTTTAATGCTGTTTACAAAACAATCATATCTTCAGGTATGAATCGTTGTAATAGTTCAGCTTCCTCAAATGACCCCGAACATAACCTAATGTATTGTTTACGTAGAACGGTATGTCAAAATAGTGGTTGATCATCAGGAGTTGTTTCGAGAAAAAAAATACTATGTTTTTTTTTCTTTTCACGTGACGAGATGGTGTTATGGATCTGGTTGACATAATTTATTATTTTAATTTAAATTTTATATTTGTTTATTTTAAAGATTTATGTGATGTTTGCATAACATAGTTATGCAAGAAGATCTTTAGGAACTTTCGAAGTCTTAAATAAATTTGTGTAATATATGTTGTCTTCTCTAGATAAATCTTATTTCTGTCTTTATTTAAATTATTGCACTGAGTTTTTTGTTTGCTGTTTGTTAATTAGGATTGTATTATTTTATTAAAGTTTATTATCTAATACCTAAAGTTTTGTCACTTTTAAATTTAAAACTAGTTTTGTTGCTACTATGAAAAAGTTCGCAATTTCCAATTATTTTTTTCAGTGTAGGTAGAGACATACACGCGCGAAGAGCGTAGTGACGCTTACTTGCCTTATCTAAATATGAATCTAAAGATTTTGTAAGTTTTAGTTTAGTAAAAATCATGGCGGCCCTAGTGAATGCACTTATGTGCCCTCCCTACTCAATATTCAGTTCATGCGCAAGAGCGTTGACATCGGCGTGACACAGATTTCTTCGCGATGTCTAGACGTTACTTTGAGTTATTTACTAACCAAATTCTAATAAAATAACTGTTATTGATTTTTTATGGCGACCCTCTTTGATATTGCTGAGATGCTCGTTTTGTAATTTTTCTGGTTAATTTTTACTGATATAACCTCTTCAATTACATGAAATATATAATATAAGATAGAGTTTTCGGAACTCCCTATCAATGTCTAACAGTCAACTTATGAAACCCTTCCTAAGAACATCATTCAAGCACACGTCTCCTTAAAGAACATTCTTATATCAAACGTCTTGAACATAGTACTTGTAGTTCTTGTACATATTTATAACTTTCTATCTTTCCCTGAAAAGATTTATGAAACAGACAGCCAACCATTATGTACTAATGTTATTCATAATCCTGGTCTGCACCCGTATTCACAAGCCATGAGGAAAAAATCACAGAAATAATAAATATAGATGCATCTTAAAAGCTTAAGAGGAAATGCGGTCGCAGACATCAGACTGATTTTTTTTAGTAAAATGACATAATTCGAGGTGTGGCTCTCGCTGTTCCCTTGGTTTTCTTTTTTTTTCATTTATGTTTGTCAAATTTGTAAACTAAGCCTCTGTTGACAGCGAATTTCGAGCATCTTTTGAGGGTTCTAGTGCTTCTAAAGATAATGTATCATCAAAAAGGAAAACATAGCGGCACAGTATATATCTTTAATTTTCAGTTTATGGAATATCTTTGAAATTGGTCCAATATATGTGGCTATGCTTGGAGTTTCCTTGCGTGATCGAATCAGAAATGTAGAGACCCGCAAGAGAACCAGGGTTACCGACATATGCCAAACTTAAGTGGCAGTGGGCAGGGCACATTGCTCGCAGAACGGATGGCCGATGGGGCAGAAAGGTTCTGGAGTGGCGACCGCGAACCGGAAGACGTTGCGTTGGAAGGCATCCCACCAGGTGGACCGATGACTTGGTGAAGGTTGCGGGGATCCGCTGGTTGCGGGACGCACGGGACCGGTCAATGTGGCGACGCTTGGGGGAGGCCTATGTCCAGCAGTGGACGTCTTTCGGCTGATATGATGATGGTCCAATGTTGGAGTAGGAAATAAGTGAGAGCCAAACTTTGAATTATGACTTTTAGGCAATTCAGTCGGGTGTCATCGACCGCATTTCCTCTTAAGTGCTTCTTTGATCAAAAAAGATATGGGAAATTAGTATTCGTCTTCTGCTATAATAAGTCACTGAAGCGATTATTTAGGTTCTCACACGTAGAAGGTCGATACTATTTGTTATGTAGGAGGCCCTATAGACTGGTACAACTGCATCTTCATTACTATCACAGTCATTCAACTACACAAAATTACATAACGGGTTACCTAACACGTATCCTACACCACCTACCAAAACACCTTTATCGGCGATGACTAACAGGGTCCTTGAGTATCGGATGCAACTCCTGCATACATAACACATTATCTGCTGATGTTGCGCAGGCGCCGACGCCGCCATTGTTGTTGAACAATGCCGCAAACACCCACAGACACTTTCTGACAGTCGCAGCACACGTGTGGGGCGTTTGGGACTATTTTCACAATTAAACAAAGTTTATTGAGTAAGTAATAATAGTTGAGACACCTCCGAACCTGGGAAAACACGCTAAGCAGTTAGTCCTGTCTGTCAGCGGCATCCCGAAAATCGGTTAATTATAGTGCGCGCGGAACTAGTTGGCCGCGCCTTAGGTGGCGACAGGGGTGAGGGGGCGGGTTAGGAAAATGGACAATGACAATGTTAATGGGTCTATGGGTCGTCACACCCATTGCCAATGGGTCATCCCGAGTTTTACTGGCTCCCCCGCCTCTCCGTCCCACCGCTCACATACCTAAGGCGCGGCCAACTAGTTCCTCGCGCACTATACAACTACGGGAATCTGTAAACTAAAAGGTATCCTGTTACCCAGTATAAGTTGGTTACGGTCTCACATGTAATAACTGGTATGCAGCTGCGTCTGGTTGATGTCTAGTTTATTTATCTACACTCAAAATTTAATGTTCCAAATATGAATTATTAAATATTGTATAAGCCATAGAAATAAAATATCTATGGTATAAACACTACTTTTTTTCGTGGATAGGTAAAATAAAAGAAAACCATTGCAGTGCAACATTTTCCTACGATTTTCAAACAACTACATAATAAAATAACTTTTTAATTTATATAGCACACTTTTACTTTTTAATTTATTGACGCGTATGGGCTCATTGGATGTATTACTATGTAGAAAAATAGTGTCATTGTCTATAGATACGCGAGCTGCACAGTCTTGCCCAAAGTGAATCAAAATTTTCCACCATACCACATATATTTCCGTTTCCACTTTTGTTACATTTCAACTGTATGAGTGAAGATAAAATAGTGTATGCAACGGCATATAATAAATTATTAATACACTCGTGTGTTGCTATTATGACTCGTGTTTTAATAACACCTATCATATGACCGTTGCATAAGCTACAATTATCATATAAGTAACTACATAGATTTAATGCACAGTGTCAGGCAGTATCTACATTTTTATATGTTATCTTTTCGGTATTTGTTTTTGGGTGTGGTGCCCCTTCAATGATGCAACCTCCTTTCCTGCACAACCACATGCACCGTCCACGACTTGAACGAAGCTAACGACAAAACTGTCCATGTGACCACATACTGGTTTAAACAAAAGTTTCTCTCAAAGTTTTAGTCCAATCGTCACGTAAAGAAGAAGAAGGTATTTGTGTGGTTTCTGCCAACAGTTTCTGGTTTCGACTTCGTTTTCATTAATTCTAGTCAGGTTCTTAATAAAGCAATGGCATTCAAATATCTTGAAAAACAAAATACCGACTCATTTACAAAGACTGTGACAACAAGATGATGCAAGAAGGATATCCGCAATCCTTCGTAAATTGAAAATAAAAGTACTTTTAAGACTCATGAAGTCATGACCTTCAGCATGATAATTAGTTTTGTAAATAACAAGAACTTGACTTTAAATACTTAGTGATTCATAAAAGCTCTTCTTGAGAATTTGATAAGTCACAGGTCTCAGGCCTTACCCAACAAATTGCTCTGACAACTTTCAAAAGTTTCAACTAAGCTTCATAGGATTCATCATCTGCCTAGCCTTTTCCCAACTATATTGGGGTCGGCTTCCAGTCTTACCGGATTCAGCTAAGTACCATTGTTTTACATGGAGCGACTGCCTATCTGACCTCCACAACCCCGTAACTGGGTAACACGGTACCCCTCGGCAAGACTGGTGTCAGATCTCATGCTTCTGACTATACGTAACGACTGTCAAAGATCTTCAAATAACAGCCGGGACCAACGGCTTAACGTGCTTTCCGAGGCACGGAGGAAACTCGGTATGTTGAAATGGTCACCCATCCACGGACCGACCTCGTCAAGCGTTGCTTAACCTTGATGATCGACCCGTGCGGCTGTTATTATTTAGCCACGAGCTTCATAGGATTGATAGTTTTAAATTGTTGCAAATAGCATTGTCTTTTTGACCGAGCGAGCGCGAAGCGCAATTGAAGTCTCTCCGTTTCGGCTTGTTCAAAACATTTCATACTAGCTGTGCCCGCGGCTTCGCTCCCGTCATCTGTCTGCCAACCCTACCCTACTTACCTACCTACCAATATTTTTTCTATAGTCATCATTCTTTCGCGGAGAATCTTAACATCGCCATCGCCATTCAGAAAATGTCTTCAAATGCACAACGCCATCTATCGAATATCGAGTTCAACTGTCCGAGTATCTGAATTGCGCGTGTTTTGATAATTTTACTTCTTGAACACTTTAAATTCATCTAACTTTTGATAGAGTGAACCGATTGCGATGAAACAAAAACTAAGTAATTCTTTAAGTTATGCACAATTTTTATGTATAAAAGTTATTTACGTTGGTTTCGTACATTTCACGTTATGCGTGCACAAATAAACAGACAAACAGACAAAAATTCCAAAAATGCCGGAAATAGGTTCTGTTGGTTATCCTTTAACACCCTGGCAATTTTTTTTGGAAATATTTTCGATGTACTAAAATTACTTTTCTACAGATTTATTATATGTATTGATTGATGATGATGATTGATGTCTGGCTATTCTTCTCTATAGTTCGCATTTCTCAAGCGATTCTCATGACATTTTGTGAGCAGGTTCGATAATTATATATGGAATTTTTATCGATTCAATTTATACAGATGTGTCTTCTCTTGACCACAAGGAAATAAAGCGAAAACAAAGAGGAAAAAAAGAAGTAAAGCAATAGATGATATCCGAAACGAATGTGCCCAGAAGATACTTTTTCAATCTTGGTTCGTAGGTCCAGAACGTTAGAGGTGTTAGAGAACCGATTTAAAACCAGCAAACCGAAATAAATTTTCTGGAAACGCTAAAGCTGGTGGCCCAGTGGTAACGGTCGCGACTTACAAGTTGTAGGCCGTGCGTTTGAACCCAAGCGCTTTCACATCACATCACATCATCAGCCTATTAATGTTCCCACTGCTGAGACACAGGCCTCCTCTCTGTGAGAAGGAATGGGCCGTAATCCACCACGCGGGCCCAGTGCGGGTTGGTGGATGTCACATGTCTTCGAATTTTTGGTTCTAGGACATGCCGGTTTCCTCACGATGTTTTTTTTCACCGTTTTAAGAGCAGTGGTGATGAAATAATTTACACAAAGTAAAGCGCCTACCTGGGATCGCACCCACGACCTACAACTTGTAAGGCGCGGCCGATACCACTGGGCCACCACTGCTCTCAAACGCTTTACTTTGTGTAAATTATTTCATCACCAATGCTCACAAAACGGTGAAAGAAAATATCGCGAGGAAACCGATATGTCCTACAACCAAAAATTTGCACTGGGCCTGATTGCTTGACGGCCCATTCCCTCTCAAAGAGAGGAGGCCTGTGTCCTAGCAGTGGAAACATTAAAAGGTTGATGATGCTGAAGACTAAAGCTCAAATTAAAAATACATCTTTATTATGAAAACAACGGATCATTTGCCATCTATACCTGAACTTAAAACACTTTAAACAAATAAATATCAAGCCAAGAATGTCAGTCAACTCATACAGTTATAACTATATTGCATGTAGCCCTTCCACATTTCGTCTAGCATCCATCGGTATGCGCAGTATGGTAACACAGTAAAATTAATCTGCGCAATGTTGGCGGCCTTGAAACCTTGTGACGTCATCAGGAAGCCTGACCAGCGCCTATCACGAACTGGTTCAAGAATCTTAGCACAGTCGGAGAACCAGATGCTTTAACACATTGTCGGCTTTAGCACTTTAGCATATTAATGTTATAAGTAGTCTAATAAAAGATAGGGGACCTATTTTTGGTGAGAACGGTTTAATGTCTATATAAATAAAATATGAAAAAATCCACAACTCAAGTGTCTTCCTTTGTCAGTCGTATATAAAAACTATAATTCGGCAGATTTATCGTCACTAAAGTTCCAACAGTGCGTAATTAAAAATTACCTGCTTTACAGGAGAGCAAAATTACTGTAAGAAGTGGATAACCAAAGCTAGAATTTCTAATCTTGGAAGAAGTACAAGTTCTTGGCTTTCTGCTTGTTTGAAACAAAGTTCACAATCTTTTTTAAAAAACAACCTTTTCTATCAGCCAAATAGCACAAGTCTTCAAACTAGAACTTCACTGACGTTATGTAGTTTATAAATCAATTTATTTCCCCACTAATTTTACGGTGGCCCAGTGCAAAAGACCTCATCTCTTGAAAACAAAGTGACTTTTTCAATCCATACTTTCTAATACAGTGAGGAAATCTGGAATTATAGTTACAGTTATAATTATAATTCCTCTGTACTGTCATAGTCAAGTTTTTGCAGCCATTTGTAAGGTAAAACTATTAAAATGGCTGCAAAAAGTTGACTATGGCAGTACAGAGGAATTACTACTCATCCCGTCTTAGGCCTATATTTTATTGTCCACAACATTCACTAACTTCTACTTACATTCACAACTCTCAAATCAAGTATCCAAAATACACGCTCTTCAGGCACGAGAACTATCATCATTCACACACCAGCACCATACACATATGCACTCGCAACCTTAACTCACAAGCTCAGAACAACTTTTCTTCTTTTTGCTCACTTTTATTGTGGTCATGATGTACAAATTATGTTGCTAAATTATTTATTTACTTCAGACATGCATATTAATCAGTAACATATTATTATTATTTTTGTATTCATTACGTTTATTTGATTACTAGTCTCCCGCAAAGGAGCTTCTAAAACATGTGTAATTACATAGTTTTAAGTAGATTGTAAGTCAACCTTTGTGGAGAGAAAACATTTTTTTTTTGATAATATAAATTTGAAATTATCAACCTGCATTGAGCAAACGTGGTGAATAATGCTCAAGCCTTCTCTGTATGAGAAGAGGCGTTGGCCCTGCAGTGGGCCTGTTAGCTGGTATTATTATTAAAATATTCCCTCACTGATTAATTGGATTACAGTCATGTTCATACTATGGTAATTAGACGGAGTTTGATAGAATATGCATGCCTTATTAGAGTTATGACATTTGTGAGTCATATATGCTTGGAATATGCGAGTATCCTTGACACTGTGAGGATTGAAAGGCTGTATACAGTAGCTGGAATTAGTTATGTTTAAGTTGCACTCAGTTATTCAATATACGGTCTTGAATTTAGCGTGGTTGGGGCTATTGTATTGTCCGATTTCGTGGCAATTTTACTGCTACGCGATTCGGTTTTAGGTGATATTGCCATGATGCAACACTAAAGTCCAATTTTTTGTTGTAAATATGTTAAAATGCCTTTTTAAATCAATTATTAGTGTAACAAATGATAAAATAATTATGTCTCCAACTTATTTGACCATTTGTGAGCCTAACAATTTTATTGATGAATAAACGCGTTTTATCGAAATTTTAAACCACTGGTTAGCATATTAATAACTATTGGTTGAGTTAACTACGGATCAAAACCTGCGGGTCTTAGGCCCACTAGCCTTAATCTTAACTCAGAGTTACTTACTAACACGAGGTTAATTAACAATATTTTATAGCATATTGACAATTTAATCTCATGTTAGCGACTAACTCTAGATTTAATTTTTCGTGCAAGTTGGTCTTAAGGGTACACTAGTCGAAGGCACGAACTATTTTGTGCGCGGGGTTAAAATGCATTTTATATCAACCGACAACACGTGCGGAAGAGATAGATGCAGCAGTAGGAAGCTAGTTCGCGTACGAATACACACTTTTGCAAATTTGTAGCGAAATGGATAATGATTTAGGACGAAACCGAGCGCGCGAAATTTTATAAACAGACCTTTGGCAGTCTAGATATCATGAAAAAACGACTAAATCTATCTGTTCAAAATAAAATTATTTGCATTGTTGAACTACTAATCTATCCCTGTATGGAGGCCGTTTTGCAATTTTCCGTCTTCTTATGGTATATATTCGTGCCCAAAAATGCGTTAAAATTAGTGTCGAAATGTGGATCTTTAGACGCTCATAACTTTCAAATATTTTCTTTTTCTACTTTTTTGCTTTCATACAGGGTTAGATAATGATGAGACAAATTGATATCTCTTTTTATTTTGAACGTACATCGTCAAACAGTGGAATAATCCCTAGACTACGTTTGTATGGAAGAATTTTCGACTAGTGTAACCTTAACACAATAATTTTTGATGACAACTAATTGAAAGAAAAACTAGATTAACACAACTTAAAGTTTTAAGCAGAGTGGCATAAATTTAATTGAGATACAAATAATATATCTATGAGGTACTCCTCTCTCTTTCTATAAGGTACTCCATATAATAAATCACCATACAATATCAACATTTACAAAAACGACACGCACTACACTTTGCAAGAGTATTTCTCTTCTCAGTCATTTTTCGATGTCTGAAACTCTGAAGGTATGTATCCTATCGTATATATTTGCACCATAAGCATTCCAGCCAGACTACTCCATCCTGTGCCAGTCTGTAGTCTTCTATAAAAATGTTCTGCATACCTCATCGCCGTTTCTTCACTCCTGGTACAACACAATAATAAAGCTTACAAATTCTGGATACTTAACTCAATCGTTTGCCTTGCCAATATAACGATCTATTGCAAAAGCCCGCAAGCTTGTGAATACAAATTAAAACTTTTACTTTTGACATTTTGCATGTAGATACTTAGATACTAAGAAATCGAATAATCCCTGTGTATATATTTATGACTGATAATTAACGAATAGGTGCTGTGTTTGTTAATAGTAAACGGAAGAAGGCTAATATAGCTTCAGAGACTCCATTACAAATGTCATGCCGAACCTAAATACCGCGAAACATAATCATCTCTGTTTTCAACTTGACACTTCTGTCAAAGATTAAATAGGTTATGTTTTTTGAGACCTCTTTGGGCGTCAAAAAGACTGGCCACTGGCAGTGCAGCACCTAATATTATTTAAAAAAAAACGCTTAAGAGGAAATATGGACAGAGAGCGCCGACTGAATTTCCTTAGTAAAAAGTCATAATTCGAGGTTTGGCTCTGGTCTCTTTCCTCCTCCAATATTGGACCAATTTAAAAGATATTCCATAAACTGGTAAAGTAAGATATATAGTATGTCCCTATGTTTTCCTTTTGTTCAATTATATTTGTCAAATTTGTACATTAAGCCTCTGTTGACAGCGCAATTTTGAGCATTTTCTGAGGGCTCTAGTGCTTCTAAAGATAATGTATCATTAAAAACGAAAACATAGGGACATAGTATATTACTTTAATTTTCAGTTTACGGAATATCTTTTATATTTGTCCAATATTGGAGGAGGAAAGAGATGAGAGCCAAACCTCTAATCATGACTTTTTACTAAGGAAATTCAGTCGGCGCTCTCTGCCCCCGTGTCCTCTTAACATATTTGTTTTGTGTTTAGAATAAAGTTATGCGCTCTGTATTTTCTAATCCAATATTTTTCGAAAGTTATATATTAATCAAATCTTGAACAATACGTTCTGAAAATGAAACTCACTATACAATCAGTTTTTAACACAGTTCTGAACAGATTAGCCACCTATCTTTCTGTCTTATTATAAGAAAACAGCCACTCATACTCAAATACTTGACCGCAAACAAACAAAACATTATGAGACGAACCTCAAAACATCATGTCGGGTCTGTCTTTTATTAATCTGCGATGTTCCCCTCTTCAAGTGACGCAACCGTCGGTACGGGCACGCGTTGCGTAAAAGCCTTTTTAGCATGCCGTCTGCGAAGCTTTCTCGCCAAACATCAGATTCGAAGAAGCACCCGAAGGCTTTGTTTCATTCCACGTAGAAAAGAACAAAATATGCCCCATGGAGGGCGTGAAATTGACACAAAATCTTTGTCTTATTTTTGTAAAGGGTGACGAATGTGAACGACGTAACCCAGTCGCTGGGATACCGTTGCGGCTTCTAGCTTTTTGAAAACAGAACGTTTTTTTTTCTTTTGGCGTTTAGGTTATTTGCGGTCAGGTACAAGTCTAGCTCTAAAATAACTTCCAATTATATTGAAAAAATGGTGTTACGAATTCTATAAACACAACACTTGTCGACGTCAATTTAATTTATTAATCTGGCATCTTAGATTTTATTGTCTAGTAAAAGGAGGCACTATACTTGTTTCTTGATTAATAAAATAGATAATACCTAATTACATGTTCAAAAACTAAGATTATCTCAAAATTTCTAAATTTTTAATGTATTTGCTACAAATATAGCATATAATTTAGCATTAGTTCATGGTTGTGGAATGTTTGAGCTTCATTAGATTGATTATAAGCGCACCTATTTAATATAAGTCAAGGTTCAGTTATGTAAGCAGGTCAACTTCGCTTAAGGCAAGTGTGAATTGCTTGGTATTTCAAGAGGTGTTCTCAAAACGTCGATGTTTCGATAGAAAAATTATTTAAGGCCTGTTTTCCGATTGACAGTTGAATGGAGTAACGATTAGTTTTAAATGTAGTAACGATTAGCCTTAATTTTTTTTAATATATATATTTTTTTAGATCATCATCTGATGATGAATAATTTATTTAAATTATAGGGTTTTTTTTAAATTGTTCTATTGCCTGTAAGTTTTAGAAACATTTTATATTAATAGGTTCGTTTTGGAATTCAATTTCAATCTATACTATCTATACTAATATTATTAAGCTGAAGAGTTTGTTTGTTTGTTTGAACGCGCTAATCTCAGAAACTACTGATTGCAATTTAAAAATATTTTTGTGTTGGATAGTCCATTTATCGGGGAAAGTTATAGGCTATATAACATCACGCTATGACCAATAGGAGCGGAGCGTAAATGAAAAATGTTGCAAAAGCGGGCAAAATTAATCATTTTCGAAAACTTCCGTTGCGTGCGCTGCGTAAGCGGTTAAAGTTACGCAAGATTGATGGGAGCGAATTCACGTGGGACAGCTAGTTAAATTATAAACCAAAATACTTTGGCTTGCGATTTTGCTATCTAAACCCGAACATCTAAAAAACTCGGTTTTTTTCACAAAAAATAAACCGACTTCAAAAGCAAAACACTAAAAAGTGCAAAATAACTTTCGTTTCGGAAGTCGGTGTATTTGGTACCTCTTGTTGTTATCATTTCTGTCTTTTTTGTTTTAGTACACCATCATTAAAAATGAGCAATTTCTATAGTACGGTACCAGGATTGACAAAATATCCATAATAACTCAATTTACACATTCGTGATGTTTGTCGCTAAGGGGTTCAGTTGTATGCTCCATACCTTTATCACTTTTAAACCGATTATGATTAAACTTGCACTATTCCCTAGTTGAAAAATACTCAATCCAACACAAAAAGAATGATCACTATCTGATAAGTAGTTTCTGAAAAATGCGTGGATAAACATACATATAAACAAACATACATACACTTATGAAATTTGGCACACGTGTTTAGAAGCCCACATAGAATAACATAATTTTGTGAATATTGTGCAGTTCCAACAATATTACATACATACGTGTCGAATTGATTACCTCCTTCTTTTTTTTGAAGTCGGTAAAAATAACCTTTCAAATACAGTTTTAAAATCTATAACATAAACTGTTCTATGCGTCACTGAAAACCAAGACAAGTATTCAAAGACTGTCTATCATCTTTATCTATGGCCATTATTTGAACGCCAAAACGCAATACATGCGCGGTAAAATACGGTACTGTTCGTATCAGCGCCTGATCGCTAATGTCGCCACGTCTGAACTAACATTGCATGTATTATGTAAAAGCAATGTTGAATTACGAGGACACCACTCACGTTCGAGTTCAGACTAACGGTCGGCGACCTTTTGTTATTTTTAGGAGGTGTCTATTGTTTAGAAACTGCGTTTTTTTTAAATCAAGATTGTTTTTCTTGCTTCGTTTAGGTCTGATAGTGCCCATTCTTCGTATAAGCCTAAACTATACTAAACCGCATTTCCTCATTAATATACACTAGCCCACTCCTAGTCAAAAGAAATCTATTTTCAAATTCCACATTAACCGGCAACCTGCGGTATGTTTTTAATTTTGAATTAAGAACACAGATATCTGTGAACCATATTTAAAAAAACTTAGTGAGATATCAGTCTTTGTCAAAAGTAATATGCATATGTATGAAAAATTCCGAAGTGTTAGGTATAAAAATAAAATTCAGATTGCACCATGCAGAACTTATTTAATGGGCTCCAGTGTTACATCTAAGATTTTTAATAAATTGCCATGTTGTATTACAGATATTGACAACTTGCACATATTTAAGCGGAAGCTAAAGGAATTTCTAACTGATAAGGCGTATTACAGTATGAAGGAGTATCTAAACGGGAATCCTTATGGCAGATAATATTTATGACAATAGTAATGACATACTCTGCATTCAATTATTATTTATCTAGGACTTTTATTTATTTTATCGACATTAATTTCATTATCTACTCTCTCTGACATTTATTTAAATTTTGACTACTGGATACTCCTTGGCATTAAAAATAAAATGGTTTAATGATTTTGTAATATTTGTTGTTATTCGGCTTGATATAAAATATTTATTGTATTTTGATACTAGTTTGTAATTTATGTGTAAGATTTTCCATGCCCATATGTCGGCAGAACATGGAGAATATTAAAAAACAAATGTATAACATCTTTACCCCTACCTATGCGTGGAAATAAATCATTTTAAATATGAATTTACTTAAGGAACTCCTTATTTTCATTTTGCCCTTCGTAATTGTGTCCTGCAGCCAGACAGGCCCTTTTTGTTCTCATTATCATGAACATCTTAATAATATCATCTTATAATAATAATGTTTAATGTTTTCAATGCTGAGACACAAGCCTCCTCACTGTGAGATTTTGTGGATGTCACATATATTTGTTTATTCTTTATTCTACTAACAAAAATTACAGCATAATGCGTACCTCATTCTGCAACTATAAAAAAAGCAATAAGACGTAATTTATCTTTGTTTATTCATAACCAGTTGCTATTTTTATCTCGTAATTTAAGCATTACAAACGCATCGTACGCGGAAGTGGTAATTATAAGACATAAGAGAACCGACTGCCTTGTCATGATAGCGCTCGCGCATGTTAGTGTTAGCTTTGGTACAAAAGCCGCGTTCGGCGTTTATCTAAGATCGAAGCCTTCCTTATTGTTTATTTGTATGCAGGCTGCAGTAAGAAGTTCTGTAAGGAAGCTTGCAAAGCTTTGCTTTGTTTTCGTCCATAGGTCAATGTTTTTCAGACAAAGTTTCTAGATAACATATTCGTGCGATATTTTGCATTTTTCCACGTAGGTACTTTTTAATTGCGATGCAATGCTGCTGTAGTCACCTGCATATTTTTTCGTGAACTACTGTAATTTAAAATAGTTATTCAATATATATTTTGCTTTTATCTACTATCTCGACAATTTTCTTAACTCGTCTGAAGTCCCAGTTATTCTTGATTGTTTAAGTTTATTATTTTAAACAGCAATCGGTGTTTTTAACATCAGTACAGAAGCTAGACAACTCTGATGCAATATAATGACAGGTTGAGCGATGGCCTGATGATGGCTGATGAATGTGAAAAGTTCAGGACAGTCCGATTTGTAATGACGATTAGGGGAGATCTTTGTCCAGCAATCTCGATTCGAATGTTGATAATAGCAACTTGCTCCAAATCGTCTCGCTCACGTCTCGTGCACTGTAAACCAAGCTACACTTTCGTCTCCGATACTTTCGTCGAGTTTCCGTGGGTGAGATACTATCGCTTGTCACCGCCACACAGAATACTAATACTCATCTGTAGGTACGGATCCCAATACAATAGGCAACGGATTGCATAACAAACCCATTTGGTAACAACTTGGTGGAATTTGAAACGACTCTGATTATTCAATTTGGAGGAAAATCACCGAATGTCCCGGTTTTGACGGGTTCATCGGTTTCTTGTGTGCCGTTCATTTGTTTTTAATACGTGTGTTTACGTCAATGGTGCGTCATATTGGAAGTCAAAGACACTATGGTTATACAGCTATAGTTGTAGTACAAAATGTGACCTAGTCTTTCATTCAGAATCTAGTCATCTTGAAGTCTAAACAATAATTTGTATTTACCTAAAGATAGACGCTTATACTATGCTCACAACATTTACTAATTCAATACCATGCATGTCTGATTAGTCATGTAAACGCATGTTTGACAAATTTTCTTTCTTTCTTTCTTTCTTATACGCTTATCTATACTAATATTATAAAGAGGAAAGATTTTTTGTTTGTTTGTTTGTACCGAATAGAAAGCTACATTATTCCTGAGTGACATAGACAATTTTTTAATCCCGAAAATGGGCCCTGTGGGGTGGTCCACGGGGGCGAAGCCGCGGGTAACAGCTAGTATATAATAATATTATATAAATGCAAAGGGTTGGATTTCTTTTTTTTGTTGCTCAATCACAATTAGAAAACTTCTTCGAATCTTCTCGTCACGTATTCCACAGAGCTTAAAGACCATAGTCTTCAATCAGTGCGTCCTACTCGTTATAACTTACGGGGCCGAGACGTGGACACTCACGGTGCGGCTGGTCCATAAGCTTAAGGTCGCTCAGTGAGCTATGGGAAGGCCTATGCTAAGAGTCTCTATCTCGAATCCAGAATGAGGTGATACGGCAGAAAACCAAAGTGGTCGACATAGCTTCAGTAAGCAAGCTGAAGTGGCAATAAGCCAGCCACATTAGCTGTAGAACCGATGACAGTTGCGGTAGACGTGTTCTTGAGAGGAGACCGCGAACGTAGGTAGGAAGCCCTCAGGCTAGATGGAACGACGATATTTGCAGGGTCGCTGGTAGCAGCTGGTCGAGAATTGCCAAAGATCGAAGCAAATGGCGTGCAATTGGAGAGACCTATATCCACCAGTAGACTGCTATAGGCTGATGATGATGACTCAATTACGCCAGAACGCCTGAACTGATCTGGATGAAATTTGGCACAGAGATAGTTTATAGTCTGGAATAGCAAATAGGCTACTACAGGCTTTTATCCCGGTATAATGTTCCCTTGAGATAAAAATCATTTTTCACGCGGGCGAAGACGCTGGCAGAAGATAGTATATAATAAATTGTTTCAATGTGTTTAGATGTGACCGGTATACATACAACATCAGCCCGTGAACCACACGGCTAATTCTTTGAATGTAAATCTGCCCGAATTAGAGATGCCACCAGATGTTAGCTTTTCACACATATTATTTACTAGCTGACCTCCGCGGCATCGCTTCCGTCAACTGGCTACCCTGCCTACCCTGCCTACCCTGCCTATCCTGCCTATCCTGCCTACCCTGCCTACCCTGCCTACCCTGCCTACCCTGCCTACTCTGCCTATCCAGCCTACACTGCCTACTCTGCCTACCCTGCCGGTTCAGTAGATCCAGAGATAACCTCCACAAACTCACAAACTCACAAACTTTACCTCTTTCTAATGTATAGACTAGCTTAGTATATAGTATATAGTATAGACTAGCTTCTGCCAGCGGTTTCGCCCGCGTGAGAGTCGAAAATTATCCCGAGGGAACACATTCCCGATATAAAAAGTGTCATATGTGCTATCCCTGACTATAATCTATCTCTGTGCCAAATTCATCCGGATCCGATCAGCCGTTCTGCCGTGAAGTAGTAACAAACACACTAAAAATGTTCGCCTTTATAATAGTGTGATATCTGATGAGCTCGTGGCTAAATAATAACAGCCGCATGGGTCGATCATCAAGGTTAAGCAACGCTTGACGAGGTCGGTCCGTGGATGGGTGACCATTTCAACATACCGAGTTTCCTCCGTGTCTCGGAAAGCACGTTAAGCCGTTGGTCCCGGCTGTCATTTGAAGATCTTTGACAGTCGTTACGGGTAGTCAGAAGCTTGAGATCTGACACCAGTCTTGCCAAGGGGTACCGTGTTACCCAGTTACTGGGTTGTGGAGGTCAGATAGGCAGTCGCTCTAAGTAAAACACTGGTACTTAGCTGTATCCGGTAAGACTGGAAGCCGACCCCAATATAGTTGGAAAAAAGGCTAGGCAGATGATGATAATAGTGTGATATATATACTGTCTGCCTACGTCGTCCCACTGCAAGGCAAACACTTCCCTTTCTCCCTTTCATTCTTCCCAGATTTAGGTAATTGTGGACCACAAAGTGTCTGTACTCTGTAGGCATCGAGCCTGGGTCTGCCGCGTTGTCATCGAACATTTTCAGGGACCCGCACCATTGTGGTTAATTTCGCCGATAATTCATTCGGCATACGGAAAACGTGGCGCTCCAAATTCCAATTTAGCTAGGCTGATTTTAGTGTCATCCACAATTTGCGTTATGCAAATTTGGCGAAGAATTTATATTAGTGTTACGCCCACGTTTCTCAACACGTGAGGATGCTATTTATATAACAAATACTAGTTTTTCTATCACTAGACTATCCACTATAGCCATTGGGTGACTAGAACACAATATATTCAAGATATGTGGTTCAACAAGTCGACAGAACGTCGGGTGATTAATGCCACCTGCGAACATCTGCAACATCAAAATCTTGATATTTATGCAATGCATCACAGTTGCAAAATATTTCAGAAACACTTTCATCATGTCAGTTGAAACATGTATTTATTAGTATATATTGATAAATGGCACAGTTCATGTGTTTGCTGATGAGATGATATTAGCATTATACATATACTCGTATTAATTATGAAACTATCGGTTGTTAAGATTAAGGTTACACTAGTCGAAAAAAATTCCATACAAACGTAGTCTAGGGATTATTCCACTGTTTGACGATGTACGTTCAAAATAAAAAGTGATATCAATTTGTCTCATCATTATCTAGCCTTGTATGGAAGCGAAAAAGTAAAAAAAAATCATATTAACATAAATAAATATTCATAATAACATTCATTTGTTATAATTTCTTACAAGCTTTTTTTTTAGATTCATCTTTCCGGGGTCTCCAATCAAAACTTGGAACTTAAATTTGACCCTCTGCCTAGTATTAGATTGAGCTGAAATTTATTACAGTCAAGGGTCAAAAGTGCAGTTTTAATCTCCCAAAACTCAAATGCCAAATTTTTGTAGAAGTTAAATTATCGACAAAAGATCTAACATTATGTTTTATAGATGTTAAGGTTACACTAGTCGAAAATTCTGCCATACAAACGTAGTCTAGGGATTATTCCACTGTTTGACGATGTACGTTCATAATAAAAAGTGATATCAATTTGTCTCATCATTATCTAGCCCTGTATGGCGGCAAAAAGTAAAAAAATAAAATATTTGAAAGTTATGAGCGTCGAAAGTTCCACATTTCGACACAAATTTTAACGCATTTTTGGGCGCGAATAAATACGATAAGAAGACGGAAAATTGCAAAACGGCCTCCATACAGGGATACATTAGTAGTTCAAGAATGCAAATAATTTTATTTTGAACAGATAGATTTAGTCGTTTTTTCATGATATCTAGACTGCCAAAGGTCTGTTTATAAAATTTCGCGCGCTCGGTTTCGTCCTAAATCATTATCCATTTCGCTACAAATTTGCAAAAGTGTGTATTCGTACGCGAACTAGCTTCCTACTGCTAATCACAGCATCTATCTCTTCCGCACGTATTGTCGGTTGATATAAAATGCATTTTAACCCCGCGCACAAAATAGTTCGTGCCGTTGACTAGTGTAACCTTAAAAAGATAAGTTATCTATAACCTTTAGAAGATAGATACATCGCGAGTGACCTACTTCAATTTCAATTCAAAATTTATTTAATTTACCTACTGTGTAGGCCTAAGCGAGTCCCGATAATATACACATAGTAACCTAGTGCAAAGGACCAAAGGTCCGGGATCCCTGTTTTCCGAGATATGAGAAAAATATTTCTTTGTTGCAAAAGAACTCCTTGCGTACTGAAAGCCTTTTTGATTAAATTACATCTGAAGTGTTTTTGATTGTTTATATCATTTCTATTTCAATTTGTGATGGGTTTGCTCTTGACTCTAGTCTAGGTCAATGGTGACAGAGACAGAGTCGACGATGGAGTGAGGTTACCCAGAAGAAGCCTGTTCACTCTAACTTTGAAGAGATTCGGGTTGAATGCGTTCGGAAACACTGACGCAGGTAGTGAGTTCCATTCATACGCTGTGCGCATTATGAAGGATGTTTGGAAGCGTTCGGTGCGAATTGGTGGAATGGCAACAAGGTAAGGATGATAACTTGCAGTACGTCTAGATATCCGATGGTAGAAGGGGGCTGGTGGGATGAGGTCGTGGAGTTCTTCAGCACACTCACCGAAGTACAGTCTGTAGAAGACCGACAAGCAGGCAACCTTGCGGCGATGAGCCAAGCTGTGAAGCCTGGCACCCGCCAGCTCAACGTCGCCAATGAGCCTCCTGGCTCTGCGTTCCACCGAGTCAAGCGCGGCAAGCTGATATTTAGCTGAGCCATCCCAAAGGTGGCTGCAATACTCCATGCAGGATCGGACTTGCGCTTTGTATAGGGTTAAAAGCTGTCCAGGCGTAAAGTATCGCTTCACTTTATTTAGGATGCCTAGTTTTTTGGCCGCAATTTGGGCTTTGTACTCAATGGAGGCGCCAAAGTTGATTCATTTTAATCATTAACATGTAAATTGTTGTGTTAACGGTTTTCTATTCCTAATATTTAGAGCAGTGGTGGCCCAGTGGTATCGGCCGCGACTTACAAGTTGTAGCTCGTGGGTTCGAGCCCAGTCAGGCGCTTTACTTTGTGTAAATTATTTCAACACCACTGCTCTCAAAACGGTGAAGTAAAACATCGTGAGGAAACCGGCATGTCCGAGAACCAAAAATTTGAAGACATGTGACATCCACCAACCCGCACTGGGCCCGCGAGGTGGATTACGGCCCATGCCCTCTCACAGAGAGGAGGCCTGTGTCCCAGCAGTGGGAACATTAATAGGCTGATGATATATATGATATGGTAGTGCTCTATGATTCTATATGAGGTAATAGATAACTATTCGAATGAATTACAAATTGATTAACCTGTAATGACTACTTAGGTCACATAACGCCATTATTATCCATTAAAGTAAGAGCTTAAATAACATTAAGATTACATTTAATTACACAACTCTGAAGCGCAAGATTGAAACTTATCAAACTGAAACACAAAATACATAGATCACAGTAACCTATAATTAATTATAATAAATCATTTGATGCGCAAACGCAACTCCTTACATGCACCATGAACCATAGAGCGGACGGAACATTATAGCAATCGCACCTTTCGCCGCCCGAGTTGACTGACATATCGCACATTCGCTCGAGAATCATCGGGCGAACCGAAACGCTCCGAGAATATTCACGAGTTCTTTATTCAAATCCTCGGAACGAGAAAGTGATTTATCAACAAACTTCAATGCATTTTACGTGAGATAATGTCACATATCCTGTTTTTTATTTATCTTCGAATAGGCTTTTGTTTCGTCACCGATGATATAACTTTGGCACTTACGAGTGTGTTATGTGCTTGCAAATTTCTTTTTATTAAGGTATGCAGCAGATATTGCGGTGGATTTCCGGTTTTTGTTATTTTTATTGTACCTAGAAATATAAGTGAATCTTGATGAACGTGATGGTTGACAGGGAAGAATGGACGTTGCCCCGACCCCAAGTGACATAGGACAAGGGCAGCAAGATCATGAAGATAATTATACTTACCTATGCACCTCTTAACTTCGATACAAAAACATAATCGCAGACCATTTACGCGGTAAAATAAATACACATAAATGAGCTTTAAATATGCGAACATTAAACTGAAGTGACTTCATACCGCTGAATCACGTCAATGAGTCAGAATTACCAATTTAGTGTACGAATTACACCTACGTCTTCAGGAATGTTTTGCCAAAGTATTTGCCAACAGCCTTCTGGATAGATTCCAAGCTGACATAAGATTGATGGCAGGTTTAAGGCAGACGGAGGCGAAGCCACGAGCTCACGATTATTCAACTTATTGTTGCTATTTAATTCACATTCATGGGATGATTCTGGAATTTAAATGATGTTGGAATACTAGATAGGGAGGAAAAGCTTGAATTGATGTCATGTAATGCAAAATTAAGCTGATGTTTTACAAAAATCAACCTTACACACATCACATCATCAGCTTATTAATGTTCCCACTGCTGGGACACAGGCCTCCTCTCTGTGAGAGGGAATGGACCGTTATCCACCACGCGGGCCCAGTGCGGGTTGGTGGATGTCACATGTCTTCGAATTTTTGGTTCTAGGACATGCCGGTTTCCTCACGATGTTTTCCTTCACCGTTTTGAGAGCAGTGGTGATGAAATAATTTACACAAAGTAAAGCACCTGCCTGGGTTTGAACCCACGACCTACAACTTGTAAGTCCGATACCACGGGGCCATCACTGCTCCCACAAAACAACCTTATTCGTACAATATTGCGTTCTTTTCCGAATTCTAGATGAAGATTTTTCTAAATAATCTGAGATGATATTACTGTAATAAAGACTGTATTTACACTGTAATCAGAAATCAAATGAAAATCAAAAAATAGTTTATTTAAAATATGTACATTTTAATCGACTTACCAAAAAGAAGGAGGTTGTTCACTTCACGTACGTTTTTTTTTTTGTGTATGTTCACCGATATCTCCGTCAATTGTGGACCGATTTTGAAAATTCATTTTTTTGTTTGAAAGAGCATATTCCGAAATTGGTCCCATTTTAATTTGGTAAAGAGCTGATGAAGAATTTCGGAGATATACAACAGAACTCTTTAATAAATAACGGCAGGATTTGCCGTTATTTATATCGCAAAAAATTGGTACCGACGAAAGACACCAACTTCCAAAAATAAAGTTATTTTTCACTTTGTAGTTTTCTTATTTGGAAGTCGATAGTACTTTTTTGCAATTTTTTTTATTATTTTATGATTTGTTTAACACATAGGTATCTATGGAGTGGGCTCGCCACAATAGTGGCGATAAGGCCCCTCTTTGAGGAGTGGCTTGAGAGGCGTCACGGCGTCCTCACCTTCCGCCTGACGCAGGTCCTCACCGGACACGGCTGTTTCGGGCGGTTCCTGTTCAGGATAAGGCGGGAGGAGACGCCCGGGTGTCACCATTGTGCGGATCGCGCGGAGGACACGGTAGAACATACGGTGGAGGTCTGCCCCGCTTGGGTGGCGCAACGCCGTGTCCTCGTGGAGGCGATCGGCGGTGGCGACCTCTCGCGTCAGGCCCTGGTTCAGGCCATGGTACGGAGCGAGAGGGCATGGGAAGCTGTCACCTCCTTCTGCGAAGCAGTAATGCTCGCAAAGGAGGAGGCAGAACGCGTGAGGGAGAGGCAACGGAGGCGCCCTCACGCCCCAAGCCACCGCAGGAGACGCCCGGGCGTCGGGGGTCGCATGCCGATGCCCGGCCACCGTAGGCGCGGGCTTGTGGACGGCGAGTATCGGGTAGCTCGCCGCCCGATAAAGACCAGGCCCGAGTCGACGGCGCGTAGTGTTCCACGCGCGCCTCAAAGAAATGTCAGCAAAATTGACGGGGTCCGCTAAGGCCGATGCCTGTCTGGGTCGCGGATAAATTTGAAAATAGTTACCGCGGCCCTGGCTCAAGCAACTGAAGGAACACGGGTGGGTTTTAGTCAGTAAAAGTCTGACACGCCCTCCCGCTTCACCCAGAGCGGGAGAAGTCATTGGATGATTACCCACCCAAAAAAAAAAAAGAAAAGGTATCTATGGAGAAGAATGTGAAAAAAATTATGAAATGAATGAGTGAGTGTCTCAATCAAATTAATAAGTTTTAATTACAAGTATTTGGTTACATCATTCTTGTTGAAAAATGTGAGAACGATGTAAAAAGACGTGAACGTAAAAGCGTCTAGAATAAAATAAATAAACATTCTCAATGTACAATAATTAATAAAAAACAGGTCGAGGCAACCAACTTATGATCCATCTCAACTGATGGCGCCCGTTCACGAACATGACGCATAGATTGGCACCACTCAGCTCAACCATCATGAAGGGAACCGAATTATCCAGCACATGTGCCACCATCAGAGAGACATTTGAGAGAGCATGACACACTCAACTGCCAGGGCACACACAATTCTATGAACGACACATGTACCTATGTACAGTGAATGGTAGATTTACAGTTGATAATACTCATACATGTGCTGTGCAGTTATAGAATACTAAAAGAAATTAAGTTTTACAATACAAATACATTCATACAGTCTTCAGTAGGTCCAACAATACTTCAAAATTTTCTGCCCATCACTTGTTTTTGCGCACAATTGGCGGCGGACAGGACCAGCATTAAGCCAAGCATTTTTATTAGCGATGTAATCCTCCAACTTATAATATGCCTGCCTGCATAGTGATCATATTATTAAAAAAAAACACCTCATTCAGTTTTAGAATGTGTAGATATTTTATTGTAACGTTTTATTCAGTACCCCATAAAAGATGACACTACTTTAGCCAGCCTGAAACCTGGTTGAATTAATTGGTCCCTATTTCTAGTAACGTAATTATAATAAAAATATCTAAATTCTTTCTAACGTACGTAAAGTTCGTACTAAAGACTAATATGGATGTATGGGAGAAGAAGTCAATGAAAAGACTCCAAATAAATCGTGATAAAGGCAGGACATGAAAAATTGGAACCCAAATGCTGTCGGCGTTGGTAATGTTTGAATTGGTTTTATCAAGCTTCAGATGAATTGAAAGTACTCACGAGTAAGTCATCAATAAAAGCTTCCATGTCGACGACCTCAATCAATCTGCAAGGCCTTTTTCAAAACAGATGCAGGTGATGAACAGTATTTTGACCCCCGACTGAAAAAGATTATAAGAGGTTATAAGTTTGACGTATGTACCTGCGTGTTTGTGTATTTGTCTGTGGCATCATAGCTTCTAAACGGATAAACCGATTTTGATATCGTTTTAAATAAAGTTTGAAAGGTGGCTTTATCGAGAGTGTTTTTAGCTAAGTTTGATGAAAAGCGGTTCAGGCGTTGAGTAGTTATGGACGTTTTACTGTTTGAATCGGCGTCGGCGTGTTTTCGCAGTATATCGTGTCATAATTACGTGTTCAATAGATTGTCGATCGAAACGTGTCTACTGATAAATGAAAGCATGATATAAAAATGTTTCGGGGGTATTTTACATTTTTTTTTTTTTTTTCATAGAGCAACTGCTTATCTAACATTTTTTTTATTATCGTTGGCTCGCGTTTGACCACTATCTCGCCTGATGGTAAGCGATGATGTGGTCGACGGTGAAGCACGCTTGCCTAGAAGTAACCTATTCACTCTTGACTTGAAGACCCCAAGGTTGTAGCTATCAGGAAACAAAGACTCCGGCAGGCCTCCACAACCACAACACAATATCTTTCGATGACCTCAAATAGTGCATTAAATATGTACGAGTATAGTGTTGTGCTAGTAAACAGTTTAATTCTGAGTTACATAGGTACAGCCAACTAAACAATACCTTTTTTTTTTTTTTTGTTCGTACAGGGAGGCAGCGTTGCTGGCGACGGCTGCGGTCTCACAGGTGGTGAGCCGCATACGGCGCCTTGGCCTGGAGGTGGCCCTCAACAAGTCGGAGGCCATGGTCTTTCATGGCCCCCGGCGGGCGCCACCGCCCGATGCCCACATCGTAGTCGGGGGGGCTCGAATCGCTGTCGAGTCAACCATGAAGTACCTAGGATTGGTGCTCGACAGCCGGTGGGATTTCGGGCCCCACTTCCGGCGGCTGGCGCCCAAGTTGTTGGGCGCAGCTGGGGCGCTGTCAGCGCTGCTTCCCAATTTGGGGGGCCCAAGCGCTGCCTGTAGGCGGCTCTACGTGGGGATCGTGCGATCGATGGCCCTGTATGGGGCCCCGATCTGGGCGGCTGACCTGACGGCCGGCAGCATCGCTGTTCTGCGAAAGCCCCAGAGAGCTATGGCCGTCAGAGTCATCAGGGGGTATCGCACGATCTCCTACGAGGCGGCCTGTGCACTGGCCGGATCCCCGCCCTGGGACCTGGAGGCGAAGGTACTCGCGTCACTGTATCGGTGGCGCGAGGAAGCGCGTGCGCGGGGCGAAGGGCTGATGCAGCGACATATGGAGTTGCGTCAGTCTCAGCTTCGCGAGGTCCTGGTGGCGGAATGGCGGGACAGGCTTTTACGCCCTACCGCCGGCCTCGTTACCATCGAGGCAGTCCGGCCGGTGCTCGAGCGCTGGATCGGGAGGAGGCACGGCTCCCTGTCGTTTCGGGTGACGCAGGTGCTCTCGGGGCATGGTTGCTTCGGGAAGTACCTGTGTCGCATAAACAGGGAGCCGGACGCCCGGTGTCACCACTGCGTCGACTGCCGGGAGGACACGGCGCGGCATACGCTGGCAGAGTGTGCCGCTTGGGAGGAGCCACGCCGTGCCCTCATCTCTGAAGTAGGCAGTGACCTGTCGCTGCCGGCCGTAGTCGAGTCTATGGTCGGCAGCGAGGAGTCCTGGGACGCGGTGGTATCCTTCTGCGAATCAGTAGGCTGCGGAGAGGGAGAGAGAGATCTCATCCGCTAACCCGATCCGCAGCAGACGCACCGGGCGTCGGCGGAGGGCGGACAACGCCCTCTTCCAGCCCCCCTAAATGGGTCCAGGTGCGACGGACTCGGGGACGTCCGTCGCCCCCCACACATCAGGACCCGAGGTGGAGGCGCGTAGTGTTCCACGCGCGCCCCTCTTAGACGTCGCGGGGGGAGTCTAACACCTCACTCCCCCCAACCCGAGGTCGTGGCCCGCAGAGGCGGGCCGGCACTAGCTGGGGGTTGCGGAAGTATCGTTGTTCCCGCGACCCTCAGCGTAGGTGTGAGATGGAACACCGGGGTGGTTTTTAGTCAGTACGAGTCTGACAGACCTCTCCACCTTCCCCAGGGCGGAGGACATCCAATGAGGATTTTCCACCCCGAAAAAAAAAAAAAAAAAAAAAAAAACTAAACAATACCTAACACAATATAAATAAAGAAAACATAACACAAATGCTCAACAAAACAAGCGAGCTGTCACATCAATAATTACCGTCAAACAAACACTTGATACCTAATTAACTTTTAGTATTTTATAGTATTATTTCATGCTTTACGAAGCATACAACATTTTGGTAGTAAACAGACGTTCTTCTTAAAATTTAATTAGAAAGTCTCTATTGGTATGATCTTGTTAATTAAGATAATTATGATTGTTGTCGTTGTTTTTGCAAGGGTTTGGAGTTCTTCAATGGAATCATTGACACAGGGTGCTACTACCACGTATGGACCTTGACATGAGCTAGTAGAATGGATTCTTTTAGAGTGACCCATTTTAGCCCTGTCTGTCAAGCCAGTTTGCCTTTTGTGTACTTATTGAATCACTGCAGGGGGGTGACCATAAGCTCTTACAGCAAGGTTATTTTGAGTATGCGTAAGGGTTATTTACAGTCAAACTATGACAGTTTTGTCACGTCAGGTACTCCCTCTACCTTTTCCACCATTGATCTCATGTCATTATCCACTAAATTCCTGGCATCTTAGAAAAAAAATTCTGAGCAAATTGTTTTTATCTCCTTTGTTGCCGTCCGACCTTCTTTTATCAAAGCTTCGATTTAATAACAAATAAATGTTTTTTTGTCGAAAGGTTGTTTATCGTTGCATGCTATTTTCACTGAAGGTGACCTTATTATAAGCAGTTATTTTTCGGAGCCAGTTTCATCGTCATTGCAACTCATAGACTGCTGGACAAGGCCCTCCTCCAAGCTTCACCATATTGACCATTCCTGTGCTTCTAGCATTCAGTGGACACCTGGGGGGTGACCATAAGCTCTTAGAGCGGTATCAATTTGAGATCGAATATGGGACAGATGTATCTGACTTGTATTCATCTGTCACTTACTCGATATCAAATTGATACCGCTCTAAGAGCTTATGGTCACCCACCTGCGGCCTCCATCAGGTCATTGCTCCACTTTGTAGAATGCCTTTTGACTTACTTTTTCTGATCATAATTATTTTGAGTGCTCTATATTTAATTAAATCAACACAAAAACATGCGGCTACCAAGTCCCGTTACAAAGGTCAAGTGCAACCCGATAATAAGGCTACACGCACACCGCTTCCGTTACACTATTCTGATACAACTATGACATTTTGCCCAATGGGAGCTTAAAGGAGGACGCACATTGTGTGGCTAACACGGCCACGCTCTGTAAGGATACCGCACGACCATTGACACATATTACCGCTACCGACTTTGTACCACTTTTGTATGGGCTTAGTGTGTTAATTCTACGAATGGATTTGGGGGGAAATGGTTAAAAATTAATAATAGAGAAATGCTACTGAAATTATTTAGCTATACGTTTTCTATCACAAATATAAATCCATCTAAATGTCGCGATTGTATATACTCGCGTGTCAAAAAACGGAGTATAATTACGATCAATGATCGCAATTTGAGCTTTTCATTTAGCATTATCGGTACCGGAAATGTACCGAAATCTAGACAAATGCTTTTTTATGTCATTTATTTATTTATTATGTGCTTTATTGTACACCATAATACAATTATACAAAGAAACTTAAAATTAATACAAATACAATGGGCGGCCTTATCGCATTCCGCGATCTCTTCCAGGCAACCTGGTATGGACAGTAATTGTCTGGACTTGAAGTGCGGTTGTCATTGGTGTGACATAACATTGATAACTTAATATATTATAATAAATACACAGATAAATACATATGCTATGTAATATATACATAAATACATATATACTAAAAATAATGGCAATAAAAATAAATGATGAATGACTATATTGACAATCACAAATGAACACGCTAAGACGATGACAGTGACAGGTAAAGTTCCTTTACGAGTCTTTTGAACACAGGCAATGATTGAGCACGTTTGATTGGATCTGGCAATGCATTCCACAGATGAGTAGCCTGGACAGTAAAGGATTTATCCAAAAAAGTCGTGCAATGTGTTGTATGTCATATTTAGATGTAAAGACTGTATAGAAAAAGTTGTCCGAGGCATTGATAATGTTTTGATTTATTGGTAAGTAAATTAGTTTTTAAATTCTGTGTGAAGAAGTGGCACGCTTGGTTTTCATATAGATGGAGGGACTTGCGTTATCTTGTTAGATTTACGTCTGTGTTTTCCATGCTGGCGTAACACAAGAGCATGGACAATTTATAGCTAAAATTACGACGATTTCCTCTCGACCTCTGACGATGGATAGTCATATTGATCTGTTTTGATAAGCTTACTGCCGGTTTCCCAGCTCTCAATTATCGGGCTCTTAACGTAATCGAGGATTAATCGCCTGTTAATTCTACTTTCAGTTTCTCAAGTCCCAAATGTGACAAGCGTTTAACAATTTGTCACAATTGACAAAAATCTCGAATTAACCACATGTTACAGCAGTTTTGGGTTTTTGAGAACCTTTTTCAATGTTAATCTCTTGTCAATGAGCCTAATTTATAATTGTTCGGAATTGGTCGATTATTCGCAGATTAAAATTTATGTTATGATTTAAAGGCTTATATTACGATAAAAAGATAATAGGGGTCGGCGAAAACTATGGTATGGGTTGGGTTATCTATACTATCTATACCAATATTATAAAGAGGAAAAATGTTTGTGTTTACCTTGAAGTGACTGGGGTGGTGACCGCGCCAGGGTAAGCAACACTTACCAAGGTCAGTCTTGAGATGGGAGACCACTTTTTTTTGGATCGCTTGTTTATGGATAGGTGACCCCGCTAGGCTAAGAAACACTAACCAAGGTCAGTCTTTGGATGGGTGACCATGACCACAAAAATTTTGATTACCCATCCTAAAGTCACCCCGCTAGGCTAAACAACATCTACCAAGGTCACCCATCCAAAAACAAGCGAACCCAAAAAAAGCGGTCACCCATCCAAACACTGACCTTGGTAAGTGCTGCTTACCCTGGCAGGATCACCCATCCAAAACCAAGCGAACCAAAAAAGTGACAAATTGTCAGCGGATTTGAGATGTGACGTCGACTTCAGAAACCGGCCCTTACATTTTTACATTTTGACATTTCCACTATCGTCTTCGTCGACATCGAATGCCACTTGTCTAGCTAGAGCCCCTGGGATTTTAGATAAAAAGACATTCAAAAGGCTAAAAAAAAATCAAAATTTCATAATGTAGCGCATGTCATACTCATACATTTTGGAGTTTTCGTCAGTTGTTATCTCTGACAAAATGTCACTATGTCCAGGTGCCTCCTCACCTGGAGCGTTTGCATGTAATGTAACATTTTGGATTCGATTTTACGCATTACATTACAGTACTGCCTCCCTGACTTGACGAGCATTCGCCTGTAATGTAACATTAGATTAGATTTTGAGCATTTAATTGATTCCACAATGTTGACGAAGCGGTCGTTGATGTTACAAGTTTTATCAAAATATTTCATATTGTATCATCATGTTGCGCACTGTAATGCTCAGTTCTCTTCCCTCACCAATGTAATGCTCGTATCTGTAACATTACAGGTTGCGCACTTTAATGCTCGGTTCTCCTACTTCACTGATGTAATGCTCGATTCCGTAACGTTACATCACTGGCGAAAGCTCCAAGTAAGGCAGCACACAGGCCTCTGGACAGTGAACTATTATTCGGTAACCTCTTAGGACAGTACAATTCTGACACAGAATGCGGATATTTCTACATCAATGCCTAAAGCTAGTAAAAGTGCAGTATGAAAGCTATGAAGTTAATAATGGGGCGTCTAATTAAGTTCATCGTACGTTGACCTACTGGAATTCATCTAGTCAATGTCTTTTAAACTTCAAATCCTTGTAAATTTGTGTTGTCTATTATCATAAACAAACGTGTCTCTTACTTCTTCAAACTTGCATCACGCTTACTGTTATAATTTGTTCTTGTAACAGTTTAAAAGCGAACAAATCTAGGTGACCATTGTCCTTTAAACCGTGGACTATTTAAAAACTATACGCTGAACCAATCCTTTGAGCTACTAAACAAAGTGAACCGAGACACGTTCGACCCATTCATTAAAACTTCTAACGGTACCGGTATACGCAAATCGGGTGACATTATTGTCAGCAATATTTTTTCATATGTAAAGCAATTTATGGGACCTTGGACGGGACATAAATATTCAGAGACGTACCGAATTTCACAGAGGTCTGGCGGTGAATTCTGTATGTGTTGCCAGTCACCGTTAGGTAATCTAAAATATTCGGATGGCATTTAATGAGTTGCGTAGCTTTTGCCAGTGTCTTAAATTCTAGTTATAAAATTTTAAACTATTAATTAGTTGAAAAGGTTAGTGTATGTTTGTTTGATTCGTGAAACTTGGTCATAGAACAGATTTGATCATATTTAGCAGAAGGACAGCAAAGCTAGCACGTGTTGTGGAGTGGAGCTGTGAAAATGTGGACTATACTAAATAATTGACAGTGTATTAAGATTTTAGTAAAGTTGTTCTATCTCACGATGAAGTGTGAATCGTAGCAAAATGAATCTTATTTCGGTGTCATAAACGTCACGTAAAATGTCATCGTGAGATAGAACAACTATAGCGTAGTGTTGATAGTAGCTATTAAAACAAGAGATCAACGTTCATTTGTTTTTCCTTGCCTTGGTGTACTGTAAAGAACATTACATTTATTTTAAATTTATATTCATACTAGCTGTCCCACGCGGCTTCGCTCCCGTCAACTGCCTACCTACCTACCCTACCTACCCTACATACATGAATGTTGCGTAACTTTAACCGCTTACGCAGCGCACGCAACGGAAGCTCTCAAAAAGGATTTTTTGCCCGTTTTTGCAGCATATTTCATTTATGCTCCGCTCCTATTGGTCGTAGCGTGATGTTATACTGCCTATAACCTTGCTCGATAAATGGACTATCCAACACAAAAAGACTTTTTCAATTCCAACCAGTGGTTCCTGAGATTAGCCCGTTCAAAAAAACAAACAAACAAACTCTTCAGCTTTATAATTTACTAGCTGACCCCCGCGGCTTCACTCCCGTCAACTGGCTACCTACCTACCCTACCTAACGTACCTACCCCACCCACCCTACCTACCTTACCTATCCTACCGACCTACCCTACAAACAAACAAACTCTTCAGCTTTATAATATTAGTATAGATGTTGATAAAACTTCTTCGCAAATTTGATTACCATAAAAAAAGGTTTTAGTGAGTCAATCTTAAAAGATAGACATATGTTGTCGCAAACTTTTTTTTAGAACTTTTAAAGAGGAACAATTCCATCATACATGATATTTGCGTAACCTAAACCGTTTACGCAGCGCACGCAACGCAAGTTATCAAAAAGGAATAATTTTGCCCGTTTTTGCAACATATTTCATTTATGCTCCATTCCTATTAGTCGTAGCGTGAGAAAAAGAATTTTTCAATTCCAACCAGTAGTGCCTGAGATTAGCGCGTTCAAACAAACAAACTCTTCAGCTTTACAATATTAGTATAGATAATATTCATATTTGAAATAACGGATAATAATCGAAAAAAAATGGGCATTAAAACGGATATTGAGGATAGATTCACTTACAAAGTCTAGCCACAATTGTGAACAATAAGAACATAGGAAAACCGTACTTGACATACTAAAATGATTTCACACGTCAATTACATTGATGTTCAATAGAATATAATGCAAGTACCCATACTAATAGTTTCAGAGTCAGTTGCAATAGTTTGCGAATCGATTGCTAAGTAGCATTTGTCAATATAATGCATACCTATACCTAACGAACGTGGTTGCACGTTGTGGTTTCAATGTATATGAATACTATCATCTGCCAGCAGCTTCGCCCTCGTTTATGTCTGAAATAATCCTAAGAGAACGTAACCCTAAGATAAAAAATATCCTATGTCATATTCTAAAGTTCAATCATCATCATCTGCCTAGCCTTTGCCCAACTATATTGGGGTCGGCTTCCAGTCTTACCGGATACAGCTATGTACCAGTGTTTTACATGGAGCGACTGCCTATCTGACCTCCACAACCCAGTAACTGGGTAAACACGGTACCCCTTGGCAAGACTGGTGTCAGATCTCAAGCATCTGACTACCCGTAACGACTGTCAAAGATCTTCAAATAACAGCCGGGACCAACGGCTTAACGTGCTTTCCGAGGCACGGAGGAAACTCGGTATGTTGAAATGGTCACCCATCCACGGACCGACCTCGTCAAGCGTTGCTTAACCTTGATGATCGACCCGTGCGGCTGTTATTATTTAGCCACGAGCTCAAAGCTCAAAGTATTGTATTAATATTCTAAGGTTCAATCAATCGTCAAAATTTTCTCAGCGGTTTTAGCGTAAGAGTTATTTTTTTTATTTTTTTATTTATAGATAGGCTCGATAAAACTTGCTTCCTACCCAGCAGGTAGTAAAGCGTTCTGGTCTCTGGCTAAATCGGTTGAATTGAACTTCTGCCGTCCCTCACCACTGCTGAAACCCGACGGGTCGCTGGCCCACTCCGCTGAGGTGAAAACAAACTTGTTTGCCTCTCTTTTTGCGAAATCTTTGCGTCTGAATCCTGGTGGCGCACGCCCCTCTCCTTCTCCTGATGGATGCGGGACGAGTATGTCGGACATTCGCATCCATCAAAAGGACGTTCGTAGGGTGCTGCGCAACCTCGACGTGAAAAAGGCAAGCGGACTCAACGGTATACCAGCAATTGTTCTTAGAATTGTTCTCTTGATGAAGAGTGTAACAAACAGACAGACAGAGTTCCTTTGGCATTAATAATATTAAATATGAATTGATCGTTATGTGCAATGACATAGCTATTTTTCAATAGGTATTTATGTTGCTGTTAATAAATCGGTACTTACAATTTGTAATGGTTGTTAAAGATGTTACAATTATGTTATTTAGTGGATGTTTAAAAAGAGATTAATGTTATTGGGTTAGTAGTTACTTGTTTAAGGTTGACAAGGTTCATTTGATAGCGTGTTCTTTATATTGACTTTCCAAGAAGGAGGAGGTTCTATACTAATTTAGGATTTTTGCTTTTTTATGTTCACCGATATCGCCGTCATTGTAGACCGATTTTGATAATTCTTTTTTTGCATGAAAGAGTATTTACCGAAATTGATCCCATTTTAATTTGGTGAAGATCTGATGAAGAACTTGGCAGATATGCAACAGGGGGGGTGACCATAAGCTCTTAGAGCGGTATCAATTTGATATCCAGTAAGTGACAGATGTATACAAGTCAGATACATCTGTCCCTTATTCGATCTCAAATTGATACCGCTCTAAGAGCTTATGGTCACCCCCCTGAACTCTTCAATACAAAACGGCAAAACTCTCGGGATTGCTGCAATCGCATGTCTGTTTATTGTTTATACCATTGCATGACATAACATCACGCCAATACGCTCTAAAGGGGTACGCCGATGTGTACAGTTGACCTTGGTACACTCTCATTTCACCGGTTATGTTCAAGTTTCATGATATTCGGGTAATCTATTCTGGCATTATAGGTACCTTACTAAACAACTTACCTATTAGTTAGGTAAAACTAAAAAGTGAAAAATAAATAACTTTTTTATAAAAATATACTACCGACTTCCAAATAAAAAAAACTACAAAGTGAAAAATTACTTTCTTTTTGGAAGACGGTGTCCATAACGCAAAAAAACTGGTACCTACCAAAGACACCGACTTCAAAAAAGAAAGTTATTTTTGACTTTGTAGATTTTCATTTGGATGTTGGTATTATATTTTTATAAAAAAGATTTTTTCTTTATTAAGATTTAAATATCACAATGTAAACCGTTAAATTTTGGTCATTACAATCCCGTGGAGGGTCGATCCGGCACATGAAACAGTATCGATAAGTAAAAAAAAAAAAAAAAAAAAACGGCCAAGTGCGAGTCGGACTCGCGCACGAAGGGTTCCGTACCATTAACGCAAAAATCGGCAAAAAATCACGTTTGTTGTATGGGAGCCCCACTTAAATATTTATTTTATGTTGTTTTTAGTATTTGTTGTTATAGCGGCAACAGAAATACATCATCTGTGAAAATTTCAACTGTCTAGCTATCACAGTTCATGAGATACAGGCTGGTGACAGACGGACAGACAGACAGACGGATCGCGGAGTCTTAGTAATAGGGTCCCGTTTTTACCCTTTGGGTACGGAACCCTAAAAACAATAAACCAACTACCAAAGCAAAACACCAAAAAGTGCAAAAATAACTTTCGTTTCGTAAGTCGGTGTCACAAAATAATAAAACAATTGTACCAAAGAAATCGGTGTCTTTGAGACCTCTTGTGTTATTATAAGTATTAATTTAATTAGTATGCTCAAGTATCGCAAAATCTGATACTTATGTAAAATGTCCAAAATACTAAACATGAATTAAAATAAATTGTAGTTCTAAAAACTAAAAAACACGCTTTATTGGTAAGGATAATGGGACAAACTGTTTAAATTATTGCATTGTCATCGGTCCTTGATAAGTGTGCAAAGTTTCAAATCAATCCATCGTTTTGAAGTGGGTGAAAATCACGTTCAAAGATTCCGTTACATTGATACATTGTTACATTGATACATTGATACATAGATACATACATACCAAGCTAATAAAAGCGTGTTAAAAAAATCGAATGTTTTGAGAGTTAAATAGTAGATAATGTATTTAAGATTTAATTATTATAATGTAGATATTGTTAACATACAATCAAATAATGCTTGGATCTTTATTACATGAACATAATAATTGTTAAGCAGCAATAGGTCACAGCTGATCGAGATAATGTCAAAGGTAAGAATGAATTGTTTATTCTAGAAGTCGCATTTCTTAACGCTAACGCTGAAATGTCACTGTCATAAAACGTCATTTAGATACGGTTGAAAAGGCTTTCGAGTTTTTGGCGGGATTTTTTCGAGTGAAGTTCAGCGGCTGTTAATATTATTTGCAAATTGATTCCTAGTGGATATTGTGATATAAAATTGGTGTAGTTTTGTGTCTCAACTGTCTATGCAACTGGACAATATGTGAAATCATTGACAGAAGCGATCTCAGGATAGTGGAGCGGAGAATTTTATTGTAGTATTGACTACCTCCGCTATGCTTACTGGGAAGGCTGACTCAATACAATTTGCTGCCAAATACTCCATAAAACATTAGAATCTGTTACATCCGTATTCTAATGCATACTAAAGAATGTTAAAATTGCACTGAAGACTAGGCAGCATGGTCTCAGACCTTAGCCTGTTCCGTCAGGAACAAATAAAAAAAATAAAAAGGTTTTTGGCGGGATTTTTTCGAGTGAACTTCAGCGGCTGTTAATATTATTTGCAAATTGATTCCTAGTGGATATTGTGATATAAAAGTGGTGTAGTTTTGTGTCTCAAATGTCTACGCAACTGGACAATATGTGAAATCATTGACAGAAGCGATCTCGGGATAGTGGAGCGGAGAATTTTATTGTAGTATTGACTACCTCCGCAAAGCTTACTGGGAAGGCTGACTCGATACAATTTGCTGCCAAATACTCCAAAAAACATTAGAATATGTTACATCCGCATTCTAATGCATTTAAGAAAAATACTAACTGATGACTAGGCAGCATGGTCTCAGACCTTAGCCTGTTCCGTAAGGAACAAACAAAAAAAAGGAGTTTTTGGCGGGATTTTTTCGAGTGAAGTTCAGCGGCTGTTAATATTACTTGCAAATTGATTCCTAGTGGATATTGTGATATAAAATTGGTGTAGTTTTGTGTCTCAACTGTCTACGCAACTGGACAATATGTGAAATCATTGACAGAAGCGATCTCAGGATAGTGGAGCGGAGAATTTTATTGTAGTATTTATTACCTCCGCTAAGCTTACTGGGAAGGCTGACTCAATACAATTTGCTGCCAAATACTCCATAAAACATTAGAATCTGTTACATCCGTATTCTAATGCATACTAAAGAATGTTAAAATTGCACTAAAGACTAGGCAGCATGGTCTCAGACCTTAGCCTGTTCCGTCAGGAACAAATATTAAAAAAAAAAAAAAAAAAAATAAAAAAAAATAATGAAATAGGAAACACACAGACGAGCTGCTTATATATTATTTATGCCATACTTTATTGTACAGCACAAATAAAACATACAAGACATTTACAAAAAACAAGTGTACAATGGGCGGTATTGTACTGTTAATTAAAAATATTTTTTTTTATTTTTTTTTTTATTTGTAATGGGTTTGCTCTTGACTCTAGTCTAGGTCATAGGTGACAGAGACAGAGTCTACGATGGAGTGAGCTTACCCAGAAGTAGCCTGTTCACTCTAACTTTGAAGAGATTCGGGTTGAATTCGTTCGGAAACACAGACGCAGGCAGTGAGTTCCACTCATTCGCTGTGCGCATTATAAAGGATGTTTGGAAGCGCTTGGTTCGAATTGGTGGAATGGCAACTAGGTAAGGATGATAACTTGCAGTGCGTCTAGATGTCCGATGGTAGAAGGGGGCTGGTGGGATGAGGTCGTGGAGTTCCTGAGCACACTCACCGAAGTACAGTCTGTAGAAGACCGACAAGCAGGCAACTTTGCGGCGATGAGCCAAGCTGTGAAGCTTGGCGTCCACCAGTTCCACGTTGCCAATGAGCCTCTTGGCTCTGCGTTCCACTGAGTCAAGCGCGGCAAGCTGATACTTAGCTGAACCATCCCAAAGGTGGCTGCAATACTCCATGCAGGATCGGACTTGTGCTTTGTATAGGGTTAAAAGCTGTCCAGGCGTAAAGTATTGCTTCACTTTATTTAGGATGCCCAGTTTCATGGCCGCGATTTGGGCTTTGTTCTCAATGGAGGAGCCGAAGTTGAGACTGGATGTCAACTCCATGCCTAGGAGCTCGAGCCGATCAGTCACAGGAACAGACGCACCCCGAAAAGTAGGCGTTTGATCGAACAGACTCCTTTTGGCGGTAAAAAGACACGCCTGTGTTTTGGTGGCGTTAAAAGAGACCAGATTGTCATCACCCCACTGGGAGACAAGGCTTAAGGTCAAATCTGTCCGCTCAACCATAGCCTCCCTCAAGGAACGAACTTCATCCATGCTGGTTTTTGCGCTGGACAAGTATCTCTCTGAAACAGTACTGTCATCTGCGTACCCAACAATACCAGGCTGAAGTAGGTCATTGATGTGCAGCAGGAAAAGAGTTGCAGAGAGAACAGACCCCTGAGGAACTCCGGCATCAATAGCCATAAGGTCTGAGGAGCAGCCGTCAATGACTACTCGGATCGACCGTTCGCTAAGGAAGTCTGATATCCAGCTACAAAAACCAGCGGGGATGCCATAAGCAGGAAGCTTACTGAGCAGACTCGCGTGCCAGACCCTGTCGAAGGCCTTCGAGATATCAAGCGATACAGCAAGTGCTTCGCCGTGTCTCTCGATGGCTTCGCCCCAGCAGTGCGTGACATACACAAGAAGATCGCCAGTTGACCGTCCCCGGCGAAAACCATATTGACGGTCACTGAGGAGATTGTTGTCTTCAAGGTAGGTCAGCAACTTTCTGTTCAGTACTCTTTCCATAACTTTGCACAGAATAGAGGTAATGGCGATCGGACGGTAATTGGCAGGGTCTGCACGGTTGCCTTTTTTGGGCACTGGTTGCACATTTGCAAGCTTCCAGGATTTCGGCAGCGTCCCTTTTACAAGAGAGAGGCGGAACAAGCGAGTCAACACAGGAGACAGTTCTGGCGCACACAGCCTCAGCACTCTCGCTGGAATGCCGTCAGGTCCGCTGGCCTTGTTCACGTCTAGACTGCACAATACTCTCCGGACCTCTTTAGTGTGCACAGCGATCTCCGGCATCGAAGAGTCACAATGAGGTACAGTAGGTGGTTGCTTGGAGCCAGCGTCCAGACGTGAATTGCTAGCAAAAAGAGATGCAAATAAATTTGCTTTGTCACTTGCAGAGTGAGCCAGCGACCCATCAGGTTTCAGCATCGGAGGTAAAGTGGGCCGACAGAAATTCGTTTCAACCGCTTTAGACAGGGACCAAAACTGTTTACTACCCGGAGGGTGCGATGCCAGCTTGGCCCCAATACGTCCAATATGGTCAAAACGTGCCCGACGCAGAACCCGCTTGCAGAACTTGGCGGCAGAATTAAAGGCTCTTTTCCTCGCGCGAACCCTACGCGCTCTAACTTTGCGGTCGCGGGCCCCGACCCAGGCTTGGTAAGCAGACTCTTTTCGGGCCTCAGCATGGGCGCATTCCGCATTATACCAAGGTCGGGATTTGTGACCGAGCGGAATGTCGGAGAATGGAATGAAATATTCCATTCCCTGCCGAATCACATCCGCAACCGCGTCGGCACAGCTCGAGGGGTCACTCGAGGAGAAGCAGACATGCCGCCAAGGATAAGACGCAAAAAAGTGCCGCATCTCGTCCCAGTCTGCTGACTCGTATCGCCATACTCGCCTCGTGCCTCTAGGGCTCACATCTGGAGGGGAGCAAGTCGAAACGGATTTCACCAGACAGTGGTCAGACGATCCCAGCGGGGCTGAGACCGACACCGAATGACTGTCCGGATCAGTTGTCAGTAGAAGATCTAAGCAGTTGGGTGTATGGCCATCAATATCCGGTACCCGCGTTGCCACATTCACCAGCTGGGTTAGATCTAGCGATAGAGAAAACTTGCGCGCCTCTAACCCGGCATGGTCAGTTTTCCGGTATGGGTACAACCATTCTTTATGATGGGCGTTAAAGTCCCCCAGAAAATTAAGCTTCGCTGTTGGGTACCGTTGCTGGGCCATGTCAGCCGACTCCACGAGGCAATTAAAAAGCGCTGTCGTCTCCTGGTCACCTGAGTGCGATCGGTAGACGCCGATGTAAAGAGACTTCTCCACGCCAGTGTCCACAAGTAGCCATATGGCAGAAAAGCCCGATTTCTCAAAGCAACGGAGACGACGACAACAAATGTCATCGCGGACGTACACACAGACCCCAGCTTGCTTCTTGAATTTGTGTTCAAGAGAGTAACCCGGGTAGTTGAGGTACGCCACGTCCGACGGGGTTGTTATCTTCGTCTCCGTTAGAAAAAACAGGTGCGGCTTCTCGGTCTCGAGGTGGTGGTGGACCGGATCGAGATTAGAGTGCAACCCCCTGATGTTAGTGAGGTGCACTTTTAGTGGGAGGAAGTGCAACCGTTGTTTCACCTTATTCTTATTTTTTCTGGTCATTGTGTTAGAGTATGGTGGGGAAGAAGTCGAACTGTCGAGGCGCTGCTCAGTGAACCAAGTGGAAAACTGGAGCTAACCCAACCTATGGGGAACTCATTTGGAGACTGCGGGGACGCCCGAACCCCCCCGGATATGGCCACCGGGTCCTCCCATCCAGTCGCCAGCTGGCACGGTGGAGCATACCGGGATTTTTCGCGAGTTGGCGGGGCAGCCTTTGGCACGTGGCTGGCGTGCTACTTGGGCCCCCTACTGACTGCGGTCGGCCAACGGCTGGCACCGTGCTTCGGATCCCGCTACCCTCCAAAATGAGTTACCCGGCCAGTTTTGCCCAGAGACCAAGACCGGTTCTGAACAGCGCAACTGACATCCTCCTTCTCCCCCAAAGGCACTGGCAGTCCCACACACCGGCGGAACACAGCAAGCTGCTTGGCGCCGGACTCCGGTGGGATGGTGGTCGCGAGCCAGGCGGCCCCTTGCGGAGCCTACCACCGCTTGAGTAGGATCGTTCAGCCGTACCACAGGCAAGCCTGTGGTGCCGTTGCCCGGGATGGACCGCTAGGAGGTAGATCCCATACCCACCCCAAAAATACATATTTATTCAGACTAGCCGGGAGTAGGTTTATCTATCTATCTAAAACCTTTAAACGAGCAATTCTTGTATACATATATATCATATATATATATCTATACTAATATTATAAAGCTGAAGAGTTTGTTTGTTTGTTTGAACGCAGTAATCTCAGGAACTACTGGTCGGAATTGAAAAACTATTTTTGTGTTAGATAGTCCATTTATCGAGCAAGTGTATAGGCTATATAACATCACGCGACGACCATTAGGAGCGGAGCATAAATGAAAAATGTTGCAAAAACGAAAAAAAAAACCATTTTGAGAGCTTTCGTTGCGTGCGCTGCGTAAACGGTTTATGTTACGCAACAATCATGCATGTAGGGTTGGTAGGGTAGATGGGTAGGTAGGTAGCCAGTTGACGGGAGCGAAGCTGCGTGGGACAGCTAGTGTAGATATATGTATAATTTGAATCTCGGAAACGGCTCCAACGATTTTCATACAATTTAGTAAGCAGTGCCTTTCGGGGGCCAATAAATCGATTTAGCTAGTTTTCATTTATTGAAAACGTCATTTTCTCTATTTTCACCCGAACCGGGGGGTGACCATAAGCTCTTAGAGCGGTATCAATTTGAGATCGAATAAGGGACAGATGTATCTGACTTGTATACATCTGTCACTTACTCGATATCAAATTGATACCGCTCTAAGAGCTTATGGTCACCCCCCAGAGCTCGGTCGACCAGGTACTTTTAATTATGTAAGTATGTATGAAGATCTGCAATTTTACACCTAACTAATAGCAGGCCTTGAACTTTAAAACAATCAAAATCAAAATAATTTATTTAAACTAAACCATTTAAGGTACTTTTGAATTGTCAAACAAAATATGAATCTAGTTGTATATTCGCAAGCGTCAGTAGGTTTCTATGGAGAAGAATGTGCAAGAAACTCCACGGACACTCTTTTCCATAAGTTTTAATTACATGTACATAATATTTGGTTATACACCGTGAAATTTAAGTGGTTGTTTTCCCGCGGCAGAACGACTTGCCTTTAGGAGTACTTTCGAAGCATAGAGTTAAAGTGAAAAAATAACGATGTTTTTATTTTAAAATAATTTAAAAAATATTCATCAACTCGAAAAAGTGAGTATCAACTTGTAGGTACTAGGTACTACTCGCGTCACCACCGTATTATTCACCGTAGTACCTAGTATCTACAAGTTACTATTGTTACTCACTTTTTCGAGTTTATGTTTTTTAAATTATTTTAAAACAAAAACATCGTTATTTTTTTACTTTAACTCTATGCTTCGAAAGTACTCCTTAAGGCAAGTCGTTCTGCCGCGGGAAAACAACCACTTAAATTTCACGGTGTATAATTCTTGTTGGAAAATTACATAAATGTGGGAACGATGTAAAAAGACGTGCACGTAAAGGCGTCTAGATTAAGGTTACACTTGTCGAAAATTCTTCAATATAAACGTAGTCTTGGGATTATTCCACTGTTTGAAGATGTACGTTCAAAATAAAAAGTGATATCAATTTTGTCTCATCATTATCTAGCCCTGAAAAAACGTAAAAAAAGTAAGTATTTGAAAGTTATGAGCGTCGAAAGTTCCACATTTCGCCTCTAATTTTAACGCATTTTTGGGCGCAACTTAATACCATAAGAAGACGGAAAATTGCAAAACGGCCTCCATACAGGGATAGACTAGTAGTTCACCAATGCAAATAGTTTTATTTTGAACAGATAGATTTAGTAGTTTTTTCATGATATCTAGACTGCCAAAGGTCTGTTTATAAAATTTCACGCGCTCGGTTTCGTCCTAAATCATTATCCATTTCGATACAAATTTGCAAAAGTGTGTATTCGTACGCCAACTAGCTTCCTACTGCTCATCACAGCATCTATCTCTTCCGCACGTGTTGTCGGTTGATATAAAATGCATTTTAACCCCGCGCACAAAATAGTTCGTGCCGTCGACTAGTGTACTCTTATAACCAACAATTCAAAAATACAATCAGTTTTAATGTTACGCTTTACAATATCGGTGATAACTGACCATACGACATACTCTTACGTACGCAGATACCTCTTCATATTTCCCAAACTGTCTATACTGCTCTTCAGGGGCTCATGGATTACATGCAGATGACATTCATAGACGTGAATATCCATTGCATTCAAACGTAACACTATCATTGAAGAACATAAAAAAAAACAGTAGGAAGACGTTTTCTCCCGCCCATTCATTATTAAGTAACATTAATTGATAGTACTTTTAATTGTTTCACGCATAATACCATCACTCGAGAGAAATGTTTATGTTCAATTAAAATCGACCTAAGGTTACGTAACGGTGAAAGCTCATCACGAATTGTGGAAGCATGAATTTTACTGTTGACACGATGCCTTTAGAAGAACCTTAGCATATGTGCTTGCTGGCTTTGGAAGTACATAGCTTTATGTATTCTCCGTATAGTAAGGCAGAAGTGCACCCTCATTTTGGCTGATATATTTAAGAGGATATACGGTCGCAGAGATCCGACTGAATATCCTAAGTAAAAAGTCATAATTCGAGCTTTAGCTCTCGCCTATTTCCTCCTCCAATATTGAAACAATTTAAAACATAATCCATAAACTAAAAAATAAAGATATGTACTGTGCCCGTTTGTTTTTTTTTTGATGATACATTATCTTTTGAACATCATCATCATATCAGCCGAAAGACGTCCACTGCTGGACATAGGCCTCCCCTAAGCGTCGCCACATTGACCGGTCCCGTGCGTCCCGTAATCAGCGGATCCCCGCAACCTTCACCAAGTCATCGGTCCACCTGGTGGGAGGCCTTCCAACGCAACGTCTACGTCTTTTGAACTTACCTTCAAAAAATGTTTGTGTATATGTGTCTGTGGCATCATAGCTCCTAAACCTGAACCCGATACTATTTTAGTTTTTTTGTTCTTGAAAGGCGACTTTATTGAGAGTGGTCTTAGCTATGTTTGATGAAAATCGGACCAGCCGTTCTAAAGTTTTGGGCGTTTTACTGTTTCAATGGTGTTTTTGCAAGATATCGTGTCATAATTATGTATTCAACATATTGTCGATCTAAGTGTGTTTGTCTACTACTAAATAAATTATGTAGCATAAAATAAATTAAATTATCGTTTATTTCAGACTTTCGTCCATAGGTACACTTACAAAAACATAGAATGAAATATACAATACAGACAATAAACAATTCAAAATAAACAACACAAAATACAATGAAGGAAACAGTTACAACACACAAAAAGATACAAACAATAACCAGTGACAACACACAAGAGGCAACACATTAAAATTAAAATTTAAAATAAAAATTAGTCGAGTTTTGTTTTTTTTTTTACTTGTAATGCTGTCTATTTACTTTTTGGTTTATTTATTTGTAAATGGGGTTTTGAAAATGCAGTGGCAAATATATTTTGGGATTAATTGGGATACGGTGCAAGAGTGGTTCAATTGTGGACATTCGCAAGCCTTTATGGTAATTGAGATGCAACGTTCAAGGTAGACAGGTGATCGAAGGTTGAACTGACACCTGATATATCGAGGCGAGGTTCAAGACGAGTACTTTTTTGTTTTACTATACTAAACTAAGAACAGGTTTGACAGGTATAACTTAAGGCTACCTAGGATTAAGAATAATACCTATAGCAAAAATCAACACGGATGTCAACATACAGTAAACAATACTGATGGACTAGTGATCCGTTTACACTATGACCCATATTGGCCACGCTTATAATAAAGAAAAAAATACTAAAGAGTCTGTAATGTCCAAGAGTAACCAACGAGGCTTTATTAATCAAAAGTATGATTTTGAAATTGGAATAGCTAGATTGCATTTGTTTTTCATTCAGTATAGTGACATATCAATGCAAGGGGTGAATGACAGCGAGATTTGAAGAAAAATACGAATTATATATAAAAACAAAAAACCCGATTGCTAAAGAATTTTTAACTGAAAAGAGAAAAACAAGTACTAGTTATAATTTATACATTAATTATTATGAGGTGACAAACAATGTTTTAGTAGATTTTTCATTTTTTTTTATGTTTGTGTTTTATTTCAGACTTTTTAGTTCTATTAATGAATGAGTTACGCCTATCTTGAATTTGTGCTAAACTAGTAACATTTGAAATGGTCTATTTAGTAGCTTTCATTAGATACCCATATTGTTATGAAACCGAAATAAAATTGTATCACTCCATTTTTTGGGGGGAGGTATATTTTCAAAATATATAGTCAATGTCACTGCTATGTGAGAGCACAATAGGGAACTATCCGCAAAGCTGGGCTCAGATGGCGCCACAGGAATCAGAGTAAACAAACCAAACTGTCAAGCCGCGCGGCTGGCTGCCTTTTTAGGATCATATGGCCGGTTTTATTTCTGAAAATCAAAACAATGATGCATTCTTGACCATCAGTTAGTAATATTATTATTTGGTTTCTGAACGCTAATTATTCTTAAAAAAAGTAAATAAAGTTCGGTAACCACAAACAGTAGTAGTCGTCATGTTGTTTATTTATTTACTCCACTCCGTCAAGCGCCATCTGGCGCGGAGCAATTGATCGATTGATTGAACGAATCCAATGGCACGTCATATGTCAAAATCTGTCAAGCCGTTTGGGCTGTAAAGCGTGCGGAGTTTTTGGCGGATTTTTTTCGAGTGAAGCTCAGCGGCTGTTAATATTATTTGCAAATTGATTCCTAGTGAATATAGTGATATAAAATTGGTGTAGTTTTGTGTCTCAACTGTCTACGCAACTGGACAATAAGTGAAATAATTGACAGAAGCGATCTCAGGATAGTGGAGCGGTGAATTTTATTGTAGTACTAGCTGTGCCCGCGGCTTCGCTCCCGTCATCTGTCTGCCAACCCGGGTAGGGTTAGCAGACAGATGACGGGTGGTGTACTTACCTTCCTGCTTACCCTACTTACACACCTAACATTTTTTTTTCTATAGTCATCATTATTTCGCGGTGAATCTTAGCACCACCCCATACAGAAATGCACTGTCAAAGTATCTGAATTGCGTGTATTTTGAACACTTTAAATTCATCTAACTTTTGATAGAGTGAACCGATTGCGATGAAACAAAAGTAATTTTTCAAGTTACGCACAATTTTTATGTATAAAATTTATCTACATTGGTTTCGTACATTTCTCGTGATGCGTGCACAAATAAACAGACAAACAGACAAAAATTCCAAAAATGCTGGAAATAGGTTCTGTTGGTTATCTTTTAACACCCTAGCTATTTTTTTTGGAAATATTTTTGATGTACAAAAATTACTTTTCTACAGATTTATTATATGTATTGATGATGATGATTGATGATAATTGATGATTGACTACCTCCGATAAGCTTACTGGGAAGGCTGACACAATACAATTTGCTGCCAAATACTCCATAAAACATTAGAATCTGTTACATCCGTATTCTAATGCATACTAAAGAATGTTTAAATTGCACTGAAGACTAGGCAGCATGGTCTCAGACCTTAGCCTGTTCCGTCAGGAACAAATACAAAAAAAAAAAAAAAAAATCTTGCTTGGCCGATCCCAAGTAATATTATCGTAGACATCACTGTATTTACCCCACGGACTTCACTTGTGTTTCTCATAAACTAGCACGATTGCGATAACAACCCAAACACATCTTTTTATACTATGTATTTTTTGTGCAAGGATCAGACCTGTAGCGGCAACGATAAACGTGTATCAAATTTGCAATCTAGGCGTCAAATGAGTAACTTTATCACCAGCTAAAGTAATTTTCGATATGGTGGTATGGGTTTGTTCACAGTTTAATATGGAAATTAATTATAAAATGTAAATGGAATTTTTAATGGTCATTTCACTATTAAAATACATTGGTCCCAGTCGTTGCTTGTACAAGATGTGTTTAAGTATTTGTATGTCATCCAGTTCAATGACTTAACATGCAGGTGGACAGTGAACTTCTCTGTAAGTGACCTCGAAATTCGAAACAACCTTATTTTCTCATGAATTTATAAACTTATATTACTGTTAAACTGAATTGAAACCTTTTACGGGATACCATAGAATTACAGATACCGATCTGGGATAACTTATTGAGTAAATATTTGAAGAAGAAAAACAAATGTACTGTGACTCAATGATCCATTCAGGACCTCGAGACCAATCCAAACAAAGCAGACACATTTTTATGATGTAGACAAGGCAAAATGGCCAAATTTTTGAAAACCGGCCAAGTGCGAGTTGTCTCGCGCACGAAGGGTTCCGTACCATTATAGCAAAAAACAGCAAAAAAAACATGTTTGTTGTATGGGAGACCAAATTAAATATTAATTTTATTCTGTTTTTAGTATTTGTTGTTATAGCGGCAACAGGAATACATCATCTGTGAAGATTTCAGCAGTCTTACTATCTCGGTTCATGAGATACAGCCTGGTGACAGACGGACAGACAGACAGACGGACCGCGGAGTCTTAGTAATAGGGTCCCGTTTTTACCCTTTGGGTATGGAACCCTAAAAAAAGGGACTGTCAATATACGGTAGACGAAGTCGCTGGCAAAGCGCAGAGACTTTAGAACCACTTGAGCTTTAGCTTTCAAGAAAAGTGACGAAAGCGTCATGATAGCTATTGTTAAAGTGTTCAAAGTGTATCATCATCTGCCTAGCATTTTCCCAACTATATTGGGGTCGGCATCCAGTCTTACCGGATTCAGCTAAGTACCAGTGTTTTACATGGAGCGACTGCCTATCTGACCACCACAACCCAGTAACTGGGTAACACGATACCTCTTGGCTAGACTGGTGTCAGATCTCAAGCTTCTGACTACCCGTAACGACAGTCAAAGATCTTCAAAAAATGGTCACCCATCCACGGACCGACCTCGTCAAGTGTTGCTTAACCTTGGTGATCGACCCGTGCGGCTGTTATTATTTAGCCACGTGCTCCTTTAAAATATTCAAAGTGTATGTGCTGCCGAAATGTCACGTACTCAACTCCTTACATTTTGTCATTTCGATCATCGTCATCAATGATTGAATGACATTTTTATAGAGCCTTTGCTCGATAAGCTGTCAGTTTTTAACATGTTCTTTTTCCCTGCAGTCATATTGAACCTCGTGCAAGAGTATGACAAATACTCTTAAAATAATTAGGTATATTGCTAAAAAATATTGGACTCTTTTGAAATGAGTGTCTTCACCAATGAGAGCGTCCACAGCACTTAGCCCGAACCGTGCATCGAACCGAAGACCTCACTCATCAGGCACGGAGGAAACTCGGTATGTTGAAATGGTCACCCATCCACGGACCGACCTCGTCAAGCGTTGCTTAAACTTGATGATCGACCCGTGCGGCTGTTACCGTAACTACTAGACCGATTTCAAAAATTCTTTCATCAATAGAAAGCTACATTATTCCTGAGTGACATAGGTTATCTTTTTATCCAGAAAACAGTTCTTTTTCCCTGCAGCCATATTGAACCTCGTGCAAGAGTATGACAAATACTCTTAAAATAATTAGGTATTGCTAAAAAATATTGGACTCTTTTGAAATGAGTGTCTTCACCAATGAGAGCGTCCACAGCACTTAGCCCGAACCGTGCATCGAACCGAAGACCTCACTCATCAGTAGCATTAGTGATCACTAGACCAACAAAGCAGTTATAAATAATACTAAGAGGAAAGATTTTTTTGTTTGTTTGTACCGAATAGGCTCCGAAACCACTGGACCGATTTAAAAAACTCTTTCACCACTAGAAAGCTACATTATTTCTGAGTGACATAGGCTATTTTTTAATCCTGAAAACGAGTCCTGTGGGGTGATCCACGGGAGCGAAGCCGTGGGGAACAACTAGTAATATTATAAATGCGAAAGTAACTCTGCCTATATGTCTGTTACCTTTTCACACTTAAACCACAGAACCGATTTAGATGAAATTTGGTATGGAGATAGTTTGAGACCCTACGAAGGACATAGGATTTATTAGAGAGCTTTTATCCCGGCAATCATCCTTTAGGGCATGGACAGGGGATCGAGTTTGTATGGTGAACTAATAATTTCTCAAGTAAGGCGGGCCACACACACCTGTAATATTATGGCACGATATAAAAATAACCGGCAAAATGCGAGTCGGACTCGCGCACCAAGGTTTCCGTACCATTATCGCAAAAAAAACGGAAAAAAAACACGTTTGTTGTATGAGAGCCCCACTGAAATATTTATTTTATTCTGTTTTTAGTATTTGTTGTTATAGCGGCAACAGATATACATCATCTGTGACAATTTCAAATGTCTAGCTATCACGATTTATGAGATACAGCCTGGTGACAGACAGAAAGACATACATACAGATGGACCGCGGAGTCTTAGTAATGGGGTCCCGTTTTTACCCTTTGGGTACGGAACCCTAAAAATATGTTATTGAATGTACTAATGCTACGCAGACGAAGTCGCGGGCAACAGATAGTATGTAATAAATTGTAATTACCATAAGGATATAATTTGAATACCAATGCATATAAATTGAGGTGTTAACTATAGTCTTTACTTACCGCCCGAGAGATGACCTGCTATCCTTGATGATTGCCGACAAAAACGTCTGACCAACTTCAGGATTAATTATTTATTATAACTCAGAAGATATCTGTTTTTGATGCGGCTACCTTGACCAAGATAAGTTGAACTTCAGACCTTAAGGCTTAAAGGTGTGGCAGATATGTATCTTAACCAGCTTCGTTGATGTTCTAGAAGGATATGTAACTGTTTATCGAGAGATTCTAAGATCAATTCTAGGGTTAGGCCATGTCAGTGGGTTTCCCGTTGGGAAATCTTTAGAATGCTGTAATAGGAATAAGCTCAGCTCCTGTTACATGGGACTTAATAACAGGAGAAATGTTTACAATAAATAATGAATATTTATTTTAATAACAGCGGAGAGCAAAATATACAGTACATTTAATAATAAATTATACGTATTTTTTTGCTATAAATTAGGCACACCTGTAGTCTGGGAGTCAGTACGCATGTTCACCTACTATTAACCTCTGATGAATTCTTTGCAAAAAAGGAAGTTATAAAAACTTTTTAACAAAAAATCAAATCGACTTCCAGAACAATAAACTACAAATAAACTTTCTTATTCGAAGTCGGTGTCGAAAACAGAAAACAATGGGTATAAAATACACCGACTTCGGAAAAGAAAGTTATTTTTTGCTTTGTAGTTTTTTGTCCTGGAAGTCGATTTGATTTTTGTTAAATAGTTTTTTATTTTTCTCTTTTTAGTTTTGGTAGGTACCTCCGATTAACATTATAATCATTTATAGCCAAAGTAAATCTCATGACGATTCCAATAAGCCTAAACACGACTAGGATACATTGTTTTATTTCCGAGTTCCAGTGCCTACCTTCCGGCTTCATCACCAGATCAGTTCGATGGTGCCATTCTCATCAGTGACATTTATTTATAAGTATTTGTTACATTATAGTCGATTATCTATTCGAGATATCTTATGCCCGTGACATACTTAGCATTTCGGAGTTCCAGTGGCCATCTGTGGTCTTCTTCATCAGTTCCACTTCACCAAATGATACTTTCTGAGTGCAAATGATTGCATTGTTGATGAAAATACCAAAATCGCTATATGTATGGCTATAATATTTGGGGAGTTCCCTCGATTTGTCTAGGATCCCATCATCATATCCTGACCTAATGACTATGGGACCATCTAGGAAGTATACTCTTCAAAAAAAAAAGAAGTATTTTTGAAATCGGTCGAAGCGTCTGTGAGTAATCGGGGAATACACATTAAAAAAAAATTGAATTGAGAACCTCCTCCTTTTTTTGAAGTCGGTTTAAAATACTTAGGCCCAAGACCCACTATAGGGAACTCCACTCAACTAATTCTCCATCACAAGTAAAATTAAAAAAAAGTCAATCGATAAAAAAAAAATATACCTATATATATATATAAAACAGTTTATCTATACTAATATTATAAAGCTGAAGAGTTTGTTTGTTTGTTTGTTTGTTTGTTTGTTTGAACGCGCTAATCTCGGGAACTACTGGTTGGAATTGAAAAATTCTTTTTGTGTTGGATAGTCCATTTATCGAGGAAGGTTATAGGCTATATAACATCACGCTACAACCAATAGGAGCTGAGCATAAATGAAATATGTTGCAAAAACGGGCGAAAATATTCCTTTTTGAGAGCTTTTGTTGCGTGCGCTGCGTAAACGGTTTAAGTTACGCAAATATAATGTATGATGGAATTGTTCTTCTTTAAAAGTTCTAAAAAAAAGTCCGCGACAGCATATGTCTATCTTTTAAGATTGACTCACAATAGCAGCTTTTATGTTCAAATTTTAATTAGATCGCCGCCGCCGGTAGAAACAAAAGTTTACAGGTTACATTCGTATAGTACTAAGGGTAGGTAAGGTAGGGTAGGTGTAGGGTAGGTGTAGTGTAGGTGTAGGGTAGGTGTAGGGTAGGTGTAGGGTAGGTGTAGAGTAGGTATAGGGTAGGTGTAGGGTAGGCGTAGGGTAGGTGTAGGGTAGGTGTAGGGTAGGTGTAGTGTAGGTGTAGGTTAGGTGTAGGGTAGGTGTAGGGTAGGTGTAGGGTAGGTGTAGGGTAGGTGTAGGGTAGGTGTAGGGTAGGTGTAGGGTAGGTGTAGGGTAGGTGTAGGGTAGGCGTAGGGTAGGCGTAGGGTAGGCGTAGGGTAGGCGTAGGGTAGGCGTAGGGTAGGCGTAGGGTAGGCGTAGGGTAGGCGTAGGGTAGGTGTAGGGTAGGTGTAGTGTAGGTGTAGGGTAGGTGTAGTGTAGGTGTAGGGTAGGTGTAGGGTAGGTGTAGGGTAGGTGTAGGGTAGGTGTAGGGTAGGTGTAGGGTAGGTGTAGGGTAGGTGTAGGGTAGGTGTAGGGTAGGTGTAGGGTAGGTGTAGGGTAGGTGTAGGGTAGGTGTAGGGTAGGTGTAGGGTAGGTGTAGGGTAGGTGTAGGGTAGGTGTAGGGTAGGTGTAGGGTAGGTGTAGGGTAGGTGTAGGGTAGGTGTAGGGTAGGTGTAGGTGTAGGGTAGGTGTAGGTGTAGGGGAGGTGTAGGGTAGGTGTAGGGTAGGTGTAGGGTAGGTGTTGGGTAGGTGTAGGGTAGGTGTAGGGTAGGTGTAGTGTAGGTGTAGGGTAGGTGTAGGGTAGGTGTAGGTGTAGGGTAGGTGTAGGTGTAGGGGAGGTGTAGGGTAGGTGTAGGGTAGGTGTAGGGTAGGTGTAGGGTAGGTGTAGGGTAGGTCTAGGGTAGGTGTAGGGTAGGTCTAGGGTAGGTGTAGGTATAGGGTAGGTGTAGAGTGGGGTAGGTAGGATAGGGTAGGTACGTAGCCAGTTGACGGGAGCGAAGCCGCGTGGGACAGCTAGTTAAACATAACTGTCAATTCAATTGATACGAGTGAATGAATTGGCTTGGAATACTGACCTCAATGAACGTAGTACCTCTTTTATGCAGGTATTTAAATAAAACCACACAAAACATAAACAAACCATATTTAATTTCCTTGAATTAATTTTAGATGACTAGATTTGATTTGGTTCCACTGCATGAACATTTTTTCTTGACCTTATTTGGAATACGTAACAAAACTGCATGTATTATGTTTTTAAGTACTCAGTGCTTATGAATATTATTAATTACTGATGCAATGACGTATCAAGATCACAGGAACACCCGTTCATATCGAGGCAAACTCGATTGGATGTACAACTGCATTTTATTGAGGTCGAGATTGCAAGAAGAGTAGCCAAGACCAACAGGTCTGGCTATTGCAGCCAGAATAGTTTGTCTTGGCTACTCTTGCACTTGCAGTTTCCCATTTTCCTGTATAAATGTTATTATTTTCATACATTAATCATTTTTAATTAATAATAAGACAAGGAGCATCTTCGACCATTTCTGATGGATAAGCAATGACTGAACATCTGAACAGTCAATAGAAATATTTCTGGGGATGAAAGCACTCAATAAAAATAAAGATGTTTAATATAGGACCAACTCTGAAATGTGAAGAAGTGATTGCCGATGGATCATGACAGGTAAAACCAATAGGGCTTCGACTTCGCATAATTTCGTGCAAATGGGTTACATTTTTCAGAACTGACCTACATTTACTTTCTTAAAGGTTACAATAGACGAAAATTCTTCCATACAAACGTAGTCTAGGGATTATTCCACTGTTTGACGAAGTACGTTCAAAAAAAAAAGTGATATCAATTTGTCTCATCATGATCTAGCCCTGTATGTAAGCGAAAAAGTAAAAAAATAAAGTGTTTGAAAGTTATGAGTTTCGAAAGTTCCACATTTTGACACTAATTTTAACGCATTTTTGGGCGCAAATAAAATGCATAATTTTATTTTGAACAGATAGATTTAGTCGTTTTTTCATGATATCTAGACTGCCAAAGGTCTGTTAATAAAATTTCGCGCGTTCGGTTTCATCCTAAATCATTATCCATTTCGCTACAAATTTGCCAAAGTGTGTATTCGTACGCGAACTAGCTTCCTACTGCTCAATACAGCATCTATCTCTTCCGCACGTATTGTCGGTTGATATAAAATGCATTTTAACCCCGCGCACAAAATAGTTCGTACCGTCGACTAGTGTACCCTTAAGACAGAAAGCTTAGCGCCCATATTTGCAAATTAAGGGCAGATTCATGTTATGAACTCAATTCTGATGATGTAAGATCATGTAACAAATGTTTGCTTAAAAATTTCTCCGAAGCTAGTAATGGGTACAACTCTACCTACACTGTATTAGAGAAATGCGGTCACAACAGTTTTAGATTACGCACTTTGCCCGCGGCTTTATTAACGTGAACTTGAATATTAAGTAATGTTATGGCTTAGTTATTCTTGTCTGAGAGCACTGGTGGCCCAGTGGTATCGGCCGCGAATTATAAGTTGTTGGTCGTAGGTTCGAGCCCAGGCAGGCGCTTTACTTTGTGTAAATTATTTCATCACCACGGCTCTCAAAACGTTGAAGGAAAACATCGTGAGGAAACCGGCATGTCCTAGAACCAAAAATTCGAAGACATGTGACATCCACCAACCCACACTGGGCCCGCTTCGTGGATTACGGCCCATTCCCTCTCACAGAGAGGAGGCCTGTGTCCCAGTAGTGGGAACATTAATAGGCTGATGATGTGATGTGATTCTCGTCTTATTTTATTTGATTATGCACCCAGTTCGAAGTTTAAAATAATTATTTATTTAAAAATGCTTCTTTTCTGATTTAAAATGAAGTTAACTTATTTTAAATTGTGTTATTACGTATTTATCATAATGCTGGTTAACGTTATGACTGATAAGAAACCTTATACACCTACTACAACTTTACAGATACAATTGGCACACTTTATTAAATTAATTTTAATAATCCTAATAATATATAAAACACAATAAATGTTTTTACCTTTGTCCACCTATGTCCGATATAGACTTTGAAACCATTTAACCGATGTGCCCCAAACCAGTTTGATAAGAAAGGCAATAATGCGAAGATGGTTTAAGATATAGATATATAGGGTAGGTTAGGTAAGTTGATAGGTAGAGAAGGTAGATAGGTAAGGCAAGGTCCCTGGGCTGGTCACAAAAAAATGTGGGGCAGTAATTAAGTGATATGTAACTAGATTTCCAACTACATACCGCTACTAAAATGTTTTCCCATCCGAAACCTATACAGACGAAAATTACAAGAACTTGGAAATAAATCTTCAAAAAGAACATAAGGGTTAGCTCACACAGATGCGACGCAATGTGAAATTGTGAAGTGACCGGTGCACACATTTTTGAAGTCAGCGATATATTATAGAACTACATAAAATTGAATTTAAAGAAAATCTTGTTACAGCTTTTTAACTTACCGTGCATTGTCAATCAAACCAATCGTTTAAGCAGATATTTCCAAATTTCAGTTCAAACAGTTGGGGAACTGTTTTAAAATTCTGTAACAAGATTTGATCTACTAACTATCAAGCCAAGTTAATAAAACTAATAAAAAGGTTCGCACTACCTACTTATTTTTCAGTGTAAGAACTTCTTTTGAGAAAATGCCGAACGCCTAGTCGAGTCACGACTCAGTGTGAACTGACCCTAATACATGTGATTTTTTCTGTGAACTTGAATTAATAATTCAATGTCTCCTTTACACTATGTTTTAAATGCAGCATCAATTTCCGTCCATATTTGCATAATTATAATGAATTATTTTGAATACTATACTTCCTGTTTTTAGGGAAGTATTTTTGTACGCTGGCTATTTATAAGTATTGATTGACAAACAAGTATGTACTGAAGAAATACTGAATATGTGAAAATTAATCTACTACCTAACTAGATACTTAACATTAACGATTATCACACTTTGGGATACTGAACTATTAGAATCTAATAACCATTTCTGCAAATGACAAAAGTTATCTTCACTAAATCACGTAATTCACGACTTCATATTACTACAACAATTCATTTAAATTGATCACAATACCTAAATTTCAATATTCAGATTCGGCCATTTTTTTGCAAATTTATTCAGGAGCTGCAAACCTTTTAGGCGGAAAATCATTCCATATTGTCTTAAGCATTTTTCAGAATAAATGATTTGCTCTCAGAATATAATATATGAAAACACTCTAATCTTTATACTTATTGAGATAATCTAAAATTTTCGTATAAACAATTTCAGGTGCGTTGCTGCCCCAAACATGATTGTGATGACTCCAGTATGGTTCAGGCACTACGTAATTTTCAACCAAATTGGGCAATTTTGACACTAATATATCAACGTCTTTCAGTGACGATAATGAATCACTTTGGGCACTTATCAACACAATTGGTGAGTATACTCGAGAAACATTGTATTGTGGAGGTTTCCGAGTTCCATATCGTTCCATATTCCCCTCAGTGCCTTCATTGTAACGTTGGAAATTCTTGCTCAAAATCAACTGCGCGAAATGTGCTACATTCTTTATTGATGTACCACTAAACACGTGGGCGATAGCCACTGATATATCTTTTAATGGTATGGTTCCAGACTTATAGCCTGTTGTCCAAGTGAGTACTACTTCACAGAACCTAGGTTCTATCTCGCACAGGAACTCAACAATGAAATGTACAATATGCTCCCTGCCAAATATCTCATTTAAACCGGCATTGTCTATAAACGCTTTTATTGCCTCATAGTATTGTACAGCTATGAGCGCTACAGGATTTTTATAGTTCCTCATCCATGCCACGGGACCTAGCATGATGGCTACCCTCACCTTGTCATTGTTTTCCGGCCGCAAAGAATTGCCAGTAAAATAAACTGTGCTACCTTGAGAGTGTCCCATGTAGAACAACTTCGAATGTCCAGTGGTACGCAGAACGTAGTCAATCATAGCGGGTACATCGAAGTAGCCATGTTCGTCAATCGTGAAGTTCCAGTATTCTGGATCTTGATTAGGATCAAGTTTAACATGTCGTCGAGAATAAAAGTTTCCTCTGGTGTTGCCCGCCCACACGTCGTAACAATTACTGGCCAGTACGTAACCGAGACCTGTTCGCGTTCCCGTAGCTATCCACATGTCTGCCGTGTCAAATATTCCATGCAACAAAAACACTGGGTAAGGTTTAACTGTACCACCGCACTTTGATAAAATTCTAAACACATTTAATTTGTAACCATCGTCTGTAGTCACTGTATGCACTTCTGTAGGATACTTGTACTTGTCGGTCAGTTCTGTGAAGTTCAAGTAGACATCCTCGTTGAACCCCAAAGCCTTCTTGAGTTGTCGTTTCTGCGGCAGGGAATACGATACAAGCCTCGTTGGCTGAAACGCGGGCCTTGACGTGTCGATGTGAGGCATATACTGTGTCAGTATCAAAAAATATAGTGTAAATATGATTGAATATCGTTCCATCTTTGTATTCTTATGTCGCGGAAAGTTTAACTGCGTGTGTTTTCATTGTAAACTAGTATCCAGTTTTATAACATTCGATTGACCTTACAGGAAGGTCGTGAAAATAACTACGCAGGCGTGTAAAAAAAACTGTATATATAGAGATGAGACTAACGTTTTTACGACGATAGATTAGAATACAATGTGATAGAAACACGATGTAAACAGTAATATTGTTCTTGTAAACTTCCTGGTGTAAAATGCTTGCTTGTTAACGTTTTGCGACAGATGACTGATGTCGTTATAAAAATACGTGCTTTATATAAGGCCTCCTTAAAAATGACCTTTGAAGCAATAAGATCTTTACAGGAAATCAAATCCAGTTGGAGTCATATGTCATCTAGTTGATGTTTTCTTTTTGCAAATGCCTGGAAACTTATAGTCAGTGGTCACTATAAAATGCACTGGAGAGACTGTGTGAAACTTAGTCTCTTTCAGTGAGCTATTGGCTCGAACTTCAAAAAGATCGGGCACTGGGCAGGAAACGTTAAAAATGTTTTTTTGCGCATTCTAAATTTTCATGGTCAGTGTTCAAAGTTGCATTTAATTTATAGTAAGTAGGTGTTTTTTCTAATGTTATATTTTGATTGACCTTCAGCATTCGTACACAAAGTTATCAATATTATACAATGTTAAACGGAAACAAATTGCATATTAATGTGCTTGATCATTGGTATATAAAGCGACGCGCTTCTTTTGTTTTGTTTTCAGTTGTCTGTTTTACACATATCTACACGTATAGAATAATAGACGGTGGAATATATATAATTGTGAGTTGCGTGATGGGAAGTTGCTTGCTATCTTCTCGTTCAAATTACCGCAATGTCTCAAGATAAAAGTCTATGACCAGTGTGTGTTGCCAGTAGTGATCACCTACGGAACCGAGACGTGGTCGCTCACAATGGCCTTATCAGAAAGCTTAAAGTCACCCAAAAGGAAATGGTGAGGGCTATGCTCGGAGTTTCCTTGCGTGATCACGTCAGAAATGAAACTATCCGCAGGAGAAGCAAAGTTACCGACATAGCCCGAAGAATTGCCAAACTTAAGTTGCAGTGGGCAGGGCACATTGCTCGCAGAACGGATGGCCGATGGGACCGAAAAGTTCTGGAATGGCAACCGCGAACCGGAAAACGATACGTTGGAAGGCCTTCCACTTGGTGGACCGATGACCTGGTTAAGGTTGCGGGAAGGCTCTAGATGCGAGACGCACGGGATCGGTCAAAATGGCGACGCTTGAGGGAGGCCTATGTCCAGCATTGGACGTCTTTCGGCTGATGATGATGAATAAATGGTGCACTAAGGCTCGACAGGCATGCGATCTGAACACGAATTTGCTGTCTTGCTAATCTTTTTACCTCGGTTTGTTCATAGGTGACCGGTGAAGACTGCGGGAAGCGGGTGGGTGCGAGAGGCAGATGACTGATCGATGTGGCGATACTTGGGGGAGTCACAGGTGTCCACTGCTAGATAAAAGTCTAGCAGTGGACGTCTTTCGGCTGAAATGGTGATGAATTGGTGAAGATGTTCATACGCCCAATGTGATACTAAATCTTCTTTTGCTTTAACAGAGGACTAAAGCAGAGGAAGATCGTCTTTGACGTCTTTGACGTCTTTTTGCAATTACGTACATTAATAATGTCATGAATTGCAGCTTTTTACTGCTCATAAAACTGAAAGCGCCATCGTTAAGACTCTGTGGTGACGTGTCATTGGTGGCATATTAACACCGCCTGCATCATAAACAGCCGGCACTCCGTGGTCTCGGTCGCTCAGATTGTGAACTCTGTTCGCCCATCAAGTGACTCCAGGCAAGACGGTGGCACAGTGATCACGTGCTGCCGTGCACAGCAAGGCTCAAGGGAGGGGCTTTGTCAGTAACTCCAGGGATGTGCCATAAAAGGCATTGCACAGAGTGGTCTTTAGAGATGTGACCCTTCACCGGTGATCACTCCGGGGTGGTTTTAGTGAGGTAAAAATCCCACACTCCCTGATATTTTCCCCAAAAGTCCCGGTGCCTTTTGAAGGTTACCCCCCCCCCCCCCCCCCGTTAACAAAAACGGTCGGACTCGTGCAAGAAGGGTTCCGTACCATTACCGCAAAAAACGGCAAAAAAAGCACGTCTGTTGTGGAGCACCACTTAAATATTTATTTTATTCTGTTTTTAGTATTTTTTGTTATAGCGGCAACAGAAATGTATCATCTGTGAAAATTTCAACTGTCTAGCTATCACGGTTCATGAGATACAGCCTGGTGACCCACAGAGAGACGGACCTTTGGGTACGGAATCCTAAAAACCGGCCAAGTGCGAGTCGGACTTGCGCACGAAGGGCTCCGTACCATTACCGCAAAAAACGGCAAAAATGGCACGTCTGTTGTAGAGCACCACTTAAATATTTATTTTATTCTTTTTTTAGTATTGTATGTTATACCGGCAACAGAAATATATCATCTGTGAAAATTTCAACGGTCTAGCTATCACGGTTCATGAGATACAGCCTGGTGACCCACAGAGAGACGGACCTTTGGGTACGGAATCCTAAAAAAGGGCTCTAGACAAAGTTATATTCTTTCAGTGAAAACGAGTGTTTGGTATTGACCACCTGATATTTTGATTTATGACAATCTTTATAGTTGTGCTATTCTATTCTATTCATTTAAGTCCACTGGAAATGCTACCGGCGAAATTTTATTAGGTACCTCTATAGTTGATAACTTTTAGAATCAACAAGACGTAAATGAAGAATTGGCCAGATAGGTACAACATACGTGGGTAGTTACATGACTATCCGGAAGTTTCGGAGGCAATGAGAAGTATTAATTTATCGAAAAAACTCTGATCAAGGCAAGGTCAAATGTGATTTATGGAAAATAATATGATTTCAAAGTCAAAGTCAAATCGTTTATAGCAATTAGGACACAAAGCGGCACTTTTGAATGTCAAAAAATCGGTACGTAGGAATATTTTAAAGGCTTCGTGTAAAGATAAATATGAATGGACAAGTCTGAAGGAACAAAATATATGAACTGTATATTGATCTAGATTGCCAATTCATCTTTACCCTTCACGATAGAATGAATTGTAGGTTAAACAGGTTAATAATCATAAGCAAATCATAATTTTGAAAGATATCTGTGCAGAAAATGCTTTGCAATAGGACAGAACGGAAGAGGAACGGTGTTGCAAAGACCCAAAAAACATGAGTCTAGAGCACGAAGATGTATAGAGAATTGTAGTACCGTTCTCCACTTTTCCTAAAACGACAAATATTCGGCAAATCGTAACTATTAGCTCCCCCGCCTCTGATGAGATAAATTTTCTTTTGATAGACAAGAAGTTACAGGGTGGATAGGAGAGCTCTAGGAATTGTACGAGGCACATACTCCCCTTAAAAAGGTAAGAGGCAAACACCTTCCTGTGCGATGGCTATTCCCAGTAATAAAAACTCAGATAGCTAAGCCTGAAAAGGCAAGGCGTTTGTACAGGCAGCGGCCCACGGAGATAAACTGGGTTATTTACAAGAAGATCACATCACATCATCAGAGGAGCTCGTGGCTAAATAATAACAGCCGCACGGGTCGATCATCAAGGTTAAGCAACGCTTGACGAGGTCGGTCCGTGGATGGGTGACCATTTCAACATACCGAGTTTCCTCCGTGCCTCGGAAAGCACGTTAAGCCGTTGGTCCCGGCTGTTATTTGAAGATCTTTGACAGTCGTTATGGGTAGTCAGAAGCTTGAGATCTGACACCAGTCTTTCCAAGGGGTACCGTGTTTACCCAGTTACTGGGTTGTGGAGTTCAGATAGGCAGTCGCTCCATGTGAAACACTGGTACTTAGCTGAATCCGGTAAGACTGGAAGCCGACCCCAATATAGTTGGGAATAGGCTAGGCTATGATGATGATCACATCACATCATCACTTACCATCAGGTGAGATAGTGGTCAAGCGCGAGCCTATCAATAATAAAAAAAAAGATGCGAAGCCGCTGCCAAGTCGCCACATTCACAACTCAATCGAAAACTTCAACCGAGCACAAGTATGGCAATTTTTAAAGACTCTCTTGGTATTGGCAAAGACACTAGCAAGGGTTCTCCTGATAAGATGGATCTCAATGCACTTAATGCACACTTTACACAGTCACCAATCACCCTCGACAAAGACGTTCAATCCTACACTCTCAAAGAACACTCTAATCTGCCGTTGCCAGCAAATACTTCTTTCTCTTTCCACCTAATTACTGAACTATATATTAAAAACTGGCCAAGTGCGAGTCGGACTCACGCACGATGAGTTCCGCACCATTATCGCAAAAAACGGCAAAGAAATCACGTTTGTTGTATGGGAGCCCCCCTTAATTTATTTTATATTAATTTAATTATTATTATTTTTTGAAGTGAATATACAACTAAATATTCTGTGAATATTTCAAACGTCTACACCTGTTGTCGTTATTAATATCGAACAAAAATACGCAAAAAAACACGATTGTTGTACGGGAGCCCCCCTTAAATATTAATTTTATTCTGTTTTTAGTATTTGTTGTTGTAGCGGCAATAGAAATACATCATCTGTGGAAATTTCAACTGTCTAGCTATCACGGTTCATGAGATACAGCCTGGTGACAGACAGACAGTCAGACAGACAGACAGACGTATCGTGAATTCTTAGTAATAGGGTCCCGTTTTTACCCTTTGGGTACGGAACCCTAAAATCCATATCCACTTAGGTGGTAGGTGACGATGGACTTCAACACCAAATGTTCCTATCTATTTTAAGTGAAACCCTTCCTATCAAAACTCATATAGTAAATTTTTCTCTTATTTATAACTCGTTTCCTTCAGCTTGGAAGAAGGCTTACGTCCTACCACTTCCATTTGTACTTAACTTATGCATGTATATGCATAAGTTAAGTACAAATGCGTATATTAAAATTGTACACTGGACTACTTCTCTTCATCCTTTTGTAAAGTCTCTCTTTCACTAAGGTTTGCTGATAGAAAACTCTAATTTCAGCTAAGCTCGCCTTCGTACAATGTCAAATTTATAATCACTCTATGCTGTATGTCATTTTTGTGTACAATAAACAATAAAGATAGTATATTAGTGTTTGTGTAACATGAAATATGGCAAGGTTAGCCTGCCCCGCCCCTAGCAGTCTTCCACCCCGGGTCATGTCTCTATTGGCCTAAGTGTAAATGATCTTCTGGGTACAGCTAATAAGAAACAGTAAGTAGGTACCTATACTATGAATAATAAATTGTAGTTCTAAAAACTAAAAAACACGCTTTAATGGTAAATTGAACTAAAAAGTCGCTAATCCTGAAGATCTTGATAAGGCTAATGGAACAAACTATTTAAACGCGCACGGTAGAATCAACCTTCATTACTTGTAAGTTTGAAACAAGTTCAATAAACATATTTGACTTTGACTTTGACTAAATTATTGCATTGTCATCGGTCCTTGATAAGTGTGCAAAGTTTCAAATCAATCCCACGTTTTGAAGGGGGTGAAAATCACGTTCAAAGATTCCGTTACATTGATACATAGATACATACCAAGCTAATAAAAGCGTGTTAAAAATAAACCATCCTACTTACGGAAGTTAACAAACTACAAAATACCAAACAATAAGTTATTACTCCAACAGCAGTAGTAAAATAATAAATCCTTACTGAAACACATTGTGTGTAGGACATAAAGTGTCTAACGTCTATGTGGTTTGTAAATGGCGTAGTACATTTGATAGTCTGACCGGCCTTGAGGCCTTGATTTGAGACATTTGATAGTCTGACCGGCCTTGTAGGGCCGTCCTGATCGGGGCTATGAATTTGAATTGGAATGATCGGAATTGTCTGCTTAATTTACGGGTATAATTAAAACTTTGGTAAGGTGCTAGATATTTATGATATATCCGTCCAAACAGAGTCGGTTTGTAAAAGACACAATTCCGAAAGAGTATGGTGGTTATGAAGGGATCCTAGACTTCTTTACACTTTTGCTATTTCTCTTTACATATATACATTTATTTTATATATTTACTAGCTGTCCCACGCGGCTTCGCTCCCGTCAACTGGCTACGTACCTACCCTATCCTACCTACCCTACTCTACACCTACCCTACCCTACCCTACACCTACCCTACACCTACCCTACACCTACCCTACCCTACACCTACCCTACACCTACCCTACACCTACCCTACAGCTACCCTACACCTACCCTACACCTACCCTACACCTACCCTACACCTACCCTACACCTACCCTACACCTACCCTACACCTACCCTACCCTACCCTACCTACCTTTAGTACTATACGAATGCAACCTGTAAACTTTTGTTTCTACCGGCGGCGGCGATCTAATTAAAATTTAGAACATAAAAGTTGCTATTGTGAGTCAATCTTAAAAGATAGACATATGCTGTCGCGGACTTTTTTTCAGAACTTTTAAAGAAGAACAATTCCATCATACATTATATTTGCGTAATTTAAACCGTTTACGCAGCGCACGCAACAAAAGCTCCCAAAAAGGAATATTTTTGCCCGTTTTTGCAACATTTTTCATTTATGCTCGGCTCCTATTAGTTGTAGCATGATGTTATATAGCCTATAACCTTCCTCGATAAATGGACTATCCAACACAAAAAGAATTTTTCAATTCCAACCAGTAGTTCCTGAGATTAGCGCGTTCAAACAAACAAACAAACAAACAAACAAACTCTTCAGCTTTATAATATTAGTATAGATTAGCGCGTTCAAACAAACAAACAAACAAACAAACAAACTCTTCAGCTTTATAATATTAGTATAGATTTATATAAAGTTGGACCGGACCGATGACCTGGTGAAGGTTGCGGAGATCCGCTGGATGCGGGACGCACGGGACCGGTCAATGTGGCGACGCTTGGGGGTGGCCTATGTCCAGCAGTGGACGTCTTTCGGCTGATATGATGTTGATGATATTTATTTAAATTATAATTTCTGACAAATATGATCATTCTTGGACGTAGGTCTCCCTCAAGCCACATCGACCCGTACTGTGCGTCTCGAATCTATCGGAAGCCCTCAGCAGTCACCAGGCCATGTGCCGTTTACCACCACTGCAGGGTTTATTAAGAGTCTGAGTCTGTTTGGTAAGCAAAAGCGATTGCCAACTACTCAGTCAAGCTGATACTGTGTTATGACGTTTTGATATATACATGCCATTTTCAGAGTAGTATTATGCTAGAATTTTTTAATATAAATAAGAATAATACAAGGTTTGTTGTCCCTTGCAAATGGTTCTATCATACATTACGAATAATAATGCCAGGCACAACATATTAGCCAGAGTCACCAAACAATACTGTTGTAAAATCGTTACGAGTTTATACACGTGTAAAAAAACCTCTACCTTATTAAGTCAACTTTGTCATATTATATAACAAAGTGCGAGCAAACGATACCAATACCTACAAACAGACACACAAACTATTTATACATCATCATCAGCCTTATAATGTTCCCACTGCTGGGACACAGGCATCCCCTGTGTAAGAGAGGTAATAGGCCTTAAATCACCACGCGGGCCCGGTGCATGTTGGATGTCACAAGTCTTAAAATTTTTGGTTCTAGGACATGCCGGTTTCCTCACGATGTTTCCCTTCACCGTTTTAAGAGAAAATAATGAAATAATTTACACAAAGTAAAGTGCCTGCCTGAGTTCGAACTCACGACCTAAGTCGGGGCCGTTACCACTGAGCCACCACTGTTCGCAACAATTAATACATGTAGCATTAATTATACTAATAAGTGTAGTACTAATTGTGTTGCCATGACCGTGATGAACTTTGCGATATGGCCTTAGACTTAAGGGGCAGGCATTGGTTACAGTGCAGTATTTAGACATGATTTGTTCTGTGGTAAAAAGTAAATTTGTACACTCGGCGAAAATGTTGAAATAATATTCGTAATCTGATCAGTGAGAATCTTCTACAAACAATCACTTTATCTCTTTAAAATATTAGTTTAGATTAGCAGCAGTAGGTAGTAGGTTAATTTGACAGTTTGTCATTGTCAATTTAACTCCAACTATCTCTGAGTTGCGTGCAAGTGGGCCCAAATCGCCAACGTCAGTCTTCACCCAAAAAACAGGCAAGCTTAAATGGGACAGGGCCAGGCAATATTTTCGATATACAAAAAAGACTTTTCTACAGATTTATTAAATGTATTGATATTGATATTCATGATGATGGCATCGCATACTCACAAAAAAAATATAATGTAGAGATACATTATAGTACAAGTGTGCAATGTTGGTGATTACCGCTGAGGCGCCATTGAGACCCGAGCCGTCAGGTGAGGGTCTTAAGATAGCCGAGGACGGTAATCATCAATACACACGTGTATCATACGACGTTTTTCAACACACTTGTTAAGAAAATAATACTAAAAATTATTATCAACAGTAAAAACGAGTTGTGATTTTTTTTTTCTCAATGGCGGGCAAAATTAATCAGTTTTCCTATGCGCGCGTATTTAACATTGGCGATCGGCCATAGACTAAAAGAATGAGGTTTCTTTTTATTTAGCTTTTCGTGGATAGTGTTTTAGCCGCGTACAAAATAGGGAATTTCAATTTTTCTTTATTACAGAGCAAATAAAATTTATATTTATTAAGCACGTACAAGTTGAAATTATCTATTTAAATACGAAGTTGCATGAAATGGGCAAGCAATAGGTACATTAATTTATTTGTACTATTGAGCACGATTTTTTTTGTATCGAAACTTTTTTAAGAACAAAGCAACTCAACCAATGAAATTAAAAAAAAAACTCTATAACTACTTGTGAATAATAGCAATGAAAAAGTCACAGTATGATAACAGGTATCATTATGTGCCTAATTGCGGTAAAATTAGAGCCACTTTATGAGCAAGTGTGTTGAAAAAACTATTTAAGACGAGTTTACGTCTTTCTTTCTCATTTTTACACGCAATAATAATGTACAAAATAAAATAATGTATTCGGTGGTCAATTTTATTGTGACCACTGTGCACATTATTATTATAATGTTTTGTGTTTCGTGGAGGAAGCATCGCCTTAACTGATATTATTATTTTGCCTTTGACCGTGATAATTATGAACTCTACCTTCTAACCTTCGTGATAGTCAGGTAATTAATTGTATCACTTCCGTGTTACCTGCTATAAAACGATGAGGAACTCACCTGTGTTCATCATTATCATCAGAATGCCTCTTTAGTATCATTTAAGTTTTAAAATTCCAAGTAAATCAAATCCAATAAAAACCTTATTGAAAGCTATACAGGGTGTCCCAGAAATCGACGTCAAGCCGTAAATGGGTGATAGACCAAGTTATAACAGTTCTCAGAAAAGTACGAAAAAAAATCTATCTCATGTTTTTAAAAATTTATGGTCACTTTAAAAATTTACTAAAAAAATCAATCCCTGTAATGGTTCTTTAACTCCAATTGCTACAAATCCCATAATTTATCAAATTTTTTTATTATTATGTAATCTTGAATAATGCTTGTGTAGATTTTTGCCTAAAATTCAAAGCCAACTCCTCCTACTTGGAAGAAAATTAAACTTTTTCAAAACCAAATTATTCAAATTTACTATTTCGCCCAACTTTAACTGACTGTACTGAAAAAAAAATGTACTACGCTAGTTTGGCAAGTAACATGAAAAATTGGCGCATTTAATAAGGATTCAAAAATGGTGTAACGCTTGCTAGATTACGTTTTCAATAATTGGTCAAGTTTTTTTTTGTAAATAGTCTCAGTTTTTACACAAAATGTCCATACTTCCTTAAAATGACTTTAGCTTACCTAAAGCTTTGCTAAACTCCGTTTCTAGTTCGATAGAGACGGAGAGAGTCATTTTACGAAGTGTGAGCGAGACAGAGAGTGACGCCACCTTTATCAGTGACACAACCTTTATCATGAAACGGAGATACAATTTACCGATGAGTGCGAAAGAGACAGCAGTAGTTATTGTTCTGTTTTGTAAGCGCAGACGCACACACAATTACAAATCAGTACGTAACGCTGCTTTGTTTACTGCGCATCTTCGTATTCGTTCATGTTGATTCCGTACTTACCATTTTTTGCGTTGTTTTCTGGACTTAATTGCTTGTGATTTGGACTGTTTAATTCCTCTTTCTGGCGACCTGTGCTTTATTCTGGACTGTTGCTGATCCTGTGATTGTGTAGTACTACCATGGCTGTGTACACTGCATTGGAATATGCGAACATGCACCTCGTTTATGGGGAATGCAGATGCAATGCCAATGCAGCCGCTAGACTTTATCGTGAGAGGTACCCGAACAATCGTCACCCACATCATCGAGTTTTTATTAATGTGCACCGTTCACTATCAGAGGGACGATTCCCTAACCAAGTACATGGTGAAGGAAGACATCGTAATCCGTACGAAGACGTCGTACTACAAGCAGTCCAAGAAGACCCAAGTGCTTCTGTACGTGGAATCGAAACAAGCACAGGTGTATCTAAGAGTACCGCCCACCGAATCTTAAAAAAGTGTTCCACCCGTATCATGTACAGCGAGTACAATCATTACTACCACGGGATTACGCTCCCAGAGTTGCGTTTTGCCAAAGGATGCTAGAAAGGCACAGAGAAGACCCTCGATTCTTAGAGAAGATTTTATGAACCGATGAGTCAACATTTAAAAAAGATGGCTACATGAATTTGCACGAGTGGCATGTAGAAAATCCAAATTTGATGAGGCAAGATAAGTCACAGTATCGATTTAAAGTAAACATGTGGACCGGGATACTAAATGGCAAAATAATTGGACCTTTTGAGCTGCCAGAGATTTTGAATGGCGCAGTTTATTTGGATTTTCTTCAAAATACTTTACCAGATTTATTAGAAGACGTGCCACTGAACGTTTACAGGGAAATGTGGTTCCAGCAAGATGGCTACCCAGCGCATTATGCCCGTTTAGTAAGAGAACATCTTGATGAAGAATACCCGCTCAGGTGGATAGGGCGCGGTGGGACAATCTTGTGGCCACCCCGTTCGCCTGATTTAAATCCCCTAGATTTTTTTTACTGGGGAGCGGTAAAAGAGAAAGTGTACTCAAAAACAATAGAGAATTTAGCCGAGCTGCGGGAAAGAATAACGGAAGCCGTTGTCTTTGTAAATAGGGGAAGATTTGCCCGGAAAATAACCAGATCTTTTTTAAGAAGATGTCGTGCTTGCATTGCCGTCGAAGGAAGGCAGTTTGAACATTTATTGTAATAAAAAAAAATTAAATCTGATAGTTTGTTTTTTTTTCTAAGATGAGAAAACTGGTCCTGACTTAAAGTAAAAAGGTTGAGTCACTATCATAACTTTGCTCTTAAATTACGTAAAATTTCGATTTCTTATCTCGCTCACACTTCGTAAAATGACTCTCTCCGTCTCTATCGAATTAGAAACGGAGTTTAGCAAAGCTTTAGGTAAGCTAAAGTCATTTTAAGGAAGTATGGACATTTTGGGTAAAAACCGAAACAATTTACAAAAAAAAAATTGACCAATTATTGAAAACGTAATCTAGCAAGTGTTACACCATTTTTGAATCCTTATTAAATGCGCCAATTTTTCATGTTACTTGCCAAACTAGCGTAGTACATTTTTTTTTCAGTACAGCCCGTTAAAGTTGGGCGAAACAGTAAATTTGAATAATTTGGTTTTGAAAAAGTTTAATTTTCTTCTAAGTAGGAGGAGTTGGCTTTAAATTTTAGGCAAAAATCTACACAAGCATTATTCAAGATTACATAATAATAAAAAAAAATTATAAATTATGGGATTTGTAGCAATTGGAGTTAAAGAACCATTACAGGGATTGATTTTTTTAGTAAATTTTTAAAGTGACCATAAATTTTTAAAAACATGAGATAGATTTTTTTTCGTATTTTTCTGAGAACTGATATAACTTGGTCTATCACCCATTTACGGCTTGACGTCGATTTCTGTGACACCCTGTATATTTGAGCCGTTTGAGGTTGAAACATTAGGTCCATGGGGTCCGAGTACTCATCGTGTATTTCGAGATGTAAGCAAGCGGTTAGTTGACTCTTCACGTGACCAGAGATCTGAGCTTTTCCTCGGACAGAGAATTAGCATTGCTATCCAACGTGGCAATGCTGCCAGCGTTCTGGGCACTTTTCACGTTGACAGCGATAATTTTATTCGCTTCTTCCTCGTAGTCAAACTTTTAAACTAAAAACCACGAGGAATTGTGTTTCCTCGTGGTCTCATACTAGTCGAATGAACTCCCTGTATCTACGTACTCATTTGTAGAATAGTAACATTTATGAATTAGAATTGTTTCAGTTTCTTTTTAAACATATTATTATTAAGATTCTTTATGTGCCGTGGAATTTTATTGAAAATAACTGAAGCCATTCGGTAAATATTTTTACGTAGGAGTGCTGTTTTACTGCGATCAACACAAATAATGTTCGTATCCCTTTTTCATAACCGTGGATCACTGCCACCTCAAAGATGTATAATGTATATATTTTTAGAAGCTTCAATGATTTAAAACATGGCTTACAACTGTCTCTTGAGTGTACATTGCATATAGCACGTACGCATTTTTTTTTGTGTAATGTAAACTTAATTCTTGTCTGTCGAGTTATCCCAGAAGATGACTCCGTATCTTAGAACTGATTTTACGTAGCTATGGTAGGCAATAAGCACGGCGTCACCGTTCACAAATTTGGACAGGTCATAAAGAACAAAGCAAAACTGTTAAGTTTTTTACAATTTTCTTCAACATGCGGTTTACACGTAAACACGTGTATCACTAAACCTAAAAACTTTTGTTTTTTATATATTTTGGCTTCGCACGGTTTGTGCATTTAGCCAGTGTCAAGTTTAGAATAGAAGTTCTAGTTTCTTTAGATTTTAGTCGTTCAAGTTAGGCCCCAATACAATGGCGGTAACTTTATTGGATGCTTCTACGGAGTTTTGTCGACACCATGTACAAACTCTTGTTCTACCGCTGTGTTTTACTTGCCCATACTCGTGCACATTCACTAATATTAATAGAATAAGAAACTACCATTTTTACACTATTAATATTCAATTTAACACAATTATAGGAAAATAAAACAGAGAAGCAACTTAGACGCCATCACGTTCCCGCCAAAACTCACCTAAAAACTTTGAAGTACCCGTTTTTAGGGTTCCGTACCCAAAGGGTAAAAACGGGTCGGTCCCTATTACCAAGAGTCCACTGTCCGTCTGTCTGTCTGTTACCAGGCTGTCTCTCATGAACCTGATCAACCTCGTCCCATGCAACAAACGTGTTTTTCTTGCCGTTTTTGCGATAATGGTACGGAACCCTTCGTGCGCGAGTCCGACTCGCACTTGGCTTCGTTTTTTTTTGTAACTGACTTACCGTTGTGACTAATATTAACTTGTAGTTGGTGCCGTTGTCACTGACTAGAATGCATTATACACGTCTAAGTTAATTTTTAATATATTCGACTACAGCCAATCTATAGTGTGTTTTAGCGTGTCATTGATGTCTTGTTCATAATTGTAGGACCCATCTTTTTTTATCATTGTTGTAAAATCATCAGCAAATTTAGATTAATTTATATACACCAGAAATAGTGGCGGACCCAACATGCTGCCTTGAGGTACACCGTACTTCACCGTTCTAGGTTTTGACCAATATTTAATTTCACTCTTGGTTTTAATATTTATATTTGTTATTCCTATGCATTGTAACATCATCACATTTTTTCCTGAACGAGGTTGACTGAGTTGTATAATATCTAAGTTTTACCTGCTTTGGAATTGAAATGGAGGGCCAATCAATCAATCTAGCAATTGCCACCAACTATAGTCAGGGCAATAAGAGCAGTGGTGGCCTAGTGGTACCGGCCGCGACTTACAAGTTGTAGGTCGTGGGTTCGAACCCAGGCAGGCGCTTTACTTTGTGTAAATTATTTCATCACCACTGCTCTCAAAAACGGTGAAGGAAAACATCGTGAGGAAACCGCCATGTCGTAGAACCAAAAATTCGATTACATGTGACATCCACCAACCCGCACTGGGCCCGAGTGGTGGATTACGGCCCATCCCCTGTCACAGAGAGGAGGCCTGTGTCCCAGCAGTGGGAACATTAATAGGCTGATGATGTGATGTGATAGTCAGGGCTTATGTTGAAATAAAACTTATGAATCAATTTCACAACCGTATCATATTACATTAAAAAGGGGTTAAAGAGCCACTACAGGCTGCCTTCCCAGGTTCTCAATCGGTTGCGTACCTAGGCAGTCTGCTCAAATACCATTTGGATACGGTGTCCCTGTGCAGAATAAGACTCACATGCTAGATCAAGTGTCCATACACCTGCAGGATGAACTGACGCTGGCATTGTCGTGGCCAACATACAGGGCCCAAAATTTTAAAAGTGTTTCATCGACTCGAAGACAAGATGAAACCCAGTATGGGTAGACCCCTTATTGTGTAATAGGCACCTAAGTGACACCTTGTTGATACAGATTGAGCCATTACTTTAGGATAGCACATTACGTATGCAACACGTAATCTTGACGTCAAATTCGCAATACTTGTTGACGCATGAGTAGATTAAGCAATTGGTCTCCCTAGGGCGACACTTTCGACTTGGGTGGTAAAATATGCAGTAAATATGACTTAGTTTTCCTCATTGGTTATTAAAAGCTTCTTTAGCGTTCATAGAAAATACCGAGGAGTGTGTTTTTGCTTCAATAAAGCCTTTTTGGTGGTCATCAAATACTAATTATTTTATTTCACACTAGCTTTCATTCATCCTCTTAACATGGCTAAACCATAATAGCATATTCTTTTTAAATTTTTGTCATTACATCTTCTTTTAAACCACAATGTTGTCTTATTACATAATTCCTCATTCTATGATTTATAGTTACACCTCACGTACTTCGCAAGGAACGAATTTTTACTGCATTAATCCTACTTTCATCCTTTTATGTCTTTTTTTCCGTTTTTACCTCAATAAATCCTGTTTGGTGGTCATCAAATAGGGAGCTTATTCTGCAGAAACAACTTCAGCTCCTCCATTGAGTACAAAGCCCAAATCGCGGCCAAAACACTGGGCATCCTAAATAGAGTGAAGCGATACTTTACGCCTGGACAGCTTTTAACCCTATACAAAGCGCAAGTCCGATCCTGCATGGAGTATTGCAGCCACCTTTGGGATGGTTCAGCTAAGTATCAGCTTGCCGCGCTTGACTCAGTGGAACGCAGAGCCAAGAGGCTCATTGGCGACGTTGAACTGGTGGACGCCAAGCTTCACAGCTTGGCTCATCGCCGCAAAGTTGTCTGCTTGTCGGTCTTCTACAGACTGTACTTCGGTGAGTGTGCTCAAGAATTCCACGACCTCATCCCACCAGCCCCCTTCTACCATCAGACATCTAGACGCACTGCAAGTTATCATCCTTACCTTGTTGCCATTCCAACAATTCGAACCAAGCGCTTCCAAACATCCTTTATAATGCGCACAGCGAATGAATGGAACTCACTACCTGCGTCTGTGTTTCCGAACGCATTCAACCCGAATCTCTTCAAAGTTAAGTGAACAGGCTTCTTCTGGGTAAGCTCACTCCATCGTAGACTCTGTCTCTGTCACCTATGACCTAGACTAGAGTCAAGAGCAAACCCATTACAAACAAATAAAAAAAATAAAAAACAGATTGATTATTTTTTCAGTGATGTTGCTTTAATTTCAGTAATATAATTCTTCTAATTGAACAGCTATTCCAGAGATTGTGTAATCTCTGGAATAGCTGTTATATGTTTATATCTTAGTAATGTGTATTACTAAGATATAAACATACAAGTTTGCCTCTTTATAATAAGATAAACCTGGGCACTGGAGAACCGTCAGAAACTAGGTGAGCGATTCGAATTGGTCCAATGGTCGTCATCAAAACACATGAAGGTGGTTTTATAAGAGATGCCTTCAAACCTCTGTGCAATGCCTGTTAGGCTGCATAAATGGAAAACTAAAATATAGGTACAACTAGCGGGACTAGACAAGTGTTATTAACCGGAAGGATTGGCTTTTCTTTAAAGTTCACACATGTGGTTATTATACCATGCTATCTTAATGGAGTGGCTGAATAGCATATGTAATATTAAGCATCTAGTTTCCTAAACCATTCCATGAATCAGATGTTCACAGGGGTTTTGACCCCTGATATAATCTCTAAGTCATCTGTTATGACGGTTCGCAAAGAGTTGGGATATTGATCTTATTATTTGTTGATTTCATTTAGTGAAGTTCTCTTACCTTTACGGTACAGAAAATACTTAGTGAACAACGCTGTCAAATTATCACACTACCCACATCATTGTCATAATATTTTGATAACTAACAGTGAAGTTATATTTTAAAAACAAATTGACAGCTTCACAAAAAGGTGTTTATATGTAAAAATACAATATTGACAGTCATGATTATTTCAGCCTTTTTTTAATGTAAAAGATTAGGTTTATACATACAATTAGGTGTGCTGAAGATGTTTTTCACTTTGTAGTGTTTTTTTTTATTGGGAAGCCGGTTGGATGTTTTTATAAAAAAGTTTATTTTTTTTACTTTTTAGTTGTGGCACCTAGTAAGTAAGTTCTATAGAAATTTACAATAAACTGTACATCATTAATGTTGTCAAAGTCAATTAAATACGCATTATTAAGGATAACGCACAAATTGCTCGCCCGATCTTGATCATCATCATCATCAAAACCGCTTTACCTAATAAAAAAATCTGAGGTACATCATAAAAAATACAGTCGAATTGAGAACCTCCTGCTTTTTTGAAGTCAGTTAAAAAAATAAATGAAGGAGCAGCCATAGCGTAACATAGAGTGGTTATGAACATAAAATAATATCACGCCTGTATCCTTGAAGGGATATGAAGAGGAAATAAGTGAGAATAATTTAAAAAATACTTTTATATAGAAAACAGACAACCAGCTGATCCGGTGAACCGCGAAGAAGTGAAGACTTGTGTGCTTATAGTAGCAATGAGTGCATCTAGCCAGAGTGATATCCGTATGATGTCTAGGTCAAGTACCATTTAAAATAATACAATGGTTGTCTACCTTAAGGTTACACTAGTCGATTATTCTTCCATACAAACGTAGTCTGGCGATTACTCCACTGTTTGGCGATGTACGTTCAAAATAAAAACTGATATCATTATCTAGCCCTGTATGGAAACAAAAAAGTAAAATATTTGAAAGTTATGAGTGTCGAAAGTTCCAAATTTTAACACAAATTTTTGGGCGGAAATAAGTACCATAAGAAGAAGGAAAATTGCAAAACGGCCTCCATACAGGGATAGATTAGTAGTTTAACAATGCAAATAATTTTATTTTGAAATTGTACATGTAGTCGTTTTTTCATGGTATTTAGACTCCCAAAGGTCTGTTTACAAAATTTTGCTCATTTTCTTCCTAAATCATCACTTCGCTACAAACTTGCAAAAATGCCAATTCTTACTGCTCGTCAGATCTAGCTTCTTACTGCTCGTCACAGTATCTATATCATTCCCACGTGTTGTCGGATGAAATAGCAGGCATTTAACCCCGCGCACAAAATAGTTCGTGCCGTTGACTAGTGCAACCTTAAGTATCGTTGAAATAATACAATAGTATCGTTGACCCTTACTAATAATACGTAATCGAGCTAATAATTGCATAATTGCTAGTGTTGATGTGTCTGTCCATCCAATTGTGTTGTTATTTTTCGGTTTTATAACAAATAATAAAAAGATGTTAAACCAGCAAGTACAGGGTGTCTGGTGGCAGATTTATATTTTGAAATTCGAATATTTCAAAAAGTAATAAACGGTGTGGGAGGAGAATGGTGTCGTTGGAATCAGTGATAATGCGGATTTCTCAGTCACGATGTCGCAGTGGTCGAGTAGGCATCGCGCGTTCGCCATCGAGGCATTTTTCAAGAGTAACGATTCGTTCATAATTGGTCAATTGGTCGTCGACAATTTTGTTCACACTTCGATATTCGGGCCGAGTGTGAATTTATTTCGTCCCTGGGTGCAGAAGTTCCGCACAACTGCTTCGGCTATGAACAATCCACGGCCAAAGAAAAAAATCTAGAAATCAGCACAATTGAACCAAGTTTATTGCAGCGTGTGGCGCAGAATACGAGGCTCCGTAGTAATCTGTGGCTCCGTTTCGAACAGTGTGTACAACTCGATGGAAAACATTTGGACGACATAATCTTCAAAAAATTAAATCCGCATTATTATTCTGTCGTTCAATATTTTAATTAAAACGATATGTCAAATAGTAATTTTTTTTATTTAACTTTGAAAATATAAATCTGCCGCCAGACACCCTGTAGTAGAGTAGCATAAAAGGCATTCTCTTTTCCCGAATTAACACCGGTAATTAAATAAAATAATAAGTAAAAATTTCCAAAATCACCGTTCTTTTTTTTCATGTTTTTTAAACTACATATTTTATCTAGTAGTAGTCACGTTTCGATCAACAATATATCGAGCAAGTAATAATGACACGATATCTTGCAAAAATACACCGATTCAAACAGTAAATCTTCCATAACTTTTGAACGACTGAACCGATTTTCACCAAACAGCTAAGAACACTCTGGATAAAATCATCCTTCAAACAAAAAATAAATTGATTAAAATTGGTTCATCCGTTTATGTGCTTGAACCTTTACTGTCTTGTTATTTGAAGGTCTAGTGGTATAAGTGCTACTGTTGGGCACCTACTGGCCTGGGTACGATCTCTAAGACGGGATAAGTGATATCAAGGTTTTCCATTTGGAATTTTTGGTAGCAGCCCGGAGCCTGGTTTTGTGACTAGATTTATTTATATATACTATTATACTCTAACATTATAAAGAGGAAAGATTTGTATTTTTGCATGTAACGAATAAACTTAGAAACTACTGGACCGTATTCAAAAATTCTTTCACCGTTGGGAAGCTACACTAACCCCGGGTGACATAGGCTACTTTTTATCCCTGTATTCTCACTGGAACTGGAACTACGCGGTTGAGACCGCGAGGCGTTAGCTAGTTTATTTATATAACATGGAAGACTTACTGGTAAAAACAAACTGACACAGTTAACTTGACATACAGCCAATTACAAGTCTTCACTTATAAAATTCTAACTTCTGTCAGCGGCTTCGCCGGGTGAAAAGTGTTTTTATCCCAGGGTAAGAAATACAAATACAAAAAATACAAAATAGTTTATTGTTTCATAAGTTTACAAAAAGAAACGTTTTGTGTTTGGAGCTTCCCTTTAAGCAAGTAATGCCTGTGTTTGGAAGCTCCGCTCTTCCATAGCAAAGCAATATATTACACTACATTCGACAAACTGCCTGACCTTTGTACTAGTTAGAAACTGTACTACTGTGAGCCAGTTTTATGCTTCTCTGTGCACAACTGTGTAGTAATAATATAAATCCATGCATAAATTCAATATTTATAAATTCAATAATAGTATAAATTCGTTTCATTAATATTTCACATATAATTAATTAATTCTACACTCATTTGACATGCATTACATTTTTGTTTTTTTTCTCAATTGATTAATATTATTAATTTGATTGGACATGCATAATTTTTTTTTGACATTGAATTGGTACAATTACCAATTAAGTGTCAAATAAAAATAATAAGTAAAATTGTTTTGTTACGAAATCTATATTAATACATAGATTTCATAACAATACATTTTATTTTATATTGCCATTTGCACAATTTTATATTGGTATGTCTCTGCCTAAACCTTTGTGGAATACAAGCGTGAAGTTCTGTCATGTAATTTTTGTCAAAATGGGCAGTTACCAATGTGTTAATATACGTCAAAAAAAGCCAATGTACTCATGTATGTACAAGAAGTAATACGTAAACTATTACATGAACGCTCCTCTGACACGACGCTTGTAATTACTCAATCGCTGGCATTTGAAGATGCGCAAGCGCAAGCAAAGGTCGTCGGTTCAGTACTTTGTCGGTTACTGACCCACAAGTTTTGGAGCTATTTACATAACATCATACCTTTATTTCCCGAAGAGAGTTAGTCAGAGCTGTACCTTTTTTTGTGTTATCGGAAGGAAACAGGCATTGGGCAAAACGGCAGTGTGGAATTTTTACCTCAATAAAACTACCCGGCAGATTGCCATCAGCACAAGAAAGTGACCCCGTGACCTTTAAAAAAGCCACCCCGGCAACCCCTCTGTTCAGCGCCTGTTCAGGCAAGCTCCTGGGGAGACTTATGTCCACTACAGTCATATATTCGGTACGTAAACGGGGTGACCCAGTGGTATCGGCCGCGACTTACAAGTTGTAGGTCGTGGGTTCGAACCCAGGCAGGCGCTTTACTTTGTGTAAATTATTTCATCACCACTGCTCTCAAAAACGGTGAAGGAAAACATCGTGAGGAAACCGGCATGTCCTAGAACCAAAAATTCGAAGACATGTGACATCTACCAACCCGCACTGGGCCTGCGTGGTGGATTACGGCCCATCCCCTCTCACAGAGAGGAGGCCTGTGTCCCAGCAGTGGGAACATTAAAAGGCTGATGATGATGATGATGATGAAACGGGGTGAACCCAAAGCCATTAACCTGGCACATATCCCGACTCCGGGCTGCTACAATAGGGAACATTACTGCCAATTGCTCCCGCCAGATGGCGCTTGTCGGCTTGGCGTAAACAAAAAGATAACAACATGGCGTCTACTACTGTTTGTGGTTACCGAACTATCTTTTAATGTTTTTTTTAAGATAACTTGTGTTCAAAAACCAAATAAAATTAGGGAAGTTAGTTAGCTCCATTTTACTTCCACTATTAGTTTTATATTTTGTATGCATATACTGCAAAATTTTGTCGCTCGACTTTGACAGTTTGGTTTGTTTACTCTGATTCCTGTGGCGCCATCTGAGCTCAGCTTTGCGGATAGTTCCCTATTACATAAACTCCAGACGGAAAAGCCTAATAACACTTTCTCAAACCCAAGAATCGAACCCAAGACCTCATTGGCCTTACTTCAGAGCTCAGCCGTAGCGCTTGATGAAAATTCGTCAATACCAAACCAGCAATGTATATTAAACTTGGAAATTTCGAGGGCTTCTTTGTTCAAGTTATGTAATTGAATATAGTTTCGTGATTAGTTATTGACAATTGAGCTTGGAGACATTGTTTACCTAAAGTACATACTTAAAAGTTTATATCCATAATTCATTTAAGTCTGCGTAACTCAGCAGCTATGTAGGTTACTGTAACTTATTTGCATGGACATTGCTTTCGTCTTCAGTTAGGTCTTTCCTAGTGAGTGTTAGTTTGGGTAAGCGGAACTTAAGGTGAAAGTAGGAAGGACACTTTGGAAAGGTGAAAACAGGAATTATTTTAGACATCCTTTAAGAGATACTAATTTTTTTTTTTTTTTTTTTTTTTTTTTTTTTTTTTTTTTTATTAAAAAAAAATAATTAAGACGATAATTCCAATACGGAAATCGAAGGGTGACTTAGGAACGAATTAATTGGCACAATCTCATAAGATACGAAATTATTAAATAGATATATCAGCAACGTCAACATAGCGTCGTTCTTTATATAAAATATTTATTTTTACATGTTTATAACATTCTACAATTGGCAATTTTACATTTAACATTGTTTTATACTTTGCTGTCATTTTTATAATTTTTGGACCGTTTTAATTATTAATTTTATATTGGGTTTTTATCTATTTATAATTTAATGTATGTATTACTATGGACTGGAGTTATGTCTGAAAAAAAAATTAGTTTAATTTAACATCATAGATCAGCATTGCATCATCCATCTTTTCATCAAAATTATTAATAACCGAATGCCTTAACAGATATGCTCTTTCGAGAGACAGCACCAAGAGTCTTCGAATAGCAAGAGGCAGAATAGCAAAACTGCAGTATTATCTATCAGCCTACAATGTCTATGTGAGAAAGAGTGGGTCGAATTCTACTTCTACCACCCACGCAGGCCGACTGTTTTTTTTCGATTCCTTTTTGTTTTAGGATATTCCGCCTTTTTCGAGATGTTTTGTGTAAATTAATTATCATCATCATCAGCCTTGTGACTGAATGGTCCACCACACGGGCCCAGTGTGGTTTGGTAGATGTCACATGTCGTTGAATTTTTGGTTCTAGGACATGCCGGTTTTATTCACGGTGTTTTCCTTCACCGTTTTGAGAGCAGTGGTGATGAAATAACTTACACAAAGTAAAGCGCCTGTCCAGGTTCTAACCCACGACCTACAACTTGTAAATCACATCACATCATCAGCCTATTAATGTTCCCACTGCTAGGGCACAGGCCTCCTCTCTGTGAGAGGGCATTTGTCGTAATCCACCACGTGGGCCCAGTGCGGGTTGGTAGATGTCACATGTATGCGAATTTTTGGTTCTAGGACCTACCGGATGCCTCAAGGTGTTTATTCACCGTTTTGAGAGCAGTGGTGATAAAATAATTTAAACAAAGAAAAGCGCCTGTCCAGGTTCAAACCCACGACCTACAACTTGTAAATAATGCACACAAATTGAAGTGACGGCATGGGTTTGAACCCAAGATCCTGAACTCTTAGGTTAATCATCCATTGGACCACCACAGATCTGAGACAAAAAGGTTAACAGGAAACCTTAGGTATAAAACGATAAAACGTCCATTATCACATTGCGGTAAACACTCCTAGAATCAATAAAAACTAAAATATTTAGGTAAACGACTTCTTGCATCACTCCTAAATTTAGTCACCAGCCGGTTGTCACTACTATTATCTAATTTGTGATCAAGGCTAAGAAAATGAGGTAATTCTTAGTTATACATTTCTATATTAATTAGTTTGTTAAATTCCTTATTGGTAACGACAAAATCTGCTCTATTAGTTACAGGATATGATGTCACTTTGTTTAATGTTAATCGTATTTTAAAGCTCATAAAAATCAATTCAGGAAAATAATTAGTTCAAGTGCGTAGGTACACATACGATGTGTTACAATATATTTGAATATATACTATGCTTAATTGCTGATGCTTCACAAGTTAATATAATTATATTATAAACTAGCTTTGCCCGCGGCTTTGCTCCAGTTAACTGACTACCTACTCTACCCAATTTACCTACCAACCAATTATTTTGTGGGGTCATCTTTCTTTCGCGGCGAATCTTAACACCGCCCTTCAGAAAATGACTTCAAATGCACAACGCCATCTATCGAATATCGAGTTCAACTATCCGAGTATCTGAATTGCGTGTTGTGATGATTTTACTTCTTGAACACTTTAAATTCATCTAACTTTTGATAGAGTGAACCGATTGCGATGAAACAAAAACTAAGTAATACTTCAAGCTACGCACAATAAATATTTTCTATATATATATAAGTTATCCACATTGGTTTCGTACATTTTACGAGATGCGTGCACAAATAAACAGGCCAAAATTCTAAAAATGCTGGAAATGGTTTTAACAAACTGGCAATTTTTTTTTTTGGAAATAATCTTGATGTACAAAAACGACTTTACTACAGATTTATTATATGTATTGATGATGATATTGATATTGATGATAGTAATAATTTATAAAATACTGGTTGTTTAATACGGGCCAATTGTTCTCTAAAACAAGATTGTCTAGATAATTAAGAAATCTGATTTAACCAATTCTTATAGGTTTGTAGCAGTTGTATCAACATAACAAACGAAATAAAAGCATTTCACTAAGATATCAGCCGATAGAAATGTAACAATAATAACTATCACGAAGAAAAAAAAACGTTGACATGTTTAATTTAACTAATTCTAATTAATTATCGACATTACTGTTATTCTGGGGTTATTTTGGGGTGGTATGGGATCTACCTTCTAGTGGTCCACCCCGGGCAACGGCACCACGGGCTTGCCTGTGGTACGGCTGAAAGATCCCACTTAAGCGGTGGTAGGCTCCGCAAGGGGCCGCCTGGCTCGCGACCACCATCCCACCGGAGTCCGGCGCCAAGCAGCTTGCTGTATTCCGTCGGTGTGTGGGAGTGCCAGTGCCTTTGGGGGAGAAGGAGGTTGTCAGTTGCGCTGTTCAGAACCGGTCGTGGTCTCTGAGAATAACTTGCCGGGTAGCTCATTCTTGAGGGTAGCGGGATCCGAAGCACGGTGCCAGCCGTTGGCCGACCGCAGACAGTAGGGGGCCCAAGTAGCACGCCAGCCACGTGCCAAAGGCTGCCCCGCCAATTCGCGAAAAATCCCGGTATGCGCCACCGTGCCAGCTGGCGACTGGATGGGAGGACCCGGCGGCCATATCCGGGGGGGTTCGGGCGTCCCCGCAGTCTCCAAATGAGTTCCTCATAGGTTGAGTTAGTTTTAGTGGTCCACTTGGTTATCTGAGCAGCGCCTCGACAGTTCAACTTTTTCCCCAGCAACTCTAACAATATCAATGACCAAAGCAAAGAAGAGAAATAAGGTTAAACAACGGCTGCACTTCCTCCCACTTAAAGTGCACCTCATTAACATCAGGGGGTTGCACTCCAACCTTGATCCGGTCCACCACCACCTAGAGACCGAGAAGCCGCACCTGTTCTTCCTAACGGAGACGAAGATAACAACTCCGTCGGACGTGGCGTACCTCAACTACCCGGGTTACTCTCTTGAACACAAGTTCAAGAAGCAAGCTGGGGTCTGTGTGTACGTCCGCGATGACATCTGTTGTCGTCGTCTCCGTTGCTTTGAGAAATCGGGTTTTTCTGCCATATGGCTACTTGTGGACACAGGCGTGGAGAAATCTATATACGTCGGCGTATACCGATCCCATAGCGGTGACCAGGAGTCAACAGCTCTCTTTAATAGCCTTGTAGAGTCGTCTGATGTAGCCCAGCAACGATACCCAACAGCGAAGCTTGTTTTTATGGGGGACTTCAACGCCCATCATAAGGAGTGGCTGTTCCCGTACCAGAAAACCGACCATGCCAGGTTGGAGGCGCGCAAGTTTGCTTTAACGCTAGATCTTACCCAGCTGGTGAATGTGGCAACGCGGGTACCGGATGTAGACGGCCATACACCCAATTTTTTGGACCTTCTGCTGACAACTGATCCGGGCAGTCATTCAGTGTCGGTCTCAGCCCCGCTGGGAACGTCTGACCACTGTCTGGTGAAATCCGTTTCGACCTGCTCTCCTCCAGATGAGAGTCCTAGAGGCACGAGGCGAGTATGGCGATACGAGTCAGCAGACTGGGATGAGATGCGGCACTTTTTTGCGTCCTATCCTTGGCGGCATGTGTGCTTCTCCTCGGGTGACCCCTCGTGCTGTGCTGACGTGGTTGCGGACGTGATTCGGCAGGGAATGGAGTATTTTATTCCATTCTCCGACATCCCGCTCGGTTACAAAGCCCGGCCTTGGTATAATGCAGAATGCGCCCACGCTGAGGCCTGAAAAGAGTCTGCCTACCAAGCCTGGGTCAAGGCCCGCGACCGCAAAATTAGAGCGCGTAGGGTTCTCGCGAGGAAAAGAGCCTTTAATTCTGCCGCCAAGCTCTGCAAGCGGGTTCTGCGTCGGGCACGTTTTGACCATATTGGACGTATCGGGGCCAAGCTGGCATCGCACCCCCCGGGTAGTAAACAGTTTTGGTCCTTGTCTAAAGCGGTTGAAACTAATTTCTGTCGACCCACTTTACCTCCAATGCTGAAACCTGATGGGTCGCTGGCTCACTCTGCAAGTGAGAAAGCAAATTTATTTGCATCTCTCTTTGCAAGCAATTCACGTCTGGATGCTGGCTCTAAGCAACCACCTAATATACCTCAATGTGACTCTTCGATGCCGGAGTTCGCAGTTCACACTAAAGAGGTTCGGAGAGTACTGTGCAGCCTAGACGTGAACAAGGCCAGCGGGCCTGACGGCATTCCAGCGAGAGTATTGAGGCAGTGTGCGCCTGAACTGTCTCCTGTATTGACACGCTTGTTCCGCCTCTCTCTTAAAAAAAGAAAGGTGCCGAAATCCTGGAAGCTTGCAAATGTACAACCAGTACACAAAAAGGGCGACCGTGCAGACCCTGCCCACTACCGTCCGATAGCCATTACCTCCATACTACGTAAGATTATGGAAAGGGTACTGAACAGTAAGTTGCTGACCTACCTTGAAGACAATGAGCTCCTCAGTGACCGTCAATATGGCTTTCGCCGGGGACGGTCAACTGGAGATCTTCTTGTGTTTGTCACGCACTGCTGGGGCGAAGCCATCGAGAATCACGGCGAAGCATTTGCCGTATCGCTCGATATCTCTAAGGCCTTTGACAGGGTCTGGCACGCTAGTCTACTCAGCAAGCTTCCTGCTTATGGCATCCCAGCCGGTTTTTGTAGCTGGATATCAGACTTCCTCAGTGAACGGTCGATCCAAGTAGTCGTTGACGGCTGCTCCTCTGACCTTAAGGCTATTAATGCCGGTGTTCCTCAGGGGTCTGTTCTCTCTGCAACTCTTTTCCTGCTGCACATCAATGACCTACTTCTGCCTGGTATTGTTGGGTACGCAGATGACAGTACTGTTTCCGAGAGATACTTCTCCAGCGCAAGAACCGGCGGGGATGAAGTTCGTTCCTTGAGAGAGGCTATGGTGGAGCGTACTGATTTGACCTTAAGTCTTGTCTCCCGTTGGGGTGATGACAATCTGGTCTCTTTTAACGCCACCCAAGTCCGATCCTGCATGGAGTATTGCAGCCACCTCTGGGATTGCTCAGCTAAATATCAGCTTGCCGCGCTTGACTCGGTGGAACGCAGAGCCAAGAGACTAATTGGCGATGTCAAACTGGTGGATGCCAAGCTTCACAGCTTAGCTCATCGCCGTAAGGTTGCCTGCTTGTCGGTCTTCTACAGACTGTATTTTGGCGAGTGTGCTCATGAACTCCACGACCTCATCCCACCGGCCCCCTTCTACCATCGGACATCTAGACGCACTGCAAGTTACCATCCTCACCTAGTTGCTATTCCACCAATTCGCACCAAGCGCTTCCAAACATCCTTCATAATGCGCACTGCAAAAGAGTGGAACTCACTGCCTGCGTCTGTGTTTCCGAACGCATACAACCAGAATCTCTTCAAACTTAGAGTGAACAGGCTTCTTCTGGGTAAGCTCACTCCATCGTCGACTTTGTCTCTGTCACCTCTGACCTAGACTAGAGTCAAGAGCAAACCCATCTCGAATAAAAAAAAAAAAAAAAACTTATTATTATTTGACATTCAGGTATTACAATTTTTTTTTATTATAATGTTTTCTTATTTTTTTTGTATTTCGTATTCGTATCGCATGCCAATTAATTTTTATTATATCTTATCTTATCTTATCTTATGTAGAAATAACTCGGACACTTCGACCCATTGGGATCTATTGTGGTCCCCGGTTAACGGTTTTTAATGAGATTGGGGAGGAGTAAGTTATCTAAACTTTCTCCTCCCCAATCTCATTAAAAACCGTTTTCATGAGTTTCACAACGAGATTAGGAGATATGAGCCTGTAGTCATCTGGTTTTGGATACCCAATCCCTAGGAGACTCATTCGCTTACCAGCCAGTGCATCGCATGTGCACAGTAGGTGCTCTATGCGTTCCGTATGTTCCCCACACAACCTGCACATGGGTGTCGCGGTTAGACCCATCTTCATGAGCATGTCGTTGGTTCCAAAGTGCCCAGTAAAGGCCCCAAGCAGGTAGCGGATTTGCACCCTGCTCATGTTCCAAATACTTTTAAATTTTTATTATATACTTTTCATATTCTTAATCTATTCTTAATATATTAAGCTATGTATGCTCGGCTATGTAAAAGATGTGGTTGCCTATAATTGAGTGCACACTCAATTACAGGATAATGATGATTTGTACCTATTTTTGTATTTTGTGTAATGTTATGATTTTTTAAGACTCATTGGTGATATTTAAATAAATAAATAAGTAAAAAGAAATCTCTGAAAGTACTATCATTCGATTACGAAAATACTTTATGGAAAGTCTGACTGATTATTAGTGAACTATGCTATAATATTGCTTAGTGTCATGGACTTTTCATGGTTTCGGACTGTTGCAATTTTATTTATTTTAGTTTCTATAACAACAAATATTAAAAACAGAATAAAATGTGTTAAGTGTGCACTAGTCAACGGCACGAACTATTTTGTGCGCGGGGTTAAAATGCATTTTATATCAAGCGACAACATGTGCGGCAGAGATAGATGCTGTGATGAGCAGTAGGAAGCTAGTTCGCGTACGAATACACACTTTTGGAAATTTGTAGCGAAATGGATAATGATTTAGGACGAAACCGAGCGCGCGAAATTTTATAAACAGACCTTTGGCAGTCTAGATATCATGAAAAACGACTAAATCTATCTGTTCAAAATAAAATTATGTGCATTGTTGAACTATTAATCTATCCCTTTATGGAGGCCGTTTTGCAATTTTCCGTCTTTTTATGGTATTTATTTGCGCCCAAAAATGCGTTAAAATTAGTGTCGAAATGTGGAACTTTCGACGCTGTGGAACTTTCAAAGATTTTCTTTTTTTACTTTTTCGATTCCATACAGGGCTAGATACAGGGCTAGATAATGATGAGTCAAATTGATAATACTTTTTATTTTGAACGTACATCGTCAAACAGTGGAATAATCCCTAGACTACGTTTGTATGGAAGAATTTTCGACTAGTGTACCCATAAGTGCGGCTCTCATATAACAAACGTGGTTTTTTGCCGTCATTGCGATAACCGAGCGTCCGCGAGTCCGACTTGCAATTACCGGTTTTTTACCCAGGGAATTTGCAGAATATTTTCCTTATTTTGTAAGAAAAATATTCCACATACTCTTGGACATCCCTTGGTACATCTGCCAAACTTAAAATTATGAAATTATGGCAATAACAAAAAAAATCTTAGTCAAACATAGAACCTCCTTTTTGGGAGGTTGTTTAAAATGGCAATCAGTGACCTCTTCGTCCATTCATTTCTCAGTCCCAAAATATGTCCCTGATTTAATATAGTCTACCCATATACCGTTGTATATGATACACAATCAGAAGGAAGTGCGCGCACGCACCGACTCTGCACAATTTCGTGCGCCAGCCTTCATGAATATTAACGAAGGAGTACCGTTTTATAGCAACTTATTGGGATCGCATTGAGTTATTACCATTGGCTATGGTTTCTTGTGAAGAAAGGTAACGTATGCTAATGTGGAGGATGAGTTGAATAATTTTATTTATTAGTATTGTCTGTCAGTTTCAGGTTATATTGGAGATCCAGGAACCCAGTGAGTTAAGCATGGTCATCTTTTAGTCACATATGTCTGTCAGGTTGAGGTTATATTGGAGATCCAGGAACCCAGTGAGTTAAGCATGGTCATCTTTTAGTCGCATATATCTCGAATCTTTTAGTCACGTATGTCTGTCAGGTTGTGGTTATATTGGAGATCCAGGAACCCAGTGAGTTAAGCATGGTCATCTTTTAGTCACATATGTCTCGAATAATCAGTAGAATTTCAACACGATTCGGTCTTACTCATACGGTCCATTCAACTAACAACCAACCTACTCGTATAAAAAAAAAACCAATTGTTTTATAAGAAATTTACCAGTAATATCTACGGTCGAACAGGATAGAGATCAGTGGTGGCCCAGTGGTATCGGCCGCGACTTACAAGTTGTAGGTCGTGGGTTCGAGCCCTGACGCATTACTTTGTGTAAATTATTTCATCACCATTGCTCTCAAAACGGTGAAGGAAAACATCGTGAAGAAACCGGCATGCCCTAGAACCAATAATTCAAAGACATGTGACATCCACCAACCCGAACTAGGCCCGCGTGGTGGCTAACGGTCCATTCCCTCTCACAGAGAGGAGCCTGTGTCCCACCAGTGGGAACATTAATAGGCTGATGATGTATGTATGATGAACAGGATCGTAATTCAGTTTTTCTCTGGTCTTATAATAAGCTAGTGGTCTGAATGTAGGTCATGCTACAAGAGTAATCCTCTTTCAACAGGGTGCCACTAATAGAGACTCTCTATTTTTAAAAGAAGTCAAATTTGAATGAGTTTATTCTCTCTGGTCTTAAAAACCACACAGTTGTCACAGTTAATTAAACTGTCACCTAGACATTAAAAATGCAATGTTACTGAGGCACGATTTACAAAATTCTTGAGGTTATCCAATTTCTTTTGTTACTGGTTTCAGATAGTACCCTATTCTTAAAACGTTTCACAAAATTCATTTGTTTATCATCAAGAGTTGAGTACTATAATTTTAGATGGTGATTGTAAGTTTAGGCATTTTGTCGTTAGCCGGCTTTGCCTTCCGCATACTGCACATAGCTGCGCCGGCGCAATGAGGCAAACATCGCGTTGACAACGGCAAAGACTATGCTATTTGTATTTAGTTTATGTTTTTAATGTCGAGTAGGTAGAATTGGTCGTTTTTTAAAGGTAGATAGTTTGAAATTGGTAAATTGTGACATGAGTTTTTAATTGCCATGAGTAGGTTATTGCTAGTTAATTAGAGAAAATTAAAATAGTTAGATTAATGTTACTGAAAAGTTGAAAGTTTCACCAACTTTATGTTATGTAATTTGATAAGCAGGGGATCTAAATTTATGATGATGTGTATTATTTCAGCTGAAAGACGTCCATTGCTGGTCTTAGACCACCCTCAAACGTCATAATTGCGGCCGGTCTTGTGCTTCTTGCATCCAACGGACTACCCTCTCCGGTCATCGGTCACCACTTCAAACCTTTCAGCCCCAACGGCCATACGCTCTGCGAGGAAAGTCCGCTACCCACTGCCACTTAAGTCAGTCAATTCTACGGCCTATGTCGTTTACCACTAACATAATACTGTAACCAGACACACCCAATTTTATTCAATGCACAAAGTCCAATATATAATTGCTACATAAATATTGCAGCCGGTAAAAATCACATCACACATCACATCATCAGCCTATTAATGTTCCCACAGCTGGGACACAGGCCTCCACTCTGTGAGAGGGAATGGGCCGTAATCCACCACGCGGGCCCAGTGCAGGTTGGTGGATGTTACAAGTCTTCAAATTTTTGGTTGATGCAATAATTTACATAAAGTAAAGCACCTGCCTGGGCTCGAACCCACGACCTACGACAAAAATACAACAACTTGTTGTAAAAATACTACAAGCTAATATAAATAAAGTGTCACATCTGCATACTTTTATCATCGTTGCGCCTGCGCCGTGAAACCAGCAGGCCTTCGCGCCGGGCGCGGACGGTCGACGACTTGCTACTTACATCCTTGTCCTAAATGTACACACTTATCGCATGCGTGATCTTATCGAGAGTTCCATAATAGTAGTTTTTTAAGGATGAAAAGGAAATTGAGATAGAAATGGGTATGACAGACTATGGGTCGAAAGACTCTGGTGGAGCTACGATTTTCGGAAAGAGGCAGTTGCCGAGAATTGAGATGAATGGCGTGCGATTGGAGAGGCTTAGCCTACAGTAGCCAACTGTTAGTTATACCAACAGTGGGCTACTGTAAGCTTAGGTTCTCTCAGAAACTGTTTGATACTTTGCATGTAACGTTTGGTACGAGTAGATACTCAACTCTCACTCTAACACTAGCGTGCCAAAGAGAAATCTTTGTATTTCGAAATTTGGAACTAAATTGGGGCGAGTGCGAATAAATCAAAATCATTTTTTTTAATTATTTTATCCAATGGAGAAGAACCGGCAAAAAACTCCATGGTTACTCTTTTAAATATTTTTTTTGGTGTTACAATATTTCCATGTTACAGCATTAGGCATTTGGATATGGGGGGACAACGTAGGCCCGATAATAAGTCGTACAAAATTAAAAAACAAAAAAAATGTAAAACGAAATAAAAAGTTAACAATCATCTAGAAATCTAGAAGGCCTACAATGTTCACACATTCACAAAACAATCGGTAAAAGAATCTATACAAAGGTAAAAAAAAATGTCTAAATACACTAAATTTAACATGTGGCACAAATGTTGTTATCAGTGCTGTAACTATTCTCTCTAATCTCCACGCAATACGCGACTTGGGGTTGTCTAATTTTCTTAAATATAAAAATTTTTCCTTTGTGTGATCGTCATTTTTATCAAAATACAACCGTGAAGCTATACCGTTTACAGAAACTGTGTACTGAAAACTTTGTTAATCTGCGATTGCCACTTCTTAAATCTTTACGAATTCTGCCTTACATTAAAAAATTCTGCAGTTATTTTTACACAACATACTTCAAATGCTTAAGCGCTTGTAACACAAAAAGATTTCTAAGAAACGTACTCGAGTACTAAATGAAAAAATCATGAATCGGACATTTTATACATCCGTAGTTCCGTACAGACAGATCAATGAGAGATTTTAGTCTTCAAACCTTGTGACCTAACCTTCGTTATCATCCGAGTGTAAAACTAAAACTATTGTCTTACTGCACTATGTATGAGAATATAAAACACTAGCTCATATCTGTGACTCCGTCTGCGTGGGTTAGGAGTAGGTTTGTATTACCAGCTGATATTTAAGAGAACATCCAGGTTATATTGAAGATTGTATATCTTCAATATACCCTGGATGTTCTCTTATTAGACATTTGGTGACAGTATAATGTAGTTTGGTGAAGCTCTGTTCGTATGGAAGATGAAATGTCTATACTTGTGACGGTTAAGATAACAGATAATAGAGAAGTTTGCACACAAAGGATTTAGAGCGCACGGTTGGCGCAGTGGTTGAGCGATTGACTGCTGCGCTGCGTGTCGCGGGTTCGATTCCCGCACGGAACAAATATTTGTATGACCTGCAGATAGTTGTTCCGGCTCTGGGTGTTGTGTATGTGAGTTTATATGTTTGTTAACGCACCCACGATACAGGAAAAAATTCCTAGTGTGGGGCAACGATTCTTAATAAAAAAAAATTGAAGTAGGATAAGCCTTTCTGTATGTCGAGTTTCATGTTTTCATCTGGAGAAAACGATTTTCCGACTAAATGTTTCTCCACCTTAGACTATTTCAATTTAGACGTTTGGTGCGGGCCTTCTGCGGTGCCGCAGCGTACTGCGCTCGACCGGATGATTTTTTCCATACAATTTATATTTGAAGGAGCTCTTAAATTTGCACCCTTTACACTCTCAAAGACATAGCGATGTTACTTAGATCATCATCGGAAAAAAAGAATTCAGGTCTGACTTCTTCATCGCAGTGCATTCAGCGTCTTCAATGCATTGTCTAAAACACGGAACTATTTTTATAAATAGCAAAAGATAAATAAAACATCAGCTATACCTCATGCTAATGTAATTAACCTCCTATTATGGTTTGAACATTTCCTTTTATGAAAGCGTATTTTTAATTCAAGGTTGATCCAGCCATCGATCAGTTATACTGTGATTCATCTCATAAAACACTTTCGCTGTTTATAGATCGGTTATGTTTACTGCTTGAGTGAGCTTAGTAGTATGTTTACGGTTCTGACGATAAAGAATAAGAGAGTTTTACGTATAGTATACGCTAGAATAAGTTTATTCAATATCAATCTGCCAAGCTAACCCCTAAAGGGTCGGGTTCCAGTCACTGGAAGCAGCCAAGTACCAGTCTTTTCCATGGAGTGACTGTCTATCTGACCTCCATAACGCAGTATCTTGATAACACAATAATACCCTTTGAGAAGTGAAATTTCTTGTCCGTTCTTCTCCATAATAAGCTAATTTGCCGAATGAACGGTAGAATCAATTATTATTACCTGTAAAATTATTTTTTGACATTCAAAAGTTACGCTTATTGGCCTAATTGGAATAAATAAAATTTATTTATTTCAATTAGGCCAATGACTTTGAGTTTGAAAACTGGTGTAACATTTTCAAGCTTCTGACTATTCTTAACGACTGGCAAAAATCTAAAAATGACAGCTGGGACAAACAGCTTATCGTGCTTTTCGAGGCACGTAAGAATCTCGGTATGTTGAGATGGTTACCCATCTATGGACCGACCCCGGCAAGCGTTGCTTAACTTTGTAGATCGACTAGATGCTAAATCAATTATAATTACATTTAAATTTTTGTCGTTCAAAAGTGCCGCTGTTTTTACAAATTCTTTACTAAATGTCTGTAGTCACAATATCCTTATTTTTCAGATACTTTCCGAGATCTGGCTGATGGTTTGTGAGAATTGAGGGACCACACTTTAAGGGCTGTAGTTTTTAATATATTTGTTTACAAATTCCCAGATTTGTTCTACAATTGTTTTAAGTGTACTACTAAATCCTACGATTTTTATTTTGTGAAATACCAGTGTGGTCCCTCAGTTCACACGCACATACAATGAGCTCTTTTCCGTCTCCCTTTTGTATTTGTATATAGTTTTTTTTTATAATATTCAATTGTTTATAATATATGTTAATAAATATAATATTGAAAGAAAAATAATAAAAAAATTAAGTGCCGCTTAATGGCCTAATTGAAATAAAGAATTTGACTTTGATTTTGACTTCGACCCGTGCTGGCGTTGTTGTTTAGCCAAATTCAAATTCAAATATTTTTATTTGTAGAACATAGGTAAATAAAAGGTACAGTTGACAATGTTAATAAAAATGAACGCTATGTCTTGCCATCAACGGCGTACAAATATTCTAATTATAATTTTTAATTAATAATTGGTAAGAAATAATAATACATTTAAAATTAATATATAACATGTCATAAGATTACAATTTGTCTTCCAGGTACTCATTGACTGTATAGTAAGCTTTTTCGCCCAATAGATCAAGAAGAGCCCAAGAAAAATATGTTCATCCATTTCAATTTAAAAAGATAGCAGTAAAAGTGAATGAACTGAGCTCTGAAAAAATCCGAGATGTCATTTCTGCTGGAAAACACTTTCGCTGTCTGTTGCCAGATGGACGATGGATGTCGACCGCTTGATTTGAATACCGCTTGTATTTGCTACTTGAGTGAGATCGAGATGTTTTGCATTAATATGCTCGGAGGACATCCAGTTATCCAGTATGTTTACGAGTATGTTGTGAAATGAGAAATTTAAACGTAGGTATGTGATGTGCAAAACTAACGTATTTTGCTATATTTTCCCCCCCTCTCACAAAGAGGAGACATAACCTAGCTGTAAGTGGGCACTTAATAGGGATGTTGACAAAAAAAAAAATAGTCCATCAGTTAGATAACCTCAAAATATTGAAAGAAAAAAAAAAATGAAAGATAACTATTATTATTATTAAATATTCGTATTTGGCACACACAGATACACACAATGTAGGTACAAATAAACGGGAACACACACACACACACGGACACGTATTTTTCTTTTGCCACGTAAACAAAAAAATACGACGATACAGCGCGTTGAAATATCGTGTGACGTCACGGTGTGCACTTTATACTGACAAATAGATGTCACAAGCCTCTGAACTTTAATGCACTTTATCTTTGTCATTATTTTTTATTTGATAAAGCAAAAAATACGGGTCCAATAGTATTTGATAATCTGTATGACGGACTAAATTGAATTGTAATTTTCTACCCAGAAAACATCCCGGGTGATTTTATGCATTGTAATGTCAGTCTTACACCCGATTTCTGAATTGTGTATTTCAAGTTAATATCTTGAAAACCTCTATGTTTATGCTCACAAGTTCTCATGAAGAAGAGTATGACAAGTTCTCAACTGCAAATTCTTTAATCTGTCTGAAATTGTGAGTATTTAGATAATGATATTGTCGCTAAGATGATATTTCGACGAAATTTTTAAATATTTTTATGATGGGTATTAGTTTGGGTTGGGTTTTTTACTCAATTTGATTTCCGATTAAACTATATAGTTTCAAAATGAGTAAAAAAAGAACGATCAAAAGACGAAACTATGTGATTGAAATTAGCTCCCAAAAATAAAACCTGTTGACATGCTACAAGCTAGGCGGTCTAAACTAAACTGATAAGCAATATTAATTCAACATAAATAAAAGATGCTTACTTTATCGCCTTGATCAACACATGTATTCACAAATAGATTTAGCAATATGCTTACAGAAATACATAATCGTGTCCTAATTCTTTTAGAATATAAAATAATAAAACACACAAGCGAAGATTACCTAACATACGCGATGATGTGTACAATGCATCAATTGTGTAGCTTCTACAATAAACGAATATTGATTACACATTATTCATAATGCAGACAAGGTTTAATTGATACTCTCATTAATCTTTACAGCAGAAAGTGAAGAAGCTAGTATCTGGGAGCAACTGGCACTCGGACAGTGCAAGCGCCGAAATGAATTTGCCCAATACCATGTTTGAAGTATTCTGTGTATTTCTAAGTGATGATGATGTACGAATATTGACAGTTTCGTGGGGGTGCCGCGAGCACCCCAGCGGGGGTGAGGCTGAGACCCCGCGGGGGAGAGGCGGGTGCGCGCGGGGCCTGCGCGGGCGCCGGCGTCGCTTTTCACCGTCGCTGCGGCGCGTACGCCTACCCGATATAAAAGCCTCAACCGCCCATTCACCCGCTCGCAGTGTGTGCTTGAACGTTACAGTGTCCACTACTCGTGCAAGGACTTACAGTTTAATCATGAATTCACGGTGTTTAATAGTGCTAGCAGCCGCCCTCGGCGTGGGTACGTAATATTTGAAATATTTAGGGTGCGCCCGCGACCTGATCGACGCATACCTCAAACCAGTGACGACAAAACTATCCAGATGTGTGGCTCCCCTGTTCTCTTGTATCGATAAAAATGTAATTGGCGTAGCAACGCGAAAGCAGTTGAAGTGTTATCGATACAGTTTCCACACTAAGCGTTGCAACTGCGCGCGCAACTAGTGTTGAGAACAAATAGATTGCGGCCAGCTGCGATGTGGTGTAACGACAATGACTTGCCCTAGTGACACACGGACTGATCTTATCAGTACTGGATATTTATTGCCAATATCGTGTTATGAAGCTTTTAAAGTATCAGTGTGCACAACGCTGAAAATCAACCATGTCACTACTGTGCTTAAAAAGTACGAAACATCACACATGTATCTAGCAATATGACATTCTGACATCTTTATAGAACAATAGAGTCTGTAACACATTGATGTAATTAATCACATAATGCTTCACAGGTGTGTGAACTAGGTCTTATTGCGTTGCCTGTCAACCCCATTCCTAGTGGCACTATTCTTTTTTCACGTATGTCAATGACCTCATAGAGTCATAGTACAGAAAGTTTGAGTGGTTTAATGTTAACTGGAGCTGGTATTTGTTCTCATGCAGCTATCGACTGCATAGAACGAGAAAGTGGTTCTTCGGGTTTTCATAATAATTGTTCATTATATCAAAACTATTGCTTGCCCGTTTATAGTTTATTGATATTAATTTAATATCTTATTGAAATCTTTATTTGTGAGCTTCGAATATTAAAGCTTTCACTAATAAATGATAATTGTTTAATGCAGAATCAGAATTGAAGAACTGCGTTATTTCAATCACTGCATAAAATATGATGGACAAAAAAGATTGCATCATAATTTCTATGCAAAGAAATGCTGTGACCTTAGAGGAATGTTGTAATCCTCTTAACTGTATATTTATTCTATACATAGAGGGTGTTGCGCAATCAAAATTGACTGATTAGCATTTTTCGCAACTCACGCACCCACTAGTGTCAAGTTATGACACAGATAATATATTTGTGCCTTGTGTTACTTCAAGCCATTGGAATGGGATCAATAGTTCCCACGTGCTACAACATAATTATTATCGAAAGTTGGTGCTTTAGTTAACTTTAGTTTACATAACGAGCGAGTTCCGAAGTCTTTTTGTTAAGTTATGTTTGTTTACAAATATATCGAATACAATTAGTTTTTTCATAACTATTTCTCGTAAGTCTTTATGAAGTCTTTCATAAATAAAACAAAAAGAAGTGTGTTCGTCCTCAGAAGACTTTGAATCCTCCTAATGTCAATGATGAGATCCCATATGTAGAATTCTTTAAAAATCCTAATCATCATGAGTCGACCCTTAAATCACCACAAATTAATTGGCTCGTATCCCAACAGAAGGATCATGACAACTGATCACGTTAGGCAACCAACAGTTACAGTGTAAGTCAAGGCTAGACTTTCAATATGATAAAGAGTTTCCATATCCAATAAATAAATATTAAATAAAATATTCAGCCAATTACCGTTGACCATAGTATCCAAACATCCTCCAGTTTATGGACTTCCTCATTCACTTCTTTAGCACTCACTTCCGTTCACCGAATTAAGGAAGTCGAGTGTAATGACAATATGATTTCAAATTGACTGTCAATCATTGTCTTTCATAACTATCTGATCATTGAGAAGAACCCTAATTTTTGAACGACTGTCTACTCTATCTGTCTGCTTGACAAGAATCTTAGTACGCCATCATTATCATCCTTCTGTCCTTATAAGATACTGATGGTGCGTCTACCTCAAAAAAAACTGTTAAGGTCTCTTCTTCCTTAGGTATGTATATATCTGTTAGCTGTAAATTAAACAGTCATTTCCCTATTTACAATATAATATCCTTATTTGCAATATCATCTCCTTATTTGCAATATCGTCTCCTTATTTGCAATATGATATTTCTATTATTTTTATACTAAGTATATTTTTATTATAACGGCAAAAGCTTAAGCTCTCAAATTCCCTTTAGTATAAACTATTTGATGAAACCTCCTTGACTTTTTCATTGCCATTTAACCTCTGGCTTATAAGTTAACGTAACTCAGACTTGTCCTTTCACATTCCTTTGAGAAGACATAGACAGGTTTTAGTATTACCTAATTTAATTCATTATTGTTGGCTACTTTGTTTCACCCACTCATCATTTTCGTCTCCTTATCCCGATCAATATGAAGTCAGCGCAGTACATACTCCTTACATACTCCTTTATCACTTATCACTCCTTTTACAGCCACATAATCTTTCCTTTCATTTCTTTGGTCTACATTCCCTCTTCTATAGCCAACCTTGTTTCTGCCAGATTATTACGCTTCTTCCCTTCTGTGTCACGCTTCCCTGCCCCAAATTTATCAGAAAATAATATCTCGTTTGCTAATTTATCTCCAGTTTCTCAGGTTTCATGTAAATTGCTCCTAGGCAGATTTTAAGTGATACCATTAATATAAAACTCGTGTTCTTGTACAGGATGTTCAGTTTTCACTGTGAGGTTAGTTATGAGCCGCTTGAGGAATTCATTATTGTTAGGATTTCTAACACGTACCCAGTTCTCACGGACAACGCGATCAATTGCGCAAGCGTCGATATTTTCTGTTACTTTATCTTTAATAGAAAAATGTTAACCGATGTGTGCTTGTTTTCTAATTGCTTACAAGTTGCTGCCACAAGAAAAATATATCGTATATTTTATATTTCGTGTGAGTCATTGTTATTGTTTGCGATTTAATCTATGGTATAATTAAACCCAATAAACATTCGCAATGGCCAAGTTACCTTAACACTGCCAACTAAACGACACTTAGCCACGCTATCAAATATTCATAATGTCATTAAAGCAAGCGTGAAGGTATTTAATTATCGAGTCTCGCAGTGCGTGCGTGAATTTCACGAGAGCAATGAAAACACAGAGAAAATGTATCAGTTGCTTGAGTGCGCATATGACTGTGCGTTAGATAGTATCTGATGTAGTTATAGCTTTTTAACGTGACTTTGTTCGTGAATAAACTGCTACTGACTTTATGAAATCTAATGAGGTGATATTATGATCTAATTTCCTCATGAAATCACTGACCATCATATAATCAAGATGCTAAGATAGGCAGAAAAAAAACAAACGAATGTCGCTTCGGCTTCTTTTTATGAAAATTAAATAGTCTTGTCGTGACTTCGAACACAAGAAGGTACACTTTTACAGACTGCAAATTACGTGATAACAGTCAAAGATTATCCTCTGTGACAGACCTCAGATTTATTAAAGAAACGCCGCCGGCAAAGCTTAAGTAGAAAACGTAATGAACAAACAGCAATCACAACGACTTTCTTTTGTAATCTTTTGTTAGTATTACCTTGAGGAGTTATTTCAGAGAACAATTTACTTAAATAAAAATTCTGAAAAATATATTTTCAACGACATCGACAATAGAACTTGAAGCTTCGCTTAATTGGTGTTTTCGTAAGAAAAATAAACAAGTGAATTCCTGTTAGAGAAAATATACGTCTATTACAGTTTTTATACCGTTTTGCAGTTTAAATTGCTATTGATAGTTATAAAAGTGACTGTCAACGTGATCGTGCGTTGCGTGTTTAACAAAAAACAACACATTTAAGTTAATTGGATAATTAGGTTACTCTCTCTGATAAAATGCGATAATTAAGAGGTAATTGAGTAATCTATTATGGTAAGAATATCATTTTTTTTTCGATGAATTTCATAATGTCTTGAGCATCTAATTGTAAGGCATTGAACTTCACGGTAGCTCAATCTAGATATGCTGTAGAACGAATTATTTCGATAGATACTGAAGTTACTTTTTGAACTGCAAGCTCTTAATAAAACAATGTAGGTACGATTGGTAAATATGATTAATTTAAAACAAACTGCAATGAGTCACCAATTTCTTCAAAAAATTTAAATATAGCTTTTAAAGATACAACTTCAACCTTAGCCGATTTTTAGCAGATAGGGCTAGGCAAGGCATCCATGAAATGCTTTGAGTCTATAATATATATAGGTAAATCAGCTGAGAAAACCCATATCGTACCTATGGTCAGATTCACAGCATCCATTGTCTTGACGTCTGCTTAATTAAGATAACGACCCAAACTTGTCAAGATAATTCTAAGGTTACATCAAAAAATAAAGTCAAAATTAATCAAGAGGTCATTTGACCGGAAGTCAAGGAAATAATTAACGATCTTGCACCTAAACAATGCGCCGGAAACTGTTGTTCTTAGGCAGAAATACACCGTCGACAATGATATCTCATGGCTGAACGTTTTATTGAACAATGCTTTGCATCCTGTGTGTTCCCATCCGTAGATACAATGACTGGCGATTCTTATATAAAAAAAAAAATACTTTTGGTCATTGACAGAAATATGAAGATGATTATTACTAAATATTTTCATTGAATAATAGTTGAACTTATATAAACATTATTAAATAAAATCATTTAATCGAAACCAAGAAAACTCTGCCTGACTGTTGACTTCAACATCTCTAGATACTTCTCTGTGTCTGTTCTATGAACTAGCATTGGATATAAGAACAAACCTAAATAAGTATGAAACTTTAAAAAGTGCCAGACTTGCCAGTACACTCAGTGGTATAAGCCATAGGACAGCTATGTTTGATAAGAGTGCATTTTGTATGGGCCCTAGAATATATAATAAACTACCTAAGTACATAAAAGAATCTAATAATTTCAATTTATATTAAAACCAATAAAAAAAGTATTTAATCCAAAAGGCTTATTATTCTGTAAATGATTATTTAAATGACAAAATAATGTTATAATTAAATTTAGTAATAGTTTCAATAATATGATTATATAATGTATAGATGATGCAATTGTTAATTAATTTTGCAATTTTTATTAATTTTATTGTAATATTTTGCACACCTCTCATGGTAGGATATGGTCTTAAGAACTTATAAATAAATGTCACCGTAAAAACTTCCCATATAACGCAAATAAATGATTTGATTTGATTTGATTTGATTAAAGTTAAAATAAAAACAATTGAACATCGACTGTCAAGTTATTGATACTTATTGCAAAGTATAAATCGATTTTGAAACTCTCTTGTACTCATCGATATATCATTAAACCACTAGTGTTAAAATTACACTCCGATCGTCTAAAAGTCACATAGCCTAAGCTGAGTAGGTATATACTAGCCCGAGTAGCTACAATCCAGTGATTGTCTGTCCTTCGAGCGACGATATAAATAACCTCTTGCAAACCCCATGTATTGTGCCGTTGTTTACTATTTTTTTTCACATCCATTGGCATCACTATGCCTTGTTTTTTGTGAATATTTTTAGCCAAAACAAGCCTCGAATTTACAAAGGGCAATACAAAATTTGTAATTGTTATTTTGTTCAGATTCTATCCTGTTAATTGCCATTTCATTTTAATGTTCATTTAACAATGCACTGCAATGCAGGCGCTTTACTTTGTGTAAATAATTTCATCACCACAGCTCTTAAAACGGTGAAGGAAAACATCGTGAGGAAACCGGCTTGTCCTAGAACCAAAAATTCGAAGACATGTGACATCCACCAACCCGCACTGGGCCCGCGTGGTGGATAATGGCCCATTCCCTTTCGCAGAGAGGAGGCCTGTGTTCCAGCAGTGGGAACATCAATAGGCTGATGATGTGATGTTCATTTAATTGTTAATACACGGAAGATTGTGCATATAATTAGATGATTAACCAACTCATCTTTCTTTCTTTTCAAAGGCACATAATTCTGCAATCGGATTTACAGCTTATCATTATTTAATTCATAATTTTGCAAGTGCCACTAAAATGTTGCTTTAATAACTCTACCCTTTAGATGCGCAAGAGTGGCTCGAAATAGAATTACGTAAGGATTACGCGACACTTGCACGCTCAGCCTCTTGACTTGGGTACGATGTGAATTTGTATGGCTCATTAATTGTCTATAGGGTCGATGGCAGCACTTCAGGCATTGTAATGTGTCAATTAAAAAAAGACTGAAATGCCGTCGATTAGAAAACTATCAGAACATCAAAAAGTTTCTAATTCATAGTTTCCTAAATTAAAAAATACACATAATAGGCATCATTAATACAATAAGCCATTCGAATTTACAATAACAATAATGAAAATACAAACTGATTCTTAATACCCACGAATTATAAAAGATACTCTCCATTACCTTGTACATAATTGCTTCTCGTATTAAAATGCTCCTATTATAGCTATTATATCGTCGTGAGCTTACGAACTTTCACCATCCGACAACAGTTGTTATCTAATGGTGTATTACGTGATACGTCAGATTAGACCACTCATGTAGTGATCATTTATTTTTAAAAACAATCAACAAGAGCGTGATCTCTTTTAAAATTGGAACGTCGTGTTCGAATCGGTTGATGAACTGATTCTTTTTAGGCCGTGTTCGTGTGGAGCATTCTAAACAGGATCGTGATTTTTTTGTGACGACGATATTTTAGACAAAATACAGAAGAGATTTTTAGAGATTAATTAGCATTAATTTATGCAAGTTTCATGTAAAATATTTGGTATTGAAATTAAACTTAAAACCTTGCTTATTAATTCAAGATTCAATTAAGTACTTTCAACATCCCAAGTTAAAATGTGACATTTAAAAACATGCAAAATAGACGTGAGCTAATTCATGTGATAAATTTAATGACCCATATGATCAGGCTTGAGTGAGATTACTCAACTGTACAGACGCTGGCGCATCGCATCGTCTTAACGAAATCGAAAGTTCCGCCTACATCTCGTCGGTGGGTCAATTTTTGTGGCTTTCACTGTATTACTTAATGTATTACACGACCTTTATCATAATAATGTATCATGTTTATATAATGTACACATGGGGCCATTACACAATAGGCGTAATTTGCAAGTAATAATTTCTCTCGGCTGGTGACTAGCTGTATCTCGTTTTATGGCCGTAAGTGCACATTGTTTATAACACAATGCATGGGTCATGAATATCGTAAAAATAATAATTATCTGAGTGAAAGCTTGGCTACATAATTGTGGGTTTGAGAACATGGTCAGATAGGTGTATAATTACTTCTTTTAATTGCCTAAGTACCTCTTTTATTACCATCAAGTCCATACGAGGTGTTAAATCAATGTTGCTTAGCCCTTGCTTCTTCTGGTTAACAAGCTTCGCCCGCGTGAAAGTTTGTGTTACCTCGGTATAATTTTATATACCGAGGTAACATTATTCCTGGTATAAAAAGTATCCTTTGTGCTATTCCTGACTAAAATCTATCTCGGTGCCAAATTTCATCTAGATCCGTTCAGCCGTTCTGGAGTGATTGAGTAACCAACGTACACATCCATCCACAGTTATAATATTAGTAAAATTTCATACTTCACCCACCTTATAGTAGGTATCAAAAGTACAAAGACAGGTGCAAAAAACAGTCATTACAAAACAACTACTGACTAGTCAGTAGTACTGTTACATAATACGTTATGGCAAGGCAGCATCGGGCAGATCAATAATTATGTCATGTGCACACGAGGGCTCGGTGGCATTGCGCAATCTGCCCGGTTCACTGAGCACGTGGCCCGGTTACTGTTGACACTAATATATCACTGTTCATCAGGTATTTTGTATAACGGCTGAGAGATGTTTTGCCAGCGAGAATTATGATTTTGAATTTCGAACATTTAGGAAGCAATAGGGAGCTGATGTATTTTTTGTTCACGCATGTGTACGAAACGTCAAGGCCTGTTTTTTAGAACAATTAGTGTGTTCTTGATGATGCCCGATTTAAATATTATGACAGATAAAAATCGAGTGTTATGGAGGAATATCGTTCCAGAACACGGTGGAGAAAGATTTCTGTGTCGTACACACCATATTTAATGTAATCTCTGCCCTCAAATATTGTGTGAAATCCACTTAGTTCCAACACAATAAGTATACTAATGTTTGACATGTGTAATCAGCACCTTATTTCTGCTCATGTTCGCTCGCTCCACAAAGTTAATGAGCGATTAAAACTCCAGTCATCTGCCAATTAGCAGATGTAATTGGCGTAAAACAAGCATAACGCGACCCGAAGAGCGGTGATCCGAATTTTCAAAGATATCGAAATCGCTCTACTTGTAGGACATTGCTAATTAGTCCGGCGGCTCAAGTATGCCTGGCATGCGACGCTGGTTCACCTCGATATCGACGTTTGATTTTAATAAGAAAAGTTGTTTGCGATCGCTTATGCAGATGAGTATAACCTACAGCTTTTTAGTAGGAAGGATTACATTCAAGGTTAAAGAGTCAAATCCAATTTTAATATAATAAGCCGAATTCCACTAGTTTTTTTTTTATTGTTTCTGGCAATCGATATTAAGTAATTGATTGTGTTTCGATAATAAGTAACTAACGTGTGACCAATTCTTGCAACTACTAGAGCAGAGAAATCTGGAATTCGTATTCTTTCCTAAATCTATACTTCTATACTGTATAATATTGTAAAGAGGAAAGATTTGTATTTTTGTATGAAACGAAAAAACTTAAAAACTACAGGACGGTTTCAAAAATTCTTTGACCGTTGGGAAGCTACACTATCCCCGGGTGACATAGGCTACTTTTTATCCCTGTCTTCTCACGGGAATGAGAACTACGCGGGTGAAACCGCAAGGCGTCCGTTAGTATTACATAAAGCAATCTTTTCATCAAAATATGACAGTGCGTAATGATGTTAAGTATCTACTATTAAATAACAAAAGGTGGTGACTTTTCGCAAGCTTGTGTAAATAATCGCTTGCCTTTTTACTTGATATTATCAGTACTACATAGAATGTTAAAAGCTCTATACCCTGTTTCATTTCTCCACTTAATGCTAAATATCAAACCGGTCTCGAAAGTTGTTAAAGCCATTTCTAAGTTTACAACTCGATTCAATTCCCTTTAAAATGTTTCGCGCTAATGCACTTGCAAATCGTCGAACACTCAAGTGAGAGTAAGCCGTGGTTCACACATTACAAAACTGCAAGTTTTTTTGCAATATAATGCTAGAATTGCCAGGATAATACAGCAAGATCGCGCTGTTGGTATAGCAAAAAACGTGCTGCATGACGTGAAATTGTAAGTGTTAACTACGGCTAGTGTGTCGTAAGACTGAAAGATGAGGGCTTTCTTCTCGCAAATGTCAACCGGTACAGGTGACACACTTGTTGTGCCATAGTGTGACATAATGTGACATAACTCTTGTACGGGGAAGCGACGCGTACGCAAACAAGGTGTTAACGCGGTAAACATAAATTACGTACACCACATTCAATGATCCTAAGGTAATTTATACCGCATTCAGACATAAAGAAACTTTGACGACTTAGATTTCACACACAACGTTCAATTAGCTTCGAGAATGGTATTTCCGCGTGCCAAAAACTTGAACCGTAATGTTTGTGCAAGATTTGTAATATTTGGTAACAGTGGTTATTCAAAAGAGGATTACCTCATGATGAATCAACGAACAAAGACTCTACGTGTTAAATACGCCGATGTAGGCTGTTTAGCTTGTGGATGTTGCCACATTAGGGTCTGTTGCGTTCCTTGGAGAAAGAACGGCCCTACCCGAGCTATGTTACAACACTCGCACCATAATCGTTATTTAGATTCTATTTAGCATTAGCAAGCCCCCTGGCAGTTTATTTTGTAATTTCATTAAAATGCAAACATTGTGATGTGTCGTTACACCACCGCTTGCCAATATTGGCATTTTGTCAAACAATTACATATTTTTGAAAGACTCCAAGGTGATTTTAGATTATGCAAAGGCATTTGGTATTCGAAACTGGTTCTGCGGACTTTGTTCGATCAACGATATCAAAGGCAGACTTCCCTCTTTCAACTTTGTTTCTCCAACAATTCTTAACCTAATTTTCACTTTGCAGCGGTCGGACAGGAGACCTTCAAATGTCCTGATGACTTCGGTTTCTACCCCCACCACATCTCCTGTGACAAGTACTGGAAGTGCGACAATGGCGCTGCTGAGCTCAAGACTTGCGGCAACGGTCTTGCCTTCGATGCCACGGACTCCAAATACTTGACTGAGAACTGCGACTACCTTCACAACGTTGAGTGCGGAGACAGGACACAGCTTGGTATGAAATGGTTCTTCTTTTTTGTTTTAGATCTTCGAAAGTAGCTATGACAAATTTTGCAAATACCTACTCTATCACAAACAGTATAGGACCAAAAATACAATAAAACAAAAACCATCATCCGATTTTCATCGTCTCGGTTTTATCCATCTACAATACAAGTCTTCCGTCTCATAAAAATCGAAAGGAATGCTTAGCAACAATATTTTTGCTAGCTCAAACTCAAACGGTCAAGGCTGAAGGATTTACATAATAACACATGTGTCATAAGGATAATAATATTGGAAATACCAATCTCCACCAGGATGTTGATAAAGGTCACTGGGCCAATTGACACCATACACCTATTATGTATACGATATTCTTTACATCACTAGATCTTCAAATTACTATTTTATGCAAATATATGGATATGTAAAAATCCATATCACTGCTTACCTTGAACTAGAGCCACTTCGACCATTTAATTTTATTGCTGCCAATCTCAGTAGGTAGATTTTTTGCCGAAGTCTTTGATGGACTTTTTATGGAAATGAAGATTGAATGCTTTTTGCTGTTTTTGATTGATAGCCAATTATACTCAAAATGGAGTGACATTTCGGAGAACCATGAGTGTTTTGATGCAGATTTTTTAGTGGTTATAAAACTTCGAGTCCTTGTAAGAAACATTATAGAAACAAAGAGTTCCTTGTCTTATTCCAAACCAAATTTAGCATCGTTTTATTGCTCGATGTCGTCAACGTTTCCTTTCATTCCACAGAGCCTCCGATCTCAACTCCTCATTGCGAGAGGCTGTACGGTATCTTCCCCGATGTCAACAAATGCGACGTTTTCTGGAACTGCTGGAACGGAGAAGCCTCCCGCTACCAGTGCAGCCCCGGTCTTGCCTACGACAGGGAATCCCGTGTGTGCATGTGGGCTGACCAGGTCCCCGAGTGCAAGAACGAGGGTACGTAACTTTTAAATGATATACCAGTACAGTAACTTGACCTATACACACAGCACCCTTATTTATTTGCGGTTGGACTGCCAATCTGTGGTTTATGCAAATGACAGTTACAAACCGCAGATCTTCAATTCTTGAAAATTTAATTCAAGCTCAAATCATTGCAATAACACTGTTGTTTGCAATGTTATTGCAATGATGGTTGTGGATAACTATAATAGTCGGTCAGACAATCAGTCTGGTATGTTTATTGTGAAAACGTGAAGATGATTACTAAGTATCTAAAGCACATGAAACCTCTGTGCACGAACTATTCCAGTAAACTTATTTCAACTTCATCACCGCTGTCGCTGCTGAATTTCGGTTTCGCCTTCCGCACTCTCGCTCACGTAACCTCTTTGGTGTTCCCCAGAAGTAGCGAACGGTTTCAATTGCCCTGCTCCCGGTGAGGTATCCAACGCTGGCTCCTTCAGCCGTCACGCCCACCCCGAGGACTGCCGCAAGTACTACATCTGTCTGGAGGGAGTCGCCCGCGAGTACGGATGCCCCATCGGCACCGTGTTCAAGATCGGAGACGCTGACGGCACAGGCAACTGCGAAGACCCTGAAGATGTTCCCGGATGGTGAGTTAACTTTCTACAACCTCGTGTACATATTGTATACACACCACATCATAGGACATGCGCATTTCAACATCAATTCCGTTAAATTTTTCATGACTCTGGCTCATGATTCATGGAACTCTTGATATTATTTTTATTATCTTCATAACTGCACAATCGAAAGCGGATGTCCTATCACACCGTTCAAGTAACGCAAGTAAGACAGGCAGCTTGAACGCACTATAGGACTCTTCTACTCACTGGTTGAATACTGGTTCTGTGGTGTTACTAGCGTCTTGTGTGGTACATTAACATCTAGTACCTAGCCTAATCATGGACACCAAGAAAGTATCCTAATGATCAAGTAATTCTTGACCAAAATAACTAATATTGAAGGGGTTCCCAAACATTAATCTGGTATGACGATATTCTTGGTGTCCAAAACCCTAAGACCCTGTAACCACCTCCATACAACCAATGTCGTCCTTGTGACTAACAACTCTTCTTGCACATAAATAATGAAACATAATACGAACACAGATTGGTTGCACTTCGTGTTGCCTAAGCTTTATGATACACGAATCGATCAGCATTGTACAGAAGTCGTTGTGTAGGTAGACATAGGTGGATACGTAGTAAAGCTCGCCCACCTGAATAGCTGGCCGCAAGTATGCGGTCCGGAGCCTTGCACGCTTGCGACATTTAGGACACTTTGAAATTAACATGACTTAGAGCAAAATAGTGCGCTCGCAGTCGTGTCATGCGCGGACGACCGTGATCAATGCCGACCGGTACATAACGGACTGTGTATGGTAATGACCGTTGTTTCACTCAGACATGTCATATGGACCGTAACTGTTCGAGTATGACACAAAGGTTGAATTATCAATGCCTTTCATAAAAAGAGGAAATTTTCAAAGAATGCCGGTGACTGGCGCAGACATGCAATCATGAAATAGTTATGAGGTTTTTTTTTAGTCAGCTCTCGAACACACTTGTCATTTATGAAAGTGTCTTAGTGTTCGCTTGTATATTACAACAACTTGTCAGTTCTACGTGCAGTTTAGAAGCAATCTGTTACTTTTATCTGCATCAAACTATTCCTCTATTGAAACAATGAGAAAACTTTCGAAATCTTTTTATACGGTTCATGGTCTGTGCACGTTGAACAATCGCAAGGAGATCGATACTGAGATGCGCCTGCACCGGTCACGATGTAACCGTGTTAACTGAAGGTCGTAGAACCAGTCGTTTTCAAAAGTTTTTGCGAGAGCTCTGGACCACATAATTGTCTGCCAAGAAAAACAAACGTTAGATAACGCTAGTTTTAAAAGCGAGCGGATATCATTCTTGCTGCCGTTTCAAGGCGGTTCACTCTTTAACGCCGACTGTGTACAAGATTCAATTACACAATTCTCGCAGCCAGTTACCACTCGCGTAGTAAAAGTTGCTAGAAATTGAGATAGCCATTTATGTTTAACTCAATCGTCGTCGGTAGGCATATAAGACATAGAGTTAAGGCTAGCTAGTAGACGAGGCAGGTAGTAAGGTTCGCGTACATTTTCAGCGAGGACTACTACGGGGATCTGGATCTGAAGTCGATCCGCAAGAGCGAGCTGCTCGACGGCCTCCAGCAAGGCGGCCAGGCCCGCACCACGCCCAAGCAGCTCAAACCCCGCCCCCAAAAGGAGAACTAAATACAATTCCCCACCCCATAACCTTTTAATACTCACATAGTTAACTATAAACCAATACTCTGCGCGCACTACGAGTAACCCCCACAATATGACCAGTCTGGCTGAATACAGATAGGTACATTAGCTTTGTAAAAAAAAAGAAAAATGGTTGCTCATGGTGTGTGGAGATCGTGTTCCAGGTTCAAAAATATTCGATTGTTTAGTGAGTGAGCTACAGTTGATATGTATCACTTCTAGTTGCCAAATACTTCTCGTTGTAGCTTCTTCGAACAGTTTCATTGAGGCACGTTAGGAAATTAGTAAAACCATACAGCGATAGATATATTTATTATTTTTACATGATATCTTAGTATTTATAGTGTCCTTTCAACATTATTATATCGAAACCAGTTATCCCTGCCTGTATAAAGCACTATAGACAACTCGAGCATTAAAGGAAGTTGTTTTGCATTTATGACAACGTAATTCTGTTTAAACCCATGAGGACGTCGATATATCATTGTATCAGTTTAAATACCATGACCTTGTAAATATATTATTGTACTGAATTATTTCGCTGCGACTGAGTGTTGTTGTTTGATAGAAACTGTAATACTTAAGTTTTATTTTTAGTGATAAAATAAACAAAAATTTATAAAAATAAACTTCTGTTGTATTAATTTCCTCTGTGTGTAGTGATGCACCTTAGCACCGTTTCCTAACATTTTCCACCACACTTTTTTCTGTTTTATTAATGCATTATCTTTCTAATATATTAATATTTTCTTGGTTCTTTTAGTAATTCTCTTCTGTCTAATCATTTATATTACTGACTGTAACAGCCAACCGTCATCCTTGGGAGTCCAGGTACGTTTTTCTTCAGGTACGATTCTTCTGTAACGTTGAAATCAATCTTTGCATTTTAAGCTATAATCTTGTGTCAGTAAAATCTTTGTTCATACTTGAAGTTTCTTTCCATTCTTAGATTGAGAGTAATCATGAACCTTTTTACAATGCACTTAGTGAACGTTGATTTAATATGAATCATCACACACATAAATATCATCTATCTGGACGAGTATCTCAAAATAATTTTTCTTTGAATGTAGAAAGTGTAGATAGACACAAAATTATGCAATATACATATCTGCTACAGTATTGCACATATTGTAAATTTTAAAAATGCATTCTGTGCTAAAGATAGATAATATTCGAGTACTAATTCTCCAAGAGTTCTAGAAGATGATTTCAATTATAACAATAAAATTGATAGATTAGTTCCTAAATTCATATATTGCGGTAGCAATTTCTCCTGATTATGCTCAAATGGTAGTAAAGCTACCACAGTCACTTCATTGTGGCTGACAAAACAAATATCTCATCGAGAAGAGCTGCCTGTGTGTTTGATTAGTAGTTCACAAAATTTCTTGTAAGTATCCGTCATAATCTTAATAAAATGAATACACACAACGATGAGAAATAAGAAAGCATATTCTCTCAATATATAAAAGTTCACAAAACTAAACCAGTAAATTCATAACATAATACTATTACAGCGAGGATTACTACGGTGACGTCGACCTGAAAGCTTTGAAGAAATTGGGATTCTGAATGTCAAGGAGCGGCTCGAAGGACAGACTGAAGCTAAACCCGTTCCACTTGATATAGCGTACGAACGGCCTCTTCAGAGCCAAATGTTAGTGTTAGAGTCCCAAGTGCTGTAGTGACTAGTGACGTCACATCGACTGTAAACCATCCAACATGATGATTGACATTCGATAAATTATTATCTCTTCCTCTCTTTTTATTATTTCTGTGAAGATGATCTATTTTAGTCTTCACAAGTGCGTCTAGTGATTCATGAAAGGTTATTTGGTCTGTCTGAAGAGGCGCTCGAGTATTTCTAAGCCATGGACTTCGAAAGTGAATCGAAACCCACAATATTTTTGGTCCCGTTTTTGTTTGAAACAATTGTTGCCAAATTTTGGAAATCTTCAAAAACCTTGACATGGTACCAACACAATGTGCTGGTGCTGTGTCGAAATATATGTTGTTCTTAGTCATAAAACTTATGTAAGTTAAGTTTAGTAAACTTATATTTTAATATTTTTGTAAATAAATAATATTTTTATACAATTACTTTTTAATTTTAATCATAGATCTTAGCTCCTTCTAATAACCAATCACAAAATATACTAACGAGAAGTTGATCTTAGAGTTAGTGACAAGGACAAACATCAAACGAATAATTAGGTAGAGTTTATTTAGTAATTATTTCAATAAATTAAAATGTAATTTGCCGATATGGTGTTAGACTTAAATAAATAAGACATTAATATTAATCTTGACTGCATTTAGTAGCCAAACTAGATTTACGACCAATTAATTGCTTAATTCAACTTATTGATATGTATTTGAACAAGGTTTGTTAGTTACAACATTTTAGTTACAAGAGTGTTCAAGTACACGCCCTGTTTGATCTCACTCTAGCCAAGCATGACTATATTTATCTTATTTCAAAGAGCTGTTTACCAGTAGAGGTAGAAGAAGCCATAAGATATAAAATTACAAATACTATGAACTTCAGACATCGACTTTAGCGATGTTACCAAGCTGCAGTTGGCGGATGGCATCCTCACGAGACATGGCTATGTGGGTGGAAGTCCAACCTGAAAGCAAATGATATATGTTAAGTATCTTAAAATGAAGAAGATCAAGGCACGATTGTGAATATTGTTATTCTTGTAGCCCCACTTAATGACTATAAATCAACTGTTACAAATTCCTAACAAAATCATAATTACACAGAAACTGGAACCACTACTAAATCTTTCCAAAATGGAGCCGCGTAAAGTGACACATACGCAACATTCATATATTCTAAAAGTCTAATTACTCAATGTAGTAATATCTTATGAAATCTAACTAATGACTATTTTAATTAATCATTTAGGCAACGGTTGAGCATTCATTAATTAGCTTGTATCCATTCGCATCGTAATAAACTTATAATTGAGCAAATACCTGCAAAATTGTATTGATGTTGAAAAAGAAAAATACAGAGCGTTAATTTTGATGTCTGAAATGAAGCATATAAATCTTGCAACAGTTTTTGTCTGGGAGGAACAGTTGCCTAAGATATAATAAAGACTTAAACAAATAATAGACTTTATCATAATTTATCATAAAAGTATTTCACTTACTTTGAGTATTAACTAAAGAGTTCTCAGAGAATACAGTCTTGATTTCACCAGGCTTCAGTAAAGTAGGTGTAATTACTAGTATAGGTGACGCAGGTGGGGAAAATGTGGCCGTGGGTACCACAGGTGCTATAGGCGCTGATGGGGCATCAGTGCTTGATGGAGCAGAAGGAGCTGGTGATGCAATTGGCGCTGGAGTGGTCGCAGCTGGTTGGACTGAAGTCGGTTGAGGAGCAAAGACTTCGGTATTGATAGCAGTCGATGAACAGTCTACGCGAGTAGGATAGTCACAGACACCGAGTTGCTGAAATCATAAAAAGTATTGATGAAAATATAGCATACAATAGCAATAAAGACAACCATGATTACTCAGACAAACTGAAATCAGAAAGTAAAATATTTAATTTGTTATTGACAAGAGCTAAATATAGAATAAACCACAGAACCATTAATAGGTTGTGTTGAAAAAGTAAATACTACAAAAAGTGGCTAAAGAATTGCGTAGGCACTTCATAAAAGTACCATAAAAATCATGTTAAACTGGTTGTATTGCAAATAAGGATTTCCATATTGAATGCCTACATTGAGTATGTGAAATGAGTCACTGTTTCCAGAGTACGTGTATATTGAGAAAAACAAATAAGGCAGGCAGTAAGTACTAACACAGTTATGATGTTTATGAAGGTAAGTAGAGTGTTTATACGTAGCATGTCTCATGAAGATTACTATAGGTCATCTAATCTATAATGATTTGTTGCCATATTACAAGTGTCACTATTTTAGAAATACAGTACATTGAAAATACTTCGATAAAGCATGAGCTTACACATCCTTTGGCATCCCCGCTACCCAAAAATATACGCGTGATATATAACGGATAATATATATTTTAATTATAATAAAAGAACTCTTCGATGCACCTTAAATTATATAATTTATATATTTTTTTTATGTTATTATATTCTCTCAGTATGAAATGCGGAAGGTATATCAAGTAATTATGAGAGATGGTATCTTGAAATATATAAATTATGGAAGATATACCTGGTTGTATAAAAGGTCAGCAGGACACTGGAATTTGACGGGCTGTCGTCCGACGCAGACGAAGAACTCGTGACAGTCTAGAGCATTTCGGAATGCTTCGAAGTCTTTAGTGCATTGTGGCTGCGTTGGTGGCTGTACTCCTGGTGAGTGGTAAAATAAAATTTAACTACAGAAAGTTATAAATACTTATTAATTTGTAGTCTGCGAATACGAAAATTTATAGAATAAATTGTAGTTCTAAAAACTAAAAAACTCGCTTTAATGGTAAATTGAACTAAAAAGTCGCTAATCCTGAAGATCTTGGTAAGGCTAATGGGACAAACAATTTATACGCGCACGGTAGAATCAACTTTTATTACTTGTAAATTTTAATTTTTGTTTGACTTTCAAAAGTACTTTGACAAAATTATTGTATTGTCATCGGTCCTTGATAGGTGTGCAAAGTTTCAAATCAATCCTACGTTTTGAAGGGGGTGAAAATCACGTTCAAAGATTCCGTTACATTGATACATAGATACATAGATACATACCAAGCTAATAAAAGCGTGTTAAAAATCTGCATTACACGGTTAGACATGAGACAGTATTTGTTTCTCTACCTATCTTTATTAAAACTAATATTAATTATGTTTTGTTTTATTTCGAGTTCAGTAAATGAGTGAAGAGAGGAAGTCACCCTTATAATGTTCTTTCATATCACATTAGAGAAACATGGAAGATTTATTCCTGGTATTTGTCACCCTTGTTTTTTTGGAGTGGTAATCAGCCTTGAAGAAGCTACATTCAAATTTGCCCCCCCTATTGCCGTCAGTACTACCTGTGCTAATCTAAAGTAGTCTTAGCTACCATAGGTTACTGACGGCAATAGAGGGGCGTTTTAATACCGACTTCAAAATAAGGAGATAAACAAATTGCCACGTATGTATGTAATATTGTTGGAATTGCACAATATTCACATATATTACCTATGTGGGCTTCTAAACACGTATGCCAAATTTTATAAGTGTATGTATGTTTTGCCAGCCATTTCGCCGAAACTACATATTGGATCGTGATTATTCTTTTTGTGTTGGATTGAGTATCTCTCAACTTAGGGAATAGTGTAAGTAACATCAAAATCAGTTCAGCAATTTTCAAGATATGAAGCATCCAACCGAACTCCTTAGCGACAAACAGCACGAATGTGTAAATTGAGTTATTATGGGTATTTTGTCAATCCTTTAGTTGTACAATAGAAATTTAACTGCTCATTTTTTGTGAAGATGTACTAAGACTAAAAAGAGAGAAATAAAACTTATTCACCAAAAAATACACCAACTTCAAAAGCAAAACACTAAAAAGTACACATTTTGGCAGTCGGTGTCGAAAAATTATAAAAACAAGAGTTACCAAAAACGAAAGTTATTACGCACTTTTTAGTGTTTTGCTTTTGAAGTCTTTTTATTTTTTTGTGAAAAAGCGTTTTATATCAGGAAGTACATATTACACTTTTACTAGACCATAGTTCAAACTTAGCATCACAAAAACATTCAGAGGTTATAGGCGTGACCGTTATACCAGGTCAGAGGCACATCGCATTTCGTAATGTGACGACTGACGACCCGGTTGCGGATTTTATATAACGTGGCATTTCCACGACTGACGACATCTTCTAGTGATAATATTATTTACATTTCGGTAGATACGTTAAGAATATTCACATAACTTATCAAAGGTGTTAGGTAGGTGGATTTTTCTTGTATAAGTGGAAATGTTGGTTGAGACGCCTAGATTTCTTCATAATATTTAATCAGCTCATCATCTATACTCTTAAACCGCTAAAACGATTTAGATGCAATGAGGATGAATGCAAAAAGGACATAGGCTACTTCTTTTTGCATAAAACACGAAGGGTTACAAATGGGGGCGGGTTAACTTTGTATGTAACTTCTTATCATGCAACTTCTTCTTATTATAAACCGAGAAGGACATAGGCTAATTGCTTAAAACACGAAGGGGGAGAAATGAGGGATGGGGCGTTAGTTTTGAATGAAACTTCTTAATAGAGCTTAAACCGATGAACCGATTTGGATGGATTTTGGTATTAAGATAGTTTGAGACCTTGGAAAGTTCATAGGCTACTTCTTTATGCATAAAACACGAAAGGGGGAGAAAGAGAAGAGAGGATTAATTTTGTATGTAATGTGACAACATGCAACTCCTTCTTATTATGAACCGATTTACATTTGGTATGGAGATAGTTTGAGTCCATGAGAAGGACATAGGCTACTTCGTTTTGCATAAAAATCGAAGGGAAATGGGAGCGGTTAGTTTTGTATAAAATTTCATATAATAAAGATCGATTCACTTCAAACTTTGCGGAAATATTGCCGTAAAAAATAATTAAAATTTATTGTTGTTCTTAACTACCCCTAAAAGGGGGTTGTGGTTGTAAAGATAAGATGTACAAATGTTCTTCATGAAGCTGCATTTGGGTGTGAGCGGCATTTCCTTATTGATCACGTCAGAAATGATGATATCCGCAGGAGAACCAAAGTTACCGTCATAACCCGAAGAATTGCCAAACTTGAGAGGCAGTGGGCACTGCTCGCAGAACGGATAGCCGATGGAGCCGAAAAGTTCTGGAATGGCGACCGCGAACCGGAAGACGTTACGTTGGAAGGCCTCCCACTAGGTGGACCGATGACCTGGTTAAGGTTGCAGGAAGGCGCTGGATGCGAGACGCACGGGATCGGTCAATGTGGCGACGCCTAGGGGAGGCCTATGTCCAGCAGTGGACGTCTTTCGGCTAAAATGATGATGAAGCTAAATTTTGGTATTACACACATCATCACGGTCTAGGGATATTTCATACTCAATTAAATAACTCGAAAAGTACTGGCCGCATTGGAATCTTTTATACACCGATTTGTTTTTAATTTATCTCAGACTAATTCCAAATTCAAATTTTTGAAAATTATTTTGTTTCGGTGGCATAAAAATGTCTTGATGTGTAGGAGAGGGAATTTTCATTTGTGCGAAATTTAGAAAACAATACGAATTACGTTTAGTTACAGTTTTTTTTCATTTGTAAACGAAAGATAAAGTTAAAATTGAGGTATTGTAGCCATGCAACGCCAACATTTGACGAGGGCGGCGATGTTACGAGCTGTGGTAATGCTGGAAACTGGGTCTGTTCAGCGTTATGTTGCTGAGGCCATAGGGACCCACCAAAATGTAATTTCAAGATTGTGGACACGCTATCGTGCCACAGGTGAAGTAGCGGAGAGGCACTGGGGGGCCAAGTCGCATCACTACCCCCAGACAAGACCGATTTTTGCAAATTACTGTGCGAGCTCAACCAAATGCAACGGCGACTCAATTGGTCCAAAGGCTGCGAGTGGAACACCAAGTGCTTGTGAGTGACCAAACTGTAAGAAGGCGACTGCATGAAAGCAATCTACGCTCTCGTAGACCACTCCGGGTCCCACCTGGCTTTACGGAGAGGCAATCGTGGACGACGATTAGAATGGGTTCGGAACCACGTGGACTGGGGCCGTGAGCAATGGTCCAATGTGCTGTTCACGGATGAATCCAGGTTCGGCTTCCATCCAGATTCACGAAGGACGCGTGTTTGGCGAGTTCCTGGACGATGGAGCCGTCTTCAGAACCCTCAGGAAGTTCACCCATACCAAGGAGGAACAATTATGGTTTGGGCAGGAATTCGTCTTGGAGGACGGACGGATCTCGTTTGGGTGCGGGGCAATATGACGGCAGAAAGATACGTCCAACAGGTGCTGGGGCCCGTAATCTTGCCCCACAGAACACAAATGGGGTAAGATTTCCTGCTCATGCACGACAATGCCCGGGCACACACGGCGAGAACGGTAGCAGCTTGGTTACATACACACAATGTGAGGGCCTTAGGCTGGCCTGCTCAATCGCCAGATCTAAATCCCATTGAGCATGCGTGGGATATGCTGCAAAGAAGAGATCTGAAGGAAATTCCTGAAAATCTGGCTACAGAAGATCAACTTTTTGCGCACCTCAGAAGGACATGGGACAATATTCAGCAGCAAGACATTGACAACCTTGTTCTGAGCATGCCGAATCGTTGCCGATGTGTTATGAACATCATGGGCGCTTTCTCAGACTACTAACTTCAAGTTTATAAACACAAATTAAATGATTTTTTTCAGTTTTTACTCATAAATTAAAAGTTAATTCATATACGGTTTCCGTCTATGCTTAATTTTTTTTTCCATAAAATCCTGAAATTTTAATCGAAGTACCTTAACCATTATAAAAAAATGGTAGAATATTAAATAACGTATCTTTTAAATATATACATGTCATATAAATAATTAACACATTGATAGTAATTCGCTTTTTTTAAAATATCCCTAGACCGTGTTGACGTGTTTATAAAGATAGTAAATGTTAGTTAAGAAAGGATTTTTGTAAATTCGAAATTTAAGGGGGTAAATGGGGAAAGCTGAACTTTGTATGAAACTTTTTATTGCGGCTTCCGATTTGGTTGAAACTTTGCAGCCATGTTTTTGATGACAAATGATTGAGATCTGCATATTTATTTAGATTATGTAATGGGATGAAGGTTCTTATTACACGTAGGTGTCAATATATTAACAGGCATGAGAAAAGGGGAAGCGTGTTCATACGTCAAAGCCCAATAATCGCCACTGACCTATCATTTCTATTCAAAAGACTCCAGTTTCCAATCAGACTTAGTTTTGCTATTACTATTAACAAAGCTTAAGGATAGCAGGGGTGCCTTTGATAAAGCCATGCTTCACCCACGACTAGCTAGCTACATGTAGCTGCTGATATTCGCGTATGTCCAAGGCCCAGAATGTGTATGTATTAGCATCAAATGAAATGACATACACCATAATATACAACAACGTCATAAAATGTTGTACCCATGATTACCGGAATAATTAAGGATACAATTTTATTCAATTAAATAAGAAAATCCTGTTTACGTTAATGCTTCCTGTACCTATACAGGCTCAGTTTTCCAAGTGTGCGTGGATGGCCAAATCATCACTATGAAGAATAGCACAAAACAATCAAAGGAGTCACGGGGCCGATTTTGATTAAAACTGAAACTGCTATGGAGAGTCGATGGTTAGGGTCAATAATGTGATGTCGGGACATTTTAAGCCAGAAAAAGGAGTACGGCAAGGATGTATTCTGTCCCCTCTTCTTTTCAACATATATGGCGAATACATCATGACAAGAGCCTTGGAAAAGTGGGAGGGAGGCATCGCGGTAGGTGGCAACAAAATCAGCAATCTCCGGTACGCAGATGACACCACTTTGTTTGCATCCTCTGAGCGCGAACTCGCGGAGCTGTTTGCTAGAGTGGAGCGTGAAAGCGAGATGGTAGGATTGTCGATTAATAAATCTAAGACCAAAGTGATGATAGTCGACCGAGCTGGACTAATCGCACGCATGGGCGAACTTGTGGATCTGGAGTTCGTGAGTGAATTTGTGTACCTGGGCTCCATGATCACTGATCAGGGAGGCTGCGAGGGAGAGATCCGGAGGCGCACGCAGATGGCCAAGGCTGCTATGAGCAAGTTGTTGAGGATATGGCAGAACAGAAATGTCTCCAATAACACTAAGAAGAGATTCGTGAGAACTCTGGTATTCTCGATATTTCTTTACGGCTCCGAGTCTTGGGCAATTCGCTCGGTGGATCGGAAAAGGATAGAGGCGTTTGAAATGTGGTGCTGGAGAAGGATGTTGCGCATACCATGGACAGCTAAGCGCACGAATAAGTCCATTCTCGACCAGTTGAACATCAAAACTAAACTCTCCACGATCTGCTATCAACGAGTCCTAAGTTACTTTGGTCACATCGCCCGGAGACAGCCAGACAACCTGGAAAAACTGGTGGTAGTAGGAAAGGTGGACGGAAAAAGACCACGTGGACGTTCACCTACTCGCTGGTCTGACCAGATCAGGGCCATTACGGGACTCACGGTGACCACTGCTATGAGAAGAGCTGAAGACAGGGTGGCTTGGAAGCAGCTCGTCGTTGACTCCGTCAAAGGTTTTCAAGACGGGCACGACCTTCAGAAATGAAGAAAACGAATAAGAAGAAGAAGAAACTGCTACATTGGATTTTCTCACCCTGTATGTCGACAACCAGAATTGATTGACAAAACTTATATTAACGCGGGCGAAGCTGCGGGTAACAGCTAGTTATTGTAATATGTATGTTGTGATATCCTAACTACATGTGCACCTCTGCCCAAACTTTCAGGAAATAGGTACAAGCGTAATGTTAAGTTGTTGTAGAGCAATGTTCGTTGTAAAAGATCATTGTACCGACAGTCGTGACAGCCAATGGCTTAATAGCCACGAGCCTCGACCAACACCTTAGGAGGCTCTCGTTAGGCGGCTGGATCAAGGGCCTGATCCAGAAATCAGTATTGCTGGACACGGCTCGCATTGTTAGGAGGTTTCTCTCTCTGGAGCCCTGTCCGCCGGTAGCTTGGACCCTGTTCCCGATACCGGTGGGTCTCTATTTTTGTAAAAATATTTGAAAATGTAATTAATAAGAAAAGAGTTGAATAAAGGATTATAATTATAAATTCATTTATTTGCAAACAAGTGTCACAGTTACATAAAAGCTCTGCCTCCTGAACTAGGTAGTTAACCTGTACCTCAGGAGACAGATCACTTCCAAATTACATAACACAGTTGGTTTTTCATGCTAGGCACAGTGCTAATTAAGCATTTAAAATAAAATAAATATTAATCAATGAAACGTATGATTACAAAATATATATAAAAAACTAAAACGAATATTTTTTTTAAATTAAAATATGAATGTCAGTAATCTTACCTCATATTATTTTGGTGAATGTAGCTGTTTATACAGACCCTCAGTACGTGAGCCCGACTCGCACTTGGCCGGTTTTTTATCTGACAAGCTCACCACACTATTCACAACCGCTGCGATATCTGAATACCAGAATCAACAGTCGCAACCTCCAGAAAAACACCGAGACAATTAAGTTCGACAAGTCCTTCGAAACGATTCCACAGTCTTGGAACCCGCAACGAATCCCAAAAATACCCAGGAAACGATTCCAAGTTAGAGCAAAGTTGTATTGGGATTTCAAAAAAGGAATATCCTTGAAGCAGGTTGTCTGGATTGATCGGAAGACCAGCGTGTTTTGCCCACCACGACATACGGTGCCAAAACGTGGACGCTCACACAGGTTACACAGAGGGCCATGGAGGGTTCCATGCTTGGCATACGGCTAGTAGACCGAGTTCTTAACGTTGAGATCCAAAGACGTACGAAGGTTGCAAACCTCGGAAAACGAATTTCGGAACTGAAATGGAGATGGGCAGGACATATGACAAGGCGCAGTGATGATAGGTGGAGTAAGGTGGTGACCGAATGGCGTACAAGGACTGAAAGAAGAAGTATTGGTTGTCCAGTGGCGAGATGGGCAGATGACATTGTTGCCATTGCGGGGAGAACCTGGATGAGGTTGGCACAGGAACGTTGTGATTGGTACAAGAAGAGAGAGGGCTATGCTCAGCAGTGGGCGAAGTCAAGCTGTGGGTGATGTTAATGAATGACAACAGGCAAAGCTTTTTTTACAAGGGCATTTCAGTTATCTAAATGTGGGTCTACTAGGTTCATACAATGACACAAAATTTTGCGAAAACACAAATAATGTTTAATTTTTCAGAGGATCTTTATCAGTTCTTGGAGAGCTAAGAAACTCAATTGGATGAATAAACTATCGTTTATGTACTAAATAAACAAGATTCATAAATTTGATTGCGCTAACTTTTAAATCATCTCCGGTCGTGTTGTAATGTTATCTTAGTGACATTCACATTTGTGTAATTATGTTAAATGAGCTTTTAAGTTTTACGATGTACTTGGTGTTGAAAGATTTTAATGTTTGCAGTTTAGTATAATTTTATGAGAAAATAAATTGAATTGAGATTACACTTATATGCATTGGTAAAGGTGGAATCACAAACTAGTAGAAAAGGAGAACGCGGTGCGGCAAATTCTATTGCCTGTTCTTGCACTAATGATTGACACCTCTACATAGCTGGACTACTAATAGTAATACCAATATAATATTAAAACACTTTTACAAGAATGATATTTCATTTATCCTTTTTATTTTTTTATCGTTGGTTTTTTTTAATTAGTCTGTTATATAGACTAATTTAAATGAAAATGTAACGAACAAAATGTAAAGTAAAATATAAAAATAGTAGCCACTGAACAGGATCCAAGATACCGGTGGTCAGAAATCCTGAGAGAGGAACCTCGTAACGTTACGCACCGTGTCCAAGAGTGATTTCTGGATTAAACCCTTGATCCAACTGCCCAACGAGAGCCTCCTCAGGCTTTCATCGAGGCACTTGGCTATTATGCCATTGGCCTTCATGACTATCGGCACAATGACTGCTGCATTCACATACCACATGGATGTGAATGCAGCAGTCATTGTGCCGACAAGCTCGAGAGCCAGATTAAGGTTTCACTAGTCGAAAATTCTTCCATACAAACGTAGTCTAGGGATTGTCTAGAAAATATTTGAATGTTATGAGCGTCGAAAGTTCCACATTTCGACACTAATTTTAACGCATTTTTGGGCGCGAATAAATACCATAAGAAGACGGAAAATTGCAAAACGGCCTTCATACAGGGATAGATTAGTAGTTCAACAATGCAAATAATTTTATTTTGAACAAATAGATTTAGTCGTTTTTTCATGATATCTATACTGCCAAAGGTCTGTTTATAAAAATTCGCTCGGTTTCGTCCTAAATCAATATCCATTTCGCTACAAATTTGCAAAAGTGTGTATTCGTGCGCGAACTAGCTTCCTACTGCTCATCACAGCATCTATCTCTTCCGCACGTGCTGTCGGTAGATATAACATGCATTTTAACCCCGCGCACAAAATAGTTCGTGCCGTCGACTAGTGTACCCTTAAGATACTTAGCTTCAAGAATATTTATTCTTTATTTATTTGTTATATGTTTTATTGTACACAATACAATGGCCTCTAAACGAAATGGTATTCTGTCAATGAAGTCCAAAATTTTACATTTCAGTGACCAATATCAATCAGATACATTTTTTGATTTTTAACAACTATCGTAGCTGATAGATTTCTATTTATCTAGCCCCTTTACAAAAAAACTACATCCAAAAAATAATTATTAGGTATAGTTGTTCTATCTGACGACGGCGGGTTGGTCTTAGTCGTGTGTGTAGATTCACAATTGCACATGCACACAGAAACAATTTTTGTGTGCTCAGGCGATACTGAGAGCTTCCGAGCTTACGCACATAGAATCAGTGTGCATGTGCATCTATACACTCCGCCGTCGTGAGATAGAAAAACTTTAAAGTTACTTACTCAATTTCCTGCTCTCACAGTTCACATTATCCGAATAGTCACAATACCCCTGACCGCTAAACAGCAGCCCGCTGGGACACTCCTGCTCCACTGCCCACCCATCCCAGCAGTTCAGGTAGTTGTTGCACAGCTTCGGCGAAGGGATCTGTGACCTCTTCCCTTCGCACAGTGGGTTCGGTTCGATGATAGGATCTGGTGTGTGAGTCAGCAACAATTGGTTGTGATACGCTGGGTATTTCTGGATTTGCTGGATTACCTGGTTGGATACTGGGATCGTGAGGGACAGTATGTTGCCCAAGTCCTGTTTAAATAAATTGTATAAATGATTAGATATTAGCGGTTCTTCTGAATGAAATGGTTTGAACTGGAACTTCTGGACAATGAAAAACAACATATCTCGGCAATTTAACGCGATGATTTCGATTATTTATTTACCTATTAAACCCAACGTTTCGGCCGTGTTGCAACGACCGTGGTCCCGGGTAGACTGGTGTCTCGGTGTAATTCCTGTGATATGTTGTTTTTCAATTATGAAACTCGAAAGTTTTAAAGTTAATATTCTGGACAGTGATTATTTATTTATTTAAGTATACATGTATAACTTTACAGGTCACATCTAAGGCGTTATACAATGAGAGAAACAAAAAAAATACACACAAACGAAACATAAAAGAATTAGGCAAAATTAAATATAAACAAATAAAAACTAATTTAAAAAAAAAGAAACACGATACCAAAACAAAAAGATAGACAAAAAATATACAAAAACGAAAAATATAACGAGAAAAATAAAAAATATCTTACAGAAGTAAAAGATGTACAAAGAATACCTAAACAAATATTCACTAATCTAACTTTCATCCATCTTCTCACAAAAACATAAACATTCACGACACACATCTATCCACCTCCCAGCAAACTGGTCACTTTCCGGTGCTGATGTCAGAAGAGCATTTAGCATTGTGAGCGCCCGAACTAGAGGCGAGTTAGCTCGGGACACCGTACGTGCCGAAGGTACGGCCAAAAGCCGGTGACTTCGTGGTCTAACCTGTTTATATATATAGTGTAAATTATGAAATCGTATTAGTGTTTCCCATTTATTAGCAAGGTTTTAAAGTTTTATTCAATCCAGTTTGATTTAATTATCCAAAGTCTAGAGAAGAACTAGCCAAAAACTCCTTAATTACTTTTGCAAATAGAGTTTTAAAATTTTGGTAGCCGAGGCAGGCCTGAAAAACACTGGCGTGACGATCTGGACTCCCCTCCGGATTGTCCAGAGAATGCAAGAGACAAAGTTGGCTGGAAGAATATGGGCAGGCATTTGCCTAATAGTTGGACAACATAGCAAAATTATATAAAAATATATATTACCATATGTGGTATGTAATTATCTTTATTTCCAATAGGTATGCTAGAGTCAGGAAAAACTTCTAATCAAGTGGAATATTTCTATGGTACTATGGAGCTGGGCTGGGCGGCGTTTGGAAAACTTCGTCTAGTCTTCTCGTCGCGCTTCCCACAAAGCCTGAAGACTAATGTCTTCAACCAGTGCGTCCTACCTGTTATGACCTACGGTGCCGAGACGTGGGCACTCACAATACGGCTAGTTCATCAGTTCAAAGTTGCTCAGCGAGCTATGGAAAGGACTATGCTCAGAGTCTCTCTAAGGGATCGAATCAGAAACGAGGTGATCCGGCAGAGAACCAAAGTAGTCGACATAGCTCACAGAATAAGTAAGCTGAAGTGGCAATGGGCCGGCCATATAAGTCGTAGAACCGATGACCGTTGGGGTAAACGTGTTCTTAAGTGGAGGCCGCGAGCTGGTAAACGTAAGGTAGGACGCCCTCAGGCAAGGTGGAGCGACGACCTTCGCAGGGTGGCTGGTAGCAGCTGGATGACAGTTGCCAAAAATCGAACCAAATGGCGTGCAATTGGAGAGGCCTATGTCCAGCATAGGCTACTATAGGCTGATGATGATGATGGAATTTGTTGACATCATATTTTCTAAGAGTATATCACTAGTTAAGGTTTTATTTTGAGTTTAACCAAATCAAGTTGCCATTTCCAAAAGGTCATCCTATCCTGGAGTCACAGAGACTGCCAATCTTCGCGGGAGAGTGCCAGCCTTGTGGTAACTTTTAAATCAATGAAAACGGTATTCAAGGTTGCTTACTTTAACGAATCCGAAGAACGGGTTCAAGAAATTTCCATAGTATGGCATGTGACCAGCGGTCAGCTTCAAGTTCTGCAGGAATGGGTTGTTTGGGTAAGGGTTGTTGTAAGTCTTGACCAGGTTTCCATCTTCATCGTAAACTGAAAAAGAAATACATGTGAAATATAACTAATAAACTAATTTAAAGAAACTAAATGCAGGAAGGAATCCACGGATAAGGGCCTGCGTTCCCTCTTTTTAGTTCAACCCAATTTTAGGCTCCCGCAGACAGAATCTGACAACGCGATGTATATCAAAAAAACTGGCCAAGTGCGAGTCGGACTCGCGCACGAAGGGTTCCGTACCATTATCGCAAAAAACGGTTTTGTTGTATGGGAGCCCCATAAGGCCTTAGTATATTTTATTTTAATTTAATAATTATTATTTTTTGAAGTGCATATACAACTAAATATTCTGTGAATATTTCAAGCGTCTACCTATTGCCGTTATTAATATCGAACAAGAAACAGCAACAAAATCACGTTTGTTGTATGGGAGCCCCCCTTAAATATTAATTTTATTCTGTTTTTAGTATTTGTTGTTATAGCGGCAATAGAAATACATCATCTGTGAAAATTAAAACTGTCTAGCTATCACGGTTCATGAGATACAGCCTGGTGACAGACGGACAGACAGACAGACAGACGGATCGCGGAGTCTTAGTAATAGGGTCCCGTTTTTACCCTTTGGGTACGGAACCCTAAAAACACAATGAAATTTTGCGACGGATTCTCGTGTCGCGCATGTCTGTGGAAGCCTTGAGATGGTGTCTATTCACAGTCACACTATTGTAACTAAACTCAAATTAAGGACCTCTGCGTGTGGCAGACATTTGAATCAAAACATTTCCTGGTACATTGTAACGTCAAGTTCATATTTCATCCAGAAAATAAATCGTAACATCAGAACAGTCTCCATAACATTATTCAACAAGGGTTTGTGTACATACTGTCAGTTTAGTTAAATGATAATAATATTTATTTTAGTTGATTGTCAAATGAAAAATCAAAAGGATTTTAAAACACTTTGCACACATCAACGTTCCTTTTGAGGTTCGGCACCCTAAAAAGGAACGTTGATGTGTGCAAAGTGTTTTATAATCCTTTCCTAATCCTTTCCTTTTTAGGGTTTCGTACCTCAAAAGGAAAAAAATGGAACCCTGATGATCCGTCACTTTGTTGTCCGTCTGTCTGTCTGTTACTCTTTCGGTCAAGTACCCTTTATCTCGGTAACGCGTGAAGGTATCGAGTTGAAATTAATATCATATACTCAAATTTGTAACTCCTCACAGCTGTGAAAAATTCAAACTTCTAGTTCAACGCAATCAAGAGATACAGCCGTTAATGACGCATATTTTACACTCGCAAGGGAATCAAATTCTACAGAGTACTTCTCGTTAACCTAGAATCATTAAATTTGCCAAGGAAATTGTCTTAAAGCAAAAATTAAGGAAAAATCCGAAAACCATAAATTTGTACCTTCTTCAAAAAAAAAACTTATTTGCAATTGGCAAACTTGACCGCGACTTATGTCGATGTTTGGGGATTACAGTTTTCCAACGGCAAAGTTAATTTTCTCCCTCAATTCTGTTTATGTTATCGTTAGAGCAATGTCCTCATAGCTTATGAAGCTCAGTAATGTTATTTAATCATTTTGGTGAACCCTAAGTGCGCGAGCCCGATTGGCACTTGGCCAATATTCTTAAGTTTTTATAATTTAAATTGTGTTTTGTCTTAAAGGCTATATTCGAAATGCCTATGTAAGGGATTGTTCACGTGATATTTTGATCCTACTTGACATTTTCATACATTTTTAGGGTTCCGTACCCAAAGGGTAAAAACGGGACCCTATTACTAAGACTCCACGGTCCGAATGTTTGTATGTCTGTCTGTCTGTCCGTCTGTCACCAGGCTGTATCTCATGAACCGTATTGCTGTTGCCGCTATAACAACAAATATTAAAAACAGAATAAAATAAATATTTAAGTTTGGGCTCCCATACAACAAACGTGTTTTTTTTTGGAGTTTTTTGCAATAATGGTATGGAACCCTTTGTGCGCGAGTCCGACTCGCACTTGCCCGGTTTTATTATAGATGTTGAACATGCAATTTATGGCAAGTTACTTAAGGCCACTTAAGATGCCACTTAAGGTGTCGACCATTGATAGCAGTCCTACCAAACTGTCAGATCGACAATCGACTTTTTTTTTTTAGATCGACAGTCCAGATTTATATTCCGCCACCTTACAAACAAACTTGACAAATATCGACAGCATTAAGGACACATTTACACACAAAGGCACCGCGAAGCAACGCGATACACCTCAGTGCTGTCTTTTTCAGTGCGGCAACATATGAATCGCCCTTAACGTCCAACAGACAAACAAAATAAAGGACTCGAATATATATAGCTCTTCTCAACTGTTTTAACACGGCTATAAATTCTGTGAGAGATCTCACGCCCTGATAAATGAGGTGTTCAGTCCGCCATTTAGGTACTCGAGATGTTGTAAGCATAAATAAAATTGTGACGTTTCCTAGGATCCAGAACTTATAGTGGGTACAAGAAGAGACTGTAGTCGCGGAATGCGTGTGAATAAAAGGCTAAACTCAGGCTGCTAATGCACAGACAATAATTAACTCAGTTTTATACCCGATAGGAAATTATTATTGCGTCACAAAAATAAAATCAAGTTAAGTAATGCGATTAGATCTTCATTCAACGCAAGACGCGACGCAAATGTAATTGCGTCGATAGGCGATATTGAGCACGTATTTTCTAAGAAAATTGCAAACGCAAATCGGCTGAATTGCATTGCATTGCGTCCATGTGGACTTCCAATTTCTCTTAGTAAAAATCGCTTATCGGTCTGATATAAATCGAATCATATCAATCCATCAGGAAAGCAAAACAAATCAAAAACCAAAAAAAAAAAAACTTTGTTAAGGTAACACTAGTCAACAGCACGAACTATTTCGAACTATTTTGTGCGCGGGGTTAAAATGCATTTTATATCAACCACACACGTGCGGAAAAGATTGATGCTGTGATGAGCAATAGGAAGCTAGTACGCGTACGAATACACACTTTTGCAAATTTGTAGCGAAATGGATAATGATTTAGGACGAAACGGAGTGCGCGAAATTTTATAAACAGACCTTTGGGAGCCTGGATATCATGAAAACACGGCTAAACGTATCTGTTCAAAATAAAATTATTTGCATTGTTGAACTACTAATCTATCCCTGTATGGAGGCTATTTTTCAATTTTCTTATGGTATTTTTTTTTATTTTTCTTATATTTTTTTTCTTTATTATATTCGCGCCCAGAAATGCGTTAAAATTATTGTCGAAATGTGAAACTTTCGACGCTCATAACTTTCAAATATTTACTTTTTTGTACAGGGCTAGATAATGATGAGACAAATTGATATCACTTTTTATTTTGAACGTACATCGTCAAACAGTGGAATAATCCCTAGACTACGTTTGTATGGAAGAATTTTCGACTAGGGTAACCTTAAGATGATATATAGATACATTCTATCTACTCAAATACAACCAGAATGCAATATAATTATTTATGTATTTTAATAGATCATTAGTTTATGAATATTCGAATGTAATTATTTTTCACATTTTTTATTTTGTAAACCTACCACTTTTGTGTTCTTTTTAACCCAGAGGTTGACTGGTAGAGAATGCCTTGCTGCATTAAGCCCGCAGTATCACTATTGTACTTGAAGTATAAATAAATAAATAAACATAATAAAGCAAAAGGTTATAGCCCGAGATCGTCGACCGAGGTGAGCAGCGGATTGTAATATGAAATATCCTTACTGCCTGTCATGTTACCCGTAATTGAACGATGAAAGGATAGGCGGCGCGACTGGATTGTCTATTAAAATGGAGGCAGTTCTTTGCCGCACATCTTATGATAGATCTTTTGTAATGCCTGTGAATAGAATTTCACAATGATCCTTGTCATTTCGTAAAGTGACAAGGACCATTTTGCTGTTTACTGTAAGTTTTAAGCGTCACTCGTCATCATCATGATTATGACGTTGAAGTGGTTTAAATTAGGAAAGTTGATTTTGGTAGGACGCTTTATATGTCAGGCATAAATAAATTTATGTGGTGTTTGAAAGGCCACTGGACAATGACATGTTAATTAATTATTTTCGGTCACATCTAAGATCCCTCCTTAAATCCCATCCTCATAAAACTAGCTATTATTCCTATTCCTTCTCTGTCCACGCTGTAAGATTGTGGAACTCACTTCCACCTAGCATCAGAGATCTAGATACTATCTCGCTTTTTAAAAAACGATTAAAAGAGCATTATCTTTCTTCTCAAATCTGATTTTATAAGTATATGTATATATATTTAGTATCTATGTCTTATCACATCACATCATCAGCCTATTATTGTTCCCACTGCTGGGACACAGGCCTCCTCTCTGTGAGAGGGAATGGGCCGTAATCAACCACGCGGGCCCAGTGCGGGTTGGCGGATGTCACATGTCTTCGAATTTTTGGTTTTATATGCCGGCTTCCTCACGATGTTTTCCTTCACCGTTTTGAGAGCAGTGGTGATGAAATAATTTACACAAAGTAAAGCGCCTGCCTGGGTTTGAACCCACGACCTACAACTTGTAAGTCGCGGCCGATACCACTGGGCCACCACTGCTCTGTATTTTAGAGTAATCTATGTATTTTAGAGTAATGTATTTATTTAAGTACATATCACTTACACTATATGTGTATGTTTTTATATCTTTTTTTTTTTTTTTTTTTTTATTTGTGATGGGTTTGCTCTTGACTCTAGTCTAGGTCAAAGGTGACAGAGACAGAGTCGACGATGGAGCGAGCTTACCCAGAAGAAGCCTGTTCACTCTAACTTTGAAGAGATCTTCAAATCTCATCTTCAGATCTTTCTTTCTATCTTAGGTTAGTCGTTCACTTTTCTTCTCTGCCTGTTCTCACACACTATTTGTCTACATTTCTTCTTCATTTCTCCTTTTCGCGGGTCTGCTGGTAGACTTTTCTTAAGAAATAAGCAGTATCTTTGTACTCTTTTGTCGTCATGATGTATGAATTGATTCTGTATGTATTTTCTGTGTGTATATTAATAAAAATAAATAAATTATTTTCTTTATAAATAAAACGCTTACACTATTAGACACGTAAATTAGAATTTCGTACCTAATTAGGTTAAGGCCTGGTTTCTCGACGCTAAATTATCGCAAGATTAAAGTGATCACACACACAACAGCCAATCACAGCAGATAACCGGCGATTATTCGTCGATTAGGTTAACAGCCCGATAATCGAGTTTTGAGAAACCTGGGGTATAAATCAAAACTTTTGACGTCAAATGTGCAGTACCAAAAAACACCACTTCCTAATTTTTTACTGGGAAAAGCAGTAGAGCAACAAACTCCTCAAAACTACAGTAAAAACATTCGTGCACACATAATATACAAACAGAAATCGCCAATACATGTAAGGACCATGCTATAGTATTTTGAGAACCCTATAATCTTATTTAAAAAACGACTATTTTTATAAAACTCTAACAGGGCTATATCGAAAACAAAACAGTTTTGTTTTTAATATAGGCAAGATGGCCAATCGTGGGCGAAGGTTGCTCTCCAATAAAGATACAATTCAAATGAGCAAAATTCCAATAAAATTATATTTCTATTTCAATCTCTTTCTGGAATGTATTTATTTATTGCAGTCCGGATTGCTATTTTTATTTGCTTCGAAGCAGTTTATTGAGTGATATTTATTGATATCCGATTTATTCATCGTTACATCACTCATTAAGTTACCTGGTAGTGCTCGAAATAATTAAATAAATTGTAGTTCTAAAAACTAAAAAACACGCTTTAATGGTAAGGATAATGGGACAAACTTTTTAAATTATTGCATTGTCATCGGTCCTTGATAAGTGTGCAAAGTTTCAAATCAATCCAACGTTTTGAAGTGGGTGAAAATCACGTTCAAAGATTCCGTTACATTGATACATAGATACATACATACCAAGCTAATAAAAGCGTGTTAAAAATACACACAGGGAACGCTCAGGTTATAGCGCTGGGTCTAGTCTAAAATTTTACAAAAGGGGTCCTTACATTACGAAATTGCGCAAATGAATAAGATCAGATCCTTGAATAAGATAAGATCCTTGAATAAGATAAGATCCTTTAGAAATAGCTGCTAGAATAGAGCGTTCTCCTATTTTACCCCTTTAATAGTAGTTTATGCAATGGCCATATAATAGGGGTTATTAAAACACGAGCGTGGGTTTATCACATGAGGCGAAGCCGAATGTGATAATATTAACACGCGAGTGTTTTAATACCTAATTATATGCCGTTGCATACTCTATTTTATCTTCAGTCATACAGTTGAAATAAAATAAAAGTGAAAAGGAAATAAATATGCGGTATGGCAATTTAGATTCTCATTGCACCATGACTGCGCAGCGCGCGCATCCATAGACAGTGACACTACTTTTTTACACTAAGTCAATGAGCCCTTATGCGCCAATGTATGCACTGCGATGGTTTTTTTTTAAATTTTACCTATACACGAATATAAAGTACGTGTTTATGCAATATTATTTTAATTCATATTTGGAACATTACGTTGTGAGTGTAGATAAAAGATTTTTATGATAGTTCGTTAATTTGCCACATGACTATCTTTCATTGAAAACATCTATGTATTCCTAGGAAAGAGAATTAATCAAATCTATGCGTTAACCCAAATATATAATGATTTGCCTACAAGGTTTTGTATTACACAACATTCAGTTTTCGATCAAAATTACACAAAATATTTTACACTAAAAACTGCAAAGTGAAACCTATGGATAAATAAATCAAAACATATATCAAATGTTACGCTACATCCTTTCGAATTCTGACTGATTTACGACCAACCATTATTGAAAGTTCCATTATAATTTCGGTTTGTATTTATGACCACAATCGCTTCCTTAAAAAATCATCGATCGTCGTATTTATTATAATAATTTAGTACATCGGTGACCCGCTCTGCTCGACTGAGCTCTTCTCGGTAAAATAGGGAATACAATTAATTCGTTCTTTTATTTCGAATCTGCCCAGATATGGAAAGACATGGCTGAGACTGTGAGATCTATTTGTAGCCCCCAAATCTCTAAATTTGATCTAAATCGTTAGCGCCGTTTTCAAGAACGTGATTCATCATCATCATTTCAGCCGTAGTACGTCCACTGCTGGACATAGGCCTCCCCCAAGCGCCCACACTGATTGGTCCTGTGCGTTTCGCACCCACAGCCGCAGCCACAGTAGGAGAACGTGATTATTTAAATTTACAAATCTTGCTCGTACAATATGATAAAGGATTAATTATTTATTTAATTAAAACCAGTTTTTGTTCAGCTTTGTTCCCTTGGCCTTACAAAGTATACTCCACAAGAACTGTGCATTTTTCAGGGGTAACCCCTGTTTTACACTCGGCCATATTATAGTTTACTATCACTTAAAAACAGATCAGTAGGTACATCCAGAGATTATATTCCACAAACAAAAAAAATACCTCTTCATAATATTAGTTTAGATGAGTTCGTTTTTGACCTCGGTCTCCTCTGATGGACAGCGATGGATGGTGTTTTTGAAAGCACCAGTCTACCCAGAAGATACCTGTTTATTCTTGCTTTGAAGGCCTATGGCCTCTTGAGTTGGTTGGAAACACTCACGCCACTGGAAAAAAGTTCCAAACTTAGGCAGTGCGCATGATGAATGCGGAGATGTAATTCTACTCAGTATACTATTTAGGATATCAAACGAATAGGAATGGTTATCTGCAGGTCATCGGGTACTCCGGCAGTGAAAAATAATAAATAACAATTCCAGAAGATTGACATTCACTTATGGATAAACAGCAATTCGAATAAATTTTCCTTTACAAACAATATTGCCTTTGTTTACGAGAATTGAGAAGACAAACGGATAAAAATAACAATATCAACACGATCGCTTTATTGCTCTTAATTTGATTTCAAGTTTTTTTATTATATCCTCAGTTTCTTTACGTAAATAAATTATTTAACATATACTGCAATTGAAATAAACAGGTGACTGTAATTTTAAAATGTCAAGTGCATGCGTGCACGCAAGATAGCTGGCCGGTGCCAATCAAAGAAACGGAGGATCCGGGTCATATCCCTTGCCCTATACGGGTACCCTTTGGACTTATGATAAATTGATATTTTAATAATTTGAATAGTATATATTCTATAGATGTTTGTTGCAAGAAACTAATGGTACTCGTAGATAAGAGTAGACGTTTACTTTTTCAACATATTATTTTACTGTTACATTACTTCTAACATAAATTCAAACTTTTTGAAGTAGGCTTATGGATTTATTAACCTCGATGATCCAAAATTTCTATTCTTTCATCTCCTTCATTCATCAAGCAGACCACAGCAATGGTCAATGCCAGAAAATGATATATGGTCGTTCTTTCCCGCACGATCCTATTAAGTTCTTAATTATTACAATTTCACACAAAACGCATAAGCGAACTGTTTGAACTGATAGGGTGAAAAGCAAAGCTATTCCACAATTGACAAATTACTCCTGTAAGTGGTTTAATAAATCTTTCTTTACAATAAGTGGCTCCAAAGTTTTTAGAGGACACTTAAATATTTCTAATTATTTCTATCACCAATAATTAAGCGACAATGACAGAGGTAGATTTAATAGCAACTTTAACTTGAGTTGCGCTTGAAAATTCTCCCTTCTATCAACTTCAACTTCTATGTTTAGATCATTTTGTTTTATTACAGAAATTTGAATTACTGTCTTTTTCTAACAACCTCTAAAATTAATTCACAAATACTTACATAACAATCTCTTCTGCCTGCTATCTTTCGCACTCGCGTCGCCCTTAACGCACACCACGCAAATAAAAATGGCAAGAGTTACAATTTTCATCTTGATCCTTGTAGCCAGTGAACGGGCAGGACAATGTCAGGGCTAAAAGCAAAAGCTAGCTTATATACCATCGGAGTTCGAAAACAAGTACTTGGCTATACATACGTGGGATCTAGTTTTAGTCAGGACACTAAAGGAAAGCCTAAAAGGGTGCGCTTGTTCTATAATAAGTACAGTATTTTTGTTTATCGCGGATGGGTTTAAATTGAGTCATTGATTTTTATTATTGACCTTTTTTGGTGTTTCTTGTTGGTTGTTAAGATGGAAAAGTTATGAAGTAGGGACCGACTGTCCGTTTGTTTTTTACGCTCAAGTTTTTCCAATTCCTTTTTTCTTACAATAATGATGTCTGTGTTATTGGATTAGGTGCCAATATAATAAGAATGAAAGAAAATAAAGAAAAGAAAGAAAAGAAAGAAAGAAAAGAAAAAAAGGAAAGAAAAGAAAGAATAGAAAGAAAAGAAAGAAAAGATAGAAAATTAAGAAACAGTAACGAAAGAAGAAAGAAAAGAACGAAAAGAAAGAAAAGAAAGAAAAGAAAGAGAAGAAAGAAAAGAAAGAAAAGAAAGAAAGAAAGAAAAGAAAGAAAAGAAAAAAAGGAAAGAAAAGAAAGAATAGAAAGAAAAGAAAGAAAAGATAGAAAATTAAGAAACAGAAACGAAAGAAGAAAGAAAAGAACGAAAAGAAAGAAAAGAAAGAAAAGAAAGAAAAGAAAGAAAAGAAAGAGAAGAAAGAAAAGAAAGAAAAGAAAGAAAGACAAGAAAGGAAAGAAAAAAAATGTGATCCGCACAGGAGAGATAAGCAATGAAATTATTTTGGCATGATATACATCATTTTTAGTCCAGTCTAAAGCCAGTCTATCAATCGTTTATTTGCTCTTCTCCTACTCCTTACTTTACTATTTAACAAGCCACAACAACCAGCTAAGGCCACATAACTCAACCGTACCCGATTCCCGTCTAAGCCAGGCATCTAACCGTCCCGGTTGCACCATTAAATCATGGTTGCCGGTCCGATAGAACATTCCCGAAGCCCCATTAATCAAACTTGTCTTGTCTATCTCCATTTTGAAGCTTTATTACTTGTCCTCAGATATAAATTACTAATATCTTGTTAGGAGATCAGCCTCGTTATCAATTCGTTGACGATGTTAAGCGTGACAGTTAATTTTGAGTTGGTTTTTAACGGGGTGAGTATTTGTTATGAACATTTGTATGAACATGAACAACGGCTGTTTTATGCGTAGAAGGATTTTGGGTTTTGTTGCTTTTAACAACAGATAAGTGATCGTATGTCAAACTGTTGTAAGCAGACAGTAAGAGACGCTGCTGCTCGTCCCTGTGAAGTAATCTCTAAGTAACTTTATCTCTTTTAACTTTGCGCCATCTCATCTTCCTAGCTCGTCGAGCTGTGCTGGCGCTGTCGCTGCGGCTGCAGAGAACCTCAAGCGGTGGAAATATAATAATCTCATCGGTAGTTATATTTTCGAGCCGTTTGGGGTTGAAACTCTTGGTCCGTTGGGTCCGAGTGCTAACGCTTTGTTTAAAGATCTCTCCAAACGCCTAGTTGACACTTCGCGAGACCCAAGGGCTGGCTTTTACCTTGGTCAGAGATTAAGCATTGCCATAAAACGTGGCAATGCCAGCCTTTTGGGTACATTATCAGTGGACAACGATGTGGAGGAGTTTTTTGACGCCATATTTTAGTTACGTATATTTTTAGGTTTAGGTAGTGAGTCGTTTTTGGTTTAAATGTATATGTTTGTTATAAAATATGTTCATTTCATACATAACCGTAACAAAATGATCCTACTTAGTATATGAATATTATTCGCTAGATTTAACGACCACTGTGGCGATACATGCGTAGGATTGCCATGAATGTGTGGTTTTATTGTATTCAGTTTGGTTAATTAGGAGAGAACACGCGCCAACGCCTTCCGCCAACCTTAATGAATCTCTTAATACGGAGAGTTATTAAGATAAGGAGTTTTTATTTATTTATTTCAATTTATATAGCATACGTCTTTACAGGATTAGACCCAATACGATAAATGCGCTTATCCTAAATTACTTCACATTATAACTACAGTAAACCTAATCTACTTATACATAATTATATAACGGTATGTATACTAATCATACCTTAACTATTTTGGATAAATAATTGTATTATTTGTTGATTTAATTGTAACTAATTTATTATAAACCTTTGTTTATGATCTGTCTCTCCTAGACGAGTTCTAATAGTTATTTTTCATAGTGGCAATCCTACAATTATATTACTCTTAAAATTTTATAAATTTGCTAATCTGTATGTTCAGATCTTTAGATGTTTGGATGCTGTTGTTGAATGTATCAGAAAAAAAATGGAAACTAATAGACCATGGCCATGGACAAAGAAAGCTTTTTTATGCCGGTAATACTTTTTCGGAATGTAATTTACAACTTTCAGGAGGGCGGAGCATCTGAAAACATAATAAAAAAACAAAAAGTTTTTATTGATTGCATAAAAATTAGTCATTTGTACATTATGCATAAAATCATTCCAATTACATAATAATAAAATTAGAGTTTTTATTTTTTTTGCATTTGTTATGAAACCAAGATTATCACTTGATAAAATTAAGAAAATTGATTCCATTAAAATACACAATTAGAATTAAATTCTCTGTAAAAAGCTGGCCTCAATTCAAATATTTCAAATATAACTTTGCTATTGTTTGGAAAAAGATAGAGAAATGGTATTTCGGGTAATGGTAATAAATATTTAAGTGGGGCTCCCATACAACAAACGTGATTTTTTTGCAGTTTATTGCGATAATGGTACGGAACCCATCGAGCGCGATTCCGACTCCGTTTTTTCATGTTTTAATTAATACAAGATTTGCACTCCGTAGTGTGTCGTTAATATGTACATTTGAACCATTTCTTGTATTATAATCCTGCATGCACTTATTATTATTTGTTGTGTGTATACACATAAATCTGAACCTGAATAAGGACCCCGTTTTCACTTAGCAATACAATGTTATCGGTTAAGTGAGTTGCTTTATTTTTTAGCGTAATTTACTGTTCGCTAATAACGAGACTGCGAGTTTTGTGGCTGTTCTTGCGTCTAGACTAAAGGCTCCCGCAGACTGGTGCCGCAAAGCGACAACTATAAGTGATAAATTATATTTATTTCAGTAAATCGGTTTAAACAAACAGTTTAATTCATCAAACAGCAGCACATTCGCAGCTCTGGGAAGACCGAAACTAAATTTAGAGGAGGTTTTTAGGGTTCCTTAGTCAACAAGGAACCCTTATAGTTTTGCCATGTCCGTCTGTCCGTCCGCAGCTTAGTTCAGAGACTCAGTAAAAAACTATAATTTGGCATCGGCATACATATTAAACACGCCGACAAAGTGGTAAAATACAATCATGGAAAAGATATTTTTAGGGTACCTCCTGAAAACGTAAAGTGGGAATGTCTTTTTCTCGTCTATCCAATGTTGTAGGGTATCGTTGGATAAACCATTCAAAAATATTACGGGTTTGTCGACATCATTTTTCGATTCAGGGATCCGTTTGCGTAAAATTAACCTCTAAATTGCAAATTTTTGTTAGAGTCAAGTGTCCCCCCTCACCCTGTCAGCTAAATGATTGATTTTGCATACGCGAAAAAATTCACGGCAGTACTATATATAATAAAAATTCAACGGAAAACTATCACAGCTACGTAGGGTTTACAAGTTTACGAGTAATAGTCAACCAACTTACAAAATGTACTTGTTAAATCCTTTCGTTAGAGCAATGTTCGGTGTTTTAATTTTTTATGAACTTTAGTATTTTTACCTTATTATGTTGGTAAATGTAGCTGTTTGTAAGGAACCCTCGGTGCGCGAATCTAACTCGCACTTGACGGTTTATTAAAGTTTATGTCACCTTGCATCGGATCGATCATTAATTGATGTAACAGCACCTTTTGTAGACATTGTTCTATGTCATCATCTGCCTAACCTTTTCCCAACTATATTGGGGTCGGCTTCCAGTCTTACCGGATTCAGCTAAGTACCAGTCTTTTACCTGGAGCGACTACCTATCTGACCTCCAAAACCCAGTAACTGGGTAAACACGGTACCCCTTGGCAAGACTAGTGTCAGATCTCAAGCTTCTGACTACCCGTAACGACTGTCAAAGATCTTCAAATAACAGCCGGGACCAACGGCTTAACGTGCTTTCCGAGGCACGGAGGAAACTCGGTATGTTGAAATGGTCACCCATCCACGGACCGACCTCGTCAAGCGTTGCTTAACCTTGATGATCGACCCGTGCGGCTGTTATTATTTAGCCACGAGCTCCTCAGACATTGTTCTATTTACAAAACAATTATCCATAGAAATATTTCTATGAAAACAAGAAGAGTCGTCGTGGTCGCTGAGGCATTGATAAATTGTGCCTGTCTGCGAGGCCCATAAAACATTGATCTTTCTTTGTAACCGTGTTTATAATTAATTATTTACACTTAAGAAAGTAATTCCTTTTTATCTGAGATTCCTAGAAAAGAGACGATCCACAAAAGAATACCTTCACGCGATCTCGGTATTCAAAGGCCACAGGGTAGCTAAAGTGCTTTTTAATGTAGATTGTGTGGGGAGCGCCTCGGTCGCGTTTATGTGCAGCCGCTGGCTCAGCAGCGTTGACCATTACAATTTATTATTTCTCACAAGAAATAATACATATCTGTTTTAGTTTTTAGAGAAAAACATGTAGAGAAAAGAGTTATTATGTATATTGTTATGATGTAGGATCTAAGTGGTAGTAGCTCACTGGTTGACGATTTGGTGTCTACAGTTATCCAACCATAACCATCCATTGTTTTTTGTTTTGTTTTTTTTTTAAAAAAAACGTTGCCCCACACTAGGAATTTCTCCTGTATCGTGGGTGCGTTTACAAACATATAAACTCACATACACAAACTCCCAGAGCCGGAACAACTATTTGTAGATCATACAAATATTTATTCCGTGCGGGAATCGAACCCGCGACACGCAGCGCAGCAGTCAATCGCTCAACCACTGCGCTAACCGTGCGCCCAACTCAACCATGTGCATTCAACTGCATACGTAAACTTTATTTTAACCCAAGCATATTTAGCTTAATAGGATGTAGGAAAAATCCGATTTTTGATTATAAATTTTCTTTTATCGCACTAACAGTTCTCATTTTTGTTAAGATGAAGGCAAGTAGTCTATGTTTGTAATTTAAATTCAAATTATAAAACAATTATTTATTTATTTATTTATCCATTTATTGCAGACCAATTACATGTCCATAGTTGTTAGTAACAAAGGTCTTAAAACTATGTTAGTCAACTTATTGTAATAGTGTCATCTCGTCACGTGAAGCTGGATGACTCTCCCCAGCATCTCAGAGTCAGGCCTCTCAGAAAACATTCTTAGGATTCCGTTGTTGCTCCCCCGAATCCGACGCATCAGAGAATCAGTTTTCTTGCGCATAATGGCATAAAAGTCATCGACTCTTGCGTCAGCAAACATGCCCGACGCACTGCAGAATCGGGGGAGCCTCACCAGAATCCTAAAACAATGCACGACGTCGAAGAAGTATATTAATTACGGTCTCACAGATAATTGTGATTAAGGATCTTCACATAACTGTAATGATGATTCAATTTTATACAAAAAACAATTTTATATAATATAATTTAATAATTTTAATATATTTTTTTATTGGAAGTTAAATGTTTGAGCCGTTTGGGGTTGAAACATTAGGTCCATGGGGTCCGAGTGCCCATAGATTTTTTCGATAAATTAGCACAAAGCTCGTCGACTCTTCACGTGACCAGAGGGCTGGCCTTTTCTTCGGCCAGAGAATCAGCATTGCCATCCAACGCGGCAATGCTGCCAGCGTTATGGGCACGTTTCCCGTTGACATCGATGTGGACGAATTTTTTGATGCACAATGAGCTCTTTTCCGTTTCCCTTTTATATTTGTGTAAAGGTTTGTTTTTTTTACAATATTCAATTGTATATATGTTAATAAATGAATAAACATTTTATATGTAAAACATTTACAAAACGGAATTTCAAAAACGGGTTGCTAATTAACTCATTAGCATCATAGGTTTGGTTCATAAGCATTGTATTCTTAAAACGAAATATTATCTAAATTAAATAATGATTACTTATTTGAATATAACAAATACCTACGTATGTCTTAAATCTCTCTACTTCCTATTTTCTGCTTATACCCAATGGGCAAAATCTATTAAGGTTACACTATTCGAAAATTCTTCCATACAAACGTAGTCTAGAGATTATTCCACTGTTTGTAGATGTACGTTCAAAATAAAAAGTCATATCAATTTGTCTCATCATTATCTAGCCCTGTATGTATAAAAGTAAAAAAATAAAATATTTGAAAGTTATGAGCGTCGAAAGTGCCACATTTCGACACTAAATTTAACGCATTTTTGGTCTTAAATAAATACCATAAGAAGACGGAAAATTACAAAACGGCCTCGATACAGGGATAGATTAGTAGTTCAACAATGCAAATAGTTTTATTTTGAACAGATAGATTTAGTAGTTTTTTCATGATATTAGACTGCCAAAGGTCTGTTTATAAAATTTCGCGCGCTCGGTTTCGGCCTAAATCATTATCCATTTCGCTACAAATTTGCAAAAGTGTGTATTCGTACGCGAACTATAGCTTCCTACTGCTCATCACAGCATCTATCTCTTCCGCACGGTGTGTACCCCGCGCACAAAATAGTTCGTGCCGTCGACTAGTGTACCCTTAAGAGATTATTTAGTATTTTTTTCGGAAGTAGCCCTTTCAACGAAGCTTATTGTTCTTCAACAAGTTTTTAGCACATGAAAACTGGAAATGTGACGAGAATAGTGTCAATCGAAATGTAATATCTAGAAGAAGAAGAAATAAAAAATAAATGTAATATCTACTATGAGGGGATATCATTTACAATTAAGTGAAATATTTGTCAAAAAACGTATCCACAACTCATTCCGACACGCACCTGAACATGATTTTACTGCCAACACTAACGAGTTAAGAGATAATCGTAAAATTAAAATCAGCATTAAAATAAAATTATCAATTTAAAACGCACTTTAACGACATCCAACTAAGGTAATTTTTCCCTAAATTGTGTAAAACAATGTCATAAAATCTGTGATAAAGTGAAACCATTGCTTCAGAGGAGATCACTTTCTATTGCGCGTGCGCCGATGAAAGCGATATTATTAGCATGATGCGCACGAAATCAACAATTATGTTACACTTACGCTCATTATGTGCGTATCGGTAGAGAGTGGATTTATTAATCTAACGGTATGTAGAACATGTAAATATTGAAGACTAACTTTTTTATTGTCTATAGGCTTGCGCTTGACCACTATCTCACCTGATGGTAAGCGATGATGTGGTCGACGATGGAGCACGCTTGCCTAGAAGAAACCCATTCACTCTTGACTTATAAACCCCTAGATTGTAGCTATCGGGAAACACAGACTCCGGCAGGGAATTCCACTCTTTAGCTGTACGCATAATAAAAGTGTCCCCAAAACGTTTTGTGCGTATGGGTGGGATGTCCACCATGTACCGAAGACGCATCTCCGTACGTCTGGTGCCAGCAAACTGTGCCCGCGGCTTCGCTTCCGTCAACTGCCTACCCTACCTACCTACCAATTTTTTTCCTATTTAAACTAACAATAACAAACACCAAAAAAGAATTAGCGAAATCGGTCCGGCGGTACAGTGACCAAGGGAAATAGGCATTCATTTGTTTATATATATATATATAGATTGTTTCTGAAAGAAATATGAAACTTAGGCTGCATTCTTAGTTTGAAATAAATAAAAGGGGTTTAAGTTCGTACTATTTTATTATTTAATACTAATATTCAAATAATGACGACATGAACTGTGTTTCTTCCTCCGTTAAACGCCATCTTGACCCATCTGACATTTAAAAGATGACACGATGACATCTTTTAACGGTCACTTCAACTAAGGAACGCTTGAATTAATTGAAGGGAATAACTAAGATTGGGTTGAGACTGTTTTAAAAAATTAAATAATCAATAAAACGTCATAAATACGTTTAGGAGGAGCTCATGGTTAATTATAACAGTCGTATGGTTCGATATCCAAGGGGAATCATCACTTGCTGAAGTCGATCCGTGGATGGATAGCCATCTAAGTCATACTGAGACTCCTTTGTGCCTCAGAACGCAAGTTAAGCTGTAATCCCGGCTTTCATTTGTAGTTTTTGACAGTCTCATAAGAAGCCACAGTTACTAGGTTGGGGAAGTCAGATAGAGTCTAAGGTGACAGAGATAGAGTCGACGATGGAGTGAGCTTACCCAGAAGAAGCCTGTTTACTCTAACATTGAAGAGATTCGGGTTGTATGCGTTCGGAAACACAGACGCAGGTAGTGAGTTCATACACACAGACGCTGGTACTCAGCTGCATAGTTGGAAAAGGCCAGGCAGTATCTGAAAGAAATATGAATATTAGCTCTTTGGCCCGAGTTTCTCATCTCTAAATTATCGCAGAATTATTGAGACAAATTGTCAAGCACGCGTTATCTGCTGTGATTGGCTGTTGAAAATTCATTCAACCAATCTCAGCAGATAACGCGTGCTTGACAATTTGTCACATTAATTCTGCGATAATTTAGAGATGAAAAACTCGGTCTTTTAGTCTGCTAGCTGGATTCTTCGTTTGAAGTAAACGTAGAATTTTTATTAGCTTAGGACCAAAAAAGAGTTTGTATTATTTTATTATTTGATACAACAAGGCAGGTGTGTCCAACTTTCATTTGGGTTCCGTTTCTTTAAAATTATAAGACCATCACGGTCCGTAAGGTTTAAAGCCAAGTAGTCCCGTGCCTTTACATCGGCACGTGTATTTACTTTGTAAAAATTGAAATTATTAACTTAACTAAGTCAAACGAAGTCCGAAGTATATGGAATAAAGCTATTATCATTAAATCTTGGAGAGATTCATCGAAGCCAGTACAAACGCCAGTACAAACAAAGCGCAGGATAAAATTATTAAATAACATTCGCAAGTAACTGTTTACTTAAGGTAACACAACATAGGTCGGTGGTCCTGAACCTGATGCGGACCGCGGGCCGCCATTTGGTGACCCTTCAAGTTGACAGCAGTGCAGCAGTGGTGGCCCAGTGGTAACGGCCGCGAGTTACAAGTTGTAGGTCGTGGGTTCGAACACAGGCAGACGCTTTACTTAGTGCACATTATTTCATCACCACGGCTCTCAAAACGGTGAAGGAAAACATCGTGAGGAAACCGGCATGTCCTATGGCCCAAAAATGGACGCAATAGGAATGTGTCCTGGGAAGAAAAATAATAATTCTATTTATTCCGTCAGTGAAATAATCAAATAATATTGGAGTCGTTTTTTTGCTTTATCAATATCAATACATATAATAAATCTGTAGAAAAATTATTTTAGTACATCGAAAACATTTAAAAAAAAAATAGCCAGGGTGTTAAAGGATAACCAACAGAACCCATTTCCAGCATTTTTGGATTTTTTGTCTGTTTGTCTGTTTATTTGTGCACGCATCACGTGAAATGTACGAAAACAATGTAGATAACTTTTATACATACAAATTTTTCGTAACTTGAAGAATTACTTAGTTTTTGTTTCATCGCAGTCGGTTCACTCTATCAAAAGTTAGATGAATTTAAAGTGTTCAAGAAGTAAAATTATCACAGCACACGCAATTCAGTTACTCGGACAGTTGAACTCGCTATTCGATAGATGGCGTTGTGCATTTAAAGTCATTTTCTGAATCGCGGTGTTAAGATTCTACGCGAAATAATGACACTAGAAAAAAAATTTGGTATATAGTGTAGTAGTATGTATGTAGGTATGTAGGGTAGGCAGGAAGGTAAGTAGGGTAGGGTTGGCGGACAGATGACGGGAACGAAGCCGCGGGCACAGCTAGTAGAATAAATAAAATTGACAAAGATAAAGCGCATCAAAGTTTAGAAGTGGGGGGCTTTGTGACGTCACTTTGTCAGTATAATGTAAAGTGTAGCACACCGTGACATCACACGATATTTCAACGGACTGTATCGTCGTAACTTTTTATTTACGTGGCAGAAGAAAAAATACATGTCAACATTTTTATTTTATCTAACTGACTAAATGTATATTTTTTGTCAGCTACCCTATCCAAACTAATAATACAAACGAGAAAGGCTGAAACTGAAAAACCATTGCAAAATAAAAATTGTAGTTCTGAAAACTAAAAAACACGCTTTAAGGCGCCGATTCCCTTGAGTAGCTGATTTTAAAATGAGAATCACGTCTAAATGGCTAGTAGTAATTTTTTGAAAAAAATATATGTTATATTAGACTATTTTCTTAATAATTTGATCTGAGCAAATTTTGAGTTTTCTTCGTATAACATAGTGTAATTAATTTGTAAAGTTATGTCTAAAACGGACAAAAACACGACAATTACACCAAAACCGCTGGGCGTATTTTAATGAAATTGACATCTCAAAGACAATTTAATTATCTACATTTTAATCTGAGCTTTTTTTTTAAAGTCATAGAATAATAAGGAAAGTACAAAAAACTACTAAATTTCGGGTCGCGCGGGTGTGAAACAAGTGCGCGTTTTGTTCCCTCAAGGTCGTTGGCGTTAGTCGTCGTCTTAATGGTAAATTGAACTAAAAAGTCGCTAATCCTGAAGATCTTGGTAAGGCTAATGGGACAAACAATTTAAACGCGCACGGTAGAATCAACTTTTATTACTTGTAAATTTTAATTTTTGTTTGACTTTCAAAAGTACTTTGACTTTGTGGTGCAAAGTTTAAAATCAATCCGACGTTTTGAAGTGGGTGAAAATCACGTTCAAAGATTCCGTTACATAGATACATACCAAGCTAATAAATATCGTGTTAATTTGATATCCCTGGCTAAAATAGCGCTTTGTTTCAAGCAGTGAAATATGGTGGAGTTAGACAGATTTTGTTATACCAACTAAATACGCACTTTGCCAATAGAGGGCGTGACATGGTTGTGTGAAAGGATGACACATCACGAGTTAGATTGGCTTTCTTCTGGTAGATGGCACTGGCAGGGACGTTAGTTACTATAGCGTGGTTGACTAGTAGGGAATGCCTAAGGTATTAAGTCCGCCATTGTACCTTTGTGCATGAAGTTTCAATAAATATATAATGAGAATAGATGTATTAGCACAAATTAAATTGAAATAATTAATACAATTTTCTTTTTCTCAGCTGGCAAAGGAATGGTTGATGTCAAGAAATATCAAGTAATTGCTGTCAAAATACTTAGGGGCGATTTCTGAATTGAGTATTTCGAGTTAAGAACCTTACTTCAATGCCAAATGTTGACAGTTTTTCAGGCTGGAGCAGAGTTTGACAAATACTCAACTTCAAATACTTCATTCAAAAATAGAATTGCGAATTTAAAGTTGAGAACATGTCAAACCCTATTTTAATGCCAAAGCTGGACAACTTTTCTTGCTAAAGTATAGTTTGACGAATACTCAACTCTAAATTCTTTATTCAGAAATCAACGGTTAGTAAATCAATATTTTTCAATAAAGATCACCGCAAGTTTAATTTTATACTCGTATAACCTTTTATATCTTTATAAATATAATAACTTGTTTGTAATACGTTTTAAAGGATAAAACAACATTAGCAAAGATACCCAATCTTACTCTTTTAAGTAGGTAGTACCTCGGCGACTAAACTCTGCTCAGTTAAAAATAGAGAAACGACATTTTCTAATAATGAAACCCAGCTAGATTGATTTATCGCCCACGAAATTTCATGAAAATTAGCCGTTACCGAGATTCAGATTATATATATACATACATATATACAAGAACAGCATGTTTTAAGGCATTAGATAGAAAGATTACTTTTCCGCGTCCATGAGTCATTTTTTGTCAGTTCGTGTATCATTACATACTATCAGAAATAAATAAGTTAATAATTCAATACACTTACCATTGGTCATGCAAAAGAATGAGCACTTAGTGATTAATTTTTATCTTTTGATACGTATCAGGTTGTTTTGTCAGGGCTATTTTGATCTTGTGGTATTATTGATTTATAAATGAACAAAGATGTTTACAAAAAATTGTAAAAATATTAGAAAGAAAGAAAGAAAAGTGTTTATTTGCCACAAAAACGACATACAAAATTTTTGACATCTTAAATTAAACCCTTAACGGTATCTAATATTAGTAAGTATTTAAATTATGTTAGTAAAGAAAAGTAAGATTAAAATTAAATACCAAATTTGAGTACAGTACTAGGATGATGAGTAAGTACAAGCAGATGCATGTCGTGACTGTGACAAGAAGGCTTCAACTCAGCATATTGCTGTGCCGTGGGAGATCCACAGCACGGCGCTGATTTTCAGTGGTCGCCTAGGACGTGACGTACGGAAACCAAAGCATGTTGTGTCCAATATTATGTTTAAAATGGTCACGCACAGAGGCACATCTATTACGAATAAATTATTAGTCCACGCATATCGCAAACGAAAAATTAATCAAAATTATCATTAAAATGGTACCTTAAAAGCAATGTTATTTGTAGAAAAATGTAATACTGCTGTAGCTGGTTTCTCGTGTCTCCTGTGCGGGTCACAAATAAATAATTTTTCTTACTTTCTTTTAATACTGTCCTTAACTTTAATTTCGAAAAATATTTTGTTATGTTCCGAGGATGTTACTCCTGTGTCGAAGGTTTCGGTCGATATGTAGGGTTCTAGGGTCTTATAGGTTGCATTTTTGGCAATTCAACCTATAACGGGTCTTCGTAGTCGCAGCGAAAAAATTCCGAATTTCTTAATTTCAGTTTAGCAGATATTTAGTGTATGATGTCGTCACAATTAATACAAACCAAAACAAACATCAACACAAAACAAGCACAAAACTGACAAAAGAAATAAAAAATAACGATAAAATATTTAACAAATTAAATTTACAAAAACGAAACAATTTATTTTGTCGATAATTTTCAACCATAATTGCTCCAGACCCAGATATAATTATAGTTGAAGATATCAATAAATATCAATTCTTATAAATCTGTATCAAGTATTATTTTTCATTTAAAATCAGCATAAAGGTAACCTTCCTATTATAGGCTATTATTTATGACATTTATAATAAGTTTACGAACAATGGACATGATAATAACATTCTGCAAGTATACTCGGACATATTCGGGACACTTAATCACTATGCAAACTAAAGTATTGTAAAAAGAAACCGGCCCAGTGTGAGTCGGACTTGCGCGCTGTGGGTTCCGAACGAGTCATATTATTTTAATATTTGATTTTATTTTAAAACCATGGCTTTTTCTAAGTTTTCTTGTAATTTATAAGTTAAGAGCTATTCATCTATACTAATATTATAAAGAGGAAAGAATTTTTGTTTGTTTGTTTGTTTGGTTTGTACCGAATAGGCTCCGAAACAACTGGACCGATTAAAAAAAATCTTTCACGTATGGAAACGGGAGTGAAGCCGCGGGCAACAGCTAGTAATATATATATACTAGCTGTTGCATGCGGCTTCGCTCCCGTGGACCACCCCACATGACCCATTTTTGGGATTAAAAAATAGCCTATGTCACTCAAGAATAATGTAGCTTTCTATTGGTGAAAGAATTTTTCAAATCGGTCCAGTAGTTTCGGCGCCTATTCGGTACAAACACAAAAACAAAAAAAAATCCTCTTTATAATATTAGTATAGATAATAACTAAAATTATTATTTTTAAATACGTACTACCAGCAGTATTTTCATAATTTTAGGCTTGATCTACAACCCAGGAAAATAATGTTAATTAAAGACCAAGTTGTAAAAAATGTCCTAGTTATGTACTTTCATCGGAATAATGTTCATTATTGTAGCAGTAATGTTGCCTGAAAAGTACTTAAAGATTCCATAAGACCATAAAAATATTAGCTCTCAAAGGCACCAAAATCAGTTTGTTGCTTCATTCTAGTAAATTTGAGACTTTACTGCAATTTGTGCTAGTGCCAGTAGTTTGAGTATTCTTTATTAAATTGTGCCCAAAAAGTTCTGCTGAAGAAACACTAATGGCTGTTCTTGAAATATAAGCTAAAGAAATATACCAAAGCATTTTTTTATTTACTATAGGCTCACGTTTGACCACTATTTCACCTGATGGTTAGCGATGATGTGGTCAAGGATGAGGCACGCTTGCCTAGAAGTAACCTATTCACTCTTGACTTAAATACCCCTAGGTTTTAGCTATCAGGAAACACAAACTCTGGCAGGGAACCAGTCCTACGCATGATAAAAGTATTCCCAAAAGTTTAGTGCGTATGGGTGGGATGTCCACCGTGTACCGATGACACATCGTCTTAAGTTTTGTACTCAGATGATGGCAAGGGTTTGTTGAAATCATATTGTGCAGTTTTATCACACATTCCCCAAAATGAAACCGATAAAAATTGGCAAATTGGCTGTAACAGACGGACAGTCACACACACGAGTGATATAAGGTTTCCGTTTTTTTATAGAGACGTACGGGACTACAAAAACGAGTATGTTTTTTTTATTTGTTCTCAGCCATCTCGGGAAAAGGTGAAGGATTTCTATCCGGTACAAGAATGTTCATAAATAGCGGTTGTCAATTATTTATTTTGCTATGCCGTTTATATCTTTTAATTAAGGTATATTTCCTGTAGAGTGAGTCAGGCTTAATATTTAAAGGACATAAATATTTGTGCTGGAAAATCCCTTAACACTTTTTTATCTGGTTTTAAATTATTAAACGGTATTAAATAGCCTTCACGAGTTCTTAAATGATTGTAGATAGGTACATCTTGCACAATCTAGAATGCCTAGATAGACTATCCTTATAGAATTACTAACTGACTAATATTAATTTGTACTGATACGAGAGAAGAATTAGGTAACAATTTTTCAGGTATCAAATTAGAGTCTGGCAAACGAAAGTAGAGACTGAAGAAGCGCGGAAAATTAAAAAAATATCAGCATAGCAACCCCAAAAACTAGTATGCAATACCTGGAATAACCTAATTTGATACTTTAGAATTATTTATTCTTCGTCTGAATAAAAATACTATAGGTACATTTAGGTAGGTAATACTTTAGATATATCAATCTGAATAAAAAAACTGGCCAAGTACGAGTCGGAGTCGCGCACGAAGGGTTCCGTACCATCGCAAAAAACGAAAAAAAAAACACGTTTGCTGTATGGGAGCCCCACTGAATATTTATTTTATTCTGTTTTTAGTATTTGTTGTTATAGCGGCAACAGAAATACATCATCTGTAAAAATTTCAGCCGTCTAGCTATCTCGGTTCATGACATACAGCCTGGTGACAGACGGACAGACAGACAGACAGACGGATCGCGAAGTCTTAGTAATAGGGTACCGTTTTTACCCTTTGGGTACGGAACCCTAAAAAAGCAACAGTATTCTATAATAATTTTGGTTTATTCACTATCAATCAAAATCTGAATCTAAGACTTTCATGTGAAAAGATTCATAAGAGTCACAGGAATCATTGAAACATTTTAAATGATTAAATAGAGAAAATGTTTTTACAAAAATATACTTAGTGATTACGAATTAAAACAAAGTATCAACTTAGTACCGTCATACGGAAAATTGGGGTTGACATTAGTATAGCATTGCCGTATAAAAAGTTTGCAAATAATTCGAGTGTCTACTTTCGTTTGCCAGACTCTATTTAATCTTAAATCAGCACCTTTCCTTTGGAGCAGTCCGATACACAAATGAAAGAGGTTTTCCTATCTAGTTTTTAAACCTATGTAAAATAAATAATATTTTCGTAAATCGTATCTTTATGGTTTAGAGACCTCAACAAGCTTACAAAATAATTCTTAACCGGTAACCGTTTGAGATATATTCAAATTGCGACAGACGTTGACAGAATACCTTACAACTACAGCAAGCAACTTGGCAAGATTTTTGATGTTAATTTTGTGGAATGGGGCTGATTTATATTTTCAAACACGACATGACTTCCTTGATACTGGTTCTTTGACATTTATTAAGGATTATTTTTAAATAAAATTGTGTAAGAATTACCATAATAATAATACATCTTTAAGAATAAAAGTAGATCTTGTATATTATTGTAAGGAAACCTTGAAAAATTAATCTTTAAAAGGGATTGTTCTCATGAAACTGCCACATCACGAGTCGTGAGTTTCAAAAAGGACTTTCGTAATCTTAAAATTATTATGGGACTATATTTTATAAACTCAAACATAACCCACCTTTTGTGGAGCTTGATTAAAAAAAAACATGATTATATAATATGTTGCCCGCGGCTTCGCTCCCGTGGACCACCCCACAGGACCCATTTTCGGGATTAAAAAATAACCTATGTCACTCAGGAATAATGTAGCTTTCTTATGGTGAAAGAATTTTTCAAATCGGTCCAGTAGTTTCGGAGCCTATTGGGTACAAACAAACAAAAAAATCTTTCCTCTTTATAATATTAGTATAGATTTAAAAAGCAATCGAACTTTTTAAAGATGTAAGAATGACTACCTCGTTGCACCAATAGTTGCAAGCACTACTGTTTAGTTTAAGGTCTTGGATCCGATTCTCGGGTTGGCCAATGTGATATTGCGTTTTTTAAATCTGGAATTTCTAAGTTACTACTATTGTTGTCTGTATTAAAGAGGTCTGGATCACAAGTTTGGGATATTCACACGCTTATTGTTGAATTGAGAAGAATTGGTATCAAAACCAAGATGAGATTGATACGGGCCTTGGTATTCCCTATTTTCCTGTATGGGGTGGAGACGTGGACAATCCTAACCCGGAAGAGACAAAGGATCGATGAATTCGAGATGTGGTGTTGGAGACGAATGCTAAGAATACCTTGGACAGCGAAACGCACCAATGCATCGATCCACACCCAGCTCCGAATAAAGACTCGCTTGTCCACTATTTGTCAACAACGCATTCTTGCGTATTTCGGTCACACAATGCGCAGAGGCGACGAGAATTTGGAAACGCTGATTGTGGTTGGGAACACCGAAGGAAAAAGATCGCGCGGTCGTTCACCAACAAGATGGACCGATCAAGTGAAAGACTCGTCGGCCTCCAAATTCTACACGGTCGTAAGGGACGCGCTGGACAGAAACCGGTGGAGGCAGATCATCCGCTCCAGGTGCAACCCTGATGCTGACCACGATCTTCAGACATGAGGGACCGACCAAGAGAGAGAGATTGTTGAATTAATGCGTATTAATCGTTTCCAATCAGATCATCTCCAGATATTTTGGACTCGCTCAGTTGCTCAGAAAGTTAGTTCTAGAAAAGAAAGCCCCATTTTCTACTGACCGTTTATATCTTTTTTTAAATTAATCTTTTTACCACTGTCATCCATTTTTCCACGCAGCGAGCCGTGTCCCCCACACGCAACGTTACATAGACGTTCATACAATATAAAGGTGACACTTGCAATATAAGGAGGCAGTTCCACAATGTGCAGAACATGTTACACTGCTTTTAAGGACTTTATATTCATTCAGGTTATTTTTATGTTCATGCGTATACTACACATATCGGGAAATGGTATGGGAGTGGATAGATCGTCTTTAGTTTGATAATTAATAGAGGCATAAGATAAATTTCAAATCACATTAAAATTAATGGCCTTCGGTCCAAATAATGTTATCGAAAGATTATTTTTAGATTATCAACGTACTAAAAATCTGCTTCTTCTGCTGCGTCTTTGCTAAAAATCAAATTAATTATTGTCAATTTAAATGCCGTACATTCAAATCTGGAACAAGTTTATTTCAAAATATTTATTAATTTTAGTAAATGTTGTTTTTAGAATTCATATGAAAAATCACGAAGTTATAGAAGCAGAATTAAACCTAGTAAACTAATCGCCTTGTCATGGTCATCACTAACGACCATACAACATCAACAAATAATTCCCCGCTTTCCAACTTCTCGCAACAAAAATTCCATCGAGTACGCAATCACTTGCTACAATCAATTACCAACTAATTTTCTAACATCACATTACGAACTATAACTTCATTAAAAACCGGATAACTGCAATTCGGCATTTGTAAATATTCTTGCAGAACACGTAGAACAATAACAGGATCCGAAGAGTTTACGGAGAGAGAGGGGGATGGGGATATCAGAATTTGCGAGGGGGGAAAGAGATGGAGAATTAGCGTAACCTTTCGCTGAGCTGTGGTAAGCTAAGAATGGATGACAAAAAGTGAATAAGTCAGTGCGGCATAGAGTGCGGTGCGGACGTCAGTCAGACCTAAGTTAAGTCACTTTTAAGTGACATTTAAGATTAAAAAGTGATAGGTCGAGAGCTATCACGAGATGGCGTTCCGATCGTGCGTGGGAATCATTTTCTTGGGCTGTTTAGTTGGTGAGTATTTTTTGACCTTATTTAAAAAATAATTGACTGTAAATTAAAAAAATAAAGTCAACGTTGGCAAAATATCGGGGTCCGTTGCCCAGCTGTGGGATAACATAGGTTAATAAAGACCAGCTTGTTACTGTCCCACAAGTGGGAAAAGGTCTTTGCTCAATAATTAGTTCATATTTAAATTCTATTTCTTTTTTTCACAATGTTTCGAAAATTATAAAAATGATAATGAATTCGAATCATGTACCATACTTTCATTACTTCACAGTTCGCTTGCAACCTATTCCAATAACCTTTAATGAATTAATATTCAGTGGAGCAGCAAGTATTACAATATGTCAGGGTACTCGTTAGCCTTGACGCCTAGAATTACAATTCCTGTCTAATTTGAATGCTTGACTACGGGTAATGGTAATAAAGTTATAATTGGTTTGATTAATTATTAATGACAATTGCAATTGCTTATATCATTATTAAATAAATATATTTAAAGTAGCTCCATGACTGATTGACAATAATTGATGATAAGACAATAGAATAAGTGTCTCTGTTACCTAATCTACTTTTATAAATAGAGCATACGTCATGATTAACTAGAAGACAAAGCATAGTCCACAAAGCCAAAGAAAAGGACAAATAATTTGGAAGGTCAATGTGTCCCATAGACTTTAGAGAGACTTTTTGAAACTTTTTCTTTTGTAATTGATAGGCTCTCGCTTGACCACTATCTCACCTGATGGTAAGCGATGATGTGGTCGACGATGTAGCACGGTCACCTAGAAGAAACCTATTCACTCTTGACTTAAAGATCATCCCAGGTTGGCAGGGAATTCCACTCCTAAACTGAACCATATGCCAAATATTCGAAGGGGGATTAAAGTTAGAATGCGGACGAAGCCATATGCAACAACTAGTGTTTTTAGTAATGTTTTCACAATCAAATAACACTTAAAAGCTTGCAAATGCTTGTTTAATCTGTTAGCTAATGATTTTGCTTCGTAACGATCATCTGTTACGTCTAGGAAGAAAAGACATCAACGCGCGCAAAACTTTTTAAAAGTGAAAGTGTAATATTTTCTGAAACAACACCAGTCTATGTTTGATGGATGCCAATTGTTTTGCGTAATCGTAAACTGAAAGTAGTCATCATTTATGATCATTAGACACGATAACTTGAAAGTTTACTAGTAGGTTCAACAACCTATCGCATTTATCGCACAGTTTTAGATATTACTAACAAATACAGTACGATCAAATTGCTATTGGTTACCCAGCGATTACTTAAGTTCAAATAACAGTTAATACAGCAATTCTAAGTAAAGTAACGGAGAAATGGCGTACTTATTCTACGCACGCAGCGCTGCTGAACGCCATTAAAGTTCAAATGAGTACAATATCGGTATACCTTACACATGTACTTTGTATGGGTTGAATTGAAAAGTGATGACACCAAAATAAACAATAGTATGAGGTCTCTTAATAGTTACCCAGGTACTTTGATATTAACCACACATTTCTAAATTAAGAATTTGAGTATTGGAGTTAAGTATTTGTCAAACTTTGGGCGCACGGTTGGCGCAGTGGTTGAGCGATTGACTGCTGCGCTGCATGTCGCGGGTTCGATTTCCGCACGGAACAAAATAAATATTTGTATGACCTACTAGATAGTTGTTCCGGCTCTGGGTGTTTGTGTATGTGAATTTATATGTTTGTTAACGCGCCCACGATACAGGAAGAAATTCCTAGTGTGGGGCAAAGATTAAAAAAAAAACTCTCTTTTAGCCTGAAAACCTATCAAATATTAGCGTATTTTTTTTACTCCATAGCTTCTTACTCCACCTTAGTGCCGTAAAACGATCACTAAAGCATACTCCTTAGTAACGGCTAAGCTAGAAGGTTTGAAAAAAATATTATGAATGATGCATCTACATTACTTGTAAAACATGGTATTTTTCATAAGATTAAAAAAATAAAATATTAACAACACGATATTTTTTCGCTTCTTTTGCATACTCCTACAAAACGACTCGGATGTTTAAAAATATTTTACTCAGAAAAATTTATGGTTAGTATTTATTCTTAGTAGAGGATATGTAAATCGAAAAATATTTTGTCAACAAAACTGTCTAAAAGGAGGTCCAATATTGATATTCTAGCACCGAGCGGGCGCACGGCCAGTACCACGTTAACATTGCGGAATATATACGCCTTAATTCTAAATGTTGAATTCATAAAACCGGCCCTAAATGATGACATCATTTTCCTAAGTTTCCTTCAAAATCTGCCAAGCAACGACGAGTACCAATAAAATGATCATAAATGTCAAAACAATATAATTTTAGCAGTATCTGGTTAGACTGGAATTTAACATTAAAAAAAGGTTAAGATAATAATAGATGCTTCAATAGTTCAAGTATTTTGTGCTCAAATGGTAAAGATCAAAGTTATTGAAAGTCTATTCGCGATATACAAGTAGTCATCGGTACTATTCACAAAGCTTCTTCAACCAAATAAGTACTTAATACGATGCAGATCATTTCCTTTAATGCCTATAATAGAACCAATCTAAGGTCGTCTAAAGAAACGTTCAACCTGGCTTGTATGTACCACCATCTCTAATTATTCTTGGCCTTATTTATTTAGTATAAATCAAAACATCGTGAGGAAACTGACATGTCTAAGAAGAAAAAAATCGAGAACATGTGACATCCACGCTCTCTCACAGAGATTGCAGCTTGTGTCCCAGCAGTGGGAACATCATAGGCTGATTAATGCATAAGATAAGCATTTATGCTTGTAAATTTTACTGTAAAAGCCTGAACTACGGTAAAACCTAGCATTTACCGATAAAACGAGATTTACCAAGGCGTACTGGTAAAAGCACGAAATGACTATGATAATTGCTAATTTTCGGCATTTACCGGCCACACACGGTAAATCTTAGGATTTATATCAGAGACTTGTAAATTTTTTAACAATTATAATGTCTATGACACATTATGATACGAAATGATGAGAACAATCAAAGGTCTGACTGATTAGCTTCAGCAAAGTTGGTAAGATGATTTTTAGACGAATTCGACTATTCGTAGCATTATGTATCATAGACATAACAAATTATCAATATTAACCCAGTCTTAGCGGTAAAGCCGAACATTAACCGTGTGATTGAAGATAATAGGTCAAAATCAGCGATTGTTATAGATCAATTTGGGCATTTACCAGTATGACTTGGTAAATTCTAGGTTTTACCGCACTTTAATAGGATTAACCGTTCTTCAGGCTTTTACAGTAACATAAATATTAAAAATACAATTTAGGCAAAAATCAACTTCGGGAGTCATTCAAAAAGTCACATTGCAGGTTGGGTTCTGATTATAGTACGAAAAACGGCGTATCCAAACAACCCCTACTGTGCAAGAATATATCACGGGCATTTAACGCGACGATTTCGATTATTTATTTACCTTTAAATAAGTAATCGAACGAGCAAAATACTTTTTTTGAATAGGGCAAGCGACAGAATCGTACAAATCTGGAGGGAGATGCTGGTTACTCAGTAAATTGAAGAAATGTCTGCCACAAATAATGAGCGCTTGTGATTTGGTTGGGTTCACTAAAAGTCCAAAACTTATACCACTGATTGATATTTTTAAGATCGATATTGATGGCATCGATAGTACCAGTGAGCTCTTCTATTTTGAAGTGGCGATAATTAAGTTAACAAGGAGATACTAACTTCTAAAATATAAAAAAAAACATGATTGACTAAATTATCGCGTTAAATGCCCGTGATATATTGTTTTTCAATTATGAAACGCGAAAGTTTTAAAGTTAATAAACCCCTACTGAAGCAAATTCTTATTCGCAAATCTTTTGAACAAAATTCTTCATTTACGTAGTTGTTTATTTATTACAGGGCTTAGGGCACTCTTGCATTATCTAAACCTGTTATCACTAAAAGTACTTACTAAGAATATTAAAAGCTACAGTAAGGTTTTATGGACAGACTTTAATGGGTTCGAGATTATCGTTTAATGGGAAAATATTTAGAGGTGGGAAGATGGATAATTTCTTTGACCTTATGCGTTAACCTTTACCCATAGATAACTAGATAACTGACGAGTTAATGGATTCTTGGATATCTCTCTTCTATCTTATATTTCTTGGTAAGCCTTTCAAAGGTTTTTTTTTTTTATTTTCCTCATCTGCTTTGTTTTTGCACTTTAAAATATTTGTGTTCTTCGATTCTGGAAACCTTTTCTAATTGAGTTCAAATGGCTAACATGCGGTTAGCCAGCAAATCAATGATCTTTCCTTCTCTTCTTGTTTTATTGATCCTGATGTCTTTTGGATTTTGCTCTACAAATGTTTTTTTTTTAATTCTAGTGACTGCGTCTGCTGCTTGTAGATTCACCAATTGTTACTTTCTATGACTCTAACAACAGGAAGATATATCATTGACATTAAGAGAATAATACTTCTTTCTCTTTTCCTTATCTACCTTCCTATAATCCTGCTGAATTTAATTCAATTTGTTCTGTCGTAAATTTTAACAGTCGTATTCTATCACTACTTAACACTCACTTAGGTTCATTTTTTTTTATCCGGAGTTAACCAATGGTTATTTACACTAACAAATGTTTTAAAATTTCCGTAAAACAATTTTCAACAATTCATCAATGGTGAAATAATGAACTCTGAAACTTATTTGAACACTTGCAAACAATTGATGTAAAAACGCATTTCACCGAAATTATAAATCATTTTTATAATTTCAAGTTTGCTAATTTAGGTTATCATTTTCAATCATTGGTTAAGTTAACTACGGATGAAAATCAGGGCCTTACTCTGCCAGTTATAACTGCTTATATTGAAGGCTATCGATCGAAACATTAATACAGCACTAATATTTGGCCACACAGCCTCGCACAAAGCTACGCGTGTTAGGTAACAGAGAAATCAGCTCTTACACCACAGTTTTCGGTTATCTTTCATCTCTTTAAATATTGACGTTGCAAAAATGTTTGTTTCTTTTTCAAAATTCGTGACTTGAAAGCAAATCACGAAGTTTTTAAAACAATAAATGTTACACACCTTTGTTCTTTAGTGAATTATTGTTTATTATTTTGGGGCAGGTCAAAATAAATCATACAATGACTTCTCAGACTTTTACTGACTAAAACCACCAGCCCTTTTCATTCAGTTGCTTGTGCCAGGGCCGCGGTAACAATCTTTCAAATTTATCCGCGAAGTTCTTTAGAGCCTTATGAATAATTTAGGATCAATAGACCAAACGTAATACGAATTATACGCTTAGAAAAAGAAACATTTTAGTTTAAAAGTTAGTTAACGGAAAGTTCCGACTGTTCCGAGAAAAGTTTCGACCTTAAGCCTGCAGAGGGACAATATAGACTGACAAAAAATATAGCAAAATTATTTCTACATTTAAAACTTTTGTTAAATTTATCGGTTTATCAGTGAAGGAAAACATCGTGAGGAAACCGGCATGACCTAGAAACAAAAATTCGAATAAATGTGACATACACCAACCCACATTGGGCCCGTGTGGTGGATTGCGGCCTATTCCCTCTCACAGAGAGGAGGCCAGTGTCCCAGCAGAGGGCACATTAAAAAAGGCTGATGATGATGACGAAAACATTTTAGTTTAAAAGTTAGTTAACAGAAAAGTTCCGACTGTTCCGAGAAAAGTTTCGACCTTAAGCCTGCAGAGGGACAATATAGACTGACAAAAAATATAGCAAAATGATTTCTACATTTAAAATTTTTGTTAAATTTATCGGTTTATCAGTGAAGGAAAACATCGTGAGGAAACCGGCATGACCTAGAAACAAAAATTCGAATAAATGTGACTTCCACCAACCCACATTGGGCCCGTGTGGTGGATTACGGCCTATTCCCTCTCACAGAGAGAAGGCCTGTGTCCCAGCAGTGGGCACATTAAAAAAGCCTGATGATGATGAAGATGCTGTTAAATTTATAGTCTTGCATATGCATTGTAAACATACCACACATGGAAAACAAAATCTTATAAGTCAATCGAAAATGTACGAAATAATTACAACATATTTTGAAAAATGCTTTTAACATTCAAGGCAAAGGCTTTAATTTGTTTTTAATTATTATTATTTCATATTTTGTACAGATAGAGCATAACACGCGAATGTAAATTAAAATATTTACAATCAAGGATAAATGTTTTGGTAATAGCTAGCCAATTTAACTGTTATGAAATCAAACGGCGCCACTGCCTTAGCTTAAAAAGAAAATATTTCGTGTTATATGGCTATTTCAAGTATTTTCTTAGATAAATTTCAGGATCTTATCATTACGTTTGCCCAGTCCATTTTCAAGGTTTGTTTTGTTATTGAAAGAAAATGGCATGGATCGCACAGCCGTGACCCCTTCATGGGTCTTGACTTTTGATGAGATTCACTCACTATTGTTTATGATTTCAATCGTTTCCTAGAAAAACCACTTCGGGTAGCCGAAAATATGACTATAGACAAAATTACATTTTATATCCGTAGTAACAAAGTCTAAATAAATTGGCCAACGCTCTCCAAATGTCACGTAGTCGATCATAAACATTTGTAACCGACTCCCCAAACAAAGGGAGTTTTTTTCGCGCATATCACCTTCTTATATAAAAGCGGTGTCAAAAACGAAGAAACGAAAACAGGAACACCGACTTCCGAAACTGAAGTTATTTTTCACTTTGTAGTGTTTTTATTTGGCAGTCAGTTGTATTTTTTAACACGCTTTTATTAGCTTGGTATGTATGTATCTATGTATCAATGTATCAATGTAACAATGTATCAATGTAACGGAATCTTTGAACGTGATTTTCACCCACTTCAAAACGTTGGATTGATTTGAAACTTTGCACACTTATCAACGACCGATGACAATGCAATAATTTAAACAGTTTGTCCCATTATCCTTACCATTAAAGCGTGTTTTTTAGTTTTTAGAACTACAATTTTTTGTAATAAAGTTTTGAGTATTGACAATCGTTGTCAAAAGTAGTCGTAATTTATTATCAGGACTTAATCTACTTACGTATACCTTTAGCTGTTGAGTTAGTATCAATCTAAACACTTTCATTAAATTTTACAATGAGTGGCATACTGAGATTTTTATGAAATATGGGCAGAGAACGCCGACTGAGTTTCCTTAGTAAAAAGTCATAATTCGAGGTTTGGCTCTCGTCTCTTTCCTCCTCCAATATTGGAACAATTTAAAAGATATGCCATAAACTAGTAAAGTAAGATATATACTATGTCCCTATGTTTTCCTTTTTAACACGCTTTTATTAGCTTGGTATGTATCTATGTATCAATGTAACGGAATCTTTGAACGTGATTTTCACCCCCTTCAAAACGTCGGATTGATTTGAAACCTTGCACACTTATCAAGGACCGATGGCAATGCAATAATTTAGTCAAAGTCAAAGCCAAAGTCAAGGTCAAATATGTTTATTCAAATTGGTTCAAATTTACAAGTAATGAAAGTTGATTCTACCGTGGGCGTTTAAATAGTTTGTCCCATTAACCTTACCAAGATCTTCAGGATTAGCGACTTTTTAGTTCAATTTACCATTAAAAAGTGTTTTTTTAGGTTTTAGAACTACAATTTATTTCATTTATATTTATCAAATTTTTACACTAAGCCTCTGTTGACAGAGCAATTATGAGCATTTTTTTGAGGGCACTAGTACTTCTAAAGATAATGTATCATCAAAAAGGAAAACATAGTGACATAGCGTATATCTTTAATTTTCAGTTTACGGAATATCTTTTAAATTGGTCCAATATTGGTGGCGAAAAGAGTCGAATTTTGAATTTTTACTAAGGAAATTCAGTCGGCGCTCTCTGGCCCCGTTTCCTCTTAAATTCTACAATGAGGGGCATTCTTAGATTTTTATGAAACTGTTAAAGCTATTTACAATATGCTTACTTACCTACTTACTATTCAGTATTTTGCCATTACTGTAGTTTTTAATATATTCTGACAAGACAAAGCGTTACTGCATAGAGCGAGAATAACATCCACTTTCAAATCCAGTCCAGCCATTCTATATTTTCAATTTTCATGTTGCAACAGTAAAATCTTATTTTATTTTAACCCGACTGCCGAAAGAGGGTAATGCGTTTATCAGTCCATGTATGTATGTTTTTTCCTATGTGGCGTTTCAGAGACCGAACGCATTGGCCGATTTTGATGATTCATGTGTCAATCGATTCGTCTTAACCTTGTGAGTGTCACTGGCTATATTAAAATAAAAAAATAGAAAAATGGCTGCTTTTGGGCTCCATATTGTAGGGGGCCAATTTTCTTTTTTCTTCCAAACCCATCGTGTGGGGTATCAAAATAATGGTTATCGAAAGATTATTTCAAAATAATAACACTTGTATCTTTATTTAAAGATACAAGTGTTATTATTTTGAAATAAATCTTCGGTACATTTGTACCTAATTCGAAAAAAAATCTTAACTAAAAAGTTATTAATAAAAAAAAGTTAATTCAAAAACTCAAAAACCCGACTGCTTGAAAAGCGAACTAAAAAGACGTAAACAAGAAGAAAATCATGCTGTGCAGTCGGAGATTACATCTGGTTTTGGCCAGCCAGCTAGCGAATATGTATCCTCCGACTGCACAGCATGATTTTCTTCTTGTTTACGTCTTTTTAGTTGGCTTTTTAGTTATTAACCTACTAGTATCCAATTTTCATAACATTCAAACATCCTTCATAATGCGCACTGCAAAGGAGTGGAACTCACTGCCTGCGTCTGTGTTTCCGAACGCATGCAACCCGAATGTCTTCAAAGTTAGAGTGAACAGGCTACTTCTGGGTAAGCTCACTCCATCGTCGACTTTGTCTCTGTCACCTCTGACCTAGACTAGAGTCAAGAGCAAACCCATCTCAAATAAAAAAAAAAAAAAAAAAAAAAAACAGTTTAAATATTTAGAAAGTACATTACTGAGCAGTCTTATTTAGTTTTACAGCAGCTAATTACAGCATTGAACTTAAGGAAGTGGCCGCACTCAATGTGAACTACTTTTGTCACCAGGAAATGTGCTACGTGTGTCATTGGTTTTAGCTGATGTGTATAAAAAGTTATGTTTAATCTAATGGACAATGGTTTAAATTTGAATGCTTTGAGAATTTCATGACAGGTTGAAACTTCTTGTAACAAGGTGTTCTCGATGTCTAAGCATGGTGTCTACCAAAATTTCCAGAAATTACTATCTTCTTTATACTGTCTCTCAAGATACAGGTTGCCCTAGATTGAGAGGCAGGGTTAATTACTCAATGGTTACAATGGAATTCTAATAATACAGCTGTACGTGCGTAACCTTTTTGCACCAATAAACATTTTATTTATTTATATGTATGTTTCTTCGATCATATCTGAACTAAATGAATGAAAATTGCTCATATTCAAGTATTAAAAAGTCTTTGCCTCCTTCTCCGCTATAGTCTCCATTAAAAACCTAAAAAAGAACGGCTAAACACGAAACCTCCTTACTGGCAATTTTAAAACATCAATAACCGCTGTTCAAGATACAGAAATAAGATGTAAAAACGTGTTAGCTATCTTCGTCTTAAGTAACACTAACATTTACATAAATTAGCTATGTATATCAATATTACATAAGCAAAGCTCAACGGGTTTTGTTATCAATTGAGGCCACATTAGGTAACACTTAAGAAGTGAAGTTATGATGCTAATTTTTATACAGAAAGCGTACCAAATACTATTGTTAATTGATTTTTTATTTGAAAAACTGCTTCTTCAGTGAGACCTAAAGGGATTTATTTGAAAGGTATATTTTTAAACACCCCCGATGCTAAAAGGCCTATTATGTTGTTGTACGGTCACATTAAAAAAAAACAGTAATAATAGAACATCGGAGACCTCCTCAGGTATTATTTTGTCCTGAAACTTCTGACCACTACATTTTTTATTTCAATAGATTATTACGAAAGATTATTTTTATTCCCTTAGATTCAATAACATGCCAATAATAAGACAACAAAACATTATTAGTAATCATCTCCTTTTTCATTCCAGTGCTCGCATCATCAGCGGAAAGGCCAAAGGCGAAGGGCAGGAAACCAGTGAACCCTCCCATCAGGACCATCAATGACAAAGAAAGGAAAGCCGAAGCAGAGGCCGAGATCACCAATGACTGTCCCGAAGATGGCTTCTTTGCTGATGCTGAGCAGTGCGACAAGTATTATGAGTGCAGGTAAATACATCCTTCTTCTAGAATATTCTTCATGGAGTGGCTATGTTTTCTCTGGGATATGATGCTTGACCAACACCAACACACCACCTAACATATTAAGGTTACACTAGTCGAAATTCTTTTCATACAAACGTAGTCTAGGGATTATTCCACTGTTTGACGATGCACGTTCAAAATAAAAAGTGATATCAATTTGTCTCATCATTATCTAGCCCTGTATGAAAGCGAAAAAGTAAAAAAAAAACAAAATATTTGAAAGTTATGAGCGTCGAAAGTTCCACATTTCGACACTAATTTTAACGCGTTTTTGGGCGCAAATAAATACCATAAGAAGACGGAAAATTGCAAAGCTGCCTCCATACAGGGCTAGATTAGTAGTTCAACAATGCATATAATTTTATTTTGAACAGATACGTTTAGTCGTTATTTCATGATATCCAGACTCCCAAAGGTCTGTTTATAAAATATCGCGCGCTCGGTTTCGTCCTAAATCATTATCCATTTCGCTACAAATTTGCAAAAGTGTGTATTCGTACGCGAACTAGCTTCCTACTGCTCATCACATCATCTATCTCTTCCGCACGTGTTGTCGGTTGATATAAAAAGCATTTTAACCCCGCGCACAAAATAGTTCGTGCCGTTGACTAGTGTAACCTTAAGTGCACCACATCACATTTTGCCAGTTATGTTTAAGGCCCGTATTCCAGATTGTCATACTCGACTCAAACTCAATATTGGCCACACCTACCAATCAACTGCCAACCAATCACAACTCTCAAGTTTGGCATACGATTCTTCAGCTTGACATTTATGTATACTCAAAAGAGCAAGAGCCCAGACGCTCCAGACATTACTGAATTCTTTCTACACAAAATGTGTGGTAGGTATTGAATTAAAATGAAAGTCCAATTTAGCAAGTACGAGTACGTTCCAAGTACATGCTAACACTACTCAATTCCACTGATTTTGTGTAAAAAGAGTTCGGTAACGTTTGGGGCGTCTAGGATCTTGGAGTTGAGCACGTTAAGGTCAAAAATAAAGGCAACCAATCACAACTGTTTGAGTTGAGTTGAGCATTCTGGAATACCGTCCTAAGTCTCGTGTAATAGGGAAACAAGACTGTTGCCATCAATCGAGCAGAAAGCCCAACTCCTGATGCCATTGAGAAATTCAATATGGACAAGCTCAATAATACTTGCATAATAAAAACACACATCAGCTCATAACGTTTCCACTATTGGGAGACAAACATCTTTCTTGGTTTAATCGGTGAGTTGTAATCCACTAGCTCATTTCATCATACATTTTGCCAACTCATTCGAGGGGTTCATAAAAACGCATTTCAAATTCAGAAAGCTCCCTAAAAAAACATTTGAGGAGCGACCCTAAATCTCATTGGGCAATACCTACTTCAACCTCAAATATAAATCACTGCAATTTCGTATAATTTATTACATGCAGTTTAGTTATCCTCGTTAGGTCACTGAACTTGTGATATTTTAAGAAATATGAATGTAAATACATCACTTGCAAAATATTTGTTTAAAAAGTTTCTTGAATGGAGAAATAATATTGACTTTAAGATTAAAGTCAGTCATATTTGAAGTAGTGTGCACAATGAATTGTCTGAGTGGTTTGAAGAGGAGAATGTTTGCTTGTAGGTTGAGTGTATTTTGCAGGACGGAGAAGATGCGTTGATTTAAAACTTTTAAAAGATTTTGAAATCTGCAAACTTCCTTAACATTTATATGTTATTTGTGCTTATATTGCTGATGAGTTCAAAATCGTGACTCAATAAATATCAAACTGATAAAAATTAAACCGCCAAAAAACTGCACGCCTTGCCCAAGATGTTCTTCTATAATATAAATGCAATAATTTTCAGAGCTGGCAACATAATCGAGAAGCTGTGCCCTGACGGTATGGTGTTCAACGACTACAGTGCCCAGGAGGAGAAGTGCGACCTTCCCTTCAACCTAGACTGTTCGGCTAGGCCAAAGCTCCGTAAGTAAAGTTTATGCCTGGAAATCGTTTTTTCACTGTAAAAGTGAAGACGCCAACTGCTTATAATAATGTCACTATGTCATCATCATCATCAGCCTATTAATGTCCCCACTGCTGGGACACAGGCCTCCTCTCTGTGAGAGAGAATGGGTCGTAATCCACCACGCGAGCCCAGTGCGGGTTAGTGGATGTCACATGTCTTCCAATTTTTGATTCTAGGACATGCCGGTTTCCTCACGGTGTTTTCCTTCACCGTTTTGAGAGCAGTGGTGATGAAATAATTTACACAAAGTAAAGCGCCTACCTGGGATCGAACCCACGACCTACAACTTGTAAGTCGCGGCCGATACCACTGGGCCACCACTGCTCTGTCACTATGTAAAAGCCTAGAAAGCCAATTTCTGACTATTGGCTTGACCAAACATTTTATAAATATCTCAGGATTTATTTAACACTAGAACCGACTGATGACAGCCTGCGACCAAAGAATGTGCAACTTCTTTCCTGTTACTATGTGGTTTATTAGGCTATATTTTTGGCATGATGAATACCGCTTCTTACCTCGCCAAATCCATGGATCAGAGCCGAGGGACAAAGCGTACTAACAAAAAGTCATCTTATCAGAACAACATTTTTGTGGTCAACATGAACATGGTCACAGTCGTCAGCTTTTAGATGACAAGGTGCCTTATGAGCCGATTAAAAATTTGGTCAAACTTCTAAGCAAAGTAATAATACAAGCAATCTTCGAAGTCGGTAGGCATTGTAGGATTTATGACAAGAATTGAATATTTAAGTAGTTGTAATTTCCGAGAAACATGTGCATTGTTTAAGCACGTGTTTGCTGTTATGTAGTTAATAAGGGCTGTCAAACTTATAAGACTATTGGAATGGGTACATACCTAAAAACAGCGGAATCTGAAGTAATGTTGATAAAGTTATCATCTTTTTACCCGGCTGCAAGGAAAGGGTTATGTTTTTCGCGCGTATCTAGTATGTATTTATGTTTGTATGTATGTATGTAATATTTTATCTTTATTACCTCGTATCTTTCAAACCACTTGAAGGATTTTATAATTAATACATCGTTAGAGAGGTCTTGGCCGCCCAAGTGTTCTTAGATAAGTGGCGTTAAAAAAAAGGAACATGGCGTTTTGGGCGCCATATTGTGGGGGTTGTAAAATTTATTTCTTCGTATCCCATCAAGTGAAATGAAAATGAAAGGTTTTTAGAGGTAATTTCAAACTTATATGTTTAAAAGTCATACGAAAAAAAAGTCTATATAAAAAGATGTAAATAAAAAAGTTAATAAAATCAAAAAACCCGACTGCAAAGATGTAAACAAGAAGAAAATCATGCTGTGCAGTCGGAGGATATTTATATTTTTGGTCAGCCAGCTCACGAATATGTATCCTCCGACTGCACAACATGATTTTATTCTTATTTACATCTTTGCAGTCGGGTTTTTTGATTTTATAAACTTTTTTATTACTCTGTTTAGTTCTAAAAGTTTCATGCAATGGATTTATTTAATACTAGCTGTTGCCCGCGGCTCGTGGACCAACCCACAGGACCCGTTTTCGGGATCGAAAAATAGGCTATGTCACTCAAGAATAATGTAGCTTTCTATTGGTGAAAGAATTTTTCGAATCGGTCCAGTAGTTTCGGAGCCTATTCGGTACAAACAAAGAAACAAACAAAAAAATCTTTCCTCTTTATAATATTAATATAGATTTTTAATTGACAAACGGATGTTTCATTTGACAGTCTCAGACTACCAAAATCAAATATGATTTCCTTTCATTTTGAAAAGATTTTAACATTCATCGTCGCCAAAATGAGATGATTTTTAATTATATTTTACAAAGCAGAGAAACTTCCATGCACACCTACTTAAATAAAGAACAATGAACATAACTGTCAACCCTAGATAAACCCGCAGAGTGACTGGTTAGTGACATCATTAGAATACAGATTACACATAAATGCCGTAGGTCAACCGAGCTGAGACAACTTTCACAACTCAAGGGAAGCACGGCCTTGATGCCGATGCGGAATTTATTGTCCGGCCAAAATATACGTGTGGGTCTTTATAGCCGTATGATGTTCTGATTAGTAATTTACACGAAGTAATACTTAGTAAAACTTAATATGTATATATATATAACTAGCTGTTCCCCGTGGCTTCGCTCCATTGGTCCACACCACAGGACCCGTTTCCGGAAATTAAAAATAGCCTATATAATAGCCTACTCAGGAATAACGTAGCTTTCTATTGGCGAAATATTTTTTTTAATTCGGTCCAGTAGTTTCGGCGCCTATTCGGTAAAAACATGTAACAAAAAAATATTTGATCTTTGTAATATTAAAGTAAATAAAGTATAAACTATAGAAAGAAGGAATCGTGGCAGCTGTCCATACGGTCGGGTTCAAGACCCGCCGTACAGATAGAAACAAAAAACGCTCTGATTCTACTTTCCCCATCTCACTTCTTAGCCATGTCTACAAGTTGTTTTCAAGAGTCATCACGCATCGTCTTGTGCGCAGGTTTGACGATTTCCAGCCTCCTGAAAAAGCCGGATTCCGAAAAGGCTTTAGCACCGTAGACCACATACATACGTTGCGGCAGGTTATACAGAAGACCGAAGAGTACAACCTGTCTCTCTGTTTAGCGTTTGTGGACTACGAGAAAGCCTTCGATTCGATCGAAACTTGGGTTGTACTGCAGTCTCTCCAACGGTGCCAGATCGACTGTCAGTCCGTCTTCAGGATCAGATCTCGAAACCAATCCTTCTCCAGCGTGGCGTGAGACAGGGAGACGTCATTTCTCCGAAACTGTTCATTGCTGCGCTTGAGGATGTATTCAGGGTTCTGGACTGGAGGGGCCTAGGCATTAACGTTAATGGCAAGTACATCACTCACCTTCGGTTTGCCGACGACATAGTGGTCATGGCTGAGACCATGGAGAGCCTCAGTACAATGCTCGATGACCTCAGTAGAGCTTCCGAAAGAGTGGGTCTGAAAATGAACATGGACAAAACCAAGGTGATGTTTAATGCCCATGTTACAACCACTCCTGTCAAGGTTGGAGACTCTACACTCGAAGTTGTGGACAACTTTGTCTACCTGGGACAAACGATCCAGTTGGGTAGGGCCAACTTCGAGAAAGAGGTCAACCGTCGAATCCGACTCGGCTGGGCAGCGTTCGGGAAGTTGCGTGGTGTCTTCTCGTCCAACATACCACAGTGTCTCAAGACAAAATTCTATGACCAGTGTGTGTTGCCAGTGATGACATATGGCTCTGAGACGTGGTCGCTTACAATGGGCCTCACTTACAAGCTTACAGTCTCTCAAAGGCCAGTGGAGAGGGCTATGCTCGGCGTTTCCTTGCATGATCGTATCAGAAATGTTGAATTCCGTAAGTGAACCAGGGTTACCGACATAGCCCGAAGAATTGCCAAACTTAAGTGACAGTGGGCAGGGCATATTGCTCGCAGAACGGATGGCCGATGGGGCAGAAAGGTTCTGGAGTGGCGACCGCGAACCGGAAGACGTAACGTTGGAAGGCCTCCCACCAATCACCAGGTCAATGTGGCGACGCTTGGGGGAGGCCTATGTCCAGCAGTGGACGACTTTCGGCTGTTATGATGATGATGATGATATAGAAAGACAATTTCCCGACTGACATTTCAATGCCCAGCCTAAACCACTAATGATAGAAGTTTGATTTTTTTTAAAGGATGTTGATTTTATAATGTAGCCTTCTGTTGAGGCCCACGTTTTGGTTTCCCTTTTCTTGGGCAATCTAATTGTGACAGCTTAGTTATGAGTAAGTTGACTGTTGTATGTTTGTATTAGTTTTAGGAAATGTAGGTACAATAAAGTATAAATGAATACATTGATCAATTTTAAACACATAATATACACAATATATTTAACAGATAAAAAGGGTCTAACTTAGTTCCTTTGACAGTTTGACAATAAAAGTTTTCATTTTGATGCAACATCATTGGGTAAAGTTTTGATATTATGCGGAAGGTGAAATCTGCTGGATGCGAGACGCACTGACCGCTCGATATGGTGACACTTGGGGTGGCCTCCTATATTCAGCAGTGGGCACTTTTTGGCTGAAACGATGATGGTGATACGAAAGGGCTTAAGTTTTGATGCTCAAGAATGACATCATCAATACATTTCCAATCCCATTTAAAAAGCAAAAATAAATATTTCCGTTTACAACAATCTTTGTAACAACTTTCCCATTTCAAGGGAACTGCGACCTTGCCAATGACGCAAACTTTATTGTTACTTCAATATTATAATAAAAAGTGATATTTACGGCGGGATGTAAAAATACTCCAGTCACTTATAATCTTGGAAACTATTTTCATCACATTTGTACGTGAGGCAACGACATTTTTAAATGTTGACGATTTCTGTTCATCAGATAGAGTCAGATTTAGCAATACTACTCTTATTTTAGATCCGCAAAACATATAGGGTGTTCCATTCCAGATCTATGAAACAAAACAATTTTCCTCCTACGTGACCTGATCTTTGTCCTGGTGAAGGTTGCAGGGATCCGTTGGATGCAGGACGCACGGGACCGGTCATTGTAGTGATGTTTGGGGGAGGCCTATGTCCAGCAGTGGATGATGATGATGTGACCTTACCTTGATCGAAATTAATGTTGTCACATGTCAAGATATTACTTCCATCCATTTAGGCGTTACAGCAGATTCAGTATGCATAAACGTGATTCTGTAGTCGACTGAAAACAGTAGCACCAGGCAAAGTGTCTACGTGACACGTCGCGTCTGGTTTGAATGAAATACGTTCCGAAGCAAGCGACACGTCGCCTGTCCAGAAGTTAGCGAGAGACAAAGAAACCAATAGTGTCGCGGAGACACGTCGCCTGCTGCTGCGGCTTCAGAATCACAACTTTCAAGAAGAGTCCTGGGTTGTACAGGCTGTATTATGATGCCTTAAACTTTCATAGTAAAAACCATCTTATAAAATCCTTATTCTTATCAACAGAAACGCCCATCCCCCAACTGCATTGCCCCCGTCTGAACGGCTACTTCTCCCACGAGGACCCTAAGGAGTGCGGCAAGTTCTACTACTGTGTGGACGGCAAGTTCAACATGATCACCTGTCCCGACGGCCTGGTGTACAACGATAAGACTGGCATCTGCACCTGGCCTGATGATGCCAAGAAGAAGGGTTGTGGCGCTGCTGGTGAGTAACAGAGAAACTAGCTTTATATTTTCATTGTGTTCAGTTCAGTTTTATAAATAAGTGTAGAATTTATTATATGAACGATTATAGTATTTGATATAAATAATCAATTCTTTAACAGAGTAGTGTATAAACGTGCTCTGCGCTGCCGTGGAAGACCCCCGTGGAAATGGCGATGTTTTGAACTAACCAGAGTTTAGGCCGCTTTTACATTAGCAAATGTTTCCACTATCCAAACCCTTAATTTCTATCATAGTTTTCCACCGAGAACTTTGGTAAAACTTAAATGGTTCTATTTAACTGCTGAACTACATGAAGTATGTAGTCTTATTTATATTTTATTGTTGCATTTCATTTACATTTAAATGCCTTCCGGTTTATCTCAGAGCATTACCTTAAAACGATTTATTTTAATTTAATATTTTTTTCCTCCATAGAGGTATTCGACTTCGACTGCCCGGCCGTGAATGAAACCTTCGGTCTGACCCACCCCCGGTACGCTGACCCTGAAGACTGCCAGTTCTTCTATGTGTGCATCAACGGCAACACCCCCCGTCGGTCAGGGTGCAAGCTTGGACAGGCCTTCGATGATGTGACCAAGAAGTGCGAATGGGCAAGGAAGGTGCCTGAATGGTATGTACTGTCTCGAGATATACTGACATATGAATTGGAAGAACTCTTCGTAAGCTTAGAATTGTAATCATTTATCCAACCCTCAGAGCCGCGACGTGAATTGTAGCATACTGTCCGCTCGGATTGCAGATGCCTGTGTTCCTACAGTGTAACAGTCCTTTAGAATAGTTTCACCATATCCTACAGAAAGTATTCCAACTTTGTTTCATTTGTGAATTAGGCATTAAAATCTGCAAACAAATCATGACAATCAAGATTCCAAAACTATGGCAAAGTTTTTCAGACAATAGTTAAAAATAACTGTCTAATATGTTGTATTTTTCGATTGATTGTTACATTCATATTATCATTCAAAACTAAATCGTTTCTGTGAATCTATACTAATATTATAAAGAGGTAAAATTTGTAAGTTTGTATGTAGGGGGTAATCTCTGGAACTAATGATCCAATTCTAAAAATTCTTTCACCATTAGAAAGCTACATTATTCCTGAGTGACATAGGCTATTTTTTATTCCCGGAAATGGGTCATGTGGGGTGGTCCATGAGAGCGAAGCCGCGGGCAAAGCTAGTAACACATACAAGGAATCCTGTCTCTCACACATAAGAGGCTTATGTCCCAGATGTAGGCACATTCTACACTACTTCTGCTATGAATGCTTTACACGAGCGTTACGTTATAACACATTTGTACATCAGTCTGCTGCCCACATCGTCCTGAAATGCGAGGCCGTTGCTTCTCAACGTGCAGAAATCCTTGGAACAGTGACCTGCCAGTGCTTTGAAGCCCCCTGGAAGCTTCTGTGATTTTGGGTGGACCAAAGAAACGGAGAGGGGACTCACGCACGATGAACGAAATGAGAGACTAAATGCGGAAAAGGGAGTTCTACTATCTAACTAACACATGTGTATCATTTCCAGCGCCGAGTGGTACAAAGGCCAGCTGACTGATGCCGAGCTAGAAGCCCTGGAGAACCCCCCCACTGCCAAGCCCTCTTCACGCCGTAAGCCCAACAGGCCCCACAAAGGCGGCAAGGCGGTCGAAGTCGACGAGTAGTGCATTTAATGTAGTTTAGATTAATTAAATATATTTTTAAGGATACATTTTTTTTTTCTTCTTTTTTGGATCACATACAAGCCCGTGGCGCACCTGATCGTTACAGCCGCATATGGACATATTATTATATACTATAGTAGTGGCATACCAAATGTGTTGCCATCCCAGAGACAACAGTTTACTGAACGTCTCATGTGTCTGTAACTAAATCGGCGCTCACACCCTTGAAGGTCTTCCACTGCTTGAAGGTCTTCTCGGTACGCTGACCCTGAAGACTGCCAGTTCTTCTATGTGTGCATCAACGGCAACACCCCCCGTCGGTCAGGGTGCAAGCTTGGACAGGCCTTCGATGATGTGACCAAAAAGTGCGAATGGGCAAGGAAGGTGCCTGAATGGTATGTACTGTCTCGAGATATACTGACATATGAATTGGAAGAACTCTTCGTAAGCTTAGAATAGTTCTTCGTAAAATAGTTTTTCTAAACCATATTCCTTAGTAACGGCACATGATACATGGCTTTTTCGTGTAACTAATAGTTATGCTTTAAAAATATTAGATATACATAGATATTTTTTCGCTACTTTTCGATACTCCTCCAAAACGACTTGGATGTTTAAAAATATTTATACACAGAAAAATTGATAGTTAGAATTTCTTTATAACTGAAATAGCATATATAAAAATAAATAATATCAAATAATATTATGCTGACGAAACTGTCAAAAAGGAGGTTCAAAATTGATGTTCTGGCTCCGAGCGGTTGCACGGCCAGTACTGCGTTAACATTGGGAAATATACACGCCTTAAACTGAAACGCAGCAACGCAGCAGCTTCTTTTAGGTAGAAAAAGAATGGTGGTACTTTCAAGAAGAAGCTCTACTACGCTCCCATGTTTGGGAAAATAATACAATAAAGCAATCCTACAAATCCCAGAGAACTGGTGATGAACAATCCCACCGCACTATTCCCAAACTACTGCAACTCCTGAAAGCCAGAATCAACAGAGTCGACTACCAGAAAAGCGCCGAGGCAATGAAGCTCGACGAAGTCCCGGCGAATTAATTAAACTGACTTTTTGATCCCGCAACGAAATTAATCAGATAAGAATAACGGAGGATTAGGAATAAAATACAAATTTCCACTTCTCTCCATATCAAGCAGGAGACAGAACAAATACGGTCAATAGGCACAAAGGATCGTTTACAACTGGGATAAGCCCAGTTGCCTAGCGCCACGGAAGAAAAATTGCATTCATATTAATAGGTCCTAACATTGTGAGCTGGCGATGAACTGTATTAACAACACAGCATGATGATGTTGGCATTTTGAAATTCTAGATGGAATATGCTCTGATATTCTTATTATTAATAATACAACCGACTTCCAAATAAAAACACTACAAAGTGACAAATTACTTCAATGTCGGCAGTCGGTGCACAGCTTACAAATAAAAAAAGAATCATCAAAATCGGTCCATCTAATAAAAAGATTTGAGGTAATAAACATTAAAAAATACAGTCGTATTGAGAACCTCCTCCTCTTTGAAGTCGAAAAAGAAGTGAAGGTCATCGAATTTTTCGGGCATACTAAAAACAATTTCATATCAGTTTACATATGACAGAGCTCCGTCATTATTTAAACGGATTAGCATTTTTTTTTTTTGTTTGTTAGAAGTTTATTCCGAAATGGTCCCAATTAGGTGGAGATCTGATGAAGAACTTCTGAGATATACAACAGAACTCTTTAATAAATGACGGCAAATCTCTCGAGATTAGTGCAATCGCATGTTTTTAACACCATCCGACTTCCTAATAAAAACACTGCAAAGTTAAAATAAGTGGAAATAACTTAAATTTTGGAAGTCGGTGTCTTAAAGCAACGAAACGACAACAGGAACACCGACTGCCGAAATTGAGGTTATTTTCCACTTTGTAGTGTTTTTATTTTTCACTTTGTTTTTGAGCAATCGGTTGTATTTTGTTGTAAATTGTTAATTAATACCCAATTGGGCGCACGGTTGGCGCAATGGTTGAGCGATTGACTGCTGCGCTGCGTGTCGCGGGTTCGTGTCCCGCACGGAACAATTATTTTTATGATCTACAAATAGTTGTTCCGGCTCTGGGTGTTTGTGTATGTGAGTTTATATGTTTGTAAACGCACCCACGATACAGGAGAAAAACATAGTGTGAGGAAACGTTTTTTTTTTTTTTAAATATATATATCTTAGCAAAGGGAGAATGAGTCTACGATTAATTTATTTTGCACCGCGTCACTGCAAACAAATGCTTTTCTGCAATCGTAGGATTATCACATATCAAGTAATTCGTAAACGAAACAACAACACTTTAATTAATTAATTATATTTCTCTTCTCGCATAACTTTCTATTTACATTTCCACTATTTCAGCAGCAATATTTACAGAAAAAATCTATATGAAAAATACATACATTTGACATTTTAACTGGTTAACGATACATATGTCTATGGTAACTAATATCACTCACGAATCAACTGTATTTGGCAAATCATTCGTTTTCGGTGTGTGTTCAGAAATTACAGGGATCACACGGAGTAATTAGATTTAAGGAATAAATAGGACTCGGTGGAAATATATTCCAATCATTCTGTGAAATTAAATTAATATAAAAATAGAGTATCACAAAACGAAAACGGTTTTCTATAAGTTAGGGGTTTTTAGTTTATTATTATTTTAGTATACCTAGAAGGTCAGAAATGTGTTTGTAAAAAACGATTAAATAAAAAAATTGTGTCACTTTTTGGCACAAAATAAGCTCAGTAGCAATGCAACTGTTGGTAATTTTTCAGATTTTCTATCTCTTTCAATATTTTTTTCTATTTCATCAATTTCGTTTTCGTCTTATGATATCAAGCTCCATCTCTCAATCACGCGTGTCCACAGTGAGGGACGAGCTCAGGATCTTCACAGGTCAAGCTCTGGTCATCGAACACCTTTCCTTCACCACAGCTGATGAGACGAGGGTGTCCTTCTACGCATGTGATGAGTCTGTGGCAGTCACCGGGCACTGGGAAACGGGGGAAGGGCCAGAACTTCGCCGCTTGGGAACCGGACGGCACTTTTGCTGGGCATTTGAAGCCGACGACAGCTGTGGGACAAACATTTTGGTTAATAACAGCAATACAAATGTGATATACTTGTTGCAGAGCCCTCTATTAAGCTGCTCTCTAGTTGAGTAACACAAAGAAGAACTATTTACTAGGTATACTTCTACGTAAATAATTAGTTTCAATTAATTCACGAGGTGGCGTTAAAATATGTGTACAAGTATTAAATTACGATATACTGGTCCAATAATATATCTTTTAACTCTGCAGGAAAACTTTACTGCTCTATTTGTAACAAAATTCGTTCTGGGTGTGTTACATCAAAAACGTTTTCCTTAAAAATATGACCAAGCGTATGAATTTGAACAGAAATATAGTTTATGTACTAAAACATCAAGAGGAAAAAGAATAATATAAACATAGCACATGCTATGCAATTTGGAAGGATCGTCGCTGTCAAAATTGGTAAGAAGAACTTTATTGGTACAAATCTTTGAATCAATCAAAATCAAATAGTTTATTTCAAATAAACATTATAGGTACTTTTGAATTGTCAAACAAAAAATTGAAGATTTCTCTAGTTGCAAATTCGCAAGCGTCTGTAGGTCTCAATGGAGAAGAATTTGCAAGAAACTATGAGTCTAGTTGCAAATTCACAAGCGTCTGTAGGTCTCAATGGAGAAGAATTTGCAAGAAACTATGACTCTAGTTGCAAATTCGCAAGCGTCTGTAGGTCTCAATGGAAAAGAATTTGCAAGAAACTATGACTCTATTTGCAAATTCACAAGCATCTGTAGGTCTCAATGGAGAAGAATTTGCAAGAAACTATGACTCTAGTTGCAAATTCGCAAGCGTCTGTAGGTCTCAATGGAGAAAAGTTTGCAAGAAACTCCTCGGACACTGTTTTCCATCAGTTTTAATTACAAGTTTTTGCTTACATCATTCTTGTTGAAAAAATACATATATGTGAGAACGATGTAAAAAGACGTGTACGTAAAAGCGTCTACAGTAAAAAACAATTAAAAAAATCAATTGAATCATTCAAAAAGTAGTACTGTAATGTCTTTGCCTGCTTTGCTTTAATTCTATTAGCAACACAAGAATTATCGGCGAAAACCTCTACCAATAAAAGTATGTTAGTAAGTTGTATGTTATTTTTTGTTATAAATCAGTTACCTTCAGGGTTACAGAAGGGCTGGAGTAGATCGGGCCAGTTGCAGCCATGGATGCGCTCATCGTAGACCAGGCCGGGGGTGCAGGGCTCCTGCTCGGGGATGCCGTAGGCGCACTTGACGTAGCTGGTGGAGCACTCGTCGCTGTCGGGGTAGATGCCGAACTGGTACTCGCAGCCGGGAGAGGATAGGGGCACCACTGGAAATTAAGAAAAATGATTTTTACTAGTGTTTGTGATATCGAGAAGGCTGCGTTGATGAAATTTGATGTTGATTTTTTTTATTTTAATTTATAATATTTTAATAATAAAAGATGTTCACTAGATATACAGGCCTCCTTAGAAAACAGGCCAAAGATAAAGACTGGTATTTCTGTACCCATACCAAGTAAAAAATCTACCTTCACAAAAGAGCGCAAATCTGGCACAACATAATAATACCCGCCCCTAATCCTTCGACCTAAACAAAATATGTCAGGAGAGACTAGATTCTCACCCAGACACAAGTAACCTAGTGCAGGATACTCCGGTACACACAGTGCGACAGATAAATAACTTAATACTTTTTGAGGAAAATATTTTTTGTCTAATTGTCTATTATTCGTTTTTAAAGATTTATTTACGTCTTAGTACGACGTAAATAGATCATGTTATTTATACTCACAGTCAGCTTTCCTGGTACCGCAGTCGACAGCCCAGTTGTAGTTGCAGTGGTTGTGCACGGCGCCCTTACCGTCGAACAGGAGACCATTCTCACATGTTTCCACTGTTAGAGAACCGTTGGTGCAGAGGAAGAACTGGTCGCAGAGCTCGGGGTGGGCGTATGCCTGAAAATTGTGAAGAGGATAAAGGTATTAATGGAGCAACCGGAATTGTATTCTGCCCTTGAGTGGAATAGGAACTGGCGCTTAGAATTTAATAAGAGAACCAGTTGGGGGCTTTAGTCGTAGGTGTAAAACTTCCGCGCAGTTGTTTCAAGACAATTTTTATTTTTTCTATTTGATATCGCCTCCATAGTTGTGTTCATAGGCATCAAGGTAGATCTCGATGCCTCTGATGAAATCTACGGAGCCAACTGCCGGGAAAAACTGTTTTACAAATTTTTATATCAACAAACTGTATTTTAAATCCATTTTTGCCGTAATGGCCAAAGTAAAACAAGAACTGACTGACGATGAGTTTAGTTTTGCTTGACCTTTCAAATATTAATTGGTAGGAGAATTGACAATTGTAATGAGAAAGTACCTGAATTCCATACTGCTCAGGACACGCAGGTGCATGCTCCAACAGGATACCAGCGTTTGCTGTAACAAAAGACAAAAACTTAATTCTTTATTCAAAAAATCACAGCCACTTTTGACAACGGTCGCTAGATGGCGCTGCTACGCGATTCATGTATAAATTGCATGAGCATCGGTGAATCATTAATTGAGTTGTGTGCGATTGATTGATTGATAGAAGTCGCTCGTCTATTTAATTACTCGAGGTCGTAGATACAAAGAGGAGGTGGTAGATTTCTAAACTTGTATTGCTACTGTATACAACAACGTATCTTTTGAAGCTTTTACTTTTCAGACTTTCATGGCTGTTAAAAAAAATACGCTTGTCTCGTATTATTTATTTCTTGCTAGTAGTTAACAAGTTTAATTTTCAAAGATTTCGGCCCTATATGAATTGCCTCAAGACTTTATTGATGGTGTAAGTGGGTACGGGATATTACAAATATTTTGGACCACACTCGCAACCTTTGCGGACAATTAACCCCCATATTAAAACACCCGTAACAAACGACATTTTCAACACGCATTAACCAATCAGCAACGAGTCAACGATCAAGGGTTGGCAAGAGCTAATTCGAGGTTGCACTTTCGATGTAATAATATGCGTGTGTAACGTGCGTTGAAGCGAAACATGTTGCAACCCTATCGTAAGTGAGGTCGCCGGCAATTGGCCGCAAATGAAACACTTGGTCGGACTCAGTACTTAGGCTAATTGGTTCACACTCCGGCAGAATGATTAATAAGGTAAATGAAATCTGTTTTAATGAGTTAAGGTCATATGTGGGCTTTGGCACTAGTCAAAGCAAAGCAAATCCTATATTTTTAAATAACGCCATTTATGTATTCTTTGTATCATTGCCACTAGGTTAAAAAAGCTACTGGTATAAATAATTTGTAACTGTTTTTTATTTATTTAAAACCTAGAATTAATTTCTTCCATTTTCAAATCAGCATTTTTTTTACAAAACACAAACGATCTACGTGTTGACACACCCTCCACATTTAGGACACAATAAGAGATTCAAAATTTTAGAATGACCTAATCACAAAGTTGCTACAAGTGTACTATGCAGCTCCGAATGACGTTAAAACAATTGAAAAGCAGTGAGCTTCTGTTTAAAACATATTTTTACTATCGCATAATATGCACATCTTATTCATCTGCCTAGCCTTTTCCCAACTATATTGGGGTCGGCTTCCAGTCTTACCGGATTCAGCTAAGTACCAGTGTTTTACATGGAGCTACTGCCTATCTGACCTCCACAACCCAGTAACTGGGTAACACGGTACCCCTTGGCAAGACTGGTGTCAGATCTCAAGCTTCTGACTACCCGTAACGACTGTCAAAGATCTTCAAATGACAGCCGGGACCAACGGCTTAACGTGCTTTCCGAGGCACGGAGGAAACTTGGTATATTGAAATGGTCACCCATCCACGGACCGGCCTCGTCAAGCGTTGCTTAACCTTGATGATTGACCCGAGTGGCTGTTATTATTTAGCCACGAGCTCCTCTATATAATATGTACATCTTATTAAAGAAACTATATACCTAATAGCCTAACATCCGATCGCAGAAATCTGCAGGAATCAAGGTTTTTAATTAAACTTAATTTTCATGAATGATATTGATAGATAATAGAATAAATTGCTGCAAGGTTGCTATTATAAATAAATTAGAATTTATGTTTGATAATTAACCCCAAATATAAAAGTTTTTCAAGTAAATCCAATGTCAATTGAATGAAACTGGTATAGAAAATAGGAAAAAATAACATTGCCAGCTCTCAGTTAGTCCCAAGTTATGGGTTGCCAGTTTACCTGCAAATCTGGCAATCTATAAATGGCGGCTAACTAAGACCTAGTTAATGTGGCATACGTGCCCACGATACAGGACAAGTGCCTAGTGTAGGGCTGAAATAAAAAAAGAAAACTAGTTGCAGCAAAATGCGGCTAGGCAACCCTGCAGTAATCTAGGATAGATTTATTCATAGAAATCAAGTTTCTTCAAAAACAAAATACCTGCAAACTTTTGGAGTGGGATCTCAGTATATAAGTAGACTTCCCGTGTCAAATCCCAATCACCAACCTCTAATTTCAAAACATAAGCTTGTGCAAACTTCGCATATGCAATCCTTTTAATTCTTTACTTAACAACTTACAAGATATTTCGACAAGTTAATTCTAAGTTCCTTAATTAAATATCATCATGTTTTATTAATAGACAAATTGATTGCCTGCAATGAATCAAGCAATTTGAGTGTCCAGAGACCTTAGACAAGTGCCATTCTATCATCGAAAGCGTGGCGATAGCGATTGTTAAATATATATCGGGTATTAAATAAACAACTTACATGTAATAAATATTTTATTGTATTTCATTCATAAATTCATTGTGAAGTTCAGACGATAACTGTGGTTCCAAATTACCCATTACAGAATAAAGTTCGATATATCGGACGCCAGTAAAATTAAATATTAATTTTAAAAAATAACTCGGTTTTTTTTTGTTTTTGTTCGAAAGTATAGTAATGTGAAGTGATTGCACGGCATTTGTCGTGCATTATCTGTGTTTTTCCAAAAATGGCGGAACACGGTAGGATTTTTTGTAAGTCGGGTTTTTGTTTTTTTTTTTTTTTTTTATTTAAAACTTTTTAGTTTTTTTTTTTTCGAGTCAGGTACTTTTAAACGTAAAAGTGTTCTATATTTTTGAAATCACCTCTTAAAACCCTTTATTTTGATAACACACACGATGGACCAAAAAAAAAATTGGGCACCGCACTGATCCCGCGCACTGATCCTCACAGAGAGGATACCTGTGTCCCAGCAGTGGGAACGTTAAAAGGCTGATGATGATAATGATGATTGGTATCTTTGACTTTTTTTACAATTGCTATGTTGATGCTTTCGTTGTTATACGAGTAATGTCCCTTGTCTAGAGGTCAACAAAAATAGAAATAGAAAATATAAAAAAAATGTAGACTCAAAATATTTTATGGCCCAATAAATATCATGAAATCGATACACTCGAGTGCCTTAGAAGCATCTTTTTTCGGATAATCATAGTCAATAAAAACAACCAGACCTAACCTGTCTAAATATACAAATAGGTAGGTGTAGGACATCTATTAACTTTCAAAGGTCAGTTAAGGACAGGCGCTCGATGTAGAATAAACTAAGTTTAAGTTGATAGACGAACAACCAATCTCATCAGTTGGAAGAACCTAGCAGTCAGATAACACTCACAAAGCACTAACTGGAGTAACATTAATTTTCTAAATAGGATAACCCAAATACGTGTTACTTCGTTTCCTGTAATCCATTATCCACTTGCTTCAGCAACTACGGGTTAATCGTGAAAGGTCAGCTCCACTCCACGACCTATGGTAACACTTTCCCCTGGCACATTGCTAAATAACAAGTAGAATCTTTCACTTATACCGCTCCTAGCGGTACAGTTCCTATTCGTACTTCCGATCAGGAAATGCACAAAATCATACAATTATATGCTACATATCATTACATGCCAGCTATATTGTTTTTATAACTTTATAACTTCGTGTAGTTGAATATATCGAATATTAAGCAAGAGCAGGAGAAGATTTACAAAACAACATAATGAACAGCGTAAAAGATGATTTGAAAGGATATGACTACGAAATGAAAACTAATAGCGATTTATAAAATACAAAACACAATACAATGCAATAAGGGCAGAAGAATGAAATCAATAAAAATAACTGAGATCACAGCAATTTAAAATGTTTAACAACAGAAAGAGAACGGCAATTATTTGAAATTCAATGAGCTTTAGAACATAACAAATTGAAAGAACTAAGAAAACAAAACACTGTAGCTATAAGTGACCGCGTTAAATGAAGGAAGTAATTCTACAATAACATAGGAAGCACCAATCTATACACACGAACTGGCGATACAAAACCATCGTAATAGCTATTCCATTAATCTCAAACCAAGTGTGAATAGCTTCAAAGCAGCAACCGTAAGACTACAGAGGTCGTAACACCGATAACTAGGAGTATATTGTAGGCATTGGGTAAACAGATCTGCAGCAAGAAATAATCAAGAAAAGAGAGCAGAATGAATGCTAAAAGAAAAGATGGCACAGCAGTTGAAAGATTGACTTATTATTAGTGTTATGAAAAAAAGCGAAACGAGAAGAACGATTGACAAGAATAATAACTAATAGATTATGCTTGATGACACGAGAGGATAATCATCAACTTTGTAGCCCAAGTCCTTTTCTACAGAAGTCCGTAACATTTCAGTTTATATTAGATGAAAATTGGCATGAAGATGTTGTATGATGACACAGAGCCTTAATTTTCACACAAATACTTCAAAACATCTACAAAACAATAGCATACCGATTGCGTTCATCTTGCTGGTCAATGGTGTGCATCTGGAGATGAATATCGTCATAAATGAAGCAATCAAGACTAACTTAAAAATAGTATTAACTAGTCTCATTGTATTTGGACAAAAATATTAGCTGATGAGCAAGAAGATGATGCTATTGGTTTAGTGGTTAATATTGAGACTGAGAAAAACAAAGATCTATAATGTCGAATATAAATGACTGGAATATATCATAATATTTAAAGCTATAAAAGTTACTATAATTAGTATACGAGACTAAGCCAATTGCCCTATCGCCGGCGACGGCGACGAATTTTAGCCATCGACTATTTTGAAACGAACAAAAGATAAAGATTCCATGTCAGTAAAAGACATACTATCATAGATAATACACGCTCAGCGAAACTCGCTCGGCCATGCTCGCTTGGCGGTAAGGAACTCACGCCGAGAGACCAACAAACTAACAAGCGAGTGGTGCGAGTAATCGCCCGCCACACAAAAAACTCGCTCATAGCCGAGCGGTAAAACTATCGGAACTACACACTCACTTCTCGCTGCTCACCAAATAGTATCTAGGTTCTAGCTCTTCTCGCTGCTCGATCATCGGCGGTGGCTGTTGCACTACAGCCAAGTGTCTAATGCACCTCATACATCCACTAAAATTAATATTTGTTTCGGGATATTTACCATGTATATTTTGTTTTTTGTTGAGAGCTCTAAATTTCGGCACCGTTACAAGCGCCATGATCACGAGAAATGACCCCGAAACAAATATTAATTCTAATTATTGTGACCATGAGAGCTTAAAAACTTATATTACATCCACTAAAGTTAGCAAAGCTCCAATTATCTCACAAAAACTCCCAAACAACTACAAAACAATAGCAAACCGATTGCGTTCATCTCGCTCCAGATGAATAGCGTCGTGAGTGAAGCAACGTCATCGCAGATGTCGGCCAGCGAAGCAACAACCTCGAGAACTTTTACTTTTACGTGCAACGTACCAGGAGAGCATCTTCGTACAATTGTTTGTGGTTTGTTAGTAGGGTTTGTATGGAGGACATTATTTTATTTAGGGTGTGTGTTTTTAGAAATTTATTGGTGTGTTCTGTTTCAGAATTGGTGACAGGGTCCTTTTTTATATGCTTAAGTTATTGATTTTACCCGACCTTAAAAACTGGCTTCACCGCAGTCTATAAAGTGTTTTGTGGTCTTCTTCCTTATATTGTAAGAATGGGGAAACACTTTTTTTAGTGTGTATTTATCCAATAGCTTTATAGAGCATTACATACATAAATTCTCTTCATCTTCCTATGAGGGTAGGCAGAAACTTAAGAGCATTAGATGTAGGAAATTTTAAGAAGTGCTAAATTCATAGATATTACGTGCTTATTTTTTAGTAGATTTATAGCATTTTGAAAACAAATTATTACAAAATATTTGGGTCAAATAAACTAATTTGCTAATCTTACTAGACAACATATAAATTTGACATTCAAATTAAAATAGTCTGACACTAAATCGAATCAGAAGTCAATGTCGCCCGACATTGTAATGTCAATTACATATCAACAAAATAAAAATAAAATGTTTCTGTAACATGTGCAACCAGTTATTATTAATAGTAATTATACTAAACGTTATATAAAAGAACTAGACGCTGTTATACTTTCCGTGACCTTGGTGTACATAGCAAATAGTATTACCGACCGATATTGTGTGTTGGGCCGCTAAAATGAAACAAGTATTTTTTTTTTTCGTTTTGCAAAAAAAATATGCATCACAATTTTTTTTGTTTAAGTTTTTTTTTAATTCTAGATGTAAATCTGATAAACAAGACAATAATACCAACATCCTTTGTTATTGTGTAAAAAAGCATAAACGTTGTGCATCACAAACAAGAGCGAGTCGGACTCGCGCACGAAGGGTTCCGTACCATTATCGCAAAAAACGGCAAAAAAAAAAAAACACGTTTGTTGTATGGGAACCCCATTTAAATATTTATTTAATTCTGTTTTTAAGATTATTTGTTGTTATAGCGGCAACAGAAATACACCATCTGTGGAAATTTCAACTGTCTAGCTATCACGATTCATGAGATACAGCCTGGTGACAGAAAGACAGACGGACAGCGAAGTCATAGTAATAGGGTCCCGTTTTTATCCTTTGGTTACGGAACCCTAAAAACAGGAAATGCTCTGCTACGCATAAAATGGCTTGGTTGTACTCTTATCTTATCTATTGTGTGATTTCCCTCAGTTGAAACTCATAGAGATTTTTTCTCACGGATATAACTATTAAATGCAATTTACCTAATTGGTGTTAGGTAAGCTTGTTATTAAATTACTCTTGATATCTATGATGTGACGAGATTATTGTGATTAAACTTAAGGCCTAAGACTCTACTAATTAATTTAGTTATTACATCATCTTTGGCTATTATCCCCCCCACACCCACACCCCTCACATACACTCGGGGTGAGTGGCACACTCTGCTCTGTTAATTTGAATGCAATGTTTCATTCTACTTTTATACAATGTTAATTATTCTCATCTAGGCAATGCTAATAATTGTAATGTATTAATGGTTAATAATTTAAATTTATGCAATGTGAAATTCTAATTTATTTATTGTTTATCAATTTTTATCTATGTTTTAATTTCAAGGATATCAATTTCCCGTTTGAATCTTAGTTTGTATACCTAATAATGTGTTCATGCTATAACTGTATTATTATTATTTTTTCATATTTTCTGTCTATCATGCTCCTTCCTTTTGTATAATATGAGATCTGTGTGTGTGTTTTTAAATAAATAAATATTATGACGATACACTAGCATTAATCCTTATTCAAATCTGACATATCTATAAAACTAGTTGTACAGAACGAAATCAGAACTACTCGTATAGTGCGCGCGGAACTAGTTGGCCACGCCTTAGGTATGTGAGCGTTGTGACGGAGAGGTGGGGGCGCCAGTAAAACCCGGGATGTCCCATTGACAATGGGTACGATGACCCATTGACCCAGTGACATGGTCATTGTCCATTGTCCTAACCCGCCCCCTCACCCCTGTCGCCACCTAAGGCGCGGCCAACTAGTTCCGCGCGCACTATAGCTCTAACTTTTTTGAATTATTCTACGGGAAGCTAATTAAAACGTGTTGCAGCATATTTTACAATGTTAACAAATAAAATTTTAAAGGTTACTTTTCAATGTTACGTTTTAATTATTTTATTAGTACTCTAGATGAATTGGTATGACAATTAAATCTACAAAGCAATGAAAGAACAGACATTCATCTAACTAAATGACGCGACTGTATGTATTTCGCGTGCCAAAAAACGGAGTAAAGTTATGATTACATCACATCACATCATCAGCCTATTAATCTTCCCATTGCTGGGACACAGGCCTCCTCCCTGTGAGAGGGAATGGGCCGTAATCCACCACGCGGGCCCAGTGCGGGTTTGGTGGATCTCACACGTCTTCGAATTTTTGGTTCTAGGACATGCCGGTTTCCTCACGATGTTTTCCTTCACCGTTTTGAGAGCAGTGGTGATGAAATAATTTACACAAAGTAAAGCGCCTGCCTGGGCTCGAACCCACGACCTACAACTTGTAAGTCGCGGCCGATACCACTGGGCCACCACTGTTCTCTGTTCACATTTATGATAAATGATCGTAATCTGAGCTTTTCATCTAGCATTATCTTCACCGGAATTCCACCGAAATCTAGAAAAATGCCTTTTTATGCCTTATTGAGCTGTATAGAATGTATAGAAATAGTTGGCCGAGGCATTGAAAATGTTTTCTTTCATTGGTAAGTAAATTTGTATTTAAATTGTTTGTGAAGAAGTGGCACGCTTGGTTTTCATACAGATGGAGGGAGTTGCGTTATCTAGTTAGACGTATGTTTGTGAGTGAAAGTGTTTGGTGAATTATTTATTAAGTTGAAAAATTAAATGATGTTTTAAATCAAAGGCGACTTATTCAGCCGGTCTATTCTGGTAACATCTCACCGTGTAAAATAAGGTACTTACTCCAAGCCTGAAATTTATATTTAATTTATATTTTTACAGCTCACTTAATATTCCACATTTGTTTTCACAGTGAGATGTTAAGGTTACACAATTCTATCATACAAACGTAGTCTAGGGATTATTCCACTGTTTGACGATGTACGTTCAAAATAAAAAGTGATATCAATTTGTCTCATCATTATCTAGCCCTTTATGGAAAAAAGAAAATATTTGAAAGTTATGAGCGTCGAAAGTTCCATATTTCTACACTTATTTTAACGCATTTTTGGGCGCAAAAAAATACCATAAGAAGACGGAAAATTGCAAAACGGCCATACAGGGATAGATTAGTAGTTCAACAATGCAAATAATTTTATTTTGAACAGATACTTTTAGTCGTTTTTTCATGATATCCAGACTCTCAAAGGTCTGTTTATAAAATTTCTCGCACTCGGTTTCGTCCTAAATCATTATCCATTTCGCAAAAAAAATTCAAAAGTGTGTATTCGTACGCGAACTAGCTTCCTACTGCTCATCACACCATATATCTCTTCCACACGTGTTGTCGGTTGATATAAAATGCATTTTAACCCCGCGCACAAAATAGTTCGTGCCGTCGACTAGTGTACCCTTAACAGAATATTGCTACAGTTCCTACTGCACTGTCATTGGTAGTCCAAAGGAGAACTCCTTTCAAAAACTCATCTTTAAGAGGTCTCATTGTATACTATATATATTCCTTGAACTTTATTCCACTCATTGCTACTTTTATGCACCCACATTCTAAAGCATCCGAAGATTACTCGTTCAAATATGAATAATTCATACTTTGAGCTCTGGTGCGATTTAATCTCAGTCGCAGTGTCGCGTACGCATGTCGTGACAGAAAACCAGCGCGCTTCTTGAATTTATGATATCATGATTGATTTATGAATATGATTCATTTTCTGTAAATCTACGTGCATTCAAGTGTTAATATTATTTTCTTATCATAAACCTTCTTCTTTTTCCTGAGTCTTCAATTAATCCCGTGGTCGATTCAATGGGAATTGTTAATTTTGTCAAAATAAAATAAGAACCTTATATGACGCTCAGAAATATCAGTGATATAAGTTTTGGAATCTGATTGTCACTTTCCGAGATAAAAACATATTAAAAGAAAACATTTTTTTTCATGTCTTTGTTTAGATATAAAGAACACTCTGTACTTCTTTATAATATAAGATCATACAGAAAAGGTTAAGCAAATGTATGTATATTTATCAGAAAGTGCCTTACCGGTCTTAAGATTAGCTCAACCTCTGTAAGAAGTATCATACTCGTTTATTACCATTAATTAATTGGCGAGCAATCTCTGACTGTACTTAATTTATTTTTTATTTTCATTTCCACGTTCCCGGAAGGTCGAAGCGATGGTACGCACCGTTGCGTGTTCCATTTACCTCAAATTAAAGGCAAAATTCATTTATAGTTCGTGCAAGTAGAAATTTTATTGACATATGTGAACGGCATGATTTTGATCCTTTCATAACAGGTGTGTCCTCGGCCACAAAGTGCCTGAGTCTTAACGTTTTTAATTAAAATTTTGTATGTTCAAGTTTTTATTCTTGTCTTGATTATGAAATTTGAATTTAGTCTAAGCTAGTAATCTTTTCATTTATTAACATATATACAATATGATCTTTTAATTTAAACAATATATACAATTGAATATTTCTAATCTTATGCCTAATAACAAAACAAACTTACATACAAAGGGGAGAGGAAAAGGGGCTCATTGCGTATAAAAAAATTCATCCACATCGATGTCAATGGGAAAAGTGCCCAGAACGCTGGCAGCATTGCCACTTTGGATGGCAATGCTGATTCTCTGGCCGAAGAAAAGGCCAAGTCTAAGCTTGAATGTTATACGTTTTTGTAGCTGTGTTGTGTCATTCACACCCTTTCTTTCCAATGTGGTTTAAGAAGTGATGCCTTTTAATTGACTGTCAATCCCACATTCAAATTTTTATTCTGTTTGTTTTAGCTGTATGTCGTCCATAATTGATAAATAAATAATATAACTTTGGATTCAGCTGTTTTGTTAAGTTGGATAACTTAAGTAAGGATCAGAACCTTATTAATACATCAGAAGCCGGAAAACGTCTGTGCTAGACGTATTTGGTGCGATATTAATCTCACAATAACTGGTTTAAGTGTACCAATCACAGTACCTATAAATGTTGATAATAATTAGTGCGAGAACCCGTAACTTGTTTCACGATTTTGCAATATTTAGGAGACCATACCTTTTTCGAACGGTAAAATATTACATTTTACTCAACACGAAATATCCTTACAGAAAATCTGTATCTTAAAATGTGTGTGCAACATTTTAGCCGCCCGCGCGGCTAAAAGGCGAAAGTAGTTGCTTGCGAGTGGCTAGCCTTGGTGGTCATGCGCAGTCCCCGTCGACACTAACTGCTTCAGATTAGATCGTACATATGCTACATTAAACAATGGCTTAGCAGACAATCTGATGTAATTATTGTAATTAAGATTGTTCAGTGGCTGCCTATATTGATGGATAGTTCTCGTGACGAAACTGTTTTATAGATTTGAAACAGACCATTCTTTGAGATCTAATAATATGTCTGAGTTCAATAAAGTCAGGTTTATTCAGAGATTATTTGTGATTAAAACGTTGTGTCGAAGTATGCTTTGATGTGTAAAACAGTTATCGAATTGACGCAACACTTATTTGAGCTTTAGTAAAAGCAATTGGTACTAATAGACTTGGTTTCGCTCTAGAAGTAGTTATTGGCCACCTATTTTGATTTACATTGATGAAACGTTGCAGTTTCGATTAAAATTGAGTATAATTTGAAGGCGATTTAATTGAGTACATTTTTGGGTAGAAACTAATCTAATACTCATCTCAATTTCGTTGGCCAAATATTCTAGATTTAATAGCAAAAATTATTTTCTCTGATCTTGACGAATTTATGTTTTTGTACACAAACATTGTTAGTTCAAATAGTTGCAAATGTGATAATATTATATAATTAAATTCTGTACTGCACATTAAAAGTATCTGCATTCTTAACTTAATTGGTATAGTCGACATTTTATGGAGATAAAACTTCTGCTTAAAGGTACACTAGTCGACGGCACGAACTATTTTATGCGCGGGATTAAAATGCATTTTATATCAACCGACAACACGTGAGTAAGAGATAGATGCTGTGATGAGCAGTAGAAAGCTAGTTAGCGTACGAATACACACTTTTGCAATTTTTTAGCGAAATGGATAATGATTTAGGAGGAAACCGAGCGCGCGAAATTTTATAAACAGACCTTTGACAGTCTAGATATCATGAAAAAACTACTAAATCTATCTGATCAAAATAAAATTATTAGCATTGTTGAACTACTAATCTATCCCTTTATTGAGGCCATTTTGCAATTTTACTACTTCTTATGGTATTTATTCGCGCCCAAAATTGCGTTAAAATTAGTGTCGAAATGTGGAACTTTCGACGCTCATAACTTTCAAATTTTTTTTTTTTACTTTATACAGGGCTAGATAATGTTGAGACAAATTAATATCACTTTTTATTTTGAACGTACATCGTCAAACAGTGAAATAATCCCTAGACTACGTTTGTATGGAAGAATTTTCGACTAGTGTAATCTTAAGTATTCCTTGTTTTGCTTTTTGTTGCATGATTCTTTTTGGAGTATTTGTGATCAACACTGATTGACTTTATAATTATAAGTATACAAAAACATTTCCTGTTTATATCTATTTTTTTAATGATCGTGCTATTTTAATTATAACTAGGCATGATATCTTAATTTAGCTTAAAACATGATAGGAACTTAGTAATAGTCGAGCAGCGGCCGTAATCGAGTTTCAAATGATTGCTACGCTCGACCTTGCTTACGTAATTAGAGAAGTCATAAATTGTAAAAACAATTATTCTATTTTGAGTGCCGAGGCTAATTAGGTATTAAATAATAGGAACTATTTTTATTTTATTCTTTGGCTAACAAATTAAAATGCCGTTAGTGACTACGATTTTAAGTCGGACCGTAGGTTACATTTATAGCTGCGAGGCAATGAATTTAAGGTTACACTAGTCGAAAATTCTACCATACAAACGTAGTCTAGGGATTATTCCACTGTTTTTATGTACATTCAAAATAAAAAGTGATATCAATTGGTCTCATCATTACCTAGCCCTGTATGGAAAAAAAAAGAAAATATTTGAAAGTTATAAGCGTCGAAAGTTCCACATTTCGACACAAATTTTAACGCATTTTTGGGCGCAAATAAATACCATAAGAAGACAGAAAATTGCAAAACGGCCACCATACAGGGATAGATCAGTAGTTCAACAATGCAAATAATTTTATTTTGAACAGGTATGTTTAGTCGTTTTTTCATTATATCCAGACTCCCAAAGGTCTGTTTATAAAATTTCGCGCACTCGGTTTCGTCCTAAATCATTATCCATTTCGCTACAAATTTTTAAAAGTGTGTATTCGTACGCGAACTAGCTTCCTACTGCTCATCACAGCATTTATGTCTTCCACACGTGTTGTCGGTAGATATAAAATGCATTTTAACCCCGCGCACAAAATAGTTCGTGCCGCCGACTAGTGTACCCTTAACTTGGAAATATCAACCCAACAAAACTTTTGTCACAAGCCCAGTTGTATATCTGTAAACTCGTGGTTATAGTTAGCTGGATGACTTCTTTATAGACAATATCCGTCAACGACTTAAATAACTTGCAAGGTTAGCAAGCTGAAGTGGCAGAGGGCTGATCATGTGTGCTGTAGGACCGGTGACCAAGCAAGCGAATACTAGAACCCGCGAAGATCGCGTGTCATTAGACGTAGCTGGATGAACCGACAGTCGTAAAACTTGGCATGGTATGGTGATATTGAAGTTGCTGGTATACTTGATGTTGTGGCGCAAATTGGGAGAGTCCTAAGATGTCCAGCTATTGACTGCGACAAGCTGAGTTGCTTTTTTAGGGTTCCGTACCCAAAGGGTAAAAACGGGATACTATTACTAAGACTCTGCGATCCGTCTGTCTGTCTATCTGTCTATCCGTCTGTCACCAGGCTGTATCTCATAAACCGTGAAAAGCTAGACAGCTGATTTTTCACTGATGATGTCGCTATAAAAACAAAACAAAATAAATATTTAAGTGGGGCTCCATAACAACAAACGTGAATTTTTGCAGTTTTTTGCGATAATGGTACGGAACCCCTCGTGCGCGACTCGAACTTGGCCGGGTTTTTTTAATGTTTTTAATTTAACTAAACCAGACAGATACTTTTGAATTGTCAAACAAAATATGAATCTAATTGCACATTTGCAAGCGTCAGTAGGTCTCTTTAGAGAAGAACGTGCAAGAAACTCCACGGACACTCTTTTCCATCAGTTTTAATTACAATTACATTACATCATTCTTTTCTTGTTGGAAAAATACATGTATGTGAGAACGATGTAAAAGACGTACACGTAAAAGCGTCTAGAGTAAAATCAAAAATAAAATAAGTACGTAATTAAAAGCAGACCGAAGCAGTTAATATATTATTATATTATTGAAAAAAGTTATTATTAATTATATTATATGTAGTAATTAATGCCTGAAGAATCCGTGTGCGACTGTTTCTTTTATTTGCGACAATTTACAAATAATTATGTCCTCTATCTTTGAATGTCTTCTATTCAAGTAGTAAACTCCTATTCTAAAATCATTCTTGTTCATAATATCATTGCCAATGCCACAATTTCCTCATGAATTCAATGCGAATGAGATTACATTAACGTAAGGTGCGATTGTATGAATATTAACAATGCTGTCACTTGTTCTACGCGTAATTATGACATTAACTAATGATTGTTGTTGATATGATCATTTAAATATAGTTGCCTTATAAGTGGTTTGTTTTTTAAGAGTACACTAGTTGACGGCACGAACAATTTTGTGCGCGGGGTTAAAATGCATTTTATATCAACCGACAACACGTGCGGAAGAGATAGATGCTGTGATGAGCAGTAGGAAGCTAGTTCGCGTACGAATACACACTTTTGCAAATTTCTGGCGAAATGTATAATGATTTAGGACTAAACCGAGCGCGCGAAATTTTATAAACAGACCTTTGGCAGTCTAGATATCATGAAAAAAACGACTAAATATATCTGTTCAAAATAAAATTATTTGCATTGTTGAACTAGTTATCTATCCCTGTATGGAGGCCATATTGCAATTTTCCGTCTTCTTATGGTATTTATTTGCGCCCAAAATTGCGTTAAAATTAGTGTCGAAATGTGTAACTTTCGTTGCTCAAAACTTTCAAAAAAAAAATTTTTTTACTTTTTTCTTCCATACAGGACTAGATAATGATGAGACAAATTGATATAACTTTTTATTTTGAACGTACATCGTCAAACAGTGGAATAATCCCTAGACAACGTTTGTATGGAAGAATTTTCGACTAGTGTAACCTTAAGTATCGAAGTTGCAGATAAACTTTTGTTGCATGAATTTAGTAACATTTTTCCAATGAGAAAGTTTTACATGGTATAAATCTAAGTTGAACTTGGAAATTATTAAGTATTTCGTGAAAAACTAATCCAGGAGTAATAAATAGACTTTTGCAAATGTGAAAATTTTACATTACATTTCTTATTCGTTCTGGGAAAAATTAATCCGAATTATTTTCAATGGTACAAGATTACTTTTAGTATATGAAGAATTCTTAAAGTACAAGTATTTACACTGTTTGTAATGATTACTTAGGTAATTGTACGTATTGTGTGTCAACACCACGCATCAAGAAAAGCAACGACCGTTTGAAATTATCAAATACTTAAGTCCCAGTTTATTGATCTGTAGTTAACCCAACCAATAGTTAAATATGATAATCAATAGTTTAAAATTTCCGGATTATGTTATTTTTCATCAGTTGTTAGTTTCACAAGTGACCAAATATGTTGGCGAGTTAATTATTTGTTAATTTACTGCGAAAGTAACAATCACACTTCACACTAATATTATTAAGGCGAAAGTTTGTCAGTGTGTTTGTTTGTTTGTTACTTCATCACACTCAAACGGCTGGACGGATCTGGATTAAATTTGGCACAGAGATAGATTATACTCTAGTACTGTTTATCCCGGGCGCTGGCAAAAGCTAGTTGATTAATAAACACGTTTCACTGATATTTGAAACCATTGGTTGAGGTAACTACGGAATAAAAAACTGGGCATTCATATTTATGCCCGTCTGAGCGAGAGTCGCATTTAACTTAAAGATTACAACAGCTCTAACAACTACATCGATGCTGTGAGAAACTACCTATTTGCTATTAACCAACAGTTAACTGCGCTTCATTGTTAGCCATTTGCCAAGATTAACCAATCCTTACAATACAAGTAAACTACATTCAGTTGTTACTATTTAAGTAAGTTGAAACAAAAAGTGGAGCAATAAGTATAGGAATTTGAATAATTAAGGTTACACTAGTCGAAAATTCTTCTATACAATTTAGTCTAGTGATTATTCCACTATTTGACGATATACGTTCAAAATAAAAAGTGATATCAATTTGTCTTATTATTATCTAGCCCTGTATAGACACAAAAAAGTAAAAAAAGAAAATATTTGAAAGTTATTAGTGTCGAAAGTTCCACATTTCGACACTAGTTTTAACGCATTTTTGGGCGCAAATAAATACCATAAGAAGACGGAAAATTGCAAAACGGCTTCCATACAGGGATAGATTAGTAGTTCAACAATGCAAATAATTTTATTTTGAACAGATAGATTAGAAACAATTTCGACTAGTGTACCCTTAAGGCATATGGTAAAGGGTGAATGAACTTCCTCAGTGGGTTTCATTAAACTAATATTTTGTACAAATATAATTGAGAATTGAGATGTTGCCAAATAGCAACCACTGAATGGGACACCAGCTTTAAGAGGGTACTCTATTGGGCCTTTCTCCATACAAAAACATTCCGCTGTTTTCTTCGTGGATGATGCCTTCAGAGCAATGATTTTTTCCCATAAAATCAAGGTCTAATTAATACGTGCCCCTATCATTTCCTTTTTTCGAAAACATAATCACTAAAAGAAATATGACAATCCAAAAATCCAAAAAAACTGCCCGTTTTTACCGCCATGTTCAGACGACTTTCAGACAAAATTGATAACTTTTTAACATAAAAGAAAGTGACAGAAGCATAGATATACTTTTCCTCTAAATTTTGATATAAGATTTTTTAAGATCAGGCCAGTTTTGAAGAAGAAAACAGCGGAATATGAAACGCCTTTTGGTCAAGGTTTTTGTAGGTAAAATCAGCCTGAGCTGCAGTTGTCCCTTTCGCACTTTACGGGTGGAGGTTGGAGGTGAGGGAGGGTAAGGCTTACACGTACACTAATAGGGAAGTCGCAGTTGTCGATATTTTTATCGATACTCTAGTGATATACACCGATGTCGATATTTACACTATACAATGATTTTATTTAATAAATCGTGTGATTGTGAGTATTATTTATTATAGTTGAAGGCACTTGTCGAATGATTAACTTAGGCATGCATAAGATCTGGCAAGTGCAGTTGCAAATACACGATCAAAAGTTGTTAAGAAAATTAAGCCAGGATCCAGAATAATGCTCGGTACAGACCAACCGAACGAACTAACAAATGTTGTTGAAAAGAAATCGCTGATTTTTGTTATTATAGATAGGCTCGCTCTTGACCACTATCTCACCTGATGGTAAGTGATGATGTGGTCTACGAAGTAGCAAACTTGCCCAGAAGTAACTTCACTCTTGACTTAAAGACCCCGAGGTTGTAGCTATCGGGCAACACAGACGCAAGGAATTCCACTCCTTGCTGTACGCAAAATGTTTAGTGCCTTTGGGCGGGATATCCACCTTGTACCGATGGCGCATCGCCGTACGTCTTGTAGATGAATGATGTCCAATGATGAAACGGGCTATATGGAATTAGATCATGCAATTCCATCGCAAAATCCCCGAAATGCATCCGATAAAAATCCAACAAGCTGGCAACTCTGCGACGATGTTCAAGGCTCTGGAGCTTTGACTTTGCCGATGACCCTCCTGACCAGTTTTTCGATCAAATCTAGTGCATGAAGCTGGTATTTGGCAGATTCGTCCCAGAGATGAGAACAGTACTCCATGCAAGATCGAACTTGCGCTTGATACAACTTAAGCACCTGTTCTGGCGTGAAGTACCGTCTCAACTTCTTAGCAGCATACGCCAAGAAGCGTAATATAGTCGGTTATCGGCACGGTTACACCTCGGCAAGATGGAGCCGGATGGAATTGGCTCTTTTTAGTGAACAAAAGACGCTCGCTGTATAATATTAATATAATAAATTTATTTTTTCCAAAGGTTCTAGAAATGGTATTTGACCTTTTTCGGTGCAATGACTTTCAAATGAAACGTTACTTTAAAATTTCAATATAAATTTACAAATTCATAATACGAATGGTATATTGCATCTTATTTTTTAAAGTGGCTGCGTACTTGCTCACTGCCCTCTGCGACCAGTCTCCCGATACGTCCATAACAGCGTGAGTCTGGCCGGCCTTCCATCAGTGGAACAGCTATCTCGACCCAACTCCTCTAATGGCTGCACCGGGCATCGTAACCGGATCACGGCTAGGCCACTTGGCAGTATGTCTTTGCCCGCTATGTGGTCACAAGCCCTTCGGTCGAAACCTACCACCAGTATGTCACATGATTAGCACCATCCGGGGACCACGTGTAGGGATTCAAAACGCTTATTTTCCTACGGACGCGGGTGATCCGGTCCTCAAAATGATGGCTCTGATGTACTGATTCGTTCGCTCATCTTACGTCCTGTCTGCTGATTTGCATTATTTCGGTTGGTCTTACACCCAGTATCATGCAAACTAAATTTTGATTTCTTATAAAGCAGATACTTATAAAAATGATTTATGAATTTTGGAGAAGTGGATTTTGTGGGTATTTAAATTAAAATATAGAATTTTAAATAAAAATTATTAAAAATAATTAAAAACACGCTTATTAATTACTAGCTGTTGCCCGCGGCTTCGCTCCCGTGGACCACCCCACAGGACCCATTTTCGGGATTAAAAAATTGCCTGTCACTCAGGAATAATGTAGCTTTCTAATGGTGAAAGAATTTTTCAAATCGGTCCAGTAGTTTCGGAGCCTATTCAGTACAAACAAACAAACAAAATAATCTTTCCTCTTTATAATATTATTATAGAAAAGCACTTTTTGACAAGGCAGCTTGTCGAAAAGTGAATGAAAAAATTGAACAAAAAAATTAAAAACAAGCGAAATTAATTTTGTGTTGAATGGGCTCAACTGAAAACCAATCTTTTCAACGAAGTCGGGGGACCTGTAAAAAACTGATCCAAGGATCGATCCCCGACTGCAAGGCAGGCGTGTTTTTAATTATTTATTTTTTATATCATAGCTCTTTTAGTAATAAAACGATATTATTGCAAAAACAATTTATTTTATAAGTTTTCTATGAGATATTGAATAGTACTGTTATATTTATTTAATTTCTTTTGGTATGTTATTAGGGAACAAATGATCATTTAATACTACTGTTATATATTATTATATATATACTAAGTAAGCTCTAGACTAGCTAGACGATGATAGAATAGGTAGTATTTTTTTTTTGAAATATCATTTTTTATTTTTATTTGTGCAGGACGTAGCGTGTTCATTGGCCCCGAGAAAAGAAGGGCGTAAACCTTCTGGCCATTGCCGCTGAACGCCCCATCCACATCAACGAAAACAAAGGTTCTTGGATGCCTAGCTGCAGCAGTGACGTAGGGTTGCAAATCGACTCTAACGATTCAACGATGTGTTGGCTGTACTTGAGTTATTTCCAGATTCCGGGTTGCCTACTTCTGGATCAGCACTCCTGGTGTCCAGGTTCCGAGGTTCAGCTCGACAGGATCGAAAAGGGATGTCTTCATAAGGGTTGAAGTCGATGAATTAAATGAAACACTAAGTTATTCAGTACACGGCACGATTCTAGGGCTCTCAACAATTTCTGAGACGTGATTCTATATAAGAATTACTTCTTATTTACTAAGACAAGTACAAGCGACTAGCTTTGGATGACTACAAATTCTATTTTGGGCCCGGGGGTTCTTTATACCCTCGCATCGTGCCATTATTGAGAGCCCCGCAAATTCTCGCCGAAAATAATTTTTATTTATGTAAAAAACCCTTATACATATTTGGTAAATAGGGTTACCGCACCCCTTCCATGGTGCTATCAATAGCTGGATTCCTTCGTACTGTAACACAGTAACGCCCCCTATCTATGTATCTAATCAATATACCTAATTTCCAGGTATTGATAGCTTCCCTAGACTATTTCCATGAAATGAAAGGACAATTCCCTTTATTTCCCAGTTAAAACCTTAATAGCTTTTAACCTAGTCTAAGGATATCTATAGGTTGGGTTGACCTGCTGGTGCCAATAGCAGGCTGTCTGTTGACGTCTAGAAAAAGCTTATTTTCGGGAATCTTCTATGGGATATCATCCCTTATGTAACGAATCTATAAATTCCTAAGTCATTTCACCGACTTTAGGACTTCCTACTTAGGCTAACCAGACAATCACCGCCTATTATGGGGATTCTGGTAGCCAATAGACCACACTTTACATTTCTAGTGTTTATGTAAGTCTATCTAGGTCATATGCACATAAGGTGCCTTGATATGTACAAATTTGATAGCTGGTCACTTTCTTTGCGCCCAGCTATCAGAGAAATTAGATATAAAAACACTAATAAGATTGGGACAACACGATGGTGCGTTTAACGGGCCATCGGGAGGTCCCCAAAAATTCCTTATTTTCGGAATTCCCAGGGGTGTATAGTCCCGGGGAGTGCCAAAAACTGACTAAAAATTACATTTCCAGAAACCTATTTTCGGGAATTGTACTTAAACTACTTGAGCGATTTTCGCTCCAAAGTGATGGCTTGGTAGCTAGTCCAGCAAGCCATCCGAAAGTACTTACACCATGAGTACATCTATTCCCTTCATGGAGTTATTCCACCTGAAGGGTCTACAAATTTCAACGTTTTACGTTGTTTACATTTTTCACGACTGCTTATCTCGTTGACTATCCAAGCGATTCTTCCCATCTAGAAACCGCCTGGAAGCCCTTTTAGCAGGCTTTCCAATGGTAGTACTTTTACCAGTACACCTATATGTTTCTAGGTACTTAGGGCACCTAAAACCGTAAGCGATTGCCAAAAACCAGATAAACAGCAGTTTTTCTATTATATACTGACTTGATATCTCAAGTAAATGGGCTTTATATAAAAGACTACGCTAACTATGAGGTGTATATAGGCTTCCTGTCCCGGTCTAGGTCCCCCATATACCCTAAAATGACCTAAAACCATATATTTGGTGTTTGAGATATCAAGTCAATATTCCTATTTACATAGCAGAAACTATGTGGTCTTCACATAGTTTCATCATTATGTACTGATTTCATGTCCAGTACATAGGATAAGCCCTTAAAAACATGATTTTAATTACTATAATATTTTCAAAAAACCACCAAAACTATAAATAACGTGTGGTTCCCTCTCACGGTTCATTCGGAACTAATCCGTCGCCGAGCACAGACGTATCGTATGACAGAAATTTATGTTTTTTACTATGATAACTCTTATCAGTATGCTTTCTAATGATTTTACTCTGTTAAGGGTGAACTATTGAACCCTATAACATACTGACAAACACTAAAAACATTATACTACTATCTCAAAAAATGTAGGTAAAATTTTAGTATAAATATAAACGTGCCTCCAAAATTCATTTTAGTATCAGGTGGCGCGCCGTGGTAAGCAGACATGTCTACACATACAAACTTCAATTTCTATGAACCATTCAGTATGGTTGATGACGCTTCGTCGCGAACATATCTCCCGCCGTGCAGTGCTGTGTCGACTCGAAGTGTTGTCGGCGCGGCGCTGCATTCCTTCGGTGAGCGACGGACGGCATTTCTCGGCTGCCGGCCAGGCCCACCGAGAGGACGGTCGCCGCTCCGGCATCTCTGGTTACTGGGGCAGTGGGACGAGTTTCTTCACCGGACGCTTCAAGGTACCGCCAAGCGTGCGTACCTCAGCGGTCCGGATTTCTCCGTCGATTCCTGGATACACGGCCACAATGCGGCCTCGCGGCCACGTATTGCGGGGCAGCTGGCCGTCGGCTATCAGGACAGGGTCACCCACTTTAAATCTGGGCCCACTACTATGTGGCTCCCGCCGGTTTTGGAGCTCCGGCAGGTACTCTCTGACCCAGCGACTCCAGAACATATCAGCGAGGATCTGTGATCGTCGCCATATATTCCTGCTGTCTATATCTTGCTCGGTGAACGTGCCAGGTGTAGGTAGTCTGGCTGACCCACCGAGTAAAAGGTGATTCGGTGTGATGGATTCATCATCATCACCATCTACCGACACGTGTGTCAATGGTCGGCTATTTACAATGTACTCTGCCTCACAAATCAGTGTGGACAACACCTCTTCGGTGGGGTGTTTTTCTGTAAGTACATTGTATAGTGTGTTTTTTACACAACGAACTAGGCGCTCCCAGGCGCCTCCCATGAATGGCGCTGATGGCGTTATGAAGCGCCATACGATGCCTCTACGACTTGCCTCTGTTTTGAAGGCGTCTCGCAGCTCTCTGTCGGCGCCGTGCATGTTGGTGCCATTGTCTGAGTGTATCTCAGCTGGGCATCCTCTGCGTGCGGCGAATCGGCGCAGCGCCAATATGGCGGAGTCTGCGCTAAGGCTGGCGGCGATTTCAAGGTGCACCGCCCTTGATGTGAGACACGTAAATAGTGCTACGTATCTCTTCTGATGCTGCCGACCGACGGTGACGGATAGCGGGCCGAAATAGTCGAGCCCGGTATATGTAAACGGCCTCTTATGGTGAGCGAGGCGCGTTTTCGGGTGGTCGCCGGTCGCAGGTACTGGTGGCTGTGCCTTGCGTATACGGCAATGCAGGCATCTTGCTATCACCTTCTTCGCTGTTGGTCGCATCTTCACGACCCAGTAGTGCTGCCGTACCTCATTAATTGTGAGTTCGGTGCCACTATGTTGTAGACTGCGATGTGTCCAGTCTATGTACAACTGCGTTATGTGATGGTCGCCATGTAATATAGGCGGGCGCATCACTTCTTCAGCTACCTCTTGCGTAGCTGCTATGCGACTTCTTAGTCGCAGCACGCCGTCGACGACCTGAATTTGTAAAGGTCGCAGCGAGCTATTTTTATTTATTTCTTCAACATTCGCTAACTCTGAAGCGAACGATTGTTGTTGTGCGACCTGGACAAGTATTTTCTCAGCTTCTTGGAGAAATTCTGCTTCTATGATTTGTCTGTTGACCTGGGTTGGTGCTCTGCATGCCTGCTTCTGCTTCTGTGCAGGTACAGCGGGCTTCTTGCGCCAGTCTGGGTCCTTTTCAGCGTTTTTTCTCGTCCGTTTATAGGACGTTATCTCTGTTCTATTTTTGCAAAGAGATATAAAACGCAGAACTGTGGCGGTCGCACGAAGCAGTCGCTCCCATCTGGAGAATCTGCTTGGCTCTGGAACGGCTTCTATGAAGCTCTTCTTGTCCCCTTCTGTGACAACGAAAGTTTTTTCTTCTCCCGTGTCGTTTGTAGTCGGAGGTTTCTCTGTGGGCCATAATTCGGGCCCAAGAGACAAAAAACTCGGCCCGCAGTACCACTCGTGGTCCGAGTTGAACCGCAGTGGCACGTCACGGGTTGCTGCATCAGCGATGTTCATCTTGGTGGGTATCCATCGCCAATCTTCGACTTTGCTATTGTCTTCAATAGCAGCTATTCGGTGAGCAACGAAAGGTTTGTATACTCTCGCTCCTCTTCTAATCCAGGTCAGTACGGTCTTGCTATCTGACCAATACGTTACTGACGTGGGCTTGCAGTCGTGTTCACTCATCACTGCTGCGGCTACGCGGGTTCCCAATACCGCGGCCTGAAGTTCGAGTCTCGGTATCGAAAGCAGTTTCAGTGGGGCCACCCGCGCTTTCGCCATAACAAGGCTTATTAAGTGCTTGCCTTCCACGGTCGTGGCCCGCCAGTATATAGCGGTAGCATATGCCATCTCGCTTGCATCAGTGAACACATGCACCTGCATTTCTATAGCGTCGCTATATCCAGGATAGCATCTTGGTACGCTAACGTTTTTTAGTTGGCGTAAATGTTGTACCCAAATTTTCCATTGTAATGCTAGGTCAACATCTAGCCTCTGATCCCAGTCGACGCCTCGCCTCCATGCTTCTTGCAATATTTGCTTCGCCTTGATGGTTACTGGCGAGGCGAGTCCGAGTGGGTCGTATAGCGACGCTACTATTCTGAGCGCCTCTCGCTTGGTGGGCGCCTCTCGGTCCAAGATACCCTCAGGCAGACGCGCGAGTGTGAGGTTGAAACCCAGCGTGTCTTCGCCTGGCCTCCATATGAGGCCGAGTATCTTTTCCGACGTATCTATATCTCCAATGGATACCATCTCAGTTTGTATATGCGATGGGTCCATTTTTTCTAGGAGCTGCGAGCTATTTGAAACCCATTTCTTGGTCTCAAACCTCGCCTGTAGGTGTATTTTTCGCACCATACTAGCGACTTCTGCCGCCTTCTCGATAGTTCTATAACTATCTAGGTAGTCATCCATATAATGACTACGTAGTATAGCATCCACAGCTTCAGGGTGCTTCTCTATATATTTGTTTGCGTTCCAGTTCTTTGCAAAAATTGCTGTGCAAGGCGAACTGGCTGCGCCGAAAATGATGGACGTCATTCTATATTCTTCTGGCGCTCCTTCTCTGCGGTTTCCCCTCCACAGGTAGCGAAGCGCGTCTCGGTCTTGGCTCCGCACCTTCACTTGCATGAACATCTCCGCTATGTCACCGGTTATTGCGACGCAGTGGCGGCGAAACCGCATCATTACGCCTGGCAGCGACTGTAATAGGTCGGGCCCAGTTAACAGGAAGTCATTCAGTGACATTCCTCTCGATTTGGCGGCAGCGTCATGTACGATGCGAAGTTTGTCTGGCTTCATTGGGTTGAAGACATCGAAGTGTGGGAGGTACCAAGTTTTGCCCGGCGTGCTAATTGCGGGTGCCCTTTCAGCGTACCCTTTCGCAATTAGCGAGTCCATCTGGTCTGAGTATCTTCTTAGAAGTTCCTGGTTCTTGTCCAGCTTCTTTTCTGTTGAGACGAGCCTCTTCAGAGCTGTCTCAAAGCTATCTGGCATCTCAGCATGCTCATTACGCCAAAGCATGGCGGTTTCGATGTGTCCATTCTCTAATTGGACAGTTGATCGATTCAAAATGTCCTCTGCCCTTCTTGCTGGGTCAGAGGCGGGTCGCTGTGGGTTTATGCACAACGATTCTATGGCGAAATGTTCGCGCAACTGATGATCCAAATTGTCATCAGTTGTTATTCTATTGACATGATGTACTTGTTGTCGTAGTAAACTACTGTGCGCGCCATGTAGTGTCCAACCCATCGCTGTAAGTGACGCAATTGGTTGGTGTCTTGGACCTCTGCGAATCTCGCTGGCCAATAACAAATGCCAGTTGTCTTGGCCGACGAGTATTTTTGGCACGCCATTGTTGTACATCAACTCTTTTCTCAAGTCGGTTAAATGCTTGCAGCGTGCGACAACCCTATCGCTCACTGTTTATTTTGCCAAGCTGAGTTTAGGTATAGTACGTGCTTTAAATTGTACCCTTCTCTCTTGCGGGCTAACCAGCGTCACCTTGACTCTTCTTGAGCATGGGGTGGTGAGCATGGTGTTGCCTATCGCACCGATCTTGAGCGGGTCCACAGGGCCCTCTGCCCCGACTTGCCTCGCGATGTCTTCATCCATCAGCGAAACGGTGGACCCATCGTCTAGGAGAGCGTATGTTGCTACCTCTCCCGCCGGTCCGATTACCCGGACCGGCACTATCTTGAGGTACGCCTGGCTCGATGGTGACCCGAAACTGGCCACCGTTTCCTGAGGATCCTTGCGGGATTCAGGAACATCGGGCTTCTTGTTGGCTTCCCTCTGCTGTTGCTTCTTCCTATGAAGAAGCCGATGGTGCGTATCTCTGCACCCGTCTTGGCCACACTGTTTTCTCTTACAAGTGTGGTTGCCTCGTCGATGTTGAAGGCAGCGATAACATAGATTGTGTTTTTTCGCTAGCTCCCATCTTTTCTCGACAGCTACGCCCCTGAATTGTGCACATCCAGTGGCGTAGTGATGTCCCACGTCGCAAACACGGCATTTTCCTACCGGTTGGTCCGTAGCTATATGCGTCCTTTGTGTGACGCGTCTGTTGGTGTTCGCCTCGGCCGAAGCGATGCCTTCGGGTGGGGCGAATGGACTACAGAAGTGTGCCTGTTCAGATATGAAATTACTGAACAATGAAATATCTGGCACCGATTGGTACTTCTCCGAATATGATCGGTACCATTGTGCTCGTAGCGAATTGGGTAACTTCTCTGTTAACAATCGCATAAGCTCCGCGTTCATAAGGTAATGACCCTTTTTTAACGCGCGGAGCGTGACTACAGCACCTCTTACGCGACTTGCAAACGCGCAGATGTCTCTTGGTGACTCACTGCAGCGCGGCAGTCCGCGTAATCTATCTGTTTCAGCTTGCGCTATGGAGTCTGGACGGCCGAACTGCAGCTCGAGTTCCTTCATGATGTCATCGGGCCTGGCATGTCCGATGAGTTCTGAGCTGACGGTTTCCATTGCACGTCCATGTAAGCTTCTCCTCAGCCTCGCTGTATTCTCGATGTCCGTAAAGTACGCTCGAGTTGTCTCATATATGGCCCGAAATGATAGCCATTCAGTATGAGAACCATTGAAATTCGGCAATGTCATGACGAATTTCGACGCAGAGGGGTTCGGTTGGTCCCGCTGTTCTATTTTCCTGTCGGCTAGCGACGCTATAGCGGACGTCAACTCCGTCAAGAATGGACGGAGACTATCCCTCTGACCTCCTGTACACTCAGCTGACGCTGCAACTGGAGGCTTTCGCACTTCTCTCTCCTTAGGATGCTGACCTTCTATTTGCGATTTGGTGGCGGCCGCAGTCAGGGGTCTATGCATAGAATTTCTGGTTCCCCCTTCAACGACGTTATCCTCCTTCTCAGGCTGAGGTTCTGGTGCCTCTTCTAGCCATGAACGCACGTACTCGTCATTCGAGTTTCTGTCATCCAAGTATTCAGCTTCGGAACCCTCTTCCTCCGCTCTCTGAAGTGCCAGTTGTGCAAGCTCCAACTTAATTTTGAGTAAGTCTTCGCGAGCTTTGTCTATGTTTTTTCGTGACCGAGTCACTCTAGTTGACGGCGGACGGCTATGTTCGATACGGGCGTCACCCCGGGTAGTCATCGGCATCGCTGTACGTCTGTCTTCTTCGGAAATCTTCTCTTTCTGAGAAGGTTTCAATGTTGTGTCTGAAGCTCCTTCTAATCTGGTTACTCTGGTAGAAACCGCTTGATCAGTTTCTATTGGTTGATGCGTCGGAGTGCTTTCAGTTTGAGGCGCTAGATGGCGCTGCTCGTCCGACGGCTCGGTCCCTTCGGTTGTGGAAGGTGAACACGGCGGCAGCTCATGTCTGATGCCAGCTGGCTGATCCAACTCCACGGTCCATGCCTCCGGCGTCTTGCCTTTGGATCTGGTTATCGGCATTGTTGTTGAAATATTTTCTTTTGAAAACTCGAAGTTAGTTTTCAAAGATAAGTCCCAGTTCCGGGCTTCAGCGTTCAAACCGACGATCTCCAGAAGTTAACCTCCACTTCGATTGACTATAATTCAATCTTCAAATAAAAAATCACTAAAAACTTACGGTCAGTGATAAGTCTTCAGGAAACTTCAGGCATTTGCTATACAAGTTTATTTTTCCCATAAACGTGTATGTTCTATTTGATTGACTATAATTCAATCAAATTCTAAATCACCGAAAAGTCAAGGTTACTTTTCGGTGGTGATGCTTCATGAACTGCTTGTCCAAAGCATCAGAGCCGTGCATCAATCTTCCGAGCACGTATCTTGCTTGATTGAAGAAAATTCAATCTTCAAATAAATCACCGAAACGTCAAAGTTATTTTCAGTGATAGTGCTTCAGGAACCGCTTAGTCAGTACATCCGAAACGTATCTAAGTCTTCAGAGTACGTTTCTTCCATTCACTGACGAAAATTCAGTCTTCAAAATTTTCCTGAAAACATAGGGGTTGTTTTCAGTCATAAGGCTTCAGGAATTATTCTTCAATCATCAAGGATGCACATCAGCCTTCTAAACGCACGTCTTGTATTTTTCTGACGGGCGCTCGTTTTTTAAACAAATCGCTAAAAACATAAGGGTAGTTTTCAGCGATAAGTCTTCAGGAACTATTCTTCCGCGTCAAAGACGTAATCCAATCTTCTGAACGAGTATTCTTGGTTGAATAAACAAGCGTTCAGTTCTAGAACAAATCACTGATAACATAGGGTAGTTTTCAGCGATAAGTCTTCAGGAACTATTCTTGGGGCTTCAAGGATGCGCATCTGTCTTCATACAGCATTTTGCGGCTCACAGAAAATTTCTTCTATTTTCTTACAATTATTGAAAAAATAGGGTATTTTCAATAACTGTCTCCAGAATTTTACCTCTTGGATCCAGCGGCAAATAGGGCACGTAGGACTTGTTCCCTGCAGTGCACGTCGATTTTTGGTTTATTTGTGAAATTAATTTCTCCAAAATTCGAAAAATTAATTCCACCACTGTTTCTTCCTGACGTCCTGGGGCGCTCCAGACTTCGAATTTCGGCTCGAACGGGTCAACGTTGTGTTGCACGTAGCCGACTTAATATGCAGGCACCCAGTTGTTTTTCTGGATCTGCTGTTCCCGACGTCCTGGGGCTCTCCAGGCTCCAAAATTCGGCTCGATAGGACCATTAAATGTGCAGGACGTAGCGTGTTCATTGGCCCCGAGAAAAGAAGGGCGTAAACCTTCTGGCCATTGCCGCTGAACGCCCCATCCACATCAACGAAAACAAAGGTTCTTGGATGCCTAGCTGCAGCAGTGACGTAGGGTTGCAAATCGACTCTAACGATTCAACGATGTGTTGGCTGTACTTGAGTTATTTCCAGATTCCGGGTTGCCTACTTCTGGATCAGCACTCCTGGTGTCCAGGTTCCGAGGTTCAGCTCGACAGGATCGAAAAGGGATGTCTTCATAAGGGTTGAAGTCGATGAATTAAATGAAACACTAAGTTATTCAGTACACGGCACGATTCTAGGGCTCTCAACAATTTCTGAGACGTGATTCTATATAAGAATTACTTCTTATTTACTAAGACAAGTACAAGCGACTAGCTTTGGATGACTACAAATTCTATTTTGGGCCCGGGGGTTCTTTATACCCTCGCATCGTGCCATTATTGAGAGCCCCGCAAATTCTCGCCGAAAATAATTTTTATTTATGTAAAAAACCCTTATACATATTTGGTAAATAGGGTTACCGCACCCCTTCCATGGTGCTATCAATAGCTGGATTCCTTCGTACTGTAACACAGTAACGCCCCCTATCTATGTATCTAATCAATATACCTAATTTCCAGGTATTGATAGCTTCCCTAGACTATTTCCATGAAATGAAAGGACAATTCCCTTTATTTCCCAGTTAAAACCTTAATAGCTTTTAACCTAGTCTAAGGATATCTATAGGTTGGGTTGACCTGCTGGTGCCAATAGCAGGCTGTCTGTTGACGTCTAGAAAAAGCTTATTTTCGGGAATCTTCTATGGGATATCATCCCTTATGTAACGAATCTATAAATTCCTAAGTCATTTCACCGACTTTAGGACTTCCTACTTAGGCTAACCAGACAATCACCGCCTATTATGGGGATTCTGGTAGCCAATAGACCACACTTTACATTTCTAGTGTTTATGTAAGTCTATCTAGGTCATATGCACATAAGGTGCCTTGATATGTACAAATTTGATAGCTGGTCACTTTCTTTGCGCCCAGCTATCAGAGAAATTAGATATAAAAACACTAATAAGATTGGGACAACACGATGGTGCGTTTAACGGGCCATCGGGAGGTCCCCAAAAATTCCTTATTTTCGGAATTCCCAGGGGTGTATAGTCCCGGGGAGTGCCAAAAACTGACTAAAAATTACATTTCCAGAAACCTATTTTCGGGAATTGTACTTAAACTACTTGAGCGATTTTCGCTCCAAAGTGATGGCTTGGTAGCTAGTCCAGCAAGCCATCCGAAAGTACTTACACCATGAGTACATCTATTCCCTTCATGGAGTTATTCCACCTGAAGGGTCTACAAATTTCAACGTTTTACGTTGTTTACATTTTTCACGACTGCTTATCTCGTTGACTATCCAAGCGATTCTTCCCATCTAGAAACCGCCTGGAAGCCCTTTTAGCAGGCTTTCCAATGGTAGTACTTTTACCAGTACACCTATATGTTTCTAGGTACTTAGGGCACCTAAAACCGTAAGCGATTGCCAAAAACCAGATAAACAGCAGTTTTTCTATTATATACTGACTTGATATCTCAAGTAAATGGGCTTTATATAAAAGACTACGCTAACTATGAGGTGTATATAGGCTTCCTGTCCCGGTCTAGGTCCCCCATATACCCTAAAATGACCTAAAACCATATATTTGGTGTTTGAGATATCAAGTCAATATTCCTATTTACATAGCAGAAACTATGTGGTCTTCACATAGTTTCATCATTATGTACTGATTTCATGTCCAGTACATAGGATAAGCCCTTAAAAACATGATTTTAATTACTATAATATTTTCAAAAAACCACCAAAACTATAAATAACGTGTGGTTCCCTCTCACGGTTCATTCGGAACTAATCCGTCGCCGAGCACAGACGTATCGTATGACAGAAATTTATGTTTTTTACTATGATAACTCTTATCAGTATGCTTTCTAATGATTTTACTCTGTTAAGGGTGAACTATTGAACCCTATAACATACTGACAAACACTAAAAACATTATACTACTATCTCAAAAAATGTAGGTAAAATTTTAGTATAAATATAAACGTGCCTCCAAAATTCATTTTAGTATCAGGTGGCGCGCCGTGGTAAGCAGACATGTCTACACATACAAACTTCAATTTCTATGAACCATTCAGTATGGTTGATGACGCTTCGTCGCGAACATTATTTTTTAATAACGTTACGCTTCTAAAGATACCACATAAATTGATACCGGTTAAACTGTTTAGAAGTTATGGTGGAATAAAGAATCTCACAAACATACATGAGCGCTATAAACATAACATAACTCTCCTCTTTTGGACAGTCGTGTAAAAATGTGCATTTATCTATCGTAATTTCAATCCTTTCACTTGCAGGTAAATTTCGTGGTATACGACCATCAATTATTTCTGGCGGAAGGCATTTAAAAAAAAACTACATTTCTCCAAAATTAATCAACTCTTTAAATTTTTTCGTAAAGTGTAAAGCGGCTCGGTACTCGCGGCGAGGGCGCGTGCACCGTAGTCGGCCGGCCGCTGCGGCGCGCTCTTACACACACAAATACATTACTCGTTCACACATTGATAGCTCGCTTGGTCGGGCGCTGCGCGACGGCAATAGTTTCTTCAAATACCTATTTTTCAAATTCTTGTTGACTAGAGTCCGCTCTTAAGTAAGTAATTGTTTAATATATTGGTAATGTTGATATATGTCTTTAATTGGTTGGTGACATTTGTTGTTTACTCTTGTAATATTCATAATAAACTCGTACTTACAACGAACTTCAACTCATATTTTTTTAAATAAATATTTCTTTATAGTGTTAAATTAACTCTACCGCTAATTGTCTCTGCATTACCCAAAGATTAACTGGTAGAAAATGATTAAGGCTTTAAGTCCGTCTCTTTACGTTTGTGTGCATAATTTATATAATAAATAAATTTAAAGCGAATTGGTTGATATGCTCGTGCTAATATCTATGGTATATTGTGCTAGTGTGAGATTATATCATTACATAATTAAACAAGCTACATAATACGACCTAGAATGGACAGAATGTTCTAAACAAAAAAAGGTCTTTTAAAACGAGCCTCGCAGAATATGTCAATCGTTTCCTCGGTGACGCAAGACGAGATGGCTCGAAGCCGGTTTCGCCGAGCCTTCCGCGGTTTTGCAACCCTATTATCGAATAAATAGGAAATCGACATCTTATCAACATTCGTAGCTTCACGACGCCGCTTAAACAAATGCCAGAGGTCTCCTTTTTACTGGCTCGACTAGAAAGTGACTTTCATCTGACATCACTCGATTTCGGCGGTGGAATTATCTAGAATATGGATTCTGGTTTTTGTATTTTTAGCTGTTGTAGTATCTAGATTTTATTAATTTGTGAAATTTATAATACGGATAGTTTTTTTTTTATTTAGAGGTGTGGCTGGTTTGGTCTACAAAAATACTTTCGTCTACTAGACAGGTATATATTTTAAGGTGATATTATTATGATTTTCGATAAATTAAGCACCTAGATTTTGGTTTGGGAATGGTTTTTATTGATTTTATTTAACGGTCAAATCCTCTAGTAACTAACAGATAGAAAGCTGTTATTTTTTACTTTAAAATTAATTGATTATGAATATAATATATCATGAATAAAATAGTATTTCTACAAGGAAGTTTTAAGCGAGAAATTTCTTAAAGAAACCGTCGGATTCTAGTTTGTTACGTATCTCGTGTAGTCGTGAAAGGACAAATACTTATCTCAACTAAGTGATTTCCCGCCAGAACCATTCATGGTCGCCGTTTAGTAAAAGTTCATTCATTTCGTCAACAAGTTTGCAAAAAGGTAATCTTATTAAATTCAGTTTTATTAACACAAGGTGATTTCTAGAATTATTTAAGTATATATATGCCACTAAAGGATTGAAGTTATTTGTGGGTTTTTAAGTAACAAAATATGTTACAATATGTATCGAGGGCGGAGTAAAAAGTTCTCGGCCTATTATCAATCTCGGGTGATTTGAGGGTTGAGGAGCTCGTGACTAAATAATAACAGCCGCACGGGTCGATCATCAAGGTTAAGCAACGCTTGACGAGGTCGGTCCGTGGATGGGTGACCATTTCAACATACCGAGTTTCCTCCGTGCCTCGGAAAGCACGTTAAGCCGTTGGTCCCGGCTGTTATTTGAAGATCTTTGACAGTCGTTACGGATAGTCAGAAGCATGAGATCTGACACCAGTCTTGCCAAGGAGTACCGTGTTTACCCAGTTACTGGGTTGTGGAGGTCAGATAGGCAGTCGCTCCATGTAAAACACTGGTACTTAGCTGAATCCGGTAAGACTGGAAGCCGACCCCAATATATTTGGGAAAAGGCTAGGCAGATGATGATGTAAATAAATTTATATTCTTGCCCGGTAAATTGAAGAAAAGTGAAATAAGAACCGTGATTAAAAATCTCGTCAGAAAAAAATTAAGGCTAGCAGCAAACAACGACAGAATAGTAGAATCTGCGACTTCGTTTTCTAAAGTAAAATATTGGGCAGTTTTGTCCAAACAAGGTACAGAGGGCATCAAAGATGCCCCGAGGACTTCCGTCCTAAGTTATAGATTTCGACGTCCTCCACACCAGAAATCTTAGAAAAAAATCACAAAATGGTATTGGAAGACCGAAGACGGAAACTGATTTCAACGGAGTGGGTGATACATATTGTAACCTATGAGCTAGGAAATAAAAATGTGTCAATAAGTTCGCTGCCGCATTTTTTACTGGGTACGGCGGTCAACAAATGCGGCAGCCAACTTGACTGCCGAACCATAAAATCACCCGGTAGAATGGTTAGTGGTAAAAAATACGTTGTTCAAAATATAAATACTACCTGGGGTCGATTTCCAAGGTCACCGAAAAAATAGAAACAGTGTTCAATAATAAAAAACTAGCCAAGTGCGAGTCGGACTCGCGCACGAAGGCTTCCGTACCATTATCGCAAAAAACGGCCAAAAAATCACGTTTGTTGTATGGGAGCCCTACTTAAATATTTATTTTATTCTGTTTTTAGTATTTGTTGTTATAGCGGCAACAGAAATACATCATCTGTGAAAAAATTTCAACTTAGACAGTTGAAATTATAAGCTATCACGGTTCATGAGATACAGCCTGATGAGAGACGGACAGACAGACAGACAGACTGATCGCGGCGTCTCAGTAATAGGGTCCCGTTTTTACCCTTTGGGTACGGAACCCAAATAAATGGCTGCTTATTTAGTCCAATCCCACCACCAAATAATAATAACTCTACCTACAGCCAGAAGAAAATAAAGTAATAAAAGAAAACACGTTTAAGCAATCAGTCTTGTTATTTAGAATAATACATATTTCCATACTACAATACATAACATACAACAAACCACTAACATTCGTGGTCGAGTTTAGCCAGTATTAAATAATATTAATAGTTACCTACTACACGACAAAAACTAAAATGTGAAATGCCGCGGTTCGCTAACGATCCATTCATCACTTAAGCCTTGTAAATCATTTATACTTTACTCATTCAAGTTATTGCTGATGTCACGGAAGGCGTCATTAAGGTTATACTAGTCGGCGGCACGAACTATTTTGTGCGCGGGGTCAAAATGCATTTTATATCAACCAACAACACGTGCGGAAGAGATAGATGCTGTGATAAGCAGTAGGAAACTAGTTCGCGTACGAATACACACTTTTGCAAATTTGTAGCGAAATGAGAAACCGAGCGCGCGAAATTTTATAAACAGACCTTTGGGCGTCTGGATATCTTGAAAAATTACTAAACGTATCTGTTCAAAATAAAATTATTTGCGTAAAAATTAGTGTCGAAATGTGGAACTTTCGACGCTCATAACTTTCAAATATTTTCTTTTTTTACTTTTTTGCTTACATACAGGGCTAGATAATGATGAGACAAATTGATATCACTTTTTATTTTGAACGTACATTGTCAAACAGTGGAATAATCCCTAGATTACGTTTGTATGGAAGAATTTTCGACTAGTGTACCCACTCGTTTAAAGGGTACCTACTTATTGTAGGCACTAATATTTTCAAGTAACACTGCTGAGAAAGTTGAGAAAATTCGTGAGTACATAAATTTTATTTAAGTTAAGATAACCTAAGTTCTACGTACAATGAATCGAGCGAGCTCAGTAGATGCAGGTTATTTCTTACTTTGAAGTCAAAGAGTTCCTCACTTTGGCGTGTAATGTGACTTTGGTGTTTATTTAGTACGTAGTAAAAGAAAATGGTTTTCAAGGTAGAGAACAGAAACAGAACAGGGAACAGAAACAGGTATATTATTATTTCAAGCTTATATTGGAATCTGAGCAAACCGGCAGGCTTATTACGTATCTTTTGCAAGAGCAAAACGATAGCGATTTTTGCGCAATAATTGCTCTTCCATACAAAAGTTTTGGAGTTGCTGGCGGTTTTTTTTAAATAAGTGCATTTGACAAACAGCGAGCGATTAGCAAACGATTGTGTAGGACCTACCATACCTACACTGCAGGTAATTCCGACTTTTATGACATAAAGCGTTTGATCGCTATCGTGTTGGTCTTGCAAAAAATACATAATAAGCCTGCCGTAAATGAATAAGATAGCTATGAAAGTAGTGAGTTATAGAGATTATAAAAACTAAGAAGCAATATTCTAGCTCTTTCCATTGTATGTAGGACATGACTTCGAAATCTTTTTCTTCACTACAAACACAGTATTTGATAACATATTCATCTTTTAAATCGATATTGCATCCAAACATTAGTTTCAAAATGGCAGAGCTATAAAATTCTTAGCGGAAACTTGAGGAAGTGTTAAAAAATTGTGATAATTTGACTCGGCTGTATTATGATTACGTCGATCACACTATGAAGAATGAAAACGAGCTGTACACACTCTTTATGAGCAACATCTTATATTTATAGCTGAATAGATTGCAGCAGGCTATTTTTAGAACGAGATTTTCTTTGCCAAGTTAGTTTCGGTAATAGAAAGCATTGTTTTTTAACCGACTTTCGAAAAAGTGAGGAGGTTCTATGTTCGACTTCTTGTATGTTTTATTTTTTTTGTGTGTTCACCGATATCTCCGTCAATTGTGAACCGGTTTTAAAAAATATTTTTTTGTTTGAAAGAACATGTTTCGAAATTGGTCCCATTTTAATTTGTTGAAGATCTGATTAAGAACTTCGAAGATATAAAACAGACCTTTTCAATAAATAACGGCAAATCTCTCAGGACTGCTGCAATCGCATGTCTGTTTATTGTGCATACCATTTCATAACATAACATCACGCCAGTACGCTCTTAAGGGGTAAGCAGATCTCTCATTTGATCGGTTTTGTTAAAGTTTCATGATATTTGGGTAATCTATTCTGGCGTTATAGGAAACTTACTAAACAACATGCCTATTAGGTATGTACAACTATAAAGTGAAAAATAAAAAAACTTTTTACAAAATAATACTACTGACTTCCAAATAAGAAAACTACAAAGTGAAAAATTACTTTATTTTTGGAAGTCGGTGTCCATAACGCAAGAAAATGGTACCTACGAAAGACACCGACTTCCAAAAATAAAGTTATTTTTCACTTTGTAGTTTTCTTATTTGGAAGTCGGTAGTATTTTTTTGTAAATAAGTTTTTAATGGTAAAATATAAATTCTAATCCAATCTGCTTAGCCTTTTATCATATCAGTATTTTACATGTCTATCTGATCTCCACAACCCAGCATTACAGTAACTAGGTATCAGTGTAATGCAAAAACTTTTCTTTTCTTTTTCTTTTTTAGGGTTCCCTACCCAAAGGGTAAAAACGGGAACCTATTACTAAGACTCCACTGTCCGTTAGTATGTCTGTCGACAGACTAAGGGTAAGTGGAGTCTAGGGTGGCATTGTAGGAGCAATGAAGGCTCCTGCAGCGTCACAAAAACCTAACAGTAACAATATTTCCACATACATTTTAAATAAGGCTGAGAAGTTAATGGCCAGTAAGCGATATTGTGAGAGTAATGTTCATCATAATCATCATCATATCAGCCGAAAGCCGTCCACTGCTGGACATAGGCCTCCCCCAAGAGTATCCCCGCAACCTGCACCAGGTCATCGGTCCACCTGGTGGGAGGCCTTCCAACGCAACGTCTTCCGGTTCGCGGTTGCCACTCCAGAACCTTTCTGCCCCATCGGCCATCCGTTCTGCGAGCAATGTGCCCTGCCCACTGCCACTTAAGTTTGGCAATTCTTCGGGCTATGTCGGTAAGCTTGGTTCTCTTGTGGATCTCTAAATTTCTGATTCGATCACGCAAGGAAACGCCGAGCATAGCCCTCTCCATTGCCTTTTGGGTGACTTTAAGCTTTCTGATGAGGCCCATTGTAAGCGACCACGTCTCAAAGCCATATGTCATCACTGGCAGCACACACAGTAATGTTCACGCAACTAAAAAACAAATTCGGTAATAATTACCAATATCTCACACTCATCATTCACCATACAGCACAGATGGCAAGTGTACTCCATCGGGCTACATTCATGCAGTGCCTACAGTGGATACAGCCTGGTGACAACCAATCTCATGACCCGTGTTTGCTAGACAGTTGAAATTTTCACAGATGATGTATTTCTGTTGCCGCTATAACTACAAATACTTAAAACAAATAAAATAAATATTTAAGTGAGGCTCCCATACAACAAACGTGTTTATTTTGCCGTTTTTATATCGCGATAAGGTTACGGAACCCATCGTGCGCGTGTCCGACGCGCAGTTGGCTAGTTATTTGTAACTTTTTGTGTTGAGCATAGCTGTTTTTAAAAATACGATTGTCATAACTATACACAAAAAGAAAGAGATAAGTGTTTAAAAAAAAAACATTTAATTTATGTGTTTCCACTTCCTTTGCCCATCATCATCATCATTTCAGCCGAAAGACGTCCACTGCTGGACATAGGCCTCCCCCAGGCGTCGCCACATTGACCGATCCCGTGCATCTCACTTCCAGCGCCTTTGCCCATAACCAACACAATTGCAAAACATACTCATTTGACGATATGTAAGTATATATGCACATAATCACATAATACAACATGTATTTGCCATAATACCCCTAAACTTCACATATAACACTGCAAGCATCGTCCACCGCGCAAAATGACGTGTGACATAAAAGAAAGCTCATTACAGTGCGTACGCGCATCGAACGTAACAGATGTTAATTTATTGCCGATAAGATGAGCGAACCATTGCGTAAGGCGAGACTATGCGTAGTGACGAGCGAAACTGATTCGCAAGGTTTTACTGAAGTTGACTAGCTTCTGCCAACAACTTCACCGCATGAAAATTATCTCTTTTTAATTACTCCTCTCAGATATGACCATTATATTTTTGTATATATTATCTATATATTTTAAAATTTAATCTTTATTTGAGTATATATCCACGTTTACACTATTTGTATAGGTGCCTATATTTTATATCTTAGTTTAATTCGTTCACTTTTCTTCTCTTCCTGTTCTCACACACTATTGTCTACATTTATTTGTCATTTTACCTTTTCGAGGGTCTGCTGGTAAAAAATTGCCAAATTGCCATTAAAGTTGGTTCATTTTTTTTTTATCTTACTGTGTTTATATGTTACTGTATTCATTTTATATTCTTTTTATCTATTTTTACATACACAACAATTTGATTTCCGAACGTCACGTTCTAGGCGACCACTGAAAATCAGCGCCATGCTTTGGGTCCCCCACGGCACAGCATTATGCTGAGTGGAAGCCTTCTTGCCACAATCACGACATGCATCTACCTGGTATCTTTTTCACCCTATTGCTTTTCTGTTTTTTGCAAAATGTAGGTAGTAAATGTTCTTATTGTTTTATATATTTCGCGTTTTTACTAACTTACTTTAAGTACTACTAATACTACTGTTAAGGATTTAGCATAAGCATGTTTGTATATTGTATGTCGTTTTGTGACAATTAAAAACATTCTTCTTTCTTTCTTTTCTTTCTTTCTTTAATTATTTGTATAGATAATATGAGCGAACCATTGCGTAAGTCGCGACTATGCGTAGCGTTACGACCGAAACAGATTCACAAGGTTTGGAGGATAATGTCTAGCATAATTCAGTGGCTTCACCTACGTGAAAATTATTCCGAGGCTTACTCCCGGGATAAAAAGTGCCGGGCACTCGATGCAGGATAGCGGTAGATGTGGGGTTTTAGTTAGTTAGTGTCCGATATAACGTTACGTTCCCAAAACCGAAAATATCCATGAGGATACCTCACACCAAAAAAAGAAGATGGGCTACCCCTGTTCCGTTCATCCGAATACATTAAATCGTTAAGGGTACACTAGTCGACGGCACGAACTATTTTGTGCGCGGGGTAAAAATGCCTGCTATCTCATCCGACAACTCGTGCGAAAGACAGATGCTGTGATGAGCAGTAAGAAGTTAGTTCGTGTACGAATTAGCACTTTTGCAAGTATGTAGCGAAATGGATGATGATTTAGGACGAAAACGAGCGCACGAAATTTTATAAACAGACTTTTGGGAGTCTAGATATTATGAAAAAACGACTAAATTTATATTTTCAAATAAAATTATTTGCATTGTTGAACTACTAATCTATCGCTTTATGGAGGCAGTTTTGTAATTTTCGTTATTTTATGGTATTTATTGACGCCCGAAAATGCGTTAAAATTAGTGTTGAAATATGGAACTTCCGACGCTCATAACTTTCAAATATTTTACTTTTTTGTTTCCATACAGGGCTAGATAATGATGAGACAAATTCTTATAATTTTTTATTTTGAACGTACATCGTCAAACAGTGGAGTAATCAGGGATTACTCCACTGTGTGTATAGTCTAGGGAGACTACGCTTGTGTGGAAGAATTTTCGACTATTGTAACCTTAAGAAGGGGCAAAGATACTTTCAATACTATATTGTTTGTATGGACAAGATGAGCGACCCATTGCGTAAGACGCGCCTATGCGTAGAGTTACAAGCGAAACGGATGCGCAAGGTTTTATTGATAAATTATCTTTTATTGCGGTTTTAAATGGCTCTAATACAATTTTTTTATGTTTGCGTATAACGTTACGCCTAAACGTGCAAGTGTTTGTGGTATTGTAATCATACACACGCACCATTACTGAATTTTCCTACTGCTAGATTAAGTCCCCGAATTGGTAAGCAAAAGATTATTAGTAGGTACACCCAAATTTCGTTTGGTATGTTGAATTCCCATGCAGTAAGAAGACTTATAGAAGCTGTAGGTACATATTTCATTATGTATGTTCCGTCCCATATACAGGATGGCCGGAACATTGAGGACCAAAAAAATTTTTGGTCTCTCGTATCATGGGGTATCCGAATTACCCCCATGTATGTGCCGCGACTTTGCGTAGTTTTCGAGTTATGAATTTTTTTCGGCTATTTTGAGCATTTTCGACCTACATAAAATTTTGTTGTTTTTTCTACTGAATCGTTATGAGTAGTACTGGTATGCATAGAATAATTAGTTTCGTAAGTGTGATGAAAGTTATGAAAATGTTGGTCTAAAGTGAAGAATTTAAGTTCGGTGAATGGTTCCTAAGTAGGCCTCAAAAGACAGACAAAAAAAACTAAGAAAAAATTGTGTTGAGCAAGTGATGGCATCAACATATTGCCATCAATCTAATAATAATACTTAGAATTTCCTAGAGAAAATGGTACTTTGCTTGATGTCTGGGGGAAATCAAATCGGAAGGCCATGTTCATATTTTCAGCAGTTCCCTTTTCGACCACCAGAGTAGTCGGCAAAAAATACTGCTTTATTTTTTTTATAAATATAATATTTTTGTGGTCAGATTAAGAGATAATTCAACTTGACGTAGCTGCATAGTATATGTTTTTGACCTCTACAAATACAACATGAAAAATACATTTAATAAACTGGTATCACCGGTTTCCAAATTCCTAATTGGTAATTTTCTAGAGAGCTGCATAAACTAAACTAAAAATAAACCTCATTTTTATGACTTTGTTAGACATAGTACACACACGCAAAAATATTTGTTGTTTGTAAAGAACGATAAACTATCAACATCAATTCGACAGATATCCACCGATATTCTTGATGGTCTGCACATAGAATTACTAAAAACAATTTTAACATTATCCATACTTAAAAAATGCGAAAATAACTTTGTGTTTCTGTCTAATCAAAAAACCCAAAATCAAATTTATTTAACAAATTAACAACTTATGATGACCACTCTTTGAAGAGTGGCTTGAGAGGTGGTTCTCACCTTCCGCCTGACGCAGGTCCTCACTGAACACGACAGTTTCGGCAGGTTCCTGCTCAGGATAAGGCGGGAGGAAACGCCCGGGTAATGCTCGCGAAATAGGAGGCGGAATGCGTGTGGGAGTCGCAATGTAGACGCCCTCACACCCCTAAGCATCGGGTGTCGCATCGCAGGCCGATTTCCGGCCTGCTTAGCTCACCGTCTTTAACCAAACGGAGTCGAGGGCGCGTAGAGTGCCATGCGCGCTTCAAAGAGATGTCAGCAAAAACTGACGGAGTCCACTAGGGCCGATGCTTGTCTGGGTCGCGAAAAATTTAAAGGAGAGTTAGGTTAAATAAAAAAAAGGTTAAGAGATAGATTGGATATTGAAGAATTGGGTACTTTTATCCCGCTCTACGTTCCCGAGGATTAATTTCCAACTTACACGCGAGCAAAACCGCTATATAGTGGTTTCCATTATATTTTATTTTTACTATACATATAAAATAGTGGATTTACTCTCTGTATGTTTTCGTAACATGAGCAATTCAACACAAGTTAGACGGTAGTTTATTTTTATATGGACATTCCTCTGGTTTTACAAATATGGAATTGGTTTTTATGAGCTATACACAGTCACACATAAATAATGTTAATTACTGTTTTTTGAAGAGTGAGATTTCTATATGTGATATATCAATCGATAAACTGTAATAGTCTTTTTTTGGTTACACTTGTACTTAAAAGGTGTAGTTGATACCTTTGTACAGCATAAAGAAGTGATTTGGAACGTGTGGTAAACAGTTATCCCCTAAATTACAACATAAATTGAAACTGTCAATTGTTCATATTTCAACGTTAAAACGTACATGGGATATTATATCATGGTCGCGATTTAATTATCTAATACTTACCGACACCTATTACCGACTAATCATTATCTATCGTACATAAATGACAAAGAAATTATAAAACCTTTTCTGCCTTCCATTGTCACATTATTTGGGTTCGGGTCTCCTCACTTTCCTGCGCCAAATTGTTTTGATAAATGATAAATGATTTTATTTCTGTAAGTTGGTTTGTACAAATACTTTTATATGTCGATCATATTTTTAAAACTAGATGAGGTTTTGTCTTGGGTTGTCTGTTCTGGCAATTGGGCTTGTTTGAGATCTCTTTCAACATTGCATGACCGGTCAACAGTGGGCGGCCTCAACCTTTATTTGTTCTGGTAGGCGCAGAGCGATTAACCCCATATGGTCCTCTCTACTTCTCTTTATATTGTATCGGTAATTTTCAGCCATTTTATCGGTGATAGATGCGACTTTGAAGTTTCCATGTCGGTGTTGTGTGTGAGTTCTTCGTTGTGTTGGATAATATATTGGTTATATACAAAAAATAAAGGATTTATGAAGGTGAAAGAAGACATGGCAAGGACTTCACTCGACAAAAAAATGAACACTAGAACCAGTAATCAAACAACGAAACAAAATAGACATAAAATGTCGTAGCCCACAAAAAACAATATACACTATCTGTTGAGAAACTAAAGCTAGACAGTACCACATAATAAATTAATATCGTAACTAGCAAACGAACACTTTGACCGCGTAATTGTTAATTAGGTACTTAAACTGGCTGTCGCAAGGCTAACCTCGTTCACATATCACGGCACTGTACATGGACAGACAAACATACGGACTGTATAAATATGCACTTGAGATTTTGTGAGTGAGACTACGAATTATGATTGTGAATTTATATATTGAATTTAGTCGCGACATATCAAACGATATATCGTATTACTTTTCTATGTTTTTGAGACTAAGTATTTTAATAAAAAAATTGGAGTTATTTTTATATTTTCTGATTTTAAATAACACGGTATGGAAAGAAATGTGATGAGTTATACATTTATTATTCTCTGATGTTTCCTTTCCTCCTGCATCTTTTTAAGGCCACCAACCATACCACAAGTACAATGAAGGCTTAAAAACAATAATTCTTGATTGTTTTACTTTTTAAAATCAAGTAGATGCTAAATTACATCAATACAAAGGCTTGGCTCGGCTTATATACTAAAGTTCTGAACTACTTCGGTAAAAAATTTGCTGTGTATCGGTAACTGTAATGCCTCTATAAACAGTGGCACAATAAACAATTTGTTCAATGTTATCATATTCTAAACAAAAAGTTGTTAACAGCATGTTTTGAAACAATTATACTCGACGCGTGTTCTTAAATTTGTAACCACCTAAGTACTAATTGAATATGATTAAATCTGTTTGCGAATATATATTTTTTGAAACTTATTCACTTTTGTTAATGTTTTTTTTTAGTTTCGTTAGTCACTTTTGTAACCCATTGTACACTATAACTGAACCTAATTTTAGCTGTCTCACTAAGTACAATTGGTAGCCTTGACGTACTGAATTTAATGAACATACTTTTTAGTTTTATATGCGTATATTCAAGGATATTCCTACTTTAAGTTTTGTACAGTAAAGAGTTAATTGAAGTTAATAGAAACAGTATGTACTCATAACACAATAATCATGTGATTAAGTTGTGAAGATAACATTACAAAAGTAAAAATATAAGTAGTAATAAAACGTACTTGAATTGTTTAAGTGCCTATTTGTGTACATACATTTGTATGATATCAAATATTCACTTCACGTTAACGTTCCAACATGACTCATATCACAAATATTTCAAAAAATACTGCATCCATAACATCCTTTGCGGAATTCATATATAAAATTAAAAGCCTGCACTTACTAGTATTACGAACAAAAGCAAGTGCTTACGAGTTTACGAGCAAGATAAAATCACTATCATACAATGGATTGTGCAAGAAGCGCGTTGAACTCTTTTGTACGGGCGGTTTTAGATTACGAGTCTTATACAATTTATACCCGACTATTACGGATTATAACCGTGCGATTATTTAATCTTTTATCTCACGATTAACTTTGTTATTTTACATTTTCAGTGCACGTTGGGAATTTACACAACTAGGATCGCTTGCGTGTTTATTTGCCCTGTTTCTGTATTTCTACTTGCAAGCCATTGGTCTAGACTATCATTCATAGATCTTTTATAGTTGTTATGGGTAGGCAGACGCACGAATGCTTGACATCCAGTTTTACCCAAGGGTCTCCATGGTACACTGCAATACATCTGAATGTCAGTTAAGCAGTCGCTTCATGCAAAGTAGTAGTTTTCAGTTGAATCTATTCAGATTAGAAGCCGATTTCAAATTTCCATTCAAAGTATGCATTTTATTTAATTATTAGATTCTGCCAGCGGCTTCGCCCACGTTAATGTTGAAAACTATACCAAGGCACAGATAATATAAAACTAGCTTACAGATGCCTCATCCCATACAAAGAAACCGTGCCGACGTAACTAGCCTTTTCATCTGATTATACCGATTAATTTTTGTACGTCGATCGCGTTCGGTTCCGTTCCACGGCGATAGATAAATCACCATCTATATCTGTGGAACGGAACCGAACGCGATCGATGTACAAAAAATAATCAGTATAATCAGTACTGTTCGTCAGCACGGTTTCTTTGTATGGGATGAGACACTACTGACAAAGGGAACATATTCCCGGGATATAAAATATTATATGTGCTATTCCAGACTAAATTCTATCTCTTTGCCAAATTTCATCCAGATCCGTCCAGCCGTTTGAGTGTGAAGAAGTAACAAACAAACGCACACAAACACTCACAAAATTGCATATATGTATATATTATAGTGTGATGTGATATTGACAGACAATTTATGTGCCTGGCTAAGGTAACCTATATCAATCAATACGATGAATTTATGTCAAATTGAACGTTTAATCAAGTCAAACCAGAAGCAATCGACATAAACCCACTTTGTCAACACATCAGACATTTCAATACCCATTAAGATGTTTCAACAGCACATAAATCACCCACCGGTCGGCCCAAATATATATAGTTTTTAAATGTTGTTCAGAAGCAGGTGTGGACCTTGAGGTTCGTGCAAACGCTCTCAATTCCGGCTCCCTTTCCAATTGGTTGGGTAACGAGTAATGACTGCAGAAAACAGCTGTATATTATACTTGATACAATTATACGTGCTTATTGAAACTCTGTCCTTAGTTTGTAGATTTTATTTGGTGATAATTAAAAGTATAGCAGAATTTTTAAAAGGTTTTTTTTACTAATGATATAAACTTGATATGTCATCATCTGCCTAGCCTTTTCCCAACTATATTGGGGTCGGCTTCCAGTCTTACCAGATTCAGCTAAGTACCAGTGTTTTACATGGAGCGACTGCCTATCTGACCTCCACAACCCAGTAACTGGGTAACACGGTACCCCTTGGCAAGACTGGTGTCAGATCTCAAGCTTCTGACTACCCGTAATGACCGTCAAAGATCTTCAAATGACAGCCGGGACCAACGGCTTAACGTGCTTTCCGAGGCACGGAGGAAACTCGGTAAACTTGATATTTATGTAATTAAAATTCGGGTTATGTTTTTGTGCGTGCAGTTCAATATAGCGATATTTGTGTCAAGAATTTGAACAAAAACTGACAAGAATGTTAACATAACTTGTCGCGCAAGGAGTTGTGTAACACGACGGTTTAAAGTTAGGTAAAACTGACTTTATAACGAAGTACTAACAAAGAAAGAAGATCCTTAAGTAGATACTCATAATGGGCCTTTAAATTAGTTCCTGGTAAGCATTTTAACGTCTCATAATTAAATGATAATTGATTTTATTTCTGTAAGTCGGTTTGGACAAATAACATGTCGATCACATTTTTTTAAACTAGATGACGTCGGCGTTTCCTATCTGACTACTCTGAGAAGAAAGGCCGAAACAAACTCAGAGGTCACAGTCTCTTTTAAAGTCCAGACAAAATCTTGGTTAGATCATGTGAAGACCATGTAGACTGATGTCTGAAATGGTCTTTTGAGGAAAGAACCAGTCTGATTGAATGGAGCTGTCCAGTCAGTGCACGCATTTCTCTATAACCGTGCATCTCAACTCAGAATTTAAGGAGCTCAATGATTCGACGAACAATACCAAAGAAAGGACATTCGGGTAAGCCGCATAAACTACTCAAACTGCCAGACCACGATTAAAAACTACGATAAATTAAAACACACATTCACATTCACAATAATCAAAATAAAATAATATAATACTTTAAAAGTAAATATTCTTGTCATTGCAAGAAAAATTTAAATTGCAGACCAAGACGAAAAGCGGAGAGACGGAATACACTCCTACCGAAATGGCAGAGCATAAACGTGTGAAGGAAGCCTTTTCCCAGTGCTGAGACCTAATAGACTAATAACTTTAGATTTGAATTTGCATTAATATTAAATTTAATGATTATTTGATCCTAGAGCTCATTAAATAGTTAAATATTCATATTAATAAAAGATTTGTTTATATGAATATATAAACAGCGTCTCTCTCGAAATAAGATCAATATACTGCTGACATATTGTCATTGATATATTAAATAGTTAGACTGTTTTCGAAAAGAAACCACAACCGTCTGGCGTTTCATGATGCAATCAAAATATTGACGGGAGAAGATTTTACCAAACCATGCATAATGTGTTATCTATTGAGATTTAACATGTTACGTCTGGGGCACTAGATATAATGAAATTCTGACAGTTATAATGATTTATGAAGAGTTCAAAGTATATGGAATTTATTACATGCGCTGCCGAAATGTCATACCCACACGATCAATTCCTATTCAATCCCCATTTTATCATTTCCCTGTTGCTTGACGCTAGCTCACTTACCATATTACCAGCGTAATTAATTGCATTTACCGTGCTTATGTGTATATTTTTTTGTGTACATAATATTGAACTATTAGTATTAAGTATCAGCTACTAGACCTAAAAACCAATATTATTAGGTATTCGCTTTCTTTGTATAAAATAATTCAATAAAAAGGGTAGGGGGCGAAAATCTAAATTAAAAATGTCGCTCTGCAAATCAGGCACTGTAAACATATAAATTATTAATGTTATATGAGGCGATTTAGCCTACTTTACATTATTTGATGTACGTTACTTTAGATTTAGAATAAGATCTTTTTTGTAAAATTTTTATACCTTTTTGTCAATCTTTAAAAATCAATCAATCAATGCCTTAAATCAATTATTTGAAGCTCTATTGGACACAGTGACATTCTTTTAGAAAGAGTTCAAATTGTCGTTGACATGAGCTAACAAAATTCCACATGACTTTCGGTATAATTTTGACTTTTCAAATAACGTTATTGCCTCTGGATATCTTGTCTTGGTGTTACACGTGTGGATAAAATGTCGTCACGAATTCAAACAAGTTTGTCTAGTTTACGAAAATGAGACCATTCACTCGTGAAAAGCTATTGGATCTATATATACTGGTTATGCAAAATTATCCATTGCGTGTGTTTGTATACCTACTTACTATTGTAAGTTTATGCCAAATTCTTTCTAGTAGAAAAGGACAATTCATGTCATTTGTGTCAACTTTGTGTTATTTATTTTTATATCAATGATTTTTTAACACAGTGAGAGATAATAAGGTATGTATCTAATAATAGACTTGAATGTATGTACATACTCGTAAGAACCGTCTTTACAATTCTAGAATATTAATTAAAGAACTAGTTAGCTTCACACTTTGGTTGACTCTAGAATCCATTTAGTATTCTAGAGTCAATAATAGCGGAACGTTTAATTAGCCAAAATCAGCGACAAATGCCACTAGACTAGTTTTATATTTCCTATAAGTATTCCACTCAACTTTTAAAAGTCAAGAACGTTTACCTAAATTAAAAAAATACGCATAAATATCTAACCACGTTTACAACCCGAAGAGGTATGATATTGATTCTAATAACCTAACTGTTATTCTAAGTTCGTTTAGCCTAAAAACATATATTAATTATTCCGAGGGAGCCCTAGGAAACGCTGGCGTGAGGACTTAGAAGCGTTTACGGGAGATTGGCCGCATAAGGTGAACATGCTATGGGGATACCTTTGCCCATCAGTGGGCAAATATGGGTTAGTTAATAAAAAACATATATTTATATATAACTTACCATAAGCCACGAAGGCGAACAAAACCGCGAACTGTGCACTACTCGTCATGTTTGTTTGCTTGTCTGTGTGTGTGTGTTTGTCGCGACGTGTGCGCGTCGTAGTCGGCCCGGTAGCACTGGCGGCGCGCGCGCCGAACACCGACCGTCCGCCGAACATGGGTTGGCGGTGCTATCTATAGTGTGGATGGGGTTTTCTTTTGATTTGTGATGTGGTCAGAAGGGTTGTTGTTGAACCCAAAGGAAAGAAATAAAGAGCTTTGTCATATTTCTATTTATCAGTTTCTTCTTCATTTTATTAGACGAGTCCTAGAAACGAAGAGTGGCAACTGTAGCGTGGAATGCCTCCCAGCTAGGTGGAAAAGCAACCCAACAAAGGCAGTTGAAACAGATTGGATGTGCAGTGCAAAGCGGGACTGCGTCTAAGTTGGTCAAAATAAGTTTCTGTCACAAAAGTAACTGAAACTACATTCGTGGTTTTCCGCAGAGGTGAAATGCAATTTGATATTTTTTATATTATATCAATTTTATAATAAGAACGCAATAATCCATGGATAATCTTAAGTGACCCGTCTGCCCACCAAATAATCAACTTCCACCCATTAAATAATCAATAAAATATTTGTCTAAATGTAAATCTTTCAAGTTTCTAAGAACTTTTGGATTGGAAGGGCAAGTACATAAAAATATTTTTCAAGTGCAAAATAACATATTCGTCGAGATAAATTCTCGACTACGTTCATAATAAAACATTATCATCCTTTCCAGCAAGACTATGAATACAACACCCGCCACTATCAGCCTCAAGTCACCTCTTACGAAAACGGCCATATACCTCACGCGGCGTGCTTTGATTGACAATACTACAGACACACAGACACACACGCCTGGAAGTGATAGCAATTAATCGAAATTAAACTTTAATCTGTTGCGTAGTCGTGAGAGAAACCCGCTGTCACTGTGCCAGTGACAAGAATTAATCAACGTACGTAATTAAGATGGCAGGGAGATTAATTGTGTACATAGATAGTTGAGACAGGATTATTATTATTTTGTAATACTGTTGTCACTGCATCGAATAATTATAATCATTATGTCACGCCCATTGTTTCTTATCCTGTGTGCTTAGTGCTAGTTTAACGTACTCACTCGTGATAACGTAAACGATCTCTTATGTCAAAATGTATACAAAAAAAATCGTTTCTCCTTACCGTCACCAGACGGCGCTTATCCAATTTCAATACAAATTGACGTTTACGTTAACGCGATTGAGCGTGAGTAAAAACTCGCAATAAGGCCTCTGGTCTTCTGAACCGATATGAGATAATTATAATTGGCTGGTCAAGATTTATATTTCTTTTAGTGGAAGTGGGGATTGATGGGTTTTTAGAAATTTCGTTCATAATATTGCTCCTAAGAGCTCCATCAATTTACAACTCTATGCGAATTACAATGGGCCCGCGTGGTGGTTTACGGCCCATTCTCTCCCTCACAGAGTGGAGCTGTCTGTATCCCAACAGTGGTAACATAAAAAGGCTGATGATTATGATGCGAATTAATGCAAACTCACCCATATTTTTCGTCGATTTTGAACGGACTATAATAACTCCTATTTTGTTATACTCGTAGTTTCAACAACAGCTGACTTCATTTTTGGATGGCGATAAAGTGCCTATAAACACGCCATACCTACAAATAATGTTTCAAGTTCACTAACACATTTCCTTGCTTAAGCAATTTGATATAAAATTGCACTTTGTATCGTTCGTCGTCTAAGCTACGGCGATGGTGTGTGTTTTTTATTTTGGTGTTGATGTTAGAAGTTAATTCAAAACGTATTTGTATTCGTTTATCTAGTTTTTTTTTTTTTTTATTATCTATAGGCTTGCGCTTGACCACTATCTCACCTGATGGTAAGCGATGATGTGGTCGACGATAGAGCACGCTTGCCTAGAAGAAACCTATTCACTCTTGACTTAAAGACCCCTAGATTGTAGCTATCGGGAAACACAGATTCCGGCAGGGAATTCCACTCTTTAGCTGTACGCATAATAAAAGTGTCCCCAAAACGTTTTGTGCGTATGGGTGGGATGTCCACCATGTACCGATGACGCATCGCCGTACGTCTGGTAGTCCGATGATGGAACGGGCTGGGCGGAATTAAATCATGTAATTCCATCGCACACTCCCCGAAATGTAACCGATAAAATACCGACAAACTGGCAACTCGGCGACGATGTTCAAGGCTCTGGAGCTTTGACTTGACCAGTGCCTCATTACCGATGAGTTTCTTGGCCCGCTTTTCGATCGACTCTAGTGCATCAAATAACTCTAGTTTTGTGAATTTACGAATATATTTGTGAAATATCTAGCAGTCCGAAGCCAAAGCCTCTGACACCAGTCTTTCCAAGGGATATTGTTTTACTGCATCAGGTCAGACTGGAAGCGAACTGGTTTATACTTAGGAATAGTCTTTACAGATTGATTGGTTTTGTGAAATACACAGCAAATATATTTATTTAGACTTCATGCACAAAGAAGACATGTGACATCCTCCAAACCGCACTGGGCCCGCGTGGTGGATCACTGCCCATTCCCTCTCACAGAGAGGAGGCCTGTGTCCCAGCAGTGCGAACTTTAATAGGCTGATGATGATGATGCTCAAAGGTACAAAGGCGGACTTAATGCCTTAGGCATTCTCTACCAGTCAACCAAGGGTGGTAAAAAGACAACATGGCAAGTGCATAGTTTAATAATAATGAAATGCTAGCAGTTATCATACTAATATAGATAAAATACATATTGAAAATAATCTATACCTACATAAATGTACATGTTATATAAATTTATGAAGTAAGTGAGATGGCTCTGCTTATTTGTGTTGAAAAGAAATCCATCATTTCCAATGGTGGCCGTCCTGATCTCGGGAGCAAGTGCATTCCAAAAAAGAATGGACTGGATATGAATGGAAGAGTAAACAAAATCAGTGGTATGAGAAGGATACAGTAAGGGGAGATTATTGGAAGAACGCAGATTGCGAGCGTGTGAAGAACTAAGATATTGAAAGCTAGAAATAAGATAGGGAGGAGGAGGGGTGGGCGAATTGAGTAGAGTGAATAGTGTGGTCAAAGTGAGTAAGCTTCTTCTCTGGCGAATGGGCAACCATTTTATCTCGGATCTACAGTTATATTAGACTAGGAAATATAAGGCTGGACCACATAACCTTCCAGAATGTTGATCGTAATTTCGGGGAAATCTGACTACCTACATCACCAGTTTCTTTTTTTACGCAACATCCAACAAAAAGAACTCCACCTGAAAAATTAACAAATGAATAAACATACAACAAGATGCAACTTGTTATGTGATGCTACAATGATTCTTATTATTGAGTCATTCATCTGGTTTTTATATCTACTACTAATAAGGATTCATTAACGTCAAAACTGTAGTAGATTGCTTTATAAATAGCCTGGCATTTAGTCAGGCATATACAGGTGAATAAGCTATTCAATGAAAAGATTTGACCTTTGCAGAATCATTATAACAATGATTTATAGGTTTTTTACGATCGAGTTTGATTAGCTTTAGATACAGTGACATTATTTAAGTTATGACGTTCGTTCTTTCTCCTGACTGTTGTCCCAGTTTATTTGGGGTCAGCCCTCCTAGTACTTCTGTGCCTCACCGTACGGTTGCGGGTTGTCTCTTCTGTTGTGTTGCTTTTGATCATGTCATTCCTGATTGATTGCCAGGTCATTGGTGGTCGTCCACGGCCTCTTTTTCCGTCATTCATGTTCATGACTCTTTTGGTCATATGGTCATCCTCTCGCCTCATCACATGCCCGTACCAGCGCAAGCGGTTTTTGCTAAGTTTATCATGTATTTTAGTGACTTTAAAATTACCACGAATATACTCGTTTCTTATTTTGTCCATTTTTTAAACTCCACCAGACCAGCGTAGCATCTTCATCTCAGTGGTGTGAATTCTCTGTTCATCCGTCTTCCTCATCGGCCAGCACTCAGAACCATACAGCAAGGCTGGTCTTACATACATAAAGGCTGGTCTTTTATATACATTGCCTTTGACTTTAATCGACATACGGGAGTCGCATAGTATGCCAGACAGCGATCTCCATTTCAGCCCGGCTGCTTAGATTCTATTGTGTATGATTATTTCAGTTATAACGACAGTACAACATTAAAAATGTATCGTAAATGTTTACGTTACCGCTACCGAAATGTTGCCGGTTAATCTGTACCAATATTATAAAGAGGAAATATTTTTTGTTGGTTTTTTTTGTACCGAATAGGCTCCGAAACTTATCGAAAATTTAAAAAATTATTTCACTTATGGAAAGCTACATTATTTTCGAGTAACATAGGCAATTATTTATTTTTTTTAAATCGAGATCCTTATGAAAATTGCAATAATGTAACCCAAAGTAGGAAAATTTTGCCTATAAAATTCATTATTTGGTGTGCACCGAGAAAACTATTGAACAATCTGCCTAGTCTTTTCCCAACTATGTTGAGGTCGGCTTCCAGTCTTACTGGATTCAGCCGAGTACCAGTGTTTTACATGGAGCGACTGCATATGTGACCTCCACAACCCAGTAACACGATATCCCTTGGCAAGATTGGTGTCAGATCTCAAACTTCTGACTACCCGTAACGACTGTCAAAGATCTTCAAATGACAGCCGGGACCAACGGCTTATCGTGCTATTCGAGGCACGGAGGAATCTCGATATATTGACCATCCACGGACCGACCTCGTCAAGCTTTGCTTAACCTTGATGATCGACCAGTGTGGCTGTTATCATATAACCAAGAGCTCACCTCAGCTGAAAAAACTATTGATGATACATACAAATTATGCACTACATGATTAAAGTACTCATTATTACCTACAAAAAGTCTGCGACCGAATTAAATATCTAACTATCATAGTTAAGTCACAATAGCTGCTTTTCTGTTCTAAAATATAATTAGTTCGCCGGTAGAGCTTAACGGTTAAATGTTGGTTACATTCGTATTGTAGCATTAATTCTTATTCAAATAAATAGTTTAACAAATTTATAGGTAGGTAGGTAGGGAAGGATAGCTAGGGTAGGTGGGTAGGTAGGGTAAGTTATGTATGTAGCACAGGGTATGTAGGGTAGGTAGTTTAGGTACGTGGGTAGGTAGGTAGGGTCCTCACATTACATACGATTTGTATGAAAGATCCGGATCCCCCTGATACGGAGATGTGTGAACAAGTTTTTACAAATCGTATGTATTTTTGGGGGCTGAGTCACCCTCGTCCGTAGGAGAGAACCCCATACGAATCCCTACACGTGGCCCCCGGGTGGTGCAAATCAGGTGACATCAATTTACTGGTGGTAGGTTACGGCCGAAGGCTTGCGACCACCCACCGGGCAAAGACGTGCCGCCAAGCGGCCTAGCCGTGTTCCGGTACGATGCCCGGTGTAGCCAACTAGAGGAGTTGGGTCGAGATAGCTGTTCCACTGCAGGCGTTCCAGCCTGACGCGCGCTGTTATGGGCCTATCGGGAGACTGGTCGCGGAGGGTAGCGGGATCCGAGGCACGGTGCGCCGCTGGCCTACCGCAGGTAGTTGGGGGCCCAAGTAGTGTGCCAGCCACACACGAAAGGCTGCCCCGCCAACTGTCGAAAAATCCCGGAATGCACCATCGTGCTGGTTGGCGACCAGAAGACAGGGCCCGATGGACATTCCCGGGGGGGCTCGGGCGTCCCCGCGGTCTCCAGATCAGTCCCCTATTGATAGCTTCCTGTCAGTGCGTGTCTGTAGGTTGCCAGCGTGGAACCTCATCTCACTGCCTTCTCCTAACCTTTTATCACTCAAATAAATGCAAAGAAAAAATAAAAGAAAAGCTGTACAGCGGCAGCACTCCCTGTCACTCAAAGTGCACCTCAGCAACATAAGAGGGCTGCACTCTAATCTCGAAGCAGTCCATCACCACCTTGAGACTGATAGACCAGCTCTTCTTTTCCTTTCGGAGACGCAGATCGGATGTCCGTCAGACGTGTCGTACTTATCATACCCAGGGTTTACCCTGGAGCACAATTTTAAACCACGCGCGGGTGTATGCATGTACGCCCGAGACGACATCTGTTATCGGCGTCTCCGAAACCTTGAGGACTCCAGGTTTTCTGTGCTCTGGGCACTGGTGGACACAGGCCTGGATAAAATTATCTACGCCTGTGTCTACCGATCGCACAGTGGTGATCAGGAGACAACCAGGCTCACGGAACATCTGTGTGAGGCGGCTGATATGGCACAGCAGCGGTACCCTTCTGCCCAATTAGTGATACTGGGGGATTTCAATGCCCACCACCAGGAGTGGCTCTTCCCATACCAGTGCACTGATCATGCTGGGCGAGAGACGCGAAAGCTTGCGCTTGCGTTAAATCTCGCCCAGCTGGTCCAGGGAGCAACAAGGGTGCCGGATGTTCATTCGCACACTGCCAACTGCTTGGACCTTCTGCTGACAACAGATCCAGACCGCTACTCTGTGTCGGTATCTTCACCTTTGGGTAGCTCCGACCATTGTCTGGTGAAGTCTGTATCCGTCTACTCCCCGCCCGATCCCAGCCCAAGAGGCACTCGGCGGGTTTGGCGGTACAGGTCAGCAGATTGGGATGGGATGCGTTCTTTCTTCGCATCTTATCCTTGGCAGCCCATTTGCTTTTCTTCGGCTGATCCTTCGTCGTGCGCGGACGCCGTGACGGACGTGTTGCGTCGGGGAATGGAGTACTTCATTCCGTTCTCTGACGAAGCAATGTCTAGCGTTGACCGACCATGGTTTGGCGCCGAGTGCAATCGTGCCAACACGCTGAAACATGAGGCGTACCTGGCTTGGGTCGACGCTCGGTCGCGCAAAGCTAGCGACGTCAGCCAGCGGAAGAGAGCCTTCAATAGGGCTGCCAAGTCCTGCAAGAGGGTATTGCGAAGGGCTCGGTTTGACCACATAAGCCGTATTGGGTCCAAACTTGCTTCCTATCCAGCCGGTAGTAAAGCGTTCTGGTCCCTGGCTAAGTCGGTCGAATCGAACTTCTGCCGGCCCTCACTACCACCACTGCTGAAACCCGACGGAACGCTGGCCCACTCCGCTGAGGAGAAAGCAAACTTGTTTGCCTCTCTTTTTGCGGAATCCTCACGCCTGGATTCTGGTAACGCGCGGCCCCCTCCTTCTCCTGATGGATGCGAGACGAGTATGTCGGACATTTGCATCCATCAAAAAGACGTCCGTAGGGTGCTGCGGAATCTTGACGTGAACAAGGCTAGTGGCCCCGATGGGATACCGGCAATTGTTCTAAGAACTTGTGCGCCTGAACTGTCTCCGATCCTGACTCGCCTGTTTCGCCTTTCATATGAGACTGGAAAAGTACCGAATGCTTGGAAGCAAGCTAACGTTCAGCCTGTGCCCAAGAAGGGCAGTCGGGCTGACCCGGCCAACTATAGACCCATCTCAGTTACGTCCATCCTCTGTAAGAGTATGGAACGGGTGCTCAACTCCAAGCTCCTGGCATACCTAGAAGCTAACGACATCCTCAGTGACCGCCAATATGGCTTCCGCCGAAATCGGTCAACTGGGGATCTTCTAGCGTATGCCATTCACATATGGAGTGAAGCCATCGAGAGGCACGGGGAAGCGCTTGCCGTCTCCCTCGACATCTCGAAGGCTTTTGACAGGGTCTGGCATGAGAGCCTTATTGGTAAGCTTCCGTCATTCGGTCTGCCCGGTGGTCTGTGCGATTGGATCGCAGACTTCCTGAGGGACCGGTCTATACGAGTGGTTATAGATGGCCGCTCGTCTGACCAACGGGATATCAACGCCGGGGTCCCTCAGGGGTCGGTACTCTCGGCAACATTGTTCTTGTTGCACATAAATGATCTGCTAAAACCCGGCACTTTTGGGTATGCAGACGACAGCACTGTTGCTGAGAGATACTTGTCCGACGCGCGTGCTACCGGGCCTCAGATCCGGTCTCTCCGGGAGGCCATGGTGGAGCGCTTGAACTTGTCCTTGCAAGCAGTCTCCGAATGGGGCGATGCCAATCTGGTCAGGTTTAATGCTGCTAAAACCCAGGCGTGTCTTTTTTCCGCTAAAAGGAGCCAATTCCACCCGGCTCCTACTTTCCGCGGTGTAACCGTGCCGATAACGGACCATCTCGAGCTTCTTGGCGTTACGTTGACATCGACCCTCAATTTTGGTCCATTCATTGAGGCAAAAGCTCAACTGGCTGCCAAAAAGTTGGGGATCCTTACAAAGGTGAGACGATACTTCACGCCAGAACAGCTGCTCAACTTGTATCAGGCGCAAGTTCGGTCATGCATGGAGTACTGCTCTCACCTCTGGGACGGATCTGCCAAGTACCAGCTGGATGCACTAGAGTCGATCGAAAAGCGGGCCAAGAGGCTCATCGGCAATGAGATATTGGTCAAGTCTAGGCTCCAGAGCCTTGAACATCGGCGCCAAGTTGCCAGTCTGTCGGTTTTTTATCGGTTACATTTCGGGGAGTGTGCGTTGGAATTGCATGAATTAATTCCTCCTAGCCCTTTCCATTATCGGAATACAAGACGTACGGCGATGTGTCATCGGTACATGGTGGACATTCCACCCATACGCACCAAACGTTTTGGGAATACTTTCATTATGCGTACAGCAAGGGAGTGGAATTCCCTGCCGGGGTCTGTATTTCCTGAGAGCTACAACCTGGGAGTCTTTAAGTCAAGAGTGAATAGGTTTCTTCTAGGTAAGCGCGCTACATCGTCGACCACATCATCACTTACCATCAGGTGAGATAGTGGTCAAGCGCAAGCCTAACAATAATAAAAAAAAAAAAAAAAAAAAAAAAAGTAACCGATAATTCTTCGTCCATGCCGTGTTCCGTCAGGGACGGGCACTCGACAATGTGTGGGCAGTGCTTGAACCGGTTTTTTTTACCCGAAATCATCATATTTTTTTATTATCTAAATTATGGTAGCAAGAAGTGGGTAATAAATCAATATCTAATCCTATAAATATTAAAAACGTGAAACTTAAAGAGTATGGATAGATGTATTTGTTACTCTTTTAATTAAAAAGTACTGATCGCATTTGGATAACATTTGGCACACAGACCTACACCCTTATTCTGTAAGTCCAAAGCATAGCGCAGTTTCATAAGTTAAATAATTCGTCTACTCGACAGCGTAAAACACGCTGTGAATACTGTTGAGCTATCAAAATGAAAATGAAAGAATGTGATTCGTGCTGTCAAAATCGATACGCAATTAAGGTGCTGGAACACATAGCATACTTTTTTTTTGCATATATACCTTTGGGAAAATTTCAATTACACGGGGGCGGAGCCGTGGGTGGTAAATATAAATTATATAAAGCTATACATACTGATCGACTCTTCTATGTTGGAGCCAAGAGCCCAAGACCCAACACTAGGGTTTAAGATACTAAAATTATTGACGATCGTTCCCTTTATTCGTATCATGCAATATCAGTCCGGATTTGTCAAATTTCCCACGGAAAATATAGTGCAGGCAGAGGCGCTGACGAAATGATAGTATAAAATAAAATTCAACTTTAACATCTATAGCCGCGTTTAGGTCTAAAACTCAATAAAATCTTTGTCAAAGTATGTATGCATGTGTGTATATGTTTGTCTCGTTTGCTTTGCTCAGTGGAACGTGTTCGGTAGATAAAAGCTGATCGTTTTGCAAGTCCAATCGTGGTAGGTTGTCAATTTGTCATGTTTCGCAATAACTTTTCTTTATGCTAATCTTGCACTGTGTGTATTTCTGCCAATAGATTTTTGTTTGAGTTATTTGAAAAATATAAAAATGTGGAGTTATATCATCATCATCATATCAGCTGAAAGACATAGGCCTCCAACAAGCGTCGCCACAAAGGCCGGCCCCGTGTGTCTCGAAACCAGCGGATCCCCGCAACCTTCACCAGGTCATCGGTCCACCTGGCGGGAGGCCTTCCAACGCAACGTCTGCCGGTTTGCGGTCGCAACTCCAGAACCTTTCTGCCCCATCGGTCATCCGTTCTGCGAACAATGTGCCCTGCCCACTGCCTCTTAAGTTTGGTGATTCTTCGGGCTATTTCAGTAACCCTGGTTCTCTTACGGATCTCTTCATTTCTGATTCGATCACGCAAGTAAACGCTGACCATAGCCCTCTCCATTGCCCTTTGAGTGACTGTAAGCTTTCTGATGAGGCCCATTGTAAGCGACCACGTCTCAGAGCCATTTGTCATCACTGCCAACACACACTGGTCATAGACTTTTGTCTTGAGACACTGTGGTAAGTTGGACGAGAAGACACCGCGCAACTTCCCTAGCACTGCGCTGCCCAGCCGAGTCGGATTCGACGATTGATCTCTTTCTCGAAGATATAGTCGTCCACAACTTCGAGTGCAGACCTTGATAGGAGTGGGTGTAACATAGGCATTCAACATCACCTTGGTTTTGTCCATGTTCATTTTTAGACCTATTCTTTCGGAAGCTCTACTGAGGTCATCGAGCATTGTACTGAGGCTCTCCATGGTCTCAGCCATGGCCACTATATCGTCGGCAAACCAAAAGTGAGCGATGTATGCGCCTTTAACGTGATGATGCCTAGTCCTTTCCAGTCCAGAACCTTAAATACATCCTTCAGCGCAGCAGTGCACAGTTTCGGAGAAATGACGTCTCCCTGTCTCACGCCACGCTGGAGAAGGATTGGTTTCAAGGTCTGATCCTGAAGCGTGTCGCGTGTGGCGTTTCTACGCTACCATGTCAGTCCGTCTTCAGGTACAGAAGTACAAACACTTGAACACCTCAATGTACCGGTAGTCGATCTGGTACCGCTGGAGAGACTACAGTACAGCCCAAGTCTCGATCGAATCGAAGGCTTTCTCGTAGTCCACAAACGCTAAACCGAGAGGCGGGTTTTACTCTTCGGTCTTCTGTATAATCTGCCGCAGCGTATGTATGTGGTCTACGGTGCTGAAGCCTTTACGGAATCCGGCTTGTTCGGGTGGCTAAAAATCGTCAAACCTGCGCGTGAGACGATTCGTGATGACTCATGAAAACCACTTGTAGACATGGCTAAGAAGTGAGATGGGCCAAAAAGAAAAAGAGTACCACCACACCCATGCACCATGCCTGTGGCGTTTTGTCCTCGAGTATGACGGAATCAAACAGCTTCTGAAGGGCCTTAAGGACCGGTTTCCCAGCCACCTTCAAGAGTTCAGCCGTGATTCCGTCGTCACCCGGCGCCTTGTTGTTTTTAAGCTATTTCAGAGCCCCCTACCCCGGACGTCAGACTTTACGAGATTAGGATGGCCTAATCTCGTAAAGTCTGACGTCCGGGGTATCTTCGGTATAGTGTCGGGTCAATCTAGCGCTTGGATCGTTTGCTAGATTCGCAACGGGTTACCTACTGGTTGACGTGTACAAATGTTCATAGAATCTCTCGATCTCCCTCAGAAGTTCCGGTTTGGCGGATACATTCCTGCCATCATTAGTCTGCAGTTTCGTGAGCTGGCTCTGCCCGATAGACAGATTTCTTTCAAAGACCTTGGAGCCCTTATTCCGCTCAATCGCATCTTTAATACTTTCAGTATAAAAGAGTAGAGTTATATATTATGCTAATCTAATCAGATGGCAGTTAAACTGTAATTTATGATACTAACAACCACAAGCTTTAAACCAAACGGCCAAGTGCGAGTTGGACTCGCGCACGTAGGTATCCTTACCATTATTGCAAAAAGCTGCAAAAAATCACGTTTATTGTATGGGAGCCCAACTTAAATATTTATTTTATTTTGTTTTTAGTATTTGTTGTTATAGCGGCAACAGAAATACATCATCTGTGAAAATTTTAACTGTCTAGCTATCACGGTTCATGAGATACAGCCTGGTGACAGACGGACAGACAGACAGACGGATCGTGGAGTCTTAGTAATAGGGTCCCGTTTTTACCCTCTGGGTACGGAACCCTAAAAAACACCGTATATTATGAGCTAATTAGATGTTTAAAAAATAGAGCATACACCTCAGATTTCTGAAATTTCAATGTTGAGTATTTGTCAAACTCCTACCTATTTTAGCCTAAAAACCCGTCAACTTTGGAAACACAAAATCCACAATTCAGAACCCAATCCATATCTTTATTTATTATTAAGTAGATAAAAAGCTAAACTGGAAAGCACACATAGATGAACTGAGTAAAAAAAATAGTAATTCTTGTTATGCGCTGTTCAAACTGGTCCCAGTGCTTAACATTGAGTCGTTGCTCTCGGCTTATCACGGTTTGGTTTCTTCACATTTGAGATATGGGATAATTTTCTGGGGCAACTCAACCGACAAGGACATACCCTTTAAAGCCCAAAAAAGATGCATCAGGACTATGTTTAAGTTACAGTCAACCGAAAGTTGTAAGCCCTATTTAAAAAAATATAAAATAGTAACTCTGCCTTGCCTTTACATTTCAGAAATTGTCGTGTTTGTAAAATCAAATCGACACTTATTTCCACGTCAATCAGAAGTGGTCGATCGCAACCATAGTAGGCGCGATGACAGTATTATTTGTCTACACAGCTCGAAAACAGCATTAATGCACAAGAGTGTTTTCTGTATGGCCCCTAAAGTTTTCAAAACTTCCAAATAGTTGGAAAGAGCTTAATGTCCGTCAATTAAAAAATAAATTAAAGATACTGTTAGAAGGGAAAGCATACTACAGTATTCTAGAATTTCTGAATGACAACATCTAATGCCGTGTAGACAGTGTTATCAATACATCTTTGACGTAATCTGTACATATAGCAACATAATATTTTTATTGAAATAAATACATTTGACACTGGATAATTTTAATTTTAATTGACATTTGGTATTGGATTATTTTAATTGACATTTAATAATTGTTACCTAACTATGACCATTATTTAATTTATTTGTTTTAGAAATTGTGATTTACTATTTTGACATTTAATAATTGTTACCTAACTATGACCATTATTTAATTTATTTGTTTTAGAAATTGTGATTTACTATTTTGTTCTTATTTAATCTAATAATTTATCCAATGACTTTTATTACTGAAATTTAAATACTTGTACGCCACTAAGGCCAAACATGACTGATCTTAATCTATTATGTAATTTAATGATTTGCATGCTCTGTATGTGTACTCTTGTTTCCACAAATAAATAATCTTGAATCTTTACTGGTTTACTGTCGCCCTGCATTATCCCACGGAGTGGCAAAGAAAGGTTGCAGTCTTAAAACTGGAACTCATGGAAGGGGCCACCAGCAGCCTAATAGCGCAAGTAAATTCGGCAAGAGGATTTGGCAAAAGAAAACGCTTACTTTGATGCGATCGAGTACTTTAAAAACTCCCACTAAGACCTCTGTAGGCAAAAATCGCGATTATGTAGGTAGTTACAGTCAGAGGGCGCCACAGATAACTCCGTTAATAATGACAGGATGAGCTAGCCAAATAAATGATCAAACATCAACGTTAGTCCTCGACGCATAGACCGGCAAGGCAAAAGGTTTGACCGCCATCAATCGACCAATCACATGCAAAACGAAAGACGCGATGTGGATTTTTAGGGGCGCTTCAAAGTAAGCGTTTTCTTTTGTCAATTTGTGTACAAAAGTGGTTCTCCCTTACTGTCACCAGATGGCGCTGATCCAGTTTCAATAAAAAATTATGTTTACGTTAACGTGATCGAACATGAGTAAAAACTCTCAGTACAGGTCTTTAGACTACAGTGCGTTATTGCAAAGGTTTCGATTGTTCAACGCAAGTTTCATATAGAACTAAACCTCTACAGTGAAGTACGTTCTAATTTCGCCAGCCCATTTATTAGTAGGCCTTACAAACTGCCGGAACTTAAACCGGCAATACACACAATTTATACAGAATTGCTCTCATTTCGAAAACTTCTAAATTAATACGCTCACTATTTCGGAATACTGGAACTGGCAGACAAAGTAAGTAAAACTGTATCGACATATTGGGAGCAATGCATTATGTTTGGAAAGAGCTTTTTACAGAAATTAGATTTTGGTGATTGAAAACAGAATAAAAAGTATCTACCATTCCAATAACCTTACCACTTGTTTATAAGTTTGTATCGTCATCATATCAGCCGAAAGACGTCCCTGCTGAACATAGGCCTCCCTCAAACACCGTCACACTGATCGGTCCTGTGTGTTTCGCATCCACTAGACTCCCGCAGCCTTGACCAGGTCGTCTCTACACCTAGAGGGAGGCCTTCCAACACTGCGTCTTCCGGTACACGGTCGCCACTAAAGAACCTTTCGGTCTCAACGACCATCCGTTCTGCGAGCAATTGACACTTAACTTAGGCCATTCTTCGGGCTGTGTCGGTAACAATGGTTCTCTTGCTGATGTCTTCGTTTCTGATTCGATGAGTTTGTATTACCTCATTAAAAACATATAATATATCATAACCTCTAATTTCTTTTTATATTTGCGTCTGTATTCCCCAATGTGATATTTTCGTTGATTATTATGAAATAGGGTGTATGTAAATAAAATTGAAACTTTATGAAAGAATGGTTTATTTTTTTATATCTATCTCCTTTTGTAAACAAAACTGGGAAATTTTCCCTTACACTGACTTTACACAACAATTACCAATACATTACAAGTTAAAACTGGTTAAATCCATTTGAAATGTGATAGCTTATTTCATAGAGATTTTAACAACATAAGTTTCATACATAGTTCCCATACAAAACTTCCGAGAAATCGGCGTTTTACTGACACCGCGTCGATAGCGCAACATGGCGCCGGAGTACCCGGACGGACCTGGACATTCGGCCGATGTTCGCCCGCGGGTCCAACACCTGATGGGGTTAAGCAGAGGTGCACCTGTAATCTATGAGAACAAAGGTTCGCCAGTAATGTTTAAGAGGAAATGTGGGCAGAGAGCTCCGACTGAATATCCTTAGTAAAAAGTCATGACTAGTTTAGCTCGCGTCTATTTCCTCCCCCAGTATTGGACAAATATAAAAGATATTCTATAAATTCATTAAAAAAGATAGATGTTGTTCTTGTTCGTGCTTCTGTTTTTCTTTTTTCATTTATAGTTGTTAAATTTATACACTAGGCCTCTGTTGACAGCGCAATTTTGAGCATTTTTAAGGGGTGCTAGTGCTTCTAAAGATAATAATATCATCAAAAATTAAAACAAAAGGGCACAGTATATATCTGTCTTTTTCAGATTATGGAATATCTTTTAAATTGGTCCAATTATGGAGAAGAAAATAGGTGAGAGCCTAACCTCGAATTATGACTTTTTACTAAGGATATTGACATGTGACATCCACCAACCCGCACTGGGCCCGCGTGGTGGATTACGGTCCATTCCCTCTCACAGTGAGGAGGCCTGTGTCCCAGCAGTGGGAACATTAATAGGCTGATGATGATGACTAAGGATATTTATTCAGATGTCTGCGAGCGCATTTCCTCTTAAGTCCCATATAATAAGAGCAGTGGTAGCTCAGTGGTAACGTCCCGGCCTTACGTGTCGTAGGTCGTGAGTTCGAACCCAAGCATGCGTTTACTTTATTTAAATTATTTCATGACTACTGCTCTTAAAACGGTGAAGGAAAACATCGTGAGGAAACCGGCATGTCCTAGAACTAAAAATTCGAAGACCTGTGACATCCACCAAGCCGCACTGGGCCCGCGTGGTGGATTAAAGCCCATTACCTCTCTTACAGAGAGCATGCCTGTATCCCAGCAGTGGGAACATTATAAGGCTAATGATGGATAGGGGACGAACCTATTGCCATCTACCAGGTTGCTACTGAGATATTCCAGATGGTAAACCCAATAACACATTGCCCGACACAGGAATCAAATCCATGCCCTCATGCTCGGCAGCAGCACTTGCGAGTAGGTACTAGACCTTTGAGGCAGTACTCGCTGCTCACGAGTAAAACTTATCTCTAGCACTCACGTCACTTTTGTTGTTATTTCTGCATACAATCTCAATCAGATTTCTGAGTAACTAAGTTGTAAGTTGCAACTGGTTTTGCAAATACCTATTATTTTACTAGAGAATAAGAATTTCATTGATAAAACTGTGATTAATTGCACATGTTATGATAATTTCAACCTTCAACCTATTGCTGCTGAGATAGTTCTCGTGAGAAGCCGTAATACTCAGGATCCTGTCTACGCTTTTTGATGACAGAACTTTTGTTTTACTAAAGTTGGATTGTTTGTTTGGCCCTCGGTAACACCATTTTTCCAATGCAGTTATTAGGTATTTACGTGTACAGGTGACAGGGCAACGGACAGACGCCGCATCAACACTGGAGATCGTTGCCATCCGAGTGATTGTTTTTGCCGTCTTGAGTGCAGAGACTGTTTAAAGTATTCCAAGTCAGCCACGACAACGCGTGCCCAGGTGGATCAGGAGGATTTAACTTCTCTAGCCACAGGCGCACCTTTCCGAGATAGTGTTCATGCATTGAAGAAAACTTTTCCGGGTTTTGAGTATCTAGGACACTGAGCTGTAAATGTGTATTTTTCTAGTTTTGTCCTCTCTGTGCGGCCTGCTACAATCCTGCGAATTTCTGTATGCGCAGTTCCGATTAGTGGAGCATTCGTACCGAAGTCGGTTCAAGGCAACCAGTAGAAAAGATACGTCTCATTCAGAACTGTATCTACACACTAGGTTGGAGTTCTAGATACTGACTACAACAACAAAAAATTCTACAATCAATCATTTACATTCACCAATTACAGCTACAGTAGGTACTCGAAAAAAATCTAGTTCGATAAAACAAGCGAGTTTACAAGTTGCGTACGCGTAAATCGGTCACGATTCGCGTCGCCCGACTAAAACTTGACGTTATCTGTTATTAGTCGCTCCACTAGTTATGTTGTTAAGACACTGGACGTGACCACGAGTTGGGAACTACACGGAGAAGGTAATTTGGAGGAAGGTTTTTTTTGTATTATAGAATGGCTCGCGCGTGACCATTATGTCACCGGATGGTAAGTGACGGTGTATTTCGTTGAACAATTGGAGAAGTTGGGGACCCTGTCTCACGAGTAAAACTTATCTCTAGCACTCACGTCACTTTTGTTGTTATTTCTGCATACAATCTCAATCAGATTTCTGAGTAACTAAGTTGTAAGTTCCAACTGGTTTATGCAAATACCTATTATTTTATTAGAGAATAAGAATACGTTAAAATTAGTGTCGAAATGTGGAACTTTCGACTTTCAAATATTTTCTTTTTTTTCTTTTTTGCTTCCATACAGGGCTACATAATGATGAGACAAATTGATATCACTTTTTATTTTGAACGTACATCGTCAAACAGTGGAATAATCCCTAGACTACGTTTGTATGGAAAAAAAAAACGAATAGTGTAACCTTAAAAGAATTTGCTTCTTAGCATACGCTACTTAGTATTTGCCTGTTTCTACAAGAGGATCGTATTTATTAAGGTATGTAAGCGATATAAATATCGCTTAAGTATCTAAACCTGACTTCCTAAAAAGGAGGAGGCTCTATGTTCGTCTGTATGTATTTTTAACCGACTTACCAAAAAGGAGAAGGTTCTATGTTCGACATTATATATATATTTTTTTTGTTTTTGTTCACCGATATTTCCGTCAATTGTGGGCCGTAGATTTTGAAAATTATTTTTTTATTTGTGAGAATATGTTCCTAAATTGGTCCCATTTTCATTTTGGTGAACATTAATTGATGAAGAACTTCGGAGATAAACAACAGAACTCTTCGCTCTTCGTGATTGCTGCAATCGCATGTCTGTTCATTGTTTATACCATTTCATGACATAACATCACGCCAGTACGCTCTTAAGGGGTACGCAGATCTCTTATTTCACCGGTCATGTTCAAGTTTCATGATATTCGGTTAATCTATTCTGGCATTAAAGGTTACTAAACTAACTTCCAAAAACAAAGTTATTTTTCACTTTGTGTTTTCTTATTTGGAAGTCGGTAGTATTTTTATGTAAAAAAGTTTTTATTTTTCACTTTTTAGTTGTACCTAATAGGCAAGTTTCCTATAACGCCAGCATAGATTACCCGAATATCATGAAACTTGAACAAAACTGATCAAATGAGAGATCTACTTACCCCTTAAGAGCGTACTAGCGTGATGTTATGTTATGAAATGGTATAAACAATAAACAGACATGCGATTGCAGCAGTCCCGAGAGATTTGCCGTTATTTATTGAAGAGTTCCGTTGTATATCTTCGAAGTTCTTCATCAGATGTTCACCAAATTAAAATGGGACCAATGTCGGAACATACGCATTCAAACAAAAAAAGAATTTTCAAAATCGGTCTACAATTGACGGAGATATCGGTGAAAATACATTAAAAAAAACATACAAGAAGTCGAACATCCTCCTTTTTCGAAAGTCGGTTAAAAACTACATAGTGAAAAATAACTTTATTTTTGGAAGTCGGTGTCCATAACGAAAAATAATTGTACCTTCGAAAGACACCGACTTCCAAAAATAAAGTCGGTAGTATTTTTTTGCAAAAATGTTTTTATTTTTTTATGTATATTCACCGATTTTTAAATATACATCATTCATATTATACAATGAAAACTATACATACGTTTCAAAGATCTTCCACAGAAATACTTTCTCCACAAAATACAAGACAAATATAGCACTGTTACATAATATTTGAATAGGAGTCGAAAAAAAATTGCAAGTCGTGATCCAGCTAAGAGAAACATATTATATATCTGACAAGTATATGATACTCACGTATGTATTACGTGTGTCTATAGACATAAAAGATATGTCTATAGCATTAAAAGATATTGATGTTTGATTGACGTTTGTATTATGACATATCTTTTTGAATAAACTATCAATAACTTCTGGGATTCAATAGGCTATTGAAATCGACAGTAGGTACTTAGACGTGAGAAGATACGCGAACTTTAATATAATTGCAACTTAACGGACTCGCGCACGAAGGGTTCCGTACCATTATCGCAAAAAAACTGCAAGAATATTACGTTTTTTGTATGGGAGCCCCACTTAAATGTTTATATTAATATTCTGGTATTTTTTCGTGCTCGTGGCTAAATAATAACAGCTGCACGGGTCGATCATCAAGGTTAAGCAACGCTTGACGAGGTCGGTCAGTGGATGGGTGACCATTTCAACATACCGAGTTTCCTCCGTGCCTCGGAAAGCACGTTAAGCCGTTGGTCCCGGCTGTCATTTGAAGATCTTTGACAGTCGTTACAGGTAGTCAGAAGCTTGAGATCTGACACCAGTCTTGCCAATGGGTACCGTGTTACCCAGTTACTGTCAGATAGGCAGTCGCTCCATGTAAAACACTGGTACTTAGCTGAATCCGGTAAGACTGGAAGCCGACCCCAATATAGTTGGGAAAAGGCTAGGCAGATGATGATGATTCTGTTATTTTTTGTTTTGTATTATTTGTTTAGTATGTGTGGTTATAGAGGCAACAGGAAAACATCATCTGTGAAAATTTCAACTGTCTAGCCATCACGGTTCATGAGATACAGCCTGTTGACAGATAGACAGATAGACGGACAGTGGAGTTTTAGTACCCGTTTTTACCCTTTGACTACGGAACCCTTTGGGTACGGAACTCTAAAAATAGGTTACGCTTTTAACTAGGCGACAGTCGTCAACTATGCTATCGCCATCATTACAAACGACAGACAACCACTCTGGGAATAGATTTTTCCACATCAACCAGCCGCACCGCTCTCATCCAGCGAGTTCTTGCGGCTCTCTCTAAGTCATCGGTCGATCTTGAGGGAGGCCTTCCAAAATTGGAATTTCTTTCCGATATCGGATTAGTCTTCACTCCAAAACCTTTCGGCATCACTGGCCATAGGCGCCGATTCCCCTGAGTAGCTGATTTTAAAATGAGAATCACGTCTAAATGGCTAGTCGTAATATTTTGAAAAAAATATATGTTATATTAGACTATTTTCTTAATAATTCGATCTGAGCAAATTTTCAGTTTTCTTCGTATAACATAGTGTAATTAATTTGTAAAGTTATGTCTAAAACGGACAAAAACTCGACAATCACACCAAAACCGCTGGGCGTATTTTAATTAAATTGACACCATCTCAAAGACAATTTAATTATCTACATTTTGATCTGAGCCTTTTTTTTTTAAGTCATAGAATAATAAGGAAAGTACAAAAAACTACTAAATTTCGGGTCGCACGGGTGTGAAACGAGTGCGCGTTTTGTTCCCTCAAGGTCGTTGGCGTTAGTCGTCGTCTTAATGTGCTGTCAACTATATAATATCATTAGATCTAATTATTGTTTCATTAACTGCACTACAAATCATAATTTGCATACCTCCTTGATATCGACTAGATGTCAATTCGATTATGAACTTATTGAAAGTAGCAGCCAAATGGTTATGACAAGCATGTAATTTAATATGTAACCTGAGGCTCTTTTAAACAAAATTATAATTCGATAGCTTGAACGTGACGCAATTTTCAAGCTAATTGTTACAAATTGTTGGTAGGTACAAGGTTGCAAAATGTAACCTGTAATTTTTTGTGTGTGTGTGTGTGTGTGTGTGTAAAAAAATATATGTTATATTAGACTATTTTCTTAATAATTCGATCTGAGCAAATTTTCAGTTTTCTTCGTATAACATAGTGTAATTAATTTGTAAAGTTATGTCTAAAACGGACAAAAACTCGACAATCACACCAAAACCGCTGGGCGTATTTTAATTAAATTGACACCATCTCAAAGACAATTTAATTATCTACATTTTGATCTGAGCCTTTTTTTTTTTAAGTCATAGTATAATAAGGAAAGTACAAAAAACTACTAAATTTCGGGTCGCACGGGTGTGAAACGAGTGCGCGTTTTGTTCCCTCAAGGTCGTTGGCGTTAGTCGTCGTCTTAATGTGCTGTCAACTATATAATATCATTAGATCTAATTATTGTTTCATTAACTGCACTACAAATCATAATTTGCATACCTCCTTGATATCGACTAGATGTCAATTCGATTATGAACTTATTGAAAGTAGCAGCCAAATGGTTATGACAAGCATGTAATTTAATATGTAACCTGAGGCTCTTTTAAACAAAATTATAATTCGATAGCTTGAACGTGACGCAATTTTCAAGCTAATTGTTACAAATTGTTGGTAGGTACAAGGTTGCAAAATGTAACCTGTAATTTTTTGTGTGTGTGTGTGTGTGTTTTGAATTGGTGCCTACATAATATGAAAATCTTATATTTTATCAAAAGCCGTTACACAGATAAGTATTAAAAATCGAACAGAATTAAAATAAATTAACTAAGATGATTTGATAGTTGAACAATCCACTAGTGTCATGTAATATATATATGAATTTAAAATTAGATTGACAACAATTCGGTATTTCAGTATATCACCGATACTCAGATCAAAATTTGAGGAGCTCGTGGCTAAATAATAACTGCCGCACGGGTCGATCATCAAGGTTAAGCAACGCTTGATGAGGTCGGACCGTGGATGGGTGACCATTTTAACATACCGAGTTTCCTCCGTGCCTTGGCAAGCACGTTAAGCCGTTGGTCACGGCTGTCATTTGAAGATCTTTGACAGACGTTACGGATAGTCAGAAGCTTGAGATCTGGCACCAGTCTTGCCAAGGGGTACCGTGTTACCCAGTTACTGGGTTGTGGAGGTCAGATAGGCAGTCGCTCCATGTAAAACACTGGTACTTAGCTGAATCCGGTAAGACTGGAAGCCGACCCCAATATAGTTGGGAAAAGGCTAGGCAGATGATGATGATGACTCAGATCAAAATTTCAGACACTCTACGAAGCTTAGCACAAGTTTACAATACTATAATATGTGGCGCCATCTCTCAGTGATCAGCAAGAACTACTAACAAAATGTTGCTATACTTGCTTACCAACTGAGAACACTACACAGTTCAGTACAATGCCGACAGGCGTCGATAGAATGGACTATTATAATGTTTACAATATATAGGAAAAGACTTGGGAGTTTTTTTATTTTTATTATTGATAGGCTCGCGCTTGACCACTATCTCACCTGATGGTAAGTGATGATGTGGTCGACGATGTAGCGCGCTTACCTAGAAGAAACCTATTCACTCTTGACTTAAAGACTCCCAGGTTGTAGCTCTCAGGAAATACAGACTCCGGCAGGGAATTCCACTCCTTAGCTGTACCCATAATGAAAGTATTCCCAAAACGTTTGGTGCGTATGGGTGGAATGTCCACCATGTACCGATGACACATCGCCGTACGTCTTGTATTCCGATAATGGAAAGGGCTAGGAGGAATTAGTTCATGCAATGATTAACTATTTTAATTTTATGTATTTATATTATCTAGTATATATAACGAAATTAAAAGGAAAACTAGCACAGCTAAGTAGGCTTTACAAAATTACGAGTACAACTAATAAAATGTACTGGGAAGAGTAAATTGTATGTATATTGGACAACAGTTTTCGAACGGCGAACTTAATTTTGTCTCTTCGTCAGAACAATGTTCGGTGCTTTAATTGTTTATGAGCGTTAGTAATGTTACCTATTTATTTTAGTCAATGTATACGGAACCTTCTGTGCGCGAGTCATACTTGCACTTGGCTGGTTTTTTTAAATCTGTCTGCCTACTCTGTTTTTCTTACATTAAAGTATCGAGCACGGGCGACTGCGACTGCACTGACGCAACTGCTAAAATTATATTATCTGTAATTGGTTTGCAATACTACCTGCAACCACCGCAGGCTTTACTAGCTCAAATAAAATTATCAAGACAATTTGTATGTGATTATTACATTTTTAAGTTGGTTAGTTAATCCCTATTATTATTTGGATTAACTGTTTTGTAGTAGGTCATTATTGGTCTGTTACTCCTCGTATTAATGTAATAGTAAATTAGTTTAACTTGGGTTTCGGTCAAGCCGTGGTTAAGTCATAGGTTAATCTTACGTTATGTACGTCCGTGATATTTATCTTAGGCGCCGACCCCACTGCGCGCGGTCTACCGGTCAGAGTTACGAGTTCAGCGTTCCGCGTTTACTGTAACCTATGTGGTGGCTTGGAATCCTACACACACATGTGTGACAAAGTCGGATCGCGATGGTCAAAGTGAACGCAGGTTCTGTCGGAGTTCCATTTTTTCCTTTATGATTTGAGTGACGAGTACTATAAAAATCTTCAAAAAAAGGCAAACACTTGGACGGAAATTGCCGATGTCTTGTCGTTGTCGCGTGGTTGTCGTCCGTGGGAGTTGACCCTGTCTACATATATTAATAAAATAATTTCTACAGAAGAATGTCCCGTGAGTCGTGCCACCTCACCTGTGGTGAAGATTACCTAGTGAACTTTAAACTAGACCGATTGCAGTGTGTGCAAGTGTGAACGCGGAACTCTGAACTCTGCGCGCTAGACCGCGTGCAGTGGGGTCGGCGCCTTAGGTTCTAGATATGTGACATTCTGTCAATGAAAGCGCCGAGATAGGGACTGGTAAAAAGTATAAAATGTTGTGTCACGTGACCAATCCCTTACTTTTGGCATTTTGACCGTGCCATCCCTGATAGAAGAAAACGTTCTCTAGAGCCTATTGGTAATGTGTCTCCTTGATTGTAGACACTAGATGTGAGCTAATTCCTCCTAGCCCGTTCCATCATCGGCCTACAAGGCGTACGGCAAAGCATCATCGGTACATAGTGGACATCCCACCCATATCGCACCAAACGTTTTGGGAATACTTTTATTATGCGTACAGCTAAGGAGTGGAATTTAAATTAACTGTATTTCCTGATAGCTACAACCAGGGAGTCATTATGTCAAGAGTGAATAGGTTTCTTCTAGGCAAGCGTGCTTCATCGTCGACCACATCATCGCTTACCATCAGGTGAGATAGTGGTCAAGCGCAAGCTTATCAAGACTATAAAATAAGCGTGGTGATGTTGATCAAATCTAATTGCAAAGAGGCATTTACTAGGATTTCATTTTATGGTAATAAGAGTACCTTATCTTTACCACAGATAATATAATACTAGAATACAGATGCCTCATCCCATACACAAAAACCGTGCCGACGTAAATAAAAATGTTTTAGGTACATACAGACATAAAAAACCGAGTGGCATGCCTCAGAAATTTAAAACAGCTCTTTTCGAATCAATTTTAAATGATCCGATCAAATAATCCTTGAAATGTGAATCAAGAGCCCAATATTTCATAATTTTGTGCTTAGGAGTGTTGATGAAACAATAAAAACAATTTGTAGGATCAATTATAGAAAATGTTAATTTTACTCAAAATTCAATAATAAATCGATGCATATCGCACACCATCTAGTGACCTTTATTTGAACCAAATTTTCTTTCTTAGTGCTGGGACCCCGTGCCTTTACTAAATATTGGTATTCAGCGTATTCAACGAGTAGTATCTTAAAATGAGAATATGTTTGGCCACTATGCGCATACAACTATGTATGCGAACAACAAATCAAAGGCTCTATGAACGACGAATCAAAGTATGTGAGTGATTTCGTAAGTAATTCGTCGTTCATAGAGGGCGCTGATTAGATATATTCATAATAACAATTGACTAAGTATATAGTGTTTTTCTTTTGCTATTTATGAATGTCACTATTAAAGTGTCTTTTTTCTTCAAATTCTGACAATCTTATTTTTAAGAGTAATATGTTGTTTCATTGCTTTGTATTATTTTCTCAGGAAGATCAAATTCTTACAAGTACGCAGTGTAACACACTTGCATAGTGAAAATTCACTTGCCTATTACTTGGGCAGATAAGCGCAGGAAACTAGAGGAATAAAACAAAACTCAGCGTAACTTGTTAAATATTTATTAATTACATAACTAATATCTTAATAAGTATGACACACTTTACTCCTTCTTGGGTTTGCTCTTCTCAAACGTCTGGCCTTCATAGAAGTTTTCACTGAAACACACAAAAATAACATTAATAAAGTGCTTAGTGAGCACAATCTTCGAATCAAAACGTCTACCTTATAAATGTTTGATCCCAAATTTATATCACAAACACTTCACCGCACGCCTATTTACCCCGTAAGGGAAGGTAGAAAAGTATGCCTACATATTACCGTTAAGTTCCATGTGATCATTTAGACACAAATCTAAAGACCAGACTGCTAATTGTCTGACTTCCCAATAGAAATTTCTTTATTAATTTGTAAAAAAGCCTGACGCGTAGTCATTGAACCCAATACCATTATGCTCAGTATCCCTAATATAATGCAGATTATTTTGTCATTAATTATTGAAGCACCCTAGCACCCTTTCAGCTACATACAACATAAAGCACTTTTTAGGGTCAATACTAAATCTAGCCTCTATAACAAAACAATACTCTTGGTTGTAAGCGAATCAAATTCCAAAATAAGTATGAAGCCATGTCCTTACCATCCTTGAACCTTCTCGGCGTCATCGCATATGAACGTATCCTCGTTGTAGACCTTGCCAAGAGGGCAGAGTCCCTTCTGGGGCTGGACTCCGTTGCGGCAGATGTAGAACTTCCGGCAGTTTTCTGGATGAGGGAAGGTAGGGTGAGGGAGAGCGCGGCCGTTGGGTCCTATTACTTCACCGTCGGGGCAGGAGAATCCGTCGTCAAGCAGGTCTAGAATATTATAAACTTATATTAGTTTAGTTGTTAAAATAGAGTCATAGTTAAAGCCCTTAGTAACGAGGAGTCCTTGTGTATATATAACTTCAGATTACAGACGGTAATGGCATATTAGTGGCCTTCGTTAGACCTTTTTTACTTGTAACTGTACTTATGTTTTTACACGCTTTTATTAGCTTGGTATGTATCTATGTATCAATGTAACGGAAACTTTGAACGTGATTTTCACCCACTTCAAAACGTCGGATCGATTTGAAACTATGCACACCTATCAAGGATCGATGACAATGCAATTATTTAGTCAAAGTCAAAGTACTTTTGAAAGTCAAACAAAAAAAAAAGTTGATTCTACCGTGCGCGTTTAAATTGTTTGTCCCATTAGCCTTACCAAGATCTTCAGGATTAGCGACTTTTTAGTTCAATTTACCATTAAAGCGTGTTTTTTAGTTTTTAGAACCACAATTTATTTTAATTGATAGCCCAATCTCCTTTTGCTAAACTTGTCCAAGATTTTTATAATGTGCTGTAATGATTTTTTGCTAAGTCTTATTTTGCTAGGCATTAATAGTGCCGAATATTATCAAGGTGGTTTGTTAAATCAATAATACATTTTAAAGGCTTTCAGAACGTTCTAAATGTAACTTATATTTTGACTACTATAAAATTAAATTGAGATTTTACATTAGGAGAATACAAAAAGGGGAGGGCGCTAACTCTTGTAGTAGAGGCCCGTTTAGATCGGCAGTCAGATGCTTCAAAAACTGCTACATAAAATAAAAAAATAAAAAAGTGTGTTTCGTATTGTATTTATACCCTTGGTCAGTTGATCACACTGCCTATTGACAGACTCCTTCCAGTCACACTTGGATATCTCTTCGTCGAAGTAAAGGCCGGGAGAGCAGGGCAACTCATTGGGGACACCGTCTGAGCAGTAGTGGAACTTGTCGCAAGCCTGTAAATACACAGTTTGTTTATTAGCCGTTAAGAATTTAGGGAACCCAGAAATTTGATGTTCAACACCATGCTATTATCTGATAAAACCCTACCTGACAGACACGAATTATAGAATCATTTAACCCATTAATAAACCATGCACTTAGATTATTTTACTAGTAACGGTACTCTCACGTTTGAACACTATCTCAACAGATGATAAGGGATGATGTGGTTAACCGTGTATCACAATGATGAGTTAACCCTTAAGTAACTTAAGTTACATATAATTCTCTGCTCCATTTCTTCAGTCATAGCCTTATCCCATTTTGGTGAGCCCTACTTACCCTATTTTTCAACTGTGCATGGTCTTGAGTTGAGCTGGCGTCCAATTGAGCATTTAATTTTGTGTCATTCAATATTATCAAAGTTCAGATGCAGCTAGCTCCAAACTATTTTACTACTCATTGCCCTTCGCACTAAAATGGTAGCTTCTATTTTTTGGTTACACAACATACCTGAGGATCGGGATGTTTGAAATATCCGTTCTGTCTGGGGCAGCCTTTTGACGGCTTCGGCTCCTCTGGAGAAAAAGAAATCTGGTCAGTATAAGCACATTAAATATGCAGAATTATAAATAAAGTTAATATGCAATGATAAGTTAAGGAAACAGTCATCATCATATCAGACGAAAGAAGTCCACTGCTGGACATAGGCCTCCCCCAAGCGTCGCCACATTGACCGGTCCCGTGCGTCCCGCAACCAGCGTGATTCGATCACGCAAGGAAACGCCGAGCATAGCCCTCTCCATTGCCCTTTGAATGACTGTAAACTTTCTGATAAGGCCCATTGTAAGCGACCACGTCTCAGAACCATATGTCATCACTGGCAACACACACTGGTCATAGACTTTCGTCTTGAGACACTGTGGTAAGTTGGACGAGAAGACACCGCGCAACTTCCCAAATGCTGACCAGCCGAGTCAGATTCGACGGTTGACCTCTTTCTCGAAGTTGGACCAACCCAATTGGATCGTTTGTCCCAGGTAGACATAGTCGCCCACAACTTCGAGTGTAGAGTCTCCGACAGTGATAGGAGTGGGTGTAACATGGGCATTCAACATCACCTTGGTTTTGTCCATGTTCATCCTAAGACCCACTCTTTCGGAAGCTCTACTGAGATAATCGAGCATTGTACTGAGGTCCTCCATGGTCTCAGCCATAACCACTATATAGTCGGCAAACCGAAGGTGAGTGATGTACTCGCCATTGACGTTGATGCCGTCCTCTCCAGTCCAGAACCTTGAAGACGTCCTCCAGTGCAGTGGTAAACAGCTTCGGAGATATGACGTCTCCCTGTCTCACACCTCGCTGCAGAAGGACGGGTTCCGAGGTCTGATCCTGAAGTCGAACTGACTTAGTGGCGTTTTTGTATAAACACTTCAGCACTTCGATGTACCGGTAGTCAATTTGGCACCGTTGGAGAGACTGCAGTACAGCCCAAGTCTCGATCGAATCGAAGGCTTTCTCGTAGTCCACAAATGCTAATCAGAGAGGCAGGTTGTACTCTCTGGTCTTCTGTATAACATGCCGCAGTGTATGTATGTGGTCTTCGGTGCTAAAGCCTTTTCGGAATCCGGCTTGTTCGGGCGGCTGAAAATCATCAAACCTGCGCGCGAGACGATTCGTGATGACTCTTGAAAACAACTTGTATACATGGCTAAGAAGTGAGATGGGCCTATAGTTCAGCCAGGCATTATGATAAAAAAATCTTCCTACTACTATAAATTCTACTATAAACACGAAAGTTTGGATGGATAGATGTTTGTTATTCAATCACGCCAGACCGGCTGAACGGATCTGGATGAAATTTGTCTTAGAGATAGACTTCAGTCTGGCATAACACACTACTTTTTATCTCGAATAAATGTACGGTTTACCGTGTGATAATTTCCGACTTTCACGCGGGAGGAGCGTGTCAGAAATATTTCTGAATTAGAAAATTACTTTTTTTGGCAGTGGTAAGACTATTCTTTCTTTTGTTTTGATTTATATAAGTTTTATTTCTTTCCCTTTATCCTATTATGTTCATGGAGACTGTTTTGGCCTCTGAATGATGATGACGATGCCCTCTAGCCAGTTTTAGCCACAGCGTCCCCCATTTCTTGGCTCTTCATTGTGGTATTGTAGATGTTTGTTCTGACATGTCCACTCTGTACTCGGAGTTTTCCGGCCGAACGTGCAATTCACATGAGGGCACATGATAGAGCCACAAATCTGGCCACTGCATAAAATATAAAAAAAGATTTTCCTATGGACAGTCATAGTGTTACTTACGCAACTCTTTCCTGTCTCCGCAGTCTACATTTGAGGGGATGTCACACTTCTCCTTTTCGGAGTCCTCATCTGTGAAGACCAGACCATCGGGACACAGCTTTGCTTCCGATACACCTGTATTAAAGAAAATATAACACACATTAACAAGTGAAGAAGATATGGGCTGTATTTATTTTGTTAATTTAACCAAATGATGTCTAGTATACAGATATGTTATGAGCGCGCGCATTGTGAAGACTCGAATACGTCACAATTGTGACTTTTCTCTTTAGTTTATGTCAAGAAACGTCAAAAGAAAAAAACATTGGTGGTCAGAATAATGTTTTTTTAATTCACACGCAATTGACAAACACTAGCTGTCTCTTTTTTTCTTGTTCGTTTTATCAAGCCATCCCTTTCGACTTGTAGTGAAATGTCAGATGAATGAAAAGTATGTATGTGTGCTGCCGCTAAAGCGCGGCACACTTTTTTTGATTGTTTTGTGAGTGTATAACGTATCCGTTTATTAGAACATCATTGATTTAACCCTATGATTATTTTAAATATTAATAGGCAGATTCTAAAAACAAATTAATATTTTAAAAATCTCATGTAATTGTGTAGTACCATTCACATTCTTTTGTTTTGCTCAAGTCGTTTTGCAAACAAAATTTGAATTAAGAATCCACTAGTCAATGTTTACACTAATCTGATGATAGTTGCTAATCATTTTATATCTTGCAAAAGTCTTCACGTGTGGCTGACTAGTGCAACGGATTCTCCTTGACCAAAACCTTGTTTTGTAGATACATATATGCCTAGATAAAATAACTTGCGCTCAATATAATCTTTGTTCACTGTACGTATTTAATCAAGTGCTACTGTAATGCTTTATAAAGCTCAAAGATAAGGGTCCTATGTTCTGTTTCATTTTACTATACAAGATGCACAATCTTAAGTTGTATGCAGTAGCTATATGAATGCAATAACTTAGCATATTGTGCGCGAGTGCGAGCTAAATCGAAGAATGGTAGCATGACTCATATTATATATATCCCAGGCATATTAAAAACCAAACATTCACTGTCATACTGACGACACTTTGTTTTTCAAGCCCATCAAACGCCAAGGCAAACACAGAGTCACTGACGACACTTTGTCTTTCAAATAAGTCTGTAAACCTATACATTATCTACAACAATGTTTACCTACATATACACATGTGATTTAGTCTGTAGTTATTGCAAAACCACAAAATACCGGAAACACAATAATGCATATACAGTATAATCTCACTAATCCGGCACTATTAAAAACCAGAGGGTGCCGGATTATTGGAATGTTCGGTTTACTGGATATATAGAGAAAAAAACATAATTAATAAAATAATGAATACATTAACTACACACACTATTCTCACTTAAATACGTATGCACGTGCACTTGATAAGTTTTGAGGTTAGACTGCCAGACGACGACGCAGCGACCCGAGCGCAAAGGCGTAGAGGGGCGAGGGAAGCGTGGGCGGAGGGTGCCGGATTATTGGACGTGTCGGTCTATTGAAGTGCCGGATTAGTGAGATTATACTGTATGTACACTATGTTGGTGCAATACAAAATGTAGGTAACTGTGAAACCATGCTTTTATGTATAATGAAGGCTAACTAAATATTATTGCGACTGGATCTAGACTATTCTAGAGGTTATGACCAGCCATCATGAAGTTTGCTTAGTTGTTTACCATACCAACTGCGATTACTTAGTTTCATCATACATATTGCAAATAATTAAAGGTCCTATCTATAAAAAGTAATATTTTATTACCTATTGCCAAATCGATAGACATATTATGCAATAACGGGTCAGCTATTTCAACTAAAAGTTTCCGCTAACGTGTTCGTATCCATTTCACACAATAAATTAATTATGTATGGGATATATTAGCTTTTAAAATGTATTAGCAAATCAAATTGATATTTAAATTGCGCTAAAAGAGAATTATGTAAATTAGATGATAAAATTTATTAACATATGTACAATTGAACATTGAAAAAATAAAAACCTATATACAAATATAGAACGGAGACGGAAAAGAGTTCATCGTGCATCAAAAAATTCGTCCACATCAATGTCAACGGGAAACGTGCCCAGAACGCTGGCAGCATTGCCACGTTGGATGGCAATGCTGATTCTCTGTCCGAAGAAAAGGCCAGCCCTCTGGTCACGTGAAGAGTCGACGAGCTTTGTGCTAATTTCTCGCAAAACTCTATGCGCACTCGGTCCCCATGGACCTAATGTTTCAACCCCAAACGGCTCAAACATATAACTTCCAATAAGGTTGTTATATTTGCGCCGTTTGAGGTTTTCTGCACCGGCAGCAGCCGCATCAGTACAGCCCGCCGTGCTAAGAAGATGGGATGGCGCAAGGGTGTCGACACATGTTGCATCCCACACCAAAGGCCTACCCACCTTCCAAGGCATTATGGTCATTCCGTCTGGTCTCTTCCCAACGTCGCATGCCAAGCCATTGGGTTCTAAAACAGCTGGCACCCCGGCGGTGACAAGAGCCCGACGTATGATGTCATTAATGCTGGCGTGCCGTGCTGTCCGGCCAGCGCTCCTATTGCAGGATAGGCCATGGTGACCGAGGCGGTCGACTGCTTCACCACATTGACAACGATATTGCGATATATTATATATATATATAATTGTTCTTTTATAAATTGAATTTATAAAAGAACAATTTCACTATTTAAGTGTACAAGAAATAATATTATATTTATCTATCTATACACAATGATATCTCAAAACAAATTTACTGATAAAATTATTTACAGGTGATTTTAATTACTCGATTGCCAAAACTCTTATTTTCAATTTCGTAGACTAAACAGACAGAAAAATAGTGTCGTAACCTGACTTTCCTGAGTGATCGAAAGTTTACCGAAAATCGAAGTAGATCGAAAATGGAACCATTTCACGACAAAAAAATGACATGTGTGTAAGAAAATAGCGGCCCTTATTTAGTTTCTACTCATTTATGTCAGACTTCATTTTATTGATCGCATATATTATATAATAATAACGGATCTTTCAGGTGTATTTTATGGTGCTAGTAAGTTTACGACTGTGTCAGTTAATTTCCAAACAATTAGATCAATCTCCAGTCAAACTTGTTTACTTACACATTTTATTGCTTGCAATCAATTAAAGGTATGTATGTGGCCATCTTCAAAGCCGTTAATGGAGAAAGATTGTTAGGAAAATTCTTCTTATTGATAGTCATAAAATGCAATGCTTAATTAGATACCAAAGCTTGTAATGTAGACGAAAATAAAAACGTAAGATGTGAATGTGAAATAGAACCAATTTGCCGTATTTTTTTAGAGCATTTTTACTTGTAAATTCTTCATAGTAAATAGTAGTACCTAATTAAAAAAAATACCAGTTTCTTTTTTCCCACATTAGACCCAAAACCCATTCTTGGACTGCACATAAAAAATATTCGAGTAATAATATGATATACCAGCACTAAAAACTTTATTATTACCTTTGTAAAAAGTGAAACCCGGCAAACGAAAAACAACCATCAACATGCAATCATCCTCTTGCACGTATCACGTCATCAGAGGTCATGCACTGCACGGTTGACCTTTGTCGTTCTATACTGACCTTTGCTGCATTTGTAGTAAAGGTCACACTGGTAGGGATCCGGGTAGAATCCACTCTTCTCTGGGCAGTCGAACTCCTTTGCTGAAACTGAAAGGTAATTTTGTGTTAGAAACAAATTAAGAAACACATTTCGTGTCCTATTATTAATACGCTAAAGTATGCCAAAAATTTAACAAATTCAACCGAATCCTATTGAAAATAGGAAATAGACTGAAAATTGGATGATTTAAAATAACATTTTACAATGAAATACATTGAGAAACGAGAGAAGAACGATACTTGTCACGAAGTTCTCTCTTAAGATACCTACAATAAAAATTTACTCAGATCTTTTTCTTTTAATTTGATTGAAGCTCAAAAAAATACTAAAGCCTCGATTATTTAAAAATAACTTTTGCCAGTGGCTTCGCCTGCGTGAAAGTCGAAAGTTATCCCGAAAGAATTTATTCCCGTGATAAAAATTATCCTATGTAGTATTCCAGACTATGATCTATCTCTGTGCCAAATTTTATCCAGATCCGTTAAGCCGTTTGAGCATGAAGAAGTTACAAACAAACGCACTCAAACACACTCACAAGCTTTCGCCTTTTTAATAATTAAATATTATATCTATACTTATACTTACAATATTATAAAGCTGAAGAGTTTGTTTGTTTGTTTGAACGCGCTAATCTCAGGAACTACTGGTTGGAGTTGAAAAAATATTTTTGTGTTGGATAGTCCATATATCGAGAAAGCTTATAAACGGTTATAGTTACGCAACATTCATGCATGTAGGGTAGGTAGAAAGCCAGTTAACGGGTGCGAAGCCGCGTGGGACAGCTAGTATATATATATATATATAAACTATATATTATAGTGTGAAGTGTGATGCGATATTGACAGACAATTTATGTGCCTAGCTAAGGTAACCTATATCAATCAATACGATGAATTTATGTCAAATTGAACGTTTAATCAAGTCAAACCAGAAGCAATCGACATAAACCCACTTTGTCAACACATCAGACATTTCAATACCCATTAAGATTTCTCAACAGCACATAAATCACCCACGGGTCGGCCCAAATACATATTATAGTTTTTAAATGTCGTTCAGAAGCAGGTGTGGACTTTGAGAATTAGAGATAATTAGTTAAGTATGTAATGCTATATTTATCGATATACTTACAAGAAAAAATCTACTTTAAAGTTGTAGAATATTATGTCAATAACTATGTAGGTTGAGATTTTGATTTACTCTACTCAACCCACTGAATATTCTAGAGTCAATAACAGCGGCATGTTTGATTTGCTAAAGGACAAATCAGAGTCTGGCAAACGAAAGTAGAAAACGAAAAAGCGCGGCAAATTTAAAAAATATCAGCATAGCAACCCCAAAAACTAGTATGCAATACCTGGAATAACCTAATTTGATACTTTAGAATTATTTATATTACTTCGTCTGAATAAAAATACTATAGGTACATTAGGTAGGTAATACTTGAGATATATCAATCTGAATAAAAAAAGCAACAGTATTCTATAATAATTTTAATTTATTCACTATCAATGAAAATCTAAATGTAAGACTTCCATGTGAAAAGATGCCTAAGAGTCACAGGAATCATTGTTTTCTACATTAATAATTAAACTTTTTAAATTGTTAAATGGAGAAAATGTTTTTGCTAAAAGATAAATAGTGATTGCGAATTAAAACAAAGTATCAACTTAGTAGCGTCATACGGAAAATTGGGGTTGACATTAGTATTGCATTGCCATATAAAAAGTTTGCAAATAATTCGAGTGTCTACTTTAGTTTGCCAGACTCTAGCGACAAATGCCACTAGACTAGTTTTATATTTCCTATAAGTATTCCACTCAACTTCAAGAAAGTTTACCTTAATTAAAAAAAAATACGCATAAATATCTAACCACGTTTACAACCCGAAGAGGTATGATAGTGATTCTAATAACCCAACCGTTACTGTAAGTTCTTTTAGCCTAAAAATATATGTTAATAAATTAACTATCCCGTGGGGCCCTAGGAAACGCTGGCGTGAGTATTTAGAAGCTTTTACGGGAGATAAGCCGCAGAACGTGAAAAGAACTTTTACCCAGTAGTGGGCAAATATAGGTTAGATAAAAATCTTTTATTTTTATATAACTTACCATAAGCCACGAAGGCGAACAAAACCACGAACTGAGCACTACTCGTCATGTTTGGTTGCTTGTCTGTGTGTGTTTGTCGCGACGTGTGCACGTCGTAGTCGGCCCGGTAGCACTGGAGGCGCTCGCGCCGAACACCGACCGTCCGCCGAACAGGGGTTGGCGGTGCTATCTATAGTGTGGAAGGGTTGGCTTATGTTTAACGCAAAGAAATAAAGAGTTTCGTCATATTTTTATTTATCAGTTTCTTCTTGATTTTAGCAGACGAGTCCTAGAAACTAAGAGTGGCAACCGTAGCGTGGAATGCCTCCCAGCTAGGTGGACAAGCAACCCTAAAAAGGCAGTTGATACAGATTGGTGTGCAGAGCAAAGCAGGACTGCGTCTAAGTTGGGCAAAATCTGTTTCTGTCACAGAACTAACTGAAACTACATTCGTGGTTTTCCGCAGAGGGGAAATGCTATTTGATATTTTTTTATTTTACATCAATTTTATAATAAGAACGCAATAATCCATGGATTATCTGAAGTGACCCGTCTGTATCCGTTACCCATTAAATAATCAATAACATAATATATTTGTCTAAATTTAAATCTTCCAAGTTTCTAAGAACTATTGGATTGGAAGGGCAAGCGCAAAGCACTAAAATAAAATTATCAAGACAATTCGTTTGCGATTATTATATTTTTAAGTTGGTTAGTTAATCTCAATTATTATATGGATTAACTGTTTTACAGTAGTTAATCATTGGTCTGTTACTCCTCGTATTAATGTAATAGTCAATTAGTTTTACTTGGGTTTCGGTCAAGCCGTGGTTAAGTCATAGGTTAATCTTACGTCATGTGCGTCCGTGATATTTGTCTTAGGCGCCGACCCCACTGCGCACGGTCTAGCGGTCAGAATTCCGAATTCAGCGTTCCGCGTTTACTGTAACCTATGTGGTAGCTTAGAATCCTACACACACATGTGTGATACAGTCGGAACGCGATGTGAAAGCAGTTTCTGTCGGAGTTCCATTTTTTCCTTTATGATTTTAGCGACGAGGACTATAAAAATCTTCAAAAAAAGGCAAATGCTTGGACGGAAATTGCCGATGTCTTGTCGCTGTCGCGTGGTTGTAGTCCGTGGGAGTTGACCCTGTGTACATATGTTAATAAAATAATTTCTACAGAAGCATGTCCCTCTGTCTGAGAAATTAACTAAAATAGACCAAACGCGCGGTCTCCACAGACAGTTAACGCTGAGCTCAGCCGACCCGCAAGAGATGTTATGTGAGAACCCCATTGCAACTTGTCATCTAGAAAAATTCCCAGGTAAACTGTTTGATTCACAAAGTCCAGCTTTTCGCCATTCAATATGATGCTTCTAACATACGTATTCGCTACTTCTAACATTCTTCTAACATTTAGTACCAAATTATTTGCCATGAACCAATTTTGGACCTGATGAATAGAGTTATTTACATCATCTAGATTTTGCTGATCTATTTTAAATATCAAAGATCAGCAAACAACAACATTTTTTTTTTTTGATAGGCTTGCGTTTGACCACTATCTCACCTGATGGTAAGCGACGATGTGGTCGACGATGAAGCACGCTTGCCTAGAAGAAACCTATTCACTCTTGACTTAAAGACTCCCAGGTTGTAGCCAACAGGAAATACAGATTCCGGCAGGGAATTAAACTCCTTTGCTGTACGCATAATAAAAGTATTCCCAAAACGTTTGGTGCGTATGGGTGGGATGTCCACCATGTACCGATGACGCATCGCCGTACGTCTTGTAGTCCGATGATGGAACGGGCTAGGAGGAATTAGTTCATGCAATTCCATCGCACACTCCCCGAAATGTAACCGATAAAAACCGACAGGCTGGCAACTCTGCGCCGATGTTCGAGGTTCTGGAGCCTAGATTCGACGAGTACCTCATTGCCAATGAGCCTCTTGGCCCGTTTTTCGATCGACTCAAATTCTGACTGGTACTTGGCAGATCCGTCTCAGAGATGAGAACAGTACTCCATGCATGATCGAACTTGCGCTTGATACAAGTTGAGCAACTGTTCTGGCGTGAAGTACCGTCTCACCTTCGCGAGGATTCCCAATTTTTTGGCAGCCAGCTGAGCTTTTGCCTCAATGAATGGACCGAATTGAGCGTCGATGTCAACGTAATGCCAAGAACCTCAAGATGGTCCGTTATCGGCACGGTTACACCTCGGAAAGTAGGAGCCGGTTGGAATTGACTCCTTTTAGCGGAAAAAAGACACGCCTGGGTCTTAGCAGCATTGAACTTGACCAGATTGGCATCGCCCCATTCGGAGACTGCCTTCAAGGATAAATTCAAGCGCCCAACCATGGCCTCCCGGAGAGACTGGATTTGAGGTCCAGTGGCGCGCACGTCGGACACGTATCTCTCAGCAACAGTGCTGTCGTCCGCATACCCAATAGTGCCGGGTTTCAGCAGATCGTTCATGTGCAGCTAGAACAATGTTGCTGAGAGAACCGACCCCTGAGGGACCCCGGCATTAATACACAGTTGGTCAGATGAGCGGCCATCAATTACCACTCGAATGGACCGGTTCCTCAGGAAGTCTGCAATCCAATCGCACAGACGAAGCTTACTTATAAAGCTTTCATGCCAGACCCTGTCAAAAGCCTTCGAGATGTCGAGGGAGACGGCAAGTGCTTCCCCGTGCCTCTCGATGGCCTCACTCCAGATGTGTATGGCATACGCTAGAAGATCCCCAGTTGACCGATTTTGGCGGACCATACCATCTTCGGTTGATTTTGTAGTAGTTGGGGTAAATCGTTAATATAAACTAAAAAGAGGAATGGACCCAATAGCGAGCCTAAGGAACACCCATTGTCATTTCTGACCCTAGTGAGTTTACGCCGTTTACCTGAACTTTAATTTGTCTGGCTTTTAAATATGATCTAAATAACTCAAGAGCTGTATGTCTTCTTGTCCTTATTCCATAGTGCACGAGCTTCAACAATAGTGTCTCATGGTTAACGCAATCGAACGCCTTTGAGAGGTCGCAAAAGATTCCAATGGCGTCTTGTATTTCCTCCCAGGCGTTAAAGATGTTCTTTATGAGGATGACACCGGCGTCAGTTCTGCAACGCCTTTTGGTAAAACCGAACTGTTGATCATAAAAGATAGAATGTTTATTAAAATGACGCTACAATTGGTTGAGCATTAACTTTTCGAAGACCTTACTGAGAACCGGCAGAATTGACACTGGCCTATAGTTATTGGCTTCTTTGCTATCCCCTGATTTAAACAATGGAACTACTTTACTGTGTTTCATGAGGTCCGGAAAAACTCCTTGATCGACACTAGTGTTAAATATGAAAGCTAAATAGGGTGCAATAGTTTAAATTATTGGTTTACACACTTTTACAGATAGTCCCTAAAGATCTTCTGTTGATTTAATTTTAAGATCTTTAAAAGCTTTTGAAATAGCCTGGGGATTTGTATGTTGAAACTTGAACTCCGAAGGGCACGAATTTACATTCTTTCTAAGTAAGGCAGCAGAGAAAGCGGGTGAGTTTAAGGCTGCCGTAGTTATAAGAGGAATATTAACAAAAACGTTTCAAAATTCCTGAGCTACATCTATATCCGAGTATATGGGGCCATGTGCAGTCGCTAAATTAAATTCAGAATTACGCTGTTTTTCCCTGTCTGTTTCATTATTTATTATTTTCCAGATAGTTTTTATTTTATCGTCTGCTGATTTTATTTTATTGCTAATATACAGCGCTTTAGCTATTTTGCATACAAACTTAAAGGTTTTTGAATATTTCGCAATATATTTATCAAAACTTGTATTATTCATATGTTGCTTTAGGCCATAAAGTTCATGTAGCTTTTCCCTGCTTTTACGAAGTCGCGCAATTGCTAAATACGAACTTGGTGTTAATACTTTTAGCTTTCAGTGGAAAAGTGTCATTAAATTGCGTGTCGAGTACTTTAAAAACTCGGCATGTAACTCATTTGGATCATCTATATTAATAAAGTTGTGAACACATAACTTACCAGTCAAGGTTTTATTAAATTTTTCTATTTTTTTACATGTAGTTGGTCTATATTTTAATTGTATTTTTTGCAAAAGTATGTAGGTACTAAATGTTATTGATTGTCCACTGTGATCAGATGTTAATTTATTTACAATTTCTTTATTTAAGTAATCACAATTACAAAAAACGTTATCTACGCAAGTCGCAGAAGAAGCTGTCACTCTAATTGCCTCCATAAAAACATTTGCCAGAATAAATGATTTAAAAAGACCTGATACTGTTAGAGTTATTTTCTAATAAGTGAATGTTAAAATCGCAGCATATGACGATTGATTTACTACTAGTACTAACTGTTTTTAACACATCTTCCATTATAGAGTCAAACACAGATAGATTCTGGTAACTTACAGGCCTGTAGACACATACTACAACATGCTTATCAAGCTCAACACAGGACAATTCAATGGTGTGTTCAACCGACAGTCTAACAATGTCTTTTCTTTCTTTAGCTTTTCAAATTCTGATAATACTTATTTTTAAGGGTAATATGTTGTTTCATTCAGCTTTGTATAATTTTTTCAGGAAGATCAAATTCTTGCAAGTACGTAGTGTACACACACTTGCATAGTAAAAAATCACTTTCCTATTACTTGGCCAGATTAGCTCAGGAAACTAGAGTAATAAAATGAAACTCAGCGTACCTTATTAAATATTTATTAATTACATAACTAATATCTTAATAAGTATGACACACTTTACGCCTTCTTAGGTTTGCTCTTCTCAAACGTCTGGCCTTCATAGAAGTTTTCACTGAAACACAAAAATAATATTAATAAAATGCTTTGTGAGCACAATCTTCGAATCAAAACGTCTACCTTATAAATGTTTGATCCCAAATTTATATCACAAACACTTTACCGCACGCCTATTTTTCCCGAAAGGGTAGATAGAAAAGTATGCCTACATTGTACCAGTTACGTTAAGTTCCATGTGATCATTTAGACACAAATCTAAAGACCAGACTGCTAATTGTCTGACTTCCCAATAGAAATTTCTTTATCAATTTGTAAAAAAGCCTGATGCGTAGTCATTGAACCCAATACCATTATGCTCAGTATCCCTAATATAATGCAGATTATTTTGTCATTAATAATTGAAGCACCCTAGCACCCTTTCAGCTACATACAACATCAAAGCACTTTTTAGGGTCAATACTAAATCTAGCCTCTAGAACAAAACAATACTCTTGGTTGTAAGCGAATCAAATTCCAAAATAAGTATGAAGCCATGTCCTTACCATCCTTGAACATTCTCGGCGTCATCGCATATGAACTTATCCTCGTTGTAGACCTTGCCACGAGGGCAGAGTCCCTTCTGGGGCTGGACTCCGTTGCGGCAGATGTAGAACTTCTGGCAGTCTTCTGGATGAGGGAAGGTAGGGTGAGGGAGAGCGCGGCCGTTGGGTCCTATTACTTCACCGTCGGGGCAGGAGAATCCGTCGTCAAGCAGGTCTGAAATATTATAAAATTATATTAGATTCATTGTTAAAATAGAGTCATAGTTCAAGCCCTTAGTCTACAAAATTTGTTCGTATTGTATTTATACCCTTGGTCAGTTGATCACACTGCCTGTTGACAGACTCCTTCCAGTCACACTTGGAAATCTCTTCGTCGAAGTAAAGGCCGGGAGAGCAGGGCAACTCATTGGGGACACCGTCTGAGCAGTAGTGGAACTTGTCGCAAGCCTGTAAATACACAGTTTGTTTATTAGTTCGGTATCGTTAAAAATTTAGGGAACCCAGAAATTTTATGTTCAACACCATGCTATTATCTGATACTGAAATACACGATTTATAGAATCATTTGACCCATTAGTAAACCATGCAGTTAGATTATTTTACTAGTAACGGTACTCTCACGTTTGACCCCTATCTCAACAGCTGATATGGGATGATGTGGTTGACCGTGTAACACAATGATGAGTTAACCCTTAAGTTACATATAATTGATTTTCTTCTCCATTTCTTCAGTCGTAGCCTTATCCCATTTTTGTGGGCCCTACTTACCCTATTTTTCAACTGTGCATGGTCTTGAGTTGAGCTGGCATCCAATTGAGCATTTAATTTTGTGTCATTCAATATTAACAAAGTTTAGATGTAGCTAGCTCCAAACTATTTTACTACTCATTGCTCTTCGCACAAAAATGGTAGCTTCTACTTTTTGGTTACACAACATACCTGAGGATCGGGATGTTTAAAATATCCGTTCTGTCTGGGGCAGCCTTTAGACGGCTTCGGCTCCTCTGGAGAAAAAGGAATCTGGTCAGTATAAGCACATTAATTCTGCATAATTATAAATAAAGTTAATATGTAATGATAAGTTAAGGAAACAGTCATCATCATCATCATATCAGCCGAAAGAAGTCCACTGCTGGACATAGGCCTCCCCCAAGCGTCGCCACATTGACCGGTCCCGTGCGTCCCGCAACCAGCGTGATTCGATCACGCAAGGAAACGCCGAGCATAGCCCTCTCCATTGCCCTTTGAATGACTGTAAACTTTCTGATAAGGCCCATTGTAAGCGACCTCATCTCAGAGCCATATGTCATCACTGGCAACACACATTGGTCATAGACTTTCGTCTTGAGACACTGTGGTAAGTTGGACGAGAAGGCACCGCGCAACTTCCCGAACGCTGGCCAGCCGAGTCGGATTTTTATCGGTTGACCTCTTTCTCGAAGTTGGACCTACTCAATTGGATCGTTTGTCCCAGGTAGACATAGTCGCCCACAACTTCGAGTGTAGAGTCTCCGACCTTGATAGGAGTGGGTGTAACATGGGCATTAAACATCACCTTGGTTTTGTCCATGTTCATCCTAAGACCCACTCTTTCGGCAGCTCTACTGAGATAATCGAGCATTGTACTGAGGTCCTCCATGGTCTCAGCCATAACCACTATATCGTCGGCAAACCGAAGGTGAGTGATGTACTCGCCATTGACGTTGATGCCTAGCCATCTCCAGTCCAGAACCTTGAAGATGTCCTCCAGTGCAGTGGTAAACAGCTTCGGAGATATGACGTCTCCCTGTCTCACACCTCGCTACAGAAGGACGGGTTCCGAGGTCTGATCCTGAAGTCGAACTGACATGGTGGCGTTTTTGTATAAACACTTCAGCACTTCGATGTACCGGTAGTCAATTTGGCACCGTTGGAGAGACTGCAGTACAACCCAAGTCTCGATCGAATCGAAGGCTTTCTCGTAGTCCACAAACGCTAATCAGAGAGGCAGGTTGTACTCTCTGGTCTTATGTATAACATGCCGCAGTGTATGTATGTGGTCTTCGGTGCTAAAGCCTTTTCGGAATCCGGCTTGTTCGGGAGGCTGGAAATCGTCAAACCTGCGCGCGAGACGATTCGTGATGACTCTTGAAAACAACTTGTAGACATGGCTAAGAAGTGAGATGGGCCTATAGTTCAGCCGGGCATTATGATAAAAGAATCTTCCTTATAAATTCTACTATAAACACGAAAGTTTGGATGGATAGATGTTTGTTACTCAATCACGACAGACCAGCTGAACGGATCTGGAAGAAATTTGTCTTACAGATAGATTACAGTCTGGCATAACACACTACTTTTTATCTCGAATAAATGTACGGTTTACCGTGGGCTAATTTCCGACTTTCACGCGGGAGAAGCGTGTCAGAAATATTTTCTGAATTAGAAAACTACTTTTTTTGGCAGTGGTAAAAATAATCTTTCTATTGTTTTGTTTTATTTATGTTTTATTTCTTTCCCTTTATCCTATTATGTTAATGGAGACTGTTTTGGCCACTGAATGATGATGACGATGCCCTCTAGCCAGTTTTAGCCACAACGTCCCCATTCTTTGGCTCTTCATCATGGTATTGTAGATGGTTGTTCTGACATGTCCACTCTGTGCTCGGAGTTTTTCGGCCGAACGTGGATATGCAATTCCCATGAGGGCACATGATAGAGCACAAATCTGGCAACTGCATAAAATATAATTCCTATGGACAGTCATAGTGTTACTTACGCAACTCTTTCCTGTCTCCGCAGTCTACATTTGAGGGGATGTCACACTTCTCCTCGTCGGAGTTCTCATCTAGGAAGACCAGACCATCTGGACACAGCTTTGCTTCCGATACACCTGTATAAAAGAAAATATAACACACATTAACAAGTGAAGAAGATATGGGCTGTATTTATTTTGTTAATTTAATAATGATAATATAATAATGATGTTCTAGTAAACAGATGTTATGAGCGCGCGCATTGTGAAGACTCGAATACGTCACAATTGTGACTTTTCTCTTTAGTTTATGTCACGAAACGTCAAAAGAAAAAAACATTGTTGGTCAGAATAATGTTTGTTTAATTCACACGCAATTGACAAACACTAGCTGTCTCTTTTTTCTTGTTGGTTTTATCAAGCCATCCCTTTCGACTTGTAGTGAAATGTCAGATGAATGAAAAGTGTGTATGTGTGCTGCCGCTACTGCGCGGCACACTTTTTTCGATGGTTTTGTGAGTGTATAACGTATCTGTTTATTAGAATATAATTGATTTAACCCTATGATTATTTTAAATATTAATAAGCAGATTCTAAAATCAAATTATTATTTTAAAAATCTCATGTAATTGTGTAGTACCATTCACATTCTTTTGTTTTGCTCAAGTCGTTTTGCAACCAAAATTTGAATTAAGAATCCACTAGTCAATGTTTACACTAATCTAATGATAGTTGCTAATCATTTTATATCTTGCAAAAGTCTTCACGTGTGGCTGACTAGTGCAACGGATTCTCCTTGACCAAAACCTTGTTTTGTAGATACATATGCCTAGATAAAATAACTTGCGCTCAATATAATCTTTGTTCACTGTACGTATTTAATCAAGTGCTAGTGTAATGCTTTATAAAGCTCAAAGATAAGGGTCCTATGTTCTGTTTCATTTTACTATACAAGATGCACAATCTTAAGTTGTATGCAGTAGCTATATGAATGCAATAACTTAGCAAATAGTGCGCGAGTGCGAGCTAAATCGAAGAATGGTAGCATGACTCATATTATATATATCCCAGGTATATTAAAAACCAAACATTCACTGTCTGACTGACGACACTTTGTATTTCAAGCCCATTAAACACCAAGGCAAACACAGAGTCACTGACGACACTTTGTCTTTCAAATAAGACTGTAAACCTATACATTATCTACTACAATATTTACCTACATATACACATGTGATTTAGTCTGTAGTTATTGCAAAACCACAAAATACCGGAAACACAATAATGCATATACAGTATAATCTCACTAATCCGGAACTATTAAAAACCAGAGGGTGCCGGATTATTGGAATGTTCGGTTTACTGGATATATAGAGAAAAAAACATAATTAATAAAATAATGAATACATTAACTACACACACTATTCTCACTTAAATACGTATGCACGTGCACTTGATAAGTTTTGAGGTTAGACTGCCAGACGACGACGCAGCGACCAGAGCGCAAAGGCGTAGAGGGGCGAGGGAGACGTGGGCGGAGGGTGCCGGATTATTGGACGTGTCGGTCTATTGAAGTGCCGGATTAGTGAGATTATACTGTATGTACACTATGTTGGTGCAATACAAAATGTAGGTAACTGTGAAACCATGCTTTTATGTATAATGAAGGCTAACTAAATATTATTGCGACTGGATCTAGACTATTCTAGAGGTTATGACCAGCCATCATGAAGTTTGCTTAGTTGTTTACCATACCAACTGCGATTACTTAGTTTCATCATACATATTGCAAATAATTAAAGGTCCTATCTATAAAAAGTAATATTTTATTACCTATTGCCAAATCGATAGACATATTATGCAATAACGGGTCAGCTATTTCAACTAAAAGTTTCCGCTAACGTGTTCGTATCCATTTCACACAATAAATTAATTATGTATGGGATATATTAGCTTTTAAAATGTATTAGCAAATCAAATTGATATTTAAATTGCGCTAAAAGAGAATTATGTAAATTAGATGATAAAATTTATTAACATATATACAATTGAATATTGAAAAAAAAACAAACCTATATACAAATATAGAAGGGAGACGGAAAAGAGCTCATCGTGCATCAAAAAATTCGTCCACATCGATGTCAACGGGAAACGTGCCCAGAACGCTGGCAGCATTGCCACGTTGGATGGCAATGCTGATTCTCTGTCCGAAGAAAAGGCCAGCCCTCTGGTCACGCGAAGAGTAGACGAGCTTTGTCCTAATTTCTTGAAAAACTCTATGCGCACTCGGACCCCATGGACCTAATGTTTCAACCCCAAACGGCTCAAACATATATAACTTCCAATAAGGTTGTTATATTTGCGCCGTTTGAGGTTTTCTGCACCGGCAGCAGCCGCCTCAGCACAGCCCGCCGTGCTAAGAAGATGGGATGGCGCAAGGGTGTCGACACATGTTGCATCCCACACCAAAGGCCTACCCACCTTCCAAGGCATTATGGTCATTCCGTCTGGTCTCTTCCCAACGTCGCGTGCCAAGCCATTGGGTTCTAAAACAGCTGGCACCCCGGCGGTGACAAGAGCCCGACGTATGATGTCATTAATGCTAGCGTGCCGTGCTATCCGGCCAGCGCTCCTATTGCAGGATAGACCATGGTGACCGAGGCGGTCGACTGCTTCACCACATTGACAACGATATTGCGATATATTATATATATATATAATTGTTCTTTTATAAATTGAATTTATAAAAGAACAATTTCACTATTTAAGTTTACAAGAAATAATATTATATTTATACACAGTGATATCTCAACACAAATTTACTGATAAAATTATTTACAGGTGATTTTAATTACTCGATTGCCAAAACTCTTATTTTCAATTTCGTAGATTAAACAGACAGAAAAATAGTGTCGTAACCTGACTTTCCTGAGTGATCGAAAGTTGACCGAAAATCGAAGTAGATCGAAAATGGAACCATTTCACGACAAAAAAATGACATGTGTGTAAGAAAATAGCGGCCCTTATTTAGTTTCTACTCATTTATGTCAGACTTCATTTTATTGATCGCATATATTATATAATAATAATGGATCTTTCAGGTGTATTTTATGGTGCTAGTAAGTTTACGACTGTGTCAGTTAATTTCCAAACAATGAGAATTATCTCCTGTCAAACTTGTTTACTTACACATTTTATTGCACTTGCTGCAATCAATTAAAGGTATGTGGCCATCTTCAAAGCCGTTAATGAAGAAAGATTGTTAGTAAAATTCTTCTTGTTGATAGTCATAAAATGCAATGCTTAAATACCAAAGCTTGTAATTTAGACGAAAATAAAAACGTACGTAATTTGCCGTATTTTTTTAGAGCATTTTTACGTGTAAATTCTTCATAGTAAATAGTAGTACCTAATTAAAAAAAATACCAGTTTCTTTTTTCCCACATTAGACCCAAAACCCATTCTTGGACTGCACATAAAAAATATTCGAGTAATAATATGATACACCAGCACTAAAAACTTTATTATTACCTTTGTAAAAAGTGAAACCCGGAAAACGAAAAACAACCATCAACATGCAATCTTCCTCTTGCACGTATGACGTCATCAGAGGTTACCTATGCATTGCACGGTTGACCTTTGTCGTTCTATACTGACCTTTGCTGCATTTGTAGTAAAGGTCACACTGGTAGGGATCCGGGTAGAATCCACTCTTCTCTGGGCAGTCGAACTCCTTTGCTGAAACTAAAAGGTAATTTTGTGTTAGAAACAAATTATGAAAAACATTTCGTGTCCTATTATTAATACGCTAAAGTATGCCAAAAATTTAACAAATTCAACCGAATCCTATTGAAAATAGGAAATAGACTGAAAATTGGATGATTTAAAATAACATTTTACAATGAAATACATTGAGAAACGAGAGAAGAACGATACTTGTCACGAAGTTCTCTCTGAAGATAACTACAATAAAAATTTACTCAGATCTTTTACTTTTAATTTGATTGAAGCTGAAAAAAAATACTAAAGCCTCGATTATTTAAAAATAACTTTTGCCAGTGGCTTCACCCGCGTGAAAGTCGAAAATTATCCCGAAAAAATTATTCCCGTGATAAAAAGTATCCTATGTAGTATGCCAGACTATTCTCTATCTCTGTGCCAAATTTTATCCAGAACTGTTAAGCCGTTTGAGCATGATGAAGTAACAAACAAACGCACACAAACACACTCACAAGCTTTCGCCTTTTTAATAATTAAATATTATATCTATACCTACTTATACTTACAATATTATAAAGCTGAAGAGTTTGTTTGTTTGTTTGAACGCGCTAATCTCAGGAACTACTGGTTGGAATTGAAAAAATATTTTTGTGTTGGATAGTCCATATATCGAGAAAGCTTATAAACGGTTATAGTTACGCAACATTCATACATGTCGGGTAGGTAGAAAGCCAGTTAACGGGTGCGAAGCCGCGTGGGACAGCTAGTATATATATATATATTATAGTGTGAAGTGTGATGTGATATTGACAGACAATTTATTTGCCTGGCTAAGGTAACCTATGTCAATCAATACGATGAATTTATGTCAAATTGAACGTTTAATCAAGTCAAACCAGAAGCAATCGACATAAACCCACTTTGTCAACACATCAGACATTTCAATACCCATTAAGATTTCTCAACAGCACATAAATCACCCACGGGTCGACCCAAATATATATAGTTTTTAAATGTCGTTCAAAAGCAGGTGTGGGCCTTGAGGATTAGAAATAATTAGGTAAGTATGTAATGCTATATTTATCGATATACTTATAAGAAAAAATCTACTTTAAAGTTGTAGAATATTAAGTCATTAACTATGTATGTTGAGATTTTGATTTACTCTACTCAACCCACTGAATATACTAGAGTCAATAACAGCAGCATGTTTGATTTGCTAAAGGACAAATCAGAGTCTGGCAAACGAAAGTAGAGAACGAAAAAGCGCGGCAAATTTAAAAAATATCAGCATAGCAACCCCAAAAACTAGTATGCAATACCTGGAATAACCTAATTTGATACTTTAGAATTATTGATATTACTTCGTCTGAATAAAAATACTATAGGTACATTTAGGAAGGTAATACTTTAGATATATCAATCTGAATAAAAAAAGCAACAGTATTCTATAATAATTTTGATTTATTCACTATCAATCAAAATCTGAATGTAAGACTTCCATGTGAAAAGATTCATAAGAGTCACAGGAATCATTTTTCTACATTAATAATTAAACTTTTTACATTATTAAATAGAGAAAATGTTTTTGCTAAAAGATAAATAGTGATTGCGAATTAAAACAAAGTATCAACTTAGTAGCGTCTTAAGGAAAATTGGGGTTGACATTAGTATAGCATTGCCATATAAAACAGTTTGCAAATAATTCGAGTGTCTACTTTAGTTTGCCAGACTCTAGCGACAAATGCCACTAGACTAGTTTTATATTTCCTTTAAGTATTCCACTCAACTTTTAAAATTCAAGAACGTTTACCTAAATTAAAAAAAATACGCATAAATATCTAACCACGTTTACAACCCGAAGAGGTATGATAGTGATTCTAATAACCTAACCGTTATTATAAGTTATTTAGCCTAAAAATATATGTTAATAAATAAACTATGCCGAGGGAGGCTTAGGAATCGCTGGCGTAAGTATTTAGATGCTTTTACAGACGATTAGCCGCAGAAGGTGAAAATAACTTTTACCCAGTAGTGGGCAAATATAGGTTAGAAAAAAATCTTTTATTTTTATATAACTTACCATAAGCCACGAAGGCGAGCAAAACCACGAACTGTGCACTACTCGTCATGTTTGTTTGCTTGTCTGTGTGTGTGTTTGTAGCGACGTGTGCGCGTCGTAGTCGGCCCGGTAGCACTGGCGGCGCTCGCGCAGACACCGACCGTCCGCCGAACAGGGGTTGGCGGTGCTATCTAAAGTGTGGAAGGGTTGGCTTATGTTTAACGCAAAGAAATAAAGAGTTTCGTCATATTTTTATTTATCAGTTTCTTCTTGATTTTAGCAGACGAGTCCTAGAAACTAAGAGTGGCAACCGTAGCGTGGAATGCCTCCCAGCTAGGTGGACAAGCAACCCTAAAAAGGCAGTTGATACAGATTGGATGTGCAGAGCAAAGTGGGACTGCATCTAAGTTGGTCAAAATCTGTTTCTGTCACAAAACTAACTGAAACTACATTCGTGGTTTTCCGCAGAGGGGAAATGCTATTTGATATTTTTTTATTTTACATCAATTTTATAATAAGAACGCAATAATCCATGGATTATCTTAAGTGACCCGTCTGTATCCGTTACCCATTAAATAATCAATAACATAATATATTTGTCTAAATGTAAATCTTCCAAGTTTCTAAGAACTATTGGATTGGAAGGGCAAGCGCAAAGCACTAAAATAAAATTATCAAGACAATTCGTTTGCGATTATTATATTTTTAAGTTGGTTAGTTAATCCCAATTGTTATATGGATTAACTGTTTTACAGTAGGTAATTATTATTGGTCTATTAATCCTCGTATTAATGTAATATTAAATTAGTTTTACTTGGGTTTCGGTCAAGCCGTGGTTAAGTCATAGGTTAATCTTACGTCATGTGCGTCCGTGATATTTGTCTTAGGCGCCGACCCCACTGCGCACGGTCTAGCGGTCAGAATTCCGAATTCAGCGTTCCGCGTTTACTGTAACCTATGTGGTAGCTTAGAATCCTACACACACATGTGTGATACAGTCGGAACGCGATGTGAAAGCAGTTTCTGTCGGAGTTTCATTTTTTCCTTTATGATTTGAGCGACGAGGACTATAAAAATCTTCAAAAAAAGGCAAATGCTTGGACGGAAATTGCCGATGTCTTGTCGCCATCGCGTGGTTGTCATCCGTGGGAGTTGACCCTGTGTACATATGTTAATAAAATAATTTCTACAGAAGCATGTCCCTCTGTCTGTGAAATTAACTAAAATATACCAAACGCGCGGTCTCCACAGACAGTTAACGCTGAGCTCAGCCGACCCGCAAGAGATGTTATGTGAGAACCCCATTGCAACTTGTCATCTAGAAAAATTCCCAGGTAAACTGTTTGATTCACAAAGTCCAGATTTTCGCCATTCAATATGATGCTTCTAACATACGTATTCGCTACTTCTAACATTCTTCTAACATTTAGTACCAAATTGTTTGCCGTGAACCAATTTTGGACCTGATGAATAGAGTTATTTACATCATCTAGATTTTGCTGATCTATTTTAAATATCAAAGATCAGCAAACAACAACATTTTTTTTTTTTTGATAGCCTTGCGTTTGACCACTATCTCACCTGATGGTAAGCGACGATGTGGTCGACGATGAAGCACGCTTACCTAGAAGAAACCTATTCACTCTTGATTTAAAGACTCCCAGGTTGTAGCCAACAGGAAATACAGACTCCGGCAGGGAATTCCACTCCTTTGCTGTACGCATAATAAAAGTATTCCCAAAACGTTTGGTGCGTATGGGTGGGATGTCCACCATGTACCGATGACGCATCGCCGTACGTCTTGTAGTCCGATGATGGAACGGGCTAGGAGGAATTAGTTCATGCAATTCCATCGCACACTCCCCGAAATGTAACCAATAAAAACCGACAGGCTGGCAACTCTGCGCCGATGTTCGAGGTTCTGGAGCCTAGATTCGACGAGTACCTCATTGCCAATGAGCCTCTTGGCCCGTTTTTCGATCGACTCAAATTCTGACTGGTACTTGGCAGATCCGTCTCAGAGATGAGAACAGTACTCCATGCATGATCGAACTTGCGCTTGATACAAGTTGAGCAACTGTTCTGGCGTGAAGTACCGTCTCACCTTCGCGAGGATTCCCAATTTTTTGGCAGCCAGCTGAGCTTTTGCCTCAATGAATGGACCGAAATTGAGCGTCGATGTCAACGTAATGCCAAGAACCTCAAGATGGTCCGTTATCGGCACGGTTACACCTCGGAAAGTAGGAGCCGGTTGGAATTGACTCCTTTTAGCGGAAAAAAGACACGCCTGGGTCTTAGCAGCATTGAACTTGACCAGATTGGCATCGCCCCATTCGGAGACTGCCTTCAAGGATAAATTCAAGCGCCCACCCATGGCCTCCCGGAGAGACTGGATTTGAGGTCCAGTGGCGCGCACGTCGGACACGTATCTCTCAGCAACAGTGCTGTCGTCCGCATACCCAATAGTGCCGGGTTTTAGCAGATCGTTTATGTGCAGCTAGAACAATGTTGCTGAGAGAACCGACCCCTGAGGGACCCCGGCATTAATACACAGTTGGTCAGATGAGCGGCCATCAATTACCACTCGAATGGACCGGTTCCTCAGGAAGTCTGCAATCCAATCGCACAGACGAAGCTTACTTATAAGGCTTTCATGCCAGACCCTGTCAAAAGCCTTCGAGATGTCGAGGGAGACGGCAAGCGCTTCCCCGTGCCTCTCGATGGCCTCACTCCAGATGTGTATGGCATACGCTAGAAGATCCCCAGTTGACCGATTTTGGCGGACCATACCATCTTCGGTTGATTTTGTAGTAGTTGGGGTAAATCGTTAATATAAACTAAAAAGAGGAATGGACCCAATAGCGAGCCTAAGGAACACCCATTGTCATTTCTGACCCTAGTGAGTTTACGCCGTTTACCTGAACTTTAATTTGTCTGGCTTTTAAATATGATCTAAGTAACTCAAGAGCTGTATGTCTTATTCCATAGTGCACGAGCTTCAACAATAGTGTCTCATGGTTAACGCAATCGAACGCCTTCGAGAGGTCGCAAAAGATTCCAATGGCGTCTTGTATTTCCTCCCAGGCGTTAAAGATGTTCTTTATGAGGATGACACCGGCGTCAGTTCTGCAACGCCTTTTGGTAAAACCGAACTGTTGATCATAAAATATAGAATGTTTATTAAAATGACGCTACAATTGTTTGAGCATTAACTTTTCGAAGACCCTACTGAGAACGGGCAGAATTGACACTGGCCTATAGTTATTGGCTTCTTTGCTATCCCCTGATTTAAACAATGGAACTACTTTACTGTGTTTCATGAGGTCCGGAAAAACTCCTTGATCGACACTAGTGTTAAATATGAAAGCTAAATAGGGTGCAATAGTTTCAATTATTGGTTTACACACTTTTACAGATAGTCCCCAAAGATCTTCTGTTGATTTAATTTTAAGATTTTTAAAAGCTATTGAAATAGCCTGGGGATTTGTATGTTGAAACTTGAACTCCGGAGGGCACGAATTTACATTATTTCTAAGTAAGGCAGCAGAGAAAGCGGGTGAGTTTAAGGCTGCCGTAGTTATAAGAGGAATATTGACAAAAACGTTTCAAAATTCCTGAGCTACCTCTATATCCGATTATATGGGGCCATGTGCAGTCGCTAAATTAAATTCAGAATTACGCTGTTTTTCCCTGTCTGTTTCATTATTTATTATTTTCCATATAGTTTTTATTTTATCGTCTGCTGATTTTATTTTATTGCTAATATACAGCGCTTTAGCTATTTTGCATACAAACTTAAAGGTTTTTGAATATTTCGCAATATATTTATCAAAACTTGTATTATTCATGTGTTGCTTTAGGCCATAAAGTTCATGTAGCTTTTCCCTGCTTTTACGAAGTCGCGCAATTGCTAAATACGAACTTGGTGTTAATACTTTTAGCTTTCAGTGGAAAAGTGTCATTAAATTGCGTGTCGAGTACTTTAAAAACTCGGCATGTAATTCATTTGGATCATCTATATTAATAAAGTTGTGAACACATAACTTACCAGTCAAGGTTTTATTAAATTTTTCTAATTTTTTACATGTAGTTGGTCTATATTTTAATTGTATTTTTTGCAAAAGTATGTAGGTACTAAATGTTATTGATTGTCCACTGTGATCAGATGTTAATTTATTTACAATTTCTTTATTTAAGTAATCATAATTACAAAAAACGTTATCTACGCAAGTCGCAGAAGAAGCTGTCACTCTAATTGCCTCCATAAAACATTTGCCAGAATAAATGATTTTAAAAGACCTGATACTGTAAGAGTTATTTTCTAATAAGTGAATGTTAAAATCGCAACATATGACGATTGATTTACTACTAGTACTAACTTTTTTTAACACATCTTCCATTATAGAGTCAAACACAGATAGATTCTGGTAACTTAGAGGCCTGTAGACACATACTACAACATGCTTATCAAGCTCAACACAGGACAATTCAATGGTGTGTTCAACCGACAGTCTAACAATGTCTTTTCTTTCTTTAGCTTTTCAAATTCTGATAATAATTATTTTTAAGAGTAGAGTAATATGTTGTTTCATTCACATCAACTGATATATGCCTTGAGCGTGGTATTATTTTCCCAGGAAGATCAAATTCTTGCAAGTACGTAGTGTACACACACTTGCATAGTAAAATCACTTTCCTATTACTTGGCCAGATTAGCTTAGGAAACTAGAGTAATAAAATGAAACTCAGCGTAACTTATTAAATATTTATTAATTACATAACTAATATCTTAATAAGTATGACACACTTTACGCCTTCTTAGGTTTGCTCTTCTCAAACGTCTGGCCTTCATAGAAGTTTTCACTGAAACACAAAAATAATATTAATAAAGTGCTTTGTGAGCACAATCTTCGAATCAAAACGTCTACCTTATAAATGTTTGATCCCAAATTTATATCAAAAACACTTAACCGCAGGCCAATTTTTTCCGAAAGGGTAGATAGAAAAGTATGCCTACATTGTACCAGTTACGTTAAGTTCCATGTGATCATTTAGACACAAATCTAAAGACCGGACTGCTAATTGTCTGACATCCCAAAAGAAATTTCTGTATCAATTTGTAAAAAAGCCTGACGCGTAGTCATTGAACCCAATAGCATTATGCTCAGTATGATGAGCCCTAATATGATGCAGATTATTTTGTCATTAATTATTGAAGCACCCCAGCACCCTTTCAGCTACATACAACATCAAAGCACTTTTTAGGGTCAATACTAAATCTAGCCTCTATAACAAAACGAATCAAATGAAATGGTTGAAAGTGAATCAAATTCCAAAATAAGTATGAAGCCATGTCCTTACCATCCTTGAACCTTCTCGGCGTCATCGCACATGAACGTATCCTCGTTGTAGACCTTGCCAAGAGGGCAGAGTCCCTTCTGGGGCTGGACTCCGTTGCGGCAGATGTAGAACTTCTGGCAGTCTTCTGGGTGAGGGAAGGTAGGATGAGGGAGAGCGCGGCCGTTGGGTCCCATTACTTCACCGTCGGGGCAGGAGAAACCGTCGTCAAGCAGGTCTAGAATATTATAAAGTTATATTAGTTTCATTGTTAAAATAGAGTAATAGTTCTGCGTTCAAGCCCATAGGAGTCATTGTATAAGTCTAACTTCAGATTACAGACGGCAATTTCCATAATATTAGTGGCCTTCGTTAGATCCCTTATTACTTATACCCATATGTTTTTCCGAATTAATTTTAACAGGTATTAACTTTCTTAAAAAATACGCTTACTGACTTTCATTTAAGGGCCTACATACGCTTCAGTGCCGTAAAACGGTAACTTTCTAAAGCATACTCCTTAGTAACGGCTAGGTTTGAAAAAAAATATATTTATTATTGATTCATGTACATAATTTTGAACACAAGGTTTTTTCGTGTAACTAATAGTTTTGCTTTAAAAAAATAATTAACAACACGATATTTTTCGCAACTTTTGGAACTGACTTGGATGTTTAAAAATATTTTTATACAGAAAAATTTATGGCTAGAATTTCTTCATAACTAACGAATAGCATATGTAAATCAAATAATATTTTGCAAACAAAACCGATCAATATTAATATTTTGGCATCGAGCGGGCGCACGACCAGTACTGCGTTAACATTGGGGTGTATCTATATACACCCCAATGTTAAGAAATTATAAGCTATTTTTTTATTTGACAGCCCAATCTCCTTTTGCTAAACTTGCTCAAGATTTTTATAATGTGCTGAAATGATTTCTTGCCGTCTTATTTTGCTAGGCGTTAATAGTGACGAATATTGTCAAGGTCGTTTGTTAAGTCAATAAAACATTTTTAAGGCTTTCAAAACGTTCTAAATGTAACTGATTTTACTTTGTTCTATTGTTTAATTCAAAATTTTATTATGATTACTATAAAGTTTAATTGTAAATTGACATTAGGACAATACAAAAAGTGGAGGGCGCTGACTCCTGTCATACAGGCCCTCCTTGTTCAGCAGTCAGAGACTTCAAAAACTGCTGTTATAAAATCAATAGAGATTATTTGTTTTGTATTGTATTTGTACCCTTGGTCAGTTGATCACACTGCCTGTTGACAGACTCCTTCCAGTCACAGTTGGAAGACTCTTCGTCGAAGTAAAGGCCGGGAGGGCAGGGCATCTCATTGGGGACACCGTCTGAGCAGTAGTGGAACTTGTCGCAAGCCTGTAAATATATAATTGTTATTCGTTAAGTACCGTTAAGAATTTTGGGAACCCAGAAATTTGGTGTCAACACCACGCTATTATCTGATAATACTCAACCTGACATGCACGAATTATAGAATAATTTAACCCATTAATAAACCATGCACTTAGTGTAGTATTATATTATCTGTGACTTAGATTAATTAATAGTAACGGTACTCTCGCGTTTGACCGCTATCTCAACAGATGATAAGGGATGATGTGGTTGACCGTGAAGCACGATGATGGGTTAACCCTACTTCTGTTACATGTTTATTGATTTTCTTCTCCATTTCTTCAGTCGTAGCCTTATCCCATGGAGAGCCCTACTTATCCTATTTTCCACTGTGCATGGTATTGAGTTGAGCTGGCGTCCAATTGAGCATTTAATTTTGTGTTATTTAATATTAACGAAGCAAGTTCAGATGCAGCTAGCTCCAAAGTATTCTAATACTCATTGCCCTTCGCACACAAATGCTAACTTCTACTGTTTGGTTACACAACGTACCTGAGGATCGGGATGTTTAAAATATCCGTTTTGTCTGGGGCAGCCTTTAGACGGCTTCGGCTCCTCTGTAGAAAAAGAAATCTGGTCAGTATAAGCACATTAATTTCGCAGAATTATAAATAAAGTAAATATGTAATAATAAGTTAAGGAAACAGTTTATACATATATCAACAAAACAGCTTTCGTTTTTAGGTCTACAGTTTTTTGCTCATAATAAGAAAAACATAATTAATCAATCACTCAAGGTCAATTTTGTAGAAAATAAACTCGCAGATTATTGTAAACAGCTTGCAATATCTTAAGAGCATTTCATCAACAACAACTAGCTCTGTTCAAACAATACTGAATTATCTGAATCGATCTATAAATTCAAAGTAATTACATGTTATCAAATAAATTGGTCTTGCTGAACAACTAAACCACTCTTTCGCAACCTTAGATGTATTGTTACTGAGTTGCCAACTCAGTTAACTAGAGAGCTTCTAAGCCAATACAATTTATTCTAAGTAATAACTAAAGATGATAAAAGAATCTTCCTACTAAAAGTATGGATGGATGGATGTTCTGGCGTGTTTGTTACTCAATTACGCCAGACTGTCTGAACGGATCTGGATGAAATTTGGCATAGAAATAGATTATACTCTGGAATAACACACTAGTTTTTTATCTCGAATAAATGTACGGTTTACCGTGGGATAATTTTCACGCAGAAGAAGCTGCTGACAGAAACTTGTAAGAAATATTTCTGAATTAGAAATCTACTTTTTTGGCAGTGGCCAAAATAATCTTTCCATTTTTTGGATTTTTATAAGTTTCTTCTCTTTTCCTTTCTCCTATTATCGTCATGGAGACTATTTTGGCCACTGAATGATGATTACGTTGCCCTCTAGTCAGTTTTAGCCAAAGTGTCCCCATTTCTTGGCTCTTCATTGTGGTATTTTAGATGGTTATTCTGACATGTCCACTCTGTACTCAGAGTTTTTCGGCTAAACGTGGATATGCAATTCACATGAGGGCACATGACTGTGAAACAAATCTGGCCACTGCATAAAATATAATTAAGTAGGAAAAGCTGGCCAAGTGCTAGTGATACTCGCGCACGAAGGGTTCCGTACCACTATCGCAAAAAACGGCAATAAGTCACGTTTGTTGTATGGGAACCCTACTTAAATATTTATTTTATTCTGTTTTTAATATTTTTTGTTATAGCGGCAACAGAAATATATCATCTGTGAAAATTTCAATTGTCTAGCTATCATGGTTCATGAGATACAGCCTGGTGACAGACGGACAGACAGACAGACAGACAGACAGACGGATCGTGGAGTCTTAGTAATAGGGTCCAGATTTTACCCTTTGGATAAAATGAGTTGCCTGTAGTCAGTCATAGTGTTACTTACGCAGCTCTTTCCTGTCTCCGCAGTCTACATTTGAGGGGATGTCACACTTCTCCTTGTTGGAGTTCTCATCTGAGAAGACCAGGCCATCTGGACACAGCTTCGCTTCCGATACACCTGTACAAAAGAAAATATAAAACACTAATTAACAAGTGAAGAAAATATGGCCTGTATTTTTTATTTAACCCTTTCTAGGATTATTTTAAATATTAATAAGAAGATTCTAAAATCAAATTATTATTTTTAAATCTCTTCTAGTATGAATGTACCATTCCCATTCTTTTGTTTGTAGGATGTTTTGCAAATATGGCATTTAGATAGAGTCAAAAATTTGAATTAAGAATCCACTAAACAATGTTACTCTATGTTAACTAATCTGATGATAGTTGCTAATCTTTTTATATCTTGCGAAAGTCTTCACGTGTGGCTAACTAGTGCGACGGATTCTCCTTGACCGAGACCTTGTTTTGTAGATACATACGCCTAGATAAAATAACTTGCGCTCAATGTAATCTTTAGTCACTGTACTTATTTAATCAAGTTTTAGTGTAATGCTTTATAAAGCTCAAAGATGAGGGACCTATGTTTTGTTTCATTTTACTATACAAGATGCACAATCTTAAGTTGTATGCAGTAGTTATATGAATGCAATAACTTAGCATATTGTGTGCGAGTGCGAGCTAAACCGAAGATTGGTAGCATGAGTCATATTATATATCCCAGGCACATTAAAAACCAAACATTCACTGTCTTACTAATGACACTTTGTCTTTCAAATAAGTCTGTAAAACTATACATACACATGTCATATAGAATGTAGTTATTGCAAAACCACAAAATAACGCTCTCTTGTATTACTGACGGAAACACAAGAATGCATATATGTACATTATGTTGGTGCATTACAAAATGTAGGTAACTGTGAAACCATGCTTGTATGTATAATGAAGGCTAACTATTATTGCTACTGTATCTAGAATATTCTAGAGGTTATGAGGGTTTCATTAAGTGTCTGTAGTTGTGTTCGGAACTGCTCCAGTTAGCGCAAATGGTCGTTTTAATTTGTTGTTATCATGCTATGGTTTAACTATAGCATTGTTTAAGTAATGGTCCGTAAAAATGGGCGTAGTAAAAGGTATCAGAGTAATTCAAGAGGTCTTCACTAACAGCTTCCAGATCGGTTTTAATGATTACCATTGTTACAAGCTTCTAATTGTTATTCATCATGGTGTACATTAAAAGTATATGCATCTATCTCCAAGAAGAGTTTTAATAATATCAAGTTAACTGTACTTGGGTAAGTTTAATGACTAAATACCTAGTCTAAAGGTATCTATAATGACATAAATAAATTTTAGTAATCTGATCACTAGTTTAGACAAATAAGCTGAAATCATTGAATAAGTTCCAGATAATCTCCTAGAGTCATGATCTATCACGTTCTCTCAGAATGTTTGGGAACTCGAATAGAATCCGTCGAGCGTGCACAATGATAAATGCAAGATATAAAATTAGACAGATTATTATGGATATTATAACAGCTCGCATTTCACAGCATATTCTCTCATTTACTGAACTTAAAATACAAATAAAAGATCTCTCGAAAAAAATGAGAAAGCTACGAGTACCAATTAAAAAATATCAACAAACAATATTAAACAAATCTACCAAAAATAGAATAAGTTAATAATTATTTTTTTAACAATCACGAAAAATGATAATTGTAATATTGACATGCTATTAGAAACTGCAATTATAATAATTATTTAAAGACGGTATATTATTATTACTTTTAGCTTTCTCTTTGCACAATACTTTTACTTGCAAGCGTGTATAATTCGAATTTAAATCCGCCATGAAATGGTAAAATAATAGAAATCTTGTTAATATGCCCGCTGCATCTGCCTAACATTCTCTTCTGTATGTTTCCATTGAAACTGAGAGAAATGGTGTTTTGTATAAATTAGAAAATTCAATTATCTAATAGGTGACGGATTTGTTGCAACCTACTTGAATAAGTTGACAGTTCAACAAACTGTATAAATCTTTAAACAAAACACGATCACAGGCCTCATGGCGACTAGACACATGCCTACATACGGAATTACGAAAAGTAGTTTAAATTGTGTCGATAGGCAAAATTCCGCACGTATTTCCTAATAAAATTTCAAGTGCAAATCGTTTATAAATTGCATCGCGTTGCGTTGCGCCCATGTCAATGTACTTGCAATTTCGTTTAATAAAAATCGCATCGTCGAGCCATCATGAAGTTTGCTTAGTTGTTTACCATACCAACTGCGATGACTTAGTTTCATCATGCATATTGCAAATAATTAAAGGTCCTATTAAAAAGCAATATTTTATTACCTATTGCCAAATCAATAGACATATTATGCAATAACGGGTCAGCTGTTTCATCTAAAAGTTTCCGCTCACGTGTTTGTATCCTTCTCTTACAATAACTTAATTATGTATAGGATATATTAGCTTTTTGAAATCTATTAGCAAATCAAATTGGTAATTATATTACTTTTTAAATTGAATGTTTATAGCAATGTAGCTATTTAGGTGTACAAGAAATAATATTATATTTATCTATCTATACACAATAATATCTCAATACAAATTTACTGATAAAATTCTTTAATTACTCGATTGACTATATTCTGATTTTTTCTCGAAGTTTAAACTGACATTTGGAGGGTTGTCAATTTATCGCTACATAAAAATAGTGTCGTAAGTTGACCGAAAATTGAAGTAGATCGAAAATGGATTGATTTCACGGCAAAAAAATGACACAAGAAAATAGCGGCCCTTATTTAGTTTCTACTCATTTATGTCAGACTTCATTTTATCGATCGCATTTATTTTATTGTTGATTTCATATTTAACTCACTAAAAGTTTATGTACCATGTGTATGAATACTGTTATATTTAAATATATTACGTTTACATTAACAAAACATTTATTTACACCAATTAGTAAAATTAAATTGAGGAATCATGTCACATCGATTCGATGAATCACTTTCACACCTACAACACTAAGCTTTGCGCTTGCAACATTTAAGAAAATGTAATCATTGGCAGTTGTCAGTCTAGTCTACGAAATTAAAAATCACATTATAGACATGTAATGCCAATGCTACTCATAAAAACTCAATTTTCGCATGCACACATGATTGCCGATCAACATATTTTGGGCAATACCGTGCAAGCACTTTATTACTGCGTTATGGTCGCCTTCGTAACATTTCGCTATTTAATAATGAGGAAATCTTAGGAATTTTTACACTCTACTTACTATAATAATGAGAGTGGCCGAATGTCGGCAAAAAACACGACTAGTCACGACATTTTGTGTAGTAATGTCACATTTTACAATGGGCCTACACATTAATTGAATTTGTAGTAAGCGTGTTGGAGTTGCAAATGGTGTATTGGACCTATTGGTTAATTGAGTGACCTATTCACAAATGAAATAATAATATTGGATCTTTCAGGTGTATTTTATAGTGCTAGTAAGTTTACGACTGTCAGTTAATTTCCAAATTGTTTAATGAGAATTATATCCTGTCAAACGTGTTTACTTAAACATTCTACTGCACATGCTGCAACCAACTAAAGGTCTGTGGTCATCTTCAAAGCCGTTAATGGAGAAACATTGCTAGTAAAAATTCTTAATACATATTGATGGTCATAAAATGCAATGCTTAATTAGATACCTACGTCTAAATTACAAAATTTAGACTATAATAAAAATTAACGATGTGAATGTGAAATGACCAAATTAACCGGCACTTTTTAGAGCATTTTACGAGTAAAAACTTCGTAGTAAATAGTAGTACCTAATTAAAAGAATTACAGTTTCTTTATTCCCACATTAGACCAAAAACTCATTCTTGGTCTGCACATAAAAAAATATTGGAGTAATAATATGATACGCCAGCACTAAAAACTCTATTAAACCTTCGTAATAAGTGAAACCCGGAATACGAAGATTGACCATCAACATGCTACTATCTTCTTGCATGTATGACGTCATCAGAGGTTATGCACTGCACGGTTGACCTTTGTCGTTATATACTGACCTTTGCTGCATTTGTAGTAAAGGTCACACTGGTAGGGATCCGGGTAGAATCCACTCTTCTCTGGGCAGTCGAACTCCTGTGCTGAAACTGAAAGGTAATTTTGTGTTAGAAACAAATTAAGAAACACATTTCGTGTCCTATACGGAAAAATATGCAAAAAAAAAATATACTATCGATTCCTATTGAAAATAGGGAATAGACTGAAAATTGGGTGATTTAAATAATATTTTACAATTAAATTAATTGAGAAACGAGAGAAGAACGTTACTTGGCACGGGGTTCTATATTCAGATACCTACAATAAAAAAATATTCAGATGTTTTTCGTTTAGTTTGATTGAAGCTTAATAAAATTGTAAACGCCTCGAATATTAACATTAACATTGCCACTTCCACGACAATGCATAGATCACTTTGGCTCCATGTTTTTCGGCAATGAGGGCAAACAAACAAAAATCAAATCTGAATGACGGTCGTGCCAGTGACACAAAATCTATACGAACTTAATTCTAACAAAGGCAAATGTGCTTCAACGTCGTCCACATCATTGTTTACCATCAGCAGTGCTATTATCTAAGGATTACAGCCTTGAGCGCACCGCTGCGCCAGCTAACAAACGACTAATTTTGTACTTGTTTTGTCGCAGGTGAGATAGTTGTCAAGCCCGAGCATATCAAATATAAAAAAAAATCCTCATTTGACATCAATGAATTAAAACAATGCCAAAATAATTTTACAATATTAAAGTTAAGAACAAAACCAGTGGCACTAAATAAACAAGAAAGTAACCTAACGCCTGTACCAAGGCCGCTGAGTCTTTGAACTAATTCCAGTCCAGTGACCGTATGAGTTATTATCACTGAATATATACCTACTTTAGTTTGAGTGGAAACACTTCATAGTTTTTTAGTGTATAATTTGCCAAAATAGGCTCAGTATTTTTTGAGCTATGATCTTTCAAACATACATAGACACATTACCGACTCTTACTGTTTTAAAGTCGGGTGTTGTATTATCTCTACGATTAAACATAATCATCATCTATCTCTTCTTACCTTTCTTAGTCATCAAACTTATGTATTCAATGAATAAGTCTATTAGCCTAAACTAAGTCATAAAATGGTAATCGTATTCATATCAATGAAAAAAATATAAGGACAATTGAACCTCACAAAGCCAAGGAAACAGAAATAAACTTTGCTTCTATCGTCATCATCATCATCATCATATCAGCCGAAAGACGTCCACTGCTGGACATAGGCCTCCCCCAAGCGTCGCCACATTGACCGGTCCCGTGCGTCCCGCAACCAGCGGATTCCTGCAACCTTCACCAGGTCATCGGTCCACCTGGTGGGAGGCCTTCCAACGCAACGTCTTCCGGTTCGCGGTCGCCACTCCAGAACCTTTCTGCCCCATCGGCCATCCGTTCTGCGAGCAATGTGCCCTGCCCACTGCCACTTAAGTTTGGCAATTCTTCGGGCTATGTCGGTAACCCTGGTTCTCTTACGGATCTCAACATTTCTGATTCGATCACGCAAGGAAACGCCGAGCATAGCCCTCTCCATTGCCCTTTGAGTGACTGTAAGCTTTCTGATAAGGCCCATTGTTAGCGACCACGTCTCAGAGCCATATGTCATCACTGGCAACACACACTGGTCATAGACTTTTGTCTTGAGACACTGTGGTAAGTTGGACGAGAAGACACCGCGCAACTTCCCGAACGCTGCCCAGCCGAGTCGGATTCGACGGTTGACCTCTTTCTCGAAATTGGCCCTACCCAACTGCTTCTATTGGTAGATCATAATCATGAACGAAAGACAATGTTTGATTTTTCATTACAAGCCAAATTTTCTTTAGATACTTTTTATAATCACAAAAAAAACCACTGCTCTTAAAAATACCTTAACACACTTATTGTACTACTATTACAGCCAATTACGGATTTACAATTTATTAACCTTACAAATAAATATATAATAATTCTCTCTCTCTCGCTCTTGCTCTCTTTTTTATTAACACGCTTTTATTAGCTTGGTATGTATGTATCTATGTATCAATGTATCAATGTAACGGAATCTTTGAACGTGATTTTCACCCACTTTAAAACGTTGGATTGATTGGAAACTTTGCACACTTATCAAGGACCGATGACAATGCAATAATTTAAACAGTTTGTCCCATTATCCTTACCATTAAAGCGTGTTTTTTAGTTTTTAGAACTACAATTTATTAAGAAATAAAATAAGCTGGCCCTGCGATCAACCAATTTTATCTAAACACTAGATTTTGCTTTTTATGCTAGCAAAAAGGAGGCTGTATCGCGTAAACGGGCATCGCTGCAAACTTAAAATTTAGATCTACTAATACAACTGAACTACAAACTATGTATCTCAGCCTCTCAGGGTATACAGGCAGTTCTGAAACAAAGCACAATACACGTAGGACATTGCTCAACATTCGTTTGCTACCATCTATTGTTTACGCTCTTAGTTCTTTTATACAGGGTGATATAAAAATCACTAGCTTGCTTTCGTCAATGACTCTGTCTGTGTAGGAGTTGTAATGTTTCCTGTTGCTCAATATTCCTCTTGAATCATTTATTGATAATAGTATTTTTGTTTTGTAAGTCATTAAACTAGAACTCTAGAAAATCTAGTTTGGCATTAGGTGCCATGAATTGCAACCCGTTAGTAGCAGTATTCGAAGAGTTTGTCCTATAAACAAGCCTTACGAATACTACTATTAAGAAAGCATCTTTTCTTTAGCGAAAAAAGGGCTTTGACATTTTATCTAAGACAACGATTGTCAAAAAGTCCATGTATGGGAATGACAAGGGCTTCCAAAATGTTATATAGTTAATCTAAAATCTAATCCTAACGTTACTAACTAAAGAGAATCGTGATCACTAACAGAATGACTATTAAGTAACAAACCTTCAAGTCAACTACATATTTGAGATGCAAATCGTCAAAAATAAACATTTTTATTACACCAGCAAAAGGTGGAATACAAAGACAATTTAATGAGCTAGCTCAAACCTCATCTGTTTTATTACCTACATACACAACAGCACTTTAAGTTACCCGATTAAGAAACTTGGAACTTGACATTAAAATTATGACCTATAGCAGTATAGAATTTTAATGTTCAAGACCAACCTTGAATGAAATTACTAGTCTAATGAGAAAATAGTACAGTCGACAAGAAGGTTTGGTATGCAGACAAAAATAATCCTCTTATACCAAGGTCATTCACATCATTATCAGCTGAAAGACATAGGTACTCCAAGCACCGTGCATCGCATATTTGGCTATCCGGAGCTTTGACTCGTATACACACTCGGAAATCTATAGATTTGACTGCTCATAACAATCACAACATGAATTTAAAAGGCGTTATACTTAACTTCCTGAACACATATCTATTATGTTGACTGTACCAAAATACAAGAGCTAAATTACTTCCAATGAATTCTAGACTAAGTTGTTGACCCCGACAATTGTCACTCGAAGCCTTAACTTGAATCGAAGTGACAGCTACTCAAGTTCGCCTTGCATTTGGCAATCAGACAACTTGTTGCATCATTAGTACTTGATAAAATCTGAGTGAGAGTAGAAAGTGTTAAAAATGAAGTGAAGTGTGAATTATAACTGGATTAGACAACTGACTATTGACTGTGGTGATTTTGGAGTTGTCAGGAGTAATCGATGATATTGTGTTAATTTTTAGGTGTAAAATACGATACTAAAATTGTGTACGTGAGTTAATTTTCTTGAGCAAAGTACTAAATTTTTACACGACTGACAAAGATGAGTAATGTGTTTATCAGTCTATGTAAGTATGAATGTTTGTTCCTATGTGGCTTTCTAGAGACCAAACGTGTTGACCGATTTTGATGAATCTTACGTCAATCGATTCGTCTTAACCTTGCGATTGTCACTGGCTACATTTAAATTGGAAAATAGAATAGTGGAAGTCCAATTTGTTTTTTCGTCCATACCCATCTTGTGTGGTATTAAAATGAAGGGTATAATAATATTTAAATGTATCCATTCGAAAAAAAAAATGTTCACCAATGTTATCTGGTTTTGGTCAGCCAGCTCGCGAATATGTATCCTCCGACTGCACAGCATGATTTTCTTATCGTTTACGTTATTTTGTTTCGCTTCTTAAGCAGCAGGTTTTCAATTTTTTGAATTAATCAAGAGTTATAGTGGCCCATACAGTTACTTAATTCTGGAGGTCATAAAATACTGATATTCAAAACAGTTTCATTTAGTTGGACTGGAAGCCAACCTGACATCATAGTCCATACTATTCGACCGTTACCGGGATTCGAAGCATTATTTGTGACAACAGCAAAATTTTGTTAATAAACCAATGTTCGTAGAGACAAGTCCTAAAAGAACATTAACGAATGAGACGAAGCGGAGGTAGATCATTCGAGAAGAACAAGAAAGACTGAAGGTGTAATTGTAGCCGACTGCAGGCAACATGTCGCCGCGACAGTACTGGTTTCTACCTATGTATTTCTAGGCAAAAACTGTTGACAGAATCACGCCTTTGAACTACATAGACTGACCTCACATTCATTCTAGAACATTGCAAAGATAACAGGTTCGAAATAAAAGTAATTGATGCAATTTTGCTAATTTTTAGGGTCCCATACCTCGAAATAAAAAACGGAACCCTTATAGGATCACTTTGTTGTCCGTCCGTCTGTCAGTCAAGATCCTTTTTCTTAGGACCGCGTGGAGGTATCAAGCTGAAATTTATATCAAATACTCAAGTCTACAGTTTCTTAAAGCTGTGGAAAAAAAAACAAACTTTTAAGCCAACGCAAACAAAAGATACAGCCGTTTATGCCGCAAATTTACGCAAATTTTCGACACTCGCAAGCGTATCAAAACCTACTTCCAGTGAACTCAGAATCTAGAAATTTCGTACGATGCAACGTCTTATAGCACAGATAAAGGAAAAATTGCGAAAACCATAAATTTTTAGTTAGATCATATAATTTCTTTTTTTTTATAATTTTAAACTTACTACCCCTTTCCTCATGAACGCGTAGAGGTATTAAATTGAAATTCATATCAAATACTCAGGTCTATAATACCTTTAAGCTGGTGTTTTTACGGAACCCTCGGTGTGCGAGATCGACTCGCACTTGGCCGGTTTTATCTCATGTAAAGCTCTGACATCATACTTCAAAGCCAATGAAATTACGAGATTGACATTGACTTACATAACTTCAAGTAGGCACTTATACGAGTATAAAGAAGAAATATTTGCTCTACTTTTCAATGAGTCATCGATAAAAGTACAACGAAATCAAAAATATTGCAATCATCGTTCCTTGGCAAGATTTTTCTGGGTTCAGGGGGGTGACCATAAGCTCTTAGAGCGGTATCAATTTCATATCGAGTAAGTGACAGATGTATACAAGCCAGATACATCTGTCCCTTATTCGATCTTAAATTGATACCGCTCTAAGAGCTTATGTTCACCCCCCTATTACCATAACGACTGACAAAGATCACCCAACGAATGAATGGTGACTCATCCACAGACCGACCTCGGCAAGGTTTGCCTAACCTATTACTTAGCCACGAGTTCATACTATACACTATTAGGTACCTATATTTATTGTGTAAATAAAATATATCGGTCAATTCATTACTTTAATGTTACCAAACCAAAAAAAGTTTCGAAATGAGTTCAGATACATTTTAGGTCTTAACAAGCTGACATGTCATTACTTTTAAAATATAATTACTAAGTTACAAAACATTATGTATAGGTACTGGTAGGCAGTATTTATTAGTTTTAGTGTTGATGAAGAAATCAATAATAAAACATTTGTATTTGGTTATTCGGTGTTAGAAACAAATACACTACACTCGCCATCTGTGGAGTGTATCTCAATCGTGATTTTGTTTGATTAGGTATATGAGTTATGACCTCTCAAAACTGATCATTAGTCAAAGTTCAAACCATTTCTCAAAATATATGATTATTACGTCACGGTTAACTTCTAGTCTAACCAGAATCCAAATGCAGTTGAATTATATATGTAAGGTTTCTGCAGCCTAATAACTGCGGAATTTTGGTTATTTGAACCGATTGTCAAAGTATGCTTTCATTACTTTTGGCAACCGTGACCACCAGATTAAACTATTTAAAGTCTGACCACACCTAGATCTGCGTTTTAGCTATTTACCCACGAACCGTGTGTTGTCCTAATTAGTGCAGAGCTTACGAATTTCATAGATCATGAATGTTGTTAATTCAGAAACTACTATTTCAGAAAAAAACAATAGTATTTGTAGAACTAATTAGATACAATTTCATAATTAATCTGCCTTCCGTTTTCCAACTTATTTTAAGACAAAGCATTTTTTTCGTATTCCATTTCTCAATGCTTACTTCCTATCCATTCTGTCACATCTTTTTATACGGACTTTGGCAGCCCTTGTGCTTTATCGTGTTCATTAAATGCTTCATTCCATTATTATAGCTTGCACTACTTAACAAAATAACCTACGAGCACAGTTCGTGACTTACGTTTCGAAAACTGTTTGAGTTTCCATGCCCTTGCATCATATGTAATGTGTATTAGGCAAATCAACTGGAGCATCGAGTATTGAGGTGAAAGGAAGATGAAGTCGCAATCCATCACAAAGGTGCAAAGCAGAACAATCAATTTGCTTATCCTTTTAAGGGCTCCATACCCGAAGGATCTAAATGGAACCCTATTTCTGTCACTCACTTGTTCGTCTGTCACACAATTTTGTTCCGGACAATTTTTTTTTTTCCTTTTGAACTATGAACTTGCAATTTGTTTATAATGTTTATTAATACGTATATAATTTCACTAACCAACATATTCTATATATAGTACGGAACACTAAATGTGCAAAACCGACACGCACTTGGCTCTTTTTTTGAAACTAAGTTCCAGTCTATCAGGATACAGCAGAACACCACTATTGAACATGGAAAGTAGAGGGTACAGAACGAAACAGTAAGGCAAGAAACTACGTTTAGGGGACATGACCGAACAAACTATGGATTCAGTATGTGAAAGATAGATAGATAGAAAGTATGTGGTTATTGACATGGTGACTAATAGAGGTATTTGGAAGAAGAAAACATGTTGTGCCCATCCCAAAAATCTAGAATAGAATAATGATTTATTTGCACATAAAGTAATGAAGTAAAAGGAAAGAACAACAAGAACAGAACAGGAATAAGAACAAAAGAAAGATGTCGATGAGAGGAAGATTGTTGTATTTGACATGATTACCGGGTTTGACAAGTGAACCCGTAACACTGACAAGAGTGTGTTTAGTCAGGATGCTACATTTAGCAAATTCAAAACAAATAATAAAGGAGATGGTCAAAAATGTTTGGACAGAAAACCTAGAAATTGATTGCTTATAACAAGCGTAATTAACCTACCTAAGTCGCAGACTCCAAGGGGTATCGGAGCTAGAGGCTGACAACTTTGTCAAAATCATTATCTACTGAGGATTTTCTTAACTTTAGTACCAAAACCAGAGGTGTGGTTGACCGTTCTAATCATTTTAATTGGATGTTATTTATTAATTTCAACATAAAAGAAGGCAGCTCTTTCTTTGCTACAATATCGTTATGCAAAGAAGAATCGGTGTCCGGTAAATAAAGGACATTAGAAGAAAATCCATGTAGTATCCATCCAGTAAAGAATCCTTTACTCCTCTATATAAGGTCCAGATTTACAATAAACTTTTTGAAGGTTAAGTTTGGCAAAACTTTTCTACGCGTTTATTAATCAGTTTGTTAGATAACTTATTCAGTAATTACCTACTCTAATGATAAGGAAACCTAAAAATACTGTCTACGTAATCCGTTATACAGAAGTATAATAGCTATTGGCATAATGTTTATTAACATAACAATTATTAGTTGTAATGAGAATCGGAAATCAATACATAAGACTTTTAATAACACTAATTAAAACCAGGAATGTTAACACGTAAATGAAGTTAACACAATTCGTAATTGTTTATCAATTATGTAATTTGGAAGGGCGAACGTAAATATAGATATCCGAGTCTTAACTCACAACGTGAAAAGTAGGTTTACATAATAATGTTAAAAACATGTCTGAATGTATGTTACGTTTTTGCGCCTAAACAACTGAAGCAATTTTGATGAATTTTGGTGTAGAGATAGATTGGACCTTGGAGAAGGACATAGGATAGTTCTAACTTCGGGTAGTACATTCCCTAAGGAAAAAAATTGACATTCATGCGGGCGAAGCCGCTGGCAGAAACTAGGTAGTTTATTATATGCACTGAAAATTTATAAGATACAAATCCAGAAACTGACCGATTAGTGAATAAAAGGCTGTTGCTACAGCTAAGTGTGTTTCATTGAGAGGGTCAAACGAAGGCAAGAAATAATAGATGATTTAAGAAATATAATTTGTAAAAATAAAGCACAGTATGTTTTGAAAATATTCATTAATGAAATCACGTTATCTTAACAAACTGCAAGAATGCTTAAGCAAAATTTAATAAAACTGCCGATGAAATAGGTACACCAATAAGCTTTCAACATCAACGGTACCGAACAGATTTGGAAATTGTATTCAAAGTTATATTGATTGTTATACATTTCAATTGTATGTAAGACCAGTCGAACGTAGGAAACCAAAACTAAATACGTAACTATGACTAACAAACAAGACAAGAGTTCCAGTTAAACACAAAACTATTGCAAGACTGTATGACAAACCTCTGACGTCATTATACAATATAATGTGGAAATCCCTTCCTTTCAAAACTGGAGCCTAGACAACGCTAGATAGGATGGGTGAAGATGGCAACGGTGCCCTGGATTGCTTTGTCAAGGTTTAGCAAAATGAAGCACAACGTAGAGATAAATGGAAGGAATGCAGGCAAACCTTTGCCCAGAAGCAAATAGATAGTGGTCAAACGCGAGACTATAAAAAAAAGCAGATTCCCACCAACATAACAACTAAATATGAAATGCCCTAAACAAAAGCAGGAAAGAACTATGAAATTCCTTTTCCCTGAAACAGAAAGTTGCAACAAATCTAGGCAACACAACTATAACTTGTATGTTTCAGATTCCAAAGAAATGTTCTAGAAGTTGCATACATTGCAAAACCTAAACGCTACGTTAAAATTGTCGAAATCAGTAAAAGCTTGATCAACTATCAAAGCTGAATCGAGTACAACCAAGTGGAACATGAAGTTAACCGGGAACAAGTCCTTTCGAAATTCACGTCATACAAAAAAGAGCGAATTAAATAATTCAATATCATAACTGAACTCATTAATGGAATTCTTAATATGGGCAAAGACCGCTATAATCAACGGTAACTTTAGTGTGACAGAAATATTCAATTCATTGACTAAAATGGTGTCAACTATGCGTACTGTATACAATGTCAAATTGACATAATTGTATAGCACACTACACACGAATACTGCTTAATTTAATTATAACAGAAATGGCCACAAATGGGTCACGTAGAAATGGTATATCGAAACTCAACTATGGAAACTGCATGAAAAGTTGCTATATATGGAAAAAAAGTCCAATGTGGAGATCCTGCAAAGGTTTCAAAACAAGGTGCTGAAAACCGTATCAAATGCTCCATGGTTTACCAAAATAACTGAATTATATGACTACCTCAAAATTTACACCCATAAAAGAAGAGATTGAGCACAGAACAACAAAAAACCACGTCAATAGTCTGGCTTCTTTACTGACCGACCCACTAGAACACCGTCGACTGAAAAGACAGCACACATGGGACATACTCTGATATAGCCGAGTAAGGGAAAAAAAGTGCATATATGGCACATTATATAGGTACTTAGGTTCAATTGAATTATAACAGAAATGACCACATATGGGCCATGTCAAAATAATAACTTAACTAGACTATCTATGCATACCGCATACAATGTCAAACTGGCCATATATAGTACACTATATACGAAGACTACTCAATTGAATTATAACAGAAATGGACACAAAGGAGCCACGATAAATTGTGAACTGTCACTAAACGTTTAATAAGTGTAACTGATTCATTATTCACCTTTGTCGGTCTTGTTCCGATTGAGTCATAGGACTGCTCTTGCGAAACTATGTACTAGCTAGTCGATTGTAAGACTACCATTGACTGTTTGTAGGTACCATTTCAAAAGGGCTAAATTCTACATAATGCCCACACAAGTTACGTAAAATAAACACAGATGACAGACATGTAAATATTACGCGAGACTAATCGTAAACGAGTTCATTAAACTCTAAAAGGAAATAGAAGGTGATATATGTGTTAACGATGACGGAAAAAGCTTTTACTAAGTCACATAACTAAAGTATATGCGACAACTTTTCCATTGGATTATTAGGATTGTTTGAATGAATTACAAAAAAATGCAGATGTAAATGTATTATGACACTACGAAAAGAATTTGGGACTTTATAGACAATCATTCGTATTTAAAGTAAAGTTCAATCTCTTAGTAAACTCGTAAATAAAGTCAAATCACCCAATTTCTCAATCGAATTCCCGATAGTAACACACCTCGCTAACAATATCAAGTTAACGAACACTAACTTAATTTAAACTTACTACAAAAAAGTAAAGAAAAAATAACACTTACCCAACCCGCACACAAACCCAGCGACAAGAAATAAACTTTTCATTTTATTTTTTATTAAATTTATTTGAGGTAGAAAAATATAAATAGAATTAAACTGTTCGTACGTGCGTTTCCTTTCGAAGGTTGCTCTGTATTGCGAGCCCGGAGTATTGTGACCGGCGCAAGCGCAAGCTCACTACACCTCGCACGACCGAAATGAACGCGATGAAAGTGAATGAAAGTTTGAAAAAAAAAGACAGTGACTGATGGAGCTTGCATGCACATGAGATGTAATTTTAGAATCAATGTTTGTTTCTGTCTCTGTATGTGCACAGCAGTGTAGTATGTAATTAATCTTTATGTATATTACTTGTCATTACATTTATTAGTTTTGTTATTGAATATAGGAAATCAATTACTTTGTCTGTTTTGACAGGTTATTAGAAGAGGAGCGTAATTTACTATCGACTAATTTTGAGTATGGGGAAATGATTGATATGGATAAGTACATTTTGATATCAACGCCTTGTTATTGCATATTGCGTGTGACCCAGTGAATTGACGTGATCTTAATTAAAGTGTACAATTTCCCATAATAATACTCTCCGTCAATTTCTTAATTTTCTAAATTTAGACGCACCGATGCCTATGAACAAGAAAGATGTTTGATATTTTTTTCTCCGGGTATCCGTTAAATGTGATATGATATGGAACAGTTATTTGGTTGATATCAATATGTTTAATAATGTATATCTCTATTTTATATCCTTATTGTGCAAAAATACAAATATGCCAATAATTTGAAACCCTAGACTCCACGACACAGGTTTTGTTCTGAAGAAGGTTAAAAAAGCTGGTTGGATTTGTAGATAGTTTTCCTGCCAGTTGTATGGTTTTTTCGTGAAATACTAAAGAAACCCGTTCCCAATGCTTGTCCGACAATAACCTAGTACATTGACAAAATCATGCTCGCACCCTTATCTAGTGCACGCCCTCTAATGACAGTGAGTGTATCAAGTCGCCAAGAAAAGTCACGATACTTACCTATAATAGTACCTACCTATATGCATAATATATACATGTAGGTATGTATGTATAGCCGCATTGTCGAGGTCCAAAGACGATAGCCTCCAAAATGTTCACGTCACGGCCAATTTCATGGAATTTAATGCTGTTCGGTTCAATCAATTGGTACCTTAATATTATGCATTTAATATGATGGCCGTCGTATCCTGCTTTTTGGAATGGGTACTTAATTTTTATAGGGAGCATCGTTTCGCTGTCGACTTGTATTTTAATGAAGATGGAGTTGTTAATGTGCGTTAAATTATGAATGCTTTTGCGGGATCCAAAGCAGTCTGCCCGAAAAAGCACTTGGGACGATTCACACAATCCGCAAGGTAGGACTTTGGTCGTGTATAAATTTGAATAAGATCCTGGCTCAAGCAACTAAAGGAACACGGGTGGGTTTTAATCAGTAAAAGTCTGACACACCCTCCCGCCTCACCCGGAGCGGGAGAATTCATTTGATGAAAACCCAAACCAAAACAAAAAAATGCTATCCCCGATACCAATTTAAAACTTTCTGTCCAAAAAAATCAAAGCAAAAATAACAATCCTTCTTATTCAATCCTTTTTATTCAACAATTCTTCTCAGGTTAGTTATTTTTATCCTAGATTTAGAAATTCAATTGTATTTGGTTACAGTACTTATAGAAAATTATGCGTATATTTAGCGATCAATCTAAAAGTATCAAATCAAATATTTTTATCGGTATAGGTTATACAGTCAAATGTTAGATAAATCACAGTTCCACAATAAGACGGCGCAACCTGTCACATAGCTCGTGCCACAATTGATTTACTGAAGGAAACGTTTGGTAGCCACATTGTTTCACGTTCCGGAGGCCTCCAAGATCGTGTGCTTTAACGCCGCTAGACTATTTTCTGTGGGGATATGTGAAGTCGCTAGTCTACGCCGATAAGCCCGAAACGATCGACCACTTGGAGGACAACATTCGCCGCGTTATTGTCGATATACGGTCACAAATGTTGGAAAAAGTGATTGAAAATTGGACCGATAGGGAAATAATATCTTTTGAATGTAGTCAATTTCATGTCAATTTTAAAAATTCATCCTTGTTTTACTCCATTTCAAAGTTCTATACCTCTAAAAAAAGACCCTATAGCTAGGTTTAATTATTAGAAAACGTTGTTTTCTCTATTTTCACCCAGGTACTAAAACTCAAATATGTTAAATTAATTGTAAGCGGAATTCCGTCACTATTTTAATACGAAATCTTAATAGCTACATCTACTTTAATAATATAGTGACAGGGCCAAAAAGGAATGTTAATTTTTATTATTAACTTGTAGGCACTTGAAGGTTGTTCAGACCGTTTAAATACTTGTATACTTCGATTTTATTGATTATTGGCAGTATTTAACACTACCATTTATGTCTTCCGATGCATTAAAGACTACACTTACTGAATTAAGTTAAAGAGACACGGTTAACTTTATTTAAACTTGTTTTATTTTTAACCAACTCCCAAAAAGGAGGAGGTTCTCAATTCGGATGTTTCTATTTTTTTATTTATGTTCGGACATAACTCCGTCATATATAAACTGATTTGCAAAATTCTTTTTTTGTTCGAAAGAGGTTTATTCCGAAATGGTCCCATTTAAATTTGTTATAGATCTGATGAATAACTTAGGAGATATAACTCTTAAATAAATTACAGCAAATCTCTCGGGTTTAGTAGTCCCGAGAAATTTTCCGTTATTTATTGAAGAGTTCTGTTGTATATCTTCGAAGTTCTTCATCAGATCTTCACCAAATTAAAATGGGACCAATTTCGAAACATACTCTTTACAAAAAAAAAAATTTCGGTCCACAATTGACGTAGATATCGGTGAACATACAAAAAAAACTTAAACATACAATAAGTTGAACATAGAAACTCTCCTTTTTCGAAAGTCAGTTAAAAACTAGTAGTTAATGGAACAGCACCTTAAAGCACAAACTACCTGGAAGGTCCAGTTCTGCTTTCCACCTTATGAAAAACCATGTGCAATTTTTCCATAACTACCTGCTCTTCTGCCTACCCTGCAGGGACGTAATTTCAACGATCTTATCTTATCTTATGGAGGGGCCGAGAAATACCTCGGACACTTCGACCCATTGGGATCTTTTGTGGTCCCCTAGATAGCTTACTCCTCCTCCTTCTCGTTGAAAACTGTTTTCATGAGTTTTACAACGAGAAGGAAGGAAATTTCAACGATAGTAAACTTTCATCTGAGACATTACCATAGTACTCTACTTTAATTAACATAATAGACTACTTTCAAATACTTTCGTTTTGTTAGACAACTTGGGTTTACAACTATGCGGAGACCTTGTTGGTTGTAGCAAAAAAATGCGTAGATTTTCAAGGATTGTAGGTTCAGAATTAACATTCTTTGGCAGTCCATTCACTGGTATAAACTTTGAATTGAATTAAAACGTCCGGGTAAGATTCAGTTCAAACTCGGATTCAATATTTCAGTATATCATGTTTCCACTGTAAAATGAAACTCCCTGTATTTTGAGAGGTCTGGCTCTTTTGATACAAGATTTGCTCCTACAATAATCAGGGCAGTACCGAGATTGTTTTGTACTAAGTGTGAAAATTATAAAACATATGTTTTGGAAATACATGTACCTGCTACTATCGCAGTCAGGTAAAAATATTATTATTTTAGTTCTTTATCTCCAATTACGGGTAGTCAAATGCCCAGAATGTCTTCTAAAATTCTATTACCAAGATATAGCGTGTCCTCCCTATCGTCGCCTATTTCCGCCTCCAATATTGGACCAATTTAAAAGATATTCCATAAATTGTAAGAGGAAGATATATACTGTGGCCCTATGTTTTCCTTTTTGAATACACATAATCTTTAGAAGCACTAGAACCCTCAAAAGATGCTCAAAATTGCGCTCTAGTGTACAAATTAGACAAGTGTAAATGAAAAAAGGAAAAGATAGGGGCACAGTATACATCTTCCTTGTTCAGTTTATGAAATATTTTTCCAGTATTGGAGGAGGAAATAGGCTAGAGCCAAACCTCGAATTATGACTTTTTACTTAGGAAATTCATTCGGAGGTCTGCGACCGCATTTCCTCTTAATGGGTTATGTAGGTCAGATAGGGAGTCGGTCCCTGTAATACTGGATTTCAGCTGAATCCAGGTAGACTAGAGTCCGATGCAAACATAGTGGGAATGGCTAGAAGATCTGCATCTTCTTTCGTGTAAAATTTTAGCCTCAACCATTCAGATTTTGTCCGACCAGTATGTAGCTACTCAGACAGCTCTGTCATTTGCTACGTTCAAATCCCGTAAGGTACAGGTGGTTGGGCATGAAGGGCAGACAAGGAGGTGAACCATATCTTGCGAAGAGGCCCCACACTGGCACTGTGTTTTGGATGGGTCTATGATACTCCATTTCGCCAGGTTGTTTTACAGCGGCCAACCTGGGTCCGCAATCGGTTTAGGGATTGGTTTGAGATTGGCCACTGCTGTTCGTTGCCAGGGGGCATTTTCTCTGCCGGAGTGATGAAGTGTGGAGGAGTAGGGACACACCCTATACATGTTGCCATAATTCACATCTCTCGTCAGTTGCTAGGTAGATGACACTATATTAACATTTCATGAAGAATTAGAAAGAAAGAAAAAAGCTGCTAAAAGGTTAACTAAGATTACCAATATTGGTGCAAGTTAAAGGCAATTAAGACCCGTATTCCAGATGCTCATACTCAACTCAAACTCAAAATTGGCCACAGCTACCAATAAACTGCCAACCAATCACAACTGTCGAGTTTGGCATACGATTCTTCAACTTGAAATATGTGAACTCAATAGAGCAAGATTCCAGACGTTGCTGAATTATTTTTATATAAAATGTGTGGTAGGTATAAGGTCCAAATAAGCAAGTACGAGTACGTTCCAAGTACATGCTAACACTACTCAATTCCATTGATTTTGTATTAAAAGACGTCTAGGATCTTGGACTTGAGCACGTTAATGTCAAAAAAACAAGCCAACTAATCATAACTGTCCATTTCCAGTTTGAAATGAGTTGAGCATGAGCATTTGGAATACCGCCCTTAGTCATGCGCTGTCTTTGTAATTAAATTTATTACATAAGTTGATCAGTGAAAGTGAGTGCTTGAATAACGAATCCATTACTTGATGCTATAATATGCCCTAAGGACTAAAAGTAGATGCCTTTGTTGCTCGTCTAGTTATTGATAATAATATTGATATGTGCATGAAATGGCAATTACTATTAAGTCGGAAATTACTTCGACTTGAACAGATATATCAGTCTCATAAAACGAGTTAAATTTGTCCAAAAACGTATTATTTTACCTTCAAAGAATATTTTGTCTATCGTCCATCTAATCTAACTTAATATTAAAAAACCGGTGAACTGCGAGTCTGACTCGCACATAGAGGGTTCCGTATAAACAGCCACATTCACCAAAATAAATAGGTAATATTACTAACGTTCATAAACAATGAAAGCACCAAATATTGCTCTAACGAAGGGACAAAATTAACTTTGCCGTTTGAAAATTGTTGTTCCCATACATCAAAATACTTTTTTTTTTACTTTTCCAAGGACATACACATTTTTTCAGCTGGTCGACTATTACTCATAAACTTATAAAGCCTACTTAGCTGAGATAAATTTCCTTTTAATTTCGTTGTACATTATTACTGCCTTGAATTGTTTCACATGTCTAAAAGCAACCATTTAGCTGGCAGGGGGCACTTGACTCGAACAAAAAATTGCAATATAAAGCCTGATTTTACGCAAACGGATCCTTGTCTTTAATAAAAAGATAAGTTTCGTTTAGATTAGTTTTTGAATGGCATATCCAACCATATCCCACACTATGGATAGACGAGAAGAAAAAAACATCCCCACTTTACGTGTACAGAAGGTAAAGTTTTATTTTTCGTTATTTGGTTTTACCACTTTCTCGGCGTGATTAATATGTATAGCCATGCCAAATTATAGCTTCCCAGTACTAAGAGTCTCTGAGCTAAGCTGCGAACAAACGGAAACTATAAGGGTAGAAACCCCTTGTTGACTACGGAACCCTAAAAAACAAGTAAAGTTGTTATATGATTGTAAAACGTAATCTCTGCAAATACTAGTCCGAACACGAGAATTGTTTCTCTGATAGAACGCTAAAAATTATTGCCAATTTTCATAGGATCTATATCATATGCAAACTTAAAACATATTTATATTAAATCAAGCTGACAAAGGCGCAGACAAAATTGTAGACAAAGCTACTAAGATACCTAATATACATATGTATGTATATAGCAATATTACTGAAGAATACAATGGGCATATATAGGCCTATGTACAGCAGTGGGCGTATTTCGGCTTAACTGATGAAGAATACATTTCAAATCATCAATGATACAATAGTATAATAATCCTCTGACTTTTGACATAACATGACAACTAAATCACGTCAAAGTCATTTCAAAACTGTCCCCTGCCAATACCGATACAATTAAACTGATAAGCCAATATTAGGCAATATTAGCACATTTATAGTTGGGTAACAGCCTAGCGGCATGCCTGGCGAACTGGTCTTAGGCATTGTGAACTAGAGGCAGGGACCTAGCGTTGCGTGTGCATATTCACGATCGCGACTAAGGTATTGTTCACACTGTTGATTAGTACGATAATTTAATGTATTATTTTTGAAGTGAAAACTTTTTGCAGCGATTGTTAGCAGGGGCGAAGCTGATGAGTTCGCGTCAGCGACCTACTAATGCGACATAGAATTAAGTTCTCACTGCTGTCGGTAGTCCCCATGATATTCTATTTTTAAATCATGGCAGTTTCACACAGCATTTTGTTGTAAACCACAGAGCTGGGAATCGCCGCACTTCTCTTAGCATCTAGAGACAACATCGACAGCTTATAAAATTCGTGACGCCGAAACTACTTTGAACGCATATCTTATGTCAGAGATATAATTCTTAGCCTCCGTCATTTAATGGCATACGCAGACCGGGACGGCATGGCAAGGGATTTTAATTTTTACTAATGGACATTCAGACTTATCGACATAGAAATACGACCTAAATTGCTATGCTTTAAAATGATGCCGTGGCCACGGGCTCCCGCGGCGGGATGCCGTGGCGTACTGCTCTAGGCAACGGCATGCCAAGGATTCCGAAGCTCGTTTTGACATACCGCGGAGAGGCGGCGGGGGTAGAGAAGCGGGAAAAAAATATAAATTTGGTTGAAGCCTATAATTATTTATATAATATGTCATCAAGTAATTATGTGAACACACAAATGAAGAACAATGCGTGGAATAGAATTGGTAGAAAAAATAGAATCGAGGCATGCTTTGTCGTGCCACGGCATGCCACGGCGTGCCGCGGTATCTTAGCGGCTAATGTGCGCAGACTGACGGTAAAATCCGTTGCCATGCCGTCCCGGTCTGCGTAGGCCTTAAATCGTAGTACGAATCTAACGGTGTCACCGTTAGATTCGTACTACGATTTATTGAAACGCTTGGTTTTTATTGAAAGTGTTGAAAATGCTGATTCGAGCAACGACTGCCGCGGCTTGCCTACTCTGTGGTAAAAACACGTGTGAAATGTTAGTTTTTGAGATTCCAAATATTTTACTGGTAAATATATCTTACAAGATAGCAAAGTTAACGCTTGATCAGAATGTGGACACATGAGTCGATTATCGTGACCACGACTGGGTATATCGACACGTTTTATGCACAGAAGTACCTTTGCTAGGAAGAATGTTGTAGATTACACTGTAATAGAACAAAGAAATGATAAAATATTGAGTGTTTTATTGCAAAGGTGAAGACTATAAATATACCAAAATAATATGATCATTTTAACAGAAAAGGCAGGCGAAAATGAAGCCTCTATTTTCAGAGCATGCTAGACTATTTTATTTTAAGTGATAAAATGGATAAAAAGACGGTTAAGCGTTCCTTTATTTGTTGATGCAACGTTATTCATTTATTTTCGATGAAATCAGATAGCTATTGTCTCGGGATCGAAGGACCCGTGCCCTTGGATTCATGTTCCCCGAACATTCTACTTTTCCTCATTTATTTACAAGTTGGTTTTGAGTTGCAGGAATATCGTGTGTGTCGTGTAATAGTCAATATTTTTGGATTGTGTTATATTTACAAATTCAAGGTAGATAAGGATACTGAGAACAAAGACAATAATAGCTATGGTTGCAATATTTTTAAGTATGTGAGAACCATGTTCCTATTTATCAAATTTAAATGAATGATTGTACCTATTAATGCTTTTAATACTTTATAGATACCTCTACGTAGTATAGTATGTAGTGCTATTCTAGGTGCATCGTCCTCACGTGTTCACGAATTAATGTATGTACTTATTTAAATATTGTAAAACACTATTTTTTAAAGAGTAAGTCTGGAGTTTCTTGTCCGGTTTTCTCCATAACAAGCTACTTTTCCGAATGGACGGTAGAATTAATTATTATTATTTGTACATTTTAATTTTAGACGCCACTTAATGGCCTAGTTGCCACTTAATGACATAAATATTTTTTAATTTTGAATATCAATCTAAACTCTCTCAAAACCAATTCTTGATTTTACAGTAAGAGTGACATTTTTATATCAACACACTGTGGGATTTTTTTCAATCAATGGATAGTCTTGGGATATTATGGAACAGGCCTTACCGGCGCCAACAAGCACGATGACTGGTTGTCAAGAACCTTGCATCACACGCATAGGTGAGACAATTTAACAATGTTGTAATCTAAAAGGTTGATGAAATAATAATAATAATCATTTACTGAACGTTACTGACTTTCCGTGTTAAAAGTCCATTAGGAATTGAGATCATCCAATTTACTGTTTTTGTCATTGATGCCTTATCTAGCAATCTGCACAAGTAAAAAAGTTAAATAAATAATCTTAGTCTTTTTTAGAAATAAATAATACTTAAAAAACACGATTTAATAGAAAACCAAGCTAAAAAATAATGTGCAATAAATTTAAATTAAGAATAGTATGATTAACTTAAAATGTATTTGTAAAAAAAAAAAAAAAAGTTTGGGGTGCAATTTTGCCTCTATGGCATCATCATCTGTCTAGCCTTTCTCCAATTATTGTTGGGGTCGGCTTCCAGTCTTACTGGATTCAGCTGAGTACCAGTGTTTTACATGGAGCGACTGCCTATCTGACCTCCACAACCCAGTAACTGTGTAACACGATACCCCTTGGCAAGACTGGTGTCAGATCTCAAGCTTCTGACTACCCGTAACGACTGTCAAAGATCTTCAAATGACAGCCGGGACCAACGGCTTAACGTGCTTTCCAAGGCACGGAGGAAACTCGGTATGTTGAAATGGTCACCCATCCACGGACCGACCTCGTCAAGCGTTGCTTAACCTTGAAGATCGACCCGTGCGGCTTTTATTATTTAGCCACGAGCTCCTCTATGGTACAACAGTATATGGCATAGACTGTGACTATTCTAGGAACTAAATCGCTAGCAGAAAATCTCTGCACAAAAATATTCACTAGTGCATTACATATCAGAACTTACATGCAAGTACTAACATAAATATTAATCATCAAACTAGTTGAGTGTATGAAAGAATTTTAGTACAAACGCTAATTAGCCTCAATTACCTAGTTTAGTGCGTTTTCACAGTCGACAACATTGAACTGATTTCTAAATTGTGTTTCATAATTGGAAAGTTCGACCTTTGAGGGTGCCGTTGAAGTGTTTATACAATGGATTACGGTAGGCCTAGTCTAAGTTTATGGGGGTTTGACACGCTCTGAATCTAACTGAAAATGCTATGGTGTAACTAGTTAAATAAAAATATTATTATTCATAGCCTTCAACTGCACAGCATGATTTTTCTTGTTTACAGCTTTTTAGTTCGCTTCTTAAGCAGTCGGGTTTTTGATTTTTACACTAACTTTTTTTATTTATTACTTTTTAGTTATTTTTTTTCGAATATCTTTTAAACATATAAGTGGTACATATTTTTGTAACCACCTCTAAGAACCCTTTATTTTGATACCCCACTCGATGGGACTAAAAGAAAAAAAAAAATGAGACCCAATATCCACCATTTTTGTTTTTTTTTTAACGTCACTTATCTAAGAACACTCGGGCGGTGAAGACGTATCTAACGATGTCTTAATTATATAAATTCGTCTAGCGGTTTGCAAGATATGAGGACATAAAGAATATTAAATACAAGAGGCGTGCGAAAAAACATAACCCTTCTCTTGCAGTCGGGTAAAAACAATGGCTCTAAATCTGCCCTCTATGCTGATCTGGCATCTTCAATCGAGTCGACGCGCTAAATCCAAAAAAAAACTACGCTTTGAATAAACCCAATCGTCACTGTAATCCTGCTTCCTTCTAATATTATAAATGCGTTAATTTCGATGTATGGATGGATGTTTGCTCCACAATCACACCAGAACGGCTGAACGGATCTGAACAAAATTTGGCGCCGAGACAGAAATTATAGTCTGGAATAGCACATTTGTGCTACTGTTTTTTTTTGTGCCACCTGTTAAATTTACTGTTTTAGACAATTTTTACCTTTTCGTTGTGTGAACATTGTAGGCCTTCTATATTTCTATATGATTGTTAACATTTGTTAACTTTTATTTCGTTTTACGTTTTTTTTTTGTTTTTTTTTTTTATTTCTTACGACTTATTGTCGGGCCTACGTTGTCCCCCCATATCCAAATACTAATGCTGTAACATGGAAATATTGTAAAACCAAACCATTTTTAAAAGAGTAACCATGGAGTTTCTTGCCGGTTCTTCTACTAATGCTGTAACATGGAAATATTGTAAAACCAAACCATTTTTAAAAGAGTAACCATGGAGTTTCTTGCCGGTTCTTCTATTGATTTATTTACAATTATGCCGTTAAACTAGATATAATGATCCCTGGGGATAACAAAACACTTTTCAAGCGGGCGAAGACGCAAGCGCAAGTTAGTTGTAGAATATTTTATTGTAATCACGCAAGGACAAGTGATTGATGTAAAGTGTACTCCGAAGTATAGTAGTAAATCGCATAGAATAGAATAGAATAGAATAGAATATTTATTTGCTAGAAACATGGTATTTACAGAGGTGTTAATTTCATGATATTGCATAGTGCTACATGTCTCACCGTTTTAACGGCATGCAAATTCAAATTCCAATTTAATGAAATTCTTACATAAATTTTCAATTACATTATATTATTAATAATAAAATTTAATTAGTATTTCAATCATTATATATCTATATACTACACAATTCAATTTTTACCATATAATGAAATAAAACAATACATTTAACATATTACCACCTAACTTAAATAATTACTTAAGTCTGTATCTATCATGTATATATCATCGCAGCAATGTTGCCTGCTTGTCGGTCTTCTATAGACTATACTTCGGTGTGTGTGAGCTCAAGAACTCCACGACCTTATCTCAAAGGTCCCCTTCTACAATCGGACATCTAGAGGCATTGCAAGTTACCATCCTTACCTAGTTGCCATTCCACCAATCCACACCAAGCGCTTTCAAACATCCCTCATCATGCGCACAGCAAAACAGTGGCAATCACTGCCTGCGTCTGTGTTGCCGAATGCTTTCGACCCGAATCACTTCGAAGTTAGAGTGAACAGGCTTCTTCTGGGCAAGCTCACTCCATCGTTGACTTTGTCTCTGTCACGTCTGACCTAGACTAGAGTCAAGAGCAAACCCAACTCAAATAAAAAAACATAAAAAAAGAATTAATTAAAATAGCTGCAAATGCCAGTAATCATAATGACTTTGGTAGGTCAACTTTCGGCACCCTGAGTTCCGATCCTAAAACTACAAGCAAAACATAACTTTTTTTCAGATATCTGAACTAACAAGAAGAGCAATGAAATGATATAATAATAGTAAGCTCTTAATGTTACATATGCGTGTTGAAACACTGAACATCAATCATGTACATAATGAGAGTAATCCAAATACTTCCGACGTCCTTTCACTAAACTAAAGCACTTTATTGTGAGGTATATGCATCCATTTTTTTTATGTGATGCACTTAGTAATCACAAAACACATTCACATCACATCATCAGCCTATTAATGTTCCCACTGCTGGGACACAGGCCTCCTCTCTGTGAGAGGGAATGGGCCATAATTCACCACGCGGGCCCAGTGCGGGTTGGTGGATGTCACATGTCTTCGAATTTTTGGTTCTAGGACATGCCGGTTTCCTCACGATGTTTTCCTTCATCGTTTTGAGAGCAGTGGTGATGAAATAATTTACTTACTTAATTTACTTTGGCACTTAGTAATAAAACAGCACAAATTGGAATTTAAATTATTCAATATTTGTGAAGATTTTCAGCAGGGCAATGTCGTAAAACAGAATATTACGACTTATCTTTCGAAAAAACTTTTTATGAAACATTGTATTTATCTCACACCCTTCATCTGCCGAACTAGAAACTTTTTCAGTATTATGGAATATTTTGCTTAAGATTAGATAATTTATTAAGATGTTTTCTTAAAACATGTAAAGCAAATAAATATAAAATTATAACATAAACAAGACGAGGTCGGTCCGTGGATGGGTGACCATTTCGACATACCGAGTTTCCTCCGTGCCTCGGAAAGCACGTTAAGCCGTTGGTCTCAGCTGTCATTTGAAGATCTTTGACAGTCGTTACGGGTAGTCAGAAGCTTGAGATCTGACACCAGTCTTGCCACCGTGTTACCCAGTTACTGGGTTGTGGAGGTCAGATATGCAGTCGCTCCATGTAAAACACTGGAACTTAGCTGAATCCGCTAAGACTGCCGACCGCATAAACAAGACATTATTTAGCTCTACATTTATTTGGCCCTCTGAGTTCCGAATTTTACTTAAGTTTTGATTGAATTGGTCCCAGGCTACACTATACCCCCTTGTACAAAATTTTATTACGTCTTGACATACATTTAACATCACATTTACTGCTACCAAAATTCTATCAGAGAATTAATTGATAGACATTTTGTAAGCCTAAGTCAGCGCTAGGTCACAAGCGCAAGCGCAACGTAAAAATAACCAGCACATACTTACACAACATAGATATTGCTGCCTGTTGCGGCAAGCGATTTGCCACACTTGAACGATAAATAAATAAATAAGTAATAGCTGGTTTAAAAACAAAAAGTTCACATAACGATTTGGCACGCGCATTTGTTTTTCTCTCTCTTGTAATTCAGCGTTCGGTTAGCTAATAGTTTATTTTATTTCAGGCAGTTTACTTTTGTTTCATCGCCAGGCATATTTACATAATATCTACATATGCTCTAAACATCCATTTATATTTTAACAATTGATTTAGGGTTCCCAACGAATCTTCTCATCATCATTACACTTCTTCCCTTAGTTATCTCAATGTATTTGATGATGGTGCAGAAAAAGGCTGTGGGAATTCGATGGTTGGTTCGCACAGGACCGAAGAACGTGGCGACGCTTGGGGGCGGCTCATATCCAGAAGTGGACGTTTTTCGGCTAAGCCAATTTTGCTGCAGTTCAAAACATCATCATCATCTGCTTACCCGTGTCTCATGTTGGGGTCGGCGCAACACGTTTTCTTCTTCCATACCATCCTGTCTCCCGGCACGGCATCACTAACTCCCTTTCCTATCACTTCTCACACATTCCATCCATCTTTTCTTTGGCCGTTCCCTCCCTCTTCATCCATACACATTTATATTCATAACTCTTTTTTGGTGCAGTTCAAATAACATAGTTAATCATGGAACTTTCGTAGCTTTTTTATACGAAGTACAAAAGACGAGCTTCACAATCAGATCAAAATAAGCTCATTAGTAACAATACGGTTACTAAGGAGATATAATAAATCGTAATTAAGGGCCCTTCTCCACGCTCAACAAGTCTTCCGTTACAAAGGCATGCCAAAAAGTACAACTTAAGTTAGTACCCACTATAAATAGGCACGTAGGTAGGTACAGTTATCCGCTCATCACTGGTAACAAGTCTTGCACTCCGTAAATCACCCTTACTTAATGACATAAAGGCGATGTCAATGTCAAATTGTTTCTACTGTATGCGGTTGACTATACTGTCGGAGTTTCGAGACTCAACAAATAAAATATCGTTTGGTATTTTAAGTGAAACTGGAACTCTCATATATGGTGACAAGGGATTGTTTCCTGCAGCAATGAATATGGTTGAATGGTCATATTCAGATTAATGAGGTGATTTAGTTGTTAATCTTGTTCTTAATGGGTGATCTTAATCATGATGATAGTCTCCGTTTTATGTGTTAGGTGTGTAAGACAATTAAATGACTTGTAGATAATTTGTATTATTACATATGATGAAGATAAACGTTGAAAACATTTATCTTCATCATATCTAATAATACCTCCAGTTCATCTAATTTAATTCCCAAATATGTTGTAAATAATGTATCAATTATCATTATTATTTCTTACAATCCCTTTTTTGTCTGTTTCCCAGCAATGGGAATATTATTGGTTGATTTTGCATGTATGCAGTATTATAAAAAATGAGCAAATAGCATTTTTTTCTTTTTAAATCTAGAACTGTTGAATAAAGAATCATAGAATCTGATATATCAGAGATTTCGGCACTATTGATCTGTATTACAAAACCAATCACAACAAAAAAATAAAATAAAGACTTCATTGTACTCGTTAGTTTCAGAATCTAGATATCTATCTAAATTACATTACGCTTTAATTATAGTTTAGATACGGCCAGTTTAAATAAATCCGAATCGTGATTTTATCATTAAAATCTCATCATGACTGTACTCCTTTCTCAATACAATAAAAGGAATAATTTTGTGTTTGTGTATAATTATTAGGAATGATTGGGTTCCGTTTACCTGCCAAAATGAAAAATTAAATGAGGAATAACTTGAATGCTTGATTACGTTCAGAAAGCAGTTAGTATGTCGGAGAAACTTTTGCAGTCGGTTAAATAGATATTGTTGATCATAAAACTGCCCATTTTATGGACTTTGCCCTTCAGAAGTAGGCTGAAAGGCAAAAAATCAAGCCTAGTCAAATCGCATATTTTCGGCTATTTCAGTTTCGTGAATTCATTTCCCGTTCGAACCGTACAAAGTGTGCATTCCGTTGCCAATGAAAAGCAAGCTAAGGGTACACTAGTCGACAGCACGAACTATTTTGTGCGCGGAGTTAAAAGGCATTTTATATCAACCGACAACACGTGCGGAAGAGATAGATGCTGTGATGAGCAGTAGGAAGCTAGTTCGCGTACGAATACACACGTACTTTTGCATATTTGTAGCGAAATGGATAATGATTTAGGACGAAACCGAGCGCGCGCGAAATTTTATAAATAAACCTTTGGCAGTCTAGATATCACGAAAAAACTACTAAATTTTACTGATCAAAATAAAATTATTTGCATTGTTGAACTACTAATCTATCCCTGTATGGAGGCCGTTTTGCAATTTTCCGTCTTATTATGGTATTTATTTGCGCTCAAAAAATGCGTTAAAATTAGTGTCGAAATGTGGAACTTTCGACACTCATAACTTTCAAATATTTTCTTTTTTTGCTTCCATACAGGGCTAGATAATGATGAGACATATTGATATCACTTTTTATTTTGAACGTACATCGTCAAACAGTGGAATAATCCCTAGACTACGTTTGTATGGAAGAATTTTCGACTAGTGTAACCTTAAGCACAACAAGTTACATTTGATCCTCAAAATTACCGATCCATGATAGAACCGCCGGTATAACTAACTACTGACTTCGATAACACAGCCTGGCAAATTCATGTGTTATTCTGGAGGATACTACTGATACATAATGTTTTTTAAAGGTTTGTAGGGACCAGAACCAGACCCAGGGTTTACAGGACGAGCGCTTATGATATTAATCGTTACTCGTAGCAACTCTTCTGTTATATATGTGGCCTTCTTTGTACCAACTTACATTTACTTCTTTTTTGATTGTCATGTGGATCCTTTTTTGGATCCTGTGATGTCATCTATTATGTGAGTGTAAGAATAATAAATCCATTGAATTATAATGAATATAATTACTTATATGTATAGTACATAATATCTTCCATCCACATGAAGCTAAGTAAAACAGTTTTATTCTATTTCCACGGATCCCTAATCTGCAAGCCGTATTAACCAGAGGTCTTCCAGTTTACAAGGTGAGCGCTTTTGGAGGCCACTAAAAATAAAAAATATCTGAGTTTATATTGGAACATATTACTGAGGTTGTCGACCTTTGCAAACCACTTGCGTACTTAAGGATTTGAAAGGGAATTTTTAACATATTTTTTAACTAGCTATTGTCACGAGGGTTTTCAATTTTTTTGCACTTTTAAGAAAGGGTTTTTTAATCATTTGGAAGAACAATGTGGCAGATTCTTCTACCTAAAGCATAACATGCCTATTAACGTTTCCACTGCTGGGACACTTGACTCCTCTCTATGAGAGAGGACCGTAATCCACCACGCGGGCCCAGTGTTGGATGCTACCTTTATCTATAAAATATTATTTCGTATTTGTAATGAAACCCGCCGTTTGAATAAAACTTAATGAAATAGCTGAAACACTATTTAAATTTCACAGCTACTAGATGAATTAGTCATACTCTCTCTATCTTGGCTATTTTACAAGATTTTATTTAACTTGCATTGTACATACATAATTATGTACGTGTTTTCTGGTCAAATCTTGCGACTCAATTTTAAAGCAGATATTCGCAACCGATTAAGATGAAATTTTGCATACACGTTTAGTTTGGATGACAATGCATGGTTAGCTAAGTGATGTCATTCTAAATCCAATATGGCGGACGGCCCAAGATGGCGGACTAGTTATTTTCTATGCACTACCATGATATGGGTATCAAATGAAATGGTTTGCTGAGAAAAATACGAAAATTTAATGGTTAATTTTTATTTGTTTTATACAAGCTATGACAACAAAAATATCGAAAAAATCTTTTTGTTGAGATATAATTATAGAATCTTTTATAAGTATGGAATATCACCTCAAGGTGGGTTTACGATTTTACATATATACTTACAATCAGAATATACAATACTAGCCTCTGCCCGCGGCTTCGCACGCGTACAAACACGCACAAACTCCTATGTCCTTCCCAGGGTCTCAAACTATCTCCATGCCAAATTTCATCTAAATTAGTTCAGTAGATCCAGAGATTACACCCAACAACCTCACAAACTTTACCTCTTTACAATATTAATCTATACTTCTATACTAATAATATTATAAAGAGGAAATATTTTTTTGTTTGTTTGTACCGAATAGGCTCCGAAACTACTGGACCGATTTGAAAATTTATTTCACCAATAGAAAGCTACATTATTCCTGAGTGACATAGGCTATTTTTAATCCCGAAAATGGGTCCTGTGGGGTGGTCCACGGGAGCGAAGCCGCAAGCAACAGCTAGTAGTATAGAATTATAGATGAAATTAACTTGTGTAATTGTTATTGATAGCAATCAAACGAAAAGTGTAGAGAATACCACAAAGCAGCATCGAATTAATCATTAAAACGTACGATTAAGAATCATTACCGTAAAGCAATCGAACGCAGAAATACTCCCTATACAGCGTGTAGTATAGCAGGAGTCGTCAAATTGCTGATAGCCGATGCTTCTTCTTCTTCTTCTTTTCGTGTGAGGTGTGGCCACCTCTGGTGTCAGAGTTAATTAAGCCGCCTCTAGGAAACCCCACAGGCATCTGACTTGGCTATTTCAGACTTACATTAACTATATAAGTCCAGGTTTCCTCACGATGTTTTCCTTCACCGTTGCCTGTGATGTCCAAGATAAACTTAGAAAGTACATATGAACTTGAAAAGTCACATTGGTACTTGCCCGGATTTGAACCCACGACGTCAAGCACGACAGGCGAGGTCTTAGCCACTGGGCCACCACGACACTTTCCGATGCTTAGCCGATGCTAAAAAAACGAATAAGATGGCGTATGTAAAAACAAGAACCCTTTTACCCTGAAGGTAGTACATGACATATCACTGTTACTATTTACGACAAAACCTCTTATTATTCTTTACACATAACAGCTTTTACATAAACGCATTCACTTCGACGATAGTTAAAGGTCATGTAAATGTCAAATGAGAGTCAAATGCTATGCTCAGATGCACGCATGTCAAATGCCAACAACACTGTCTTCCTAGCATGTGGAAATAACGAGAATCATGTTTTTAATACCAATTATGGAAAATTTATGTACTGGAGTGTCTTAAAATTATCTGAAATGTTGTGTTTGACAGCTGCCAGTCTTCAATTTCGTTGAATAACGTGAGAGCGGGTCAAATGCCTTTAGAGAATCGATTCAACTGTTTTTCCGTAATAAGTGGTGGTATACTAAGTATTAGCTGCTTTAAGAGGCATAGCAGTAGTGTAGTACAAACTTTTGAGATCAAATATCACAAAGTTTAGACATTTTTTCAGCGTCTCAAGAAGATGAAAGCAAGCAGAACAAGACAAGACTCCCTAATTGATTTCAGTGTAGCTGTTCTTAATCGCCTGAATACCGATGAGGCTTTCCTTCCGTGAAACATTGTAATCAAGCTGCGATATCCCCAATTGTGAGTCCTAAGGACCACGCGTGGGTTTTAGCCAGTAAAAGTCTGAGTTATCCTCTCGCTTCACCCAGAGTGGGAGAAGTCATTGTATGAATTCCAGACGAATAAAAAAATGTGCCCTCCCCCCTGTTTGGAAAGGAGCAGGCTGTAATCCATCATATGATACCAGTATGGTTTTTACAGCGTTAAACCTAGAGCAAGTTGTCAAACTATCAACATTCCCTACGTCGTCACCTCGTTCAACTACAAGTAGGGTGGCCAATTCTCAGTACTCTTCGACATATTCTCATGCACATTGTCTCCTACTATTACATTATATTTCGTACGTGCAGTGAGAACTAATTTTTGAAAGCTCATTGTCTGTGACATAGTTACAAGTTAAACAGCACAAAGCGTTGGTGAGAGGATGTGACTAATTTTATAATTGTCTGACAATATGTTAGATGATGCATTACAATGAGACATTTTGTTTTACTTCTGACAGCATGAACTGTGTTCAGCTTTTGTTAATTATTGTGTCGGTGATATTGTGTAATGTATTCGCATGGACAGTAGGCCACCTTACTAATGTTGCAGTAATAGGAAAACAACGAAACACTGCCGACTCGGTATTCACGGAAAGCGATCGCGTGATGAGTTAGTCTCTTAGCTAAAGGATTGGTCAGATATAACAAGTTACAGGAAAACTGGCAAGATGAAAGGGAGGCTCCAATATGTCAATAAAAAAAAACTGGCCAAGTGCGAGTCGGACTCGCGTACGAAGGGTTCCGCACTATTATCGCAAAAAACGGCAAAAAAATCACGTTTGTTGTATGGGAGCCCCCCTTAATTTATTTTATTTTAATTTAATTATTTTTTGAAGTGAATATACAACTAAATATTCTGTGAATATTTCAAGCGTCTACCTGTTGCCGTTATTAATATCGAGCAAAAACGGCAAAAAAATCACGTTTGTTGTATGGGAGACCCCCTTAAATATTAATTTTAGTCTGTTTTTAGTATTTGTTGTTATAGCGGCAATAGAAATACATCATCTGTGAAAATTTCAACTGTCTAGCTATCACGGTTCATGAGATACAGCCTGGTGACAGACGGACAGACAGACAGACGGATCGTGAAGTCTCAGTAATAGGGTCCCGTTTTTACCCTTTGGGTACGGAACCCTAAAAATGTTTTGTTTTTAATGAAAATATTTAATTGATAATGTTAAGAACATGGTAAAGTATGATAAAATTGACAATATGATTATTTAGATACCAACAGATATTTTGTAATAATATGATTTTGAAGTGGAGTTTTTAATGTAAGTAATAACTGCAGTTTTCAGCGGTTCTGGTGTAGGTAGACCCGTCACAGTGATACGGATCGGTTATTTAGCAGATGGGTCCTCAGAATACTCAAATTTCTTTTTATATTTAAGACTTGCTGTTGCCCGCGGCTTCGCTCCCGTGGACCACCCCACAGAACCCGTTTTCGGGATAAAAATAGCCTTTGTCACTCAGGAATAATGTAGCTTTCTATTGGTGAAAGATTTTTTTTAAATTAGTCCAGTAGTTTCGGAGACTATTCGGTACAAACAAACCAACAAACAAACAAAAAAAAAGATCTTTCCTCTTTATATAGTATAGAAAGCTAAAATATAGCTCAATTTTTCTTTTCAAACTGATACTTTAAGAATTTTCAAAATATTTCACTACAAATCTAACAAAACTTGTCTGGAATGACCCTGACTAGTATTGACAGGATATTTAAATTTAGCACAAATTATTCAAAAATCAATGAACTCATTTAACTTATAACCCAACTATTTATTGAAAAATAAGACACCCTGAATAAAACAAGGTACTAGTAAGAACGATGTAAAGCTGTAATACAAAAACTAGACCTAATCAAAACAGGTTACAGGATAGACAAGTATTTCAAAATTGCTAAGCACCTGTCACAAAATCTTGTCCAGTAAGGCTTTTGCCCTGCAGTGGGACACAGCAGGCTAATAATAACAAAATAATATGAAAACAGAAATTCTTTATTCTGTTTACGCTTTCTTAGACGGGAAAAAAGTTTTATAGTGAAATATTCACTACAATGGCTACAAACAATACTATTCAAGTCTGAAGGTTTTTTTTGGGACAATCCCACCCGCACTATTCCCAAACTACTGCAACTATTGAAAGCCAGAGTCAACAGTGGCGACCACCAGAAAAGCGCCCAGGCAATGAAGCTTGACGAAATCCCGGGGAATGAATTTAACTGCCCTTGTTTGTTCTGTCTCCTACTTGATATGGAGGGAAGTGGCAATTAGTATTTTGTCCTACTCCTCCGTTATTTTTTCCTGATTCATTTTGTTGTGGGCTCCAAGACGGACTGAAGGCTGCAAAACCTAGGTTTTGCTTTACCATTGATTTTAACTCTATTACGTTGTACGAGCTAAACGGTCATTTGTAGATCTTTGACCGTTTTTACAGGTATTCAGAAGCTAGAAAAACTGAAACCAATGTTACCCGGTTACTGGGTTGTGGAAGTCAGGTAGGCAGTCGGTCCATGTTGGTATCTGGGTAGAGTAGAAACCAGGACCCGAGGTGGCGGCGTAGTGTTCCACGCGCGCCCCTCTAAGACGTCGCGGGGGGAGTCAAACACCTCACTCCCCCCTCCCCGACCCGAGGTCGAGGCCAGTCAGTACCAGTACGAGTCTGACAGACGCCTCTGCGGACATCCAATGAGGACTTTCCACACCGAAACAAAAAACAAAGAAAACAATGAAGATTTCGGCAGCTTTGCACAGACATGCGATTACAAAAATAGGTAAAGCGTAAGTATGCTGCATTTGCCATTATTGTGGTCAAACAAAGCCTTATAGAGCTATGTGAGTAATCTTGTCTACCTTTACCTATTACGTATGCTAATTTCATTGAAGGTGAGTCATGTACAGTATCCGCCATGATCTGGGGACATTTTTTTTTAAGACTATAGTCTGGTTTTTCTGAGTAGTTGTAACACATAAAAAAACAGACTTCATTTTTAGCAGCCACGCTTAATGCATAAGGGAAGTCATGCACAACCCTTGTAGTCTAGTAATAGTGCACTTAGTTCAGTTCTTTTTATAATGTCTACGAATGACATTTAACTTATTCTCTCTCTCTTTTCTTGTTTTACTATCTGATTTGGGTCAGTATTTCAGTAGCAGTCAGTAATGGCACCGAATGTTGAAAATTTTGCGATCTTTTGAGTGATGTATTAATTGGTTCACCCAAAGGGCAATGGATAAGATCATGCTCGGAATATCCTTGAGTGATCGAATCAGAAATGTAGAGATCCGCAAGTTTACCGACATAGCCCGAAGAATTGCCAAACTTAAGTGGCAGTGGGCACATTGCTCTCAGAACGGATGGCCGATGTGACAGAAAAGTTCTGGAGTGGCGACCGCGAAGTGCGTCCAGCAGTGGACGTCTTTCGGCTGATATGATTATGATGATTAGATGCGCTAACTTAGTAGACGAAGGCTTAGGAATAATAGTATTTTCCTCATTTTATTACAGAGGAAAAAGTGGTACCCACCCAACGTAAATAGCAAAATGGCGATGGCCAAGTCATAATTTGGAGCAAACAGTTTCCTTTATGTTTGTTAATGATAAAATAAAAGGCAGTAATTTTAACTTAAAATGTATTTAACTTATTAAGTCTTAACATACAACTATATTAGAATATCACTAGGTCTTAAGATCTCGCTTTGGGTGCGGGGGCGGCGTCCTCGGAGTCTTTGTACCAGTCCTCACTGCAAAAAAGATATAGAAATTAGGTACATATTTTTTATGTAACCGGTGTCTTTCTGAATTTAGTATCTGGTAAATTGTGATTCTAGATGTTGAAGTGAATTCTAAAAAGTTTTCGGTTTTGTATTCCTCCATTACAAGCGTTATCATACATGTCAGAAAATTTGTATCACTTTTATCATAGAATTACCCAGCGTTCATATAAAATATCAAATGTCATGAGCAACTTTACAACGGTTGCCAAAAATATGTGTGCTGCATTGATATAAATTCAAAATTAAATAAAAAATTGCGTCGTCCAACGTCAAAAGAAAGTGTTGCCCAGAATAAGTCTTCATTTGAAGTAGTAAAAATGCTTATTTTTAACAAATACACACAGTCAATAGATTCTGATTATAAAAATCGCTTCAACTCACCATCCGCGCACATTCTCGGGGGCATCACACCTCTCGGTCTCCTCGTTGTAGACCTCTCCGGCTGTGCAACCAAGGTCACGGGGCTCCACTCCGTTCAGGCACACGTAGAACCTCTGGCAGTCGTTGGGGTGGGGGAACTTCGGGTGAGCAACGATCTGACCTTGGGCGTCGACCTTGGGTGACTCAGGGCACTCGAAACCGTCTTTGGTTTTCTCTGTAATTGAAAATGTTAGAATTTGAATTTGATGACAATGATCGATGGAATGTTTCTAGATATCTTATTAATAATATATAATTGTAATATACTTACTCTCTTGAGCATTGCATCCCTGTCTGCCAGCAGAGTCGGGCCACACGCAGGTACCGGAGTACTCGTCAAAGTGGAGACCAGCGGTACACTTGACTTCAGTGGACTCGCCTTCAATGCAGTTGAAGAAGATGTTGCAGACAGCCGGATCGGGATGGGCGAAGAAACCGTTGCGGCGGGGGCACTGGGCGTTGGGCTTGGCGGGTTCTGTAAAAAAGAAATGGAGTGAGTATAATAAATGATAACTGTATGGTAGGAGACGGATAAGAAAATACACCTACTTCGAGAACGTATAATGTTTAAAGAAAAATTGCAATACTATAGAATTTCGAAGAGAATTTTGAAAAGAGTCAATTAAAATCATCTATCCAAACATATTTGCAACGCTATTAACTATCAATCCAAAGCTTATGCAAAGATCATAAAAAAATGCAGCACATAAAACCAATTATGCAAATTCCGTAAATAAACAATCTTAAAAAATAGTAGCAATAACATTTCGCGTGACCTATTGCATTTTATTAACATTGGTTCATAAATTATTACCGTTGCACATCAAACACATAAATTAAGACAGATGCAGACAGGTTGCGTAAAACCAATGCAAACTACATTTTGAAATTCGAATAATTTAAAATTTTGATATTGTCTCTTCGGCTAGACATTCAAGGAGTCTGATTGGTCTGGCATTGATCATTGTCGGAGACACGGCCTTGGTTATAGATGGCCAGTCATTTAACCTAGGAAATGACAGTTGCATTACGCATTGTAGGAAGTCAATTCGGTATGGTGTCTTTCACTCAGTTATGTCAAGAGCTCTACCGTTTGCAGCCATTTTAATTATTTACGCCTGTTATGTGCCTTAGTTCCGGACGTTTATAAGTGTTTAAGTTTTTTTAACTTTAAGTTTATTATTGTCGTTTAGATTTGTTAGATAACATTTTCAATTATTTGTAATATTGGTAGCTTTACCAATTCTATTATATCTTCCCTTGTCGTATTTGTTAAGAAAAACATTGCTTTTTCGTTCATGTTCCTATACGCTGACATTGTTAAAGTTACTCAACTTCCAAGTCACGAACTTTGAGTTGTTGCATTCCACACATAATTTGAACGAACTCCGTAACTTTATAACACATTCGAATGTAAATGTTATTACTTAGAATATGCGGTAAAATACGTTTTCTGTATAATTGGAAAAAGTAACGGCATAAAGTACCTAACATTTGAATTCGTAGCTATCAATTTAATAATTATAAAGTAGAGAGTAAAAAAGACGAAAGGTTTAACGGCCCCGGCTTACGGTAGGTTGTGAGTTCAAACTCGAGCAGGAGCTTTCTTTGTGTAATTTATTTAATCACCACTGCTCTCAAAACGGTGAAGGAAAACATAGTGTGGAAACCGATGTACCAAAAATTTAACGTCGTGTGGATACTAATACGAACCGGGCCTGCGTGGTGGATTCTAGCTCATTCCCTCTATGAGAGAAGGCCTGTGTCCCAGCAGTGGGAACATTAAAACGCTGATGATGATGATGAAATATAACTGGCCACAAGCTATAAATAGATAATGCCATACCCGGACCTACACATTTCAAATACGCACATATGAATGTCTAGAATTGTCTAGTGGTTGGCCTAGAAAGTCAGTCGCATGTCGCCACGACCTAGCCGGTCAAAGGTAGACGGGGTACCTTCACTTCATGAGAATTGTCGCAAGTGACCTCATACCGACATTTGATCTAACTTGCAGCTGGACAACGCATTTAATTGGTAATTTTTCCTTCTGTGGCTTTTGTAATTAATTTCCTAGAATATCAAGTGTTTTATTGATATTAGAAGTTTTATTGTGGTTGAATTCCACGAATTCTAGAACCACTTAAGCTTTTTACTGTCTGAGTAGCATGGAATTACACTCATTTAATACGTCGTATTTAATCATATACTTCAATAAATCGTCTCCGGCGCTGCGGGAAGTGCAACCCCTCACCCTTACATAACAAAGGAAAGGCGCCCATGCTCTCCTTTCGCGCCTCCGGTTTTCATATACACTCTAGGGGTAGAAGCCAAAAGACGTCATATCTGTTATAGATATGAGTTACTTACGCAGCTCAGTCCTGTCTCCGCAGTCTACGTTGAAGGGTTGGTCGCACTTGTTGATCTTCCTGATGGTGGGGTCGAACACCAGTCCATCGGGACACAGCTTCGTGGTAGCAACGCCATCCACGCACTCGTAGAACTTGTCACATTGGGTCGAGTCCTCGTATTGGCCGTCTTTGTTGGGGCATTTGAATTGTGCACCTGTGGAAGTAAGGTTAGGTTAGTGGATGATGATTAAGAATGTGCTAAAAGTATTTGTGGGCGATTGAGTTCTTTGTGGAAGAAAGAAATTCGTTTGCCTAACTTTACCGTGAGCGCTCTGTTGTAGAATCAATACTGGCTGGATTCTTACTATTAATTTCCTGACAGTGTTAGAAGAATTATTTTCAATTTTTTCTTGAATCATCTATCATGATCTATTAAATTGCCGACATGATTTTTAATAGATTTAATATTTAGTAAAGACCACTATATTATAAATTAAAAAAAAAAAAACTAGGAGATCAGTGGTGGCCCAGTGGCAACTGCCGCGACTTACAAATCATGCTCATGGGTTCGAAGCCAGGCAATTGCTTTACTTTGTGTAAAATATTTTATCACTACTGACTGCTACCAAAACGGTGAAGGTAAACGGAGGAAATCGGCATGGTCTAGAACCACAAATTGGCAGACATGTGACATCCACCAATCCGCACTGGGCCCGTGTGGTGGATTACGGACCATTCCATCACACAGAGAGGAAGCCTGTGTCCCAGCAGTGGGAACATTGATGACGATGATATAATAAATATGCGAATTGTAAAACACACTTTCTTCAACAACATATTTCAAATAAAAATTACCAACGTGCTTTAATTAACACTAAACGTGAACATTACAACAACTAACTAACAATCATTGGCCCAAAACAACTGAAAGGACCAATAATCATAATTTTATAAACATATATTACTTCGCAGCGATAAATATAAACTCATTATCCACCTAATTAGATTACAGAATCGTTCGTCCGAATCGGTTCCGGTAGAACAGGTTTGCCCAAAAATCGAACTGGATAGTGAAAGCCGATTTAGGTAAAGCAAGTTTTCTTCTGAGAGATACAGATCAAGTTTCTGTTATATAAGTATGTACTGTTATGTAAGGAGTGACACACATTCGAGAGTTCTCGACTGCTCGATAGGCTACAAATAGTGTTGTGACTAGCGATCGGTTTCTCAGTATGAGTTGTGCAAATATTTTTTTGCGGCTACTTCAATGTTGCGAATCTTTTTGTTCACTTTCATTGTTGTGGTCATTGTGAAAACTGAGGTTGTACAGTGATGAAACTTGTTGTCATACTATTTGAAGGTTTCCAATCAGATAGACACAGTGTCAAAAACTAGTTGGTTACCCCTTCTTCTAACCCTATTTGACTAAGTGAGGAATACTCGATTGATGAGGCTGACTGTACTAAAAAGGTTTAATTTTTTTGGAGTATACTTTTTATGAATCATTTTTAGAAATGATTTGCAATTGCAATAGTTACTCAGCTATTATTAAATACTCGATGATGATTTTTAAGAATGCGTACCCGTGCTACGAGTACATCACTAGCCGAATATTTATAATTATAAATTGACATTTTAGGATTTTATTGCAATTTAAATCAACTGTAATTGTCAAGGCCGTAATAAATTAACATAAAAAGAAGTTTTAAATAGTATTATCGATTTTAAATATTCAGAATGACCACTTAATCCTTACATAACTTATGTATTTAATTAATAATTCAGGAAAATGACTATAAGTCGATACATCTATTATTAATTTATGTAATATTATGACCTTATTAATTACAAGATCATGACATTTTCATGGAGGAGCTCGTGGCTAAATAATAACAGCCGCACTGGTCGATCATCAAGGTTAAGCAACGCTTGACGAGGTTGGTCCGTGGATGGGTGACAATTTCAACATACCGAGTTTCCTCCGTGCCTCGGAAAACACGTTAAGCCGTTGGTCCCGGCTGTTATTTGAAGATCTTTGACAGTCGTTACGAGTAGTCAGAAGCTTGTGATCTGACACCAGTCTTGCCAAGGGGTACTTTGTTGCCCAGTTACTGGGTTGTGGAGGTCAGATAGGCAGTCGCTCCATGTAAAACACTGGTACTCAGCTGAATCCGGTAAGACTGGAAGCCGACCCCAATATAGTTGGGAAAAGGCTAGGCAGATTGATTGATTGTTCATGAAAAATACAGGATCTAATCTTGGCCTATAGTTATACACCTCATGTGTAGGAAAAATCACGAAGTTTTGATTTGCTAAAGATTTATCCATATAAAGAGATCAATTTATTTTCCATGGCCTGACATACCACTTATATTGTGGTAAATGAAGTATTGCAAAAAACTATAAAACAATTCCAATATATTTATTGGACTGAAAGAAACATCTTTATTGATCGACTGGAAAGGCTTTTGTGAGGCAAATGAAAACGCTGTCGACCTGGCTGAATTTTAGCCTGGAATATTTAAATTTGGAATCAACGATACGACGAAGAAGAAAGATATACATTATGAATTTGGTTACCTAGTGAGTGATAGGCACTGCAAACTGTAACTACACCGCTGAATAAACGCTGCACCAATAAAAGTGTGTCACCAAGTGACCCAAGTAGCAGATATTATAAAACAGCCTCACACGACCCGGAGATCATGTAACATGTAGGTAGGTACGACGCAATGGAAGTATGTAATTGCGTTCATATCACCCGTGTGTTCTACCTACCTATAGACTAAAGAAATGTGATAGGTTGATGGAATAGTCATGGATGGACTGTCAATGAGAGAAACTATTTTTAAGAGATTAATCGACATGATTTTCTATATTGAACTGAGCCAAAAAAAAAACTAGAGGACTCCTTTAAGAATCATGAGACTAAATTATGTCCATCTTATAATCTTTTTCATTAGCATAAGCCCATTATAGGTAATATCGCCTCTCGTCCTCCTCGGGCTTCAATAAGACCATTCATAGGTATCAAACAATAGGCTTCAAAAATGTTCTCGTGCGATTTGAGTAAGTCTCAATGTCTATCTAAATCCATGGACTTTGTAACACCTCCTATTATAGCCAATCTATTACCCACTAAACTTTCAACAAACAATCTAATACAAACCATCATCTATCGATTAATACACCAACAAAAGCTCGTACCATAATGTAACACATGATTATCGAGACATACCCGAACGTACGCACGTGACGCAAGAAGTGAAAGTCACTCGGGACTTACGACACCGGTGCATCGCGCTGATGCAGCAAGGGTCGAGATCACACTGACCTATGATGATACTGGTCTCGTAGAAGTTTTATGTGATGAGGAATATGTGTTAGAAGAGTTATCTAATGCTGTCATCAATAAACATCAAATTAGGCAAGTTAAAAAAGACGAAGGCGATGATGGAAGCAGAAATGCCTCCTCGGAGAAGAATTTTGATATATATAAAAGGAAACCAAATACATATAGAAGTAATTACAAATTATTGTAAAAAACAGAAGTAGGAATACAGTAATACAAGGAACCTTAAAAAACATGAAGTTCAGAAGATGTTGAAACAAGAGAAGAAGTCAATGAAACTTGCAATACAAAGCTGACAATGAAAAATAACAGTCTTCATTTAGATGTTATAAAAGATCAAATCCAGTTACAAGAACATGAAACTGTTAGTAAGATCAGTATCTGATGTACAACAGACAGATTAATTGAAGAATTATTTTAATAACGACGGCTTATTATTCACTTAGGCTGTTGGTAAGTCCGCTTTTATAAATACCATTAACATATTTAATCGCAAAACAAGTTAATTTCAATACACGACAAGAATTTACATAAAAAGAAGTATTTATCGGGAGTAATTGTAGTCTCCATAAATTAAACGAAAGTCTCTCAAGGAACAAAAACATCTTGAACATGTTCAGACCCCAAGTTATTCTGAGACCTAACCCTGAATATTAATCATTTGTTATCCAATAAAAGAACGAAATATATATAAAACACGGACGTGTCTGAGAATCACGTTTTTCCTCAGGTAGTGACAGGCATACGAAAATAACTTAAGACTTATAACTTGTGGATAAAGACATTCCGGTAAACTGGTTTAACTTTTATTTGCTCACTGGCTAAACAGCCCATTCCATGAATTATGTGTGTTTGCTTTTCCAAGCAAATGTGATATATTTTGCACCTACAATCTTTTAAAATGTTACTAAGACATAAGTTAATTAGCAAAGTTTATAATCATTTTTCTTCTTCTGACTTATTAATATGTAAGATAAGGATTTCCTTGTCAGACTTCGGATTTGCAAAACTACATTTCGCAAAATCCTTACTGGAAACGAACATCAATTCTGTATTCATTAACTACCTAGATAGGTACTTAATTATTCAAATTAAATATATTCTTATCTTTAACTTCTCTTAATTAAGATCTTGCTAGTGTATAGTGCTTATTAGCAATTACGGCTGTCATACACTAAAAGCTTTTATTATTATTGACAAATATTTTGAAATATATATTAATAATAGCTTTATAGTAATATAAATAAAAATTACGACACAATACTTAACTATTAAGGTTATCGTTATACATGTTAAAATGTCACGATTAGTTTTCTGCTCAACATTTTATTAAAACTTCGATTCATGAAATGAATCAGAATCTATTACTCCATTACCACAATACAAGTTTACAAACAACACCAGCCAATAAATTTCCAATACCACTAAGTTTCAGTACTAAAATATATTACTGTAACTTAAATCCATATACTCTCTCCGCAAGAAATATTACAAAAGCCGACGATATTTGCGTAAATTTTAATATCTCTGTGTCAACATAGTTTCACGCAATAGTTTGTGGAAACGAATGAACTTATTTTATTTCACTACAAAAAAAATCATAGCAAGTGAATGTCAATGTCGGTTTACAGCAAAATCACTCGATTGTGAATGTGAACGCAATTTTCTTGTTTATTTTCATCAGCTCGTTTTGTTATTATTGTATGTTTCTCTAAGTGAAACTTGCTGGAATATTTCTTTGGTGAATTTAATTGTTTCGTTTGGAAGGTTGATGTTATTGCAAATTTTTTTCGTAGTATTTTTAACCCCTACTTTCTAAATTATGCTTGTGAATTCGTCAAACTTTAGCATCAGAGTTGACAACGTTTTAATTAAGAACTGGAGACCTTTTAATTTGTATTCATTGAAGATTTTAATATAGGTCATAAGTTCAGTCGTATTAATAAAATGCCATAATTTACATAACTGTTCTGTTGTCAATTTATTCTCAATTTAAATGATAATGTCTACCAATGATATCCATATTATTAACATTAGGACACTTCACAGAACGTGACAAAATTCTCCTACCAAATATTTATATTTCAAGGTCCTGGAAAACTGCCCTCATCTAGATAAGGAGAAATATCAATTAATACTGACATATAAACCTGATTGCAAGCCGCCATTACACACGAATGCTTTGCTAATTGATTGCACATATTTTATGAATGCAAGCGAGGCAACCTAACGGGCTATTACTGGGCAATTGAACCCGAAAGTACGTGGTGAGAATTTATTATTCATAGGAATATTTATTGTGAATTTATTCTCGTTGCAGTGTTTCGGGATCAGCTCTATCTTGAATGTTTGCTGTTTGTAGAAGATTTTACTAATGACGTGGTACTGTTTTATTTCGTTTGCGTGTACATTTTGGTGGTGACAGCTAATTCTTGTATTATTGGCTAGATTTGATACCCATTTTTTTTTTCTACGATTACATGGAACTCTCCCAAGTTATGAGCAAGGTCCACGAAGATCTTATCAATATCATATTTCTGTGACAATGTGACATATATCAAGACTACAATATATATTACATATATTATTTATGTACCATGTTTTATATATTTGACACATATTTTTATATAACTACAATCAATTTCACAAGCGATTTGAAATTAAATGTCGACACCAAGATTTAGATCACTTTTATCGAAATATTCGTTCATAAAATTGATTGCTTTGTCAGAAAAACATGTAATGTTGATGTTCTTTTTTGAAAGGATAATTACATTCAGTTACAGGTCCAACTAAACGAAATACGTGCTTAAATACTTCAGCATTGACATATATCTTTGCATTTCTGACAACTTTCTCCTAAAACAATACTCTAAGGACTCAAAATCTCGGAGATTCAGGCTCTCTGGCTGATAAAAAACGAAGTCTCTAATCTGCAACAGCTTTTTTCATTGATATTTTGTTTGTCAAAAAAGTGATCGTGTGTACAGTTAGTTACATTATATGCGTACAATTAGCTGGGTCACCAACTGGTTGTATAATATTGTCGCAAAAGTTACATAGCCATACTAAGTATTGTTGCGTGGCATATAACAAGGAACCTTAATTGCGTTGTGTCAAGCAAATGACTACATTTCTATGATAGTAATAAAAGAAAATATGGGTATGTGTGTCAACTGAACTGCATTGAAAGTATTGCTGTTCAAAAGCTAATTATTATTGTTGAGATTTACATTTTGCCTAAGGATTATCAAAAGCTATTTATAATAAAAATGGAGTTGATAAAAAAGGTGCACTCGTTGAAGTCTTTTGTACTAACCAATATCGAAATATTTTACATGAACTTTTTGTGTCAAATATTGACTACGTGTCTGGTTTTGGTTATGCAACCAGTCAAAGCATATAGGTCACACACTTTGACATTATATATCCACATAACACTGGAATTATTAATCACAGCATGTATTATATTCATGAAAAACAAATGGAACCGCACCTTCTTTAAAAAATCAGTTCTATAAAAGCAATTTTTCCACATCAATAAATAATTTTCTTCTTCCACAAAGAATACTTGACATGATAACATATTGTCACGAAATATAAAAACTTATATCTAGGATACTTACTCGCTAGCGCGGTGACTGCTGTTAGTACGATGAACACTTTCATGATGGTCTTTTGATTACAATATTATAAAAATAACAATTATAAAAAAAGTTAATAATGACTAGATTGTTGTCCGACCCTTGTGGCGACCCTGGCGAGACTGACGAACACGGCCGTCGCGCGCGCCTTTTCTTCGCCTGCGCACACGCTCGAACCGGTAAGACTTAGGCGTGATTTAACAAATTCTTCTATTAGTGAAACAATAATAATTTCTTATAACATTACGCGGTTGCATAGCCCCATCATCAGCTGATTATGTTAACTAGAATTCCGAAGAAACCCTAGGAATCCGAGGGATTATGAACCGATGCAGCTATGGTGCAACAACCTCGAGCTTCGCTGTATTTGAAAAGTTTCCTTACTTGCTCTCTCAGACTGAAGTGTCCTTGAAAATGCAAACTTATTTTTTACACCATTCAAAATTCAAAATAATTCTTCGAAATATCACCTTAGTGTATACATCAAATCGGGAAAGGACTGTATGCATGTCTAATTTCAAGGTCTCGATTAAATAAATTAACCAGACAGAATTATTTAGTATTCATGAAATGACTTTTAGCTCTACGATGAGGAATTAATTTTTTTAAGGTAGTCTGTATTACAGAAGCATATTTTAAAATGTATCTTGGTAAGAGAATGATCCATACTAATTTGCCGAAGAATTGCCAATCTTAAGTGGCAGTAGGCAGGGCACATTGCTCGATAAACGGATGGCCGATGGGGCTGAAAAGTTCTGGAGTGGCGACCGCGAACCGAAAGACCATACGTTGGAAGGCCCCCACTAGGTGGACCAATGACCTGGTTAAGGTTGCGGGAATGCACTGGATGCGAGATGAACGGGATCGGTCAATGTGGCGACGCCTAGGGTAGGCCTATGTCCAGCAGTAGACGTCTTTCGGCTGAAATGATGATGATGGTAAAAGTTTAAGAGTGTGTGTGCGTTTTGTATGTTTGTTACTTCTTCACGCTCAAACGGCTGGACGGATCTGGATGAAATTTGGCACAGAGATAGATTATAGTCTGGAATAGCACATTTATCCCGGGCATATGTTCTCTCGGGATAATTTTCAAAATCCACGCGGGCGAAGCCGCTGGCAGAAACTAGTATTATTATATATGAGAAAGTAACTTTTCTGTCTGTTACCTTTTCACGATTAAACGCTAAACCAATCTACATTAAATTTGTTATGGAGATAGTTTGAGACCCTTGGCAGCACTTAGGAAAGTTGTTATCCAGGATCATCCTTAAAGGGGTGGAAAGGGAGTTGGAACTAATAATTTCTCAAGTAAGTTAACAGCTAGTGTTATCTATCGAAACTAATCTATACTAATATTATAAAGCTGAAGAGTTTGTTTGTTTGAACGCTCTAATCTCAGGAAGTACTGGTTGGAATTGAAAAATTCTTTTTGTGTTGGATAGTCCATTTATCGAGGAAGGTTATAGGCTATATAACAGCACGCTGTGACCATTAGGAGCGGAGCATAAATGAAAAATGTTGCAAAAACGGGAAAAATATTCCATTTTGAGAGCTTCTGTTGCGTGCGCTGCGTAAACCGTTTAAGTTACGCAACAATCATGCATGTAGGGTAAATGGGTAGGTAGGTAGCCAGTTTGACGGGAGCGAAGCCGCGTGGGACAGCTAGTGTAAGATAAAATTGTTTGTTTGTAGGAGGTAATTGGTGGAAGTAGGTTCTGACTGACCCAATCACAAAAGTTCTTTCATTGTCTAGCTGAGTATAAAGGCTACTTTTTAACCGCCTTCCCAAAAAGGAGGTTCTATTTTCGACGTTATGTATATTTTTTTTGTTTATTTTCACCGATATAGCCGTCAATTGTAAACCGAATTCGTTTTTTTTTTTTATTTGAAAGATTATGTGCCGAAATTGGTCCCATTTTAATTTGGTGAAGATCTGATGAAGAAATTTGAAGATATACAACAGAACTCTTCAATACATAATGAGTAAATTATGAGTGTCTTGAATGTTACTGAGGGTCTTGATTCCCCGGTCTTCATGGTAAGAACTTCTCGTTCACCAGTTTGCCAAGCGCCATCTGCATCTGTCTTTGGCTTCGTGGTGAGCATCATGCAGTTTGGTATTAAAGGAAGAGCGGACTTTCCTATTATATAAACGTAATAATTTGTGGGCATGCTTTCACACAAAAACTACTGAACGGATTTTCATGAAACTTTACAGAAATTTAGCTTATACATCAGAATAACACATACGCTATAATTTATAAATGTATTAGGCGAAATACTCCGGCAGCTAGTATTTGAAATGCAAAAGTTTGGATGGACGTCTGTTACTCAGTTACGCCAGGTCGGCTAAACGAATTTGGATGAAATTTAGCGTAGAAATAGATTATAGTCTGGAGTAGCATATAGGCTACTTTTTATCTAGGTATACTGTTCCCTCGCGATAATAAAAGCGGGCGAAGCCGCGGGCAGTAGTTAGTTTCCAATTTTTGCCATACTAAAATATACGTGTAATTAATTATAAATTCGCGTGTTCGTTTCCATCACATACAGTTCGCAACCATTTGATATCACTTGTCGAGTCAAGTGTGTTGCAACTTGCAACTTCTCTGAATGATTTTACAAAAGTTTAAAAGTTCTTTTTCCTTAATTCGTCCCTCATTTCACCTTCACTGCGTTTATTTCAGACTGAACTACGTCATTCATAAGATTTAAGTTAAGCTTGTCGTTCGTGTGAATGTTTTGGGTCAGTGATCTTTGAATATATTTTTGTAGACCTAAATTAATTGAAGTCATTTGAAAACTGGGTAGGGTGACTACATATGCCGTTTGTGAGTTTGCGGTATACGTAAGATAATCGAGTTTCTCGAAGAAGTAAGCAGAAGATCCTCGTCTGGGAGAGAGTAGAAATCCTAAAACTTTATGCTCAGCTGTCGTGCCTAAAAGCGCGACTGTTTGACTTTAAAGAGACTGTCGTTGGTAGTATGTCGTGGTTTTAGATTTCTGAGGCATAAAAACTTGATTTTTTAAATTTTTGTCACATTTTGGTACAATGAAGATCCATTATACATCAAAACGTGCAAAAAAATACTATAAAACATATCGGCGCTGTATTTAAAAAAAAGTATTCACGAATTGAGTAAACCCTTTTACTTGCAAGTCGCTGTTCGTGGAACGAAAGCAAACACGATCGATTTTCTTAGAAAAATAATAAGTTTAATCAGACGAAAAAGGCTAGTGGGTCATCTGTATGCTAGTATTACATTATCTGTAGCCTAGCTTTAGACAGCTGCTGGCAATTAATTACAAAGCTTTAGTAACACAGCATATTCTTGAAGTAACAGCTATTTCAGTGGTCAGCAAAATATTCAAATTAGTATTTAAAACTTGCTGGCAGGTCAGAGGCTAACAACCTCTCTCCAATTGAGTAATTATGAACAAGAAATAATTACAGCTTATTTTAGTTATGAAAGTTTTTGTGCTAACATATCTATCTCAAAATAAGGTCAAGTATATTCAGACACATAAGTCTTTCTTTTTTATATTATGTTGACTTGGCACTATCTACCAGGTTGCGAACTTGACTGACTTGAGAAGTGCCAAACAAAAGTGGATCAAGCCAAAAGGCAGTTTTTTATATCTACAATAGAGATGTAAACAGAATAATTGTTTTTTGTCCGTCAGGTAGATTAATAAAATATAAGACACATTTATTTCATCATCATCATCATCATCATTTCAGCCGAAAGACGTCCACTGCTGGACATAGGCCTCCCCCAGGCGTCGCCACATTGACCGATCCCGTGCGTCTCGCATCCAGCGCCTTCCCGCAACCTTAACCAGGTCATCGGTCCACCTAGTGGGACGCCTTCCAACGTATCGTCTTCCGGTTCGCGGTCGCCATTCCAGAACTTTTCGGCCCCATCGGCCATCCGTTCTGCGAGCAATGTGCCCTGCCCACTGCCACTTAAGTTTGGCAATTCTTCGGGCTATGCCGGTAACCCTGGTCCTCTTGCGAATCTCCACATTTCTGATTCGATCACGCAAGGAAACTCCGAGCATAGCCCTCTCCATTGCCCTTTGAGTGACTGTAAGCTTTCTGATAAGGCCCATTTGTAAGCGACCACGTCTCAGAGCCATATGTCATCACTGGCAACATACACTGGTCATAGACTTTCGTCTTGAGGCACTGTGGTAAGTTGGACGAGAAGATACCGCGCAACTTCCCGAACGCTGCCCAGCCGAGTCGGATTCGACACACGATTCGGTTCGGTTCGGTTCGGATTTTTCACATTTGTTTATTTTATTTTATTAAAAATACAGAGTAGACTTATAAGCTACGCACACTCCCGCAAAACTGCACATACCTACAGTTTGACTGCAGGATCAATCATACCCGCTTACTTAGGTAGGTACATAATTACGAAAGTGATTAAAATTAGAATTGTAGGTAAGTAAGTAAGTAAGTAAGTACATATTTTTTCTTTTGACACGTAAACATAAAGTGACGACGAAGTGTGACGTCACACCGTTAGTAAACTTTATACTGACATAGTGACGTTACAAGCCCCCGCTCCTAAATTTTAATGCGCATTATGTTTGTCAATTTTTATTGATTTGGTAAAGCAAAAAATACGTGTTCAATATTATTGGATAACAAAAACATCGTGAGGAAACCGGCATGTCCTAGAACCAAAAATTCGAAGACATGTGACATCCACCAACCCGCACTGGGCCCGCGTGGTGGATTACGGCCCATTCCCTCTCACAGAGAGGAGGCCTGTGTCCCAGCAGTGGGAACATTAATAGGCTGATGATGATGATGATGATTATTGGATAATCTGACTGACGGTCTAAATACAATGATCATTTTTCTACCTAGGAAACAACCTTATTCCTTCATGTCATGTACGCATAGAGATATTGATACATAGCAATATGAACTTTCATTTCTTATCTTACATATAAATTACCCGTAATTTATTGTGAATAAGAGAAACACTACTCTCAGACAGTAGGCCTAGCTATATCTACCTACATGATTGCAAAGATCAGAGATACTATATTATTATATACGTCAATACAAACTTTCATTTATTATAGCAGTTAGATAAGTCTGTCTTTATGTAAATATGTCTATGTACATAAGTTGTCAGAGTGACTCAGGCTTTGTTTAATGCTTTATTGTTACTTATGCGTAATCGTCGGTTACAAAATAAGCTATCGAACCTATGTACAGTTTACACTGTCCAGTAATTAAATTACATACTTACTAGACAGTAGGAGATTCCAAATTTAAAATCTCGCTTCTTACTGGACGGTTGTGAATATGTCTCCGGTAGAGTTCACTTTGGTGGTGGATACTTTTTAGAGATGTTATGACAACATTACATACCATTTTTGAGATTATGTTATTTACTTTTCTTAAATTTGTGGATAAAAACGAAAGTACCGGCACACATCATGCCTGACCATCTTGATGATGATGATGATGCTATCTATCCGGTTTCGGCCACAGCGAGCCCAATCATTGGCTACTCAATGTGGTTGAGAGCTCAGATTTGCTGCTCTGTTATGTGCTCTCATATGACTTGCATATCCACCCTTGGTCGAAAAACTCCGAGCAGAAAACGGACACGTCGGAACACCGTTGACTACGTGATAAATGACAAGTACCTGTTGGTGGTCTAGCTTTGAGGTTGTCGCGTTTCTGGTCCAATTCAGATCACCTTCTATCCTCAAAGGCCTGCACCTACCACTGCACACGACGTCTCCACTCGGGCCGAATTTGTACCTGATTCTCTCAAAGTGTGGGGTCAATGTTGTTCATGTGTCTATTCCGAACATCCTTGAGGCGCAGAAACTGCCCGCCACGTCTCTGTTTTCCTATCTGGTGTTCAAAATAGAATAAACGCTTAGCTAGCCTTTGTTCCTGTATCGTGGAGACATGCCCACACCACCTAAGCTGACGTCTCATCAGGTAGGCCTCTATACCAAGGACCTTTGCTCGTCTTAGGACGTTTGTGTTTCTTACACGATCTGACCATCTGATGTTCAGTATGCTTCGGAGGCATTTCAAATGGAATTTGTCTTTGGTCCGTATATGCTCACGGCACCACGCTTATAAGAGAAACGAGAGTAGATCTTCTTGAAAGTAGGTACCGAATCCATATTTTTGATGGAAAACTATTGGCCCTCTAGTTTCTTGACCTTTCAAACGCTTTGGCTAATGACTTCGATGAGGGCTATAATAATATGTGGGTCATTAGTTATATTTAAGATTGACTAAGAGAACTTACACCATCTACATTTTAGACTATTTTAAACACGACCAATTTAAATGCGCTAAAAGCCGATAAAGCAGGTACCTAGATGTAATTCGTAGCGTATTACATTATTATTCAGATCGTTAACCATGTTATACAGTACCCTGACATTGTTTAAACATAATGTAATGATTAAAATATACACGTCGCGGTCGGTAGCTGCCACCTGTGACTTCTAACATGATCGATTTGCTTATCTGTAATTACTTAGTTCGTACCTTTGCTGTCTGACACGGAGGTCGACTATGTTTTATAAGCTGATGGTTTTACAGGCATTAATCAGCAGTTAGTATTCTATAAGGTCCAGTTAGCTTAGATCACTCGATAGTCGATGATACCTATCAATGGATTGAATTTAAGTACTAATAGATTAAGAACCAAGGGGATAAAGCAGTTTCCACAAGAATTTGACATTCCAAATTCAAATCACTTTACTCCCTTGGGCGTTTCATACAACTTACTATGCTATACGTTGAGATTGCATGATATGTAATTGGACATTGTCGAGCAAGTGGTGTGAAAGATATTTTAAAACCTAAAAAAAAATATTTTGTGTCGAGAATGACTGGAACCTGCAAGTCAGGATATCCTAGTACAGGATGTAGGTCACATTCAATAATGTAACTTTTGTTATGAAAAAAACTTGACTTTACTTTTAAATACCGACTGGATACTACAGAGCTAACTGAAGTCGCCGGTTTGCTACCAAAAACCAATTTTCTTTTGATATTACGAGGGCAACCAAGCTTGTGAGATTGCAGGTCACTTGATGTTAGGAAATCAGTTACGCCCATGCATATCTACAACACCGAAGGAGCAGATCCATTGCCGATCTTTATATCTTCTTGATTTATTCATGACATAAATGTACGGAGACAAAGCTGACAAGGGGTTCTAAATAAAGTAAAACTTTATCAGTTACAACAATTGTGAGAAAGTCAAAAATGTATGGGCTTTTTGACAGACGTGACACTGATAGAATTTCGCTTATTTTAGACCCTTAGAGCTGAGACTATAGTTGCGAATTTGCCATATGTATTCATCATCTTCCTACTCTTCTCCAATATTACTTTGGATCAACACAACACGTTTCCTTTTCCAATCTTCCCGGTCAATGAATAATAATTCACTTACTTTTCTTTCAAGATGCCGTAATTACCTACTGTAGCGACTTAAAATGTACATAAAACCAAATCAATACAACATTATTCATCGCAACACCTCGTACCACTTACGCCATGCAGGAACATAATCAAAAATATTAAGTAAAACAAAATAACTGGAGCACGTTTCGGCAAGTTAACTGTCCAATGGCCATTCAAAAATCAGTCACTATGCTGATACGATACGCATTTCAATATGTACCCTAATTTATTGGAGTCATGCCGTGTGCGTGTGGCGAATAGTTTGTAAAAAGGTGAATGTGATCGGGCAAGTTAAAAGAGAAAATCTGTGGATAGAAGTAGAATTGTGTAAGGAATCTTAAGAGATTTGTAAGGAGAAAACTTTTATTTTATCATAGAGGTAGATACATATTAAGACCGCGGCTCCGTTCGGGTCACCTTATCTATAAGTTGAAAAGTAAGAAACTAAAACGTACCTAAATAATTTATACTAATAAACAAACTTATATAGATACATGACCGGATAAGTGATTCCCAAGTTGACAGACAGAAAGTCATAGCATTTTTTAATATATGTAAAGACTAGCTGTCCCACGCGGCTTCGCTCCCGTCAACTGCATACGTACCTACCCTACCCTACACCTCCCCTACACCTACCCTACCTACGCTACATACATGATTGCATAACTGAAATCGTTTACGCAGCGCACGCAACGGAAGCCCTTAAAAAGTAATATTCTTTCCCGTTTTTGCAACATTTTTCATATATGCTCCGCTCCTATTGGTCGTAACGTGATGTTATATAGCCTATAACCTTCCTCGGTAAATGGACTATCTAACACAAAAAAACTTTTCAATTCCAACCAGTAGTTCCTGAGATTACCCCCTACATACAAACTTACAAATTTTACCTCTTTATAATATTATTAGTAATTAGTATAGATAGATGACAAGTCTCAATAGCTACCTGATTACCTATTGAGACATCACATCATGACATCTACTGCTACCTGATTCTATGATTTGTATTATTTTTAGTTCAATGATTACCAAACTTGCCTTTAAACCCAGAGTCTTCTTATCTAATAGCACATTCAAGTAATCGACATTGTCATCTTCTTCTAATATATAAAATTCTCGTGTCACAGTTTTCGTTGCCATACTCCTCCGAAACGGCTTGACCGATTTTGATGAAATTTTTTGTGCTTATCCGGTATCTATGAGAATCGGCCAACATCTATACTTCATCCCAAAAAAAAAAAAAAAAAAAAATGGTAGGGTAGGTGTAGGGTAGGTGTAGGGTAGGTGTAGGGTAGGTGTAGGGTAGGTGTAGGGTAGGTGTAGGGTAGGTGTAGGGTAGGTGTAGGGTAGGTGTAGGGTAGGTGTAGGGTAGGTGTAGGGTAGGTGTAGGGTAGGTGTAGGGTAGGTGTAGGGTAGGTGTAGGGTAGGTGTAGGGTAGGTGTAGGGTAGGTGTAGGGTAGGTGTAGGGTAGGTGTAGGGTAGGTGTAGGGTAGGTGTAGGGTAGGTGTAGGGTAGGTGTAGGGTAGGTGTAGGGTAGGTGTAGGGTAGGTGTAGGGTAGGTGTAGGGTAGGTGTAGGGTAGGTGTAGGGTAGGTGTAGGGTAGGTGTAGGGTAGGTGTAGGGTAGGTGTAGGGTAGGTGTAGGGTAGGTGTAGGGTAGGTGTAGGGTAGGTGTAGGGTAGGTGTAGGGTAGGTGTAGGGTAGGTGTAGGGTAGGTGTAGGGTAGGTGTAGGGTAGGTGTAGGGTAGGTGTAGGGTAGGTGTAGGGTAGGTGTAGGGTAGGTGTAGGGTAGGTGTAGGGTAGGTGTAGGGTAGGTGTAGGGTAGGTGTAGGGTAGGTGTAGGGTAGGTGTAGGGTAGGTGTAGGGTAGGTGTAGGGTAGGTGTAGGGTAGGTGTAGGGTAGGTGTAGGGTAGGTGTAGGGTAGGTGTAGGGTAGGTGTAGGGTAGGTGTAGGGTAGGTGTAGGGTAGGTGAATGTGTGGAGTTTTTATGGCAAAACAAAGTTTACCGGGTCAGCTAGTAATTAGATATAATATCCTGTACAAAGCGATGTGTCAATATATTGATTGCAAAATCATTCAGTGTAATACAAGGCGGAAGTAAAAAATTTTTACCTAATGTAATACCTAACTAAATGGCATTACATAATAGGCTCTGTCTGACTGTAAGAAATATGCAGGCACATGTCTAAAAATATTTTGTGCCGTGCATTGCATGACGTGTATTTGTCCAGTGCCAATCAGAAAGGCAAGATAATAAAAAAATAAAAAATAAATGTTTATTTGACACAAAGGTTCGTTACATGATGATGCTAACTCCCAAACTAGCTAACTAGATGACAATCACGGCAAAGGGCAAAGATTATGAACATTCCACCAATCACATGCGAGATGAAAGACGCGATGGTGGATTGCCGTCTATGTGATTGGTCGATTGTTCATGAATAATCTTTGCCAAGCCATGCCGAATTCATTAAATAAGGCTGCAGATTCATATTGTGAAATATGGTAGTGCCTTCAGTTCAGTATAGTACCTATCCAATGGATAGCATCCAATATTGAACATTCAAAATTTAACATCGCAAGTCCTCGGTATTGAACTTCTTTAAATATTCGAACAAAGTTGTTGTTTGTAGTCAAAGTCAAATTTTAACATGTTTACATCACTCAAATACCTTTGTCGTCATTTCCATAACTAAACCCGTTCATCGGCTAGTCTATTGATAGCTATTGCTGTCGAAGCACCAAGCAAAATCCTAATAAGAAATAGAAACACACAACCCCCCAACACCATTGTCTATACTTGCCGGGATCATATGTATTTAACTACTCTTACGCCTCATAAAAACAGACAGCGGATATACAATCATCTATATAATCAAAATAGCCTGCGTTACGCGCAAACTTGCGCACAAAAACAGCTGCGGTGCGCGTGCGCACTTTCGCACAATCTCCTTCGACACGCTCCTAGAAGATCGCGTGACCTCGCCTGCCAGATTGTCGCTATCGGCTTGTTCCGATCTGACGGAGATAATTATGTTATCACTAACAGATATTTGTGCTTGGGGCTAATAGATTATGTCCATTGGCTTGATCACCTTAGGGCAATTCGGTTGCTTGGCTGACTGTCGCTGCCTAAAAGCAAAACTCTCACTTTTGCTGCTTGCTAAAAGATTTGACAAATGTCCTGTAGTATGATATTAATCAGACGAAAGTCGTATTTAAGACGACGACTAATGCCAACGACCTTGAGGGAACAAAACGCGCACTCTTTTCACACCCGCGCGACCCAAAATTTAGTAGTTTTTTGTACTTTCCTTACTATTCTATGACTTTACAAAAAAAGCTTCAGATCAAAATGTAGATAATTAAATTATCTTTGAGATGGTGTTGATTTCATTAAAATACGCCCAGCGGTTTTGGTGTGATTGTCGTGTTTTTGTCCGTTTTAGACATAACTTTACAAATTAATTACGCTATGTTATTTAAATAAAACTCAAAATTTGCTTAGATAAAATTATTAAGAAAATAGTCTTATATAACATATATTTTTTTCAAAGAATTACGACTAGCCATTTAGACGTGATTCTCATTTTCAAAATCAGCTACTCAAGGGAATCGGCGCCTTATTAGGCAGGTAAGTAGATTGACGTGATAGTAGGTAGGCTGCGGATACAATTTTCCGAAAGGCGAGACAGTTCATTCATTTAACATCGTTATACAATGACGACAATTCGAATCGCTTTCTGTGATTAAGACCATGCTTTATTTAAATTACCTGCTGTTTCATAGTAGCGTCACAGTTAATATATAATGTACCTAGCGTTCATAGTTATGAATGCTACACTAGGTAGAACCTTCTGGTGACCTCCTTCTAAGAGACTGTGATGGCCCAGAAGGAGGCCGCCGAGCGAAATCGTGAGAGTGCCGATCCCGCTCGAAGTAGATTGCGTCGGGGAGGCAACCGCCTCGATGCCCTGCCTGCGTCATAAGTACGTAGTATTTGGGGCTCTGTCCGCCCACAAAGTGACTTCAGGAAAGACGGCAGCACAGTGATCACGTGCTGCCGTAGGTACACAGCTTGGCTCAGGGGAGGCGATTCTTTCAGCCTCCCCAGGGATGTGCCCTTACAGGCATTGCACAGAGGGAATGGTATTTTAAGAGGTGACGGTTTCCAGGTGCTGATGCAGGTGTGATCACCGGGGTGGTTTTTAGTAAGGTAAAAATCCCACACTCCCTGGTCTTTTCCCCAAAAGGCCAGGCACCTTTTGAAGTTACACACCGTAAAAAAAAATAGGTAGTACCTTCTGGATACTGACTAATTCAAAGCTATTCTGATAGCTTCACAACACCATAATTACATTATAATGATAAACATTAATCTCTAGGCTAAATAGCTGTCCGTCTAACAATTACTACGCTATTTCTCTTAACAATTTACCTAACAGACACATACTTTAGAATAGTTAACTTCGAACCGTATCAATGACGCATTCTCGGTATAGGTACCTACGGAACAAGCCCTGCCAACAATCCAGATCGATAATTTCATCAGAACTGAGAACAGCTTATTTGCATAAACGAAACCGGTCGCGCGACAAGATCGCAAGATAGATCACAGACAATGAGAGTGACAGACAATAGTTTTAAACTTTCACATTTTGTCTTTGATTGTTCATAAACGTAGTGCAATCGTAAAATTCATAATATGTTAGTATACGCGTAGGTATGGGTGTAGGCAGGGAATGTGCCCATCATAAGATTCCTGAGGCGAGATTATGAGTAGGTTTTGCTTAAGGGCCTACATACGCTTTAGTGCCGTAAAACGGTAACTTTCTAAAGCATACTCCTTAGTAACGGCTAGGTTAAAAGGTTTGAAAAAAATATATATTTATTATTGATTCATGAAAATAATTTTGAACACAAGGTTTTTTCGTGTAACTAATAGTATTGTTTAAAAAAAATAATTAACGACACTATTTTTTTTCGCAACTTTTGGAAACTCCTCCAAAACGACTTGGATGTTTAAAAATATTTCTACACAGAAAAAAATATGGCTAGAATTTCTTCATAACTAACATAGCATATGTAAATCAAATAATATTTTGCAAACAAAACTGATCAAAAGGAGGTTCAATATTAATATTTTGGCAACGAGCGGGCGCACGGCGCACTACGTTACGATGGGGCGTATATAACGCCTTAAGTTAAGGTGTGGAACATAATTGATTCGGTGTTGGTGCAAAGCTGGGTGCGAATATTTATAAATACCTATTTAGGTGAGTCATGTGCAAAGAAAATCTGTGTTTGACACAACTCGAGTATTAAGTCATGTCCCTAGATTTGGTTGCAATGGTCTAGGTACGATGAGTCCGTGTTGAGTTTCACTGGAAAATTCCAATGGGAAATTGAATAATAATAATTAATAATGGCACTGTACTAATTGGACAACCGGTTTGACCTATTTTCGAACCCTCTATCTAGCCAGGATTATAATATTTCTTAGAATCAAGCAGCGAGTATGGTCTAGGGTTGAAAGAGCCCAAAGAAAGGACTTAAATCCTGAAATCTGCATGGCTTGCCAGAGAGCTAATTGTGGTAACTGTAATGATAGCTATATGTATTAACATTAACATAACATCACGCCTGCATTCCTCGAATGCACCTGCAGTAGGTAGTACAGATCCAGGCTCCAGGCAGTTACTGAGAAATTTGAAATGATTTGAGAAAACTAAATAACATGCCCGATCCGGGCATCGAACCACATGACCTCATGCTCAGCAGTAGCGCTTGCGACCACTAGATCAATGAGGCTGTATGTATGTCTGTAATCTATATCTATACCAAGGTTTTTTTGTTTGTTTGTACCGAATAGGCTCCGAAACTGGATACTGGACCGATTTAAAAAATACTTCCACCAAAGAAAGCTACATTATTCCTGAGTGACAGGCTATTTTTTTATCCCGAAAACGGGTCCTGTGGTATGGTCCACGGGAGCGAAGCCGCGGGGAACAACTAGTTGTATATAAAAATGAATCCATATTTTGTACCGATTTCGCTAACTATTTTTTTGTTGTGTTTGTTATTATTGAGCGAAGGTTCTTATGAAAGAAAAACTTAAGAAAATATTGGTAGGGTGGTAGGTTAGGTATGTAGGTAGGGTAGGTATGTAGGTAGGTATGTAGGTAGGGTAGGTATGTAGGTAGGGTAGGTATGTAGGTAGGGTAGGTATGTAGGTAGGGTAGGTATGTAGGTGGGTAGGTAGGTAGGTCGGGTACGTAGGTTAGGGTAGGTAGCGTAGGGTCCCCCCCGGTGGGTTCCCGCATTGACGAGGCGGGGGGGCTCAGTAGCCGTGGGACAACCACGGTGAAGCGAAGAGGAACCCGAGGAGGGGCCGCTCGTCAGGGCTTTTGCCGACAAGCCGACGACGTAGCGGCCAATAAGTAGGTTGCGGTGCCGTATGGGCGCCACCGCAACTGAGGCGGGCCGCGGTTTGGTATGGTAGAGGCATCGCGGCTGAGGGTTGGAGGCTGCGGCGGGAGAGGAGTACCGGTATTGCGGTGCGCCGCTTTCCCTATCCGCCGCGGCCTGCACGGGGTCGCCACCGTCTGATGGCGGACGCGGTGGGGCCGCAGGGGAAGAGGAGTGTCGGTATAGCGTTGGCCGCTCTCCCTATCCTCTGCGGCCGAAAAGTGGTAGGTGGCGGGGCCACTGTCCTGACCCGTCACAGGAGGACCAAGGGTGCCACACACGGGGTCGTCTGGCACCCATGTGCCGGTTTGGTCCCTGGGGTGGTCACGGCGTGAAACGTGTTCTGCTGCGCCGGTGACGGGGGTTACTCCCCAAAGGAGGGTCCGGTGACGGACAGCCGCGGCGGGTTCGCGGATGTATGCTTACGCGTTCCCGTGTGCCCGCCATAAGCGGCAGAGAAGAACACCGTGGAGTTTTAGTGGGTTAGAGTCCCACATAACTACACTATCTCCCCGTGGTAGTGCAGTATGCATGAGCATTTCTCCAGGAAAAAAAAAAAATAAGGTAGCGTAGGGTAGGTAGGTTGGTAGGGTAGAGTAGGTAAGGTAGGGTAGGGTAGGCAGGTTAGGGTATGTACGGTAGGGTAGATAGGTAGGGTAGGGTAGGCAGACGGGAGCGACCGCGGGCACAGCTAGTTAATAAATAAATGCCAGCTTGTTTGTCGCTACAGAATTGTTCGCATGTCGTATTTCGCACCGACCAAAGCACGGAATTACCAAACAGAGATGAGTCTAAAGGCAATGTTGCATAACATGCACAGCATAGCGACGAAGTCAATTACCTAAAGGTCACAAAACTACATAAGCGCAGGAGTGTCGATAAAAATTAAACAAACATTGGCTTAACATTCTCTACTATTGTTTTTATTGTGTATTTAGGTGGTAAAAGTTCGCTGTACAGCTGAAAAAGTTGTGAAACACAGACACTCTCGAACTGAGAGCCTAAGAAGTTGTTTTCGTTTTTGTACCGAATCTGTACAAACGTGCTGTGCGTGTATGCGTTCGATATGAGTCGGTCAGGAATTGTGAAGCTAAAATCGCGCTTGAGTCGTAAGTTATTCACATACTCTCTTCGAAATATCTCGGTAATAATTTCATCGTAAAATTCGTGACCGTGTGACCGCCTCAAAAGTCATAATTCTAACATTATTAAAGGGTTGTTCCTGAGTCAAAGTTCATCAAATAGCTGTTTCCGCAAGGAACGAAGTCGAGACTGGTTATTCTTATTAGCAACAATTCGCACCTTGGCACCTTAGGAGGAAGAAAATGGCGCTGTTGTACTCTTTGATTGATTGTGCTTCTTTCACGTACTCTTAACGCGAGCTACATACGTATCTAGTTTATGATCGCAAGTAAAACATTCAATGAATAAGAGACATTGGAATTTTGCGATGTTTTTTTTTTTGCGGAGGCTTTCGATTGCGTTTAGCATAAATCTTGTCTCGTATAACCAGGCACGTATACAGAGGGGGGATAGTTGGGATTTATCCTCCCCCGAAATCTGACTGAAAAAAAAAGCCACCAAACTGCACGAAGCAACCCTCCCAGCGATACTCCTAAAGAATATTTCAGAAGAACAATTTTTGTACCGTGCTCGGAAGATTTGATATCTGGCATGAAAGATAGATTTGCGAATCAAAGAGAGCTGCTTTCTTATTTAGAAATTATTCTTCCGAAAAATGTGGACAAGAGGAAGATTAGTGAATCAGAAAATATGAAAATTTATTGGGAAGAAAGTGTTGGAGAATCACTAATAAAAGCAGAGTACAGTATGTGGTGTGCCAAGTGGAAAAACACAGATAAGAAACCAGTCGAAATTATGGAAATTTTAGACACGTGTGACAAAATTTGCGTTCCTACCATTAACAGGCTAATACATATTCTGGCCACCCTTCCGGTTTCAACGGCATCTGTGGAGCGGTCATTTTCATGCCTAACGAGAATAAAATCCTTTTTAAGGAATAGAATGGCTGGCGAGAGGCTTACTGGTCTCACTCTATTGTCTATTCATTCCGCTTTGGCGCTAGATCCTGATATGGTACTAGACGTAATGGCTGCCAGTGGAAACAGAAAAATACTAATATAAAATACTTATAAGTGTGTGACTAAACTACGGACGTCGGTCGGTACTTCTAAGTTATAAAAAATTTTACAATGTTGCCCCCCCCCCCCCGAACCAAAAGTCTCGATACGTGCCTGCGTATATATATATACGCAGCTGCATTACCGATTAATTTAGTTACTTCAGTGACAATTGAATGAGGTTTGAGAAAACCCTACCTATTCTACGACGGGTACCTCAGGGTTCAGTGCCTGGTTCATAAGAGTTTGGGATATTCTTAACCCAATAAGAAGTCAAACTAGCTCAGAATTCAGGACTTGCAATTTAGTGTAATAATCATAATACGAATAAAAATATTTGAAATTTGATGTCTATTGATTTTAAAAAAACCGGCCAAGTGCGAGTAGGACTCGCGCACGAAGGGTTCCCTGCCATTATCGCAAAAACACGGCAATAAACACGTTTTTGTATTGGTCATCATCATCTGCCTAGCCTTTTCCCAACTATACACACTGAAATTTAATTGGTTGTTTTCCCGCGGCAGAACGACTTGCCTTAAGGAGTACTTTCGAAGCATAGAGATAAAGTAAAAAAATAACGATGTTTTTGTTTTAAAATAATTTAAAAAATATTCATCAACTCGAAAAAGTGAGTAACAATAGTAACTTGTGGGTACTAGGTATTATTCGCGTCACCACCGGAAATTAAAAGCGAAGCACAAGATAATGTTCAAACCAAAATAAACTCTCGCACGTAGTTATACGTCATAAAATAGTCGGCGAAGCCGACAAAGAAAAGACCGATTTAGAAATGTTCAAAGTAAAATTAGCTCTCGCGTGTAGTAATACGGCATAAACTAGCCCGCGCGCAACATTATCAAACGGAGCCGCCTTCGAACCTAATCCTTTCGACGGTGATCCTTACCTACTTAGCACCCGGGTCAACGCCCCGCTGTCGTTCGGCCGTAGATATCGGGAGGTATTACTATTGGTTCGTGATCGCTTTCGAGTTAAGTTTTTCACAATGTCAAATATGCCAGTTTTTGTTTCTAATATTTTACATAACTACGAAACGATTGTATTACATAGAAAAAACCATTTCGCTGCGGGAAAACAACCATTTAAATTTCACGGTGTATTGGGGTCGGCTTCCAGTCTTACCGGATTCAGCTAAGTACCAGTGTTTTACATGGAGCGACTGCCTATCTGACCTCCACAACCCAGTAACTGGGTAGCACGGTACCCCGTGGCAAGACTGGTGTCAGATCTCAAGCTTCTGACTATCCGTACGACTGTTAAAGGTCTTCAAATAACAGCCGGGACAAACGGCTTAACGTGCTTTCCGAGGCACGGAGGAAACTCGGTATGTTGAAATGGTCACCCATCCACGGACCGACCTCGTCAAGCGTTGCTTAACCTTGATGATCGACCCGTGCGGCTGTTATTATTTAGCCACGAGCTCCTCACGTTTTTGTAGTGGTGCTCCACTTAAATATTTATTTTATTGTTTTTAGTATTTGTTGTTATAGTGACATCAGAAATACATCATCTGTGATAATTTCTACTGACTAGCTTTCACGGTTCATGAGATATAGCCTAGTGACAGACAGACGGATCGTGGAGTCTTAGTAATAGGGTCCCGTTTTTACCCTTTGAGTACGGAACCCTTAAAAATAAGTGTGCGAGGCATTCAGACTCGAGAAAGCCCCGAAAGAGACAAGAAACTAAGTGTGCATGCAAGACAAATCAAATGAAGTGACCTCTCGATGAGGAAAGGAAGATAATTTAAAGCATTTATCTTTTTTATAGCTATTTTAAATATAAACACACAAGATAATAGAATCTTAATCTTTTTATTAATCTAGCTCTTACAGAAGAATTACAATACACTACGCCTCTTCTGTCATATCCACAAGCCTTAGCGCGACTTCTTCTAACTGCTTATTCTTTATCAATAATTCACTATTCTTTTTCTTCATATATCTTAATTTTTCCTTCAAAATGAAAATGCTTTGCAGGTTTTGCCCCAACTTTTCCTTTTGGGTTTCATCTTTTCTGCGCTTCTTTGTTCGATGACCATCTTTTATGTACCAAATTCTCGTGTTCCCCTCTTTCCCTCTTTGCGTTGTAGTAATTTTGAACATGGCTTTTTCGTTGTATATATTCGTGAACATATGCAGGACGTCCATATAAGTTTCCTTTGCAAGAGTTTCAACGTATTTGGGGAAGTGTGGCTGCGTCATATATTTGTCTATATTGTATTTATGTACGTATTCATGTTTTGTATATGTGTCACCTGATTTTTTATTAGAGACGTGCTGGATTATTTCTCCATCGAAATCTTGGTTCCCTATATCTTGTGTGTCACTGTAACAGATGGAAAGTGGAAGTAAGTATTTAAGTAGCGATAGAGCGTGTTACTTTACGAAAATCAATCAATCTAGCCTTTTCCCAACTATATTGGGGTCGGCTTCCAGTCTATCCAGATTCAGCTGAGTGCCACGGCAAGTTACGAATAATGTTGTTTTCAATACCACTTGTAACCTAGGATTTTCAAGAAGTGTATTAATTCTCGGATAAAATTATTTTATTTGGATTAGATTTTATGAACAAAGTAATTATTCGCAATTAATTAGAGAAAATATTTATAAAATTTATATAGTTCTTACCTTGGAGTTACATCTTCACTGGTTTGAATTTCTTTATCTACACCATCTTTTAGCCCAGTGATCAAGTTATCATTCACAACAAAACCTGTAACATTTCCATCTTTCATATACACATCGAACACCGGCAGCAACGAATGTGAAGTACTAGCGTTGCCTTCCGCACTGTCTGCTGTTTGGACAGCAACATCTTGTGCACTTTCTTCAATTATTTCATCATCTAAATATTCTACTTCATGATTATCTTCTTCGACATATTCGGTTGTATATTCAACATGATTTTCTTCTTCAACTGTATTGTCAAAATCAGTTATTTCTTCAACTGGATCCTGAGTATTCTCAAAATCAGTTATTTCTTCAACTGTATCCTGTGTTGTCTCAAAATCAGTTAAAATTTCACTTTGGTCATTCACATCCTCTTGCGAAACAATTTGGTATTCAACACCTTCTTCTGTAGTTTCATCATGATCTAAGTATTCTTCCACTAAGTTCTGAGTCTCATCAATACCATCAGTGACGACCGTTTCGTAAGCAATATTATCAATGTTGTTTTCATCAATTTCACTAGCTTCAATTTCGTTAGCACCAACTTCATTAGCTTCAACTTCGTTAGCTTGGGCATCATTCATGATTTCGACGAGTTCATTAGTAATTTCATGATTGTCGTTAACACAGTATTCTATTGTATAGTTCATATTTCCGATATCATTTTGTGCCAGTAGGATTTCGTCTAAACTATCCACTGTTTGTACGTGTACAGATTCTTCAACGGGTTCAGGGTTGAATGCAGTCCTGAAAATAATTGTAAAGAATAATTAACTATACTTCTAGAAGAAAACACAATATTTAATAAAAAACACAATAATTCTAATAACTATTAAATTTATTAGATTAATATTAAGAGTTATGATTTACCTATTAGGCAATACAGGAACACACTGATCTGCAATCCATGGGTTTCTTTTTATTTCACATTTAATGGATTCTTGTAAATGCTTGACACTCTGTAATGTTTCATTGTTGTAATTATTTTCTGTAGGTTGTCTTTTCACTTTACTTCTTTTGGGGTCTTCAGAAAACATTTCTTCTTCATTTGGTTTTAATCCTGTAAGTTTGAAATCACATGTGATTTTAATATGCCGTTTATTTTCTTTTACTTTTTTTTTTTTTTTTTTTTTTATCTTATATAGGCTCGCGCTTGACCACCATCTCACCTGATGGTAAGCGATGATGTGGCCGATGATGGAGCACGCTTGCCTAGAAGTAACCTATTCACTCTTGACTTAAAGACCCCTAGGTTGTAGCTATCGGGAAACACAGACTCCGGCAGGGAATTCCACTCCTTAGCTGTACGCATAATAAAAGTATTTTCAAAACGTTTAGTGCGTATGGGTGGGATGTCCACCATGTACCGATGGCGCATCGCCGTACGTCTGGTAGTCCGATGAGGTAGTACTTTATTCTATGATGTTACTTACGTCTTTTCAATGGCAAAGTTTTGTTTGGTCTTGCACTTTCCGCGGTTTGAATTGTCCGCTTAAACTTTTTCTTAGTTGCTTCGACAAAACTATCATCAGCATCTGTGATAAATATAAGAATTAGTGTTATAATACACTTTTTACTTGAAATATTGCACTACATGTTTTTTACTCCTTCTTCTTCATTCAATCTGTGCTAGGATGTATAGCATAATGATGGTTAGAGAACTTGCTTGGCGGAGACAGTGCCCCATATGATATTTAAGTATTAAGGAAGCAATAATGACATTTCGTCCTAGAACACATTGATTTAAGAAGTAGTAAAAAAGCAGCTAGTAATAAAAATAATACATAATGTAGGTTTACACATAACACTTACGATCTTGCATCTGCTCAGCCTGTTCATCTCCATTTTCATCATCATTGTTGCTATACATTTCATCAACAGCTACAAATAATGATAAAAATTGTTATAGGCATATACATATTATTAAAAAGTTTCATTGTTTTTTTTAACATATTGCACATGACAAAGCTTTCATAATGTGACTTTTTGTTTTCTAACTCAAACTCAAAAGATGTGATTACCCTTTTATAATACACAACACACTGTCTGTTCTAACAGTCAACACACTGTCCAAGTTGAAGTGATATTGTGCATAAAACTTTGATTTTGTGTCTAAAAACTTTACTAAAGTGAGTCTTATAAAGTAACAATAAATTGGTAGCTAAAAAAATATTTCTTTATAAAAAAGTGATTAAAATTAAAGTATAACACTCAGATTACATAGGAAAAATATATGTACATCTCTTTAGTAAAGTCAGTGATAGACACAATTGTAATACTAGAAATAAAAACAAGTTACATCAAATCTTTCATGGGGTACTGTGTTAAATTCTATAACATAATACCTTGTGATATATTAAAACTAAATAAAAGTAAATTTAAAACCTTAGTTAAAACACACTTTGTAAACAAACATAATTACAAATTAGATGACTATATTCAAGATAAGAATGCTTGAAAACATGCTGGTCCTAGTCCATAGTGTATCTTTAGTGTAGACAAAATCAAATGTATTAATTTATAAACCTATATTCATAGTTACTGTATTTATTTTATTTGTTTAAGAAATTGACTCACACACTGTGCCGTTGTTGTTGAATTGTAAGTATGTGAGAACCATGTTCCTATTTATGAAATTAATGAATTTACCTGTTAATGCTTTTAATACTATATACCTATACGTATGTAGTGCTATCCTGGGTACATTGTCCTCACATATATAAATTTAATAATGTATGTACTTATATAAATATTGTAAACAACTTATTATTTTTGAAAGACTAAGTATGGAGTTTCTTGTACGTTCTTCTCCATAACAAGCTACTTTTCCGAATACACGGTAGAATAAATTTTTATTACGTGTACATTTTAATTGTTGACGTTCAAAAGTGCCGCTTATTGGCCTAGTTGAAATAAATATTTTTGTCTTCCACTAAAAATTTTCTTCATATACCCACATTTTCTAAAAATAATAAACATTAAATTGTGACAAAAATATCCATTTTGCCAAGCAATTTTCACCTTGTTTGCTATCAATTACATTAAACAAATTAGTTGCCTACCTGCAATTTTTTGGTTCAGCAACATCAATCTTTGCTCACTGATGTGTCTTTCTACCTCTCTGCTCTTCAAATTCTTCTCTAAAGCATAGAAAAAGGGACGGCTCATAGTGAATCCGGTTTCCATTTCTACATATGCTCTGATTTTCATAATATCGACTTTGAGTTGCAGAAAGTCCTTTATCTGTAAAACAAGTTATTGATCATTTACTGTGGCAAATTGGAATTAACTGTATCTAGAGTAGCAATCCAGTGACCCCTGATCAGCCTTTGACAATTTAACAGCTGCTCTATTCCAATCCAGTGCTAGAAAACATATAGTTGCCTGAATAAAACTATTACATACAACCAGACAGAAATATGTAGATATATATATATAGGTTTGTATAGGTAGTTACTGGATCAACATACACCAACCTTAAAACAATTGCAGACAGTCACGACGCGACAATTCGACCACAATACGACGACCTTTAACTAATGTTTATACAAATCTATATTTATGAAAATACTAGCTGTGCCCGCGGCTTCGCTCCCGTCTACTGCCTGCCAACACTACCCTACTTAGACTTACCTTTCTGCTTACTCTACATATCTACATACTGTCTATATAAAATAAAGTACTCTGAGCTACATACTACATACCAAATTTTTTTGTAGTGTCATTCTTTCGCGTAGAATCTTAACACCGCGATTCAGAAAATGACTTTCAATGCACAGCGCCATATACCGAATAGCGAGTTCAACTGTCCGAGTAACTGAATTGCGTGTGCTGTGATAATTTTACTTTTTGTAAACTTTAAATTCATCTAACTTTTGATAGAGTGAACCAATTGCGATGAAACCAAAACTAAGTAACTCTTCAAGTTACGCACAATTTTTATGTATAAAAGTTATCTACATTGGTTTCGTACATTTCACGTGATGCGTGCACAAATAAACAGACAAAAAGACAAACAATCCAAAAATGCTAGAAATGGGTTCTGTTAGTTATCCTTTAACACCCTGGCTATTTTTTTTGGATTTTTTTTCGATATACAAAAATTATTTTTCTACAGATTTATTATAATAATATATGTATTGATGATTGATTATGTATGTAATAGTCCGGTCAAATTAGACATATTAAAGTGCATTAATTCGCATAGAGCTGAAAGTTGGTATGAATGTTCGGAACACCATTATAAATTAAATGTAAAAAGTCCCCATCGATCGCAAAACGACCGAGTCGCAAAAAAAAATATTCATGGTCAAATTTCGCAATTATGGGTATTATGCGTTCGTACGATATCTGTGAGGAAACAACCAGTACATCGCTGTTAAAGCAATTTACTTCCACCCAGCAGGAAGAGGAAGAACAAGAAGAAAAATAAGAAGGAGAAGAAGTACTAACAAGAACAAGAAGAAGAGGAAGCAGAATTTTACAATAAGTTATCTAAAAATATAACTTTACGTGATTTGACTATTCGTCTGTGTAAAACTGCAATGGATAAATACTTTGTCACTCTAAATTACGAGAACACTGAGCGTCTGTTGGAGACCCTATCATAGTACCTAAACACACATTTTTTTTTTTATCACATTTTATGAACATTTAACAGTTACACTATCCAAATACACATTTATTTATATAATGCGACCATTGTACCATTATTATCTTTTGTTTTAATTTTAATTTTTTATTTTTGTTATCAATGTTTTACCTAAAAAATTGTTGTCTGTAATTCTTACATATACTAAAAGATATTTTGATCTACCTGCATTACTATTAACATTAATAATTGAATCACATTGTAACTCCCAAATAAGGATGAATAATGTTGTTTGTGAAGTAAGTGATTATTTATGTAACTAAGTGGAAATGTATACAAGTGTTGTGATTGTGAGAGTGGAGGAAGACTGTTCTACCGTGAGACAGTTTAAACTAGTACGGAGGACTGTGCGAATCATACTCGGGCAACCAAAAATACCCGCCTTTTTTTATTGTAATGTGCACCAACAATGTAATTATGTAAGTTTGGTTGTATTAATGATATTTTTATTTTTTGCAATAATGTTTAATTTATTTATTTATTTTATTTATGAATGAGACGGATAATTTTACCAAATTTTTTAGAATTCACATGGCTTTCATCATTTCCAATAGTACAACTTTTTACATAATTTTAAATATTATTGAATTAAACATGATCACAATAGATTGTGGAATAGGCCTATCGGGGAAACCCGTTACAAAAAACGCGCCAAGTACACCACCTCCCATGTGGCGTGGAATCGGGTGCATATTTTCAACCATTATATCTAAGAAACGGTGACTTTTAGGAGAAAAATTGTAGAGACAATTTTTATAGATAATTGCACAATCTACAATTTTGTTTAACCTATTTTTATCATAAAACTTACCGTTCGGCTAAAATATGCAAAAAACCCATATTTGCGAACTTGAATAAAATTTTTTGCAAGTGTGGGATAGATGGGGACTTTTTACATTTTATTTATAGGACTATAAGGAAAAATATAGATCACTTTAGTAAATATCAAAATACCTTGTGATAAATTAAAACTAAACGAAAGAAAATTTTAAACTGTTATAAAAGCGCACTTTGTAAACAAGCATATTACAAATTAGATGATTATATTCAAGATAGAATGTCTGGCAACATGCTGGTCCTGCTCCATAGGGCAATCTTTAGTGTAGACATGACTGCTTGTAACTGTTAAAATAAATTACCTCTTCTTTGACATACGGTGGTAATCGTCGGCCATGTTGCAGTTTATAAAACTCTTGTACAGATAATTCATGATCATGATGATTACAAACATAGACAACAGTCAGCTCATCCTCGTTGGGTAGATGCCTTAATTTTATTTTGCATGGGCAATCAGTCTTCATATTATTGTTTCTGAAAAAGTTAACATTAGATGACTTGCTTATTGTAAGACGTTAGCTGATTTGGCTTTTAGCCAGTCCAAAGAAGTGGATAACCACAGACATCCAAGACTCATCTGTGTGAAGTCCCAAGCATGCCACTTTTTCTTATATTATTTATTTTGCTTGAAGTTTAACAGCTCAATACAGCATAATATTAATTATATTTTTCAACCGACTTCAAAACAAAGGAGGATATCAATTCAATATGTAGTAATAATGTCCGGTGCCAATAACACTTAACATAAAAACTCAAAGTAACAGACATTGCTCTCACTTTCACTCTCTTTTGTGACACACAAACTACATACATTTGGGTCATCTAGATAGAGATGCCTCATCCCACACAAAGAAACCGTGCCGTCATAATTAGCGTTTTTCGTGTGATTAAACTGATTATTTAATTTAAAACCGCGCCATCTATTGACATCAATTTTAAATGATCCGTTCAAATAATCTTTAAATTGTGAATTAGGAGCCCAATATTCCATAATTTTGTGCTTAGGAGAGTTTATAAAACAAGAAAATACATGTTTTATGTTCAATTCCAGTAAATGGTAATTTTACACACAATTTAATAACAAATCGGTTCATATCTCACCATCAAGTAATATTTTATGAATCAAATTTCTTTTCTTAGCGCTGGGACCCCGTGGTGTGAATAACCAATTGCTACATTGGAGACACACCATGCAAAAAACACTGTGTTAAAAAGTATCGCTCACTAGGTTATTTTAAACAAAGGGGTCTACAAACCTCTTTCTCAAACCTTTCTTCTTATACTTCTCCTTATTCCTCAAATAAACACAATTGTATGTATAAGTTTCAAGACCTGTGTTAGGTTTACGTGAATCAGAACATCTATAGTAAAAGCACCATCTCTTGGCATTCTCATTCAAGTATTGTACGAATTCATCATGGGAAGCAAATTTGTCACCGGGCTTCACAAGTTTGTCATCTTTGTGCAAGAAAAATTCTTTGTGGGTAGATCCGGTACAGTATTCGCTGTAAGGCAGGTACACAAGCGCTGAAAATGAAACAAATCAGTATTATGTAACTGGGTTTTTTCTATATTTATAGTAAAAAAAATCAAATACTTTATATATATATAATTCATTTATTTTCAGACACAGTAGTCAATAATATTACATTCGCATTACATGAAACTTGATCAATATGAAATTAATATAAAATGTCATTAATTCAAAATCAAAATCAAAATCAAATATTTTTATTTTACATAGGCCTACATGGGCACTTATAAAACGTCGACAAAAGGTGCACGGTTCGGGTTAGTCGTTTCCTATGGAGAAGAACCGGCAAGAAACTCCATGGTTACTCTTTTAAATTGTTTTGTTTACAATATTTCCATGTTACAGCATTAGTACTTGGATATGGGGGTGATTAACACTAGACTATAATTTAGACTATAAAAAATACTGAAATCATTAAAATTTAATCCATCAAGCCAAAATTTAACTGTCAGCAACTTTACATTTACATTTTTTAGTTACAACTTTTTAGTTACCACATTTTTTCGAATTGCAATTAAACATATAAGTGGTATATGTTTTTGTAATTACCTCTAAAATCCCTTCATTTTGATACCCTACTCGATGAGTTTGAAAGAAACTGGGCCCCACAATATGGAACCCCAAATTAGGGATGTATTTTTTTACATCACTTATCTAAGAACACATTGGTGGTCAAGATGTATCTAACAATCTCTTAATTGTATAAATCCGTCTAGTGGTTTGAAAGACATTAGGTAATCAGCGAGAATGGTTGTTGTATCAATCGTTATAATATATCCTACTAAACCATTATTTAAGATGAATAATGGTGTAAGGAACATAAAAATGATTTTAAAATACCTACTCAACAATACCCTCCCCACTTGACATAGTTCGCCGTAATAATTTTTTTTTTCGTTTAAGAAATACGGCGACTGCTGGTTGCTTTTTGAGAACTTTGATTACTGTCATGATTTTAGTGACACTCGCAGGGTTAAGACAAATCAATTGACGTAAGAATCATCAAAATTGGCCCAAAAGTTTGGGTCTCTAGAACACCACATAGGAACAAACATACATAGAATAATAAACACATTAATTCGGCAGTCACGTAAAATGATTTACTTATTCTGTAATTTCAATGTGAAGTATTTTATATCTTTACCCATTTCATCATATTATGTATTATTTTGAAGGGAAATGAAAACATTTAATTTAATTAATAGACATTCTGTTTACCTTTTTTGGACAATTTATTTGTACCTTCACTTCTAACAGTCATGCCACTATTAGAACTCCCTGATAAATCTATATACCTGAAAATTAAGAAATCATCTTATTAGACCAGTATGTGCAACTATATTAAAGTAAATAAACATTATAATTTCACAACCAATATAATCAAGGATTCAAGGTTGTCTTATGTGATACAAAACTGATAGCGGAGCCCTGCCTTATATAATAAACCTGCACTAATTATTTTAAGAGTAGTCACAGATACTATAATACTAGCATATAAATGCCCCATCGCATACAAAGAAACCATGCCGATGTAACTAGCGTTTTTCATCTGATTATCCTGATATTTTTTTGTAAATCGATTGCGTTTGGTTCCGTTCCACGGCGATAGATAGATCACCATCTATATCGGTGGAACGGAATGGAACATGATTTATGTACAAAAAATAATCAGTACAGTATGTCGGCACGGTTTCTCTGTATGGGATGAGATACCACTGGAGTAGTCTATCTTCATTGGACAACTTTGGGTGGACACTGGATATGGGCAGTGCAGGAAATAAGCCTGTCCAATTCATAGAATACAAGCAAAAGGACTAAGGTGTGGAGCAGGTGGCATTCTGTAAACTTTGCCTGCCCTAAAAGACAAGGTCTGAATTTAAGTATGTATCTACTTTATGATATGGAATAAATGCACAGTAACAATTACCTAACCAAAGGTTTCTCAAGGATAACATGATTCTGAGATACTTGATAATTCTCTTCCATAATTTCCACATTCATCGCCACACTGTCTGCAGGATCATCCAAATAACAATGATCTTGAGTAAAATGTTTATCAAAGCCCATTATTCTGTAAAATAAATACTGTTTCAAGAGTACATCAAGATGTTTCATTTCTCCCATTAGAAACGTAATATCAGTGGAGGTCGCACGTCAAGTTATGATTTTAAAATCATTTCCGTAAAAACACTTAATGGAAATAAAATTCTTACATATTAGAAAAATATTAGAAAAAATAAATAACAAAAACTTGTGGTCACGTTTGAAAGGTTACATTTTGAGTAGCTTCAGAGATAAAAACGTTGTCTTGTTCCGGACAAAAGAGTTTACCTAAACGCAGTTAATTCATGAAATTAAGTTTTTTGCATTTAGAAATACATCTAGAAATAAAATAATAAGTGTATGATTATAAAGTACACAATCACAATGTTTTCTTTCACGCACTTTTTCCTTTCATTTCATGGGAACATCGATATTTTTTTTGACTTATCAGACATTTTGACAAGTGCGTGACACAATACGGTATAGATTAAAAATACCACAGTCAAACTAATAAAAAAAGACTAAGCGATTGATCTTAGCAATTTATAAATCGAAAAAATCATTGCATATATCAGGTAAAGGGGACCACCCTTTAACTGGCGCACCCAAAGGCGCAGTCCAAAGAGTAAAATAATAAATATGGCAGCGCAGTCTTAACTCTTAACCAAACCGGATATGAAAGGAGATGTAGCAGCCAGGTTTGAAGCCACACATCAGAGCTATGCGGCGATGCGAGTGACAAGTTTTGGATGTTGAATTTTTAAAGATGGACTACAAGTTCGTCAATATCGAATATTTGAGTGAGTTCGATGCAAACCTAACGTCCAGTTTCAATCAAAATGGAATGGGCAATAAATATCTATAAAAGTCGAATCGGTATTTCTCTAAAATCACGTTTTAAACCGTGATGTGATTTGAATTTCTCTTCCTTAAGTTTGCCTTAATCCAGTACTTATTTAAAAGCAGGTACATGTTCAGTAAAAGTTTATTATTATAAATGTTATAAAACTACAAATTCATCTTTTGAGCCGACTTCAAAAAAGAAGGTTACCTATTTACACGCTGATTTCTAACAAATAATGACCTTTCATTAAATTGATATCCGAAAAATGAGTTGTGACGACCACACTAGCTGTACGACCACAGACATAAATCTAACGTTAGATTTATATCTGTGCATCCGTCACATATGTTCAATGTACAGTTACGTACAAAATTATAAACTGAATAGGTAGCCCTATACAATACGAGGTCAGACCAACTGGATATAAATGCTGGGGTACTCTCAGCAACATTGTTCTTACTCCACATAAACGATCTGCTAAAACCACCGGCACTTAATGGGTATGCAGACGACAACGCTACTGCTAAGCGATTCCGCGCACGCCCACACGTGTTTTAACACGCCCCTGGCCAAAACACAGGGCCGTGTTAAAACACGGTCCGTTTGTAGCTACGCTAAGCCTCTGTGTGTGTTACATAAAAAAATCCAGGGGCACCACAAAAGCAATCAAGAAGGTCTCAGAAAGTGTTCCTTCTGTCCAAAAAATAAAGATAGGCATTCTGGATGGTTATCTCAAATGTGCCGCATATTATTTTACTCTTTGGTCGTGGGTATAAGTAGAAAATACGAATATGATACTTCACTTCTTGTTTGAATGGCACCAGATGTGTATAATTTACACAATTCCGCCAATGTCAGGGTTACAGAGGATAAACGAAGGAGATTGATCGGTAGGTAAGAAGAAAAAAAGTTTTATAATTGCCAAATTATGACGCTGATGGCCGGTGGTGGCGAATATGATGTTTCAAAGTTTCAAAATTGTACTGATTTGACACAAGATTTAAATATTGACAATGATGTTCTAGTACACTCCTACCAACATATCTGTGAAACGGACGTTTTTGGAACTTACATTTTGAATGGGACATATGATCGGTTTTGTATATTGTTGGCACTGACCTCTATCATACAAGTACGCTGGACTAAATATATTAGATGAAATGACAGTTGATTTGATTTTTGTGCCGAATCAAAGCGCCCCACTCGAGGTTCTCAGGAACTAAAATTGACACATTTAGAGATAGGTTAATCCCGATATTTCTCAAGATTAGGTAATACTAATATATTCGCCTGGAAATATTATATTATTTTAACTAATACGAGTATATGAGTATTAGTAATATTTTTAAGTTACACTAATATCAAAATAGTAGACTTGGCAAGGCATATCACTCATCTGCTGTATTGACTTCTCATAATATGTTGCAACTAAATATCTCATATTGGTATTAGTGATGAATGTTATATGAATGCCTAATAATCAGTAATAATATGTTAAAAAGCAATGTGTAATACTAAATTCTGGAATCATCATCATGAACATCCACAGTCCGACTTCGCCCACTGCTGAGCACAGGCCTCTCTCTTCTTTTATCAATCACCTCGTTCCTGTCTGGAATTAATTCTGGCATAATATCATGATAAATATAATTGTATTAACAAATGTTTTTAAGTCAAACAATTTATATCTGCATCTGAAACAGAGTTTAAAACTGATATAAGTCTTCACGTCGCTGGAATGCGATGTCACTCTTATTTGCACCTTAACACTACAGAGACAGGATCTCAGCGATAAGAGCAAGAAATATGTCCTCTGTAAATTATTATCCATCTCATTTGTACGCAAATATTTGTATGAATGTAAGTATTAACTAACTAGTATACTTGAGCGAGCAGATACTTGCTCAAATATACTAGTTTTAAGGATAAGTTGTTAGCCTATCCCCATATTTAAATCTCACTGATATGACAGTTTTGTTTTGAAATGTTTGAAATGTTTATTTGCACCTTTAAAAATTAACATCAAGGAACAGTTTTACAATAAAATAGGCCTAAAGGTAGTTACAATATTTAACATGTTAGAGTCACAACTAATACCTAAACTAAGATAACTTAATATCTTGTAATATAGGCATCAGCGCCCACCCTCATTTGTATTCACATAATGCCAATTGTACATTAGAGCCAAAAAGATTAATACAGTTTTATATTTAATAATTTAAATTTCCGTTTTACAATTTAAAAAGATAAATGCAGGGCATTGTAAGTACAAAAATAAAAATTGTAGTTCTAAAAACTAAAAAACACGCTTTAATGGTAAGGATAATGGGACAAACTGATTAAATTATTGCATTGTCATCGGTCCTTGATAAGTGTGCAAAGTTTCCAACGTTTTGAAGTGGGTGAAAATCACGTTCAAAGATTCCGTTACATTGATACATTGATACATAGATACATACATACCAAGCTAATAAAAGCGTGTTAAAATAAACCGGGCAAGTAAAACTGTTTCTTTTTCTTCCTCCCAAAATCAATTGAAATATAATTTGCATGCTTAAAAATTTGCAATGCAAGAGGGAAGAAGAAAAAAAAACTACAAAACAGTTTGAGATAAGTAATTAACACTAATAAGGATAATTTTCGATAATAGGAAAAGTATTTAAGAATGATTGAGATTGTGTGTTGTGTTGTGGGGGTGTGGGTGTGTCATGTGATTGTGAGTGGAAGTGGATGTGAGTGTTGGGGTGTGAGTGAAGATGTGTGTGGACTGTGTATGTGTGTAAGGTTGAGACTGATGAGATGTGTCCATGCGTGTGTTTGGCGTTTACAATACCTAAATACTTATTACATACGGAATATTTATGCAGGGACATGAAACAATTTTTCAGTTTCGTCATATGTGAGTGATAGGAGCCAGCTGATCACTTTCTGTTTACACTCTCTCTTTGTCAAGGAGAAAATTTCATTTTGTTTGTTAGCCACGTTATACAGTCTTGGGCCCAGGAACAAGTTAAATCTTTGAGCAAAAGATGTTCTACAAGGCACAGATTTACAAAATTCGGAACAAGTTAAATCTTTTAGCAAAAGATGTTCTACAAGGCACAGATTTACAAAATTCTAACCGCCTTCTCCCTATGTTTTCTTTTGCGGTCATGGTATTCAGTCTGACACAGGAATGTTGTCTCACAATTAATAATAGTACAAAAAGTTTACGTACCGTAAGTACATTACTAACCCTGTACAGCTCCGTGGTGGAAAAATACATGGGCTTAAAGTAACTAACCTTAAGCAAAGCTCTTTGAGCACGTTCAAAAAATAAATTATGCGTTTTGGCAGCACCGCCCCAGATAGTGATGCAATAAGTTATTAATGCTTGGCACAATGAATAGTAGATCACTTTTCTTAATTTGGTATTGGCTGAGTATCTGATTTTTTTGAATACATAGATAAGTTTTCTAATTCTGTTTGCAAGATTAATAATATGATTTTTAAAGTTCAAATTTTTGTCAAATATAAGACCTAAATATTTTATAGATTCAACGGAAGACAATGATGGACAGGAGCAATTTACAGTTTCAGTATTACAAGTGTGAGCGATTAAGTGATGAGTCAGTTGACGTGATTTACCGGGGTTACAAATTGAGAAAGGGATGAATTTAGTTTTATCTGTATTTAGTGAGAGATGATTTATGGCAAGCCATTTAGTGGCCATATTGAAACCAAATTGTGCCTTTTGGTAAACTTCATCCCAAGTATCACCATGGAATGTCAGAGTCGTATCATCGGCATAGGAAATAATTTTACAGTTTTCAATATTATGTTGTGTAAGCTCATTAATGTACACTATGAATAACGTTGGGCCCAGAATACTACCCTGTGGCACTCCATGGGTAACAGCAGATCATCACACGTATAATTTTAAATTCTCACCCTTTGTGTTCTCCCAGATAAATAATCTTGAAGCAAGTTCAGTTGTTTTCCCCGAATACCAAGTTGATGCAACTTGTTAACTAGGGTGGGAATAGAAACCGTGTCAAAAGCTTTTGCCAGATCAAGAAAAATACTGAGACATTTTTTTTTGTTTTCAATTTTTTTAACAATGTGATCAGTAATGCATCTTCTGTAGACTTTCCAGATCGGAAACCAAATTGATGATTAGAAAGTAGCTTATACTTTTCTAGATATTTTATTAGTCTTGTATTAATTATCCTTTCTAAAATGTTTTGACAGAGATGTAAGAATAGAAATAGGTCGATAGTTAGTGACACAGTTTCCATCTCCACCCTTGAAAATGGGTCGTACTATAGACCGTTTGAGTGAGTTGGGAAATTTTCCCAACCTTAGGCACATGTTAAAGATATACGTAAGCGGGGGAACTATTTTGTTTTTTATCAGTTTAAGTACAACAGATGAGATTCCATCATCACCTGCAGCACAGTTACACTTCAGCTCACAGATTAGTTTTTCAACTTCGGTTTCATCAGTGTCAAGAAGAGCAAAAGAATTGCTAGATAAGGAAGACGTGTTGCATTGCCGAACATTGGACATGGCACTTAGAACTGATCCAGTACAGTACTGCGCTATAAGTTGAGTAGCACGCTATCCACTAGTTTATAGCTTGCAATCTGATTGAAAGTATTTTTCAGTTAACCTTTACAGCAAGTTTTCTATTACTTAGAAATGAATCTCAATTAAAATAATTGGGATTTTCTTTTTCTCTTCCGTATTAAATTATTCACACGTATGTTTATACCGAAGGCTATGTCCCATCTCTAATATTAGTTCCATGGAATCTCACGTTAAGTCACGTTGCTATCAGCGCCAAAATGGCGAAAATCAAATGTCTTAATTTTGTCATCGATAATAAGAAGTACTTGTATAATAGAGGTCAGTGATTGTTGGTTAAACCATATATATAGTACGTATTTATTTTTTTGCGTAGCAAATAAAATTCTAAATCTATGGGTTAAACGGTGCAGCGGTGGAGGTGGTAAGTTGGTCGAACTGTAAACAGAGTTATGAAATATGTCGAATATGTCACAATTGTGACTTTTCTCTTTAGTTTATGTCACGAAACGTCAAAAGAAAAAAAATTGGTGGTCAGAATAATGTTTGTTTACATCATAGACATATTAAATAGAATGGACTGGAAATATCTACAAAAAGACGTGCCTACCTAAACCTTAAAATGGCTGATTGGCTGCCGATGCTATGGTTGTGTTAATCATGGAACACACACACATTAATAATACAAACTGTAAACAACCATTTGACAGCAGGACTACCACGAACACAACCACAAAATTCGTCACATAATATGGCGAATATGGCACGTACCTACAACTGTCACTACGTCATAACAAAATGTTGCCATAATGAGCAACAACTGAAAAATTGTTCTCTTATGTCAAATACGATTACTACATTAGAAAGAATGAAACAAAACGATATTTCATATAAGCTAGTGTATGTATAGAACATCGCGGCGCCTCCATATTTTTCCTAGCTAAATGGTTTACATTCACACGCAAATGACAAACACTTTTTTCTTGTTGGTTATAGCCATCCTTGTAGTGCAATGTCAGATGAATGAAAAGTGTGTATGTGTGCTGCCGCTACTGCGCGGAACACTTTTTTCGATTGTTTTGCGAGTGTATAACGTATTTGTTTATTAGAATATCATTGGATGTCGAACAAAATTGCTCAAATAGCTAATTGAGTTTTTTTTTTTAAAGCAAAATACCTACAAATGTTTAATTTTAAAGTAAAATAGATTGTTGATCTTTTAACCGACTTCCCAAAAAGGAGGAGGTTTCTCAATACGACCGTTTTTTTATGTGTGTTCGCGGATAACTTCGTAGTCGCGTTAGAGTGATATGAACCGATTTTGATGATTCTTCTTTGTTGGAAAGGAGATATCCCAAGGGTGGTACCATGTTAAGGACACCAGGATCTCATGATAGGATCCTAGAGAAATTGAGGGATCTCCTCAATTATTATAGGCATATAGCGATTTTGGTATTTTCATCAATATTTCATCAATAATGCAATCATTTGCACTCAGAACAAATAATTTAGTGAAGTGGAACTGATGAAGAAGACCACAATGGCCACTGGAACTCCGAAATAAAACAATATATTATCTTAGTCGTGTTTAAGCATATTGGAATCATCATGAGATGTACTTAACTATAAATGATTTTCATGTTAGTTGGAGGTACCTACCAAAACTAAAAAGAGGAAAATAAAAATCAAAAGGTATTTAACGGTGATTCGATAGTGTCTCCATTGACCCCAGTGCCGAACACACGTTTTGGCAGAACCCTGATTTATGTCGGCTAAACTCGTCGTGATAGCCGAATCTCCAACTCTGGGATCAGTAACCGCAACCAGGGATCCTCAGGCCACAGATTTGGCGTTGAGATCCCCGAGTAAAAGCGTGGGGCGTGTCAGCTGTATCATCGTGACGCGTTCCCGATGATAGCCACTATACCGTCAAGGTCTTCTTTACAGTTATGTCGGGACGAGACCAAATGTAGTTCACAGGCCACCACCATGTGAATCGACCGATGCGCCATGAACCGGGGCAAAATTGCATCGCCGTACATCTTGTAGCCTGATGATGGAATTAGCTAGGCGGAATCAAATAGCAATCCCCGAAATGCCATAGCAGCCATCGCACACTCCCCTAAATGTAACCGATAAAAACCGACAAGCTGGCAACTCACCGGCGATGTTCAAGGTTTTGGAGCCTTGACTCGAGCAGTGTCTCATTGCCGATCATCCTCTTGGCCCGTTTTTCTATCGACTCAAGTGCATCAAGCTGGTATTTGACAGATCCATCCAAGAGATGAGATCAGTACTCCATGCATGATCGAACTTGCAAGTTAAGCAGCTGTTACGGCGTGAAGTACCGTCTCCTCTTCACAAGGAACCTCAACAATGGCCTTCCGGGGAGGCCCATTTGCCGGCGCCGGGTAGAAACCGTCCGAGCTTGCATACAAGACGGTTTGTACACGACCGGTTTCATAGAGGTGCATCGGTGCTGCGGTGCAGCCTTCAATTGCTCTTTTTATTCTGTGAATTGTGGAAGTACAAAATTTTGAGTGATAAAAACTTAACAGAAAGAGAAGATTATGGTGCATTTGATTTCATTTCATATTTCCATAATATTGCGTTTCGCGTAGGTAGTCGGCCCGCGTCGGGCGTAGGTCCGGTCTCATGTACATGCGCTCACACACTGCCATACTTTAGGTTTAGCACACATTGCGATATTTATTTTTGTGCGCGTTATAAATGTAACTAACACGGACTGCGGATAAAATTCCGCGCGATTTTTGTCTGTTCATAGAGTTCAAAATATTCACGCGAATTTAATCCGCTCCGTGGTGCGGTGGATTCTGTGGCAAAACATGGATTTCGCTTCATACAGTTCCATATATAGGGTTCCATATTCAGGGTGCAAAAAAGGTGTATACGATCAATGTGTGGTCTAAGAACAACGGATAGTTGCGTTCAATACTTTAAAAAATTAAAAATACTGACTATTTCATCGTTGTATGTATTGGAAACCGCATTATTTGTAAAAATTTATCAACAATTATTTCAAAAATTTGCAGCAGTTATGAGAACCCCAATTCGTGACCAATATGAGAATCTGTTATGTCAATACGAGTGTAAAACTGCTTTATTGAAAAAGAGTTTCTTTGGTATTGCGCCCGATATTTATAATACAATACCTGATAATTTTAAATGTATTCCTCTAAGCAAGCAAATTTATAAGTCCCGTCAGGGGATATTACTAGAGAAGTGTAGAGTACAGTGTAGATGAATTTTTAAACGATATTTCGCTTGTATAGAATTCCGAATGTGTTTTTTTTTTGTTTGTCTTACTCAAATTGAATAAAAAATTTGACATAGAGATTATTAATAGAATTTTAAATTGTGACATAGTGATTTTAAATTGAATTTAAATTGTGACTTATTGATTTTTTATTGAATTAATTTTTGACATATATAGCGGATGTATCCGAACGTCTCCCTGGTCGCAAAGGCAGAGGTAGGCCGCCTGAGCGATACTCGCCGTAATGCGTATCCGAACGCACCTTCGCTCATGCGTCTCGCGTCAACCAATAATAGCCGAGACGGCGCGATTACCAGCCACTGATTGGCTGTTTGCTTAGTTTTGATAAGTTGCTAGATTGGTGTTGGTTTGAAGGTCGCCACAATAATTATAACACAGACTACTTAGAGATTGAATTATAATAAGGGTGGCGACATTGGATGGTACTTCGGTCTCTGTTCTGAAAAGTGACATGATTGTAATTCAAAGTTTTATAAAAAAGTTCAAGTTTATGCCCATTACAAAACCCTTTCATTTAAACTGACTCACCCCGACTACACATATAATTTTAATTTTGTCATTGTAATTTTAATTTAATATCAATTTTGTTATTGTACTTTTTGTAATGTTTGTCTAGTGCAACTCATTTTGTACGCCATAAATGGCAAAACATGTAGCCACCTCATATTAATTTATGATTAAATTTATTTTGTAAAGCATACTCATGTTTTACAAAATAAATATAAAATAAAATCAATTAATAGGTTGCAGAAAGGGCAAAAAAAATCGTGCCAATAAAAATCGCAGTGCGTGTTAAGTCTTACTAGAGATGGGTCGTACTAGGTGAATTTTGGACTAGGTGCACCTAGTCCAAGTCCATAGAAATACTCGATCCAAATACCTGTTTCACCTAGGCCATGAAATACGCATACTTTATAGATGCTTACGCTTAGTCTTTGCGTACCACCGATACGTGTAGATACGTACGTACGCAGTAATGAAATGTATTTCCCTTCATACTTTACACAGACTAGACTGTCATCGTAAAGATTTATCTATGTTGAAGATTGTTGGCGTAATTAAAAGATTTCTATTAATTTTTCAGAGTACTTAATTAGTTTAATTATTGTTTTTTTTTAATACACTAATTCCTTTGATAACCATTTTTTAAACAATAAACACATGAATTAATGTCGTAATAAAAAATAGATATATGTTCTTAAATGATTTATCAAAATTTCGTTAAAGAAACCCGATCACACTAAATAAGTCCGATAGTACGTGTTTGCGACGACTAGTAGGTAACAATACGTCAAGCGAGATCACATCCGCATGAGTCCGTACTTGATACTAGACTGCATCATAAAGTCTTCACTCGCATCGAGTATTGTCAAAGTACCTATTCTATAAAGTCTGCCTAGTCCCGACTAATCTCGAGTCTCGAGTATTGTCAAAGTACATATTCTATAAAGTCTGCCTAGTCCCGACTAGTCTCGAGTATTGACAGACAAGGATGAAAGGATAGCGGAATAGTGTAGTTAAAAAAGGACAGAATATATTCTAGCACAACACAGTGCGCGTCGCTTTAATTTTATGCCATTGAAATATGGTTCAAATTAAAATGACTGGCACATGAATTATTTATGTAAACACTAGTGCGCGTCGCGTTACTTTTGTGCACTTTGAATTAGGGTTCAAATTCAAGTGACTGACACACGTATGAGTTTGGCAAACATGAATGAGCTATGACTATGCTGCTATTCGCTTCGCCGCGTCGTCGGTACTTTGATTCGCGCGGGCCGCGGGTGGCGTGCACCGCGTAGGCACAGTGAGACTAGGTGGATCGAGTATTTTAAAAGTTAGAATAGGTGCAGCCTAATCCCTGGTCCATCCTCTCTAAGTCTTACTGCGCACTAGGTGTAGACGCGGCGAGCATCGTGCCCGGTTGCCTATTGTTAAGCCTATTATTATTGTTTTTTTCTTCTTTTTAAACCCATCTCGTGGGAATGAGCGCTTACACCAATGATGCTCTAGTATAATATGATACAAGCGCGCGCATTGTGGAGACTCGAGTACGTCACAATTGTGAATTTTTCTTTAGTTTATGTCACAAAACGTCAAAAGAAAAAAACATTGGTGGTCACATAGATAAAGGAAAACTCGGTGGTCAGAATAATGTTTGTTTCTCAGTTACATTCACACGCAAGTGACAAACACTAGCTGTCTCTTCTTTTCTTGTTGGTTTTATCAAGCCATCCCTTTCGACTTGTAGTGAAATGTCAGACGAATGAAAAGTGTGTATCTGTTTACCGCTGCTGTGCAGAACACTTTTTTCGATTGTTTTGTGAGTGTATAACGTATCTGTTTAATAGAATATCATTGGCTTGCACCAAATGGAATTAGTGTAAGGGTTCCGTTTATACCATTTGGGTGCGGAACCGAAAAGTGTACTGAGTGCATACCAATGAGGTAGGAAAACTATGGAGACGGCATATTCTACTATACGAAGAATAGTTATACAAATATCTATAATAACGACACACGCATGTCAAAAAGCGTTTCGTCTCTTTTTAACTAAGCAAGAGCTGCATTTGAAATGAGAGACATCTAAATGTTTGTCAAGGACTTAACTTAGAAACACTTGTGAGTGACGTCAAAATCATATTGCGTGACCGGTCGCCATGTTGAGTGCCGAAAGTACTCTGCGGTTTTGTGGTAGTTGTTTTCCGTATATATACGTTCCTCTGTGTAGTTGTGCTGTCAAACAGTTGCTAGCTCAAAATATTTTTGTTGTTTTAAAAGAGAAATACGTCTAGAAACTAGGTATTTTGGTGATCTGAGTTTGGAAATTAATAGGAAAATCATGCCTTCCTGTTGTATAAAACAGTGTGGTGCAAAAACAAAAATGGGCAGCTATCTTAAGTGCCCGATTTTTGTAGGTATTGTAGCGTTATTAAATTAAAAATAAATAAAACTTTTTTTTAACGCAACGATAACGTATAATTTTGAATTAAATACACAAACACCGAAAACATAAAAATAGTGAAAAAGCAAAACATACTATTTTAAAAAAGGAATGACGCAATAGTCAATATCGTTTAAATTATTATTAGTATTTAGTAAAATATGAGTGAAGTTATGGCAAGGCATAAAAGAATAAAGCAGAAATCACGTGCCTAATCTTCAGACACAGTTGCAACCGGTCCAATGATGGCTTAAGCATACAATTAAAGTACGATACCGTAACATGACACAAGTAAGGTAATAAAAGTTTTTAAGTACGGTAACTTAAAATGTAAGCTACATAAATATAAACAAAAATTTCAAAGAAATATGAAAGCAGACAATTGTTATTGGATGAACCAAACCGTCTTCCGTAGAACCTCTTCAAACATTCACGATTTTTTTAATAAAATATGTACGGAACCCGTTTAAAGATGTTCGGAACCCCGAAGACTGCAGGTACTCCTGAGGTCATTCGTTCTGTCCCGGGGTAAAGAGCCGAAAGTCGGCTCAACTGATATCTACAGACAAGGAAACGGACCATCAAAATTATGGAACCAAAAGTGTCTGAAATACCAGAAGAAAATCGACATTCAAAAGAATAATTAGTAAGAATAGTCATTACATACCAGTTTTGATTCATGATGCATAAACTCTTGTCAGCGACATGGTTATTTTTATGATAAGCTTGTTATCATTGCCTTGGCTGGACTGCCCAATTCTTCAGTCTGTCGAACGGCAACTATGAGGCATGTCCTGGTAGCGAAACGATAGTTGGTGTCTCTGACAGAGCTCAATTACAGAAACATGCGGTCCGCAAGCTCCGGCGCGCCCGTGGACCCGAATATCACGTACCCTTGGCCTAACAACAAGGAATGGTTTCCTGCTACAATAATAACTTTAGTGGTGGATAACAGAGCCAAACCTTACTATCAAAATTCTTTGTGACAGTCCTAGAAAAAAAATCGTCTTCTGTTTTCTTGACAAACGAAATATATCTATTAGCAAAATTATAAACGGCCTGCTTTGACAAATTAAAAAAAGGCTAAAGCAAAGCGTCTTGTAGCGATCACGCTACAATACCCTCTTTCCAGCAAAAAAACATTGATTGCCAACCCTGGAAAGATTTGACAACCCTAACAGTGTGATAATCAAGAGGATAAAATTAGATGAAATTACCTAGCCCAACTCAATACCAAGAAAATATCCTCGACCCTAGTAGACAAACTAAATAAATGTTAACTGTTGCTTCCAGTTAAAAAGCGTCTTCGGTCAGAAATAACAGCTTCGGACAAAGAAAAGCCTTGGCCTGAAATTCGACACCGGACAGAAAAAAAAATATCCTCTGTCAAAAAAAAGGCGACGTAGGATCAGAGTAAAAGACTTACAACCTTTATAGAAAACATGGGACTCCAGTTCAAACTATGGAACAGGAGTCAAAGGAAAGACCAAAACAAAACTCAAGTTCAAAGATACAACTTGAGCCAAAGGTCCAACAAGGTGGAACTCGAGTTCAAAGATAAGTCCCCAAAATAACAACACGTCCAGGACAAAAATATAAGACTCCAGCACAAACATGTGACTTGAGTCATAGATCAAACAAGATAGATAGCCAAGACTAAAGAAACAACCTACCTAACCTACCTACACTAAGTGCAAAAAATAATGAGTAAATTCAAAACGTCCCCTAAACCTAAACTAAATTAATCGCTATAGCCTAAAAGATACCTCAAAATTAGTTATCGATATACGGCAAGAGCGAAATAACGACTGACGATTAAAGAAAGGAGATTGAAGTCTGAAGAAAAATATAGACTGAGGTAAAAGAGGGAAAAATCAAGTTATAAATTAGAACCTGAGTCGAGAAAACACCTCAGCCTAAAAAAATAAGGGCTTCAACCTTTTAATTAATGACCCAGACTGACCCTTGCTATAGGGGATCCGTCCCAGTAAAACTCTCAGACAAACCCAAGTGTCGAGAGTCGTGAATATTAAATACGAGAGGGACGACGCCTCTGGGACAGACCCAGAGGTCAAACTATTACACAAAGTACTAACGATAACTGAATAGTTAAAAAGCATACGCCCAAAGAGGGAAAGAGAGAGCCAAATAAACAAGTTGCTTATCGCGTATCTGTCAGCAAAGAAACAAAAATTTGGGGTAAAAGTAGTCGAAAAAGTATAGGCGTAGATACAGAATGCCTAGTGTATTTATGATGTTTTTTAATCAGACTACGGAAATGTATAGAAACAGTGAATTTTGGGAAAAACTTACCAAGTTCAAGCGAATGTAACCAACAATATAATACGTATAAACAATTTAACAATAATTTTATTGTTTTAAAATATTCCGTCACGACGACAATGTCATTGGGACACAACATAGCGCACAACATGGCGCCCGAACAGGGACCCGAATATCACGTACCCTTGGCCTAACAACAAGGAATGGTTTCCTGCCACAATAATAACTTTAGTAGTGGATAACAGAGCCAAACCTTACTATCGAAATTCTTTGTGACAGTCATAGAAAAAAATCGTCTTCTGTTTTCTTGACAAACGAAATATATCTATTAGCAAAGTTATAAACGGCCTGCTTTGACAAATTAAAAAAAGGCTAAAGCAAAGCGTCCTTTAGCACGATAATTTTGTAGGTATGGCAAGTTCATAGGTTTCTAAGTCAGTGGTGCATAATGTCAATCAATCAATCACTACCTCATAACCACAGAGTACTTTCGGCACTTAACATCGCGACCGGTCACGCATAGACATGATTTTGACGTTACTCAAAAGTGTTGTCAAGTTTAGTCCTTGACAAACATTTAGGCTAAGCACGCACTGTGATTTTTATTCGCGTACTGAATTTGACTAACACGCACTGCGGATAAAATTTTGCGCGATTTTCTACCTGTTCATAGAGTTCAAAATATTCGCGCGAATTTTATCCGCGCCGCGGTTCGTTGGATTCTGTGGCAAAACACGGCTTTCTTGCGATATTATTTCCACGCCATTTTTTTTTCCTCAGTGCGTGCAGCTTCATAAATTTCCATAGGTCACAGATGTGCGGAAAAAAAGCGCGCGAATAATAATCGCAGTGCGTGTTAAGCCTTAGATGTCTCTCTTTTCATACGCAGCTCTTAGTCCGGTCAATTTAGACCAAAAAATGTGAGTGAAGTTACATAAAGTCCCAACAAGCTGAATTTCTGTGAAATTGTTCAAAACATAATTATAAACAATGTCTAGAAGTTCCCCATCATTCCCCTGTAAGGAAAAAAAATATTCAAGGTCAAAGGTCAAAAAAATGAGTTTTTCGCGATTTTCAGCAAAACGGTAAGTTTTATCATAAAAGTACCTCAGACAAAAAATGTAGATCATAAAATTATCTATAAAAATTTTTCAATACTTTTTTTCTTACGAGCCACCGTTTCTGAGATATAACGATTCAAAAAGTTATAAGAGTTGTTATCGTCATAATATGCACATGTTTCCACGCCACCTATGAGGTAGTATACTTAGCGTGTTTTTTTAACGTGGTTTCCCCAGTAGGCCTACTCCACGGGTCAGTTGTGATCCTGTTTAATGTAAAACTATTGCATAATAACGGGAATTTTCAAAGATTGTTGAAGCAGGAGAAGAAGAACAAGAAGAAGAACAAGAATTTGAAACTTACGAATAAGACGAATAAACTTCAACACTTTTTTTTAATTTACATCGCTTTTATCTTTCCCAATCTTTGAAAATTTCCGTTATTATGCAATAGTTTTACATTAAACAGGATCACAACTCACCCGTGGAGTAGGCCTACTGGGGAAACCACGTTAAAAAAACGCGCTAAGTACACTACCTCATAGGTGGCGTGGAAACGTGTGCATATTATGACGATAACAACTTTTATAACTTTTTGAATCGTTATATCTCAGAAACGGTGGCTCGTAAGAAAAAAAGTATTGATACATTTTTTATAGATAATTTTATGATCTACAATTTTTGTCTTAGGTACTTTTATGATAAAACTTACCGTTTTGCTGAAAATCGCGAAAAACACATTTTTTTGACCTTTGACCTTGAATAAATTTTTTTCCTTACAGGGTAATGATGGGGAACTTCTAGACATTGTTTATAATTATGTTTTGAACAATTTCACAGAAATTCAGCTTGTTGGGACTTTATGTAACTTCGAATGTCTAAATTGACCGGACTATCTTGCTTAGTTAAAAAGAGACAAAACGCTTTATGACATGCGTCGGTCGATATTAGAGATAATTGTATATCTATTCTTCTTAGAGTAGATTATGCCGTCTCCATAGATTTCCTACCTCATTACTGTCAAGAATTCCTCTATCGATCGACAAATGTCACTGTCAAACCCAAGTCAATCAAAACAAGAAAAAGAAAATAAACATGTGAACATCTTGGCACTGTCGGCTACTTTTCATCATTTCGTTGGGAGATAATTAAAGAAAGACCCACAATATTTTTGAAATCTCCAGTCCAATCCGTGAACCATGATCGTTGCTCTTCAGACTTTGATTTTTTTTCGTGAATCTTTGTTTACTGCTTTAGATCGTTTGGTGCGGCCTTACTATAAGCAATTGACTTTAGGTTTTTTTGCCGGAAGTCGGACTGACTTGGAGGATGAGGATAATGATGACCAGGTTTTCTCGGAGTTCGACGATGAGAAAGGGGTCATATTCTATCCGCCGATGTACGCGCAGCGCTACGCCGCCGTGAGCGACTGTCTCTTGGATGACCGCTGGTCTGGAAACATTGAGAAGGTATCGCTTGATATTATAGTAGTTTAGTGGAAATTCAACGAATCAACTAAACAACAACAAGAACTGCGAATTGAGGAACTCCGGAACAAAACCTGTTATGTCCACTTTATGCCCCATATTATATTAAATTTTTTTCAAACGACGAAAACAACGTACGTAAAGTAAGGCTCTAAAGATGTGCAGCCAGATTTAAACTCGACAAATACAAGTGTTTATTTTTATTTTTTTATTGTTGGGTCTATTACCAACAAGTCACAAAAAAACTGGTTCAGACCATTTGCCGACAAATGTATTTTAGTTACAAAAGAAAAAAGGCACAAGAATGGAAGCAATAAAGTATTTGATCAACACCTACCCCACACCACCAAGAGGTAAACAGCACCCAACAGAACTAAAAGAAAAAATCCGGCCTAGTGCGAGACAGACTTGCGCACAAATGCTTCCATATCATTGCCACAAAAACGGTAATAAAATCACGTTTGTTGTATGGGAGCCTCACTTAAATATTTATTTTATGCTGTTTTTAGTATTTGTTGTTATAGTGGCAACAGAAATACATCATCTGTGAAAATTTCAACTGTCTAGCTATCACGGTTCATGAGATACAGCCTGGTGACAGATGGGCAGACAGACAGATCGCAGAGTCTTAGTAATAGGGTCCCGTTTTTGCCCTTTGGGTACGAAACCCTAAAAAGTATTTTAAAGTTCTGAGTGCAGCTAAAAACAAGACGTTAATAACTTAATGAAAAAACAATTTGATGATGACTGGAGTATTAATGAGGAATTTAAGTTGTATAAGGATTGTTATATATTACACATTAATTTATTAAAAATAATAATATTATAAATAAATTACTAATTATTATTATTACAAATTTATTTCTATTATTTAAACTCCTGCAGTTTATAAATATTTTACTTTGTTTCTCAGGTAGTGGATTTCGGCCACCATGATATGAGCTTCATCAAGTACCTGAAAGAAGTACCTGGTGTTCATTGTATTCTTGGTGTGGACATTGAAACTATTCCTCTCCGATGTTCTTCTGACCTGCTGCGTGGTGATGAGTACTCACCCAAAAGGGAGAGTCCTTTGAAAGTCACAGTAAGATAACTATTTGATTTTGTATTATATTCAATTTTTGACTTGATGAATGTTCTTGCATGTTGTAACACTGTTAGTATTACTTCACAATTACACCATGAAATATATTTGCCTCCCACTATATGAAGCCCTAACACATCCAGAAGGATTTGCAGCAGACCATGCAAAAGATGTTGGGACAAGATAGACAAAATATCTACCGGTTCACTCTTGTTCTGAACTCTTACAGCTGGAAGTTATGGGGGAGGCCTTTGCACAGCTGTGGGATGTTACAAATCAGTAAAACATGTCTAAATTTTTTAACTCATAGAATGTAGGGTTTAATAATCCAGCCCATTCAATTAACTTGCATTCAATTACCTTGCATTCAATTACCTTGCATTCAATTACCTTGCATTCAATTACCTTGCATTCAATTACCCGACTGCCGAAGGAGGGTAATGTGTTTATCAGTCTATGTATGTATGTATGTTTGTTCCTATGTGGCGTTCTAGAGACCAAACGCGTTGGCCGATTTTGATGATTCTTACGTCAATCGATTCGTCTTAACCCTGCGAGTGTCACTGGCTACATTAAAATTGGAAAATTGAAAAATGGCGGATTTTAGGCGCCATATTGGCCCAATTTTTTTTTCCATACCCGTGTGGGTTATCAAATTAAAGGATTTTTAGAGGTGATTTAAAAAATATATTAGTAACACTTATATGTTTAAATGTGTAACCTTATTCAAAAAAACTAAAAGTTTATAAATAAAAATGTTATTAATAAATTCAAAAAACCCGACTGCTTAAAAAGCGCACAGAATGATTTTCTTCTTGTTTACGTCTTTTTAGTTCGCTTTCTAAGCAGTCGGGTGTTAGTATTTTTATCCGACTTACCAAAAAGGAGGAGGTTTTATGTTCGACATTATGTATGTATTTTTTTTTTGTGTATGTTCACCGATATCTCCGTCAATTATGGACCGATTTCGAAAGTTCTTTTTTTGTTAGAAAGAGTATGTTCCGAAATTGGTCCCATTTTAGTTTGGTGAAGATCTGATGAAGAACTTCGGAGATATACAGCAAAACTCTTCAATAAATAATGGCAAATCTCTCGGGATTGCTGAAATCACATGTCTGTTCATTGTTTATACCATTTCATAACATAACATCACGCCAGTACGCTCTTAAGGGGTACGCAGATCTCTCATTTCACCGGTTATGTTCAAGTTTCATGATATTCGGGTAATCTATTCTGGTGTTATAGATACCTTACTAAACAACTTGCCTATTAGGTAGATACAACAAAAAAGTGAAAAATAAAAAAAACTTGCAAAAAAATACTACCGACTTCCAGATAAAAAACTACAAGTGAAAAACATTTAGTTATTTTTCGCTTTGTAGTTTTTTATTTGGAAGTCGGTAGTATTTTTTTGCAAAAAAGTTTTTTTTTTGTCTTATTAGTTAGTATATAGTGAGTAGGGCAAATCGTGCAAACTTATAATAACAGTATTCTCAACTGATTTAACTGAAATTTTGCGTACATATTTGGTTGAAATGACAATTAATGGATAGCTAAGTTGCATCCGCCCTCCAAAATATGGTGCATCTCTATGTTAAATTAAATAATTTTTTTGTTAACTATTATTTATTAAAAAAGTTAATTTTAATAAACAATTTATTATTTCCAGCTATTCCAAGGCAATGCTGCCGATCCAGACTATCGGTTAATCGGCTGTGATGCGGTGATCGCCATCGAGATGATAGAGCACATGCTGCCTCATGACCTGGAGAGATTCGTTCACACTGTTTTTGGTTTCATAAAACCTAGGATTGTCGTTTACACAACGCCCAACGCCGACTTCAACATCCTGTTCAAGGCTTTAGAGAAGAACGGACTCCGACGTTTGGATCATCTGTTTGAGTGGACCAGGGAACAATTTCATGATTGGTAAGAATGTTTTTAAATATTTATTAAAAGTAAAAGTCACTGTACAAAGGCATACTTAAATTCCAAAAGGAGAATTCAAAATACAAATCGATGACAGGCAGGCATATTCTAGAAGACTATTATTGGTGGCGCAAAAGGCATACTTAAATTCCAAAAGGAGAATTCAACATACAAATCGATGACAGGCAGGCATATTCTAGAAGACTATTATTGGTGGCGCAAAAGGCATACTTAAATTCCAAAAGGAGAATTCAAAAAACAAATCGATGACAGGCAAACATATTCTAGAAGACTATTATTGGTGGCGCAAAAATTTACTTCTAAAATAGTCTTTACCGCTATATGCTAAATACTTATTTTTTTGCTTTAAACAATACTTAAAAGGAAAGGCAGGCACAGAGCTTGGATGACATGATAAATACAAACGTAGTCTAGGGATTACTCCACTGTTTGACGATGTATGTTCAAAATAAATAATTATATCAATTTGTCTCATCATTGTCTAGCCCTGTATGGAAACAAAAAGTAATAAAACAACAAACAAACAAACAACACTAATTTTAACGCATCTTTGGGCGGAAATAAATACCATAAGAAAAAGCAAACTTGCAAAACGGCCACCACACAGGGATACATTAGTACAAGTAGTTCAACAATGCAAATAATTTTATTTTAAAAATATAAATTTAGTCGTTCATGATATCTAGACTCCCAAAAGTTTGTTTATAACCAACATGAGATAATAAAATTAATATTTCTCTTTACAGGTGTAGCAACATAGTAGCAAGGTATCCGAATTATACGGTGACTTGTAAAGGCATTGGTCCCGGACCACCTGGAACCCTGCACCACGGCTGCTGTAGTCAACTGGCGCTGTTCACCGCAAAGGAATACCACAAGCAGGCTGACCTCAACCTCAATTGCCTGGCTTCTCAACTGGTTGCCGGTTAGTATTGTCTCACATATAGAAGGCTATTGATAATTAACAATAAGATGACACAATAATTTAATAATAAACAATAAGCAGATAGGTACTAAAACACTCCGACCTCCGGATACTGAGCAGTAAGGGTTTTGAGCAATGATACCGCCTGATTGGTAGCCGCATATTATGCGGTACGAGTCCGGATTCTGGGCGCCACGAGTAGAGGGCGCGAGCGGTACTAAGCCGGCGCGTATTAGAGATGGGCGTTTTCGGTTTTTTGCGAAAACGGTTATGTAACCGATATACAGATTTCATATCGATATCGAAAACAGTTTTCTGATATCGATATCAGTAGTACAGCGATTGTCAGCGTTATGGTTCCTATCGGTTTTCAAGTTTGCGTTTTGTTCGTACGTTTTTGGTTTGTTACGTTTTTATGTTTTGAGTTATTCGTTCGTTCGTCGCAAGTAGTTTTGATTCGATACATACAGTTTTTGTGATATCGGTTATTTTGATATGGATATCGATATGATATGATATCGAACCCCATATCCGATATTAGTTACGTTTTGATATATCGGACCCATCCCTAGCGCGTATAGTCCAAAGCGCGACAAAGCCGTAGGATTGTAAATTTTGCCGTTTAGTAACAGTAAGTAATGCAAAAGGACGTACACGGACACGTACGTTTTAAATCGAGGGTATCAATACTTACCATTCCTTAGACAAACAGAGAGGGATACAAGTATGGATAATACCCATACATTTTTTCCAAAGTTTACCGGCAGAACTTACGCTTTACTTGCTCCAATAGGCGATTGTACTTTGTCTCGTATGGATCCCATTCAACCGAATTAAACTCAAGAGTGCCGCGATCAAATGCGAAGTACAGAGCAACAATGGTATGTTTGTTGGTAAACCGAGCCGACTGCCCACCAGCCCAGGCAAACCTGAAGGGTTTGTGAGCTCGTTTATTATGTGGTCATTAAAGGTCAGCCCGGTGTCCAACATTACACCGATATCGATAATTGTGTCGTGCTCCATGGGGGTGCACGACACGGGTACGTATAAAAGTGCGGCGTGCGACAGCAAGAGAAACTAATAGTTTTACACTTAGGTGTTTAAATTTTATTAAATTCTAAGCGGTTGCGGTTGCTCCAGGATACAACATTGTCGATGTCACGTTGGAGCGCATCACAATCAGCCGCAGTCCCTTATGCCTAAGTAAATCGGATCTGCCAAATACCAACTTGATGCACTAGAGTCGATCGAAAAGCGGGCCAAGAGGCTTATCGGCGATAAGGCATTGATTGGTTAAGTCAAAGCTCCAGAGCCTTGAACATCGTGGCCGAGTTGCCAGCTTGTCGGTTTTTATCGATTACATTTCGGGGAGTATGCGATGGAATTGCATAATCTAATTCCACCTAGCCCGTTTCATCATCGGAATACCAGACGTACGGCGATGCGCCATCGGTACATGGTGGACATCCCACCCATAATACGCACTAAACGTTTTGAGAATACTTTTATTATGCGTACAGCTAAGGAGTGGAATTCCCTGCCGGAGTCTGTGTTTCCCGATAGCTACAACCTAGGGGTCTTTAAGTCAAGAGTGAATAGGTTACTTCTAGGCAAGCGTGCTCCATCATCGACCACATCGTCGCTTACCATCAGGTGAGATGGTGGTCAAACGCGAGCCTAAATAAGAAAAAAAAAACATCACATCGTCAGCAAACATCAGACACTTCGCCGTCCCAATGACCTCCGGCAAGTCATTGGCCATGATCAGGAATTGGGTTAGGCCAAAAGTGGTTCCTTGACTCACTCCAGATTGAGTTGCATAAGTTTCCGACCGATACCCGGCAAGTTGAATATGCTGCCTACGATTACGAAATTTTAAGAGTTTAGGCGTAAATCCTATGGCTGAAACCTTTTGCAATAGCACGTCATTACGAACGCGGTTAAAAGCCTTTTTGAAATCGAAATATGCTGCATCTACTTGCTTCTTGCCGTCCATCTCAGAATGTGATACTACTTCATGATGGTTGAGCTGAGTGGTGCCGATCCATGCGTCATATTCGTGAACGGGCGCCATCAGTTGGGATTGGTCTTAACTTAGTTGCCTCGGCCTGCTATTGTATTTTTTTATTTGTTTTCTACTCTAGCCGCTTTTACGTGCACGCCTTTTTACATCGTTCTCACATATTTGTATTTTTTCAACATGTATGATGTAACCAAAAACTTGTAATAAAAACTGATGGAAAAGAGTGTCCGTGGCGTTTCTTGCAAATTCTTCTCCATTGAGACCTACTGACGCTTGCGAATTTATAACTAGAGGCCTCTTTTTTTTGTTTGACAAATATAAAGTATCTCTAAGGTTTATTTGAAATAAGCTATTTGATTGATATGTATTTTTATTTTTTTAACCGACTTACCAAAAAACAGTAGGTTCTATGTTCGACTTTATGTATGTCATCTCTCATTTCACCGATTATGTTTTGAGTTTCATGTTATTCGGGTAATCTATTCTGGCGTTATAGAACTTGCCTATAGGTACAACTAAAAAGGGTAAAATAAAAAAACTTTTTGCAAAAAATACTACCGACTTCCAAATAAAAAACTACAAAGTGAAAAATAACTTTATTTTTGGAAGTCGGTGTCTATATCGCAAAGAATTGGTACCTACGAAAGACACCGACTTCCAAAAATAAAGTTATTTTTCAGTTTGTAGTTTTTTTTATTTGGAAGTCGATACCCTTGGCCATGAATAGATCTTCTGCTTCAGGAAGTCGATACGCTCTGTGACGCGGGACAGATAATCTCGAGAACTGATATCAGTCCCCGAGAACGCCCGCCTCACAAAGCGCATCACTCTAGGCGCATCATTCAATCTAAATGTAACAGACAGCTGTAGGCCATATTTTAAAAAACATAACATATTGACCCTTCCATCGCTTTACATTTTTGAAATTGTAACATTTGTCAAACTAAAGCCCGGACTATTTCCACGTCTAGCTGATACCATCCCTAGGAATAGACGCGACAATAGCCAACTTTGCTTGCACTCATCAAAGACTGCTTTAATGGCAAAAAGTGTTTTTTGTATGGCTCCCAAAATCTACAATAAAATACCACAGTCCTATAAAGAATTGCCGGTAAATTTATTTAAAAAAAAGATGCGAAATTTTCTAACAGACAAGTGCTATTATCATATAGGTGACTTCTTGAGCGATGATATTATTTGACGCTATTTTCTTTCATCAATCCCGATTTATTTGATTTAATTAAGATGACATTCAGCAGGATATTGTGTTTTTTTTTAATCTGACATTATTTATTTTATCTTTTTGACATAATTTTTAATCAATCATATTGTTATTTTTTTAAAATATGTCATTATTTATTTTATCTTTTTGACATAATTTTTAATCAATCAAATTGTTATTTTTTTGACATTTTATAATTTTTTTACATCTGACATATTTTAATATTTTTTTTTACGTTGTTGGCATTTTTTTTTTAAAGCCCTGTGTACCTATTGTTTTTTTTTTTTTAGTTTTTCGTTTGACATTGATTTATTTTATAAATTGGTATGAGATTTATGATTTATGTTTTATATCTGACATTTGTTTTTTACTTACCAACATTATTTTTATATATGAATCTGGTTTTTTTTATGATCTATTTGTGCTTTTTTTGCTAAATTGTGTTTTGATTTAGTTTTTTTTTACCATTTTGTGCTTTAATTTATAAATATTGTAGAATATATTTGTACGCCTACTAGGCGAAACATGTCAGTACAAAAATAGTTAAAAATAGAACATCCTGCATGCCTACTGTATGTGAACTCATGTTCTGACAAATAAATTATCTTTATCTTTATCTAGGGCGAGTGTTGCCCTCCCGGAAGCAGATTGATTGATTGTTTTTTTTTATCAGTCTAATCCTCGAGAACCGCACCCAGTTGCAGTAAGCGGAAAATATCTCCTTGGATAGATATGGGTTATATCTGTGCGAGAGCAGTGGTGGCCCAGAGGTAACGGTCGCGACTTACAAGTTGTAGTCCGTGGGTTCGAACCCAGGCAGGCGCTTTACTTTGTGTAAAATTATTACATCACCACTGCTCTCAAAAACGGTGAAGGAAAACATCGTGAGGTCTTAGAACCAAAATTTCGAAGATATGTGACATCCACCAACATGCACTGGGCCCGCGTGGTGGATTACGGCCCATTCCCTCTCACAGAGAGGAGGCCTGCACGTAGAACGGGCCAAATGCGAGTCTAAGTGCGGAAAAGGGGTCCATCTATCCTATCTGTCCAAGGACATATAGCCGCTTCAGAATTCGCCAAAGAAGTTTAGTAAAATTTCAATACAATTTGAGTACGTGGCACATTTTACCAACCACAACTAACTATTCTATTAATTGTAATAGTTGTCATCGTAAACCTTTCTGAGTTTTTACCTTGTCTCAAAATAATATCCTTTTTCTTTTTAGGTGGTTGCACGAACCAAAATAACATCAGCGAAATCTTCGAAGGATGCTGGGAAAACTCCGTATCGCCTACGCCCGACGAATTAAGTCCTTCTCCAGAACCACCACTAAGGTTAGTTAACAATTAGTTATATTTTTATAATACATCTTTACGCAGTTTAAAATTACAGTTGAAAAGTCATCCCGAATTGCCTCTGTAGATGTAGAAGAACACGAAATTCTGATTTTGAATAAAACATTCGATTATTCGAATTATGAAACTTTCTTTTTAACCTGGGCTAGCTATATAGACACAGCCTGTGGCCCGAGGAGGTAGCCTGGGCGGAGATATTTCAATTTATTGGCTGTAGTCACCGCTGGGCGAGCGTTGGTCCATTCGCTTTAAGAAAATAGTGAGTCATCGTTCTCAGCCAGCTCCTCGACCAATCGGGTCGCAAGCTTTCTTATATGTTGCTCCCTATAGGTCGTGGCCGTGACCGCTGACAACGATGATTCACTATTTTCTTAAGGCGAATGGACTAAAGACCGTTCCACAACAAATCGAGAGTGAACTTCGAATAGTTCCAATCTTACTTAATAATTTTCGAAACAATTTGAGTGGTGGAGTGATTGTCGAAGGTGTTTAAATGTCCAGACATATGAGGGCCTGGCTCCTGATCGAATTCCTGCTATGCGCCCAAACTAGAACATCAGAGAACAGCCTATCACCTAATTACTCAGGAGATATTGAGATATACTGGTGTACTTCCCTTCCTTCACTCTTAAAGGACGGTAATCAGACACATCCGTGTTGAGATCAAGCACAGGACCAACGGACCATTTGCACTCTGAACACATCAGATCTCTATCCTTAAATAGTATAAGACAAAGTCGCTGTCTGCATGTGTTTCTCCTAATTTTAAACCACGCTACGGATGATACTAATAGAAAGAGCGATAAACGAGGCAGGTTTGTATTTATAATTAGTCCCATTCGAGCTGGGGTGAGTCGCTAGTAATAGTGCCCTTTCACACGCCCCGGTTGCCGGGTAGGCGATTGTATAGCCATATACGCCGGCTCGTGTGGAAGCTAACGTACATGGCTATACACTTCGCCGCCCGTTACCCGGTAGCGTCTACCCCAAACTCGCGAGCGTGTGAAAAGGCACATACTGTTACAAGATAAGGCAACGCCATTTAGTGAAGAGATGAAGAACTAGTAGTAGCTAGTAGCGCCATCTTGTATCAAATAGTGAAACTGATCTTCTCGAAAAGTTCGAATTGAACTTTTCAGAATGTTCGAGACGAACATTCTGGAAGGTTCTCGGCGCTCGGGAAGAATGGGTTCGAGAGTCGAATATCCTGGCAAGTTCTAGATGCTTCAATAACGGCCTAGAATGTTCTAGAAACATTTCCCGTGCTATATATTATTATAGGGCGGTCGGGTTCGGCATGGGACAGTTTCGATTTGAAAACGCGGTCAAAAAGCGAAATAGCGTCATAAAATTGTTTTAGAAGTGTTTGAGTAATAAAGTCAAGATCAATTAAAGTCTAATTCCTGAACTCCAGCTCGTAACTAAACTATAAGCATCGAGTCGCTTAACCACATCAGCAGTGATATTCTGTAAATATCTCACCGTGGTGACTAAGGTGATGTGAATTGAGCTGCCAATCCTTAGGACCGGTTGGAATGCTCACTTTGATCTCACTTCACCAGAGTCATCACCGTGAGATGTCTACAGAATTTGCCGGTTTTAATTTAACCCCATCCACACTTTCCAGCGAATCCTTAACCGAGATTCTTTATCCCGAAGCGCAGTCGCACATGACCCTTGTATTCTCCTCTACACAAGGCGACGCACCTTTAACCGAGAAAACGTTCACTATGGAGACCTTTTCGTACCAAGACATGTCTCTACAGTGCAACCTTGATGTGGAAGTAGGGAAGAATTTCATGATGTTTGACTCGCAAGATTATTATAATGTGCTGGTGCCCAGAAGGAGGGTCAACCATAAAGTTTATGAAATTGAGGATGTTTATAGCAGGTTGTGGATGATTTTGTTTCAGAGTATATCTAGTAAGGCTGGCTGCATACGTACGTTTTCTGCGTTCGATTTCCGAATTCGTTTTCCGTATTCGGAAACCCGAATGCTCCGTACGCTGATAAAATACATTGACTGCAGCACACATCCGTTTTTTTTTCGAACGGAACACTTTCCGTACGTACGTATCGAATGTCAGCCCGCGCGTTCGTGAAAATTCCGAACAGGAAAAAACTAACGCGCTAGGTTCACGGAATTCCGAATCTGTATTCCGTATTCGGAAATCGAATGCGGTAAACGTACGTATGCGGCCAGCCTAAACTGGCACTCTAGTCAGAGTTGTAGAATGGTAAACGGTACCACAGATAATATAATACTAGCATACAGATGCCTCATCCCATACAAAGAAACCGTGCCGACGTAACTAGCGTTTTTCGTCTGATTAAAATTATTATTTATATAAGCCGACCCCAATATAGTTGGGAAAAGGCTAGGCAGATGATGATTTATATAAGTACTTCGATCGCGTTCGGTTCCGTTCCACGGCTATAGATGGTATTAGCAGCGACTTGCAAGTAAAATGGTTTTCTCGGTACGCACGGTTTTTTTGCAAGGTTTTACAGTGTCATTGTACCAAAATGTGTTAATACAAATTTAAAATCGAGTGGTATGCCTAAGAAATTCAAAACCGTGGTCTATTGGAATCAATTTTAAATGACCCGTTCAAATAATCTTTTAAATGTGAAATAAAAATCCAATATTCCATAATTTTGTGCCTAGGAGAGTTGATTAAAAAAAAACATACGATTTTTATGATCAATTCTAGAAAATGTTAATATTACACACAATTCAATAATTAATCGATTCATGTCACGCCATCTAGTGGCATTTATCTGAACCTCTTCTTTTTGTTATGGCTGGTGCTGGAACTGAAACAATAGTTGTAAACTGAATATAATGACGCTTTGAGATTTGGAAGTATTCTGTTTTATCCGATGTATCTCTGACGTATTTATTTTTAATTGTTTTATAACTAGAAAAGTAGCAGTAAATAAAAATAAGTGTGCTCTTAGAGTCTGGCAAACGAAAGTAGACACTCAAATTATTTGCAAATTTTTTATATGGCAATGCTATACTAATGTCAACCCCAATTTTCCGTACGACGCTACTAAATTGATACTTTGTTTTAATTCGTAATTACTAAGTATATTTTTGTCAAAACATTTTCTCTATTTAATCATTTAAAATGTTTCATTATTAATATAGAAAACAATGATTCCTGTGACTCTTATGAATCTTTTCACATGAAAGTCTTAGATTCAGATTTTGATTGATAGTGAATAAACCAAAATTATTATAGACTACTGTTGCTTTTTTTATTCAGATTGATATATCTAAAGTATTACCTACCTAAATGTACCTATAGTATTTTTATTCAGACGAAGTAATATAAATAATTCTAAAGTATCAAATTAGGTTATTCCAGGTATTGCATACTAGTTTTTGGGGTTGCTATGCTGATATTTTTTAAAATTTTCCGCGCTTTTTCAGTCTCAACATTCGTTTGCCAGACTCTAATAGTTTCATCGTGTCTCAAATTTGATGTAAATCAAGCAATTCATTAAAACGTATGATGCTATATTTGTTATAGTCTGAACTAGTCTCTGTTCAGATATATCAAAACAAGTAGATAGTGCAAAATCGTTCACTGATCAGCTTTTAAGTGTCTATTCTACATTTCAGGTTAAACTGCACGACGTTACAAGTGACAAAGTTCTCAAAAACAACACAAAATTTGATGTCAAAAAACAGAATCGACTCTATAGTTCACACCAGAGAGGTTGTCGACGAAATCCGAAACTTAACTAAGGCGTTGAATTTTAATAATTTCAGTAAGGCAGAAAACGGGGGCCATCTTTGGTGTAATATTAACTGGGGGGACAATGCACCGTACTGGAATCAGTACTATAAGGTCGTGAGGGAGTACGCTTATCCTTTTGAGGTAAGGATTTTTTATTGTTTGTATGCCACTAATTTATATTTTTTCATGGAATTGTATTGATTTTATTAAGTAGTGCCTTTTTTAATCTCTTGCTGCCGGGTATTCGGTAGGATTAATGACATTTTTACAGGTCTAGCGCCTAACTGTGTCAGGTCCTGAGGTATGGGAGCGGTACGGGAGGGGTGACAAATGACGTGACATGACGTGTCCTAACTGTCTCGCTATACACGTGATACATTTTAATGCAGATATCTCTTGCGATATGCTTATGATATTTACGAGCGTGTACCTAAGTCAAATTGATTAATATTTCGGCGTGTGACAATGAAAAACAAAAAAACCGGACAAGTGCGAGTCGGACTCGCCTACCAAGGGTACAAATTTGTAGGTAAATATTATAAATATGTAGTTCAGGAATCGAATCTCGCAGTTTTCTCCAAGGTTATTGATAAGTACTAAAAACATAAATCAATACATATAATAAATCTATAGAAAAATATTTTTTGTACATAGAAAAAAAAATAGCCAGGGTGTTAAATAGTATAGTTGCAAAAGGATAACCAACAGAACCCATTTCTAGCATTTTTTGAATTTTTGTCTGTTTATTTGTGCACGCATCACGTGAAATTTACGAAACCAATGTAGATAACTTTTATACATGAAAATTGTGCGTAACTTGAAGAATTACTTAGTTTTTGTTTCATCGCAATCGGTTCACTCTATCAAAAGTTAGATGAATTTAAAGTGTTCAAGAAGTAAAATTATCACAGCTCACGCAATTCAGTTACTCGGACAGTTGAACTCGCTATTCGATAGATGGCGTTGTGCATTTAAAGTAATTTTCTGAATCGCGGTGTTAAGATTTTACGCGAAATAATGACGCCAGAAAAAAAAATTGGTATGTAGTATGTAAATATTTGAGTATGTGGAGTAGGCAAGCAGGCAGGTAAGTAGGGTAGGGTTGGCAGGCAGATGACGGGAGCGAAGCCGCGGGCACAGCTAGTAGTAAATAAATAAATAACGTGTGGCTATATAATAATATTTTTTTAATATTACTATTTTCAACAGAAATTATAAATTAGATTAATCTGAATACATAACGCCGTCTGGGAATTGGGATCAATTTATTTTGTTTTAAAATATTCGTACACTTTATTAACAACTTGTTTAGTTTGAGACCTTATTGGAAGACTCATCTTTGGTTGCGAATACCGTGTGCGTTTTACTTGAAGCGACCTGTCCAATAAACACTTGTTGACGACAGCAAGCCTGACGCCCAACTGAAGTTAGAGTGCGCGCAAGATAACTCTGCGCGCGGCCAAAATCGGAACTAATCGTTTGTCATTTATGTCAGGTGTCAAGAGAGTGTGTTGTATTCCGTGTTTTTATTCGTTTTCGAAGTAAATGATCGCCATCATTATGCCAAAAGTAATTTACAAGTGCTGGCAGGGATGTTTTCTCGAAATAAACAAGACAATAACGGGCCTACGGTACCATTTTACAAAGATAGAGCCCGTGTTGCTTATTTGACAGGTAACTTTTAGGGATACCATTATCTAAAATTTACCTAAATGTTCGTACTACCTGTGCCTACAGTATTGGTTTTTGGTTGGTACATAAATATACCAGCGGGACAAGACCGGCATCATGTAATATAATGCATCATTGTTATTTTGTTTTAGGCGTTTCTGAACGCACCGTCACCCAATTAACTCACGAGGGTTATGTGGCAGCAGCTTCTTCTGAAATTGTTGAAGAATAAATTAAAAAGAAATGAAATTGAAATGGACGGTATTAGCCACTGCAGCACCATTGTTAGACCAAATTTAACAGTAGTAGTACTAAGTATTCAATAAAAAAAATACAATAATTTCATGAAGCTTTTTTCATCATATTCCATGCAAGTAGAAAAACCTAGTTATTAATTACGCTTAACTTCAATTACTTTAAGTTTCGAGTAATGAAAAATTACTATTGATTAAATGAAGGAAAACATATTTGTTATGCTGGCAACATTAAGCACGCCACCCGTCGCGCGCAGACTTATCTTGCGCGCACTCTACGCGTCGTTTGACGTTTCGTAAACACACCCCTCCCGTACCGCTCCCATACCTCAGGAACTGACACAGTTAGGCGTTAGACCTGTTACTCCTATGTATATATTTGGCATAGCCGTTAATTATTTGCTTGTTTCGCTTCGGGGTACTCGGAGCCCCGATTACTCGTCATAAAAGCGATTTTAATAGTTATTTATGCTACAAGTGCGGAAGGTAGATGATTTCCGATGAGTGGTACTTTTATTCACGGGCGAGCGAATCGAGTGAGTGGATAAATCGACACAGAGTAGGAAATCATCTTACGTACGTGTATCAAACAACATTTTACTATGCATTGTGCGAGGAAATAAACATATATATCTGGCACCAAGCAAGAAAATAATAAAATGTCGGGCTTATTCAAGCGCGCTCAGTATATCCACATATTAATTTATAGTTCCTCGGGCATATCTACTGCGCACGTCGTAATGCAAAAAGGCACGAGCAAAATATTCATTCTGCCAAACATATTTAATGATCAAAATATAAAATCTAGAGTAATTAAAAACTTTTAGAAGTGTTAGTTTTATTTTACCTTTTATATGAATGATAATCTGTACTTAACTAATTTAAAACTTGTCTCAAATAATAAAAAAAAATAAGCGGCGGGCTGACGTTGGAGTTAAAAATTAAAAAAATACAGGAAAGTAAAAAGCACTTGTAAAAAAAAGTGACACATGCCGCACAGTTTGGCTGCTTGGAAAACGGCCTTTTCGAGGACATGAAAAGATATTTTTAGGGTCTCAATGTTTACTGAAAATCGAAAAAATAAAATAAAAAAATAGATTATTACTAAATAGATTATTAGCATCGTTTTCATATTTGTCTTGTTATTGTATTTTTCTACTTTTTCAGACGAAATCAGAAGAGGTACGCATCCTTGACATGGTGTCCGAAGAGATCAACCGCCTCATAGATTCTCAATACGATGAAGAGTTCACAGTTGATGTGAACCGCATGGAGATTCCGCTGAAACATCTCATGAACGTGTTACAGCATATCACCGACGATGTTGATAGGGTTCGGTTAGTATTTGCCTATTTTGGTAATGAGGTGCGAGATCCTCGCTTGAACAAGCCCACAGATCCATTTCCATGGCCGAGTCACGATCTACCATGAAATTCAATACACATTTAATAATTCCTCTCCATTCTAGAAATTTGTTTGTTTGAGGTCCTGGTTTCGGGCACAGATAATATAATACTAGCATACAGATGCCTCATCCCAATACTAAGAAACCGTGCCGACGTAACTTTGACGTTTTTCATCTGATTAATCTTGTTATTTTTGTAAGTAAGTACATCAATCGCGTTCCATCCCGTTTCACGGCAATAGATGTTGTTTGCAGCGACTTGCAAGTAAAAGGGTTTACTAGGTTCGTGAATATTTTATTCGTTAAATACATTGAAGGTTCGTATTATAGATTTTTTTTGCACGTTTTAACAGTTTTTTTTGCACCAAAATGTGCAATGCAAATTTAAACAATCGAGTGGAATGCCTCAGAAATTTAAAAATTCGCCATCTATTGGCATCAATTTTAAATGATCCGTTGAAATAATCTTTGGAATTTGAGTTAAGAGCCCAATATTCCTTAATTTTGAACTTATGAGAGTTGATTAAACAAGAAATACAGTTTTTATGTTCAATTCCAGAAAATGTTAATTTTACACAAAATTCTATTGAATTGTGTGTACATGTCGCGCCATCTAGTGAGATTTATTTGAACCAAATTTTCTTTCTTAGCAATTACGGTGGTTAGGGCAAGGTGTTTTAAGATATTTTTCCCTCTGGAATATCTTAGTAGCCCAGAGTTTGAATTCGTGACCGATTGATAATAGATAATATACGGTAATAGGTTTGTCCCCTAATAATTAAACTTACTGGCGAAATTTGGTTGTACTACAGGTGCCTAAATCTCCGGAGAATACAGGCGTGATGATATGTTACTAAAATTTGCTGATCAACACAACGATTTGATGTTATGTTTCGGAAATTTGCTGACTAACACAACGATTTGATGTTATGTTACGAAAATTTGCTGACTAACAACGATTTGATGTTATGTTACGAAAATTTGCTTTTCTATATAAATAAAAGAGAAAGTATGTATGTATGATACTTATAGACTCCGAAACGGCTGGACCGATTTTAATGAAATTATCATTGAATCTTTAGATTGACCCAGCAGATAATCCTCTAAAGTTTGGTGGCGATCGGATCATTATTTTTTTAAACTTTGTTCGCGGGCGAAGCCGCGAGCAGAAGCTAGTATATTATATAGCTTATCGTTTATAGCAACGGTAACAGTAGCCAAACTTAAGTGGCAGTGGGCAGGGCACATTGCTCGCAGCAGCCGTATTGCGTAAGTGAATACGGCAACGCAAAGAATTTAACCGCTATCCAATCGAACAAATCGACCAATGACATGCGAGATGAATGACGCGATGTGGGTCAAACTCTTTGCGTTGCCGTATTCACTTACGCAATACGGCTGCGGATGGTCGATGGAGCCAAAAAGTTCTGGATTGGCGACCGTGAACCTGAAGACGCAGCGTTGGAAGGCCTTCCTCTAGTTGGAGCGATTACCCAGTCAAGGCTGCTGGAATCCGCTAGATGCGAGACTCATGGAACCGATCGAGGTGGCGACACTTGGAGGAGGCCTATGTCCAGCAGCGGACGCCCTTCGGCTGAAATGATGATCATGATTTGGTGAACAGCTATTATAGAGCATATCACCACTATTTGAACGTAGTAAAAATATTTAGGACAGTCCCTAAAAACTAACATTAACATTAAAAGCGGGATATTTACCATGTTTACTGTTTGTAGAAGCTATCGAAATTACAAAATATAAAAATTTCAACCGGGCGGATGGGTTTCAACTGTCGAGAGCTTGGAATCCAGTCGTTCAGCTGTGTAAAACCCGAAAAAGTGCCGAAAAAAGTTCGCGATCGGACACAGTGAGTTTCGTGTGTCGGGAACAGAATCGAGTTGTGAGTGACAATGGTAGCGGTACTGAGTGCAAAAAAACGAACAAGAAAGAGGGTAGACCCTTTTGTCTCCTCATAAACACCCACCCGCAATGACTTTCAGTTTATCCGTGATCATGGTGCTTGCAACAGCACCGAAATATCGGGAACTCGCAACAAACAGTAAACATGGTAAATATCCCGCTTTTAATGTTAATGTTAGTGACCATGACAGTCCCTAAAAAGCCCGTCCTTCACCACGATCTCGCATTTTACATACCAAGTAGTGTTACAACAAACTGGCTTTAACTTAACCCTGCTTCTGCTTCTAATTGTTATTCTTTTACAGGGATCTTCTTGAATGGAACGGCTATGAAGTCGTCAACGACGTGGTGATTCATTCACGCTTAGTTGTCGACACCACTTCGGTAGCAACGCACGAGGACGATTGGCAAGAAAACTTCTCTGATGTAAATGTACCAGATTTAACTATGTAATGTCATGTAGATCGATGACGTACAGTCTGTCTAGTTATTACCGGTCGACCTGACGTGAGAAAAGGCAGAAAATAAAAAAAAAACTTAAATTAAAAATCAAATAAATTATACGTTAAACAATCTTTTTTAAAACAAGCTTTTTTCGTATTCTTCTCAGCATATCCTTTCATTTAAAATAACAGTGCACAGAAAATAACTAGTCCGCCATCATGGACCCTCCGCCATATTGGATTTAGAATAAAGTCACTTAGCTAACCATGCATTGTCATACAAACTAAACGTGCTTTGAAATTCAGTTGCAAGATTTGACCCGAACACACATACATTGCAAGTTAAATTAAAGCTTTTAATTAGGCTTTGTTTTAGTGCCTTTTCACATGTGATGCGTCTTCTATTGTGCCTTATCACACGTTCCGAGGCTTCGTTTTAGTGCCTTTTCACATGTGATGCGTCTTTTATTGTGCCTTATCACACGTTCCGCCTGTATAGAAGTAAGTGCGTAGTATCCGAGTAATGTAGTGTGAAGAAGTGTAGGTGTAAGTATTTTCTCTCTCTGACTCATTTACGTTGAATGCGCGTCAATAAACACAGCTTAAGCCAACTTTCCACGGAGGCGTACTTAGACATGATTATAGACCATCGTATATTAACGTCCTAATATGCGGTATACTAAGAAGTTTCGGCACCGATTTTGATTAAAACCACAGATAATATAATACTAGCACATCGTACATCAATCGCGTTCCATCCCGTTTCACGGCAACAGATAGTGTTAGCAGCGACTTGCAAGTAAAAGGGTTTACTAGGTTCGTGAATATTTTTTTCATTAAATACAGTGAAGGTTCGTTTTATAGTATTTTTTTGCACGTTTTTACAGTTTTTTTGCACCAAAATGTGTTACAATGCAAATTCTAACAATCGAGTGGAATGCCTCAGAAATTAAAAAATGCGCCATCTATTGGCCTCAATTTTAAATGATCCGTTGAAATAATCTTTGAAATTTGAATTAAGAGCCCAATATTCCTTAATTTTTAACTTTTTATTAGAGTTGGTTAAACAAGAACATACAATTTTTATGTTCAATGCCAGAAAATGTTAATTTTACACAAAATTCTATTGAATTGTGTGTGTACATGTCGCGCCATCTAGTGTGATTTATTTGAACCAAATTTTCTTTCTTAGCAATGAGACCCTGTGATTAAAACTAAAACTGCATCTTTGTCGGCAAATGGGGCGAGACTTCTTTGAGTTTCGGATTTGACCATGCCACGTCCACTTAAAAACGACCCCTGTACATTATCTATACTAATAAAGTTGAAGAGTTTGTTTTTTTGTTTGAACGCGCTAATCTCAGGAACTACTGGTTGGAATTGAAAAATAATTTTTGTATTGGATAGTCCATTTATAGAGGAAGGTTATAGGCTTTATAACATCACGCTACGACCAATAGGAGCGGAGCATAAATGAAAAATGTTGCTAAAACGGGGGCAAATATTCCTTTTTGAGGGCTTCCGTTGCGTGTGCTGCGTAAACGGTTTAAGTTACGCAACAATAATGTATGTAGGGTAGGTAGTGTAGATGGGTAGGTAGGTAGCCAGTTGACGGGAGCGAAGCCGCGTGGGACAGCTAGTATATAATATGCGTTTTTGAAGTTACGTCTCAGTAGCCGGTATGCCTAAGCTGTGTTATATTGCCGCACCCCTACAATTGCTATAAAGTACCTACTCGGCACGGACTTGAAAGAACCGGTTGCAAACAAAAAGCTGAGCTAAGTTGCTTTAAGTTTAGAGCTTGTATAACTGGGTATTTTTTCATCCTTGTGTGTAGACCGCGAATTATGTAAGCTGTGTAAGTATAAGTAAGTAAAATTGTAAGTATGAAAGATTCCTGTAGCTATGCGAGCTAATCCAAACTAACTTAGCTTAGATCTAGGTTTGCAACCGGCATTAGGTAGCTGGAGCTTGAGAAAAGAGACTGTAAGATAGTAATATTGTGTTGTCTGAATCTCATTTCAGAATATTTTGTTAGTTATTGGTGTAGCGTAATGATTACTCATTGTATGACTGATTTGAGACTAATATTAATATATGAAATGCACTCGTATGTATTTCTGTATGTATTTCTATAATTACTACTGCCATACCCCAGAACATTGGCAGTTTTGTTAGTAACTAAGCTATTTTCATTCCATCACTGCTCATAAACTCTCTATTTATTAACAAACTTAAGTTTACAGTTACTTAAGCTTAAACTGTAAGCCTAGGTCATTAGTTCGTATAGTTTTTTTCGTAGGTATAATACTCGTTAACGTACAGTTTAGGAAAAAAATCGACAACTTTGAAAAACGAGTTTTACTTGCCTATAGTTATTTTAGTGAGCTAATAAGTTGTTATCTATTTTATTCATGTCACACTTTTACACTTATATACCATCTATTTGTTAAGGCCAATTGGCTTATTGTTACTCTATGCTCTTGTGTTCATGTTGTATTAGTATTAAGAAGTTTTAGTAAATAAGAAATCCCGTGTAATGTGAGCCTAAATTTATTTTATTAAAAATTGTATACAAAGTTTCGGTCGTTTCATTACATTACATTGAATTATTTTCCAATCCTCGATCAATTTGGTAAATATTTGAAAGTTTAGTTTCATAGTATTTTTGTACACCCATTTGCTATGAATAGTGTTAACTTGACACCTATTTGGTTTGGCAGTTTGTTAATTACACCCATTTGCTATGAATAGTATTAACTTGACACCCATTTGCTATGGATAGTGTTAACTTGACACCTATTTGGTTTGGAAGTTTGTTCACTACACACATTTGCTTCGAATAGTGTTATTTTGACATCGATTTGCTATGAATAGTGTTAACTTGACACCTATTTGGATTGGAAGTTTGTTAACTACACACATTTGCCTCGAATAGTGTTAACTTGACATCGATTTCCTATGTATAGTGTTAATTTGACATCTATTTGGATTGGAAGTTTGTTAACTACACACATTTGCCTCGAATAGTGTTAACTTGACATCGATTTGCTATGAATAGTGTTAACTTGACACCTATTCGCTTTATAGAAAGGTGTTAACTAGACACACATTTGCTTTGCATACATACACATTAAACGCTATCAGTCATGCTGAAAGTCGCTTGGTGTATAGGCTCCTTACTCTGCTTGAGGTTATCATGATCTTTTATTTGCAGTGGGACACCGCAGATCTTCGAACGCCATCGATGTCAGATGGCAGCACAATCGTACCGGATTTGCCTGGTTTGGTTTTTTTTCGGACTAATAGAATAGGCAAAGATAACACAGGTTTTGATACCATGTGTGACAAATTTATGATATATCAGATGGCGTTCTTGATAATAGCTTTGCTTATTCTTTTAACCTGGCTTTTGAACAGATTTTATACCTAACTACCTACTGTAGATCGAAACGTAGAAATATTTTACTATTATTATACCCAAAGGCCGTTGTCTACGCCGTGCTCTGGACCAGAAAGTCCGCAATCTACGAACGATGATATCAGTCGATGAAGATATCACCACTGAGTTGGACAAGGTTGTCTGTCGGCTCATGAAGTTGGCGCTACACTCCAGTACGGGACGCGATACACCACCCCCTTCTAGGTGGATGCAATGCAAACTGCTAGATCTCCTCACACTCACTGAAAAGGCTATAAGCAGACGCAAGAAGCGCTTTATCGAGGGCATCATTCTGAAAACTGGTATGTTTTCAACTATAGTTGTTTCGTTTTAGCATGGCAAAAGGGGTCATTGTCCCTTTCCTAATATTTCTTCGTAGGATAGGCACCTGAAAGATAAACTATAGTTATTTATGCTACAACTAAAATTGTGGAAGGTAGGTGATTTCCGATGAGTGGTATTTTATTCACGAGCACTAATCGACACAAAATGTTAATATGCATTGAGCGAGGAAATAAAGAAATATATCTGAACCAAGCAAGAAATTATTAAAATGGCGGGCTTATTCAAGGGCGCTCAGCATATCCATAGATTAACTTTTACTGCGCATGTGCAAATAGCTGTCACGTCGTAAGGCAAAAAGGCACGAGCAAAATATTCATTCTGCCAAACATGTTTAATGAATATTTAAAATTAATTTATTGATCAAAATCTAAATCTATTGATCAAAATCGAAATCTAAAGTAATTAAAAACGCCTTAGTTATGTTTTACCTTTTATATGATTGATAATCTAACAATTTTTTTTTACTTTTGTCAAATAGTAAAAACTCTACGCGGCGGGCTGACGTTGGAGTTAAAAATTAAAAAAAGTACAGGAAAGTATAAAGCACTAATAAAAAAAAGTTACACTTTCCGCACAGTTTGGCTGCTTGGAAAACGCTCTTTTCGAGGACATGCATTGTATATTTTTCGTCTTTTAGTGTTCTAGAATGGAACCCTTATAGAATCACTTTGTTGCCCGTCTTTCTGTTTGTGTGTATCGTGTCTGGATCGCCCAGAGGTATCAAGTTGAAATGTATACTCTGCAATAATTGGAGCTATCAAACATCTAAATCGGTGCAATCTAATGATATAGGCGTTTCAAAAACCTAAAGGGTACTTCCCGTTTACCTAGAATCATGAAATTTGTCAAGAAGCAATTGTCTTACAGCACAAGTAAAGGAAAATATCTGAAAACTGTATATTAGTAGTTAGTAGTACATCCCAAAAAAAAGATTTTTTAATCGATTAATAAACTTATTTGCAGTTGGTAAACAGACCGATACAGATGTATGGGGACAAAAGTTTTCCAACGGTAAAGTTAACTTTGTAACTCAATCCATTTTTACCTTCTCGTAGGAGCAATGTCCGGTGCTTAAATCTTAGCTTTAGTAATGTTATCTCATTACTTGGCAATAGAAATATTTTACTACAGAATGAGTGGCAGGCGCAGGGGACGCGGGCGCGTTCGGTCGGCTCGGTACAGTGAGCCATAGCGGCCGCACGCAGCTCGCAGTTCTGATCGCACGATCCGATCATACGTTAAATTTTAGGCACTTATTCCTCAATTTTGCGGTTTATGTTTCTAGTTCTTTGCATTTTTCTTTTTCTTTCAGAGTATAAAATATACTCTACCACTACAGTTCAAAAACTTATTGATAAAATTTTGGTGAATGTAGCTGTTTGTACAAGAACCCTCGGTGCGCGAGTCCGAATCGTTTTTTTTTTTATATTCGCCTATACTGTCTCATTACTGGGCAATGCCCATAGATTTTTAATATCGTTTAATTATAAAAATATGTTTTAAGTCCTTTTGATCATAATGGTTTTAATTTTCAGAAAAGCAACCAGCTGTTGAGTTTGAGGATGATACTAGAGTGTGAGTTTTAATTATAGAAATAACGAGACAAAAATCTGGCACTTTTGTTACGCAGTTCTAGAATTTAAAAGTCGTAAAATTTGCGAGCGCTTTCGAAATCGTTAAGTCATACCTACTGCCAATTTTGTAGAACTGCGAGTCTGTTCCGTGACTGCGAGTATCTAACAAACTTAGCGACTTAAAAATCTTTGCATCAGGCTCATATTTGGCTTGCGCAAGTATGACCATGTTTCTAAATTCCGAACCAAGCTCAAATGGCTTCCTTTTCGCCTTCGCCGGAATGCCCACATACTTTTATTGCTATATAATGTGCTCTTTAATCCTTCTAGTTCTTTTTATCTTAAAGAACGCTTTCAGTTTCTCTGTGACACACATTCTCGGTCCTTGAGATCATCGAAAAACCTAAAATTAAACATTCGTATGCATTCCACATCCTTCATCGACAAATTTTTCACGGTTCAAGCAGCTCGTTTGTGGAATGCATTACCTATTGAGGTAAGACGTGCGCAAACATTCTTCTTCGGTACACTCTTGGCAGAGCGGTCGTGGTCATCATGTTGCAGTGAGACTTCGGGTTGCCATAATATGTTTAACGATGCGACGCCATCCCTCTCTTTTGGCTGTTATTCGTGTGCACTCATGCAATGAGCCACCCACTGCAGACTTAATCTGGTCGGTCCATCGCATGGGTGACCTGCCGCGCGATCTCGTTCCTTCCACTCTACCCTGAACTACAAGCCGTTCGATAGAGTCGTTGCCTCGTCGGGACACGTGTCCAAAGAACTGGAGTACTCGAGCTTGGACTATAGCCGATAGACGCTGCCTGATACCGAGTTCTTGAAGGATGGATATGTTAGTGCGAAACTCAGTCCACGACACTCCAAGCATTCTTTTCCAGCACCACATTTCCAGAGCGTCTATTCTCTTCCTCTCAGTGTCTCCTCAGCGTATAGAAATATGGGGAACACAAGTGCCGGGTTTTCGTGGCCTTGTTGATATTGTGATTCCTTCACATTTTCTTCAGCCTATCCATGGCAGACCTGGTCATAGCCATGCGTCGCTTGATCTCGTCCCCGCAACCACCGTGGTTCGATATTAAAGCGCCCAGATAGACGTATGATTGTACGACGCACAGACTGGTAAAACGACCAAAAACATGGCCAAAAATATTTTGTTTGTTTTTCTTTATCAGATAGGTGGCCCATGACGAGAAATGATATTTTTCATAAAAAAATATAATTTTGAAGATATTTGGAGAAGGAGAAAAATAAAAAATATAATTAAATAGGGAGAAATTTTATTGTAGTAACAAAGAATAAAATATACGTTGAAATACAGTGAAACTATATTATTATATACAAAAATAAACAAAAAATCTTTAAAAATTAAATAAAACTAAAATTTTAGGTACAAAAAAACATCATTCATCATCACTTATTGTCTCATCTTCAGGTATAAAAAAAGCTGTTGCTTCTTTAGTGAAAGCCTGTTTATTTTTATTTCTCTTTTTCTCACTTTGTCGGCTACTTATGAAAGGGTCAGATGTCAGAAGAAGCCGGTTCAGCACATCTTCATTGCAGGCTTTTGAAAAGTTCGTCATTTTTTTCAGCAGGGCACTTTGTCATTTCCACTAACTTCTTGTCCAAATCTTGGAACTTTCCGTCAAGCAATCGCTGCGGACTAGCTCTAACTAATTCGTGAAGCTCTTTCCTAGTCATAGATATGACACAATGTAGAGAGTCTGAAACAATCAAAATAATTGTTAGAAAATCGCGGGTAAAGAGACGTTTTCAGAGTTAAAATTATCTTTTATGTGAATATATGTGAATGTTTTTGCTACCTAGTATAATTGCACATATCCTCTAGTTTATTGAAATGTTACTATGATGCAGTTGCGATGAGTTGCACATATTTAAAAACACGAATTTATCAAAAATTTGAGGAAAAATTCAATATTTTTAGGCATGTTGATATAATGCAAAGTAGGTCATGAATAAGCTCTCATAATAAATAAAACGGATCATAGAATGTAGTACATACCTTGATTGATAGAATCCATAGCACTTTTTGTATCTTGAAGCACTTTGCACATAAACTATGGGACGTAGAAATAATGGTTTTTTAGAGTTGCCGTGAACAGAGACGAGTGTTGTCAACAAGCGCTAAGTTCCGACTGCCCGTGTAGCGGACGGGGACTCGGAAGCAGGTAGAGATTTTACCTAGTGACGCGTGGATTATCTACCTTTTATGGGATTAAGTTTGAAGTCTAGTAGACCATTTCGAGAAATTTGATTAATGGCCAGGTTTTGAGTCGTTTTACCAGTCTGTGCGACGTCACAATTCGCGATTTGAGTGACTTTTGTCGAATTTTTGTTAATGCGATCGACAATCATCATCTTCGTTTTGGTTCTGTTAATTCTCAAACCGAATGCTGAGCTGGTATGTTCCATCTTGGATAGCAACCGTTCCATGTGGTCAGCACTAGTCGCGAACAGCGTAGTGTCGTCCGCATATCGCAGGTTCGATACTCTTATACCTCCTATCGATACACCATCCGTCCAGTCCTCAAGGGTAATCCGCATTATAAGCTCAGTGTAGATGTTGAACAAAAATTATTGTTGCGCAAACATTACCTACATTAAAAAATGGCGAAGGTGCATTTCTTTTCTCTGTAACTGTTCTTCTCCTTTCTCTGTTCTATATTTGATATTTATTTGTATGTATGTATTTTATGTAATATCTAAGTAATATTATTTAAGATAGTTTTTTTTCAAATAATAGAGGAGATAGACATAGGGCTCTATGTCTATCTCCTCTAGAATTTGAAGATGTAGCAAACTTTAAAAACAGAAAAGGTTTTCTGCTTTGAGTATTTTTATGTTCAATTAGGTAAATGTACCTACCTACACATATGAGAGTACCTAATCTTTCTTCATTACTACTATCCTAACCTACACATATGAGAGTACCTAATCTTTCTTCATTACTACTATCCTACTAATATTATAAATGCGACAGTCTGGATGGATGTTTGTTACTCAATCACGCCATAACAGCTTAATGGATCTGGATGAAATTTGGTACAGATATAGACTGTAGGTACCTACTCTGGAAACTTGGGTATTTTCGAACCCGGTCCTTTGGGATAGGATGGTTGGAGAGGGTGGGGAAAGACAAAGAAAAGATGGATGGACTGTGTGAGGAGTGATAAGAGATGTATCGTTTTGCGCTGAACCTAAGTAAAATGGGACAAGGTCAGGAAGATGGTGATGATGAGTGATCCCTTGTGATAATAAAACCATTTTGACGTGGGCGAAGCCGCGGTCAGAAGTTAGTATATGTATTATAAATGAGAAAGTTTCTGAGTATGGATGAATTTTGTTATTCTTCCACTAATAAATCTATTAAAGGTATTTTGATGAACTTTCCACTAGTATAGCTTATACACATAGGCTCGAGTTTAACACATAGGCTTTATAGGCATAATACCAATTTGGGAAGTAATTATTCCATACGGGTAGAGGAGCTACTCTCGTAGTCCTTATATAATTTCTGTTTTCAGGAAGAAACTGGTTGACAAGTATCGTCATCTTATTCAGCCATTAGGTAAGTTGCATAAAAAGTCAAAATTACTTGACTAAAGTATGTTCGGGGAAAGTGATTTTGATCAACCAATATTTTTTGGCAGACTTAATGACGAATAATGATCATACAACTGACGTGGAAGATGAATTCCTTAGTACAACGAGTAACGAGTTTTCGAAAGGTTATATGCTATTTATGATAATAACATTTTTTTAATTCTCATTGTAGTATATTCTGATGATATTATATTTTCAGAAAACGACTACACTGTGGGAATGTCCCCTAGTCTAGTAATTCCTCAGCCTGTATTTAGTACGGAGGCATTTGAAACTACAGAATCATCTCCGGATGCAAACCCACTTGAAAGAACTAAAGCATGGTTAGCCGAGGACGTAGTAGTGGAACCGTATCCGGAACGCGAAATAAATTATGAAAATGTTAGTTCTGACGATACTGATACTAGCCTTTCTAATATGAGACACAAACATAAGAAATCTAACACAAAACTAAAAGAAAGTAACGAGATTATTCGAGAATCAGTCGCAGATCCATTCAAGGCAACTTCAAGCAAAACTTCGTTCACGTTTAAAATTAAACGTGAATACAGAAAGCATAGTAAAACCCAGATTACTAAAAAAATGGCAAAAAAGAAATCTAATGGCTCGAATACGGTTCCTGCTAGTGAATATTCGTCGGCTCTGTTCGATAATTACTTGGTTGGGTCGAAGAAAACTGATAAGAGGCATCAAACATTGAATGTAGCGGCAGCTAAACCGGCAAGTTATATATAACCAAGTTAGGTATTGACATTTCGAACTCGGCTTTCAGCATTTTCTTTTAATGGACAATTTTCGTGGTTTCAGATTCCAGAAAGTTTAATAGCACTGTGTAACCCAGATTTAAAAGATAAAAAAGTCACCGAGCTGCTTAGAGTAACAGATGATGCTGATAGGAGCAACGATGCTACAGTTGCCAGTTGCATATCTGCTACCGAAGAAAGTCACCACATCGAAATTATTACGCATGACTTTGATGAAACTATAGCTCTGCGTAGGACTATTGGAACTGACTCAACAGTTAGGCCAGAAATTCATATACAACGTAATACTGGAAATACGTCTTTTGATTTTGATCAAATTTCATGTACTAAGCATGTAGTCAGCACAGAAAATGTGCATTCGCAAACAATTTTTCTTAATGGTACCTACAATTTGTATAGCATAATGTACTGTATAATCTAAATGGATACTGGAACCATTATAAATAAAAATTTTGTTCTATAGATATAAACGAACCCAGTACATCAAAAGGAATTCGTCACAATATCAGCACGGACGTTCAATGTGGTCCCGACTCTCTCGCCGCTTATCCGCTACTATGTCCGGCTACATCAGAAGTTAAGTTGCCGCAGTTATTTTCTACGGGTATTAAAATTAATGATGTAGGTGTCGACAGAAAGGTAAAAGGGACGGATTTTGGCACAACTACACAAGAAACTGATAATTTCAAAACGATCACACCGAGATGGAGACCAGTTGGAATCACAATAAAAGATTCTATTGAAAATGTATGCAATAAACTTGAATGTTCCACTATGACCATACCCGACTCCGTGCCTCCAACATTGGCAACAAATCGTAGCTCGGCAGTAAATAGTGCAATGTCATTTAATGGAACAAAGCTTATTAAGCCTATATCAAGTATTATGAAAATAGAGGATTCTGGAACAGAATTTTTTGCTCCAAGTGTTGCTAGTTCGACAAGGACGCGCGCTTATTCAATGACTGATTCTAACCCTACAAGTACTGTTCTGATGGAGTTACTTGAGAGCAAAGTAGAGTCAAGTTCGCAATCACCTTCTAAAATGTTAAAACTGACCTGTGGAGCCGTACATGTTCACAGCTACAGAGATAAACAAGTTTCTGAGGATGTTTTCTACCAAGGTGAATGGCAGCGTTACAAGCAAAAAGCTAATAATGGACGGAAAAATACGTTAAATTATTCGACGTTGAGAAAAGGTAACGAAGCGGTTACAAGGAAAGCTAAAGAAAATTTGAAGGAGAAGAAAGTTAATTCCAAGGAAAAGGTTAATAGAAAAAGACAAGAGAAAAAACAATTGGAGGCAGAACCTAACAATCTTACGCAAATGAGAAATTTCAAGCTTCGTAAAGTAAGTCAGCAAAAGAGTTCCGAGGATAAGAAGCCTCATGTTTCAAAAAGTGCTGTTAAAATTGCATCCAAACTTAAGAGCATGACTCGGCCCATCAAAACTACTACTAAGGTAACGACGAAACCAATATTAAAATATTAAATCATAGTATTAATATTTCTCCTATATTAACATGTTTAAATATTACAGGTACCATCAAAACACGCGATAAGGTAATATTTATTTTTTTATTTTGTGCGATAGTGAAATTAATGAATATTGCAACCTTTTCCTTGTTTTAGTGCTAATGTTCCAAAATATGCTAAATCTACGTTTACTATTAAAAAATCACCAATTACATCTTCTGCTAATGCTAAAAAAGACAACGAAACACCGCAGAAGTTAAAGAAAAGTTATATACCTTTATATTTAAAGAGAACTTTACACAAAGATACACTAAACAAAAGTTTCGATTCTGCTTCTGACGCCTTGAGTGCCAGTGTAGATGAATTAGATAGCAAAATTGTTCCCCTTGTGAGAGCGAGTACAGAGGATATCAGAAAAGATTTACTCACATTTAGTGATGACTTGCGTGTTAATATTAGTTACGTAGTCTGTCGTAACGACATAGAAGAGAAGATTATACCACCTGACGAACAGACTAGCGAAAATAGTAAAGATAAAGTTACACCAAAGCAGTTTGACATGCTGAAACGTACACATAGTCCAAGTCATTCTATAAATAGTTCTACCTGTTCTTCCCCGAACAGTGTTGCTACAGTTAAAGCGGCTTCCACACGAAATAAAACTACGACAAAGAGACATTCCGCTCAATCCTATAAGAGTAATTTGACTAACAGCGAATCAGATAATTCTTCACCACAAAAGACTAAAAAAGTATTTAAAAGGACTAAATCTGCAAAAAAGGTGGAAACCAAAGATATTGGCAATAAAGAAAATATTCCGGAGTCCACAAAGAACTTTGCTAATAAAGATAAAGAAAGAACAGTTAAGTCTCCGTTTAGACCCAAAAGTGTAAGTGCATACATAGCACATTTAGATACGGAATGTTCATCATCACCTGTAGCGCGGCAAAAAGCACTAATATCTAATAAATCTATGGTCAAAATACCTTCACGAAGAGAAAGTGACGAGAAACGAAGAGCAAATACTCCAACTGTTTCGAAGAATAGGTCACTTAAATTTGAAACTTCTTGTGATGACTTTACCCAAAAGGAATCGGAACCTTTTCAGACTTTGGATTCGCCGAATATGGTTCTTGTGTTGCAACCACAACCGAATTATGTAGATCTTACAAAGGCACGAAATATATCGCGAAAGTCATCCGCTGAGTTTGATATTAAAAGCAACCACAATCTGATGGATGAGTTAGTTCATGAGTCGAGCTTACACAGTAACGCCGGCGACATTCTGGATTCCATGAGACAAATATTAGAAGAAACACTCGATCGAATCATTGTTTCACACGGAAATAAACGCCATTTAAGCTCTCATACAATAATTTTATCTAATGATGATATTCAAAAAGCTATCGTTGACAGAGTAATTTCTGGCAATATGTCAGATTTAAAAACTAGCATTGGTTTAGTCGAAACCAGCCAGAGTGACATAATAAACAATTTGAATCGAACCTTTGATAACGTACTTGGCGACGAGTCCACGTTCAATTTCAATGACACCGGGCTAACAGTTACTGATTTGGATTTACTTTCATTTAAATCAGTCACGTCAGATTCAAAATATTCGGAGTATTATTTGGCTGATAACGAATTTAATACCTCTCAAGAAATTGATCAGGGTCAAACGCAAAACACAACTTCAGTGCAGGATATATTTGAGCGGAAGGAACCACATTTGAATACGGTACCTTTGAGAATACTAAATAAAGATTTTTTTGATACAAAAAACTTTTCGATGTTTAAATATGTAGACCAAATTGCAGACTGCACCTGGGGCTCTTGCGATTCAAGCATTCAGTGGGTTTTCTCTTGATGCTGAGCCAGTGGCCAACGGTGACCAACCAGACCCTCTCCCACTCATGGACTCTGACTCCAGCAGTATGGCTGTTGAATTTAACAGGCTTGCTGTAAGTATGCACTCTCTTTCGTTAAATATCTTTGGATTATACTTTACTTCCTATTAAAAAATATATTTTAGTATAGCAATGTGTTTTTGTAGACGTCAGAAGAATTATTCATATCGGGTAGATCTTCAGAAAGTTACGCGTCGTGTGCCTTAGATGAAGATGCGGTTGTTCCCAATTGGTTGTTTCAATTGATCAGTCAGCAACACGCTGTAAGTTTTCCTTTCTAATTTTTCCGTGGAAGAGTCATGCTTTTCTCACTTATTTTCATACTGAATAGAGTGCCTAGAAAGTTTTAGTATTTCTTTAATTTTTCAAGATCTGCATTAAGCACCATGAAATGTAAAACGGGAGACAACAGTCAAAATCTCTCACGTCCCTATACTCCTAGCTGATAATATTTAGTAACAGATACTTTTCATTGCGAGCTCGCCACACAATTTTTTTAAACTCTAATTAGGTGGAAGAACCCCGTGAGGCATTGATTGGTCCTGCAGCGGCGCCACTCGATGAACCGATGTATGACGTCAATGGAAACGTCGTAGAACCCTCTATGCTGGGTGTTGGCGCGGGCGCAGGTGACGGACGAGGCATGCATAGTGACCACTCGCAGGATGATAGTTCAGGGAGAGGCACATCACTGAGTTCCAGTGACACCTCCAGTTCTGGACTGCAGAGCGAGGTCAGTGTAAGTAGTCCTATTGCTTTTTATGTGGTTGTTACTTAATTTTAGGCTTATCAACAAAATAAAATGGGTGGTTTTATTTTAATGGGTTATACATAAACACTTGGATAACCGAGTCCCGCTACAAACATCCTGGAAGGCCTAATCTGCTTGTTAGAATGATAGCCGCCATGTCTAACCTACAATAGAATAGAACAATTAAGTGTGGAAATCAAAGCCCGATAGATAGATGGGCTTTAATGAAACCATTATGCTATAGATTAACCCAGGATAGTTGCTCTAACAGACTTTTGAGTTATTTATTTAGTTTTTAGCTATTCTTATGTTTCTGCTACAGACTGTCTTAATTGACCCTTCGGCCCAGTTTGAAGTTCTTCGGGATCCTATGACTAGTTCTGCGGTGATGCCAATGATAGACTATCACACTTCGACAGATCAGACATTCAGAACTGATGGTAAAATATATTCACATGATTTTGTTAGGGATAATGCAAAAATGTGCATAGCATAATTATCTCTATCTCCACCATGTGCACACATTCCTATTAAGTTAAACAAGAGGTGCAAATTCGTGCTCATCCTACAGAATTTGACGCGTCGCTCCAACTCGGCTTTACGTTTTAGAGATAGGGGTCAATATGCTATGTACATTTTTCCACCACCTTGTTTTGTCCACATTGCCTAAGAAATTCGTTTCCAAAAATGAACATTTAGACACAAGATAAAAAACTAAAAAAAATAAAAAAAAAACAAATTACATAATAACAGTTACGAAATGACTTTTGTACGGAGTTTTGATATCATTATGAAACTGGTATAATGATACTGAACCTGTTACCTCTCGAAAAATCGTGCGTTGATTGTGTGTTTATAGTCTATGGTTTTTAGTCTGAACGTTTCTAATAAATTGTTGTTGAAACTTATTTGCATTTAATTAAGTAAGCTCATCAGGTAGTGGAAAAGAATCATGTAGCTTTGTGTACACTCGCATGTAGCTTTCGACGAGGCTACATCGCTCGTGTTAAAATCTGGGCCTTTTATGCTCGATGCGAAATGACTATTTTAGACCGACGCGTCGCTTTACCTTTGATTTATCAATGTTTTGTAAGTCAAACTTGTATTACAGATGGCTCCGGGACAATAACTAGCTCCCGCGACGACCAGATGAGGACGACAAACACGGCAAGTGACATCGACGCAGACATTAGCTCCATCGATACCGACGTTCCGGATCTTTCTGATAACTGAACATAACATCACGCACCATAAGTCGTAGTGGCTTGTACTGCTGATAAATTATTAAGTGAATTGGGTTATGGGGTGGTTTTTACTCGAAACGGTGGGCATTGGTAAATTTTGGGGGATTTTGACGCCTTGCTGGTAGAAAATTTTCTCGTTAGGTTACATAAAGTATACTATTTTTTTTAATTTGAATTATTAACTATTCAATAAAACTGTTTTGAATCAGTTTTCTCGGCTATGGTTCTACATCTCTGGGAATGGCAATTTCAGGTAACGAATGTATTTCTATATCTTGAAATTGTAGTTCATAATCATGATAATTATTTACGCCGTCTCGGCGAATTGTGGATATTGACGTTTTAATAAATTATTCGTTTTCTGTTCAGAGTTGCATTATTTTTCTGTTTGATGCTAGATCTCTAAATTTATCAAGTCTAAAGCTGGTTGGAGAGTAAAAGCTGAGATTTTTTAGCAATACTGCTACAACGTAGCCGTTTGGTTTCGAAGCTCAAATTAACAAAACTGCTACGTCGTAGTCAACCTGCTACGATGTAGCTATATTTGCTTCGACGTAGTCACGAAGCTCCAAGTAACAAAACGCGAGTGATGTAGTGAATTGGCTTCAAAGCCCATAGTGTCACTATGTAGCGAAATTGCTACGACGTAGTCAATTAGCTTCGAAGCTCAAAAACTGCTACGTCATAGTCAACCTGCTACGATGTAGCTAAATTGCTATACTTAGATTTTTTAATTTCGTTGACATTTGGAGGGTTGTCACTTTATCGTTACATAAAAATAGTTGTCACTGAGTGCTGTAGAATCCCCTGAGGGACTGATTTAGGGGATCCTAGTGGAACGAGTGCCGATTTAGATGAAATTTGGTATGGAGATAGTTTGAGAACATGAGAAGGACATAGGCTACGAATTTTGTTAAAACCTTACTCACAGCTTCTTTTATTTCATTTCAACATCTACCCGCCCTTATTGAAAGAAAAACGAAACGAGAATAAAAATCCTGTTTGTCATACTGGTGTGATAATCTGGTGTGACTACGAGTCTGCAAGGTTGAAACGTAGTATAACTAGGACAGCACTAGTAACGAATAAATGGTGTGCGAAAATCAGTAGTGTGACAAACGAGAAAAAAAATCCTGTTTGTCACACTGGTGTGATAATCTGGTGTGACTACGAGTCGGTAACCGCTACAACGAGGAAAATCTTTTTTTTTAAACTTTGCCCCACTAGGAATTTCTCCTGTATCGTGGGTGCGTTTACAAACATATAAACTCACATACACAAACACCCAGAGCCGGAACAACTATTTGTACATCATACAAATAATTGTTCCGTGCGGGTATCGAACCCGCGACACGCAGCGCAGCAGTCAATCGCTCAACCACTGCGCCAACCGTGCGCCAATTATGCGATCTTCGCCGCACTTGACGTTTGACAATTATTCTTATATATCGTTGACTGTACATACAAGAACTGCATGCATACAGCTTGCTGAAAAGGTGCAATGTCAATGAAGTTTGACCACGAGGAAATAAAATTCCTCGTGGTCAAACCAGTTGGACTAAAAAGTTTGACTACGAGGAAGAACCGACTTCTTTTTGCATAAAACAGGCAGGGGAGGGACAATTAATTTTGTATGTAACTTTTTATCATGCAACTTCTTGTTATGATTAGATTTAGATGAAATTAGGTATGAAGATACTTTGAGACCCTGAAAAAGACATAGGCTACTTTATGCATAAAAATCGAAGGGGGAGAAGGAGAAACAGGAGCGGTTAGTTTTGTATAAAACTTCTTATTATAGAGATCGATTCTCTTCAAACTTTGCGGAAATACTTCCGTAACAAATAATTAAAATGTATTGATTTTTATAACTACCCCTAAAAGGGGGTTGTGGATGTAAAGATAAAATATACAAATATTCTTCATGAAGCTGAATTTTGGCAGGTAGTATATAGACAGTAAACGTTAGTTAAGAAAAAATTTTTGTAAATTCGAATTTAAAGGGGGTAAATGGGGGTTACCGACTCGTAGTCACACCAGATTATCACAAAGTTTTTATTGCGGCTTCCGATTTGGTTGGAATTGAACTTGCATATTAATTTAAATTATGTAATGGGATGAGGCTGCCAATATATTAACAGGTATGAGAAAAGGGGCAAGCGTGTTTATTCGTCGAATCCCAATAATCGCCACTAATCTATCATTTCAATTCAAAAGACTCCAGTTTCTAATCAAACTTAGTTTTGCTATTACTATTAAAAAAGCTCAAGGATAGCAGGGGCGCTTTGGAAAAGCCATGCTTTACCCACGACCCTACATGTAGCTGCTGATATTCGCATATGTCCAAGGCCCAGAATGTGTATGTATTAGCATCAAATGAAAGGATATAGAACATAGGATATAGCAGCGTCATAAAATGTTGTACCCATGATTAACGGAATAATTAAATAATGTAATTTAACTGTAGATACAATTTTATTCAATTAAATAAGTTAATCGTTTTTCCGTTAATGCTTCCTGTACCTATACAGGATGAGTTTTACAAGTGTGCGTGGATGGCCAAATCATCACTATAAAGAATAGCACAAAACAATCAAAGGAGTCACGGGGCCGATTCTGATTAAAACTAAAACTGCTACATTGGATTTTCTCACCCTGTATGTCGACAACCAAAATTGATTGACAAAACTTATGTTAACGCGGGCGAAGCTGCAGGTAACAGCTAGTATTGGTATATTTAAATATATTACGTTTATATTCATAAAACATTTACCCCAATAAGCAAAATTAAATTGAGTCATGTCACATCGACTTGATGAATCAATTATGATTGAGCGTTATACTTACAACACTATGCTCCGCGCTAGCAACATTTAAAAAAAATAAGGTCATTTGCAGCTGTCAGTTTAGTCTACGAAATAAAAAAAAAACACAGAGGACGTATTCAACTGCTACGATGTACTAGTGGAATTGCTACGACGTAGTCAATTGGCTTCGAAGCTCGAAGTGTCAAAATACTGCTACTATGTAGCGAAATAGCTACGGCGTAGTCAATTAGATTAGAAACTCGAAATTAAAATACTGCTACGTCGTAGTCAACCTGCTACGATGTAGCTAAATTGCTACGACGTAGTCAATTGGCTTAGAAGCTCGAAGTAACAAAACTGGTACATCGTAGTTACCTGCTAGAAGTAGTAAAATTACTACGACTTAGTCAAACTTTTACTCTCACTTGTACTCAATTTGCTACAACGTAGCCAACCTGCTACGGTGTAGCGAAATTGCTACGCGTACTCAATTTGCTACAACGTAGCCAATTTGCAACGAATTAAACAAATCATCTACGGCGCAAACGATCTGCCAACTCAATATTTTATTATATATATATTCGGGGAAATGATCAGATTGATTTTAGAATTGACAATAATTAAATGTCAATTTACTCACTTTTCTAAAATCAATCTAATAAAAACACACATTATCGAGGAAATGTCTTTTTTGCATTTATTCATATTGTACAATCTTATAATATGATTCATTCTGCAAAATTTTACAGGCGAGCAAGAATTCATATATAAAACAGTAGCTCTTTCATATTGTACATAACCATTTTACCAGTATAGTGAAAACATGCGTATAGTTTTTTTAGTTTTAGGATAATAAATTACTTAAATACTAATTTAAGTTTGGTTCTTTATTAATACAATATCATTAGGATTGCACTATCCTGTAAAGTTATTGGAACGTACCAAAAAACATTCTATGGTGCTTCTCTCGACGCCGATGAACTTTCTATGCTAGTTATACAATTATAATTATAACTTTTTAATATAAAACATGATCGTCGTGAAGCGATTATACACAGATACAAGGCAGGCATGACATCTTGGCTCAGACTTTCTCATCTCACTTCAATAGTTCAATTTATTCGATAATTTTATAGGTAACGAGCACACGAGCTTATATCGTAGAACTATTATTATTTATAAAGGTTCAGGCTCAACATTGAATATCGCAAATGAATGGCTCGTCTGCAACGACCTACTGAAGGAAGTGAGCTAAGAGAGTGTTTATATTAGTTACAATTTAATTATTAACAATTTTATTAACCCTTGTTTATTAGCTGCTGCTGTCATATCAGTTTTGTACTGTGTACAGAGTGTAACGAATAAAAACTGCTTCTGCGTGTGGAAATGAACAACTTTCTTTAAGGAAGCCATTGTGAATTCTCAATAAAAAATTGTGCTGCCCATACTGTAGGTACTAAATTTGATCAGCTGGTGATAACTGTATACGACAAGTAAATTTATTTTCATTACTCATACTCTGAAAGTAGGTCTGAAGTTGCTTGAGGAGCGGGTTGAAAGTAATACTTTTCAGCCCTAGGGGGAATCGCTTTCAACTGACAGCTGTCAAATTATTTAAAAAAAACTAGTTCCTTTTCACATATCTATTGAACCATGTTCCAACTTTCTATACAACCACGAAGTAAAATTTAAATAACTTAAAGTTAAGTATTGATTAAAGAATATATATTTTTTAAATAACTTTATATTCAACATAATTTAGTTTCAACAATTTCTTTAAAATAACTTAAATTTGGGCAAAATATTTACCATTTTTTCAATGATGAAAATAAAAAATAATGGCTGAATAGCAGGCCGGCCACAGAAAAAAAAACAAACAAAATAGGCGGGAAAGCGGCAATCATTTTTTCTTTAGCTAATTCATGTTTTTATTTTTATTTCCTTGTATTTGTAATGAAAAGCACAGTGTTTACCTTGGGTTAAAGACTTATTTAGTCCCTTGAACTATTGGCGCCCTCACTTCGTTCCGAGCGCCAAACCCCGTCTCGGGATTAAATAAGTTACTTTCACCCCTAGGATAACAATGTACTATTTTGGGAATCGATTATTACTTCCTCGATGAAAGTTATTCATTTCAATTTCTAGAAGCAGTTTTTAAAATGTGACTAGAACATTTTCGTTACACTCTGTATTTGTCTCTAACAGTCATCAGACTAATTACTTTGAACGTAAACCGCAGTGTGTATAGTGTCGTGAATACGGAACAATGGAACGCATCAGAACAATTGAAATGCCACTTATTTGTAGTAGTTTAGTAACTATTACATCGAATATTCTCATTATTATTTTAAGGCAGTGAAACACCCAACTTAAATTCAAGGACAGTTGGGGACGAGATTACCTAGCTAACATTAACTAGTAACATATAACTAGACATTTTCACATGCGACCTCTACACAACGGTCGCTTTATATTTTACAATATTTACACTCTTATACACGTATGTTAGTGAAACATCGTCGTAGTCTATACGAGGGCATCACAAACACTAAAGCGGGACGCACTCGGTACTCTACAATACCATTCAGTCATTGAAAGTCCATCGGCTAATTGTAGATATCATCCTAACACCCCGATAAAAAATGACAAAACGAAAATACCCATACGACTATACAATAACAATATAAATATTTCTCATGAGTCAATCTTGTCAAATAATAAAACTACATAGAAGAAATCGTAACTCTCTGAAATCGAGGGCAACAAGTTTATATTTTGTGAGACACGCATTCCTTCGCGAACAGTTTTTAAAAAACAATTTTTATTTATTTCTTTTTATTACGACTAGTTTAGCATTGTAATTATAACATTAATAATATCAATTGTTCGAAACGATCGATCTCATATATACACCGTGAAATTTAAGTGGTTGTTTTCCCGCGGCAGAACGACTTGCCTTAAGGAGTACTTTCGAAGCATAGAGTTAAAGTAAAAAAAATAACGATGTTTTTTTTTTTAAATAATTAAAAAAAAAAAACCTATACTCGAAAAAGTGAGTAACAATAGTAATTTGTAGGTACTAGGTACTACGGTGAATAATACGGTGGTGACGCGAGTAGTACCTAGTACCTACAAGTTACTATTGTTACTCACTTTTTCGAGTTGATGAATATTTTTTAACTTTAACTCTATGCTTCGAAAGTACTTCTAAAGGCAAGTCGTTCTGCCGCGGGAAAACAACCACTTAAATTTCACGGTGTATATATGTGTAGTTAAAACGGAATTATGAAAACAGGCGTATTTATTATTAACAAAGTTATAATAATGGACAATACTGCACAAAAATGACACGATTCGCGTACCAGCGTAGACACTTTGTACTAGTAACTATAACAGAGGTAAAATATAGAAGCTATCTTATAACCCGTTCCTGCCCTTCGCAACAAACAACAACGATCAAAATATTGAGGGAGTAATATCTGATTCGACTAAAGATATCTAGGTACTGTTAGACGAGCCGCGTGTTTGGAAACAACAGTTTGTTTCGTCTCGAGTAAAACATCGCCTCATCCGAACCTTTCCGATGTTCAACTCAATCCTTTATATAGAAAACTCAAAGGCAACTGTAGGTAAATATTTAGTGCGCTTGTACTATATCTCTATATATTCTGAACAATATATGAAATATAATTTTTTTGAACTCTGCTTTTTATATTTCATTTCTTCAGCACAACACTTTATTATTAAATGACACTCTTATATCTTTCTAATGTCGATTAGCCTTAAAATTTCTCGGTGTATGCCAAACACGCGTCGTCCCTTAGAGAAATGAACAACACCCCTATGCAATCACACAGTTCTAATAATAATCCTCATTTTTTCATCATGTTATCACAGAAAATTATGTATTTACAATTTTGTCGTACTAAAGTAACCTACATCATGCTTTGCAACAAATGTATTTGATGGTGTTGAACGATTTCCTCTTTGTTGCGACTGTTGCATTGCTTATCAGTGACATGTGACGTCGAAAGACGTAAAGTGAATTTAAAAATAAGTGAACCGTATTGAAAGATTTACCGAATTATATTGCCAACATTTGTCATACTCTTGGTTTCACATTTGCACAATATTTGATGTTCTCAGTACAATAGTCGCGGCAAAGATGATAGCTAACAAGTGACTAGTATGACAATGGCATGTAGTAGTATCAAGTGGGATTTTATTATTATTAGGACGAATATCGGATTTATAATATACGGTACATTCGTCCGCAGAATTGGTTTCACCGCTTTTGCATAAGCGTTGATCCAAATGAAGGTGATTCTTAGCAAGATTTATCATTTACTTAATATTACTGTTTATTTAATATGCTTAATACTAAAGTTGTTAACCAATTCTGATGTAGAGTGTACAAACAATAGTTCGATTTTGTGCCTGGTGACACTTGGTTGTTTTGTTTCGCTTGAAAGTATCGGCCATCGACAAAAGATTCCATAAAGGTCCTAGATTAGCCGTGTCAACTCAATGAATAGTTACACATTCTTTAATCTATGAATTATCTACTGTTAACATTTTAATTGAAAGTCACTTTTATTTGAACTGTTGAGACTGACAAGTTAAAAACTCTTGCCCACATACTTTTAGAAACGCTAACGTTAAAGGCGAACAATCGGAATGTCGATGACTGTATCATTCTTCAGTGGGAGTATCCTGTTTTTCCTTAGTATAATAATAATTATAGTCAACAAAACTTTGGCTCGTCTTTAATTTACATCCTAAATGTTACTTTGAGGTATATTTTAGAGTTAACTCACAAAGCAATAAGATACCCCCACTCGGCACAAAACTGCGCGTCATTATACATTACAAGTAGCTCTAGTCATGAAATAACACTTCACAAACCAGGCGACAAAATCTTTTAAACAATACTCAGTACACGATTTAACAATTTGGGTAATCATTTAATGCAGAAATATATTTCAAAGTTTACACATAATTCATCTTTATTTAGTTTAATCGTATTTAAATTTAAATAACGTAGGTATAAAGCACTTGGGGGAAGGACAGCAAATTCAATAAAAAATGTTTAATTATTTATTTAGTATATATTAACTAAGTAAAAATTATTCGCTATGTAAATATTTTATACAATACTAGTATTAATTTGTCTGACGATGAATCGCTAGTGTTCATCCAACGTGTAAGTTGAATACGAAACGGCGTCGGGCGGGTGGGGCCGGGGCCCGCGCCCTCACCACACGATGTGACGTAGACTTACGTAGTGCAAATTTAATATAGAAAGTTTACTTTTACAATACAGACTAGTAATTTCATTTTATGTAAAAATCCTAGCGCAAACGAGTCGTCCGGCACCGTCTCATACCTCGATCGCCTAACCGTAATACAAATCAAGGAGTAAAATTTTAGCGAATTAAAAATTAAATTTTCCAAAACTTCGTAAATACTAGAATTCGGAGGCGGGCCGCGGCGGGCCGGTAGCGACGTCCGAACCGCTGAGCAACGGGAGTCGTCTATGTACACACGGTCGCCAAGTATAAAACGAGATCGTCCGGGGCGCGAGTGCGGGGCGCGCGCGGGCGCGGGTCATAGGGAGTGCGGCGCGCGGACACAGGGCGCGCGGCGGCGCCGCTAGCACCAGTCGTCCTCGTCGGAGTCGGAGTGGCGCGCGCGCGGCTTGTACCCGTTAGGCAGGCGTGGCGCAGGCGCGGGCGAGGGCAGCGCGCGCGCGCCTCCGCCCCGGCCCAGCGCCAGCGCCGCCTCGTAGCTCAGCGGCGCCTCGTACGCACGCGCCGAGCCCCACTCCGCGTCGTAGCCCCGTCCGCGTCTGCACACGCCCAGCGATTAAGCCATCCTCAAACAGCACTTGTTTCGATGCTATATTGCATGCGGGGACGCCACAATACAGTAAAAACAAAAGAGCTACAATTTACTGAAAGGAGGTTAGCGTAAGCGGAAAGCTCTAATTACCCAGTTATCTGCGTCTACTTCAATCTCATCTGCACGGTGCACTCATTGCAGTGACGAGGGTCTAAGAACCGATTGGTGCTAGAAACACGATTCTAGCTTTGCAGGTTCAAAATCCACTTTATTTGTCAAAAATTACGAGGCTCGTGTCCAGCAATAGAATTAAATAGACAGTCAAATTGCGCCATTTAGCATAAGTAGCGTATACTAACTAATGTACAATTTAACTAATAAAACAATCTAGCAGAGAAACAAGTCTTGTGCTTGGCGCTTTAAATTACTGTTAAGAATGTCAATCTACTATTCGGTTGAAATATCTGTGGACCTCGATATCCACATTAATACCTGCTGGTTATGTAGAGTGATAGGTCCACAGATATTCCAACAAGGTAGAGTTATAATAGTTTCGAAGTACGTACCTCTCTCTAGATCTATAATCTCGGTGTATCAGTCTTTCAACTTCTCGGCCGTACTCGTACTCATCGTGTTGAGGCTCCACCGGTTCTCTGACCGTGTGCCTCAGCGATAACTGCAACAATCGATGGAACACTTTAAGTTTTTCTATGAAGGGCAAGGAAGTAAAATTATCATCACGTTGATTCTTGCTTTGGATGAAATGCAGGCTTCTGATCGGACAGATTTTAAAAAACACTGACGTTTTAGAGTCGGAATCTTCAATTAATTCATCCTGCGGTGATTGCCAGCCGTTAGTTAGTAAACTTCTGCCAAAGGTTCCTGCGTCACCACCAGGATTGGATCTAGTACTTGGTTCTGGTACAGAGTAAAACCTTGTAACTGGAAGACTCAAGATTAAGGGGTTCAAGTTTATATTTTCAAGTTACAGGAACTTACGTGCGAGGGGCTGTGGCTGATTCTGGTGAAGGGTGGCTGCTGCTTGACCTGTAGCGTGGACGGCTTGGTGGGTGTGGGAGGCAGCTGCCGGCCGCGGCCTCGTCTCGCGCCTTCGCGCTCCCATGACCGGTCGCGCCACTCTCGCCACTCGCGGTCCCGCTCCCGATCCCGCTCACCTATCGGGGCCCAAACTGCGCTCTGAATGACTTGATGTTCTACACCCTAACCAACAACAAACTCCAACTATGCGGTAATGATACATATGATATAATAATCCATAAATAACAGGACGTTTGAATCAAATCAAGGAAAATAACAGGGGTCATAATCAAAGTATAAGTATACCTATCCAGATGAACAATAAACAGATGTGCAAACAATTTTCTCGTGGATATCCACCATGCTCTCCGTCTACACTCGCGCCGCTTTCATACATCTACAGACGTGCAAAGCCGGATCGCATCAACATCGATTTACTAATATTTTAGACACATTGCTATTCCAGCAAAGGGTCTTATGGGTCTAACAATTTTGGATGTAGATGCCAATTGGAATTTTGGTTTACACCTTTGCTTTACAATTTTGGTTTGGTTTAGACCCTTTGCTTTACAATTAATAACACTGATTACAAATAATAACGCCCGACCGAAAATTTTGAAACCAGTTTGATGAATATGTTGATGTTTCTCTTGGCTGCTTTTCATTTTAGAATTCGGGCTGAGAATGTATGTCCTAGTTTTGTTCAATGTTATCATGATAACGGTTTAACTGTGACGTTAACAAGATTAGCGATTTTTGACCTTATTATAATTATATTAACATCAGAATGAGTTACCGTAACGTGCCTGTTCTTATACCTAGGTACGGAATGTTGGTAGTCGCAAAGCGATTATCGTGATGATAGTCAGTGTGGTATGTGAGGTCCAGAGTGTGTGGCGAGTGGATCTCACCGTAGGTGTGGTGTGGCGGGCTGGGCGACCGCGAGGGCTGGCTCAGGCTGGTCGTAGGGTGCGGCGCCCTCCACTCCTTCCCTGCTGTCAGGAATACCTTCATGTACCTTCCACCACGGTTTACCCTAAGCCCGTCGGACTACCGACCTTATTTCTTTACTCACAAAGGTGACTCTAAAAGTTTTGGGTGTCTGTCCTACGTGGTTCCAAATGTAAAGGTTAATGGACACGGATTCGGATTGATAGGGATAGGTTTCTTGGTTGATTAGCTGTGTGTCCAAAGTTGTAACTACAGTATTAGGAGAACCGAGAGCATAATATTTTGATACAATATGTACAAGTTGTTTATTACAATATGAGATAAACTTCTTGATGTGAATATAGCAGACTACTGCAGATAATACAAAAAGAAATACATAACCATTATTAAGCTTTTGCATGCTGCATGATTTATGTGATATCGCTGAAGTGCATGCGTTTGAGTACCTCTGTTGCGGGGCACCCATGATTAAGCAATTAAATTATGTGCAAATAGGAGCAGATATGTTTGGTTGGGCACCAATGTCTTAGCATGCAGCAGGCAAATTAATTTCATTTGTTATATAATACAGGCCAATTTATATAAAATTTACATTATATAATGCTTCATTAGAATATGTTGCGGCTCAATCTATTGCCAATCTGTAATGTACTTACATCTAATATTATGAATGGCCTGGTGACTAAAATATAAATGATAAGTACCGCTAACAATATAACTCACGAGCATAATAAAGGAGCAGTTATCATAGCTAATTAGCTACAAATATAATGTTACAAGACTAGCCTTGTGAGAATGTTCAATTTATAGCTAAATATTACAATCTAATTATCTAAGTTCATGATCTCATCATTTACAGCAGTAACTGCTTCGCTCGCTGACGTCTTATAACTACAACTACGAAAAACATGAATATCTACAACTACTGTTAAGCTAGACTTCCCATCTTCTCACAAAACTTTCAGAGTACCTTCATGAGAAGAAAAATGTTTGCAAAACTGTTTCAATTTGTTAATTTAAGCTAAATAAAATATAGTTGGTATTTTAACGGTTAATGTTTTAGTATGAATAAATAATACTACAGGAATAACATAAGAATAAATAGTTAATAGCACGTAGCTCGTTTAAAGGCTAATTTTGTAAGATATATATTTTTAAAACGCCAATATATTTCAGTAAAATTGCAATAGCGTTAAGCCATAAATACTTGGCGGAAAGGCAAATCTGTTGATATGCTATCAAATAAAAAAGAAACACACGGTATGATCTAGAATGAACATCTAAGTAACTAGATTATCTATAAGAATTAAATCAAGGGTATCACCAGATTTGCGTGTAACACATAAGTTTACATTTCTGTCGCTATAAGGGTTACGGTTATGATTAGTTTGGCTTGTTTAGCGGGATAATGAAATAATCGCTTACCATGCGGGTGGTAGTAGTGAGGGGCTCTGTGTGTTCGCCCGTGTCTTTGATGTTCGTGCTTGACTATCTCGACGACGTTGCTGACGGTGTCGGAGAACCCGATATCGTGATGATAACCTCCGTAATGGCCTCGTCTTCTCGGACTTGGTGTTCGTCTGTAAACGAACCAAGTTAAGCAAAGAGACACTTTATGGCAACGCTCATTTACCATGCATGTTACCAATCATGCAACACCGAGAAATCGGGGAGTAAAATTGATTAGTCCTGAAGAAAGTACATTCGGTTAGTAGAAGTTTGTGTATCATGGCACATACCATTGTTCACTACGATAACTTTGAGATCAATGGACTCTTCTTCGATGACACTATAAACATAAAAAGGAAATAACAAACTGAATAATAAAAGAAACAAAAAGTAATATTGTACTATGGTGTAAGTGTATTTACCTTAAACTGGAAGATCTTCCGTGGTGGTGGTGACCATTCTGGTATGTGTGAGGTGCTTGTAATCGCCCTTCGTCCAATGACTCCATTGAGGCGTGGTGCGATCCTTGCAGCTCCAATACCTACAAAATTCGATGTATTAAAAACCCAAACGAGTATAAAAGAGACAAAGCGGTCATCTGCAAGCTACATGAATTAACGTTTCATTAGACTTACTGTCCCATATTTACAAAATTTTAGATTGCCATCAAATATCAAATCATGCACACGAAAGTGTCAATCTTTGCATTCCATGCAACAGTCCGTGCTCGTGTAATATTGTGCTTTACTCTACTTACCCATTCTGTTTTTGGAAATCTATATTTGAACAACTAGAAACATGCTAGGTTCAGTTAAGTTGCATGCAAAATGTATTCCGGCAATAAAAACGACATGTCCTGGTGTCATGTTAGATATTATGACTGTTATGTTAGTATGTTTATGTATTGATAGTGAAAGTGCTATGTCTAAGAAAACTTTCATAAAGTCATCCCTAATGACAGAAGAGTCGTTTAAAAACCATTCCCTATCGAAGAAATAGAAAAGGCAAAAAATCTACAAGATTGACATAAAAAACAATCATCTATTACAGAAATTCTTTACCTAAACATCAACAACCATCTGTAAACTTTAAATTGTACGATTAATACTTTCGAATTTACATCACATATATTGATTTACTATGAGCCTAAGGCCCTAAGTTACTTTGTTTACGACAATAATACCTAGAAAAACGGTTAATAAGGACTAGTTGTAACAACAAACATTAGTATCCTATGATCATGTTAGTAAACACCCAAAACAAAGCTCTGAACATAAAATTACAACATCGACTATCTATGATACTCGTATAAGAAAATGCATCGATGTATAGGTTATACTAAAAGGGGGACACCCTTCAGCGGATACACATATAACATCACATTTTCGACCAACATCAAGTATTTATGGGGTAAATTGTCCAATTGTCACTTTACGACTATAAATTTTTGCAAAAAAATTTTGGTTGTGATAATGATATTGGTGGGAACATTGATTGCACTAGACAATGGCTATCATGGCTCTGGCTGATCAGGTTTACAACAGTAATGATCGAGTCAATATAATCACCGTTTCGCTTAAGGTTTCACACACCTTTTTATTGTTCCTGTAACAAAAGAGAACAGTAATGAAAGGCAAACTGTATATTTTTTCTAGCTTTGTTTTGCATAGTCATCTCTTTGTTTAAGGTTGTATATGATCAATTAGAGTATCTGTTAGAGAGCAGCGTAATGTCTAGATATAAACTAAATTAATAAGTTATTGTACTGCGATCACTAACGACTGGCCAGCTGCAAACTAAAACTTAATTTAATCAGTTCTTTTAAATCTCTTAATCAACTCTTTTTAAATTGCCGATCAAAAGCTTTTGTTGCGAATCAACATTTTTGATTATTCAAATGCTGTCTTTTTATATAATTTATTCAGATCTAGCTGTAACTGAAATGTTCACTAATAGTTTGAAATTATACAACACAACTCACTTGAGTGATTTTCTGTTGCTGCGTCTGGCGAGGTTGGCTAGCAGATGCGGGTCGTCCGGATGTCCATCAGTGGTAACGGGCCCCTCGTGGCTGAGCGAGCCGGCCCGCGAGCCGGGGCCCAGTCCCGCCGCCACATCCATCAAGCAGTTAAAGAGCGACGCCTTCTACACACGCACCCCACATCACGCATCCCCCCACACACGCACACTTGCGCATGCTCATGTCACACAGCGTCCAAGCGCATAGGACTCAATAGTCACTAACCGCTAAAGCCTACATGAGTTTGCGCAAACATCCCATACATCATGTCCATGCTGGAGTTCTCTTTAATTGTGTCATGTGTGTATAGTCTGTGTAAGAGATCCAACTTATGGACAGTTGAACATACAACCGAATTGAAAATGTATATTCTGTAGTGTAAGTGAGAAATTCGGCTACAGGTATCTGAGAAAACAACTATCACACTTTAGTTGTATTTATGTTAGAGTAAATTTTGTTCAGGCCATGTCGGTAAAACCGTGAAAGAGCTGAAATTACAAAGCATCTTGTTTCGAAAAATTGGGTGCTATATTATAAAATCATGTGCAAAAAAGTTGAAGCCAGAGGCAGAGGTTGCGAGTTCACGTTTGCATTTTATATTTGAAAAAATATGATACGGTAGTCAAGTGACTAAGTATTTTTGGTCTCCAGCATGCGCAGACTTGAGAATATAATGATATTTATTTTAATAAATTCTTATGCTATAGTATAAAAAATACAGGAGGCAAATAAGAGCGTAGGTAGCAAGAAAGCGTAATATTTTAACGTTTCTTATATCACCAGGCTTCTAAAATGGTAAATATCGATTGAGCCAAAATGTAATCGAAAAGTAAATTGTACGATATAAAAGCGAAAGAATAAATATCGGTTGATAAGTTTGTAACATTTCACCATGCAGACTACCTAAAACATGTATAAAATAAATGGATCACAGTAAACTAAAAATGCAAAGTGAATACTTAGATTTAATATTTTTAGGAATGAATCGCAAAATGCAAGGGGGCGATATGACACACATTGGTAAGACAAACAAATCTACGAACAGTAGGATTTCTATCTACGAGACACGGTTTCAAACATTGTAACACACACATTCGTTAAACTACTACATTATTTTGCAACTATAGGACAGGTATTTATAATCGTGGTTTACAAAGCCCTGATGGACACTTGACAGACAAACGTGCCAGACTTGCACAAGTTTGCCTACTAATGTGTTATCAAGTGCGTCACTAGTTCTAGTTCTAAATTCTTTAATCAATTCAATCTCTAAACTACGGTTTTTATTTGTTTCTTTTATGTCTTGACCATCCATTTTGTCTATAGGCCATCGTGTATTATTTAATGTTTCCTTTTTAAAAATGAATTTTATTTAAACAAAATGCGAGAAGAAATTTATGATAAAGAAAAATATCTAGAATAGTGCAAGAAAAAGTATTCAAAGTTTCGTTCCGTAAAATATTTTAATACTACCGGCTGAATGGCCGTAGGGCTATTCTCGTTGAATGCCTGAAAAGTAAACCACCAATGTAGTCGACTCGTTAAGAGTCGATTTCAACTAAAGTGATTCTGTATTGTTGTACTCTTTTTTATACAGACATTTTTTAAAGGGAGCCAATCACAAGTTATGTATACTGAACATAGGAACAAATTATTTTCGATATATTCGAAAGGATTTTTTAAAATATGGTTCTGTAAATGTACACAACAATACAACCACAGGTAGACAACACAACCAACTCTATAGAACTAACTATAATGTTCCAAATTGTAATCTAATGTGGGGGAATTATAGGGGCCATCAACAAACACTACTTGTAAACGTGTAGTATTAACCTACCCACGTAATAGTTACATTTGGCTCAAAATGTACATATATACATACTGGCGTAAGCCACACGAATTTACTCTGGCTTCATTTGGATCTACTAAAGTTTCTATATTTATGTTCATCAAAATTTCCATTATTATACATAAATACAGTGTTGAAAATAAATTTACTCAGAGGTGCGTTAAAGAGGCAGTTGTACTTACCGGAACACCGTTCTGCTTGAACCTTGTCGATCTCCAACTTTCGAGGATCAATAGTCCAGCGTATATCTTCCCAACTGTCAGTTTTCCAGCGTTGAGTACATCGTTTCGAGGCACCAGCAAGTCGAGCATTTTCTTGGCTTGTAATGGCCATATATGGGTTATCGTTTCTCTTAATTCCTCATCCGCTTGGTCCATTTCCTCGGCTGTAATTTTACATTGATATTATTAAACAGTATGATAATGTGAAGAGTCTTATTTAATCCTTCGATATCAGTCATCGTTCACCGAAAGGATCCATTATTGATATTCACAGGTATAAGGCGCAGTAACCGAAAAAATATAGTTTGATACTTACGAGATCTCATTTTGATGTTTAAGTTTTCTCGTATTAAGGCAAATAGTGTTGTTGTAAAATTAACTTTCCCCTCATCGTCTAGCGGCATATTCATTCTAATAAGCTTCTTATATGCTAGTCTATTTGGACATTTGTTACCAAACCCCAGAGGAGGATCCATATTCTTCAACATATCATACATCTCTGTATAATGGATCTTACCCCTAAAATGATAAGATATTTGCATTAGATCATTGACAACAAAATTAGTTAAATTTAATGAGAGCTACAGAAGAATAGTGTGGCAAAGATTCAAACATATAAGTACTGACGTGGCGTTCGGATCGTATTCTGCCCATATTCTAACAAATTCATCAAGATGATGTGCGCCGAGGATGGACGAATCCCTCGTTAGGTAGTCAAAGTTATCCATAATAACGGCAACGAACAAATTCAACATCTGAAAACAAAAACACCAGTTCAAAGATGTATCAAAATTAAAAGGCGGAATTGTTTGAATTAATAAATGGTATACTCACAAGAAACGAACAGAAGAATATAAAAGATACGAAGTAGGCGTAGGCGAGCGTACTTCCACATTCTTCGTTGGAGGACTTTCCTGCTGCTATGTCGCACTTGGCGGGTTTTCGGCAAGCCAACATTATGTTGGGCCAAGACTCGCCCGTCGCGCATCTAAACATACAGTGGCTCACAGAAACCGTTCCACATTGAACGGCAATTAATAAAATCTTATTAAATGCAATGAAGAATTGAATAAAAGATTAGCATTTCCAGAATATTAGTATTAATTGATTTTGTATTGATCAATTTATGGGAAAATACACATTCAGTTAGCACAAAACAGACTGTTCTACACGTTTCACAACTAAGTAACAGTGAGTGAGTGATGAAGTAACTCTTGATAGTTGAAGTGCATGCATGAGACGTGCGCGATGATACACAAATGAAATCATTCTAAAAAACTCCCATAACTCCATTGAGAAGCTTACTTGTTCTACGGGTTCTTAAATTTCAACTAGATTGCTTCTGAATTTAATAAAATTGATTGGAGCAGTCTAAATGGTGTTTTGATAAATGTTTGTATTTTCCTATGTTTACAAAATTTACAGTATATCCTCAGGCTGGAGTAGCTTGTATTCAATGTTCCTTACCTGAACAGTAGCATGAGTGCTTGAATGAAGCTTCGAAAATTGTTGTGTCTGTTCATGTCAGACTCTGGTGTTAATTCTATATTGCCAAACACCTGTGTCCAAGCAGATACAACACAGAAGGTCAGCTTTGTATGCAAATAATAACACGTAGCCCGACTCCTATGCTTCACCCACAAAAATAAACAGTCTACCTAATGACGTATATCTATCTATAACTAGCACTAGGGATACGACAAACGATATCAAACAAGGGTACCAAACTATCTATAGATACAAACAAGAAGCAATCTCAAAGTTAAGGACACCAATCAGGATATTGTCACCACTAAGGATCTTCTAAATCTACGTTCTGATTATATGAATATACATATTGATGAAAGTAGTATTGCCAATGATAATGATAGTAAGTACATATGTAACACAGATAGTAGAGACAGATTTTCGGCAGTGGCCGCAAGACAGAGTAACAGCTACGTCTTTTGTACTCTCACCGAAATAGTAGCAAGAGTGCCGCCACGAAAGATTGGAAGTTGTTATGCCTGTTGATGGCATCATCTGGATCATATTGTATGTTTCCGAAAACCTGTCATTAGAAACTTATCAATACTGTTTTGTGTTTTCTTAATCCAATCTTATAATGTACTCACTACTCATAACGATTACGAGTCCGTCTAAGATGAATTTTGCTCATTCATCTTAGACTGGCTTAATATGTTTTTGAATTTTAGGAAAAAAAATCTACACAACTAAATACGATTACATTTTGGAACAAAATTTGTATTAAGGTTGACAATACTTGGATTATCTAGGAATGTTATTTTTGGTCAATTATTTAAAACTAGGATTAGTAAATGAACTAATTTACGCTAAACTTGACTATGTTTATCTAAGCATATGACAAGAGGAATACTAACGAGTATCTGATGTTATACTGATATATTAACTAGCCCCTTAAAATATTCTATAGTACCAGGGGTGGCAAATTACGACATTATCACAAAAGGATTAGAACTCAAGATAATTTCTACCGAGAGTCCATCACCTAGCATTACGCTAATATAACTAGGACCTATGGCAATTAGACCCTAACGCTACCAACCATTATAGTCAAATTAACTAGGCAATTGTATCATAAACAAAACTAATTTCACTAGTGAACAATTAATTACGTATTAAAAATTCTATAAAAACTATTCTCAAGTAAAATACAAAATTCACCCCCAAAAAAGTACCTATTAATAGTTATATATTTCCTGTCATTAATTTAAGTATTAAAATTATTCTTAAATTTTATATTATTAATTACATCATTAATATTAATCAAATAAGGAAATTAATTAGATATTTCATGTGAGAGGGACAGGAGGAATTCCAACAGACCTGCATCCCGATGATGGCATAGATGAAGAATAGCATCGCGATGAGAAGGCACACGTAGGGTAAGGCTTTGAAACTCTGCACGAATGTCCAGAGTAGTATCCGAATAGTGTAACCCTGTCGGAGCAGCTTGATCAGTCGCGCGGCTCGAAACAGGCGAAGGAAACCGACGTTGAATGTGTTCTCCTGTGAATGATATACATATTTACATACTTATTCCTTCACAAAATGTATCAAACACTTAATCAAGAAAAAACACACGTCACAATTCAACCAATATCTTGGACAACATGTCTGGTATTCAAACAAGCTGATGTTCCAGCCAGGCATACTCCAATATCTAGTATATGATAATTTAAAACTAACCACAACGTTAAAATAGAACTAGTCAATGAGATTAAATGTACTAGTTAAAGTCACGAAATCAAGAAAAATAAATTTAGATTACGAAATGAATAATACGAAATTATAAACCAATGTAATGAATATAATAACTGTATCAGCTACTTCTTTGTACAGTTTTGAACAAATTCTTATACTTTCTGTCAAAGTAAAATTTAAGAAAAATCTAGCAATATTTACGATAAAAAATTCAAATATTCTAGGATTTTATGGAAATTAACACACCAATGTATAATTGTCATAATATCTAAAACAACCCCAAAAACAATAATTGGTCCCTAGCGAACAACCGTACATATGTTATAAACTACAAAACTTCTATAAATCTTAATATTCTAAAAATATTCTCTAGCACTACTAATATTAGACCACTGTCCAATAGTATGTACACACTCTGTCTAAACCATCGACCAATCCGTTACAAAAATCTAAGATTCCTAGCAATCAAATAGTTGATTTGTTACCTGCTGACAGGATATGTCAGCACAGTTTTCAGCAAGGTCGGTCTGTAATCAGGATAGATCCTTAATCTTCACTTTCATCAAAGTCAAAAAATAATTATAAAATTGCCAGCAGCAAAGAAGGATCGAGTAGGCAAAAATGAAATTAGTTTAAGAAATGTAAGTATAGAAGCTGAGAAAGATAAAGAATAATCAGGTGATGATGATACTTACGCCAAACTCCATAATGAGGGCGTCAATAATACTTCCAATGACCGTTATGAAATCGAATGTATTCCAAGGGTCTTTGAAAAAATTCTGTAAACAGACCAATATGTTAGCAAAGATTCTGGAAAAATATTAATTAATTGAAAATAATTTTAGAAAATGAGTACAGTAACATTTCAAGGAAAACTGTATACAAATGTACACTTTCCAATCATAGACTGTTTAAGATCAAAGGACTTTTTGAATAAGGAAAGGAATGAGGAAATCTCTCTTTTTGTTTTTTAATCTATGCAAATACATAAAAATATGTTATTCATAAATCTAAGAAAATTTAATGCATTTAAAAACCTATGTCAATTAAAAAGCGTAATCTCGTAAATTCTCTATAAAATGAGTTCTAAATTGAAATATATTCAAGTCAATATTGAATATTAATAGCTAGGCTAAAATATTTATAAAATAATGATAGTGTATTGTGTTAGGCGCACACGATTATTTTGCACATTCCTTAATGCATTCGTATTATTTTAAATGCATTTGAAGCACAACGTTATACAGTAATATTAAATGATTCAACTCATTAGTTTAGCTTATTTTCACACCTACTTATTGATTTTTGTCTTTACATACCCATGGCTTCTTGCAATTTTTTATAAAATAATGCTATCATGTTCTTGTTAAATGATAAAGTAAGATTTTAGATTAATTAGGTAATATAAAAATTGAAAGTGTGTCAAATTCTTACCGTACACCCGAAGGCGATCAGCTTCAAAACGGTCTCGAGAAGGAAGAAGATCGTAAAGACGAGGTTCATGAATGTTAACATGTCCATGAGTAGTGGTGGAGCCTCGTGAAACTACCACAAAATCAATACCAGTTTTTTAAACCTTAACTCGAAACATTATCAAATTAATGAAAGTTAAATGCAAGATCAGTTTTCTGTCTTTTTTAAAATTAAATGTTCAATATATCCATTTTGTTAATGGACATAATTTGTTCTAGCATTTAACTTTATATGAATAAAAATATTTTTATCTAGCCGATATTATTATCTAATAAAATAATGTTTTGTTATGTTAACATTTTTCATGTAGAAGTGAGTGTGTTAGTATTTGTGTTATGTTCCTTCATTGTCGATGAGTATCATGTTATTGAGATGTATTTGCGAGACTTGTGGCATAGGGGTGCACATGCGACATGCTTTTCCGAATGTACAACCATGCGATTAGGTGTTATGACAGACAACATTTTTCACAGGAAATATATAAAATTATACTGACCTTAGAAACCGCAGATCTCCGCCAGATTTTAAAAGATCACAGTACTTACCTCATAAAAACGCTCGGCAAGTATGGATTAGTAAAATCGGGAGAAAGACAACATTATAACGCGTGTATTCACATACATTAGTGCCACATGCAGCAGGAGAAGAAGCCATGCTTTACAATTATTGCAAATAAACCTTTACAAATATCATCGTCGTCAGAGAGAAACTAGTACTGGATACTTGGGAAGGGATAATAATTACACGGCTGGAAATAATCCCATACAGTCATGTAAATAGATAAAACAATCACGTTAATAGCAGAAAGAGTACATTTGTACCTATATCGTATTTATTTTATATTTCATCATGTACTTGTACTATGTGTTGGTCGATACTTTGTGTTTGTGTACTTACTTTGACACCATAAGCGATGATTTTCAACACGGTTTCCACAGAAAACATTCCAGTAAACCCCATATTCGAATACTTGAGGACATCCGCGTAGATGTCATTTTGATTATAGTACTGCCATTTTGTGATGAAGTGCCGGACGTTATGGATAAACCCATGGCAATGAAAATACATAATTGTTACTTTATAAAATTACCTCATCCACAAGAATTAGTATATTAAAGTCATGTACAAATTTGAAATTTGTATGGAATCAATGTAAGTAAGTAATTAGTTATGTTACGGTTCATGTAACGGTTAACAGTAATACATAGTAAATAGTAGAAGGATAAATATATCAAGGGGATAAGTGACAAGAGTTTGGTGAGGATATGTGCGAAGTTTTCATTAAATAAGACTAACATAAAATTAGACAGGGTCACAGTGAAATTAAAGCTAAACAGTTTTATAATACTATAGGAATATATAGGAAAGTAAACATAGATCTTAAATAATAATAGGAACATAAAATCAAACAAAATTGGGAAGAACATAAAAATAGTGTTATAATTTTGACCACGTAATATAACTTTAGTTCTTTTTAAAATTTTGTCTCAATTAGAAAAATGATCAATTTTGTCAATTTTCCAATAAATATACAAAGCAGCCCATAGCCACCAACAGATCACGCCTGGCAGTAGGCCATTCCACCAAGCATGCACAATATCCACATAAAGACAATTAGGAATAGGTCTTAAATAAGATCATGCAACACGAACAACATATATGGCCCATGCCACGTCCTATCTGTACCCAGAGATTGTTGTGCATTCACAAGCACGAATAACCGAATAAAATGTTTGGTGTATCTTGTGCCATAAATGTGCTGGAAGGACAGGTATATCGTGCAGTAAACACCGATACATACATATTTAATTGATAGCAAGCGAGGAGTAACAAAAGGGTTATCCAACGAAACACAGGAGAAAATAAAATGATATTTGGCGATAGGTACATTTGACGGGATAGGCTCAGTAATAATTTTAAATACGGCGCATTCCGATGCAGTGTATACTGACGCCGAATAAGTACAGTGATGTCGTAAACACTCTGTATGTTGTGTATATGTGTGTGTTGTGATTTTGGAAAACCTAAACTAGTAGGCAGTACTAATGAGTTGCCAATGATGTAGTTGTATATATCATGACGTCATCCAGGTATAGTTTGATTGTTTAAAATATAAGACAGAGACGTTACACAACTAACAAATTAATTCCACTAAAAGGATCTATCAGGTGCGAACATATATTAGACGCATATACGACACAGGTTATGTCTTAGTATAATTATGCCAAACTAGAGAGCTTATAACTTACATTTGATGAGCTCTCTAGAATGGTACTGTGCAGGCTTCAAGGATTGGTTGCTAATCTAGATCGTCACTTTCAGTGCCTTGTGAGACAGGCTAGGTTCTTCAGCAACTACCTTAAATAAGTGATCATTTTCTACTTTTCACATTTAGTGCTTCTTTTGTTTCGTATGTATTTTGTATGATCACTTTTTGGAAAAGTGTTTGTACTTAAAATTAACAGATCTTTACTACATATAATAAAATTAAGATTAGTAGTAGTTGATCTTATACGAATTATTCTAGGACAGTTAAAAGCGTCGGTGATACATACCTTCATCATGAGCAACAATGTGTTAAGTACGATGAGGGTCATGATGAAATACTCGAAGGGCGTAGAGACGACTATTCTCCACACTTTGTACTTGAAACTCGCCCTTTTGCTTGGCATATACCTCTCAAGAGGTCGCGCTTCTATCGTGAAGTCTATACATGATTTCTGTGAACAACAAAAATGTAGTATCATGTCTTCATTAGGCATTGCTTGTGTAGGATTTGTGGGTATTGCCATGTCATCGGCACCTACAATTAAGTCTGGATTTACTATTTGGACTCACCTGATTTTTATCAATTTCTCCATCCTGCAGTTCAGCTTCACCCTGCTCTTGAAATGTGATAATTATCAGAGCTACGAATATGTTAACAAAGAAGAAAGGAAACACCACGAAGTAAACGATATAAAATATGGACATTTCTATTCGAAAATTTTGTATGGGTCCCCTGTCTTCGTAGGTGGCGGCCATTGAGTTTTGTAATACTCTGTAAACAAAGAATAGTGTTAGTATTATGTTTTCTGACAAGACAAGCACAGATTTCACAATAGACTACTTTTCTCATGAGAATTTCATAATTCAACTAATAAGAATTTCTGATAGTATTCCAGTAGAATACAATCGGCTCAAAAGTAAAAATGTGATCGAAAAAGAAGTTTTTTTTTATTGACTTTACCTAAAATCGTCAAAGTCCAATAGAAGGCTTTTAAAGTATACATTTTAATATTCAAAAGACAAAGATTTAAAAAATTGTTTCTATTTTATCGACAGATCAAAACGTCATTCTATTTTAACGCGCTTTTTAATTTTAAGGTGTCCATTCATGAAAATTCATCTTCAATTATACTCACTGTGGCCACCCCTCCCCGGTCTGCACCGCGAACAGCGTAAGCATCGCCACTGCTACGTTGTCGTAATGGAAGGATTGCGTCGTCCACGTGCGCTGGCTGACTTTCGGCAGTAAGCTGTTTGACTCGTAGATGAAATACGACCCTCTGTCACACACGATAAGGTTTGTATTAGAATGTATCCATGAGCAGCACTGAAAATCTTGTAATGAAGAATGAATGATTAAAACACGTGATATCAAATTGTATGTATACTTGAATTTATAATTCGAGATAGTTTAAATCCATCGCCACCAACTGAAGAATTGACTTCAGTGTATTTTATGTGTATTTTAAGTTGATTTATTACATTAAAAATTAAAAGTACGAGTTACAGTAGAACTTAAAATATGTAATTTTAGACATAGTTTGTTGTTCCAAAAATTTGATAATCGATTTTTTTAATTATTTATTTAAAAGACTCGATTAAAGGAAAAAGATAAACCGCATTTCTCAAATGGAAAACATGTTAGACTAGAGGACCACATTAAAAAGTACATATACACACAGGTTTACAATAACTAAGTTAAATAAAAAAAACAACTCAATACTCACTGGCAGTCTTCAAAAGTATTCTTACTGATATCGTTGCAGTGAAAAAATTTACCATTAAAAAGTTGAACTGCAATTACAGCGAATATGAATTGAAACAATATGTACACAATGAGAATGTTAATGACATTTTTCAAAGAGTTCACAACACAGTCAAACACTGCTTTTAACTTTGGAACTCGTTTTATAGTTTTCAAAGGTCTGAGCACTCTTAACACTCTTAACGATTTAATTGTGGACAGATTCTGCCCCGCGCCCTTTTTCACGCCTCTGTAACAAAAAAAATATAAAAATCGTCAAAATTTTCCTTATAATGTCATTATAGCACAATTTTTTTTCAAAATTTAGCCGCTTTTCCTAATCTAGAGATTCCATAATTGCATAAAGATTTACGGTCAGCGTATAATCAAATAAAATTTGACTTTTCAATTAAACTTTTATCAAATTATAGTATTTCGTCAAACGAAAAGTCATCAATTAAATGTTATAAAAGATAAAATAATGCTTATGGTATTTTGTCCAAAACAGTTACGTGTTATCCGTACCAATGATGCTTATTATAATGATATAATTATCGTCGAGGTAAAATATATGCATTTCGTATTAAATTGATATCAAATCCATAACTGCAAGAGGTGATACGCGGGTGAATTCATGATTTTTAAAGATTATTTTAACGTTTCTATTGATAAACATGACATCAAAAATAGAAATGAAGCTAAAAACGTACCCGATCTCAAATCCGAAGCTGACAAGGGCGCATATGACGACGGCGGCATCCATGATGTTCCACAAGTCGCGTAAGTACGCGCCCGGGTGGAACAGGATGCCGAGGTCCACTATCTTTAACAGCATCTCCACTGTAAAGACGCCCGTGAACGCGTAATCGAAGCAGTTCAGGATTTTGTTCCTGTTGTGGATGAGAGACATTGGTTAGCAGGAGTCAGAATATCAGCAAAGTTGAAAGTTACCTAGGTAAAACAGAATGGCTAGAATTATGAACACTTCATTTAAAGTCGAAAGTATTGTAGATTTGGCTAGAATTATGAACACGTTTATTAAAATTTTAAATATGGGAGATTTGGAGGATAACTAGCAAACATGAATAGGTCAACATTAATACAAAATTTATGAAGTCACGAGGAAAACAACTTTGAAAACCGGAATGTACATTATCAAGAGATGCTAATATTGGTAGTTGGGAGAAAGAAGATGAAATGGTAGGTACAGTTAAACTCGTAAACTGTTCGTACGAGATAATGAAAGACAGATGACTTACCTGTCACTCTCTTCCACTACGGGGTCTTCAGCCGCTAAAGCCGCAGAACTCATACATATAACTACCATGATAAAAAAATCAAAATATTTTAAATTTACAACCCAGTGTGCGCCTCGCCTAATTCTGTAACAGAAAGATGTTATATCGTTACAATTAAATAAAGTCTTATAAAACAAAATAATCATTGGTAAGTCAAGAATGACAGCTGAAGTATCAACTTACGGATTAGTAGGTGACAAAATAAACATGGACGAATATGGCAGCATTGGTTTTGGTCCATCTGGTACCTCATCTTCATCATCCTTTTTGGCCTCTTCTTTCTTTTTGTTCTGAAAGATTACAAACCTATAATAATAGACGTTCCCTTTACTGTTTTCATCTACATTGTTTTTACTACTTTTCTAATATTCTTACTCTGGCTCTATGAGAGTTCCTCAAAAATATCGAAGAAAACTACACTAGATTCGATTACAGTTGTATGATAAATTACATGATGATGTTTTTTTAGCAAGTGATCACTATTATGACTTATTCAATGAATTAGTATAGAAATGAAATAGAATAACTTACTTACTAGAAGATTTACACTCAGATTTCAAAAAAGACTATTACACAAGCCATTACTGATGAATGTCGTGGTAAAACATGCGGTTCAAATCAATGTCGTAAATAAAAATAAAAATTCTAATAAAGTGAAAGGAAGGAGTGATCCTCAAGCTAGAAAGAAATTATGTATTGAAATTAATGAACCAGTATGTGTATTTTATGAATTAAGTAGCCACCTAGTTGAAGTTAACGTAAAAAGTCAAGTTGATGTTGACATCCATTAGCCATCTAGAGATAAAGATTATAAAGATTTGATAAAAACACCTATCATGACATTCTGCTCACATAAGCGACATCGACCCGTCTAGCGTACTTAAAATGTTGTTGATATCGAAGTCATGAACGAACACATAGGAAACAACACATCAGACAGCGTGCAATGTCATGCAGTGTTAAGAGAAGCTGCAGAATGATATCTTAGAAGAATTCAATGAGAATAGTGGAAGTTTAAAATATCAACAATATTTTAAGTCGTCGACACCAATACATTTTGAAGCATAGCTTTGCCAATGCCGAGCTCGTTTTACCTTCCTACTCGTCGGTGAAGAGGGACTTAGGTCTACTCCGGTTGGAGAGCCGTCCACCGCGTGTAATGCACCCATCTCTTTCTCCAATTCCTAATTATCCGGAATAATGTATGAAATATGTACAAATTTCGTTCCAATCAACAGCTTAAACCAATTAGTACAACCGCTTGAAAGTAAATGCTTGTGGAAGAGTGGTTGAACATGCTATGGCTTTGAAATTGTGATACTATCAACTAACTCCAAAGCATCAGAGGATGAATTCTAGGTACTGTTAACAAATAGAAGCTTAAGACTTACTTGGAGCTGTTTTTCCTTGTCCTCCTCGACTTGTTCCTCTTCTGCCGCTGTCAATTCCTGTAAATACAGATTTGCAACATTTACACGTAAAGCGGCGTCAGATTTACAAGAGAGCGATGACGTCAGCAACTCAACATACATCAAATTGGCAAACGTCTTGTTGTGAACACACATTTAATAGGCTATGCGTTAGTTGATCTTGATATAAAAACCACCCACAACAAAATTATAAGTCAACATTTCATTCAATAAATATACGACTTTTGAAGATGATCATAATAATGTAAGACCAAGTAACGCAAAACAAATCGCAGACAAAGAAACGCACCTGGGCATTAGCCAGATTGTCGACAGCGATGGCAAGGAACACGTTTAGCAGCGTGTAGTTGCCAAACAAGACGAGGATAACGAAGTACAGCGAGTAGATCATGCCCCTCTGGATACCGCCCTGAGACTGGATACCATCATACATCACTTCGTTCCAATCTTCACCTGTTAGAATCTGGAATAAATGGAAACAAGTTGTTGATAAAACTCAAAGATATGTTGTTTTAAGTCAGTTAATTTATATATCCGAAGAATCGTGATCTCGTTTTGGACAGACTCCGCTGTTTGCAACTTTGCGTTTTAATAAAATTACTATTCTAAATAATCTCTTCTCAACCCTACGGGGAAACAGTGGCGATATTATGTTAGTCAAAAATAATGAGATGGAATAAAAAACGAGTCATCAATGTGTGAATTTATCAAATCCGTCAATTATGTTAAAAATCCAACGAACAAATAAAATTTAAGCTGAAAGATGTTTCAGATAAAAGAAATATAATATTGATCTAAAGAAAATGACTACAGTAGAGCTAAAAGTAATAAAAACATATAATCACCTGGAAGACAGTTAGCAACGCGATAGGAAAGGTGTTGAAGTTGGTCGGCGGCGTGCCATCCTCGAAGTTGAACTGTCCTCCGAAAAGTTGCATGCCGAGCAGTGCAAAGATGAGAATGAAGAGGAAGAGGAGGAACAGCAGCGAGATGATGGATCTCATTGAGTTGAGGAGAGATATCACCAGGTTCCGCAGTGATGACCAGTACTTGGTGACCTGTAATGTACGGTAAGATTTTTATAGTAAACATATCGATGATATAACACTAATACAAAGTTGATTTGTATAGAGAATTTCAAAATCTCTGCCCAAGTAGGTCAGGTATGCAGCCGAGTACAAAATCAAATTTGAGTTTTAAATTCACTTAAATAAGAACAAACTATGCTTCACAGGTTAAGCATCGTCATATAAATATTATTACATCTGCCATTGGAATTTCAGATAATTTCAGTAAATAAAGAAAAGTAATTAAGTTACATAAAATCTTATTTTAATTTATAGTCAACGTGTTTTGCTTCGGTATTGTGTTTTGGTCGTGTCACTTTGGATATTTTTCCATGTCATTTCTTTTTTATAGTTTTTAACATGTCTATCTAGTTTCTATTTGCGTGTCCCATTAATAACGTGGATAACATTTGTATAATCAAGTAACAATATTTAAAAAAAATACTGCTTGGCGCGCTGGACGCACTGTTCGTAACCAATTAATTGCTCTGTGCGATCAACGAATCAAAACTGTAATACAACTCTTTACCTTGAATATCCTCAGCAGTCTTAGAGCTCTCAGGACAGATAGACCGAAGGAGCCACCCTTGACCTCAGACCAGACGACCTCAAAGATGGAGCCAGAGATAACGACACAGTCGAACCGGTTGAAAGACGACTCGAAGTAAATCCGTGGCCCCAGCGCGTACATCTTCACCCACATCTCCATCATGAACAACCCCAGGAACACAAATTCGGCATAGTCTGTCAATGATAAAAAAATGGGTTTAAGGATATAGACGGATGCACCCTAATTAGGACGGCAAGAATACTAACGCAACCATTTAATTATTTTTGAATAGTATATTCACAATATTGTGTGGTGTGTTGTCTGTGTCAGTGGTCTGTTATAAGCTGTTATATATATTTATGTATTTTATATATTTTATTTTATATATTTTTATCTATTACTATGTTTCTGTTATATCATTAGATGAAGGTCAAAATCGCTTTTCACTTTTACTGACAGCAAACGTCATGATACTTCTTAAAATACTACAAGTTTATACATTCATTTGTAAATTGACCGTAATTACAAAAGCTAAGAAAATGCTTAGCTAACAGTAGATTAAAATATGTAATTAACTCATAAGAAACTTACATAAAAATGAAGTCAGCCACTTGGGTTGTCTATAATGCTCCACAGCCACGCATATCGTGTTGAAGAGCACCAAGACAATGACGAACCAGTAGAACCACTGGGTCTTCACCGTGTGCCTGATCCAAAACCGAAACCTCTTCTCGGCTCTCCAGAAGTCTGCAAACTTCCCGGCTGACCGTGCTTTACTTTTCAGAAAACCTGTTGTAATAAAATATTCGTTAGTAAAAGTCTGGATGTTAAAGTAGCCGATGATCTTGCAATGACACTGATTTATGACTAACTTGCATTTACATTCATTATAAAAAAAAATACCTATGTAACCTTGAGATTAATATCCAAAATCGTATGCTTTAATAGCTAAATTTACATAGCGTGTAAATAGTCATGTTCGTTACCGAATATCGGCAATATAAAGGGTCTTATGTTTATTGCATGATCAACGGCATTTGCATTTAACTAAAGGATTCGGGTTCAACATTCAACTAATTGTTTATTAACTCTAGCGTATGCACGTCACGATTAGCAGTCCTACTACGTTCACAGTTTGCGACACAGAATGCTCTTGTGCTTTTAAGCTGGTTTTTGATCGTTAACTTTTATAACACGAAGTAATTGGACGGTATCGAAATTCAATCGGGGTCGCAATCCGATATTTCGCTCGTATAAATCACTAACAACCCTCTGAGATACCGTCATGTTATCCCCAGAAATATAATAATATGTTACGTTTTACGGTAACATTTTGGTGAAGCTCACGCTGTACATGTACAAGCTTGGGGTGAGGGTGGTGGAAATAGCGGACCTAGAGGTAGAAGAGTAGCAAGGGACAATACAAAGGGGTTTCTGACGCCTGTACGGTTAAACGACGACTTCGAATAAAACAAGGTAGTTGTTATCACGGCTCCATTGAAATTTTGGGAAACACGTACAAACGTTTTAATAATGTGGATACAGGTAGGGTAACTATACCTAAATCTAATACTATTCTAGTTTGTACTACTGTAGAAGATGAAAAGGAATATTCTACCAGCATCACGTTTGATCCCATACCTTGCTTTTTCTTTGGAACTGTAAACAACCAACACACAAATAGAGTACGAATACGCAATGAAAATGGATGAAAATTAAATAAAAGGTATTGACAAAATATCATGCAACATTCAAGAATTTACTATAATTTAAGTACGTGAAAAGTAAAGGAGTATATTTTAATGATTGCAAATGTGAGTAAAGTATCGGAAAGTTTATAGATACCTAACCTGGCTATTAATAATATAATTAAAGACAAAAAAGTAAACAAATGTAAAGAAAATTAAAACATGCTTCTATAATTTGGTTTCTGCTCGAGTAATGAAAACGAATCTGTGGTTTTAATAGAAAATTTGACTAAATATCTTGATCTGTAGTAGGTATACACACAACACGACACTCAGATTACAGAATATGTAACATTCATGTGACAGGAAGATGATACTGACCGTCATCTCCGCAGTCTTCATCCTGTTCTTCCTCTTCTGTGTCTGTGCTTTTACTTTTACCAAGGTTTTTTAACTTCTTTTTGGCCGCTGCTCTTCTTCGCGCTAAGAAGGAAATCAAGACATATTATTTATACAACTAACTATCTTTTATTTATACAACTAACTATATTTTATTTCATCGATGGAACTAGATTTATCTGTTTTCTTGTTCTACACACAAACTTGATCTATAAAAAATCAATGAATCTGTTTACCTTCTATTATGTGATTTTTTTCTTCTTCTGTCGTTCTTTCTTCTGCTAATATTACTTCCTCTGTAACCAAGGTTGACTCATTAGTAAGTTTTCCTACTGGATAAATGGAATACATTTCCTATTGTAAATATTTTTGTCTTTTCTCAATAACTATTTGCCATGTTATGTTCCAGTGTCAGTGTTTGTACTGCACTTACCTGCTTTACATATCCACTCAACGTAACCATTGAGTTCTCTCTCGAGTTGCTGCTGTCTTCTTAATTTAAGAAATTCTTGTCTATTTTCTACTTTCTCTCTTTCTTTAGCGAACTCACTGCAAACACAATTACGCATATTGAACTACTCTAGCACTAATGATACATACATAATAAGGAATCACATTTATAGGGAATTATATCATACCAAACAAGTAGTAAACAAAAATCTCTGAGATAGCAAGTACAACTAGCAATTGATAAAATACGTTTTAGCATTGTAACATCAGAAACTCTCGAACATCTTCTACCAAATCTTTACTTTCAGTTCTAGCGTTATTTGAGCACACATCATCAGTATTGAAAAGACCTGCTTCAGTAATCCAGTTGAGATATGCATTGAAGTCTGCGTTGAACATTGCTCGGGCTCTTTCTTTTACAAACTGAGCCCTTCGTTCTACGCGTCCTCTTTCATTAGAAAACTCTCTGGATATCAAAGGTGATAAAGAAAATACAAAACAAAACGTAAATAAAATAATAATTAATGCATCCGATGTAAATATGGCAAAGTGTTACGACTTACCCACTAAGAACACCGAGAACTAAGTTGAGCATGAAGAATGAACCCAATACTATGAGAGGCACAAAGTAAATCCAGTTGAACGCACTACCTAGCGCGTCATTCGTCTGCAACAAACAACAAGAAATTACATATAATGCCTAACCTAGAAGAGAAATTAATAAAAGAAGATTATTTTTACACGAGGATTTAAAGGGAAGTTTATAAACGTTGTTTAATTAAGTTGGTAAATTACATGAGCATCACAAGTATTTTATGTGATTGATTATGAAACCTTAGAATTAATTATGGTCTAAGAAAGTGACACTCAGAAACTTAAAATGTCAAATATTAACGTAATCAATGCCTTACATTTTAGCACTTCTGCAATCGCCATCACTATAAGAATGACACTTTTTCTGGAGCCTAAGGACACTGTAAAAGTTTTTGACGGAGAAAGAGAACAAAAAGTAGGGACAGTAACTCGACCAGATCAAGCGCGAGCCTATCAATAATTAAAAGAAAAGTCAAAGCCATCAAGGAGATGGCGGGACGAACTGGACTGATTTCGCCAGAATTAGATGCGGTTTTTGCGCGGGTTTCTGTTAAGTCGAAGGAGTGGCGGGCGTCCTTTGCTTGGAAGTACGACAGACCAGGCTAGGATAAACAAAACAGTCACTCACCCAATAGAGGATGGCAGTCCAGCCCTCCATGGTGATGCACTGGAAGACTGTGAGCATAGCGAAGCCTATGTTGTCAAAGGACGTAATCCCTCTGTTCGGTCCTTCCCACTTCTCTAGGCATGTGCTTTTCTCGTACTCACACACGTTCGCGCCAAATGGCGCTAGGCTAGAGTTATCCGCGTTGCACGGCGTCGCACTATCGCCTTCGTTTACTATTTCACCTGGAGTATTAGAAATGGGTTTAGTGGTTGCATCAGCATAGTAGTTTTCATAGGGAACTATAGTTATTCATGTTACTTAGTACCTAAGAGTCGACAAAGTTGTAAAACATATGCAAAGGAGTTAATAAAATTGGCGGGAGTCAAGGAGCGATGCCAGTATAAGGATGAAAGATATTCGTGTATATATAATGCTTGTATATAAATCGCGACACCTATTGAAAACTTTGAGTGAGTAAGACTAAAAGTAACTTGTTTGATAGAAAGTATCATATTAATGATATCATTATGTTTACTAACTATATATACATTTGTTACGTCACCTATGGCAACGAATAATAAATATTGAAATCATTGTCACATTTTTTGAGTTCAGCATAGCCTGTTCAAAAATGATATATTTTCGTATAAGTAAAAAAAGGATTTAACCCATAATGCTAATGATATCTTTTATAAAATCAAGCGCGACATTCTTAAAATGCAACATAAAGACTAGTTTCCGAAGGCAAAGTAATTAACTTTTGTAGCCAATAATTAAAACGTTGAAAAGTTTCAAACTTCTACTTATTACATTTGGAAGTTTACTCGTTAATTAAAATTTCCACATGCTATGGTGTCGCCGGTTCGTGAGTTTGTGACTGCATGTTAGTGTAGTACAAACTTTAACTGGGTTGATGTTAATTACGGGTCACTATTTAACCGATAAGTTAGTAGAATCGATGTGTGTGCTTTTGTATGCGTCACTGGGAAATAGTATTGTTTATTCTATGCACAAGTGACAGTATATTACTTTGGAAAATACTATACAGCTTACTTGCCAACGAAATGTTACGATTATTTTAATTTATTTTAGTGTAGTCTGAAATGATACTTGTGTATCCAGAACCTTTTTACGAAGGGCTCTAGATTTTTGGGCCATTTTTTGATTTGTTTTAGCATAACTGCACTCCCCAAGATCATTTTATAGTTTAGTGGTATCAAGATAAAACAAATATTCAGTTTTAAGGTTACACTAGTCGAAAATTCTTCCATACAAACGTAGTCTAGGGATTATTCCACTGTTTGACGATGTACGTTCAAAATAAAAAGTGATATCAATTTGTCTCATGTTTATCTAGCCATGTATGGAAGCAAAAAAGTTAAAAAAGAAAATATTTGAAAGTTATAAACGTCGAAAGTTCCACATTTCGACACTAATTTTATAGCATTTTTGGGCGCGAATAAATACCATAAGAAGACGGAATAAAAACAAAGTTCAAAAACACATGTGAAGGAATACTTACTAATATCTTCTAAATTATAACAAGTCTTATGCAGCGCCCCTGAGTAGAACTCGAGGCCGATGATAGCGAAGATGACTATCGCGAAAAGCACCAAGAGGCCGATCTGCAGCAGCGGAGCCATCGCCTTTATAATGGACTTCAGTACGACTTGCAGACCTATACGGAAATGGGTTTTATTTGAATTGTTCATAAAGCTGAATATTGCGTGGTTTGCCCTGTAATTTATAACCTTGTAGCTGTATGGTGAATTAATCTCTAGTGTTTTCATATGTTGATAGCCATTTTCATGCATGAATAAAGAAACAAATAGAGCTAACCAATTGGTCAAATTGGTAGAAAATAAAAATATGAGAAAGCAGAATTTTCTTAAAACAAAAGAAGCTTGGAAATTAGTTTTAACATTACGGAATAGGCACTCGTATTCTGTGCAACAAAATTTTAGCCAGCAATATTAACTGATCCAATAGGTGTTGGAAGATAACCAGCATAGTTTTAAAGATCAAATTAATACAAATAAATAAATAAGATGAGAAGCAGAAATAGTTTTATTCAGTTCTTATAAATTACAGGGCAATAATATTAAACTTTCGTAAAATTAAATTTTGAAGAAGAGATTTGGATAGTATTTTGGAAATTATTATTTTATCTTTGAGATCATTTATTAAATTAGATAAAACAAGAGATAATTACCAAATATGTCGTTTATATCTCGACGTTAGTTGCTAATTTTATCGATGATAACATTAAAAGAACTTTAATAAAGATACAGACAACAAGAAATAGATTATCTGACTAAATGCCATGTCTAGAGATGAAAATCATTAACTATTTATTAAAAAATACATCAGAACAATGGTAACACAATATAAAATCAAAAAGTTTATCGTGCACAATGATTTTCACTGTTGCATAGTTTTAATTATAAATGGCACCAACGGTATTCTTTTTTTCCACACTCAATTTATGGCCAATATATTTTTGCGTAAAAACTTTTTCAACACAACTGTCAGCGCATTTACTTTTTTTTTTCTATCCAGCCCGTGTTAATTTTAAGTCATAAAATTATGCAACAGTGTAACTAGTGGAACTACAATACGGTTAACTAATCTATGAATGTTCTAGAACTCACTAGGAACGCCCGATACTAATTTAAGGGGCCTCAGCACCCTAATGGCACGCAAGGTCCTGAAGTCGACGTCGGCTGGCGCGATCGGCAGCTGCGTGATGATACTGCCAAACACATATCACTCGATACTATAGCTTGAACTAGCAACTAGCTGAGTAATAAATTACTACTGAAGACTGTGCTTTTGTTTAAAAACAAATGATTATAATCTTTAAAACAAAAAAGGTAGATGAAAATAGGTTGTGATGTTCAATTCGCTCTCAATCGAAATTGATTCGAGTGTGATGTTTCGGAGTATCAATATAGCTTCTGCCAATGCATCTATATCATAGACACAGTATGGGCTCGAAATTAATATTATACTCGGAAAGTCATATACGAGTACACATCGCTTCCGATTGTAAGCGTGTTATATGATTACTCCGCTGGTTGTCCATGATGCCTTAAACGAAAAAAATAAAACAAAATTATTTATGACTTCTATGAATGTTAACGAAAAAGTAATTAACCAAAACTTAGGTGACAAAGCACAGCCTTAATTTTATGTAAAAAATAACTACAATCTAAATATCGTGTATCTAATTAGTTAGATTGTTATATTCTAAGTAATCATGTTAATTTTACGCATTTTAATCTAAATACACCATATTTATTCACACCTAAAACCATTTCTTTATCTAATATCTTACGTATTAGCTTTTATATTTGATGTAATCCTACACAATACACAAATGTATAGCAAATCTTTACTATTATGCAACACGTAGCTTTAAAAACATTAAACATTTTCAATAAATCACATATTAATTAAAATTCACACATTTTCTAATCTATGTTAAGTATGTCAATAAACATGTCGAGAATACGATGCTACGTATTTTTACTAATAATTATAAAAATTCTATTGTCCATAACTAGCTGTAGTTCTACATTCAAAAAAGTTTCAAAATTCGAAAACATCTAGCGATTATAAGTTCTATAACAAATAAGGTAGAGGTATTATGTGAACTTTTCGCCAATTACTGTGAATTACTTGGTATCCGCGAGACGAGCTTGAGCGGTCGGAGCACTCTGAACGAGCGCAGCATCCGCAGGTCAACGTCCACGTTGTATTCGGCGAATATCGTCATCGACCTAGTTTTTGTTATCGAATATTCAATAATGTCAACCCTTTTTTTGTGTTTGACAAAACCTAGTGTCCTACGTTTTAGTGTCAACCAATTGTGTGGCCTAATACTTTGTAAATGGTAATTTGTATAATTTAGATTACAATATTTGAGTTCACTGAAAGCGGCCTCGGTGCTATACTTCAATGAATTAAATATTGATTCCAGCAATCGAGGATGTTTTATTTCTGGTGAACAAGAATGTTGTGAAATAAAAGTTATGTAAAGAATTATACTTTTCTTTTCTCCATTTTTCTCAGGTCAATCTGATCTTGTACTGGTATCTAAACCAGTAAATCTGTTGATAAATCTATTATATGTGATCATAGCGTGGTCTTTTTGTCCATGAATAGTTCTCTCCAAAGTTCTTGGCCACCTTGAAGTTAACTACAATGGCTGCGCAGTAGTAAATCTCATACAAAACAGCACAGCACCGCGCCTTGCGCATCGCAAAGCCAACTTCAGGCCGACCAAGAAGTTTGGATGTAAAGAATGTAAGATGACTTGAGATTTTACTGCAGATTCAAAAACCAACAGATTCCTCACAGATTTCTTTACATAACTCCATCAATACCTCTTAACGATTAAATTAACACTAAAATTAATATAAGATATGAAAAACAACTCACCCGGTTACTACTACGAAAAAATCCATGATGTTCCAAACGTTTCTAAGATACGATCCCCTGTGTAAAACAAAACCTAATGCTAAGATTTTTAACGAGGCTTCTACACAAAATATTCCTAAAAAGTACGCCTCGGTCTTTTCCTGTAACAATGGAAACAGTGTTTAGTATAACAGAAAACATATAAAATAAATGTTTATAATTCTTGTCTGTATTTGTTCAGAAAACATTAGTTTTAATGTTCACAAGTATCATTATAATCGTGGCGTATTAAACACCAATTAGGCTGTGTTTATGCGATACTGACATAGAGCAACGTGTTTAAAAACCACATCTAGAACATATTATGCTCACGAAGTTAATTGCACCAATATATGCCTTAGTTTGCCATTGGCAGCTGGCAGCACGCACGTGTCGTTGTTGTATTAAAAATGCAGTGTGCATAGGTCCTTGGTACTCATATTAACATATACACCTGTATTATCAGATAAAAGCTCCGTTTATCTCAAAACGCATAATCAGTATTAATTGTGTGTCGACCAGCAGATGAATACGTGGTCATCGTTTCTGTGTGCGTAAATGCAGCTTTGCTGACTGAGCACTACATAGAGTTGCAAATTTCTACGTGCACATTGTGGCTCGGCCAATACTGACTACGACTCGAGTACACGAGCTTTTACACACATGAGTACAACCAATGATGTTTTACCAATAGAAACGTCATATTCATTTTAAAGAAACTAAAACATGGCGATATTTTACTTTAGTTAACTACATAGGATCTATGGAATTTAGAACTTTATTTCTACCACTGACTAGGTTAAAAGATCACAGAGCTATAAATATGACGCCGTTGTCAGAAAGAGATAAACATACTGTTCAAACGTACGTTCGTGTCGCGGTCAGACGCAGAACGGTCTGAATTCACTCAAGCTGGTCAGCTTGTGTTTGCATGTGTCAGTAAAACGTATCTAACATCATTGAGTACAAATATCACACACATTTAAGACCAACGAAGCTTCGTGAACGTCTTTATCAAACGACAGACTCCTGTTATAGTGGTTCTATTTCACGATGACGGATGAATCGTAACAAAATGAATCTTATTGCGGCGTCATAAAAGTCACGTTACCCTTCTTCGTGAGATAGAACAACTATACCATGAATCATCATGCTTTGAAGATCCATTGATGATTACAATGTATTGTTATGACAAATGACCGACAGTAACCAATGTTGGTTTCCCAGCATACTGATCAATGGCGGAATGGCGGCATTGAAACGGAGCGGCACCCGATGTTCTTCGAACACCTGCCACCTGGACGTGAACTGCAGTGGCCTATATGGAAAGCACTCAATCGTTTGCGCACTCAAGTAGGCCGCTGCAAACACAATTAAGCAAAATGGGGTTTTATAGACCCGTCTGAAACCCAGTGTGCACCTTTGCAGGATATTGCACACATGCTGGAGTGTCCCAAGTGCCCATACTCCTGCACTTTGGAAGACTTTATGCTCGCCACTGACGCCACAATCAGGGTGACCACCTACTGGGCCCAAAAATTATGAAGAGTTTCCCATCAACTCGAAAAGAAGAAGAAGAAGCATACTGATCCATACAAGAAAGAAAGTCTAATTAATCTTGTGTGGATTGCAGATAGTTGGGAGACAAAAGAGATGAATGAAAGGTATAGATTGCATTTGAACTTAGAAGGATTTTATGCTAACAGACGTTACTGTTAGTATTCTCGTCTGGATATGAATTACAAGTACGAGTATGGGTAAAATTAAAATGAGTATTTCGGATGAAGTAATAAATTCAAATTCAAAAGTTATTTATTCAAACTAGGCTGAGAATCAGCACTGTCCGAACGTCAAAATTACATATGACAGTCCTCCAAAAACGCCCGCCCTTCACCCCCACACTTCAATAGTGTCGGTGACAGAAAGGTTGTGTATATTGTTGTCAGGATGGGGGCATGTGATGCGGAGGAATGAGGAAATAGTCATAAGGAATGTGGTGAATATGAATGGGGGCTTAAGGCTGGATTGTGTGACAAATGCTATTATGTGGGATAAAATTGGGTGACTATTGAGTTGACTAGGGATGTAAATGTGAAAGAATACATGTTCGTACACAAAGACTAGATTTAAGAATAACGGTAGTAGTATGACGCTATAGATGATTTGTCTTCTTATATGTAATAACGTAGTGTGAACTAATACAAATTACAAACAAATTTGCATAGCATGCATTATCAAAATTTTGAATATAAATAAAACTTATGAAGAGAAATATTAAAACTAAACGTAACACGTATGTGAACGCAATTGCAATTTTAAAGAAATTTATGGACTTGAAAAATTTTGTATCATCTTTAGAAACTAGGAATAAAATTGAAAAGGACTTATAAGGCTGCTATACGTATTATGTGTAATGCACTTTAACAGTTAAGTATAAGGTTGAAATTACCAGATTCTGTGCTAAGATGGTCTTATCGCCGTTGGGCAAATGCTCCTCCAGCGCCAGCACCACGCAGTTGGCGATGATGGTAAGTAGCACCGCGTACTCGAAGGGCGGCCACTCGATGATGAACTTTGTGTACCTGAAAATATAATACATATTTAATTTAAACCTGAATTCATGGGTTAAACTTTTCTATTCAAGGATAAAACAAGAAATTATTTGGAGGATTTAGCTATATTTAAACAACCACCGAAGAAACAATTCGACCAAAACGAATATTTAGATTTACATGAAAAACAACAATGTAACGCTTATATAACTAATTAGAATTTAGTACATTGTATTATCATCATCATCATCATACCAGCTGAAAGACGTCCACTGCTGGACATAGGCCTCCTCTATTGTATTATATATTGGTATAAATCTTTAAGGACAAAATATATGATGTGATATAATCTCGATAAAGTTCAAAGTAACTCTTTACGTATTTCCTACTAGCGACCCGCCCGGGCTTCAAACGTGACAAAGTATATACAAAATCCTTACTCGTTTCTCACTCTTTCTATTGATGAAAACCACAAGAAAATTTTGAGTATATCCGCGTACGCATATTATAAAATAAATTCGCGTGTGCGACTTTATTTTTTAATATGTTGTGATAGTGACTAAGAGTTTCTCGATCACCCAAGACACTTTAATGACACGGTAATTGCCTCTCATAGTAAACGCTACCTGCGTCAGAATTTTCATTACCCTCCACTTAAGCACGACAATATGGCAACTGTATCGCGTATACTAAGCGATCATTACATAATGCAGTTAACTTTGATCACTTGCAGCTTTATATCACGGCAAAGTTTAAAGTAGACGTATCTAAGTATTTACCTGACGCTTTCTTAATAAGCCAATTTTAGCCATTTCCTCTCATAGATAAGGAGCTAGCGACATTATAGAAAATATTATCTCGCTACCTGCCGATTAAACACGTCAATTATGGCAACTGTGATGCGATCAGTAAGCGATCGTTAGATAAATTTAGTGCTTTGATCACTTGCCGCACTTGATATCTCGATAAAGTTCAAAGTGAACCTTCTCTACACATTTCACTTACACTTTCTCAATTACACAAGATACTTTATTGCCACGACAATTTTCTCGCATAGACAAGGAGCTAGACTCATTATAAAAAATATTAATCGCGTTCCGACTAATAAGCGATCATTAGATAATGCAGAGCTTATCACTTGCAGCATTTTATATCTAAACAAAGTTCAAAGAAACCCTTTTCTGCATATTTTTCTATCACTTCCTCAATTAATGCAGTTTACCTTTGATCAGTTGCAGTATTTTATATCTCCATAAAGTTAAAAGTAAACCTTCTCTACACATTTTGTCTAAAACTTTCTCAATTACACAAGACACTACAATGACACGACAATTTCCTCTCATAGACAAAGAGCTAGTATCATTATAGAAAATACTATCGCTTTACCCTCCGATGTAGCACGACAATATAGCAACAGTGTCGCGTTCCGACTAGCAAGCGATCATTAGTTAATGCAGTTAGCTTTGATCACTTGCAACATTTTATATCCCAACATTTTTTCATCATATTTTAAACTTATCGTCATATTTTTCAGTTATCCAAGACACTCATCATCATCTGCCTAGCCTTTTCCCAACTATATAGGGGTCGGTTTCCAGTCTTACCGGATACAGCTAAGTACCAGTATTTTTACATGGAGCGACTGCCTATCTGACCTCCACAACCCAGTAACTGGGTAACACGGTACCTCTTGGCAAGACTGGTGTCAGATCTCAAGTTTCTGACTACCCGTAACGACTGCCAAAGATCTTCAAATGACAGCCGGGACCAACGGCTTAACGTGCTTTCCGAGGCACGGAGGAAACTCGGTATGTTAAAATGGTCACCCATCCACCGACCGACCTCGTCAAGAGTTGCTTAACCTTGATGATCGACCCGTGCGGCTGTTGTTATTTAGCCACGAGCTCCTCAGTTATTTTGTTTTTGTTTTGTTTAGTTATGTTGTTCTATGAGCCTTATCTATAAAATATTTTTAATCGTATGACACTTAAAGCACATCAAATCCTTAATTCCAATTGAGAGCCGACATGTCAATATGCTGTAGGTCTACTTTCCATTACCCACTGCTAATCAGTATTCAAACAAATCATATTATTAGATTTTGTTTATAAATAAGGCTATTAAATGATGCAACAATTTCCATATAGACAAGGAGTTTATTCAAAATGTTTTTTTTTTATTATAGTAAGGCTCGCGCTTGACCACTATCTCACCTGATGGTAAGCGATGATGTGGTCGACGATGTAGCACATTTACCTAGAATAAACCTATTCACTCTTGACTTAAAGACTCCCAGGTTACAGACTCTGGCAGGGAATTCCACTCCTTAGCTGTACGCTTAATGAAAGTATTCCCAAAAGCGTTTGGTGTGTATGGGTGGGATGTCCACCATGTACCGATGACGCATATCCGTACGTCTTTTAGTCCGATGATGGAAAGGGCTAGGAGGAATTAATTCATGCAATTCCAACGCACACTTCCCGAAATGTCGATGTCGGTTACATTACATAAAAAACCGATAGACTGGCAATTTGGCGCCGATGTTCAAGGCTCTGGAGCCTAGACTCGATCAGTATCTCATTGCCGATGAGCCTCTTGGCCCGCTTTTCGATCGACTCTAGTGCATCCAGCTGGTACTTGGCAGATCCGTCCCAGAGATGAGAGCAGTACTCCATGCATGACTGAACTTGCGCTTGATACAAGTTGAGCAACTGTTCCGGCGTGAAGTACCGTCTCACCTTTGCAAGGGTCCCCATAATCGCCTCCTATTAAGCATGACAATATGGAAACTGTGTCGTGATGCGACTAGTAAGACATCTAAAGATAATGCAGTTAGCTTTGAACGCTTACACGAATGTAATTATGGGCGTGTAACGTAAAATTGTTGAGGGGAGAGGAGAGGGAGGACTTTTTCTCTCTCAAAAAGTGCCTAGGCTTTGCTGAACTAAGAAGGACATACACATGTCCGACCTTCACAACCTGGTAACTACCATGATATCAATAAAACATGGATTATGTTAGTTTATCCATTTTCTGTACCTGTGTATGTTTGTAAAAGACTTACTGTAAATAAATCTTTTATTAAATGATTACGACCGATAGTGGGATTAGAAGGTAAACTAACTACTCGAGATAAGAGTTGATATTGTATATTTTTAAAGCATTGTATCAGAAACAATAAATATCGATTATTTTCTATTGGTTAGTAAATAACTGGTAGATACATTTCCAGTTTCTCCGCGATTCCCACACGAGAGTTCTTAGGTCATCAGAAAACTTACGACTTCAAATGCCAATGCATTGCACGACTTTTTTTGATAAATCATTTACTGTACAGGCTACTCGTCTATGGAATGCATTGCCCGATCCAATCAAACGTGCTCAATCATTGCCTGTGTTCAAAAGACTTGTAAAGGAACATTATCTGTCGCTGTCGTCCTCTTAGCTTGTCAATTTCAATTAGATACTATAATTATCAATAGACTGTCGTAATTTTTTGTATTTCTTTTTATTTGCCTATATATTAAGTGGGTATGTATGTATTTATGTATCTATTACATAGCTTATGTATTTATCTGTGTATCTATTGTAGTATATCATTTAAGCAATGTTATTGTTACACCAATGACCGCCCCATTTAATGTCCAAGCAATTACTGTCCATACCAGGTTGCCTGGAAGAGATCGCGGCAAGCGATAAGGCCGCCCATTGTATGTGTTTTAGACTTATGTTTTTTTTTTATTAATGTATTTTTGGTGTACAATAAAGCGTATAATAATAATAATACATATTGGCTGATACTACGTGCACCTTACAGCGTTTACAGTAATGTGTATATAATAAATTCCATAAACATATATTAAAATTAACAAAATTGATTGCCCTGTTTCATTTAAAAGCTGAAATTATCGACGCATTTTTTCATTTTCTTCCAAATTCAAAATAAAACAAAAGACAATCTTAAAATTCAACTTCGAACTGCCATACTATAAAATTACACATACTCTATTTTGCCCGTTCTGCACCAAGTTCCCGTGTCAATGCAAACAAGACCATACTAACATTTATAATAAATGTTGACTATGAATCTCCATCGGCAGACGATGTACACCTCTTTCAAAAGCGAAACATGGTCAGCTGTGAAAAGTTTCACAACTTTAAAAGATTTTCTTGCAATATTTTGTAGAATGGAAAGGTTAGGCGCAATCTGTATTTTACGTACTTTTACGTTCTTTAAATAAGGCTTGAGCGCCTTTGTTCTTTATTTTTTTTTTTTATGACAGCGAATATTTTTTGTGTATTTTCAGTACTTTTAACGATCCATAAATACTACATTTTTGATTGCAAATACATAGACCACAAATACTTGAAAGAGATTTTTTTTATTTACTGGCTGGCATTACTCTACAAAGCTACTTCATAAAACAAAAGAAAATCGTCGAATTACACTGTCAATTTTGATTTAACGCAAATTATAGTCATGCAAAGGATGTTCAGCAAATTAAAAATCTTATTAATAAAATTAAATTCGAAATAGAATACAAAGAACAGTTCTCCAAGTAATCAAGAATATATTCATTTTGCCGCGTCCTATATACATAATTTAAATTCGCCATCATGAATTTCGTGACTACACGGAAATATTTCAAACGACAAACGTTCAAACGTTTCAAAATTAGCTGACGGATATATTCGGGTTTCGGGGGTGCCTTCAATGGAGTTCAATCGATTCTTTTGTTTTCAGCTCTGTTTTTCTTTAGAATTTTTACTTTGTTGTTTACTGTTATAGTGAAATGGCAGGTTAATAGATTTAATAATTGTTAACAAATTGTTATTCATGTTTGAATGACAGGTTAGTTGTTCTGGTTGACAAATAATTAAGTTGAGGTAGGTTACTATGGTTTTTAAATTTGGATATCTTTATTTAAGGGTACAATAGTCGACGGCACGAACTATTTTGTGCGCGGGGTTAAAATGCATTTTATATCAACCGACAACACTTGCGGAAGAGATAGATGATGTGTTGAGCAGTAGGAAGCTAGTTCGCGTACGAATACACACTTTTGCAAATTTGTAGCGAAATGGATAATGATTTAGGATGAAACCGAGCGCGCGAATTTTTATAAACAGACCTTTGGCAGTCTAGATATCATGAAAAAACGACTAAATCTATCTGTTCAAAATAAAATTATTTGCATTGTTGAACTACAAATCTATCCCTGTATGGAGGCCGTTTTGAAATTTTTCCGTCTTCTTATGCTATTTATTTTAGCCCAAAAATGCGTAAAAATTAGTGTCGAAATGTGGAACTTTCGACGCTCATAACTTTCAAATATTTTATTTTTTTACTTTTTTGCTTCCATACAGGGCTAGATAATGATGAGACAAATTGATATCACTACCTTTTATTTTGAACGTATATAGTCAAACAGTGGAATAATCCCTGGACTACGTTTGTATGGGAGAATTTTCGACAAGTGTAACCTTAAGAGTGTAATATGCCTATACGTGTGAGCGACTAAACTATCCCATTCTAGCTTAGTTATATGATAGTAGTTTCTAATTATTTCATTTGTAGACGGACAAGTTTGTCACCCGACAAAAGGTTGAAGTTGAGTAGCATGACTGAATATTGTAGTAACATCGAAGTCTTTTTCAATTCAGAAAAACCGCACAGCAATAATTCCACACAATTTTCTGAAACAATCTAACCAGAACCACACAAAGAAAAACACAGAAACTGTCTCGTTCCGCAATACAATCTCTTTTTGTTATCAAATTACGAATACCTAGTGTAAAAACGTTCTTGTTTACAAAATGCATAAGGGGGGTAAATAAGGTGTGCGTTTAATATGTATAAGTGGAGGCAATACCGTCCCGCCCTCGTTGTTTCATGCTAAGTTCTGGCCAGATGTTACGAGGGTTAAGTCGTAATATGAAGACGATAGTGGACGCTTTTGGGGGTTGATTTAACTTCCCTCTCCGGTATAGAATGTCTGAGGTAGTTTGTGACTGTTTTAATTGGGATGTTGATGCAGATTTTGGATTTAAAGTATGTCGTATCTTTAAAACATTTTCGAATAACACATATTTATTAGATTGTTATTAGTAATATTCATGATTGTTTAGTACCTGATCATCAGCTTAAAGGCGTCCTCTTACAAACCAAAGAGTATCCGACGAGTTCAGTCAATATTTTAATGAGTTCTTTTGGAGTTTAATAACCGTATAGGTACTTAATAGACCGTATATGATATAAATGTCGATATATCATCATCAGCTATGCATTTCATAGTAAACAAAACCAAAAAACAAATAAATAAATTACAGTTCATGTCACTGTAAACTTTCCAATTTGTATTTATTTACGTTCCGCATGAATGCCCGGCACCGCGCATATCCGATGCCGAACTATGCCAGGTTGAATGACACCCAATTATATACGCCTACCTTTTAAAAATATAAACCTTCATTTTCTCGCTTGTTTTTCGTTCCGTGATCATTCATTCTATTTATCATTTTTTGTGTTGCCTGAAAATAGCAGTTGGTTGTCTCTTGTTTACAATTTTTTTCATAGTTTTATCCGGAAATATTATAAATTTTAACGCAGTTCTCTTGAATAATTGGTATTGCAGTTTTTGGCTATATGTTTATAGGGTGCCTTTTTGATCATTTTTATTACTGAATAAACTTTTTAAGAATGTTATCAACGAGTTCCTGCTAACTGTTATATTTTAACGAGAGCATTATAATGCTTGACAGTGGAATAGCTAGTGGTTGGTGTGTATGATATTGTAAAACGCATTTGAAAATTCTCTTTCAAGCGAACAAGCCTTTGTTTCAAGCACCAGTTGTATGCTCATTAGCTAGCGTTTAACTTTTTTCTACTTCCCTAATAGGTCGAGATGAGGTACAGTCACTTAGTTTGACACTGTTACCGGCTGACTTGTGTAATTCAGTATTGTCAGGTTGCAATTGTTTTAGGTGTGTGGGCGAAAAAGGAGGTTAGTATGGCTGTAAAAATACCTACTAACAAGATTAATCACCGTACCTATAGAAATATTGCAATTTAATTGATCAATAACTGTTCTTCAATAAACTAAAGATCACCACAATAAGTAAGCATTATAACGGCTGCTCTCAAAACGGTGAAGGAAAACATCGTGAGGAAACCGGCATGTCATCCAGCAACACGCACTGGGCCCGCGTGGTGGATTGCGACCCATGCCCTCTCACAGAGAGGAGGCCTGTGTCCCAGCAGTGGGAACATTAATAGGCTGATGATGTGATGTTATGTGATAACGGCTTATCTAAGACCTTGAACATTCAGAGACCTCGCCCGACCTTCTGGTCGTACCACAATTTCTATAATAAGCTCCAATCACTGTAAGTTTGGACATCGTGGACATGTCCGTGTAGAACGCGAGGCTCTTAAAGTTTTAAAAGGGCAGAAACACATGACCGACTTTAATCTTAAGCGTTTGTCAGTTCATAATTGTTTCAAGCGTAGCGTAGGTAATGAATAAAACACACGGTACTGACCTCCGAATTGGATTTTCGTCGGAAAATATAAAGAGTGAGCTGGGCCCTGGAGTAGCGGGCTGGTGCGCGCCGCCCATGGTATCAGCTGGCGCCGCGCGAGCCTGCGCCCCCGCCGCCTCCTGCGCTGCCGCCAACCTGGAATATGACATCGAATAGTGATTAAAGTGGTACCTCCTTTGTGATTATGTTCTCCTGGTATTAGGAGAGCTCAATTCCAATAATAGAGCTTAGTTCTTGTATTACAGTTAAGACAACTAAATTTCCATTGGTTGTGTATAACCCGATTAATTAAAGACAGACCGGCAGTAGTGTGCAAGCGGGAGAACATAATAAGCAGGCTGGCTTTTTATTATCTCCCAGAAGTTGTGAAAATTAGAGTATGCTCTCAGATAAAGCCTGTCTTCGTCTTGGGCAGCTTGAAACCCTCGCTTCACTCAGGATTCTACATAACTGCCGAGCAAATATGCCACTCGTGACGTAAGACACTGCTTTTTCCCCTTGGTGCATAATCTACTATTGTTGCTATCCACAATGGGGATAGTGAACAATGACATACTTTTCATCACCTTTATAGACAAAGGTTTAGTTCCCCCAACAAGAACACAAACATAAAACTCGATCAAACCACACACATCGTAGAAGTTCTAGCAAACCGAATTATTTAATCAAGAAGTTAGGTGTACCAAGGCAGCATAAGCTAGTAGCAGATATTATTAATTCGTTGCGCCGTAGCGTGTTACAATATCATTAAACAGTTCTGTGCATGGCTGGGAAGGCTCGAGCGGTTAATGATAACATTATCAATTTAACTCTGTCCCACTAAATATGAAACTATGTTAATTTATAAAATATTAATGGCCGCACTTTGCGAATGTTTAGACTTTAGATGATAATTTTTAGTTTTTATTGTGATGGGGTTTTATTTTATGTTTTTTTTTCTTGTGTTTTGTTTATATTGATGCCATGAATATGTATGATGCATATTATTAACTAAAAAGCAATTCAAAGTTTAAGAGTGTTTCACCAGAATTGGCACATTTGTAGCCACAGATCACCTTCTAAGGGTAATTTGTGTTCATATATAGTGCATGGTTTATGCGTAGTTCATCAATCCAAGAATCGTTTTCTGATATTGAACAGCCTGATTCCATTCGAAAAACTGCTTTATGACCTCCAAAGTCATCCAAAGAACACCTTAAATCGATAAATCGCGGCAACCGGAATCTTTTCTTCACAATAATTGTGTTACGACTTGTACTGACACACAATATATTACGTGAGTGGCAAAATTGAATAGACAACATGCAAAATCTAGCTTAGAATAAATCAGAAGGTTTGCTCTATACAACGGGCGAAATCTCACGCACACAAAGACACGCTTCACGCAAATTGAGTGCACGTGCACTTACCATCTGTCTAGACGAATAGATCTGTCTAGTGAGATGGCTAGACGTGAAGATAACCGATGGATTAAAGTTTTAATCGAATGATGGAAAGAAAACATGGCCATCCAAAAGCACGTTGGCAATATTTCCAAATTAACTGAAATGTGAAAAGTGAGATTCTAACATACATACAGGGCGTAGTGCCTTTTTTTGTTGACGGGGTAACCTTCAAAAGGCGCTTGGTCTTATTGGGGAAAAGACCAGAGTGTGTGATTTTTACGTCACTAAAACCACCCTGGTGATTACCACCAGCACTGGGAAGGGGCCCGTTAACTCTTAAAAGACCACTCCTTAACCCTCTCTGGGCCTGCAACGCCTGTTAGGGCATACCTCTGGGGAGAAGAACGAAGTCTTCCCTGAGCCTCGCTGTGCACGCCAGCATGTGATCACTGTGCCACCTTATTTCCTGGCTTCACATGGTGTTCAGACAAAGTATAATTCTATAGGTGATACCGGTTGTAGAGAAGACAATAATAATAATAAAAATGATTATTGACACAAAATACAGGTGTAACATACTCATTTGAAGCCCTGGCTCCTGTGCTAGGTAGCAACCTGTGTTACAGTAGCCAAAATGTGTGACAATATGTACCCTAGTGGTCCGTAATATTTCCTTAGCTTGACGATTGGTTGACAAATCGTCCATCGCTGATAGCGTCACTTTTTTTAGAGCTCCTGGACGAGGGATTCACGTTCCATGAAAGTTTGGTAGACAAAAAAGTGGTCGAAACTACACAGTGGAAGATTCCAGGCTAAAATGATGATGATTACACATCTACGAAAAAACCAAGATACTTGCCCCAGGGGTATAGTTGCCCCGATTGTAATTACTCTTGTTTCACGGATGAACTGCATGCTATTTTATTAATTTAAAGAAGGAATCTCCAACTACCACTAAGTCGACCGTATTTCATGTCCCTGTGCGATTGCATGGGAAGGTAAAAAGCGATCAAAGTTTTTGCGTGATAGATGTCCTGATTCTCTGTATCTATCCTAAACGAAAGTAACATGGATTAGGCAATTATTCCCTATGTGGGATAGAATTTCCTAAATATAGAGGTCCGCAAGAATCGCTAATACTCTTGAAATATTAAAATATTTTTTTAGTTTTCGCTCCAAAACACGAATCGCCGACGTCACCCAAAAAGCAGCCAAGTTAAAATGGGACTGGGCCGGACACGTCTGCCGCATGTCAAACGGTTCATGGGCTAAATCAACTACAATGTGGGTCCCAGAAAATGTTAGGCGACACCGCGGCAGACCCAGGCGAAGATGGCGGGATGAACTTGATGCCTATCGACAGGATTGGTCCACAATTGCTCTAAACCGAGAGGATTGGAAGGAAGAAGGGGAGGTCTTTGCCCTGCAGTGGGACACAATAGGCTGAAAATTAATTAATAAATAAATAAAATAATAAATAAATTAGTTTTCTATTAATTGTGGATAAAAAACCAAAGTAAGTAAACAAATATAGTATTTTTGTATTAAGAGATATAGAGTGATTTTAATAAGTGTTGGCTACTATCCGGCTTTTACCTATGCGTAGGTATGTCTGTTTTCATTCGAGGTATGGAACCGACCTTCTGCACTATTCTGTGCTACTACGTGTATCTACTTTTACACGTGATGGCAGAAAGGGAAGCCACGATTCCAGTACATTAGATTAATTAATACGCCAGTTTTCGACGGTTATCAGGGTTGTCATCTAATAGGAGGTTTTGGGCTAATAAACAATGGTACAATGCACACAATTAATTAATGGCAATGCGCAGGTCACACAGAAATGGCGTCGGGCGTGGACACAGGGTATGTCATCATAACCACAACCGATCAACGACATACCGTGTGTCCAAAATTGCACTTTATTTCCATGCTTTTTGTTCGAAATTTGAATAGAATAGGAAGCCGCCCGTGCCATGTCCGCGCCCGACGCCATTTCTATGTGGCCCGCGCCTCTGGTAGTTAGTCGTTTTAATAGATTAAAGTACTGGGCTATTCTCTAACTCTTATGATAAATAAATGATAATTGTTTGTTTCTGAATTTACTAAACCGATTACGAAAACTCATTCACTAAAGGAAAGCTTGCAGTATCAACATCAAGACTTAAGTTTTCCCAGCTGAATAAAATTTCTTTGGAATTAAGCATCACCTTTATAACTATTTTTCTGTACTTTCTTCTTGGCAGTTTATTACCCGACTACGGCGAAGCCAAAAGAGGGTTTTGAATTTTTATATGCGTGTACACTAGTTATTGCATAGTACTATTTATTGACTACTTATTATCCTGAGCAAAATACTCGGTTCCTGTGGGAAAAAGTAAAGCGAAGTAAAAAACACTTTTTGATAAGGACAACCTCAAACCACTTAGCATTGACTTAACGGGGTCAAGCTCTCGGAACCCATGACCCTCAATTTAGATCAAACGACTCAAAACGATCATTATACGATTGATTCAATAAAATCAAGGGTGTCTCAATTCTCTTAACACAGTTCATGATGCGTTAAAATCGGATCCCAGTCGGGCGCTTCCCATGTCCATCTAATGTGACTGACCCCTTGACGTGTTTCGATCTGGGTCAGCAGAACAACTAAATAAAAAAATAAACTAATAAAGGTTAGCTTCCATTGATTCATATTTGTTTTCGGCATCGTATCCACATTGCTTCAGCTTGAGCCATTCTGATTTTCGTGATTTTTTACGTACTCGAATTAACAAATTCGAGTACGTCAAAAATCAAGAATCCACTGTATTTCTTAGTCATAGTTTTTTGGAACATTTATTGTTTAATAGGTGGACAGCGATAGTTAGTATATGAATGTTAAATTGTCGTTGTTCCTGAGTAAGTAACTTAATTTATAATTTTAGATAATTTTAAGTTGGAATCTGTACTACTTATATTAATTAAACACTATATTCATTATAATAATACATAAGTGAAAGCTTATGTTTTATATGTTTTTTATAGACACAGGCGCTTGTTTGGTTTGTCTGCACGGCAGTACCAACTTTGAAACACGAAGTTATATACAAAACTAAACACAAATAAAAGATAAATCACTTACATTCGAACCTAATGTTATGAAAACTTAACACAATTTTGATGAAAGAACAGGCACCCGAAAACCTCATGAACACAATAGAGGGGCACGGGGTGCGGGTAGCGGGATGGAGGGTCAAATGGGGGAGTAGGGAGGTAGGTAGGGTAGGGAGGTCAAGTGATCGGCCACGACTAAGGACATCGGCGCATCTTGCCCTTCGGACAGCCTCATTAGCTAGCACACTCGACTCATTGTCCTCTGGATATGAGAATAGAAGGAAATGTCGGTCTTATGTTACTAGGCAGAGCGTGTTGGCATAGCGGGGAAGTGTGTGCTTGCCTTTTTGCAGGCGATAGTTGCGTCAATGGGTGTTGTAGGTAGGTGGGTGTGTGCTGAGATATATTGCCTACTATATGTATACAGTTCCATGACAATTTATTTCGTTTTGGTTAGAGAATACGCTTGGTTTTACCATAGATAACAGGGCAATTTTGTGGCAGTATCATAGTATTTTAAGGGTACACTAGTCGACGGCACGAACTATTTTGTGCGCGGGGTTAAAATGCATTTTATATCAACCGACAACACGTGCGGAAGAGATAGATGCTGTGATGAGCAGTAGGAAGCTAGTTCGCGTACGAATACACACTTTTGCAAATTTGTAGCGAAATGGATAATGATTTAGGACGAAACCGAGCGCGCGAAATTTTATAAACAGACCTTTGGCAGTCTAGATATTATGAAAAAACGACTAAATCTATCTGTTTAAAATACAATTATTTGCATTATTGAACTACTAATCCATCCCTGTATGGAGGCCGTTTTGCAATTTTCCGTCTTCTTATGGTATTTATTTGCGCCCTAAAATGCGTTAAAATTAGTGTCGAAATGTGGAACTTTCGACGCTCATAACTTTCAAATATTTTCTTTTTTTACTTTTTTGCTTCCATACAGGGCTAGATAATGATGAGACAAATTTATATCACTTTTTATTTTGAACGTACATCGTCAAACAATGGAATAATACCTAGACTACGTTTGTATGGAAGAATTTTCGACTAGTGTAACCTTAACCATCTATTGCACTTCTAATGATGCTGCTATTTGCATGGTCTTGAAAATGCCCAAGTTATCTATAAAATAAAAACGACTGCAATTAGCATATTAAAGTCCACCAACAGTTTAAATTAGCCAATGAGGATTACGTGTGTATGTGTGCATTACAAATGCCATAAGGAGAGAGAAGCAAACAAACACGTCACTTATCTCTAAAAAACACGGGAAAATAGATAAGACGACAATTTAACAGTCCGTTCAACCTCCTTTTCGCAAACCAAAATTATGTTTTGTCGGAGAAAACAACCCAATAACACAGGTATCTGTTTGGATATTGGTTCATTTATAGTCGAACATAAACGTTTTCAATTTCATTTAAAACATCTACTACGTTTAGAATTTCATGCAACCATAATGTAATATCGTGTACAGTAGTTTGTTGATAAACAAAAGTGATAGCTATGATAAGTTACCTGCCTTAATTCTTGTATAGGCAAGATCAATTGTTATGTAGTGCACAATACTTTTGAAACTCGAGAAACACCCAATAAAGCGACTACAAGGCTTTTTTTACCCCGATATTCAGGCCACAGGAGCAAAAGCCGCGGGAAAAGTGAAACTGATTTAGAGTTTATGTGCACTAATGAGAAAAAAAATACTCCTAAATCCAGTTTATGCTAGAATAATTTTAATGCAACAACATAAAATTCACTGAACATTTTGTATACTGTATTATTAGCCAGATTTGTAAGAAAAATAATCATAATAAATCTACTCACGACATGTTGTCTGCACCTTCATTTACACACAACTAACACTTATCCAAACAATACATTGCTTTCATTACCTAATCTATATTCAATTAGAAATGGTTAAATACTATCATCACAAAATTCTTATCATCACTAAACATATCCTTGTTGTCTTCCGATATTCCGACACCAGTTTAACTAATTATTTTTAAATACCCACAATAAGATGGTAAAATTAAATGTAAGCTTTTGTAATCTACCTGCTATAAAAAACTTTAGTAGTTGATGTGCTGCCAGCAAAGTTATTGCCAATATTTGAATCACATTTATGAGAGAAGATTATTTTGGATGAAATTCGTTAAAAAAATATGCGATATTTTTCGCTGTTTAAAACTTTAATGGCGGCAAAGTAATCATGTCATGGTATATTGGAGAAACGCATAGAAACTGCTGGTCTACTCTTTAAAGATCTCATCGTGGAACCTAAGTAAAATTAATGAAACAAGCTTAGCCTATACCTAATAAAAGGGCGTTGCAGGCCGATCCTACCTGATCCCACCACACTATTCCCAAACCACTGCAACTCCTGGAAGACAGAATCAACATTGGCAACCATATTAAAAGCGCCGAGGCAATGAAGCTCGACGAAGTCCCGGAGAATTAATTTACTTGTTTTGGATCCCGAAATAACTCTAGATGCAGCCTTTACATTATCATTATCCAACATAATATTGCGTTAAGAAAAATAAAAAAAATGCCAAAGAATACACTCCCATAAGATATGATGTGCATGTGATATATTCGCAGTCAGATGTAGAACATTGACATAAATGCAAGGCTACGAGCTTGAAGGAAAGTAAATGAAGAGAAATTGGGCAACACAGTGATCCACCTCCAGCCACGTCCTGGCCAGCCTCTCGCGAACGGATGGCAAGGTAGTGGAGGTATCGGCCCTTGATGGAAGTACCTCACCTACATTGCCATTCGGATTAAAGTTCCTCCCAGACGTCAGTATGTTTTTAAATAATCTAGATATTTTCTCACGGTCACTCCGCGTTAAAAAGTCTGCGGAGGGGCCAGTTGATCTAAGGATGATTGGAAAAGTATGAATCTTAAATATGGTCAAAAGCACATGAATCTGTACACTGGTAGTGCGAGTCTTACCCCTACGGTGATTGTAATAAATACGGTCCAATGTTAAAGCTCATGACTGTAGAATAAATAAAACTTGTAATAAAAGTTCAGATATGTATTAGAATAATAGATTAAAAAGAATTTGGAGGCATTCAGATGGTCCATTGCCATTTACAAGCTTTTAATAACAAAGTAGTCGAGCGAGCTCCTTTTTAGGGTTCCGTAGCCAAATGGCAAAAAACGGAACCCTTATGGATTCGTCATGTCTGTCTGTCTGTCCGTCCGTATGTCACAGCCACTTTTTCCGAAACTATAAGAACTATGCTGTTGAAACTTGATAAGTAGATGTATCCTGTAACTTCTTAAATAATAGAATGATAAAACTAAAAAAAAAAATATGTAAATTACTTGTAAACTTCCACCAAAAATTAGTTTGAACGAGATCTAGTAAGTACCTTTTTTAATACGTCATAAATCATAAACCGCAATTTAAAGTACGGAACCCTTCGTGCGCGAGTCCGACTCGCACTTGGCCGGTATTTTTTAAATTAATTTAATTAAAAAACAATCTTCGGGGGTGTTTTATAAGCTTCTCGATTATTTTATTATGAAAATCTATTAATTTTTCTGTGCACTCTAATCATGGGCAGACCATTGAGGCGACTTTCCTCCATAGTGCTTTTAACCAGATTTCTAGTCTCATGAGACTAAAAATCTGGTTCAGATGCACTATCAGGCACGTTTATCAGGCCTGATAAACGATTTGTACGGTAGAGCGGTCATAATTTTCAACGCTGTTCCCTGTTCGAGAAATAAGGTATTTGTCTATTTTTGGACATCAAAAACGGTTAGGTTTGTTACGTGAGTGGACTCAGAACTTTGATTTCCTTGTATTTGGCAAAAAAAAACTCTAGTGGGGGCAACTGCCCTCTCTTGGCGACGCGCTTGACCTAATTCTTGGTATTGGCAGGTCACTTCAACGAAGTTGCCACTGTAACATTTTTACTGAATATTGTTATTTTAGTACAATACAATAATGTATAATTAACATATCTTAACAAACTAATACGCCAATGCGTATAATAATTATATATCGTAATAAAATAGTTACAATAATTCAGTAAATCGAGGTCAGCAGTGTATCCCAGACACTTAAATTACATACACATGAGATTTTGTGCCAAGTTGTTCTCAAATCTCACTATAAAAGATAATGCTTGGTTATGGCATACAGCAGCCATGGTATAGCCAAGTTTATTCAAGGATTTACTGTGAGATATATTTGGCCACTTTCCATTTTGTCCGATTTTCACGAGGGACTGTTACATTTTGGCAACTCGGTCACTTCATGTAATTGAATAATTGATGGAGTAACCGCATTGGAGTATACTGGGAATCGGTAAAAGTGCCTATGTTTATACGGAATTGTGGACTTTTGTATGTACAGAATTTAATTGGACAAAAGGACAGTATATACGCGTTGAAAGCTTAAATACAGGCTAGATCTATTTTGGTGTCAGATCCTTAAACTTTTGTACACCTACGCAACATTTTTTTTTCGAGATTTTTTTATGTAATTTGCGTAACTGTGTACTGCTATCTTTGGTAATAAATATTACTAAATAAATATTAATAGGTACTCAAAGTCTACAGAGTTATGCGGCGTTGTTGACTGTGCAGTTAAGTGTTCAATCGCTAGCTCCAAAACACAGGTTGAGCCTTGTTTGTGCATCAGATGTAGGTACTTGAAATACACGTGAATGGAAAATTGTTACTCTCAAGCGGATTATATAGTTCCATGTTATTTTTGTGTTAAATTAACAAAAAAAACTACATTTATTTGTTGATATAATCTTAGAAACTGCAATCGGAAAGATTATACCCGAATAAGTCGTTTTGTGCACTTTGTTTGCGACTACATCGAACGGGTACGTTATTTGCTAGGTTATGCATAAGTGTAAATACAAAAACTTTACTTTTAAGGTTTATTTATAAAAATCTCTACGATGTTTATTATTTATTTAAAACTTCATGAGCAAAGGTACAATGGCGGACTTAATGTCTTGGGCATTATCTACCAGTCAACCAAGGGTGGTGAAGAGACAACATGGCAGTTGCATAGTATAAACGTCGAAAGTAATAATTAAAATAATAAGCAACTGCTTTGCAACAGTTTAGCAGATTCTATATACGAATTCTCCATAGATTTGAATATGGAATGTGCTAAACAAAATTCCTAAATAGTGTCGAGATTTTTATACACAAGGGTGTTAATCTAGACCCAATAGAATTCTTCTCGAATTATAATTGTTAGTAGTCAATCCAAACAGTTTTAGTTTACCCACCATATTTTTTAGACGTCGCCGTAGGTACGTTCACCCGGTACGGCTGACATTCAAAAGAGCCCTTGTCTGTGCCCTTCATGCCAAAAAATATCGTAGACAACTCACAAATTAAGAAAGTGTATGAAAAACAATCGATGATGTCATGCAAATGAAAAACGTAAATTAATGAAATACATGAAAAACTTCTTTCTTGGATTTCATTGTGTTAAACTGTCACTAAGGTGACATTTTTAACCGACTGCGGCGAAGCCTATGGGAAGGGTTATGATTTTAGCAGTCTTTGTATACATGTATGTTTATATTTACGTATGTTCCTCCGTAGCGCCTAAACTATTCATCCGATTCGTTTTTATGGCTCGGGTAACATAGGCAATAAAAACTAAAAAAGCTTTATTTATTTATAACTTTTTAGTTAACCTTTCCTTTTTCCAATGAAATATGTAATATGTTTTATATATTTTTGAAATCACATCTTAATTTTGATACCTCACACGATGGGTTTGAAATAAAAAACATTGGGCCAATACAAGATAGCGCCCAAAAGCCGCGATTTTTCTACTTTCCAATTTTAATGTAGCCAGTGACACTCGCAAGGTTAAGACGAATCGATTGTCTTATGAATCATCAAAATCAGCCAACGCTAACGTTTGGTCTCTAGAACGCCACATCACATCACATCATCAGCCTATTAATGTTCCCACTGCTGGGACACAGGCCACAGAACGCCACATAGGAACAAACTTACATACATAAATTACCCTCCTTCGGCAGTCGAGTAAAAATACCGTAAATGGGTTACAATTTAAAAAAAAAAAAACGAAAGCGCTTCGCATTCCCATACATTTTTGACGATTTTTTTCTATCGGTGTTACGATGCTTTCGCTGTTAAAATGTCACTTGTCTACTGCCAAAGGTGGTCAATTCGGGCGAAAGCACTAGCTTTGATGTGTTGAACTATCTATACCATGACTACATGGTATAGACAGAACAACACATCTTTGCGCACGGCACTATGTGTGGGTAAGCATGTGTGGGTGTTGTTTGTTCGGACGACGGCTGCCGTGTCACTGTCACACAAATGCATAATGTGTAATTACAATGCACACGCACGCACACATGGCGCCGCGCGCACATATGCGTTAAAATATCTGTAATGCATGTGATATTGAGGAATGAGGAACATGTCGTTACGAAAGCTTTGGGTATGAACCTGGATGCTTATAAGAGAAGTGACAGAATAACCGCATATATAAATGAGAAAGATCCCTCTTGCACATAAATAATGTATGCTTTCGCAAAGATTATGTAAATAACGTCTATTTAACTCATGCTCATTAAAGGCAAGTAGACCAACAACACATCATGTCATAACAACATGACGTTCTATCACTTTGTATCTTAACATCTCTTCATGATAGCAATTTGTTTTGTATGCATGGTTGAACAAATTAAAATGATTTGATTTGATTTGACATCAGCCATTCTAATCCTTGACCACTTTATTGTTTGCCCGTAAAAGTATATTTCAATATCCTTTAAAGACAGCAAAATTTGCGACCAATAAAGTCATGATCTATTTTAGACAAGCTTAATAAGACATTTTGTTTCCACCTACAGAACCACACAAAAGCATTTCGCACACGAATAAAGGCAATAGCTACATTAATCAACCTTGTAACTAAATTTCACAGTGAGGTCACCGTACTCAGCTAAGCTGCTGAACTTTGAACAGAAACAATTTTAGATGTTAACGGATATACTCGTACATATGCGACACATTTTAAAACACAGGTATATAATTATATATGAGTATATATCCTACTACTACAAACGTAAAAGTAATTTTTACCAGAAACCACAGGGACCGTACCCAAAGGCTAAAAACGGGACCCTATTACTAAGACTCCGCGATCCGTCTGTCTGTCTGTCTGTCCGTCTGTCACCAGGCTGTATCTCATCAACCGTGACAGCAAGACAATTGAAATTTTCACAGATGATGTGTGTGTTCTGTCGCCGCTATAACAACAAATACTAAAAACAGAATAAAATAAATATTTGAGTGGGGCTCCCATACAACAAAAGTATTTTTTTGCCGTTTTTTGCGATAGTGGTACGGAACCCTTCGTGTGCGAGTCCGACTCGCACTTGGCCAGTTTTTTATTTATCGGTACGCTCGCGTTTGACCACAATCTCGCCTGATGGTAAACGATGATGTGGTCTACGGTGAAGCACGCTTGCCTAGAAGTAACCGACTCACTCTTGACTTAAAAACCTTAAGGTTGTAGCTAACAGGAAACAAAGACAGGCAGGAAATTCTACTCCTTAGCTGTACGCACAATGAAAGTATTAGCAAAACGCTTTGTGCGTATGGGTGGGATGTCGCAACGCGCACGTCTTGTAGTCTGACGATGGATAAGGCTAGGCGGAATCAAATTGTGCAGTTCCGTCGCACACTACTCGAAATGTAAACATGTGCAAATTTGTGAGGATGGAAGGATATTTGTTATTTTTTACGGAAAACTACGAAAGTAAAGGTGCATCACAATACATGATGAACCTTTACAGTAACAAAGCTTTGACGTCAGAATAACACCAAGGCTATAATTTATCAAGATATTGGAGGACAAAATACTTTTACGCGAGCAGAGCCGCTCGTGGCAGCTAGTCTAGAATAATGGTACCGAATATAACATGCTTATTTCATTTACTGTGAAGTTCTTGATAGAACGCTGACGACACGGTTAGCGCAGTGTTTGAGCGCTCGGCTGCTGCGCTGCGTGTCGCGGGTCCAATTGTCGCACTGAACAAATATTTGCATGGCCTACAGATAGTTGTTTCGCATCTAATCGTCTTGAGTATGTGAGTTTAAATTTTTGTAAACGCACCCACGATACTGTAGAAATTCCTAGTGTGGGGCAAAGTAAAACAGATATACTAATTTTCATCTCGTTTAATGCACGCCTCCTATGAGATGGAACACAGGAGCAAAGCCGTGGGCAAAATCAAATTAATTGTTACTGTAACAATAATCTATGTTTAATCATACTAATACCATCGGATTATTGTAACGATATCCGATGGTATTAGTATGTATTGTAGAATATCTTAATAGTTTGGCCCAAATAATATCTTTCGTCCTAGAACATGCCATGTTTATAAATATTCTGTACTAAAGAGAACCTTTTAAAAGAGCAAAAATAATAATACAAGAAAGCCAGTGTACTGAAGATTTTATGCTTAAATCTGAGCACATTTTTCGAAAGTACGTGGTTGAAGAATTTTCAATTTACTCGGAAGTAAGGAGAAATATTGTGCTGAGATTGAACTGCAACTACTTGAATTAAAGTCCACAATAACGTTTAACTTGCTTAATAGTATGGTATGAATAGTAAATGGATGTGTAGAGGTAAAGGAGGGTGGATTTACGTGGATAAAAACTTAACAATATGCAATAAAAACCAGCCAAGTGCGAGTCGGACTCGCGCACGAAGGGTTCCGTACTTGGTAAATTGCGGTTTACGATTTATAACGTTTAAAAAAAACTACTTACAGATCTCGTTCAAACAAATTTTCGGTGGAAGTTTACATGGTACTCGTACATCATATATTTTTTTTTTCACTTTTATCATTTTCTTATTTTAGAATTTACAGGGGGGGACACACACACATTTACCACTTTGGATATGTCTCTCGCGCAAACTATTCAGTTTAGAAAAAAATTATATAAGAAACCTCATTATCATTTTTAAAGACCTATCCATAGATATCCCACACGTATGGGTTTCATAAAAAAATATTTGGTTTTTCAGTTCTAAGTATGAGGAACCCCCAGAATTTAGTTTTTTTTTATATTTTTGTGTGAAAATCTTAATGCGGTTCACATAATACATCTACTTACGAACTTTCAACAGCGTAGTTTCGAAAAAAAGTGGCTGTGACATACAGACGGACAGACAGACAGACATGACGAATCCATTAGGGTTCCGTTTTTTGCCATTTGGCTACGGAACCCTAAAAAGCATATTTTCCATTTTAAAGGCATGAAAACTACAAAGTAAAGGTGCGCTTACACAGTCAATATAATGTCCAAGCAACTAATACAAATCTTACTGACATTATAACTGCGACCGTTTGGTTGGATGGATGCAATCATGCAAGAACGACTGAACGGTTCGGGATGAAATTTGGCACAGAGATAGATCATAGTCTCGAATAATACACAGGCTAGGTTTTATCCCGGTATTATAGGTTCTTTTGGGATGATAAAACACTTTTCACGCGGATTAAGCCACTGGCAGAAGCTAGTATTGTATAAAAATAATAAGAATTGCCCAGTTTCAAATACTCCTTAAGCAGTGCGTTTTATTGTCTTACCTAGAATTATAGAAAAATAAAAAAAACTTTTTTTTTTATTTCGCCTATGCCTACATGGACACTTACAAAATGTCGACAAAAGTTAAACGGTTCGGCAGGCTTATTACGTATCTCTTGCAACAGCAAAACGTTTTAGAGTTGTTGGCTGTTTTTTTAAATAAGTGCATTTGACAAACAGCGAGCGATTAGCAAACGAGTGTGTAGGACCTACAATACCTACACTACAGGTAATTTCAATTCAATTTCAATTTATTATGACAAAAAGCGTTTGATCGCTATCGTTTTGCTCTCGTAATTAATAAGCCTACCGGTTGGTCGTTTCCTATGAAAAAGAACCAGCAAGAAACTCCACGGTTTAAAAATGTTTTGGTTTTACAATGTTCCATGTTATAGCATTAGCACTTAGATATGGGGGACAATGTATGCCCGAAAATAAGTCGTAAGTAACTAAAAAAAGATTACATATTAAACGAGATTAAAATTTCAAGCGTCTAGAAGGCCTACAATGCTCACACATGCATAAATCAATCGGTAAAATAATCTATACAAAGGTAAAAAAAAAAGTATAACAAGACTAAATTTAACATGTGGCGCAAATGTTGTTATCAGTGCTGTAACCATTCTTAGCAAAGGGCTACTAAGTACCTACAACCAAACGATAGGACACTGCAGGATACACCCACGCGATCCTCAGATACAAAACACCATTAACATTTTTTCACGTTCGCGCCATCAACTGAAGCGACACAACAAACTTAACGATGATGAAAACACAAACAAAAACGTCCTTAACTTGAGAAAAATGACCTATCACGAGGGGACACTGACAAATTATAATATTTTGTACACCATAGGGTTTTCCCGGCTCCCATTAACATAACAGGCGGGTGACCTCGAGGCCTATATCCATAGGCAAAAAATCTGGGCGTCTTCCAAGGCGCCAGTTTATCTGGTTTTTTCGGAGATGAGGTAGACGAGACGGCGCCACCGGCCGCCGACCGGGCGCCGCCGAATTGGGCCACCTCCCGCAACCCAGCGCTTTATACCCTTGTTTCATTTTGGCTACAAAACTATTGCTTGAACAGTTGAACCCGTTCGAGTTGGAGTTGAACTTTGTTAATGTTTGTGAACCAAATTGAGTTAATATAATAGAGTGGGTGAATCTGCAGATGCAATATCAGATAGAGGATGTAGAAAGGAAAAGATATGATAAATACTTGTATGTTAGATGAGTATTATCATACAAACTTGATGAGATACTATTTTAGGCATATTAATAGTTAGAGCTCCTGAAAAATAAAATTGCCAATACCTCCGACAACATTTTCTTATTTCTATCTTTTTATACTACATAATTTATCTAGTAGTAGACACGCTTCGATCAACAATCTATCAAACACGTAATTATGACACGATATCTTGCGAAAATACTTCGGTGTACACAGCCCATGACTTTTGAAAACATGAACCGATTTTCAAGAAACATAGAGATCATTCCGGAAAATGTCACTTTTCAAACAAAACAGAACGTAATCAAAATCGGTTCATCCGATTAGGAGATATGATGCCACAGACATATAGGTACACAAATACTCAAACACACATATACACAAACACACAGGTACACACGTCAAACTTATAACACGGTAACACCTCTCTTTTGCACAAATAAACTTAACACAGTAGCCGGGCATTCGTGAAATATTTCAAAGTTAATAATTACTGAATCATTTAAAACTAAATCTGGGCTTTCGAATTGCAGTATTATTACGAATAATTAATGGATAGTATTGGATAGCATCGCCATTTGATTGCTTCAATACTCATATTAATTGACTGATGCGAATTAGTGGCGATATAATTGAATTGCTTTGTTGTGTTTCAATTAATCAATTAATAATTGTTAATCCCATTGTAATGCTACCGAATTGATCTTTTTCCTTTCAAATTGAGCTCGTGGGAAAGCTGGAATTTATTTATGTGTAATTATTGCAGTATACGTTTTAATTAATGGCTTATCAAGTAGGACATGTTTTGGTTTCACTGCGCTTTTTGAATTATGAAAAATGTTTTACGTTGACCAATAATTTTCTGCGGTTTACAGTAAACGAAACACTCAGTATTTTTGGCAGTATAAATACCTAGTCGATACATGGATTATTTTATGTTGCGGGTAATATTAGATTGCATGCTACTTTTTGCCACGGGGCCGTATACAGAAAATAAAACCGCTTAAGCTATTCCAATCACTCGTGATTTTGACTGCCACGAAATCCGTAAAACCAGTATCTTTCTTCTCTAATTCAGTTACGATACAGGCGAAATTCCTAGTGTAGGACAAGGTTTATAAAAAAAAACTAATATTATAATCCTCTTTATAATATTAGTTCTTTTTTTTTTTTTTTTTTATTTGTAATGGGTTTGCTCATGACTCTAGTCTAGGTCATAGGTGACAGAGACAGAGTCTACGATGGAGTGAGCTTACCCAGAAGAAGCCTGTTCACTCTAACTTTGAAGAGATTCGGGTTGAATGTTCGGAAACACAGACTTCTTCTTCTTTTTGAGTCGATGGGAAACTCTTCATACATTTTGGGCCCAGTAGGTGGCCACGCCGATTGCGGCGTCAGTGGCGAGCATAAGGTCTTCTAAAGTGCAGGAGTATGGGCACTTGGGACACTCCAGCATGTGTGCATGAAAGGAGCCTCCCCGAGTGGCGTTAATTTCAAACGCCCGCCGCACCTTGGACAGCTAACACTCGGTAACGCTGAGTCTAGCTGGCTAATCCTTTCACCACGATGGCACGGGGTCTCATTGCTAAGGAAGGAAATTTGGTTCAAATAAATCTCACTAGATGGCGCCACATGTGCACACAATTAAATATAATTGTGTGTAAAATTAACATTTTCTGGAATTGAACATAAAAATTGTATGTTCTTGTTTAACCAACTCTCCTAAGTACAAAATTATAAAATATTGGGCTCGTAATTCACATTTCAAAGATTATTTGAACGGTTCATTTAAAACTGATGCCAATAGACGGCGCATTTTTTAATTTCTGAGACATTCCTCTCGTTTGTTAAAATTTGCATTGTAACACATTTTGGTGCAAAAAAACTGTAAAAACGTGCAAAAAAGTACTATAAAACGAACCTTCACTGTATTTAAAGAAAAAAATGTTCACGAACCTAGTAAACCCTTTTACTTGCAAGTCGCTGCTAACACCATCTATTGCCGTGAAACGGGATCGAACGCGATTGAGGAACTTACAAAAATAACAAGATTAATCAGATGAAAAACGCTAGTTACGTCGGCACGGTTTCTTTGTATGGGATGAGGCATCTGTATGCTAGTATTATATTATCTGTGACGATGGTAAACTCAAACTCATAATATTATTTGTATGTTAATATATCTGATAGAGGACCAGACTGTCACTGAGTATAATGCTTTTTACTATCCCGAAAAATTGGTCAGTTCTTTTGGGTTAGACCTCTGGAACGAAGCTGCGGGCAGAAGGCGAGTAACAATACGCACTTATCGTTTTGGAAATACTTCCATTATGCCTCTAAGGAGTGGAATTCCCTGCCGGAATCTGTGTTGCCCGATAGCTACAATCTAGGGGCCTTTAAGTCAAGACTGAATGGGTTACTTCTAGGCAAGCGTGCTTCACCGTCGACTACATCATCGCTTACCATCAGGTGAGATAGAGGTCAAGCGCGAGCCTAGGTATATATGATAATAAAAAAAAACATTACAAAGCAACTTATTAGTACTTAAACGAGTACAACACAAAGATTTGCAGAACAACCAGAAACCTTTCATAGAAGTAGTTATATCGTGCCACCAACCAAAAATTCGAAGATATGTGACATCCACCAACCCGCACTAGGCCCGCGTGGTGGATTACGGCCCATTACCTCTCACAGAGAGGAGGCCTGTGTCCCAGCAGTGGGAACATCAATAGGCTGGTGATGACTTAAGTCGTGTAGTTCTGACACATTACAAGCGTGGGTGTCTTAAGAATAGGGACGCGCCATCCATTGATGCGACACTGTCAAATAGGTAAACTTTATGCTTTTATTGTGGAGATTTGTTCGATGTTTGTTTTTGAATAGCTTCTGTCGGACGCTGAGAGACACCGAGAGGAAGAGAATAGACGCTCTGGAAATGTGGTGCTGAATAAAAATGCTTGGAGTGTCGTGGACATAGTTGTGCACTAACATATCAAGAGCTCGGTATCAGGCAGCGGCTATAGTCCAAGCTCGAGTACTCCAGTTCTTTGGACATGTGTCCCGACGAGGCAACGACTCTATCGAGCGGCTTGTAGTTCAGGGTAGAGTGGAAAGAACCAGAGCACGTGGCAGGTCGCCCATGCGATGGCGACCTGCCGCGAGTGGTTGGCCTATTGAATGAGTGCACACAAATAACAGCCGATAGAGACGGATGGCGTCGCATCGTTAAACAAATTATGGCAACCCGAAGTCTCACTGCTACAATATGACCACGACCGCTCTGCCAAGAGTATACTGACGAAGAAGAAGCTTCTGTCAGCGGATTCGGCGGCGTGGAAGTAAAAAATTAGCACAAGGGGATATACTCTCGAGATAACAAGTATACTATATCTAATAATTCAGCACATGAGCCACCCGTGTTCGAAGTTTCATGTAAATCGTTTAGCCAATAAGACGTATTAAGGTAACAGACATACTGAATTACTTTCGCATTCATAAAACTATAATCGTGACAATCTAAGAAGTCCGATGACGTTTCTCATTTCTCATTTTTGTTTCTATGTGGCGTCTCGTATTTCGGTCAAAGAGACTGACAACTACTTAACCGGGCTTCCCTGTGGAGACTAAGCTATATAGCCTCCAGCCAGGCACAAATTTCTAATCCTAAGCGACAACGCTGAGGGCTACCCCCTGTGGGGTTGAACCTCGGCTCAGGGCGTCGCTGGGGGGAACAACTATGGCTGGATCTTAATAAAGTGATTCTACCATCCGTTCGGAATAAGCCTACGTGGGGAAGAACGGACAAGTCATTTCTCATGCCGCGATAACTTTGTATGAACGTCTACAAAAAATCAAATTCATAATAACTATGTTACCCATACAATATAATGACGAGGATCAAAGAAAAGGGAGATAATGAAGAAGATGTTGATTTACATTGTATCACAGCTATTCACAGAGAAATGCATTTGCCATTTGAAATTATTTCAGTATTTCCTAGAAATCTGTCAGTATTAAAATTAGAACCGGTGATTGTGCTAACAGATTTCTAGGAGATCTGAGATTTCTAGACTGTGAAGCCGGTAGCTAAGTTGTGAACTGTATTGTTATCAATTAAATAATAATTGTAAATTATATATAAGTAATAAATCGTTATTACGAGTAAAAATGAGATTTATAGTGTTAGTAACATTAAGTAAACTCAAAAGCATTTTATAACAATGCACATAGTAATTTGTAAAATGTGGATATTAGTTTTAAAGATATTTAACTCATAAAAAGACAAAGTTACTTACATACGAACAATTTTTACCCACCTTTGAATATTTAATTAATATTACAATATCGAGTTTGTCACTACGTAAATCATTATGAATGCTGCACCCATCCAATGCATTTGAATTTTTGATATCTATTATATGCAGTACCACGTATCTCTCTTGAAAATGTTGAGAAGAGATTTTAAGTGTAATTTAATAGTATATTAATTTTGTGTTATTTGTATTTTTTGAAATTTTAATATTAGATTGTGTTTTGTTTGCATTTTTAATGGTATTTTTTATGGTATTTTTGGTGGCCCCAGTACGTATATCTTTGCATTGCATTGGCGTTATAGCTGTTAAGGTGTTATTTACGTAATTAAAAAAAAAAAGATAAATAGTAATAATAATATTGCATGTAGGTACATTTCATGTTTTTAATTATATATTTAATAGGCATGCGCTTGACTGCTATCTTACCTGTTGGTAAGCGATGATGTGGTCGACGGTGAGACACGATTGCCTAGAAATAACTATTCACTCTTGACTTAAAGACTCCTAGATTGTAGCTGTCGGGAAACACAGACTTCGGCAGGGAATTCCACTCCTTAGCTGTACGCATAATACAAGTGTTTCCATATCGTTTTGTGTGTATGTATAACAGTCAGCGCCATAATCTCAAGTTCATTAGCTTCAAGTTAATCAAATGACAATAGAATATATCCTAATCCTCCGACAATCAGTGTAAACTAACTAAATAAACACCCTAAATCAAAACATCCATCCAACTAACAAATCCAGGACGAATAACGTGTGATGACGTAACAAACTCTGCATTGTCTGGAAAACAGCCAGTGGCTTGTCCTTGGATCCTTGGCGGGATAGGGCGACGGCGCGGCGCCATGAGGTACAACGTTATGGCGCTTTCGAGGTCACCCCAGTGCCCGGGAATAGTACTCGGATACCGCATTCTGACTAATGCGGGGATGCGTGGGATTGGGAGACTTTTGATGCTGTTTTTTTTCGTGTGATGAGTCATGGAACAATAGATGGCCCTCAATAGTAAATATTATTCAAACAAAATAATATAAAACATAACATAACGCCAGTTTACTCCTAATAATTAGGCAGAGGTACATCTACATTTCGCTATTCACGTTTTATTTTTATATTTTGTAAAATATGTAATTACTAGCTGTGGCCCGTGACTCCGTTTGTGTAGCATTAGTACTTTGAATAGCCATGTTTTATATCACGCCACCATGTTCTGTGTTCCTTACTTGAAAAATTATCTGTTCGCCATACAAACTTCTACCCCCCCCCCCCATCCCCTAAAGGTCCTTTCTAGGGTCTCAAAATATCGCCATACCAAATTTTATCTAAATCGATTCAGCGGTTTAAGCGTGAAAAGGTAACACACAGACAGACAGAGTTATTATAGCAGTTATAATATTAGTATGGGTGATAGTACATTATGGTACAAGTGTGTAATGTTGGTGATTACTGCTGAGGCGCCATTGAGACCCGAGCCGTTAAGTGAGGGTCTTAAGAGAGCTGAGGACGGTAATAATCATTACACATGTGTATCATACGACGTTTTTCAACACACTTGTGAAGAAAATAATACTAAAATAACTGTAATTTCAACAGTGAAAACGAGGTGTGAAATTTTTTTCGCGATGGCGGGAAAAATTCATTAGATTTCCTATGCGCGCGCATCTATAAATGGCGATCGGCAATAGATTATAAGAATGAGGTATCTTTTTTTTTGGCTTTTCGCGGATAGCGTTTTAGCCACGTACAAAATGGGGAATTTCAAGATTTCTTTATTACAGAGAAAACAAAAGTTATATTTGAGTGAAAGTTTTATTTATTAAACACGTACAAGTTGAAATTATCTATTTAAATACGAATTTGCATGAAATGAGCAAGCAATAGGAACATTAATTTATTTGTACTATTGAGCACGATCTTTTTTGTGTCGAAACTTTTTTAAGAACATAGCAACTCAACCAAAAAAATAAAAAACAACTCTATAACTCACTTGTAAATAATAGCAATGATAAAGTCACAGTTTGATTACAGGTGTCATTATGTGACTAATTGCGGTGAAATTAGAGCCACTTTATGAGCAAGTGTGTTGAAAAGTTAGTTATAATACTTTATCGTAGGTGAGTAAAGTTTTTATGTATCTTTGGTCATTGCCACCCGTGAAAGGACCCTGGTTTCAAACTAGCTAGTACCGCGTTACGTACCCGTTCTGTTTACTAAATTTTCATCATCATCATCAGCCTATTAATCTTCCCACTGCTGGGACACAGGCCTCCTATCTGTGAGAGGGGGTAGGCCGTAAAGTAATCCACCACGCGGGCCCAGTGTGTGGATGCCACATGTATTTGTATGGTTCTAGGACATGCCGGTGTCCTCACGATGTTTTCATTTCACCGTTTTTGAGAGCAGTGGTGATGAAATAATTTACACAAAGTTAAGCTCCTGCTTTGGTTCGTACCTATGACCTACAACTTGTAAGTGGCGGCCGATACCACGGGGCCACCAGTGCTCTAAGTCACTGCTGCTGAATATTTTAGCTTTGCCAAAATGACGTAGATCTCGGCGTTTTCAGCTCTTTCTATATCATTTGAATCTGACTGTGTTTACTATATAAATTACATTAGAAAGTCAGTATCTACCTACCATATTTGGACTAATGTGGGGCTGGCTAGGATTGGGACTTTTGATGCTGTTATTCATATGATGAGTCATGTGTCTGTATTTGCTTTGAAATGTATGTTTCAAATGACTTTGAAAAGTCACATACTTCGTTGCGATTTGTGTTATAGATTTATGAATAAAGTTATCTTTCGAATAAATAAATCATCATCTGCCTAGCCTTTTTCCCAACTATATTGGGGTCGGCTTCCAGTCTTACCGGAATCAGCTGAGTACCAGTGTTTTACATGGAGCGACTGCCTATCTGACCTCCACAACCCAGTAACTGGGTAACACGGTACCCCTTGGCAAGACTGGTGTCAGATCTCAAGCTTCTGACTACTCATAACGACTGTCAAAGATCTTCAAATGACAGCCGGGACCAACGGCTTAACGTGCTTGCCGAGGCACGGAGGAAACTCGGTATGTTGAAATGGTCACCCATCCACGGACCGACCTCGTCAAGCGTTGCTTAACCTTGTTGATCGACCCGTGCGGCTGTTATTGTTTAGCCACGAGCTCCTCGAATAAATAAATATGTACATTTATTTATTTGTTTTCCCTCGCACTGGAACCCCTTGCAGCAATTACACCAATGGAGCACAAACTTACAAATACTAACTATAACCAGGTTTGCTCACGATGATACTTGCCCGGATTTGAACCCACGCCCTCAAAAACAAGAGGCGAGGTCTTAGCCATTGGACCACCACGACATAATACACATTTAATCCGCTAAAGTGTACTTTTTTTAACGATTGGTGAATTCCACACAGGAATTCCAGATATAAACTCAATGTGCCACCACTGCTACTATTTCAATTTCATTTTAAACCAAAGATACAAAATATTACTAACTAGCTGTCCCACGCGGCTTCGCTCCCGTCAACTGGCTACGTACCTACCCTACCCTACACCTACCCTACACCTCCCCTACACCTACCCTACCTACCCTACATACATGATTGCATAACTGAAACCGTTTACGTAGCGCACGCAACGGAAGCCCTCAAAAAGTAATATTCTTGCCCGTTTTTGCAACATTTTTCATTTATGCTCCGCTACTATTGGTCGTAGCGTGATGTTATATAGCCTATAGCACTCAAGAATAATGTAGCTTTCTAACAGTGAAGAAAATTTTAGAATTGGATCATTAGTTCCAGAGATTACTCCCTACATACAAACTTACAAATTTTACCTCTTTATAATATTATTAGTATATTAGTAATAGTAATTAGTAATATTAGTATATTAGTATTAGTATAGATATCCAAACCTCAGCCAGCTAATTTTACTTCCATATTATATTATAGACACAATGTTATAAAGCTCGGCGCACACCGACGGGAATAAAATTAATACAAGTGGTGGAAGCGCTGCTTCACAATATACGACACACATTAGTGGCATCACTCAGAAAGAATGTTCATTAGCTCAGTTAATAACTGTGTTAATGAACAGCCCCATTTTTACTTCTACCTGTAATAATTTATTAAGCTCATTCTCATTTAAAATGTTACTGTGTACACGTTTTGGGTCAGTGCAGTTTTATAAGCTTTTCGTGTTTTATGTTGAAGATAGTGTAACACGTTTTTAATGAAGTAATTACGCTTCGTTTTGTGTTTGAGAAATGTGTATTGGTGTTAAAGTAGGTAAGTGTAGCTTTTGAATAATTTACTTAAAGCATGTTATGCATGAAAAATGGGGCGATAATTCAAATTGAGTGATACAGTTTACACTGTCCCATACTAGAATTTGCGCCAACACACGGTATAAGCGGGACAAAAAAACGTTACTATGTTAATACCTGCATAATATCAGAATATCCGTCAAAAAATAAAGCGGGCAATTCAAATATAACAGTATAATATCGCCTGCAACAAAAATATTGTCTCCGTACCAGGATACTCCTCAAAAGGACAACCACAACGCAAAGTCCACATCGACACACTGTCGAATCACGCCAGAATCACATTACTAAAATTATAGCGGGGAAGATAAAAGTATCAATACGTTATTTTTACATTTTCGTGTCTGCAAGAAAAACACTGTCCTAGACTGGAATACATCTCAAAAAGTCAACCACAGCGCAAAATCTACCTAGATACAGGATTGATCGCGACAGTATCACGATATCGCTGCCTGCAGGAAAAAACATTGAAAATACACCTCAAAAAGACAACCACGTCGACACACGGTCGAATCGCGCCAGAGTCGCATCGACTATTAAGCAATTGCGGTGGGCTTACATAAAATTAGGGGCCATTCCGGTGTGCAACGAACTTTACAACCGCATTGATACACAGAGATGACTATGAAGCGTTACCCAGTTAGGCGTAAGTAACTGAGTTACCATGGTTAACCGGGTTTGTAGCTGTATTTATAGGCGTTCGGAGAGGGGCTTTGACGGTTAAATATAAGTGTTGTTATATGTGTAGGGATATGATGAAAAGGGTTTATATATGGGGTTTTTAGTATGGATTTTTGTTTGACTATGGGTAGTTTTGAGTTTTTAGTCGAGAGCAGTAGTGGCCCAGTGGCATCGGCCGCGACTTACAAGATGTAGGTCGTGGTTTCGAACCCAGGCAGGCGCTATACTTTGTGTAAATTATTTCATCACCACTGCTCTCAAAAACGGTGAAGGAAAACATCGTGAGGAAACCGGCATGTCCTAGAACCAAAAATTTGAAGACATGACATCCACTAACCCGCACTGGGCTTGCGTGGTGGATTACGGCCCATCCCCTCTCACAGAGAGGAGGCCTGTGTCCTAGCAGTGGCAACATTGATAGGCTGATGATGTGATATGATGGTTAGTTTTTAAGTCGATTATAGATGTTGTCTAACCCTAAATCATCATCATCATATCAGCCGAAAGACGTCCACTCCTGGGCATAGGCCTGAAATGAGCTTAATTATGTTTTAAAAACTTATTGTAAAAAATTATATTTTCGAGATAATCAGGTGATCTTGTTTCGTTTAGGACGAGACCTGAAGTAGAAGTTAGTATTATTCATTAGACATACTATCTGGTCTTTCATACTTGATAACCATGGCCCAAGCCATGCGCTTATATTGTACGCTTTTAAAGATGAGGTAATTAAGAGTATTCTAAATCTATGTTTGTTAATGCTCAGCTTAACCATGGGCTTGCAAGACGTAGATAACTCTTTAATTGAATGAGCAAATTCATTACCAAGTGACCCTTAAAACTGAAACATTTATAAGCAGCGTTTACAATATAATTTGCAACTAACAATCATAAATAATAGTCTACACTAAGAGTTCTGAAAGTGTATCTTCCAAGTTGTACGAGTTACTATGGGTACTCGTCTATTTCTATGCACGAGGGTGTAATGGGTAGTTGTATCTCGACCGTGTCACTATTTCAATGCACGTGGGTGTACGCGGTGGTGATACCCCGTCCGCGTCACTGTTTACGAACAGCTGTTATCTCTATCAACACATGAATACTGCACGTGTACTCTCAGTGACTCAGTGCAAACAGTCTATTTATGATGTAAAATGGCTTACTTATAAGCTTGTTGCAATCAATTTTAGTTCTTCTATAGTTCGTATCTACGGTCAAATTACGAAAACCGTTAACGTATTTAAAATCTTGGAGTTTAGACAAAGTGGTATTCTATCGACGGTAGCATTTGTTTAAATGCTAATATGTATGGAATAACAATCACTGTCGAATCGTTCCTTGGTAAATTTGAAGCATTTTGTTTGTTACTAAAGCCTCCAGAATTTTACTTAGTTTCAAGCCTTTTTGTCATATTATGCGATGCACGATGCCGAAATCAAAACTGTGACGTACCTATTACATCAATTGTTTAATGTTTATTGTACAAACAAGTTTAATTTGAGATGTCCTAAAGTGTACAATATTTTCTTAAAATGGTTGTTCGAAATTTTCGAAACTAAACCTTTAAGTATAAAATCTAGAATATGCCAACTATATTTAAGTTGAAAGAACTTTTTTTTTTAGCTCTATGCAACATCGTATCCAATCTGTTGGTTTCTTATCGGTTACATTTCGGGGAGTGTGCGATGGAATTGCATGAACTAATTCCTCCTAGCCCGTTCCATCATCGGACTACCAGACGTACGGCGATGCGTCATCGGTGCATGGTGGACATCACGTACGCACCAAACGTTTTGGGAGTACTTTCATTATTCGTACAGCTAAGGAGTGTAATTCCCTGCCAGAGTCTGTATTTCCTGATAGCTACAACCTGGGAGTCTTTAAGTCAAGAGTGAATAGGTTTCTTCTAGGTTAGTGTGCTACATCGTCGACCACATAATCGCTTACCATCAGGTGAGATAGTGGTCTAGCGCGAGCCTATGAATAATAATAAAAAAAACATAAGTATCAGTTTTTGTGCTAAACCTATGTCTACAAATTAAGATGTTATTGCATAAAATATCATTATATGTCTAGGTTTATCAATATTTCCACAATACAACTAATATTAGATTTCTTTTCCTACATTTGAAAACGTATTTCTGAAGCTGGACTGGAAAACGTATGGCGGTCTTAACCTAGAATTAGTATGATAATGTATGTATTAGTCTATTTTTAATCTGAGTTACGATTTGCATTTACAGTGTGCCGTGGCGCTAGCATTTGTTACTATTAATTTACTTTTGCTCACGCTGTTAGCGGTTCAAAGGCTTTCCTATTTGCGGTTAGAAGTTCAATTTAAATCATCACTTCAAAGACTTCATCCGCGCTGGCGTTTTATTGGCAGATTTATAGATTTAAGTATTAGAATCATTGAACTTTGTAATTTTATTGAAATTCTTGTATATAGAGGGCCTAGATAAAATGTCACTATCAGCAATAATGATTGTCAAAAAGTCTTATATTAAAAGTATGGGGTTGACATGACAATATTGTAATAAATGCTGAAGTATGTAACTTTATCAAGCGCTCCTGGGTAAGTTTTCATTTTTTTACAAGGTTTTATTTAACTTGCAATGTATGTATGTAAGTGTGTTCGGGTCAAATCTTGCAACTGAATTTTAAAGCAGTTATTCTCCACCGATTAATATGAAATTTTGCACACACGTTTAGTTTGGATGACAATGCATGGTTAGCTAAGTGAAGTCATTCTAAATCCAATATGGCGGATGGCTCAAGATGGCGGACGGCTCAAGATGGCGGACTAGTTATTTTTTGTGCACTGCCAGAATATGGGTATCAAATGAAAGGGTTTGCTGAGAAGGATACGATTATGAATAATATTATATCTACCTAAGTGTATCTTACGGCTGGGTTTCTTACATGATGAAACACAATATGTCTCTTAAGAAATAGAGTAATAAACATTAATCATCGTGCACCAGTCTTAAATAGATCGCAACTCACACCAAAAATGCTTAACTCTCGAAACAATGCCAAAAAAAATAACAACCAACATCTAGTTTACAGCTACTTAACAAGTACTAAAATCGTTACTAGAGCAGCGATACTAAAAATGATTGCGCAAAGAAATCTTACAAGTGAAGGCCAGATTATATGAGGCGTTGCTGAGCAGGGGGTAATGACCGCTGCCGAACACGAGCGAAGACTACGCGGCGCCGAACTCGGGGAAAGAGCTCGATAATATGCGAAGCGACGAAGATGTAGTTTGTTTTAGCCCTGGCTTTTAACCACTCTCAGCCAAGGCTGTTGAAAGACTGATCATGACAGTGATCATTAAAATATAACTATGTTAGTTCACATGAGATATTTATTTAAACTTCATGTACATAGGCGGACTTAATGCTTGTATATTTTATACAATGTTAACCTGCAGCCTAATTGCGTAAGTGAATTCGCCAAAGCAAACGAGTCGATTCCTTCAAAGAATCACAATCATTTCTTTCAACTTTTTCGGTATTGCGAAACTAATTTGGAAAGAGTACAAACATCCTCCTTTGAGTTGAAGTTCATCTACTGCGTTATGTTTCATCAAACTCGAACATTACACAATACCAATAGTGAAGTTTTATCTCGATTCTTCCGCTTTCGTTCATTCTTTACAATCAATACTACGTCAAAATATTGGTAATGGAAAGGAGCATACATAACCTTTCCGTTTCAGAGTGTAATATGCAATACGTAAAGTCGTTTTTGGGCAAGAATCGACTTGTTTGCTTTGGAGAATTCACTTACGCAATTCGGCTGCTGAAAACTTAAAATGATCCGACTTTGCCATCCCAACGATATCCGACAAAAGATTTCAAAGAGTGGGCATCAAACTGGGTGTAAAAAATTCTAATTCAAACTAAATTTATTGCGTCCATAATGTACATACAGGTGGTAAATATAAGTTACAAAAACAATTATGGACCCTGTCGGTCACAGCAACATTCTAGATACAGTCAGTGTCTAGGAGAGAGGAACAGCAATAATAATAATTAAATCAAATAAAAAATTACGAAAAATGCTCTTAATTTTATTATTTTCCTTATTTATATATTTATTTCAGTTATCTATTTCCTATCTATCTGTTTTTAGTTTGGTTTGATGTACTAATACGTTTGTCTTTCTATTTTTTATGTTAAATTATAAATTTATTATTATTACTCATTAATCCTGACCCATCCTGACTTTTAAAAGCTAAGCAAATTATTACTAAATTATGAGTAGATGATTAGTAAATCATCTAATAATTTGTCTTGTGCTGCCTTTTATAAAAAATCAAATAAGATAATAATTATTCATTAAACATTTTTATTTTAATACAAGTTTTTTTTCGTATTCTTCTTTATACCAATACCCTTTCATTTGATACCAATATCATGGCAGTGCACAAAAAATAACTAGACCGCCATCTTGGGCCGTCCATGTACTCTTTCGGCATACTCAAATGGACACAAATGGAACTCGACGCCCTGGGTAGGCGGGTCCGTACACTGCTGACTGCATATCGAATGCTCACCCACGATCGTCGGTCATGAGATTGTATATCCCGCGGCAGTGTGGAGGCCGAGGCTTTTTAAATGCTAAAAACCCCCACAACCGCGAGTTAAGCAATCTCAGAGAATATTTTCTACACACCGACGTGGGTATGCATCGAGATGTAGTAGCAGTGGACAAGGGACTCACCCCGCTCTCCTTGGCGAATGAGAACTGGATATACTATACTGATATTGTATTTAGTATGATGTCACTTAGCTAACCATGCATTGTCATCCAAACTAACGGTTAGCTAAGTGTAATGCAAAATTTCAGCCTAATTGGTGGAGGATAACTGCTATAGAATTCAGTTACAAGATTTGACCCGAACACACTTACATACATACAAAAATCTCATTTTATTTATAAAAGATATTTGAAATTTTGTTTGGTTTAGTATTTACATTTTGATATAAATAACATTAGACCTGAACTCCACGAGAGGAGCCAGGGGAGCAGAGGTGGTATCCTACTGAACAACAGTAACAGTTATGTTAAAAATTTAGTCCCATAGCATAACTGCATTAAATAAAACCCTAATGTATCCAAAAAATCGAACAGATCTTCAACTCGGGCTTACCCGGGTCACAAACCTCGACCTCTGAATATATGTCTACAGCCTTTCTGTCTCGAAAGACTGTGAGGCGCCAAACTGAGTGAAACAGCTCGATAACGTGTGACGAAGATGTAGTTTACGAAGATCCCGCCTTTTGGCTTTTGTAAGACTGAAAATGTCTGTGATCATGTTAGTTTACATAGCACATTCTGAGATAGGAATCTTTTTGACCGTTTATAGGCCTCCTTAGGCCTGCTAGCTGCTAGTGGCAAATAAACATTATTTTTCTTTCTTGATTTTATCTTTATAACAGCGAATTTATATTTAACTAGCGGACGACTCGCGGTTTTACCCGCGTAGTTGCCGTTCCCGTGGAAATACAGGGATAAAACGTAGCTTATGTCACCCGCGAATAGTGTAGCTTACTACTGGTGAAAGAATTTTTGAAATTGGTCCAGTAGTTTTTAATTTTATTCGTTACATAAAAAATACAAATCTTTCCTCTTTAATAATAGTATTTAATGTAAATCTAACTACATACCTATAGCCAGGCTAAAACATTTAAAAATCAACCGATAACTCGTTATAATGTGCCTGAGTAACAATGCCGTCTCCTTTTGTCTCGAAAGGCTTCAAAGACTGAAGGGCGCCAAATAGGGTGAAACAGTTCAATAATGTGTTTGTGGAAGATGTAGTTTGTTTTGACCGCAGCTTTTGTAAGTAAACTTATGTAAGTACCTTATCAGTAAATCATCCAATATGTCATTCTGTTTTAATAAATCAAATAAGAGAATATAAGATCTTTATAACAGGATTATATTAAATAGACATGAAAGTATTTTTAATGTACTACAACATTACAGTGTGTGTGCAATAAAAATGTTGACATAACGTTACCTTACATAACGCCTCGAAATCCGAGCAAAACTGCACAAAAACTCCTAATGTACGAGTATATAAACATTTGAAAAATTCTACAACCGTGATCATGACCTCATCGGAGTATGTCTCTACCCCTTCTGTCTCGAAAGACTGTGAGGCGCCAGCTCGCTGCCATGTAACTTGTAAGATGTAGATCGATTTAGCCCTGGTTTTTAGAAGTCTGTACACTGATCAGTAAATCTCATGTAGACGTTGCACTTGATTGGCGTAAACAAGATTATTATGAAAATTGTCATCTGAATAAGTTAAAGTCAAATAATTAAGTGTCGCCTGGGAACCTATATTGGAAAAGACTGCTGCACCTATTGGTGGCATTAAGTAGAAGAACATGTTAAAAAATATAAGTCCTTGATAAAAACTAAATAATAAATACACTACGCAACATTGAACCAACTAACCGAGTTTTGTTGAACTTGGCCTCAAAACCTTCAATATGAAACTGAATACTATACAACGGGAAATAATTTTAAACGTATCATTCAAGCGCTTACCCTTTCAAAATACCTGGAAATGTGAAATCCAACGAGGTTGTTTTGGCAATGATTTTATAGGGATGCAGTTGCTACGGCGTAGCGCGTTGCGACGGCGTAGCGCGTTGCTACGGCGTAGCGTAATCTGCTACGAGTAAATACTAAGAAACCCCGATTTGAAAATCATTTTTATTTTTAAGTTGTTATTGGGATAATGAATGTAACTTAGAGCAGAAAAGTAGGCATATTAATATAGATAAAAAATGCAGCTTGACCTAGCAGTAACTCAGGAAAAAATCCTATAAAAAAGTTCGTAGACCAAGTTTGCAAGGAAAAGTTTACCAATTCAATTAGAGAGCTTTTCTGTTGAGTAGATAAGCTTTAAAACTGTAGATCATTACTAGTGTGGGTGCATAAGCTTTAGCTAACATAACACACTATTTTTTTTCTAAAATAGGCCGGTCAATATTTGGTTTTAAGTTTACCGGAAACTTTAACGTTATGTATAACAGTTAATTTAAAGAAATTGATGGGTAGAATATGCTTTATTTTATCAGTCAGACAGTCACAAAATATATATTATTATTATTACATATATATATTTTTTCGAATCAAGGCAAGCGCTTTACTTTGTATAAATTATTTCATCACCACTGCTCTCAAAACGGTGAATAAAAACATCGTGAGGAAACCGGCATGTCCTAGACCCAAAAATTCGAAGACATGTGTCATCCACCAACACGCACTGGGCCCGCGTGGTGGATTACGTTCCATTCGCTCTCACAGAGAGGAGGCCTGTGTCCCAGTAGTGGGAACATTAAAAGGCTGATGATGTGATGTGATCTTCGCATACTCCTACAAAAAAAAAAAAAATTGCGCACAACACTAGCTCAGATAATGCAGTAAGTAACAGTTTAGGCTAAGTCTAGACAGTACAATCAACCGCAAAGTACAGGTAACATTTGTACATTGTCACCCGACATTAATGTTGGAGCTATTAGGGCGATCTTCGTAGAGCAAGCTGCAACTGATGTGTGTTTGAATGTACCACTGCACCATCGTGTGCATCGACTTCACATTAGGAACGAGAAGAATAACAGAGAAATGGTTTGTTGTGTAGTGTAGTTTAGGAGCTAGGTAAAGTAAAAAGAAAATCCCACTAATTTTGGGTGGAATTTCAGAACATGCGCCTCGTTTAGTGCTCTTAAAAAGTGTGTTTCTTTGAAACATCTAACAAAACATGGCTTCTTCAAAACGCAATGAAGACTTGTATTTTGATAGTTAATTAAAGTGAACAATTCATTGGAGGTCAGTTTGAATGATTCTTCAGCTTACTACTTGCATACTTGCTCATTAAGAAATTTTCAGAAAAACCATCGCAGAAAACTAAGCATTGAATATTTTCTAAATTGTTTTTGGGAAAAAAATTGGATTAGAAAATCGCAATTTTGTAAAATTTGTGCCTAAAACCCACTAAGACTAACCGCAAATATTTTTTTTATAGTATTCTATTGCAATTTACTCCTGCTAGTAGTTATAAAAAAATATTTATTTCGATCGGCCAAACTCTGGACAATTTGGTTGGGGATATTAGGCTATTAGAAGTCTAAAAGCAATTTCAAATTCGAATTTTTGTGACAACATTTTGTTGAAAAAAATTGGTTGTCTGTAAAGTCGGTTTACGGACGATAGTTCAACGTGACAACGTCATAACAAAACATTGATAAAATGATTACGATACAATTAAGGTCATTGTAACGTTACAGTGAGCGCAACGTTACATTGAGCGTAACGTTACATTGAATCATCCTTTTTCGTGCGTGCAGCCGGCGTTCATCGATTTATTAGACGTTGTCACGTCAAAAATCTTGGTGTTGGTGCGGTCATCCGGACAGTACATCTAACAATCTGTTGTTATACTGGAACTAGCCAAAACCACCCTTAGTACTTTGAAATAAAGACGCTGTTAAAGTCAATTTATTACCAAATATGTGCAGTGGAATGAACATTGACTGTGATGTTTTAAACAATTGTGTGTTTAAATAAATTGACAAAAAGTTTATCATCGTCATTTAATTTTTAACATCCACGCCTGTCTCTGAAGGGCTAGGTAGAGATGTTCCTTTTCTAATTATTATAGTGAATAATACGTATTTTAATTTGAATCGTCTATAGTTTTTGACATAGTAACAGTAAATAGAAGTATGTCATGCAGTAAACGCTTATTGTTCACGCAATACCCATTTCCGCTTTTACATAAATCCTAATGGTATTTGAACATTAATAGTGAAACATAATTAATGGAATGCTTTTTAGTATAGAGTAAATAAGTAAGTTAATATTTAATTCCAAATGACTGGTTTTGGATTCAGACATATTCCAGTATGCCAGACTGAATAAAGAAATAAAAAAATAAAATAAAAATGCGGAAATAATTATGATTGCAGCAAAACAAAAGACAGGTGTAAACCTTACCTGTCTTTAACCTGTCTTTTGTTTAGCTGATAATGTAACCATAGTTACTTGATATCTACTTCTAAACTTGGTGGACTGAAAATTTTCACAAGATTCTTGGGGCCAGAAAAAGACTGAAGAATGAGTTCAATCCAGTGGTATGCTCTTGACGAGGCTTATTGCCAGCAGTGGATAACTTTAGTCTGATGACGACATCGAAGGTTGCAGCAGTGCACAGAAAAATAAGCCATCGTCATTGAAAACAAGTAAGTATTACCAGTGGTGTCTCATCCCATACAAAGAAACCGTGCTGACAGTCAACTGATTACTTTTTGTACATCGATCGCGTTCGGTTCCGTTTCACGGATATAGATGGTGATCTATCTATCGCTGAGGAACGGAACCGAAAGCGATCGATTTACAAAACATAATCGGTATAATTAGATGAAAAACGCTAGTTACGTCGGCACGGTTTCTTTGTATGGGATCAGGCATCCGTATGCTAGTATTATATTATCTGTGGTGTTACCAACTAATATTATCTATGTGACCGGTTTACGTCGTTAGTTTTACGTTAAGTTGCCATTAGTCAATGGCCGCTGGCGTTGCCAAGCGACTTATTGCCGGTTGGCACGCCAGTCGAGCTTGTAAACACGTCGCCATGTATGGCTCACTTCCGAGCAGAGCGGATCCGGCGACCGACAGTAAAAGTCGCAGAAAGAAGGTCCAATCGCAGCGTTCGGACTGTTTTGACACGAATGCGTGAGCGAGCGTTATTTCACGGTGCTTAAGACCTTCTTTCGAAGAAGTCCCAGTGTAAGACTCTCTCCCGTGTAGAGCGGCTCCAGCAACACTGATGTGGCGACACTGAAATTTCAGAACGGAGGTCCTAAGCGCCATGAAATACGCATCGCTTACGTGTTCGAGTCAAACCCGTGCACTACTGCCGCGGTTGTTGCGATCAAAGTGGTTTTACTCGCGTAGACACCGCGTATAGCTCGGCGCATAAGACCTTCTTTCCGAGAATTTCTATTCTTGTGGTGTCAGTGTCATCGAGTTGCTCTATGGGGTTCTAGACAAATGACATACTATTAACGAAAGTGTCACCATAGCGACAAAAAAAATTGTATAGGAATGCCAAGCTCTATCGAAATTACAGTGATCGCCTACCCTACATTTTGGAATTTCAACTATCGCCACCGTCAGAATGACACCGTCTGCTTGCGCTTGGAAGTGTAGCTGTAGGTTATAGCATCTGCAATGCTAACTAACGTTTTAGTCTACTTTGGCTGTGGATCCGACCGTTTATTGCCAAAATTGCAAAGCGAAATTATTTTTGTCGAATAGAACTCGAAGTTTTAGCTGAATCATAAAACTGTTTGTACCCAGAATGACGGCTTATGATATAGTATATTTTAGAACTAGGTAAAATATTTTAACTTTCAAACAATGTCTTAGTTTGTTTGACCTTCAAAATTCGCCATATAGATTTGGCAAGTTGCAATATCGAACCTTTCTTGTTATGTTTCTCTTAACTCCAATCACACATAAAATTTATTTTACGACTTGACTTTCAAGGTGATCTGAGACACAAAAATAGATATGAAAAAGTATTCGCTTTTAAATCAATAAAATAAAATCCTAAGGTTTTGGTACTAAACTTTTATTAAGCAAAACAGTTTTTTTATAAAACATACTGGCAGCAAAAGTAATGAAACGTTATGTTAAATGCTAAAAAAAGGATTTTAACTGCAAGCATAGGGACCCATATTGACGAAACATCGATACTTACTAAAACAACACACAAACAAACACAGTTCGAAATTCAAAATCCCGAGCTCAAAAACATGACTAGAGCAAACATGTCAATTACTGCACGAAAAATTCATAGAGGCGCAGTATCCAAACAAAGTTTGACAAAACGAATCGCGTCTAAGTAGGGTTACCAACCTTTTAAGAGAGAAAAACTGCATACAAGCTTATAAAATATCTACAGCTTTTGCTTGTTTTGTTTATTCGATAGTAATCGTATAAATAAAACGTAGGAAGGAATAATAACCGAAATATAAATTATGATAAAAACTTTAATGGGGATTAACGAAGTAAACTTGGAAATGAACCACAGATAAAATCATTATAACTTGTTTTTTTAATACCACAAGCTACAATCTCATTTGCCCACATAATAGATGGCGCTAACATCTGAAAATAAAAATATAATCTTTTAAACTCATGACAGAAAATTTGAATTTAAAATTAACAGAAAATTGCCAATAAACTGTAAATCTATAATCAAAACTCAAATTTAAAGTTTTTTTGTAGGGTTGGCAACCCTGCAAGGTATCGACGATCGTCGGATATGGGGCAATTTCCCCCCAAAAATGACCGCTTCAGAGCTGCCAACGATACCGACGTCAGTTGAGGAAGCTGGCACCAATGGCAGCGGTGATGGCAGACTGCGGATTATAGAATCGAAATTCGAATTTATTTTGAATTTGGAACGAGGAGATGAAGGCTGGTGAAATGTGTGTCGGTTTGATTATTTTCGTTTTTTTTTCTTTTCTGTTGTAGCAACTGCTATGCAAGCTTATATGCTCCTTGGTATCGCCTCCTCATTCTTTGAAATGAAGGATAAAATGAGAATTCTTTTGCTTCTGCTTTTTCATCGGCACTGATTTCATAGTAAGTAGAGATACAATTTGTTGATAGAAATAGGTTTTTATAGTGGTATTATTTGTTTGGATAAGCTCATATTCTGAGACCTCTACTAATATAAGCATAATATATCCGTTAAAAAAACTAAACTAAATTACAAAGAAGTTACATTGTTTGTTTATTTAAAACTGCATGCTGTGTCTATCGCATCATATTGTACACTTGGTTTACATTATGGATTGTATTATAAGGTTATTATTAGTTTAACAGTTGTATATAGCCCAATAAATGAATAAAGAAAAACAGGGACTACCAGGGTGGTCGATTTTGACCCCTTGGGTTTTGGTTTCCCAGGGGTCGACATAAACAAAAACTCTACTTAATTGCCTTATCTTCTTCATACATAATTTAATAAATTAATTTGTTAATATGCTTTTTAAATTTGCATGGCGTGAGCCTGATTATGGCGATAAACATTTTAAATTTGAATACTGTATAAGTCGTGTTACGTGTACCAACCTGTTATAAGAATGACAAATATTTTAGTATGAAATACAATTGTTGTAGTTTTATAAAACTCAAGTCTTAAGTCGATAAGTATGCACAAGTTCGTACAAAATGAAAAACTCGGCAAGTCAATAAACAGATTTTTAAAGTAATTTGGCTAAGGGGGTTTGAAGTATCAGTTCAATTTTGAAAACGGGTCTCATGCCCAAAATACTTTGGAAATGTAATACCCTGATTTGTAAAAGATAATCACTAAAACAACAAATCTGGGTTGAAAAAATTATAGATAGACTGCTACTTTTATTTTAGAAAATACACAATTACCGTGGGACTGGCGGCGACAACTTCGCCACTGGAAAAAACTAGTAACCATTCAAACAAACTCATCAAGCTCCATCCTAACATCACACTGAACCCACCGACCTCAAACACGTTTCCATGCAGCCAGCAAATACGATTTAACCCTCCACCGCTACCAAGCCATCAGCTGTTCACGAACGTCACAACGTCAGAGGACACAAAGTGGATTACAGTACTCAGCCGCGGCTCAAGTGTCCATGGGCGCCATGCGTTATTTACTCAACTTAATAATACTTGTGGACGCCATTGTACATACGTTACTGTCCTACTGCAGTTGGGTTAAGCATCGTCTGTCACTTGAGTGGACTAAATACAGAACAGTTTTGACCTACAATGTCATGCACTTGTGGATGGCAGTGTACTGGATATGACTTGTGGGTGTAAATATACTGAGTACAGAATGTGCTGAGTAGCCTTTATTCAAAATTCGGTTCCGTGATATTTTGTTATTGCAGCCGATCCAAGCATCGTCCCACTTTGTAAAATATACAATACGCTACGTAACTACATGTTAAGGGCTTAGCTTAAGCACGTATATTATATAAATGTATGTCGTTCTGTGACAATAATTTCAAAGAAACTTTATTTTTAATAATATTCCAAAAGGGACCAAACGAATAGGAAATTAAGTAAAGTCTCGGCGTATCCTAATTAATCATGCAAAAGTTATTTCAAATCTTTCATTAAAGCTTTACATAACTGTATTAAAATAATTAAATTTTCAATTGAGTAAAGCTGCAACTGAATGTCACTCAACCATTTCACTGCGAAATATAAATATACATTGACTTGAAGTAATCAATTTGTTCAACTACTTTACTGGTCCTTAACAAAACTATGCCGAGACAGTATTCGCCTTAAACAACCTCAAAAGAAATTTGAATAGGTTACTTCTAGGCAATACTGATCACCATCGACCACATTGTCGCTTACCATCTGTTGAGATAGTGGACAAGCGGGAGGTTATTCAGAATTAAAAAAAATCTATACAAATGTGTTTGAAAAGTGGGAATCACGAAATGTTTATCAGGATTTGAACTGAAGCTAGGCTAGACTACCTAAACTGTCTGTGTCGACATAACTTGTTCTTTTTTAACGCTTTTATATTTTTTAAATTGCATTGTTAGTTAGTTTGTTAGTAGTGTGAGTCAAACCTCGCAGCGGATTTTTAAAACATTTATCTTCAACCAATTGGGGTGAAGTTTACGATACATGTTTGGTTTGGATGTCAATATCTCGTTTAGCTAAAAAGCTTGTATAGAAAAGTTTTTTTATTAAATAAATTATTGAATACTAGCTTTTGCCAGCGGCCACGTTACTGTCGAAAATTATCCCAAGGGAACATATTCCCGGGAAAAAAGTTTCCTATATACAAACATACAAACACACTCACATACTTTCGCCTATATAATATTAGTGTTATTATTTTTATAATTTCAAATGTAGTGAGTGTACTTTAAGGCCGTACCCTGACCAAAAAATCAGCATGAGATATGAGCATTCCTATTGGCCTAGCGGCACAGATGGCGTAGAATTACGGTAGTGAATACGCCCAGATTTTAGAATAAAATCTTTATAAAATCGAATATTGGTCTTTTGAAAAAAATTAAACTTACAAAATGTTCGTTATCAAATTGTCTATCCATTAGTGTTAGTATAAAAAATAATTATTGAACACTTTACGCGGAGATGCATGCTATCAATAATTATTTCAAATTTTTATGGTTTTGTTGGAAGGAGATTAGTGACACATATACCTCTTTAAAAAAAAAGTGTACTGGAACTTTAGAATCAACATTATGTAGAAATTTAATGTATTTTTATTAATTGATATTTCTTTTTAAATAAAGAGATAGCTCTTAAAAACTGCACAAAATTCGACTAGCGCGGCGTTTTGCTCGGGGAGGCGTCTTAAGAGAAAAGTTAAAATTTATAAAACAGAACAACTTGAAACCATAAAACATACAAACATAAAACCACGCTTCTTTTCCTTGTAACCTAAACAGACTTAGGTACTTCTCTGCATGCCCCTGAAAAAATCGTCAGGGGCAAGTACATAAAACAAATGTTGAAAAAAATAAATACACAATTCATCAAGAAAAATGCAACAAATTCCCCACAGAATTATACCGGGTCAGTAAAGAACAGGGGAAGTAGGGCGAGTGTGACGAGTTAAGACCATTACCCGCACGGTAACGCAGCGGAGGTGGACGGGAGGGGATGACTTCAGCTGTGCAACGCTTTTGTGGGCTATGCACCGATAATGTGCTGAGCGGGAGAGTTTTGTGGCTAGAATTAATACTGAAATGGTTGAGATAAGATGATGCAACTATTCAAATAGTACGAGTATACTAGACAAAAAGTTAATTGATATAAATATCTAAACTTAAAATTGAAACGAGATGTATGCTCTAGTGGTTCGATTCTAAGTTTGATTTGTCATCAGGCATTTCCAAGTACACGCAAGTGACGGGTTTAGACTACACGCACAGGCGGAGAGGAAGCTCGACTTCAGCTGTGTAACGCTTTTGTGAGCGAAGTACCGAAATATGTTTGTGACGTAAGATGTAAAACATTGTGGCAAGAAATTGGCGGTAAACGATTAAGTTGATATCACTGCTGGACATAGGCCTCCCCCAGGCGTCGGCACATTGACCGATCCCGTGCGTCTCGCATCCGGCGCCTTCCCGCATTTGTCTTAATTGGCAGTGGGCAGGGCACATTGCTCGCAAAACGGTTGGCCGATGGGGCCGAAAAGTTCTGGAATGGTGACCGCGAACCAGGAGACGGTACGTTGGAAGGCCTCCCACTAGGTGGACCGATGACCTGGTAAGTTGATATGATTGGGTTATATTTCGTGCTGAAAAGTAAGTAACAAAAACTAAACGAACTAGACAAGGAAGGAGGAAGCGTGGCCTCGTGTGAAAAGTGGCAGGAGTGGAGTGACGCCTTTACCCAGGAATGGGACGGAATAGTATAGCAAAAAAAATATTGTGTGTACAAAATAGTATAAAGTCTCTTATTAATTAAGTGACACGTAAAGTTCGGTCTTATTATTACTTTAAATACGGAAACGTTAAGTTTGTAAAGTATGTTACGAACACAATAAAAAAACCCGGCCAAGTGCGAGTCGGACTCGCACACGAATGGTTCCGTACCATTATCGCAAAAAATGCCAAAAAAGTCACGTTTGTTGTATGGGAGCCCCACTTAAACATTTACTTTATTCTGTTTTTAGCATTTTTAGTTTTTTTTTATTTCAACAGTCTAGCTGACACGGTTAATGAGATATAGCCTGGTGACAGACAGACAGACGGATCGCGGAGTCTTAGTAATTGGGTACGGAACCCTAAAAATGAAGTTGTAATTGGATATTAGAGCTGCTATGTCAAATAAATTAAAGGACATTTTACAAATGAATACAAATAAAGTTTCAGACACAATACAATATAAGTGTCACTTGTGCTACTTCACCTGCCCTAGCGATAGATCAATGACCGAACCAACTCGGATTTTAATTATTACACACACGGCTACTGTGTCATGTGCGAGTAAGTAACAGAGCACGGCATCACTGTGTGCCCGGCAGCGGCTAACTACGCCATTGTACTAACATCTATATCATCACCAAACAAAAAGTTAATAAAATTTAAAAAAAAATCCTGACTGCTGAAACAAACTAAAAAGACGAAAACAAGAAGAAAATCATGCTGTGCTGTGTGTGTCGGAGGATACATCTGGTTTTCGTCAGCCAACTCGCTAATATGTATCCTCCGTTTGCACAGCATGATTTTCTTCTTGTTGTTTACGTCTTTTTAGTTCGCTTTTTTTATTTATTACTTAAATATTTATATATATTTTTTCTGGTTAGGTACATTTAAACATAGAAGTGTTACATATTTATGAAAACAAAATTTTAAGACTCTTTATTTTGGTAGCTCTCACGATGGGTTTTGAAGAATAAAAAAAATATTGAACCCCCACATTAAGGCGCCCAAAATCCGCCATTTTTCTATTTTCCAATTTTAATATTGCCAGTGATACTAGCAAGGTCAAGACAAATCAATTGGCATAAGAATCTTCCAAATCGGGCAACGTGTTTGGTCTCTAGAACGCTACATAAGAACAAACAAACATACATACATAGACTGCAAAACACATTACTCTCCTTCGGCAGTAGGGTAAAAAGACCTGACTCCACACAATTCACAGATCGCGCCATCGAAGTTTTCCGATCTATTTGAACATATACAACAGCTCCACAACAACCATCGGGCATTTGACCACCAGACAGCACCTGTATGGTCGGAAGATTCTACCTCGTCAATGGAGGTTTTTATAAATATATTTATCGATAGACTCGCGTTTGACCACTATCTCGCCTGATGGTAAGCGATGATGTGGTCGACGGTGAAGCACGCTTGCCTTGAAGTAACCTACTCACTCTTGACTTAAAGACCCCAAGGAAACAAAGACTCCGGCAGGGAATTCCACTCCTTAGCTGTGCGTACAATGAAAGTATTCGCAAAACGCTTTGTACGTATGGGTGGGATGTCCACCATGTACCGGTGGCGCATTGCCGTACGTCTTGTTGTGGTGATGGAAAGGGCTAGGCGGAATCAAATTGTGCAGTTCAATCGCACACTCCCCGAAATGTAACCGATACAAAACCGGTTGCGCAACTTTCCACTCTGTTTCGAATTCTTCTTTACCATTTCAAATATGCGTCAGTTTCTGTGGGTAAACGGTGAAATTCATTGACATAGGTACTTGGTTTGTATGGAAAGTGTTGATTGACATTATGGGCCTTAGAATAAATATACACATCATATTTTCATAAAATAAGTCTGTTTGTATCGCTGGCAGCTTCCGAGCTCTTTGTGTCACGCCCTCACTTTTTTAAAACCAATATTGGACTAAAAAAACAAGTAGGAATTGAATTGTAAATATTCAACCCGTTTCACACTATAAAAGAAAGGGTAAATATTAATTAAGAATGTGATTCAATTGAACATGAAAAGCATTGAGCGTTTTGCTGAAATTCAGAGAACAAATAACTGTGGAATATCATTAATGTTATAACTTGTTTAGTTTGCATATTTTTTAACGCGTTTAATTGATAACCTGCACTAGATTATCAGTTTATCACGTTATTGGCAATTATAAAGAGATTCCTGTGCATTTTTCAGCCAGCGGTTATCGCCTACGTTACTCCTTATAACATCAGGGGGGTTACCATAAGCTCTTAGAGCCGGTATCAATTTGATATCGACAAATGTATAAAAGTCATATACATCTGTCCCTTATTCGATCTCAAATTGATACCGCTCTAAGAGCTTATGGTCACCCCCCAGCTATCTACCATTGAAAGACCCATCAAAATTGGTCTAGCCAATTTTGAGATTACCCGGAACAAACAAACAGACAGACAAAAATCTTAAACATTGCTAATTTGTTATTAGTACCGTATATACTTTCCCACGCATTCAATAAAACGTTGTTATTTTGATATTTCATACAGATACTTCAATTTTATTTATTTGTGTATAGATGAATAGATAAATCGTATTAATTTAACGAATTGCAGTTTTAAATAACTCCACTCAACATATTACGATATTAATACCACTTTGTGAATTTATTTAATTTTATCGGATGTGGTAAACGGCAATTTTTGAATGGAGCGAAAAATTACAGTCAAATGTGAAAGTTCATGTTCTTTGCGACTTTTTAACGAGGAAAACGTCACACAACCAAGTTATCCTTAAGTAACACTAGTCGAAAATTCTTCCATACAAACGTAGTCTAGGGATTATTCCACTGTTTGACGATGTACGTTCAAAATAAAAAGTGATATCAATTTGTCTCATCATTATCTAGCCCTGTATGGAAGCAAAAAGTAAAAAAATAAAATATTTAAAAGTTATGAGCGTAGAAAGTTCCACATTTCGACACTAATTTTAACGCATTTTTGAGCGCGAATAAATACCATAAGAAGACGGAAAATTGCAAAATGGCCTCCATTCAGGGATAGATGAGTAGTTCAACAATGCAAATAATTTTATTTTGAACAGATAGATTTAGTCGCTTTTTCATGATATCTAGACTGCCAAAAGTCTGTTTATAAAATTTCGCGCGCTCGGTTTCGTCCTAAATCATTATCCATTTCGCTACAAATTTGCAAAAGTGTGTATTCGTACGCGAACTAGCTTCCTACTGCTCATCACAGCATCTAACTCTTCCGCACGAGTTGGCGGTTGATATAAAATGCATTTTAATCCCGCGCACAAAATAGTTCGTGCCGTCGACTAGTGTACCCTTAAGCAAATTTTTCAATAGTCAGATAACTTATAACTGAGGTATACAAATGGTGATTCGCCAGTTTTTGTATTGAAAATATGTCATACCATCACATTTATTTTTCAAATAAAAGTTATCAGGCGGAATGCTACGACCTTAATTCCACTATGAAAAATGAAGTGCTATTTCTTCAGAATACTCACATTAACATTAAAAGCGGGATATTTACCATGTTTACTGTTAACAACTGAAAACCATATTAACCAACTGTTTGTTGGGAACTCCAACAAACAGTTGGTAATCCCGCTTGTAATGTTAATGTTAGTGTTAGTGACCATGACAGTTTAAAAACTTTCTTCAGAATAGTTCGCCACCGTCTCACACAGGAACCACGGTGGCTTTCAGACGTCATGGAGAAACACACTGACTATTGAACAATCAGGCCTTATATGTGAAACCAACATATTTATTATTCAAATGAAGGACAGGCGGAATGCTACGACCTGTCTAAACCATCATAATTCCACTGTGAAAAAAAGGTGTACTGCTATTTATTCAGTATAGTTCGTCTTTGTCTCACACAGAAACCACGGTGGCTTTTAGACGTCATGGAAAACCACACTGACCATTAGACAATCAGACCTTAACCAGTCAATCTGTTTTCAAGTCTCATTTTACAATGGGTATCATCAGAAAGCTTATAGTCACTCAAAGGGCAATGTAGAGGGCTATCATCGGCGTTTCCTTGCGTGATCGAATCAGAAATGTAGAGATCCGCAAGAGAACGAGGGTTACCGACATAGCCCGAAGAATTGCCAAACTTAAGTGGCAGAGGGCAGGGCACATTGCTTGCAGTACGGATGGCCGATGGGGCAGAAAAGTTCTGCGACCGTCAATCAGAAGACGTAGCGTTGGAAGGCCTCCCACCAGGTGGACCGATGACCTGGTGAACGTTGCGGAGATCCGCTGGTTGCGAGACGCACGGGACCGGTCAATGTGGCGACGCGACTATGTCCAGCAGTGGACGTCTTTCGGCTAATATGTAGATGATGTGTCTCATTTTAGCTATTGGCTGGTTTGCTTGACTAAAACTACAATACTCGCCCGTTTATCATTTATCATATCAGTTCGCAAAACTATTACTATTTGAATAAGCTTCTAGAAAATGGCGGATAGTTGAAATGCGAAGTTTGGCAGTGGGCCCAGAATAATATAAGATAGAATAAGTCTTAAAACATGCAGCCTAGCGTTTGTGGGGCAAGTCGGGCAGTAACTGATTATTTTTTCGCTTCAATTTTTGCTGTTCAAGCAATGAGGGTAGTTTCCTGAAAAAATCTATATAAGTAGTGAGATTATCAAAAAAATATTTTGACACGTATTTTTTTTTTCATGTAAACAAATATAACAACGACACAGTGCGTTGAAATATCGCGTAACGCCACTTGGTACACGTTTCCTAGAAGTGACGTCACAATCCACCAATCTCCAAATGCTCGTCAAAATCCTCTGCGCTTTATTTTGGTCAAATATTATTGATTTAACTGACTACCAACCAAACAGTTTCATTTTTTACCAGGAAAAATCCAATTTTAGGGCTATGCATATTTGTTCACGCTCACTGGTTTGCTCTGTATACATGACCCGCATTGCACTTTTTATTTTCTTTGCGAATGCTACCGAATTTCATACATACGGAACTACGCGGAATGATTCTGAATGGCTCCAAAAATATGACTAAAATTACAGGCTAGTTACATTAATAGTGTAGTGCAAATAGTGTGGTGAAGTAGGTATTTACTCGTATACATGATATTTTATGTTTTCTTGATAGAAAAGTAAAATACAATCTTACAGTCAATCAATCTGCCTAGCCTTTTCCCAACTATATTGGGGTCGGCTTCCAGTCTAACCGGATTCAGCTGAGTACCGGTGTTTTACATGGAGCGACTGCCTATCTGTCCTCCACAACCCAGTAACTGGGTAACAAGATACCTCTTGGCAAGACTGGTGTCAGATCTCAAGTTTCTGACTACCCGTAACGACTGTCAAAGATCTTCAAATGACAGCCGGGACCAGCGGCTTAACGTGCTTTCCGAGGCACGGAGAAAACTCGGTATGTTGAAATGGTCACCCATCCACGGACCGACCTCGTCAAGCGTTGCTTAACCTTAATGGTCGACCCGTGTGGCTGTTATTATTTAGCCACGAGCACCTATCAAAAAAAAAATACAATCTTACAGTGCCCTACTAAAAATCCCAGATAGTGTAAACAACTTTAAATCTTAACGATCTGATCTAAGCGATCATTTCCGAATAAACTTCATCCAAGTTGTTGCTAAACGAGTGCAATGTTAGATCAGTGATGGACCCTAATGTTCATAGTCTGTGTATCCATACCTATGTAAGTCCGGTAGCCTTTAGAATGTATACATTGCTAGTATAATGTACATGTACCTATGTTTGTATAATCGGCAGCTCCGCTACAATAGCTTATCGGGCGAACCTACAACGTTTTACGTCAGTGTTATACTACATTTATGCCGGTTTCTAATATACTTGTACAATGTTACGGTAAAAGCCCGAAATACGGTAAAACCTAAGATTTACCAAGTCTAACTGGTAAAAGTCCGAAATGATCTATAATAATTACTAATTTTGGACTTTCGCTAGCTATCACAGGGTAAATCTGAGTATTTACCTCAGAGAAAAAAGTTATGATTCGAACAGTCGACGTTATCGAAAAAAAAATCGTCGATGGCTACATTGGTGAAGCTAATGAGTTAGTCCTTAATTGTTTTCATCATTTCATATAATACAGTGTGTCATAGATATTACAATATTTACAAGTTTCTTCGATTATCACGGATCAGTTCGGAGTTTTACCAGTAAGACTAGGTAAAAAAAAAAAAAAAAAAATAATATATGCATAACATCACGCCTAGTCCCATATTATATGACTATCAGCCTAAAATTGACAATATGTAGGACTAAAAGCCTCTTTATATTAAAATACTACTATTAATAATTTATTCTAGACTCGCTTCTGCCAGCGGCTTCGCCCGCGTGAATGTCGAAAATTATCCCGGGATAAAATACGGGATACATATTCCCGGGATAAAATTCCAGTCCTATCTGCTATTCCAGACTATAATCTATCTCTGTGCCAAATTTCATCCAGATCCGTCCAGCCGTTTGAGCGTGAAGAAGTAACAAACATACACACTCACAGACTTTCGCCTTTAGTGTGATTTGCTAAAGACGTTTGTTGTATTAAATAATTTTAATTATTTAGCTTATAGGGCCGGTTCCCGAATTGTGTATTTGGAGGTAAGAACGTATCCAATGACAACGTATTTTAATGCCAAATTTGTAAAGGTCTTCAGGCAAAAGTGGGGTTTGAAAGATAATCAACTTATTAATTAATTAATTCAGAATTTAAAGCAGCAGCCGAATCAAATCGATACCGCCATTGCGATAGCATCTAATAAAATATCATGTTTCTATGTAAACAAGCCCATATAAATGTCCAACATTCAATAGTACAAACATATACAACATTCAGGTGTATTTATACATACTAAACCAACATTGTATGCCCAAGGTCATCGATACGCAGGTCATCGTACATTATATTCTGCCGCGTTCAAATTGAACCGTTATGTCTTCGCTCGAGGTAGAACATTCAGACATTCCAAGAATAATGCATTATAACTAAATAATTAAAAAAAACCAATGAGATTTTACAGAATTAAAAAAAAGTTTGATAGTAGACTACAGTAAATCACATTTGAATTTAGAACACAATGAACTTGTTATAGTGTTCGAAATTTAAAAGTGATATTTAGAAAAAAAAATATGTAAAACAATTCTGGTAGAAGCGAGTCGGCCACCACGTGTATCGGCCTGGTTGGTTGCGTTAAAATAAATATTAGTAGCGTATTTCGGAACGCAGCTTTTCACTGAGGCGAAGGTACGCGAGTGCGAGCGGGATAGCGCGAGATGAGATCACGGGAGCGAGCGAGATGACACGAGCTTATCCGATCGATAGCCGCAGCCGCAGAGTGCCGCGAGTGACGTCAGACGCCCGTCTCGTCATCTTTGACTCTGTTCATAGAATTGTCACTATATTTTTGTTCAGAATGAATGCCATTAACAGTTCGATATGAAAAAGAACTCTTGTATGGGTAATGTGCTTTTGTGCTACTGGTGAATAATAATTCTATGTACTTCACGGGCGACGTAAACATGTTAATCAGTGATTATGATCTCATATAAAGATATGAAAAAAAAAATAAGTGAATTCATGATATATTCAATATTACACGAAAAATTTCGTCATGAATTGGGAACAGCTCTATTTACTTAGTACTACCTCCCTTTCTAAGCAAAACTATAGTCACACAGTAACACATACTAAGCCATGCCTATTACTAACAGCAACTAACAACTTGCTAACGAAAGTGAATCGATGAAAATAACCCAACATAAATGAATTAACAGTCTGATGATTAATTTGTACGCTACGAACTCGTAGACCGTCTACGAGCTTTGAGCTACGGGCTACGGCGTAGCATTTCACTTTCATGCAGAAAATAGCGAATTAAACACGTTTTAGACTCAGTGGGTTATAGAAAATAGAATGTTTTTATCTATGGGGGTTTTATTATAATTATAGAGAGGGAAAGTTCTTCCATTACGTCATTTAGGTCATTCGTACGATAGTAGTTTAATAGTGCGACAAGGTCGTAAGCTTTCTTTTGTATTACGCGCCTCGGAAATTGGAAACATTACGAGTAGTCTTACAATTTAATAATTAGAGTGCATGCATTTAAATTGCGCTGTATTTTTTATGGTATACTAATCAGAATAAATTGTTGTACGGAAATTACTTAGTTAAGTTTTAATTCATGTTTCGAATGAAATGAAACATGTTGTAGATTGTGTGAGCAACGTTTTAAAAAACATTTTGTTGTCATAAGAGAGTATCTTACTATTTTTAACCGACTTACCAAAAAGGAGGAGGTTCTATGTTCGACATTACGTATGTTTTTTTTTTGTGTATGTTCACCGATATCTCCGTCAATTGTGGACCGATTTTGAAAACTCTTTTTTTGTTTGAGAGAGTATGTTCCGAAATTCGTCCCATTTTAATTTGGTGAAGGTTTGATGAAGAACTTCGGAGAAATACAACAGAACTCTTCAATAAATAACGGCAAATCTCTCGTGATTGTTGCAATCGCATATCTGTTCATTGTTTATACCATTTCATAACATAACATCACGCCAGTACGGTCTTAAGGGGTTTGCAGATCTCTTATTTCACTGGTCATGTTCATGATTCATGATATTCAGTTAATCTATTCTGGCGTTATAGGTTACAAAACAACTTGCCTATTAGGTAGGTTCAACTAAAAAGTGAAAAATAAAAAACTTTTTTGCAAAAAAAAAACTACCGACTTCCAAATAAAAAACTACAAAGTGAAAAATAACTTTATTTTTGGAAGTCGGTTTACTAATGTTATAAACGTGAAAGTTTCATTTTGATTTTGACACACACATCCATCATGTGTGAGTCAAAATCAAAATTTCTTTATAGAATTAAATTTTAAAAGAAATAATAATTTATTATACCGTCCATTTGGAATAGTAGCTTGTTATGGAGAAGAACGGACGAGAAACTCCAAACTTACTCTTTTAAAAAAGCGTTCTACAAGTATTTAGTTACATCATTATTATTGGAAAAATACATTAAGCGTAAAAGCGTTTAGAGTAAAAGACATAATTAAAAATACGATAAAAAGGTAATTAAAAACAGGCTGAGGCAGTTAAGTAATTACCAACCCCAACTGATGGCGCCCGTTCACGAACATGACACATGGATCGGCACCACTCAGCTCAACCATCATGCCATGCAACCACCATCATCGTGTGGATGTATGTTTGTTACTCAATCACGCTAGACCGGCTGAACAAATCTAGATGATACAGAGATAGATTATACTCTGGAATAGCACATAGGCTATCCCGGTATAATGTACCCTTGGGATAAGAAATCACTTATCACGCGGGTGATGCCGCTGGTAGAAGCTAGTTCACAATATTTTCTAAGTACATATACACCGTGGCATTTTGGTCGGCTTACGAAAGCAGTCCACTTCTTTTGCACGTGTATATGAACAACTTTAACCATGGAAGTCGTAGGAAATTGGATTTATATTATACTAGCTGTTCCTCGCGGCTTCGCTCCCGTGGACCACCCCATAGGACCCGTTATCGGGATTAAAAAATAGCCTATGTTACTCAGGAATAATGTAGCTTTCTATTGATGAAATAATGTTTTAAATCGGTTCAGCAGTTTCGGAGCCTATTCGGTACAAACAAATAAACAAACAAAAAAAATCTTTCCTCTTTGTAATATTAGTATAGACTACCATACAATAATTGAATTTATAATAATAATGGAAATTATATTACCATACAAAGTAGTTACTGGCTGATCAAAATTTGTATGGGCGATGTCGTATACATCGCCCATACAAATTTTGTATTTATTTATTACCTGAAAGTAGTGAAACTGATGCCTGAATAAAGCCAGGCTTTGTATTTACGTCAAATATATTTTACTAGAGAGTAATATTTTATTTACTACAGACAAATAAAATATATTTGAAGCACTTTTATTTGTAAAATATTTGTATAACTTTTTATTTCACACGAATCCAATCATTTCCAGCGCGTATTTATTTGAATCAAATAACTAGTACAAACTTCTCCGAAACGAATTATTTAAAAACCCAATGTTCACAGCTTCGAAGTGCAATTTATTAATAATTGTACTTCACTACAATTCCGCTGAAATTTCACAGACACATTTCATTTATTTTATTCGAATTTTATATACACAAATATGGGGAATATTCTGACCCAATTACAAAACGAGCATTCGCATTCGACAGTAAATATAACACATTCATGATACATTCTCATAATAGAGATTATACCATAAGTTTAATTTTTAAACGCGTCCGGACCGGACAGGCAGTAAACCTCTTAAAATACGCTAGAGGGCGCCCTCCACGCATTTTAATTGGTCCATGTTAATATTGTAGACGATGTTTTTCCGTAATTTTACTGGGTTCGGCGGTATTTTGGAGTGTGTGTAGGGTCCACGTGTAACCGTGTTTGTTTTGTTTTTGGGTAAATTTTGAGCTGAGCTTTTGTGATTAATATTTGGAATATTTTGTTTATACTAGGTATACATGAATGATGACAAAGATAATTATTAAACATGTCTTCATTCGATTTTATACTTCATCGATATAGCTTATAATGGTACGTATGTAATAACAGCCGCACGGGTCGATCATCAAGGTTAAGCAACGCTTGACGAGGTCGGTCCGTGGATGGGTGACCATTCCAACATACCGAGTTTCCTCCGTGCCTCGCAAAGCACGTTAAGCCGTTGGTCCCGGCTGTTATTTGAAGATCTTTGACAGTCGTTACGGGTAGTCAGAAGCTTGAGATCTGACACCAGTCTTGCCAAGGGGTACCGTGTTACCCAGTTACTGGGTTGTGGAGGTCAGATAGGCAGTCGCTCCATGTAAAACACTGGCACTTAGCTGAATCCGGTAAGACTGGAAGCCGTCCCCAATATAGTTGGGAAAAGGCTAGGCAGATGATGATGGTACGTATTCTTTTCGCAATAATAAATATATTGTGCCACAGTTTACGTTTACAAGCCAACCCATAGCTATTCGAAATTTCGAGAAAGTTAAAACTATTAGGGCCGTACTGTAACGTGATATAGCTAGCTGAAGATGTGAAAAACGGATTGTGCTCTTTGATCTGTATAGCCTCCTCCTTCTCTCACAATGGAACCGTGATAGTTTTGATACGACTGATTATGGCACCTGAAATGTGACCTGACATGAAGCGATATAAAATATGTCACACCTAACTGCCCAAAGATTTACTACATGATCATCGTACGTAAAGCTTAAATAAATATTTGGCCGAGATTGACAAACTTTACTTTGCCAGCGCATAATGGCATAGCAAATCATATCAAATCAAAATATTTTATTTAAAAGAAAAGATGTTGTTGCACATTCGCAAGTGACTGTAGGTCTCTATGGAGAAGCATGTGCAACAAACTCCACGGATACTCATTTTCATCAGTTTTGATTACAAGTATTTGGTTATATCATTGTTTGTTAGAAAACTTCATATATATTAGATGTAAAAATACATGCACGTAAAAGTGTCTAGAGTAAAACCATTAATTCAAAAATACATTAAGTAATTAAAAACCAGGCCGATGACCAATCCCAATTAATGGCGCCCGTTCACGAACAAGACGCATGGATTGGCACCACTCAGCTCAACCATGCATGCATAGCTTATAACGGATAAGCATATCAACCTATATTGTTCCCACTGCTGGGATAGACCTCTATATGTGAGAGGGAATTTATCTGAGTAAATAATGGAGTTCAATATCTCAAATCGTTTAAAAATTCAATTTAACAGCTTCGAAGTAAAATTTATTAATCGTACTTCAATATATTATGCCCACTGAAAATTCACCTACGTACATAATTTATTTTACTAAAGTTGTATCGATACAAATATGGCAAACATCTGTAATATTTACCAATTGGCCATTCTAAATTGACTTGTCTGCTGTGGGTTAAAATCCCCACTTCATTTTGCACTTGCAGTTTGACAGTTGTGCGACAGTGTCAGGAATAATGCTTAGCCAAAGTACATGCTAAGTAAAGTCAAACAATATCGGCCTAGCTCGATATCACTAACATTAGCAGGCACTTAAATGATGCATTAACAGAATCACTTTGTTGGATTATGTATCAAAGCTAGGCTCAGCGCCAAGAGTTGAAAATCCGAAAGTGCAATAATATTGCAGATCGTTTTGGTGACTGGTAGTGTTAGTGAAAACGGCATTCGTTATGCGTTTTGACACAACAAAGTCTGTTTGTGTTTCAATCAGGCTTAAACAGCTTAATACAATTTTGCACGAAGTTTATTAACATTTAGGTTAATTTGCATCCCGGTATAATGTTCCCCTGGGATAATAAAATATTTTTCACACGGGTAAAACTAGAACTACTCATACAACTTTGTACGGCTCCGAGCCGAACTTATCTTCGAGTTCTAAGAATGATAGCAATGAAACGGAAAATAAAACTCAGAGAAAAAGGAAACGAGGTGATGATGCTGAGCTGCAACGCCTCGAAAATATGATGCTTGATATGAAGTCAATGCTATCGGATTTTGTATCAAAGCAAGCGCAACAAAATATTAAAATGGACTCGCTACATTCGGCTCTTGAGGACATCAGGGCGCAAAATAGCGTGATCAGTAGGCAAAACGCAGAAATCTGTATCCAGAACGATAAAATTCAAGAAACAATACAATTTCTATCTAATAAATACGATGACGCTATATCGGAGATAAACCACCTCCAGATCGAATGTAATACTAACCAAAAGGTAATAAAAATGCTTGAGCTCAAGGTGGACTATCTGGAGAGAAGCATGAAAGCAGCTACAATCGAAATAAGAAATATCCCAACCTCTAGTTCTGAAACCAGGGAATCCCTTACTGGATTAGTCCAAAAACTGGGTACTGTCATCAATCAACCTGTTCCAGTATCACAAGTCAAAAATATATTTCGGCTGAGAGGCAAAAAAGAGACAGTGGGTACTGTCATTGTAGAATTTACATCCCCAACAATAAAAGAACAATTCATCCGATCTACTAAAATCTACAATAAACTAAATGTTGAAAACCGTCTTAGCACCACCCACCTGCAAGCTGAAGTACCAAGGAAGCCAATATATATATCTGAAGCGCTAACTACTACAGCAAAACGCCTCCATTACCTGGCAAGGGAGTTCATAAAAAGCAGTGCGTTCGAGCAGTGCTGGGTTGCAAACGGCAAAATCTACGTTCGCGAAAAAGAAGGAATGCCCAGTAGGCTGATTAAATCCGAGGAAGACCTGGCAAAACTACGCAACCAGAAGTGACTGGGACCCCTCTTACCACAGTATACCATATTGTTTAAAAATGTTTTGTCCCACCAATTATTAAGCAACACAAAATTATGTAAAACTATCTCTAACCCACTCTTAAACAAATACAATACCTCCTCTAACCCAATTTACTCTACACGTACAAAAACTTTCTCTTTTACATTGCAACACCAACACTCGTTAATCACACACACATTGTTACTCAATTCACTACCTTTCTCATTATTCAGTTACGCATATCCATATATTTCTGGAACCGATCCAATTTACTACCTTATCAAATACATTAGTACAAACATATACACTACAGGAATATACACAGCATTACTCTTTCCTTGCGTCTTGATTCTCTACTACAGCACCGATACTAATGGCAAAACCAGGCAGACTATTTTTACCCTTTCCATACACAGCAGTACACAAAAAATGCACTTATTGATACGTAATAAACAAAATTCGATAACACCCAAAATAACGTAAATAATATAGACTCTGTTTCTGTGTCGGACTCATCTACCTGTGATTTAGACAATTGCATCCCACCCAACGTTAATCCTAATCACTCGCTCAAAATTTTGAACCAGAATATTAGAAGTATAGCAAAAAATATAACAGGATTTCACACCATACTCGCCAGAACAAAAAGCGAGTGGGACATTATAACGCTGACTGAATGTTGGCTTCCTAGTACACACTGTATTCCAGACATACAAGACTACAATTATTTCAAAACTGCGAACAACTTCACTCAAAACGAGGGTGTAGTCGTTTATGTTAATAAAAGAATTACAGTTTCAGTGGAAGAACCCTCAATCTTGGAAGCCAACAGTCTACTAATAAAAATCGACTCCAACACCATCCTTATAGCAATATATCGTCCGCCTGGTTATAAAGATATTAATAAATTTCTAAACTCACTAAATGTGCTTCTGTCAAAAATCACACATTGTAAAAATATAATTATCACCGGTGACATAAATATAAATATTCACGAACAATGTCTTGATTCTGCTTCACAGAACTACCTAAATCTATTAGCCTCGCATGGACTACTGCCTGCCCATTCACTGCCTACGCGTCTCCAAGCTTGCCTTGATCATGTTATTTTAAAATCCACTCTGCCAGCTTTCACTTATGTGGCTCACTCGGCACTAACCGATCACGAAAGTGTCCTGTTTTTCCTAGTGACGAAAATCCCAAAACCTACTATAAAACAAACAGCCACCCGTATTAACCATGATCGGCTTGACGCAGAGATAAAACAACTTAACTTTGATCAAGTGTATTGCACGCAAAATCCTCATGAGGCAGCAGAGCGTATGATCAATTTAATTACACAGGCAATTGAGTCAAGCTCCAAAACCATCAAAATACCTAACCGGAAAAAAATTATAAAACCATGGCTCACTCCGGGCCTTCTACGATGTGTTCGACATAGAGATAATCTACACAAACAGTTCAAAAAGTCACCTGATAAAGCGATTTTAAAAATATCCTTTATTAGATATAGAAACTACTGCAACAAGCTTTTGAAAAACATGAAAAAAGACTATGAGAGAAACGAAATAAGCGATGCTGGTAGTAACACCAAAAAACTCTGGGAAGCAATAAACACAATCACAAACAGAATCAAAAAGAAGGACAACACATCAGATTTATTAAAGTCATGTGCTACTCCTCAAGAGTCTGTTAACATAGCCAATAAATTCTTCGCAGAAATCGGTAAAAATCTCGCGGAAAAGATATCCAATAGATCATCTATTAAAGCGCATAATACCGTTAATCAGAGGGCAGCACAATCTATGGTTCTTTCACCCACTGATGATGATGAAGTCACCAAACTGATAATGTCCCTACGTAGCGAAACTGCTGCGGGGTGGGACAAAATATCAAGCGGTCTCTTAAAAAAACACATAGACACTGTTGTACCACCCCTCACGTATATCTGCAACCTTGCGCTTTCATCTGGGCAATTTCCCAAATCTTTTAAAAAAGCCATAATACACCCAATCTTTAAGGGTGGGGACAGGGGCCGTGTCAACAACTATAGACCTATAGCAGTACTTCCTACTCTATCCAAAATACTAGAGCGGATCATGAACAATAGGCTCATAGATTACTTGGAGAAATTTAACATACTCTCTCCCTCACAATATGGATTCAGGGCGGGCAAATCCACGGCCGATGCAGTTCACGAACTAACCAATTATGTCATCACAAACTTGGATGATGGACAGAAGGTTTTGGGCATTTTCCTGGATCTTGCCAAAGCGTTTGACACGGTGTCTGTCCCTACTCTGATTCGTAAGATGGAAAACATAGGAATCAGGGATGTTCAGCTCAAACTCTTTGAGGATTACCTGAGTGAGCGTACCCAGTGCGTTAAAATAGTCGATACAATCAGTGACGAACGCACTGTCTCCTACGGCGTGCCACAGGGCAGCGTAATCGCCCCGACACTCTTCCTTATATACATTAACGAGCTGGGTATGCTCACTCTTCCCAAGGGTAAAATTATAACCTTCGCGGATGATACTGCCCTACTGTTCAGCGCTAGTACATGGCACGACGTATACACAGAAGCACAGTCGGGTTTCGAAGTCGTGACGGAGTGGTTGCGTAATAATGTGCTCACACTAAACGCTGAAAAAACCGTGTGCATGCCCTTCTTTTTGAAAAACAATGCGTCAACGACACACATGAACTCGCTGTATACCATAGTGGCCCACACATGTTCCACACAAAATACAAATAATTGTACCTGCACCACCCGCATTCAGAAAACAGACAGTGCAAAGTACCTAGGGGTAATAATAGATAGCACCCTAAGCTTCAAAAAGCATATCAATACCCTCAGTAATAGGTTACGTAAACTTATATACGTCTTCAAGACCCTAAGACATGTGGCAGACGAGAAGCTAAGGAAATCGGTTTACTTGGCTCTCGCCCAGTCCCTACTTACCTACTGCATAACTTCCTGGGGTGGTGCTGCAAAAAATACTATGTTAGAGCTTGAACGAGCGCAGAGAGCCATTCTGAAAGTATCCCTATTCCGACCTTTCCGATATCCAACGGTTGTGTTATATAGAGAAGCAAAGGTGTTAACGGCTCGCCAGCAATTCATACTGCAAACGGTTTTAAAACAACATGGCCTCACTACCTTCAGCCACTCACTCTCACACAGAAGAAGACGATTCGATCCCATAGTCCGCCATCATATCCGGCTCTCAACTACTTCCTCTCATCGCTTCTTTTGCTACCTTGGTTGCTTTCTTTATAACAAAATAAATAGGATACTCCCAATTTATAACCTCACCAAAACCAAATGCAAAATTAAACTAAGTAATTGGCTCCGCAAGTTAAATTATGAAGAAACAGGAAAACTACTTGCTGTCCCAAAATAGCCATTTAATACATACTATCCCCCCCTCCCCACACACACACTACCCCCACATATTCACCCACATATACACCGTACTCATTCACATCTACTAAACATATCTACTAACACCAAGCACTAATAATTGATACCATTTCCCTTTTCTATTTGATTGTATTCTAAACTTGAAAGCCTATACTTTTAGAAATTCTTGCCGCACCTATTATTGTACACCAAATTAAAATGTAAGCATTACCCACGGGATGGAGGCCTGGTGTCCTGAAATACAGACATTTCGTCTAGTTTAGGCACCAGTCTCCCACAGTATAATTATTGCTGTTATTAAGAAGAAAGAAAGAAAGAAAGAAAAAGTGTTTATTCGCCACAAAAACGACATACAAAATTTTTGACATCTTAAATTAAACCCTACGTACGTACCTACCGTTATTACGTACCTACTTTGTAATAATACCTTTCAAATGTACCTATATTGTGGTGAGAAATAAATCATTATCTTATCTTATCTTATCTAACTTCAGTTCCTAGATTTAGCAAACCTAAACGGATGGACTTCGCACATTTAGGGATCTGTACCAACTCGCAAAAATAAGTTGGTTTTAATGGAAAACACTTGGGAATATTAATATATTGGTATTTGATAGTAAAATATCATCATCATAATCAGCCTTTTTAATGTTCCCACTTCTGGAATAGGCCTCGTCTCTGTGAGAGGGAATGGGCCGTAATCCACCACGCGGGCCCAGTGCGGGTCGGAGGATGTCACATGTATTCTAATTTTTGGTTCTAGGACATGCCGGTTTCTTCACGAGGTTTTTCCTTACCATTTTGAGAGCAGTGGTGATAAAATAATTTATACAAAGTAAAGTACCTGCCTGGGTTTACGTCACGATCTACAACTTATAAGTCACGGCTTATACCACTAGGCCACCACTACACTCCAATCACCGAGTAAAATATACGTAATATAAACCATCATCATATCATCTGCCTAGCCTTTTCCCAACTATATTGGGATCGGCTTCCAGTCTTACCGAATTCAGCTAAGTACCAGTGTTTTACATGAAGCGACTGCCTATCTGACCTCCACAACCCAGTAACTGGGTAACACGGTACCCTTGGCAAGACTGGTGTCAGATCTCAAGCTTCTGACTACCCGTAACGACTGTCAAAGATCTTCAAATAACAACGGCTTAACGTGCTTTCCGAGGCACGGAGGAAACTCTGTATGTTGAAATGGTCACCCATCCACGGACCGACCTCGTCAAGCGTTGCTTAACCTTGATGATCGACCCGTGCGGCTGTTATTATTTAGCCACGAGCTCCTCATACGTAATAATACACATTATCACCAAATTTGAAGTTCATAAGTCGATGGGAAGTTAGAAAATTAATCGGAACAACATTTTTTTAAATAACTTGACTTTGGTACCTTCTTATTCCTTTGTTTTCCATTTTTTTTTCACCGCCTTTACTTGTATGGGAGCCCCCTTAAAAGATTTAAAAATATTTTTCTACAATTTTTATGTCTTTGGGTCAACAATATACTTATACTGTGAAAATTTTAAGAATGTAGCTCCAACCGTTTTGCTGTCAATCCCGTGTGACAGACGACGTACAGATACGTGAGTGACATCAATAGGCCTCCGTTTGGACTCTTCGAGTGCGGAACCGTAAAAGGTGCCAAGGCATTTTAAATTGTAAATTTTTATATACTTTTCAACACACTTGCTCATAAAGTGGCTCTAAATTCACAGCAATAAGGCAGATAATGATACCTATTATCAAACTGTGACTTTTTCATTGCTATTATTCACTAGTGAGTTAAAGAGTTTTTTTTAAATTTATTGGTTGAGTTGCTTTGTTCTTAAAAAAGTATCGATACAAAAAAGATCGTCCTCAATAGTACAAATAAATTAATGTACATATTTCTTGCTCATTTCATGCAACTTCGTATTTAAATAGATAATTTCAACTTGTACGTGTTTAATAAATAAAACTTTCACTCAAATATAAATTTTATTTGCTCTGTAATTAAGAAAAATTGAAATTCCCTATTTTGTACGTGGCTAAAACACTATCCACGAAAAGCCAAAAAAAATAAAAATCATTCTTTTAGTCTATGGCCGATCGCCATTGTTAAATGCGCGCGCATAGGAAAACTGATTAATTTTGCCCGCCATTGCGAAAACATTTTCACAACTCGTTTTTACTATTGAAAATGATTTTATAGTATTATTTTCTTCACAAGTGTGTTGAAAAACGTCGTATGATACACGTGTGTATTGATGATTACCGTCCTCGGCTCTCTTAAGACCCTCACCTACGGCTCGGGTCACAATGGCGCCTCAGCGGTAACCACCAACATTGCACATCTTGTACCATAATGTACTATTATTTTACTCTGTGTTTGTTGCTGTTGTGTCTGTGTCGAATAAATTATTTTTTGTTCTTTTTCTATTCTCAAGTTAAGCAGTCAACTCTGCCTTACGGTGCGTGTCAACCAGGTTTCAGAAACCTTCTCAGGATAGGGGAGGTTTAAATGAGTTCGGTTTATACAATGATTTCCTCGTTGTATCGAATAAAAATGTGAAGTACACGCAATCGCATGACGGAAGGCTACCCCGATATTTGGGCATTAAAAATATCGGATAACGAGGGTAGTTCAGTGTTTTGTCAGGTGTAAAGTGAATTAGGAAAATGTTGGTAAAATTTTAACTTTAATATAATTTGAGGTAAGTTTTTGGTGTTAATTTTCGTGGTGTATTAAATTGAAATGTTAGGTGTTAACGCTGGCCAGTATTTTTATATTGACCACAAGCCGTATGCCCGATAAGAATTTCCAACGGAAAAAAAATCTTAGTCTAATAAACGCATGTATCTAAGTCGAAGAGCATGAATTTTCAAAAATACTGCTGGTTTATGATTTGTCTGTCTGCAAAAGAATTTGATACATTTTTTATTGACCCTTGATGAGTTTTGACTATCACTATTCGACGCCTAAATTGATGCCTAAACAAGAATGCACTGTCGGATTATCAACACTCGACTCAGCACCGAAAGTTGAAATTCAAACAGTGTAATAATATTTAGGTATTCACTTACATGTTACCTACTGTGTGTCACATAGTATCCCTGACAGTATATTTTGCAAGTTATTTAATTAATAAATGCAATTAGCACTAAATGCTTGATAGGATATAATAGTGCACATCATATTTTATAGAACAATCCCACGGGTCGTTATTACCGTCGCATAAAAGTCACATTACAGAATTATACTGTTGTTAACTGTTAAATTACAAACGCTGTAAACTGGTATTCTTTTTTAAACGACTCAAAACAAAATAAGGGCCAGCCGATAAGTTGCAAAATAAATAAAATAATTTTTGTTTTCGTATCACAGCAATGTGTCTAAGCTATGATATGGATTGTTTTAAGTATCAGCAATGTGACTAATGTTAGATGATATAAAGTGGTTAGGTCGTTACTCATAACTTTTCATTCATCGGGTTATTTTAAATTGACGCATAATTTTGCAAAGTTTAACCAGTGTTTAGCCTAATTTTAAAGCAAACAGTTTATAACGTTTTTTTTCATCGGATGATGGCACGTGTTAGATGACATATAGACGCAAATTTTGCCAATTGGGCTGTCACCTTGATCTAGGAGGGACTCATTCAACGTGCAGTAAGATTAATAGTGAGATATTCGCAACGAGCGGTTCAAAATGTTTGGCATCGGTAGCAAGAGATGATTAATGTCACCAGACGTCGTAGCTCAGGAAGAGTTTGAGTTACTTCAGCTCAAGAAGACCGGTACATTCGTTTAACCGCACGAAAACAGCGATTTTACCGCACTATCCATACAAACTGCATTACGCCGAGCTACAGGCACTCGTGTGAGCGACCAGACCATTCAGAATTGACTCCATGAAGACATACTCAAGAAGGCGCTTAGACCATCTACAGTTAACTGCTGCACATCGTGCAATAATTTAAAGTTCACTAGAGATCACTTCAATGGTGCCAAGACATTTCAAATTGTAAATTTTTATATACTTTATTTTACTCTGACTTTGTTGCTGTTGTGTCTCTGTCGAATAAATTATTTCCTATACTTTTTCTATTCTCAAGTAGTCAACTCTGCCTTACAGTGCGTGTCAACCAGGTTTCAGAAACCTTCTCAGGATAGGGGAGGTTTAAATGAGTTCGGTTTATACAATGATTTCCTCGTTGTATCGAATAAAAATGTGAAGTACACGCAATCGCATGACGGAAGGCTACCCCGATATTTGGGCATTAAAAATATCGGATAACGAGGGTAGTTCAGTGTTTTGTCAGGTGTAAAGTGAATTAGGAAAATGTTGGTAAAATTTTAACTTTAATATAATTTGAGGTAAGTTTTTGGTGTTAATTTTCGTGGTGTATTAAATTGAAATGTTAGGTGTTAACGCTGGCCAGTATTTTTATATTGACCACAAGCCGTGTGCCCGATAAGAATTTCCAACGGAAAAAAAAAATCTTTTTCTAATAAACGCATGTATCTGAGTCCAAGAGCATGAATTTTCAAATAAAGTTCTGGTTTATGATTTGTCTGTCAGCAAAAGAATTTGATACATTTTTATTGACAGCTACCCTTGATGCTCGTTTTCACTATCACTATTCGACGCCTAAATTGAAGCCTAAACAAGAATGCACTGTCGGATTATCAACACTCGACTCAGCACCGAAAGTTGAAATTCGAACAGTGCTATAATATTTAGGTATTCACTTACATGTTACCTACTGTGTGTCACATAGTATCCCTGACAGTATATTTTGCAAGTTATTTAATTAATAAATGCAATTAGCACTAAACGCTTGATAGGATATAATAGTGCACATTATCATATTTTATAGAACAATCCCACGGGTCGTTATTACCGTCGCATAAAAGTCACATTACAGAATTATACTGTTGTTAACTGTTAAATTACAAACGCTGTAAACTGGTATTCTTTTTTAAACGACTCAAAACAAAATAAGGGCCAGCCGATAAGTTGCAAAACAAATAAAAAATATATATATTCATAGCAATGAGATACATTGCTATGAATATATAAGCTATGTTATTTATTTATTTATCAATTATGGACGACTTACAGCTAAAACAAACAGAATAACAAATAGTACGTGAGACTGAAAGCCAATTAAAAGTCATCACACACTATGGATTGTTTTAAGTATCAGCACAGATAATATAATACTAGCAAACAGATGCCTCATCCCATACAAAGAAACCGTGCCGACGTAACTAGCGTTTTTCATCTGATCATACCGATTATTTTATGTAAATCGATCGCGTTCGGTTCCGTTCCACGGCCATAGATAGATCACCATCTATATCCGTGGAACGATCGATGTAAAAAAAAAAACAGTATAATCAGTACAGTACGTCAGCATGGTTTTCTTCTATGGGATGAGACACCACTCGTATCAGTAATGTTACTAATGTCAAATAATATCAAGTGGTCATAACATTTCATTTATCGGGTTATTTAAAATTGACTCATAATTTTGCAACTTTTAACCAGTTTTCTCCTAATTTTAGTTCGAGCAGTTTACAGTTTTTTTGATCGAATAATGGCACGCGTTAGGAGACATGTGAACGGACAAATTTAGCCACTTGGGCTGTCACCTTGATCCAGGAAGGATCAACGCGTAGTAAGTTTTATAGTGAGATATTCGCGACAAGCGGTTCAAAATGTTTGGAATCGGTAGCAGGAGATAGGTAATGTCCCCAGACGTCGTAACTCAGGAAGAGTTTGAGTTACTTCAGCTCAGGAAGACCGGTACATTCGTTTAACCGCACAAAAACAGCGATTTTTCACCGCACTATCCATACAAACTGCATTACGCCGAGCTACAGGTTACTCGTGTGAGCGACCAGACCATTCAGAATCGACTCCATGACGACGCACATCGTGCAATAATTTAAAGTTCACTAGAGATCACTTCAATTGGACTGTCCAAGATTGGGCTGCAGTGCTTTTTACCGATGAGTGCAAGATTAAATTTTCGAATGTCGATCGATGTGTTAGAGTATGGAGAATTTCTGGCGAACGCAATTCTTAACGAGGGTACTGTATTGACCCAAAATTACGTTGACAATGTGGTACATCTCCACACACTATTCCATTTGCACAGATAGCAGGTCCGGGTTTCATCTCGATGCAGGATAATATTCGATCGCATACAGCGCGACTAACAATGCAAACATTAGTTGACACTGGAATTGAAATGTTGTAGTGGCCAGCTAGGATATGGTCTGAATCCCATCGGAGATTTGTGGGATCAGTACAGCAACACACATTCACATACACACACACATTTACATTTATTAAGATTCTCATCAACAAGTAGCAGGACCTCATAAATGCTCTAAAATCATGTTTTAAGATGATTTTTGAAGAAAGTACGTATGCGGTTTTTAATCGAGAGCTTGCCTTCTCGAATATCCTAGTAAACTTGAAAACGTTGTTCTTAAAAAAAACTTTGAATATTTATTTGTCATATTTTTTTTTATACGAAATGATTGAAAATTAAACATATTTTGGTTATATTTTATCTTAAACTACCTACTTTAATTAATTTCTGGCAGTGTCATTAGTATGATTTGGATAATATTGAATAAATTGATAAATTTCAAGTGTTATTTTCTTTTGAGTAGTATATGATCTAGCTTTTAATTACATACGAGTATTTATTTACGTATTTCCTGGTATCAAGCGCTACATTCGTGTTAAAATGTTCACATGATAAATAATATATTAAAGTACGATTAAAAATACATATCTAGATGCTTGCTCAATGTCACCATTGACTGACAGGGCTGCCCGCGTGTTTTTCTGATACCATAATTTGGTAATACATAGGTCACAGGTATATCGAAGCGAACCCGCCACGCAGTCGGCTATCTTCGGGAGAGGTCGTGTACATGAAACATTAAAAATGTCGTGTGTTGTCGTTGATGAACGCGTATAACCCGTGCGAGTTAAGTAGGCACCTAGCGCGTTACAAGTGGTGTTCCAGCAAGGTATCTATTTCATTCGTTCGGGTTGTATTTTTCCATTTGCACGTCCAAATTGTCCTAGGCGACATTTTTAACCATGGCGGCACTGACCGGTTTGTCCCACTATTTCTCGTATTTTTAAGATTTGGAGCATTACCTGACATTTAACACAAAGGAAATAGCAAGCGTTCGGGGACGTGCAATTGGATAAAGCGAACGTACGGACGGTCATATCTTTTAGCTTAACTTTGAACAAACATACATGCATAAAAACACGACATTTTCTATTGGGATTGCTACGATTCATACATACTCCATTTGGTTGGTTCACATTCATATATCAACATCAAGTCATGGTTCAAATTTCATAACCATTGAACTGCACAATATCAGAATTCAAAATGTTTTTTGGTAATACGGATTTCGCAAATGGCATCCAGCATCAGCAAAGATCAACGTCTATAAGAATAAAGCCTGTGGTCGGGAGTCTATGTGTTTGAAAACATGACTAGAAACGCCACTGCTATTCAATTCATGTTTTTTTTAATTTGCTTAGTAAAATACCTATTATCAATTGTAATAATAGAAAGCTAATATGATATAATTAACACGCTTTTATTAGCTTGGTATGTATGTATCTATGTATCTATGTATCAATGTAACGGAATCTTTGAACGTGATTTTCACCCACTTCAAAACGTTGGATTGATTTGAAACTTTGCACACTTATCAAGGACCGATGACAATGCAATAATTTTAACAGTTTGTCCCATTATCCTTACCAATAAAGCGTGTTTTTTAGTTTTTAGAACTACAATTTATTTTTAAAATATGTTTTTTAGCCACGAATATGTAAAGCTGTAAAGTTGATAGTTACGTCCGACACAGACCCTGCACTTAAAATCTGTCCACCCGCACCGTGGAACACAACACACTGATGAAAACGGTGTTTTCGCGAGAGGGACGGAAATATTTGTTTAAAATTGTTATAATGTTAGTATTTTAATTTTGTATATTTATCGGAAAATTTGTTTATTTTTCTTTTCATGTATACGTTGTCTCAGCTCTGACAAGCTGTCAACTTTCACGGGCAATCAATTTCTGAATGAATTATTAGAAATTTATTGCATAAACTCTCAGTGGCATTTACTAAGAGGCTTGATTTGTATGGAAAGTTTTGGCAATGCCGTCTATACCAGTGTCCACGGAGGCGTGTTGGTGTTCTGAAACATCCTATTTACCCTATTGACAATGATATTGAATAGCCTAGGGATATAACGATTTTAGGACACACTGTTGTCAGATACCGTGAACTTGTGTTCATGATAAGTAAATTTTATGTAGTCTAGAATTTGGAAAATGTATCGCTGCTATCTAAAACTAACTGTTATGTGTCAGAACACGCCATCAGGTGATTATGTACGGTTTTAAAGTTGAAGTAAATTTATGTCCGAAAACTACAACACAAACAAACAAACACACTATTGTGTTGCTGGTTAACTCTACAGCAAATAAGCCACAGAAGCTTTTAACAAATAAGGGTCTTGGATTTTAATAAAATTAAACAATAGTTTAAGTACATAGAAGCAGTAAACTAGTACTACCTTTATTGCACCGACTATTTTTGGGAACGAGTATATCAGCAAAATATGATATACCACGTTTACTGTTCATTCAAATCACAATTCTGTATCTGTACCTAAAGTTTAGAGAACATTAAAATTTACGAGTATACGCTAGCACACCACAAAATTTGAAGAACAGGTATTCAACGGAACGGATTTTACCCGCGTAAAAATGGCGAAATCAACGTTTCGTATTCCCCTTTTTGTATCCTACAAAACAGGACCGATTTTCGCCATTTTTTCGACATGATAGGAATATAAAAATATTTACTTTTGTTTTATTTTCCAGGAATACAGGGGTATGCCTTAGTAACTATGGGCTAAATGCCGTCCCGGGAGCAGCTTAACTGCATTCGCAGCAAAGTGAAGTACTTATTAAAACGATGATGTTTTATGTAACCCACTGAAAAATTAATTTGGCACCACCATAGACTTCCTTTCCAACATCTCACTAATAAAAATTGCTCGAAAAAAAAGCAATTGTCAAACAAAAAAGGTTTCCCCTATGCAAACCAAACGATTTTCCAAAAACAATTGACCATCACTTACCATACCTACGCCAGACTAGATAGCAAAACTTTATTGCTCTAATTGATAGATTGACGTAGGAATGACGTCACGACGCGTGTCCACGTCATCGGTGGAACAATAAAAAGTATGGCGGTTTTATGTCGTTATAAAATCAATTAATACTGTGGTTATTGTTGGGAGTTGTTATGGAAGTTTTGTGTAACTATTTCATGGTGAGCTGTATGTCAGACAGCTTTTTTTAAATTAGTAAACTTAATATGGCTGCATTTTGGTCTACTGCTAGTCCTGGGGCCGATTTCCTTGGTTGAGTAAACTATTTTAGGAAGTCTGGATCTATGCCAAGTTAATTGCAATATGCTCTTATTTACAAGGGACTTAAACATACATTGGCAAAACGTGGTGAACTAAACCCTTGTGCACCTTCGAGAAATACAGTCATAATGATATGATATAATATGAGGCAGAATCGAAGGTATCTTCGCACGGAGGCACTAACGAAGATTTTTTTCACTGCTTTTTCTTTAAGAAAATCCTTCCTGACAATTACAAACACAACAGAAAAATAATAAGCTAAAAAGCAGTTCTAAAAAAAAGGTGATGCAATTTCTTCGGCAACTGATTTTTAGGGTTCCGTACCCAAAGGGTAAAAACGGGACCCTATTACTAAGACGCCGCGATCCGTCTGTTTGTATGTCTGTCTGTCTGTCACAAGGCTGTCTCATGAACCGCGATAGCTAGACAGTTGAAATTTTAAAAGATCATGTCATTCTGTTGCCGCTATAACAACAAATACTAAAAACAGAATAAAATGAATATTTAATTGGGACTCCCATACAACAAACGTGATTTTTTTGCCGTTTTTAGCGATAATGGTACGAAACCCTTCGTGCGCGGTTCCGACTTGTACTTGGCTGGTATTTTTATTTATATAGATAGATGAGCCCAATCTTGACCTCAATCTCACTTAATGAAAAGCGACTAATTTTGCAAATGTCAATCTAACTGCCAATCATGTTAAAAACAGCTATATCGAACCAAGATCTATGGTCTAGACTTGCAAAGGTACATATACAAGACCCATGTTCAGCCATAGACGTCATAAGACTATTATGCAAATACGTGTATGCGACATCGATCCATCTACGTATAACTTTACTCTGTTCCAATACGAACTACGAACCGTTAGTATGCATACGAATAGTAAACTAGTTACTAGTTAAAATAAAAGTTAATATAAAATGTATTGATATTTAATAAACACTTATGTGAATAATTCCTATTAAAAATCCGCAATAGAATTTACTTCAGTTATATATTTTTTTGACTAGTTAAAATGCAGCATATTGACACACATTGCAGTGAAAACCTTGTTAAGCGCAAATTCAATGTATTTGAAAAAAAAATTGCGAAAACATATTATAATAATTATAAATAAAAAGAAGAACCTTACAATTAATGCATTTTTTGTCACTCATCATCTGCCTAGCCTTTTCCCATCTATATTGGGGTCGGCTTCCAGTCTTACCGGATTCAGCTAAGTACCAGTGTTTTACATGGAGCGACTGCCTATCTTACCTCCATAACCCAGTAACTGGGTAACACGGTACCCCTTGGCAAGACTGGTGTCAAATCTCAAGCTTCTGACTACCCGTAACGACTGTCAAAGATCTTCAAATGACAGCCAGGACCAACGGTTTAACGTGTTTTCCGAGGCACGGAGGAAACTCGGTATATTGAAATGGTCACCCATCCACAGACCGACCTCGTCAAGCGTTGCTTAACCTTGATGATCGACCCGTGCGGCTTTTGTTACTAAAAAGCTTTATACATTCTACGTGGGTACTAAAATTACAACTACAACTGTTTTGATAAGTTTATCAGTTTTGTGAAGGAAAAACACAGCCTTATCTCAATCGTTATCTTTAGTCATATTAGTAGCTACAATATTTACAAAAACACAACGTAAAAAAGCGTGTACTGACTGGACAGGTCCACTCAAATCTTTGTCGTTATTTCCTTATAAGACCACTCAGACAATAATTTACATAGTCCTCATTTAATCGACGTGACCAAGAAAATATTGGGACCTGTCTTTGTTTCAGATAGACCTCTCAAAGTACTTTTTCACGAGTTAAAGTATTTTTCAAACCAGTTTACAGAAATAAATATTATCTATCATTGGAATAGTACATTGTGATACAAGGGTGGGAAGTAGGTTATTGCAAACGAGCTGTCATTAACAAGCCCGAGCCGAAGGCGAGGGTTTTTAATGACACGAGTTTGCAATAACCTACACACCCGTGTATCACACGACGTTTTTCAATACAGTTGTGAGAAACAGTAAAAACAAATCAAAGAATTCGATTTTTTTATTCACAAAAAATAAAATTTTCAATATGGCGCGCTTTTGCAACTGGACATATTGTTTTACAAAGAAAACAGCCTATACAGCCTATTCGATTTTTGACAAACGTTGATGTGAAAATAATTAACTTAAAACTGGTAATTAAATATATTAAACAACTATTTAAAAAAAAATGTGAATTCAATGCTAAAACGTACGGAATTATTAATTTTGCCTCGTATAAAATCGTATCCCATTTTATTCTATGTATGAAAACTCCTTGCTACTAAACTTTTTTAAATTGACTTATAAATTTATAATAATGGCGCGTTTTTGCAACTGGACATATTTTTTTCAACGAAAACAGCCTATACAGCCTATTCGATTTTTGACAAACGTTGATGTGAAAATAATTAACTTAAAACTGGTAATTAAATATATTAAACAACTATTTAAAAAAAAAATGAGAATTCAATGCTAAAACGTACGGAATCATTCATTTTTCCTCGTAGAAAATCTATCCCATTTTATTCTATGTTTGAAAACTCCTTGCTACTAAACTTTTTTAAATTGACTTATAAATTTAAAACTAAACTGCAAACATAATGATCGAGCTCGTAAACAAAAGTCACGACCGCGTAACAGAAAGATGCCTATGCGTAAGATTTAACTTTCGAATCATAATTATAGCCTCTGAAAGTACGCCATGTTTAACAACTGTATTGAAAATGTTAATTATGATGCATCAGAAATAAAGTACATTGGAATTGCAGAATCACTTGAGTTGTATTGTGCTTATAACTGAATACATGGTCTAATTGGGATGTCTAGGGTTAAGCTTATTCTGTTACTCGTGGCATCGACCATTCATAGTGCAAAGTTCGACGTTCTATAGAATATTTACCAGCTGTTGATCGGTATAGGTAAAACGTACACTCGAAGAACGAAAATGTTGTAAAATTTTCGTTCTCACGTAAAAGACACAAATGTCAGCATTTGGGCCTGTATTTTTTTGCGTCGTCATTGGCAGTGCATAGTTGTGCAATTAAAAAAATGTTTTATTTTTTTATTTTAGCTTTTGTGTGATTCAGCTCTTGACGAGGTTGATGACGTTTACAATGGAACAAGCGCACCCAGAAGATGCTTGTTCATTCTTATTTTGAAGTTAAGCAAATGCTTAATATATGATTTCCTCGACTGTACAACAAACAGAAAGTAACAGAACCCGATCAATACTTTGCCAGTAAATAGGCGAAGGCTATTGCAGAATAGACAAAGAAGGGAATAAACAAAGACATCAGCGGAACAATTAAAACAGTGCGCCGCATCGGTGCGATTCTGTTTTACTCATAATGTAATTAGCTGCGGGCTGACCTTCGTGTTGTGGTGTGAAAGTGTAGTATTTTGACGTTCTACGTCCGATTCGTAGACCGAAACTTTTAAAACTGATTATTATGTGTTAATTTTGGAGGAGCTCGTGGCTAAATAATAACAGCCGCACGGGTCGATCATCAAGGTTAAGCAACGCTTGACGAGGTCGGTCCGTGGATGGGTGACCATTTCAACATACCGAGTTTCCTCCGTGCCTCGGAAAAAACGTTAAGCCGTTGGTCCCGGCTGTTATTTGAAGATCTCTGACAGTCGTTACGGGTAGTCAGAAGCTTGAGATCTGACACCAGTCTTGCCAAGGGGTACCGTGTTTACCCAGTTACTGGGTTGTGGAGGTCAGATAGGCAGTCGCTCCATGTAAAAAACTGGTACTTAGCTGAATCCGGTAAGACTGGAAGCCGACCCCAATATAGTTGGGAAAAGGCTAGGCAGATGATTATGTGTTCATTTTAAAACTGAATATTTTAAACGGCACCTGTGTATTTAGTAGATCTAAGTATTCCCGAATTATTATGTACCAGATTCCCATCTATTGCAAACCGATATTAGACCAACAACCCGTAGACTAGAATCCTCCCAAAATGTTTGTATATCTCTATTCAACAGTCCTCGAGCAACGTTCGAAACTCCAAGTGAATTGGCAGCGGGCAAATGTTTGCTGCCATATTTGAACAAATGTTCACCCGAGTTTGGGCTGAATGTGACTGACAAGTTCGCCATTGAAAAATTGGGTCTGATCTTCGCAACAATTAATGTTTGTGTAGCCTCTTATTAGGGATATAGACTCCAGACGAAATATGTTCATGGCATTTTGATAACTATAAAAATATTGTTGTGTTTGTTATGTTGTTGTAAATCACCTAGATACTTATTTAAGACGACGACTAACGCCAACGACCTTGAGGGAACAAAACGCGCACTCGTTTTACACCCGCGCGACCCAAAATTTTATACTTTTTTGTACTTTTCTTATTATTCTTTGACTTTAAAAAAAAAAACTTCAGATCAAAATGTAGATAATTAAATCGTCTTTGAAATGGTGTAAATTTCATTACAATACGCTCAGCGGTTTTGGTGTGATTGTCGTGTTTTTGTCTGTTTTAGACATAACTTTACAAATTAATTACACTATGTCATACAAATAAAACTCAAAATTTGCTTAAATCAAATTATTAAGAAAATAGTCTAATATAACATATATATTTTTCAAAGAATTACGACGAGCCATTTAGACGTGATTCTCATTTTAAAATCAGCTACTCAAGGGAATGCGCGCCTTAACTTGAAATGTACCGCTGAAGTTATTCTGTTGTTTAATATTAGTTATTATTTTACATACATACATACATAAACTCACGCCTTTTTCCCTTGGGGGTGGGCAGAAACTACAGAACGCCACCTGCTACGATCCTTACATACTTCTTTTGCTTCACTCACATTCATACATCTTGTCATACACACGCCGGTTATGAGTACTGCGCACCTTGCCTTTCTGAAGAACATCACCTATAAGGTCTATATATGTTATTATTTTATATTATTATTATTTATTTAGTGATTGTTTCTAGTTTAGGTGTTATGATCAATGACGATTTTATATTCACCCATATATGCAAAAGAAAAGTTTAGAATCACTCTAAACAGAATTGGAAGCTTTTATAAATAAAGTTACAAAACTAAAATATATTATTCTGTGTATTGTAAACCACTTGTTAGTTGATATGTTTGATGATGACGTCGATCAATCTAATTTAAACTTTATGTCAGAGTAATAAGAATCACAAAACACGTCACACAACTGAATCAAGCATGATGAATGTGTGATCGCTTGATATTTAAATTAACATTAGTTTGTTTGATTAAAAGGTATGATACAGAAACCTCGCTGCACGAGTTTTAAAATAGGTATTCGACGGAACTATCGTTCTCGCGCTCCCTCAAATTCACCTGAAAAGAGTGCGAGAGGGACAGTTGCAGCTCGAAGTGATTTAACCGCGTAAAAAGGCGAAACCAACGTTTCGTATTCTCCTGGTTTCTCCTACAAAAGAGGACCGATTTTGTTTTTTTTCCAACTTTAATATACGAAGACCAATGTTTGCCTTCTTTTGTTTCAATTCATTAATGAAAGCCATTTACTGCGTGTTTTAAAACAGCCGACGTAACTAGGCAATTTCAGCCATTTTATTGGGTTCATATTCGTATTTAGTTATTTCCAAGCTAACTGAAACACACGCATCATCAAACTAGCTGTCAGTGTGTCTTACCAAAAATAACATGACGACATTTATGGAAAAAAAATCGAAACAAAGAGACATGGTATGGACATAAATAATACAGAAAAAAGGTTTTTTTAGAGGCTTTCCCTGGGACAAACAGGGGAATACGTTTGATGGGCTTAGTGTCGCCAGTTACTGTAACAAAAACTTTTTACGAATGGCATGAGTCGTAGCAGCTTTGAAATAAATTCTGATTTTTGTTTTTTTTTTTTGCCCTAGTGTGGCAAAGAAGCAGGCGTCGAACCACTTGATGGTCAATGGTTACCGCCAAAATCATCTATTGCAATTTAAGGGGTACATTGCCTTTTTGAAGGACTCTTAGATTTTTATTTGAAGCTATCCATGCTTCGAATGATGCAGCACATTCAACATCTTGGGGATTTCAGTCACATCATCATCACATCATCAGCCTATTCTATTAATATTCCCACTGCTGGGACACAGGCCTCCTCTCTGTGAGAGGGAATGGGCCGTAATCCACCACGCGGGCCCAGTGCGGGTTGGTAGATGTCACATGTCTTCGAATTTTTGGTTCTAGGACGTGCCAGTTTCCTCACGATGTTTTCCTTCACCGTTTTGAGAGCAGTGGTGATGAAATAATTTACACAAAGTAAAGCGCCTGCCTGGGCTCGAACCCACGACCTACAATTTGTAAGTCGCGGCTGATACCACTGGGCCACCACTGCTCTCAAAATCAGGATCTGGAATCTGGATTTCAGTATTTGGGGCAAAATAATTTTAAATTGTACTTATGTAAAACATTCCCATGTAACAAGTTTGTATGGCCTGATTATTAACAAAATACAATCAGCGATACTGACAACAAAAACAAATGCCAGTCAACAATAGAGGACATCGTGTCAACTTAGCGATGACGTCACGCCAGTATCAGATGGAGCATGTAACTGGGCTATTGTCAACTAGACTTTAATTACTTAGAGCAATCTTTGAACATTGGACCAATCGCGAATTGGACCAATCGCGCCTAAAGGTCAAGATGTCACTGCACGACACGCTACTGTTATTACTATTAGGTAATTAAAAGTTTTAGAATGAAATTCAAATAAGTTATTTTTTTAAATACAGGCACACGAAACTTGGTCTTTAAAGTCGGAAGGTTTTGGACTTGGAAAGAAAAGAAAAGAGTTTATTTGCACCTGTGTATGACGCTCACCATGAAAAAGAGCTGAAAATAAAATTTTACCTTAACTATATTTTTTTTATAACAAGCTTGTTCCGTATTCTTCTCAGCAAGCCCTTTCATTTGACATCCATATAATTGCAGTGCACAAAAAATAACTAGTTCGCCATCTTGGGCCGTCCGCCATATTGGATTTAGAAAGACGTCACTTAGCTAGCCATGCATTGTCATCCAAACTAATCGTGTAAACAAAATTTCATCTTAATCGGTGCAGAATAACTGCTTTAAAATTCAGTTGCAAGATTTGACCCGAACACACATACATACATACTTACTACTTACGCACATACATTGTTAGTTAAATAAAAGCTTGTCAAAATAAAACAAATACATAGGTTATATTTTTAATTTTTTACTTCGCTATTTGTATAAATAGCTCTCATGGTTCTATTTCAGACACAGGCAGCAGAAACCATGTTCCATTACCTCTACAGATTTGTCCCGCCATACAAGGGTCTTCTTCATCTACCTACTTTCATCTCATTTGTATTTCAGTTGATCTCCGGTAAGCTAAATCAACTAACAGCTGATACAGTTTTACATTCAATAATGCCATAGTAATTCGGCCAATGCTTATTAATCTTAACAAATTTTTATTTTTACAAATACTGATCCGCATCCAAAAACAGCAGTGGTGGCCCAGTGGTATCGGCAGCGACTTACAAGTTGTAGGTCGTGGGTTCGAGCCCAGGCAGGCGCTACTTTGTGTAAATTATTTCATCACCACTGCTCTCAAAACGGTGAAGGAAAACATCGTGAAAAAACTAGAACCAAAAATTCGAAGACATGTGACATCCACCAAACCGCACTGGGCCCGCGTGGTGGATTACGGCCCATTCCCTTTCACAGAGAGGAGGCCTGTGTCCCAGCAGTGGGAACATTAATAGGCTGATAATGATGATGACTTTTTTTTTTTTTTTTGTAAAAAACGTGATGATCCAAAAACACTTTAACAAATAGAACGTTACACTTACTTGGTGCACCTATATTGAATATTATTGATCCAGGAAAATTGCTCGGTTACAGTAGTACACTTATTTTCTTTTATATATGTGCTGTGTAAGTATTTCATTAATATTTTTGTCTTTAAAAAAAAATTGCCCAACACTAGGAATGACTCTATATCGTGGGTGCATCTCCATATCATCATCATCTGCCTAGCCTTTTTCCCAACTATATTGGGGTCGGCTTCCAGTCTTACCGGATTCAGCTAAGTGCCAGTGTTTTACATGGAGCGACTGCCTATCTGACCTCTACAACCCAGTAACTGGGTAACACGGTACCCCTTGACAAGACTGGTGTCAGATCTCAAGCTTCTGACTACCCGTAACGACTGTCAAAGATCTTCAAATGACAGCCGGGACCAACGGCTTAACGTGCTTGCCGAGGCACGGAGGAAACTCGGTATGTTGAAATGGTCACCTATCCATGGACCGACCTCGTCAAGCGTTGCTTAACCTTGATGATCGACCCGTGCGGCTGTTATTATTTAGCCACGAGCTCCTCCTGGGTGCATCTCCAATTACAAACATATAATATAATAATAATTTATTTAAATAAGAAACATGTTACAAACTTTTAACATTGGCCCCAAACTAGGCAAGCCTGTAACTTCGATACCAAATGAGAGTTCACTATTAAGCATTTTATAAAACGTAATCACACACACAAACAACCAGATCGTGTTACCTAAAGTTAAGTGAAAATGGAACATGCTTGCCTAGAAGTAACCTTCAGTGTATTAAGTTTAGAAATCCTATGTTTAGAAATAAATTCACGTAACGATTGCATTCGACCTACAATTATTACTAGCCACTAATAACTATGTCACTAGGTTCCGTAAAACCCACGCAAAGAAGCCTTATGCGTCGGTTTAGGTATTTAATTCAATCGATTCCTCACCACTTATAAATAAACTTTTCCGTAGTAATAGGTAAAAAGTTAACATATGTATGTACGATCAATATACGTACGATCAATGGTCCGTGACGTCATTCCGATGGCTACTTGTAGGTAAGTTCTGTTGTCTTTAATAAGTGTTGGTTCTGATAACATGGCCATGGCTGAGAGATTTAAGTTTTCTGGCTAACTGACCGACTTCTTGACAGTACATTATAATATTAGAACTATAAAGATCTTCTTCCCTGTTTTTTTTCTTTGTTCAGAAAATTTGTCTTGCCTCTTGTTTGTGCCGAATAAATTTAGTTGCTTTCTTTATATTTATGTAACGAAGAACAATCAAATGACCATGTCTCTAAAAACCAGTCAGAACATGCCTACGTACCTATAGCTACTGTACTTTTCATAATTTACCTACTGGATTTAACCGCTTCAAAAATTCAGCTATGAAAATATAAAAATTAGTCAATGAAATAGTTATTTATGCTACAAGTGCGGAAGGTAGGTGATTCCCGATGAGTGGCATTGGTGATGGTGGCATTTATTATATGAATAAATCGACACGAGTCGGCAATCATCTTACGTACGTGTATCATACAACATTTTACTATGCATTGTGCGAAGAAATATAAAAAAAAATATGACCCAAGCAAGAAATTAATAAAATGGCGGGCATATTATATAATAGTTCCTCGGGCATATCTACTGCGCAAGTACAAATAGCTGTCACATCGTAACGCAAAAAGGCACGAGCAAAATATACGTACCTCCAAACATATTTGATGAATATTTAAAATTAATTTATTGATCAAATGTAAATCTAGAGTGGGTATTTTACCTTTTACATTAATGATTATCTGTACTTATTTATTTGTAAAACGTTTATCAAATAATAAAAAAACTATGCGTCTGGCTGACGACGGAGTTAAAATTAAAAAAATACAGAAATGTAAAAAGCACTGGTGATAAAAAGTAACACTTGCCGCACAATTTAGCTTCTTGGAAAACGGTCTTTTCGAGGACATGCATTGAAAAACAAATCAAAGTGATTGTATAGTATTCTAGCATCTTAACCTGATTGACCAGAAAATACGTAAAACCGTTCACTCAGAATTCTTCATTCATTCTCAATCTGGATCCTATTCCAATCATCCCACGCTACGAGACTCGTCAATGCATCAGTCGCGGATCTAAGTTTAATTGAAAGAGCAATTTATGCAAATATAATAGGCAGCTAACTTCATATTCCCCGGGTTCATGAAAACCGGGATATCGCTCGATAATTGTTCTATATCCGAGTTGACCATATGCCGTTTAGATTAGAATAGGAGCCTTTTAATGAGGAGCGAGGTTGATTGGCTCTTCCAGTTTGGTGAGTGAATTGTAACGGTGCGAAGTGTGGGTAGAACTAAATTCAACTGCAGTTCGTTCGTTTTAATTGGTTCAGTGATTGGTCTTTAATTTTTTTGTCAGTTTGTTACGAATAGATGGAATTGTTAGTCAGAACTGCAGCCTAATTGCGTAAGTATATTATCCAAAGCAAAAGAAACGATTCTTTCCCAAAACCGACTTTACGTAGTGCATATTGATACGAAAAGTCGTTTTTGGGAAGGAATCGATTCTTTTGCTTTGGATAATATACTTACGCAATTAGGCTGATGGTGAATTCATGAAAAAGAGCAGCGGCGAATTGTTGAGTAAAAAGTAAACAATTGAAAACGTTTTCAATTGTTTATTTTTTCCATACCAAACTCAAAATTAACTAGAACGACTGAACGGATCTGGATGAAATTTGGCAAAGACATAGATTATAGTCTGGAATAGCACATAGGCTACTTTTCATCTCAGCATAGTGTTCCCTTGGGATTAGAAAACACTTATAACGCGGGCGAAGTTGCTGGCAGAAGCTAGCATTAAATATAGTAAGATATCCACCCTTACAAACATTCGTGTGCATAACAGTACAAGGATCTATACTATTGTATATAGATCTAGATCAACAACAATATGAAGCTTATCAATTGTCTCCCAGTTATCATAGCGACCGACAATCATTGCTGCGGGTGTACCGAGTACTACACAACAGTGTAAATCGATTGGCCAGTTAAGGGCCTACATCCGCTTTAGTGCCGTAAAACAGTAACTTTCTAAAGCATACTCCTTAGTTAACGGCTAGGTTAAAAGGTTTGAAAAAAATATGTATTTATAATTGTTTCATGTATATTATTTTAAACATATGGTTTTTTCGTATAACAAATAGTTTTGCTTTAAAAAATTAATTAACAACACGCTATTTTTTCGTTACTTTTGGATACTCCTCCAAAACGACTTGAATGTTTAAAAATATTTTTACACAGAAAAATTGATGGCTGGAATTTCTTCATAACTAACATAGCATATGTAAATCAAATAATATTTTGCAAACAAAACTGTTCAAAAGGAGGTCCAATATTGATATTTTAGCATCGAGCGAGCGCACGGCCAGTACTGCGTTAACATTGGGGCGTATATATCGCCTTAATATTGTCCTCAATCGGTCGTGTTGCGGCTTTGTCGGCTTATGTTCTTACTCGCTTGTGTGTTACTTGGTTAGTATTGAATGATGGAAGAATATTATTTTTATTTTTTTATTTTATTTTTTTATTTGTGATGGGTTTGCTCTTGACTCTAGTCTAGGTCAAAGGTGACAGAGACAGAGTCGACGATGGAACGAGCTTACCCAGAAGAAGCCTGTTCACTCTAACTTTGAAGAGATTCGGGTTGAATGCGTTCGGAAACACAGACGCAGGCAGTGAGTTCCACTCATTCGCTGTTTAAATGTTTTCTTTTCTGTTTTAATTTTTAAAGTGGGATATGTTAGTCTTGCTACACTCTTGATGGATCGTTATTAATCAACATAGCCAGGCGGCAAAATCTATGTAGTAATTGCACAGGTTTGGCTTTGTCGTCCAAGTTCTGCCAAATTGAATGCCAAACCCGACTAGGGCATGCGAACCGGATAATCGACAAAACCGGCTAACCAACTGATTTAAAATTCGGTTTTTTTAGTATAGCAAACCGGGTTTTTCGGTTTATTCTGTTATGAATCTCCAATGTTATTGATTCAATAATACTTTAATTTTCGCAAACAAAACATTAACTTTATCACTGACTAGCTGTTCCCGGCGGCTTCACTCCCGTGGACCACCCCACAGGACCTGTTTTCGGGATTCAAAAATAGCCTATGCCACTCAAGAATAATGTAGCTTTCTATTGGTGAAAGAATTTTGTAAATCGGTCTAGTAGTTTCGGAGCCCATTCGGTACAAAAACAAAAAAAAACTGTGATCAGATCGAATACTTCATACCCAACTGAACCTATAACAAACTCCCCGTGTAATTTAACTCTAAGACCTAAAAATCCATGGAGACTAAAGGACAAAACTACTAAAAACAAATCACATCTCGGTACATCAATTCTAGTCAATAAATTAAACGTCGGGCGAGCGTCAACAGGCCATTAGGGCAGCGTATAGACTCGTCATTACCCGCTAATTGGACTATAGCCTGCGGGCTTATTGTCCGAAATCCGCGCTCCGTGCTCGCTCCATTAAGCCAAAACAGAATAGTGGAATAGATTTTGATGCATCTGAATTATAAACGCTGAGAGTGTAACGGTAAATAAAGCAGTTACAATCAATCAATCTGCCTAGCCTTTGCCCAACTATATTGGGGTCGGCTTCCAGTCTTACCCGATTCAGCTGAGTACTAGTGTTTTACATGGAGCGACTGTCTATCTGACCTCCACAACCCAGTTACTGGGTAACACGGTACCCCTTGGCAAGACTGGTGTCAGATCTCAAGATTTTGACTACCCGCAACGACTGTCAAAGATCTTTGAATGACAGCCGGGACCAACGGCTTAACGTACTTTCCGAGGCACGGAGAAAACTCGGTATGTTGAAATGGTCACCCATCCACGAACCGACCTCGTCAAGCGTTGCTTAACTTTGATGATCGATCAGTGCGGCTGTTATTATTTAGCCACGAGCTCCCTTATAAAGGTTTTGCTTACATGCGATGTTATTAGGCCCTTATTATTTTATAAACATCTCTACGGTGTTCCGCTACTGCAAATTCTAAATTCAAATTCTTTAAAAAAAATTGAATAACATAGAAGCGATTGTTTCGAGACGTGGTCGCTTACAATAGGCCTCATCAGAAAGTTTAAAGTCACCCAAAGGGCAATGGAGAGGGCTATGCTCGGCGTTTCCTTGCGTGATCGAATCAGAAACTTAGAGATCCGCAAGAGAACCAGGGTTACCGACATAGCCCGAAGAATTGCCAAACTTAAGTGGCAGTGGGCAGGGCATATTGCTCGCAGAACGGATGGCCGATGGGCCAGAAAGGTTCTGGAGTGGCGACCGCGAACCGGAAGACGTTGCGTTGGAAGGCCTCCCACCAGGTGCACCGATGACCTGGTGAAGGTTGCGAGGATCCGCTGGTTGCGGGGCGCACGAGACCGGTCAATGTGACGACGCTTGGGGGAGGCCTATGTCCAGCAGTGGACGTCTTTCGGCTGATATGATGATGATTGTTTCTATTTTTTTATAAATAAGGTTGGGTTCTTATTTAGATTTTGTTGGATTGATGTAATCTTTGTTATAAGGAAGTTTAGTGGTCTTTACCCGCAAATTGGTCAATATGACCAATATGATATGGTGCGGGCGTGTTATTTTTATTTTTATTTTGCTGGCTTAATAATTGCTTTTGCTTAGGACAGTTTAAATGTTATTTATAGAAAAGCATTGCAATATTGGCAATAAATAATCTTGAGGTAGATGATTGAGATCTATGGTAGAGGGAGTGTATCAAAAGTGTATTACACTACTGAGATTTTTGTATTAAATTAAAATGCTATGTATTCACTAATGCAATTGCTAGAGTTCTAAGTACAGGGACCGTATTACATAGTACGAGTCTCATGATTCAATTATAGTAGTAAGCAAAATATAACATCTGAATAGATTTTGGTGCATTTAATATTAAAGCAAACACAAATTTGTAGTACCAACAACAAGGCTCAAGAAAATAGGTGGCTCGTTTAGATGTCAATGTGTGCGCTTTTATAATAAGCTTCCAAGCCACGTACAAGTTCTAAGTCTTAATAAATTCAAAACATTCATTAAACGAAAGTTGTGCCAGAATGCGTTTTATACCATCAAAGATTACGTTGAGGACAAAAAGGCTTGGGATTGAGCTGCTCCAATTAAAAATTAATTTTGTTTTTTTTATATTTTCCACCGTGAATTTTGTTTTATTATTATTTTTTTGGTTTTCTTGCAATGACAAGAATATTTACTTTTTAAAGTATAATATTATTTTATTTTAATTATTGTGAATGTGAAGACTATGTGGACTATTTCTTTTTTTGTTTTTAATTTATCTTAGTTTTTAATCGTGGTCTGGCAGTTTGAGTAGTTTTGCGGCCTACCCGAATGTCCTTTCTTTGGTATTGTTCGTCGAATCGTTGAGCTCCTTAAATTCTGTGTTGAGCTGCTCGGTTATTGACAAATGCGTGCACTGACTGGACAGGTCCACTCAATCTGGCTGGTTCTTTCCTCAAAAGACCATTTCAGACATCAATCTACATGGTCTTCACATGATCTAACCAAGATTTTTGTCTGGACTTTAAAAGAGACTGTGACCTCTGAGTTTGTTTCGGCCTTTCTTCTCAGAGTAGTCAGATAGGAAACGCCGACCTCATCTAGTTTTAAAAATATGATCGACATGTAAAAGTGTTTGTACAAACCAACTTACAGAAATAAAATCATTTATCATTTATAAAGCGCTTGTTTCAATAATCTCTCAGGTATCTAAATTCAAATTTTCTATAGAGAATAAAGAAGAAATTGCTGAACAGTTTATAAGGAAGCTTACCGTTTTTTATTTCAACAAAAGCAATGCATTTTTGGAAAATGTTTTTTGTAAGTTGATAGGTATTTTGAGAAATCGATTTTTGGACTAATCGATTTCTCAAAATACCTATCAACTTACAACAGAATACCAGACAAGATTTTCTTGCATTTTGCGGCGTTTATAAGCGGCTGAATGAATCGCTGGGATTTAAGTGGTTGCTTGCGCGGTCAGTTTTTATTTGAGTTCTTATTTTTGTTTGCTGAATCGATAAGTAATAATACCTTTTGTTGGATGGTGTGTCTTTATAGAACAAAAGTGCAAAGTTAGAACAATGTTTTTTGAAAAGATGATGGAAATCTGTGAGAGAGTTTATGAACGTTAACATATAATAGTTTAAGCTAGTTTTTACATACGCACATCATATCTATAATATTACCGCGAATGGTAAAAAGGAAGAAAATGGAGGTACCTATAGTAACTACACAGGTAAGAATATATTGTATGAAAATGCGTTAATTTACTAATGTCATTGCTAGTTTCGTGTACACTTAAATAATTAGGTACCATAAAAGTAAGTTTTTTTTTTATTATCTATAGGCTTGCGCTTGACCACTATATCACCTGCTGGTAAGCGATGATGTGGTCGACGGTGAAGCACGCTTGCCTAGAAAAAAACCATTCACTCTTGACTTAAAGACCCCTAGATTGTAGCTATCGGGAAACACAGACTCCGGCAGGGAATTCCACTCCTTAGCTGTACGCATAATAAAAGTGTCCCCAAAACGTTTTGTGCGTATGGGTGGGATGTCCACCATGTACCGATGACGCATCGCCGTACGTCTGGTAGTCCGATGATGGAACGGGCTGGGTGGAATCAAGTCATGCAATTCCATCGCACACTCCCCGAAATGTAATCGATAAAAAACCGACAAACTGGCAACTCGGCGACGATGTTCAAGGCTCTGGAGCTTTGACTTGACCAGTTCCTCATTGCCGATGAGTCTCTTGGCCCGCTTTTTAAGTATTTAAAATAATTTGAAAATATCTGACGAATTAAAACATTTCGTAGATATTAAAAGCGAATTCTAAGGCCATTGCCATACTACTAACGACTCTATGACAACATCAGAATCGCCTACATAAACAAAATTTCCATTGCAAAAATATACATAACTCCAACGAAATCCCTTTAAAAACATTGTTATTAAAAACAATACTGCAACAAATTGATCATGATCCTCGGGGCTTCGATTATATACATGTTTACTCAGCAAAACAAGCACCGGCAGAAGTAGGTCAGCGTATAACCAGCCGGCATTTATTGCAAAAAAGCGGGTAGCTGGCGAATCATCGTTGCATAGGAAGTATCCGCATGTTTTCCGCACTGTTCGCCTGTTATTGTGGACTTCTGATAAGTTTTCTTGATATGCGAAGCTTCAAGTTTGTTTTTTTTTTGTTTTTAGATATGATCCAATGGTATAGGAAAAGCACTCTTATAAAACAATACAGATTTGCAGGGCTGTAAGGACGCTCATTGAAGGCTAAGAAGTTTATACAGATTTGCAAATATTTCGTTTCTGTGCACTTCAGTATTAGATATTTCCCATATAAATGAGATTATAAGTAACTAAGATAAAAAGCCACTTTTATGATTAGGAACATAAAGTTAAAATTATTGCAAAAAAGCGGGTAGCTGGCGAATCATCGTTGCAAAGGAAGTATCCGCATCTTTGCCGCACTGTTCGCCTGTTGTTGTGGACTTCTGCTAAGTTTTCTTGATAAGCGAAACTTCAAGTTTGTAATTATGTTGTTTTGGACAAACTTTTATGACATATTTAAACCCCGTGCAGACTGGCATATAAATATAAGGATTGAAGAATGAGAAAATGATATAAATATTTTTTAGAATGAGCACTTCATAACATAGTATTTCAGAGAGATTTCCTTTGAAGATTTTAACTAACACATAATCAACAGCCACACTTCTGAGTTAGAAACATACAATAGTACATTATGGTACAAGTGCGTAATGTTGGTGATTACCGCTGAGGCGCCATTGAGACCCGAGCCTTAAGGTGAGGGTCTTAAGAGAGCCGAGGACGGTAATCATCAATACACACGTGTATCATACGACGTTTTTCAACACAGTTGTGAAGAAAATAATACTAATAAATCATTTTCAACAGTGAAAACGAGTTGTGAAAACATTTTTCGCAATGGCGGGGTAAATTAATCAGTTATCCTATGCGCGCGCATCTAACAAAACTAACAATGGCGATCGGCCATAGACTAAAACAATGAGGTTACTTTTTTTTTTAGCTTTTCGCAAATAGCGTTTTAGCCACGTACAAAATGGGGAATTTCAAGTTTTCTTTATTGCAGAGAAACAAAAGTTATATTTGAGGGCACGTTTTATTTATTATCCACGTACAAATTGAAATTATCTAGTTGAATACGAAGTTGCATGAAATGAGCAAGCAATATGTTAGGTTCTAGCATTTTGCTAAATTGTTTGACTAGAAGCTATGCCACATTTTATGTATTTAATGGATATCATGGAAATAGTAAGTAATCCCTTTCTATTCCATGATAGGAATAGAAAGGGATTAATGTCGAATGGGACACTTTTAATTGATTAACAGTATTACATTTTATTATATTGAAAATACTTCAATTTTAACCGGATTGATGACTTATTTTATTAATTTTCATTGGATTGATTTGTGACACTTTTAAAATTAGTTTAATTTAAAAGTATTTAAAATGAAGACAGGAAACCATTAAAAAAAAACTATAACTCACTTGTGAAAGCAATGAAACAGTTTGATTACAGGTATCATTATATGCCTAATTGCGGTGTAATTAGAGCCACTTTATGAGCAAGTGTGTTGAAAAAGCATTTATTGTAGCTGGCTATGCTTGGAGTTGTGTTGTTTTTGCATAAGAATTTTGATTAAAAAGACATAACCCGGTCTTTGCTGTCCCATAGTCGGGTAAAATGTACTATGGAAGATTTAAAACCAGTGCAGACTGGCAGAGATGAAAGGAAGCCTATTCACCGCTAGAAAATGATAGTGATTTAAGTTGTAAGAATTCCTTGAATGCGCACGTCATGACAGCATTGTGTTAGAAAAGGAAGAGTTATGATTTTAGCTGTCGATGTATGTTTGTATGTACGTATGTATTATGTGTTGATGAATAAGATGTCAATCGATTCGTTATAAAAGCCCTTTTAGCATAGGATCAAAAATACCGTAGTCGGGTTACAGATTTTTGTTAAATTTATTTAGAGAACGTGTTACCACAGATATGTAGTTGACTGTATAGTGTTTCAAAAAGTTTTCTTCTAAAGATTGATATTTTATTAAAATATATTCAAAAGCCACTTTCTAAGTAAGGAACATTTAGTAAAATATAGCAATTAAAAGCATAACCCTCATTTTGGCTTTGCCGTAGTCGGTTAAAAAAGCGGGTAGTTTGAAAATAATTGTTGCAAAGAATGTATGTTCGTATTTTCCTCACTGTTTGACTGTTATTGTGGACTTCTGATAAGTTATCTTGATAAGCGAAGCTTTGAAGTTTGAAATGATTGGGTAATAATCTTGTTTTATGTGAGATAAAGAGAGTTACTTTTGCGGCACTGGTTAGAGATTAAGCAAAAATTACCGACATTCAACCGATGCGACAATAGTTGCAGGCAAACTACAGTTTTAAAACCGGTGGTCTTTATTCTGCCCAGAGAGAGCGTACTTTCGGTCTCTCGAACAGAGTGTCCTCATTTTCAAAAGAATTTACCCCTAATAAGTTATTTGTATGTTAAGGGTGAATTGAAGCGTTTTTATGGAAAACAATAAAACATTTCTTTAAATATTTAGGAACATGAGTACATTTGGGAAATAGAGTATTTCATTCGCCAAAATAGCACTGGCCAACAGTCTTGTGTTTTCCATATTCTTATACGGAACAGAGATGTGGACTCTAAGAGCTGCTGATCGGAAACGCTTGGAGTCTTACAAAATGTGGTGGTAAAGGAAGATATTCTGTATATCGTAGACGGCACACAGGACGAACACCTCGATACTGATGCAGCACAAAATTGAGAAACGGCCAAAATTATCGAAGTTTGTACCTCCGCAAGGTATTCGACTTCTATGATCATATCGCCCGCAAACCTGGTGATAACCTTCTATAGGCAAAGTCGAGGCCTAACGAACTAGAGGAAGAAGTTCTTTACGCTGGTCAGACCAAATCCGCACCTCCTTAAACATGAAAGCCTCAAAAGCCGTGTATGCTGCTGATAATAGGAGCAAGTGAGAAACATAATCAAAGAGAAGGTTTTGTAACCATGATGTGGTCACGACATGATAGGAGCTCGTGGCTAAATAATAACAGCCGCACGGGTCGATCATCAAGGTTAAGCAACGCTTGACGAGGTCGGTCCGTGGATGGGTGACCATTTCAACATACCGAGTTTCCGCCGTGCCTCGGAAAGCACGTTAAGCCGTTGGTCCCGCCTGTTATTTGAAGATCTTTGACAGTAGTTACGAGTAGTCAGAAGCTTGAGATCTGACACCAGTCTTGCCAAGGGGTGCCGTGTTACCCAGTTACTGGGTTGTGGAGGTCAGATAGGCAGTCGCTCCATGTAAAACACTGGCACTTAGCTGAATCCGGTAAGACTGGCAGCCGACCTCAATATAGTTGGGAAAAGGCTAGGCAGATGATGATGAATCATGGTAATAATATATGATCATGCATAAAAGAGTAACAAAATATTTACCTTATCGAAATTAATATTGAATTTTACCCTACCGTAGAATGTTTTGAGAAGAGATAATATATTTCGTTCAATTACATTTTGGTTAGTATGGAATCCAGATTCCTTTTAAAATTGTGCTAGTCAAACTGAGTTCAAAGAAGGTCTTTGCTACCGTCGGAATATATGAAACAAACTATTTATCTTACTAATCATACTAATATAAAGACGAAAGTTTGTGAGTGAGTGTGTGTGTGAGTGGTTGTATGTTTGTTACTTCTTCACGCTCAAACGGCTGAACGGATCTGTATGAAATTTGGACAGAGATAGACTATATAGTCTGGAATAGTACATAGGATACTTTTTAAACCGGGGATATATTCCCTTGGGCTTATGTTCGAAATTCACGCGGGCGTAGCCTTTACTTACTATAATAATTATATTATATTATTTATATAATAATATTATAAAGAGGAAAGATTTTTTTGTTTATTTGTTTGTACCGAATAGGCTCCGAAACTACTGGACTGATTTGAAAAATTCTTTCACCAATGGAAAGCTACATTATTCCTCAGTGACATAGGCTATTTTAATCCCGAAAATGGGTTCTGTGGGGTGGTCCACGGGAGCGAAGCCGCGGGCAACAGCTATATATAATAATATTATAAAGAAAATCGATTTGTATTTTTGTATGTAACGAATAAACTTAAAAACTACTGGACCGATTTCAAAAATTCTTTCACCGTTGGGAAGCTACACTATCCCCGGGTGAAATAGGCTGCTTTTCATCCCTGTACTCCCACGGAATCGGGTACTAAGCGGGTGAAACCACGAGGCGTCCGCTAGTATATTATAAATATGAAAGTTTCGATGGATGTGTGTGGATGTGTTTTTTACTCAATCACGTCAGAACGGCTGAACGTATCGGAATGAAATTTTGCACAGAGATAGATTATATTCTGGAATAACATATAGGCTACTTTTTTTATCCCGGTATAATGTTCTCTTGGGATGCTAAAACACTATGGACGCGGGCGAAGCCGCTCTCAGAAGCTAGTTACACAATATTTTATCAGATTCGATTCTGTTAGCTTTTAGCTGACGGAACAGTTAGTTAAGAGAACTACCGACTTCCAAATAAGAAAACTACAAAGTGAAAAATAACTTTATTTTTGGAAGTCGGTGTCTTTGGTAGGTATAATTTTTTTGCGTTATGGAAACCGACTTCCAAAAAAATAAAGTTATTTTTCACTTTGTAGTTTTCTTATTTGGAAGTCGGTAGTATTTTTTTGTAAAAAAGTTTTTCATTTTTCCCTTTTTAGTTGTACCTACCTAATAGGCAAGTTGTTAAGTAAGTTTCCCATAACGCCAGAATAGATTACCCGAATATCATTTAACTTGAACAAAACCGATCAAATGAGAGATCTGCTTACCTCTTAAGAGCGTACTGGCGTGATGTTATGTTATGAAATGGTCTAAACAATAAACAGACATGCGATTGCAGCAGTCCCGAGAGATTTGCCGTTATTTATTGAAGAGTTCTGTTGTATATCTTTTCTTCATCATATCTTCACCAAATTAAAATGGAACCAATTTCGGAACATACTCTTTCAAACAAAAAAAGAATTTTCAAAATCGGCCCACAATTAATGGAGATATCGGTGAACACACATAAAAAGCGAACATAGAACCTCCTCCTTTTTCGAAAGTCAGTTAAAAATAGAAACAAATCTAATATCAACAAAAAAATACTAACCTACAAACATAAATAAAATTACAACCGCCGCCTGGTCATAAACAAGCGTATTTATATAAAAATATCTGAGCTCTGCTCTTGACATAGAAACCTTCAGCTTAGTATGAAAGTGCAGTACCTATCCGATTTCCAAGAAAGCCCGCCCCACCGTCTGCGGCGCGAGACATATCCGAAAAGGATTTACTTTACTTTCATTCTCTACCATAGATGTTATTGAACTTTATACTGAGTGAGTGAATGAATGAATCGATAATGAAAAAGTCAGTCTGAAGTATATTGTATTACCATATTTCAAGATAGGAACAATTTTAAAGGGTTCATATTAGATGGTGTGGTTTCACGATATCTTTGAAAATTTAGGTTGAAGTTATACAATAGATCAAAATAAGAATTAAGTTTTTACCCGGCTGCAAGGAAAGGGTTATGTTTTTCGAGCGTATCTTGTATGTATGTTTGTATGTATGTAATATTCTTTATTACCTCGTATCTTTCAATCCACTTGACGGATTTTATAATAAAGATATCGTTAGAGTCCAAGTGTTCATAGGTAAGAGCCGTTGAAAAAAAAAACATGGCGGATTTTGGGCGCCATATTGTAGGGGTTGCAATTTTTTTTCTTCGAATTCCGTCAAGTGGGGTATTAAAATGAAGAGTTTTTAGAGGTGATTACGAAAATATATACCACATATATTATGTTTAAAGTAATTCGAAAAAAAAAGTATAGGTAACTATAGGTTTTCTTCTTGTTTCCATCTTTTTAGTTCACTTTTGAAGCAGTCGGATTTTTTGATTTTATTAAAGTCTATTTTTTTTTTTTTTTTTGGGACAAAAACAGTTATACAGTACAGCAATAGAAAAAGTAGTTACAATACAGTCGAAAACGTATAACCCACACTATTGTCCACGAAGTGACAAAGCTATGATTGTAGGTATATCATCTTGCTAGCGTATTCCCAAATACATTATTTTGTTGGTGTCAATTTCCAGTCCCATCTGGCATCACCTGAAAACCAATATTTTACATGGAGCAAACCTATCTGAACCTAGCCCAAAGAATTGCCAAACTTAAGTGGGAGAAGGCAGAGCAATGTACCCTGCCTACTACCAGGCAGGGCAATGTGCCTCGCAGAATGGATGGCCGATGGGGCCGAAAAGTTAAGGTTGCGGGTAGGCGCTGAATGCGAGACGCACGGGACCGGTCAATGTGGCGACGCTTGGGGGAGGCCTATGTCCAGCAGTGGACGTCTTTCGGCTGATATGATGATGATGAGGAACCTATCTGACCTATACAACCCAGATACTGGTTAACACAATCTATTCTCTTATTATAGTTCCCGCTGATATAAGAGAAAAAAAAAGCGGCCAAGTAAGAGTCGGACTGGCGCATGAAGGGTTCTGTACTTAGGGTGGCGTCAACTATATGTATGTACCACCCTTTAATTTTCAACTTTTTATTTTTGTGGTATTTTCCTTTATTTATGCTGTAAGACCTTACTTTTTTCCAAATTTCGTGGGTTTTGGTTTCTAGGTCAACGGGAACTACCATATAGTTATTCGACCCTAAAACCTATAGGGTACTTCCTGTTGACCTAGAATTGTAAAATTTGGTTTAAAGCAAGGTCTTACAGCACAGGTAAAGGATCAATATAGAAAAATTAAAAAAAATGAAAATTGAGGTATTTTTTGGTAGGTACTTACATGTTTTCGCGAACATCTAAAATCGTTTTGACTCAGGACCTTGATTTTTATACACCCAGTAGGGATTATAGACCTCAGTATTTGGTATAAATTTCAACTTACTAGGTCAACCCGTTCCGGAGAAAATCGGTGGTGACACACGGACAGACAGACGGACAAGAGAGTGATCTTATAAGGGTTCCTTTTTACCTTTTGAGGTACGGAACCCAAAAAAGAACCAACGATAGTCAATTTCAGTTCAATGACCTTTGTGCCACAGTCAACGCCACGATGCATATATTTATACGTTAGTCTGAGTGAGTGCATTTATATATATCAATAGTAAATAGATATCACGCAACACAATAAAAATAGGGTAGAAGTAACAACCTTTGGTAAAAGCAGCTACAGATTCTGTCGCAAAAAACTATAAAAATATCATGTAATGCTAACTAAAAATCTTATACATTTATTCACTGATAGATGGCGAACAGCCAAAATAAACAGATGGTTTTAAAAGATAAAATGTTACCTTATATACGCACTGCTACTAACAACACTGTCAAAACACGAACTGTATCAATTCCGATACGTGATATATGTGAGTACGAATAAACGATACGGGATGTTCACTAGCGCGATCTCACAACTAAAGAGGAGCGGCATACAAAGTAAAAAAAAAAAAAAAATAAGACGAAAACTGTCTTGCAGTTTTTCGGATTCAATCGGTATTAGCCTTTTAACCAAATACCTACGTTATTCCTCGTTTATCACGACGAGTAAACGGCGCGTGGACGTAGCACTGTTGTGTGTGTGCGTTGTGTTAGCGCAGCGTAACCGTTCAACAAACGCGTACGCTTAGTGTGAAGACACCCTTAGGTCGTTGACGTTTTTTGTCCCACAAGCTACCGCTTTGAAATTGCCGTATCAAACGCCCTATATATAGTCTCTTAATACAACAAAGTGACCGACAATGAATGCATCCACACTCACAGAACATGCGTTGATGGGTCACATCCTGCGATTTTATCGACCTGGGGCTTTGAAGTGTTGACACTATCGTTGTGGTATTGCGAAAACGGGATAGCACTCTTCCCATAAAGCTCTGTCTCTGTCTCTCTGGGACAATGATGGGTCTTAAATGACATAATAACGCACCTGATGATATTAAGATTTATCTCCTTCTAGATCACTTTGTCCTAGTTTCGAAAAATGATCCTTGTTGACTAGACTCAAATGAGTCATGCATTTTCATATGGGTAATTTTGTGTAATACAAAAAAGTATGAACCGGTTCTGACCTTAAACTACCGATTTCTCCATCAGTATAAAGGTTTGAAGAGACTGTCGGCTGACTACAAAATGTTTATAAAGGTTATTTTTTTGTGAACCAGAAATTATGATACTAAAGATACAGTCAACTCACTAGAGCATTCATATACAACGAGTTTGATGCCTTAAGACGACGACTAACGCCAACGAACTTGAGGGAACAAAACGCGCACTCGTTTCACACCCGCGCGACCCAAAATTTAGTAGTTTTTTGTACTTTCCTTATTATTCATTGACTTTAAAAAAGAAGCCTCAGATCAAAATGTAGATAATTAAATTGTCTTTGAGATGGTGTCAATTTCATTATAATACGCCCAGCGGTTTTAGTGTGATTGTCGTGTTTTTGTCCGTTTTAGACATAACTTTACAAATTAATTACACTATGTTATACGAATAAAACTCAAAATCTGCTCAAATCAAATTATTTAGAAAATAGTCTAATATAACATATATTTTTTTCAAAAAATTACGACTAGACATTTTGACGTGATTCTCATTTTAAAATCAGCTACTCAAGGGAATCGGCGCCTTAATGCCAGAAAGTGCTTAAAAGACCGCCCAAATTACTTGCAATGTTGGATTTTTAACATTCGGCGCGCAGCTAAGCGTTCAAAATCCAATATTGCGTTTTTGTTTAGGCATTCATTTAGATGCCACATAGTGTCAGTGAAAACTGGCTGAAAAACAAAATGCTACCACCATTGAACTTTATTTCCATTTATCATTTTTGTTCACGTCGATTAATTAAACGAATATCATAATTATGAAGTTTCATGCAATGAATTTTATTTGACTTCATATTTATTAATTAAACGAATATCATAATTATGAAGTTTCCTGCATCGAACTTTATTTACGAAATTGGACTGTACATTTACTGAAATATTTCCTGCTGAAATTAAAGCCAAGCTCATTTAAACATTTAAATTAAAATTATAATGCGGCCTTTTAAATGTACTTAATTGTGATCTCGACTTGTAAAATGTATGTAGTTACAGGTGATATATTGTTTCGTTATTGAATGGGGATGAGATGAACAGAATTCATGTAATTTTATCCAGGTCAGTAGTTTGTTGTGGGAGTCCAGCTGCTATCAATATTTACTTATTATTAGCTAATAATAAATTATTATTGATAGCAGCTGCCCGCGGCTTCGCTCCCGTCAATTGCCTACTCTACCCTGTTTACCCTCCTGCCTACCCTACTTACCGCCCACCTACCCTTGTTCTAGGGTAATTCTTTCGGGGAGAATTTTAACACCGCCATTCAGAAAATGACGTCAAATGTACAACGCCATATATCGGATATGGAGTTCAACTGTCCGCGAATCTGAATTGCGTGTGTTGTGATATTTTACATCTTGAACGCTTTAAATTGATCTAACTTTTAATAGAGTGAACCGATTGCTATGAAACAAAAACTAAGTAATACTTCAAGTTATGCACAATTTAGTTATCTGCATTGGTTTCGTACATATTACGTGACGCGTGCACAAATAAACAGACAGACAGATAAACAGACAAAGCTTCCAAAAATGCTGGCAATGGGTTCTGTTGGTTATCCTTTAACACCCTAGCAATATTTTTCGGAAACATTTCCGATGTACAAAAACGACTTTTCTACAGATTTATAAACTGTATTACTTATAGATCATAGTGCTATTTGGACGAATAAGTGATTTTAGTTCTACTACATTGAGCACTGATGTAAGTGAAAGTTGATGGGACTTTTTATAAAGTGCTTAGAGAAATTCCCTTTATACGATCGATATTTATTATACATAGGTAATTATTTCGAGGAATGAAAGAATGAGAACTGCATTGACTATTGAGGTTAGTGAAAGTTGATGGGACTTTGTATAAAGTGCATAGAGGATGTGACTGGGAGAGGGAAAAGTTAACATCAGCTATGTTTAAGGGTTTCAAATATTTTGCTTTTCATCTCTATATTTTTACTTGCTTTTATTTAACTTGCAATGTATTTATGTAAGCGTGTTCGGGAAGGGTGCAAGATTTGAGTAACTGATTATTAAAGCAGTTATAATCCACCAATTAAGATGAATTTTTGCATGAATGTTAGGTTGGATGACAATGCATGATAAGCTAAGTGACGTCATTCTAAATCCAATATGGCGGACGGCCCAAGATGGCGGTCTAGTTATTTTTGTGCACTGCCTTGATAGGGGTATCAAAGAAAAAGGTTTGCTGGGAAGAATACGACAAAAGTTTGTTTAAAACAAATCTAATTAATTTAGTTTATTTGAGGTTACCAGTAACAGTTATTGAGCAATGTTATTCACTGAAATATAAGTAGGCATAAATGATAATATGCGCTGAAAACAGTTTTATAATAACTACAGAGATTTTAAATGCAGATCGTAAAGTGAAGAACCTGTGCATTTTTTGACGGATAGACAAGTTTCTTTGTGACGGACACATGGAAAGCTTTGCAAAGCATAGGGATGGTGTTACCGACACTTACTACCGGATAGTAATGACCGACAATTCGTCTGCACAGAACTTAACAGTGATGAACCCATCCACTTTTGTCATAATCAGCAAAAATCGTGAACATAATCGATGAACCGCTAAACGGACGTATCTTGACTTTGTCTTCAGTATCGCACTTGACTGACCCAATTCGTAAAGGTTGCATCTTGTCCTAATTCCGTTGTGGGCTAAAATGTGATATCTGAGGCCAGCATTTCTCAGATGAATATCAAAATAGTTCTTTGAAGAATTTATTAAGTGGCACCAGTGAGAATTGTTCAATATCTGTTACTGTTATTTGTGATTCGGTTGGTCTATTTGAACTGATACTGTTCTTGGATTAGGTTGATTTTGTAATGACTGATGAAGTGGTTGGTTGTACTGTTATAATCTGTCAAATCTCAAACATATAATATGTATTTAAAAATAATGGATTCCCTAACAATAATAAAGGTTCTGCATTAGATGGGTTTGCAGACAGTTAGGCTGTTTTTGGAACATGTCCATAAAGTGAATAATGAATTGACTGTATAAGAAAAAACCGGTCAAGTGTTAGTCTGACTCGCCAACAGAGGGTTCCGTATAAACAGCTGCTTTAACCAAAATAAATAGGTAACATTACTAACGTTAATAAACAATGAAAGCACCGAACATTGCTCTAACGAAGGGACATAATTTACTTTGCTGTTCGAAAACTGTTATCCCGATACATCAATATACAAAATTTTTACTTTTCTAAGTACATTTTATAAGTTGGTCGACTATTACTCATAAACTTCTAAAGCCTACTTAGCTGTGATAGTTTTTCTTTTAATTTCGTTAAATATAATACTGCCGTGAATGTTTTCACATGTCCAAAATCAACCATTTACCTGGCAGGGGGGGAGGGGGAACACACTTGACAAAAATTTGCATAATAAAGCTTAATTTTACGCAAACGGATACCTGAATCGAGAAATGGTTTTCAAAGAGCCGTAATATTTTTGAATGGCCTATCCAACGATACTCCCCACACGATGGGATAGACGAGGAAAAATAACATCCCACTTTACGTGTATAGAAGGTACAAAACATTTTGTTCCTGATTTTATTTTACCACTTTGTCAGCATGATTAATATGTATATCCATGCCAAATTATAGATTTCTAGTACTAATAGTCTCTGAGCTAAGCTACGGACGGACGCACAAACTTACATGGCGAAACTATAAGGGTTCCTTGTTGACTACTGAACCCTAATCAAAATGTGATACTTTGTTATTTGTCTATCTCTATAGCTTCAAGTTGTTACATAAAAAACATGTTTATAGGCTGTCCATTGTATTTTTAGTTTTGCTTGATATTTAAATGTAAAATGGATCTGTTATCTGCAATTATTGCCAACCAGGGACCAAAATCATGAATTAGAAATTCGTACCCACCTAAGAGAATAATATAAGATTTACATTAAAAGTTTTATAAGTGGTTTGATAATGATATCCTGTAAAACCAATTACGCTGAAAATATTTATCAACTACGATAATAGTAACTAATTCATAATTTTTATATGATTATTTTATCTTATATTTTTCTTCTGTTTCAAGTCATATGTACTTTCTAAGTTTATCTTGGACATCACAGGCAACGGTGAAGGAAAACATCGTGAGGATACCTGGACTTGTATAGTTAATGTAAGTCTGAAATAGCCAAGTCAGAGCCCTGTGGGGTTCTCTGAGGCGGCTTAATTAACACTGACACCAGAGGTGGCCACGTCCACACACGAAAAAGAAGAAGATAATTACTACCTATCATGAATCTAAGACCACTTATAAAATGAGTAGTAGTGAATGTTGACAGTGGAACTCTAAAGGCTGTTGATGGAAAGTTTAAGGCAAATTAATATGATAGTCCAAGCAATAAAGTAACAGTGTTATTGCTTCAGCGTAACTAAAGATCGGTGGGCGAACATTTATGGCTTGGTGAGTTCGAAGCTTTAGTTTTCAGTTAGTAATTAAATCAAGACAAATGAACATTCAAATTTTTAGTTAAAGAACTGAACATTGGGATACATAACATAATGACAAGTTACCCTATATTTTTTTAATTTTTCGGTTCTCTATAACCTGAAAGAAATAATGAGTAGAACAAAAAGTGTGAAATCTTTGGTACAATCACGAAAATAATCAAATTATGTTCTAAATGTTGTTTCTGCCTATTTATGACACAAAACTTTACACACTGAAAGAGAAACACTATTAATATAATCATGAAAACGATGACCCAACTAATTTTTTAAACTGAAAAGAACATTTTACCCATTTAAAACCAAGAACAAACAAAACATGGCTGAAAAAAAAAAACACTATACGACAAATTTTTTCGGCATTTGAACGTAAAGCCACATTTAACCTGCGAAACATGCGCAGCTTTGCTGAAAAAACTGAACAAACATAAAACATCATAAAATTTCGTGTATCATACAACTTTAGTCCAACAAAAATAGCCTAAAAACGAACTGAAGTCTTTTGTACGTATTTCTGTATTAAAACATACATTTTCGTTCGTGGTTCGAGCTCTTTTCGGTGCCTATCCTACCGCCATCTTTAGCCCGATCTTAGAAACGTTTTTCGGCGAGCCGTGAAGTTAGCTCCTTTATAATAAAGATTAGGACTATTACAGGTACATGTATAGCCATACAGAATAGAACTGCTTTATGAAAGAAATGCTGTACTTAATGAAAATTCTGGTTTCATGCTTTTTACTAGGTTATTTTTTGCTTCGTTCATAATGTGTTTATTGATCAGTTACTGATAGAATACACTTTGTACATGAATACTATGTCAATTTTATCTAATCACTTACGTTCACGTGTATGGCCTACATTGGATGATTGCAGCTTTAATCACGCGATGAATAAAATACAATTAACTACTCGTAAAAAGAGAATCGTATCATATAAAATGGAGCAATAGTTGTGAGTTTTACTTTAGTAAATTAAATAAAGGAGCAACGGTGTTTATAATTAAATTAATTGGATGAGAAATGGCTGAATAATTAATACGGTGTTGGTATAATCCGCACGCAGTCCAGAGGCGCACAACATTAAGTATTGACGCAGACGATATTGTAAATACAAATACACTTTATCCACTCTTGTTTCGAAACAACTTAGTTATTGGCTTAGAGTGATAAAAACACCTCCGCGGTATTTCTCGCGAAAATGGCACACGAAGCCTTACAATCTATCACTCACCAGAGTTAGGGGCATGGGCGCGGCGCGACTCGGCACCCACCGCACTCCTTTAACTAAATGAATCCACGACTATTTACTGCTTCGATTCTCGCCATTTTCTTAATAAAACCACCGAACATTTAGCTAAAGACTCAAGAAGATGGTCGCCCTCGCCGCCGCCGTGTTGCTAGGTGCAGATCAATTGCCAACCCTTGTAGGTTACATGAATGAAACCTACACATTGTCGGTGCGTCATGGCTATCATATCGCTCGCTCCCGACGCGGACCTTCAGATACGCCACGATTGTACTAAAATTACAGAATATTTTGTAAACGTCTTCAAAATTCAGTCGATTGAACGTGAACGTCTCGTTTTGGATTTGGCACGTAAGAGGGGCGGAGAGTTAGTGTGGAGCCTGACGTGTCAGTGTCGTGTGGCGAGCGAGTGGCAGACGGCGCTGACGGAAGGTCGGGGAAGCCGGGCCGGCAGGCGCGAGCCCGGGCTCCGTTGACGTCAGCGACGGCTCGGCGCCGCGGCTCGAGCGGCGGTGCTCACCACCGGCCTGCCAATTATTATTTTATGTACACGAACGGCGCGAAACAAAAGGCGGCGACGGCGACGGCGGGGCGCGGGCGGAGAGCGCTCGCCGCAGGAGCGACTCCAGGCGCCATCTAGCGGGCGCGCGGCGACCACTCACGCCTACTCCTTTCGGTCTGCGGACGATCGAATTGAGACGGAACCTTTGCGCTGACCGACCCTCACTGGCCAGCCGGACTCCGTTAACACTGTCACTGAGCGGGAGTAGCGCGGAGCGTGGATGGGGGGTGGCGGTTACGCTGCGGGATTGAGGGTCACGTATCGCAAAATGCGTTCACTGATGCGTACCGTCGTCAGAGCGTGGCTGCGTGTGATGGTGGCGGTCGGGTGGGCCATGCTGTCAGGCGGCGCGGGATAGGCGCGGGCCGGGCATGGCGGGCTCCTGCTCGACACTGCGGTGCGGGCGTCCGCGGCGCGCGCTGCACGCCACTGAGCCGCGCACCGCCCGCGCGCCACGCCGCCGCCGCTGCGCGCGCACGCCCGCACCGCCGGCGGCCGCACCGCCCGCACCGAGCCTTCGGCCTCCGGCCTGCACCGCGTGCACCGGCTCCACACCGCACACGGTCCGCTCACGCAACAAAACACACGCTACCTATCGATTGTACACTTGGGTTCTGCACCTTACGAAAGGTCGTCACCGTGCACTCTCACTAGAGCCAGATTGACAAGTGTAAATAAACGGGACACGCACGCTGATTTACGTAACGATCATCGTTCTGTTCATTGTTCGTGTTATTGGGTTGATTCGTGTCATTCGGAGTACGTGGCTTAATTTTTCGACTCTAGTAACATTGACCCTAATATACTTAAGTGGCTATATTCATATGTACGGTGTACATAATCAGTAGATATATATCGCTAGGTGTTGGCGTCTGACTCCGGTTCGCTTGCAGCGAGACACGTCGTCGCCGCGTCGTCAAAATTTTACGACTTCGCTCGAGTGTGCTAACCCAAACAGATTCTATCTGGCACAATGCGATGCAGGATTTCCTTCCTGCTAGCTGCCGAACACCTCATCTCGTCTGCGGCATCTAGGGAGGATTTTCGTTGGGTTACTTCACAACGGCTATGCTTGTACACAAGTTACTGGTAACATTAGGGGCATGTACCTTTGCATTATATTAAGAAATACTTACGAAATTTTTCAACATTAACATATTATAACAGTACGATAGTTCTATAATGACAATATTAATTGTGTTTCACAAACCGAAGTAACTTTTAGAAAGTTCCTAGAACTAACCTTATTGCAGGCAACACGAGCTCACCTTTTGATACAATTCTTTGAAATCGGATTCTCCGCTCTATCTTACATTCTGCTTATCCTGTTATTTTTCAAGCGACGCACGCTTACTCTAGCATCATCTCGGAATCTTTACACTTCCCTTTACTTTGTTTATGTATTTTTATAAAGGTAGGAAGTCATATTTTTGTGACTCACGCATTCCCCAAAGCAGTGGTGTCTCATCCCATACAAAGAAACCGTGCCGACGTTCTATACTGATTATTTTTATTATTTGTTGTACATCGATCGCATTCGGTTGCGTTCCGTTCCGTTCCACGGATATTGATGGTGATCTATCTATCACCGTGGAACGGGATCGAACGCGATCGATTTACAAAAAAAAATCGGTATAATCAAAATCAAATAATCAAAATCAAATATTTTTATTTTACATAGGCCTACATGGGCACTTAAAAAACTTCGACAAAAGGTGCACGGTTCGGGTTAGTCGTTTCCTATGGAGAAGAACCGGCAAGAAACTCCATGGTTACTCTTTTAAATTTTTTTGTGTTTACAATATTTCCATGATACAGCATTAGTACTTGGATATGGGGGGACAACGTAGGCCCGACAATAAGTCGTACGAAATTGAAAAAAAAACAAACAAAAAAAATAATAATCAAAATCAAATATTTTTATTTTACATAGGCCTACATGGGCACTTATAAAACTTCGACAAAAGGTGCACGGTTCGGGTTAGTCGTTTCCTATGGAGAAGAACCGGCAAGAAACTCCATGGTTACTCTTTTAATTTTTTTTTGTGTTTACAATATTTCCATGATACAGCATTAGTACTTGGATATGGAGGGACAACGTAGGCCCGACAATAAGTCGTGCGAAATTGAAAAAAAAACAAACAAATAAAATAATATACGAAATAAAAAGTTAACAAATGTTAACAATCATCTAGAAATCTAGAAAGCCTACAATGTTCACACATTCACAATCGGTAAAAGAATACATACAAAGGAAAAAAAAAAAAAAAAAACATCATGTGAAAAACGCTAGTTACGTCGGAATGGTTTCTTTGTATGGGATGAGGCATCTGTATGCTAGTATTGTATTATCTGTGCCCCAAGTCAAATAATAATAATTTAAAGAGAAATAATTAAAAACACGTCTTTCAACGAACTGTAAAATTAAAATAAAAGCATCCAAGAAACAGAGCTTATCAGCGGAGTTTCCAAGAAAATCTGAGTCACGGTGATCCAAACTTACGTGTACGTCTTCTTAGTAGCTATTAAGTAAGAAAATAAAAATCTATTAAAAGTATCACACGGTTTAGCCCTAGTTGATGACGTCAGTGTCCCTTAACAAACTATTCGGCTTTTACAACGGTAGGTGTAGTCTGCAGAGATGGATTCGGGAAGCACTGGACCAGTCGATGAGACAACTCTTGGAGGATGTCTATGTACGTATTTCGACAGAAATGGCGATGATGATGATAAACAAAGAGCTAGAGAGAAATTTGATATTTAATTACCACACATTGCTATGTGCTACGTGATGAAAACGCATATAGGTTCTCATTTGAAACTTATGTACGTCAACATATGCAAAATAACAGGCCATTGTCGGTAGTCTCTAGTTCCATATTCGAATTCCAGTTCACAAAGTTAGGTGACATTGTTTGTTGCTGTTCACCAGGCTTCAGTTCAGTGCAATCTAATCTCCGTGGCTTCGAACATTGGGTGCTAAGTTATAAACCCGTGTAAACATGGAGATGGAAAGTAGAAACTAAGTATTAATAGACTATCTGCCTAGCCTTTTTTCCCAACTATATTGGGGTCGGCTTCCAGTTTTACCGGAATCAGCTGAGTACCAGTGTTTTACATGGAGCGACTGCCTATCTGACCTCCACAACCCAGTAACTGGGTAACACGGTACCCCTTGGTAAGATTGGTTTCAGATTGCAAGTTTCTGACTACCCGTAACGACTGTCAAAGATCTTCAAATGACAGCCGGGACCAACGGCTTAACGTGCTTTCCGAGCGTGGAGTAAACTCGGTATGTTGAAATGGTCACCCATCCACGGACCGACCTCGTCAAGCGTTGCTTAACTTTGATGATTTACCCGTGCGGCTGTTATTATTTAGCCACGACCTCTTCTTCAATAAAATAAACACGTGACGATATAAAGGCAGAGGAGAGGGTGTAGGTAGCTTTAAGCCACACGGACCGCGACGGTCATACTATTAAAAAAAACGTACCCCAAATGAAAGTAATTGATGACCCCTGAACTAAACTAACTGTATAGGAGTAACATTATTTGTATGTATGACTTGGATAGACCAACGAAGCAGATCGAACCGTATGTACAAGTTGACGGAGCGACTTCTCAGGTTTTCTTTTGCACATTCATAAAACATAGTGGTAATCTTACACTGGTTGAGAGCTCTGAACCAGTATAAACTGGTTCTTGGAAAACGCACGTTTGTACACTACCGACGAACGGTGGGAAATACAAGAAGGCAGACAGTCAGTTCAATTCAAAGCCCGGAACTGACCCACAGGCTATTACGTATCTTTTGCAAGAGCAAAACGATAGCGATTTTTGCGCAATAATTGCTCTTCAATACAGAAGTTTGAGAGTTGTTGGCGGTTTTTTTTACCACGCTTTTATTAGCTTGGTATGTATTTATCTATGGATCTATGTATCAATGTAACGGCATCTTTAAACGTGATTTTCACCTCTTTCAAAACGTGGGATTGATTTGAAACTTTGCACACTGATCAAGGACCGATAACGCAATAATTTAGTCAAATTCAAAGTCAAAGTCAAATATTTTTATTCAACTAGGCCAACAAGCGGCACTTTTGAACATCAAACAAAAATTAAAATTTACAAGTAATAAAAGTTGATTCGACCGTGCGCGTTTAAATAGTTTGTCCCATTACCCTTACCATGATATTTAGTTAGGATTAGTGACTTTTTAGTTCAATTTACCATTAAAGCGTGTTTTTTAGAACTACAATTTATATTATTTAACAAGTGCATTTGACTAACAGCGAGCGATTAGCAAACGATTGTGTAGGACTTACCATAACACCAAGTAATGCCGACTTTTATGACATAAAGCGTTTGATCGCTATCGTTTTGCTCTTGCAAAAGATACGTAATAAGCCTGCCGAACTTTATTTCGGGGTCAACTAACAGTTAATTCTTAAAGTTGTTTGGCAATGCGATTTTGAACTCTGAGAACTCATTTCATCGGAAATTAAAGGCAACAATAATTCACAGAAATGGGAACATTAATTTCATAATATTATCAGACGGTCCTTTGTTCAATGCAACTGAAGCAATATTATAAATAATGAATTCTATCGTTGCATTTCACATAATATACGTTTATGTTTGAGACGTGCCCATTTTGAAGTCACATTTATAATCTATTTTTGCTCGAAAGGATACGCATGAGAAGCATTATAATTTATGCTTCTCGTATGTTCTCAGATTTCATTTGAAACATGATTTAAATTACATATTTCCAAGGGATGTTTTGAATCCACGTTTTGTGTAAAATTCCAAAAGCTTGGGGAAGTAATGATTTGGGCGAACTTAGAACGTGCTCTTGCCCATTACAAAATACTATGAATAACCACAGAGATGAGAGCAGTGGTGGCCCAGTGGTATCGGCCGCGACTTACAAGTTATAGGTCGTGGGTTCGAGCCCAGGCAGGCGCTATACTTTGTGTAAATTATTTCATCACCACTGCTCTCGAAACGGTGAAGGAAAACATCGTGAGGAAACCGGCATGTCCTAGAACCAATAATTCGAAGACATGTGACATCCACCAACCCGAACTGGGCCCGCGTGGTGGATAACGGCCCATTCCCTCTCACAGAGAGAAGGCCTGTGTCCCAGCGGTGGGAACATTAATAGGCCGATGATGTGTGATGTGATGAATAACCAAATCTATATTTTAGAAGGAATATTAGGGATTTAGGTAAAAAATAGTGTATGTTTATCGACGACATGCTAAAAAGAAGTAAGAATATACCTGAATTATTTCTGTATCAAAAAACAGATTCTGTGAGTTAAACACTTCGCGCTATACATAAACGTCTCATTTTTATAACAAATCACACGCTTTATGAAAACTGCATCGAAATGGCACAAATTAATGATACAAATAAAAAAATAAACCAATTTAGTTAATCAAGAAAGTACTTATATTTTTTAAATTTAGTTTTCATCTAGTTCTTTTTTTACCCGACTGCCGAAGGAGGGTAATGTGTTTATCAGTCTATGTATGTATGTATGTTTGTTCCTATTTGGCGTTCTAGAGACCAAACGCTTCGGCTGATTTTGATGGTTCTTACGTCAATCGATTCGTCTTAACCCTGCGAGTGTCACTGGCTACATTAAAATTGGAAAATAAGAAAATGGCGGCTTTTTGACGTCATTTTGTGGGGCCCATATTTTTTTTCCTCATCGTGTGGTATCAAAATAAAGGGTTTTAAGAGGTGATTTCAAAAATATATTACACTTATATGTTTAAACGTACCTAATTCGAAAAAAAAAATCGAAAAGGGTAAAAATAAAAAAAAAGTTAATTAAAAAAATCATAAAACCCGACTGCTTGAAAACCGAACTAAAAAGACGTACGAGTAAAGTTCGCTTTTCAAGCAGCCGGGTTTTATGATATTTTGAATGAACTTTTCTTTAGCCTTTTAGTACTCTATGTAATATTATAAAATTTGAAATATGCAAGTGTTGTGCACACCTGTGAGTGACAAATTCACTCTAGATTTTAAGTTTCATTTGTTACAGTACCCTAAACGAATGTATTGGTGAATAAGTCGTTGGAGTGCCTTAATTAAATAAATAAATACAAATTAACTTATTTTAATTCAAAACCGAATACATGTACGCCATATTTATTTAACAAATATGAAACTCTAAAGTACGAATTAAGTAAATTAAGGAAAACACACGATACCGAACAAGATGTTTTCAAACGCATGTTAACAACACACAAGACGTGAACATCATCGTCGCACCTTGTGTCGCAACGCTGAATATTTTATCACATGGAGCGTTTCGCAAACTGCGCCCACAAACCCGACCAGCTTCACTCCGTCTTGGAAATTGCCTCATTGGCCTACTATCCGCAGGAGGTTACAAATCGTGTACACCTGGATTCGATCTCCAGGAATAAAACTCTTTTAAAAGTATGTTTATTTTTAGTGACTGCTTAGTTTGCTGTACGTAGCCGGAAATTGGCCTAAGGCTCTTAGACCGATAGCGCTAGGTTTTGAGGTTTCAAAAATATTAAAGTTGTTTGTGTTTTGCATATAGTTTCCGGACCATTTGCCCAACCTAATACCTAAGTTTGTGTCATCCTAGGTATTTGCATAGGTAGAAATTTAGGTATTTGTCTTTTCGACCAGTATTGGACGAAAAGAAAATTAGAGATGAAAATTTTACTTTCATGATAATAACGAAGTAGTAACTGATGTACATAAGCATTTTGTGTCATCTTTGTCCACGGGAATCCTAATACTTAACCAGTACCTAACACGTAGCCCAACTAGCTCTAAAAGAATATTATAATTGGTAAAATAGGTGTTACGCGTTTTTTAGTACTGATGTCTGTTGTTTAAAATATTTTGTGTCGAATTCATCCACGGCTTTTATAGATATTTAATTTTTTTACTACAGCAACTTGTAATATCCACAAAAGAAAATGCAAGTTATTAGAGTTTACGTACTTTTGATTATTATGGTATAACAAAACACTATTCATAATTTGTGTCATTTTTATCCACGATATCATATTATTTTTTTAAAAAACTAGACTTCTTCGCACGAAGGGCGAGCGCGTGTAAAAGCGCGGGCGCGGGCGGCGTGCGGGTGCCGGCCAGCCAGACGCGCGGCGCGTTTCTTTGTTTACATTCGGTATTTCTAAGTTGCAACAAAGAAGTTCGTGCGTTATTTATGATGTATTCGATTGATTAAGGCCCACTTGCACGAAAAACTTTCAGAATTGCTAACACGAGGTTCAATTGACAATATTGTATATCAAACTGTCAATTTAACCTAGTGTCAGCAACTAACTCTGATTTAAGTATTTTGCGCAAGTTAGTTATGAAGCTGTGAAAGACTTAAATGCAGGTATTGTATGCATGCATGTTTTTTTTTCGCACTGTTTTTACATACTGACCCTATTTCAGTTTGCACTGGGCAAATATGACACAAATTGGGTTTGCACACTCCACAGGCTATCCTAGATATGATACCATAATTATTTTAAACTTTAATTTTTTTTTGCCAGTTTTGATTTGAATAAAAATTATCAACCACAAATCATCGAATTACTGAAAATGCAAGTAACAGATGTGACACAAAACGCAATAATAAGCTACATAGGTACGACTTTATCCATAGGCAAAAAATCAGAAACTTTAGAATTTTTTAAACTTATGACATCAAAATTGGCCAGCGCTATCGGTCTATCTGTAAACCACATCAGAGAATCCAATTTAAAGCATTAAATGGTGAAATTTTCGATAAAAAATAAAATTAAAAAAAATATTTAAAGCAAACTTATTACACCCGTGCCTCGGAAAGCACGTTAAGCCGTTGGTCCCGGCTGTCATTTAAAGATGTTTGGCAGTCGTTACGGATAGTCAGAAGCTTGAGATCTGACACCAGTCTTGCCAAGAGGTACCGTGTTACCCAGTTACTGGGTTGTGGAGGTCAGATAGGCAGTCGCTCCATGTAAAACACTGGTACTTAGCTGAATCCGGTAAGACTGAGCCGACCCCAATATATAGTTGGGAAAAGGCTAGGCAGATGATGATTTAAAGCAAACTTATTTATAAAACAGAAGAAAATGACTTTCATGTTTTCAGATCCCTGTGCTTATGCCGAGTTTTTTACCCGGCTGCAAGGAAAGGGTTATGTTTTTCGCGCGTATCTTGTATGTTTGTATGTATGTAATATTCTTTATTACCTTGTATCTTTCAAACCACTTGACGGATTTTTATAATTAAGACATCGTAAGTTAGGTCTTGGCCGCCCAAGTGTTCTTAGATAAGTGCCGTTGAAAAAAAAACATGGCGGATTTTGGACGCCATATTGTAGGAGTTGCAATTTTTTTTCTTCGTAACCTATCGTGTGGGGTATCAAAATGAAGGGTTTTTAGAGGTGATTACAAAAATATATACGACCACTTATATCCACTCATATGTTTAAAGTCATTCGAAAAAAAAAGTATAACTAAAAAAGTTGTAAATAAAAAAAGTTAATAAAATCAAAAAATCCTACTGCTACAGGCTAATAATACAAGTGGAGGTTTCTCTCTCAGGAGCCCTGACCACCGGTAGCTTGGACCCTGTTCCCGATACCGGTGGGCTACTATTTTTGTATTTTTAAATGTTTTTTTATAGAATGATATTTAAAAATGTAAAAATATGTAAATATAATAAATAAATGATATAATAATACAACTATATAATAATATTATTATTACTATAAAGTTGTAACCGTTTGACCGAAAGGGATAACTTGACAAAAGTTTTTGCAGCATCTAGCAACCAAAATAAGTGCACTCCTATTTCTACTTACATAAGTTTTGTTTTAATAAGAAAACATCTCATCATTCGCAATCGAAAGGGTCAGTAATTACCCGATTACTTTATATTGAAAAAGACAACTAACGATGACACAGCAGTAAGCAAAAAACTATTGAAGACGAATGAAGATTATCATATGTATTGATCAAAAATATTAGTTGAAGATGCATAATAAAGACGACAAAAATATTTGCGGGATTATACATGTCCCGGATCAGATGTTGGCAACTTACAGCTATTAGGATGAAGCCATAGAAGTAGCTGGCGCTGCATCGCCTCACATTCGTAGGAGTACGTAAGTAGGTAAACTGTATCGCATGTCTGGATTATTGTGTGTTTCTATTGAGTATTGCATACAATGAAGTCGGCGATAGGCAGAACTTCAGAAAAGATTTTTTCTCAAAAATGGTATGTAACGTTGTCATAACATCTCTAAAAAGTATCCAGAAAGTGAACTCTCCCGGAGACTTATTCACAACTGTCCAGTAAGAAGCGAGATTTTAAATTTGGAATCTCCTACTGTCCAGTAAGTAAGTATGTAATTTACTTACTGGACAGGAGTAGGGATTGGTCCGATATATCAAAACGTAACTTATATCGGATATGTGTTAGATATCATATCATATCGATATCTATATCAAAGTTACCGATATTACAAAAACTGTATCTAATAAAAACTTTACTAGCGTGCGAGAACGAATTAGTCAAAACTTAAAACCGTAACAATGCGGAAACGTACGAACTACGAACAAAACGCAAACTGCACAAACGATAGGAACCATATGCGCTACCTCTCTTTCTAAGTATTATTTCGCGTTCGTTGTTAGTTGGCTCATCTAAATAACATTTTAACGTATGCAAACTGTACTAAATGATATCGATATCTGAAAACCGTTTTCGATATCGATATGAAAACTGTATATCAGTTACATAACCGTTTGTACAAAAAACCGAAAATAATCATCTCTAGACAGTAGGTCATCCTCTTCAGATCTGCTTAGAAAAAAAAACATAGTACCAGCCAGACACAGATTAGAGTTTAGCCATTATAACATGGTTATAGGAGGGAGGCTCCAAATATATATCTATCTCTCTTTTTGGTATGACATTTTATGAGACAGATATATTTTTGAGTTCGTTAATCAAGACGTACTACAAACAAATGTAAATGCCCCTGGTAAATCGATCACAATATCTATCAGTAATTGCCCTAATATGAATGTAACCTTCAATATTAATTAAACGAATTTGTTGTTAAACTTTCTTTCATTTTTGAGAAAAGCATTATACAAGCCTCAACCAGTAAAAAGCCATCCTGGCCTCGTATATAACCGGACCTCACCTGCGGTTCGGTCCGGTTAACTCATACTTGGCCAGGAAGGCTTACTTACTGGATTCTGCAGTAATGTACTATTGAGATAGTTTTTGGGTTCTCCTACTTGTAAAAGGAGTATTTAAGGATCGTCGCAGGTACCATTCAGTAGTTGCTTCCTATCTCCATGAAAAAAAGGTATTCCTCTTAGATAATGAACCGAATGCACGGTAGAATCAATTTTTATTCCATGTCAATATTAATTGTGACAAGTGCCGCTTGGTGAAATAAAATATATTTTGTCTTGTCTTGTATAACGGGACATACATGCATAAACTTACACCTTTCTTTTAGGTGATAATTTCGTCCTAAAATTAAATTAAAATAGATACAAAATTATATTCAGTAATGAGCGGGCAAATATACTCACTTATCAAAGAAAATAGTATAATATACATATTGTGTACATTAATTATTAAATAGATGAAATAAAAGTAAGTAAAATACTTTATAATAGTGTCGAACTCATGTCATTTTATTGGATGTAACATATCACATCGTCAGCCTATTAATGTTCCCACTGCTGGGACACAGGCCTCCTCTCTGTGAGAGGGAATGGGCCGTTATCCACCACGCGGGCCCAGTGCGGGTTGGTGGATGTCACATGTCTTCGAATTATTGGTTCTAGGACATGCTGGTTTCCTCACGATGTTTTCCTTCACCGTTTTGAGAGCAGTGGTGATGAAATAATTTACACAAAGTAAAGCGCCTGCCTGGGCTCGATCCCACGACCTACACCTTGTAAGTCGCGGCCGATACCACTGGGTCACCACTGCTCATTGGATGTAAACATAATTTATAATAGTCCATGAGTACACAGCACAAATGCACAATAAAATACCTGCAAAATACAACTTTAAACCAAGCTAATACAAAAATATTACCCCATACAGCAGAATATGCTTAGCAAAACTTTACATCCCACCGCTGTTTATTTCAGTGCACCCGCTAGTTTATTGGCCCCTAACCGGGGCTGGCAGAGAATCATCCCAAGTTGTTTCGACCCAGTTATAACCAGCCCCAAACGTAGGGCACGTGGAAAGACTATGTTCATAAGGTAATGCAGACTTGCTGCTTTAAATCATCGGCGTTTTTGCGACTGTTGAAATGTTGGAGTGCGTTTTTGCAACTATTTTCTTTCGATGTCAAAAAGTTACCTGTACATCAATTTTAGTCGAAGCTGCACAAATTCCTAGTGAATAAATGTTATTACAATGTCAAGGACTACCTACAGGATAAAAATATAGATAGATACCTATAGTAAGAGTAATTTATTGACATTGAATAATATGACATTAAAAATAGTGTGACATGCATTAATTTGACAGCTCTTTAATTTATTTGATTGTTAAGTTTATGACATGTAATTTAATTCATCTGACATTTTTGTATTTTATTTTATTTCACTTATGACATTTGTAGTGTTTTGAAATTATTTTATTTTTTTTTGTTTTATTTTTTGAGTGTAATTATTTTGTAATGTTATTTCAATAATAAAAATATTTGCACACCTTATTAGGTAATGATACAGTGTACTTTATACCTATCTGTAACATCTGTTTGAACCTACCTGTATTAAGCAAATAAACAATTTGATTTGATGGCAAAACCAAACACAAATGGTATTTTGGTACAAGCCCGCTTCATTATTCTCAACAACTACTAATGTGGAAAGCCAGAAGCAATGGTGTTGACCTCCTGAAAAGCGCCAAGGTAAGCTCGGCCAGTCCCACTTAACTATTCGACTGACTTGTTAATCCTGCTGTGACATAAATGATGAAATAACAGCGGAGGAGTAAGGAACACATTATTTAGACGTCCCTTCAAGTCAAGCAGGAGACAGAACTCATTCCAGAAAGTGTTGCGCTGCAGTGTTTTAGAAACGATCTATGTTTAACCTAGCCCACAGTGGGCTGGCGACATGGATTACAGCCATGTATATCTCAAAGAGAGTAGGCCTGTGTCCCATTAGAGCATTCCTATCTATTCTATGCATCGTTTATCGCATTTGCTACGACACAACGGCTTTTTAAATGTTTAATTAATTACGGCAGCGAACGTAAACGCAAATACTAGCGATTAAAAGAGCATTATCTTTCCTCTCAAATCTGATCTTTATAAGCATATTTATATATATTTAGTACTAGCTGACCCGGCAAACTTTGTTTTGCCATAAAAACACCAAACATTCACCTACCCTACACCTACCCTACACCTACCCTACACCTACCCTACACCTACCCTACACCTACCCTACACCTACCCTACACCTACCCTACACCTACCCTACACCTACCCTACACCTACCCTACACCTACCCTACACCTACCCTACACCTACCCTACACCTACCCTACACCTACCCTACACCTACCCTACACCTACCCTACACCTACCCTACACCTACCCTACACCTACCCTACACCTACCCTACACCTACCCTACACCTACCCTACACCTACCCTACACCTACCCTACACCTACCCTACACCTACCCTACACCTACCCTACACCTACCCTACACCTACCCTACACCTACCCTACACCTACCCTACACCTACCCTACACCTACCCTACACCTACCCTACACCTACCCTACACCTACCCTACACCTACCCTACACCTACCCTACACCTACCCTACACCTACCCTACACCTACCCTACACCTACCCTACACCTACCCTACACCTACCCTACACCTACCCTACACCTACCCTACACCTACCCTACACCTACCCTACACCTACCCTACACCTACCCTACACCTACCCTACACCTACCCTACACCTACCCTACACCTACCCTACACCTACCCTACACCTACCCTACACCTACCCTACACCTACCCTACACCTACCCTACACCTACCCTACACCTACCCTACACCTACCCTACACCTACCCTACACCTACCCTACACCTACCCTACACCTACCCTACACCTACCCTACACCTACCCTACACCTACCCTACACCTACCCTACCCTTTTTTCCCCATTTTTTTTTTAAACCTTCCCTGTATTCTGTAGAACAAAACAAAAAAAGAATTATCCAAATCGGCCCAACCATTCTCTAATTTTAATCAGACTAACGAACAACAATTCATTTTTATTTATATAGATAGATATTTATTTATTATAATTTTTTGTGTTGAGTAATGTAAATTATTTGCATACTTTTGTATAGAATCAAGTTTTTGTTTTTTTTCTAACTGAACAGACAGCTGTGCTGCTGGGGAGTTTGTTGCGCCACTTCTTCTTCCCAGCAAAAGCACTAGGAAGTGGTGAAGGGCGGGCGTTTTTGGGGGACTGTCTTATGTAATTTTGATGTTCGGAAAGTGCTGATTCTCAGCCTAGTTTGAATAAATGACTTTTGATTTTTGATATATTTTAGAGTTATGTATTTATTTAAGTATGTAGTATCACTTACACTGTGTATGTTTATATATATTTATATGTTTTTATATCTTAGGTTAGTCGTTCACTTTTCTTCTCTGCCTGTTCTCACACACTATTTGTCTACATTTCTTCTTCATTTCTCCTATTCGCGGGTCTGCTGGTAGAAATTTCCCAAGAAATAAGCAGTACCTTTGTACTCCATTGTCATGATGTGTTTTTTGTATGTATTACCTGTGTGTACATTAATAATAAAATAAATAAATACTTGCCTTCTCCTATGACCAGATCATCATCTGCCTAGCCTTTTTCCCAACTATATTGGGGTCGGCTTCCAGTCTTACCAGATTCAGCTAAGTACCAGTGTTTTACATGGAGCGACTGCCTATCTGACCTCCACAACCCAGTAACTGGGTAACACGGGTACCCCTTGGCAAGACTGATGTCAGATCTCAAGCTTCTGACTACCCGTAACGACTGTCAAAGATCTTCAAATGACATCCGTTCTCCTATGACCAGATATATGAACTTAATCGAAGCAAAAGGAGCATCTAAGGATCGTAGCAGATGGCGTTCTGTAGTCTCTGCCTACCCCCATGAGAAAAGACGTGAGTTTATGTGTGTATGTATGTATGCATGCTAAAGCCTCACAAATCGTGTTTACTGGCATCAGAATATATACAGGTTGTTCGGACGCTTCCAAAAAAGTGATCGCAGTTGTAGCATGTCTGCTTGCCGCTGCAAAGTTATTTAATGAATATATTCCATGTATTTCAGATTGCAGGAGCGTTACATAGGTATCGAACGTGGGTTTATCCACTGCACTGTGGAGCGCGAAACCGCCGCGAAACTCTAAAATTGTAAATTATCGGTAATGTTTGCCTAGAAAGCTTGTTTCGCACGAATTGAGTCAGCCTGTTGCAGGTTTAGGGAGAAAGGGTTTTTATAATACGATTTTCTGTAACTAACCAACCATTTTAAAATCGTGACAATCTAAGAAGTCCGATGTCGTTTCTTCTTTTACATGCCGCGATAACTTTGTATAATCGTCTAAGAAAATCAACTTCATAATCCTAATTAATTGCTATGTTATCCATACAAAGAGTATCATTCGTAAGCATCAAGTTTAACTTACGTATTTTTATAGCTGTCATATCTGACTTCTTTGACTGTCACGAAATTGCATCTTCAACCCATTCTCAGTGGAAATTGCATATTATATTTAGTATCTAGTGTTCATGCATATTTTCGCAATATTTTTTATATTTGCCGGATACTAACAATTATTTCACTAATAAAAATTTTTGATTGATGAACCAACTAATAGATTGTTTACGTTTACAAAAATGTTAAATAATTTTTCGTTTTAGTGCATTATTATAGTCTACAAAGTTGTTACATTTTGGTATTGATAATTTATGATGGAATAATTTACTAATTGTATGTTAATTTAGAAATAAAAATAATTAAATCTACCACTTTTTAGGGTTCCGTACCTCGAAAGGCAAAAACGGAACCCTTCTAGGATCTCTTTGTTGTCCGTCCGTATGTCTGTCAAGTTCCTTTTTCTCAGGAACATGTGGAGGTATCAAGCTGAAATTTATATCAAATACTCAGGGCTACTGTCCCTAAAAGCTGTGCCAAAAAATTCTAAGCCAACGCAAACAAAAGATACAGCAGTTTATGCTGCAAAATGCCGCAAATTTTCGACACTCACAATGAAATCAAAACCTACAGGGTACTTCCCGTGAATTCAGAATCTTGAAATTAAAGGAAATATGCGAAAACCGTAAATTTTTAGTTACTTCATATAATATTTTTTTTTTTAATAATTTTAAACTTACTATCCCTTTCCTCATGAACGCGCAGAGGTATTGATTTGAAATTCATATCAAATACTCAGGTTTACCTTTAAGCTGAGGTTTGTACGGAACCCTTGGTGCGCGAGTCCGACCCGCACTTGGCTGGTTTTTTTCCTTTCGTTTTCTAAAACTTTAATGTTGCATATTTTCATGCATACTTAACGCATTTTGCAAGCTTTGTTTGTTGCATTATAAGCCGGTCCTTACTAATGACAAATGTTTTGCCGCGAAACCCTTCCCTTTCAGGCTACACGCGATGCCTCATGATGATAAAAATGACGTCATTTGCAATGTTCCTAGAAATGTTAGTCAATACACTGATACGAAGAAATGTTGTTTTTCACACTAAATTAATACAGATTTTCAGAAACTCGTACTTCATCAGTGTTTGTTTTTGTTGACCTTTAGATTGTAATAGCTTTCTGATTCCAACTAAATCGATGTTCACATTCATGACCATTATATAGGTTTTTGTTTTGTTCATACGTTTGCATCATTTTCGATCATTGTTAATCACTCAAAAGTTAAAATGTCACATTATTTCTCTTCAGGTTCGACCCGCTTATGCTTGAGAAGTGACATCTTCACAAAACATACAGATGCTAAAGATTTATTTAAGGTTTTAGATCGTCTGCAATACAAAACACACCTGGCTTAAGGAACAACAGGATAGTCGTAGTTTATCTGCGAGTAGGTTTGATCTGCGAGAAGCAAGTCAAACGCAAAAAAAACGTATCTCAGACTCCAGACACCATTTATCAAACAAAAACTAACAACAAAAAAATTAAAACGACTTCCAAAACAAAACACTACAAAACGAAAAATAACTTAGGTACCAAAGACACCGACTTCTGAAAAGAAAGTTTTGATTGTTTTGATTGTCAAAATTAATGTTACTGGTGTCACTTCTACTTTTGTTTCGGTTTCCTTTGTCTTTTTATGTTGGCACTTTGTTTTTAAACATACCTACATGAAATTTGTAATAATTTTATTAAGTTTTTGTGTGTTGTGTTGTGTCTTTTGTGTGCACTAAATAAATGATTTATCTATCTATCTATCTCATTGAAATTTTTCTCTTTTTAGTTTTGGTAAACTATATTAACATGAAAATCATTTATAGACAGAGTGCTTTTCATAAAAATTCCAACAAGCCTAAACACGACTGGCATACATTGTTATATTACGGAGTTCCGTTACCATTTTCATTAGAACCATTTATTTAAATTGCCTTCATCACAGTCATTTAACTATTCAAAATATCTTAAACCCGAAACATACATACCATTGAGAAATTGCAGTGCCCATCTGTGTTCTTCATCAGTTCCATTTCGCCAAATTATATTTTCTGAATGCAAATGCTTGCCATGTTGATGAAAATACCATAATCGCTATGTGTATACTTATAAAATTTGAGGAGTGCCCTCGATATCTCCAAGATCCCATCATCAGATCCTGACCTGATGACCATGGGACCATGTGGGCAGTATAACCTTTCAAACAAAAGAAATCATTTTTAAATCGGTCAAGGCGAGGCAAGGGAAAAAAATTAAATAAAAAAGATTCCGCTGAATTGAGAAACTGCTCTTTTTTTTGGAGTCGGTTAAAAATCAACTACCATCTAAACAGTAGACCCCGAAAAACATACTCCATTAAATCGAAAAACTGCATTAGAAGTCCACGAATAAATCCCGAACTTCCAGAGTACTTACTAGTACTTGACCACGCGTCTTAAGTAGAGCGGGTCACAAAAGTAGACGCGAGCCGTGCTTGCACGATTAAAAGTGGTACCAGTTTAAATTACACGGAGCTTTGAAGAATTTTTCAATGAAAAATTAATTTAAAAATCTAAAACCAGACTGCTTATGAAGCGAACTAAAAATATGTAAACATGAAGAAAATCGGGTGCAGTCGGAGGATTAGGTGTCCAGCTAGCTCACGAATATGTATCCTCCGACTGCACAGCACGATTTTCTTCTTGTTCGCTTACTAAGCAGGCGAGTTATTGATTTATAAATTAACGTTTTTACTTACAACTTTTCAGTTATTTTGTCTTTTAGAATTATTTTTAAACATAAGACGTGGTAAGTATTTTTGTAACCAACTTTTAAACCCTTCATTTTGATACCTCACTGGATGGGTTTGAAAGAAAAAAATTTGGAACTCGCACAATATCGCCATATTGTGCGAGTTCCAATCTTTTTTTTTTTTTTTTTTTAGACCCCTCTAAAACGTCAATTTAATGTCACCTATCTAAGAACACTCGGGCGGTCAAGACGTTTCTAACGATGGCTTATTTATATTATTCCGTCTAGTGGTTTAATAGATACGAGGTAATAAAGAGTATTACATACATACAAAATACATGCGAAAAACATAAACCTTTCCTTGCAGTTGTGTAATAAAAGACGGTTTTTTTTTATAATTTTAAGAGTTTCAATGAATGTTGGTAGAAAGAAGTGCACTATAGTGTTCTTTTGCTTAAAAATAGTATGAATATTATGTTCAAAATAATTAAATAAAATTAGACATTTAAATAATCCATTTTTGCAACCCAGTCAACCAGATTTGACTTCTACTGCGTTCGTTAAAAAGTTGATTTAGGTGAGAGGTTTATGCTTTTTATGTCATCCATAGCTTTACGAAATAGAACTCAAATCGGTTGAACGGACTGTAAAAAGGTTTGTAGAAACGTCTAATATTATTTCAGATAGAGTAACGGCTAACAGGGTAGAATTTAATATATTAGAAATCAATATATTAAAGTATAATACCCTTGATGATCCATAACCATCATTTACATCATCGGCCATGGTGGCTCCTTTAAAGCTGGCCGTAGCTTTTATTTATAAATTTTACAATCATAAATACCTACAGATCTCTCATCTAATATCTCGTACGTGAGTAAAACAATTCCACAAAAGTCACCGCAACATCCAATCCCGGTATTACAAAAACCCATCATTGTTTAAAATCATTCCATCACTGCTCCACGCTCCTGTGATTACACTGCATACGTAACCCGCAATGTATTCACAACCGTGGAATGAACTTGAAATCCAAACTAACATTGTTAATGTGAATGTCTGTATGTTTGGATTTTTAAACACATTCTATCATCAATGGCAATGTCTTTCATTTTGACAACTCAACAAAATTCATTGCGGTACTTACGTTATCGAACAGACAAACTTTTTATGTATTCATGAAACAATGCATTTTATGAATTCCCTTCATAATCCATTATGTTTTGATAGAAACTGTGAACACCATGTTGCAAACTTACCCATGATACAGAATAAACTCCTAATTCCTAAAATCTAGTTGCGGCTAAATATTGCCAGGCTACCCTCTGTTCTACTATCAAGTATTAGTATTCTAATTCTCATTTTTTTTCTCTTTAAATTAGACTTTTTACAATATTTTTCAATCATCTTTATAGCCCTTTGCTAAGAATAGTTACAGCACTGATGACAGTATTTGTGCCACATGTTAAAATTTAGTGTTGTGTTTTTTGTTTTTTTTCCATTTCTTTTTTTTTTATTTTACCTTTGTATAGATTCTTTTACCGATTGTGAATGTGTGAACATTGTAGGCTTTCTAGATTTCTAGATGATTGTTAACATTTGTTCACTTTTTATTTCGTTTAACATTATTTTTTTTGTTTGTTTTTTATTAATTTCGTACGACTTATTGTCGGGCCTACGTTGTCCCCCCATATCCAAGTACTAATTAATGCTGTAACATGGAAATATTGTAAACACAAAATTTTTAAAGAGTAACCATGGAGTTTCTTGCCGGTTCTTCTCCATAGGAAACGACTAACCCGAACCGTGCACCTTTTGCCGACGTTTTATAAGTGCCCATGTAGGCCTATGTAAAATAAAAAAAATATATTTTGATTTTGATTATTCATAATCATTAAGTTTTATCAAATAAAATACCTGCAAATTTTTGCGGTGGGATCTTAGGCTATTAGAACAATTCTCTGCATATATATTTATACACTTAAAATTACACATTTCTTAACAGTGACATTTACGTGGAATTCTATTACAAAATACATATTTAAATTCTGTTTGAACATTTTCAACTGTTGTGTTTACAAAATACCTAACTATATTTAAATTGTAACAATTTTTTTTCTGTGAATAAACACGTTTTTCATTTTTTTTTTTTTTTTCATTCTATCTTTCATTTGATACTTTGGTCATTGCCATGGTCAGAGGTTTAGACGAGTGACATGCTATCATATGCTATATATAAATGAATGGGATCTCCAAGCGCTATTAAAATGAATGGGATCTCCAAGCGCTTTTAAAATGAATGGGATCTCCAAGCGCTATTAAAATTAATTCCTTACATTTTGGCATTTCGGTCATTGCCATTGCTATGTTTACAGCCTCTTGATTGGGACAGGTGATAATTTCAATGCTTTAGTACGTTCCGGGCGTTAATTTTCGACTTACCAGGGTGTAGCCACAGGCAAAAGCTAGTCTAGAGATAAATATTTTCGAGCCATGTCCGCGTCTCCGAGATCTATGCCCGACAAATATTGCACTTTGCAACGAACGCTTTGTTCACGTACTGCTTTTTAGGGTTCCGTACAACGTTGCTTTGTTCTTGGACGATGTGCAATCTTGGTAACGTTTGTGTGTTGTTTTTTTGTTAGATGTTCTAATATCTGGGCCTGGTTTGCCTACGCAAACCAACTCGCAAGACTACTCTTAGAAGATTGTTTGGGGTCATGAACTGTTACACGAAGAAGAGATTTTTATACGTTTTCTTTATTACACTTCGTCTAAGATTAAGTCTTTATTTCCTTATCAATTTAGTTAAAGCTATAATGTTTAGGTACCCACAGAATAGACTTATTTATCCATTGCTAACAGTTTCTATAGATTACAATATTATTAATTAATATTTAATCCAGGTAAATCTTAAACGAGGACCAATGATAGAGCTGTGCAGGTCTAAATACTGGTTGGAAAAAATATAATTTTGAGTTCAATCGGCTATCAAAGATAAAGTTTCTATAGTTCTTGCAGTAAGTCTTTATCGGTATAGACAACCATGCGACGCCTAATAAACAAAGCTAAAATACAAAAAATAATTCCTGCATTAAAACAATATCAAACTCTCTCGCATTTTACTGTATTCTTCTACCCCACCGTACACTGTCTTCGCATAAAGTATTTAAATGTATAGCTGGTACGTTGTAAGCGGATAGTTTTCGTTTTATTAACACAGTTCCTACTATACCGTGTACCATAGTTATAGTCGGAGATATTTTAATGTCTGTTTTTACGTAAAATGCAATGACCCGAGAAATGAAAGGAGAGAACGTGCAGGACAGTTACTGCATTAACTTAGCGATTTAGAATGGGTTTCGGTCTCCGAATTATGGGTTTATCATCATGGTTTTCTTAAGCTAGAAGATAAAGGCCTGAAGGCTGGTCTCTTACCAGCTAAACGTTTTGGAGACACTTTTATTATGCGTACAACTAAAGAGTGGAATTCCCTGCTTGAATCTGTGTTTCCCGATAGCTACAATCTTATCTTTAAGTCAAGAGTGAATGGGTCTCTTCTAGGCAAGCGTGCTTCACCGTCGACCACATCATCGCTTACCATCAGGTGAGATAGTGGTCAAGCGCAAGCCTATAGACAATAAAAAAAAAGCTGCAACCTGTTTGTAGTTGTATTCAGTCCGAGAGAAGGTTCGAAGGAAGGAAGGCAGGTCAAGGTACCGATGCTGCTCCTAAAAAGCTCACTGTGATGAGAACATTTATTCTCTTCCTTCATCCCCTCAAAACAGCAAAATAAAACACAGCTCGGCAGAAGCCTCCTTCTATATTTTATCACACGTCTGTCCTCTGCTATTGCGGCCCAGTGCTTCGGTAGGAGTCAATATTCCTCATCCATCTTCGTCTTTGTCTGCCGCGAAGCCATTTAGTATTTATTGAGACTCAACATCAAGAACGCGTGCAATCCCAAATATTACAGAAGTATTTTCGATCTCAGAAACAACAGTTTAAAATCTCATAGTGGTTACATTAGCACACATACCCACTAAATTAAACAGCAAGCCTTGGCAGTGTAGCAGTACTACTCTTTCATAAATATCCCTACCCAATCATCATAAAAATACTTCCAGCTCAGTTACACTGCATTCCGTTGCAATTCCAACTGCCATACTCAGATGATTTAATAATAAGCTGTAGTAAAATATGTGATAATGTAGGCAGCGCTCAACGTAGTGCTTGGCAAACAATTGAGAGTTTGTAATTCATAAGTGAGCAGGTGCTGGTATAAATCATTATTATTAATAGTACCTATGTTTTTAGCTGTGTTCTGTGATGTTCTTCAAAAAGGCCAGAAGCCTAGACAAATGAAAAATTCTGTAACATTAACGCCAGACGCTAAAGTCAAACTATATATAACGTGAAATTCCTAATTCAAAAGTCGAGGTATCTTCCAAACCAGTTCGTTAATTCACATATTTTCCAAAACCAACAACTCTATCTTGCACAACTTCAAGTAAAACTTTCGCTACATCGCGGCATCGATGCCAATCCATTACAGGGACATGAGTTAACAATTCTCCACCGTACCTGCGGGAGCGCAAACCGAGGGTAGTCACGCAATTTTGTGACTTACGACTGTATACATACTCCATTACGAAAATTGTTCATAATAATTAGTGAGCAAATATACATACGGATGGAGGAAGATAATGACGGCTTGGTACATCACCTGGCTGTAAGCAATAGCAGTAATGGCCCAATAGTAAGAGTTTTATGTCGCGGCTTCGAACCCAAGCAGGTAAGTGAATTCGGCAAGGCAAAGGGATTGACTTCATGAAAGAGTATGACAAATACTCTTTAAATGATTGCCAAAAATTATTAAACGCTTACGAAAAGAGTACCTTCATCATTGAAACCATCTAATAATTTATGCGGTTTTCTTGCAATGACAAGAATATTTACTTTCTACAGTATTTTTTTTTTAATTATTGTGAATGTGAAGACTATGTGGATCTTTTTTTTTTGTTTTTAGTTTGAATTTAGCTTAGTTTTTAATCGTGGTATGGCAGTTTGAGTAGTTTATGCGGCCTACCCGAATGCCCTTTCTTTGGTATTGATCGTCGAATCGTTGAACTCCTTAGATTCTGAGATGAGCTGCTCGGTTATTGACAAATGCGTGCACTGATTGGACAGGTCCACTCAATCTGGCTGGTTCTTTCCTCAAAAGACCATTTCAGACACCAGTCTACGGTCTTCACATGATCTAACCAAGTTTTTGTCTGGACTTTAAAAGAGACTGTGACCTCTAAGTTTGTTTCGGCCTATCTTCTTAGAGTAGTCAGATAGGAAACGCCGACCTCATCTAGTTTTAAAAATATAATCGACATGCAAAAGTGTTTGTACAAACCAACTTACAGAAAATAAATCATTTATCGTAGCTTCAAAATCTAGCAGCTTCGTGTAGTCCAGTTAAACCGCTCAAAGAGTCATATTATTATTAAAAGCTGCATTCAATATACTCGTACAAGGCATACACTTAATTTTAGGAAGCAAGTCTGTATACAAATGAAAGCCTAATTTTGTAATAATTTCTTTGTTCTGTGGTGTGAAATACACTACACACAACTGATAATTGTAGAGTGGTATTGGTATTGCTCAGTAATTGGGTTGTGAAGGTCAGATGGAAGTTACTACGAGTACATGTAAAAATATTGATATTTTCACAGCATTTTTGTCTTGTGCTGTCCCAGCGTAGGTTCGCATGTTATAACTCTAAGACTCAGCACATGCGGTTGCAGACATTCGACTGAATATTCTAAGTAAAAAGTCGTAATTCGAGGTTTGGCTGTCGCCTATTTTCTCCTCCAGTAATTTTAAAGATATTCCATAAACTGATCACCTTTAGAAGCACTAGAACCCTCAAAAATGCTCAAAATTGCGCTGTCAATAGAGGCCTAGTGTACAAATTAGACAACTATAAATCATCTGCCTAGCCTTTTCCCAACTATATTGGGGTCAGCTTCTAGTCTTACCGGATTCAGCTAAGTACCAGTGTTTTACATGGAGCGACTGCCTATCTGACCCCCACAACCCAGTAATTGGGTAACACGGCACCCCTTGGCAAGACTGGTGTCAGATCTCAAGCTTCTGACTACTCGTAACGACTGTCAAAGATCTTCAAGTAACAGCCGGGACCAACGGCTTAACGTGCTTTCCGAGGCACGGAGGAAACTCGGTATGTTGAAATGGTCACCCATCCACGAATCGACCTCGTCAAGCGTTGCTTAACCTTGATGATCGACCCGTGTGACTGTGATTATTTAGCCACGAGCTCCTCCACTACAACAACATATTTAGTATCTTGTAGATATGAGTGATGACATACCATCTTGTTGATGTTATTCAGGAAGGTTATATCTTAGTTACGCCGCTTGTAAGCAAAAGCAATGTAAAAATCGAAACTATTAGTATTTTTTTTCGCGAGCTGTGGTGGCCCAGTGGTATCGGCTGCGACTTACAAGTTGTAGGTCGCGGGTTCGAGCCCAGGTAGGCGCTTTACTTTGTGTAAATTTTCATAACCACTGCTCTCAAAACGGTAAAGGAAAACATCGTGAGGAAACCGGCATCTCCTAGAACCAAACATTCGAAGACATTTGACTTCCACCAACCCGTGCTGGGCCCGCGTGGTGGATTACGGCCCATACCCTCTCAAAGAGAGGAGGCGTGTGTCCCAGCAGTGGGAACATTAATAGGCTGATGATGTGATGTGATGTGATTGGTATTTTATAGTTTCTGCCAAAAAGGGCGTGAATTGTGTTTAATGTGCTGTTTTTTTAGATATTTAATGGGTAGAGGTTATAGATTTTAAATATATTATTTTTCTTTAACATTATTCAATGTGGCAGTTGCGTACACATAGTCTTATGCACTAATACGAGTACAGAGACATAATAGATACACAGCCTTTGTAGTAGACCCTAGCCCGTTTTTAGGGTTCCGTACCCGAAGGGTAAAAACGGGACCCTATTACTAAGACTCCGCGATCCGTCTGTCTGTCTGTCCGTCTGTCACCAGGCTATATCTCATGAACCGTAACAGCTAGACAGTTAAAATTTTCACAGATGATGTATTTCTGTTGCCGCTATAACAACAAATACTATAAACAGAATAAAATAAATATTTAAGTGGGGCTCCCATATAACAAACGTATTTTTTTTGCCGTCTTTTGCGATAATGGTACGGAACCCTTCGTGCGCGAATACGACTCGCACTTGGCCGGTTTTTTTCTTCCAGTATAGATAGTGCATTTCCCTTTAACATCGCCTGTTACATGTAAATCGTCCTCTTTTACGTACATAACTGTTGTCAAGCGTGTTAGTTATTTACGATAGTAATATGAAAGAAAAACGTAGTATTTATCAGTCGCATGTCAGCACAACTCGTGATGTCATGTTGTGTTTTATGTTTACGTGTGGGTTGCACTTTTTATTACTTGTACTTGTAATAATGGATGATCGTGCGTTTTTTTTTATTGCTAGGGATGTTTTAGCGAATAAATTATTATGTAGTTTTATTAAAATGTGTTCATGGGTTTTGTTAAGGAAGATTATATATTATTATTGATTATATAAAAAAAAAAATACAAAAAAATATTACCGACTTCATAATAAGAAAATAACAAAGTGAAAAATTACTTTATTTTTGGAAGTCGGTGTCCATAACGCAAAAATATGGTACCTACGAAAGACACCGACTTCCAAAAACAAAGTTATTTTTCACTTTGTTATTTTCTTATTTGGAAGTCGGTAGTATTCTTTAATAAAAAAATTTTTTTTTATTGATTGGCTCCCGCTTGACCACTATCTCACCCTTTCAGGTGTCAAGCGATGCTGTGGTCTACGGTGAAGCAGCTTAGAAGTACTCTTGACTTAATTACATCTAAAAAAAAAAAAACTAGGTTGTAGCTATCGGGAACACAGACTCTGGCTTTATATAATATATATAATATGCTGAAATTTCCAACTTGTATAAAGATAAATAATTATGTAGGTAACGAATGTTTGATAACACTTACATGCCAACCAGTAACCTCCTACAGCATATGTAGGGTATCACGGTACAAGGATATTGGTAAAATCATGTACTCAATTAAAGCAAGCACACACGTGTACCCACCCGTGTAAAACAATTGCCTTTCAATCGTCTAGTTACTAGTTGAAGTGTACAGCGTAGGAACTAGTGAGCGCTGTTGACAATGGAGTCCAATACTTTATAACAGACTAGCTGTGCCACGCGGCATTGCTCCCGTCAACTGGCTACCTACCTACCCTATCCTACCCTACCTACCCTACACTACATACATGAATGTTGTGTAACTTTAGACCGGTTACAAAACGCACGCAACGGAAGCTCTCAAAAAGGATTATTTTTGCCCGTTTGTGCAACATTTTTCGTTTATGCTCCGCTCCTATTTGTCGTAGCGTGATAACCTTCCTCGATAAATGGACTATCACACAAAGATCATTTTTCAATTCCAACCAGTAGTTCCTGAGATTAGCGCGTTCAAACAAACAAACAAACTATTCAGCTTTATAATATTAGTATAGATAAGTGGTTTGTAATCCAGTTTGTGGTGCATCAAACAATAATTATTTAGATACTTGTGTGATGTTTTAATGAGCTTTGTTTTGTAATATATTAGTACCAGGGCGACCGAGCTCTCCTCAGGTGAAAATAGAGGAATCATTATTTTTCGTGACAACGGATTCCCCTCCCCATCACCATCGCCCCGACAACTCCCTCCCGAAAACTCTTGCATTGCAAATATAATCGAAATCGTTAGAGCAGTTTTCGAGAACGTGATTACAAATACGTATAAACAATGTGTCCGGACGTGTAGTAATAAAACTTGAAGGGTCATAAAATACACCTAATTTTATCGATTAAAACATCCTACATAAAGGGTTTAATCCCCACAGGTTTTTATTGGATATCCTGAAATGCTGCAAATTTTTTAAAGCGAGAATGCACTGGGTCCTTTTAAGGCAACAATAAAATTTAACTAATTAGCTTACAGCTGTGATTATTTTGTCAGTGTGTAAAACAACACAACAACTGACAAAAAAAATATAAAAGATATTATGTGTTAATCCCTAAAAATATTGCAGGATTTTAGGAAATGCAATAAAACTTGTGAAATTACGTTTGGAAATTTACTTTTATGGCATATTAAGAAGTGATTTTAAATTTTGTGTGTTATATGAATATTTTTTTTTTAATTCTCAATGAGAAAATAGGAGCTCGTGGCTAAATAATAAATATAATAACAGCCGCACGGATCGATCTTCAAGATTAAGCAACGCATGACGAGGTCGGTCCGTGGATCGGTGACCATTTTAAACATACCGAGTTTCCTCCGTGTCTCGGGAAGCACATTAAGCCGTTGGTCCCGGCTGTCATTTGAAGATTTTTGACAGTTGTTACGGGTAGTCAGAAGCTTGAGATCTGATACTAGTCTTGCCAAGGGGTACCGTGTTTCCCAGTCACTGGGTTGTGGAGGTCAGATAGGCAGTCGCTCCATGTAAAGCACTGGTACTCAGCTGAATCCGGTGAGACTGGAAGCCGACCCCAGTATAGTTGGGAAAAGGCATGAGAAAATAACATTAAGCATACACCTGTGTGAGACCTACTCGTACTATGTTAGACGATGTGGTTATCGTAATATGTAAGTCTGGTACTAAAATTGCTCTATCTTTGAGGGTGTGGTGACCAAGGACCCGACATGGGTCCAAACCCATGTGGAATATATTTTCGATAAAATTAGCTGTATTTTACGCCCTTAAACTTTTATTACTACAAGTCCGGACACATTGTATATACAAATATTCATCGTTTAATAGTACTTATAGAATAGGATTGAGGGCCTTTTCCCGAATTCGCATAGTATTCGCAATTATTCAAAACACCTCTAATTTAAACACCCATAAATTTTGATTAAAAATACGGTTGTCAATTCCACACCTTTGTATTTTTGTTGCAAATGGAACTTGGAAAAAGATAAGTGATAATTTGGTCATCTGCTTATCAGGAATATAGACGAGGGTAATAATATAAATGTAGTATGCTAAAGGAAGATACGGAATAACTGATGCTTGGCTTTGGTAGATATACTATGTAATTGTGAAGAAGTAGCCTCTTTATCATCTGCCTAGCCATTTCAGCCAGCTTTCAGCTCCAACCTAATCACCTAGGTAAGCTTCAAGTCTAATCGTATGCATTATTTTTCTAACAAGCATTATTGAATACAGCTTTAGGTACCTACCAATCATATTCTTCATACCTTTCCATAAAAGTAAAATAACGTACAAATGGTTGTAAAGAAAGCTTAAACTTCAGTAACAAAATATAACAGAAACAATTTCAAAGAAAACTGTACGTTGAAATCAATAACCAATCGTATACAATATGAAAATTAACCTATAAAAGCAAAACATTGAAATATCCGCAAACCGGTCCTATTGAAAAAAAAATACGCGTAAACAAACTCGTAAACACGAGCGTCAAATACACCAGACGCAGTTGCAAGCTATTTCCCCGAAATTCACAACTATTTACTATACCTACGTTATTACATCCCCCAATTCCACGAACATCCCTTCCAGCTCCCTACAACCTCCCGTTGTTTAGCCCGTCAATCGCAAAGTTCAAGTACGGAAGGGGGTTGCAGTGTCCTACCGCGGTGCGGTGACCTACTGACCGAGGTCGACGACCGGTGCACTGCAACCGTGCAACGTGCAACGTAGCAGACGCGCTCCTACTCGTGTGACCGGGGAATTTCATGTCGTGTTTTTTGCGTCGTGTGGACGGGTTTTGTGTCCAAATTTAAAAAAAAATGTGGGTATGCTGGTAGCCGATATTTTGACGTGATTGTGTTGTAATTTGATTTTATTTTGGTCGGTTAAATGTGGGGGAAAATTTCGGTGTTTTTTGCTTTACTTTTTGTTCATTATTTTGGCTTTTAAGGGTGGCAAAACTTAGTTAACGTCAGGAGGAATTGCTATGGTCTTTATTGTACTTACACTGGCCGTATTTTTCGTTTATTATTTTTGGTTTATAGGGTGACCAATTTTTATTTGTAGGGCAAATATGGTGTATAAAATAGTTTAAGAGCTATTATGGTTTTTTACAATGGAAAATTATGCCTTTTCCTACAAACAAAGACTTGAAAATGTTGCTTTTCCATCTAAAATTCTCAGTTATTGCAAAATACATCTTGATTATCCCGCCTATAAAATCATCCCAAAACCTAAAAATTTATTATTCAAACCCTAAGAAAGTTTAAAACCGTTATCAGGTCAACTGTAGTTGAAAAAGTAAACTACAGAAATGGGTCAGCAGTCACCGACTGGCTTGTTCCCTGACTCGGTCTGTAGTCGTGCAATCTTTGAACACTCAAGTTACTAGTTAACTTTACTTAAGAGGAAATATGGCAGAGAGCGCCGACTGAATTTTTTTGAATTTCATAATTCGAGGTTTGGCTCTCGTCTCTTTCCTCCTCTAATATTGGACCAATTTAAAAGATATTCCATAAACTGGTAAAGTAAGATATATACTATGTCCCCATGTTTTCTTTTTTTAATTTATATTTGTCAAATTTGTACACTAAGCCTTTGTTGACAGCGCAATTTTGAGCAATTTTTGAGGGCTCTAGTGCTTCTAAAGATAATGTATCATCAAAAAGGAAAACATAGGGACATAGTATATATCTTTAATTTTCAGTTCACGGCATATCTTTTAAATTGGTCCAATATTGGAGGAGAAAAGAGATGAGAGCCAAACCTCGAATTATGACTTTTTACTAAGGAAATTCAGTCGGCTCCCTCTGCCCCCGTTTCCTCTTAAAGCGTTTCGCTGTTCCTTTAGCTGTTTAGTTAGTTGATTTGGCTTGGAGGCTGAGTTGATTTCCTCGTAGGTTTCTTGTTTGAATGCTGACCTAGGATTAAATTTTGACTTTAGATTTTTGCAACTGTATTCCTAATATTCATGTATTTTTATGAGGTTCACATTATTGACATCTTTTCGATGGAAAAATTTTGTATGCTTACCATTATTGTCTATCGTGTTTTCCTTGTATACGGTTTTTTCATTATGTTTACACAATTTCAGTTAATTTTTGTTTTGAGATTTACTGATCTACTCACCAACGGATTGCACGTTTTTCTAACATCATCATCACCTTTTTTTAGTGTTCCCACTGCAGGGACACAGACCTACTCTCTGTGAGAGGGAATGGCCCGTAATCCAACACGCAGGCCTAGTGTATAATTTTATCAGCTGTAAGTATAACGATTTTCAAAAGTACAAAATGTTTGGGATAAACCGAGTGACATTCAGCACACGTCAAACCCGAACATTTTAGACTTTATAACATTTGATCTCTTTGAATTAGTGATTTTCCTTTGCTCTTATTCCAAAAATACGTTTCAAAATTGAAATTGTTACAATACATACCAATCATTTCAGAAAAAGGAAAAAATCTACATTACATCATCCCCGTATTTACAAATTATAAGTCACTCGTACATACTATGTGTACATTTATGTAGATATGTTTTTTTTCTCTTTCTCAAAGGCGTCGCTGGCTGTAGGTGCCGTGACCTGACTCCGCTGCAATTGACCCACGGACCTAGAAAGGTGTCAACGTCGAACAATAGAAGGTTCGGGCTAACTATACAGTCGTCTACTGGAAATGGGATAGACATTTTGTTGAAACTGTGATAAATATACTGGATGCTTTGAGGAACTAGCATTTTTTGAAGTTAAATGTTTTAGGTGATGAACTTTGAATAACTCAAAAGTACCTAAATAAATAATTACAAAAAAACTTTTTTTTTTGCATTTTGTTGAAAATACGATTTATATTCTAATAGCAACGAATCTTTTTTTTCTAAGACAAATGATCTAAGCGTAGTAGTAGATATACGCAGATTGAAAATACGCTACGTTGGTTTTCAGCCTGTCTAAATGGTATTAAATAAATCTGGAGGTAAAAATAAAATTAGGTACCGGATGAAAATCGTCATGCCTTCTCAGATACTAAATAAGGAGGCAGGTGATTTTCAATTCATTTCAAGTCATCTTTTGCCAGATTTCATCATCATCATTATCATCAGACTTTTTATGTACCCACCGCTGTGAGACTAGACCTCCTCTGAGAGAGGAAATGGGCCGTAATCCACCACGTGGGCCAAGTGCGGGTTGGTGAATGTCATATGTCTTCGAATTTTAGGCTCGAATACATGCCTTTCCTCACGATGTTTACCTTCACCGTTTTGAGAGCAGTGATGATGAAATAATTTACACAAAGTGAAGCGCATGCCTGGGTTCGAACCCACGACCTACGACACGCAAGTTGGGGTCGTAATCACTGGACCACCACTGCTCTTAGCCTCTTCCAGATTTAATACTGAATAAATCTGGCAATGTTCTGGAATGGCGGTTCTTGGTAGGCCTCCCACTAGGTGGACCGATGACCTGGTTAAGGTTGCGGGAAGGCGCTGGATGCGAGACGCACGGGATTGGTCAATATGGCGACGCCTGGGGGAGGCCTATGACCGAAACAAAACTTATAACGAAGCAAAAGAGTAAACGACAAAGGTTGATGTTCTGTTTCTCCATGCCCATGGGCAAAAGACGTGAGTTTATGCCCGTATATCTAAAACACATCGGGGCATGAAAGTGCCCCCTTAAGTTAACGCACTATCCCACAGTCTAACGACACCGGCCACACCTCACATTAATGGCTACTGCAGTGCGCCGGGCTGCTGTGGCCACACTCCTCTATTCACGGGTCTGTGGAACTGACCGCATCTCAATGTAGGAGATCGTTGAACGAGATGCATTTACGATAGTGTAGGATCATATATGCCAGTTTGTTTGGCGTATTGTTGAATGGAAATACATCTGCATGTTATTAAAAACTAAAACAAAAAAGCAATTTTTCGCTTTATAGTGTTTTGTTTTGGAAGCCGGTTTGTTTTTTATTAAGTTTTTATTTTTCACTTTTTTGTTTTGGTTTGTTACCTCAAATTACCATGAATTCTTTTATAGCCAAAGTAATTAGTAGTTTGTACCATGGCGATTCCAATAAACCCTAACACGACTAGGATACATTGTTTTATTTCGGCGTTCCAGTGCCTATCTTTCCAGCTTCATCTTCTAGATGGTACTATTTTCATTAGTACCATTTATTTATAGGTATTTGCTTCATGATAGTTGGTTGACTATTCGAGATATTATCTTATACCCGTGACACATTTATCATTAAGGATTTCTAGTGGCCATTTGTGGTCTTCTTCATCAGTTCCACATCACCAAATAACTTTCTGAGTGCAAATGATTGCGTTATTGATGAAAATACCAAAATCGCTATATGTATGCCTATAATTCCCTCTATTTGCATGGGATCCCATCATCAGATCCTGACCTGATGACTATGGGACCACTTGGGAAGTATACCCTTTCAAACAAAAGAAGAATTTTCCAAATTGGTCCAGGCGTCTTTGAGTAATCTGGTAAATATAAAAAAAAAGATACCGACAAATCGAGAACCTCCTCCTTTTTTGGAGTCGGGTAAAAATTATAGCATTAGTAAGTAGTATTTTTAGTATTCGTTTTTGTATTGGTAGTAGTAGTTTTTGTTTGTTTTCTAACATTATGGTACTCAAGACTAAATAGTTCCTAACTTCACGTAGACTAATTGCTTGCTAAGTAGGTTTCCCCATCCATTCTTTAACTTCAGACGGAACTACCGTTTCTCCAGAAGCTAATATAATCAAGTTTACAGCGAAATCATGCAAAAGTATAGCAAAGAAGTTTGTTGTCAAATAGATGAGGATTAAAATGTTAGTTTTTTTTTTTATCGTTGGTAGGCTTGCGCTTGACCACAATCTCACCTGATGGTAAGCGATGATGTGGTCGAAGGTGTAGCACGTTTGCCTAGAAGTAACCTATTCACTCTTGACTTAAAGACCCCTAGATTGTAGCTATCGGGAAAAACAGACTCCGGCAAGGAATTCCACTCTTTAGCTGTACGCATTATGAAAGTAGAGTAAACCAAAGTAAAGTTATGGGCAAGTTACACGTAATATTCGATGACGATTTCTACTACATCAGGCTAAAGAATTCCTCAAGAAGTTTACAGAAAATTGTTTTGTAAGACATCACCAAATTCCCTTAATAAATTTGCTCGATTTTCATGTCAATCCAATGTGGAAAATGTTCAAATGTAAGTTGAAATTTAAGTGCACATATGCTTCGGCCCACACACGTTTTAAAGATTGCCTCCGAAAAAGGATTGTAGGTAGTGCTTGTAAGTGATTGGCTGTCACTACATATAAACTTAGAGGAATAGACTGAGCGTTTCCTATCTGTATGTGAAGTGAATTACGGTTAGAAAAGTGTGAGAGAGACAAAGCAACCATGAGGTCAGTAATTTTTATTCATTAAAAATTTATACAAAAAAACAACAAAAAAACACTATCCAAAGCCTTCGTTATTTTTACCCGACTGCGCAACGCTAATGAGGGTAATGTGTTTATTCTACACTCTGCAAGTGCAACTTAATGGAAAGAGCACAAAATAAACAAAAACTGTGAATAACGAATGCAACACGTCAACATATGTCTATTTATGTTTGATTATGCGAAGTCACTTTTACCACCACAGAAAAGGGACAGATATTGGCACACAGTTACTTAGTTCTTTTTTTACAAAACGGTCAATTTTGTAATGTTATTGGTCAGTTCATTCTCTATGTCGGTACATTCGTACGGGCGCACTTTTCTTCACACCCCCTTGCTTTTATTTGTGAAGTTTAAAATAGAGTTGGAATGTTAATAGTATTTTGTTTTGCATCCTCGTAATGGGTTAACTATAAAAGTATGTTAAAACATTTATTGTGTTATTCTCTTTTTATGGTTGACTAGCTGTTGCCCGCGGCTTCGCTCCCGTGGACCACCCCACAGGACCCATTTTTGGGATTAAAAAATAGCCTATGTCGCTCAGGAATAATGTAGCTTTCTATTGGTGATAGAATTTTTCAAATCGGTCCAGTAGTTTCGGAGCCCATTCGGTACAAACAAACAAACAAAAACAAAAAAATCTTTCCTCTTCATAATATTAGTTCCGATTAGCAACGATTAGAACTCGAATACAAAATTGGTACCTTAGTAGTTTTCGAGAAAATCGACTTTGAAGGTGGTCCTGCGGTAGTCACGCTCCATTCAGCAGGACCACCATAAGTGCCGGAGCCGGGGGCATGCTATAGCTATTCTAAGTATACAAATAATTACTACCCATAAATGTGATTCATTTCGTAAAAAAACAGAACTGAAACATTTGTATTTACCGAGAAATCAACGATGATAACTTTAGCTCGCTCGTTCAGCAAGACAACGACTTTGAATGTTGATTCCAAGTTTGAGCAGCCTGCGCCTTTCCTCAAACCTATATAGAAAACTAGCTGTTGCCTGCGGCTCGCTCCCGTGGACCACCCTACAGGACCCATTTTCGGGCTTAAAAAATAGTCTATGTCACTCAGGAATAATGTAGCTTTTTATTGGTATAAACGATGAAACGTATGAAACTTTTTATTGCGGCTTCCGATTTGGTTGAAACTTTGCAGGCATGATTTTGATAACTAATGATTGAGATCTGCATATTAATTTAGATTATGTAATGGGATGAGGCTTCGTATTACACAAAGGTGCCAATATATTAACCGGTATGAGAAAAGGGGAAAGCGTGTTCATACGTCGAATCCCAATAATCGCCACTGACCTATCATTTTAATGCAATTTAACTGTAGATACAATTTTATTCAATTAAACAATTTAATCGTTTTTACGTTAATGCTTCCTATACCTATACAGGCGTGTGCGTGGATGGCCAAATCATCACTATGAAGAATAGTACAAAGCAATTAAAGGAGTCACGGGGCCGATTTTGATTAAAACTAAAACTGCAACATTGGATTTTCTCACCCTGTATGTCGACAACCAGAACTGATTGACAAAACTTATGTTAACGCGGGCGAAGCTGCGGGTAACAGCTAGTATTGTTATATTATATTATATTATATTATGTTATATTATATTATATTATATTATATTATATTATATTATATTATATTATATTATATTATATTATATTATATTATATTATATTATATTATATTATATTATATTATATTATATTATATTATATTATATTATATTATATTATATTATATTATATTATATTATATTATATTATATTATATATAGTATAGATTACGATTAGTGCATATCTATAACTAAAACACCACTACTACAAAAACTGCATTTGAAAAGTATTTAATAGTTTTAAACTAAATTACGGACGCATTCAGGTTTGATATTTCAAAATCTCTTCCAAGCAAAATTCACCTACACTTCTTAACGATTAACTTAACACATTCACTCACACTTGACTGCAAGCAATTTGCATCGAACGATCCTTTGAGCTCCTTTGAAAGCCGACACAGACACAGTACAGTAACCCTGCCTTAGTGAGTCAATGTGCTGAGCAATTAATTCAGTGCTAATTACATATTGAGCGTGTTAATTAAGTTAGTGCATTTACAATGGTATCTAACGTGATTTGGATTTGAGCGCAGCGGGTTGTAGATGAGAGGTACATGTATTTTTCATCCAAATTTTCATGTTTTTTTTTTGTGTTCTCTCACGGTGAGGCTTATTTCCTAGATGTCGGAACAGTATTGGCTTTGCTGTTGTTGACGTCGTATGATGAGCCATCATACGACGTCAACACAGACAGACAACACGTTTACAGATCGGCGCTCATTTTTCATAGAATTTTCTACTGCTATATACGCCGCATCGGGCGACATCACATTGTCTCGTCGTATTTGTAAATGGTGCCCTTTAAGTGTTCCTTTTGCAATGATCGTTTATTATGAAACGCGTCTGTCTTTTATTCGAATCTGGAATGGTTGTTTGGTTTATAACTTATTTTTTCAAGTTATTACTTAAAATGGCCATACCAAAACGGATGTCCAAAATCAGGGTAAACCCAAATTTTAATTTACTATTGTTTCCAAAATACTATTTCAAGCATCATTTGTGTCTAACAGGTTTTATTTTAATTAACCCATGAGAAATCTGAATACTTTACCTCCACATTCTAAGCGTTAACTTACCACATTCAGTCACACTTGACTGCAAGCAATTTGCTTCGAACTATCCTTTGAGCTCCTTTGGAAACCGACACAGTGACATAGACACAGTACAGTCTGTCCCTGCCTTAGTGAGTCAATGTACCGTGTAACTGATTCAGTGCTAATTGCATATTGAGCATGTTAATAGAGTATGTGATTGAGTTAATGCAGTAACAGTGGTATCTAGTGTGATTTGAATTTGAGCGCTGTGATTTGTAGTTGACCAACTGGTGCTTTTCAAACTATCCATATGACTGTGCTTTTGCGTTTGTATATACGCAAACATATGTCATCTCCAGACTCAAGACTCTTAGCTAACTAAACTTATGGTGATACGTATATGTAAATGTTTTTTAGACTTTTGATAAGGTTTAAAAATTCAATCAAGTTTAACACGTTTGTGGGCGGTGGCAGTAGCAAATTCGGCCTTCAATTAATTTAGCTAGTTCGTTAGATTTTTGTATTGTATTAGGAGCTCGTGGCTTAATAATAACAGCTGCACGGGTCGATCATCAAGGTTAAGCAAAGTTTGACGAGGTCGGTCCGTGGATGGGTGACCATTTCAACAAACCGAGTTTCCTCCGTGCCTCGGAAAGCACGTTAAGCCGTTGGTCCCAGCTGTCATTTGAAGATCTTTGACAGTCGTTACGGGTAATCAGAAGCTTGAGATCTGACAGCAGTCTTGCCAAGGGGTACCGTGTTACCCAATTACTGGGTTGTGGAGGTCAGATAGGCAGTCGCTCCATGTAAAACACTGGTACTCAGCTGAATCCGGTAAGACTGGAAGCCGACCCCAATATAGTTGGGAAAAGGCTAGGCAGATGTTGATTAGATTATTGTCCTGTTTGTTTTTCTGCTTATCTGATTGAATGTCTGTGGTTATGTTTATGAGAAAATAACTATTCAGTAGTATCTGATGAACCGCTTCAGTAGACAGAATCAATAGGTACCTAAATATCGATAGGTTACAGCGACATTCCGTCCATGTAATACAAACATCACAATCATATCAGCCGAAAGACGTCCACTACTGGACATAGGCCTCCCCCAAGCGTCGCCACATTGACCGATTCGGTGCGACCTGGACACTGGTCCGGGCCCGGTCACCAGGTCATCGGTCCACCTGGTGGGAGGCCGTCCAACGCAACTTCTGCCGGTTTGTGGTCGCCACTCCAGAACTTTTCTGCCCACTGCCACTTAAGTTTGGCAATTCTTCTTGCTATGTCGGTAACCCTGGTTCTCTTGCGGATGTCTATTCCTTCCGGCCATTAAATAGCAGGAATTGTAAAGCCCGTTTTTAAACGTGGTCATTTCCAAATTTCCCCCACGTGCAAATATAGAAACAGGGCCAACCCAAATAAAACAAAAATCTTAGCACATATTAGGCTGCGGTTGCACTGGTGAAAGCATAAGGGAGGAGAGAAACGGGCTTCGTTCTACGTCCCGACTACAAGAGGGAAATAATTTTACACGTTGTGTTCACAAAGCTGGCGCTACCATAAATTAAAAGGGGGCTGTTTTGGGCTTGTTGTCGTGAGCCTTTTTAGTGCAGTATTTTTTGTGTTTTGTGAGTTGTGCATTTTTTTTGAGTGAGCCTATGAAAATATGAGAAAAAGATAATCTTTTCTGTAAGTTTAGAACTTCATTAATGCTGTAAACTCTTTAATTTAAAGGAAAATGTTTTGTTTTAATTAAATTTGCCGATGTGAAAGTGTAGTTCTATTAAGTATGTACAAATACAAATACTAAAAATACAAACAGATTTTTTAATTTGTTTGCTACATAGCTAGTGTAAGAAGTGTCCTTTTAAGCAAATAAATGTCTGTATTAGGACACTCCACTCTTCCGCAACATAGATTTACTTACAATAACATAGAAAAATGATGCCACTATTTACTATTTCTATATTTTACTAGCTGTCCCACGCGGCTTCGCTCCCGTCAACTGGCTACGTACCTACCCTACCCTACTCTACACCTACCCTACACCTACCCTACCCTACACCTACCCTACACCTACCCTACACCTACCCTACACCTACCCTACACCTACCCTACACCTACCCTACACCTACCCTACACCTACCCTACACCTACCCTACACCTACCCTACACCTACCCTACACCTACCCTACACCTACCCTACACCTACCCTACACCTACCCTACACCTACCCTACACCTACCCTACACCTACCCTACACTCGGCTTATGGTCGGCTCCTTTTGGTTGTAGCGTGATTTTATATAGCCTATAACCTTCCTCGATAAATGGACTATCCAACACAAAAAGAATTTTTCAATTCCAACCAGTAGTTTCTGTGATTAGCGCGTTCAAACAAACAAACAAACAAACTCTTCAGCTTTTTAATATTAGTATAGATATGTAGCTACCTATTTAAGGCCGTACCCTGACAAAAAAATCAGCATGAGATATGAGCAATCCTAAAGGCCTAGCGGCACCGTTGGCGCATGAATTACGGTAGTGAAAACGCCCAGATTTTAGAATAAAATCTTTATAAAATCGAATATTGGTCTTTTGATAAACATAAAACTTACAAAATGTTCGTTATCATATTGTCTATCCATTAGTGTTAGTATAAAAAATAATTAATTAACACTATACGAGGAGATGCATGCTATCAATAATTATTTCACATTTTTATGGTTTTGTTGGAAGCAGTTAAGTGAAACATACCTCTTTAAAAAAAAAGTGTACTACAATTTTAGAATCAACATAATGTAGAAATTTAATGTATTTTTATTAATTGACATTTCTTTTTAAATAAATAGTAGATAGCTCTTAAAAACTGCACAAAAACGACTAGCGCGGCGTTTTGCTCGGGGAGGCGCCTTAATGCAAAAAAGTTGATGTTGTAGGACTTGTAAATGCGCTTATAACAGAACTAGGTACTTAAATCCTGCTAGTGCATTTACATTATTGCATGTCGAAACAAAAAAATATCCTAAAACGAACTAATAAAATACACCACTTTCAAGTAGTCATTAAAATTCCAACATGAGCTCTTCGAGCATAAATTGCATACACATGCTAGTAAAACTAGACCTAGGTTTTTCTCCAAAAATAAAATTGTTTCGTTCATAGGAGAATAGAATTTAATTCAACCAACCCATCAGACTTATATAAAAAAATGTTTCTTGATTCAAAACCTCTACTTATCATTCTAAATCATTATGCATAATAATACAAATGCTTTTGATGTCTTCGTATATGCTCAGTGATATAACTTGTCCACCACAAAAAGCACAGCCTGTATATGCAGGTCAATGACCAGAGCCTAGAGCCTGCGCGAGTTCAGATTTTCCAGTCTACAAAAGTCCACTGTTCAACATGTATTTTCCCATTCACAATCAGAACGCTTGGAGGAAGAATGGATCCATTGTTCCTATTTTTCTTAGCATATTTTTTTGATTCTTAGTTAACTGAACTAATGGTAAAAAAATGTTATAAATGGCTTCTAATCTCGGCAATAATTGTACTCATCATTTATTTTAATTTATTTTTGTAGATTTTAATTTTGTCTTTAATTTTTATTGTAATTTTGGTACCTATTTCGTATATATATTGATTTTGAATGTGATTTTAATTGAATTTCTGACCTATGTTAATGACAATGTAAACTGGCAGAGCGGAAGTACCTAATATAAGTAAGTCTTTGCTTGAAAGGTACTTCCTTCATAATTTTATTTTATCTATTTATGTTTTAGAAAAAGAAAGCCCATTGAATTCGCGAAAACAAAAAAGTTTGCATGTCTCTTCTTATTCGTTTTCTTCATTTCTGAAGGTCTTGCCCGTCTTGAAAAGCTTTGACGGAGTCAACGACGAGCTGCTTCCAAGCCACCCTGTCTTCGGCTCTTCTCATAGCAGTGGTCACCGTGAGTCCCGTAATGGTCCTGATCTGGTCAGACCAGCGAGTAGGTGAACGTCCGCGTGGTCTTTTTCCGTCCACCTTTCCCACTACAACCAGTTTTCCAGGGTGTCTGGCTGTCTCCGGGCGATGTGACCAAAGTAACTTAGGACTCGTTGGTAGCAGCTCGTGGAGAGTCTGGTTTTGATGTTCAACTGGTCGAGAATGGACTTATTCGTGAGCTTGGCTGTCCATGGTATGCGCAACATCCTTCTCCAGCACCACATTTCAAACGCCTCTGTCTTTTTCCGATCCACCGAGCGTTTTTTTTTTATTTTTACCTTTGTATAGATTCTTTTACCGATTGTTTTGTGAATGTGTGAATATTGTAGGCCTTCTAGATTTCTAGATGATTGTTAACATTTGTTAACTTTTTATTTCGTTTTTCATTTTATTTTGTTAGTTTTTTTAATTTCGTACAACTTATTGTCGGGCCTACGTTGTTTCCCCATATCCACGTATTAATGCTGTAACATGGAAATATTGTAAACAGAAACAAATTTTTAAGAGTAACCATGGAGTTTCTTGCCGGTTCTTCTCCATAGGAAACGACGAACATGAACCGTGCACCTTTTGTCGACGTTTTATAAGTGCCCATGTAGGCCTATGTAAAATAAAAATAAATGTTTTTGTTTTTTTATGAATTGCCTAAGACTCAATGATGACTCAAGATGTTAGCATAACTCAACAAAATGTACTGAACAGATGATTTCATTTAGATTGTCGTACAGCTAATATGGGACCAACCCCATATTAGAAGATGTTAATTATTAAAATTACCCCTTTTCAGAAATTCCGTTGTTTCTGCTACACCATGTAGAATTCGTCCTACTCCGTAAGTGAACAGTACGAAATGTGCATTTACACTCCCGCCCGCCAAGCCAAATGCAACACAAAGCAAAAACTTGATGGCCTACAAAACGCAGTGTCGGCGTTGTTTCGCGACTACTCCTATGCAAACTGCCGGTCTATTTTGATAAAATGTCACCGTCGAAACTTGGTGAAGTGAACGATCATTCTTCCTAAAGCCACAGATAATATAATACTAGCATACAGATGGCTCATTCCATACAAAGACACCGTGCCGACGTAACTAGCGTTTTTCGTCTGATTATACCGATTATTTTTTGTAAATCGATCGCGTTCGGTTCCACCATATCCATATCCGTGGAACGGAACCGAACGCGATCGATATACAATTAATTTAAAAATCAAAAACCCGCCTGCTTAAAAAGCGAATTAAAAAGCTGTAAACAAGAAAAAATCATGCTGTGCAGTCGGAGGATACGTATTCTTAAACTGGCTGACCCCCTGATCCTCCGACTGCACAGCATGATTTTTTCTTGTTTACAGCTATTTAGTTCGCTTTTTAAGCAGGCTGGTTTTTGATTTTTAAATTAAATTTTTTTATTTACAATTTTTTAGTTATCATTTTTTTTCCGAAAAAAATATTATATTTTTGTAATCTCCTCTAAAAACCCTTCATTTTGATACCCCACTCGATGGGTAGCAAAGAAAAAAAAATTGCAACCCCCACAATATGGCGTCCAAAATCCGCCATGTTCCTTTTTTTTTAACGGCACTTAGCTAAGAACACTTGGGCGGTCAAGACCTATCTAATGATAACCTAATTATAAAAATTCGCCAAGCAGTTTGAAAGATATGAGGTAATAAAGAATATTACATACATACAAACATACAAAATACGCGCGAAAAAAATAACCCTTTCCTTGCAGTCGGGTAAAAAATAATCAGTATAATCAGTACAGTACGTCGGCACGGTTTCCTTGTATGGGATGAGACACCACTGCTAAAGCCATAGCTTTAGCAGTGGTGGATCGAAAGTTCACTTCAATCTAACTTCACCTAAGGTTTCATGGTGAATTGTTTAAGAATAGAACTGCTATTTCATTATCATGTTCACTACCGAATCTAGCCTATGAATATGTAGGTATCTAGATACCTACATATACCTTTTGCTTATTGGCTTTTTCTAGGCTCTAAGGTGTCCGATACCTAGGTATCGGACACCTTAGAGCCTAGAAAAAGCCAATAAGCAAAAGGCTAAAGGTCTATCCACACATATCAGGGCCGTGCCCGGGACGTGGACGGACCGTGCCCCGTCAGGGGCTCAAATAAATATCGGTGCATTTTATATGAACCCGTTCACACACGTCCGTGCACGGGCCAGTGCCGAAAATCAATGCCTGGGCCCGGTCCGTCCACGTCCCAGGCACGGCCCTAATATGTGTGGATAGACCTTTATAGTATGTAATTGTCCACGTAACATTCCGGATGCACATGTCAAAATCAACCATTTTGGATTTTTTTGAACTTGCTTGTTATAAACTTGCAATGTATGTATGTAAGTGTGTTCGGGTCAAATCTTGCAACTGAATTTTAAAGCAGTTATCCTCCACCGATTAAGATGAAATTTTGCATACACGTTTAGTTTAGATGACAATGCAAGGTTAGCTAAGTGACGTCATTCTAAATCCAATATGGCGGACGGCCTAAGATGGTGGATTAGTTATTTTTTGTGCACTGCCATGATATGGGTATCAAATGAAAAGGTTTGCTGAAAAGAATACGAAAAAAAGCTTTATATTAAATGCATAATTTTATTACAAGCTTGTTATTAACTTGCAATGTATGTATGTATGTATGTATGTTCGGGTGAAATCTTGCAACTGAATTTTAAAGCAGTTATCATAACCTTATGCTTAAGATGAAATTATGCATACAAGTTTGGTTTGGATGACAATGCACGGTAAACTAAAAAACTAGTTTTTTATTTTATTTGTAGAATTATTATTGATAAACATGATATTATTAATCACTTGTTTAGTATGTCAGTTTTAATTAACGAACGGTGGTGCAAACCGTAGGTACCCACAAGTTTTTGTTCCTTTGAGGACTTCCGTAAACAGAAAAAAAAGAAAACTTACGATATTATTTCCACGTGTAGCTAAGCTAATCGTATAATATAACACTAATAAGACAAAGACAAAGACAAAGACAAAGATATTTTATTTCAAGTAGGCCACCAAGCGGCACTTTTGAACGTTACATTAAAGTTTACAAATAATAATAGTTGATTCTACCGTGCATTCGGAAAGTAGCTTGTAATGGAGAAGAATGCACAAGAAACTCCATACTTACTCTTTTAAAAAAAAAACTTTTTACAATATTTAGGTACATAAGTACATACCTTGATGAATGAAATTGAGTTTATACAATACAAATATATATAGACAGTCTTCAGAAGGTCCAACAATAATTCAAAACAATAATGTTCTGCATATCACTTGTTTTTGCGCCCTAGTGGCTGTGGAGCAGGACTAGCATTTAGCCAAGCATTTTTATCATTGATGTAATCCCCCAACTTATAATATGCCAGCCTGCATAGTGTGCGTTTTATACAAGTTTTAAATTTCGTCTCATTCAGTTCAAGAATATATTACAACATGCTGCAATATTTATTGAACCCAACATTTATAAACCGAGCTATTACCGAACGGAAGTGTCGTCGCATTGTTTCGCGAGATTCAATTATTTCAAGTTCCGTTCTTTCGCAAACAGTTTCCTTCGCGAACTCTTTCGCTATCGCCTTGCCGTAAAGGATTGCACTCATTTACAGCTTCTTTGATTTGTGACAACACTGGTGCTATCTGCTTTTGTTTTTCCTTTTCTTTCCTAGTTCTGTTTTAAATTAGAATTTTAATGAGATTGTTGCTGAAATTGGTGTTTTTAATCTTTGAGATGGTAAATAAGTAATCAAAAGCGTTATAGAGTCTGTATCGGAATTAAAAACGTCTACTTTAGTCCCAATTTTCTACAAGTTTTTGGCTGGAATAGAGTTAAATAAATACTAAACATCAACCTATTAATTTAGATATTTCTTGTGGGTCTTAAATGAGCTAGCATTAGTCTGTATGCTTTTGTATGCGTATGTACGAATTTTGAGACCATTACCATTAGACTTTCTAATTACCGGTATCTAATCTATAGTTCTACCCAATCTTCTTGGCCGCCCTGAAATTGGCTACAAAGGCTGTGCAGTAGTGAATCTCCTTGCGCATCTCCAGCGGAAAGCCATCTTCAGGCCGGCCAAGAAGTTTGGCGAGAACTATACCTAGAATTATAAAATATGTAGATAAAATATTTTATAAAAAGAAATACTATTAATTTAAGAGGAGTTTAGGTACACAAGTAAACGATTTTGTAGAGTTGCACCGGCATGGTAGAATTTAATTAACTACTAAGTTAATATTTATTTGCGAAGGCCTTTAGCATCCCAGACATTTTGCGATGCACGGGGTAGTTATGAATTGTAGTAATCCAATTTTAGCTCGATGATTTTAATCCATCGTAGGGATAAATGATAAATTATCACTGTGATAACTTTTTATGGGGGTTCTGTGTACATAAATAGATCCCATCAAATACATAACAAGTAACAACACAAAATTATATACAAGCTTTTTTCGTATTCTTCTCAGCAAATCCTTTCATTTGAAACCCATATCATGGCAGTACAACAAAAATGACTAGTCCACCATCTTAGGCCGTCCGCCATGTTGGATTTAGAATGACGTCACTTATCTTTCCATGCATTGTCATCCAAACTAAACGTGTAGGCAAAATATCATCTTAATCGGTGGAGGATAACTGCTTTAAAATTCAGTTGCAAGATTTGACCCGAACACACTTACATACATACATTGCAAGTTAATTAAAAGCTTGTCAAAAACACAAGTCTCGCGGCGCAGTTCTTCTACCGCAAAAAGTAGTGAGATCAAATGTACAACCAAGTCGGGCAATTTATTCAGAGTTACCTTAATAATTAGGTAACAAACAAACACATACCTGACTTAGGTACTGGGTCGACCCATAATGGGACTCATAAGTATTAAGTATATTAATGGAGAAATCGCCTATGACTAACTATACCTATCTATATTCATTATTTACCTAAATAAGCAGTGAAGAAACGAAATATAGTATGAACTGTAAAAGTTACTTTGTAAACCCATATATTGGATGACTATTTATATAGGATTACAAAGTTACTTCATCATATCAGCCGAAAGACGTCCACTGCTGGTCATAGGCCTCCCCCAAGCGTCGCCACATTGACCGGTCCGCAACCTTCACCAGGTCACCGGTCCGCCTGGTGAGAGGCCTCCCAACGCAACGTCTGCCGGATCGCGGTAGAACCTTTCTGCCCCTTCGGCCATCCGTTCTGCGGGCAATGTGCCCTGCCCACTGCCACTTAAGTATGGCGATTCTTCGGGTTATGTCGATAACCCTGGTTCAACAAAGCTACTTATGCAGTTATACAATGTGGGCCATAAAAAGTCATCCGATGTTGTTTGGCTCTCTTTTTTTTTCTAAATGAAAAACTTCAATTCTGTTTTTTGATTATGTTTATTTGTACTTTTAGAATTTTATTGGTCAAGTCGAGAAGATTATATCGGCCAAATGGGCGCCGTCACAATTGATTGCCATACGGGCTCGTTTTATGGCATTCTTCTACACTTCGGCGAGAACTTCGGGCGACAGATTCTCGCACTCGTGTCGAATGTTGTCCTTGAGGGCTTCCAGAGTCTCGGGCTTGTTCACGTAAACACGGGACTTCAAAAAACCCCACAAAAAAAGTCTGGAGCGCTTAAATCGGGCGATCTTGCGGGCCAGTGCAAATCGCCAAAACGAGAGATGAAGCGACCCGGGAACGCTGCCTTCAGAATATCGGTTGTGGCTCGCGCAGTGTGTGCCGTTGCTCCGTCCTGTTGGAACCACATATCCCTCAGTCCTAATTCCTCCAATTGCGGCACCGTCCACTGTTGTCGTTTGGCCAACGGCATTCTCGAATAAAAATGGCCCGATGACTCCTCCAGCGTGAACAGCGCACCATGCAGTCACTTTGAGCGGGTGTAATGGCTCCTCGTGCATCTCTCGTGGATATTCGGTGCCCCAGAAGCGATAGTTTTGCTTGTTCAAGTACCCGCTGAGGTGGAAATAAGCCTCATCGCTCATTATGATTTTAGTCGAAAAATCGTCGAAAAAATAGACACGATTATGCCGCGTTCTTGCTGAGTGTATCGCTCCATGGCTTGTTCACTTGTATTCTGCATCTGTCTAGTCCACAAACGTCAAAATAGATTTGAAATTGGCGGCCATTTGCAAAAATGAGAGCTTCTTCCGATAGAGTGATTTCTTTTGGCCCAGTTTTTATAATTATGCAGGAAACGAGACGGAAATTGCGGGCTGCTTTTAGTTTTCTTGCTTTATAGGCTAATGAGTGAGTGAGTCAGTCAGTTACGAAACTAGAAATTTTCACTTTCAATACTTTCTAAACTACGAAATTGAAGTAATTCGGGATTATAAATATATTATAGTTATATTATATTCTCTTAGTCAAAAATTCAGGCTTTTAGCTTTATCCACAACGAAGTTACTGCGGGGCGAAAATATCCTGAATGGTTTCGAGAAAAGAATGGTACGGCTGTGCCTTGGTTTGCTCGACTTTTGATTTGGTTTGCACTTGCGTGCCCCCAGATAATATAGGCTAATATATGAGTGCACTTTTTTGGTTGTAGTTCAGTGTTTTTTTAGGTCAAGATTGAATAGGTTGCCTCTAGGCAAGCGTGCTTCACCGTCGACCACTTCATGGCTTACCATCAGGTCATATAGTGGTCAAACGCGAGCTTATGAACATTAAACCGAAAAAAGTATGAACCGAAAATGAGCAACCCAACTTAAAAAATACTTTTTTTTAAATGGCAACTGGAATGGGATCTACCCTGTTGGCATGAAATTGAAGTTTATTATTTAAAGAACTAGTTTCATCTCACGGCTCTATTCACATAGCTGGCATGGTTCACTGATCTCATTTACAAGACATCAAGTACCCAAAGTGTTGCCAAAAACATTAAAATCTATACTTTACAGACATTATTCAAAAGGTATCTCATGTAGGTTATCAGATTGAGTAACAAGCGTATATATGTCATGGACTAAGTGACTAATCAGGGCACTATGTATATATATATATATATATATGCACGTGCATTATGAATCAAGTCAAATCGGACAATGTAATGAATACTGATTTAGACCTCTATATTTATCACATGGTCTGGTCATTATGAATATTGCTACGTAACGGTTGGGCAATTCTATAAATATTTTCAATGAATTAGTCCAAGAGCGAGCGAAGCGAGCTCGTGAGCTTAGGTCACACTGAAGACGAGGACGGAATCTGAAGTGACAAAAGCGAGCGAACTCAGCTCCCGTCATCTTCTTCATGTTAGGTTACTTCAGACCCTGCAGGCAGAAATAGGAGCCCCGTCTCCGTCGACTTTGTTGCTTGAATAGTAATTGTACGTAGATAAGAGTAGGTACTCTATATTAAAACCAATGTCAACATTAAAATAATTTAAAAAAACATTTTTTTTAATGCTCGGCGCAATAATTGATGGGCATTATTCAGAAAGCCCGGTCAATGTAATTATTTCAATAGTTTTTATAATATTGCCTACTCATATTGAGCATTTTCAAATTGCCCAGGGACATGATCATTTGTATTTTGACGCATTGAAACCAACGAACTTTCCACAAGGATTACTTTAGATTACATGTAAGAAAAATAGAAACAATCTTTATGACAAAGGACCATCAAGAAAAATGGAAGTAGGAAACTCATAATAACTTAATGACACATTACAATTACCATTTTTCTTCATAAACGTATAAAATAAGTCCAATTAACGCGGTGCTAATCCCAGGTATTTATGTCCGTAAGCCGCGAGGTGCAGGTGCGTCGAACCGCTGGCCACCAGTAATCCGCTGATTTAATGCCCACCTCACAATTGTTGCTCGTCGCAGTAATTACTGTGTGGTGATTGGGTTATTATTGATAAAGGTTTTGTAACAGGAAAGAAGGAAAAACCGTTTATTTGCATTGTTTTGGAGTACAAAATAAAGGGGTTGATTATTGTGTACTTAATACGAGTTTTTATTTATTTTACTCTTGTATAAAGAGTCGCCTGATTTTTTAATATTTTTTTTTATTATCGATACGCTCGCGCTCGACCACTTTCTCCCCTGATGGTCGACGCTTACCCAGAAGTAACCTATTCATTCACCATTTTTTATTAATTTAATTTCATATACAATGTATGAAAAATATATTGATTTTCGAGTAATGTAATAGTATAAAGTTTTAATTAAGGTAGGCAGGTATAATTGATTAAGGTAGTTTAAACCAAAGAGCATTTAAAAAGTATAAATCCTAAATACACAGTATGTATTGTTCTCTAAATTAAACGAATTCCAAATATAAATCCAATCGAATTCCAACATTGAGCGTAATATAACAAAATGCTACTAAAACGTAAAGGTATACCGTAACCGCTTTATTATTCAATCTACAATTTCGGGAAAATTCGGAAAGGCTCTATTCTGTACACAATGACGCGAACCAGCCAGCATACTACTAACCGTAGTCCAACCTAACACGAAAACCAAAGTACAAAAAACAAACATATCATTTTAAACAAACCACTGCTTAGATTACATCGCGCCAACCGAACTTTTCACCTAATTACTTAGGCTGAATTAATATAGGGAAAGCGGCATAAAAATAGGTCATATATTGGCGAAAGAATGGGACGGAAAATAGTGCAACAAATTGAGGTAAAGCGCTGTCTCGTTCTCGCGCCGGAAATCAATAATGGCATCTCCACCACGTGGAGCCAGGAAGCAAGTCTGCTCCAGTTACACTGGCCTAACGTGCTGAACGGACGACATCACAATACTCCATTATTACAGAATTGAATCCGACCGTCTTCTGTTTTGGACTCCGAATGGAAATTGAATTTCCAATCGATAGCATCGGTAGGAATACGACGAATAGGCCTTTGTCGATGTTGCGGTATTCGGGCGAATGTTGACTCTGAATTTGGATAGGTTGGTTATTTTTACAAATCTAATCGCAATTAGAAAAAAACTTACTTTAATTTAGACTATAATATAAATCTACCTAATTATTTGATTCATTACATAAGTATTCAATTAAAATGTACTAAGAAGGCATAATGCACGTTTCTTTAAACACGAAATTAGGTCAAATACGCTAAACACGAGTCAAAGACTTCCAAACATTGTTGTCAGTGTGAGACTCATTGCGACATCTATTGGCCTTGAACATAAACACAGGTCACCCAAGGTCAGTACCCGCCCTCAGAAATTGCAAATTTTCGGTAAGCACAAGCTTTTCCTGCCAAAATGTTCAAACTAGATGGGTCTGGTGTCGCGAGATTTTAGTTCATGATTTTTCCGCATCGAGCACTGTTGTCGCAGGGTAGTTTTAGTTCAAGATTTACCCGCATCGAGCACTGTTGTCGCAGGGTGGATTTAGTTCAAGATTTTCCCGCATCGAGCACTGTAGTCGCAGGGTGGATTTAGTTCAAGATTTTCCCGCATCAAGCGCTGTTGTCGCAGGACAGTTTCAGTTCAACATTCCCGTTACGAACACTACGCTAGATGGCGTTACTAGATAATTTTATATAGAGGTTCAAGTGACGGTCGCCAGAGTGCTCTGGCATCGCAGTTATAATAAAGTTCCACTATTTTCCGCTTGCTACGAGGCTACGGTGGCGCTACGCATGCTACGAATCTAAAAACTTTGACATGAAATTCATAGAGGGCGACTGACGTTAGCTTAACTTCAACTTTTGTTTGTTTTGAAAAATGCTTTTCTAACTTTTTAGTATTTGTTTTACGAAAGATTCGATATTTATTATCACAGAACAAAAAAAACGCCTACTAAAGTTTATTATTATGGTAAGATTTGTTGAAAGTGAAAGGATTATTCTTATTTCTGACTTATTACATTCTTTATCATATTTATTACTATATTATGCCATGGCAATTAATTTCAAAGTATTTTTTTCAAACACTACGCGTGTTATGAATCATTAACTTTAATATGTAGTGTAAGGATCGTAGCAGGTGGCATTCTTTCGTTTCTGCCTACCACCATGGGAAAAATGGTGTGAGTTTATCTATGTATGTATATAGTGTAAAAATATCAAAACACACCAAATAATATTTTTAGTCAGGATCCTTGGCTAAAAATATTATTTGCTCTCCTAAACCAATACTCTTCTTTGCAAACAGATGTAGATGTTTACGAAACTCTTTATAAGAACTCAGGGTAAAGCAAGAACATCGCAAATCGTGATAGACACTATCTACCAAATAGGTAATTTAGATTAATTCTAGCTAAATAATTGTGTACCTATTCGTATTATTTTAGGACAGGAAGAGTGCAGTTATTTAACTAATTTATTAACAAACTGAATTCTCCAGTGAAAGCATTGCATTCTATTTCATTAAATGAGATTTGGACCTCTATGTCACAATATGAGTTCCTGCAAATTAATTACCCTAATAAAAACTACGCTCACTTCATTCCGGTCTTAATTTTTCTTAATACATTCACATTCTGACAGTTATCATAAGAACTCTTGTTCACAAACATTTTTTTACAGGTTTTGCCAAAGTATATGTAGATACGGTCATCAGTGTTGTATGAATCACTGTCGAAGTTTGTTGATACAAATAGTGCATACGGCGAAAAGCAGCCGTTGAATTCGACTGCATAAATAAATAATTTATCAAGTGGCCTAATAGTAGTTTATGATACTGTAGCATAATAAGGGGTATTAAAACATGCGTGTGTGTTTAAAAACCGAGCCGTAGGCGAGGTTTTTAATAGTATTCACACGAATGTTTAATACCCCTTATTATGCCTTACCCCTTATGTGCAGTTTCATACACTACTTTATCTACACTCATACATTTTGAGATTGAACCTACTTAATATCTTTTTTTCTGCATTTTCCATGCCATAAAGTCGTGATAAATGCATCAACATAAGCATAACATAAACTCCGAGAGCAGTGGTGGCCCAGTGGTATCGGCCGCGACTTACAAGTTGTAGGTCGTGGGTTCGAGCCCAAGCAGGCGCTTTACTTTGTGTAAATAATTTCATCACCACTGCTCTCAAAACGGTGAAGGAAAACATCGTGAGGAAACCGGCATGTCCTAGAACCAAAAATTCGAAGACATGTGACATCCACCAACCCGCACTGGGCCCGCGTGGTGGATAATGGCCCATTCCCTCTCGCAGAGAGGAGACCTGTGTCCCAGCAGTGGGAACATTAATAGGCTGATGATGAAATGCATCATATAATAATCTCGACTTTGCTGGTAAGAGATTATGAGTAATTTCCGTCGCCGCATATAAAATATTTGGCATTTTAAGTTCATATCAGACATTTTAAGCAAGAATTTAAAAAAGTCATGAAATTCAGTACAGCGAAACTTGCAAAACGTATGAATGGCGCCAAAACCCAGCACATCACCGCATTATCCGCGCATGCGCTTTGGCTTAGCACACGCACTGCGATATTTATTTGCGCGAATTTTTACCGCCCATTCTGCGACCTATGGAAATGTATGAAGCTGCTAACATTGCGGTAAAAAAATCGTGTAGCAATAATACCGCATGAAATCCGTTTTTTGCAACAGAATCATCCGCACCGCGGCGCGCATTTAATCCGCGCGAATATTTTAAGCTCTATGAACAGGTAGAAAGACACAAAATTCACGCGAATAAAATTGAAAATTGGAATCAAATCTTTTTATAATAGGTACTAAAATGGCATTACCAAAAAAAATATTGATGGAAACTCCTTAGTGATTAACTTCTTGAATTTTTCCTGTATCGTAATAGAAAAAAAAATGTTTTATAGCATTATTTTGTTAGAGAAATAGTGTTATAATGAGATTCTATTTTAAAATTTCGGTATTGTGTTTATAAAGTATGTCAATATAAACTCGTTTTGAAGTTTATAATTCGAATATTAATGCCATTTTAGTACCTATTATAAAAATATTTGATTCCAATTTTAAATTGTCTGTGACAATGCCTGCTTTAGGCTTAGCACGCACTGCGATTTTTATTCGCGCGAATTTTGTCTCTTTCTACCTGTTCATAGAGCTCAAAATATTCGCGCGAATTAAATTGACGCAGCGGTGCTGTGGATTCTGTTGCAAAACACGGATTTCATGCGGTATTATTGCTGCACATTTTTTTACCGCAATGTTAGCAGCTTCATACAATTCCATAGGTCGCGGAATGGGCGGAAAAATTCGTGCAAATAAATATCGCAGTGCGTGTGCTAAGCCTTAGCGCATGCGCAGATAATGCGGTGATGTGCTGGGTTTTGACGCCATTCATACGTTTTTTATGGCATGGAAAAGACAAAAAAAAAGATATTAAGTAGGTTCAATCCCAAAATGTATGAGTGTAGATAAAGTAGTGTATGAAACTGCACATAACTAGGTATTAAAACATTCGTGTGAATACTATTAAAAACCTTGCCTACGGCTCGGTTTTTAAACACACACTCATGTTTTAATACCCCTTATTATGCAACAGTATCATAAACTACTATTAAATGTCTTGTAAATTGATCTGCTGCTAGAAAAAAACATCTAAGTTTCCTACTTGCTGCACCTGTAGCCAAGTTGACAATCTACAATCGATAACGCTAGTAGAAAACGAATCAATGTATGGGAATGCCACATCTGAACGTTAAGTCACGTGGTCAGACCATACAAATAGAAGGCGTTAACGATTGTTGAAAGAGATTCGATACCAAACGTTTGTAACGTGGCCAGGCAAAACGATTAAATCTCATTCTGTCCTGTTAAATAAAAATAAATTATTACTACACTTACATAATATCTCCCAATTTGAGCCTCGTGTGTATAAGCGCGCAGGTCTTGTGGTCTTGCGCAGCCAGCGCGGCGCGCCGCCGACGCATGGGCCGTGGAGATGCCGGCGGTGAGTCGTCGGCGGCGGCCGCGCTGGCACCATATCGGCGTACGCCCGGCGAGCTCCCGCGTCGGCGCACGGACGCGTGCCGCCCTCCCACGCCGCCCAGCATCCTACAGAGGAAAAAAAAGGAGGAATGTTAGTTTGGTTCTAGAAATAAAATTTTTACGTTAATTTAAATGATCGTATTTTTTTGAAATTTCAGTTGGTTCGTCATAGAGGTGCAATTGTAATTATGAATGTGTTTCGAGATTTAAGAGGACTCGATCAGAGCTCTCATTCATGACCTGACTTGACAGTCGAGAGACAACTCATATAGCATCTACCCATATCACATTATGGATATCTATATAATATGAATTTGCAATATAATCAAAAGACGTATTCAAAATCCCAGTAATGCCACATAATTCAGTAAAACCAATCCCCTCTTAAACAGCGTACACAAAATTTTCAATGCCATTTCCAAATTTCGTTACGTGAATCGACAAGAAAGCTTTGGTACACTGAAAAATAAATTATTGCCCATCTTTTCTAGTTTAGCCGTTTGCTAAGCTCATTGAAGGAAGCCGTCAAATATTGTAATTGAAGTTGACCGCGGCCATCTTTGACTGAGGAAGCTAATTTTATGATTGGCAATTGTGATGGGTTTCCTTTGATGCTTTGTAGGTGGAAATTATCAATTTTTGAGGTTTGATTCGGTCTTGGCTAATAGGGTAATATAAAAAAAAGAAGTTCAGTCAATAAATTAATATAGTTACTTTGGAATATTGCAATAATAGCAGGATAAAACTCCTTGGGAGCGGCAAAGGATTGAGTAAACGTTATAAATAAAGTAAAATAAATAGTTAATTTTCAAAATGGTATGGTTAACAAAAAAAAATAGGCCAAAGGTAAGTAGACTTGTAAATCATAGTTGCATCCAATACCTAAGCTAAGATTACTTAATATATATATAACTTAATCTAGATTAGTTTAAGTTATAATAAGTTGAATTTAGGATTTTCATATACAAAACAAAAGAATTAGGGTCTATTTAGGTGCAAAGCAAAAAATAAAAACTATGCCCCATAGGTGATCACCTATGGGGTCGAGACGTGGTCGCTCACAATGGGCCTTATCAGAAAGCTTAATGTCACCCAAAGGGCAATGGAGACGGCTATGCTTGGCGTTTCCTTGCGTGATCATGTCAGAAATGTTACAGAGAACCAAAGTTACCGACATAGGCCGAAGAATTGCCAAACTTAAGTGTCAGTGGGCAGGGCAATTTGCTCGCAGAACGGATGGCCGGTGGGGCCGAAAAGTTCTGGAATGGCGACCGCGAACCGGAAGACGATACGTTGGAAGGCCTCCCACTAGGTGGACCGATGACCTGGTTAAGGTTGCGGGAAGGCGCTGGATGCGAGACGCACGAAATCGGCCAATGTGGCGACGCCTGGGGGAGGCCTATGTCCAGCAGTGGACGTCTTTCGGCTGAAATGATGATGATGACCACTGGTTTAAAATTTCGGTAAAACGCCTCAATTGTTAGTCTAATAAATGGTCAAATAATTAACTCTCCTACTTATTTGAGCACTTGTGAGGCTAACAATTGAAGAAAACGCATTTTACCGAACTTTGAAACCATTGGTAACATATTTAACCATTAGTTGAGTTAACTACGGATCAAAAAACTGGGCCTAAGACCACACTTACCTGCCTAAACACTATAGTTACATTTCAATGATAAATGTTAACGGCTGGAAAGTGACAATCTGGTAATCTCACTCAGAAGAACCGCTGTATCTCATTTCCTCGAATAGCATTTACAATTTTGACTAAGTTGCCCGAGTCAGTACAGAGGTAAACATCTGTATCAAAGAAAATGAGATACAAATTATATCAGCAATGATACGGTGGATAACCGAGGAGCTCGTGGATAAATAATAACAGCCGCACGGGTCGATCATCAAGGTTGAGCAACGCTTGACGAGGTTGGTCAGTGGATGGATGACCATTTCAACATACCGAGGTCCCGGCTGTCATTTGAAGATCTTTGACAGTCGTTACGGGTAGTCAGAAGCTTGAGATCTGACACCAGTCTTGCCAAGGGGTACCGTGTTACCCAGTTACTGGGTTGTGGAGGGCAGATAGGCAGTCGCTCCATGTAAAACACTGGTGCTTAGCTGAATCCGGTAAGACTGGAAGCCGACCCCAATATAGTTGGGAAAAAGGCTAGGCAGATGAGATGATGATACGGTGGATAAAAATTTTCTTTAGAATTGAGTTTCATGACTTCAAACGTGAATTTTTGGTTGATGTGCATTATGGGTTGTTTTTGGATCAATATTTATATTGTACAGATTTGTTTTTGAGTCTTTCAGAGTTTTTCGATTTGTAATTATCACTGTCTTGGCTTTTCTAAACACGCCACGTATTGGCATCCTTGAAAGCCGTCAAACTTGGCGACGTACTGACAGAAACGATGTTGCGCGAGGTGAAGCGTGATGCTCTGCTCTGACCCCTTTCGATTCATGGTTGGTTGGTTATAATAAACCTAACTAAGAAATGCGAATGTGAGATTGTTTGTTATGCTTTTACGTCTTGATGGCTGAATGCATTTGGATGAAATTTTGTATATGGATAACCTGGATTAGGACATAATTTTCCCTTAGGATACTAAAAATGTTTTTACTCGGGCTCATATAATATAATACTAGCATACAGATGCCTCATCCCATACGAAAAAACCGTGCCGACGCAACTAGCGTCTGATTAAACTGATCTTTTTTCTAAGAATATCGATCGCGTTCGGTTCCGTTCCACGGATATAGATGGTGTTAGCAGCGACTTGCAAGCAAAAGGATTTACCCGGTTTGTGGATACCTCTTTTTAAATACAGGGACGATTTGTTTTATAGTATTTATTTGCACGTTTTTACAGATTCATTGTAACATGTTTCAAACGAATTTAAAAAAATCGAGCTTATGCCTCAGAAATTTAAACCCGCGCCATCTATTGGAATCAACTTTAAATGATCCATGCAAATAATCTTTGAAATGTAAATTAAGAGCCCAATATTCCTTACCTTTGTGCTTAAGAGAGTCTATTAAACAAGAACATACGTCATGTTTTATGATTGTCTATAGAAAATCTTATATTTCACAAAACTCAATAACAAATTGAGGCTTATCACGCCATCTAGTGCAATTTATTTGAACCAAATTTTTGCGTTGGGTGCCCGTGACTCGGGTAAAGCCGCGGCCAAAAGCTAGTGATGAATAATTTAAACTTTTAATACCAATTCAAGCTGATTATCAGAATGTATGATTGTTGTAACCTTGTAACATTTAGAAAACGAATTTGTCTGTAGGAAGTAATTACAGATTCATAAGTTATCCACCTACGTTAGAATTCGTTATCAGGAATATTATCATAACTAAAATATTATTACAACCTTTGGTTTTTGACATTAAACTAAGTTTGCTGCCAAATTTGTATAATTTATTGATATTGTTTCTCACTTTTTTATCAATCAATCATCATCATCATCAATCATCATCATCAATACATATAATAAATCTGTAGAAAAATATTATTTGTACATAGAAAAAAAATCCAAAAAAAATTGCCAGGGTGTTAAAGGATAACCAACAGAACCTATTGCCGTCATTTTTGGAATTTTTGTCTGTTTATCTGTTTGTCTGTTTATTTGTGCACGCATTACGTGGAATGTACGGAACCAATGTAAATAACTTTTATACATAAAAATTGTGCGTAACTTGCAGAATTACTTAGTTTTTGTTTCATCGCAATCGGTTCCTCTATCAAAAGTTAAATGAATTTAAAGTGTTCAAGAAGTAAAACTATCACAACACACGCAATTCAGATACTCGAAAAAAACACTTAAGTTTCTGGGGGGTGACCATAAGCTCTTAGAGCGGTATCAATTTGATATCGAGTAAGTGACAGATGTATACAAGTCAGATACATCTGTCCCTTATTCGATCTCAAATTGATACCGCTCTAAGAGCTTATGGTCACCCCCAGAAGTTATCGCCGCGTCACAAAATGTTAGTGATGCGATGACTGTTGATAATTCATTCAATGAATCGAAGCAAGTAACGCTCGTTTAAAATTTATTACATTATCTTTCGTCCCAAAAACTGGGCCTGAATTATTAAGGCGTAGATACCCCTGAGTAGCTGATTTTAAAATGAAAATAACGTCTAAACGGCTAGTCGTATTTTTTTGTAAAAATATAATGTTACATAAACCATTTTCTTAATAATAAATCTAAGAACATTTTGAGTTTCATTCGTATAACATAGTGTAATTAATTTGTAAAGTTATGTCTAACACGGACAAGAAAACGACACTCAAACCAAAACCACCGGGCGTATTTTAATAAAATAGACACCATCTCAAAGAAAATTTAATTATCTACATTTTTATTCAAGGCTTTTTTTTATGTCATAGATTAGAAAGGAAAGTACAAAAAAAATCTACTGAATTTTGGGTCGCGCGGGTGTGAGGTGAGTGCGCGATTTGTTCCCTCAAGGTCGTTGGCGACTGTCTTCATCTTAAAATAACTTATTCTTAATTATTCACAATATTTATTTCGTGCTTGTTCACGATAAAACGCATCGTTTACAAGCACATTCAATCTTATCATAGATTATGTCCCCTTGTAATTAATTTTATCGCAAAGTGTCGTGTAAAACTAAGAAAACGCCATTTAGCGTCGTTATTTGATTCTTTATGGCTTTATGACACGCTACTATGATTTCACTCAGTTAAAGAAAACAGTGTTTGTTCAATATTTCCTTGTTGGGTTCCGTCAAGATTGACGCCTAGTTGAACGTATAAAAAACACACTCGCATTTCAGAAGAGAATGCGAATGAAGTCTGACTGTTGCTTTCATAAGCACTGTTCAAAGCAGTCTATAAAGTTAAAAGGATAAAAGCATAAACTACCCTTTAATTTTAAATCCATCTAATAGTTCACTTCCTAGCAGAGTGGACAGCTCACTTCCGACACTGAAATTCGTGGCAAAAAGGTATAATCTCTAAAGGTACAAGTTCATAGGCAACTCTGTAGGCGAGGTGTCGCTAGCTGCGGCAGATAGATAGAAATACAGAGAAACCAATAGTGTCGCGGTGACACTTCGCCTGCTGCTGCCGCCTCCAATCGGCTACAAACTTGTACCTTTAAGGCGCCGATTCCCTTGAGTAGCTGATTTTAAAATGAGAATCACGTCTAAACGGCTAGTTGTAATTTTTTGAGAATAATATATGTTACATTAGACCATTTTTTAATAATTTGATCTAAGAAAATGTTTAGTTTTATTCGTATAACATAATGTAATTAATTTGTAAAGTTATGTCTAAATAGGACAAAAAGACGACAATCGCGCCAAAACCGCTGCGCGTATTTTAATGAAATCGACACCATCTCAAAGACAATTTAATTATCTACATTTTGATATGATGCTGACATGCTGACATGATTAATGACAGGATATTTTCATCCCAAAACCACGTCTAAAATCATGACAACGGCCCAGATGCATGGACAAACTAGTACAAAATAAATTCTATTAAGTTCCAACTAAAAGTTCTACCACTATTAAACAATAACATTAATTTCAAAGCAACAGGCATCTCACGAATGAATCCTACGCGAGTGTATCGGACAAATCTCACACATAGCACGATCTCACGTAAGACGAAAACGATCCGAATCAACAGGTTGATCAATTTGGGAGAGTTTCGCCGATCGCAGTTTAGTGTCAAGTCTGCGGTGTCTAACTTTATCATGACAAGGAGGTGAGAAGCTGGAGTGTGGAGGTGGCAAAAATAAATAAATGTTTTTTTTTATCTTCTTAATTATGTAACTGCAACAATTACTTTTATGTTATGTAAAAACTTTTACCGACTAAATGTTTGCATGCCATCACTAAATGGCGGAGAGTGTGCACTGAATGTATTATTGAAACCTCTCTTGAATCTACCATATTTTACGCATTTAAATGATTTTCACTTGATTGAATAGCGATTTTTTATTTAATTTTTTATTATTGTTAGGCTTGCAGCCCAATATCTCACCTGATTGTTAGCGATGATGTGGTCGATCATAAAGCACGCTTTCCTAGAATAAACCTATTCACTCTTGACTTAAACTCTGCCAGGCTGTAGCTATCAGGAAATACAGACTCCGGCAGGGAATTCCACTCCTTTGCTGTACGCATAATAAAACTATTCTCAAAACGTTTAGAGCGTATGGGTGGGATGTCCACCATGTACCGATGACGCATCGCCGTACGTCTTGTAGTCCGATGATGGAACGGGCTAGGAGGAATTAGTTCATGCAATTCCAACGATAAAACCCCCCCACCCCGAAATGTAACTGATAAAAACCGACAGGCTGGCAACTCGGCGCCGATGTTTGAGGTTCCGGAGCTTAGACTCGACCAGTACTTCATTGCCGATGAGCTTCTTGGCCCATTTTTCGATCGACTCAAGTGCATCCAGCTGGTACTTGGCAGATCCGTCCCAGAAATGAGAGCAGTACTCCATGCATGATTGGTTGGAAGGTTAATGAACCTGAAGCATTAGTTCTATTTTTCTGAGTTAATAAACTAAGTAATGCTTTCGGCATGTATTTGCTTAACTTTAAGCAAATCATAATTATTATAATTAGGTTTATTTATGGTTGGCCAGCTTTTATTATACATTGCTGGACAAACTGTATTTTCGAATAACATTACCTGAATCTGCAATCTATGTAAGAATGAACCCGTAAATGCTTTATCATTCTTGCTTACTCAACATCTCTATGAGAAATTCAGTGGCCCAAAATCAACCATTATACCTAATATTGTCCCTATCTTTCTTTTACTGAATTGGGTATATCTAAATAAAATTATTCATTAAAACATATTTTTTTAAACAAGCTTTTTTCGTATTCTTTTCAGCAAACCCTTTTATTTGATACTCATGTGCAGAAAAAATAAATAGTCCACCATCTTGGGCCGTCCGCCATATTGGATTTAGAATGACGTCACTTAGCTAATCATGTTTTGCATCCAAACTAAACGTGTATGCAAAATTTTATCTTAATCGGTGGAGGATAACTGCTACAAGATTTGACCCGAGCACACTTATATACATAGGTACATACGAACATTGCAAGTTAAATAAAATCGTGTCAAAAAATAAATTGTTCTAAATGTTCAATAAAGACTTGAATCTAACAAAGTTTTGCAACAAAAAATGCTCCCTCTAATAATCACCATTGTTCCTTCACAAACACACTATTAAGGCGTAAATATTCCCCGTTACCCAATGTTAACGCAGTACTGGCCGTGCGCCAGAATATCAATATTGAACCTCCTTTTGGACAGTCTTGTTTGCAAAATATTCTTATATTTACATATGCTATTTCAGTTAAGAAGAAATTCTAGCCTTCAAATTTTCTGTGTACAAATATTTTAAACATTTAATTCGTTTTGGAGGAGTATCCAAAAGTAGCAAAAAAATATCATGATGTTAATATTTTTTTTTAAAGCTAAACTATTTGTCTTAAATTTACTTAGGCTATTTCAGTCATGAAGAAATTCTAGCCATCAAATTTTCTGTGTACAAATATTTTAACATTTAAGTCGTTTTGTAGGAGTATCCAAAAGTAGCAAAAAAATACCATCATGTTAATAATTTTACAATGCATGTCCTCGAAAAGAGCGTTTTCCAAGCAGCCAAACTGTGCGCAAAGTGTCACTTTTTTTTACTAGTGCTTTTTACTTTCCTGTACTTTTTTAATTTTTAACTCCAACGTCAGCCCGCCGCATAGAGTTTTTATTATTTGAGAAAAGTTTTAAAATTAGTTAAGTACAGATTACCATTCATATAAAAAGTAAAACAAAACTAATACGTCATTTAAGGCGTTTTTAATTACTCTAGATTTAGATTTTGATCAATAAATTAATTTTAATTATTCATTAAATATGTTTGGCAGAATTAATATTTTGCTCGTGCCTTTTTGCGTTATGACGTGACAGCTATTGCACATGCGCAGTAGAACTATGAACTATTAGTTAATCTGTGGTTATGCTGAGCGCCCTTGAATAAGCGCCATTTTATTAATTTCTTGCTTGGTTAAGATATATTTTTTTATTTCCTCGCACAATGCATAGTAAAATGTTGTATGATACACGTGCGTAAGATGATTTCCGACTCGTGTCGATTTATCCACTCACTCGCTTCGCTCGCTCGTGAATAAAAATGCCACTCATCGGGAATCACCTACTTCCCGCACTTGTAGCATAAATAACTATTTTTTAAAGCAAAACTATTTGTTATACAAAAAAACCATGTTTCACAAAGAATGTACATGAAACAATAGTTTTTTTTTCTTAGCTTTTTACCTTTTAGCTTTTTTAGCTTTTTACCTCTAGAAATTTTCCGTTTTACGGGCACTAAAGCGGTTGTAGGCCCTTAAGGGTACACTAGTCGACGGCACGATCTATTTTGTGCGCGGGGTTAAAATGCATTTTATATTAACCGACAACACGTGCGGAAGAGATAGATGCTGTGATGAGCTGTAGGAAGCTAGTTCGCGTACGAATACACACTTTTGTAAATTTGTAGCGAAATGGATAATGATTTAGGACGAAACCGAGCGAAATTTTATTAACAGACGTTTGGCAATCTAGATATCATGAAAAAACGACTAAATCTATCTGTTCAAAATAAAATAATTTGCATTTTTGAACTACTAATCTATCCCGGTATGGAGGCCGTTTTGCAATTTTCCATCTTCTTTTGGTATTTATTCGCGCCCAAAAATGCGTTAAAATGAGTGTCGAAATCTGGAACTTTCGACGCTCATAACTTTCAAATATTTTCTTTTTTTACTTTTAGCTTCCATACAGGCCTAGATAATGATGAGACAAATTGATTTCACTTTTTATTTTGAACGTACATAAACAGTGGAATAATCCCTAGATTACGTTTTTATGGAACAATTTTCGACAAGTGTAACCTTAATAAACTCCCTTCTAATTGATATTACGATCCCTTCAGCTCCAAAGTTTCTCACAACACGGTTCCCGTAATAAGAAGTGGTGAGCTGGATTCAGACTGTTGTATTAAGGATAACGTTAGTTCGGCGACTGTCGCCCAATGATAGGACAGTTTCGTGCCCTGGATTTGCTGTTTGTTTCAACCTTTGTTTATTGTGAATGCTGCTTGTGGTCTAAGAGGATTCCAGGTTTAGTTCATTCGTGAATTGAAAACGAGTGAATGAGAGTTGTTTCTATACCTAGAGTTGTATGTGCTTGTTTTAAACTTTATTTACTGGCATCTATAGATAAAAAAAAGCACATTTTTACTAAGTACCTCCGAGCTAGACTAGAGTCAAGAGCAAATCCATCACGAAAAAAAAAAATTAAGTTTTGAAAGTAGAATCGAAAAAAAACAAAACACCCAAGTCAGCCGCTGCAAAAACAAATTGAACAAAAAACAAGATATGGCACACATGCTGGAGTGTCCCAAGTGCCCATACTCCTGCACTTTGGAAGACCTTATGCTCACCACTGACGCCGCAATCGGTGTGGCCACCTACTGGGACCAAAAAATATAAAGAGTTTCCCATCGACTCGAAAAGCAAAGGAAGTGTGCTATTTTTTATTTTATGGTTTCAATTAAAATTTTGGACTATAGCCTGGATTAAGATACAAAATTATTTTTATCCCAGTACTAACATATACCAGGGCGCACGGTTGGCGCAGTGGTTGAGCGATTGACTGCTGCGCTGCGTGTCGCGGGTTCGATTCCCGCACGGAACAAATATTTGTATGATCTACAAATAGTTGTTCCGGCTCTGGGTGTTTGTGTATGTGAGTTTATATGTTTGTAAACGCACCCACGATACAGGAGAAATTCCTAGTGTGGGGCAACGTTTTTTTAAAAAATGAAATGAAATGAAAAGATCTCGTGGCATATTTTTAGACATTTACGCAGGTGAAACCGCTGCTAAAAATCTAGTCACTATAGTCGTGATAATCTAAGAAATCTCATCTGACAGCTCAGCTCAAATAAAAAGTCAAGATGGAGCGTTGCAAACAACAAGGTGAAGCCGGTTCAAACTATGCCTTGCCGTACAAATACACAATTACACGCACTCACGTACAACGAAATTACGTCTTAGCTTGTCATTCTAGCTCACAGATCAAATAATAAAGCTCGACTGACAAGCTAAGGAGTTAGTTTCATTGTACGGTTATTTGATCTGAGTTTGACAGCTATAAAAATACGTTATATAAGTTAAACTTGATGCATACGAATGATACTCGTTATAGTGTATGGGTAACATATTAATTAATTAGGATTATGTGTTTAATTTTTCGTAGACGTTCATACAAAGTTATAGCGGCATGGAAGATGTGAAACGTCATCGGACTTCATAGATTGTCACGCTTATAGATAAATCATCAGACAAGAAGACGCGACTGCTGCTACCGCCTCAGAAACATTACGTCACCAACGAAAGGGCAGGCGTCTGTCTTAAATCAGATATTTAATTTACACCCCGTTTGTAATCATAAACTTCGTAGAATAATTGAAGCACCTCAAAATCTCATTAAGTATTTGTTCGGGTGTAAATAGAAAACGCCCCAATTGTATCAAACTCATTTCGGGAGCCCCATTTATTAAACGAATTGGGTGGCATTAAGGAATTGTGAATTGAAATATGAGATTCATGTTGCTATGGGATTTTAGAAGAATGTGCGTAAACTGGATACTGTGGATTATGTTCTTTGTAAAGTGTGTTTTTAACACGCTTTTATTAGCTTGCTATGTATGTTTCTATGTAACGGAATCTTTGAACGTGATTTTTACCGCCTTCAAAACGTCGGATTGGTTTCAAACTTTGCTCACTTATCAAGTACCGATGACAATGCAATAATTTAAGTTTGTCTCATTATCCTTACCAGGATCTTCAGGATTAGCAATTGAACTAAAAAGTAAAAAATAAAGATTAGTTTAAAAAAAAAAATACACGCAATAGAAAACCAAACTAAAAAGTAGAAAATAATTTACAATCAAATTAAATTAAGAATAGTGTGATTAACAAAAAAAAATATGTTGTAAAAAAGCGTGGGGTGCTTTTTAAGACATTTTCAGAATTTGCCACAAGTTTTTCACATTTACCAATATCTGCCAATAAAATGTTATATCGCTAATCCTGAAGATCCTGGATTTTTAGTGTTTTAAATTTTTTTTTTTCGACTGACGTAACCCAGCATCATGCCTGTAGTACCTGTAGGCACCACTGACTTATAAACCTATGGACTTGCCATACCTACGAAATTAGCGTGAATACCTACATAAATTGGGCAATTAAGATGGCTGCCCATTTGCCAATGAGGTAGGCCATTTGCTTTTTTTTCATTTGTTTGACAGCACAACTACACAGATAAACGTATATATACGGCACACAACTACCAATTTTTTCAGCAATCAACATGGCGACCGGTCACGCATAGACATGATTTTGACGTCACTCAAAAGTGTTACCAAGTTTAGTCCTTGACAAACATTTAGATGTCTCTATTCTCTTAAGCAGCTCTTGGTTAGTCAAAAAGAGACAAAATGCTTTTTGACATGCGTGTGTCGATATTATAGATATTTGTATAACTATTCTTCATATAGTAGAATATGCCGTCTCGGGTTTCCTACCTCATTGGTAGGCACCACTGTCACTGTCACTGTCATCACTTACTTTGACATAATGCCATAAGTTCCCTGGATGGGACGGAGGGCGTCCACAATATAGTCCTCCATCGCAATCGGTCTTGAGCTTCACGCTTCACCTCGCTCCACATCAAACCGTTACTCGTCGCTTCTGCCAACACTGCGATGCCAGGTTTGACGAGGACGGCCACGCTTTCTTTTGCCTTGGGGATTCCAATCCAGCGCTTGCTTGGGTATATGATCAGAATCCCTTCGCAGCGTTTTGCCAATCCAACTCCACTAACAACGCTTTATCTGGCGGTCGATCGGGCTCTCGTGGCATTTCTCCAACAGCTCTACGTTGGTAAAGGTCTCAGGCCAGTTAATTCCGAGTATACGACAAAGACAGCGGTTGATGAAGACTTGGATTTGGCGTGAGATGTCTTTTGTGACCTGTAAATTAACACGGATTTGACCCGAATATTTTGAGATTAATCCTTCGGGTCAGTTTCCGCGATAACTAAACAGGTTTCAGCTGCGCGAAGGTAGTTCGTGCTTTGGCGATCCGTGAAGCGTTCCGAATCCGTTTACATGACGCTCCCGAGGTAAGTAAACTTGTGGACGTGTCCCACTGACTCTGTGCCAATCAGCAACGGTAAAATATTCTTCACACCATATCTCAGCTCTTGGGTCTTCCGGATATTTATTTATAGTCCCGTTTAAAAAGAAAGAAAAGAAAGAAAAATTGTTTATTCTGCAAAAACTAAACGCACAATACAAAATAAAGAGTCATCATCATTTCAGCCAAAAGACGTCCACTGCTGGACATAGGCCTCCCCCAGGCGTCGCCACATTGACCGATCCCGTGCGTCTCGCATCCAGCGCCTTCCCGCAACCTTAACCAGGTCATCGGTCCACCTAGTGGAAGGCCTGTCAACGTATCGTCTTCCGGTTCGCGGTCGCCATTCCAGAACTTTTCGGCCCCATCAAATAAAGAGTGGCATTCACTAAAGGTACAAATTAGCCAAAAGCCTCGTATTTAAAACGAACAATTATAAAAGTTTGTCAATTTTTGTCTATTGCTTGATGAGAGCAGTAAACAGTCGTCGTAAATCGCTTATATTTGCTTGCATATCAGCATGGTTATGACTCAGAAGGCATAGGCCATCGGCGTAATCCAAGTATTTCAAGACGTTGGATAAACCCCACTTTATCCCGTGGCGCTTAATTTCATCACAAGCCAAACCTTTACTAACTCATTTGGAATCAGCTTCCTGACTAAACAAATACGTTTACTAGTGGCAAGTTAGCAAGCTCTTTGATAACTCATCCGAGTTAAATATAACCCCAGGCCTTTTAATAATGCTTCGTGGCAATTTGATTTCAGATTAAAGAACACGATTTACCAAAGGATATTTTCATTAGTTCGGTTTATCTTTGTTTTTGGGGTCAATAAATCTAAAGGTTGCTATCGCCGTCTACGGGCTAATGGTGCCCTTAGGCGGTGTACCCTTGATTTATATTAAAAGAGAGGAGATAAGCCACTCTAATTCTTACTGTATTTTTCTTATTTCCAAGAAATGGTGCTAATGAATAGAATTTTTTATATACAATTTTTTTTTTGTCTAGAACGCAAAAATTTCATTGTAATTAAACAACTAATCTAGATACAGCTCTAAATCAATCTGCTAAGCCTTCTCCCAAGTTTGTTTCAGTCTAGCTGAATACCATAATGGAGCAGTGGTGGCCCAGTGGTATCGGCCGCGACTTACAAGTTGTAGGTCGTGGGTTCGAGCCCAGGCAGGCACTTTACTTTATGTAATTTATTTCATCACCACTGCTCTCAAAACGGTGAAGGTAAACATCGTGAGGAAACCGGCATGTCCTAGAACCAAAAATTCGAAGACATGTGACAACCAATCCGCACTGGGCCTGCGTGGTGGATTACGGCCCATTCCCTCTCAAAGAGAGGAAGCTTGTGTCCCAGCAGTGGGAACATTAATAGGCTGATGATGTGATGTAGCTGAATACCAGTAGTGTCCATGGAGTGATTGCTTATCTGACCTAAACTGCCCAGTTACTGGGTATCGCGAAACCGCTTTGGCAAGACTGTTTCTCAGATTGTAAAGATTCTGATTGTCTTGTTTAGGTAGTTACAGCTCTAGAGGAGCAATATATTAATAGTCATTGTTGGGAACCGTCAAAGCCACATAAACCAAATAGAAATTAATTATTGTTAAGCTTAGGTAGGCTTCTGTTCCAGGCTAGTATTAAGTAATAGTACATTGTGATACAAGGGTGGGAAGTTGGTTATTGCAAACGAGCTGTCATTAACAAGCCCGAGCCGAAGGCGAGGGTTTTTAATGACACGAGTTTGCAATAACCTACACACCCGTGTAGCACACGACGTTTTTCAATACAGTTGTGAGAAACAGTAAAAACAAATCATAGAATTAGATTTGTTTATTCACAAAAAATAAAATTTTCAATATGGCGCGTTTTTGCAACTGGACATATTTTTTTACAAAGAAAACAGCCTATACAGCCTATTCGATTTTTGACAAACGTTGATGTGAAAATAATTAACTTAAAACTGGTAATTAAATATATTAAACAACTATTTAAAAAAAAATTGAGAATTCAATGCAAAAACGTACGGAATCATTAATTTTTCCTCGTATAAAATCGTATCCCATTTTATTCTATGTATGAAAACTCCTTGCTACTAAACTTTTTTAAATTGACTTATGGCGCGTTTTTGCAACTGGACATATTTTTTTTTTCAACGAAAACAGCCTATACAGCCTATTCGATTTTTGACAAATGTTGATGTGAAAATAATTAAATTTAAACTAGTAATTAAATATATTAAACAACCATTTAATAGACTTTTGAGAATTCAATGCTAAAACGTACGGAATCATTCATTTTTCCTCGTAGAAAATCTATCCCATTTTATTCTATGTTTGAAAACTCCTTGCTACTAAACTTTTTTAAATTGACTTATAAATTTAAAACTAAACTGCAAACATAATGATCGAGCTCGTAAACAAAAGTCACGACCGCGTAATAGAAAGATGCTTTTGCGTAAGATTTAACTTTCGAATCATAATTATAGCCTCTGGAAGTACGCCATGTTTAACAACTGTATTGAAAAATGTTTTGTAAGATCACATCACATCATCAGCCTATTAATGTGCCAACTGTTGAGACACAGGCCTCCCTCCTCTCTGTGAGAGGGGAGGTGAGAGACTTTTAGTTGCATCATATGTGAAGCCAGGTTACCAAGTTGTTTTATTAATTATTTCTTAATCTAACCATTTCATCTAATGCATCACCGTTACATGGGACTTTCCCTGTCAACTTCAAGCAATCAAGTTCTTCTATCCGAATACCGTCCAAAGACCTTACGCGGCTTAATGCTACATAAGCTTGTCCAGCGGCAAATAGTCGAGAACTTAGATAAATTACTGCATGATCAACTGTGCAGCCTTGCATTTTATGCACAGTTGATGCCCAACTCAGGATCAATGGCAACATCCGTCTTTCAGCGGTTCCATAACTATATTTTGCAGGGAACTGAATCGATTTTGGTTTAATTATATGTATACCGTCTGTTCCAAAATCGATACGGACTAACGGTATATCTGTATCATATACTTGATCCCGTCGAAAATGTGGCCAGATAATCTCCGAGATATATCCCATATTGCCATTTACTAAGCCCTTTGATACGTCAATATTTGATCTCAACATCACTTTAGCTCCCACGAATATTTTCAATATTTTAGGCAGACCTCTTGTTTTATTGATATCATCAGGTATGATAGAATCCAGGTCTTTATTACCTAAATTTCGTGAAGCATCGGTAAGTTGATCTTGTGCCTTTATTGTATGAATAATCGTCCCTTTATTCTCAAAATACTTGAGAACCTTTTCGTTGTGTTTAGCAACCTGATCGTTCGTTGGATAGATTCTTAAAGCTCTCTCAATCGAAAATTCATTGGTAGCATCGGCTGAAACTTTTCCAAGAAGTGTTTCAAGAAGTCTGTGCGTTAATTTTCCAATTCTTAGTGAGTTAAGTACATCTACAAATGTCGTATTTCCTTGTTGTCGCATATTTTGTTTAAGTTCTACAAGCTGAAATTGACGCCACAAATGTGTAGCAGGCTTCATACGTTCTGCTTGTTGAAAAACTTGATGTCCTCTGACAGGCGGTAGCTGCATTAAATCACCAAATAGTAAAACATTTATACCTCTTTTAGTGCAAATTTCACATATTTTATCACAAAAAGTGTTAATCGCCTGTTGAAAACCTGTCATACTTGCATTACGTGATCTTCTGGATTCTGCGTTACGCTGACGAATGTGCTGCAAGCGAGCTGCTCTGCCTTCTTCTGATTCAGAGGCACGGCATTCAGCATTACGCTGTCGCATTTGCTGCAACCGTGTTGCTCTGTCTTCTTCTGATAGTAAAGATTCATATTCGGCGCTATACTGACGTAAGTGCTGCAAGCGAGCTGCTCTATCTCCTTCTGATTCAGAGGCTTGGCATTCAGCATTACGCTGTCGCATTTGTTGCAACCGAGTTGCTCTGTCTTCTGCTGACCGTAAGGATTCATATTCGGCACTATACTGACGCATGTGTTGCAAGCGAGCTACTCTGTCTCCTTCTGATTCAGAGGCTCGGCATTCAGCATTACGCTGCCGCATTTGCTGCAACCGAGTTGCTCCGTCTTCTTCTGACAGTAAGGATGCATATTCGGCATTATACTGACGCATGTGTTGCAAGCGAGCTACTCTGTCTCCTTCTGATTCATAGGCTCTATAATTTTTCATATAGGCCCGTCTTTTGGTCTTCCACTCTCTTATTTCTTCGCTTGAGAGTTTTGATTTTTTTTCTATTGACTTTTGTCTTTTTTTCTCCAATCTTCTTCTTATTTGTGTTGTAGTTTCATTTCTCATTTTTGTTCCCATGAGTAGTGGACAATTGAGGATATAAGAAGGATACAGGCAAAGAACAAAGAACACGTTTTATTTTCTATTTTTTTTATTGGCATGTGAATCTTTAACTATGGTAGTTTTATTCTCTATCACTAACCTTTTTTAAAAGTAAATGTAATGCGTCAAAAAGACGTTTTTATCGCGGAAACGAAAAGAACCGGGAATGTCAATGTCAATTTCATACTTCTAAACTTTTAACTGGGTTTTTATCAAAACCTATTAATTAGGACATTCCCTGCATCTTTTTTTGCCTATACCCTTCATATATAAAAACTACACTAGACAAACACTACATACACACACAGACACATAAATCTACATTCTTTACAAACCTCTTCTTCTAGTAATTACTATAAATTTGCATGTTTCCCTGAAGATCCTGGTAAGAATAATGGGTTAAACTACTTAAATTATTGCATTGTCATCGGTCCTTGATAAGTGTGCAAAGTTTCAAATTAATCCGACGTTTTGAAGTGGGTGAAAATCACGTTCAAAGATTCCGTTACATTGATACATAGATACATAGATACATACATACCAAAAAAAAAATATATATAACAAGCTAATAAAAATAAAAAAGCGTGTTAATATTACAAAATATTTTACTAAATACGTAGTAACTATCACCCTGTTAACGGTTGAAAAGAGGCATTTAATTAGGCCTTTACGAATAATAATTTTACTAACAGTAATCTGAACCTTGTTTTTTTTTACTTGTTTTGTCCCACAGCAGCTGTGTGATATGTTCGTTCGTCTATTGTTTTTCACGCTTCACTGGTTTTGGTAATGCTATTGTGTACAAAAACTTACTGTGATGAATCAGGTGAAGAAAACTCGAAGTGACCTGTCTATTCCTAGCATTGGTTGGAATAATAGTTCAGTTTGAGATCACTTCTCCCAAGTCGTCATGGTAAATTGTCTACAAAATCGACCGACTGAGTCAATCTATACTAATATTATAAAGAGGTAAAGTTTGTGAGTTTGTGACGTTGTAAGGGGTAATCTCTGGATCTACTGAACCGATGTTGATAATTCTTTCACCAGTAGAAAGCTACATTATTTCTGAATGCCATAAGCTACAATATTTTTTCAAAAAAATAGAGATCCTTATGAAAATTACAATACTGTAACCCAAGGTAGCAAAATGTTGCCTATAAAATTCATCCTTTGGCGTGCGCTGAGAAAACTATTGATGATAGTTAAAAATTATTAGGTAGGTAGTTAAGGTAGGTAGTTACCCTGCCGACCTACCTACCCAAGGTAGGGAAGGTAGGTAGGCAGGGTAGGCAGGTTAGGCAGGTTAAGCAGGATAGGCAGTATAGACAGGATAGGCAGGGTGGGGTAGGTAGGTAGCCAGTTGACGGGAGCGAAGCCGCGGGGGTCAGCTAGTATCTTATAAATATCTCATCATTTTAACCTAGTAAAACAGAAAATCTTTATCGGTGAATTCCAACGTTATCCTAGCTGTCCACACTATAATGGACGAAAAATTAATTAATTTTTCGAACATCGAAAAATTATGGCTCATTCCGAAAATCAATCTCCTGCACATTTGCTACGGTATCTCTATAAAATCGGCAATAAAGCCATTAATTCCAATAAACAGGCCAGGAAGGAAAATATTTACGACAGTGTATTGACGTAAAATCCGCTCTCTCGCCTTTATTATCGGCGACGACATTATGTGCTACAGACTATTGGTGAATATGTTTTGGAGGGAGTTATGACGTTTTTGTATTGGGTGTGAGAAAATTGTGGGTATTCGTATTGTATGGTTTGTTTTAGGGTTAGGAAGAGTACATGAACTCTTTCAACGACTTTGTCTTGCGTCGTGTTGATACTTTTTGATATACAATGGTTGGTTTGAAAGTCATCCGATAAGTTTTATTCTGAAGAATAGACACAAGCGGCTTTTGTGTAGAAAATGTGTCAAACCAACATATTATTTATTCTAAATTATCCATACTAATATTATAAATTCGGCAATAACTCTGTTTGTCTGTTACCTTTTCACGCCTATATCACTGAATAGAATTCATTGAAATTTAGCAAGGAGATAGATGTCATCCTGAGGAAGGACATAGGCTTATTTATGTATAAAAAAAATAAGGTAGGTAGGGTTGTGTAGGCTAGTGTATGGTAGGTAGGGTAGGCAGGTAGGGTTGGTAGGTAGGATAGGGTAGAGTAGGTAGATAGCCAGTTGATGGGAGCGAAGCCGTGGGGGACAGATAGTTCTAAATAAACGTTAAAACGTTTTCTGACTGTTTATAGATCAGCCCTAAGAATAAGAACACTTTTTGTCAGTAATGGGGACGCGAATGGGCTAATTAAACGCAGAAAATCTCCTTTTACATTTTTGTTTATTTTGTCATATTTTGAATAGCTTTAAAACAGAAATAACAAATGTTTTGCAGTCGATTAACATTTATTAAACGTCATGAAAGTTTGAAACTTCTACTATATTAAGAACAAGATAAATGTCACCCAACACACGCAAAACCACAAAAAGCAATACTAAAATATTCTTGAGAAGTTTTCTATTAATTTCCCGCGAAGTTGAACAACATTTAGAATAATAATAAGGGCTATTTGTTAGCACTAACGTTCCGTGAAGTTGGCAGAATTGCTCCGAAGTTTACTTCGACGGGACGGTTGGCAGTAATTGTATGAAATTATTATTTTTTAAATTTCGTTTTCATTTTGTCTGGCTGAGGTAATGTTGGCAATAGGTATAAGAGGTTTTAATAGTTCACCATTATATATTTATTTTCAGCCTGTTCTGTCCCACTGCAGGGCAAAGGCATCCCTTTCTTTCTTCCAATTTGCCCGGTTTAGGGCAATTGTGGGCCAATGCTGTCGAAAGGCAATATGGGCATCAAACTTGTCCCGCTATCTTCACCTGGAACTGTCGCGATGTCACCGAACATTTTTCGGGACCCACATTGTGGTTAGTTTAGCCCATACCCCGTTCGACATGCGGCAGATGTGTCCACCCAGTCCCATTTTAACACAGCTGCTTTTTAGGTAACGTCGGCGATTTGTGTTTTAGAGCAGGCCGCTGTGTTCCAAACGCCGTCCGTTAATCTGACTCTGTCTCTTGTCCATTGAATGAGTTTTTTTTTAATACAAGCTGTGTCCTCGATGCACAGCACAATGGTAACATATAAACACATCAACACGGCCTAGGGATATTTCATACTCAATTAAATAACTCGAAAAGTACTGGCCGTATTGGAATCTTTTATACACCGATTTGTTTGTAATTTATCTCAGACTAATTCCAAATTCAAATTTTTGAAAATTCTTTTGTTTCGGTGGCATAAAAATGTCTTGATGTGTAGGAGAGGGAATTTTCATTTGTGCGAAATTTAGAAAACAATACGAATTACGTTTAGTTACAGTTTTTTTTAATTTTTAAACGAAAGATAAAGTTAAAATTGAGGTATTGTAGCCATGCAACGCCAACATTTGACGAGGGAGGAGATGTTACGAGCTGTGGGAATGCTGGAAGCTGGGTCTGTTCAGCGTAGTGTTGCTGAGGCCAAAGGGACCCACCAAAATGTAATTTCAAGATTGTGGACACGCTATCGTGCCACAGGTGAAGCAGCGGAGAGGCACCGGGGGCTAAGTCGCATCACTACCCCCAGACAAGACCGATTTTTGCAAATTACTGCGCGAGCTCAACCAAATGCAACGGCGACTCAATTGGTCCAAAGGCTGCGAGTGGAACACCAAGTGCTTGTGAGTGACCAAACTGTAAGAAGGCGACTGCATGAAAGCAATCTACGCTCTCGTAGACCACTCCGGGTCCCAACTTAACAGAGAGGCAATCGTGGACGACGATTAGAATGGGTTCGGAACCACGTGGACTGGGACCGTGAGCAATGGTCCAATGTGCTGTTCAAGGATGAATCCAGGTTCGGCTTCCATCCAGATTCACGAAGGACGCGTGTTTGGCGAGTTCCAGGACGATGGAGCCGTCTTCAGAACCCTCAGGAAGTTCACCCATACCAAGGAGGAACAATTATGGTTTGGGCAGGAATTCGTCTTGAAGGACGGACGGATTTCGTTTGGGTGCGGGGCAATATGACGGCAGAACGATACGTCCAACAGGTGCTGGGGCCCGTAATCTTGCCCCACAGAACACAAATGAGGCAAGATTTCGTGCTCATGCACGACAATGCCCGGGCACACACGGCGAGAACGGTAGCAGCTTGGTTACATACACACAATGTTAGGGCCTTAGACTAGCCTGCTCAATCGCCAGATCTTAATCCCATTGAGCATGCGTGGGATATGCTGCAAAGAAGAGCTCTGAAGGAAGTTCCTGAAAGAAGATCAACTTTTTGCGCACCTCAGAAGGACATGGGACAATATTCCGCAGCAAGACATTGACAACCTTGTTCTGAGCATGCCGAATCGTTGCCGATGTGTTATGAACATCATGGGCGCTTTCTCAGACTACTAACTTCAAGTTTATAAACACAAATTAAATGATTTTTCTATTTTTTTCAGTTTTTACTCATAAATTAAAAGTTAATTCATATACGGTTTCCGTCTATGCTTCATTTTTTTTCCATAAAATCCTGTAATTTTAATCGAAGTACCTTAACCATTATTAAAAAATGGTAGAATATTAAATAACGTATCTTTTAAATATATACATGTCACATAAATAATTAACACATTGATAGTAATTCGCTTTTTTTAAAATATCTCTAGACCGTGTTGATGTGTGTATCTATCGGTAGAAATTACAAATATCCATACGTCTCTCTTTTTTTTTTTAATTAGTAAGTATGGAGTTTCTTGTGCCATAACACGCTACTTTTCCGAATGCACGATATAATCAATTTTTACTACTTGTAAATTTTAATTCATATATGTATAACGTTCAAAAGAGCCGCTTACTGGCCTAATTGAAATAAATATATTTGACTTTTGACTTTTTTTACTACTCCACGAGCGAAATAATCGCGGCGATGTTATCGATTGCCACGTATAATATCGCCGCAATTCTCTCGCTCGTGGAGACGGCCCCTAAGAGAGTGTATAGAAAAACGTGGCACGGACGATAATATCGCCGCGATTCTTTCGCTTGTGGAGACGGCCTCTTAGACAACGAATTTTCAAAAATCCTTCATCAGTACTCATAAGAAAGAAAGAAAAAAACATTTATAAGATACCCTTTTGATAATTTCATGCTTCTAGACCAAGTCAAAAGATAGTGTTGCATCCAAATTCAAATGCAAAAGTAAACAGTTTTTAGCAATATATCTATCTGTCTATATAAAAGGAAAGTATGTATGTATGCTCCTTATAGACTCCGAAATGGCTCGACCGATGTAATTAAATTCTCAGAGAATCTAAAGATTGACCCAGCGGATAATCCTGTAAAGTTTGGTGGTGATCGGAGCATTTTTTTTTAACTTTGAACGCGGGCGAAGCCGCGTGCAGAAGCTAGTTGCAATGTAGAATATTGAAGTATTGTATAGATTTACTAGATACAAAATAAGACCTAGATATCTTATAAAAATATTTATCTATTAAAACTTCTTGTAAAAATATTTATCTATTAATTTTTAGTAGTAGTATTTAAACTTGTGTTTGTCCTTATTAAATACTAGCTGTTCCCCGCGGCTTCGCTCCCGTGGACCCACAAGACCTGTTTTCGGGATCAGGAATAATGTAGCTTTTTATTTGGTAATAGTACATTGTGATACAAGGGTGGAAAGTAGGTTATTGCAAACGAGCTGTCATTAACAAGCCCGAGCCGAAGGCGAGGGTTTTTAATGACACGAGTTAGCTATAACCTACACACCCGTGTATCACACGACGTTTTTCAATACAGTTGTGAGAAACAGTAAAAACAAATCAAAGAATTAGATTTGTTTATTCACAAAAATAAAATTTTCAATATGGCGCGTTTTTGCAACTGGACATATTTTTTTTACAAAGAAAACAGCCTATACAGCCTATTCGATTTTTGACAAACGTTGATGTGAAAATAATTAACTTAAAACTGGTAATTAAATATACTAAACAACTATTTAAAAAAAATTGAGAATTCAATGCTAAAACGTACGGAATCATTAATTTTTCCTAGTATAAAGTCGTATACCATTTTATTCTATGTATGAAAACTCCTTGCTACTAAACTTTTTTAAATTGACTTATGGCGCGTTTTTGCAACTGGACATTTTTTTTTCAACGAAAACAGCCTATACAGCCTATTCGATTTTTGACAAATGTTGATGTGAAAATAATTAAATTAAAACTGGTAATTAAATATATTAAACAACCATTTAAAAGACTTTTGAGAATTCAATGCTAAAACGTACGGAATCATTCATTTTTCCTCGTAGAAAATCTATCTTATTTTATTTTATGTTTGAAAACTCCTTGCTACTAAACTTTTTTTAAATTGACTTATAAATTTAAAACTAAACTGCAAACATAATGATCGAGCTCGTAAACAAAAGTCACGACCGCGTAACAGAAAGATGCCTATGCGTAAGATTTAACTTTCGAATCATAATTATAGCCTCTGAAAGTACGCCATGTTTAACAACTGTATTGAAAAAGAATTTTTTAAATCGGTCCGGTAGTTTCGGAGCCTATTCGGTACAAACAAACAAAATAATCTACTAAACTCACTTAACATAGAGTTTGGTCTTTGTGTTCAAGGATTTATAAAATTTTTTGATACCCAAAATTTTCTTGTTAACAGAAAATTTATTGGGTAACCTTTCAAGTAACAATGTTTTAGACGCCTCTATCCTTGTAATGTAAATTACTTCGCGCATAATATAGACAAAGCTGAAAGGACAATGAAATTAATTTCAGCAGTGACAGATTGGTGACTATTCTAAATGAGGATTTGTTTTTTGGACTTCTGCTTAAATAAATTACACGCAGAAACAAAGTTCGCTTTAAGGCAGACCGGCGCCACAAATCTTTTTCCATTTGTTCTAAAATTACTATACAGATACGTTGTCGTGGGGTGCATGTTGAAAGCCTCCTCGTGGCGTACCCTGGGCAACGTCGGCTCCAGCTGCTCACTCGCTTTGAGTGTACAGTTGGGGCTGGCGGCAAATTTTCAACACACGAGGAAGGGTCACGGTTCCAAACACAGATCATCCTTGATGGTTTGTGAAGGGAACCGGGCTAGTGACAGGACGCCTACTCCCCCCTCTGCTTACAGAGGGTAGGCCGAGTGGGCATAGAGAAGGTGGGAGAAATAGGGACCTCACCCTTTAAAAGGAAAACTAAAACAAAATGGAACAAGACTTTTGCGAAAAACGTCCCCAGGTGGGTCCCGACTGCTCAGTGGTCGGGGAGTCCCACCCCGCTTCGGCGGGCTGCCCTCCGTATTCTGGGGTGGGCAACAAACGTCTTCCGTCTGTCTCAGACAAAACCAACAACCACATGCATGAAATACGGACAACGATTTTTCTAAATGAAGAGGTCAGTGATGCGGGGTCGAAGTCCGGCCCCGAATCTGGCGCAAAAGGGCCACATAGCTCTGAGCGCGAAGTGGAGGGGGCTGCTGCGAAGAACTTAAGGTTCTTCCGAAAGCGCCCCAAATCGGGGGATGGCCTGGGATCGTTCTCCGATGACGAGCTGGCCTCGGCCCGGAAGATCCCCACCAGTAGGCGGGGTGGGGGCCGAGACAGAGGAGTTGGGAGGGGGCTCACCGCCCAGGAGGCTGCCCACAGAGCCGAGAGGCTTGCCGCGGAGGGGCGCCACCCCGGATCGACCAGCTGCAGAGCTGTTCTCTCAGGGTATTCTGGCGACGAGCTGGACGCCGCAGGCGGCTCCAATCTGGAGCGAGCGGCCAGGTTCGCAGAGGTCGTGGGAGCCGCTATCCGGGATGTGGCCTTGAAGAGGAACAAATCCTCTAAAGACAAGGCCATATCCGCTGCCACGGCCTCCATTATGGCGGCGGCGGAGGCCAATCACGCTGGGCCTCCTTCAGATGGCATGTCCGAGATGCGGGCGGAGGTCGCCCGCTTGAAAGCAGACATGGAGCTTCTCCAAAAGGAAAACGAGGAGCTCCGAGCGGACCTGGCCAGGCATCGAGGGGCCGGACCCCGAGGAATGCCGCAGGACGGGGCGCAGCACGAGCTAGGCCAGCCCGAGCCTGCGGAGAACCGGGTTCTGAACCTGGTGCGGCAGGAGCTGGCTGCTTTTCAGAGCAGGTTCTCTGCACTAGAGGCCATCGTCCTGCGCCCCCCGCTAACGTCGAGCCAGGCGGCCTTAGGCCAGCGGAAAGCGGCCTCGTTTGCTGCCGCCGCGGCTGCCGCGGGCTCGTCGAGACAGCCCAATCATGGAGCCACGCTGGAACCCATAAGGTCAGCCCCGGCGAGATCGGGCAATTCAGCCAAAACAGGTGGAGCGGCTGGACAGGCGGCAAGGGCCCCAGCCCAGGCGGCGAGTCAGCCGCCCCAATCTCTTCCACCTCCTGACTCTCCTACGGCCGTCGCTGAATGGCAAGTGGCAGGGGAGAAGAGGAAGGCGGGCAAGGCAGCAAGGGCGGCTAAAAGAAAAGAGAGGCGGAAGCGGCGCAAGGAGCGAAGCGTCGCGGCTAGGCTACGCGCCCCGAAGTCCACAGCTGTAGTGATTACGCTACAGCCGGAAGCGGAAAAAAAGGGCGTGTCCTACCGCGATGTGCTCGCCAAAGCGAGGGCGTCAGTGAACCTGGAAGAGCTCGGCGTCAGCGAGGGCATCCGGGTGCGGGTCACCGCGACTGGGGCTCGGATGCTGGAAGTCCCCGGACCGGCCAGCGGCCCGACCGCTGACGCCCTAGCCGAAAGGCTCAGGGCGTCCCTAAATGCGGATGAGGCCCGAGTGTCCAGGCCCACCAAGTGCGCTGACATGCGCATTTTGGGCCTGGACGACTCTGTGACGGAGGGAGAAGTGGTGGCCGCCGTCGCTAGGACTGGGGGGTGCTCTGAAGAGCAGGTGAAAGCAGGCACCATACGTCCTGACGTTAGGGGGATGCGAGCCATTACGGTGAGCTGCCCCGTCCCGGCGGCCCTAAAAATAGCCGGAGAGGGCCAAAGGCTCTTGGTGGGCTGGGTTTCCACGCAGGTGAAACTGCTGGAACCCAGACCTTTAAGGTGCTTCCGCTGCCACGTGGGCAACCACGTTGGAGCTAAATGCACCTCGGAGGTGGACCGCAGCGACCACTGCTTCCGCTGTGGTCAGCCCGGTCACAAGGCCGGCTCGTGCAATGCCACGCCACATTGCGTCGTATGTGCAGCAGCGGACAAGCCGGCCGATCACAGGGCTGGGAGCAAAGCCTGCGCTCCACCCGTCAAGGCCAGGGGCAGGAGCAAGACCTCAACCACCGCCGTCACCGCCGCAGCTACCGCCACTAGCGCCGCCACAGCCGTCGTCACCGCTGAAACCACCGTGGCAGGGCCCTCACAGGGGGTTCAGGAGGAGGCTGAAATGGAGTGCCAATAATGGCCCCATTACGTCTCCTCCAGGCGAACATCAACCACTGTGCCGCTGCTCAGGATCTATTGCTCCAGAGCATGGCGCAGTGGTCGATTAACATCGCCGTGGTCGCTGAGCCGTACTTTGTCCCGCCCAGGGAAGACTGGGTGGAGGACCTGAGCGGCTCAGTGACCTTAATTTCGTCCGCCGCCGCCGGTACCCCATCCCTCGAGGGTGTCAGGAGGGGACAGGGTTGCGTGGCGGCTTGGTTCGGGGAGATTGCCGTGGTAGGTGTATACTTCTCCCCGAACCGAACTCTTGCCGAGTTCCACAACTCCCTTGCGGAGTTAAAAGTCGTCGTCGTCGGATATCGCTCCATCCCTGTGCTTGTCCTCGGGGACTTCAATGCCAAGAATGTGGCTTGGGGTTCCCGGTATACGGACACACGGGGCAGGATGGTTGAGGACTGGGCTCTGGAGACAGGCTTGGTCGTCCTCAACCGGGGTTCTGTCCCCACGTGTGTGCGGATGCAGGGCGAATCGGTGGTGGATATTTCGTTCGCCAGCCCCGCTCTGTCACCGCGTGTCGCCGACTGGCGCGTCATGGAGGAGGTGGAGACATATGCCGACCACCGGTATATCCGGTTCAACGTCTCCACCCAGATCTCGAGCGCGTCGGTCCGACAGACCCCGAGTGGTCCGCGGTGGGCGCTGAAACAGCTGGACCGGGAGCTCCTCCTGGAAGCCTCGATCGTGCAGGCCTGGGTGTCATCACCGGATAGGCCTGCTGACATCGACGAAGAGGCGGAGTGGTTCCGGGAGGCCATGTCCGAGATATGTGACGTGGCAATGCCCCGGGTCCAGCCAGGACGCGCCCGGCGCCAGGTGTACTGGTGGTCGCCGGACCTTACGGCTCTGCGCCAGGCGTGCGTTGCTGCGCGACGCCGGTACACCAGGCACCGCAGGCTCCGTAACCGTCCTTCGGATACGGAAGCCATAGAGGTGGAGCTGTACGAGGGGTACAGAGCGGCGAGGACTGCCCTCTGAGCGGAGATCAAGCGGGCCAAGGGCTTGGCTCGCGAGGAGTCCCTGGGGACTCTGAACAGGGATCCGTGGGGGCGCCCCTATAAAGTGGTGCGGGATAAACTCCGCCCATGGGCACCCCCGCTGACGCAGAGTCTCCGGCCGCAGCTTGTGGAGGGCGTGGTGAGCACTCTGTTCCCTTCGCAAGGGGAACATACTCCCCCACCCATGGCTCCACCTCTTGCGGTGCCCGATGCGGACCACACCACCGACGACGACGACGATGCTCCGGAGGTGACCGAGGTAGAACTGAGAGTGGCGGTACGTAGGCTGAATGCCAAAAATACCGCCCCAGGACCCGACGGCTTACCTGGGAAGGCCTGGGTCCTGGCCTTGGAGGCTCTCGGGCCTCGACTAAGGGGGCTCCTTAGCGCATGCTTGGAGAGGGGCCAGTTCCCGCTTCGCTGGAAGACGGGGAAACTGGTCCTCATTAAGAAGCCGGGGCGCCCAGCGGACTCTCCGTCCGCTTACCGGCCCATTGTACTGCTCGATGAGGTGGGCAAGCTCTTTGAAAGAGTTATTGCAGACCGCCTCGTTGGGCAGCTGGTGCGGGTGGGGCCGGATCTGGCGGAGAGCCAGTTTGGCTTCCGCAGGGGGCGCTCAACGGTGGACGCCATCATGCGCGTGCGAGCCCTCACGACGGGGGATGCAGTGGCCCGGGGTGGGGCCGTCTTGGCGGTGTCTCTAGACATCGCCAATGCCTTCAACACCTTGCCCTGGAGTTGCATCAGGGAGGCACTCCGGTATCACCGGATGCCGCCCTACCTCTGTCGCGTGGTCGAGGCCTATTTGACGGAGAGGGCCGTCATCTACCCCGGTCACCAGGGAGAGTGGAACCAGCGAGAGATGTCGTGCGGTGTCCAACAGGGATCGGTCTTGGGGCCGCATCTGTGGGACATCGGGTACGACTGGGTACTGCGCGCCGACCTCCCTAGCGGCGTCAGCGTAATTTGCTACGCTGACGACACGCTGGTCTTGGCGCAAGGGAGGTCGTACCAGGCGGCGGCTGCAATAGCGACACGCGGGGTTGCGACAGTCGTTGAGAGGATCCGGCAATTGGGACTCGAGGTGGCCCTGCACAAGTCCGAGGCCATGTGTTTTCATGGTCCTCGGAACGCGCCACCGCCGGGTTCCCAAATAACGGTAGGAGGGGTTCACATCGGCGTCGGGTCGACGATGAAGTACCTGGGACTCGTTCTCGACAGCCGGTGGAATTTCGTGGAGCATTTCCGACGTTTGGCTCCCAGACTGGAACGGGCCGGGGCTGCCCTCAAGCGGCTCCTGCCCAATCTGGGGGGTCCAAACGCCTCCTGCCGGCGGCTCTACGCGGGGGTCGTGCGGTCCATGGCTCTTTATGGAGCCCCGGTGTGGGCGCGTTCCCTGAGACGGCGACCAGTCCGCCGGTTGAACGCGTCCCAAAGGGTCATGGCCATCCGGCTGGTCCGGGGATACCGCACGGTCTCTGGTGAGGCGGCGAGCCTCCTTGCTGGATTGCCGCCATGGGATCTGGAGGCAAAAGTCCTCGCGCACATTTGGGAATGGCGCGAGGAGGCGAAACGCCGGGGCGAAACTCCGTTGCCGCGAGAAATCGCGGCTCGGCGGACAGAGCTCCGGCAAGATCTCATGGCGACATGGAGAGAGCGACTGTCGCAACCCAGCGCTGGGCACGCCACAATTGCGGCGATAAGGCCCCTCTTTGAGGAGTGGCTTGAGAGGCGCCACGGCGTCCTCACCTTCCGCCTGACGCAGGTCCTCACCGGACACGGCTGTTTCGGGAGGTTCCTGTTCAGGATTAGGCGGGAGGAAACGCCCGGGTGTCACCATTGTGTGGATCGCCCGGAGGACACGGTGGAGCATACGGTGGAGGTCTGCCCTGCTTGGGCTGGGCACCGCCGTGTCCTCGTGGAGGCGATCGGCGGTGGCAACCTCTCGCGTCCGGCCCTGGTTCAGGCCATGTTACGGAGCGAGAGGGCATGGGAAGCTGTCTCCGCCTTCTGCGAAGCAGTAATGCTCGCAAAGGAGGAGGCGGAACGCGTGAGGGAGACGCAACGAAGACGTCCTCACGCCCCTAGCCACCGCAGGAGACGCCCTGGGCGTCGGGAGTCGCAAGCCGATTCCCGGCCACCGTAGGCGCGGGCTTGCGGACGGCGAGTAATGGGTAGCTCGCTGTCCGATAAGGACCAAGCCCGAGTCGACGGCGCGTTGTGTTCCACGCGCGCCTCAAAGAGATGTCAGCAGAACTGACGGGGTCCGCGAGGGCCGATGCCTGTCTGGGTCGCGGATAAATTTGAAAAAGAGTTACCGCGGCCCTGGCTCAAGCAACTGAAGGAACACGGGTGGGTTTTAGTCAGTAAAAGTCTGACACGCCCTCCCGCCTCACCCAGAGCGGGAGAAGTCATAGGATGACTTCCCACCCCAAAAAAAAAAAAAAAAAAAAAAAAAAGATACGTTGTCGTATTCCCACATCGCTCCTTCATCTGTAACTTGCTTTTACCCGCGGCATCGCCCGCGTCAAATATGTTATTTTATCCCAAAGGTACGTTATACCGGGATGAAAATTTCCTATGTCCTATTCCAGATTTTGGTCTATCCATATGCCAAGTTTCATCCAAATTCATTGGCCGTTAATACGTGAAAAGGTTACAGACAGAATTACTTTCGCACTTATAATAAACTAGCTGTTGCCCGCGACTTTTCCTGCGTAACATTAGTACTTCGAATAGCCTATTTTTATATCGTGCAATAATATTTTAGATATGTAGGCCGCCTTCCTTGAGAAATTAAGGACGATTTCCTGTTTAAAAACTATCCTACGTCCTTCCCGCGGTCTCAACCTATCTCCATACCAAATTTAATCTAAATCGGTTTAGCGTTTTAAGTGTGAAAAGATAACAGACAGACAGACAGAGTTACTTTGGCATTTATAATATTAGTTATGGATTAGTATAAATTTAAAAAAAAATATCTGGTTGTAACAAGACAATATTCTTGACCATAAGCGAATTAAAAGCAAAGTAATAATTATTTCTATTGTTTCGTTTTATAAAAGCCACAAATTTCGTTTTACTTGTCGGCTATAAATCGAAGCCTCGGAATTATTAACAAGACCCAATGTGGGTATGTTAGCACATCAATATTCTAAAAAGATACGGAGAAGTTTTCTTTATCTTTTGGAAAAAGGCATGTTTGGCATTGTTGGTTACATGGATATTTAGAAATAAAAGAAAGAAAGAAAAAGTGTTTACTCGCCCCAAAAAGGACATACAAATTTTTATTTTCAATTTTCTTTTGTAATGGACACCGCTTTGTTTGTTTTCGTTCCTTGAAATTAGTGTTTCGTAATAAGTAGGTCTATAATCTAATGAAAAATATATGGTTAATACGTTACTCCAAGTTTATTAATAAAAATGTAATGGTTTGAAAAAGATTAAAATGCGATGAAAACATAACGCTAATCAATAAACAAATTACTAACTTTGAAAAAAGAATGCCATGTTTTTTAAATAAAATTTATTTGAAATTAGAATTCTTAGCCAAACAAAAAATATTTTGATTTGATATGGCCAGTACTGCAGAACGGATAAAAATAATCTGTATTTTTGGTTTCGAATCGATCATCAAAATAATCCACAACTCCTGCTTTCCTCTGTACTGACACTATTAAAAACCGGCCAAGTGCGAGTTTGATTCGCGCACCGAGGTTTCCGTACGAACAGCTACATTCACCAACAAAATCAGGTAAAAATACTGAAGTTCATAAAACAATGAAAACACCGAACATTGCACTAACGAAAAGAAAAAAATACTTTTTCAAGTACATTTTATGAGTTGGTCGACTATGACTCTCAAACTTGTAAAGCCTACTTAGCTGTGATAGTTTTCATTTTAATTTCGTTATGTCATGGGAGAAGTGATTAATCAGGGCATTAATCATTATATAGGTATAATGCCCGGGTATTATGAATCAAGTCAAGTCAAATCAGGCAATGTAATGAACACTGATTTAAACTTTTATATTTATCACATTGTCTGGTAATTATGAATATGACGGTTGGGTAATTTGATAATTATGATCAATGAATTAGTCCAAGAGCGAGCGAAGCGAGCTCGGAAGCTTAGGGCACCCCGACATGGATAGGTTAGGTTAGGTTCGAAGGAGATTCTTCTTCTTTTTCATCGTGTCGATGGAGAAGGAGGAAGGAGATAAATTAAGCTCCCGTCATCTCTTTTATGTTAGGTTACTTTAGACCCTGTAGACAGAAAGAGGAGTCAACAAAGAATCCACTTTATCGGTGTGATTAAGTTGTATATCCATGCCAAATTATAGCTTTCTAGTACTTAGAGTCTCTGAACTAAGCTACGGACGGTCAGACGGGTATAGCGAAACTATAAGGGTTTCTAGTTGACTACGGAACCCTAAAAACATCTGTGCCAAGTTCTACGAACAAAATAGAAGTATCAGCCCTCCCAGAGGATCAAAGTCCATCAGAGGGAACTTATTTAATTTGTAGCCTGTATCAACAAGCTGATTACAGTTCACGTGTTGTTTACGTATTTTTAGTTAGGGAGACACGGTCTTAACTTTTGAAGTGAGAACTTTATTTTGAACACAGAAAACATTACCAGGGAAAGGGGGAGGGGCGTAATAATACAGAGCAGGGAATAACCACGCTGGCAACACCATTGTTATTCTTTTTCTTTTGTGTATTTTCACCGATTTCTCTGTCAATTGTGGACCGATTTTGAAAATTCTTCTTTTGTTTGAAAGAGTATGTTACGAAATTGTTCCCATTTGAATTGGTGATGAACTGAAGAATAACTTCGGAGATATACAACAGAACTCTTCAATAAATAACGGCAAATCTCTCGGGATTGCTGCAATCGTATGTCTGTTTATTGTTTATACTATTTCATAACATAAAATCACGCCAGTACGCTCTTAAGGGGTACGCAGATGTGTACAGTTCACCTTGATACACTATCATATCTCCGGTTATGTTCAAGTTTCATGTTATTCGAGTAATCTATTCTGACATTATAGACTTAAATAACTTGCCTATTAGGTACAACTAAAAAGTGAAAATAAAAAACAATTTACAAAAAATACTACCGACTTCCAAATAAAAAACTACAAAGTGAACAATAACTTTCTTTTTGGAAGTCGGTGTCTTTGGTACGTACCATTTTTGCGTTATGAACTTTTGACTTCCAAAACGAAAGTTATTTTTCTCTTTTTGGTATTTTATTTGGAAGTCGGTAGTATATTTTTGTAAAAAAGTTTTTTTCATAGGTATAGTCAGAATGAGTGATGGTTTTCTACATTTAGAAAAGATAGATTAGGTATCTATCTTTTCTAGAAAACGTCATATATAATATATTTTTCAACACACTTGCTCATAAAGTGGCTCTAATTTCACTGCAATTAGGCACATAATGATACCTGTTATCAAACTGTGACTTTTTCATTGCCATTATTCACAAGTGAGTTATATAGTTATTTTTTTAATTGATTGGTTGTGTTGCTTTGTTCTTAAAAAAGGTTCGATACAAAAAAATTCTTGCTCAATAGTACAAATAAATTAATGTATCTATTGCTTGCTCATTTCATGCAACTTCACATTTAAATAGATAATTTCAAATTGTACGTGCTTAATAAATGAAACTTTCACTCAAATATAAATTTTATTTGCTCTGTAATTAAGAAAAATTGAAATGCCCTATTTTGTACGTGGCTAATACACTATCCACGAAAAGCGAAAAAAAGAAACCACATTATTTTAGTCTATGCCGATCGCCATTGTTAAATGCGCGCGCATTGGAAAACTCATTAATTTTGCCCGCCATTGTAAAAAAAAAATCACAACTCGTTTTTACTGTTGAAAATGATTTATTAGTATTATTTTCTTCACAAGTGTGTTGAAAAACGTCGTATGATACACGTGTGTATTGATGATTACCGTCCTCGGCTCTCTTAAGACCCTCACCTACGGCTCGGGTTTCAATGACGCCTCAGCGGTAATCACCAACATTGCACACTTGTACCATAATGTACTATTACGCCTCCAGCTGGCACTCCACTCCACTTTTGCATGAGGCATAACCGCTTTGATAGGTGCCTGGACCTGAATTCTTAGTGCTACCAGCTAGTGCACACCATTTCAGGAAACTTAATTGTCACGTATGTTAATTACTATGAGTAAACGGTCATTATGTGTTTGGTTTTAGTGACATTTTTGACAATGACGCGGGGGCATCTCGTTGCTCTGTGGTTAAAAACTACGTCACTCTAAAAATAGTGATTTCTGAATAATCTAGACCGTACTAAAGTGTTTGTAGAATTTAACAATCGTACACGTTAAATTAGGTACAACATAATCTACATTTTTGATGAATAATTTTTGTCAATAGCTGGGGTGTTGTAGTTTGTCGAGAAATAAATTGTCTGTTTTATTCTCAGAAGAAAATCATATTCATACGAATACTATGGGAGTTTTAAAAACCCCGATTTTGTAGGGTAGAACTTTTAAACGATGTTTATGCGTTTGAAGTTAAAGGCTTTGGTAACTGCTTACCAAGCGTTATGTGAAAAACTTTCAGCAAAACTGCGATCAGCCCGCCTCGGCTTTATCCTCGGCGATGAAAGCACTATTTTAATGGCATCAGAGAATAAAGTAAAATGCATCGGATATGTGGTTTTGAATTTCATTTAATCTTTTTTGGAACGAAGTTCCTTATCGCGCGTTGCGAAAGGGGGCTAGACGGAAAAATTAAGACGAAAAGTTGTAACGACACTTTTTGCTATTGCTGTAAGCCGTGCGGCGTGCGCGTGTTTCGTGCATGTTCTAACCTATACGCTGTTGTGTTTACGAAGTCGAGAGAGTCATCATCATCTGCCTAGCCTTTTTCCAACTATATTGGGGTCGGCTTTCAGTCTTACCGGATTCAGCTAAGTACCAGTGTTTTACATGGAGCGACTGCCTATCTGACATCCACAACCCAGTAACTGGGTAACACGGTACCCCTTGGCAAGACTGGTGTCAGATCTCAAGCTTCTGACTACCCGTAACGACTGTCAAAGATCTTTAAATAACAGCCGAGACCAACGGCTTAACGTGCTTTCCGAGGCACTGAGGAAACTCGGTATGTTGCAATGGTCACCCATCCACGGACCGACCTCGTCAAGCGTTGCTTAACCTTGATGATCGACCCGTGCGGTTGTTATTATTTAGCCACGAGCTCCAATATATACACATATATGTGTACACATATAAAATAAAAATAAACTTACGATAAATATTTTAATACACTAAGTAATATAACAAGTAACAAAAAGTTTGACAACAAATGCCTTTAATAGCAACTGTGAAAGAAACTGTGTTTCGACACTTAATTGGGCGCACGCCACGGGTACTTGTCTCACTCAACTTATTTTGGCTTACCCACAGAACAAAAATAACAAATAATGTACAAAACTTTTTATTCTTCCGAGATGGTCTTGTATTACTAACATAGTATTAAGCTAATCACTAACAATGCCTATTAGCTGAATTATTTTGAACATAACAATTGATAACGGACTGTTTCCGCTACTCGTTTTTAATTTTTTTGTTACTGTAACTATTGTTTCTCATTGTAAGTGAATGTGTTTATTCTGTTTTTGAGAAATAAATGTCTTAAACCATATATATAAATACACATATATATATACATATATACACATATATATATATATGTATATATTAAGGATATTGTGAAAAACAAAAAAAAATATCGTAACTTTAAAATAGTTTTATTTCTTAGGTATTTACCTTGATACTTTACTGCCTTACTTTTATGAAAATGTTTCTTTTTGCTAGGGTATTCATATCTTATTCGATGTAGGTGCCCCTACTCACCAAAACGCGGAAGTGAATTGCCTAAGTTGAACCTAGTTTTAACCGCATTTTGGCACTTAACCTAGAACATGGAACTTAGCACTAACTTAGAACCACTTAACTTGACAGCTTGTAGTAGCTTGATTACAGCTGCAAGCTTCTTTAATCGAATAATATAATGAACGTAAATAAAAAAATGTTTAAGCTATTTTAATAAACACCCTCGAAATACTAAATACTCGACAGTAGAGACCGCGACTTTTACTACTAACTACAAAAAAAATACAGATTTTTTTACGTATCGAAACAAAGAGGGACAAACCCGTATCAAACTCAGCAGAAAATTTGTAAATAAAATTCGTAACAATCCCTTGACCCAATTTCCAAATCACCACCGTGTTTCAAATTATGGGTCATCGAGCAATATTGACGAATACTATAATCAAAGGTACGCAAGTCGTGGGGAAACGACAAAGATTGATTTACATAATTTTACAGAAGGTATAGACAATTTTATTCAGCAGTCCAAAAGATCCAGGTATCAAGACTAGATTATACAAAGAAACAGTGTCTTGAATTCGAGTATATTATGTACATATTTCAATAGAATATAATAATATAATATAATCATTTTAGTAAACTAAATAAAATTACATTTAAATCCAATTTTAATTAATTTTACATATTTAAATACATTTAAATAAATTTATATATACAAATAAGTATAGCCGGTCAATCTGTTGTTCTCAAAGTTTTGCTCAAAGGCCCGATACCTATACATATTTTTATTTGCAATTTTTTTTATCAATGTTACATGTAATCTAACGTTTTTCGAGTAATTAAAGTGTTAATTTTAATAAATAGCTCAATTTTTTTTATAATAATTAAAAAAGAAAATCGAATTCGAGTTTTTTTCGATTTTTTGCATTTTCTGAGAAGATTTACTAGAGTAACATATATTTTTTTTTTCACCATCGGAAAGTAGAGATTTCAACGAACAGAAAACATACCAACTTTTTAAAAAAAGCCATTATTTTGACGTGAGAATTTTCGATTGAAAATTAGGGTGTTTTTTCGATATTAATTCAAAATAAGGTGAAATAATAAATATTTTTAATCAAATAAATTACAGCGCATTTGGGACATAAAAAGGTAAGTTTTCACCAAATTTGGTTAAAAAAAAAAATTTTGTAAAAGATAAAAATAAAAAACCATAAACTTGGTTTTTTGAATTTTTCACATAAATTTTGAGGTTATGTGAAAAAAAAGTCAATGCAAAAGTTTTAGATCTTTTTATTACCTACAACTTTTCCATTTGACTTTTTTCGGTAGGACTTTTAGTTTTACCGGAAATCGAGAAAAACCGTTTTTTACCCTGAAAAACTCACCCCCATCCCCTTCCCGAACTCAGATCGCCCGTAAATTATTTTTCCTTTCATTTTTATAATAATCCCCTCCTTTTCTAATGTGTTTCATCCTACTATTATTTTTTGTGGTTTTAAAAATTATCGACCCTGGTCTATAAGTACTACTCTGACTTAAAAGGAAACACTGAGTAGTTCCTAGGCCAAGTATTTCATATCACGGCCATGTCCGAACGATCACTGTCACTCTCCAATGAACCATATCGACACCATACCCGACACCTAGACTCCACCCAGTACCAAAAAGGTACTTGTGTATCATTTTAAGTAAACAAAATCATGACAAGATCCGACATACAAATACAGAAGGATTACTTATGTACAAAGGCGAGCTTAACCCATAATTGGGTTCTCTTACAGCAAACCTCAGTGTTAAAGCAAGATTTACACAATTAGGACAGTTAACAAAAGCGCACAACAAAAAAATAAAAAAATAAATAAAAGTATTTGCGATTTTAAGTGATTTGTAGGATAAAGAGACGTAGAGGTCTAAAAATAGAGTTCATATTAGATATCTACGACACAAACCCCTTTTATTCGTTTTATACAACTTTGCCATACTTCTTGAGCATTTGAATTAGTAATTAAAAATAAATGCTGGAAGTGCCAGCTTCTTACTTAATAGGTAAGGGTTAATCCCTTACCAGTACCTTAACAGTACGAGAAAATGTTAAACCTAAAACTTCAAGCGGACCATAGATTTCATCAGAATTCAAGAAAATAAATTAAAATATTTCACGACAGTAAATAAATATTAAGTATTTCCTAAAAACATAAAATCGTCCCTCTGTACTGGAAATTAACAGGAGATTTGTTAACAACTTGGTAACAAAAAATCTAGAATTAACCTCAGTTATTGAAGTTGTTTTTTTAAGTCGGTTGAAAACATTATTCATTTCTCATTACAACTGGAATAAATGGTAAAACAAATCTGAATGAGAGCAACTTTTCTAAGAAGTCAGCGTTCTACAAAGTTTTGAATGGAAACAATAATAAGAGCATTAAAGAATAATATTAAATGTATATTTAGCAAGTTTGAAATACATTCACTTGTACAAATAAGTAGGTCATCATCTGCCTAGCCTTTTCCCAACTATATTGGGATCGGCTTCCAGTCTTACCGGATTCAGCTAAGTACCAGTGTTTTACATGGAGCGACTGCCTATCTGACCTCCACAACCCAGTAACTGGGTAACACGGTACCCCTTGGCAAGACTGGTGTCAGATCTCAAGCTTCTGACTACCCGTAACGACTGTCAAAGATCTTCAAATAACAGCCAGGACGGCTTAACGTGCTTTCCGAGGCACGGGGGAAACTCGGTTTGTTGAAATGGTCACCCATCCACGGACCGACCTCGTCAAGCGTTGCTTAACCTTGATGATCGACCCATGCGGCTGTTATTATTTAGCCACGAGCTCCTCCTTTACATAATTACAAGTACAAATAAGTAGGTACGTGAGTTAAATCTATCTTTCGTTTGTGGTTTAGGGTGTTTCATAATAATGATATTCCAAATGTACGAAAAATTTTACTCAGAGTTAGTTGCTAACACGAATTTAAATTCACAATAAGTATGTCATACATAATTGGCCGGCTTAGCTACTAACTCGGCTTTAGTAAGGTAAGGGCGGCGTAAGCGGGCATAAGGCTATTTATATCTGGGTTGTTCTTAATTTAGCCAAAAAAAAAAAAACTTTTATTTAAAAAAAACGTTGCCCCACACTAAGAATTTCTCCTGTATCGTGGGTGCATTTACAAACATATAAACTCACATACACAAACGCCCAGAGCCGGCACAAATATCTGTAGGTCATACAAATATTTGTTCCGTGCGGGAATCGAACCCACGACACGCAGCGCAGCAGTCAATCGCTCAACCACTGTGCCATTATATAAGTTAGTATAGTTAGTATATTTTCAGCTATATACACTATGGTACCTAATTTAAACAACTATACTCTTGATATAAAAAAAAAAGCTTCAATTGTAATTACGCCACCGAAGTTACTTCCAGGAAACAAGAAATATGTATTTTAGAAACACAATCCTTAGCGACCAATAAAAAATTCAACAAAAGCCTTTCTGTAAACCACACTTTTCAAGTAACCTACATTAACATTTTAGCATTTATTTACATTTTATAATAATGTATTTTTTTCTTTTCAACAAAAACTCGACGAAACGTTATATCCAACTAAGTGTATTAAGGTTACACTAGTCGAAAATTCTTCCATACAAACGTAGTCTAGGGATTATGCCACTGTTTGACGATGTACGTTCAAAATAAAAAGTGATATCAATTTGTCTCGTCATTATCTAGCCCTGTATGGAAGCGAAAAAGTACAAAAATAAAATATTTGAAAGTTATGAGCGTGGAAAGTTCAACATTTCGACACTAATTTTAACGCATTTTTGGGCGCGAATAAATACCATAAGAAGACGGAAAATTGCAAAACGGCCACCATACAGGGATAGATTAGTAGTTCAACAATGCAAATAATTTTATTTTGAACGTTTAGTCGTTTTTTCATGATATCCAGACTCCCAAAGGTCTGTTTATAAAATTTCGTGCGCTCGGTTTCGTCCTAAGTCATTATCCATTTCGCTACAAATTTGCAAAAGTGTGTATTCGTACGCGAACTAGCTTCCTACTGCTCATCACAGCATCTATCTCTTCCGCACGTGTTGTCGGTTAATATAAAATGCATTTTAACCCCGTGCACAAAATAGTTCGTGCCGTCGACTAGTGTACCCTTAAGCATTTGCGGCAAAGATATTGAAATATTTTTCTTTTTTAGCTGTAGACACTAGGGTACCTATATACAATACTGATATAAAAACACGCTTGAATTGTAATTACGTCACTGAAGTTACTTTAGGAAAAAAAATTGTACGTAAGAAACATAATCCTTAGCGACCAATAAAAATTCAACAAAAACCATTCTGAAAACCACACTTTTCAAGTTACCCACATTAATCTTTTAGCATTTATTTACATTTTATAATATTGTTTTTTTTCTTTTCGACAATACACGACGAAACTTTATATCCAACTAAATGTTTTCCCGCTGTGCCCCAGTGGTGGCCAACCTAGTGGTGGACATCGCGAATAATCGGTACCTAAATGCAAATACACATTCTTAAACAAAAAAAAAAAAACAATTGAATACAACGGCTTATGGTAGATTATTTTCTAAAGATGCGACCACACTGCAGTAATATAGTACATTATGGTACAAGTGTGCAATGTTGGTGATTACCGATGAGGCGCCATTGAGACCCGAGCCGTTTGGTGAGGGTCTTAAGAGAGCCGAGGACGGTAATCATCAATACACACGTGTATCATACGCCGTTTTTCAACACACTTGTGAAGAAAATAATACAAAAAAATCATTTTCAACAGTAAAAACGAGTTGTGAAATTTGTTTCGCAATGGCGGGCAAAATTAATCAGTTTTCCTATGCGCGCGCATTTAACAATGGCGATCGGCCATAGACTAAAATAATAAGGTTTCTTTTTTTTTGGCTTTTCATGGATAGTGTTTTAGCCACGTACAAAATACGTAATTTCAATTTTTCTTTATTACAGTGCAAATAACATTACTTGGTTGCCTGGAAGAGATCGCGGATCGCGATAAGGCCGCCTGTTGTATGTTTGTTTTTGTTATAAGATGTCTTTTTGAACTATTTTTAACTTGGTGTACAATAAAGTATATATAAACATTTATATTTGAGTGAAAGTTTTATTTATTAAGCACGTACAAGTTGAAATTATCTATTTAAATACGAAGTTGCATGAAATGAGCAATCAATAGGTACATTAATTTATTTGTACTAGTGAGCACGATCTTTTTTGTATCGAAACTTTTTAAGAACAGCAACTCAACCAATAAAAAAAAACTCTATAACTCACTTGTGAATAATAGCAATGAAAAAGTCACAGTTTGATAACAGGTATCATTATGTGCCTAATTGCGGTGAAATTTGAGCCACTTTATGAGCAAGTGTGTTGAAAAAATATTTACAAACGTTATTGAACATTATCTACAACAAAATGAAACGTTTGATTTTGTATGGAAAAAAATGTTAAATAACAATTCTAAACACTAAAACTGCAGTATGGCCGCACCATTACTTTTACGCATGCGAACTCGCGGCAAACAACTTGTTCAAAATAAAAGGTCCAAAATATTTGAGAGCCGCTTCTTATACCTCAGAGAAGCGCCTAGAAAATAATAAAAGTAGTGTCGTGATAGATACGCCCTTTGCTTTGACAAGGGTCAACTTTCTATTATGATTTCTGAAGGCGGGTCAAAGATATTGGGTTGGACTGATTTGCGTTAAGTCTATTATTGAAAGGTTCCGCATTATGATTGTCTGTTGTTTGCCTGGATGTTTTGTAGGGTATTTTTTCCTTGGTTTTATTTTTAGACTCTTTTGAGGGACAATAATGGTTATTTTATAAATAGAATGGCAATAGCGTTATTGGCCCACTCACATTTTATGCATACGGAAATATAGTGCTATTAAAAATGTGAAAATATTAGTGCTATTCATAATCGTCTGCCTAGCCTTTTCCCAACTATATTAGGGTCGGCTTCAAGTCTTACCGGATTCAGCTGAGTAAGTATAAACAACTTACTTTCAGAAGGAACATATTTACCATCAATACACAATACTGGAGATATGATTTCTCAAACAGTACCGTTATCCTGTGTAGCTGTCCTCAAACTTTGGTAAATTATAACATCAGGCGTGTTCGAAACCTTGTTGTAGCTATATCCGCTAGTTGACCATTATACATCTAATGTTAATTACTAAAATGCTCCTAAGGAGACATTTGGAGCCCTGCCAAGGAAAAGAAAATTGCATGATAAAATCAAACCGACACGTGACACCAATATGGAAATTCAGACAAATTTAAGCTAATACTCACAGCGCCCACTGAACGATTGTTCCTTTCATTTTGACGCTAACCAGCCTTGTCCTTCCCATTATCAAAGATATTTCTTTTAGATGATTTAGTTCACAGGTGCCAGTGACCTCAAGTTCACCCTTGTAAAAGAATTGACAGTCATGCCAACCACAGACCCTGAACGTTTTATTTTAAACCAAAGTATCTTTTATGTAACTAATTTGAAAAGAATTTAATAATTTATTATTTTGTTTGTTTAATTAGTGTGTTTATTGAATTAAATGATTTCACACAAATAGAATATATTTTATTTAAACGTTTATCAATGTCATACATATGTCAGCGCCATCTAGTACCTAACTTACCAAACAATCAAGTAGTGATACTGATAATCGAACTCGTTTGGCAAAAGGAAACCAGATGTCGCTAACATACCTAGTGGTATGTTTTATATTTGCTACAGTATTCAGCTGAATCTGGTAAGACTGGCAGCCGACCCCAATATAGTTGGGAAAAGGCTAGGCAGATGATGATGTCATACTCTTTCATGGAGTCATATACCCTTTGCCCTGCCGAACTCACTTACGCAATCAGGCTGCTGAGCCAAGCCAGGGCAGGCAGCTAGTAGTGACTTAAAGCCGTCTTAAATCAACATCTTTCGACATCCTCAACATTTTTTAGTTGTGAAAAACGAAAATTATTTAGTCTTTGTTCGAATTCTTACGAAGACATATAAGGTCAAGAGCATTGACCAATATGGCCTTGGCAAAACATAAAGCTATAGTTTAGTCAATATACCACATTTTATGGTGTTAAGTCACCGCCAGAGAACTTAAAAATAAAAGTCGTTGACACCTGTCTACTAACATATTCCAATATTTCGAAACGATACGAAAAAAATGTAAAGGCAGTGTTGCTAACACGATTAAACAAACGTATCACGGTAAGAGGCGTTCTTGTTCCTTTCACTTGGCATGCAGTAATGAGTAAACGCTTGGACCGCATTAAAAATATCAAAATATCTCCGTAAACAAAAATCATGTTTTCAAGTTACGTAATTATACTGTTTGGTACAAATCGGATTAATGACATTATTTTTTTTCAAAAGTCTTCGCTGTCGTGTATATACGTGTAAATATATAAATTCAATAAACGTTTCAGACCTACGAGTACTAAAAGCAAAACACCAAAGCTCGTAGTAAAATCTTAAAAGTCTTCCATTCAGTGTTGATTCTATGAAAGAGCACAGGAAAATTCCTTCCTTTTCGACTTAAGACATCTTAAAATCACTTTACTACCTACGAAGCGTAGCGCGACTCAAAAATAGGGCACTCCATTCAGAACGGTTTCAAACACCAATGCCGAGATGCTTGCTGAAACTTTGATGAGTTTCAACTGAATGAAATACGGACTAACGTTCACTCTTTAAATGGTTTCGTCAACAACATTTAAGGAAAAAGAAACCAAGGATCTTAAACATAGCTATGATCAAAATAAACTAATATGAACTCGCGCCCTTTTCTCATAGGTCACTTTACCTTTTGATGAATTTATGTTCATAAATCTAGTCATAAACGCTCACCAGATGTAGATAGTTATTTTGTTTATTGTTTATGTATTCTATTGTATTGTATTATTTAAGTATTTTCCGTTTCCGTAAGCGTGTCCGTGGCATCAACAGTTGGCCTTATCAGAATATCAGCACAGCGTTATTTCCTTTTTTGGATATCGCTGCACATGCTGAGATAGAAGCCTTTTTGGTCTCGCACGGGGTTTTTATTTTTAATTTTCTTTAATTTTAAGCTGATTTCTCGTGTCTCCTGTGTGGGTCACAAATGAATACTTTTTCTTTCTTTCTTTATATAAGTACTGCGCATCTGACCTTTTTGAAGAGGCTGCGTTTTCACCAGAGATGTGCGAGGTAACTGGATGGTGCGAGGCTGTGGAACGGTGCGCAGATGGGCGGTGCGAGTATAAAAAGTGGGCTCGTTTCAGATGGGGTATAGTGAGAGCGGAACGCGCGCGCCACTGCCCGAGTTCCCGCCAGTTTTACCATTCTAGCGACTGTGTCGTCAGTTCTAGCGGTTTTTATGAGTGGTGAGCAACAAAAATATATGAGTTGGTGACAAAAATAATTCAACGACTTATTGTAACCTAATTTTTTTTTATTTTTTTATTTTTTTTTTTTCGGGGCGGAAAATCCTCATTGGATGTGGGGTGGGATGAGGGGTCTGTCAGACTCGTACTGGCTAAAAACCACCCCGGTGTTCCGTCTCACACCTACGCTGGGGGTCGCGGGAACAACGATACTTCCGCAACCCCCGGCTAGTGCCGGCCCGCCTTTGCGGGTACGACCTCGGGTTTGGGGGAGTGAGGTGTTGAACTCCCCCCGCGACGTCTAAGAGGAGCGCGCGTGGAACACTACGCGCCTTCACCTCGGGTCCTGATGTGTGGGGGGCGACGGACGTCCCCGAGTCCGTCGCCCCTGGACCCATTTAGGGGGGCTGGATGAGGGCGTTGCCCTCCGCCGACGCCCGGCGCGTCTGCTGCGGATCGGTTAAGCGGATGAAATCTCCCTCTCCCTCTCCACAGCCTCCTTCTGCGAGACAACTGTTTCGCAGAAGGATACCACCGCGTCCCAGGACTCCTCGCTGTTGACCATAGACTCGATTACGGCCGGCAGCGACAGGTCACTGCCTACTTCAGAGATGAGGGCACGGCGTGGCTCCTCCCAAGCGGCACACTCTGCCAGCGTTTGTTGCGCCGTGTCCTCCCGGCAGTCGACGCAGTGGTGACACCGGGCGTCTGGCTCCCTGTTTATGCGACACAGGTACTTCCCGAAGCAACCATGCCCCGAGAGCACCTGCGTCACCCGAAACGACAGGGAGCCGTGCCTCCTCCCGAGCCAGCGCTCGAGCACTGGCCGTACCGCCTCGATTGTAACGAGGCCGGCGGTAGGGCGTGAAAGCCTGTCCCGCCATTCCGCCACCAGGACCTCGCGAAGCTGAGACTGACGCAACTCAATAAGTCGCTGCATCAGCCCTTCGGCCCGCGCCCGCGCTTCCTCGCGCCTCCGATACAGTGACACGAGTACCTTCGCCTCAAGGTCCCAGGGCGGGGATCCGGCCAGTCCACAAGCCGCCTCGTAGGAGATCGTGCGATACCCCGTGATGACTCTGACGGCCATCGCTCCCTGCAGCTTTCGCAGAACAGCGATGCTGCCGGCCGTTAGGTCAGCCGCCCAGATCGGTTTTTTCATTTATGCTCCGCTCCTATTGGTCGTAGCGTGATGTTCTATAGCCTATAGCACTCAGGAATAATGTAACTTTCTACCAGTAAAAAAATTTCATAATTGGATCATTAGTTCCAGAGATTACCCCCTACATACAAACTTACAAATTTTACCTCTTTATAAGTTTATAAGTATATAAGTATATGTATATACGTATATAATTATAAGTATATAAGTATAAGTTAAGTATAAGTATAAGTAAATAAATAATAAGTATATAAGTAAAAGTAATAAGTATATAAGTATAGATAGTATAGATTAGTGTAGATAAATATTACTTACTTACTTATCAGTATCACCATTAAGGTCTGTGTGCCTATGGGATAAAGTACGTACAATACGTACGTACTTTTTATAAGGTTTTCAAAAACAAATTTGGACAACATTAAGCCATATAGAGGATTCGGATGTTGTTTTCTCAAAATGAAACGAAATACGAACCATCGTCTCATCCTCTAACCGGGTAATGAACAATACTGTTTGAAATTGGAAGTTGGGTTTATAAGGACGTTTTGTGGTTTGCCTAAACGTAAGTTGAAACCCAAACCCGAACGGCATGTGATTCAACCTTTTACGATAGCGTAGGTAGGTAGGTATGAAATGTTAAAGCCTCAGGGGTTGAAGATAGTTTCAAAGTGGTGTCAATTGTAAGTGCCTGTAACAAAATCAATATTATTAAACTTAGATACTTATAATGCCTACTAGGATCATTCAGTCATAAAATAGGATATTTAAAAGTAAGACATCTGTAACCAATAGACAGGCTATTGGTTACAGATGTCTTATATTATGAACCAATAAACTGAAAAAGTTGTTAATAATTTCACTGATTAGAAAATTGATTGTGTTGATAAGTTTTAGAGAAAACTTCTTGACCGAGATAAGGCAATATAATTATCCCTGGCCACAAGAATGATGATAAATAAGTAACTTACTGCGTAGGACTACAAAGTAAGTAAGCGGCGGGGCGCCGCAGACAGAGAGGCTATTTCGAACAAAGCGTCATTTTGCACACACACATTGACATTGCGTTTTTACAGGGATTCTTGGGCAATATTGGACCGAACTCAATCGCGGCTGTCACGAGTGCTTTTGTTAGCGTTTGTCACGTCATTCAATTCATAAAGTACTGTAACGAGGTTGCAATGGCTGGGTTACCTTTTAATTGTTACAGACCGAATGTAGTTTAAATTTATTCTTGAAATTCGTTCTATCATTAATTTTTAAGTTATAAGGGTCATAAATTTTTTCAAGATGACAAGTTAAAAATTCAATATCTAAGAAAATAATAAATTATTTCAAGTCCATATACGAATGCGTTATGTTTTTCGCGCGTATCTTGTATATTTGTAATATTCGTTATTACCTCTATCTTTAGATTTTCCTCTTGTTTAAGTTCATTTTTTTAGTTTGCTTCTTAGGCAGTCAGGTTAATTGATTTTATTAACTTTTTTTCATATTTATATTTTTTCGAGCTTGGTGCTTTTTACATTTTTAGTGGGTTCATTATTACACTATTGTTACTTCTTGTTACCCTCCAATCTTCGTCGTATGTGGTGTCGTGATCTGTCTACCCTCTAAGGCATGTAAGCGTGATATGATGCACCTATGTTTAGTAGAATCAATGTATTTTTGTTTGTAAATTTATACTAACTACTCCTTTTTTGAATTCAGAATATAATAGTAGCAACCCTAGTGAGTCCGGCAAGTTTAGCTATCAATTTTTGAGGATGGCGGAAGTGGCTTTCTGTATTTTTCTTTTCTGTGGTAGGACCTACTTGTGTCAATGTCATCGACGTCACAAGAAGTTGCAGAAATAACATCAAAGTGTCAGCATGTAGAAACAGCATCAGCTTCACTACCTGAAACAAGAGAATAAACGTGTTACTACTGTAAAACCACTATTGTTGGCAACAAAAAATTATAGAAATTAATAAATATAATGCTTTCTTTTACATAAATTTATGTGCGAGCAAAAATACAAACTATATTTTTTTGGTCCAGATATTTAAACGATAACAACAATAGGTAACTTATCCCTAATTGTATCTTTTCCCTTGTTACTTAAAATAATTAGTTAAAAAAAATTCGAAACAATGATGAGCCCTAGTAACCCCCTGCACCCTCAGGCGATGCAGTCTTGTGGCAATCCGAATCGTCTCCGATAACAATAATCTATTTCATAATCTAATAGTTCCTGATGTTCTTCTTGTTCATTTATCACTTCACTTTTCCACAAAAGCAGGAACTTTTCAAGTGGAAAACTAATATCCTACCTAAAGTTTCCTCCATATGAACACTAAACAATAATAATCCCACAGGTGCTGACGTCATCAAAGGACAGGGGTACTCACTATATTAATTCGAATATTACTTGTTGCCCGATTCGCTGCGGTTGTAATAATAACAAAATATTGACGAGACGCGATGTGTCGGGGTGACGAACTTATTAAGGTGACTGTATTATTTATAATATGTTTCAGCTCACGCCTTCATTTTCCATTATTTTATTTGAGGAAAAATTTTCAGGTGATATTATTAAACAAGAATAAGTTTTGTTTCTGATATATGGATAATAATTATGCACGTTTTGGTAATCCTTGCGATAGATCTAACACTAGCAGGTGATGTATTTAAGCTAAGATAATGATGATTATAAAATAAAAAGATAGACCGCTGTTTTTCCTACATCAATGGCAAGCCTAGAACGACTTCGATGTTTTTCCAAGGACGCTACACACACAGCAACTACATTTGATTATACACCTCGTCAGAGACAAATTGAAAAGTAAAACGTAATATTATTTTATCAACGAGACAGCATAAACCAATGAAAAAATAATACAAAGTTCATTTGCAGAACTAGCTAAGTAAGAAATTGTATTCTATCTAAAATACAAAAATCATGATACACTTGGGAGAATATAAACTTTGTGAAAGTCCCAGATGTCGTTGATGTTGAATGACCCAGATTCATTGCTCGCAAGTGTATAACAAGAACAACAAGCAATGTTTACACTAAAATTCAAAACAAAACAAATCATCAACATTTTGCGAATAACAATCTCAAAACATTTTCAATATTTAATCACGAGTCCAATCAAATAAAATGAGATAAGACGGATAAGCACTTCACACAAAACAAATTTCCGGCTCTTCGGAGACTGACGATGCCTGTTATAAATGATTTCCAATTTTTCTTAAGTAATTTATTGCCCAACGTTAGGGAAAATGTTTTGATGATTATTAGGGTAATCTGGGTAAATCGGGGTAATTGGATGATCCTATGGTGAGTTAAGCTGATGCCTTGTTCGCATAGCATAAGCTAGTTAATAAAGTAGTTTCCTGGGTAGAAAACATATTTATTCCGTCAGTGTATCAAATAATATTGGACACGTACTTTTTGCTTTATCAAATAATCAAAAATTGACAAAGATAAAACGCATCAAAGTTCAGGAGTGGGGGCTTGTGACGTCACTTTGTCAGTATAAAGGCGCTGTATCGTCGTATCTTTTTGCTTACGTGGCAAAAGAAAAGTACGTGTCCATTATTTAGTTAACTAACTGACGGACTGAATATATATTTTTTGTCAACTACCCAATTGAGCAGCAGCTTTTTGTGTAGGAAGTTAAGTACGCTACATTCATGCATGGGTTTATTTATTATGTGGGAAAAGTTTCCTTCTAGAGTAGGAAAACTAGACCAAGATCGATATTTTTTTTGTTTTTTATAATAATCGAAAATTCTCACGTCAAAATATCTGCTTTTTTAAAAAAGTCGGTAGTCGACTGAAAATTACGGTAGTACTTTCGATATTAAGTCAAAATAAGGTGACAAATAAATGTATTAAATCAAAAAAAATACAGTGTGTTTGGGACATGAAAGGGTAAGTTTTTACCAAATTTAACGAAAAATAAAAAAATTGTAAGATAAAAATAAAATACCAAAAACTTGGTTATTTGAATTTTTCACATACATTTTGAGGTTACGTGAAAAAATTGTAAATGCAAAAAATGTAGATCTTTTTACTATCTACAACTTTGCGATTTAACTTTTTTCCATAGCACTTTTAGTTTAGCCAGCTTAAAATATGATCGCACCTTTAATTTACACCCTATATAATCAATAGTAAGTCGAACATAGAAACTCCTCCTTATTGGAAAGTCGGTTAAAAAAAAACTCGGCAACAAAGATAAACTATCGGCAACATATATAAAAATCAATGCCACTTTTCGTTGTAATTTTATAACTCAAGAACGGGCTCACCTATCCAAACCAAATGTTTAGGCTTTGTTCGGAGCTCAGAGCAATGAAGGTTCGGACTATTTAGTAGATGGTTTATGGGAAGTATGTAGGGTAGGGTAGGTAGGGTAGGGTAGGTAGGGTAGGGTAGGTAGGGTAGGGAAGGTAGGGTAGGTAAAGTAGAGTAGATGAATGTTTGGTGTTTTTATGGCAAAACAAAGTTTATCGGGTCAGCTAGTTATAGTATATATCATGTAGTATATATGTCACGGTTTTTAGTAAAGGTGCTTTGGGCAAATCAAAGCCGTAACTTCGAGCTACTATTAAACGCTTTCCATTCGGAGTTCCACAAACATTAATAAAATCATCAATCACCATGCATCATGATTACTGCATAAAAAAGCTTTTAGCGGTAACAAAGATGGACACGATTTCGATATACACATCCAATGGTCTGGTCGGGTCAACGTGGTTTTGGGGTCGAATTCTGTAAAGAGTGACGAATTGATTCTGCTGTCAGCTGTTTGATAGAATCTTTAAAAAAATATTAATTAAAAACATCAAAACACCAGACTGCTTAAGAAGCGAACTAAAAAGACGTAAGCACGAACAAAATCATGCTGTGCAGTCGGAGGATACATATTCGGGAGCTGACTGACCAAAACCAGATGCATCATCAGACTGCACAGCATATGATTTTGTTCTTGTTTACGTCTTTATACTCCTCAAGCAGTTGGGTTTTTTTAATTTTGAATTAGCTTTTTTTACTTATAACTTTTTTGTTAACATATTTTTGAAATCACCATTTAAAACCCTTGGTACACTACACGATGGGTTTGGAAGAAAAAATAATTGGGCTACCACAGTATGGCCCCGAAAAGCCGCCATTTTACTAATGTCATATTTTAATATAGCCAAGGACACTCGCAAGGTTGAAACAAATTGATTGACCTAAGAATCATCAAAATCGGCAAACGCGTTTGGTCTCTAGAACGCCACATACGAACAAACATACATAAATAAATACATGCATTAAATTTATAGCTGCTGCTGCTATGAATATAAATACAATAAAATGCCGAATGTAAGTACATAAGCGCATCACTTCAAAGCGGTTTCTTTGTAATTTTCAAAAGGCTTGTAAGTATAAAAGAAAAAGTCCAATTGTACGGCAAAGTGGCAAATGTGGGTTAAAAATCTCCAAATAAAAATTGAGTGAGTGAGTCAAGCAGAAGACAGTAGAGATCTTCAAAAATATTGACAGACTGACATCAGTTTCTTACATTGTTTTAGCTTACTTCGTTGTTATGATTTTTTTTTCATTGGTGCACCCGTGCGATGCCAGAACGGGCATCTAGTTTAAAAATAAAGTAGCTCGTGAAAAATAACTTGATGTGTCAAGGCTTCTTAATCCAGATAAGTCAAATAATATAAGATTTTTATTATGTGGTCTGAGAGCTAGCTGGGTTAACAACCTGTTAGACCATTGTGAAAATAAAGTGCACTTACGTCCATCATTCAGTTAAATAGATAGCTTAGAAAGTGGTTGTAGTCTTATTTTGTACTCAGTCCACGGCCCAAATCTTTATTAAGCCTTATTTCTAATTAAGAATTTGAACTAGAGTATTTATCAAACGATTTTTTTTGGGCTGGGAAAACATCCAATGAGTTCTCCCGCTCTGGGTGGAGCGGCAGGGCGTGTCAAACTTTTACTGACTAAAACCCACCCGTGTTCCTTCAGTTTCTTGTGCCAGGGCCGCGGTAACTCTCTTTCAAATTTAAAACACTTTGTCCTGTACCGCATATCCTGTAACCTGAGCATGTGATGACCATATGACTGCGTCGGCGAAAAATGTTGCCATATCTGAATAATGGTTCAAACATAACATAAAAAAATTGTATTTGCCACTGACACGCTAAAACAAGAAGAAATCTGAAAACTTCAAAGTACGGTTTTACACGTTCTCAAATCCAAATAATTAATTCAGAAACCGGCCCTTAATCAAATCAACTCTCAATAGACGCCATAACAAACTGATTTTTACAGTATTAACGCCAGCTTTATCATTTTCTTATTTCGCAAAAAAAAACAGATGAAATCAAGATTTTTCATCAGGACACCGAAAAATAATAATTAATTCACGACAGAACCACTCCGCGTGAAATTCATTTCAAGAAACGTTGGATTTTGTGAAACGAATCCTGTCATCTTATGGTGGTTTGGGGTAATATTTCATGGCGAGATTTCCACTAAATACTTGTTTTTGTATAGCGTTCTTCCCTAATTATATTTAGATTACAAATAATTTCTTTGCTGTTCGGTTTTGAATTTTTAATTAGTAATAATTATGTTACTCTGTTTTAAGAATTAATGTAATGTACGACTGTAAAATAAGGGGAACCATAAAATAGGACATTACTGCAGCGACCAGCAAAAGAGGCATTTATATAGTCCATCAATGCCTAGTTGTGGCCAAGGCTTGTATAGTACATTTCACAAATAATGCGCGGCAATTAAAACTAATTAGTACCTAGAACTCATTTTGTCAAACACAATTACTTTTCAAAATCAATGACGAACAACACACAACAATACCTAATTTGCCCCCTTGTTAGTGTTCATTTGTATTTTTTTTCAGTAAACAGCTTTCTTTTTGCAAGCCTGTTCGAAATTTAAATAAAACCTTTGATAAGTTACCTCCTTGGTTGCCATGTTTCGGAGTAAAAGTTCGTTCCATTTTGAAATTACACGACAGATATGTATTTTCTATGTAATTTATTTGGCCGCTAAACACGACAGATATGGATTTTCATACAACTTTTGCCGGCTGCTGCTCGCATGTATATGGCCAGTACAGCAATTTTGATTCATCTCGAAGAAGGTTGTCAAAATAATGCTCACAATAGGGAACATTACTGCCAATTGCTCCCGCCAGATGGCGCTTGACGGCTCTGAGTAAACAAAAACATAACAACATGGCGTCTACTACTGTGTGTGGTTACCGAACTCTTTTTTACTGTTTTTAAGATAACTTGTGTTCAAAAACCAAATAATAATATTGGGGAAGTTAGTTAGCTTCATTTTTCTTTCACTATTTGTTTTATATTTTGTATACATAAACTGCGAAATTTTGTCGCTGGACTTTGACAGTTTGGTTTTTTTAGGGCTGTGTCCGATATATCTAAACATAACTTATATCGGATATGTGTTAGATATCATATCATATCGATATCAAAATAACCGATGTTACAAAAGCTGTATCTAATAAAAACCTTACCAGCGTGTGAGAACGAATAATTCAAAACATAACAATGCGAAAACGTACGAACTACGAACAAAACGCAAACTTCACAAACGTTAGGAACCATATGCGCTACCTATCTTTCTAAGTATTATTTCGTGTTCGTTGTTAGTTTGCTCATCTAAATAACATTTTAACTTTTGCACTGTACTACTGATATCGATATCTGAAAACCGTTTTCGATATCGATATGAAAACACATACATAACCGTTTGCGCAAAAAACCGAAAACGCCCTCTAGTTTGTTTACGCAGAAACCTGTGGCGCCATCTGAGCGCAGCTTTGCGGATAGTTCCCTATTCCAAGCTTGAGATATAAATAAACAATGAATGGCATTCATGTATGATTATATACAATGGATGGATGTTTTTATCGACAAAATTAAGTGTATTTAACTGCCTTAAATTTTTATTACTACATGCACGGAAACATTGTATATGGCTGGCATGGTGCACGCTGCTCGAGGGAAGTTAAGATAACTCTTTTTGGCAATTCTTCTACTCGAGCAGCTTGGGTGAATTACACCCATCGGGCTGCTAGTGCTCTGCGTGTCCAATACAATAATATGGTCGGGATGCTGATGCGGCTGCCTCGCTATTGTAATGTGTTTGCGGAGGCGCGAACGGACGGCTCTCATGCGGTTATACGCAAGAGTGCCTCCTTGTGGCCTACAGATGATTGCTTCTTGAACGGATTCCCCAATCCAGAATAAATGGATGCGCATTGTTATGTGCACTCACTAATATAGTTTATAAGCAATGTGCTAACACCTTTTGACGTTATTTTAATAATTTTAATGTTGTTGCAATGAATTTAATTTAATGTTGTAATAATCTAATTTATAATTCTATGCTTTAATTTTTGATTTCTATTAAAATGCTCACAACGGATCTTTGTGTCTCTGAATTGGCTGTAAGACCCTGCGCATTAGCTATTTTTGTGTCAATGTTGAAGGTGAAGATAGCATTATATAACTGTCTCTTTCACTCGTTTACGTTTGTCGCATCGTCCTATCTCGCTTATTCTATGCAGTATACTCGATGACAAACTGTTTCTTGTGCAATGGTTGGCAGAGCCAACTTCAGAGACACAGAGATCCGCTGTAACTACTATACTCAATGTTTGATTTTGTTGTCCGCGTATGGATTTAATATTAAGCTTAATAAATCTATTAATAATAATAATTGGCTTTTAAAAACAAATGACTCGACTTAGCACACGAGGTTGTCGACATGTGGAATGTGGACTCGGCGATCATTGTGCCGATTGTCGTTACGGCCAACGGCCTGATAGCCAAGAGCCTCGACGACCATCTGTTAAAGCTGTCATTGCGCGGTTGGATCAAGAGCCTGATACAGAAGGCAGTACTCCTCGATACGGCTCGCTTTGTGAGGAGGTTCCTGTCTCTAGAGTCCTAACCACCGGTATCTGGACCCTGTTCCCGATACCGATGGGCCTCTATTTTTTATATATTTTTTTTAATGTTTAATAATACAAGGCATAATATAAAGGAAATAATTGGCTTTTGATTAATGCTATATTGATTAGGCCCAGAGACTATTCATTTTGTGATCGTTATCGTTCCAAGAAATTGTTTTAATTAATTTTCAACAGTCAATCGCACCACTTGTGTTGTGATGCGTCGATAATTTCTCAACAGAACCCACAACTTACAATGATTTCATAAAACCAAAATCCATGGTAACATTCTAAGCCACGACCATCCAATTATATCCTAGGTCAAGGAGGCTTCCACCCAACTATTCCCATCGCTCGTGAAGAGAGTACGTACTACGCAGCATCATGTCCACTGATAATCTCATACTGCAAGCCTCTGATTTCCCACAGGATAGTTAAACCTATCCTAAGCAAAGCGAATACTGGCAATATTTGGAGTACACACTTTATGAAGAAGACTAGTTTGTTTTGCTGTTTAGTGTAGGAAAAATTATTATGATTTGACCACGATGCAGTTTTTAACCGACTTTCGAAAAAGGAAGAGGTTCTATGTTCGACTTCTTGTATGTTTTTTTTAAATGTATGTTCACCGATATCTGCGTCAATTGTGGACCGATTTAAAAAAATCTTTTTTTGTTTGAAAGAGTATTTTCCGAAATTGGTCCCATTTTAATTTGGTGAAGATCTGATGAAGAACTTCGAAGATATACAACAGAAATCTTCAATAAATAACGGCAAATCTCTCGGGACTGCTGCAACCGCATGTTTGTTTATTGTTTATACCATTTCATAACATAACATCACGCCAGTACGCTCTTAAGGGATAAGCAGATCTTTCAATTGATCGGTTTTGTTCAAGTTTCATGATATTCGGGTTATCTATTCTGGCGTTATAGGAAACTTATTAAACAACTTGCCTATTGGGTAGGTAAGTACAACTAAAAAGTGAAAAATAAAAAAACTTTTTACCAAAAAATACTACCGACTGCCAAATAAGAAAACTACAAAGTGAAAAATAACTTTATTTTTGGAAGTCGGTGTCCATAACGCAAAAAGAAATGCTAAATACCTACGAAAGACACCGACTTCCAAAAATGAAGTTATTTTTCACTTTGTAGTTTTCTTATTTCGAAGTCGGTAGTATTTTTTTGTAAAAAAGTTTTTTTATTATACATCAGGACGGAGGAAGTAATACTGTAAGATAATAAAGGAATTTGTGTATGAATTTCGTGCGAGTATCCTCTTACCAGGCTTATGCTCTGTTTCATTATGGAAAGTGTTGTTGGGTATATACATCACACTATCACACTAATATTTTAAAGGCGAAAGTCTGTGAGTATGTTTGTTACTTCTTCACGCTCAAACGGCTAGACGGATCTGGTTGAAATTTGGCACAGAGATAGATTATAGTCAGGAATAGCACATAGGATACTTTTTATCCCGAGAATCAGCTGTGACACAATAGCGGCTGCAAGCGTAGGCACTGTTATGTGTCTAGTCAGCGCGCACTCGTCTTCGGTTTTCTTCGTGCACCTCCGGCTCTCGCCTTGCCGTCATCCTTTTTTTGTGCGGATCTTCACTTGTACTATCCTGCATGCAGTACGCTGTGCTTCACACAGTTTATCAAGCAATTTTTTAAAAAAAAAATTCTATTCTCAAAATTGACGTCAAGCCGAATCGATTGAAAAAGTTTTAATTTTCTAGGTGTTCGGGAAGTGCCTCAAAAATCACTGCATAAAGATGTCGGTTTTTGGTGTCATTTTTAACATTGTTATACTTTTTTCGGTCTAGCCCCTCAGCACGCAAACAAATCAGAACTATAACGTGCGATAAGGAACTCCGTTCCAAAAATCGAGTAAGTAAAACATTTTTGTATCTAAAAAGCTACAAGTGCCAATTATTGATATGAACAACATTCGTAGTTGAATATAGTGAATGGAATATTCCTTTCCAGTGAACTACGAATATGTTCTAGCTTTACAAATATTTGTAAAGCTCAAAATAACGAACCAACAGTATTTGGAGCAGCATCACTCGCAGTTAGATAAAACAGTAACGAACCTAGCTCCTAGTTAAAATTAAAGCCATTATATTATGTAAGAAAATGATTATTATTTTATCGAGTTATCAGAACACTGAATAGATTAAAAACCGGCAAAATGCGGACTCGCGCACGAAGGGTTCCGTACCATTATCGTAAAAAACGGCAAAAATATCACGTTTGTTGTATGGGAGCCCCACTTAAATATTTATTTTATTCTGTTTTTAGTATTTGTTGTTATAGCGGCAACAGAAATACATCATCTGTGAAAATTTCAACTGTCTAGCTATCAAGGTTCATGAGATACAGCCTGGTGACAGACAGACAGACAGACGACCGCGGAGTCTTAGTAATAGGGTCCTGTTTTTACCTTTTGGGTAAGGGACCCTAAAAATCAGAGCATAGATTAAAACATAAGACCACAAATACATAGCTGCAATCACAAACAACAACAGTTGTAGCTATTTATATTTTTTGCATTGCTATTTTTTTTTGTAATCTGTAGAAACTGTCGCTCTTATTTAATTTATACTAACTCATGTCAGACTATGTTCTATCCATCGCATTTAATTTATTTTATACAATAACAGGTTATTTCTATTGTATTTTGTATTGTTATATTTATACAATTTTACACCAATGAGTAAAATTCAATTGAGGAGTCATGACATAGCGATTCGATGAATCACTTATGTATGAGCAATGCTACAAAACGATGCTCCACGCTAGCCCAGTTCTACTTGAGAGCACATGATTTCTAGATAAATAAAAACTCTTTTCCAAAAAGAACAAGCAAATCTTCAATACATAAAATAAATCTGTAGAAAAGTAATTTTTGTACATCGAAAATATTTCCAAAAAAAATAGCCAGGGTGTTAAAGGATAACCAACAGAACCTATTGCCGGCATTTTTGGAATTTTTGTCTGTTTATTTGTGCACGCATCACATGAAATGTACGAAACCAATGTAAATAACTTTTGAACATAAAAATTGTGCGTATTTTGAATAATTACTTAGTTTTTGTTTCATCGCAATCGGTTCACTCTATCAAAAGTTAGATGAATTTAAAGTGTTCAAGAAGTAAAATTATCACAACACACGCAATTCAGATACTCGGACAGTTGAACTCGATATTCGATAGATGGCGTTGTGCATTTGAAGATATTTTCTGAATGGCGATGTTAAAATTCTCCGCGAAAGAATGATGACTATAGAAAAAAAAATGGTAGGTCGGAAAGTAGGGTAGGCAGGAAGGTAAGTAGGGTAGGGTTGGCAGACAGATGACGGGAGCGAAGCCGCGGGCACAGCTAGTTCCAAATAAAACACTACAAGGTGAAAAAATCAAGTTCAAGAATTAAAACCCGACTACTGGAAAATCACGCTCTAAAAATTAAGAAACAAGAAAATATTCTCAGCTGAAATTGTTAGGTACAAACTATTCCGTAGAGGATAACCGTGGTCGTATGCCACCAACCGTAACAAAACAACAACCACGACCACGGTTTTAATTTCAGATGAGAATATTTTCTTATTTCATACTTTTTAACCGACTTTCGAAAAAGGAAGAGGTTCTATGTTCGACTTCTTGTATGTTTTTTCTTTTTTTTGTGTATGTTCACCGATATATCCGTCAATTGTGAACCGATTTTGAAAATTCTTTTTTTGTTTGAAAGAATATGTTCCGAAATTGGCCCCATTTTAATTTGGTGAAGATCTGATGAGGAACTTCGAAGATATACAACAGAACTCTTCAATAAATAACGGCAAATCTTTAGGGACTGCTGCAATTGCATGTCTGTTTGTTGTTTATACCATTTCATAACATAACATCACGCCAGTACGCTCTTAAGGGGTAAGCAGATCTCTCATTTGATAGGTTTTGTTCAAGTTTCATAATATTCGGGTAATCTATTCTGGCGTTATAAGAAACTTACTAAACAACTTGCCCATTAGGTTAGGTAGGTACAACTAAAAAGTGAAAAATAAAAAACTTTTTTACAAAAAAATACTACCGACTACCAAATAAGAAAACTACAAAGTGAAAAATGACTTTATTTTTGGAAGTCGGTGTCCATAACGCAAAAAAATGGCATCTACGAAAGTAACCGACTTCCAAAAATAAAGTTATTTTTCACTTTGTAGTTTTCTTATTTGGAAGTCGGTAGTATTTTTTTGGTAATAAAGTTTTTTTTAGAGCGTGATTTTTTCAGTAGTCGGGTTTTAGTTAATAACCTAATTTTTTATTTAAAGAATTTTGGGGTTTTAGCAGAGCCACAAGACATTTTTTTTTAACCGACCGACCGACAAAAAAGGAGGTGGTACTCAATTCGGATGTTATATATTTTTATATGTATGTTCGGGCATAACTCCGTCATATATGAACGGATTTGCAAAATTCTTATTTTGTTCGAAAGAAATTTATTCCGAAATCATCATCCGAAACAACAGAACTCTTCAATAAATGACGGCAAATCTCTCGGGATTGCTGCAATCGCATGTTTGTTTATTGTTCACACCATTTCATAACATACCATCACGCCAGTATGCTCTAAACGGGTAGTAGTGGTAGTGGTAGGGACTCCCTTTTTCGCACATAGACTCCCATTTGGTCCGTTGTGCGTGGGGGCTGTACTGGCTAACATATAGCCAGCCTAGCTCCGTCCAAAAGCACAGAAGCTTCCTGGGAGCATCACAGGCTTCTCGGAGCGACCTCACTGTTCCGAGGATTTCTTCGCGTTGAGATGCCACGGCCTCGCATTCCAGGATTACGTGGGCGGCTGATTTTCGGCGTTAAAACAGCCCCTGCAAAGTGGGCTGTCCGTGGCGCCTATGTTGTATAGATGTTTGTTAAGAAGAGCGTGGGCCGTTATTGTCCCTATAATTATTTGAGGTTATTTCTACTCAGGCTGAGGAGTTTTTTAGTTAGACGCGGGTGTACATTTGGCAAAGCCATTTTCGACTGTCTACAGTCTGTTGCCCGTGACCATCTGTTATTATGTAGCTCTGTTGATCTTTGGCGAATCCACGCACGAAATTGCGAGAAGGGCAAGGGGATAAGCGGGTACGGGCCTAGCACTACCATCTCGGAGCCCCTCTTTGCAAGCTCGTCTGCGGCATCATTGCCTAGGGAGCCACTATGCCCCCTGATCCACTGGAGGGTGATTCGATTGGATTTCGATATACTCTCCAGGGCGAGGTGGCATTCAAAGATAAGTTTATTGTTGGTAAGTTTATTTTCTAAAGCCTTGAGCACGGCCAGACTATCAGATAGGAAACTGATACCGTAGTTCTGGATGCCTAAGCGCTTTACGGTGTTTGCAGCTTGTGTTAAGGCGACAAATTCACATTGAAATATCGAACTGTGTGTGCCGAGCGGTATGTGAAAGTTAATGTTGAGGTCAAGAGAGTGTACGCCAGTACCTGAGCCGTTATTTGTTTTCGAGACATCTGTGTAAATACGTACTTTATTGGCGCCTGACTGAACCCTTTCTTCCTCTATTGTTTGTATGTTATAGGTTTTGTTGAACATAGGTTGTTTTTGAATTCTGTCACACGGGGCAGCGATGAGAGGTTGATACTCAATCGCCCGGTCAAGGATTTTAGCGTGTGGACTGGTGAGGTTTTTGCCCCATATGCCTAGATGCATTAACCTGATGGCGGCTAGCGTCGCCTCTTGCTGTATGTACAGGTCCAGTGGTGTTAATTGTAGGGCTATCTCCATGGCTGCTGTTGGGGTGGTTCTCATGCAGCCAGTGATAGCTGAACAGGCCTGTCGTTGGAACCGTTGGAGTCGGACGATGGTAGTCGAGAGTTCTGTTCTCGTCCACCAAACCAGAGCGCCATAAGCCAACATTGGCCTGATCACCGCTGTGTATAGCCACAGAGTAATCTTTGGAGAGAGCCCCCACGTTTTTCCTAACATTTTTTTACACTGGTAGAGTGCAATTGTGCATTTGTTGAGTTTGTAGTCAAGATGCTTGTTCCAGAGTAATTTGCTATCAAGGATCACCCGCAAGTACTTGACCTCTTCTTTTAGTGTTAAATCTGTGTTAAAAAGTTTTGGGAGCCTTTGTGGTCCAAAACTTCGTTTGTTGGTGAACATTATTAGTTCCGTTTTTGAGGGGTTAACCGATAGTTCATGCTTTGTGCACCAGTTCTCAATTATGTTGAAGGCTATTTTCATGAGATCACATAAGATGCCCTCAAATTGCCCCGAAATTAGAATTGCTATGTCATCTGCGTAACCTACCGAGAAAAGACTGCTGGCGTTGAGCTCTGCAATCATTTACGACCAAATTCCACAGAAGTGGTGACAGCACCCCACCTTGTGGGCAGCCCCTACTCACGAATCCTCGTGAGTAGGGGCTGCCCACCCTGGATAGTGTTCACAGTAAATTGAAAGTACAAAGTGAATAGCACGGTTTATTAGCATGTTGTTAATCCATTCAACGAGCGTCGGTGCAACACCGTGCATGACGAGTGCTTGCCCGATGCTGGTGAAATTAGTTTTATCAAAAGCGCCTTCAATATCAATGAAAGCGGCTAGGGTTGGATTTTTGTTTTTGAGAGCATTTCCCACGCGTGAGAGTTCACTGTGGAGTGCTGATGTTGGTTGGGGTGCAAGGGTTTATGTACCGAAATCTGGTTTCTGATCCTTATGTCCCCCAGCCTCTCCAATGTCTTCAAAAAGAACGAGGAGAGGCTTATGGGTCTAAAAGATTTAGGCTGGGTGTAGTCACCCTTACCTGGTTTCGGAATAAAGATTATTTTTACTTTGCGCCATTTCAAGGGGATGTAGCGGTGGGCCAGACTGCCTCGAAATACTTTGACGAGGTATTCAGCCAGCAGACCGCCGCTCCACCTGAGCAGTGCTGGAAAGATTCCCTCCATACCCGCTGCCTTGAAAGGTAGAAAGGTGTTGATTGCCCACGTTATTTTATCTTTGTCAATTACTTCCAGTGCCTCCTCTGCTCTAAACGGGTACGCAGATGTGTACAGTTCACCCTAGTACACTCTCATTTCACTGGTTATGTTAAAGTTTTATGTTATTCGGGTAATCTATTCTGACATTATAGGTACCTTACTAAACAACTTGCCTATTAGGTACAACTAAAAAGTGAAAATAAAAAACTTTTTACAATAAATACTACCGACTTCCAAATAAAAAACTACAAAGTGAAAAAAAACTGTATTCGGGTACCTAATCTATTCTGGCATAACTTTGGGCATTATAGGTACATCATCATCATCATCATCAGCCGTTTAATGTTCCCACTGCTGGGAGAAAGGCCTCCTCTCTTTGATAGTGGGAATGGGCCTTAATCCACCACGCAGGCCCAGTGCGGGCTGGTGGATGTCACATGTCATCGAATTTTTGGTTTAGGACATGCCGGTTTCCTCACGGTGTTTTCCTTTACCGTTTTTAGATGTCCACACCTCTAATGAAATAATTTACACAAAGTAAAGCACCTGCCTGTGTTCGAACGTGGGTTCGAACACAGGCAGGTGCTTTACTTTGTGTACCCGACCTACGAAACTTAGGTCGGGGCCGTTACCACTGGGCCACCACTGCTCTCCATTATAGGTACATTACTATTGACAAAGATATTTTATTTCAAATAGGCCACCAAGCGACACTTTTGAACGTTACATTTTACAAATAATAATAGTTGATTCTACCGTGCATTCGGAAAGTAGCTTGTAATGGAGAAGAATGCACAAGAAACTCCATACTTACTCTTTTAAAAAAAAAACTTTTTACAATATTTAGGTACATAAGTACATACCTTGATGAATGAAATTGAGTTTATACAATACAAATATATTTATACAGTCTTCAGAAGGTCCAACAATAATTCAAAACAATAATGTTCTGCATATCACTTGTTTTTGCGCCCTAGTGGCTGTGGAGCAGGACTAGCATTTAGCCAAGCATTTTTATCATTGATGTAATCCCCCAACTTATAATATGCCAGCCTGCATAGTGTGCGTTTTATACAAGTTTTAAACTTCGTCTCATTCAGTTCAAGAATGTGGGGAGGAATTTTATTGTAACATTTTGTACAGTACCCCATGAAAGATGAGGCTACTTTAGCCAGTCTGAAACCTGGTTGAACTAATTGGTCCCTATTTCTAGTAACATAATTATGTCTGTCGCCGTTTTTACTAAAAAGATGTAAATTCTTTCTCACGTACATGATGTTTTTTTTGATTGAACTTGCTCATTAGGTAGCACAACTAAAAAGTGAAAAATAAAACTTATCAAAACACAGGAACACCGACTGCCGAAATTGAAGTAATTTTTTACCCGACTACGGCGAAGCGAAAAGGAGGGTTGTTGTTTTTTTTTCTTTTCTCAAAAAATAACTATTATTTAAACTAATAAATGGTTGGTAGGGAAATACCAACCATTTATTAGTTGAAATAATTTCTAAGAATCAACGTAATGGCTAAAAATTAATTATAAAAAGTGGATGTAAAAGGGTTTTTGAATAGAATTGGTTTAGTTATTCTGTTAATGAGATTTGAACGGATTTAAAGACCATGTTATCAATCAAATGGTTGGATTTTAACAGAGTTCATTAATAATGTTTGATTTTAATGGGAAGTGAAAATGGTGGAAAGCTTAAACACTACAATATAACTATCTATTAATACAGATAGAATTCACATGCAATTAGTAATGAAAAGTAAACAGTATTTTCCTAATTAAATAATCCTAAAATCAAACCAGTGTTTTACATGGAGCGACTGCCCATCTGAACTCCACAACCCAGGACTGGGTAATACGTTACCCCTTGGCAAGACTGGTGTCAGATCTCAAGCTTCTGACTACCCGTAACGACTGTCAAAGATCTTCAAATGACAGCCGGGACCAACGGCTTAACGTACTTTCCAAAGCACGGAGGAAACTCGGTATGTTGAAATGGTCACTCACAGAAAATGAATTCATATTGTACAGAGGTAAAATGATTTCTGTATTATTGTTTTTATAGGAGGTAATCTAAAACAGTTCACATTTGATTACAAAAATGATTTCAATGATATAACGCTACACTATTGCCAAGTGTCTCTAATTTTCATGCCGTAAGGAATGTACTAAGCAAAACCGGCGGCAAAGCTAGTTAAAAAATATTCAAGTTTAGTATATTGTATACTAGCTGTTCCCCGTGGCTTCGCTTCTGTGGACCACCCCACAGGACCCGTTCTCGTGATTAAAAAATAGCCTATGTCACTTAGGTATAATGCAGCTTTCTATTGGTCAGAGAATTTTTTAAATCGGTCCAGTAGTTTCGGAGCCTATTCAAGTTGTTGGTATTCATTCGCACATTAAATTTAATTATTTAAAAGTGGTATCCGTTCGGAATAGAAAATAAATATGAGTTAAAACAAATGCCAGTGGTATAACTTTTTGGTACTAGAACGGAATAAAACAGTTTTCGTTGCATCGCAATCGGTTTACTCTATCAAAAGTTAGATGAATTTAAAGTGCTCAAGAAGTAAAATATCACAATACACGCAATTCAGATCCTCAAACAATTGAACTCTATATTCAATAGATGGCATTGTGCATTTGACGTCATTTTCTGAATGGCGGTTTTGAGATTCCTAGCGGAAGAATGACACTGAAAAAAAATTGCTGTGTAAATAGGGTAGGCAGGTAGGTAAGTAGGTGTGTAGGAGAATAGGGTAGGCAGTTGACGGGAGTGAATCCGCGGGCACAGCTAGTTACATAATAAATCTTGTAAATTATGAAATGAGAAGTTGTTATATTTTTTACAAATTGCAAGTTAGTCTATTTTAATCTAAAGAGTAAACTTGCAAACATTTTAATAGTTAAAGTAGAGCGCTGGATAAGATGAGCACTTTAATTCCGGTCTAGGTAACGACTCGATGTTTTGCTACAAAGTTACTTTAGCAACTTTTGATGAGGAGAAGTTTCAGTAAACCTAGAATTAACTCTGTGTTTACCTTCGAGGAAATAAATGGAGTTATTTTGATTCCAGCAGTCTAATTGCGTAAGTTCGGCAGGGCAATGGGTGTGACTTTTGCACGCAGTTAATATTATCTACTGTGATGTCATTAAACACTACACGTCATTTATCTCTATATTTTAATATTTAAAACAGCGCATGGCCGGCCAGATGTGGAGAACACATTGAGACACGAACATTTTAAATGGATTAAACAATATCGAAACTTTTAAAGAGACTCATAAATTGCCTTTTAATGCAAAAGCTGCCAAGACAAAAGTAATATTCCAACGAAATTATAAAGAGTCTTCGAATATCCGATGTCTAACTCGAACCAGTCGCAAAACAATTAAGATTTTGCACAAAAAAAAAGGTAGTAAAAATGACCTAACAGCTGCAGAGACGGGTGAAGAGAATATTGTGAGAATTTGGAGAAATCGCAGGCGTCCGAGGGGCAAGAGACAGGGACGGTCTAGGACCTGCCGGTTTCCTCACGATGTTTTCCTTCACCGTTTTGAAAACATTGGTGATGAATTAATTTACACAAAGTAAAGCGTCTGCCTGGGTTTTAACCCACGACCTACAACTTGTAAGTCAAGGCCGTTACTATAGGCGTCGACTGTTAAAGTCAAGTTAAAGATTTTCAATAAAAAAAACATTACAGGGTCTGGTTTTTTGTTGGAGTAGTAGTAGTAAATCTGTGTGAAAGATCATATAGCTGGGATTCAGCTGAGTACCAGTAGTTTACACAGATCAACTGCCTATCTGACCTCCACAACCCAGTATCCAGGTACTAGGTTGTTGAGGTCGAGGTTGAGGAAGGTCTCAAAAAAACACTGTCACCAAACACGGAGAAATCACTTACCATAACAACCAACATTTAACAACAAAAACGTTGATCTATATTCATGAAGACTAGTGTTAGAATAATGATTTCCAGGCTAATGAAGGGAAAATATAAAGGAAAACACTAATTTGAAACTTTGCACACTTAACTGATGGCAATGCAATAATTTAAATAATTTATCCCATTATCCTTACCAGGATCTACAGCATTAGTGATTGAAATAAAAAGAAAAAAAAAATATAGTTTAAAAACACGCTTTAGAAAAACAAACTAAAAAGTAGAAAATAGTTTTCAAGAAAATAAAATAAGAATAGCGCGATTAACAAAAAAAAAATATAATACATTTATAGGGTACTTTTTTAAGATATTTTTAATATGACTCTACTTTTACCAATATCTGTCAATAAAATATTATAAATAACAATTCACATCACGCACCCCACGTATGTGGCGTTCTAGTGACCAAACGCGTTGGCCGATTTTGATGATTCTTACGTCAATCGATTCGTCTTAACCTTGCGAGTGTTACTGGCTATTAAAATTGGAAAATAGAAAAATGGCGGCTTTTGGGCGCCATATTGTGGAGGCCCAATTTCTTTTTCTTCCGAACTCATCGTGTGGTTTATTGAAATAAAGGATTTCAAGAGGTGATTTCTAAAATATATAATATTTGTTAAATTTAAATGTACCTAAATAGAAAAAAAAGTTAATTAAAAAGATAAAAATAAAAAAAGTTAATTCAAGAAATCAAAAAACCCGACTGCTTACGAAGAGAACTAAAATGACGAAAACAAGAAGAAAATCATGCTGATCAGTCGGAGGATACATCTGGTTTTGGTCAGCCAGCTCGCGAATAGGTACATCCTCATTAAGGATGCGCTGCAAACGGGACGCTGGCGCTGTTTGAAGAAAGCTGCAAACTTGAGGGTAAACTGGATGGTGTATGGCAGGCATAGAAACATACCAAGCTAATAAAATCGTGTTAAAAATGTTCACTGGTTTAAAACTAAAGACAAGGATGCGTGAGTCTTTTGTTTGCTAGACCCGCTCGCTATATATATGTTACGGCTAATGCCCGAAGTGCGGCTACACCTAGTTTTAGCCGGTTAGAACTAGGTGTAGCCAATTACTCTTGGTTAAACCTAGTACGAGCCGATTGTTTTCGGGTAAAACTAGGTCTAGCCTTCATCATGCCGGCTACTACTAGGTCCAGCCATTCCCTGTTGGATAAATCTATAATAGGTCTATCCGATATCATTCCGGCTAGAACTAGGTATTGGTGCAATTTAGTTTAGTGTTTAAGCAACATGGTCGACGAAGCCCCGCTGATCCTATTTCTGAATGCAGGGTCTAAAGTAACCTAACACGAAGGGGACGACGGGAGCTGAGTTCGCTCGCTTTGCTCGCTCACTTCAGCTCCCGTCATCCCCTTCGAACCTAACCTGTCCGTGTCGGGGTGCCCTAAGCTCAGCATAGCATAAGCATCTAGTTTTATCCAACAGGGAATGGCTGGACCTAGTTGTAGCCGGCATGATGAAGGCTAGACCTAGTTTTACCCGAAAACAATCGGCTCGTACTAGGTTTAACCAAGAGTAAGTGGCTACACCTAGTTCTAACCGGCTAAAACTAGGTGTAGCCGCACTTCGGGTATTAGCCGTAACATATATATAAATAAAGTAACTGCGGTCATTACAGTTTAAATAAAACAAAACACAACTCCCATTGTATTCCAAATTATTTCAAAGCAAAAAAGACTTGAACAACATTGAATACACACGTTCGCGTCAGAACCTAGACACGAACAAACGGCTTGCAATCATGTGCTCGTCGCCTGTACGTAGTGAGAATGTAGTGTAATTTTCACTTTTGAAATAACATAGTGCATATATGAATACCATTTTTATAAAAATAATGTGTTGTGCTGGTTTGAATTGCTGTTCTTGTTTTTTTGGCTTGACGTGTAAATGGAATGTGATGTTTGAACATTATTTAAACATTTTATATTAAATGATGATGAATAACGTTGTGAGATTCGGTCTGTGAGGTGCCGCCAGCAAATACTTAAAGATGACATCGATATGAGCGCGTTAGAAGAAAATGTCGATCAATTCGGGCGTCAAGTATTTTTTTTTTGCAACCCACCGCACTATTCCCAAACCACTGCAACTCTTAAAAGCCAGAATCAACAGTGGCGACCACCAGAAAAGCGCCGAGGCAATGAAGCTCGATGAAGTCCCGGAAAATGAATTTAACTGTCTTGGATCCCGCAACGAAATTAATCCGAAAAGAATAACGGAGTTGTTCCTTGTTTGTTCTGTCTCCTTAACAAGCAGGAGACAGAACAAACAAGGCCAATAGGCACAAGGGGTCGTTTACAACTGGGATAAGCCCAGTTGCCTACCACCACGAATAAAAATTAGCATTAATATTAATGGGTCCTAGCATTGTGAGCTGCTATATTTGTTTCCAATAATAGGTATGGCAAAAACGCTTGAACACACGGCAATTTGTTCTAGTTAGTGGGTCTCAAGTATACCAAATTATGGTCAAACGCTATAAAAACCAACTAGTTTCATTACAGTTGTGGCAATACCTATAATAGTGACGATCTAAGAAATCCGATGAAGTTTCTCTTTTTAGGATTCCGTACCCAAAGGGTAAAAACGGGACCCTATTACTGAGACTCCGCGATCCGTCTGTCTGTCTGTCCGTCTGTCACCAGGCTGTATCTCATGAACCGTGATAGCTAGACAGTTGAAATTTTCACAGATGATGTATTTCTGTTGCCGCTATAACAACAAATACTAAAAACAGCAATCAATATTTAAGTGGGGCTCCCATACAACAAAAGTATTTTTTTGCCGTTTTTGCGATAATGGTACGGAACCCTTCGAGCGCGAGTCCGACTCGCACTTGGCCGGTTTTTTATATGCCGTGATAACTTTGTACGTAAGTAATTGTAAAATCAAATTCATAATCCTAATTAATTACTATGTCCCAACAACGAGTATCATCCGGAAGCATCAAGTTTTATTATTATTTAGTATTTTTGTAGCTGTCAAATCCGAGTTCTTAGATTGGCACTTTAAGGGTTTCCTTCTCATTTCCTTCTTTAAATAAATTATTAGTTACCATGACTAAGCATTAGTTAACATTAAATCTAATGAGTTTGGAAAAAGAACAATAATTATATGTAAACTTTGAGCTGTCCTTTTATAAGCTATAATACTAGCTGTTCCCCGCTGCTTCGCTCACGTGGACCACCCCACAGGACCCGTTTTCGGGATAAAAAATAGCCTTTGTCACTCAGGAATAATGTAGCTTTCTAATGGTGAAAGAATTTTTTAAAACGGTCCAGTAGTTTCGGAGCCTGTTCGGTACAAACAAACAAAAAAATCTTTCCTCTTTATAAAATTAGTATAGACTAGCTGTTCCCAGCGGCTTTGCTCCACAAGATCCGTTTTCGGGAATACAAAATAGCCTATGTCACTCAGGAATAATGTAGCTTTTTAATGGTGAAATACTTTTTTAAATCGGTCCAGTAGTTTCGGAGCCTATTCGGTACAAACAAACAAAAAAATCTTTCCTCTTTATAATATTAGTATAGACTAGCTGTTCCCCGCGGCTTTGCTCCACAAGATCCGTTTTCGGGAATACAAAATAGCCTATGTCACTCAGGAATAATGTAGCTTTTTAATGATGAAAGACTTTTTAAATCGGTCCAGTAGTTTCGGAGCCTATTCGGTACAAACAGACAAAAAAAACTTTCCTCTTTATAATATTGGTATATAAGTAAAGACAAGACTCTACACGAATTACCGTTTCAATTAAAATCAAATAACAAAACCACTTTTCCCTAACTTCACGCTTATCCCGTTCCTTTATTGTACTCCAAGCGCAAAACCAAGGAACTTTGCCTTAAAAATAAAATAAAACTCAACAGGTGCCTCGGCATCGCCTAGGCCCACATTTACACGTTCGTCCATCAATGCCTCTTTTGCTGGCCGCTGCAGTAATGTACTATTGTTATTTGATTTTAATAGGGATGCTTCCTGGGTGGTATCAAATAATATTGGACACGTATTTTTTGCTTTATCAAAACAACAAAAATTTACAAGATAAATCGCATCAAAGTTTAGGAGTGGGGGCTTGTGACGTCACTATGTCAGTATAAAGTGTACTAACAGCGTGTCGTCACACGATATTTCAACTCATTATATCGTCGTCACTTTATGTTTGCGTGTCAAAAGAAAAAATCTCGTGTCCAATATTCTTTATAAATGTACTTGATGGACAATAAACTAATTTTCAGTTAACATCCCTATTGAAACGGTAACTCGTGTAGAGTCTTGTAGTGTCTGAGACTCTTGACAATCATTCATTCGTCATTCGATGCTGGCGATGGTGATGGTCAAAATGCTTGAATGTAAGGGATAGATTACGTGACCTTTTGGTATTTTTTTGGGACAATCCCACCGCACTATTCCCAAACCACTGCAACTCCTGAAAGCCAGAATCAACAGTGGCGACCACCAGAAAAGCGCCGAGGCAATGAAACTCGACGAAGTCCCGGAGAATGAATTTAACTGTCTTGGATCCCGCAACGAAATTAATCAGAAAATAATAACGGAGGAGTAGGAAAAAGTACAAATTTCCACTTCCCTCCATATCAAGCAGGAGACAGAACAAACAAGGCCAATAGGCACAAAGGGTCGTTTACAACTGGCATAAGCCCAGTTGCCTAGCACCACGGATAAAAATTTGCATTAATATTAAGGGGTCCTACATTGTGAGCTGCTATATTTGTTTCCAATAATAGGTATGACAAAAATGCTTGAACGCACGGAAATTTGTTCTAGTTTCCACAAGGTCCGTATAGTAAACAACTCCAGATGCAGCCTGTACATTATTTAACATAAAATTGCGCTCATTCTGCCAAAGAATACACTCCCATAAGATATGATGTGCAGATTGTACATATTCGCAGTCAGACGTAGAACACTGACATAAAGGTGAGGCAACGAGCTTGAAGGAAAATAATTTACTTTTAAAGTTACCATGCCCTGTGAGAAATTGGGCAACACAGTGATCCACCTCCAGCCACGTTCTGGCGAGCCGCACGCGAACGGATGGAAAGAATTGGTGGAGGTGTCGGCCCTTGATGGAATTATCCCACCTACATTGCCATTCGGATAAAAGTTCCTCCCAGACGTCAATATGTGGTTTAAATAACCTAGAGATTTTCTCACGGTCACACCGAGTTAAAAAGTCCGCGTCCATGGTCTCTCGTGCGGAATAGTACATTGCAGCGCGTCGCTGCACTTCAAGGTCGACCGGAAGTACGCCAGCAAGTACCGGTAAGGCTTCAGTACTAACCGTCCTGTATGCTTTGCATAAGAATATCAAAGCCAAACGCTGGCTTTGAAGTAATTTACGTCGTACCGCCCGCGCCCCTATTGTGGCCCTATCAGCCCAAACAGGCGCACCATAGCACATACAACCCAAGTAAGTAGCCCCATAAATAGTCTTTAAGGTTAAAAAAGACAGACCCCACGTAGATTTAGATATTCTCGTTAAGGCATAGAAGTTCTTTTTTGCTTTTTCACCGACTATTTTAATATGATCTATAAATGCAAAATTCCTCTCTAACACTAGACCAAGATAGCACACGGACTGCTTCCTTTTTACGGGAACGTTATTAAATTTTATAGTAGGACACGATTTGAGATTACCTTTCAAAATGAGTTGATAAGTTTTGTGCGGAGCAAAGGTCAGGCGGTTTCGATCACCCCACTGAGATATTAATCGTAGGCAAGTGTCAGCCAAGTTCTCGAGTCCAGCTCGAGTACTTGATTGAATGAGCAGAAGACCGTCGTCCGCGTAACCGGTTAATGAACAGCCGCTTGGAAGCGGAATCGCGAGGAAATCATCAAAGCCTAAGTTCCATAAAGGTGGACCAATAACCGAACCCTGAGGACATCCCATGGTGAGAGACTTCGACATGGAATGATGACCGAGTTTAAGTTTCGCGGAACCATTTAAAAAGTAAGAGTAAACTAAATTGTATATATTTCTATAGCAGCCCCGAGTTTTCATTTTAAGTAATAGCATTGGCCACCATGCGTTATCAAAGGCCCCAGAAATATCTAGAAAAAACCTTTTGGTATTGTTGCCATACATTTTTGTAATTTTTTCAGACGCTATCATCACGCTTTCGATGATAAAATGACTCTTTGTGTAAAGCCTCTAACCTCCCTTAGCTGTGAAAGGATGCGTCTTTGTTCTAAGTAGCCGAGAACCAGGGATGTTAAGGCGCTCCGTAACCGTAAGCGAAATTATCGGATATCCGAAATAAAAATCTATCCGTAACCGTAACTGAATCCGAAATAAAAGCTTCGGACAGTTTCGGACAGGGGCGGAGACTAAATGAGACAAGTTATGACAAGTTTTTCTGCACAGACGTGCCGACACACGCACGCATTTCTTTCATGTTTGTTTATCTTACTAATATTATAGATGCGATAGTTTGGATGGATGTATGTTTGTTACTCAATCACGCCAGAATGCCTAAACGGATCCAGATGAAATTTGGTACAGAGATAGGGTTTTATGCCAAGAATGTGTTCCCATGGGTAGATTTTAGAATTTCACGCGAGCGAAGCCGCTGGCAGAAGCTATTTATTTCTATTGCTTAGTCATAACTAATCTTTGTGTTATTCTTTTAAAATTTGTTAAAATACTAACGGATAATCCGAAATATTTGCATATACGTAACCGTATCTCAAACCAGTATAATATTATTTCTATATCCATATCCGCATCCAAATCCGAAATTTCGTATCCATAACATCCCTGCTGTGTAGCAAAGTGGGCAGGACATGCAAGGGCTGCAGCGGAAGGATGCTGGGCAAGGAGTGCCAGCTTGAGCAATTGCATCGTCTACAGACCTCTCTTTGCTCTGCTATATGTATATGGCATAGTTACACTTCTCGAACTACGCTTTTGATTGACCTTGTATAAAGAAACTTAGTTTGCTGATATCTTTATGCTGGCCAGAGCCAGTGTCAGGTGATTTAAAAATGAACTGACGGATTTGCACACGGTTAACAACAGCCTAAATGCGTAAGGTGATTTGGCTCTTACTTATTCGTGTTCTTACGCTTATGTAAGGGTGAAGACACCTTTGAAATAATGATTTTCGTATTGCGTAATACACTCGAAAGGGGATAGGTCATGGAAAGGATATGTGAATTCAACTCATAGGGTGAAAGACGTACCCTTTCTAAATTATTAACGCAATACCGAAAACATTTAAAGGAAATGTGTAAACTGCTGGTGCAATTTTATGTATTTGCACAGACTATTATTTCAGTCAGCTAATTACAGCAGTTATCGGGCTCTTCTTTTTGTCAGTTTAACAATTTCTTTATTAATTAACCTGACGTGAACCAGGTGTTAGAATGCTTCCATCCGCGCACAAAACTAATGGAAGTCCGTCAAATCTTTCAACAAAAAACCGCGGCCCATTGTGCCCAGCTTTGCTAAAATCTTTTCAGCAATTTTTCAGCTGCATCGCTTGATTTTACCTGTCTATGCTAGATACCTCTTTTGTTCAATCTATTGATTTTATACTGTCAAAAGGATTGTATGGACTTTCCTGGCAAAAAGTTGTTGATGGATTTTGAATAAAACTGGTGAAATTTTTTGTTAAAAGTGTTCATGCCTTTTAGTAGTTCGGAAAAATTGTGTACGGATAAAGACAATAGAATCGCGAACATCACTTCGTTGCAAATAACAATATGCAAATACCTTAACTTTATCTTGCTCGACGTATTAATAGTTATAAAACTACAAAGTGAAAAATAAATTTATTTTGGAAGTCGGTGTCTTTCGTAGGTACCATTTTTTTTTGCTATATAGACACCGACTTCCAAAAATAAATTTATTTTTCACTTTGTAGTTTTCTTATTTGGAAGTCGGTAGTATTTTTTTTGTAAAAAGTTTTTTTTATTTTTCACTTTTTAGTTGTACCTACCTAGTAGGCAAGTTGTTTAGTAAGTTTCCTATAACGCCAGAATAGATTACCCGAATATCATGTAATCAAATCCTCTTTCAAACAAATAAAGAATTTTCAAAATCGGTCAACAGTTGACGGAGATATCGGTGAAAACACTAAAAAAAAAAAATTAAAAGAAGTCGAACATAGAACCTCCTCCTTTTTCGAAAGTCGGTTAAAAATAACACTTCGTAATTAAACTTGTTTTATGCATCTATAGAGAATAAAGACTACTCATTATTCACCAGTTTGTTGGAAAATTACCCACTCTATTAAATGCGTATTTATTACCTACAAAAAAAAACATTCGTCCTAACAAACTTCACATAATTGTGCTGGGTAAAATTACTATAACCTACCACTTCGAGTAAAAAAACCCTATAAAAACTCCACACGAAATTGCAGGGCAAAATCACCGCCCTTTCCGTACGAACATGACATCAATCACGGCTGTCAAAAACCCAAGGTCAAACTAAAGGTGTTCATATGACGTCACATCAACGCCGTAAGGCCGACAACCTCTCACAACATTTATGAACTCCCATGAATCCCCTTTGGAATTTAGCACCTATTTTGTCGGTCATTTCGTCAGACGAGTGAATATTATGGGCTATGACATAGAAAGATTTTTTGTGAACTAGTCAAGATATATTTGAGTTTCAGGTCACTTTGTTGTTGTCGCTATAAGTCCTGTGTTTACTAAATGAAGGTTATGTATGAATATGATGGGAGGCTTGCATTAATGTTATCTAGATTACTAAAACAGATACAGTTGAAGTCCTCAGAAAATATTATTGCAAATGGTAGCATCAGTGGAGTGATGACAATCTGGTCTCTTTTAACGCCACCAAAACACAGGCGTGTCTTTTTACCGCTAAAAGGAGTCTGTTTGATCAAACGCCTACTTTTCGGGGTGCGTCTGTTCCTGTGACTGATCGGCTCGAGCTCCTAGGCATAGAGTTGTCATCCAGTCTCAACTTCGGCTCCACCATTGAGAACAAAGCCCAAATTGCGGCCAAAAAACTGGGCATCCTAAATAAAGTGAAGCGATACTTTACGCCTGGACAGCTTTTAACCCTATACAAAGCACAAGTCCGATCCTGCATGGAGTATTGCAGCCACCTATGGGATGGTTCAGCTAAGTATCAGCTTGCCGCGCTTGACTCAGTGGAACGCAGAGCCAAGAGGCTCATTGGTGACGTTGAACTGGTGGACGCCAAGGTTCACAGCTTGGCTCATCGCCGCAAAGTTGCCTGCTTGTCGGTCTTCTACAGACTGTACTTTGGTGAGTGTGCTCAAGAACTCCACGACCTCATCCCACCAGCCCACTTCTACCATCGGACATCTAGACGCACTGCAAGTTATCATCCTTACCTTGTTGCCATTCCACCAATTCGAACCAAGCGCTTCCAAACATCCTTTATAATGCGCACAGCGAATGAATGGAACTCACTACCTGCGTCTGTGTTTCCGAACGCATTCAACCCGAATATCTTCAAAGTTAGAGTGAACAGGCTTCTTCTGGGTAAGCTCACTCCATCGTAGACTCTGTCTCTGTCACCTATGACCTAGATTAGAGTCAAGAGCAAACCCATTACAAATAATAATAATAAATCAAATATTCATGGCTTTTCGACCCTTCAAAATAATATTACCTTTAGCACTCAGACAGATAGTGTCATTGACGAAAACTATGTAATTCAATATTACAATAATACAATATTTACCCCGATTTTTGAATTAAGAATTTGAATATTTGTCAAACTTTGAAAAGTATCAAATTAGGATTTGAGACTTCAATTACTCAATTCAGAAACTGGCCCTAAATTAATAAATCTGACTATTTTCTCTAAAGATTTTTTGCTTTTAGTGTCTGACTAATTGTTTAATTGAACTAAAATGTGAGGTTGATCGACCCTCCAAATCCTAATAAAGACGGCCATGTCTTCTTAATTGAAGTGCACTGTAACTTGTCGACAATGATTGATCGAGAACAGAACATGTTCCCAATCTCGGAAGGGCAAGTCACAAGGTCAAATACCTCTCAACAATTTTATTGGTTTATAAATCAAATGGGCTTGTAGATTTATTGGTGTGTTAATCTTAAACTACGTTGACCTTTGCAGAAATTTCTACGCCTACTTCCAAGTATTTTATTAGCATTTGTTTTGGTATGTAAATGCTCAGCAAATTTCAGCTTTCTTGCCCACTTTTCGGTTTATTACTATTATCTATACTTATACTTACTAATATTATAAAGCTGAACAGTTTGTTTGTTTGTTTGTTTGAACGCGCTAATCTACAAACTGGAACTACTGGTTGGAATTGAAAAATTCTTTTTGTGTTGGATAGTCCATTTATCAAGGAAGGTTATAGGCTATATAACATCACGTTACAACCAATAGGAGCTGAGCATAAATGAAAAATGTTGCAAAAACGGGCAAAAATATTCCTCTTTGAGAGCTTTTGTTGCGTGCGCTGCGTAAACGGTTTAAGTTACGCAAATATAATGTATGATGGAATTGTTCTTCTTTAAAAGTTCTAAAAAAAAGTCCGCGACAGCATATGTATATCTTTTAAGATTGACTCACAATAGCAGCTTTTATGTTCTACATTTTAATTAGATCGCCGCCGCCGGTAGAAACAAAAGTTTACAGGTTACTTTCGTATAGTAGTAAGGGTAGGTAGGGTAGGGTAGGGTAGGGTAGGGTAGGTGGGGTAGGGTAGATGGGGTAGGGTAGGGTAGGTACAGTAGAGTAGGTAGGGTAGATAGGGTAGGTGGGTAGGATAGTTATGGGAAATAAAAAAAATAGGGTAGGTAGGTAGGTAGCCCGTTGACGGGAGTGAAGCCGCGGGGGTCAGCTAGTTTGTGATATTTATAATGAGAGTAGGTGGTGGAGTGGTTTATATTCAGTCAAGTGCCTGTGAAAGGCAATTGATATTCTATTTTCAGTATCAAAAGTAGCTCTGTGTTTATGTGAGACTTCTAAAATTGTTACAGGGATTAACAACGAGCTTTTTCCTTCGGGTTTGCTCTTAATGATGATAGAGATGTTAAGATAAGCTGAGCTGCTTCTCAAAGGGCTTGTTCAAAATCGCAGATGACCAAGTATAGTGGAAAGTGGAGAGTCTTTCCCATAATTTACTTTCGTTGCTTATCTCACAGAGACTGTGTATTTAATTATATTAAAAGTGGCACTAGTGGCCTATGCCATAATTAAAGTCATCAATAATTACAGTAATCGTATAATTTTATAAAGAGGTTAATATAATTCTCACTGTATATTGAAAACTAACCCAGCAAAAATGTAACAAAACGCCATTCTTTTAAGTTTTGTGTTACTGTAACAGTTTTATCAGTAGTGAAATTCAACATTTTGTGTACGTCATGTGCTTACAATTGACTCAACAGAATACAGTCCCGTCCCCACACTCTAATTTTGCGTATCTATGACAGTTACACTATTGTCAAAACATCAAGGATTCTTATCAAATATAGTCATTGATGTCAAGTTTAAACACGAGTAAAATGTCCTTCCGTTTATTCTCGTATCTACATTCAGTACAGGGTGATTTTTGATTCGTTTGGTAGTATGAACATTATCAAGTTTCACCCGGAAATCGAGAAAAAATTCAGTTGTTTCCTATATTTTGGAAACTGGTGCGATCATGATTGACATGAACGATGTTATAAAATTTGTTTAAAAAAAAACTGCTGTTAGATTTTTTTAACAAGCTGATTATTTATTGTCTTAATACAGGTTTATAAGGTATTACAAATAAAGATACACCGTATTATATCCTAATGAGCTGCTCAAATACTTAGAAATCTCTTTCTATAATAGTTATTTATGCTACAAGTGCGGCAAGTAGGTGATTGCCGATGAGTGGATAAATCGACACGAGTCGGAAATCATCTTACGCACGTTTATCATACAACATTTTAGTATGCATTGTGAGAGGTAATAAACAAATATATCTGAACCAAGCAAGAAATTAATAAAATGGCACTTATTCAAGGGCGCTCAGCATAGCCACAGATTAACTAATAGTTCATAGTTCCTCGGGCATATCTACTGCGCATGTGCAAATAGCTGTCACGTCAAGGCACGAGCAAAATATTAATTCTGCCAAACATATTTAATGAATATTTAAAATTAATTTATTGATCAAAATCTAAAACTAGAGTAATTAAAAACGCCTTAAATGAAGTATCAGTTTTGTTTTACCTTTTATATGAATGATTTATTATATGTATTGATTAAAACTTTTCTCAAATAGTAAAAACTCTATGCGGCGGGCTGACGTTGGAGTTTAAAAATAAAAAAGTACAGGAAAGTAAAAAGCACTGGTAAAAAAGTGACACTTTCCGCACAGTTTGGCTGCTTGGAAAACGATCTATTCGAGGACATGCATTGTAATAGTTATTTATGCTACAAGTGCGGGAAGTATGTGATTTCCGATGAGTGGTATTTTTATTCACGAGCGAGCGAAGCGAGTGAGTGGATAAATCGACACGAGTCGGAAATCATCTTACGCACGTGTATCATACAACATTTTACTATGCATTATGCGAGGAAATAAAAAAATATATCTGAACCAAGCAAGACAATTAATAAAATGGCGCTTATTCAAGGGCGCTCAGCATATCCACAGATTAACTAATAAAAGCTGTCACGTCGTAACGCAAAAAGGCACGAGCAAAATATTCATTCTGCCAAACTTATTTAATGAATACTTATTCAAAATTAATTTATTAATCAAAATCTATATCTAGAGTAATAAAAACGCCTTAAATGAAGTATTAGTTTTGTTTTACCTTTTATATGAATGATAATATGTACTTAACTAATTTTTAAAACTTTTCTCAAATAATAAAAACTCTATGCGGCGGGCTGACGTTGGAGTTAAAAATTAAAAAAGTACAGGAAAGTAAAAAGCACTAGTAAAAAAAAGTGACACTTTCCGCACTGTTTGGCTGCTTGGAAAACGCTCTTTTCGAGGACATGCATTGTAAAAGTATTATTCATGTTTTGGAATTCAGGATAAAGTAAAAATTGTTTACATTTCTAAGACGTACGATGTGAGTATATTTTACGCTCCGAAAGATAACCAATGATAAAAAGTCACCCTATACATAACTTGAATTGAAGTTCACTTATATTATAGGTCTTTTCTATGTGGGTCACACAGTCTGTTGACATGCCTTTATAGCAAACTATAGCTGCACATGTCTTAAGTCGAGTTTCACACCAAACAAAGAAAATCTAGGTTCTTGCGAGTGACAATACACTCGAATGTCTTGTCAGGTGAGTGAAACTGAGGCCTTGATCATGAGCGGAGAGTTTTACAAAACTTAGAAAAATGCCTAGTTCGTTTGAGATATGAGCCCTTTTGGCTTCGCACAGGTTTTTTATATTGGCTTCATCAAGTCTTTTTTATACTAGGTTGGTTGTGTGTCATGTACTTGTAAATAATTATTTTTTTTATCTCTTTCACAAAGAAATTCCACTAAAATACAGTTTTAATTTAAAAAAATTCTATTATTTCTTATTGTGAAAGTACTGGAAATGACTATTTATGTCATTTGCATTTTTGAAAACTACTCATCATCATCATCATGTCAGCCGAAAGACGTCCACGACCGACCTAAATATCGATAGGTTACGGAGATATTCCGTCCGTGTAATGCAAACATCATCATTTTATCAGCCGGAAGACGTCCACTACTGGACATAGGCCTCCCCCAAGCGTCGCCACATTGATCAGTCCCGTGGGTCGAGACGCACCACCTGGTTGGAGGCCTTCCAACGCAACGTGTTCCGGTTCGCGGTCGCCACTCCAGAACCTTTCTGCCCCATCGGTCATCCGTTCTGCGAGCAATGTGCCCTGCCCACTGCCACTTAAGTTTGGCAATTCTTCGGGCTATGTAACCCTGGTTCTCTTCCGGTTCTCTAAATTTCAGATTCGATCACGCAAGGAAACTCCAAGCATAGCCCTCTCCATTGCACTTTGGGTGACTGTAAGCTTTCTGTGAGCGACCACGTCGCAGAGCCATATGTCATCACTGGCAACACGCACTGGTCATACAGTTTCGTCTTGAGACACCAATACAATAAGCCCCAGTGCTGTAGCACATCAGGGACGTTCGCTGAAAATCGTGTGGACTGATTTTACGCAGTCATGCGGAATCGGGGTCCATCCTTGATACGTAGGGTTTTCGTTGTAGAGACACAACGAAAACCCTAAACAAAGTTTATAAGTAAATTGTTGCTAACACTGACTTCCGTTACTTGTAAATAAATAATTTATTATTCTTATGTGTTATACCTGTAATGATACAGGACGGACAGGTCTTTAATTTGGTCAATGCTTGATCTACTGCTAATGATTTGATAATAAAACTACTGTTTTCTACTGCGCGACACTGATTAATGCCTTTATTTAGTACTTTAACAAACATAAATATGCAAATTAAATGTCTTTGAAAGATTTTTTGTACAGTTGCTCCTCAAAATGAGGACGAATCATGAAATGATTATTTTGCCTACCTTTCAAAATCATGTTAAACCGAAGCAATTAAATTAAACACAGACTCAGATTTTTCCAGTGGCTTCGCCCGCGTAAATTACTACATAAATAAAGTAAAAAAAAAACTATGAAATTAAGGAACTGCCAAACATGTCTACTTACACATTTATATCAAACTAGCTTCTGACCGCAGCTTCGCCCGCGTAGAAGGTGTTTTATCATCTCAAGGGAATACAAACTATCCTATGTTCTTCCCAGGGTATCAAACTATCACCATGCCAAATTTCACCTGAATCAGTTCAGTAGATCCAGAGATTATCCCCCACAACCTCACAAACTTTACCTCTTTATAATATTTTAGTATAGACTAGCTGTGCCCGCGGCTTCGCTCCCGTCATCTGCCTGCCAACCCTGCCCTACTTACCTTCCTGCCTACCCTACATACCTACTTATCAATTTTTTTAGAATCTTAACACCGCCATTCAGAAATGACTTCAACTGCACAATGCCATCTATCGAATATCGAGTTCAACTGTCCGAGTAACTAAATTGCGTGTGCTGTGATAATTTTACTTCTTGAACACTTAAAATTCATCTAACTTTTGATAGAGTGAACCTATTGCGATGAAACAAAAACTAAGTAATTCTTCATGTTACGCACAATTTTTATGTGTAAAAGTTATCTACATTGGTTTCGTACATTTCACGTGATGCGTGCACAAATAAACAGACAAAAATTCCAAAAATGCTGGGAATGGGTTCTGTTGGTTATCCTTTAACACCCTGGCTATATTTTTTGGTAATTTTTACGATGTACAAAAAATATTTTTCTACAGATTTATTATATGTATTGATATTGATGATGATTGATGATGATATGTTTTACCACTTTTTTTAATATATTTTTTCAAGCTTTTTAACTTACCGTGCATTGTCAAATATTTAATCTTAATCGATTGAAGATAACTGCTTTAAAATTCAGTTGCAAGATTTGTCCCAAACATACATACTGTAGCGTGATCGCTACAAGACGCTTTGCTTTAGCCTTTTTTTTAATTTGTCAAAGCAGGCTAGTTATAATTTTTCAAATTTTCATATTTCGTTTGTCAAGAAAACAGAAGACGATTTTTTTTCTAGGACTGTCACAAAGAATTTTGATAGAAAGGTTTGGCTCTGTTATCCACTACTAAATTTTTTATTGGTATTTTTTTTAAAGTAACTGTTTAATAGTTTGTTTTAAATTGCCAGCGACAATATGACCATAGCTATGTCCATTCTTGTACGGAAATGGCAGGAAACCATTCCTTGTCGTTAGGCCAAGGGTACGTGATATTCGGGTCCACGGGCGCGCCGGAGCTTGCGGACCGCATGTTTCTGTAATTGAGCTCTGTCAGAGACATAACTATCGTTTCGCTACCAGGACATGCCTCATAGTTGCCGTTCGACAGATTGAAGAATAGGGCAGTCCAGCCAAAACAATGATGACAAGCTTATCATAAATATAACCATGTCGCTGACAAGTGTTTATGCATCATGAATCAAAACTGATATCAGTTGAGCCGACTTTCGGCTCTTTACCCCGGGACAGAACGAACTACCTCAGGAGTACCTGCAGTCTTCGGGGTTCCGAACATCTTTCAACGGGTTCCGTACATATTCTATTAAAGAAATCGTGAATGGTTGAAGAGGTTCTACGGAAGACGGTTTGGTTCATCCAATAACAATTGTCTGCTTTCATATTTCTTTGAAATTTTTGTTTATATTTATGTAGCTTACATTTTAAGTTAGCGTACTTAAAAACTTTTATTACCTTACTTGTGTCAAGTTACGGTATCGTACTTTAATTTAATGCTTAAGCCATCATTGGACTGGTTGCAACTGTGTCTGAAGATTAGGCACGTGATTTCCGCTTTATTCTTTTATGCCTTGCCATAATTTCACTCATATGTTTATTTTACTAAATACTAAAAATAATTTAAACGATATTGACTATTGCGTCATTCCTTTTTTTAAAATAGTGTTTTGCTTTTTCACAATTTTTATGTTTTCGGTGTTTGTGTATTTAATTCAAAATTATACGTTATCGTTGCGTTAAAAAAGTTTTATTTATTTTTATTTAATAACGCTACAAATGGCGCCCGAACTAAAGTAAGTTTTAATATTCATGTTACTACTGAAGTATATATTCTTTTTTCATTGTTGTGTGTGTGGTGCTCTTCGAGCAATTTTTAATTTTATCTAGTTTCAGAACCTGGAAATTTTCTTAATGTTGAATTGGATTCTGTGGAGTATAGCACTATTTCTACTTTTACCCCTTGATCGGATGAGGCGTCAGGCAAAATACGTTTTCTTTTGCTTGTGATGTATTTATCTTATATTCTGAATTATAACTTTGTAAGTCAATATAGAACCTTATTAATATGAAATAACTTTTATTTCTGTTGTGCAGGACGTAGCGTGTTCATTGGCCCCGAGAAAAGAAGGGCGTAAACCTTCTGGCCATTGCCGCTGAACGCCCCATCCACATCAACGAAAACAAAGGTTCTTGGATGCCTAGCTGCAGCAGTGACGTAGGGTTGCAAATCGACTCTAACGATTCAACGATGTGTTGGCTGTACTTGAGTTATTTCCAGATTCCGGGTTGCCTACTTCTGGATCAGCACTCCTGGTGTCCAGGTTCCGAGGTTCAGCTCGACAGGATCGAAAAGGGATGTCTTCATAAGGGTTGAAGTCGATGAATTAAATGAAACACTAAGTTATTCAGTACACGGCACGATTCTAGGGCTCTCAACAATTTCTGAGACTTGATTCTATATAAGAATTACTTCTTATTTACTAAGACAAGTACAAGCGACTAGCTTTGGATGACTACAAATTCTATTTTGGGCCCGGGGGTTCTTTATACCCTCGCATCGTGCCATTATTGAGAGCCCCGCAAATTCTCGCCGAAAATAATTTTTATTTATGTAAAAAACCCTTATACATATTTGGTAAATAGGGTTACCGCACCCCTTCCATGGTGCTATCAATAGCTGGATTCCTTCGTACTGTAACACAGTAACGCCCCCTATCTATGTATCTAATCAATATACCTAATTTCCAGGTATTGATAGCTTCCCTAGACTATTTCCATGAAATGAAAGGACAATTCCCTTTATTTCCCAGTTAAAACCTTAATAGCTTTTAACCTAGTCTAAGGATATCTATAGGTTGGGTTGACCTGCTGGTGCCAATAGCAGGCTGTCTGTTGACGTCTAGAAAAAGCTTATTTTCGGGAATCTTCTATGGGATATCATCCCTTATGTAATGAATCTATAAATTCCTAAGTCATTTCACCGACTTTAGGACTTCCTACTTAGGCTAACCAGACAATCACCGCCTATTATGGGGATTCTGGTAGCCAATAGACCACACTTTACATTTCTAGTGTTTATGTAAGTCTATCTAGGTCATATGCACATAAGGTGCCTTGATATGTACAAATTTGATAGCTGGTCACTTTCTTTGCGCCCAGCTATCAGAGAAATTAGATATAAAAACACTAATAAGATTGGGACAACACGATGGTGCGTTTAACGGGCCATCGGGAGGTCCCCAAAAATTCCTTATTTTCGGAATTCCCAGGGGTGTATAGTCCCGGGGAGTGCCAAAAACTGACTAAAAATTACATTTCCAGAAACCTATTTTCTGGAATTGTACTTAAACTACTTGAGCGATTTTCGCTCCAAAGTGATGGCTTGGTAGCTAGTCCAGCAAGCCATCCGAAAGTACTTACACCATGAGTACATCTATTCCCTTCATGGAGTTATTCCACCTGAAGGGTCTACAACTTTCAACGTTTTACGTTGTTTACATTTTTCACGACTGCTTATCTCGTTGACTATCCAAGCGATTCTTCCCATCTAGAAACCGCCTGGAAGCCCTTTTAGCAGGCTTTCCAATGGTAGTACTTTTACCAGTACACCTATATGTTTCTAGGTACTTAGGGCACCTAAAACCGTAAGCGATTGCCAAAAACCAGATAAACAGCAGTTTTTCTATTATATACTGACTTGATATCTCAAGTAAATGGGCTTTATATAAAAGACTACGCTAACTATGAGGTGTATATAGGCTTCCTGTCCCGGTCTAGGTCCCCCATATACCCTAAAATGACCTAAAACCATATATTTGGTGTTTGAGATATCAAGTCAATATTCCTATTTACATAGCAGAAACTATGTGGTCTTCACATAGTTTCATCATTATGTACTGATTTCATGTCCAGTACATAGGATAAGCCCTTAAAAACATGATTTTAATTACTATAATATTTTCAAAAACCACCAAAACTATAAATAACGTGTGGTTCCCTCTCACGGTTCATTCGGAACTAATCCGTCGCCGAGCACAGACGTATCGTATGACAGAAATTTATGTTTTTTACTATGATAACTCTTATCAGTATGCTTTCTAATGATTTTACTCTGTTAAGGGTGAACTATTGAACCCTATAACATACTGACAAACACTAAAAACATTATACTACTATCTCAAAAAATGTAGGTAAAATTTTAGTATAAATATAAACGCGCCTCTAAAATTCATTTTAGTATCAGGTGGCGCGCCGTGGTAAGCAGACATGTCTACACATACAAACTTCAATTTCTATGAACCATTTAGTATGGTTGATGACGCTTCGTCGCGAACATATCTCCCGCCGTGCAGTGCTGTGTCGACTCGAAGTGTTGTCGGCGCGGCGCTGCATTCCTTCGGTGAGCGACGGACGGCATTTCTCGGCTGCCGGCCAGGCCCACCGAGAGGACGGTCGCCGCTCCGGCATCTCTGGTTACTGGGGCAGTGGGACGAGTTTCTTCACCGGACGCTTCAAGGTACCGCCAAGCGTGCGTACCTCAGCGGTCCGGATTTCTCCGTCGATTCCTGGATACACGGCCACAATGCGGCCTCGCGGCCACGTATTGCGGGGCAGCTGGCCGTCGGCTATCAGGACAGGGTCACCCACTTTAAATCTGGGCCCACTACTATGTGGCTCCCGCCGGTTTTGGAGCTCCGGCAGGTACTCTCTGACCCAGCGACTCCAGAACATATCAGCGAGGATCTGTGATCGTCGCCATATTTTCCTGCTGTCTATATCTTGCTCGGTGAACGTGCCAGGTGTAGGTAGTCTGGCTGACCCACCGAGCAAGAGGTGATTCGGTGTGATGGATTCATCATCATCACCATCTACCGACACGTGTGTCAATGGTCGGCTATTTACAATGTACTCTGCCTCACAAATCAGTGTGGACAACACCTCTTCGGTGGGGTGTTTTTCTGTAAGTACATTGTATAGTGTGTTTTTTACACAACGAACTAGGCGCTCCCAGGCGCCTCCCATGAATGGCGCTGATGGCGTTATGAAGCGCCATACGATGCCTCTACGACTTGCCTCTGTTTTGAAGGCGTCTCGCAGCTCTCTGTCGGCGCCGTGCATGTTGGTGCCATTGTCTGAGTGTATCTCAGCTGGGCATCCTCTGCGTGCGGCGAATCGGCGCAGCGCCAATATGGCGGAGTCTGCGCTAAGGCTGGCGGCGATTTCAAGGTGCACCGCCCTTGATGTGAGACACGTAAATAGTGCTACGTATCTCTTCTGATGCTGCCGACCGACGGTGACGGATAGCGGGCCGAAATAGTCGAGCCCGGTATATGTAAACGGCCTCTTATGGTGAGCGAGGCGCGTTTTCGGATGGTCGCCGGTCGCAGGTACTGGTGGCTGTGCCTTGCGTATACGGCAATGCAGGCATCTTGCTATCACCTTCTTCGCTGTTGGTCGCATCTTCACGACCCAGTAGTGCTGCCGTACCTCATTAATTGTGAGTTCGGTGCCACTATGTTGTAGACTGCGATGTGTCCAGTCTATGTACAACTGCGTTATGTGATGGTCGCCATGTAATATAGGCGGGCGCATCACTTCTTCAGCTACCTCTTGCGTAGCTGCTATGCGACTTCTTAGTCGCAGCACGCCGTCGACGACCTGAATTTGTAAAGGTCGCAGCGAGCTATTTTTATTTATTTCTTCAACATTCGCTAACTCTGAAGCGAACGATTGTTGTTGTGCGACCTGGACAAGTATTTTCTCAGCTTCTTGGAGAAATTCTGCTTCTATGATTTGTCTGTTGACCTGGGTTGGTGCTCTGCATGCCTGCTTCTGCTTCTGTGCAGGTACAGCGGGCTTCTTGCGCCAGTCTGGGTCCTTTTCAGCGTTTTTTCTCGTCCGTTTATAGGACGTTATCTCTGTTCTATTTTTGCAAAGAGATATAAGACGCAGAACTGTGGCGGTCGCACGAAGCAGTCGCTCCCATCTGGAGAATCTGCTTGGCTCTGGAACGGCTTCTATGAAGCTCTTCTTGTCCCCTTCTGTGACAACGAAAGTTTTTTCTTCTCCCGTGTCGTTTGTAGTCGGAGGTTTCTCTGTGGGCCATAATTCGGGCCCAAGAGACAAAAAACTCGGCCCGCAGTACCACTCGTGGTCCGAGTTGAACCGCAGTGGCACGTCACGGGTTGCTGCATCAGCGATGTTCATCTTGGTGGGTATCCATCGCCAATCTTCGACTTTGCTATTGTCTTCAATAGCAGCTATTCGGTGAGCAACGAAAGGTTTGTATACTCTCGCTCCTCTTCTAATCCAGGTCAGTACGGTCTTGCTATCTGACCAATACGTTACTGACGTGGGCTTGCAGTCGTGTTCACTCATCACTGCTGCGGCTACGCGGGTTCCCAATACCGCGGCCTGAAGTTCGAGTCTCGGTATCGAAAGCAGTTTCAGTGGGGCCACCCGCGCTTTCGCCATAACAAGGCTTATTAAGTGCTTGCCTTCCACGGTCGTGGCCCGCCAGTATATAGCGGTAGCATATGCCATCTCGCTTGCATCAGTGAACACATGCACCTGCATTTCTATAGCGTCGCTATATCCAGGATAGCATCTTGGTACGCTAACGTTTTTTAGTTGGCGTAAATGTTGTACCCAAATTTTCCATTGTAATGCTAGGTCAACATCTAGCCTCTGATCCCAGTCGACGCCTCGCCTCCATGCTTCTTGCAATATTTGCTTCGCCTTGATGGTTACTGGCGAGGCGAGTCCGAGTGGGTCGTATAGCGACGCTACTATTCTGAGCGCCTCTCGCTTGGTGGGCGCCTCTCGGTCCAAGATACCCTCAGGCAGACGCGCGAGTGTGAGGTTGAAACCCAGCGTGTCTTCGCCTGGCCTCCATATGAGGCCGAGTATCTTTTCCGACGTATCTATATCTCCAATGGATACCATCTCAGTTTGTATATGCGATGGGTCCATTTTTTCTAGGAGCTGCGAGCTATTTGAAACCCATTTCTTGAGTTCAAACCTCGCCTGTAGGTGTATTTTTCGCACCATACTAGCGACTTCTGCCGCCTTCTCGATAGTTCTATAACTATCTAGGTAGTCATCCATATAATGACTACGTAGTATAGCATCCACAGCTTCAGGGTGCTTCTCTATATATTTGTTTGCGTTCCAGTTCTTTGCAAAAATTGCTGTGCAAGGCGAACTGGCTGCGCCGAAAATGATGGACGTCATTCTATATTCTTCTGGCGCTCCTTCTCTGCGGTTTCCCCTCCACAGGTAGCGAAGCGCGTCTCGGTCTTGGCTCCGCACCTTCACTTGCATGAACATCTCCGCTATGTCACCGGTTATTGCGACGCAGTGGCGGCGAAACCGCATCATTACGCCTGGCAGCGACTGTAATAGGTCGGGCCCAGTTAACAGGAAGTCATTCAGTGACATTCCTCTCGATTTGGCGGCAGCGTCATGTACGATGCGAAGTTTGTCTGGCTTCATTGGGTTGAAGACATCGAAGTGTGGGAGGTACCAAGTTTTGCCCGGCGTGCTAATTGCGGGTGCCCTTTCAGCGTACCCTTTCGCAATTAGCGAGTCCATCTGGTCTGAGTATCTTCTTAGAAGTTCCTGGTTCTTGTCCAGCTTCTTTTCTGTTGAGACGAGCCTCTTCAGAGCTGTCTCAAAGCTATCTGGCATCTCAGCATGCTCATTACGCCAAAGCATGGCGGTTTCGATGTGTCCATTCTCTAATTGGACAGTTGATCGATTCAAAATGTCCTCTGCCCTTCTTGCTGGGTCAGAGGCGGGTCGCTGTGGGTTTATGCACAACGATTCTATGGCGAAATGTTCGCGCAACTGATGATCCAAATTGTCATCAGTTGTTATTCTATTGACATGATGTACTTGTTGTCGTAGTAAACTACTGTGCGCGCCATGTAGTGTCCAACCCATCGCTGTAAGTGACGCAATTGGTTGGTGTCTTGGACCTCTGCGAATCTCGCTGGCCAATAACAAATGCCAGTTGTCTTGGCCGACGAGTATTTTTGGCACGCCATTGTTGTACATCAACTCTTTTCTCAAGTCGGTTAAATGCTTGCAGCGTGCGACAACCCTATCGCTCACTGTTTGTTTTGCCAAGCTGAGTTTAGGTATAGTACGTGCTTTAAATTGTACCCTTCTCTCTTGCGGGCTAACCAGCGTCACCTTGACTCTTCTTGAGCATGGGGTGGTGAGCATGGTGTTGCCTATCGCACCGATCTTGAGCGGGTCCACAGGGCCCTCTGCCCCGACTTGCCTCGCGATGTCTTCATCCATCAGCGAAACGGTGGACCCATCGTCTAGGAGAGCGTATGTTGCTACCTCTCCCGCCGGTCCGATTACCCGGACCGGCACTATCTTGAGGTACGCCTGGCTCGATGGTGACCCGAAACTGGCCACCGTTTCCTGAGGATCCTTGCGGGATTCAGGAACATCGGGCTTCTTGTTGGCTTCCCTCTGCTGTTGCTTCTTCCTATGAAGAAGCCGATGGTGCGTATCTCTGCACCCGTCTTGGCCACACTGTTTTCTCTTACAAGTGTGGTTGCCTCGTCGATGTTGAAGGCAGCGATAACATAGATTGTGTTTTTTCGCTAGCTCCCATCTTTTCTCGACAGCTACGCCCCTGAATTGTGCACATCCAGTGGCGTAGTGATGTCCCACGTCGCAAACACGGCATTTTCCTACCGGTTGGTCCGTAGCTATATGCGTCCTTTGTGTGACGCGTCTGTTGGTGTTCGCCTCGGCCGAAGCGATGCCTTCGGGTGGGGCGAATGGACTACAGAAGTGTGCCTGTTCAGATATAAAATTACTGAACAATGAAATATCTGGCACCGATTGGTACTTCTCCGAATATGATCGGTACCATTGTGCTCGTAGCGAATTGGGTAACTTCTCTGTTAACAATCGCATAAGCTCCGCGTTCATAAGGTAATGACCCTTTTTTAACGCGCGGAGCGTGACTACAGCACCTCTTACGCGACTTGCAAACGCGCAGATGTCTCTTGGTGACTCACTGCAGCGCGGCAGTCCGCGTAATCTATCTGTTTCAGCTTGCGCTATGGAGTCTGGACGGCCGAACTGCAGCTCGAGTTCCTTCATGATGTCATCGGGCCTGGCATGTCCGATGAGTTCTGAGCTGACGGTTTCCATTGCACGTCCATGTAAGCTTCTCCTCAGCCTCGCTGTATTCTCGATGTCCGTAAAATACGCTCGAGTTGTCTCATATATGGCCCGAAATGATAGCCATTCAGTATGAGAACCATTGAAATTCGGCAATGTCATGACGAATTTCGACGCAGAGGGGTTCGTTTGGTCCCGCTGTTCTATTTTCCTGTCGGCTAGCGACGCTATAGCGGACGTCAACTCCGTCAAGAATGGACGGAGACTATCCCTCTGACCTCCTGTACACTCAGCTGACGCTGCAACTGGAGGCTTTCGCACTTCTTTCTCCTTAGGATGCTGACCTTCTATTTGCGATTTGGTGGCGGCCGCAGTCAGGGGTCTATGCATAGAATTTCTGGTTCCCCCTTCAACGACGTTATCCTCCTTCTCAGGCTGAGGTTCTGGTGCCTCTTCTAGCCATGAACGCACGTACTCGTCATTCGAGTTTCTGTCATCCAGGTATTCAGCTTCGGAACCCTCTTCCTCCGCTCTCTGAAGTGCCAATTGTGCAAGCTCCAACTTAATTTTGAGTAAGTCTTCGCGAGCTTTGTCTATGTTTTTTCGTGACCGAGTCACTCTAGTTGACGGCGGACGGCTATGTTCGATACGGGCGTCACCCCGGGTAGTCATCGGCATCGCTGTACGTCTGTCTTCTTCGGAAATCTTCTCTTTCTGAGAAGGTTTCAATGTTGTGTCTGAAGCTCCTTCTAATCTGGTTACTCTGGTAGAAACCGCTTGATCAGTTTCTATTGGTTGATGCGTCGGAGTGCTTTCAGTTTGAGGCGCTAGATGGCGCTGCTCGTCCGACGGCTCGGTCCCTTCGGTTGTGGAAGGTGAACACGGCGGCAGCTCATGTCTGATGCCAGCTGGCTGATCCAACTCCACGGTCCATGCCTCCGGCGTCTTGCCTTTGGATCTGGTTATCGGCATTGTTGTTGAAATATTTTCTTTTGAAAACTCGAAGTTAGTTTTCAAAGATAAGTCCCAGTTCCGGGCTTCAGCGTTCAAACCGACGATCTCCAGAAGTTAACCTCCACTTCGATTGACTATAATTCAATCTTCAAATAAAAAATCACTAAAAACTTACGGTCAGTGATAAGTCTTCAGGAAACTTCAGGCATTTGCTATACAAGTTTATTTTTCCCATAAACGTGTATGTTCTATTTGATTGACTATAATTCAATCAAATTCTAAATCACCGAAAAGTCAAGGTTACTTTTCGGTGGTGATGCTTCATGAACTGCTTGTCCAAAGCATCAGAGCCGTGCATCAATCTTTCGAGCACGTATCTTGCTTGATTGAAGAAAATTCAATCTTCAAATAAATCACCGAAACGTCAAAGTTATTTTCAGTGATAGTGCTTCAGGAACCGCTTAGTCAGTACATCCGAAACGTATCTAAGTCTTCAGAGTACGTTTCTTCCATTCACTGACGAAAATTCAGTCTTCAAAATTTTCCTGAAAACATAGGGGTTGTTTTCAGTCATAAGGCTTCAGGAATTATTCTTCAATCATCAAGGATGCACATCAGCCTTCTAAACGCACGTCTTGTATTTTTCTGACGGGCGCTCGTTTTTTAAACAAATCGCTAAAAACATAAGGGTAGTTTTCAGCGATAAGTCTTCAGGAACCATTCTTCCGCGTCAAAGACGTAATCCAATCTTCTGAACGAGTATTCTTGGTTGAATAAACAAGCGTTCAGTTCTAGAACAAATCACTGATAACATAGGGTAGTTTTCAGCGATAAGTCTTCAGGAACTATTCTTGGGGCTTCAAGGATGCGCATCTGTCTTCATACAGCATTTTGCGGCTCACAGAAAATTTCTTCTATTTTCTTACAATTATTGAAAAAATAGGGTATTTTCAATAACTGTCTCCAGAATTTTACCTCTTGGATCCAGCGGCAAATAGGGCACGTAGGACTTGTTCCCTGCAGTGCACGTCGATTTTTGGTTTATTTGTGAAATTAATTTCTCCAAAATTCGAAAAATTAATTCCACCACTGTTTCTTCCTGACGTCCTGGGGCGCTCCAGACTTCGAATTTCGGCTCGAACGGGTCAACGTTGTGTTGCACGTAGCCGACTTAATATGCAGGCACCCAGTTGTTTTTTCTGGATCTGCTGTTCCCGACGTCCTGGGGCTCTCCAGGCTCCAAAATTCGGCTCGATAGGACCGTTAAATGTGTCCGTCGTCGAATTTTGCCGGGACGCCAGGCTCCAAAATCTGGCTCGCAAGGACCATTAAATGTGCAGGACGTAGCGTGTTCATTGGCCCCGAGAAAAGAAGGGCGTAAACCTTCTGGCCATTGCCGCTGAACGCCCCATCCACATCAACGAAAACAAAGGTTCTTGGATGCCTAGCTGCAGCAGTGACGTAGGGTTGCAAATCGACTCTAACGATTCAACGATGTGTTGGCTGTACTTGAGTTATTTCCAGATTCCGGGTTGCCTACTTCTGGATCAGCACTCCTGGTGTCCAGGTTCCGAGGTTCAGCTCGACAGGATCGAAAAGGGATGTCTTCATAAGGGTTGAAGTCGATGAATTAAATGAAACACTAAGTTATTCAGTACACGGCACGATTCTAGGGCTCTCAACAATTTCTGAGACTTGATTCTATATAAGAATTACTTCTTATTTACTAAGACAAGTACAAGCGACTAGCTTTGGATGACTACAAATTCTATTTTGGGCCCGGGGGTTCTTTATACCCTCGCATCGTGCCATTATTGAGAGCCCCGCAAATTCTCGCCGAAAATAATTTTTATTTATGTAAAAAACCCTTATACATATTTGGTAAATAGGGTTACCGCACCCCTTCCATGGTGCTATCAATAGCTGGATTCCTTCGTACTGTAACACAGTAACGCCCCCTATCTATGTATCTAATCAATATACCTAATTTCCAGGTATTGATAGCTTCCCTAGACTATTTCCATGAAATGAAAGGACAATTCCCTTTATTTCCCAGTTAAAACCTTAATAGCTTTTAACCTAGTCTAAGGATATCTATAGGTTGGGTTGACCTGCTGGTGCCAATAGCAGGCTGTCTGTTGACGTCTAGAAAAAGCTTATTTTCGGGAATCTTCTATGGGATATCATCCCTTATGTAATGAATCTATAAATTCCTAAGTCATTTCACCGACTTTAGGACTTCCTACTTAGGCTAACCAGACAATCACCGCCTATTATGGGGATTCTGGTAGCCAATAGACCACACTTTACATTTCTAGTGTTTATGTAAGTCTATCTAGGTCATATGCACATAAGGTGCCTTGATATGTACAAATTTGATAGCTGGTCACTTTCTTTGCGCCCAGCTATCAGAGAAATTAGATATAAAAACACTAATAAGATTGGGACAACACGATGGTGCGTTTAACGGGCCATCGGGAGGTCCCCAAAAATTCCTTATTTTCGGAATTCCCAGGGGTGTATAGTCCCGGGGAGTGCCAAAAACTGACTAAAAATTACATTTCCAGAAACCTATTTTCTGGAATTGTACTTAAACTACTTGAGCGATTTTCGCTCCAAAGTGATGGCTTGGTAGCTAGTCCAGCAAGCCATCCGAAAGTACTTACACCATGAGTACATCTATTCCCTTCATGGAGTTATTCCACCTGAAGGGTCTACAACTTTCAACGTTTTACGTTGTTTACATTTTTCACGACTGCTTATCTCGTTGACTATCCAAGCGATTCTTCCCATCTAGAAACCGCCTGGAAGCCCTTTTAGCAGGCTTTCCAATGGTAGTACTTTTACCAGTACACCTATATGTTTCTAGGTACTTAGGGCACCTAAAACCGTAAGCGATTGCCAAAAACCAGATAAACAGCAGTTTTTCTATTATATACTGACTTGATATCTCAAGTAAATGGGCTTTATATAAAAGACTACGCTAACTATGAGGTGTATATAGGCTTCCTGTCCCGGTCTAGGTCCCCCATATACCCTAAAATGACCTAAAACCATATATTTGGTGTTTGAGATATCAAGTCAATATTCCTATTTACATAGCAGAAACTATGTGGTCTTCACATAGTTTCATCATTATGTACTGATTTCATGTCCAGTACATAGGATAAGCCCTTAAAAACATGATTTTAATTACTATAATATTTTCAAAAACCACCAAAACTATAAATAACGTGTGGTTCCCTCTCACGGTTCATTCGGAACTAATCCGTCGCCGAGCACAGACGTATCGTATGACAGAAATTTATGTTTTTTACTATGATAACTCTTATCAGTATGCTTTCTAATGATTTTACTCTGTTAAGGGTGAACTATTGAACCCTATAACATACTGACAAACACTAAAAACATTATACTACTATCTCAAAAAATGTAGGTAAAATTTTAGTATAAATATAAACGCGCCTCTAAAATTCATTTTAGTATCAGGTGGCGCGCCGTGGTAAGCAGACATGTCTACACATACAAACTTCAATTTCTATGAACCATTTAGTATGGTTGATGACGCTTCGTCGCGAACATCTGTCCTCAAATACATATTTTTACATAACCCTGAGTTTTATTTAATTCCCTTAGCTAGCAGTAGATACAACCCGTAGTGAATGCTTGGAAGTATGAACGTTTAGGCTTCGAGTATAAAGGTAAGCTTGGATTACAAGGTTGTTTGCTAGTTATCTATTTATTAATTTTTTTTTTGATTCTTAGCCCAGCTATAGCGTTTTCCTCGTCTTACTCTCCATACTCGTTCCTTGTTCACAACATTCGATGTTTAACACTTTCCAACTTTGGGTAACATACTCGTGTGATGTGGAAGGCGTGTGTCATCACGTGTTATTGGCCAGACTCTAAGCATTTATTTTTAGCTGAAAGTTGGGTTCATCACGCGTTGAACTTGTTCTTCCCTGCCGAGGCTTGTGTGAAATTTGCAGTCGATCTATCTATGGCTTTTCTCAGAAACCTATAACATTTTTTGCCTTTAATCTATACATTGTTATTACATGTCTTTCCCTGCTTATCCCATAGTCATTTTAGTCGTTAACATTTGATATTACAGTGGTCAATATAAAGTTTGTTGAATCTTAAACTCAAATCTCTCTCCCATATTTCTCTCCTTTACAAGTTGCCTTATAATTTCAAAATGGTTATTTTGATTCACCAGAATCCTTTCGAAATATTAGTTTTACTCTTAATGCTATGCATTGTTACCATTTTTTGCCAGTTTATTTACATAATTTAATGTTAATTTTTCAAATTACGTAAATTGTCAGCCTTCTCTATTTCAAACAATCAACTCGTTGCTATGCAACCGACTGATATTTTCACCGCAGTTGACGACGACAGTTGTTGGTGACGTTTATTTTGAAATCTTTGTTCCCTCTAGTGATGTACCGGTGTCGATAAAATCTCTTATCGATATTAAATAATGAGATGTACACGTGTCGATAAAATCTTTTATCGATATATTTTTCAAATATTTTTTTTTTCGAAATATCTGTTACACTGCCTGTAGTGATGTTCTTTTTAGCCTGCATGATTTTAATCAATAAGATTTTCTTACCTAGCCTATTATCGATAATCTAGTATTTAGGCCTTACATATGACTTATTTTTTTTTACTTTAGTTTAGTCTCTTTATTTTGTCTCAACCTTTCTCTTTTGCCTTTGTATCTTATTAGGTAATTTTAAGGTATCTGTTAGGCTATAGCGATTAATTTAGTTGAGTATAGTGGACGTTTCCTAAGCTCGCATCGATAAGGGGTAGGTCTGGCACGTTTCGAATTTACTCATTATTTTATGCACTTAGTGTATTGTTCCTTAGGTTAGGTAGGTTGTTTCTTTAGTCTTTGCTATCTAACTTGTTTGATCTTTGACTCAGGTCACATGTTTGTGCTGGAGTCTTATATTTTTGTCCTGGACGTGTTGTTGATTTGGGGACTTATCTTTGAACTCGATTTCCATCTTGTTGGACCTTTGGCTCAAGTTGTATCTTTGAACTTGAGTTTTGTTTTGGTATTTCCTTTGACTCCTGTTCCATAGCCTGAACTGGCGTCCCATGTTTTATATATAGGTTGTAAGTTTTTACTCTGATCCTACGTCGTTTTTTTTTTGACTGAGGATATTTTTTTTCTGACCGGTGTCGAATTTCAGGCCAAGGTTTTTCTTTGTCCGAAGCTGTTATTTCTGACCGAAGACGCTTTTTAACTGGAAGCAACAGTTAAAATTTATTTAGTTTGTCTACTAGGGTCTAGGATATTTTCTTGGTTTTGAGTTAGGCTAGGTAATTTCATCTAATTTTATCCTCTTGATTATCACAGTTAGGGTTGTCAAACCTTTCTAGGGTTGGCAATCAATTATTTTTTTTTTGCTGGAAAGAGGGTATTGTAGCGTGATCGCTACAAGACGCTTTGCTTTAGCCTTTTTTTTAATTTGTCAAAGCAGGCTAGTTATAATTTTTCAAATTTTCATATTTCGTTTGTCAAGAAAACAGAAGACGATTTTTTTTCTAGGACTGTCACAAAGAATTTTGATAGAAAGGTTTGGCTCTGTTATCCACTACTAAATTTTTTATTGGTATTTTTTTTAAAGTAACTGTTTAATAGTTTGTTTTAAATTGCCAGCGACAATATGACCATAGCTATGTCCATTCTTGTACGGAAATGGCAGGAAACCATTCCTTGTCGTTAGGCCAAGGGTACGTGATATTCGGGTCCACGGGCGCGCCGGAGCTTGCGGACCGCATGTTTCTGTAATTGAGCTCTGTCAGAGACATAACTATCGTTTCGCTACCAGGACATGCCTCATAGTTGCCGTTCGACAGATTGAAGAATAGGGCAGTCCAGCCAAAACAATGATGACAAGCTTATCATAAATATAACCATGTCGCTGACAAGTGTTTATGCATCATGAATCAAAACTGATATCAGTTGAGCCGACTTTCGGCTCTTTACCCCGGGACAGAACGAACTACCTCAGGAGTACCTGCAGTCTTCGGGGTTCCGAACATCTTTCAACGGGTTCCGTACATATTCTATTAAAGAAATCGTGAATGGTTGAAGAGGTTCTACGGAAGACGGTTTGGTTCATCCAATAACAATTGTCTGCTTTCATATTTCTTTGAAATTTTTGTTTATATTTATGTAGCTTACATTTTAAGTTAGCGTACTTAAAAACTTTTATTACCTTACTTGTGTCAAGTTACGGTATCGTACTTTAATTTAATGCTTAAGCCATCACTGGACTGGTTGCAACTGTGTCTGAAGATTAGGCACGTGATTTCCGCTTTATTCTTTTATGCCTTGCCATAATTTCACTCATATGTTTATTTTACTAAATACTAAAAATAATTTAAACGATATTGACTATTGCGTCATTCCTTTTTTAAAATAGTGTTTTGCTTTTTCACAATTTTTATGTTTTCGGTGTTTGTGTATTTAATTCAAAATTATACGTTATCGTTGCGTTAAAAAAGTTTTATTTATTTTTATTTAATAACGCTACAATACGTACATTGCAAGTTAAGAAAAAGCTTGTAAAACTACTGACCTGTATTTAAAATTATTACTAGTATTTTTTATTAATTATGTATTGAATTGTGACTATGTAGTTATTGTGGGCAATGTTATGCTTATAAGTGCTATGTACGCCGTTCTTGTCATGGGCATTGGTTCTGTTTGTCAATTTTTCTGTCAATGTGAAATGCATGTGATGTGGCTGTGCTATTTAAATAAATAAATAAATAAAAACTAAAGCTTAAGCTTGTTAGTTTTATAAATGTGCTAAAAAAACTTATGTTGCCAATAAAGCAATAGATTCTTTCTCAATAAAATCCCTAGCCGCCAAAGCTATAAATAGCCCATTAATGTTGTTCCCACACGTTGTTAGCAGATAACTGGTCCGTTATTTTATACTCAATCCCTGGCGAGCACGGGAAGTGCAACAGTTGTCGTTATTAGTGGCTAACAGGAACATAAACTGGAAATGGGTTGTTAAAGGATAGAAGGTATATTTATGTTATCTTTCTTTAGGTCCGGCCAGCTTATAAAATGATTGCTTTCACGGTAAGAAATAATTGAAGACATTCGGCGTGACATAATAGTTATTTATGCTACAAGTGCGGAAAGTAGGTGATTTCCGATGAGTGGTATTCGACACGAGTCGGAAATCACCTTACGCATCATCTTACATTTTACTATGCATTGTGCAGGAAATAAAAAAATATACCTGAACCAAGCAAGAAATCAATAAAATGGCACTTATTCAAGGGCGCTCAGCATATCCACAGATTAACTAATAGTACATAGTTCCTTGGGCATATCTACTGCGCATGTGCAAATAGCTGTCAAGTCGTAACGCAAAAAGGCACGAGCAAAATATTCTGCCAAACATATTTAATGAATATTTAAAATTGATTTATTGATCAAAATCTAAATCTAGAGTAATTAAAAACGCCTTAAATGAAGTGTTAGTTTTGTTTTACCTTTTATATGAATGATAATCTGTACTTAACTAATTTTTAAAACTGTTCTCAAATAATAAAACTCTATGCGGCGGGCTGACGTTGGAGTTAAAAGTTAAAAAAGTACAGGAAAGTAAAAAGCACTAGTAAAAAAAGTGACACTTTCCGCACAGTTTGGCTGCTTAGAAAACGCTCTTTTCGAGGACATGCATTGTAAACGTATTTGATTGACGTGTCACATTTTATTAGTCCGGAATAAGTCCGTGATTAGACCTGTCGTACTGTATGGATTCTGATCCAAATGGAGAGGGAAGGGATGGCCAAAGAAAAGATGGATGGACTGTCTGAAGAGTGATATGAAAGAAAAGAAATTCAGTGATGGCGTGACGGGGAACAGGACGGTATGGAAGAAGTAAACGTGTTGCGCCGATCCCAAATAACATGGGATAAGGGCAGAAAGATGATGATGATTGAAGTGTCACATTTCGAAGCATACTACTATTATAGTATGCTTCGAAATGTGACACTTCTACTACAAATTTATGGACTAACTAAACCATAAATTCTAGGATTTCTAAAAAGAGTACTATTACTGACAAAAATGTCAGTATATCACAACATGTCTGAGTAGATGATTATTACGGGTCATCTTGAAATTGAAACTATCATCCACCTTGTCCAAGTGAACTTGATGATCATTGTCACATTTCACCAAAACAGTAGTGACTGTGTATTTACAAAACTATCTTTTTCTCACGGCTTTGCTCCCGAGACCGATACCATAAAATTCGTGCATAAATACTGTCTATGACACTCAGTTTTGTATCAACATACTTATTGTTATTAATGATTAGTTTCTCCGCAACTTAGCTTCTAAAATCAAACATATTCAAGTTTATATATTTTTTTAATTTAATTGGGCACTTACAACCCTTTGACATGAGCAAGTGAACGGTGGCCCAATGAATGGATCGTTATCTCCACAACTGATTCGGCAAGTTGAATATTAATTGAAGCGACAAACGACAGTCCAAAGATTGCTTTTCTGATTGGCTGTTAATTGCCAAGTTACGAGTATTCTCTGTTGACCTTATGTGTAAACCTACTCCGAGCTTGAGTATGCAAGAGTAGTTAGTGGAGTTCACTTTTAGTACTCTTGATGTTAATAGCAATTAATATGTTGTTGTGGCTGTTATGTAAAATTACCCACAAAATGAGACGCATAATTAAAAATTGTAGTTCTAAAAACTAAAAAACACGCTTCAATGGTAAATTTAACTAAAAAGTCGCTAATCCTGAAGACCTTTGGTAAGGCTAATGGGACAAACTATATGAACGCGCACGGTAGAATCAACTTTTATCACCTGTAAATTTTAATTTTTATTTGACGTTCAAAAGTGCCGCTTATTGGCCTAGTTGAATAAATATATTTGACTTTGACCAAATTATTTCATTGTCATCGGACCTTGATAAGTGTGCAAAGTTTCAAATCACGTTTTGAAGGGGGTGAAAATCACGTTCAAAGATTCCGTTACATTGACACACACATACCAAGCTAATAAAAGTGTGTTAAAAACAATGCATTTCCTGGTCTTCTAAGCCAAAATATCGGCAATGACATTTTTTATAGAACCTCGGGTTTTACGTTTGAGTTAGTAAATATCAGTGAGAAGTTTTATACATTGGACACGGTCCAATTAACTTAGTTTTTACCTAATGACAAGCCGTCTTACTAGAGTGATTGTCCTTTCAAATACTCAGGCAACCTTTATCCAACCAGCAGATAGATACCACACATTTACTTCCTAAGTACGTACGGCGATGCGGCATCGGTACATGGTGGTTATCCCACCCATACGCAGTAAATGTTTTGGGAATACTTTTATTATGCGTACAGCTAAGGAATGGCATTTCCTGCCGGAGTTTGTGTTTCCTGATAGCTACAACCTTGATCAGGTGTGGTGTAGTGATCTAGCTCGAGCCATTAAACAATAAATTAAAAAAAAAAAGTATTATTAAAAAACCCGACTGCTTAAAAAGCGAACTAAAATGACGTAAACAAGAAGAAAATCTTGCTTTGCAGTCGGAGGATACATATTCGCGAGCTGGCTGATCAAAACCAGATGAGGTACCTATCCTCCGACTGCACAGCAAGATTTTCTTCTTGTTTACGTCATTTTAGTTTGCTTTTTAAACTGTCGGGTTTTTTTTTAACTTTATTTATTTATAACTTTTTAGTTATATACTTTTTTTTTTGAATGACTAAACATATAAGTGGTATAAATTTTTGTAATCACCTCTAAAAACCCTTAATTTTGATAATGGCGCCCAAAATCCACCATGTTTCTTTTTTTTTAACGACTCTTATCTAAGAACACTTGGGCGGCCAAAACCTTTCTAACGACGTTGTTACTTATAAAAATCCGTCAAGCGGTTTTAAAGATACGAGGTAATAAAGAATATTACATACATACAAGATACGCGCGAAAAACATAACCCTCTCCTTGCAGCCGGGTAAAAACGTTTAGTTTCAACGTTTTGGAGGAAAAAATTGCGCTATTATGAAAAACATATCACTCCATCGCAAACCATAAAACTTTTATCGAGAAACTTTATCAAACACAAACTCAAACTTAGTCCCCAACTTCTGTGTACTAAATCCTAAAACGTCACAATGTCACTATCACGGCTTGTTATCACTGCGCTAGACATACTTTTGTATAGTTCTAACTTTTGTAAACTACCCGCATTATTTAGATGAAACTTTCGCGGTTTCATTATTTACTGACTAGTTAAGGGTTCTCTGTAACTAGTTGTGACTATGAAGAGACGAACTGGTGTGTGGAGTCAGCACAACGATAGGTATCGTTAGAATGATTTTAGACGTTGGTTTTGTAATAGTTTTCGATAAGTAGGTACATAAGGAAATCTAATTGACATTACGTCGTTCAACTGACAGTTCGTTTTATCCTACTGTAAATCAGAGGTTCTAGACAATATTCGTTTAACTAAAGCGACGCGATAGTCTAAAATAACGAAAATGACAACAATTTCAAAAATGACAAAAATGATAAAAAAGACAAAAATGACAAAAATGATAAAAAAGACAAAAGTCAAAGTCAAAGTCAAAGCACTTTATTTCAAGTAGGCCAGTTACAGGCACTTTTGAATTTTCAAAAGACAAAATAAAATATTACAAAATTATGGTGCTACAGTCCCAGTCACAAGACATAATAACTGTGAAAGTACCGTAGATGTCAAAAATTACAAAACTGTTGGCAAAATGACAAAAATGTCAAAACTGTCAAAAATTACAAAAATGACAAAACTGTTGGCTTGCCAAGCGGTATCAAAATGTCACGTGATCACTCCCCTAAATGTTGGCATTTGGACCATCGCGATCGCTGATAGAAAGACACTTGTTTAGAACCTCTTTATCAACTTACCTAAAATGAATAAATTAATAAACTTATTGATAACACAGAAACGAAATATTTTCTATTCTTCAAAGTAAAATTGAGTACTTTTGCCATTCGCACGTGTAAATCCTAGTAAAATAATGCTAAACTTATTCATAAAACACAAAATACACTTCATATTTACATAATCACCGTAACTTTAACACATTTAATACTTAAGCTTACACGTGTAAACTTAATAAATTTATCGCAATCTACTACGTACGAGTATGTGCTACGCTGGGCGCTACGGGCTACGACTGCCACGCCGTGCGACGAGAAGGTGCACACACATTGGCGTAGCATGTTTTCGTAGAGCATGCCACGCCTAATGTGTGTCCATGGTATACTTTTATTGGAACTTGATTTTCTTTCAACGTTTAGTTAAGTTCTTTTTTAATAATTAATACATTTTTATCTACAAATAATTTATACAATTGAATATTTCTAATCTTATGACAGATAACAAAACAAACTTACATACAAAGGAGGGAGAGAAAAGGACATTGCGCATCAAAAAATTCGTCCACATCGATGTCAATGGGAAACGTGCCCAGAACGGTGGCAGCATTGCCACGTTGAATGGCGATGTTGATTCTCTGGCTGAATAAAAGGCCAGCCCTCTGGTCACGCGAACAGTCGACTAACCGTTTACTTATGTCTCGAAACACTTTATGAGCACTCGGAACCATGGACCTAATGTTTCAACCCCAAACGGCTCAAACATATAAGTTTTCTAAGTTGTTGCCAACGTGAGGAAAACTTAAGGATTAATTCTTCAATAAACTCAAAATCGTTTTAATAATGATTGGCTCGCTTTCGACCACTTGCCCTGATGATAAGCGATAATCTCCCGACTATATTCTGACGTTATCTATCTAGCTATCAGAAAACATAGTCTCTGATAAGGGATTCCAACCTATATCTGTAGACACAATAAAAGTATTTCAACATCGTTTTGTATAAGGGTGGGTCATCACCGTACGTTTTGTTCTCCAGTGATAAAACGGGCTTTGTGAAATTTTCCTATACCATTCCAACGCACACTTCTCAAAATTGAAATTATTGAAAAACAAATATTATGAAACGTATTTTAGCACAGACAAACAAACCAATAAACCCGTAGTAGCCTGTATCAATCAAAAACACAATTATCTCTTATTAAGGTACCTTGAAACTTCACTTACTGATAAGTCCCAAAGATTCTCATGAGTATTGTAAATTGTTCCACAACGATTAAGTCAGGAAGGGCAAAGGGAGAATATTCAACCTATGTTATAATGTCGTAAATATGTATGTAGTTGCCAAACGATTATGTATGTCAGGTCCACAGATATACATCTAACTAGATGACGCGAATGTATATACTTCGCGTGTCTAAAAAAGAAGTAAATTTGTGCGCAATTCTCTTCATTTGAAGAGAAGCGTTAGCGTTTTCTCTCCCCAAGCGTTATCAGCACAAACATGTCGGCATATCCGTAATAGTATATTCATCGCCATCGTCCACTCCTAAAACACTCCGTCATCAAGACGTCCACTGCTGAACGTAAGCCACCCCTAAGGGTAGCTATATTGATTGATCCTATGCGTCTCGCATCCAGCAGATACCCGCAACTTTAACAAGTTCATCAGACCACCTAGTGGGTGGCCTTCCAATGCAGCGACTCCCAGCTCGCGGCCGCCACTCCAGAACTTTTCAGCCCCATCGACCATCCATTCGGCGAGCAATGTGCCCTACCTACTGCCACTTAAGTTTCGCAATTCTTCGGGCTATGTCGATGTGTGTTTTGAGGCGATTTACTCACGGCACCGCGCACCGCCGCGGACGTGGAGGGTGAGAGCACCGCTCGACTGCTCGGTCGGATGGTGTACTTGTGTTAGGCATCAACGGATTTATTAGAGGCCAATGCGACATGAGATCCGCTTCACCGCTTACCGCGGCGGTGCACGGTGCCGTGTGTTAATCGCCTGAGTTGTAAAAAATCTTCTAAAAACGTCAGCCGATTCAATGGGAACATTTTATTTCATCGGTAAGTATAGTCTTGAAATTGTTTGTGCAAAATTAACGCTTGTTTTTCATACAGATGGATGGAAATGCGATATCTTGTTAGGTGTATGTCTGTGGATAGGTCGAAGGGTGGGAATATTCAACCTATGTCATAATTAACATATTACATAACTTTACCTGTAGTTATGGGCAATACCCTCGAGGATGTTTGCTGATCCCTTAATCACCTGCAAACTTCGATCAAATCGAAGTCTGCGAATCAATAGTAATTAATCAAGTCGCTGCTACAGGTGGTATTATCTGATTAGCTAATCATAATTGCTTCATTTTCGCTTACGGAAGTGCCTGTGTACGATTAATAGTAAAAGGTGATGAGACATTTTTTTGTAAGAAACTTACAAGAGTTAATTTCAAGTACATTGGTTACTTTTTAACACGTTTTTATTAGTTTGGTATGTATGTATCAATGTAACGGAATCTTTGAACGTGATTATTTTTATTTATTTAAACTTCATGTACAGTAGTGGTACATAGGCGGACTTAAAGCCACACTTGATTATCACCCCCTTCAAAACGTTGGATTGATTTGAAACTTTGCACACTTATCAAGGACCGATGACAATGCAATAATTTAAATAGTTTGTCCCATTAGCCTTACCAAAATCTTCAGGATTAGCGGCTTTTTAGTTCAATTTACCAATAAAGCGTGTTTTTTAGTTTTTAGAACTACAATTTATCATTCAGGCGATACAAATTCTAAACGCTTTCTTTATTATTGTTTATTATGGCTTAATGAAAATGTTAGCGCCTAACATATTTTGATTCTTGAGGAACTGTTTAATTGTATCAGTGACTAGCTTATTCCCGCGGATTCGCTGTCGAGGTGCACCCCACAAGACCAGTTTTCCGGATGAAAATAGCTTATGTTACTCAATAATAATGAAGCTTTCTAGTGGTGAAAGAAATTTCAAAATCAGTAGTTTTTGAGTTTATCCATTACAAAAAAACTTACAAAAAAATCTTTGCTCTTTATATAATTATATTATAGTTTAGATAAATAAACATAAATCTTCATAATAGCATAAAGATTTTGAACCTTGAACAAACATTTTAAACTTTAGAGAATTATTATTACTAACAAAATAATTACTTTGTCACGGCAGCCATTTAGAACACCATTTACAGTAAAACTAATATATTAATACTAAGCATAATGTAGGCCTATGTCCAGCAGTGGACGTCTTTTGGCTGAGATGATGATGATGATAGAATAGAATAGAATACTCGTTATTATGTACACCATATAAGTTGCAGAAAGTATAGACGAAGAAAACATTACACTGGGTGACACAATGGGCGGCCTTATCGCTAAAAGCGATCTTTTCAAGACAACCTTTGGATGGATCAAAAAAAAATGGAAGGAAAGACGGTACTGTTGGTAGACTTTGGTGTACTATTTATATCAAAAATTAATATATACATATATATATTATAGATAAATATAAACAGTAATAAGTATGGAACAAAAGCATAGATATAAAAAATACAACTATTAAAGAGAGAGGTAGTGATTCTTTACCATAGTTTTAAAAATGGGCAAAGCATTCCACAACCGCACCGCTTGAACCGTAAAAGATTTGTCGTAAAAGCTGGTGGAATGCATCGGCATCTCTAGTCTGAATGATGTTCATAATGTTCTAAAAACATTTCTAATAGTCATCATACAATTGTTCTTATCAGACTTACATGTACTAGAAATGTCAACATTACAATAAATCGTAGTCGCTATGAAAGTATTGGTACCCGTAACAGCTTACAACAGCGCTATTTATCACGCACCTACGCTTAATAATGTATCTTATTTAGCTCTAGTATGTACGTATCGTATGTTTTAGAATAATTTATTTGAGACACGTACTACGTTGGAAACTATTTTCTCTTTCGCATTGTTTTGTACTATTTAACGATGGTTTTGTTGTTGTAAGAGGACTTTAAAAGATGATAAAAAGCAAAAATTTAATACTGGATTATATCAAAGATTTAGATATTTTTATTAAGTTTGAGTTATCTCAATGTTTTTCTTTTTAGAGTTCCGTACCCAATGGGTAATGGTTCATGTCCAGTCCTACAAAAATATGAGATACATTTTCTTCCGATTCTTCCAACATGAAAAGTCTGGTTTTTTCATTTACAAAATATAAATAACTAAGTAATAAGTATAAAATAAATATATATTTAATTAGGTGCAAACTGTAAGTGAAGCAAGCAAATGTTATTAAATTAATAAGAAGAGGATTTTTTGCCCACTAGTTGTCCTGAAATAAATCTTTGCTTAGCCGCAAATTTTTCTTGTACTTTTCCCGATAATTATTAATGTTTTATTTTTGGAGTTCAAGCTTAATATTTGCAAGTTACAGACAGAATTTGGGCACCTACTGAACCTTCTCACAACAGTCTAGCTGAATCAGCCTTTGAGGTGACAGCATCTAATTGTTGCTCTATGAAACATAATTTTTCCTAGATATTCAATGCTATTCAGGTCAAAATTTTATTTTGAAACTACCTTATTTGGTAAAACACACGGAAACATCATAAAATCTAATGTTAAAGCTAACCATCCGTCGAAACCATGGGTATGGTGGACTTATCTCGAGATCTGAGGTACTTACTTACCAGATACGTGCATTAATCTAAAGACTACCCCTAGAACCGACTTGGTTAGGCGTGATAAAAGAATTATGTGCACCGTAATAAAAAAATACCGACTTTACGTTTTGGTACCCGTTGTCTAGGGTTCCAACAATCCCTGGTCTTTCCCCAAAAGGCCAGGCGCATTTTGAAAGTTTTCCCCCGGTTTTTGTTTTTAACAAAACAAAAACCGGCCAAGTACGAGTCAGACACGAAGGGTTCCGTACCATACCCAGTACCGTCCGTGTTTTAGAGGATATTTTATTCTGTTTTTAGTATTTGTTGTTATAGCGGCAACAGAAATACATATATGTGAAATTTTCAACTGTCTAAGCTATCACAGTTCATGAGATACAGCCTGGTGATAGTGTTAGATGGACAGACAGACAGACAGGCGGACCGCGGAGTCTTAGAAATAGGGTACCGTTATTACCCTTTGGGTACGGAACACGTAAATGTTTAAATTAACAGGAACGTCATAATTAATAATCTCAAGTTTGAAGTTGATTGGAATACCGCGATGCATTTCTAAGCAACCTTCACATTCCTGTACGTTCCGGGATTAGTACGACGTGACGTACAACACCTACACACCTTTGTATGTACGTAAATAAAAATACACTTTTGATTTATATACCTAGCATTTGTGCTTTTTATTGGTTCAGCGGAAGCGAAAATTAAGCTCGTTTTTTGAAGACTGAAATAAACTGATTCAGATGTTGGCACGACGTAAAATTCTATAACCAAAAGTTGTTGTTTTTACCCGACTGCCGAAATGCACAGCATAATTTTCATCTTGTTTACGTCTATTTAGTTCGCTTCTTAAGCAGTCAGGTTTTTGATTTTTTGAATTTACTTTTATTTGTTTTGTTTCGTATCTTTATTATTAACGTTTATCAAAGTTATTAAAGACGTTAAAACGTCAGAAAATTAGGCAGTCAGATTGGCAAAAAAAAAAAAAAAAACTAGAACTTTGAAATAACTGACCTCTTTTTTAAGTAACTAGTGCAACAAGTCACATTAGCAAGTCGCTGACGTAAACCCACACCGCTAGTTTAGCCACTACCAAAAATCACTTAAAAACTTACGTATGCATTAATCTTTATTCAGTTTTTATAAATAAAACGTAAATGTCAATCTTTTTGGAACATCGTTTTTGAAACTGATAGTGTACTTCAGACGATTTAATGGCTAGTATTTAAACGAGCGAAAAAAAATTAAAATTAAAGGTGTAAAAAATACTGAATATGGCTTACTGAAATACTAAGTGGGCGACAAACAGTGGGCTAATACAAATGTTTAAAACAGCGACTTGAAAATATAAGTTTGTCGACAGGGCTCCTTTTTCTGTCTGCAGGGTCTAAAGTAACCTAACATGAAGGAGATGACGGGAGCTAAGTTCGCTCGCTTTGCTCGCTCACTTCAGCTCCCGTCATCCCCTTCGAACCTAACCTATCCGTGTCGGGGTGCCCTAAGTTCCCGAGGTCGCTTCGCTCGCTCTTGGACACGAATAAACCCGAACTCCCGCACTGCACAGTGATGTCGCCTCGATAGTTGTTCAGCTATTTTGAAAATAATAATATTCTAAAATAGAAAAAATAGAAACCCAAATACAATTAAAGTATGTAACAATATTATTACCGCAGCTCACAAAAATCTCCTAAAAGGTATTACTCAAATCGGATAAATAGTTACTTACTTAGTATAATAGTCGCCCATTCAATATATTTTTCCCTCGGTTAATAATTTCCCGTTATTTTTTCCTTTTCGTATGTTAAACGCGCATACCTCCATTGATATTTCGAAAAATATCCACACAAAAACTACAGTAATCCATTCACCTCAGTGTTAAAACACGCAACGACAACGTAACAAGCAAATCAAAATGGAGATTAAAACGGCAGCGATACCATTGCTGTTTATATTCGCCGGTTTTATTCAAGCGTCCAAACGAACCCGGCAATATACGCGTACATTGTATGTTTACCTGTCAGTCAAAACGTCAACGGTGGAACTTCGGCAATATAAATGTAAATTATCGTACGAGGCCGATAGCACCTCGGATGCAAACACTAGTTTAAAAATGTACGTGGTGCCGGGATCTTCAGCGTATACATTTGTCAAAAATTTTGAATATTGCATGCGTTTGCGGCATTATTTGTGTGTATAAGGGATATTTGACAGAGCTTTGAAGGAATGGAATATTAGGATTAAGGATTATATTCAATTTTTGATTTTGGTAGAAGTTAATGAACCGACATTCAATTGGGCAAATGTGACAATTTAAAAACTTTTTAAAATGAGGTGTTATATTCAAAATATAGTCTCATTTGATCTATTGGTTTAGTATATTAAAAGAAAGAAACGTTGATAGTCTGTTTTTATGAATAAAATCGAAGCTTTTGTCTACCCAAAAATAAATACTAAAAGAAAACAAATATAGCTTATTTAAAAGAAGTACATCTTAAAATGAATATGACGTCTGTTTGTTTACACAAAACTAAATATAAACAGTGCTTTTGGGAATTCTCATGTATCTGTATGTATGTTTGTTTAAAATTATTTCATAAATGGCTCAATCGAACTGAACAGTGAATACCTCTGACGTGCTTCGAAAAACGTGCAGCAATTGAATCACTTTAGCGTTTGAAATAGTTCCTGGAATTCGGTCTAGGTTATAGTATTATTAGACACCTGTGGTCTGGATTTCTTGGAAACACTATTATGCTTTTGTATATCATATGGTTCTAATGGGTACTGGGAAAGTGGTGTATCGTTATTATTGGGGATCGTATTACCGTACAAGATTCTATGTATACCTCGTATATATTTGTTGCCCGGTGCATTTTTCCGTGGACTGCTTGCCGCACCAATGTATCGATCCTATAAGAACTTCACATCAAAAAGAGATTATCGTCGACTGTTCAAATACGAATACTAAAGTTCTTTGGGCATATAACTCACAATGAAGACTCAATGGAGCGTCTTGTAATCCAAGGCATAATGGAGGGCAAGAGATCCCGGGGTCGCTCTCCGACCAGATGGGCAGATCTTATTAAAATCATCGGCAAAGCTACGATGACCGACTTTTTTTTTTATCTTATGTAGGCTCGCGCTTGACCACCATCTCAACTGATGGTAAGCGATGATGTGGTCGATGATGGAGCACGCTTGCCTAGAAGTAACCTATTCACTCTTGACTTAAAGACCCCTAGGTTGTAGCTATCGGGCAACACAGACTCCGGAAGGGAATTCCACTCCTTAGCTGTACGCATAATAAAAGTATTCTCAAAACGTTTAGTGCGTATGGGTGGGATGTCCACCATGTACCGATGGCGCATCGCCGTACGTCTGGTAGTCCGATGATGAAACGGGCTGGGCGGAATTAGATTATGCAATTCCATCGCACATTCCCCGAAATGTAATCGATAAAAACCGACAAGCTGGCAACTCGACGACGATGTTCAAGGCTCTGGAGCTTTGACTTAACCAATGCCTCATCGCCGATGAGCCTCTTGGCCCGCTTTCCGATCGACTCTAGTGCATCAAGTTGGTATTTGGCAGAGCCGTCCCAGAGATGAGAACAGTACTCCATGCATGATCGAACTTGCGCTTGATACAAGCTGAGCAGCTGTTCTGGCGTGAAGTACCTTCTCACCTTTGCAAGGATCCCCAGCTTCTTGGCAGCCAGCCCATATTCCCATATTGCCTCCAATAGAATCGAATGGCGACGCATGGCAAGAGCCATCATGCATCAGACCCACCCATGACCACGACCATTCTGCCAAGAGTGCCCGACTAAGAAGAAGATGAAGTATTGTTTTTAGGTAAGACCGTTTATTATCGGTACAACATCTGTATTATTTTCATATACCTTTTCTTCATATGGACTATATTCCAAGTCATGTCCTCCAACTCGAGTCCACCATTTATAGTCATCAATTATAACTAACTGCTATCATTAAATATAATCATGCCAGTAAGGTAGGTATATATATATCCTTCAAACTAACTTGCAATACGGGCCTTTGTCCTATTCGTTAACAATTTAAAAAAAAATCTGCTCTATGCATCGCGATCCGTGTTCGACGTAATTTCAGACGGTTTTATCCAGTTTAACACTTTTGTAACTAACAGTGCAATCTCGTTACCGATTTTTACAGCTTATTGGAGTTTTGCTCGCCCATGTAGTTTGGACAACAAACTACACATTGTTGATGGTACGAGTATCATCATCATCATCATCAGCCTATTAATATGTTCCCACTGCTGGGACACAAATGCCTCCTCTCTGTGAGAGGGAATGGGCCGTAATCCACCACGCGGGCCAAGTGCGGATTGGTAGATGTCACATGTCTTCGAGTGTTTGGTTCTAGGACATGCCGGTTTCCTCACGATGTTTTCCTTCACCGTTTTGAGAGCAGTGGTGATGAAATAATTTACACAAAGTAAAGCGCCTACCTGGGCTCGAACCCAAGACCTACAACTTGTAAGTCGCGGCCGATACCACTGGGCCACCACTGCTCTCAGTATGGTACGAGTATGTAACAGACAAAGTGTATAGAAACAGAATTAGATATTTTTATTCATCGAAATATTAATTACATCGAAAGGGTTGTTGAATGGGAGGGAAAAAATTCGTCCGCATCGCTATCAATTGGCAAAGTGCTAATTATTTTTAATCAATTTGAAATTTTTCATTCGTAGCTTTTAATTTATTTATTTTCGTATCCTTCTGAGCGTTAACCAAGTTGGCCTTAAGATAGACATAATCATAAATCTTCTTAATTGACCAGATAGTTCATTTACATAAGTGGTCGTAAGGACTGACACGCATTATTGGATTTTACTGCTGGGATACCTTGGTCTAGGGGCTACTAGCAGACCGTAAGAAAAATGCACTTTATTTTTTTGTATGCTATCTGGCTCATTGTAGTCGTAAATATGGCCAAATGATACAACTTCCTCACAAAAATCTTTAGAAGTTCGGCTCTAATTTAAAAAATTCTCTCACATCTAGAAAATAACTTTGTCGCTGGCATAGGTTACGTTTTATCATGTGGCCACATGCGCACAAAAAAGTGAAAATTAAATCAAAAGATTGCGTATTTCCAAAGTAATAATGAGCAGTTAAAAAATACTTTGACCTGAAATTCGCTGAATGAGAAGAAACCTCGCAGAAGATACAATAACATAACTACATAAATTGTTCCTAATTAATCTTCTGTAGATGTAGTACTTTCTTTTCAATACAGTTAATCAATATAACCTATTTAATACACTGCAGCTACCATATAAAACATGAGCAGAAAACCTCAGCAGCTCGGACAGGACCTACTTATAAATCAGAACACGTCACCGCCCACGATATTGTCATACATCGCAATTAACACCCAACAAACCCCATATCTCTACTTAATGAACTATTCTGTGAATTAGTGGATGGGTTCTCACATACCGTGCTTGGGATAGTAATAGTAATATTTAGAAGGAAATTGCCAGACAGTGTCAGTGGTTTTTTTACCGTATAGAGAGGCTCTTGAATGTCCTCTGCATAGGAGAGGGCAGAGGAGTCTGACTCTTAACGACTAAAACCAAAGTAAAGGCTCTGCGCTGCCCAGGCTGGGTATTCTTCCAGGGTATGCTCCGTCGTGTCGTTGAGGCAGTTACCACAATGGTAGCAACCGGGTGTTGGATTCCGGCCTATACGCACAGGTAGGTATTTGCTAATTCATTCTGTCCAGAGTGCACGAGACGTTTCTTAGGTACTGGGTTGGCGATAAAAACGTATTTTTAACCGAACTCGCAAAAAAGGAGGAGGTCATCAATTCGATTGTATTTTTTTTTTATGTGTGTTACCTCAGAACTTTTTATTGGGTGAACCGACAGGAACACCGACTTCCGAAATTGAAGTTATTTTTCACTTTGTAGTGTTTTTGTTTGGAAGTCGGTTGTAATTTTTGTTAAAAAGTTTTTTTTTTATATTAATAATAGGATTTGTACTTGCTAAACTCGCGAGAGGGTATCACACTTTTACTGACTAAAACAGTTTAGTTGCTTGTGTCAGGGCCGCGGTAACTCTCTTTCAAATTTATCCGCGACCCAGACAGACATCGGCCCTAGCGGACCCCGTTAGTTTTTCCTGACATCTCTTTGTGGCGCGCGTGGAGCACTACGCACCGGCGACGCAGGCCCAGTCCTTATGGGACGGCGAGCTACACATTACTCGCCGTCCGCAACGACTGTCTGTCTGTGGTTTATAAAAACTTTTTTTTAATTTCGAGTACAGTGCAACATAAAAGAGTAGAAATTAAATGAGGGCGCCACAATCGCTCAGATAGCAACCCAGTTAGTACGACCTAGCTGATCTTGATACTTGAATAGTATTATTTATTTATTGGGTATAAAAAATGAGTAAATATATTAAACAAGTATATTTATTAAATATTTAATATGTAGTAGTAATAAAACAACAATTTAAAAAAAAAAAAGTATTTTTAATAATCAATTGCTTTCCATATAAACTCAGATATAAACTAAAATTAATAAAATAAACTAATTTAATAAATCAAAATCTAAATACTCTACACCTTCCATGGGATCACTTAAGTTCGTGTAGTCTATTTTAAGCTCTGGTATTGATTCGTCACTGATTTCTGAACTCTCATCGTCACTGCACTCACTGCTGTCTGTACCATGGGACGACCCTTCATGTGTTTAGCTGGTGTTGAGAATTTCCCACCGTTTTCAATGCCGTGTTGCACGATTCTGCGCACAGTGCTTACAGAAACACCTAAAACAAGTAAACAAAAGAATCACTGTCAGTCCGACGAAAGAAGTTCCGCGGTAAATAAACGTGAATATATTTTAAAATTGTTTAGCAACAAATATGGCATAGCAAAAAAAAAAATCGTATCCGCAATAAATTACATTAATTGTTTTTGCCTTACTATCAAAGTTGTTAAGTCGCGCTATAACTACAACGGTATTTGTTTACCTTAGCATAACCTCAAAAATGTTAGACAATTTGTAAATGTTATGTGGTTCGAAAATTTAGCTCCGTGAATGTATTAATCGTTTGTAATTAACGTTTAGCGTAACTTTCAATAGTTACTTACCAGTAAAATCTGCTGTACGACAGTAAACATCTTATAAGTTGTATAGAAGCTTCCCAGCTTGGAATTCGGCTATACACCACATATAAACTTTGTAAACTATATCACGGGCACCTCCACGAATTACCTTATTCATGATTTGCCACTGTTTGTCTGTCCACACTCAGAAATATCACACAAAAACCAAAATTCTTACGAAAATCGAAACCGATCGAGAAAAATTGACAGCTCAAGTACTCATTTTAGATGTTGCCAGAAATTGAAAACTTTTAGTTCCCAAATATTTAATTTCTACTCTTTTATGTCGTACTATATGTAGTGTTTGTTTTCATGTTCTGGAGTGGCGACCGTGCACCGGATGACGTTGTGTTGGAAAGCCTTCCACTAGGTTGACCGATGACCTAATGCATTTTGCAGGAATCCACAGTATGCGAGACGCACGGATCCGGTCATGATGAGGCACCTGCGGCATCCAGCATTAACATGATATATCTAGCTTTAAAAATATACTATCACCCAGTTAAATACAGAGACGAAGCTGTAAAAAGTCTAAACTTATTCTAAATCTCGATCATGTGCAATATAACCAGCCGGGTAAATAAACTGACGTCAGTTCAGAACCAGGAGCCCACGGGATGACGCTTTATTTTTCAACCTACTATTGGATATGCGTTTTTTCCCCACATTTTAATTGAACTAGCACGTCTGGAACATATTCGTCTGAGTGACGGGTTGATTACGGAGCTGCCTGGCTCGTATGAGAATATCAAAGGAATGAAAATCTACGTGATTTATGATAATAGTATCTAATAAATGAATGTTAGCTAGTATACATATAAAGAGAGTATGAGAGCAGTGGCGGCCGAGTGGTATCGGCCGCGACTTACAAGTTGTAGGATGACCTACAACTTGTAAGTCGCGGCTTGTAAAGCACCTGCCTGGGCTCGAAGCCGAACATGAGGGTTCGAGCCCAGGCAGGTGCTTTACTTTGTGTAAATGATTTCATCACCACTGCTCTCAAAACCGTGAAGGAAAACATCGTGAGGAAACCGGCATGTCCTAGAACCAAAAATTCGAAGACATGTGACATCCACCAACCCGCACTGGGCCCGCGTGGTGGATAACGGCCCATTCCCTCTCACAGAGAGGAGGCCTGTGTCCCAGCAGAGGGAACATTAATAGGCTGATGATGTGATACATATAAAGAAGATATTGAGTCAGGCACATATTCAAAGTTGAGAGTTGGAACTCGACTCCACCTTAACTGTATTTCAACTTATTTTTTCTTTTGGCCCCAAAATGCTACTCAAAAATAATTATTGTGTCCCGGTCCCAAAAGCCCCAGTACCTGACTCATCAAATTCACATTTACAGCTTGTTGACATTAATTGTGAATTTTTCCGTTGTCATGGTGAGTGAGTCGTGTGGAGGTCTTTCTAATTGACTTACAAATGTGGCTCTTAATCCGTATTTATTCTTAAAAAATATTATTGTATCGGGTTTCCTTTTTTACACATACTGTCATTTCTAGTCGTATCATAAACTTCCAATTCAATTTGCCTAGCCTTTTCCCAACTATATTGGGGTCAGCTTCCAGTCTTACCGGATTCAGCTAAGTGCCAGTGTTTTACATGTAGCGACTGCCTATCTGACCTCCACAACCCAGTAACTGGGTAACACGGTACCCCTTGGCAAGATTGGTGTCAGATCTCAAGCTTCTGACTACCAGTAACGACTGTCAAAGATCTTCAAATAACAGCCGGGACCAACGGCTTAACGTGCTTTCCGAGGCACGGAGGAAACTCGGTATGTTGAAATGGTCACCCATCCACGGACCGACCTCGTCAAGCGTTGCTTAACCTTGATGTACGACCCGTGCGGCTGTTATTATTTAGCCACGAGCTTCCAATCAATTTCAAAACAACTTTGTATATTGAAAAAGTTATAATGGCATAAACTGTTGCAGGTAAACGCGAGCCATTATAATAACTAGTACCTGGATAGTTAATTATTTGTAGTTAGTATTACCGAGTTGCCATGTTCTGTTTGACATTAGGGTAGTTAGTTAAAGTGTTGCCTACGGATTCAATGACTAGTGCACCTGTTAAGAATAAACGTTAGGGTTGCTGCTAATAAATATTTTATTTTGTAAAAAGTTATACAAACAGTACGTTTTAATATATATGATGACTTGGTAGAATTTTACTATTGGAGAAACCTACTTACATCCGGCAATGGTGATAACAAGACATTAGTTCTGGCTTGTATTCCCTGGTGGCACGTAGAGCTGGTTTAGTGGACTGTATCTGCGGTGCGGAGCAAAACGAATGACAAACGCTTGATGATGGGTAATTCGAGTTGCGGGAGTGTTGGACAACAGAATACAACCCGAAAATAATTAGGGGAAGAATCACAAACCTTTGCGGGAACCTCGCGGTCGCGTCATCAGGGCACTGAATCACTTCACCAGGTTTCAAGGGCAGCTGGGCTTCAAGAGAGCAGTGGTGGCCCAATGGTATCGGCCGCGAATTGCAAGTTTTAGGTCGTGGGTTCGATCCCAGACAGGCGCTTTACTTTGTGTAAATTATTTCATCACCACTGCTCTCAAAAACGGTGAAGGAAAACATCGTGAGGAAACCGGCATGTTCTAGAACCAAAAATTCGAAGACATGTGACATCCACCAACCCGCACTGGGCCCGCGTGGTGGATTACGGCCCATTCCCTCTCACAGAGAGGAGGCATGTGTCCCAGCAGTGGGAACATTAATAGGCTGATGATGTGATGTGGGCTTCAAGTTACTGTTGTGTCATGCTCTCTCTAAAGTCTCTCTGATGGTGGCAAATGTGTTGGATCATTTGGTTCCCTTCATGATTGTTGAGCTGAGTGGTGCCGATCTATGTGTCATGTTCGTGAACGGGCGCTATCAGTTGGGATTGGTCATAACTTTGCTGCCTTGGCCTGTTTTTACCTATGTATTGTTATTTTTTTACTGTTTTTTTTTACTCTAGACGCTTTTACGTGCTCGTCTTTTTACATCGTTCTCACATATATGTATTTTTCCAACAAGAAATCATGTAACCAAATACTTGTACAACACTTTTTATTTTAAAAGAGTAAGTGTGGAGTTTCTTGTCCATTCTTCTCCATAACAAGCTACATTGCCGAATGGACGGTAGAATCAATTATTGTTACTTGTAAATTATTATTTTTTTACGTTCAAAAGTGCCGCTTAATGGCTTAATTGAATAATAAATAAATTTTGATTTGATTTGATTGTCATCACACGTTAAACACAAACACAAACTGTTGATTATAATCTTATTACATGCGAAAACGCGGTAATTCCAAAGTTATCAATATTTTTCTAAGGAGCGAGTCGGCGCCATTTGCGCCTGCAGTGCGGTTCGATACGGAAGTCATTTCCAAACAAAATGACGGAGCAAATCTTCTTATTCACTCGCGAGGTATGTGCGGGAAAGGGATAGGTATAGGGGGATCGCGGATGTCAATCAAATTTTGAATGTTGGCGCAACCATTCCCCATGGGTTTAGGTATAGGAATTCCTGTAGTAATAACACCCAAATTTTGCTGGGTTTTCTCAAGTCCTGTGTAATACTGACTCCGAGCCAGTCCGGGCTGCTACTGAATAATAGAACCCAGAACTTCTTGCTCATCCGTTGCTCTAGTGGTCGCAACGCTACGATGAAGATCGTTGCTGAAAATAATTTGTGTGAAAATCTATGGCAAAAAGCAGTACAACAAAAAATAGCTAGGATAGTAGATACCCAAACAACTTTTTGATGAGGATTGATCGTATCATTCTATCGTATCCTTTTACTTGGGGACTCGTACAAGACGAAAAGGGCTCTCTCCGCACTCGAACTGATAACATTTTATATTTATTTGCTATATCTTATGGAATAAACCCATATTGTCTATATAGTATAGAACTTATTTGTACAGAAATAGATTGTTACTATTGAAATAACAACAAAATATCGGTAAGTACTAGTACTACTTTTTATCGTCAAGAAAACAATTTTCAGTTTCGTGATCAAATTATCTTGTGTAAAGTTATTATTTTCCTTATTTTATTGGCTTAAGCTTTTTCATACTGCTGTTATTCAGCGCATTCTGGTGGACGCCACTGTAAGTTCTTTTTAACAATCCGAAAAACTACATCTTCAGAAGACTTCCATTTTTAAAATCGTAAAATAAAAAGTATGTGCTAAGTCATAAGCTGTTCCATTTGAAAACAAACCCATTATTCAAAGAGTCTCCAAAAGTTTTTTAATCACTATGAATTGGTATGTATGAATTCAGCTTGCAAGAACCTATGTCACTTCGTGGACAATTCACCGTATGACCTGAATTATTATCTTTGTCGTCTGCATTACACTTACAAATGCTATTCAATTTGGAAAACCAGTACAAATCGTACACGCTAGGTTCTCCGACTATTATTTTTAAGATTTTTAACGCGTTGTTTCTGTAGAGTATGTCTTTTTTATGAAGTGGAAAAAAGTAGATGAATAGTGAATTGTTGGAACTTGCCGCGAGTTTTTTTAAATGTAAATCATTTGTATAGAACTATAACACATTGACGTAAGAGTTTCATTTTTGTGACATCAAAAGACGTCTGTGAATTTCTATTCAGTTTCGATAGATTTTTGTTACTTAGAACTTGTGTAGCGTATTGTTTTGACTGGGTACTAACAGTCCTACTTATTATAATATTTCTTTTTAGTCTGTTACTATGTTCCCGATTTCGACTTATTTTTTGAGTTATCCGATCCGTAGTCAACAAGAACCCTTATAGTTTTGCCGTGTCCATCTGTCCGTCCGTCCGTCCGCAGCTTAGCTCAGAGACTTGTTAGTACCAGAAAGCTTTAATTTGGCATGGATATATTAATCAGGTAAAAAAAGCCTAAATACTTTTTCTCTTCTATATGTTTCTCTATTCTAATTTCTTCTCTATGTTCTCCTGTACACGTAAAGTGGGAATGTTTTTTTTCGTCTTTCTCATGGTGTGGGGTATCGTTGGATAGGCCATTCAAAATCACGGGCCGATAAACCATTTTTGTATTCAGGGATCCCTTTGCGTAAAATTAAGCTTTAAATGGCAAATTTTTGTAAGAGTCAAGTGTTCAAGTTTACGAGTAATAGTAGACCAACTTATAAAATATACTTGGATAAGTAAAATTTTTGTATAAATTGATGTAAATTGATAAAAGTTTTCGAACGGCAAAGTTAATATTGCCCCTTCGTTAGAACAATGGACGGTGCTTTCATTGTTTATGAACGTTAGTAAAGTTACCTATTTATTCTGATGCATGTAGCTGTTTATACGGAACCCTCTGTGCGCGAGTTAGACTCACACTTGGCCGGGTTTTTATTATTATGTTATTATATCAGCCCATACTGCCATACTGCTGGCAAAGGTTCCCTTCACTGCTTCCACTTCGCCCGTCTGTTTGCTGTTGTAGCCCAATCCCTCATGAAATATAGTTCGTCTCGCCAACTTCGCCTAGGTCTTTTACTTCAGACTTAGTTCTAAATTTTACTCTTCGCCAATGTTTGACACTGGCGAATCATCTTTTCATCTAGCCTCAAATGGGAAACCTACTTCTTTTATGTAGATCAAAAGTTGATCACAATTTACATTTCAAAGTTCGCAGCTGCACAGCGCACGCTATACTCCGTAAAACAAAACCTTTTAAAAATACAGGGTTGCTGCACCCTCCCCAATAAAATTACGACAAATGTCATTTGTATTTTTCGTGCCTGTCGTCTGAAAACCCTATTTGCACAGGAGGCAAACCGTTCGCTCTTTTCAAGCTAATTATTGAGCTCCCCTGCAGCTGTTCGAAATGTGCACTCATCGAGTTTGTTTTTGTTGTGTTGCCAGTTTCCTTTACATTGACATTTTGAAATGATGCAATATTTTTACGTTCGATTGTTGAAATAAGTAGCATCATAGCATATTGATAGACAAATATTTTTATTTCGTCAAAACAAATTTTGCTATCTACTTAACTAGTTTTGTTATTAGTAAGAATAATCTTTTTACAAATACTAAACCGATTCCACAGAAAACAAAAAAAAAAAAAAAATATAACTTTTTTATTTTTCCCTTTTTAGGTCTAGTACACCATCACTAAAAAGTGACCAAGTTCTATAGTAAGGTATCTAAAGGATTGACAAAATATCCATAATAACTCAATTTAAACATCAGTGCTGTGTGTCGTTAAGGAGTTCGGTTGTTTCATATCACGAAAACATCTGAACCGATTTTGATAAAACATGCACTATTCCATAAGTTGAGAGATACTTTTTCCAAAAAAAAAATGAGGATGATCACGATCTGATTATTAGTTTCCGAGAAATGCGTGTACAAACATAGATATATACACCTACAAAATTTGGCACACATGTTTAGAAGCCCACATAGACTAAAATAAGTGAATATCGTTCAACTGCAACAATACCATTTTTTTTTAAGATAGAATTGGTAAGCTATCCTTGAAAGATATACATATGCCATCGCGAATTTTTCTGTATATCTATAAAAATATATATCGCACCATACATTGTTTTGTTATATCTCAAAGGGATTAGACAGCGTTTTCGATGATAGCTCCCAGGCGGCGTGACATTTTCGACATTTTCAACAGTTATCGTCATATTTCAACCAATCTAGACAAAGACAAAGACAAAGATATTTTATTTCAAGTAGGCCACCAAGCGGCACTTTTGAACGTTAGGTACATTAAAATTTACAAGTTATAACAGTTGATTCTACCGTGCATTCGCAAATAAAACAAAACACAAAAGACAAAGCCTTCCTCATGAATCAATCTGTCTATTGGTGAAACCGCATGAAAATCCATTCAGTAGTTTTTGAGTTTATCGCGAACAGACTGAGGCGGAGTTTTCTAATATGTAGTGATGGAGTGATGTAGTGATAGTAATGTCGATTCCGAAAATTCTTTCACTGATATAAGCTTCACTGTCGCTAAGTGCCTCTGTAGCTTTTCAACCAACTTCAAAAAGGAGGTGGTTCGCAATTTGTTTCCGATTACTCCGCTAAATATGAAGCGATTTTGATCAATCTTTTTTTTTATACTGGTCCTTCTCATGTAATCCCATTTAAATTTGATTAAGATCTGACAAGTAGTTTTTAAGTTATCCTTAATAATGCGTATTTTCAGTAGCAAAACTAAAAATAAAAAAAATGCTAAGATTTTTAACAAAAAATTAAAACCGACTTCCAAAAAACACATGGCATGGAGTTGACATCCAGTCTCAACTTCGGCGCCACCATCGAGTACAAAGCCCAAATTGCGCCAAAGAAACTGGGCGTCCTAAACAGAGTGAAGCGATACTTTATGCCTGGACAGCTATTAACTCTTTACAAAGCGCAAGTCCGATCCTGCATGGAGTATTGCAGCCACCTCTGGGATGGCTCAGCTAAATATCAGCTTGCCGCGCTTGACTCGGTGGAACGCAGAGCCAAGAGACTAATTGGTGACGTCAAGCTGGTGGATGCCAAGCTTCACAGCTTAGCTCATCGCCGTAAGGTTGACTGCTTGTCGGTCTTCTACAGACTGTATTTTGGCGAGTGTGCACACGACCTCATCCCACCGGCCCCCTTCTACCATCGGACATCTAGACGCACTGCAAGTTACCATCCTCACCTAGTTGCTATTCCACCAATTCGCACCGAGCGCTTCCAAACATCCTTCATAATGCGTACAGCAAAAGAGTGGAACTCACTGCCTGCGTCTGTGTTTCCGAACGCATACAACCCGAATCTCTTCAAAGTTAGAGTGAACAGGCTTCTTCTGGGTAAGCTCACTCCATCGTCGACTTTGTCTCTGTCACCTCTGACCTAGACTAGAGTCAAGAGCAAACCCATAACAAAAAAAAAAAAAAAACTAAGCGAAAAATAACTTTATTTTCGGAAGTCAGTGTCAAAAACGAAAAATAATAGGTACTAGAGACACCGACGATTTATTGTCTTGAACGTTACCTTGAAACATGACTCTTGATATAGCACTGGTATTCTACGCGGACGCAGACTAATAACTTATTTGCAAGGAATCTAAATAACGTGTGACACCAGTAGGCGTGTGGGTGTACACCAGCCGACACCGAACGTGTTGAAGGCACTTCGATCATGCGGCCCACACCTTATGATATAAATGTTTCAGTGCCACCTTGGAGTAATTTTAGCTGGTACTGGAGCTAAAAATAGACTTGTCTTCACTTGATGCACTGGTCGCCTCAAAGCTCCAGAGCCTTAAACATCTACGCCGAGTAGCCAGCTTGTCGGTTTTTTCATCGGTCACATTTCGGGAAGTGTGCGATGGAACTGCACAAAAACCGCCTAGCTCTTTCCATCATCGGACAATAAGACGTACGGCATTGCGCCACCGGTACAAAGTGGACATTCCACCCATATGTATTAAGCGTTTTGCGAATACTTTCATTGTGCGCACAGCTAGGAAGCGTGCTTCACAGTCGACCACATCATCGCTTACCATCAGGCGAGATAGTGGTCAAACGGGAGCCTATCATTAAATAAAAAAAACTTGTATAGAGTTCGATCGATGCCTTATTTCACATATTTATGTGATCGTGACAGATTTTCACTTCTTGCTTCATTATCGTCACACTCTTGGCATAAGGAATGTTACTTTAATTAACGACAAATACTGATCCTATGCAGCTACTTCATCATTTCAAGTCAATGGAACCTTCTTTAATAATTTTGGGCTCAGTAGGCCACGTATTTGTTTTCCCCACATAAACGACCATAATGATACCCGCGTTTAAGAAAAAGGCTATAAATATTATTTGTTAGGGTTCCCATTTGCGTCTGTGGTGGGTAAACCCGGTATATCAGAAAATGATGCATATCAAATCATCATCTGCCTAGCCTTTTCCCAACTATATTGGGGTCGGCTTCCAGTCTTACCGGATTCAGCTAAGTACCAGTGTTTTACATGGAGCGCCTGCCTATCTGACCTCCACAACCCAGTAACTGGGTAACACGGTACCCCTTGGCAAGACTGGTGTCAGATCTCAAGCTTCTGACTACCCGTAACGACTGTCAAAGATCTTCAAACAACAGCCGGGACCAACGGCTTAACGTGCTTTCCGAGGCACGGAGGAAACTCGGTATGTTGAAATGGTCACCCATCCACGGACCGACCTCGTCAAGTGTTGCTTAACCTTGATGATCGACCCGTGCGGCTGTTATTATTTAGCCACGGGCTCCTCCGCTGATGTTGCATATCAAATATTGCACATTAAATGTTGCATATTAAATGTTGCATATTAAAGGTCGCAGATTAAATGTTGCATATTAAAAATCAATAAGAACAACACTCATAATCACGTTCACAAGCCACACAAACTTCATAAAAATATTTATAAAGAACGACAAAATGTTTTCCTCTGAACATCAAACAAAGACAGATACACATGTGGCTGCCTAAACAAATAGCAAATATTGGCAATTAAGGTCTAATTGCGTTCTCTTGAGACTTGAGCCACACACGTAGGGAGGCCAATAAGTCCAATAGTGCTCACACATTGGGCCATTATGAATTGACCACCCGTTGTTCGTGTTGATCAAAAATTTATTAAGTTGCTGGTTATTGCTTTAGTTGTTTTGTTTCCAGTGACTTACAATAGAATAGAAAAATATTTATTCGACACACAACACAACAAAAATAATCACTAAAGTAACAGAGAAGAATAGTAAAAAATAGTAAACAGGATTTAAGAATTATTGCGCCGGGCGTACCCACACCGAAAGGGTCAACTCAGCATTTGCTGGGTGTCAGACACCCAGCGCTGATTTTCAGTTGGCACCCCGCTAGTAACACACGGACGTGGGTAAATAAAATAGATACTTAAAATAATGTCATAATGTGAATATGTAGGTGCCTAACTTATAAATTAAAAAAAAAGTAAAATGGATAATATAAAGTAATAGAAAACATATTTAATGTAATATAATATAATGTGCTACAGTATGATGGTTAAAATTGTCTAAAAAAGACCCAAATGATAGAGGCATAGACACAACCGGCCTAACACATCCAGCCAATCTCTTCCCGACTCATTACTTAGAAATAGGCACACTAGTTGTTGGATTAAACAAAATTTTAAATTAACTTGGAAATGATTCATATAAAATAATAAATATTGGATTAAATTAAAATCAGGTAAGATTATGAATTAGATAAACGTATTGTCAATATTAATGACATAAAATTTTATTTGTGAAGTCAGAACGAATGCCTTAAGTTTAATCTTAAAAGTTATTCTATTCCATACTACTTATAGTTTTATTTGTTAACCTAAATAATAAAGAACATATGATGCGGTGATGCGCCATTGTTGCATGGTGGCACCTGTAGGAGCCGAATTCCTTGCCGGAATCTGTTTTTCGGTTCATACAACTTAGGGTGATATTTTCGTTAAGAGAGAATAGGTTACTTCTAGGCAAGCCAGCCCCATCGTCGACCACATCATTGCTTAACATTAGGTGAAATAGAGGTCTATTTTAAGTTTTAGTTTCTATCTCAAGTTTAAGTTATCTGAAACTAGGAAATGAAGACTTGAAACTCAATCGAACAAAATGAACAAATAAAAAGACGGAAAAACTCGATGCTCTTTATTTCATTTTGTTTGTTGGCTCAATTTGCTGTGTATTGGCATTCGCGTGTTTGAAATGATTGTGAGGAATGCTGGGTTTCAGTGTTGAGGCATTCCGGCATCGATTAGGATGAATATTTGTGCGCTGTACTGGTGTTACATAATTTGATCCGGTACATTACGCATACCTTGGTGTATATACGTAATGTATTCTGGTGAGCATCACGCTATTTGGTGTATTTTAATTATCATCTTCATTTCAGCCGAAAGACGTCCGTTTCTGGATATAGGAGCTCGTCCAAGCTTCACGACATCGACCGATACCGTACTTCTTACATCCCGTGGAAACTCGTGGGCTTCTCCAGTTCATCGGTCCACCTGGAAGACCTCCCGCCTTCCAACGCAACGTCTTCCAGTTCGTGGTCGCCACTCCAGAACTTTTCTGCCCCATCGGCCCAAAAAAAATAAGTTAGTGTCTATATATTAGGTAAGAGAAAAACTAGAGGAACACCTTTTTTCTCAAACATGCTTGGAAATTTGAGCATTATTTTGACAACCTTCTTCGAGATAAATCTAAATTGCTGTACTGGCCAAATACATGCGAGCAGCGGCCGCGGCCGGCAAAAGTTGTATGAAAATCCATATCTGTCGTGTCTAGCGGCCAAATAAATTACATATTCCAGTAAACTCATATCTGTCGTGTTATTTAAAAAATGGAACGATGTGTTACTCCGCAACATAGCAACCGAGGAAGTAACTTATCAATGGTTTTATTTAAATTTCGAACTGGCTCACAAATAGAAAACTGTTAATTGAAAAAAAAACAAAAGAACACTAACGCGGGCAGAATTATTGTTGTTCGTCATTGATTTTGACAAAATGAGTTCTAGGTACTAATTAAGACGACGACTAACGCCAACGACCTTGAGGGAACAAAAGGCGCACTCCTTTCACACCCGCGCGACCCAAAATTTTGTAGTTTTTTGTACTTTCCTTATTATTCTATGACTTTAAAAAAAAGCCTCAGAACAAATGTAGACAATTAAATTATCTTTCAGATGGTGTTGATTTCATTAAAATACGCCCAGCAGTTTTGGTGTGATTGTCGCGTTTTTGTACGTTTTAGACATAACTTTACAAATTAATTACACTATGTTATACAAATAAAACTCAAAATCTGCTTAGATCAAATTATTAAGAAAATAGTCTTATATAACATATAATTTTTTCAAAGAATTACAACTAGCCATTTAGACGTGATTCTCATTTTAAAATCAGCTACTCAAGGGAATCGGCGCCTTAATTTTAAATCCCGCGCATTATTTGAGAAAAGTACTATACAAGCCTTGGCCACAACTAGGCATTTATTGACTTACGTATGTGTCATCATACACGTTCGTCCATCAATGCCTCTTTTGCTGGCCGCTGCAGTAATGTACTATTATAACAAAACCCATTTCTCTTGCAAACCCAATAATACCTCTTATTCTCATAAGTCTATGTTTTGTTTTCCAACGAAAATTACGGAAAATTACTCAATATTTATTTTAGTCGACCTGTTGCGTTCCCCCGAGAGACGAGCCAAGACAAAATAAAACCAACTTTATAGGTTTAAACAAACGGTTTATTTTCCCAGTAGAGTTTGTGGAATTGATAAAAATCTTACCGAAATGAAACATGAAGAGTAAACTCAATTTTGTGATGTGTTGAGCGATATTACCCAACATTAAGGTTATGGAGGCTTTTTAACCTCTCGACTTATTCATGAAGAGGATTATGATTGAAATTTTCCAAAAATAACAGAGTTTGTTTACATTTTTCACGCTTTTCGAGTAAGTATCTACGACAGGTTTAACATTGTAACGGGATTGCCCGTTACAATGTTGAACCAACCGTTAAAATGTAATAGCAGTAAAAAAAAACGAAATATACTGTTTTAAATATAATAACTGATAAGTTATCCTATTTAAAACAGCAACAACCTTTAACTATAAATCTATTTACATACATACAAGAAAAAGTATGTATGTATGTTCCTTATAGACTCCGAAACGGCTGGACTGATTTTAATGAAATTTTCAGAGAATCTTTAGATTGATCCAGCGAATAATTCTATAAAGTTTGGTGGCGATTGGAGTATTTTATTTTACTTTGAACGCGGGCAAAGCCGCGAGCAGAAGCTAGAAATAATAAAATCGTTTATTCCGGTAACTTAAACCCCACATTACAAATTAAAATAAAATCAAAACTTATGGGTACGCATCACGTGCTGCGTCAGTGCCGTCTGTCGGCAGTCCCTAAGACTGACATTTTTTATTTATTATTACAAGACGTCACTGGCAGGGCAAAAGCCTCCATCCATCTATCTCTGGCTAGTGCTATTAATTATTAGTCCTTATAAAAAGAACACAGCCTCATCTCACCATCTCCGTCTGGCCTGGCGCAATGTCACCTGCCCTGTAATATAGACCTATTGGGTCATGAGTTTTACTTATTATTTGTTCATCGGAAATGCAGCATATGTGTCCAGACCAATTGCATTTTAATGTTGTGATTTCCAAGAAATTAAACTATAAATACCTGTAAAATATTCAATACTAGCGGCAGCGGTTTCCCCAGCGAGGAAGTCGGAAATTACCGCAATACCTGACATAAAAAAACAAGCCTTAGTCTATTTCTACATCAAAATACATCAATATTGGTTCAGCGGTTTAGGCGTGAAAACGGAACTATCAAATAGACAGATCTCTCTGTCAGCGACTGAGAGATTTACTTTTGTATTTATAATTATAACTAGCTTCTACATCAAAAGTAGCCTATGTTCTAGTCTAGAATAATCTATCTCTGTGCCAAAATTTCATCTAGATCCGTTCAGCCGTTCTGGCGTGATTGAGTAACAAACATACATCCACACACACATCTATCCATCCAAACTTTCTTCACATTTATAATATTAGTAATATGTTAGTATGGATTAATTAATGGTTTACCGATCACACTTGACTTGTATAAAGCAAAATAATAGTCTGAACCTCCTTTGAGCTGTCTTATATTCATGAAGATGTCGTAAAGTTATTCCTTTTGTTGTTTGTTGATGTCCCGTCTCCATGGCAACCTGTTGGTTGGACCTGAATGGTTTATCATCGGCCATTTGTTATCCTAAGTGTCAAAAGCACTATAAAGCTTGACAAATGTGATGTGGGACACATTTCTCAAAGTAGTGGTTTGGACAACTAAACTTAATTTTGTAAAAAAAACACGACTGCTTAAAAAGCGAACTAAAAAGACGTAAACATGGAAATTATGTTGTGCAGTCGGAGGATACATATTCGCGAGCTGGCTGACCAAAACCAGATGTATCCTCCGACTGCACAGCATGCTTTTATTCCTGTTTACGTCTTTTTAGTTCGCTTTTTAAGCAGTCGGGTTTATTGAATTAACTTTTTTTTTATTTATAACTTTTAGTTAAATTTTATTTCGAATTAGGTACATTTAAACATATAAGTGTAATATATTTATGAAATCACCTCTTGAAAACCTTTATTTTGATACCCCACACGAGGGGTTTGGAAGAAAAAAGAAAATTGGTCCCCCACAAAATGGCGCCCAAAAGCCGCTATTTTTCAATTTTTCTCTTCTTAACCTTACACTTGTAAGGTTAAGAAGATAACGATAGAATTCGATAGGGTAGATATTTTTTTTATTCACACTATCTTTCACATATAATATTAGCTGTTTCCATGGGGGGCTCCCATACAGCATGGCAGCTCCCGTTAAAACATTTTAATAATTATTATTTGAGAATTTATTTGGTTTTGGGTCAACTTCTAATACTGTGAAAATTAGAAGACTGTAGCTCCAACCATCTTGCTGTAAAACCCCTGTGAAAGACGACGTACAGACGGACAAATAGACGGACACGTGAGTGACAGCAATGGGGTTCCGTTTGGGACCTTCGGGTCCGGAACCCTGAAATGGAGAAAATATTGTGTGTTTGCTTTGGAAGTACTGTTTCGTTTACAATATTTTTTCATTTATAGATATCTACACTGTCATTGGGTCCCAAAGGCTTTCTTATAATCCCAAAAAAATACCGTTCCTGTAGGATATGCTACCGAAGCGGAGCCGCGGGCAAAAACTAGTATCACAATAAAAGTGTTAGACATTCCTAGGACTGATAAGAATGTCATTTCTAGGCGGATTTTTTAAAACAAAAGTTGTTTTTTATTGTGTATTGTTTTACCTGTATCTACTTAATAATAATTTCCAGTAAGACTGGCGTCTTACTGGAAATTATCTTAGTTGCTATTTTAAGGTTTAAACTGAGCATAAAACGTGTAGACCAGTAATATTTTATTCGCATTCCACACACAACAATATCTTTTCAAAGCACTTAAAAGAAAAATTTAAAGTATTTATCGTTATTTTTACGATAAATACTTTAGATTTTGCCGAAATCAAAATAGCGAGGAATGAATTATCACTATCGATTGATTTACAACGCTCTAAGATTTACACCTCGCTCCAAACAGACATAAAACTCAAAACTATAAAATGAAACAAAATGCGTGATATCGTCGAAGAATCATTGCGATAAAAATCTATCACGGTGGGCTAACACATAGAGTAAGGTATCTGACAGAGACCGAACTTCATAAAAGTGTATCGCTACAGCCTCCCTACTTCATGGTGCCATGTCTTGACTGTAATATGTGGTTCATACCACCATGTAGTCAATATTTGTTTGAGTTGTATCAATGTATACTTTACGTGTCACATGGCTAGCCAATGTGTGTTTGACTTAAGAGTACAATCTCGTCAATGTTAGTAAGTAATGTACCTTTTGGGATGCGCGATTGTAGGACTCTTGGTTTTTGTTGAACATGATAGGAAGAAGAAAATATGAGTTTTTGGCACATGTCTCACTGACTGACAAGCTTCGAAGTAACTAACCAACTCAATATTAAAACAATCTCTTTAAAAACTAATACATCGGCTTCTGTGTTTCCTCTTCAACATCTTGAATGATAACCCGTCTTATCCGTACCACCTGCGTGAGCAATTTTCTTACGCTCGCCCTAGAGATGCACTATGTAGATGCATAAACCGTATTATCCGTCCTACCTGCGTGAGCAATTTTCTTACGCTCGCCCTAAAGATGCACTATGTAGATGCATAAACCGTATTATCCGTCCTACCTGGGTGAGCAATTTTCTTACGCTCGCCCTAGAGATGCACTATGTAGATGCATAAACCGTATTATCCGTCCTACCTGCGTGAGCAATTTTCTTACGCTCGCCCTAAAGATGCACTATGTAGATGCATAACATGTATTATCCATCCTACCTAGAATAGAATAGAAATATATTTATTCAACACAGGCACAACACAACAGCAACAAACATGGAGTAAAAGACAAAACAGAAGTGCAAAAACAAATTGGCGCTGCACGTGCCCATACTGAAAGGGTTACCAACTCAGCATTTGCTGGGCGTCAGACTCCCAGCGCTGGTTTTCGGTTGGAACCCCGCAGCGACACACGGACGTGGGTAACAAAATAAAATATATCTATACATAATTTGACATGAGTGATGCAATTTAAGGATATGTAAAATGTGTAAATAAATCATGTACAATGAAATAATAGAAGAATAAGTGTGTACCTGCGTGAGCAATTCTCTAACGCTCGCCCTAGAGATGCATTATGTAGATCTCACCTCAGATCTCTCCTTAAATCTTAACCACATAGAGCCAGCTATTACTCCTATTCTTTTTCTGTACATGCTGTAAGATTATGGAACTTACTTCCTAGTATCAGAGGTTTCAATACTATCTCACTAATCAAAACACGTTTAATAGTGGTTTATGCAATGGTCATATAATAGGGGTTATTAAAACACGAGCGTGGATTCGGCTTCGCCTCATGTGATAATATTAACACGCGAGTGTTTTAATACCTAATTATATGCCGTTGCATACACTACTTTATCTTCACTCTTAAATTTGAAATAAAACAAAAGTTGAAACGGTAAAAATATGTGGTATGGCGGGCAATTTAGATTCTCATTGCGCATGACAGCGCACCGCGCGCCTTCATAGATATGACACTACTTTTCGACAATAAGTCAAGGTGCCCTTAAACGCCAATAAATTAAAAAGTAAAAGTGTGCTATAAAAATTAAAAAAGTTATTTTATGATACAGTTGTTTGAAAATCGAAGGAAAATGTTGCACTGTTAACGGTTTTTTTTTTTAATTTTACCAATCCACGAATATAAAGTACATGTTTATGCAATATTTTTTGAATTCATATTTGGAACATTACGTTGTGAGTGTAGATAAAAGAGCATTATCTCTCCTCTCAAGTCTGATCTTTATAAACATTATGAAGTTATTTATTTATCAATAAGTATATATCCACCATTACACTATTTGTGTAGATGCCTATGTTTCAATATCTTAGTTTAAGTTGTTCATTTTTGTTCTCTTCCTGTTGTCACACACTATTGTCTATATTTCTATTTTCTTTTCTCCTTCGGTCTGCTGGTAGAAATTTCTTAAGAAATAAGCAGTGCCTTTGTACCTTATTGCCTCAATGTGTTGCCTTTATGTATTATATTCTGTGTAAATTAATTATAAAATAAAATAAATACATAAACCATGAACTGGACAACAAAACGGTTTAGTTCGGTCTCTGTTTGACTATCTACTCTTGAACAATTTCTACACTAAATCTTCCTCAAGGGTTTTTACAAATATTTTCTTTGCATATGTAATCACACTAGGGCCATTTGTTTTGATAGGATAATCCTGTATTTTGTGAGAAGCCTTTTTGCATTGGTGAAAAATGTTAACCCTTTCAACAGTGGAGGTAGAAAAGTACCTGTAGCATTAACACGCTTGTCTATGCGAATCAATTGACTTGTTATTATTATAATAATCCCGGCTTTCGACTCCGTCTCGGCTGAATGAAATGAATGGAATTACATCGAGTTTGAAATTACGCGATTGTTTTACAGGGTATCAATTTGCGATCGAATAAGGGACAAATGTAATTGACGTGTATACATCTGTCACTTACTCAATCTCAAATTGATACCAGTCTAAGAGCTTATGGTCACCCCCGGTCGCTAGTATACGAGTTAGACAATATTTCTTCTCGTCTATTATTGTCGAGTAAGTCACAATTGTGACAATGTGGAGATCCGCAAGAGAACCAGGGTTACCGACATAGCCCGAAGAATTGCCAAACTTAAGTGGCAGTGGGCAGGGCACATTGCTCGCAGAACGGATGGCCGATGGGGCCGAAAAGTTCTGGAATGGCGACCGCGAACCGGAAGACGATACATTGGAAGGCCTCCCACTAGGTGGACCGATGACCTGGTTAAGGTTGCGGGAAGGCGCTGGATGCGAGACGCACGGGATCGGTCAATGTGGCGACGCCTGGGGGAGGCCTATGTCCAGCCGTGGACGTCTTTCGGCTGAAATGATGATGATGAAGTCACAATTACAGATTTCTAGGGTTGATTAATATTTAATCGCTTGGGAAATGTTACTTACGCTGAATGCGACCGATGTCCAGCCCCCGTAGCCAAGTTACAAACGTGTCGTATCGAATCTCTTTCTACAATCGTTAACGCCTTCTATTTGTATGGACTGACCACGTGACTTAACCTTCAGATGTGTCGTTCCCATACATTGATTCATTTTCTACTAGCTTTACCGTTTGTAGATTGTCAACTTGGCTACAGTTGCTGGCGTTGGACCAGCAATGGACATCTTTCTGCTGAAATGATGGTGATAAAACGAATTGTTGCCTTACCATACCCACATAGAAATTGGCTTACTAATAACATACTTTAAAAATCAAAACAAAAAACCATCCTTACTCTCAAGACATCAAAAATTAACACCATAATCTAATAAAACAGCAAATCATTTTCTCCCGAACGTATTTCTTGGAATACAATTGTTTGCTCATTCTTCATAAACACCGTTTTCCACTCAGTGTTACCCTCCTATATTTCCCCATCCATGTAGGTGTTATGATTCTCTATGTCGGCAACACTTTGGTACAACCTTATGGTGTTATTAGAGTTATTACAATCATTGTATTGTATGTTCTCTTGTATCTTAGCTTTGTATTTTTGTATCCCGAGACTCTTTGAGATGTTTCAACGTTTTATTAGGTATGTAATATACTTCATTTGTTAAGGAAAACTATAAAGAAACATATTATGCTGTGGGGAAAACAAACAAATACATCGGTTTACCACCCACGCTTACTTATCTGGCTACGTAGAAGAGATGGTAATAGAAAAACCTTAACAGGTAATGTTTTTCAATATGTTTTTAGATAAACGCTAGAAAGAAAATTTCGGTTCGAAATAGATTCTTATACTTATCGATAATGCTAAGATTATCGCGAGAATTGGGTAACAGATTATTATTTCTAACCTTGAGAAATGTCTCTTTGACTATGACACTTTAAATTCAAGTTAAATTTTAAAAACATAATATCTTTACTGAATACGAAATTGAACAGTTCCGGTGTAAACTGACACAATAGTTATTTGTGTTACAAGGGGACAATAGTACATTATGGTACAAGTGTGTAATGTTGGTGATTACCGCTGAGGCGCCATTGAGACCCTATCCGTAGGTGAGGGTCTTAAGAGAGCCGAGGACGTTAATCATCAATACACACGTGTATCATACGAAGTTTTTCAACACACTTGTGAAGAAAATACTACAAAAAAATCATTTTCTACAGTAAAAACGAGTTGTGATTTTTTTTTCAAAATGGCGGGCAAAATTAATCAGTTTTCCTATGCGCGCGCATTTGACAATGGCGATCGGCCATAGACTAAAAGAATGAGGTTTCTTTTTTTTGGCTTTTCTAGGATAGTGTTTTAGCCACGTACAAAATAGGGCATTTAATTTTTTCTTAATTACAGAGCAAATAAAATTTGAAATAAGTATAGTATGTAAGTTTGTGTTTTTATTTTAATGTTTTCTAACGTAGAATCCTGAGCTTAGCAAGGAATTCAATGTACGTCGCCCGAGATCAAAATATTTTGTCCCCGAGTGATACACACTATTTTTCATCACTACCTAAGAGAAAAATAAAAAGCTACGAGTACCTACCTACTCGAAACTCTGATGGTGATGTATGTCATCTTCTCTGTGGATGCGTGTATATCACCATAGAGAATCGAATGTTAGTTATTGATATATATTTTACATTTAAACCTCACGCGAGCGCCTCCAACCCAACTACGCAAATCTATCAGAAGCACGAAGCGGACCAATCAGAAGAGAGAAAGCTCAAACTCCTACGGGCGGAAAAATTGGATTTGGCGCCCGCTATCCTCTATAGACAATTGTCGTTTTTCGAATAGGTGTGATGAAAAATATATAAAACTTTCAAATCAAATAAAACAACTTGTATAAAGCGCAAGTTCGGTCATGCATGGAGTACTGCTCTCACCTCTGGGACGGATCTGCCAGGTAACAACTAAATGCCCCTGAGTCGATAGACAGGCGGGCCAAGAGACTTATCGGCAACGATGCGCTGGTCGACTCAAAGCTCCAGAGCCTTGAAAACCGACGACGAGTTGCCAGCCTGTCGGTTTTCTATCGGTTACATTTCGGAGAGTGTGCGATGGAACTGCACAATTTGATTCCGCCTAGCCCTTTCCATCATCGGACTACAAGACGTACGGCAATGCGCCATCAGTACATGGTCGATATCCCACCCATACGCACAAAGCGTTTTGAAAATACTTTCATTGTGCGTACAGCTAAGGAGTGGAATTTCCTTTCCTGATAGCTACAACCTAGGGGTCTTCAAGTCAAGAGTGAATAGGTTGCTTCTAGGCAGGCGTGCTTCACCTTCGACCACATCATCACTTAACGTCAGGCGAGATAGTGGTCAAACACGAGCCTATAACAAATAAAGAAAAAGTAATAGTACATTATTGCAAAGGCCGGGAAATAGGCAATTGCAGGTCGAGTATGAGTTTGAAGGCCGAGCCGTAGGCGAGGACTTCACTAATACGAGACAGGCAATTGCCATTTCCGCCGAGGCATATATAATGCTTTTCTCAAAAGAATGCAGTGAAATAAAAAAGTAGTTAAATTTCCTTAATTTTAAAGTTAATGCCATTTTTAACATGAACTCTACATGAATGGAATAAATTGCCCATAATAGTAGATGGATTTTTAGTTTTAGAAATCTCATTAAAATACACCAAAAATACTGTTTTTGGAGAAAATGTTCATTTTTTTATCGTTTTTACAAATCATAAAATGTTCATATACTTTCATGTACCTATTTTTCTTTTGACTTCACTGGAAGCAGGTTTTCCATTGCCAATTTGGCTATGGAAAACCTTAAACCTGGTAGACAGTGAACCGTTGGAACTCATTTTAATTATTAAATTTATTTTTATTAAATATTTAAATAACAAATCACGACGAATTTTTAGCTTTGCCGCCGATTTTCTATTTATCATCTGTGCCGAAAGGCAAACCCATTTATGGCTATACAGACACGTGAACGCAATTTGTACTAAGCAAAGAGACTTACTTTACGCCAAGAATGATAAAAGAGATCCAATGAAAGAGTATCTAATAACCCCAGCACGCCGTTACATACAACATTGCTGGAGCGTTGAAATGTTCCAAATTCAAAAAACGCTCCAGCAATGGATTTTATTTTCATTGTCCGTACATTCAGTACTTCGCGTGTTCTTTTTCTAAAATAATGACAATATTTCCATGCATGTTTGAGAAAAATAATATATCCAGCATTCTCTAATTGAAAGCTGCTACCCACAGTTTCATAATTTCATGCCCACATCCGTTTCCCGGTAAAATTGTTATTACTGAGTCTGTTATTTGCAGATCCTTGTTAGCCAATACCATAATATACTCGTAGCAATGCTAGAGTTTGGTTTTATGTTTTACACCAATATTTGATTCAATTAATTTTGCTTCTCGCTCCAATTCACTGCCCACGTTTATATCATATTTGTATTCAAACATTACAGTTACAGTGCTCATCTAAATGTGCATAACTTTTGGAAAAACATCTATCGTGTGTGTCTGACTAACATGTAGGGTACACTATCCACCCACATAGTTTATTTATTTATATAATACACAAACATACAAGACACACATACAATATCGTTATATTTATTTATATATAATTATGATAACAGTAACACACCGTCGACAGACATTCACGGCATCGTATATCGCATACGATATTATGTCGGCTGATGTCTGGTTGAACGTTACCACCAACGGCTCCGGTGGTACTGCACCGCGAGCCTACTAAGTTATTCTGCCACCCGCAGCGACGCACCGCTAGTCGGTTTGCAACTCCCGCTACCGCTACTGCGCTCCCGCAAAGTAATTGTTTACGCGATCTGTGCTAGAACTATCTGAATATCTGTTTCTGTCCTGTGTGTATTGTGCTGTAGACATTTCTTTTATTGTGACTCTAAACTCTCTGTGATTCTCCTTCTGACTATTATTTCCTTACGTGTTTTGTGTGATGAACAATAGAAATAGTGAGTACCCACATATGACTTTTATTGTGTCTCCAAACTACACCATCTACACGTACCTAAACTGGTGACCCCGTATTGAACACAGAAAAGACGATTAAAAATGAGTGATAGTGAGTCCGTGCACACCGCGTCGTCCGCTCACACCACGTCGTCCGCGTCGCAGCGATCACAACGCGTTACGCACAGACCGCGCAAAGCGAAGCGCGTGTCTACTATAGAGGCACACGACGTACACCGCGTTGCATTTAAGTTGCCACCATTCTGGCCTGAAGAACCCGAAATCTGGTTCGCACAGATTGAGGCACAATTTGAGAATGCAGGGGTAACAAATGACGTCACCAAGTATAATGACGTCATTGGACAACTCGGCCCCCAGCATATAAAGGAGGTAAAGGATATCATCTTATCCCCACCCACCACTAACCGTTATAAAAAACTGAAGACGGAATTAGTGAAACGCCTCTCCGCCTCCCAGGAAAACAAGGTAAAGCAGCTGCTGATGCATGAAGAGCTGGGCGACCGGAAGCCGTCGCAGTTCCTGCGCCATCTGCAGGGTTTGGCAGGACCCACTGTGCCTGAGGACTTCGTGCGCACCATCTGGAGCAGCCGACTCCCCAGCAGCATCCAGCCCCTCCTGGCAACGCAGCCGCACAGCACCCTGGAGGCCTTGGCCGAGCTGGCCGACCGCATCCAGGACATCGCCACGCCATCCGGCCACGTCGCTTCAACGTCGGCAGCAGGGCCCTCTCTATGTGAGATGGCAGCCGAAATCGCAGAGCTGAAGCGGTCCATGAAGGACATGATGCTGGAGTTGCGTGACAGCCGTTCGCGGAACCGCTCCCACAGCCGCGGCCGAGACGCGAAACGGAGGTCACACCAGCGATCGTCGACTCGCTCGGACTCCAGCTACCGGAGCCACCCTGTGTGCTGGTACCATGCGATGCACGGTGACAAAGCGAAACGCTGCATCACACCCTGTGACTTCAAAAAGGGAAACGCCGCGGGCAGTCGCTATTGATGGCGACAGACGACTGCCGCCCTACAACTGGTCGCCTCTTCGTCGCAGACCGAAGCACGAATACGCAGTTCCTGGTCGACACAGGTAGCGACCTCTGCGTCTGCCCTCGTCGTCTGCTCAGCGAGCGTCGCGCGCCCAGCAACTACCAGCTGGTGGCCGCCAACGGGACACCCATTAAGACGTTTGGATTCGTGGAACTTAGTTTAAATTTAGGTTTACGTAGAGACTATAAGTGGCGTTTTGTTGTGGCCGAGGTTACAAAACCGATAATCGGCGTGGATTTCTTATGTCATTACTCGCTAGTTGTTGACTGTCGTAACCAACGACTAGTCGATAGTACGACAAATGTGTTCTCGTTAGCTTCGAGTCGTGCAGATTCATCTTTATTTTCAGTAAAGGTTTTATCTGGCGACTCGAGGTATCACAAACTCCTGGAAGGTTTCCCAGACATCACCCGACCCGCCGGTACACTACGCACTACACTGCACAACACAGTACACCACATACGAACGACCCCAGGGCCTCCAGTATCATCATCATTCCGGCGACTAGCGCCAGACAAACTGAAAATTGCTCAGCAGGAGTTCCAGTTGATGCTGTCAAATGGAACTGCAAGACCCTCTGAGAGTCCCTGGTCATCACCCCTACATCTCGCCCCTAAAAAGGACAACGGTTGGCGACCTTGCGGCGACTACCGCATGCTCAACGCCCGAACCGTTCCTGACAGGTATCCGATTAGGCACATACATGATTTCGCACACAGTATCTCAGGCTGCAAGGTTTTCAGTACAATTGACCTCGTGAAAGCCTACAATCAGATACCTGTCAGTCAGGACGACATTCCCAAGACGGCGATCACCACACCGTTCGGCTTGTACGAATTTCCGTACATGACGTTTGGTTTGCGTAACGCAGGCCAAACATTTCAACGATTCGTCGACGAGATGACCAGAGGTTTGGACTTCTGCTACTGTTATTTGGATGATTTCTTAAGTTTTTCTAGAACAGAACCAGAGCATGAGGAGCACCTCCGCACCATCTTCGGCAGGCTGAAGGACTTCGGCATGCTGGTCAACACGTCCAAGTGTGTTTTCGGTGTCTCGGAGGTAACCTTCCTAGGTTACCACATTTCCGAGAAGGGCACCAAACCGCTTGACTCCAAGGTCGAAGCCATCAAGTCGTTCCCTCAGCCCAAAGATGTCCGTCAGCTGCGACGATTCTTGGGCATGATCAATTTTTACAGGCGATTCATCCCACATGCAGCTCAGATCCAGGTGCCGCTTCACAACCTCTTGATTGGCAACGTAAAGGGCTCGCATCCCATATGTCTGGCGGAGAGTACTTTGCAAGCATTTGAGGACTGCAAGGCAAGCCTAGCTAACGCTGCTCTATTGGCTCACCCCGACTGCAACGCCAAACTCGCATTGGTTACCGATGCGTCGGATAATGCAATCGGCGCGGTGTTACAGCAGCTTAGCAATGATGGTTGGCAGCCGTTAGCTTTCTTCTCCAGGAAGCTCAGCCCTCCGCAAACAAAGTATTCTCCCTATGACAGGGAACTGCTGGCCATTTACGAGGCCATCAAATACTTCCGCCATATGCTGGAGGCACGACACTTCGTCGTTTACACGGACCACAAGCCAATCAGTTTCGCATTTCACGAGAGGAAGAAGACCTGCTCACCTAGGCAATTCCGGTACCTCGACTTCATCGCTCAATTCACCACCGACATAAGGCACATTTCCGGCAAAGACAACGTCGTAGCCGACCCCTTATCTCGCGTGGAGGAGCTACAGGTACCGGCCAGCCTCACCAACCTCGCAGAATCGCAAGCTTCGGATCCCGAACTAACAAAACTCCTTCAGGAAGGATCTTCTTTGGTGTTAGAGAAGGTGCAGGTTTCCGGGGAGCGTACAGCTGTGTACTGTGACGTCAGTACAGCGCCTCCCAGACCATTTGTACCCAAAATGCTGCGAAAACAAGTCTTCGACAGCTTACATTCACTCAGTCATCCTGGTGTTTCAGCGACTGCCAAATTAATCGCAGAGCGCTTTGTTTGGCCAGGCGTTAGGAAGGACTGCAGGGAATGGGCACGAGCTTGTCTTCAATGCCAGCGGGCCAAGGTGAGCCGCCACGTCACAGCGCCATTAGGGTCGTTTCATCTCCCACGTGCAAGGTTCACCACTGTCCACATCGACCTTGTGGGCCCGCTCCCAATCTCGCAAGGCTTCAGGTATTGTCTGACGGCAGTCGACCGATTTACCAGGTGGCCCGAAGTGGTACCTATCGTCGACATTACTGCCGAGACAGTAGCTAAAGCACTGCTGTCCGGATGGATTGCCCGGTTTGGTTGTCCCGCAGACATTGTTACGGACAGGGGCCGTCAGTTCGAGTCAGCCCTCTTCGAGCAATTGTCCAAGTTGGCTGGTTTTCAGCACAAGCGGACAACGGCATACCATCCGGCGTGTAATGGCATGGTGGAGCGATTTCACAGGCAACTCAAGGCGTCCATCACGTGCCATGCTAACGACAGGTGGACAGAGTCCTTGCCGTGGGTATTGCTTGGAATAAGGAGCGCATTCAAAAAGGATGTCCAAGCGTCTTCCGCCGAACTGGTTTACGGCGAACCGCTAAGACTCCCGGGAGAATTTTTCTCTCCCCGTGATGAAGGAACGACCGACATCACGGAATTCGTCGCTCGCATCCGCAAGTTTGCACAAAACCTGCAACCAACCCCAGCTTCCCGTCACAACAAAACGAGCATATTCGTTTATAAGGATCTGCAGACCACTGATCATGTGTTCCTTCGTGACGACGCATTACGTGGCTCGCTACAGCCAGCCTACACAGGTCCTCACAAAGTTCTGCAAAGAGGTGACAAAACCTTCAAAATCCTGTTCAAGGGCAAGGAGGTCACGGTCACAATTGACCGCCTTAAGCCAGCCTACATATTGGTGGACAAAGCTGAGCCAGCGGTCATTCCACCTAGCAGTAGCATGGAGTATACCACTCGTTCTGGTCGTCAAGTCAGATTTCCAAATTTTTATCGCCCATGACGGTCTCTGGAGGGGAGTGATGTAGGGTACACTATCCACCCACATAGTTTATTTATTTATATAATACACAAACATACAAGACACACATACAATATCGTTATATTTATTTATATATAATTATGATAACAGTAACACACCGTCGACAGACATTCACGGCATCGTATATCGCATACGATATTATGTCGGCTGATGTCTGGTTGAACGTTACCACCAACGGCTCCGGTGGTACTGCACCGCGAGCCTACTAAGTTATTCTGCCACCCGCAGCGACGCACCGCTAGTCGGTTTGCAACTCCCGCTACCGCTACTGCGCTCCCGCAAAGTAATTGTTTACGCGATCTGTGCTAGAACTATCTGAATATCTGTTTCTGTCCTGTGTGTATTGTGCTGTAGACATTTCTTTTATTGTGACTCTAAACTCTCTGTGATTCTCCTTCTGACTATTATTTCCTTACGTGTTTTGTGTGATGAACAATAGAAATAGTGAGTACCCACATATGACTTTTATTGTGTCTCCAAACTACACCATCTACACGTACCTAAAAACACAAATATTCGAACTCCATTATGTATGTAGTATGAAATACATATTTATGTGTTAGCCAAAGGATCTAACTTTTCTAGGTTCATGAATTGGAGAATCCTTCAAGTCACAAGTGAAATCGTTACTTTAGAAGGAAGGGAATGTACCAAAGAAGTCTCAAAATTCAAGTGCATAAAAACAATGCACGCAGTCTTTTAAATACGACCCAATAAATAGTGTTTAGAAATTTGGTAAATTACAGATTTTTCCTCGTCGTATCTGTGCACTCGCGCCACCATATTGAAAAAAACCGGCCAAATTCGAGTCGGACTCGCGCACGAAGGGTACCGTACCATTACCGCAAAAAAGGGCAAAAAAACCATCTGTGAAAATTTCAAATGTCTAGTTATCACGGTTCATGAGATACAGCCTGGTGACAGACAGACAGACACACAGACAGACAGTCCCGTTTTTACCCTTTGGGTACGGAACCCTAAAAATGGTGTCATTTTATGATGAATACAGTCAATCAATCTGCCTAGCCTTTTCCCAACTATATTGGGGTCGGCTTCCAGTCTAACCGGATTCAGCTGAGTACCAGTGTTTTACATGGAGCGACTGCCTATCTGACCTCCACAACCCAGTAACTGGGTAACACGATACCTCTTGGCAAGACTGGTGTCAGATCTCAAGCTTCTGACTACCCGTAACGACTGTCAAAGATCTTCAAATGACAACCGGAACCAACGGCTTAACGTGCTTTCCGAGGCACGGAGGAAACTCGGTATGTTGAAATGGTCACCCATCCACGGACCGACCTCGTCAAGCGATGCTTAACCTTGATGATCGACCCGTGCGGCTGTTATTATTTAGCCACGAGCTCCTCATGATGAAAACACTTAGGTAATAAATTAAACCAGAGAAAATTACCTCCATGATGAATAGACGCCCAAAAATCAATTTGAAATTAACATATTAATCATTTCCTATGATTGATTTTATTTTTGCATGCTTCTACCATTATTTATGTAAATACATTAAAATTAGAGCCAGTAGTCTGCCTGTACTACAAGAAACCTGGCGTGCACTGAGTAATTAAACACACACATTGAGGTAAGACCCCGTATCGCGGCTAATCTAACCAGCTAACCACTAATCTTCGCCTGAGAGCAGACCATAATTGTACTTATGTAGAACAGTAGCCAATTTTTTTTTGACCTGTAACTGTAACTGATCAACTTTGATTTCCTTATTGTTAGCAGGGACCAGAAGTGCAGATAATCAATTTTATGTGTTAAGGTTACACTAGTCGATAATTCTTCCATACAAACGTAGTCTAGCGATTACTCCACTGTTTGACAGGGAACTGCTGGCCATTTACGAGGCCATCAAATACTTCCGCCATATGCTGGAGGCACGACACTTCGTCGTTTACACGGACCACAAGCCAATCAGTTTCGCATTTCACGAGAGGAAGAAGACCTGCTCACCTAGGCAATTCCGGTACCTCGACTTCATCGCTCAATTCACCACCGACATAAGGCACATTTCCGGCAAAGACAACGTCGTAGCCGACCCCTTATCTCGCGTGGAGGAGCTACAGGTACCGGCCAGCCTCACCAACCTCGCAGAATCGCAAGCTTCGGATCCCGAACTAACAAAACTCCTTCAGGAAGGATCTTCTTTGGTGTTAGAGAAGGTGCAGGTTTCCGGGGAGCGTACAGCTGTGTACTGTGACGTCAGTACAGCGCCTCCCAGACCATTTGTACCCAAAATGCTGCGAAAACAAGTCTTCGACAGCTTACATTCACTCAGTCATCCTGGTGTTTCAGCGACTGCCAAATTAATCGCAGAGCGCTTTGTTTGGCCAGGCGTTAGGAAGGACTGCAGGGAATGGGCACGAGCTTGTCTTCAATGCCAGCGGGCCAAGGTGAGCCGCCACGTCACAGCGCCATTAGGGTCGTTTCATCTCCCACGTGCAAGGTTCACCACTGTCCACATCGACCTTGTGGGCCCGCTCCCAATCTCGCAAGGCTTCAGGTATTGTCTGACGGCAGTCGACCGATTTACCAGGTGGCCCGAAGTGGTACCTATCGTCGACATTACTGCCGAGACAGTAGCTAAAGCACTGCTGTCCGGATGGATTGCCCGGTTTGGTTGTCCCGCAGACATTGTTACGGACAGGGGCCGTCAGTTCGAGTCAGCCCTCTTCGAGCAATTGTCCAAGTTGGCTGGTTTTCAGCACAAGCGGACAACGGCATACCATCCGGCGTGTAATGGCATGGTGGAGCGATTTCACAGGCAACTCAAGGCGTCCATCACGTGCCATGCTAACGACAGGTGGACAGAGTCCTTGCCGTGGGTATTGCTTGGAATAAGGAGCGCATTCAAAAAGGATGTCCAAGCGTCTTCCGCCGAACTGGTTTACGGCGAACCGCTAAGACTCCCGGGAGAATTTTTCTCTCCCCGTGATGAAGGAACGACCGACATCACGGAATTCGTCGCTCGCATCCGCAAGTTTGCACAAAACCTGCAACCAACCCCAGCTTCCCGTCACAACAAAACGAGCATATTCGTTTATAAGGATCTGCAGACCACTGATCATGTGTTCCTTCGTGACGACGCATTACGTGGCTCGCTACAGCCAGCCTACACAGGTCCTCACAAAGTTCTGCAAAGAGGTGACAAAACCTTCAAAATCCTGTTCAAGGGCAAGGAGGTCACGGTCACAATTGACCGCCTTAAGCCAGCCTACATATTGGTGGACAAAGCTGAGCCAGCGGTCATTCCACCTAGCAGTAGCATGGAGTATACCACTCGTTCTGGTCGTCAAGTCAGATTTCCAAATTTTTATCGCCCATGACGTTCTCTGGAGGGGAGTGATGTAGGGTACACTATCCACCCACATAGTTTATTTATTTATATAATACACAAACATACAAGACACACATACAATATCGTTATATTTATTTATATATAATTATGATAACAGTAACACACCGTCGACAGACATTCACGGCATCGTATATCGCATACGATATTATGTCGGCTGATGTCTGGTTGAACGTTACCACCAACGGCTCCGGTGGTACTGCACCGCGAGCCTACTAAGTTATTCTGCCACCCGCAGCGACGCACCGCTAGTCGGTTTGCAACTCCCGCTACCGCTACTGCGCTCCCGCAAAGTAATTGTTTACGCGATCTGTGCTAGAACTATCTGAATATCTGTTTCTGTCCTGTGTGTATTGTGCTGTAGACATTTCTTTTATTGTGACTCTAAACTCTCTGTGATTCTCCTTCTGACTATTATTTCCTTACGTGTTTTGTGTGATGAACAATAGAAATAGTGAGTACCCACATATGACTTTTATTGTGTCTCCAAACTACACCATCTACACGTACCTAAAAACACAAATATTCGAACTCCATTATGTATGTAGTATGAAATACATATTTATGTGTTAGCCAAAGGATCTAACTTTTCTAGGTTCATGAATTGGAGAATCCTTCAAGTCACAAGTGAAATCGTTACTTTAGAAGGAAGGGAATGTACCAAAGAAGTCTCAAAATTCAAGTGCATAAAAACAATGCACGCAGTCTTTTAAATACGACCCAATAAATAGTGTTTAGAAATTTGGTAAATTACAGATTTTTCCTCGTCGTATCTGTGCACTCGCGCCACCATATTGAAAAAAACCGGCCAAATTCGAGTCGGACTCGCGCACGAAGGGTACCGTACCATTACCGCAAAAAAGGGCAAAAAAACCATCTGTGAAAATTTCAAATGTCTAGTTATCACGGTTCATGAGATACAGCCTGGTGACAGACAGACAGACACACAGACAGACAGTCCCGTTTTTACCCTTTGGGTACGGAACCCTAAAAATGGTGTCATTTTATGATGAATACAGTCAATCAATCTGCCTAGCCTTTTCCCAACTATATTGGGGTCGGCTTCCAGTCTAACCGGATTCAGCTGAGTACCAGTGTTTTACATGGAGCGACTGCCTATCTGACCTCCACAACCCAGTAACTGGGTAACACGATACCTCTTGGCAAGACTGGTGTCAGATCTCAAGCTTCTGACTACCCGTAACGACTGTCAAAGATCTTCAAATGACAACCGGAACCAACGGCTTAACGTGCTTTCCGAGGCACGGAGGAAACTCGGTATGTTGAAATGGTCACCCATCCACGGACCGACCTCGTCAAGCGATGCTTAACCTTGATGATCGACCCGTGCGGCTGTTATTATTTAGCCACGAGCTCCTCATGATGAAAACACTTAGGTAATAAATTAAACCAGAGAAAATTACCTCCATGATGAATAGACGCCCAAAAATCAATTTGAAATTAACATATTAATCATTTCCTATGATTGATTTTATTTTTGCATGCTTCTACCATTATTTATGTAAATACATTAAAATTAGAGCCAGTAGTCTGCCTGTACTACAAGAAACCTGGCGTGCACTGAGTAATTAAACACACACATTGAGGTAAGACCCCGTATCGCGGCTAATCTAACCAGCTAACCACTAATCTTCGCCTGAGAGCAGACCATAATTGTACTTATGTAGAACAGTAGCCAATTTTTTTTTGACCTGTAACTGTAACTGATCAACTTTGATTTCCTTATTGTTAGCAGGGACCAGAAGTGCAGATAATCAATTTTATGTGTTAAGGTTACACTAGTCGATAATTCTTCCATACAAACGTAGTCTAGCGATTACTCCACTGTTTGACGATGTACGTTCAAAATAAAAAGTGATATCAATTTGACTCATCATTATCTAGCCCTGTATGTAAGCGAAAAAGTAAAAAAAGAAAACATTTGAAAGTTATGAGCGTCGAAATTTCCACATTTCGACACTAATTTTATCGCATTTTTGGGCGCTAATAAATACCATAAGAAGACGGAAAATTGCAAAACAGGGATAGATTAGTAGTTCAACAATGCATATAATTTTATTTTGAACAGATAGATTTAGTAGTTTTTTCATGATATCTAGACTGCCAAAGGTCTGTTTATAAAAAGTCGCGCGCTCTGTTTCGTCCTAAATCATTATACATTTCGCTACAAATTTGCAAAAGTGTGTATTCGTACGCGAACTAGCTTCCTACTGCTCATCAAAGCATCTATCTCTTCCGCAAGTGTTGTCGGTTGATATAAAATGCATTTTAACCCCGCGCACTAAATAGTTCGTGCCGTCGACTGGTGTAACCTTAATCTAGAAATAAACTTAAATCAGAAATTCAAAGCTAATAACATACCTACTTATTCTTTCAAATCAAAAGTAACGAGCATTGTCATAGAAAATACAACATTTTTGATAGAAACTCTAAATCAGTTTACTTCAATGTAGTTCTTTTTAGATTTGAAAATTTTGAATTATTAAATCTTTCGCGAACCATAGGTGTTGAATAATACTAGACTTGAGCTGCTACGTTACTTTTTTTATTACAATCTTTGTGTAAAGTGACTTTGTATGTCATATCTCGCAAGTTTTACGAAAGCAAGGATGTTGATTATCTGCTACAAAGTTTACTTTAACCTGGAAAACAGACACGTAGATGTAATGAAAAAATACTGTACAACTTATTTGGAAGAAGTCGGGTAAAAAGAGATCTGTTAGACGAACGACTTGAATAGTACATGGTAGGATACAGGCCAATTTTAACCTAATATTGATATGTCTACACGTAAAACTAAAATTGGCTACACAACTAGACCTATTCGATGAGACCGCCGTTGTACCCATATACAGGGTAAGAGACAGTTTTCTTCTGAACTCGATCAAACAAAAACATACAGAGCTTAGTTTCGACCAGTGTCTCAGCAGCCAGAGTACGCAGAAACGTAGACCTGCTAGAGTCTGCCCTGTAGCACTAGCTAAAGTTGTAATTGTTAGACGACAATACTTCTTTATAAGCCCAATTTTATATAGTAAAATAAATGGGATTTTGAACATTTACCCACTTACTTCACGTGAGTGTAAAGAAAAAAAACCTTTCATTACCACTGCCTTCCAAATCACATAAACAGACAAACTTACTACCTACACATACTCACACATTCACTCACGCTACAGTTACACTCACGCTCATATACACACACTCACATGCAAAATTAATATAATTAGTGCTGAAGATTAATTTATTTTTATTTTTTGTATATTTTGATGGTATATCCTAAGTAGTTTGCATATTTTTATATTGTTATACCACAAAATCTTACATACATATATATTTTGTTGTTATTTTTTCTTGTTAAGGCCGTACCCTGACCAAAAAATCAGCATGAGATATGAGCATTCCTATTGGCCAAGCGGCACTGGTGGCGCATGAATACGGTAGTGAATATGCCCAGATTTTAGAATAAAATCCTTATAAAATCGAATATTGGTCTTTTGAAAAAATAAATCTTACAAAATGTTCGTTAACATATTGTCTATCCATTAGTGTTAGTATAAAACATATTAATGAACACTTTACGAGGAGATGCATGCTATCAATAATTATTTCACATTTTTATGGTTTTGTTGGAAGGAGATTAGTGACACATATACCTCTTTAAAAATAGTGTACTACCATTTTAGAATCAACATTATGTAGAAATTTAATGTATTTTTATTAATTGATATTTCTTTTTAAATAAAGAGTAGATAGCTCTTAAAAACTGCACAAAAACGACTAGCGCGGCGTTTTGCTCGGGGAGGCGCCTTAATATGTATATCTGGAACGCTGTCACATCCCTTCTTGGAGGTGGGCGCTAATGGCCGCGACACAGTACTCCATACTGCTGCGGCTGTTAACGAACTCAAACTTTTGTAAACTGTTTCTTGTTCCAATAAATATAATATATTTGATATATTGAATTTAAACTAAAATAGTTGTGTAAATATTTTGGTGTACAATGAATTATTTTCTATCCTACTGCTAAATGCACATAAATCATTATACCTAGACAATTAGTTAGTAATTATAATTACACACCTACCGGCAATATCTTCAAATAATATTGTACCTCCTTCCCAAAAAGTACTTAAAGCTAAAACATTACCCGTTTCACCCCGTGATTACTTAATAATCCCCTTGGCAGCAATACCACGGTTATCTTCAACGCCCCCTTTCTAATCGACTCAGTCTTGGAGATTAAAAAACGGGAAAGCTCTTGTTACAAGTAATTTGATTACAGGGATCTCTCCTAATCAATTTTGGGGTTCTTGAAGGATTCAGTCGCGTACAGAATTTCAGATGGGTCGGTGAACGAAGGATTAAGGCTTGTACATTTTGCAAAGGTATGACGGTATCACATTATGGGAATTTTCAAAAAGTAATTTCGACTTTTTGATGATTATGTATTCGATTATGTTTGGAGGGTGCTGTGATGGAATTTGCGTGTGTAGGTGTTATGTTATCTTTTAAGTTCCTTGTTATATTTGTGAGTCTCTTTTTACGAAGTTTGTTCCTTATAAAATTTTAATTGACTCGCTCCTTTGACTACTTAATCTTTAACTGTGTTAAAAGAAAATTATATTTTCGTATAAAGTCATTAAGTTTCAAAAGAAATTAGTTTCGTCTACGACTTTGATGTCGATGAGCGATTTACAAAGTTATTTAGTTAGAATTAAATAGTTCTTTGAAAACTTTGTTTGTAACTAAATCTAAACAAGCATCTAATGATTCAAACAATGTTTTAGAACTAAATTGCTAAATAAGCTGAGGTAAGTACTTTTTTATATTTTTTATTTATATTAATTTAGATTTTTAATTTATGTATGAAATTTTTAAATTTTTCCTTTTTGCTTCTGCCTGCGTGAAAAGATATTTCTTATCCCAAGGGAACATCATCATCATCATCATATCAACCGAGAGACGTCCACTGCTGGAAATAGACCTCCCCCAAGCGTCGCCACATTGACCGGTCCCGTGCGTCCCGCAACCAGCGGATCCCCGCAACCTTCACGGTGGGATGCCTTCCAATGCAACGTCTTCCGGTTCGCGGGCGCCACTCCAGAACCTTTCTGCCCCATCGGCCATCCGTTCTGCGAGCAATGTGCCCTGTTGGCAATTTTTCGGGCTACGTCGGTAACCCTGGTTCTCTTGCGAATCTCTAGATTTCCTATTCGATCACGCAAGTAAACACCAAGCATAGCCCTCTCCATTAACCTTTGAGTGACTATAAGCTTTCTGATAAGGCCCATTGTAAGCGACCACGTCTCAGAGCCATATGTCATCACTGGCAACACGCGTCGTCTTTCGTCTAGAGACACTGTGGTAAGTTGGACGAGAAGACACCCCGCAACTTCCCAAATGCTGCCCAGACGAGTCGGATTCGACGGTTGACCTCTTTCTCGAAGTTGGCCCTACCCAATTGGATAGTTTGTCCCAGGTAGACATAGTCGCCCACAACTTCGAGTGTAGAATCTCCGACCTTGAAAGAAATTTTATAACTAATGCCATGGTTATCTAAGGGTGACTAAACCAAGTATAGGTGAATTTCAAGAACCCAGTATAAAAAAATCTCTTCTACAAATCACATAATAATATAAATGCAAATAAAGACCATTTGTCGCAACATTACGAGTATCCATTAAAATAACATTCCGTACGCAAAATACGCGCTTGGTCGTGGAGTTGCGGAAACAGCCCGCCGAAACTAAACTAAACTAAAATAACATTAGAAGTATTTTCTTTAGATCTTTATTTAGATCTAGAATCTTTTGAATACTAAGGAGCACAACCACACCGCACCGGCGTGGTTGATAAGCTTTTGTTTTATTGGTTCAGCTACGTTTCTCAAAAATGGCTAGAAAATCGATTATCATCACCATCATCATCATATCAGCCGAGAGACGTCCACTGCCACATAGGCCTCCTCCAATCGTCGCCACATTGACCGGTCCCGTGCGTCTCGCATCCAACGGATCCCTGCAACCTTCACTAGCATCCTTATTGCGTAATGAATTCGGCAAGGCAAATTGCAAAAAGTATGAAGTATCGACCAATCACAAAGACGGAAATCCACATTGCGTTTTTTCATACTTTATGCCTTTTGCCTTGCTGAATTCATTACGCAATAAGGCTGCAGGTCATCGGTCCACTTAGTGGGATGTTTTCCAGCGAATCGTCTCCCGGTTCGCGGTCGCTACTCCGGAACTGTTGTGGCCCCTCGGCCATGCGTTATTCGAGCAATGTTCTGCTCATTGCAACTTAATTTTGGCAATTTTTTGAGCTATGTCGGTAACCCTGGCTCGCTTGCGGATATCTACATTTCTGATTCGATCACGCAAGGAAACTTCGAGCACAGCCCTCTCCATTGCCTGGATGTACGAGAAATCGATTGTATGGGAACGACAACTATACTAACTATACCAACTATACCATTTATGGTCCTGTCTTTATTTGTCTGCTAATAATTTTTCCATGGAAAATGTATTGTATAGACAGTCAGAGAGAGTCAAGAGGAAGTTAAGCCATGAGGATTATACGATAAGCATTATTGACGGTGTTATTTTGAGGTAAAGATGCTCTAGGAAAAAAAAACTTTTTTAAAAAAAAAATACTACCGACTTCCAAATAAGAAAACTACAAAGTGAAAAATAACTTTATTTTTGGAAGTCGGTGTCTTTCGTAGGTACGATTTTTTTAAGATTTTTCTAAAAATAAAGTTATTTTTCACTTTGTAGTTTTCTTATTTGGAAGTCGGTAGTATTTTTTTGTAAAAAAGTTTTTTAATTTTTCACTTTTTAATTGTACCTACCTAATAGGCAAGTTGTTCAGTAAGTTTCCTATAACGCCAGAATAGATTACCCGAATATCATGAAACTTGAACAAAACCGATCAAATGAGAGATCTGCTTACCCCTTAAGAGCGTACTAGCGTGATGTTATGCTATGAAATGGTATAAACAATAAACAGACATGCGATTGCAGTAGTCCCGGGAGATTTACCGTTATTTATTGAAGAGTTCTGTTATATATCTTCGTAGTTCTTCAGATTTTCACCAAATTAAAATGGGATCAATTTCAAAACATACTCTTTCAAACACAAAATTTTTTTTTTAAATCGGTCTGAAATTGACGGCGATATCGGTGAACATACATAAAAAAAAACATACAAGAAGTCGAATATAGAACCTCCTCCTTTCCTCCGCTTAAAAAAGGAATGACTGACTAGTAGACTGCCATTTAAAACAGTGCATTATTACATCATCCATAAACACAAGAGAATTACATTTTCATAATCAGTCCACCATTCTTAGCCTTATATCGCCAAACGAAGCTCAGAACACCACAAATTGCCTGCACAACATAAAACAAGGCTATGAAGGGGTTCATACTAGGACTGTAAGCTGAGGCCTTCTAAGTGAAGGCGGAGGCGTAAAAGGAAAAATAAGATTCACTCAATCTATCTAGTAATTTTTTGGGTGCCGTACCGAAAGGGTAAAAACGGGACTCTATTACTAAGACTCCACTACGCCACTGACCGTCTTTCTGTCTGTCACCAGGCTGTATCTCATGAACCGTGATAGCTAGACCGTCGAAATTTTTACAGATGATGTATTTCTGTTGCCGCTATAAAAACAAATACTAAAAGAAGAATAAAATCAATATTTAAGTGGGGCTCCCATACAACAAACGTGACTTCTTTGCAGTTTTTGCGATGATGGTAGGGAACCAGACGTGCGCGAGTCCGATTCGCACTTGGAAGTTTTTTTTCAACTTACTGGGGTCTGCTTCCAGTGTAACCGAATGCAACTGGGTACCAAGATTTTGATTACCTACATTTTTTTTCAAAGGCTATAAAAGTTTTGAAAGAGGCCAACCATAGTTCAACAGAAAATGTTTTGAGGCTTTTTCAGCTTAGTGATTTTTTGTGGTGTATTAATACACATTAATCTGTAGAAAAATATTTTTTGAACATCGAAAAAAATCCAAAAAAAATTGCCCGGGTGTTAAAGGATAACCAACAGAACCCATTTCTAGCATTTTTGGAATTTTTGTCTGTTTATTTGTGCACGCATCACGTGAAATGTACGAAACCAATGTAGATAACTTTTATACATAAAAATTGTGCGTATCTTGAAGGATTACTTAGTTTTTGTTTCATCGCAATCGGTTCACTCTATCAAAAGTTAGATGAATTTAAAGTCTTCAAGAAGTAAAATTATCACAGCTCACGCAATTCAGTTATTCGGACAGTTGAACTCGCTATTCGATAGATGGCGTTGTGCATTTAAAGTCATTTTCTGAATCGCGGTGTTAAGATTTTACGCGAAAGAATGACACTAGAAAAAAAATTGATATGTAGTATGTATATTTTTGAGTATGTGGAATAGGCAGGCAGGCTGATAAGTATGGTAGGGTTGGCAGGCAGATGACGGGAGCGAAGCCGCGGGCATAGCAAGTTTCATAATAATTATGTTCATGCATGTAAATGACTAATGGCCGGTTTCTGATTTAAGTAAAGCAGCAATAATCAGTTGAGTATTGTCAAATAATTTAGGAAGCGTTTGAGTATTTTACGTTTCACAATTGAGAATCTACCTAGATCAGTTAAGTAAGTACCTACTTATGTATGGACCTGCCAAAGTTCCATTCACTTTCTCTTTCACCCTTACGTTCCATTTTACAAAAGAAATCCGAGACATCACAAGATTGCATAAATATTATTTATACATTTTATACAGCCATAAAAAGTACAATAGTATTATATTACTTTATTCAAGAGTAAAAAATCAAGTTAATAAAGATGTTATAATCTGTAATAACTTGATTTTTCATATTTAAGCAATTTCAAAGCGGTGAAGGAAAACATCGTGAGGAAACCGGCATGTCCTAGAACCAAAAATTCGAAGACATGTGACATTCACCAACCCGCACTGGGCCCGCGTGGTGGATTACGGCCCATTCCCTCTCATAGAGAGGAGGCCTGTGTCGCAGCAGTGGGAACATTAATAGGCTGATGATGATGTGATGAAGCAATTTCAAAGATATCTATTTGAAATCTATACAACCTTATTATGAAACTATGAAATGGATCGTAGGCACTAGTCAATTACTTCAAGATTGTCATGGCAACCGTATTTATTTTGTCAATGATGTCTTATCGAAAGAAAATAATATCTAATATAATTTGTTATTGCCAAAATAAAGAATTTAAGCTTATAATTACTAGGAGTGAATGTGTTCAGAGCGAGCAGTTGCTGGTTCTTGTGATACCTCATAGAACTATAGAATATTTTACTCAGAATTTCACAAGATCTCTCAAGTGCCCCTTGTTCATCTGTATTGGAATCTGGTTGCAATTGTGATTTACCAACAAAAATGGACTATTGTGATGCAATTTTTAATGAGTGACCTGGGTTTTCAAGATCAAAGGCTTTGCTAGCCATCGAAGAGCCTCCGAAGAAAAAGAGTAGTAGCCAGGGTCGGTGCCATTGGATATGTGTCGGATATTATGAAGGAGGACTGTGTTTTAATATGTGTTAACAAACAATATACTATCTGCCTACTTATTTTGTAAAATAATAAATAAATAAGACCTATCATGTTGTTTTTATCGTCTTTTATTATTCTGATACCAAAATCATATCATACAAATGCCAAATTCTGTACACAATTTCATCGTTGTAACATCTTCTTGTCTTGTGGATCCTACTAATACCTATTCTATATAGGTATGAAAGTCTGTATGTTTGGCTATTTGTTAATCACACTTTAATGGTTGAACGTATTTGATACTTTGGAAAACAATTACACAATTATGAGAATTAGAACCTAGGATATAAATTAATATAATAAAATAGATTAATAATAAATACACGGCACGGCATAATAAAGCCTTTTATTCTGAAATCAGAGATATTAAACTGTAGTCTATACAATACATGTTTATAGTTTATAAAATGTCCCTAATCTCAGTGTGCCTCTTGGCATAGGCCTCCACTCCACTAACAGTTTCCACTGGGGTCTGTCCTGTACATCTTGGACCAGCGGTCTTTCCCATATTTCATTCGCGTCTTCCACGTCTTCTTTTCCCATCTCTTGTGTACCAGTTTGTCACTTTTTTCCATGTCCCTTGGTTATCGCGCATCACTTTTCACATAGTTCCTGTTGATCAAGACTCGGTTTTCGCGCACCACGCGACCACAAACACATTAACTGGCACTTTTTGAATTTTTTTACCACATCGACCGGTCCTGTGCGTCTTTCATACATCGGATTCCCGTGACCAGGTCATCGGTCTACGGAGGCCTTAAATGCGTATTCCACCACGCGGTCGCCACTCCAGAACTTAACAGCCCCATTGACCATCCGTTCTTCAAGCATCTGAGATTTATCAGGCATGAAATATTTGCATCCAATCTTATGTTTTCGATAATTCAGGGCGAACACTCTTCTTCCACGCATCGGTCTTCGTTGAGGAATCTCCAAAGAAGACAAGGATGTATCTTCGACACTCGTTTTATAAGTTTATATATTATTTTGTATTTATTTCGCTTGATCACCGTTTAAGCACAGGCTTGTCAACTATCAACTGCCAAATGTAACCAGTGTAGCCAGATTCGACGAGCACCAAATCAGCAAAAATTTCGTTTTTCCATTTATAAAAAACTCAAGTCGAACATTATTCACTAAAACCCTGAAACATTCTTCGAAACTTCAATGCGTTAAACACAATAATCATTATAGGTTCCATATAAAACATTTTTCAGCATTTCTCTATTTTCCCTGTGTTGTCGCGACTGATGTATAATTTAAAATAGTGATGAACAGTTAAAAGCATTTTGGTTTCCAGTTATTTTCATCATTCCTCAGATAATGTTGTATTAGATAGTCACATTCCGAAATCATCTAAAATCACCCCATTTTTTTTTCTGAGGTAGCCTAATTGCCACCACTCGTAAAAATTGGTCGCCCCGACACCCTTCCGAGTAGCCTAAATGACAAAAAGTCGCACAATCTGGCTACACTGTTGATGTAACGTTGACAACGGTTTGAGAAAACTTTGAGAATTTGAGAATGATCAAATGTGTTTTTCTCAGTTGAGAAACCCAATTGAACGTCAATGAAGGTTTTTTGTATGACATAAGGTATACTTTAGCATGACTTTGACTAAAATACTCAAACCTTGCTCAGTAACGCAGAAAACTTAAAGTGACAGATGATCAAGAGTGACAGATGCTTAAATCGAGATCAGCACATACTTAGCGTCGAATACTCAAATCAGAAACCCGCCCTTATAAACACAGGCCCATCGATTTTACTTCAAGTTTTTATTTTTTATAATTATGTTGCTAGTGTGTCTTATTTAAATAAATAAATTAATTAACCGGCTCCATTTAAGCAGTTGGTGACATGATACTGAACATGGCAGTGACATTGGCACGGAAGCAAGAACTTGTTACTTTTTCTTATACTCTCCACCACAATAAAGTGCCTTTCCTTATTTAAAGGCAACCTTTTATAAGACTTCCGTTACATTTTTTTTTTTTTTATAAATTGCAATTATTTCATGGTTTATGTAAAATGGGTGATCTGTAACACAGGGCCTTACCTATCTCAGACACCCTTCTCCATACAAGGTTACGTGTTATGATAGTCACTGTATTTTGATGTCGAGATAAAGAATTCTGTTAAAAGTTCGGCAATTTTGCATTTACGGAGTCGTAGGCTAAGATACCTCTACAACCCTACTTCCAACCAATCCCAAGTGTTTACGGAACCCTTTATTATCGTCCCAAATAATCGCGGCAGATGAAAACGTTCTATGTTGATAGCTCATGTTGATTGAAGCTGTTCTATGTTAATTAAGTGAGAGGATTTTATGGGGTTTTCAAAGCTACTGGTGGGTTTTTATTGGTTGATGTTTTTCAGTTAATTTTTTATGACGAGCGAATTTTTTTGCACCGGTGATTGAGTATTAAATGGTTTTCACAAATACGGATCTTATTGGTGAAGCTCTTCAGAAACGCCAGGTGCGTAGCTCATTACCGGCGTGGGTGTATAACTGGATACTTAAACGAAGCAAAATAATGATAAAGGATCGTAGTAGGTGTCGTGTCAGGATCGTAGTTTTTATGTACTCGTATGTATGTTTTGAGCCTGCCTCTGAAAATAACGTATTTTTGGAATTACTTAGCAGCAACCCATTACGAGTCAATTAACCCACTGTAATAAATGGGCACGCCGATTTCCTGGAACTTAAACATAGCCTATTAACCCACGACTTGCAACAGCCGTGACTTACAAGTTGCAGGTCGTGGGTTCGAGCCCAGGAAGGCGCTTTACTTTGTGTAAATTATTTCATCACCACTGCTCTCAAAACGGTGAAGGAAATCTTTTGGCTTCGCATGGTTTGTGCATTTAGCCAGTGTCACGTTTAAAATAGAATTCTAGTTTCTTTAGATTTTAGTCCAATGTCTTATTTAGGTCCTAATAAAATGGCGGTGACTTTATTGGAAGCTTCTACGGAGTTTTGTCGACAACATGTACCTACAAACTCATGTTCTACCGCTGTGTTTTACTTGCCCACACTCGTGCACGTTCACTTATATTATTAGAATAAAAAACCACCTTTTTTACTCTATTAATAATCAATTTAACACAATTTTAGGAAAATAAAACAGAGAAGCAACATAGACGTCATCACGTTCCCGCCAAAACTCCTTCAGTCATGATTTTATGAACGTCGTAATTGTCTTCAATAAAAGGAGGCGGTTCTCAATTCTTCAGCATATTTTTTTATGTACCTATGTTCTCCGATAGCTGAAAGACGCCTGGACCGATTTAGAATTTTTATTTTGTTTGGAAGGGTATACTTTCCAGGTGGTCCCATGGTCATCAGGTCAGGATCTGATGATGGGATCCTGGAGATTTCGAAGGAACTCCTCAAATATTATTATATGCATACATATTATAGCGATTTTGGTATCTTCATCAAAAATCATTTGCACTCAGAAAGTATCATTTGGTGAAGTGGGACTGTTAAAGAAGACCACAGATGGCTACTAGAACTACTTAATGCTAAGTATGACACGGGTATCTCTCAAATAATTTCCGACTATGATGAAGCAAATACTTATAAATAAATGGTACCTACTAATGATAATCGTACCATTGTACAGATCTGAAAATATAGCCGGAAGGTAAGCACTGGATCTCCGAAATATAAGAATGTATCCTAGTGATGTTTGGGCTTATTGGAATCGTCATGAGATGTGCTTTGGTTATAAATGTTTTTTATGCTAATTTGAGGTACCTACCAAAACTAAAAAGAGATAAATAATAAAAAAACTTTTTACAAAAAAATACTACCGACTTCCAAATAAGAAAACTACTTAGTGAAAAATAACTTTATTTTTGGAAGTCGGTGTCTTTCGTAGGTACCATTTTGTGCGTTATGGACACCGACTTACAAAAATAAAGTTATTTTTCACTTTGTAGTTTTCTTATTTGGAAGTCGGTACTATTTTTTTGTAACAAGCTTTTTTATTTTTCACTTTTTAGTTGTACCTACCTAATAGGCAAGTTGTTTAGTAAGTTTCCTATAATGCCAGAATAGATTGCCCGAATATCATGAAACTTGAACAAAACCGATCAAATGAGAGATCTGCTTACCCCTTAAGAAAGTACTAGCGTGATGTTATGTTATGAAATGGTATAAACAATAAAAACCTCCTCCTTTTTGGGAAGTCGGTTAAAAAGACATGCCGTCATTTATTGAAGAGTTCTGTTGTATATCTTCAAAGTTCTTCATCAGATCTTCACCAAATTAAAATAAGACCAATTTCGGAACATACTCTTTCAAACAAAAACAGAATTTTCAAAATCGGTCCACAATTGACGGAGATATCGGTGAAAAAATTTAAAAAAAAAAACATACAAGAAGTCGAACATAGAACCTGCTCCTTTTTCGAAAGTCGGTTATAAACTTTAAAAAAATCATACTGTCTTCCAAAATAATACACTACAAAGCGAAAAATAACTTTTTTATTCGAAGTTGGTGTCGAAAAACGGCAAACAATAGGAATCAAAGACACCGACTTCTGAAAGGAAATGTTATTTTTTGATTTGTACTGTTTTTATTACTATGAGCACATAGTGTCCCACTGCAGGGCAGGGAAGGATGTCCTCCTGTCTTTTCAGTTATCTCTATCTTGAGCAATCTGAGCCACGTGTTGGCGATTGCCACGCTTTTTACAAAGTTAAGAATGATATCATCGGAGCGGTTTGGTGGCCCGAGGCGAGACGAAATGCGTGCGCTGCTGTATCCTGAGACGGACGTAAACATCGATAAGATATGGTTCAACAAGGGAACCTAAGAACAGCGTTGTGACCATTATTATATTATGACTGTTTGGGTAGACTTTTTCGGAGACCATCGTAAGAAAGAGGCAGTCGTTTCATATTCTTAAGACGTTATGCCTTTGTGTTTATAACATTGTGTGCACTTTGAAGTTATTATATTGTTAAAAGTATAAAGTTGTTTGTTGTTGTTGGAGAGCAGTGGTGGCCCAGTGGTACCGGCCGCGACTTACAAGTTGTAGGTCGTGGGTTCGAGCCCAGGCAGGCGCTTTACTTTGTGTAAATTATTTCATCACCACTGCTCTCAAAACGGTGAAGGAAAACATCGTGAGGAAACCGGCATGTCCTAGAACCAAAAATTCGAAGACATGTGACATCCACCAACCCGCACTGGGCCAGCGTGGTGGATTACGGCCCATTCTCTCTCACAGAGAGGAGGCCTGTGTCCCAGCAGTGGGAACATTAATAGGCTGATGGTGTGATGATGTGATGTGATAAAGTTGTTTCAGTTAAATAATAATAAGTGATCTTAGTGCAAATTAAGTTAATACACGTAACTTAAACGTACAATAATAATAGTAGATATTAAAACAATAATAATGAGTTGTTATTAGCAATTATGGTAACCTCTTAAAAAATGTTGCCAGCACTTTCAGTCTATTCATTCATTATTAAGTTGCACCTAGCGGTGACAGGACGTCCCATTCAGTGCTGTCTATTTACTGATAAATCTGGTTGTTTTATTATAAAAGCCTAACCTAACTAGTGTTACTAGTGAACACCACAATCATGAAAATAGTTAAGTAGGTATCAGTTACCTAATAAATAAATGAAATACAATATCACATCTTACGGTACTATCTATCTCGTTGGGTTTTGATATTCAAGCGGCAAGTAAACAAAGCAAAGGTGTCCATTACGGGTTTAAGTAGACCTTCAAAGGTATAAGAGGTACCTACTTAAGTACTTGTGTTTAAATTCATTCTCTACTTGAGTAACACTTCATTCAACAATATGATACGATCATCAATCCGTTTGCAAAACGTAGGAATTGAGAAAATATTTGAATAAACTAACTAAGTGGTTTAGGTATAGAAATGGAGGTATAAATTAGATACTGTTTTTTAGGGTTCCGTACCCAAAGGGTAAAAACGGGACCCTATTACTAAGACTCCGCGATCCGTCTGTCTGTCTGTCTGTCCGTCGGTCACCAGGCTGTTGTTGAGGTTTATGAGGTGGACACCAAAGAAAAGAACGGTTTAAGGGTTTGAATAATAACAGTTTAATTACCCTTTGTTTTATATATATCGAAAGGTGTGTGTAGCACGTGAACTAAGGTAGACGGTATACAGTACAGTGCCAGCTAGCATTTCAGTTTCGAGTGTTGACAAGGGCTCACATAATTAACTTTGTTATTTATGGTTAGACAGAGAAGGCTATATATTGTTGAATAGTATTGATTTATTTTTGATAAACTCCAACACGCCCCCTCAAAAATAAATCCCTTTCTCTTTAATAACATCATCGTAATAATACATATCTCAAACCATCTTTATACAATAATAAAACACACACCTTTCTTTCTGGGAAAATAATATCATCATGGTCCAACATTCATTGCGCAGGATTAGGAAAACCCAGAAAACCTAATCAGACCAATCAATCATTTCATCTATTGTAATTAACGAAATATTAAAGTTATTCATCTACTTATTACCATGCTCTTATAATTAAATATCCGTATAATTATAACCAAGCTTTTATTATTAACACATTATGTAATCATCCTTGTAATTATAACCAAGTCTTTAATTATTAACTTATCCTTTTATTATAACCAAGCCTTTTTATTAACATATCCTTATTACCACGTTGCATATACATATTTGCAATACCACCCCGAACTTCATACTCATTCAGAGAAACACCTTAATAACACGATAAAACACATTCACACACTTCTTCTCAACATGATTTTTATAGTTTCAATGTGTTTAGATCGTCTGTGACTGGTTGGATTGCTGGTGCTTTTTGCATCCATTATTATCCCTATCAATTTAATTATAATCTAGTATCACAATGCCAAAACTCGACACCACTTACTTTAACCACAAAGTTTCCTTTACAACTTCATATTCAGCTATGTAAGTACCTGCTCGGCTATCACTGTTTACTGCCTATTTGTGGCATACAAATCACATTGTGCAATGGTCAAATACTACAATTAACCCGTAGTAGGTACTTTTTCTATCAATTACGTCATAGCCTTTTGTCACAATGAACAAAGCCACTTCCAATAATTTAATTTGTTTATTAACTTGAAATTTATGGTTCGTTTTAAATTTCACAAGAGTCAAGACCCTTTGTGTGACCATAATGAACTATTGTTTTCGCTTGTATACTGACTCAGAATGTTTATAGTAAAACTTAGGTCAGATCAAGTGGCCAGCATGATAAGCTTCAAGCACACAACGAAATTTCTACAAGGGGCACTTGTAATTTCACACGACTCTAATACTTCGTAGTTCATAATATGGTTTATTTTCCACTTTGGGTACGAATATTGACTTATTTTCATTACTCATATTTAAACTTCTCAGGTACTGTTTACATACCCTGGACAAAAATAACTTTGTTTTCTGATCTGGTTATTTTGCTTACCAGAAAACCTTTTCTTATTACAGTCTATCATATTAAAAGTGTTCAATCAGTATGTTTTAGAACTATTACATATTTAAATCAGCAATCGTCACAAGATCATCCACATGTAAAACTTAAATGCAATTGAAATATAACTTAACGTACATAACATCACGCCTGTATTAACCAAATTGGTAGATAGAGGCTTAGTACACTATTTTATAATACATACACATTGTTTTCAGTTACAATAAAGTCTTTTCAAAAAACATAACTTAACATAACATCACGCCTGTGTTCCCCGAAGGGTTAGGCAGAAGAATATAGTACATTATAGTACATCAACATGTCACCAGTTATATCTAGGTCCTATGTTATAGGGGCGAGTCTATTGCCGTCAACCGGGCACAAGTCCAGACTCTGGGCTTTACTTGATCTGCATTAAAGGTATTAATGCACCGATTCACTGATGAGTAATGAAAATCCCTTTCTATAAAGCTTTTATTTTGTAATGTTCCAACATTTGGAACTAACAGCTTGCAAACTGCTTCAATTAATGTAATGACTTAATATGATATGATAATGAATATAATATGAATATGACTTCTTTCCTTTCGTATACACATATTCAGTCGGGATATGCTTGGAAATATTAATATAATTATGTACTTAGATTTCCTTGATTAATATCCCATTCAAAATGATTTAACAGCCGTATGGTGTACTAGTAAATTAAATTGACTCGCTAAATATATTAATCTTAAACTTGCGATCTTTGTAACTAATGCAAAAGTTTCTGACTAAAACCACTAGCGATTTATTCACAGGTTTTCCAAACTCATCATCTTTAATAGTAAATGCCCACTTACAATCGATCATAATAGATTTATTATACATGATTTTAGTGTTATACATCAGGTATCATTTACAATAAGTGAATTATATGCCTCACTGATATTTTCCCATACATGTTTATTATACATAGATTTAATTTCTTAATTATTAAAGATCAGCACACAACAAGTCAATAGATATTATTTACCAAAAATACAGTCGTCATCATTTTCATTATTTGAAAGAGATAACATGTTTTGCATCCTAACACTTAGTCTTAATTTGCTATGTTTCATTATTTTACGGTTAAATTAACTCATTTCCATTGTGATAATATGAAGCTCGGTTCAAACGCTTCACTGTTTCTTTAACAGATTTATTAGCAATTATAGCAGGAATTAAAATATATATATATGTTTATTCACATATATATTCGGCTTTATTCTTATTAGATCCACACCATTTCACCATGATGTACCAACTCATGCCAATTGCATGTAGTTATGCCAGGAATTAAATCCTATTAATTCACATGTACATACAATCTGATATATTCTTATCAGATCCACACCGCTTCACCAGGGTGTACCAACTCATGCCAATTGCATGTTGTTATGCCAGGAATTAAATCCTATTAATCCACATGTACATACATACAATCTGATATATTCTTATCAGATCCACACCGCTTTGCCAGGGTGTACCAAGTCAGAATTATCAACAGAGTTATTGCTACTTTTAGCCATAATCCTTTCGGGCTCAGATTTCACTGGCCATTTGATAAGATATTTATCTAATCCATTATCACATCACTGACTCTCACAAACCAATTATCTACCACAACCTACATCTCAGGTATACCATTTCGTTTATAACCAATGAATTATTTCTCTTTGACAATACATTGTCAAATTTCGTTTTCTTCTACTTATTACAAAGTAAACAGTAAAACCAAAACATTAAAATACTTTAGTTGTGGCTTCTTATTATGCCATAACACATAAGGTGTGTTATTTACCTCAGTGCTCTCCAGAACAATCTTATCCCTAAATGATTTGACACATTCAGACACTAATAGTAGAGTACAACTTATTACTAATTACATGTACGACTCTGTTCTATATTATTAATTGTTCTTATCATCCATTCGACAATTACATTGAATGCCGTTATACATAGCACTGTAATGGTAACTAATACCATTTCGAGTTCAGAACTCTTTCATTTAATTGGATTAAATTTCCTCTCCATTATCACAACATAAGTTAGGAATAATTCTCAGATCAAAATGAAATCCCGAAACATAACAAAAACATCTGGTCTATCACAAAAAACACAACTCAGTTTTTGTTTTCAACTCAAGTGTCGTAGTCGTAACTCAAATATGAGCACTTTAAATATCTATTTTTAACATAACTTTTGTTTTCAATTTTTCAATTGCCAAACAAGCTTGTTTACCATAAATACAAGCTTCACACAATTTTTCGTAAGGCACAATATTATTAATTGCATCACTATTAGAAAATAGTTTAATAAATTTAAAATGCAAAAATATAATTTGCCTTTATAGCCTCACATTTCGTTCCACATTAAACATTATTATTATTTACGAATTTATTTACAAATGTTTGGTAATTAAAGCGTTTATAAAATGCAGAAAATTAACGTCTATTAGATTATTCAAAGACTTACCCTTTATTACCGGTTTAACATCTTTGAACACAATGACTGCGCCGTTTTATCAAAAACGAGTCATTCCTGCTTGCTGCATTTTGCTTATCGATATTATGGGATCTCGCAGAAAAATACATTCTGGAGCACACCTGGAACGCCCATCTTACAGATAACCGGCAGATCTCCTTTCTTCGTCGATTGTATAAACGCGCCATCATGACTGCCCTTCACGAAGTTAGAACCAGACGTATTTTCGTCATGTGCTTCTGGTTTTGAACTAACCATCTGCATCGTTGTATTGTTCCTTCTGTTGTTTCCAATGGCTTTAACATCTCTCGGGTTCTTGAACGGTTTTTATTGACTTTTGCATTTGTTGATGATCTCTTGAATTGCTTCAGAGTGTGACTTATGGCCTCTAAATTGCGGCCTGAAGTACTTTTAACTTAGATCATGACCTTAACTTTTAAGTTTGATTTGATTTGATTGTTTAATCTCGTTTTCACAATCGCTAGTATTATATTGTCTTCAGTCAATTGTCATTCAGAATCGATTAAGGTGAGAATATTTCTTTTTCTATTCACTAAACTCATGAAAAAGATTCATAACTTTTTCGAAATCCTTTGACTTTGCACCTGCAGCTTCCAGTTCAGCAACCTTTTACAAGAAACAGGTACGTTGCACTTCAGCACATATTTTCGTCGGAACTTCACTATCGACAATGTTCAGTACTTCAAGTTCACTTAATTATTTTCGATATTTGAAATGTCTACACACTTTACTTATTGCCATCAAAATGTTCATATTACTCATTTTGTTTTTAAACAGTCTTATTCATTTTTATTTGTTTCACTAGATGCACATCTTATTTTTATTATTTAGTGTCCAATAATTATTTTCACTTTGGCTTAGCGCTCTGGGCCCATAACCTGTTGAGGTTTATGAGGTGGACACCAAAGAAAAGAACGGTTTAAGGGTTTGAATAATAACAGTTTAATTACCCTTTGTTTTATATATATCGAAAGGTGTGTGTAGCACGTGAACTAAGGTAGACGGTATACAGTACAGTGCCAGCTAGCATTTCAGTTTCGAGTGTTGACAAGGGCTCACATAATTAACTTTGTTATTTATGGTTAGACAGAGAAGGCTATATATTGTTGAATAGTATTGATTTATTTTTGATAAACTCCAACAGCTGTATCTCATGAACCGTGACAGCTAGACAGCTGAAATTTTCACTTCAGTTATAACAACAAATACTAAAAATAGAATAAAATAAATATTTAAGTGGGGCTCCCATACAACAAACGTGTTTTTTTGCCGTTTTTTGCGATAATGGTACGGAACCCTTCCTGCGCGAGTCCGACTCGCACTTGGCCGGTTTTTAATTACAAACAAACTACTTATATAGAATAAGAGTAATTGTTTTACTATTGTTTTTCTAATTATAACAGTTGAAGTGTTATGAGAATTTGTTAAAACTGCTTTGTTTGTTAATCTATCCTTGATTAATAAATTTGTCTAGTTCCTTCGAAATATGAATGCTGTAATATTAACTGCTACATTTCTGTTAAGAGCCCCTACAAGTTTCACGAGCGAAAAACAGAAAAAAGTTACTTTTTCAGAGCAAATTTCTCAATAACTACAAGATATATGATAAATCTTTTAAAACACCTTTTTGCGTCACATAGTTATCTAGGAAATAGACATTACATATTTTTGATAACTGCTCAATTAAAATTAGAAAAAACAAATTCCTAACACACGTTTTTACGTAATCCCGAAACACCAGGTTTTTCAATTGCTTTTTCAGCTTACTGATGGCGAATAACAATCTGCAAAAAAATATGTGAACTGGGCATATAGTATACTAGTAAGCCACCAATTTTGTTTTTTAAAGTTTATTGTATTTGTACTTAAAAAAAAATATTGTCCACGCGGAAAAAAGGCAATTTTATCATGTGCGAAAGCGTCGGCTACGTGTAAGAATATGTTGAATATAAAAATAACTGATAAATAATTTGAAATTAGAGGTGTTTATCAATCGAATCCAATTTTTATATTTTATTTTTGAGATACTTATTTTATTTTAATAAATTGTCTGAATATTGCCTTATAAACCGTTGCGCACGCGCGAGACATTCAATTTTGCTCATGGGCTTGTAGACGACGGACCTGTGTCGTTTTTCTTTTTGTCATTATATTTTTTATCATATATCTTGTAGTTATTGAGAAATTTTCGCTGAAAAAGAAGCTGTTTTCTGTTTTTGGCTCGTGATACTTGTAGGGACTCTTAAGTTTCTCTTTTAAGTGAACTGTAATTTGTTCTTTGAGAAAATAAATATCTTTAAAACCGAAACCAACTTTTGTTGGCGGTTTCTGTTATAAAAACTTCAGTATCTACCTAAAGCGTGAAGTTTGGACTGGGAGTTATAAATCTACTGACTCTTGGTTTAAAAATGGTGAAGCCTAGCGTGTTTTCATAATTTACATATATAAAAAAAACATTATCTATTTTTCAGCAAAGAAAATAGTTTATGCCATACATTTTTTTTACTGCTGGCGTGAACCGTTGCCAAGTAAATATAAAAGTTACATATACTCGTATTATGTAAGGCATTTATTTTCCTTCTTTTTAGCTTGTTGGTGGCGATATCAAAGCTGAAGTTTCATTAACATTGTATCACACTGAAGAACACAGGTTCTATACTTTTTCAGGTTTTTTTATGGATAATCTGCCATAGGTTGTGCATACAGAATTTAATAAGAACTTCATAAATATTGACATCTTCGCTGTCTCAGCAGGACAATTTAGACGCCTCGTCTGTGAGACAGTTAATTCTGCCGACATTTCAATTTGTAATTCGTAGATTTGTATTTTCCTTTTGCTTTTTAGGGGTTCCGTACCCAAAGGGTATAAACGGGACCCTATTACTAAGACTCCGCGATCCGTCTGTCTGTCTGTCTGTCTGTCCGTCTGTGCTGAAATTTTTACAGATGATGTATTTCTGTTGCCGCTATACAACAACAAATACTAAAATCAGAATAAAATAAATATTTAAGTGGGGCTCCCATACAACAAACGTGTTTTTTGCCGTATTTTGCGATTATGGTACGGAACCCTTCGTGCGCGAGTCTGACTCGCACTTGACCGCTTTTTTTTACAATATTAATGAAAATATAATAATTTTAATAATTTGTACAGTTATAATTTATTTTGTTTTGTTGACGCCTTGTTTCTAAGATAATTATAATTGATTCTGCTGACATTTTAATCCGTACTTCTTCCGTTTGTTTTTTTTTTATTTGTAATAATTTAATTATAATTTTTAATTTTTATTTATTATTTAATGATAATTTGATTTATTTTTAAATAATTTCGTTTTATTCTTTCTTGCATGCCTGTTTGGTCCTATCTTTGTCACTTGATTTTATTTATTTTTAATTTAAATATTGTAAGCGCACGTCGCATTAATTTTGTAAAATGTTTTTAATTATGTGAAAAATGTCGCTGATTGCATATTTGTTTTTCTTTGTGCCCAAACTTTATAAATTGCTGCAGTGTGCAGTCGTTTGTTTTCCCATCATCATCATCATCATCAGCCTATTAATGTTCCCACTGCTGGGACACAGGCCTCCTCTCAGTGCGGGTTGGTGGATGTCACATGTCTTCGAATTTTTGGTTCTAGGACATGCCGGTTTCCTCACGATGTTTTCCTTCACCGTTTTGAGAGCAGTGGTGATGAAATAATTTACACAAAGTAAACCGCCTACCTGGGCTCGAACCCACGACCTACAACTTGTTAGTCGCGGCCGATACCACTGGGCCACCACTGCTCAAACTGCTGTTCACTGCTGTTTTCCCAAATAAATAAAACAAAATTAATAAATACAGGTGCTTTTGCTTAAAATATAATTGAATTCTTTTTGATCACATTTGCCATCTGTTAAAACGGTATGTTATATATAAGTGCTTCAAAAATGCCTTTAATTTTACAGCTGGTAATATGAAGATAGCTCTTTATGAGTGGCATCGTAGGATATTAATATCTTTCAAATTATTAACAGCAATGTAATATCAGTTACCGTATGAGTACCGTATATCTGTTGATTAAACTTTGAAGTGGTCTGAAGACAGAATCTCCAATTCTCACCCCGAGTTTCTCAGCTCTAAATTATCGCAGAATTAATGTGACAAATTGTCAAGCACGCGTTATCTGCTGTGATTAGTTGAATGTATTTTCAACAGCCAATGACAGCAGATAACGCGTGCTTGACAATTTGTCACATTACATCTGCGATAATTTAGAGTTGAGAAACTCGGGGTTAGCGAAAGACATTTGAATTTATCACACCGATAAGCCACTTTAACAAAGCAAATTAGCAAGTGCGTTCACATGGAATCAATGCGATGCAATTCAACGGATTTGCACTTGCTTTTTTTTTTCGAAAATACTTTTACTACTAGGGAACCCTCATTGTATTATTTAAGTGTTTTCCGTTTCCGTAAGTGTGTCCGTGGCATCAACAGTTGGCCTTATCAGAATATCAGCACAGCGTTATTTCCTTTTTTGTATATCGCTGCACATGCTGAGATAGGAGCCTTTTTGGTCTCGCACGGGGTTTCTATTTTTAATTTTGTTTAATTTTAAGCTGATTTCTCGTGTCTCCTGTGCGGGTTACAAATGAATACTTTTTCTTTCTTTCTTTCTCATTGAAAATCATCATCCTCATTGAATGAGGGTTACGTTTTTGTGCCCATCAGTTGGCACCACTGGCGAGTAATGTCTATAAATATAGACTGTTAAACGTTGTTATAACACGCACGGAAGCGAAGTTTGAATTAAAATCATGCCGTAGCTTTGAGCAGTTTGATTTAGAAAAAACCGACCAAGTGCAAGTCGGACTCGGGCACGAAGGGTTCCAAACCATTATCGCAAAAACGGAAATAAAATTATGTTTGTTGTACGGGAGCCCCACTTAAATATTTATTTTATTCTGTTTTCAGTATTTGTTGTTATAGCGGCAACAGAAATACATCATCTGTGAAAATTTCAACTGTCTAGCTATCACGATTCATGAGATACAGCCTAGTGACAGACAGGCAGACGTACAGTGGAGTCTTAGTAATAGGGTTCCGTTTTTACCCTGTGGGTACGGAACCCTAAAAAGGATGATAAAATTTTCCGAAACATAAAACTCTATCAAATCAGTGGTTGGTAAAACCCAAACCTAACTTAATCTGACATAATTGGAAAATATTCACAACAAAAAAAAAGTTGTAAATAAACTCGAGCTAAAATTAAAAAAAAATATATAAAGTTTGACATTTTGAATACCTCACTCTACATCAGCGCCCCTAGTGGCAAATTCAGACGCGGTAGCCTTCATTGCGTAGCGCCATCGGTAAGAAAATCTACATCTACAAATTCGACACAAGCAACACGTGTCCTATCCTCCCACAAACACGTGAAAGAAGGAAGACAGTGCAATAACTTAATCCCATTTCCAGTAGGTACTCCGATATATCGATACCTCTACCTGAGACGAAGAAATGTACTCTAGAAGTATATCGATTGAGAGAAGTAAACAACCAATAAGCTCACTGATGGATAAAATAGTCCCCTTATAAATAGGATTATGGGATCGGAGAGACGGGAATAACAAACTCTATTGCTCAGTACTCTGTTTCTAGGAACAGAGCTTACGTTCAGGGGTGGCTGTACTTTTAAGTTCACTCGTTCGCTGAACTGCCAGATTTTAATAGGTTTAGAAAAAAATAAAAATGTTTAATAATATCTGATTAACGATCTATTCAATACTCACGAAATTATGACGAACCAATTTAAGCTCTTTGCTTAAGTAATAAAATGGATATTGCTGTAAAAAATATTCCCCGTGCGGTAGGCTAAAGCGCACGGCGAGCATTCATACAACTTCTACGAGAAACAAGCGAAAACGCCTGGCGCGTGAGACAGAGAAAGTTCAATAGAAAATGTACGGCAAAATATGACCACTCTCATGCGCCGCCCCAGCGAACCGAAGATTACCGAGAGCGGGCGAGGTTTGACGAACGAAATTTATCTTCGGGTCGAGTACCAACATTACAAGTTGTACAACGACGTAACTAGATGGCGTTGGCGTCGAATTAGAAGTCGCTAGCGAGATGGTTTGCCGATTTACTTAGGGTCACAGTGTGTATTTTATCAAATCTAATATACCTAAAGCCTAGCGAGTCGGAAAAGTGTACTACTACTTACGTAATACGTTACTAATTAGGCATGAGATATACCTGCAACATTCTATACCCGGCCTCAAAGGTATGGGTATGGCCATATACCCAGTACTAAAACCCAGTATCAAAATACCCATGGGTATGTTCAGTCCTTAGAGGTCGTCTTTTGGAGACTCGATCGATCGACCGTTGAAAAATTTAAATCACTTTTTTCAAGGAAAATAGTTCAATCCGCCATCACAAATGACACATAATAAAAAATAATTAAAAAAGAGAGCTAGAGTAAAAAAAATCTGTGCACAAAATTGTACTGACTTAAAATTAAAAACAATTTAAAATAATAATATTATAATTGTCGACTCAAGTACATTATACCTAAAAATATCTTAAAATATTTTCATACATTCTAAATCACCTATATCTTTATTAGTGTAAAGAACCCTTTTTCTGGAAAAAGTAATTCAAAATAAATAATACTCTTTAACATTCATACGAAATTAACTTCCTAATTAAAATATAAATAAAGAACAAATTTGGATCAACGAATTATTTGCTATGCCTAAAATCTTACGATTCAATACGGTCTCGATCGGGAGTATTCGGGCAGCGCCGTAACCTTCGGGTAACTTCGTATTTTCTATGGCAGGCGGTCGAGCGTGAGCATTAGAGTCCTTCCAAAGAAAGAAGTTCCGTAGACGCGGCGCTAGTTCCTATGCAACTGTACGCTATCCTATAACAAATCTTGTTAGTTCCATGTATTTCCGCAGGACTTTTTTCGTTAGACGGACTCTACGAAATACTGCGCCGCCGCACCCGCCGTACTGGGTATGACGTCATACCCGATACGGCAAGTGTTCTGGGCGGGTATGTGGTGAAATACGTTTTAGTTCGGTGCGTAGCTCGACATTTTACCTATCGGGTACGGACCGGGTTTCTGCTGGACATACCCGGTCTGCGTACTGGTAAGCTCATACTGGGTTTTTATACCTGTACCAGTAAATACGCATCATCCCTATTACTAATGTTGGATTGTCTTCATAAATTAATATCCCGTCATTGGCATTGTAGAAGAAAACCTTTAATACTTACTAGCTCAATACAGAAACAGAGCTTACTTACGTTGAATTAAGACCTTTTAATATTACTTTATTGAAATGTCTTCAGTATTTTCCTACGTTGAATTTTTTTCAGAAATTAAGTGTGGCATTATCTTTATTGCTAAGTCAATACAGTACGTGCTCCAGCCAGCCCGAAACTAACACCACCTCGCTTACAGTTGACGATTTCAGGCAGATAAGGCTTCATATGCGAGCAGCTACATTAAAATGATAGATTGGCGTGCCATATAGTTGTATACTTACGTAGATCATATTCTGAGTTTGTTGTTTGTAATAACTATTAAGTAGGTTTCAATTCGGCAACATTGCCTCTAAAGGATATAAATGACAGAAAAGTATATGTGAATATATTCCTATGTATATTATTATCCGTTGAGATACTCCTTAACAAATATTGGTTTTGGTAACGCTTGGATAAGGTTTGTTATTATTTATTTTTCTACCGCTGAAGGTTTATTTGCCTTGTTGCTTTCAGTAAAGGGGATGCTTCCTTTGAGGTAGACACCAAAAATAAAGGAGTATAAGCGGTGGCATTTACTTTAGAATAAATTTTCAATCAATGAAGCAATAAATTGGTACCTAACTACATCAGCAGATTACAGTTGGTGAGCAGACATTAATAATGTTTGAGAAACATTTTTTTTAAATTTAATCTATAGTATACATGATATTATTTTGACAGCACATAGCAAGCGCCATGCACGGGGCTCTGGGTTCGATTACAGAGTCGGGCAAAATTATTTTTTTTTGTTGTGTTCCATCAAAAATTTTCAACAGCAGCCCGGCTGTCTGTATGCCCGGTTAATAAATATAGACTTGCCCCCTGTAACATGGAACGTAAACATGCCTGGCAAAATGTGAGTGCACTATATGTCGGTACACTTACTCTTTGGGGAATGCAGTGCCATGTGTATATTAAGCTGCTCTATATAACTGTATTGCACAGACCAATCATCATCATCATTTCAGCCGAAAGACGTCCTCTGCCGGACTTAGGCCTTCCCCAAGCGTCACCACTGATTGGTCATATGCGTTTCGCATCCACCGGACACCCGCAGCCTTGACCACGTTGTTGGTCCACCTAGAGGGAGGCCTTCCAACGCTGCGTCTTCCTGTACGCGGTCGCCACTCTAGAACTGTTTGGCTCCAACGGCCATCCGTTCTGCGAGCAGTGTGCCCTGACCACTGCCACTTAAATTTGGCAATTCTTCGGGTGGGTCGATAACCTTGGTTCTTTGCGGATGTCTTCATTTCTGATTCGATCACGCAAGGGAACGCCGAGCAGAGCCCTCTCCCTTGCCCTTTGACAGAACAATATCAAAAGTTAGATTATTAAAATCTTGCAATTGCAATCACACAAACAATCAATACCCAGCTCTCAGTACTCTTACACAAACTTTTCCAGGTCACTTGGTTCCGTATTTGCGAACCCTTGATTATCTTTAAATAAGTTCAATATGTTCGTATGTAAATTGGGGATTTGGGGAAGGAAATGAATTGGTACGGTTTTGGGTACCTACCTTCAATATTAAAGGTCTTGGACCCTTAAATCTACTGTCACAGTTATGTCACCAATAAATGCAAATTCAAATGGTGGACATCCCACGGACAGGTGGATAATTTTTTTTAACATTGTTGAAAATGCGCCCGGGCCACATGTGACGCGCAAAATGTCTGAAAATGAACTTTTTCATAACAAAATTACGAAACCTATATACATTTTTAATATCAGACATATTGTAATAAAACCGTTTGCTTATTTTGTTGACATATCAGAAATAACACTGACGTTCTTGACTCACCGGTGCTACCTACCTAGCCGGGTTCTCAATTTTAGTCTAGCAATTTTAAACGGTTTTGACTCTATAACGACGTGGCATGGCTTTGGTCGTGGGAATTCTAGTCTGTGTTTGCACCTACCTAGGGGTCTTTAAGTCAAGAGTGAATTGGTTACTTCTAGGCAAGGGTGCTTCACCGTCGCCCTCATCATCGCTTACCGTCAGCCGAGATAGTGATCAAACGAGAGACTATGCTTCATTTTAAAAATAAACGTAAGTACCATAATTTTTTTATGAACAATTTAAATTCATTGTGTATCTTAAAATCTATATTATAAAGAAAACATTAATTAATTGATTGTAATAAAATGTATTTTTCTAATGCAAATAATTTTATCTTATTCAAAACTAAAGTCTTACTTCGAATGCCTATTTAAATAAATTCCACATAAATCTAGGACGACGGTTAATTTCCTTTGACGTATACAGGACTGTTAATATAAGCCTCTCTTCGAACTACTTGTTTCACAATTTTATCTAGTTTCATACTGTGAAGTTCCAATTATGAAATAAAAAAGTGAAAGAAAACGTCCATAGACAACTTTAATAAAAGTACTGTATGAGATATTAAAATATTCGTGTGGTACTAATATAAACCTTTGTTATGTCACAGTATCATAAACTTTTAAGATAAAAATAAATTGTAGTTCTAAAAACTAAAAAACACGCTTTAATGGTAAGGATAATGGGACAAACTGTTTAAATTATTGCATTGTCATCGGTCCTTGATAAGTGTGCAAAGTTTCAAATCAATCCAACGTTTTGAAGTGGGTGAAAATCACGTTCAAAGATTCCGTTACATTGATACATTGATACATTGTTACATTGATACATAGATACATAGATACATACATACCAAGCTAATAAAAGCGTGTTAAAAAGACAAATTTGGCATTCTCAAAAAGCCAGTCAGCTAGTAAGCAAGTTCAAGTTAAGTTCCTACTCTTCCGGAAAAGTAATTAAGGTACTTACACTGAAAAAAAAGGTTTGTTGGATTTACCAAATTAGCAAAGGTTGGCTGAATTACAAGGAAACTACGATAAATATAACAAAACCTCGCTATTGAATTTACAAAACTAAAAAGGTTGAAGTTGGTACCAGAGTTATGATGTAAATCAACAAAGAATATTGTACATTTTACCAAACAAATCTCAACAATTTAGTCTGGTTGATTTTATTTAAAAAATATGATAAATATAACAAGACCTCGCGGTGGAACTTACAAAACTACATAGGTTGCGATCAAAATATAGTCCCTACCAGAGTTTACGGTGTATATTAACAAAGAGTATTGTACATTTTACCAAACAAATGTCAACAATTTAGTCTGGTTGATTTTATCATAAAAATATGATAAATATAACAAGACCTCGCGGTTGAACTTACAAAACTACATAGGTTGCGATCAAAATATAGTCCCTACCAGAGTTTACGGTGTAAATTACCAAAGAGTATTGTACATTTTACCAAATAAATGTCAACAATTTAGTCTGGTTGATTTTATCATAAAAATATGATAAATATAACAAGTCCTCGCGGTGGAACTTACAAAACTACATAGGTTGCTATCAAAATATAGTCCCTACCAGAGTTTACGGTGTATATTAACAAAGAATATTGTACATTTTACCAAACAAATCTCAACAAATTAGTCTAATTGATTTTATCATAAAAATATGATAAATATAACAAGACCTCGCGGTGGAACTTACAAAACTACATAGGTTGCGATCAAAATATAGTCCCTACCAGATTTTACGGTGTATATTAACAAAGAGTATTGTACATTTTACCAAACAAATGTCAACAATTTAGTCTGGTTGATTTTATCATAAAAATATGATAAATATAACAAGACTTCGCGGTTGAACTTACAAAACTACATAGGTTGCGATCAAAATATAGTCCCTACCAGAGTTTACGGTGTATATTAACAAAGAGTATTGTACATTTTACCAAACAAATGTCAACAATTTAGTCTGGTTGATTTTATCATAAAAATATGATAAATATAACAAGACTTCGCGGTTGAACTTACAAAACTACATAGGTTGCGATCAAAATATAGTCCCTACCAGAGTTTACGGTGTAAATTACCAAAGAGTATTGTACATTTTACCAAACAAATGTCAACAATTTAGTCTGGTTGATTTTATCATTATAATATGATAAATATAACAAGACTTCGCGGGTGAACTTACAAAACTACATAGGTTGCGATCAAAATATAGTCCCTACCAGAGTTTACGGTGTAAATTAACAAAGAATATTGTACGTTTTATTAAACAAAGGACGATGACCAAATTAGTATGAAGTATGAACGCGTGCCCTGTCAAAAATTGCCGACTACAAAGTTAATTTATAGATTGAGCTTTATTTTCTTTTATTTCATTGAAAGCTGTATGTCTTTATAGTGTCTAATGTGTTTAATTAAAAAAGACCCCATTTACATTAATAAGATCTCACACGTTACAGTGTTTTTGCCGCTACTTTTTTTGTAGGCGTCTTTATGAATAATTGGTTCCATTAGAATAGTTTTCTTAGAAAACATTTTCGATAAACGAAAGGCGATTTGATGCCTCTAAGCAGTGAAATGCAAATAGTAGAAGGAAGGATGCCTCAGACATAGCAGTAGTAGATTTTTCTTTCGAGGCAGTACTGGTTGGATCGATAATGTGCCCAAACAATTTGCGAATTATTTCTAGACAAAGGGTTGAGAGCCACCTGAATAACCCATAGACTTTAATGTTGTAGGTAGACTGCGGTTAGCCGTTTTTGTTCACAGAATAGACGTTTACATAGTCAACAAAATACAAACCTAGTTCTTTCATATTTTCATGTAAAGAGATTTACCTAACTTATTAGTCCCCCAAAAATATGTTTGAATAATTTTCACTATTAATTGCAAACCGGAAACGTGTTAATTATGTTTTATCAGTGAATAATAAACCCCAGCTTTAATTAGTTTTACATGTATCCCAAAAATCAAAATGGCAATAATTAAGGATGCCTACATTTTTAATTTACTGTAATCGTTAATTTTTGCCCTGACATATATTATATACTAACTTTTGCCAGCGGCTTCGCCCGCCCTCCTTTATTATACGTATAAACCTTCCTCTTGAATCACCCTATCTATTAAAAAAAACCACATCATAATCAGTTGCGGAGTTTTAAAGATATCAGCATAAATAGGGACGGACAGAGGGAAGCGACTTTGTTTTATACTATGTACTGATAGTGATATATCAGGGCAAAAATGGTAATCGTCCTTTCAAAAATTTGGTTTGGTTGATTACGAGTATATCATAAAAATATGATAAATATAACAAGAACTCGCAAACTTCGTTGCAATTACAAAACAAAAAAGGTTGAGGTGATAATATAGTCCCTACCAGAGTTCATGGTGTAAATTAACAAAGAATATTGTACATTTTACCAAACAAATCTCAACAATTTGGTTTGGCTGATTTTATCATAAACATAATATGATAAATGTAACAAGACCTCGCAGTTGAACCTACAAAACTAAAAAGGTTGAGGTCAAAATATAGTCCCTACAAGAGTTCATGGTGTAAATTAACAAAGAACATTGTACATAATGTAGAACAAGTCACAACCATTCGGTTGATTGTATCATTGTTACTATGTTAGTTTCAAAGCAATTTATAGTTACCTATATTTACCGGGACAGTTGGTAATGAATGAGTAGCAGACTCATTTGATAAAAAATATTCGGTTAAGTGCGAGTCAAACTCGCGCACCGAGGGTTCCGTACCAACAATTTATAATTTTTACATGTTTATTTAAAAATAAGTAAGTATTACGCTTGACTAGTTTTTATTATTTGTTGAATTATGCCCTATAATCTACTCTAGAGGAAGACCCCCCCTTATTTTTTTAATTATTTATATTTTTAGAGTTCCGTACCTCAAAAGGAAAGAACGGAACCCTTATAGGATCACTCGTGTGTCTGCCTGTCCATCCATCTGTCACAGCCAATTTCCTCCGAAACCACTGAACCAATTGGGATGAAATTTGGTAAGTACACATAATTATGTAAGTCGGGGACCCAAAGACGGACGTGTTACGTAAATGAATGAATTCTAATTATAGGGTCATACGGACGGAACCCTCTCCATGCGAGTTTAAATCGCACTTTTCCGGTTTTTTATTATTTAACGATTTGTCCGCCATAACGGTTCTTAGTACTTATGTGAAAATTTCAACTAGCTAAGAATGGTCTCACTGTAAAATTGTATACTTGAAAATAATTAATTGTTTATGATTATGGTTCCGATTGACACCTGTTGCGGTGGCGGTTTGGTGTCTGGGTGTTGTAAGTACCCACGCCCCCTGGGAAAGTATCCCACCTATGTTTGACGTGCGTTTCCTGAGCCTTGCGACTCCGCTGGTGGCACACGTCACCACGCACCCCTGAATGCGTAGGGTTGTACTAGGACTACCCAAGGACCCACGTTTATGACAGATAAAGAAATAAAAGGCGGATTTTCTTGAAAATCGTTCCGCAGATTTCGGCTGTTCTTCTAGTTGTTGCCTCTTCGGTGGATGAGCTGCGACTGACTTCAGTGTTACCAACCTTTACCAAAAAAAATCCCCAATTTTTTCCTGAATTTCCCTAAAAATCCCTAAATAAAATTTATATGTAGCTCATAAAATAAAACGTTACAACATTTTATTGAATACATAGAATCAGACAAAGTTGTTAATTATTTTCAGAACCGCATCATCATCCTGTACCTCGTTTTCGTTTGACGTCTCATTTTTGAAGTCATACATACGTACGTTGCAGTTCTTGATCATGTCCACAGTATGATCAAGTTTTACTCACGATCCATAATCCCGATTTAAAGAAAATCGTACCACCATGATACTCTGTACCATTAGGGATAAAACTTAGGTAAAGTGATATAAAGACATATCGTGCGTGCCTTTCTAAGCACAAAACTAAAAACACACGCTTTGTTTTCGATTTTGCAAGTTTTGTTTGAAATCCCTAAAAAAATCCCCAAAAATTTCCAGTTCCTAAAAATGTCCCTTTTAACACTTCAAGTCCCTAAATTTAGGGACAAAATCCCTAAGTTGGGAACCGTGACTGACTTCACTGGGCCGGTAGCCCGTCTTATAAATGGCGCGTTTTGAGACCATTTTTACTTTAATTTTCACTTAGCCGAAATCTTTGGAGCTGTGTAATTTATTCAAATTTCAACAAAACTACTACATATTTAGGCTTAAAAGATAGGTTTTGACCACGTACTACTTTTAAAACAATAATATTAACACATTTTACAATAGCAAAAAAGTTTCTAGAACAAAAACATAAAAATATTTGGTTTGTTTACATTTTGATTTCAAAGAAATGCGAATATCTTGCAAACGCATAGACCGATTCTCATGAAACAAGCAGATTAATTAGTTTTAGAGCAAGACCTTTCATTTGACACCCACCTTACACAAATATCTTCATAAACAAAAAATCATGTTTTCAAATTCCTCGCGTAATTATCCGCGTGTATGATATCTCTTATCACTTCGTCAAAAAACTATGTTTTACAACTTTTAACGTTCAGATTAGGAGTACGTGCTCTTGCACATGCTAATTAGACATAAAACAAAACAATTAATACTCTCTAATTAGTATCTAACAAGAATTAATCATTCATTACTGAGTAGGTACTTGTCATTTGCTTACAACTTGTTTCGATATTCTTGCTTGTTGATTGAAATCTTATTAGATCTACTTAACTAACACTTTATATACAGTTCTTATATACTTTACTTATGTACTTAAGGTTTTTTGCACAAGTAGGTAATACCTAAATTTCGTCATTTTACCTACTTTAGCTTACAAATGGTGTCTCGTCGCCGACAACACCCTTCAAGGACGGAACCCTAAAAATCTACTGCTGATGCAAAGTGGCGCTGCAATCGCTATCATCAGACTTATGGTTTAAACGACTGACTAGTATTGTACATTTAACTAAAACAAATCACATCAATATAGGTAGTTTGGTTGATTTTATCATTGTTACTGTGTTTTGTGAATCATTTCGGTCCACTTTTGACCCCCCAATAACTTAAGATCTATTTGACCTTTATCCTTGCAATTTTGCAAGCCTGTAAGACGTCTTTACCTGTATTTTATATTTCTATGGGCCACCACACTCTCATTTCATTTGTTCATTAATATACGAAGTAGTTATGTAGGTACTGTAGGTAGGTACTTAAGTTGTACCAAAACAGACCGTTCGAATAGCACGTTTATTGTAAACTTTATAAGATTCAAAATCCATTAGAAGTTTATAAACATGCGACCGAGCGAAGAATTTCAACTGTACCTAACAATAATAAAGTTAGTAGTAGGTATTAGAAGTAGTAAAGTAAAGGCGCTATAAATTATCTATTCTGTGGTAAAGGCTGTCTGGAAGAGATCACTTTCTATCAGCTGTTTTTTTATACTTTCGAAGTGTAATTTGTAAGTCCAAATTGACACTACATACCTACCTACCTATTTATGATAAATATAAACCTTACTCTTGAATCACTTATCTATTATAAAAAAAAACCGGCCAAGTGCGAGCCGGACTCGCGCACGAAGGGTTCCGTACCATTATAGCAAAAAACGGCAAAAAAATCACGTTTGTTGTATGGGAGCCCCACTTAAATATTTATTTTATTCTGTTTTTAGTATTTGTTGTTATAGCGGCAACAGAAATACATCATCTGTGAAAATTTCAACTGTCTAGCTATAACCGTTCATGAGGTACACCTCATGAACGGTGATAGCTAGACAGTTCTAGACAGGCTGTAGCCTGGTGACAGATGGAAAGACAGACAGACAGACAGACGGATCGCGGATCTTAGTAATAGGGTCCCGTTTTTACCCATTGGGTACGGAACCCTAAAAACCACATCAAAATCCGTTGCGTTTTTTTAAAGATCTAAGCAGGTACCTATCTAATTACCTACATAGACAGCGGGCAGCGATTTTGTTTTAATGAACTATGTAGTGATTAATGAATCGTTTTGTCTTTACTTGTCGGTGATTAAGTTTCTGTCAAAAAATATATTTTTGTGACAAGCTTTTATAGCCAACTGTAGGTACTTTTCTTTAAACATCCAGCAATTGCTCACCAAGAGATTCTGAAGAGCCCAAATTCGGTACGATTGTTTTATTTATTACAGAGTTCCTAAGGCCAACTTCCGGCTCCATCATCAGACCAGCCCCATGGTACCAACCATATTATTGTATTGCCAAATTTCAGCTCAATCGGTTGAGGATATCTACCTACTTCAAAATTGCGTTGCAAGATTCCACCCGAAGAAACATACATAGGTACATATATAGGTACATTGCAAATTAAATTAATAAAATGCTTGTACCTAATAACATTATATCTTGCTTTGGTTATTACTTCACCTTTCACGCCGCACAAAGTCATATTATTTTCTCCAACAACCATATTAATACGAAACATTAAACAGTATCTATAAGCCTCCTAGGTACTTGTCGCTATGGTTAAAAAATGTTAAAATTACTAAACAGTATCGTAGAATTTACAAAACCATACGCAATATAGGTAGTTCCATTTCCATCCTACCTACTCGTCCTGTACTTCTGTCACCTTTGTTTGCGACCTCTGCCGTAGGGTTGCCACCTTTTTCTTTGACGGATAAAATATTCTGATCTGGAAGTGAAGTTGTTAATTTCGAAAATTCTTGATTGGTGCGGTTGTAGTTTTTGTAGTTATTTATTTCCTCGCAAATATGATGAAAAATTCGTTAAACAATGTACTATATTTGTTTTATACAAATTTATGTTTTATTTTTCAGCTAATAACAATTTCGTATCTGCTTTAAATATATTTATGGCATCTAAACATGGTACGCGGAACGCAAAAATTTAAATAATTGCGTATAAGCTTAATAGAAGCTTTAGTTCTGTCGTCACGCCACTTCGTATTAAATACAGAAAACACCTTTTCTGTAAATTCTGAAGTGGCGGGAACGCACAGTAATCGTGACACCACTTTAAGTATGTTTGGAAAAGTATTTCCTCGGAAAAAAAAACCGGCCAAGTGCGAGTCTGACTCGCGCACCTAGGGTTCCCCGTACAAACTTTCACTTATTCCATCTTAAATGTATGACGCCGCATAAAAACGAGGTGCTTAACGCAACAGAGTTCTCCAAATATGATGTTTAAAAAGGACTAAATTTATTATGATGTAATTACTAATGTATAGTTTTCAGATTTTTCTAAGTACTAAGTTCTAAGTACTTGTAGTATGTGACGATATTACTTGCCAAATTTCATATTTCTAGGTCAACGGGTCTATCATTTTGATTCCCTCGAGAATGTCGAAATGTATGTGTTTTGCGACATAAACGGCTTTTTTACATTAACGTAGAAGTATGATTTTTTTCACAGCTTCAAGGGACCGTAGACTTGAGTATAATTTGAACTCGATACTAGCGTTCTCGAGATAAAGGGTGCCGTTTTTTCCGATTGAGGTACGGAACCCTAAAAATGGATTACCATTCCTTCACTGCACAAGAATCTTTAATAGTACTACATACTATAGATTTTCTCCCTAATTTCATTTATAAAGATTATTTCATTGTTTAAGCTATCCAGCACTTTTGATCCAGGGGTATTCCGCTTCCCACAGCGGCTTATAGTTTTGCATTCGTTTTCTTTTCCTATTACCACTGCTACTACTGCTAGTGCTAGCATTATCGTCAAAAACGTCATCTCTAATGAAATTATTTTCACTTTATAATAAAGTACGGTTGGCAACCCTAGCCCTCGCGTCGCCGCCACCGCGGCTGCGCACTTGCTCAGACTAGAGCGCGCGTGCGCGTGGCGACTTGGCGAGCGTCTCAGCGTCTGCGTTGCGTTCATTTATTAATTTTAGGCCGCCGGGCTAGTGAGTAGTCGCTAAAGTCGCTTCCCTCGCAATGGAAGAAGAAGACTTAAACTTGGGGGTCGCCGAATATTTAACAGAATGGGGACTATCTGAAGACACTATAAAAAACTTTGAAGGTGAGTGCCTATTTTGATCGATATTATATACCTATATTGTTAATAATATATTGTATTGTTCATTAAACTAATTTTGGTTGTTCAATGTGTAATATTGATAGCTTATTGTGCAGTGAACTAACGATTGAGTGGATGGCTAATGCAGAATTCAACTTGAAACGGATAATAATAGCCCCTCATTGTCAAGGCCCGATAATCCACGTGCTTTTTTGTAAATAGCTAATCACTACAAAGAAAAAAAGTTATCGAGTACTATAATGTGACTAATTAATTCTACATTTATTTGTGTTCCGGTTTTGCCGCTAATGGGTCAGAGTATAGGAATTATTAGGCCTATACCATAGGCCCTAGATATTGAGCTAGAAATAGTGGTTAGGTACCTATCTAATTAATATTTTACTTTGATAGATTTACAAAACGAACTTTAGTAAATTTTACAGATTATTCAATTAAGTTTATCTCTTGTTTTTTTTAGTAAATCAGATTTCATTCAAATTGCTTGACGATATACAAGAAACGGAACTGAAAGAATTAATTCCGAGTTTATAGGAAAGAATATTATTCAAGCGAGGACTGAAAAATCTCCAAAACATTATTCAGGTAAGTGTTCATATTATTTTTTTCAAAACTTTTTGGTGTCACGGCTCCCTCACTGGCCCGCGCGTACCGTTTTCGGAACAACTCGTACCAGCAAATTCAAACCTTATTTTTACTTTACCTATGGCTCTAAGTCGTTAATATCGTCGATAATTGCTTGTTACAGGCGACAGAATCTGATGAAACTCTAAGCATTGCTAGCGATTTTTCTGTGCCCAGTTCCACGGCCAGCACAAGCAGTGGAGAGTTGCCGACCACGAGGAGAGAGAAATCTTCTGTAAGTTTTGCCTTTATATTTTGAGTGAGCCAGTGACAAAATCGGGTATTTCAGGAATCAATCAAAGTATGAAAGCTAGATTAATGAAATTTAGTGCATTTCATTTCCCGACCACTACCTGTGAATTTGGGCTCTCATTTGTTAACTGGGAAGAAGCTATAAGGGTTGGTGTTAATGTATGGTATTTTCTCTTTGTTTAGAATGATGATTTAACGATTATTTTAAAAAGCAATAATACTGGAGAAATGTGTCTTGCTTCTTTAAAAAAAAATGGTAAATTAGACACTGCGGCACGCAACTACTTGGTTAAATCAGTAGTAGAATACCATGTGAAAAAATATGGCGAAATGAATAAACAACAATTTCAAGATATTTCCGCCCAAATTGTTTCGTTAGTCCCAACTGAAGTGAAGGTATTGAAATGCAAATTCAGTTTTTAAATTGTAATGAAATGAGATACCTATGTAGTTACGGTAGTTAGTTAATTATGATCACTTATTTACTCCCTGTAGTGTAAGGCATGTAGTGTAGTGCTTTTTTTCAAATTTTATGCACAGTAGTTTCGGAGATAGAGGGGGGGCGGTGGTAAAAAAACTGTCTAACTATCACGGTTCATGAGATACAGGATGGTAACAGACGGACGGACGGACTGCAGTCTTAGTAATAGGATCCCGTTTTATCCTTTGGGTACGGAACCCTAAAAACTTTCAAATCCATGTTGTTAAGTTGATATTTATGACAAATACACTTAATGGTTATTTTGATTTCCTTGATTTTCATGCTTAGTTCTTTATAATTTGTTTTGATTTCCATAGGAGACGTACTACATTCCGAGCCAAAAGTTTGGAAAAAATAAATATATTCCAGCAAGGGGAAAACTGCCTGATAAATATAACAATCACAAACGTTTGCTGCGGAAGAGTGGGGTAATAATAAATGAAAGGAGAGTCCACACAAGCACCAACGATGTTACGGCTGACACAGCTGCAGCAGTTGAAAATCAAAGTGGCATACATTTAATTTTCAATAGTTATATCTAATTAGGCTGAAGCTCGACTAAACTTGATCTATTGTTTACCAGTATCTAATGAAGAATTTGAAGAGTTAAAAGTTTGGCTGAAATACAACAAGGAGCCAGTGCCTGAAGTAATCGAAAATTGGAGGAAAACAACCACATTGCGCCTGAAGGAACTACAATCCGAAAAATATGCAAACTTACATGACATAGTAAACGATTGGCCCTCTTATAAATTGAGTTTCGGATATAAGTTGGTAAGTTGTGACCCTTTTTACATGCTTTTTATTAGCTTGACCCCATATATTTGTTTCAATCTTGTGAGAAATATTTAAAAATATATATATGTATATGTTACAGTCAAAACTCTTAATCGGTCAAAACTACTTTTGACTGGTTTCAGTCAAAACCCTTATTGCGTTAAAACGCGTTTATTCTAATGAAATAAATGTTAGCTATCGTACAAGGTTATATAAAGGGTCAAAAAAAAAACCTAACAACCTAATAAGTTTCCTAACGACCTTTAGGTTATTATAATTTAGTAGAGAAATAAAACAGAAACCACCTAATAATTTGTTATAATAGTTTTGACTGGTCAAAAGTAATTTTGACTGGTTAACAGTTTTGACTGTGACATATATATATATAATCGTTTTTTTTTTCAGATTGAACTGGATTTCGAGTCAAAGTTTAAAGGATCAGAGCTCCGACTGTTAAAAAAATGGCCCATATTTTTAGAGAAAGCGCTTAGTCTTTTGAAAACAATTAAAGTTGCTTCTATCTACATTAAATTGATTGAAGAAAACCCAAGTGAAGGTTGGTTATTATATACTTGTATCGATCAAAACTTTCACACTAAAACTGAACTCGGAAGTTTCGGTTTGTGAAATTAGTGAGTTTTGATAATAAAACCATTTATATTTGTTATGTATATTTAAAGTGTGTTTTTATAATAGCAAAAATAGTTTCGGAGGTTTAGCAAAAAAATCTCTGATAAACAGCTATCTTCTTAGTAAAACTTAAATTAATTAAGTCAACGAATATGCATCATAACTTATTCCATTTTTATTTTTCAGATGTTAGAGACTTCTGTTATTGCGCGGCAATTGGATATAAAATAGTTCCAACTGTGAGAATACAGTGTCAAGATACAGCTGGCAAAAAAAAACCATAAAGCCAAGCACTCAAAGCAAAGGTATGTATAATTTCACTTTTAAGACTATTGTGAGATGATGACTTTCCATACTAACAACTACAACCCTCTAAGCGTTAACCGATTTTGACACATTTTTGATATACCATCAGTCGGACCACAATCTATGTTATATACATTATCTAGTATTAGATATTTATTAAATATCAATAAACAATAAAACACTAAAACAGGAATATAGTTAAATCTTATGATGATATTGAAAAAAAGCGGAACAACGAATTTCATGACCTTCCTTTTATTTAAGATGCTATGTTACGTGGAAAAAAATAAAGCTTCCGATTGAGCCTTTTGATCGGTTTTGCAGAATTACGGTTTGTTTTTACAATTTGGCGGGTTCGATTCCCGGTTTAGATAGGAGATTATTCAAAAATGTTTGAATGCTGTTCAAATTGTCTTTATAATCAAAACAATGTCTTCTTTCAGTAAAACTGTCTATTTAAAATACATAAGATACTTTCCCTCCATGTGGCATAGCCTTGGAACAGCCTGTATAAGTACACTTCTTGCTTGAGAGCTTCGCACAGACTAATCATAAGGGTGACATTACGTTCCGAACCCCTTTAAATAAATAAAAATGCAATACCTAAGCAATAAAAAATAAAAGACTAGGAATTATAAAAAATATGGTTAAAAGTAAACAATTCATTCTAATTTCCAGAACCAAAGCGAAGTCCCCACCCAGCTGGACTATCGGCGAAAAGCCCAAACTGCTAAGGGTCCAACCATCGATGCCCTAAAGGATTTCTAGCCAAAACCTAGCAGCCTTGTGTCCTTTATAATAAGAAAGGTTTTGTATCATATACGGATATAATTTTAAGATGAGTGATCTAGTGATTATTTAATTGTATTTATGATTGCTAAAATAAATTTTATGATATGTACCAAAAATCTGTTTATTTTTCTTTAATACACCGTTATTATTAAGCCCATATTAAATAAGGTTACTGGTAATTCGACGTATTCTAGAAACTGATGATTTACTTGCTGAAAAGGAATATGTTGAATAACCAATAATCCTGTATATTTTTGAAGTGTTTGTCAAACGGTCTTAAAACCTTTTTTTTTCAGACCCTGCATTTCTTGCAAGGTTTTTTCTTCTACTATATTTTTAGGGTGTGTGGTATCATTGAAAATTAGATACTTACTAGCTAATCTCCAATATTGCTGATATGGTACACACGTACTTTCGTGGCCAATGCTGGCCACGAAAGTAGTACGTTGTTAGAAAATCTTAACTGCAATATGATTTTGCTCTCATACCATGTCAGCAATATTGCAGATTAGCTACTAATTTTCAATGATACCACACCCTATTAATATTCTGGAAATCAATGTTTAGTAATATAAACCAAAAAGTCGTGTACATTTTACTAGTGTTAGTTTGATAAATTAACCAAACTAACACCAGTAAAATTTACACTATTTATTTGGTATGTTTTACTAAACTAAGACCGGTACGTACAATCAGACAAGCACTGATAAAATATTGGTAGATATTACCATTTAAAGTTTGGTAATAACTACAGCATAAATCTGTTAGATATTACCAAACAAAATGTTAGGAAAAAATACGAAACAAACATGATAGACAATACTTAATTGTATCTGATAAAATCTACGATACACTTCTGGTAGATAATACAATATTATCTCTGATTAAAAGCACGATACACATCTGATAGATGATAATAAGCTAACCTTGATAAGAACTACATTACACATCTGGTAGATATTACCAAACAACCTTTGGTAGTAACTAAAATTAAATCTGGTACTTATTACCAAACTAACGCTGATAAAATACACCGAACGTCATTAGTAATTGCTGCAAAATTTTGTTTGTTAGAGTTTACCAGATAAAATAGATTATACTTACGAGTTAAGTTTAGTTTTCTCTATCAAACTGATTTAATTCATTCTACCATTTATAATTAGTGCTATCTACCAAATTTTTGTTGTAGATTTTACCAAATACCTTTGCATTTTCTATTAAACTACCTTCGGTCATTTGTACCAAAAAAGTAACAGTAGAACATACAAAATGTATTTGGTAAAAATAACAAGTATTTTGGGTAAAATATACAATATCTCTTTGGTAGATTGCAGCAAACTACATCGTACTTTTTACTAAAATACTTTGATGAAAACGTTACAAAAGTACTTTGGTAAAATATGTTACTAAAGTACTTTGGTGAAAAATGTTACTAAAGTACTTTGGTGAGAAATGTTACTAAATTACTTTGGTAAAAAATGTTACTAAAGTACTTTGGTATAAAATGTTACTAAAGTACTTTGGTAAAAAATGTTATTAAAGTACTTTGGTGAAAAATGTTACTAAAGTATTTTGGTAAAACATTATACTAAAGTACTTTGGTGAGAAATGTTACTAAATTACTTTGGTAATGAACGTACAAAATATAGGTGTAATCTACCAAATAAATTTGGTACAACATCAACTTAATGTGTTTGGTAAAATCAACCAAAATTCGTGATAGGACCGAAATCAACCGCAAACTTTGGTTACATTTACGCAAAATCTGTTAAATCCAACCTAACATTTTTTTCAGTGTATGTTGGAAATGCTTTTCTAACCTCAAAGCACTATAATTTTCCACTCTACTTATAAGCACCTATAAAAATTATCAGGGCCTCGCCCAAGGTCGGAATAGCTGGCCCGTAATTATAAATGTCCGACACATAATCACGTTATAAATTTGGAATGTAATAAGGCCCACGAATATTTGTACGCTTCGAATGTCTTAAGAACGGGAAATTATTAACCGGGCGAAAAATATACTGAATGGGCGACTATTATACTAAGTATAATATAGACTATTATACACATTATTCTTTTGAGAATAGCTGAACAACCATCGAGGTGACATCGCTGTGCAGCGCGGATGTTCGGGTGTATTCGTGTTTTCAACGAATTAGTCCAAGAGCGAGCGAAGCGAGCTCGGGAGCTTAGAAAACCCCTACACGGATAAGTTAGGTTCAAAGGGGATGACGGCAGCTGTTTTAAACATTTGTATTTGCCCACTATTTTTCGCCTGTATTTCAGTATGCCATATTCAGTGTTTTTTACACGTTTAATTTGAATTTATTTTCGCTCGTTTAAATACTATACTTTGAATGAACTAGTATTCGATAAAAGTATCATGATTCTTAAGCCGATTGCTCACGTAAGTAATTCTAATTTTATTATAAGCCGATCAAATTAACTGAAAACAAAATACATAGGTATGTATGTTACAACTCTCTATATGTTGTTACAACATTCCCAAGAACCGTTATAATAATCATATCTTAGTTTATATACTAAACATAAAGAATCTTCGTCTGGTATGAAAAATACAGCTATCAGGAAAATACAGCTCAAAAGTTCATGTCAAGTAAGTACATTTTTATACGGAAAACATCTTGCGCTAGTGTATAGAATTTTCAATAACTCTGTCTCAAGAATACTAACTTCCATAGCAAAGTCATAACTGGTAACTTGACGTTCCAAGTTGGTATGTTGTGGGCGGGACTTTCAAGCTGCACGTCAGAGCAGATGGATTTTTCATAGAGCAGGTGTGTATTTTTGGAATGGAGTTCCTTATCGCCCGGTATAGTTCTGATTTTTTTTGCGGGATGAGGGGCTAGACCGAAAAAAAACTGTAACAATAAAAAAAACGGCGACACCTTTTTGCAGTTATTTTTGAGGCACTTCCCGATCACCTAAGAACTTAAAAATGCTTCAATCGATTTAGCTTGCCATCAATTTTGGGAAAATGCAAAAATATGTATAATTTGAATGTTTAAATACCTTTTTATTAATATAAATAATCATTTTGCGTGATAGATTGTGCGAGGCACAGCGTGTTGCATGCAGGATAGTACAAGCTAAGATTCGCACAAAAGGGAGAAGCCGAGGATAGAGTCGGAGACGCGTGAAGAAAACCGAAGACGTACGAGGGCGCGCTGACTAGACATACAGTACCTATGCTATGCTTAGGCTATTGTGTATTTAACACAACAACACTGAGCATTAGCTGTGTTGTTTTTATTTCAGTTTTTCATATTTTACGAAACTGAAAGACTGTAAATTTTATTAATCGAACTACGTGCCAACCGGGTGTCCATAAGACGCCTCTCTCTTTTTTTACAAAAACAAAATTGCTGAAAATATCGATTGGATTTATAACACACCGATAAGCGATTGTATTGTAAGCAAAATTGCAAGTACGTTCTCATTGATGCAATGCGATGCAATTCGACTAATTTGCACTTGACGTTTTCTTAGAAAATACGTGCGTGATATCGCATATCGACGCAGTTTAAATTGTATCGCGCCATCAAGCTCCCTTGGGCCGCTTGTGCACGCTAAGAAAATTCACCGGACAAAGGTACGGAAGAATTCGTGTCGTATGCGATCAATTCATCATGTACACGAAAATAATTTTATTGGACCTAGGCAGAGGAATCTTGTCTAGCAAAGATAAGATTTTTTCTTGTTCAGCACCGTAGCAGTGTTCACACTTCGTGTGTAGAAACGTGACGAATTCTTGCGTACGTCCCGTGAATTTCCTTAGCGTGTAAGCCTTAGAGTTTGTTACAAGGTCTACTGAAAAATTTCAGCTGTGTTTCTTCTAGGCTAAGATTGTCTCATTCCTAGCACGTCAAATATCCGTGAATTAGAATACTGGGCTCTAATGTAATTCATAGTTATATCGGAACAAGTTTTTGAAAAACTCAAAAAATTGTACTTAAGTCATTTGCCGATATTAACGCTGGATTCTGTAAACCTACATGTTGTTTGCTTCGTGCATAAAACCAACAACAAGAGAAAAATCAGCGACGCAATTATAATAAAAATAAAATCTAAAGTCTCTTTCAATAATCGTAAAAAACGTTGCTTTCTTTCTCTTGTATTTTCCTTTTGAATTAAGCCGTGAACAGTTTCCTAGGAAACTCGAAAGCCTCAACATAATCCAACGTAGTATGAGATTCAAACATAATCCTCTTTCCTACTAATATGATTAAATGACAAAGTCTGTATGTTTGGATTCTAAGATGTTAAGATGGTTAAATACCAGCCTTTGACGGTCCCACTGCAGGGCAAAGGCATAGTAAAAATATACAAAGAGTATTGAAACTACCTACAAACGCTCGAAATGGCACACTCACACAAGCATATTCGAGACACTTACGCAGCGGTCGCAGTGCTGTCAGTACTGAGCACCACGACGCGATGAGTGGTCACGTATGTTTGTGTGCATTGATCAATGCAGGTTGGCGACTTATTTTAAATATAAGTCCAGGTTTCCTGACGATGTTTTCCTTCGCCGTTGTTTGTGATTTCCAAGATAAACTTAGAAAGTACATATGAATTTGAAAAAGTCACATTGTTCCATGACCTCAAGCACGTTAGGCGAGGTTTTACCCACTGGGCCACCACGACATTTTTAAGATACATGGTTGGATGTTTATTAATGAATTACGACGACAAAGACTAAATATATTTAATGAAATTTGTCACACGGGTAGACCATAACCTAGGTCTTCTTATTTTATTGTCGTGATAGAATAAAATATACTGTTTGGGCCCATTTGGTGACCTCGTTTATCGCAGCTTTGGAGGCGTTGCTCAAGTCATATAGGCCTGCAGCCTACTTGCGTAAGTGAATTCTGCAAAGCAATCAAGTCGATTCCTTCCCAAAAACGACTTTACGTATTACATATTAATACGTAAAGTCGTTTCGAGTCGATTCCTTCCCAAAAACGACTTTACGTATTACATATTTTTATCCCGGCACTACGATATTACGAAATATTCTTCGACTTTTACCCAGTTGAAGCCACTGACAAAGGCTAGTAAATATTATATTATAATCTCGGCACTCGTGGCGTAATAAAAGCTGCCGCACGGATTGATCTTCAATGTTAAGCATTGCTTGCCGAGGTCGGCCCGTGTATGGGTGTCCATCTTTACATAGCGAGTTTCTTCCGTGCCTCGGCAAGCACGATACGCCGTTGGTCCCGGCTGTCATTTGATATTTTGACAGTCATTACAGGTAGTCAGAAGCCTGATATCGGACGCCAGCCTTGCAAAGGGGTATCGTGTTACCCAGTTACTGGGTTGTGGAGGTCAGATAGGCAGTCGCTTCTTGTAAAACACTGGTACCCAGCTAAATCTGGTTAGATTGGAAGGCGATCCCTACATAGTTGGGAAAACGCTAGGCAGATCAATTGAATCTCATTCCTTTTAAGTGTTGATGAACCACGCAATACAGCAAGTGCTTGGTGGAATCGAATTTACAAACAATTGCTAGACTTTTATTTAAAAACGTATATTAAATCGTTGGTTGGTAAATTTAGTTTTTGTTAACTCGGTGAAATTAATCTACCATTAATATTTAGATAGAGATGAACTTGGTTCAAATTGGTATGTCTTGAAGTATTGGTTTAATTGAACTTGTTTCAGAGAGGTAGATTAGTTGGTATTAGATCAATTCAAATGAATTTATTTGTAGGCAATAGATATTAGAAATTAGAACTAATAACTTATTTCTTTTGAAAATAAAGCTTCTAGCTACATCCTGTATCATCTAAATTTATTTACTATTTCGTAAACATCACCTATATATCTGTGAGAGGGAGTGGAGTGGGCATCCCATGAGCAAACAGACGGGACCAGTGTTGGTTGCTGGATGTAATAATATGTCCCTGAATATGGTTCTAGAACATACCAGTATAATCACGATGTTTTTTTCGTCGTTTCACAACAAAGAAGTGACACGAAGATACACATGAATTCGTACAACTAACTTTAATACGTACTTAGTGCACTTTTAACAACAACTAAAGATCTATCCACACATATCAGGGCCGTGCCAGGGACGTGGACGGACCGTGCCCCGTCATGGGCTCAAAAAAATATAGTTGTGTACATTTTAAATGAACTCGTTCACACACGTCCGTGCACGGACCGTGCACGGGCCAGTAACAGATCTCTAATGATTGGGCCTGGCCTTGTAACGTCCCGGGCACGGCCCTGATATGTGTGGATAGATCTTAAGCCTATTGAACTATCCAACTTATGTAAAATCGCACTTTATGCAAGTTTTTTACTAACTATTAATAAGCCTTAAAACCAATAAGTAATATATGCCCCACAAATCCCTGAAACCTACAAGAAGCTACAAAAGGCAGCCATTTATTATCCTTTATTATAAGCCTCAAATGGAAACACAAAAGAGTACCTACTTAAATCTCTTTGACAATAACGAAACAAAAAGATGGAAGTAACAATAGGAAATAAGTATAACGCCCGGTTTCGATTGCAGAGGAAAGATATATTATGTTTACCTTTCGAGGTAATAAAAGATAGGTTGAATGTTGGTGGTAGCGATAAATTCGTTCGTTGTTTTCGGGTAGCAACAACTGGTGATGTTTCAAATGTCTGCATCAGTAACCCTTAGAACAACCACATTGAAATCGTTATAAAGTCAAACTCAAATTTCTTTATTGCAATTAGGCCATTAAGGATACACTAGTCGACGGCACGAACTATTTTGTGCGCTGGGTTGAAATGCATTTTATATCAACCGACAACACATGCGGATGAGATAGATGCTGTAATGAGCAGTAGGAAGCTAGTCCGCGTACGAATACACACTTTTGCAAATTTGTAGCGATATGAATAATGATTTAGGACGAAACCAAGCGCGCGATATTTTATAAACAGACCTTTGGCAGTCTAGATATCATGAAAAAACTACTAAATCTATCTGTTCAAAATAAAATTATTTGCATTGTTGAACTACTAATCTATCCCTGTATGGAGGCCGTTTTGCAATTTTCCGTCTCCTTATGGTATTTATTAGCGCCCAAAAATGCGCTAAAATTAGTGTCGAAATGTGGAACTTTCGACGCTCATAACTTTCTAATATTTTATTTTTTTACTTTTTTGCTTCCATATAGGGCAAGATAATGATGAAACAAATTGATATCACTTTTTATTTTGGAATAATCCCTAGACTACGTTTGTATGGAAAAAATTTCGACTAGTGTACCCTTATGAGGCACTTTTGAACTACATTTTTTTAAATTTCTTAGTAATAATAATTGATTCTACCGTCCATTCGGAAAAGTAGCTTGTTATAGAAAAGAACGGGCAAGAAATGCCACACTCTTTACTCACGGCACCGTGCACCGCCGCGGTAGGTGGTGAAGCGGCATTCATGCCGCACTGGCCTCTAATAAATTCGTTGATGCCTAACACACCACACGTACACCGCCCGCCCGCGCGGGTCGGGCGGTGCTCTTCTCTCCGCATCCGCGGCAGTGCGCGGTGCCGTGTGTATACCGCCTTAGTACCGTAAAATTGCTTAAGTAGCTTTTAAGCCAGTTTGAAGAACCTCATATCATATCATACGAAAGACGTCCACTGTTGGACCTAGGCCTCCCTCAAGCGTCGTCACGTTGACCGGTCCCGTGCATCTCACTTCCAGCGGACTCTCGCTACTTTTACCAGGTCATCTGTCCACTTGATGGGAGGCCTTCTACGCAGCGTCTACCGGTTCGCAGTCGCTGTCCCACTCCAGAACTTTTCAGTCAAATCGACCATCCGTTCTGCGAACAATGTGCCCTGCCCACTGTTTAAGTTTGGCAATTCTTCAGGCAATGTCAGTAACCCTTATTCTCTTACGGATATCTACAGTTCAGGGGGGTGACCATAAGCTCTTAGAGCGGTATCAATTTGAGATCGAGTATGTGACATCTGTCCCTTTTTCGATATCAAATTGATAGCGCTCTAAGAGCTTATGGTAATCCCCCTGATACGATCACGCAAGGAAACTCCTTGCATAGCCCTCTCCATAAATATCACGTGGTTATTCCCAAAATTATGGACTATTTACGATTCATAGAAAACTTAACAAAATCCTTTCAGGTAACGATCACCTAAACAAAATGAAGACCTTCTCACTTTTGATAAATTGCGTACTCTTTCAGTTTGTCCATCTTTAGAAATACTTTCAAAACTAGTTACAAGTGCAATGTGTCCAGAATTAAATGTGTTAAACCAAAGAATAAAGCTTTATTATTTATTATCAGCATTTTTAAAATAACTATCCAGTAAGTACCAGCATTGCCAAGGCTTTGATCTTTACTCAGAGTTTGTACCTGACCCTTTTCGGAATTTTTGAAGCATTTCTAATAAATAGCGTCACGTTTGTTCTTCTCAAAGGGGTAATAGGTGGAGGTCTCAAGTACACTTACGCATGTATATAGCTCAAGATTATTTTGAGGGCGTTCGGCATTACCGAGTGTTGACTCGAGCAGTAGCCTGGGTCCTGGATTTCTATACTGTTGAGTATAGAAATCCAGGACCCAGGCTACTGCTCGAGTAATTCTAAAAAGTAAATAAGAATTCGAACTCGAGTCTACCAGAGACGGACTCGAGGCTCAGCAACAGTTGCACAAGTCAATCTTCAATCGGAAATAGTTGGGTGTAAGATATTAGAGCTTTAAATAATTGAGATCAATTATTTGATGTTTAATTGCGCATCCTTATGCGTCAAATCCATTTAAAAATCGACATCCATAACTCGGGTTCGGGATTTTTTCTACTCCTCCATTATTATTTTCTGATTTATTTCGTTGCGGGATCCAAGACAGTTAAATTCATTCTCCGGGACTTCGTCGCGCTTCATTACCTCGGCGCTTTTTTGGTGGTCGCCACTGTTGAGTCTGGATTTCAGAAATTGCAGTCAAAAGTCAAAAGTCAAAGCACTTTATTTCAAGTAGGCCAGTTACAGGCACTTTTGAATTGTCAAAAGACAAAATAAAATATTACAAAATTATGGTGCTACAGTCCCAGTCACAAGACATAATAACTGTGAAAGTACCGTAGATGCCCATTCCAATGCGTAGATCTCTATGGAGAAGAACGGGCAAGAAACTCCATGGACACTCTTTTTCAATTAGGTAATTATTACAAATCATTTGTTACTGTGCTGGACGTAGCGTGTTCATTGGCCCCGAGAAAAGAAGGGCGTAAACCTTCTGGCCATTGCCGCTGAACGCCCCTATCACACCACGAAGACAAGGTTCTTGGATGCCTGGCTGCAGCAGCGACGTAAGGTTGCAAATCGACTCTAACGATTCAACGATGTGTTGGCTGTACTCGAGTTATTTCCAGGTTCTGGGTTGCCTACTTCTGGATCAGCACTCCTGGTGTCCAGGTCCCGAGGTTCAGCTCGACAGGATCGAAAAGGGGTGTCTTCATAAGGGTTGAAGTTGATGAATTAAATGAAACACTAAGTTATTCAGTACTCGGCACGATTCTAGGGCTCTCAACAATTTCTGAGACTTGATTCTATATAAGAATTACTTCTTATTTACTAAGACAAGTACAAGCGACTAGCTTTGGATGACTACAAATTCTATTTGGGCCCGGGGGGTGTATATACCCTCGGACCGTGCCATTATTGAGAGCCCCGCAAATTCTCGCCGAAAATAATTTTTATTTCTGTAAAAAACCCTTATCAACATTTGGTAAATAGGGTTACCGCACCCCTTCCACGGTGCTATCAATAGCTGGATTTCTTCGTACTGTAACACAGTAACGCCCCCTATCTCTGTATCTAATCCATATACCTAATTTCCAGGTATTGATAGCTTCCCTAGACTAATTCCATGAAATAAAGGAACAATTTCCTTTATTTCTCAGTTAAAACCTTAATAGCTTTTAACCTAGCCTAAGGATATCTATAGGTTGGGTTGACCTGCTGGTGCCAATAGCAGGCTGTCTGTTGACGTCTAGAAAAAGCTTATTTTCGGGAATGTTCTATGGGATATCATCCCTTATGTAATGAATCTATAAATTCCTAAGTCATTTCACCGACTTTAGGACTTCCTACTTAGGCTAACCAGACAATCACCACCTATTATGGGGATTCTGGTAGCCGATAGACCACACTTTACATTTCTAGTGTTCATATAAGTCTATCTAGGCTATATGCACATAAGGTGCCTCGATATGTACAAACTCGATAGCTGGTCACTTTCTTTGCGCCCAGCTATCAGAGAAACTATTCATAAAACCCTAACAAGATTGGGACGACACGATGGTGCTTTTACCGGGCCATCGGGAGGTCCCCAAAAATTCCTTATTTTCGGAATTCCCGGGGGTGTATAGTCCCGGGGAATGCCAGAAACTGACTAAAAATTACATTTCCAGAAACCTATTTTCTGGAATTGTACTTAAACTACTTGAGCGATTTTCGCTCCAAAGTGATGGCTTGGTAGCTAGTCCAGCAAGCCATCAGAAAGTACTTACACCATGAGTACATCTATTCCCTTCAGGGAGTTATTCCACCTGAAGGGTCTACAAATTTCAACGTTTTACGTTGTTTACATTTTTCACGACTGTTTATCTCGCTGACTATCCAAGCGATTCTTCCCATCTAGAAACCACCTGGAAGCCCTTTTAACAAGCTTTCCAATGGTAGTACTTTTACCAGTACACCTATATGTTTTCTAGGTACTTAGGGCACCTAAACCCGTAAGCATTTGCCGAAAACCAGATAAACAGCAGTTTTCTATTATATACCGACTTGATATCTCAAGTAAATGGGCTTTATATAAAAGACTACGCTAACTATGAGGTGTATATAGGTTTCCTGTCTCGGTCTAGGTCTCCCATATACCCTAAAATGACCTAAAACCATATATTCGGTGTTTGAGATATCAAGTCAATATTCATATTTACATAGCAGAAACTATGTGGTTTTCACATAGTTTCATCATTATGTACTGATTTCATGTCCAGTACATAGGATAAGCCCTTAAAAACATGATTTTAATTACTATAATTTTTCCAAAAAACTCCAAAAGTATTTATACCGGGTGGGGCCACCTCGCGGGCCATTCGGAACTAATCCGTCGTCGAGCAATGACGTATCGTACGACAGAAATTTATGTTTTTTGCTATGATAACTCTTATCAGTATGCTTTCTAACGCTTTTACTCTATTAAGGGTGAACTATTGAACCCTATAACATACTGACAAATACTAAAAACATCATACTACTATCTCAAAAAATGTAGGTAAAATTTTAGTATAAATATGAAAGTGCCTCTAAAAATCATTTCAGTATTAGATGGCGCGCCGTGGTGAGCAGACATGTCTACACATACAAACTTTAACTTTTATGAACCATTTAGTATGGTTGATGACGCTTCGTCGCGAACATATCTCCCGCCGTGCAGTGCTGTGTCGACTCGCTGTGTCGACTCGAAGTGTTGTCGGCGCGGCGCTGCATTCCTTCGGTGAGCGACGGACGGCATTTCTCGGCTGCCGGCCAGGCCCACCGAGAGGACGGTCGCCGCTCCGGCATCTCTGGTTACTGGGGCAGTGGGACGAGTTTCTTTACCGGACGCTTCAAGGTACCGCCAAGTGTGCGTACCTCAGCGGTCCGGATTTCTCCGTCGATTCCTGGATACACGGCCACAATGCGGCCTCGCGGCCACGTATTGCGGGGCAGCTGGCCGTCGGCTATCAGGACAGGGTCACCCACTTTAAGTTTGGGCCCACTACTATGTGGCTCCCGCCGGTTTTGGAGCTCCGGCAGGTACTCTCTGACCCAGCGACTCCAGAACATATCAGCGAGGATCTGTGATCGTCGCCATATTTTCCTGCTGTCTATATCTTGCTCGGTGAACGCGCCAGGTGTAGGTAGTCTGGCTGACCCACCGAGCAAAAGGTGATTCGGTGTGATGGATTCATCATCATCACCATCTACCGACACGTGCGTCAATGGTCGGCTATTTACAATGTACTCTGCCTCACAAATCAGTGTGGACAACACCTCTTCGGTGGGGTGTTTCTCTGTAAGTACATTGTATAGTGTGTTTTTTACACAACGAACTAGGCGCTCCCAGGCGCCTCCCATGAATGGCGCTGATGGCGTTATAAAGCGCCACACAATGCCTCTACGACTTGCCTCTGTTTTGAAGGCGTCTCGCAGCTCTCTGTCGGCGCCGTGCATGTTGGTGCCATTGTCTGAGTGTATCTCAGCTGGGCATCCTCTGCGTGCGGCGAATCGGCGCAGCGCCAATATGGCGGAGTCTGCGCTAAGGCTGGCGGCGATTTCAAGGTGCACCGCCCTTGATGTGAGACACGTAAATAGTGCTACGTATCTCTTTTGATGCTGCCGACCGACGGTGACGGATAGCGGGCCGAAATAGTCGAGCCCGGTATATGTAAACGGCCTCTTATGATGAGCGAGGCGCGTTTTCGGGTGGTCGCCGGTCGCAGGTACTGGTGGCTGTGCCTTGCGTATACGGCAATGCAGGCATCTCGCTATCACCTTCTTCGCTGTGGGTCGCATCTTCACGACCCAGTAGTGCTGCCGTACCTCATTAATTGTGAGTTCGGTGCCACTATGTTGTAGACTGCGATGTGTCCAGTCTATGTACAGCTGCGTTATGTGATGGTCGCCGTGTAATATAGGCGGGCGCATCACTTCTTCAGCTACTTCTTGCGTAGCTGCTATGCGACTTCTTAGTCGCAGCACGCTGTCAACGACCTGAATTTGTAAAGGTCGCAGCGAGCTATTCTTATTTATTTCTTCAACATTCGCTAGCTCTGAAGCGAACGATTGTTGTTGTGCGACCTGGACAAGTATTTTCTCAGCTTCTTGGAGAAATTCTGCTTCTATAATTTGTCTGTTGACCTGGGTTGGGGCTCTGCATGCCTGCTTCTGCTTCTGTGCAGGTGCAGCGGGCTTCTGGCGCCAGTCTGGGTCCTTTTCAGCGTTTTTTCTTGTCCGTTTATAGGACGTTATCTCTGTTCTATTTTTGCAAAGAGATATAAAACGCAGAACTGTGGCGGTCGCACGAAGCAGTCGCTCCCATCTGGAGAATCTGCTTGGCTCTGGAACGGCTTCTATGAAGCTCTTCTTGTCCCCTTCTGTGACAACGAAAGCCTTTTCTTCTCCCGTGTCGTCTGTAGTCGGAGGTTTCTCTGTGGGCCATAATTCGGGCCCAAGAGACAAAAATCTCGGCCCGCAGTACCACTCGTGGTCCGAGTTGAACCGCAGTGGCACGTCACGGGTTGCTGCATCAGCGATGTTCATCTTGGTGGGTATCCATCGCCAATCTTCGACTTTGCTATTGTCTTCAATAGCAGCTATTCTGTGAGCAACGAAAGGTTTGTATACTCTCGCTCCTCTTCTAATCCAGGTCAGTACGGTCTTGCTATCTGACCAATACGTTACTGACGTGGGCTTGCAGTCGTGTTCACTCATCACTGCTGCGGCTACGCGGGTTCCCAATACCGCGGCCTGAAGTTCGAGTCTCGGTATCGAAAGCAGTTTCAGTGGGGCCACCCGCGCTTTCGCCATAACAAGGCTTATTAAATGCTTGCCTTCCACGGTCGTGGCCCGCCAGTATACAGCGGTAGCATATGCCATCTCGCTTGCATCAGTGAACACATGTACCTGCATTTCTATAGCGTCGCTATACCCAGGATAGCATCTTGGTACGCTAACGTTTTTTAGTTGGCGTAAATGTTGTACCCAAATTTTCCATTGTAATGCTAGGTCAACATCTAGCCTCTGATCCCAGTCGACGCCTCGCCTCCATGCTTCTTGCAATATTTGCTTCGCCTTGATGGTTACTGGTGAGGCGAGTCCGAGTGGGTCGTATAGCGACGCGACTATTTTGAGCGCCTCTCGCTTGGTGGGCGCCTCTCGGTCCAAGATACCCTCAGGCAGACGCGCGAGTGTGAGGTTGAAACCCAGCGTGTCTTCGCCTGGCCTCCATATGAGGCCGAGTATCTTTTCCGATGTATCTATATCTCCAATGGATACCATCTCAGTTTGTGTATGCGATGGGTCCATTTTTTCTAGGAGCTGCGAGCTATTTGAAACCCATTTCTTGAGTTCAAACCTCGCCTGTAGGTGTATTTTTCGCACCATACTAGCGACTTCTGCCGCCTTCTCGATAGTTCTATAACTGTCTAGGTAGTCATCCATATAATGACTACGTAGTATAGCATCCACAGCTTCAGGGTGCTTTTCTATATATTTGTTTGCGTTCCAGTTCTTTGCAAAAATTGCTGTGCAAGGCGAACTGGCTGCGCCGAAAATGATGGACGTCATTCTATATTCTTCTGGCGCTCCTTCTCTGCGGTTTCCCCTCCACAGGTAGCGAAGCGCGTCTCGGTCTTGGCTCCGCACCTTCACTTGCATGAACATCTCCGCTATGTCACCGGTTATTGCAACGCAGTGACGGCGAAACCGCATCATTACGCCTGGCAGCGACTGTAATAGGTCGGGCCCAGTTAGCAGGAAGTCATTCAGTGACATTCCTCTCGATTTGGCGGCAGCGTCATGTACGATGCGAAGTTTGTCTGGCTTCATTGGATTGAAGACATCGAAGTGCGGGAGGTACCAAGTTTTGCCCGGCGTGCTAATTGCGGGTGCCCTTTCAGCGTACCCTTTCGCAATTAGCGAGTCCATCTGGTCTGAGTATCTTCTTAGAAGTTCCTGGTTCTTGTCCAGCTTCTTTTCTGTTGAGACGAGCCTCTTCAGAGCTGTCTCAAAACTATCTGGCATCTCAGCATGCTCATTACGCCAAAGCATGGCGGTTTCGATGTGTCCATTCTCTAATTGGACAGTTGATCGATTCAAAATGTCCTCTGCCCTTCTTGTTGGGTCAGAGGCGGGTCGCTGTGGGTTTATGCACAGCGATTCTATGGCGAAATATTCGCGCAACTGATGATCCAAATTGTCATCAGTTGTTATTCTATTGACATGATGTACTTGTTGTCGTAGTAAACTACTATGCGCGCCATGTAGTGTCCAACCCATCGCTGTAAGTGACGCAATTGGTTGGTGTCTTGGACCTCTGCGAATCTCGCTGGCCAATAACAAATGCCAGTTGTCTTGGCCGACGAGTATTTTTGGCACGCCATTGTTGTACATCAACTCTTTTCTCAAGTCGGTTAAATGCTTGCAGCGTGCGACAACTCTATCGCTCACTGTTTGTTTTGCCAAGCTGAGTTTAGGTATAGTACGTGCTTTAAATTGTACCCTTCTCTCTTGCGGGCTAACCAGTGTCACCTTGACTCTTCTTGAGCATGGGGTGGTGAGCATGGTGTTGCCTATCGCACCGATCTTGAGCGGGTCCACAGGGCCCTCTGCCCCGACTTGCCTCGCGATGTCTTCATCCATCAGCGAAACGGTGGACCCATCGTCTAGGAGAGCGTATGTTGCTACCTCTCCCGCGCCGGTCCGATGACCCGGACCGACACTATCTTTAGGTACGCCTGGCTCGATGGTGACCCGAAACTGGCCACCGTTTCCTGAGGATCCTTGCTGGATTCAGGAACATCGGGCTTCTTGTTGGCTTCCCTCTGTTGTTGCTTCTTCTTATGAAGAAGCCGATGGTGCGTATCTCTGCACCCGTCTTGGCCACACTGTTTTCTCCTACAAGTGTGGTTGCCTCGTCGATGTTGAAGGCAGCGATAACATAGATCATGTTTTTTCGCTAGCTCCCATCTTTTCTCGACAGCTACGCCCCTGAATTGTGCACATCCAGTGGCGTAGTGATGTCCCACGTCGCAAACACGGCATTTTCCTACCGGTTGGTCCGTAGCTATATGCGTCCTTTGTGTGACGCGTCTGTTGGTGTTCGCCTCGGCCGAAGCGATGCCTTCGGGTGGGGCGAATGGACTACAGAAGTGTGCCTGTTCAGATATGAAATTACTGAACAATGAAATATCTGGCACCGATTGGTACTTCTCCGAATATGATCGGTACCATTGTGCTCGTAGCGAATTGGGTAACTTCTCTGTTAACAATCGCATAAGCTCCGCGTTCATAAGGTAATGACCCTTTTTTAACGCGCGGAGCGTGACTACAGCACCTCTTACGCGACTTGCAAACGCGCAGATGTCTCTTGGTGACTCACTGCAGCGCGGCAGTCCGCGTAATCTATCTGTTTCAGCTTGCGCTATGGAGTCTGGACGGCCGAACTGCAGCTCGAGTTCCTTCATGATGTCATCGGGCCTGGCATGTCCGATGAGTTCTGAGCTGACGGTTTCCATTGCACGTCCATGTAAGCTTCTCCTCAGCCTCGCTGTATTCTCGATGTCCGTAAAGTACGCTCGAGTTGTTTCATATATGGCCCGAAATGATAGCCATTCAGTATGAGAACCATTGAAATTCGGCAATGTCATGACGAATTTCGACGCAGAGGGGTTCGGTTGGTCCCGCTGTTCTATTTTCCTGTCGGCTAGCGACGCTATAGCGGACATCAACTCCGTCAAGAATGGACGGAGACTATCCCTCTGACCTCCTGTACACTCAGCTGACGCTGCAACTGGAGGCTTTCGCACTTCTTTCTCCTTAGGATGCTGACCTTCTATTTGCGATTTGGTGGCGGCCGCAGTCAGGGGTCTATGCATAGAATTTCTGGTTCCCCCTTCAACGACGTTATCCTCCTTCTCAGGCTGAGGTTCTGGTGCCTCTTCTAGCCATGAACGCACGTACTCGTCATTCGAGTTTCTGTCATCCAAGTATTCAGCTTCGGAACCCTCTTCCTCCGCTCTCTGAAGTGCAAATTGTGCAAGCTCCAACTTAATTTTGAGTAAGTCTTCGCGAGCTTTGTCTATGTTTTTTCGTGACCGAGTCACTCTAGTTGACGGCGGACGGCTATGTTCGATACGGGCGTCACCCCGGGTAGTCATCGGCATCGCTGTACGTCTGTCTTCTTCGAAAATCTTCTCTTTCTGAGAAGGTTTCAATGTTGTGTCTGAAGCTCCTTCTAATCTGGTTACTCTGGTAGAAACCGCTTGATCAGTTTCTATTGGTTGATGCGTCGGAGTGCTTTCAGTTTGAGGCGCTAGATGGCGCTGCTCGTCCGACGGCTCGGTCCCTTCGGTTGTGGAAGGTGAACACGGCGGCAGCTCATGTCTGATGCCAACTGGTTGATCCAACTCCACGGTCCATGCCTCCGGCGCCTTGCCTTGGGATCTGGTGACCGGCATTGTCGTTCAAATATTTTCTTTTGAAAACTCGAAGTTTGTTTTCAAAGATAAGTCCCAGTTCCGGGCTTCAGCGTTCGAACCGACGATCTCCAGAAGTTAACCTCCACTTCGATTGACTATAATTCAATCTTCAAATAAAAAATCACTAAAAACTTACGGTCAGTGATAAGTCTTCAGGAAACTTCAGGCATCTGCTATACAAGTTTATTTTTTCCCATAAACGTGTATGTTCTATTTGATTGACTATAATTCAATCAAATTCTAAATCACCGAAAAGTCAAGGTTACTTTTCGGTGGTAATGCTTCAGGACCTGCTTGTCCAAAGCATCAGAGCCGTGCATCAATCTTCAGAGCACGTATCTTGCTTGATTGAAGAAAATTCAATCTTCAAATAAATCACCGAAACGTCAAAGTTATTTTCAGTGATAGTGCTTCAGGAACCGCATAGTCAGTACATCCGAAACGTATCTAAGTCTTCAGAGTACGTTTCTTCCATTCACTGACGAAAATTCAGTCTTCAAAATTTCCTGAAAACATAGGGGTTGTTTTCAGTCATAAGGCTTCAGGAATTATTCTTCAATCGTCAAGGATGCACATCAGCCTTCTAAACGCACGTCTTGTATTTTTCTGACGGGCGCTCGTTTTTTAAACAAATCGCTAAAAACATAAGGGTAGTTTTCAGCGATAAGTCTTCAGGAACTATTCTTGGGGCTTCAAGGATGCGCATCAGTCTTCATACAGCATTTTGCGGCTCACAGAAAATTTCTTCTATTTTCTTAAAATTATTGAAAATTAGGGTATTTTCAATAACTGTCTCCAGAATTTTACCTCATAGATCCAGCGGCAAATAGGGCACGTAGGACTTGTTCCCTGCAGTGCACGTCGATTTTTTGTTTATTTGTGAAATTAATTTCCCCAAATTCGAAAAATTAATTCCACCACTGTTTCTTCCTGACGTCCTGGGGCGCTCCAGACTTCGAATTTCGGCTCGAACGGGTCAACGTTGTGTTGCACGTAGCCGAATTAATATGCAGGCACCCAGTTGTTTTTTCTGGATCTGCTGTTCCCGACGTCCTGGGGCTCTCCAGGCTCCAAAATTCGGCTCGATAGGACCATAAGATGTGCTGGACGTAGCGTGTTCATTGGCCCCGAGAAAAGAAGGGCGTAAACCTTCTGGCCATTGCCGCTGAACGCCCCTATCACACCACGAAGACAAGGTTCTTGGATGCCTGGCTGCAGCAGCGACGTAAGGTTGCAAATCGACTCTAACGATTGAACGATGTGTTGGCTGTACTCGAGTTATTTCCAGGTTCTGGGTTGCCTACTTCTGGATCAGCACTCCTGGTGTCCAGGTCCCGAGGTTCAGCTCGACAGGATCGAAAAGGGGTGTCTTCATAAGGGTTGAAGTTGATGAATTAAATGAAACACTAAGTTATTCAGTACACGGCACGATTCTAGGGCTCTCAACAATTTCTGAGACTTGATTCTATATAAGAATTACTTCTTATTTACTAAGACAAGTACAAGCGACTAGCTTTGGATGACTACAAATTCTATTTGGGCCCGGGGGGTGTATATACCCTCGGACCGTGCCATTATTGAGAGCCCCGCAAATTCTCGCCGAAAATAATTTTTATTTCTGTAAAAAACCCTTATCAACATTTGGTAAATAGGGTTACCGCACCCCTTCCACGGTGCTATCAATAGCTGGATTTCTTCGTACTGTAACACAGTAACGCCCCCTATCTCTGTATCTAATCCATATACCTAATTTCCAGGTATTGATAGCTTCCCTAGACTAATTCCATGAAATAAAGGAACAATTTCCTTTATTTCTCAGTTAAAACCTTAATAGCTTTTAACCTAGCCTAAGGATATCTATAGGTTGGGTTGACCTGCTGGTGCCAATAGCAGGCTGTCTGTTGACGTCTAGAAAAAGCTTATTTTCGGGAATGTTCTATGGGATATCATCCCTTATGTAATGAATCTATAAATTCCTAAGTCATTTCACCGACTTTAGGACTTCCTACTTAGGCTAACCAGACAATCACCACCTATTATGGGGATTCTGGTAGCCGATAGACCACACTTTACATTTCTAGTGTTCATATAAGTCTATCTAGGCTATATGCACATAAGGTGCCTCGATATGTACAAACTCGATAGCTGGTCACTTTCTTTGCGCCCAGCTATCAGAGAAACTATTCATAAAACCCTAACAAGATTGGGACGACACGATGGTGCTTTTACCGGGCCATCGGGAGGTCCCCAAAAATTCCTTATTTTCGGAATTCCCGGGGGTGTATAGTCCCGGGGAATGCCAGAAACTGACTAAAAATTACATTTCCAGAAACCTATTTTCTGGAATTGTACTTAAACTACTTGAGCGATTTTCGCTCCAAAGTGATGGCTTGGTAGCTAGTCCAGCAAGCCATCAGAAAGTACTTACACCATGAGTACATCTATTCCCTTCAGGGAGTTATTCCACCTGAAGGGTCTACAAATTTCAACGTTTTACGTTGTTTACATTTTTCACGACTGTTTATCTCGCTGACTATCCAAGCGATTCTTCCCATCTAGAAACCGCCTGGAAGCCCTTTTAACAAGCTTTCCAATGGTAGTACTTTTACCAGTACACCTATATGTTTTCTAGGTACTTAGGGCACCTAAACCCGTAAGCATTTGCCGAAAACCAGATAAACAGCAGTTTTCTATTATATACCGACTTGATATCTCAAGTAAATGGGCTTTATATAAAAGACTACGCTAACTATGAGGTGTATATAGGTTTTCTGTCTCGGTCTAGGTCTCCCATATACCCTAAAATGACCTAAAACCATATATTCGGTGTTTGAGATATCAAGTCAATATTCATATTTACATAGCAGAAACTATGTGGTTTTCACATAGTTTCATCATTATGTACTGATTTCATGTCCAGTACATAGGATAAGCCCTTAAAAACATGATTTTAATTACTATAATTTTTCCAAAAAACTCCAAAAGTATTTATACCGGGTGGGGCCACCTCGCGGGCCATTCGGAACTAATCCGTCGTCGAGCAATGACGTATCGTACGACAGAAATTTATGTTTTTTGCTATGATAACTCTTATCAGTATGCTTTCTAACGCTTTTACTCTATTAAGGGTGAACTATTGAACCCTATAACATACTGACAAATACTAAAAACATCATACTACTATCTCAAAAAATGTAGGTAAAATTTTAGTATAAATATGAAAGTGCCTCTAAAAATCATTTCAGTATTAGATGGCGCGCCGTGGTGAGCAGACATGTCTACACATACAAACTTTAACTTTTATGAACCATTTAGTATGGTTGATGACGCTTCGTCGCGAACATATCTCCCGCCGTGCAGTGCTGTGTCGACTCGCTGTGTCGACTCGAAGTGTTGTCGGCGCGGCGCTGCATTCCTTCGGTGAGCGACGGACGGCATTTCTCGGCTGCCGGCCAGGCCCACCGAGAGGACGGTCGCCGCTCCGGCATCTCTGGTTACTGGGGCAGTGGGACGAGTTTCTTTACCGGACGCTTCAAGGTACCGCCAAGTGTGCGTACCTCAGCGGTCCGGATTTCTCCGTCGATTCCTGGATACACGGCCACAATGCGGCCTCGCGGCCACGTATTGCGGGGCAGCTGGCCGTCGGCTATCAGGACAGGGTCACCCACTTTAAGTTTGGGCCCACTACTATGTGGCTCCCGCCGGTTTTGGAGCTCCGGCAGGTACTCTCTGACCCAGCGACTCCAGAACATATCAGCGAGGATCTGTGATCGTCGCCATATTTTCCTGCTGTCTATATCTTGCTCGGTGAACGCGCCAGGTGTAGGTAGTCTGGCTGACCCACCGAGCAAAAGGTGATTCGGTGTGATGGATTCATCATCATCACCATCTACCGACACGTGCGTCAATGGTCGGCTATTTACAATGTACTCTGCCTCACAAATCAGTGTGGACAACACCTCTTCGGTGGGGTGTTTCTCTGTAAGTACATTGTATAGTGTGTTTTTTACACAACGAACTAGGCGCTCCCAGGCGCCTCCCATGAATGGCGCTGATGGCGTTATAAAGCGCCACACAATGCCTCTACGACTTGCCTCTGTTTTGAAGGCGTCTCGCAGCTCTCTGTCGGCGCCGTGCATGTTGGTGCCATTGTCTGAGTGTATCTCAGCTGGGCATCCTCTGCGTGCGGCGAATCGGCGCAGCGCCAATATGGCGGAGTCTGCGCTAAGGCTGGCGGCGATTTCAAGGTGCACCGCCCTTGATGTGAGACACGTAAATAGTGCTACGTATCTCTTTTGATGCTGCCGACCGACGGTGACGGATAGCGGGCCGAAATAGTCGAGCCCGGTATATGTAAACGGCCTCTTATGATGAGCGAGGCGCGTTTTCGGGTGGTCGCCGGTCGCAGGTACTGGTGGCTGTGCCTTGCGTATACGGCAATGCAGGCATCTCGCTATCACCTTCTTCGCTGTGGGTCGCATCTTCACGACCCAGTAGTGCTGCCGTACCTCATTAATTGTGAGTTCGGTGCCACTATGTTGTAGACTGCGATGTGTCCAGTCTATGTACAGCTGCGTTATGTGATGGTCGCCGTGTAATATAGGCGGGCGCATCACTTCTTCAGCTACTTCTTGCGTAGCTGCTATGCGACTTCTTAGTCGCAGCACGCTGTCAACGACCTGAATTTGTAAAGGTCGCAGCGAGCTATTCTTATTTATTTCTTCAACATTCGCTAGCTCTGAAGCGAACGATTGTTGTTGTGCGACCTGGACAAGTATTTTCTCAGCTTCTTGGAGAAATTCTGCTTCTATAATTTGTCTGTTGACCTGGGTTGGGGCTCTGCATGCCTGCTTCTGCTTCTGTGCAGGTGCAGCGGGCTTCTGGCGCCAGTCTGGGTCCTTTTCAGCGTTTTTTCTTGTCCGTTTATAGGACGTTATCTCTGTTCTATTTTTGCAAAGAGATATAAAACGCAGAACTGTGGCGGTCGCACGAAGCAGTCGCTCCCATCTGGAGAATCTGCTTGGCTCTGGAACGGCTTCTATGAAGCTCTTCTTGTCCCCTTCTGTGACAACGAAAGCCTTTTCTTCTCCCGTGTCGTCTGTAGTCGGAGGTTTCTCTGTGGGCCATAATTCGGGCCCAAGAGACAAAAATCTCGGCCCGCAGTACCACTCGTGGTCCGAGTTGAACCGCAGTGGCACGTCACGGGTTGCTGCATCAGCGATGTTCATCTTGGTGGGTATCCATCGCCAATCTTCGACTTTGCTATTGTCTTCAATAGCAGCTATTCTGTGAGCAACGAAAGGTTTGTATACTCTCGCTCCTCTTCTAATCCAGGTCAGTACGGTCTTGCTATCTGACCAATACGTTACTGACGTGGGCTTGCAGTCGTGTTCACTCATCACTGCTGCGGCTACGCGGGTTCCCAATACCGCGGCCTGAAGTTCGAGTCTCGGTATCGAAAGCAGTTTCAGTGGGGCCACCCGCGCTTTCGCCATAACAAGGCTTATTAAATGCTTGCCTTCCACGGTCGTGGCCCGCCAGTATACAGCGGTAGCATATGCCATCTCGCTTGCATCTGTGAACACATGTACCTGCATTTCTATAGCGTCGCTATACCCAGGATAGCATCTTGGTACGCTAACGTTTTTTAGTTGGCGTAAATGTTGTACCCAAATTTTCCATTGTAATGCTAGGTCAACATCTAGCCTCTGATCCCAGTCGACGCCTCGCCTCCATGCTTCTTGCAATATTTGCTTCGCCTTGATGGTTACTGGTGAGGCGAGTCCGAGTGGGTCGTATAGCGACGCGACTATTTTGAGCGCCTCTCGCTTGGTGGGCGCCTCTCGGTCCAAGATACCCTCAGGCAGACGCGCGAGTGTGAGGTTGAAACCCAGCGTGTCTTCGCCTGGCCTCCATATGAGGCCGAGTATCTTTTCCGATGTATCTATATCTCCAATGGATACCATCTCAGTTTGTGTATGCGATGGGTCCATTTTTTCTAGGAGCTGCGAGCTATTTGAAACCCATTTCTTGAGTTCAAACCTCGCCTGTAGGTGTATTTTTCGCACCATACTAGCGACTTCTGCCGCCTTCTCGATAGTTCTATAACTGTCTAGGTAGTCATCCATATAATGACTACGTAGTATAGCATCCACAGCTTCAGGGTGCTTTTCTATATATTTGTTTGCGTTCCAGTTCTTTGCAAAAATTGCTGTGCAAGGCGAACTGGCTGCGCCGAAAATGATGGACGTCATTCTATATTCTTCTGGCGCTCCTTCTCTGCGGTTTCCCCTCCACAGGTAGCGAAGCGCGTCTCGGTCTTGGCTCCGCACCTTCACTTGCATGAACATCTCCGCTATGTCACCGGTTATTGCAACGCAGTGACGGCGAAACCGCATCATTACGCCTGGCAGCGACTGTAATAGGTCGGGCCCAGTTAGCAGGAAGTCATTCAGTGACATTCCTCTCGATTTGGCGGCAGCGTCATGTACGATGCGAAGTTTGTCTGGCTTCATTGGATTGAAGACATCGAAGTGCGGGAGGTACCAAGTTTTGCCCGGCGTGCTAATTGCGGGTGCCCTTTCAGCGTACCCTTTCGCAATTAGCGAGTCCATCTGGTCTGAGTATCTTCTTAGAAGTTCCTGGTTCTTGTCCAGCTTCTTTTCTGTTGAGACGAGCCTCTTCAGAGCTGTCTCAAAACTATCTGGCATCTCAGCATGCTCATTACGCCAAAGCATGGCGGTTTCGATGTGTCCATTCTCTAATTGGACAGTTGATCGATTCAAAATGTCCTCTGCCCTTCTTGTTGGGTCAGAGGCGGGTCGCTGTGGGTTTATGCACAGCGATTCTATGGCGAAATATTCACGCAACTGATGATCCAAATTGTCATCAGTTGTTATTCTATTGACATGATGTACTTGTTGTCGTAGTAAACTACTATGCGCGCCATGTAGTGTCCAACCCATCGCTGTAAGTGACGCAATTGGTTGGTGTCTTGGACCTCTGCGAATCTCGCTGGCCAATAACAAATGCCAGTTGTCTTGGCCGACGAGTATTTTTGGCACGCCATTGTTGTACATCAACTCTTTTCTCAAGTCGGTTAAATGCTTGCAGCGTGCGACAACTCTATCGCTCACTGTTTGTTTTGCCAAGCTGAGTTTAGGTATAGTACGTGCTTTAAATTGTACCCTTCTCTCTTGCGGGCTAACCAGTGTCACCCTGACTCTTCTTGAGCATGGGGTGGTGAGCATGGTGTTGCCTATCGCACCGATCTTGAGCGGGTCCACAGGGCCCTCTGCCCCGACTTGCCTCGCGATGTCTTCATCCATCAGCGAAACGGTGGACCCATCGTCTAGGAGAGCGTATGTTGCTACCTCTCCCGCGCCGGTCCGATGACCCGGACCGGCACTATCTTTAGGTACGCCTGGCTCGATGGTGACCCGAAACTGGCCACCGTTTCCTGAGGATCCTTGCTGGATTCAGGAACATCGGGCTTCTTGTTGGCTTCCCTCTGTTGTTGCTTCTTCTTATGAAGAAGCCGATGGTGCGTATCTCTGCACCCGTCTTGGCCACACTGTTTTCTCCTACAAGTGTGGTTGCCTCGTCGATGTTGAAGGCAGCGATAACATAGATCATGTTTTTTCGCTAGCTCCTATCTTTTCTCGACAGCTACGCCCCTGAATTGTGCACATCCAGTGGCGTAGTGATGTCCCACGTCGCAAACACGGCATTTTCCTACCGGTTGGTCCGTAGCTATATGCGTCCTTTGTGTGACGCGTCTGTTGGTGTTCGCCTCGGCCGAAGCGATGCCTTCGGGTGGGGCGAATGGACTACAGAAGTGTGCCTGTTCAGATATGAAATTACTGAACAATGAAATATCTGGCACCGATTGGTACTTCTCCGAATATGATCGGTACCATTGTGCTCGTAGCGAATTGGGTAACTTCTCTGTTAACAATCGCATAAGCTCCGCGTTCATAAGGTAATGACCCTTTTTTAACGCGCGGAGCGTGACTACAGCACCTCTTACGCGACTTGCAAACGCGCAGATGTCTCTTGGTGACTCACTGCAGCGCGGCAGTCCGCGTAATCTATCTGTTTCAGCTTGCGCTATGGAGTCTGGACGGCCGAACTGCAGCTCGAGTTCCTTCATGATGTCATCGGGCCTGGCATGTCCGATGAGTTCTGAGCTGACGGTTTCCATTGCACGTCCATGTAAGCTTCTCCTCAGCCTCGCTGTATTCTCGATGTCCGTAAAGTACGCTCGAGTTGTTTCATATATGGCCCGAAATGATAGCCATTCAGTATGAGAACCATTGAAATTCGGCAATGTCATGACGAATTTCGACGCAGAGGGGTTCGGTTGGTCCCGCTGTTCTATTTTCCTGTCGGCTAGCGACGCTATAGCGGACATCAACTCCGTCAAGAATGGACGGAGACTATCCCTCTGACCTCCTGTACACTCAGCTGACGCTGCAACTGGAGGCTTTCGCACTTCTTTCTCCTTAGGATGCTGACCTTCTATTTGCGATTTGGTGGCGGCCGCAGTCAGGGGTCTATGCATAGAATTTCTGGTTCCCCCTTCAACGACGTTATCCTCCTTCTCAGGCTGAGGTTCTGGTGCCTCTTCTAGCCATGAACGCACGTACTCGTCATTCGAGTTTCTGTCATCCAAGTATTCAGCTTCGGAACCCTCTTCCTCCGCTCTCTGAAGTGCAAATTGTGCAAGCTCCAACTTAATTTTGAGTAAGTCTTCGCGAGCTTTGTCTATGTTTTTTCGTGACCGAGTCACTCTAGTTGACGGCGGACGGCTATGTTCGATACGGGCGTCACCCCGGGTAGTCATCGGCATCGCTGTACGTCTGTCTTCTTCGAAAATCTTCTCTTTCTGAGAAGGTTTCAATGTTGTGTCTGAAGCTCCTTCTAATCTGGTTACTCTGGTAGAAACCGCTTGATCAGTTTCTATTGGTTGATGCGTCGGAGTGCTTTCAGTTTGAGGCGCTAGATGGCGCTGCTCGTCCGACGGCTCGGTCCCTTCGGTTGTGGAAGGTGAACACGGCGGCAGCTCATGTCTGATGCCAACTGGTTGATCCAACTCCACGGTCCATGCCTCCGGCGCCTTGCCTTGGGATCTGGTGACCGGCATTGTCGTTCAAATATTTTCTTTTGAAAACTCGAAGTTTGTTTTCAAAGATAAGTCCCAGTTCCGGGCTTCAGCGTTCGAACCGACGATCTCCAGAAGTTAACCTCCACTTCGATTGACTATAATTCAATCTTCAAATAAAAAATCACTAAAAACTTACGGTCAGTGATAAGTCTTCAGGAAACTTCAGGCATCTGCTATACAAGTTTATTTTTTCCCATAAACGTGTATGTTCTATTTGATTGACTATAATTCAATCAAATTCTAAATCACCGAAAAGTCAAGGTTACTTTTCGGTGGTAATGCTTCAGGACCTGCTTGTCCAAAGCATCAGAGCCGTGCATCAATCTTCAGAGCACGTATCTTGCTTGATTGAAGAAAATTCAATCTTCAAATAAATCACCGAAACGTCAAAGTTATTTTCAGTGATAGTGCTTCAGGAACCGCATAGTCAGTACATCCGAAACGTATCTAAGTCTTCAGAGTACGTTTCTTCCATTCACTGACGAAAATTCAGTCTTCAAAATTTCCTGAAAACATAGGGGTTGTTTTCAGTCATAAGGCTTCAGGAATTATTCTTCAATCGTCAAGGATGCACATCAGCCTTCTAAACGCACGTCTTGTATTTTTCTGACGGGCGCTCGTTTTTTAAACAAATCGCTAAAAACATAAGGGTAGTTTTCAGCGATAAGTCTTCAGGAACTATTCTTGGGGCTTCAAGGATGCGCATCAGTCTTCATACAGCATTTTGCGGCTCACAGAAAATTTCTTCTATTTTCTTAAAATTATTGAAAATTAGGGTATTTTCAATAACTGTCTCCAGAATTTTACCTCATAGATCCAGCGGCAAATAGGGCACGTAGGACTTGTTCCCTGCAGTGCACGTCGATTTTTTGTTTATTTGTGAAATTAATTTCCCCAAATTCGAAAAATTAATTCCACCACTGTTTCTTCCTGACGTCCTGGGGCGCTCCAGACTTCGAATTTCGGCTCGAACGGGTCAACGTTGTGTTGCACGTAGCCGAATTAATATGCAGGCACCCAGTTGTTTTTTCTGGATCTGCTGTTCCCGACGTCCTGGGGCTCTCCAGGCTCCAAAATTCGGCTCGATAGGACCATAAGATGTGCTGGACGTAGCGTGTTCATTGGCCCCGAGAAAAGAAGGGCGTAAACCTTCTGGCCATTGCCGCTGAACGCCCCTATCACACCACGAAGACAAGGTTCTTGGATGCCTGGCTGCAGCAGCGACGTAAGGTTGCAAATCGACTCTAACGATTCAACGATGTGTTGGCTGTACTCGAGTTATTTCCAGGTTCTGGGTTGCCTACTTCTGGATCAGCACTCCTGGTGTCCAGGTCCCGAGGTTCAGCTCGACAGGATCGAAAAGGGGTGTCTTCATAAGGGTTGAAGTTGATGAATTAAATGAAACACTAAGTTATTCAGTACACGGCACGATTCTAGGGCTCTCAACAATTTCTGAGACTTGATTCTATATAAGAATTACTTCTTATTTACTAAGACAAGTACAAGCGACTAGCTTTGGATGACTACAAATTCTATTTGGGCCCGGGGGGTGTATATACCCTCGGACCGTGCCATTATTGAGAGCCCCGCAAATTCTCGCCGAAAATAATTTTTATTTCTGTAAAAAACCCTTATCAACATTTGGTAAATAGGGTTACCGCACCCCTTCCACGGTGCTATCAATAGCTGGATTTCTTCATACTGTAACACAGTAACGCCCCCTATCTCTGTATCTAATCCATATACCTAATTTCCAGGTATTGATAGCTTCCCTAGACTAATTCCATGAAATAAAGGAACAATTTCCTTTATTTCTCAGTTAAAACCTTAATAGCTTTTAACCTAGCCTAAGGATATCTATAGGTTGGGTTGACCTGCTGGTGCCAATAGCAGGCTGTCTGTTGACGTCTAGAAAAAGCTTATTTTCGGGAATGTTCTATGGGATATCATCCCTTATGTAATGAATCTATAAATTCCTAAGTCATTTCACCGACTTTAGGACTTCCTACTTAGGCTAACCAGACAATCACCACCTATTATGGGGATTCTGGTAGCCGATAGACCACACTTTACATTTCTAGTGTTCATATAAGTCTATCTAGGCTATATGCACATAAGGTGCCTCGATATGTACAAACTCGATAGCTGGTCACTTTCTTTGCGCCCAGCTATCAGAGAAACTATTCATAAAACCCTAACAAGATTGGGACGACACGATGGTGCTTTTACCGGGCCATCGGGAGGTCCCCAAAAATTCCTTATTTTCGGAATTCCCGGGGGTGTATAGTCCCGGGGAATGCCAGAAACTGACTAAAAATTACATTTCCAGAAACCTATTTTCTGGAATTGTACTTAAACTACTTGAGCGATTTTCGCTCCAAAGTGATGGCTTGGTAGCTAGTCCAGCAAGCCATCAGAAAGTACTTACACCATGAGTACATCTATTCCCTTCAGGGAGTTATTCCACCTGAAGGGTCTACAAATTTCAACGTTTTACGTTGTTTACATTTTTCACGACTGTTTATCTCGCTGACTATCCAAGCGATTCTTCCCATCTAGAAACCACCTGGAAGCCCTTTTAACAAGCTTTCCAATGGTAGTACTTTTACCAGTACACCTATATGTTTTCTAGGTACTTAGGGCACCTAAACCCGTAAGCATTTGCCGAAAACCAGATAAACAGCAGTTTTCTATTATATACCGACTTGATATCTCAAGTAAATGGGCTTTATATAAAAGACTACGCTAACTATGAGGTGTATATAGGTTTCCTGTCTCGGTCTAGGTCTCCCATATACCCTAAAATGACCTAAAACCATATATTCGGTGTTTGAGATATCAAGTCAATATTCATATTTACATAGCAGAAACTATGTGGTTTTCACATAGTTTCATCATTATGTACTGATTTCATGTCCAGTACATAGGATAAGCCCTTAAAAACATGATTTTAATTACTATAATTTTTCCAAAAAACTCCAAAAGTATTTATACCGGGTGGGGCCACCTCGCGGGCCATTCGGAACTAATCCGTCGTCGAGCAATGACGTATCGTACGACAGAAATTTATGTTTTTTGCTATGATAACTCTTATCAGTATGCTTTCTAACGCTTTTACTCTATTAAGGGTGAACTATTGAACCCTATAACATACTGACAAATACTAAAAACATCATACTACTATCTCAAAAAATGTAGGTAAAATTTTAGTATAAATATGAAAGTGCCTCTAAAAATCATTTCAGTATTAGATGGCGCGCCGTGGTGAGCAGACATGTCTACACATACAAACTTTAACTTTTATGAACCATTTAGTATGGTTGATGACGCTTCGTCGCGAACAGTTACATCATTCATGTTGAGATTACACATTATGTGAGAACGATGTAGAAACTTAAAATTGTCCATAGTAAATATAAAAAGACAATTCAGAAATAAAATTAGAATCAATTAAAATAAACCATGGCAGCTAAGAGATGACCAGTCCCAACCGACAGCGCCCGTTCACGAACATGACACATGTATCAGCACCATTCAGCTCAACCATTTTGAAGGGAGCTAAATGATCCGACACACGCGCCACCATCGGCGAGACATTTGAGTGGGCATGACATACTCTCAACCACCGGAGTCATTCAAGTCAATAGAAGACGTAGGTATCTAGACAATAATAGCTCTGAAGTACATGGTACTCACACAATGCTGGCTATGCTGCTATATAATACTAGAAAGATTAACTCTATATAATGCAAAGATAGTAGCAATCTTCATCAGCTCCGACAATAACAGTAAACGATACCTACGACAGTCTTACCAAAAAATAAAATTTAAAAAAATACACATAAAAACGAAATGAAAAAATAATAATATTTAACCTGACAGCAAGCTAATTTTGGTAAAAGAACACGAACATTGTCTTGAGTTCAACACAGCGACCAACTATGCAGTGGTTTGCGAATAGTGCGGTGGGATTGTCCTCGAGTAAACATGTCCGTATTCATCATATAAAAATATTATCCGCGACGAAGGTCCGCGCCGGTGATAGAGAAATATCGACGAAAACCGTGAGCGTAATATTTTCGCGTCTATCATCAGAATGTAATTTCTGATCCTCAGAATGTAAAATGAATAGTGTATCAGTATTCAAAATCTGTAAGGATAATACGTTAAGTTTGTGCAGTAGGTGCTGATCATCAATTTGAATTCACTTGTAAGAGAGTTTGTAAATTTTGTAAAAATTAAAGTTTGAAACGCTTAGGCTAGTGCACTTAGTGCATCTATAGTGCATAAACAAAAGTAAATGATTAAATGAGTTTAAAGCGTCCTTTATATTCATAACTTTTCGGATTCGCTTCCCGGGCGTCCGTTTCACATATACCCCTAACGAGATTCGATCCCGCAACCGTTGGTTTCGAAGGCAGGGTCACTAGCACTATCAACTACGCCAATTCGTCGTCATCGGACGTTGAGTTTGTATCGGACATTGGGATTTGACGCATAATATACGAGTTTACGCGAATGGGACCTTTTAAGAAAGGACATTTTGCGAATAGGACGTTTCGCAAATAGGACATTCGTTTTCACTGTGACTTTTTGCGAATGGGACATTCTGCGTCAGATCTACATTAACCAGCCAAACTGTGCCTTGCTCACCAACCAACGAAGCAGATAACTTAGTCACTCAACTTTTAAATGACAACTGTATGTTTAATACCGGCCAACGTATAAACTTTCAAAAATGACAAATGGTGGCTATTTGTTACTGGCCACCCAACTCATTTACTCCACATTCTAAATACAAACTAAAGCAACAGATGAAGAAGTACAGTCAACAACGCGATTACGTCACCAAACTCCACACGTTACCGGTTTTCCGATAAATCGTGACTTATTTATGACATCGGACTTGCTATCAACAGGTCGGGCCAGCTGTCGACCTGTTCAAAGCTTTTGACAGCTATCCGATGGCGCCGAACTTGGGTTGAGTGGATTAAAATGAATTGTCGGGAGTAATGTAAGGGTTTTGTTCGGCACTGTATGGGTTTATTTCCTGATGCATTTCGATCCAGGTTACATCGAGCAACATTGCCTCGGCATTATTCTGTTGGTCACCGTTGTTGGTTCTGACTTGTGCCATCAAAAAATGTATTTAGTTAGAACCCCGGCAACAAAGTTAAATAATTATAAAGTGTTAGATAAGAACTGTACATTTTCTGTACCGGTATAATATTAATCTGAATGTTAACAAGGCTTCATGTTTAAAAAAAAAAATACATTTTATTAATCTTTCTTTTTAAAATTACTATAGAAGTTATTTTAGTTTTAAAAAGTACCTCAGTATCTGCTAGTATTTTGAATATTACAACCGCTATTAAAGCCCAGTTTTATGATCCGTAGATAGAATAAAAGAAAGAAAGAAAACTAGTTTATTTGGCACACACAGCCAAAGTACTAATGACCAACTCAACCAATGATTGAATATGCTAACCAATGGGAAAAAAAAATCAGTAAAACGCGTTCTTTCATCAATTGTGAGTCTGACAAATGGTCTCCAACTTATATGAAAATTTTTAAGGCTAACAATTGAAATTTAAAACCATTACATTACAACCAACCAACAAGACGGGTTAAATTGAAGTAGCGTCGACAGGCGGTATCATGCACAAAATTTGAAGTGCATCGAATTGCGTCCATATGAACGTACTTGCAATTTCGTTAATTAAAATCGCTTATCGGTGTGATGTAATTATATCAAACTAGCTGCTGCCCGCGGCTTCGCCGCTCCCGTGGGCCACCCCACAGGACCCATTTTCGGGATTAAAAAATAGCCTATGTCACTCAGGAATAATGTAGCTTTCTATTGGTGAAAGAATTTCGCCGTCCAAGAAACATAATTTCTAAAGATTCTCATGAACCATTCACTCAAGTAAAGTACACAAGCCATAATATAAAGACAGTAAATTGGAGACGCTCTTCATCAAAAGGTAGGGAGGCATTAAAAGTATACGAACTAATTACCTGATTAATTTATTTTTCATTTTGTCAAAGAAAATTAAAAGGTAAAGCCTCTATGAAAAACTGGTCAAGTGCGAATCGGACTCACACACTGAATGTTCCGTACAAACTTGTAAGTATGTAAATAAGTCGTCCGTCGCGGGAATCGAGTCACGAAGTGTTTTCTGTGTATCTGGATTGAGGGACAAACTTAACTTTGCCGTTGGAAAACTATTGTCACACTATTCCCAAACCACTGCAAGTCCTGAAAGCCAGAACCAATAGTGGCGACCACCAGGAAAGCGCCGAGGCAATGAAGCTCGACGTAGTCCCGGCGAATGAATTTAACTGTCTTGGATCCCGCAACGAAATTAATCAGAAAAGAATAAAGGAAAAGTTGGAAAAAAAGCACTTCCCTCCATATCAAGCAGGAGACAGAACAAACAAGGCCAATAGGCACAAAGGGTCGTTTACAAATGGGATAAGCCCAGTTGCCTAGCACCACGGATAAAAATTAGCATTAATATTAATGGCTCCTAACATTGTGATCCGGGGTGTCAGTAAAGGAGTAAAATAAGAATCATGCTAAATGTAGGACAAGAACTTAAATATTTCGAAGTTTCGGTCATAGACATGGCTTTGATCAGCGATTTACATTTATCAATGAGTCATCATCATCAACCTATTAATGTTCCCACTGCTGGGACACAGGTCTCCTCTCTGCGAGAGGGAATGGACCATTATCCGCCACGCGGGCCCAGTGCGGGTTGGTGGATGTCACATTATGTCTTCGAATTTTTGCTTCTATGTCTTGCCGGTTTCCTCACGATGTTTTACTTTACCGTTTTGAGAGCAGTGGTGATGAAATTATTTACACAAAGTAAAGCGCCTGCCTGGGCTCGAACCCACGACCTACAACTTGTAAGTCGCGGCCGATACCACTGGGCCACCACTGCTCTCAATGAGTATATAAAAGTAAATATCTGTTGAGATGATACCATCCAACGATCGAATCGGACGATACTACTAGCATAATCAACATTCTCATGCCATTTTTCCAATTTATTTTGGGTCAACATATTATTTTAATTTCCCAAATTTTTCTATTGATCGTAATTTCATTAGTAACCCTATTTCACATAGTCCATACATCATTTATTTGGTACATCCCAACTCTTAGAGCAATCCAAATGCATTCACAGAACTTACCTTACCAAATTTTCCAGAGAATTTTACATGTTCGTCACAAGGATAATAGGTTGAATAATTAAACACAAATCTAGCTACCTATTTACAGCAGATTTAAATGCATTCGCCCCGCTCTAAAGTCTAGCTTAGAACTTAGAAGCAAGAAACTATATAGCTGTTCCCAACAGAAGGGTTCACAGTACCGCTTAGTTCATTTTAACTTTAATTAATATACTACTTTAACTCCTTTGTTTCGCCGCCAATGAGTAGGTACTGTGTGGGTTGAAACTATACGTACTTAAGCAGTTATTAGTACTTAGTCTAGACTTACACTAAGTTTCAGCTTTGTTTTCTAGTTTCTTGTGGTTTTATAAAATTGTATTAGTTGAAGTACAAGAAAAAAATGTAAATACTTTTATAATTTTATCTTGGACATCACTAATATCGGCGGACGGAAATGTCGCGAAGAACTTCTTGATAAGCTCGAAAATCTACAGAATTTGTGCATTCGTTTCATTTTTTCGCTCCGAAAGTACAATCAGTTGTCGGAATTTCGTAAGCGGTTGAAATGGCTATCTATTTAAGAGGGGGTGGGCTGTAAATCAGCGTTGACCAGCGTTGTGGCTATGCTGCACACTGATCAGCATTTGCTGAACCCGCTCCTTTTAGCACACTGAATTTTCTTATGTTGCCATATCTGTGTTTGACAATATTTAGTATTAAGATTGTACACATACAGTGTTTAGTAATAAATGTTTTCTTTCTTTCTAACTTTTCTTTCTTTCTATTCGACACCGCCAAAATGCTCACACTCTTTCATTACTCTTTTCCGTTCTTCATAATCCTATCTCTCCTTTGTATCTTCGCGAACGCTTTGATTAGCTTGTTCCGGGAGAAGAACATAGTCGCCTGTCATCATCTCTTCTCCTTCGTTTTCCTTCCCACTATTCAAGTCGTTACGATTGATCTTCTACTGTTCGCGCTGTCCACCTCTGGAATACTCTGCCACACTCTAGACGGGGTAGCCCTGCGATAAGAATTAGGGAATATTTCCTATCAACATGACAAAATGACAATCAACTACAATTGTAATATTTTAGATATTGTATGGTATTTTAGTTATAGTATGCATTATGTTTATGCATTGTGTGTTGTACACGTATTTGTTTAGTTTATTAGGGAGTAATCATTTAAAATTGTTAAGATTTTTTAATTATTGTTAACTAAGCTTTTTTTGTGCACATGGATGTACTAACCTCATATGCATATTTCTCTACGCAACTGAGGTTTTTTGTTAGAAAACCCAACTATGGGTTAAGCTCACTTTTGTACATAAACTCCTATAGTATTTGAATTTTTTAAGTTTTGTGTACAATAAAGAGAGCACTGGTGGCCCCACAGAACAAAAAAAACGCCGGTGGCCCAATGGTATCGGCCGCAACTTCAAGTTGTAGGTCGTGGGTTCGAACCCAGGCAGGCGCTTTACTTTGTGGAAATTATTTCATCATCACTGCTCTCAAAAACGGTGAAGGAAAACATCGTGAGGAAACCGGCATGTCCTAGAACCAAAAATTCGAAGTCATGTGACATCCACCAACCCGCACTGGGACGGTGTGGTGGATTACAGCCCAATCCCTCTCACAGAGCGGAGGCCTGTGTCCCAGCAGTGGGAATATTGATAGGCTGATGATGATGATGTGTGATGATGTACAATAAAGGATAAGAAGAAGATACCTGGACTTACAGTTGATATAAGTCTGAAATTACCAAACCGCCTTCAGTACACGTGGTGAGTAATGTTCGTGCCTTCTCTATATGCGAAATGCACTGCAGTGTTACTGTTAGAGGCTGGAATAATTATTTTTATGAAATTTAAATATGAGTTTCTAGTATGTTTAAACTGTGACCAAATGAAGAATAATTTATGATTAAACCGTCGATTCCTAAATCGAGTGATTTATTTTCTTGACGTAAATAATTTGGTGACCGCTACGCTAAACAATGTTTTTGACGTTCGATTAGATACTATGTAGATGCTTCAGATTAATAATGTATTGTTAAAATATTGAAGAATAGAATAGAATACTCTTTATTATGTACACCATATAGGTTACAGAAAGTTTAGACAAGAAAACATTACACTGGGTGACACAATGGGCGGCCTTATCGCTAAAAGCGATCTTTTCAAGACAAGACAAGATCTTTTCAGAAGATGACTTATTAAATTAGTCCATAAAACTGATAATTCGATTACCCAATAACTATTTTGCTTTCAGCATAGCCTTTACGGTATAGAACTTTCAAATCCTTAATATTTAAACTGATTTGATTTTTGCTTGATACGCTTACTTACTTTTTCTAGCTTTCTCTCAGAAGTTTATTTAGGGTTTCGTACCCGAAGGGTCCAAACAGACGAGTTACAATCTGGTCGTCATTAAATCAAGAGTAAACAGGTTTCTTCTAGGCAAGCGTGGTTCATTGTCGACCACATCATCGCTTACCATAAGGTGAGAAGCTGTCCGTCGTCTATCACACAGGTTTTATAGCCAAATGGTTGTAGCTAGGTGGCCCCCTGTGCACAAAGAATTCCATGGTAACGAAGTGGCTGATGAACTGGCAAGAGAGGGCTCAGCAAATGATTTTGTGGGTCCAGAACCATGTGTACGTATTTCGACGTGTCTCGTAAAAGCCGCATTTAGGGAGTTTGCAGATCACAGACAGCGAACTTATTGGTTGTCACTCCAAGAAATTCCTAGGCTCTACGTTCAAGGCCCGGGCATGCATTTGGAACATGAGCAGGGTGCAAATCCGCTACCTGCTTGGGGCTTTTACTGGGCACTTTGGAACCAACGACATGCTCATGAAGATGGGTCTAACCGCGACGCCCATGTGCAGGTTGTGTGGGGAATATACGGAACGCATGGAGCACCTTTTGTGCACATGCGATGCACTGGCTGGTAAGCGAATGAGTCTCCTAGGGGTTGGATATCCAAAACCAGAAGACTACAGGCTCATATCTCCTAATCTCGTTGTAAAACTCATGAAAACGGTTTTCTACGAGATTGGGGAGGAGTAAGTTATCTAGGGGACCACAATAGATACCAATGGGTCGAAGTGTCCGAGTTATTTCTCGGCCCCTCCATAAGATAAGAGATAAGCTAGGTGGCCCAGTGGTATCGGCCGCGACTTACAAGTTGTAGGTCGTGGGTTCGAGCCCAGGCAGGCGCTTTACTTTGTCTAAATTATTTCATCACCACTGCTGTCAAAACGGTGAAGGAAAACATCGTGAGGAAACCGGCATGTCCTAGAACCAATAATTCGAAGACATGTTACATCCACCAACCCGCACTGGGCCCGCGTGGTGGATAACGGCCCATTCCCTCTCACAGAGAGGAGGCCTGTGTCCCAGCAGTGGGAACATTAATAGGCTGATGATAATGTGATGTGGTTGTAGCTACAGTCTTCAAATTATAATATAAGTATAAGCATCTTGTTGACCCAAAGCCATACAAATTGATAAAAAATATATTTAAACGTTTTTAAGGGCGAAGTCCCATACAGCGAAACCCGGGGGGCGGGAATTTTTTTTTACCCATCGAAAGGGATATCGTTTTTTAGAACTCGTTAAGTAAATAAATACTGATAATTTGTTTTTAATTTTAAAACAAAGGAATGAGAAGTCACCGGAGTCTGCTTTTTTACAAAATTTTGTACCGAAGATTTTTTTAATTTCCCGTTGACCTATGAAATTAAGATTTGGTGATAATGCTGACTATTGTGTATTTTTTACTAACAAATATAAACATGTTGATAAATAAGATTTTTCATACATTTTGTACGGAACCCTAAATGTGTGAAGTTCGACACGCTCTTTTCCGGTTTTTGGGAAAACGTATAAACAATTTTTTTTTAGACCTAGGTATCTTGCGTACCTATTCGTACTAAGATTTAATAACATCGGTTCATGTATTTCCAAGACTTAAGGCTTATTCGCACGATTTTTTCAGCTAATTCTGTGACCTATAGAACTGTATGAAGCTGCACGCACGGAAAAAAAAACGCGCAATAATAACTCCGCAAAGAATCCGTGTTTTGCCACCGCACTGCGGCGCGAATTAAATTCGCGAGAATATTTTGAACTCTATGAACAGGTAGAAGGAGACAAAAATCGCGCGGAATTTTATCCGCAGTGCGTGTTAGTTAAATTCAGTACGCTGACAAAAATTCGCGTGAATAAAAATTGCAATGCATGTTAAGACTAAAACTTGAAAGCTTGTAAGAGATGACGTGCTTTGTAAATTCCAAATCATACCATCTGAGTATCAATAATGAATTTTCCTCTACAGAAAAGCATAGACAAAGAAGCCTTAAAACCTTCTACAGACTTCAAAGGTAGCACTCAGTACTATAATAGCAACAAAAGAAGATCGGATCGGACATCCTCATCGCAGCTACAATTTTATAATAATCCATCTATTGTGCCTCCTTCATCTCCTGGGCGCCGTGTCTGACGGTACCGCCTTTGTTAGCCTCAATAAGCTGTCTTTATGTTGACATGGCTCCAGGATATTTTTTATCCTTTATAGTACTCGGTGAGTTTAATTATTTCCTTGTATGTTGGCTTGGAGAGGTAAGAAGAAAAAATGTACTATATATATAGAATTTATAAAAAAAATACCTTACAAAAAACTAAACCGACTCACAAAACACTACAAAGCGAAACACAACTTTATTTTTGGAAGTCGGAGTCAAAAAGGAAGAAGGTACCAAAGACACTGACTTCCGAAAACAAAGTAATTTTTTGCTTTGTAGTGTTTTGGAAATCGGTTTAGTTTTTTTGTTAAAAAGTTTCTTGATCTTTTTGCCCAACTGCAGAACGAGGGTAATGTGTTTATCAGTCTATGTATATTTGTTCCTATGGTGGCGTTCTAGAGACCAAACGCGTCGGCCGATTTTGATGATTCTTACATCAATCGATTTGGCTTAACCCTGCGAGTGTCACTGGCTACATTAAATTTGAAAAAAAAAATGGCGGATTTAGGGTGCCATATTGTGGGGCACCAATTTTTTTTCTTCCAAACGCATGTTGGGTATCAAAATAAAGGGTTTTAAGATATCATTTCAAAACATATAACACTTATATGGCGCTAATTCAAAAAAAATACTAAGAAGTAATAAATAAAAAAAGTTAATAAAAAAAACAAAAAAACCGATTGCTCAAAAAGCGCACTAAAAAGACGTAAACAAGAAGTAAATCATGCTATGCAGTCGGAGGAGCACACAGCATAAGGTAGGCTTGCCATGTTGACGAAACTACCAAAATCGCCGTATATGTATGCCTATAAAATTTAAGGAGTTCTATCGATTTCCATAGAATCCCTTCATTAGATCCTGACTTGGTGACAATGAGACCACCTCGAGAGTATACCCTTTCAAAAATTGACGGAGTAATGACGGTGAACATAAAAAAAAACTAATCATAAAGTCGAACATATAACCTCCATCTTTTTGGAAAGTCGGTTAAAAAGACGAAGAGAAAACAAATGATAAAATGGGGTGATGGGTGTTACAGAGAAATATGGCAATGAAAAAAGTTCATAAGTTAAAGAATATAAAAAATACATACAACTAATGGTTTTTAACGAACACGAATCGAACATTAGTTATTTCACATTTTTATGGTTTTATTGGAAGGAGATTAGTGAAACATATACCACTTTAAAAAAAGCGTACTACAATTTTAGAATCAACATTATGTAGAAAATTAATGTATTTTTATTTATTATTTATAACATTATGTAGAAATTTAATGTATTTTTATTGATTCATATTTCTTTTTAAATAAAGAGTAGATAACTCTTAAAAGCTGCAAAAAAACGAATAGCGCGGCGTTTTGCTCGGGGAGGCGCCTTAACAACTAAAACGATTTAGACGAAACTATGTACATGAGTGGAGGAGCTCGTGGCTAAATAATAACAGCCGCACGGGTCGATCATCAAGGTTAAGCAACGCTTGACGAGGTCGGTCCGTGGATGGGTGACCATTTCAACATACCGAGTTGCCTACGTGCTTCGGAAAGCACGTTAAGCCGTTGATCCCGGCTGTCATTTGAAGATCTTTGACAGTCGTTACGGGTAGTCAGAAGCTTGAGATCTGACATCAGTCTTACCAAGGGGTACCGTGTTACCCAGTTACTGAGTTGTGGAGGTCAGATAGGCAGTCGCTCCATGTAAAACACTGGTACTTAGCTGAATCCGGTAAGACTGGAAGCCGACACCAATATAGTTGGGAAAAGGCTAGGCAGATGATGATGATGTACATGAGTGGACCATGCCCTGGATTAGGACATAGGAAAATTTTCATCCCACGACTATGTTACTATAAGATTATTTTCTACATTCACGTGGGCAAAGGCGCTTGCAGAAGCTATTTTTAGTTCTAAATAAGTATAACCCAGACAGGTGCCGATTGACAAATACCGTTTACGTTTATTCTTAATTAAATATCAACCAAGTCGGTCGCTGCATAAATCGATACACGAACACCAACCGGAAAAAACTGCTTGATCTACATAACTTAAAAAACCGGCCAAGTGCGAGTCGGATTCGCGCGCGAAGGGTTCCGTACCATTATCGCAAAAAACGGCAACAAAATCACGTTTGTTGTATGGGAGCCCCATTTAAATATTTGTTTTATTCTGTTTTTAGTATGTGTTGTTATAGCGGCAACAGAAATACATCATCTGTCAAATTTCTAGCTATCACGGTTCATGAGACACAGCCTGGTGACAGACGGACAGACAGACAGACAGGCAGACAGACAGACAGACGGACTTCGGAGCCTTAGGAATAGGGTCCCGTTTTTACCCTTTGGGTATACGAAACCCTAAAAATCAAAGTGTCACATCACATAATCAGCCTATTAATTTTCCCACTGCTGGGACACAGGCCTCCTCTCTGTGAGAAGGGATGGGCCGTAATCCACCACGCGGGCCAAGTGCGGGTTGGTGGATGTCACATGTCTTCGAAATTTTGGTTCTAAGACATGCCGGTTTTCTCACGATGTTTTCCCTCACCGTTTTTGAGAGCAGTGGTGATGAAATAATTTATACAAAGTACTTAATGCGCCTGCCTGGGTTCGAACCCACGACCTACAACATGTAAGTCGCGGCTGATACCACCGGGCCACCACTGCTCAAATCTAAGTTTGCTGTGTATTAAACATAGATAAAAACTTTGATTACACATTCTCAGTGGATTTTACTTTGTCTGATTAATTCTTGTATGTAAACTTCGTGTGTACTTGGGTTATCCCCAAACGAATGATGTACAAAGTAGGATTTTGCTCATGAAAAATCTGATCATCAAATAGTTTTTGTTAGAGATCTATAGTCGTGACAATCTAAGCAGTCGGATTTGACAGCTATTATGCCGCCTCCACACGCTTGCTGTTTGTCACAAGCAGGGCGAACAGCAAACACGTGCCGAACACTGACCACAAACACCCAACACAACCACGGCATCCACACGCTTGGCGAACATGCTAATCTATCCCGGATTGGCAAACATGACGGACGACGAGCTTGTTGTGGCAGCGATTACTTTCGGGTTAAACTCCTAATTTTTACTTTTACTTACAATTTAGATAGGGAGACACAAAATGTCAAGTTTCGTAAATTTGACCACCGCTATTAACTCCGTCCGCTGCCCGCAAGCTCGCGCGTACTACTGAACTGAACAAACGTGTGGATAAATCGCAAACACGTTTGTCGAACACCCTTTAATTTGTGCATAAAAACCGACACCGATGCCGAACATGGGCGAACACAAACAAAAACAGGCAAACACAATCAAACACCCATCCGCACGTTCTTGTTCGTTGTTTGTTGTTTGCTGTTCGCCATTGTTAGGCAAGCGTGTGGAGGCAGCATTATATAAGTGTAACTTGATAATTACGAATGATACTTGTTGTTATAGTGTATGGGTAACATAGTAATTAATTAGGATTATGAATTTGATTTTTCGTAGACGTGCATACAAAGTTATCGCGGCATGTATAATGAGTAACGTCATCGGTCATATTAGATTGCCACGATTATGGTAAGAATCGACTTTCGGTATTTTCTGCCTACCCTCATGGAAAAAAGGCGTGAGCTTATGTATGTATAATCTATTAAACCTATTTACAATGCATGTCCTCGAAAAGAGCGTTTTCCAAGCAGCCAAACTGTGCGGATAGTGTCACTTTTTTTTACTAGTGCTTTTTACTTTCCTGTACTCTTTTTAATTTTTAACTCCAACGTCAGCCCGCCGCATAGAGATTTTATTATTTGAAAAAAGTATAATAAATACTTCATTTAAGGCATTTTTAATTACTCTAGATTTACATTTTGATCAATAAATTAATTTTAAATATTCATTATATATGTTTGGCAGAATGAATATTTTGCTCGTGCGTTTTTGCGTTACGACGTGACAGCTATTTGCACATGCGCAGTAGATATACCCGAGGAACTATCTATGAACTATTAGTTAATCTGGGGATATGCTGAGCGCCCTTGAATAAGCGCCATTTTATTAATTTCTTGCTTGGTTCAGATATATTTTTTTATTTCCTCGCACAATGCATAGTAAAATTTTGTATGATACACGTGCGTAAGATGATTTCCGACTCGTGTCGATTTATTCACTCATCGGAAATCACCTACTTTCCGCACTTGTAGCATAAATAACTATTATCTCTATTTTAGAGCCAGGACGAAAATGAAATTCCATTTCAGCGATAACGAATTTCAAGGTTCGACACGTGCTACAAAATGTCACGTCGTTCTTCGAATGACAAACCATTATTTAACAGTCGTTTTCACTGATAGATATTACTTTGTCAAGACCACAGACATAAATCTAACTAGATTACGCAAATCCCTCCATTTGTATGAAAACCATGCGTGCCACTTTTTCACACACAATTTAAAAACAAATTAACTTACCAATGAAAGAAAAATTTACTTATAATTTGGCATTTTTCTAGATTTCAGTGGATTTCCTGAGTCGATACTGCTAAATGAAAAGCTCAAATTACGATCATTGATCGTTATTTTACTGTAAGCGTATAGTGGAAACAATAAGTCTGCATTCGACCTCGGATCCTTGGTCTCACCCACGCCCATCCACTGCCAACGACGTACAGTGTACCTACTTATACAGAAAGTCGATCAGAGTCACCAACGTGCACCGTTGTTCCTTCTCAATCCGCCACCGAAACAGAAACCTTAACCCCAGATAATCAAACTCAACTCAATGCAACTATAACGTTGCCAAATAAATCTGTTACTTTTAATTTGCAGAATTGCAGTAATTTTACTTTTAACTTTTAAAATGTTCCATTTTATTGAATTGGTACCTCTACCTACAGTGTTAATTATTTTGATTCACAATAAATACTTATTTCAATCTATTCCTGTTTATTATTTTATCTCCTAAAGTGTTCTCGCTGCTGAAGTGAAAAGTTATGTGTGTTACACGAGAGCAAAGTTTTTTGCATCTCGTGCCTTTGAATCCCTCGACACACTCAGGATTCAAAATCAGCAATCGCAGCAAAAAACGACTTTACTCTCTTGTTGCATAAATTACTATTTTCGCTTTGTAGTGTTGCTTTTATCATAATTATGATCACAACTCTATCTCAACAGTTCACCTGGCAATATGTAAAAAGAACCAACAACAAATAACATTATAAATTCCACTTATACTTAACAGCTCAAGTAGCTACCAATCTTCAAATCGAGCATACCAACTGTAGAGCCATAAATTTGCAGGATTAAACCTATGGGTAATAGGTAGGCAGGTAAGCCATTTACTAACATTATGCATATAGCAATTAAGACAATTAGCAGGCAACTCAAAGGCCGAGTTGCTACCGGTATAGGATAGAGCCAGGGATATGTTTATGTAGGAAGCAACTAGGGTGAGGCCAGACAGAAGCGTAAAAAATTCTGTTGATAGACGCGACGTGAAAATGCTACAGTTATGTGAAAAAATGTTTAAAAAAAATACATCAGTAATATCTAATCTAAGAGTAATATAATTTCATTTTTTTTTCGGAAACCTCTTTTTGAGTTGAGCTCATTAAGAGTTTAAGTGGGAGTTTACTTTTACCACATACAGTCGGCCTCGGTTCGGTTTGATACGCATATCGCCTCGATGACGAGTTCTTGTTTGCGTGCATACAAATAAACGCGACGGTCGCGTATTCGTGCGATGTCGCGTTGTATTATGACGACGACTAAAAACTCCAGCAGGCACGCGATTTTTTTATCTAAAACCATTTCAGTACAATTGCCGTGATGACGTATCGTCGCATTGTCGCGTTGCACCTGCCTTCTTAAGTGTTTATGACCATGCGCCGGAAAACTTTAAGCATTTTTCTTCACCCTTAAAAAGATTGAGATGATTTTAAAGCTTTATTTATCTTGTTAAGTATAGACTACCGATAGCGTTATGCCGCTTAAATGCATACAGATTTCCTAACGGCACAAACCACTGAATATAAACAGATATTCGCTTAGTCATGCATGAATCGTCCCAAAACAATACAGTGCCTAATACGGTCTAGGTGCCTCACACCAGCGTGACAAGATACAATCATGTCACAAAGTCTGTGACATTTGTAGTGACATATCAACACCATAATACATTAAGTGAGTTTGACACTGTGTTGACAGGCATGTGTGACATCTTAGATAAAATAGTGTATTTTCCAATTTGTATCCAGTGTTTCCGTTTATTGTTTTCAAGTTGTGAAAACTTCAAAATTGTCAACAAAACCAACTTGAAATAATGTGAAAACTACAGTTATGTGCAAAGCATTGCAGTTTTTGATAAGCTTCGTTAAAAACAAGATAGACCTACAACTTATCATTATAATTATTATTATTTATCTTTTGTTCTTCCTTTTTATTTTCAAGGATAACATTTTTATCGTCTAATAATCCTTCTACTATAATATTGAGTGAGAGGTCTCGCTCCTATGATACAGTATCCTAATCTATACTAATATTATTAAGCTGAAGAGTATGTTTGTTTGTTTGTTTGAACGCGCTAATCTCTGGCACTACTAGTTGGAATTAAAAAATTATTTTTGTGTTGGATAGTCCATTTATCGAGAAAGGTCACAGGCTATATAACATCACGCTACGACCAATAGGAGCGGAGCATAAATGAAAAATGTTGCAAAAACGGAAAAAATATTCCTTTTTGATATTTTCCGTTGGGTGCGCTGCGTAAGCGGTTAAAGTTACGCAACATTCATGTATGTAGGGTAGGTAGGTAGCTAGTTGATGGGAGCGAAGCCGCGTGGGACAGCTAGTAATATTATTAAGATGAAAGTTTGTGAATGTGTTTGTTACTTTTTCACGCCAGAACGGCTGCACTGATCTGGATGAAATTGGGCACAGAGATTATAGTCCAGAATAGCAAATAGGATACTTTTTATCCCGGGAATATTTCCCCTCGGGATCATTTTCGACTTTAACGCGGGCAAAGCCGCTGTCAGAAGCTATAATAAAAGAGCCAAGGCTGCACTGTTATTTGTGTCCTAAAGTGTGTTTTGTAAGTAAATAAATCATTATTCTTTGCCTGTATCCCAATTTATTAAGGGCATATCATCTGTGAAATGCATATTATGAAGGTGTAAACGAGGGGCAAGAACATCTATAACAAATTTCCAACATAATAGTACCTCGATCCTATTAAAATCCATCGTATTATTGACCGTGTACTCAGATACGTACAATCAAAATCGTGGATATTGCGTCCCGGACTCCCGTGCCGGTGATTCGGTCCGGGAGTTGGTTTCTTTTGTTGCCGGGCCGTCCGTCACGTACGGACCGGATCGATTCTCGAGTATCATTGTTGAAAATTGAAAGGACGCTACAAGAATAGTTAGCTTTTTCGGTATTGTTGTGTTTACTACTCTCGTCCCTGAGATAGAGTTTACTTGTATGAAGACAGTTATGAAGTATAGGGTACTTTTGCTCTGTGGACGACCATTGACATAACGATGACATTTTTTTGGTTCAGATAAAAATGTGCTTCATCTAGCGCTAATAGAAACGTATACAATGGCCTTAAATTAACAAGTTAGTAAGATATATCTTTAAAAAACATTTTTTTTATAAGCATTTTTGGTATTCTACTAAGCAAACTCTTTCATTTGATACCCATATCATGACAGTGCACAAAAAATAACTAGAGCGCCATCTTAGGCCGTCCACCATATTGGATTTAGAATGACGTCACTTAGCTAACCATGCAATGTCATCAAAACTAATCGTGTATGCAAAATAGCATCTTGATCTGTGTAGGAAGTTCTGGAATGGCGACCGCGAACCGGAAGATGATACATTGGAAGGCCTCCTACTAGGTGGACCGATGACCTGGTTAAGTTTGCGGGAAGGCGAAGGATACGAGACGCCGGGATCGGTCAATGTGGCGACGCCTGGGGGTGGCCTATGTCCAGCAGTGGACGTCTTTCGGCTGATATGATGATGATGATAAAACTGTCTTTAATATAAAAACCTGCCCCAGCTTCAAAATCTTCTTCATCTCGAATGAGCTATTACTGGTCCATAAGGCTACAAACTCCGTAACTCGACTAAATCTAACTTGTATAATCTGCGTTGGACCAATTTAAATAAAATAAACAGCAATCTGAGCTGAGAGTCAATCTTACGTTGATGCTTCGTTAGTTTACAGCTCAGTGCTATTTGTCGTGTTTGAAGTAATCGAGCGAAATGTTTTCATGGAGTAAAAGTTTAGTAGTAAAAATCTAGTTGGTTTTGTAAGGAAAGATACTGGACTTCAGTTTATCCAAGACGTTCTTGAGACACAATCATTTTTTTTTTTAAATACCCTATTTTTTTCCACTAAAATAAAATTATAAACTAAAACGTAACATACTTATACACAAACGCGTATGAAAAGGGAGAGGGCTCATTTGGCGTCAGTGCTGGCAGCATTGCCACGTTTGATAGCAAAGCGGATTCTCAGGCCGAAGATAGGCCCATCCTCTTGGTCATGTGAAGAGTCAACTAACCGTTTGCTTATGTCTCGAAACACTCGATGAGCACTCGGATAAAACATATAATTTTATTTAAATAATTATTTTGTGTTACAAGGTGATCACTGACAGATGTTATGTTTATTCGGCCATTATTATGACGACTATAAGAAAAGATGAGAGCAGTGGTGGCCCAGTGGTATCGGCCGCGACTTACAAGTTGTAGGTCGTGGGTTCGAGCCCAGGCAGGCGCTTTACTTTGTGTAAATTATTTCATCACCACTGCTCTCAAAACGGTGAAGGAAAACATCGTGAGGAAACCGGCATGTCCTAGAACCAATAATTCGAAGACATGTGACATCCACCAACCCGCACTGGGCCCGCGTGGTGGATAACGGCCCATTCCCTCTCACAGAGAGGAGGCCTGTGTCCCAGTAGTGAGAACATTAATAGGCTGATGATGATGATGATGAAGAAAAGATGGTTAGATGTATGTGCGTGATGATAGAAAAAAAGTGAATGATTACGTGACGGTTGACAGGAGGCAATGGAATAAGAAAACGTGTAGCTTGGACTCCACCAAATAATGATTATTACTGATTATACAAAGTATTAACGGGCCAAAGACTACCGTATGATAATTCATACTTATGACTGGATAGGCTGATTCTATAAACAGATATCAAAATGATGCCAGCATGAGCCCATTGACAACCACCCTACTTGTCTCTCGAGACAAGAACATTCATGAAAAAATTGTTCAAATGCTGGTGAGTTAGAAGTAAATTTCGCTGCAGCGCTAAAATATTTATGTTGTCTAATAACTATTAAAACATGCAGCTCCAGATAGAGTATAGTTTACTCGCGAACAAAACGTCGCGTCGTAAGCGCCATGAAATTCATGGCGCGTTTTGTTCAACATAGTGCAAAGTAAGGTGTACGGATTGCAGTACAGTTCAGTCGAATAGAGCGAGTATTCGGATCGCCAAATATAGTGCGTAGTATATATATATCAATGCATGAGCCATTTTAGGCACATAATAATCTACTCTTCGTATAAATCCATTAGAAATTGATTTGCTAGAATATTGTTGTACAGATAAGAAAAGCTATTTATATCCTTTCCTAGAAAATAATAACGATGAAAGATATAATATTGAGTTCAATTGAAGTTCGTGATGTAGACGATTTTATTTCTACGTGACGGCTCAAGTGTTCGCTTCGAGTTACTTGTTCTCGGTAGAAGGAGAATTTTCAATATTCTTTAAGATATATTTATTCTCAACGTCTCGTACGCGTATTTCTTCGTATTCGAGTGTACTTTGCTATCTATAGGTATGTTCCTGTTATTAGGTTTAAGTTAGGGTTCATAATTTGAACATCCGTATTGCCAGTATTGTTTTAACGGAACCGTCGCTACTGGAGGTAATGTTCACACCACATTTACAATACCGTTTTAACGGATCCGTCGCTACTGGGGCTAATGGCTCGCCCCGCATTGCTTAACCATTTAGGCAATACAGGAGCGATGTTTGCTATATGTAGGACTATATTAGGTTTAAATGAGAGTACTGCACAAAGACGAGTCGATTGACGTAAGAATCATCAAAATCGGCCAACGCGTTTGGTCACTAGCACGCCACATAGGAACAAACATACATACATAGACTGATAAACACATTACCCTCCTTCGGCAGTCGGTTAAAAAAAGAGATTTTGATATGAAATAAAAGCATAAAATACTATCATAGTAAAAATAAAATCTCCAGTCACCAGAGCATTACCAGCCGTTCCGCTCTACGTTCCGTTTATATTAAAATACTTTCAACTTTCAATAAAACCTTTCATACGCCGGAGCGATACATAAAGGTTGCGAATATTGAACGATACGGTTGCACCTTTCGAAGGGGAAGCAAAGGTTTTCAGGGCTGTCACTTACCAAAATTGCTACAGTAAGATATATAGTTGTCTAACGCTTTTCAAAAAGGACCTTTTGGTAAAGGCAAACGGTTGATTTTAAAAGAAATATCCAAAGGATTTTTAAGCATGACCAAAAAGAAATCTTCCTTTGTAGTTTTAAAATTTATGTATTTACCTGGATGATTGTTTATTTACCTAAGACTTGACTATAAAATGGTTCGTTGACGAAGGGCAAAAAGAGTTATTAGAGAAAACTTTAATACAAAATGTACATACGTATCATTTTCCAGTAGTTAAAAACGTTAGGGGTGTCAAGTACCTATTGTCCATTGAGAGTTGCTTTACGACTTTAATTTCCTTATGCAAAAGCCAAGGCAGCAAAGTTTAAAAAAAAAAACTTTAAAAACCTAGAAGCAACAAATTTAAAATCAATCCGTACTAGTGCTTACCTATAGATGTCATGTCACAGTTCAATCAACCCCTCCCTTTCATTCCGACCCCTGCATGCTCAAATTACTTGTATTGACCAACTATACTTACTTAGGTATAGTTCTAGAGTCTAGAATCTAGACTGTGGCAATATTATAGAGTAACAGAAATGCAGTAGTCAAAGTCAACAATATTTATTTCAACTAGGCCACTAAGCGGCACAATTGAACGTCTACAATCAAAATTTACAAGTTATATTAATTGATTCTACCATCCATTCGGCAAAGTAAGTTATGGAGAAGAACGGACAAGAAACTCCATACTGACTCTTTTTAAAAATGAGTTTATAATATTTACACAAGTACATACATTAATAAATTCAATTATGTGAGGAGGATGCACCCAGAATAGCATTACATATGTATAAAGTATAAAGTATTGAAAGCATTGACAGGTAAATTCATCAATTTGATAAATAGGAACATGGTTCTCACATACTTACAAATATTGCAAACATAGGTAAAATACTTAATTCAACAACAACGGAACAGTGTGTGTGAGTCGGTTTTATAACAAAAAAAATGGATACCTATACAGAATGACTTAATTCGTTGGATCTTTTTAGGGGGTAATTGTGATTACTTTCAGCAACTAAAAGATTGCCGCATTTTGATATCAGATTTGCTAGCATAGCAGTCATTGGCAATCTTTTAGAGAGTTCACTCTCTAAGACCTTAGTAGGTACTTATGAATATGAAAATCTTTCTCTGTTGAACTAAAACTCTTGTAGGAATTTTAATTTATAATAATACAGGTAGTATTATTATAAATTAAAATTTGCTGTTAAATATGAACTTTGCTGTGTTGACTGTACAATTTAATTCAAAATAGGCTTGGTAGCGTCGTTAATTGTAAATGACTACCGGTAGTACGGCTTGTAGTGTCCATGGCAAAAAAATATATTTAGTAATGAACATTTACTGTTTTATTCATATTACAGTGTTGATCCCACATTTGAAACATAGCTTTTGAATTAAAAGTCACCCCGTATGTGACTTCTCGACTGTGGCACTATCAGTACCGGTATGCATTAATTATATTGTAAATCACGGGTTCGCGGGGTGAATGACATGCAATCTATTGTTTGACAACCGCCCGCGATTGATATTGACAGATAATTCGCTTTACCATGGTAATGGGCGGAGTTAATACAACAGGGTTGGTAATTACTATAGTGTTAATTACATGTGCTTCTAATATGCCATCTCGTCCTTTTTACACTCTGAGTCTTGTGAAATAAATGGCAAAAATGTACAAGAGTTGCAAGTGTTCTTTTAATGACAACAAACAATCATCATGTTTGGCAATCTTTAACATTGCTTCACTTTTAAAAACTACAAACAAACTTGCCAAGGATATATTTGAAGTTAGGGTTTTCTTTTATTAACAAAGAACACTTCAATTTAAATCATGACGATCAATGTTACTTCAATCTTAAGGACAAAATGTACCAAGAATATCTTCGATTAAATCTAAAATCGCATCAGAAACCACAAACACAATAATCAGTAAACACAAATCCAATTACTACTAAATCAAGCCATCTCAAAGACGAGCAACATGGCGCTACAATCAAATATTTAAACTTACTCCAAAGCTCGCGTACACGCCGAATCTCCGGCCAATATCACTGCATCACATGCTCTGCAATCCTCCCTGAACACTTAACTCATTTACAAACTCACTGCTACCGAGTCTAGACGTAAGCTTCCGTGTAGTTATGAGACTTACAAAGCTTAAGCTCCATATTAGTCCCTCGCTCGCAGACAGACGAATGTACTAGCATCCCGAGAAGGATGGCGGAGGATGGGGAGGGAGGAAGCCCGGGCAACAGGTGCTCAGAACGTTGCCAAGCAGCCTCCCTACTAAATCAATCTTCAAAAATATCGCCGCTCAGAATTTCTTCCTACATTGAGCCACACAACCGAGCGTTAACATTCCCTGCTTATTATCAACAAGCATTGGACAGCGTGTCACTCGATAATCTCATCACCTTTTTGGGAAATGGATGTTGTAAAAGTACCCTCCAATGTTGTGTAAATTAAAGTAGATGCAATGCCGAGCCAATTAGGGTTACAAAATGAAAATCTCGGATGCCGACGCGACGGTCGGTTAATTTATTGCTTGTTTAATCAATTTAATTACCTACGCTTTGCTTTATTATCGTGTTTTGTGTAAGTTACTATGCACTATTTGTTAAACAGAGGTTTATATTGGCACGCAAGGGATGTTGGCAGATAATTAAATAAGTACTAATTAATGTTATTATAAAAGCTGGACTATATTGTATACTTAAGCTCTCACTAACAATGTAACAAGCTCATTAGCAATAATTAATTTGCATTTATAGACGCTGTACCTACAAAATAATTGAATTGTGTAATTTTAATTATTTATGAATTTTAATATTTTTATTTCTATGTGTCTGTGTTATCTAATTAATGTTATTTTTGACTCTCTGTGCGTTTTGGGTGACATTGTAAGTGCAGAGAATAAATTGTAATAATAAATATATACGTCTCTATATTTTGCAATAGTCCTGCACCAGCCAGGGATGCACTGCGCAAGTGCACCCAAGGATAATTAATCCTTGGGTGCACTTGCGCAGTGCATACAGAGATAATTGTCGCCTGGTGTCACATTTCAAGCTACATTCTAACAAGGCCTCTGCGATTTGGTTTCGGCGCCTTTCAAAGATCCGGGACCCTAGGGTCCCGAGAATCTCATAAATAAATAATAATCTTGCCTTTACATAAGTTTATTTGATGTCCTGAGTCCGGTACCCATGAATCTCTAGTAACCGTCATTATTTTGTTCTTTTTCGAGTTATAAAAACCCTTTCATTAAAAAAAAACAACAAAAACACTTTCATTTGTTGAAACCCCTTCATACTTTAACACTTTTCCCGAACTTGTCTTTACGAACGAAAAACAAGCAACACCATGCGAATGAAATCACCATAATAAAATAGTTATTATGCTCTATTATTGAACATGTCAAACAAAACTTAACACAGCGCAGTCCGTTTTATATCACAGAACAACAAACATGAGTATAAGTTTTGTCCTAGTAACGGATCTAGGTGAACCATCGTCGTTTACTTATGCAGAATCAATATTTCAAGGCATAAGAACATTCTACGTCGGACATCATCGTTCCAAGAAATTATACATTTACAACCGACAAAACTGAATCTAGTATAGGAACATACTTGTATAAAAACTTATGGGAGAATAAAGAAAATTCTGCTGCCTACTAACACCTACTTCACGCCTGAACAGCTGCTCAATTTGTATAAAGCGCAAGTTCGATCATGCATGGAGTACTGCTCTCACCTCTGGGACGGATCTGCCAAATATCAACTTGATGCACTTGAGTCTATTGACAAACGGGCCAAGAGGCTTATCGGCCACGATGCACTGGTCGCCTCAAAGCTCCAGAGCCTTGAACATCGACGCCAAGTGGCCATTTTGTCGGTTTTTTATCGGTTACATTTCGGGGAGTGTGCGATGGAACTGCACAATTTGATTCCGCCTAGCCCTTTCCATCACCGAACAACAAGACGTACGGCAATGCGCCACCGGTACATGGTGGACATCCCACCCATACGTACTAAGCGTTTAACGAATACTTTCATTGTACGCACAGCTAAGGTGTGGAATTCCCTGCCGGAGTCTTTGTTTCCTGATAGCTACAACCTTGGGGTCTTCAAGTCAAGAGTGAATAGGTTACTTCTAGGCAAGCGTGCTTCACCGTCGACCACATCATCGCTTACCATCAGGCGAGATAGTGGTCAAACGCAAGCCTATCGATAAATAAAATAAATAAATAAAAAACAATAAAAAGTCTGCTTGTTTGGATATTTATAGAAATCAAATTATTTATTTGCCTGAATGCAGGTAGAATTCAAAATTCTATAATCGTTGATAAGCCTGCCTAAAATTTAGCATTCAGAAATAGTATTAGTGAATCACGCTTCAACGACTGCATAGATTTGAATGAATCTTGACGCACCTGGATTGGGACGAAAGATACTTTTTACCCGGACAATGGTACGCTCCCGTGGGATAAAATCTAACTTTCACGCGGACAATGCCGAATAGACCTAGAAATATACTTGTGAAAGAAATTATATGAGAATAAAAAGAATAGGTACATAAAACTAGTATCGGGTCTGAAAAGCTCTTTCATGAAGTAACTTCGACAAATGCTTTTGTCGGTAAAAAGCTTTGAAAAGGGTCACACTCAAACTTTCACAACGGGGAAATAATTCGGGGAAAATTGGACAAGCTTACCGGCTATACCTATTGTGACCATGTAATATGTAAAGTGAATTTTGCTTTACTTGTCTGATTAGGTAAACAAAATACATGGTTATTTGTAAAACATTAATAACCTTTCAGGTATTTTAGATTATAAACAACATCGCTACATATTATAAATTCGCCTGCCGCGTTTGTAAGCGATAAACTCAAAAACTACTGAAAGGATTTTCATGTGGTTTTAACCGATAGAAAGAGTGAGAAACGAGGATGGTTATTGTGCATAATTTGTCACGGATGAAGCCGGGGCGGATCGCTAGTTTACTATAAAATACAAAAAGAAAACATGAGATGCAATATTTACCCGATGAAAATGTATGAAACAACTGTTATTTTTTAGATTTTTCATGATTTGTTCTCTAATAATAGTGTCGTGTCGTATTGTGTGTCGTGTGAGCACGTTCACCCTTTTAAAGGATGTTAGTGTTTTAAAAATACCTCGGGTTTTTCGTTATCAATTTTGAGTAAATTAATCTTTTTATTTGGTTATTATGTTAGAGAAGTGTTTTGATTTAAGTAATTCAATTGGAACAAAGAGGCATTTGCCCAACTGTGGGACAATACGACCCTAAAAAATATACAAAGATTTAAGACAATGTACAACACCATGAGTAATTGTGTTATTAATGCAAACACTCATGATTTCGTTCCATATTTTGTTTTGTAAATAAGACATCTAAGAAGAATATACACTGTAAGTACACAATGAACCTATGTATTGGTAAGTAAAGATATAGTAGAGTACACAATGGGACCTGTAGGTTTAACGTAGGTAGGATTCAACACTGATGGATTGGTACATTTTGATGGATCTATTGTGGGTGTAAGAATGGAGCTTGTGTGGTGCTGAATATAGTGTTTCAGCTTGAATACTGACTTAATTTTGCAATTTAGTCTTCACACGCTGGGTGAATGAGGATGAACGGCGCAGGAAGCGGCAGTAACGAACGAGACCGAGTCGTTTAAGGTGGCTCTGAATAAGATTCCTGGAAGAATTTGTGCAGGCTTTTTTCAAGCAGCAAAAAAATTTTTGTTGGCTTCAGGTTTCACCTATTGTGGCGTTATAAAAAAATAAGAAAAACACTTATTATTACATATATTAAAACCGCATTAATACGTATAATATTGTTTTTAAATAAAAAATACACCGAAAATATATAAATAATAATAATAAGCCTTTATTTACTGATAAACAAACTAATTACAATACAATTTATAAACTAGATAAAACTAATTTTTGCACTTCGGCGTCGTCCATTAGCGCGTCCCTTGACGCATAGGCCTCCCCCAGGCTCTTCCATTTGTCACGGTCTCGTGTAGCTCTGGCCCACAGGGCAACAGCTGCCTCCACTATATCATCGTCCCAGCGTTTGCGTTGTCTGCCTCTGCTTCTCTTTGATCCATCCCTAACTTGCCATTCAATTATAGCCTTAGACCACTTATTTTTCTTGTCGCAGAGCATACGCCCAGCCCATCTCCATTTCATTATTTTTGCATGGAAGGTAGCATCATTCAGTTTGGTGATCTTCCTCAGATCTTTAGCTCTCTTTTTGTCTATTCTCCTAATGTTTACGATGCTACGTTCCATGCCTCTCTGACAAGATACAATTTTTTGAAGGGTTTTATGAGTCAATGCCCATGTTTGACAGCCGTAAGTGAGACATGGAAGAATACATGCATTAAAGAGGTTTCTCTTCGAGGACAAGGGTATTGGTCGTTTTTCATTACTTCTTTGAGTGACCAGTACCTGTTCCATGTGCTAGTTATACGTCTCTCTATCTCTTGTTCCATTTGGCTGTTGAATGAAATAATTTGTCCCAGGTAGGTATACGAGTTCACATAGTCTATTTTCTCCGCCAATACTGATGGTCTCTTCAATGCTGTTTGTCATTAGCTTTGTTTTCTCCTTGTTCATAGAAACGTCCACTTTAATGCTTGCTTCCTTGAGCTCTTGCAATATCTTCTGGAGTATGACTAGGTCGTCTGCGAATCTTTGTTGGTTAAGTAATGTTCCATTAATGTTAATGCCGTATTTTTGCCAGTCCATGTCCCTAAACACCTCTTCCAACACAGCCAAAAAAATCTTCGGGGATAAAGGGTCACCCTGCCTTATTCCTCTGAGGATCTGAAATTCTTCTCCTATGGTTTCAAGCTTAATCTGGGCTGTAGAATTTGAATATATATTTTTAATGATTCGGATATACTTCTGTTCTATCCCTTGGTGTTTTAAGGCTTTCCATATTATGTTACTGTGGCCGAGAGAATCGAAGGCTTTAATTTAATGTAGTCTACGAACGCTAAATATATAGACTTGTTGTATTATTGAGCCTTTTCTATAAGTTGTTTAACTGTATGCAAGTGGTCAGTCGTTGAGAAACCTGCTCTGAAGCCTGCATGTTCTATGAGTTGATTTTCATCGAGTTTCAGTGTTACCCTATGAATAATGATTTTCGAAAAAACTTTTATACAGGTTCAACATTAAACTTATGTTCTTATCTGTTTTCCTGGTACCGAAGTGCGCCAATTCCTGATTTTATTTTGAAGTTGACTGTGATCTTGCTCTTTACATCTCTTCAAACGCATTGCTATAGTTTGGTTTTTTGGGGATATTGTGTCTTGTTTCACCAGCTGTGTTTTGAATCGGTGAGTCAGAGGTCTCTCGTTTCCTTTTGTCTCGGTTTTGTTCACTCGTTTCTTTCACAATTAGTTTATCTTCTCTCAGATAGGCGACATTACCTGTTTTCTTTTCTTCTTGCAGTTTTGGCATCAACGCCTTTCTTTTTTCCAACGTTTCGTTGCTAAATTCTTCGCTTATGCTCCTCCTTTAGGTAATAACTTTTTGTTCTTCATAACCTAAACTTTTCGCCAGTTAGTAGTGAAACTGACTAGAATTGGTCTTGTTTACGCTTTATTTTTGATTTCGTTTTTGTCGATATTGATCATCATTTTTTCCTTCAATAGAGATCTCACTATTTCCATGGGTAATGTTTTGTTGGTTTCTTCTACTACAAAAATGATCACGTTGTTTCTTTTCTTTTCTGTCTCCAAGTTTTATTTTGAAGTTCTGCTACTTCTTTCTTTAAGATAAAGTTTTCTTTCTTCATAGGTTCCAAACTCTCATCAGTCATTTCGAGGATATTTTTTGTTACCGAGTTTGTTATGGTAGCGGTTTGCTTATCCATCTCGACTAAAAGTTTTTTGAATAAAATTTCCATTTGGCCTTCCATTTTGTGTAAAACGATTTAGTCGATTTATTCCTGCCTTGACTAGTGTTACCATAAGGTAACACTAGTTTTTACTGGGCAACACTAGTTTTTTATCTGGCAACACTGTCGCTGATAAATAGGTGTGCTATTAGGTTGGTACCAACGTTGTCAATTGTTTCGAAAGATGGCGGATAGTATCGTTCTCTTTTGTTCAATTAGTTGTCAATGTTGTCAAGCGGTTTGTAAACAAAGACAAAAATCGTTGGTATTTGATTGGTGTGTATAGAAAATTTTCAAGTAAAATCTGGCTCTGGGAATTCACAGGTGTAATGTTTTGCATGATTTTTGTGGTAACATCTCCCTTATCGTTGCAGCCATATAATAACACTTCAATACGGGACAGGTGTTAACTTTGAGCACTGTATTTCTGATATTTATTACGGACCAAAATCTAATACGTCTGTTAAGCACACCGGAACCGGATTTCCAGCCGTTCACGCGTGATGCCGTGAGCAATGGAAATAGGGATATAAAAGCTTGTTTTTCCAGATCTTATTACGATGTTGTTCTTTTATTAAACGTGAATAGAACTTTTATTGATAAGTTAAAATGAAATATCGAAAACCTGGCTTTCATTACTATTACCGTCAATCATTAAGTAATTTCTCTTACAACTATATATCTACAGCAAACAAAGTGAGCACCCTTTCTTAAATGATCATCTGCCTAGCCTTTTTCCCAACTATATTGGGGTCGGCTGCCAGTCTTACCGGATTCAGCTGAGTACCAGTGTTTTACATGGAGCGACTGTCTGTCTGACCTCCACAACCCAGTAACTGGGTAACACGGTACCCCTTGGCAAGACTGGTATCAGATCTCAAGCTTCTGACTACCCGTAACGACTGTCAAAGATCTTCAAATGACAGCCGGGACCAACGGCTTAACGTGCTTTCCGAGGCACGCGACGAAACTCGTTATGTTGAAATGGTCACCCATCCACGGACCGACCTCGTCAAGCGTTGCTTAACCTTGATGATGGACCCGTGCGGCTGTTATTATTAAGCCACGAGCTCCTCCCCTCCCTCCCCTTCTTAAAGGATGAAATATTAAATAAAATACAAGTCCGATGTATTAGCGGTGGTCTGAACGGTAATGGACACAGGAATGAGGGTATTGGTAATAATGTTTGATGAAGAGCTTTCTTGTCTGCCGGTGTCATTACGGAACGCGTGTGTTTATTTACGACTAGCTGAGCCCGCGGTTTGGCTCCCGTCATCTGTCTGCCAACCATACCCTACTTAACTTCCTGCCTACCTTACTTACCTACCTACCATTTTTGTTTCTATAATAATGAAAACGTTGAATCTTAACACCGCCATTTGAAAATGACTTCAAATGCACAACGCCATCTATCGAATATCGAGTTCAACTGTCCGAGTATCTGAATTGCGTGTGTTGTGATAATTTTACTTGTTTAAATTCATCTAACTTTGATTTCATAAACGTGCTGTTAATCTTTACGATTATTCGTATTGCACATCTTCTCCTTATGAAATCATACTATTTAATAAAAAGAATCAATTTTTGTACCTAAATCAACCTAATATACTTCTTGTTTAATAGCTTATAAAAATAAGTCGGCGCAATGCAAGTTGAAAATTAAATCCAAGAACTGCAGTTGACGTTATTTATAATAAATAAATTAAATAAGAAAATAAAATATTACTATTAAATAAGGCACGGTGGGTGTAGGTACCTTTCATAAGTTCGAAAAATATTTGACCGTATTTCATTTCACCTAAAACTTTTCAACTATTATCGGTCCATTTTTTTTACTTCATCGAAGTCACGTTTGCCACTGGCACAGTTGTTGTTGTCATAAATTCGATTTTTTTCGTTACTCCGACGTTTCATTTGAACAAAAATCTTTTTACCGAAGTTACACTTAGCCGACATAACATTTGTTCGAAATATTTATTTTTATACGCATATCAAAATACCAAGTAAGAAAGAAGCAGTGGGCGAATACAAATATTAAAACAGCGACTCGAGAAAAAAATGTCCTCCCCGCGGGGCTCCTATTTCTGTCTGCAGGGTCTAAAGTAACATAACATGAGCTGAGTTCACTCGCTTTACTCGCTCATTTCAGCTCCCGTCATCCCCTTCGAACCTAACCTGTCCGTGTCGGGGTGCCACAAATGCCCGAGCTCGCTTCGCTCGCTCTTGGACTAATTTTTTGAGATGATTAATAAATAACAATTTCTAATGCATGACAGCTATATAAATCATTTGCATAATTCAAAATAAATACGTAAACGCAGACTGCGTGAAGTCGGTTTTGCAGAGATTCGTTTCTGTCGCTAAATTTTGTAGCACAAAATATTGACTTTTTATGACACTATTTCAATTTTAAATTGAATATGCTACCAAGTAACCGGCTATATATTTGTGACCAAATAACATTCCATAAAATATTGTTTAAGTGTGGTGAAAATATGGCAAATGGAAAAAGTTCAAAAGAGGCTCCGGCCAAAAACAAAATTTATTTTACAAATCGGCGAAATGTTCAGCAAAATAATACATATGCCACATGATACTTCGACGATCTGAAAATATGTCAAATAATGCATATAGCAAAAAAGACATCGGTCAATAGTTTTCGGTAAAAACCTATTCGAACAAAAAATATTCGGTAAAGTGATCGGTTCCCGCACGGTGGACGGCGTCGTCGCCCTCAGCCAGGGCTAGCAAATTGAATTACGAGGGAATAACGGTACTAATATTGTCAACGCTATTAGGGATAGCGTATTACTCAGTAGAGTCAACAGCTTGAAAGTAGTATTCATATAATTAGCAATATATGTACGTAAAGAATTAAATCAGTCTTCAATTCTACGCTAACCAAAACAATATGAAAATAATGATCGAACAAGCACCTCCTAAGATCGAAATTAAATCTTATTTATAAATTACTAAAAAATAAAACATTTTTTTAGGTCATTAAACAATAATTATTATATTAGAGCAGTGGTGGCCCAGTGGTATCGGCTGCGACTTACATTTTTTTTTTTATTAGTGTAAAATAAGTTGTTCGTGTCTAGCTAGATAATATAATACTCATACCAAGATCATTTTGTACAAGCTATTATTTAACAGACTATTAAAACAGTTCAGGGGGGTGACCATAAGCTCTTAGAGCGGTATCAGTTTGATATCGAATAAGGGACAGATGTATTTGACTTGTATACATCTGTCACTTACTCGATCTCAAATTGATACCGCTCTAAGAGCTTATGGTCACCCCCCTGGTGTCAACCGATTGAGCTATAAATTTGGTTTGGTTGGCCAAGCAGGGTTTAGCTTATCCAATAACGGACTCCGAAAGATGGCGGAAGGTTTTTTTTTTGCTTCGCTATCTACAACTGATGCAACAACAAAACTCGCATTTGACTAAGATGGAACCTACATCAAAGACACTCACATCTGTAGACTTTACACTATTTACCACCATACTGCACTGCCAGTATTTATGCAACCAAACTTTAGTAATCAAAGAGGGACGAAGTCCTGCATGTGATTCCTAACGGTTCGCAAAGTGAATTACTCACAACTTAAGTTTACCGACGAAGAAACGTTCTGAAACAAGACCCAAGGGAAGCGACGTTCCGAATTGTGTCTCAGCGTATGTCACACACGACCAAATCCACTTTTGATTGTAATTATTATTTTTGAAATGACTCAATCCCTAGATTTTCATACGTCCAAATTAAATTCAAAACGTTGGAAACAGAATATGTAACATAAAAAACCGTGATGATCTCCATCTTGTTTTATATTAAGCTACGAATAAGATCTACGATGGAACGAGCGACCCCAGCATCCTTCTTGTATAACTTTTTTGAAAGATCAAAGCTTGGCCGCGGTATTATTATTCATTTCTTCATATGGTAAAAAATCCGTCTACTCGCCAGCGTAAATTTCGAATACTGTTGAATTCAATTGAGAGCAGTGGTGGTCCAATGGTAACGTCCCCGTCTTATGTGTCGTTGATCGTGAGTTCGAACCAAGACAGGCGCTTTACTTTGTGTAAATTATTTCATCACCACTGCTCTTAAAAACGGTGAAGGAAAACATTGTGAGGAAACCGGCATGTCCTAGAACGAAAAATTCGAAGACTTTATTTATTTATTTATTTATTTATTTATTTATTTATCAATTATGGACGACTTACAGCTAAAGCAAACAGAATAACAAATAGTACGTGAGACTGACAGCCAATTAAAAGTCATCACTTCTAAAAATAGTAACACAGTAATAAAAATAGTAACAGTAGTAGACTTGTAACACTTCACAATTTTCGAAGACATCCACAAACCCGCACTGGGCCCGCGTGGTGAATTAAGGCCCTTTACTTCTCTCACGCGAGTGTGTGTGTGGGAGCAAGGCGGAACACGGAACGTTTTTATGTGTTTTTTTTTGCGGGTGTAGTACCCGCACTTTTTGTTTTGTCAATCGTGTGCCGTATATGCAACTCCTCGGTGTGTCCGATAGCTGCATTACTTTTATTCACAACATATTTATAATTTTTTCCTAGTTTATATATAGTTTATTCCTGGTTTATTCTAAATATCTTACTGTATTTTCTTTCTTTTTCTTTTTGTATTTTTGTATCTATCTTTACATGCGCTACAGACCTTGGTTTCCATACGTCACGTCCTAGGCGACCACTGAAAATCAGCGGCGTGCAGTGGGTCCCCCACGGCACAGCATTATGCTGAGTGGAAGCCTTCTTGCCACAACCACGACATGCATCTGCTTTTATTTATACTCGCATTTTTTTTGTGTTTTTTACTTTTCTAACATAATTTAAGAACTACTAGCACTATTGTAAGGGTTTAGTTTTCAAAATCTGTAACCACTGTTCTTGTTCATGAAATGTAATGTTTGTATGTCGTTTTGTGGCAACTAAATATTGTTTCTTTCTTTTTCTTTTAGGATGCCTGTGTCCCAGCAGTGGGCACATTAAAAGGCTGCTGATGATTGTTGAATTGTCAAAATTAAAGTGCGCGCAGAAGATTCTTGTTCACTATTGCCACAGATAATAATTATAATACTAGCATATTGATGCCTCATCCCATACAAAGAAACCGTGACGACGTAACTAGCGTTTTTCATCTGATTATACCGTGGAAAGGAACCGAACGCTACGATGTACAAAAAATAATCAGTATAATCAGTACAGTACGTCGGCACTGTTTCTTTGTATGGGATGAGACATCTGTATGCTAGTATTATATTATCTGTACTATTGCTTTGAAGTCTGGCGGGTTATAGGTTGTAGGAAACACAGACGCTAAGAGTTCGCAAGACAATTGTATTTAACAGGCAATATCTATTAAAATTCTATCACAACCTAGATCCAAACATTTCTAACAAACTTTACCTAGCACTGATTAAAATTACAAATAAATGTGAAACTACTTTCAAAGGAATAGCAACGCAAGAAAAACAGCGAAATTCGACTGTTTCTCATCTGGCGGAAGGTGTAAATGTCGGCTATAGGAAACTGTTCACTTTGATGTGTAAAGTGATATATTATGTACGTTCTTATAATCTTAACCTGTAATTCTGAAACTAGGATGTATAAAGTTAAAATGTGAGATGCGCATAGTCAAGGCCAAATAGATATTACGCTTGTATTTCCCGTAGAACACTTGTGTTATGTCTACCTGAAGAACTTTTCGCTGTTAGTTGCAACATGAGCTAACTTATCAACAATGTATTAAAAAACCGGCCAAATGCGAGTCAGCAGGTTTATTACGTATCTTTTGCAAGAGCGAAACGATAGCGATTTTTGCGCAATAATTGCTATTCCATACAGAAGTTTTAGAGTTGTTGGCGGTTTGTTTTTAAAATAAGTGCATTTGACAAACAGCGAGCGATTAGCAAACGATTTTGTAGGACCTACCATACCTACACTGCAGGTAATTCTGGCTTTTATGACATAAAGCGATTGTTTGCTACCGTTTTGCCATTGCAAAAGATACGTAATAAGCCTGCGGTCTCGCGCACGAAGGGTTCCGTACCATTAACGCAGAAAACGGCAAATAAATCACGTTTGTTGTATGGTAGCCCCACTTAAAAAAATATTTTATTCCGTTTTTAGTATTTTTTTGTTAGAGCGGCGAAATACATCATCTGTGAAAATGTCAACTGCTTAGCTATCACGGTTCATGAGATACAGCCTGGTGACAGACGGACAGACAGACAGACGGACAGCGGAGTCTTAGTAATAGGGTCCCGTTTTTACCCTTTGGGTACGGAAACCTAAAAACAATTTGTTTTTCAGAAATGTTGGGTAGGTACCGCTTATCCAACATGCTCACGCTTATCTAAAATGTGTTCTTGCTGATGATGATCTCATCTAGCCGATTATGGAAAAAAAGGATAGCTGTACTAAAATGCCTAAAATATACCTTCTACCATCTTTAAAAAAGGGCACTGTAGAGATCTCTTAAAGACTCAATAGTAATTTATGTCTTAATTTATTACCGCATTTTATTTTGATTTCGGTGACAGAGATGTTTTTGTTTCACCTATCGACATAACAGAAGTTTATTTGCGCGTTTACACCCACTCGCAAACGTACCTTCGGATCGTACCATCCAACGATATCACTTTTGGATTATTTTAGCGTTACGGCGAAACTAATGAACAGTTATAGTAGAAATTTAAGTCCAAACAAGTTATCTTAATAATTTATGAAACATTTAAACTCCAGGGTACTGTGTACCAAAGTCTATCGCTGAGAATGTTAAGGTAAACCTGGCTTAATACCAATAACAGTCCTTTAAAATTCCTGCAGTCAATATTCAATCACCGATGCAATAATAATAATAAAAAGTACAAAAAAAAACTGTACATTCATTCGTAATAACGAAATTAAAAGAGAATTCCTTGAATTCTTCTAAAAAATGTCGTAACAAAGAGAGGTGGAATTTGGACAACGGGTAGGTAGTAATATTATTAAGAACAAAGTTTGAAACTCCGTCGTTTTTGTCGGCAACAATCTACCTGACCAGTGAGCTCGTTAAAATAATACAATAAACAGTTTCAATTCTAGAGGAAATCTTTTGTGGAAAATTGAAGTTGAATTTAATGCAAATATGAAAATGATTACAGGTTTCTGTATTATATACAAAAGCAGTGATAACTTTGATCTATAACGTAGTATTAAAATTGTATCTGAATACTACGTAAATTTTCTTTCCGACATCCCTGTATATACACTGCTACAATTGTTTCTTTTTCCAAACGATTCATTCTTTTGCTAAAAATGAAGTACGATACAGAGCTTTCAAAATAATTGATTGTACCTAATCTAAAACATTAAAGTGAAATCACAAAACTTTTCTTTTGTTCATGGGAGCTCTAGATTATTTTATTGCATAGCTCTATTAGACGAGTATCATCATCATCTGTCTAGCCTTTTCCCAACTATATTGGGGTCGGCTTCCAGTCTTACCGGATCCAGCTAAGTACCAGTGTTTTACATGGAGCGACTGCCTATCTGATCTCCACAACCCAGAAATTGGGTAACACGGTACCCCTTGGCAAGACTGGTGTCACATCTCAAGATTCTGATTACCCGTAACGACTGTCAAAGATCTTTTAAAGGACAGCCGGGACCAACGACTTAACGTGCTTTCTGAGGCACGGAGGAAACTCGGTATGTTGAAATGGTCACCCATCCACGGACCGACCTCGGCACCCGTGCGGCTGTTATTATTTTGCCACAAGCTCCTCTCGTCTCTATTAGACGACTAGCTGACCCCCGCGGCTTCGCTCCCTTCAACTGGATACCCTGCCTACCCTGCCTACCCAGCCCTACCTACATACCGAATAATTTTTATCTATCATCAATAGTTTTCTCAGCGCACGCCAACATTTTGCTACCTTGGGTTACATTATTGCAATTTTCATAAGGATCTCTAATTTTTTTGAAAATATTTTGTAGCCTATGACACTCAGGAATAACGAAGCTTTCTACTGGTGAAAGAATTTTTTAAATCGGTTCAGTAGATCCAGAGATTACCCCTTACAACGTCACAAACTTTACCTCTTTATAATATTAGTATAGATTAAATCATACTAAATTCGATGTTCGCAAAAAAGGATCACGCCCAAAATAGACAAGACATATAAGTACCTAGGTACTATAATCATCTAAGATATCCTTAACCAAACAGCACCCTCTTGCAATATGATCTCCTTCCTATACATCTCAAATATTGTTTCGAAAGCTCGCACACAAACCTATACATACACCGAATACAAATCCCAGGTATCTATCAGACGAATTTCAGGCACTGTATATAATAGGTATCTTCAAAGGCCGTATTGCAGTGCAAATACCTATGCATTGTAGCTTACTAACTAGAAGTGGTAGAATGGTTAGTGGGTAGACCACTCAGGTTGTATTACAACGACCGATGTGGTTAGCCCACTGCCGTAATTTTATTATTTTACTCTGCGGCTTTGATGTCTGTCGTAGAGTCGTGTATATCAGATGCGTGAAACTTGCTTAGCATACTAATGTTTGTGAGTTAAGGCGCCTCCCCGAGCAAAACGCCGCGCTAGTCGTTTTTGTGCAGTTTTTAAGAGCTATCTACCCTTTATTTAAAAAGAAATATCAATTACTAAAAATACTTTAAATTTCTACACAATGTTGATTCTAAAATTGTAGTACACTTTTTTTTATAGATGTATTATGTTTCACTAATCTCCTTCCAACAAAATCATAAAAATGAGAAATAATTATTGATAGCATGCATCTCCTCGTAAAGTGTTCATTAATTATTGTTTATACTAACACTAATGGATAGACAATTTGATAACGAACATTTTGTAAGTTTTATTTTTTCAAAAGACCAATATCCGATTTTATAAAGATTTTATTCTAAAATCTGGGCGTATTCATTACCGTAAATCATGCGCCACCAGTGCCGCTAGGCCAATATGAATGCTCATATCTCATGCTGATTTTAAGGTCAGCGTTCTAGATCAAAACCTGATTTTGAGTGTTTAATTGTGGACCCGGAACATCTAGGCAGTTTTCTTTACTTGAGAGATAAAATAGAAAATAATATCAAACTTGCTCACAATATATCTTTATATTTTTTAAATCATGGCCTAACACTTAGAATTTATCCTGTGTTGTGGATGCATTTAAAACCATATAAACACTTACATACAAGCACAACAAGACCGAAACAACTACCTGTAGGCCATACAAATATATGTTCCGTGCGAAAATCGAACCCGCGATAGGTAGCGTAACAGCCGATCGCTCAATCACTACGCCAACTGTGTCGTTAATCCTCTGTTGTTTTTTATTTCTTGAGAATTTTTGCTTTTATCACGTAGTTAATATTAACATTGAACTATAGATAACTCGTAGAATATACCTACCTAATATTCACACTTGGTTCTTCAAAAAAACAATACCCAGTTCAAAATCACGGCTGAAAAATTTCAGTATATACTCATTGGCAGGCTTCCAGCCGACTAACGAAGGCAATAAGCTATTATAGTTGCATTCATTCAATCATTTATTCGGTCAATTAGCATCATCATGAACTGTTCAGTGTTCATTTCAGTGAATGAACGATGAGTTATTGGTCAATCTGTCATTACGGTAATATACTTGTTGCCATTGTTGATTAATTGATTTGGAGTATCAATTAAGGTGAATAAGTATAAGGTGTTTAGTAAATTGAGTTGTGAGTGAGAAAGCTCACATCTACATCACTATCAACCGACTTCAAAAAAGAGGAGGTTTTCAATTCGACTGTATGTTTGTTACGCGATTCCTCTGCCAATTATGAACCTTCTTTTTTTACTTGAAAGCTAGTACTTCTCATGGTCCCAAATAAATTTGATCAAGATCTATGAATGATCTAGAACGCGTATTTTCATGGTAATAATTATAACGAATTAAACTAAAAAGAGAAAATAAAAATGTTGAAAATTAAACAGACTTCCAAAACAAAACACTACAATGCGAAAAATAAACTTTCTTTTCGGCAATCAGTATCAAAAACGAAAATAAATACATAACAAAGACATCGACTTCCTTCCTTCTTGTTTTGTTTTGGATGTCGAATAATATTTTTTGTTGAAAAGATTTTTTCTTGCCCTTATTCATTTGTTTGTAATGGGTTTGCTCTTGACTCTAGTCTAGGTCATAGGTGACAGAGACAGAGTCTACGATGGAGTGAGCTTTGAAGAGATTCGGGTTGAATGCGTTCGGAAACACAGACGCAGGTAGTGAGTTCCATTCATTCGTTCGTGTGTCCTTATTACAATTTATTTTTGCTCGGCGAAATTTCTTCTTCTTCCATGACACTCTATTAGTCATCATCTTTCCACCTCCTGATCAGACGTAATTATCATCATACATAGTCCATGTTTAGTGTATTTGGTCTTCTTTACTCTTATAACCATCCATCATCAATTTGGGCGCACGGTTGGCGCAGTGGTTGAGCGATTGACTGCTGCGCTGCGTGTCGCGGGTTCGATTCCCGCACGGAACAAATATTTGTATGATCTACAAATAGTTGTTCCGGCTCTGGGTGTTTTTGTATGTGAAATTATATGTTTGTAAACGCACCCACGATACAGGAGAAATTCCTAGTGTGGGGCACAGTTTAAAAAAAAAACATCATCTGCCTAGCCTTTTCCCAACTATATTGGGGTCGGCTTCCAGTCTTACCGGATTCAGCTAGGTACCAGTGTTTTACATGGAGCGACTGCCTATCTGACCTCCACAACCCAGTAACTGGGTAACACGGTACCCCTTGGCAAGACTGGTGTCAGATCTCAAGCTTCTGACTACCCGTAACGACTGTCAAAGATCTTGAAATAACAGCCGGGACCAACGGCTTAGCGTGCTTTCCGACGCACGGAGGAAACTCGGTATGTTGAAATGGTCACCCATCCGCGGACTGACCTCGTCAAGCGTTGCTTAACCTTGATGATGGACCCGTGCGGCTGTTATTATTTAGCCACGAGCTCCTCTTATAACCATCCAATATCATACTAAAATCTTTCCTCATACCAAATACAAAAAAAAAACAAGAGAAAGAATTTTTCTCTGATTTGAAATCAGAAATCAGAGCAAAATTTACGCCTCTACGAGTACCACTCGAGTTGATAAAATATGCTATTTCATTTGTACATGAGTATGTTTGACGTTTACAGAGTGCACCATAATCCATCGAGACACATTATTATCAAACGATAATTACTCTGCCATGTACATAGTCTAACAAAGGCCTTTATATACGTTTACTTTATCGATCAGTACGTCAAAGGTAATAAGCCGCTACGTCTATAACTGTTGATATACAGTGGCAAGGGTTAATGAGGATTGAGTGTTCAGTTAATATGCATAATTAATATATGATAAACTGGCATACCTATATGTATTATGTATGTATTTGGGCGCACGGTTGGCGCAGTGGTTGAGCGATTGACTGCTGCGCTGCGTGTCGCGGGTTCGATTCCCGCACGGAACAAATATTTGTATGACCTACAGATAGTTGATCCGGCTCTGGGTGTTTGTGCGTGTGAGTTTATATGTTTGTAAACGCACCCACGATACAGGAAGAAATTCCTACTGTGGGGCAACGTTTAAAAAAAAAAATGTATTACTCGGCCCGGTGAGAGCTTAAAATACCAAAACTTGTGCCTTCATCATCATCTGCCCAGCCTTTTCCCAACTATATTGGGGTCGGCTTCCAGTCTTACCGGATTCAGCTAAGTACAAGTGTTTTACACGGAGCGACTGCCTATCTGACCTCCACAACCCGGTAACTGGGTAACACGATACACCTTGGCAAGACTGGTGTCAGATCTCAAGCTTCTGACTACCCGTAACGACTGTCAAAGATCTTCAAATAATAGCCGGGACCAACGGCTTAACGTGCTTTCCGAGGCATGGAGGAAACTCGGTATGTTGAAAATGGTCACCCATCCACGGACCGACCTCGTCAAGCGTTGCTTAACCTTGATGATCGACCCGTGCGGCTGTTATTATTTAGCCACGAGCTCCTGCCTTCGATGCCTTCGTATTCCTGAATAAAAACAAAGTTCACTATGGGATCACCTCGTTAAATCAGCCGCTTCATACATTTTTCAGAGTGATGCGATTGCAAGCATAAATCAGCTGAATAGCAAAGAGTCATCAAAACGCGATACAGCATTAGTGCTCGTTCAAACAGAGGTCCGTTTTACAGGTTCGCTTTATCGTACACATTTTTATTCGGCACTGACGTATGTAGTTGTATGAGCGAGTTCACACACATGACAGTATTCCGAATCCAGTAAAAATACCGATCCGACAAAATATACAGCAGTCCGTTTTACGGATCGGCTATATCTTATACGTTTTTATTCGGAAATGGGGTAGGTAGTTGTATAAGCGAGTTAACACACACAACAGTATTAAAATAATGATCCGTTTTATCACACGTTCATCCTTGAAGAAAGTCTGTTGGTGTGAACTTCCAGTAGCAACGGATCCGTTAAAACGGTACTGAAAATGTGGTGTGAACATCACTTCCAGTAGCGTTCAAAAGTTATGGGCGTTTTACTGTTTGAATCGGGGTGCTTTCGCAAGATATCGTGTCATAATTACGTTTTCAATAGATTGTCGATGGAAGCGTGTCTAGATAAATTATGTAGGATGAAATAAAAATGTGTTAAGCGTTTTATTTTATTTATGTACTATGTATTTAGAGGTAAACCTATATGGGTACTTAAGAAACGTTAGTAGCTAGGTGAAAGAATGCAATTAGTTGCTTTCTATAGAAAAGCACCGACAAGAAACTCCACGGGTTTTCTTTTAAAATCATTTCAAATTCAATTTATTGCATCCATAATGTACTGTAAAGGTCAAAATTGCAGTCACACTCTACCAAAACAGAAAAGGCAACAACTTTTCGCGTTTAGTAGGAATCTATACTTTAATTTCTATACAAAATATTAAATCATCATATCAGCCGAAAGACGTCCACCGCTGGACATAGGCCTCCCCCGAGCATTGACCGGTCTCGTGCGTCCCGCAACCAGCGGAACCCTAAACCTTCACCAGGTCATCGGTCCACTTGGTGGGAGGCCTTCCAACGCAACGTCTTCTGGTTTGCGGTCGCCACTCCAGAACCTTTCAGCTCCATCGGCCATCCGTTCTGCGAGCAGTGTGCCCTGCCCAATGCCACTTAAGTTTGGCAATTCTTCGAATATTAAATCAGTTGTGGATAATTTAACTTCTTCTACAAAAACTAGTCATTTGAGCTTTGGGAGAGTATGACTGCACTTTTGACCCTTGACTGTACATACAGGTGGTAAATATAAGTAACATAAACAATTATGGACATTCTGCATGCAGCAACATTCTAGGTACAATCAGTGTCTAGGAGAGAGGAATAAAGAAAAAACAAACTATTACGTACAATTAAAACATAAATAAAAGTTTAAATACAGAGCTCAATATTTGAAGAAGATAAATACCTAACCGCTTACCAATCTAGAAAAAGTTTAAATCACCCTTATTTAAAAAAAAATGACAAACAGCTAAATGTCTTCTCCCGAAACATAAAACTCTCAACTTCTGTAACGTATTTAAAATTTACGAAAAGTTTCTGAAATGATTCAATGTTTGCGTTCAATTTAGTAAAGTTTATGAATTCATCAAAGATTTCTAATATAAATAATGAATAAATTAATATCTAAAATAGACTGGTTCTTACTTTAAATATCATCGATTCTAACCGAAATAAAATATATTCGAAGATACAACTAACAGTATTTTATTCTTTTAATAGTTAGAATATGCTAGATGGACCCCTTTTCCGCACTTAGACTCGCATTTGGTCGGTTGTACGTGCAGGCCTCCTCTCTGTGAGAGGGAATGTGCCGTAATCCACCACGCGGAGCCAGTGCATGTTGGTGGATGTCTCTCTTCGAAATTTTTGTTTCCTCACGATGTTTTCCTTCACCGTTTTTGAGTGCAGTGGTGGTATAATAATTAACACAAGGTAATGCGCCTGCCTGGGTTCGAACCCACGACCTACAACTTGTAAGTCGCGGCCGATACCTCTGGGCCACCACTGCTCTTTTAAAAGTTTTTATTAGGTTGCCGTAGCGTTAGTAGGGCCCAAATCTGAACCCTGTTACGAAGTCTCTGTCGTGCGACCATCCGTCAGTTTGTCTAACTGTCACAAAGCTGTATGTTTGGAACTGTAATAGGTACCTACTTCTTGACACAAAACTTAAAGATTCATTACCGTTGACCTAGAGTCATGAAATTTCGCAAGAAGCAAAGTCCCTCAACAGTACGGAACCGTTCGTATGCGATTCCGATTCCCGTTTGACCGGTTTAACTTTAATTTATTTACTTTTTAAAAGGCCAGCCTGATAGTTTATCCAGATTTTTTCATCAGCACTGAACTAAAAACCACTTGATAAGCCTCTTCAAGTCGTACGCCAGTCTACCCATTAATCGCTCGGGAATATAAGTTACGAGCAATTACACTAATTCATACGTTCTACATTCAACGTCTACGGCATTTAGCTGAAATAATTATTACTTGTCATCATAACATTTGACAGCTGTCAGATTATAAATTCATTTGCATTTTACTGTAATTCCTCAAGAGGCAATTACAGTAAAACTTAACGCTTCGAAAGTTGCAGTACCTAACTATGACAAGTTAATATGACAAACAAGTAAGTTAACATGGAAATATTGTAAACACAAACAAATTTAAAAAAAAGTAACCATGGAGTTTCTTGTTGGTTCTTCTCCATAGGAAACGACTAACCCGAACCGTGCACCTTTTTGGCGACGTTTTATAAGTGCCCATGTTGGCCTATGTAAAATAAAAATAAAAAAAGATTTTGAATGTCACGAATACTGCAGTAAGGAAAAAAGTAGGATTTGATAAAGCTAATGTATTTGTTAAATACTGATCGTGTTTTTTAAATTCGCTTCTTTACAAAAGTTTCTTCTAAAAATATGTTATGTTAGTAATAACGATTATAAATGTAAGTTTTTTTGTCACACTTTAACGGCTGAAGGGATTTGGATTAACATTAGCATATGGATAGGAATCAATCTGGATTAGGGCTTGGGATACTTTTCTTATCCTTATCACGACATTCGGCCATTTCATCGTAATCGGGCATGCCTTCAAACCAAAACTTCGACGACATGTTTCATCGCGTGGCTAAACAATAATAGCCGCATGGGTCGATCTTCAAGGTTAAGCAACTCTTGCCGAGGTCAGTCCGTGGATGGGTGACCATCTTTGCATAGCGAGTTTCTTCCGTGCAAGCACGTTAAGCCGTTGGTCCCGGCTGTCATTTGAAGATCTTTGACAGTCGTTACGGGTAGTCAGAAGCTTGAGATCTGACACCAATCTTGCCAAAGGTTATCGTGTTACACAGTTACTGGGTTGTGGAGGTCAGATAGGCAGTCGCTCCATGTAAAATACTGGTACTCAGCTAAATCCGGTTAGACTGGAAGTCGACCCCAATATAGTAGGGAAAAGGCTAGGCAGATGATGAAATATGTAAAGTAGATAAACAATAAAATCGTATATAGGTGGTAATATCCGGCATTAAGAACAGACGCTCTAGACAATTGAGTTTTACAAACAAAAGCGTCACGACAGTGATTGGGCAAAAGTCAAAATGTATGGAAATGCCATCATCATCATATCAGCCGAAAGACGTCCACTGCTGGACACAGGCCTCCCCAAGCGTCGCCACATTGACCGGCCTCGTGCATCCCGCAACCAGCGGATCCTCGCAACCTTCACCAGGTCATCGGTCCACCTGGTGGGGGGCCTTCCAACGCAACGTTTCCCGGTTCGCGGTCGCCACTACAGAACCTTTCTGCCCCATCGGCCATCAGTTCTGCGAGCAATGTGCACTGCCACTTAAGTTGGCAATTCTTTGGGCTATGTCGGTAACCCTGGTTCTCTTGCCAAGTCATCCGAGTAGTATAGAGTCACTTTGTGTGCGCACCTCGAGCAACTTCGGCTGACTTCAGTTCGCGTCGTGACGTCGATGTGCAAATATGCACGTAGTTATAATTCAGGAGAGTGCACATTGCAATGGCAACTGCTACTCGAGCGTCCATTACAAACTTGCGCTGGCTATCGGCACCAGTCATTCAATGTTCAAAAGCTACTCTATTACTCAGTCATATAGACTACTTCATATCCCGGAAGGATACTTCCTTTCTTTCTTTATCGTGTGAGGATGTGGCCACCTCTGGTGTCAGAGTTAATTACCACCAATGAACCCCACAGGCCTCTGACTAAGCTATTTCAGACTTACATTAACTACATCAGTCCAGGTTTCCTCACGATGTTTTCCTTCACCGTTGCCAAGATAAAATTAGAAAGTACTTGTGAATTTGAAATATTCACATAGGTACTTGCCCGGATTTGAACCCACGACCTGAAGCACGAGAGGCGACAAACGGCCAGTACTATTCCTTGGAATAATTTCAAACTCGTGCTTCTTCCGCAAGGGGGTAGGCTCTATAGAACGCACCTAGGCTGCTACTCCTTTAACTTAATTTATACCTACACCTAAAATACGATTTTGGTAATAAAGTCTCTATCTACAAGAGGTCACTATATGAACATTTACGTCATAATTTCTTATGGTCAAATATTGTCAACCTTTACAATCAATCTATTAGGTAACCCATTAGTCGATTACTTGTCACTGGAACGTGAATACAAAAAAAATAACAAACATGAAGTCGAAAATAGAACCTTTTCGTTTTTGGTAAGTCGATAAAAAAATTAAAGATGTACTTTCAATTTTTTACCGACTTACCAAAACCTGCACAAAGTACGTTAGCGGCGGCGCGCCGCAGACAGAGGCCACTACGAACAAAGCGCCATTTTGCACGCACACATTGACATTACGATTTTACAAGGATTCTTGGGCAATATTGGACAGAGCTCAGACGTGGATGTCACGAGTGCTTTCTGCGGGCATTTTTCACGTCATTCATAAAGTACTATAACGAGATTGCATTGGCTGCGTTACCTTTATTACAAACCAACTTACAGAAATAAAAGCATTTATCATTTATTAAATTTTTCAAGATGACAAGCTAAATATTCAATATCTAAGAAAATAATAAATTATTTTAAGTCCATAGACGAAATTGTACAATGTAGCTTTGTTTAAGGAAAGGCTATGAAACTGCGCCTTTTTTACCCGACTGCAAGGAAATGGTAATGTTTTTCGCGAGTATCTTGGATGTAATTATGTAATATTTTTTATTATCTCATAATTATCTTTCAAACCACAAGACGAATTTATATAATTACTCGACTACGTTTGCGTGATTACGTATTTTATCCTACAAAATAAATGTCTTTCTTATGTGCAGTTACTGAAAGTGACCAAAAATAAGCAATTGTGGAATTAATAAAAATGAGGTATTTTATCTACAATACCTCATTCGTTATTTGACTTAAAGTATAATACATTTTAGGTTACTCCCCTCAAAACTTAATAACCCCTTTATGTCCTGACGAGGCTCGAGTTTTTAACAAGCCAAATATGTTATTCAGTTTTTTCTTTTACATTAAGTATTTGTTGTTTATGTAAGTCAAATAACGCAGTAAAATTCCTCAAAAGAACTGCAACACCCCTAATTCTTATTTGGGGGCTAGTTTTAAAAATCCTATTATGTCATATTGATTATTTAATTTATCCCCAAGGAATTTGTTTTTTCTTATAAACAAATTGCCCCCTATTCAACCCCTTAAAGGTTTTTGGAATTTCCTAAATTTCCTTCATAGTGCTCCCCTAGACACTTCATAAATTAAACCCTGTGCAGTAAAATTCTTAGCAAACTATAACACCCGCTAAATTATATTTTAGGGGTGGTTTGAAAAACTTATAATTACAACATTTATTGTTTACTTAGGTTGGTATTTATGTTTTTTTTTATATTGGCTTAGGTAAATAAAATACGAAAAGAAGATACTTACCATGAACAAAGTTGATAAGTATGAAAGCATCTTCTGTAAAATTGAAATAAAATATAGAAACGAGCAGGTAATAGTAGATACCTACAAAAATAAACATCAAATAGAATTACCTTCATTTCCATCAAAGAAAAATGACCTTTAAAAAGCCATCCGCTTTTTTCTGCCAAAACAAAAATATTCATTTCACTCATTAAAACCCGAACTCGAGTCGACAAGGTAATTGAGCGTCAGTCAAATTATAATTAACCCGTAATTAGCGCGGTTTCCTTTCAACCTCTTCAGTAAAATTGTCGGGAGTATTAAAGAAAGAGAAGTTATAAAATAACATAAATGCAGGGTCATTAAAAGGTGATGAATATTAGAAAACAAACCTAGCATTATTGCAATTTGTACAGGATAACCGGAACATAAACGGCTAAAAAGAAATTTTGGTCTCTCGTATCGTGGGGTATCCGAATCACCCCCACGTATGTTCCGCGACTTTTCATAGTTATGTATTTTTCTGTTTTTTTTTTTCTGATTTTTATACCTTTATGTAAAAAGCGCAAGTTCGGTCATGCATGGAGTACTGCTCTCACCTCTGGAACGGATCTGCCAAATATCAACTTGATGCACTTGAGTCGATTGACAAACGGGCCAAGAGGCTTATCGGCCCCGATGCACTTGAACATCGACGCCAAGTGGCCAGTCTGTCGGTTTTTTATCGGTTTCATTTCGGAGAGTGTACGATGCACAATTTGAGTCCGCCTAGCCCTTTCTATCACCGGACAACAAGACGTACGGCAATGCGCCACCGGTACATGGTAGACATCCCACCCATACGTACATGCGTTTTGCGAATACTTTTATTGTACGCACAGCTAAGGAGTGGAATTCCCTGCCGGAGTCTTTGTTTCCTGATAGCTACAACCTTGGGGTCTTTTAATTAAGAATAAATAGGTTACTTCTAGTAAGCGTGCTTCACCGTCGATCATATCATCGCTTACCATCAGGCGAGATAGTGGTCAAACGCGAGCCTATCGATAAACAAAAAAAAAATACCTCACCAAATAAAATTTTAAAAAAAAGTAAGTCTTTGTCAAGATATTTTTTGCAACTGAATCTTCATGAGTAGTACTTTTATGCATTAATCGGATTCGTAACTGCGATTGTGAAACTTTGATCTTAAGTGATAAATTTACGTTTGGTGAAATTAAATGTTTCTTTGTCTTAAATGTATTTTTGTTATTTAATTTGGCGCTTACTTGCGGCCTTCTTAGGAAACACGAAGTCACCTGTTCAGATTTTAAATTTAAAGTTGTAAATTTAACTCATAATTTGCAAGCTTAAATTTTTCAAGTTAGACCAACATTTTCATTCATTCGCAAAATGTTTTTGAAACATAAATGTACTGAAGACATAGGCCGAAGAATTGCCAAACTTAAGTGGCAGTGGGCAGGGAACATTGCTCGCAGAACGGATTGCCGATGGTGCAGAAAAGTTCTAGAGTGGCGAACGCGAACTGGAAGAAGTTGCGTTGGAAGCTAGTGAAGGTTGCGGGGATCCGCTGGATGCGGGACGCACGAGACTGGTCAATATGGCAACGCTTGGGACAGGTCTATGTCCAGCAGTGGACATCTTTCGGCTGATATGATGATGATAAATATATAAAATAAATTCGAAAAGCCTGCCAGCCATCCTTAAATGTTGCGTCATTTTGGATATCAGAAATTGAGATAGAAGATATCATCCTTAGATATTTTGACAACTAGAACTCTAAAACGCACTTGCGCCACAAGTCACTAAAAACGATTAGCACATAATCTTTCTTTCAAGTAAGTAAGAATATTGCCAATATCGTCGTCCTCGACAATCGTTTAAAATTGCCAATGGCAAAATGATGTTTGAAGTACATAATGTTTAGCGATAAACATTTTTTTATACATTATTCTGTCTGCCTTTCGAAGCAGGTTCTATAAAAAAAGAAAGAAGGAAGAAAACATATTTATTTGTGACCCGCATAGGAGACACAAGGCATAGGACAAGAGGCAGGACGAGGACAGGAGGCACATATAACATAGTTTATTTTGTTTAAAATATAAAAAGTATTAATGTGAAATCATGTATTAAGGGTACACTAGTCAACGGCACGAACTATTTTGTGCGCGGAGTTAAAATGCATTTTATATCAACCGACAACACGTGCGGAAGAGATAGATACTGTGATGAGCAGTAGGAAGCTAGTTCGCGTACGAATACACACTTTTGCAAATTTGTATCGAAATGTATAAAGATTTAGGACGAAACCGAGCGCTCGAAATTTTTTAAACAGACCTTTGGCAGTCTAGATATCATGAAAAAACGACTAAATCTATCTGTTCAAAATAACATAATTTGCATTGTCGAACTACTAATCTATCCCTGTATGGAGGCAATTTTGCAAATTTCCGTCTTCTTATAGTATTTATTCGCGCCCAAAAATGCGTTAAAATTAGTGTCGAAATGTGGAACTTTCGACGCTCATAACTTTCAAATATTTCCTTTTTTTACTTTTTTGTTTCCACACAGGGCTAGATAATGATGAGACAAATTGATATCTCTTTTTATTTTGAACGTACATCGTCAAACAGTGGAATAATCCCTAGACTACGTTTGTATGGAAGAATTTTCGACTAGTGTAACCTTAAAGTATGTATTTACTATTGTATTGTTTTCTGTTTGTCTTTCACCCTAAGGTTGACTGTTAAAAAATGCCTATGGCCTAGGAGTACTTAGGCGTTTTAACTCGTGCATAAAGTTTTAATAAATACATTGAAGGGGTACAAGTACCTTCAAGTACCATTAATAAATCAACATCAAAAAGAAATTATAATTCTAAGAACAAAAGAAATTCCAACCAATCATGTATCGGAATGGCTGATCTATCAAAATCTCGTTATAATACCGTCTGCAGGGAACGTTCCACGAAAAAATATATTCCTAAAAAGGTGAAAATAGCTTCGCATGGTTCAATGAGCATCGGTCCGTTCACAATGGATGTGGACGTGAACAAAATTGTGTGAAGCCTCCACATTTTGTTGGTTTAATGATACAAGTATGTTGTTTAACCTATCGATGACTTTAGAATATCTTAGTTCGAATAACAAAAAAATTAAACCGACTAGCAATCATCTGTGGTCTTCTTCATCAGTTACACTTCACCAAATGATACATTCTGGGTGCAAATGTTTGCATTATTGATGAAAATACCAAAATCGCCATATAATACGCCTATAATATTTGATGAGTTGCCTCGATTTCTCCAGGATCCCATCATCAGATCCTGACCTGATGACCTCGGAAGTATACCCTGTTGAACAAAAGAAGAATTTTCCAAATCGGCCCAGGCGTCTTTGAGTGATCGGGTAAAGAACATAATATTTTTTTTTTTTTAAAGTCTTATAAATAAACGAAGATACATATTTTTGAAAATAATTAATGTTGTTATAATGATAGATAGTATTTTAATAAATGTAACGTCATCTGCGGCAGAGAAGTGCCGGGATTGGAATAAGAAAAGACAGCCGTGCATGAATTCAGGCCATGGATGATAATAGCGATAGCAGAGAAAAGTCGTGTGTAGTAAAGGTCAGTATTTTGCCCAGCAGAGGAACATCACAAGCTAAATACGTAGGAATATTATAATGTCGAAGCAAACAACGAATCAAAGGTTTTTATTCAATGAGCAAAATAAAACTTCATAACAACGGTTTCAATTTTTCCATAATTCCATTTCCACATTTCATCTGACCATTTTCATCAATATTGTTATGACAAAAGAGATTTCCATGATGAATATTATTTATATGAATAAACATTAACAATCTATTGTGTATTCACGTATCGTATCGAGGAATACAGCGGAGACATGCTTTTATAGGAACAGTACTGAGCCGTTGAGACAAAGAATGGGTTGATATGTCTACAATTCATGTAGGTCGCAAGTCGCAAGCTTACAGAATATGTTATAATAGGCATAAGACACTATCTCAGAAATGTGTGTGATGTTTATTGTGAAGAGGGTCTATACTAATTATTAATGGACGTATCAAGTGTAGTAAGTAAATCTGGGAAATTGTTCTAGTATAGTTTTGACAATACTTCATCATTATCTACCCCAACTATTTTAGGGTAAGCGTTTCAGTCTAACTGAAGAGAACTGTTTTTTTTTCAATTACTAGTTTTTTTTTTTGCTTTATTTACCAAGGATACATAATTTTGGCTTTCGAAGGTTTTATAAACGTGCCAAATTAGTGTTACAGGATAGTGGGCATATAAAACAAATCCCTAAACTATGAGTAGAAAGCTGAACTAAAATATAATAAGTAAGTAAAATTGTTTGTGGTACAGTGGTGGCCCAGTGGTAACGGCCGCGACTTACAAATTGTAAGTCGTTAGTTCGATCCCAGGCAGGCGCTTTGTTCTTTGTAAATTATTTCATCACCACTGCTCTCAAAATGGTGAGAGAAAACATAGTGAGGAAACTGGCATGTCCTAGAACCAAAAATTCGTAGACATGTGACATCCACCAACCCGCACTACGCCCACGTGGTGGATTAAGGCCCATTCCCGCTCACAGAGATGTAGTCTGTGTCCCAGCAGTGGTTTGTAGATAGTAATCTCTGGCAGTCCAATTACAAAATGGTTTCACTGATAGATAGCTACACTATTGCGAAATATTACTAGTAGCAACTTATTATACCATAAAAATGTACAATTCCTGCGAGGTGGGCCCGAAAGCAAAACCGCAGGTAAAGCCAAATGTTTAATAAACTACAGTCAAAATATGTTGTAAAAACCACACATGCACAGTAAAAACAAACAAAACACATGTATTTCAAATAGGAAACCAACACCAAAGTTTCTGTAATGAATTCTCCAACTCACAATTAATTTCATCAAACAATGCATGCATCGTTGGCGACCATTTTATAAAATCTAACGAGAACAGTTCTCTAATTAAACATAATGTTACGCTGACACACTGTTGCGTGTAATTGCAACATAATACTACATTGTAAGGTTTCATGTTACATGCACGTGGAGTTTTGGGAGACATTCGTCTAGCTTTAGGTTTGGGAGATTTTCATTTGATCAAACTCTTGACATAAGTAGACTTACGTCAAGGGTTTTATCAAATGAAAGTTGGGAACAAATTTTTTATTTAAAAAATATTTGTGATTGTGCATCATCACAACTTACTTTTAGTGAAAAAAATTGGTTGTCTGTAAAGTCGGTTTACGGACGATAGTTTATCGTGACAACGTCATGATGTGGCGCAAGCCGAACGCTCAAGCAGATCGTGCCTTTCACTCGCTCGTGTAGCGCTCTCGCTCCGATCGTAACGTTACAATGAGTGTACGGGACAATGAGTCATCCTTTTTCGTGCATGGAGCCGGCATTCATCAATTTATTAGACTTTGTTACGTCAAAAATAATCAAAAAAAGGTGTTATGACAAGTAATGTAAGGTTTAAAACATTGTAAGGTTTAATGTTACATGCACGTGACGTTTTGGGAGACAATTTCTAGCTTTAGGATTGGGCGACTTTCATTTGATAGAACCCTTGACATAAGTAGACTTACGTCAAGGGTTTTATCAAATGAAACTTGGGAACGAAATTTGTATTTAAAAATTATTTGTGATCATGCATCATCACAATTTACTGTTTGTGAAAAAATGTCGTCAAAAGAAGATGTTATGACACATATGCAGGTGTATTTCAAATGCACAAAGCTTTGTATATTATTTTAAATAATTTACCTCGATGATATTTTGTAACCAGCAAACGAAACGCCACTTAATTTCTCTAAAGTGTTTAGTTTACGTTGCCAATATTTAATATTTATTCTCCACAGGAATTTCAATAAATCTTACATTAATAAATAACAGCTTAAAAGCGGATGATCCTTAATTTAATCTTTCTCTAACGACAAAGAGGGAAATTTTTATCCGCCTCAAGTAACTTCGTTTATTACTTGAGACACATCAAAATAGTTTCACTTAGCTTAAAAAAAGGGAAGTAATCATTTTGTGAGCAGTTTATTAATATGAAATAATGGAGATTTAATGATTAACGGAATAATGGAAACAAGACATGTTATATATCACATATTTGAATACTAAGAAAGTTTAAACGAGCTTAAAAAACGTCTTCCTACGACAGCTTCTACCACTATCTTTCTAGACCCACAAAACTGCTCCAAAATAAAAACTTAAAACATGTTCAGTTCTGAATTTGTCTACTCAACATGGCTTATCAGTAGTGGTAAAAACGGACCCTAATATAAAACATTCACATAACGCCACTACACATAAATATAAACACTAAAAGTGCTTTAGGAGCGCGGAATAAGTGTATTTATTATATCGAAGGCTTCGTAAGAAATTGTGTCCATTTCTAGCGAATATCATATCAATTTTCTGAAGCCCATATATTTATAATGTAGTAGAATGCACGCTTCGCTCGACGAACGAATACCCTCGGCAGTTACCCTTCATGTCATGGCTTTTGGATTACCGTGAGCCAGGGGATTATACGGGGGACTACGTGACTTCATTACATTTCAGGTACAAAACAACACTGTTATAATGCATCTTATGTTCTATTTACAGCTTCAGACCGTAAACTCTAAAGTGGTTTGAAAGACAAACAGATTTAAAACCTCACATCCATCTTCAATCGCTAAAAGTTTCAAAGAGAGCTAAATTAATTCGTAAACCAATATTGAACATCTAAAATAAACTCACCTTTAATTTACTCTATCTAAAGGTAAAACACAAACAGTGAAATACGCGAGCGAGAATATTCAACTCTATTTTCTGATTTAAATTAACGTACTTTGCTTTGCAGTGATGGAGATAATATTTCAAACAGCCCGGTGAGCAGTGTATTCAACAAAAACTACTCATGTTTCTAAGTAATATAAATTCCTGTACCTATATATCCTACTTAAGGTTACACTAGTCGATCATTCATCCATACAAACGTAGTCTGGCGATTACTCCACGGTTTGACGATGAACGTTCAAAATAAAAAAAATATATCAATTTGTCTCATCATTATCTAGCCCTGTATGGAAACAAAGAAGTAAAAAAAAGATTGAAAGTTATGAGCGTCGAAAGTTCTATATTTCAACACTAATTTTAACGCATCTTTGGACGGAAATAAACTCTACATGAAGAAGGAAAATTTCAAAACGGCCTCCATACAGGGATAGATTAGTAATTCAACTATGCAAACAATTTTATTTTGATCATATATATTCAGTTTATTTTTCATGATATCTAGACTCCCAAAGGACTGTTTATAAAATTCACGCGCTCGTTTTCGTCATAAATCATCATCCATTTCGAAACAAATTAGTAAAAGTGCTTATTCGTACGCGAACTAGCTTCTTACTGCTTATCAAAGCGTCTATCACTCTCGCACGTGTTGTCGGATGAGATAGCATGCATTTTAACCTCGCCCACAAAATAGTTCGTGCCGTCGACTAGGTGAACCTATATTTTTTTTTTTTTGGCGCCTATCTCTCCGCGCTTTTGGCGGAGTCTGCGAGCTAAGTGGGTTCCTCAGACATAGTCCGAGACCTTGGAGACTTATCTTTATTAAATTTAGGTATTACAACTTTCTTATGTTCCATTACATTTTACTATTTCTACGTTGTTTGGTAAGTATTCTACACATTTATGTTTTTCTATATATTTATTATTTTATGTTGTAGCTATAATTTTTACGTATCTTAATTTATTTTTCCTTAATATTAACAGTATTCTTTCTTATGATATCTCTATATTTTACAACAATATTTTTAATGCTGCCCACTATATACGTCATTATACAATTTTGAGCACTATTATTTAACTATTTATTACTTTTTATGGTTTTTTCAGCAATGTTTTTACAATAGTTCAAGAATTCCTTACTGTATTTTTTGTCAGTAATTAGTTTGTGTAAGTTTTCTCTCTTTATTTCAATATCTAATTTCTGTTGCAGTTCATACCTCTCCAGGCCATAGGCCGGGCAGTCGGTTAATATGTGAGTCACTGTCTCGTCTTTGTCGGGGTCACAAATACATGATGGGCTTCCCTTGCACTTAAATCTATTCAGATACTCAGAGAACCCACCATGTCCCGTGACTATTTGTGTAATTATACCCGTTGGTTTCAGTTTCCTTATGGTGCTGAAAGCGTCGACAGCGTCTGGAAAAAAGAGTTTGATGGTCGCGGCTGTGTCACGACCACCAAACTCTTTCTAATAGGTGTCTTTCTAAGAGGTCTCTAGATAATAGGTGAACCTATATTGTAAGTGTGAAAGTTTGGGAATATGGTTGAATGGATGGATGAAGTTACTCTTTCACACCAAAACTACTGAACGAAATTGGGTGAAATTTGGCAACCAGATAGTTTATAATCTGGCTGGGTTAACACATAAAATATTTTTTCCGGGCTTTTTAAGTTACTTTGTGATAATTTTCGACTTATAGTAGGTAGTCACAAATAAACGGTATTTAGAGAACCACAAACAAACACAGTCAAAGTTATGCCTTCATTACTAAAACTGCTTATTCGCTGTAAAAACGCCACCCTTTGATTTATACGGTGTAGCGATGTATATTTTTAATTTTTTCACGCTCTCACATTGGGCTCAAGTTTGCTCGCATAATCTAGCTTTTTCAACTACTGTCTTAGGGTTGTCACTTCGCTGAATATATTACCAACCTTAATAAAACCGAGAATAGCATAACTTTTTTGCTATTTAAAATTTTACTTGCGTGAAAGACCTTGCAGAATGACAGATAAATTTATGTTTTTTTTTAATACTTGGCTACTATAGTGAGGTCACCGATCTTAAATTTAATTTGCCATCGTATCACTGATTTCTCGACCGATAAACATGTTTTGAATAATACAAGAAAATTATAATGAGTTCGCGTAACGTTCTTACCGCTTTCTGTGATAGTGATGTATGCGCAGATTAGTGAATGTTACTAGTACATGTATTAGTTCTTAAACATAGAGAAATTATTAACTGCATGAGCGACTATTATACTAAGTTAGTTACTATTCGGTTTGATTAATACCTTTTCGGAGTTTTTTTTGAGCTGCGGTAATAATACTGTTACATAGGTACTTTAATTGTATTTGGGTTCTATTTTAGCATATTATTCTTTTGAGAATAGCAAAACAACCGACGAGTCGGCATCGTTGTGCCGGTTCGGGTGTATTCGTGTTTTCAACGAATTAGTCCAAGAGCGAGCGAAGCGAGCTAGGGAATTTCGAGCACTACGCCACGGATAGGTTCGAAGGGGATGACCCTAGCTCCCGTCATCTCCTTCATGTTAGGTTAGTTGAGACCCTGTAGGCAGAAAAAGGAACTCCGTCGATAGACTTTTATTTTCATGTCGCTGTTTTAAACATTTGTATTCGCCCACTGTGTGTCGCCCCATAGTATTTCAGTAAGCCATATCTTTTACACCTATAATTTGAATTTATTTTCGCTCGTTTAAATACTATCTATACAGTACATACAGTTTTCCTCACAAATCTGCCAAACACAAACAATCGACTGCTGTATTTCGATCTGTCTTTAAAACTTTAGAAGTTGTGACCATCCTTATTTATAAGCAGCAAAAGTCGAATGCGAAATCAGCGGTACTTGAGTGGAGAGCCCGAGAGACGCGAGCGTGCCTCCACGCCCCACTTTACCAATCTATGAACCAATATGATTTATCACGAAACCTGTATACTCATACATCTCGTGATCCCTTGTGATTTGGAGTGGTCACTGAGCGAAGGACTGACGTGAGACCCAATCTTATTATGGTGTAAGTGAATCTGGTTACCAAATAGGGTGTTCCAAATCCGGGGTTCGTTTTTTGGGATTGACATCGTTGATGTACAATGGAATATTGAGGAGCGCAATAGAGCCATTAGATTCTAAATTCGAAAACATATTATTATTAGGCTATTGGGTCATACTGTAAGATTGCTATTCAAAGTCGCAATGCTGCCAGAGTGCCCTGAGTACATTTTGATTTATATATTTTGATAAATAAAAAAGTAAATCCATAGTTAAATTCTACAGTCAAGTTAATAGAATCATCAAAAGTGAAGCGAAAATGTTCTACCGAAAAATTGTACACGATTTTATTTTATTTTATATCACAAGCCCATAGTTTTAACGCTTGCTATTAAAGTTCTCTTGGTTACTGACAATTCAGTTAACCATAACCACAGGATTCATTAACTTTAGTTCGTGAATAATAATAATAATAACACGACTAGTGGTTGTCAACATGTGGAATGTGGACTCGGCGATCATTGTGCCGATTGTAGTTACGGCCAACGGCCTGATGGCCAATAGCCTCGATGACCATCTGTCGAGGCTGCCATTGCCTGTTCCCGATACCGGTGGGCCTCTATTTTTTATATTTGTAAATGTTTTTTTAAGCTTTCTTTTTTAAATATTTAAAAATGTATTCAATAAGAATGTAAATAAATAAAGGACATAACAATAATAAAAGCCTTTATAACAATCTTATAAGTTACATATCCTAATATAAATATAGTTCATTAATAGCACTGCGTTGCTCTTTAACTTCAAAACATTTAAAAAAATGTTTAATGAAAATTTTACTTAGTTAATTGGTATGCTTCTTTGTTGTTCTTCTGTCAATAAATAAAAGAATAATTCCGATTTTACCTTACTTTAGTACGTAATGAAAGAGGAGCTCGTGACTGATATTATATAACAGTTGCACGGGTCGATCTTCAAGATCTGGTCCGTTCTTCTCAACGTAGGTATTTTCCTAACGGATGGTAGAATCACTTATACCAACGCCATAGGGGGAAGCCCTCAGCGTGGTCGCTTAGGTTAAGCTTTTGTACCTGGGTGGAGGCTAAAGTTTAATCTCCAGAGAGAAGGCTGGTTAAGCAGATGGTAAATCTTATGATTTAACTGTGCACTGTGAGACGCCAATTATTATAAGAAACGGGATACTCTTCCGTACCTCGGCAAGCACTAAAGCGAAGTGAAGGTCTTTGACAGTCGTTACGGCAGTCAGAAGTCATTGAGATCTTCTGATTAGGAGGGGATCTGAGACCGGTCTAGCCAAGTTGAATCGTGTTACTCAATAGGGTACTTTCGGTAGTGAAAAATAAATGATGAAATGTGATAAAATTTATGTAGAAATATACTTAAATATTCTGATTGTGATTCAAAAAACCACATTATTATTTTAACATATTAAAATTAAAATCGATATTTTTTATCTATATTTGACGTAACCTAAAACACGAGCTGTCATGGTGCATTGGCGTGATGCGTGATGTCATATAGGCAAAAACTATTAGTTGTCATACGAGTATGTCAGTTCAGTCTAAATAGCTATCTACAATCAAATGTTGTATGAGTGCCGGTCGTAACGACTGTTTTGTTTACATACCAGTATTACGTCACCAAAATGTCAGACAGCTTCATTGCGGGAATAAAATAGGTTTAAATTTTAATATATTTTTATGGTAACAAAGCGTGTATATTTTGCCGTAATATTTCATTTTTGTGAATTTTCACTATGAAATCAACATTTTGAAGTACGTTTTCATACCTAATAGAATACCCTATTACTGGGTTATGGAGTTCAGATAGGGAGTTGCTCCATGCCAAATACAAACAATAATAATAAGAATAATATAGGCAACCGATCCACTAAATCTACCTGACCTATCACATCACATCATCAGCCTATTAATGTTCCCACTGCTGGGACACAGGCCATTATCCACCACGCGGGCGCAGTGCGGGTTGGTGGATGTCACATGTCTTCGAATTTTTGGTTCTAGGACATGCCGGTTTCCTCACGATGTTTTCCTTCACCGTTTTGAGAGCAGTGGTGATGAAATAATTTACACAAAGTAAAGCGCCTGCCTGGGCTCGAACCCACGACCTACAACTTGTAAGTCCACCACTGCTCTCTGGGCCACCACTGCACCTGACCTATACATAGCCCAATATTTTTTTTCTCCATATTTTGAAATAGTCCTGCACCAACCGGGGATTGCCCTTGGGTGCACTTGCATAGTGCATACAGGGATAATCGTCGGTTGGGGTCACATTTTCTGATACATGCCTAACAGGATCTCTGCGAGTTGGCTTCCGCCCCTCGCATGCCTTTCAAAGGACCGCGGTTCCGAGATTATTAAAGTCAAAAGAATAATATAATAATAAAAAAGTAAAATAAATAACAAATAACCAGCATAACCCGGTTAGACTGTAAGACGATCTCACAGTGACTGATTGGTGAATCATGACAAAGGGATTGGATTGTACAGGTGGCATCTAATATTACTTTGATTATATCAATTAACAGACAATGTATGCTTTGTAATTACGACATCAATCAAGATCAATCGAATTAACGTCGGCAATAATTGGCTACCTGGATTACTGGCCAGCAATCACTCATACAAAGGCTGCAATTTAGGTAGGTAGACCCATTGTCAACTACGAAATGTATAATTAAGTTCATTGAATTCGATACAAATTGCAAATTGACTTATCGATCTTGTGGTTGAAAGACAACAGTCGACAATGTTTGACTACTATCAGTAGGTTGGATGTAATTTTACTGAGTTATTTTGTGAGGAAATTCTTTGGACTCGACCGGCTGGAAGATTGGAATTGTTTCCGATAACATAATTCAACCTTATTTATAGAACTGAACATTGAAATCAGATATCGATGCTTTAAGATTTGTAAGTAAAATTAAGTCCAGTATAGTTGGCGGTAGGTTTCTAACTGGTAACATAGTTGAGGAGAATATAAACCTAAATTTTTATTTTTATCAATACAGGAGATTGAATACAGGCCTGCGGATCACAAGCCAAGAGGCAAAACTGGGGTCCATGAGCAATGCTGCGGATCTTGGATCCTACAAGGTCTATACCCGCGAAGCCGCGATACGCGGCAGCGGTAACTAGGGGTTTGTTTTTTGGGATACCGATTCCCGTATAGCTGGAAAGTGGTTCCGATAAGTATACAAGCATACACAACTTACAGCTACAACTTAAATTTGTCCCCGTGGTGGTCTCCTGGTCTTGTTCAATCCCGTGTCTAGGTCGGGGGTTATAGGGGGAAAATATATATAATAAATTTGGGATAACCGACGTGGTCTGGACCGATATTCCCGGCAGACAATCTAGACACGTTCCCGACTAAAATAATTCGCCGCGCGTGAAATATATACACAAACAAATGCACGGGCGATTCCCAGTACCACTCTCGGATCGCGAACGTATTTTTGAATAACGATTGATTGGTTATAAACCAATTTCAACAAAAATAAATCAAGACCATCCTTTTACGTCTCGCGATATCAATGACATTATTACAAGTGTTGCCAACCTCAACCCAACCAAAAACTGTCAATATCGATGACAGCGAGTTGACACAATGCTGCATCAAAATAACAAAAAAAAGGACGAAACCTTTATTGGTTTCGAACAAACTTGATAAACAACACACCTTTTCCGACATAATTGTCTTATGCAACACTACAATTCGAAGCTCAAAGGAAACGGTTTGACAAGAAAATCGGACACGTTTGTCGCTCGCGACACGAGACACGTCTTTACAATTTACATCGACATGTTTGCGAGAAACGCGCATTTCGTCATAACACCCGATTCAAATGCTTGAGAATATCCGGATTTTGACGATATAATCGAAATTGGATCTTAAACCTTCGAGATCAAGATTGAATTTCCTTTAGCTGCTGAAACGAATTCTTTATTGGTATGAATGATTTTTTTTAATATTTTGCCATTTTGAATAAGGGAAAAGAATGGAACGGTTAATAGAAACAAATTAATGTTTTTGATTTTTGAAATGGGCTATACCTAATATTCTGATTAGTTTTTACGATGAAACAATGAATACGAAATCAGGTTCTAACTTGTTTTACCGCCATTAATATTGAAAATAAATTAAGGTAGCCGAGTTCTGTTTCAAGATAATATTTACAATTACATCATAACTTAAAGAAATCCAAGAAATTTAAGAGAACCTTCCGGAAATAGTGAAAAGTCTATTATCGAAATCACATAAGCCAAATGTGGCAATGTTTATGTCAATAGCAAATACTTTCCAATGCCAAACTTGTTAATAACAACAATCTCTGTACATTTATCTGAAACATATTATCAGTAACATAGGTACAAAGAGGATAGATGATAATTACGTTGATTCCAATCCAATAATTACCTAGCTACCTAATCGATGACGTCATGCACGAACCATGCATACTTATAGCTGCGTAGACATGAATATAGTTTCACTAGTAAACGAGGAATATTGTGTAGTAAAGCATAAAGACAATCGAACACCGTGTCCTTCGTAAATAGCATTCCTTTCTATTTCCAAATAACATAAGTAACTATCAACAAAATTTAAATTGAAAAAGTTTGAACTATGAAGTTTCTTTATCAATGGTTATTAGCCTGATACAGACGCATACGCATCAATCATTTTAATTCACATATGTATGACGTTCAAAAGTGCCGCTTCCTGGCCTAATTGAAATAAATATGTTTGACTTTGACATCATACGTAATTGCGGTCAATAGTTCGCTAATAACAATTTGTTTGCTATTAATAATGTTACTAGCTTCTGCCAGCGACTTCGCCCGCGTGTACATCAAAAATTATCCCAAGGGAACTTCCCTGGATAAAGAGTATCTACGTGCTATTCCAGACTATAATCTCTGTGCCAAACTTGAAGAAGTAACAAACATACAAACACACACACACACACTAACGTTCGCTTTTATAATATTAGTGTGATTCTTACTATTATCCGTAAAATTTTATCTTTAATGTTATTTTTTTATGTACTCCAGTTTAAACAATCAAACCGTGTAGACAGAACGTAACATTCAAACGTTACATATCGAACAAGCCTAGCTCAAACAAAGCTGCGGAGCCTTCGAGGAACTTAAGGTTACACTAGTCGACGGCATGAACTATTTTGTGCGCGGGGTTAAAATATATCAACCGACAACACGTGCGGAAGAGATAGATGCTGTGATGAGCAGTAGGAAGCTAGTTCGCGTACGAATACACACTTTTGCAAATTTGTAGCGAAATGGATAATGATTTAGGACGAAACCGAGCGCGCGAAATTTTATAATAAGACTTTTGGGAGTCTGGATATCATGAAAAAACGACCAAACGTATCTGTTCAAAATTAAATTATTTGCATTGTTGAACTACTAATCTATCCCTGTATAGTGGCCGTTTTTCTATTTTCCGTCTTCTTATGGCATTTATTTGCACCCAAAAATGCGTTAAAATTAGTGTCGAAATGTGGAAATTTCGACGCTCATAACTTTCAAATATTTCTTTTTTTACTTTTTTGCATCCATACTGGGCTAGATAATGATGAGACAAATTGATATCACTTTTTATTTTAAAGTACATTGTCAAACAGTGGAATAATCCCTAGACTACGTTTGTATGGAAGAATTTTCGACTAGTGTAACCCTTAAGCTAAGATCTTTTGAGCGTAACTGCGTCGTTCGTATAGCTTCGCTTAGGAATATGTGCATATAAAGGCTTCTTGAGCCTCGGAACGAAGTTAGGCTCTATGACAAATTAGATTTCGTTTAGCTGAGAGTGGCAGAATTTGGTGTAGCTAAAACTAGGTATCTCTCGCGTGATACAATTATTGATGTGTTCCAGTTCCAATGGAGAGAGAATTCTTCTGTAACAGGTACTTGAAAGATGACTTCAACTTGTTGATTACGAAATAAACTTATTATTATTTAAGGGGTCATTAGAAGTACAAGCAACGCAACGAAAGCAATGATTTGCAAAACACTCGAAGGCGCCTTCTTCACCAGGTCGATGCGTTTTCATTTTGTACCGAATCTATACTTTCTTTCTTTCTTCGTCTATACTTTCTGTAACTTATATGGTGTACATAATAAAGAGTATTCTATTCTATTCTATTCTGTACAGATGTGCCGTACATGTAACCGCTCAGTAAAGAATCGGTGCCGAAACGACTCAGTCAGGAAGACGCCTATGAGGTCCTTTAGATGTAAACAGAATGAAAAAATACAGGTAGTTTCTCAGAATTCATTTGCCAGAGAAATCCAATTTAAAAACGGGAAAATTACAGACACTTTCTCAATTGAAAAAAGCCACTCCAATTTCACTGGAAAACTTCATTTCACTCGGTCCCAGGAATTATGCACTACAGGACACCAAAGCTTAGTATTTTCTCACTTACCTCCATTTCGTTTAACGCTATGACGGTAATAGCCTAAGATCCTACTGCGAAAATCTACATGTATTTATGTTTTAGATTAAACTTAATTTTCATGAATGATACTTGATCATCATCATCATCAGCCTTTAAATGTTCCCACTGCTGAGACACAGGCCTCCTCTCTGTGAGAGGGAATGGGGGCACGCGGGCCCAGTGCGGGTTGGTGGATGTCACATGTCTTCGAATTTTTGGTTCTAGGACATGCCGGTTTCCTTGCGATGTTTTCCAACACCGTTTTGAGAGCAGTGGTGATGAAATAATGTACACAAAGTAAAGCGCCTGCCTGGGTTCGAAATCACAACCTATAACTTGTAAGGCGCGGCCACTACCACTGGGCTACCACTGCTCTTACTTTATAGTAGAATAGATTTAGGTACGCCTGATTGGAAATATCTAGTCGCAATGTGTTAGAGAAATTCCTAGTGTAGGGCAAACATAAAATAAAAAAGTAAATAAATACTAGATGCAGCTAGATGCGGCCAGGCAACCCTGCAGTACTTTATTCTACAATCAAGAATAATTAAAAAGTTTTTATTTTTAATGCTATTTTGGCTCGCGCATTATCACTACCTCATCTGATGTTAAGCGATGATGTGGTCGACAGTGAATCACGCTTGCCTAGTTTTACCAAAAACAAATGACATGCAGATTTTTACAGTGGGCTCTCTGGTTATAAGTAGCGTTGCAAATTGCGAAAGAATTATTTTTTTTTTTTCGAAGCTTTGTATCTTTCCTATAAAATTCATGTGATTTTCGAAAAAACAAATTTGACGTTCGTCTGAAAAATACGTCTGAAACATACAATAACATTTGTTTTATATTGAGTATTTTTTAATATTTAACAATCTAATGGAAAAATCTTGCTTATTATTATTAATTGAACATTAATTACATTATCCTCAAAATACAAAAAAAACTCAAACTTGCGAAAGATTCTACAGAAGATCTGCAAGGAAAGTTTCTATATTTTATTGAAAAATACAGGGGCGTTTGAAAGATACCTGTATTTTACATGTTCAACGCGAATGTAATAAATAAGTTGAACTGTTCGTTGCAAGAAAACAGGTCAAGAAAAGTCTCAAGCTAAGCTTTTTCTTAACAAGACGAAGTCTTATTAACTCAAAACAATTCTCCACCTCAGTAGCTGTGGTCATAAGAAAATTCTATAAAAGTTCTTTGCTAAGTTACTTCGTGGAATATCACGTCTAGTTTATTAACTTTGAAGATAGTGGTTCGAAGAAGCTTCAGCCAACTGTAGTTTGTTAAATGGACTGTGTTGGATTGCAGCATTATGTTTTTTAGATTATAGTGTCTTGTTTAGTTGTCTACCTTATAAATTATGTACCATACACAAAGACTGGCCAATGGTGGACAAATGGTATCGGCCGTGACTTGCAAGTTGTAGGTCGTGGGTTCGAACCCAGACAGGCGCTTTACTTTGTGTAAATTATTTCATCACCACTGCTCTCAAAAACGGTGAAGGAAAACATCGTGAGGAAACCGGCATGTCCTAGAACCAAAAATTCGAAGACATGTGACATCCACCAACCCGCACTGGGCCCGCGTGGTGGATTACGGCCCATTCCCTCTCACAGAGAGGAGGCCTGTGTCCCAGCAGTGGGAACATTAATAGGCTGATGATGTGATGTGATGTGACACAAACACTCCTGAATCTATCTTCAAATCAAGACGCGGAAAGTGATCTTAGCAGAGCGTATGCAAGATGCTGTATAGCTCGATTTAAAGAAAATGAATCTGCTTACTCTAGAATGCACATGACTGAGCTAAGAGAAATTAAATTAGTTGAAGAACAGGCATCCAAACGAATAAGGCCTAATTTAAACAACGGTGTTATATCGACGCTTAATTAAGCCATAATTTAATTAAATTGTACTTATCTATCTTCCACACCGCCAGATAGGCTTATTAATTTAAGGTCTCGTAGACACAGACGTATTATAAACAATCAATAGTACCTCTAAAAGTATCTTAAGGAACGTCGTCGTTGTCGTATCGGAAGGAGTATTCTTTCGTGAGCATGTGTAAACAAGCAATTGTAAGCGAGCAGAAAATGCTTCCCAGCGAGCCCATAGAACGTTCGTGTCGAAAATTCCCTTGCGGGCTTGGAGCATTCGAATAGGATCTCGTTAAATGTCATTTATTTCAAAATGTCGGATAGAGCGGTCGGTCACTTATGATCAAGGAACTGTTCCTTGCTTTACAAGTGGCCAGTAATATTCCTACATACATACTCATACATTTAAGTACTCGCTTTCAAGAGTTTTATTTGCGTGAACATTCGACTAAGAGCCGTTGCCGCAAAAATCGCGCTTGCGTGTAATCTTTGTAACGCTCGGCTCACCACTCGAATATTCGACGTAGAATGCTCATTATATGTGCATGCTCTCAGTGAGGACGTTCCTTTAGACTCACCCATGACCATAAGACAAAATGACTTTAAAGATTACGATTGTCAAAAATCAATTATCATTTCGGTGTGACGTCATCGTTATTGTTGATAGAGTGCGCGCAAGATAAGTCTGCGCGCGACGGGTGGCGTGCTTAATGTTGCCAGCATAACTGATCTTGTTTCCTTCATTTAATCAATAGTCATTTCACATAACTCGAAACGTAAATCATCAGTGGCTAATACCGTCCATTTCAACTCTTTTTATTTTCTTCATCAACAATTTTTGAAGAAGCTGCTGCCACATAAACCTCTTCAGTTATTTGGGTGACGGTGCAAAATAACAATGATGCATTATATTACATGATGCCAATCCTGCGGCACCGGTAGTACGAACATTTAGGGAAATTTTATTACAATGGTATCCCTAAGAGTTACCTGTCAAATAAGAAACGTGGGCTCTATATTTGTAAAACGGTACCGTAGGCCCGTTATTGTCTTGTTCACTTCAAGAAAACATTTCTGCCAGCACTTTTAATTACTATTGGCATAATGATGGCGATTATTTACATCTTAAAACGAATAAAACACGGAATACAACACACTCTCTTGACACCTGACATAAATGACAGACGATTAGTTCCAATTTTCGCCGCGCGCAGACTTATCTTGCGCGCAGTCTAGAATGTAACTTTATCTAAGTCCTCCTAATGACTAGCCATTTTCACCGATACAAACTGTATTTTCAAACTCAATCAGATTGCACAAAGTAAATAAAGACAGCAAAGAAAGAAAATAAATTGTCTTGATCGACAGGTTGTCCTTCGAATCCGCCCTAATCTCGGGACTGATCCCTTAAATGTGTTTAACTAGAACTGTTGAAATTGAAAAGATTTATCGACTCTTAAGTGATGCGAAAAGGGTCGCTATCCGAGGTGTTTATCGACAAAATGAAGCTATTGTGATTAAAAACCTCCGGGTTTTTGAATGCCAATTGAAAAATTCTGTTTTCAAATATCATGTGAAATTGACATTATTTGTTGTTGTTATTTCGGTCAATCAAGAAGTTGACATGAGATTTAATGAGTTACTGCCGATTTACGAATAAAAATATTGAATTTGTGTATCTGTCAAACTATACAACCTGTTTAGTTTTAGTTTGCTACATGTTACTTTGTAAAAAAAAAAAAGTGTCTAGCTATCACGGTTCATGAGATACAGCCTGGTGACAGACGGACAAGACAGACAGACAGACGGACCGCGGCGTCTTAGTAATAGGGTCCGGTTTTTACCCTTTGGGTACGGTTATAACAAAAAAAAAACGACTTTCAAAACGAAACACAACAAAGCGAAAAATAATTAATTTTCGGAAATCGGTTTCATTGCCTAAAAAATCACATGAGCCTGTTTCGGGTGCCAAATCAAGAATCTATTTCCTAATCACTCGCTCACACATCCCATTTTACACGAAGTTCAATTGTTAGCACGTCACAAAACCGATTCAAAATTGTGTAACAGCTGTATTGCTTCCAAGACTAATTACCTACACACACGGGACACTTGTAATCAGATTGCGGCGGATTACGCTTTAATTATGAAGATCATAGAGGCCAATTTCGCTTGCACGGCGCTTAAGGCTTTTTATGCTGCAAAACGGAGGGTGTTTAACGAAGTGAGGCCTTCGTTTCCGTCTCCGACGCGGGTCTATGACGGCTCTGAATATTAAATTGCAATTATTGTAAATTTGTGTTGGTCATATTTATTACATGTTTGTGAATGTTTGAAATTGGCAGGTGAGATGAATATGAAGTGTGGTGGACAGCTTTGTAAAAAAAGATATTGAACTGACAAACACGCTCGAACTGCAGGCTTTCGTTAGTGATGTCTACACATAACTAACTATTCTTTGTTTATACATACTCATAACTACGAGATAGTGTTTCCTTTAATAGGTAAACAAACATGTTGTGTTATTCTATTTTAAACTCGTTTAATTCTGACGGTATATATGTAACTGGTTTAGGGTCGAGATAGAGTATCAGCATTAAACAAAGATTGATCCTGTAAAATACTGTTAAGAAAGACGTGCTTGAAAAATGATGATGATATTTAACAGTAGAGATACAAGTGGTATCTACTACCCAATCATCTGAAAATAATCACTTAGGCCAGGGGACTAAGAAAAAACCGGCCAAGTGCGAGTCGGACTCGCGCACGAAGGGTTCCGTACCATTATCGCGAAAAACTGCCAAAAAATCACGTTTGTTGTATGGGAGCCCTACTTAAATATTTATTTTATTCTGTCTTTAGTATTTGTTGTTATAGCGAGTCCGACTGCGAGTCGGACTCCGACGGGTTCCATTTTATTCTGTTTTTAGTATTTTATGTTATAGCGGCAACAGAAATACATCATCTGCGAAAATTTCAACTGTCTAGCTATCACGGTTCATGAGATACAGCCTGGTGACAGACGGACGGACATACAGACAGACAGACGGATCGGGGAGTCTCAGTAATAGGGTCCCGTTTTTACCCTTTGGGTACGGAACCCTAAAAATGGTTCAAATAAATATCACTAGATGGCCCGATATTATAAAATGTAAATTTTACACACAATTCAATCACAAATCGATGCATTTGTTATTGAATTGTGTGTAAAATTTATATTTTCTAGAATAAGTCATAAAAATTGGTTTTTCTTTTTTAATAAACTCTCCTATGCACAAAATTATGGAATATTGGACTCTTAATTCACATTTCAAAGATTATTTAAACGGAACATTTAAATTTGATTCCAATAGATGGCGCGGTTTCAAATTTCTGAGACATGCCACTCGATTTTTAAATTTGTACTGTAACACAAGGGCAATGGAGAAGTCTATGCTCGGAGTTTTCTTGCGTGATTGGATCAGAAATTTAGAGACCCCCAAGAGAATCTGGGTTACCACCATAGCCCGAAGAATAGCCAAACTTAAGTGGCAGTGGGCAGGGAACATTGCTCGCAGAACGGATGGCCGATGGGACAGAAAAGTTCTGGAGTGGCGACCGCGAACCGAAAGACGTTGCGTTGGAAGGCCTCCCACTAGGTGGACCGATAACCTGGTGAAGGTTGGGAGGATCTGCTGGATACGAGACGCACGGGACCTATCAATGTGGCGACTCTTGGTGGAGGCCTATGCCCAGCAGTGAACACCTTTCGGCTGATATGATGATGATGACGATTGTTACACATTCTGTTACAATGAAACTGTAAAAACGTGCAAAAAACAAATACTTTAAAACAAATCGTCACTGTATTAAAAAAAAATGCCACGAACCTAATAAACCCTTTTACTTGCAAGTCGTTGCTAACACCATCTATAGCCGTGGAACGGAACCGAACGTGATAATGTAGTTTTAGTAAATAGTCCGTGTAGTCCGTCGAGAAACACTATTTACGTCGACACAGTTTTTTTGTATGGCAAGAGGCATCTGTATGCTAGTATTCAATTATCTGTGCTTAGGGCTTCAAATCACCTAAAAACTTATATCACATCGAGGCCTCTGAAACCATACACAAAAATTACCGACAAGAAATTTCTAAACAAAAACTAACCAGTCTTCAGCTTCAACAAAATTTCGTAATCAACTCACATGAATGGCCGATATTGGCGTTGTTAGACCATAAAACTTATCAAATTCACCGACGCACGCGTGCCAATGTAGTGTGTAACGGGCTTACGGCATTTACGGCCTTTTACGGCGAAGAGAAACAGCCTTCGCATGTCGGTAATGATCGTGCAGAACATGATATGTGGCACATAACTCACTAGGTTTCTGGAAACAAATGATCAACGCGTAACAAATTAGGAGCAAATTAAGGTTCGCGAATTAAGTGATGTGGTTAGCTGCTGCTGTTGATAATAATTTAATTCAACGACACATTCACAGCCACCGACATAAAATGTAATAAAATAATAATGTAATAGTAAATCTAACTAAATAACGCAAATCCCTCCATCTGTATGAAAACCAAGCGTGCCACTTTTTCACACACAATTTAGGAATAAATTTCCTTACCGATGAAAGAAAATATTTCCATTACCTCGGCCAACCTTTTCTGTACAGTTTTTTACAGCGCACATCACATCATCAGCCTATTAACGTTCCCACTGCTGGGACGTAGGCCTCCTCTCTGTGAGAGGGTATGGGCCGTAATCCACCACGCGGGCCCAGTGCGGGTTGGTGGATGTCACATGTCTTCGAATATTTGGTTCTAGGCCATGCCGGTTTCCTCACGATGTTTTCCTTCGCCGTTTTGAGAGCAGTGGTGATGAAATAATTTACACAAAGTAAAGCGTCTACCTGGGCTCGAACCTACAACTTGTAAGTCGCGGCCGATACCACTGGGCCACCCCTGCTCCCTTTTACAGTTCAATATGCCATAATTAGGCATTTTGCTAGATTTCGGTGGATGTCCGGTGCTGATAATGCTAAAAAACAGGTCAAAGTATGATCATTGCTCGTACTTTTACTTCATTTTTAGGGTTCCGTACCCAAAGGGTAAAAACGGGATCCTATTACTAAGACGCCGCGATCCGTCTGTCTGTCTGTCTGTCACCAGGCTGTATCTCATGAACCGTGATAACTAGACAGTTGAAATTTTGATGACAGATTAAGACAGATGATGTATTTCTGTTGCCGCTATAACAACAAATACTAAAAACAGAATAAAATTAATATTTAAGTGGGGCTATACAACAAACGTGATTTGTTTGCCGTTTTTTGCGATAATGGTACGGAACCCTCCGTCCAAGTCCGACTCGCACTTGGCCGGTTTTTTTTTTTGACACGCGAAGTACCTACATACAATCGCGTAATCTAGTTAGATTTTTGTCTGTGGTCATAGCAGTTAAGGTCTGTTTAAAATATTTTTTTCATAAACTGGGTAAATGTGTGGGTAGGTGTGTGTCACTCGTTTAACTTAGCTTAGCTTACGAATGATTTGCACATTAATTTTTAATATTTTAAAAAATCTGGTTTTAAAAGGCCAGGAAAATTTAACATTGATTTAAGAAATTTTATTTGAATGTCGGTCGTGTCTAAAGCATCTTAAATGTTAATTAAAACAAGGAAAATCAAGTAGCAAGTATAATACTTAAGGCGACAACAAATTCCAGCGACCTTGAGCGAGTTAAACGGACACGTGTTTCATAAAAACAACACAGGTAAATTATAATTTGTCTTTAAAATAAAAAAGGCGTATACTTAGCCATAGATAATTAAATTGTCTTTAAGATGGTGAAAGTTTCATAAAAATACACCCGATGATTTCGGTGTGACTGTCGTTTTCTTTGCTCGATTAAGATTTTAACAAATTGTTATTTTACAAATATAATTATAAATAATAATAGAATAGAATAGAATATACTTTATTGTACACCATAAATTATACACATTTTCAAGAAAAACTTATTTCTACTGGTAAAAATAACATGAATGTTTGACATTTGTGTGCATGGGTGGGTTTAATTTTGACTTAAAAATTTAATTTAATTCATAGTAATAATTTAATTCCATAAAACGGGGCGAAAGTGCCTACTTCGAAGGCACAAAATTTCAAAGGCGTCGTTAATTAAGTATTGATTATAGTATAAAAAAAAATATTTTCAAAAATTTATGCTAGTCGTTTAGATGTGATAAAGTCTCATATTTACCCCTTAACATAATGACGTCGAGAGTCCACCATTTTGCTTTTTTTATGACGTCATTATTAAGATGTCGTCATTGACTTGGCATAGGTCAAAGCCAATCTAATAACACTCAACATTTTAAAATCTTAACAGTAAGCCTGTAGAAATTAAGTTCCACACATTCTCACGAAAATTAAAAAAAAATCTAATGAATAAGATTCATCTCGGTTGTTTAAAAAAAAACATAGTTCGAGTCGTTATTATTCAGAGGCGGCTTAATTAACTCTGACACCAGAGGTGGCCCCATCTTCTCACTTATTTATCAAGATGATTGACCGACCTTACAAATAGAGTATTTAAGAAATACCAAGAGAATTTTTTGAGGCGTTAACTGACACGTGATTAATAAATGTTCAAACAGTAATCTGTTCGATAAAAATCGCACAATTCGATTTCTCATCATTCATCATTATATCGATTAGCGATGTCCATCGGTAAACATACGATAAAGAAAGCAATGTTTTAACAATCACGCCCATAGTAACTTATTTTAACCGTCGTAGGCGCCTACGCGTGCCACGCTGCTACGCCGTAGCACCTCTACGAAATATGGCTACGGTGTCCCTTACCTGTTATTTATTCTGTGCTCTTACCCATCAAAGAATATATATCGAGCTAGAAAGGAAGAGACTGTCAAGATGAGGGAAGAACATTAGTTAATGATATATAACAAAAAAAGTAAAAATATTATATAAATATATAAAATAAATATTTAAGTGGGGCTACCATACAACAAACGTGTTTTTTTTTCCGTTTTTTGCGATAATGATACGGCAACCTTCGTGCACGAGTCCGAACCGCACTTGGCCGGTTTTATACTACATAATTTATCTGTTAACAGACACCCTTCGATCAACAATCTATCGAACACTTAATTATGACACGATATCTTGCGGAAAACCCCGATTCAAACAGTAAAACGCCTATAACTTTCGAACGGCAAAACCGATTTTCATCAAACATAGCTAAGAACACGCGATAATGTCACCTTTCAAACAAACTAAATCAAAATCGATTCATCCGTTTAGGAGCTATGATGCCACAGACTAATACACAAACACACTTCAAATTTATTACACCCCATTTTTTCCGTCGGCGAATAAAAACAAAATGATAACAAAGACACGATATGCATACAGTTGTGTGTCTCACGGCTACGTCACACTCACAAAAATCAGGATAACAACAGCAATTTAATAAGTTCCTCACCGTCACAATAATCACTAATGGTTCTTTTCCACAAAACAAAAGTAACAACAGCTTTCAATCTTTACGACTGCCTATAAACTACATTCAGAGCGTTGATTTATTACTATTCCCTGGGCAATAGTGTTTTGTGTCGCCTTTTTCTCTAACACAACGGGCAATATGCCCGAGAGATTTTATCTGGACTAAACTCCAAGTTGGTTTTCTATTGAAACGTCGATATCTGTCGGGGTTTCGCATAAATTACTCAACAGGTAAGCTGGGAGGCTCTGTGAAGTGGTTGAAGGGCTTTTGAGATTGTTTTAGTGAATCTCTAAGTGAAATCGGGTTTGGGTTTTGAAGTGAAAAGTCATTATAAACTGTATATGAAGAGTTACTTCAATACTTGTCTAGTCCACCCGTCATAGAAACTCCTAGTGTGGGTCAAAGCTTTCTTTTCAAAAAATATAAGAAAGAAGATTCTTGAGTAGAGTTTGGCTTATTTTGTCTGCGTAACCGCTGTGTACACTAGCTTCTGCCATCGGCTTCACCCGCGTGACAGAAAAAGGGAACATATTCCTGGGATAAAAGTATTCTATTTGCTATTCCTGTCTATAATCTATCTCTGTGTCAAATTTCATCCAGATCCGATCAGCTGTTCCGGCGTGAGGGATTAAGAAAAATACACACATCCATTTAAACTTTCGCACATTATACCGGGATGAAAACTATGCCTATGTACTTACGAAAGAGAGCATTTAAGAAATACCACGAGACTTCTATGTGCTATTCTACACTATAATCTCTCAATGTGCCAAATTTCATCCAGATCCGTTCAGCTGTTTTAGCGTGATTGAGTAACAAATATACTTTGGACGTATGTGTATCCATCCAAACTTTTGCATTTATAAAATTAGTAAGATGGTATATTTATGATGGTTGAGCTGCTTGATGTCGATCCATGCGTCATGTTCGTGAACGGGCGCCATCAGTTGGGATCGTTATATCGTTCGTACATATATGTATTTTTTTCAACAAGAATGATGTAACTTGTAATTAAAACTGATGGAATAGAGTGTCCGTGGAGTTTCTTGCAAATTATTTTCCATTGAGACCTACAGACGCGAATTTGCTACTAGAGTCAACTTTTTTTTTTGTTTTTGTTTGACAATTCAAATTCATCCTCTAAGGTTTTATTTGAAATAAACTATTTGATTTAGATTTTAATTCCACAGGAACCGTGATTTTTTATGAATAAAAAAATAGTATACGTCACTCAACGATAGTTTATCTGTATATCACTGAGAGTTTTTGTAACTGGAGCAGTACTTCAAAAAATTACCTCGTTCCATAAAAACAAACAATTATGTCTTTTTAATGTTAGTTAGATAAATCTCTGAACAGTGCATAAATATCTCTCATTTTTACAAGCTTATATTTAACTTGCAATGTAGTGTCAAATTTTGCAACTGAAAAGCAGTTATCCTCCACCGATTAAGATGAAGTTTTGCATACACGTTTAGTTTGGATGACAATGCATGGAAAGCTAAGTGACCATTCTAAAGCCAATATGGCGGACTAGTTATTTTTTGTGCACTGCCATGATATAGGTATCTAATGAAAGGGTTTGCTGAGACGATAAGATTGTTTTAAAAAAAAAAAAAAAAGTTTTTTTGTTTAATTTGTCTATCGTTTTGTTGACATTGTTCACAACGATGTGACTGTCACATAGGTGGATACATGGGTCTTATTTATAAAAATCTCCACGGTGTTTAGCAACTGCTTAGCAGATTCTTAATTCAAATTCACTATAGTAAACATTAAAACAGAATATGATAAACTTATTGTAAACCAGAAATAGTTTTCATTTATAAATAAAGGTGGAAATGTGTGTAACATACAAAATCCTCGCAACACGCTTGTCAAATTATGACAGACATATTATATTCAAATACGACGTGATCATATTTTGAGAGCATGCATCAAATGTCACCGACATTGTTCTCGTAGCGAGGTTCATGTTATCATTTTATGTTACACGTTATTGTTGGAAATATGCGTTTTGAAAGAGTCTGTGTAAAAAACAATTGAGTTGTTTTTGGTGTATGATTTTGCTTTTTTTGACGTTGCATTTTATCAGCTACATCGGTGTCATGTGTATCGGTAGAAAAAAAATTGTATATGACAAGGTAATGTTAGGTAAGAAAAGGTTTTCTGTCATAGGTATCGGCAACGAAAACTATCTTGTTAAATCTCATGTTTACGAAATTAATAGATTATTATAAATGACAAAAAGACTTGGGATTGAGCTGCTCCAATTAAAAATTAATTTTGTTTTTTTTATATTTTCCACAAAGTTTTGCTGGCCGCTCTAACAGGCCGGCAATGTTTTGCCGGCCGCTATTTTGACGTTTCAACGTTTTAAAAATCAAATCCAAAAAGATTTTATTTAAAACACAGCTGTTTGTATATATAGAGATAGGTACAATAAGATTTTATTTCATATTAGGCTGTATAGTTCCAACTACCATTGCTCAAAAAAAAAACAAAGAAGTAACAAAAGCGCGGTTCAGCGAAAATTTTGTTTTTATTTAGTGCCTTTTTTCTAAAAATGAGCTCTCAAAGCGAACATCTGCTCAAGAACCTGAAGAAAAAAATTATGAAATAAATGAAGTAATAAATGAAGAAATAATACAGCAGTCAAACACCACATTAGAATTATCGCAAACTATTAGTAATATCAAACCGGGCAAGTCGGTGTTGAATTTTAGTAACTTTACTTTTCATAATTGTTATTTTAATTAAAATTCTAGTTAATTAATATATTTTTTATTTAAATTACTTGCTGGTTTTATTTAGATTAGGTACTTGCATTTTTGAGTAAAGCACTATACAAACCTTGGTCCACAATGACTGCTTCGCTGGTCACGCTATGCGTAGCTAGCCTAGCTACGCTTTAGGCCTTTCAGCTTGGCCATCATTGCAGCCCTTGCTGTCCTCGCTGTAAAGGCCTTGACCTACGGTCTCGGCCTTTATCTCAGCTCATCCATCAAGTGCTGCACGCTGACCGCGCTGTGTCGGCCTGGAGCTGCGCTACGCTGCGCTGTCGGCCATAATCAGCGCGACCAGCAAAGTAGTCATTATAGACCGCGGCAGTAATGTACTATTACTACTTTTTTTTATGAGTCTCACGGCTGAAGGAATTCACGTGAATTTTGGAACACAGAAATAATAAAAAAATGTAGTTCTAAAAACTAAACAAGTGCGAGTCGGACTCGCGCAAGAAGGGTTCCATACCATTATCGCAAAAAACGGTCAAAAAATCACGTTTGTTGTATGGGAGCCCCACTTAAATATTTATTTTATTCTGTTTTTAGTATATGTTGTTATAGCGGCAACAGAAATACATCATCTTTGAAAATTTCAACTGTCTAGCTATCACGGTTCATGAGATATAGCCTGGTGACAGACGGTCAGACAGACAGACAGACAGACAGACGGATCGCGAAGTCTCAGTAATAGGGTCCCGTTTTTACCCTTTGGGTACGGAACCCTAAAAACACGCTTTAATGGTAAATTGAAAAAAAAAGTCGCTAATCCTGAAGATCTTGGTAAGGCTAATAGGACAAACAATTTAAACGCGCACGGTAGAATCAACTTTTATTACTTGTAAATTTACATTTTTGTTTGACATTCAAAATTGCCGCTTATGGCCTAAAATGGCCTAGTTGAATAAATATATTTGACTTTGACTAAATTATTGCATTGTCATCGGTCCTTGATAGGTGTGCAAAGTTTTAAATCAATCCGACGTTTTCAAGGGGGTGAAAATCACGTTCAAAGATTCCGTTACATAGATACATAGATACATACCAAGCTAATAAAAGCGTGTTAAGAAGTATTTATTGACTTAGAAATGTTCATAGTGATAAAATATGCTTAAGATTCCCCCTAGTCGACGGCACGAACTATTTTGTGCGCTGGGTTAAAATGCATGCTATCTCATCCGACAACACTTGCGAAAGAGATAGATGCTGGGATGAGCAGTAAGAAGCTAGTTCGCGTACGAATTAGCACTTTTACAAGTTTGTAGCGAAATGGTTTTGATTAAGGACGAAAACGAGCCCACGAAATTTTATAAACAGACCTTTGGGAGTCTAGATATCATGAAAAAACTACTAAATGTATATTTTCAAAATAAAATTATTTGTTTTGTTGAAATACTAATCTATGCCTGTATAGTGGCCGTTTTTCAATTTTCCTTCTTCTTATGGTATTTATTTCCGCCCAAAGATGCGTTAAAAATAGTGTTGAAATATGGAACTTTCGACGCTCATAACTTTCAAATATTTTTTTTTACTTTGTTGTTTCCATACAGGGCTGGATAATGATAAGACAAATTGATATCCTTTTCTATTTTGAACGTACATCGTCAAACAGTGGAGTAATCGCCAGACTACGTTTGTATGGAAGAATTATCGACTAATCGACTAACCTTAAACTAAAAGCCTTAACGATAGTATTAGTGGCAATTAATCTATGTTATTAGGAAAGACAAAATACGACCTATGTTTTACACAAAACAAACGAAAGAAAAAGGACAGAACTGAAACAGACTATGGATATAATAGAATATTATATATAATGGAATACTTGGTTTTACGCGGGTGAAGCAGCTACAAGAAGCTACATTATTGTAGACTATTGTATTAAACCGACTACGGCGAAGCCAAAAGGAGAGTTATGACTTTAACCGGTTTTTGTATTTATCTCCAATATTTCATAATGTTCTAACACAATATTTTTTAGGGTTCCGTACCCAAAGGGTAAAGTCGGGACCCTATTACTATGACTTCACTGTATGTCTGTCTGTCACCAGGCTGCATCTCATGAACCCTGATAGCTAGAAAGTTGAAATTTTCACAGATGATGAATTTCTGTTGCCGCTATAACATCAAATTCTAAAAAGACTAAAAACAGAATGAAATAAATATTTAAGTCCTCCCATACAACAAACGTAATTTTATTTCGCCGTTTTTGCGATAATGGTACAGAACCCTTCGTGCGCGAGTCCAACTCAGACTTGGCCGGTTTTATTGAATATTTCAAATCGGAAACAGCTGACCGATCTGACACATGTCAAATCACGAATAATAAAAAAAATATTGCTGTCATAATTCTATTCCTTCATTTCACCCAACCAACATTGATTTAACATTAGACCTGTCATAATTATACCCATAACTGAAACTAGCATACATTTCGCAAATTGGTTCAAAATTGCTTGCATATCCCCGCATCCCAGAGTTGAAATCCCATATCCCTAATAACCGTACCGAGCTCTAATTCAAACTGAATTCAGTTAGTTGCCGGCACAAACGTAGATGACAACATAATTAGTGCTTGAATTAGCAACAAGAATCCGTTGCCGTGTTCCCGTAATGGGGATGCCAGACGGCTGGAGTTGGATGTCTGTATTTTACATGTTTAGGTACAACACATTGTTTGTATTAAGCCAAGTCTAGACTTGTGTAATGCATCGTGTGACGAAACGCGAATTCTGTGTGTTGACGGCACTATGAGCGTTGCATGTTGTGCTTGGTTTGAGATGATCGCGGCGGCGAGAACTACTACGCTCGCAGTGTTCGGTTGTTTCGTTGAGTTCGAATGCCGTCCACACTATTCACGTTACATTACACGTTACTTATTAAGACTGCAACAGGTTTAAATTGCTATGACCAAGGCGATAATGATATAACAGAAAAAAAAACTTTATTCTGCTCAGCAAAAAACATTAAATTAAAAATACTTTTTATGCTTATGATGTCGTGATCGTACAGGAGTAAGGATGTGAAACTCGGCGATACCAAAATTGTTAGTTAAAACTTACTATACATAGTAAGTCTACTAGTTACTAGACTTACAAGTCTACTAGACGCAAAAATTGTGGCTATTCCATATTCATCCGACGCAAGAGACGTTACATTACGAAACTTTTTGTTTTCTACAGTTTCTGTTGAAAGACTCATGATGCTGATAATTATGTGATTACTCCTGAGAAAAACTTATATCGTCTCGTTTTCGATAACACCTGACGAAAACTAATTTTATCTTGATTTTAACAACATAATCTTAAGATCTAATCTCACCTGTGGTGCGAGTGGAGCAGCGGCGTGAGGCGCGGCCGGTCACCGCCGTCAACTTAGCAACATGGCGGCGGTGGCCGACGACTGCGGGCCTGCGACTGCGCACCGCGGCACGGCACTAGCACTACACTGCACTCAGGAGCGAATGCGCATTATACACTTGCACACTTATGCTATATCACTTCACTTTTTTGTACCTGGAAAATGAAAAAATTGGTTAGTTTTGAATTGCTTTCTAAGTTGTAACTTCTTGGTAAGTCCATGGTTGAAGTACTCTGAATACTTTTAGGATCAAATTTATTTTTATTTATTTTTTTATTTTTTAAATAAAACGTTGCCCCACACTAGGAATTTCTCCTGTATCGTGGGTGCGTTTACAAACATATAAACTCACATACACAAACACCCAGAGCCGGAACAACTATTTGTAGATCATACAAATATTTGTTCCGTGCGGGAATCGAACCCGCGACACGCAGCGCAGCAGTCAATCGCTCGACCACTGCGCCAACCGTGCGCCCCAGTAAATCAATCGATGCCACCGATTTATGGTAGAATGGATCAGTCGACTTCGATCGAGTGCCATTCAAATGACCAATAACCACACTAATTGACTAATTTTCGATTAATGTCATCGACGATAGATCAATTGGTGTGGTCACCCTAACATCCACCTTTTAGACAAAAATGCATTAAATCCACTTATAAATATACACTTTCTGCGAATGTTCCAACTAAAGCCTTGAACCCTCTAGTACCTAAATATTTTTATTCAATTTCGATGTTCATTCGCTACAGCACTTCGAAAACCAAACGTTTTAATTAAAATGCGTTGCACTATAACGAAACAGGTATGTGTCAGTTTTAATAAAAACAGAAATTATTTTTACAGGAACGTTTGTTGCCCGATACGTTTTAATCTACAGTGGCATCGAGGGTACGAGGGTTTAAGCAGATTCGGATGAGCGATCCTGAAAAAGCGGACGGACCAACCTTAATATTAAAAAAACTCGACGTAAGGACGATGAATATTAATTCTTGAAATAACGAACCTAAAGCAGTAACTCTTGTTCTTCGTTTGGTACCTACATCGGAAAAAGAATTATGAAACACAACACAAATGGAGCTAGGCAGGACAACTGGTAAGGCGCGGTGATTATAGGAGATAAGTTGGTGATCGAGTATCGACCAAAGACTTGACGAAGTGTTGGTCGTTCGACGGTGGAATGGGCAGATGACATTGTTGCCAGCGCGTGTAGAACCTGTATGAGATTGGGCTCGACCAAGTTTGGATGCAAGATACAAGTCCATGATTGGTTACTCGGTGGGTTCCCGCATTGCCGAGGCGAGGGGGCTCAGTAGCCGCGGCGGGAGGGTTGTGACTGCATTGCGGTGCGCCGCTCTCCCTACCTTCCGCGGCCTGGACGGGATCGCCACCATATGAACGCGGACGCGGTGGGTCCACAGGGCAGGTCCCTACCCCCTGTGCTGGTATGCTCCCAGGGGTGGTCACGGCGTGCAATGTTTTCTGGTGCGCCCGTGATGGAGAGGAGGAGGACCCAGAGGAAGCTGCGGTGACGGACAGCCGCGGCAGTTTCGCGGTGGGTGCTAACACGGTCCTCCTATCCGCGGCACAGAAGGACACCGCGGATTTTTAGTGGATTGGAGTCTCAAATAACTGCGCTATCTCCCAGTGGTAGCGCAGAATGCATGAGCATTCCTCAATGATAAAAAAAACTGTACTTAACCATAATGTAACAGAAAACTACTAGCAATTAGGTATTCACCTACACACCAAAACATACACACTTACACCCATCATTGCATACTGTGAGGACTCTGCCTAAAAGTTGATGATGTTTTTATTAAATAATTATGTCAGATCTAGATTAGTCGCCTGAAAGCAGGCATGTTATTGCCTAAATATACTAAAATATATCTGATAAAAGTAAAACCATTGTTTCCTTCTCGCAGCACCTGACTACGTCCTCACAATACACACCTTTAGTTACCTTTTAGTTTGTTTAATGATTGGAACCATTTCATTTGATATTTAAATCTTAGAATCAACCATTTTTGCCGATAGAGACTGTATCCTGCGACATACGGTATCCTAGTGCAGGATCCCATGTTACATCCTAATATTGTAACACTTTTTATTAAATTGATTTTTCTTTATTTTTTAATTATACTCAACAGTGAGCGAAGTTGAGCTACGATCGATAGGTCGTTTTAGTACCTACGCATGAAGAGTTTCAATTAAATTACTTGATAATAAAAAACAATAATGTCGTCTACGTACGTCAATAAAAGTCTATTTACAGTAAAAAAACATAACTCTCAATATGACAGTCATAAATGGTTCGTAAAGGTAACAGACTGTGGGTACATAGGGACGGACGGTACTTGCTATAAAGGGTGGTACTATTAACTCCGAACTTGTAGTAACCGGCCACATTGAAACTTTCACAGACAAGTTGGGCGCACGGTTGGCGCAGTGATTGAGCAATTGACTACTGCGCTGCGTGTCGCGAGTTCGATTCCCTCACGGAACAAATATTTGTATGACCTACAGATAGTTATTCCGGCTCTGGGTGTTGTGTATGTGAGTTTATATGTTTGTAAACGCACCCAAGATACAGGAAGAAATTCCTAGTGTGGGGCAACGTTTTAAAAAAAATAAAAAAAATATCTTGCCAAGGGGTACCGTGTTATCCAGTAACTGGGTTGTGGAGGTCAGATAGGCAGTCGCTCCATGTAAAACACTGGTACTTAGCTGAATCCGGTAAGACTGGAAGCCGACCCCAAAACAGTTGGGAAAAGGCTGGGCAGATGATGATGATGATATATATATATATAAAAGTACGACTCGACAATGCGACACCGATGTGACAGCCATTTATTCGTAGAAATTGCTTTAGAGATATAATCGCCATGAATAAAATAAAATGTATTTATTTCAGGTAACAAGAACCCGTAAGAAGCACAAAATTACAATTATGAAAAATAATCTTCGCATCGTGCCGAATTGTCGAGTCACTGTTTGTGGGAGCCTTTACGCGATGGAGAACTTATATCAACTTTATTGACTACCTTTACGGTGTTAAAGTAAGATAACAATCGAGTTTGATGACCGTGGTAGGCTTTCAGGGAAAATCAATAGATGCATAAAGTCCAAATGAAATGTTTCACCATGAAGGTATAAGGCGAGCCATCGCGTGGGTAGTTAGTACCTATTAGTGATTTAACAGCTTTATTTACTGTGGAATTTTATTGATCGATTAAATGTTACTTTTATTCATTACAAAGAATCTTTATTACGATAGTAATTACAGCTAATATATTAAAACTAACTCGCAAAATGATTCACTTTAAACAACGTATTTTTTTAGGGTTCCGTACCCAAAGGGTAAAAACGGGACCCTATTACTGAGACTTCACGATCCGTCTGTCTGTCTGTCTGTCCGTCTGTCACCAGGCTGTATCTCATGAACCGTGATAGCTAGACAGTTGAAATTATCACAGATGATGTATTTCTATTGCCGCTATAACAACAAATACTAAAAACAGATTAAAATTAATATTTAAGGGGGGCTCCCATACAACAAACGTGATTTTTTGCCGTTTTTTGCTCGATATTAATAACGGCAACAAGTAGACGTTTGAAATATTCACAGAATATTTAGTTGTATATTCACTTCAAGAAATAATAATTATTAAATTCAAATAAAATAAATTAAGGGGGACTCCCATACAACAAACGTGATTTTTTTGACGTTTTATGCGATAATGGTGCGGAACCCTTCGTGCGCGAGTCCGACTCGCACTTGGCCAGTTTTTGGTTACTCTAAAATAAGAAGACAAAGACATTTTATTTCTACTAGGCCACCAAGCGGCACTTTTGAATGTCACAATAAAAATTTACATGGAATAAAAAATTATTCTACCGTGCATTCGGAAAGTAGCTTGTTATGGGGAAGAATGCACAAGAAACTCCATACTTAGTCTTTTTAAAAATAAGTTTTTTACAATATTTAGGTACATAAGTAAATACATTAATAACAATGCACCCAGAATAGCACTACACATTATACTACGTAAAGGGACAATAAGTATTAAAAGTACTCACACATGTACTGTGCAGTTATATAATAGGTACTAGAAAAACATTAACATCCGAAGCAGTTAAGTTATGACCAATCCCAACTGACGGCGTCCGTTCACGAACATGACGCATGAATCGGCACCACCCAGCTCAACCATCATGAAGGGAACCAAATGATCCAACACACGCGCCACCATCAGAGAGACATTTGAGAGAGCATGACACACTCAACTGCCAGGGCACACACAAGTCAACGAACGACACATAGGTACAGCAAATGGTAGATTTACAGTTGGGTACATAGTAGTCACACACGTGCTGAGCAGTTATATAATACTAAAATAAATTGAGTTTGAATAAAGAATGGCTTTTCTGTTTAGCAATAAAGTGAATTTGGTGAGTCGTGCAAGCTAGCGTAAATATTTAAGAAATGAATTTTCAAAAGTTTCTATCTATGTTTCAACGTTTCTTCTTCAATTAATTTTAGATAGCATGCCACAAGAAATACACGCTACGTTCGTAATAAAATTAAAGTTGAAAACATAAACTGAAACTTTACTGATCTCGGCCGAATCAGTCGATAATACAATCATTGTACAAAAATGTTTGCACGGCACTCGTAAAACCGATTTACAGTTGAAAACTATGTAAGAACACTCGGTTGGCGGGCTGCCAATAGGATCAGCTGGTGGATGATTACAAATCACCAAGGTCCAACAGGTCATTGCGTATTTCCGATTCTACACCTTACATTTTTTGCGGACAACATTGTTAAATAGATACTTTCTGTGTTTATCCCGCTTAGTGGATTACAGCCCACTATCTGTTACATTGAAAATTCTGTGACCCCGCAGTCGGTTCCACCTATTCGATCATTATCATCATCTTAACAGCCGAAAGACGTCAACAGCTTGACATAGGGCTCCCCTAATATATATATATAATATGTGCCTGTAAAAAACTGCGCCAATGAATTTACTTTTCCATTTTGCCAAAAAAAATATAAACACGTCCCAGAAATTAAGGTTACACTAGTCGAAAATTCTTCCATACAAACGTAGTCTAGGGATTATTCCACTGTTTGACGATGTACGTTCAAATTAAAAACTTATTTCAATTTGTCTCATCATTATCTAGCCCTGGATGGAAGCAAAACATTAAAAAGATTTTTTTTTAGTTATAAGCGTAGAATGTTCCATATTTCAACACAAATTTTAACGCATCTTTGGGCGGAAATAAATACCATAAGAAGAAGGAAAATTTTAAAACGGCCTCCATACAGGGATAGATTAGTAGTTCAACAATGCAAATAATTGTATTTTGAAAATATACATTTAGTCGTTTTTTCATGATATCTAGACTCCCAAAGGTCTGCTTATAAAATTTCGCGCGCTCGTTTTCGTCCTAAATCATCATCCATTTTGCTACAAACTTGCAAAAGTGCTTATTCGTACGCGAACTAGCTTACTGCTCATGACAGCATCTATCTCTATCGCACGTGTTGTCTGATGAGATAGTATGCATTTTAACCCCGCGCGCAAAATAGTTCGTGTCGTCCACTAGTGTACCCTTAAGCATAACATTCGCTGTGAGAACAAAGTTCATTAGTATTAAACAACTTGCAGTTTCTATTAAAGACAGACAAACGTTAATTAATACGCAGCCCATATTTTCCCACTGCTTTGATGTGAGAGGTAATTCACCTCGTAATACTGTATATATTAAAGCTCAAATCTACAAAATTATATAAATCTGATAAAACAACTAAGTTCAGTTCAAAAATACGCTAAACGAGTTTCGTCCGATCCGGTCGAAACAGGAATTTCATTATTATTAATATTTTTGAGTGGTGTTTCGGACGAATCCTTTTTTAGAGGCAAAGTAACGTCAGAAACATAAAATCAGTAGTGTTTAATAACATGATAAAAATATAATTACCTCCTTTGCTTTTTTAGTTAGATGCTGAAGATTAGAAGCATTTATATCCAAACTACCAGGAGGGCTGAATCATGAAGAAGTCTTAATATTTACTACTCAGCGGCCGAAACGCCTACTAAGCGAAAATTATTTTGTTCCAATTCGATTCTCGGAAAACAAAACAGTACGCACGGATATTAATCCGTACATATATCCATTAGAATATATGTACGCATGTATATACCTACGATACGTAGCTACATATCGCACTTTGATTTCGCGTAAAAGCTTTTACCGTTGACTCCTGTTTTAATTTTGAAGGAAAATTCGTATGCTGATTTTTTATGACATTCGAGAAGGTACAACTTTATTCATGAACCTACAAGTAGACAGGTACTGTAAATAAAACTTATTGTAGCATATAGGCTGGCAGGAATACTTCTGGCTGCTTTTGAAGTGTCATCACTGACCTCTATCATACAAATTAGAGGTCAGTGAGTGTCATGCTAATTTAAAACAATAGTTTTTAAAAAGAGAATAGTTTTGTCGGCTGCTCCCACTACGGAATAAAATTCTATCGATGCGTAAATACGCTTTACAATGCATGTCCTCGAAAACAGCGTTTTCCAAGCAGCCACACTGTGCGGAAAGTGTCACTTTTTTTACTAGTACTTTTTTAATTTTAACTCCAACGTCAGCCCGCCGCATAGAGTTTTTATTATTTGAGAAAAGTTTTAAAAATTAGTTAAGTACAGATTATCATTCATATAAAAGGTAAAACAAAACTAATACTTAATTTAAGGCGTTTTTAATTACTCTAGATTTAGATTTTGATCAATTAATAAATTTTAAATATTCATTAAATATGTTTGGTAGAATGAATATTTTGCTCGTGCCTTTTTGCGTTACGATGTGACAGCTATTTACACATGCGCAGTAGATATGCCCGAGGAACTATGAACTATTAGTTAATCTGTGGATATGCTGAGCGCCCTTGAATAAGCACCATTTTATTAATTTCTTGTTTGGTTCAGATATTTTTTTTTATTTTCTCGCACAATGCATAGTTAAATGTTGTATGATACACGTGCGAAAGATGATTTCCGACTCGTGTCGATTTATCCAGTCACTCGCTTCGCTCGCTCGTGAATAAAAATACAACTCATCGGAAATCACCTACTTTCCGCACTTGTAGCATAAATAACTATATCATTATACGATTTTACGAACTAAATAATAAAATGATGTTACATGCAAAATGTATTGAAGTTTAGTAAAACAGTCACATTGATTTTTGTTCGAAACGTTCCGAGAAATTACGTAAAATTGAGCCAGTAATAAACCTGGCTTTTACCTGAATTATGGTACATGAAAAGGGCGTTTTTGACTGTCGATACTTAAGTAGTTAAGTGCTCTGCACTAGTAACTGTACTGACGGCCTAATCGTTAAAATGAATTATGTCACCTTTAGCACTTGCCAGCGATACGATAAAAAGACACACGATTCCTAGTATATAGTGAGGCATTTTTAATTTACTAACAGTACCTAAATTTATTAATTTAAAATTAATTAGCCACACCCCTATCTTCAGTACCACTTAGAAATTACTAAATGAATAATTATTTCTAGGACTTATTGAAGTACAAATAAACTTACTAAGTTTAGCACAAAAAGTGTTCAAAACTTTGATCTGTTTCTCTCAGTCGTTTGTAGATTTTAAAGAAACAATGGTATATTAAGGTTACACTAGTCGACGGTACGAACTATTTTGTGCGCGGGGTTAAAATGTCTGCTATCTCATCCGACAACTCGTGCGAAAGAGATAGATGCTGTGATGAGCAGTAAGAAGCTAGTTCGCGTACGAATTAGCACTTTTGCAAGTTTGTAGCGAAATGGATGATGATTTAGGACGAAAACAAGCGCGCGAAATTTTATAAGCAGACCTTTGGGAGTCTAGATATCATGAAAAACGACTAAATGTATACTTTCAAAATAAAATTATTTGTATTGTTGAACTACTAATCTATCCCTGTATGGTGGCCGTTTTGCAATTTCCCTTCTTCTTATGGTATTTATTGCCGCCCAAAGATGCTTTAAAATTAGTGTTGAAATATGGAACTTTCGACGCTCTTAACTTACAAATATTTTTTGTTTTGACCTTTTTGTTGCCATACAGGGCTAGATAATGATGAGAAAAATTTATATAATTTTTTTATTTTGAACGTACATCGTCAGATAGTGGATTTATCCCTAGACTACGTTTGTATGGAAGAATTATCGACTAGTGTAACCTTAAATATGTTTTCATGCTTTGTAAGGGCATACCATAAAACCATATTTAATATACCATTGGCAGACCTAAGGACCTTATTCTTAGTAATGTCCAGTCACTCGACTCCACCAAATATTAACAAATTGACAATTATTACTTGTTAGGGTGACTGAATCGATTAGAGGTTCTTCAAACTGATTAGGAATATCGTAAGGTAAATAATAGTAGATTATTAACCAAGGGGATAAAGCAGTGTCTTCTGTCGCGGGTGACGATTTAAATCGCGAGCGTAACGAAGGACTCGAGGTTTACTCCCGAGCGTAGCGAGGGTGTTATACACTCAAGTCACGAGCGAAGCGAGGGATTTAAGACGAGTCCTGAGTGTAGTGAGGGATTTAAGTTCACCCAAGACTAAGACAGCTTTATCACCGAGGAAAATACTATACTTTTCGTACCATTTGCGAAAAAATTAACACAATAATAATATGAGATAAGCATTTATTAAAAATAATGACAATTAAAAGTAAAAGTTAACATTCGAAATTTTGGTCCAATTAGTGATGGAGAGAGTTACATTTTTGTTTGGTACATAAACGCGGCAAATTCCTAGACTAATATTTTTTGTCGGAAAAGCAAAGGCATCAAGCTCATACGGCCTCGTCGGTTTTCGTAATTTTATTTAATAATCATAACTGCTTAGTAAATGCGTATTCCTTTTTCAAAAAGATTTATAATGCTTTATAAACAAACTCAATGGTGTAAACACAGATGTAGTTCAGTATAAATTTCGGTAAGTATTCCAAATTCAAATCACATTCTCCCCCTAGAGGATAAATGAAATTCAGTACAATTTTCTTTTCCTGTTTTTAACAGATTAAAAATGACTATTGTTATGTACACTTTTTGTGCCATAGAATGTCACTTTTTTGAGCAAGTGGTACGAAAAAGTATATTATAGAACCTCCATAAAGTTATAAATATAATATTAATTATAATGACGTTACTCGTCCTAGCGAAATGCGAACTAACAACGTACGAAATATTATCGTACATAATGACAGCACATCACTAAATCAATAGACTAGGAGCCAGATAACACAATTGAAAAAAATATGTAAAAATAGACTTTACAGAAATCAACGTTATAATAGCAATGTTGGGACTAATAAAACTTTTTCATGATTTCGCAACAAAATACAGTTTATTTTAATACCTGTGAATTTATATTTTAATGGTCAATATGCTTACGATTGTTTTAACAAATATTACTATAAAAAACTAGCCAAGTGCGAGTCGGCTTCGCGCACGAAGGTTTCCGTACAAGTTTTGAATTATTCGTTCTCGCACGCTAGTAAGGTTTTTATTAGTTACAGCTTTAGTAATATCGGTTATTTTGATATCGATATCGATATGATATGATATCTAAGACATATCCGATATAAGTTACGTTTTGATTTATCGGACCCATCCCTAAAAAAAAAACAAACTGTCAAAGTCGAGCGACAAAATTTCGCAGTCTAAGCATACAAAATATAAAACTAATAGTGAAAGTAAAATGAAGCTAACTACTTCCCCAATATAATTATTTGGTTTTTGAACACAAGTTATCTTAAAAACAGTAAAAAATAGTTCGGTAACCACATATAGTAGTAGACGCCATGTTGTTATGTTTTTGTTTACACTGAGCCGTCAAGCGCCATCTGGCGGGAGCAATTGGCAGTAATGTTACACGTAAATGCTCTAGTCTATACCCACCTTAAGTTTCCCCGGCGAAATGCTTACAGAATAACACTGCAAGTGTCCCTCATGATGATTTTCGTCTGTCACAAAAGGTTTTCCTGTTTTAAAGCTTAGCTTATATAGCTTATATAAGTTGTAGAAATAAAAGATCCTTTTTTTTTTTTACCTCTTCTGCTTAGTGTCAGAGACAAGTATGTCGACAACGCCACTTAGAAAGTAATTTTCAGATGATCGCGCAATCGATTCGAATTAATTAACGTGAAAGATTGAAATTAATTCAGAAGGTTTGGAATACTTTCCGAAGTTCGTTGGAATTGAGTGTAATAATATTTTTGTTCTTCAACTTGCGGCTAAATTTACTCAAAACTGTTTATACGAAATTTATTGTAGGAAACATATCTTTGAAGAAGTTAGAAAGTCGAATAATTTGTTTGGTTTCAACAAAAACAAAAAGTATTCTGTGATGTTATTACACGTCTTTGAATGAGCGATGATTTATTTCCTTTTTCATTATATTAAAAGTTTAAACTAGCACAAAATGAACCTAAAGACCTAGCAAAAAAATAAAAAGAGGGATACATAAGTTTCAAAACTAAACTAATATTAACAAACAAGTTTATTTTTGAGCAGTGGTGGCCCAGTGGTATCGGACGCGACTTAAAAGTTGTAGGTCGTAGGTTCGAGCCCAGGCAGGCGCTTTACTTTGTGTAAATTATTTCATCACCACTGCTCTCAAAACGGTGAAGGAAAACATCGTGAGAAAACCGGCATGTCCAAGAACCAAAAATTCGAAGACATGAGACATCCACCAACCCGCACTGGGTCCGCGTGGTGGATTACGGCCTATTCCCTCTCACAGAGAGGAGGCCTGTGTCCCAGCAGTGGGAACATTAATAGGCTGATGATGTGATGATGTGTTTATTTTTATAACTATACTAATATTATTAATCAAGTTTATTTTTATTATTTTCTTGTCTCGTGATAATCTCTGAAAGTTATACATGTGTCCGGACTTGTATTAATAATACTTTAAGGCATCCTACTTTTTGGGAAGTTGGTTAAAAATCACAACTCTAAGCCAATTAGTTTTAAGTTTATTATTGCATAACACGAACACCTAAGCATGTTTACCTTATAAATTTTGCAGATTTTTAAGAAATGCAATAAATATGTGTGTCGATTAAATGAAAGCCTGATGTGGGGTGTTTTTATCGATAAAATTAACTAAAATTTTACGGCCTTACAGTTGTATCACTACAAGTCCGGGCACATTGTATAAAAACTTAACCGTTTTCAAAAATAAAAACCGGCCAAGTGCGAGTCGGACTCGCGCACGAAGGGTTCCGTACCATTATCGCAAAAAAGGGCATAAAAATCACGTTTGTTGTATGGGGGCCCCGCTTAAATATTTATTCTATTCTGTTTTTAGTATTTGTGGTTATAGCGGCGACAGAAATACATCATCTGTGAAAATTCCAGATGTCTAGCTATCACGGTTCATGAGATACAGCCTGGTGACAGACGGACAGACAGACAGACAGACAGACAGACAGACGGATCGCGAAGTCTTAGTAATAGGGTCCCGTTTTTACCCTTTGGGTACGGAACCCTAAAAAGCAACACTATCGCTAGCTTTTATTTCGGCAAACGGAGAGAAGTCGCGGAGAAAAGCCAGTGTTTTATTAATCTGTGGTTAATTAATAATCAAAAGTTATTTAGTATTATTTCAAACCACGTAGTTTATATTTTCGCAATACATCAATGTCAACTAACATACATTAGAGGTTTCAACATCAATGAAACACGTTGTAATTATAGGTTCTCCTGCAGCCGAATTGCGTAAGTATATTATCCAAAGCAAAAGAATCGATTCTTTCCCAAAACCGACTTTACGTATTGCATATTGATACGTAAAGTCGTTTCTGGGAAGGAATCGATTCTTTTGCTTTGGATAATATACTTACGCAATTCGGCTGCTGAACTGTTTTGAATTTCGCGATTCAAAGTTATAATCTCAATTTGAATGGTGTGCCATAACGGTCATAACGTGACCAGAACCTTGTTTGAAATGTTTTAATAAATCTCGTATCATTTGATTTTAAATTGAACCCTCAAATATAGATTAGCAATGCTTTTTATCTCTCTTTTCAGTAGAAGATAGTGTAAAACCATTAATTGTTCACCACTTAAGAAGAAATCCCAGTAAATTGAAACTTTATTAATGTCCTCAATCCCACGACGCGGATGGGCGAAGGGGTCTATCAGACTCAAACTGACTAAAACCACTTGATACTTTGAATATTTACCCGGAGCGCTAGCGAAAATTGAAACTAACTGTCATGACATATTCACAAATATAAATTGCCGATTTTGGAAGTGTAAGTGAAATTCAACCTTAACGTAATAATGAATTATTGCCTCCACAGTCGTGAAAAAGAAACTCAATAAAGAATCAGGAAATCTAATAAGAAACGATAAAAATTATTCTCATATTGAGAATTTACCTGATACCAGCAATAAGGATAAAATACACGCTTTCTATTTATGGAAGATCTGTTTCCTTATATCCCCTTTTATGAGTTCATCAACCACATTTTAATTTTAACAACTTTAAAAAAAAAAATATTCACATGAATTAATTATCAATTAATACTTGGAAGGATTTGGGGAAGGCATGTGCCCAGCAGAGGGACAGTACAGGTTCATAGAAATAAACCAGCCAAGTGCGAGTCGGACTCGCCCACGAAGGTTTCCACATACAGGAGGGTTCCACCATCATCATCTGCTTAGCCTTTTCCCAACAATATTGGGGTCGGCTTCCAGTCTTACCGGATTCAGCTAAGTACCAGTGTTTTACATGGAGCGACTGCCTATCTGACCTCCACAACCCAGTAACTGGAGAACACGGTACCTCTTGGCAAGACTGGTGTCAGATCTCAAGCTTCTGACTAACCGTAACGACTGTCAAAGATCTTCAAATGACAGCCGGGACCAACGGCTTAACGTGCTTTCCGAGGCACGGAGGAAACTCGGTATGTTGAAATGGTCACCCATCCACGGACCGACCTCGTCAAGCGTTGCTTAACCTTGAAAATCGACCCGTGCGGCTGTTATTATTTAGCCACGAGCGGAGGAGTTGGAGAATGGAGGGTTCCACCATAACGGAGAAAAAGAAACTTTCGTAAATAATCAATGTTATTGTGCTGCAATAAAATTTATCGAAGAAACGTAAAAACAACTCTCGGCTTTTGGTTCCTCTTCTTCTCTTGTTGGCTTGTGGACTTGAGGGATTCCGTAAACAGGCACAACATGAAAACAACCTTTTTTTTCATACGACTTCTAATAATATTAACCTTTGAGTATGCAGACGACAGCACTGTTGCTGAGAGATATGTGTCTAGCGCACGGGCTACCGGGCCTCAAATTCGGTCTCTTCGGGAGGCCATGGTTGAGCGCTTGAACCTGTCTTTGGAGGCAGTCTCCGAATGGGGCAATGCCAATCTAGTCAGTTTCAATGCTGCTAAGACCCAGGCGTGTCTTTTTTCCGCAAAAAAGAGCCAATTCCACCCGGCTCCATCCTTCCGTGGTGTAACCGTGCCGATAACGGACCACCTCGACCTTCTTGGTGTTACGTTGACATCGACCCTCAATTTTGGTCCTTTCATTGAGGCAAAGGCTCAATTGGCTGCAAAAAAGTTGGGGATCCTTGCGAAGGTGAGACGGTACTTCACGCCTGAACAGCTGCTCAAAAAAAGCTAAAGCGCAAGTTCGGTCATGCATGGAGTACTGCTCTCACCTCTGGGACGGATCTGCCAGGTACCAACTAGATGCACTTGAGTCGATTGACAGGCGGGCCAAGAGACTTATCGGCAACGATGCGCTGGTCAACTCAAAGCTCCAGAGCCTTGAACACCGACGACGAGTTGCCAGCCTGTCGGTATTCTATCGGTTACATTTCGGAGAGTGTGCGATGGAACTGCACAATTTGATTCCGTCTAGCCCTTTCCATCATCGGACTACAAGACGTACGACAATGCGCCATCAGTACATGGTGGATATCCCACCCATACGCACAAAGCGTTTTGAAAATACTATCATTGTGCGTACAGCTAATGAGTGGAATTCCCTACCGGCGTCTTTGTTTCCTGATAGCTACAACCTAGGGGTCTTCAAGTCAAGAGTGAATAGGTTACTTCTAGGCAAGCGTGCTTCACCTTCGACCACATCATCACTTAACATCAGGCGAGATAGTGGTCAAACGCGAGCCTATAACAAATAAAAAAAAAAAAAAAAATATATATTCTATGAATAGAACAATTTCTATGAAAACTCGTTGTCGCATTGTTGCCTCATTGTCGCGTCGCACCTGTCTGTGGGACCCTTAAAGCAGACACTCCATAGACAGTGGTGTCTCAACCCATACAAAAAAACCGTGCTGACGTTCTATACTGATTATTTTTTGTACATCAATCGCATTCGGTTCCGTTCCGTTCCTTTCCACGGATATAGATGGTGATCTATCTATCGCCGTGGAACGAACCCGAACGCGATCGATTTACAAAAAAATAATTGGTATAATCAGATGAAAAACGCTAGTTACGTCGGCACGGTTTCTTTGTATGGGATGAGGCATCTGTATGCTAGTATTATATTATCTGTGCCATAGATAACATTTATCACCTGCTTTATTAATGTTCTGTGTCGTCACAGACAGATTTCAGTTACTACTCTAGATAAAGCCTTTATTCGGTCTTTAGGTTCCTATACGGTTGCTGAAAGATCTAAATACCAGGCCCCTCAGAAAGTATTGCGAAAAAAAGTTTTTATATATGGGAGACTGGCCAGTTATAATGTTTTTCGAAAATATGATTATTTATAAGTAAAAATAAGTAAGTTCCAATTTCAAAATTTCCCTCCACATTTTTTGCGAGTTAATTCAAAGTATTGTGTCTCACTGAAATATGGATCTGCGCCGGGAACATTTTAGAGCTATGATTTTATACGATTTCAAGTGTCGCCTGAAACCGGATGAATCGTACGATAGACTTCAAATGGCATTCAGGGATGAAGGCCCTTCCAAGGCAACCGTGTATCGTTGGTATAACGAATTCAAGCGCGGTCGACCAACTTTGGGGGATGACGAAAGAAGCGGTCGCCCTTTGACGGCTGTTACCGAAGAAAACGTGCTAGCAGTGAAAAATTTAATCCAAGACAATAGGCGAATTACATATCAGGAGATTCAACACATATTGAAGATTGGATCGGGAAGCGTTCACGAGATTCTACACAGCCATCTTCGCGTGAGGAGGATAGTATCACGCTGGGTGCCGCACAACCTCACCGATGCTCAGAAGCAGGCCCGGGTGGAATGGTGCCGTGATATGCTTAACAAATTTGAAGCAGGCTCGTCTCGGCGTGTTTACGACATCGTTACAGGTGATGAGTCCTGGATTTATCAATACGACCCAGAAACCAAGCGCCAGTCGACTGTTTGGGTGTTTCAAAATGAGCCAACGCCTACCAAAGTGAAGCGATCTAGAAGCGGGGGTAAGATTTTGATCGCTAGCTTTTTTAATTTGACTGGCCACTTGGTATCAATTCCCTTACGGGATCAAAGAAGCATTAATGCCGAATGGTATACTACCAAATGTTTGCCAGAAGTTTTCTCTGTTATAAGCAACAAGCGACCAAACACAGGGCTCCGCGGGCTACTGCTCCACCACGACAATGCACCTGCGCACACCGCACTCAAAACGAGGGACTTCCTGGACAGCACGCCAGTCAAACTCCTGGGTCACCCTCCTTACAGCCCTGATCTAGCACCGTGTGACTTCTTTTTATTCCCAAAAATAAAAAATCAGCTCAAAGGGATACAATTTTCGTCGCCGGAAGATGCGCTGGCTGCGTTCGAGCAGGCTGTAAACGAGGTGTCTGCGGCGGACTGGAAAAAGTGTTTTGAAAACTGGTTTAGGCGCATGAATCTTTGTATAGAGGCTGGTGGAAAGTACTTTGCTCTTCCTTCTGGACCGCAATAGTGTGTGGACGTGAATTCTGTGTGCGTAAATCTTTTAAAATATTAAATAAATTATTTAAATAAGTCAGAAACTATTATTTTAAATCTACAAAAATCGACTCAAGTACCAGGAGCGCATAGCCATCGCAGAGGTGACTCACCATCTTCGGCCGCGCGGTAAGCTCCACCCCTCATTACTTAGACCCGCCCATCACCGAAGCGAGATCTCTAAAACGCCTGCAAAAACATTGCTAGCAAATTGGATTGAACGCAGCATAATAAACACAAGTTGAAGAGATGTTGCGATCATCACCCAATAAGGCTGTCTCTGATTCTGATTTGTCAAAAACTCAGTCATCATCACAGCCTGCCTATGTGACCGCAAGGCCCAAGCGTAAACACGATGACGTAACTATCACCAAAGAAGATTTTTTTGCCTTCAAAAACGAAATTAAGCAAATGTTAAGTTCTTGGAACACTGAGCAAGACCACAAGTTTGTAAAAATGGAGAAGTCACTAACGCAATTACAAAAAACAACATCTGATTTTGAAAAATCCCTACAATTCATCTCTCAACAGTATGAAGATATGCAGAAAAAGATACTGAACTTAGAAAAGCAGTGCAAAGATAACTATTTATACATATCATCACTGGAAGAGAAGGTGGAAGACCTACAATACAACATTAAGAAAAATAATGTGGAAATTAGGAACCTGCCATCTAAAGAAAACGAAACCACTGCTGACTTGATCCAGATAGTGAATAACTTGTCAACCGCCCTTAACTTTGGCCTCCAATCAAGTAACATACGCCACATATACCGCGGCCCTGGCAAGAAAGGAGCAAATAGACCAATTATTATGGAACTCAACACTATCGCAACCAAAGAAGAGATTCTCAACTCTGTCAGACGTCACAACAACTCGAATCCAACTCAAAAACTGAACACCTCCCACTTTGGATTAAGCGGCACCACCAAAGCGGTCTACATAGGAGAGGACTTAACTAGTAGCACCAGGAAACTTTTCTATTTGGCACGCGAGTTTTGCAAAGAAAAACAATTCAAGTTTTGTTGGATTTCTCACGGAAGAGTACTCATACGAAAAACGGAAGGAAAGTCGGCGACGCTTATTGGAAGTGAAGCTCACATTGAAAAACTGAGACAAGAATGACTAGATTCTACATGGGTGATATCTGTAAGCTCCTGCTACCAACATTTTTGCATGCTACTTGTGTATAATTTTAATGCGAATGTATACAACAATACCTACACTAACATAAAACAATCCACTCGAACTCAACTCATCTACACTTACATTCCAATAGACCACAATCACACTCACTCTTCATACAAACACATCCTAATACTTGCTCATACCAACATTACACTTCAATGTACCACTACCACTCTGCCCTCAGCGACACTGAGCTGGTATTATTTAAACAATAACTATTATTCTTGTGTCTCAGTAATAAGTATCGTACATAAACTATGTACAGATCACGTAATGACGCCTCAATTACAACTCCATTTTAACAATGGATAATATAAATGAAATTATCACCAATATTGATCAGCTCGCAGTCTCTACTACACTAAATTGTAACCCTGAAGAATGCACTAGTTTTGTCACTAACCCTTCCAAGCATTTAAAGATAATTACCCAGAACATTCGATCTATTCATGCGAACTTCGACTGTTTCTTAACCCTCCTTTCTAGAATAAACCTTGACTTTGAAATCCTAGTACTGACTGAGTGCTGGCTGAAACGTAATGATACAATCCCGTCTATCAATAACTATACTTACCATCAAACAAAGAAAATCTTTAATCAGAACGATGGTGTAGTCCTCTATGTTAAAAATATTGAAAATTACACAGTTGAGGAACCTGACTTATTGGACGCCAGTTGTCTAGTGCTAAAAATTGGCACCGATAAGGCAATAATATGCATTTACCGATCACCATCTTTTAGAGACTTAAGTAATTTCCTACAATCTCTTAACTCTCTTTTAACAAGCCTGACATCATATAAAACCATTTCTATTGTTGGAGACATAAACCTCGACATCGCCAGTACTATATCTTCCACCCAAATCTCGGACTATCTCGATCTCATAGCTTCTCATGGCCTGTTACCTGCTCACGCACTTCCCACTCGAGAGAAAGCCTGTCTTGACCACATCATGCTCAAATCTAACCTGTCAGCACTCACCGTAGTAATACACGCATCTGTCACTGACCATAACCCTGTACTGCTGTGTCTCAATCTAAAAAAATATGTCAAACCACGGTCATACACCACTTTCAAGACTAATTACGAAACTCTTGATACTGAGATGAGCACTACAAATTTCCAATCAATTTACCAACTTACCGATGCTAATGAAGCGACAAAAAGTTTAGTCACCATCCTCGGTAGACTCATTAATACTCATACCTCTATAATTAAGCTTCCAAATAATAAACGTCTTCTCAAACCGTGGATGACCGCTGGTATGCTCCGCTGTATGCGTAATAAAGATGCAATGCATAAAAAACTCAAGCTATCTCCAAACAATGTCGTATTAAGTATTACATATAAAAGATACAGAAATTACTGCACAAAAATCTTAAAAAAACTAAAAAGAGACTTTGACAGAAGAGAATTGAGTGAGGCTTCAAAAGACAATAAAAAGATTTGGAAGGTGATAAAGAGAGTAACTAATACTGACAAGCCGAATATACCTAACACCGATTTATTGGCGTCTTCTACTTCACCTCAACTATCGGTTGACATGGTAAACGAATTTTTTGCCAATATAGGCAGGAAACTTGCTGATAACTTTTCATTTCCACCTGGTAGTCATAAAACACCAATAGACACTGCCTCTACTTTTCCGTCTTTACAATCATTCGTCATGTTAGACACCGACGAGGCAGAGGTTGAGGAATTAATGATGTCACTCAAAACAGATTCTGCTGTTGGCTGGGACAATATTCCAACAAAATTTCTAAAGCGCTATTCTCTGATACTAGTCCCCTTACTCACTCATATTTTTAATATTTGTCTTCATACAGGCACTTTCCCCTCGTACTTTAAGAAGGCTATCATACACCCAATCCACAAATCTGGGAACAAAAAGTGTGTAAATAATTATCGTCCTATTGCAGTGTTACCTTCCATTTCCAAAATTCTAGAACGTTTAATTAATAAAAGACTAGTGAAATATCTAGAAGATAAAATGCTTTTTTCTCCCAATCAGTTCGGGTTTAGGCGCAACAAATCTACGAGCGACGCTGTAGCTGACCTAATTGACTATGTTACCAAAAATATTGACAAGAAAAAGAAAGTATTGTCAATATTTCTTGACCTAAAAAAGGCGTTCGATACGGTTTCGATTCCTGACTTATTAATAAAGCTTGAGGAAATTGGAATTCGTGATCAATCACTTAGCATATTCAGAGACTACCTTCAAAACAGAACTCAGTGCGTAAAAATACAAAATTACCTCAGTAAGGAACTGCCAGTGACTTTCGGCGTGCCCCAAGGCAGTGTGATTGGTCCAACCCTATTTCTGATTTACGTAAACCAACTCTGTAATCTGAAATTGGGAGATGGAAAAATTATAGCTTTTGCTGACGACACCGTCCTTACCTTCTCTGGCGAAACTTGGAACGACACTTTCGATACAGCTCAAAAAGGACTAAATAGTGTCCTAAAATGGCTCAATACACACACACTCACAATCAACACCGATAAAACTAAAATTCTTACGTACAGCTTACGAAATGCCACTCAACCTCCAGACTCATATGCCTTGGTAGCGCACTCATGTTTTCTGTCTGGCAATGTGATATGTACTTGCCCTAAATTAGAGCGTTGTCGAGCTATCAAATATCTCGGAGTGACACTTGACGATGGCCTGAGCTTTTCAGTACATATAGATCTACTAACAAAAAGAATCAGAAAGCTGATTTTTGTCTTTAAGACTCTTCGCCACATTGCAGAAACACAAATAATTAGATGTACATATTTTGCTCTTTGTCAATCTCTTTTAACGTACTGTGTTTGCGTTTGGGGAGGTGCCCCCAAAACGGTGCTGTTGAAGCTAGAACGGGCTCAGAGAGCCGTGCTCAAAATTAGTACCTTTCGGTCCATCCTCTTCCCAACTGAAGACCTATACAGGAACTGTGAAGTCCTTACAGTCAGACAATTGTTTGTGCTAAGCACAGTACTAAATCAGCATCAAAAAACGTCCTATAAAAAAATCACCACAAGACGCAAAGACAAGGTATGCCAACACTTCCGTTGTCAATACTCTTTCACACGAAGATTTCCCTGCTTCCAAGGTCCACATCTCTACAACAAACTCAACAAAATATTAAACTTTTACTCACTACCCAAAGTGTCACTTAAAAAGAAACTACATAATTGGCTACTAACTCTTAACTACAACAAAACAGAACAGTTATTGTTGACCCAAAATACCACCAGTTAAAACCTATCCTATCACAATCGCTCATCACCACCATTACCCATATACATAGAAAATAATCACTTTCTCTCTCCTCAAAATACATACAAACACACTCACAAACACACAATCACAAACACACCCACACATACACACACACACGCACTCATACACACTACGCTACTCCACTCATTTCATAATTTTATTATTTCCTTTTGTAAATAATTTATTTGTCTGTCTACCTATTCAAAGCAAACAATACGCTATAATTATAATGAACTAATTGTATGCCTCCAGAATATGTATGTAACTACCCAAATATAATTAAGAAACATCTACTTAAGGGTCGGGCCCAGCATCTTTAACACAAGTTGTCTTGTCAACTTAGTAAGGGTGCTGGTGTCGCCACACTATTGTGCAGTTTGCCTGTTGTCAAGTACTACCATGTGTTTAATATAAAATGTAAACTTGTTATGCAAATAAATTATTATTATTATGTCGTTTATTTATCTTTTTTCTTATTTTATTACATTTTTAAATATTTAAAAAAAGAAAACTTAAAAAACATTTAAAAATATAAAAAATAGTAGCCCACCGGTATCGGGAACAGGGTCCAAGCTACCGGTGGTCAGGGCTCCTGAGAGAGGAACCTCCTAACGATACGCGCCGTGTCCAGGAGTACCGCTTTCTGGATCAAGCCCTTGATCCAGCTGCCCAACGAGAGCCTCCTCAGATGTTCGTCGAGGCTCTTGGCTATTATGCCATTGGCCGTAACGACTATCGGCACAATGATTGCTGTATTCACATCCCACATGTCGACAACCTCGCGAGCCAGATCAAGATACTTGCTTTTCTTATCTCTCTCAGCCTTCACGAGGTTCTCGTCATGGGGGACCGCTATATCAACAATCATTGCGCGATGCTCTAGTCGGTCTATCACCACTATGTCAGGCTTATTGGCAACAATAGTCCTGTCAGTGATGATAGACCGATCCCAATACAACGTGACATTGCCATTCTCGAGAACTGGGTCGGGCTCATACCTATAGTAAGGCACTTCCGATTCCACAAGATTGTATTTAAGAGCAAGTTGCTGATGGATAATCCTGGCTACAAGGTTGTGTCTATGCAAATAGTCTCCGTTAGCTAGACTAGAACAACCGGAGATAATGTGACGGATGGATTCCCCAGGCCGGTGACATGCCCGACAGATGTCAACCGTGCCATCTTTCACAATGTATTTCCGGTAGTTGTTCGTCATCATAACTTCGTCCATAATCGCAAAGACAAAACCTTCGGTTTCCCCAAAAAGGTCACCAAATCGCAACCAGGCCACGGACGCCAAAAAATCTACATCGGGCCCATGTAGGACCCGGTAGAAGCGTCCGTGAAGCTCCTTGCTCTGCCATACCTCCATGCGGTCATTAGTATCTAATACTATAGGTTTGCGCCAGTTCTCGTTAGCCAAGGAGAGCGGGGTAAGGCCCTTGTCCACTGCTACCACATCTCGATGCATACCCACGTCAGCGGCCTGGAAGTATTCCCTAAGACTGCATACCTCGCGGTTGTGCAGGGTCTTAGCATTTAAAAAGCCACGACCCCCGCTCTTCCGAGGGATATACAGTCTCATAACCGATGACCGTGGGTGATGCATACGATTTGCGGTAAGCAATGTGCGGACTCTCCTATCCAGGGCGTCAAGTTCTGTCTGAGTCCATTTGAGTATGCCGAAAGAGTACATCAAGATCGGCATGACCCAGCCGTTGAAGGCGCGCACCTTGTTCCCGCCTGATAAAAGACTATTTAGTACTTTTTTCAGGCGGCCAAAGAAGCGTTCCTTCAACGACTGTTTCACGTCAGTAACATTGATGCCTAGTGCTTCCGACATACCCAAATACTTATAAGTCTCAGTTGAGGAAAGGGATCTAAGGTGTATGGAGTCCGAGAGTTGTATTCCCACGGATTCCATAATCTCCCCTCGCTTTACATGCATGACTGCACATTTGTCCACACCAAATTCCATCCTGATGGCGTCACTGAAGGTTTCTGTTACCTTCAGTAGCTTCATCAGTTGCAAGTTGTTGGGGGCAAAGAGCTTCAGGTCATCCATGTAAAGGAGGTGTGATATGACCTGACCACCTCTCCTCAACCGATAGCCCAGGCCTGAACCCTCCAGCAGTGTACTGAGAGGGTTCAGGGCTAAACAAAACCACAGAGGACTCAAACTGTCGCCCTGAAATATTCCGCGCTCGATCCTTATAGGTTCGCTGTTTTCCTGAATCTGTCGACATCCTGGATAGTGAAGGACCGTCCTCCACTGCCCCATACATGACGTCAGGAAGGCGCGCAGAGTTGTATCAATTTTATACAACTCCAGCACCCTCATGAGCCATGTATGTGGCACTGAGTCATAGGCCTTCTTGTAATCTATCCAACATGTCGCCAGATCCTTGCGGGAACGGCGAACCTGTTGGCTAATGGCAATGTCTATGAGGAGCAGCTCCTTAGTACCTCGGGACCCGTTCCTACATCCATTCTGAGAAGCAGACATGATGGCGTTATTGTCAATATGTTGATTAATTTTCGCTCTCAGAATGGATGTAAGAACTTTATAGACCGTCGGTAAACACGTTATCGGTCTATAATTTTTAGGTTCCGCAGTACTACCCGATTTATAGAGCAGGTGGGTTATTCCTGTCGTTAGGAACTGGGGCAACGACCCGGACTCTAAGGCAGACTGGAACTGAGTTGCCAAACGAGCGTGCGACCTTTGGAACCATTTAATCCAAAAGTTTTGCAGTCCGTCTGGCCCTGGAGATTTCCAGTTGGGCAACGGACGGACTGCACGAGCCACATCTTGGGGGCTGATGGTAATTGCCCCCATTTGTGGTATCGGATCGCACGCTTGCTCGACCTCCCGAGTCCAGTCACCCTCAGTATGACTGACAGGCACCGACCAGATATCGCGCCAAAACGAACACATGGCGTCATTATCCGGTAGGCGCATATCAGTCACACCTTGGTCGGGTCGCTCCCAAGCCCTATAAACCCACCTTTCGTTGCGCCGGAATGTGCGATTCTGAGTGTATCGCTCCACTCGCCGCTTGTACCGACGAATACGGCTTGCCCATGCATAGATCTTCTGCTTCAGGAAGTCGATACGCTCTGTGACGCGGGACAGATAATCTCGAGAACTGATATCAGTCCCCGAGAATGCCCGCCTCACAAAGCGTATCACTCTAGGGCGAGTGTTGCCCTCCCTGAAGCAGATAAGCTTGCCGATGAGTGCTCTAGCCTCACCGATACGACGCTCAATCCTGCACTGCCAAGCTGGTATAGCTGGTCGTGTAGCTCTATCAGTTTTGGGAAATTTGACGTTAGCTACACGACATGCCGCTGCAGCCGCGCAGTACAAGATTGAGTGGGTATCGGCAAGGTCTTTGCTGCTATCAAAAACATTTGATAGCTGCGAATCTAGAGCACACACCAGCGCCCTATTTTTCTTATGCATGGGCAGACGAGGTAATCGAGGTCTAAGCTCAGGCGGTGTGGAACGATACTCTCGGAATGCAGACTCCAAAGCGCTCCTCAATCGATCATTGCATTGGGTACTCACGGATATAGCCCCGTCGTCGTCATCCTCTCCAACATGGTCAGGTCGCGGTGAAACACTGGGTTGCATTTGCACCGCGGCCGGTGGCAAGGCAGGCGAGACACGGCTACTCCGTGATTCCTCACGCAGTCTATCAAGTACGATGTCATCCAGCATACGGTTACGTTGGATGACCCGCACTTGATCCGATAGACGTTGGGCCGATACGTTGACTGCTGGCTCAAGCACCTGAAACAGAGAGAGCATCCGACCACGGTACGCAGTCAGGTTACTTCCCCCCTCTGTAGCCCCAAAGTATGCGCGCATGACGTTTTCATTAATCGATTGCGTCCATCGCATGCGCTGCACACTTCCACCGGGAGCGGGGACCCTGTCAGAGGCCGATGGGCCTCGAGGTCCCAGGCTATCCGGCGGCCGGCGTCCTCCCCGTCGACGCGTAGGTGGTGGTGTCGTCGGCGGAGAGAAGTATTCGTCGCTCGAGCTCGACGCAACTGCAGCGTCCGGGATCGCTTGACTCACGGTTGTAGGTGGTCCCGGCGACTGCGAGGCGGAGCTGAGCGACGAACCCGAAGATGTTGAGCGTGTGTTCTTGGCTCGGGCCTGGCTTCGTGTCAACATTTTCTTCTTAGTTTAATCTTCTTAGTTGTCATTTTTTGTTTGATTTTGAATTGTTATTATTATTATTATTATTACTTTGAAAAGATTTAATAAAAATATATGTACGTATAGAACAATTTTTTTTAGTTTCGCAAAACTTTCTGAGTGTCCCACGTACAACCCTCGCCCATTGATTATTCATCTTCATCTTCTCTCAGCTTTGGTAGATACAAGCCTTTAGGCTCCCACAGACAGGCACGGCGTGACAATAAAACTATGAGTTTTCATAGAAGTTGTTGTATTTACAGAAAAAAATAAGAAATAAATCTATGTATTGCGTTGTTATATCGTTGTAGCGTCCCACTTGTCTGTGGGAACCTTAATACAAAGATAATATTTATCACGTTGTAATAACATTACACGCCCTATCACTTGCAGTATAAATGTACTGGCTTCACAAACAGATTAATTTTTCTTGATTTTTAGTTATAGTATGAGTGTCTAAACAACCAGTAGGTTCTTGTATTGGATTTAAAGTAAGCAGAGAGATTTAAAAACAAGTCTTGTCTATTGGTCGTTCCTCTTTCTCCCTTCTTAGTAACCGGCCATATGGTTCCCACAGAAAGGTGCAACGCTACAATGCGACAGCGTGTTTTATTGAAATTTATCGTTTTATAGAACAATTTCATAAATAAATATATGAAAATGCGTTGTCGCATTGTTGTCGCTTCCACCTTTTTGTGGCAGCCTTAAAGCAGACACTCAAATCAAATCAAATCAAATATTTTTATTGACAATTAAATTGTTTACACCAAAATAATTGAAGCCCTGACTTCTGAGCTAGGCAGAAACCTGTGTTACAGAAGTCAGTCCCATTGTTGACGCTTGTTTACAATATTAGTGACAAAATAAATATATTAAAATCATGCTCAAACTAAGATTAAAATGAAAAAAGTGAAGTCAGAGTAAATTCCAAATTGCAATAAAGTTAAATAAAACTAAAATCAATATAAATTCAAAATTACAATAAAATTAAAAAGAAATCACAATAAAATAATGTCAATATAAAATTTCAATAAAATTAAAATAAAATAAATACATAATTGCAATCAAACAAAATAAAATAAACTGAAATTTATTCCCAATTGCTTTCCACACTCCATAGATATTATTATTTTGTTACAATATTACACGTCCTTCTACTTCTTTTCGAGTCGATGTAAAACTTTGAAACTGAGAAGGGCGCACGGTTGGCGCAGTGGTTAAGCGATTGACTGCTGCACTGCGTGTTGCGGGTTCGATTCCCGTACGGAACAAATATTTGTATGATCTACAAATAGTTGTTCCGGCTCTGGGTGTTTGTGTATGTGAGTGTATATGTTTGTAAACGCACCCACGATACAGGAGAAATTCCTAGTGTGGGGCAACGTTTTTTAAAAAAAAAGAAGATATTTTGCGACCAGTAGGCAGCCACACCAATATCAGCGTCACACGCCCTGTCACCTACTTTGTTGTACTGTGTCGTCACAAACAGATTTCAGTAACTAATTTAGATATAGCCGTCATTTCTTGTACAGTATAGGCAAAAAATACGTTGGCAGCGGCGTATGGGTTGGGCAACTAATAGTTTCGTACCGAATTCATTTAAACTGAGCAGAGAATAGAATAGAATAGAATAGAATATAAGTTTATTTCTCTCAAAAAGGTACATTTCGGTAAATAGTATCTAGGTTACAGCAGATTCAAATCTTTGTGAGAGCTGGAGTCTATACCGGGTTCGAGACCTGTATGACAGATCTCCAGGCTCACACCCTTAAAATTACAAATTTATGGTACACTTACGTACTACAACAATGTGAAAGTATCAAATTGAGAGGAAGAGATAATTATACAAAAACAAAAGGAGATGTGTCATGTCGTGTGTCTATGGAGAGTGTTGTGTCCGTGAGTGCAATATAAGTCCTCACCCCAGCGCCCGTGAACACCGGGCGTGAACACTTACTTGCCCGGGAGTGTGTGTGTGTGTGTGTCTGTGTGTGACAAGGTGAAACGCGCTCTAGGATGGAGTTGAATATTTCCGGTAGGCGAAATTATTGTAAAATACTTAGTATGTTTTCGGTCTCTGCATAATCCAATTGTAGTAGCCATGTCGTTAATGTATTTTTACATTTTGATCTGCACATAGGGTATATATTTAATATTTTATTAGCCTTGTTATAGACGTAGCTACTGAGGAAAGGGAAACTACGTTGGGCCGAACGACATGATGTTTTGACAGAGAGATGTCAAAACATCATTAGCTCATATGTTGTTCCTGCCGGTTTTAATGAAAGCTGGCTTTTAAATCTCCTGCAGACAGACGCAACGCGACAATGAGACAATTAATACTACAAAATATTTTCGTATAAAAAATCAAACTTATGGCATTAAAGAAAAATATGAAAACGCATGCGACAGCAACGTATTGTCTCTTAGGACCTGTCTGTGGAAGCCTTAAAGAACCAGAGATAATATTTATCACGGTGTTATTACATTACACGCCCTATCACCTACTTTATTAATGTACTGTGGCGTCACAGACAGATTTCAGTTACTACTCTAGATAAAGCCTTCATTTGGAGTTATCATAAGAGTGTATTACAACGACATAACAGCACGCATATTATTGGCATTCGGCAGAGCAGCTTTAGTAGGTAGGTGAGGTGGGTGGTAGTAGAATGTATTATCTGTTATTATATACCTACTGTATACTTTTTGTTGGAAAGTTCAGGGAGAATGAAGTGCTGTTGACGTGTTTTCGTCGAATTTATAAAAGTTAGTCATTATTACCTGTAAGGACCATAAAAATTTTCAATAGGAGATTCCAGTCTTCTTCTTCATCGTGTCGATGATTCCATTTTTAAATTTTAATTTAGACGTTGTGCTTCGACCAGAACTCAGCCACGTCCACAGCCCTAGCGTTGGCCTCGCACAGGTCCCTCATGGTGCAGGTGTTTGTGCACATAGAGCAGGACAAAAGATGGGGCATAGTTTGCGGTTTGGTTCCACAATCATATTGTGGCTGATCGGAGTATCCCCATCTGACCAGGTTGTACCTAAAGCGGCCCACTTGGCTTTGCAGCCTATTTAGGGATTTCCAGGTAGGCCATGGCAGTTTATTCCCAGCTGGCAGCTTTTCTGCAGGATCGATATAGTCAGTTGGAGGGGGGTATTTGAGGAGCCACAATTTTCTACGTGCTTCGCCAGGGCTGTTGTCGCATGTTGTTTTAGCCGACTTAAGGAAGCTGTTCCGACTCTTTAGTCGCCCCCGTGGTTGATTCCAGTGAGTAAGATCCAAACACATTGTTTTTCATGAGAGACTAAAATAATATGTTTTTTTAAAGAACACTTTATAAAACCACAAATATAACAATTCGTTTTTCTCATGGAGGCAGAAACTACAAAACGCCACCAATTATTATTTCGGTATATAAATTGTAATAAATTATACAATCTCAAAAATATAAGCTAACTTTAGATATCAGAAATTAAATTATAAATAAAATAATACAAGACTGAATTACCAAATAGCAAGACTCTGATTTGTTTATAATAAGAAAAAAGTTCGCAAGTCACAATTATTATTTCAGTGTAGATTATTCACGACGCCGCTAGAGGCGCTGGTGTGTGTGAGGTCTCCGATATGTCACATTTCATAGTTTTTTGGAATATAGCGCGAGTTTATTTATATTTTTAAATTGTTGTGAATATTTTCCAAATATGGCAGATAGTTTCGAGATTTACCAAACACTGCTATAATAGTTTTATGTTTTGAGAAATTTTATTCTCGTTGTTTCGTAAAAAATCGGCTGCTCAAAACTGATGTTTAATGGCACTTCTATGGTATTATAAATGATTATATTTAAAACTTTGCTTCCATGCGCGTTATAATTAAGTATAACAGTTATATTTATGGACCTTAGTCAACGTTCCAAACGTTAATTAGTTCATACTCATTGATTTCACTTAGTACCCTCAGATCAAATAAAAAGTCAAGATGGAACGTTACAAACAACAAGGTGACGCCGGTTGAATCTACGCCTTGCCTTTTATTTGATCGGAGACCTCGACTGACAAGCTAAGGCGTAGTTTCGTTGTACGTATGCGCGTGTAATTGTGTATGTATACGGCAAGGGGTAGTTATAACCGGCTTAACTTGCAATGTATGTATGTATGTTTGTATGTATGAACGTATGTATGTATGTGTGTTCGGGTTAAATCTTGCAACTGAATTTTAAAGCAGTTATCTTCCACCGATTATGATAAAATTTTGCATAAACGTTTGGTTTGGATGACAATGCATGATAAGCTAAAAAGCTTGTTTAAAAAGTTTTTTTTAATTGTAAAAACTTATTTGATCTGAGTTAGTACCTACACATACAGAAATATGTAGACGCCAGAGCAATATTTCTAAACAGTCCACTCTATTTAGCTTCAATAGTGCATAATAATGACAAGCGATACAAGCAACTAATCACTAGAAGTAGGATCTTTATCTATGAGAGCTTAAAAAAAACACTATCGCTTGCACTATTGGCTCCATACACTTGCATGGAGTAACGATGAATTTGATACGGTCATTAGTACATTTTTTTCATTTATTACGCTTCATTAAAATTATTTTTTAGGGTTCCGTACCCAAACGTCGAAAACGGGACCCTATTACTAAGACTCCGCGGTCCGTCTGTCTGTCTGTCTATCTGTCCGTCTGTCACCAGGCTGTATCTCATGAAGCGTGATTGCTATACAGTTGAAATTTTCACAGATAATGTATTTCTGTTGCCGCTATAATTACAAATACTAAAAACAGCATAAAATAAATATTTAAGTAGGGCTACCATACAACAAACTTGATTTTTTTGCCGTTTTTTGCTATAATGGTACGGAACCCTTCGTGCGCGAGAACGACTCGCACTAGGCCGGTTTAAAATAAATATATCATCTGTGAAAATTTCAACGCCTAACTATCACGGTTCATGAGATACACCCTGGTGACAGACGGACAGGCAGACAGACAGACGGATCGCGGAGTCTTAGTAATAGGGTCCCGTTTTTACCCTTTGGGTACGAAACCCTAAAAAAGAAGAAGGATTTAGTGTGAGAGCAGGAAGACGTTACTCGTATATCTTTATTCTATCTCATGTAACATATTGTGCCTAAACGTGATGCATCTTTGAAAATGTATTATTGATTCTCGTTCAGTGACATTATCAAAACGCTGCCCAAGGCGCAGTCCACATAGAAATGGCGTCGGGCACGGACATGGCACGGGCGGCTTCCTATTCCATTCAAATTTCTTACAAAATGTATGGAAATAAAGCTCAATTTACCGCTTGTCCGCGCCCGACGCCATTTCTATGTAGCCTTCGCCTTAGATATTATTACGAATCGGCGTCTCGAAGTCCAACCTAAGGTTGTCTATTACTTAACCGGACTTTTCTGTGGAGTTCCTATATCTAATAAAAAATAACCTTTAAGGCCAATTCTAATTTAGATAGCTGTATTGATGGTACTTGAAAAATAGTTTGGTACGTACTTGGTACGGCCGCAAAAAATTTTTCATCATCCGACTATCTAATACCATCATCATCATTATTTCAGCCAAAAGTCGTCCACTTCTGAACATAGGGCTTCACGAAGAGTCGCTATCTTAACCGATCTAGGCTCTCGGCAAGTGGCATTCGTTGACAGAGAAGGCGATAGTCGAAAAGTCAAATAAAAATTTAATTCATTAAATCAAAAAACCCGTCTGCTTATGAAGCGAAATAAAAAGACGTGAACAAGAAGAAAATCATTGTGTGCAGTCGGAGGATACATATATTCGCTAGCTGGCTAACCAAAACCAGATTTATTCTCCGACTGCACAGCATGATTTGCTTCTTGTTTACGTCTTTTTAGTTCGCTTCTTAAGCAGATGGGTATTTTGGTATTTTGAATTAATTTTTATGATTTATAATTTTTTTGCATTTTTTTTTTTCGAATTGAGTACATTTTAACATTTGAGGAGCTCGTGGCTAAATAATAACAGCCGCACGGGTCGATCATCAGGGTAAAGCAACGCTTGACGAGGTCGGTCCGTGGATGGGTGACCATTTCAACACACCGAGTTTCCTCCGTGCCTCGGAAAGCACGTTAAGCCGTTGGTCCCGGCTGTCATTTGAAGATCTTTGACAGTCGTTACGGGTAGTCAGAAGCTTGAGATCTGACACCAGTCTTGCCAAGGGGTACCGTGTTACCCAGTTATTGGGTTGTGGAGGTCAGATAGGCAGTCGCTCCATGTAAAACACTGGTACTTAGCTGAATCCGGTAAGACTGGAAGCCGACCCCAATATAGTTGGGAAAAGGCTAGGCAGATGATGAGTACATTTTAACATTTAAGTGTTATATATTTTTGAAATCACCTTTTAAAACCCTTTATTTTGAAACCCCATACGATGGGTTTGGAAGAAAAAAAGAGGGGCCCTACAATATGGAGCCCAAAATCCGCCATTTTTTTTTCCAAATTTAATGTAGCCGGTGATACTCGCAAGGTTAAGATGAATCGATTAACGTAAGTATCATCAAAATCGACCAACGCGTTTGGTCTCTAGAAAGCCACATAGTAACAAACATACATACATAGACTGATAAACATATTTCCCTCCATCGGCAGTTGGGTAAAAATTTAAGGGATTGATCACGTGATTTTAAGGGATTGATCACGTGATTTTAAGGGATTGATCACGTGATTTTTCGATATCGCTTGTCAATCTCATACAATTTTACATTTTATAAAATCGCTATCGCCTCGCTTTCGATGATAGAAACTCACTTATCTACGGCCTTTGTGCGTTTCGCATTCAGTGGTAATCTAATAAGCAAATTGCAAATAAGCAAAAAAATAAACCAACAATGTCAAGTACAAAGGTATTATTATTGAGAGGTTTTACCCGAAGGTAAATGCTCTCAGTTAAGTAGTAGGTACCTTTAAGCGCATATCATCCGACAAAATCTCCTTGTGGGAACAATACGTTATGCTTTGTGCCTTAGTTCGTTATAAGTTTTCCTTCAACAAGATTGAGGGGAAACATTGGCTCGGATTTTTACCACAGATACTTTACGGAACGGTACGGTAACGGATCAATATCGTCGTCAATCATTTATCTCTATGAATAAAACAAATTGCAACACATATTTGCATAAAAATAATTATTGTTCGTTATGGTGGCCATACACAATCTTTCCTATCGTCCAATCGGCATGACGCTACCGATTGGATCAGTTAGAACTGACCGTGTGTCCCACACACGGTCAGTTGTGTGGATTGGTGTGGATTGGTTGACAGTTATACTTGACGGCACAATCGAATTTCGATTTGACAGTTCAGTCAGGTCAAGATTTTATCGGTGATATATTTCTATATATCGAAGTGAACCGTGTTTATGGAAAGTAAAAATCAAAGTATATCACAACAGGTACGTTGTGTTCATTAACCACCATTTGCTATTTTTTTATTGTTTCATTTTCACGAGAAAATGCCCAAAACGGCTAAAACATAGTCGTCTGTCACCGGTGACGCCATGGTTTCAACTGAACGTCGCTGCCGATTGGACAACTTAAACTGACCGTGTGTGGTGTATATAGACGAACTGCAGATTGGATCAAGTCTGCAGCGTTATGCCGATTGGAAGATAGGAAGGATGGTGTATGGCCACCATTAGTCAACGCATCACTTGAGAACGGCTGGATCAAATAAATCAATAAAAAATTGTAACACAAATGGCGATGTAAATAATTTCCCAAGCACAAACAACCCACAAAGAGGTTTTATTTATTAACCAAGCCATGTGGAAATAACTCGATGATCTGTTTTCATACGGAAAATCGTTTATATGTGGAAACAAAAAATTGAAGTGCTATTTTTATAATGCAAAGCAAAAGGTGTAGGTATGTCCGGTGGCATCAAACGCTTTATGTTGTAAAAGTCGGAATTACCTGCAGTGTAGGTATTGTAGGTCCTACACAATCGTTTGCTAATCGCTCGCTGTTTGTCAAATGAACTTATAAAAAAAAACCGCCAACAACTCTAAAACTTTTGTATTGAAGAGCAATTATTGCGCAAAAATTGCTTTCGTTTTGCTGTTGCAAAAGATACGTAATAAGCCTACGGGTCTCAGCAGGTGGCGTTATGTAGTTTCTGCGTACTCCCATGGGAAAAAGGCGTAAGGTTGTGTATGTATGTATGATAATACGTTTTGTTTGAGACGAAAATCATGATCCTGAAAGCGCAATCCTGGCAATTATCAATGAGACTAACAACTACAGGTGTCTATCCATAGTTATGATTTCTTGGGTTAGCTTAGGCCCCGGTTTCTGTAAAGAAATCGTCACAAAGTTCTTGAATATTCATTCAGCCAATCACAGTAACTAACGCACATTTGAAAATTTTTCAACCTCAAATTAATGCACAGGACGTTAGAATCAAGCGTTACCCCAAATTTTAAATTATTTATTAGAATTAAACCATTTATAGGTACTTTTGAATTGCCAAGCAAAATATGAAGCTAATCGCACATTCGTAAGCGTCGGTAACTATCTCTCTAAGCTCTAAGGAAAGAAACTCCACGGACACTCTTTTCAATCAGTACCTAAATATTTTTTTATTTTTTTTTATTTCTCGCGTTTGACCACTATCTCGCCTGATGGTAAGCGATGATGTGGACGACGGTGAAGCACGCTTGCCTAGAAGCAACCTATTCACTCTTGACTTAAGACGACGACTAACGCCAACGACCTTGAGGGAACAAAACGCGCACTCGTTTCACACCCGCGCGACCCATAATTAGTAGTTTTTTGTACTTTCCTTATTATTCTATGACTTTAAAAAAAAGCCTCAGATCAAAATGTAGATAATTAAATTGTCTTTGAGATGGTGTCAATTTCATTAAAATACGCCCAGCGGTTTTAGTGTGATTGTCGTGTTTTTGTCCGTTTTAGACATAACTTTACAAATTAATTACACTATGTTATACGAATAAAACTCAAAAATTGCTTAGATCAAATTATTAAGAAAATAGTCTAATATAACTTATATTTTTTTCAAAAAATTACGACTAGCCATTTTGACGTGATTCTCATTTGAAAATCAGCTACTCAAGGGAATCGGCGCCTTAAAGACCCCAAGGTTGTAGCTATCAGGAAACAAAGACTCCGGCAGGGAATGCCACTCCTTAGCTGTGCGTACAATGAAAGTATTCGCAAAATGCTTTGTACGTATGGGTGGGATGTGCACCATGTACCGGCGGCGCATCGCTTTTCCGTACGTCTTGTTGTCCGGTGATGGAAAGGGATAGGCGGAATCAAATTGTGCAGTTCCATCAAACACTCCCCGAAATGTAACTGATAAAAAACCGACAGACTGGCCACTTGGCGTCGATTTCAAGGCTCTGGAGCTTTGAGGCGACCAGTGCATCGTGGCCGATAATTTTAACAACCATGAGTTTATTTACTTCAAAACAAAAAAAACTGTAACCCAATTATGATATTTTTACCGTTCGTTACCTGGGCCATGATAACGAATCAATTGACACATTATTCATCAAAATTGGATTAATAGTTTAGGCGCTACGGAGGAACTTACTTAAATTAATACAAACATACATACATAGACTGCTAAAATCGTAACCCATACTTTGGCTTCGCCATAGTCGGGTAAAAATTAAAATTGTACCTACAGACGTAAAAAAAAACAAATTACCGATCAACCAACAGTTTAGTTGGTAAGGCAAATGATGATCGTATGCTACGTCACTTACAACTTGGAAAATTATGCTGCCAAGAAGACAAAGAAACATTGTGAAGTTTACTTGTCAAGTAGCATAGAGAAGTAATTGTTTATACAAGATTTTTACAAAAAAAAACTTGATAAAGACTCAAAGACAATACAGTGAAAACATACTAATTACGTTAACTAATACAAATTTTTAAAATGTTATAAGCCATACGTTTGAAATGTTTTGGACATCGAAAAAAGTTCTAAAATCCTCATAAAAGTGCTAACTTTTAACTTCATTTAAATAAGTTTTTAATACACAACATGATATTTAGTACTGGCCACTCGACAGCACTGAAGCATGACTTTGAGAGCTTGACACAAGAAGCAGAGATAAAAAGACAGCATAGGCAGGTTTGTGTACTCGAAATAAAAAATTAAATACAATTACTAAAAAAAAAAAAGGTAAGACACATTTGGCATTTATAAATGTTTGTGAAATATTGGTTTAAAAACATACCTATTAAACACACACGAATGCAAAATCCGTTTTAAAAAATCAAAACTCACAATACATCACAAACAAAAATGGCGGCACTGCACTCATTACCGTTCAAAAATTCAAAAATATAATCGCTTCTCAATTCAAAAGGCCCGCCATTATGAATTGCATCATAGGGCAACACAGCGCGACGCGGTTGGCAACCACGCGTCAACAGGTCGCGTCCCACACTGAAGCTTGACGCCCCGATTCATCGTCCCGTTCCCGCTCGCGCCAAAAATAATACTCTCAGAAGGACATCGGAGGTTTCCAGTGGCCCTGTTGCTATTGGAAATTGGCTCTACCTGAACCATCGTCTGTTATTTCTTTGAGATCACATTGATTTGCTACGTGACTTTAATGTTAAGTGATATTAAGCGATGACATTTATCTTTGGAAGAGTTATGGTACCTGTATAGGCTTTTGATAGACAAACAACGCAAAGCCTGGGTGCATAATAAAAGATGTTTTGCAGTTTCCATCAGAATGGGAAGTGTTTTGAATTTGATTTATTTTAGATTTGTTGTAATTATGCATTCCTTTTTGTAAAAATTACTTTGTGCAATCCTGTAACTATAGCTACTGACCACGCTTTTCACTCTACTCAACTCTCCCACCCCTCCTTATCTCATCCTTCACTTTCAATATCTGTGTACTTCACAAGCTAGGAATCTGCGTTCGTCAAACAATCTCTTCTTGCTTTGTTATTCTCATACTTTTGATTTTATTCATTTTTCCTTTCATATTCAATCCATTCTACTCTGAAATGCGCTTCCTTTCGATATGGACGGCCACCAGTCAATATGCATTAAAGGATATTGCCTGGTGGCCGTCCAATTCATGCGGCATTATTTTCTACAACATTACCAAAGTTTTTATTTTATTTGTAATGGGTTTGCTCTTATTCTCTCTATCTATTACTTTATATATGTATATATAAAGGTATTTATTATAGTAAATATATAATAAATACCCTTGCGCCATCCCATCTTCTTAGCACGGCGGGCTGTGCTGGGGCAGCTGCTGCTGGTGCAGAAAACCTCAAACGGCGCAAATTCAACAACCTTATTGGAAGTTATATATTTGAGCTGTTTGGGGTTGAAACATTAGGTCCATGGGGTCCGAGTGCTCTTCGAGTATTTCGAGAAGTAAGTAAACGGTTAGTCGACTCTTCACGTGACCAGAGGGCTGGGCTTTTCCTTGGCCAGAGAATCAGCATTGCCATTCAACGTGGCAATGCTGCCAGCGTACTAGGCACTTTTCACGCTGACAGCGATGTGGACGAATTTTTTGACGCCCTATGAACCCTGCCCTTTTAAAACGCGTTCGTAGTTTCATTTTATTTTTATTTAAGTGTATTTATAGGTAGTTATTGTTAATTAAGTATTTTAAGAGTATACTACGAGTATGTAAATTTTAGATTATATAATATTATAAAGGTAAAAATATATATATATATATATATTCTAACTATAATATCTAATTAAGTTTTCATTCAACTTTACTTTAAAAAAAAAAAAAATTTTTATTCACCTGCAATTTTATCTCTCTACTTCCCTTGGTTGACTGGTATAAAACTGGCTTTGTACCTGTATGTTGCATGAAGATTTAAATAAATAAACTGTCTCAAGTCTGACTCCACAGGATACAGGCGAATGCCTATTTTGTGCGTCACTGTCGAACCTGATTAAATGTGCATATATATATGTTTTACTTCTCCAGTAACGTGTGCAATGTATAGGTATAGAAGCTTGTGACCTATGTGACTAAATTCGCAGTAAAAACCTGGCTGTTTTACCAAAGGTGCTGATTGTTTAAGCATTGAAAGATTAAACAATACCGTGACGTATTTACGATGAGTTTAAAGATATATTTATTGTCTAGCGCGTCTTCCTTTGTTTAAATCGACGTCAAGTTCTATTTCCGTGGTCTGCCGACATTTATTATAATGTGTTTACACGAGCGAGCGTGTAGGTATTTAATACTTTTCTTGATTTTCAAAGGTCTGAGGTAAATTGGAGCACGTGTATGGCCTGATGTAGAAACGTGGAAGAAGCAAAAAGTTTGAAAGTATCGGGGTTCTATCAGGTGAAATAGAGGACAAATGCGAGGCCATCTTAACTAATGTTATCAATTAAAGACAAAATTGTCTGTAGAAGGTATCTACTACTTACGAATTTCTTACATTATCGCTAATCGCGTATCATAGGCTAATTTTTGTCCCGAGAAAATGCACGGTTCCATTACGTAGCATAAACTTTGTTCGTACTGTGAGGGCTCCTCAACTACTTAGAGGCAACCTCATTACCTATTATAACACTGGCAACATATAACTTTTTAGTTTTGGAAGGTAATTGAAATCAGAACGCTAGGAAAATAATTGAAAGTGTTTTTGTTTAGCTTTGCTTGGCACTTCTGTATAAACCGCCTCATGGGAGGCACGTTGTTGATTCAATATAACATATCAAATAATTTCTGCTTATCATTTGAACATCCTTGAGCTATCCCCCCACAGTATTTTGTGCCCATACGTATCGAAAAGCGTAAAATTACCTTTAAGGTTACACTAGTCGATAATTCTTCCATACAAACATAGTCTAGGGATTACTCCACCGTTTGACGAAGTACGTTCAAAATAAAAAATTATATCAATTTTTCTCATCATTATCTAGCCCTGTATGGAAACAAAAAAGTAAAAAAGAAAAATATTTCAAAGTTATGAGCGTCGAAAGTTCCTTATTTCAACACTAGTTTTAACGCATCTTTGGGCGGCAATAAATACCATAAGACGAAGGAAATTGCAAAACGGCCACCATACAGGGATAGATTAGTAGTTCAAAAATGAAAATAACTTTATTTTGAAAATATACATTTAGTCGTTTTTTTATGATATCTAGACTACTAAAGGTCTGTTTATAAAATTTCGCGCGCTCGTTTTTGTCCTAAATCATCATCCATTTCGCTACAAACTTGCAAAAGTGCTAATTCGTAAGCGAACTAGCTTCTTACTGCTCATCACAGCATCTATCTTTTTCGCACGAGTTGTCGGATGAGATAGCAGGCATTTTAACCCCGCGCACAAAATAGTTCGAGCCGTCGACTAGTGTAACCTTAAATACGTATTTATGTAAACCCGATTTATTTTGAAAGGGTAATTCTGCATAGTAGTCGATTATTAATCGGATAAACACAAAGTTAGAATTTGGAGGGTGCGGTGTTATCTTAGCTGTGGTTACTAAGAAAGGATTTTCGGAATTCCCTTAAGGCATCCAAAGGGTTGTTTTTTTAACTCAATATCTCCAGTTGCGAAGCCAAATTCTCGGTCAAATATTCTCTATAAATTCTCCTCGGAAAAAACCAAGATAGAAAAGAAACCAGATTATTCTTCATAGGAAACTATTATCGTGAAAGCACAGGCGTACCAGGCCAAAATCTAATCTAGAATATAATAACTCATCCATTTACTTTTTATTACTAGCAATAACGTCTAATACATATGGGTAAATCCAATTACTTACATAGATTGCAGTTCCTACTTTATTTTCTTAAGCAGTGTTCGACCTGTCGACTTCTAGAATCATCATCATCTGCCTAGCCTTTTCCCAACTATATTGGGGTCGGCTTCCAGTCTTACCGGATTCAGCTAAGTACCAGTGTTTTTTATGGAGCGACTGCCTATCTGACCTCCACAAGCCAGTAACTGGGTAAACACGGTACCCCTTGGCAAGACTGGTGTCAGATCTCAAGCTTCTGACTACCCGTAACGACTGTCAAAGATCTTCAAATAACAGCCGGGACCAACGGCTTAACGTGCTTTCCGAGGCACGGAGGAAACTCGGTATGTTGAAATGGTCACCCATCCACGGACCGACCTCGTCAAAAGTTGCTTAACCCTGATGATCGACCCGTGCGGCTGTTATTATTTAGCCACGAGCTCATCACCTGTCGACTTCTAGAATACGATACTTAAACAAAGTGGTAAATATTTCTGTGTGAAGTTTGATATTCCTGAAATGTTCTGAAATCCTCTTCAGACTCATCTTTAGGTATTAGCTAGGTTCTTCCAGTGGTTTCGGCCGTCTGTAAGTCGGAAATCATATCAATAGGCCGTAATCCGTGATAAAATATATCATTTGTCCTTCTGCCACGTTAAATCTATCAAACTTCATCAGGATGGTTAAATGGTGTAGGGGTGAAAACATAACAAACAGACAGACAGCCAGTTACTTTTGCAATTATTATATTAAATATGAATTGCATAAAGAGATCCAGGGATTTTGTTTTTATAAGTGGATCGTGACTCGTAGTTAAATTTAATCCTGTTCTACTGCTTAACTGGGCGATCCACTGGAGACTAAACTAGAGCCTCCAGCCAGGCACAAAAAGCTTAGGCGACCACGCTGAGTGCTACCCCCTATGGGGTCGAACCTCGGCTCAGGGAGTGAAAGGTTCAGGGAGAGAACTTGAGCATTCCAATAACTCAAAACACGGCGCAGAATTAGAAGGAGACCCGATCCTAGCTAAACTGGGAAGAGGGTTGGACAAAGAAGAAGAGAATATTCAAATGTTTATTCTATTACAATTTTCAAACCGAATTCTATGAAAGTACCTACTTGCAAACTTGGAGCCTTTCCAGTGAAAAACAAATAAAAGAAGTTTATTATTTGAAAAGTATTATCATGAGAACAATATTAAAACCAAACTCTAGATAGAATAAAGTTAACATCGAATGCACTAAAATATACCCACATTTTAAACCAACCGTTATAGTGATCTATTTGAACGAGACTAACTAGATATCCATCGACCTAACAGTTTCCAATTAGTGGTTTAACATTTACGCCCGATAGAAACACTATGTACACAGTTATTGGTTAGCTAGAGTTCCATGTATTTAGAACATTCTATGTACTTACTCGTGTCCGTACACATGGTATCTATGTGTATATATTTGATAGACCAAGTCATTAGTCTGGTCACTATAATCAATACAAATCGGGCAATGTAATGAATACTGATTTAAACTTCTATATTTATCACATTTTCTGGTCATTATGAATATTGCTGCGTAACGGCCCGACCGTTTTGATAATTATGGTCAGTGAATTAGTCCAAGAGCGAGCGAAGGGAGCTCGGGAACTTAGGACATCCCTACACGGATAGTTTAGGTTAGCTCGTTTTGCTCGCTCATTCAGCTCCTGTTAGGTCTCCTTCATGTTAGGTTACTTAAGACCCTGCAAACAGAAATAGGAGCCTCGCGCGGGGCTCCGTCGACTTTGTTACTGTCGCTCACTAGTAATCGCACTTGTCTCATCATCATTATATCAGCCGGAAGGTTCGCGGTCGCCACTCCAGAACCTTTCTGCCCCATCGGCCATCCGTTCTGCGAGCAATGTGCCCTGCCCACTGCCACTTAAGTTTGGCAATTCTTCGGGCTATGTCGGTAACCCTGGTTCTTTTGCGGATCTCTACATTTCTGTTATGATCACGCAAGGAAAACGCCGGGCATAGCCCTCTCCATTGCCCTTTGGGCGACTGTAAGACCACGTCCCTTGCACGTACTTAAGCACGTACTCATCAAAATAATTATAAAAAACACATGTTTTTATTACCCGGTCAATTTAATTATTTCAAAGTTTTTAATCATATTGCCTACTCATATTGGCCATTTTTCAAATGCCGTATTTATCACACTTTGTTGATAACATATACAAGGGCTAATGGAAAGGTGTAGTCATATTTTAAAAGCTGCGTCTGTCCATATAATGAATATGACTTTATTGGTGAAAGATGTTCATAACCATGGACAGAAGAAGTTTTATGTTCGATTTCCAGTCCGATCAGTGTGGCGACACTTGGGGGAGGCTTATGTCCAGCAGTAGATTTATATCGGCTGTATTGATGATAATTATCCGGTTCGAGCCATTAGGTTTTAGGCTCCCAGAGTGCCCAGTCAGCACCCTTTATAAAATGTAGGTATTCTGCTTAATCCTTCGGGCAATAATTGGCGTGCTGTTATGATTATGATGGCATTATGTACACAATCACATCACATCACATCACCAGCCTATTAATGTCCCCACTGCTGGGACACAGGCCTCCTCTCTGTGAGAGGGAACATACACAATAACATATGATTAAATGCTGTCTGTAACAGTATAAAAACTTGTACAGAAAGCCACTTAAAAGTCGGCAATTGTCCCTAGGGAACAAAAAGTATATATGTCTTATTCTAGATCCTGATCTATGCGTTTGTTAAGTTTTAAAGAAATCCGTCCAGCCGTTAACCCTACCTATCTATCTGCTAAAAGCTCGAGTCAAAAGTCAAGTGTAATTTTCTATTAGAAACCCTGCTACCCTGATTTCATATGTAAGTCATACGTTTCCTTTACAAGAACGGATGGAAATGAAACTGCAGGAGTGACCAGAATGAACCGTGATTGCATTGCTAAACGTACGTGAAGCCGTAATAAGTTTCCTCTGAATTTAAACTGTACAGGTCGGCGTTTTTTGAGAATGTTAGCGTTTGAGATATTTACGATCAAAATTATTTTTCTATCTTTAAATTGACTTTCGGGAAATCGTGACCATCATCATCTGCCTGCCCTTATCCCATGTCACTTGGGGTCGGTGCATCCTGTTTTCTTCTTCCATACCGTATTGTCCCTCGTCACGCCATCACTGACTCCCTTTTCTTTCATACCACTCCTCACAAAGTCCATCCATCTTTTCTTTGGCCTTCCTTGCCCTCTACATTCATCCACATTTATATTCATAACTCTTTTAGTAACATGCCTTTCATCCCTCTTCATCACATGAGCATACCAGGACAAACGGTTTTCTTTCAACTTTTCTGTCACTGGCGCCACTTTAAAATTTCCTCTAATATACTCATTTCTCACTTTATCAAATCTCGTAACGCCGCATTACAATCACAAAATTCTCATCTCTGCTACATGTATTCTCTTTTTAACCGACTTACCAAAAAGGAGGAGGTTCTATGTTCGACTTTTTGTAGGATTTTTTTTATTTGTTTATGTTCACCGATATCTCCGTCAATTGTGGACCAATTTTGAAAATTCTTTTTTTGTTTGAAAGGACATATTCCGAAATTGGTCCCATTTTTATTTGGTGAAGATCTGATGAAGAACTTTGGAGATATACAACAGAACTCTTCAATAAATAACGGAAAATCTCTCGGGATTGCTGCAATCGCATGTCTGTTTATTGTTTATACCATTTCATAACATAACATCACGCCAGTACGCTCAAAAGTGGTACGCAGAACTCTCTCTCTCTCGGGTAATCTATTCTGGCGTTATAGGTACTTACTAAACGACTTGCCTATAGGTACAACTAAAAAGAGTAAAATAAAAAAACTTTTTTGCAAAAAAATACTTCCGACTTCCAAATAAAAAACTACAAAGTCAAAAATATAGTATTTTTTTGCAAAAAAGTTTTTTCATCATCCATCTTTTTCACTGCCCAACATTCGGATCCGTATAGTATGACAGGTCTAATCACAGACTTGTAGATTTTCCCCTTTAACTTGAGGGGCATCCGTGGGTCGCAAGTTATTCCAGTGACCTGTTGTCATTTCATCCATCCGGTGCGTTATATATCGGTCTACCTCGCCATCCCCTTGGACAAGCGACCCTAAGTACTGGAAGTCGGAGCAGATTGGTATGGATGTTCTAACGACAGCTTTGGGCACGGAACCAGTTGCAATACTGTTCTCTCCAGAGAGACCAGTATTGCTTCTTCTCAATTTCAGGCCAACACTCTCCAGTCTGATCCACCACATGCCCAATCTGCTCTGGTCCTCTAGGCCACTCTCAGCAACCAGCACAATGTAATCGGTAAACAGCATACACCAGGGTGCTTCTTCTTGTGCCTCTTCCTGTTCCTTTGGGAAATCATGATGATCTTAATTGATAGCAACTATGCTTTACCTTTTTATCGTATGTGTTGCTATCTGGATTTGATAGGGAACATGTAAATCTTCTTCTTTTCTAATTTCTCTTTCAATCTCTAATTTTTGGAATCATCGATACGACGAAGAAGAAGAACCGTGAAGCGAGTCGCTATAAATCAAAACTAGTATTACTCGTGCCGCCGCTTTAGTACTTTGTGGTTACTATGACAGCTAGCATTAACTCCCAATAATGATTGTTAACACCATGGCTATCCCCCGATTTCTGAATTAAGCATTTGCAGTTGAGTATTTCTCAAACTGTACTTTAGCCTGAATACATGTCAAAATTTGGCAACAAAGTAGGGTTTGACACGTTCTTAACTTCAAATACATTTTTTTTTAAATCCGCCTTATATGAACCACTTCAGATGTTACAAACGTGGGCAATATTGTTTTTTTTTACAATTTTCTTAAAGAGTATGTGTGAAGTATTTGCGTTTTTCTGTGTGTGCATTTTCATCCTTTGCATTCATTCAAGTATCTAATTTGATATTATAAAGAGGTTTGTAGGAGGTAATCTCTGTAGGGGTTTAAAAACTAACAGTCACATTTCCATCCCCTAAAACCAACAATTAAACTAAAAAAAAACACAAATTTGTCAGCGACAAATCAGCCGTGAAGCGTGGCACTATAAATCAAAGCTAGTATCATTATGGCAGCCAGCATTAACCGCCACGTATGACTGCAGTTAACACCACGGCTGAAGTGACCCTCTTCTGATGTGACTGACTAGCTTGAGAATTTTCTTGAAATTAGTGAGTGTTTAAAAACATAATACATACATAAACTCACGCCTTTTTCCCATGCGGGTAGGCAGAAAGTATAGAAGACTATACCTGTTACGATCCGCTTTTTGCTTCATTTACTTGTGTTTGAGGTGTTAATTTTTATTTTAGCAGTGTTTCAAAGAAAAAAAACAGCAACGTGAGCTAATTTTATGATTCCGTTTAAATAATGTTTCAGTTTAAATGTCATCAGCTGAGGTTAAGTTATTATTAGACAAATAAACAGTGAGTATTTAAATCAAAGATTGTGTCATTATGACAGTCGGTAATAACAGCCAGTTAACAGCATGGTGGTGGCTGTAGTGACCCACTTCTGATGTGACTGACATGGGAAGTACTGCAGCTGTTCAGAAATGAGTGTATTGTTTAAATTTTGATTGGTTTGAGAGGTTTCTAGAAGTTGGTGGGTGTTTGTAATGGTGACTTTACCAGTGTGTGCATTTTTAGGGTTCCGTACCCAAAGGGATAAACGGGAACCTATTATTAAGACTCCGCGATCCGTCTGTCTGTCTGTCCATCTGTCACCAGGCTGTATCTCATGAACCGTGATAGCTAGACAGTTGACATTTTCATAGATGATCCCCACTTAAATATTTATTTTATTCTGTTTTCGATAACAACAGAATAAAATAAATATTTAAATGGGGCTCCCATACAACAAACCGTTTTTTTGCCGTTTTTTGCGATAATGGTACGGAACCTTTCGTGCGCGAGTATAACATACGTTGAGAAGAAATCTTCCATAAGGATGTTTACATACTTTGAAGTCCTTTCACGTTTATTTATAGATAAGTCTGTATCTTATATGATGATTTTAAGTAAATAAACAAGAAAAAAGTTAAAAACTGTAACCAGAATACGGTTTTTTTAGCCCGGGCCATAATAACGGATAGAATGACACCTTATTCATCAAAATCGGATGAATAGTTTAGGCGCTACGTACTTACAGGTAGGAACATACGTAAATACAAACATACATGCATAGATTACTAAACTCATAAACCTTCCGTATGGCTTCGCCGTAGTCGGCTAAAAATGAATTCATTCATTGCTTTATCTAAATATGAAACATTTTCGAGGTACATTAAATACCTATTGCAATTCAGAAAAACAAAAAAACTTTTTTACAAAAAAATACTACCGACTTCCAAATAAGAAAACTACAAAGTGAAAAATAACTTTATTTTTGGAAGTCGGTGTCTTTTGTAGGTACCATTTTTTTTCGTTATGGACACCGACTTCAAAAAATAAAGTTATTTTTCACTTTGTAGTTTTCTTATTTGGAAGTCGGTAGTATTTTTTTGTAAAAAAGTTTTTTTATTTTTCACTTTTTAGTTTTACCTACCTAATAGGCAAGTTGTTTAGTAAGTTTCCTATAACGCTAGAATAGATTACCCGAATATCATGAAACTTGAACAAAACCGATCAAATGAGAGATCTGCTTACCCCTTAAGAGCATACTGGCGTGATGTTATGTTATGAAATGGTATAAACAATAAACAGACATGCGATTTCAGCAGTCCCGAGAGATTTGTCGTTATTTATTGAAGAGTTCTGTTGTATATCTTCGAAGTTCTTCATCAGATCTTCACCAAATTAAAATGGGACCAATTTCGGAACATACTCTTTCAAACAAAAAAATAATTTTCAAAATCGGTCCACAATTGACGGAGATATCGGTGAACATACACAAAAAAAAAAAAAAAAAAAAAAAAACATACAAGAAGTCGAACATAGAACCTCCTCCTTTTTCGAAAGTCGGTTAAAAAGTTTCAAAACAAATTCAATCGTTCAAGGACTAGAAAACAATTTGCAGCACCTCATCTAATTTCTCTTTTGAAACTTTATACAGTGACAATATAGCAAATTGAGTGACATCTCATAGAGCGCAAACGTGATACGCTTACAAACTAATAACCTGGTAACGCTGCGCACATAAGGACGTTATGTATCGACAGGATGCACATAGCAACAGCTACGTAATAAACTGGCAAAGGTTATTAACTTCCAAAGAAAGATATATGGCTATAATAAATATAATATAGCTGCTTGTCTATAAGAGGATGTGTGTATGTTGCATGTACACATGAGCACGGCCAATGTCCTCTTCATGGAAGTAATAATTCTGCCTGAACGGACGGAAACATCAGTGATGGAATGGTGGTGACAATAGAACTATAATTAGTCATAATATCTATCATAAGTTATGAAGTATAAGGATCGTAGCATTCTGTAGCATTCTGAAGATTGGGCCATGCTTAGGCAATAGGTGTGTTTATAAATAATATGTATTTTCAATAGTCAGAACGACATCTTCACAAAATTATCGAGTTAGGTGGGTAGAATTTTTTTTTTTATTTGGGTGGGAAATCATCCGATGACTTCTCCCGCTCTGGGTGAAGCGGGAGGGCGTGTCAGACTATTACTGACTAAAACCCACCCGTGTTCCTTCAGTTGCTTGTGCCAGGGCCGCGATAACTCTATTTCAAATTTATCCGCGACCCAGATAGATATCGGCCCTAGCGGACCCCGTCAATTTTTGCTGACATCTCTTTGAGGCATCGGCAGGCCGTCGACTCGGGCCTGGTCCTTATCGAACGGCGAGCTACAGGTGGGTAGGAGGCTGCCTTATTAACACTGCACTTTGAGAACCAAATAGATGATCTTAAAAGGTAATTATTGATGTTGCATCCTGTTTATGTGAGGTTTAAGCTGGTTGCAGATGAAGAGATATGCCAAGCTCACATAGGTGAGGTAATTTTGCGTACTGGCGTGTAGTGCGCAAACTACATATGTAAACTAAGCAAAAAATAGCTAAACTAAACTAACATAGCCCTTGGTTTGCAATCAACTATAATCTCCACTCTTGGTAAACTGAATCTTGATTTGTGAAAAGAGGGCTCAACTCTCCCCTTTCGTAATAAAACAAATTAACGCTATCGGGTTATTAAGCTTATCTAAAAGTTCGATTTACGTGCCGACACAGTCCAAATAAGTTATTTGTAATCTCGAAAACAACGAAATAAAGTAATTACAGAACTCGTGTATTTTCCCTTCGAAAGTGGAATGATACGAAGTTTGGCAGTGGACAAGCAACGTGAGTAATTAAGCAAGTTATGTAAATTATTGTAAAACTTTTGGAAAAATACGTAATTAAATAAATTCGTCTAGAGGAATATTTTTAAAGTAATATTGTTTTCGCCTTAACCCAGCAGGGCAAAGACATTATGTTAGTCTTTAAATTGTTTATTTTGATTTTCAAACTTTCTATAACTTCCTGGTAAAGAGTTAAGCCTATTATCAAGTCAGGATGCAGACTTGCAATGCCCTTGAGAGGCGTCACGGCGTCCTCACCTTCTGCCTGATGCAGATCTTCACTGAACACGGCTGTTTTGGGATGTTCCTGTTCAGGATAGGGCGCCCAGGTGTCACCATTGTGAGAATCGCCCGGAGGATACGGTGGAGCATACGTTAGAGGTCTGTCCCGCTTGGGCGGAGCACCGCCGTGTCCTCGTGAAGGCGACCAGCGATATGGCGACCTCTCGCGTCCGGCCCTGGTCCAGGCCCATAGTTCAGAGCAAGAGGGCATTAGAACCTGACACCTCCTTTTGCGAAGCACTAATGCTCGCGAAGGAGGAGGTGGAATGCGTGAGGGGGACGCAAAGGAGTCACCTCCACACCCCTAGCCGCCTCAGAAAACGCCCTGGACATCAGGAGTCGCAAAACCGATTCCTGGCCACAGTATAGGCAAGATAAAACTTTCAAAATAAATGTTATAATTGCCCATGACGGCATGAAAAACCATCTTTGTTCACCATCAGTGGCTTAAAAAGCTCACGATAGAATCTTTATTCACCTCAGTTCAAAATTGAGATGTAATTTAACCTCCACGTTTAGTCCTGCGATAGTTTGTAAATCGATGTATCCCTTCAGAGACATACCCTTTAGAACCTACATTGTAACATTGCTCCCGAAGGTATTAGGAGAATTAGGGAAATTAAATTACAGGTTTCAGCCGGATTGTTGTGGTTATTTTGGGTACATGTTATTGAGTACAGTATGTGTTATAGAAATTGTTAGACAAGCAATGTCTCAGGCATAGTAACTGTTTCTAAATTTGTTTTCACAAGTTTGAAGTCACTGTAAATCACAAAATTCTTCTAACTAAAAACTAGAAAGTATCGGTATTACTGGATCTGCATTAAAAAAAAAAACATATCTTACTAATAGGTACCAAGTACTCGGTATTGGTGAATATCAAAGTGAACCCAAACTCATTACCTGTGGAGTACCACAAGGTTCTATATCAGGGCCTCTATTATTTCTTATCTATATCAACAATATTAATGAAATCGAATTTCACTGTATGCCGACGATACTAGACTATTTTACTTCGGCAGTAATATAGAAGGGATTGTTAGAGAAGCGCAGAGTGATCTTAATAGACTATATATCTGGTTCCAATGCAATCAGCTTACTTTAAATGCTAGCAAAACCAAATACATGATATTTTTCATACATATGGTGAATTATTCAACTTTTATTGAAGACAAATACTGAGAAATTTAGGTCTTATTTTTTTTAATTTTTTTTTTAATGATTTTGCTCTTGACTCTAGTCTAGGTCATAGGTGACAGAGACAGATGATAAACCTACAATGAAACCTCACATCGAGAAAGTAAGAAAAAATATATCATCACTGACTGGTGCACTTAGAGGAATTGTCCGATGTCTCCCACTACAGGTCAGATTTAATTATTATTTATAATTCGATGGTAAAATCACATCTTGATTTCTTAATCGATATATGGGGAAGTGCTGCCAAAACTCACCTTAAAAAGCTACAAACATCTCAAAATTCAATTATTAAAGACTCATTTAATTATGATTATACACATCTTCTCAAAAGGTTTTAAACGAAACAAAATTAATGAATTTTGATCAAATTTATAAATATAACACCTGCATTCTTGTACGTAAAATAATGAATGAAGACAAACATACACAAATAAAAAAAGAAGTAACAAACATACAAACACACTCACATACTTTCACCTTTATTATATTAGTGTGATTTTAGATTATTACCAAGGGAAACCGTCGCTTATCTTATCTTATATTTTTTTCCTTATAGGGGTGGATAATTGTATTCTTTTTGAACGAAATAAATTTCTTAAACCGTAAGTCCAATTTATCCAAGAAAATAATGTTGTTATGACTGTTTGAGAAATCTAATCATTTTTTATCGTTGTTATGACATTCTATATAATACTACACTTAATATATGTTACAGCAGTTTATCACCTCTGTAGTTCTAAGATAAGATACTAAGTAAAACTAACTTCAACCAGTTTTCGAAGGCGATATGTTTCCACTTTGTGAAGTGTAATCTCGAAGCTAACACATGCTTGAAGTATTCCTACGAGCCTCTTTAGTTTCGCTATGAGATTCTTATCGGGGAACGGATAACAGTATAAAACCAAAGGTTTTTCAGTGGATTTTTTTAAAGATATTTCTATACGACCTTGGTGTTGTTTTCTTGTTATTCTAGAATCTCGACTTTTTGTCTCATATATCCATGGAGAGAGCTTTGCCGATATTTTCAGTACCAATTCGACCGGTTGAGAATCTTTATTTCTCGAATCACATAAGGTATTCACATACATACAATGAGACACTTAAATAGAACAATGAAAGTTATTTTATTAATGAAGTTAGTATACAATAAAAATCAAAACATGGAAATGGTATTTATTCACTTAAATACTTATAGAAATACCAACAAAAACGCCACGTCCTTTCGTAAGATCAGAACTTGAAACAATTAATCTTTGTTAAACATAGTAACTTTTTAATTAAATACTTTACATTCTAACACGAATAAATTGATTTTGATCTTTATCGCGACGGTACACAACATGTTTTAATATACATACATAAAGATGAATACACACGCGATGTTTTTGTTAAGCGACTTTTGAGTTATGGATTTTTGTACCCTCGACAATGCACACGTACTCAAGAACTTCTCCGAATGTATTATTATCATTGTGTGGAGCAATAAACCTTTTTCTCAAACATGATTGGTTTGAGCATTATTTTGACAACCTTCTTCGAGATAAAGCGAAATTGCTGTACTGGCCAAATACATGCGAGCAGCGGCTGGCAAAAGTTGTATGAAAACCCATATCTGTCGAGGTTTAGCGGTCAAATAAATTACATTATGCCTCCTCTACACTGCTCGCGAAGTTCCTCGGCGAAGTACTCTAGAAACTTTGGCTAAAGTCCGAAGTGCGATACTACACACTCGTTCAACTTCGCACGTTTGTAATGGACGCTCAAGTAGCAGTTGCCGTTGCAATGTGCACTCTCGCGTATTCTAACTACGTGCATAGTTGCACAACGACGTCACGACGCGAACTGAAGTCAACCGAGTAGTATATATAGAGTCACTTCGTGTGCGCACTTCGGGCAACTTCGAGACCTTTGACTTCGGTGCAAAAACCGACAGCAAATGGAAGTTGCCCAAGGCGAGGTAAAGTTTGACGAGGTAAGCCGAAGTGCCTCTCTACACTATCGTATTCGTCTAACATCGTTCAACTTCCCGAGCAGTGTAGAGGAGGCATTAGAATAAACTCATATCTGTCGTGTAATTTAAAAATGGAACGATCTTTTACTACGAAACATGGCAACCAAGGAGGTAACTTATCAAAGGTTTTATTTAAATTTCGAACTAGCTTGCAAATAGAAAGTAGTTTATAGAAAAACAATGAACACTTTAACACGGGAATAATTATTGTTGTCCGTCATTGATTTTGAAAAGTAATTATATTTGACAAAATGAGTTTTAGGTGCAACTAAGTTTTAATTTCCGCGCATTATTTGAGAAATGTACTATACAAGCATTGGCCACAAAGAGGCATTGATGGACTTAAACGTTCGTCCATCAATGCCTCTTTTGCTGGCCGCTGCAGTAATGTACTATTACGCTGTATAGGTGTTCACGTGATGGCAATATTTTTCTTAGGCTACGAATACCTACAAATATATAATTTCAAAGACTGTATGCATTTATGAAACATTTTTGAAAAGAAATGAATAATTAACAGTGAGACCGTAGACTGAAATCACTAAAACTTTGGTTTGGCGATTAAAATGCCACAAGCCGTTGATCAAATCGCAACAAAACTACACTAGCTCCTATATTAGCACCCTAACTCTGTTCCACACAGACCCATTATGAAGGTAACGTGCACCAGGGTAATCAATCAACCGCCGTTGAATCACATTCGAAGTGGCTTGACTTTCGGTCGGATTGGTGTCACTACCTTCCAGCACTTTATCACCAAATTGTCGAAGACTACGAAAAAAGGATTTGTTAGTAATTGATGAATGTTCTTTTTTACCCGGATACAGGGTGTGTTATGAGTTTCGAAAACTATATATGTGTATATTGATGTTGTTGAGCTTGTTAAGATTACTCTGCTACTTTCTAGTCTCTCCAAGATGGAAATGACTGCCCGACGGATGTTCTTCACAAGAGCTTTGCGGGGCTAAGAATGATTTACTTTGTCTCGAATTGAATTACTTTTTCCATACAAAACAGTGGTCAAAAGCTAGCTTTTTCCTGTGTTCTGTTTGATAAGGAGTTAAGTAAAAATTATGTTTAGCCCTTCACAGTTTTCTTTCGATTAATTAAGTTGCGGGATCCAAGACAGTGAAACATATCTTCGGGACTTAACGAGCTTCATGGACTCAGCGCTATTCTGGTGGTCATCACTGTTGATTCTAGCTTTTAATAGTTGCTGTGGATGGGAATAGGTTGGTGGGCTTGTCATAAAATAAAAATAGAAAGCCGGCCATTTAACAGAACATCTTTTTTATCTTTTATATAAGTAAGTACTTGTTTTACATACACATTGTGTCACTATAAAACTGCTTTACGTCCGTCACGTCACAGTCACAGGTCCAGTCGAAAACCAGCGTCGGGCACTAGTTGCGCGACATTTTGCTGAACTGGTCCTATTTGGCGCAGCCGTTGGACACACAGTGTCATACTTATATTGTTTTTCTCTTTTTTTTTATTGTCGTATAGTTTTTAAGTTTTGTTTTTTGTTTTTCATTTTTTATATTGTGTGCTCTAATGGCTTGTGACAAATAAATGTATTTTCTTTCTTTCTTTCTTTCTTTTCAGAATGAACCACAAAATTGTATTAAAATTAATATTTGTTTCAGGATATTTACCATGCATATTTTGATGAGAGCTCGATATTTCGGCACCGTTACATGCGCCATGATCACGAGAGTTGAAGTCAAAATATACATGGTAAATATCCCGAAACAAATATTCATTCTAATGATGGTGACCATGTCAGCATAAAAACTTAAATTGTACTAAATCTTACACTCACAAGATGTTATATAAATACATAGCTGACATTATTAATGGTTCAGTATCATGTTGGAACAGCACAGTTACGATCTAGCGAGCACCCTCGTATGCTGAAATATCAACGAACATTACGTTGACATAGTGACTTGCAGGTTTATGTAGTACATGTTTTATTTAGGGTCTATTTTAGTTTCTAGGTTACGGGTCTTGACAAGATCTGTTTTAATTTTAATAACGGGTGCAAAACAAACAGACATATTTGTTTATTTATATATGCTTTATTGTACACCAAGATAAAAAAAATACAAAAGGAGACATTAAAATTAAACAAACAAACAACAGGCGGCCTTATCGCGTTCTGCGATCTCTTCCAGGCAACCTTGAATGGATAGAGAGAGCCTGGACACGATATGGGGTTGCACTTGGTGCAAATTTCGAATTATTATTATTACTAAGTACAATTAGGTACTAAAAACAAACTACAAAAATAGATACATAAATACATACATACATCTAACTACACAAACAGGAAAAAAAAATACAGCTTAAACAAGGACAGGATCACAGAGACAAGTAATGTTCCTTTATAAGTTTACACATACTACATACTCATTTGTAAAGCATTAGTAAGATCAGGTATGATGCATGTAACTGTGGCGAAGAGTAGACCCTACTCTTTACCACAATTATGCCTGATGGAAAATGGTAGACGATGTTTACGATGGTAAACGAATCCTGAAGATGCTTCTTCACTCTTGTTTTGAAGATTTTACATGCGAAATCTTTTAATATATCTGTATCTAGCTAAATGTTATGTTTAACATGTTAGGTTCCTATCCAGACGTAATATAATATCCTCCGACCGCACAGCATGATTTTCTTTTGGGTTACGTCTTTTAACAACAGCCTCTTAAGCAGTTTTTTTTTTGAATTTTTGTTTCACCTTTTGAGTCGATTTGAAATTAATGTTATAATTGTCAATACCAAAACGTTTGTTTCGGTATTGAAAATTTACTAAACATTTTGATCAATGCATTTTGATTATTTCCATTTTTGTTGAAAAAATGTTTGAAATCAAGGGAACTCCTCAAATATTATAGGCATACATTTAGCGATTTTGGTATTTTTATCAACAATGCAGTCATTTACACTCGGAAAGTGTCATTCGGTGAAATGGAACTGGCAAGGAAGACTACAGATGGCATCTGAAACTCCTCAATGCTAAGTATGTCACGGGCATAAGATATATCGAATAGCTAACCGACTATGATGAAGCAAATACTTTTAAATAAATGGTATTGATGAAAAAGATTACATCGAACTGATCTGATGATGAAGCCGGAAGGCATTGGAACTCCGAAATAAAACAATAGGTCCTAGTCGTGTCTGGGATTATTGGCATCGTCATGAGATTAACTTTGGCTATAAATGACTATGCTATGAATGGTTTTTTAACAAAAATATCAAAGTGACTTCCAAAACAAAACACTACAAATCGAAAAATAACTATTATTTCCGAAGTCGGTGTCGAATAAAAAACCTTTTCACAAAAAAATACTACCGACTTCCGAATAAGAAAACTGTGTCGTAGTCTCAGAAGTCGGTGTCTTTCGTAGGTACCATTTTTTTGCGTTATGGACACCGACTTCCAAAAATAAAGTTATTTTTCACTTAGTAGTTTTCTTGTTTGGAAGTCGGTATTTTTTTGTTAAAAAGTTTTTTATTTTTACTTTTTAGTTGGAAATATCGGGTACTCGCAACAAACAGTAAACACGGTAGATAGCCCGCTTTTAATGTTAATGTTAGAATAGGCAAGTTGTTAAGTAAGTTTCCTATAACGCCAGAATAGATTACCCAATATATCATTAAACTTGAACAAAACCGATCAAATGAGAGATGTACTTACCCCTTAAGGTTACACTAGTCAACAGCACGAACTATTTTGTGCGCGGGGTTCAAATGCATTTTATATCAACCGACAACACGTGCGGAAGAGATAGGTGCTGTCATGAGCAGTAGTTAGCTAGTTAGTCTACTAATACACACTTTTGCAAATTTGTAGCGTAATGGATAATGATTTAGGACGAAACCGAGCGCGCGAAATTTTATAAACAGACCTTTGGGAGTCTGGATATCATGAAAAAACGACTAAATCTATTTGTTCAAAATAAAATTATTTGCATTGTTGAACTACTAATCTATCCCTGTATGGAGGCCGTTTTGCAATTCTCGGTCTTCTTATGGTATTTATTCGCGCCCAAAAATGCGTTAAAACTAGTGTCGAAATGTGGAACTTTCGACGCTCATAACTCAAATATTTTATTTTTTTACTTTTTCGCTTCCATACAGAGCTAGGTAATGGTGAGACGAATTGATATCACTTTTTATTTTGAACGTACATCGTCAAACAGTGGAATAATCCCTAGACTACGTTTGTATTGAAACATTTTCGACTAGTGTACCCTTAAGAGCGTACTGTCGTGATGTTATAATATGAAATTATATAAACAATAAACAGGCACGCGATTGCAGCAGTCCCTAGAGATTTTCCGTTATTTATTGCAGAAATTTGTTGTATATCTTCGAAGTTCTTCATCAGATCTTCACCAAATTAAAATATAACCAATTTCGGCAAAACAAAATCGGTCCACAATTGACGGAGTTATCGGTGAACTTAAATAAAAAAATAAAAAAAACATACAAGAAGTCGAACATAGAACCTCCTCCTTTTTCGAAAGTCGGTTAAAAATGGAACACAATAGGCAAAATACCGACATCGGAATAGAAAGTTATTTTTCGCTTTGTAGTGTTTTGTTTTGGAAGTGTTCGCGACGAAGCGTCATCAACCATACTAAATGGTTCATAGAAATTGAAGTTTGTATGTGTAGACATGTCTGCTTACCACGGCGCGCCACCTGATACTAAAATGAATTTTAGAGGCACGTTTATATTTATACTAAAATTTTACCTACATTTTTTGAGATAGTAGTATAATGTTTTTAGTGTTTGTCAGTATGTTATAGGGTTCAATAGTTCACCCTTAACAGAGTAAAATCATTAGAAAGCATACTGATAAGAGTTATCATAGTAAAAAACATAAATTTCTGTCATACGATACGTCTGTGCTCGACGACGGATTAGTTCCGAATGACCCGTGAGAGGGAACCACACGATATTTATAGTTTTGGTGGTTTTTGAAAATATTATAGTAATTAAAATCATGTTTTTAAGGGCTTATCCTATGTACTGGACATGAAATCAGTACATAATGATGAAACTATGTGAAGACCACATAGTTTCTGCTATGTAAATAGGAATATTGACTTGATATCTCAAACACCAAATATATGGTTTTAGGTCATTTTAGGGTATATGGGGGACCTAGACCGAGACAGGAAGCCTATATACACCTCATAGTTAGCGTAGTCTTTTATATAAAGCCCATTTACTTGAGTTATCAAGTCAGTATATAATAGAAAAACTGCTGTTTATCTGGTTTTTGGCAATCGCTTACGGTTTTAGGTGCCCTAAGTACCTAGAAAAATATAGGTGTACTGGTAAAAGTACTACCATTGGAAAGCTTGCTAAAAGGGCTTCCAGGCGGTTTCTAGATGGGAAGAATCGCTTGGATAGTCAACGAGATAAGCAGTCGTGAAAAATGTAAACAACGTAAAACGTTGAAATTTGTAGACCCTTCAGGTGGAATAACTCCATGAAGGGAATAGATGTACTCATGGTGTAAGTACTTTCGGATGGCTTGCTGGACTAGCTACCAAGCCATCACTTTGGAGCGAAAATCGCTCAAGTAGTTTAAGTACAATTCCAGAAAATAGGTTTCTGGAAATGTAATTTTTAGTCAGTTTTTGGCATTCCCCGGGACTATACACCCCTGGGAATTCCGAAAATAAGGAATTTTTGGGGACCTCCCGATGGCCCGTTAAACGCACCATCGTGTTGTCCCAATCTTATTAGTGTTTTTATATCTAATTTCTCTGATAGCTGGGCGCAAAGAAAGTGACCAGCTATCAAATTTGTACATATCAAGGCACCTTATGTGCATATGACCTAGATAGACTTACATAAACACTAGAAATGTAAAGTGTGGTCTATTGGCTACCAGAATCCCCATAATAGGCGGTGATTGTCTGATTAGCCTAAGTAGGAAGTCCTAAAGTCGGTGAAATGACTTAGGAATTTATAGATTCGTTACATAAGGGATGATATCCCATAGAAGATTCCCGAAAATAAGCTTTTTCTAGACGTCAACAGACAGCCTGCTATTGGCACCAGCAGGTCAACCCAACCTATAGATATCCTTAGGCTAGGTTAAAAGCTATTAAGGTTTTAACTGGGAAATAAAGGGAATTGTCCTTTCATTTCATGGAAATAGTCTAGGGAAGCTATCAATACCTGGAAATTAGGTATATTGATTAGATACATAGATAGGGGGCGTTACTGTGTTACAGTACGAAGGAATCCAGCTATTGATAGCACCATGGAAGGGGTGCGGTAACCCTATTTACCAAATATGTATAAGGGTTTTTTACATAAATAAAAATTATTTTCGGCGAGAATTTGCGGGGCTCTCAATAATGGCACGATGCGAGGGTATAAAGAACCCCCGGGCCCAAAATAGAATTTGTAGTCATCCAAAGCTAGTCGCTTGTACTTGTCTTAGTAAATAAGAAGTAATTCTTATATATAATCACGTCTCAGAAATTGTTGAGAGCCCTAGAATCGTGCCGTGTACTGAATAACTTAGTGTTTCATTTAATTCATCAACTTCAACCCTTATGAAGACATCCCCTTTCGATCCTGTCGAGCTGAACCTCGGAACCTGGACACCAGGAGTGCTGATCCAGAAGTAGGCAACCCGGAATCTGGAAATAACTCAAGTACAGCCAACACATCGTTGAATCGTTAGAGTCGATTTGCAACCCTACGTCACTGCTGCAGCTAGGCATCCAAGAACCTTTGTTTTCGTTGATGTGGATGGGGCGTTCAGCGGCAATGGCCAGAAGGTTTACGCCCTTCTTTTCTCGGGGCCAATGAACACGCTACGTCCTGCACATCTTATGGTCCTATCGAGCCGAATTTTGGAGCCTGGAGAGCCCCAGGACGTCGGGAACAGTAGATCCAGAAAAAACAACTGGGTGCCTGCATATTAAGTCGGCTACGTGCAACACAACGTTGACCCGTTCGAGCCGAAATTCGAAGTCTGGAGCGCCCCAGGACAAGGAAGAAACAGTGGTGGAATTAATTTTTCGAATTTTGGAGAAATTAATTTCACAAATAAACCAAAAATCGACGTGCACTGCAGGGAACAAGTCCTACGTGCCCTATTTGCCGCTGGATCCAAGAGGTAAAATTCTGGAGACAGTTATTGAAAATACCCTATTTTTTCAATAATTGTAAGAAAATAGAAGAAATTGTCTGTGAGCCGCAAAATGCTGTATGAAGACAGATGCGCATCCTTGAAGCCCCAAGAATAGTTCCTGAAGACTTATCGCTGAAAACTACCCTATGTTATCAGTGATTTGTTCTAGAACTGAACGCTTGTTTATTCAACCAAGAATACTCGTTCAGAAGATTGGATTACGTCTTTGACGCGGAAGAATAGTTCCTGAAGACTTATCGCTGAAAACTACCCTTATGTTTTTAGCGATTTGTTTAAAAAACGAGCGCCCGTCAGAAAAATACAAGACGTGCGTTTAGAAGGCTGATGTGCATCGTTGATGATTGAAGAATAATTCCTGAAGCCTTATGACTGAAAACAACCCCTATGTTTTCAGGAAAATTTTGAAGACTGAATTTTCGTCAGTGAATGGAAGAAACGTACTCTGAAGACTTAGATACGTTTCGGATGTACTGACTATGCGGTTCCTGAAGCACTATCACTGAAAATAACTTTGACGTTTCGGTGATTTATTTGAGGATTGAGTTTTCTTCAATCAAGCAAGATACGTGCTCTGAAGATTGATGCACGGCTCTGATGCTTTGGACAAGCAGTTCATGAAGCATCACCACCGAAAAGTAACCTTGACTTTTCGGTGATTTAGAATTTGATTGAATTATAGTCAATCAAATGGAACATACACGTTTATGGGAAAAATAAACTTGTATAGCAAATGCCTGAAGTTTCCTGAAGACTTATCACTGACCGTAAGTTTTTAGTGATTTTTTATTTGAAGATTGAATTATAGTCAATCGAAGTGGAGGTTAACTTCTGGAGATCGTCGGTTTGAACGCTGAAGCCCGGAACTGGGACTTATCTTTGAAAACTAACTTCGAGTTTTCAAAAGAAAATATTTCAACAACAATGCCGATAACCAGATCCAAAGGCAAGACGCCGGAGGCATGGACCGTGGAGTTGGATCAACCAGTTGGCATCAGACATGAGCTGCCGCCGTGTTCACCTTCCACAACCGAAGGGACCGAGCCGTCGGACGAGCAGCGCCATCTAGCGCCTCAAACTGAAAGCACTCCGACGCATCAACCAATAGAAACTGATCAAGCGGTTTCTACCAGAGTAACCAGATTAGAAGGAGCTTCAGACACAACATTGAAACCTTCTCAGAAAGAGAAGATTTCCGAAGAAGACAGACGTACAGCGATGCCGATGACTACCCGGGGTGACGCCCGTATCGAACATAGCCGTCCGCCGTCAACTAGAGTGACTCGGTCACGAAAAAACATAGACAAAGCTCGCGAAGACTTACTCAAAATTAAGTTGGAGCTTGCACAACTGGCACTTCAGAGAGCGGAGGAAGAGGGTTCCGAAGCTGAATACCTGGATGACAGAAACTCGAATGACGAGTACGTGCGTTCATGGCTAGAAGAGGCACCAGAACCTCAGCCTGAGAAGGAGGATAACGTCGTGGAAGGGGGAACCAGAAATTCTATGCATAGACCCCTGACTGCGACCGCCACCAAATCGCAAATAGAAGGTCAGCATCCTAAGGAAAAAGAAGTGCGAAAACCTCCAGTTGCAGCGTCAGCTGAGTGTACAGGAGGTCAGAGGGATAGTCTCCGTCCATTCCTGACGGAGTTGACGTCCGCTATAGCGTCGCTAGCCGACAGAAAAATAGAACAGCGGGACCAACCGACCCCCTCTGCGTCGAAATTTGTCATGACATTGCCGAATTTCAATGGTTCTCATACTGAATGGCTATCATTTCGGGCCATATATGAGACAACTCGAGCGTATTTTACGGACGTCGAGAATACAGCGAGGCTGAGGAGAAGCTTACATGGACGTGCAATGGAAACCGTCAGCTCAGAACTCATCGGACATGCCAGGCCCGATGACATCATGAAGGAACTCGAGCTGCAGTTCGGCCGTCCAGACTCCATAGCGCAAGCTGAAACAGATAGATTACGCGGACTGCCGCGCTGCAGTGAGTCACCAAGAGACATCTGCGCGTTTGCAAGTCGCGTAAGAGGTGCTGTAGTCACGCTCCGCGCGTTAAAAAAGGGTCATTACCTTATGAACGCGGAGCTTATGCGATTGTTAACAGAGAAGTTACCCAATTCGCTACGAGCACAATGGTACCGATCATATTCGGAGAAGTACCAATCGGTGCCAGATATTTCATTGTTCAGTAATTTCATATCTGAACAGGCACACTTCTGTAGTCCATTCGCCCCACCCGAAGGCATCGCTTCGGCCGAGGCGAACACCAACAGACGCGTCACACAAAGGACGCATATAGCTACGGACCAACCGGTAGGAAAATGCCGTGTTTGCGACGTGGGACATCACTACGCCACTGGATGTGCACAATTCAGGGGCGTAGCTGTCGAGAAAAGATGGGAGCTAGCGAAAAAACATGATCTATGTTATCGCTGCCTTCAACATCGACGAGGCAACCACACTTGTAGGAGAAAACAGTGTGGCCAAGACGGGTGCAGAGATACGCACCATCGGCTTCTTCATAGGAAGAAGCAACAACAGAGGGAAGCCAACAAGAAGCCCGATGTTCCTGAATCCAGCAAGGATCCTCAGGAAACGGTGGCCAGTTTCGGGTCACCATCGAGCCAGGCGTACCTAAAGATAGTGCCGGTCCGGGTCATCGGACCGGCGGGAGAGGTAGCAACATACGCTCTCCTAGACGATGGGTCCACCGTTTCGCTGATGGATGAAGACATCGCGAGGCAAGTCGGGGCAGAGGGCCCTGTGGACCCGCTCAAGATCGGTGCGATAGGCAACACCATGCTCACCACCCCATGCTCAAGAAGAGTCAAGGTGACACTGGTTAGCCCGCAAGAGAGAAGGGTACAATTTAAAGCACGTACTATACCTAAACTCAGCTTGGCAAAACAAACAGTGAGCGATAGAGTTGTCGCACGCTGCAAGCATTTAACCGACTTGAGAAAAGAGTTGATGTACAACAATGGCGTGCCAAAAATACTCGTCGGCCAAGACAACTGGCATTTGTTATTGGCCAGCGAGATTCGCAGAGGTCCAAGACACCAACCAATTGCGTCACTTACAGCGATGGGTTGGACACTACATGGCGCGCATAGTAGTTTACTACGACAACAAGTACATCATGTCAATAGAATAACAACTGATGACAATTTGGATCATCAGTTGCGCGAATATTTCGCCATAGAATCGCTGTGCATAAACCCACAGCGACCCGCCTCTGACCCAACAAGAAGGGCAGAGGACATTTTGAATCGATCAACTGTCCAATTAGAGAATGGACACATCGAAACCGCCATGCTTTGGCGTAATGAGCATGCTGAGATGCCAGATAGTTTTGAGACAGCTCTGAAGAGGCTCGTCTCAACAGAAAAGAAGCTGGACAAGAACCAGGAACTTCTAAGAAGATACTCAGACCAAATGGACTCGCTAATTGCGAAAGGGTACGCTGAAAGGGCACCCGCAATTAGCACGCCGGGCAAAACTTGGTACCTCCCGCACTTCGATGTCTTCAATCCAATGAAGCCAGACAAACTTCGCATCGTACATGACGCTGCCGCCAAATCGAGAGGATAGTCACTGAATGACTTCCTGCTAACTGGGCCCGACCTATTACAGTCGCTGCCAGGCGTAATGATGCGGTTTCGCCGTCACTGCGTTGCAATAACCGGTGACATAGCGGAGATGTTCATGCAAGTGAAGGTGCGGAGCCAAGACCGAGACGCGCTTCGCTACCTGTGGAGGGGAAACCGCAGAGAAGGAGCGCCAGAAGAATATAGAATGACGTCCATCATTTTCGGCGCAGCCAGTTCGCCTTGCACAGCAATTTTTGCAAAGAACTGGAACGCAAACAAATATATAGAAAAGCACCCTGAAGCTGTGGATGCTATACTACGTAGTCATTATATGGATGACTACCTAGACAGTTATAGAACTATCGAGAAGGCGGCAGAAGTCGCTAGTATGGTGCGAAAAATACACCTACAGGCGAGGTTTGAACTCAAGAAATGGGTTTCAAATAGCTCGCAGCTCCTAGAAAAAATGGACCCATCGCACATACAAACCGAGATGGTATCCATTGGAGATATAGATACATCGGAAAAGATACTCGGCCTCATATGGAGGCCAGGCGAAGACACGCTGGGTTTCAACCTCACACTCGCGCGTCTGCCTGAGGGTATCTTGGACCGAGAGGCGCCCACCAAGCGAGAGGCGCTCAAAATAGTCGCGTCGCTATACGACCCACTCGGACTCGCCTCACCAGTAACCATCAAGGCGAAGCAAATATTGCAAGAAGCATGGAGGCGAGGCGTCGACTGGGATCAGAGGCTAGATGTTGACCTAGCATTACAATGGAAAATTTGGGTACAACATTTACGCCAACTAAAAGACGATAGCGTACCAAGATGCTATCCTGAAAATAGATACGCTATTGAAGAAATAGATAAGAATAGCTCGCTGCGACCTTTACAAATACAGGTCGTCGACAGCGTGCTGCGACTAAGAAGTCGCATAGCAGCTACGCAAAACGTAGCTGAAGCAGAGGCTACATGTTGACCTGGCATTACAACCCGGATACAACATTTAAGCCAATTTAAAGAGTTAGCGAATGTTTAAAAAAATATCGACAGCGTGCTGCGACTAAGAAGTCGCATAGCAGCTACGCAAGAGGTAGCTGAAGAAGTGATGCGCCCGCCTATATTACATGGCGACCATCACATAACGCAGCTGTACATAGACTGGACACATCGCAGTCTACAACATAGTGGCACCGAACTCACAATTAAATGAGGTACGGCAGCACTACTGGGTCGCAAAGATGCGACCAACAGCGGAAGCGCCTGGGAGCGCCTAGTTTGTTGTGTAAAAAACACACTATACAATGTACTTACAGAGAAACACCCCACCGAAGAGGTGTTGTCCACACTGATTTGTGAGGCAGAGTACATTGTAAATAGCCGACCATTGACGCACGTCTCGGTAGATGGTGATGATGATGAATCCATCACACCGAATCACCTTTTGCTCGGTGGGTCAGCCAGACTACCTACACCTGGCACGTTCACCGAGCAAGATATAGACAGCAGGAAAATATGGCGACGATCACAGATCCTCGCTGATATGTTCTGGAGTCGCTGGGTCAGAGAGTACCTGCCGGAGCTCCAAAACCGGCGGGAGCCACATAGTAGTGGGCCCAGATTTAAAGTGGGTGACCCTGTCCTGATAGCCGACGGCCAGCTGCCCCGCAATACGTGGCCGCGAGGCCGCATTGTGGCCGTGTATCCAGGAATCGACGGAGAAATCCGGACCGCTGAGGTACGCACACTTGGCGGTACCTTGAAGCGTCCGGTAAAGAAACTCGTCCCACTGCCCCAGTAACCAGAGATGCCGGAGCGGCGACCGTCCTCTCGGTGGGCCTGGCCGGCAGCCGAGAAAATGCCGTCCGTCGCTCACCGAAGGAATGCAGCGCCGCGCCGACAACACTTCGAGTCGACACAGCGAGTCGACACAGCACTGCACGGCGGGAGATATGTTCGCGACGAAGCGTCATCAACCATACTAAATGGTTCATAGAAATTGCAGTTTGTATGTGTAGACATGTCTGCTTACCACGGCGCGCCACCTGATACTAAAATGAATTTTAGAGGCACGTTTATATTTATGTTTTTTACTATGATAACTCTTATCAGTATGCTTTCTAATGATTTTACTCTGTTAAGGGTGAACTATTGAACCCTATAACATACTGACAAACACTAAAAACATTATACTACTATCTCAAAAAATGTAGGTAAAAGGAGAAGGGCAAGACTCCATAGTGTTCTGGGCCCAGGTGTTAACTCAATCAAACTAGCCTTATTTGTAAGAGGATATAATAACAAGGCCTCGCTGAAAATTTGGTGAAATTTGGCTATCCAGGAATCAAGTTGTATGAAATATACTAAAAGTGAGGTTACAATATAACAATGTAGATTTTTATGTTATTTGCGAAATACTTTTGAATGGCTTCGGTTGGTAATGGTTTTAAGTATGGAGTGCAAGTAGAATGTAGCGTGTTGAAGATCTGACACGTTTGGCACGCCGGACAGTCGAAGACAAGTCTTCACAGCCAATATCCTGCACTTAGAACCAGCAGGTACCTACATTTTAAATGAAAAAGGGAGAAGAGGAAGTAAAAGGAAGCATGTGGCTAAATAATAACAGCCGCACGGATCTTCAGGATTGAGCAACACTTGACGAGGTCGGTTCGTAGATGGGTGACCATTTCAGCATAGCGAGATGCCTCCGAGCCTCGGAAAGCACGTTAAGCCGTTGATCCCGGCTGTCATTTGAAGGTCTTCTACAGTCGTATGGGTGGACAGAAGTTTGAGACTTTTTTTTTTTTCTAGAAACTGCCCCACTAGGAATTTCTTCCTGTATCGTGGGTGCGTTTACAAACATATTACTCACACACACAAACACCCAGAGCCAGAAAAACTATCTGTAGGTCATACAAATATTTTTTCCGTGCGGGAATCTGACCCGCGACACGCAGCGCAGCAGTCAATCGCTCAACCACTGCGCCTACCGTGCGCCCAAATCTGACATCAGTCTTGCCAAGGGGTATCGAGTTACTGGGTTGTGTAGATCAGATAGGCAGTCGCTCCATGTAAAACACTGGTACACAGCTGAATCAGGTAACACTGGAAGCCGACCCCAACATAGTTGGGAAAAGGCTAGGCAGATTGAGAAGAGGAAGTAAAATAAAACACCAATATAATTATGTATAGAATATATATATATCTTCAATAATGATTCGAATATCTTCTAAGAATTGTGCAGCAGGTACGATATTTTCTTGGTATCTTTCCCAACTGAGATACCATATTATGCACATTACATGGGCACAGCAGCCTACAGTCCTTCTACCTACAATACAATTACAATAATATCCTAATATTGAATATCGTCCTCTTGGGCAACTGTCAACTAAAATGTAAACAAAATATGTTTTGCGACTTATATGGCGGGATTGTATACTACCGCAGCGGACATAATCACTGGAATGACCAACTTGGTGTGATGCTTCAATCGGATATCTCCCAAGAACCACGTCTTGGGCCAAGTTCCAACATGCTTGGCATACATAGTTCTCACTGGTAACCTGAAATAAGGTTACTATTTAAATCATGTTCAATCAAATCGCTAGTAGGTACATCATAAGTCTGGTTTTGTTCGCTTGATAGGCTAAAAGTTCGATTTGAATAGACTTACAGGCTGAGATGCACGCCACTGGCGAATAATTGATAAAATCGCCTCATCATCCAAGACTCTTCTGCCAATAGTAGGTATTATTGCGACCAGTTGCAATGGCCAGTACAATTTACACAGCGATCCATGTCGTCAATAACCGATCGATAGTCGTAATCAGTTGTCCAAAATAGAGAGCCAGGTAATTCAAAATAGCATCGAATAGTCCTTTAAAGTATGCAAAGCCGAGGTCGTGGTGTTGTACAATAAAATATGGAAAATACATGCGCACTCAGAACGAAAGAAAACGAACGAGTATCGGTTTATTTTTTTCTGCCTGTCATCTGTCTGTCAGCATTAAGTGACCAGTATTGCGAACTGATGAAAAATTAAAGGAACTCGATTTGCTATGATTCGTTTCCACCAAACGATTGATAAGCACTTGTAACTCGATTTTCAAACATTAGTTTGAGATTTTACCAATTTTTTAATCGATTATTTAGTTTCATAACTTAATTTAACTTTTCTCGCTTCCTAGATAGAAACATGGTACTGTATTTTGTGATTTCCCTTAGAAATATTTAACGGATTTTTTAATACACATTTCAACTAGTTAACTGCTGGGCCCAGAAATGCCCGTCTCCTTTCTGTCATACGATACGTCTGTGCTCGACGACGGATTAGTTCCGAATGACCCGTGAGAGGGAACCACACGATATTTATAGTTTTGGTGGTTTTTGAAAATATTATAGTAATTAAAATCATGTTTTTAAGGGCTTATCCTATGTACTGGACATGAAATCAGTACATAATGATGAAACTATGTGAAGACCACATAGTTTCTGCTATGTAAATAGGAATATTGACTTGATATCTCAAACACCAAATATATGGTTTTAGGTCATTTTAGGGTATATGGGGGACCTAGACCGAGACAGGAAGCCTATATACACCTCATAGTTAGCGTAGTCTTTTATATAAAGCCCATTTACTTGAGATATCAAGTCAGTATATAATAGAAAAACTGCTGTTTATCTGGTTTTTGGCAATCGCTTACGGTTTTAGGTGCCCTAAGTACCTAGAAAAATATAGGTGTACTGGTAAAAGTACTACCATTGGAAAGCTTGCTAAAAGGGCTTCCAGGCGGTTTCTAGATGGGAAGAATCGCTTGGATAGTCAACGAGATAAGCAGTCGTGAAAAATGTAAACAACGTAAAACGTTGAAATTTGTAGACCCTTCAGGTGGAATAACTCCATGAAGGGAATAGATGTACTCATGGTGTAAGTACTTTCGGATGGCTTGCTGGACTAGCTACCAAGCCATCACTTTGGAGCGAAAATCGCTCAAGTAGTTTAAGTACAATTCCAGAAAATAGGTTTCTGGAAATGTAATTTTTAGTCAGTTTTTGGCATTCCCCGGGACTATACACCCCTGGGAATTCCGAAAATAAGGAATTTTTGGGGACCTCCCGATGGCCCGTTAAACGCACCATCGTGTTGTCCCAATCTTATTAGTGTTTTTATATCTAATTTCTCTGATAGCTGGGCGCAAAGAAAGTGACCAGCTATCAAATTTGTACATATCAAGGCACCTTATGTGCATATGACCTAGATAGACTTACATAAACACTAGAAATGTAAAGTGTGGTCTATTGGCTACCAGAATCCCCATAATAGGCGGTGATTGTCTGGTTAGCCTAAGTAGGAAGTCCTAAAGTCGGTGAAATGACTTAGGAATTTATAGATTCGTTACATAAGGGATGATATCCCATAGAAGATTCCCGAAAATAAGCTTTTTCTAGACGTCAACAGACAGCCTGCTATTGGCACCAGCAGGTCAACCCAACCTATAGATATCCTTAGGCTAGGTTAAAAGCTATTAAGGTTTTAACTGGGAAATAAAGGGAATTGTCCTTTCATTTCATGGAAATAGTCTAGGGAAGCTATCAATACCTGGAAATTAGGTATATTGATTAGATACATAGATAGGGGGCGTTACAGTGTTACAGTACGAAGGAATCCAGCTATTGATAGCACCATGGAAGGGGTGCGGTAACCCTATTTACCAAATATGTATAAGGGTTTTTTACATAAATAAAAATTATTTTCGGCGAGAATTTGCGGGGCTCTTAATAATGGCACGATGCGAGGGTATAAAGAACCCCCGGGCCCAAAATAGAATTTGTAGTCATCCAAAGCTAGTCGCTTGTACTTGTCTTAGTAAATAAGAAGTAATTCTTATATAGAATCACGTCTCAGAAATTGTTGAGAGCCCTAGAATCGTGCCGTGTACTGAATAACTTAGTGTTTCATTTAATTCATCAACTTCAACCCTTATGAAGACATCCCCTTTCGATCCTGTCGAGCTGAACCTCGGAACCTGGACACCAGGAGTGCTGATCCAGAAGTAGGCAACCCGGAATCTGGAAATAACTCAAGTACAGCCAACACATCGTTGAATCGTTAGAGTCGATTTGCAACCCTACGTCACTGCTGCAGCTAGGCATCCAAGAACCTTTGTTTTCGTTGATGTGGATGGGGCGTTCAGCGGCAATGGCCAGAAGGTTTACGCCCTTCTTTTCTCGGGGCCAATGAACACGCTACGTCCTGCACAGGAAGTCGGTTTGATTTTATTTTGCAAATACAATACCAGACTGCTTCTAATACGTATTAAATACAACATTGAGATGTTTCGACGAAGTCAGACATGCTCAGACTTCGCAACTATTGCTAAGACCGCAATCGTCTTATGAGAGGTAGGTACGTTAAGTTGGGTGCTTATGGCAACAAATTAATTGTTTTGTGGCTTTGTCGCTGGATTTCTTGGACAATTATTATCTTTAGGAGAAATTGAGAAATAGTTAATTGTTTCTTCTTGTTTCTCTTTTCTAGTTTTAGTTAGAAACTTAAGGCTTACATAAGTAGTTAATTTCTTCAATAATCACTTCAACGATTACATGGTTTATTTTCTTATTCCACCTTTTCTACTTCCATCATCTGCCTAGCCTTTTCCCAACTATATTGGGGTCGGCTTCCAGTCTTACCGGATTCAGCTAAGTACCAGTGTTTTACATGGAGCGACTGCCTATCTGACCTCCACAACCCAGTAACTGGGTAACACGGTACCCCTTGGCAAGACTGGTGTCATATCTCAAGCTTCTGACTACCCGTAACGACTGTCAAAGATCTTCAAATAACAGCCGGGACCAACGGCTTAACGTGCTTTCCGAGGCACGGAGGAAACTCGGTATGTTGAAATGGTCACCCATCCACGGACCGACCTCGTCCAACCTTGATGATCGACCAACCTTGATGATCGACCCGTGCGGCTGTTTGATAATAATAACATTCAGTGCCTTATTTTACGACTGCAGGGCAAATTCCTCTCTCATAGGTACAGAGAAGGCAATAATATCCATTCTTCCTCCAGTAGAGCAGCAGATTTCAGACTTATATTTCGTAACTTATATCACGAAGTTTTCTTTCACCGATTTCAGTTACATCCAAACAAATATGAACTGTAAAAAATGTTAATTCAAAACTCTCGCGAGCTAGCTGATCAAAACCAGATGAATCCTCCGACTGCACTGCATGATTTTCATCTTGTTTACGTATTTTTAGTTCGCTTCTTAAGCAGTCGGGTTTTTGATTTTTTAAATCAAAATCTTCCGTTAAAATCCTTTATTTTAATACTCCACACGATGGGTTTGGATGAAAAGTAAACAGGGTGCCTCACGATATAGCGCCCAAAAGCCACCATTTAGCTTTTTTCAATTTAAATGTAGCCAGTGACATTTGCAAGGCTAAAGACGAATCGATTGACGTAAGGTACATCAAAATCGGCATACGCGTTTTTTTTCGTGCCACATACGAACAAACATACATCCATAGACTGCTAAACACATTACCATCCTTTGCGTCGTGCAGTCGGGTAAAAAGGCACATGAGCACTTGCCCGACACAATTTAACCTAAGATCTTTTAACAACGATTTATTAACTTTGTTTACTTAGACTGACAAACTGGGCAAACAGTCAGGAGAAAGAGGAACAAGAAGAGGAGACTGATAAACACATTACCCACCTTTGCGTCACGCAGCTGGGTAAAATACCTATGTTAAGATTTTTTGATAACTGATTAGCAATTTCTATAGAAAATTTCGAAGAATCCGCTACATCATACAACAGTGTTAAACTATTCATTCAGCTAGAAAAATGTTATAAATTAAGGCGGTTTGAATTTAGAATCTGCTAATTAGCTCAGAGATTTTTATAATAAATGCCCATCATTTTTATACCATTCATTGTTTCTTTAAAAACTGCATAAACACGGGCCCATCTCTATTACAAAATTGCTCGACAAGCGTAAAGTTAAGCACGACTGTAGATAATAGACACCATATAAAATGTATGCGGCGACGACGCAGCGTGCGATCGATCGACACTGATGGTTACTTGAAAGTCACTCTGTCAGTAATGGACACCCTTTTGTGGACGAGTTTGGTGAACCTATTGACCTATAGGGATTGACGAAGGTCGTTGTTTACTGGCAAACATTTATATTAATTCTAAGTGCAACATTGATGGGACTTTTGGCCAGCAATTGGATAGTAAACTAGATACGTAATCTTATACCTTTTTATCATGAGAGTGGGCAGAAACTACAGAACGCCACCTACTACGATCCTTATTATACCTACTCATTTTGTATTACATCAATTGATTTGGAATAATAAAGATATAATAGTAGTTTATGCAATGGTCATATAATAGGGGTTATTAAAACACGAGCGTGGGTTTGATAATATACACGTGAGTGTTTAAATACCTAATTATATGCCGTTGCATACACTACTTTATCTTCACTCTTAAATTAGAAATAAAACTTAAGTGGAAACGGAAAAAATATGTGGTATGGCGGACAATATAGATTCACTATGACACTATTTTTCGACAATAAGTCATGGAGCCCATAAATGCCAATAAATTAAAAAGTAAAAGTGTGCTATAAAAATTAAAATAGTTATTTATGCTACAAGTGCGGAAAGTAGGTGATTTCCGATGAGTGGTATTTTTATTTACGAGCGAGTGAAGCGAGTGAGTAATAAATCGACACGAGTCGGATATCATCTTACGCACGTGTATCATACATCATTTTAGTATGCATTGTGCGAGGAAATAAAAAAATATATCTGAACCAAGCAAGAAATTAATAAAATGGCGCTTGTTCAAGGGCGCTCAGCATATCCACAGATTTACTAATAGTTCCTAGTTCCTCGGGTATATCTACTGCACATATGCAAATAGCTGTCACGTGGTAACGCAAAATTGCACGAGCAAAATATTCATTATGCCAAACATATTTGATGAATATTTAAAATTAATTTATTGATCAAAATCTAAGTCTAGAGTAATTAAAAACGCCTTAAATGAAGTATTAGTTTTGTTTTACCTTTTATATGAATGATAATCTGTACTTAACTAATTTTTAAAACTTTTCTCAAATAATAAAAACTCTATGCGGCGGGCTGACGTTGGAATTAAAAATTAAAAAAATACAGGAAAGTAAAAAGCACTAGTAAAAATAAGTGACACTTTCCACACAGTTTGGCAGCTTGGAAAACGCTCTTTTCGAGGACATGCATTGTAAAGTTATTTTATGATGCAGTTGTTTGAAAATCGAAGGAAAATGTTGCACTGTAATGGGTTTTTTTTTAATTTTACCTATCCACGGATATAAAGTACATGTATATATAATATTTTTTGAATTCATATTTGGAACATTACGTTTTGAGTGTAAATAAAATAATAAAAAGTGTAACACACACACATATTAGATTTTTTGTGAGATACAAACTTAGGTTACCTTGGTAGGCATGATAGATGATTGTAAGAGCTTTCATTATTAACATTTTTAAATTGGCAGTTCTACTTTGCCAAGTGAACTTATTTTGTTCTCTTCTCACCGTTTATTTAATCTCGGTAAAGTAAATATAAGATAAAGTAAAGTAAATAGTAGGTAAAGTATATATAACAAATCTATCGTTCGTAGATGCATCAAAAGGGCAGCCATTTTAATTCATTTACTGGCTCTCGGCTGCCCACTGGCGAAGGCTCTACGATGCATAGCTGTCGCACGTACACGATAACGTTACATATTTTCGATGCCATACCGTATCAATTTTCATGATGAAAATATAAAGGCGATTTTCGTTTAAAAAAAACAGTTTTGTCACAAAATTTTTGAAAGGAATATATTCATAAAGCTTGTAGTTGCAATAAATCATCAGTGATAACAGAACACAGCACGCAGTTCATTCGGAGCAGTGGTGGCCCAGTGGTAACGGGTGCGACTTACAAGTTTTAGATCGTGGGTTTGAACCCAGATAAGGACATTACTTTGTGTAAATTATTTCGTCACCACTGCTCTCAAAACGGTGAAGGAAAACTTCGTGAGGAAACCGGCATGTCCTAAAATTGAAAGAATCCAAAGAATGTGACATTTAACAGCCCGCACTGGGCCCGCGTGGTGGATTACGGCCCATTGCCTCTCACAAAGAAGAGGCCTGTGTCCCAGCAGTGGGAACAATAAAAGGCTGATGATGATGACCATTATGATCAGTGATTAATTAAATCAACCAGTATTAAATCTACAAAATACAATGACAAACTCCATTTTACGTGGTTAAGGTTAGCCTTGAGAGTGGCAATAAATTGGCCATGTATAGGTCAGTCGCAAACTGCAAAAACACCTCGAATTTCCCTACATTTTTGTCATTTTTAAAATTGATTGGCGCCGAGATGTTATTGTGACGTTTTTTAAGTACAAGAATAGGCATTGAGGTCCTATTTTATAGCTTCGTAACTCGTAGCACATCTGATCGTAGCACACACCCGCTACGCCGTAGCATGGTTCGTAGCGCAGCCCTACCTGTACACTACGCGCGGCGCGGAGTAAATAGGTGCGGACCCAACCAATCGATTTGCATAAAAACGCTGCTCTGCTTTAGTGGACAGGGATTTGAAAACTAGTTTCAAAATACATACGTATTTACGCGGAGCGGGGCCGTTATGATGAGAAAAAGAGCAGTGAGATGGAGCGGGGGCGTGGAGCGGGGAAGCGGAGCGGGAAAGCGGAACGAGGAAGCGGAGCGGGCAAGCGGAGCGAGAAAGCGGAGTGGGGACACGTAGAGGAGAAACGAGAGCAACCGTGCTCCGCGTATGAAATAATACAGTCCGCTACTCCGCTCCGCCACTCCGCTCTGCTTCTCCGGTTCGCATTTTTTTCTCTCCCTAGCCCCCTAGCTATCCGTCTATTGACAGATACAGTCCGCAACTCCGCTCCGTATCTCCGCTCAGCAGCCTCGCTCCGCTCAAGTGGACAGGCAGCCAAGCGCGTAGATAATGCTTGGGATTATACTTTTTATCCGACTGAGGGTAAGCAAAAATGGAGGGTAATGTTTTTTGTAACATCCATACATGATCATTAGTCACACCTTCTGTGAAAGTGTAACGCACGCAGTGTAAGTGCACTAGCTAATCCTACGTTACAAATAATTAATATTGTTAATTAAAATCAAATTTGTAAAAATTACAAACCCATTTATTTGATAACATAATCATGGTGGTGCATAAAATAATTGGTCCGCTTTGGAAGTCCGACTTACTGGATTCAGAATGATGTCACTCAGTTTACCGTTCATTATCATTCAAACCAAACATATATGCTCATTTTTAGCTCAACAGGTTGAGGGTAACTGTTTTAAAATTCAGTTGCAAGATATCATACTCGTTCGCGTCCCGGAATTAATTACTACCTCTCGTGGCACTCGTTCGCTTACAAAGAAACAGGTGTCATTTACGACTGCTTGAAATAATTACCACATTGTTAGCCTCCTTTCACAAATTGTACGCATACGTTGGTGTTAGAAGCGTATACTAATTGGAATTAAAATCATAGAAAATTTTGAATGAGTTTTCTGTTTTTATTTATGACAGAACCAGAAACAATTACCAAACATGAACAAAACAGAATGCGTTCTAAGGCCTACATGCCTATAAGTGCGTGCCATGACAAGGAAAAAAAATTCTCGATTAATGACTACGTATAACAAGCTATCCTAACTATCAAATTGATTGAGTCGAGAAAATGAATAGAACAGAAAACATTTATTCGACACAGACTCAACACAACAGCAACGATTACAAAGTATCAGTAAAAAACCCCGAAAGGGTCACCAACTCAACATTTGCTGGGCATCAAACACCCAGCGCTGATTTTCAACTGGCACCCCGCTATTGATACACGGACGTGGCTAAATAAATAAAATAGTGTAATGACGTTTAAAACGAATACCAAACCTTGTCTTAACTTTGTAAACATAGATATTTAATAAACATTAATTTTACTTAATGAAATGCGCCATTTACTATAAAACATTAATTAACGAACACGAACATATTATAATTTTCGGAAAAATTAAACTTCACAGATATGATATAATCACAGCTGCATTGATCGATCAATGTCCGCCAATAAAGTTATAAGTTACTCCACTGGTTATTATTAATTAAACAATTTGATATATTAGTGACTTATTTTGTTCTTTGTGATAGGAGGTGGTACTGGTGGGGTATTTGTGAAAGATTTTTATTTATTATTTTCTTTTGTTTTTCGTTACAACCCACACACACATTGTAGCTTACTATACACTTATTTTTCTATTAATTCATTGTACATTATTTATTTACACATTTTACACATCCTTAAATTATCATGTCAAATTATGTATATATTATATTTTATTGTGTTACCCACGTCCGTATGTCACTAGCGGGGTGCCAACTGAAAACCAGCGCTGGGTGTCTGACGCCCAGCAAATGCTGAGTTGGTAACCGTTTCGGTATGGGCACGTTTAGCGCAATCTGTCTTTGTACTTCTGTTTTGTCTTTTACTCCATGTTTGTTGCTGTTGTGTTGTGCCTGAGTCGAATAAATATTTTTCTATTCTATTCTATATAATGTTGCTCATGTTTCATATACACTAGCTTTCGACCGCGATTTCATTCATTAGGAATCTTTAACCCCGTTTGATCTACTTACAGATTGATTGACGTTAAATGATTACATAATGTAGCCTAAATACTTCTAAACTAAACTATCCAATTAACCTTCAACCAAACTCATCACAACATTTTCTTTCTTTCTTTCAATTCTAAGTTTTTACGAAACCTCTCTGATAGTTTGAGAACAAGATTTTTCTGTCTAGGTAGGTAGATATACACACTTTCCAAAACACCGTTCCCATTTAGGCCAAAACACAAAAGGGCCAAGTGAGGTCCTTCCCTGAGTGCGTAAATACCCTTGTCAAAACTTGTAATGATCCGTTTATTCAACAAGTGTCTCCTCTCCACACCCAGGAGAATCTTATCCTTTTAGAGACTTATATTATTGACAGTTTTATTACCTGTAGATAAAATGGATGAAATATGTCGAAATAAACATGTTTTTTTTTTATGCGAAAAGTACTACCAACTTCGAAATAAGAAAACTACAAGTGATTAATAACTTTATTTTTGGAAGTCGATATCCTTGGTAGGCACCAATTTTTTGCGTTATGGACACCGACCTCCAAAAATAAAGTTATTTTTCACTTTGTATTTTTTTTTATTTGGAAGTCGGTAGTATTTTTTTGTAAACAAGTTTTTTTATTTTTCACTTTTAAGTTTTACCTACCTACCTAATGGCCAAGTAGTTAAGTAAGGTACCTATCATATCATCTTGAACATAACTGGTGAAATGAGAGTGTCCCAAGTTGAACTGTACACATCTGCGTATCGAGCGTACTGGCGTGATGTTATATTATGAAATGGTATAAACAATAAACAGACATGCGATTGCAGCAATCTCCAGAGATTTGCCGTTATTTATTGAATAGTTCTGTTGTATATCTCCGAAGATCTTTAGCAACTCTTCACCAAATTAAAATGGGACCAATTTCGGAAAATACTATTTAAAAAAACAAAAATCGTAATCGGTCTACAGTTGACGGAGATATCGGTGAACATACATAAAGACGAACATAGAACCTCCTACTTTTTGGTAAGTGGGTTAAAAATTTATGACACTTCAATTTCAAGGAATTACATCAGACCAAATAAAGCCATTGCATAGCCACTAACGTAAGGATATTTTATCGAAAAATCTTGTCTTGATAATAATATCAAGCAGCTTATGTGTGCGTCTCCCAAGCTATGCGAATAAGATGACTGTATGATTCCCCCCTTCAATCGCATATGTGTAACCGAAATTATATCATCTATACATAAACAGATGTAGGTATGTCATGTATTTCCGCTCCAATACGCACCCCTGAGAAACGGCATGCTAGAAAGAGAACATTGCTTAGGTAGTTATCATCATCATCATATCAGCCGAAAGACGTCCACTGCTGGACATAGGCCTCCCCCAAGCGTCGCCACATTGACCGGTCCCGTGCATCCCGCAACCAGCGGATTCCTGCAACCTTCACCAGGTCATCGGTCCACCTGGTGGGAGCCCTTCCAACGCAACGTCTTCCGGTTCGCGGTCGCCACTCCAGAACCTTTCTGCCCCATCGGCCATCCGTTCTGCGAGCAATGTGCCCTGCCCACTGCCACTTAAGTTTGGCAATTCTTCGGGCTATGTCGGTAACCCTGGTTCTCTTACGGATCTCAACATTTCTGCTTAGGTAGTGCTCGGTAAAAATAACTGAGCACCCGAAATGTCAAACGATCCCAATCCTGCCTACCCGCGCGGCGCCCCGCGTTCGCCTCGTGAACCAATAGCGAGAGTCCAAAGTCATTGACATTTCATTTCATTTGTTTACCGCCGAATACTGGTAGGTACCTCTTTCTTCCTCTCAACTTTCATAGTTGCTGTAGGAACCGAAGGATGTTTTCCAGTAGCAGGGTATTCATTAAATTTCACCACAATTAAGAATAATATTTATAAAAATATAATCAGCTAACTGAATCACCTCAAATTTTATTACTAATTTTCGGCGAGGATAAAGACTAAGTTTAACAAGTAAACAGTAACTGTCCTATTAATAAACGTGGACTATGGTAAGATTAACTTTATTCCAAGCATTAGGTTGGTACTAACAAATTTCCGTATTAATAAACACGGAATAAGGAGAGATTATACTAATATGACTCTAGTCTTGGACTAAAAGTTATTCCATGGTGCTAGCTAGTTTAAGGTCGGAGTAAGGTTGAATTAAGAGTGTATCCATGGCGACTATATTTGTTATTTTTGATTGACATTTTTTTCGTTGTGATTTGATGATGAAAATTTTATGCGATTTAAGTATGACAGATGTCACTATGGTCCGCTATTTTTCTTTCTTTTTCTACTTTATGTCATCAAATTTCTTGGTTTCATTCACTGGTTCATTCTTTTTCCTTTTAAATTCATCTGGGTTGCCATAGCTTACGCGTAAATCCAAGAGTAACAAATGAACTAGTCCGAGGTTATTCCATATTTATTAATCCTTAATTACTCCGGGATTAGCTAGTCCAAGATTAACTTCGGAGTAAGCTGGTAATACACCATTTTTATTAATAAGACTGTATATCTTTTAGAAAAAGCAAGAATCATTCTGGAATTTCCATGACAATTTGCCCGACACGTGTCAAACTTACTACCCACAATTATTTCTGCGAAAGTCTTTATAGTTGACTTACTCGCTACAACGTTTTAATATCGCTTTTACTCTATTAAAAACTTTTAATAACTTCGTGCCATATTTCTGCATGGTTGTAGTAATCCTAGCCGTGTGAACCTATTAAATGAAAACACCTGCTGAAAAATAACCAATTCTTTTCGGATTGACTGGTCACTTAACCAGGCAGCTGAAAACATATAATAAAGAGGCTCATCGGCAATGAAGTACTGGACTCCAGAACCTCTAACATCGGCGCCGAGTTGCCAGCCTGTCGGTTTTTTATCGGTTACCTTTCGGAGAGTGTACGTTGGATTTGCCTGAACTAATTCCTCCTAGCCCGTTCCAACATCGGACTACAAGAAGTACGGCGATGCGTCATCGGTACATGGTGGACATCCCACCGATATGCACCAAACGTTTTGGGAATACTTTTATTAAGCGTACAGCTAAGGAGTGGAATTCCCTGCCGGAGTCTGTATTTCCTGATAGCTACAACCTGGGAGTCTTTAAGTCAAGAGTGAATAGGTTTGTTCTAGGCAAGCGTGCTTCATCGTCGACCACATCATCGCTTACCATCAGGTGAGATAGTAGTCAAGCGCAAGTAAATAAAAAAACAAATCCGGTAACTAAAATTCACTGAGCTACAAAATCGCTGAAAAATGCCAAACAAATTGCCAAGAACATTCACGGTTCCTGTTAAATAGGCCACGGGAGGCAAAGCCACCACAGCATATACAAATCACCTGAATTAAAAAAAAACCTAACTTGCTTTCAAAACGACACCCACAAACGATTGATGGTAAAATCACACGTAATTCGAGAATTCACTCAGGCCGATTTAAAATGCCTCCGTCGAATAATAGATGAGGGGTGTTCATATTCAGAGAGGTTCTATATAAAAAAAGGCAATTTGTCGACCTTCGACAGTCACGTTTACGTAGAAAAGTACGTATTTGGTATTATTTTGAGCGTTTTTTTTAACTAGAATTGGGCACGAATCGAAGCTGTGTTTCTATTTGTTTTAATCAAAAACTATATTGCTCATAAATATGCTTTAAACCAAGCACACAACTAGACACAAAATGTTACAGCTAATAAAATTTAACATTCTGATAAAACATAATACCTAATAAACCCTTATTTTAACAAAATTTGATTATTTAAAGGTCATTTGCCAGAAGTAACAAAAAATGATACAATTAGAAACTTTAAAAAGAAATTAGTGGCATCCAAAAAGAAAAATGTTATTACTCGATTAAAGCCGCACCTGTTTTTCCTAACGTAGACGAAGATAACAACCCCGTCGGACGTGGCGTACCTCAACTACCCGGGTTACTCTCTTGAACACAAGTTCAAGAAGCAAGCTGGGGTCTGTGTGTACGTCCGCGATGACATTTGTTGTCGTCGTCTCCGTTGCTTTGAGAAATCGGGTTTTTCTGTTATATGGCTACTTGTGGACACTGGCGTTGAGAAGTCTCTCTACATCGGCGTCTATCGGTCGCACGCTGGTGACCAGGAGACGACAGCGCTCTTTAATTGCCTCGTGGAGTCGGCTGACATGGCCCAGCAACGGTACCCAACAGCGAAGCTTAATTTTCTGGGGGACTTTAACGCCCATCATAAGGAGTGATTGTACCCGTACCGGAAAATTGACCATGCCGGGTTAGAGGCACGCAAGTTTTCTCTATCGCTAGATCTAACCCAGCTGGTAAAAGTGGCAACGCGGGTACCGGATGTAGACGGCCATACACCCAACTGCTTAGACCTTCTGCTGACAACCGATCCGGACAGTAATTCGGTATCGGTCTCAGCCCCGCTGGGAACGTCTGACCACTGTCTGGTGAAATCCGTGTCGACTTGCTCTCCTCCAGATGAGAGTCCTAGAGGCACGAGGCGAGTATGGCGATACAAGTCAGCAGACTGGGATGAAATGCGGCAATTTTTTGCGTCTTATCCTTGGCGGCATGTGTGCTTCTCCTCGGGTGACCCCTCGAGCTGTGCGGATGCGGTTGCGGATGTGATTCGGCAGGGAATGGAGTATTTCATTCCATTCGCCGACATTCCGCTCGGTCACAAATCCCGACCTTGGTATAATGCAGAATGCGCCCACGCTGAGGCCCGAAAAGAGTCTGCCTACCAAGCCTGGGTCGGGACTCGCGACCGCAAGGTTAGAGCGCGTAGGGTTCGCGCGAGGAAAAGAGCTTTTAATTCTGCCGCCAAGTTCTGCAAGCGGGTTTTGCGTCGGGCACGTTTTGACCATATCGGACGTATTGGGGCCAAGCTGGCATCACACCATCCGGGTAGCAAACAGTTCTGGACCCTGTCTAAAGCGGTTGAATCGAATTTCTGTCGTCCCACTTTACCTCCAATGCTGAAACCTGATGGGTCGCTGGCTCACTCTGCGAGTGAGAAAGCAAATTTATTTGCATCTCTCTTCGCTAGCAATTCACGTCTAGACGCTGGCTCCAAGCAACCACCTACTGTGCCTCATTGCGACTCTTCGATGTCGGAGATCGCTGTGCACACTAAAGAGGTCCGGAGAGTATTGTGCAGTCTAGACGTGAACAAGGCCAGCGGGCCTGATGGCATTCCAGCCCGAGTGCTGAGGCTGTGTGCGCCTGAACTGTCTCCTGTGTTGACGCGCTTGTTCCGCCTCTCTCTTGTTAAAGGAACGGTTCCAAGATCCTGGAAGCTTGCAAATGTGCAACCAGTGCCCAAAAAAGGCAACCGTGCAGACCCTGCCAATTACCGTCCGATCGCCATTGCCTCCATTCTGTGCAAAGTTATGGAAAGGGTACTGAACAGTAAGTTGCTGACCTACCTTGAAGACAACAATCTCCTCAGTGGCCGTCAATATGGCTTTCGCCGGGGACGGTCAACTGGCGATCTTCTTGTGTACGTCACGCACTGCTGGGGCGAAGCCATCGAGAGACACGGCGAAGCACTTGCTGTATCGCTTGATATCTCGAAGGCCTTCGACAGGGTCTGGCACGCGAGTCTGCTCAGTAAGCTTCCTGCTTATGGCATCCCCACTGGTTTTTGTAGCTGGATATCAGACTTCCTTAATGAACGGTCGATCCGAGTAGTCATTGACGGCTGCTCCTCAGACCTTATGGCTATTGATGCCGGAGTTCCTCAGGGGTCTGTTCTCTCTGCAACTCTTTTCCTGCTGCACATCAATGACCTACTTCAGCCTGGTATTGTTGGGTACGCAGATGACAGTACTGTTTCAGAGAGATACTTGTCCAGCGCAAAAACCAGTGTGGATGAAGTTCGTTCCTTGAGGGAGGCTATGGTTGAGCGGACAGATTTGACCTTAAGCCTTGTATCCCGGTGGGGTGATGACAATCTGGTCTCTTTTAACGCCACCAAAACACAGGCGTGTCTTTTTACCGCTAAAAGGAGTCTGTTCGATCAAACGCCTACATTTCGGGGTGCGTCTGTTCCTGTGACTGATCGGCTCGAGCTCCTAGGCATGGAGTTGACATCCAGTCTCAACTTCGGCTCCTCCATTGAGTACAAAGCCCAAATCGCGGCCAAAAAACTGGGCATCCTAAATAGAGTGAAGCGATACTTTACGCCTGGACAGCTTTTAACCCTATACAAAGCGTAAGTCCGATCCTGCATGGAGTATTGCAGCCACCTTTGGGATGGTTCAGCTAAATATCAGCTTGCCGCGCTTGACTCAGTGGAACGCAGAGCCAAGAGGCTCATTGGCGACGTTGAACTGGTGGACGCCAAGCTTCACAGCTTGGCTCATCGCCGCAAAGTTGCCTGCTTGTCGGTCTTCTACAGACTGTACTTCGGTGAGTGTGCTCAAGAACTCCACGACCTCATCCCACCAGCCCCCTTCTACCATCGGACATCTAGAAGCACTGCAAGTTATCATTCCTACCTTGTTGCCGTTCCACCAATTCCAACCAAGCGCTTCCAAACATCCTTTATAATGCGCACAGCGAATGAATGGAACTCACTGCCTGCGTCTGTGTTTCCGAACGCATTCAATCCGAATCTCTTCAAAGTTAGAGTGAACAGGCTTCTTCTGGGTAAGCTCACTCCATCGTAGACTCTGTCTCTGTCACCTATGACCTAGACTAGAGTCAAGAGCAAACCCATTACAAAAAAAAAAAAAAAAAAAAAGAAAAGATTTTTTAATGGACAAAACTTTTTAATCAGTAATGTGTATATTTTATTCTGAAGTAACATCTTATTTTGAAATTTTTCAATATTAATTAATGTGTGTATTTGTGATAATTATGTGACATTTTAATTTGTAATTTTATTTTGACATTTTTCAGTATTAATTGATGTATGTATAATTGTAATAATTCTGTGACTTTTTAATTTGTAATTTTATTTTTTAGATACTTATTTAACAATTTTATGAATTTTTGCTTTTATTTCTAGGCAGAATGTACATGGCTCACTCCTATTTACTCCACCTGTATTTTAATGTAACCTACATTCATTGCAAATAAATGATTTGATTAATTGATTGATTAACAATTCGGTAAATTCTTCCCATCCGACTCTCTTGTAATACTGGAGGTTGACGAAGCAGAAGTTGAGTCTGTCATACTCCAATTGCGGGATGATAGTGCTGTGGGATGGGACGGAATATCATCTATACTGTTAAAGAAAAGCCGACATGTACTGGTCCCACTAGTAACGTACCTATGCAACCGTTGTTTCCAAACAGGTGTATTTCCGGATGCTCTCAAAAAGGCAATAATTCACCCTATTCATAAAGGGGGGAGCAGAGACAGTGTCAATAATTATAGGCCAATATCAGTTTTGCCAGCCCTCTCTAAAATTCTTGAAAAGATTTTAAACAATCGTCTGAAGAGCTTTCTCGACAAACATAAAATAATTGCTGAGAATCAGTACGGATTTCGGCAACGTGTGTCGACAGAAGATGCCGTACTGGATGTCACGCAACAGGTTGCTTTTAAGCTAGATAGTAAATCAAAATGTCTGGTTATCCTACTTGATCTTGCTAAAGCATTTGACACCGTTTCTGTTCCCAAACTTATTGCTAAACTGGAACTCGTCGGTGTACGTGAACACCGCTTGAAATGTTCAAAAATTACCTCACAAATCGAACACAAGCAGTCAAAATTAACACACACTACAGTGAAGAGGCACCAGTAACCTATGGCGTCCCTCAGGGAAGCATACTTGGACCTACACTTTTCCAAATTTATGTTAACGACCTGTGCAAGATGTGCCTTACCAACTGTAAAATCTACGCGTATGCTGATGATACCGCGATACTTGTTTACGGACCTACATGGGATATGGTCAAGGCTACCGCAGAAGATGCCATGTGCAAAATAATGAAATGGCTCAGTTCAAACCTCCTGACACTCAACTTAAGCAAAACAACATACCTCCCTTTCGCAATCCGACGTAACACCGCACCTTCTCATACTTTCTCTGTAGTTGCTCAATCATGTCCCAATTTAAACGAACCCTGTGTCTGTCCAGCACTCGCCAGAGCTGACAGTGCAAGGTACCTTGGAGTGCAGATTGATAGCGGCCTAAGATTGGACAAACAGATTGAAGCCGTTACCACACGAACAATGCGCCTTATCCACGTCTTTAAGTCCCTTAGAGATTCGGCTAATCTTGACACACTGAGGATGGTTTATTATGCTCTGTGTCAGTCAGTTCTTGGGTACTGCTTAACTGCGTGGGGTGGTGCAGCCAAAACTAGCGTTCTGAGAGTGGAAAGAGCACAAAGAGCCATTCTCAAAGTCATGACTAAAAAACCTTACAGGTACCCGACCACAGAGTTGTACTCTGACTGTAAAGTTCTGACGGTACGGCAACTCTATGTTACTACTAACTCTATGTATGCTCCGATCACTTCTAAGAATACATCTCAGTCTGCCTCCGCCAAACCCAAATAAGCGAGTAAATCTTCTTCCAAGAATCCAACACAAAACTACCTTCGCAACACACCAGTTCTACACACTAAGTACACACATATACCAACACTTACTTAACACAAACTTAAAGCCGTAGTAACAGAGTGGCTATTACAAAAGGACTATGCCTACACAGAGCCTACACAGAGTCTTTACTCACATACATTGTCTAATAACATAAGTACTCATTCTCTAACACATACTAACAACTAAAGGACACACACGCCTATATTCCCTAACCATCAGCTCATACTCGCACTACACTTCATCTATCACACACATACGCACACAAACACACACACACATTCACGCTCACATACAATGTACTCACCTCCTATCACATACACATATACACACTTCACTATCACACTTCACACAATAAAATCTACAACACAAATCCTAATTTACTTGTACCGTCCACCTATTGTAATAAATTATGTTTAAGGAACTGCTCGGCCGAACACTGTCTCTTAAAATACAGGTGATCCTAGTTTAAGAGGCAGGGTTATATAAATTATTGTACTGATTTTGCAACATTTGTATTGTTATATGTATATCTGTAGCTTCTGTTGGTTAATAAACAATTTTATTATTATTTCCTTTATTTATTCTCGTTCTTACTTTATAAATTTTTAAATATTAATAAAAAGAAAACTTAAAAACATTTAAAAATATAAAAAATTGAGGTCAACCGGTATCGGGAACAGGGTCCAAGCTACCGGTGGTTAGGGCTTCAGAGACAGGAACCTCCTCACAATGCGAGCCGTATCGAGAAGTACTGCCTTCTATATCAGACCCTTGATCCAACCGCGTAATGACAGCCTCGATAGATGTTCATCGAGGCTATTGGCCATCAGGCCATTGGCCGTAACGACAATCGGCACAATGATCGCCGAGTCCACATCCCACATGTCGACAACCTCGTGTGCTAAGTCGAGATACTTGATTTGTTTCTCTTTCTCAGCTTTCACGAGGTTCTCGTCATGTGGGATGGTGACATCGATTATCATTGTGCGGCGCGCTAATCGGTCTATCACCACTATATCCGGCTTATTGGCAACAATAGTCCTATCAGTGATGATAGACCGATCCCAGTACAACGTGACATGGTCATTTTCGAGAACTGGGTCGGGATAATACTTGTAATACGGTATCTCAGAATCCACCAGATTGTATTTCAAAGCAAGTTGCTGGTGAATAATCCTGGCCACTTTGTTATGTCTGTGTAAGTACTCGCCGTTAGCCAGGCGAGAACAACCAGAGATAATATGATTTGGATTCACCAGGACGGTGGCATGCCCGACACACGTCAACCGTCCCGTTCTTCATTATATGTCTCCGGTAGTTATTCGTCAGGATAACTTCGTCCATAATTGCACAGACAAAACCTTCAGTTTCACCGAAAAGGTCAGCGAAACGTAGCCAGGATACAGACGCTGGGTGTTGAGGTTTTATTGTTTGTTTGTGGTATTAAGAAGAAAAGAATAAGTTCTGTCAGTGAGTAAAAAAACTTACTTGTCATAGTATGTACTGAAAAAATAATTTAAATAAATAACAAATTTTATTCAAGATTATGTGCCTTATTGAAAACCAAACTTCAAGATGGTAGCAGAGCGTTCAGTTGTAAAAGCTTGTTATTTGGATAAAAAATAAGAAGATACTGGGTTGCGATCCACGTACGTACATATACCTATTATATTTAAATAAAACGAAAAAAAAAATGACGAGCGCTGCGGTGTCGTCGTTACCGTGTTTAACTGAAAACAAAAATTTTAGCACGTGGAAATTCCGTGTAAAACTAATCTTGGAAGAGCGACAAGTTGCATATGTTTTAACGTCAAAAGATGTCGAGAAACCACAATGGAAGAAAGATGACGCGAAAGCAAGGTCGATTATCGCACAAAGCCTGTCGGACAAATATGTAGAATTGGTAAAGGATGGGGAAACTGCCACGGATATGATAAAGCTACTTGAAAGTATCTTTGAAAGAAAGAGTGTATACAATCGTTTCCACCTTAAGCGAAAATTGATATCCATGAAATGTGAAGAGCCGTTACAGTCATATTTAATTAAATTTAGTTCTATTGTCAGTCAACTGCAGGCTATAGATGTAAAAGTGGAAGATGAAACCAGATTTGCTATCTGTTATCCTCACTACCTAAAGAGTATGATCATGTTATCACTTCGATTGAAACAATGGCTGCGGAGAAAAAGTTGACCTTCGATTTTGTTAAGGCAAGGTTGTTAGATGCTGAAACTAAGATAAAAATAGAAGGAACACAGTACAGCGAAGAGAATGCATTCAATATTTCCTGCTATAGATGTGGAAAGAATGGCCATAAGTCATACGAGTGTCAAATAAACAGTAGTTATGCAAATGACAGAGGAACATCAAAGGCAAGAGGCCAAGGACGAGTTTATAGTCAGAGTCGACGAGGACGTGGTCGCGGACTTCGTGGAAGAGGTTTTCAAGGACAAGGATATAGAGGACGAGGATTTCAGGGACAAGGAGTAACATCAATGATGACTGATGGCGAAATTGGATTTATTGCAAGTGAAAATGCTTTAAGCGTAAGGAGTGAAAAGGACAGATACTATGATATTTCTTTTATAGTGGATTCTGGTTGTACTCAACACATTGTAAGTAATAAGTTTGAAAAATACATGACAGATGTAATAATATTAGATAAGAGTGTCAAAATACTGGTTGCTAATGGTCAATATCTCTTAACAAACAAAAAAGGTAATTTAAAAATAAAATGTGACAATTTAAAGATAAACATTGAGGCATTAATTGTTAAAGATATATCGTATAACTTACTATCAGTTCACAAAATTACTGAGGCTGGACATAATGTACAATTTAATAATCATAAAGTAACCATTAAAAGTAACAATTGTTATCTTGAGGGAACATCAGAGAGCAAGCTGTATAAACTGTATGCTAATATTTGTAATGAGACTTGTAATAGTAGTAAAATTCAATGTGATGATGATCTTTGGCACAAGAGGTTAGGACATTTAAATAGAAAATCTTTAGGAATGATGAATTTAAAAATGTCTAACAAAGTTTGCAGTGCATGCATGGAAGGGAAAGCTACAAGAGGACCCTTTAAACAGACACCAAGACCGAAATCAAGGCAAGTGGCAGAAATGTTACATACAGATATTGCTGGGCCTATTAAGGATTGTGGATTAAATGGTGAGAAGTATTTTATGACAATACTAGATGATTATTCTCATTTTTGTGTAGTATATCCACTAGTTAGTAAATCACAGGCAGCAGAGAAGCTTATCAACTATATAGTACAACTTGAAAATGAAACTCGAAATAAAGTAAAAAGGATTCGCTGTGATAATGGCGCAGAGTATACCGCCAATAAAGTTAAAGATTTTTGCAGAAGGAAAGGGATACGTTTAGAGTATTCTTTACCTTATAGTCCTCAAGAAAATGGATGTGCAGAGAGATTAAACCGAACGTTGTGTGATAAAACGAGGACTCTATTCGCAGAAACTAAGCTCCCGAAGTTTTTGTGGTGTGAAGCTATTCAATGTGCAGCTTTTCAATTAAATAGATCTCCTTCATGGGCAATTAATTTCGAGACACCCTGCTATATGAGATATCGACAGACAGATTTGTCAAGATTGAGAATTTTTGGTTCCAAAGCATGGGCCACTATTATACCAAGACAGGATAAATTGAGCAACAGAGGCAGAGCAACAAGAATGGTTGGATATGGACTAGTAGGTTACAGATTGTGGAATCCAGAAGACAATTCCATTATAAAATCCAGAGATGTGAGATTTGATGAGACTGATATACAATATAAAGAAGAAGTAGAAGAGAAAAGTAGTGAAATGAAATATATTGAAGAAGAAGAGGAAAATAAAGAAAGAAAACATACTGAGATGGAAAAAGTAACAGAACAGAACACTGAAAATTTAAATGAAGAAGAAGAAACAGAGAGACACAATTGCGAAATTCAAGCCACTGAAGATATACTAGAACAAGAAAATCGGACTAGATCAGGAAGAAATGTCAAACGTCCCATATATCTCGATGCATATGAAACTTATAACACAGTTGTTTGCTTGACTGCAAATGTACCAAGCTCATTTGAAGAAGCTGCAAGTCAAACAGATTGGAAGGAAGCTATTGACAAAAAACTACAAGCACTTGAAAAATTAGAAACATGGGAAGAAAAAGAATTACCAAAAGAAAAAAAAGCGATCGATTTTTAAAGTAAAAGAGGAAGGAACAAAAAAAGCGAGATTAGTAGCTAGAGGATTTCAACAAAAGAAGGACGATTTCTTTGAAAACAATTATTCACCGGTTGCTAGACATTCAACAGTAAGAATGTTCTTATCCAAGGCAATTAACGAAGATATGAAAATAGCACAACTTGACAAACCAACAGCATTTTTAAATGGAAAACTGAAATCTGAAGTATACATTAAAGTACCTAAAGGATATAAGACAAAGAATCCAAACACAGTTTTAAAGTTAAGAAGAGCACTATACGGATTAACAGAATCCCCTAGATGCTGGAATGAAACTATTGATATGTTTATTAAAAGTAAAGGATTTCAAAGATCGGAATATGATTTTTGCATGTATCACAAGCAAGATACTTGGATACTGGTATATGTCGATGACATTCTGATTATTGGTAATGGAGCAGATGATACTATCAAAGCACTAAAAAAGCAGTTTAATGCAAAGGATCTGGGAGAAATACAAAGATTTTTAGGTATGGAGATAGAAAGAAACGAAAATGGTTTTATATTGAAACAAACTACATTGATAGAGAAAATACTGAAGAAATTTAACATGAATGAATGTAAAGGAGCGAAAACGCCTATGGAAATTAACTATAATATAAAGATGAATGATGAGCAAATATTAGACGTGCCTTATCGAGAGTTAGTTGGAAGTTTGATTTATCTAACAATGACTTCGAGACCTGATTTGACGTTTGTTGTGTCTTACCTTAGTCGATATTTGTATAAGCCAAACGAACAACTCTGGAAAGCTGGTAAGAGGGTGATTCGCTATCTCAAAGAAACAAAAGATAAAGGACTTGTATTTAGAAAAACCAATGACTCTAACTTATATGTATATTCTGACGCAGATTGGGCTGGAGATAAAAATGATAGAAAAAGTGTGAGTGGAGGAATTATCTTACATGGAGTAAACCCTATATTCTGGTTCTCAAAGAAACAGTCTTGTGTGGCTTTGTCAACAGCTGAGTCAGAGTACATAGCAGCTGCTGCCACAGCACGCGAGCTAGTAAATATAAAAGGGTTATGCGAACATCTAAGAATTAACAGTGATACAATATTATTTGTTGATAATGTAAGTGCCATCTCCATGTCAAAGAGTTACGAAAATTCAAAACGAACTAAGCATATTGACATTAGAGCTCATTATTTAAAAGATCTTGTTGAAAAGAACATCATCAGTATTGAGTATGTAAACTCAAATGATAATTTGGCAGATTTGATGACAAAGAGTTTATGTAAAGAGAAATTTAACAATTTTGTTAATCAATTCTTGTGTTAGCGTGAATACTATTATAGTGATTCAGGAGGAGTTTTATTAATGTTATTATTTTTATTTTTGTTGTGTACAAACGAATAATGTTATTTGATAATCATTTTGAAGTCACTAAACATTGTTTTTTTGTTTATGCTACTATTAATGAGAAGTTATAAGTAGCAAATTTCAATTTAGGTTTGATTCTTAAAGTTAAATTTGAGGAGGACTGTTGAGGTTTTATTGTTTGTTTGTGGTATTAAGAAGAAAAGAATAAGTTCTGTCAGTGAGTAAAAAATCTTACTTGTCATAGTATGTACTGAAAAAATGATTTAAATAAATAACAAATTTTATTCAAGATTATGTGCCTTATTGAAAACCAAACTTCAAATCTACATCGGGCCCATGGAGAGCCCGATAGAAGCGCCCGTGTAGCTCCTTGCCTTGCCATACCTCTTTGCGTTCATCAGTCGATAGTATTACAGGCTTGCGCCAGTTCTCTTTAGCCATGGACAACGGGGTGAGTCCCTTGTCCACTGCGACCACATCCCGGTGCATACCCACTTCAGCATTTAAAAAGTATTCTCTGAGGCTGCACACCTCGCGGTTGTGAAGAGTCTTGGCATTTAAAAAGCCTCGACCCCCACACTTCCGCGAGATGTACAGTCTCATCACCGATGTTCGTGGGTGATGCATCCGGTTTGCGGTCAGTAGTGTCCGGACCCTCCTATCGAGGGCGTCGAGCTCGGTCTGAGTCCATTTGAGTATGCCGAAAGAGTACATCAAAACCGGCATGACCCAACTGTTGAAGGCACGCACCTTATTTCCGCCCGACTAAAGGCTATTTAATACCTTTTTAAGGCGGCCAAAGAAACGCTCCTTCAGCAGTTGCTTCATATCAGTACTGTTGATGCGTATATTAATATATTATATTATTATTATATTATTATCAGTATTATTAATTGTTAAATAATCTAATTTTGTTAAAATAAGGCAAAATCTTTTCAAAATAGTTATAATATAATTATTACCCCTTTTGTCTCACATTAGATATGTTTTAAAACAATAAACGAACTTGCAGACATGTTATTCAAATGTTTTCAAACAAAGTTCTTTTGGTATGTTAACATTGGGACGAGGCCTTTTATTATCCGTCTCGGAATTTAGTCTGGCACACAGACGGTCTATAAAGGGTGTAGATAGACAAACCTGTGAAGAGATACTTTTAGATAGATACATGGTGTTTTAAATGGTTCGGTCATTATTATCACGTCTTCTTTTAAAATGCTGTGTTTGAATTTTATAAGATATCAACACATTTTTAACCGTCTTCAAAAAAAGGAGGCGATTATCAATTAGACTGTATTTTTTAATGTGTTTTACCTCAGAACTTTTTACTAAGTGAACCGATTTTGATGGTTCAGGGGGGTAACCATAAGCTCTTAGAGGGGTATCAATTTGATATCGAGTAAGTGACAGATGTATACACGTCAGATACATCTGTCCCTTATTCGATATCAAATTGATACCGCTCTAAGAGCTTATGGTCACCCCCCTGATGTCAATTTCGGAAGTCGGTGTCAAAAAACAAAGAAACAAAAACAAGACCACCGACTTCCAAAATCACATCATCACATCATCAGCCTATTAATGTTCCCACTGCTGGGACACAAGCCTCCTCTCTGTGAGAGGGTATGGGCCGTAATCCACCACGCGGGCCCAGTGCGGGTTGGAGGATGACGTCACATGTCTTCGAATTTTTGTTTCTAGGACATGCCGGTTTCCTCACGATGTTTTCTTGTAAAAATAATTTACACAAAGTAAAGCACCTGCCTGGGCTCGAACCCACGACCTACAACGTGTAAGTCGCGGCCGATGCCACTGGGCCACCACTGCTCAAACACAAGACTTCACAAATTCAAGTAATTTTTTAATTTGTAGTGTTTTTATTGGGAAGTCGGTTGTATTTTTTGTCAAAAAGATTTTTTTCGTAAAACTCTAATTTCTTTACTTCCGCCGTGCTCAGCCTATGATAAGAAGCTGGTTTTTAGTCTAAATTTTATGCATTAATGATGAATCACAAAATCCTTAGGGATGTAAGGCGTAGGCCACACAGAAATGGCATCGGGCGCGGACATACGGGCGGCTTCCTATTCCATTCAAATTTATTTCTATGCTTTTTGTTTTATGTTTGAATGGAATAGGAAGCCGCCCGTGCCATGTCCGCGCCCGACGCCATTTCTGTGTGGCCTGCGCCTAATATGATAAAACAAAACTTATTATAAAGTTGCGAGGAAGTCGCAGAAAACAGATGGACCTGTCAACATGTAGACAGTTGGCGCAGTGGTTGAATGATTGACTGCTGTGCTGCGTGTCGCGGGTTCGATTCCCGCACGGAACAAATATTTGTATGACCTACAGACAGTTGTTCCGGCTCTGGGTGTTGTGTATGTGAGTTTATATGTTTGTAAACGCACCCACGATACAGGAAGAAATTTCTAGAGTAGGGAAACGTTTAAAAAAAAAAAACAAAAAAAAAAAAAAAAAATATCTTAGAAACAAAATTCAAGGGCGTTTCTAAGTTACCTTTGTATTAATAGACACTCTTTGATATAAGTACCTGTACCTGACGATAAGGTGTAGGTCTAAACATTACTCGTTAAGTTCAGTGCTTAGGTATTCCAGGAACACCTCACTCAAATCGATTAAGGTCAACCACGCATTAGATTGAGTATAATTTTATGAGCAGCAAATTTTAAACTGATAAAGAAATAAAGAACAAAAAGAAAAACTTTTATTCGTGACCCACACAGGAGACACGAGATAAGAAAAACACAAACAATAATAAAAAATAAAAATAAATAGCCCCGTGCGAGACCAAAAAGGCTCCTATCTCAGCATGTGCAACGATATTAAAAAAAAAATAACGCAAAAGAAGAATAAGCATTTAGATATAATGTTTAAGGTTTGTATTAAGTTTAATTGTTGTGTAATTAGTCTAGAGGTGCCTCGTTATTCCCACGTCAGGTCCAAGCGCACCACTAGAACATTTGTTATTAGGACGAGTCGCACAAACCTGGGACGCCATGCTCCCCTTAACAGAATGTTCATGAGTACGCTCCATCGTCAACAGCATTGATGTTTTGTTTGAAAAAACAAAACTAAAATCATTAAACTTGACTTGTAATCAGCTGCCTGCTCCTACTACTAATTTATACTGTTGTATTTTTCCATTCGTTTTATTTTATTTTTCAACTGATATAATTAATTAATGTTTGTGTAATGTTTGTGTAATGTTTGTGTCTTAATAATTATTTCAATGATCTAATTTGAGAATATTGTATTTTAAATCGTATTGTATATAATGGTAATGTTTTTTACTTAAATTTGACTGATTTTTAATTTTTTGTAATGCGATATAATTGAATAATGTAATTGTAATTTTGATTAATGTATGTTGTGTAGTTACGTATGTGAAATGTGTGTGTCTCAATATTTATTTAAATAATTTAATTCGATAATATTGTATTTTTAATCGTATTAGATATTAATAGTATTGTTTAATAATAATTTTATTTGACTCTTTACTTGACTTCTATTAATAATTTCGCTTTTAGGGTAAATAATTGATCGATTTTAATTTAATCAAAATTTTATTTCATAATTTCATTGTATATGGTTTTATTATGATTTTAATTTATTTATGTTTGTTTTAGATCTTTATTTCAATTTATGTAACCTATTCTGGAAGTGTTGTGCATGCCTGTAAGTGACTTGCTTACACAGGATCTTTTCTTAATGTTTCATTATAATGTTATGTGTAAATAAGTCGTTGGTGTGCCTTATTAATAAATAAATAAATAAGTTAATTATGTAAGAAGAATTAATGTTTAATAAGTGAACTAAAATCTGTTTTAAATATTTCTAAATATGTACGCGTTTTGTAGAGATAACTTCCAAATAAAAGTCAGTAGTTATAGGTTCCTAAATTAGATAAATGAAATAATGGTAGTGACCTGAAGCAGGCTTGCAGCCTAGTTTAGTCTCCCACAGTAGTGACAGGCTTGTTTTAACAATTCTAAATGATGCATTTTATAATATTGTGGTGAGAAATTAACATATTTTTATTTCATTTATTTATTAATAATTAAAATGTGTATATATGAAAACAAACTAATTAATAATAGAATTGTAAGCAAAGTATGAATTTAATTTCAATCAGGAACAAGCTAAGTACATATACAATTATGTGAAAAACCTGCACCAAATTCGATTGAAATAAAACGGTGAGAAACTTTATAAAATCGTTTAAAAAGAAAAAGATTGTTGTAAATCATTCCTTTAGTGACGTCATTTTAATACCTTCAAGACTGTTCTATAAACGTTATGCAAAATTGCTTTCAACCGCCGCCATCCATGCCACGCTGATAATGTTAAAGTTCACGTTTATCGGAACGCCATCAGTTTTATTAATAGAACTGTGAAACTAAATTAAGGTTTATAACATGATTTTTAGTTAGCAATAAGAATAAACCCTACAAATAATCAATCTATATCGCATTTAACCAACTGCCCAAAAAGGAGGAGGTTCTCAATTCGGATGAATTTTTTTTTTTCCCTAATATATTGGCGTCGGCTTCCAGTCCAACAAGATGCAGCTGAATACTAGTATACTACTTTGAACAACTGCCTGTCTGACCTCCAAAGCCCACTAACTGAGTCACACGATGTCCCTTGGCAAGACTGAAACCCAAAAATAATCAGATAATAAGATTATTCTCCTTTGTCACAAGAAATTTCCGTCCGATACATTGAACCTCAACAATTCCAGTCTAGAAGTACCTTTAGGTAGAAGCACGAATCAAAATTCATCATCATTTCAGCGGAAAGAGGAGAGTGCTGAATACAGGCCTTCCCCAAGTGTAACCACATCGACTAGTTCTGTGCGTCTCATATCCAACGTATTCACGCCGATTTATGGTCATCGTATGGGTTACATCTAAAGGCTTAAAGTTTCCTCAAGAGATAGAAACAAGGTTACCGACATAGCCCGAAGAATTTGCAAACATAAGTGGCAGAGGAAGGCCACATTGCTCACAGAACAGATGGTGGTCGAAGGACCTTAAATTTTTTAAAGTGGTAACCGCTTACCGGAAGGCGAAGCTTTGGAAGGCCTCACATGAGGTGGAACCAAAATGTATCATCATCATTTCAGCCGAAAGACGTCCACTGCTGGACATAGGCCTCCCCCAGGGGTCGCCACATTGACCGATTCCGTGCGTCTCGCATTCAACCTATTCCCGTAACCTTGACCAGGTCATCGGTCCACCTAGTAGGAAGCCTTCTAGCGCATCGAATTCCAGTACGCTGTTACCAAAACTTTTGAGCTTTTCGGCCATCCGTTCTGCGAGCTATGTGCCGTGCCCACTGCTACTTAAGTTTATCTTAATTTCTGATGCGATCACACAAGGAAGCTCCACTCATAGCCATCTCCATGCCCATAGGGTGTCTTTAAGCTTTCTGATGAGGCCCAGTGTGAGCGACCACGTCTCGGTCTCATAGGTAATCACTGGCAACACACACTGGTCATAGACTGTTGTCTTGAGACACTTCTGAAATTTGACGAGAAGATACCGCGCAACTGCCCGGACGCCGCCCAGCTGAGCCAGATTTGACGGTTGACCTCTTACTCAAAGTTAGAGCTACCTAACTGGACCGTTTGTCCCAGATAGACATATTCGTCTATAGCTTCTTGATAAGAGTAAGTGTAACATGGACACTCACCATGGCCTTGGTTTAATCCATGTTTATTTTAAGATCAATTCTTTCGGAAGGTCTACTGAGGTCATCGAGCATAGTACTGAGGTCCTCCTTGGTCTCAGCCATGACCACTAGGTCGACGGTAAACCGAAGGTGAGTGTAGTACTCGCCATTAAAGTTGATGCCTACCTCCATCCAGTTCAAAACCTTGAAGACATCCACCAGCACAGCAGGGAACAGTTTCGCAGAAATGACGTCTCTCTGTCTCACACCGCGCTGGAGAAGGATAGGTTCCGAGGTCTGATCCTGAAGAGGGACTGACATGGAGGCGTTTTGTACAAACACTTCAAAACCAAACTCCAAAAAGCCCCACTTGCAGCTCATCATCGTCTCGTTTGCACATTTTCGCGTTGAAGTCCCCCATGACAACGGTGAAATGAATTTTGAAACCATGCATGGCTCTAGAGATATCCTCATACATGGTCGCCACGTCGTCGTCGGGGTGTGCCGAGATCAGGCGAAGACCTGTACGACCATCAGCAAATATCTCGAGGATATTCTGAGTATAAGGTACGCCTGGTCGACACACTGGATCTTCATCACGTTATTCACAAGGGACTTGTGAACAAAAAACCTGACACCACCCTGGGACTGCCAGTCACTCTCTTGGAAATAGAGCAAGTTACCGGTTTTGAGGATTGTCGAGTCCTCCCCCTCTCTTCGGACTTCAGATAACCGTATAATACTCCATCGTAACCTGCTCCTGCATTCCTCTTCGAGTTAGGTGATCTTCTCGTCGGTCGAGTGTGCGCGTGTTGTACGTTGCCAGGTCCAGTGGTCGCTGTTTATTGGGATAGCCGGATCTCAACCAGAGATTCTTAGCACCCTTTGGCATGCCAAACCTGAACCGCTGCCACAGTCGTAGACTGCAATAGGAGGCATTTTTTTTATTTATGTTATTGTGCATAATAGCTACGTTTGGCAGGCGGGTTGGCGATCGCAGTATGGTTGTTACAAAAGCACAGAGAACGCTGCTGATTGCAGTGGTGGCCCAGTGGTATCGGCCGCGCCTTACAAGTAGTAGGTCGTGGGTTCGAACACAGGTAGGCGCTTTACTTTGTGTAAATTATTTTATCTTCACTGCTCTCAAAACGGTGAAGGAAAACATCGTGAGGAAACCGGCAAGTCCTAGAACCAAAAATTCGAAGACATGTGACATCCACCAACCCGCACTGGGCCCGCGTGGTGGATTACGGCCCATTACCTCTCACAGAGAGGAGGCCTGTATCCCAGCAGTGGGAACATTAATAGGCTGATGATGATGAGAGAACGCTGCTGCCCATTCTCTGCTTTGTCCCTTAGTCGCCTCTTACAGCACCCACGGGATGACACGGGATGGTGAAATTTATACATCCGGCACCATACGAAAGCAAAATTAAAATTGGTTAAATCATTTTTACTAACTTGGAAATGTCGTACAACCTTGTCTTACTTACAAAAACAAGCGCTACAAGATAAACACACGCAATATAATTTCCTTCACAAACACAAAGAGAATAAAGTACCTAAGTAATATTGACTACAGAAAAAAGCAAGACTTTATTTACAAAGCAAGTAATACAAGTTGCACTACGTGGCTTCACTCAGCCGGGAGTCAGTGACTAATGGATGTCTCTATATTGAGTTTTCTACTTGACAGGTGGTTTTATCCTGCCAAGTTTAGCTGGCTAATATTGAATACTGGAGAAAGATTGAAAAAATAACAGTTGAAATACTGACATTAATTTTCAAGCTATAAATGAGATAGGTGAATTTTGCTCAGATTATTAGGTATTAGAAATAATCTTTTGCCTACCTTTTATCTAGAAGATCTATTACTTAAGTCATCGACATCCTCTTAACAAATACATCGATTTGCTATCACATTATTATTTTGATATTATTGTCTAATGAAAATGATAAGTAAGTAGATGGTTGGTAGCAACTAACTACGATAAATAAATTAAAGACGAGGCCAGACCTAAAGCGTAAGAATTGTATTCTAAAACGTTTTTTGGAAACCACCAAGTTCTCAGAAATATAGTCAAAATTAAAAAAAAAAAAAAAACCACAGCCTCAAAAGTTTTTTATTTTTTTTTATTTTTGATGTGTTTGCTCTTGACACTAGTCTAGGTCAGAGGTGACAGAGACAAAGTCGACGATGGAGTAAGCTTACTAGAAGAAGCCTGTTCACTCTAACTTTGAAGAGATTCGGGTTGTATGCGTTCGGAAACACAGACGCAGGCAGTGAGTTCCACTCATTTGCTGTGCGCATTATGGAGGAGGAGGAGATCTAGATTTTTCTAAAAAGTAAGCCTATTTTTTTGTTTAATTTTTGTTTTCATTTCTTCGACTTAACCAAAGTGCTACATTTTCAAATTTTGTTTACCGTTACCAATATTAACTAATTAAAAAAGCGGTGTCCAGTCTTTATGACAATTTCCCGAACAATTTACCTAATTTTGTCATCATCATCATCTGCTTAGCCTTTTCTCAACTATATTGGGGTCGGCTTCCAGTCTTACCGGATTCAGCTAAGTACCAGTGTTTTACATGGAGCAACTGTCTATCAGACCTCCACAACCCAGTAACTGGGTAAAACGGTACTGGCAAGACTGGTGTCAGATCTCAAGCTTCTGACTACCCGTAACGACTGTCAAAGATCTTCAATTGACAGCCGGGACCAACGGCTTAACGTGCTTTCCGAGGCACGGAGGAAACTCGGTATGTTGAAATGGTCACCCATCCACGGACCGACCTCGTCAAGCGTTGCTTAACCTTGATGATCGACCCGTGCGGCTGTTATTATTTAGCCACGAGCTCCTCAATTTACCTAAATTTGTAAACTTTACAAATTACTTTGCCTCACAAAACCAAAACACTTCGAAGTAAAAGTGTGCGTATTTCCATCTTGTAATACAATTTCGTGGTATCCAGTCATTGTGCGGTGAAAAAGGCTTATTCTGTAAGAGATCCAAAGTATTATTAAAGTTGTACAATGAAATTACTTTCTCAGCGTTTTTGTCTAGACTTGCTTTATCGCCGAAGCATAATGTATTATGTATATTATGTTCTTTCATCAATTATTTTATTTAATTGTAATTTTGAATGTATTTTATTTTAATTTAATTGTAGTTTGGCATTTATTTTGACACATTTATTTTTATTTTAATCACACAATTAATTAAAGTAAAATAATGATAAAATCATATCATTATTTTACTTTATTTAATTGTAATTTTATTTTAATTTAAATGAATTGCAAATTGACCTAATTTTATTCTGATTTAATTATAAATGCATGTAATTTTAATCTTATTTTTAAGCATGTTTTAAATGTTTTTATTTGGTTTTTTTTTTTAATGTAAACAAGTGTCAACAAGGGGAGAGGACACTGACTTCTGTAACACAGGTTTTTTACCTAGCTCAGAAGTCAGGGTTTCAATTATGTTGTAAATACTTAATTGATTTGATTAATGTTATAAAACTAAAAAAAGGTTTCAATAAATGTATATATATATTTATGCTTGCTGAAATCGTAAATGTCATCAAAAGCATTTTTCCAATCACACTTTTCACACACACACGTGTCCTTTCACCAATTTTGGTAATGTGTAATAAATTATATGGCTAAGAATATAGGTCAATGTTGTAATGACAGCAAATGGATTTGGACGAAAATATGCTGCACCGACCCCAAATATTTAAATAGGTATATCTAAGGGCAGAGGATGACAATGATTTGTAACATTTTATCTCACTACTTGTGATCACCATCAAATTCGTGAAAGTATATAATTATAATTTACCTGTATAAGTACTTAGTTCCAACAAATTTTTATGAGGCACTAAAATTTTCAGAACGATTACGTTCGCGTTTGTCTAACACAAACTTCACAACCTTAAAGTTCCAAATTTCCAAGAGCAACATCTACCAAGAAATCCAGAATAACCCCACAACGGTGAAAGGCAGCTATCGGGCGTATCTAGCGGAAATTGCGCCCCCAAGCCAAGGGGCGATCTAATCGGATCGTTGCGTGTACCGCACAGATCATTAGCGCCATCTACTGATAGTTCTACCTTTCTATGGCTATTGCTACAGGGTTGGTGAACCAGTGGTTAATTTATGCGTGTTTAGCTCAGATGTGAGGTACAAAAAATGTGTACGTTATTAATTGAGCTAACTTTTATTATGCGTACAGCTAAGGAGTGGAATTCCCTGCCAGAGTCTGTTTCCCGATAGCTACAATCTAGGAGTCTTTAAGTCAAGAGTGAATGGTTTTTTTCTAGGCAAGCGTGCTTCACCGTCGTCCACATCATCGCTTACCATCAGGTGAGATAGTGGTCAAGCGCAAGCCTATAGATAATAAAAAAAAAAAAACTACAGACAATGATAGGGTTAAATAAGTATGCCAGCTTACTCCGACTCCAAATTAACACAATATGTTTTGGGGATGGTGAGTAGAACATACCTAAATGTACTATATCTTTCATTTATTTAGTAACTAGCTGTTCCCCGCGGCTTCGCTCCCGTAGACCACCCCACAGGACCCGTTTTCGGGATTAAAAATAGCCTATGTCACTCAAGAATAATGTAGCTTTCTATTGGTGAAAGATTTTATTAAATCGGTCTAGTAGTTTCGGAGCCTATTCGGTACAAACAAACAAAAAAATCTTTCCTCTTTATAATATTGGTATAGATATGGCACACCGAGGTGTTATTTACACATTAATATTTAGAAAAGATCCAGTGTAAGCAAGTCACTTACAGGCATGCACATAATTTAGTGAGTCACATCAAATATTATAAGAATCTAAAACAAACATAAATCAATTAAAATCATAATAAAATAAAATTATTAAATTAAACTTTGACTAAATTATAAATGAACAATTTCATCTGACCATGGGCTGGTTTCTTAATTGAGTATTTGGAATTATAAACGTGTCTACTTGAACCGGTCTTGAAACGACGGAAAAGCCGTTGTTTCATTAACTCATTTCAAAGTTAATACTTCATAAAACAAAAATATATGTTTTCCTAACGTTGCATACTACTCGTAATTTGTGTTGTCAAAGTATTGTCATGATCTTTTTATCAGTGTTTTATTTGCTTTTCTAGGTTGTAGAAATGAAAACAGCACTGTCGTCAAACTGCGCCATCCCTACACGACACGACATTTACGTTTCAAAACTATCTAAATGTTTGAACCTCTTGTCACTCTGTCAGTGACCTGTATTTAAGTTCGCCCTCGGCCGGTCAGATAGATAAGATCTGGTTTATGGAGAATCAGTTGAAATAGGCGTAATTTTCTTTTGAAAATTATATGTGTCTATACTAAGTAGCTGCATAAACATTGTTTTAGGTTAAAAACGGTATTTAAATAATACACATTTATTCACGTCTAGGTAAGTCTCTAATTGTTTAGGAAAAAGTGTAGGTTATTTTACTTTTTTTTTGACTTACAGCTTGGGTCAATAATACACTAGATGTGCTTCAAAAACGGGCCGAAAAATAAGAGCACAAAATACGGTTGTGTTCTTATTTCAAATTGAGTGATCCAATCATAGCCAACATTAAGACGTCAAAATGGCGAAGTGTGCGTTCAAAAATTGTGCAATAAACCACCGTAATACCGAGATTTAGTTTTGTTTTCGGTATGTTTATATCATTAAGTGTTTTTCATGAAGTAAAAACCGAATACGCTTTTGATTATGTGGATCACAATATACTCTTAAATAAATTATACGCTTATGGTGTCAGAGGAAACATTTATGACCTGATTAAATCTTACTTAAGTAATAGAACGCAAATAACACAAATAACAAGGATATGTCAGTATGTAAAAATAATGATAACTTACTAGGTTACATCTAGCGTTCCACAAGGAAGTGTATTGGGTCCGTCTCGTTCTAAGAGTAATGAACATTCCCGCTTGTTATGTTTCAAAATAAAACCTGCTTCATACAGTAAAACACACTTTGTACAATACAGAGGCGAAGACAAGATTGTTTTACAGACAGACTTGGTATAGTAAAATAAAAAAATATACTGTACAGCTTTGTTAAGAATAATTTGAGATGGAGGCATTGCTTTTAATTAAGCATTTTAATATAGGCAAGAAAACTATCGTACGTAAATATTAACTTTTGAAAGCAGGTACGCCCTCGTAAAAGTCGATATCCTGCCTTCTGCCGAATCCAAGCCAGTTTTCCAAGGTTGCAAATATTATTCAAATTCGTTGTTAAACTTTTTAGTCTTGGTTTATTAATTACTATAAAAAACCAAATATACAGACATTCATATTTATTCACACAATTTCTCACCAAGATTCCTATAGAATTAACTATAAATCGACTTGAGCGAACAGAGTTGCACGTAAAAAACTACATGAGATAAACAAAAATGTTCATGGATTATCGAATGTTCATTAGTGATAATATAATTATAATAACCATTATCGTAACTACGATAAACTCATTTTTAGTGCTTCGCTTTTTCATTCAGTGTCTTAAATGCCACAAGCCTGTATTATAGCCAAGATTATAATTAGATTTACCGCTAGCTCGTAATTTTCCACGCCAAGACCAGTAATATCTGACGAAGCATTATATTTTTTTACCGTTAAGGCGTCAGAGCCATAAAAGCAATAAAGAAAAAAGAAATATTATAATAATATGGCTTGAAGTTGAAAGAAAATTGATTGAAACCAAATATTAATATTCTTTCAACCGTCAAAATGCGATCGCGTGGTCAATTAACTCCACGCGGTGCTAACACTAACTCGAAACACAAAAGGAAGTGGTTTAGGAAGTTTTTCCAATGAAATATTACGTTTTTTGCCTGAAACTATGTGCCAAAGCTTTATGTGTTGTGAGTGTGTGTGTTTTGGTCTCGCAAGGGGTTTATATTTTATATTTTTTTATTAGTTTTTGCTTATCTCGTGTCTCCTGTGAAGGCCACAAATAAATGTTCTATATTATTAGAGCCTTGAACATCGTCGTCGAGTTGCCAGTTTGTCGGTTTTTTATCGGTTAAACTTCGGCGAGTGTGCGATGGAATTGCATGATCTAATTCCACCTCCCACACATACGCATCAAACGTTTTGGGAACACTTTTATTGTGCGTACAGCTAAGGAGTGGAATTCCCTGCCGGAGTCTGTGTTTCCCGACAGCTACAATCTAGGGGTCTTTAAGTCCCCCCCCGGTGGGTTCCCGCTTTGTCGAGGCGGGGGGGCTCAGTAACCGTGACTTGGTCACCCAGGGTGAAGCGAAGAGGAACCCGAGGAGGGGCCGCTCGTCAGGGCTTTTGCCGATTAAGCCGACGACGTAGCGGCCAACTAGTAGGTTGCGGTGCCGCTTGGTAACAGGCGACATCGCAACTGAGGCGGGCCGCGATGTCTTATGGAGATTCCCAGGTCCCATACGATATCGCGGCTGAGGGTTGGAGGCCGCGGCGGGAGAGGAGTGCCGGTATTGCGGTGCGCCGCTCTCACTACCTTCCGCGGCCTAGACGGGGTCGCCACCGTCTGATGGCGGACGCGGTGGGGCCGCAGGGGAAGAGGAGTGTCGGTATAGCGTTAGCCGCTCTCCCTATCCCTTGCGGCCGCAAAATGGTAGGTGGCGGGGCCATTGACCTCGACCCGTCACAGTGGGACCAAGGGTGCCATACACGGGGTCGTCTGGCACCCATGTGCTGAATTGGTCTCTGGGGTGGTCACGGCGTACAGTGTGTTGGTGCGCCGGTGATGGGGGGCACCCCCCCGTGGAGGGTCCGGTGACGGACAGCCGCGGCGGGTTCGCGGTGAGTGCTAACGCGTGCCCGTGTTTTCGCCATAAGCGGCACTGGAGGACACCGTGGAGTTTTAGTGGGTTAGAGTCCCACATAACTGCACTATCTCCCCGTGGTAGTGCAGTATGCATGAGCATTTCTCCACGCAAAAAAAATAATAAAAATTTGTCTTTAAGTCCAGAGTGAATAGGTTTTTTCTAGGCAAACGTGATTCACCGTCGACCCCATCATCGCTTACCATCAGGTGAGATAGTGGTCAAGCGCGAGCCTATAAGATATAAAAAAAAAACATACTTTCTTTCTTTCTTTCTTTTTCCTTTCATTCTTTCTTTTCTACTTTCTGTCTCTCTTTCTTTCTTTCTCTCTTTCTTTCTTTCTTTCATGAATCCATACCAAACCAAACTGCCCTAGTGGTAGCAAACGCTAGTACTGCCGAGCATGAGGTCTTGGCTTTGATACCCAGGTCGAGCAATGTGTTATTGGGTTTTTCCACCTGGAAATTCTCAGTAGCAGCGTGGAGTATAGTTTTGTTACCGGTTTATAGCAAAAGGCTCACGTCTATTACATGGGACTTTAACTGGCGAAATTTGGGTTTGGTTCGATGAATACAAGCCTGATGTTACGTTGTTGTTGTTATTGAAATCATATACAACAAGTTCGGTTCAACTTCGAAGAATTTTGTAACAAGAAAATGCTGTCACAAATGATTTTACAAGAGGTGAATTATCTCTACATTTATTTATCTTTCTATTTGAGATATCTTATACCTGACTTAATTATCATTAAGGGGTTCCAATGGCCATCTGTGGTCTTAATCATCAGTTCCACTTCACCAAATGATACTTTCTGAATGCAAATGATTGCAATGTTGATGAAAATACTAAAATCGCTTTGATTATGCCTATAATATTTGAGGAGTGCCCTCGATTTCCCATCATCAGGGCCTGACCTGATGACCATGGAACCATCCGGGATAACCCTTCAAACAAAAGAAAAAATACCAAATCGGTCCAGGCATCTTTGAGTAATCGGGGAACATACAGAAAACAAATGGGCGCACGGTTGGCGCAGTGGTTGAGCGATTGACTGCTGTGCTGCGTGTCGCGGGTTCGACTCCCGCACGGAACAAATATTTGTATGACCTGCAGATAGTTGTTCCGGCTCTGGGTGTTGTGTATGTGAGTTTATATGTTTGTAAACGCACCCACGATACAGAAAGAAATTCCTAGTGTAGGGCAAAGTTTAAAAAAAAAAACAGACGTTGAGAACCTTCTCTTTTTTTGAAATCAGTTAAAAATACTAGCTACTATGCTAATTAACCAAGTAGGTATCAATTTATGACGAAAGCAGTCTGATAGATTCTCCCACAGATAGGCACTGAATAAATTAACTAACCGATTTTTCATTAGATCTCACAACTTTTTGCGGTAGAAGAACAGCGTTGCCAGGTAGCAAAAAAAATTCTAAATCTATGGTTGCCAGACTTGTATTTTTGTACATGTTCTCTATTCGGTGGATTCACTTTGCCGTTACTCGTGCATGACAATACACCTGCTCAAATGGTTATTTGTATGATTCAAATATAGATGATTCCTGGGCAAAAACAAACAATTCTGTTTAGTCCGTCAGTTTAGATATTGGATACGTTTAAAAAATGATAATGCGCATCAAAACTGTGGAAGATGTTGAAGTCGCTTATAAGCAAAAAGTATACGAATGAAATGCAAGCCAATGAAAGTGAAAAAGAATTTGAGGCTCTTTATCGTCGTTATTCCTGGTTTAGGTGACAAAAAACACTTTGTATCCAGTGTGTTTGGTAATCTAACTGTCAGACTAAATAGATTTATTTGTTTAGTCATCATCCCTATTATATATGGTGTGTGAAAGATACTCATAAAAATAAATATTAGTCAGTAGGTATGTGACTCGTAATTTTAATTACAATAGTTTTTAAAAATGTCTTACAGTATCACTATCATCATCATCTGCCTAGCCTTTTCCCAACTATATTGGGGTCGGCTTCCAGGCTTACCGGATTCAGCTAAGTACCAGTGTTTTACATGGAGTGACTGCCTATCTGACCTCCGCAACCCAGTAACTGGGTAACACGGTACCCCTTGGCAAGACTGGTGTCAGATCTCAAGCTTCTGATCCGTAACGACTGTCAAAGATCTTCAAATAACAGCCGGAACCAGCGGCTTAACGTGCTTTCCGAGGCACGGAGGAAACTCGGTATGTTGAAATGGTCACCCATCCACGGACCGACCTCGTCAAGCGTTGCTTAACCTTGATGATCAACCCGTGCGGCTGTTATTATTTAGCCACGAGCTCCTCCTTACAGTATCACTATACATTCCAAATAAATATAATTACTAATAACATCATCCTTCACCTGAAGGAAAATAAATAATCATAACTTTAATCATAACTTTGAAAAATAAAATTATAAACGCCCGACACATTAATATTTTATTCTTGCACTATATAATTCATCTAAAGAGTAGTAGACACGCTTCGATCGATCACTTTATCGAACACGTAATTATTATCTTGCGAAAATACCCCGTTTCAAACAGTAAAATGCCCATAAGTTTTGAACGGCTGAACCGATTTTCATCAAACATAACTAAAAAGACTATCGATAAAGTCATATTTCAAACAAAAACTAAATCAGAATCGATTCATTCGTTTAGGAGCTACGATGCCACAGACGGATACACAAACACACATGTAGAAACGTAAAACTTATAACACCCCTTTTTTTACGTTGGGCATGAATAATATATAAATTCATAAAACTATTTTATGCTATCTAGTCTCTTAACAATAACTCGACAAGTCTTATGCACATCTCCTATTCGTTCGCTGAATCTTTTTCCATAGACATCATATTTTACTTCCAGAATATTATCATAACCGAATTTTTCGCCAATCTTTTGGGAATAAATAGACGTTACAAGTGCAGATATTACAGTCGGAATATCATCAGCATTTGTAAGCTCTTCATTTTCTATGGCAGTTTTAACGTTTTCACCATTGTACAATTGCCGTCCCATTTTAAATAATGATGTAATCAACAATCCTGCAATATTCTTCTGCTTGAAACCTGGCAACGTTGCTATATACATGCTTTCCATCAAACAATTAGTGTTATATTGTTTAAATACATCAGCTTTGGTTTCTATATCAATCGTAAAATCATAGAAAGCTTTTACAGCTCTGTATTTGCTATTTGTCCTTAATTTTTCATAGTAGCCTTCATCTTTTGGGTCTAGGACCTATGTAAAAACAAATAATATCATTCATCTGACCCTAAATATTGAAATAAAATAGGAACAGTAGGCCCAAAAATAAATGAATCATTGACAAAAAATAATACTGGAATAAGTACCTGTATCTTGTTGAACAGTACGCCAACTATTTCGTTGGTGCTTGTATCATTTGCAACTAAACTGACACCATCTTTAGCAGCGTCATAGCACGTTTGCAGAAGCTCTTCAGCAGCACCAGGCTCTTCAAGTAGACCAACGGCCTTGCAAATAGGCTCCGTTTTAAAGAATGATTCACGCATCACTTGTAAAGCTCCATCTAACGATTGTTTTGTTAGAGACTCGCACTTCACTATTCCATCTCCTGATATTGCCCATGGCTTCTCCAATATCTTGCATGTGCTGGAATTATGTTGATAAGTTTGGATTAATTATTTATTAAAAGACTTTTAAGACTTCTTTATTAAACAAAGGTTTTCGTTTACCTAAATAATCTTCGAATCATTTTAGCCAAGACCTAATAAAATCTCCGTAAGTTGAACTGCACAGTTTTCGAGATAACACGCTAATGATGCTTTTAAAAGTAGAATGTTTAACTTATCTATAATATCAGATTTTATTGTTAATGCGATTCCCATATTAATCACACTTAGAATACACAGTGAAATGTTTGAATTAAGTCCGTTAAAATATATCTTCATTATTTACTTATTATGTTGGCTACTGAAATACAGGTAGTCACCATCATCATGTCAGCCGAAAGACGTCCACAACTGTCCCAAATTGTCGCTACATCATCGGTCCTATGCGTCTCGCACCCAGCGGATTCCCAAATCCTTAACCAGGTAATTGGTCCATCTAGAGGGAGGCCTTTCAATGCTACGTCTTCCGATACACGGTCGCAACTGCAGAACTTGTCAGCCCCATTGACCATCCGTTCTGCAAGCTATTTGCCCTGCCAACTGCCCCTTAAGTCTGTCAATTCTTCGAGCAGTGTCGGTAACGCTCGTACTCCGGCGGATATCTTCATTTCTGATTCGATCACACAAAGTAACGCTGAGCATAGCTATCTCTTTTGCCCTTTGGGTGACTTTAAGGCTTCTACTGAGGCCCATAGAAGTAGTTAATATGTTTTATTAACCTAACGTATCAATTTAGTTTCTAGGTGATCTTTTTCTAAAAATATGCTGAGCCTTAATCCTGAGCCTATATTGAGCCTTGGTCGAGAACACATCTGAGTACGGTGCAAGTTCCACCTGCGGCCTTAACTTTTAGCTGCATTGTTGCTAGTATGACTTCGTTAAAATTGCCTGACACGTGGTTGGTTTTCCGCTGCGAGTTGTAGTTAGTCACGTTGTCGGTCAGTTGGCTTGACGACAGTGTCGCTGACGTAGTATTACTTGTTAGATCATGTGTGTGTGCCGTTACACACTTAGCATCTTTTTTGTGAGTTGCTTTTCTTTCCGTTGTGCGGATACATGCAGCTATCTGCCCACTGCCACTTATGTTTAACAATTCTTCGAGCTGTGTCGGTAACGCTTATACTCCGGCGGATATCTTCATTTCTGATTCGATCACACAAGATAACGCTGAGCATAGTCATCTCTTTTGCTCTTTGGGTGACTTTAAGGCTTATACTGAGGCCCATATAAGTAGTTAATATGCTTTATTAACCTAACGTATCAATTTAGCTTCTAGGAGATATTTCTCTAAAAATATCGAATCAACAATTGTTGTTCTTTATTCATCTAACAAAAAAATCACATGTAAAGGGTCAAACCAAAATAACAAGTAGGTTAACATAGCATTAACTTTACTTAATAGCTGATTTTTAATAGAACATCTTTCTACAAAGAAAAAAGATCATTTGGAGAGTAACGAACATCTCGCTTGCATTCAGTGATACACATTTTGTATATACTCGTGAGAGGAGCCAAAATTGTTTTACATACGGATTTGGTAAAGCAAATAAAAATTAGTGCACTGTATTATTACGAAGAATTTAAATGAAGTCTTTTCTATTTCGGTCTCCTTTCGTGTCCTATTTCACGGAACCGTATTCTTCCCAGAGAGCAGTGGTGGCCCAGTGGTATAGGCCGCGACTTACAAGTTGTAGGTCGTGGGTTCGAGCCCAAGCAGGCGCTTTACTTTGTGTAAATTATTTCATCACCACTGCTCAAAACGGTGAAGGAAAACATCGTGAGGAAACCGGCATGTCCTAGAACCAAAAATTCGAAGCTCCCTCAGGCTCCCTCTCACAGAGAGGAGGCCTGTGTCCCAGCAGTGGGAACATTAATAGGCTGATGATATGTGATGTGATGTGTATTCTTCCCGAAAGAGAAACGTTACAAACGTGTCGTATCGAATCTCTTTCTGCAAACGTTAACGCCTTCTATTTGTATGGTCTGACCACGTGACTCAACGTCCAGGATGTGTCATTCCCATTCGTTGATTCGTGCTACCGTTATCGATTGTAGATTGTCAACTTGGCTATAGGTGCAGGTATTACAAAGCAGACGCAAATGGAAACGCCGAGAAGGGACGCCCTAGAAATACATAATTACATAGACTTTATTGGTGTTCTTCAGAAAGGCCAGGTGCAGTACTAATAACCGGTGTGCGTGTTTATCCAGATTTATGAACGTGAGTGAAGCAAAAGAAGTATCTAAGGATCCTAGCAGGTGGCGTTCTGTAGTTTCTGCCTACCTCCATGAAAAAAAGGATGGCGTTTATGTGTTTACAAGATATATGTAAAAATTTCTCGCATTCAACAATAGTGTATCTATTTTTTTTTGACGTGACAACGTCTAATAAATCGATGAACGCTGGCTGCACGCACGAAAAAGGATAACTCATTTTCCCGTTACGCTCATTGTAGCGTTACGATCGGAGCGAGAGCGATGCACGAGTGAGGGAAATGCACGATCGGCTTGAGCGTTCGGCTTGCGCCGCATCATGACGTTGTCACGTTAAACTATCGTCCGTAAACCGACTTTAGAGACAACCATATTTTTTTTATAGATTCGGGTACAACACAGGTATGTATTTGCAAATATTTAAACAATCTTACCCCTATTATACAACCTAGTCTAGATGTTAACACTATCGACGGTATGACTCATCACAATCACTCTAGAATTGTAGATTTTTCACAAAAATACTAGTAGGGAAAACCTAGGGATCTTATGAAAGACATAGCATGTTTTTTTAATATGTTTATATATCGTCACTTCTATAGAAATAAAATAAGTCTTCAATGCGATACTTTAACATTGATAGTGTAACAATTTTTTTTTCGTATTTCTATTCTACAACATTTAGCTATTTTTATCGTCAACCGGTTTTCATATTACAGCTTGTCCTTTGAAAAATGCCTCCTCTAAAGCCTTCCATTTTGTCCTGTCGTTTGCAGTTCGCGTCCATTTTGGACCAGCTATCTTTTTCATGTCGTCTTCCCAGCGTTTAATTTAGCGTCTCCTTTTCTTTCTTTTGCTATCTCGCGGGTACCATTCAGTTACAAGTTTCGTCCACTTCTCTTTTCCTTATTTTAGCATGTGTCCTGTCCATATCCATTTCAGGCGTTTGTTTTGGCATGTATGTTTTTAAATTTAGTTTTGCTCTTTATTTCTTGTAATTACACTTTGTCTCTTCTCTAGTAGTAGACATAAACAAGTGTCAACAAGGGAAGAAGACAATGACTTCTGTAACACAGGTTTTTACCTAGTGCAGAGGTCAGGGCTTCAAATATTTGTGTGTATTAATTAGTACATTATTGCAGAATCCAGTAAGTAAGCCTTCCTGGCCAAGTATGAGTTAACGGTTATAAACGAGGCCAGGATGGCTTTCTTACTGGTTGAGGCTTGTATAATGCTTTTCTCAAAAATGAAAGAAAGTTTAGCAACAAATTCGTTTAATTAATATTGAAGGTTACATTCATATTAGGGCAATTACTGATAGATATTGTGATCGATTTACCGGGGGTATTTATATTTATTTGTTGTACGTCTTGATTAACGGACTCAATAATATATCTATCTCATAAAATATCATACCAAAAAGAGAGATAGATATATATTTGGAGCCTCCCTCCTATAAACTCTAATATGTGTCTGGCTGGTACTATGTTTTTTTTTTAAGCAGATCTGAAGAGGATGACCTACTGTCTAGAGATGGGTGTTTTCGGTTTTTGCACAAACGGTTATGTAACCGATATGCAGATTTCGTATCTACATCGAAAACGGTTTTCAGATATCGATATCATTTAGTACAGTTTGCATAAGTTAAAATGTTATTTAGATGAGCAAACTAACAACGAACTCGAAATAATACTTAGAAAGAGAGGTAGCGTATAATTATGGTTCGGTATCGTTTGTGAAGTTTGCGTTTTGTTCGTAGTTCGTACGTTTCCGCATTGTTACGGTTTTAAGTTTTGACTTATTCGTTCTCGCACGCTAGTAAGGTTTTAATTAGATACAGTTTTTGTAATATCGGTTATTTTGATATTGATATCGATATGATATGATATCTAACACATATCCGAAATAAGTTACGTTTTGATATACGTAATTACTTACTGGACAGTAGGAGATTCCAAATTTAAAATCTCGCTTCTTACTAGACAGTTGTGAATAAGTCTCCGGTAGACTTCACTTTCTGGATACTTTTTAGAGATGTTATGACAACATTACATACCATTTTTGAGAAAAGTATATTAATGGAGTGGTTGGTAAATCCCATCCGCCATATTCGGCAATTATTCACAACAATAAAAAGTAAAATTCGCGCTTAAGGCCAAAATCTATGAAAATGACATATCGGAGACCTGACGCTACACCAGTGCCTCTTGTGGCGAATTCATACGCGGTTGCTCCCATTGAGTTATCATGCATATTTAGTCAATCATTTAGGTACCTTACATAGAACTTGCTCACTTTTTAGTGATGGTGTACTAAAACTAAAAAGAGAGAAAACTTTTTTACAATAATATTAACCGACTTCACCGACAGCCGACATATATAAATTCAAAAAGACAATACTAGTCAATTCTTAGGACGACTGATCTTGTATTGTGCTAGTGTATATTAAGTAGTAGTCACTATAATTATTTATTAAAAGATGATATTGACACGGTCACTATTAAATGCTGTTTACTATGCTAATTCACTAATTAGGTAACAATTTAAGACAAAGTGATTGGATGGATGCTCCCACAGATAGTTACTGAATAAATTAAAAGTCTTGTTTTCACATTAGATCTCAAAACTTTTTGCGGTAGTGGAACTGCGTTGCGAGTCTTGCTTTTTTGTACATTTTCCATTATTGTTGGGATTCATTTTGCCGATACTCGTGCATTACACTAAACCTGTTCAAATGGTCTTTTGTGGGGTTCAATTTATATATAGTATGTGATAAAATAAAAGTAATTAGGTATGTGATTCGTAATTTTAATAACAATAGTTTATTTAACAATGTCGTCCAGTATCACAATACATTTTAAACAAAAAGGGTTAAAGTATATTTACATAGATAAAATGTATAGAGTTTATATAATAGATACTATGGATAAACTACGTACAAATTCACTTCAAATCAAAAACTAGTAACTATCTAAGCCTAAAAACCAACATAAAGTATGGTGTCGAAAAACTCGTCCACATTGTTGTCCACTGGTATTGTGCCCAAAAGCCTGTCAGCATTGTATGGCAATGCTTATCCTCTGACAAAAGTAAAAGCCAGCCCTTGGGTCACGCGAAGTGTCAACTAGGCGTTTGGAACGATCTTTAAGTCAAGCGTGAGCTCTCGGACCCCACGGAACAAGAGTTTCAACCCCAAATTGCTCAAAAATATACCTACCGATGAGGTTATTATTTTTCCGCCGCTTGAGGTTCTCTGCAGCCGCAGCAGCAGCGCCAGCACAGCACAACGAGCTTAGACGATGGGATGGCGCAAAAGTATCGATACAAGTAGCGTCCCTGGAAACAAAGACGTCCGGTCTTTTGCTATCGTCGCGTGCCAGGCCATGGGGTTCTAATACGGCCGGAACGCCCACGATGACGATGAGATGATGTCGTTTATGTCTTGACCTTGGTGATCGAGGCTGTAGACAACTTAGCATAGTGGCAACGATGAGGAGAACAACAGGTAAAAATAACTACTAATGAAATCATCCTTCACCAGATTACAACTCCATAAAAATTTATTAATTGAACTATTAATTTTTGTTGTCTAGTCTCTTGACAATCACTCGACAACTCTTATGCACATCTCCTATTCGTTCGCTGAAAGTTTTTCCATAGTCATCATATTTTACTTCCAGAACATTGTCATACCCGAACTTTTCGCTCATCTTTTGGGAATAAATCGATGTTACTATTGCAGATAATACAGTCGGAATAGCATCAGCATTTGTAAGCTCTTCATTTTCTATGGGTGTTTTTGCGTTTTCGCCATTGTACAATTGCTGACCCATTTTAAATAATGATGTAGCCATCAATCCTGCAATATTCCTCTGCATGAAACCTGGCAACGTTGCCATATACATGGTTTCCATCAAACAATTAGTATTATATTGTTTAAATATATCAACTTTTGTATCAACATCAATTGTAAAGTCATAGAAAGCTTTAACAGCTTTGTGTTTGCTATTGTTCCTTAATTTTTCATAGTAGCCTTCTCCTTTTGGGGCTAGCACCTAAATAAAAGATAAAGATATTTTATTTTGCAAATATGGGTACAGTACAATGGATATAGGGAACAGGTCCAGCCATATTTTACCAAAAGGCATGCAAAAATTACAAAACTATAAAGAAATCTACTAAACTTTAACAGCCAAAACAAAGAAAAACAAAAACCAAGCATGATTCTTATTTTTAACCGACTTCAAAAAAAGGCGGAGGTTATCAATTTGCCGGAATCTTTTTTTTAAATGTATTTTCCCCGATTACTCAAAGATGCCTGGACCGATTTCAAAAATTCTTCTCTTGTCTTAAAGGGTATACTTCCTAGGTGGTCGCATAGACATCTGGTCAGGATCTGATGATGGGATCCTAGAGAAATCGAGGGAACGCCTCAAATATTATAGACATACATATAGCGATTTTGGTATTTTCATCAACTTTTCATTTGGTGAAGTGGAACTGTTCAAGAAGACCACAGATGGCAACTGGGACGCCTAAATGCTAAGTATGTCAGGGGTATAAAATATCTCGAGTAGTTATCCGACTTTATGAAGTAAATACTTATAAATAAATGATACTGATGAAAATGGCACCATCGAACTGATCTGATGATGAAGCCGGAAAGTAGGCACTGGAACTCCGAAATAAAACAATGTATCCTAGTCGTGTTTGGGCTCATTGGAATCGTCATGAGATGTACTTTTTCTATAAATAATTTTCATGTTAATTGGCTATACCTACCAAAAGTAAAAAGAGAAAAATAAATCAAACCTACTTCCAGAACAAAAAACTACAAAGCAAAAAATAACTTTTTTTTTCGAAGTCGGTGTCGAAAAATGGAAAAAACATGGGTACAAAATACACCGACTTCGACAAAGAAAGTTATTTTTTGCTTTGTAGTTTTTTGTTCTGGAAATCGGTTTGATTTTTTGTTAAAAAGTTTTTTAAACATTATTAACAGCAAGTTTCATTTTTTTTTTTCACTTAAGAATTCTGTTACGCTATAATATGCTTTGACTGTGAGAGAGCCTTTTTTAAATAACGATAGCGGCGATTGTCTCCAACTTTTCAGTATTTTATCATATAAGACCGGACCCATGCAGTAAACACTTTTGCGCATTAGTGCTGTCTTAGCGAATTGATGACACAGTAGGGTATTGTCGCGTCTATTACGTGAAACTACATCGGCAAGACGTTTGAAACGATTTGGGTTCAACTTAACTTCTTAATCGACAACAACATCGTTATTTTGGCCAAAAAACAAATAATAAGATTCATATAGACCCAAATATTGAAAAAATTGGCCCACAAACAAAGGGATCATTGGCCAAAGATAATACTGGAATATGTACCTGTATCTTGTTGAATAGTACGCCAACTATTTCGTCAGTGCTTGTATCAATTGCAACTAAACTGACACCATCTTTAGCAGCGTCATAGCACGTTTGCAGAAGCTCTTCAGCAGCACCAGGCTCTTCAAGCAGACCAACGGCTTTGCAAACAGGCTCCGTTTCAAAGATTGATGCCCGCATCACTTTTAAAGCTCCATCAAAGGATTTTTTTGTGAGAGACTCGCACTTGACTGCTCCATCTTCCGATATTGCCCATGTTTTATGCAATTTCTTGCATGTGCTGGAATTATGTTGATTAATTTTGATTTATTAAATACTAAACCTTTTTAATTGAATTTTTTTTTCTTTTACCTAAATAATCTTCGAATCATTTTAACCAAGAACCGGATTAAATCCCAGTTAGTTGAACTGTACACTTTTCGAGAAACACCACGCGAATGATGCCTTTAAATCTAGAATGTTTATCTTATCTATGTATCTTATCTTATTGTGAATGTAGTTCCCATATTAAAAACACTTAAAAAATAAATACTTTTTTATATTTTGTATTATAATATAAGCTTACATAAAAACCAACACCAAAATTGTGAGTCTTTGGTCAACTGGACCCACTCGAAATTTACCGCGGGATCACTCAACCCAATAATATATTGAATAGGTCGACTGGATCCACTGCCAAAAATAACATTTGAAAGAAACAAGAAAACACGTTTTGAGAATCGTTATTATTACCATTTTAATAATAAAATTAGGTCTAAATTGGGTAAACAGGATGAGTAAATTTGGGCATGGATGGCCAAATTATCCGAAACTATGAGAAACATACGCTGTGGCAGGTTATACAGAAGACCGAAGAGTATAACCTGGTTCTCTGTTTAGCGTTTGTGGACTTCGAGAAAGCCTTCGATTCGATCGAGACTTGGGCTGTACTGCAGTCTCTCCAACGGTGCCAGATCGACTACCGGTACATTGAAGTGTTGAAGTGTTTGTACAGAACGCCACTATGTCAGTCCGTCTTCAGGATCAGACCTCGAAACCAATCCTTCTCCAGCGCGGCGTGAGACAGGGAGAAATCCTTTCTCCGAAACTGTTCACAGCTGCGCTGGAGGATGTCTTCAAGGTTCTGGATTGGAGAGGGCTTAGCATCAACGTTAATGGCGAGTACATCACTCACCTTCGGTTTGCCGACGACATAGTGGTCATGGCTGAGACCATGGAGAGCCTCAGTAAAATGCTCGATGACCTCAGTAGAGCTTCCGAAAGAGTGGGTCTTAAAATGAACATGGACAAAACCAAGGTCATGTTGAATGCCCATGTTACACCCATTCCTATCAAGGTCGGAGACTCTGCACTCGAAGTTGTGGGCGACTATGTCTACCTGGGACAAACGATCCAATTTGGTTAGACCAACTTCGAGAAAGAGGTCAACCGTCGAATCCGACTCGGCTGGGTTGCGTTCGGGAAGTTTCGCGGTATCTTCTCGTCCAACTTACCACAGTGTCTCAAGACGAAAGTCTATGACCAGTGTGTGTTGCCAGTGATGACATATGGCTCTGAGACATGGTTGCATACAATTGGCCTTATCAGGAAGTTTACAGTCACTCAAAGGGCAATGGAGAGGGCTATGCTCGGCGTTTCCTTGCGTGATCGAATCAGAAATGTGGAGATCCGCAAGTGAACCAGGGTTACCGAGATAGCCCGAAGAATTGCAAAACTTAAATGGCAGTGGGCAGTACACATTGCTCGCAGAACGGATGGCCGATGGGGCCGAAAAGTTCTGGAATGGTGACCGCGAATCGCAAGACGATACGTTGGAAGGTTTCCCACTAGGTGGACCGATGACCTGGTTAAGGTTGCAGGAAGGCGCTGGATGCGAGACGTAGGGGATCGGTCAATGTGGCGACGCCTGGGGGAGGCCTACGTCCAGCAGTGGACGTCGGCTGAAATGATGATGTGATGATGATGATTATGAGAAATATTAAAAAACACTCAAAGGAGTTTCGGGTCCAATTTTGATAAAATCTAAAACTACATTATAGGATTTAAAAAAAAAAACAATATTTCTAGCCAGGAACCGAAACACACGCATTATTATTACACCATCCGATAGTGTGACTAATAGGGTCAAATTCTGGGAAGTAATGACATGAGGCAAACTTAAGGCCGTAACTACAAACAGTTGACAATCGACATCTGAGGTTTCTATCATCGACAGCTTATAAAATAGTTGTATTATCAAAGAGGTTTTAATACTTATTAGTTATGGACTTAGAAAGTAAACTAAACGACATGAGTCGTTTATAATACTACAAAAATATAGATGCTGGTGACAGTAAGCAGTAGTGTTAGAGAATAAAAAAAAATTACTTTGACAATATTCCTATTAATTTCCTTAGTTCCAATTAAAGCTATAAGGCTACATGATCTGGCTGTGTTATACCTGTTTTTTTTGACAGATTGAGTTGACGAAAGATAAAAAAAAAAAAACGGAGAACATCCATCCAGCAGAGCCGCAAAGCGGACACTGACACTGTCATATAATAGTAATCTTTGGACACTGTCGAATTGCTTTATGGATGGAAAGAGAAGCACAATTGAATATGAATTACTAGATGAATTACTTAAAAATATTGAATTAAACTTCAAAATATTCAGCAATGAAGTTTTACGTTACTGTTGTTAACTGTACCAATGTACGTCAAAAAGATGAAAAAAAACTATTGTGGTAAAAAAAATTAAAGGTAAGAGATTACTTTGCCGTTTAATTGTTTCGAGGTTTTTGTTCTCAAACGTATTTCGGACGCTAAATTTTCAGAAATATGATTAAGATTAACATATCTTTTATCCATTGCCTTTTATCACTCCAAGCCAAATCTATTGAAGATGTGGCTTCAATAGATTTGGCTAAAAAAAATTAAAAGAAAGCCTCTTTTGGGTGTTCTTATTCCTTTTTAGCCACATTAAACGATCCCGTGCGTTTTGCATTCAGCACATTCCCGCAACCCATCCGTCCGCTTGGGGGAGGCCTATGTCCTGCAGTTGACGTCTTTCACCTGAAATGATGTTGATGATGAAGACTGCTTTTAGCAGGAAAGACTCCAAAATACCCTTGCAAAATCTCTTCATACAGCTTTTCTGATGCAAATCTGCACTATTTTAAAGGCTACATATTCACATACCTACCTACAAAGCGGGTCACACCACGCACCAACAAAAATATAACGATCATACAATTCGTTCATTCCACGAACAGTTATAGTTCACTCCGACATAGTTACTGTCACCGCACATTCTCTGTGACGCAGAAACCTGCCTCCTAGCGATTTATTTCACCAGAAAACTTTTGTTTTGTTCGTGTAGCAAATAATATACACGTGTGTTACAGTTTCTGTATAGTTTTTTGCGATATACGGATGTAAATTATCGAGGCAGGTATTACTGGTCCCTTGAGTAAGTGATACATTGTGATTACGACAGTTTGGCTTCTAATGGATGGCTTATAGCCTAGTTATACTGGCTCACTGTATTGCCTCGATCTATCAACTCAGACCTTTTTCTAGTGTTGGGCTATCCCAATTGCCGTCATGAAAATCTGTGTTTAATAATGATGTCATATTATATTATGCAAGTTGTCATCCAGCAAATTACATAACAGTGCTTAGTACTAAATAATTTAAGTAAGAATACTGGCTAATCTGCCATTTGAAGGTCATGAAATTTTATTACGTGAGCTAATTTTATGAGAGCGACCGAAAAAATAAACTGAGCCGTTCTCAGGCTCTAGACAATAAGTCATTATTTCAGCAATAATTCCAAAATATTTGCGAATGACCACGTTAAATTATAACAATAAAATGCCATTTTTTTCGAAACCAAGCCATTTACGTCTGTCATTGATTTCTAGCACAAAAGAAACAAAGTCAAAACGAGCAAAATAACTTGACTTTTCAATAAAAAATTAAAGCCGAATACCGTAACATTATTACGTCCTAAAAGGTCCGCCTCATTCCGGAACCCGAAACGATAAAAAACAAAGATTGATTAGGAATTCAGTTCAGCTCCAATCAATCATGCGTTCCATTGAGAAGGTTCGTTCTCATATCTCGTGTGTACAGACCCTTAACTAATTATGCACATAATTATGGACGTAGAGATGTAGAGAGTTTAATTTCATTTTTAATTCTGGAAAAGTATATCCTGTAAGAAGGTTGTAAACTCGTGCGAAGGATATTATTCATCATTATCGTAAAGATGAAATCATGCTCTGGGACCATAACCTCTTAGAGCGGTATCAATTTGAGATCAAATAAGGGACAGATGTATATGACTTGTATACATCTGTCACTTACTCGATATCAAATTGATACCGCTCTAAGAGCTTATGGTCACCCCCCAGTTATCTGTTCTGAAACTCTAACTGGTGTTGTCGTGAGGGACTTAACTTGTAACTAAGACGAATATAAAAAAAAAAACGGCCAAGTGCGAGTCTCACTTGCACACAGAGGTTTCCGTATAAACAGCTAGATTCGCCAAAATAAATAGGTAACTTTACTAACGTTCGTAAACAATAAAAGCACCGAACATTGCATGCTCTAACTAAGGGACAAAATTAACATCGCATCGAAAACTGTAGTCCCCTTACGGGTTACCCTTGTTTCATCAAAAACAAAATGACAAATTATCACTTCCCAAACAATTTGCCGCATAATTTCATTTGCCAAATTATTACTTAGCAAATAAACTCTCGAGAGCAGTGGTGGCCCAGTGGTATCGGCCGCGACTTACAAGTTGTAGGTCATGGGTTCGAGCCCAGGCAGGCGCTTTACTTTGTGTAAATTATTTCATCACCACTGCTCTCAAAACGGTGAAGGAAAACATCGTGAGGAAACCGGCATGTCCTAGAACCAAAAATTCGAAGACATGTGACATCCCCGCCCGCGTGGTGGATTACGGCCCATTCCCTCACACAGAGAGGAGGCCTGTGTCCCAGCAGTGGGAACATTAATCTGAATGCTGATGATGTGAAATAAACTCTTCACAAATAATTGTAACGTAAACCTAATGTGTGGCAGGTGAACGTTTAAACAATAACTTGCTTACTAAAAATTACTTTTACCAATTTTATTGTAGTCAAATATTTCAATTGGTATAACATATTTTGTATAAAATAAGTAATAAGTAATAAAATAAGCCAAATATTTAGTATCGTCAGTTTTCAATTTACCATTTCTATTCAGTCAATTGCTTAGTCAATAACAAAAGATTTGTATCTTAATGTCAGCTGCACAGTAGGTTCTCTATTGTATTTACATTTTATCATAATCTAAAGTGGCATATTTTTCATCATTTGTCCGAATGATAACTTGCCCGAAATTAATGTCACATAATATTACAAGCCATGAAATTGAAATTTCTAAATACAATATGCCCTAAATTTATTTGTCATAAATATTACAATCAATAATATACAAAAGACTTAAAACAGTTTTTAATAAAGTTATAAGTCAAAAATTTTTGTATAAGGTTCATATTTGGTTTGCGCAAATATGACCATGTTTCCGATTTCCGTTTGAAGCTCAAGTGGTTGCCAATTCGTCTTCGCCGGAATGCTTATATTCTTTCTCTTCTGTATAATGTGCTCTTTACTCCTTCCACCCCTCTTTACCTCAAGGATCGTTTTCAGTTTATCTGCGATTCCCACACGAAATCACTTAGGTCATCGGATAACTTGCGACTTAGAATGCCAATGCACTCCACCACTTTCTTGGATAAATCTTTTACTGTCTAAGCTGCTCGTCTGTGGAATGCATTGCCTGACCCAATAAAACGCGCCCAGTCATTAACTGTATTTAAAAGACTCGTGAAAGCCTATATATATATTGAGTATGTATGTATTTATGTATCTATTAATATAACATATGTATGATTCTGGGTACCTATTATAATATTATTCTATATTTAAAGTAAATATTCGTAATGTTATGTGTTACACCAATGTCAACCCCATTTCATGTCCAGGCTATCACTGTCTATTCCAGGTTGCCTGGAAGAGATCGCTGTAAGCGATAAGGCCGCCCGTTGTATGTATTTTAGTTTTAAGTTTCCTTTTCTATGTTTTAACTTGGTGTACCTACAATAAAGCATATATAAATAAATAAATAAGTCCAAATAATTTAATTTTTATATATAAATACATACTAGCTGTTACCCGCAGCTTCACCCGCGTTAACATACTTAAGTTTTGTCAATCAATTCTGGTTGTCGACATACAGGTGATACATGATGAGAAAAGCCAATGTTGCAGTTTTAGTTTTAATCAAAATCGGCCCCGTGACTCCTTTAATTGTTTTGTGCAATTCTTCATAGTGATGATTTTGCCATCCACGCACACTTGGAAAACTCATTCTGTATAGGTACAGGAAGTATTAACGTAAAAAATATTAACTGATTTAGTTGAATAAAATTAAATCTACAGTTAATTAACATTACCTAATTATTCCGTTAATCATGGGTACAACATTTTATGACGCTGCTATAGACTATGCTCTATGTCCTTTCATTTGATGTTAATACATACACATTCTGGACCTTGGACATACGCGAATATCAGCAGCTACATGTAGCTGGTCGTGGGTAAAGCATGGGTTTTCCAAATGCACCGTCGCTGCTATCCTTAAGCTTTGTTATTAGTAATAGCAAAACTAAGTTTGATTGGAAACTGGAGTTTTTTGAATTGAAATGATAGGTCAGTGACGATTATTGGGATCCGACGTATGAACACGCTTTCCCCTTTTCTCATACCTGTTAATATATTGGCACCTATGTGTAATACGAAGCCTCATCCCATTACATAATCTAAATTAATATGTATATCTCAATCATTTGTTATGAAAATCATGTCTGCAAAGTTTCAACCAAATCTAAAGCCGCAATAAAAAGTTTCATACAAAGTTCAGTCTTCCCCATTTACCCCCTTGGAATTCGAATTTACAAAAAATCTTTTTTATCTAATGTTTACTGTCTTAATACTACCACCTGCCAAAATTCAGCTTCATGAATAATATTTGTACATTTTATCTTTACATCCACAATCCTCTTTCAGGGGTAGTAAAAAAAAACAATACCTACATTTCAATTATTTGCTACGGAAGTATTTCCGCAAAGTTTGAAGTGAATCGATCTCTATAATAAGAAGTTTTACACAAAACTAACCGCTCCCATTTCTCCTCCTTCGATATTTATGCACAAAGAAGTAGCCTATGTCCTTCTCATGGTCTCAAACTACCTCCATACCAAATTCAGTCTAAATCGGTTCATCGGTTTAAACCCTATAAAGAAGTTTAGTAAAAAACTTACGCCCCATCCCCCATTTCTCCCCCTCCGTGTTTTATGCAAAAAGAAGTAGCCTATGTCCTCCCCAAGATCTCAAACTATCTCCATACCAAATTCCGTCTAAATCGGTTTATCGGTATAACTATTAAGAAGTTTCATAAAAAAAATAACGCCCCATCCCCTATTTTTTCCCCTTCGTGTTTTATGCAAGTAGCCTATGTCCTTCTCAAGGTCTCAAACTATCTCCATACCAAATTTCATCTCAACCGGTTCATAATAAGAAGAAGTTGCATGATATGAAGTTACATACAAAATTAACCCTCCTCCATTTCTCCCCCTTCGTGTTTTATGCAAAAAGAAGTAACCTATGTCCTTTCAGGGTCTCAAACTATCTCCATACCAACTTTCATCTAAATCGTTTCAGCGGTTTAAGCGTGATAAGGTAACAGATAGATAGACAGACAGAGTTACTTTCGCATTTATAATATTGGCAGTGTCGTAATGGATATACATACTTTATCCATTATGACACTGCCAATTACCCTCCAAATAACGTTTCGGTCACTCATACATTCCTATTCATCACTCATCCGAAAACATACATCCAGTAGGGACCTACTAACAATATTACTGATAAAAACTACTCCACATAGAATATATCAAAATAAAGTACGTACTGCCCACGCGTACTCAGATATACAGGGTCCATCATTTGCCCACTTTTAGGTTTCCTCTAGTAAATTGCATTGGAGACTACGATATTACATTCCGACCGCAGTAAAAGGCTATTTTCCTAACATTTACTAGTCTACGAATATATATGTATCCGCTTCTTCATATTTCAGGACTTATAGGTTATTTAGGACTAGTTTTGTAGGCAACTAGATGTTTGCTAAGAAATATGAACCGCAGTGAGCGTTCCATTGATCTGACACCAGTCTTGCCAAGAGGTACCGTGTTACCCAGTTACTGGGTTGTGGAGGTCAGATAGGCAGTCGCTCCATGTAAAACACTGGTACTTAGCTGAATCCGGTAAGACTGGAAGCCGACCCCAATATAGTTGGGAAAAGGCTAGGCAGATGATGAGTGAGCGTTCCATTGACTATATTTGTCTTTTGGGTCTTTCAGGGGATCAATACACCTGGCGGAATTAGAGATTTTGAAAATTGAACAGCGCCCTATTTGCAAATCCTTTCACATTGACAAAACAGTATTCATTGCATAAAACACGCTATGAGCACACATACGCTGTCTCGTAGACGATTTATCAATCATATGTAGCAATGACTGCAAGCAAAGCACACGCGCGCGTCTTTGAAGTCGAAATAGATATTGTCGTTGTTCCAAAGTCACCATTAAAGGCACCTAGGATAGAAATAAAACAAGCCTACACGTTTCTTTTTTTACGCTCTTATTTCCACCTGTAATTTAGCTTCAGAGAACAAAAACCACCACTACAACTAAATGCAGAGTCAACAACTAACCAGGCAAAAAAGGCTACACATAGACCAGCCATATTATATGCAAAGTTCAAAGTCACAGTTAATCTAAACCCTGAGCGCGAGCCGACACGAACATATTCATATTTAGGAAACTTAGTTTATATTATTATTAGATGTTAGGACTACTAGTTTTTAAGTTTTTCATAGTTTTATATAATTTAATTGTAAGACCGCGCTATCGCATTAGGTATACTACCAGTAAGGATAGTTATAAGGGAGATTTTAATAAATAAAAATAAAAAAATAATAAAAAAATAATTACATCACTAGTCCGCCACTACGTGCATGCCTCAGTCATGTAGTTACAACACTACGCTCGTACATTCTGACAGCTGACACGCCACCACCACTACCACTTCGTCATTATGTGGTGAATGTAAGACTCTGTGCATAAGAGATAAGGGCGTTCAGAGTGCTATGTGACTTCGGGAATGGAATTGCCCTAAATATGATTTCAATACTACATTACGGAAAATTCAATTCTTGGGCCAAGTTTTTTGATCCGTAGTTAACTCAACTAATGGTTAAATATGGTAACCAATGGTTTTGAAAATTTCGGTAAAATTCGTATTTTCATCAATTGTTAACCTCACAAATGGTCAAATAAGTTGGTGAGTTATTTATTTGACCAATTGTGAGGCTATTGTGTTTTGTGTTGTTGATTTAGGTCTCTATTAATACTTATTATTATTTTATTGTGTGCTATTTTGCTGCTATATTATTTTAGTTGTATGTAATTTTGTGTGTTTGTGAGTTGTAGCATCATACTGGATCAATCTTTAAAGATCTTATTATTGGTGATTGTAAATAAATAAATAAAATGTTCGACTATTATTATCGCTGATCGAATGTCACTTTATTCTCTCAGTCTCTTATTTGCCTGAGCAAAGATGAGTCGACTTTTTTGAACCATGAAATCATAAATGCGTCAAAATGTTGTCATCAACTGCTGATTGATTCTAAGCTACGAGTATATCTTGTATTTATTTTTATTGTAACTCAAAATAGGTGATTAACACAAAATAGGCACATTTTTAGCAGTACCTTTTGGTTTTTTTCCTTATTGCACTGTTACCATACATATAAATTGATTGAATAGTCTTTGTTTCCCAAATAAATTGTACCCAAACTAATGGCGTGTCTCCATTTACCATTGACTACCATCGGCACTTAAGGTTACACAAGTCGACGGCACGAACTATTTTGTGCGCGGGGTTAAAATGCATTTTAAATCAACCTACAACACGTGTGGAAGAGATAGATGCTGTGATGAGCAGTAGGAAGCTAGTTTACGTACGAATACATACTTTTGCAAATTTGTAGCGAAATGAATAATGATTAAGGACGAAACCGAGCGCGCGAAATTTTATAAACAGACCTTTGGCAGTCTAGATATCATGAAAAAACTACTAAATCTATCTGTTCAAAATGAAATTATTTGCATTGTTGAACTACTTATCTATCCCTGTATGGAGGCCGTTTTGCAATTTCCCGTCTTCTTATGGTATTTATTTGCGCCCATGCGTTAAAATTTGTGTCGAAATGTGGAACTTTCGACGCTCATAACTTTGAAGTATTTTCTTTTTTTACTTTTTCGATTCCATACAGGGCTAGATAAAATTCAGTTTTTATTTTGAACGTACATCGTCAAACAGTGGAATAATCCCTAGACTACGTTTGTATGGCAGAATTTTCGTACTAGTGTAACCTTAAGGTTACACTAGTCGAAAATTACACACACGAACTATTTTGTGCGCGGGGTTAAAATGCCTGCTATCTCATTCGACAACTCGTGCGAAAGAGATAGATGCTGTGATGAGCAGTAAGAAGCTAGTTCCCGTACAAATTAGCACTTTTGCAAGTTTGTAGCGAAATCGATGATGATTTAGGACGAAAACGAGCGCGCAAAATTTTATAAACAGACCTTTGGGAGTCTAGATATCATGAAAAAACGACTGATTGTATATTTTCAAAATAAAATGATTTGCATTGTTGATTTACTAATATATCCCTGTATGGTGGCCGTTTTGCAATTTTCTTTTTTCTTATCGTATTTATTACCACCCAAAGATGCGCTAAAATTAGTGTTGTAATATGGAACTTTTGACGCTCATAAGTTTCAAATGTATATTTTTTTACTTTTTTGTTTCGATACAGGGCTAGGCAATGATGAGGCAAATTGATGTCATTTTTTTATTTTGAACGTACATCGTCAAACAGTGAAGTAATCCCTAGACTATGGTTGTATGGAAGAATTATCGACTAGTGTAACCTTAATCGGAAAAGTTCGGGTGACATCGAGTTTTTGCTCCGTCAATCACCATTAGATATTATTAGGTGGGGCAATAAAGGATTTTGGGTAGGGCTGCCACCAAATTAGTTGGCTATTTTTGGTCTTACTGACCCGGTCTTGTTATGACCTTGCTGTCTGGCTTATATGTAGCGACCTCCACGTCTGACATAGTATTTTAGAGTATGTAGGAAAGGAGATCAGATTATTAAAATAAAAGAGAAATAAGATACAACAGGAGAGCAGTCGTGGCCCAGTGGTAACGGCCCAGACTTACGTATCGTAGGTCGTGAGTTCGAACCCAGGCGCTATACTTTGTGTAAATTATTTCATCACCACTGCTCTTAAAACGGTGAAGAGAAACATCGTGAGGATACCGGAATGTCACGTTAGTGTTCTCGATATTAATATAATGGAGAGTATAGGTCTGTACTCACTGGTTCCGTGTTTTATGATGTGTCGTCACCCCCATCTTCTTTGTCGTGGCTTTTCTTTTTATTCAGTAACAAATATAAATTAAGTAAGTAAGTAATTCTTTATTTTGCAAATATGGGTACAGTACATGGTGATAAACAGATAAAAAGTAGGTTCGGCCATATTTTACCAAGAGGCATGCAAAAGTTATAGTTTGACGCTAAAAATATAAATAAAGGCAATTAACTGACACACCGAATAGTTTTAAATTACAACTTACTATATCTAGGTCACCGCAACACAATTATAATATGCACTTAGTTAGTACTGTAAAAGCGCTTACAGCAATTTCCGTATCGGACATCTTCACATTGGCTCTGACGAGACAGAACTAGTTAATAGACAACGTGTGTACGCCTCACCAATAAACCGACTAACGTTGTTACGAGCGCTGGGACCAACGTGTGGTGCCGGAGTTAAGCATTTTGACCAAAGCCATCGCTAACTTAACTGTCAAGAGTGAATAGGTTTCTTCTAGGTAAGCGTGCTACATCGTCGACCACAAAATTGCTTACCATCAGGTGAGGCAGGTGGTCAAGCGCGAGCCTATGAATAAAAATAAAACTCCTACTTTTCAGGGTGCGTCTGTTCCCGTGTCTGATCGGCTCGAGCTCCTAGGCATGGAGTTGACATCCAGTCTCAACTTCGGCCCCATTGAGTATAAAGCCCAAATTGCGGCTTAAAAACTGGGCATCCTAAATAGAGTGAAGCGATACTTTACGCCTGGACAGCATTTAACCCTATACAAAGCGCTAGTCCGATCCTGCATGGAGTATTGCAGCCACCTTTGGGATGGCTCAGCTAAGAATCAGCTTGCCGCGCTTGACTCAGTGGAACGTAGAGCCAAGAGGCTCATTGGTGACGTTGAACTGGTGGACGCCAAGTTTCACAGCTTGGCTCATCGCCGCAAAGTTGCCTGCTTGTCGGTCTTCTACAGACTGTACTTCGGTGAGTGTGCTCAAGAACTCCACGACCTCATCCCACCAGCCCCCTTCTACCATCGGACATCTAGACGCACTGCAAGTTATCATCCTTACCTTGTTGCCATTCCACCAATTCGATCCAAGCGCTTCCAAACATCCTTTATAATGCGCACAGCGAATGAATGGAACTCACTACCTGCGTCTGTGTTTCCGAACGCATTCAACCCGAATCTCTTTAAAGTTAGAGTGAACAGGCTTCTTCTGGGTAAGCTCACTCCATCGTCGACACTGTCTCTGTCACCTATGACCTAGACTAGAGTCAAGAGCTAACCCACAACAAATTAAAAAAATATATATGTAAAAAAATAACTTCGAATGACACTTGTCTAAAGCCATCGGTCTTCTTCTTCCAAACTTCACAATCAGTCGTGATCTCCGTAGTATTGTAGATATGGCTATAGGGAGGGTCCTTATAGAGTCATATTATTTTTCACACACCTCACCCATTAATTCTTTGATGTTAACCATAGAACTTGCACGAGCGAGTACGAGCACGAGCACGAGCACGAGCAGTGGTGGCCCAGTGGTATCGGCCGCGACTTACAAGTTGTAGGTCGTGGGTTCGAGCCCAGGCAGGCGCTTTACTTTTTGTAAATTATTTCATCACCACTGCTCTCAAAACGGTGAAGGAAAACATCGTGAGGAAACCGGCATGTCGTAGAACCAAAAATTCGAAGACATGTGACATCCACCAACCCGCACTGGGCCCGCGTGGTGGATAACGGCCCATTCCCTCTCACAGACAGGACGCCTGTGTCCCAGCAGTGGGAACATTAATAGGCTGATGATGTGATGTGATGTGTGATAGAACTTCATAGCCAAAACCTATTCTTTCTGCCTCAACATTCGTAGTAAGGGGAAATTTAAAATAAATAGTCTTAATAGGGATGTTAAAATAATAAATCAATTTAGTCCATCAGTAAGATTATCTAATAATATTGGTAAGTAAGTAAGATTATCTAACAATATCCCGTATATTTTGCTTTAACAAATAAATAAAAACTGACAAAGATAAAGCGCATCAAAGTGGAAGCTTGTGACGTCACTTTGTCAGTATAAAGTGTAGCACACGTAACACACGTGTAACACGTTATTTCAGCGCACTGTATCGTCGTAATTTTTTGTTTACGTGGCAAAAGAAAAAATACGTGTCCAATATTTTTAGGTTATCTACTACTACTGACGGACTAAATAGATATTTTTTGTCAACTACGCTATTGTAGATTAATTGCCCGAAGACGGGCACGACCTTCATAATGGAGATAGCGAATAAAAATAATTGATAGTCATCGTTCCACAAACAAACCTCGGCATCTTTAAAGATCAACCTCTGAGGCTGTTTTAACTTAGCCTTAATATTTTAGTACTAGCTTTCCCACGTGGCTACGCGCCCGTCAACTGGCTACCTACCCTACATACATGAATGTTGCGTAACTTTAACCGCTTACGCAGCGCACGCAACGGAAGCTCTCAAAAAGGAATACATTTTTCAGTTTTTGCAACATTTTTCATTTATGCTCCGCTCCTATTGGTCGTAGCGTGATGTTATATAGCCTATAACCTTCCTCCATAAATGGGCTATCTAACACAAAAAAAAATCAATTTCATCCAGAAGTTCCTGAGATTAGCGCGTTCAAACAAACAAACAAACTTTATAATATTGGTATAGATTATTTAGAGTCGTAGCAGCCCTATCACACATAATTACTCTCAATACCTCTTTGTCTTTAGTATTGAAGATTACTCCAACTTTCTCCTGACAGGGGTCTGAAGCGCCAACGAGATTACGGACTAATATAAACAAAAACGCATGGCAATATTACTTCCTTAACTTTTAGCACGTATTAACGTGGGTGATGTGTGTCCAATATGGGCCACTGTGTAAAGACATGAAAATAGGTTGGTGATGATGAGTTAATTTTTTACTGTGCTGTTTATAGCCTCCATTTTGGACCATGTTAGGAAGCGATTTCGGATTCTCTTTATTCTGACCGTGGGGAACATCAGCGTAAATACCTGGCAATTTTCTTGTGAAGTCAAAATTAATTATAAGTAATAATATACCCGTAACACCATAAGATACGCTGACAACCTAGTATTGCTGGAAGAAAACCGGGCAGTCTTATGTATAATGATCAATAACCTAAATGAAGACTAAGAATAAACACCAATAAAACCAAATTAATGACTGACAGTGTAAAAAACGAGATTAGGGTAAAAGGAGATTTTGTGGCTTATGTGGAAGACTACATGTACTTAGGTCAAGTATCTCTATAGAAAACCAAATGACGAAATAAATTAATCTCAGGATCACAACTAGTTGGATGAAATACTGCTCGCTGTAGGAGATAACGAAGTCCAAAGAATTAGGCACGTCAATATAAAGGAAAACATTCAATTCTTGCATACTACTTTGCCTAACGTGTGGTTGAGAAACTTAAAGAGCAATGGAGAGGAGCTTGACGGGATATAAACGTCAGGATATAATTAGACACATAGATCTCAGAGAAATAACAAAACGCACCGACATACTCACACGAATAGATCAGCAAAAGTGGAGATAGTCAGCACATACGATGCGTGACAAGGTAGGAAAGTGAAGCAGGAACGTCACAGAATGGCACCCAAGAGATGGTAAAAGAAATCGAGGAAAAAAGCACTTAAGGTGGGAAGACGAAGTTCGATTAACGGCTGGACCAAAATGGAGAAGGGTCGCCCAAGATAGGCAACAGTGGAAATCGTTGAAGTAGGTCTTTGCCAATCGGCACACCGAACTAAGAGACATTTTATTATAGTTTATTTTATATTTTTAATAAGATATGTATCTACTCGGAATAAAGGGCTTTATTATTATAACACCATAACATCGCTTTTGATATTCTGACAAAATTATCTAAAGGCACAATACACCTCTGATCATGAATATTAAACAAAGAACCTACAATATGTTTAACGTTTCAGGTAATGAAATATTAATAATGTACCATTCGAAAAAGCAATAAACCATTTAACAGCTTAATTACAATTCAAGGTACAAGAATATTACTAAATGATCGAATCTTGATTCCAAGAGAAGCATGCAAATATTCCCTGCAGGAAACTACGATGAAAAGGAATCGTTTATCTTGGTATGGGAATGTGAATAAGAGTAAGAATAAGAGTTATGAATATAAAATGTGAATAGATAGAGAGGGAATAAGATAGATAAGAAAATAAGAATATAATGAGTATGTCGGGTTTATTCAATAGTACGGACGTCAAAGCAAATCACAAGCACGCCCCTAGCGCCAATCAAGAGCAACTACGCATTGGCGCGCTTTTATAAGCACTTGCGTGGTGCGAAATAGGGCAGTTGAGTACTGACAGCCGTAGAGCTAAGACGTCGTAGAATCAGTGTCGATCCGTAATATTAGTAAGCAAGAAAAGTTACATTCTTGCTTACTAAATGTGTCTATTTGAACATACTCAGTGTACGATTCTACCCAACGACCTGCCCACACACGATGTCTTAACCTAAGGGAATACATCCTGACTTCCCGATGGTTTACATCTATCGGCCAGCCTTGATGCGACAAGTATAAATTGTGTAAGAAATCTTACGATAGAAAATGGAGACAGTGAAGCGTGATGGTTGACAGATCAGACTGGAAGAACTAGGTACAGTGCGTCCATTGTAACTTGTTCCGTGACGCGATTGGTAGAACTCAAAGTCAAAGTCAGATATATTTATTTCAATTGGGCCAATAAGCGGCACTTTTGAACGTCATACATATAACAAGTAATAAAAATTGATTCTACCGTGCATTCGGAAAAGTAGCTTGTTATGGAGAACAACGCACAAGAAACAGTCATACTTAGTCTTTTAAAAAAATTGGTGACTACGAGATAATATTAGTTTCAATATTGAAACTAAGACGTCAAACAGATGAGCAGCACTTTGCTGTCGACAGAGCGAACTTCAACTGTCAACAGAGGCAACTGCAGCTGTCGACAGAAGCAACTACTACGTGACGGCAAGGGACAAATTATAGTGAACAGGTCACTAAACGCGTTGCACCGATCCCAAAAATCGGGGCAGTTTAGGTAAAACCATAAATATTTGTCATAAAAATCAACCAGCTTACACTTCATAACAGGCGTAATATTGATATGTTACACACTAAAATAATCACGGCAACAGGTACGCCTGGTTAATTTATCAGTATATCTCGCAAACATTGATAAACGCCTGTGACAACTTGTGATACAGATTCGCGTACATTATTAATAGGCCATCGATTTTTATTGAAGGTAAAACCGTTGAAACATCCGAAACTTTTTCGTTAAAAGCTTTCATAAACAGGCCGAACCGATAAACAATAGTATCCAGTGTTTCATAAAAAAATACGGATAATTTTTCATCATGACAGCTTTTCATAAATGATAAATGATTTTATTTCTGTAAGTTGGTTTGTACAAACACTTTTACACGTCGATCATATTTTTAAAACTAGATGAGGTCGGCGTTTCCTATCTGACTACTCTGAGAAGAAAGGCCGAAACAAACTCAGAGGTCACAGTCTCTTTTAAAGTCCAGACAAAAATCTTGGTTAGATCATGTGAAGACCATGTAGATTGATGTCTGAAATGGTCTTTTGAGGCAAGAACCAGCCAAATTGAGTGGACCTGTCCAGTCAGTGCACGCATTTGTCAATAACCGAGCAGCTCAACACAGAATTTAAGGAGCTCAACGATTCGACGAACAATACCAAAGAAAGGACATTCGGGTAGGCCGCATAAACTACTCAAACTGCCAGACCACGATTAAAAACTAAGATAAATTAAAAACAAAAAAACAAATCTACCACATAGTCTTCACATTCACAATAATTAAAATAAAATAATATAATACTTTAAAAAGTAAATATTCTTGTCATTGCAAGAAAACAAAATAATAAAACAAAATTCACGGTGGAAAATATATAAAATCAAAATTAATTTTTAATTGGAGCAGCTCAATCCCAAGCCTTTTTGTCCTCAACGTAATATTTGATGGTATAAAACGCTTTCTGGCACAACTTACGTTTAATGAATGATTTGAATTTATTAAGACTTAGAACTTGTACGTGGCTTGGAAGCTTATTATAAAAGCACACACATTGGCATCTAAACGAGCCACCTATTTTCTTGAGCCTTGTTGTTGGTACTACAAATGTGTGTTTGTTCCTAGTATTTATGTTATGGATATCACTGTATTTTTTAAACAATTTTATATTTTTATGGGCATACAAAAGATTTTCATAAATATAATTTTAAGATTTTATGATCGTAAAAATGATTACTGGGCGTAGGGTCTGGATCCAATACGCAGATTATGAGATCGAATAACTAGTTATGGGGGCCTTTCAATCCACTTGACGATGTTTAATTAGTTGTTTACTATTTTACAAGCCTAATACTTTCTCTCTGGGTATGAAAGCGCAAGGTTGTCTCGTACCGCTCCTGGCTATGGGTGAAACAGGATTTTTCCTTTTGGATCTGTCAATAGGTACTTGTATGATGATGTTTTTTCTAAAATCAGTCTTTTCTCTCGTTAAAACAAAGGCTTTTAATACTTCGCACTATCACCAAAACGAAAATACACAAACACTAATCTGTAAGACTGGAATTGCTTTCTGTACGTTATCAACGCTATGCGGGCTATAAAAAAAGCTGTAAGTGCGTACATGTGTAGTGTCTGCCCGCGGCTAAGAACCCGCAAACTACGCGGGTGTGGCGCAATCTTTATTGGTTGGTCGCTTACAAAATAACTATTATAGGTGATAGTCTTGCGAATTGTTAGTTATGCGGATATCCAGTATATGTATTTAAGACGACGACTAACGCCAATGACCTTGAGGGAACAAAAAACTTTTTTACAAAAAAATACTACCGACTTCCAAATAAGAAAACTACAAAGTGAAAAATAACTTTATTTTTGGAAGTCGGTGTCTTTCGTAGGTACCATTTTTTTTGCGTTATGGACACGGACTTCCAAAAATAAAGTTATTTTTCACTTTGTAGTTTTCTTATTTGGAAGTCGGTAGTATTTTTTTTGTAAAAAAGTTTTTTTATTTTTCACTTTTTAGTTGTACCTACCTAATAGGCAAGTTGTTTAGTTAGTTTCCTATAACGCCAGAATAGATTACCCAAATATCATGTAACTTGAACAAAACCGATCAAATGAGAGATCTGCTTACCCCTTAAGAGCGTACTGGCGTGATGTTATGTTATGAAATGGTCTAAACAATAAACAGACATGCGATTGCAGCAGTCCCGAGAGTTTTGCCGCTATTTATTGAAGAGTTCTGTTGTATATCTTCGAAGTTCTTCATCAGATCTTCACCAAATTAAAATGGGACCAATTTCGGAACAAACTCTTTCAAACAAAAAAAGATTTTTTTAAATCGGTCCACAATTGACGGAGATATCGGTGAACATACACAAAAAAAAAAAAAAAAAAACATACAAGAAGTCGAACATAGAACCTCCTCCTTTTTCGAAAGTCGGTTAAAAACGCGCACTCATTTCACACCCGCGCGACCCAAAATTTAGTAGTTTTTTGTACTTTCCTTATTATTCTATGACTTTAAAAAAAAAGCCTCAGATCAAAATCTAGATAATTAAATTGTCTTTGAGATGGTGTCGATTTGATTAAAATACACCCAGCTGTTTTGGTGTAATTGTCGTGTTTTTGTCCGTTTTAGACATGACTTTACAAATTAATTACACTATGTTATACGAATAAAACTCAAAGTTTGCTTATGGAATATGGAATGACTTTTTTTGCATATGGAATGACAACTACAAAATTACGTCTTTCATTAAGCCCAACGCAACAAGTGCTCAGATTCTGAAAAGCTGCAATGACGACTTCGTAAAGACATTGACCAGTGACGATATTATAGTCTTAGTAATAGGATCTAATGACAAAAACCCTTACTCTTTGATAACTGAGTTGTGTAACGTCCTTTATAAGCTACGAAACAATACTGTTCTTGTTACTAACGTACAATATAATCCTTACTTAAACGAAAATACAATTAACTACAACCTAGAATTAATAATCCAAAATTATAAAAATTGTAAATACGTAAAAATACACAATTTAGAATACATAAATACCAGCAAAGACAGGTCTATGAAAAGTAAACACCAGTACTATCTATCACATTTATGTTTGAAGTTGAACACAAGAACTGACTACAAGAAATACCAGACTGAATTTCTTAATCGATTTAAAAATAAGCACATTATCCAGAACAGAACAAAAATATATACAACACCGCAAAAAACCACACAAACCAAAATTACTACCTTCTTTGAGAAAAAAAAACAAGTTGGTAACGACACCAAAACGGAGTTTTTTCGCCAACAAAACTAATTACACTAAAATCACGATAATCCACCAAAATATTGCTGGAGTATTGAACAAACAGGAATTAATAGAGGAGGCCATTCTAAATTTACAAAGGGAACTGGGTCCCGTAGATATTATATGTTTTACTGAAACTTTCTTAAAAAGTGGTTGTGAACAAAACCTTAGACTTAATAACTATAAACTGGTATCCTTCTTCTCTCGAATTAACCAACGACGGGGAGGCTCGTGTATTTTATTAAAAAATAACCTACAATTTAAAGAAATAAAAAATTTACCTGTCCCCATACCCTTTCAATTCGAATGCTGTGCTATCGAAATAATTAAATATAACTTAATTATAGTGTGCATATATAGAACACCTACACGTGATGCCACAATATTTTTGAATAATTTGGAACTTCTTACTAATAATTTATGTAAAAGGGGTAACAAAAAGATTATCATCTGTGGCGACTGGAATATTGATACACTGAAAACAAATAAAACATCCAATGACTTAAATTCTATACTTAGTAATAATAGTTTAATTAACCACATAAAACTGCCTACGAGAAAAAACGCATGTTTGGACTTAATAGTAAGTAACATTCACGACGCTAATCCTGCAATTCACTATCTAGCGCTTTCAGACCACGAAACAGCCCAATCAATAACGGTTAGCTTAGAAACTGATTTTCAAGTTAAAGACTTTCATAGGTTTTGGTTTAAAAGTGTAAGAGAGCTCAGTGACGAAAATATAGTTAAGTTTAATAACTGCCTCTCAAGTCTGTCTTTTTCCGAAGTCTACGAAGCTCAAACAACAAATGACGCCTTCGATAGACTACACGATATAATTACCCTTTTCTATAATCTATGTTTTCCAATAGTTAAAGTAAAAATTACTTGTAAACAAGTGAAAAATAGAGGGTTAACTAAGAGTATTAAAAGATGCTGTATTAAAAAACGAACATTATATTTAAAATACCATCTCTACAAACATAACAAAAAACAAAACAAAAAAAAGTATGACGACTACACTCATATACTGAGAAAATGCATACACAAGGCTCAGCAGATTAATAGCTTAGAGTACATTAATAAGGCCAAAAATACGAGTAAAGCGGCTTGGAACATGATTAAAACAAACACAAATAATATGACAAGTAACTCTGAAGTTGACGCAGTTATTGCTAACAGTAAAACGTATGACAATCCAAATCAAATATGTGACTTATTTAATGATTATTATATATCCCAAACAAAGACAACCAATAAGACTCATAAAAATGTGCAACATGACATGAAACTAACCACTCCTCAAAATACTAAAAGCATTTTCCTTACACCAGTAGATGAATCAGACATTTATAAAATAATTCACAGTCTAAGAAACACTAACTCGACTGGATATGACGACTTGAGCACTAAAGTGTTAAAAATATGTGCAATGACTTTAGTGTCTCCCTTAACCTATATTATTAACCTGTCTCTTACAGAAGGAGTATTCCCAACACGTCTGAAAAGGTCAATTGTAAAACCTCTCTATAAGAAAGGTGCAAAAACTGACATGAGCAATTATCGCCCAATAACTTTAATCCCAGTCCTATCCAAAGTATTTGAGAAAGTTATGTGCATTAAATTAGAGAATTTTTTAACAACTTGTAATATTCTTAAAAAAGAACAATTCGGGTTTAGGAAGGGCAGTTCCACTACTTTAGCATGTTTCACACTAATAAAATACATAACTGAAAGTTTGAATCAAAAATCGAAGATTAGTTGCGTTTTTCTAGATATGACAAAAGCCTTTGATTTTGTCTGCCATAAAACACTACTCTCAAAGCTTGAGCATTATGGAATCCGGGGTAACGACTGGATCAAAAGTTATCTTTCTGAAAGAATGCAATGCGTGGAAATAACAAAAACTTGTCAAAAGGAAAAAAAACCCTATAGGTCGGCATATAAACAAAATAATTATGGCACGCCACAGGGAGGTATTCTATCCCCACAACTCTTTCCAGTTTACATCAACGACATTCCAGAGGCGATAGACAAAGATTGCATACTATTCGCTGATGACACGACAATAATTATTAAGAGTGACGATAACAAAAACTTAGAGAATGAAATTGTACAAACTCTTGATAAGGCAATCGATTGGCTAGAGAAAAATAACTTACAAATAAATATGACTAAAACAAACATAATACAATTTCAAACATACAATGCAAACATAAATAAATTAGATATTCTTTATAAAGATTCCCACTTGACCACTGTCGATAATTGTGTATTCTTGGGTATAACGGTCGATAAAAATTGTAATTGGAAAATACACATAGATAAAATTCTTACAAAAATTGATCGTTTTATATATGTCTTGAAAAGAATTAGACAAACAGTAAACTTTAACACTGCAATGCTGGCTTATCATGGATATGTATCATCCGTACTTAGATACGGCATTATAATATGGGGTAACTCAGTAGCATTCGACAGAGTTTTTAAAGCTCAAAAAAAATGTATCCGAGCAATTTGTGGTGCTCACTTTTTAGACAGCTGTAAGCCACTATTTCTAAAACTAAAAATTCTATCCTTGCCATGTTTATATATTTTTGAAATATGTACTTTTGTAAAGATGAACTACAATTTATTTGAAATTAACACTGACAGGCCAAATAGCAGAACACGGCATAGAGATAGACTTCAGATGCCATCAATAAAATTAGAATTATTTAAGAAAAATGTATACTGCATGTCGATTATTATTTACAATCATTTACCTAATAGTTTTCAAGACCTACCGCTGACCATGTTTAAAAAAATACTTTTCAAACTATTATTAAATAAAAGATATTATAGCATTAAGGACTATTTGGAAGACAAGTCAATTGAGTCTGAAATTTGTAAGTTAGATTAAGTGACATCACTGATCAATACATTTGCACGCCATGTTATGGCAGGATATGCTGAAATAAATTTAGTATAACACCTTATGTACCATATTCTAGCAAATAAATATTTTTGATTTGATTTGATTTGATTTGATTTAGATCAAATTATTAAGAAAATAGTCTAATATAACATATATTTTTTTCAAAAAATTACTACTAGCCATGTAGACGTGATTCTCGTTTTAAAATCAGCTACTCAAGGGAATCGGCGCCTTAAGTAATATAATAAAATATATTTGTAATCACGTTCTCGAAAACGGCTTTAACGATTTTGATAAAATTTGCAATGACAAAAATTCGATCTAGCTAGGTCTCATATCTGTAAAAAATCATTTATCAATAAAATGTTTTCTCTATTTACACCTGAGCAGAGCTCGGTCGCCCAGGTACTACAAAATAATATTATTGAGAATGTAAATCTCACCGGCTTCGACCGTGTGAAATGACGAAGGAAACCTACATCCAGAATAAAAAGAAGGAATCCTATACCCTGGGACATGGTCTACCCATTGTGCAAGACATCTGAATCCGCTCAGCAGTAAAGACGAGAAACGATTATAAACAGACAGTCATACGATGACAAACTTACTTACTTTCGCATAATGGATAGACAGGTCTTCATCAACATGAATGGTTGGATGCGCTAGACTTCTTTAACAAAGATTGGTCTATTGCAACTCTAGACAGACATAGGTAAGGTACGGAGACCTTTGCCCATCAGTGAGCTAAAACAAGCTTACCTACAGAAAAAAGTCAGATTTCATTTAATAACGTTACGATAAATTTTCACGCGACGAATAATTTTTTTAGCAAAATTTAGTACTCTTACAAGTAGTACGAAGTAATATACAATGCTAATACATAACATTATAAAAGAAGAAATCCGTTTCAGCAGAAAAAGCTACAAACTTTTCGAATAGTCGTCATGAAATAAAAAACACATGAACTAACGTATTTCAGAACAGAAATAAAAGTAGATACGACGGCAAAGTTAGAACTGAGAATACTTATCTATTTAAAACTTATGTATAAGCACGTTGTAGTAGAACAATGATAAAGACTTGTATTCAGCATAAGAAATTAAAAGAAGTAATTAAAAGTAGACAACCTCAAGACGAACAAAACTATTCTAAGTATGTAGCTCTAACTTGCGGTTTCGGTTGAGGTATTAATTGCCAATTTTGAGTATTTGGCCAATTTTCATTTATTCAATAGCCAAGTTCAAAAAAATCGTTGATGACTACAATATTATAATAAAACTGCCTGATCAGAATTCAGTTCCGAAGTGTTGATTTCACTATATTTCTCCAAAAAATATTATTTTACTCCGAAAGATAAGCATAAGCAACATAAACACATACGTCTTCAAGAAACTGAACTTATCATAAGAATGAAATGCGGAAAATGTCGCGCATCTTGTGTATTCCTTGAGGAAAAAAGCTGCCGATGACTTCGAGCGTATCCTTCGGGATCCGTGTAAATAAAAAATAACAATCGTGGGTTATGTATACGGTCTCTAAGGGAATAAGGTTGACTTATGGAGTTTCTTTTTTCTACATTTCATATATAACTTCACGCCCGTAGTCCTCGAAGGGTTATAGGCAGAAGTGCACCTATAGTAAACCCACATTTCACCATTTACGTTTAAGCCCCGTGTAATAGAAACATGAACACACACACATACATACAATCACACACATGCACTCAAAAATAAACATTGTTGTAGTATTAAATACTTCTAAATTACTGCAGTACTAGCTTCTGCCAGCGGCTTCGCCCGCGTGAATGTCGAAAATTATCCCAAGGGAACATATTACCGGGATAAAAAGTAATCTATGTGCTATTCCTGACTATAATCTATCTCTGTGCCAAATTTCATCCAGATCGGTCCAGCCGTTTGAGCGTGAAGAAGTAACAAACGTACAAACACACACGCAAACTTTCGCCTGTATAATATTAGTGTAATTAGATTTTCTTGTACTAGTTCAATTTTAACATTTTGTAAGCGACAAGGACTGTTATTCCTTAATACCGGTTATTCTATAACCTAGCTAGAAAAGCAGAATTTAACCGACCTGATTTTAATTGATATGGTACAAACTTGTACTTCACACCACTCCGATTTATCCAATACTAGCATAATACTATTCTATGTATTCTTTTCACCAAGTTTATTTACACTATTTCATAACAACATAATTCTTTTGACAGCCGACCATAGATTTCTTCCGTATTTAATAAATTACTCTTTGGTCCGCGCGCTCTATTGTTTGTCTATGGTTTCGACAAATAATTATTGAGCATCGCGGACGTCGGTCTACATAGGTCTACCTACATTTTAATATGTTTTATATTTGCATAATACTTACACATACTCTGACCTTCTGTGTTTATTTTATTTTGTTTGTTATTTATATATTCTATTTTATTCTCTTCGTAGTCTTTTTAGAATATCAGCGCAGCGTTATTTCCTTTTTGGGACATCGCTGCACATGCTGATATAGGAGCCTTTTTGGTCTCGCACGGTGTTTTTATTTTTAATTTTGTTTAATTTTAAGCTGATTTCTCGTGTCTCCTGTGGGAGTCACAAATAAAAACTTTTTCTTTCTTTCTTTTACTTATTGAAGTTTTTATACAATCTCTATACACTACAATCTCCGTTTTTATTGAAATAAATGAAATGAAAAAAAAAAACAATTGATCAGGCGAGCGGCGATAGGAGGCGAGCCTTTCTTTTTTTGGGACAATCCCACCGCACTATTCCCAAACCACTGCAACTCCTGAAAGCCAGAATCAACAGTGGCGACTGCGAAAGCGCCGAGGCAATGAAGCTCGAGGAAGTCCCGGAGAATGAATTTAACTGTCTTGGATCCCGCAACGAAATTAATCAGAAAAGAATAACGGAGGAGTAGGAAAATGTACAAATTTGCGCTTCTCTCCATATTATGCAGGAGACAGAAAAAAAGCCAATAGGCACAAAGGGCCAATAGGCACAAAGGGTCGTTTACAACTGGGATAAGCCCAGTTGCCTAGCACCACGGATAAAAATAAGCATTAATATTAATGGGTCCTACATTGTGCGCTGCTATATTTGTTTCCAATAATAGGTATGGCAAAAACGCTTGAACGCACGAAAATTTGTACTAGTTTCCACAAGGTCCGTATAGTAAACAACTCCTGATGCAGCCTGTACATTATTCAACATAAAGGAGGCGAGCCAATTGCGATCAACCACGCACAAGTCCGGACTCCGGGCTGCTACCGAAATTCCAGGTGGAAAAAGCTAGGGATGTAACGATTCCGATACCGACACCGATATATAGACCGATATAATTCTCAGGGCGATATATCGGCATCGCTGATTATTAACAACCGATATGCGTAACAGATTATCTACTAATTATTTGAACAAACTTTGTATTCTTAACAAAAATCTACCAAAAGTTAACTTTAATTACAGACTTTATATTTTGTATCGGTTTACTTCACAACTTTGTGTAATGATAATTACTTTCTTAATTAGCGCTTGGATTGCTTGATAATATTCTTGATTATTTCATATAATTAAATGTTTTCTTTGAATTTTAATTTGACATTTTGGTTTTCAACCTTCACAATGTTCATTTTCTGATAAATATAGCATTACTATTATGCATAATAAAGAAAATTATTCATTACATATTTGTTCCTTTTTTAAATTTTTACCAAGCGTTCGATATTGGTATCGGTATCGCTTACTGCAATAATCGGATCGGTATCGAATCGGTAAAATTGTGTATCGTTACACACCTAGAAATAACCAACAACATTTTGCTCGACCTGGGCATTGAACCCCACCACAAGCTCAGCAGTATCGCTTAGACCAACGACTTCTTTCTACATTATCGAATCAGAAAAATGTTTTCAATATTCGACAACCGCGATAAGATTGTGACAAGCGATGGGGGAAAATAATTGGGAGGGAATATTACGTTTCACAAAAATTATGAAAGTGGTTGTCAGTTACGTTATGACATGATAGTGATATTGTAATTATCGCCTTTAAGGGCCTACATACGCTTTAGAGCCGTAAAACGGTAACTTTCTAAAGAATACTCCTTAGTAACGGCTAGGTTAAACGGTTTGAAAACAATATATATTTATTATTGATTCATATACATAATTTTGAACACAAGGTTTTTTCGTGTAACTAATAGTTTTGCTTTAAAAAAATAATTAACAACACGATATTTTTTCGCAACTTTTGGAAACTCCTCTAAAACGACTTGGATGTTTAAAAATATTTTTACACAGAACAATTGATGGCTGGTATTTCTTCATAACTAACATACCATATGTAAATCAAATAATATTTTGCAAACAAAACTGTTCAAAAGGAGGTTCAATGTTGATATTTTGGCATCGAGCGAGCGCACGGCCAGTACTGCGTTAACATTGGGGCGTATATATCACCTTAATAACTGCAGCTAAAATACCTTATTTTATAATGACGAAATGTTTCATATAAATTGGTGCGGTTTTCATTACAAATTATGGTAATAACCGTAAATTGTTAAAACAAAACCCGGCTTTGTTAATTAACTGTGATTAATAAAAGAAATTAATTATTATTTTCACCTAAATGTAACTGACTGTTCTTGCAATATCAGGCTGAAATAACTGGCTTTACTTTTCTGCGCTCTTTTTACCGACTTCAATAAAAAGGAGGTTATCAATTCGACACGTATGTATATTATATTGTTGGAATTGCACAATATTAACATATGTTACTCTATGTGGGCTTCTAAACACGTGTGCCAAATTTCATAAGTGTGTATTTAAGTTTGTTTGTATATATGTTTGTCCACGCATTTCTCCGAAACTGGTAATAGGATCGTGATTGTTTTATTTTTATTGGATTAGGTATCTCTCAACTTAGGGCATAGTATAAGTTTTATCAAAATCGATTCAGCAGTTATTAAGATATGGAACATAACTGAACTCCTTAGCGACCAAACAGCAAGAATGTATAAATTGAGTTATTATGAGTAATCAATCCTTTTGGTACATTACTAAAGAACTTGTTCACTTCTTAGTGACGGTGTACCAAAACTAAAACGAGAGAACCTTTGTTTCAAAAGTCGGTGTAAATCGATAAAAACAAGAGAAAGACACCGACTTCCGAAACGAAAGTTATTATGCATTTTTTTGTGTTTTGCTTTTGAAGTCGGTTTATTTTTTTGTGTAAAAGTTTTTAAGGAATATTGAAGTTACAAGAAGAAGTTAATTAATTTAACGGTTGTATGCAAAGTTGACTTCTTAAGGTTACACTAGTCGATAATTCTTCAATACAAACGTAGTCTAGGGATTACTCCACTGTTTGACGATTTACATTCAAAATAAAAAAAAATATATGAATTTGCCTCATCATTATCTAGCCCTTTATGGTAACGAAAGAGTAAAAAAAAATATTGTTGAAAGTTATGAGCGTCAAAAGTTCCATATTTCAACACTAATTAAAAAATACAAAGTCAAAAATAACTTTCCTTTTGGAAGTCGGTATCTTTGGTAGGTACCGACTTCCAAAAAGAAATTTATTTTTCACTTTTTAGTTGTACCTACCTAATAGGCAAGTTGTTTAATAATGTACATATAATGCCAAAATAGATTACCCGAATATCATGAAATTTGAACATAGCCGGTGAAATGAGAGTGTACCAAGGTGAACTGTACACATCTGTATACCCCTTTGCGCGAATGCAGCAATCATACAGCAATCATCCTACAAACATGCGAATGCAGCAATCCCGAGAGATTTGCCGTTATTTATTGAAAAATTCTGTTGTATATTAAAATGAGAATTTTTCATTTCCGCATTCCAATTTCGAAACATACTGTTTCAAATAAAAAAGAATTTTCAAAAGCGGTCTATAATTGACGGAGTATCGGTGAAAATATACAAAAAAAACCTTTTTAGAAAGGTGGTTATAAATAACTACCACATTATATGTGCCATTGACAAAAAACATCCTAAAGCAATGCTCAAAATCTTCGTGTACGGAACCTTCCACAAAATATTTCCGACACGAGTCACTCTCACTGTATAATTGCTTTTCAAAACTCAAATACGTTTCCGTAAATCCAAATTGTTTACTAATATAACTTTATATTACCTCCGAATATAATTTAATGTTTTGTTTATTTTAAGTGACGTCTCCCGAGTTTTATGATTTATCCTCTTCCTAAATATAACGTCAGGTGAGGTGAACCATTTTTCTTTTTCGGATCGCGTTGAGGTTTCGTTAAATGTGGGTAAATCCTTGGGGAGCGTAATGTTTTTCTCGCGTTTGTGACGTAGCTACTTGTACTCGTGTTTTATGTTGCCGTAGAAACCTTCTCACGGGTTTACCTCTCAACCGATTTACGCAATAAAGGAAGAATCATTCGATGCATTTTGTTTTATTATTGGGTAGGTATTTTTACTGTCGATGTCGTGGGCAGATTAAGGGTACACTAGTCGAAAATTCTTCCATACAAACGTAGTCTGGGGATTATTACACTGTTTGACAATGTACGTTCAAAATAAAAAGTGATATCAATTTGTCTCATCATTATCTAGCCCTGTATGGAAGCAAAAAAGTAAAAAAAGAAAATATTTGAATGTTATGAACGTCGAAAGTTCCACATTTCAAATTAGTTTAACGCATTTTTGCGCGCAAATAAATGCCATAAGAAGACGGAAATTCGAAAAACGGCCACCATAGAGGGATAGATTAGTAGTTCAACAATGCAAATAATTAAATTTTGAACAGATACATTTAGTCGTTTTTTCATGATATCCAGACTCCCAAAGGTCTGATTACAAAATTTCGCGCGCTCGGTTTCGTCCTAAATCATTATCCATTTCGCTACAAATTTGCAAAAGTGTGTATTCGTACGCGAACTAGCTTCCTACTGCTCATCACAGCGTCTATCTCTTCCGCACGTGTTGTCGGTTGATATAAAATGCATTTTAACCCCGCGCACAAAATAGTTCGTGCCGTTGACTAGTGTAACCTTAAGGGCTCCCACACATAAATTTTTCGATTTAGATAGATTTAGTACGTGCGATCTCGCAGATATTTGCGATGCGTTGCGAATTCGCAGTTATGGTTGGGAGCCCTAAGAGTGCGAATAGTAGTCACACCGTGCTAGTCAAGAACCCTCGATTAGTGGGATGACTAAAATGGCAATACTTGTTTTTTGGATATGTTCCCATTCTTATTCCTTTCTGAATCTGCCCAAAATACCTCTAATTTCCATAACTTTTTTTAATTGAACTTTTCTGTCACCGCGCCGGTAAGAAAATATTATTTCACTCTAATATACAGGACACACACACATATACACACGTCTCAGGTTAGTAGAGATTGGATTTAGTAGTACAGCATCACTCTGAAATTTAAATATTCCAACGTGAATTCATTTGTTTTCCTAACTTAAAAACAATAAATGAGTTCACTGTCGGTTATCGGATTAGCAAGAGGCGGTAAATAAGGTTGCACCAACACAGCAAAAGCCTTGGTTCACCAATGAGACTTGTTGGTACGAATAGTAATAGGTACCTACTGAAGTCTATGTTTTTTTGTTATTTTTAACCGACTTCAAAACAAGCAAAAAGTTTAAAAACAGTAACCGGTTTCTTTTTTACCATATGTTAACCGGGCCATAATAACGAATCGATTGACACCCTATTTCATCAAAATTGGATGAATAGTTTAGGTGGACGGAGGCACATACGCAAATACAAATATACATACATAGACTGATAAAAAGGAGGAGGAGGTCGGGTAAACAGGAGGAGGTTCTCAATTCGGTAAGATCACAGACATCTGTATTATTATTTTTTGTTTGTTCGCCGATTATTTAAAGACGCCTGGACCGATTTAAAAAATTCTTCTTTTGTTTCAAAGGGTATACTTCCCAGGTGGACCATGGTCATCAGGTCAGGAGTTGATGATGGGATCCTGCAGAAATTGAGAAAACTTCTCAAATATTATAGGCATACATATGGCGGTTCATCAGCACTGCAATCATTTACACTCAGAAAGTATCATTTTGTGAAGTGGAACTGATGAAGAAGACCACAGATGGCTACTGAATCTCCTTAATGCTATGTATGTCACGGGTATAATATATCTCAAATAGTTAATCGACTATGATGAAGCAAATATATATAAATAACTGGTACTGATGAATGTCCAGCACTGGAACTCCGAAATAATACAATGCATCCTAGTCGTGTTTGGGCCTGTTGGAATCGTCATGAGATGTACTTTGGCTATAATTTTGCATGGTAATTTGAGGTACCTACCTAAACTAAAAAGTGAAAAATAAAAAACTTTTAGACAAAAATATCAAACCGACTCCCAAAACAAAACTATACAATGCGAAAAAACTACTTTCTTTTCCGAAGTCGGTGTCGAAAAACGTAAAACAATAGGTACCAAAGATACCGACTTCAGAAAAGATTTTTTTTTGGATTGAAGTGTTTTGTTTTGGCAGTTGGCTTGATTCTTTTTATTAAAAAGTTATTTAAGGTGTTGTTCTTGGATATAGAATCTACTACACTCTGAGTATTTTTCTTCTAGCCAAACTCACAATCAACCACGCTCTTCTATAAATATTCAGAGACATTTCGTATTTCGGAAAAGAAAGTTATTTTTCGCTTTGAAGTGTTTTGTTTTGGAAGTCGGCTTGACTTTTTTGTCAAAAGTTTTTAAAGGTGTAAATATATAATCAACAAAATTCTGAGTATTTTCCTCCTAGCCAAACTCATAATCGACCTCCCTCTTCTATAGAAATTTAGAGACATCTTTTTTAACTCAGTAAAAGTACTCAAGTTTCGTAAACTCTAGAGAACCGTTCCTTTTTCCAACGAATCGTATTTATGTTACAGTGTGTGTTCTGCCGTTTCGTAGAAGTAAGCAAATTTCACATGGGCCATTACATAACTTTTACATAGATAACTTCATAAAACGACGCATAAGTATCATCATTATAAAGGGTATGAACACTTTTACAAAGAGTAATAATATACTGACAGGACTATTGTTGCCAATAAGCCTGACATAGTGGTGATAGACCGACTAGAGCGTCGCGCAATGATTGTTGATATAGTGGTCCCCCATGACGAGAACCTCGTGAAGGCTGAGAGAGATTAGAAAAGTAAATATCTTGATCTGGCTCGCGAGGTTGTCGACATGTGGGATGTGAATACAGCGATCATTGTGCCGATAGTCGTTACGGCCAAAGGCATAATAGCCAACAGCGTCGACGAACATCTAAGGAGGCTCTTGTTGGGCAGCTAGATCAAGGGCTTGATCCAGAAAGCGGTACTCCTGGACACGGCAAGTATCGTTAAGAGGTTCCTCTCTCAGGAGCACTGACCACCGGTAGCTTGGACTTTGTTCCCGATACCGGTGGGCTACTATTTTTATATTTTTAAATGTTTTTATTTCATTTAGATTTATAAGCTCATCATCATCTGCCTAGCCTTTTCCCAACTATATTGGGGTCGGCTGCCAGTCTTGCCGGATTCAGCTAAGTTCCAGTGTTTTACATGGAGCGACTGCCTATCTGACCTCCACAACCCAGTAACTGGGTAAACACGGTACCCCTTGGCAAGACTGGTGTCAGATCTCAAGCTTCTGACTACCCGTAACGACTGTCAAAGATCTTCAAATAACAGCCGGGACCAACGGCTTAACGTGCTTGCCGAGGCACGGAGGAAACTCGGTAAGTTGAAATGGTCACCCATCCACGGACCGACCTCGTCAAGCGTTGTTTAACCTTGATGATCGACCCGTGCGGCTGTTATTATTTAGCCACGAGCTCCTCATTTAGATTTATAAGCTAATATTTAAAAAAATCAATTTATGTACATATTTTTTACATTTAGATTTATAAGCTAATATTTAAAAATGTAAAAAATATGTACATAAATTGAATAAAGGAAATAATAATGTAGGAATAGCTGTTTAATAATAAATACAAAATAATAATTATTATCTATTTATTGTTGAAGAGCTATCCGTAGATGTTTACTAGCGTTTGCCAGCAACTTTACCCACTTGATATTCGAAAATTATCCCACAGGAACATATTACTGAACAAACTAATTATAAAATTATTGTTCCTAACTTCATTTCTGTTTAAATCCAAAACCGTTCAGCCGTTGAATCGTCGGTTAAGTTAGGCCACGTTGAAATTTGATATTTTTTAGAAAATTGACAAGATCTGAGTGAGAAGATAACTAAGGTTGAAGCTGTTTTAAATGTAGGCCTGCATTATCCAAATAATTCTTAGCTAGCTATAATACCAAATATTTGTCAACCAAAACATTGACAAACAATGACCAAATATTTCAGAGTAGAAATATTTGATTAGAAATACACTCTAAAATATTTGATCCCCATTATAAAATGAAATTATTCATCACTACCAAACAACATTTTTACCGAACCAACACAGTTGAAGGCTATTCAGATTGAAAATTATTGTTTCAAAGAGAAAGCTCTCTCTCATTGAAAACATTTACAAAAGTCATATTTTATAAACTCTGGAAAGGACGCTTTCAGATCAATACAAAAGATACACATAAATATATGTATTTCATTTTGATATTATCTTATGCTTGAATTTTCGAAATAAAGACATTAAAGACAGGAAATTCCCTTTGAACTGCAAAGGTCCTGATATTAATGTAAATAATGTTTTTATTACTTGTATAATATACGGAGAAACCTTTTCATTTGACCCCATTATACAGATCGTAGACTAACTGAAATTTATCGACTTGGTCCATTGAAAGGATTAAGGTTACACTAGTCGATTTTTTTTCCATACAAACGTAGTCTAGGGCTTATTCCAGTATTTTACGATGTGCGTTCAAAATAAAAAGTGATATCAATTTGTCTCATCATTATCTAGCCCTTTATGGAAGCGAAAAAGAAAAAAAAGAAAATGTTTGAAAGTAATGAGCGTCGAAAGTTCCACATTTCGACACTAATTTTAACGCATTTTTGGGCGCAAATAAATACCATAAGAAGACGGAAAATTGCAAACCGGCCTCCATACAGGGATTGATTATTAGTTCAACAATGCAAATAATTTTATTTTGAACAGATAGATTTAGTAGTTTTTTCATGATACCTAGACTGGCAAAAGTCTGTTTATAAAATTTCGCGCGTTCGGTTTCGTCCTAAATCATTATCCATTTCGCTACAAATTTGCAAAAGTGTGTATTCGTACGCGAACTAGCTTCCTACTGCTCATCACAGCATCTATCTCTTCCGCACGTGTTGTCGGTTCATATAAAATGCATTTTAACCCCGCGCACAAAATAGTTCGTGCCGTCGACTAGTGTACCCTTAAGTTCATAGCTAAGGCAAATAGATAAAGGATTGGTTAAGCCGTTGCATCTCTAGGCACACTATTGATATTATAATGGGCATTGCTTTCAAGAATAGTTCAGCCTTATCACTGAATTCCACCTGCCTTTCATAGCAATTCTTGTCTAGGAGGGATGAACTATGAAGTCTCAAAGCCATGACTCCGTTCTGAATTAGGGGTAGTACTTTCGTCCAGTGCTGAGACCTCTGTGGGTCGTACCTGTATAGCTCACGTGTTGTTAACACGTTATAGCAGGGCCCAAGGTTTACGGTCCAGCTCAAAAGACATTTCCTGCATCACATTTCTGAGCTTGTGGACCCTGCGAGATTTAGATGGAAATGAAGCGCATCACTATCATCATGTAGGACATACACTGCTGCAAATAGGTCTTCCCCCCCCACCCCTCAAGCGTCGGCACTCCAAACGGTTCTTTACGCCTAGCTGGAGTCTACGTAAGAGTTTTTATATTGCCGATAACGCAACAGTGAATATCATCAAACAATTGGTACCTTTTGAAAACAAAAAGGCCAGACCCCTCCTTTCGTCTTTCTGTTTTCAAAAGTTTGTTTTATATTTCACAAAATTTCGTAAATTATAAAGTCCGATGCAATCCGGTGAAGTGTAAAACGTTTCAAATATTAAACTTATCGAATTTTTATGTACAATTTCAGTCTATATTTTTTAACCGACTTTCCAGAAAGGAGGATGTTCTATGTTCGACTTTATATTTGTTTGTTTTTCATGTTCACCGGTTTCCCCAGCAACCACACAGGTTTCCCCGTCAATTGTGGACCTATTTTGAATATTATTTTATTGTTTGAAAGAATATGTTCCCAAATTGGCCCCATTTTAATTATGTAAAGATCTGATGAAGGACATGGGAGATATACAACAGAAATCTTCAATCATCATCATCAGCCTATTAATGTTCCCACTGCTGGCACACAGGCCTCCTCTCTGTGAGAGGGAACTCTTCAATACATGACAGCAAATCTCTCAGGATTACTGTAATCGCATGCCTGTTTATTGTTTATACCATTTCATAACATAACATCACGCCAGTATGCTCTAAAGAGGTACGCAGATGTGTACAGTTCACCTTGGTACCCTATAATTTCACCGGTTATGTTTAAGTTTCATGATATTCATGTGATATATTCTGCCACTATAGGTGCTTTACTAAAGAACTTGAATAAAAAAGTGAACAGTAAAAATCTTTTTTGCATTAAAATACTACCGAATTCCAAATAAAAACACTACAAAGTGAAAAATAACTTTATTTTTGGAAGTCGGTGTCCATAACGAAAATAATTGGTAGATACCTGCCAAAGACACCGACTTCCAAAAATAAAGTTAATTTTCACTTTGTAGTGTTTTTATTTGGAAGTCGGTAGTATTTTTATAGTACAACATAAGCTGTACTGCAGTCAGAATAAAATAATTTATAAAGAATACAAAAATAATTGGCTGTACATATTTGATTTGCTAAGGGTACTTCATTGCGCCAATTTATTTTTTAAGCACTATTATTATATTGAAAACATAAAATATTATGCAATTATTTCCGAATAATTTAAATTACCTCTGGGAATTCGATTTATTCTGTGCAATTTGTTTAAATAATTGGTTACATAAATTAAATTGCATGGCAATTTTAATTATTGTCATAACGCAGATTTGGTAACGACGATACTTAGTTTTCTTTTGCAACTCATGACGCGTTTAAATGAATAACTGGCTGGTTTGTAGGTGATAAAGAAAAATCTTTCACTGATAAAAAGCTATACTTCAGTTGAGTGTGTGTCTGTTTGTTTTATCCTGGTAACAAAGCGCAGTTCCTGTGGGATAGACCTCAAGAGCAAGAGCTGTGGTAGCCCAGTGATAACGACGTCCATGTTGTCATTGTTATGTGGCAACTCTTGCCCAGCGGTCAACTTGCATGCGACTAACGTGACCCGCCCAATCCCATTTGAGCCTGGCAGCCTTTTTGCCCTCGTCTATTAAGCCCGTTTTGGAGCGCAGCGTGGTATTCCATATTCGGTCTGTTCTCTTTACGCCCAGAATGCTGCGCTCAGCGACCACACAGCCACGCGCTCCATGGCTCTCTGGGAGTTCTTGGAGCATTGTGTGTAGTTCCTGTGCAGTTGGGGTAAAAAGGACTATGTCGTCGGCGAATCGGAGGTTTGTGTAAATTATTTTATCACCACTGCTCCCAAAATGGTGAAGGAAAACATCGTGAGTAAACCGGCATGTCTTAGAACCAAAAATTCGAAGACATGTGACATCCACCAACCCGCACTGGGCCCGCGTTTTGGATTATGGCCCATTCCCTCTCACAGATGCGAGGGTTTATAACCGAAACTGCGCCATCCACCAGAATGGAGAAAGCGTGCCGGAATCACTGTAGTAAGGCTGAGGCGGCGGGAACAGCGACACGCGCTCGAGTGAAAGTATAAGAAAGAAAGAAAATTGTGTGTATTGACATTCAAAACAAAACCACCTTAAAAATTAAACAAAATAAATAAATAAAACTATTAATGGCAAAAGGGCCCAGCTCAGCATAATGTCAAATGGTGAATGGTAGTGAGTGGTGGCGCGAGCAGCTACAGCAGCCACAATTTTCGCGCAAGCGCGTTCTCGAAGCCTGACTGAAGAGAGAGAAGCACATCTCCTACAGGCTCACTAAAGTATTCAGCGGGCACGGTTGCTTCGATAAGTACCTGAATATGATTGGGTGAGAGACCATGGCATATTGCCACCACTGGAGAGGCGACCTTGACTCTGCACAGCACATGCTCGAGGAGTGCCCTGCGAGGGCTTGGTCGCCAGGATTGAGCGATACCTGTCTCTGCCAGCAGTTGTGAGGGCCATGCTGGCAGAGACAGAAAACTAGAACTTCTGTGAGACCGCAAAATGCCAAAACCGCGCCAGCATCATAGGCAGGCGGGTCTTCAGAGTTTCCGGGACTTATAGTGACTTCATTATAAGATTGTGCTCCATATGGTATAATTGCTGCAAGGTGTTCCAGTGCGAGGATAAACTAATAAATAAAATAAATAATAAATGGGAGGTCAGAGTGGGGACTGTGTTCGCCCACAAAGTGACTCCAGGAAGGATCGTGGCACAGTGATCACGTGCTGCCGTGCACAGAGAGGCTCAGGGGAGGTGCTTTATTAGTCTCCCCAGGGATGTGCCCTAACAGGCGTTGCACTGAAGGGAGTCTTTTGTGAGGTCACAGGGTCCCTTCTACGTGCTGATGGAGATCACCAGGGTGGTTTTAGTGACTGAAAAAGCCCATACTGCCTGGTCTTTTCCCCAAAATTCCAGATGCCTTTTGAAGGTTATTCCCACGAAGCCAAAAAAAAAAGTTATAAACATTATAAATCAAGTACATAGGTACATTAATATCTTCTACCCTGATTTCAGTCCTATCTACTTCTGTAATGCAAAGCGAGGCAAACATACATATGTAGGGAACATGATTTGTTTACTGAAATTCTTTTATCAATCTAACCGTATTGTTTCGGATTCCCGATACAATTTGATTGATAACCAATTTGAGCACAATATTACCATTTCAAGAAACATATGCTACCTTATATTTGAACAATTCAATATACAAGAAAGTAAAATATATTCGCTATTATTTATGTGTGTTTGTGTATGTGAGTTTATATATTTGTCAACGCACCTACGATCCAGAAGAAATTCCTAGTGTGGGGCAACATTTTATATTTTGAAGAAAAAACAAAATATATCTGCAACCTAGGTCCTGCCAGCAGAAATCGAAGTCGTTGAATATTGAATGCTACCTTGTCTATAATTGCCTCTGGACGATTTCACCCAGAGACCAAAATACCTACATGTATAATAATTTAATTCGACCCCTTAAAATTAGGCAGATACCAATCAGTGACCACAGATCAAAACCTCTCCACTAAGTGAAGGAAATTATGTCAAATATCCCGTAGGACCAATGGTCGTATTGAATGGAAGTCGCCATTATGGACAATGGACGCCTGCAGCTGACGTAGCTATAAGTATTGGTGGGCACAGATCTTAACTGGGTATTGTCCAAGTTGAGAGGTTTATACAAAAGATGATAGAAAATGAACGATAAAGTAATACGAGTAATAAACCAAATCAAACAACAAAATATACACACATAGTACCTTTGCGAAACGGCAGTAGGATCATTTTAACCGACTTCAAAAAAAGAGGAGGTTCGCAATTCGTCGGAATATTTTTTTTCGTTGTTCCCCGATTACTCAAAGACGCCTGGACCGATATGATTTTTTTTTGTTTTCCATCTGGTCCCATGGTCATCAGTTCAAGGTCTGATGACGAGATCCTGGCAAAATAGAGGGAACTCCTCAAATATTATAGGCATACCATACTTATTAGCGATTTTGGTATTTTCATCAACAATGCAATTATTTTCACTCAGAAAGTATCGTTTGGTGAAGTGGAACTGATGAAGAAGACCACAGATGGCCACTGGAACTCCTTAATCTAAGTATGTCACGGGTATAAGATATCTCGAATAGTTAACCGACTATGATTAAAGCTAATACTTATAATAAAAAGCTTTTTAAAATTTGATTTTGAAAGATAGAAAATAATAGGTACCAAAGGCACCGATTTGGGAAAAAAAGTTATTTTTCGCTTTGTAGTGTTTTGTTTTGGAAGTCGATTTGATTTTTTGTTAAGGCCGTAACCTGACCAAAAAATCAGCATGAGATATGAGCATTCCTATTGGCGTAGCGGCACTGGTGGCGCGTGAATTACGGTAGTGAATACGCCCAGATTTTAGAATAAAATCTTTATAAAATCGAATATGGGTCTTTTGAAAAAAATAAAACTTACAAAATGTTCGTTATCAAATTATCTATCCATTAGTGTAAGTATAAAAAATAATTATTGAACAGTGTACGAGGAGATGCATGCTATCAATAATTATTTCTCATTTTTATGGTTTTGTTGGAAGGAGATTAGTGAAACAAAAAAAGTGTACTACCATTTTAGAATCAACATTATGTAGAAATTTAATGTATTTTTATTAATTGATATTTCTTTATAAATAAAGAGTAGATAGCTCTTAAAAACTGCACAAAAACGACTAGCGCTGCGTTTTGCTCGGGGAGGCGCCTTAAAAAGTTTATTTATTTATGTTTTTTTCGTTTTGGTAGGTACCGCCAATTACCATGAAATTTTATACCGAAAGTACATCTCATGACGATTCCAACAAGCCCGAACACGACTAGGCTACCAGGCTCCGGCTTCCGGCTGCATTATCAGATCATTTCGATGATACCATTTTTATCAGTAGGTACCAGTTTTCATAAGCATTTGCTTCATCATCAAACGTGCTTTCCGAGTCACGGCAGAAACTCGCTATACAAAGATGGTCACCTATCCACGAACTGACCTCGGCAAGCGTTGCTTAACCTTGAAGATCGAGCCGTGCGGCTGTTATTATTACGCCATGAGCTCCAATTAATTAAAATAAATTATTTGACTTTGAATCTCGTTGGATTTCTCTGTTGGTCTAGAAATCAAGGGCTTATGAGTATAAGATCCTAGATTTGATTCTAAGGTCTGGAAAAGTGTCGTTCGGTTTTTGCCATTGAATTTCTGGGTTGCGGACCGGAGTCTGGATTTTTGTCCAATAGGGATGGTTACCTGTGTCGAAAAATGATCATTCTATAATATTAGTCCCTCAGTGAGATTACCAAATAATATTGGACCCGTATTTTTTGCTTCAACAAATAAATAAAAATTGACAAAGATACAGCGCATCAAAGATCAGGACTGGGGGCTTGTGACGTCACTTTGTCAGTATAAAGTGTAGCACACCGTGACGTCACACGATATTTCAACGCACTGTATTTTCGTAATTTGAAGTTTACGTGGCAAAAGAAAAAATACTTGTCCAATATTTTTAGGTTATGTAAAAGTGCTTTCGGTGCAATTTCGTATTTAATCCATCGATTCAATTTGTTGAAGTCGAGATTGACCGTACTATACTCACGAATCAATACTGCTCACAATTTAATTTTGATATTGTTAGCTGCAGTGCAAGAGCACATCGAGAGCGCCATGATTATTGCAAAGTACCAAAAAGCTGGCGTTGCCTTAGAAAGAAAGAACAAAACCGGCCAAGTGCGATCGGACTCGCGCACTAAGGGTTCATCAGGACAAAAACAGATTTTTTGTATGTGACTTAAATATTTATTTTATTCTATTTTTAGTATTTGTTGTTATAGTGGCAACAGCAATATACATCATCTGTAAAAAGAAGAATGACCAAAATCAGTATCGCTTTATAATAAAAGAGTATATCCACAAAAATTTACTCATAAATTATACTTTTTTTTAAGTTTTCTTATTTAACTTGATCGAAATCGTATGTGGGGTTAATATTTAGTGTTTAATTAGTTATTTATTGGATTTTATTATAATGGCGTACTTTAGTGAAAACAGTGTTGCCATTTTATGAACCTCCCCATAATCGGTGTAAGTAATAGTGTAAGGGTAGACGCTGAGTTTTAAAAATCATTTCAATTATGACATTTCCCGCTTCATTAATATTTTTATTTATATATAACATAATTAAAATCTTATTACTTTTACTAATTAAAAATCATTCTCTAATTAACAAATCACTTATGTTCAGGGTGATTTAGATTAATTGTTGGTAACACTACCACAGGCGATGTAAATGAAAGGTGAACTGTCAACGGTCAAAAATGTCATTGTCAAAAATGTCATTGTCAAATGTCAAGTCAAACTAGGTGCCAAACAAAGATTCGTGTCGGCGCGGCAGCGAATTTTTGTTTTTGCGTTGATATTTGTTGAGTTTGTTGTGCTAATTACTAACTTATCATTGCGTTGTGTTCGTGTTCAGTAGTTTTCGGATTCCTGCACACTCAAGAAATCTTTTTGAAGACTATTGTACTGTTTCTGTGCTGGTGGTGTGGATTGTGTAGAACGAACAGAAAATCAAAGAAAAAACAAAAACCCCATAAAATAAATGGATAATTTTTATTTCCTTTGAAAGTATGACCTCTCCCTTCTTTTTTATCCAATTTACGCTATCATACATTTTTTTTTTATGCGCAACGGCGGTCCATAGAAGGATGGGCAATCTCCTTTCAACTGTCTAGCTATCACCGTTCATGAGATACAGCCTGGTGACAGACGAACAGACAGACAGATGGATCTCGGAGTCTTATTAATTGGGTCCCGTTTTTACCCTTTGGGTACGGAACCCTAAAAAAGACGACTTTCTTCACTGACGGACTAAATATAAATTTTTGTCAGCACCCTATTAATGACAAAAGTTTCGCTTTCTATAACAAACATAGTTGACGAAATGTGCGTGTATTTATAGATAGATTCGCCTTTGCATAACCTTTCGGGAAATACACGTGTGACATTATGTTATGTTTTCATTCAAATCTATTAAACAACTTTGAGTAATAAAGCCACATAATAATATGGCACACATTTTGAGTAGAAGTTTAATTTCCAAGTATGTATCATTTATTATCGCAATAAAAATTTACATAGTATGATAGTACATTATGGTACAAGTGTGTAATGTTGGTGATTACCGCTGAGGCGCCCTTAAGACCCGAGCCGTTAGGAGAGGGTCTTAAGAGAGCCGAGGACGGTAATCATCAATACACACGTGTATCATACGATGTTTTTCAACACACTTGTGAAGAAAATAATACTAAAAAAACATTTTCAACAATCAACAGTGAAAACGAGTTGTGGAAAATTTTGCACACTGGCGGAAAAAAATTATCAGTTTTCCTATGCGCGCGCATCTAACAATGGCGGTCGGCCATAGACTAAATTACTAAAAGAATGAAGTTTCGTTTTTTTTGGCTTTTCGCGGATGGTTTTAGCCACGAACAAAATGGGGCATTTCAAGTTTTCTTTATTACAGAGAAAACAAAAGTTATATTTGAGTAAAAGTTTTATTTATAAACACGTACGTAAGTTGAAATTATCTATTTAAATACGAAATTGCATGAAATGAGCAAGCAATAGGTAGGTACATTAATTTATTTGTACTGTTGAGCACGACCTTTTTTGTATCAAACCTTTTTTAAGAACAAAGCAACTCAACCAATGAAATAAAAAAAAAACCTATAACTCACTTGTGAATAATAGCAATGAAAAAATCACTGTTTGATTATAGGTGTCAGTATGTGCCTAATTGCGGTGAAATTATAGCCACTTAATGGGCAAGTGTTAAAAATACTTAATTAACAATAACTATCTATATGTACATTTAAATAAAAATAAAATAAAACTACGGACGCGAAGTTGTTAAAGATCACCATGTTGTTCATCCAAGTTGTTGAACAAACAAAAATAAGTACTGGCATCAAGGACACGACAAACCAGAAATAAAACTACTTTTCCGCTAGGTATACAAAACCATTAGTAGCCAATCATTAATTAGAATTACGGTAATAACCAATCAGAGTAATTAATCATCATAAAATGTTATGTTGTTTTTACTGCTATATATATCAGTAGTATAGTTTCCTGAAACAACGCCTATAATACTTAATATCCCAATGAACACTAATAATTATAAACAATAACGTTATGACAATATTGCTTCGGTAGAAGCTCTCCGAAAAAGCTTGTATGATTATAATCAAACTGAAGTGGTAGTGGGCCATGTTTGTTGAAGAATCGATAGCCGGTGAAGTAGATGCATCCTTGAGTGGACTACGGATTGGCAAGCATAGCGTGTGACAGCACAGCGATGACTTTAAAATGGTGACTGAGACAGACTGGACGAAAAAGGTGGAGGACTTTGTTGATACGAAGCTAGCTAACCTATCGAAGTTACTCCTGGACGTAAATCCAGGAGGTAACTTCGATAGGGTGCTGGCTGAGTTGATTGAAAGGCGCTGAAAGGACTTGCTTTTACTTGACATTTCGAATGTAATAAGATTTAGGAAAAAGATGGCGGATTATGATAATGCATATATTTTGAATTTTTAATTGTATTCTGGCAATAAATGTTTTTTATTTTTTATTTTTTTATTTATATGTCGTAGGCCAATCGTTGAACTGGACCAATTGTGATCTGCCTGGGCACATCACGATATAGCCGGCTTTTCGTGATTTGGCCGATTATTTCATGATGTATCGTGATGTGCCCAGGTAGATCTCGATTGGTTCTGTTCAACGATTGGCCTACGACACATAAAAACTAAAAAAATAAAGTTATGAAGGAAATTTGCACTCTATGGGTTTCTTGCTTGCAACTATACTACTATACTCTGATTTTTTGTTTCGTAGACTAAACTGACATTTGGGGGTTGTCACTTTATCGTTAACATAAAAATAGTGTCATATCCTGACTATCCTAAGTGATCGAAAATCGAAGTATAAGAAATCACGGCATATAAAAATTGTTAAGAAATTAGCGACCCTTATTTAGTTTCTACTCATTTATGTCGGACTTTATTTTATCGATCGCAATTATTTTATTGTTGATTTCATATTTAACACAATAAAAGTTTATGTACTATGTGTATGAATACTGTTATATTTAAATATATTACGTTTAAAACATTTATTTACACCAATTAGTAAAATTAAATTGAGGAGCAATGTCACATGTCGCTTACCATCAGGTGAGATAGTGGTCAAGCGCAAGCTTATAGATAATAAAAAAAAAAAAAAAAAATGAATGTGTCGATGAATCACTTATGATCTACAACACTGTGCTCCGCGCTTGGAACATTAAAAAAAATTGGCAGCTGTCAGATGAAATTAAAAATCACAGTATAAGTACTTTAAATCAGTCAAGCGAATATGAAAGAACATACACGTGTGACGGTAGATAAGTAGAATCAATATACGAGTATGTCTGTCAAATCCGTGGTGAAAAGGTTAGGCTGCGCAAAACTACGGCACGATTTTAATACAAACTTTGCTTCCGTGCGCGATATAACAACGTTTAACTAATAATGGACCTATATTAATGGACGTTAGTCAACGTTCCAAGTTTAAACTGACAGTAATTCGTTCTTCCTCATTGGGAAAAGGCTCGGCAGATTGATGGTAACGGACAATCATATTTCATATAATAAACTTTGTCCGCGTCAAACTCATTTTTTTTTGGGTGGTATTTAATACTTTAACTGTAAATTCCCTTTTTTCAATCAAAATATTCGAAATTACCACCAAAAATACTGAATCGCACACTAAATTTGCTCATCAAATGAATAAATTATACTTTACTGTTAGATCTTTAAAGCTTAACTGTTTTACTGAATGACTATCTGTTAACTAAAAGTAAATCTAATAATTCTTCGAGTGCAACAAAATATTGAATCATTTTTTTTGGAATCCATCACCTATTAAACTTTTAAGAACATGGGTTATTCTAAATGAAACACCAGTTAATCAGTCATATTTATGTAATTAAAGTTCACAAAAAATCAGCAAAGTGTAATCTTAATATACACTAATCATTGCAAAACATATTTAAACATATTTTTTTTTTAATCGATCACCTATAAATCTTTTTATTGTATGATTAAGGCAGGTCTTGCTTTTGTTGGAAGTTTTTACAATTACTATTTAACGACAATGTCGACGGAGCCCCGCTGCGCGGGGCTCCTATTTCTGTCTAAAGGGTCTAAAGTAACCTAACACGAAGAAGATGACGGGAGCTGAGTTCGCTCGCTTTGCTCGCTCACTTCAGCTGCCGTCATCTTTTCGAACCTAACCTGTCCGTGTCGGGGTGCCCTAAGTTCCCGAGCTCGCTTCGCTCGCTCTTGGACTAATGACTTCTTGAAAATAATAGTTCAACAATTACTTAACTTATTTTGCACTTAAACTCGAGCAAACAATTGTAAACAATAACAAATGCACGTGCCCATGCGCCGCGCCGTGTTCGACTGCGGATTCACATCACTCTATCTTTCTCACACTCGTGTCGTCGTGAAGAAGTGAGCGCGATGCGACTAGCGCGAGCGGTGAGTGCGCCGCCGACAAAAGCGCGCCAATATACTTTTCAATAAAACAGATAAACAAAAAGAAATAAAGTTGGATGATAGGGATTTTAGCTACATGAGTAATTAATACGTGAAATGTAATTTGATAATGTAAACATACATTATTTGTTATGCAGTTTTAGAAAATAATTTTGGAAATTCCGTTGTAATATTGAATAATTTGTGTGCAAATCAGTATTTTTGTTTTACGGTGAGTAATATTGTTTCAAAATGCGTATATCTGTGGTTTCAGCTAGATTTTTGCTGTAAATTAGATAAAAAAAGCCATCAGATTTCGATGAATTTTACATTTTTTAGTACAACATGTTTAGGTAATCAAGTAGTTAATTTGTAGTACAGTAATTTATTTGATATGCAGTAGGTTATTAGTGGAGATATTTTGTTTGCTTAAATTTCTAAATAGAGGTGCAGTTAAAAATTCCCCTTTTTTTTTTATTTAATCTTGCCACAGGATCTGAGAATTTTCTAGGATAATAATTAGCTGTTACTCCTCTTAGCATCAGCTATCTGCCAGAGAAAGTGCCGTCAAAATCAGTCCAGCCGTTTCGGAGATTACCCGGAATATTTCGTATTTGTTATTAGTACCTAGTAGTTATTTGGATATTACATATAGACACTTAAATTTTATTTATTTGTATATAGATGTATAGATATGCGAATCTGTTTGTTTGAACGTCGTTAATCAATTACATCTTTACAGCTTAATGCTTCTGGATAAGACTTGAAATACAGGTAGATACTACTTCAGAGTACTTTTTATTCCAGTATGTAGTCCATACTCATGGGCAGTCTTTGACTTTCAAGCGGGCGAATCCACTAGCAGAAGCTAGTATCTAAAGTCTCCGCCAGATAACAAAAAAAAAGTCATTGACCCGACTTGTACCAAAAAGAATAAAAACATGTTTTTTTTATTGATGGAGATATTTTGATATATATATGATGATATATATTGAGGACCTCGTGGCAAAATAATAACAGCCGCACGGAACGATCATCAAGGTTAAGCAACGCTTGAAGAGGTCGGTCCGTGGATGGGTGACCATTTCAACATACCGAGTTTCCTCCGTGCCTCGGAAAGCACGCTAAGCCGTTGGTCCCGGCTGTTATTTGAAGATCTTTGACAGTCGTTACGGATAGTCAGAAGCATGAGATCTGACACCAGTCTTGCCAAGGGGTACCGGGTTACCCAGTTACTGGGTTGTGGAGGTCAGATGCCTATCTGCCTAGTCTGCCTAGCCTAACTGCCTAGTCGCTCCATGTAAAACACTGGTACTTAGCTGAATTCGGTAAGACTGGAAGCCGACCCCAATATAGTTGGGAAAAGGTTAGGCAGATGATGATGGAGATATTTTGATAAATCTCAAATGAAAGCTTTCATTTGAGAATTATCAAAATATCTCAGATAAACTAGTTATAGGCTTAGAACCAGTTTATGATGAAATGATGTAAATCGATCTACGCGTTTATGAGATATTAACTTATTACTGAAAATAATTGTCAAATAAAGATTAGTACCTGGGCGACCGAGCTCAGCTCGGGTGAAAATAGAGTAAACGACGGTTTCTAACAATGAAACCTAGCTAGATCGATTTATCGCCCCGAAAGGCCCTCCATAATAAATTTCATGAAAATCGTTGTAGCCATTTACGAGATTCAGATTATAGATTTAGATACATGTAAATTGCTAGTTTAAAGGTAATAGGTAGACAATTTGGTATATGAGTTTCATTATATTAGTAAGTACCTACTTAAATAAATATGACTGCACATCGTTTTGACCGAAAAGTTTGTAACCCATGCCAAGTGCATTATCGAAAAAAAAAAGTCTTTGTTTTTTTTCGTATCTGTTTTAAATATTGGAATACATTGAAAGACAGTACGTGTTAACAACTTTTATTTTTATGTTATCTGGCGGTGACTATAATAAATTCGCAATATTTTGAGCGTCCTATTAAACTGTGGCACCTACTCACAGACGAAAACCATTTCCAATTACTTTCAGAAGCAGGAAAAACACTCTTTCTACCTTTTAGTACGAGTATTTAAGAAGCTTTGAAAGTATTACACAATAAAATACTCGGGAAAACGGTCCCTGGACGGCCAGTATTAACGTCTGCTTGTTTACAAGTGTAGGTACAACCGTACAAGTCACCTGTCTCGGAAATACTCGCAAGGCAATAGCTTGTTTAACTTAAAACTCTTCTAGGTGGTCTTAAGCTAAGTACTTTTATCTATAATCCTGCTTTAATGCATTTTAACCTCCTACGGAAAAAGGGGGGGTTTTATAAGTTGATGTGTGCACCTGTGTGTTTGCGTATTTATCTATCTGTCTGTGGCATCATAGCTGCCGTTTTTTTTGTTTGAATGCGCATGGTGACTTTATCGAAAGTGTTCGTAGCTACGTTTGATGTAAATCGGTTTAGGGTCTCAGCACACATATGGGATCGGAAAGGGATCGTAACCGTAACGCCTTTCGCCTCGCTGTCAACCAGGCGTCAACCTACCGTATGTACGTAACGAAAGCGTATCAGCAGCGCCTGTACGTCAACTCGGCTACGGCTAGGCGACACCGCGCTTACGCCTCGCCGCCCCCTGGCTGACCTGGTTGGCACCAGATCAGTTTGAATCCAAACGTTAAGTGTAGCGCACGGTTATGTCTTGGTTTACAATACGTGAGTTGGCATAATAAAACATACGCGCAACACGAATGAAATACTCCTTGCGAATGGCGGCGTCTTTAGCAGGCAAGTCGCGGGAGGGGAAAGGGGAAAGGGTGGACGAAGAGATGTGAGCTCGGGTACGGAGAGACGTAAGCGCGGGGACGGAGAAACGTAAGCGCGGGGACGATGAGCCGTAAGCGCGGGAATTCAAGTTCGGAGCCTGTTCCGAGGCGAGGCGATTAGGTTATTATTCCGATTAGTGTGCGTTGCAGTAGGGAGTTTAATACAAACCATTCTGAACGGCTCGAGGCGATACGGTGACGATCCCTTTCCGATCCCATATGTGTGCTGAGACCTTTAGCCGTTCAAAAGTTATGGGCATTTTACTGTTTGAATCGGGTGGTTTTCGCAAGATATCGTGTCATAATTACGTGTTCAATAGATTGTCGATAGAAGCGTGTCTTCTATTAGAAAAAATATTTAGCATGAAATAATAATGTGTCGGGGGTTATTTAAATTTTACTTCTAAATTTTTAATTTTTAGTCTTAGTTTTTTTAGTCTAGTGTTAGAAAGCTGTACTGCTGAACATAGGTCCTGGATTCTTTTCCCGGGTCACACAAGTTTTATTTAACTTTTTTTTTTCTTTGTCCCTGGATCTTTGGGTCTCGGTCTTTTGAAAGGCGTGCAAGGAGAAGAAGCCAACTCGTAGCGGCCCCGTTAGGCATGTATCAGGAAATGTGACACCAACCGAAGATTATCCCTGTATGCACTATGCAAGTGCACCCAAGGACAATCCCCGGTTGGTGCAGGACTATTGCAAAATATGGAGTAGAAATGTATTGGGCTATGGATTTTGTAGGTTTAGAGGATCGATTGCCCAAAAGTATAGGAGGACTACCGGCCTCTGCCCGACCGCTGTTGTACTAAACAGCTATAAAATGGCAGGGGGTGAGTTGCACACTCAATTTATGGGCCCCCATAAAGAGTCCCTAGCACTGAAGTGACAACATATCTGGAGGTGCTTGAGGAGTGGAGAGGTATGCCACGGCTATCAGGACAAAAGCCGTGGTAGGCCTCCTCCTCCTCGTTTGCTCTTGCGAATCTCCACTCAAGCCAGCCAATTAAGGCAAGAGAGAGGCGGGAGCTCTGGCTCCCGTCAGATTTCACTCCGACCGGCCAATAAAGACAAGCCAGAGATGAGAAACAAGGCTTCTCCCTGGAGATCAGGTTCGTGGGGTCGCCACTGCCCACCAGCTCGCCACTAAGCTGCCCTGCAAATTGTATCTCTCTTAGTCTGGCCTCTCAGCCTAGGCATGTTATAGCAAAGCAGAATCTACCGGCACAAACCTAGAGGTCATACATCTATTATTACATTTAATTATTGTAGTTAATTATTATATTTGATTACTAGCTGACCCCCGCGGCTTCGCTCCCGTCAACTTGCTACCTACCTAGCCTACCCTACATACATGAATGTTGCGTAACTTTAACCGCTTACGCAGCGCATGCAACGGAAGCTCTCGAAAAAGGAATATTTTTGTCCCGTTTTTGCAACTTTTTTCATTTATGCTCCGCTCCTATTGGTCGTAGCGTGATGTTATATAGCCTATAACCTTCCTCAATAAATGGACTATCCAACACAAAAAGATTTTTCTATTCCAACCAGAAGTTCCTGAGATTAGCGTGTTCAAACAAACAAACAAACTCTTCAGCTTTATAATATTAGTATAGATCTAGACTATCTTCACTAATATTATAAAGCTGAAGAGTTTTTGTTTTTTGTTTTGTTTGTTTGTTAGGCCCACCGGTATCGGGAACAGGGTGCAAACTACCGGTGGTCGGGGCTCCTGAGAGAGGTACCTCCTAACGATACGCGCCGTGTCCAGGAGTACCGCTTTCTGCTGCTGCAGCTGCCCAACGAGAGCCTCCTCAGATAGTCGTCAAGGCTCTTGGCTATGATACCATTGGCCGTAACGACTATCGGCACAATGATCGCTGTATTCACATCTCGACAACCTCACGAGCCAGATAAAGATACTTACGTTCCTTTTCTCTCTCAGTCTTAAGATACTGATAACCCACGATCCAAAAAAAGGATAACCAATTGGCTTAAAAATCTTACCATCTTATCTAAAAATTAAATAAGTCTTAAAATCCTTTGACCCAAAGCTATAAAGCACTCACTGCCCTTTTAGGAATATTTTTGACTTGAAGGTAGGTCCTTAATTAGCAGTAGCTAAGGGTCAAAGTTCAATGACCGTTGAGTTATCAGACACCCTTGTTATTGTAACTATGAGTGCTTGGCAAAGCTCTTCATCGCTCAAGAACTAAAAATACAGACTTATATTTTCACTAACGACACAAGCGGTTTGAGTAGAATTTTTCATTTTCCGTAGTTCTTCAGGTGAAGGGAGCATGTAGGGAGTATTATCATCTCCTCAGTCGATTAATTGATATTCTTTTATTTATTTTTTCAGTCTTTCAAACTACTGCAGGCTTTTTAAAATGAAATGTGTACCGAATGTTAATTATGCCAGTACTTTTTTCACATACGCATTTAGTTACTGTAAGACTGCTTTACGTCCGTCACGTCGGTCACAGGTTCAGTTGAAAACCAGCGTCGGGCACTAGTTGCCCGACATTTTGCTAAACTGGACCTATTTGGCGCAGCCGTGGGACACACAGTGTTACTTTTATATTGTTTTCTTTTTTTTATATTATTCTCGTTTAGTCTGTTTTTTTTTTGTGTTCCGTACCCATAGTTTAAAAACGGGACCCTATTACTAAGACTCCGCGATCCGTATGTCTGTCTGTCACCAGGCTGTATCTCATGAACCGTGACAGCTAGACAGTTGAAATTTTCACAGATGATGTATTTATGTTGCCGCTATAACAACAAATACTAAAAACAGAATAAAATAAATATATAAGTGTGGCTCCCATACAGAAAACGTGATTTTTTTTGCCGTTTTTTTGCGATAATGGTACGGCACCCTTCGTGCGCGAGTCCGACTCGCACTTGGCCGGTTTTTTTATTTATTTGTTGTGTGCTCTGGCTTGGGTCAAATAAATGTGTTTTCTTTCTTTCTTTATTTATGTTTTCTTTATTTTATGCTAGCTTCTACTAGCGGTTTGCCTGCGTGAAAAGTGTTTTATCATCCAGGGAACATTATACCGGAATAAAAATAGCCTATGTGCTATTCCAGACTATATCTATATCTGTGCCAAATATCATTTTAATCCAGATCTGTTTAGCTGTTCTGTCGTTGTTGAGTAACAAACATACATCCATCCAAACTTTCACATTTATAATATAATAGTAAGATTTAGGAGAACGCTTTTACCAAGCTTTGGTAATGCAGTGAAGTTTGTGCGAGTTTTTGAATGAACACGGTCGCGTTAACGTAAACTACAATTTTTAAAAACTAAATAAGCACCGCCTGATGACAATTATGGAAAATCCTTTTTTAGGGTCCTGTACCCGAAGGATCCAAACAGTCCTTATTGCTACTCATGAGTCCATTTGTCTGTCTATCGTCTGTCATACATTTTTCCGAAGATTTTTTTTATATTTCCATTAACCTACGAACTTGAAATGTGGTGATAATATTTATTATTATGTATATTTTACCAACAAATAGCAATATATTGATAAATTTGTACGGAACCCTAAATGTGCGGTCGAGTAAGTGTAAAATCTTTTAACAAAAAATTAACATTATTTTTCGAAGTCGGTGTCTTTGATAGGTATCTACTGATTTTCACTTTTCGACACCAACTTCGGAAAAGAATGTTGTTTTTCGCTTTGTAGTTATTTGCTTTGGAAGTCGGTTTAATTTTTACGTCGGTGTTTTTATTTTCTCATTTTAATTTTGATACTTCATGTTACCATGAAAATAATTTTTAGCCAACTACATCTCCTGACGATTCTAATAACCCCAAACACGGCCAGGGTACATTGTTAAATAACGGAGTTCCAGTGCCTCATCAGATCAGTTCGATGATACAATGTATTTATATGTATTTGCTTCATCATAGTCGCTTAAGGTTACACTAGTCGAAAATTCTTCCTTATAAACGTAGTCTAGGGATAATAACACTGTTTGACAATGTACGTTCAAAATAAAAAGTGATATCAATTTGTATCATCATTATCTAGTATGGAAGCAAAAAGGAGAAACAATAAAAAATTTGAAAGTTATGAGCGTCGAAAGTTCCACATTTCGACTCTAATTTTAACGCATTTATGGGCGCAAATAAATACCATAAGAAGACGGGAAATTGCAAAACGGCCTCCATACAGGGATAGAATAGTAGTTCAACAATGTAAATAATTTTATTTTGAACAGATAGATTTAGTCGTTTTTTCATGATATCTAGACTGCCGAAGATCTGTTTATAAAATTTCGCGCGCTCGGTTTCGTCCTAAATCATTATCCATTTCGCTACAAATTTGCAAAAGTGTGTATTCGTAGGCAAACTAGCTTCCTACTGCTCATCACAGCATCTATCTCTTCCGCACGTGTTGTCGGTTGATATAAAATGCATTTTAACCCCGCGCACAAATTAGTTCGTGCCGTTGACTAGTGTAACCTTAACTATTCGAGATATTTTATGCCCGTGAAATAATTATCATTACGGAGTTCCAGTGGCCATCTGTGGTCCTCCACACGTTTCAGTTCACCAAATGATACTTTCTGGGTGATGCCTGCTTGAGCAGTGGAAGCCCAGTGGTATCGGCCGTGACTTACAAGTTGTAGGTCGTGGGTTCGAGCCCAGGTAGGCGCCTTACTTTGTGTAAATTATTTCATCACACCTGCTCTCAAAACGGTGAAGGAAAACATCGTGAGGAAACCGGCATGTCCTAGAACCAAAAATTCGACGACATGTGACATCCACCAACCCGCACTGGGCCCGCGTGGACGATTACGGCCCATTCCCTCGCGCAGAGAGGAGGCCTGTGTCCCAGCAGTGGGAACATTAATAGGCTGATGATGATGATGATGATGCTTGGCATGTTGATAAAATTACCATAAATGTTTGCCTATAATATTTGAGGAGTACCCTTGATTTCCATTGGATCCCATTATCAGATTCTGACTTGGTGACAATGGGACTACCACGGAAGTATACCCATACAAACGCAAAAATAATTTTCAAAATCGGTTTACAATTGACGGAGAAATCGGTGAACACACATTTAAAAAAACCTACAGTCGAACATTGAACCTCCTCCTATGGCAAGTAAACCTCGCACTCGGCTTAGGTATGGTGTTATTTTGTGGACGGGAAACAAAAACGTTATATTTAAATATGAGAATCATTGTTTAGAATGCCTTTAAAACGATGTTTCGCTATTAGAAATTAAAAACAATAAAAACACTTTTTTATAAAAAAATACTACCGACTTCCAAATAAAACACTACAAAGTATAACTTTTTGTATGTCGGTGTCTTTGATAGGTACCAATTTATTTCGATGAGGATACCGACTTCCGAAAAGAAAGTTATATTTCACTTTGCTGTGTTTTTATTTTTAAGTCGGGCGGATATAAAAAAAAAAAAACACCTTTTAGTTGTACCTACCTAATAGGCAAATTATTTAGTAAGGTACCTATAATGCCAGAATAGATTACCCGAATATCATGAACCTTGAAAATAACCGGTGAAATAACTGTTGTATATCTCCGAAACTCTCATCAGATCTTCACCAAATTAAAATGGAACCAATTTCGTAACATATTGTTTCAAACAAAAATAGAATTTTGATAATCGGTTCACAATTGACGGAGAAATCAGAGACCATAAAAAATCGAATCCTCCTTTTTGGCGAGTCATTTAAAATACAGAAGTATCAGAAACTACCTGTTGACCCAAGCATCGAAGTGAGGTCGCGACTAAGAGTGTTCTAAAGCGACAAATTACAAGTTTTACTTACAGACTCCGTTCCGTCGCTGAGCGAAGAAGATTAACAAAGCCATTACTTTTAAATAAAAAGAGCCCTTTTAACGAAATCTTATTCCAATAAGTGAGTAATCTCAGTAATCCACTTAACTTGTGAATCGAGAAACAGTTTTTTTATCCGACTGCTCTAGGGTGAGGGTAATGAGTTGTTTATTAAGGTTATTCATCATTCGGAGATGCTGTCTATAGGAAAACATAACTGAAAAAAAGAAATTATATTTTACCGACTTCAAAAAAGGAGGCTATCTATTCGATTCGTATGTATTTAATATTGTGAGAATTGCAAAATATTCTCATATGTTACTTTATGTGGGCTTCTAAATATGTGTGCCAAATTTCAGGAGCGTATGTATGTTTGTCCACGCATTTCTCCGAAACTAGTAATCGAATCATGATAATTCTTTTTTTATTCGATTAAGTATCTCTCAACAACTTAGGGAATAGTTAAGTTCCGTTAATAGTTAAGTTCGAACTCCTCCAGACAAGCAGCACGAATGTTTAAATTCAGTTATTATGGGTATATTATAAATCCTTTAGGTGCAAAACTAAACAGAGAGAAATAAAATCTTTTCACAAAAAATATACCTACCTATTTTAGTATAATAACTTCTAGCTTTTTATTTTTAAACTATGCACCTGCCATGTTGTCTCTTCACCACCCTAGGTTGACTGGTAGAGAATGCCTAAGGCATTAAGTCCGCCTTTGTACCTTTGTGCATAAAGTCTAAATAAATAAACCGACTTTAAAAGCAAAACACTGAAAGTGCTAAACAACTTTCGTTTCGGAAGTCGGTGTCGCAAAACGATAAAAACAAGAGATAACAGACACCGAATTCCACAAAATTAAAAAAATAGTATGGAATTAAAATTCCATATCGGACCTGGTCACAAAATTTCAAGATAATTGGTTGGGAATGCGTTTTTTGCCCCAGCTGAAACGATGCCTCATAAACCATAATATTGTCTATTGTTCATGTAATATGCAGTTAACGACAGTCAACCGACACCTGTTTGAGGAGGATACATATTCGGGAGCTGGCTGACCACAGGCTTATGTATCCTCCTACTGCATAGCATGATTTTCTTCTTGTTTACATATTAACACGCGTTTATTAGCTTGATATGTATGTATCTATGTATCAATGTATCAATGTATCTATGTATCAATGTATCAATGTATCAATGTAACGGAATCTTTGAACGTGATTTTCACCCACTTCAAAACGTTGGATTGATTTGAAACTTTGCACACTTATCAAGGACCGATGACAATGCAATAATTTAAACAGTTTGTCCCATTATCCTTACCATTAAAGCGTGTTTTTTAGTTTTTAGAACTACAATTTATTTTAAGTTCTCTTCGGTATGTGACCCGTCTGTCTGTCTGTCCGTCTGTCACCCGTCTGTCTGTCTGTCCGTCTGTCACCAGGCTGTATATCATGAACTGTGTTAGCTAGACAGTTGAAATTTTCACAGATGATGTATTTCTGTTGCCACTATAACAACAAATACTAAAAATAGAATAGAATAAATATTTAAGTGAGGCTCCCATACAACAAACGTGATTTTGTTGCCGTTTTTTGCGTTAATGGTACGGAACCCTTCGTGAGCGAGTCCGACCCGCACTTGGCCGGTTTTTTTATTTATATGTTGTGTGCTCTGGCTTGGTCAAATAAATGTGTTTTCTTTCTTTATTTATGTTTTCTTTATTTTACACTTGGCCGGTATTTTTTATTACTACTTTTTAGGTAATATTTTTTTCGAATTCCATTAAACATAATTAAGTGGTATATATTTTTGTAATAAACTCGATGAGATTGAAAGAAAAAAAAACTGGGCCCAAAAAATGTGTTAGGATCCTAAATATGATTTTTAAATACCTATTCAACGATACCCCACTTGACATAGCTCGCCGTAATTTTTCCCTTGGGATAGTTTTCACGAATCACTAGTACCTACACTGGTAAAAGAAGCTACTTTCTAAATATAGACAAAGAACTTGAAGGCTTTCTACCCTTCCTATAAAACCTCTTTAGTATAACTTGAATTGTAAGTTTAGTGTAAATTGATATTTGGCGGGCATTGAATAAATAAAAAATTATAAAAAAAAATATTGCTTTTCTTGTACTTCACTAGTCCCCCACTAGTCAGCGGGGTAAGTAAGTGCTTAGCAAGCTTGCTCGTTTTTAATGTTTTTACGATTTGTTTAGGAATTTGTTACGCTGTTAGGTTGCAGGTAGATCAAAGACCAAATGATGCAGGTCACAAATACTTCTGAAAATCCACTATCTCTTTAAGACTTATAATTTTTGCTCTTTAGCGAAATTCAAATACGAAATTCAAATAATTCGACTTGAAATTAGATTTTAGCATTTTTACGACCACGTTACGATTTGCCACGATTTTTCATAAATGAGATTTTACCAATAGACGTCATACTCATTACAAAGAAATAAAAACATGGCGATATGTTACTTTAGCTACCTACATAGGACCTATGGAACTTGGAACTTCATTTCACAGAGTAGGTTAAAAGATCACAGAGATATCAAATCAATATGACCCCGTTGTCAGACAGAGACAAACATACGTCTGTGTCGCGTCCAGACGCAGGATGGACTGACTTCACTCAAGCTGGTCAGCTTGTGTTTGTATTGCCGCGCAGACGTCGCTAAACCATATCCACCTCAGTATTATATATAAAAACATTGCATACATTAAAATTATTATTCTACACAGGCAAGAACAAACTTCTGGGCTGGCATACCATAAGCACAGATAATATAATACTAGCATACCATAAGTATCAATATCGTCTGTCCCTTAGTTTACAGTTAAGCCTAGTATCATATGTCTAACACTTATACCTTCAGTAAACTATAATTCAACAAGTGGGACATGAACTCGGGCACTATTCGGAGTTCGAAATCCGACCGTAACATACATTACGAGGGAAGCCCCTTTAAGAAGATATAGCTTCGGTGTCTATGGAAGGTGTAAAAGTTACTGAAATGTTGATTTTAATGTTACTTTTCTGACAGACCGTACTTCCAAACCGGTGTAGTTTTTACTGAGCATGGAGTTGAAGATTTAGTTCTGTATAAGTAATTTCCTTCACTCGATTAAATCAAATTCACAGTTATAAATTGTGATTAATTAATCGTCAGCTTTTTTGGGGATTAGAGTAAAGAAATTTGCCTTTAAACGTACTTAGATGATGCCTTTTTCCCAAGTCGCGGGGATGTTACCATTCAATTTCTAGAGGTTAATCTGTCACCAAAAATCAATGAACTCGCGACTCTTATTTGCTATAAGAAGAAAATGCAAGCTAGCATTTCCAATCACTTTATTTTGAGCATAGACGACCCTGCGATATCGAAGGGCCAAATAAATGCTTGTCAAATAATTTTCTGCCAGTCACGGTGACTCATATTGTTAACCTTTTCTGCAATAAAAAGGTTTGTAAACTTATTTGGTTGGCATCGTAGAATGACATTAAAAAGTTTCTAAATAAAAAATGAATGTTTCTAGATTTAAATTCAGAACTAGAGATAATTAACAAAACATGGAATAACTAACTCTATGCTATACAAGATAAAATTGCAATTCCTTTGGAACCCGTACTTTTTCGGGCCTTTTTCATATAAATGGCACTTAAAAACAACTAAAAATATACAATGCTAAAGTATATATATATATATATTTATACATTTTTCATCCAGTCTTAAATTCAAGAATAGATGAAAAATACAGGTATTGAAAATAGCCATTTGATTATCGAAATCGGAACACTTCTAGATTTTTTACTTGTAGGTTGTCAATGGATTTTTTTCATACAGTCTAGTTCACGTGTTGAGCAAAGGTAATGCCTTATTAACCTATAATAGTTATTGATTAGGCGACAACGCGTAGGACACGATTCTGTTGGGCGCGGTTTCAATATTGGAATGTCATCGTTAATGACATGGCGTGGCATGGATTGGTAAAATATTTTAGATGACTGAAATTATTTCACGTCTCGTCTTTGTATGTAAACCTACTTGTTGTTTATGTCCGAATGGATTTTTATTAATAGTCTGGTTTTTTTATTGAATTACATGAGCAGGTCCAGAACGTCGCGGAATATGTTTCTTTAATACATCTACTTTTTAAGGTAAAGATTCATCTAACATTTGGTATAACAACTACCACGCTCAAAAAAAGTGGCTATATAATTATAACTTTTCACTTCATACAATATTCTTGAATTAATACCAAAACTAAAACTTAAACTCATTAATTATATCACAAATAGCCAAAGTATTCATCCTCGAGCTAATTGTAAACGTACGTAACGTACAAGTACGATGAAACAATTAGTTTGCCTTCCGATCCGTTCCGATAAACTGTTCTCCAATCGGGTTTTCCAATTTCCTACGAACTCTAGGAAAAACAGTTGCTATTAAAACCTGGATGGTATACAATTATACACCAGAGTATTTAATATATGCGGTGCTAATACTTTAACTGTTTTCTACTGGTAACATATTTTACTCACGTCACAATGATATTCTAGTAAATAGATATGTTATGAGCGAGCGCATTTTGAAGACGCAAATACGTCCTAATTGGGACGTATAGTCTTTAGTCTATATCACGCATGGCGAAGAGCGATACGCTTTGTTGAAACAAAAACAAAATTAAAAGAATGCCATCGTGTGTATTTAGAAAGTGTACCAATTATGATACCAAAGTACAAAAAACAGAAGGGATCTCATACCATATGTTAGTACGCAATACACCTCAATTTACTTAAAAACCTAATATTCTGATATTTGGAGGTTAGAAAAATAAAAAAACATTAGTTGTCTGAATAATGTTTGTTTGTTTGTATACATTCACACGAAATTGACAAACACTAGCTGTCTCTTTTTTTCTTGTTGATTTTATCAAGCCATGAGCCATCCCTTTCGACTTGTAGTGAAATGTCAGAGAATGAAAACTGTGTATCTGTGCTGCCGCTGCTGTGCAGAACAGAAATTAATAAAATGGCGCCCTTGAGCGCTCAACATATCCACAGATTAACTAATAGTACATAGTTCCTCGGGCATATCTAATGCGCATGTCACGCCGTAACGCAAAAAGGCACGAGCAAAATATTAATTCTGCCAAACATATTTAATGAATATTTAAAATAAATTTATTGATCAAAATCTAAGTCTAGGGTAATTAAAAACGCCTTAAATGAAGTATTAGTTTTGTTTTACCTTTTATATGAATGATAATCTTTACTTAACTAATTTTTAAAACTTTTCTCAAATAGTAAAAACTCTATGCGGCGGGCTGATGTTGGAGTTAAAAATGAAAAAAGTACAGTAAAGTTTCAAATTCAAATAATTTATTGTGGATCATAGGTACATAAGATGTTGTATTGGTTACAGGTAGATCTGCTATGTCCCGCTATTAAGGCATACAAAATTCATAACATCAGGCTATTCAAAATACAAATCATCAAATTGTCATGCAATACAAATAAAAATTAAATAAGTAAAATGAAATGTCAAATTATTAATGCTACAAAATAGTACATTCAATTAAATAGTGTCTCTTCAGTTTATGAGTAATAGTTTACAAGTTCATGCATATGCACCCATTGGTTTGCTGTAATAAGCCGGCTATTTCAGTGTCTTGTCACTTAGAAATTCTAATATCGAGTAATAACATTTGCTTATCAATAATTCTTGGAGGTTTTTTTTAAAGGCATTAATATTGCTCACAGTTCTGAGAAACGGCGGCAGATTATTATAAATACGTGGGCCCATACAAAAGATGCTTTGGTGCAAAAGCTTTGTTTTACTGGCAACTGTGTCCAGCATGTCTTTGTGTCTGGTCCTAGTACAAAACTCAAATAAGTTGGGGTTTGATTTAATAAACTTATCAGTTTCATATACGTATACACTAGGGAGAGTTAATATTTTTAAATTAATAAAGTGTGGCCTGCATGAATCCGTTTAGCGTATATTGCACATCGACCTAATAGTATATAATAAAAGTAAAAAGCACTAGTAAAAAAAAGTGACACATTCCGCACAGTTTGGCTGCTTGGAAAACGCTCTTCTCGAGGATATGCATTGTAAAGTATTTTTTTCTTCCCCGGATGTTTGTTTGAAATTCGAAAAACTCAATTTTATTGTCTTCATAATGTACCACAAACAAAAGTTGGTGAAAGAAAGCCGCAACAAAGTTCGTAGCATCAATTTGGTGAGCCTCTAGAATTCTAATTCTCAAGGGAAAAAAACGTTTTAAAAGTTGTTTTTTGCCAAATCACTGCCGAGTGTCTATGGCATTTCGCACCCAGATAAGCTTTTTTTTTATTTTAAGTGTTTTTATCTGTTCTTACTTTGGAAATTGTCTTTACTCGACAAAGGTTTTTGTCTAAAATCTTTTTCCCTCGATTTAGGGTCTTCAACTTGATTTTCAATAAGCTTACAATTGCTTACAGAATTTCATAAATATTGAATTAGTTTATTGATACAATATAGTTATCGGTTTTCTTTGTTTGAAATAAAAATCCTTTCAAACTCAGTTCCTTTTTTTAAAACCCATACTTTGTTTCATTACAATGAAGATTCAAATGCGCCATAAACAAAAAGAAATAAACGGGGAGACATAAAACAGATAAATTCAAATTTTTACGTCCGACATTAGTGGCAACTTGGTTTCAAATCTCGGTCTCATCATTTTCCGATTCGCTTTATGTTTTAGAAATACTAAAGGGGATTTAATTACAAAGAGGCGTTTTAAAAACCAATCTCATGATTACCTAGTAAAGGTTTTAAAGTTAATGTCATAAACAGTTACTGGATAGTGAAACATAAAAAAAATACGTACCCGCACGAAAATCCAGAAAACGTGTAAAAAAAACTTCACAAAAATATTCACAGCACTATAAAACTCACAGACACAACGTCAAAAACAGTAAAAAAAAATAGTCAAAATTTAAATAAGGAACAGTGATGCGTTATTTTTTCAAATTATCGCGGTAAAGCCAAGGCGTTCATGTCGAACAGCCTGTCGCGGTAGGCGTCCTGACGTTGTTAACTCGCGCCGCCCACTGTTTCTCGCGCAGTGCTCGCGCCGTTTTCACACAATACTCGCTTTCAGACGTCGTCGTTTGCAATATGCTTGTGCACTATTATGCATAGCACAACTGTTGCTTTTGCTTGGCATAAAGCGTCAAAAACACTATTCAGGTAGCGTACGCTATGCTACGTTACGCTACTACGTCTATTTTGATGAAAATCAGTTTCGGTTTGAGAGAATGTTGTGACGTGAGAGTGAGATTTAGGTAATGTCGGAAAGTTTCTTTATTAGAGATAAGTTTGTTTTTAGTGATTCACTGTAAATACTGATTACAGAGATAAGATACCTATCTGTGTGTGAATTATTTCATTACATTTAAATGGCATATGTTACAATTTTAAACTTTGTTCGTTTCTTTAAGTACTTACTGAAAAACGACTTACAAAGACTTACAAACTTTTCCAACCAGCTTTTCAATTACCAAATGCCTTTCCAAACACGCCTAAACATGTAGATTATTTTTAACGAAACATAATTGTGGAAACACAGAGCGTGTAGAACTCGCCGTTCACCCCCTTCCTCGCATAGATCTTACAATAATCTGTGTAACCCAATTTTACGAGTAACTACACGTAAATTAGCGACGGAACCCAGGTGTGCCGTCGAAACTTAGTGTTGCCAGCGGTAGCGAAATATTCTTCCTACCTCTGTGTAACTGGCACAAATGAAATAACGTACTTCCTAGAAAATTGTTGGCCCGATATTAAACTTTCAATATCCAATCATTTTGCCAATAAACTGACTGTAATATTCAAAGTTTGGTATCAAGATCAATAGATACAATAATCTGAAGTAGGTAATTAAGAAAGTTATAAGAAGCAATTTAATTTATTAGTTTTGCTTTAATGTCGCACCGTCTTATCTATTGCTAAAGCCAAAACCCTTATTTTACTTATTTAGGTACCTACCTACTTTATATTCTGTATCTACAACTCTCCCAAGAGGCGTTCTTTTTTCAAGAATTTCCCTTTTTTTTCTGCAACCAAACCAGTTTTTCCACAATAGCAACACTAGCCAAGTGATTGATGCTTGCCCGCCAAAAAGAATTACTGGCCAGTTTATGAATCATGGCCGCCATATTTTACATAACAACGCGTTGTTTCAGCCGTCATAGAAATAAAAGATAAAAATAAACACGTTATCAACGCAACTTCTTGTTTATGAGCTTCTCGGGGTATTAATCACGGGCACAGTTGCCAACAGATAGTATGTTTGGACTGGTTTACTATCGACGAAAATATTTGTTCATGTTACTGTGAAAGAGAGATTGAAAGCTTAAGATACGCCATTGAAAGCTTATTTTTAGCAAAATGTTTCCAGTTAAGTAAAGAAAGAAAAGCTTGGTAACATCAAACAGATTTATTTTAAGACTAGTTTCTGCCAGCTGCTGCGCCCGCGTGATAAGTGTTTTTCAGCACACTTGGTCATAAAGTGGCTCTAATTTCACCGCAATTAGGCACATAATGAGACCTATAATCAAACAGTGATTTTTTCATTGCTATTATTCACAAGTGAGTTACAGGGTTTTTTATTTTTATTTTATTGGTTGAGTTGCTTTGTTCTTAAAAAAGTTTTGATACAAAAAAGGTCGTGCTCAATAGTACAAATAAATTAATGTACCTATTGCTTGCTTATTTCATGCAACTTCGTATTTAAATAGATAATTTCAACTTGTACGTGTTTAATAAATAAAACATTTACTCAAATATAACTTTTGTTTTCTCTGTAATAAAGAAAACTTGAAATTCCCCATTTTGTACGTGGCTAAAACGCCATCCGCGAAAAGCCAAAAAAAAATACCTCATTCTTTTAGTAATTTAGTCTATGGCCGCCCGCTATTGTTAAATGCGCGCGCATAGGTAAACTGATTAAATTATTCCGCCATTGCGAAAAATTTTTCACAACTCATTTTCACTGTTGAAAATGTTTTTTCAGTATTGTTTTCTTCACAAGTGTGTTGAAAAACGTCGTATGATACACGTGTGTATTGATGATTACACACTTGTACCATAATGTACTATTCTTATTCCAAGGGAACATTATACTGCTATGAAAAGCCTATATGCTATTCCAGACTTATAGTCTATGGCTGTAACAAATTTCATCCAGATCCGTTCAGCCGTTCTAGCGTGATTGAGTAACAAACATACATCCACACACACATCTATCCAAACTTTCATATTTATAATTTTAGCAGTGGCGTCTCATCCCATACAAAGAAACTGTCCCGACGTGTTGTACTGATTATTCTGATTTATCTACCGATATCGATTGATTGTTAGATGGTGATCTATATATCGCTGAGGAACAGAACCGAACGCGATCGATTTACAAAAAATAATCGGTATAATCAGATGAAAAACGCTAGTTACGTTGCACGATTTCTTTGTATGGGATGAGGCATCTGTATGCTAGTATTATATTATCTGTGATATTAGTAAGATTTACCCATTGGAATTTCGTGGTTTGCTGTAACTCGAGTAAGTTGTCCTCTGCTCCCAAAGAGATCCCGAACAGGGTCCTGTCAAACTCCACGTGTACCTTGCTAGAGCTAGCGTTGCTGACTGTACTCTGCATCTAGGTCCGATTCCGCTAACTAAAAGGTTGAAGATACATTTCTGCCGTAAAATCAGTTATTTAAGAGTTAGTTAGTTAGTTACTTGCTATGTCTGTGAAATTAATATTTAAAAAAAAATAAGCTACCGGAACATCTTAAAAACGCCTAGTAGTCAAGCTTTTACAACAACACACGCACTCAACGTAGGCGAAAAACTCAGCAACTAGACGAAAAATAAACAGCAAGTATTGTTTTAATGAAGCAAAGTCGCTGAGCTAGATTCACTTCTCACTCTTCTTTAATTATCAAATCGCCACAAAAAATAACTCCAGCATAAAAGACATCGTAAAGATTAAGGCGCCGATTCCCTTGAGTAGCTGATTTTAAAATGAGAATCACGTCTAAATGGCTAGTAGTAATTCTTTGAAAAAAATATATGTTATATTAGACTATTTTCTTAATAATTTGATCTAAGCAAATTTTGAGTTTTATTTGTATAACATAGTGTAATTAATTTGTAAAGTTATGTCTAAAACGGACAAAAACACGACAATCACACCAAAACGGCTGGGCGTATTTTAATGAAATCAACACCATCTCAAAGATAATTTAATTACCTAAATTTTACTTTTTTTTTAAAGTCATAGAATAATAAGGAAAATACAAAAACTACTAATTTTTGGGTCGCGCGGGTGTGAAACGAGTACGCGTTTTGTTCCCTCAAGGTCGTTGGCGTTAGTCGTCGTCTTAAAAGATCACAGTGTTTATTTAAGAAAGTGTTTCATAGTTTCAGCTGGTAGATTCCCGCGCAAATTGTGAGAGCAAACTGAAGAAATGGGTCACCGAAGTACTAGAAATGGACCTACAATTTGGGATATGTTGTGTGCAATCTTTGAGTTCCGAATTTGGTTGCAAGATCAAGTTCTGAACTGGCGATTGGAACTTTGTTTACTTCGGAATTGAAATTGTTTCAATTACATGGTTGAAGTGCCCAGTGAGATGTACATGTGAAACAAGTAACTACTACTTGATTACGAGAACACTATCCAGCACGATTTTTACCCAGAAATAGTCACCCTATCCGATTTTAATTAACCTGGAAATTTAAACAAATACCACAGCACTATTTTTAAATGCTCGTAATAAAGATACATCAGCTTGCCGAAGGTTTGCTTGTACGCGTTCTTCATTCAAGCAATACAAGAAACACAACATTATAATGTCTCGCGCACACGACTTCTCCCGAAGATATGCGACCGCGTAGCGAGTTCACATCACCACCTTCGGTATGTATGACCAAATTGTGGTGTCACGGCGTGCGCGGTCTGTTTATCTGTATGTTTGTTGTTTTGTGTTGTGTCTGTGCCGAATGATTATATTCTATGTCTTTATTTAAACTTCATGTACAATGGTGATGCTGGATGCATAGGCGGACTTAAGGTTACACTAGTCGAAAATTCTTCCATACAAACGTAGTCTAGGGATTATTCCACTGTTTGACAATGTACGTTCAAAATAAAAAGTGATATCAATTTGTCTCATCATTATCTAGCCCTGTATGGAAACAAAAAAGTAAAAAAAGTAAATATTTGAAAGTTATGAGTGTCGAAAGTTTCACATTTCGACACTAATTTTAACGCATTTTTGGGCGCGAATAAATACCATAAGAAGACAAAAAATAGCAAAACGGCCACCATACAGGGTTAGATTAGTAGTTCCACAATGCATATAATTTTATTTTTAACAGATAGATTTAGTAGTTTTTTCATGATATCTAGACTGCCAAAGATCTGTTTATACAATTTCGCGCGCTCGGCTTCGTACTAAATCATTATCCATTTCGCTACAAATTTGCAAAAGTGTGTATTCGTACGCGAACTAGCTTCCTACTGCTCATCAAAGCATCTGTCTCTTCCGCACGTGTTATCGGTTGATATAACATGCATTTTAGCCCCGCGCACAAAATAGTTCGTGCCAGTGACTAGAAGGCATTCTCTGGCAGTCAACCTTTGGGTTAAAAAGGACACAACACAAAATAAGTACAAAATAAAAAATAAGAACAATAATTTAATTCGAATATTCATAAACTAACTAACTAATAAAATACATAAATTATTTCTAAAACAGACTTTTAAATATTCTTGTAAAAAATACCTATAATAACTATGACGAAGACTGAGCTATGAATTAGACGACAAATAATATTTTCGAATTCTACGCTTTAATTAAAATTTTCCATAGCAGCATTTTCAATCGTTAGACAAATAACAAAACTAAGGAAGCTTTCACCAATTCAGTTTATCGAAAACTGTCTTCACAGTCTAAAGAGTTCAATGCCATTAAGTCTATAACGCGCGTATTCCAATAATTTCATTTCCACGTCAAAAAAGTATGTCTACTTGTCAGAGTGCTGACGGTAGGAATTTGTTATCATCAAATATTTATGTCTATGAAAATGAAAGTAAGGATTATTAGGAGCAGTGGAGGAATAAATATTGAACAGAGTTAGGTATGTATAAACAATCGCGGATAAGTTTGAAACACAGTTACTGCGGCCCTGGCACAAGCAACTGAAGGAACAGGGATGAGTTTTAGTCAGTAAAAGCCTGACACGCCCTTCCGTTCGACCCAGAGCGGGCGAAGTCATTGGATGATTTCCCACACTCAAAAAAAAAGAAACAAAAAAGGGGTTAATATGAAAGACGAGCTTGAATTAGAGGCAGTTTCACAAGCATAAGATGACAGAAAAGAGGTTCTACTACCTACGAGAGATAAGTTTGTATTTACCAAATAAAAATGGCCTCTTTCCTTAATAATTAATACACGCAACAGTCAAAACAACCTCTTTTTTACGGATAGTAGAATGTTTAACTTAAACTTTCTTTACATATATTTTTCAAGACTTATTGACACTGATTCTTGAGATGAGATTGTGACTAGATTTTGATTGAACGCTATTAATTACGGCAATAGTGAAATTCATATAACTCTGTTTGTCAATATTCACTTTGGATCTGTCAAAATGTTTCCAGCTTTCAGTCAGTATTATACGGCGGGCACGTCGCGGTACTGTCATGGCGGATTTTGCCGTCACGCATCACCAAAACAGCAATATCCAGATGTCAACAGGTCTTTACTGCATGAATTTTGGTGCTCGAATTTCCGTGAATCCTGCGAGTAAATCTTGGGGTTTTAATGCCTTAGCCACGGCACGGCACGGGCCACGGGCACCCAACGCGAAGAAAGAAAATTTGATTCAAATAAATTGCACTAGATGGCGTGATAACCTTCGATACGTTATTGAGTTTTGTGAAATATCAAGATTTTTTTAGAGACTATCATAAAAAAAGTCTTTGTCTAATTAGCTCTCCTAAGCACAAAATTAAGGAAAATTGGGCTCTTAATTCACATTTCAAAGATTATTTGAATGGATCATTTAAAATTGATTACAATAGATGGCGCGTTTTTAAATTTCTGAGGCATCCACTCGCTTTTTTTTATTTGTTGGGGTGGGTTGTAACACATTTTAGTACAATGAAACCGTAAAAACTCGAAAAAATTATATAAAACAAATCGTCGCTGTATTAAAAAAAAATCACTAACCGAGTAAACCCTTTTACTTGCAAGTAGCTGCTAACATCATCTATAACCGTGGAAAGGAACCGAACGCGAGCGATGTTTAAAAAAAAAAACAGTTTAATCAGACGAAAAACGCTAGTTACGTCGGTAGCGTCTTTGTATGGGATGAGGCATCTGTATGCTAGTATTACATTATCTGTGGCTTTGCTTAGCTTAGCTTGTTCCCCAGGACAGGAGGACCCATTAAAATTAATGATATTTTTATACGAGGTGCTAGGCCTAGGGTTGCAGTTGCTGGGCGTGACCCTTTGTGCCTATTGGCCTTGTTTGTTCGTTCTCTTGCTTGATATGGAGGGAAGTGGACATTTGTATTTTGTTTCTACTCCTCCGTTGTTCTTTTCTGATTAATTTCGCTGCGGGATCCAAGACAGCTAAATTCATTCTACGGGGCTTGGTCGAGATTCATTACCTCAGCGCTTTTCTGGTGGTCGCCACTGTTGATTCTAGCTTTCAGGAGTTACAGTGGTTTGTGAATATCATATATATATATATATATATATAATTGGCGATGGGATTGTTAAAAACTAAAAAAATTAAAACCTTGATGAAAGTGATGCATTTGATATGAATGTCATCCCTGATTCCCAATCGTAGAGCTACAAACAAAAAAATATTTATTTCTTTACTTAAACTTCATGTACAATGGTGATATATAGGCGGACTTAATGCAGAAAGGCATTCTCTACCAGTCAAAATTTTATTGACTTTTGAAAGTTGCATTTTACTAAATAAATTCCTCATTACAGATATTATAATATATAAGCTTAGTTAAATCACAGCTATTGATACCACAATTCAAGTTTATCGCAACAGATCAATGCCCAGTTCCCACGCAGATTCCTATTTAAATCTAAGAGCTGCTCACAAATTGTAAGAACCAATTAAGTTAAATGGAACATTCTAGTAGTCGCAAATGCCGCGATTTTCTATGGAAAAGTTTCAACCAGACACATTGCGACTAGAACATTCCAGCAGTCTTGATTTATAAGTGATACCAACACCAACATTACCACAGCCCACGGTTTACCTTGAATTCTAAAATTAATCAAAAGTTAAATTAATCGAGTTGACGTCATTTAGTTGCCCTTTGAGGGCGTTCACAAATATAAAGGGATGTTTGATTTAACTGCTAAGGATGGTATTGGGGGGTTCTCCCAGTACCTATATTTAGCAAGCGATTTTTTGTTTTACATATCTATTTAAGAATAAGAATCATCATCTTCCTGCCCTTGTCCCATCACTTGGGGTCGGCGCAACACGTTTTCTTCTTCCATACCGTCCTGTCCCCCGTCACGCTATCACTGACTCCCTTTTCTTTCATATCACTCCTCACACAGTCCATCCATCTTTTCTTTGGCCGTCCCCTCCCTCTCCATCCATCCACATTTATATTCATAACTCTTTTAGTAACATGCGTTTCATCCCTCCTGAATAAGAATAATTTATTAAAAAGTAAGTACATTCACAAAAATAAACATTAGTTGCAGTGGTTTTATTTCTAAAAACAATGGTATAAATTGGGGCGCACGGTTGGCACAATGGTTGAACGATTGACTGCTGCGCTGCGTGTCGCGGGTTCGATGCCCGCACGGAACTAATATTTGTATGATCTACAGATAGTTGTTCCGGCTCTGGGTGTTTGTGTATGTGAATTTATATGTTTGTAAACGCACCCATGATACAGGAAGAAATTCCTAGTGTGGGGCAATGTTATTAATTTCTATTTTTGGTAGGGACCTGCCCGATTTTGGTTATTGTCTGACCTTTATTTACAGAAAACTTCTTTCTCGGTAGGTATCTCAGTACTTGTTGATCTACACAACAACATCATCATCTGCCTAGCCTTTTCCCAACTATATTGGGGTCGGCTTCCAGTCTTACCGGATTCAGCTAAGTTCCAGTGTTTTACATGGAGTGACTGCCTATCTGACCTCCACAACCCAGTAACTGGGTAACCCGGTACCCCTTGGCAAGACTGGTGTCAGATCTCAAGCTTCTGACTACCCGTAGCGACTGTCAAAGATCTTTAAATAACAGCCGGGACCAACGGCTTAACGTGCTTTCCGAGGCACGGAGGAAACTCGGTATGTTGAAATTGTCACCCATCCACGGACCGACCTCTTCAAGCGTTGCTTAACCTTGATGATCGACCCGAGCGGCTGTTATTATTTAGCCACGAGCTCCTCTACACAACAACAATTGTGGTAATTTTCACACACACTCTGTATCACATAGACTTCAGTCATTTATCACATTATCATTTGACTGAACATACAAGTGTAGGACTTTTGTCTTCTTCTGTATGATTGATACCTTGGTGAAAAATAATAGAGGAAGTTGGTACCTTCCTGTTGAAATGTTTTGGTACAGTCCTATCTTTCAAATCCTTTTAATACAGAAGCAACTCCCTATTCCAAAGCTGTTCGTGACACTCAATTAAAATACTTCTTGTATTGGATGACTAAAATCAATGATTTTTCTTGTAAAATTAACAATTAACCTGTTGTATGACGTAATTACCGAAACAATTAAAAAGCCATTGTCTTGCGTGGATCCTCATTTTAGGCACTCTATCGGTTATAAGTTCGTGGACCAAGACTGTAGTTAAACCACGTTTAGTAATAACTCGTTGTAAGTTTTCAGTGATGCACTTGCAGAATATTGTTTTAATCTAAGCAACCCCTATAAAGTTTAATAGGTAACCCAACCCTGCAACTTCTCAGCGTTCACCTCTTGCTTTCTTTTCATAAAAAATTCTAGAATATGAACTTGTTTTTATTTTTGTCTGCACCACTGGCGGACGGCACGATCACGATTTGAATTAAAAATTTATTCAGAAAATGACACGGTGCATTCAAGGGTTCCTTACCTTTCTTATTTTATTTTCTTCAATACAAAAAATTTCTGAAGCTTAAGTATTTTTACGAAAGAAGCATATTAAAAAGAAACAACCGGCCAAGTGCGTGTCGGACTTCGCACAGAGGGTTCCAAACCTTGACCGCAAAATCAAGTTGGTTGTAATCGGAAAAAATAAGGGAATTTCAAAGTAATAATCCGATTTATCAATATATTGATATTTGTTAGTAAATATAAGTAATAATAAACATTATAACCAAATTTGAAGTTCATAGGTCAATGAGAAATTAAAAAAAAAAATATCGCAACAAAATTTTGTAATAATTGCTGACCGTGGTGGTTTCTCATTCCTTGGTTTTCCAATATTTTTAAAACAAAAAATATAGTTTTTATCTATTCAACGAGCTCTAAACAACGATATCCCAGTCGATGGGATAGGTATATTTTTTTCGCGTGTCATTTATCGGTATGGGAGTCTTAGCCTGTTAAAAAAAAAATAGTTTTTGACAGTTTGTGTGTCTACGTCAACACGATGCTTATACTGTGAATATTTAAAGACTGTATCTCCAACCATTTGGCTGTAAAACCTGTGTGACAGACGATTGACAGACGAACAGACGGACGGACACGTGAGTGTATAAGCTACCTTTGGACCCTTCTAGTATGGAACCCTAAAAAGAGCTTTACCAAAATCATAGTCCCGCAAAATATTAAAATATAAATTAATTAAAAACAAAACTGTAAACTCTTCTTCTTTTACGAGTCGATGTCACGAGAATAATTCAGATTTTTTCAGCGCACAACTTTGCCAGTTACACAGCATCGTAGTGCAGGTCACTTTGGCTGCATATTTTGAGGTAAAAAAGACAAGACATTACGTGGACCATAGTTTGAGACTCGGCTCCGAATTCACAGGCTGCTTATGTTCTGTCAAGGAAACTATAAACTCAAGTATGAAAAGAAGATTTCAACTTTTCCTACCAAGATAAAATTCGGCAAACCGAACAAAGTATTTTCACGAATTCGCTTGTAAATGCGGAATAACGCACGAGTTTCGAGTTTTTTTTTGAGTCCCAATGATAAACTTTTTATTCAGAAAAGTTTTGTTTGAAAATTCTCTGTACGTGACAACGTGATTGGTGGCCTGTTTACAGGCTTTTTTTCCTCACAATGGTAGCACGTGTTTTGGTGATCATTATTGATACTTTAGCTATTTTTTGAATACCTAACGAAAGGAACTTTAAATAGCCCTACAAAATTCAATGGACATGGCGTCCTACCATTTTTATATGTTTAATTTTTGTATTTCATCTATTGGCCTTAGTTGCCTGATAATAAAGAATTATTATTATCATTTTATTATTATACTAGCTGTCCCACGCGGCTTCGCACCCGTCATCTGGCTCCCTATCTACCCTTAACTTTAACCGCTTACACAGCGCAGGCAACGTAAGCTCTCAAAAAGGTATAATTTGTCCCGTTTTTGCAACACTTTTCATTTATGCTCCGCTCCTATTGGTCGTAGCGTGATGTTACATAGCCTATAACATTCCTCGATAAATGGACTATCCAACACAAAAATATTTTTTCAATTCCAACCAGTAGTTCCTGAGATTAGCGCGTACAAACAAACAAACAAACTCGTCAGCTTCATAATATTATATTATATTATATTATATATATAGTATAGATTATAATGTAAATAAGCTTTATATATTATTCAAGCTTCTATAAACTTTACAACATTATAACCACAGGCTTTTCCGATGGGGGTAGACAGAAACTTCCAAACCCAATCTGTTTCACAAGATTTATCCAATCATTATAATTTACATTACAAATCAATTTAACAACTCCCCTTAAAATAATTTATTCAGAACACTAATAAACATCTTACGGACCCCTAAAACAGCAATATCCGTGTTTTTATTGCCATTTGATGATCTTGTTTAATTTTATTTTTGTTCTTAGAATAAATCTTGCTATTTCGCCCACGTCTTTCTCCTGTCGACCGTCTACCATAGACGTATTTTATAAAGTTATAGGTTCCCAATCTGTGGTCCACAAGTGATAAAATTGATGCATACAAATTTTAATGTTCTATGCGATTTTCCAAAAAGGAGGAGGTTCTCAATTCCGAAGTTTTTTTTTGTATTTTCACAAAAATAATCTGCCAAATATACATAAAATTAATTTGCAAATCCGTATATACATATTATGAAAATATGTATAAACGGATTTGCAAAATTATTTTATTTCGAAAAAAGTTCATTCCGAAATGTTCCCATTTAAATTAGGTATAGATCTGATGAAGAACTTCGGAGACATACAACAGAACTCTTCAATAAATGACGGAAAATCTCTCGCGAGTGCTGAAATCGCGTGTCTGTTTATTATTTACACCATTTCATAACATACCATCACGCCAGTATGCTCTAAACGGGTACGCAGATGTGTACAGTTCACCCTGGTACACTCTCAGTCCACTAGGTATGTACAAGTTACATGTTGTTATTTGGGTAATCTATTCTGGCATCAATGTGGGCTTTATGGGTAGGTAGAAGTTGTCCATTATGTGCCACTAAAAAGTGAAAATTCAAAAAACTTTTTACAAAAAATACAACCGACGTCCAAATAAAAACACTACAAAGTGAAAAACAACTTCTATTTCGGAAGACGGTGTCAAAAAACGAAGAAACGAAAACATGAACACCGATTTCCGAAATTAATAGTTATTTATGCTACAAGAGTGGATAAATCGACACGAGTCGGAAATCATCTCACGCACGTGTATCACACAACATTTTACTATGCATTGTGCGAGGAAATAAAAAGATATATCTGAACCAAGCAAGAAATTAAGACGACGACTAACGCCAACGACCTTGAAGGAACAAAACGCGCACTCGTTTCACACCCGCGCGACCCAAAATTTAGTAGTTTTTTGTATTTTCCTTATTATTCTATGACTTTAAAAAAAAAACCTCAAATCAAAATGTAGATAATTAAATTATCTTTGATATGGTGTTAATTTCATTAAAATACGCCCAGCGGTTTTGGTGTGATTGTCGTATTTTTATCCGTTTTAGACATAACTTTACAAATTAATTACACTATTTTAGACAAATAAAACTCAAAATTCGCTTAGATCAAATTATTAAGAAAATAGTCTAATATAACATATATTTTTTTCAAAGAATTACGACTAGCCGTTTAGACGTGATTCTCATTTTAAAATCAGCTACTCAAGGGTATCTGAATTAATTAAAATGGCGCTTATTCAAGGGCGCTCAGCATAGCCACAGATTAACTAATAGTTCATAGTTCCTCGGGCATATCTACTGCGCATGTGCAAATAGCTGTCACGTCGTAACCCAAAAAGGCACGAGCAAAATATTCATTCTGCCAACATATTTAATGAATATTTAAAATTAATTTATTGATCAAAATCTAAATCTAGAGTAATTAAAAACGCCTTAAATGAAGTATTAGTTTTGTTTTACCTTTCATATGAATGAAAATCTGTACTTAACAAATTTTTAAAACTTTTCTCTAATAATAAAAACTCTATGCAGCGGGCTGACGTTGGAGTTAAAAATTAAAAAGTACAGGAAAGTAAAAAGCACAAGTAAAAAAAAGTGACACTTTCCGCACAGTTTGGCTGCTTGGAAAACGCTCTTTTCGAGGACATGCATTGTAAAGTTATTTTTCACTTTAAAGTGTTTTTATTTGGAAGTCGGTTGTATTTTTTTTATGACTTTTTTTCGAGTTGGTGATGGTTTTAACCCTTAGATAGTTGTGGCCCAGCAGTATCAGTAGCGTTCATCAAGTTCTCAAAATTGCAGGAGTATGGGCACTCTAACAATTGGATCATGCTCCGATACTGTTGACTTTAACGAATAGATGCGAAAAGTTTTGACTTTAGTTTTTTTTTTTACTTTTCCTTTCTTCTATACTGGGGGGTGACCATAAGCTCTTAGAACGGTATCAATTTGAGATCGAGTAAGTGACAGATGTATACACGTCAGATACATCTGTCCCTTAATCGATCTCAAATTGATACCACTCTAAGAGCTTATGGTCATCCCCCTGATCTCTAGTAACAACAAAAAAAAAACAAACAGTCGCAGGATAAAAAGATTGGGAGCCACTGGTACAAAGGAAGCTGTATCGTATCGATCGTACCCTTAATTAGCGGTGTTGGGTTACCTAGTGCATGGGCTACGCTAATTAAGACTTGGTACACACCTACCCCAGTTCCACGTTTGTCGAGTCATTACTCCAGTTACTCGATGCATTATACATGGTATGGTAGGTACAAATATGTATGAAGGTGAAGGGGAATATTTCGTCGGGTATAGAAAAAAACAAAAAACAGAAAAAAACTATGGTTGAGACACCTAATGTGTCTCAAATTTGTGACAATGTTGTGATAATGGTACTGATAATGATTTAATATTTATATAATAATTTTTAGATTTTTTTTTTATTTTTAATTTTGAGTATTGATATTTTTAAGATGTATTTAATTCATTTTATGTATGACTGACTGCTTGATTAATGTTTGATTTCTTTATTTTTTTTCTACTTTTTATTACTATTAGTTCCTATAAAATTAAAATTGTAATTTCACATTAGGACAATATAAAATGGGGTGGGCGCTGACTCCTGTCATACAGGTCCGCCTAGTTTGGGAGTCAGAGGCTTCAATAACTGCTGTAAAAAATTATGTCAATAAAGATTATTTTTATTTATTTGTATTGTATAAATATTTTTGTGACTTGATTTGCCGATGTCCACGTTCCACGAGTCCATGACCGAAACGGCTATTTCACCAGAAGTGGGATGATACAGGCATAGAGTTACCAGTATCTTACTGACAATATCTAGCAAAAATAAGGCGTGATTGGCCGCTAAAATTAATACATCATATAGAAAACAAGTGCGAGTCGGACTCGCGCACGAAGCGTTCCGTACCCAGGGTGGCGTCAAATACGTAGGTTTTTTTTTTTTTTTTAATGAAAACGTTGCCCCACACTAGGAATTTCTCCTGTATCGTGGGTGCGTTTACAAACATATAATTTCACATACACAAACACCCAGAGCCGGAACAACTATTTGTAGATCATACAAATAATTGTTCCGTGCGGGAATCGAACCCGCGACACGCAGCGCAGCAGTCAATCGCTCAACCACTGCGCCAACCGTGCGCCGACACCGACACCGATGTATGGGGACACCCTTTAATTTTCAACTTTTTTTGGAATTTTTCCTTTATTACTGTAAGACCTTACTTTTTGCCAAATTTCGTGATTCTAGGCCAACGGGAACTACCATATAGGTTTTCGACCCAAAATCTATAGGGTACTTCCGGTTGACCTAGAATCGCCATTTTGGTTAAAAGCAAGGTCTTTACAGCACAAGTAAAGAGAAAATTCCGTAAAATAAAAAATATTGAATATTAAGAAAAATTTTGGAGCAGTGGTGGCCCAGTGGTATCGGCCGCGACTTACAAGTTGTAGGTCGTAGGTTCGAGCCCAGGCAGGCGCTTTACTTTGTGTAAATTATTTCATCACCACTGCTCTCAAAACGGTGAAGGAAAACATCGTGAGGAAACCGGCACGTCCTAGAACCAAAAATTCGAAGACATGTGACATCCAGCAACCCGCACTGGGCCCGCGTGGTGGTTTACGGCCCATTCCCTCTCACAGAGAGGAGGCCTGTGTCCCAGCAGTGGGAACATTAATAGGCTGATGATGTGATGTGATGTGATTAAGATAAATTTTGGTACTTACAAGTTTTCACGAAAATAAAAATTTGCCAATAACTTTTTATTGTGTTGACTCAGGACCTTGATTTTTATACAACTAATAGAGACAATAGACTTCAGTATCTAGTATAAATTTCAACTTGCTAAGTCCACCCGTTCCTGAGAAAATCGGTGGTGACACGCGGACAGACAGACGGACAAGAGAGTGATCTTATGGGTTCCTTTTTAGGGTTCCGTACCCAAAGGGTAAAAACAGGACTCTATTACTAAGACTCCACGAGCCGTCTGTCTGTCTGTCCGTCTGTCACCAGGCTGTATCTCATGAACCGTGATAACTAGACAGTTGCAATTTTCACAGATGATGTATTTCTGTTGCCGCTATAATAACAAATACTAAAAACAGAATAAAATAAATATTTAAGTGCCCATACAACAAACGTGATTTTTTTGCCGTTTTTTGCGATAATGGTACGGAACGCTTCGTGCGCTAGTCCGACTCGCACTTGGCCAGTTTTTTTACCTTTTGAGGTACGGAACCCTAAATAACTAAATAATGGCTTAGACGAGAACGTATTACATAACTTTATTATCAACTTAACGGAAGCTTGCTTGCAAACACTATTATTTTATCTATTTTCCTTCGCTAAAATGAAGTGTAAACTGCTTTTCTCGTCGCTTCATACATTGTTTCCTATGATTAATATCGCTGCAGGCTCACAAAACAGTTAAGGCTTGTCTAGGACACGCTGAGCCTTTTTGTTAGGCAAAATTAATCTTTTTAGGGTTCCGTACCTCGAAAGAAAAAGGGAAACCTTAAAGGATCACTTTGTTGTCCGTCCGTCTGTCTGTCTGTCTGTCAAGACTCTTTTTCACAGGAACTCGTGGACCTCCACGCTGAAATCAAGCTGAAATTGATCAAGCTGAAATTTATATCAAATATTCAGGTCTACTGTCCCTTAAAGCTGTGAACTTCTAAGAAAAATCAAACTTCTAAGCCAACGGAATCAAAAGATACAGCCGTTTATGCCGCACGACACTCGCAAGGGAATCAAAACCTACACGGTACTTGCCGTGAACTCAGAATCTTGAAATTTAGTACGAAGCAACGTCTTGTAGCACAGATAAAAGAATAATTGCGAAAACCGTAAATTTTTTGTTACATCATAATATAATAAAAATATTTTTAATAATTTTATACTTACTACCCCTTTCCTCATGAACGCGTAGAGGTATTAAATTGAAATTAATATCAAATACTCAAGTCTATAATACCTTTAAGCTGAGGTTTGTACGGAACCCTTAGTGCGCGAGTCCGACTCTTACTTGACCGGTTTTTTAATAGAGTCATGACCCCTATGTCTGCAAAGATGATGTGTGAAACCTTCAAGTGTAGAGGTTATTAAAAAAATCTACGACTAACTTAAGGCCGTACCCTGACCAAAAAATCAGCATGAGATATGAGCATTCCTATTGGCCTAGCGGCACTGGTGGCGCATGAATTGTGGTAGTGAATACGCCCAAATTTTAGAATAAAATCTTTATAAAATCGAATATTGGTCATTTGAAAAAAAAAAAACTTACAAAATGTTCGTTATTAAATTGTCTATCCATTAGTGTTAGTTCAAAAAATAATTAATGAACACTTTACGAGGAGATGCATGCTATCAATAATAACTCATTTTTATGTTGTTGTTGGAAGGAGATTAGTGATACTTACACCTCTTTAAAAAAAAAAGTGTACTACAATTTTTTAATCAACATTATGTAGAAATTTAATGTATTTTTATTAATTGATATTTCTTTTTAAATAAAGAGTAGATAGCTCTTAAAAACTGCACAAAACGACTAGCGCGGCGTTTTGCTCGGGGAGGCGCCTTAATATGAGGTTTTGACAAAACAATCAAAAGGCATTCGTCAGATTTAAATCGATATATGTATCTCGTGGTGGTCCAGTGGCTAAGACTTGAGGTGATTGAGGTCGTGGTTTCAAATCCGTGCAAATACCAATGTGACTTTTTCAAATTCATATGTCATCATCATTTCAGCCGAAAGACTATAGGCCTATATCCACTCCTGGACATAGATATTGCATTTTATGCTCTTAAGGGATACGCAGATCTCTCATTTCACCGGTTATGTTCAAGTTTCATGATATTCGGGTAATCTATTCTGGCGTTATTTGCCTATTAAGTAGGTACAACCAAAAAGTCAAAAATTAAAAACCGTTTTTACAAAAATATACTAGGTACCGACTTCCAAATAAAAAAACTACAAAGTGAAAAATAACTTTATTTTTGGATGTCGGTGTCCATAACGCAAAAAAAATGTAACCTTCGAAAGACTTTAGCTAATAATATGTATCTATTTCGAACTATCGTAAATGTTACCAAGAAATGTCACATTTATTTGCTTTTCCATATTTTCAAAGAAATACCTTATTGATTCCAACAAATCGTGCAGAAAGCACATCAAATAATATGGCAGCCTCCTTTGAGCTCAGAACTGTACTCTGTAGAAAAGTACTCTCAATCAACTAGAAACTCAATAAACAACTGAGCAATAAAAGAACAAATAATTTCTATTTGATTGAGCAATTAAATGGTCCGATAGAAATACAGCAACCTGCCGATGCCGTACCGGATATAAAAACGAACAAAAATAAAATGCATTCCGAGAACGCACTGCAAAAATAAATAGACCTGCTTCGCACTCAGACAACGTTCATGTGAGAAGATATTAAAAACTTATTGATACGTGCACTGTTTTATAAAGTGTGGATGATATGAAATCTATTGATAGAGTACGTAAGTAGAAAACATACTTGCTTCTCAACTGAAACTGTTGGAAAATTGGAATTTACAGCCGCGTCGAGCTAAAATTTACCGAGATGAAAAATGAAATATTTTCATGATATTTTATAGGTGGTAAAAATTTTTGAATCTAAAAATGAAGAAAATGCAGACACAAGAGTGAGGAAAAAGCGTTGTTCACAACAATGTAATTGCAATTAGTATTTGAAAATTGAACCATCAGACACGATACAGTACTTCCATATGTATTGAGTAGCACTATAGTTGGACTTCAATTACCTAACCACACAATATGTTACCTACTGGTACCTATATGTATATACCTAAGTCATGAAATTTCATGTTTATCGATAGCAAGCAGCAGGGTACCACCAGATATAAATAGTCTCTGCTGGTTACCTATGGTGTATGGTCACCTACAGGCCCTGATTTAGAGATCTGAACCCCTAGGCTAACCTTAAATAAGCGCCCCCTCAGCCTGTCCAGTCTGTGCTTACCACACAACGACATCTCGAGTATCACCAACACCAAGCAACAAGATTACACAAATGTTCAAAACTTCAAACAAACCAATATATTTTCTGATACTTATACATCAGAAGATGATATGGCTAAAATAGCTGGAAAAACCTGGACTAGACTGGCGCGGGAGAGAGAAGATTGGAAGGGGTTGGAGGAGGCCTTTGCCAAAGGGCACACAGAATAAAATAAAACTATACATAGGAACAAATAAATATATAAAACAAATTATGTAAACGTCTGAAAGAGGCTATAAATAAATAAAATAAATAAATACATCAGTAAACATGGTAGAAAAGGTCCGTGAAAAAGGACAAACAGTCCTCCAAAAAGTTGGCCAAACATATTTGTTTGAATGATTATAGTCGCCATTGTTGGGATCTCTTGTACTTTGTTTCTGTTTATGAAAGGGCAAAAAACTTTGTCGAAAACTCCTGAACTAATGTTTCAGAACTTTGTTGTTATGATGACTGAAATAACTCTTCTGTGTACCTCTTTTAGTTTGATTGGTATAATGTTGGTAAGTGATTAACAATAACAATATTACGAGTATTAATAATCAGCTGTAGTGGAGTGGTAATAGGAAATGGATTGGCCACACGCTGTGAAGGAATCCCGATCACATAAGCAAGTAAGCGTTGGATTGGTTTCCCCAAGGGAAAAGAAAGCGTGGCCGTCCTCGTCAAATCTGGCGTCGTATCGTGTTGGTAGAAGCGACGAGCTTCGGAATAACATGGAACAGGTGAAGCGTGCAGCTAAAGACCGTTCGCGATGTAGGACAACTTTGGACGGCCTCTGCCACATCTGGGGGACATAGAACATTTAGCAGTGGATTTGTAGCTAAGTTCTGTGCCGACTTAACAATGGAATGCCATCGACACGCTAAAAAATAGAAGTAGTAGTGGGGATCTTCATTTTTAGTAAGAAACTTGTCCTGAAAAGTTTGCTAGCCCAATAAGAGTTGCCCTGCCTCTTTAGGGTGGCCCCTTTGAATTAAAGGCACATGAGGGATTCAAGCATTTAGTCTAGGAACTTCTGTACCTCTGCTAAAGCAGTTTCTATCTACAGACAATAATAATAATATCCTAGGCCGATTTTCGATCACGGCAGTCAATCTCAGCGGAGATAGCCATCGATGCGGGTGTAATTGTAGTGCACAAGCGCAAACAAAGGTGAAATCTATGGTCCCTTACCCTCATAGTGCGATCGACGGGACGGCAATACAACACGATCCGCAGGCTTATTACGTACGAAATAGCAATCAGCAAAATACCTGCTGCCTAAAGCTGCTTTGCTTAAGGTCGGAATTACCTACCGTGTAGGTATGCTAGGTCCTACACAATCGTTTGGTAAAGGCTCGCTATTCAATAGTGAATTCAGAATAGCAAAGGGTTTGACCCTATCAATCGCCCATTCATCTCGCATATCGATTCCAAGGTCAAAACCCTTTGTCTTGCCGAGGCTCATCTCTGACATAGGACCAAAAAATACGAACCCGCCCTTGCGAGCGTGACGAAAGACAATATATAGGTACTAATACCAACTTATGACCAGACTCACCGGTCGAGTATTATGTATTCTTCTTTTTTATTGAAACCTCTTTATATACTTTGGGTCCAGTAAATGGCCACGTTAATCGCAACGTTAGTAGCATTCATTAGAACCTCTATAGTATCATATTATTATGATGTAATAAGATAATTAAATTCAGAGCGGAATCGTGAGCGTGCCGATCCCGCTCGGAGAAGAAGACGTCGGGGAGGCAACCGCCTCGATGACTAAAACGCCAAAACTTCGCCTGAACAACCGGCGGAACTTCGGGGTTGCGGGTGGAGATTGGGGTCTCTGTCCGCCCTAAGTGACCCCAGGAAAGACGGTGGCACAATGATCATGTGCTGCCGTGCACACCGAGGCTCAGGGGTGGTGCTTTTTCAGTCTCCCCAGGGATGTGCCCTGACAGGCATTGCATAGAGGGGGCTCCGGGTTGATGTTTGGAGAAGTCACGGGGCCTCTTCTACGTGCTGATGGTGATCACCGGGGTGGTTTTAGTGAGGTCAAAATCCCACACTCCCTGGTCTATTCCCCAAAACTCCAGGCGCCTTTTGAAGGTTGCCACCAGGAAACAAAAAAAAAGGTAATTGAATTCGAGAAGTAATTGGCCAATTATAGTGCTGTGTATTACATATGTATTTAGTACTGTATCCATATCTGACGGTTCAATTTTCAAATACTAATTGCTATCTCGTAATTAAACCTCCATGCTCAATTAATGAATGACTGATGCGAGATAAACATAATCAACTGTTTTCAGTAAATTGAGCTGTAATATTTTACTAATTGCAATATTAAAATTGATATCATGCTTCAGCTTTGAAATATGGAAATGATTGAAACCTGTATAAAGAGGCCCCTCTGTATACAGGATTCAATCATTTTCATATGTTTGGTGTCAGCTTATATCATTGAGCATGTCGGCACAAAATATATATTTGACATATATACACAACAACAATTTATATAATACAATACAACCGTGACTTTAGGTTCGTTTTGTAGTTGTTGTTAACACAGCAAATGGAGTGAAATATTATGGTTGTGTGAATCGAGAAGTGTATGCATGAGTGTAGTTTGTGTATAGGCAGATGTGTGTGTGTGTGTGTGTGTGTGTGAAGTGGTAGTATTTGATAAGCTTTCTTTCAAGGTTGGTTTGATAAAGTTATGAATCTATAGCCAATATTTTTTCTGTTTCATCATAAGCTAAGGTTGAAATCCATTTTTTTAATTTACTTTTAATTTCACGTAAGTTATATCTGTACAACGGAATAGTTTTATTTATTTTATTATACATGCGTGCACTTTGAGCCAACAATTGTCGACTTGTAAATGAAAAAAGACAGGGGCTAGTTTTACATATAAGGAAACCGTAGCGTCTTAGCAGGAGATCGCAAACAGGAAGACGCAACGTTGGAAAGCGAACTCCACCCGAATCCAATGGATGCGAGACGCACAGGACCGATCAGTGTCGCGACGCTTGGACAGGCCTATGTCCAGCACTGGACGTCTTTCAACTGAAATGATGATGACGGCCAGCTTTTGCCGGACGCCTCGCTCACGTAAGAGTCGAAAATTCTATTCCATATTTCGTGTGGTTATTTGGCCATCACTCTTGTCAAGGTTAATTAAGTCGGTTCTGGGAACCCCACATGCCTCTGACTTGGCTATTTCAGACTTACATTAACTATATAAGTCCAGCAGCCGAAATGCGCGTAAATGAATTCGGCAAGCCAAAGATTTTGGCTGCCATCAATCGAGCAATCACATAGACGGAAATCCACAGCACGTCTTGCTTCTTGCATATGATTGGTGGATTGATAGCGGTCAAACCGTTTGCCTTATCGAATTCACTTACGCAATACCTAACGCTGCAGGTTTCCTCACAATTTATTCTTACACCGTTGGCAGTACTGCTCTCATCTCTGGGACGGATCTGCCAAGTACCAGCTGGATGCAATAGAGTCGATCGAAAAACGGGCCAAGAGGCTCATTGGCAATGAGATACTGGTTGAATCTAGGCTCCAGAGCCTTGAACATTGGCGCCAAGTTGCCCGTCTGTCGATTTTTATTTATTTCAGGGTGTGTGCGATGGAATTGCATGAACAAATTCCTCCTAGCCCGTTCCATTATCGGACTACAAGACGTACGGCGATGCGTCATCGGTACATGGTGGACATCCCACCCATACGCACCAAACGTTTTGAGAGTACTTTGATTATGCGTACAGCTAAGGAGTATAATTCCCTGCCAGAGTCAGTATTTCCTGATAGCTACAACCTGGGAGTCTTTAAGTCAAGAGTGAATAGGTTTCTACTAGGTAAGCGCGCGTGCTACGTCGTCGACCACATCATCGCTTACCATCAGGTGAGAAAGTAGTCATTAGTATTAATAAAAATAATAAAAAAGTGAGGTTCAAGATAAACTTAGAAAGTACATATTAATTTGAAAAGTCACATTGGTACTTGCCCGAATTTGAATTCACAACCTCAAGCACGAGAGGCGAGATTTTAGCCACTGGGCCACCCTATATTTAAAATATCGTGTAAGTGGTAAGATAAAAAGTAACCTATATTCATCCAAGTCCGTTTAGGCGTAATGGTTTGATTGATTAACAAACATACAGAGAAACACGTGGTTGCAATAGGAATGCTGCCCAGCACCTCGTTGCTTAACTTTTACGAAAGGCGCACGCGTTGCATTGCTTCATATGTTCTAAAATCCGTCTAATCGACAGCGTAAATCAAACAATGAATACTGTGGATTTACCAAACTGAAAGGGAGTGTGTGTGCTTCGAGCTGTCAAAATAGGTACGTAATTAGGGTGCAAGCCGGATCAGACGGACAACAGTTTTATGTACCTTTTGCTTGAATAAAATTTTTGTTAAAGGATTAGTTTACGCCCTTTAAAAAAGACTTTTAATTGAGGAGCTCAAAAATGGAGCCAATTTTTTGAGCTCCTTTCTTAGTTACTTTTTTTTGAAGCTTAATGAAACAATGTCGGTATTTTGTACAGCTTCCTAGGGCAAGATTAATTGGCGGCAAATTTCTTCGTCCTTTATTTCAAAATTAATTATTATTTTTTTGTGGAGAATTTGTTCAATTCTAAGAAGACAGAGATGTTTGATGTCAAAGTCAAATGTATTTATTCAACTAGGCCAATAATCGGCAATTTTTAACGCCAAACAAAATATTTAATTTACAAGTTATAAAAGTTGATTCTACCGTGCGCGTTCAAATTGTTTGTCCCAGCCTTACCAAGATCTTCAGGATTAGCGACTTTTTAGTTCAATTTACCATTAAAGCGTGTTTGATAGTTTTTAGAACTACCATTTATTTTAATTACACGCTCAGTTCTCTCTTCCTCTAACTAGTATTGTGTCACTAAAGGATAAAAAGCCTCCCGTCTCCCTTTTTGCATGCTAATGTGGGCCAGTCCCTTCGGAAGGAATCGAGCTCGTCCCGTGATCTTCGCCATGGTCTGCTGCGATGTCGTCTAATCGATCGTATTTTTTGCCGAACCAGTATGCAGCCCGCCTGATGATAAGTGGTCACCGTAGCCTATAAACATGTACAGCACATTTATCTCCTGCCAGTGACAGACCATGTCCAACCCAATGCAACTGAAACTTATCGGTATTGGGTAACGTCCATATCTCTCTGTAGTCGTAGTGTCCTGAGAAGGAACGGGTCCTTCCATTTCTCTCGATTTTGTGTGAAATTCATGAGAAAGTCGTCCAATATCACGGCATCCCGCCATCTTTTCCTCGGTCTGCCGAGACTCCTTCTACCTTTGTCAGGCTCCATTCTTGCTATATACGGGCCCACAGCTTTGATGGCTATTACCAATATTAAAAAAAAACATTACCCTATTCTCCTCTCCTTTATTCAAACCTCTTCTCAGTTAAGCTGGGCAATATCTTATTCAAGAAAGGAAAACAAGTACTGCGAACTAATTATCAATAGTCAACAAGCATTACCGCAACGCTTTGTGTAGCCGACACTTACCTACTAGTAAAGGAGTTGTTTGAAAACCGGGTAGTTGTTTGTTCACTTCAGTCTTATTTTGCAGTGGGTATTTAATTCACGTTTTGCAGTTCTATTATGGCTTATTACCTAAATAAATTGATTGCAGAATGAAAATCTAGGACCCCATTACGATGCTCGTAAGAGAGCTTGTGACGATCTTCAAGGTTAATCAAGGCTTGCAGAGGTCGGTCCGTGGATGTGTGACTATACATACCGAGACTCTTTCGTGCCTTGGAAAGCATGTCATACTGTAGGACCGGCTAACATTTGAAGAATTTTTACCCAACGGCCGAAGGAGGGTAATAATGTGTTTATCACTTTAAGTATATATGTATATTTGTTCCTATGTGGCGTTCAAGAGATCAAACGCGTTGGCCGATTTTGATGATTCTTACGTCAATCGATTCCTCCTAACCTTGCGAGTGTCACTGGCTATATTAAAATTGGAAAATAGAAAAATGGCGGCTTTTGGGCGTCATATTGTGGGGTCCCAATTTATTTTTTCGCCTTTCCCATTGTGTGGGGTATACATCTGGCTACAAAATGTAGGGAAAAGCTGTTTTGTTTCTAGTTGATTTTAATTAATAGGGTCTTTGATGGGATACATTTTGTATGGTGATAAAAACAGTTTGTATGTACTATGTAGAATCTAGACTTGCACAATGGAATAAAACAAAAGTGCTTGACACTAGAAATAGGTTCCCCAGAGGAATTGTTTTACAAAGAGCACAGTTCTACAGTTGTTCTCACTAAACTTCTGGGCCGCCCTGAAGTTGGCTTTCCGGATGCGCAAAGCACGAAACGGTGCTGTTTTTGTATGCGATTTACTACTACGCAGCCATTGTAGCCAACTTAAGGGCGGCCCAAGAAGATAGGCGAGAATTGTAAATAAAGTGTTGTAATACAAAACTCAATTCTTGTTAGTCTAGCTAGAGACACTCGTAGTGATTTCACAATGACCATGTGCATATTAGTACGTTTATTGTGGAATAATATGAAAGAAAAGAAATTGAATGACAGTCTGGCTTTTGACATAGGAGAAAGAAGAAAAAAAAAACGTTTTGCATGGGACACGAGTGTATTTTACAGAGTCATGGGCCATCTGAAAATCTTACGACCATCCACTCATGAAGAAAAATCACCCATAACGGGACAGCTGACGAACATTGGTTATTCCTAGAATTGCCACAACGGCAGATCCTGCGCAGGGAGGAAGGACGTTGTCCTCGAGATCGACCGTGGCGAAGATGGCGTGAAGATCTGGTCATACTGTAAGTGCGAGTCGGACTCGCGCACCGAGAGTTCCGTACAAACCTCATTTTAAAGGTATTATAGACCTGAGTATTTGATATGAATTTCAATGTAATATCTCTACGCGTTCATGAGCAAGGGGTAGTAAGTTTAAAATTATTAAAAATATTTTTATTATATGATGTAACTAAAAATTTACGGTTTTCGCAATTTTTCCTTTATCTGTACTATAAGACGTTGCTTCGAACCAAATTTCATGATTCTGAGTTCACGGGAAGTACCCTGTAGGTTTTGATACCCTTGCGAGTGTCGAAAATTTGGGGAAATTTGCGGCATAAACGGCTGTATCTTTTGATTGCGTTGGCTTAGAAGTTTGATTTTTCCACAAATTTAGGGGACTTGAGTATTTGATATAAATTTCAGCTTGATACCTCCACGCATTCCTGAGAAAAATGGTCTTGACACGGACAGACGGAGGGACAACAAAGAGATCCTAGAAGGGTTCTGTTTTTTCCTTGTACTTTTCCGACGTACGGAACCCTAAAAACATATATAGTAGTAAAAGTTACAAAGTACCAACATACACCGAAACAAAACTCCATAATCCAAGCCTGCTTGAAAAAGTGCCGTGACGTAGAATGTTAAGGATACACTAGTCGACGGCACGAACTATTTTGTGCGCAGGGTTTGAATGCGTTTTATATCAACCGACAGCACGTGCGGAAGAGATAGATGCTGTGATGAGCAGTAGGAAGCTAGTTCACATACGAATACACACTTTTGCAAATTTGTAGCGAAATGGATAATGATTTAGGACGAAACCGAGCGCTCGAAATTTTATAAACAGACCTTTGGCAGACTAGATATCAAGAAAAACCGATTAAATCTATCTGTTCAAAATAAAATTATATGCATTGTAGAACTAATAATCTATCCCTGTATGGAGGCCGTTTTGCAATTTACCGTCTTCTTATGGTATTTATTTGCGCCCAAAAATGTTTTAAAATCAGTGTCGAAATGTGGAACTTTCGACGCTCATAACTTTCAAATATTTTCTTTTTTTACTTATTTGCTTACATACAGGACTAGAGAATGATGAGACAAATTGATATCACTTTTTATTTTGAACGTACATCGTCAAACAGTGGAATAATCCCTAGACTACGTTTGTATGGAAGAATTTTCGACTAGTGTAACCTTAAGATAACACTACGTTAGGGGGACGTAATGGGATTTACTTTCAATCTCTATAATTATCAATCACCAGAGATTTATGGTGTGACATTACGAATTTCTTTATAAGTTTATTTTGAAGGAAGCTGTTTGGAATGGTGCGTTACCGGCATTATGAGGAGTACTTTTGAATGGTCTTCATAAATCTATGCCGATGAAAGACAAACATTTAAGATTCAACTATCGAACAGCCCGTTTTCGCTTACGTACCTAGACCAAGAAAAACATATGCCTAAATTAATACACTTGTGGATTTTCAATGCCCAAGTTGAGCATCCTAACTCAATCTATTCATTCAGGTGTCGACAACTGTTAGTGAAAACTGATAAATAATACTTAATTATGGATTCTATTTATTAAGACAAATGCTGTAAGTGCGCACTATTGTAGAGTACAGAAACTGAATAGGTACCATATTTTTTCCTACAAAGCGATGGGCTTTCAGGAACCCGAATCGGTACTTTCAATTAATTTAATGCGTAGGTACCTACATTCAGGTTTATCAAGCAAAATCAAGCTTTGTATAAACTTCAAACCCAGTAAAGCGAGGGAATGTTGATATACCTACCTAAATATAAATGCTCTTTTTTTGCTGAAAATCAGCGCTGTTGACGATAGGTTCGTCTGAAGTCACGGCATTAAGCAGAGCAATGACCTATTCTTGCACAGATGCGACGCACAGCCTATTTGTTTTTGTTGTTTTCCACTCAGTAATCGCCATTTTGTTTAATGTTTTGTTTGTTTTTATTTGAAAATGTCGAAACATATTACGCAAGTAAATTGTCTTTGGCCTCTCACCACTGACCTCTATCATACAAGTACGCTGGAGTAAATATATTAGATGAAATTACAGTTGATTTTTGTGCCGAATCAAAGCGCCCCACTCGAGGTTCTTAGGAACTAAAATTGACACATTTAGAGATAGGTTAATACCGATATTTCTCAAGATTAGGTAATACTAATATATTCGCCTGGAAATATTATATTATTTTAACTAATACGAGTATATGAGTATTAGTAATTATTTTAAATTACTCTAATATCAAAATCACTCATCAACTGTATTGACTTCTTATAATATGTTGCAACTAAATATCTCATATTGGTATTAGTGATGAATGTTATATGAATGCCTAATAATCAGTAATAATATGTTAAAAAACAATGTGTAATACTAAAAATTCTGGAATCATCATCATGATCATCCACAGTCCGACTTCGCCCACTGCTGAGCACAGGCCTCTCTCTTCTTGTATCAATCACCTCGTTCCTGTCTGGAATTAATTCTGGAATAATATCATGATAATTATAATTTTATTAACAAATGTTTTTAAGTCAAACAATTTATATCTGCATCTGAAACAGAGTTGAAAACTGATATAAGTCTTCACGTCGTTGGAATGCAATGTCACTCTTATTTGCACCTAAACACTACAGAGACAGGATCTCAGCGATGAGAGCGAGAAATATGTCCGTTGTAAATTATTATCCATCTCATTCGTACGCAAATATTTGTATGAATGCTGTTCCATCCGAGTGAATCCAAACTATTGTAAATGTAAGTATTAACTAACTAGTATACTTGAGCGAGCAGATACTTGCTCAAATATACTAGTTATATATGTCGCAAATAGGAGGGCTATCTTGGATAAACACTCGATCTTGTGGGCTTTCGTGGGTATATGCATGCTACAAAGCAGGTAACTTATGCCGATTTGGAGATAGTCCTTGTTCCAATCTTATCAAAGCAGCGAATTCGGCCACCTATTCGTTTCGCTTTCTCTCAACAAAACACACTTTCAAGTTTATAACGCCACACTTTAGGCTACTTCTCAATTATTTCCGTCACAACTCTGTTTCCAACTTTTTGCAAACGCGCTCCCGCGCGTTCCTTTTTCTAACTCTTTCCGACCAAACATGGCGGGCGACTTCGCTCAGGTCGCCACATTGGCTACCCTGCTTTCATTGGTTTAAGAACACCTCGGGCAAAGTTCACAGCTTTTAACATCCAATCAAAATCGAGTATTTTGACATAAGCCAAATAAAGTGTTGTCAATCGAATAAAATCGAACTGAGATTGAATCGTAGGCTAAATGTTGCCAATTAAACAAAACTGAATCAATAAGTTTAAATGCGTCATACTTCTTTGTTTTAGACTATTAGTCATATACCTTCCTCCTACATATATATATTTAAAGCTCACTGATCTGACAGTAATACGCTATAACTTTAGTAGCACGCTATCCACTAGTTTATAGCTTGCAATCTGATTGAAACCATTTTTCAGTTAACCTTTACAGCAAGTTTTCTATTACTTAGAAATGAATCTCAATTAAAATAATTGGGATTTTCCTTTTTTCTTACGTGTTAAATTATTCTCACGTATTTTTATACCGAAGGCTATGTCCCATCTCTAATATTAGTTCCATGGAATCTCACGTTAAGTCACGTTGCTATCAGCGCCAAAATGCCGAAAATCAAATGTCTTAATTTTGTCATCGATAACATGAAGTCCAGCGTACTTGTATATTAGAGGTCAGTGCCTCTCACCCACAGATATAACGGTGTATTGCTCTCATCAAGCAAGAGACAAAAAAAAACAACGTTTTAAATACGAGACTTTTGGTTAATTTGTACCTATAGTGAATGCCACTCTTAATTTTGTATTGTGCGTTTAGTTTGTGCAGAATAAACAATTTTTCATTCTTTTCTTTCTCTTTCTTCTTCTCTTTTTTAACCAACTTCCCAAAAAAGAGGAGGTTCTATGTTCGACATTATGTAGGTTTATTTTTTAATTTATTTTCACCGATATCCGTCAATTGTGGACCGATTTCGAAAATTCTTTATTTGTTTGAAAGGGTATGTTCCAAAATTGGTCCCATTTGGTGAAGATCTGATGAAGAAATTCGAAGATATACAATAGATGTCTTCAATAAATGTCGGCAAATCTCTCGACATTGCTGCAATCGCTTGTCTGTTAACATAACATCACGCCAGTACGCTCTTAAGGGGTACGCAGATCTTTCATTTCACCGGTTGTGTTCAAATTTCATGATATTCGGGTAATATATTCTGGCGTTATAGGTAACTTACTAGGTACAACTAAAAAGTGAAAAATAAAAAAACTTTTTACAAAAAATACTACCGACTTAAAACTTAAAAGTTTTTTTAAATACCTACTGTCTTTGGAAGCAGTCAGCCAAGAGGCTGATCGGTAACGAAGCACTAGTAGACACAAAGCTCCAGAGCCTTGTACATAGACGCCGAGTTGCCAGCCTGTCAGTTTTTATCGGTTACATTTCGGGGAGTGTGTGATGGAACTGCACAATATGATTGCGCCTAGTCCTGTCCATCATCGGACTACAAGAGGTACAGCAATACGCTATCGATACATGGTGGACATCCCACCCATACGTACAAAGCGTTTTGCGAGTAGGTACTTTCATTGTGCGTACAGCTAAGGAGTGGTATTCCCTGCCGGGTGTCATTGTTTCCTGATAGCTACAACCTAGGGGTCTTTAAGTCAAGAGTGAATACGTTACCATATCATCGCATAACATCAGGCGAGATAGTGGTCAAACGCGAGCCTATTATAAATAAACATAAAATACATATCAATCAATATCCTTTTCAACACACTTGCTCATAAAGTGGCTCTAATTTCACCGCAATTAGGCACATAATGATACCTGTTATCAAACTGTGACTTTTTCATTGCTATTATTCACAAGTGAGTTATAGAGTTTTTTTTTTAATTTATTGGTTGAGTTGCTTTCTTCTTAAAAAAGTTTCGATACAAAAAAGATCGTGCTCAATAGTACAAATATATTAATGTACCTATTGCTTACTCATTTCATGCAACTTCGTATTTAAATAGATAATTTCAACTTGTACGTGCTTAATAAATTAAACTTTCACTCAAATATAAATTTTATTTGCTCTGTAATTAAGAAAAATTGAAATTCCCTTTTTGTACGTGGCTAAAAAACACAATCCACGAAAAGCCAAAAAAAGAAACCTCATTATTTTAGTCTATGGCCGATCGCCATTGTTAAATGCGCGCGCATAGGAAAACTGATTAATTTTGCCCGCCATTATGAAAAATTTTCACAACTCGTTTTTACTGTTGAAAATGATTTTTTAGTATTATTTTCTTCACAAGTGTATTGAAAAACGTCGTATGATACACGTGTGTATTGATGATTACCGTCCTCGGCTCTCTTAAGACCCTCACCTACGGCTCGGGTCTCAATGGCGCCTCAGCGGTAATCACCAACATTGCACACTTGTACCATAATGTACTATTATAAACACTTCTTTGGTAAAATTTCAACTTTTACTTCAGTTTAAGGCGTATATATTCCCCAATGTAAACGGACAAACAATGTACATGATTCAATCATTTATCTTTTCAAACCTTTTAACCTTGCCGTTAATTCTAATGTAGCCAGTGACACTCGCAAGATTAAGACGATCGATTGACATAGATCACATACAATAGGATAAATACATTACCCTCCTTTGGCAGTCGGGTAGAAAATAACACTTCAATTCGAAACGAGCAGACTTCTATATTCAACTATACTCGTATTTGTAGCACATATTAATAGGGTTACCACATTTAGTCAACATCCATCGCTCCTCGCATACCCTATGTTGGCGCTTCCCAATCTTTTTTATTCTGTGACTCCCCTTACTGTGTTCTTTTTTTGCGACGCCCTATAAGTACTTACAAGGACGTCGCAAATTACGGTGTATTGTTTATAATTAACCGTTTTTTCTAGTTGGTTGAAAAAAATATTCTTTATTAGGAACAAGTAAAAATTAAAAATTTCCAAAACCCCGACCTTTTTTTCATTTCATACTTTTTAATCTACATATAATTAATCTAGTAGTCAGAGACATTGTAATACCTAGACGGAACGTGTTTAAGACGCAATTTCAATATCGGTATTCATTTTCGCACTAACAGATAACGTCATAAGCAAAAAGAGATAGATATACTTTTGTCTATGCCATCTTTTGTGCCAGTGTGGCCGAGTATGCTATAGATACTTATCTATAGACTATATCAGTACTAGATCTGTGCCACTGTCATATCGATATTATTGAGTTTAGTTTTGGAGCGATCTACAAATTTGGTCAAATGTCTGTAAGAATCGTCCCTGACTGCGGCTAATTTTACGTTTTTTTTGTAAGGAATCTTTATAATTATTTAAAGAGTGAATGTGTACTCGTACAAAGAGTGAACTTATCAGTCATTGTAAGATAACATACAAGATAAGATAGAGTACAATTCCATTCTTTCGTAATTTTTCTGCGCATTATACGAGTTGTATAATAATGTTTCATCATGAGATCAAAGTGACAGTTTTTGGTACACTCGTACGACTGTACAGACATGTACTGATCGATATACTGATGAAGACTGAAAAGAAAGGTTACAGACGAGACGAGTATGTATATAAAAGTAAAAAAAAAATAACAATATTGTTTAAATATAATAATTTAATTAAAACAATAATATGTAAAAAATAACATGATTCATCAACCTGTGTCCATAAATGGATCAAGGGATAGCGATAGCATGATTCATTAAAATGCAGTGAACACAAGCGAGAATATAGTGAAGGTGTCCAGTTAGCTCGTTTCATATTCTTGATCCACTTATTTCTTAAATAAGTACTCTTAGGAAACCTGTGCACAATCGATATTAGATTAATAATCACAAATAGCAAATAGACTTTATGAAATAAATTAAAGTAAGTAAATTAAAAATACAGTATCGATAAATCTTTCTTGTGACTTTTGTCACATCTCTAACATCAGAACGTAAGTACGTAAACTGTCATAGCTCTATCAGCGAACGTATAAAAGTTAATTATTTCACTAAATAGAATGGTTTAAATGATACTATATGTCCTCGACGTATTTAGAACTTAGATAGCTTTATTCCGGACAGCCTATGAAATGTATTCCTTGCACAATAATTTCAATATGCTAGTCGATAACTCACCTGTGGAAAGATATCCTTTGATTATGTTCTGTTAATCCACTCATTCTACTCTTACAATCGATAGCCACACATGACATGGTTCATGCAGATAATTAAACAACAAAATTCTTCCTGATATAAACGATACGAAGGCTTGAAAACAGCGAAAAACTTTAATTAGAGCTGCTAACCGATGGGTTACAACAGTGACTAAAAAGTGGTCTCTTTGACGTTTAGGATGGTAGCGTTTGTCTATGTTTGTCTCTTTCTTTTTCATAGAGTTTCTCTATAAGCAAGAACGAAAGAATTGACAGTTTCTTTATCGTCGTAAATACGTTCCGTCTAGGTATTACAATGTATCTGCTAGTAGTAGACACGCTTCGATCAACAATCTGTCGAACACGTAATTATGACAGATATCAGCAGAAAACAGCCCATAACTTTTGAACGGCTAAACCACCAAACATAGCTAAGAACAGTCTCGACAAAGTCACCTTTCAAACAAACAAATCAAAATCGGTTACTCCGTTTAGGTGCTATGATGCCACCGACAGACACACAGATACACAGATAAACAGCAACACACGGTAAACTTATAACATCCTTTTATTCCGTCGGGGGTTCCAAACAGTAGTTAATGACCTCGCTTTTCTAAGCATAACTTTTCAAATCTGACCTAGAGTTTGAAAAAGATAATCTCCTTTAATTTTCTCAATTGATATGTAGTCTGTCATCATGATCATCATCATCTTCATCAGCCATTTAGTCCACTGCTGGCTTGTAATCTGTACTACGACTTTATTACTGCAGTAGGTGCGATACGACGTATCAAGTGGTAGGTACTAGGAATCTTCAGTAAAGTTCCTCCAGAGTTGGATAATCTTGGTATTCTTACTCTAAAATTGATTTACATTGTATTTATCGAATAGTACGTATTAGTATTTATCGAGTATGCGAGTATTTGCTATTCTCAGGCTCGTATAACATACAAATATTTCACAGTTCCAACAGCTGTTCTTTCTTGTATACGACTCCTATGAGTGAACAGCACGACGCCCCTGGGCGTCGCGACGCACAGTTTGGGAACCCCTGCCCTAGGTTTTAACTTTTCTCATTTACTAATACCTATAAAGTTAGGCGCTCATACTAAAATGGTCCGGATCCGGAGTCGAAATTAAGCTCAATTTTACAACCGATGTGGGAATGGAGTTCAAGCGTTTAGTCAACAGAACTTTGAAAACTTTTCGTATTACTGTATATACTTTTCTTACGTAGGTACATATTTGTCCCCCCCCCTCCCCCAGTGGGTTCCCGCATCGTCGAGGCTGAGTGGCTCGATGGCCGTGGCTTGGTCACCTACGATCGAAAGGGATCACGGGGAGCGCCGTCAGGGCTTTTGCCAATAAGCCGTAGCGGCGAACAAGTAAGTTGCGGTGCCGCTTGGACGACATCGCTACTGAAGCGGGCCGCGATGACGTATGGGGCCTCCCGTACCCATACGATATCGCGGCTGAGGATTAGTGGCCGGTATTGTGGTGTGCCGCTCTCTTAAGGCGCAGATACCCTTGAGTAGCTGATTTTAAAATGAGAATCACGTCCAAACGGCTTGTCGTAATTTTTTGGGCAAAATATATGTTACATTAGACCATTTTCTTAATAATTTGATCTGAGAAAATTTTGAGTTTTATTCGTATAACATACTGTAATTAATTTGTAAAGATATGTCTAAAACGGACAAAAACACGACAATCACGCCAAAACCGCTGGGCGTATTTTAATAAAATTGACACCATCTCAAAGACAATTAAATTATCTACATTTTGATCTGAGGTTTTTTTTTGAAGTCTTAGAATAGTAAGGAAAATACAAAAAACTACTAAATTTTGAGGCGCGCGAGTGTGAAACGAGTGCGCGTTTTGTTCCCTCAAGGTCGTTGGCGTTAGTCGTCGTCTTAAGTTATTAGATCACAACATCACTTCTGGTTTCTCGAAAGGGTTGAGCAGAGTTGCACGTACACATATTGCCAGGACCTAATGTTTAAGTCCCATGTAAAAAAGTAGTAAGTAGGCCTTCTAGATGCTTGTTAACATTCGTTATCTTTTTATCTCGTTTTACTTTTTTTTTAATTTCTTACGACTTATTGTCGGGCCTACGTTGTCCATATCTAAGTAATGCTGTAACATGGAAATATTGTAAAACCAAACCATTTTTTAAAAAGAGTAACCGTGGAGTTTCTTGCCGGTTCTTCTCCATAGGAAACGACCAACCCGAACCGTGCACCTTTTGTCGACGTTTCATAAGTGCCCATGTAGGCCTACGTGAAATAAAAAAAAAATTTTAATTTTAAAACTCTTTTGCCACTAACCGGGTACAAATCAAAACTCCGGGCTATTACTGAGAAATTCCAAATGGAAAAATCCAATAATAATCATTCAGGCGTCGAATCCAGTACCTCACGCTCAACAGTAGCATGATTAACTTTATCAAAATTCCTTGACATTCATAACGATTCTGTTATCATTGACGGCCTACAGTCACTATCATCATCACAACAGATTATTTCTTCCAATAAAAATGCAAAGTCTGAATCCGCCATGAAACTTGAGACCCTTGGTGGCTTTTATAATCTTCAGACAAATAAGACAGCCTTTACTTTAGTTGTAAAAGAAACGTGAAGAATGATTGTGGAGTCACATATAAAACCCTTACTAATGCGAAAGTAAATCTGTCTGTATGTTTGTCTCCTTTCACACCTTAATGGGTAAACGGATTTAGATGCATTTTCGCTTATGGATAGACCAGAATCTGAATTAGGAGTTTTAACCGACTTCCCAAAAAGGAGGATGTTATCAATTCGACTGTATATTTTTTTACCCGCCTGCCGAAGGAGGGTAGTGTGTTTATCAGTCTATGTATGTATTTAGGTATGTATGTATGTAAATATGTCTGTTCCTATCCGCCATATTGTGGGTGCCCAATTTCTTTTTCTCAAATTGAACCCATAGTGTGGGGTACCAAAATAAAGGGTTTTAAGAGGTGATTTCAAAAACATATTACATTTTTATGTTTAAATGTGCCTAACTCGAAAAAAAATGTTAACTAAAAGTTATAAATAAAAAAGTTAATTCAAAAAAGCCAAAAACCCCGACTGCTTAAAAAGCGAATTTAAAAGACGTAAACAAGAAGAAAATCATGCTGTGCAGTCGGAGGATATATCTTGTTTTGGTCAGCTAGCTCGCGAATATGTATCCTCCGACTACATTTTTTTTATGTGTGTTACTGTATTCAGAAGTTTTTGCTGGGTGAACCGATTTTGATGATTTTTTTTTGTTTGAAAGCTGGTGCCATTTAAGTTTCATCAAGATCTGATGGAGAAATTCGGAGACATACATCAGAACTCTTCAATAAATGACGGCAAATCACTCGGAATAGCTGCAATCGCAAGTCAGTTTTTGTTTACACCATTTCATAACATAACATCACACTAGTACACTCTAAAAGGGTACGCAGATGTGAACAGTTCACCCTGGTATACTCTCATTCCACCGGTTTTGTTTAAGTTTCATGTTTCTGGGTTAGTTATTTAAGACACATCAACAACACAAACACAAGGATGGACATATTAAATTTCATGAGGTCTTCTACTAGTATTTATATCAATAACAGACGTGCACAACATTCACAAAAATAATCTCACATAATACAATAAAATTCTAATTTAGACAGAGGATGAATGAATAATAAGTAAAATTACAATTTATGCCGACTCCAATGTTCCCTTGGGATAAAAAAAAATCTATTCGCGGTGACCTATTTGTTTGGAATGCTCCAGCAGCCTAATTGCGTAAGTATATTATCCAAAGCAAAAGAATCGATTCTTTCCCAAAACCGACTTTACGTAGTGCATATTGATACGAAAAGTCGTTTTTGGGAAGGAATCGATTCTTTTGCTTTGGATAATATACTTACGCAATTAGGCTGCGGGTCCATACATCTGCACTTTTAAGGACTTGATGAACGCCACTGATTCCTTTATAAATTTGGCCAAAATCTCCATCGACTCGAAAAGAACAAGACGGGGCGAAACGGCGGGGAGAAGCTAGTAAAACATATAAAAGAGCTCGAGTTGATAACACTGTTTTTAACAGCCATATAAAGTGGAGGATACAAGCTTAGCATATGTTTATTTACTGCCTTGCCCGTAGCGTAGATAAGGATGTTCTAATAAATATTCTAGAACACTTCTTACGAATTTCTAGGGTTTATGGTGACGGTTTTTGAACATACCTTTAAATGGAAAAGTCACCAGCTTGATAAAAGTCGTTGAATATAAAGATTTTGGGAATCTATCTTAGGGCCCAAACACATAACTGCGGTGCGGAGTCGCATCGTATAAATCTACGAGCTTTTTGCTTGTTACTGCTTAGGGCCCAAACAGAAATTGGGAATTGACGCGATGCGAAATCGCAACGCAGAAAACAATTAAGGGCCCAAACATAAAACTACGATTTGACGCGATGCGAACATGCAATGCAGAAAACAGGTAAGCTGTAAATAGCAACAAACTCGTAGATCTTTACGATGCGACGTCGCACCTCAGATAAGTATGTGTTTGGGACCTTAACTGTTTTCTGCGTTGCGAATTTGAATCGCGTCAATTCGCAGTTTTTGTTTGGGCCCTTATGTTGAAGTTTAGTTTATCTCCCATCGATCTTCATCATATCAATGAAAAATCATGATTCGAACTGGAAATAAACTAGGTATATAATAACTTTGATCAAAACAAAAAAAGTAAAAAACTGATTTTTGGTCTCTTTGACAGCCCATTTTTTTTTATGCTCCGCTGGGATTTTTATGGACTTTTTAGACAACATTACTATAAGTTCTACCGGAATCTCATGGCAAAAGACGAAATAAAAATTTGTTGTGTACAATACTGGGGAAATTGGATTAAACGATCTTGATACTGTTATTTTTATTTATGTATTTAGTATAAATGAACATGAAGTACCTATATATAATGTAGTCACAGTGGATCTTTTTGTCTCTTAAGTTGCCAACCATTGCGCAAGAAACAGTTTGTCGGTCGTCGTCAGTTTGTCGTTTGTCAGTTTGTTTGTGTTCATAGAGTAAGCGAGATAGGATGATACGACTTACGTAAGCGAGTGATTCAGTTACAATGGTATTCACACCTTCAAAATTGACACAAAAATAGCTAGTGCGCAGGGTCTTGCAGCCAATTCAGAGATACAAAGATCCGATGTGAGTATTAAAGGTATTGTATGAGGAATGTTGTTAAGACGACGACTAACGCCAACGACCTTGAGGGAACAAAACTCGCACTCGTTTCAAACCCGCGCGACTCAAAATTTTGTAGTTTTTTGTACTTTCCTTATTATTCCATGACTTTAAAAAAAAAAGGCTCAGATCAAAATGTAGATAATTAAATTGTCTTTGAGATGGTGTCGATTTAATTAAAATACGCCCAGCGGTTTTGGTGTGATTGTCGAGTTTTTGTCCGTTTTAGACATAAATTTACAAATTAATTACACTATGTTATGCGAAGAAAACTAAAAATTTACTCAGATCAAATTATTAAAAAAATAGTCTTATATAACATATATTTTTTTCAAAAAATTACCACTAGCCATTTAGACGTGATTCTCATTTTAAAATCAGCTACTCAAGGGAATCGGCGCCTTAAACAACAGGTTCTTAACATAGGAAAATATGTCATGAAAAATAAATCAATTTTATGTTAATGTACTAATTTATTACATATCATTTAAATCATACTAGTAACTTAACAACTCATTCAGAACTAGAAAAAGATTCCAAGAACTCCACTTGCATTTCTAAAACTTGTATCTTTGTAGTTTTATGTCATCTCTCTCCATTAAAATGATTCTTTTGATTGGCATTTAGGTTAAAATATCCTTTATGGGCCGCTGATTTTTGGCGCGGGGACGTTGGGAGGGGGTAGGGGGAAGGTTTGGCTACCCCCCTGTACGATCCCCACCACCCGGAGCCCCATGGTTATGGAGATATCCATGGTTAAAGTTTTCAGGTTAGACTAAAATTTTTAGTAAATGTCCATCGTTTTAAGGGGCAGGGAGGGACGGAGGGTAAGGGTGGTAGGGGGGCTATCCCCCTGCACCATCCCCACCCCACGGAACCCCATGTATATGGAGATATCCATGGTTAAAGTTTTAACGATTACTATTTAAGCAACAAATTCGACGGAGCCCCGCTGCGCGGTGCTCCTATTTCTGTCTGAAGGGTCTAAAGTAACCTAACACGAAGGAGATGACGGGAGCTGAGTTCGCTCGGTTTGCTTGCTCACTTCAGTTCCCGTTATCTCTTCGAACCTAACCTGTCCGTGTCGGGGTGACCTAAGCTCCCGAGCTCGCTTCGCTCGCTCTTGGACCAATTCACATTTTTTACCTCGCTAATTATATTTAAGTAAAAAACATATCTAATATCTCCATTACCATGGAGTTCCGTGGGGTGAGGATGGTACAGTGGGGTAGCCCCCCTAACTCCCTTGCCCTCACTCCCTCCCCGCCCCTTAAAACGTAGGACATTTATGGAATTTTTTAGTCTAACCTGATAACTTTAACCATGGATATCTCCATAACCATGGGGCTCATTTTAATATAAGCCAGTCAAATATTTGATTTATTCCGTTCTAATACCAACAACTAATACCACTTATTACTAATATTACAGGAATAGAAAATAAATAAGAATTGAAACAAATACCAGTGGTATTAGATGTTGATATTAGAACGGAATAAATCTAATATTTGACTGGCTTATATTGAAATTTGAATTCAGAATTCGAGATAATTGACAACATTGAAACAACAAACTCTATGTTGTGACAAAGTTCAAATTCCATTGCAACCCATACATTTTTAGTATTTTTAATAAAAAAATGTTCACTTAGAAAAACATTCAGTCGAATTGAGAACGTCCTCCTTTTTTGAAGCCGGTTGTAAATTAACTTAATTGGTGGCGATAAATTGAAATTATTTCGAACTAGCTGTCCCACGCGGCTTCGCGCCCGTCAACTGGCTACGTACCTACCCTACCCTACACCTACCCTACACCTACCCTACACCTACCCTACACCTACCCTACACCTACCCTACACCTACCCTACACCTACCCTACACCTACCCTACACCTTCTATTCGTATTCATTCTAATATTCTTGCAACATTTTTCATTTATGCTCCGCTCCTATTGGTCGTAGCGTGATGTTATATAGCCTATAGCACTCAGGAATAATGTAGCTTTCTACCAGAGAAAAAATTTTTAGAATTGGATCATTATTTCCAGAGATTACCCACTACATACAAACTTACAAACTTAGTATTAGTATATTAGTAAGTGTAGAAGTATAGATTATGTAAGTAAATTCATGAGTATATCCATAATTATCTACCCGTCAAAACTTCTTAAACCATCAGAACCTTCTTCCTATTAACTTACTATGCAAACTTCGGATGCACCGCAAACTTCGTGATTAATAGATCGTGACAGATTTCAGTTTACCACTTAGCCAGGTAACGATGGATCTCCCAGAATAATCTAAGTTGGGTCCTGATTTACATCGTCTGATGGATATTTTGATTACAGGAAGTTACTATTTCGACAGTTTCAAAGAGACAGTCAAAACTTTACTCAATTTAGGCGCCTTCCTCACCGGGTCGATTCGTTTTCCTTTCTGTATCTCTCGAATCTATACAGATGTGATGTACCTACACGAATGCGTTCGGTAAAGAATCAGGGGGCCTACCACAAACTTATAAAATACTTGCCAAGTGCAGGGCAGTTCAACATAGCATTTTAACTTGACAGGTTTTGTGTTTGTACCATGAGCAATTCCCGTTGACCTGCTTCATGTCTACTTTTGACCTGCTAAATAGTCTGTGGTCAGTAAGTTGGCAGCACAGATAAAGTTATTAAAAACTGACGTTCTAAAATACTTCAGCGGTTTTACGGTAAAAAAAAGTTAGTTTCACAAGGCTGCAAATTATGACAGCAGGGCAGTTTAAATGTTGAATGTATAATTTATGTCAAAAAATACTTGATGGTAAGGATAAGTTGCAGGTCCGCCTGCTGAAATGCTGTGACGTAGTCAATCACCGGTTTAAATCAGGTGATCGCTGGCTGGCCTGCTACTTGGTGCGCTCATGGTACAAATTAGCATGACAGGTCATTTTCCGTCTAAAATTGACCTGCTATAAGAGTTCATGGTAGGCCCCTACCCAATTGAATCAGGCGTCTTTCTGATTGAACTTTTTCGGTACAGATTCTTTACGGGTAGCGTGATTCTTTACAGAAACGAAAACGCACCGACCCGGTGAAGAAGGCGCCTTAGTTCAGTAGGTACTTTGCGAAAAGTACCAAGTAGTTCAGCCGATGCTGATGTTGCCGAGAGTTCTGTTTTATTCAAGTATTTTTCATATTCTGTTTTAATAGGCTTTCTCATAGTTATTTATCGGGAGAAAGAACTCTAATCTAAATTAATATTATAATGAGGTATTGTTTTTATTTCACGTTTTATGGCTCTGTCTCTCTCTCTGTCACCTGAATCATGATGATTTTAAGACGTCATATCTATTAAAGAGAAGGCTATTATTGAGTGGCTACTTTTGACTCGGTAAAATGTAAGGTTCCTGTGGGACCGGCCACGGGAGCTTGGCCTAGGAAAGAATCTTGTTTCATATAAGGAGGAGGTCGTTGATGGAAAGTGATTTACTGCTACAGTCATAGGGGTAACCTTAGACGTCCCATAGGTACACCTACAACGTTATTGCGCAATATTGACGACTAGCTTCTGCCAGCGGTTTCGCCGGCGTGAAAAGCGTTTTCTTATCCCAAGGGTCCTATGTGCTGTAATCTAAGTCTGTGCCAAATTTCATTCAGATCCGTTCAGCCGTTCTGGCGTGATTGAGTAACAAACATACATCCACACACATATCCATCCAAGCTTTCTCATTTATAATATTAGTTAGATTACACACAAAACCACAAGATTTAGGTAGCTTAAATTTGATTGCTCAATAAAATTTGTAGTGGCAAACGCCAATAATTAGTGCCATCCACCACCCCGGTGGCAGATGGGAATAAAGAAAGGTGGCAGATTTCACTAAATAATTCCCATCAACCACCGGGGTGACAACTCGAGGGTGGCCGATAGGGAATAAACCAACTGTTTCGGTACAGATTCTTTACGGAGAGCGTGATTCTTTACAGAAACGAAAACGCACCGACCCGGTGAAAAAGGCGCCTTAGTTGAGTAGTTACATTCCGAAAAGTACCGAGTAGTTCAGCTGATCCTGATGTTTCTCAGAGTTCTGATTTATTCAAGTATTTTTCACATTCTGTTCTAATGGGCTTTCTCATAGTTATTTTTCGGGTTTCTCCCGAAAAATAACTATGAGAAAGAAAAAAAATCTAAATTAATATTATTAAGAGGTATTGTTTTTATTTCGCGTTTTATGGCTCTGTCTCTCTCTCTCTGTCACCTGAATCATGATGCTTTTAAGTTGTCATTTTTTTTTTTTTATTATCTATAGGCTTGCGCTTGACCACTATCTCACCTGATGGTAATCGATGATGTGGTCGAAGGTGAAGCACGCTTGCCTAGAAAAAACCCATTCACTCTTGACTTAAAGACCCCCTAGATTGTAGCTATCGGGAAACACAGACTCCGGCAGGGAATGCCACTCCTTAGCTGTACGCATAATAAAAGTGTCCCCAAAACGTTTTGTGCGTATGGGTGGGATGTCCACCATGTACCGATGACGCATCGCCGTACGTCTGGTAGTCCGATGATGGAACGGGCTGGGCGGAATCAAGTCATGCAATTCCATCGCACACTCCCCGAAATGTAATCGATAAAAAACCGACAAACTGGCAACGTCATATCTATTATAGAGAAGGCTATTATTGAGTGGCTACTTTTGACTCGGTAAAATGTTCCTATGGGACCGGCCACGGGAGCTTAGCCTAGGGTAGAATCTTGTTTCCTACAAGGAGGAGGTCGTTGATGGAAAGTGATTTACTGCTACAGTCATAGGGGTAACCTTAGAGACCCATAGGTACACCTACAACGTTATTGCGCAATATTGACGACTAGCTTCTGCCAGCGGTTTCGCCCGCGTGACAAGCGTTTTCTTATCCCAAGGGTCCTATGTACTATTCCAGACTATAATCTAAGTCTGTGCCAAATTTCATCCAGATCCGTTCAGCCGTTCTGGCGTGATTGAGTAACAAACATACATCCACACACATATCTATCCAAACTTTCACATTTATAATATTAGTTAGATTGCAAATAAAGCTACAAGATTTAGGTAGCGTAAATTTTATTGAGCAATCAAATTTAAGCTGCCTCAATATTGCGCAATAATATTGTAGGTGTTTGGGGCGCCTTAGAGACAAAGAGAAATTCATCAGAACCGGCCTATTTTAGCACACAATATATAGAGTGAAAGAACGAGTGAGAAGGAAACAGTGATTCTGTCAATAAAATATGAAATCACTAACGTTGCATACATAAAACTGTACGTACCCTGACCAAAAAATCAGCATGAGTTATGAGCATTCCTATTGGTCTAGCGGCACTGGTGGCGCATGAATTACGGTAATGAATACGCCCAGATTTTTGAATAAAATCTTTATAAAATCGAATATTGGTATTTTGAAAAAAATAAAACTTACAAAATGTTTGTTATTGAAAACTTTACGAGGAGATGCATGCTATCAATAATTATTGCACATTTTTATGGTTTTGTTGGAAGGAGATTAGTGAAACATATACGTCTTTAAAAAAAAATGTACTACCATTTTAGAATCAACATTATGTAGAAATTTAATGTATTTTTATTAATTGATATTTCTTTTTAAATAAAGAGTAGCTAGCTCTTAAAAACTGCACAAAAACGACTAGCGCGGCGTTTTGCTCGGTGAAGGGCCTTAATGCTTACAGGGTTTACATTTTAAAAGCTTTTGAAACGAAGTTACGTATTCATGATACACAACACAATACAGCGAAAATGAATTGTGTCCGACGCACGAATTCACGCCACGGGCACCGGTCGCTCACGCCTCCGGTGCCAAAGTTGTTTCAGTGTGGATGAAACTTGCCATGTAACTATTGGTAGGTTCAATTTTATTTACTACTGGATTTAGAGTAGTTTTTAGGGTTCCGTACCCAAAGGGTAAAAACGGGAACCTATTACTAAGACTCCACGATCCGTCTGTCTGTCCGCCTGTCATCAGGAACATGAACCGTGATAGCTAGACAGTTGAAATTTTCACAGATGATGTATTTCTGTTGCCGCTATAACAACAAATACTAAAAACAGAACAAAATAAATATTTAAGTGGGGCTCCCATACAACAAACGATTTTTTTGCCGTTTTTTGCGATAATGGTACGAAAACCTTCGTGCGCGAGTCCGACTTGTACTTGGCCAGTTTTTATTGTTTTACTATAAAAAATTACACGTAGAAATTGGCTTAATTAGGCAATGTATGTAGGATCGTAGTAGGTAGTGTTCTGTGGCGTCTGCCTGCCCCCTTGGGAAAAAGGCGTGAGTTTATGTATGTATGTAATGTTAGACATAACAAAGGCTTCTCGTCAACTCTCATACAGCTGCTACCAGCCACTACGCGACTGGAGAGGCATATATTCATCAATGTATTTGGCTCATATTACATCACATCATCAGCCTATTAATGTTCCCACTGCTGGGACACAGGCCTCTTCTGTGAGAGAGAACGGGCCGTAATCCACCACGCGGGCCCAGTGCCGGTTGGTGGATGTCACATGTCTTCGAATGTTTGGTTCTAGGACATGCCGGTTTCCTCACGATGTTTTCCTTCACCGTTTTTGAGGGCAGTGGTGATGAAATAATTTACACAAACTAAAGCGCCCGCCTGGGTTCGAACCCACGACCTACAACTTGTAAGTCGCGGCCGATACCATTGGGCCACCACTATTAGCAACAACAACTAACAAGCCGACAAGGATGATACTAACAAGGTGTTAATGAAATGTCCTAATCAAATCTGAAATTATATTTATACAACAATTTTGTTTTTAAAGTCAGTATCCACATTATAAACTAAACCTACAGATTAGAGATAAACAGGAACACAAGACCTTGGTCCATTAACAAAAAAATGCGAGTAGAAAACTACACCGAACATTTTGTTCAACCATAAATAATAAAACCAGTCCTTACAGAACTGGAGGGTAAAGGCCTCTTCTCATACAGAGAAGGCACGAGTTGTACCGAACTTTTAGAAGCTTATAATTTCCTTCTTATATTTTCATTCCTTTAAGAGGAAAACAAAAGCAACTCAAAATAGACATCACCCACTCTCGCACACGGCTCTGTTGGCCGGTACAATATTGGATCAGATGGCGGTGAACACAATCCCCTGGCATTTTATAGGAACACGTCCGGTTGCACAGAACTGAGGTAGATATAACACGATGGTGACCTTTTGCGTTCCTTCAGTTTTCAAGGGGTGATAGACTGAAACAGCGAAATTAAAATCACTTGTTCCCCACGTTGTATCGAGTTTTGTGCATCAAAATTCACTGACCATTTTTTTATGTGTTGGGCCCAGTTCAGCTGCCATTTGTACATCATTGATAGTCGTTACGGGTATAGTGTTAAGCCAGAAAATTAGACAATCATCAGTCTTGCCAGCGGTATCGTGTTATCCAGTTATAGTTCTCGCCAAACTTCTCTTGGCCGCCCTGAAGTTGGCTACAGTAGTAAATATCATACAGAAAACTTTTTTACAAAAAATACAACCGACTTCCAAATAAAAATACTACAAAGTGAGAAATAACTTCTTTTTCGGAAGTCGGTGTTCCTGTTTTCTTTTATTTGTTTTTTGACGACTTTCGAAAAAATAGTTAATTTGCACTTTTTCGTTGTGGTAGGCAATTTCTATAGAAAGCTACACATCAGCGTAACCCCTTAGAGCATACTGGCGTGATGTTTTGTTACGTAATGCTATAAACAATAAACAGACATGTGATTTAGCAAGCCCGAGAGATTTGCTGTAATTTATTGACGAATTCTGTTGTATACCTATCTCCGAAGTTATTCATCAGCCCCAATACCCTGGGGTGTCAAAACTATTATATTTCAACTGTAAAAATAACATAGATCTATACAAGACATACCTATACATCTGTCCCTCAGGCACACTCAAAATAACCTTAGGCCAGTAGCACACGATGCGTTGCGGCGCCGCACCGCAAAGATTTCACCGTATGACCATTTCACCGTATGATATCACCGTATGGTGAAATCTTTGCGATGCGGTGCCGCAACGCACCGTGTGCTCCTGGCCTTACTTTAAGAGATTTTGGTCACCCCCGTATCTACAATCAAAATCGGGAACGAACAATCAAAATCGGTTCCCAATTGACGGAGAAATCGGCGAAATAAACAAAAAAAAAACTACAAACGGATTCGAACATAGAATCTCCTCCTTCATGGAAAGTCGGTTAAAAACAGCACTGCGCCGTGCCTTGCGCATTGGAAAGACAACTTCAGGGCGGCCAAGAAGTTTGGCGGGAACTATATTGAGTTGTAGAGTCCGATAGGCTGCCGCTCCATGTAAAATACTGGCATACATAAATACTAAGAAAGAAAGAAAGAAATAACGTAATTTTGCGCCAGGCACGACGCATACCATAAAAAAACAAAGGAAAGCTTAAATACAAATACAGAGTATGCGCCACAACCACGCAAAACGGTCACCCCTAAGCATAATGCTGGGACTCGCGTGCAAGACAGACCCACAGCGCTGGTTTTCGATAGCCGGTGTCACCGATACAAGAACACCGGCGCTAAGTGCATGTAAGTAGGTAGGTACATCTGGTTAGACTGGACGCCGACTCCAACTTGGTAGGAGAAGGCCTACAGACATATTGATTTTTCAGAGTTGAAAGTTGTAAGAAAATTTCACCTCCTGAAATATTGTAAATGAAACAAGTCACCCTGAAGGTATTATATAGATAAGTTAAGTCAATATTGCCGAAATCTGGATTGGTTTCTTTAAGGCATATAAGCGACCGCGCCTAAGGTCCATATGTAATTTAAAAAGGTCACTCAAAGCCAGGCAGAAAGAAGTTTAGTTTTAGAATTTTGAGATTGTAGGTAAGCCAATGTTGGAGTTTCGTGAGTAGATACGAACTTGTTGGAAAATTACTCAGAAAAACAATAAGAAGGTGAAGACAAATAAAATTTATGATGCTCTCAAATTTTTATCGCTTTGAGTGTTATGATGACGATCGAACTTAAATATTTTATGATCACTTCAATCCGAGTCCAAATTTCCCAATGAAAATTGGTGCTCCTATTTAATAGATCATCGGTAAAACCTGTACCTATCGAGGTAATTCTAGAACTTCCATCGACAATGATAGAAGTTATCATCATCATCATCATATCAGCCGAAAGACGTCCACTGCTGGACATAGGCCTCCCCCAAGCGTCGCCACATTGGCCGGTCCCGTGCGTCCCGCAACCAGCGTATTCCTGCAACCTTCACCAGGTCATCGGTCCACCTGGTGGGAGGCCTTCGAACGCAACGTCTTCCGGTTCGCGGTCGCCACTCCAGAACCTTTCTGCCCCACCGGCCATCCGTTCTGCGAGCAATGTGGCCTGCCCACTGCCACTTAAGTTTGGCAATTCTTCGGCCTATGTCGGTAACCCTGGTTTTCTTACGGATCTCAACATTTCTGATTAGATCACGCAAGGAAACGCCGAGCATAGCCCTCTCCATTGCCCTTTGAATGACTGTAAGCTTTCTGATGAGGCACATTGTAAGCGACCACGTCTCTTACAATGGGCTACGGGCTACGGAATAGAAGTTATGCTTCTATCATTATCGATTATGCAGTCTGACATCAGGTCCTGTTGAAAACCAGCGTCAGGCACTAGTTGTCTGGCATTTTTGCTGAACTGGGCCTTTTTGGCGCAGCCGTGAGGCACACTCTCCTGCTAATTTCTTACGTCAAATTTTTTTTTTTAATTATATTTTACTTGTTTTTTATCTGATGTATAATATTATGTTGTGTGTCTTTTAGTATGTGCTAAATAAATGTATTTTCTTTCTTTCTTTCTCCACTTCTTTACAATCTTCTTCTTTTCGTGTCGACTCTACATTTACTAGCCGACTCGGCAAACTTTGTTTTGCCATAAAAACACCAAACATTAATCTACCCTACTCTACCTACCCACCCTACCTACCGTACCCTACCCTACCTATATACCCTACCTACCCTACCCTACCTACCCTACCAACCCTAACCTACCTACCCTACCCAACCAAACCTAAAAAAAAACACATAAACCATCTACTAAATAGTCCGAACCTTCATTGCTCTGAGCTCCGAACAAAGCCTAAACATTTGGTTTGGATAGGTGAGCCCGTTCTTGAGTTATTAAATTACAACGAAAAGTGGCATTGATTTTTATATATATAGATACTGAGTGGCCTCGTTGGCAGCGGCGTTGGAGTCTTTGTTCAGATCATCACAGGGTGACATTAATGTATTAAAATGAGCCTTTTCTGTCCAACTGCAGGCCAAACTTATCCCAGTCTCCTAAAAATTTGGTCAGATACCTATGAGAAGGAGTCCAACTCTGCCCGCCCTCTCTTTCAGGGCTAGCCGCGATGTGGTTTCCCGTCGATTAGGATCCATTGAATGGTACACCTATTTTTCTTTTTTGACGTGCAGTTCAAATCTAGTTGGTCCTTGCAATCAGCGTGCGGTCGTTGGAACTGCAGGCCAACTACACACCGACTGCAATCGGGCTGCCCGGTTGGTTTGCAGTCGTACTAACCGTATTCAAACTGCAAAATTTGCAGTCGGAGTACAGTTGAAATGCAATCCATCTGTCTAGAGCCTGAGATACAATACTATAACAGCAAACTGAAAGCTTAAAGGTCGCTGCATACATAACGTGTTTTATTGCGGGTGGAACAGGGACGGAATGGGACGATGAGTTTTGAAAACATATTTTCATACATACAAAGTGTAAACGAAGGGCAAGGACGGGATAGCGACGACGTGCCATTCCTTGTCATTTTGTATGAAACGAACTTATCGTCCCGTTCCGTCCAAAAAAACGCGTTACGTAAATACCGAGAATATTTAGCCATTTGTGTTTTGGAATCCGATTTGTCTTATTAGCAATACCACCGGGCTACTCACGAGACCGGTCAATGTGGCGACACTTGGGGGAGGCCTATGTCCAAAAGAGGACGTCTTTCGGCTGAAATGATGGTGATGACTAAAACTTACACCTAGTAGAAAACTTATCTATCTGTTGTATGATTTCTTACAAGTTTCACAAGATTGGTTTTATCCTATCTGTGTAAAAATTTTCAAAAGAAAAGCAACGTAGTGTTAAAAAGGTATAAAAGCTTTGTTCACCCGCTTCGTTGCAACTGGATCCCGAATTATCTGAAACGCAAACCCATTTTGCTCAATTTAATAACTTAATGGAAATGATATCTACCTGCGGCATTTAAACAATAAATCCGGTGTCGCCGAACTCCGTTCCTCGACCGCGAATCGCTCTAGGCGAAATAATAAAAGGACATCGAATATTACGCGGATAAATATTTCAATGAAATGGATTCGTGTTGTTTACGAACATCCGTTACAATTAAAACATTATATGGTTAGGATTGATATCCAATTAAGGACATACATACAATTTTGAGATAAGGTACTCTAGACTCTAGACCATTATTATCTATACCACTGGTGTCTCATCACATACAAAGAAACCGTGCCGACGTTCTATACTTATTATTCTGATTATTCTGCTAGTTACGTCGGCACGGTTTTTTTATGGGATGAGGCATCTGTATGCTAATATTATATTATCTGTGTCTATACTAATATTATAAAGAGGTAAAGTTTGTGAGTTTGTGACGTTGTAAGGGGTAATCTCTGGATCTTCTGAACCGATATTGAAAATTCTTTCACCAGTAGAAAGCTACATTATTCCTGTGTGTGTGTCTTATGCGATAAAATATAATCAAAAAATATAGTGATCCTTATGAAAATTTCAATAATGTAACCCAAGGTAGCAAAATGTTGCCTATAAAATTCATTCTTTGGCGTGCGCTGAGAAAACTAATGATGATAAATCAAAATTATTAGGTAGGTAGGGTAGGGTATGTAGGGTAGGCAGGGTAGGCAGGGGAGGCAGGTAGGGTAGTGTAGGTAGCCAGTTGACGGTAGCGAAGCCGCGGGTGTCAGCTAGTTACCTATACCTATAGGTAACTTCAGGCAGGCACGTATACAGAGGAGGGGATAGTTGGGATTTATCCCCGCCCCCCGAAATCTGACTGAAAAAAAAGCCACCAAACTGCACGAAGCAACCCTCCCAGCGATACTCCTGAAGAATACTTCAGAAGAACTATTTTTATACCGTGCTCGGACGATTTGATATCTGGCATGAAATATAGATTTGCGAATCAAAGAGAGCTGCTTTCTTCTTTAGAAATTATTCTTCCGAAAAATGTGGACGAGAGGAAGATAAGCGAATTAGAAAATATGAAAACTTATTGGGAAGAAAGTGTTGGAGAATCACTAATAAAAGCATAGTACAGTATGTGGTGTGCCAAGTGGAAAAACACAGATAAGAAACTAGTCGAAATTATGGAAATTTTAGACACGTCTGACAAAATTTTCTTTCCTACCATTAACAGGCTAATAGATATCCTGGCCACCCTTCCGGTTTCTACGGCACCTGTGGAGCGGTCATTTTCATGCCTAAAGAGAATAAAATCCTTTTTAAGGAATAGAATATCAGGCGAGAGGCTTACTAATCTCGCTCTATCGTCTATTCATTCCGCTTTGGCGCCAGATACTGATATGATACTAGAGATATAAAAAACAAGTGTGTGACTAAACTACGGACGTTACTTCTTTAAGTTATAAAAATTATAGTACAGTGATTACAGCGATTTATACACAGTTCACATGGTTGTTTCAATGTTTGTCCCCCCCCCCCCCCCCCCGAACCAAAAGTCTGGATACGTGCCTGACTTCAGGCTGGGTAATTAATGACGTAGGACGCACACTGATGATCACAGAGACGAGATTGTTCATCATCATTACTTACATAAACTTACACTTAAACAAGAATTATATGCAGAAAATACAGAAGCTCTAATGGATCTCTAATTAACTGCTAATCCGTTCCTAATTACACCTCCCACGTAAAAAAGGAACGTCTAAACTAATATCTAGACCAGGCGACTGAGAACGAGTGACAATGGCACTCATCGAGTATCCTCGCGTTTATTTTGCTTTGCCGAGTATAAATTCTTAATCGAATGTCAGACGTGGTAAAAGCTTGGCTCTCGACGCATCTGAGAAGCACCGTCCCTAATTACTTTTGAATGCATAACGCAGTTTATGTTCAAAGCTTGTTTGAATAGATAGGTGTATAGATACCTATAGACTTCTAATATGGATTTTTAAGATTCCCCTAGTCGATCACTGTTTCGTACAAACCTAGTACCTATGGCGATTACTCCATTGTTTGACGGTGTACCTACGTTCAAAATAAAAAATATATCAATTTGTCTCATCATTATGTAGTTTAAATAAATTTTAATATATATTTGAAAGTTATGAGTGACGAAAGTGCACTGATTATTTCAACACTAATTTTAACTCATCTTTGAGCGGAAGTAAATACTTAGGTACCATAACAAGAAGGAAAACTGCAAAAGAATTACCATACATTATAGGGATAAATTAGTAGTTCAAATAACGCAAATAATTTTATTTTAGTCAGACAGTTTTTTCATGTTATCCATATTCCCAAACATGATCTATTTCGCTACAAATTTGCAAGTATGTCTAAGTATGCGAACTAGATTCGATTAGGTTTAGCACGCATTTCCTATTTTTAATTCGCGCGATTTTTTGTCCGCGTACTGAGAACTAACACGCACTGCGAATAACATTTCGCGCGATTTTTTAATACCTACATCTACCTGTTCATAGATTTCAAAATATTCGCGCGAATTTAATCCTCGCCGCGGTGCGGTGGATTCTGTGGTAAAACACGGATTTCTTGCGGTATTATTTCCGAGCGTCTTTTTTAGAAATCACAGTGCGTGCTAAGCCTTAACCGCGGGGTTAAGGCTTAGCACAAAATAGTTCGTGCCGTCGACAAGGGCAATCTTAGCCTTAAATTTTACGTTCAAAAGCTTTGTTTTGAAATAGCATGTAGGTACTTTTAAAGCGTCAGAAAAGTTTCAGTGTGGCAACATTTGCATATCCTGTCAACCGCTGCAGCAGACACAATTTCTACCAATATTACCATTGTCTTTCGCCGCTACGGTGATATTGACGGACGGGGGGTTATGGGACCTTCCTGAGGCTCTAGACAAGTGTCATTCGATGTGAGCGATGACGATGGTCGAAATACCAAAATGTTTAGGATTGCTAACGTGACATTTCGATACCGTTTGACACTTTCTATACATTTTTGACATTTTCACAATCGCTACAGCCACGCTTTCGTTAATATACTAATATATTACTAATATATTATTATTAGGTACTTTTCTAAGGCCTGGATCAACACAATTCGATAAGTATGTAAAGTAAAAATTAACCCATGCCGATTCCAAAACCATTTCGAGATTTGTGAGCCTTATTTTTCATGTTTCAGGTCTTAAAATTTTAGGATCGTATATATTTTCACAAAAATACTTAAAATCACTTGACTTTTACTTGACCTCTAAATGACGTCATAAAGTATCCTCTTTATGAAACTTTCAGTGCCTCTTCTAATGAAATAATGAAGGCCCAGTTGCACGAAATCCCAACCCAGAGTTAGAGTGCGCGCAAGATGAGTCTGCGAGCGGCCAAAATCAGAACTAATTGTTTGTCATTTATGTCAGGTGTCAACACGGAATACAAAACACTGTGTTGTATTCCGTGTTTTTATTCGTTTCTTAAGTAAATAATCGCCATCATTATGCCAAAAGTAATTTAAAGTGCTGGCAGGGATGTTTTCTTGAAGTGAACAAACAATAACGGGCCTACGGTACCGTTTTACAAAGATAGAGCCCGCGTTGCTTACTTGACAGTTAACTTTCAGGGATACCATTAAACTAAAATTTCCCTAAATTTTCGTACTACCGGTGCCAGACAGTATTGGTTTTTGGCTGGTACTTAGATATACCAGTGGGACAGGACCGGCATCATGTACTATAATGCATCATTGTTATTTTGTTTTAGGCGTTTCTGAACGCACCGTCACCCAAATAACTCAAGAGCGCATTTTGTGGCAGCAGCTTGTTCAAAAATTGTGGAAGAAGAAATTAAAAAAGCATTGAAATTGAAATGGACGGTATTAGCCACTGAAATACCATTGTTAGATCAAATTTAAGAGTAGGTACTACCACAGATAATATAATACTAGCATACAGATGCCTCATCCCATACAAAGAAACCGTGCCGACGTAACTAGCCTTTTTCATCTGATTAATCTTGTTATTTTTGTAAGTACATCAATCGCGTTCGATCCCGTTTCACGGCAATAGATGGTGTTAGCAGCGACTTGCAAGTAAAAGGGTTTACTAAGTTCGTGAATATTTTTTTCTTTAAATACAGTGAAGGTTCGTTTTATAGTATTTTTTTGCACGTTATTACAGTCTTTTTGCACCAAAATGTGTTAGAATGCAAATTTAAAAAATCGGGTGGCATGCCTCAGACATTTCAAAACGCGCCATCTACTGGCATCAATTTTAAATGATCCGTTAAAATAATCTTTGAAATGTGAATTAAGAGCCCATTATTCGATAATTTTGTGCTTAGGAGAGTTGATTAAACAAGAACATACAATTTTTATGTTCAATTCCAGAAAATGTTAATTTTACACACAATTATTAAATTATATTGAATTGTGTGTACATGTCGCGCCATCTAATGAGATTTATTTGAACCAAATTTGCTTTATTAGCAATGAGACCCCGTGTTAGTAGTACACTAAGTATTTAATAAAAGATTTACAATCATTTCATGAAGCTTTTTTCATCATATTCTATGCAAGTAGTAAAAGCTAGTAATTAATTATGCTTAACTTAAATTACTTTAAGTTTCGAGTAATATGAATAATAAAAAAAATACTATTGATTAAATGAAGGAAAAATATCAGTTATGCTGGCAACATTAAGCACGTCACCCGTCGCGCGCAGCGGCAGCGCAGTTGTATCTTGCGCGCACTCTAGAATAGCAACCTACTCTGAGCTGTCTTTTGTGCAAGTGGGCCGGTGGCAGCGTTGCCAACTCTACGTCTATTTACGTAGATCTACGTATTTTAAGCCTTTCATGAAAACCTACGTACTTCAGTCCCAGAATCTACGTATTTTCGATCAAAATCAAAATTGTACAACGCAAAATAACATAATTATCTCATCAGGCTGAAATAATTGCCGTTACTTTCGCGAAAAAAAGTTAATGAACGTTCCGTTTCATACACTCGCATTCATTTTAAAAGTGTCCATTCCATAGAACGAAACGTCTTGTCGTAAAAACAAAACTTAACGTAAAACTTAAGTAACTTAACGTACTTTCGCACTAAGATTAGAAAAATATCGAAAAAAGGATAATTGTTGGTTTTTACATTATCTGCATGTGGTAATGCACTCCCGTACAACGAAATTACGCCTCTTGTCATTCGAGCTCACAGATCAAATAATAAAGCTCGACTGACAAGCCAAGGGGTAGTTTCGTTGTACGTGTGCGCGTGTAATTGTGTATTTATACGGCAAGGCGTAGTTTTACCCGGCTTCACCTTGTTGTTTGCAACGTTCCATCTTGACTTTTTATTTGATTGAGCCTCTCGGGTATTGAATTTTATTCCAGCCAGGAACTTGTCCAAATTCTGGAGACGCAAGGACTGGTGAGTATGGCGGATGATGGAGAGTTTCCAAACCCAGCTCTTGAGACCATCTGCTGTGCTGTATCAGGTCGCGCGTTGTCGTGCAGGAGCAGCTGAGACGATCGATTGACCAAATAAAGCTGGTTGGAGACATGCAAGCATCTCTAGAGTTGTGTTCAGTTCTTCACAGTACATGGTGATCCCGCTTGGTAAGAAGCGGTGGTGCATCACACCGGCCCAAGACCACCAAAAAGTAACCATCCCTTTTCTAGAGGTCAGTTTTCGTTTAGGGCATTGTTTAGGTGCTGAACCAGGATCCAACCTAACGCCCCGGGCTTCGGGAGTCGCGAGCCGATACCCGGCCACCGTAGGCGCGGGCTTGCGGACGGAGAGTAATGGGTAGCTCGCCGTCCGATAAGGACCAAGCCCGAGTTTACGGCGCGTAGTGTTCCACGCGCGCCTCAAAGAGATGTCAGCAAAAGTGACGGGGTCCGAGCCACTGCACTGTGGAGCGCGAAACCGCCCGCAAGCCGTACCTGTGGGGGGTCATTCCGGGGGTATTTCCGGGCGGCAAGTGAGCGGCCTTTATTAATTTATCACGAAAGTTTTGTATGGGAGCCATACATGAAACTTATGTTGTTGTAATGTCAATGAACTAAGCTATCAGATTTCAAATGGATTTTTCATGTTTGGATTTGTTATGTATTTGCAAAAATTGTGTAAAGTCAGCGAAAGGGAATATTTTGCACAGTTTTTGTACAGAGGTAGTTAGAAATAAAAAAATAAAAAATTATTTCAATAAGTTTTTTTTTTATTTACATAAGAATACCCTATTTCACATAAATCAATCAATAAATAAACCTCCCCACACATATTTTACGAAAAAAAAATATTTCAAAATACTTGACCCGACCGCCGTAAAAAAAAATGGTGGATTTTTTGTTTGTTATTGTTTTTGTTTTCGACTTCATTCAAAGAACCGGCGTTAGCACTTCAATTAGTGGCTTTAGTGGCGTTGTTAATTAACCTACTAATGTAAATAACGACAGTTTGATAAGAATACGGCAAAATTAGATGTCGAAAAAAGACTTACGGCAAAACGGTCGTCATGGCTGGAACAATAGAGGACTTTGTTCGTTGAAATACGTATTTCTGCTGGAATTCACGACACATACACAATCACGCTAGTAAAAACACTTCATCACTTATTATTCCATGATATTTTAACACCCACAGCACTAAATTCACCATAAACTCGAAAATATAACCATCGCCGACCGGTCGGAACACCGCGAACGCGCTTTGACAGGTCCGAAGCAAAAAAAAATTCATCAAGTAGCGAGGATCGGTGTTGCTGGTTATTTGCATGCATTTCTACCATCCTTGTCTATTGCCCCGCCACGGAAACACGCTCCCGCATACGGAATCTACCATTCCCCAGAATAATTTTGTAGCGCGGGAACACCTGCATTATTTGCCTCCCCACAGAGGAGGTCCCAATGTATGACCGGCAAAATTTGCCGATCCACAGTGCAGTGGATAGGGCCGATGCCTGTCTGGGTCGCGGATAAATTTGTAAGAGAGTTACCGCGGCCCTGGCACAAGCAACTGAAGGAACACGGGTGGTTTTAGTCAGTACAAGTCTGACATGCGTGAAGCAGAGCGGGAGAAGTCATTGGATTATTTACCACCCAATAAAAAAAATAGGATCCAACCTACTTGATGAGCGCTTGCGATTGTCAAACATGGTCCATTTTTCGTCGCAGATACATGCGGTTGAGCCATGGTTGAGCAGTGCAAGGCAGGTCTCGACGCGTACTTCGCGCTGGTGATCAGTGTTCGTGGGGCACCCATTTGTCAAGCTTTTTTACCTTGCCAATTTGACCAATATTGTTTTGATGCTAACATCGAAACCTGGTGCAATTTCAGCCGTAGATTGAGTATCATCAGCTTCCAAAATCGCTTTTATTTCGGCATTGTCGACATTCTTTTTTTTATAATCTTGCGATCGGCTTTTCAAGCCATTAGCAGATGCGTTCTGTGTATATTGGCGCTTCGAGTACGGTCCTCCAGTGAGAGCCGATCCTCTACTTGTTACTCGACTATATCAGAGTATGTCCCATGTGTGCTGTCTTTTCAGTCGATGGTGTTCTAGTGGGTCGGTCAATACAGAAGCCAGACTATTGACGTGGTTTTCAATGCGCAATTTACATAGTGTTGTTCTGTGCTCAATCTCTTCTATTATGCTGTTAATTTTTAGGCATTCATGTAGGTCAGATATTTTGGTAAACCATGGAGCATTTGATATGGTTTTTAGCACCTTATTTTGGAAACTTTGCAGGATCTCTACATTGGAGATTTTAGCTGTACCCCAGAGTTCGATGGCGTAGGTTCATACTGTCTTCAGTATGGTTTTATAAATTAGTTAATTATTGTAAAAGGATACTTGTGAATGTCTTACTAGCAGCCACTTCAGTGTTTGCAGGCGTTGGTTCAACTGACCTGGTTTTTTCACTATGTGATGTCTCCAGGTCTGTTTCCTATCCAGATGCATACCGAGGTATTTGGCTGTGTCGTGTGCATTACCCCAACAGGAAAGTGGCTCCTGGAGTGATATGAGTGGAACGTATAATTAGAGCGTAATCTGCTGTGAATGTGCGCTACATAAAAAACATGTGCGTGTCGTCGTTTTTGAGAAAAACGGAAAAAACGTTTCCTGCTAGGGTAACGTTGTTCCAGCAGGAAAATTCTAAACGAATGATCGGAGTGAGAAATATTGTGCATGGGCAGAGAGCTTATAGTTGTGCAAGAATGTGCGCTGAAAATATAATAAGTGCGTAATCTGGTTTTCGAGATATTGCATTTCCTGCTGGGGTAACGTTTTGCAGAATCGTGTATCTCTGAAACTATTGGATGTGCGCCTGTAGAATAAACATACACGAGTAGCTCTTGATTTGTGCGTATTTGTGCCGGAGTTAGATTTAAGAAAATATTTATAGTTTTAAAGAAATCGCACTTTTATGAAAACCCGAAAAAAAATCACAGCGCCTAAATGAGAAAACTTATAAGCTCGCTGAAAACTGTAATCAGTCCATCTTGACGCTTGTATTAACCATAAAAAGATTCAAAAGTATACATGCTTGCGTTATCGAATAATATTGCTAAAAGTCAAAACGACGGTGTCATAATTTTGACGGCAAAATACGAGAAACTGGCTCAACCCAAGATGGTAGGTGAAAAGCACAAATAAGAGAGTTTAGTCAAAAATATATAGTGAAAATATTCAGCTTGGAATGTTTCGCATTAAGTAGATTTGAACACAAAACTGAACATGTAAACAACGGCTGGTTATCCGACCAAATTCGAATGACTACAAAAAAGCGACGGATTCATACATAACGATGACCTTCTTAATTGGACGTATTAAACCTAAGCTGTTGTCCGTACAGTCGCGTTCAAACGTTTGGTGATTTGACCTAATTTTGGGGGCTAATTAAAAAATACATTAAATACACCTTGTGACCATAACAAATGAAAGAGCTTGTTGATGTAGAAATTATTATTTTTCTTCCCTAAATTATGTTTCTTAAAGTAATAATGGCATCAAATTACAGATCAAATTACAAACCTATTAATCTCAAATTAATTATCTCAAACAGGATTCCGTATTTCCGATTTCCTTTAGGGTTCCGTACTCAAAGGGTAAAAACGGGACCCTATTACTAATACTCCGCGATCCGTCTGTCTGTCTGTCACCAGGCTGTATCTCATGAACCGTGATAGTTAGACAGTTGAAATTTTCACAGATGATGTATTTCTGTTGCCAATATAACAACAAATACTAAAAACAGAATAAAACTAGTATATTATGCAACTAGTGAATAAGGGACGGTTTTAAAACGAGGGCCATAGATGAATCACGAACAAGTAAAGGATTCTATCAACTGAATCACTCCCTGCGGTCGTGATTCAGTCTTAGAATCCTGAGTGACGCGAGTGACTCATGGCCCTCGATATAAATCCGTGTTATTCAAGAGTTGCATAATTTTATACCATGACTACGAGAAAAAGAAAGATTTAAGCGAAAATCGCAATGAGTAATAATAAATAAATGTTTTATTACCTTCAAAATTTACAAAAAATTTGAAAACTCACGGTTTCACATTTTTTGTAAATTGAAGCTGAGCTAGGTAACAGCATCTGTTTTTCAGGGGCTAGTGACTACCTCCGTTACGTTACATAATTATAACTAATTAAACACCAATACAATTAATATTAGAATTACAATCCAAATAACTCACATCCCTGACTAAAATCAAAATCATGAAAATCATTATTGAAATCCTAAATATTAATCAAATTAAATATCGTTTTTTGCGATAATGGTACGGAACCCTTCGTGCGCGAGTGCGACTCGCACTTGGTTTTTATTAAAAACAACCACCATCAAATTTTTGGTCTTTAAATTACATTTTTTTACTAATATTATAAAGGCAAATTAAAATGTCTGGATGTGTCCACAAAATTCTGAATGTATTTTAATGAAAGTTGGAATAAAGTGTTCTTACGTAATCAAGTGCTTGGCACTTGATTACGGAAACAGCTAGTAGAATGTAATCCAATAATAAGTTAATTATTTTAATACTTTTCTACCTCAGCGTACTCAGGCACAACACGTTTCAACCGATTCGTGACTTCGTGAGTAAAGTTAAGAAGGTCATCGTTATGTATGAATCCGTCGCTTTTTTGTAGTCATTCGAATTTGGTCGGATAACCAGCCGTTGTTTACATATTTAGTTTTGTGTTTAAATCTACTTAATGCGAAACATTCCAAGCTGAATATTTTCACTATTTATTTTTGACTAAACTCTCTTATTTGTGCTTTACACCTACCATCTTGGGTTGAGCCGGTTTCTCGTATTTTGCCGTCAAAGTTAAGACACCGTCGTTTTGACTTTTTAACCGACTTTCGAAAAAGGAGGAGGTTCTATGTTCGACTTCTTGTATGTTTTTTTTTTTTTTTTTTTTTTTTTTTTTTTATGTATGTTCATCGATATCTCCGTCAATTGTGGACCGATTTTGAAAATTCTTTTTGTGTTTGAAAGAGTATGTTCCGAAATTGGTCCCATTTTATTTTGTTGAAGATCTGATGAAGGACTTCGAAGATATACAACAGAACTCTTCAATAAATAACGGCAAATCTCTCGGGACTGCTGCAATCGCATGTCTGTTTATTGTTTATACCATTTCATAACATAACATCACGCGATTACGCTCTGAAGGGGTAAGCAGATCTCTCATTTGATCGGTTTTGTTCAAGTTTCATGATATTCGGGTAACCGATTCTAGCGTTATAGAAAACTTACTAAACAACTTGCCTATTAGGTAGAAACTAAAAAGTGAAAAATAAAAAAACTTTTTACAAAAAAATACTACCGACTTCCAAATAAGAAAACTACAAAGTGAAAAATAACTTTATTTTTGGAAGTCGGTGTCCATAACGCAAAAAAAAAGGTACCTACGAAAGACACCGACTTCCAAAAATAAAGTTATTTTTCACTTTGTAGTATTCTTATTTGGAAGTCGGTAGTATTTTTTTGTAAAAAGTTTTTTTATAGCAATATTATTCGATAACGCAAGCATGTATACTTTTGAAACTTTTTATGGTTAATACAAGCGTCAAGATGGACTGATTACAGTTTTCAGCGAGCTTATAAGTTTTCTCATTTAGGCGCTGTGATTTTTTTTCGGGTTTTCAAAAAGGTGCGATTTCTTTAAAACTATAAATATTTTCTTAAATCTAACTCCGGCACAAATACGCACAAATCAAGAGCTACTCGTGTATGTGTATTCTACAGGCGCACATACAATAGTTTCAGAGATACACGATTCTGCAAAACGTTACCCCAGCAGGAAATGCAATATCTCGAAAACCAGATTACGCACTTATTATATTTTCAGCGCACATTCTTGCACAACTATAAGCTCTCTGCCCATGCACAATATTTCTCACTCCGATCATTCGTTTAGAATTTTCCTGCTGGAACAACGTTACCCTAGCAGGAAACGTTTTTTCCGTTTTTCTCAAAAACGACGACACGCACATGTTTTTTATGTAGCGCACATTCACAGCAGATTACGCTCTAATTATACGTTCCACTCATATCACTCCAGGAGCCACTTTCCTGTTGGGGTAATGCACACCACACGGCTGTGTCATGTTGGAGCAATACATCGTTTCAGAGTTTGACTGGGGCACAGTTTCCTTTTCAAAGGGTGAACGTTACGTGCACTGATTTTCTAGCACTCGCTTTGATGCGCCATTTCTCCATCCAAGTGTAAATGTTATTAAGGTAAGTCTTTGCGAGGCTTCATTTGGATCTTGGTCGCAACTTAGGGCAGCGGTATCATCCGCGAAAGTCGCTCAGAGAACACTGTCTGTATTTGGTAGGTCAGCTGTGTATAACAAATACAGTACCGGGCCCAGTACAGAACCTTGTGGCACTCCTGCTTTGATGTCGTAGCAGGAGGAGTATGAGTCATTCAGACTTTCTTTCTCAAGGGTATTTGAAAGTGTTAGGAATGGTAAATTAAACCACTTTTTCTTAACTTCCATCAAGGAGAGTGTGTATTATTAATTCATTTAACAAAAAATCTTTGTCTGTCCTTTTATACATTAGTCAAACGAAATACATCAAAATGCGAGGGTTCAATAAAAACAACACGACATACAACTACTGAATCTTTAATTATATCCAACAAGTACTCTTAAGCGAATCTTTTAAATCATACATAACTAAACATAATTGCTAAATCGAACCTTTCTCATTTGTATGTCAGATACAAAAATATTTATATCTTTTATCAACAGAAAATCCACTCATACCATGTGATACACTAAACTTATTGAAATCATACAACGCACTTATAATTTCAGCGTCCATCGTCCAGGATACTCGACTAGTATCTTAATATAAAATGTATTCACAAGCCAGTGGCGCTGGCTTTCAATATGAAGCCAGGATGTACAGATCACTGCCTGGTTACAAGTCTGCAACAAAACAGTATACTTAATAAGAAAGAACTAATTAAGAGCGAGCACAGACCGACTACAATTTTATTGAAAGAAAGTGATGAAGCATGTATTTAATTCAATGGTTCTTTGATACACTGCGCAGGCATTATGACACTTCGTACGTACTGTGTCACTCGTACAAAAACATTCCTGTGTAACTGTATCAGAACGTGTCATATGAACACCCGCATACTGTAGCTAAGATGCAGCCAAAAGTACTGCATACTAGTTCTTATTTCGATTATCTTTCAGGCGAATTATAGTCGAGTCTATCTTCACTCTCATTCTGTTAATTATTATCCCTACGCAAAATAACATTCTGGGTATCACATAACCGCGCCCGAATAGTACGTCACTTATTCAAATCTTAGCACTGTGCCTGTAGCACATAAAAATAGGTCATTCACACTCTTAACTAAGAAATAAAAACGCATATTACAAAGATACGACCTAAAGATTCAGCTAAAACTACTCACAAACTCTAATTTAAGTATCACTCTTCCAAAGCTTGATAGTCTTGTCATTCTCAAGCGCTGCGGACGCTATGATGTTCTCGGTGGGGTGGCATGCAGTACATAGCACGGTGTCCGTGTGGCCAGATAACCGCTGTACGATCTCTTTTGATTGCAGGTTCCAGATGTATACCAGGTTGTCTTCTGAACCTGATACTATCCACTGTGGAGAAAGAAATTGGTTAAAATGTTGGTTCTGTGTATGTTGGATGGGTTTACTGGCCACTCAGGGTTCACAGAATCGACATGAAATATTTATGTAATGTCGATTCTGTGACGATAGGTCTATACGGCATCGAACGCAGCATGACGAATGAACCAAATCTATGGATGACAACCGTGCCTCAACTTCAAATCCGAATTGTTTAAAACAATAAAATTAACACACGGTTTTCATTCGAGTAAATTACCCTATGAAAATTAATCTATCCTACGATGCGACGGTAAAACTATCGTGATATTAGGTAGATAAGTACCACATTTTAGCAGTTCAAACTACAAAGTTTACAAAACATATTTGGCCTCGTATTTGCCTAGAAACACGCATAGCGTGGCGATCTCACACGGTATTTGTTTATCATGCGTAACGTAACTGATTGCATATGTAATATAATTTTCACCTTGCTGATGTCAATGATCATAAATAATTTTATAGCCTAAGATCCGACTGCAGAAATCACCAGGAATCAGTGTTTTTGATTCAACTTAATTTTAATTAATGATACTTGATTGTAGAATAGATTGCTTCAGGGTTGCCAGCTTTCTGTTAGTCGTAACCTTTGGGTTGCTAGTTTACCTACTCAACATGGTAACCCATGAATGGCGGCTAATTAAGAGCTAGATGATGTTCCATACGGCCCCATGATACAGGAGTAATTCTTAGTAAAGGGCAAAGTTAAGAAAAAAACCGGCCAAGTGCGAGTCGGACTCACGCACGAAGGGTTCTGTACCATTATCGCAAAAAAGGCAAATAAATCACGTATGTTATATGGGAGCCCCACTTAAGTATTTATTTTATTCTGTTTTCAGTATTTGTTGTTATAGCGGCAACAGAAAAACATCATCTGTGAAAATTTCAACTGCCTAGCTATCACGGTTCATGAGATACAGCCTGGACATGGGGCATACATGCTGGGGCATGTACCTGCGAATTTTTGCAGTAGGATCTCATACTATTAGAAAGCGATATTAGAAACCAGTATTGTCTACGAAATCATTGTGTAGCAACTGTAGCAAAGATAAATCGTGGGAATTCAACTATTACCTTGACACACTTGCAATCTCTTATCAGCTGGCTACTGCAAGATAAAGCTTAGCAAATCTGTGAGACCGTTTTAACTGATAAGCTACAAATCTGATGAGTTTCCTTATGACGAAACTAACACACGACTTTGGAAAACATTAGAATGAGATAAAATTTTCATTTATCTATTACAAACTGAGCACCGCTAAGTTGTATAATTCAGAAATTAATGTTCTTTCAGAGGGCTTGTAGGGCTTGCAGTCCTGTGACTTTCATGGGTTCAGCTGCGTCAAAATAAAGACAGAAAAAGAGCTTATAAAATCTTCTTATGCATAAGAGGTCGCAGAGGGAATCAGTTAGATGCGGCCAGAACTCGACTGGTCACTGAGGCGATACTTTGAGAGGGTTATTCCAGTAGTAGTTGTGTTTTCATTGAGATGATAATGCAAGTAATCTTACCTTTCCACCAGTAACACTGAAGTTGGCGAAGATACAGTATTTCTCGTTCTTATGTCCTGTGTATGTCTTGAGGCATTTGCCCCTACTGTAGTCCCATAGTTTGAGGGTGTTGTCCAGCGTCGCAGCCAAGATATATTTGCCGTTTGGAGAGAACTTCACAAATGAAACCGGCGGATTGTCATCGTCTATCAGAGTCTTTAGACATTGACCCGATGCTGTATCCCAAATTCGACTGTAAGTAGCAAATATATCGTTTTAAATCTGCATGGAAGATACAAAATTTGAACAAAGCTGTTGAGTTATACTTTATGCAAGATGAGGAAAATTTAAATAAATAATAAGTGGCATCGTAAAAGTTACTTGAACACATACATTTGATTGCAATACATTACCAAACCGTGAAGTTGGATATAGTTGTAAGAATAACAATGTCAAAAAAATGCATTGCTTACCATAAACCATCATAACTGGATGATACGATAAGGCTGCCATCTCTGTTGAAATGTACTGCTGAAACTGGATCCGAATGCGCTGGTAGTGTCTTTAAACATTTGCCTGGAAATAACATTATTTTGTTGTTAAGTTTACAACCAGAAATCAAAGCAAAAACCAAAGTTTCGGGAGTTAGCATGAACAAAGGCACAATCCGACCATCCTTTGCAGGAACGACAAAAAAGAAGCGACATCACGGTCCATAGAATGAAGAGAATATTTTAGGAAACTACGAAAAAAAAGATATAACAATGCGATCCTTAGAATGAAGATAACATTGCAGGACTTTGATCAATAGATTGCCAAAGACACTTACCTAACACCGATTTGGCCAAGATGTTTCTAGTATAAATAGTGCACTAACCTACTTCAACAGGAGCAGCTAGTACGATTGTTTATAGTTCCACGTGGCTATTATTAGAAGTAATTATCGTCGTGAAAATATGTCGAAATTCGTGTGGTGAATGGTGAAAATGTTTTCACAGTATGGTGTTAATATGCTTGGCGAATGTTGTGTCACGAAATATGTAGTTTCGGATTAGTTGCTCGGTTTGAAGTACCTACGTACTACGCGCTCTGTCACGCCTACGGTTTTAGTTCATTGTTTAATGGAATAGAGATGTCTTGGTAAATCGGTTTGTACCACAGACATTAACCTAACTAGATAACGCAAGTCCCTCCATCTCCTCTTCATCTGTATGAAAACCAAACGTGCTACTTTTTCACAATTTAAACCTATTTTACCAATGAAAGAAAACATTTGCAATGCCTCGGCCAACTTTTTCTATAAATTCCTTACAGCTCATTATGGCACGAAAATGCATTTTTCTAGATTTCTGTGGCTTTCCGGTGCCGATAATGCTAAATGAGAAGCTCAGATTACGATCATTGATCGTAACTTTACTCCGTTTTTTGAAACGCGCGTCATCTGGTTAGATTTATATCTGTGGTTGGTACGTTTGAGATGTGTTACAGAATGTGGATCGTTGACCCGGTCCGGTGTACACGCGTACGTGACAACTTGAATGGTCACAATAATATCAATAAACAACAAATTATGTCTTAACCAGTTTGCGTACCTTTCGCGGCGTAATTCCTTACGATAGCCGGGGAAATAAATAGTTAGGCTGACAGTATTTTCAATAGCGGTTAACTTTTTAAATTACAAGAATGAAATAGTCCAAATGCCGCCGAATGAATTAACCTTTTCACGGCTACGAGCATGCGCACGACAACGTACAAAATTCCGTCGGTGCCGTTAACGGTAAACAATTTAAGGGGCCTGCATTATTTATTTTATAACAATGGACGTTTTTCAATGAAACAGGTACAAAAGGCTGAAAATCTTACCTGTTCTTACATCCCATATCCGTACGCTCTCATCAAAACTGCCCGATACGATAAGATTGCTTTGTGGATTAAAATTACAGCAGAACACGTAGTTGCTATGTCCCTTGAGTGTCTTCAAACATTTGCCAGAACTCAGTTCCCATACCTGTAACATGAAAATGGGTCGTAAAATATTTGTTGTGGGTGTTAGTTACTGTTCTATTTTTGGGTTTATGGTGCAATATTTATTCAAATGAAGCGGAAATGTCGTGTTTCATAGTCAGTGTAAACAGGCGATTCCCTAATTTGATCTTACGGCCCTTGGCTCGATAAATATTCTTTTAGAAAATTCTGTCGACTTTGTCGATAATAGCCTAGTTTGAAATCGCCAACCCGCATTGAGCAGTCGTGTCGTGATGATTAATGAATCATTATCATTAATAATGATCGTGCCTATTAGTCTGTATTAGTAGAGGCTGGTATTATTGTGTTTGCGTGATATTCATTATGAAAGATAACTTCACACTTCTTCAGCTGTTACTTTCTTGTAAAATGCATTTATGGGGACAAATTTTAGTTTCGGCCCTTACTAAGCAACAGTGGCGTAGACTAGTGGGGGCGGCAGGGGCGATCCGCCCCGGGCAGCACTTTCAGGGCAGCGGCGAAATTTAACAATAAATATTGATAATATCTTATGTTTCATTAAATATATTCCAAGTTTCTAAACTATCACGAAAATATAAATGAATAAACGGCATTATATGTTACTGTAAAAGCCCCAACTACGGTAAAACTTGGCATTTACCGGTACAACTTAATATTTGCCAAGTTTTACTGTTAAAAGCCCGAAATGACCTATTATAATCGCTAATTTCGGGCATTTACCAACAATCACACGGTAAATCTTAGGTTGGTGGTTTGAATTGTATTCTCAAATATAGTACATTAAACTGACTAAAATGTCCCAAAATTTATGAAGAGTTTCCCATCGACTCGAAAAGAAGAAGAAAAAATGTGTGAAATTCTTTCACGGCCCCAAAATAGACTAGCATCGTCATTTCAACCGACAGACGTCCACAAACGAATATAAGAATTGATCATTGATTGGTCCTGTGTTTTTCGCAACTAACAATCCCAAATTATAAAAAGTTTCAATAATAGGATTGCTAACCTATTCATATTTTTAGCTAATTATTAATTCATCTTGTCATTTAATTTGGTTTTTTCATTTATTAACAGTAAAACATTAATATGATTTTAAAACACTTTTTAATGCTTGAGAAATGTTATAACTACTTTGATGAAGCAAATCAATCAGTGTTCAATTGTTCTAATCATTTCGTAGTCATAGACATTAAAATATTTTTACAGTTACCAGTCTCTGAGGGCAATCCTAACATTTACCGTGTGATCGCTGGTAAAAGCCCGAAATTAGTGATTCTCTTTGATCATATTTGATCGTGGACTTATAATAGTAAAACTTGGTAAATCTTAGGTTTTACCGGTAACTCCTAGTTTATATATACCGTAGTTCGGCTTTTACAGTAACACATGCTATATTGAAAATAGGCCAAGTGCGAGTTGGAGTCGCGCACGAAGGTTTCCGTACCACTATCGCAAAAAACGGCAATAAGCGGGTATGGGAGCCCCATTTAAATATTTATTTTATTATTTTTTTTGTATATGTCGTTATCGCGGCAACAGATATTTTCATTTTTTTTGCCGCCCAGGCGGCTGAAACCTACGCTACGCCACTGCAAAGCAGACCACATGGTACCGAAGTTACAACCGCCAGATAACTTTTGACACCAAATACGTTGATCGTAATTAAGCGTCAATAATTAGATGCTATGCATAAACAATGAGATGCTATTGCAACACCAGATACTGAGGTCAGAGGATAACTATGCAATGTGCATAACAAAATAGTATTACTTAACACTTAGATAACATTTAAAATCAATACAACTTTAACTGGATTATTTTTTATTTCATTTTATACCTATTCTTTTAATTCTTGCAGTAGCAACATTTAAAATTTTGACAAGGGTTCAATTCACGTTATTGGCTTCGTCATTATGACATTATTAGTACCAACCTAGACTTAGGACGTATGCCGTTGGTGAATAAGTATAACATGTGTCTGACCGAAGGTTCGGTTTTGGTCAGTTTCAGCCAAGAAAACTGGTTTAGACCGCAGTTTTGGTTTCGGTATCGGCCGAAACTAGAAGACTACCTGAATATTCGGTTTCGGTTGAAAATATAACTATAACCACACATGGAAATTCATCATAACTGGGCCAAATTGGGTACTTCATAGGCCTAGTCTTTTGAGGAATACAATTGTTGTTATATACAAGCTGAGAATTCAAACTAAAAATTTTTGCCACACCTATGAAGAAAGAAAGGCAACTAGTGTAAACTTATATATTTTCCCAACATACATTACTAATTTGCATAGTTCAAGTGTAATAACACGTAAAAATTAAAAATTTCCAAAAAAACCCGGCATTTTTTTTTATTTCATACTTTTTAAACTACATAATTTATCTAGTAGAAGACACGCTTTGATCAACAATCTATCGAAAACGTACTTATGACACGATATCTTGCTAAAATACTCCGTTTAATCCGTAATAACGGCTAAACCGATTATCACCAAACATAGCTAAGAACACTCACGACAAAGTCAGAATTAAAAAAAAAAATATCTAAATCAAAATCGGTTCATCCGTTTAGGCGCTATGATGCCACAGACAGACACACAGATACATAGCAGCACACGTTAAACTTATAACACCCCTCTTTTTCCGTTGGGGTTTAAAAATAACTATTTTCTACATCTACAGTAAGTCAGCAGATGTGTTTCGTAACTACAAGTTTTACTATACAAAAAATATATAACTTTTTAATCAATCATGCATATATTCAAGTTTTCATAAAACCTGATTCTTATCTATTAATACTGTGGACATAAACATACACTGTTATCTTTTAAGATATCAACTGGTTCACTGAACTAAGAAGTATTTTATCTATTTTCCCAGACTATTTTACTAAATGTACCTTTAGTAGTTGGTCTTTGAGAATGGGAGCAAGTGGCTAAAATGACTATCAATCATGATAAGGTCATGACACCTATCTGGTCTATTTCATCTTTATAACTTGCGCATTTTCGGGCTAATCAGTGAAAGCACGTCTTGTCTATGATGCAAAAGACAAAGTAGAGCACATAGGAGCCATCTTTTATACAATCTGTGAGTTAATGAATGCATAAAAACTACTTAATGAACTTAGCCACAATGGCTAGTGATTACAGTTTAAAACCTACATTTGTATAGATATTTAGTCATTCTACGGAATTACTTGTTGCTTAGATTACAAGTTAATGTAGTTAAGGACAACAATAAAATCGATACATTTTTATTACCAAAAGCGACAATTTACGGTGGTACTCGTTCCCGTAGAAACGGTTTTTGTGAGTATGGTGACACGGAATTCGCGTGTGAGAATAGGTCCTCACGCGATTACTTATTTGCCAGCCCCCTTCCCATTCCCGCGAAGATCATTCACCACGCCTGCGCGACCTCTTTTAACGTTCGGCGTTTGAATTTCCCGCGCGTTGGCGGTCTATGGTTTTGGGTACTTGTAATTAGGAAGTAACCTTGATATGTACGGCCAGTATGTTGAAATAGTTTTTTTACTGTTGAGGTCTCTTATAATGGAAGTTTGGGTTGGTTTAAATTGATTCAAAAATACAGATGTTCTTCAATAGTAAGATCTTAGTCAGAAATAAAGTTCTATGGCCTGTTGTTAACAGATGCCTTGATGATAAATACCCAAATAAAAGTTTACCTTTAAAGTCTTGTCATCACTGGCACTGACTATCAGCCTGCTGTCTGAGGACCAGGCCACGTCACTGATTCCCATTTTGTGTCCAGATATTGTCTTCTCAAATTTGCCATCGTAAGCACCCCACACTTTGATGAGTTTGTCAGCGGCTGTAAAATACAAAATCAAGTATTACTTAACATTGTTATCCTTATTATCTATTAATTGGCACAGCCATGCATGAGGCATAGACTTTTTTTTTAACAGAACGGTTTTGTTTTTTTTTTGTTTGGACAAATAAAAAAAACAATGTCTAGGCCCTAAACTATTGTAGTGGCTTTTGTGCCAAATCTATCTATTTTCTTTTTTTTTATCATACATAAATCTTAAAATGTAATGAGAGTGACATCATCAATTATTATGATGTATGAAGTAGACAAAAAGGAATCAACACATGAAGTAAAAAAATACTGTGAAGTTGCTTGCCTAGCAACAGCTGTTTTAAATTGTAAATTGACTTGAAGGTCAACAAACTCGAATAAGTCATTGGAATTAGACATGCTTTAGTATATTGTGCACCTTAAGTTAGATGGTAATAACTACCATATGTTCTTGGGACTTTCTTTTGTATAGTTCTAAACAGTCCTTATTTTGCGACAAAGGACAACATTAGGAATGGGGGAAGGTCTTTGTCAAAGAATGGGACAATACAAGTTTAAAAACTGTTTCATTCACATCACAACCTTGTCAAAAACATGTTAAACAATATCTACACCCAAAATCAACTGAGTGTGACTTATTTAAGTCAAATTTGACTAACTATAGTCTTAATTATGTGACTACATGACATTACATCACTATTACAAAGAGACAAAAAACGGTGATGTAAACTATTCTTATAATTTTACTTCCACCTATCGGCTGCCAGTATTCAAGGCCAACCTTTATAGTAAACCGTTGTCTCAATATTGCTGAGTGATGGTTCTAAAAAAGTTTAAAATTATGTTTGTTGGATAGGTATAATAATAATCTTTGTAAGTAGGTCATTTGTCCATTCGGGTTTGTAGTGTCCTAATCTTGATTTAGAGCAGACATTTGCATAAACATTAGTGTAGCGTAGGAGCTTCTTGTCTCTAGCAGGAAGTAGTAATCAACAAGGATTTTACAACTTAACATTCATGATGACTTAAATTGATTAAACTCAAATAGTGGTTTATAGGCCAAGTTTCATGCTCAGTAACAGAGCATCAAAGGGCTTTGTTTGAACTCAGTTAATCTTACACAATATAAAGTAATTATGAGTACTCTGCAGCAATAAATCATGTGGTAATTGTAGGCATTTCCAAAGACAATAAAAAAGCTTTAAAAAAGAGCCTCACACTTTTTAAAATAGACACTATGCTTATCATTTAAAACTTAGTAGATACTTCGGATCTTTTAGAATAAAGTTGGCAACAAGTGATTGATAGTGAAAGCTGATAATAATTAAAAGATTAGACAAAATCACGATCTCTTCAGGGCTTGTCAAAAAATAAACAATCTAAACATATGGGGTCATCAAATGTAAATAAATATGTCAAATTGATCATTAAATAATGTGTATGTACTCACAGGAGCTGGCCAACCATTCTCCATTGGGACTGAATTTGACCGAAGACACAGCTTTCGTGTGCCCCGCAAGTGTGAATTTGAGTGTGTAATTCGGCTTCTGGAAACCGATATAAAAATTAGCGCCAAATCGCACGTGCTCATACAAGTTGAAGTTACATAAACATGTGCCGCCCGCCACTAACTGACGCAAACCGATGAAATGCAACGAAAGGACGCTACTTACCGCCACTGAAGACTTGTTTGATTGTGGAGCGGATTGCGACAACGAATTTGACCCGGAAAGATTGGCGGAGGGCCCACCGTGTGTTTGGTGTGCAGCAGGGTGGCCTGGGCCGGGACCTAGCGGCACCATGTTTCAACTTTCGACGCACTACGCTTTACTTTGTTCGTCACCCAACACAGTCACAATTACACAATGAAAAACAATCTAAATTAAACTTTGGATAAGGTAACACACGGAACTTGTCACTCACTTCAGTTTTCACATTTATTTCAACGTAGATTTTCAAAGAACATTCTAAATCCGGGCGTCCCAATGCGTGCATATTTCGCGAAGACGAACAGTGGTGCCAACCTACTTTTAAATTATTCCCTCCCGCAGAACTCTAGCTGGCTAATGCATTGTCTTTGATTAGTTAATATTGAAGAAACATTATTTATAGATAGCATTGCTAAATACAAATATATAATTATTGTACACCTATAAACAAATTATAGTATTTATTAATTAAAATAACTGTGTAAAATGTTTTATAAGATTATGCGTTTTGCGTAATCATTGCCAGTTGACTAAAAGATTTTTATTGCTGGCGTGTAGGAATGACCTCTTTGACATTTCCAAGGTTATATATTGACGTTTTGAAATTCGCCGCTGACCAAGTGAGAAATTGGAATTTCCAATAAGAGCCTAAAAAACTAATAACAAAATGGCATTAAATAAACTCAGTATTGATGCCCTTAACTTGTCCGGCAAGCGTGTGCTCATGCGGTAAGTATCTCCTATATACTTTCTTGCTTTAAGTGGTACTTATGCACTTACCTTAGTTTAGCATCAATAAAAATTAATTAATTGATTGCAGAGTGGACTTCAATGTTCCACTGAAAGAAGGAGTAATCACCAACAACCAGCGTATTGTCGCGGCTCTTGATTCCGTCAAATATGCGTTGGAAAAGGGTGCCAAGTCGGTGGTGCTTATGTCACATCTGGGCAGGCCGGATGGTCAGGCGAACCTCAAATACACCTTGAAGCCGGTCGCTGAAGAGCTGAAGAAACTCTTGAACAAGTAAGATTTGGATTTCTTTATCTTGTAATTGTCTGAAATTATATTGCATCATGAATTTATGCATATTGTTTTCCTTGTTTAAAGTCAAGGCAAACAGATAATAGAGTTATGTCCCAATACAAATGATAATATTTTTACTATTGCTATTTTCTGGCATCAATTTATTTTATAACTCACTAGCTTCTGCCTACGACTTCTCCCACTTAAATTTTTTGTATCATCCAAACGGAATACAAACTGTCCTATGTCCTTCCCAGGGTCTTAATGTATCTCGTGGAGTTGCGGACACCAGCCTGCCTTAAGTTAACTTACAAAACGGGCAATGACATCCCACATCCCATCCCATGCCAATTTCATCTAAATCTATTCAGTAGATCCAGAAATTACACCCTACAACCTCACAAACTTTGCCTCTTTATAATATTACTATAGATAAATAATAATAATGTTTAATGCATGCTAATTTTGGATGATAAGGACAGGAGAATGATATTTGCAGTGCTTGTAAAAGGCTGCTAAGTCTTAAGTACTAATATAACAAAACACCAACATAATACACTTAGTTTGCAATAAACTTTGACTTTAAGATAAAGTATGAGTGCCTTTGGTTTCATTTATTGATTAAAATATTACCAAACACATTTTTCTCATCCACTATGGCATATTACAATAATACAATATACATAATCAAAATTACACTTCCAGAGATGTAACTTTCCTGGCTGACTGTGCTGGCCCTGAAGTTGAAGCTGCCTGTGCTGACCCCACACCAGGATCCATAATCTTGCTGGAGAACCTCAGGTTCCACATTGAGGAAGAGGGCAAGGGTATTGACGCATCCGGTGCCAAGGCTAAGGCTGACCCTGAGAAGGTCAAGGCATTCAGAGCCAGTCTGAGGAAGCTGGGTGATCTTTACATAAATGATGCTTTTGGTAAGTTATAAAAGGAAAACATACTAAGTTAAAAGTTTTATATCAACTATCTCCCAGCCAGCCATGATAAAGTTGCTGGTCCATAATTTGGCAATAGTTGTTAGATAGCGACTAAGTAGCGCACAAGTTGTTTTTTAGGTCTCTTGGGTCACTAAGCGGAATGCAGGGAACATTCCGAGCATGCAATTGGTTGGTCAGACGATTCTTGGGCCGTTCGTTCTGGAATACACTTGCTTGCATTCTACCCTCTGTTTTTGTTTAGTTTTTAAATTTACTTTTAATGCCACAAACATCAGGCAAACATTAATTTTATGCCAGGGGTAACACTTTTTCAAAACAATAGTGATGACGACAGCATAATATGATTGGTAATGACAGCTTCGATTTTTTTGTTTTTTTAAGATAATCTCTGTAAAACTGCACAAATTCCTCTCTTTTGTTAAATTTTCTTCTAAACAGACATGTTTAAAAGGTCCTTTTTTTGAAGTCTGTTAAAAATTATTTATGGCAATAACCATAGAATAATGACAAGCAATAAACTGATATTTTTTTGTTGCATTAAGTGCACTATGCACAAACTTATCCCCAATATGCCAAAACCTTGCCAAGTTACGTGCCGGGGACTATAACTATAAAACTTTTTTACAACTTTATCATCTTTAGACTTTGGACTCTTTAGATGTCAGTCTTATTGGTGATTCTACACAATATAAGCTTCTCTAGTTATCTTGTTCATTGAACATGAAAAAGCTTCTTTTTAAACTCTGCAAAAAGACTTGTTACTATATCAAAGATTAAATCATACCTAGAAATAAAAAATAATTTTGTATTGTTTCTACCAGCACAAATATCCATAGAGAAACTATTGCCTTTACCTTGTTGGTTCTGTTTAAAAAAATTAAAGATTTATTTTTATTTTTCAGGCACAGCCCACAGAGCTCACAGCTCCATGATGGGAGAGGGCTTTGAACAGAGAGCCAGTGGCTTCTTGTTGAAGAAGGAGCTGCAGTACTTTGCTAAGGCTCTGCATGAGCCAGAAAGGTAAGTCTCTCCACCTTTAGGGTTATTTATTTATTTATATATACTTTATTGTACACCAAGATAAAAATAGTTCAAAAAGACATCTTATAACAAAAACAAACATACAACAGGCGGCCTTATCGCGATCCGCGATCCCTTCCAGGCAACCAAGAATGGAAAGAGACAGCCTAGACACAATATGGGGTTGCACTTGGTGCAAATTTTCAAGGGTTTCAAGGGTTCCGTACCTCGAAAGGAAAAAACGGAACCCTTATAGGATCACTTTGTTGTCCGTCAGTCCGTCCGCCTGTCTGTTTGTCAAGACCCGCGTGGAACTGAAATTTATATCAAATACTAGGTCTACTGTCCCTTAAAGCTGTGAAAAATCAAACTTCTAAGCCAACGCAATCAAAAGATACAGCCGATTGTACCGCAAATTTTCGAGACTCGCAAGTGAATCAAAACCTACAGGGTCCTTCCCGTGAACTCAGAATCTTGAAATATGGTACGAAGTAACGTCTTATAGCACAGATAAAGGAAAAATTTCGAAACCCGTAAATTTTTAGTTACATTATATTAAAAAAAAACTAACTACCCCTTTCCTCATGAATGTGTAGAGGTATTAAATTGAAGTTAAAAAACTCAGGTCTATAATACCTTTAAGCTGAGGTTTGTACGGAACCCTCGGTGCGCTAGTCCGACTCGCACTTGGCCGGTTTTTTAATCTATATTAAATAACTGTTTTTACTTTTCCCTATAAAATTAAATGTCAACTTCAATCTTGAAAAAGTTCTTGGATTGTTATATGCAAGTTAAACACTTGCAGTCTTATTAATAAAAATGACGTATTACCAGCTTACTCCGAAGTTACTCTTGGACTAGCTAATCCCGGAGTAAGTAAGGATTAACATAGGCTTAGCAATGTTATTAATAAACATGGAATAACCTCGGACTAACTATTCATTTGTTACTCTTGGATTTACGCGTAAGCTATGGCAACCCAGTTCAATTTAAAAGTAAAAAGAGTGAACCAGTGAATGCACTGACCTCTAATATACAAGTACGCTGGACTTCATATTATCGATGACAAAATTAAGACATTTGATTTTCGCCATTTTGGCGCTGATAGCAACGTTACTTAACGTGAGATTCCATGGAACTAATATTAGAGATGGGACATAGCCTTCGGTATAAAAATACGTGAGAATAATTTAATACTTAGGAGAACAAGAAAATACCAATTATTTTAATTGAGATTCATTTCTAAGTAATAGAAAACTTGCTGTAAAGGTTAACTGAAAAATACTTTCAATCAGATTGCAAGCTATAAACTAGTGGATAGCGTGCTACTAGATAGCGCATTACTGTCAGATCAGTGAGATTTAAATATGGGGATAGGCTAACAACTTATCCTTAAAACTAGTATTTTTGAGCAAGTATCTGCTCGCTCAAGTATACTACCTAGTTAGTTAATATTTACATTTACAATAGTTTGGATTCACTCGGTTGGAACATCATTCAGTAGATGAGTGATACGCCTTGCCAAGTCTACTATTTTGATATTAGTGTAATTTAAAAATATTACTAATACTCATATACTCGTATTAGTTAAAATAATATAATATTTCCAGGCGAATATATTAGTATTACCTAATCTTGAGAAATATCGGTATTAACCTATCTCTAAATGTGTCAATTTTAGTTCCTGAGAACCTCGAGTGGGGCGCTTTGATTCGGCACAAAAATCAACTGTCATTTCATCTAATATATGTAGTCCAGCGTACTTGTATGATAGAGGTCAGTGAGTGAATGAAACCAAGAAATTTGATGACATAAAGTAGAAAAAGAAAGAAAAATAGCTGACAAAGTGACATCTGTCATACTTAAATAGCATATAATAAAAATCTTTTTTACAAAAAAATACTACCGACTTCCAAATAAGAAAACTACAAAGTGAAAAATAACTTTAATTTTGGAAGTCGGTGTCTTTCCTAGGTACCATTTTTTTGCGTTATGGACACCGACTTCCAAAATTAAAGTTATTTTTCACTTTGTAGTTTTCTTATTTGGAAGTCGGTAGTATTTTTTTGTAAAAAAGATTTTTTATTTTTCACTTTTTAGTTGTACCTAACTAATAGGCAAGTTGTTTAGTAAGTTTCCTATAACGCCAGAATAGACGACCCGAATATCATAAAACTTGAACAAAACCGATCAAATGAGTGATCTGATTACCCCTTAAGAGCGTACTGGCGTGATGTTATGTTATGAAATGGTATACACAATAAACAGACATGCGATTGCAGCAGTCCCGCGAGATTTGCCGTTATTTATTGAAGAGTTCTGTTGTATATCTTCGAAGTTCTTCATCAGATCTTCACTTAATTAAAATGGGACCAATTTCGGAACATACTCTATCAAACAAAAAAAGAATTTTCAAAATCGGTCCACAATTGACGGAGATATCGGTGAACATACATAAAAAAAAAAAAAAAAAAAAAAAAAAAAAAACATACAAGAAGTCGAACATAGAACCTCCTCCTTTTTCGAAAGTCGGTTAAAAATATTATGAATGCGAAAGGAACTCTGTCTGTCTGTCTATTACCATTTCACGCTTAAACCGCTGAACTGATTTTGGATGGAGTTAGTCATTGAGATATTATGTATTACATATTTACCTCAATGGAGTTAGTTTGGGACCCTGGGAAGGACATACGATAGTTTTTATCCGATGTAATGGTGGCAAGGAAGGTAGAAATTGGTATGGTGAATAATTTCTCAAGTAAGGCGGCCCCTTCACAATATAATTAGTGCGACATTAAAAATAGGCTATTAGGAGTACTAATGCTACGCAGACGAAGTCACGGGCAACAGCTAATATTTAATATTCGTAGTGGTTTGATCAAAAAAAAAAAGAGAGAGAGAGAGAGAGAAAAAAAGAAAAAAAAAAAGTAGAGTAAAAATTTTCTTTGGGTTTGATACATCTGATGACGAGTGTATCTCTCATACTAATGTTAGTAAAATACCTAAGTATTAAACACATCTTCATGCCAATTCCTGAAATCGTGTTTCCTGTCTAGTACAACATATTTATATTAAACTAAAACTATTCATCATCAAATCACAACGAACAAAATGTCAATCAAAAATAATAAATGTAGTCGCCATGGATACACTCTTAATCCAACCTTACTCCGACCTTAAACTAGCTAGCACCATGGAATAACTTTTAGTCCAAGACTAGAGTCAGATTAGTATAATCTCTCCTTATTCCGTGTTTATTAATACGGAAATTTGTTAGTACCAACCTAATACTTGGAATAAAGTTAATCTTACCTTAGTCTACGTTTATTAATAAGACGGTATGAATCCTCCAAACATGTGATCAGTATGTATGTACTACAATGTTAAGAACCTGTTTTAAGGTATCTAAATATTTACTACTGTCTGCATTGTACTGTTCTAAAACAACTAAACCTCGTCTCAAAACTCGATTACCGGTCTGTTAATACTTGACGAATAATCGCCGGTTATTTGCTGTGATTGGCTGTTGAAAATTCATTCAACCAATCACAGCAGATAACACGTGCTTAATAATTTTTCACATTAATTTTGCGATAAGTTAGCGTTGAGAAATCTGGCCTAAGTGTTAAATATTACGGTTCTTTTTGCTTCTTTCAGGCCATTCCTCGCCATTTTGGGAGGAGCTAAAGTAGCTGACAAGATTCAGCTGATTGAAAACCTGCTGGACAAAGTCAATGAGATGATCATTGGTGGTGGCATGGCCTACACTTTCCTCAAGGAGACCCAGGGTATGGCTGTAAGTGTAAAATATAATTAAATTATATTATTATTTTTAAATAGTGTCCGACCGAAACTGGTTTTTACAACCGCAACCGAAACCGAAACTTCCTTACAAGGATCATGTTTTGAGAGAAAAATAAAGAAAAGGTTATTACGAGGGCGGCACTGAACATTTCGAGAATCAAGGAAGTGACACAACATTACTATTTAAAAATGTATTTATTGCTTTTCGAAGTATTTTCCGCGAAATTTGACACATTTTTCCATACGATGGAACCAATCAATGAAGCAACCATTCCATTCGGAAGTTGGGGTCTCCAAAATGGCCGTTTTGTAGGCGTCCACAGCTTCTTCAAGTGATGAAAATCTCTGACCACGCAATTTATTCTTTATTTTAGGGAAAGTATAGAAATCATTAGGGCTTAGGTCGGGGCTGTACGGCGGATGGTCTAATAATTCTGTTTTCTTGCTCTAAAAACTCTTTTGTACTGTGCGTGGTGTGAGAACTCGCATTGTCGTGATGGAGGATGATGCGGCGGTTGCAGTTCTCTTTACGGAGTTCAGAAACGACCTGTGGCAAACAAATGCTAGCATACCATTCTGCATTAACCGTTCTTCGTCCCTCAAGAGAAATAATCGCAATATGGCCGGTTTTGGAGACAAACGTGGCCACCATTTTTTTTGCAACACTCCGTGAACGAACAATTTTTGTTGGCTTTAACTCATTTTCGAACACCCAAACTCGTGACTGGTTTTTTGTTTCGGGTTCGTACGCGTATATCCAGGATTCGTCACCTGATACGATGTTGTACACAGCATTTGAGGATCCTGCGTGGGATCTTTCGAGAGTTCTGACGCACCAAGTAACGCGAGGCGCTTTTTGCTCTTCACAGAGCGAATGCGGTATCCATCGGGAAAACAATTTTTTTACACCTAATTGTTCATGCAAGATTATTTGTATTTGACTCATGCCAATGTCTAAAGTTGCTTGAATTTCGCGGTATGTCACATGTCGATCTTCCTCAATCAGCTTACGCACAGCATCAACGTTTTCTTGGGTGACTGCAGTTTTTGGACGACCTTGACGGGAACATCACTGAGCTTGACACGTCCACGTTGAAATTCAGCAAACCAGCGATAAATTGTGGTTTTGGATGGGGCTTCATCACCAAATGCAGAAATCATCCGGTCAACACACTGTATTTGTGTTAAACCACTTCGAAAGTCATAATAAATCATCGCTCTTGAATTTTCTCGAGTCAATACCATTTTCTCAACGACTAAACAAGTTTGACAAAACCTTGTGACAAGACCGAGAATCTTTTTTTAAATAAATAAATGGTATTCGATTTTTAAAACCAAGTAGTTTTCAATTAAAAAGATTTTGATATGACAGAAACAGTGGAAATATTCCATTCCCGATACTTTTAGTGCAGCCCTCGTATAATCAGTCAGTCTTGATTTTTTTATCTTTAAATCTAAAATCTTTTTAATTTAAACAGCCCGTTTTAACCTAAACCTATCTTTAAATCACATAGCTATGCAGTCTCCTATATTTTCACTTATTGGTGTGATAATAAACATAACCACCGCTCATTTAAAAATAAAATATTCGCAAAAAAATACTCGCTTGGATGGAATTTAGCGCGCCGAATATGACCGATCACAGCGCGAGAACGCCCAAATGCTGTTTCGGTTTCGGTCGTAGTTTCGGCAGGTTTGCCGCTGAAACTCGTTTATTGCGCCGAAACTCGACCTAAACCGAACTTTCGGTCGGACACTATTTTTAAAGCATCATTTCTTGTGGCTTGCTCATTCCATGGAACAGTTTTTTCATCAGCAGATGTGGGATTGTGTATATCAATACAATGTTTTGTAAGTGACCATAAAATTTAATGTTGTATAGATAGTTCAACTCATCTGTGCGTGCGCTTGTAATTATACAAATATTTTTTTCAGATTGGCAACTCCTTGTATGATGGTGAGGGCGCGAAAATTGTAGCCAAGCTCCTAGAAAAGGCTGCCAAGAACAATGTCAAAGTTCATCTTCCAGTGGACTTTATTACTGCTGACAAGTTTGATGAGAAGGCACAGGTGAGTGTATCATCTCACAATGTACAGAGATGTCTTGCGAGGTGGCTGGCTGTATAAGACCCGGTCGCGAGCCATTTGCCGACTAGTGTTTATGAAATGGAACATTTATATTTGAATGACGATTTACTTTTTGTTAGGTTGGCACTGCTGATGTTGCCAGCGGTATTCCTGAGGGCTGGATGGGTCTCGATGTCGGACCTAAATCGAGGGAAATTTTCGCCGATCCCATCGCGAGAGCTAAAGTTATTGTATGGAATGGGTATGTATTCGATCAACTTCCATTGATTTTACAAATTCGACTACCTGTGTAGTGTTATTAAGCTTGTTTTTGTTCAACAGACCTGCTGGTGTGTTCGAATTCGAGAAATTCGCTGGTGGCACCCGTGCTTTGATGGACGGCGTTGTAAAAGCGACTACCAATGGAACTATCACTATTATTGGTAACTGCCATTTTTCTTAGAAACGCATCCGAGTTCTTAAAAAAATATTGTCAGTGTCGGATTCTTTTTTTTGGAAACTTTCGCCCTTATTTATAAAAATCTCGACATTGTTTAAGACGACAACTAACGCCAACGACCTTTAGGGAACAAAACGCGCACTCGTTTCACACCCGCGCGACCCATAATTTTGTAGTTTTTCTAACTTTCCTTATATTCTATGACTTTAAAAAAAAAAGCTTCACATCAAAATGTAGATAATTAAATTCTCTTTGAGATGGTGTCGATTTCATGAAAATACTTTTAAGCTTTTTTGTTATGATTGTCGTGTTTTTGTCCGTTTTAGACATAACTTTACAATTTATTTACACTATGTTATACAAATAAAACTCAAAATTTTCTTAGATCAAATTATTAAGAAAATGGTCTAATGTAACATACATTTTTCCAAATCATTACGACTAGCCGTTTAGACGTGAGTCTCATTTTAAAATCAGCTACTCAAGGGAATCTGCGCTTTAAGGTTACACTAGTCGAAAATTCTTCCATACAAACGTAATCTAGGGATTATTCCACTGTTTGACGATGTACGTTCAAAATAAAAAGTGATATCAATTTGTCTCATCATTATCTAGCCCTGTATAGAGCCAAAAAAGAAAATATTTGAAAGTTATGAGCGTCGAAACTTCCACATTTCGACACTGATTTTAACGCATTTTTGGGCGCGAATGAATACCATAAGAAGACGGAAAATTGCAAAACGGCCTCCATACAGGGATAGATTAGTAGTTCAACAATGAAAATAATTTTATCTAGACTGCCAAAGGTCTGTTTATAAAATTTCGCGGGCTCGGTTTCGTCCTAAATCATTATCCATTTCGCTACAAATTTGCAAGTGTGTATTCGTACGCGAACTAGCTTCCTACTGCTCATCACAGCATCTCAAGTCTCTTCCGCACGTGTTGTCGGTTGATATAAAATGCATTGTAACCCCGCGCACAATAGTAGATTATTGCATCGAGCACAAAGTAATTTATTATTGCACCGAGTGCCTGATTTAGAGCCCGAGCGCTAGCGAGGGCTCTAATCTAACAGGCACGAGGGCAATATAAATTACTTAAGGCGAGGTGCATAATCTGCTTTTCTTTCAACTATTACCTATAGGAATAGTAGATAAATCACTTTTTTAAATTTCTTTCATTTTGAAATCAGAGTTAGCAGCAATCATTTTTTAAATTTGGAACAAGTAGGATAGAAATGAATAATACGTACGTAAAAAAAAAAGTATTGATATCGGCTGGCTGAATAGAGCTAATCCATTGAGATTGGCAACTTTTGGTGCGATTAAAAAAAACAGTGCAATAATGAAATTTCATACATTTTTATTGCTCTAGAGCATTAAAAACTCGCTTTGTACTGAGTTTTTAGTGTGATTGTGATGCAATTAAAGCATAGTTGGAAGAAAAATTCTATATAGCTTAGTCTCCACAGGGAAGCTCGGTTAAGTAGTTGTCAGTCACTTTGACCGAACTACGAGACGCCACATAGAAAATAAAAGCGCACTAAATAGTTCGTGCCGTCGACTAGTGTACCCTTAACCATTCACATTCTATATTCAAATTTTCTCGAAAGAATTTGAATAAAGAATCTTTAATCAGTTGCTAAACAACTCAGAGATTTTTATAAAATAAAGCTTTTATTGTTGCCCAATGAAATACTAATGTTTAGAGAGATAATTCTAGTTTATACAGCAAAAATCGAAATCATTAAGCGCTGTCGACACATTTCCGTGTTCGGGTGAAAAATCGGTTACACGTTTTGTACGAACTTGTTCACACATCTCCATAACGGGGATATGGATCCGGATATTCATACAAGTCGTATGTAAGTGTTCCGTCAGTGACGGGAACCCGGAAATGTGTGGACAGCGCTTTATTCAGTTTTAATAGGTACACATCAGGGGAGTGACCATAAGCTCTTAGAGTAAGGTTATTTTGAGTGTACGTAAGGGACAGACGTATACAAGTCATATACATCTGTTCCTTACACACACTCAAAACCTTATTGTAAGAGCTTATGGTCACCCCCCCGGACAAAAAAGTTAAATCCAATATGAAACTAAAACGTCTGCTATTCCAATAGGTGGAGGTGACACAGCCACCTGCTGCGCCAAGTGGGGCACCGAAGACAAAGTCTCGCATGTCTCCACTGGTGGTGGCGCGTCCCTGGAACTGCTCGAGGGTAAGTAGAAGGCAAACGGTAGGCTGGTTAGAATTCTCTTGACGTATTTGTCAAAATATTCGTAATGAAAAACATACCCTATTTATATTCCGGTAAAGTTATTTTGTACTAACGAAATGAGGTGTTTTTTATTTTCGCAAATATTCGATGTGCGGTGCTTGCTTTAGAATTATGATAGTTTTATTCCTAAAGCAGCTTTTTTATGAATCTTTTATTTTTTTATTTTACACTGCCTGATACTTACTTTTCTTTTCTGAGGCATTCTCTTTTTAAAGCTGTGTTTTTTGGTCCAAGTCCTCTTAAATAATTACTGAAGAATGAAGAATATAAACTAAACGTAATTATGTTTTAATTTTTAATTTACTTTACACACTTTGTATAGATTTGATTTCTTTATATTTTTTCGTAGATTTAGAAACTGACTGTTGCCAAGTAGTTGTTGTGTTGTAATTATTTCTCAAATGTTAGCTTCAGAAATTGGTATAGTTGTTGTAGGATAGTCTTTAAACGAGCGAAAATAAATTCAAATTAAAGGTGTAAAAGATACTGAATATGGCTTGGGACAAGCCCACCGCACTATTACACACCCAAACCACTGCAACTCCTGAAAGCCAGAATCGACAGTGGCGACCATTTGTATTTTTTCCTACACCTCCATTATTCTTTTCTGATTAATTTCGTTGCGGGATCCAAGACAGTTAAATTCATTCTCCGGGACTTCGTCGAGCTTCATTGCCTCGGCGCTTTCCTGGTGGTCGCCACTGTTGACTGAATATGGCTCACTGAAATACTAAGTGTGTGACAAACAGTGGGCGAATACAAATGTTTAAAACAGTGACTTGAAAATAAAAGTTTGTCGAGCGGGGCTGTTTTTTCTGTCTGCAGGGACTAAAGTAACCTAACATAACCGAACCGAAGGTTCTCTAAGCTCCCTAGCTCTCTTTTTTTTCGCTCTTGGACTAATTAGTTGAAAACACGAATACACCCCGAACTCCCGCGCTGCACAGCGATCTCGATCTCGTTTAGTTGTTTTCAAAAGAATAATATGAAATAAATTGTAGTTCTAAAAACTAAAAAACACGCTTTAATGGTAAATTGAACTAAAAAGTCGCTAATCCTGAAGATCTTGGTAAGGTTAATGGGACAAACTATTTAAACGCGCACGGTAGAATCAACTTTCATTACTTGTAAATATGAACCAAGTTGAATAAACATATTTGACTTTGGCTTTGACTTTGACTAAATTATTGCATTGTCATCGGTCCTTGATAAGTATGCAAAGTTTCAAATCAATCCCACGTTTTGAAGGGGGTGAAAATCACGTTCAAAGATTCCGTTACATTGATACATAGATATATAGATACATACCAAGCTAATAAAAGCGTGTTAAAAATAGAATCCGAAATACAATTAATGTATGTAACAATATTATTACCGTAGCCAACAAAAACCTTCTAAAAGATATTAACTCAAACCGGATAAATAGAGTCTGGAAAAAATATCAGCATAGCAACCCCAAAAACTAGTATGCAGTACCTGGAATAACCTAATTTGATACTTTAGAATTATTGATATTACTTCGTCTGAATAAAAATACTATAGGTACATTTAGGTAGGTAATACTTTAGATATATCAATCTGAATAAAAAAAAGTAACAGTATTCTATAATAATTTTGGTTTATTCACTATCAATCAAAATCTGAATCTAAGACTTTCATGTGAAAAGATTCATAAGAGTCACAGGAATCATTGTTTTCTACATTAAAAATGAAACTTTTTGAATTATTAAATAGAGAAAATGTTTTTACAAAAATATAAATAGTGATTACGAATTTAAACAAAGTATCAATTTAGTAGCGTCATACGGAAAATTGGGGTTGACATTAGTTTATCATTGCCATGTAAAAAGTTTGCAAATAATTCGAGTATCTACTTTCGTTTGCCAGACTCTAGTTACTTACTTAGTATAATAGTCGCCCATTCAGTATATTTTTCGCGCAACTATTAATTTCCCGTTGTTCTATCTCACTAAGGTGGGTTACGTGACTTTTATGACGTCCAAATAAGAGTCTTTTTGTTACGATAATTTCGCCCATCCATGGTTGTTCTATATTTGTATATATGTAGTAATCTTTGTATAGCAATAAGCTGTCATCTAAAAATCGCGCTCTTTAAAGCGATGATAACCTATGTTTTTAAATGTGTTTAGTTACTCAATAGATCGCAAACTTACGTGCATACCAACATGTACCAAAATTCCTAATTTTGGTACAGGACGCTGCACATCACATCCGTTCTCGAAACGTTCGTTGTGGTGAGCTTATATCCGGCAACTTGATTGTCAATTTTCCGGTAGAACTTCGGACGTACCTAAGCTAGATCTTCTGGCGTAGTTCAATTCTCAGTATAAAATCCGTAGCTTAGCAAACATGTAGACCAGTAAATTAGAGTGAGGCAAAAAAAAAAATGTTCTAATTTCAATTTAATTTTATATTTTTCAGGTAAAGTATTGCCAGGTGTTGCGGCTCTATCCGACGCATAAATCATAGAGCAAAGAGTATTTATACCATATTTAAATGCTATAAAGTGATGTGAAATTATCCAGTGAAGAAATGCAGAAATTATGTTTTTAAGTGATATTACTATGTATGTTTAAGTTTTAGACAAGAGAAAGTGTCATGTGTTCGAATAGTGTAATAATTTATTACCAACACAAATAATATAAAAATGTTGTTTATATTTTGTTGTATTTTTACCTGCCGAAACACCATGTGTCATTCCCATACATAAATTCGTTTTCTACTAGCGTTATCGATTGTAGATTTTGTCAACTTTGCTACAGGTGCAGATCCTCTGGTATTTTATTTCAAATACTATAAGCAAACTGAATTTATCTCACGTGCGTCTCACGTAGGTAAGGAAAGCCTCAATACAATATTTACGAGATCTTACTTCCACGATATCGTAGGGCTTACCGAGAGGCGGAGTGAATAATAAATGTCTCGTATCTTAAACCTATAAAGACGATCTTCTACGATGATAAACATATAACATCTAAGTATCAAGGTGTATGTTGGCGCTAACACGTCAGATTAGTACATTGTGATACAAGGGTGGGAAGTAGGTTATTGCAAACGAGCTGACATTAACAAGCCCGAGCCGAAGGCGAGGGTTTTTAATGACACGAGTTTGCAATAACCTACACACCCGTGTATCACACGACGTTTTTCAATACAGTTGTGAGAAACAGTAAAAACAAATCAAAGAATTAGATTTGTTTATTCACAAAAAATAAAATTTTCAATATGGCGCGTTTTTGCAACTGGACATATTTTTTTACAAAGAAAACAGCCTATACAGCCTATTCGATTTTTGACAAACGTTAATGTGAAAATAATTAACTTAAAACTGGTAATTAAACATATTAAACAACTTTTTTAAAATTATTGAGAATTCAATGCTAAAATGTACGGAATCATTAATTTTTCCTCGTATAAAATCGTATCCCATTTTATTCTATGTATGAAAACTCCTTGCTACTAAACTTTTTTAAATTGACTTATGGCGCGTTTTTGCAACTGGACATATTTTTTTTACAACGTTAACAGCCTATACAGCTATACAGCCTATTCGATTTTTGACAAATGTTGATGTGAAAATAATTAAATTATAACTGGTAATTAAATATATTAAACAACCATTTATAAGAATTTTGAGAATTCAATGCTAAAACGTACGGAATCATTCATTTTTCCTCTTAGAAAATCTATCCCATTTTATTGTATGTTTGAAAACTCCTTGCTACTAAACTTTTTTAAATTGACTTATAAATTTAAAACTAAATGCGTAAGATTTAACTTTCGAATCATAATTATAGCCTCTGAAAGTACGCCATGTTTAACAACTGTATTGAAAAATTGATTTACGAAGCGGTAATGTATGGAATATTGAGTTTTATTTAGGTTTCTAAATGTTATAGTGTGTACACAAAATGTACACGACGGAATATTGGCCGTAGTTAGATACCAACTTACAGTACAATGTTATTGATAACATTGTAAAAATCATCTTACACTAATTATGATCTGTGTTTATGTGTAAAGTAGAGTGAATTAGTGTTAGATGTTTTTTTTAGTAATCCCAGGTAGCTACGGTACCTACGTTGCTGTACCTATCTTTTTGTTGTTTTTTGTCGCTTGTCGCGTAGACATCGTCATGGATGCCCGCCCTGCCCTAGGGCGAGCTAAGGGGTATGTCAAAATCTAACTGACTAAAACCACACGGTGTTCTGCAGCTACCTTTGCCAAAGCGCTGGAGTGCTTGCGCATTTCGTCACGTGCCCCCTGTCAGGTATTGGCTCACATGAATTCATGCGAGTCTCGTCACCCTCTGCGGCCGTATTTGGCCACAATTCCAAAATAGAGACGAATGCAGAACACGGCGCACCGCCGCGCGCCTTCTCGGGTCTTTTACTGTTCAAGCAACAGACGCGAGCACTTTAGCTTCAGATCTCTAGATGGTGGTGGGTGGCTTTCCGCTTCGAAAGAGTCCGTACGGTTCCTCCAATCACCCTGACGGCCATTGCTCTTTGAGGTCTTCGCAGAATTCCATAGTTGCGGGCCCAGTGGTATCGGCCGCGACTTACAAGTTGTAGATCGTGGGTTCGAGCCCAGGCAGGCGCTTTACTTTGTGTAAATTATTTCATCATCACTGCTCTCAAAACGGTGAAGGAAAACATCGTGAGGAAACCGGCATGTCCTAGAACCAAAAATTCGAAGACATGTGACATCCACCAACCCGCACTGGGCCCGCGTGGTGGATTACGGCCCATTCCCCTCTCAAAGAGGAGGCTTGTGTCCCAGCAGTGGGAACGTTAATAGGCTGATGATGTGATGTGGTACGGTACGATCCCCACATAGAGCCTCCTGCAGGAGGAATTAGGCCTCCCCAGACTGGGCAGCAGCCGCGAGAGCGCGTTCGCGGTGCCCATCAACCGCGTAGACTCGCACTAGAAGTGCGGCCCGAAGTTCCAGCGGCTGTCTAGGACGAGTCACAACATTCTCTAACAAGTAAGATGCTTAGGAATCAGCATATATGTAAGGGCATTCGTTCTGATCTCAACCCATTACACGGCTAAACTACGTAGGTCTGAAACCAACAAAGAAACCTGAGAATTGTTCGTCAGTCGTAGATGTTTTTCAGCTGGGATGTTTGCAATTTCAGAATCGAACCATTAGAGGCTGCTGTACCTAATCTCATCATCTGCCTAGCCTTTTCCCAACTATGTTGGGGTCGGCTTCCAGTCTTACCGGATTCAGCTAAGTACCAGTTTTACATGGAGCGACTGCCTATCTGACCTCCACAACCCAGTAACTGGGTAATACGATACCTCTTGGCTAGACTGGTGTCAGATCTCAAGCTTCTGACTACCCGTAACGACTGTCATAGATCTTCAAATGACAGCCGGGACCAACGGCTTAACGTGCTTTCCGAGGCACCGAGGAAACTCGGTATGTTGAAATGGTCACCCATCCACAGAACGACCTCGTCAAGTGTTGCTTAACCTTGATGATCGACCCGTGCGGCTGTTATTATTTAGCCACGAGCTCCTCCTGCTGTACCTAATCTATCTCCATAATATTATTATTAAGCTTATTTTCATAAGCCGTCTGTCGTAAACTCACGTCATAAATATGGCTCGAAGACTTCGAACGGATGCTTCAATATTGTTGAATAAGTAGGTGGGGTCCGTCCGTATGCAATATAATATCCTAATACATTACCGATAGATATGTTTGAGTTTGTCATGTAATGTGACATTAACTACCTACTGCATTCCTTCAGTTTCACTTATGTTTGTAGATAAACTCTTCAGTAAATGTTTCCAGTTTTTCATATTCATCTTAGCCATATAGTTCTAACGAGATTACACTCGGACTCTGGAAATATCATCTGCCTAGCCTTTTCCCAACTATATTGGGGTCGGCTTCCAGTCTTACCGGATTCAGCTAAGTGCCAGTGTTTTACATGGAGCGACTGCCTATCTGACCACCACAACCCAGTAACTGGGTAACACGGTACCCCTTGGCAAGACTGGTGTCAGATCTCAAGCTTCTGACTACCCGTAACGACTGTCAAAGATCTTCAAATAAACAGCCGGGACCAACGGCTTAACGTGCTTTCCGAGGCACGGAGGAAACTCGGTATGCTGGAATGGTCACCCATCCACGGACCGACCTCGTCAAGCGTTGCTTAACCTTGATGATCGACCCGTGCGGCTGTTATTATTTAGCCACGAGCTCCTCCTCGGACTCTGGAAATAAATTATCGAATATTGACAAATTAAACGGAAGTCTTTTGTGATTAACTGATAAAAATGTATTCAACCAATCACAGCAGCTAACCCGCTTTCGATGATATAATTATGTAACATAGATTTTGTAATAAATAATTTTCGAATTCCTGGCCTTCTCTCCCCTATAAATATACTCTGATCAGCGTGAGTTACATTCAGCCAATTTTCTTAACGTGATGACCAGCATTAGTAGCAGAGTCATTTTTACCCGACTGCCGAAGGAGGGTAATGTGTTTACCAGTCTATGTATGTATGTTGGTTCCTATGTAGCGTTCTAGAGACCAAACGCGTTGGCCGATTTTGATGATTCTTCCGTAAATAGTTTCGTCTTAACCTTCCGAGTGTCACTGGCTACATTTAAATTGGAAACTAGAAAAATCATGCTGCGCAGTCGGAAGATACATCTGGTTTTTAACCGACTTACCAAAAAGGAGGAGGTTCTATGTTCCACTTTAGTTTTTTTTTGTATATGTTTACCGAGATCTCCGTCAATTGTGGACCGATTTTGAAAATTATTTTTTTGTTTGAAAGATGCTTTTTTATTTTTGGTCAGCCAGCTCGCGCATATGTATCCTCCGACTGCACGGCATGAATTTCTTCTCGTTTACGTCTTTTGAGTTCGCTTCTTACGCAGTCGGGTTTTTCGATTTATTGTTTTTTTTTTTTTACACTTAGCATAAACTCTGGAAACTACAGACCCTACCTTTTGCTACAGTGTGTTCATACATATGGGTCATACACACACGTCGGTTATTATCTGGCCCTTTTGTGCTCTATATTCATGTAAGTAGCCTTGTAGTCATCCTACAGACTTACACACAAATACATACAATACATTCAATTCCTGCTATACAAATAAAACCTTACAACAATCACCGGGAGAGTAATCCCTGGGAATGCGAAACTCTTGAAACCCCAGTAAACTTAATCAAAAGAAAACCTGCCAGTGCGTGACGGACTTCGTCGCGATCTGTGGGGTTCCGTACTTATAATTATTGTAATAGTTGTTTGTATTTGAATACAATTGTTTATTTTATAGCATAATACAAATATGCAATATTGATGAGATGATGGAATTATATAAGATTTTTTCGTAATATACAGGATAAGACGAAAAGTATCGTATCGTATACAATGCCATCATCTCATCAATCTATACTAATATAATAAAGATTTTTTTGTTTGTTTGTACCGAATAGGTACCGAAACTACTGGACCGATTAAAAAAAATATTTCACCAATAGAAAGTTACATTATTCCTGAGTGACATAGGCTATTTTTAATCCCAAAAACGGGTCCTGTGGGGTGGTCCACGGGAGCGAAGCCGCGGGCAACAGCTAGTATTATATAAAATACATTAAAACGAATCTTTTTTTTTCAATTAAATCAACTTTTTTTAGCTTACCGTGCATTGTCTACGAAACCAAACGTGTATGCAAAATTTCAACTTAATTGTTTGAGGAAAATTGCTTTTAAAATTCAGTTCCAAGATTTGACCCAAACATACATACTTACATTGCAAGTTAATAAAATCTTGTAAAAAAGGTAAAGTCTGGATGCGGGATTTGCATAAACGACCGTTATGGCGATGCTTAGAGTTTGGAGGTGGTGAAATAAACCAGTAGGTTTTTCGACTTAATTAAAAGGTTCTTAGGGAGAGTGATAGAAACAGGATTTTTGAGACATAATTATAAATGTACTAGCTGACCCGGCAAACTTTGTATTGCCATAAAAACTCCAAACATTCACCTACCCTACACCTACCCTACACCTACCCTACACCTACCCTACACCTACCCTACCATATTTTTTTTTTTTTTTTTTGGGATGAAAAATATATGTTGGCCGATTCTCATAGATACCGGATAAGCACAAAAAATTTCATCAAAATCGGTCAATCCGTTTCGGAGGAGTATGGCAACGAAAACTGTGACACGAGAATTTTATATATTAGACTAGCTGTCCCACGCGGCTTCGCTCCCGTCAACTGGCTACGTACCTACCCTACACCTACCCTACACCTACCCTACACCTACCCTACACCTACCCTACACCTACCCTACACCTACCCTACACCTACCCTACATGATTGCATAACTGAAACCGTTTACGCAACGGAAGCCCTCAAAAAGTAATATTCTTGCTCGTTTTTGCAAAATTTTTCATTTATGCTCCGCTCCTAAAGGTCCTAGCGTGATGTTATATAGCCTATAGCACTCAGAAATAATGTAGCTTTCTAAAAGTGAAATTTTTTTTTAAAATTGGATCATTAGTTCCAGAGATTACCCCCTACTTACAAACTTACAAATTTTACCTCTTTATAATATTATATATATATATATATATAATATATTATAGTATAGATTAAGAAACAACAACAAGATGAAATTATAAGAGATTCTATCTATACGGAACCCTAAAAGTAAGATAATTGTTTAACTAAGAAAGAAAGTTTCACGCCCCATCGAATGACGAGAAGACGTCGCTGGATAAATGTTTGTGACAGTTTCCATTGACTATAAGAACCACAACTAACAAAGAGTTCTCTTAACACGTTCATCGCCACGTAGGTCACCGGTGACCGGACCCTGCCCCGTATCTAGGGGCCTCGTAGGTCACCGGTGACCTCAGGGCAGAACTGTTTTCAATCCTATTTCGTGAGCCGTAGGATACTTATTCCGTAGATTTTGTGTATGCGTGTGACCGCTGTGGCGCTGTAGTACACGTGCGCACAATGGTTTTCGTCTACCTTGATGCTTGTTAGATTCACATAGAAAAATCTGCAGTTTTCCGCGAACTCGTTCATGGATGTGGAGGTTTGGGTTGTAAGTGCAACATAACTATTCATTTTAATACTTTACGTATCTTATTATACTGCCACTTTTCTAGGTTTTTTAACATTTAAAGTAAGTTTTTGAAATGCATCAGTTGTTTCCGAGAAATATGAAAAGAGCCTCTGCAATTTTTACAATATATTGGGTAAATAAGGTAATAAAATTAAAGAATAACTACAGTAAGTTGTGAAAATATTTATTAGAAAATTATAACAATAATTAAATTTCTAATTATAATAAAGAAAATAATGTTACTTCTTGTGGATCACGTTGAAACACTGTAAACATAAATGCGGTTTATTTTCGCATTCATTGCAAAACGTTGAAACTTTTTTTGTTTTATTTCTGGCAATTTTCGAACCATATAGTTCGACATTATTTTTGTAACATTTATTACAAAAACGTCGTGTTATTCTAACTGATCCCTCTTTTTTAGTTAGGTTATGTTTTAGCCTTTTAGGTCTTTCAACCTCTTCAACAATTTTATTTTCTGGGTCAGTCAAATCTTCCACCAACTGCCTTCGAAATTCTACAATCCCCATTTTACATTTATTATTCTCACAGAACCCAAGAGTTCATCAAAGCAGTGTTCAAAATTAATTCTATTCCTAACTTTTTATACCACTCGAGCGTAAGTATTCGACTGCGGGGCGGGTGACCGGGGGTGTGACCTATCTGGCGCCAAAATAACGAAAATGCAATTTTTGACATCACAGCGCCGCGTAGGCCACCGATGACCTCATGGGGTTTTTTGTGATTATTTCATAAACCATACATACGATTGTAGCCTAACCTAGACATAAATCCATATCTTACTAAACTACATCAAGTAATAACAAAAAAAAAATATGTAAATTTTCACCGTTCCACTACGGCGGTTAACGTGTTAAAAAAAACATTTTTACTTCAATAAAAAATAACAAAGAACGCGTAGCTTCAATTAAGTGAGATTGCCTACACGAAGCCCCTAAAGTGTTTTCAGGCCTATATAAATAACTATAAAAACAGGCCTTAAGCGCCTGGTCCACGACAGACTAATTCCAGGGCGGCTTTCTTAGTGTACAGGGTGACTTTTAACTCGTTCACAATTTTTCAGCAAAATTTCAGGAGATCAACCAGGAAAGCGCGTAAAAATAACAACTTTTGCCGTGTATTCAGTGCTGCAGAAGCTTGGTATAATGTATTGCGCGGCCGCTTTTTTAACATGCTTTTATTAGCTTGGTATGTATCTATGTATAATAACTATGTATCAATGTAACGGAATCTTTGAACGTGATTTTCACCCCCTTGAAAACGTCGGATTGATTTGAAACTTTGCACACCTATCAAGGACCGATGACAATGCAATAATTTAGTCTAAGTCAAAGTCAAACTCAACTAGTACTCAACTAGGCCAATAAGCGGCACTTTTGAAAGTCAAAAAAAAAACTATTTTAAAAGTTGATTCTAATTTTTTTTCCTGATGGGTTTGCTCTTGACTCTAGTCTAGGTCAGAGGTGACAGAGACAAAGCCGACGATGGACTGAGCTCACCCAGAAGAAGCCTGTTACCAAGATCTTCAGGATTAGCGACTTTTTAGTTCAATTTACCATTAAAGCGTGTTTTTTAGTTTTTAGAACTACAATTTATTATAACATTCTAGATTTGGTCGGGTAACCACGCATAAGTATTGTTATTCTATTATCTTGTTAATTAATTAGTGTACAAGTCTGATATTTCACAGGTATATAATTGAACTATATATCTAATTATTGATATAACATTCAGTTACTATTATTACAACTATAGGAAACTCGGTGAATCGGTCTTCAAATAACTCAGCTGCGCGCCGTGGCCGGAATAATTTTAAATTTCATCATAACTTTTTAATTACTTATAGGATACTAATGAAACTTCAGTACCATTTATAAGCAGTAATTACCTATATAATAACGTTTCAAGTTAGTCTTTGGACCACTTATTGGAAGTGCTAGGACCTATTAAAGCATATTTCTATTTACTAAAATAACTTCAAAACGGTGCATTATTGTGTCGTGTAAAAATTATAACCATCCGTTTAGTCAATTCCGAGATGCAGCAATCGTGCAAACGTTACCGCAGCAGGATTTTAAATATCTTCGCAACCATAGCAAATAAAAATACAAATTAAGTTATACCATTTATTTCAAATTGATATCTAATTATTTAGATAACTATTATTTCAATATACCCGTTAGAAAACAAAAGATCTCGCTGCGGTAACGTTACTCCAGCCGGAACTGTTTTTATCAAATAATTAAAAAATTATCAGCTTACCAAATTAATAAATCTGCTTACAGAAGCTGTATATCTAATTATCTTTTGCACTTATCTGGCTGGAGTAACGCACTCCTTGGATATGGGGGGACAACGTAGTCCCGACAATAAGTCGTAAGAAATTAAAAAAAAATGTAAAACGAGATAAAAAGTTAACAAATGTTAACAAGCATCTAGAAATCTAGAAGGTCTTGTATTATTAATCGAAGCCTGTTTCTTATATTTTTTCGAGTTATAAATATACTGTTCAGATAAGATTTTAGAGTTGATCCCACAATAAAATTTGGTCGTATTAATGAATACCTACTTTCATTAGAATTAATATTTGTTTCGGGATATTTACCATGTATATTTAGATTTTTGCTGAGAGCTCGATATTTCGGCACCGTTACAAGCGCCATGATCACGAGAACCAAAGTCTTTGCGGGTAGGTGTAATTCTAATGATTGTGACCATGTCAGCTTAAAAACTTATATTACCTTATTTCACTTTCTGAAAGATCGTTAATGACTTAAGTCACCTCGTATACTCGTGTGTCATCAATCATCATCATCATAACGTCATTATGTCATCATCATGTCTTTACTAACACAATTTATAAACTACTAACACTATCGCAAAATCTACTACCTACTACTTATTGTTTTTGTTCTTGTAATCTACTAATGTTTTTACCTATGTCGTTTTCTGGCAATTGAATACTTTTTCTTTCATTCGCTTCTAATTGTTTTTGTTCTTGTAAACTACTAATGTTTGTATGTCGTTTTCTGGCAATTAAATACTTTTTCTTTCTTTCACATTTTATTGTTTTTGTTTTTGTAATCTACTAATGTTTTTATGTCGTTTCCGGGAAATTAATACTTTTTCTTTCTTTCACATTTTATTGTTTTTGTTCTTGTAATCTACTAATGTTTGTATGTCGTTTTCTGGCAATTAAATACTTTTTCTTTCTTTCACATTTTATTGTTTTTGTTTTTGTAATCTACTAATGTTTTTATGTCGTTTCCGGGCAATTAATACTTTTTCTTTCTTTCACATTTTATTGTTTTTGTTCTTGTAATCTACTAATGTTTGTATGTCGTTTTCTGGCAATTAAATACTTTTTCTTTCTTTCACATTTTATTGTTTTTGTAATCTACTAATGTTTTTATGTCGTTTCCGGGAAATTAATACTTTTTCTTTCTTTCACATTTTATTGTTTTTGTTCTTGTAATTTACTAATGTTTGTATGTCGTTTTCTGGCAATTAAATACTTTTTCTTTCTTTCACATTTTATTGTTTTTGTTTTTGTAATCTACTAATGTTTTTATGTCGTTTCCGGGAAATTAATACCTTTTCTTTCTTTCACATTTTATTGTTTTTGTTTTTGTAATCTACTAATGTTTGTATGTCGTTTTCTGGCAATTGAATACTTTTTCTTTCATTCGCTTCTAATTGTTTTTTTTTTTGTAATCTACTAATGTTTGTATGTCGTTTTCTGGCAATTAAATACTTTTTCTTTCTTTCACATTTTATTGTTTTTGTTCTTGTAATCTACTAATGTTGTTGTTGGTGAGCTTAAAGCTCTGGTGTCGCGGTTTCCCAAGGCATCTAGTGGTCTTCGTGACGCCACGCAGACGGTGGAACATTCTTCTCCAAAGAATGTGAGCGCCACTGAGACTTCTGCTACACCCTCAAGAGACCAAAGGAAGGCGCGTCGGCGTAATTAATGTTGTTGTTGTTTCGTTCGATCACCAAGCTACCTACTTCTTGAATAATCAAGCCGGAGTATACGATACTTTTACTTGTTTCTGTGCCGGTACTTTATTTAATTGATATTTTCCGCATCACCTTCTTTCTTTCTGCGTTTGTGTTGATTAAGATGTCGGTATAATAATTTTTTCATATTATTTTTTGTTCAAGTCATTCAACCGGCTAGACTGAACTGTCATTGTCAATTTGTCAATGTCAATTTGACAGCGATCTAGAGATGTGCAACGTTCCGTTTTCAACATTTTGTATTGTCGGTTTTTGTGCATTAATTCGTTGTACGCTGTTTATTAATTTTGTTTATATTTTTTTGGTAAATGACTTGTCACTCACCAGTGAGTTAGGGTGGTTGCTATAGCAATCAGCCCATACGTTTAGTTATAATTATAGTTTTAATTTTGTTATATAAATTTAGTTGTATTCTTTTCTTCGTATTATATATATTTTATTTACGTGTTCGTCTATGGATGATCCTGTCAACCTAGATGACAGTTTTTTCTCCTGTACTTCTTCGACTTGTAGTTTTGTAAGTGCTGGAAGTGAGTCTTCGCTTCCTACTCTGCATGATAACATATCCACTATCTTTTCTAAGTATCCAAAAAATTTCCATATAGCCCATATTAATGCTCAGAGTGTTCCTGGTCACTACTCCGATCTTCTGGCATCCTTTAGCAGTGCCCATCTTGATGCACTTCTTATTTCTGAAACTTTTCTTAAGCCGTCTCTCCTTTCTACGCACTATGCACTGCCTGGCTTTGTTCTGGTCAGAAATGACAGGACTGGCAAGGGTGGTGGTGGTGTCGCCATTTATATACGTGCTGATATACCGCACAAAATTGTGAGTGCGTCTCCATCTGGGTACTCTGGGTCGGCTGAATTCTTGTTCCTAGAGATCACCTTACACCATGCTAAAGTATTACTTGCTGTATTCTACTCCCCTAACCTCCACATAAACTATTTTGACTCTTTGGAATCGTCGCTAAATAATTTTTGCCCGTTATACGAGCATGTTGTTTTGATGGGAGACTTTAACACATGTCTAATTAGAAAAGACTCTCGTTCACTGAAACTCCGTTCTCTTTTATCTTCTTTTAATCTTGAAATCCTGCCTCTTTCTGCGACACATAACTTTCCAAACTGCACGCCTTCTCTTCTTGACCTTATGATTGTTTCTTCCCCTCACAATGTTGCTGAGTTTGGGCAACTTACTGCAACTTTTTCTTACCATGATCTCATCTATCTCTCCTATCGTATTCGACCTCCTAAACGCAAACCTCAAATCTGTTATTTGCGTAATTATAACGGAATTGATCTGGAGGCGTTAAAGCGTGATGCAGATGACATCGACTGGTCTCTCGTCTTCGAGAGCGCCTGTGTCGATGATAAAGTGAATTACTTCAATGCCAAACTGTTGAGTTTATATGACAAGCATGCACCGCGTCGGCGAATTAGAGTTAAGCATAATCCTGCTCCGTGGATGACTACTCAAATTAAAGACGTTATTTCTCGTAAGGACAAGGCAAAGAGCAGATACAAGCGTAGATCCACGGATCAGAATCTTGCTCATTTTAAAGCTCTACGTAACCATTGCAACCGTCTGTGTAGGGATGCCAAGAGACGCTTTTTCCACGAATCGCTAGTCGATCGCAAGTCTTCTGACGTCTGGAGATTTCTAAAGTCTGTCGGTATTGGCAAACCTCCCACTAATACCTGTAAAGATGTCGACTTGTCGGCTCTTAATAGGCACTTTTCTCTTCCACCTGTCTCTTTGGACCCTTGCGTCAAAACTTCCACTTTGTCTGTACTCTCCGAATTGCCGTTACCGAATTGCCCACTATTTAATTTAAACTCTGTCTCTGATGACGATGTTAAAAAATCTCTACTTGCTATTTCCTCCTCTGCTGTTGGCCATGATAATCTGTGTTCGCGAATGATAATTCCTATTCTCCCGCAACTCCTGCCCATTCTCACTCATATTGTTAACTACTCTTTATTCTCTGGCATATTTCCTTCAGCCTGGAAACAGGCACACATAATACCACTTCCCAAAATAAGTAATCCTTCTTCTTTATCCCACTTCAGACCCATATCCATACTTCCTTTCCTCTCTAAAGTTCTCGAGCACATTGTTCATGGTCAAATTTCCAGATTCCTTTCGTCTAATACTCTTATCTGTCCTTTCCAATCTGGATTCCGGGCAGGTCACAGTACCGTTACCGCACTTTTGAAGGTCACTGACGACATCCGCTGGGCTATGGAGAATAAATCTCTCACCTTGTTAGTCTTGCTTGACTTCAGTTGTGCGTTTAACTCTGTGGATTTTGACATTCTGCTTGGGGTCCTTCAGTCTATTAACTTCTCTTCCTCTGCACTAGCCTGGTTTGACTCTTATCTTCGGGGTCGCTCTCAGTGTGTTCGTCTTGAAGAGTTTTTCTCTGATTGGTGTGACCTCACTGCTGGTGTTCCTCAGGGTGGCGTTCTCTCTCCTCTCCTTTTCTCTATTTTCATAAACACTGTGACCAAGGTGATCACCTCCAGCTTCCATCTTTACGCAGACGATTTGCAACTTTATCGACATTTTCTGCTTGCGGACGTGGACTTAGCGATTAATGCCATGAATCATGACCTGGAGAGAATAAGTGAATGGGCTAAGTCATATGGCTTACAGATCAATCCTTCCAAGTCCCAGGCCATGATCATAGGCAGTCGATGTTATCGCACAGCGCTTGACATTTCTTTCCTGACACCATTATCCCTTGACGGCTCGACCATTCCTTACACCGAAACGGCTAAGAATCTCGGTGTCTTAATTGACAGCAATCTTTCTTGGCGAGCACAAGTCAATGAGGTTAGTCGTAAGGTGCATTTTTCCTTTCACTCATTAAAAACCCTTCAAACTTTCCTACCCTTTAAAACTAAAATTTACTTAGCTCAAACTTTGATTCAGCCGATCATAGATTACGCTGATGCCTGCTATCTGGATGCCACCGAGGAGCTCTTAAATAAGCTTGAGCGCTTGCAAAACTTGTGCATCCGTTTTGTTTTTGGTCTGAGGAAATACGATCATGTCTCTCAGTTCCGCAAGGATCTCAAGTGGCTCCCTATCCGTCTTCGCAGGAACACTCGCATATTATGTCTCCTTTTCAACATCCTTTTTAACCCTGCATACCCTGGCTACCTGCGCGATCGTTTTTCGTTTACTCGCCCTGCCGATGCTCTTTGCAGATCCCGCCTTAAACTTCATCTCAATTTCCCATCCCATAGAACTCATTTCTATTCCCACTCCTTCTCTGTCCATGCAGTACGATTGTGGAACTCACTTCCACCTAAAATCCGTGACTCTCAAAATGTTTCTCTGTTCAAAAAACAAGTCAAAGAACATTATCTCTCTACCATATTGTAATTTTGTATATTATATGTATGTATATTTAGTTAAGGTATATGTGTAATTTATATATAATTAGTTAAGTTATTATAGTCTATTTTAAGTTTCCTTATTCCTTTCTACACACTGTGTCTTCGTCTTTCATCCAACTGTCCTGTCGCAGGTCTGCTGGAAGAAATTTCTATTGAAATAAGCAGTACCTTTGTGCTCTTCTATCTGTATTCTTTCTTTTCTCTGTAAAGTGTTTTGTGTGTACATAAATAAATAAATAAATAAATAAATGTTTTATGTCGTTTTCTGGCAATTAAATACTTTTTCTTTCTTTCACATTTTATTGTTTTTTTTCTTGTAATCTACTAATGTTTGTATGTCGTTTTCTGGCAATTAAATACTTTTTCTTTCTTTCACATTTTATTGTTTTTGTTCTTGTAATCTACTAATGTTTGTATGTCGTTTTCTGACAATTAAATACTTTTTCTTTCTTTCACATTTTATTGTTTTTGTTCTTGTAATCTACTAATGTTTGTATGTCGTTTTCTGACAATTAAATACTTTTTCTTTCTTTCACATTTTATTGTTTTTGTTCTTGTAATCTACTAATGTTTGTATGTCGTTTTCTGGCAATTAAATACTTTTTCTTTCTTTCACATTTTATTGTTTTTGTTCTTGTAATCTACTAATGTTTGTATGTCGTTTTCTGACAATTAAATACTTTTTCTTTCTTTCACATTTTATTGTTTTTGTTCTTGTAATCTACTAATGTTTGTATGTCGTTTTCTGGCAATTAAATACTTTTTCTTTCTTTCACATTTTATTGTTTTTGTTCTTGTAATCTACTAATGTTTGTATGTCGTTTTCTGGCAATTAAATACTTTTTCTTTCTTTCACATTTTATTGTTTTTGTTCTTGTAATCTACTAATGTTTGTATGTCGTTTTCTGACAGTTAAATACTTTTTCTTTTTTTCACATTTTATTGTTTTTGTTCTTGTAATCTACTAATGATTTTATGTCGTTTACTGGCAATTAAATACTTTTTCTTTCTTTCACATTTAATTGTTTTTGTAATCTACTAATGTTTGTATGTCGTTTTCTGGCAATTAAATACTTTTTCTTTCTTTTACATTTTATTGTTTTTGTAATCTACTAATGTTTGTATATCGTTTTCTGGCAATTAAATATTTTTTCTTACTTTCACATTTTATTGTTTTTGTTCTTGTAATCTAGTAATGTTTTTATTTCGTTTACTGGCAATTAAATACCTTTTCTTTCTTTCACATTTAATTGTTTTTGTAATCTACTAATGTTTGTATGTCGTTTTCTGGCAATTAAATATTTTTCTTTCTTTCACATTTTATTGTTTTTGTTCTTGTAATCTACTAATGTTTATATGTCGTTTCTGGCATTTAAATACTTTTTATTTCTCTCTCTTTCTTATCATCGTATCAGCCGAAAGAAATCTACTGCTGGACATAGGCCTCCCCCAAGCGTCGCCAAATTGACCGGTCCCGTGCGTCCCGCATCCAGCAGATCCCCGCAACCTTCATCAGATCATCAGTCCTCCTAATAGGAAGGTTTCCAACGGTTCCGGTGCGCGGTCGCCACTCCAGAACTTTTCTGCCCCATCGGTCATCCGTTCCGCGAGCAATGTGACTTCCCACTGCCACTTAATTTTCGCAATTCTTCAGGCTATGTCGGTGGTTCTCTTGCGGATCTCTACATTTCTGATTCGATCACGCAAGGTAACTCCGAGCATATAGCCATCTCCATTGGTCTTTGGGTGACTGTAAGCTTTCTGATGAGGCCTTTGTAAGCGACCACGTCTCAGGGCCATAGGTCGTCACTGACAACACACACTGGTCATAGAGTTTTGTCTTGAGACACTGTGGTAAGTTGGATGAGAAGATACCGCGCATCTACCCGAATGCTGCCCAGCCGAGTCCGATTCGACGGCTGACCTCTTTCTCGAAGTTGGCCCTACCCAACTGGATCGTTTGTCCCAGGTAGACATAGTCGTCTACAACTTCGAGTGTAGAGTCTCCGACCTTGATAGGTGTGGGTGTAACATTGGCATTCAACATCACCTTGATTTTGTCCATGTTCATTTTAAGATCCACTCTTTCGGAAGCTCTTTCGGAGCATTGTACTGAGGTCCTCCATGGTCTCAGCCATGACCACTATATCGTCGGCAAACCGAAGGTGAGTGATGTACTCGCCGTCAATGGTAGGTTGATGCCTAGTCCTCTCCAGTCCAGAACCTTGAAGACATCCTTCAGTGCAGTGGTGAACAGTTTCGGCGATATGACGTCTCCCTGTCTCACACCTCGCTGCAGAAGGATAGGTTCCGAGGTCTAATCCTGAAGTCCAACTGACATGGTGGCGTTTTTGTACAAACACTTCCATGTACGGATAGTCGATTTGGCACCGTTGGAGAGACTACAGTACAGCCCAAGTTTCGATCAAATCGTAGGCTTTGTCGTAGTCCACAGACGCTAAACAGAGAGGCAAATTGTACTCTACGGTCTTTTGTTTAACCTGACGCAGTGTATGTATGTGGTATACGGTGCTGCTGAAGCCTTTATGCAATCCGGCTTGTTCGGGAGGCTGGAAATCGTCAAATCTGCGCGCGAGACGACTCGTGATGACTCTTGAAAACAGCTTGTAGATATGGCTAAGAAGTGAGATGGGGCTATAGTTCTTCAACAGGGAATTGACACCCTTGCCTGTGGCGCTTTTCCCTCGAGTATGACAGTATGTGTTTATGTATGTTCGTATATTCCCTCATAATTCTAAAATCAAAGCAGTTTGAAGTTACTACCCGTCATCTGTCTGTGAAAGTCTCTTCAAAATCGGTCCAGCCGTTTCGGAGATTCAACGGAACAAACAGACAGATAAACATACATGTTCAAAACTGTTATTCATATACTTTCATATACAAACACACGCACAAACTGACATTTAAATTTTAACTCAACATTTAAGGCAACACACGTAGAGAGAATAAATTAATCTTATTTTTCTAGCTTTATTGCTCTATCGTGTACGATAGGCAGAAGTTTGATAAAAGCAAGCCATTCCTCCCTTTCCCTTTCTTATAATTAATTCACTATTCAAACATTAATTTGGATTAGAGCTGCTTTTGACTCGAGTCGTCTTGTGCAATTTGTTTTAGGAACACTCCAAGTGGTATTTTTAATAGGTAAATATTATTAAGGAGAACGAGCTTGTGGGTATGCCAGAGTCTCGTGCAATGTAAGCTTCTTTAAAACCATATTATTAGTGTTTACAAAAAAAAATCTTCTACTGTATTTTTAACACCCAAAGGAAAAGCAGGGGTGTTAAGTTTGGCATGTGTACCTTTGTTTTTGTTTTTTTTTATTTGAAATGTGACTTAATCGAGAGTGCTCTTAGGTATGTTTGATGAAACCCAGTTCAGCCGATCAAAAGTTATGGGCGTTTTACTGTTTGAATCGGGGTGTTTTCGCAAGATAGCGTGTATTCAATAGATTCTCGATCGAAGCGTGTCTACTACTAAATAAATTATGTAATCTCTGCTTTTTAATTTTGTAGACTAAACTGACATTTAGGGGGTTGCCACTTTATCGTTATATAAGAATAGTGTCGTATCCTGAGTGATCCGAGAGCTGATCGAAAATCGAAGTAGATCGAAAATAGAACTAATGGAACTTTCACGGCAAAAACAAATTTGTTAAGAAACTGGCGGCCATTTTTTCATTTCTACTCATTTATGACTGACGTAATTCTAAGGATCGCATTTATTTTATTATTGATTTCTTATTAGTTACAGTAAAAGTGTATGTACTATGTGTATTAATACTGTTACATTTAAATATGTAACGTTTATATTCATAAATCATTCATTTACACCAATTAGTAAAACTTAACTAAGGAGACATGTCACATCGATTCGATGAATAACTTATGATTGAGTCTTACTCACAACACTATGCTCCGCGTTGGCAACATAAAAAAAATATATATTAGGATGCAGGATGTCGGCGAGCTGGCTGACCAAAACTAGATGTATCCTCCGACTGCACAGCATGAATTTCTTCTTCTTTACGTCTTTTTAGTTCGCTTCATAAGCAATCGGGTTTTTTGATTTCAGAATTAACCTTTTTTTTATTTATAACTTTTTAGTTAATTTATTTATTAGCAATTTAAACATTTGAACATATAAGTGTTACACATTTTTGAAATCACCTCATATGGTTACACTAGTCGAAAATTCTTCCATACAAACGTAGTCTAGGGATTATTCCACTGTTTGACGATGTACGTTCAAAAGAAAAAGTGATATCAATTTGTCTCATCATTATCTAGCCCTGTATGAAAGCAAAAAAGAAAATATTTGAAAGTTATGAGCGACGAAAGTTCCACATTTTGACACTAATTTTACCGCATTTTTGGGCGCAAATAAATACCATAAGAAAATTACAAAACGGCCTCCATACAGGGACAGATTAGTAGTTCAACAATGCAAATAATTTTATTTTGAACAGATTGATTTAGTAGTTTTTTCATGATATCTAGACTGCCAAAGGTCTGTTTATAAAATTTCGCGCTCTCGGTTTCATCCTAAATCATTATCCATTTCGCTACAAAATTGCAAAAGTGTGTATTCGTACGCGAACTAGCTTCCTACTGCTCATCACAGCATCTATCTCTTCCGCACGTGTTGTCGGTTGATATAAAATGCATTTTAACCCCGCGCACAAAATAGTTCGTGCCGTCGACTAGTGTACCCTTAAAACCCTTTATCTTGATCCACAGGATGGGTATAGAAGAAAAAAATAATAACCGCAACATGGCGCCCAAAGTCATTGGCAGCTGTCAGTATAGTCTACGAAATTAAAAGTCACATGAAATAAAAATGTATCGGGGGTTATATTTTTTTTTTTTATTTACTAGTTTGTAGTGTCAACGAGTCAACTCTTAAAAGATGATTAATGAGTATAATGATCATTAACTGCTGTAGCCTGAAAAAAATCATTAATATTACTTATCAGTCACAAGACTGCAATAGCTCTACGTCTACAATCCACCTATCGATTTGAACCTACGACCTTCCGATCACCCTCAACGATTTAGTACGGCATCCATCTCTATCTCGGATTCAATTTTACGTTTCACACGTAGAAATGTATCTGATCAACAATAGTGTACCCAAGCTTCGTATAGTCTCACCTTGCCTATAAAAGAAAAGAAGTAAAAACACCTACGGGTCATATTCCTCGTAGCTTTCAATGCTACCTGTAACCTTTTCTAAAAGGGTACAGGACATTTTAAATCGTAAATATCAACGGCTTTGTATCGATGGGTGTGTACATGAACAACCAATCTGAACTTTATTGACATTTATCTGCTGTGTAAACAATTTGTTTTACTTTCATGAATGAGCCGCTGTCCTTTTCAATGTTGAGCCAGTTTATTTCATACCCTATGCCTACGTGATAAGGTGGCCTTTCAGGTGGTGACTGTAGTGTTACTGGACCTATTGCAGCTGTACACGTGGGCGTTATCGATCGATGCTTCGCGCAAGCGTCTCTATACATGCAAGGGGAAACGGCACACAGAAGATTAAAACAATATTATCAATGAAATGACATCAATGCCTTGAAATACATTAACTAATGCCTAGGCAGACGTTGAATAGGGACTTTGTAATTAGGAAATATTAGGAAGTTACGGCTGTTTCTGCGTTGCATACCAATTGGGTCTAATGCTTTCTAATACGTGAGCTCTGGTCCAATTGGCGAGGGGTCGCGCATGCCCAGTAGAACCAAAGGTGCTTTTTTATCAAAAAATAATAATTTTGTTCCAGTGATGTAAAGGACATCCAACGCCGCCGGGCGAACCGGCTGGCGTGGAATATGTAGTAGAAAAATAGTCTTACTGAAATACAACATACGATTAGTTTAGTGAAGCGGTTTATGTCAATTGTTATAGTGTATATCGATTGTACGTAGTTTATTAAATTTATTATCAGGTGAGTGATTGGTGTTTTTTTTGTTTTATTTTTGTGTTTATTTGTGCTCATTATATTTATTGCTACGAGTGTTGCATGATTTATTTATAAGTGTATCTTGGTTGTGTTTGCAAACTTTGTTTTTATTTTTTCTCCTGGTGTCTTCTGTACAATGTGCTTTTAATATTTCTTTCTTAAATTATATACTTAAGTCATTTTCAAGATGAGAACACAATTTTTTTTTTGTTACTTTGTCCACATTTATTAATTATTTTCACCCAGTGTTTTCCCTCGCACATTTTCTTCCACAAGTTATTCTAAGAAACGAATCTAATAAAATGTTTATGTGAAGCTACAGGTCAATCGCGTTTACGTCTTATTAATAATTAATAAATTGTAGTTCTAAAAACTAAAAAACACGCTTTAATGGTAAGGATAATGGGACAAACTGTTTAAATTATTGCATTGTCATCGGTCCTTGATAAGTGTGCAAAGTTTCAAATCAATCCAACGTTTTGAAGTGGGTGAAAATCACGTTCAAAGATTCCGTTACATTGATACATTGATACATTGTTACATTGATACATTGATACATAGATACATAGATACATACATACCAAGCTAATAAAAGCGTGTTAAAAAGTACTGTTTGATTCCATACCTCTAAATTAATATGAATGGGCGAGTTTTTGTGTACTCTCAAAAAGGAATAAATGAATAAATTGCGAAAACTGGAAGTTTCCCAGTTCATTCTTTTTCTTTTTACCGTAATTACTGCATTTTTTTTTGTGAAAATGTATATGCAAATCTTTGCTATGAGTGTATCGATATCTAAATTATAATCGGAAAGATCTTTACTAGAGTATATTTATCGGTCTTCTCGGACTTTACCTACATATTAGCAGTAGTACAGGTACCTAAGTAGATAATATACTCTCGTTATGCAAGCGAACAAATACCTATGTGCCTACATTACGTGCACACGGCTATTCGGTCAATAGTGCACGTATCGGGTCGGGGTGTTTCAGCATACATGCGTTGCTGTTTTTAGACCTTTGCTGTGTTAAAATATCTGCATCTAAGTGCAGTCGCTACTCGCTGTTCAGACAAAATTCTATAAGCCATAGATTCGAAAAGAAAAAGATCCTTTCTCGTACCTATGTACGTTAAAAACATAGAATTTTAATCGCAGTCTTGCCTCGGCGACAATCAATGTCAAAAAAAGTCGGACTCGCGCACGAAGGGTTTCGCACTTGGTAAATTGCGGTTTACGATTTATGACGTATTAAAAAAAAACTACTTACTAGATCTCGTTCAAACCAATTTTCGGTGGAAGTTTTTTCATGGTAATGTACATCATATTTTATTTTTTGTTTTATCATTCTCTTAGAAGTTACAGGGGGGTGGGACACATTTTACCACTTTGGCAGTGTCCCTCGCGCAAACTATTCTGTTTAGAAAAAAAAAGATATTAGAAAATAATATATAATTAAAAAAAGATATTATTAAATTGAGTTTCAGATCTAAGTATGGGGAACCCCCAAAAATTATTGTTTTTTTTTCTATTTTTGTGTGAAAATCTTAATGCGGTACACAGAATACATCTACTTACCAAGTTTCAACAGCATAGTTCTTATAGTTTAGGAAAAATGTGGCTATGACATACGGACGGACAGACATACAGACATGACGAATCCATAAGGGTTCCGTTTTTTGCCATTTGGCTACGGAACCATTAAAAGTGGTCAAAATAGACAGACTCAGATTAGCTGTGGAGATTGCGAACGTTCTTATAAATCCAGGAATTTTCGGCTGTTGTTGAGTCTCATAAAATGTCTATTTTATAAGGAGGCTAAGTGCCAATTTCACCAATGAAACTAATCGCGATTAGTTGAACTAAACTCAGTTTATGCAAATACAGCGTCGTCATTGGTGGGAGACCGTTGAGAAACTACCAATCGGAACACTGTCTTTGCATAAACTGAGTTTAGTTGAACTAATCACGATTAGTTTCATTGGTGAAATCGGCCCATAATTGGCTTGCCAGTGTGCCGCGAAGACGATGCAATTCATTGTTTTTATTCCGAGCTTATGAATACGTTAGCAAATAGTCGATATTCATACCAAGGACAAGTCCTTCCGTACATAACTTCGATCAAAATAATTATTATTTTTATAAGTACTTACTGTAACTACCGGGTAGCACACACATTGCTTTGTACATTATGTAAATTTCAATACTTATTTATATATGCTTTATTGTACACCAAGAAAAAAAATACAAAAAGAGACATTAAAAATTAAACAAACATACAACAGGCGGCCTTATCGCGTTCTGCGATCTCTTCCAGGCAACCTTGAATGGATAGAGATAGCCTGGACACGATATGGGGTTGCGATATATGTTGACTCCTGTCATACAGGTCCGCCTAGTTCGGGCGTCAGAGCAAAGGCTTCAATACCTGCTGTAAAAAATGATGTCAATAAAGATTATTTATATTTGAAAATCGTTTTTTTTAGCAATTAGACACTTTTTACCGACTGCCCAAAAAGGAGGAGGTTCTATGTTCGACATTATGTACGTTTTTTTTTATGTACGTTCACCTATATCGCCTTCAATGGTGGGTGGGTATTCTTCTGCTCTTCTAGCACACTCTTAAAAGTCTTAAAGGTGCCAATATCTCTTATTCAAACCAATTTCCATAATATATTGATTCCTGAATCGTAAATTTTCTTAACTACCATAATTGTCGGGCTGTTACCGGGCTCCGTGCTTCGCTGTCTTCGTAATTCACTTAACAACTAGCTATTAGGGAAAACGTGGTGAGATCCAGTCAAGCTTACCTGGTATTTGCTGTGTCGAACAGTGTTAAGTAGCAGTCATTTTATGTCCCAGTAAGACTCTTAATTGAGTGTGGGTCGAACGTTTTTTAGAGTTCTGTAGTCAATAAGGAACTCTTATAGTTTCGCCATGTCTGTCCGTCCGTCCAACCGTCCGTCCGCAGCTTAGCTCAGAGACTCTTAGTACTAGAAAGCTATAATTATGGCATATGGCATGGATATACATATTAATCGGGCCGACAAAATTGTTAACTAAAATCAAGAATAGAAAAATTTGGTACTTCCTGTACAAGTAAAGTGGGGATGTGCGCGGGGTGGGGTATCGTTGGAAGGCCATTAAAAATATTACGGGTTATTGAAAACCATTTTTCGATTCAGGGATCAGTTTGCGTAAAATTAAGGTCTAAATTGCAAATTTTTGTTACAGTCAAGTGTCCCCCCTGCCAGCTAAATGGTTGCTTTTGGATATGTCAAAAATGTACATGTAAATGGCTGTATAGTATATATAAAATAAAGGAAACTATCACAGATAAGAAGGCTTTATAAGTTTACGCGTAGTGGTCGACCAACTTATTTAAATACTTAGAAAAGTAAAACATTGTATATTGATGTTTAGGACAACAGTTTTCGAACGGCAATAGTTATTTATGCTACAAGTGCGGAAAGTAGGTGATTTCCGATGAGTGGTATTTTTATTCACGAGCGAGCGAAGCGAGTGAGTGGATAAATCGACACGAGTCGGAAATCATCTTACGCACGTGTATCATACAACATTGTACTATGCATTGTGCTAGGAAATAAAAAAATATATCTGAACCAAGCAAGAAATTAATAAAATGGCGCTTATTCAAGGGCGCTCAGCATATCCACAGATTAACTAATAGTTCTTAGTTCCTCGGTGTTAATTGTATATCTACTGTGCACGTTACGTTAGCTGTCACGTCGTAACGCAAAAAGGCACGAGCAAAATATTAATTCTGCCAAAAATATTTAATGAATATTTAAAATTAATTTATTGATCAAAATCTAAATCTAGAGTAATTAAAAACGCCTTAAATGAAGTATTAGATTTGTTTTACCTTTTATATGAATGATATTCTGTACGTAACAAATTTTTTAAACTTTTCTCAAATAATAAAAACTATGCGGCGGGCTGACGTTGGAGTTAAAAATTAAAAAAGTACAGGAAAGTAAAAAGCACCAGTAAAAAAAAGTGACACTTTCCGCACAGTTTGGCTGCTTGGAAAACGCTCTTTTCAAGGACATGCATTGTAAAGTTAATTTAGTGCCTTCGTTAGTGCAATGTTCGATGCTTTGTGAACGTTGTAATATTACCTATTTATTTTGGTGAATGTAGCTGTTTATACGGAACCCTCTGTGCGAAAACCAGACTCGCACTTGGCTGGTTTTTAACTTTGACATGTGGCCCATCCATTACATGCTGAGAAGACCTCTCCGAGCCTCGATAAATATGTTATCCATGCTTCTGGCTGCCATTTGTAGATCATCAGTCGTTACAAGACAGAACCCTGGCATTCTGACGACACGTATTGCCGTGGGATATCGTGTTACCTTATTTCTGGGTTGTGGTCAGATTATGACGGGCAGGCACTCCATGTTAAGGTTACACTAGTCGATAATTCTTCCATACAAACGTAGTCTAGGGATTACTTCACTGTTAGACGATGTAGGTACGTTCAAAATAAAAAACGATATCAATTTGTCTCATCATTATCTAGCCCTGTATGGAAACAAAAAAGTAAAAAAGAAAAATATGAGCGAAAGAAAGTTAGGAGCGTCGAAAGTACCATATTTCAACACTAATTTTAACGCATCTTAGGGTGGCAATAAATATATAAGAAGAAGGAAAACTGCAAAACGGCCACCATACAGGGAAGCTAGTTCGTGTACGAATTATTAGCAGTTTCGCAAGTTTGTAGCAAAATGGATGATGATTTAGGAGGATTTTATAAACAAACCTGTGGAAATATCATGAAAAAACGACTAAATGTATATTTCCAAAATAAAATTAATTGCATTCTTGAACTACTAATCTATTCCTGTATAGAGTCCGTTTTGCAATTTGCCTTTTTCTTATGGTATTTATTTCCGCCCAAAGATGCGTTAAAATTAGTGTTGAAATATGGAACTTTCGATGCTCATAACTTTCAAATTATTATATACAGGGCTAGATATGATGAGACAAAATTGATATCAATTTTATTTGAAACTTTCATCGTCAAACAGTGGAGTAATCCCTAGACTACGTTTGTATGGCAGAAGTATCGACTAGTGTAACCTTAAATACTGGCACTCACTACACAGTGGGGCAAAAAGGTATCTAAGCACATTGATTGAGAATCTAATAAAAATTAAGTCTGTATATTGCAAGGTTGACTAAAACAAGAGGAGCATGATATTCACCTTTTCAAGTACACCACAGGAGTCCTCAATTTTCCCCCTAGTTATGATTTATCATGCCGTGAGCCCGTGACACGGGGTTTTATTATACAGCTGCCTGTTGAGTTTGGCTCGCCGTCAGATACCAGAATAGTGAACACACTCTTTATATAAGATGCATGAATAATTGCAGATAAAATCGATACCAGCTGGTTACTGCAGCACCTATCTATTTGCTACCTTATGCAGTATAATATGTAGTGCGGCAAAAAGGTAACTAAGCTAATTGATTGAGAGTCTAATATAAATTGTCCGTATATTTCAAGGCTGACTAAAAAAAGAGGAGCATGATATTCACTGATTTGTCTTCTTGAATGATATCTTGAGTGACATTATTTTCTTTTATTATTGCCTTTTTTTTTCTTTTTTGGCATTCATTATTTAATTGAGATGACATTCAAACTAATTTACGTTTTGTTTATGTTTAGTTTGTACCTGACAGCATTTTCTTATATTTCATTGATATTTATGACATTTTATGATTTTACTGTAGGTACTTTGTTGACATTTGATTATATTAATCTTAATTGTGCAAGACATTTTATGATTTTATTGTATTTTTCTTTGACATTATTTTATGTTTAGATTGTACTTTTTTGACATTTTATTCTTTTGGAATTTTCTATCAACCCTGATTTTTATGACTTTATGATTTATTGTATTTTTTTTTGACATTATTTTATTTGACTTACCACGATTCTCTATAAAAAATTATGATTTGATTATACCTATCTGACATTGCTTAATATTTTTTTAGTTATTTTTTTTTTAATGATATATTTATGATTTGATAGAGATGAACATCTATTTTAGTCATTTTTGTTTTTCTGACATTAACTTAGTATCAATTTATTGGTTTTTGTTTAAAAAATATAATTAAAATGTTCCTTATATCGATTTAATTATTAGAAACAATTTTGTAAAATTTATATTTGTACGCCTCGATAGGCAAAACATGTATGAGCTTTATATTAAGTCAACATCTTGCATGCATAAGGTATGTAAACACATATTATCTTTATCTTCACCTCTTCAAGTACAAAATCACAGGATTTCTCAATTGCTTTCTAGGTATGGATTTATCGTGCCGTGAGCCCGTGACACGCGATTTTGCCTGTTGAGCTTAGCTCGGAGTTGGATACCAGAATAGTTACCCGTTTATACAAGGTGCATGAATAATTGGAGATAAAATCGATACTGGCCGTCACCTGCAGTACCTATATACGACCTAATGCAGTATACATAGTGTTGAGATTTGAATTGGACAGTTCTAGAAGCAATATTTACGAGTTCGGGCGAAGGTTGTATTAGTACTTATTGCTGTATGAATGGAGCAGGGGAGGGATGCCAAAGAAAAATAGATGAACTATGTGTGGAGCGATATGACTGAAAAGGGTGTCAGTGATAGCGTGACGGTTGACAGGACGGAATGGAATACAATAACGTGTTGCGCCGACCCCAAGTACCTTATATGGGAGAAGGGGAGGAAGGTGATGCAGTATTAAATCATTTTGTGTAGTCTGGAAGAGGCAAAGTTGTTTGAAAATCGACTGTCAGGGTTTGGACGTATGATGCGGAGGAATGAGTAAAATGTTGTTCATTGGGCTTTGAGTATTTATAAAGATAACATCTATCTAATTACAGCAGACGTTTCCTACACCGCGCAAGCTATATCTGTGCCATAGGACTTAACAGTTTATACTTTTACCGTCCTAGGCTCTCTTAAGACCCTCACCTAACGGCTCGGGTCACAAGAGTAAAGGCAGTTCAAAGAAATGGTACTTAAATGGAATGTTCGAAAGATGATATGTCTAGATCTCTATTAGTCGTCATCTCAGCAGTCACGAGGGGATGAAAGAATGGAATAAAAGATGTTCGTGACTACCGCCGGACCACCAACGCCTACCAACGCCAGTCGCTTCCACATTTGGTAGATAATACTACTCAATTGTTATTAATAAATACTCGAACAACAAAATTGGCACCTTAATAGATTTCGTGAAAATCTACTTTGAAGGTGGTAGTTACGCCCCCTTCAGCAGAACCACCATGAGTGCATAAAAAAGGAGCATGCTAAAGCTATTCTAGGAATACAAATAATTAGTACCCTTATATGTGATTCATGTCGAAAAAAAAGAACTGAAACATTTGTAGTTACCGAGAAATCAACGATGATAACTTTCGCGCGCTCGTTCAGCAGAACCATTGAGATTTTCTCGAAAACTAATAAGGTACCAACTTTTTTGTTCGAGTACTAATTAGTTAGTACCAGTTGAGTAGTAATTGTCTACCAAATATGGAAGCGATGGGCGTTGGTGTTCCGGCGGTAGTCACGGACAAGAATAAAGAAATATTGTGCTGACCATACCTAAATTTAAATAAAAAGAGTTAATAGAATCAAAAATCCCGACAGCTTAAAAAGCGAACTAAAAAGATGTAAACAAGAATAAAATCTTGCATGCAGTCAGGGGATACATATTCACGAGCTGGCTGACCAAAACCAGATGTATCCTCCGACTGCACAGCAAGATTTTTTTCTTTTTTACATCTTTTTAGTTTTATTAACTTTTTTTAATTTACAACTTTTAAGTTACCTATACTTTTATTTTTCGATTGACTTTAAAAATGTAAGTGGTATATATTTTTGTAATTAACTCTAAAAACCCTTAATATAGATACCCCACTCGAAGGGTTTCGACGAAAAAATAATTTACCGTTATTTATTGAAAAGTTCTGTTGTATATCTTCGAATTTTTTCATCAGATCTTCACAAAATTAAAATGGGACCAATTTCGGAACATACTCTTTCAAACAAAAAAAGAATTTTCGAAATCGTTCTACATTTGACGGAGATATCGGTGAACATACAAGAAGTCGAACATAGAACCTCCTCCTTTTTCGAAAGTCGGTTAAAAAATATTACATACACACATACAAGATGCGTTCGAAAAACATAACCCTTTCCTTGCAGCGGGGTAATAAGGTCAAAAGAATAATGATGAATCATTTTTGCGTAGATTCCACTAGTTACTGCAGTATCAAAACATTGATACATGACTGCATAATGAGTACCTGTCATTTACAATTGCATGTATACGTATATTTCAGCTTTATGGCTATCAAATTGTATCGCAAAACATTGACATTGAAAATCCAACCTTTCTGTCTCACAATTAAGGTCGAAATTCGTAAAACTTTTGTAATAGCTCATTAGGGCCGTGTCAGAAACATGAGATTATTCGGAATTGTTTGTTAATTCAAAAGCTATTATGATCAAAATTCTCTTAGAAAAACAATATTGGTTTAACCTTTAAACATGAAAAGCATAGAATTTTTTTATACTGTAACAACATTTTAAGTTTTCTTTTTAATATAATAGAAATTGTTTTACTACTACTACGCCACAGAATCTATTATAATAAAACATCAAAGCTTGGAAAAGTTTTTAATAAGGCGACTCTATTATACTCATAGTTCACTCTACATAAATATTCAGGTTTAAAACGTTTAACTATTCTTATAAAATCTACAGGCACAAACTTGTGAATTTAGTTATTTAAATTCTGATCTAATATCTTAGGCACAAATAAAATATTTCGTTTTACATAAGCTCATTACTTCTCTAAAGAAATCTTCAATGCTTCTTAATTTGGTTATGCTAGTAATATATTATCTGTGATTTGGAGAACCAAATCACAGATAATATAAAGAGAATAAAGATAATATATAGGGTAGAAACACGGAGACGAGAATGTCTCCGTGTTTCTACACGATTTTAATAATTTTAATTTTTCGTCATCTAATTAAGAACGGGACATCTCTTTTAATTCGATTTGTTTGGGACAGGTGTATAGTACAGTACTAACACCCACATCCCACATTTTGCCAGTGTGTGAGTGTGTGTGTGTGTGTTTGTATGTTTGTTACTTCTTCACGCTCAAACGGCTGGACGGATCAGCATGAAAATTGGCACAGAGATAGATTATATAGGAATAGCACATAGGATTTTTATCCCAGGAAAATGTTCCCCCGAGATAATTTTCGACAGAAGCCGCTGGCAGAAGCTAATGTTATAAATGCGAAAGTTTGGATGGATGGATGTTTGTTCCCCAATCACACCAGAACGGATCTAGATGAAATTAGGCACAGAGTTAGATAATACTCTGGAATAGCACATAGGCTATATAAATTATAGATTTGTATCCCGGTATAATGTGCCCTCGGGATAATAAAATACTTTTTACGAAGGTGAACCACGGGTAGAAACTAGTTTTATAAATTCAGCCTATCACAGTCCTCTGTTGGACATAACCTCTCACAAACTGCAGTCCCAGTCACGTTTTACGGATACAAGTATATGTAAAACATTTTAAAAAACCCCGAGGCTTATACGCATGCTTTTTTATTAAACTACATAATTTATTTAGTAGTAGACACGCTCCGATCGACAATGCATCGAAACGCGTAATTATAACACGAAATCTTGCGAAAATACCTCGATTCAGAGAGTAAAATGCGCATAACTTTTGAACGGCTGAACCGATTTGCATCAAATATAGCTAAGAGCACTCTCGATCAAGTCACAGTCACGTTTCAAACAAAACTAAATCAAAATCGCTTCAACAGTTTAGGAGCTACGATGCATACAGACAGACAATCAAATACACAGATATCTAGCAAAGCAACACACGTCATTCTTATAATACCCCTATTTTCCGTCGGGGGTTAAAAATTTGAATTAGAATTAATTCCGATGAAATATTGATACAGGCAAGACTACAGGCACGAACTATTTTGTGGGCGGGGTTAAAATGCATTTTATATCAACCGACAACATGTGCGGAAGAGATAGATGCTTTGATGAGCAGTAGGAAGCTAGTTCGCGTACGAATACAACAAACTTTTGCAAATTTGTAGCGAAATGGATAATGATTTAGGATGAAACCGAGCGCGCACTATTTTATAAACAGACCTTTGGCAGTCTAGATAACATGAAAAAACTACTAAATCTATATGTTCAAAATAAAATTATTTGCATTGTTGAACTACTAATCTGTCCCTGTATGGAGGCCGTTTTGCAATTTTGCGTCTTCTTATGCTATTTATTTGCGCCCAAAAATGCGTTAAAGTTAGTGTCTAAATGTGGAACTTTGGACGCTCATAACTTTCAAATATTTTCTTTTATTACTTTTTTGCTTCCATACAGGGATAGATAATGATGAGACAAATTGATATCACTTTTTATTTTGAACGTACATCGTCAAACAGTAGAATAATCCCTAGACTACGTTTGTATGGAAGAATTTTCAACTAGTGTAACCTTAATAGGACTAATCACTATGACCGAAATCGAACTTCACTTAAATGTGTCTGCCTCCCAAGATACAGGCAACTGCCTAGTTTGGGGGAAATTATTAATGTACAACTTGTTTCATAAATTGATTAGATTGGAATTATTCCTTCAACGTGTAGGTACTGTTTATATTTCTATACTACATTCAACTCCTACAAGTGACAGCATTATACTCAATAGCAGAAATTAATTAAACTAATGAGTTGCTGATGTATTACAACTCATTAGTTTAATTAATTTCTGCTTTAATTAATTTCGTTCAAATCAAATCTTCGATCAACGTATAAAATTGAAGCGGCAGTAGTGCCTTCGATGCAGTTGGTAATTTATGAAAATAATCGTAATAGCGAAGAAATTAGGATACATTATGCTGAAGCAAAGCATTTAAATAATTTAAGTTAATTGTTTTGTTTTCTTCTAGACTAGGCATTTCTTGTAAAACAATATATAACGGGAATTTGACGCGTTAATTTCGATTATTTATTTATTTACACTGAGACACCTGCAGTCTACCCGGGACCACGGTCGTTGCAACACGGCCGAAACGTCGGATGAAATAGGTAAATAAATAATCGAAATCATCGCGTTAAATTCCCGTGATATATTGTTATTCAAATATGAAACGTTAAAAAGTTAATAAAGGCATTTCTTCTCAGTGTATTAAAGAATCAATATGACGTCAAATATTATTAATGTTTTATTTGAAAAAAAAACGATTCATATAAAAAAATGTCGTACAAAACTTTTCCGTACAGAATGGTAATATCAGAAACGCCCATATCAATAGATTTCATCAAGAACTTTTTCAATTCCGAATCATTAGAAAACTTTAATTTGAAAGAGACGGGGCCGGGTGATTGATTCACTTCAATATGAATAAATTCTATTTTGATTGAAAACACATTTTCATTCGTTTATATTAAGGTTGAAGATTGAAAAAAAACAGGTGTTGAATAGCAAAAATTTGAACCGGCCCGCCCGCCATGCGCCGCCGAAGCGGAGCATTCGTAGCGGAAAATAGTCGTAGCAATTTTAGATAGCTACGCCGTGCTACGACGCTACGCGAGAATGATGTCACGTCATTGACAATCGTCACGGTAGGTTGCCTACGTAGGTACTCGCAACTTCTCTAACAACGAACCCGCTCTGAAATACAACAAAGAAATGTGTTCTTTCTATAAAATGTTGTCAATTGTTTCTGACAGTGAAACTGAAAGGTTTTTGTGACGTATACATTTATAAGTAACGTAAATAAACTCTCTGTGAGGTTAGCAGAATTCTGCCATATTGTGGTTTTTCATGCGTGAAGGAAAACAGAATTTGCTGAGTATGTTTCAATTAATTTAATTGCGGTTATTTTATGCAATGTCTGGAAGTTCAGCAGCCAATTTTTTTTTTGTTAACACAGGAAGAAATTTCTTACTGTATCGTGGGTGCGTTAAGCGTTTACAAATATTTAAACTCACATACACACGACATCGCGAAGACGTTGCGTTGGAAGGCCTCCCACCAGGTGGACAGACAATGTGGCGTCGCTTGGGGGAGGCCTATGTCCAGCAGTGGACGTCTTTCGGCTGATATGATGATGATGATGACACAAAACACCCAGATCCGGAACAATTATCTGTAGGCCATACAAATAATTGTTCCGTGCGGGAATCTAACCCGCGACACGCAGCGCAGCGGCCGTTCGCTCAACCACTACGCCAACCGTGTCATCAATAAGTCGTGTAGTAATTGCGTAAGTGAATTCGACAAGGCAAACGGTTTGACCGCCATCAATCGACCAATCACATGCGAGATGGAAGACGCAAAGTGGATTCCGATACAGCTAAGGAGTGGAATTCCTTGCCGGAGTCTGTTTTTCCCGATAGCTACAATCTAGGAGTCTTTAAGTCAAGGGTGAATAGGTTACTTCTAGGCAAGCGTGCTCCATCATCGACCACGTCATCGCTTACCATCAGGTGAGATAGTGGTCAAGCGTAAGCCTATATACGATTTAAAAAAAAACTTGCCGAATTCATTACGGAATAAGGCTGCAGCTCCGCCAACGTAATAAAAACAAAGCATATCATTACGCCTGTATTTTTCGAAGAGATAATCAGAGGTGTACCCACATTACTCCATATATCTTTAAGTCCCTTATAATAGGGGGCAGCTGCCCCCTATTATATATATATTGCCATCAAAAGAAAGCAATATTTATTTATTCATCTCTACATAACACAACGTTACCACAACATCCCCGCCCAATTATTCTCATGACTCGTGCTACCAAAACCATTACCTATATTTCGTTCCACGTCGTCCTATAACAATGCATTGTGCAGTTTCGTGCCGAGCAATGAGCGGCGGGGCGAAACGGCTCGGGTCACGGGCTCACACGGGCTTGCAGGGGCGGGAAAGGGAGCTGGGATAACGAACGACCCACACCCCGGCGCCAGCGACACGTATTTTAGGTACAGTTGGCAAAAGAGTTTAGTGTGTAGGCAAAATTTAAAAACATAATATTCTATTAAATTATTTTTATTCGAACTCTCTAACTTAATTATTAGATAACCTTTAAGGTATTGGCCAATGAGACATAGTTATTTATTGTTACGTTACGTTTCCCCCGGGGTTATGGATAACAAAACTTGCGAGCTAACCTAATATTTAATTTTGACTAGACTTCACAGCCCACTTTCAATATTGTTTATAAGTTGTTGCAAGTTAGCTGCCTGTACACCAATCTCTTTGCATGACTGTACCAACTAGGTACCAAAACCGTTGTATGCATGAGCTAACAATAGTTATGTACCTACATAATCAGTACATAACAAATCAATACATAATCAAGTCTAGGGATTACTCCACTGTTTGACGATGTACGTTCAAAATAAAAATGATATCAATTTGTCTCATCATTATCTAGCCCTGTATGGAAATAAAAAAGTATAAAAGAAAAATATTTGAAAGTTATGAGCGTCGAAAGTTCCATATTTCAACACTAATTTTAACGCATCTTAGGGCGGCAATAAATACCATAAGAAGAAGGAAAATTGCAAAACGGCCACTATACAGCGCCACAATGCAAATAATTTTATTTTGAAAATTTACATTTAATCGTTTTTTCATGATATCTAGACTCCCAAAGGTCTGTTTATGAAATTTCGCGCGCTCGTTTTCGTCCTAAATCAGCATCCATTTCGCTACAAACTTGAAAAGTGCTAATTCGTACGCGAACTAGCTTCTTAGTGCTAATCACAGCATCTATCTCTCCCGCACTTGTTGTCGGTTGATATAAAATACATTTTAAACCCGCGCACAAAATAGTTCGTGCCGTCGACTAGAGTACCCTTAAGGTTACACTAGTCGACGGCACGAACTATTTTCCGAAGAAGAAATTGAAAAACGGCCACCATACAGGGATAGATTAGTAGTTCAACAATGCTAATCATTTAATTTTGAACAGATACGTTTAGTAATTTTTTCATGATATCCAGACTCCCAAAGGTCTGATTAAAAAATTTAGCGCGCTCGGTTTCGTCCTAAATCATTATCCATTTCGCTACAAATTTGCAAAAGTGTGTATTCGTACGCGAACTAGCTTCCTACTGCTCATCACAGCATCTATCTCTTCCGCACGTGTTGTCGGTTGATATAAAATGCATTTTAACCCCGCGCACAAAATAGTTCGTCGACTAGTGTAACCTTAAGGAGAGACCTCTTTTTGTAAACATTTTGCATAAGACATCGTTTACGTTATCACGAGTGAGTATGTTAAAAAACTCGGTATAAGCACACTGTTCCTAAAAGTATTTGTTTCAATATTTTTGTAAAGAAAAATAAAGAGTGTTAAGACCTTAAACGAGTACCACCTAACTATGTACGATACTTGGCAGTAATTAATTTGCAGCTGCTCCGAGTCTTAACTTGAAATAATTACTGTTTCTACTCTAGAACAGTTTCGTTCTACGAGTATTTCTGCCTTTATAGCTACATTTTGTTGTGTGTGTGTGGCACTGTGCCGACTCGAAATACTGCCCGTGGGAATTTCACTGTAATAGACGTAGAGTGGAGAGCTTACACCCATATTCTAAAACATTTTTCAGGAAACTTCATCCACTCAGTCCCCCATGAAAACCGAAAGGTTTCATGGGAATGTTAATAAATAACAAAGGTGGAGTCTGAGTGTACGAATATGTATATTAGCAACGGAGTCCTTCACCAGTGTACGAAGTTGCCAACAACTCCTTCCAGTGATTTAAATATATGGTAGCTAGTATATTACTGTCACTACTGTTTCTTTTTTTTTTTTTTTTTTTATATATGTTTATTATTGATTCATGTACATAATTTTGAACACAAGGTTTTTACGTGTAACTAATAGTTTTGCTTTAAAAAAAAAAATTAAAAACAGGATATTTTTTCTCAACTTTAGGAAACTTCTTCAAAACGACTTGGATGTTTAAAAATATTTTTACCCAGAAATATTGATGGCTGGTATTTCTTCATAACTAACATCATCATCTGCCTAGCCTTTTCCCAACTATATTGGGGTCGGCTGCCAGTCTTACCGGATTAAGCTAAGTGCCAGTGTTTTACATGGAGCGACTGCCTATCTGACCTCCACAACCCAGTAACTGGGTAACACGGTACCCCATGGCACAGATAATATAATACTACAGTACAGATACCCAATCCCATACAAAGAAATGTCACCTCCTTAAGTCGGGCTATTCGTCGGGCTATTTTTTCTATCTCCATATTTTTAACAGGCGGCAGCACCAGTGACTCATTAATAGCCCGAGGCTGTGGTTTTTTAACGCCATCTAGAAGTTTGCGTAGATACTAAATCATATGGCAATTTTAGCGAGGAATCGCATCATGTAGGTACTCAGAGACGTTATTTGCCAGTTGTCCTTGAACGCTTATTTCGTATTCGTAATAATAACATTAGGTATGATCGGGACAGACTCCTCACTCCGCTCAGACCGCGGTAACTTCTTAATAGTGGTCGCATTGTGTAGCGAATTTCACAATATTCACGAATATTCCAAATCAATCAAAACTATAGAATGCCTTGTAAAATTAAATGTAGGTAGGTAGCTTGCTTCCGCGGCAACGGAATGACATGATATAGGTACCTACTTCATGTCATTTTATTATTCTCTATAAGGGTTACCCTTTTTTATTTTCGGTAGGTACTTAGAAAGAACAGGATGTTTTTACAAAAAATATTACTTTTAATACTTTAGTTTGGTACTTAGCATGGGCTACTTGAACACGATGTAGACTAGAATCAAACTTAATGGCGACTCGCAACAGACAATGAAAATTAAAAAAAAACAATAACCCGACTGCTTAAAAAGCGAACTAAAAAGACAAACACAAGAAAAAAACATGCTGTACAGTCTGAGGATACATCTGGTTTTGGTCAGCCAAAAAGACACAAAAACGACTAGCACGGCGTTTTGCTCGGGGAGGCGCCTTAACACTTTTTAGTTAACATTTTTTTCGAATTTTGTACATTTAAACATATAAGTGTTATTTATTTTTGAAATTGCCTCATAAAACCCTTTTCTTTGATACCACACAAAATGGGATTAGAAGAAAAAAACAATTGGGCCCCCACAATATGGCGCCCAAAAGCCGCCATTTCTCTATTTTTCAATTTTAATGTAGCTTGCAGGGTTAAGACGAATCGATTGACGTACGAATCATCAAAATCGGCCAACGCGTTTGGTCTCTGAAACATCACATAGGAACAAATATATACATAAATACATAGACTGATAAACACATTACCCTCCTTCGGCAGTCGGGTAAAATTAATTGTGCCAGCGGTGGTTAGGGGTGCGCAGCGACTCATACGAGTATTCCAAGCCGCCATTAAGTTTGAATCGAACTGTACGAGTAGTGGAGCCGTGTAATCACAAGGACAAAAAATACTTTATGTTATTATTTACGTATTTAATAACGGGACGCGCGTCGATTCAAATCAGTGATGTTTTAAAAAAAAACCCTACTCGCTGCGCAGTACCTACCCTACCCCTCACCCCCACTGTCACATAAAATTGCTAGCTCGTAGTAGCTCACGAAGTGTTTCGAGCCGTCATTAAGTTTGAATCGTACTGTACCTACTAGGCGACGCGTAAACTCAGACGGCAAGCGGGACTCACATCGCGTTATCTCTTATTTTATAACCCGTGCGATTTGAGTAGGCCCTAGTGCAATACGAGTCCTGTTCCAGCGAGTTATCTAGTTAATTCGACGTGTAAACAAGCTTCACAAACTGTAATAGACCAAGACTTTAATATTTAAAATTACGCCTACAATAAATAATATATTTTAAGTTACGCCTATAATAAATAATAACTGTCTTACAAAATGATTCTAACGATGGATATATAGTTTAGGACAAATTGTGAAAAATGCCAAAGAACTCAAAACATAACGAAAAGTCGATAGCTACTTTCAACTAATTTAACATACAAAGTCTTCAACTTATCTTTTTTGTTCAAAAACCCTGATTAATGAGTGTAAATGGATAAATGAACATTAAAGAAGCAAGTTTTGATTTTTACTAAACTTATTTCAGCCTAAATCTGCTGTTTAACATTTATAAGTGAGTGTTACTTTCACATTTGTTACCTATGCTGCCATCTTTGATCTTTTTTTAATACTAATTATAATTTGTTTGAATTGAGACCATGGCAAGACTGGTGTCAAGCTTCTGACTACCCGTAACGACTGTCAAAGATCTTCAAATAACAGCCGGGACCAACGGCTTAACGTACTTTCCGAGGCACGGAGGAAACTCGGTATGTTGGAATGGTCACCCATCCACAGACCGACCTCGTCAAGCGTTGCTTAACCTTGATGATCGACCCGTGCGGCTGTTATTATTTAGCCACGAGCTCCTCTTCTTCATAACTAACATAGCATATGTAAATAAAATAATATTTTGCAAACAAAACTGTTCAAAAGGAGGTTCAATTTTGATATTTTGGCATCGAGCGGGCGCACGGCCAGTATTACTGCATTAGCATTGGGGTGTATATATCGCCTTAAGCTAGATTTCAATAAGCGAGTTTAATTATTATACTCAACAGAAAATTATCTGTACAACTGGATTTTGTGAAGAGCCGCGTGACCATTCAAAACTGTTTTACGGGAACGGACTACAGGGAGAAAGTATATGTTCTAATTCAGGGCATCTACGTGTGTTGAGATTTCATCCAAATCCGGTGAGTCGTGATTGATCAACAAACATAGAAATATTGTTTATTATATCTATGACAAACACCCAAACGTACAGACTTTCCTATTTACAATATTAGTAGGGTACACTATAGAGTCTGCTGTGTAGGTACCTACGGCAGTTACGAGATTACGTTTCTTCAGAATATTATGTTTATCCCCAGTAATATCTTGTTTCGTTAGGTTTTAGCTCCGAATTACTGAGATAGCGTCTTTATTTTCCGACCCTCCTTTATTTCTGTTTAATAGGTATTTCGGAAAGCATTATTGTGTAAGAGGAAATTTGTTGCGCAAAAGAAAAGAACATCTATTTTGAAGATGAGCTTTGTTTCTAACAAATATATCACAAATGATTCAAGCATCTCATTGTATCGTTAAGGGCGAGGCCCCATTAGTGCGTTGTGCTGCGTTGCGTCGCGTCGTTGCAACGGAACAACGCATTGTATGCCACACCTGCATTGCGTTGACGCTGCGACAACGCAACGCAAGAGGGAATGCACGCCGTCGCAGCTGAGTCTCAGTTCGCAGCTGCCCATTCATTCGCTTTACGAAATTTATCACTGTGTTCGTGTGATTTATCGCATGGGTCTTTCTTGGATATGAGAAAATCTATGTCAATATCCTGTTCACTCATGGTAAGATAAAAAATGTCGTTACGCTCGTCTAGCTGCTTCCTCTTGCAGTGGTTGACTACGCAGCGCAACACCCTCCCTCCCGCTTTGTCTCTTGTCCGTCGATCCGTCAACACTACGCGCGCGACGACGCATCGGTCTAATGGGGCATGTCATAAAAAATATATGGAAAACAACGCAGCGACGACGCAACGCAGCGCAACGCACTAATGGGGCCTCGCCCTTATACAATGAGTGTCAGATAGCATTCAGAAACTTAAACATGAAAGGATTTTTTTTTTAATATTTTGGTTCTACATCAACTATTAGCTTTGTTTATTAAAATATAGGCGGGTTTGTTTCTGTGTTTCTTCTCAGATTATTCGGCTAGTCGACACCGGCCTCATCTAATTTAATTTGACAAAACGATTGACGTGTAACGCCTAAAACTTAACTCAGAGTTAGTGTCATATGGGATGATAAGATAATTCTTGTTTTAACACGCTTTTATTGGTTTGCTATGTATTTACGAGTATCTATGTAACGGAATCTTTTAACGTGATTTTCACCCTTCAAAACGTCGCTCGAATTAATTTGTTACTTTGAACACTTTTCAAGGACCGATGACAATGCAATAATTCAAATAGTTTGTACTTTTATCCTTATCAGGATCAGGATTAGCGGTAATACTAAAATTTGGTCAAGTGCGAGTCGGAGTCGCGCACGAAGGGTTCCGCACCATTATCGCAAAAAAACGGCAAAAAAATTTGAGCTGGACTCGCATTTGGTGCACACCGCACTGTGTTTTGATTGTCAAAACTAATGTTACTGGTCCCTTAATTTATTTTATTTTAATTTAATAATTATTATTTTTTGAAGTGAATATAAAACTAAATATTCTGTGAATATTTCAAGCGTCTACCTGTTGCCGTTATTAATATCGAGTAAAAAACGGCAAAAAAATCACGTTTGTTGTATGGGAGCCCCCCTTAAATATTAATTTTATTCTGTTTTTAGTATTTGTTGTTATAGCGGCAATAGAAATACATCATCTGTGAAAATTTCAACTGTCTAGCTATCACGGTTCATGAGATACAGCCTGGTGACAGACGGACAGACAGACAGACGGATCGTGAAGTCTTAGTAATAGGGTCCCGTTTTTACCCTTTGGGTATGGAACCCTAAATATTAATAATAGTTTAGAAAACTAAAAAACATGATTTAATAGAAATCCAAACTAAAACAGTAGAAAATAATTATCAAATAATAAAAAAAAAAAAATTGTAAAAAAGCGTGAGGTGCCCTTTTATGCTTTATGTCAATTGTTATAATATTTTACTAACAGATATTGGTAAAAGTAGAAAGAATAGCACCTTACGCTTTTTTATAATATATTTTTTTGTTAATCACCCTATTCTTAATTTAAATTTATTGAAAACTAGCTGAGGCCGTGGCTTCTTTTTTTGAAAATATTTTCGTTGTACTATACGGAGTATATTATTATAACATACGTTGTTCAAAAACGACTTTTCTAAACATTTAATATCAATAATAATATAAATGTAGGTATTGATTATTACTTGCTACATTTTAGTTTTATTTTCTACTAAAGCGTGTTTCTTAGTTTTTTTAAACTATTGTTTGTTTTATTTTGTTTTTGTTTTTTTTTAAAAAAACGTTGCCAACGTTGCGTTATTCCAACTGTTTACAATCTTTCAGAGAAGTTCGATGCCCTTCAAAAGCTCTTTAAATGAGCTGTATGACCCTGCTTAGTACTTTTATTTCAAGTTCTCTTCGACCTTACAACGTTGACCGATCTGATAGTAAGAAAACGTTTTGTGACGTCAATAAATGATGTCTAAATTGTTGTTTTATTACTAAGCCTTCTATATACTTTATGTCGACTTACTTTTATAGTTTTAGTTACGATGCTGTGCTGGGTAAACTAGACCCGCAGGGTTATTACGTATCTTTTGCAAGAGCAAAAAGATAGCGATTTTCTTTTTAAATAAGTGCATTTGACAAACAGCGAGTGATTAGCAAACGATTGTGTAGGACCTACCATACCTACACTGCAAGTAATAACCGACTTTTCTGACATAAATCGTTTGTTCGCTATCGTTTTGCTCTTGCAAAAGATACGTAATAAGCCTACCGTTGGTAGTTTTATGCAGCTACATGATTTTATTTTCCATTTTTGAATTCAGAATTCGAGATAATTATCAAAACTTCGGACGATCTGTATTTCATACACATTTCGAATTCGATGGCAACCCATACTTTTACAAGCTTTTATTTAGTTTTACCTGTCCTGGGGGTGACCATAAGCTTTTAGAGCGGTATCAATTTGAGATTGAATAAGGGACAGATACTATCTGACTTGTATACATCTGTCACTTACTCGATATCAAATTGATACCGCTCTATAAGAGCTTATGGTCCCCCCCTGTTGTCTGTAATCAAAACTTGCAAGACTTCCCGCAGGCTTATTACGTATCTTTTGCAAGAGCAAAACGATAGCGATCAAACGCTTTATGTCATAAAAGTCGGATATTACCTGCAGTGTAGGTATGGTAGGTCCCAGACAATCGTTTGCTAATCGCTCGCTGTTTGTCAAATGCACTTATTTAAAAATAAAACCGGCAACAACTCTAACAGGCTTCATCTGGGTAAGCTCACTCCATCGTCGACTCTGTCTCTGTCACCTATGACCTAGACTAGAGTCAAGAGCAAACCCATCACAAATTTTTTCACACTTCTGTATGGATGAGCAATTACTGCGCAATAATCGCTATCGTTTTGCTCTTGAAAAAGATACGTAATAAGCCTGCCGGTGTTCGATTGTGATGAAATTTTGTACACACATTTTTGTTTCTCGTGGAAATGATTTTTAGGGTTCCGTACCCAAAGAGTATAAACGGGACCCTATTACTAAGACTCCACTGTCCGTCTGTCTGTTTGTCACCAGGCTATATCTCATAAACCGTGATAGCTAGACAGATGATGTATTTCTGTTGCCGCTATAACAACAAATACTAAAAACAGACTAAAATAGATATTTAAGTGAGCCCCCATACAACAAACATGTTTCTTTGCCGTTTTTTGAGATATGGTACGGAACCCTTCGTGCGCGAATCCGATTCGCACTTGGCCGGTTTTTTTAAATTAAGTACGTTTTCTTTGTTATACAGGTCACATCCAAATCAACTTAAGGTTACACTAGTCGAAAATTCTACCATACAAACGTAGTCTATGGATTATTCCACTGTTTGACGATGTACGTTCAAAATAAAAAGTGATATCAATTTCTCTCATCATTATCTAGCCCTGTATGGAAGCAAAAAAGTAAAAAAAGAAAATACTTGAAAGTTATGAGCGTCATAAGTTCCACATTTCGACACTAATTTTTACGCATTTTTGGGCGCAAATAAATAACATAAGAAGACGGAAGATTGCAAAACGGCCTCCATACAGGGATAGATTAGTAGTTCAACAATGCAAATAATTTTATTTTGAACAGATAGATGTAGTCGTTTTTTCATGATATCTAGACTGCCAAAGGTCTGTTTATAAAATTTCGCGCGTTCGGTTTCGTCCTAAATCATTATCCATTTCGCTACAAATTTGCAAAAGTATGTATTCGTACGCGAACTAGCTTCCTACTGCTCATCACAGCATCTATCTCTTCCGCACGTCTTGTCGGTTGATATAAAATGCATTTTAACCCCGCGCACAAAATAGTTCGTGCCGTCGACAAGTGTAACCTTAAAATACATATCTCTAAAGTGGATATTTCAGTTGGTGGCAATGAATTGAATTTATGTCTAATTATGAGTTCAGCAGCCTAATTGCGCAAGTGAATTCGGCAAGGCAAAGGGATTGACCGCCATCAATCGATCAATCACATGCAAGATGAATGATGTGATGTAGATTTATAGTGGCTTATTGCTATGGTAGGTATTTATTTTGTTAATTGTTTCAACAACAAGTAGGAACAGAATTTTCAAACCTCCCCATAGGAGGTACTTAAGTAGAGATAAGCCGATTTAGCGATTAAAATAAATTGTAGTTCTAAAAACTAAAAAACACGTTTTAATGGTAAATTGAACTAAAAAGTCGCTAATCCTGAAGATATTGGTAAGGCTAATGGGACAAACTAGCTTATTGCTATGGTAGGTATTTATTTTGTTAATTGTTTCAACAAAAAGTAGGTACAGAATTTTCAAACCTCCCCATAGGAGGTACTTAAGTAGAGATAAGCCGATTTAGCGATTAAAATAAATTGTAGTTCTAAAAACTAAAAAACACGTTTTAATGGTAAATTGAACTAAAAAGTCGCTAATCCTGAAGATATTGGTAAGGCTAATGGGACAAACTAGCTTATTGCTATGGTAGGTATTTATTTTGTTAATTGTTTCAACAAAAAGTAGGTACAGAATTTTCAAACCTCCCCATAGGAGGTACTTAAGTAGAGATAAGCCGATTTAGCGATTAAAATAAATTGTAGTTCTAAAAACTAAAAAACACGTTTTAATGGTAAATTGAACTAAAAAGTCGCTAATCCTGTAGATATTGGTAAGGCTAATGGGACAAACTAGCTTATTGCTATGGTAGGTATTTATTTTGTTAATTGTTTCAACAAAAAGTAGGTACAGAATTTTCAAACCTCCCCATAGGAGGTACTTAAGTAGAGATAAGCCGATTTAGCGATTAAAATAAATTGTAGTTCTAAAAACTAAAAAACACGCTTTAATGGTAAATTGAACTAAAAAGTCGCTAATCCTGAAGATATTGGTAAGGCTAATTGGACAAACTAGCTTATTGCTATGGTAGGTATTTATTTTGTTAATTGTTTCAACAAAAAGTAGGTACAGAATTTTCAAACCTCCCCATAGGAGGTACTTAAGTAGAGATAAGCCGATTTAGCGATTAAAATAAATTGTAGTTCTAAAAACTAAAAAACACGCTTTAATGGTAAATTGAACTAAAAAGTCGCTAATCCTGAAGATATTGGTAAGGCTAATGGGACAAACTATTTAAACGCGCCCGGTAGAATCAACTTTCATTACCATTGTAAATTTTAATTATTTTTGACTTTGACTAAATTATTGCATTGTCATCGGTCTTTGATAAGTGTGCAAAGTTTCAAATCAATCCCACGTTTTGAAGGGGGTGAAAATCACGTTCAAAGATTCCGTTACATTGATACATAGATACATACCAAGCTAATAAAAGCGTGTTAAAAAGGTATTAAATTTAATATTTTACATAAAGTAATTCAATTTGCGGCGAGATGAGCAGATGACATTGTTGCCATTGCGGGTAGAACCTGGATGAGGTTGGCACGGGAACGTGGTGATTGGTACAATAAGAGACAGTCCTATACTCAGCAGAGGGCGAAATCGGGCTGTGGATGATGATGATGATGATTTTCTTTCTATTTGAAAAAATTCGTGACTTCAATATTGTTTAGTTACCAAACAATACACGAAAACTTTGTCAAACTATGTTATCAAAGTGTAATAAATATTAAATGTACCAATACATGAACTACTGAAACAAAATTATCATGATAAATGTGACTACCAACAATTCTTTGACCTAATATCATTGGTTACTCTTTTATTCATGAAATTCCGTCCGTAATGGTCGTCGGTAAAAGATTCACTTTGAACATAATAAATGTTGTTAAGACATGACATTATTATTGCCACTTATTGAACGGATGGATGGGGGGAAAATGAAGAGAATAATGATGCGTCTTGAAACAGGGTTTAGAAGAATCAATGCTCTGGTAAAAGGCGTACTATGTGCCTTTTAGACGCTAATGGAGTGATGAAATGGTTACGAAATTGGTCGGAAAGGCATGTGAAGAAAGGGTCGCGAAATTCAGGTTTTTAAAACGTCAACGTTATGCGAGATAACCTCCCATTCAGCTAGAGCTAATAGACATAAATTGGAAGCGACAAATGTGGTTTTCAACCATAGTTGACTGACTGTCGCAGCTTGCTGACGACAGCATTGTCTATGCATTGTTAGAATTATAGAGATTACTATATTTAACTATTGATTAAACCTACCAGCAATAAAATTTGCCTGTATAAGCCAGACCAGAATTTTAAACTGTGTTCATGTAGCCATGTAATTTCTAGTACAATCGGAGTAAACCAAATACCCGGCAAGCGCTTACTCCCCAACTCCATAATTTATTAGAGCTCACGTCGACTTACATCAGAACAAAAGTTGCCAGAGCCTAAATAAATAATACAGTCCTTGTTGGACATTCACTCACAGCTCACACTTCTTAAAATTTTAGTAAGGGTTGCGGAAACACCCCATTTGAGGCAATTTCGGCACCGTAAACTGTCGTGCGACCAGATTTTCCAAGCACAAAAGAGGTCAGGTGTTGTAAACAAGTTAAACCCGTCGATCTAACCCGTAATCCTATTGACCCAATCATCTGAGCGAATATGGTTTGCGTACAAAATGTTACCGTACGGATCTCGCCGAGATATAACAATATATTTTATTCAAATCTCGTTTAGTATACCAACAGGATTCGGAAAAAGTAGGATGAGTTTTTGGAGCTTATCTCTTACAATCTGCGAAGGTTTATTGCTAAAGTATAATTCAATATTAACCTCCAAACGAATACCGAACAGCTGTGCCAAAACGCCGCTTTTAGAACCGATTTTATCGCCAAATACCAAGCTGTCTAAATTTATATTTACACCTGGAACAGTACAGTTTATCCGAGATCATACTTCCGAAACGTATCCGTGTATTTTCTTGTTTGTTATTCGAAAGCTTAGTTGGTTGTTCGTATTTGTTTACTTTGGTTTATCCTGTCGAGTGTTCTCATCTTGTCGTTGGTCTGAAAACTGTTAGAGATTCGCCACTCCCTTTATCTTTTCGTACCTTTCCTCGAAATTTTACCTTATCACAGTTTCTTTGATAGCCACAGACTAGTGTAATAAAGACTGTTTTGATGAAGTTGGTCTGTTCCGCAGTAAATATAGCTAGAACAAAATGCCGGACTGGACGTGGTTGGTGTTCGCGGCGGTCTTCGGGGCAGTCTCGGCCCTGTCTGTACCGCTGGCACTGCTCATATACTTCGTACGACCCTTCGACAAGAAAACAGAGACTCCTGAAGACGACAGCTTACCCATCACCTTGCCACCTGTAAGTACTAATAGAGTTAACTTTTATTTGACTTTTAAAGCGTACCTTTTCGCAGTACATAGCGTACCGTGCCGTAGTCGCAGCAAAAAGTCATTAATTAAAGGTTACTTAATCATTATGAACGGCAATTAATTTCACGAAATACGGTTCAAAAGTCAACACCTCCAGAATTGGATTTATAGGCATGAAATTCAGTTAAAATTGCAAATTTTCTGTAGTAATTATGCTGGCAAAAGAACGTAAGTACCTACGAAAGTTTTTTAAGGTGAGTATACACTAGAACTAGAGCATTTTCGCGAGCATTTCCATGTAATGTAAAAAAGTGGATGTTTTTCAGAGTGTTCGACGCTGCATTCGTACCTGTAACATTTCTTTGTACCTTGCGTTAATTATTGACCTCACTCCACGTCGCATCGAGCGACATGTGCGAAGTTTCATCATCATCATTTCAGCCGAAAGTCGTCCACTGCTGGCGAAGGCTTGTTCGAAGTGTTGTTCGAGTAAATTTAAAAACAACGAATGCTCGATGTACTGTTACAAGGAAATGCTCTAGTCTAAAGGTACTCACATTTAGAAGCCTACAGAAAAAAAAATCTTTGTGTTGAGTAACTTCATTACTTTCAAGAAAATTCATCTTACTTAATCTTTGCGTGGGAATATATGTGCAAGTTCATGTAATGTAGGTAATTTCACTCACGAGGCACTACCTTTGAAGATTCTTGGAAAATTACATTTCCCAGCAATCTTTCATGGCCTGAGGTTGTTTAACATCTCAAGCGTAAAACAAACTATTACGTGATGGAAGAAATAAATAAAGTAGCGCGACAAAAATTTTCATAAAGATTTTTCTATTCAAAATGTTTTTTACAGACTTTCATGATAGAAAGGGCGTCGTTATTACATTCTTCGAAGCGAAAAAAAATAACATTTCAGTTTGAATACAGCTATTTTGTTAGTTCGAGCTACGGCAACTTGGATAGGATAATAAACAACACTTTCAGAGTGAGGCAACATTAACAAGTTGTTATGATTGGTATCCAACTGTACTGGTGTTGACGGGCAAATAATAGCTTGGGATTTTTTTATCAATCAAACATTGTTTGTTTTTGATTGGTATTTGAAATTGGAATAATAATGCGTAGGAACATATTATAAGTATAAACACACACAGTGGATATTATTGAAAATAAAATAAATATATGTACCTATGGGTAGTGTTGTAGGAGTGCATTGGTGGCCTAGTGATATCGGCCGCGACTTATGTTGTAGGTCGTGGGTTCAAACCCAGGCAGGCGCTTTTCTTTGTCTAAATTATTTCACCACCACTGCTCTCAAAACGGTGAAGGAAAACATCGTTAGGAATGTCCTAGAAGCAAAAAGTCGAATACATTTAACATCCTTCAACCACCCGCATTGGACCCATTCCCTCTCACAGAGAGGCCTGTGTCCCAGCAGTGGGAACATTAAAATGGCTGATGATGATGATGGGTAGTGTTAGGATAAAAAAGAAATGGGAATTAAATATAGGGGAGAAAGGAAGAAGAAAACGTATTGCGCCAGTCCCAAGTAACATGGGACATGTTGAAAATATAATGATTTTAAAAAGAGAAAAATGTTACTGCAATTTCTTATATACGTTTCTTCGACATTAGCAATGCTGTAGCTGTAGTGTAAATCTACTCGTAAGGTTGGTTCATTTTTAACCGACTTCCCAGAAAGGAGGACATTGCTATATTCGACTGTATGTTTTTATTTATATTTGTTCATCGATTAGGATGAGATGGTTCCATTGTTACCAAGTCAGAATCTGATGATGGGATCCCATAGAAATCGAGACAACTCCTCAAATATAATAGGCATACGTTTAGTGATTTTGGTATTTTTATAAACAATGCAATCATTTGCACTCAGAAAGTATCATTTGGAGAAGTGGAACTGACGAAGAAGACAGACAGATGACCACTGGAACTCCTTAAAGATAAATATGTCACGGGTATAAGATATCTCGAATAGTTAACCGACTATGATGAAGCAAATATTTATAAAGAGATGGTACTGATGATAATGGTACTATCGAAACTGATATATGATGATGAAGCCGGAAGATATATAGGCACTGGAACTGCGAAATAAAACAAAGTATCCTAGTAGTTATTCGTTATTCGAATCGTCATGAGATATACTTTGTCTATAAATTATTTGCATGTTAATTTGAGGTACCAAAACTAAAAAGAGAAAAATAAAAAACTTATTAACAAAAAAAATAAACCGACTTCCAAAAAAAACACTACAAAGCGAAAAATAACAATACAGTCGGTGTCGAAAAACGAAAAACAATAGGTACCAAAGACACGGACTTCCTAAAAGAATTTTATTTTAAGCTTTGTAGTGTATTTTTTTCTGGAAGTCGGTTTTATTTTCTTGTTAAAAGTTTTTCTCTGTGACTGATCACTTTTCAGAGACTTTTCATCCAGTCTCTGTAGACCAGTTGATAAAAAGCCAAATGGCCCTTCAAGTATCAAACCTACTGTCTCCAGAGACATAACCCCTCAGAAAATATATTACCCGAGATAAAAACACGTACCGAACATTAGAGACGGCTGAGCCTTCTTCAACACATCAATTTTATATTGACCTTTAAAAGGTTCCATTTTCAAACACTTTAAAAATGCCTTTAGAAGCATAATAAAAAAGTATTCCCATATCGCATGACTTAATCGCCAGCCAAGGTCGAAATCGGAAGCCAAGCCGGTAGGTACACTTCCTCGATACTACGAATTAGTGTAATTACTAAAACAGCCCGTAGTTTTAATTTATGTAATCGGTAAAATATGTGTTAATTTGTAGTAATATGTGTTAGTTGGAATGCGGAATGTGGTTCGCAGTTTATGTAAACTATCTAAAGGCATTTAAGTAAAGTGTTGGCCGATGAACTATTTGACACTCTGTGGTTACAGTGCTCAAACACAGCAAGGAAGGTGTGCTTGACAAGTTTGATTGTTTGGTCTACCGACGGATTATGGTTTGGCAACAATATATACGAGTATATTGTACATACAGCTGAGGATTTGCCTTCACAGGTACATATTACCCCTATGATATCTTAAAACCAGTACTTGGACGGCCTATCTCTGCTCGGGTGAGTATAGAGAAAACGACGTTTTCTAAAAATTAAACATATCTAGATCGACGTATTGCCCCCGAAACCCCCCGCATACTAAATTTCATGAAAATCGTTGGAGCCATTGCCGAGTTTAAGATTATATATATACATACATCTGTACAAGAATTTCTTGTTTAAAGGTATTAGATTAGATTGATAGATAATGTTTTCGGTGTGAGAACAGACCGAGACATACAGGACAAAATAACACTATCCCTTTTTCGCAACGGAATCATGATGGCATTAGGACATCGTAGTAAGGCCTCTGATATGTGCGTGTATGATCATCTTTAGACAGTAACGAATGTGTTTTGCTACCGCGCAAATATTGTTTTCCAATATAAAGAATCGGTGTTTCCTCTGTAGGGGTTCATAGCTTCATCGAGACGAAAAATAATTCCATGACCGGGTATGTTGTCTCTACAAATCAAAATAATTGTTACCTAATTTATCTAAAAGAAAGGTTATGATAGTCAGTATTTGTTGATGAAAAGTTTAATTAATTTTATTTTATTTATAATCAAATTTCAGACAATGTATAGTCCATTTCTTGTTAGTAACAAATACTTATATAACTAGTGTTAGTAAAAGGTACATTCCAAATCAAACATTTACAAAATATTGCCATTTGATATTGATATAAGTCAATTGATTAAATTTAAAACCACTATTAATCAAAAATATGTAAATTAATAATAATAAAAATGTCAAAAATATTAAAGGTTTTGAAATGTCAAGATGATATTGTAAAGAATAGACTTTTAAATTAACATGTCAAAAAATAATATAACTTCAAAATCAATACAAGTAAAATTAAATCATCTATACTATATCTATACTTATAATATTATAAAGCTGCAGAGTTTGTTTGTTTGTTTGTTTGAACGCGCTAATCTCAGGAACTACTGGTTGGAATCAAAAAAATCTCTTTGTGTTGGATAGTCCATTTATCGAGGAAGGTTATAGGCTATATAACATCACGCTACAACCAATAGGAGCCGAGCATAAATGAAAAATGTTGCAAAAACTGGCAATAATATTCCTTTTTGAGAGCTTTTGTTACGTGCGCTGCGTAAACGGTTTAAGTTACGCAAATATAATGTATGATGGAATTGTTCTTCTTTAAAAGTTCTAAAAAAAAGTCCGCGACAGCATATGTCTATCTTTTAAGATTGACTCACAATAGCAGCTTTTATGTTCTAAATTTTAATTAGATCACCGCCGCCGGTAGAAACAAATGTTTACAGGTTACATTCGTATAGTAGTAAGGGTAGGTAGGGTAGGATTGGTAGGGTAGGGTTGGTAGGGTAGGGTAGGTGTAGGGTAGGGTAGGGTAGGTGTAGGGTAGGTGTAGGGTAGGTGTAGTGTAGGTGTAGGGTAGGTGTAGAGTAGCGTAGGTAGTATAGGGTAGGTACGTAGCCAGTTGACGGGAGCGAAGCCGCGTGGGACAGCTAGTAATATTATAAAGCTGAAGAGTTTGTTTGTTTGAACGCGCTAATCTCAGGAACTACTGGTTGGAATAGAAAAATTATTTTTCTGTTGGATAATCCATTTATCGAGGAAGGTTATAGGCTATATAACATCACGCTACAACCAATAGGAGCCGAGCATAAATGAAAAATGTTGCAAAAACGGGCAAAAATATTCCTTTTTGAGAGCTTTTGTTGCGTGCGCTGCGTAAACGGTTTAAGTTACGCAAATATAATGTATGATAGAATTGTTCTTCTTTACAAGTTCAAAAAAAAAGTCCGCGACAGCATATGTCTATCTTTTAAGATTGACTCACAATAGCAGCTTTTATGTTCTAAATTTTAATTAGATCGCCGCCTCCGTTAGAAACAAATGTTTACAGGTTACATTCGTATAGTAGTAAGGGTAGGTAGGGTTAGGTAGGTAGGGTAGGGTAGGTAGGGTAGGGTAGATAGGGTAGGGTAGGTAAGGTAGGGTAGGTAGAGTAGAGTAGGTAGGGTAGATAGGGTAGGTGGGTAGGGTAGTTATGGGAAATAAAAAAAATTGGGTAGGTAAGTAGGAGGTAGGTAGCCAGTTGACGGGAGCGAAGCCGCGGGGGTCAGCTAGTATGACAATAAAATTCAATGAAGGCCGTTACCAAATCTTTCCCTACTTCTTCTCAACATGTAATTTAATACAATGGCACAATAATGGGCATTAAAACAACCTGCTGTTTTTCGTTGATTTTGTATTGAAAATCATGCAATTACCCCTGCGAGGTGAATAGGCCCCTCAAGTCTCGACCCCCGTTTCGACCCTCGATACCGGCACGTGCCTAGTCAATCCAATCATGCTCCCTAAATCCAATCCCGCCCCGTGTCCTCACTCCTGTGACGTCCTTGGACTGAGCTTGATGTTGTATTAATGTTTTAAAAGAAAAATAATTTTAAGTATAAAAAGCTGGCCGAATAGCCTGCGTAGCCTGCTCCTTTTTTAACCGACTTCAAAAAGGAGGACTGTATTTTTATTTTTTATCTGTCAACTCAGAACTTTTTACTAGGTGTACTGATTTTTATTTGAAACCTGGTGTTTGTCATCTGATGAAGAACTTTGGAGATATACAAAAGTACTCTTCAATAAATGACGGCAAATCTCTCGGGATTGCTGCAATCGCCTGACTGTTTATTTTTTACACCATTTCATAACATAACATCACGCCGGTACGCTCGAAAGACGTACGCTGATTTGTACAGTTCACCCTGGTACACTCTAATTTCACCGGTTGTCTTCAAGTTTCATGTTATTCGGGCAATTAAATCTGGCATAACTGGGGGCATTATCTAAGACTAGCTGTCCTACGTGGCTTCGCTCCCGGTAACAGGCGACCTACCTACCCATATACCTTAATTACCCTACCCTACCTACCCTACATACATGATTGTTGCGTAACTTAAACCGTTTACGGAAGCTCTAGAAAAAAAAGAATAATATTGCCCGTTATTGCAATTTTTTTTTTATTTATGCTCCGCTGCTATTGTTCGCAGCCTATAACCTTCCTCGATAAATGGACTATCCAACACAAAAGGATTTTTTCAATTCCAACAAGTAGTTGCTGAGCTTAGCGCGTTCAAACAAACAAACAAACAAACTTTTCAGCTTTATAATATAGTTATAGTATAGATATGTGCCAAAACTAAAAAGTAAAAACTTTTGTACATAAAAATACAACCGACTTTCAAATAAAAACTTTCAAGTGAAAAATTACTTCAATTTCGGAAGTCGGTCTCAAGAAACAAAAACAAGAACACCGACTTTCGAAATTTCGTTATTTTTCACTTTGTAACTAGTGTTTTATTTGAAAGTCGGTTGTATTTTTTTGTATAAATGTTTTTACTTTTTAGTTGTGGCACATGTCTTAGAAGTGTTTTTATTCGGAAGTCGGTTGTATTTCTTTGTAAAAAGTTTTTTAAAGTCGTTTTAAAATCAAGCATCTGTTTCTGCTACTATCATCGGCCACATTCGCGTTTGACCAGTCTGTCCTGATGGTGATCGACGATGGAGCACCCTTATTGGAGTACTGGCGAACTCTTGCGAAACTTTCGTACATAATGCATTCCTTCTTTGAAATCCTCCGGGACTACATGATCGATATACGATCTCGAGTGTCTATTTTTAGCATCTCATCCCAAGAGAATAAATTGTTTCTCGTACAACCTTAAAGCCAACCATAATAAGAATAATGAGATATTTTTACTTCAACTAACTTACTACAGATTTGTTTTTTTTTTTTTGTGATGGTTTTGCTCTTGACTTTAGTCTAGGTCAGAGGCGACAGAGACAAAGTTAACGATGGAGTGAGCTTACCCAGAAGAAGCCTGTTCACTCTAACTTTGAAGAGATTCGGTTAGAATGCGTTCGGAAACACAGACGCAGGCAGTGAGTTCCACTCTTTTGCTGTGCGCATTATGAAGGATGTTTGGAAGCGCTTGGTGCGAATTGGTGGCATAGCAACTAGGTGAGGATGGTAACTTGTAGTGCGTCTAGATGTCCGATGGTAGAAGGGAGGATGAGATCGTGGAGTTCATGAGCACACTCGCCAAAATACAGTCTGTAGAAGACCGACAAGCAGGCAACCTTACGGCGATGAGCTAAGCTGTGAAGCTTGGCATCCACCAGTTTGACGTCGCCAATTAATCGCTTATTTGTTTTATTAGGTACGTCCTATCAATAAATCGCTATTGATTACGTGTTAACGATTCGCGTAGACCTGTACAGTGTACACACAGTCGCTAATCTATTGTTCAATAAAATATGTTTACCCATTTCGAAACCAAACACCGTAATGCCTTTATTCGTCTAGCTTATGTGCTGAATCGTATGTTATTTACCAACATATCTTTGTCGGATGTGCCGTGTATTTGACCAGCAACCGCGGTCCGTCATTAAGAGTGTCCCAATTACAGCTTACTGCCCTTTAATTAAGCCCGTTGCCCTCAATTTCAGTGCGAAATATATAATTAAAAACCGCGCCGATATTAATTGCCGGTTGATGAGGTGCGTGACGTCATCATTCGTTTGTACCTATATTTGCAGATTGAACTAATTGAAAATGTAGTCGATTTATTTACCGAAATGATGAGCTGGTGTATTCGAGTCGTTGAGGACGAAAATATCATACAAATCCCATGATTCTCTTGGCATGTGCCAACCGTAAAGCTTGACAAGTTTCACCTTACCTGTCATATAAAATTCAACCCTCAAACCAAAAAGAAACGAAGGGTGGAAATAAATAGAATTGAAGCGTATGTCTCCGTTTGTCTATTTTATGTCTCATAGACATGAGTCTCTTTTCGTATTTTATAACGTTATTTTCCTTCGTAACATAAACACGACGATCGAATCGATTTTCAATATAATATCCTATTCATACATAGACGGTTATAAACTTTTGAGTGCTTTAGTTCTTCAATTCGAAACTCAAATAAAAGTTTTTAATAAAGGAGGTTTTACTCTCTATTTACCAGAGACTAGATAGATGTAAATATGTATAAAAGTGCCTACACAAAGAGAGGGTCTTTATAAGCAAGTGCTATTTTCTCAGCTGTCTTCATCAAAGGGAATTATGAAGGTGGCAGATGCTAATGATAGGAGATTAGCATTCAGTTATCTTTCCTTTGTTCGCCCGTTAATGGGCGTCGTAGTATGTCATCTATCATTTAAACGGTACATCTACCATAAGCCGTATTACAAAGGATGGAGGTAGGATGTGTGTGGTGATAGGAAGGCATCTTCGAGTTTGTCTTCGTAGCAAACCTAATTCTAAATGTAACAGTTTATTGTTATTCTAAACAGTTAAAAAACATTTTAACAAAAAAAATCAACCGACTTCAAAAACAAAACACATACAAAGCGAATTTTGGGAAGTCGCTGTCTTTGTTGTAACTTTTGTTTTTCGTTTTTGGCACCGACTTCCGACAAAAAATATTTTTCGTTTATAGTGTTTTATTAACACGCTTTTATTAGCTTCGTATGTATCTATGTATCAATGTAACGGAATCTTTGAACGTGATTTTTACGGGAGTTTTTTATTTTTCTTTAATATTTAGTTTTGGTACTTACCCTAAAATTAAATGTATTAATTACCATGAAAATCATTTGTAGCCAGAGGACTTCACATAAAAATTCCAACAAGCCTAAACTCGACTGGCATACATAGTTTTATTATGAAGTTTCGGTGCCTACCTTTTTGCTTTATAGAACCATTTATTTAAATTTACTTCATCACAGTCGTTTAAAACATACCTACTTATCATTGAGAAATCACAGTGGCCATCTATGTTCTTCTACATTAATTCCACTTTATGAAATGATACTTTCTGAATGCAAATGCTATAGTTGATGAAAATACCAAAATCGCTATCTGTATGGCTATAAAATTTGTGTAGTTTCTAATCGGTGAAAATATATTTAAAAAAACATACAGTCGAACATACCTAGAACCTTCTCCATTTTGGAAAGTTAAAAATCATCATCCCTAGCTTCAAAGGCCCGCATTGCTGGTCCTAGTCTAACATCCACCTCCAAACTAAAACATGACCTTTTTGGGAACAGTCTTTAAAAACCCGACATAGGTATGTACTACACTTGGAGTATTGGATAAGTAGGTTTGGAATAGGAAGTATGATAGATAACAATTGAAGCAGCAAGATACTGGTTTAATAAAATATGTAAGTTTTTCACACAGAAAGCCGCAACATAATGAAACTTGCATGCGAGTTGCTTGAAACGACATGATTCAAGTACGAGTAGGTTGTAGTATCTACGACACATATTCAGATTTGGAGATCGATAGCGAAACTTTAACGTATAAATGGAACACTATCCCTCATCGGGCGGCACGTAATAACAGCTACCTACTTAATTGATTGATCGCACCAACATTGGGCACACCTGCATAATTGCTGCGTACATACTGGAACGTGCTGGAACCCTAGTACACACAGTAGGCCAGTATATGATTTATTGTGCGGTAAGGGTGTTAATTACAACATTTGCAAATGAAACCATTAATTTTTTAATGCGGCGTGCGGTGGTGTAGCCGAGATTGTGTGTTCGGATTATTCCGTTATTTTATTTAGCCTACACTGCTTTAATGCTTAAAGGCTTACCCTAATTCATCCAGATATTCCTTACCTGAGGTGGCTCAAACCAGCCCTTGTTTTAGGCTAGGTCCTTTCGCCATTCCTTCCTGAGCAGGCCTCTGTGGCGCTGTGTATCCTCAGGCACCGACCACGCGGAGACTATTGAATATTATTCTGTAAGGAAAATATTATTTCAGTCAGTCGATCCATTAACAAAACGGGCACGTATGTAAATCTCCTATAGAACACAATGTTGCCATCAAAACTTTTCTATGAACCTCGCCTTAACCTCAGGGAATTCCGTAATGCCTAATTTATGGGGCTGAGTCACCCATGTTCGTAGGAATGTACACCATTTGATTCCCAACACGTGGTTCCCGGTGGACATTGCCGGGGGAAGGGGCTCGGGCATCCCCCAGTCTCCAGACCAGTCCCCCAATGATGGCGTCCTGCCGGCGTGTCTGTGGGTTGCCAGCGTGGAACCTCATGTCACTTCGTTCTCCTTTCCTATCTTCTCAACCATGCCAATAAGGAACAAAAAAAGCTGTACAGCAGCAGCACTCACTGTCACAAAAAGTGGCACCTCTGTAAGAGTCCATCATTATCTGGAGACTTATAAACCAGTGCTTTTGTTCCTTTTGGAGATACAGATCGGATGTCCGTCAGACGTGGCATACCTTTCATACCCAGGGTTTTCCCTGGAGCACAAGTTGATGTTGTTGCAGATGATAGCACTGTCGCTGAGAGATAAAGGCTACTGGGCCTCAGGTCTGGTCTCTCCGTGAGGCCATGGTGGAGCGTTTGAGCTTGTCCTTGAGGGCAGTCTCCGAATGGAGCAATGACAATCTGGACAAGTTCAATGCCGCTACAACACAGGCGTGTCTTTTCTCCGCTATATAGTGTCAATTTCACGCGGCTCCATCTTTCTGAGGTGTAATCGTGCCGATAACAGACCATCTTGAGCTTCTTCGCGTAACGTTGACATCGACACTCAATTTTGCTCATACATTGAGGCAAAGGCGCAACTGGCTACCAAAAAGTTGGGGATCCTTGCGAAGTTGAGACGGTACTTCTCGCCAGAATAACTGCACTAAGTTGTATCAAGCGCAATTTCGATTTTGCACTGAATACTGTTCTCATCTCTGGGACGGATTTGCCAAATAACAGCGTGATGCACTAGAGTCGATCGAAAAAAGGGCATCGGGGAGTGTGTGATGGAATTGCATGATCTAATTCTGCTTAGCCCGTTTCATCATCGGACTACAAGACGTACGGCGATGCGCCATTGGTTCATGGTGGACATTCCAATCATACGCACTAAACGTTTTGGAAATATTTTCATAATGAGTACTGCAAAGGAGTGGCATTCCCTGCCGGAGTCTGTTTCCCGATAGCTCAACCTCGGGATCATTAGGTCAAGAGTGAGTAGTTTACTTCTAGGTAAGCGTGCTACACCGTCGATCACATCATCGCTTACCATCAAGTGAGATAGTGGTCAAGCGCGAGCCTACATAAACAATAAAAAGAAGAATTATTTTTACTCGACTGCAGTGAATGTTTATAGACTTGTCTATATGTCTTAGGTGACTGCCTGAAATCTTGGTGAACAAGCAGGTAAGTCATCATCATCATCATTTCTACTGAAAAACGTCTACGCCCATAGGCTCGAAAAATTTAAAAAAAAATATAGACCCGCGTTTGACCGTGATGATAAACGATGATGTAGTCGATAAAGGAGCAAACTGAATCATCAAGGGCAAGCTCTTGATGATTCAGTTTTGATTTGAAGATCCACAGGTTATATGTAGATAGCTATCAGGCAACCCAGACAAGTTTTATGAATAACAAGTTTTAATATGAATAGGGAAGAAACATATACCTTAAATATTTTTCGGCAAAATGAAGGCTTTTGAGTACGAAAGACGATACATTTTACGGCAGATGAAATTGTAGGCACGTGTTTAGAATCTAATTAAGTTACCTTTTGTGCCTTTATACTGAAACAGTTTATCGATATAACGTCCTATTTTTAGACATTCCTCTTATGCAGTAAAACCTTCGATATAAATAGAACAGATACGCAGACAAATTGATTATTTAGTTACAGCACAGGTAAGAGTGTATTTTTAACTAGAGCGGATATCGAAGAGACTCAAGGAATATTTATTATCTTTTAATAAGAAATGTAGAGATATTTTCAGAGCGTTTAATTGGATTGCAATATCATGTTAGTAATTGTTATTTTTTAAAGCATCTTGTCTTGTGTAATCTCAGATGGGACCATTTTCCCACTTTCTTACCCATTTGTGTCGTGTTGGCCCAGTGGCTAAGACTCGCCTCTCGTGCTTGAGATCATGGGTTCAAATCCGGGCAAGTACCAATGTGACTTTTTCAAATGCATAAATGTCCTTTCTATGTTTATCTTGGACATCACAGGCAACGGTGAAGGAAGACATCTTGAGGAAAACTGGACTTATATAGTTACACTAGTCGATAATTCTGCCATACAAACGTAGTCTAGAGATTACTCTACTGTTTGACGATGCAAGTTCAAAATAAAAAATGATATCAATTTGTCTCATCATTATCTAGCCCTGTATGGAATCAAAAAAGTAAAAAAGAAAAATATTTGAAAGTTATCAGCGTCGAAAGTTCCATATTCAACACTAATTTTAACGCATCTTTGGGCGGCAATAAATACCATAAGAAAAATTGCAAAACGGCCTCCCTATAGGAATAGATTAGTAGGTAGTTTAACAATGCAAATCATTTAATTTTGCAAATATACATTTAGTCGTTTTTTCATGATATCTAGACTCCCAAAGGTCTGTTTATAAAATTTCGCGCGCTCGTTTTCGTCCTAAATCAGCATCCATTTCGCTACAAACTTGCAAAAGTGCTAATTCGTACGCGAACTAGCTTCTTACTGCTCCTCACAGCATCTATCTCTTTCGCACGAGTTGTCGGATGAGATAGCAGGCATTTTAACCCCGCGCACAAAATAGTTCGTGCCGTCGACTAGTGTAATCTTAATGTAAGTCTGAAATAGCCATGTCAGAGGCCTGTGGGGTTCCTAGAGCCGGCTTAATTAACTCTGAAACCAGGGGTGGCCATATCCTCACACGAAAAGAAGAAGAAGACCCAGTTGCTGGCTTAATTCAAAGGATCTGAAAAAAAAAACGCGTTCTACTTTGATATAAACTGTCTTTGTAGTTGGTTGAACATTTAGTTCCTTTCTTGATTACTTAGGAAGATGAACCTTGTTAAAATACTTTTTTTACAACACAAATTCACATAATCGATCGTAATCCATTCAACAGTATTCATTGCGTGTTTTACGTTGTCGAGCAGAAGAATTTTCAAACATAATATGAAACAAGGATTAGGCATTTTATGCGGGTGTGATTGAAAATGATTTAGTGTGTTACGCAAAATAAAATGGTTATGCACGCGTATATGAGTAGGTACTACGCACCTGACCTTTATGAAGAACATGACCAATAAGGTCTGTGTAATTTTAGGGTGCTCATAGGTTATAGGTAAGATGATTAATTTACCATAAATTTTCTTCATTCCAACAGGAAGTACTCAACGAGCTGACACGCGGACTCGGCAGTACGTCCGAGGGTGCTCTCAACACGATGCTGCAGTTCATCTTCCAGCAGAGCACAGCCGACACCCGCTGGCTGCGCCGGCGCATGGCCACCGAGCTCGCCGAGCTGCTTGCTAAAACGTCTTCTGGAAAGATCTTTGAGTCTTTAACGGTGAGAAATAAGGAGATACCTATACATAGGACGCTAGAGGGAGCTCTCAATACGATGCTGCAGTTCATCTTCCAGCAGAGCACGGCCGACACCCGCTGGCTGCGCCGGCGCATGGCTACCGAGCTGGCCGAGCTGCTCGCTAAGGCGTCTTCAGGGAAGATCTTTGAGTCTTCAACGGTGAGGAAGGAGTAGATATAGGTACATAGTACACCACAGGTCGCTCTCAACAAGATGCTGCAGTTCATCTGCCAGCAGAGCACAGCAGACACCCGCTGGTTTGCTGGCGCATGGCCATCAAGCTCGCCGAGCTGCTCGCTAAGACGTATTCGGGGTAGATCTTTCGAGTCTTTATCGATGAGGAAAGACTATACTGCCTGATATTTGTGACCGTACTTTCTTTTAAGAGTTTATGCAAAAATCGTGTCAGGCAATTAGGCATCAATCCGAATTGGCTGAAAAAATATTAAATGGTGAAAAAAAAACAGGTTGTAGATGCAAATAAACTACCTGATAATAAGCAGAAGTTGTATAATAGAGTATTTTAAGCTTCAGAAATGCAAAAAAATACTGTGATTCCATACGTTTTGGTTGAGAATGCTTCGAATTTCAAATACAGTCTTACCTAGCGAGGTAACAGCGGTTAAGGTGCCTACTTCAAAAGTTAGACAGACGGACGGTGGCACGATCTAGGAAAAATAACGTCAGACGAAGAAAGTTCCTAATCCAAAGTGTGCTAACTTCGATATGAGACATAGGTCACGATCTTATCATCGAAAGAAACTTCGGTGGCGTGATTCGACTGCCTTCTAAGTTTATTTGGCCTTTCTTGCCGGAGCTGTCTGAAGAACTACAAACTTTTATCTGTTAGATACTCTAAAATAGGCTTAACGGGATCGCCCCAAATAGTACCTAAATCAACTGACAAAAATAAATCAGATCGCGAACCATTCATGATTTGTTCTAGGTTCGTTCACTCTAACGTTTCCTGATAAATCACTCTAATTACTATAGAAGCAAAATTAATAATGACCGATAAATTGCATTGCTCCGTATCCATTATGGCGTAAATATAGGTCATGTGATCGGTAGTCAATGTATAATGCATATTGCGTAGCAGTCGCTTAGCAACAGTTTTATTATAGATGGCGATAGCTGCTACCTGCATGATTGGATAATTTCCGTGTGCATTCAGCTGGATCCATTTATTTCCTCGGACACATTAGTAGATCACAAGACAACATAAGTATAGATTGATATGAGTAGGTACATCAAAGAAAAGGATTCAATCTTTGAAATAAACCTTCTAATCCATCAGGTCTTTGTAAGTAGTAAATCGATCGAATGCGGTCATATTTAAAAACTGGCTCATAAAAATGAACAATCATCCAGTCGACTCCCAAAATAATATTGGTGTCCCATACAAAGTTATCATCTTCTCTAATCGGTCCTTCATTACTGAGAATCGTGGTCACAGGACCCATTTAAGCGGAGAATGTGTCGCCATCGATTCCGGTCCAAAGTTGTCTTCACCACCTGTTGAAATTTGCTTGAGGACGTAGCTTCTTTTACTTGGCCAGACCATCGTGTTGGCGACCGACCTCGTGCTCTCTTGCCTTCGGTAATGCCAAAAATGACCAGCTTTTCTAGACTGCTATCTCCCCTTGTGCTATTATGTCACCAAAATAGGTTAGGATACACTGTAGGCATACTGTGGACAATCGGATCTTAACCATGTTGGAAAAGAACAGACACATTTGTGCGTTTGGCTGTACATGGTATACGGAGCATCCGCCTCCAGCATCTATCCTCTGTCTTTCTCATGCTCGGATTGTCCACGTCTCAACTCAATAGAGAAATATCGGAAAAACTAGAGCTCTCAACAATAGGATTTTGGTTTTATAACCCAATTATTCCACATGTTCTGGAGTCGTGTCATAGCATAGCTACGACTTTAACCATAGCTATCCGTCGGTTTATTTCTGGGACGCAGCTGCCATAGACAAAACTGTGCACATTATCGATGCATTGGATGTTGTAGGCGACAAATAACTTTCCCGCACGATCTATCACCATATATATATAGCTTGATATAAGTTATCATCGTCTAATCAAAATTAATATGCAAGGCATATTTTTTTTGAGTCTTTGCTATTTCTTCTTTTATGAACGTTATTCATCTCCTTGATATATTTCTTGCCGATATATACCCTGTATAATTCTATGCTATTTCTATAAATACAATGACGGTCATAAAATGGGGTAAAAATTGTTAGACTAAAGATTTACCTCATTCTCTGAAGGAGGCTGTTGTCCCAGACTCCAACACGCTAAAGGTCTTCTAAGCAGCTACTTGATCTCGTCTTATAAGTTCAAGGATATCCTAAGTAAACTACCCTTCTGTAAAATGTTATATAGCACGGCTAGTTAGTTTTAGTTGACCAGCAAACTATTCGCTCCAATGACCGGAGGTTTGCGGTTCAATCGGCGCCAACGATTCGTGACTGTCGATGTGAAAACGCTCCACCCGACTCGGAACGAATTATAAAATCCGCTCACGGAAAATGTAATGTTTATCCTACCGTTAACACGTAGTTATGGAACGCTAAATATCAGTATTGCCATCGATATGTATGTACTACGCACGAGATTTAGCGATCCGAACACTCACTCTGTTCGACTGAACTGTACTGCAATCCGTACACCTTACTATAAACTATGTCGAACGAAACGCGTAAGCGCCATGAATTTTAAAGCGGTTACTCGATTGAGCTTAGTCTAAAAGCGAACTAGCGCTGCATGTTTTAAAAGCTTGATGAGGAAACATAAATATTTTAGCGCTGCAGCGAGCTTTAGTAACTCAGCAGCATTAGAATAATTTGTTTTAAAGAATTTTCTTGTCTATTGGTAGAATTAATGTCTCCGAGTATTTCCTTTTAAGTGTTGTGTCTGAAAGATTATCCGATTCGGATATCGAATCTGTTAGACCGGTATGGGGGCACTCGATCCAGTAGAGCATAAAAACGCTTTTGTTGTCGTCCGGTTCGCTTCGCGATCGTATTTTATAATCGTTTTGAAGTAAGGCAGAGGTAGACCTCTTGGTTATTCCACTTATGTTGAATAGGAGAGAAAAATTGTACACAATGAACCCCAAATCGACTCGGTTGGATTTAACAAGTTTGAATCGGGACAAGAGCAGGGCGTCACTTGAGAATTTGAGAACTTCGCCAGAAAACTCTCGAATTATTTGCGTTGAGTCGATGACTTTAATTAAATTGTGTAGGTACGACTTAATTGTCTGTCTTTGACGTTATACTTGGCTAGAGTTATCTTACGCGAATTACTGAGAAAGCTCTAAGAAACACTTTTCATGAAAAGAGTCTCTTGAGGATAAAAATAAATCTACCACTTTTTCTCAGTATTAAATTACTTGTTTCTAAGAGACGCAAAAGAGATAAAATATCTTAGAAACATTTCTTAGTACTTAGAAGTTTTGTACCTAACATTTGGATCCAAGAATAAAGTCTTGTACCTACAGATATTAAAGAAGGTAACAAGAGCGTCTTGCTCGTAAATTAATTAGTTCGTTTTAAGGGTACACTAGTCGACGGCACGAATATTTTGTGCGCGGGGTTAAAATGCATTTTATATCAACCGACAACACGTGCGGAAGAGATAGATGCTGTGATGAGCAGTAGGAAGCTAGTTCGCGTACGAATACACACTTTTGCAAGTTTGAATGATTTAGGACGAAACCGAGCGCGCTTAATTTTATAAACAGACCTTTGGCAGTCTAGATATCATGAAAAGACGACTAAATCTATCTGTTCAAAATAAAATTATATGCATTGTTGAACTACTAATCTATCCCTTTATGGAGTCCGTTTAGCAATTTTCCGTCTTCTTATGGTATTTATTTGCGCCCAAAAATGCGTTAAAATTAGTGTCGAAATTTTGAACTTTCGACGCTCATAACTTTCAAATATTTACTTTTTTTACTTTTCGCTTCCATACAGGGCTAGATAATGATGAGACAAATTGATATCACTTTTTATTTTGAACGTACATCGTCAAACAATGGAATAATCCATAGACTACGTTTGTATGGAAAAAATTTCGACTAGTGTAACCTTAAGCTACATAAGGACTCAGTTCGCCGGATTTTGCCCCCAGCAGTTTGAGTACCTACTTACCGAGAAAAAAAAACTTCTGCCCTCTTTACGACGTTCGGCAGTGAGTTTTTTGCGAAAGTCTCGAAGGCACAAACTTTTGTTTTTAGGTAGTCTCTGAGGAGAACACGTATAAAATAATGTTTTGTTTTCATTTTAGTTGTATTTTCTCAAGAAACGTTATATGGGATCATAGTACGCCCGAGGGCTACATGTAGATATCATTAGAAAATTCGTAACAATATTTACGTCATGTTACGAATGTGTACCTGGTAATATATAGCAATATAAGGTTGTTACGTGTAAGTTTGCGAGTTCATAGACTCACGTCGGGGAACCGAGAGCGTTTACAGCAGTTTATTTTATTTACTTAGCGGTTCCCCGACGCGAGGAGCTTGTGGCTAAGTAATAACAGCCGCACGGGTCGATCATCAAGGTTAAGCAACGCTTGTCGAGGTCGGTCCGTGGATGGGTGACCATTTCAACATACCGAGTTTCCTGCGTGCCTCGGAAAGCACGTTAAGCCGTTGGTCCCGGCTGTCATTTGAAGATCTTTGACAGTCGTTATGGGTAGTCAGAAGCTTGAGATCTGACACCAGTCTTGCCAAGGGGTTCCGTGTTACCCAGTTACTGGGTTGTGGAGGTCAGATAGGCAGTCGCTCCATGTAAAACACTGGTACTTAGCTGAATCCGGTAAGACTGGAAGCCGACCCCAATATAGTTGGGAAAAGGCTAGGCAGATGATGAGCGGTTCCCCGACGCGAGTACATGGCTTATTATTTGCTTTTTAGAGGTTTTGCTGTCGGGGTTTTCTTTAATGTTTTTTTTTATTTCTTGCTTTTTAAACTATACATACATAATATATCTAGTAGTAGACACGCTTCAATCGACAATCTATCGAAGCACGTAATTATGACATGATATCTTGCAAAAAAAACCCAGATTCATAGAGAATAATGCGAATTAATTTTGAACGGTTGAACCGATTTTAACCAAACATAGCTAAGAACACTCTCGACAACGTCACCTTTCAAACAAAAAAAACTGAATCAAAATCGATCCATCCGTTTACGAAGTACGTACGTAGACAGATACACAGCAACACACTTCAAACTTATAACACCCGTTTTTCCGTCGGAGGCTAAAACAGCCGCACGGCAGGCTTATAACGTAAGAAACAGCAATCATCGCGCGATCAAACGCTTTATATCATAAAAGTCGGTTTTACCTACAGTGTAGGTAAGTTAGGTCCTACACAATCATTTGCTAATCGCTTGCTGTTTGTCAAGTGCACTAATTCCTAAACAAAACCGCCAAAAAATTCTGTATTGAAGAGCAATTATTGCGCTAAAATCGCTATCGTTTTGCTCTTGCAAGATACGTACTAATGGTTGATCTTCGAGGTATAAGCAACTCTTGTAGACTTCGGTCTGTGCTTGGATGTCCATGATCCATTACATACTAAAGTTCTTCGCGCCTCGGCTGAATTGGCGGCAAGACCCTGCGCAGTAGCTATTTTTGTGTCAATGTTGTCTCTTCCACTCGCTTACGTTTGTCGCGTCGTCCTACCTCGCCGCTTACTCTATGCAGTATACTTGATAACAAACAGTTTCTTGCGCAATGGTTGGCAGAGCCCACTTCAGAGACACAAAGATCATCATCATCATTTCAGCCGAAAGACTTCCACTGCTGAACATAGGCCTCCCCCAGGCGTCGCCACATTGACCGATCCCGTGCGTCCGACATCCAGCACCTTCCCGCAACCTTAACCAGGTCATAGGTCCACCTAGTGGGAGGCCTTCCAACGTATCGTCTACCGGGATGCGGTCGCCATTACAGAACTTTTCGGCCCCATCGGCCATCTGTTCTGCGAGCAATGTGCCCTGCCACTTAAGTTTGGCAATTCTTCGGGCTATGTCGGTAACCCTGGTTCTCTTGCGGATCTTCACATTTCTGATTCGATCACGCAAGGTAACTGGGAGCATAGCCCTCTCCATTGCCCTTTGAGTGACTGTAAGCTTCCTGATAAGGCCCATTGTAAGCGACCACGTCTCAGAGCCATATGTCATCACTGGCAACACACACTGGTCATAGACTTTCGTCTTGAGACACTGTGGTAAGTTGGACGAGAAGATACCGCGCAACTTCCCGAACGCTGCCCAGCCGAGTCGGATTCTAAGGTTGACCTCTTTCTCGAAGTTGGCCCTACACAATTGGATCGTTTGTCCCAGGTAGACATAGTCGCCCACAACTTCGAGTGTAGAGTCGCCGACCATGATAGATGTGGCATTCACCATGACCTTGGTTTTGTCCATGTTCATTTTAAGACCCACTCTTTCGGAAGCTCTACTGAGGTCATCGAGCATTACAAAGATCCGTTCTGACTATTATACGGGCCAGAAAAGCTGGCACCAGTCTTGCTAAGGGTAAGGGGTACTGGTGTTACCTAGTTACTGGAATGGGAAGGTCAGACTGGCAGTCACTCCATGTATGTGTGTATATATCTCACGATGACGGATGAATCGTAGCAAAATGAATCTTACCTCGGCGTCATAAAAGTCACGTAACCCCCTTCATCGTGAGATAGAACAACTATACTCAGCTGGATTCGGAAAAACTAGGACGATATTATGATGAGACTCGTGTTTGTAGGTAATCCATTCGTGCCTCGACTCCTCGAGTACCTACGTATATGCATAAAGCGGGTATTAAGTGCACCTAAGATATTCGCTCGATATTCGTGACGTGATGGATCGCAAGAGGGAGACCGATGGCATCTAATTTCCATATTATTGTCACTAACATTCCTTTGAATCGCTGAGCTGTACCATTATACCTAACGGCACAATAATGCTGGTTGTTTAGTCAGAAATACGGATAATATGTCATATATTAAGTGAGTTGATAAAAATCTTCACCTATAGTGTCGCCTTTAAATTGGGTTCAACGGGCTAGGGTATTCACTAGCCACTCGGTAGACATAGAACTGTCAGGCCACATTCATACGACGATACCAGAACGATATATTACGGTGAACTTTTGGGATCACACGTCCTCCTTACTGTTCATAATGTTAAAAACAAATGCATTATGTAACTGCTTTGTGATCCTACAATTACAAGGCATCGTTAGTACTGATCACCGCCCTTACGCCTTAGGTATGATCTGGCCATGATGTCAACATTACTGTAACTAGATTTCAGTTGATCAACGACAACCAATATTATACAGACCACCTGACCACGGGGTCCCAGCGCTAAAAAAAAAATTGGTTCAAATTAATATCACTAGATGGCGCGTGCGATATGCACCGATTCCTTATTGAATTGTGTGTAAAATTATCATTTTCTAGCATTGAACATAAAAATTGTATATTCTTGTGTAAGCACAATATTATAGAATTCACGTTTCAAAGATTATTTGAACGGATCATTTAAAATTGATGCCAATAGATGGCGCGTTTTTAAATTTCTGAGGCATTCCACTAGATTGTTTAAATTTGTATTGTTACAGATTTTGGTCCAATTAAACTGTAAAAACGTGCAAAAAAATTCTATAAATCAAATCGTCAATGTATTTATGGAAAAATATTCACGAACCGAGTAAACGTTTCTTGCAGTCGCTGCTAACACCATCTATCTATCGCCGTGGAACAAAACCGAACGCGAACGATGTAAAAATAAACAGTTTGAAAAACGCTAGTTAAGTCGGCACGGTTTCTTTGTATGGGATGAGGCATCTGTATGCTATTATTATATTATCTGTGATCCACCCCCCTCACTCCCTTATACGATGGTAACTGCCACATTGACCTCTACGTTTCCTCCACAGCTTCGCTCCCTAGAAGTGGGCACTGAATTCCCAACCATCACGAATCTACGTCTCCAGGCTGGTGAATTAGAAGAGGATGGGGCTCGTCTGAGAGCTTTAGACCTGAAGTTCGACCTGGCGTATGACGGCAACTTCAGGATCGATGTGGATGCCGTCATGCTGCTGGGGAAAATCGCTAACATATCTATTACTGGTAAGAATTCATGTTGAAGTACCATACAGTTACAAACTAAAACCTAAGTACGGCAAAACACACGATTGATATTCATAATTGCCGATAGAAAGCGCTAGCAGTATTCATAACCGCTGAAATATAGTAAATTGGTATTTTTCTGGTCTGAGAAGTGGTTATAAAGAAGTTATCGTAAGTAGAATAAGGCGTGGCATGCTTTTGCCACTATCAGTTTAAAAATCAATGTGACTTAACACAAATTATTATTTGATACATTATCTTGATTATAATACTGATTCTGCTAAAACTAAATGAATAAGAGAAGTCTACCAATATTCACTTGAGTTCGAGAATATAATTCACCCAAGACAATGCGAGCTGGCTGACCAAAAACAGATGCATCCTCCGACTGCACAGAAAGATTTTCTTCTTGTTTACATCTTTTTAGTTCGCTTTTGAAGCAGTCGGGTTTTTTTTTATTTTATTAACTTTTTTTATTTACAACATTTTAGTTATACTTTTTTTTTCAAATGACTTTAAATATATAAGTGGTTACCGACATAGCCCGAAGAATTGCCAAACTTAAGTGGCAGTGGGCAGGGCACATTGCTCGCAGAACGGATGGCCGATGGGGCAGAAAGGTTCTGGAGTGGCGACCGCGAACCGGAAGACGTTGCGTTGGAAGGCCTCCCACCAGGTGGACCGATGACCTGGTGAAGGTTGCAGGAATCCGCTGGTTGCGGGACGCACGGGACCGGTCAATGTGGCGACGCTTGGGGGAGGCCTATGTCCAGCAGTGGACGTCTTTCGGCTGATATGATGATGATGATGATATAAGTGGTATATATTTTCGTAATCACCTCTAAAAACCCTTCATTTTGACACCCCACTCGATGGGTTTCAAAAAAAAAAATGTCAACCCCTACAATATGGCGCCCAAAATCCACCATGTTTCTTTTTTTTCAACGGCACTTATCTAAGAACGAAGAGACCAAGACCGATGATGACCGACGATGTCTTAATTATAAAAGCCCGTCAAGTGGTTTGAAAGATACGAGGTTATAAAGAATATTACATACATACAAGATACGCGCGAAAAACATAACCCTTTCCTTGCAGCCGGGTTATAAGAGATGTCTACCAATATTCGCTTAAGTTCGAGAATATAAATCACCCAAGACAAGGCGAAACTTTATAAAATGAACTTCGAATATCAACGTGGAAACTTTTGAAAGAACCTTGAATCTCCTCATACTGTGTGGCTTAGAAAACTTCTTTAATGTTCTTTCTTCTTTGCAACCTTCTAAAAGACATAATGGCTAATTCAGAAGCAACCCCTGACTTAATATTAATTTTCAGGATTTTTTTGCCCGTGTGAACTTTTTAAGACTTCAGTCTTTATAAAGTCCCTGTAAAGTAAATAAGTTTAATTTTTCCCTTAAAAAAGTTTTCCTATTTTTCGCCTTTTCAGTGGAAAGCATAAGCGGAAACGTTAGAGTTATGTTCCGTCGCAATCCATACACTCATTGGGCGCTAGCCTTCGAATCGCCACCGAAACTTGAGCTCCGAGTCCGAGGAAGGTTCCAAGGCAGGCAGATCAAGCCTAGACTGGCTTCGTTAGTCGCTGCACATATTAGAAGAGCGGTGGCGCAGAGGCATACGCTGCCTAATTATAAAATACGGTAAGTTTAATTTTATTTTATATTTTTCGTACATTAAATTGATTTGAGGAGGAGCTCGTGGCTAAATAATAGAGTCTGGCAAACGAAAGTAGACACTCGAATTATTTGCAAACTTTTTATATGTCTATGCTAAACTACTAAGTTGATACTTTGTTTTTAATTCGTAATCACTATTTATATTTTTGTAAAAACATTTTCTCTATTTAATAATTTAAAATGATTCTTGTGACTTTTATGAATCTTTTCACATGAAAGTCTTAGATTCAGATTTTGATTGATAGTGAATAAACCAAAATTATTATAGAATACTGTTGCTTTTTTTATTTAGATTGATATATCTAAAGTATTGCCTACCCAAATGTACCTATAGTATTTTTATTCAGACGAAGTAATATAAATAATTCTAAAGTATCAAATTAGGTTATTCCAGGTATTGCACACTAATTTTTGGGGTTGCTATGCCGATATTTTTATATTTGCCGCGCTTTTTCAGTCTCTACTTTCGTTTGCCAGACTCTAACAGCCGCACTGGTCGATTATCAAGGTTAAGCAACTCTTAACGAGGTCGGTCCGTGGATGGGTGACCATTTCAACATACCGAGTTGCCTCCGTGCCGTTGGACCCGGCTGTCATTTGAAGATCTTTGACACTCGTTACAGGTAGTCAGAAGCTTGAGATGTGACACCAGTCTTGCCAAGGGGTACCGTGTTACCCAGTTACTGGGTTGTCGAGGTCAGATTAGGCAGTCGCTCCATGTAAAACACTGGTTCTTAGCTAATTTCGGTAAGACTGGAAGACGACCCTATTATAGTTGGGAAAGGGCTAGGCAGATTTTTTGAATAAATTGAGTTGAGCCCAGCTGGCTCAACTCAAACTATTTGGAAGTTACACGGTACCTTCAAGGTCTCTGCAGATACCGCAGTGTCTCTATGACCAGCCTGAATTGAGACGGTTTAAAGTCACCTAAAGACAATGGAAATTGCTATGCTCGGAGTGTCCGCGTTGGATTGCCTCAAGGTGGAGTAATTTCCTGGTGAAGTCAGAAATAATCCTCTGGTAGTGATACTCACATTCAGGACCGGTCAATGTGGTGACTCTTGGGAGAGGCCTCAAGCCTGCAGTGAACGTCTTTCTGCTGAAACTATGAGGCCCGGACACCACCAAAGTAGAGATGCGCGGAAAGTCCAGTTGAGCGGAGACGAGATGTGTGAATAACGAAATTCTATTGGTTGTTTAGAAAACATCTCCTCTCCGCTCGTCTCGTCTCCGCTTTGGTGGAGTCTCTGGGCCTGACGATGATGGATTTGGTTTTATTTGAGTCCGAGATCTTTAAAATTTAGAAATTTAAAATGCAGTTTTAGTGTTAGCATGACAGATCTGAAAAAGTAATTTTGAATGTCGGCAAAAAGGGACCAAAATAATATCGTGGTTTAGTTAGATTACGTTAGTAAGAAATTAAAGTTGGCACTTCAAAGTTTGCAGCCCACGCTGTCTTCGCTAAGCGAAAAGCTAATTAACAAATGGAAAAGTGTCATCAAGAGAGCTGCCGCAATCTTGCATCTGAGTATAAAGTAAAAAGGTTAATTAAGGAAGTGTGTTTAATTAAATAATTATTTGATGAAAATGAGCCAAGTGCTGAGTGAGTTTTAGAATTCAGAATTTGCCTTCACGGAAATGACACTTTGTTCTGTATTTTTTTTTTTTATATTTGATCTGATCTGATCCCACTGCTTTGCAAAAAACAACCCCAAGTCCTTCCAAGAACTCTTCTCCAACCAGCACACACGGTAGGCGTGCAGGTCGTCTCGTCATCTCTCTCTGGGATTTCGTTAAACATCCGAAATATGAGTATTCCAATGTTTTATTAAACATCCTAAAGGTATAAAAACTTTATTTTCCAGATATAAACCATTTTTTCCAAAGTCGGATCCTGGTAGCACAGAAGGTGAGGAAGGTCCTTGTCCACACGGACGACTGACAGTGCGACTGATGGAGGTAACGCGGTTACAGTGGTCTGGAGGAACCGCCACTGTACGCGCGGCCTTAGCTGTGGACTCACATGGATGGGTGAGTTATCTTTACGAAGTCAGATCTTAGCAGTACAGAGGGTCACGAAGGGCCCTGTCTACATGGGCGACTAACCGTGCGACTGATGGAGGTCTCGCGACTGCAATGGACAGGTGGAACGGCCACTGTGCGCGCGGCCTTAGCTGTGGACTTGCATGCATGGGTAAGTTATCTTTACGAAGTCAGGTAACAGAGAGGGTAACGAAAAGCCCGATCCATACAGACGTGTCACAGTGCCCACGCGATGTCACTAGTCCAGTAGAACAGTCCACTGTGCACGCGGCCTTAGTTGTGGAATTGCATGGATGGGTGTGTTACTATAGATTTAAAGTCACCCTACAAACTCAGAGACTGGCGAAGGATTCTGTCCACACGGACGTCTGACAGTGCTACACACGACTGCAGTGGTCTGCGGTCGACTCATCCAGATAGAAGAACACACTTTCGCGTTTAAATATTTCTTAGATATCCACAACTTCATATTCGAGGAGCTCGCGGCTAAATAATAACAGCCGCACGGGTCGATCATCAAGGTTAAGCAACGCTTGACGAGGTCGGTCCGTGGATGGGTGACCATTTCAACATACCGAGTTTCCTCCGTGCCTCGGAAAGCACGTTAAGCCGTTGGTCCCGGCTGTCATTTGATGATCTTTGGCAGTCGTTACGGGTAGTCAGAAGCTTGAGATATGACACCAGTCTTGCCAAGGGTCTTGCCTGGGTACCGTGTTACCCAGTTACTGGGTTGTGGACGTCAGATAGGCAGTCGCTCCATGTAAAACACTGGTACTTAGCTGAATCCGGTAAGACTGGAAGCCGACCCCAATATAGTTGGGAAAAGGCTAGGCAGATGATCCACAACTTCATATTCATCTCCCAAGTGTCCCCCAATAGTGTTGCCGGTATCAGCTGGCAGCACTTTGTGCCTCGTGAGTTGCGAGAGTTTTTGGCGGGATTTTTTCGAGTGAAGTTCAGCGGCTGGTCAATATTATTTTCAAATTGATTTCTAGTGGATATTGTGATACAAAATTTGTGTAGTTTTGTGTCTCAACTGTCTACGCAACTAGACAATATGTGAAATCAGTAACAGAAGAGATGGAGAATTTTATTGCAGTATTCGCTACGCTTACTAGGAAGCCTGACTCGATACAATTTGCTGCCAAATACTCCAAAAACATAAGAATCTGTTACATCCGCATTCTAATGCATAATATAGAATGTTAAAACCCATTTAAGTATGCAACTGAAAGACTTGTATATATGGTCATGAATAAAAAATAAAATAAAAGTGTGTTGCGAGGGTGTGGGCGCTGTTTTGATCGAAACTGTCGTGCCAATGTCACCCATTACTACTGACGACCAGCTTTTAACCCATGGATTCCGTCTCCTGGTTTTTTATTTTGTACTTCTCAGGGAAACCGTGCAATTTATCAATATAACTATATAATTTATAGAATAAAAAGTCACGCTTAGATATTTAATTGCATTAAAAATCCCATAAAGTATATCTTTGGAAAAATCGCATCGACTCGTCGCTATGCTGCCGCGCCGGTGCGTGATAGAAGAATAAACAAACAATCTTACGCATTTTTAAAATAAGTAGGATGATCACAAAATCTCCCTCTATTCGCCTAAGGTTCCTAGAAGTGGTGCTGTGACGGGACCGCTAGGACTCGTGTGTTGACATGGCGTTGGAGCCGTGTTGGTAGACACTGCTATGCCAATCACCCATACTAATTTATACAGACCACTCCCACAAGTCTTTTGATTTTCATTGCACAGGAACAGTAGGTTTTCCGTGATAAATAATGTTGCCTACGCTCCAGTCCATAAGATGTCTCACTGTCATCACTGCTGGTCCGTTATTGAAGAACAAACAGACATTTGTGTATTTAAAGATTTCATCGATTTTGACAACTTCTCATCTATTTCCCAAGGTATCGCTTCGCCGCGGCGTGCTTGTCCTAGACGTGGTGTTGCCAGCTGTCGCCGGGCCGTTAGGACTCGTGTGTTGCCAGGGTGTGGGTGCCGTCTTAGTCGACACTGTCGTACCGATGTCGCCTGCGTATCGCGCCGATCTGCGCAGAGATGATGTTGTACTGGCTATTGATAATAAGCCCGTCAATAATGTTGCTCAGGTAAGGTTTCTGTTAACACTTTGAAAATAATAACTTACTATACCCTGTAGAAGGAAAAAGTTAATGTTGAATACAGGCCTGCGGATCACAAAGCCAAGAGACAACACTGGTGCCCATTAGAAATGCTGTGACTTTGGGAACCTACAAGGCCTATACGCGAAACCGCGAACGCGGCAGCGGTAAACTAGGGATTTGTTCTTTGAGATACCGATTCCTGTCAAACAGGTGGAAAGTGATACAATGGCACAACTTACAACTACTACTCACATTTGTTCCCATGGTGGTCCCCCTAGGCTCGTTCAATCCCGTGTGTGGTCGGGGGTTATAGTCGGAAGATATATATATAATATTAGGGAAATAAGGGACAACCGACGTATTCTGGACCGAATCTCCGGCAGACAACCAGACACGTTGCCGACACAAAAATACTTCGCTGCGCGCGAAATATATACCCAAACAAATGCACGGGCGATTCCTAGTACCACCCGCGGATCGCGACCGTAATTTCGGTTAACGATTGATTGGTTAAAACCCAATTTCAACAATGTTACTTCAAGACCGTCTTTTTACGTCTCGCAAATTCAATGACATTTTTACTAGTCAGTGTCAACTCAACCAAAAGCTGTCAAATCGATGACAGCGAGTTGACACAGTGTTGCATCAAAATAACAAAAAAAAGAACGAAACGTTGATTGGTTTCGAACAGTTAAGATCTTTTGATCTAAGATTGAATAGGATCTGGGTTCATCCTGGTGTGTCCTAGTTTACCATAGACAGCTAGTGATGAGATCGGACAACATACAGCCTGCATATGCCATACATACTACCCGATCTATGTAAATATAATGCTCATCGCTGGTGTATCCACATTGCTGGTAGAACAAACGAGATAGGGTGCAAGGCAACCGCTGCATATACAGTATTTCATCCTTATGAGAAGCTCAAATTGCACAGTGTATTAATACAGGTTGTTTTTTTATGAATGAAAGAAGAGAAATGTTCGAAATCTCAATTTAATTAGAAACATGGTTTCTTTGACCCCTTTTCGTTACGGTCATAACTTACACTATTCATTTACTATTCGTCTAACAGGCAGGCAAACTCCTACGTCTAGTCGAACGCCGCGCGGTAACCGTGCGAGTCAAACGCGGCGGCAACGGTGCGGGCGCACGACGTGACGAGGCGACCGAACCTAAGCGAATGAAGCCGAACTTCTCCTTCAGAAGAGTGTCTGAAGTCATGGAGGGGGTTCGCTTGCAGGGTATGAGGGCGGCCGCTTCTAAGAGTAATTTACAGGTGGGTAGTATTGGTATGAATGGAACAAGGGTCTCGAATACTGTACGTATCTCTTCTTAAGTCATAAGAGTTTAATGGACTGCTGAAAAAGATCCGTACCATCACGTCTCAAATTGTCATGGTACGACTGTGAGAAAAATGACAGATCTATACAAAACATATACATCTGTCCCTTACGCACAATGGAAATAAGCTTGCTGTAAGATCTTATGGTAACCCTCGAGGATTGCGTTTGTTTATAATGCTTGGTGCTCGTTCGCGAGAGGGATCTTATGAGCAGTACAGCTGATGAAGTGGAGTTAAGCGCCCTTCAGGATGTGTTATACTCTCTTTGATAAAAAAAAACATTATCATTTGTTCACCCAGCAATAATTATTATTATCATCAACTTTCAAATTTGTCTTTCCCTTCACCAGGAACCCGAATCTAGCCCATCAAAAACAGTAGAACCACATAACGAGACTGATGCACAAGCCAAACCGAACACAAAAACTGAACCAGCACGCCAACCGAAGGCTTCCGAACAGCCTGCTTCGGCTAACTTCGGGCTTCGGAAACGGCGCTGCTCCGTAGAAAATAAGTCTTCCGATAGTTCCGCGGGTAGTACCCCGCCAGCCTCCGGCGCGAGCACACCTTTACGTCAAGCGAACGTTATTAACAAAACTGTCAAACACCCAGACATACCTATCATAAGGACAGATTCTTCAGAATGTAGGATACAGGAAAAAGAGGCTGCTGATGAAGAAGATCAAATGTTTGAATCAGGAGGCCCTCGACAGTGTGAACACGTTGAAATATGCCAAATGTTCTGGACGAAAAACACACCTCTAAAACCCATCATCCCTTTCGACGAAGAAACGGAGTTCAAGCTCAATGAGAACCACAAATATCTGAACATCAATGTCTGGGCCACAGTAGCTGGGGAGAAAGAAGAGATTCTGTTAGGCTATCTTAATATTCCTCTAACAGCTTTGTTGGCTGAATGCCAGGATTCGACGGTCCCTCATCATATGAAGAGGTACCAGTTCTTGCCGCCAGATGTCGATATCAAGTTCAGGTAAGAATAGAGATTGGACTAGTAAGGCCACTAGATGGCGTTACACGCTGAGAATAGCTATATTTGCTGGCTTTTATACACTGCTGCTTTTGATAGCTAAGTACTGCGTGTGCGCATCTGTTATTGCACCTTTTGGAATTCGGTGATAGGTGAACGCTTTTGGAGCTTCGCGCAGCCTTTTGCACATGTTAGAAACTTGCGTAAACAAAATTATGCGCAATTTGATGCGCTTAATCTGTTGAATGGAACACTAGATGATGCGTAGAGCATATTTGATGCGCAAATCTAGCATAATGATGTTCATGTGAAACTATTTTTATTCCGACAATGACAAAATTCTTTTATTGCATGTCTCTCGCACAAATCACATCACAAGTAAGCATTCTTCCTCTAACGTTATCTTATATATCTAAATTAAGATTCTTCTTGTTACCCTTACAACAGTGTTAGCCGCTTCACTAATAAGGGCCGATTTCACCAATGAAAATAATCGCGATTAGTTCAACTAAACTCGTTTTATGCAAATGCAGCGTTCTGATTGGTAGTTTCTCAGCGGTTTCAACCAATCAGGACGCTGTGTTTGCATAAACTGAGTTTAGTTGAACTAATCGCGATTAGTTTCATTGGTGAAATCGGCCCTAACTTTCCTACCTAGACAGAACCACGACAGAGCTATCAAGGTGGTATTGTACATTTGTGGTTGGACAAAATTTTAGTCATATCGATTCTTGGGATAGTCATTATTTTGTAGGTATCTATCCCCACTGAACATGACAGTATTAGTTAACCGGGTAGTGTTAAGGACTCCCGTTTAATTATTGCCGCACTTAGGGCCGATTTCACCAATGAACTAATCGCAATTAGTTCAACTAAACTCAGTTTATGCAAATACAGCGTTCTGATTGGTAGTTTCTCAGCGGTTTCAACCAATCAGAACGCTGTATGTGAAATCGACCCTTAGACTCCCATTTGGTCCGTTGTGCGTGGGGGCACTGGCTAACATAGCCAGCCTAGCTCTGTCCCAAAGCGCAGAAGCTTCCTGGGGGCTTCACGGAGCGACTTCACTGTTCCGAGGAATTCTTCGCGTTGAGATGCCACGGCCTCGCACTCCAGGATTACGTGGGCGGCTGATTCTTCGACGTTAAAACAGCGCCCGCAAAGTGGGCTGTCGGAGGCGCCTATGTTGAATAGATGTTTGTTAAGAACGGTGTGGCCCGTTATTGTTCCATTAGTTAACCATAGATAGGTAATTATGCTTTGGACATTTGCTTAATCATTTAGATATCTTTGACAAAGAGACAAGACAAGAAAAACCGGCCAAATGCGAGTCGGACACGCGCACGAAGGTTTCCGTACCATTATCGCAAAAAAACGGCAAAAAAATCACGTTTGTTGTATGGGAGCCCCACTTAAATAATCGCAACTGCCTAGCTATCACGGTTCATGAGATACAGCTTGGTGACAGACGGACAGACAGACGGACCGTGGAGTCTTAGTAATAGGCTCCCGTTTTTACCCTTTGGGTACGGAACCCTAAAAACTACATAGGTAGACTTACTGTACTTCCGTACCTACTGTGTTGCGTTGCCTCATAATACATCACATGGCATTGTATTTACTACGCAACTTCTACCCGACGGCGACGTTTAGTTTTACCTTTGTACCTATAGATTCTTTTACCGATTGTGAATGTGTGAACATTGTAGGCATTCTAGATGATTGTTAACACAGAACAAAAAAAACGCCTACTACAATAGAAGTCGCAAGTGGGCGGGGCACGCGTACCCCGAGTTTTGCACAGCTCTGCATATGTTTCCTTCCGCGCACAAACTACGCACATCAGTCTTGGTTCAACCATCACGATGACAAAAACTTGAAAAAAAACTACAAAAATGCCTTATTGTGCTGTTTTAGAATGTAAACACGATAACAGAACCAAAAATGTATCAAATGTAGGTATATCTTACCATCGGCAAGTCTTAATTTATTTTATTTCGATAAAAATGTAAAAACAATATTTTATTAAACAAGACAAGTAAAAGTTGATTTTATGATGTTAAATTTAAGGTCTACTTTCTTTAAACCTCAAACATTGTTCTCGAAAATTCCAACTATGCACATGTCACATTCAGCTACTCAATTAGAGATTACCAATATCGATAATGAGCTATCGATACTTTAAATTTACAATATTCGAAAAAATCTTCTTACGCGCGAAAAACATAACCCTTTCCTTGCAGCCGTGTAAAAATAAAGATTACGACGAATTCAGAATCTCCTCCTTTTTTTGAAGTCGGTTAAAAAGACAACAGCCTTCAAAATCAACAAAGTGTTATAATAATAACACATGAATATAGAACCTCCTTCTTTTTTTAAGTCAGTTAAAAAGTGGCTTATGTGTTAGTCTGAAATTTAAGATCTACTGGTGTATAAACCTAAATTTCATCAGTTCATTAAGGAAGTTACTCAAGCTAATCATAATAAGAGTGTAGCCGCAGGCGAAAGCGTAAGCTTCCCATATCAGTAGGACGTATTGCATTTGTAGTATAGTTTATCGCATCATCATCAATCATCAATACATATAATAAATATGTAGAAAAGTATTTTTTGTACATAGAAAATATTTCCAAAAAAAATAGCCAGTGTGATATAGGATAACCAACAGAACCAATTGCCGGCATTTTTGGAATTTTTGTCTGTTTGTCTGTTTATTTGTGCACGCATCACGTGACCTGTACGAAACCAATGTAAATAACTTTTATACATAAACATTGTGCGTAACTTGAAAAATTACTTAGTTTTTGTGTCATCGCAATCGGTTCACTCTATCAAAAGTTAGATGAATTTAAAGTGTTCAAGAAGTAAAATTATCACAACACACGCAATTCAGATACTCGGAGAGTTGAACTCGATATTCGATAGATGGCGTTGTGAATTTGAAGTCATTTTCTGAATCACGGTGTTAAGATTCTCCGCGAAAGATTGATGACTATAGAAACAAATATGGTCGGTAGATAAGTAGGGTAGGCAGGAAGGTAAGTAGGGTAGGGTTGTCAAACAGATGACGGGAGCGAAGCCGCGGTCACAGCTTGTAATTAATAATAGTACACCAAAGACTACGTACAGTACTGGCTTTCCTTTCATTTTTTAAATCCATGGAAAGGTTGTCTTGAAAAGATCGCTTTTAGCGATAAGGCCGCCCATTGTGCCACCCAGCGCAATGTTTTCTTCGTCTATACTTTTTTTTGGGACAATCCCACCGCACTATTCCCAAACCACTGGAACTCCTGAAAGCTAAACAGTGGCGACCACCAGAAAAGCGCCGAGGCAATGAAGCTCGACGAAGTCCCGGAGAATGAATTTAACTGTCTTGGATCCTGCAACGAAATTAATCAGAAAATAATAACGGAGGAGTAGGAAAAAGTCGTCGTCGTAAGTCGTCTATACTTTCTGTAACTTATATGGTGTACATAATAAAGAGTATTGTATTCTATAATTCTATTGATAGAACAAAAACACCACATACAAAGATACGCCCATCTTTGTATCAATAGAATCATTTTTAAAATCGGATCAGTAGTTTACAATAAAATATCTTAATAATATCTTAATAATACTTTCTATAAATCGTAAGTATTGGAATAAATTTATATAAAAACTTGATTACAAACATAATAATATTTATCGACTCTAGTTATTGGGCGCACGGTTGGCGCAGTGGTTGAGCGATTGACTGCTGCGCTGCTTGTCGCGGGTTCGATTCCCGCACGAAACAAATATTTGTATGATCTACAAATAGTTGTTCTGGCTCTGGGTGTTTGTGTATGTGAAATTATATGTTTGTAAACGCACCCACGATACAGGAGAAATTCCTAGTGTGGGGCAACGTTTTTTTTTAAAACTAAACTGTATTTTGTTTGAAAATAAAACGGAATGTCGATAAATAAGTCAACGACTGTGGTACATCACTACAGGAGGACGAGTAGAAATGACCTCATTACCCAAATATCAATCTTATCGGTAACGAAATACGGCTTTAAATTAAATAAATTTACTATAGTGACATCTAGCGGCGGGTAGCGTAACTTGTTCATTAAACTATTCCGTGTGCGCTTTAAACGAAAAAAGTAATAAATACTCAAAAAGAGTAGACAATAAACTAACTCTATTGTCATAAAGCTGTGGTTTATTTTCAAATAAGCGACGACTGACATATTTTCTACTTTCATCTAAAAATTAAACTACCAATCACACCAAAGATTTCTTAGTGTTATGAAATACAAATAAACTGTATATGTGTGAGTTTGGGTACGCTGGTTCCGATACTAATAAAGCTATATGCGATTTCTACTGTCTTCTCTGTTCTGTGATTGTTAACATTTGTTAACTTTTTATTTCGTTTTACATTATTTTTTTTGTTTGTTTTTTTAATTTCGTACGACTTATTGTCGGGCCTACGTTGTCCCTCCCATATCCAAGTATTAATGTTGTAACATGGAAATATTGTAAACATATATTTTTTTAAAAGAGTAACCATGGAGTTTCTTGCCGGTTCTTCTCCATAGGAAACGACTAACCCGAACCGTGCACCTTTTGTCGACGTTTTATAAGTGCCCATCTAGGCCTATGTAAAATAAAAATAAAAGATTTTGAGTGTTTACGCATCCAGCTGAAATGGTGAACTATTTCTCCCATTGTGCAATCATTTCGACAGCGATGAATAAGACATGATGCCGCTACTAACACAAAGACCCTAATGACCAACAGCTACTTATAGCAATGATCACTTTTCTCAGAAACACTAAGATTCTTCAGCTTTACGTGAGAATCATTTACTAACACGTATTAATTGGCTTTCCGACGATACATTCTTTTAGTAACAATTTCGAGGTTGGAACCGTGCCCGGGGAAACCCAGTTTGCGCTTGCCAAGATCGCATTAATACTCCGAAAACCAAAAAAAAACATTATCAGCAATCGGTTATTGAATACAAGTAAATAAGCCGCTACAATGATATTCTAATATACAGATACGTTATACACTCGCAAAACAATCGAAAAAAGTGTTCCGCGCAGTAGCGCAGCGGCAGCACACATACACACTTTTCATTCATCTGACATTTCGAAAGGGATGGCTTGATAAAACCAACAAGAAAAAATGAGACAGCTAGTGTTTGTCACTTGCATGTGAATGTAAACAAACATTATTCTTACCACCAGTGTTTTTTTCTTTTGACGTTTCGTGACATAAACTAAAGAGAAAAGTCACAATTGTGACGTATTCGAGTCTTCACAATGCGCGCGCTCATAACATCTGTTTACTAGAACATCATTGGGCCGCTATGACAATATCAATGTATCGTCATAGATAAACAATATCTTATCAGTCATACAATGATAGGACAGCTCTATGAGTAATAGGTATAAATAAAAAGTTGCTGTGAGGGACATGTCTCTATGAGAATTGCAACATTATACAGGCCCGGGCTTAGAGGAACCGAAGACATTGAACTACCAATTAACAGGTTGTCTGCTAGATAGCACTGTCACTGTCAGCGATAAGACCATTGTACCTGACACTGGATTATTGTTATACTTGTTCTATCTCACGATGACGGTTGAATCGTAGCAAAATGAATCTTATTTCGGCGTCATAAAAGTCACGTAACCCTTCTTCGTGAGATAGAACGACTATACGCTTGTTGGACTATCTGGAGAGAGAGAGAAACTATCGATAAATAGTGAACTGAACATTTCGAATCGAATAAAACGACCAATCAGTGCACCGGTTTACATTCTATCCTTTTTGGTGTACCATTGTTCGTCCTTTTTGGTTAACAATACAATATATTCTACTAGCTTCTATTTAATATGTATAATATATAAGTGTTTTTAAGGTTCCGTACCCAAAGGGTAAAAACGGGACCCTATTACTAAGACACCGCGGTCCGTCTGTCTGTCACCAGGCTCATGAACCGTGATAGCTAGACAGTTGAAATTTTCACAGATGATGTATTTCTGTTGCCGCTATAACAACAAATACTAAAAACAGAATAAAATAAATATTTAAGTGGGGATCCGATACAACAAACGTGTTTTTTTTTTGCCTTTTTTGCGATAACAGCACGTAACCCTACGTGCGCGAGTCCGACTCGCACTTGGCCGGTTTTTGGTAACATTATACCGGGATGAAAATGAATGTAGGCTATGTGCTATTACAGACTGTAATTTATCTCTGTGCCAAATTTAATCCAGTTCTGTTCAGCCGTTTTAGCGTGATTGAGTAACAAACATACACACATCCATCGAAACTTTCGTATTTATAATATTAGTAAGATTCTATTTTTAACACTCTAATATGTTTCCAGTAAAAGCCACAAGCTATCATCACACGCGGGCTTCGAACCCTGCCTATGCTTCGGCGACGCCCTTGTCTGGTGGGAGTGGGAAGAGCTAGGTCCTGGACGGGCAGCGCCTAGGTCCAGCCGGGATCCCGTCGTGCCCCGCCCGCCGAAGCCGACCAGAGCTAGCCATGATTTTGTGCGAACTCACTTCCATAGATCGACGCAGTGTGATTTCTGTAATAAGAAGGTGAGTTTGAGAATAAAGAACGACTAAAGGGATACAGGTTAAGTACTCGTATCTCTAAAATACACAGATAAGCTTTTGGAACAAATTTTTGGTTCAAGAGTTACTAGTATTTAGGATCATAGGATAGATTAGGTCTTTCATATCAGATACTCTTTGATGGGATCCAAATATACGATACCTGTTTGCGGCCTTGTACCGCCGCGCCGATTGAGACACACAGGAAGCCAGTGAAAGGCCAGTGACCAAACATTCAACCAGTGGCGTAGCGTGCCTTAGCCGTGGCTGGCTTCCCCGTATAAAAAAAAAGTTTGGGGGCCCTTATGACAGGTTTCTCACAAAAGAAAAAAAAAATTGCTTGAAATTAAAAGAAATATTTATTCTTCATAATTATCTATCTGTCAATTTGTGTATTTACAAACAATTCAAATTAAATATACACTCTCCTTGCCTTTTTTTCGGCAAATTGATTTATTAAATAATTTATAGCTGATGATGACAAGTTTTTCTAAAGTTTCTGCCTCTATGGACAATAGTGACAGGTCTGACAGGCGTTGATGTCCCATCGATGTTTTTAAGGCGCGTCCCCGAGGAAAACGCCGCGCTAGTTGAATTTTGTGCAGTTTTTAAGAGCTATCTACTCTTTATTTAAAAAGAAATACCAATTAATAAAAATACATTAAATTTCTACATAATGTTGATTCTAAAATTGCAGTACAGTTTTTTTTTAAAGAGGTATATGTGTCACTAATCTCCTTCCAACAAAACCATAAAAATGTGAAATAATTATTGATAGCATGCATCTCCTCGTAAAGTGTTCATTAATTATTTTTTATACTATCACTAATGGATAGACAATTTGATAACGAACATTTTGTATGTTTAATTTTTTTCAAAATACCAATATTCGATTTTATAAAGATCTTATTTTAAAATCTGGGCGTATTCACTACCGTAATTCATGCGCCACCGGTGCCGCTAGGCCAATAGGAATGCTCATATCTCATGCTGATTTTTTGGTCAGGGTACGGCCTTAAGTAATTTTGTTATCAGTTAATTACGCACGTCGGGAGCCGCCGTGGCCCCGTATAATTGATACGGCCGAAACGGCGGTAGCTACGCCCCTGCTTTCAACTACTCATATGCGGAAGGGCTAGGTTTTGCGCGTGCAGCCTCTAAGTCCAATCTTACTCTGGGCGCCCAAACCAACCAGATCTAATGAATATTTTTTGCGCACACACTTCCATAGATAGACGCAGTGTGACTTCTGTAACAAGAAGGTTGGAAGGAAGGAAGGAAGAGTTTGAAAACAAAGAAAAGTAGAAATAGTTGGATACGTCATTCTTAAGACGACTAACGCCAACGACCTTGAGGGAACAAAACGCGCACTCGTTTCACACCCGCGCGACCCAAAATTTTGTAGTTTTTGTACTTTCCTTATTATTCTATGACTTTAAAAAAAAAGGCTCAGATCAAAATTTAGATAATTAAATTGTCTTTGAGATGGTGTCGATTTCATTAAAATACGCCCAGCGGTTTTATTGTGATTGTCGAGTTTTTGTCCGTTTTAGACTTAACTTTACAAATTAATTACACTATGTTATACGAAGAAAACTGAAAATTTGCTCAGATCAAATTATTAAGAAAATAGTCTAATATAACATATAATATTTTTCAAAAAAATACGACTAGCCATTTAGACGTGATTCTCATTTTAAAATCAGCTACTCAAGGGAATCGGCGCCTTAAACAGGAATATAGGTCAAGAATCACTTAAATACAGAGATAAGCTTTTAGTACCGATATAATCTGTACTCATGAATCACCAGTTTTTAGGATCATATTAAGGGTTTGAAATTGCCTACATTGTAATGGTTCTAAACTTAGGTACGTACGAGGCTAAAATGCTAGTCTGTTCAGCAGTTTGCGCTGTTGACGCAAACTTGGAGCCAGTCAGAACTAGTTTACCTTTAAATGTATTCATACCAGAGGTCAGAGCAAGGCGAGTGAAAAACACGCAAACGCCGTTACGATTTACATAAATCGTTTACTTATAAGAGAAACAAAGAAAAATAACCACACAAATATTTCATCAGCCTTTTGAACAACAAAAAAACCGGCCCAAAATAAACTTTATTTACAGAAACATTTCAGTGAACTTTCGTCCAAAAAATATTTACGTAAATCAAGTTATTTTGTGCCGCGGTCCTTTGACCTCCTTTACAAACAAACACATACATTTTTCAGATTTGGCTGAAAGACGCGATGCAGTGCCGAAACTGCGGGCTGTCCTGCCATAAGAAATGCGTTACTAAGTGTCAGGAGTCTTCGCCCTGTATTCCTAAGCTGGATAGAGGTATGTTGTTTTTCTTTATAACCTATTAGCTGTTCCTTGCGGCTTCGCTCTCGTGGCCCACCCCATAGGACACGACTTCAGGATTTAAAAAATAGCCTATGTCACTCAGGAATAATGTAGCTTTCTACTGGTGAAATAATTTTCAAAATCGGTTCAGTAGATCCAGAGATTACCTCTTACAACGTCACAAACTTTACCTCTTTATAATATTATAGTCATCATCAACTGCCTAGCCTTTTCCCAACTATATTGGGGTCGGCTTCCAGTCTTACCGGATTCAGCTGAGTACCAGTGTTTTACATGGAGCGACTGCCTATCTGACCTCCACAAACCCAGTAACTGGGTACACAGTACCCCTTGGAAGGACAAAACTGCATACTACCTGTTCCAACAATTATGTAAGGGACCAATATCAGTCTGTTATGGACCAATATCATTTCTTTGTGGCCTGAGACTTAGGGATTATTGTGAAGGACAATGCATTCCAATAGTTCCTTACAAATCACAAAATTATTTAGTTATTACAAATCCACACGCCAAGCAAGTTTGCCAATTTTTACCAAAGCATCCGGATGTTAAATGTTAGGTGATTTACAACTTAATTGATGACGGATCTGGTGAAATTCATGTTGACGTACGGAATGAATTGGGTTTCATTGTGAAGGTATGTATTTTCCCTCAATAAGTAGTGCGTTGCGATTCTATGACTCATATCAGCCTCGTTAATACTTCACAATCAAACGAGTGATTGATCACTGGTAATATATTTTATAATAGTGTACTGGAAACGTCATGTTTGATGAGTAAAGAGACTCATTTTGCAATTCATTTTATAAATATTTCTCTTTTTTTATTAGCTTTTATTTTACTTACCTTGTCAGTTAGTATGTAAGAGTTAAATATTTCAAAATTTGCATACACGTTTGGCGTAAGTGACATCAATCTAAAGCCAGTATGACGGACTCTAAAATATGGCGGTCCAGTTATTTTATATGCACCCCCGTGATATAGAATAGAATTCAAGAGTTTGCTGAGAGAAATAGGAAAAAAGGTATTTTTTTGTTAATAATTATTATTTGAGCTTGAATAGCAATAGACACACAACACTATTTGCCGAAGAATTGCCAAACTTAAGTGGCAGTGGGCAGGGCACATTGCTCGCAGAACGGATGTCCGATGGGGCAGAAAGGTTCTGGAGTGGCGACCGCGAACCGGAAGACGTTGCGTTGGAAGGCCTCCCACCAGGTGGACCGATGACCTGGTGAAGGTTGCAGGAATCCGCTGGTTGCGGGACGCACGGGACCGGTCAATGTGACGACGCTTGGGGGAGGCCTATGTCCAGCAGTGGACGTCTTTCGGCTGATATGATGATGATGATGATGATGACTATTCTATATTACTATAAATCAGACTATTGTAAAGCATTGAAAGTATATTAGAGGAAGTTTCAAAGTGGCGCCAGTGACGGGAAAGTTGAAAGGAAACCGGTTGTCCTGGTATGGTCATCATGTTACTAAAAGAGTTATGAATATAAATGTGGACGGATGGAGAGGGAGAGGAAGGCCAAAGAAATGATGGATGGGCTGTGTGAGGAGTGATATGAAAGACCTCAAGTAACATGGTATAAGGGCAGGAATGTGATGATGACAAAGTATTGAAATATGTAGTATACGTAGTAATCGACCTTTGTCCTTATCTAGAAGAAAACCAACATATCTTGGCAGTAACGGTACTACTTTTAAATTAAATAAATAAGTAAATATGATCATATCTCTGCGCATCGATCGCTTCTAAAGTGGTTGCCTATACGCCAGCGCAGAGAGCAAAGGGCACTAACCACCTTGTTCTCATTTCTCGCCTCTTCTAATTCCCCTGGTTACCTGGCCCCTCACTTTCAATACATCTGCGATAACCACAATAAAAATCTGCGGTCATCCCATAACCGCCTTCTTCAATGTCCCACTCACCGTACTGACTTCATTCACTGTTCTTTCTTCGTTCAGTCTATTTTTCTGTGGAATTCGCTCCCCCAGGAAATCAGGATGGCAACCAACCGGCTAACGTTCAAAGTTAAAGTTCGCGAGCACATTCGCAAGAAGTTGGCAGCAGTATCGTCACAACGCTAATGTTTTTCAATTATTAATCTAATATTACTAATGTTTAAGTATGTCTATATATTTAGTTTATTCTTTTGTGTATATATGTTATAATTATATACTTATAGTTTATGTATATTTTTGCATAACCCTTATTCGTCAATATTGCACCTACCACTAGTTGTCTCTGCATCACCCAAAGGTCGACTGGTAGAAAATGCCTAAGGCATTCAGTCCGCCTCTGTACATTTGTGTGCTTGAAGTATTAAATAAATAAATACTTTTAGCCAAAGTAAATATAATAATTTAAGTTCCTCACGTATAATCCAGCTCGCTACATCGCCACGTATCATCATAAACTGGTCCTAAACACACACATACACATTATATCATACTGACACCAGTAGCCGATGACATATACCTCTGACACAGTTTCCCTGCACCACGGTCGCCCGTTCGTCTTGTCATATTTATCACGGTCTGCCAAGTATTAGTCATATGTCCTAGGCAACTGGACGCATTTCCTGAAACTTGTGTGTCTGTTGTGCAAACTTGGAGTGGGGTCTAGGCCGAACAGCCCACGATGACATTCCGTTTTACCTGTAGGGTCAACTAAATTGTTTTGTTGGGAAATTGTCGTATGACGAGAGTAAAAAACTGTTTTTTTTTCGACATGTTTTGTCCTACTGATGGCTAAAGTACTCTCCCTCAACCTTTATTTTAGAATATTTTCGGGTAACATTCTCTAGCCCTTTATACCCGACTACGGCTAAACCAAAAGGAAGGGTTATGATTTGTTTGTATTTACGTATGTTCCTTCGTAGCGCCTAAACTATTCATCCGATTTAGATGAATAAGGTGTCAATCGATTCGTTATTATGGCCAGGGTAACATAGGCTAAAAAAAGAAAATGCCTAGACGGGTTACAGTTTGAATTAAACTCTTTGCTTGTTGTAAACATAAACATGCTGTGATAATTTTTTTTACGAAATAACTATTATTATGTTAGTTTTAGTTCATAAAAATAACAAAATAAATGTCAATATTCAATTAAAAATTTTCAGATATTGTTATCTGTTTTGTAACACCATGAAAAATATGAAATAGTAGCCGCCATGTTATTACGTCATACGGCTGTGTGAACTAAAAACTGTCAACTGATCGGCGTATCCGCGCATTTGTTCACATAGCCAAAAGACTTCATGACCACAGAGCAATATGGCTGCACTGCCAGCGTTTTCGTCAAACAACACGCGAAATTTGAAATTTTAAATACATTTTATGGCACTTATTGATTGAATAAAAATTATGAGTTTTTTTGTGGCATTTTAGCACTATAGAATTTAATTAAAATAATAAAAGTAGACACTTATCAAAAATTTTGTTGATTATTCCTGTGGTTGTTCTTACGTCCGCTCGAACGTACAAAGAAAACATAAATTCTTACCATATCTTCTAAATAAGGCGAGCACTTAATGCCAATCTGTCATTGTATCAGACAACAATTCTTGTTCGGACCATAATAGTGTTTAATACCTTGTACAGACCTTGTAACCCTTGCTACAGGCTACAGCCAATTCACAGAAACAATTGAGTTTATTCATTAATAAAACTAGCAAGTTCTCTCTTAAAACATGTTTACATTTACAGCATTTTTTTGACCTATGTACCCTAATGGAATCAATGGTGTGCTGGACGTAGCGTGTTCACTGGCCCCGAGAAAAGAAGGTCGTAAACCTTCTGGCCATTGCCGCTGAACGCCCCTATCACACCACGAAACAAGGTTCTTGGATGCCTGGCTGCATCAGCGACGTAAGGTTGCAAATCGACTCTAACGATTCAACGATGTGTTGGCTGTACTCGAGTTATTTCCAGGTTCTGGGTTGCCTACTTCTGGATCAGCACTCCTGGTGTCCAGGCCCCGAGGTTCAGCTCGACAGGATCGAAAAGGGGTGTCTTCATAAGGGTTGATGAATTAAATGAAACATTAAGTTATTCAGTACACGGCACGATTCTAGGGCTCTCAACAATTTCTGAGACTTGATTCTATATAAGAATTACTTCTTATTTACTAAGACAAGTACAAGCGACTAGCTTTGGATGACTACAAATTCTATTTGGGCCCGGGGGGTGTATATACCCTCGGACCGTGCCATTATTGAGAGCCCCGCAAATTCTCGCCGAAAATAATTTTTATTTCTGTAAAAAACCCTTATCAACATTTGGTAAATAGGGTTACCGGACCCCTTCCACGGTGCTATCAATAGCTGGATTTCTTCGTACTGTAACACAGTAACGCCCCCTATCTCTGTATCTAATCCATATACCTAATTTCCAGGTATTGATAGCTTCCCTAGACTAATTCCATGAAATAAAGGAACAATTTCCTTTATTTCTCGGTTAAAACCTTAATAGCTTTTAACCTAGCCTAAGGATATCTATAGGTTGGGTTGACCTGCTGGTGCCAATAGCAGGCTGTCTGTTGACGTCTAGAAAAAGCTTATTTTCGGGAATCTTCTATGGGATATCATCCCTTATGTAATGAATCTATAAATTCCTAAGTCATTTCACCGACTTTAGGACTTCCTACTTAGGCTAACCAGACAATCACCGCCTATTATGGGGATTCTGGTAGCCGATAGACCACACTTTACATTTCTAGTGTTCATATAAGTCTATCTAGGCTATATGCACATAAGGTGCCTCGATATGTACAAATTCGATAGCTGGTCACTTTCTTTGCGCCCAGCTATCAGAGAAACTATTTATAAAACCCTAACAAGATTGGGACGACACGATGGTGCGTTTATCGGGCCATCGGGAGGTCCCCAAAAATTCCTTATTTTCGGAATTCCCAGGGGTGTATAGTCCCGGGGAATGCCAAAAACTGACTAAAAATTACATTTCCAGAAACCTATTTTCTGGAATTGTACTTAAACTACTTGAGCGATTTTCGCTCCAAAGTGATGGCTTGGTAGCTAGTCCAGCAAGCCATCAGAAAGTACTTACACCATAAGTACATCTATTCCCTTCATGGAGTTATTCCACCTGAAGGGTCTACAAATTTCAACGTTTTACGTTGTTTACATTTTTCACGACTGTTTATCTCGCTGACTATCCAAGCGATTCCTCCCATCTAGAAACCGCCTGGAAGCCCTTTTAGCAAGCTTTCCAATGGTAGTACTTTTACCAGTACACCTATATGTTTTCTAGGTACTTAGGGCACCTAAACCCGTAAGCATTTGCCGAAAACCAGATAAACAGCAGTTTTCTATTATATACCGTCTTGATATCTCAAGTAAATGGGCTTTATATAAAAGACTACGCTAACTATGAGGTGTATATAGGTTTCCTGTCTCGGTCTAGGTCTCCCATATACCCTAAAATGACCTAAAACCATATATTTGGTGTTTGAGATATCAAGTCAATATTCATATTTACATAGCAGAAACTATGTGGTTTTCACATAGTTTCATCCTTATGTACTGATTTCATGTCCAGTACATAGGATAAGCCCTTAAAAACATGATTTTAATTACTATAATTTTTCCAAAAAACTCCAAAACTATATATATCGGGTGGGGCCACCTCGCGGGCCATTCGGAACTAATCCGTCGTCGAGCAATGACGTATCGTACGACAGAAATTTATGTTTTTCGCTATGATAACTCTTATCAGTATGCTTTCTAATGCTTTTACTCTATTAAGGGTGAACTATTGAACCCTATAACATACTGACAAATACTAAAAACATTATACTACTATCTCAAAAAATGTAGGTAAAATTTTAGTATAAATATGAACGTGCCTCTAAAATTCATTTATCGAAGCATCTGGCATTATGCCAAACCTAGCCGAGTCACAAGCCCTATTTCATAGGTATCCGACTATAACAAGAGAACTAGATAGCCTTGTTTATAGAAACGGTCAATGGGTACGCAACTAAGTCGTACCCCTTACCCTTTCAATTAGAATTTACACAATTAAGGTGTAATCTCAGTAAAATCATGTTTCTCGTCAATTTAGGCATACTCTATAACCCACATGACCTTTCTACTCTGCTCCTTAAGAGCCGTAGGGAGTAGATACAAAAGTAAACAAACAAACCGACTCGTTACGTCCTCGCCGCCGAGGGCCGCCGCGTATTCTTTTAATATTTCCCGCCAGCCCGCGATTAGCTGAGCAATAGTTAAAATATTAGATATAAAAGGAGTTTCTTATCCGTTCTTCTCCACCTAGGTAGTTTACGAACGGAAAGTAAATTCATTTAATTTAGATCCAGCAATAGTTGTTCCCCAGCGACGCCCTGAGCCGAGGTTCGACCCCAACTGGGGTAGCCCTCAGCGTTGTCGCTTAGGTTAGAAAATTTGCGCCTAGCTGGAGGCTATATAGCTTAGTCTCAGCAGGAAAAGTCCGGTTAAGCAGTAACAAATCACTTTGATTGACACTGCGAGACGCCACGTAGAAAAAAAAAAAAAAAAAAAAAAAAAAAAATCATTTCAGTATTAGATGGCGCGCCGTGGTGAGCAGACATGTCTACACATACAAACTTTAACTCTTATGAACCATTTAGTATGGTTGATGACGCTTCGTCGCGAACAAATGGAATCAATCAATCAAGTCACAGGCTATAAACCTAGTTTGGGAACCAGAAGATAATATGTAGATAGTTGTATCATAATGCTATACCTGTAACCTTTTTTAAGTAATTATTGATAAATAAACATTTATCTATACTAATATTATAAAGAGGTAAAGTTTGTGAGTTTGTGACGTTGTAAGGGGTAATCTCTGGATCTACTGACCCGATTTTGAAAATTCTCTCACCAGTAGAAAGGTACATTATTGTTGAGTGGCTATAATATATTTTCAAAAAAATTAGATCCTTATGAAAATTGCAACAATGTAGCAAAGTATGCAATGTAGCCAAGGTAGCAAAATGCTGCCTATAAAATTCATTCTTTGGCGTGTTCTGAGAAAACTATTGATGATAGATAAAAATAATTAGGTAGGTAGGCAGGTTAGGCAGGGTAAGTAGGGTAGGTAGGGTGGATAGGGTAGGCAGGGTGGGCTGGGTAGGCAGGGTTGGCAGGGCAGGCAGTGTAGGCAGGGTAGGCAGGGTCGGCAGGGTAGGCTGGTTACGCAGGGTAGGCAAGGTAGGCTGGGTAGGCAGGGTAGCCAGTTGACGGGAGCGAAGCCCCGCGAGTTAGCTAGTCATGAAAGGCATGCGAGGGGCCGAAGCCAACTCGCAGAGGCCTTGTTAGGCATATATCAGCGAATGTGACACCAACCGACAATTATCCCTGTATGCACTACGCAAGTGCACCCAAGGACAATCCCCGGTTGGTGCAAGACTATTGCAAAATATGGAGATAACATTTATTGGGCTATGGGTCTGGTAGGTTTAGTGGATCGGTTGTCTAAAACTATAGGAGGATTACTGGCCCCTGCCTGACCACAGTTGAACTACACGGTTATAATATAGCAGGGGGTGAGTTGCACACTCAATTAATGGACCCCCATAAAGGGTCGCTAGCACTTAAGTGACGTAGCGCCAAGGGGGCAACATATCCGGAGGTGCTTGAGAAGTGGAGAGGTATACCACGGCTATTAGGACAATCCCGGCAGTACGATCAAGATCCAGATCCAGCATCTTACTGGGATAACTTCCTTCCTCCGAGCACGTTTGCTCTTTATTATTACGTCGTTTTCTTATCCCCGTTAAGACGTTGATATCAAAACATATTTAGGAAAATTTCCTATAAACATTTCGGAAAATCCCCAAAACACAACTCTGCAAACTTTCCTTAGCTCGTTACTGATAAAGTTCTATTTAAAAACATGTTGAAATCTCTCAAGATGTGGAATGTTTTTACGCTGAATATATTCTGAAAAAGGAATAAAATTCGCGAATATGTTGATTCGTATTCGGCTTGAATTCGCGCCAGAACAATAACGTCGCAGCTGAAATGTGTCAACGACCAATAAGGTCGATGATCTTCGGATATTTTGACACAAGTAATAAATTATCGATGATGCTGTATTATTCACACCTTTCCTTGACCTTATTGTTATAAGACATATAGACCGTACAATAACTTCTTTTGTGGTTTTCCACATCATAATCTCATGATGGTGCAAAACAGAAAAATAAATACGAAGGGAATTCAAGTAACCGTTTAGTTAACTCTCTCGCAATGCCAAAGGACCGATTGGAATAGTACATCGTGATACAAGGGTGGAAAGAATGTTACTGCAAACGAGCTGTCATTAACAAGCCCGTGGCGAAGGCGAGGGCTATTAATGACACGAGTTTGCAATAACCTACACACCCGTGTATCGAACGACGTTTTTCAATACAGTTGTGGGAAATAGTAAAAACAAATCAAAGATTAGATTACTTTATTAAAAAAAAAACAGACAATGGCGCGTTTTTGCAACAGATCATATTTTTTTCACAACGAAAACAGCCTATGCAGCCTATTCGATTTTTGACAAATGTTGATGTGAAAATAATTAAATTAAAACGGGTAATTAAATATATTAAACAACCATTTAAAAGACTTTTGAGCATTCAAAGCTAAAACGTACGGAATCATTAATTTTTCCTCGTATAAAATCTATCCCATTTTATTATACATGTAAACTCCTTGCTACTAAACTTTTTTAAATTGTCTTATAAAAAAACTCGAAAGTTATGATCGAGCTCGTAAACAAAAGTCACGACCGCGTAACAGAAAGATAGATGCCTATGCAATAGATTTAATTTTCGAATCATAATTATAGCCTCTGAAAGTACGTCATGTTTAACAACTGTATTGAAAAGTAATAAACAAAATAATAGATCTTCTTTATTGGCAAGATCACGCGACGCGTCACTTATACGCACACGACGCGCGTGGCAACTTCAACCAATTAGATCACACTCATGCCAAATTAAAAACAGATCTGTAACATTTACAGTCCAAATTACCATTAATCCACTTAAGACTAATAAAATAAATAGCTTTGCACAGATATTTTGCTTTTACAGGTACGTGTCCATATTTCTCGGGAACACTTAGGCCTTTTCCTGATGGTGCGATGCAATTAAAATTGCGTCGATAGGCGATATCGCGTGTTATGTATTTGATGGAAACATCTGTCCCGTCAAAAATTATGTCTGGACAGCTGTCAAGAAAGATAAGATTCAAGGTTCTTTGATTTCACGCTGAAATAAAACGACGATATGAAGCAGTAAATTGAGTGGTTTTATTGAAGTATACAATTTTTCTTGACGTCTTTTCTTTTCGTCTATGAAAAATTCAAGTTCGTATTGGTCAATTTGCATCGCATTGCATCAATGTGAACACACTTGCAATTTCCCTTAGGATAAATCGTTTAAATAGTTGTGATATAAATCATTCCATCGCGCCATCAATAAAGGGCCTCAGTGTCTGTCTGCGTCTGTGTTTCCGAACGCGTTCAACCCGAATCTCTTCAAAGTTAGAGTGAACAGGCTTCTTCTGGGTAAGCTCACTCCATCGTAGACTCTGTCTCTGTCACCTATGACCTAGACTAGAGTCAAGAGCAAACCCAATACAAATTAAAAAAAAAAAAAAGTGTGACCTAAAAATTGGCAAAGATTTGGCTATCCCCTTTAGAAACACCGGATTTAAATGCGCGAAATACTTACCGTAAATAAATGTACTCGTCGACAAACGAATGTAGGTACAGGCAGAAACAACGTTGTAAGTTGTTCGTTTCACATCATCAGCCTATTTATGTCCCCACTGCTGCGGCACAGGCCTCCTCTCTGTGAGAGAGAATGGGCTGTAATCCACCACGCGGGCCCAGTGCGGGTTGGTGGATGTCACATGTCTTCGAATTTTTGGTTCTCTTCGAGTTGTTCGTTTACTAACAAATAAATGCCTGTTTGCAGCTTTATTATAAGCAAGGAAACGTTCTTAGTTAATTTTAATAATTAAAAACAATAGAATGTCGTCTCCATTCAGCACGTATCGTGTAAGAATGAACTACAAATTAGAAAACCTGATCAACGAGGAAACGATTGTCAGGTTCTGCAAGTCGCAAAGGCTCAGATGGGAAGGTCACCTGGAAATAATGGGCAATACCAGAGCCGTTAGAGTCATGTCCAAGTGGACTCCGATTAAAAAAGACCCAGAGGAAGACCCAGGAAGCGCTGGATATATTGTGTAGAGGAAGATTTGAAGAGGATAGGAAGGAAAACATCTTGGCGAAAGGAGGCCAGTGACAGAGCGAAATGGAAGAAGATCGTTGAGGAGGCCAAGACCGACAAAGGGTTGTAGCGCCAAAGGAATGAATGATATACAAGAGAATAAAGTGAAATTTTCCTAAAAGAGCTAACAAAACATTTGGATCTTTTCTTGAATAAAGCTGACGCATCAGATCGATTCACATGGGGAGAAATAACGTATCGTTTTCCTTATTGTTATTGCCTTTGTGCCTTTCCAATATACGTAGAACTCTCGTTTAATTAATTCACAAGAAGTGTTCGGATCAAAGGAGCAAAAAAGACTATTAAGTTGAACAAGTATAAATTCGAAGAATTTGGATACCTGATTCAAAGCAATATGGTACCGAAAAATTGGAATAAAGCCACTATCTTGGAGAAATTCAACGTTATTGTACTGTTCGCCAATCTTTCGTATCACAAAAAACATCTTTTAACTGCGAAAAATAAAATGTGTGCAGTATATTCTCTTGCCCTTATTCCAAATTATTTTCCATACTTCTTTATAAATATGTCGTCATCTCTCCGCTACTACTGATCATCAGATAGTGAGTCACCCCTTCCAAGAAAGAGGAAAGTGAAATGTGAACGTCTGCACAATATAATTATGAGTATTATCTAAAAATAGAACTGACTCCCAAATAAAAACACTGCAAAGTGAACAATAACTTCAATTTCAGAAGTCGATGTTACTGTCTGTTACTGTTTCTTTCCTTTTTTTGACACCACCACAACTTCATTTGTTAAGGGTACACTAGTCGACGGCACGAACTATTTTGTGCGCGGGGTTCAAATGCATTTTATATCAACCGATAACACGTGCGGAAGAGATAGATGCTGTAATGAGCAGTAGGAAGCTAGTTCGCGTACGAATATACACTTTTGCAAATTTGTAGCGAAATGGATAATGATTTAGGACGAAACCGAGCGCGCGAAATTTTATAAACTGACCTTTGACAGTCTAGATATCATGAAAAAACGACTAAATCTATCTGTTCAAAATAAAATTATTTGCATTTTTGAACTACTAATCTATCCCTGTTTGGAGGCCGTTTTGCAATTTTCCGTCTTCTTATGGTATTTATTCGCGCCCAAATGTGCGTTAATATTAGTGTCGAAATGTGGAACTTTCGACGCTCATAACTATCAAATATTTTCTTTATTTACTTTTTTGCTTCCATACAGGGCTAGATAATGATGATTTATTTTGAACGTACATCGTCAAACAATGGAATAATCCCTAGACTACGTTTGTATGGAAGAATTTTCGACTAGTGTAACCTTAACTTTACTTGTCAACTTTAGTTGTGGTACATAATGGTCAAGGTCTTAAGTAAGGTACGTCAGCCTATAACGGCCAAAGTTATGCCAGAATAGGTTACCCGAATAATATGAAACTTAAACATAACCGGTGAAATGAGAGTGTACCACGGTTAGCGTTACCAGTTACATCAGTAATTGCGCTATCATTCCGCAAATGCACGCTAGATACTTACGCATTATTTACAGTAATATGTGCAAGTAATATAATAAAACTTATTACTGGTACAGAAAAAGAATTCTAACACGGCTACAAGTATTATAAAAATTTAGAAGGTTGGCGTGCATTGCAATCGTACGCGGAAGAGAAATATGCTCCACTTTGCCATTACTTTATTCTTTATAGAGTTACTTCGTTGTAATTCTACGTAAACTATAGTTACATGTATTTTACGATGTAGTAATTAAGGATAAGAGTCGCTTGATCGTCGTAAAGATAGAAATGAGCATGCTTTGGAAAGTATAACTTTTATTACTAGATTCATTATGTCAATGGACTTAAACACAATATTGATGAAGATTGCGATAGTATTAGAAAATTTCTTAAGTAATTCTAATGAAGGCGAAAATAGCTATTAGCAAGACCTAAAAGACTACGTGAGGACAGAGTATGCATTGATACAATTAAAAACGCGTTCAAAAGTCTCAATATAAAAAACACTGAAGACTTATGGGGGATATCCGTTAGGGTTCTTGGAGATATTATTGACTCAATTGCTCCTGTCCTAACAGGCATATTCAATCAATGTTTGGACAGCGGCACGTTTCCTGACTTAATGAAACACAGTAAAGTAGTACCAATTTTCAAATCAGGCTGTAAGAGCGATCCCTCTAATTATAGACCTATATCCGTGCTACCAGCATTGAGTAAAATCTATGAAAAAATCATGCTGGACCAGATGTTGTCTCATTTCAATTCAAATGGGATCCTGCATAGTCAGCAGTTTGGTTTCACGAAAGGTAGGTCGACAACGGACGCGGGAGTAAAACTCATCAGCCACATCTTGGAATCTTGGGAGAAGTCCCAGGATGCCATTGGCATTTTCTGTGATCTGTCAAAAGCGTTCGACTGCGTCGACCACAACACACTGATCTGTAAATTACAACACTACGGAATTCGAGGACAAGCTGCTGATCTTGTGCTTTCCTATTTATCAAACAGACAGCAAAAAGTAAATGTTAATGGGGCGACGTCCTCCGGGTCTCTAGTCAAAATGGGCGTGCCCCAAGGTTCAATTCTCGGCCCTTTCCTTTTTCTTGTTTACATTAATGATCTCCCTTTTATGATGGCCAAATTATCGGATATAATTCTATTTGCTGATGATACTTCGCTAATTTTTAAAATAGATAGGAAAGATACGGATGTCTTACATGTCAATGAAAGTCTGGTTGTTCTCTCGGAATGGTTCGCAGCTAACAATCTTTTACTGAATGCGAAAAAAACAAAATGTCTAAAGTTCTCTTTACCAAATGTACCTCAACGTGACCTAAATCTAAATCTTGACGGCAAAAATCTTGAAATAATAGCGGAAACTGTATTCTTGGGGATTACTATCGATTCAAAATTGCAGTGGGGCGCGCACATTAGAACTCTTTCGGGCAGGTTAAGTTCGGCTGCCTATGCAGTAAGGAAGATAAGGCAGTTAACCGATGTAGCCACAGCTAGACTAGTATACTATGCTTATTTCCACAGTATTATGTCTTATGGCATTCTGCTGTGGGGGTCAGCAGCAGACGTTGACTCAATTTTTATCTTGCAAAAGAGGGCAATCCGCGCGATCTATAAAATGGGTCCTCGCGAGTCCCTCAGAGAAAAATTTAAAGAGATCGATATACTGACTCTACCTTCACTTTATATTTTGGAATGTATTTTGTATGTCCGCAAAAATCGAGGGCTTTTCAAAACTAGAAGTGACTTCCATAATTTAAATACACGCAGTAAGCACGAAATTGTAATACCCAAATTCAGATTAACGAAAACTAGCAAGTCTTTTCTTATAAACAGTATACGCTTTTATAACAAGTTGCCTAAGTCAGTTATAGAACTGACCGATGGAAAGTTCAAAAACTACATCAAACGTGTCCTTGTTAAAAAAGCATATTATAAAATCAAGGACTACGTTGAAGATAAAAAATTTGGCTTTGACACCCTCTGCGCATGCGGCTTCCCTGGTAACTCATAAACGGCACAAATATATGGATATCTCTAACTATTCTCAATCTCATTTTTTTTTTCTCTTTTAATTAGACTTTTTACAATATTTTTCAATCATCATTATAGCCCTTAGCTAAGAATAGTTACAGCACTGATTACAGTATTTGTGCCACATGTTAAATTTAGTGTTGTGGTTTTTTTTTTTTTTTTTACCTTTGTATAGATTCTTTTACCTATTGTGAATGTGTGAACATTGTAGGCTTTCTAGTTTTCTAGATGATTGTTAACATTTGTTAACTTTTTATTTCGTGCATTATTTTTTTTTTTTTTCAATTTCGTACGACTTATTGTCGGGCCTACGTTGTCCCCCCATATCCAAGTACTAATGCTGTAACATGGAAATATTGTAAACAAAACAATTTAAAAGAGTAACCATGGAGTTTCTTGCCGGTTCTTCTCCATAGGAAACGACTAACCCGAACCGTGCACCTTTTGTCGACGTTTTATAAGTGCCCATGTAGGCCTATGTAAAATAAAAATATTTGATTTTGATTTTGATTTTGAGTAAATAAACAAAATTGGCCAAAGGAAAACCTTAAGCCATCTGCTATAAGACTCATTCTTCTTAAGAGAAAATACGGTCACAGACATCCTACTTAAAAACCTAAGTAAAATGCACAATTCGAGGTTTGGCTCTCGCCTATTTCCTCCTTCAATATAGGACCAATTTTAAAGATATTCCGTAAACTGAAAAAGAAAGATATGTACTGTGCCCCTATGTTTTCCTTTTTGATGATACATTATCTTTAGAAGGACTAAAACCCTCAAAAAATGCGCTGTCAACAGAGCCCTAGTGTGTATTAAATGAAAATAGAAAAACACAGAAGCACAACTTATATCTATTATACACAATTTATGAAATATCTTTTAAATTTGTTTAATACTGGAAGAGGAAATAGGCGAGAGCCAAACCTCGAACCATGGAGTTTTACTAAGGAAATTAATTCGGAGCTCTCTACTCGCATTTCCTCTTAATGGTCACCGATGTATATTATTTTCTTGTATCCCATCCTATTATGTTATTGTTATATTGTTGGGCAGGGTGCATTGCTCGCAGAACGGATGGTCGATGGTGCCAAAAAATTCGGAGTCGGGACCCCGAACCGGTAGTGTTAGCGTTGACAGGCCGCCCTCCAGGTGGACCGATGACCTGTTTAAGGCTGAGGGAATCCGATGGATTCAAGTCGCATAGACCGAGCATTATAGCGACGCTTGGGGGAGGCCTATGTCCAGCACTGGACGTCTTTTAACTGAAATGATGATGAAGATTATGTTGAAGCCAGCCCATCTAGACATAGGGAAAACATGACCGATGTTTCCTTCACATCACACATCACATCATCAGCCTATTAATGTTCCCACTACTGGGACACAGGCCTCCTCTCTGTGGGAGGGAATGGGCCGTTATCGACCACGCGGGCCCAGTGCGGATTAGTGGATGTCACATGTCTTCGAATTATTGCTTCTAGGACATGCCGGTTTCCTCACGATGTTTTCCTTCACCGTTTTGAGAGCAGTGGTGATGAAATAATTTACACAAAGTAAAGCGCCTGCCTGGGCTCGGACCCACGACCTACAACTTGTAAGTCGCAGGTCGTATGTTTCCTTCGATCTATTTAAAAAGGATCTATGATTAATTGATTACATATTCCAGAAACAAACAGTTATCACATGTCGTTGTCTTGTTGTACAGCGTTTTCCTTGTAACGTATTTTCTAATTTGTTCTAGATTCTTCAGGCACGTTAATATGTCAACCTCCCGAGCTGATCATGACCGAAGCCGACGCCATCGCTGACCCTGATTCTGATGATGAACCCGAGAGAAAAGATTCCCTAGACGTCCATGAAGAGGGTAAGTCTACAGCAAGTATATATTTTCTAAGATGGGATCAACGCTATCGCATTTATTATTGATCGCAATACTGGCAAAATTGCAAAATTATTTTAGGTGCCACAGACCAAACTATTAATTTGGCTACCCCTTTTATGCCAAATCAAAGTATACGACTGTACTCCGAAGTCAACTAGCTTAATAGGCCATTTAGTTAACAGCGTATAACCCTTTTACGTTTTAACTAAACGGCGCTATTCGATTAGTAGGCCTGAATGATATTCAGCCGATACGTCTAATGCAACATTTTATAAACTGGCTAGCTGGTGCTTAGGCTTCCATACAATGGCTGATTTAGCTACTTTGCTGTGACGTATAAAGACGAAATTGTATAGAAATTGAACTCTTCATAACTCATGGAAAAGCTACAAAACAAGTCCACCATCTTAAGTTCCGCGATCAAAGATAGAGGCGCTTGCGTCGATCTTATAACTTCCCGTTGCGTTAGTTGCGTGATTTAGATCGACTGCCAACAATGTGTGGCGCTTGGCACCTTCTATCTGTTACTTCATATTTTCTACAGTGTCACCATAGCTAATAAATTGTTCTTTCCTATCCCATTAATTATTTAGGGCTTTGTTAAGGGCTTATTACACTACACGGTATTCAGGGCCCTAAACCCTCATTTAGGGTGGTGTAATAAAAAATATTGACCTTATTGACTCGGAATGTTGGAGTGTCCCGCAGCGTGTAGTGTAATAAGCCCTTTAATGGCGTCGTAAATATTATTGAACTATACGAATTGGTATCAAAAAACATTAAAAACTTACTATTTCCAAACGCTTTATTTGATTTTAAATATATATCTTACATTGTTTACCTAGACACAGAATTTTGTTATTTATATAAAAGTAAGTTGTTTATTTTGTTTGTGCACAGACGAATTATTCGAATGCTGACAAACGGAGAACTTTTCGCTATATTAACACATCCGGCTCTACCCGTCACGTACACAGACATACACAGGTTTTTTTATGTTTAAATATTTAACTGCATCTACATGTTTAGTCTGTGAACAGTCCAGTTTAATCCCCCTATGTATAGTGGATTCCAAACTTTAATGACAATGACGGGGTCAGAGGGTGATCATGTAGAATTTCACCAGCTTTTGTTGCAGGTATAATTACAAGCACGTGGAAGTACATTTCATTGTGGCTTTAACTCTGGGATACTAACACACCTAAAATTTCCCTTGGCACCGATGCCAAGAAGCCAAGTTCCTTAGATGTCGATGACCACTTACCATCACGTGGCTCGCCTGCTTTTAGCGACCCAAAGCTATAATATGCTCCCTGATGACATCGAGCATAGCCCTTGTATCATTTCTGGTGCCTTAGTTAACAGTCTTGGCCGAGTACCTTCTGAAAACTCTGAATGAAGAATGAAATCAAATTGAAATAAATAACAATCTGTGTCCGGTACTGTCTACGCATCATTATCATCATCATCAGACTTTTAATGTTCCCACTGCTGGGTCGCAGGCTTCGTCTCATAGAGGGAGTGGGCTATAATCTACCACACGGGCCCAGTGCGAATTGGTAGATGTGACGTGTCTTTGAAGCTTTTGATTCTAGGATATGACGGTTTCCTCACGATGTTTTCCTTCAACGTTTTGAGAGTGCACTGCACTGATATTTATATTTATGTATGATTCAGTTTTTGGGGTTAACGGGCACTTTAGTCATGGTAGGTACGATTTCATAATGAAATGTACTTGGTTTTATTTCTTTTTTTATTGCCGTTACTAAGGTAGTTTACATAACAAGTATTACTTTTCTGGGCTTGGTTATGACATATCTTGGAAAATTATGGTCATAAGGGACGAGCAATTTTGATCTATACTTTATTGTTGAGTTTGCGCTGTTTTTAATTTGGAGTATTATTTTGTGTGTTGGACACCACAGGATTGACAAGCATTATAGTCACGTCACTAGAGACACATGAGATTAGATAGATTACCAAAACGTTGGCAATAATGGTATCGTTTACCAAAGGTATTTGGTCCATCAATTGACTAAAATTTTGCGTAAATAAAACGCATAGAAAGGAGAGCAGTGGTGGTCCAGAGGTTACGACCACGACTTATGAGTTGTAGGTCGTGGGTTCGAACCCGAGCAGGCGCTTTACTTTTTGTAAATTATTTCATCACCACTGCTCTCAAAACGGTGAAGGAACCAAAAATTCGAAGACATGTGACATCCACCAACCCACACTGGGTCCGCGTGGTGGATAACGGCCCATTCCCTTTCACAGAGAGGAGGCCTGTTTCCCATCAGTGGGAACATTAATAGGCTGATTATGCCTTCCTGCCCTTGCAGGAAGATGATTATGATGAATGACCATTCATATGATTACCATCACACAACGAACCATTCTTGTTTTTTAAAAGTACGAGGTATCTCTTTTGGCAATGGGCATTGTACTTCGACAAGGCTTTACATAACACAGCAAACCACCCTTGATTTTTAAAAGTACGAGATATCTCTTTTGGCAATGGGCATTACATAACAGTAATGTTATGAACTAAACCAAAAATAATTATAAGGGAAAGCCAGTAAAAATCACTTCTAACATATCGTAACAAGCAGGAAACAGATTTCTCAGACGCATAACGTTAGCCAATCTCATATACATCAACGATGCAACAATATTTACGAAGTGTACAAAATTAACCCACTTGTCACTGGGTATTTTCCTAGTTGGTTCATACATAAGCCGTTTGAAAGCACTCAGTTCCTTAGTGTGGTAATTTTTTCACTTGTCCTTTAACGCTCTGGTTAAGTTTGTAACCAAGGATTGCACTACTATCTAGCGCTCTCAATATCAGAACTGTTTTCAAAATACCGCGAAATATCTCATTAAATTTTATTAGAATTTCTACATTCGGTTTTTATTGCGCTGCTGTAATTTAAACTAATTAGTCGTCTTTGGTAATGTTAGAAAAAAATCTATGCGTATCTGCTGCCGAGTGTAAAAATGATTCTTCGAAAAGTCTTGTACAGTTAATTAAAAAACGAAAAGGGATACACAACCTTTTGCGTTTGTTTTATGTTTCATTTTCTTGTGTCACTTTGAATGAGTTACTTCTCCCAACTTCAGCTACTCAATTCCTTTTAGACGTATCCCCTAGTTCTTAAACCATTTGTATCCTTGATCGTTACAAAACAATCCTCTGTAAGCCTCACTACCACGCCTACTTAGTCACCTTTATAACACAATATTTTACACTCAGCATCGTGCCCTTTGCATATTAAAACTAGATACGATATCCAGGTGGTGGAGCAATGAGCGCGCTTGTGGCTGGACTAAGGCGCGCCGGTTCCGCTCATTCCCTCTCCGCGCCTAAAAACAACGCCTCGTCCAGGTCCTTACCTCCATCACCTAGTCATACACCCAGGTATGTTAAGCACACCATTATGTCGTGTTGTTTATTTGTACCATTATGCCTATAACTGGCAAAGACACCAGCTTTAGACAGCACATTTTCAGCAATGAGACACTGTGCACCTACATTTAGTGCTGTATGGAGCACTTTGCTTTGTCTATAATAAAAGATGCCAACTTACGGTGCGATTCTTCTGTGCCCGCTACTCCACTTATTCCAATACTCAGGCTATACGATTTAGTAGGACAACAAGATGAAGTTTTAACCAGAAGTCCCCGAGTGAAAGCAGAAAAAAAGCATCAATTTTATAAACATTTAAAATGCATAAACAACAATAAATTATAAAGTCAGGATGCGGGCCAGAGCCGCATGCGGGCATGGAAAATCGCGCCGTGAGATTGGTCTAATAACGACTACCGAGGTTATTACATATGCTCTGCTTCCCACTTTAACACAGTATTACAATAACAGCTACAAAACAATATTCTTTTTAAATTGTACTTACTTTGACAATATATAATCGCGAAATAAACTATTGGAGAGTCTCGTGATAATACTATACTTTGTTTTTAGTTCGCCCATCATTATGTCCTTCAACTTTTGAAGACACACAAGGTATTTCACTGATTGTTACCTACCTATGTTTTCTCTTCATTCCTATTGTTGACCCTTGCCGTTTCCAGAATCTGTTTTCTCAAATGTTTCTTTACCATAACGTTGTCCAATTGTATAACACTTAACCATCGACTCGAAAAGCAGAAAGATTCTAAATACCGTCATGGGGGTTGTAGTTTTCTCGTTGCATTTCATATTTAATTAATTTATTTACAATCTCAAGTAAAAGCAATCATTCTTCGTAACAATTATAAGTAATCCAAGTCAAGTGCTTGCCACTTTATAAAATTATTACATTTATTTCCAAAGACGTTACTGCCTTACAACAGCTTTAATGGCACCTTGATTGTGGCCATCATGCGAACCGATATGGGGATCCTAGGCTGTCGTTTGTCTTATGTTCAATAACGATTTGATGTTCATTACATGAAATTGATGTGTCAATGTTTAGATAATGTGCGGTGATCGGAATTCAGTGAGCAATTATATGTGCATAGTTCACCAAATCCCGATCACTGGTGACGTGCCGTAATTTCCATGTTATACTTAGTTAGATTTAAATGTTCGTGTTTAACATCTTTGTGATCGTGTCCCTCACTTGTCCCATTTATTTATGAATAACTTCTCTCTAATCCCTTATTCTAAATCTCTTCCTTAATGTATGTATTGGAAAAATAAACGCTAATTGTAAGCAAATTGTTAACTGGATTCCTCCTTCTCATTCACCGTTTTCGTATCTGATGCTGTGACACATTTGTTGACACAGTTCTTAAACCTGTATTACTTACTAGGTACAGCTAATTTTGCGTTTTCACATCTAAGCCTACCTACATTTTAGTCTCACTCCTTTCACAGCTCTTGCATACAATATCGTAGTAACTAAAAGTAACACTGCTATAGCTCAGCTCCTTTGACAAAGAAAGTAGCGTCTGCCGCTGGCTATAAAACATGTCACCTAATAACACATGACTATCCTCAATCATTTCCAACTCTTCTCACACAAAGTGGTTAAAGAAAGAAAGAGCCTACACGTTTGTTGACGAGCAGCCCGTGTGACGTAAAGGAAGCAGTCGCTGGAGTCGTGCAACCCGTTCGGCGCGTGCGGCGCGACGTGGCTGGCGAGGGGAGGCGTGGCGGCCATGCTGGCGCCGGCGCTGCGCAGCGCGCTCCCGCCGGACGTGCTGCTCGCGGCCGCCAGGGACTCCGCGCCTGAGCTCGCCAGCAAGCTCACCGCGCAACAGATACATGACATGGTGAGTACTGACACTAACACTCTCGGGTTCAAAATTTCATCCAATTCAGCTGTTGAGGCGTGAATTGATTTCCAAGGAACAAAATGCATCCACATCTTAATACCATGCTTCCTAGAGTTCCTGGTGGTGAACAATTGGTGAAAAGACCTAATTGGTGAATTGGGACCATGACACCAGATAGTAGCATAGCACCATCGAGCTGGTCATGAGGTTGAAAGATATCATCAGCCACACGCAGGGCAATAAAAAATACTGCACCGCGGTCTTTCTGGACATTAGACAGGCCTTTGATAGGGTGTGGCATGTGATATCGGCCTCCTGTTTAAGTTAAAAAATACCTACCTAACTCCTTCACACTAGAACTAACTACTTAGACAAACGTTATTTAAACTTTTAATAACTTAACCATGTCACATCAGACTTGTACTTGTCTGGTGTTCCTCAGGGTAGCATTTGGAGTCCTTACTATACCTCGATCTTTACTGCTGGAATACCTATAGATGACAATACCTTCATCGCCATATAATAATATGCAGATGATACTGAAATGGACTTATCTAAAATTCTAAAATAAATGAATACCGTAGATCCAAAGTTGAGAAGCATGTACTTGCTGATTGGTAAAAAGTTTAGGTTAACCAAAGAATGCAAAATGGCATTATACAAAACCACATTGAAACCAGTTTTGACATAGACATACTCGAAAGGTTTCAGACCAAAGCTATTAAATGCTTGTTCAACATCCCTAAATACAACCTAAAAAATCTGATGCTCCAAGCTGTAAAGCAAGGATTCGCAACACGTCAACTGCCTGGACGCTGATTTAGTGCGATGTGGAAATATTTATATACAAGACTGAGGCGGAATAGTGTGCCAACTCTAATAAACCGATTCCCAACAGAACAAGCAAAAGTGGGCAATTAACAATACTTCAGTACTACAGAGACCATTAATACAGAAATAATTTTAAACAAAGATGCAGCTAAATGTCTAAGACAGAGTGTTGCAATACATTATTTTTTTTAAAGCAGACAAGTTAAAATTACGGGGTTTTTTAACCGACTTCGCAAAAAAGGAGGAGGTTATCAATTCGATTGTATTTTTTTTTTATGTGTGTTACCTCAGAACTTTTTATTGGGTGAACCGATTTTGATGATTCTTTTTTTATTCGAAAGCTGGTGTTTGTCTTGTGGTCCCATTTAATTTTCATCAAAATTTGATGAAGAACTTCGGCGATATACATCAGAACTCTTCAATAAATGACGGCAAATCACTCGGGATAGCTGAAATCGCATGTCTGTTTATTGTTTACACCATTTTATAACATAACATCACGCTTTAAAGGGGTACGCAGGTATGAACAGTTCACCTTGGTGTTCCTGTTTTCATTTCTTCGTTTTTTGACACTGACTTCCGAAATTGAAGTTATTTTTCACTTTGTAGTTTTTTTGTTTGGAAGTCGGTTGTAATTTTTTTTTATATCATATTTTTTAAACTACATATTCACTATAAAAGACACGCTTCGATCAACAATCTATCTAACACGTAATTATGACACGATATCTTGCGAAAATACTCCGTTGCACACAGAAAACAGCCCATAACTTTTGAACGGCTAAACCGATTTTCAGCAAACATAGCTAAGAACACTCTCAACAAAGTCACCTTTTAAACAAAAATATCAAAATCAGTTTAGGCGCTATGATGCCACAGACAGACACACAGATATACAGCAACACACGTCAAAGTTATAACACCCCGCTTTTTTCGTCGAGAAAATAGGAAATACGAGTAATCAGTAGAGTAGGCAGTAGGACCTAATCTTCTTTTTTACGTTCATGATATTCTCTTGGTCAAGCCTTGACCTTCAACAAACCCTGAAAACGATTGTGCATCATCTTTGTTCGCACAACAGGCTCAGTGAATGACCTACAATAACGAGTAAGCAAATAAAACTGTTAGAGTCATTGCACTGACCATAGAAAATTATTCTAAACAATATGGATGAATCAATGTCAGAAAGATTCATCAACATTATTCACTACTTAAAAAATGATTAATATTTACAAAAACACGTGACCTTAACCAAGGATGCAAATCATAATTTATGACGCTCCAGAACGATTTATTCCTAGGTCGTCTATTATAGTCTTACTGCAAATGTTCTCGAGTCTACTGGATGAACATGATCATGCAGTTTCTAGTTTTATACCTACTGCCGTCTGACCTCATTCCTATAAGAGAAGTATGAACTTGTGGATTCTATTTATACGTGTTTGAAAACTCGTCTGTTGTTGAACTGGCAAAATGAAAGGCATTGCCATTAATTTTGTGTTATCCCGCTGGTCTTGATCAGTCATTTTGAACTCCTAAAAATTTGTTTTGTTTGTACTTAACCTTTTTGTTTTTATTCACAGTTACTAGCAGTTCGAGAAGAACTGTCAGCGGAAGACGCAAGCAGCGCAGGCGACGCGAACAGCGGCGAGCTACGCGCATGCGCTCTTACCGCACTCATGCTGCACTGCTGCGCGGCCGCGCAACTCGCGCAGCAACGCGCCGACAACGCGCCCACTTGATGATATTATATTATTGTTCATTGTGATACGATGTGTTTCATTTCGATTGGTCGTAGGTACAGTTTACTCCAACATAGTTATAAAAAACTGTAGGGCTTTTTTTGCTATCGGGGGAAACCGTCAAAAGGCCTGGACTTATGGGGAAAAGATCTTCGTTGTTCGCCATTAGCTCATGGAAGGGATCCTGTGCACTCTTAAAAGACCACCCACCCCGGAACTCTGAGCAACGCCTGTTAGGGAACATCCCTGGGGAGACTGCTCCACCGTCTTTCCTGGAGTCACTTGATAGGCGCACAGAGTCCCCAATCTAATTGCCCGTGAACCCGGAGTCTCGACTAACTATAGTCTACTAAAGTTTAACAGAGAAATAAGCCTGAAGTACCTGCACGCATAGTTAGGTGGTGATGAACAGTGAATCGGTCACTGACAGGCATCAATAGGTACCCCTCCCGCGGAGCTACCGTTATCTGTAAAGTTTCATGGATAACTACCCACTCCAGACCCGCACACTCACAGTCACTCACTTATCATGATCGATTCAACCATTAGCCACCGTATATTTTGTGACTTTGTGACGTCGTCATTACAAATTACGCCAGCGGCAAACTGTCTGCGAACGGAAAATAAAGTCGTAGTTCTATCAGCGCAATCCCGCTGTGGAACGCGCCCTATAAGAAGTTACAAGCGCTTTTTTCATTCTTCCTTCAAGATCAAGCTAAGCCACTAACAACGGGAGCGTTTACAAACATATAAACTCGTATACACAAACAGTCGCAATTATTTAGGCAAAATCAGAATACCCACTATTTACGCATAACTGACCTTGACAATAAAAATCGTGCTGATACACAAACAAGCGTCAATTAAAAGTAGCAAAGCAGCTATAATAATTCTATTTTGGACATCGGATTTTACTCTAAACATGACATTACTACGCAATAGGCACGCAATAAAAACACGAACTAGTTTTTTACGACTACCGTCCGATTTAATAAACAAAGTCGAAGTAAGACGTAGTTTTTACTGAAGGATGGATTCAACTTTCCAGTTTCAGTATTGATGGTGGCACGAGTCTAATCGTAAATGTGCCGGATGTTTCAGATTGTCAATAATTCTAAAACTGGCTATTAAATGTTTCGTACTAACCAATTTCATTTGGTCTATATCGGGAGTTGAGTAAGACATGGGCAAAAACGCCAGAGACTATATAACAGATGGAAAACAACAAAAAATGATTTGGCATGGAAAACAGACTGGATTTTCCACAGTAGACAAATGTCACAAATGTACGATTTCTGACGGTTTTCGACAGCATATTATGAAACGCTCAGGAAAATTAACTCAACCAAAACGTTGTATCCAATCCCAAAGTCAATATACCCATCTAGACTTTAGTTATACACAAAAGAAAATTAATAAACGGGATCAGAAGCAACAACAAACTCAATGGCATTGGCCTTATCATCCTTATTCCAACAGTACAAGGTCCATTTTCGCGTGTAAGGACGAAGGGATCAAAGAACGCGTGTACTGCGTCGAATGCTCTACCGAACAGGGAACTGGCTTCTGTCCAGCTTTTCCTGAAATAGCACAAAGGATCGACCTCAACTTTCGTTGTGAAAAATCTTCTGCGAAATGTCAGCGGTCGACTGACGGAAAATTTTGTGCGTCACCGACCATGCGCGTGCGCCGGACCGGATCCGAACGATATCATCTAGATAAGTGGCCGATGGCCGATATATGTTATGTTGTAAACTAATTTACATCTGTGAAGTATGCTGATTATGCTACTAGTTATTAGAAACCGAATATAGAATCAAAGTAATATTATGAAGAGTTAACATTGATTATTTGATATATAATGTCCTATGATTGTTGTACATCATTTATTTACATTGCTTATATATTAAGTATGTATGTATTTATGTATCTATTATTTAGCATATGTATGTATTTTTATTTTTGTTTTAGTAAGTATTATTGTATAAATATTATGTTCATAGTTGGTATTGTCGCACCACTGACAACCCCATGTCATGTCCAGGTAATCTCTGTCCATTCCAGGTTGCCTGGAAGAGATCGCGGAATGCGATAAGGCCGACCATTGTATGTTTTTAGTATTAAGTTTCTTTTTTTCTTGTTTATTATGGTGTACAATAAAGTGTATATAAATAAAATAAATAAATAAATATTTGTAGTGGGCGGTAATTAATTGGGACAAAACTTTTTTACTAAAAATACAACCGATTTCCAAATAAAAAACACTACAAAGTGAAAAATAACTTATCGATTTCGTGTAAGTCGATGTTTCTGTTTCGTTTTCTTCGTTTTTAACACCGACTTCCGAAAAAGAAGTTATTTTTCACTTTGTAGGTAGCGTTTTTATTTGGAAATCGGTTGTATTTTTTTTGTAAAAATATTTTGTTTTTCCTTTTTTGGCTGTGGTACTTAATAGGCAAGTCCAATAGTAAGTTACCAGATATAATGCTAGAATAGATTACCCGAATATCATGAAACTAGAATATAACCGGTGTAATGAGAGTGTACTAAGGTAAATCATCATCTCATCCCATCTCTCATTGGTAATATTCATCTCTTTAAACTAAAATTTAAAAATGGAATCATCGACACGATGAAGAAGAAGAAGGTAATTGTATACATCTGCTTAAACTTTTAGAGCGTACTGGCGTGGTGTTATGTTATGAAATGGTATAAACAATAAACAGCCATGCTATTGCAGTAATCCCGAGAGATTTGCTGTCATTTATTGTACTGCTCTGTTGTATTCCTCCGAAGTTCTTCATCAGATCTTCACGAAATTTAAATAGGACCAGTTTGGGAACATACTTTTTCAAACACAATCTTTCACAATTGACGGAGAAATCGGTGAAGATACAAAGAAAAGTCGAACATAGATCCTGCTCCTTTTTGGAAAGTCGCTTAAAAATATTTACATTGGTAGAAAACGAGGTAAGAACACTATCGCTGAGTTTCATAGCCCATTCAAGAAATACTCTAGGTGCCTGATTTCTACGCCATTGAAGCTGCGGGATAAACCGGCTGGTCTGAGCGGACGATAGGTACATATTGTAAGTTACTGCAAGGTCGAGGAGTGAGTTAAACAGGACCTAAACTTAATCATGTGAGTCAGAAACTACTAAACGACTGAACCTACACTCTATCTTATAGATAACTAAATAGGTACCTACTTGACCGTCACGGCGATATCAATGAGTCGTCACTAAGACGAGTAGATTTTCTAGCAATGACTTCTGATTTCGATCGGGATAGGAAAATAGCAACAAAAATGGTCAGATCTCTTCTTTTTCTCCTACAATCCGCTGTCATGCTTTGTACGACTGAAAAATACCTGTGTCAGATACTTGTCATCGCGTGAATGATAAAGATGGCACTTTCTGCATTTTCTGGCTCACTAGACTCCTAACAAAACTACCTACACACGTAGGTAATATTCATCTCTTTATTCGCTGTCTTCATTTCTGAAGGTCGTGCCCGTCTTGGAACGATTTGACGGAGTCACTGACGAGCTGCTTCCTCGCCACTGTCTTCAGCTCTTCTCAGGGCAATTGTCACCGTCAGTCCTGTAATCGTCTTTCTGACCAGCGAGTTGATGAATGACCGCGCGGTCTCTTTCCATCCACCTTCCCCACCACAACCAGTTTCTTCAGGCTGTCCGGCTGTTTCCGAGCGATGACCAAAGTAGCTCAGGACTCGTTGGTAGCAGATTGTGGAGAGTCTGGATCCAATGTTGAGATGGTCGAGAATGGACTTATTCGTGCGCTTTACTGTCCATTGGTACCTACGCGCAAAATTCTTCTCCAACACCACATCTCAAAGGGCTCGCAATCCTTCTTCGATCTACAGTGCGAATTGCTCAGGATTCGGCGCCGTACAGCAATTCTTGGTGGTGTTAGAGATATATTTCTGTCTTGCCATAATCTCATCATCTTGCTCATGGCAGCTTTGGCCATTTGTGTAAACCTCCGAATTTCCCTATCGCATCCTCCCTGATCGCTGATTGTGTAACTCAGGTACACAAACTAATTCATGAATTCCGGTAGGAATAATACAAGATGAAGGGTTCTGTATGGTGGAACCTATACTTGCAGTAATATTTTGAATGCATGCACGCAACATCTGTTCCTGCGTCATCTTGTTTGTTATTCAAACATCCGTCATTAGCCGGTCTCGAACTGGGAATAAATCTGACTACTTTACCAAAGCTTTGTTTTGGGTGAATCAGGGGAAAGACAAAATGCAACATTTTATCTGTAGGTAAGTATCATTTCTCATCGTAAGAACTTCCTCAAACTGAATCAGTTGCTTTGATAAAATAATTAGCAGATATTTTTTGGGTATTCACTAGTTGTTCTCGAAAACTATAGCTAGGTAAATAATAGAAAATCTTTCCACTACGCTTCAGTGTTGAGGAATAAATTCCTCAATAAATAAAACTGAGATGTTTCAGAAAGTGGGTCGCGATGAGAAAGGAAAATGTAGACACGAGGCCGCCTCGTGCGAGTAGGAAATATACCTGCCAGCTAGGTAACTACATTGATCAGTTTATTATCAAAAAATCTAAATGGGTTACCTTCTTGAAGTCGTTCCAAAAACTGAAAGCATATCCGACAGAAACGGCATTGACCTCAAAAATAAATAACAATTTCATGAAACAAAGAAACAATGATCTTGTGATTCGTTTGCATTTTTTTGCATTTTTTGCTCCTGGGACTTAGAAAAGCAACATCATTGAAACCAATTTTTTCTGTATTTTTGATGCTATAATCAAGAACTCCCTGGGTATTTTCACCATCATGATAAAATCGTTTAGGTACCTATATAAGGCTGGCTGAAGATAAGGCGACGTCAGGGTACAGCCTGTACCTAGGCTTATTAGATACAAGCCTCGTGAATTCATGGTATGAAGGTCTGGTGGTCCAGAGACCTTCCTCATGATATGCCAGTGCTACTGCACGCATTCGTTTATTTCCGTATGCAACTATGTCAAGTTTATTTGAGTGAAAATAAAACACATGGTCTGTTTCAAAGTTCCTTGTTTATTTTCCAAAAATAAATAGTTTAGTGTAAATAATAATATAATCGGAGCACGGCAGTTGGGAATATAGTTTTTGGCAGCCGTTCAAGGTTAGTTCTAGCGAAAATCTACGACTCTCTTTGGCCGAAACTTCAAGGCAGTGCGTTGAACGCACGCCATAGACGTCAAGTTTTTAATTGACGCAATTATGTGCACGTATGAATAGGTACGCATCTACAATGCAATTCGATGTATTAACGTTTTGTTCGGTCTTTGAACTTGGACAAATTTTAGACCTGTCATAGTCAATCGGGCAGAAATTATGTCGATTCAAAAGGCCTGTCTCAGGTGTCTAAGGCCCTTTGATTGATGACGCGCACGTATTTTCTATGAGTATTTCAAGCTTTAATCGTTTGAATAGCATCGCATTGCGTCCATGTGAACGTAATTGCAATTTCGCTTAGTAAAAATCGGGTCTGCTTTACAATATATACATAAATCGAATTGCGTCGCGCCATCAGCAAAGGGCCTTACTGATGTGGGTACCTATCTACCAAGGTACCTACTTGCCTGCTTCCACAATATTGTTAACCTCACGGTTTTTACAACGGAAATCTTTTTACGATCCTTGAACGACGAAGCGTTACTCATTACAATTAAGTTACCTACCTATAACACTTTCTCATGGATTTCATTGATCACGATCGATGACGGAAAGTAAACCAAGGCCGTTATGAAAATTGTAGAGGAACCTGTTTAATATCTCTTCTGATCAAATCGAGATGCAAGTCAATTGATTGTGCTTTACGTTCTTTTTCGTTACAGTTACTTTAAAATTACGCAATTACAGGAAATAAACTGGATGACATTTGAAATTACTCAAAAATAAAACCGTTTTAAATCATCGCGATCAAGTTTGCGCATCGAACGTGTCCGCAATAAATTGCAACATGTAACACTTTGATGGACCGTTGTGAATTAGGCCGGAAAATCATGTACGACCGTCAGCCCAGCCTTTCACATTGAGCTGATCAACTACATGCATTCAAACGATTATTCCCACAAACAATGCAATCAGATAACGGGCTCTGTACCTAATGTATATTGACGAAGCGACGTGACAATACGCTGCACTGAAAACGAGATCGCAAGATTGTTTATCCAAGCGGAAAACAGCTTTTCCTTTGTGACAGGACAAAACCCGTGACGGGGTTTCATCCATCTCCCGTAAAATATTTTCCGCTCGCTTCCGCCAGCCAACTTGCGTCAACAACGCAGCAGACAGTGCGAGCGAGACGGGCATTTGTTGTTGTTGCGCTCTCCCTCCCGCACCACGCTTCTTTGTTTTGCCAACGATATAAAGGCAGGCAGAAAACGCTGCGCTCGAATTTTACCAGAGTGCTTCCGTGGACCCAGGCGCATAGCGTTTCGCTGCGGTGGTAGATGATTCGTGATTATTTCAGATTGTGAAAGACTTTCACAGTCGTGACCTGACAGTGACTTAACTAAGGGATTGTGCAGTGACTGTTTAATCAAGTGCAGTGATGAGGCCCCCTACGGAATACGATGGTGGAGCGAGGGTGCCCACTGAGGCGGAGGAAGGAAACCGGCCTGATGCGCGGCCCATGATGATCTGTGCGAGGCTGGCCGGACGCGCCATCATCAGAGTTGTGGGACGTTGTGAAGATGCTCAGGAGAATAGTCAACTAGGTGCGTACCTAAATAAATATTTGCTTTAAAACATCTAATCATGCAAGCAACATCATTAAAACATCAACACAAAGGTACTAAAGTATATTGCGACGAAGCAAAAATAAACAAGATAAAAATAATAAAAACAACCACTCGGTTTCTTCCTACTTGAGCTAAGTACTATAAATCTACTACACTGTATGAATAAAATATCAGTGTCATTGAGCCAACTAACACCGGTTCGCGAATCGTAATAAATTCCACAAACGCGCAACAAAAGAATAAGTCCGTCGAACTAATCCAGAAACCTAAATATTGGCGCATTTTAGCTTCTTCATTAGTTACATTATTTATGCGTAAATGTATGATCATGATAATCTTATCGATTTGCGAAGGTATGATAATGTACTTGTATCATTTAAGAAGTGGGGCGTCTATCAATAATTGCGGTCAAGCTTAGTGTGAATTAATGGATAGAGATGACCTCTATATGAGGAAAATGTTTACTAACATCGTGAATAAAGAGTGTGAGAATTAGTCAATGAATTAATGAGGTAGCTAGGTAAGGCCGTGACACATAATTGGGAGCGACCCAGCAGCTTGTGGCTTAACATTATGTTTAAAAATCCAATCTTATGTCATCACAAGCAGTTACACTAAGTTAAAATGGACGTCGTCACATCTTATTTACAAAGAAGTTCACGGACATGAGAACTACCTAGATTTACGAAATTATTATTACAAATTCTTCTTAATAGACATTCTAAAAGATGAAGGAGCTCATGATCACTTCGACTGTAATAAAATTAAATCAGCATTTGTTTACTTTGGAATCTTTTATCTATTTCACTTTCCCTCTAACAAAATTGATATGGAAATAAACAAGTCGAATATCAAACGCAATTAAAATTGATAATCGAGTACTTAAACAATAAACAATTCGCCCTTTGTTTTTAATTGTATCGTTATCGCGTCAGCAATCTTTTGAGCCATTGAAGATGCTTCCGGCTGCGGCATTGAAAAAAACAACGCATAACCGCCCATTATTTTTTAATGATCTATTATCATTATACATATTTATAACTAATACACCACATTAATTTTAATCACATTTGCCTCATAATTCGTAAAAAAACTGAAGGAATTTTTGACCGTACCATTTAGCATAACACAGTAGACGAGGCCAAACAAAATTATAAGTGCATCACATAAACAAATCATCAGTAAAGTTCAATGAAATTGTTTTGTATTGATATTCAAATTACATTAATTTGTGTAATCTACTGACTAATTTAATCGGCTGTTTATTGATAAGAGAATGACTATCAAAACAGTCTGTTAATAATGTGTCATTTATGTAGGTATAGACTCTATTCAGATTGGCTTCATCCGCATGAAAGACGAAAATTACTCCAAAGGCATGTCCACCAATCCGGATAAAAGTCTTAAGGTTACACTAGTCGAAAATTCTTCCATACAAACGTAGTCTAGGGATTATTCCACTGTTTGACGATGTATCATGATCATTATCTAGCCCTTAATGGAAGCAAAAAAGTAATAAAATAAAATATTTGAAAGTTATGAGCGTCGAAAGTTCCACATTTCGACACTAATTTTAACGCATTTTTGGGCGCGAATAAATACCATAAGAAGAAAGAAAATTGCAAAACGGCCTCCATACAGGGATAGATTAGTAATTCAACAATGCATATAATTTTATCTTGATCAGATAGATTTAGTCGTTTTTTGATATCTAGACTGCCAAAGGTCTGTTTATGAAATTTCGCGCGCTCGGTTTCGTCCTAAATCATTATCCATTTCGCTACAAAGCAAAAGTGTGTATTCGTACGTGAACTAGCTTCCTACTGCTCATCACAGCATCTATCTCTTCCGCACGTGTTGTCGGTTGATATAAAATGCATTTTAACCCCGCGCACAAAATAGTTCGTGCCGTTGACTAGTGTACCCTTAAGCCAGGACATAGTCAATCCGTGTGCCAATTTCATAAAAAGCCATTCAGCCATCATTTGATCAAAATTGCACGTCTAAACTTAGTTTATAAAGTATATAATAGAAGATAATAAAATAAGATTGTTTTTTACCCGACTGCCGAAAGATGTCATGACGAATGTGTTTATCAGTCTATGCATGTATATATGTATGTTTGTTCCTATGTGGAGTTCCAAGGACCAAGCGCCGCGCCGGCCGATTTTGACGATTCTTACGTCAATCGATTACGAAACCTTGCGAATTTCACTAGCTACATTAGAATTAGAAAATAGGCGCCGTTTTGTGGGTGTCCAATTTACTTTTTCCTTCCGAATCTCATCGTGTGGGGTATCAAAATAAAGGGTTCTGAGAGGTGATTTCAAAAATATAAAAACTTTTACGTTTAAATGTATTAAAAAAATATATAGCTATCTAAAAAGTGATAAATAAAAAAAGTTAATACAAAAGATCAAAAAACCCGACTGCAAGACGTAAACAAGAAGAAAATCGTGCTGTGCAGTCGGAGGATACATCTGGATTTGGTCAGCCGACTGTATCCTCCTACAGCACAGCATGCTTTTATTTTTATTTAGGTACGTCTTAGATTATATAATGTTACTATTATATAATCTAAGAGGTACATCTTTTTAGTTCGCTTCATAAGCAGCACCATTCAGTCTTGTGAAGTTGGGATGAGAACGTGTGTACTTGCGTAGACAATCGATATGGCACGGCAATCAATTTTATAGACATTGTTCTTACGTAGATTTCTCTTACGTTGGTTGACTCAGTACCTAAGTGTAGTAACAGTAATAATAACAATAACTAGGCAAATAGAATCATTGCTTGGATGCGAATTCAAATGTTACTGTCCCAATTGTAGAGTGCATACGGAATAATTACGGAGTGACTATTTGTACGGGTACTGGATGAATAAATTATATTTATTCGTACATATATTCATATTTTTTTTTAAATTAAGAATGAATTGCATTCTAATGGATAAAATAAAATTAAAACTAAATTAGTCGTCCGGTAAGTATTAGTTGTCAAAAAAAAATATTTTTCGATTAACGGATTACCAGATAACCTTTTAAGGCTGTTGCTAGTCGACAAACTTCGTTTTAGCAATTGCTTGTGAATATGCAAGTATCGAAGTATATTCATTTTATTTACCTGATAAAAAAAAACCTGTCTCCCAGGGTATCAAGAACCTAGCTGACAGAAAGGAGCGAGCGCAGTTTAACGCGAGCGACGATATTTTTGACAGAAAACGAGAGACAATTAAAAATGCGAGCGAAGCGAGCGCGAGCGCGACGAGCGCAGCGAGGAGCCAGAAAAAAAGCCATATAATCATAAAAAATTATTCGTCCGACTTCTGTACGAATAATAACAAATTGTTCGTCCAGTACCCGTAGGTATTAATAATTATAAATTGTTCGTACAGTACCCGTATTAATAGACTCAGCCTAATTAATTTGATAAGTTAGTTCAGTAGTAGCGATTCCAATAAAGTCAAAAACATGTTCGATTCTCCATTGTGAGAAAAAGGCGTTTGTTTACTTAATTCTACACGTGTCTCGTACCTATCAATATAAACTCATGGTATTTACTATTGTCTTTATTACAAAAATAATGTTTTTCTACTAGCAATATTTCGCGTTTGATTTCAAAACACATCAACAAGATAGATGTGGTTATGAGATTATTACTTCATAATTGCCATATAATATTACAGCATGGACATTTCAAATTCATTGATAGTCTATAACACTTTTCATCATTATGCGAATGAGTCAGTATTTCGAAAGATTTACAATATTGCCAACTGCCATAGATGATTGGTAAAGCGATAGTAAATATACCCAAGCATAAATAACCACGTCTAAGCATGTTTGTGACTGCAAAGTTAAAGGGTTATTTAAGAGTCCCTACAAATTTCACGAGCCAAAAACAGAAAACAGCTACTTTATCAGCGAAAATTTCTCAATAACTGCGTAGTAGTGTACTAACGGCGTGACGTCACACGATATTTCAAGGTATTTCATCTTCGACACTTTATGTTTACGAGTCAAAAGAAAAATACATGTTCAATATTGATTATTAATCTAGCTGACGGACAAAAAACCTATTCCATCGTTCAATGGATGTCGCAAGAGTTGTGATACTTACGGAATTTGGTTGGTTTGTTAAGCCACTGCAATTAGCCAACATTCCTGCAGTAGATCATCAGTGAACGAAACCCTTAATCACTATTTCCCTTATTATGTAACTGCTCTTTACCACCGCTTCTTTTTGTCACACTGTTACGTCCAAACTTCACGCTTATCTCTGCTCGAGGACATCATCAGAGAGCCGCAAGTCCGCAATACACTACCGACTAACGACCCATTCATCAAAACGCTTACAAAACCCAACCGTATTACGCCTAGCATAGTGTAGTGAATGGCATGCGGTATCTCGAATGAATAATTATGCGAAATATGCCTGTTTGCGCAACGCCGAGGTTCAAATGAGTGTTCTGTTGCATTCGACTTTCGTAAACGAAGATATCGTGTAAAAATTGTGAAACTGAGCGAGGCCGGCCCAGTTGGAACAGTGGCCTTTATTACACGGATTAATTTCATATGGTTAATTAATTTCTGGTGATATACAATCGCGTTTTTTGCTGCATCGTAAAACTGAGACCGTTAGTTAATAAAACCGAATTTGTTTAGTGAAACTACAATTATCGTCATCACTGTCAAACTTGACTATGCTGATGAAATCGTTACGGAATAACCCTATTGTTCATTTTTTTTTGTCATCCATCAATTTTGACGATAGATTGTAAAGCCCTATTCATAATTTTTTGGCACAACCCAACAGTTAAATAACTTTAAAATATCCGATAATCCTCGTTAACCCCAATGTTTCAGATAGAGGAAAAATACTGAAAAAAACAACTCCGTGTCTGGCTATCGTACAAAGTCGTAATACCTAATATTAGTTCGTTATTTTGGAGAAGTGAAATCTTTTGCGCAGTAAACAATCATTTGCGAACGTCCCGAACAAGAACGCGGATAACAATTCAATTTTGCGTGTCTATAATAACCTAGCTAATTAATAGCAGCGTATATTGATTTCTTAGGTTGATTTTAATAATGCTAATTTTGAAGTTCTGACACTTAATTTCAACAGTATTTTCGAATGATTCAATTAGTTACGCATTTTAAGCAGGACTCGTAATTTACATTTTAATGATTTTGCAGTGTTGATAGGAAGACTAATTGTATTCCTTTGTAGCCTAGCATAGGTACTTGTCCCCGAACCCAAAAACACATCGTCAAACAAACCATCATAATCCACATTCATATCCATATCGGCTCCCGGAAAACGTCTAAGCACAAAGAATGCGCGAACGCGGAAGAACGGCAAGCACATGCGGCACATGTAACATTTCTGCGCCATAGTCGACGTCGCCATTCGAGTGCGATCGATTTAGAACATCTCACTTGCGCGTGCGTTTGATTTACAAACACGAACGGCTTGAACTCACCAGTTGAACACAAGTTGGCCTTAGCTGGTCAATTTATGCCATATAAGTAACACCGGCTGGTAGAGAGGTCACTGCTCGTTATACACTTCCGTGTACCGACGTGATTCACTTATTGTCGATTATGACAACAAGAAGTAATGTATATCAGTAATAAAGACTCGGAAAAAATACTTTGTAACAAGAGTCTTTGTTTTTGCGAAATGATGTATTCTGCTCAGCTATTTGTATCATGTTAGCTAAGTATGGATCTCCAAGTTTAAGAGAAGTCTGATTCCGTGCAACTAATACCCAAAAAAAAAGATCCTGGCAGTTAAAGCAATCCTCCATAATTTGATTAAATTTACCGTAACCGTACTAAATCTTCAGACTTCATACTAAATGAAAAACGACATTGATATTTATGTATATTTTAATTCGATTAACTATTATGCATTCTTGTATTAAATGCCAAGGGTGTAAATTTGTATTTTTTTATTAAAGAAGGTCCTCATTGATGGCCACTTAACTGGTGAAGGTTAGCAAACGGCAACTCTCTGAAGGATGTTTCGGGGGAAGAACCTAGTTTCATACATACCCTTCTTTTTATGGTGTCCTCAAATAAGCTCCCGTCAGTTGGCTGTCTACCTACCTATCATACCTACTCTACCGACCTACCCTACCTACCCTACCTTACCTACTACCCTACCCTACCTAATCATGTAGTACATAATTTTTATGTATCATCAATAGTTTTCTCAGCGCACGCACTTTTTTATTATAGTACATTATTTATTACATTATTATATTAAATTATTGCAATTTTCATAAGAATCTCAATTTTTTTTTAAATATGTAATAGCCTATAACACTCTGGCATAATGTAGTTTTCTACTGGTGAAATAATTTCTACAATCGGTTCAGTAGATCCAGAGATTACCCCCTACAACATCACTAGAACTAACTCACAATTCACAAACTTTACCTCTTTTTAATCTACTATACTATACCATATACTATAACTTTAAAAACTACTTTAATAATTAGATATTAGATAGTTCATAGATAATTTATCTAAGAGATAGATTGATAAACCCACTGACTCCACGTTTATTTTTTTTAACAAAGTGAGATTATTAGCTCTCTTCGCAAACTGACCGTCAGCTGATTGTCAATGTCAAACCGCCTAAACGTCAGAATCTGCTGATCCCATCCATCCGATCCGATAACCAAATGTCAAACAACACGAAAACAAAGAGAAAACTATTCTAAAGAAAAAAATAGTGCATAATAATTTAATACCAGTTAATGAGTTAAGCCTTATTGTTATAAACTACTTAACCTAGAACCTCATTTACGTTTCCTTTCATACGTATCATAAATTGGAATGCGAATTTATTAATAGTTAGCTACGCGCTTCACGTGTGAACTTCGGAATATTTTATGGATTTAAAAATAACTTTCGGAACTCGCGCCGATAGTCGTGTTCCCGTTCCTAGTTAGTTGCAGCCGGTGCTAGTTAATTCAGAGCTGTGCGTTTAATTAAAAAAAATGGCTTTAGCAGTGACTCGAGTGGTACTAAAATGCGAAGACGCTCAAAAAACTCAACTACTAGGTATGATTTACAGCTATTAAACACAAGGCTAAAAGTAATTAAAACTAGAAACATATTCGCTAGTAAATGACGTAACTACTGATGATTTCTGCTCTAATAAACAGTTTGCAATGTGTCCTAAAAATGCTCAGACAATTTATGGCATACCTATTTTGTTTATCCATAATCTTCTAATTAATTTGTGTTTGATTGGACACATATTGAGCAGTTACATTAATAGAACTACTGTTGTCTTAAAGTTCTACTGGATCAAATGTCTTTTTTCCTATTGTTAAACCTCACCTCAATGTGCGAAACCAAATGGCGTGCAATTGGAGAGGCCTATGTCCAGCAGTGGATTGCTATAGGCTGATGATGATGATGACCTCAATGTGGCTGAAGAACTAAGGTTACTTACTTATTAGGAGTAATAAGAGAAAGTTAATATTATAATAGAAACAAGAATAGAGCCAAGTTCTGTGTATTATTACAATCCCAATATGTTTTAGAATAACTAAATACTGGAGTTAGTTCTTCTTAGTTTTATTAAAAGTATAGTGCGTGACACGTAAGTTAAACCAAAATGTCTTAATATTTTAATGAAATTAAATGATTTAAACCGAAATGAATCTTTTCATTATGACCTAACCGTGACAATTTGTATATTGTAAACGGTTAGGTCATAGAAAAGGGATTTATTTCGGTTTAAAACGTTTATTTTCAATAGAATGATTACACATTTTGGGTCAACTTATGTGTCGCGCACTTTACCTGGTGATCAAGCTCTGCTTGGGTGAATATAAAGAAAACAATGTGTTCTAAAAATTATACCTTGCTAGCTCGATTTATAACCCCTGAAACCCTCTGCATACTAAATTTCATGAAAATCGTTGGCGCCCTTTCTGAGATTCAGATTATATATAAACATATATACAAGTATTGCTTGTTCAAAGGTATTAGATTAGTAAGTTCTTGTGCCTGTTGGCCGTTACTGGCTAATTAGTGATACAAGTACTTTGATACTGTTCATCATCTATTCCATTATTTCATAACATCTTAGTGTTGAAATAACTACTATTTCTACACTTGTATTGTATCACTATACACTTGAGACTGAAATGAGTCACTAGAGGTTATAATTTTCTTAATTATGACTCAACTATCAGAGCTATATATTGATAATGAAACATTCTTCAAGTTTCTTGAAACAATATTTGCAATAAATTACTCACACTATCTTTGACTGATAAGAAAATAAGAACCTTCTATGCTTGGTACTTTAACACTATCTTAGTGCATGGCAGTGCTATGGCCAAGTTCTAAACATTTTTTTTTCATTGCAGATTTATCAGAATGTCAGCTGATGCAAGTACCTGATGCTGTGTACCACCTGATGCGACACACAGAGCTCAAGAGTTGTGATCTCAGTGGAAATGTTATTACTAAGATACCTCCTAAGTTTGCAGTCAAGTTTAGTTTAATTACAGGTGGGTTAATTACACTAATTAATCTTCCCTTAGTTTTTCTAAATAGTTTAATTTGTAAAAACTTGTCAAATCAATTCAGACTTTACAGAAAAACTATTTATTTTAATAATATTTTTGTCTAGAAATATAGGAATATTTCTAGACAAAAATATTATTACACATAAAATCTTTGCAAATTGTAACATTGTCTGTGTGAGAGTTGGAAAATGTGATACCTACTGAACACAACCGTATCTTCATCGAAAATTATAAAATATAAAATGTTAAGAAGAACCTTCGGCATTTTCTGTATTGACTGCATTATTTGATGAGAATTCTTTAAATGTTTTTTGTTTCAATTCCAGATTTAAACCTGTCCAACAACCAAATGGCGAAGCTCCCTGACGAGCTGTGCACCCTGGCGTGCCTGGAGCGGCTGGACATCTCGCACAACACGTTCGTGGCGCTGCCTCACATCACCTTCCAGTGCCCCAGTTTGCACACCCTGCTGGCCCATCACAATCAGATCATTGGTACTTGAACTTTTATTGTAACTGCTACTGGTTGTGTTTTATTTACTGTAAGGTAATTGTTTGACAGGCATACTTTTTTGTGTGTGTCTTTAGCAGTAGAACTCGAATCTAGGAATTATGTAGTTAATGTTAGAAGTAGTAAAAAAATAAGTCTTCAAACATTATTTCTAACTGTCATCATGATATTATTTTTCGAACTTGGCCCGTTTTTTAATACAACATTGTTTTCTACTTTACAGAAATTGATGTGGACAGATTAGCCAGATCCCGCGCCCTAGAGTACGTTGACCTCAATGAGAATCCCATTCCGCCGCGCACGTACGACGAGCTCAAGCAACTGTCGCGGCCCGCAGTGTCCGTGTCTGAGAGACAGAAAGAAGACTGGGAGGAAGACCTCATTATGTAGAAGAGTACACTGTTGTGGACTTATGCATTCAGGGCCAGGAGTTGCAGCACGGGTCAATTAGAGCAAAAGCGGAACTAACGGGTTTATAATAGACATGACAGCATCAATACATCATCAAGTCATGCATTTTTTTCAAGCTTTGCCTCTATCGTTTTTCGAAGGGATTGGTGCAATATTAAAGTCAAAGCTAACAACTGGTCCTAACTAAACTGTGATCTTCTCTGTGAAAAGAGGACAATATCAACATGATTTTTATAGTGTATGCTATTTTTTTAGTAATAATTGACAGCATTGTCGTGATTTGAAAGAGATTTTGTAAATGAGATTTAATAAATGTTTTCACATCTTTTGAAGTGCTCAAAAGTTAGCATACTTAATTAGTCTAAATGTGATTTGGTTTAAAATGTCCTTTATATTTTTATGGCTTATTTTAAAAAACGAAGCAAATTAATGAATTTTATATGTATAGCGGTATATATATATATTTTGATACATAAGATGGTCGGATAGTATTATGTTGATATATCTCATTGTATTGAATACTAGTCCATCATTAGTTAAGCTTATGGATTCCAATAGGAATGAAATTATGTTGTAAGTAATTGATAAGTACACATAAATGTCTATTCGCAATAATTATGTACTGATAGGTGTGGTTGTTATTTTCTACTAATGAATTCGCTCTACGTCATTTTTTTGCTTATAATTTTTATTTACACAATTTTATATCCAAAGATTCATTGACTGATGAAATGAAGAACAATTTTTTTTATTCTATTGAATTGAATGCAACGACCAGTAAATTTAGTCTTTGTGATGTGTTTTTATGGAATACAATCGAAATAAATAAACGCATTTAAGAAATGCAAAAAATATAAAGTTTTTTTTTAAGTTGTGCACCAAGTGCTTAATTACCAATACCTGTATGTTTGTGAAACAACTAATATCCCTGCTGACGCTGAATTTCACCATGAAAATTAAAGACTAGGGTCTCCAACACATAGCTGGGAATTCGCAACACATCGCAAATATCTGCGAGCTCGCACGTACTAAATCTATCTAAAGGTCCGTTTATATCTACAGACACTGAGCGTGCCAGACACGTGCCGTGGCAGACAAAATAATATTCTTTTATACAGTGTCTTTTATCGTATTTATATCTACCGTTACACGGCCGCGCAGACACCAACAGACACGGGCGTGCACGGCCAGTATTCGCGGAAAGAATATTGTGTCTGTCTGTAGCTAGTTAGCTACCTACCGGGCAGTGTGAACAGAGCATAGGAACCGGGCAGACGTCTTTTGTTTCCTTTACCTGTCGGAATCGCGCAGCAATAACGCAATTATGAATAAATCTTCCATAGAGAAGTGTCTGAACATTGTGAAAGCTGTTCATAAACTGATATTCGCTTATAGAGACGACAGACATTCCCCCGCTGACAACGGTGTCAGTCGATGTCTGACACGGCACGCTCAGATGTAATAAACGAAACAGTGTCTGTCGGTGTCTGCCCTGGAACGTGTCTGACACGCTCAATGTCAGTAGATATAAACGGACCTTACGCATCGCATCGCAGTTATGTGTGGGAGCCCTAAGTAGGTAACTAACCTTTTCGCAGTTTACGCTAGTGATCTCTATAATATATAAGTCTATGGTGGTCTTCATCATTTATCATCGATGGTCACTGACCTCTAATATATAGAGGTCAGTGTCGATGGTGTTCAGAGGCAGGCCATAAATTATTTAAAAATGTATTATGCCAGGTTATGTCATCTTGATTTACGCAATCATAGTATTTCGTAGTTTTAATTATATCTTTTGGCACATTAGTAAAATACATGGTAAAAAATTTATTACCAACTGCATTCAGTACCTACGATGGCAGGGGACGGAGTAGACGATGATCCAAAGCTAAAAGGTTTTTCTCGCATGTTCAATAGCCAGACAAACAGAGGAAGAGCCAATGTAAGTATTTTTTATTAATGATCTAACAACATTGAGCGCAGATGCATAGATACATACCTACATACACATAAACTCACGCCGTTTTTCACATGAGGGTAGGCAGAAACTACAGAACGCTACCTGCTACGATCCTTACATACAGATGCATAGATAATAGTGATTTAATCCTAAATCTTAATATGTCTTTCTCTGTGAGTAACTAAAGATATAAGTAATAATACCAATATTTGTCTAAACTCTTAAGGATATAAACCTTTGCGTGTGAGATAGTCATAGACTCATAGCCCACGGATTCTCACTGAAAACGGAGATGTCGCTATTAGCTCCAGCGACATAACTATAGGGTGAAGATACCCTGTTTTCAGAAATTCGAAATATACACTTTACATAGAGCTTAGCTGTGTAAAAAATCGCACAATGATTAGGTACTATAAGGCATAGCACGCACTGCGATTTTAATTCGTGCGAATAAAAATTCGCGCGAATTTTTAGCTGTATACATTTCCATAGGTCACAGAATGTGCGGCAAAAAATTGCAGTGCGTGCTATGCCTTATTTACTGGGTAGGTACATACGCACAAATTTGCAATCAGCTGCTAGGATGCTACAGTTTCACCTTCCGAAAGCCAGATTCGAAACGAGTTCCATTGCAACCGGCAACCGCATCGCATCGTGCCGTGATCGATTCAAAAAGTTAGTAAAATAAATTAAATGTGTGAGTAGTCCAATGATTCTATGTAATAAACATGTTTATTTACAGACATCAAAGGTCACATTGGGTTTGGTGGCAGTATGTATTATTTACAAGTTTTTTATTAAAGGAAATCCTAACAAAAAGAAGTAAATCAATAGGTAAGTGCTGTCTTTGCAATAGGAAGCAGTAAAATGTACTCTGTGATAGGAAGTTCAGTGGTAACAAGCAGTTTATGTTGAACTAGCTGTCCCACGCGGCTTCGCTCTCGTCAACTGGCTACCTACCTACCTACCCTACATAGGTACATGATTGTTGCGTAACTTAGGCTTAACACGCACTGCGAATTTTATTCGCGCGAATTTTTAAGTACTATTTGAGCGCGATTTTTTTTCCGTTGTTTGTGCATCTTCATACATTTCCATAGATCACAGAATGTGCGGAAAAAAATTCGCACGAATAAAAATCGCAGTGCGAACCTTAAACTGTTTACGCAGCGCACGCAACGGAAACTCTCAAAAAGGAATATTTTTGCTCGTTTTTGCAACATTTTTCATTTATGCGCCGCTCCTATTGGTCATAGCGTGATGTTATATAGCCTATATCCTTCCTCGATAAATGGACTATCTAACACAAAAATAATTTTGAAATTCCAACCAGTAGTTCCTGAGATTAGCGCGTTCAAACAAACAAAAAGCTTTATAATATTATATATACAGATTTGCATCAAATTGCATCAAAGGAGCTCGTGGCTAAATAATAACAGCCGCACGGGTCGATCATCAAGGTTAAGCAACGCTTGACGAGGTCGGTCAGTGGATGGGTCACCATTTCAACATACCGAGTTTCCTCCGTGCCTCGGAAAGCACGTTAAGCCGTTGGTCCCGGCTGTCATTTGAAGATCTTTGACAGTCGTTACAGGTAGTCAGAAGCTTGAGATCTGACACCAGTCTTGCCAAGGGGTACCGTGTTACCCAGTTACTGGGTTGTGGAGGTCAGATAGGCAGTCGCTCCATGTAAAACACTGGTACTTAGCTGAATCCGGTAAGACTGGAAGCCGACCCCAATATAGTTGGGAAAAAGGCTAGGCAGAAGATACAGATTTGCATCATTAAGGTTACACTAGTCGATAATTCTTCCATACAAACGTAGTCTAGGGATTACTCCACTGATTGACGATTTACGTTCAAAATAAAAAAATATATCAATTTGTCTCATCATTATCTATATACCATACAGGGATGGAAACAAAAAGTAAAAATGAAAAATAATTGAAAGTTATGAGCGTCGAAATTTCCATAAATCAACACTAATTTTAACGCATTTTTGGGCGGCAATAAATACCATAAGAAGAAGGGAAATTGCAAAACAGCCTCCCTATACGAATAGATTAGTAGTTCAACAATGCAAATAATTTTATTTTAAAAATATAAATTTAGTCGTTTTTTCATGATATCTAGACTCCCAAAGGTCTGTTTATAAAATTTCGCGCGCTCGTTTTCGTCCTAAATCATCATCCATTTCGCTACAAACGTGCAAAAGTGCTAATTCGTACGCGAACTAGCTTCTTAGTGTTCTGCTCATTACAGCATCTATCTCTTTCACACGAGTTGTTGGATGAGATAGCAGGCATTTTAACCCCGCGCACAAAATACACACATCAACACGGTCTAGGGATATTTCATACTCAATTAAATAACTCGAAAAGTACTGGCCGCATTGGAATCTTTTACCGATTTGTTTGTAATTTCTCTCAGACTAATTACAAATTAAAATTTTTGAAAATTCTTTTGTTTCGGTGGCATAAAAATGTCTTGATGTGTAGACGAAATTTAGAAAACAATACGAATTACGTTTAGTTACAGTTTTTTTTCATTTTTAAACGAAAGATAAAGTTAAAATTGAGGTATTGTAGCTATGCAACGCCAACATTTGACGAGGGCGGAGATGTTACGAGCTGTGGGAATGCTGGAAGCTGGGTCTGTTCAGCGTAATGTTGCTGAGGCCATAGGGACCCACCAAAATGTAATTTCAAGATTGTGGACACGCTATCGTGCCACAGGTGAAGTAGCGGAGAGGCACCGGGGGCCAAGACGCATCACTACCCCCTGACAAGACAGATTTTTGCAAATTACTGCGCGAGCTCAACCAAATGCAACGGCGACTCAATTGGTCCAAAGGCTGCGAGTGGAACACCAAGTGCTTGTGAGTGACCAAACTGTAAGAAGGCGACTGCATGAAAGCAATCTACGCTCTCGTAGACCACTCCGGGTCCCACCTTTACGGAGAGGCAATCGTGGACGAAGATTAGAATGGGTTCGGAACCACGTGGACTGGGGCCGTGAGCAATGGTCCAATGTGCTGTTCACGGATGAATCCAGGTTCGGCTTCCATCCAGATTCACGAAGGACGCGTGTTTGGCGAGCTCCTGGACGATGGAGCCGTCTTCAGAACCCTCAGGAAGTTCACCCATACCAAGGAGGAACAATTATGGTTTGGGCAGGAATTCGTCTTGGAGGACGGACGGATCTTGTTTGGGTGCGGGGCAATATGATGGCAGAACGATACGTCCAAGAAGATTACGGGCCCCAGCACAGGTAATCTTGCCCCACAGAACACAAATGGGGCAAGATTTCCTGCTCATGCACGACAATGCCCGGGCACACACGGCGAGAACGGTAGCAGCTTGGTTACATACACACAATGTTAGGGCCTTAGACTGGCCTGCTCAATCGCCAGATCTAAATCCCATTGAGCATGCGTGGGATATGCTGCAAAGAAGAGCTCTGAAGGAAGTTCCTGAAAATCTGGCTACAGAAGATCAACTTTTTGCGCACCTCAGAAGGACATGGGACAATATTCCGCAGCAAGACATTGACAACCTTGTTCTGAGCATGCCGAATCGTTGCCGATGTGTTATGAACATCATGGGCGCTTTCTCAGACTACTAACTTCAAGTTTATAAACACAATGTAAATGATTTTTTTCAGTTTTTACTCATAAATTAAAAGTTAATTCATATACGGTTTCCGTCTATGCTTCATTTTTTTTCCATAAAATCCTGAAATTTTAATCGAAGTACCTTAACCATTATTAAAAAATGGTAGAATATTAAATAACGTATCTTTTAAATATATACATGTCGTATAAATAATTAACACATTGATAGTAATTCGCTTTTTTAAAAATATCCCTAGACCGTGTTGATGTGTTTAGTTCGTGCCGTCGACAGGTCGACTAGACAACAATAATTATACATAATGAGAGACGAACGAAACGTTGCCTGACAGCCTTGACAGTTTGACGTCAATAATCTCAGTCCATAGTGCTTCCTTATGTTCCGTAGCATTATTATATGTTGTCTCCTTCACTCCTATGAATGATGCGATAAGGCTATTCTGCTGTCATCGTTATGTTGGCAATTCTGTCGAGTTCCAAGAAGTTGTTACACGACTTTGGGAATTGCACCTACTTTGCGTTATTACATAAGGATTAAAATACCATTTTGTCAGGTAATATTTCTATTTTCACATAATTCCTTGGTAGAAATACTATGATAAAACATAAATTAATTGTTGATTAGTGCAATCTTCTATTTGGAACATTATTAGTGTATAAAATTAAAACTCCGTTTACTCTACATTTATTTTTTCGTTTTAGAATGGCCGGAGACAGTTCTGTCGATGAATCCCAGCTTAAAGGCTTCGCCAAATACTTCAACAGCCAAACTAACAGGGGCAGAGCTAACGTAAGTATTCAATAAAATAAATTATAGTTTAAAATATATACCAAGCACTTTGAGGTTATGTGCGATCTTCCTTTTCATTCCTTTAGTGGTACCCGTCTACAGTGGTGCAGATGGGAATAAAGAATACTAGAAACTAAAGCCCCCTATAGTTTAGGTGGCTTAGGTATAGTTTATTCCTGTCTCATATTTTAAGAGGCTGTTCTATCCAAATATGCTAAAAGCCTCATACATTCTTAATATTATTGTTATTAATCAGCTGTTAGCTGCTGCAGCTGCAGGTCAGGCAATCATTTCCAATGTGTACTAAAGAACTGATCATAATGCCTGTCAATGATCTAATGTTCACTGTCATTAAAAATGTTTGATAAGATTTGATTGTTATGTCAGAATTCACATTATCTAGTTTAACCTTTTTGGGCCACCTCTATTTACAAACTTAAACTCCATATATAGCTAATGATAATTTTGTATTCAAAGATCATGCAGTACCCAGATTTTTTGTTTATAAATTTAAAAATGCTATGATAATTTATTTTTTATATTCCAGACGGCCAAGGCAACCTACGCATTCATGGGCGCTATGATTTTATACTTCACACTCAAACCTAAGTCGAAGAAGTAATCCAAATTTTATGCTTCTGTCATTTGTGATCATTTTAGAACTTTTATTTCATTAAGGGCAACATGTAAGTTATATAGTAAATAAAATCATGTGAACTCATTGTTGAATTTTATTGGCAATTTTTATTTGTTACCTTTGGACACAATTTATTATAGCTATTGTATTGTAAAGAAAAAACAACTCTATTTTCTTTACATTTTGACAAGTTTTTGTGTTGATTGTCTTTGAGATGAGATTGCAACACTAGATTTGTATGTTTTTTAATTATAGGGTTCGCCTTATGATTGGGAGTGCCATTTAGAATGATGGATCCTGCCTTCTCCCCTGAATAGTTTACCCCTTTTTGGCACAAATTAAATGTCAATGGCACAAGATACCAATACTGTAGTTAGATATGGTTGAAGGCTTAAATAAAAAGACAATATTGAAATAAATATGTATTTATACTATATAAAATAAATAATGCTGCACAGGATAGATCACAAAGAAAGCTTCACAGTTTCAGATCTCACAAGTTTCTTTGGTTGCTAAAGAGATCTATTTGTATTGTCAACAAAATGTCAAAAGTAAATAGATAATTTGCCTATAGTTTTTATGAGCAACATGTTAGAAGGTCCGCATTCCCATACGGTTGTAGTAATCTCTTACTTTTTATTGGTTTCTACTTACAAAACAAAGGTCCCTTCGCATTAGGGGTGTGGCACTCCTAAAACGCTCCTAAACAGCTCTTTTCTAGTATGAGGCAAAACTTATTAAACATACACAATCAACTTTTATAATCATTCTTCGAATAATTTAAACATATACATAATCATGAACAAAGCTTACATACTTTGCAGGACATATTGCATTATTTAATTTAATCATTTGTGCATTCTATAACTGTCAGTATAAAAATTTAAGACTAATCGTGAAACTCTAGCACCAAAAGCCTACAGATTAATAATAACACTAGCAAAGCAATTACTCTGTGAATCTATATTTTTAATAAATTTTTCGAGATTAAACATACAACACGGTCAACTTAACTGTGCATCTCGCTGGAGACTCCACTCAAGTCCACTACCAACGAACCGCGCGCGCGACGCACCGCGTTCCCCTTGTGCGCCAATAGCGAGTCTGCGAGAGTCGAACGTCAGTTACGTCACAGCGCCAGGTGCACAGTTAAGTTAGCCGTGTTTAAAATATACAATACAGTTTCGATTCACCAAATAAAGTAATTTTTGCATGGGCTTGAGTTTATCTTTTATTTTTTTACCTTAAGTCTAGCTAAAACTGGTCAAATAGATCTCAGTATATTGCTGAAAAATATTGTTTTCATAATACAAAACATTGTTTGTTTTGATGAGCTACTTGTAACTTCTGATCCTAGAATAGTTTAATATTATGATTACTTGATTTAAAACGTGGCAAAAATAAACACTTATGGCAGGGTGTTTGAGAAAAGATTGCCATTGCCATCTATGCAACATGCAGTGTTGTCAGATATTATTTTATACCCTGCGTTTATTGATTTTCTACCAATTTCTTAAAAATAATTGGCAACATGTTCAGATGTTTAAATGAATATATCGACTATATTATTAAAATCCAAGCAGCAATTGGTTACGATGCTATTAAACAATGCTCATTTAATATCATGTTGGCGGCCTACATAAAAATTGCAGCAAATGACTAGCTTTAAAAACGTTTGATCTGCGAAATGCCTCAATCTTACAAATCCTATCAAATTCATTCGTACCCTCGTTTTATGCCAATATCATCACAGTTCCATCCTTCAATCAGTCAATTTGGGTTATTTTGCTTCTTGCATATCACAAATTAGTACTGAAAATTTTCATTAAAATCGCCTCTGATTTAAAAAACTCTAAACTCGTTTTAGGATCACTTATATTTTAATTCCGAAGATAAATGTTCCGGCATGAAACTACTGACTGCCCAAGTTTAATCCAGTAAGACGGCAGTGCGCGAGTATTAATTTTCGGAGACAAACTCATGCGGCTGAAAGCAATATAGTGTGATAATACAAATAAGGAACATTGGTATTTGGTGTGGAATTAATTAATTTAATAACATTCCTTTCCCTCATTTCAACGCCATTCTTTGGGGCTTTATCGTTCCTTAAAAATATTATCTAAAGTCACCAAAATCAGCCCTTTTTGAAACACAGGGGTAAATGTATTATTGCTTGTATTTGCATAAACAAAAATTTCTGCGGCATCAGTATAGAATATTGATTTTGTGACAAGAATGGGTGAGCAGAAAAGACTGATTTTTGTGACTAACTTATGTGGTATACGACGAGTAAGAGATTACGAAGCGTTACGATACATTACGACAAAATGGAATGTGGCAGTACTGCCCATCGTTGTATACAATATTATTCATAAACACGTTCACACAAACACGTAAATTGTTCGATCTTCTGCGCCGGTACCTAAGCTATGGATGGAATGCTGGCATTGAAAAATCCGATTTGCTTTACGAGTAACATTAACTTATATTGCATGCACAATATAAGGAAGTCTTACTTATCTGTGAATATAGAGTTTAAAATTGTAACTATGGTTAAATATCATGATGACAATGAGTAATTTCTATGAGTATTCGAAGTGAGGACATTGCCTAAATCAATATGATGTCTGTTGCAACTGCCCGATATCTTCATCAATGTTTCCATATGGAAAATTCTAATGAAGCGTATGCCATTTAAGTTTTATATAATTATCTATGGCTCGACTAGGATGAATGCATGGTGTGAAAAGGTGCCAGTGATCTTAATTATTACAGTAAAGATATTGGCAACTGCCCATGCGATTAGGCAAGTTTAAATTATTTTTTTACAAAGACTTAGTTTAAGTCTTCGCAAACATACAATACAACATATCAAAGTAGACTCTTCAAAGGAAAGAAAAATACATTGAGTAGGTACATTTCTTTCATTTCTGGTCCTTAAGATTATCATTACTATGTTTTTGAAGATAGGGCGTTGACTATTATTAGGAAAAATAAATACCTACTTGTAACTTGACAAAGTTGAAAATACCAAAAATTTTCACTCATTTCAATATTTTTACTGTTTTTCATAAATAGTCAACTACCCACGTACCGTCTAATACAAGATCTTGGTGTTTTATATCTATATAACTGTCTTTTTGGTTCTACCAACAAGCCGGTCACATCATCCTCTGTTTCCACTAGGCTTGCCGTGCAGCGAGTAGGGCGAGGTCCTCATGTATGGTCCAGGGACCGTCGGCGCGCTCTCAGAGCCACGTGGGCGCTCTGGTCAGGGAGTACAGAGGTGGGGGGTTAACCACCGGCGCGGGCGCAGCATCTGCTTCGGAATCGGATTCTTCTGAGGAAACGCGTTCGGCAGCGCTTAGCGCTACGCGGGCGTACTCGTCTGTGTCTATGCTCTTGCAGAAGTGGATCGCGTACCTGAGGAGAAGACAAGTAGATGCCACTTTAGACGTCAGACTAAAAAGTCGGGTTGAATAACATAACGAGATTTGAATGCTTTTCTCGCGGCTTTAATAAGAGTGGAACATAAAATTGGAACAAAATATAATACTTGAAAACGAACTTACCTGAGTTTCTCCCGTAACACCGATTTGCATGAGTATCTTGGCATCTTGAGAAGGAAGAAGCAGGTGTAACTCTCTGGTAAGAAGTGGTCTGGCGGCTGGTATTTGTCTAACACCTAAAACGAAATAACACAGTTATAGACACAAGATAATTAGGACAGTCTTCATTTAGGGGACTTTAACGCCAGCGAAGGTTCGTGGGTCCGGCTCCGATTAGGGCTCCATAGCAATCCTTTCAACAAATTACAGTCCGTCTCAAGAGGAATTTGTATTTTTTAAGTGGAAATTTGTAATTTTTTCCTACTCTTCCGTTATTATTTTCCGATTAATTTCGTTGCGGGATCCAAGACAGTTAAATTCATTCTCCGGGACTTTGTCGAGCTTCATTGCCTCGGCGCTTTTCTGGTGGTCGCCACTGTTGAATCTGGCTTTCAGGATTTGCAGTGGTTTGGGAATAGTGCGGTGGGATTGTAAAAAAAAAAGATAGGAATTTGGCGATTTACCTGTAACACAAAGTCCCTTTGCCTCGGATCTTGCGGTGCCCTCGGTAGTCGCGTCCTTCCCCAAACGAATCGTAAGAACAGAGCTCGTTCGCTGCCTGATAGCTCCTCCATTACTTCCCAGAACCACTGCACTAGAGGCGCGTTCGGCTCGACTCCTAGCGAAAACAGATTAGGGGTTAATAATTGGAAATGCAGGGGGTGGTTGATAAACTTGAAGTTGGCAGAAAAAAGCAGAGCCAGCTGTAAGAAGTTCGTTTGGAAATATTTCTACGGACTACATATCACAGTTTTATTCAGATGCAATGAGTTTCATTACACTAAGGACCTTATGACAAGATACAAACTTAAATTGCGAGCTGTAAAAGCACGCAAAAAGAGCTTGTCAAAATCACGCAAAAATGCACTAATTTCGACACATCAAAGCGTTAGTTTACGCTAAGTTTAATTAGGGCCGATTTCACCAATAAAACTAATAACGATTAGTTCAACTAAACTCAGTTTATGCAAATACAGCGTTCTGATTGGTTGAGACTGCTGAGAAATTACCAATCAGAACACTGTATTTGCATAAACTGAGTTTAGTTGATCTAATCGCGATTAGTTTCGGCCCTTAGTGTCTGTATCTAAACTTTAATTTAATTTTAATTATTATTTAGAAGTTTAATTCAAATGCTGCAAATGTTAAAGTCAGAGAGCAGTGGTGGCCCAATGGTATCGGCCGGGACTTGCAAGTTGTAGGTCGTGGGTTCGAACCCAGACAGGCGCTTTGTGTAAATTATTTCATCACCACTGCTCTCAAAACGGTGAAGGAAAACATCGTGAGGAAACCGGCATGTCCTAGAACCAAAAATTCGAAGACATGTGATATCCACCAACCCGCACTGGGCCCGCGTGGTGGATTACGGCCCATTCCCTCTCGCAGAGAGGAGGCCTGTGTCCCAGCAGTGGGAACATTAATAGGCTGATGATGTGATGTGATGTGAAATGTTAAAGTTGTACGCCATGGCAATGGTCTGGCATGCGGCCCAACATTCTGCCGGATTGAAATGTTTTCTGTAATTTCCTAAATATACAAAACTAGCGATCCGCCCGGGCATCACCAGTGACAAATTATATACAAAAGCCTGCCTCGTTTCTCACCCTTTCTATTGGTGAAAACCGCATAATAATCCGTTCAGTAGTTTTTGGGTTTTTCGCGTACAGACGCGGTGGGGGACTTTATTTTATAATATGTACTAATATAAAGGAAGGAAATAAAAGGTAATCAGTTTACCTTTGTAAGTAGCAGAAGCTCTGAGCGAATGCACTGGTATGTCAGGTGAACCACAAACGAGGGTTTCAAGCTCAGCCGCGTTGAACAGGGCGAGTAAAGGGGCAGGTACCACCCGGGACATGCCGTCTCGGACTGCTCGTACTTGTTCCTCAAATTCGTGGAGTCTGAAAGGGGAAATACAAATGCGAATATGTTGCTATGTCTGTTGGTATCTGTAAATATAGTTCTCGGCAAACTTCTCGGCCACCCTGAAGTTGGCTACAATGGCTGCGCAGTAGTAAATCTCGTACAAAACAGCAACGTTTCGTGCCTTGCGCTTCGGAAAGCCAATTTCAGGGTTGCCCAGAAGTTTGGCGAGGACTATAAATCTATTTGAGGCGACGTATGCGTTGCCTCAACCACCTCTCTCTTTCACCTCTGCGGTGAAAGTCCAGTTTGACGATACGTTTTTATACTCAGTGTTTAATAAAAACTACGTTTATCAATTGATTAATAAAATGCCAGAAATTCACATCAAACTTAATACCCAACTGCATTTAAATTTATCTTTCATGGCCATTCTTTTCACTATTTCGCTTCAACTTTATCAGATGAGGCCTTAGTGCGAGTTTTTACTCACACTCAATCGTGTTAACGTAAACGTTAATTTGTATTGAAATTGGATAAGTGTCGCTAGGGGACGGTAAGGGGAAACCTCTTTTTTTGGGTTCCGTACCCAAAGGGTAAAAACGGGACCCTACTACTAAGACTCCGCGGTCCGTCTGTCTGTCTGTCCGTCTGTCAGCAGGCTGTATCTCATGAACCGTGATAGCTAGACAGTTGAAATCACAGATGATGTATTTCTGTTGCCGCTATAACAACAAATGCTAAAAACAGAATAAAATAAATATTTAAGTGCGGCTCCCATACAACAAACGTGTTTTTTTGCCGTTTTGCCGATAGTGGTACGGAACCCTTCGTGTGTGAGTCTGACTAACACTTGGCCGGATTTTTTTGGATACATTTTGACATAATAGATCGTTTAGGTTATCACGAGTGAGTACGTTAAAAAACTCTGATACACTGATATCTAAACTGCAGACGTCTAAGGAATGTGGTGAATTCGTTTTCTAACTAGTCGACAACTAACCACATTTAGTTTTTCTTTTACCCTCACTGGGCAAATATTTCAATTTATTTTATTGGTCTCATGCATTTGACTATTGTTTTAGTGAGAATGTAGATATTTAAACCGATCTACTATCCTATATTTAAAATCTTACCTGTAGTGCAGAGCCAACTGCACATATTCATCCTTATTGTCCGGTGTGACTCTTTTGTGTCTCGTGGATAGAGGGACTTCGTGACCTGCCGCTGATGGTATTGAGAATGGAAGCTCGAGGTTTTGTAGTTCCTGCCAACAACAATAAAATGTAGGCTACACGAAAAAATCTTACGGTAAATATAAAGTACACCATTATTTCCCAAGTTTCAGCAATTTCATATTCATTTACTCCCGAATGTGGAAAAATTTTTTGTTGCACAATGTGCCCTTTTGTATTTGTATATAGGCTTGTTTTTTTTTAGAATATTCTATATATATATATGTAAGCTGTGAGCTGTGTGTTGACGTGGAGACTGACATTGACATTTGAGAATGGAAAAAAACGTGTTAGTTTCTCAATCGAATAGTATTATATTACAAAGGATGTTTAATAATATCTTTAAAACACAGTTATGTTTGTGAATTTGCTTTAGTTCAAAAGTGCAAAAGATGATTTAAGTTTTTATAATAAGAATTGTAAAGCATGAACATTTAATTGTCGATTCTCTGTTTTAGGTTAGTAATTAGTTCAATAGTTGATATTTGTTATGTAAAACTTATCTATATTTAATAAATAAAACTCTGTTTTAGATGAATCACATTGTGTTATGCTTCAAGAAGAAAAATAACCCCTGATCTTATAAATCGACAATACATAGTGCATGTGAAAAAAAATGGAGAAATTGAGATTTGAATTTATTATAAAAGCCAAACCGGATGATAATAAGACAAATATTTATGCCATAACCTCCATTACGGATACACAAAACCAAACATTTGTTGTGCCTAGAGAGTACCAATCAGTGCATTTACACAAAGAAATAATAAAGCATGATATATTTGACAAAATAAAAAAATCTCTCCAGAAAAGGCATGATAAGAGACAGGTTTGGATAACATTAACCAAGGAAATGAAATCAACATATTTAGATGATGACAACTTACAATTTGATGGGTTTTTACTTGAAAAATTAGAACAAAGTCTTGATTCGTCATCAACAGAACCAACATTGTTAAAAAAAACAGAAAATAAGACGAGACTAGTCGCAGAACTTTCAGTAGAGAAGTTTTCAAGAAATACAACAAATGTTAAACAATGGTTGAATACTTTTGAAAGTGAATGTGCATGTTTACAAATAGATACAGATTTACAAAAAGTAGAAATTCTAAGATTACTATTGGAAGATACTTGTATAGATTGGTACACCTCAATGATTATCAAACATACTATAGATTCAGATTGGTCTGTATGGAAGAAAAGTTTAACTGAAACATTTGCTGATAAAGGCTGGTCACCAATCAGGTACGCTATGAATTATAAATATATACAAGGATCAATGTTAGAATATGCTCTTAAAAAAGAAAGACTGTTACTAGAAATAAACAAGTCAATAGATACACAAACCCTGATTTATTTGATTGCCACCGGTCTACCAAACTTCATAATGGATAGAATAGACAGAGAAAGCCTTAAAGAAGTAAATGACTTATTTAACTGCATACGAGGACTAGAAAGTTTAACAAGGAAAAACGAAATAAAGAAAAACTTAAGTACAGGAAATAAATACAATAAACAAGAAATAAAACAAACCGAAAAAAAATCGTGCAGGATTTGTGAGAATAGAGGAAAATTAAATAGATTTCATCCAGAGAATGTTTGCTGGTATAACTATGAGAAAAAAACAACCGATGACAAAAACCTTAATTCTAATTCAATATTAAAAGTTGAACTGAGTAACGAAGATCCAAAAAACTAAAATTCCCCTCACTAATTGAGATTACGGTGATGTTAAATAATACATTGGAAGCCAAGGGACTGTATGACCCTGGTTCACGAATAACATTAATTAATTCAAAATTAGTTCAGGTGACGAATATGAAGCCAAATTATTGTTATAACACAATAAAAACAATAAGTGGAGGGGGTAAAACAAAAGGGTTAATTACACTGGATGCGGAGTTATTGCGTAAAAAGATTAAAATAAATGCATTTATCTTTGAAAATAAAAATTTTGAGTATGATCTAATACTAGGATTAGATTCAATACATAAATTTGGGTTGACTCATGATGAGAATTTAAATATCCAAATGCAAAAAACAGACGATTTCAAAATAAGTAGTAAAAATATGTTTGAAGGAAAACATATTGAAAATACGGAAATAAATACAGAAGAAAAAGAATATGCAGTAAACTTTAATGAAGGTATAGATACAAACAAATTTAATATAGATACAGAATACTTAAATACTGATCAAAGAAAACAGATAAACATATTATTGGACAATTACACGGAAATTTTTGCAAAAAATAAATATGACACTGGAAAAGTGAAGAAGTATGAAGCCTGTATAGATTTGCAAGTTGAAAAATATTGTTATAAAAGACCATATAGATGTTCAGTCCAAGACAAGATAGAAATAGAAAATCAAATCTCACAACTTTTAAAACATGAATTGATCGAGGAATCCTACAGCCCGTTTGCGGCACCTGTCACCTTAGCTTTTAAAAGGGACGAAGGAAAAAAAAGTAGATTATGCATAGACTTTAGAGATTTAAACAAAATAATTATACCACAATCACAACCATTTCCTCTCATAGAAGACTTAATAACAAAAACAATAAATTGTAATTATTTTACAACCCTGGATATAAATTCAGCTTTTTGGTCCATCCCATTAAAAATTACAGACCGATACAAAACTGGTTTTGTAACTCAAGAAGGCCATTACCAATGGACCTGCTTACCCTTCGGCCTTAAGACATCACCAGCCATATTTCAACGGATTTTGGGAAATATCATAAGAAAAAATGGTCTGACAGGATTTGCAGTGAATTTTATTGATGATATACTGATTTTCTCTAAGACGTTTGATGAACATATCACACACTTAAAAAAATTGCTGGAGGCTATTCGAGAAGAAGGTTTCAGACTAAAAATAACAAAATGTAAGTTTGCATCTGATTCTGTTAAGTATTTAGGTCATATATTACAAAAGAATACAATTACACCTCTAAAAGACAATTTGAAATCAATAAAAGATTTTCCTGCTCCTCAAAATAGAAAACAAATACGACAATTTTTAGGAAAAATTAATTTTTATGGAAAATACATTCCGAGTGTCTCAATAGTTCTTGATCCTTTACATAAATTGCTGAGAAAAGATCAGAGATTTAATTGGACGGAATAGTGTGAGGAAGCATTCCGGAAAATTAAAGATTATCTATGTACCAAACCAATACTAGCCATTTATGATCCACAAGCACCAATATTTATTTATACAGATGCCAGTGCCATAGGAATAGGAGCAGTTTTGAAACAAATTCAGCATAATGGCGAAGAGAAACCGGTAGCATATTTTTCTAAAAAAATAAATGAATCACAAAAAAATAAAAAAGCGATATTTTTAGAATGTTTAGCCATAAAAGAGAGCATAAAGTTCTGGCAACATTGGTTGATTGGAAACTATTTTACTGTCTATACAGATCACAAACCTCTAGAGAAGTTGAATATAAGAAACAGACCAGACGATGAATTAGGCGATATGTCACATTATCTGTCACAATATAATTGTGAAATAAAATATTTCCCAGGAAAAAATAATACAGAAGCAGATTGTCTGAGTAGAAACCCAGTATTGGACATAGATGCAAATAATGAAGATAACTTAAGAACGGTAAATAATATTGATATTCATGGCATAAAAAATGATCAAGCACAAAATTTGCAAATAAAAGAACTTGAAAAGAACATTATTTTAGAAGATGGAATTTATTATAAAAAAAGAGGGAAAAATAGGAGAAAAATTATTCTAAGTGAAGATTACAGTAAAACTATAATAAAAAAGACCCATGAAAAATATTGTCATACTGGAATAAATCAAACAGAATCTAAAATAAAACCCTTTTATACTGCACCGAATCTATCAGAAAATATTAAATATATATGCAAAAACTGCGAGATATGCATAAAAAATAAAACAAGGTTAAATAGAAAATATGGTTTTATGTCGCAATTAGGCCCAGCTACTAAACCCTTTCAAATAATGTCACTAGACACGATAGGAGGATTTGGGGGTCAAAGATCAACAAAAAGATATCTACATCTACTAGTGGACCACTTCACTAGGTACGCATATATCCTATGTTCTAAGAATCAACATGCTCGAGAGTTCATCAAACTTATAGAAAAAATTCCTAAAGAAGAAACAATAGATATCTTACTCTCTGATCAATATCCAGCTTTTAATTCGATTGAATTCAAAAATTACCTTAAGAACCGCAATATTCAATTAATACTTACAGCGGTAGACGCACCGTTCTCAAATGGTTTAAATGAAAGGCTAAACCAGACTATTGTGAACAAAATAAGATGCAAAATGAATGAATCAAAAGAAAAAACAAATTGGTCAAAAATAGCAGAAGAATGTAAAAATAGATACAATGAAACAAACCATTCCGTAACAGGATTTTCTCCTAAATATTTGTTATCTGGTGAGTCTACAGACTTGTTACCACATGAATTAAAAGAAAAACAGTTATTAACTAGAAGTTTGGAAGAAGACAGGAAAATAGCACTCCAAAGATCAATAAAAACGCACGAATATAATAAAACTTTAATTGCCAAGAATAGATTACAACATGAATTTAAAAAAGGAGATAAGGTATATGTCGACTATGGAAACAAATTAAACAAAAAAAAGATGGATGAAATTAGAATTGGTCCCTTTGAAATTGAAGAGAAAATATTGGAATCAGTATTTAAAATAAATACCGGTCGTGGTACAAGATCTATTGGACTATATCATGTCACAAAGCTCATTCCTTTGCTTGTTGACTTTTAGCTTTTGTAGCTAAATTTTAATCAACTTATGTTGAAAAAATTTGCATTTGGATGGGGGGTGATGTAAGCTGTGAGCTGTGTGTTGACGTGGAGACTGACATTGACATTTGAGAATGGAAAAAAACGTGTTATTTTCTCAATCGAATAGTATTATATTACAAAGGATGTTTAATAATATCTTTAAAACACAGTTATGTTTGTGAATTTGCTTTAGTTCAAAAGTGCAAAAGATGATTTAAGTTTTTATAATAAGAATTGTAAAGCATGAACATTTAATTGTCGATTCTCTGTTTTAGGTTAGTAATTAGTTCAATAGTTGATATTTGTTATGTAAAACTTATCTATATTTAATAAATAAAACTCTGTTTTAGATGAATCACATTGTGTTATGCTTCAAGAAGAAAAATAACCCCTGATCTTATATATATACTAATATTATAAAGAGGAAAGATTTTTTGTTTGTTTGTTTGTACCGAATAGGCTCCGAAACTACTAGACCGATTTGAAAAATTCTTTCACCAATAGACAGCTACATTATTCCTGAGTGACATTGGCTATTTTTTAATCCCGAAAACGGTTTCTGTGGGGTGGCCCACGGGAGCGTAGCCGCGGGGAACAGCTTGTTGTATATATTTTAATATATTATTTACTCCAGTAGAATCAAGATTGGGACATAGTTTGGGGATTGGCAATCTTGGTAAATTTCATCCTCTAAAAATAAGTAAACATGCGAGGAAATACAAGTTATTCCATGAATCCCAGTATCACAGAGCAGTGGTGGCCCAGAGGTAACGGCCCCAACATACGTGTCGTAGTTTTTTTTTTTTTTTTTTTGCCAGACAAGCCTTGTGACATCCATCAACCCGCAATTGTCTCGCGTGGTGGATTAAGGCCCATCCCCTCTCTCACAGAGAGGAGGCCTGCATCCCAGCAGTGGGATTATTAATAGGCTGATGATGATGATAGTGATCAAGATGAAGTATGTTAGTAAGTGCGCTATTGTTTGACTGTTGTGTGAAAATGTTAAAGATTGTCTAAATGCTAATTCTTACCTTATTATTAGGCGTCATATCTCTAATACAAAGCAGTGCAGGCAGGAAATCTTTGTCCACTTCAGCTAAGTCCTGTGGCCGTAGAGGTTGTCCTGCTAGTTGACGCCATACTCCCTCGGCGAGAGAGAGGGACAGCGGCGAACCGGTGCGGATTGCGATGCCCATTAGTACACCTGCATAAAATTGCAACTGCTTTAGCATACCTGCTTTGTCGTAACATGTACATATATATTCACACTCACAACGTAATGTTCCAAATGATGAATTCAAAAAATATTGTATAAACACATACTTTATGTTCGTGGATAGGTAAAATTAAAAAAAAACCCATTACAGTGCAACATTTTCCTTCGATTTTCAAACAACTGCATCATAAAGAGAGGAGGCCTGCGTCCCAGTAGTGGGAACATTAATAGGCTGATGATGTGTGTGTGATGTGCATCATAAAATAACTTTTAAATTTTTATAGCACACTTTTACTTTTAAATTTATTGGCGCTTAAGGGCTCATTGACTTAATGTAGAAAAGTAGTGTCATTGTTTATGGAGGCGCGCGCTGCGCAGTCATGCGCAATGAGAATCTAAATTTCCCGCGATAACACTTTTTTTTGTTTCCTCTTTTGTTTTATTTCAAATTTAAGAATGAAGATAAAGCACTGTATACAATGGCATATAATTAGGTATTAAAACACTCGCGTGTTATTATTATCACAGTCGGCTTCTCAGTCGGCGCCTCATGTGGTAAACCCACGCTCGTCTTTTAATAACCCCTATTATATGACCATTGCATAAATTACTATTTTGTCTACACCCATGCTATAAATCCTCTATTAAGTTTCTGATAGTTAGCTTATTGGCTATATTAAAACATCCAGTGTCATAGTAACCTTAATATCATCCAAACGAGTGTTATAATGTTGTATTAAATTTCATTACGCAACTCCTTTGCTTCATCGATCCCCTCCTTACACATCAAAAGAGTTCTTACAACACTACAACACCCTATGGTTTCAGAATCTTTTATAGAGGATTCATATCATGGGTGTAAGTAGATAAAGTCTTGTATACAACTTTACATAATTAGATACTATTATCACAAACGCTTCGACTCGTGTGATAAATCCACGTTTGTGTTTTAATAACCCCATAATATACAACAGTTGCATAAATAACTAATAGCTAGCTACTCGATGTTAGACCGATGGACCAGAGTCTAGATTTCGACAACGGCGATGCCATGAGCTTGAGATCCATCTTAGCGAATGCCCAAATAGACCGCAGCTTGTATTTCCAGCACGGGACTGCTGGAAAATGACGATGAAGGATCAAATCGGCTCAATTGATATAAATGTTGACAGGATAATACAACTTACCAAGAAACCGGAAGCAGTTCAGATGTAGCGGCGTATTAGCAGTGGGGTTCAATAAGAACGCATCTCGCGATGCGCCCGCATCTCCACGTCCGTTGGGCGTGGCCATCAGGAGAGGAAGTGATCCGTTCTGTAGTTCTTCACACATCTCCGCTATGCTTTCACTGTAGCCACCGCCGCAGTCGTCCACACTCTCACCTAGGAATAGTAAAAATATAATATGTTTAAATAAAATTATATCAATAATGTTTTACACTGTATTTTTTACAAGTTCTTGAGCCATATAAAAACGAAAGTACCGTATGTGAGATGCAATAAAGTTTCCCAATGAGAGACTAAAAAGATTTGGTGTAAATATGTGGTTTCATATTGTATTAGAGTGATGTAATCGAAATAAAAGAGAAGTGTTCGATTCAACGATTCGTGTAATAATGCTCATAAAAGGTGTGTGCAGTTACAAATATAAGGTTGGGCGAGCTGCACACTACACCTCCCCTTTTTTTAAAAAAAATGTTGGTATTACTAAGTACATACATAATGCATTTTTTTTTACTTAAACTATGCTTACATCACTACTTTTAAAATTATTTACTTTATAACATAACATTATACAAAAAAAAAACATCTTATCTTAATTAACCAAAGTATTTTAAGTTACATACAGTTTTGTATTATTTTTATGAATTACATATTCTTTATCATCTTTTTTAATTTTTACATTTGGTGATACATCTTCAATGACTCTGTATGGTCCTAAGTAAATTTTATCTAACTTATTTCCTACTTGATTTTTGATTAAAACTAAATCTCCACTCTTATATATTAACCGATTTACATTTTTATCAAAATTATTTTTTCTTAATTCCTTACTGAATAATAAATTATTTCTAGCTTCTGCTTGTGCTCTTTGAAGTCTGTATTTTAGCTCCAAAGGGTAAGAATCTGGATTATATAACTGATCAACATATACATTTTGTGCTATATTAGATGGTAAATTACAATTTTTTCCAAATACTAACTCAAATGGAGTGTATTTTGTCTCAGAATGCATTGTAGTGTTAAAAGAAAAGCACCAGAATGGAAGCCAACTGCTCCAATCAGTTTTGTTATTGTCACACTGAATTCTAAGATAAGCTCCTAGAACTTTATGAGTATTTTCCAAACCTCCCAGAGTTTCATGATGATAAGCTGTTGAATGCAGTTTATTAATATGCAACAAATTGCAAATCTCAGTGAAAACTGATGACATAAACTCTGTTCCCTGGTCTGTTATTATCTCTCTAGGGATACCATACCTCAGAATAAAATTGTTTACAAATAACTTAGCTACAGAAACGGTATCTTTCTTTTCTAAAGGATAAGCTTCGACGTATTTTGTTAAATCACACTGTAATGTCAAAATATACTTATTGTTTAAATTATCTACATCTAAAGGACCCATTAAATCTAAACTAACTCTTTCAAAAGCAGTGGATGCCGTGGATGTGATAACCATCGGTTCCTTCGTATGCCTATTGGTATGCTTTTGAATCTGACAACTTCTACACTTCTTTACGAATTCTGATACGTCATTACTCATTCCTGGCCAATAATAGTACTTCCTAATATTATTTAACATTCTGTTTACCCCCGCGTGGCCACTCGTAGGTAACAGGTGGAAGTCATTTAAGATCACAATTTTCGTTTCTTTGTCAGTAACTCTTGTCACATCTTTGATAACAAGTAGCTTAGGAATATCATTTAATTGACTCATTTCCTTTATAAAATTGTTTACAAAACTTTCGTTGCGCTTGTTCTTAATTATTATGAGCTCGTTTAATTTGATTTGCTTGCAAAAACGTTGTAATTCTCTCGCTAACACACTTACGGTCGATAACGATCGAGAAATTACAAAAATTGCTGACTTTTCAGGCACGAATTTGCAGTTACCATTGTCACTAGTGAAATATTTTGATTTTTCTATCTGATTTAATGTATTTTTATTGCTAAGTAAAATCAATTCAACGCTGTCAATTGGTCGTTTGAGAATTTCCACTACCTTAGGTTGATCAGGCCTTGGAGTAGAGGATACCTCAGTAGTCATGTCGTTGTTGTCACAGTCAGTACGTAACCTTCGAGTCTGTGCCCTTGTCATGACCGATACTACATGCTTGTTCATATCCTTTAAGCTGTTGGATGTAATAGGTATCCGGCTCAAAGCATCTGCAGCTGCGTTTTGCCGTCCTGGGACATAGCTGATTTCAAAATCATATTCCTCGAGATATAATCTAAACTTTGTCAACCGGCTTGAAGGATCGGTCATATTAAATAAATAAATCAATGGCTTATGGTCTGTTTTTATGTAAAACTTTTTCCCATATAAATAAGGTCTAAAATGTCGAACCGCCCAAACAATAGCAAGTAATTCTAACTCAATCACAGGGTATCGTGTCTCAGCTGGTTTCAAGTTACGGCTGGCGTACGCGACTACCTTGCTATTGCTATTAGACAGCACGGCGCCTAAACCTAGTTTTGATGCGTCAGTTTGTAACGTAAAAGTATTATTATCGCTGAAGTCTGGATAGTCAAGTATAGTTGGACTAACAAGGATCTGTTTTAGCTTGTAAAATGCTCGCTCGCATTCATCACTCCATACGAACGCTACATCTTTCTTACATAACGCATTCAATGGATAGGCTATGTCGGCAAACTTTGGAATAAAACGCCTATAATAGTTAGCAAATGCAACAAATCTCTTGACTTCGTCTACATTCTGCGGGACAGGGTACTTTTGCAGGCATTCTACCTTTGATGGATCGGGAAATATACCTTCTGAAGTGATCTTATGCCCTAAATAAACGATTTCTTTACGTAAAAATTCACACTTCATCGGATTTAGTTTCAAATTCACTCTTCTCAGGCATTCAAAAATTTTTATAAGATTCTTGTTGTGCGTTTCAAGACAATTTCCTACGACAATACAATCATCTTGATATAAGAAGCATGATTTATAATTTAACCCTGACATTGCTATTGTCATGAGACGAGCAAAAGCACTAGGCGATGTCTTAAGTCCCATTGGACATCGTTTCATTTGATACTGCTTGTCTGTTGTAAATGCAGTAAACTTCCTAGACTTTTCTTCTAAAGACAGCTGATAGTAACCTTGACTGAGATCTAATTTTGAAAAATAGATGTTGTTTGATAACGAATCTAGAATCTCAGTGATGTTAGGTAAGGGAAATTTATCATCCTGTATCCTATTATTGAGTTGGCGATAGTCCACTACAAGTCTCCATTTCCTTTCTCCTGACCTATCTGTCTTTTTAGGTACTAATAGAACTGGGCTTGACCATTCTGAAATAGTCTCTTCAATGATATCGTTTTTAACCATTTCATCTATTTGTCGTTGTACCTCGCCTTTCAATGCTTTAGGCAATCGATAGGGCTTCACGTACGCTGGAGACGCATTTTCCTTTAGTTTAATTGAATGTTCTATTAAATTTGTAGTAGTGAGCGTATCTCCTGGCAAATGGAAAACATCGGCATATTTGGCACATACGTTTTCAATGCCTCTTTGTTCCTCTTTATTTAAATAAGTATGTAGTTGTAACGTAGTTAGCAAAGTTCGAACTCTATCCACAGATATACTATCGTCGTCAAACTTGCAAACATAAAAATTATCTAGGCAGCTAATAATTAAATCTGAAATATTTATCTTAACCGAACTATCAGTTGTATTTAAAATCCTAACAGGAATAAGTCCATTATGTGGCTTCGATACTACACCCGCTGTGAACACACCTTTATAAATTTCCTTTGACAAAATGACGCAATCATTATTGTGTGCCGTCGGGATGTGTTTAATTACTTCGCAACGAGGTGGAATTGTAAACAAATTCCTATTAACATGAACACTAACAGACTGATCTCGAGTTTCTAAACTCAGAGTTCCATTTTTATAATTTAATACCGCGTTATAGCGCTCAAAAAAATCCTGCCCGAGTATACCTTCTGCGGCGCAAGATAAGTGTTCAAAAATGTGAAACTTTTGTTGAAAAGTCTCATTATTAATTAAAATATCTAAATAAATGTATCCCATAGATTCTAAATTACCACTAATTCCTTTAATAACTATCTTATCCTTTTTTACTAAATTCAATAAATTCCTATGTCGCGACAACCATTCATACTTAAGCACACATAAGCTTGCTCCACTATCAATCAGTAAATTAAGATCAACATTACTATTTTGTAATTGACAATTAATAATACAAAAATTACTAAAACTTAGAATAGAATGAGTGTACGGTTTAGGTACGAAAAAATTCTAAGTTTTCATGACTATTTGCCTGATCATTGCGCAAGTTGTCTTGGACATTGGACTGTTGCGCGTTATGCTGAACACGCTGACAACGCACCGGACGTCCGCGTAAATGCTGACGCTGACCACCTGTGTGTTTACCTCGATTTACACTGTATGAAGTTCTTATACCTGTGCTATTTTCATAATTTTTATTATAATTATGATTATAAGTTTTATTGTTGTTATAAAACTGTCTATTTCCTCGGCCTCGAGAACCTCTAAAGCTTCCATGTTTATAGTTTTGGTTAGCCCTAAATTGCATAACCTGGTCTTGTGGCTGTACAGACATAGATTGCTCATCTACCGCAGCCGTAATAGCTTCAGACAACGACGCAAACTGTCGTGAGGCAATGATGGTGCTGAGCCGCTTATCGGCCAAACCATCGCTAAACCGTTTGATTGCAGTCTTCTCATTGAGCGGACGCAAAACCTCATAGGCATCACGCTTATCGTTAGCCTGTGCAATCGTGAGATTCACAAATAACTCCTCGATCTCTGTACCGAATTTTTCTATGCTCCTACGGCCTTGAGTCACCTTAAGCAATTGTGTTTGTAATGCTACAAACGATTTTTTAGGTAACAAATAAATGCGAATATCTTCTATCAAACTTTCAATATCTGCGTAAGTAGTTTTAAGACGCAATTTTGCACTAGGCGAGAGACGTGTTTTTAATACAAACTGTATCAATTGACTTTTACTGGCATCATTGATAAGCGAGCTATAAAGTAAGATACCATCAATAAGCTGATTTGTCACCTGCTCCTGGCCATTCATCATCGGCAACAGGGAAATTGCAGTTTTAATATCGAACGTTTCAGCCATTTTTGTAACACTATTTGAATGTTCTATAAAATCCTTAGAACTAGTTTGACTACTACTATCTACTAAAGTCAGTAAACCCTTTATTTTCTGATAATTTGATTGAATCTCATGGATTAATGTTTGGAAAACCTCACAAGTTTCTTTGTCTAGCTTGCGTTCTTTAATTTCTTGGTTCAACTGAGTCAAAATACAATCCAGTTTACTGTATTCTTTTTCTGCTTCTACTAGTTTCTTATAAGCTAAATCTTGTCTACGCCTATCTGGACCTAGTTTCACTAAATATTCTCTTAAATATTTTAATTTAGCGTGCAAATCTTGCAATTGTTGGGACATTCCTATTCCCCAAATCGAAATATAAAATAATACAACATGATCTAATTACAATATTATGGAATATTGTAGAATATTAAAAAAAATTGCAGTGCAAAACTTACATTGCAGTAGGTACGTATTGTACTGACAACGTATAAGTAGGTCACGACGTGTCACGTGGCGTGGATGAACGGACTCCTCAGCACTGGACTCGGACTGACTCCGTAGGTCACGACGTCTTACATGGTGTGGATGAACGGATTCCTCAGCACTGGACTCGAACTGACTCCCAGCTGCTCCACATCGGACCCGAACGATTTATCTCCCGGCGCCCTGCATATCCTCTCATCATAAGGCTTGAGCATTCTCCCGGCACCCGGCAGCAACGTTCCTTTTCTGTCTTCTTATTTAATATTTTCACCGCTTCAAACTTATTCTTGGATTCTGATTTTTTTCTTTTTTTTTTTTAATCTTCTTTTGTTTCTTTCTTCAAAATTTTCCGTCTTCATAAACTTCTATCAGTATATTTTTCAGGATTTCTTCAACTATTGACGTCTTCGCATTTTACGTAAGTTGCAAAATTTTAATTGCTGGCTAAGGGTCGCCATGTATTAGAGTGATGTAATCGAAATAAAAGAGAAGTGTTCGATTCAACGATTCGTGTAATAATGCTCATAAAAGGTGTGTGCAGTTACAAATATAAGGTTGGGCGAGCTGCACACTACAATATTTTCCTATGGGCAGTAGTTTAAACAGCTATTTTTTGCCGTGTTTTCAGGTTCAAAAGCCCGTATCAGTACATGGATGTACCAACAAACATGAGCTTCCATACGCGATGCGGCAGAGCTACTACGTCAGTGCGGGCAGACTGGCCACCATCCTCCGAACACGGTGCGCAGTTAAGCTGGGTCTGCTAGACCCGAGCCGCTACGACGGGTTCGATGCGGGATAGTTCCACCAAGGAGCCGTGTTGAGGCTCGCCACTAGTACTTACCAACAAACTTCACTTTCCACACGCGATGCGGTAGAGCTAGCGCGTCCTGCGTCAGTGCGGGTAGTCGGGCCACCATCTGACCGAACACAGATCGCATGCCGGCCGGGCCCGCGAGTCCCGAGCCTCCCCGCCGGGCTCGACGGGCTGCGACGCGGGATAGTTCCACTACGGGGCCGTGTTGACGCTCGCGGACCATTGTTGCCATTATCGCCTGGATACGGATCGTTAGAACATGTAGAGTAAAAACTAAAAAACACGCTTTAATGGTAAATTGAACTAAAAAGCTAATCCTGAAGATCTTGTTAAGGTTAATGGGACAAACTATTTAAACGCGCACGGTAGAATCAACTTTCATTACTTGTAAATTTGAACCAAGTTGAATAAACATATTTGACTTTGACTTTGGCTTTGACTTTGACTAAATTATTGCATTGTCATCGGTCCTTGATAAGTGTGCAAAGTTTCAAATCAATCTCACGTTTTGAAGGGGGTGAAAATCACGTTCAAAGATTCCGTTACATTGATACATTGATATACGATTTATACCAAGCTAATAAAAGCGTGTTAAAAACAAGTAATTTGTGTTGTGTTTCTCGAAGGACCAAAATAATAATAAGTTACGAGAGGTTCAACAAAAAGGTTCAGGAATTGTGTTGAAACATTCATAGGGACCACGTCATTTGGACGCGGCAAACTAGGGCAACAATCCTTATGATTGAAAAACTGAATGCAAAGTAATTTCATTCATACCTTTCTGAACGCAGCTTCCTTCACACTGTAGAACAGCAGAGTTCTCAACTGATCTAGAGGACCTTCGAGGATCAATAGCGGTAGATTTGGACAAACCAGATCGGAGAATTGATGCAGTAATACCTGTAAAAACATAAAATTTTTCAAAACCATCAATTTGCCTTTCTGGGCCGCGGATAAATTTGTAAGAGAGTTACCGCGGCCCTGGCACAAGCAACTGAAGGAACAGGGGTGGGTTTTAGTCAGTAAAAGTCTGACACGCCCTCCCCGCTCCGCCCAGAGCGGGCGAATTCATTGGATAATATAATAAAACAAATGACTACAAATTTTGCGAGACTGCATTTTTGAATAATAATATGTGTTCGGAATAATAAACAAAAATAGAAGCTCCATTATAAATGGTTTTTGGTATATCGGGTAAGACTGGTGCCCGACCCGAATGAGTTGCGAAAAGTTAAGGCAGATTTAATGAAAAGGATGTGACTTATGATAAAATGGAATTTAAATACCTAAGGAAGTTTTCCGAAAGGAAAATGACTTACCAATCTATTACAAATAAGCTGCGGCGCTAAGTCTCGTAACAAGTGGCACTCCAGAGGGGGTGGAGGCGGAGCGCGGGGCGCCCTGGGAGCCTCCACACACAAGGCTACCGTGTGCGCACTGCCGCAGGCTACTTTCGTAACTCGTTTGCCCTAAAAATAAACGATGAAGTAAAATTAACCAATTTACAATGCCCTCACAAAGACTTAGCATACATAGGCCCAGTTTTTTATCCGTAGTTAACTCAACTAATGCTTAATAATAGTAATGCATAAATGTTTAGCCTAATAATGGTCAAAAAGTTAACTCTACAATTTATTTGACCATTTGTTAGGCTAACAAACAATGAAGAAAAAAAGTTAATAAAATCATAAAACCCGACTGCTTCAGAAGCAGACAAAAAAGATGAAAACCAGAAGAAAGTCAGTCGAAGGACAAAATATTCACGAGCTGACTGACCAAAACCATATTTGTTTTCTCCGATTGATTTTCTTCTTGTTTACATCTTTTTAGTCCGCTTTTGAAGCAGTCGGGTTGTTTTATTTTATTACATCTTTTAAGTTAGGTATCATTATTTTTCTAATTACTTTTAAACATATAACTGGTATATATTTTTGTAATCACCTCTAAAACCCTTTATTTTGATACCCACTTGATGAATTTTTTTGGGCGCACGGTTGGCGCAGTGGTTGAGCGATTGACTGCTGCGCTGCGTGTCGCGGGTTCGATTCCCGCACGGAATAAATATTTGTATGACCTTCAGATAGTTGTTCCAGCTCTGGGTGTTGTGTATGTGAGTTTATATGTTTGTAAACGCATCCACGATACAGGAAGAAATTCCTAGTGTGGGGCAACGTTATTAAAAAAAAAAAAAAAAATATTGAATAAAACAAATTAGGTCTCACACAATATGGCGCCCAAAATCCGCCATGTTCTTTTTTTTTAAAGTCACTTAGCTAAGAACACTTGGGCGGTCGAGACCTATCTATCGATGTCTCAATTACATAAAAGCCGTCAAGTGGTTAGAAAGATATGAGGTAATAAAGAATATTACATACAAAAATACAGGATACGCGCGAAAAACATAACCCTTCGCTCGCTTCACTCTATTTAGGGCATCCTAAATAGAGTGAAGCGATACTTTACGCCTGGACAGCTTTTAACCCTTTACAAAGCGCAAGTCCGATCCTGCATGGAGTATTGCAGCCACCTTTGGGATGGCTCAGCTAAGTATCAGCTTGCCGCGCTTGACTCGGTGGAACGCAGAGCCAAGAGGCTCATTGGCGACGTTGAGCTGGCGGATGCCAAGCTACACAGCTTGGCTCATCGCCGCAAGGCTGCCTACCTGCTTGTCGGTCTTTTACAGACTGTACTTCGGTGAGTGTGCTCAAGAACTCCACGACCTCATCCCACCAGCCCCCTTCTACCATCGGACATCTAGACGCACTGCAAGTTACCATCCTTACCTTGTTGCCATTCCACCAATACGCACCAAGCGCTTCCAAACATCCTTCATAATGCGCACAGCGAATGAGTGGAACTCACTACCTGCGTCTGTGTTTCCAAACGCATTCAACCCGAATCTCTTCAAAGTTAGAGTGAACAGGCTTCTTCTGGGTAAGCTCGCTCCATCGACGACTCTGTCTCTGTCACCTTTGACCTAGACTAGAGTCAAGAGCAAACCAATCACAAATAAAAAAAAAAAAACCCTTTCCTTGCAGTCGGGTAAAAACGCATTTGACCGAAATTTTAACCATTAGTTGATTTAACTACGGATAAAAACCTGGGCCATGGATGATTTGATGACTGAGCAATATTTTTTCAAAATAGTTCGTCCAGAATAAACACAACACACACAGTCGTCCGATGTTTCTTACCTGCAAAGCCATCAGCAGCCTGGGCCTTTGAGCAGCAAGCGTGGTGCCATCTCCCAACTGTCCTTCATCGTTGTCACCCCACGTGTACACTTCGCCGTTGTCTGTACACGCTACGCAATGAAGACTCCCTGCAAGAATTGATTAGTTATTTTCATACTAAAGTCAAAGTCAAGTCAAAGTCAAATATATTTATTTCAAATAGGCCAATAAGCGGCACTTTTGAACGTCAAACAATTAAAACTAAAAATTGATTTAACCCAACCTGTGGTCCGTCAACCACTGATGGTCCGCAAGTGTTAAAATATGTTCCGGGAAGGTTTTGAAATGTCAAACATTTCAACTGAATTTACCTTGTAGCAAACTACTGTATTTACTTTTAATTTTAAAGCAAAGGTATCTATTTCTTTTCTATTTATAGACCATCTATTAAAATATATAACATAATTTTTAAAGATGGTCTATAAAATATGGCCACGGAACAATGGTCCCTGCTAGCAACAAATAAATCAAACTGTTCACTCATCAAAAAATGTTGTAGAGCCATATTCTTCAGATTAATATAAAGGATTTTTCAATTAGCGCGAGTAGATTTTGGCGGCCCGTGGCGGCCATTTTGTTTTGGTGACATCTATCAAATCTTTTGTTTATTATTCAGTTACTTATGCCAAAGTAAATTTAAGTGGCAGTGGGCAGAGCACATTGCTCGCAGAATGTATGGCCGATGGGAAAGAAAATTTCTAGAGTGCCGACCGCGAACCGGAAGACGCAGACGTTGCGTTGGAAGGCCTCCCACCAGGTGGATCAAAGAAGGTGAAGGTTGCGGGACGCACGGGACCGGTCAAAGTGGCGACGCTTGGGGAAGGTCTATGTCCAGCAGTGGACGTCTTTCGGCTGATATGATGATGATGATGACTTATGCCAAATCACCATGGCAAGTTACACGATTGAACAGCACTTTCAAATGATAAAACTTCAGCATGAGCGAGTCTTGCAGGGGTGATGTGAATTGGCCACCAAGGTCATGCGATTTGACCCCGCTAGACATTTTCTTGTGGAGTTTCTTGAAGTCGCAGGTCTATGCAAACAAACCACAATCGACCGGTGCCCTCAAATTCAGCCGAATCATGCAGAAGACTCATTGAAAATTGGACCACTCGGATCCGTGCCACTGTAAATAGCCCAGGCGGGCATTTGAACGATGTCGTATTCTACACTTAAGGGTACACTAGTCGACGGCACGAACTATTTTGTGAGCGGGGTTAAAATGCATTTTATATCAACCGACAACACGTGCGGAAGATATAGATGCTGTGATGAGCAGTAGGAAGCTAGTTCGCGTACGAATACACACTTTTGCAAATTTGTAGCGAAATGGATAACGATTTAGGACGAAACCGAGCGCGCGAAATTTTATAAACAGTCCTTTGGCAGTCTAAATATCATGAAAAAACGACCAAATCTATCTGTTCAAAATAAAATTATATGCATTGTTGAACTACTAATCTATCCCTGTATAGAGGCCGTTTTGCAATTTTCCGTCTTCTTATAGTATTTATTTGCGCCCAAAAATGCTTTAAAATTAGTGTCGAAATGTGGAACTTTCGACGCTCATAACTTTCAAATATTTTCTTTTTTTACTTTTTCGCTTCCATACAGGACTAGATAATGATGAGGCAAATTGATATCACTTTTTATTTTGAACGTACATCGTCAAACAGTGGAATAATCCCTAGACTACGTTTGTATGGAAAAAATTTCGACTAGTGTAACCTTAATGGCACAAATGGACCTTATAATAAAAAGAAAAAATTGTTTATACCTCACACACAGCTTGTTTTATTTCCTTTCAACGACTACCCGCCCTTATTGAAAACCCTTTATAAAGGTATGTAAGTGTAACTCACCTGTAGCTATAGACACAATAGTTTTTCCTTGCATGCCAGTAACTCGCATGGGCCTGCGAACATGTTCATAGCTGCCGTGACCAAGTCGATGGTAATCACCTTTGCCCCTATACAACAACAAAACATTAAATCAGTAAAATATGCTAAGTTAGAGTCAGTAGCTTTATTAGACGGCTGGTACTGCCTTAATAACGTGTGATGTGGTATACTCTTGAATAAACATAGTCAGCACTTTAATGTTTACGTCTATTCAAGTATTAGATCGTTCCAGCGGTGTCTTCGTGGAGAAATGCTCATGCATACTGCGCTACCACGGGGAGATAGCGCAGTTATGTGCGACTCCAACCCACTAAAACTCCACGGTGTCCTCCTGTGGCGCTTATGGCGGGAACACGGGTACGCGTTAGCACTCACAGCGAACCCGCCGCGGCTGTCCGTCACCGCACCCTCCTCTGGGGAGTACTCCCATCACCGTAGCACCAGAACACACTGTGCGCGCTGACCACCCCAGGGACCAAACTAGCACATGGGTGCCAGACGACCCCGTGTATGGCACCCTTGGTCCCCTTGTGACGGGTCAAGGTCAATGGCCCCGCCACCTACCATTTTTCGGCCGCAGGGGATAGCGAGAGCGGCCAACGCTATACCGACACTCCTCCTCCCCTGTGGCCTCACCGCGTCCGCCATCAGACGGTGGCGAGCCCATCCAGGCCGCGGAAGGTAGGGAGAGCGGCGCACCGCAATATCAGCACTCATCTCCCGCCGCGGCCTCCAACCCTCAGCCGCGATATCGTATGGGTTTGGGACACCCCATACGACATCGCGGCCCACCTCAGTTGCGATGTCGCCCAGGCAGTACCGCAACCTACCTGTTGGCCGCTACGTCGTCGGCTTATCGGCAAAAGCCCTGACGAGCGGCCCCTCGGTTACTGAGCCTCCCCGCCTCGACAATGCGGGAACCCATAGGGGGGTACCAGCGGTGTCTGGACGTCCCATTCAGTGTTGTCTACTTACTGGTAAATCTGGTTGTTTTATTATAAAACCCAAACCATAACTAGTGTTACTAGTGAACACCACAGCAACGTTTTGTCCGTATGGCGGTTTGGAACAGGGTGTGAATTAGCGCAACCTACATTGAAAAGGGAGGATCCTCCGACTTGTGTCTGGCCCGGGCAACTGCCCAAAGGTCGTTGTTGAATTTTCGGCGCGATATATGAACATATACATCAGTATATGTTCATATATCGCGCCGAAAATTTTACTTACTCTCTACTCTACTCTGTATGTGCCAAATAAACTAGTTTTCTTTATTTTCTTTCTTTCTTTCTTTTCTTTCATTTTTTCTTACTTGCGCGATAGGTACAGGATTTTGTGATTGTAGTTCATACGTTGCGTCATAAATATTGCTACATTTGTCTAAGAAGAAAAGTTACGGCCTCATTTATGAAGCGCAGCATATCTCAGCACAGTTTCGATGGTTGTTTAACGCTGAAAATTAATAACACTGAACGATTTCAGGACTGCACTGGATATGGGATGTTCCCGCTAGTTTAACTTTCTTACCAGGTATAAACACTTCCACATTGACATAAAGCCACAGAGAATTGTGATCCACATTCGACTTTGACAACTCGAAGTCCTTTCAAACAGTCTATCCTCATTGGTAGCTTACAGCCCTCTGAACCACCACGACCTGAAACAAAATGAAGTTATCTATTTATTTGTTTGAATACAGTTTTATACGGTGGGAGTTTATTGAGTGTCTGTTGTGCGTGTTCTAAGCCGCCACATGTCTCTTAAGAAAAAGTAAAAAAAAAAATAAAAAAACCCGTCTGCTTAAGAAGCGTTCTAAAAATACGTAAACAAGAAGAAAATCATACTGTCAGTCGGAGGATACATATTCGCCAGCTGGCTGACCAAAACCAGATGTATCCTCCGACTGCTGATTTTCTTCTTGTGACTGATTTTCTTCTTGTTTATGTCTTTTTAGTTTGCTTCTTAAGCAGTCGGGTTTTTTGATTTTAATTTATATCTTTTTGATAACATTTTTTTTTAAAACCCTTTCTTAATTTTGATACCCAACACGATGGGGTTGGATAATGGGCCAAAAGCCTGTCTGTTTCTGTTTTCCAATTTTAATGTGCCAGTGACACTCGCAAGGTTAAGACGAATCGATTGACGTAAGGATCATCAAAATCGGCCAACGCGTTTGGTCTCTAGAACGCCACATAGGAACAAACATACATACTTACAAAGGGTAAAAAGTAAGGACACACAGGGTCCCGTAGTATGTTTTTTTAATTTGGAATAGCAAAATAAGCTTAGTGGGAATGATGGGAAACCATCATCTGCCTAGTCTTTCCCAACTACGTTGGCGGCTTCCGGTATAACCGGATTTAGCTGGTGCATACCAGAGAAGCGACTGCCTATGGATATGCCATGATCAAACCTTTATTTATTTATTACATGCTGTGCCCGCGGCTTCGCTCCCGTCATCTGTCTGCCAACCCTAACATACTAATCCTCCTGCCCACCCTACTTAGCAACCAACCAATTTTTTTTCTAAATGCACAACGCCATCTATCGAATATCGAGTTCAACTATCCGAGTATCTGAATTGCGTGTGTTGTGATAATTTTACTTCTTGAACACTTTAAATTCATCTATCTTTTGATAGAGTGAACCGATTGCGATGAACTAAGTAATTCTTCAAGTTATACACAGTTATGTACACAATTTATCTACATTGGTTTCGTAAATTTCACGTGATTCGTGCACAAATAAACAGACGAAAATTCCAAAAATGCTAGAAATAAGTTCTGTTGGTTATCCTTTAACACCCTAGCTATTTTTTTAATATTTTCGTAGAACAAAAATCTACAGATTTATCATATGTATTGATGATATTGACTAGTACCTGGGCGACCGAGCTCTGCTTGGGTGAAAATAGAAAAAATAACGTTATCTCTATTTTAAAATTAAACTAAAGATCGATTTATTTCACCCGAAACCCCTGCATACTAAATTTCATGAAAATCGTTGGAGTCGTTTCCGAGATTCAGATTACATTTATACACTAGCTGTGCCCGCGGCTTCACTCCCGTCATCTGTCTGCCAACCCTACCCTACTTACCTTCCTGCCTACCCTACTTACCTACCTACCATTTTTTTTTCTAGGGTCATCATTCTTTCGCGGCGAATCTTAACACCGCCATTCAAAAAAATACTTGAAATGCACAACGCCATCTATCGAATATCGAGTTCAACTGTCCCGAGTATCTGAATTGAGTGTGTTGTGATAATTTTACTTCTTGAACACTTTAAATTCATCTAACTTTTGATAGAGTGAAACAAAAACTAAGTAGTTCTTCAAGTTACGCACATTTTTTATGTATAAAAGTTATCTACATTGGTTTCGTAAATTTCACGTGATTCGTGCACAAATAAACAGACGAAAATTCCAAAAATGCTAGAAATAGGTTCTGTTGGTTATCCTTTAACACCCTAGCTATTTTTTTAATATTTTCGATGAACAAAAATCTACAGATTTATCATATGTATTGATGATATTGACTAACGACCTTTTTTCTATTTTAAAATTAGATTATTATAAATAAATAATCTAAATAGAAAAAATAATCTAATTCAATTAGATTATTTATCTCTAAAGATCGATTTATTTCCCCCGAAAACCCCTGCATACTAAATTTCATGAAAATCGTTGGAGCCGTTGCCGAGATTCAGATTATATTTATACATAATAATATATACAAGAATTGCTCGTTTAAAGGTAGATTAGATAAGCACACAAACGTACAGAGGCGGAGTTAATGCCTAAACCTTTACTCGAAAAAGGCACCGACAGGGTGTATTTTAATGTTTACATGTGAATATAGTAAATAATATAATAGCATTTATGTTACCTAGTTTCCCATAGTCACCGTCTCCCCATGACCAAACATTGTCGTCGTCAGTGATGCACAGAGTCTGCGCATCGCCCGACCCGCAAGCGACGTCTATTACACGATATGACGATAATGCATCCACCTAAAACACATGAACTCATTTTAAATTTGAGAGAATACCTAAATGAAAATCAGTAAGCAAAAAGGATATACATAAGTTTTTTATTTACTAAGGCCCCATTTTTAAATAGTTTGATAACTTTTAACTGAGGAATAAAAATGCCGGTTTGACAGATTTTGTATAGAAAATATTTCAAACGTCCATTTTATTCCACAATTAAAAGTTATCAGACTATTGAAAAATCGGCTCTTTAAAAGCTTATTTTCAATTATAAATCTCAAAGAATTTATTTCAATAAGACCAATCAGGCAATTCTGAATTGTTAAGAAGTCGGTCAGCTTGTCACAAATTTGAAGCTTGCCCATACTAAAAATGTATACTACATTTGAAAAAACATTAGAAATTTTTACAACCCCTTTTTACAGTCCGTATAAACGATTTTAAGTTCTATCCCGTTAATATAAGGATGGCATAAAAATCATAAACCAAAATTATCTATTTAATACAGCTGCTATTTGTCATATCGCCAACGCAATAGAAGTCAAAATCGGTTGAACGGTAACATGGTATTATTTAAATGTTATCTCAAATAGTGTATTGGTACTGATCAGAAGACATAAACAAGTTTTATCCTTACCATTTTAGGTACAAGCTGGTCTTCAGAGTCACCATGTCCCAATCGTCCATACCTGCCTTTGCCCCACGTGTATATGCGACCTCGAGCGGTCAAACACGCAGAGTGTGCGCCGCCACAAGCGATTGCTACCACTTCCATTCCAGATAAAGACGTTATTAGCTTTGGTCGGTCGTAGCTCCTGCGGGAATGTTGATGTAGAAAAATTAATACTATTTAGTTCATCAGTGAGATTATCAAATAATATTGGACACGTATTTTTTACATTACCAAATCAATAAAAAATTACAAAGTTAAAGCGCATCAAAGTTCAGGGGGCTGACCATAAGCTCTTAGATCAAGGTTATTTTTAGTGTCTGAAAGGGACAGATGTATATGACTTGTGTCCTTTACGCACACTCAATATAACCTTACTCTAAGAGCTTATGGTCACCCCCCAGGAGTGGGGGCTTGGGACGTCACTAATGCAGTATAAAGTGTACTAGCGGCATGACGTTTCAAGATATTATATCGTCGTCACTTTTATGTATAATGTAAACATGTCTTTATTAATCCGGACACAAAACTAATTTTCAGTAAACTATCCTATTATGTGCGTTACATCAAAATGCTAGAGCGAATAAACACCACGACATCAGTGATAGCGAGCCTGACGGCGTCATTTTTTTTCTCTTTTGTCTCGCGCTTGACCACTATCTCACCTGATGATAATCGATGATGTGGTCGACGGTGAAGCACGCTTGCTTAGAAAAAATCTATTGTCGCTGTCGGGAAACACAGACACCGGCAGGGAATGCCACTCCTAAGCAGTACGCATAATTAAAGTGTTCCCAAAACCGTTTAGTGCGTATGGATGGAATGTCCACCATGCACCAATGGCGCATCGCCGTACGTCTGGTAGTCCGATAATGAAACGGGCTAGGTGGAATTAGATCATGCAATTCCATCACACACTCCCCGAAATGTAACCGATAAAAAACCGACAAGCTGGCAACTCGGCGACGATGTTCATGGCTCTGGAGCTTTGTCTTGACCAGTGCCTCATTGCCGATGAGCCTCTCGGCCCGCTTTCACGTGTAACAAATGAGCGTACTTGGTGAAAGTTCACCAACAGGTCATTCGAAGCCAAGCTAGGGCTTCCTTCACTGTGATGCCGATGCGAACATATTTTGTTTCACCCAATGATATTCTAATAAACACATATGTTACGGGCGCGCGCATTGTGAAGACTCGAATACGTCCTAATTGGGATGTATAGTCTTTAGTCTATGTCACGCTTTGTTGAACCAAAAACAAAATTAAAAAATACCATCGTGTGTATTTAGAAAGTGTACCAATTATGATACCAAAGTAAATAAAACAGAAGGGATCTCATAACATTATGTAAGTACGCAATACACCTCAATTTACTCATTTTTTAAATTTTTTCTAATTTTCTGATATTTGGAGGTTAGAAAAAGAAAAAAACATTGGTCAGAATAATGTTTGTTTACATTCACACGCAAGTGACAAACACTAGCTGTCTCTTTTTTTCTTGTTGGTTTTATCAAGCCATCTCTTTCGACTTGTAGTGAAATGTCAGATGAATGAAAAGTGTGTATGTGTACTGCCGCTGCTGCGCGGAACACTTTTTCGGTTGTTTTGTGAGTGTATAACGTATCTGTTTACTAGAATATCATTGGTCTCACCCAAATCATTTCGCTGATGCTATGCCTGATGCTGCAGATATTGATACCATTTACTGAAGATCACATAGCAATATTTTAGTACACAAACCATTTCGGTAGACTTTGTTTTGTTAATAATGAATACTCACACTCTATTCCCATGTCCAAGTTTACCGTCTTCTCCTTCACCCCAGCTGTAAACATCGCCATCAGCAGAAAGCGCTAAGCAGTGCTTGCCCCCCGAATTACAAGCAACCTGGCAACACAACATTTTATTATCATTCATCATATCATCACCATATCAGCCGAAAGACGTCCACTGCTGGACATAGGCCTCCCCCAAGCGTCGCCACATTGACCGGTTCCGTGCGTCCCGCAACCAGCGGATCCCCGCAACCTTCACTAGGTCATCGGTCCACCTGGTGGACGGCCTTAAAACGCAACGTCTTCCGGTTCGCGGTCGCCACTCCAGAACCTTTCTGCCCCATCGGCCATCCGTTCTGCTAGCAATGTGCCCTGCCCACTGCCACTTAAGTTTGGCAATTCTTCGGGCTATGTCGGTAACCCAACCAGGCTCTTACGGATCTCTACATTTCTGATTCGATCACGCAAGGAAACGCCGAGCATATAAAGCCCTCTCCATTGCCCTTTGAGTGACTGTAAGCTTTCTGATGAGGCCAATTGTAAGCGATTACGTGTCAGAGCCATATGTCATCACTGGCAACACACACTGCTCATAGACTTTTGTCTTGAGACCGCGCAACTTCAACTTTATTATCATTCGTAAATTTATTATTTACTAGCTTTTTCTCGCGGGTTCGCTCCCGTGGCCCACTTCGCACGACCCGTTATTTATTCAGGATAAACAGTAGCCTATGACACTTAGCGATAGTGTAGCTCCTTAACAACGAAAGTATTTTTTTATCGGATGAGTAGTTTCGGAGATTACCTCTTACATACAAACTTTACCTCTTAAAATATTATATAGTATTGATAAGGATCTCCCTGGTTGCCGACTGCATGTTATGATTCTGAGCAGTAAATCAGCTATAATTATTATTTTGTGTTATTATTCTGATCACACAGAGAGGAGGCCTGTGTCCCAGCAGTGGGAACATTAACCCATTTACAACGACCGATCGTTATAACGATCAAAAAAAAACTATGGGAAATACCCTCAATTTAAAAATAATAACGAGCGGATAACTTTTGATTTTTGTTTACCAATCGCCGCAGTGATCGTTTGACAGTGTTTCGGTGCATAGATAATTATCTTAAGATCATAATTTTGAAGTGACTTTGTATTTTAATTCGTATAAGCGTAATTAACTTTCACTTAGTCTTCAAAATGGTAAGTGTTTACACATTAGCTTGTGATTGAAACTTATTACAAGCACGTTTCTTATAAATTTATACCTTGTCTAACAAAACTGTAAAATAAAATTTGATCATGTCATATATTTTATAAAAAATAAATAACATTATATTTGATGATCGTTTTAACGATCGGTAGTAATTTGGGGATGTATTTTGAATTTCAGACCCAGGAATACCAACAAACCATTGACTCTCAATGAAATCATTGAATAATTGGAACAATTAGATGATGATGTCCCATTTCCAAAAAATATAATCATTTTACCAACAGTTAACACAAATGCTGATATCACAGATGAAGATTCTGGTGATGAGGAATTTGTAACTCTGATCAATCTTTCAGGTTTGCTATAGATCTCATATAAATCTTTACGTTATTTTCTCATGTCAGTTGTTATATAAACTGACATGAGAAAATAACGTAAAGATTTATTTATTCTATCTAGGTTCTCAGCAGAGAGTTCCTGCTGAGATAGAAAACTGTGCCGACAGTGACGAGGATAGTCTACCCTTGACTTCTTTAGCAAAAAGTAGGCGAACCACCGAAGAACCTCTTATTGTGGAAGGTCGTCAACCTGAGCCATCTACAACTAATTCAGCTCCAGTTATTAGCAGCTCGTCAGCCGTTCCTTTTATTGATCCAACCTTACTAAAAAATCAAAATTGTACTTGGAGAAATCGCCACAATCCTCACGACCGACAGAGAGAGAAGTCATTCAAGTAGTCTAGCCAACCAGAGCACATTTTAGTTTGCAAGTGGAATGATAATAGTGTGGTGTCAGTAGCATCAAATTCAGGAAACATCGAACCCTTACATAAAGCTAACCGATTCTCGCAGCAGCAGAAATATTTACACATCTATCAGCCTGCAATTATAAAAAGCTACAATGAAAACATGGGGGGAGTCGATAGGTCCGACCAAAATATTGGTCTTTATTGTACATCTATCCGTGGCAAGAAATGATAATAATTATAATTGTGATGTGTGGCAAATTTACAAAAATTATGGAAGAGAGTACGATCATCTCACATGCCGGAGAACTATCGCCAGAGGTATCTTGGAATCATATAAAAAATTAGAAACGCGGTCCTTGTTTTACTCCTAGAACTTACAGGGAAAGTTCACGCTACGATAGAGTTGATCATCTAGTAGAATACAATGTTTCTCAGCTTCGATGTCCGCTTTGTAAAAAAATACAAACTTCACTTGTCAAAAATTTTAAATCTATTTGCACCGTATAACATGTTTTGTGACTTACCATAATCCTACATAGACTTTTATGTTAATTCACGTTGTTCATTTAGATAATAATGCTTTTTCATAGTAATAACTGTGTTTCTTTCATTTGAAATAGGATACAATAGATAAAGCGGTAATTGTATGAGCGTTAGCCTACCTGCCTATTACTACTGATCGTTAAAACGATCCGCATTTTCCGAGCTTTCCTGAAAACTAAGTTTTTTTTTGGTATTTTTCCATGTTTACTATATGCATCAAGGTAACAATACTAAAAAATTACTGTGATACGAGATAAAAAAAAGTTTCAGTAACAACTGGGTTAATAGGCTGATGATGATTTTGATAAGCAGAGATGATTTATAGATGGTCGTTTTAGAAAACAGGAGCTCGCTTTTGGATATTATTATTACCTTTGTAATAAATACGTGTTGTATTGAAGCCAGTAGTGTTGGTTGTGAGACGGAATCGATGCCGCCTATGCCCAGTCTGCCGCCAGCACCGTAACCTGTTTAAATACAAATGTTTTATTAACAATTTTTATTGAATAGTAACTGGGGGCACCGCATCAGCTGTTACTACATTTTGTCAACTTATGCAAATAAATGTACGGGGCAATTAACATTTATACACGACTAGCTGTTGCCCGCGGCTTCGCTCCCGAGGACCACCCCACAGGACCAACGGGGTCCTGTGGGGTGGTCCGGTTCGGGATTAAAAAATAGCCTATGCCACTCAGGATTAATGTAGCTTTCTATTGGTGAAAGAATTGTTTAAATCGGTCCTGTAGTTTCGGAGCCTATTCGGTACAAATAAACAGACAAAAAAATCTTTCCTCTTTATAATATTAGTACAGATTTCAGGGGTAGTCCCATAGTAACAGTTTTTAATAACTAGGAGTATAATCCCCGGCATGTAACTTGGCAAGGTTTTGGCGTAGTGGGTGTAACTTCGCGAACTGTCTAACCACCATATTGAGCGAACGGAACGTGGACGCGACGCGATTGGTCAGTCAATCCTTGTGTCAATTGACCAACCAATCGCAGCGCTCGGAACGGTTCTAAACATTCCCCGCGTCCCGCTTGGTAATCAAAGAGACCTAAAAAAAGACATGTCATCTTACAACTCTTGCCAAGTTACGTGCCGACAACTATACAATGAACCCATTGAGTCGCGGAACCACAGGAATTGCGTTTTTATCTTGCCTTTCGACTATTAACCTTACCAGTAGCAAAAACCTTTCCATCAGGCGTCACAGCGAACAGCGTCTGTTCCCCTCCCACTAACTGCACCGGATTGAGTGCAGCTAGCGCATGACAAGGCGTCGGCGTCCGTACTTTAGCTCCTTCGACGCCGCCCAGTTGTCCGCGGTGGTTATGGCCCCAGCCGTAGACTGCACAGCCACGGGAACCGCCGCCCCACCAACCACACCAGTCTTCTGGACGTCTAGAACGTAGAGTTGATTATCTTAATGATGAAGTTCTTCAGAGAGACTCAGTACTGATAACCGGCGTGCATGTATGACCAGTGGGCTTAGTGACTCACGCTCATTCGCGTTAACTGAAACGTCAATTTGTATTGAAACTGGATAAGTGCCGTCTGGTGACACAGTAAGGAGAAACCTCTTTATTTGTATACAAATTGACATAAAATATCGTTTATCTACTCTCACAAAGTAATTGTTCCAAATTTGAATTCTAAATATATTGCATAAACACGTACTTTATATTCATGGATAAAAAAAATAAAAAATAAACATTACAGTGCAACATTTTCCTTCGATTTTCAAACAACTGCATCATAAAATAACATTTTAAATTTTATAGCACACTTTTACTTTTTATATTATTGGCGCTATGGGCTCATTGACTTAATGTAGAAAAGTAGTGTTGTTGTCTATGGAGGCGCGCGCTGCGCAGTCATGCGCAATGAGAATCTAAATTGCCCGCCATACCACAATTTTTTTATAAGATAAAATAGTGTATGCAACGGCATATAATTAGGTATTAAAACACTCGCGTGTTATTATTATCGGCTTCGCCTCATGTGATGAGAGTGTAAAACCACGCTCGTGTTTTAATAACCCCTATTATATGACCATTGCATAAACTATAAACTACTATTACGTTATCACAAGCGAGTAAGTTAAAAATCCTCGGAAAAAGCACACAGATGTGTGAACATCAACGAAGCAAAAGTGAGGAACATGGGAAAAAGGCGTCTTCAGTGTTCTAATGTCTGCACAAAGTTAGATCGTCAATTCAGGGATGTTGTTTTTTGTTTAATGGAGAAGTACCTACGCTACAGGAATATGGAGTCAATAATAAAAATGTTTTCTGATAAGGGATCCCAACAAGAAAATACTTTGAATCTGTTACAAGGTCCTTCGCTCTTTTAGTACTTGTTTCCACACGTCGTATAAAAAATACACGAGTACACAAGTGTCTTAAACCATTTAGTAATTTACTTACTTGTTAACCCAATGCAGGAGTTGTTCATCATGTTGCTTAGTAAACTTAGTATTGTCCTCCCACTGGAACAACGACTCACTGGTCGTATCGTCACTATTATACACTCCAAGGTCTGCCAATCTCTTCCTCACGTCCGTTAAGAAAGGCGAGGGTAATGGTGTTCGTCGTATAAGAGCGTCTGCGGTGCGAACGCAGAGGCAGTAGCGTTTGAACCACGACCAGCGGACGGAATCAGGGCCGCTGCACACGCGGGAGTCCATGCGGAGCCCGCATGCGAGCCATGCTAGTTCCTGGCGAAAGAAATATGGATTTAGTATGTCATTATAATTACATAACATATATAAATATTTATTTCTCTTCCACAAAGTTGTCTTACAAACTATTACAAAAAATGGGCAACATTATTTGATAAATCCTTTGTGGGCGACTGGTATCTGCACTAGGAAATCCTGTCACACAGATTACCAGCCCCCCCCCCCTCATAAATATTCGATTATTAATAAATAAATTTACAAATAAGAGATGGTAAGAATTTGCTTACACTTGGCTTTTGTAAGTGAGTTTTTTTTTAGGGAAGAATTTATTTTATTATATAAATAATTGCCAAGGAAGCAGTAGTTACGATGTGAGAGACTACTTTTACACCGATTTGTTGAGCACACATTGGTTTTGATTCTTTTACGAGAGTACAAAGATGGGTCGTACTTCAATTCAGTATGTTTGCGTAATATTGTCTTTATGAAGAAAAGTTGTCGAACAGTGAGAACCTTTCCTTTATCATAGAGTTCAGTGGTAGGGTAAAAGAATGGTAAAGCCAGGGCAACCTTAAGTACTGCTCTTTGTGCTCGCTCGACTTTCAACATATATGTTTTGGCGGCAACACTCCAAACAGTTATGCAGTAATTTAATATGCACTGACATAGTGCAAAGTAGACATTTTTGAGGAATTTAGCAACAACTACATTTCGTAGGCTTTTGTCGTAAGTTTTTGTCTATGATCACACCAAGATACCTAATCGAGTTCACTTTTTGTAGTTTAGGGCATGAGCATGAGTTGGAAGTGTCATTATTGCACGAGTGGACTGTTATGTTCAATATAGGGTTACTTATTGGGTTTGGGTTGTGTTTGATAGTGTTATTGTTTTAAGCATGGCAATAGCGTTCGTTACCCTTTCTCAAATAACAACCTGAACAAACGTAGTCTTTTTATTTTTTTTATTGTCTATTGGCTTGCGCTTGACCACTATCTAGTCTAGGGATTATTGCACTGTTTGACGATGTACGTTCAAAATAAAAAGTGATATCAATTTGTCTCATCATTATCTAGCCCTGTATGGAAGCAAAAAAGTAAAAAAAGAATATATTTGAAAGTTATGAGCGTCGAAAGTTCCACATTTCGACATTAATTTTAACGCATTTTTGGGCGCAAATAAATACCATAAGAAGACGGAAAATTGCAATACGGCCTCCATACAGGGATAGATTAGTAGTTCAACAATGCAAATAATTTTATTTTGAACAGATAGATTTAGTAGTTTTTTCATGATACCAAAGACTGCCAAAGGTCTGTTTATAAAATTTCGCGCGCTCGGTTTAGTCCTAAATCATTATCCATTTCGCTACATATTTGCAAAAGTGTGTAATCGTACGCGAACTAGCTTCCTACTGCTCATCACAGCATCTATCTCTTCCGCACGTGTTGTCGGTTGATATAAAATGCATTTTAACCCCGCGCACAAAATAGTTCGTGCCGTCGACTAGTGTACCCTTAAGTATTTTTTACAATTTTTGATGGTAAAGGCAAAAAAGTTCAAAAGTTGAGAGTTCTCGGCCTGAAAGTTATTTTTGGGATCTTACTTTGGGTTTGTGGGCTTATGCTCACTTATGACTCTAGAATTTACATCAGTCATAGCCTGGTGACGTCAGGGGGCGTGCTAGTGTGACATACCTTCAGATAGTGCGTGTGTAAGAGATGCGTGCCAGTGCGCAGCGCCGGCTCCTCGTGCTCGTACTGCGCGTGCAGCAGCTGCGGCAGGTGATGCAGGGCAGGCGGGGTGCCGGTGCTAGTCTCGCAGGCGCCGGCGCCGCAGCCGCTGCCGCCGCACACTACGCCACGTAGGCGACGGACGCACCATATGCGGGCTCGCCACGCTGAAAGGGAAAATAACATCAGACAGTGCTCAAAAACGAGCCTATCAATATTGACAATGAAAAAAGGCGAGTTATAACAAGTTGCCAAAGTCAGCTATAGAACTGACCGATGGAAAGTTCAAAAACTACATCAAACGTGTCCTTATTAAAAAGCATATTACAAAATCAAGGACTACGTTGAAGATAAAAATTTTGGCTTTAGCTCCTTCTGCGCATGCGGCTTCCCTGGTAACTCATAAACGGCACAAATATGTGGATGTCTCTAACTATTCTCAATCTAATTTTTTTTCTCTTTTAATTAGACTTTTTACAATGTTTTTCAATCACCTTTATAGCCCTTTGCTAAGAATAGTTACAGCACTGATAACAACATTTGTGCCACATGTTAAATTTAGTGTTGTTAGATATTTTTTTTTTTTTTTTTTTACTTTTGTATAGATTCTTTTACCGATTGTTTTGTGAATGTGTGAACATTGTAGGCCTTCTAGATTTCTAGATGATTGTTAACATTTGTTAACTTTTTATTTCGTTTTACATGTTTTGTTTTTTTTTATTTTGTATGTCTTATTGTCGGGCCTACGTTGTCCCTCCATATCCAAGTACTAATGCTGTAACATGGAAATATTGTCAAATCAAACAAATTTTTAAAAGAGTAACCATGGAGTTTCTTGCCGGTTCTTCTCCATAGGAAACGACTACCCCGAACCGTGTACCTTTTTTGTCGACGTTTTATAAGTGCCCATGTAGGCCTATGTAAAATAAAAAAAATGATTTTGATTTTGATCTCATGACGTATAGGCAATACCGGACCAAATGATTAATTTATTTTCATAAAATTTTCAGACAATTTTAACAATAATATTGTAGTAGACAATGGCCCTCGTGACAATGCCATTCTAACGCCCAACAGTTCCTTGTAGGGCTATAAGCATATTTTTTTTCAGTTCATTCTAGCTTTGTGGTAATAAAAATTAAAATAAGGATTTGAGTTTTAGAGAAATAATTTATCTTACGAAGGTTTTTGACTCCAAATAAAACATCAAAACTTCTTGCTTGATAAAAACATAGCATACTCACATAGTGTAGGCATCTGTGCGCATATAGCCAAGGCTTGGGCCAAGCGCGGCGCCAACTGATGATCATTTGAAATCGCCGCCAACAAGGGACCGTCAAGTAACCGCCATGCCAAGTCCACTGATGGACAGGATAAGACGTAGCGATCTGACCCGCTCTCCTGTTGATATAGAAATATAATTACAGAAGCTATGACTTGATAGTATTTGCTATTTGTATCATTTATAACAGTCTTCGTCTTCTTTACAAATAGATGAAAATCTCTTTAGATATTTTGGAACGAGAAGGCAGCCACGCCGATAGAGCGTCAGTGGCGTTCATTAGGTCCTCTAAGGCTCTAGACAGACGGACTGCATGCCAACTACACTGCACCAAGTGCCCATACACCTGCACTTTAGGCTCTAGCCTAAAGTGCAGGTGTATGTGCACTTGGGAAACTCCAGCATTACAGTATGAAAAGTCGGGCCCCGTTGCTCCAGTTTCCTTTAGCGTGTGATTAGACAAAAGACGCTCTGTTCTGATCACAAGATTGATCAGTTTGTCTGCGACGTACAAATTAAACCAGTGACCAGTGAGTTTATTAGTCTATGAGCAGTGTGTGTTGCCAGTGATGACATATGGCTCTTTAACGTGGTCGCTTACAATGGGCCTCATCAGAAAGCTTACAGTCACTCAAAGGGCAATGGACAGGGCTATGCTCGGCGTTTCCTTGCGTGATCGTATCAGAAATGTAGAGATCCGTAAGAGAACCAGGGTTACCGACATGGCCCGAAGAATTGCCAAACTTAAGTGGCAGTGGGCAGGACACATTGCTCGCAGACCAGATGGCCGTTGGGGCAGAAAGGTTCTGGAGTGGCAACCGCGAACCGGAAGACGTTGCGTTGGAAGGCCTCCCACCACGAGGACCGATGACCTGGTGAAGGTTGCGGGACGCACGGGACCGGTCAATGTGACGACGCTTGGAGGAGGCCTGTGTCCACGACAGACATGACAGTGGACGTCTTTCGGCTGATATGATGATGATGTACAAATTAATGACGAAAAGGTAAACAATACTTACAGTAGTAGAATGTGAAGGCAGCATAGGATGCGCAGTAAACCTCCATCCCCAGCCGTTAACGGAACCATCGCTAGTGAATCTCCAACGCAATTCATCACCTATTGAAAAACGAAACAGAGAGAATAATAAAATGCTCATTATTATAAACAGGTAAAGTTGTGTGTTCATACTATGTTCTGCCCTTTGACCCTGACGTGTCAAAACTATCATAGTTCGACTGTAAAAAAGGGACAGATGTATATAAGTCATATACATCTGTCCCTTTTTTACAGATGTATATAAGTCATATACAACAGTCCCTTACGCACACTCAAAATAACCTTGCTCTAAGAGCTTATGGTCAACCCCCTGTTTTCAATTATTCTCCTTTGTCGGCGAGTCGAGAATAAGCGCGCGCAGCGCGCCGCTTGTAAGTACAAGCCGGCGGCGTTTGATCTCTGTAGTAAACTTTAGGAAATCAGCTGATAGATAGCGGTTGAGAGTTTGATTTACATTGCTGTTTATTTTTTTTGTAAAAACAGGGTGTTTTCATACTATTAAAAATTCCAACGCTAGGGGTCCAGAATCATTGTATTGAATCCATGGTACTCCTTTTCACGTCACTGTCAAAGTAGCGAGGCAGTATAAAAAAAAACTTCTTTTGAGTATTTTGAGGGTCATAAATACTTCATTAAAAATGCCAGAGCAATTCATTCTAGACATAAGGAAATGCTTTGACATTTTGCTCTTTGTTATCTGTCTTACCGTTGACAATGATCTCCTGAACCCAATCAGTGGGTTCTCGACCGGAACGAGTTGCCAGTACTCGGCCAGTACTGTCCGAGATAGTAAGCGGATCATTGCGACGTTCGGTAGAACATCCTTGTTCGAAGACTACGCGAAGGGATGAAGCGCCGGGGATTTTCACTACACCTATAAAGAAATTGAAACATTTTAATTGGATGAGTTAAAGCACTGTACCAACAAAGTTGGTTGTCATACTAAAGTTTGTGTGAAGACTTATCAAAACGTCGAACTTGCGACTCAGTAAACTGTTTCTGAATCGCAAGATCGACGCTTTTTTCCCGTATGCTAAGTAAACTAATGCTTTAAGGTGAAAGACACGGTCTGTTCCCGGCACATTGCCCGCTAGATGGCGCTGAAATCATTATTTTTAGTTTATTTCGTTTTATGTGAAATCGGAGCATTAATAAGTCGTAGAAGTAGTGTTAGGTTTACATTGCCATCTAAGGTCGTCAGTTTTATGTGTTTTTTTGAAACGTTGGCAATAAAATAAATCAATTAAGTATTGTACTTATTATATTGTTTTATCAGAATTATAATATCGCCTGCACGCCATCTAGCGCTTACATTTTTAAACAATAACAAACATGGCGCTTAGTTTGCTTGTCAAAACGAACCCACACATTTAAAGAAGTGTCAAATTTTGTCTGAATTTCACGATTGTTTTTCTCAGTAATTAGTGTAAGTTATTTCCTAAAAAGGTTGGAGGCGAGCACATTTGATTGTAGAAAAGTGATAAAATGATTCGTTTTAAACAAAGAGTGTCTATTTTTAGCGTATAATCCCTACAAACATTGTATGGACGGTCGATCGGAGCATCCACCTTAACTGTAAAGCGTTAGTTCACTAATCGCACGGGACACAATAATGCCTACGACTATGGCATTAGTGTGACGCAGTAACTCGTAAAATCGTAGAAGTTATTATCAAATAGCATCCATCGTTTCTCGAGATACTGTGGCTGAAGCACCAGGGTGCTTCTCGAATGTTATCCCGGTTACTTACTTAGTTAATCTTATAACCATTGCATCTGCAATCAATCAATCATATTAAACCTCGAGTCGATAGAAGAGGATAAGGGCGCTAACTGACGACATGGCACGGCAAATGATTTTTCGTGGACATTTGATTTTCGTACTTATTTCAATGACTGTATCGTTGAAATTCGTTTATTTCTACATGAATGCCGCGGCATGCAGCAGCAGAATGATTTGGTATGCTGAAAACTACCGTGCGGTGCCACGCCAAGGTCGAAAATCATGTCCACGAAAAATCCTTGTGAGACCTTAGAAGTCTCTTCTTCTATTTCACGGTCGTCGTCAAGTTGAATTGTGTACAATGAGGATGAACTATAGTTCTCGCCAAACTTCTTGGCCACCGTGAAGTTGGCTACTATGGCTGCGCAGTAATAAATTGCATATAAAAACAGCACCTTTTCGTGCCTTGCGCATCGGGAAGCCAACTTCAGGGCGGCCCAGAAGTTTGGCGAGCACTATAATTAACGTCAGTTTATACTTGGAACGTTGTTTATGGAGCAGAAGTATAGCTGTCAAACTTTGATACGTGCGTGTCTATTCAGTCAATCTGCCTAGCCTTTTCCCAACTATATTGGGGTCGGCTTCCAGTCTTACCAGATTTAGCTGAGTACCAGTGTTTAACATGGAGCTGGTAACTGGCTAACACGGTACCCCTTGGCAAGACTGGTGTCAGATCTCAAGCTTCTGACTACTCGTAACGACTGTCAAACATCTTCGAATGACAGCCGGGACCAACGGCTTAACGTGCTTTCCGAGGCACGGAGGAAACTGTATGTTGAAATGGTCACCCAATCGCGGACGGACCTCGTCAAGCGTTGCTTAACCTTGATGATCGACCAGTGCAGCTGTTATTATTTAGCCACGACCTACGTGCGTGTCTACTAAGGGCTTGAAAACCAAGTTTACATCTAAAACATATTTAATACCTTAAAGCACTGGCATTCATTGACCCGTAACTCATATTTGGCATAACTAATCTGGGGTATTGCAAAATATTCTCAACAATAATGTAATTAGGAAAAATCCCGCCCACTCACAACACAAACAGTGGAGGTTGACACATGGGCGACCTTGCGCTACACCAGCGCCTCTAGCGGCGAATTCATACGCGGTAGCCCCCATTAGTAGTATACCGCAAGACAAAAATCGAGCATATAAAAAGTTTTTTATATGAAAGCGTAACTAACCTGATATATCGGTGTCGTCAGCATAGGGGTGTGGACTGTCCACTGTGACAGGCTGCGGGGGTGCTCTCCCGCCCCCAGCGGCCGCTTCTTCTAACTCACACACACACACTTCTACCACCATGTCTGCTACTGCGGGTTTACTTGCGCAGAGTGCTAGTCAAAGAAAAAGACTCATGAGAAACACGAAGGATTCCGTACCATTATCGCAAAAACGGCAAAAAAAAAACATGTTCATTGTATGGGAACCCCACTTAAATATTTATTTTATTCTGTTTTTAGTATGTGTTGTTATAGCAGCAACAGATATACATCATCTGTGAAAATTTCAACAGTCTAGCTATCACGGTTCATCAAATACAGCCTGGTGACAGACAGACGGGTGTTTTTTGGGTACGGAACCCTAAAAATGGACATTGTATCAAAATCAAAATCTCTTTATTCAATTAAGCCATTAAGCGGTACTTTTGAACGTCACTCTCTCTCTATTCGGAAAAGTAGCTTGTTATGGAGAAGTACGGACCAGAAACTCAACACTTACTCTTTAAAAAAAATGTTTTACAAGTATTTGGTAACATCATTCTTGTTGAAATAATACATATAATATATGTGAGACTGTTGCAAAAAGACGTGCACGTAAAAGCGTCTAGAGTAAAATAAACCATTAAAAAAACAATAAACAGGTAATTAAAAAAATATTAATGTATGGATCGAGAATCTGACTAATGATTTTTAAGCCCTGCTCAAAAACTCATAAGTTGTTCATTCACCATGAGGCCTATTTTGATGGCGAAATTGGATACTAGAGAAATTGGAGACTAAAGTAGAATCGGAAAAACAATCATGAGCTAGATTTTTGAGAAAACACAACCTCCGATCAGATTTCAGTCCGGAAATCAAGAAGTACTAAGCTGTAAATCACAGTTTAAAAAATAATTTTAACTTACCCATAAGAACATCAGTGATGATTTTCACAGCGTTATTCGAGTCGGGTATTCTGCCGGCCGCTGCCAGCTTCAGTAAGTCAACGAGCGCCCTTGCGTCTGATTCACCAAGTTGTGACGTAAACTCGTCTAACGTCAACTGCAAGATATTATAGGCGATAAACTCAAGAAACAAAAGACAATCACCGCTCACGAATTATATTATCTGAACAAAGTATGCTAATCTCTATTTTTTTATTTCAGACTAAACTCGACTGTTTTGCTTTTGAAGTCGGAATATTTTTTGGTAAAAAAGTTTTTATTACTCTCCGTTTAGTTTTAGTACACCATCACAAAAAAAGCCGTTTGGGGTTTGAAACATTAGGTCCATGGGGTCCGAGTGCTCATCGAGTATTTCGAGATGTAAGCAAACGGTTAGTCGAATTCTCACGTGACCAGAGGGGCTGGGCTTTTCCTCGACCAGAGAACCAGCATTGCCATCCGACTTGGCAATGCTGCCAGCGTTCTGGGTACTTTTCACGTTGACAGCGATGTGGATGTATTTCTTCACGCCCAATGACCCCTGCCCTTTTTATAAGCGTTCGTAGTTTATTTTTTATTTAATTTATATATTGGTAATAAACACATCAACAAGTAAAAAAAAGGAACAAATGTCAAAACAAATACTTTGTGGTATGTTGATGGAAATATGTAGATCAGTTAAATTACCTTAGGAGCCTCAGCTTGTTGTACTGTCATTGTAGCCGCTGCGACAGATACAGCACTTGATGACATCACAGCAGAATGTCGAGATGATATCGAACCGCTGAGTGGACTGCTAGCGCCGCTCTGTATTAAATTTAAAGAGTGCCTTTTTTAGTATGACCACAGATAATATAATACTAGCATACAGACGTCTCATCCCGTACATAGAAACCGTGCTAGTGGTAACTAGCGTGATTCGTCTGATTAAGATGATTTATGTTTATAAGTACTTCGATCGCGTTCGGTGCCGTTCCACGGCTATAGATGGTGTTAGCAGCGACTTGTAAGAAAAAGAGTTTTGCTAGTTTTTACAGTTTCATTGTACCAAAATGTGTTACAATAAAGATTAAAAATATCGAGTGGCATGCCTCAGAAATTTAAAAACGCGCCATCTATTGGTATCAATTTTAAATGATTCGTTCAAATACTCTTTGAAATGTAAATTAAGAGTTCAACATTCCGTAATTTTGTGCTTAGGAGAGTTGATTAAAAAATAACATACAATATTTATGATCAATTCTAAAAGATATTAATTTTACACACAATTCAATAACGAATCGATGCATATCGCGCCATCTAGCGACATTTATTTGAACCAAATTTTCTTTGTTAGTGCTGGGATCCCGTGGTATGACAAGGTTTTATCTATGATCACGGTTTTTCCAACCCAACTGCAAGAAGTAACGAAATCACTTTAGGCACCAATATCAATATGCCTAGCTTATTCGCAATTCTATTTTTCTATGTTGGGTCAGCTTCCATTCTAACCGAATTCAGCTGAGTACCGTAGTGTTTTACATGGAGCGACTGCCTACATGACCTCCACAACCCAGTAACTGGGTAACACAAAGTCAAAGTGTCAGATCTCAAGCTTCTGACTACCCGTAACAACTGTCAAACATCTTCAAATGGCAGCCGGGACGAACGGCTTAATGTGCTTGCCGAAGCACGGAGGCAACTCATTAAATAAAAACGGTCACCAATCCACGGACCGACCTCGATCACCTTTGCTTAAGGTTACACTAGTCGAAAATTCTTCCATACAAACGTAGCCTAGGGATTATTCCACTGTTTGACGATGTACGTTTTAAATAAAAAGTGATATCATTTTTTCTCATCATTATCTAGCCCTGTATGGAAGCAAAAAAGTAAAAAAATAAAATATTTGAAAGTTATGAGCGTTGAAAGTTCCACATTTCGACACAAATTTTAACGCATTTTTGGGCGCGAATAAATATCATAAGAAGACGGAAAATTTAAAAACGGCCTCCATACAGGGATAGATTAGTAGTTCAACAATGCAAATAATTTTATTTTGAACAGATAGATTATTAGATAGATTTAGTCGTTTTTTCATGATATCTAGACTGCCAAAGGTCTGTTTATAAAATTTCACGCGCTCGGTTTCGTCCTAAATCATTATCCATTTCGCTACAAATTTGCAAAAGTGTGTATTCGTACGCGAACTAGCTTCCTACTGCTCATCACAGCATCTTTCTCTTCCGCACGTGTTGTCGGTTGATATAAAATGCATTTTAACCCCACGCACAAAATAGTTAGTGCCGTCGACTAGTGTCTTCTTCTCTTCTTCTCTGTCGTTTCGCTCTTGGCAGAGCGGTCGTGGTCACGTCGAGGCGTCCACGTCGGTGTTAGATGCGGACACAGCTCTCCGCACGATCTCTCGCCATCTCTCCCTGTTGGCGGACTGTTTGGCGCAGTCAGTTAAGCGGCCTCCCACTGCGGATTTCACTTGGTCAGTCCAGCGCATAGGTGACCTGCCGCGCGATCTGGTTCCCTCCACTTTTCCCTGTACGATCAGCCGCTCTATGGAGTCGCCATCCCGCCTTGAGACGTGTCCAAAAAATTGCAGTATGCGCGACTGTACTACGTTCGACAAACGCTGCGTGATGCCGAGTTCCTGGAGTATGGACACGTTAGTGCGGAAATCCGTCCACGATATACCGAGCATCCTTCTCCAGCACCACATCTCCAGAGCATTTATCTTCGCCCTTTCCAACTCACGCACTGTCCACGTCTCGGCCGCGTAAAGAAAAATGGGGAAAACAATTGTTCGTATGAGCCTGATTTTGGTGGCTTTGGTAATGTTGCGATTCCTCCACACTTTCCCTAGCTTCTCCATCGCAGTTCTGCTCATGGCCATACGTCGTTTCACTTCATCTACGCAGCCGCCGTTGTTTGAGATCAAAGCCCCAAGGTAGACATAGGTCTGAACCACGTCGCAGTTCGCAATACGAGTCACTTCGGGCAAGTTGTCGTTGACGCGGTCCACGATCATTATTTTGGTCTTAGATCAGTTTATTCTTAAACCAAACGTATGGCTTATGCGCTCCATCCTGAGAAGTAATTCCTCCATAAAGTCAGCGTTACTCGCAAACAAGGTGGTGTCATCAGCGTACCGCAAGTTTATGATTTTACATCCACCAATCACAACACCATCGGTCCAATCTTCGAGAGTGATTCGCATTACAAGCTCGGTGTAGACGTTAAACAGTAATGGCGATATTATGCATCCCTGTCGCACGCCCGCACTCGGATGAAAACTATCTGAGAGGAGGTCATCTGTCCGCACTGAAGCTGTTCCCCCTTCGTAGAGCTCCCTGAGCAGGTGCACGAGGTGTTGAGGTGTGCCCATGTCCAATAGTGTTTTCCACAACATTGGCCATTTCACTGAGTCGAACGCTTTGGAGAAATCAACAAAGCATATGTATGTCGGCTTGTTGAATTCTCGAGCCTTCTCAATGATTTGGCGAACGATGAGAATCTGTTCACGGGTTCCTTTTCCTTTTACAAAACCGGCTTGTTCTGGCGCAATTTCTCTGGACAAATATGCCTTCAGTCGCTCGTTTATTATATGTAACATTATTTTGCTGGCATGTGTTATTAGGGCAATAAGTCGAAAGTTACTACACTTCTTAGTGGAACCTTTTTTATGAAGTGGAGTGAAGACTGTGTGAGCCCACTCGGAGGGCCATTTGCCTGTGAGCCATATCTTGTTGCAAATGATGTGGAAGATATGAACGCCACGCTCTCCCAATGCACGTATGGTTTCAATTGGGATTTCATCTTTTCCTGTGGCTTTCCCATTCTTGAGATGTTGGATAGCGGCTCTCACCTCCGACTCGAGAATATCCGGCTCGAGTACATCACTCGCAGGTTCCGTGGGTGCGAAATTTCGCGACTGAGGGTCTTGGTACAAGGACTGACAGTAATTCCTCCAAACGCCCGAAATTTTGTCCAGTTCAGTGACTACTTGGCCATTCTGATCTTCGATGGCCCAGGTTTTGGACGACAGATTTTTCGTAATGAGACGAATTTTGTGATACAAGTCTCTGGACTCATATCTGTCAGCATGGTACTCAATATCTTTTCACATATTGCGTAGGTAGGTGTTGTGGTCTTGTCTACATTTGCGCTGTATTTGTGCGGACATTTTATTGAGAGCCCTGATTTCGACGCCCGCTGCTTTCATCTTACGGCGTTCTTCAACTAGCTTGAAGGTGCCATCAGTCATCCAATGCTGTCTTTTGTGACTTGTAATTGGTGGTGCGATATTCGAAACAGTTGTAGTAATGAGTGACTTAGCTCTGTCCCATAGTGCATCGGGTGTTTCGTTAGCCAGATCCGCTTCAGACCACTGTGGCCAGTTCTGCTCGACAATCGAACGGAATCTCAGAACATCCTTTACTTCAAACTTCCTCGGCTTTTTATTGATTCTGGCTGCTGTAAGCTTGAGCTTCAGTTTAGAGATCAAAAGTTGGTGGTCAGTTCCGCAGTCAGCCACAGGTAACGTATGGGCATTTGTAACAGATGATCTCCATCGCGACTAGTGTACCCTTAATAAAAAATATTGGACACGTATTTTTTGCTTTACCAAATCAATGAAAATTACAATATTAAAGCGCATCTAAGTTCAGGAGTGGGGGCTTGTGACGTCATTTAGACAGTATAAAGTGTACGTTGACGTCACACGATATGTCAACGCATTATCTCAAAGATTTCACAAAACCTCCATGTGCACTTGTATTCTGTCAAGTAGAAGGGTACAATGGGAAAAGGTTCAATGCCGTAAAACAATCGGTAGAAGATCGTACGGTTTTATGGGACCACACATTTACGAAAAACTTAATAACAAACTCAAAATTCTACGACTTACTCAAATGAAATGCAAAATTACGGTGACCAAATGGCTTCTTACTCTGAACTATGATATGAGCGAAAACTTAAAAATCTAAAAAAAAAAAAAAAAATTGTTTGTCAGGTACTAATACATATCTCTATTTATATATTCATTATTCTATATCACAAACTTCCACATAATCACATACATTCAGGTAGGTATAACAATCAGACACACTACCTTATTTCATACACCCGCACAAACACACACTATCACACACCATCACGCAAACATACACACCATCACAATCACACACAACATAGGTACATGCATAACTATACATACTTGGTTATATACTGTTTTTCTTTTAGGGTTAGCTTTTTATTTTATATTCCTTTTCTTGCAAATTACACGTAGATTAGATTTAATTAAGAATTTATTGTAAAGTAATATTGTTGAACAGCACTAAATGTAAACGGAATGAAGGAGCCTGGATCTCACGACACAGGGAATCCTAGTGTGAGTCCAGGAAGCAACGCATTTGAATGTAATTTCTTTACAATAAATTATTCTATATTCTATTATATCGTCGTCACTTTCCGTCTTATTAATAAACGTGGACTAAGGTAAGAATAACTTTATTCCAAGCATTAGGTTGGTACTAAAAAAAAACTGTATTAATAAACACGGAATAAGGAGGGATTATACTAATCAGACACTAGTCTCGGACTAAAAGTTAAACCATGGTGCCAGCTAGTTTAAGGTCGGAATAAGAGTAGTGTAACTATGGCAACCACATTTTTTTAAATTATTTTGCATCGCCCTATTCGGGTAGGCTAAGGTCTTAGACCATACCGCCTCGTGTTCAGTGCATAATATCCTTCTTGAATTCTTTAGTATGCATTAGAATGCGGATGCAACAGATTCTAATGTTTTTTGGAGTATTTGGCAGCAAATTGTATCAAGTCAGCCTTCCCAGTAAGCCTTCCCAGTAAGCTTTGCGGGAGGTAGTCTATACTACAATAAAATTCTCCGCTCCTCTATCCCGAGATCGCTTCTGTCAATGCTTTCACAGATTGACCAGTTGCGTAGACAGTTGAGACATAAAACTACACCAATTTAATATCACAATATCCACTAGGAATCAATTTGCAAATAATATTAACAGCCGCTGAACTACACTCGAAAAAAGCCCGCCAAAAGCTCTCGTAACCACAATTATTACATAGACTCTGATTTTTTATTTCGTAGATGTGGAACATTAAAAAAAATAAGGTCATTGGCAGCTGTTTAGCTTTAGTCAACGAAATTACAAATTAATTAATTAATCATCATTTTATGTAATTTTTAAGTTTAAAGGTAATTTGAAAAGGGGATAAATATAATGACCACCTAAAATTACTTTGTGACCATAACCTCTATTACCTAAAATTGTACTATGAAACCCAAATTTAGTAAATTGATCACCAAATTTAGTAAATTGATCACCAAATTTTAATAGCAAATTATTGCGCTATTTAATGTTGTAAAATAGGTTAGGTTAGGTTAGAACTGTGACCAACCGCGCGCGAGCCGAGCGAGCAAAGCGAGCGGTGCCGCGGCAGCGGCCGGCGAGCGCTACTTCCAAGTTGCTCCCAGAAATTTTATAATCTTTTTGGTCATTGGTTTAATTTTGGTGATCATTTACTACTTTTGGTGATCATTTACTACTTTTGGGTTAACAATGATTTATTTGGAGTCATTTTGCCTAAACAGGATAGCGAGATGTTAAAACTTTGGTTATAATTTTACAATAAGATGCGGGTTTAATTTTGGTGATCATTTACTATTTTTGTCTGTTATATGTTACTATATCTGGTGGTAAGTTAAACATAAGCCATTTGAAAAGGAGGGATCCTTCACCTTTACTGTCAAATCTCTATGGCAGATGTCATTTTTAGTTTTTTTTCTACATAATCTCTTCAACTTGCTTATTTTTCATTCACTAGTTCATTCTTTTTACTTTTAAATTCAACTGGGTTGCCAGAGCTTACGCGTAAATCCAAGACTAAGAAATGAATAGTTATTCCGAGGTTATTCCATGTTTATTAATAACATTGCTAGATCTATGTTAATCCTTAGTTACTCCAGGATTAGCTAGTCCAAGAGTAACTTCGGAGTAAGCTGGGCATACGCCATTTTTATTAATAAGACTGTTTATGTTTACGTGTCAAATACGTGTCCAATATTTTTTATTAATCTACCTGACGGACAAAAAAGTAATTTTCGGTAAACTACCCTATTGGCTTACCGGTAGTGTAGCCCTATCAGCCGGCGCCTCACCGCCTCCTGTTCGTGCGTCGGCCTCAGCATCTTCGTCTTCCGTATCGATGGTCGTCACTACGGGTACAGCGGCTGAACTCGCTTCGTGGGCACGTAATGCTTCGACTAGTAGGTTTCGCGCCTGGTAGAAAGCAATAAATTGTAGTTCTAAAAACTAAAAAACACGCTTTAATGGTAAGGATAATGGGACAAACTGTTTAAATTATTGCATTGTCATCGGTCCTTGATAAGTGTGCAAAGTTTCAAATCAATCCAACGTTTTGAAGTGGGTGAAAATCACGTTCAAAGATTCCGTTACATTGATACATAGATACATACATACCAAGCTAATAAAAGCGTGTTAAAAAAGAGGGTCGTTATAAGTTTATGGTATTGTGATTTTATTATGGGTACCATTTAAGCTATAGCCAATTTAATAAGTATTGTGTTTCTTAAATAATAGGGTTTGTCCGCAAAATAGTAGATTTGTCACCAAAATGTAGTCACCAAACAATATAAAATCAATTCCACATTAAATCACCTAAAATCATGGAGATATAGGGTTCTAGTACCAAATAAATGTTTTTGTATGTATTATAATAGGTTTGTCCTAATAAGTATTTAAGCAAACTAATTTATGGAAGTAGCGGTTGGTCACAGTTCTAATCTAACCTAACCTAATTTTTACTAAATGTATTTGGTTTCAGACCATTCTGAGCACAAAGCTATTATTTAAGTAATAAAACTATTATTCTAAGAACGAAGTTTATACTCACAACAACAACAACACAACACAACACTACACTACAATTTTTTTGGTAATCCATCTCTTATTTTACACATCATCATCATCTTCCTGCCCTTGTCCCATGTTACTTGGGGTCGGCGCAACACGTTTTCTTCTTCCATACCGTCCTGTCCCCCGTCACGCTATCACTGACTCCCTTTTCTTTCATATCACTCCTCACACAGTCCATCCATCTTTTCTTTGGCCGTCCCCTCCCTCTCCATCCATCCACATTTATATTCATAACTCTTCTAGTAACATGCGTTTCATCCCTCCTCATCAGATGACCATACCAGGACAAACGGTTTCCTTTCAACTTTTCTGTCACTGGCGCCACTTTCTTATTTTACACATATATTTTATTTATTTATTTTATTTAAGGCACATCAACAACACAAACACAAACATGGACATAATACATTTTCTGGGGTCTTATTCTAGTGTCTATGTCAATGACAGATGTGCACAGCACTTTCAGAGATAAAATTACATGTCAAAAATCTAATTTAACAAAGAAAAAAAAATATATATAAAATAAGCAAAATTACAATACAAATTATAAATAGAAAATAAGAATCGTGAGTTAACAATTAAAAATCAATTAAATTAAAACAATGAGAATAAAAATAATTGTATTAAAATCTAATTATATTATATCACAGATCACAACTATCTTTCCTTTCCTTTCCCAAGATATTAACAGTAATTTTATAATTCATACCTGGGAACACTGTTTTTTTTTTTATCTGAGAACGAAAATATTTCGTGGTTATAGATCTATTTATTAGGTGATTCAACTTGATGACAAATATAAATTTTATGACAAGAAATATAGTTCCCTTTTATTATTTGCAATATGTGATTGCAGTGTAAAGTAGACTTTAGAATGTACAAAATAAAGGTTACATTGTAAGGACGACGATTAATATAGGATGGGTAAAGCATTACCAGATAATTGACGATATTCTCTGGTTATGTGGTATTCTTGGTAAACTACCTTCAGAAAATTTGCTTATTTATTTCTGGAGACTTAGCGGATTTGATTAAACCACTGCTGGAAATAAACAGATATGAGGATTTTATTGACATACCTGTGTTATATGCAATGCCAGCAGGATCAATGACAGAGCATGTTGCACTGCCACAGGTGGTTCTAACGCCAACGCCGCAGCCGCCAGCGATGCTCGGGGACCTTGAGGCTCATCTACTACTACTTCTTCCGAGTACAATCCTGTTCGACAAAAAAATAAGTTATCAAATCTCATACAAACTTAAGCCAAAGTGGGCATTAAACCAGTGCCATAATCTAAAAAATCCGGCCAAGTGCGAGTCGGACTCGCGCACGAAGGGTTCCGTACCATTTTCGCAAAATACGGCAACAAAGACACGTTTGTTGTATGGGAGCCCCACTTAAATATTTATTTTATTCTGTTTTTAGTATTTGTTGTTATGGCGACAACAGAAATACATCATCTGTGAAAATTTCAACTGTCTAACTATCACGGTTCATGAGATACCGCCTGGTGATGACGGACATACAAACAGACGGATCGTGGAGTCTTAGTAATAGTGTCCTGTTTTTACCCTTTGGGTACGGAACCCTAAAAACAAGCGTTTCAATTGGTTGCGTACAGTGGTGTCTCATCCCATACAAAGAAACCGTGCCGACGTTCTATACTGATTATTCTGATTATTTTTTGTACATCGATCGCGTTCGGTTCCGTTCCATTCTGTTCCACCGACATATATGGTGATCTATTTATCGCCGTGGAACGGAACCGAAGGCGATCGATTTACAAAAAATAATCGGTATAATCAGATGAAAAACGCTAGTTACGTCGGCACGGTTTCTTTGTATGGGATGAGGCATCTGTATGCTAGTATTATATTATCTGTGGTTGCGTAATACTTCTCAGTTACGCAGTTTTCTTTTTGCAGATTGCCAGCCAGTTTTAAAGACTAGGCGACTGAATGTAAAGACTTTGTTGGACTGTTGACGACAGCCCTGCCTTAGTTCCTACTTGCCAAGACTTTGTGCTCCCAAAGGATCTTTCAACGAAGGGAACTTTAGAGGTGCTATATGGGGTGAATGCGTATCAGTTTCCAAAGCAGCCAGTCTTAAAAACCAGGCGGCTGCATGTGAAGACCCAGCGGTAGCCCGTTGTACTCTTACTAATAATTCACGCAGGTTGTACCGTTACCATTACTCAAGTTCTTTCTTTAGGGTTCCGCACCGTAGGGTCCAAACGTAGCCCTATTGCTGTCACTCACGTGTCCGTCTGTCTGTCCGTGTGGCCGTCTATCCGTCGGGTTTTACGGCCAAACGGTTGGAGATAAATTCTTCAAATTTTCAATGTATAAGCATTTTGTTGACCCAAAGCCATGCAAATTGCCAGAAAATATTTATTTCTATACTTTTAAGGGCCACCTAGCTAAAGTGTCGTAGTTTGTACTCGTTGAGTAGATAAATATTGAGAAACAAATGAATGAGAATCCACCAAAATCTGTTTGTTTTACAAAGTTTTGATCCGAAGAATTTTTTAACTTCCCTATGAACTTGAAATTTGGTTATAATATTTATTATTACTGATATTTTACCAATATATTGATAAATCAGATTTTTCTTTGAAATGCCCTCATTTTTCCTATTATATTCCAATTTAATTTTGCGGTTTGGCGCGGAACCCTAAATGTGCGAAGTCCTACACGCATTTGGCCGGTTTTTTAACTTACCAAGACTTTGCGCTCCCAAAGGATCCTTCAACGTCGGGAATGGTAGAGGTGCTATATGAGGTGAATGCGCATCAGTCTGTAAGGCAGCCGGTCTTAAAGACCAAGCAGCTGAGTGTGAAGACCCAGCGGCTGCCCTCTGTACTCCTTCGACACCAGCCACGAGTGCGGGACGACGGTTCACGCAGGTGGTGCCGTTGCCTTGCTGGCCGTGGTCGTTGTCGCCCCATGCCCAGACCTGGAAAAATATTGTGATGAATAATATACATTTTGAAAAATTTCTGACCCTAAAAGGTAGACCCTGTTACTGTTACAGACCCTTTGAGCTAAAAAAGACGACGCCCCTGGCCGTTCTTGGTCTTTTCGTGTCGATTTAACTGTAATTGATCAAACGGTATGTACCGTATTTTTATGGACAGCTATATCTATGGCTCCATGTAAATACTGAAAGGTGCAGATGTTTTTAGGGTTCCGTACCCAAAGGGTGAAAACGGGACCCTTTTACTAAGACTTCACTGTCCATCTGTCTGTCACCAGGCTGTATCTCATGAACCGTGATAGCTAGACAGTTGAAAGTTACACAGATGATGGTGTATATCTGTTGCCCCTTTAACAACAAATACTAAAAACAGAATAAAATAAATATTTAAGTGGGGCTCCCATACAACAAACGTATTTTGTTGCCGTTTTTGCCATAATGGTACGGAACTCTTCGTGCGCGAGTCCGACTCGCACTTGGCCGGTATTTTGCATGACGGGCAGGAAACGAAGTGAAGCAAATCTATATATATAAAAGAGAAAGTATGTATGTATTTTCCTTATATACTCCGAAACGGCTGGACCGATTTTAATGAAATTCAGACAATCTTTAGATTGACCCAGCGGATAGTACTGTAAAGTTTGGTGGCGATCGGAGCATTTTTTCCACACGGGCGAAGTCGCGGGCAACTGCTAGTACCGACTATAAAGGATTCTGGATGGCTGCTAATTCTTTAGTCTTAAAAAAATTATAATAGTTCGAGCAGAAATCCCTTTGGAGTCGTATTTGGAGTGTCAGTGGTCCAAGAGCCCAAATAAATTTGGGCATTTTGGGGTGGACCTAGATATATAAATAACTAGCTGACCCCTGCGGCTTCGCTCCCGTCAACTGGCTACCTACCTACTTACCCTACCCTGCCTGCCCTGCCTACCCTACCTACCTAATATTTTTTATCTATCATCAATAGTTTTCTCAGCGCACGCCAAAGAATGAATTTTATTGGCAACATTTTGCTACCTTATGGTGCTCCCACACCGCTGTTCAAAAATGTTTACAAACATTTTCTAACACTACATTTACTGACAAATGTTAGGAAAATGTCTGTCTAGAAAAAGTTTACTAATGTTTGTAAACATTTTTGAACAGCGGTGTGGGAGCACCATTAGGTTACATTATTGCAATTTTCATAAGGATCTCTAATTTTTTTGAAAATATATTATTATGACACCTAGGAATAATGTAGCTGTGCACTGGTGAAAGAATTTTCAAAATCGGTTCAGTAGATCCAGAGATTACCCCTTACATCGTCACAAACTCACAAACTTTACCTCTTTATAATATTAGTATAGATTTACAATGAAACTTGTGGAGAATGTTCACCTGATGTTCACTAGTAACAGCCAGACAGTGTAAGGCGCCAACAGCAACATGTATAACACGTCGTCCGCGCAACGCTTCCACGAGCGTAGGCCGTCGTACGTGAGCGTCACATCCGTGTCCTAAGCGGAAGTAGTCTCCTTTACCCCATGTCCAAACCTGTTAACAAATAAATACATCAATCTGTTTATTCGTCATTCAAATAAATAACAGTTTTTGAATTCTGAATGGCGATCTTGTATTGTGGAATCTCGCACTCAGCGCATTTAATAAAAAAAAGAGTTTTTGTGGAGTTTCTTGTCCGTACTTCTCCATAACAAGCTACTTTTCCGAATGGACGGTAGAATAAATTTTTATTACTTGTTAATTTTAATTGTTGACGTTCAAAAGTTCCGCTTAGTGGCCTAGTTGAAATAAATATATTTGACTTTGAATGGCACACAATACAAAGTATACTACTGTAACCAAATAGATTATGAAATTGATTGATAGGACCTTTTCACTACAAATGATAATTCAGAAGTCCACGTAGACTAATTAACATGTATCTAATACCTTTAAACGAGCAATTCTTGTATATGTATGTAAAGAAACCAGTGTTTATTTTATTTGTTGACAGAAGTCACCGTATTCAATATTTTATCTAATACGTTATTGTGAAAAGCCTAAAAAGGAATTGTTTATTTAATCAATAGACTTTAAATGTCGTTTCTTTGTTTTCAGGTAGGACAGTGTGATTTAAGTTTAACGTGTAATAATTATAGTGTTTTGTAAGAACTAAAATAAAATCTTTGTTTTCAGAGCAACGCAATTGTTTATTTGAAACTTCAATTCAATTCCTTATAAATTTGGAGATATTGTCTTATAAAACGACATTTCTAGTTAAACCATGAAAATGGAAAAACTACGATTTAAATTTACGGTATCGGGGTCAACAGACGGAAAAACAAATGTGATATGCATAACCTCTATTGAAACACCAGACGGACGTGTATTTGATGTACCAGATGAGTTAAAGCCCGTAAGTAAGCACACTGCTATATTGTCTTCCAACGTATATACGAAAATAAAAAAATCGCTTAAAAAAAGACACCAAGCACGCGCAATCTGGATCCCTTTAGATACTGATTTGAGGAAAATATATCTAGATGAAGGTGAAAATTTACAGTTTGGTGATCAGTATTTAGATGAGATTACAGGAGGGACAATGCCCTCACACAATAATAATAGCAACTCGTCAGAACAAAAAAATATAGGAAAAACAGCTGAAAGATTTTTCTGGATTAGTGAATTTGAAAATGAATGTGAAAGATTCGAGATTCAACAGGATGAAGAGAAAATTGAGATTTTAAAACATTTCCTCGAAAAACAGTGCCTAGATTGGTATAGCAGTATGTTAATAAAACTGACAGTGAATTATGTATAATCTGAATCTCGGAAACGGTTCCAATGATTTTCATGATATTTAGTATGCAGGGAGTTTCGAGCAGTTTTGCCAACTTTATTTTTACAAATCCACCAAAAGTGGCTTCATGATCCTCCAGAAAACCACAAAACTTAACGGTCTCTCAAATCACCAGAAAACCACTAATCCAAAACAACAAAATCTCCTTAAAATTGAACCACATAATTTGCACTTAGCTACTGGACCAGCAGTGCATACCACCACTTGTAATCAGTCCTAAAATTCTGATTTACCTAACCAACAATCACGGAACTTTTAGGTATACTGTGGTTTTGGCATACCTATTAGTTTCACAAAATTAGTATAGAATTAGAAATAATTTAAACTAGTAAGTAACCTTTACCGATACCGACTCGAACTGTACTGTATTGTCCGTCTGTTGTATTTGTGCACGCATAGGGAACAACATAAACAAACCAGAGACTATACACAAACCCTCACACAAAATCAAACTTGACCCAGTAATCATACAAATAAAGTCCATAATCAAAATTATTCAAGAAATTGAAAAGCAAATTTCGGGGAATCCCCGAAAATCACTACCTTAGTTCTGTTGTCGCCTACACTACAAAAAATTATACACTTGTTTCAATAGTTCTTTCCTAACTAGAGTTTTTTGTAAATCGTACTAGTGGTTCAATGGCGTACCACCACTAACTGAAGCAATCAAAGCCACTAAAAAAAATCACTAGCCACTAAGAGCAAAATTTGGCCACTAAAAGAGGGGTTGAAACCACCAGTTTTAGTGGAAAATCCACTGAGTTGGCAACACTGGTTTCGAGGGCGATAAATCGATCTAGCTAGGTTTAATTCTTAGAAAACGTCGTTTTCTCTATTTTCACCCGAGCCGAGCTCGGTCCCTGGGTGACCGATATTAATACATGTTAATTAGACGATTCTGGATTCAAACCAAACAAATATGTATAATGTTACCTCTCCATCTCTAGTCAAAGCGAGGCTAAACTGTGCGCCGCATTCAACTTGGATAACACCAAGAGTATTCAGTCTCTCAATGTTCATCGGTATTGCGCAACCATCGGACCCACCGCGACCTGAAACCGAGGAACCTAGTTCACTTATTGGTACCTGTCAGAGTACTCTAGGATTTAAAAGTAGGGTTATTTTATTACTAGTTCGCCAACTATTATAATTTTTTTCCACTACCTTTTCTTATTATATAACACTTTGCCTAAGAAATTCGTTTCGAAATATGAACATTTAAACACAAGATTATAAAAAAAAGAAAAATCATTATTACATAATAACAGTTACGAAATGACTTTTGTATGGATCATTATGTAACCGGCAGAATGATACTAAACCTGTTACCTCACGAAAAAGCGCGAATGATTATGTGTGTATAGTCTGTGCTTTTTAGTCAGAACGTTTCTAATAAATTGTTGTTGAAACTTATTTACATTTAATTAAGCAAGCTCATCAGGTAGTGGAAAAAGAATCGTTCGAGTCTCGCATAAAAAGGCTTTAACACTCGCATGTAGCTTTCGACGTTCGCCGTCGGCTACGTCGAAATTGGCTACCTCGCTCGTGTTAAAATCTCGACTTTTTATGCTCGACGCGAAATGTACTATTTTGGTACAATCATCATGAAAGTTTATAACTTTCTTAATTCTTACCTAGCTTGCCAAAATCTCCGTCTCCCCATGAGAATACTTTCCCGCAAGCTGTCAAAGCTAAAGTTTGAGCGTCTCGGGATCCACAGGCCACTTGTACCACTCTCAAGCTAGCTAATGCTTCCACCTAAAACATCGGGTAAAAATACAATTTAACACATATATTTAAAAGATCGTATAGGTTTCTATTGAATTTAGGTTCGCGTCGCGATCACCAGCTCATCTGACCTATGATTTCGTTGGAAAATCAGCGAGACTCTACTGTCACAGATAATATAATACTAGCATACAGATGCCTCATCCCATACAAAGAAACCGTGCCGACGTAACTAGCGTATTTCGTCTGATTAAACCGATAATTTTTTGTCCATCGACCGCGTTCGGGTCCGCTCTACGGCGATAGATAGATGGTGTTAGCAGCAACTTGCAAGTAAAAGGGTTTACTCGGTTCGTGAATATTTTTTACTTTAAATACAGTGAAGGTTTATTTTATCGTATTTTTTTTTGCACGTATTTACAGTTTCTTTGCACCAAAATGTGTTACAATGCAAATTTAAACAATCGAGTGCAATGCCACACAAATTTAAAACCGCACCATCTATTGGCGTCAATTTTAAATGATCCGTTCAAATAATCTTTGAAATGTGAATTAAGAGCCCAATATTCCATAATTTGGTGCTTAGGAGAATTGATTAAACAAGATCATACAATTTTTATGTTCAATTCCATAAAATGTGAATTTGGCACACATTCATTAACAGATCGGTGCATAGCGCGCCATCTATTGAGATTTATTTGAACCAAATTTTCTTTCTTAGCGCTGGGTATTACTTTCTATATAGTAGCACGTGGTCTCCGTGCTACTATATAGAAAGTAATACCTACGCCAATCTTACTAATATTATAAATGCGAAAGTTTGGATGGATGGATGTATGTTTGTTACTCAATCACGCCAGAACGGCTGAACGTCCCTGCATGAAATTTGGCACAGAGATATATTATAGTCTGGTATAGTACAAAGGCTCCTTTTTATCCCGGTTTAATGGTCTCTTTGGATGATAAAACACTTCCGAAGGCCGAAAGCCACTGGCAGAAGCCAGTAAGGTCATATATTCAAATGGAATTTGAAGACCTTAGGATACAGCTGCATTATATCGTCTCCATGTCCGAGCCGTCCGTTATCGCCCATGCCCTACGTATACAGATGTTCGCGTGCAGTCACGCACGCACTGTGAGCGAACCCATACGCAATGCCGATCACTCGTTCACTGGCTAATCCCTCTATATTTTTGATGCTTACCATCTTAGGATACAGCTGTGTCATATCATCACCATGTCCAAGTCTTCCATACTCGCCCATGCCCCACGTATACAGATGGCCGCGTGCAGTCACGCACGCGCTGTGAGCGGACCCGCAAGCAATGCCGACCACTCGTTCTCCGGCTAACGTTTCTATGAGACGAGGAACTTCTAGTGTGAGGCGGTTGCCATGGCCTAGCTTGCCGTCTTCGCCTTCGCCCCAGGAATACACCTGGATATGATAATTGGAGATTGAACACAGGGATAAGTTCAGAAAGTTTATTTTTAACACAAGAGGTAGCATAAATCAACCATGTCAAATAAAACATCTGCGGAGAGTTATCCGCCGCTTTACAACTGTTTTAATTACAATATAATGGCTGATGAATGAATATTTTATAATTTCATCATCATCATTTCAGCCGAAAGACGTCCACTGCTGGAAATAGGCCTCCCCCAGGCGTCGCCACATTGACCGATCCCGTGCGTCTTGCATCCAGCGCCTTCCCGCAACCTTAACCAGGTCATCAGTCCACCTAGTGGGAGGCCTTCCAACGTATCGTCTTCCGGTTCGCGGTCGCCATTCCAGAACTTTTATAATTTAGAATAATAAAATGAATTTTAGTCTATATACCAGTTTAAAAAGTAATTAATTAATCTTTGACAGTCGTTACAGGTAGTCAGAAGCTTGAGATCTGACACCAGTCTTGCCAAGAGGTATCGTGTTACCCAGTTACTGGGTTGTGGAGGTCAGATAGGCAGTCGCTCCATGTAAAACACTGGTACTTAGCTGAATCCGGTAAGACTGGAAGCCGACCCCAATATAGTTGGGAAAAGGCTAGGCAGATGATGATGATGATACCAGTTTAAAAATTGGTTTCAAAACTACTAACTTAGTCCTACAGATGGACCATTGTGCGTGGGCCATGGCGGCATATTCCAACCAGCCCACCTCCTTCCAGAAGTTAATTAAAGCTACTGGTTTGCTCAGAACACAGCCGGGGTTTGTGGAAGGATCGTAAAATGCCACGAGCCCCAGCGTAGGTATGAGATGGAACACAGGGGTGGATCTTAGTCAGTAGGAGTTTGACAAACCGGGTGGAGTTCTTACTCCCCCATGGCGGAGGATTTTCCACCACGGAAAAAAAAATAAAAGCTGAGTAAAGGCCTCCCTTTGTTTATGCCAATCGCCACACCTATGTGACAGATTGTGCCAGCGGTCACCTCGCCGCCGCCGGTCAACATTTTTTGGTAAACATGAAATACTCAAAATGTAATCTGCTAAATTAAACGAAAAACCTTGCATTTTCTTACCTTCCCATCAGCAGTGAGCGCAAGCGCATGTTTCCCGCCAGAATGCACGGCGACGCGTCGTACTAGGACATGGGCGAGGTATGGGTTAGCTCGTGGAGAGGACACGTTGTTGCTATGTCCTAGGCCAAGACGACCGTTGGTACCCTCACCGCATGCGAATAACTGTTGAAAATAACGCAAGAGATTTTCTAATGAACCCCGTAATTTCTTGAAATACGTTAAATAAGAGTTATCACTTCAACCTCATAAAACGTTACGCTGTTTCCAAAAGAGATAACACAATATTGAGTGGTCGACTAATATATGAGTGACAGTCGATCGTTGTATCAACTGACTAACCAATCGCGCGCTCGGAACGGTGCTAAACGTTCCCCGCGCTCCTCTAGGTCCACCAAAGAGACCTAAAAAAAACCGTACCCAGGATGGCGTCATTTATGTATGTATATTGGGGACACCCTTAAATTTTCAACTTTTTATGTTTTTCTTCGTTTTTCCTTAATTTGTGCTTAATGCCGTGATTCTAGGTCAACGGGAACTAACATAAAGGTTATCGTCCCAAAACCTATAGTGTACTTCTCGTTGACCTAGAATTGTCAATTTTGGTTAAAAGCAAGGTCTTACAGCACAAGTAAAGTGGAAATGCCGAAATAGAAAAAATAAAATAAGATAAATTTTGGTACTTACAAGTTTTCGCAAAAATTTAAATCTGATTTTTATACACCTAATAGGGACTATAGACCTTAGTATCTGGTATAAATTTCAACTTGTTAAGTCCACCCGTTACTGAGAAAAGTGGTGGTGATACACGGACAGACAGACGGAATAGAGAGTGATCTTATAAGGGTTCCTTTTTTACCTTTTGAGGTACGGAACCCTAATGACAACTATCCAACGACTCTTGCTAAGTTAAGTGCCGACAACTTAACGAAAGTTAAAAATTTCTTGTGTGTTAGAAAAAGGCTAGTATTTAAACGAGCGAAAAAAAAATCAAATTAAAGGTGTAAAAAATACTGAATATGGCTTACTGAAATACTAAGTGGGCGACAAACAGTGGGCGAATACAAATGTTTAAAACAGCGACTTGAAAATATAAGTTTGTCGACAGGGCTCCTTTTTCTGTCTGCAGGGTCTAAAGTAACCCTAAGTTCCCGAGCTCGCTTCGCTCGCTCTTGGACACGAATAAATCCGAACTCCCGCACTGCACAGTGATGTCGCCTCGATAGTTGTTCAGCTATTTTCAAAATAATAATATTCTAAAATAGAAAAAATAGAAACCCAAATACAATTAAAGTATGTAACAATATTATTACCGCAGCTCACAAAAATCTCCTAAAAGGTATTACTCAAATCGGATAAATAGTTACTTACTTAGTATAATAGTCGCCCATTCAGTATATTTTTCCCTCGGTTAATAATTTCCCTTAGAAAAACTACCATCCAATAGTAAGAAGATTAGAGATGAACTCTTACCTTTCCATCATGTGACACAATAAAAAGCGTCTTAGAACCTCCCGCGATGTGGACAGGGCGGTAAGCACTGAGACTTGGTGAGAACACTGGAATTTTAACTTTGGAGCCTTTCACACCACCCAGTTGGTCCTTGTCATTCAAGCCCCATACGTAAACCTGCGAAGAACGTCATTATTAAACCAAGTTTGTTAAAAAGTATCACGATCAACTTTTTCGTGAAAGTTTTTCTTTTAATAACTTACTTTAGGACAATCACTTGGTAAAGCTGGTGGATTATTGTCAGATGATACAGCACCCGTTGGATTATCTTTTTCCATCCAATCTTCCGCCACAAAGTTCATACTCTGAAACATTTAGTACAATCAAAACACATTCTTATTCCAGTGACAATAGAGTCTAATTTTGTGCTCTTACCTGCAAAACTTCTGTGTATAGTGGGTTTGGTCTGAAGCCAGTTATGTAGAGGCCATGGACTCGGCAGTCAGCGTTCACGTTGCGATTTTGTTTTATTCCGATTTCAATACAGGGATAATACTGCAACAAAACATATGTTTTGAAAAAAGACTACGAGGAACTACGTTAATCGTCCGGTCAAATTAGAACAAAAATTAGGGGTAGGTTTTCAGTAATTCGCATAGAGCTGAAAATTGGTACTGTTACGAGCTGGGGCTCAGGGATAAATTATTTAAACAGCAGACTTCAATTAATCACACTTTATTACAAAAACACTTCTTAAACAATTCTATTACTTCGCACTATTTTCCTTTTCTGATCGCTCTGTGTCTGCTCTAGAACGTTCCACACTGTTCTAGATAATTCGAGAAACTTCCAGAACAATCGACTTTCGAACTCACTGTTCCCGAAGCGACTAGAAACTTCCAGAATGTTCGGTTCGAACATTCTGGAAAATTCCATTCGACACGAGAAGATTAGTTCCGCTATTCGATACTAGATGGCGCCACTAGTAACTACTTAATTCTTCTACTCGTCACTAGATGGCGTTGCCCTATCTTGTAACAGTACGAATGTTCGGCACACCATTATAAATGAAATGGGGGAAGCAGAATTATCAAATGATTATGAATGAGACGGATAATTTTACCTAAGTTTTTAGAATTCACATGGCTTTCATCATTTCCAATAGTACCAGTTTTTACATAATCTTGAATAGTATTGAATTAAACAGGATCACAATAGTTTAAGGAATGCCCTATCGGAGAAATCACGTTAAAAAAAAACGCACCAAGTACACTACCTCCCAGGTGGCGTGGAAACGTGTGCATATTATGAAGTATACAACTTTTTCAACCATTATATCTCAGAAACGGTGACGTTTAGGAGAAAAAATTTAGAGACATTTTTTATAGATAATTGCATAATCTACAATTTTGTCTAACATATTTTTATCATAAAACTTACCGTTCGGCTAAAAAACGCAAAAAACCCATAGTGGCGAACTTTAACATTGAATAAAAAATTTTGCAAGTGTGGGATCGATGGGGACTTTTCACATTTCATTTAAAATGGTGTTCCGAACATTCGTACCAATTTTCAGCTCTTTGCGATTTCCACTTTGATATGTCTAATTTGACCGGACTTTAACATGCAGAACGTTAAGTGTCATTTGATTTTGCACTATGTGCGATGCAACAATATAAATTGACACCTTGCTTGTCCTGGACTTCCATCTTCCCTGCAAATTATTGTGGTCTCGTGGAAGGGGAGTGTGAATGTGGAAGAGCAGTATCCACATCAATTACTTTTTGGTATATGGTACAATATGCACTTTTATGTTTTTTTTACTATATTTGTATAGGAAATACTGTATTTATTGTATTAACTGTATGTTATAAAGAAATAATAAATAAATAATAAACAAAATTTTTACTAGCAGTTTTTTTTTTAGGAGCAGTGGTGGCCCTGTGGTATCGGCCGCGACTTACAAGTTGTAGGTCGTGGGTTCGAGCCCAGGTAGGAGCATGGCTTTACTTAGTGTAAATTATTTCATCACCACTGCTCTCAAAACGCTGAAGGAAAACATCGCTAGGACATCCTAGAACCATTAATTCTAAGACATGTGACATCCACCAACCCGCACTGGGCCCGCGTTGTGGATTACGGCCCATTCCCTCTCACAGAGAGGAGGCCTGTGTCCCAGCAGTGGGAACATTAATAGGCTGATGATGATGAAACAAAATTTAGAGCCACAAACCTGTTTACAATCAGCCAGCAGTTGTATCTGCGCCAGATGCGCGGGCGGCCTGTCCCTCACAGACGCGGCGGGCGCGCAGGGCACGGCAGCCAAAGGCGCGAGTGCAGCGTCGTCGAAGGTAGCACCGGCTCGCACTGCCAGCGCGGCGGGACCGTGTGCGCCGCCACCCACGCCTAAACCGAGGCGGCGGACGCGCACGCCGCTACGCATTTCTACGCGGATCCAGTGCTGTATAAATCGTATGTATAATTTGTATTATTTATTTATATACTACTCAAAACAAAATAAGAGCCACTCGTTATTTTCACATTTCAATGTAATTTAATTAAGATTAACTAATTATTAAGTACCAAATATTGATGTTACAAACTTTGATATTTAACCTCTTTTATTTTGTTCTTGATACCAAAATGCTGGCCAACATTAAAAAAAAACTGGGTTAGAAATTTTCTTGTTATTTTGTTTCGATTTTTCTTTAAGTTTCGTTTCGATTATCTTCATGGTAATCTGAAATAATCGCAAAGATGTTTTCTTAATTTGATTAAATAAGATCTTAAGTTAAATATGCCACAAATACGAAGACTTATGGACGCAATTACTGCAACCAGAATCGTAACAATGAACCAAGAAGGAAATTCGCAGCGGTCCGAGGCTTTGCACCTGGATTTTTCTCGAAAACACTATACAAAATGCTTGGAATAGCTTTCAAGAGACTGGCAGTTTTGCAAGAAGACCTGGTTCGGGTAGAGTTCGCATTACAACCGTTCATGAGGATCGGTACATCCGGTTAAGTGCCCGCCGAGACGCATAGTGACGGTTCGTAAGTTACAGAATCGCCTAGGGTTGACAACGGGTACTCTTGTCAGAGACCAAACGATTGCATTGATTGTAACCCATTGCACGAAGACCAGCAAACATTAAAACGTAGAGTTGTTCGAATTCTTTTGTCTAGGGCTCAACGTGCAAATCGTTTAAGGTTCGCCCTTCAAATATTTTGACTGGAGCATAAACCAGTGGGGCACGGTACTTTTCACCGATGAGTGCAAAGTAAAATTTTCTCATGACGATCGGCGCATCAGGGCATGGAGGCGACGTGGCGAGCGATTTTCGGCAGCCTACATTCACGAAGTTGGGCGTTTCGGTGGACCCAATGTAATGATTTGGGTGGAATAAGTTTACACGGCAAAACTGAACTCGTTATTTTAAATGAGGGTCCCGTAACTGCTCAGCGTTACATTAAGGACGTCATCAGGCCTCATATGATCCCATTTGCACAGCGAACGGGTCCTGGTTTCTTCCTGATGCAAGACAATGCCCGTGCACGTACAGTTCAAGCGACCCAGTCTCTACTAGATGGCATTCACATTCAAGTGTTACCGTCGCCAGCAAACAGTCCGGACTTAAATCCGATCGAGCACATGTGGTACAAATTGAAAAAAAATGTTTAGAGAGAGAGAGAGCGCAAGAGATCTACAAACAGCAGCAACTTATTGACGCTTTGAAAAGTGCCTGGGAAGGGATCCCAACTGAAAACGTGAGTCATTTGATCGAGAGCATGCATTCCTGGCTACAGGAGTGCATAGCCAAAAGAGGAGGGCCCTACCCGTTATTAAAAATAAATAAAGAGTGAAGATTTTTTTTTTGTTTTTAGCGCCCTTTTGTTAGTTGTTTTTTTTTATCCTAAATTGTAATTTTTTGCCAAAAGTCAAATAAACATGTTTACTAATTAATTAATTTCAACAGTTACTAGCCTAACCGGTAAATAATAACTTTGTTTTATGTTTACGTTAATTAAACAATGATATAATCTTATAATTTTCATGGTATTACTTAAATACCTAGTGGCTCTTATTTTGTTTTGATTAGTATACATATATACTTTATTGATTAAATTGGTAAAAAATAACCATGCACACTGATGTTCATGACATAATCAATCCTAAGAATACCGGCCGTTAACTGGGTAATTCCTGGTTGCAAGGTATTCTAACCAGAGTCACAGATAATATAATACTAGCATACGGATGCCTCATCCCATACAAAGAAACCGTGCCGACGTAACTAGCGTTTTTCGCCTGATTAAGATATAGTTATTTATGCTACAAGTGCGGAAAGTAGGCGTGTCGATTTATCCACTTATCGGAAATCACCTACCTTCCGCACTTGTAGCATAAATAACTATTTATAAATACTTCGATCGCGTTTGGTGCCGTTCCACGGCTATAGATGGTGTTAGCAGCGATTTGTAAGTAAAAGGGGTTCGTGACAATTTTTTTCTTTAAATACAGTGACGTGTTTACAGTTTCATTGTACCAAAATGTGATACAATACAAATTTAAAATATCGAGTGGCATACTTCAGACATTTAAAACCGCGCCATCTATTGGAATCAATTTTAAATGACCCGTTCAAATAATCTATGAAATGTGAATTAACAAGCCCAATATTCCATAATTTTGTGCTTAGGAGAGTTGATTAAACAAGAACATAATTTTTTTATGATTAATCCTAGAAAATGTTAATTTTACACACAGATCAATAACGAATCGATGCATATCGCACCATCTAGTGACATTTATTTGAACCAAATTTTCTTTGTTAGCGCTGGGACCCCGTGCCAGAGTTTACCACACGATTCTGCATATCTAATATAGGCTGAACATGGCTCAGTATAGGATACAGGGTTAATTAATGAGGCTACCTGTCTGGAAGTTACTTCAAGGCCATATAATCCGTAGTTACTTGAAAATTATGAGTGCATTTCTCCAGCTAATTTCATTTGACCCTGTGTAACTGAGGACCGCCGAATCTGCACAGTCCTGAAATTCTTTCTGTGATAGAAAAGTAATGTTTAATTATATCTTACCTGGCCATTTCCACTAGAACTCTGCCAATACGTATGTGGCTGGGAATCAAGGAGTCGTCTTGCTCCGGCGCCGGGTCTACATGACGAAACCCGTACAGCACGTACCGCGCCGCGCCAGCCAACTGCAGTTCCGCCGGCACTTTCACCCCATTCCGCTACATATAAAATAAAAAGATATAAAATAGATAGTCCTATTACGAATGATTATAATGAATTAAATCCATCTTTCTTGAATTTTATTACGTATTGTGACAGCATTTTAAACCGACGAAAAATACACAGGTTCTCAATTCGACATGTATATATATATATACTCGTATATTTTTCTATTCAAGTCCACGCAAAACTTTTTATGGTATGGTCCATTTCAAACATTCTTCAAATAGGTAGAAAAAAAGGATAAATTTTCTCACAGAATTTTCAATTGTGAACCGATTCTGTTAAAATTAAGTAAACTGCAACATCAAATAAATCGCAGGAGAAGAATAGGTACTAGGTGACTTACATTGATCAGTAACGAGTTCCATTTCACTGACTTGTCCTGTCCATCCAGGTTGTTGAGGAAAGTCCACAGTTAGATCACGACCGTTGCTTGATATTGCTACAAAATAGAATACAATAGTATTATAGACGCTTCGGTAGTGGCACAACCAACGGCATAACTAAAGAACTGCTGCCACATTTTGGGCAGTTTAGCCAACCAGCTGATAAAATAGCATGCGTTCCCACTAAGGGCCATATATCATACTAGCGGTTTGCAAACGGCTGCGGGGCGGGGCGGGCGCGCAGCGAATGCGTCGCGAACACGCCACGGCTGCACAGCGAGGAGATCGCGGACGCGTGGCAAATACGCAACGTTTTCGTCGCGTGTTTGTAGCGTGTTAACGACGTACAATACACTCAGTAACAAAATAGATTCCGACGAGGAAACACTGCTGTTGGCTTTGTCACTTCGAAGACCCCGCCGGAGACGAAAACGAAAGTATCGAAGAATTGCTAATTGTTGCGCGTCCACAACGAATTCGCTTCGCATGCGCAGCCTGTTGGTTGCGCAACCGTAACGTATTCGTTGCGCACCCGCTCCGCTTTGAGGACGCTCGCTATCCGCTGGAATGATAAGGCCCAAAACGAGACAATCGAAATGGAGAGTAGACGTGCAAAAATCGATCAACCACATTGGCTTAAATCCGGATCGCGACTGTGGTCTCGATTGGGAATGGTCGAATCGTACATGTAGCCAATTGTCTGTGCTCGTTTCCACTTTAGAGGAAACGCATCCTTATCTTTTTTGAGAACTGTTTAATATTTTCTCATATATCTCAATAGTATACACAACAGTATTGAAAAAGTACTCACAAGTAACAGTCCCAACGCTAGTATGATCGATACACCCCCACTTGTACCGTGGCTGTGTGACAGCGGCACGGACCCGTACTCTGTCTCCCACTGCAAATGGTGGAGTGCCCGATACCACTTCAGCGTGCACTGCGCGAACGCCAAAAACACGACCTAGGCCGCGCCATTCCACCTGGATAATGAACGAACGTGAATCGTGATGTGATTGAATAAATGGAGAGTTGAAGAAAAACGTGAACGTTTTCAGACATTATTTTGGTTCATTATTTTTTTACGGCTTACAGACATATTTAGTAGTCAAATGCGGCCTCCAGGCTATCTTTTCATAAAACCCTGAGAACGCTCGAGAAATGTGAATGTGAGATCTTTCTCAGAATCTCCTTGCCAATGATGAAACCAAGACGACTTAGAAGCTGCAACAGTGAGAACCTTATACGGCATGAAAACTATCCAATGTGAGGGTGTTAAGTTATACAATAGATTACCTAAAATTGTCAGAGAGTGTACTAGTATAGCGACCTTTAAAAAAGGTCTACGGAACTTTATATTAGACGACTAGCTTTTCCCCGCGGCTTCGCTCCCCTGGTCCTTCCCACAAGACTCGTTTCCGTCATATAAGATGTGGCTTTCTACTGGTAAAAGAATTTCCAAAACCAGATAAACAAACAAATTTACGAAAAAATTTACAAATAAACAAACTTACAGTCGGATCTTTCCTCTTTATAATATTAGAGTAAGAATAATTGTTTTATTTTAATATTGTTTTCCTAATAACAAAAGATGAAGGTATATGTGAGTTTTGTTAAAGCTACTTTGTTTGTTATTGTTAATCTACCCTTGTTTTAATAATTTTACTATGACGTCAAGTTCCTTCGATATATGAATGTCGTATTATTAACTTCTACCTACTGTTAATTTAGTTAAGTTTCTCTTTAAGTGAACTGTAATTTGTTCTTTGAGAAATAAATATCTTTAAACCGAATGATTTAGTCATGACTTCATGCCTTGAGTCTAAGGCTGGCCTCACACATTCTGAATTTCTCTCTGAATTCAGAATCGGAATTCATAATCGAATGCCGGCAATGAGTAAGTCATAATGTGAAAAAATCAGAATGTGTGTGTAATGAAATTGTATGGATTGCCGGGCTTTCTTAATTAAGGTTACACTAGTCGATAATTATTCCATACAAACGTAGTCTAGGGATTATTATTATTATTACTCCACTGTTTGACGATGTACGTTCAAAATAAAACATGATATCAAATTGTCTCATCATTATGGAGCCAAAAAATAAAAAAATATATTTATTTGAAAGTTATGAGCGTCGAAAATTCCTCATTTCGACACTAATTTTTACGCATTTTTGGGCGAAAATAAATACCATAAGAAGACGGAAAATTGCAAATCGGCCTCCATACAGGGATAGATTATTAGTTCAACAATGCAAATAGTTTTATTTTGAACAGATACGTTTAGTCGTTTTTTCATGATATCCAGACTCCCAAAGGTCTGTTTATAAAATTTCGCGCACAAGGTTTCGTCCTAAATCATTTTCCATTTCGCTACAAATTTGCAATTAATGTGTGTATTCGTACGCGAACTAGCTTCCTACTGGTCATCACACCATCTATCTCTTCCGCACGTTTTGTCGGATAATATAAAATGCATTTCAACCCCGCGCACAAAGTAGTTCGTGCCGTCGACTAGTGTACCCTTAATAATATGAATTCCGAGTCTGGATTCAGAGAGGAATTCAGAATGTGTAAGAGAGCCCTAAAGGCCGCAAAAATTAATAACAAGAAGACCATAAAATCCGAGAGAGAAGGTGCTTATCGCCTCCTTGTCATTCATTTTCCTATTGACGTTTCTCGGGGTATCTTCAAAGCTTTTCGGCCACTTTAGATTTTAAAGATTGTTATTATTATTTTCATTGTTTAGTCTAATGTGGGTTTCACACGGGTGACTAAAGCCGCAAGCCCCCAAAGTTGGGTAGCATCCGACTTTGGCGACGCGGCTAGCCGCACGGCGAAAATCGACCCGTGTAAACCCCACTTAATGCGGTAAGAATCATTCCGCATTAATAAAAACCGGCCAAGTGCGAGTCGGACTCGCGCACGAAGGGTTCCGTACCATTATCGCAGAAATTGCAAAAAAATCACGTTTGTTGTATGGGAAAATATAATAATAAATATAAATTAAATATTAATTTTATTCTGTTTTTAGTATTTGTTGTTATAGCGGCAACAGAAATGCATCATCTGTGAAAATTTCAAATGTCTAGCTATCGCCGTTCCTGAGATACAGCCTGGTGACAGACGGAGAGACAGACAGACAGACGGATCGCGGAGTCTTAGTAATATCTTTGGGTACGGAACCCTAAAAATAAAGGGAAAATGGACTTTAAGGCATGGGAATGCAAATAATTTAAGCCATTTAAGGCATCTACTAGTAACTATAGTATATTTATTATACGTAAGATACCACAATGAGTAATGATTGTAGATAATGCGTACACATATAAACACATATCTAAGCGTCAATTAAATAATTAAACTACGCATAAAATAAACTTACGTGTAAGAAGACATTTTGTTTAATGTCGCGTTCAACTTTTTGTACTTGTCCGACATCGCCTAAAGCAACCTGAAAAACACGCATAAATTCTCAAAATAACTGAAGCAAGCATACTTACTGAAATAAGCATTAACATGAATTCAACTAAGCTTAAAATGTGAATATCTACAGCAGAACGCGTTTGTATAGAAAATGTGACGGTGTAAGGTAACATCAAATTGATATGAAATTGTGTTCAGGTAAGCTAATGAACAGGTTTCCGAAGTTGAAGATAACCTGCAAATAACTCCGCCAAGTGGGAAATAAGCCAAGTAACAAACGCGGGAAGCGTCAGGATCAGAACTCGGAGAATTTTTGTGTTACAGCGTGTTTAGGCCAAGAAATTGACCCTCAAACGAGATAGTTAAGGTGCAAGTTCGTAGACGACTGCAGTCAGCAGCAGCAGACGACGTATCGCTGCGAAACTGGTTTCTAAGTATTTCTATGAAATACCTTCCGCAGCTCAGACACGTCACTCGACTACACGTCGCACGACCGTAGACGACGTGTCGCCCGAACGCAGATCAGTGGTGACCAGTAGTGAGTGAATGTAGTCGGACATCTTGTCTCACGAAACACTCAGAACCAAAAGGAATACGGAGCTGCCGTCTGCAGTCGGGTTCGGATCCTGACTGCAGCGACATGACGCCACGACGTGTCGCTGCGACATAACGCAGCGACATATCTCCAGCTGCTGTTGTCTGCAGTCGGCTAGGAACTTGCACCTTAGAAGCTGTTGAACTGAATTATAAGAAGCAAGTAAGGGTGTGCTTATTGTACCATTTGGATGGAATGATTTTAAACATTTCTTAAAACACTTTAATTAAGACGTAGCGTAGAACCGGGACCGATGGAAAGAATAGAGGCCCTTTGCCCATCAGTGGGACAGTACCGGTCAGCGATAATAAAAACTTACCGGTTCAACCGCCTTACAGCACCGTACAGTCATCCCTGGAGTGATGACGTCAGACAAGTACTGCGCATACTCTTCTTCTGAGGCGAAACAACTGCGCCATCTATACGGAATCTGTTTCTTCTCCGGCTTAGCACTTAAAGGCCTTGCTTCGAAGACTGAGTCGTCCATACCATGCTGAGGTAGTTCTAGTAAGTATACAACTAAGGATTCTACTGACGGTAGACTTGTACCACCTGTAAGAAATTGAATTTTATAGCTTTGTGTGTAGAGTCCAATTTATCTGGAGTAAGTAGATAAATTAGGACTCTAATCAAAGTCAACTGCAAGGAATATTGAGTAGTATAGCTTGTGGAATAGAGTCTAAATTATAGTTGTTTTTTTACCCAAAGCTTGAATAGCGCCGTATACAGCGTGTCTAGAAAATCCCATTTCAATAACTTGTTGCACTTGTGAAGAGTTCGCCCATGTGTTGAGATCTTTTCTTGCTGTAAATTTGAAATAAACAACATTACATATGAGATCTTTATCTTTTACATCTGTATAAAGCACAGATAATATAATACTAGCATACAGATGCCTCATCCCATACAAAGAAACCGTGACGACTTATCTAGCGTTTTTCGTCTGACTAAACTGTTTTTTTTAAATAGATCGCGTTGGGTTCCGTTCCAGGGCGACAGATATATGGTGTTAGCAGCGACTTGCAAGAAACAGGGTTTACTCGGTTCATGAGTATTTTTTTCATAAATGCATTGACGATTTGTTTTATAGTCGTTAACGTTTTTACAGTTTCATTAGACCAAAATCTGTTACAATACAAATTTAAACAATCGAGTGGAATGCCTTAGAAATTTAAAATCGCGCCATCTACTGGCATCAATTTTAAATGATCCGTTCAAACAATCTTTGAAATGTGAATCAAGCGCCCAACATGACATGCTTTTGTGCTTAGGAAAGTTGATTAAACAAGAACATACAATTTTTATGTTTAATTCCAGAAAATTTTAATTTTACACACAGTTCAATAAGAAATCGCTGCATATGACGCCATCTAGTTATGTTTACTTGAACCAAATTTTCTTTCTTAGCGCTGGGACCCGTGGTATAAAGTAAATAAATATAGACCTTATAACTATTTTCTACTCACATAGAGATGCCGTACTAGTTGAGGGACCCATAGATATCTGCATTACATTACTTTTGTCTATGATCGGCATTTCAGGTGGCGTTTCATGGTCTTTATCATCTCCTGTAAAAGTTATAATATTGTGTTAAAGTGCCCTCCGTTTCTGTATCTTTACAAATCGAAATACTAACCTGCTTGGTATGTGATTTTTTCAATTCTTACTGATCTTTTTGGTCGGATTATCAAACCTTTTAGGAAATTCTCACCGTTCACATGTGCAGCCAACTGTTGTACTATAGTAAGCGCAGCTGATTCAAGTTCGCGTGGAGTATGGGACGCGGCCAGTGGACTTGGGCGAGTCGCTAGCGCTAGTAACCGTCTTAATAATGTCCCTTCTGTACCTAATGTTGTTGTCCGGTCTATGTTACCTGAAAAATTATGATCGTGGTAGTCATTTGTTTTCGTGGAGCGATTGGTTATGCAATTTTGAGCTTTATGGTAAGTATGAATAAGGTTGCATTTGATTTGAACAAATTCAAAATGAAAGGATTTTAAAATTTGAATTTTGAAAGAAACATACTCGCATGATCTGGTGGCTGCATCAGTACTTTTCGTAATCTTGTCCTTGTAGTTAACAGACCTCGTACGGCACATAAAGTTAGCAGTTCCATTTGCTGTTTCCTTAGTCCATAGACATCGATTTCGGCTAAAACGTAAAATGTATAAATTACTCATACCACTTTAGTGGGCTTACCACTTTAGCATAAAATTAAGAGCTCCGAAACCGAACTTCGGATTCATATTGAAGTGGTTTTTAGCGTGCGAAAATTCAAAGATATATATTATGGCGAGAAGTCAAGTCAGTGTGTAATTTACCGTCGTTAATTAGTTGTTATCAATAATTTTTCCATCTTTTTTTAAACAATATTTTTGAAAGCAAGCTTTTAGCTTACCGTGCATTGTCATCCAAACCAAACGTGTATGCAAAAAATCCATCTTAATCGGTGGAGGATAACTGCTTTAAAATTCAGTTGCAAGATTTGACCCGAACATACATACATAGACAAAATAAACAGTTTATTTCCTTGTGTTTATATTAAACTAGCTGTTCCCCGCGGCTTCGCTCCCGTGGACCAGCCCACAGGAAATTCGGGATTAATAAATAGCCTATGTCACTCAGGAATTATGTGGCTTTCTATTGGTGAAATTATTTTTAAAATCGGTCCGGTAGTTTCGGAGCCTATTCGGTACAAACAAACAAAAAATCTTTACTCTTTATAATATTGGTATAGATTAATTAAAAAAAAAAACATACCCTTTTCACATTAAACCCCCAAAATACAAGTCCAGGCCTGGTTTGGGGTTAGGATCAGATTTGTGACAATACATTTGTGTGCTATTTTTTTATGAGTTGATTGTAACCATGTATTTCAAAGTGTCAAATAAATAGTTTTTTTTTTATTTTCTTTTTATATTACATGTGATTTGTGGCCAAAAACATATCACCTTTCTATGTAATCGATTGACTATGGTAAACACTCTTATCTCACCGGGTAAATGATGTGGATGCATTGGCGAGGCTTGTGGTCCAGCACCCAATAGCGCAGCACATACGCGTAAAGCGCTCTCACCGCCACCTAGCGGTAGAGAGAGACGGTCCCCTTCTGCACTTTGTATGCCGCTTAGTTCAGTCTGATACGAAAAGATACTGGTTACAAGTCAGACAATAGATTTTAGAGCTTAAAAACAAGTACGTAAAGTTCAAATTTGAATGCATGTTCGAAAGATGTGGCTGTCGCAAAGATTGCCTTCATAGTATATTTTCGAATAAGGATACAACAAGCCGGCCAAGTGCGAGCCGGACTCGTGCATGAAGGGCTCCGTACCACTATCCCAAAAAAGTCACGTTTATTGTATGGAAGCCACACTTAAATATTTATTTTATTCGGTTTTTATATTCAGTTTATGAGATACAGCCTGCCAAACTGTGTGCTTTTGCTCCCAAACTGTGATCAAAATGTGTGACTCAAGCCTGTCACAGAAGGCTATGCTCGCCCGCCAGGTGACAGACAGACATTACAGACGGACAGAGAAGTCTTAGTAATAGGGTCCCGTTTTTACCCATTGGGTACAGAACCCTAAAAAAGGGAACATTTCCGCAGGTAAATCTGGCCTGCGTTTCACTACGCAGAGAAAGATTAAGATAATCTTAGTTTATAACTTTGGTTCACTTTACGGGCTGAAAAATACGAGTAACTAACCTTAGTAGTAGTATTATCATCATGTACTAAAGTGATCTTCGCCCTAGGCGACAGTTGCGTCACAATCGCATTGCGTGGCGGTGATCCGGCTGAAACCTTCTGTCCTAGTCGTATGCGCCACTCTACACCACCGACCACTCCGAGTGCACCCGCTGCAAATGATTATGAACCTTATACCATGGAACATAAAGTGAAATTTTGCACTTTATGTGTTGTGTACCAACTGTGATCCTATATATGATCCTTATAGCTAAGTAAATAATAGTACATTGTGATACAAGGGTGGGAAGTAGGTTATTATATACGAGTTTGCAATAACCTACACACCCGTGTATCACACGACGTTTTTCAATACAGTTGTGAGAAACAGTAAAAACAAGCCACAAAAAATAAAATTTTCAATATGGCGCGTTTTTGCAACTGGACATATTTTTTTACAAAGAAAACAGCCTATACAGCCTATTCGATTTTTGACAAACGTTAATGTGAAAATAATTAACTTAAAACTGTTAATTAAACATATTAAACAACTTTAAAAAAAAAAAGAGAATTCAATGCTAAAACGTACGGAATCATTAATTTTTCCTCGTATAAAATCGTATCCCATTTTATTCTATGTATGAAAACTCCTTGCTACTAAACTTTTTTAAATTGACTTATGGTGCGTTTTTGCAACTGGACTTATTTTTTTACAACGATATCAGCCTATACAGCTATACAGCCTATTCGATTTTTGACAAATGTTGATGTGAAAATAATTAAATTAAAACTGGTAATTAAATATATTAAACAACCATTTATAAGACTTTTTAGAATTCAATGCTAAAACGTCCGGAATCGTTCATTTTTCCTCTTAGAAAATCTATCCCATTTTATTCTATGTTTGAAAACTCCTTGCTCCTAAACTTTTTTAAATTGACTTATAAATTTAAAACTAAACTGCAAACATAATGATCGAGCTCGTAAACAAAAGTCACGACCGCGTAACAGAAAGATGCCTATGCGTAAGATTTAACTTTCGAATCATAATTATAGCCTCTGAAAGTACGCCATGATTAACAACTGTGTTGAAAAGTAACATTTTGATTTAGGGTAGTGAAAATGACTTACCTATGAGACAACTTTCAAGACTTGGTGGGGAAGGTTTCATGGTCTGCGTTAGATCTTGACTAGTATGTGGCCACCAATGCCAATCACTTGTTACCTGTTAAGAAAATATGTAGTTATTAATCTTATTATACAGTGAGAATTTATGCGCACGTCAAGTGTTTTGCACCAAAATGTGTTACAATGCAAATTTTAACAATCGAGTGGAATGCCATAGAAATTTAAAAATGCGCCATCTATTGGCATAAATTTTAAATGATCCGTTAAAATAATCGTTGAAATGTGAATAAAGATCCCAATATTCCATAATTTTGTACTTAGGAGAGTTGATTAAACAAGAACATACAATGTTTATGTTCAATTCCAGAAAATTCTAATTTTACACACAATTCTTTTGAATTGTGTGTACATGTCGCGGCATCTAGTGAGATTTATTTGAACCAAATTTTCTTTTGTAGCAATGAGACCCCGTGGCCGAGCGTTGCAAACCCAACAACAGAAGGCTTTTAGGCAGTGATTTAGGTGTTGCGTAGTAAAATAAGGCATTTATAAGTGTTATAAAACGCGCTTACCGTTTGCGCTGCTAATTGCAGTTTGTCTAACAACAACGTCGTTAGGGGTGTATGCCACTGTGTAGCCACGTGCAGTTGTCTTACAAGTTGCACTAAAGCTGCGCACGTTGATCCTGTGTAACTAGCGGTAGCAGGGGCGCGCCATCTGTTGTCTGAAATAGTTAGCTTAAGTTTAATATAAACAGTAAAGATGATAAAAGAAAATCGTTGAAAGAATGGATGAGAAAAGAATGAATATTGCCAAATATTGCATCCAATTTTGTAGTCGACAGGTGGAACGATCGATTGAAGGACAACTCGTTCCGTGTATGGGCCCCTTAAGCTAATCACATTCGTATCCTATGATGAAATATCAATTCAACCAATTAAAATTAACAGTTCTTACCAACTTCTTCTTCATCTGCAGCATTGTTGCCAATGGCCTGGTGGTTAATCTTGAAGGCCGGGTCCCAGGAATGTGTCTCGAGCCACAGCCGTCCAATCAGTGCCAGTAACTGAGCGCCGACTGTTCGACGCCAGTCGGGCGGTCCAGTGTGTTCTACTAGTACTCGGCGAAGAAGCCAAAGGGATTGGATCTGGGGTAAGACGACAAGTTTTCGCACCATCAGAATGAAAGTGACCTAACTCAAAAAATGCTATTTTTCGGGCAGTGAACAAAAAGTCTTAAAAAAAGTATAATACTACACTATTTCGACTGGGTGTATGGGCTGTCCCTTAAAAACTCATAATTTGGGCTCTTTTTCACTACAGGGTTTTAGAATAGGATTTTTAAGGTAAGTTTATAGCAAACTTAGAAATTACAGGAGTTTTGAATTAACTCACTTGCATTCTAAGTTTTCGGTTTGTAGATTTTAGTTCAAAGACTAATAGTAAATTTTAATTGAGCTGAGACACGAGATAGCCGTTGAAATAGACAATAAGGCTAAAAGTAAGTAAAATAATATTGGATAATGATCACCAGCAATAATTTACTTAATTTAATTAATAGTAATAAAAAAAGGTCGAAATGTCTCTTACTTGTAAATAAATGAGATCCTGAGAGATGGGCTTGTCTGCGGCCGAAATAATACTGTAGCACAGTTCGAACCACGAATCGGTGCATAGAGATACACGCATCTCTAAACTCTGTGCACTTGCTGTAACAAACAAACAAAACGTGCTTTTTATACATATAAGGTAAGTTGAAAAATTGCCCTCTAAAATTTTTTATTGGGGGGAAACTTTCAAAAGGTGCCTGGACTTTTTAGGAAAAAAGTCATCACATCAAGAAATCAGCACATACATCGAAGGGGCCGTGACCTCTTTAAAGACCACCCGAAACTCACTCTGTGCAACGCCTGTTAAGGCACATCTCTGGGGAAACTGTAAAGGAGTTTCCCCCGAGCCTCGTTCACCAAGCTCCTAGTGACTTTGTTTCGCAATCAGTCAAGTGTACGTGGATATTACGGCAAGAAAATTTATGTCAGTATCAAGTACAAGCCGAAACTTTTATTTGACTAAAACAAAGAAAACACAATCCTCACCTCTTAACAACGCCAAGGCTGTATGATAATGAGTAGCGAAAGCCGTCGGTGGAGGCGTTGAATGCGCATGGGCTAAAGTCAACAGCCTTCGTTGTAGAGCCGCCACATTTCTTCTCGCGACTGTGCCAACGCTAGAGCGAGCGCCCCCTGCGCCGGCGCATAGGGTTCGGATAGCGCCCGTGCACGCAGCTCGGACTTCGCTCACTGGCCACCATTCTACGCTGGTGTCGACGACGGCTGTTAGTAGAGAAAAATAAACATCGCATTTAATTTTCTAAGCTAAGCCTTATTTATGTTCTTACTTGATTCATTTTTAAATATTAAAAACCGGCCAAGTGCGAGTACGGACTCGCGCACGAAGGGTTCTGTACCATTATCGCAAAAAACGACAAATAAAACAAGTTTGTTGTATGGGACGGGCTATGTCGGTAACCCTGGTTCTCTTGCGGATCTCCACATTTCTGATTCGATCCTGGTTCTCTTGCGGATCTCCACATTTCTGATTCGATCACGCAAGGAAACTCCGAGCATAGCCCTCTCCATTGCCCTCCACTTAAATATTAATTTTAATATGTTTTTTTAGTATTTGTTGTTATAGCGGCAACAGAAATACATCATCTGTGAAAGAAAAATAAGAAATATTTCAGCTGTCTACCTATCAAGTTCATGAGATACAGTCTGGTGACAGACGGACAGACAGACGGATCGCGGAGTCTTAGTAATAGGGTCCCGTTTTTACCCTTTGGGAACGGAACCCTAAAAAAAGAATACTTATAAAACATTTAAATATGTAGAAAATAGAGGCCCACCGGTGCCGGGAACAGGGTCCAAGCTACCGGTGGTTAGAGCTCCAGAGACAGGAACCTCCTCACAATGCGATCCGTATCGAGGAGTACTGCCTTCTGTATCAGGCCCTTGTTCCAACCGCGCAATGACAGCCTCGACAGATGGTCATCGAGTAAGCCTTATTATTATTATTATTATGAGCCTTCGTGTCCTACTGCAGAAAAATGTCCGCCCTTCCTTCTTTCCATTTTTATTTTAGTTTAGCGGCTGTGTTCCCTTGTGTTGTTTAAGGAACTATATTCTTTAGAATACACAACAAAATTCTTGCATATCTTATTAAGATTACGTGTTGCGCTTAATTACGCACGCATAAACTATAAACTTTTCAATAGCGCTATCTGCGTAACAATATGGCGCGTATCATTTTGTGCTCAAATTGGCAATATCATGGCAGTGTAGAAACTGTAGTACAACATTGTCTACCAAACCAAATATCAACGTTGTGAAGATACTTATAATTCGTCCAACTGGCTATTGGTTTTTTGACAGTTAGAACTATTGGTCCAAGATCCTAGTGGACAATTTTTTTTTGTTGGGACAATCCCACCGCACTATTCCCAAACCACTGCAACTCCTGAAAGCCAGAATCAACAGTGGCGACCAGCAGAAAAGCGCCGACGCAATGAAGCTCGACGAAGTCTCGGAGAAAGAATTTAACTGTCTTGGATCCTAGTGGACTAGTGGCCCCCAGACGTTTCTGAATTCTTTCTATACAAAATTTTTGGGATCAAGTTGCATCCAATACTTGTAAATTAGCCGGCGGTCCGGGTACACAAGTATTAATTAGTATATTCAAACTACATACTAAAACTACTCAATCACACCACACATTTTTTGAAGAAAGAAATCAGAAAGTCTGGTGTCTCAGGGATCTTGCACTATAACTCTAAGTGATTGGAGCGAAGTAACATTGCGATTATCGATTTGATTATTATTAGTAAAAAACTGGCCAAGTGCGAGTCGGACTCGCGCACGAAGGGCTCCGTACCATTATTGCAAAAAGCGGCAAAAATATCAAGTTTGTTGTATGGGAGCCCCACTTAAAAATTAGTATTTGTTGTTATAGCGCCAACAGAAATACATCATCTGTAAAAATTTCAACTGTTTAGCTATCACTTTTCATGAGATACAGCCTGGTGACAGACAGACAGACGGACCGCGGAGTCTTTGTAGTAGGGTCCCGTTTTTACTCTTTGGGTACGGAACCCTAAAAAACTAACAACCTTTTGGACGGAATGTAGTCGACAATCCCAAGATAAGTTCTTTAAGCAAAGGATACTATAGAAATGAATTGCATAAAAAATAAATTCAAAACCTTACCAGTCCCATGAACAGTTTCATCGACTGAAGGAGGTGGTGACGGAGAGCGGGCCAGCTTCAGATCGTATTTTCCCTCCTTGCCCATGCGGTAGGAGTTCGTACCACCAGCATCCCATGCTACTCTAACCCATCCATCTTCACCTAGTTCACCTATGACACGGCCCTCGCCGCCGGGGACACCGTCCTGGGAAAGATTTGAAGATTGTATAAGCGAAAATATTGGTACACAAAGCAGTTCAATGAAAGGAATGAGGGAAGGAGGTTTAAACAGGGATCGATTTTTTTCAACTTAGGACGTCGCAATTCGCTGCTGCGTTGCTTGTCGCGAGTTAGATTTCAGCACGAAACAAATATCTGTATATTAAAATATTTGTAAACCCCTCACGATACTGGACCAACAATAGTATAGAAATAGAAATTACTAAGGATATGGGTAAAATACGGATATGCTGTGTTGTGGCGGTATGACTTGGAAATAATTAATGTTCTTCTAAAATAAATTGGACGTGGCCTCAATTGGCATTGACAGATATTGCAATAAAATATGGAATGTGTTGGAAATGTTAGCTTGTAGGTAAATAATAAATGTACAAATTTTTTTTACGCCAATTTATAAAATGTCAATATTTTATTTTTGGAAAACAAAATTGCCATTTTTTTACCCGGCTGCAAGCAAAGGTTTATGTTTTTCCCGCGTATCTTGTATGTATGTAGTATTCTTTATAACCTCGTATCTTTAAGACCACTTGACAGATTTTTATAATTAAGACATCGTTAGATAGGTCTTGGCCGCCTAAGTGTTCTTAGATAAGTGCGGTAAAAAAGAAGAAACATGGCGGATTTTGGACGCCATATTGTAGGTGTTGCAATTATTTTTTTCTTCGAAACCCATCGAGGTGGTATCAAAATGAAGGGTTTTTAGAGGAGATTTAACTAAAAAGTTGTAAATAAAAAATGTTAATAAAATCAAGATGTGCAGTCGGAGGATACATATTCGCGAGCTGGCTGACCAAAACCAGAATCAAGATTTTTCTTCTTGTTTACATCATTTTAGTTCGCTTTTTAAGCAGTCGGGTTTATTGATTTTATTAACTTTTTTCTATAGAATGAATGATCCAAAACGGGGGCAGCCATGATTGATGCATCGTGAGAAGTCACATTTTAAACAACAAACAAAGAGTAGTTCGTCGTAGTTCGCGTCCCTCTATTAAAATATGACGTCATAACCCGAAATGTCACGTGACTGACTGTTTTCGCGCGCTTTTCAAATTATTATGGACAAAATTATATGTTTTCTTTTTAATAACGCTTTAAAAAAAAAGATATTTGTAAGAGAAATAAAATAAAACTTTTCTGAAATCTGTCAAATAGCCTTACAATGGGCTAAAACAAAAATGGAAAAAACAAAAACTTTTAGTCTAACTGGTTGGTATATACTATATGTATGTATTACATATAAAAGATTATCGTTACCTGATCACCCCACTTCCAATCCTTGCCTCTGACTACTCGAGTGCCGATCTTCATGAGTGAGGCTAGTTCAGGACCTGACAACGAGGCCCCACGAGCCCGAGCACCTAGTCTCTCATCTTCGAATATTATCAGACAATCCGCTAAAAGTAAAAACAAGAACCAGTCAACAATATAATTTACAATGCATGTCCTCGAAAGAGCGTTTTCCAAGCAGCCAAACTGTGCGGAAAGTGTCACTTTTTTTACTAGTGCTTTTTACTTTCCTGTACTTTTTTTAATTTTTAACTCCAACGTCAGCCCGCCGCATAGAGTTTTTATTATTTGAGAAAAGTTTAAAAAAATATTTATGTACAGATTACTCGTATCATTCATATAAAAGGTAAAACAAAACTAATACTTCATTTAAGGCGTTTTTAATTACTCTAGATTTAGATTTTGATTTTAATTTTAAATATTCATTAAATATGTTTGGCAGAATGAATATTTTGCTCGTGCCTTTTTGCGTTACGACGTGACAGCTATTTGCACATGCGCAGTAGATATGCCCGAGGAACTATGAACTATTAGTTAATCTGTGGATATGCTGAGCGCCCTTGAATAAGCGCCATTTTAATAATTTCTTGCTTGGTTCAGATATTTTTTTTTATTTCCTCGCACAATGCATAGTAAAATGTTGTATGATACACGTGCGTCAGAAGATTTCCGACTCGTGTCGATATATCGCCTCACTCGCTTCGCTCGCTCGTGAATAAAAATACCACTCATCGGAAATCACCTAATTGCCGCACTTGTAGCATAAATAAATATTCTAGAAAGTTTTTTACCACGGTTATTTCGAGAATGAAGAAAATTTCATGCAAATACCGAAAATTACAGTTTTGCCAGGTGAGTTTCAAGGTTTCTTGTTGGGTGATATTTATTGCGACAAAAAATACCAAATCTACTTACATTTAGACTTCAAGCCACTACATATAAGAGATGTAAGCTGAGTTGTATCGCCTCCAATTTGTTTTAACAATGTTAAACAGGAGCTCAAAGCTCCACCATTGATTAGCTGCTCTAATTCAGGTCCTTGACACCCTTCAATGAGGAGTGATAGTAGCGTTATCAAGAATCTGAAAGAACATTAAGATGGTACAGAAAGAAATAGCCAGTGAGATTCCTTATTTAATTGCCATAGTCAAAGAAAATAATCTACAAAGTCAAAGAATATAGCGGACTGTTATCTGAATAAAAGGACCAATAGGGATGTTTCCTGGATATAAAACCGGCCATCCCATACCATTATCCCAAAAAACGACAAAAAAATCACGTTTTTTTGTATGGGAGCCCCACTTAAATATTTATTGTATTCTGTTTTTAGTATTTGTTGTTATAGCGGCAACAGAAATACATCATCTGTGAAAATTTCAACTGCCTAGCTATCACGGTTCATGAGATACAGCCTGGTGACAGACGGACAGACAGGCCGAGAGACAGACAGACAGACAGACGGATCGCGAAGTCTTAGTAATAGGGTCCCGTTTATATCCTTTGGGTATGGAACCCTAAAAATGATAATTCTATTTAGTCCGTCAGAGAGATGATCAAATAATATTGGACACCTATTTTTTGCTTTAAAAAATAAATAAAAATTTACAAAGATAAAGTGCGTCAAAGTTCAGGAGTGGGGGCTTGTGACGTCACTTTGTCAGTATAAAGTGTAGCACACCGTGTCGTTACGCTATATTTCAACGCACTGTATCTTCGTTGTTTTTAGTTTACGTGGTAAAAGAAAAATACGTGTCCAATATCATTAGATTATCTAACTGACGGACTGAATAGACATTTTTTGTCAACTACCCTATTAAAAACAATATAGGTACCGTAGATACGTTTACGCAATGAAACGTGGAGCTATAGCTTGGCAAATTCGTACGTCACACTCCCAAGGTCCGCCCCAGTGGCGGGCGCGTTACTAGCCAATGACGTCACGACGCGATGACGCGACAACGCTGAACCCCGTCCCGCGCACTCTTTTCACCACCCCCGCTGCCTTACGTCCCCCGTGCCCGCGGACCATGGGAGTGACATGTACGAATTTGCCAAGCTCTAATACATCTGCATTAGTTTTCTGAGAAAGTAGTGAGCTCACTCATCATCGTCATCATATCTGCCGAAAGACGTCCACTGCTGGACATACGCCTCCTCCAATCGTCGCCACATTGATCGGTTCCATGTGAGCTCACTCAGCCTAAAACCAAGTCTTGAGGTACCAGGATTGTAGGAGACAATGAACTACTATCAAGTCTTACCTAGCTCTCGAAGGCCGATTCAACAGTGCATGCGCGCCATAATTCGCGCTCATTTTCAACGGCAGCGCCTGAGTATGTTCGCCTTCTAACACCCTCGCCTTCAACTCGATCAGTATATAATCCATGAACTTAGACCTTTCTAGAAGAACCATGTACTTTGAGTACGGTATCACAGATTCTATACCAATCAATGGATGAGTTAATGGTATCGTAGGTTTGAGGGGTATGTGTGGGACTGCGTCCGCCATACAAGCTCCTAATAAGCCGGCGAGAGCCGCATATTTGACGCTATCAGACATCGTTTGTGACGAGTTGAGGATACTATTGATCATGGAATACCCGTTCTTCCTTATTTCTGCTCTTTGCACCTGAAATTGAGATTAAAAGACAGTAGAGTTTAAAATCGATGTTTCGTAAGTTTTTTAAGAATCAAATGTAATATTAAATTTTATTCGTAAAAAATAAGGTACATATTCATTTGTAGAAATCGTACCTGACAGTACAACGCTCTTCTTAGTATGTCTATATCACAGGGGTTTTCAGTCATGACAAAGTCGATAATGGCTATTGTCAAACCTTGTTGCTCTTGAGTCACTTCTTCTAGTAACCAGTATAAATCTGAAACAAGAGATCAATGAATGAATTCTACTCATATTAAAGGCGAGAGCAACTAATCGACGTCGACGTGAACTCTTGTATTGAGAATAGTCGGCACGGTTGGCGTAGTGATTGAGTTATCGGCTGCTGCGCTGCGTGTCGAGGGTTCGATTTCCGCACGGAACAAATATTTGTATGGCCTACAGATAGTTGTGCCGGATCTGGGTGTCTTGTGTATGTGAGTTTAAATGTTTTTAATTTTAAACACACCCACGATACAGGAAGAAATTCCTAGTGCGGAGAAAATTATAAAAAATAGTCCAGAGTGGCACATAGGTTATTAGGCCTTTCAGAAAAAATATGTACGTTTTTTTTTGAGTAACCTTTTTTTTTTCAGTTAAAAGCTACTCCTACCAGCAGATAAAAGAGCTTGTAACAATATAGCTTTCCAGTCAAGTATAAAATATGAGTAGCATACCTTTTTCTTCGCACGCAAGCCTCGAAACCCACGCATTAACAAACTTATTCCTCTCAGAATTATCATCATCCTTTTCTTCATCAGCCATAATCAAATCAGTCTTCAGATCATCAGCTAGCAACATCACTTGCTTCTCACTCTCCATCGATTCTTTTAGAATCGAGTTATCGGTAATATCGTTTATCGAACTAATCGACATTTCGTTCGTTGGCGTTTTATCATCGTTGTCTTTGTCTAACACATCATCTCTATCTCCTTTATCTCTGTCTCCACGACCTTCGTTTTTCATATCATCATTATTCTGACTCTTCAAATCTTTCTCTAAAGGTTTGTCTTTGACTTTCAGGGTAACTTTTGACCTTAACATGGGGTCTTTAATAGGGGCTGTAGGGGTTTCGTTGTGTCCTTTTGAAGGTTCGACGACGATGCTAGGAGCGTCTTCGGGCGTTTTCGATGCTTGGGCGATGGATGACTTTATTAGGAGTGCATCACCCTGTAGAAGGCTGCTGGTAGCCTTGAACATACTTTTGCTAAGACTATTCTGTCTGTTTCTGAGATCTTTTGTAGTTTCAAAGCTGTAAAGGATCATGGAGGGTTATTGTAAGGATATTTAAATTTAAGAGCAAAAAGAAGAGCAGTTATAGGTCGTGGGTTCGAGCCCAGGCAGACGCTTTACTTTGTGTAAATTATTTCATCACCACTGCTCTCAAAACGGTGAAGGAAAACATCGTGAGAAAAACCGGCACGTCCTAAAACCAAAAATTCTTAGACATGTGATATCCACCAACCCGCAATGGGAGCGCGTCGTGGTTAACGGCCCATTACCTCTCACAGAGAGGAGGCCTGTGTCCCAGCAGTGGGAACATTAATAGGCTGATGATGTGTGTGATGTGAGCAAAAATAATGTTGTAATAATAGCTACCATTTAATGAATCCGGGCGTTTTGGCAGCGCGCATGACTTTCTGGAATATTTTCTTGGCTGTGGGCGCCCGATGGGACGGCGGTCGTGAATGCAGTGCTGATACTGCGGGAGACATTGCCGCCCGTACTTCATGTAGGAGGAACCGAGCCCTTTCTAGAGGGGCTGCGCATACCTAGACATAGATTCAAAGTCAAAACGTTTATTGCGAACTAAGTGTATAATGTTGGTGTTATGTTATGTCAGTACTTATGACATAGCAGCGTTTTACAAGCATTGCAATTATCGTTCTCCTGTCCTTATCATCATAAATTAGCATGCATTAAACATTATTATTACTTAACTAGCTGTCTCACGCGGCTTCGCTCCCGTCAACTGGCTACCTACCTACCATCGACCATACAGCCTCTAGACGCCTAATGCTTGATCGGATACATCAAAATAATTCTGTCAACTAGCTGAGGTATGAGGCACGGGACGACTGCGCTCTGATTGGTCCTTACCAACGTCATTTCGCCGAACTAGGGATGGGACAGGTTTAAATAAAACCACGAAGGTATCAATATTTTTTAAATTGTTAGTGTACTTAATATTTTTATTTATTAATGTTAGCTACTTTTATTATTAATTATACAGTAATAACATAAAATGCGAAAACTAAAAATAAAATTCTAAAGATAACATATTTTTTCGGCGGTTGTTTCACAATATTAAATATTAGTAAAAAAAACAATCAATAGAATAATACCTAAATTCTAACATCAAAATAATTATCTATACAATACAAAAATCAGTCTATAATATTTCCACTGCTGGAACAGAGGCCTTTTCTCCGTAAGAGAAAAAATTTCTAAGAGAATTCACCTATTTTTTGTGCAATAAAAATCACCACTATATAAATCATTTTCAACCACTATACAAATCAATATTCGTTTCATAATTAATTTAACAAATAAAAAACTATTTAATTTAATAGGTATCTCTTTTTGTAAAAATAGTATTTAGGTTTTTAGTTTTATCCATAACAGATTTGGTCATAGAATATGGTGCATCACTAGTTTTACGTACCAAATTATAGAGGAAAAGAGATAGATAAAAAAATACATTAAAAAGAAAGAGACGAAAACACAAAAGACATCAACGAGCGCGACAAAATTTGTGCTGTTGCAGTTTACACCTACAATAATGACCAGTACAAAATGAACTCCGATAAATAATATCAGAAAATTAATCTGATTATTATTATGTAACTATTAACTTACCGATGAATTGTTATGCCATTTTTCAGGAAACTCGAGATCTGGCTGTTGTTACCACACCAACGTACGGTACAAGGGGCCATTATAATATTTATTTTACCAATTTGTAATCGCCTGACGCGGAAGTGTTTACGGCTCACGGAAGTGGTCACTACTAAATCGAAATTATCGAGTGGCGACCTATATTACCGGTATATGATATTTTAGTCATATGTGTTGACAGACATCGCTCGCCTGTTTTTAGGCGTCTAGAGGCTGTATGGTCGATGCTACCTACCTACCCAACATACATGAATGTTGCGTAACTTTAACCGCTTAAGCAGCGCACGCAACGTAAGATCACAAAAATAAATAATTTTTGCAACATTTTTCATTTATGCTCCGCTCCTATTGATCGTAGCGTGATGTTATATAGCCTATAACCTTCCTCGATAAATGGACTATCCAACACAACTAACGTTGTAACTCAATTCCAACCAGTAGTTTCTGAGATTAGCGCGTTCAAACAAACAAACTCTTCAGCTTTATAATATTAGTATAGAAGTATAGATTAAGAGGCTTTAGTAATACTTTTTGTAACTAAATGGAGAATCATTTAAATATAGAATCTATATATATACATAAAAGAGAATGTATGTATGTATGATCCTTATAGACTCCGAAACGGCTGGCTAAATTTTAATAAAATTTTCAGACAATATTTAGATTGACCCAGCGGGTAATCCTGAAGTTTGGTGGCGATCGGAACCTTTTTTTTTGAACATTTAACGCGGGCGAAGCCGCGGGCAGTAGCAAGTGCCTTATAACGTACCTCTTTATAACCACGTGAAAGCTGTTGTCTCGTTCTCATTAGAGTCCATTTACTTTGCTGAACAGCTTTTACGATGTCAGACATCGCAGGAGATAGTTTTACTTCGCCTTTCTCCATTTCTAAAACAAATATGAACATTTACAGAATAGTTCTAAGCATCTTCCCCAGACGATCAACTAATGACCACAGGTTTTAGGTCCAACCGACACGTAAAGAAGAAAATGTTCCTAATCTACATATTTTAATATTTCGGCATATCTATAATAAAACGAGACTGTCCGAAACGGACTACTCGAGTTAACCTTTCCCGAAAGATCGAATCAAATAATACTCATGAAAATACTAGTCACCGACAGATAAAAAAAAAAAAATCGTTATCACCTGTCTACCAATGTATTCCAATATTTCAAAACGATGCGAAAAAAATGTAGAGGCAGTGTCGCTACGTCGATCAAAATAAATGTATCGATGTAAGGGGCGTGCATGACCCTTTCACTTGGCATTCAGTAATGTGTTATTATCTCATAAACGCGAGGACCGATTTACAGGATTTAAACGGATAAAATGTTTCTACGCCTATACCTTCATTTGAGATCAAAATTATCAAAATATCTCGATAAACTAAAAATCATGTTTTCAAGTTACGTAAGGTACAAGTCGGATGACTTTTTTTTTTATCTGGCGGAGGCCACATCATATAAACTTACCAGCCATAGCAGTCGCCAACGCATGCTCTTTCAAACCAGCATGGTACAATAAAGCAGCTAACAGCGCCCGACGCAGCTCTTCCAGCGGATGTTCAGGTGGGAAGTGTGGCGCGCAACCTTCACGTCTTTCACATGCCCACCATAGATGTAGTGCTAGTGGGTCCTAGGTAAACAAGTAATATTTTGTTTTCACTGTGTTGGGTGAGTAGATAAATAGTACATTTCGTGTCGAGCATAAAAAGTCGAGATTTTAACACGAGCGATGTAGCCAATTTCGATGTAAGCCGAAGGCGAATGTCGAAAGCTACATGCGAGTGTCAAAATAAAGCCTTTTTATGCGAGACACGAACGATTCTTTTTCCAGTACCTGATGAGCTTACTTAATTAAATGCAAATAAGTACCAACAAGAATTTATTAAAAACGTTCAGCCTAAAAACCACAGACTATACAAAATCAACGCTCGCTTTTTCGAGAGGTAACAGGTTCAGTATCATTCTGGCAGTTACATAATGATCCATAAAAAGTAATTTCGTAACTGTTATTATGTAATTTGTTTTTTATTTATTTTATTTTATAATCTTGTGTCTGTTCATATTTCGAAACGAATTTCTTAGGCAATGTGTTATATAATAGACAAGGTAGTAGAAAAAAGTTCTTCAGGTGCCGGAACTGTTTTTCGGATGTGATAAGATCCGAAAGGAGGGTCCAGTCAAAGTCCATTCATTATAAAATTGAAATTCAAATAACGATAAGATGATAATATAAAATTTATTCTAACCGCAAATGGGGTCAAATTGATGACGTTATGTCAAATATAGTGACAAATTAGTTCTACAAAGAAGGCGAGTGTTTATTGCATAAACTGTCAATGAAGTTCCGCCTTCGAATTGCAGTTGCCGAGGGGGACGCGATGCAGGGGTGCTTCACCCGCGGGACTATTACCACCGGTGGCGGCACCACTGCGGGGCTTTGCTTAGCAATGTTACTTGTGCTAAGCAAAGCCCCGCAATGTTACTTACGTGCTTAGATTAGAGCTTCGGCTTAGCAAGCACATGTAACAACACCTCAGCCCTCTTACCATGAATGTGTCAAAACTGTTATGTGAAAAAAGGGCAGGTGTATACAAGTCATATACATTTGTCCCTTACGCACACTGGAAATAACCTTGCTCTAAGAGGTTATGGTCACACCCTCGCAGAGGACTGCGCGACGCTAACACGGGGCGGGAGCCGAGACGGACGAGACGTTCTCTTCGGCTGAGATGCTTCACCCGCAAGACTGTTACCACCAGTAGGGCATCCACTGCGGGCTTCTGCTTATCAATGTAACTTACGTGCAGCTTCGGCTCAGCAAGCGCATGTAGTAACGCCTCAGCTCTCGCAGAGGACTGCGCGACGGTAGCCCGGGGCGGGGGGCGAGGGGGACGAGACGTTCTCGTCGGCAGAGGTGCTTCACCAGCAGGACTGTTACCACCAGTGGAGGAGCCACTGCGGGCTTCTGCTTTCTCTTCGTCAAAGGGGTTTGTTAGTTGAGGGACCTGAAAGGATATAACACGATAAATGATGGTGGATGTGGAATAGCTCTTTTAAGCTAATTAAAAATTATAAGTAGTATAAAATTTCTAAAACTAAATTGCTACAATTCATTACCATGGTCGATGTCTCATGGAGCTAAGCTGGTCAAGTTTCAGAATTATCCGAAACATGAAAACACAAACCTAGTCTGATCTTCTATACTTATATTATAAAGAGGTAAAGTTTGTGGGTTTGTCTGTTTGTGACGTTGTAAGGGGTCATCTCTGGATCTACTGAAACGATTTTGAAAATTCTTTGACGAGTAGACAGCTACATTTGGGGTGGTATGGGATCTACCTCCTAGTGGTCCACCCCGGGCAACGGCACCACGGGCTTGCCTGTGGTACGGCTGAAAGATCCCACTTAAGCGGTGGTAGGCTCCGCAAGGGGCCGCCTGGCTCGCGACCACCATCCCACCGGAGTCCGGCGCCAAGCAGCTTGCTGTATTCCGTCGGTGTGTGGGAGTGCCAGTGCCTTTGGGGGAGAAGGAGGTTGTCAGTTGCGCTTTTCAGAACCGGTCGTGGTCTCTGAGAATAACTTGCCGGGTAGCTCATTCTGGAGGGTAGCGGGATCCGAAGCACGGTGCCAGCCGTTGGCCGACCGCAGTCAGTAGGGGGCCCAAGTAGCACGCCAGCCACGTGCCAAAGGCTGCCCCGCCAACTCGCGAAAAATCCCGGTATGCTCCACCGTGCCAGCTGGCGACTGGATGGGAGGACCCGGTGGCCATATCCGGGGGGGTTCGGGCGTCCCCGCAGTCTCCAAATGAGTTCCCCATAGGTTGAGTTGGTTTTAGTGGTCCACTTGGTTATCTGAGCAGCGCCTCGACAGTTCAACTTTTTCCCCAGCAACTCTAACAATATCAATGACCAAAGCAAAGAAGAGAAATAAGGTTAAACAACGGCTGCACTTCCTCCCACTTAAAGTGCACCTCATTAACATCAGGGGGTTGCACTCCAACCTTGATCCGGTCCACCACCACCTAGAGACCGAGAAGCCGCACCTGTTCTTCCTAACGGAGACGAAGATAACAACTCCGTCGGACGTGGCGTACCTCAACTACCCGGGTTACTCTCTTGAACACAAGTTCAAGAAGCAAGCTGGGGTCTGTGTGTACGTCCGCGATGACATCTGTTGTCGTCGTCTCCGTTGCTTTGAGAAATCGGGTTTTTCTGCCATATGGCTGCTTGTGGACACAGGCGTGGAGAAGTCTATCTACGTCGGCGTATACCGATCCCATAGCGGTGACCAGGAGTCAACAGCGCTCTTTAATAGCCTTGTAGAGTCGACTGATGTAGCCCAGCAACGATACCCAACAGCGAAGCTTGTTTTTCTGGGGGACTTCAACGCCCATCATAAGGAGTGGCTGTTCCCGTACCAGAAAACCGACCATGCCGGGTTGGAGGCGCGCAAGTTTGCTTTAACGCTAGATCTTACCCAGCTGGTGAATGTGGCAACGCGGGTACCGGATGTAGACGGCCATACACCCAATTGTTTGGACCTTCTGCTGACAACTGATCCGGACAGTCATTCGGTGTCGGTCTCAGCCCCGCTGGGAACGTCTGACCACTGTCTAGTGAAATCCGTTTCGACTTGCTCTCCTCCAGATGAGAGCCCTAGAGGCACGAGGCGAGTATGGCGATACGAGTCAGCAGACTGGGACGAGATGCGGCACTTTTTTGCGTCTTATCCTTGGCGGCATGTGTGTTTCTCCTCGGGTGACCCCTCGAGCTGTGCGGACGCGGTTGCGGATGTGATTCGGCAGGGAATGGAATATTTCATTCCATTCTCCGACATTCCGCTCGGTCCCAAATCCCGACCTTGGTATAATGCTGAATGCGCCCTCGCTGAGGCCCGAAAAGAGTTTGCCTACCAAGCCTGGGTCGGGGCCCGCGACCGCAAAGTTAGAGCGCGTAGGGTTCGCGCGAAAAAAAGAGCCTTTAATTCTGCCGCCAAGTTCTGCAAGCGGGTTTTGCGTCGGGCACGTTTTGACCATATTGGACGTATTGGGGCCAAGCTAGCATCGCACCCTCCGGGTAGTAAACAGTTTTGGTCCCTGTCTAAAGCGGTCGAAACGAATTTCTGTCGGCCCACTTTACCTCCGATGCTGAAACCTGATGGGTCGCTGGCTCACTCTGCGAGAGACAAAGCAAATTTATTTGCATCCCTTTTTGCTGGCAATTCACGTCTGGACGCTGGCTCCAAGCAACCACCTACTGTACCTCACTGTGACTCTTCCATGCCGGAGATCGCTGTGCACGCTAAAGAGGTCCGGAGAGTATTGTGCAGTCTAGACGTGAACAAATCCAGCGGGCCTGACGGCATCCCAGCGAGAGTGCTGAGGCAGTGTGCGCCAGAACTGTCTCCTGTGTTGACTCGTTTGTTCCGCCTCTCTCTTGTAAAAAGAACGGTACCGAAATCCTGGAAGCTTGCAAATGTGCAACCAGTGCCCAAAAAAGGCAACCGTGCAGACCCTGCCAATTACCGTCCGATCGCCATTACCTCCATTTTGTCCAAAGTTATGGAAAGGGTACTGAACAGTAAGTTGCTGACCTACCTTGAAGACAACAATCTCCTCAGTGACCGTCAATATGGCTTTCGCCGGGGACGGTCAACTGGCGATCTTCTTGTGTATGTCACGCACTGCTGGGGCGAAGCCATCGAGAGACACGGCGAAGCACTTGCTGTTTCGCTTGATATCTCGAAGGCCTTTGATAGGGTCTGGCACGCGAGTCTACTCAGTAAGCTTCCTGCTTATGGCATCCCCGCTGGTTTTTGTAGCTGGATATCAGACTTCCTCAATGAACGGTCGATCCGAGTGGTCATTGACGGCTGCTCCTCTGACTTCATGGCTATTGATGCCGGAGTACCTCAGGGGTCTGTTCTCTCTGCAACTCTTTTCCTGCTACACATCAATGACCTACTTCAGCCTGGTATTATTGGGTACGCAGATGACAGTACTGTTGCAGAGAGATACTTGTCCAGCGCAAGAACCAGCGTGGATGAAGTTCGTTCCTTGAGAGAGGCTATGGTGGAAAGGACAGATTTGACCTTAAGCCTTGTCTCCCAGTGGGGTGATGACAATCTGGTCTCCTTTAACGCCACCAAAACACAGGCGTGTCTTTTTACCGCAAAAAGGAGTATCTTCGATCAAACTCCTACTTTTCGGGGTGCGTCTGTTCCTGTGACTGATCGGCTCGAGCTCTTGGGCATGGAGTTGACATCCAGCCTCAGCTTCGGCGCCTCCATTGAGTACAAAGCTCAAATTGCGGCCAAAAAGCTGGGCATCCTAAATAGAGTGAAGCGATACTTTACGCCTGGACAGCTTTTAACCCTTTACAAAGCGCAAGTCCGATCCTGCATGGAGTATTGCAGCCACCTTTGGGATGGCTCAGCTAAGTATCAGCTTGCCGCGCTTGACTCGGTGGAACGCAGAGCCGAGAGGCTCATTGGCGACGTTGAGCTGGCGGATGCCAAGCTACACAGCTTGGCTCATCGCCGCAAGGTTGCCTGCTTGTCGGTCTTTTACAGACTGTACTTCGGTGAGTGTGCTCAAGAACTCCACGACCTCATCCCACCAGCCCCCTTCTACCATCGGACATCTAGACGCACTGCAAGTTACCATCCTTACCTTGTTGCCATTCCACCAATACGCACCAAGCGCTTCCAATCATCCTTCATAATGCGCACAGCGAATGAGTGGAACTCACTACCTGCGTCTGTGTTTCCGAACGCATTCAACCCGAATCTCTTCAAAGTTAGAGTGAACAGGCTTCTTCTGGGTAAGCTCGCTCCATCGTCGACTCTGTCTCTGTCACCTTTGACCTAGACTAGAGTCAAGAGCAAACCCATCACAAATAAAAAAAAAAAAAAAAAAAAAAAATACATTATTCCTGAGTGTCATAGGCTATAATATATTTTCAAAAAAATTAGAGAGCCTTATGAAAATTGAAATAATGTACCCAAGGTAGCAAAATGTTGCCTATAAATTTCATTCTTTGGCGTGCTCTGAGAAAACTATTGATGATAGATAAAAATTATTAGGTAGGTAGGGTAGGCAGGGCAGGCAGGTAGGGTAGGTAGGTAGCCAGTTGACGGTAGCGCAGCCGCGGGGGTCAGCTAGTATATAATAAGCTACGTTGATCGCATATGCTGATAATGTGTTAAACAGAAACCTGCAGGCCTCCTCTCAAGAACACAGCGGCAGCATACGGCGCAGCATCTCTCTCGGCCTGCTGCACTGGCAGGGAGCGCGCCAGTCGAGACCCGCACTGTGTCAGACCCACAGCTATGTTGAACGCACATGTTGATAGTATGTGGTGGGTGCGGAGACTTGCTGAACTTTCCTGGGAAAACAAATGATATTATTATAAACGGTATTCGTCTGCATTACTTATTTAATTATCACAATTACTGCACTTTCAGTTTCAGTCAACACGTGCAAAAAGTCAAGAATTTCATTATTAGAACATCATCATAGACATACGCATATACGCCAATACCTAGTTTATTTACCTGTACTAGACAATTTTGACGATTTAAGGGCATAATGGAATAATAGGTGTCTATAGGGAGTCTGCCCCTCGACACATTTCAAAACAGCACTCCCTCAGAAATTCTTCTACTTCCTTGGACAGTTTTTATATAATGAATTAAATGTCACCCTTAATCTGTATCCTAAAACGAAATCTAATTGTATCAAAACAGTTAAAACGTTTCTTAAAACCCTTGATTACCAAAAAACGGAGAATCTGTTAACTGTTCTCAAATAATTTGGAGTCTCTTAATACAGGCATTTTTTTGCCTAAAAAGAGGCTCCAATCATAACTTGTTGTTCACATTTGGTTAAGAAATAAACTATTTTGAATTTGAATTTTGAATAGTTTTCTTTACTATCCCCGGCCTCAAAAGCCGATTTACATTTTATAGTCGCTCTCACACATTTTAACATTCATATACACGACACTTCTGAATATAAAAAACTACACAATTCGCATTAACTGTCACTACTGTAATTTATATATATAGTGTTTATCTAATTTTTATTTTTATTTTCGTATTCACCTGTGGTTATCTACCACTGAACTACATTTTTTTATGGGGGCCTGGTGACCTGTAACACAGGTTTTTTTGAAAAACCTACTTCAGGCACCAGTCTCTTGCAATGATGTTGCATTGATTGTAATGTTAATTTTAAGGTAACCATTGTAAAGAGAAAATGAAATATTGATTGATTGATTGATTGATAGGTAGAAAGAAAATAAATCAAAGAAAAAGAGTTCTGGACCCGAAACATTAGATGCAACAATTTTGCCGTTTTAATTTGAGATAAAAATCAAATTTTAACCATGATAAATAAGTGGCAGTAAGGTTGATCATTTACTCACATAAACCCTGTAGCTGTAGATCTGTTCAGCATACAGCCCCACACACTTCTCCGTCACCGTCGACAGATACGCCGCATGCGGATCAACACTCATAGCGGCCGTTGCATCACACCCACGGAGCTTTCTGATCATTTCAACGGTACTCGCGCTCTCGCACTCGAAGTTTTCGACGTCGTACACGTGGCCTGCTATTATAACCCACGAGCCGCCGTCCTTTGTGTGGTTTTGGATATCACATCTGAAATAATATCTTTGTTTAATAACAATTTTCAGTGATTCATAGGCACAAACAATGTGATACACAGGCTATACTGGACTGGATATGGAAGGTTGGAGACTGTCTGGGGAATAGTAGATTGTTTATCTAGGGAGCATACAACTATTTTAAAGGCGAGTGTTTTTTTTAATCCAGAGCGGAGCGAAGGATTTTAAAATAGAAGCCTGAGCGCAGCGAGGGATTCAATGTACGTCACTCGAGCTTAAAAAAGTGTTGCTCTCGAGGAAACTCTACATTTTATCACCTGCCATCCCCTCTATGAAAAATAAGTAAGTGCAACTTATGAGCAAGAACGTTACCTTTATTTATTTATATACAATTAGGAACCATAAGACAAAACATAGAAATAATTAGAAGCTATGTTTATATTTGAACAATTATGGAATTGCATCGTAACAAATTTATTAGTATCATCCGTTACAGTTGTAGATTTATTTTTTAATTTGTTTCGCGCGCAGTTTTCCAGCCAGTCACTTGTTCAATACAATATTCCCGTGTGGTCCGAAATAGAATTACAGTCGCTCAGCCATTTACCTCATACATTCGTCGTAATCGATTTATGCGATGTTATCCTATTTTGGACAGCATGGTTTGTGATTCATCTCTTTGCTGATTGGAATATTTACTAACAACATTCCAAATTCAAATCACTTTTAGTCAGATTAATGAGCTATTTTAGTCCCTGTTTACGAAGAATAAACTAGCTCTTTTTGAATAGATGTGATAAAAAGGTAAATTGTTCCCCATCCATCTCTTATTCTAGTCGTCACATTGACGTTTGTACTGGGTGGTAGATGCAGTGTACTCCACATATGTCCTCCGTGTATATTTTCGACATAAAGGCAAAGCAGTTTGTTTTCTTTCACGCCTTTTGTAACTTATCATCTCAGTATCCCGTCAGCGTAAGGAGAAGATAAAGTGCTTAAAATACAATTTTATGAATTACTAAGCCAAGAACGGCTTAGTAATTCATAAAATTGTTTTGAATTGCAAGTAGGGGTTATAAAGAAATCGTAACCATCAACACAAGCTGCTTACTTGCGAATAACACTGTTCTTAAGCTGATGCTTCTTGGACACAAGTCCTGGCCATCCCAGTAAGTCGGCATCTAACTTGGCAGCAGAGGGTAGAGACTTGGCAGCGTCGTCACAAGCGCGTGCTATCTTGACTAGAGAGTCCGCTGAGTCGGCTAGAGCACCTGGGGATCGGGCTGCGCAAGCGCCTATCCAGGCGCCTAGCTCACTTACGACACGACCTGAGGAAAATTAAATAATATGTTTGAGCATCACAATCTATAATATTAGTAGTATAACCTATACTATTAATATTATAAAGAGTAAAGATTTGTATTTTATATTTTTGTATGAAACGATTTTTTTTTTTATATATATTCGTTACAAAAACTGGACGATCGTTCGTTACGAAACGTGGACCGATATCAAAAAATATTTCATCGTTGGGAAGCTACACTATCCCCGGATGACAAAGCTATATATTTTTTTATCTCTGTATTCCCACGGGAACGAGAACTACGCGGGTGAAACCGCGAGGCGTCCGCTAGACTTTGATAAAAACGCTATTTCGGCATAATATGCAAGTTCTATATTGTTCATTAATGATTTCTGCAAAGACTATAAAAAAATATTCATAATTATACTGAAAGGAAACGAAATGTTTTACTACAATCAATCTCACACCTCCAAGACTGGTTTGACATTGACAGTATTTTTATGTTATTGCAATAAGGACGGTTTTCGCAGTTATGATTCTTACTTTAATTTTATGGTACTCCCGGTATTCTTACCAACAATATCAGCAGCCACAAGTTCACACAACGCTATGAGCTGCGTATTATCAGCTCTATGAACCGCCCTCCCGAACGAGGAGAGAGTAGATTGTACGTGTTCAGCCAGTAATTCGATGTATTGAGTGATGAGTGCGCGCACGCCGCCTCGGGTACTACGTCCACCGCGCGACCACATAGCTTCGCAGAATAGTAACCTGTAAAGATCAGCTTATGAAATGTAGGTTCTTTAGCTTCAACTGAGAAGCAGTAGACATTCGCTGTCTCTTGGTTTGTATATGGCGTCATCCTAATAGAAAGCAGTCGTCGCGTTCATTTGTTCGGCAAAACCGGAACGCGCCATTGTCGGCACGACAGTGCGTTTGGGTTTGCCGCTGATCGCCGAGATGATTGCTTCCTATCAGGACGAGGACACCTAAAGGTGCCTATAAACGAGCTAGATTTTTGACAATTTCTTGCTGCAATTGTATAGCCGTCAAGTTGCCAAATATAAGGTTGGGGAAAAAGTTTCTTCGCATTTTTTAAGAAAATTCAAAGCATTTTTTAATATAGTTTATTTACATTTAACTAAACTATGTAGGTACCATTTTGTTCGATAACTTCTTGCCATCTTGTAGGTAGGGACATGATCCCATTGCTATAGAAATTTTGGGACTTCTGATCAAAATACCGCGACTAGTGGTTTTGGCAGTCCTCTCGTGATGTTAAACTGACACTGCCTTAAGAATTCTGAAGAGACCCAAAAAGATGGAAATCTGAATATGCAAAGTCAGGACTATACGGCGGATGCATTAACACCTCCCAGCCAAACTTTCTTAATTTTTGAGTGGCTAAAGATGTGTGAGGTCTAGATTTCACCAATGAAACTAAACTGAGTTTAGTTTCATATGTGAAATCCTCCCTAAGAGTCTACGAAACGTTTTAAGGTCCATTTAATGCTACAACACTCACAAAACAACTAAAGAAATGCTAAGGTTTTGGAACTAGAAACGTCTCGTCTCCAGCGAGGTATTCTACTTTATTAACGGACGATGGCAGATGAAAGAATCGTAAATTTTTTTTTTTTCTCGCCTTCGTTGAGCTATGGTGGCCCAAGTTATAGGTCGTGTGTTAAAACCCGGACAGGCGCTTTACTTTGTGTAAATAATTTCATCACCACTGCTCTCAAAACGGTGAAGGAAAACATCGTGAGGAAACCGGCATGTCCTAGAACCAAAAATTCGAAGACATGTGACATCCACCAACCCGCACTGGGCCCGCGTGGTGGATTACGAGAGGAGGCCTGTGTCCCAGCAGTGGGAACATTAAAAGGCTGATGATGATGATTTTGATCATTAGTTAATACAGTTGGTGTTCGTTACCTTTGGAATCGTATAAGTAGATCACAGCTAGGACTAACAGTGTCGTGTCCTTTAGGGTCGTCCGTCTTGCTCGTATCACCGTGCATTATTGCGTTTATTTGCATTTGTGTTTGACATGATGTGTTGCGGATTAGATGTTTTACCTGTTGAAAAAAATATTGGGAGTGTTACAAGGATTATTTCATTATGAACTCAGGGCTTTTGCGCTAAGGTATCTTGTTTATGAAGTCAAAAACCCGAAGTTCAATAAAATTATGGGTTTTGATTCCGAGTAACTTTATGTTACAAAGCGTTCAAAAGTCTGTTTTGAGTGTAATGAAACTGCAATTATGATTCGAACTTACCAAGTGCATTAAAGGTACAGATGCTCCTTTGTCTGATGATGTCGCATTGCTAATTTGATACTCTTCGGTACAACCTACAAAAAATAAATATTTACTTATCAGTAAAATAAAGAAACTAAAACATACCAATCATTATTTAAAACAACAAAGGGATACAACCACAACTAAGGAAATTGATAAAGAAGGTGTTACAAACCTGTTACTGTATCAGCGTCATCTGTTGTTGCAGGGGGTGATCCTCGTTGTCCAGTTACAATGTCAACTTGATCATAATCCCTGAAAATAATTTACACATTTATTATCAATTCATACCAATATATACATGTAGAACTATGAAGCTTTAATTAAACTTACGCATCAAGTTGTAGGTGGTTGTACGCGTCTGCAGAGTGAGCTTGCAACGCGTTGCGCAACGCATCACGTAACCCGCCACCGCCAAGTAAAGACCAAACTAGTAGCTCTGTCATGAATCTTGCGCCTGCGCTAGCCGGCACTGATCCTGTAACAAATGAAAGCATAACAGTCAATGATTAGTTGAGAATATAATATTTCGTGTTGAGAGCCACCATAAAATTTGCATTCAGACCTTCAGTACAATAAGGTAAGCAAAGGAGGCAAAGTGCATGGTAAAAAATAAATAAAATAACCTTTATTCCCTGAAACCTGTTTACAACACTTTTATTATAAACTAGCTTTTCCCGGCAAACTTTGTTTTGCCATAAAAACACCAAGATACACCTACCCTACACCTACCCTACACCTACCCTACACCTACCCTACACCTACCCTACACCTACCCTACACCTACCCTACACCTACCCTACACCTACCCTACACCTACCCTACACCTACCCTACACCTACCCTACACCTACCCTACACCTACCCTACACCTACCCTACACCTACCCTACACCTACCCTACACCTACCCTACACCTACCCTACACCTACCCTACACCTACCCTACACCTACCCTACACCTACCCTACACCTACCCTACACCTACCCTACACCTACCCTACACCTACCCTACACCTACCCTACACCTACCCTACACCTACCCTACACCTACCCTACACCTACCCTACACCTACCCTACACCTACCCTACCCTTTTTTCCCCATTTTTTTTGTTTTTAAACCTTCCCTGTATTCTGTCGACCAAAACAAAAAAAGAATTATGCAAATCGGTTCAGCCGTTCTCGAGTTTTAATCAGACTAACGAACAACAATTCATTTTTATTTATATAGATAGATTAAATCTTAAATCTAGCTTATGTCACGGGGTCTCATTGCTAACAAAGTAAATTTGGTTCAAATAAATCGTACTAGATGGCGCGACATGTTCGTTCATGTTAAAATTTCCTGGAATTGAACATAAAAATTGTATGTTCTTGTTTAATCAACTCTCCTAAGTACAAAATTATGGAATATTGGGGTCTTAATTCACATTGCAAAGATTATTTCAATGGATCATTTAAAATTGATGCCAGTAGATGGCGCATTTTTAAATTTCTGAGGCATTCCACTCGATCGTTCAAATTTGCATTGTAAAACATTTTGGTGCAAAAAAACTGTAAAAACGTGCAAAAAAAATACTACAAAACGAACCTTCACTGTATTTAAAGAAAAAAATATTCACGAACCAAGTAAACCCTTTTACTTGCAAGTCGCTGCTAACACAATCTATTGCCGTGAAACGGGATGGAACGCGATTGATGTACTTACAAAAATAACAAGATTAATCAGATGAAAAACGCTAGTTACGTCGGCACGGTTTCTTTGTATGGGATGAGGCATCTGTATGCTAGTATTATATTTTCTGTGCTTATGTTAACTATTCATTACTAACTAATCTATATTAAATCTTATCTTAACTACTATCAGCTACCATAGGCCTCCTCTAATTCCCTCCACTTGTTTCGATCCTTTACTGTTTTTCGCCAATCCTTTGGTAAATCGTCCTCCCATCTCTTTATCTGTCTTCCTCTAAGTGCATGGTAAGTAAACATAAATATTTACAAAAATCGAGAATTCAAAAGATCTTCCAGTGCTTATAATACTTCAGCCCAATATAATTTTGATCTTACCTTGAGGCAGTAACGTAATAAGATGATGCGCCCGCACTTGAGGTGTCGGTAGCAACAGAGGCCAAGCCGCAGCCAATGCCCGTCTCGCCGCAGTAGCTGCCCCCGCTCCCGCACGCCCTTCCACCAAGGCGACCAGTGCAGTATGAACTCCAGAGCACCAAGAACGAGCTTCACCTTCCGTGTCACCCGGTTCTGGTCCGCGGGAACATTGCCAAGCTTGCACCTTGAATTTTTGTAAAAGGAATTTTAACACTGCCTACCAAAACGAATAAAAACAAAACGCTGCATTGAGCTAGGTTTGGTTGAGTGAAACTTACTTGCAATCGGAGAAGATTGAGGCAAGAAATAGCCATACATTCAACCTCCTTGATTGTTGCAGAGCTGCTTTGTTCGACGACTATCCTCAATAATCTTTCTAAAAGTCTGCAAAAGAGTACCAAAATAAGTAAATGATGTATTGAATAAAAATATAATACTGTTACAAGATAGACAACGCCATCTAGTGGCGGAAACAATGAGTTCGAAAGTCGATTGTTCTGGAAGCTTCTCGACGTGTCTAGAACAGTATGGAACGTTCCAGAAACATCTTCAGTGCTTTATAAAGAGCGGTCGGGTTCGTCGTGAGTCAGTTTCGATTGAGAAGCGATAAAGAACGATCGATAAAGGAAAATATAGTTTTTAGGGTTCCGTACCCAAAGGGTAAAAACGGGACCCTATTACTAAAACTCCGCGATCCGTCTGTATGTCTGTCTGTCTGTCCGTCTGTCACCAGGCTGTATCTCATGAACCGTGATAGCTAGACAACTGAAATTTTCACAGATGATGTATTTCTGTTGTCGCTATAACAACAAATACTAAAAACAAAATAAAATTAATATTTAAGTGGGGCTCCCATACAACAAACGTGTTTTTTTGCCGTTTTTGCGATAATGGTACGGAACCCTTCGTGCGCGAGTCCGAATCGAACTTGGACGGTTTTTCTAATAAAGTGCGATTAATTGAAGTCTGCTGTTTCAATAATTTATCCCTGAACCCCAGCTCGTAACAATGCCAAATGGAAACATGTGTTTGACTCACTTGAATGTGCTTTCAGATAAATCAATGACGAAGGGCATAGAAGACGGTAGATCTCTAGGACTCTCTTCACTCCATACTAAAATCTGTGTAGGTCCGCTGGAGACACCTGTAAAAAGTTCAAAAGCGTGAACAGACAAATTTTATCCGAGAAAAAGAAAATATTAACTGAAAATATTAAAATATTAACGGATGGCCTAGTTTTCGGGATAAAACTAGGCCATCCGTTAACTCTGTTAACTCTGATGTCACTCAGGAATAATGTAGCTTTCTATTGGTGAAAGAATTTTTTAAATCGGTCCAGTAGTTTCGGAGCCTATTCGGTACAAACAAACAAACAAACAAAAAAATCTTTCCTCTTTATAATATTGGTATAGATAAGTATAGACTAGATTCTATATAAAAGGTCGTCAAATGAACTTACCATTAGCCTTAAAAGATGGGTTGAGTACTTGCAACAGTTGCGGCACAGGTCTCGTTATTTGTGCGCGCTCATGTGTACCCCAAGCGTACAATGCGCCTTCTGCCGTCAGCGCGATGCCATGAGTCGAGCCCAGAGACAAATCCACTACTCGTATTCCTAGAAAATATTTTATTTGTTAATAGAATGCTCAGGTGGAGATCGTCTAGGAGAATTTATGGAGCAATTTCTTACCTTGTAGTGCGTCTAGAATTTTCGGGATCTTCACATTTTCAAGGTTGCCGTGACCAAGGCGATAGCTTTCTCCTTTACCCCAAGTATAAACTTGCCCACTGCCAATAAAAATAAATAATAAAATTAGACACTTATATGTTTATAGATAAGGTTCACAATCAAAGGATAATAACATTTTGCCAAACGTAAAAAGGGCTGAAAAACAGACATTATTTTTTGAAGACAAATCGGTCAATGGTCGCGCAAATTCAGGATTCAGGAGCTCGTGGCTAAATAATAACAGCCGCACAGGTCGATCATCAAGGTTAAGTAACGCTTGACGAGGTCGGTCCGTGGATGGGTGACCAATTCAACATACCGAGTTTCCTCCGTGCCTCGGAAAGCACGTTAAGCCGTTGGTCCCGGCTGTCATTTGAAGTTCTTTGACATTCGTTACGGGTAGTCAGTAGCTTGTGATCTGACACCAGTCTTGCCAAGGGGCAGCGTGTTACCCAGTAACTGGGTTGTGGAGGTCAGATAGACAGTCGCTCCATGTAAAACACTAGTACTCAGCTAAAATCCGGTAAGACTGGAAGCCGACCCCAATATAGTAGGGAAAAGGCTAGGCAGATTTGGTTGCGCAAATTTATGCTCACTTTAATCCATTGATGTATCTTGGTCTCTTGAGGGTCTTGCAAAATTACAGTACATAATTAATTCCATCTCATAACTCAACGCTTGATAGTCAAGTCGGTAGACATATAAAATGCACTCACGCGTCAGTAAGAGCAGCATGCCAATGTTCCCCAGTGTAAACGCGGGTGATCCTCAACACGGACAGTGATGTCAGTGTGCGGGGGCCTCCGCCCTCGGTGTCACCGAACACTTGCACGGCACCTTCCCATGTACAGCAAAGAGTTTGGGCTTCACCCCAACCTACGAGGAGGAATAAATGTTAAGAAAACTGAGTTCAACAGCTAAGTTCAAGCCATGTTGAACTCCCAACGGAAAAAGAGGGGCGTTTGAAGTGTGTAACATTTGTGTTTGTGTATCTGTCTGTGGCATCATAGCTCCTAAACAAATTAACCAATTTTTAACCGACTTTCGAAAAAGGAGGAGGTTCTATGTTCGACTTCTTGTATGTTTTTTTTTTATGTATGTTCACCGATATCTCCGTCAATTGTGGACCGATTTTAGAATTTTTTTTTTGTTTTACTGAATATGTTTCGAAATTGGTCCCATTTTAATTTGGTGAAGATCTGATGAAGATCTTCGAAGATATAAAACAGAAAACTTCAATAAATAACGGCAAATCTCTCGGGACGGCTGCGATCGCATGTCTGTTTATTGTTTATACCTTTTCATAACATAACATCACGCCAGTACGGTCTTAAGGGGTAAGCAGATCTCTCATTTGATCGGTTTTGTTCAAGTTTCATGAAGTTTCCTATAACCCCAGAATACATTACCCGAATGGTAATGTATTCTGGGGTTATAGGAAACTTACTACACAACTTGCCTATTAGGTAGGAACAACTAAAAAGTGAAAATAAAAACTTTTTTTACAAAAAAATCTACCGACTACCAAATAAGAAAACTACAAAGTGAAAAATAACTTAATTTTTGGAAGTCAGTGTCCATAACGCAAAAAAATGGTACCTAAAAAGACAATAAAGGCTTTGTAAAAAAGGTTTTTTTTTATTTCGGTTTTTTTGTTTGAAAGTAGACTTTGTCGAGAGTGTTCTGCGGGTTCAGCTGTTCAAAAGTTATGCATATTTTACTCTCTGAATCGAGGTATTTTCGCAAGATATCGTGGTATAATTACGCGTTTCGATGGATTGTCGATCGGAGCGTATCTACTACTAGATAAATTATGTATTTTAAACGCATGGGTTAAGAAGCCTCGGGGTTTCTTAGGGTTCCGTACCCAAAGGGTAAAAACGCGGTATTACTAAGACTCCGCGGTCCGTCTGACTGTCTTTCCGTCTGTCACCAGGCTGTATTTCATGAACCTTAATAGCTAGGCAGTTGAAATTTTCACAGATGATGTATTTCTGTTGCCGCTATAAAAACAAATACTAAAAACAAATACTACAATAAAATAAATATTTAAGTGTCCATACATCAAACGTGATTTTTTGCCGTTTTTTGCCATAATGGTACGGCACCATTCGTGCGCGAGTCCGACTAGCACTTGGCCGGTTTTTTAATACATACATGCATAAACCCACGGGTTTTTTAAATATTTTAATCTTGTTAACAAATGACTTGCAGTTGTTGAGACAGGCAATATTATGTAGATGCATAAAAATATTTTGCACAGAGCTAGTGTCATTAGAGCTTAGCTTACTTTTGCAGGGCTTCAGTCAGACAGTATTTTTGTGCGACACAGGTTTACCTTGGAGGTTGCTGGCTGATTAACCGGGCTTCCCCCAGCTTTAGTTAATTTAACCCTTCAGTCAGGGCAATTAACTAATAACTAAATAATAACTTCAGACTGCACCAATATCTATTTTAATGGCATTTTTTAGGGTTCCGTACCCAAAGGGTAAAAACGGGACCCTATGACTTACGACTCCACGATCAGTCTGTCTATCCGTCTGTCACCAGGCTGTATCTCATGAACCGTGCTAGCTAGACCGTTGAAATTTTTATAGATGATGTATTTCTGTGGCAGCTATAACAACAAATACTAAAAACAGAATAAAATAAATATTTAAGTGGGGCTCCCAAACAACAAACTTTTTTTTGCCGTTTTTTGCGACAGTGGTACGGAATCCTCCGTGTGCGAGTCCGACTCGCACTTGGCCAGTTTTTAGGGTTCCGTAGTCAAATGGCAAACAACGGAACCCTTATGGATTCGTCATGTCTGTCTGTCTGTTGTCTGTCCGTATGTCACAGCCACTTTTTCCGAAACTATAAGAGCTATTCTGTTGAAACTTGATAAGTAGATGTATTCTGTGCATTTAGACTTTCACACAAAAATTGAAAAAAATCAATAAATTTTGGGGGTTCCCCATACTTAGAATTGAAACTCATTTTTTTTTTCATCAAACGCTCACTTATGGTGTATCTATGGATAGGTCTTAAAAGTGACATTGAGGTTTCTAATATAATTTTTTTCTAAACTGAATAGTTTGCGCGAGAGTTTTCCAAAGTGGTAAAATGTGTGTCCCCACCCCTGTAACTTCTAAAACAAGAGAATGATAAAACTAAAAAAAATATATGATGTACATTACCATGTAAACTTCCACCGAAAATTGGTTTGAACGAGATCTATTAAGTAGTTTTTTTTAATACATCATAAATCGTATTCCGCAATTTACCAAGTACGGAATCCTTCGTGCGCGTGTCCGACTCGCACTTTGGCGGTTTTTTTTTTCTTATTTTATGCTTCCCGCGTGACTCACCTAGTGCAACATCGATGACTCGTTCAATATTGTGTGCGGTGAAGGACACTGGTTGAGGTGTAAGGCAGTTCTCAATAGTGCCGTGACCCAGGCGGCCTTGAGCTCCTCTCCCCCACGTGTATAGTGCACCTCGGGATGTTATAACAGCACTGGAAGAAATGATACACAATCATAAAAGGAATCTCAAAGGAGCTTCATTAAGGCGCCTCCCTGAGCAAAACGCCGCGCTAGTCGTTTTTGTGCAGTTTTTAAGTGCTATCTACTCTTTATTTAAAAAGAAATATCAATTACTAAAAATACATTAAATTTCTACATGATGTTGATTCTAAAATGGTAGTACACTTTTTTATTTAAAGAGGTATATGTTACACTAATCTCCTTACAACACAACCATAAAAATAAAAATAATTATTGATAGCATGCATCTCCTCGTATAGTGTTAATTAATTATTTTTTGTACTAACACTAATGGATAGACAATTTGATAACGAACATTTTGTAAGTTTTTGTTTTTTTCAAAAGACCAATATTCGATTTTATAAAGATTTTATTCTAAAATCTGGGCGTATTCACTACTGTAATTCATGCGCCACCAGTGCCGCTAGGCCAATAGGAATGCTCATATCTCATGCTGATTTTTTGGTCAGGGTACGGCCTTAATCAGCCAGTGTTAGAGCCGGATTCCTCCAAAACGATATAGGCTTGACTAACTTAAAAATTCGAATTGTATCATATTTCTGCGCTCAGCGGTGACGCGATAATTTTATTTACAAGATCCTCCGCTCTTCTGATTTTGGTGAAAACCAGCCCTTTGTAGCATTCATTTAACAGGAGGGTCATAGATCTAGAAATTTCCATTTAATCCTTTTAGAAAGATTAGCCTGCCTCCTAAGCACGCTTCTAAACGATTCTTAAATAGGGAACTATCCGCAAAGCTGCGCTCAGATGGCGCCACAGGTTTCTGCGTAAACAAACTAGAGAAGGGCGTTTTCGGTTTTTTGCGCAAACGGTTATGTATGTGTTTTCATATCGATATCGAAAACGGTTTTCAGATATCGATATCAGTAGTACAGTTTGCAAAAGTTAAAATGTTATTTAGATGAGCAAACTAACAACGAACACGTAATAATACTTAAAAAGATAGGTAGCGCATATGGTTCCTAACGTTTGTGAAGTTTGCGTTTTGTTCGTAGTTCGTACGTTTTCGCATTGTTACGGTTTTAAGTTTTGAATTATTCGTTCTCGCACGCTAGTAAGGTTTTTATTAGATACAGCTTTTGTAATATCGGTACTTTTGATATCGATATATGATATCTAAGACATATCCGAAATAAGTTACGTTTTGATTTATCGGACCCATCCCTAAAAAAAACAAACTGTCAAAGTCGAGCGACAAAATTTCGCAGTCTAAGCATACAAAATATAAAACTAATAGTGAAAGTAAAATGAAGCTAACTACTTCCCCAATATTATTATTTGGTTTTTGAACACAAGTTATCTTAAAAACAGTATAAAATAGTTCGGTAACCACAAACAGTAGTAGACGCCATGTTGTTATGTTTTTGTTTACTCTGAGCCGTCAAGCGCCATCTGGCGGGAGCAATTGGCTGTAATGTTCCCTATTAAAAACAAAATCTTAACATTTGGTGCTACGGTCTTAATTAATTCAATCAAGAGCAAGGCATGTACACGTACCTGCAAGCAGCACCAGCCGATACCCTCACGACCTCATGATGAGCTAGATGGTGTAGATGCGCGGGCGCATCCCTAGGTGCAGTGTCACCATGTCCGAGCCGACCATCGTCACCAGATCCCCATGACCACGCGCCACCACATGAGGAACAGCACAAGAAGTGCCGTCCAGCTGGGTGGCATGATACTTGCGTGACGGTTTTACTTTCAAGACCTGAGAAAAAGATTAACAAGTTAATACTAGTTATTCCGAAATTAACTTTATTTACCTAACTTTAAAGTTGATATATGTTTGGGTGATGGCGGGTAATGGATTTGAATATGGAATGGGAGAAATGGCATAGTGAACTTTTTGCTCAGGAAGCGATTGACGTATATAAAAAACATGACGATATTTTACTTTAGCTACCTACATAGGACCTATGGAACTTACGACTTTATTTCTATCACTGTGTAGGTTAACAGATCACAGAGATATAAGTAGGGCCCTGTTGTCAGAAAGAGATAAACATACTGTTAAAACGTAGGTTCGTGTCGCGGCCAGACTCAGGACGGATCGAGTTCACTCCAAGCTGGTCAGCTTGTGATTGTATTACCGCGCAGACGCTGGTAAAATGTATCTACCTCAGTATATATAAAATATCATTGAATGGACTGATGGCTGTGCAGAGATGATGACATTCCCGCGAAGCGACGTGCCTATGAACGAACCAAAAAGCTGTAGAAATGGCAACATGGATATGCCCAAACAATATTTGCTGCAGCGCCCCCTGGTGAGTTGTCACCGTAACACCTATCTAAGAAAATGCACCAATCAAACCAGAACCCATAACTGAAAACTGCATCAAAATCGGACTAGTGGTTTTGGAGAAAAATAGCAACATGGATTTGCACAAACATCCTCTCACCCCAAACGCATATACCGTCTCCGTTCCGTCGTGAGTAATAAAATATGTACTTGAGAAAAAAATAAGTACTATGTTTGTACTTTTTGTTAGTTGATACTTATTTTCTTACCTGGTACTAGCTGCGGCGTCATGTTATCATAAGGCAGGGTGTACACAGCACCATCGTGAGTCAGTAGCAACGCCAGTTTCTCTGCGCACGCTATTTGCTGAATCCTTAGCGTTCCCAAGTGAAGTGGTCCTGAACCGACTGACACTACTTCTTGCGCTGATTCGGTACACTAAGGAAAAAATTATTAATATTTTAATATTTTTGCCCGTGCGCAAATAAGACACTTCGACTCTTCGAGTACTTTAAATACACTGTAACACAAGTATGAGTATCAGAGATAACAAACACACACAAAACAAAAACACAATACACACACTTAAATAAAAATAAAATAAAATTACGAACGCTTATAAAAGGGCAGGGGTCATAAGGTCATTTCTTTTTAATTTTTTTTATATATCTTTTTTCATTACACTGAGCCATATTTATGTCCAGTTACTGTAAATGTTGGCAAGCTTGTAATTAGCCATTTTCCCTACCTACAGATATTTTTTTGAAAAATTTTTCAAAAAAAAATCTGTTCTGTGCTTTCCACAAAATAAATAAATAAAATAATAAACACTCACAGTGACAAAACCTTTTAAAGGTGGTAGTAATGGTGCTCCAAGTCTGTCCAAATGACACAGTAGGGCGATACCAGCTTTTCTTACGCCCATCAATCCATCACCACTTGGGATGTTCAAGTCCCTGAAGCGATAAAATGTAGGTATTTTTTTTATTTATTGAGACCAAAAAATATCTTTTCCACGATAAATTACTCTCTGTTTTCAGCCCTTAGCTGATATGTATGAGGTTAAAAAATCACGTCTGGCTGACAGCACAGCCATGATAAAATTAAACCTCGAGCAGGATTCCCTCAATGATAAATATTAAGATCGTACTTACTTGAGGAACAGTTCTGTAAGATTGACTTCAGTAGTTGGTTCACTGTTAAGTATAGGATTAGGCGCTGCTACTTTTGCCATACGTCTGAGAAACGGTCCTAATGGCGCAGTACATTCTTCTAGTATAATCCTAAAACAAAAGAAGACTTAGTAAAGCTTCGTAAAATAAATACAGTCGTTAACAAATCTAGACCTTATCGAATTGATATAAGGTTCAAATTCTAATGACAAATATGTGACTTACCGATTATCCGGTTGTCGTTTCTGTTTTGGAGGTAAAGTGACTAGAACATCAGCAGCCTTCAACAACGCGGGTAGTTCCGCTCTCCTTGCGCACAGCTCCACCCATACACAGAGAGAAGTCCGCCAGTCGCCTTGAGGGACATTACAGCCTACTTCCCTGTTGACAAAAAAACAGGCATATTAAAGTTATATTAGTTTGGAGAAACTTGTGTAGTGATGACAGTTTTATAAGATTTAATATTATAGTTATTATTTTGTTTTATGATCTGTTTTATCACAGAATTGGCATGCAACTCGCATGCCACCTGCACATCTGAGGACCGTATGACTATTTCAGTGAATGGAGTTTGCATAGCTCAATTTTGAGCCAGATACATTTAAACTTTTCTCTGTCGTAAAAGTTTGAGGAAGAGAGAAGAAGTAAGCATCTTTACAAATACCTACCCAATCACAACCTGATGTAGGAATTTAGCAGCACTATCAACAACTTCAGCCCAGATCTTCTGCGAGCGCGGCGCAGGAGTTGCGCCCGTGCCAGCGAACAGTCCCGCATCAGGGAGGGCTCGCACCGCATCAAGCGCATCGCGGAGTAACGCTGAACACACGTCCGCGTCTTCACCGCACCGCCATGCGCGACGGACTAGGGAGAGGGCGAGGCGAAGAGCGGCGCGGGCGCCGACACGGGCTAGACCTATGGCACTGTAAGGGAAAATATGGATGAATAATAACCGTTTTTAGGGTTCCGTACCCAAAGGGTAAAAACGGGACCCTATTACTAAGACTTCACGATCCGTCTGTCTGTCTGTCCGTCTGTCACCAGGCTGTATCTCATGAACCGTGATAGCTAGACAGTTGAAATTTTCACAGATGATGTATTTCTATTGCCGCTATAACAACAAATACTAAAAACAGAATAAAATTAATATTTAAGGGGGGCTCCCATACAACAAACGTGATTTTTTTGCCGTTTTTTGCTCGATATTAATAACGGCAACAGATAGACGCTTGAAATATTCACAGAATATTTAGTTGTATATTCATTTCAAAAAATAATAATTATTAAATTTAAAAAAAAAATTAAAGGGGGTCCCATACAACAAACGTGTTTTTTTTGCCGTTTTTTGCGATAATGGTACGGAACCCTTCGTGCGCGAGTCCGACTCGCACTTGGCCAGTTTTTATATAGTGCTGTTAGATTGTCAACTCTCGGTGCTGAACCCAGTGTAGAAAATCCAACATTGAATAATTGGCAGTTTCAAGTTACACAATAAACGAGCTTTCCATTATCGTCACTAAACAGCATTTATTCAGTTTTAGTAGAAATTGTAGTCACATTGACTGTGCAACTGAAAATTGGATATTGACCCCCCAAATGTTTCAAGGTTTTTGTTTTCAATTTCATAGCCCACATGTGTAGGGCGATTGGAATGCTTTGACTCATATGTGCGAGATTTGAGAAGGCTAAAACTTTGTATGGGAGTGACCCACATGTGGTGCACTCACGCCTCATCACAGGGAATCTGTTAACTACTAACACAATCAAGTGTGTTTAAAAACTCGCATTAGGCCCACTGGAAGATACTAAACTGATAACTCATAATTATAAAAAAAAAATGTACAAATCTGTCACATGACTGATTGCATTGTATTAATAGACATTATTGTATTTAGCATTGTTTAGCTAAATACAAAACATGGTTCAAGTTCACATTCTGTTTGGAGAAATCTCATGAATAGTAAAACAAAAACAAATTGCATTTCAATGACTTGGTAATTTGTAATAGTCACAGTTTAGTACAGGGGGATGACCATAAGCTCTTAGAGTAAGGTTATTTTGAGTGGGCGTAAGGGACAGATGTATACAAGTCATATACATCTGTTCCTTACACACACACAAAATAACCTTACTCTAAGAGCTTATGGTCACCCCCCAGGATGCAGTTGTTGCCTATGCAAAGGTGTCACAAATAGAACATGTAATTTGAAATTGGTCTAGAACTGACACAGTTACCAACATAAAAAACAAACTGGTCAAGGGCGAGTCGGACTCGCGCACCGAGGGTTCTGTACCAACATATATAAATATGTTGGATGTGTTACTTTACGTACAGTCCTTTACATGCATTGTGCGGTCCGGTCACACAAACATTTAGTGCGGGTAATGTTCGTGTGAATGGACCGCAGGACGCAGAATGCATCCAGTGTGACAAATGCCCTACATTTTAAATCTTATTTACCTCTCTGAGTCATCAGTCTGCTCCTCACTATCCTCCTGGCTCTCGGAACTCACATCACCTGTTTTGTTCAAAGCCCCAACCACATTGCTCAATGCTCTGTTACTGACAGCATGTGGTGGCTTCTTATCTATTCTGACTCTTTTTATTTCTTTGTTCTGACTTTGATCTCTGAAAGGCGAAAAAAAATTGAGATTTAGTTGTTGCATGATAGAGTAAGTAAATCATTTGAAATTAAACCTTATGACATTGTCTTTCATGATCAATTACTTCAAGTTGAAAACATTTAGTGATTAAGAGATAAGTATTTGACAATATGCATAATAACAAACTTACCTAATAACAGCTACAAGATGCCTGTTGCACAACACAATGAGTCGACGGATTTGAGTTATAAATGGACAGCTAATGGCCGTGTTGATTGCTCTCACTCGCTGTTCCCAGATTAGGGCTTCCATTAAACTTTGCAGACATTCTGGACCTGGACACAGAATTTAATGCTTGATTTACAAAAAAGAGAAATGAAATGTTTTTATTTAACAGATATATTTTTTTAATCAATGTAGACTAAAAAAATATATAGTTTATACAAGTTACAAGCGAGATAAAAAAGGGGAGGGAAAGAACACATTGGGCATCTAAAAATTTGCTCAGAGTGCTATCAATGCAAAAGTACCTGTAGTAAATATTGGCAGCATTGCCATGTTGAAATCAAATGTTATGTGAAAATCAATAATTTTAAGAACAAAGGAACCATTTGGTCATGATTCTAATTTAAGTTGTATGAGTACAGAAAGAAAATACCTGGGTCTTGTTTCCACTTCAGGTCATCAATAATCTGATGGGATGCTGAAGGTGTCACCTGCTTAGATTGTATAGAGATTCTGAGTTCCTCCTCAGCTGACAGAGCGCTGCATGGTGTGCAGGCGCACCCCGAGTGAGGGCCACAGAGACCATCACAGCAGGTGCAGGTTAATATCTATGTAGATTAATAGAAATGTTTTTGTTATAGCTTCTTTGTGTGTCACACTAATTAAAACTTTACAGAAGCTGTAAATGGTAAAGAAGTGTCATGTTTACAATTTTAACTTATTTGATGCAAGAGAAAACACACATACCCTCAGACCACAGTAATATTTTCCACTGTCACCAAGTTTTGCAGTCACACCAGCACCATTTACGAGCCCATTTCCGGCGTCGAAATATATTTCTCTATCTTGCAAGAGGCTGTTGAACAGAGTACACAGAGCATCTGGGTTGTGTAGCGCTTCCTGTAAATCAGGATTTAACCATTTTGCATCCAAATGCTGCTGTGGACGAAATATGAAATCGTCCTGTTCGTCAGGGACAGACATTTTCGCAACCGGTGCCTTGAACTCATTCATACACCCATTTTAAGTGAAAGCCAAAACTGTCTTGTGAAATCTTAACAATTTCAATCGTTCGTTCTTATATTTTCATTCTAGAATATCGAGTAAAAATATTATTAAAATAATACATCGAAACAAGAATCGACAAATCAATCGGCCCGAAGAAAACTGTCAAATTAATACCGTTCCGTTTTTCGAAAATCAGCTGTGTAACTTCATTTACACTGAATTAAGTTTGTTATAGAATAGAAAAAAATATTTCTTCATCATCACTTCCTTATTTAGCTAACGTCAATAGAGTTTTAGTTCGAAAAATAATTGTATCAGTATAGAATGGAATATAACTAGAATTAACTGTTACATGGCAATTAAAACCTGCATTTTGTTATGAAAAATGGAACGTTGCCACTCTCTGGGCGTCTTTAGGAGTCGTTCTGAACCTTAACCTTAAACAAAAATGTTGAAGAAGTGCAATGATGAATTTCAAGAAAAAATATTAAGAACTGTAGAAAACTTTAGTAATTAATATGTTTCTGCTAAATATTGTCACGAAAATAATGGCCGAACTAATGAGGCAAATTTTTAACAATGAGAAATGTAAAATAAATAATTGAGAAGTTTCGTAGATTAAGGTATTCAAATGCACCTGCTACATTGATTGATTTACACCACAACCACAGATTAAAAAAATAAATTCATCGCCGTCGTGTTATTGTGCGTTTGTGATGTGTGATTCCTACGCAATTATTTAATAATTATAATTATATTGGCATATATATGGGTCCTGTATAATTGTTCCAATGGATACAGACATATTGATTGAGAATAAAGACTACTTATATGGTAACTTCAGATTACATTTCTCACGCTGAGCTCCGGCTAATTCACAATAACAATGTGCTGCTAATTTTCTTTGAATCATGTTATTGACCCTTCAAACGTATTTTGTGATCGCACGTGTCCTTGACTACGCTTTCGGTTTTATTTCAAAGCACGTAATTAATTACAAAGGAACAAAGGTTTTGCGGAAACGTGCCCTAAGAATTGTTTTTATCACGTAGTAGAGGCAAGAAAGTGTTTTATCACGACCGATAAGATCTGTCACTTGCATTTTACACCAAATTTATTTTATTCTTAGGTGAAGATTTTCTTGATCAGCTGTTGTTATCGAATGACTACAAATGGTCATCACTATTGGATGCGCCAGATGCCTCGCCGAGCGAGATCCTGGCTGACGCAACACCAACCCTGGTGCCGCCGATATCACCAATATTGAGCATCAAGTCATCAGAAGGCAGCAGCAATTCTGATTCAGGCAGTGAAGACGATTCCAAAAAGTATGTTGTGTATTAACTTTTATTTTCAGACACTTTCACTTAAAAACTGGACTAATTTATGGCGCAAAAGCACATGTATACTTTCACTTTTAAATATTACTGTAGAAGAAAAACTTGTTTCTTTATAATATGAAAATATATAATAATAATAACATAACTCAATCATTAATTACTGGGTGAGCTAACAGAGTACTTTCTTCATTCTCGCAGCAGTTCAAGTAGCATTTCTGTTGGACAGTCACCTCAGTCACCGTTTGATTGGTCATCAAATTTTAGTGAGGAACCTGCCAACAACCTAAACCTTGAAGATATTGAACTGTTCCTGCAAAAAACTGGTATGTTTATATCTTGTTTGAATTCTTGTAAGAATCTTTTTTGAAAATGGACAAGCTAGGTAGAATCTTAAGGGTCTAAAACAGTGATTCCATTGGAAAGTTACCAGGGTTTTGCAGAATTGCAATTGTCTTTGATTTCAAAGAAAAAGAAAGATTCTTATTCTTCTTTGTTGGATTATTTTTGAATGGAGGAAAAAATATGATGAGAAGAACCCAAAAATAAAACATTGAAACAGTTTAAACTTCTTATTGAAAGTTTTTATTTATTATTATGAATAATAGTTTTTGTTCTTTCTTAATTGCAATGTAGTTATTTGTAATTTTTTATTAAATGAAAGGGTTTTGGGTGTTTAGGAACTTAGTTTTGCTAAATTTCACTGTTTTTGCATGTTACTGTAAACTTGCATGTACCTACCTACCTAGATATGTACTTGCATGTACATATATAAAGAAATGAACTAAGCTTAATGTGTCACCTTTTAAGTAGAGAAGTAATATGCCTTTATTGTCCGAACCTCTCAAAGGTAACTATATAATAATAGATTTTATTTGTTCACAGCTCCCAGTCCTCCAAATCCACCTTTACACAGAGCACAAACAAATGGAGTATCTCCTGAAAGAAATGGACCTGTCATGGCTATTGAAAATGGTGTTATTAAGGTACTCAATATGTTGTTTTATTTTTTTCCTACTTTAGTTACAACGGGCTGTTTCCGCAACTCCACAACTAAGCGCGTATTTTGCGTATGGGTGGGCTTCAGTTACATCATTAGATCCACCCCAGCTTCTCGAGAACCAGCAGCGCCTTGGTGTTGCCGACCATCTCCTGCAGGGTACCTGGGTTGCCGAAGAATTTGGCCCAGAAGCCAGTGATTACAGGGCAGCTTAGGAGCAGGTGTGCTGCTGTCTCGTCTTCTCCACTACTTATATCATATTAAGGGAATTAGCATTTAACTGTGAAGTAGCAATCACTAACTGGTGAAATGATTCTACAACAACTTGGTCCCAAGACAACATGACAATGATAAATCGATCCCGGAACGGAGTATTGACATCAGTGAAATGAGTTGTATTCAAAATACCAAAGCTTTGTTCATTGTATAAAATTGCATGTCTTTATTTCAGGGCATTAAAATGGAGATTGAAGACTGTGATACTGAATTAAGCAATACTTATTCTAAGTCACATAAAGGTCAGTTTTCCTATTCAATCCTAGCGTTTTCTGCTGACTTCACTCATATGGCTTTACACACAGGAATCACGTATTTTTTTTTTGACAAAATGCACTGTCTATTAGATGCAGCTAGAGAGTTAGAGTGTACCGCTTTGGCAGGCTTATTACGTGTTTTTTGCAAGAGCAAAACGATAGCGATCAAACGCTTTATGTCATAAAAGTCGGAATTACCTGCAGTATCGGTATGGCAGATCCTACACAATCGTTTGCTAATCGCTAGCTGTTTGTCAAATGCACTTATTTAAAAAAACAACCACCAACAACTCTAAAACTTTTGTATGGAAGAGCAATTATTGTGCAAAAATCGCTATCGTTTTGCTCTTGCAAAAGATACGTAATAAGCATGCCAGTATGCAACGTCTTCACATTGCATTGAAGGCCTCCCGCGAGGTGGACCAATGATGACCTGGTGAAGGTCGACGCTTGGGGAAGGCCTATGTACAGCATTGGACGACTTTCGGCTGAAATGATGATGATGATGAGAGTGTAGCTTTCTATGAGTGAAAAAATCATAATGTGATTGGTACATCTAGATATATTTTTTTTTAAACCTCTATGTAAAACACAGTACCTACCTCTTTATAATACTTATTAATTAGGTAAAAAACATGGCAATAAAAACACCAGCGTAATAAGTAGGACAAGTTTTAGAACTGTTTTTTAAAATGTTAATATTAAAATATATTCTATGCAAAGTAACTTTTTATTCATACACACTATAATAACTTTAGCATTACATAACAATTACAAATGCTAACAATACATGAGAATGACATTGCATGGGAACATTAAAAAAATATTATAAATGAAATATTTACATGTACGGTGACCTTGTATGTGGTTGTACTCACAATCATTGCAGTTGTGTAGTAATTATTATTAACTATGTTCTTTCAATTGCCTTTACGAGCATGTTGCTGTACATCCATAATGTTTTATCAAGATAATCATTTTCATGTTCATTCATACCTATTAATTTACATCATGATACTGTCTTTAAATCTTCATGCAAAATATTTACAATGTTTATCAGGAACACTACTACTGGTATTCCACTACTACTACTACTACTATTGCTAATACAAGCAATTCCTTGCTTAAGGTTACACTACTCGATCATTCTATTAATAATCTAAAATTTACATAATATAAAATACTTAATTAACAATAACTACATATAAATACACTTAAATAAAAATTAAATTAAACTACGAACGCGTATAAAAGGGCAGGGGTCATAGGGCGTCAAAAAATTCGTCCACATCGCTGTCAACGTAAAAAGTGCCCAGAACGCTGGCAGCATTGCCAAATCCATCTTCCATACAATAGTCTGGCGATTACTCTACGGTTTGACGATGTACGTTCAAAATAAAAAATATATCAATTTGTCTCATCATTATCTAGCCCTGTATGGCAAAAGAAAAATTGATAGTTATGAGCGTCGAAAGTTCCATATTTCAACACTAATTTTAACGTATCTTTGGGTGGAAATAAATACCATAAGAAGAAGGAAACTTGCAAAACGGCCTCCATACAGGGATAGATTAGTAATTCAACAATGCAAATAGTTTTATTTAAAAAATATACATACAGTCGTTTTTTCATGATATCTAGACTAGACTCCCAAAGGTCTGTTTATAAAATTTCTCGCGCTCGTTTTCGTCCTAAATCATCATCCATTTCGATTTGCAAAAGTGCTAATTCGTACGCGAACTAGCTTCTTACTGCTCTTCACAGCATCTATCACTTTCGCACGTGTTGTCGGATGCTATGCATGCATATTAACCTCGCGCACAAAATAGTTCGTGCCGTCGACTAGGAGAACCTTGAAAGGTGATCACCAATAATATGTATCGAAATGCCCTTTGTAACTGAAAAAAATAGATAAAAAAAAATTGCTACACTACTACTATAGGTGCACCTCGGTCTTCATGGAATACTGGCCAGGGGGGTGACCATAAGCTCTTAGAGCGGTATCAATTTGAGATCGAATAAGGGACAGACGTATAAGACTTGTATACATCTGTCGCTCTAAGAGATTATGGCCACCCCCCTGATGTTATTGTTATCAAAAAACAATTAGATCTTGTACATTAAAAACTGTTCAGCTGTTTTTGAGATAAACCTCTAATTACAAGCGTTTATTTAGTTTCATCTGTTCCAGTGTATGTATGTAATCAAAGCTTGCAAATTAAATTTGCCCCACTTCCCAGTGTTCGTTTGAGCAGAAATTTCGCACACAAATTCGTTTATCGTGACAATGCAATTTTTAATGCAAAAGCTTTCTTTCAGGCAATGGTTACCAACAGAATTCATACTTCAAAGTAGTTAATGAAAACACTTATAGTACGCCAAACGATAAGCAACTAGTAGTGAATGGTCACATTCAGTTGAAGGTAGAATTGGAACATAAGAAGGTGCCCAGTATACTTAAGAGGAATTCCAGTGTATTGACGAAACCGCCCAGTATCGTGATCCCGGCAGAGAGCACAAAGGGCGGGAAGATTGCCATATCGCCGATGACTCAGACCAAATTTAATGGTGCCAAGGATCAGCCAGTACAGGTTGGTATTAATACATTTTAAAACTGAAAAATTATTTTGTCAACCAAATGAATGTAGATTGTAGTTACTGAAAGATATGTTTTTGTCACAAAATGACGTGCAAATGCAATATTTTCCAATAAAATAAAGACTCACAACAAAAACAACAACTCATTAGACCAACAATACAAAACAAGGCAAAGACTTACAATGAATGCCTTTCCATATCAATGACCAATGAGAGGTATGGTAATTATGGCCATGAACATTTCAATACATGCAACATTGGATGGAATTCAATTTACAAAATTAAAATCTGAAATTCATTAAAGACACACCTATGATAGTAAGAGATTGTTTTGTAGGCATTGATATAAGATCATCATTAATCACCTCCACTTAGCCCAATTTATTTGGTGTTGATGCTTCATGTCTTTTTCTTCTATACATGTAGGTATATATTTTTTTCTTTTTTTTCCAAAAAAAAAAACTTATTACTACTTTACAATGGCAATGTGGCAAAAAATTCAATTTAGGTAAAGAGATTAGCGTCTGTAGCCGAACTAGGAATAGCCTGTATTTCATCAATTGCTATCAGCACCATTCCCCTCGAGTTTTACAATACAAAAATAAGTGCCAGGCAATGGTAGCTATCATAAAATGCAGATTTAAAATATGTATCGTTTCTTGTAAGGTAACCTCACCGAGAAGTAATATAGTGATCAACCCTAAACCAGTTGTGCCAACAAATGGCACGACTCCAAACATAGTACAAAACCATGTGATACCTCCTAAAGCAGAGTATGAAAGTCCAAAGAGCCCTACCATAGACCTTTCGAGGTTCAGTGAAGCTGAGATTAGAGCTATCAAGAAGCAACAGAGGATGATTAAGAACAGGTAAGGATGAACTAAATCTAATTAAATTTCTAGCCACTCTCATTCCGCTTCTAACGTCATAAAATGATGCTCATGAAGATGGGCCTAACCGCGACACCCATGTGCAGGTTGTGTGGGGAACATACGGAACGCATGGAGCACCTACTGTGCACATGCGATGCACTGTCTGGTAAGCGAATGAGTCTCCTAGGGGTTGGACACCCAAAACCAGAAGATTATAGGCTCATATCTCCTAGTCTCGTCGTAAAACTCATGAAAACGGTTTTCAACGAGAATGAGGATGAGTAAGTTATCTAGGGGAACACAAAAGATCCCAATGGGTCGAAGTGTCCGAGTTATAGATTATATATTATATAGTTATATATTTCTCGGCCCCTCCATAAGATAAGATAAGAACGTCATAAAATGATTTGCTGATTGCATAACCTTCTCTTTTAATTGATGTTGGTTCAGATAAAGTTAGGAAAACAAGGTTTTTTTTCAAGATAACAACTCCCTCAGTTTCTTCAGCACATACAGTGAAGTAAATCGAATAGTAGTTAGGCCGAAAACGCACTGCAAGCGTTTTTGGGCTAACTGAATGATAAGAATATAATTTCGATAAATATGTAAGTTAATAAAAGATAATATATGCAAAACATGCAAATATTATGACCTTTTTTATCAGATATTTTTACTCCATGACCTTTTTGATAATAGTTTTTTTTTATGAAACCGGAATAGTAATAACTCAATGAATGTCAGCATATCATGACGTACATTGTAGCTGTTGCCTGACTTTTATGGCTAAGTAGCTTAAGGTTCAAAATGAAATGATTCATTGTAGTGCAAGAATTGTCCTTATTCCCTCCATAAATTTGATAAACACTTGAAGATGTTGCTCGTACTTCGAATTTGGAATGGCAGTTTTTTTTAAGTACCTTCTTTGTGTCTTCTAGGGAATCGGCATGTCAATCTCGACAGAAAAAGAAAGAGTATGTGACTACTTTGGAGCAGCAGCTATTTGAGGCGCAACAAGAACTTGCCAGGTTGCGATTAGAGAATAAATTACTTCGAGATCAGCTTGAAAATAGTGGGAGGGGTCGAAAGGTAATCAAAGTGTATTTAATTGTATTTGTAAAGAACTACCTTTTACCCGCGACTTGTCTGCGTAGCATTAGTACTTCGAACAGCCAATTTTTAGGGTTCCGTACCCAAAGGGTAAAAATGGGACCCTATTACTAAGACTCCGCGGTCCGTCTGTCTGTCTGTCTGTCACCAGGCTGTATCTCATGAACCATGATAGCTAGATAGTTGAAATTTTCACAGATGATGTATTTATGTTGCCGCTATAACAGCAAATACTAAAAACAGAATAAAATATTTAAATGGGGCTCCCATACAACAAATGTATTTTTAATCCGTTTTGTGCGGTAATGGTACGGAACCCTTCGTCCGAGTCGCACTTGGCCGGTTTTTTTATACATACAAAAAAAAACTCGTCTTTTAGGTAGACAATACAGAACGCCACCTGCTACGATCCTTACATTCTTCTTTTGCTTCACTCACATTCATACATCTAGTGTATGACTGACACACGCTGGTTATGAATACCAGCGCCACCTGGCACCTGGCCTTTTTATATCGCTCAATAATATTGTAGGTGTGTGGGTCGCCGTACAAAATGTTACCCACCTTGCACCCCGGATTTCATTCTTAAGAATTCCGGGCAGAAAACTATCCTACATCTTTCCCAGAGCCTCAAATTATCTCCATTACTGTTAACTAAATTGGTTTAGCAGTTTAAGCGTAAAAAAGGTAACAGATAGACAGAGTTACTTTATGTTGGGACTATGCAGTTTTTACACGACTACGGCGAAGCCAAAAGGAAGGGTTATGATTTTAGCAATCTATGTATATACAAATGTATGTATGTTCATCCGTACCACCTAAACTATACCTAATTCCTAACCAATACCTTATTCATCATATGTGTGTTTCGATTCGTTATTATGGCCCAAGTACGTTCTTTTTACAGTTTTTTTTTTTCAATATCTGTGTGGCCCATAGGCATTGCTAAATCATTTATTCGAATGCAACGAAACTTATAATATGGTCAAGACGAAGGAACAAAATTTACTAAGATAATACTGTCAGCTCAGTCAGCTAACAGCAGTGGTGAAAATGTTAGGTCCTCTCGAATCAAATTTTCCAGTCCTATGACCTTGCATATTTTATGTTCTCAAACTATCTTTCATCTGTACTAACTCAGTTAAATCGATGTACAACAGATACATGATTCTACATCGAATTCGTTTTATTTTTGTTGTTAAGTAGAGAGTAGCCCTAAAAAAACTGGCCAAGTGCGAGTCGGACTCGCGCACGAAGGGTATCATAAAAAAAACCGGCAAAAAAATCACGTTTGTTGTATGGGAACCCCACTTTAATATTTATTTTATACTGTTTTTAGTATTTGTTTTTATATCGGCAACAGAAATACATCATCTGTGAAAATTTTAACTGTCTAGCTATCACGGTTCATTAGACACAGCCTGGTGACAGACAGACAGACTGACCGCGAAGTCTTAGTAATAGGGTTTTTACCCTTTGGGTACGGTACCCTAAAAATGCTGTTTTACTGTGTTAATTAACATTATATCTTAAAAAAGGCTGGAGAAAAAGTTGTCCTGTGCACTCCTGCAATTTGTAAAGCTATCGGTATCGAAGTCGCGGGCCACAGCCTATTAGCATCAAATAACGTTATGGCAAATCAATTAGTATACCGTTACCTGATAAGTATAATGTAAACTTTTTCCCCAATGCTTTGAACTCGATATTTCATTCGCTTATCAGGAAAAAATGGTCGAAATTACATAAAAATACATAAACTGCCGTACGATTTAGCACAGCCAATAATATTTTGTACAAACACCGTAATAATACAGATGTTAATATGTCCTCGTTTCACAGACACACCTATATATTAATGGCTTCATTAATTACTGCTCGTCAAATACAGATGGTTTTTGTTTCCACAGATGCCGCGACTCGACGCTTCACTTCTGATACCTAAGAAAAACATAGCTGTTTTGTTTGCTATGGTCTTCATGGTGTCACTTAATTGGAATGTTTTAGGGTAGGTAATTAATTAAACACTTGTCCATCAATCATGTCTTTACTTGAAAACTAAAAGAGCGTAAACGCACTTCTTTTTACAAGCTTATAGTAATAGCCGTAACAGCTCACAATGTTAGGGCCCATTAATATTAATGCAATTTTTTATCCGTGTTGCTAGGCAACTGGGCTTATCCCAGTTGTAAACGACCCTTTGTGCCTATTGGCCTTGTTTGTTCTGTCTCCTGCTTGATATGGAGGGAAGTGGAAATTTATATATTTTTTTCCTACTCCTCCGTTATTCTTTTCTGATTAATTTCGTTGCGGGATCCAAGACAGTTAAATTCTTTCTCCGGGACTTCGTTGGGCTTCATTGCCTCGGCGCTTTTCTGGTGGCCGCCACTGTTGATTCTGGATTTCAGGAGTTGCAGTGGTTTGGGAATAGTGTGGTGGGATAGTCCCATAAAAAAAAATAGCCGTAACACACGCTCGGATATGGTACGGGCGGACTAACTCGGCCCACAAATCCGTTCTCGATTTCAGATGACCGGACCTGGTTCGGCGGACCAACTTCGCCCACCAAATTCTAGTGTTGTCGCATTTAGAAAATTATTTTCCATTTTTATTTATGACTATTAGTTAAATGTAAAAATATTGGGCGACTATAACTAAAATCAGTACTTCTGCCATAAATCGGCGACGTTGGTCGTAGTTGGTACGGCCCAACGAACCGACAACCGTGCACATGTCCGGCTTTGGCACGGAGCAGACCATATCCGATGTGCAAACAAGCGGACCGAGGCGGACTCAATTAATAATAATAATGTCCCGCGGACCACTCTACACACGGTTGGATGTGGTAGGGCAGCGTACCATATCCGTGGTCCGACCGTACCAAATCCGAGCGGTATTACTTTCGACTTTCCGGTGTTGCAAGTTAAATTTGACTCACTGCCTAGTGTTGGATAGAGCTTTAATTTTGTATACCCGTTTGTTTAAACGTAATATTTTTTTAAATTACTTTTTTTTCAACATTATCATGTTGCTTGTTTTCTTCTTTGGATTTCAGACTCTGTTTATTTTCTTACTCATTAAATTTTCTTTGAAGAATGCTTCATTTCTACCCATTTCATTAGCATATTTTTGATAAGCGAAGCATTATAAAACAGTTCTTTGAGCAATATTAGAAAATCATCATCTTCCTGCCCTTGTCCCATGTTACTTGGGGTCGGCGCAACACGTTTTCTTCTTCCATACCATCCTGTCCCCCGTCACGCTATCACTGACTCCCTTTTCTTTCATATCACTCCTCACACAGTCTATCCATCTTTTCTTTGGCCGTCCCCTCCCTCTCCATCCATCCACATTTACATTCATAACTCTTTTAGTAACATGCGTTTCATCCCTCCTCATCAGATGACCATACCAGGACAAACGGTTTCCTTTCAACTTTTCTGTCACTGGCGCCACTTTCAAACTTCCTCTAATATACTCATTTCTCACTTTATCCATTCTCGTCACTCGCACATCCATCTCAACATTCTCATCTCTGCTACATGCAATCTCTTTTCATCCATCTTTTTCACAACCCAACATTCTGATCCATACAGTACGACAGGTCTTATCACGGACTTGTAAATTATACCCTTTAATAGAGCAATATTAGAAAATGCATGACTAAAAGGTTTGAAAGGAAAACCGAGTTAACTTGAGTAATAACTCGCACTACACAATTACCTTAATGGCGTGGTTTCCTTATAATTGCTTAACAATAAAACTAACCATTACTTTAGTTAATTTTCCTCGCTTAATCATGAACTTGTACTTAATGAAGCCGTTAAGTTTTTACTGCTGTAAAATTGCTAAATAATGTCTGTTTTCGCTGATTTTGCTCACGTTTGTTTGTTTTTCATTGAAGGTGGAACGCAAAGCCTTTTGTCGGGCCCTCCGCTCCACATCACACGAGACATCTATTGTGGTCAGAGGACAATGCTGTAGATATTGCGAATGGTGTGTACCCTTTACCAATATTTTTCATTATTTAGAAAATCTTCTCTTCTTGAATCTTTTTTCTTGACTTACACTGGCCAGCAGTATAATTACATAAGTGAATTCGGCAAAAAACAAGTATAGGAAAAGGTGACGACACCTTTAAAATAACGACTCGTATTGCGTAATACACTCGAAAGAGGATAGGTCATGGAAATGATATGTGAATTCAACTCGTTGGGTGGACGACGTAACCTTACTAAATTATTTAGGCGCAGGCCACATAGATATGGCGTTGGGCGCGGACATGACACAGGCGGCTTCCTATTCCATTCAAATTTCATACAAAATGCATGGAAATAAAGTGCAATATGATCAAGCGCGGGCGCTGAAATGGCTCGTCATAACCACGTCCGAGCAACGACATACCGTGTGTCCTAAATTGCGCTTTATTTCCATGCATTTTGTATGAAATTTGTATGGAATAGGAAACCGCCCGTGTCATGTCCGCGGCCGACGCCATTTCTATGTTGCCTGCGTCTTACGCTATACCGAAAACATTTAAAGGACATGGGCACATATAATATAATACTAGCATACAGATGCCTCATCACATACAAAGAAACCGTGCCGACGTAACTAGTGTTTTTCATCTGATTAATCTTGTAATTTTTTGTACATCGAACGCGTTCGGTTCTGTTTCACGGTGATAGATAGATGGTGTTAGCAGCGACTTGCAAGTAAAAGGATTTACTAGGTTCGTGAATATTTTTTCTTTAAATACAGTGAAGGTTCGTTTTGTAGTATTTGTTTGCACATTTTTACAGTTTTTTTGCACCAAAATGTGTTACAATGCAAATTTTAACAATCGAGTGGAATGCCTCAGAAATTTAAAAATGCACCATCTATTGGCATACATTTTAAGTGATCCGTTGAAATAATCTTTGAAATGTGAATTAAGAGCCCAATATTCCATAATTTTGTACTTAGCAGAGTTGATTAAACAAGAACATACAATTTTTATGTTGTAATTCCAGAAAATGTTAATTTTACACAAATTCAATAACAGACAGGTGCATACCGCGCCATCTAGTGAGATTTATTTGAACCAAATTTTCTTTCTTAGCAATGGGACCCCGTGACATGGGTCACGCTCTTTCTTGGAATTGTTCCCATTGCCCTGCCGAACTCACTTAAATTAGGCTGCTCGTGTACTATAGGTACACCACTGCTTAACTCTTCTAGTATAACTGGCTTGATGTTAATTTTATGTCCTTGAAAACTATATTTGAGCGTTATAAGTCTTATGTTTCCAGAAGTATGACGATCTTGATAATGTCTAAATAATTTGAATCAAGTAATAAAATGCCAATAAAAAACTAACAACCAATTCGATTTCAACCTTATCTACATGCCATAAGGCAGATATTGATTTCTAAAATGAATGAAACTGTTGTTAGGCAAAACATGCTTGTGAACTTGACCTTTACTAAAGTTGTTTAGAAAATGTCAGATATGCATGTCTGAGTTGTTTCTATGCAATATTGCTAACTCAAGCAAAGTCACCTTTAGTTTTATTGCATAATATTAAAACAGAATAGTTAGAGGAGTGTGTGGCTAAATACGGGCCTCTAAACGGTGATGGAAAACGTCGGCATGTCCTAGAACCAAAAATTTCGAAGACATGTCATGTCACATCCACCAACCCGCACTGGGCTCGCGTGGTGGATTACGATCCATTCCCTCTCACAGAGGCCTGTGTCCCAGCAGCGGGAACATTAAAAGGCTGAGATGATGATATAGCTAAATAATAATATCCGCGCGGGTCGATCTTCAAGGTTAAGCAACGCTTGACTAGGTCGGTCCGTGGATGGGTGACCATCTTAACATACCGAGATACCTTCGTGCCTCGGAAAGCACGTTAAGCCATTGATACTGGCTATATTTTGTACATCTTTGAAAGTTGCTATGGATTGTCATAAGCCAGGCAATCTGACACCAGGGGGCCTTCTCTCTAATTTCGACAATGAAGTAACGGGCTCGTCCGAATGTCATCCGAAATCGTAAATTTTTCCGACGAATAAGAATACATCAGTGGTGGCCCAGTGTAGAGCAGTTATGGCCCAGTGGTATTGGCCGCGACTTACATGTTATAGGTCATGGGTTCGAACCCAGACAGGCGCTTTACTTTGTGTAAATTATTTCATCACCACTGCTCTCAAAAACGGTGGAGGCAAATGTCTAGAACCAAATATTGGAAGACATGTGCAAACCACCAACCTGCACTGGGCCCGCGTGGTGGATTACGGACCATCCCCTCTCACAGATCCCAGCAGTGGGAACATTAATAGGCTGATGATGATGATGAAGAATACATTGGAAGTAGGGACACCTGTCAAATTGTGTTGTCATTCAATCTTAGTTCGGGCCCCGAACGAATCATCCGTCCGTACGTGATACGGAGTAGGAAACGCCCGTAACGAAGTCCAAAACAACGGACTTCGTGCTTGGGGAGTAGATCCCAGTCTTGCCGAAGGGGCATCTGTGTTATCCAGTAACTGGGTTGTGGAGGTCAGATAGACAGTTGCTCCATGTAAAATTCTGGTACTCAGCAGCATCCGGTTAAACTGGAATAGTTGCTAAAAAGGCTAGGCAGGTTGGTTGACTCTACGGAATAATATTAATCATCATCATACCAGCCAAAAGACATCCACTGCTGGACATAGGCCTCCCTCAAAACGGATCCCCGCAACCTTCACCAGGTCATCGATCCATCTGGTGGGAGACCTTCCAACGCTTCCGGTTCGCGGTCGCCCCTCCAGAACTATTCAGCTCCATCGGGCATCCGTTCTGCGAGCAATGTGCCTGCCCACTGCCACTTAAGTTTGGCAATACTTCGGCCTATGTCGGTAACCCTGGTTCTCTTGCGGATCTCTGATTCGATCACGCAAGGAAACTCCGAGCATAGACCTCTCCATTGCCCTTTGGGTGCTTGTACGCTTACTGTTGAGGCCCATTGTGAGCGACCACGTCTCAGAGGCATAGGTTATCACTGGCAACACACACTGGTCATAGACTTTTGTTTTGAGACACTTTAGTAAGTTGGACGAGAAGATATTGCGTAACTTGCCGAACGCTGCCCAGCCGAGTCGGATTCGACGGTTGACCTCTTTCTCGAAGTTGGCCCTATCCAACTGGATTGTATGTCCCTGGTAGACATAGTCGTCCACAACTTCGAGTGTAGAGTCTCCGACCTTAATAGAAGTGGGTGCAACATGGGCTTTCAACATCACCTTGGTTTTGTCCATATTCATCTTAAGACCCACTCTTTCGGAAGCTCTACTGAGGCCATCGACCATTGTACTGAGGTCCTTCATTGTACTCCTCAATAATACTAATACAGTATAATAATTTATTTATTTCAGATGACATAACTAACGGCACATACGTCACTGATTGTCAGAACGCAACAGTGAAAGCGACGGACTTCGTGAATATAAATCAGACTGAGAGCATACGAATAGCGGGGGAGCTGAACCGCTGGATCGGGGGCGGCAAAACATTGAACTGGACGTATGACGTACCGAGGAAAAAACCACAGCCTTATCTAAGTGAAGAAAAAATTAATGGTAAAAGAAAAATAAGTTTAGCTTGTACACATAACACCAAAACTGATCCGTGCATAGTTCATCATTTTTTTAGATTCAGCGTCTTACTGCCATGTTACTTGGGGACGGCACAACACGTTTTATTCTTTGATACCGTCCTGTCCCCCGTCACGCTATCTCTGACTCCCTTTTCTTTCATATCAGTCCATCCATCTTTTCTTTGGCCGTCCCCTTCCTCTCCATCCATCCACATTTATATTCATAACTCTTTTAGTAATATGCATTTCATCCCTCCTCATCACATGGCCATACCAGGCGCCACTTTCAATCTTCCTCTATTTCTTTTATTATATCTGAATTAATTGAAAAATGAATTAAATGTATGTAGTAACATTCTTTTTACCGATGAGTTAGGGAGAAAGTCACTTTTAAGATCTCTCACTTTTAATAAATTAAAATGTATAATTGTTCCAGCGATTGGTGGAAATTGTTTAAACAGTATAAATATTTTTAATTTCCAGGTGGTTTGCTTGAAACCTACAGGCTATTCAACAAACTACAATTAGACGGCAATCTCGTAGAAATCCCTAGCGTAAGGAGTCAGGTGAAAACTAACAAAGATAAGTCGCGATTAAGACGCCTGAGGAGGAATAAAGAGATCGACTTCGCAGAAAACGCAGTCATAGACTATGAAACTCTGTACCGGCAGCCAATAAGAAAAGCTGTCAATGATTTCAATATGGATGACATGGGTGAATGGAATGCGTTACTTCAAGCACTGCATAGGCGGGACGATACATTCTATATTGTTGGCTTTGGTAAAGGAGAGCATTTATTGTTACCAGCCGTATCACATAATTTTACTAGACCACCGAAGATGGCCTTGATTTTACCAGCTAGGAGTGGTAATGGTAAGTTAACAAAAGATAATAAACCTCAGTAACGCTTTCATAAGTTTCATTTTTAACTGGCGAAAAAAAGGAGGAGGTTCTCAATTCGACATGTATTTTTTATTTTGTTTAATGTATGACCACGCATTACTTTTTGTAGAGTGGACAGATACCAAAAAAAAAATTCGTATGGGTGTACCTCAAAGTAGATCCCATATCAATATGAAAAATAAACTCAACCCTTACAGGTAGATAAAAAGGATGAATTGAAGATTTACCAACCGATTTTTCAATTGTGATCCGGTTCTGTTGAAATTAAGTAAACGTAAAAGAGAAAAAAAAAATAACAAGTTAACCAGCTAAGTAACGAAACAAAAGCAAAAAAAAATTGTTAACCATTTGGAGGCGGCGATCACCTTGCTACAATCACTCTATGATTTGCGTAATTAATTTGCATGTTTGTTTGTTTGGCGCCAGCTCCATTTCCTTATTTCGCTGATTATTTCTTTTTTGTGTTTTTTTAAATGAAAATATCATAAATGATAGTCATCTTTATCAAAGCTTTCTAACTAGTCATGTTAATTTCAGATTCCCTAATGAACGATCATGTAACACTGATGCAAATTGATTGTTCAGTGGTCAATACAACACTAGTCAAGCTAAAATCCGATGCACTGCCCGAGAGTTTGAGAAAACCACCGGCAAATGACGCTAAAACGGAAAACGAAGACAAACGAGAAAATGCTACTAGCTATTTCAAAACAAACAACGAAAATATTGATACTAATCTCTTAAAAAACACTAGTAATATATCAAATTATTCTAAAAATAAAAGAGTGCCACATAAAGAAGTAGACGTGGGCAAAGACGACTCGTTTGCCCACTATTTATTTTCTAAATACGAAAGCTCTAAAGATATTCCGGTGGAAAGGCCGCGTAGTAAAAGGGATAGTAATATGGCGAAAGAAATTCCTACATTTACTAATAAAAGTTTAACGTGAACGTTTTTCGAACGCAAAACCGAGACTTTTGAGTTGTATTTTCTTTTAACACGTCATTGTTTGTCAAACCTCGTTGTTAATTGTATGCCGAGATATTAACAGGAGTCTTTCTCTCTCAGCAATGTAAAAACATTATAATTTATGTTATTTATAGTTAGGGAACTTAACTGTTCAGGTACCACTACATCAATTTACCGGAATTACAGTTGTCACATACATTTATGGGCAATTCAAATTGATAGTCAATGTGCTTATCAATCAGGTTCCCTGACTTCATAATTTTATTATCTATGATTTTTTCAAAGAGCGATCTGTGGTTTTGGTTCAATAACTGTACTGCCATTTTTGGTCACACAAAAATATATTCCAATAGGAATTGATACTTACATTTCGACGTTTTCCATTAATATATCTAAAATATAATAGTTATTATAAACAGATTTTAGTAATGTAATCGATCTCAATATGTCGAAATCATAAGGTATGAAATTATTGTTTTGATAGCTATAAAATATTTACCTGAAATATATAGGTATGTTACAGTGTTATTGTAAATATTTGTAGAAAGGAATAGAGATATAGTTTTTGATAAGCCTACTTAAATATTAAGCCAAAAGTAATATAAATGCGTTGGCTGTGTAATAATTTAACAGGTTTGTGTATGCAATATTCCATTTATTGATCTATTTTGGTTGAATAGATTCATTATATAAAAAAAATCAATGCTAGTCTTTTAGTCTTGGCCTCAAAGTTGCTTGCATGGCATGTGTCTTGGAGAAAGAAAGTACCTGCAGCCTAATTGCGTAAGTGAATTCGGCAAAGGAAACGAGTCGATTCTTTCAAAGAATCAGAATAATTTCTTTCAACTTTTTCGGTATTGTGCAACGACAAATCCTAGGCGCCAAAAAATATTGGACATATCAATGACAGCGACGAAAGGGTTTTACACTTGTCAAATATACTTGACATTTGCATTACATAATACCAATAGTGAAGTTTTATCTCGATTCTTCCGCTTTCGTTAATTCTTTACAATCAATTCTACGTCAAAATATTGGTAATCGAAAGGAGCATAACCTTTCCGTTTCAGAGTGTAATTTGCAATACGTAAAGTCGTTTTTGGGAAAGAATCGACTTGTTTGCTTTGCCGAATTAACTTACGCAATTAGGCTGCTGTTCTATGTGTTAGCATTTGCGAAAAAAGAACGACTAAAAGACAACATGTCTTTGGTTTCAACGGTCAACACGCTACTCCTTCACACGCAAAAAAAGATTCTACAAAATATGAGAAATGAAATTGAGTAAAAATTACTTATATCTTGTTTATTATATAGTTCAGCTATGTGTATAATATAAAAAATAATTTTATCGTTCTATGTACCTCATCCTAGTTATTCGTTGTTTAGAAGTTCTAGTGTATTTTTCTAGAGTTAATAATCTAAACTGAATATTGAAATGATTCAAGTTAGTAGTAGTTCTCTTTTTTATGCTCGTAATCGAGTTTGGACGAAAGATTTAATTCGTTACATTCGCACTATCGTATCAAAAGATGGTCGCATGTTGTTTTGTTAACTCTTAACAATAATGTTTCATACCACCATTTATACGGGATCTGTGATCACTTTTCGCGTGACATAAGTATGGTGAGGACAAATCTAGTGAATTAAATATTTGAATGGAACTAGAATAACTAGCTCTTTAATTCAAATGTTAGTTGATGAACTATTTATTACTAAATATATTATGCGTTGTCATATTTTTAACTATCACAAAAATAACTAATACTTTATCACTTGTTGTTTATGTTGAATTTATTTCACGGGATATAATTTGTTCACGTTATTTTAAGTTTTCAATATATTATGCACGTTTTGTATAAAATGGCTTTAGTGCGAATTTTTACTCATGCTCAATCGCGTTAACGTAAACGTCGATTTGTATTGAAACTGGATAAGCGCCGTCTGTTGACGGTAAGGAGAAACCTCTTTTTTTGTATACATTTTGACTTAAGAGATCGTTTACGTTTTCACGAGTGAGTACGTTAAAAACAAGACACGCACACTGAATTTGAGTGTTGTTTTGTTTTCCGTGAATCGAATATTCAAGTTATAAAGAAATTATATACATTTTTTATAAACTATTCCATTTATTTTGCACCCGTATTTGGGCGGTCGCCCACGGCGACTTTATGCAGCGATGCAGTCGCAAAATAAACGCGATCCCTACAGTATACAGCAGACGTGATGTTGAATCGATACAGTACCACTTTGCAAATGCGACCAACAGCCAACAAAATATATATAGCGACACAAAATGTTGTGAGCGATCGCACTTTGTTTCTTGAACACTGTAGTTGATGAAATGATGCAGAGAGGCCACTACCACTGACATCAAACATACAGTACTTGTATAATAGAGGTCAGTGGGCCACTACGAACAAAGCTTCATTTTGCACACACACATTGATATTGTGATTTTACAGGGAATATTGGACCGTTCTCAGTCGCGGCTGTCACGAGTGCTTTGTGCGGGCGTTTTTCACGTCATTCATAAATAAAGTAGGTATTAGGCTGAATGGTCTATAGATCGATGCCTGCCTTTTCGAAGGGCGAATGAAAAAAAAAATCAAAAATAAAGTAGGTACTGTAACGAGGTTGCATTGGCTGGGTTACCTTTATTAATTGTTACACACCGAATATACTTTAAATTAATTCTTTAAATTCGTTCTTTCATTAATTTTTAAGTTATAGTCGTGAAGTTTTCAAAATGACACGTTAGAAATTCAATATCCAGGAAAATAATAAATTATTTTAAGTCATTGACGTAATTGGAAAGGCTTTGAAACTTGTCATAATAATATGGTTTATGTCATCCAGCTCACTCTCACAAATATGTCTCCTCCGAGTACACAGCATAATTCTCTTCTTGTTTATGTACATATTTTTAGTTCGCTTCTTAAGCAGTCGGGATTTTTTTGATTTTACTAACTTTTTTTAACATTTATATTTTTTTCGAGCTTGGCACATTTTAATGTTTTTAATGGAATCATTATCACACTATTGTTACCCTCCAATCATCGCCTTATGTGGCGTCGTGATATTTAATTTGATGCTCTGTCTACTCTGTAAGGCATCTAAGCATGATATGATGTATGTTGAGACGAATCGATATATTTATGTTTGTAACATAAACAGACTACTCTTTTTTTAAATTCGGTAGGTATCAATATAGTAGCAACCCTAGTGAATCTGTCAAGTTAAGCTGTCAATTTTCGAAACGGCGGGAGTGGCCCTTCTTTAAACTTTCTATTTTGTGCTGTTATGCTCAATTTACTACATGGATTAGAGAAATGAAATATAATGTCATATTTATCGATTCTGAATAATTTGCAAATAACAATGAACAGTAAAAGGATGAATAATATAGAGATACAAGGTGGGCCAAAAGAAATCAACCTATTGGGAGATGCTCTCATTTTTGCAAATGGCCGCCAATGTCAAATCTGTTTTGACATTTGTGGACTAGACAGATGCAGAATACAAGTGAACAAGCCATGGAGCGATACATTCCCCAAGAACGCGGAATAATCGTGTCTTTTATTACCAAATTCAAAATGAGCGATGAGGCTCATTTCCACCTCAGCGGGTACGTGAACAAGCAACACTATCGCTTCTGTGGCACCGAAAATCCACGAGTGATGCACGAGGAGCCATTACACCCGCTCAAAGTGACTGCATGGTGCGATGTTCACGCTGGAGGAGTCATCGGGCCATTTTTTTTCGAGAATGCCGCTGGCCAAACGACAAAAGTGGACGGTGCCGCAATTGGACGAATTAGGACTGAGGGACATGTGGTTCCAACAGGACGGAGCAACGGCACACACTGCGCGAACCACAACCGATATTCTGAAAGCAGCGTTCCCGGGTCGCCTCATTTCTCGTTATGGCGATTTATTTAAGCGTTCCAGACTTTTTTTGTGCGAGACTCTGGAAGCCCTCAAGGACAACATTCGACACGAGTGCGAGAATTTGTCGCCGAAGTGATGAAAAATGCCATAAAACGAGCCCGTATGGCAATCAATTGTGACGGCGCCCATTTAGCCGATATAATCTTATCGACTTGACCAATAAAATTCTAAAGGTTCAAATAAACATAATCAAAAACAGAATCGAAGTTTTCATTTAGAAAAAAAAGAGCCAAACAACATCGGATGACTTCTTTTGGCACACCTTGTCTATATAATTTTTTGGTTCTTCAATTAACCCCTGCTATATTGGGCTTAGACAGTCTGCTAAAAATTTCATGTTAATATGTCGTGGAGGCCCTCTCATGCTGGAGGTCGCAGGTTCAAATCCGTGCAATTACCAATGTGACTTGCGTGCAATTATCAATTCATTATGTACTTTCCAAGTTTATCTTGGAAATCGCTGACAACGGTGCGGTGAAGGAAAACATCGTGAGGAAACCTGGACGTATAGTGAGTTTATTATATGATTGTGCTCCGTTGGTGTAATTGTTGCAAAGCGTTCCAGTGCGAGGATAAACAAATCAATGAGGTAGGAAAACTATGGAGACGGCATATTCTACTATATGAAGAATAGTTATACAAATCTCTATAATATCGACACACGCATGTCAAAAAGCGTTTTGTCTCTTTTTAACTAACCAAGAGCTGCATATGAAAAGAGAGACATCTAAATGTTTGTCAAGGTCTAAACTTGGTAACACTTTTGAGTGCGTCAAAATCATGTCTATGCGTGACCCACTGTTTTATAAACCTATGGACTTGCCATACCTACGAGATTAGCGTACATACCTACATAAATCGGGCAATTAAGATGGCTGCCCATTGGCCTATGAGGTAGGCCATTTGCAACTGTTTGACATACTGACCTCTATCATACAAGTACGCTGGACTACATATATTAGATGAAATGACAGTTGATTTTTGTGCCGAATCAAAGCGCTCCACTCGAGGTTCTCAGGAACTAAATTTGACACATTTAGAGATAGGTTAATACCATAGATTTAGAATTTTTTTTGCTACGCAAAAAGATACACGAAGCGTGCGAGCGAGAAATCCTAATCAAGTACAAACCACCCAAGAGAAAAAGAGAGCGTGAATGACGTACCGATATGTCATGTTTTTCGCGAATAAGTAAACCTAGCGGACAATCTGTTTTACGCCGCGGTGAATTTCTTGCATTTAAATAATAATCTTTACATTTAAATTGATAATATTAATTATACAATTATGGTGACTTGTTCTGTGAGTGAATGTGACGTTACAAGACGAAATAACCCCAATAAATACACGTTTCACAGGTAAATACAATTTTGTCCTTGGATTGTTTTGAACCATATTTTGACGAATTTCTGCTAGTAATCGGCTCAGAAAAAGATTCTTACAATAGTATATTGATTTCCAATGTTATATATAAGTATATTTCGTATATATAAACAAAATTGGAGAAAATATTATGTAAAAGAGTAAATTGATTGTTTACGCTAGGGCTTGACAAAGCGGTGACGTCATGAGTATCGATAAAAACTTAATCGTTTTTAGTGACATCATGACATGAATACAAACTTATTTAGTCAGGTTTTGTTAAAATAGATTTAAGTTACGATTGAGAAGATGTTTTTATCGAAACTGTACTTAAAGTTGCATGTTTATTGTTGCCTTTATTTTTCAAAAAAAATCGGAGTGTTTTGAATTTGATGTTTTGTTACTTTGAGTAGGTTTAGGAATGTCATTATATTCTTCTCCTTTGCGTGTCGATGGCAAATATAAAAAGTTAAATATTGTGTTTGGCCCAGAATTCAGCCACGGCAATACCATTCGGTGACGCAGTCATAAGGTCTTCGTAAGTACAGGTGACAGGGCATGCTGCGCTCTCCGTGAGATGGGCCATGGTCTGCGGAGAGATGCTGCATAAGCACTGAAGACTAATGCCATCAGAGAACCCCCACCTGAGGTTGTCCTTGCTGCGGCCAACCCGAGTACGGAGTCTATTTAGGGTCATTATAATTGTATGCATTTATTAGTTTTACAGTGGCTAGAATACATCAGTGCTCTGCTCATCAGCAATTTTTTCTGTTGTGTAAATAATAATATATAATATTTATGTACCTACAGATTCCCAAATAATTCTGTATTAAGAGAAAAATGGATTCGAATTTTAAACAGAGATGGATGGTCTCCAAATAAAAACTCTACAATATGTAGTAAACATTTTGAATCGAAATACTGCATACAAAGAAAACATCGACGACTTCTAATGAAATAATCTATACCTTCTTTAATTGTGCCTGTAAGAATGACGCTTCCTATCGTATGGTTAGTTAGTGGCCAACCTAGTGTTAGTTTTCAAACCATCTAGATACCTCTAACAGACCTCATCTACTTTTATAAAATATGTAAACGTGTTTGTACAAACCAACTTACAGAAATAATATCATTTATCATTGAACTATCTGCAGGCCATACAAATATTTGTTCCGTGCGGGAATCGAACTCGCGACACGCAGCGCAGCAGCCGATCGCTCAACCACTACGCCAACCGTGTCGTCAATTTCAAATACCTGACTGCGGTATTTTTTTATTAGTACTTCAAATACTTGTGGCTTCAAAATACATGCAGCGATTTTATTAATAGATGCGTTCTGCAGAAAATAGCGCTTGATAGCTTTCATAAGCAAAATGGCGACCGCGTACGTCAAATTTTCAAGTACCTTGTAAATTATCATTTTCATTTCAAACGGTTATTTTCACCGAACTTCTGTGTATTGATTAAGTTTATTAGTACGAATGTCACGATGAATGACCAATGAATGAATATTTTGTTATTTGTATTTTAAATAAAAATAGTTAAAATACTGTACTTTACATTTTAAATACACGACTTAAAAATATTTTGTATATCGTATTTTAAATACATGCGAGATATTATTTTGTAATTTGTATTTTAATTAAAGCAAAGCATAGTTTTTGCCCAGCAATCGTGTTTCTTAAGGTGTTCACCAAGTATCGATATCGATATTGAACATGGACTTTTTATGAACACTTTTTTAACTAACACATGGACAAATTCCCTCACACATAGATTTTATATTTTCGGTTTCGTTTTCCATCTGACTCTGTGTATCTTGTACATACTATATCTATGGTTAATACCGATATTTCTCAAGATTAGGTAATACTAATATATTCGCCTGGAAATATTATATAATAATATAATAATAATAATATATTATACACGTAATAATATTATATTATTACGTGTCGTTGTGACTTTGACATAATATTAATTATAATAAAACCTATGTTGTCTACTAATACGAGTATATGAGTATTAGTAATATTTTTAAATTACACTAATATCAAAATAGTAGACTTGGCAAGGCGTATCACTCATCTACTGAATGATTTTCCAACCGAGTGAATGCAAACTATTGTAAATGTAAATATTAACTAACTAGTATACTTGAGCGAGCAGATACTTGCTCAAAAATACTAGTTTTAAGGATAAGTTGTTAGCCTATCCCCATATTTAAATCTCACTGATCTGACAGTAATGCGCTACAACTTTAGTAGCACGCTATCCACTAGTTTATAGCTTGCATTCTGATTGAAAGCATTTTTCAGTTAACCTTTACAGCAAGTTTTCTATTACTTAGAAATGAATCTCAATTAAAATAATTGGGATTTTCTTGTTCTTCTAAGTATTAAATTATTCTCACGTATTTTTATACCGAAGGCTATGTCCCATCTCTAATATTAGTTCCATGGAATCTCACGTTAAGTCACGTTGCTATCAGCGCCAAAATGGCGAAAATCAAATATCTTAATTTTGTCATCGTTAATATGAAGTCCAGCGTACTTGTATATTAGAGGTCAGTGGTTTGACAGCACAACTACACAGATAAACGCACATATACAGCACACAACTACCAATTTTACTCGGCAATCAACATGGCGACCGGTCACGCATAGACATGATTTTGACGTCACACAAAAGTGTTACCGAGTTTAGTCCTTGACAAACATTTAGATGTCTCTCTTTTCATATGCAGCTCTTGGTTAGTTAAAAAGAGACAAAACGCTTTTTGACATGCGTGTGTCGATATTATAGATATTTGTATAACTATTCTTCATATAGTAGAATATGCCATCTCCATAGTTTTCCTACCTTATTGGCGTGACCGGTCGTCATGTTGATTGCAAAGTCAAATTGGTAGTTGTGTGCCGTATATGTACGTTTATCTGTGTAGTTGTGCTGTCAAACAGTTGCAAATGGGCAACCATCTTAATTGCGCGATTTTTGTAGGTGTGCACGCTAATTTCGTAGGTATGGCAAGTCCATATGTTTATAAGTCAGTGAAACAAATAAATAAATGTTTCTGAACGCGAAATTCATTGTTGACAACCTTGTCACTTGTCTGTCAGTGTCAAAATTAGCTTGAATAAGAATAGCAACTAACCTCTTAAATAAACATTACAGCTGGAGTAAATATATAATAAAATAAAAAATATAATAAATAAGTCATTGATTATTGCTGAAATATTATTACCAGTTATATAAACTGCCAGCAAAATGAACTGTATACGATTGCTTCGTTTAGCTGAGCGGCAACAGTACAAACTGTTTCAGACAACTTCAGCTAGATCTATTTCAAATCATCCTATGCGTTTCTTGGAGACCCAGAACATGTGGAGAGAAAGGGATGGTGTATCTAAACGATGGCAGCTGATATATAAGGCACCTATGGATACAGCACTCAAGTGGGCTTCCACATATATAACCTTATCAACGTCTATTGTTGGATGCGGCACAATTTACTATGGCACTTTTGTTTATGATAAAACTGATGCGTATACCCCTGTTATAATCGGCGATGACGTGGTCATTGCTAACAGCCCCATGGAGTGCTTTGCTTACCTCGGGGCATTTATTGCATTACATTTTGCTGTAAAAGTTTTAATATCAAAATATGTACTCAGGCTATATCAAGACGGCGACGAGTACTTAGCAGTATTTAGAGGCCATTTCTTCAATAGAATAAACAAACATCAATTCAAATTAAAGGACTTTAAAAAATTGAGTCCCACTTTTGTGGTTTCATGGGGTGATGCCAGGTTTGATCTGGGCAACAAACATGGGATAATATTGGAGAATTACTTCAAAACACCTGAACATTTTAACTACTTATTGAACAAAAAGAGTGCTGATAAACCTGATGAAGATTAGAGAATAATGTGTACAATTCAATTAGTTTTGTAAATATCATCTTAGTTATTTTAGTATAGTTCTCACCAAACTTCTTGGCCGCTCTGAAGTTGGCTACAATGGCCGCGCCGTAGAAAATCTCATACAAAAACAGCACCTATCCATGCCTTGCACATCGGAAAGCCAAATTTAGGGCGGCCCAGAAGTTTTGTGAAAACTGTAGTAGTATTATTTTCTTCAAGGAAAATGTGAGTGTTCTGCAGATGGTACACCTCTGCTTAAACCTTCGAGAAATGCAGGTGTGTGTTTATATTTGAAGCTGTTTATTAAAAAAATTGTTGAACTGGTCACTTGTTTTGATTGAGTAGTTATCAAATACTCATTTGGCTCCTGTCTAATAATTGATATTGAAACAATTAGTAAACCCCAGGTAGTTAAAGAAAAAATAATTTTAAATATGGACATAATTTTTTATATATCTGCTAAATAACTAATCTACATTGTAATACAGTTAAAATCCTCCTCCAAATGCATTATTCCACTTATATCTTGAATCTCTCTTCAATGTGTCTGAGTCCATTTTCTTCTTACTACTTTCAAACTGTTCTAAGGCTTCAATTTGTTCCTTTTTTGGCTCCAACTTCTTGGTGACCAAACATTGTCCATTTTCCTTCAGAACGGTGTAATTGATATCATCTTTGGTTGGCTCTCCATAAGGGAATTGAATTGGTGTGACCTTTATTAAATGCTTTATTTTCCAAAGCTTGGAGTTGATCTCTGGTATGTTTTTCACTACAGTAACTTGATTTTCACACTGAAAATAATAAAGGGATTATTAATGCTTGAAGTCTTGTATTGTTTCCCACTGTTCCTAAAAACTTGGGTACCAATAAAATAACCAACATTGGGTTATATTAGCAGAGATAAACGAAGTTACATTTAGTTTCTATCCCAAATTAGATACTTTGGATTCTAATTTATAGTAAATTTTTCACTTACTTCTTCTAAAATGTTAAATTCTCGAAGAATATCTTTTAGGTAGTGTGTCTGGTGTTTGCTGGGTTTGATTCGTTCAACTCTGAATAACTTGGCTGGTGTAACTGGCGGATCTTTGTGATCAGGATGTCTGAAAACGTAATACATAGTTAGTCGTACGAAATGGAACATGAAATGATTAGAGATTTATTTCCTTTGAAAGTTCCTCATACCTTGGATAGTATACTATACCACCTGGATATCGAATTCCACCAGGCGGTTTATAGCCCTTTGATCTAGTTATTGAAACTAAAGGGCTGAACACTTTTAGGAGTTGCCCATTCATTTTTATTTAATCACAAATTAGAAATTATGAATCAAGTATAACCTAAAAACAAAAATATTATTTTGAAGTTTATAATATTGTTGCCATGCTGTTTAAATTTTTTTGTATTTTTTTGGAATTATTTTGGCTGTCTACTAAGGCCTTTAAATAAAGTCTTTAGTTCAGTGTTTTTCAATATTTTTGAATAAGCGACCCCATAATAAGAAAAATAAATCAGACTACCCTCCTCCTTCCTCCCAAAACTTCATTTCAGTCAACGTCTTTACAAAAAAAATATGTGTGAGACTTTCCGTTAAGTCTAGAAAATTGACGAAGAAATTTCAATAGACTTGTATGGTAAAAGTTACGAAATCAAGTTGCGTGGTTCAGTTACTACGTGTGTCACATGTATTCAAATAATGTAGAGTGCGCGCAAGATAAAGGTGGAAACACAACAAAACAGCAAAATTGAGAGGATCTATGATTCAATGCAGGAAATAAAATTACAAAACGCCAAAATACAGGAAACGGTTTATTCTTTGTCAGACTATTACGATAGTTTAAAGTCCAAGATTGACGATCTGGAAATTAAACTCGACACAGAGCGCAAAAATAATGTAGCATATACAAGTTCCTTGGAGGAGAAACTTGAGAAAATGGAGAAAAATGCAAGATCGAACTGTGTGGAAATTCGAAATATCCCTATCGTTAAGACTGAGACCAAAGAATGCCTACTAAACAATATTGTTAAAGTGGGTGCTATTTTGAATGCCCCAATAGATACTCACGATATAAACGATATATACCGAGTAGGAATTTTACCACCAATCTAAAAAAAGAAACTTTTCTACGAAAATATAAGATATATAATAAAGGGAAGGAAAACAATAAAAAACTATCTACTGAGCACCTGAAAATCAATGGAACACCAAAACCAGTCTTTGTCTCAGAAAACCTTACGCCGAAATTGAAAAGACTCTTGTTTCTTGCTAAGGACTTTGCCAGTAGCAATAATTATCGCTTCTGCTGGGTCACTAATGGCAAGATTTTCCTGCGTGAAAGGGAGGGAGCCCCTCATGTCTTGATTAAAACGGAATCCGACATACCTAAAGCGAGCAACACGAAGTGACTATGTAACTACGTAATTTCTTGTCCTTATTTCTGCAATTTTCACTTTGTTTTAAATTATATTAACTTCTTGCTACCTCTTAGAAATTTAAACTTAACTACTGTAAATTTTACTTTGCATCACACACACACAGAGACACTCACACAAATATATACACAAAAATACCCTAATGGAAGGAATAATAAAACCACAATAAATTTACGAGCCCTACCGTTATATATTGATACCCAATTAATTGTCATTTTTCATTTTCAATGTCAATTAAAGAAGAACATCCTGGCAACTCTTTTTAACCATGGATAGTGAACAATTTTATATTACAGAAGATATTGACCGCTTATCAGTTTCACAATCACATTTTTGCTCCCCTGAAGAATGTAGCGGTTACATTAATGACGCCTCTAGTGGTCTAAAAATCTTTCATCTTAATATAAGAAGTTTAGGTAATTCGGTTAATTTTAATAATTTGCTTATACTGTTGCACAGCAGTGCTATTCTCTAAGGATACAGCCTTGAGCGCAGTGCTGGTGCCAGCGACGAATCTAAGTTTGGTATTCGCTAAGCCGCGAATAGCGACACTAGCGCTCTAAGCTGTGACGGCCGTGAGTTAGAACTACTCAATGTCGAGCAAGTTGACAGTTCTTCATACATTTTGGTATTCCGTAAGAAAAAACAGCGTCGAAGACGCTCGCAGCCTGGCTTACAGCCTCGTTTTTATCTGTCAAATCCAAAAGCCACTATTTTTGCGCGTAACGTAATTCTTCTTGGATTTTAATCTAACTAATATTATAGGTAAATGTGAAAGTTTGGATGGGCAGTTTTGTTGGTTTAAATGTTTGTGGATGTATGTTTGTTACTCAATCACGCCAGTGTTACATAGGTACTCTTTGAATCACGCCAGAACGGCACTGGATGAAATTCTGCATAGAGATAGATTATAGCTAGGTAAAGGAATAGCATAAGGGATACTTTTCTTCCCAATATAATGTACCCTTGGGATGAGAAAACACTTTTCACGTGTTTGAAGCCACTGGCAGAAGCTAATAAAATATTGTATTAAAATATTTTTTTACCAGCTTGCCAGTTTGTTAGCTTGGTTAACTAAAGCTACTTATATTAGAAGAAGCTGAGAAAATTAATGATTTTAGCTCGACAGGCGAGAGAATTAGCAACGTTGATAACAATATCCTGGGATAGAGACACTTTATCCATAGTTACCTTCAGGCTTTAATAACATACCTAAGTATTGGAAAACGACTTAGCTCTTAGCGTACAGGCGTTTTAAATGTTTAATGTGAATTTTAATTTATATATTATGTAACTAGCTGTTACCTTCAACTACGTCTGCGTAGCATTAGTATTTCGAATAGCAATTTTTTTTATTTCAAGAAAAAATATTGTAGGTTTGTGGGCCGCCTTACTAGAGATATTATTAATTCATCATACAAACTTAAGGAAGATTTCCATGATAAAAATTATCCTATGAAGGACATAGGATAGTTACCTATGGTCTCAAACTGTTTCCATAGGTACCATCAGCGGTTTAAGCGTGAAAAGATAACAGACAGTTACTTTTGCATGGATTGCATAGGTTAATTAGTAGGATCTTTAATTAAAATTATATGTCATAAATATATTTAAATAATATTTGTTGTGATGTGAATCATGTTTATTGGTCCGGCTTCATCATCATCATATACGTCTAATGACGTCCACCACTGGACGTAGGCCTCCACCAAGCGTCGCCACATTGACTGGTCGCGTGCATCTCACATCCAGCGGAACACCGCAACCTTCACAGGTTCCTTCCGGCTAGATACTCAATCTTAATAGGCCAAATTCTTGTTTGTACAAGCAAAATTGTGCATTAAGACTGCAAAACAGATTAATATGTTTATTATGGAAAATAAACAGACATAATATACATATTGACTAATAAAAAAAACTCAAAATGATAAAACTCAGATTTATTTATTGAACTATTTTCCAGTAATAGAATTTTATTCTATAAATATCTTCAGTGTATCTCCATTTGCCTTTGTGAAGGTTGTTGTGAAATGAGCATTGGATTAGATGGCCTCATACCGTTAGCAAACGACACCTGCGAGGAGCTGTGAAAATAAAAATGCAATAAATTACTATTAGAGGTAAAAAAATATGCAGGATACTATGTATAACAGCATCACTCTCTCTTTCTGAAGGAACAGATATTATAGGGAGACACATAGTATTGCTGGTTAATTGATTTTTTGGCTACTTTTAAAAACACCAACAACTTGGTCCAACCTGGGAATGAAAAATGAGAACACTATTTAATTATCTAGAGCTTCTTACACTGCACCAACCAACAATGCATGAAGAGGCAATTGAGGCATCTCTGCTTTGAGGCACTGCAAGTGATCTAGCCCCATCTAGCCTCAAAGTGTAATACGAAATATAAACAAATTATAACATACCTAGTAAGACTTTTCTAAAAAACTTCATCACTTGTTTTGTGTTCGGCTGGTTTTCCATTGTCATATTGTTCTTACGCCAAGATAGCCCTGGTTTTACATCCTGCAAATTTATTTCAACGCAGTACTATCATATTTGATCTAGAGATAAACATAATTATTATACTTAATTCACTTCACTTTTTTGGAGAACAATAATATTGTCACTGTACCTAAGTATATTAAAATACTTACATTTCACACAGTCACACAACTATGTTAAAATCATATATGTAAATAGTTTTAAATAAAAACAAACAACAAATTATCAAACAAAAAGAGTCGGTTGCGATTTTGCGTTTTGTGGCAGCCTGGCAGCGTCACACAGCGCGTTGCTTTTACTTACGAAACGAAATAGGCAAAGAAATTGTCATTCAGCCTTAAGATGCAATAATAAAAATACATTAGTTAAACTATTATAACTATGAAATCGTTTGTAGTTTCACTCTATTACTTAAAATACTTAAAGATATACCTATATTATACGTTTTAAGGCCATAAAACTCTCAGTCGAGATTTATCGATTGTAATTTAAAGAATTTGTTTCAAACCCTAATTCGTCTACGAAATTATGACGGGAGATGTCAGTCTACAGTTCGTCGACGACCATAACCGCGCTAGAGAATACCGTTTGAATCAGCGCTGCACGATCGGTCGATCTCGAGACTGTCTCGAAGACGAGCTCGTCAACGAGCACAGCCAAGAAACTGTCTCTTAGAGAATAGCATGGCTGGACTAAACTGCAGTACGACATTATTGTATTGTCAGAGTGTTGGTTAAGTAAGTGTCCATCACTTCCTGTTATAGCTGGCTTTGAAGCCTTCAAGTCTGATTAAACCAATCAAAATGACGGCATAGTAGTATATGTTAAGCAAAACATGCAGTTTACTGCTGAAACACAGGTCCTGGTGGATGCTAATTCTTTGATTATAAAATATCAACAAGATGTTGCACTAATGGCAATCTACCGCTCTCCCTCACACCGTAATGCCCAAAACTTTCTAAACAGTTTAGATAACTGCCTAGGTGCACTCAACACGTTTAAAACAGTAATTATTCTTGGAGATATAAATATAAATATATTGCCAAATAATACTGACACAATTTCGGATACATACTTGAATACTGTTGCATCGCACGGAATGCTGCCCGGACATCTTTTTCCCACACGTGGTAACAGCTGCATTGATCACGCGATCATTAAGTCGGACAAACCTGCTATCACTCTGGTTATTGACTCCTTTATAACTGACCACGCTCCCGTTGTAATGTTTTGCAGGCTCCAAAATCGTATTCCTAAAGCCCCTGTAACATCTCGCCGCGTTGATATCGTTGCCTGTGTAGCCGAACTCCAAGTGACTGATTTCACATCAATAACTACTTGTTACGATGCAAACGATGCAGCCACTGAATTGGTGAACAAGATCTCCAATGTGGTTAACAACAACACTTCCACAACTGAGATGCCTAGCAGGAAACGAATAATAAAGCCTTGGATAACCCCTGGTCTTCTGAGATGCATTCGTAACCGCGAAAAAATGTTTCGTAAAACTAAGAGTGATCCGGATAATAATATCCTAAAAGTGACTTACACGCGTTATAAACATTTTTGTAATAATTTACTCAAAAAACTGAAAAGACTATACGAACGTGAAGAATTTCAAAAAAATCGTAATAATCCTAAGGCTACATGGAACCTCATCAAAAAAATGTCTAACCTTCAGACAAGCAAATCGTGTGCTAGTGAACTGCTGACGATTGCTTCTGATCCACACGCTTCGCTTAATATTGTTAACAATCGCTTTGCTAGCATGGGAAAAACTCTCGCTTCCAAATTTACACCACGAACCGATCAGGCTTGCAATTCTGATGATCCCGAAATAACTAGTTCTGACCCCAGTTCAATGGCCATCTTTAGCACGGACATTGCCGAAATAGAGAGAATAATACTCGGTCTTAAACTAAATAGTGCTGTGGGCTGGGACGGTATTTCTGCCACCCTAATTAAGGCTGCCAGACACGTCCTGGTTCCAATTATCTGCCATGTATTTAATCTCTCTTTGTTGACAGGAGTTTTCCCCACGGTATTTAAAAGAGCTGTTGTGCACCCTATATACAAGAGTGGAGACAGAAGCAGTGTCAACAATTATAGACCAATATCTGTGTTAACAACGTTATCTAAAATCTTGGAAAAAATCATTAATGTTAGGCTCCTTAACTATCTTAATTCAAAAAATATTCTGGCGGGCAATCAATTTGGATTTAGATCGGGAAGAAACACAGAAGATGCTGTTCTCAAATTGACTGGTACTGTGGCTAAAAACCTAAACAGTAAATACAAATCAATTGCTATCTTCCTAGACCTTTCAAAAGCATTTGACACTGTTTCTGTCCCTCTCTTGCTGAATAAACTCCAAAAAATCGGCGTTAGAGGATTGTCACAGGATATATTTAAAAGTTGCCTAAGTGATCGTTCACAGATTGTTAAAATAGGAAACTATACGAGCAACGAAGAAAGCATCAGTTATGGCGTTCCACAGGGTAGTGTTCTTGGACCCACCCTATTTTTAATTTACATTGACGAGCTCTGCAGACTCACTATACCAAATTCGAATCTTATGGTCTATGCAGACGATACGGCAATAATCGTTCAAGGAAGAGACTGGCTTGAAACCCGCTCCCATGCAGAATCCGCGTTGCGAATGGTGTCTGACTGGCTATCAAACAATTTGCTTACCCTGAACATGGAAAAAACTAAGTTTATCACATTTGCTCCACGTATAGCTTCTCAACCGGCTTCACCCTTCGCTTTGACCATCCACAATTGCCTAACCTCTATGAATAGTATCTGCTATTGCAAATCTATCTCGCGAACAAATAGTATAAAATACTTAGGCGTAACAATTGATAGTACCATGTCTTGGAACGATCACATTGGGTCATTGGTTGCAAGGGTTAGAAAATTAATATTTGTGTTTAAAAAACTAAGATCATCAGCGGATCTGCCTACGCTTAAAACAGTCTACTATGCTCTAGCGAACTCCATCCTAAATTATTGTATAACCGTATGGGGTAGTTCTGGTAAGTGCTTAATGCTTCGTTTAGAAAGAGCGCAGCGTGCGGTCCTAAAAGTCATGTCACATAAACCGGTCCGTTTTCCAACCGATGAGCTGTATGCTCTGTTGCAAATACCTAGGGTAAGACACAGTTTTCTTCTGAACTCGATCTTACGAAAACATAGAGAGCTTAGTTTCGACCAGTGTCTCAGCAGCCAGAGTAGGCAGAAACGTAGACCTGCTGCAGTCTGCCCTGTAGCACCAGCTAGTATTGTAATTGTCAGACGACATTACTACTTTATAAGCCCAATTTTATACAATAAGATAAATGGGATTTTGAACATTTACCCACTTACTTCACGTGAGTGTAAATCAATTACACATAAATGGCTCAGTTCCCTTACTTATGAAGAGCTTGAACATCTTGTAAAAATCTAAAAAAAAAAAAACCTCTCATTACCACTGCCTTCCAAATCACAAAAACAGACAAACATACATATACCTACACATACTCACACATTCACTCACGCTCATACACATACACACTTCACTTAAACTCACGCTCATATACACACACTCACATGCAAAAGTGATATATTTAGTGCTTAAGATTATTTTATTTCTATTATTTGTATATTTTGTTGGTACCTATATACCAAATAGTTTGTATATTTTTTATATTGTTATTCCACAAAATCTTACATACATATATATTTTGTTGTTATTTTTTTTTTTAATTGTTAATATGTATACCTGGAACGCTGTCGTCTCCCTTCTTGGAGGTGGGCGCTTATGGCCGCGACACAGTATTCCATACTAATGCGGCTGTTAACGAACTCAAATTTTGTAAACTGTTTTCTTGTTCCAATAAATATATTTGATTTGATTTGATATTTGACAATATCAACATGCGACCCGACGCCACGCCACCCGACGCCTTCTGACGCGTTGAATTACTGATCCATCCCATACATTTAATATGGTCAGAAACACATAGTCAACACGCCATGTGACGACACGCAATCACACGCGGTAACACGCAGTCAGTTTGGATCAGCGTGTTGCTGGGAGAGGGGGCAAACACGCCACCCGACGACACCCGACGCATCGCACACAGTGTGTTCCTAGTTAACACCCGATGCCACGCGTCAGTCAGTCGAGAGCATTCCTGGCGTAAAGATATTTTTTGTATGTTTTTATTTAAAATGTCGGATGAACAATTCATCGAATTAGTAAAACGGTACTCATGATTATATGATATGATTTCAGGCCAATACCGTGATCATAGTATTAGAAATAATACTAGAAACAAAGCTATGATATGATCAGTGGTGCCAACTTAGGGTAATTTACCCTAATTTAGAGTAAAGTTTAATCAGCAGGGTCATTTTAAGGGTAGGGTACTAACTCGGCGAGGGTAATTTTTATGTTTATGCTATAATAGAAATCATTAACTTATTTGAGTCAAATTGTGCATGCAAGCACATTAATGTGAGTCACGGGAATTTCGAAAGAAATATAAAATTATCATTTACAAGGTTATCTTATCTTATGGAGAGGCCGAGAAATAACTCGGACACTTCGATCCATTGGGATCTATTGTGATCCCCTAGACAACTTACTCCTCCTCAATCTCGTTGAAAACTGTATTCATGAGTTTTACAACGAGACTAGGAGATATGGGCCTATAGTCTTCTGGTTTTGGATATCCAACCCCTAGGAGACTCATTCGCTTACCAGCCAGTGCATCGCATGTGCACAGAAGGTGCTCCATGCGTTCCGTATGTGCCCCACACAACCTGCACATGGTTGTCGCGGTTAGACCCATCTTCATGAGCATGTCGTTGGTTCCAAAGTGCACAGTAAAGGCCCCAAGCAGGTAGCGGATTTGCCGCCTGCTCATGTTCCAAATACATTCCCGGGATTTGAACGTAGAGCCTAGGAATTTCTTGGAGTGTTGTAGACCGGTATTAGACAGCCAACAAGTTTGTTGTCTGTGATCTGCAAACTCCCTGAATGCGGCTTTTACCAAACACGTAGAGATGCCTAAACATGGTTCTGGACCCACAAAATCAAGTTCTGGAATCACAACACAAACATAGTTTGCATTTTATCGGATAAAATGCTTGTTACCCGATCCAGGTCTTCATTCTCATCGAAATTTGTATGGTTAGTCTTTGGTTTAGAGGCATCCCATAGTCCAGCAACAGCGAGACGATGTAATATCTTCTTTGCCTCGTATTCAACCATCATGTGCAGAGGAGGGATATTGAGGTATCTCTCAATCGCTGCCGTAGGTGTTGTCCTGAAAGCACCCGTGATGCCGAGACATGCTGTTCTTTCTAACCTGGTGAATGGTTTGCACGAGGCAAGCTTTGTTCTTGGCCACCACACTATGCTGCCGTATGTGATTATCATTGTCCGGTACAGCCATCGTATCACCTTGGGCTTTAGCCCCCAAGTTTTACCATAGGTGGAGCGACACATGCCGAACACTCGTAAGGCCTTTGTCGTAACATTTTCCACATGAGTTTTCCACCTGAGTTCTTTATCAAGCGTTACACCCAGATATTTAACTTCCGTGGACCAGGGCAGTTTTATTCCATTGAGGGCGAGCTCTCCTAGGTTTCCTAGTTGTCTCTTCCTCGTGAATGGAATAATGGCTGCTTTGCTTGGGTTGATAGAGAGGTGGTTCTTAGTACACCATTCCTCTGACATCTTCAATGCCTGTTGTAATAATCCAGACACTATTTTCGGGAATTTACCATTGACCATTAGAGCTATGTCATCTGCATTTCCTACGGTAATGAGTTTGGTAAGTAGCGTGTCTACTACCAAGCACCATAATAATGGTGACAGAAAACCGCTTTGCGGACAGTCTCTTGTTGTTTTTGCACTAAGTCTGTCTCCCATTAGTTCCGATCTGACTATTCTGCTTCTCAGCATATAGTCAATCCAGTTGCACGTGGTATCATTGATGCCATGTTCCTTTGCAGCAGTGCGTATGGACTCAGATGTTGTCTTGTCGAAGGCTCCCTCTATGTCGAGGAAAGCCCCGAAACAGATTTCTTGTCCCTCTAGCGCAGCCTCGGCTCGACTCGCAACATAGTGCAATGCCGTTTCCGTAGATTTGCCAGGGCTGTAGGAGCATTGTAGTTTATGTAGAGGGAATACTTTCAGTGGTCCCTCTCTTAAGTACCTGTCTACTAGTTTCTCCAGAGCTTTCAAGAGAAAGGATGATAGACTAATGGGCCTGTAAGCTTTAGCTTCTTCATAAGTCGGTCTACCCATTTTCGGTATAAAGGAGCCACCTTTAGTGTAGAGCTTACTCAAATGGGGTATCAAAACAGATGCGAATAGTATTGGGTAGATGCAATCCGGACCAGGGGATTTAACTTTAAGAGGCTGGAAGCCTGCTATGGCCAGTTTCAGTTTATTTTCATCTACCACTTTCTTTGCCGTGAGCCATTTATTTTTGGACGTGTGCCTTGTGAGCTCGTCCCTTGTGACTGGTTCCTCTTCATCGCTATCGCGCAGTATACATTCTGGGAAATGGATCCTAAACATCACGCCCAGAGTGTCCTGTCCAGTTCCGTGAGATACCCATTCTCATCCTTTACAGATGATAGTGGGTTTGTCTTAGTCATGGACATTGCTTTGCACAACCTCATTCCATTTGGCAAACTCTGCCATTCGATGGAGGTGCAATGCTTGCGTACCGCCGTATTATACCTCGTTAGCATGCTATGATAGCTAGTAAATACCTTCCTGGCTTTTGCATCATTAAAGGCCTGTCGTGTTTCCTGATGTATTTTGGCTATTTCAGGAGTCCACCATGGTACCTTTTTGCAAAAGGCCTACTTCTCTGGAAGGTTATCTTCCCATGCACCGATGGTGCCCGCCTTGATTCTGTCCGCTTCAAATTCGATATCCAGTATGGAATTAAGCTTACCTTTAGGGCTCCCCAAATTTACTTTGAGGTCCCTCCTGTATGAGTCCCAATTTGTATGCCTTGGGTTTCTCCTTCGTCCTAAAGCATATATAGTTATGGTCAGACAGAGAGATTTCGTCCGATACATGCCAATTTTCAATATGAGCACTGGCTCTGTTTGAAGCCAGCGCCAGGTCAATAACTTCAGTCCTCGCAGAAGTCCTGAAAGTAGGTTTATTGCCTACGTTAAGGATATGTAAAGAAGAGCAGACCACAAAGTCCAACAAATCCTCCCCTTTTTTATGTCAGCTAAATTCGAAACTAAGAAGAAGCTATAAACACTGAAAGAAGGAGTCTCGGGGCCGTTTTTATAAGTTAGAACTGCATTAAGGGATTTTAAAACTCAATATTCTTTCTCAGACAATAATAACTTTGATTATTACACAATCCGATAGTGTCGTTAATATCGATTAAATTCTGGACTGTAATGACTCACGGAAATACAATCTTCTTGTATCACTATTTTAACAAAATGTAGGTACAGACGAAAAAAGTCCTTTGAAACCATTTGATGAATAAATTTTTTTAAACGAATTTGTACAGTTTTCGTCAACGATTTTGAATCAAATAAGTATAAGTAGGTATGCAATGAAATGTCAAATTATTCTAATTAGTTTAAATCTCTTTGGTTAATGTCCACCAGTCTTCGCAAAGCGGGTCAGATTAAGCCCAATGACCTTTAGAAAAAACACATCCAGTTTTCGTGACCCATTGTCCTGCTTGGTTCTAACCGCAGGTGTTCAGACAGGCGCGGATGTGTGTGTGGAGTGCTAGGGTGGCAGTCATTCCAATAATGGAAGTCGACAACGTATTTTTTGGTTTAGTTATTTGGGTTGGACTGTCCTATTACAAAATATGTAAACTACCTTGATAAATGTAAAATTAATTGTACCTACTGACCAAAAAGAACCTATTTTTTCCAAGGAATCCTCATTCTCTTCAAAAATCGCCACCAGCTCGTGCCAAACTCCGTTTCTAATAATGTTGGAATATTCTGCACATTGGATGTCCCACAAATCAGGTCTGTTTTCCACCACATTGATGAATAGCTCGTTGTCGAAGCGATCCATTATCACCGTCCGATACGCGCGGCGCTTCCGCGGCGCTTCCGCGGAGCAACTGAACGTGCTCTAGGTACGTCAAGTAAATAGATCCGAGCGGCGACCGCGCGAATTCATTTTCTAGCGGTTGAGGGGCGGTAGCCGCGCGGATTGACAATCCGCGCGTTTGGTATGAACGAATTGATAGGCGCTAATGTAAATAACATCCACGCCGTCTAACCGTGCGATTATTTGCATCTGCACGGATTCCGCCACGTCTGAACTAGCTCTGTGCTTAAAGTTATCTGTGATGTCAAGTCAATCAATGACAGGAGAGTTTTTGGCGGGATTTTTTCGAGTGAAATTCAGCGGCTGTTAATATTATTTGCAAATTGATTCCTAGTGGATATTGTGATATAAAAGTGGTGTAGTTTTGTGTCTCAACTGTCTACGCAACTGGACAATATGTGAAATCATTGACAGAAGCGATCTCGGTGTAATGGAGCGGAGAATTTTATTTTAGTATTGACTACCTCCGCAAAGCTTACTGGGAAGGCTGACTCGATACAATTTGCTGCCAAATACTCCAAAAAACATTAGAATACGTTACATCCGCATTCTAATGCATACTAAAGAATTCAAGAAAAATACTGATGACTAGGCAGCATGGTCTCCGACCTTAGCCTGTTCCGTAAGGAACAAACAAAAAAAAAAAAAAAAAAAAAAGGAGTTTTTGGCGGGATTTTTTCGAGTGAAGTTCAGCGGCTGTTAATATTATTTGCAAATTGATTCCTAGTGGATATTGTGATATAAAATTGGTGTGGTTTTGTGTCTCAACTGTCTACGCAACTGGACAATATGTGAAATCATTGACAGAAGCGATCTCAGGATAGTGGAGCGGAGAATTTTATTGTAGTATTGACTACCTCCGCTAAGCTTACTGGGAAGGCTGCCTCAATACAATTTGCTGCCAAATACTCCATAAAACATTAGAATCTGTTACATCCGTATTCTAATGCATACTAAAGAATGTTAAAATTGCACTGAAGACTAGGCAGCATGGTCTCAGACCTTAGCCTGTTCCGTAAGGAACAAACAAAAAAAAAAAAAAAAAAAAAAAACAATCAATGACAGTGTTGACAGTCAATGTCACACGCATGTCGAGTATTTTCAAAAGTTTGTTTTGCAATTTACGTGGGAATTAGTTTATAAAATTTTAGTCTAGTTTGATAAGTTTTTTAAATCCACTATGTTAAGTGATTATTTCTAATGCTTTTGCAAAGTGTTTGTTAATATTTTTTTTAAGTTCGGAAGAGTAAATTGAAAAGAGACGGACTTAATGAAGAAAGTTCGATTTGAGAGTCCGGTTAAAGTTTTTAAACCTATCAACATGAACGAGCGGGAGTGCCATTCGCTTCGTCCATTAATTGAGAGGCAGTTACATGCCAACATACCTGGCTTATGTAGTCAGCCGAAGGTATTACCTTATAGTAACGACCCGGTGCAATTGTTTGAATGCAGCAATAGCTCTCCATATCCAATAGTGAACAAAACGCCGTTGCCAGGCTTTCAGAAAGGCACGGACTGGTCACCGGCTAACGAGTTAGAGCTAAGTATGCTTGATGCTTCCTACCATGAGCCTCGAAGGCCTACATTTTGTAAGTCTATTCTGAAACCTGCAGATATTAACCATAGCACAGTTGAGGCAAATACAATGAAATATGTCCCCCAAAGTTATTTCCAACCGCAAGCTGCCATTGAGAATAAATTAGCAAAGCCGCCAAATGTTCTTATCAAAGACAATGATTTCTTTATAAAAAGGGATAACTTAGACAAATTTCATTTAGATATGAATCCTGTACAAAAGCAATTAAAAAAGCTAATCTTAGACAAAGAAAATAATCCTTTTACCAAGAAATCAGAAATAATACAAATGGCAGCAATAAGTGCACCTGAAAATGTAAAACAGAATGTGCCACAGCCTTCTAGTCTCTCAAATATGGACTGCAGTTGTCATCATTGCATTAAAAAAGTTACTTCACCTAGTGCACTCTATATGACAGAGGAACCAACACCTCAGCATCACATGGTGAAGTGTGAGCCTAACATCTATGTTCAAAATGCTAGTAGACAAGATCAATGTCCATGCAGATTGCCACCACCGCCAAGCAGATGCTCCTGTTGCAATCATACACCTTCCCCAAGACAATACCAATACAACACATGTGACATGGACCATGTAACCAGACCAAAAACGAATGCTGTTGACAAAAAGACTTGGGCTATAGAAAAATATGAACAGAGTAAGAAATCAGACTCTATGGAGGTAGAAAAACAGACAAATTTGAGCAAAGAAAAGAGAGAACCTACTGTGTCTGATCTTTTCAAGATTATTAAGCTCCAGAACGAACAACTACAACTGCTGCAAGAGAAAGTAGACAAATTCATCTCAGCCAGCCAACAGCCACAAGTACCTGCTCAATCTCATACCACAGAACATGTAGCTATTGAAACTGTTGGCAATGAACAGCACAAAATATCTATAGGAGTCATGACCAGCTTTGAAATGGTTAGAACATCAACAGTTATCAATAAAGAAATCTTGAAAACCAATGACAATGCTCAGATACAGTGCAACAGATCCCAAATAAGTATAAAAGAGGTTGTATCTAAGGGTCAGTCTCCTAATCCAAACTTTTTGGATGGCATTGCACCTGTAGGCGAAACTATGAGGGCAGAGTTTGAGGCTCAAGGAAATGCTGCAGCTAATGGTGGTATGCTGGGACCAGCTGGTTTGAATGAGGAGAAGACATTGAATGAATTGAGCTTGTATAATGTTCAAATAGATAATGCTACTACGCCTCTCATGTCACCTGAGCAGAGCTTGTATTTGGATATTAGAGATTACAGCGAGTAAGTTAATTTGGTGATTTTTTGTATCATATAATAATTATGCTTTATTGTAATTACTCACAGATTTACACAACGTTGCACTTGATTCCATGGTTCGTATCAGATTTTAATTTATGACTTTTTATTTTCAGTTCAGAAACAGGCAGTGATGATCAATCTAATGTTGGATGGACATATTACAACAAAGTTATGGTAATTATCATATCTTCTTTTGTAAAGTTGAACCTTCAAACAAACGGCTGAGCCTTTTTCCGTTGACGTCTTCTTCCGTTCCCACCGGATAGCTGAGTACTAGTACTTTATATGGAGTGACTACCTACTTGAGTACCTACCTAGCTAGTGAAGACTGGTTAAACTCAATCAGTTATTGTAATAACGTTTAATTTTTATTTTCAGACTCATGTAAATGGCATGCTGCAGGATTCAGACATGCCATCCTCGGCGAGTGCTCTCTACAGAAATACAAAACAACATATGCAGACTGTGCAAATGCAGATTGACAAGACTAATGTTAGTGTTACTAAAAGGTAAATGGAGGGAAAGCTTTTCAGTTGTAGTTGCTGGGAATGCAACACAGAACAGGGTGATCAGGATACTTTGTTTTAATTTTGTGGATTTCTTCTTAATACCCTAAAAAATACTACAAGGTATTATAACAGCATGGAATCGCTGCACCGCTGCTACATGAAACTGTAGTACCAATACATTTTAGCGTCTAAAGCGTCTGTGACGAAAGCTAATCCATTTGCGTCATAGTAGCAGGATACAATGCCACGATTGGTTATTATGGAAAGTGTTTTTGCAACATCATCTTTAGTAACGGTCGAAGTTGCTTCTCCGTGACCCGAATTGGATAAATATTTATATGTTAAGTAAATCAATAGACAGAAGTATCTGGTAGGACTTGGTGGAGGCATTTTGTCAGCTTTGTGATAGCATTGGTTAGGAAAAACCTGGCCAAGTGCGAGTCGGACTCGCGCACGAAGGGTTCCGTACCATTATCGCAAAAAACGGAAAAAAAACACGTTTGTTGTATGGGAGCCCAACTTGCAAATTTATTTTATTCTGTTTTTAGTATTTGTTGTTATAGCGGCAACAGAAATACATCATCTGTGAAAATTTCAACTTTCTAGCTATCACGGTTCATGAGATACAGCCTGGCGACAGACGGACAGACAAACAGACGGATCGTGGAGTCTTAGTAATAGGGTCCCGTTTTTTCCCTTTGGGAACGGAACCCTAAAAAGAAAGGAACCAGGCCGTTTTAATTTTCATGATTTCATAATTTCAGAGTTAAATTCGGTGACGATCCCCTAGGGCTACATCAACCACACATCTATGCGTCTTCTGACACCAGTATAAAGATGAACCAGCTAGCGGCGAAGTATCTGAAAAACGGGCCTCCAGTCCCGGTCCCACAACGACCTGCGCCCAGACCTGCGCCTGCGCCTATCGACATGTCATTCGCGACCAGGAATTATATGGAAAGACATAAACTGTTGAAAGGTATGTTGTGCTGTATGCTATATATGGTGAATCATACACTATGTGACGTTTTAGTCATGATTTGCGTACGAGTATTTCTTGGCAAAGAAATCTGTCTATTGCACCTTAATCCATTTTTTTGTGTATTTACAATCAGTCCTGTAGTAATAAAACTTTCAAGGCCGTAAAATACACCTAATTTTATCGATAAAATCACACCACATACAGGTTGCAATCACCACACCCTCAAAGATATATATACCTGACTTACTTATTTCGATATCCACATATTCTAACTACCATAACTTTGGACCTAGGTCTCTTAGATGCTTCCACATCGATTGTTAAGTCGCCCACGGCTAAGCGAAGAGGAACCCGAGGAGGGGCCGCTTGTGAGGGGCTTTTGCTGATAAGACGACGAAGTAGAGGCCAACAAGTAGGTTGCGGTGCCGCTTGGCAGCAGAGGCGGCGTCGCAACTGAGGCGGGCCGCGATGATGTATAGGAGGCATCGGGGCCACTGACCTGACCCGCCATAGGGCGATCAAGGGTGCCATACATGGGGTCCTCTGGTGCCCATATGCTGGTTTGGTTCCTGGGGTGGTCACGGCGTTCTATGTGTTCTGGTGCGCCGATGATGGGAGGTATTCCCTAGAGGAGGGTCAGGTGACGGACAGCTGCGGCGGGCTTGCGGTGAGTGCTAACGCGTGCCCGTGTTCCCGCCATAAGCAGCACAAGAGGACACTGAGAGTTTTAGTGGTTTGGAGTCCCAAATAAAGCACTATCTCCCCGTGTTAGTGCAGTATAAGCCCCGCAAGTTGATATTGCGATTGGCGGCCATCTTGGTGACGTAGCGCACGATACGATACGCTTTTGCTAGCTGTCTTTTTGTGCGACGGATGACGTCACGCAGCTGTTATTGTGACAAGGTTCCATCGCAATATCAACTTGCGGGGCTAGTATAGTTGACCATTTCTCCAAGCAAAAAAAAATAAAAAAATTAAGACAATTTTGTATTGAGCCAAAAAAGTAAATTTTTATACGTAATTCTACACTTCTGTTTAAAACTGCAATTTTTTTAGGGATATTATATCTTTTATGAGTTTTTTTGTTAGTATTTGAGTTTATCTTCACACTGACATAAGAATCACTTGTCTAAGCCAATTAGTTTTAATTTTATCGTTACCTTAAAAGAACCCTGCGCATTTTTGCCTTATAATGTTTGCAGAACTTTAGGAAATGCAATAAAACCGTGAGGGGCTTAAACCCCTTATGTGGGGTGTTTTTATCGATAAAATTAAGTGTATTTATTACTAAAAGTTTGGACACATTGTATAATTCAATGCTTTAATTATTTTTTTTGTGTTTGTAATGACACTAGTCGACGGCACGAACTATTTTGTGCGCGGGGTTAAAATGCATTTTATATCAACCGACAACACGTGCGGTAGAGATAGATGCTGTGATGAGCAGTAGGAAGCTAGTTCGCATACGAATACTCACTTTTGCAAATTTGTAGCGAAATGGATAATGATTTAGGACGAAACCGAGCGCGCGAAATTTTATAAACAGACCTTTGGCAGTCTAGATATCATGAAAAAACGACTAAATCTATCTGTTCAAAATAAAATTATTTGCATTGTTGAACTACTAATCTATCCCTGTATGGAGGCCGTTTTGCAATTTTCCGTCTTCTTATGGTATTTAATTGCGCCCAAAAATGCGTTAAAATTAGTGTCGAAATGTGGAACTTTCGACGCTCATAACTTTAAAATATTTTCTTTTTACACTTTTTCGCTTCCATACAGGGCTAGATAATGATGAGAAAAATTGATATCACTTTTTATTTTGAACGTACATCATCAAACAGTGCAATAATCCCTAGACTATGTTTGTATTGAAAAAAAATCGACTAGTGTAACCTTAATATTATTATAAAGACGTAAAATTTGTGAGTGAGTGTTTGTATGTTTGTCACTTCTTTACGCTCAAACGGAGTTTAGTTTCTAGTCATTGATATGTCTTATTATTTACTGGCTGGGCTAATATTATTTCACGATAAAATGGTTTTGCTAGAAACAACGTTTCACTTCATTTGAATTTAAAATGGTATATGCCGCAATATTAACCTTGTTATTTTTTTCAGGTATACCATCATCTTCAAAGTCGCCCACGTCAGGTGAGATGCCTAGGTTTCTAGACATAACTGCTTTGAAACAGCAGCCCAAGTTTTTATAGTATACATAGTTAAATTTAGTGTCTATGTTATTATTTTTATAATTAAGTGTACTTCTTGTCTTACTTTTATTGTATTGTTTTAGATAGTTTGGATTAGATATTTTACGAATGACTTACTTAGCTTTATTGTTAGGAGTATTTTTAGTGCATAAATAAAACAGCTACGTTCTGAACAGACATTTATTTTAAACCTCAGAGAAAATAACAGAGTAAAACCCTACATTATATAAGTAGGTATATTTGTTACGGGAACAGTTGTTTTTAATTATATTACACTTATTTGTTCAGTATCTCGGATTTAATAAGAAGTATTACGGTAATATACATTAATTTTGTCTACATAATTATATGATATAAACAATAAATTTAATTTCATACAATAAAATTTAATTTTTGTTTCACACAATATCACATTTTGTCGAAACAGGTGATTTAGGAAAATCAAGCCATATGTATATGTTATGGAACAAGTGATTAATACGGAACAAGTATTATTCATAATGCCCGGGCAGTTTGAAAAATGCCCAATATGAGTAGGCAATATGATAAAATCTAATGAAATAATTAAGTTGACCGGGCTTTCTGAATAATGTCCGTCACTTATTGGGGCCAGTAATAAAAAAAAGGGTTTTTGTTTTTGGTTTTAATATGGAATAGTTAAGTACGATTACTATTTAAGCTACAAAGTCGACGGAGCTCTGCTCTCCTTCGAACCTAACCTATTGATGTCGGGGTGCCCCAAGCTCCCGAGCACGCTTCGCTCGCTCTTGGACTAATTCCTTGACCATAATTATCGAATTCCATTCCAATTCCAGACAATGTAATAAATGTAGAAGTTTTAATCAGTATTCATTACATTGTCCGATTTGACTTGACTAGATTCATGATGCCCGGGCATAATATATAGTGCCCTAATTAATCACTTGGTCCATGACGTATACACTCGTAAAAAATACCACATTTGACTAATACTGAGACGACTCATGTGCATTCAAAAGTATTCATTTAACATGAATTATATGCATCAAATTGTGGATCCTATTATATGCATCAAATTGTGGACTGTTCAGTAATATACATGCGACGTTAATACTCTCATTTAAAATATATATTTATAGATCTTTAATAAACTTGTGAACTACTATAACATCATTATAATTTTTCTTTCAGAGGTATTCAAATATCTCACAGGTAATTGTACTTAATAACTTTGGATATGGCAATAAAAATATTTTATGATACACCAACACTCTGCTTAATACATTTATAATATTATCTATGATCAATATACTTCGTTACTCTTTCCTATGTCGAAATGGGAACTATAAACAGCACAATCATAAACTAAGAAACATTGTAAAAAAAATTACAATCTTATTATATAGTTATTTACATTAATAGTTCAACATACAATATTGGGACACATACATAGTTATTATAATAAAACACAAAAGAAGGTTCTATATGAAACAGTTCTAAGTATTTACCATCGAAAAGATTATATCCTAAAAATCTTGTCTGTTTTACAATATAATTCATTTTGAATTGGACAAAACTTTACGACTACATATACACATACAATTTTAATTTCTCATGTGATATCAGCATTCATAATATTTCTTACGATTTAAACTTATGTCTATCAGTTTGGTTCTTTTCTTTGGTTAGTAATATACATTTTCTCACGACATCGAAACATTCAACACTCTACTAGATTTCTGTAATACAAGTAAATAGGTAAATTTAAGTAATACATTTGAAATGTTAACACTACCGTTACTTCTCTATGTACATTGAAGATAGTCTGTATTAACACTTAAATAAGATTTCAATTCTCTTGCATCGCAAAATATTACAGTTTTACACTATTAAGTCTAGAAAGATAACCAAATAATTGGATGGCACTTCTTTTCTGGTGTCAAATAGACTCGAAAGATAATAATATTATAATAATTTCATCATAATTCGTTTAATCCTAAAGAGAACTATTTTATACATCACTTTTTTGTCTTACATGAAGTCAAGTGACTAGAATATTACATTAAAACATGAGATTCTTCATTTAATTATAAATATTATGTTATTTGAATTACATAGTATCTGTAGTTACACTGTACATTGTATATTTTCGTAAAAATGTTTGCTAGGTCATAAAATTTCTTATCCAATAAATTATTTTAACACTGAACGACATCTATATCGTAACGGTTAGTTTTAATATAATTTTGTTTATACAGTATGTTTCCCTTATATTGAGCATATATTTTGTGCAGAGCAATAATTAAGTTAACTGTTGAGATGTTACATGATTTTTATGTTTCTTAATTCAATAACAGGGAAGATAAATATACATATATTGTAATAAAGTATTATTTCTGATAAATCTCCAATATTGCAACAATGATAGAATATTATAGTACAGTCAAATGGGATGTATAGGAACGCAGGGGTGAATAGAAACAAAACTTTGACGGGAATTTTCACGTTATTTAAACATTGTTTGTAGCATTTTACTAGGTACTCCAATATATTAATAGTACATTTCGTGTCAAACATAAAAAGTCGAGATTTAAACACGGCTATATTGGCTACATCGCCCAATTTAGATCGATTTCGTCGAAAGCTACATGCAAGTGTTAAAATAAAGCCTTTCTATGCGAGACACGAACGATTATTTTTCCACTACCTGATGAGCCTACTTAATTAAATGCAAATAAGTACCAACAAGAATTTATTAGAAACGTTCAGACTATATACACACAATCAACGCGCGCTTATTCGAGAGGTAACAGGTTCAGTATCATTCTGCCAATTACATAATGATATCAAAACTCCATACAAAAGTAATTTCGTAACTGTTATTATGTAATTTAGTTTTGTTTTTATTTTAATTTTATAATCGTGTGTCTAAATGTAGGTACATATTTCGAAACTAATTTCTTAGGTAATGTGTTAAATAATGGACAAGGTAGTGGCACAATTTTTATTTAAAAAAAAACGATGCTTTGTTTGAAACCAATAAAGTGGTATCACAGTTAAAATTCCCTCCAAAGTTTTGTTTCTTTTTACCCGTGCGTTCCTATTCACCCCGTTTGACGGTAGTCAACGTAAAATAGCTTCATACTAAATTGTTCACACGCTCTACGAAATATAGTTTGTTCACTACACATCACCCATATTTCTTATATCACATATTTGCCATTCATAGTATCCCTCTAGTGTCTACTCGTACTATGTCTACATGTAACGTGTCTACTTGATTTACAATAATTTTATATTTATGTCTAGACATTTTAAGTTGGCTACACACGATTTTAAATTTTAGAAGTTCACTACAGTGTTCCTAAAACTATCGTTGACAATATTTGCAATTCTGAAAGTTCTGTCGTGTGTAACCAACTTGTTCAACACTCAATGCCTATAGGTACCTTCAGTTGATTACTCATACATTAAAATAGTGCACCTGGTTCCGCATTCGATAACAAGCTACGAAGTTAGTTTGGTTGTCTGCGTATCACTTATAAAGTTTCGTCGTCGCCTCCTCCTCTTGATTTGCTGTCTAGTCTCAGTTCTGCCAATCTTTGCCGAATGCTGTTTGGCCTGGAAAAAGACGAAATTTACGGTTATAGATTTTTCATCCTAAGTTCCTCATTCCCCTTCAATTTGTAGATTTTAAGATATTTGTGTATCTGTCTGTGGCATCATGGCTCCTAAACGGATGTACCGATTTTGATTTCTTTTTCTTTTCTGAAAGGTGTTTATCGAGAGTGTTCTTAGCTATGTTTGATGAAAATCGATGCAGCCGTTCAAAAGTTATGGGCGTTTTACTGTTTGAATAGGGGTGTTTTCGCAGGATATCGTGTTCAATAGATTGTCGATAAAAGCGCGTCTCATCATCATCATATCAGCCGAAAGACGTCCACTGCTGGACATAGGCCTCCCCCAAGCGTCGCCACATTGACCAGTCCCGTGCGTCTCGTAACCAGCGGATCCCCGCAACCTTCACCAGGTCATCGGATTCCAACGCAACGTCTTCCGGTTCGCGGTCGCCACTCCAGAACCTTTCTGCCCCATCGGCCATCCGTTCTGCGAGCAATGTGCTCTGCCCACTGCCACTTAAGTTTGGAAATTCTTCGTGTTATGTCGGTAAAGCGCGTCTACTACTAGATAAATTATGTAGCATTTTTAACATTTAGCATAGCAATTCTTAATAGTTTTAAAATTTTACTTGTTTATAGTTCATCTAGTTATTTAGGTCTACTTAGATTCCTAAAGTCAAAATCTCTTCCGCGTAGATAATGTCCGGACATTTGGCGTCCTTTCCGGACATTTGGCGTCCTGTCCGGACTTTTGCCGGCCTTCTAATTTGTCTGGGTTTAACTTTCTATGACTATGCTATTTTTTTTTTAAATATAATTTCTGGCTATGACGTAAGACGCTCCGGACGCTTGTGAGGGGCGCAGTCGTGGCGGGCCGGGTGGTTGAGTGGTTATCGCTAGGATGGCAAAATTTTATATTTATTTTAATTTACCTACACTTCAAACTCTATGATACAATGTTTATATATCGACTACATGTCTTAGTACCTATAATAATAATAACTATGTATTGACGAATTAGAGCAGCGGTGGCCCAGTGGTATCGGCCGTGACTTAGAAGTTGTAGGTCGTGGGTTCGAGCCCAGGCAGGCGCTTTACTTTGTGTAATATATTTCATCACCACTGCTCTCAAAACGGTGAAGGAAAACATCGTGAGGAAACCGGCATGTCATAGAACAAAAAAATCGAAGATATGTGACATCCACCAAACCGCAGTGGGCCCGCGTGGTGGATTACGGCCCATTCCCTCTCACAGAGAGGAGGCTTGTGTCCCAGCAGTGGGAACATTAATAGGCTGATGATGTGATGTGATTGACGAATTTGTCGAATTTGAAGAATTTTTTTTTCATAGTCCGGTTTTACGTCAGGATTTTCAATTTTCGATATGGTGAAACCCTACCTCTGTGGCACTACCTACGTATCCATATTAACAATTAAGCTTTGAAAGATCCTTGGTAAGGGTATTTTTCATAGTGCAAGTAGGTATTACCGCGGGCCACGAATATCCTGCTGGAATAACAAAATAACTTGTTTTTATTATTCACCTGTCTGAAAAGTAAGATGTGACCACTTGGTCAGCGGAGACTGACTGTCGTTGGTACGCTCCCGCGCTCAGGTTGCTCTGCGGGATCTTGTAGATGCGCACGCATCGCCCGCTGTTTTCTGGGAGCACTGGAAATTACAAGAACAAACATAAGGGCATTCAGAATATTCTATACTGCTATTATCACAGATATAAATCTAACTAAATGACACGATTATTTTGTACTTCGCGTGTCAAAAGACGGAGTAAAATTACGATCAATGATCGTAATCTGAGATTTTCATTTAGCATTATCGACACCGCAAATCCACCGAAATCTAGAAAAACCGGCCAAGTGCGAGTCTGACTCGCGCACGAAGGGTGCCGTACCATTATCGCAAAAAACGGCAAAAAAATCACGTTTGTTGTATGGGAGCCCCCCTTAATTCATTTTATTTTATTTTAATCATTATTATTTTTTTAAGGTGAATATACAACTAAATATTCTGTGAATATTTCAAGCGTCTACCTGTTTCCGTTATTAATATCGAGCAAAAAACGGCAAAAAAATCACGTTTGTTGAATGGGTATGTATTTTCCCCCCTTAAGTATGTATTTTCTTCTGTTTTTAGTATTTGTTGTTATAGCGGCAACAGAAATACATCATCTCTGAAAATTTCAACTGTCTAGCTATCACGGTTCACGAGATACAGCCTGGTGACAGACGGACAGACAGACAGACAGACGGATCGCGGAGTCTTAGTAATAGGGTCCCGTTTTTACCCTTTGGGTACGGACCCTAAAAACTACTCTATGCCATATTGAGCAAAAAGGAACATCTATGTATCAATTACCCATATTTGCAAATAATTAAATGATTTATGAGCTGTAAAGATTGTATAGAAAAAGTTTGCTGAGTCATTGGAAATGTTTTTTTCATTGGTAAGTAATTTTGTTTTAAAAATTGTGTGTGAAAAAGTGGCACGCTTGGTTTTCATACAGATAGAGGGACTTGCGTTATCTAGGTAGATTTATTTCTGTGGCTTTTATTGTAGTCTTCATTATCATCGTTTGTATACTATAGTTTCTAGTGTGTCTAACGTCTCTGGGGTGGGCTTTGAGTTTTCCGCATTTATAGTCATATTTTACATGAAGCGATTGTCGATGCGACGGTTTCGTTCGTGTTTTATTTTTCGATCATATTTATTAAGTTCAGACTGGTTTGCAAAACTGAGCTTTCTTATTTCACCCAGCTGTTTCAGCATCTTCTTTTTTATTATTTATAATAGGCTCGCGCTTGACCACTATCTCACCTGATGGTAAGCGATGATGTGGTCGACGGTGAAGCACGCTTGCCTAGAAGTAATCTATTAAAAATTCACAGCAAAAGCTCCAACTACAGCTTGCAAAAAATACCAACCTTGAGGAGAAGTTGGTGGTGAGATAGGAGCCATTCGTGTCAATGGCGGTCTTATGTTTTCTTGCTCCGAAGAAATGGAACTGCTTCTGCTTGAAGCTGAATTGTTCTCCGAAGGTGCAGTGCGGTTAATGTTGTAAGGGTCTCCCCTGTGAACAAAAAAGTTTTTGAAGAACCCTAAGTTCAAGAAACTCTTTTTTGCTGTAGGGATGAATGTCTAAAGATACTACTTCGATCGATTTTATATATTTCGTCTTCCCATTTACTCTTTGAGTTCATTTCAGCGAGGGTTCTAAGACAATTTAAACAGAACCGTGTCCGGAAAAGCTAGCAGCTTTGTAGAATATTGCTCGAAGTTTCGTTGGTGACGATACAATTATTAACTTTCGGCAGTTATTGGCTTAAATATAAGTAGTTTGGCGTCTGTTCATGTGCTGGGTAACTATATAATTTCCTCAACGTACAAAATGAATTATTAAAAAAAACTTCAATCACCTACTCCAATTTTGACGACACTTTTATCTCATATTTAGCCTATTTTGGCGTATTTCAGGGCAACTTCATCTTCTCTTCTATACGACCACACGTTTTATCCTGTGCCAGTTAGGTGGGCCTACCGGTAAGAATCAAGTTAGTCTACAGATTACCCCCTATTTGTGAGTTAGTCCCTCGGTCCCTCCATGTTAATCTTGGTCTGTTACCTAGAATTCAGTAGGACTAGGAATCAATGCTAGTACTGAAGCAAAGTAATCTTATTCCTTACCTATCATGGTTATCATCTTCATCGAGAGAGTAAGGTCCGCATTGCTTGCTCATCTGCCTGACGAGCTCGTCGTGAAGACTGAGGCACGGATCTATCTCCCGACTCAAAGGCACGTATTCCGGTGCGCATGCCACATAGAATATATCCTGAAACTTAATTTAAGTTACTATATTATGCTATCAAGTTACCCTGACTGATGAACAGTGCCTATCGTGTTTATTTTATTTCAGAAATATGCAGAAGCGATAATATCTATAAAATGTCTAAAAGTTAACTACGAGCATCTAAGTAAATCGCTTTGGTGCAGAGCTGTGGGGTTCTCTATAAAATGTCACTATCAACAAAGCAAGGATTATAGGTTTCATAAACAGGTCTTGATTTTGCCTCTACTGTCGATAATGATGCTTGGGAAGCAAACAAAAGGTTATCTTAATTTTATTGCCAAAAATCTGAAATTTTCTTTTACTTTTTACCAGACCTTGAGACGGCTTAGACCAGTTTAGGGCGTCTTAGTTTTATAATGAGACGCTATAAAATTATAGTAAAAACAAACAGAAATTTTCTGACATTTTTCGGAGGGTAGTAATGTTTTATTAGACAACTAGCTGACCCCCGCGGCTTCGCTCCCGTCAACTGGCTACCTACCTACCTACCTCCTACCTACCTACCCTATCTACCCTACCCTACCTACCCTACCCTACCCTACCTACCCTACCTACCCTACCTACCCTACCTACCCTACCTACCCTACCTACCCTACCTACCCTACCTACCCTACCCTACCTACCCTTACTACTATACGAAAGTAACCTGTAAACTTTTGTTTCCACCGGCGGCGGCGATCTAATTAAAATTTAGAACATAAAAGCTGCTATTGTGAGTTAATCTTAAAAGATAGACATATGCTGTCGCGGACTTTTTTTAGAACTTTTAAAGAAGAACAATTCCATCATACATTATATTTGCGTAACTTAAACCGTTTACGCAGCGCACGCAACAAAAGCTCTCAAAAAGAAATATTTTTGCCCGTTTTTGCAACATTTTTCATTTATGCTCGGCTCCTATTTGTTGTAGCGTGATGTTGTGATAACTTTCCTCAATAAATGGACTATCCAACACAAAAATAATCTTCAATTCCAACCAGTAGTTCCTGAGATTAGCGGGTTCAAACAAACAAACAAACTCTTCAGCTTTATAATATTAGTATAGATTATATTAGTATAGATTTGCCGAGTTTGGTACTTACTCTTCGCCCGCAAAGCAATTTCAATCCAGGTATGCAGGCTGCGTGTACTAAGGATCCATTAGCAACTAGTCGTATCTCTAATAAATCTTCGGCGAATGCCATTATGTAGGGGAAAGCGCATACTGAAACAAAAGTAACCGATATTTGTGACAATATAAATAAATGATGGAAGATAGATAAAATAAAAATAAAGTAGCAAGATCATCGAGGTATACGATCACAAAGATGTTTTGGACGCAGCCGCCTTTGAATCTTATTTTATAAATGTGAAAGTTTGGATGGATGTGTGTATGACTAAAACGGCTGAATGGATCCGGATGAAATTTGGCACAGGGATAGATTATAGTCTGGCATAGTTATACTTTTTCATGGCGGTATAATGTTCCCTTGGGCACAGATAAAATAATATTAGCATACAGATACCACATCCCATACACAAAAACCGTCGTCCGACGTTATTCGTCTGATTAAACTGGTTATATTTCTAAGAACATCGATCGCGATCGGTTCCGTTCCACGGATATAGATGGTGTTAGCAGCGACTTGCAAATAAAAGGGTTTGGTCGGAGCGTTTTTTTTTAAACATTTGCGATTTGTTCTATAGTATTTTTTTCACGTTTTTACTGTTTCTTTGTACCAAAATGTATTACAAAACAAATTAAATAAATCGAGTAGATGCCTCAGAAATTTAAAACTGCGCCATCTATTGGGATCAATTTTGAATGATCCATTCAAATAATCTTTGAAATGTGAATTAAGAGCACAATATTTCTTAATTTTGTGCTTAGGAGAATTAATTAAACAAGAACATAATATTTTATGATCGTCTCTAGAAAATCTTAATATTTCACAAAATTCAATAACAAATCAAAGCTTCCTAGACGCCTCCTAGTGCAATTTATTTGAACCAAAAGTAAGAAAATTTGTTTCAAATAAATTTAATTCTCCTAAGCACAAAATTAAGAAATATTGTGCTCTTAATTCACATTTCAAAGATTATTTGAATGGATCATTCAAAATTGATCCCAATAGATGGCGCGTTTTTAAATTTCTGAGGCATCCACTCGATTTTTGGCTGGTGTTTTCTTATACCAAGGCACGGGCAACGCGAAGAAAGTTAATCCTTGCCTTGGTATAAGAAAACACTATTCACGCGGGCGAAGCTGCTGGCAGAAGCTAGTTTGATATAATGTCGAGGCTTAGTCGAGAAGATAGATTCATTCCTGTCTTGTTCTCGTGCTAAATGATATGGATTTATAGAAAATATTATAGCAGGTAATGTTTTTTGTCCTTACCTACTGCTGCTGGCACAGTCGTCCAATGAAAATCATATTCTGTATCACTTTCCAATCCTTTACTTGTTAGCCTTTCAAAATGGCACGTATCTGGGAAAACATTAAAAATGTCAAATGCCGTCTAATATGAAAGGATTTTTTGGACTATACCTATTATAAATGGAAACTTACGATTATAACATAAAACTATTTGTCCATCTCTCTCATCTCCTATGCGTAATGCGTTGACGAGAGTTCCACGACGGGGTCCGCTATCTTCCGAGTTTTCTGCTCGTTTCACAGACTGCAAATTATCAATTAAAAGTTAGTAGAGTCTACACTAAAGGAACTCACTCTCAACTACTCAGAGACGAAGCTATATCAAGTGCGATCTCCTTAGAATATTTTAAGTTCGTTTTGTTAAAAGTTGAAGAGTTTACCTGACCAGTCCCAGATTCTAAAACTTCCCAGTGATGCTTGTATCCAACTACTATTATTCCTACTTCTCCATCCATAAGCTTGATGAGTATAGGAGATTCACTTAGTTGGATGTCCTGAAAAAATTACAAACATTCATGTATTTTGTCTTCCTTGTCTAAGAAGTTGTGAAGAGGTCCAAAATTGAACTTACTTTGATATGTGTATATTCGAAACCCATCTCGCTGTCAGTCTTTGATTCTTCAATCATAATCATTACTCTTCTACCAATTGCTACCGCTAATGTCGTTTTACCTCCTTCCCCTAAAAAAACAATCACAGAATGTTTTTTTTATTCTAGCTTTTTTCTGGACTCCAAAATGGTAAAAATATGTCTCAATAGAGAAGGTAAGGTTTTTGTCCTAAATTGACAGTAAATAGCTACATCAAAATCACAAAAGAAATACCAACCTGTTTCTAGTAGATCAAAATAGTGTGCAGTCTTAGTCCGTGGAAGTCTGGCATGCTTACAGTCCTGCAGTGGTCTCATGGCCCAAGCGCCAGCACACAGCTCTTGTATAGGCAGCGCGTACAACCCTGCACCCCCTGCCCCACCAGTGGTTGATCCTCCACCTGCTATCACCCGCGCGCCCACTCTGAAGAGACCCGCTCTTTCGCTGACCCGAGCTGCTCTGACGCAGCCTTCCCATCTTAATACCACGCGAGTTGTTCCACTTTCTGTTGGGCAAGTAACGGTTCCATATAGTCAAAATAAGTCATATCCTTAAACATAATAAGAACTCTGCCTTGAGGTAGGCTTTGATGGACCTTTGAGATGACAGTCTCTTCAAAAAAAGAGCGACGAAGAGAGAATTGGCTCAGATATCTTCGAGTGACGCTGAGTGGTCTCGACTTTTCGAAAGGAAAGTCTTAGAATTAGGGTTTACTTTAAAGATCTTCAAGGCCAGAAAATAAAATGAACCTACCTTCTAAAATGTATGTATTGGAAGTAGTTGATAACAAGAGACGTCCCTCTGACAGTTGTTCCGCACAGACTGGCGTGGCTGGTAGCGGTGCAGCGCGCCATACTTTTCCTTCCCATGGAGCTCTTCGGGAACCGCCACATCCTGAATCCATATATTTTGTTATAAAAACAAAACTGACTGTGGTCTAATGCGGAATTATATCAAATAGACTTGCAATAATTTCCTCCGGAAATGTATTATTCCGTAGTTTTGTGAGCAATAAAGACAGTTCAATACAAATTCCATAAAAACGGATATCAGACTAGCTACCTGATGAAACTAAGCTAGTAGGAGCATCGCCCCTCAATACAGCGTCAAGTTTGAGAGCTTGTCCCACGTGTAAGAAGTGTTCGGTTCTAACTGCGCCCGCGCCTCCCGCTCCTGCACCTCCCGACCATACATCTGAGAGCGCTCGACGAGATAGCATTGGCTGAAAATATGACTCAATATGTTAAAATGAAGAAGGAGCGAAAGAACAGAAAAATGAACGAGGAGGAAGGAGGTCGTAAAAGGTACTAAGGTAGGATAATTTTGCTTTTGGCTTATTCGCTTAGTATGGTGTTCAGCGCCAGAATATGCTTAGCAATGTCTCTTTCATTCCAGTTTTTAACGAGACTGTCGTAATGTCGAATCCAGAGTCTGACGTCGTCGGCTCGGCGCCTATTTGAAAGTGTCTCAGTCATTGGTAAGCGTTCAACAGAATGTAAGCCCCTGGCAAGCCTTTCCTCACAGGCATGATGTTAATGATATGAATATGATCTGGAAATGAAAGAAAACATATTTTTAGAACGATGCACGAGTAAGCAGAATTTGTTTGCGGAAAAAATGCTAATGAGTTTATAAAATGAGCGCTATATACGGAAGAAATATTTGTGCATGAAACAACGTTATTAAAACTTTTAAAACGTGAACAGTATGTAGTTCTAAATTAGAAGCTCAACTTCCTTAGCATACTGCAAGCTTGGCTGCTTTGTTTAGATCCTACCTAGAAAGCTGCGCAAAATATACGCCAACAAATGCTTGCAAAGTGCTAACTGCTGCTTACTAGATTACAAGCGCATGTGGCATGAAACACTTACGGCATTGAGTATTGTCATAACTTTAAACTACGCAGAATGTGATAGAGTCCTTCAAACTTTTAGAATCTTTTGCTACACAGGTGCAGTTAAATCGCTGCTCTTGTTAAAAAAGTTCGCAGAAGTACTTCGTGAACGGAGAGACTATTTAAAACTCGAATCTAGGAAGTAGATAAAGAAACTTTTGTAGTAGCAAGTGCGTGTCAAAGTGAAACTTACCACCTTATGGTCGGAGCAGTGTTCCGCGTAGATGTCCCTTATGAGCGTGTCCAGGGTTCGTTGTCGTTTCAATGCAAATGTAGGCGTTTGGAAGGCCGCTTTCTCTCCGTTCATTAACTTTACCTGGGGATTTGGAATTGTTTCTTCAAATTCTATTCTTTACGGCAATAAACATTTCCAAGAAAGCAAAACATCAAACGTATAATCGTTAGTGATCATTGATTGGTTGATGATTTAGAAGAGATCATTTACTTACGAATGAACTGCGAAGAAGTAATACATCTCAGAAGGTGATGCTTGTTATCGTTGTATCATAAGACGATCCATAAGAAAGTATTGCAATCAACTCACCAATAGAAATTCTCTAAATAATTGTGGATCGTTGAATATCGGTGGACAAGGTAGCGAGGGGCCAAATGGTGGCACTGTATCATCACTATAAACGCTTAGCTTGTATCCTTCTTCCACCTCTGAAACTACTGCAAATATGTCTGTTTTATCTTTAAGGAAAATATCATCTCCATCTTGCTAGTTGACGTACTCATCACAGAAACGAAACATGAGTTAACAAAACAATAGAGGAGAGTTTATTTTTGGCTTATCTTTTTGCTCGGCCATATCACATAAAATAGTTATTTATGCTACAAGTGCGGAAAGTAGGTGATTTTCGATGAGTGGTATTCACGAGTGAGCGAAGCGAGTGGATAAATCGACACGAGTCGGAAATCATCTTACGCACGTGTATCATACAACATTTTACTATGCATTGTGCGAGGGAATAAAAAAATATATCTGAACCAAGCAAGAAATTAATAAAATGGCGCTTATTCAAGGGCGTTCAGCGTATCCACAGATTAACTAATAGTTCATAGTTCCTCGGGCATATCTACTGCGCATGTGCAAATGGCTGTCACGTCGTAACGCAAAAAGGCACGAGCAAAATATTTATTCCGCCAAACATACTTAAAGAATATTTAAAATTAATTTTTTGATCAAAATCTAAATCTAGAGTAATTAAAAACGCCTTAAATGAAGTATTAGTTTTGTTATACCTTTTATATGAATGATAATCTGATATTAACTATTTTTTTAAACTTTTCTCAAAAACTCTATGCGGCGGGCTGACGTTGGAGTTAAAAATAAAAAAAGTACAGGCAAGTAAAAAGCACTAGTAAAAAAAAGTGACACTTTCCGCACAGTTTGGCTGCTTGGAAAACGCTCTTTTCGAGGACATGCATTGTAAAAACATTAAAAAGGCAATGTCACTTAAAATTAACTAGATGCCACAGGCTTTATAGTGAACAATAAAAATTCATACATATGCAGCAGACTAAAAAATATTGATAAAAGGATACGTGTGAAATGGCTTTTGACGCACTGCGGATTAAATGTATTGTGCACGGAGTCGTCTGTGAATACAATGTTGACGATGTCATTCCCGATGTGGCGTTTCCTCTCCAACTGAAATAAATGCATACAATGTTGCAGCGATATTAACTACAGTTAACGAGTTAGGTAGTTCTATAGAAAGCTGTGAATTGGGTTTCGGTTTCCAAATTGAATTGAATGGAGCCGAACCTAGAGCATAGAGCAGTGTTCGCAGTGTTCGTTTATTTGTTCTTTTGGTTTCGCCCACGCAGTGTTCTAGGCCTGTACTATAGTGCAAACATTGGGTTGCAGTTACCGTTAACAACTAATAAATGGCTGTTTAGTGTCAGAACACAACTGAAATGCTGGCGAAATTTTGAAAGTAGAAAGTCAATCGAAAAGTAAGCGTAGGTAATCTACTAAATAGTGAGCGTGGATAGAAAATTTTAGATTATTTCAGTGTATATTCATTTGTTTATTTTACGGAGTCTATTACGAGTAAAACTAGCTAGCAGCCAATTATTAAACTAGTTAAAACCAGAGGTTAAAACACAAAACATCCTGTCAGTCTACCCGCCGCAGTCTGACTACACGGTCTTAGCTATGCTACCTCTAAAATCTTCGTAAACAAATTCCGAAGCACAAAAGTTTAACTGGGGTGTAGAAGACTAATAACATTATTCATCACAAACTTGTAAATCTTAAAATATGATTTGCGGCATCTTGTAGAAAAAAGCCTAAAGAATCATAAAAAGACGTATCATAGTCCCGAATTTTAATGGAGTAAGTTAAGCTGGTTTTGTTAGACGGGCCAAGTTTACTGAAGCTTACAATATCATAATTGGGAAATTTTTAGAGGCTTTGCATTATTATGAAATTGATAGCTAGATAGACGTCCAAGCTGAATTGCAGGTTCACATTACCCAGAATTAAATAAAAATAAAAATCTGTAGCTCACCTGTTGCTTATTATCCTTCGAAAACGGCAACATTGTCGAGACGTGAAACATAATTTCGTGTCCTTGATGCATCGTGTAAATGGAATGGCTGCCTGTCATGTCACCTGTCACAACGAGCACAATTAAGATGAGTCTAGATAAGACGAGTTTCAGCAATTTTTGTTCATTTTATATGCTGAAGCTACACATTCTGGGCTTCATTAAAAACTCGTATTTTATTTCGATCTGCCGAAAAGCGAGTGTTCGTGAATTCCACCGAATGTTATGGTTGATTTATTGCGAAAAAAATCATCTTCGCAGAAGCTTACAGCACGTGTAGCCTCAGGGTCAAAGAAAAAAAAAAATTCTAGCGTTTGTTTGTTACGTAATAAGTTGTAATAAATTGAAATATGAATGCTACCTTTGACGTCCAGTCCCCCTCGAAAACGGTTCCAACCTCGTAATCGAATTTTATCTCCCAAAAGTGAAATAAATCTTTCCCATTTCTCGTCGCCATTCTCTGAAAGATTTCCAACATTTAAATGTCCTTTCTCTAAATGTATTTGGCTTTTAATATTTAGTGTTATATTTACCGTTGGAAAGCATTTCGTCGTCAGTCTTTTGGCCGGGTTTCATTAGCATTACTCCTATTTTAAAATTTACAGACCCTTCCTGTTCTTCCAGAAGTAGAACGTCTTTTTGTAATTCGGCACATGTTATCTAAATAAGAAATCGATTGAACACATCACACGTATGTTAATGAAGTTATATATTCAAATTCATGAAAGTAATAAGTATATGACAGCAACTTACCTCTCTTGGGACCTTATCGACTCGTTCCATTGATGCGAATTGTCCTAGAATCTGCTTGACTGTTGGTCTAGTCGGCGCCTGTCCACCACCACTGTTCCAAGCACTTGGTGGCAGATATATCTTATGGGCACCCTATAAATGCATATTATATTTTATAGATAAATCTGTGTAATAAACTTTTATTACTCCACTAGTCTGTGTATTGTTCGTTATAGAGCTCTTTGAGCACTCCAATTAATGTTCTCAGCCTAGCTTTTAAATTTTATTGCACGCCTTTGAGACTAGAACTGAAGCGCTCGTAAATGTTGTTAATCAATATTAAATAAGTTTAACAAAAATCGTCAGATCATAATATTCGGTCTACTGGGGATCTTCTAGCGTATGCCATTCACATCTGGAGTGAGGCCATCGAGAGGCACGGGGAAGCGATTGCCGTCTCCCTCGACATCTCGAAGGTTTTTGATAGGGTCTGGCACGAAAGGCTTATTGGTAAGCTTCCTTCATTCGGTCTGCCCGGTGGTCTGTGTGATTGGATTGCAGACTACCTGAGAGATCGGTCCTTTCGAGTGGTTATCGATGGCTGCTCGTCTGACCAATTGGATATTAATGCCGGGGTCCCTCAGGGGTCGGTAATCTCAGCAACTTTATTCTTGCTTCACATTAACGATCTGCTAGAACCTTTAGGTATGCAGACGACAGCACTGTTGCTGAGAGATACTTGTCAACGCTCGAGCTACCGGACCTCAGATCCAGTCCCTCCGGGAGGCCACAGTGGAGCGCTTGAACCTGTCCTTGCAGGCAGTCTCCGAATGGGGCGATGGCAATCTGGTCAGGTTTAATGATGCTAAAACCCAGGCGTGTCTTATTCCGCTAAAAAGAGCCAATTTCACCCGGCTCCAACTTTCCGAGATGTGACTGTGCCAATAACTGACCATCTTGAACATCTTGGCATTACGTTGACATCGACTCTCAATTTTGGCCCATACATTGAGGCAAAGGCTCAGCTGGCTGCCAAAAAGCTGGGGATCCTTGCAAAGGTTAGAAGGTACTTCACGCCAGAACAGTTGCTCAGCTTGTATCAAACGCAAGTTCGATCATGCATGGAGTACTGTTCTCATCGCTGGGACGAATCTACCAAATACCAGCTAGATGCATTAGAGTCGATCGAAAAGCGGTTCATGCAGTTCAAGTTCCAATAAACTAATTATTCAGTCACGGAGAAAATTTGGGGCTATAACAGTCGTTCTGAATATATAAAGGGCAATATTTTTTCCAATTTTATCGTCCGGGCGATAAAGGGCGTTATAACTTAGAGCTGACGTACGAAATAAAAGTGATTGAAATCTTGAAGGGCGCGTGCCATAACTGTAAGTAGCACTTCTCACCATTTTATTGAAGAGGATGGCTCGTAAAAGCCCCGCGCCACCTTCTTGCACCACACTCAGCAGGTACGGCTCCCTGGAGCCATCCACTCCGATGTAGTTCTGATGCACTGTAACCATTTTATGAAGGTAGGTACAAAATTATGGTGCATGGCTGGATATAAGGCTAAGATGCAAATGGAAAACGGCTTTGAGTACTCTCAGTTAACTGATGTTACACTGATGAGATATTACAGTTTTGGCCGACTAATAATATGGCAACATATTGGTATTATCAACAACTAACCAACTTTACTAAACTGAAAGCGCAAACAAACTTCAATTCGCAAACATTTGTCTTGTATAAATTAATAATGAAAATTGTTCACCTACACTATGAAGAGCAAATAGATTTCAAGGTAAAACCGTAAAGTTAGCCACTTCGGATTACTCGTACATTCCCAGAACCGACACCTCCGCACGAAGATATGGATTCTATCAAGAAAGCAAACTTTACCTAGGACCCGTGTAAACAATTTCGAGAAGTGCCACTAAACGTACGTAATACTTATTACAGTAAAGAATTGTATAAAAGAAAGCTGCCTGTTTTTGTTGAAAGATGGTCATTTTATTATTTTTTATTACTCCACTATCTCACCTGATGGTAAGCGATAATGTGGTCGTCATCACTTCTATGAACAATTGGGTTAACTGTTTTTTTTTTTATACAGATTGCCATATTTATGAAACCACGCAAGGTTCAGACATTTTTATAAATTCTTATCCACCTTTATTTTATAAACTCCCCGTAACAACAATAAATACCTAAAATTCTATTCTATTTTATTACTGTTTAATTTGGGCTAGCTCTCCAAAAATACATTATGGCAATGTTGTTGTCGAACAATATGAAAATCAGCATACGAAGGTAAACAAAACACACTGAGGTTTTTGTTTGTTGTTTACTCAGTCAAGCCGAATGTTTTAGCAGATTAGATGCCTTATTCATTGTTGTTTTATTTTACCAAGAGAATAAATGAATTTATTACGGTATTGTTTCTTGAAACTGGAGGGCTTTATAGTTATGATTTATGACGAATAACTTAAACTTTAGCAAATCAAAGTACTGTCTTTTATTTTCTAAAGTTTATAAATCTAAAAAATAAGCACTGTGGTACTTTATTAGAAACTAGCTGTGCCCACGGCGTCGCTCCCGCCATCTGTCTGCCAACCCTACCCTACTTACCTTCTTGCCTACCCTACTTACCTACCTATATTTTTTTTTTCTATAGTCATCATTCTTTCGCGGAGAATTTTAACATCGCCATTCAGAAAATGACTTCAATTGCACAACGCCATTTATCGAATATCGAGTTCAACTGTCCGAGCATCTGAATTGCGTGTGTTGCGATAATTTTACTTCTTGAACACTTTAAATTCATCTAACTTTTGATAGAGTGAACCGATTGCGATAAGACAAAAACTAAGTAATTCTTCAAGTTACGCACAATTTTTATGTATGCGTGCACAAATAAACAGATAAACAGACAAAAAATCCAAAAATTTAGGTTCAATATGAAGATGCATTAGGTTCTGTTGGTTATCCTTTAACACCCTTGCTATTTTTTTTTTGTAATATTTTCTATGTACAAAAATTACTTTTCTACAGATTTATTATATGTATATTGATTGATTCATAGATCACAAAGAATTTTATTTAGCAAGCATATAAGGGAAAGCAGTTCAATATCATGCCACAATATCGCCAGTTTAATAAATCTTAAAATCAACGCTACGAAGCGATTTTAACGTTTCAATTTTCACAATACGGGAATGTCATGGACGGTATAAATAAAATGTAAAATATTTTAAAGGCTTTATGTTGATACTTTTTATTTGGAATTTTAGTTTCAGAATGTAAAGGGCTGGTTCGTGAGCGAGTCAGGTATAAATCTAGAATAACGAGGGTAAAAGTGAGTTCAAATTAGATTATTTAGGTTAGGTGGAATTTTTGTTACTCGAAACATAGTATACATCATAGGTACGCGTTATTTTTGCTGTTTGAACGGTGAACAATAAGACTTTATATACACATCTATCGTACGTATGAAACGTCTTGTTGATAAAGGAATTCAATAACTTGGAGCCTCTATGCTGGCTTAGAGCTTGAGATCAAATACGCCTTTTATTTCTATTGTGAGTGCGCATTATATTTCTTCTTATATACGAATAGTTCTTATTGTACACTCTAGTGAAGATCCTCCGATGCATGTTACATTACGAATTTACAATACTACGCACTGTCTAATGAAAATTATACCTACCTGGGGCGTGAACATAAGCTCTTAAAGTAAGGTTATTTTGAGTGTGTGTAAGGGACAGATGTATATGACTTGTATACATCTGTCACTTACGCGATCTCAAAATAACCTTACTCTAAGAGCTTATGGTCAACCCACTGATCAGTTTCAAAAATAGGCAAAAATAGTATGAAACATAAATGTTATGTACTTAAATTAGGTTTAATTAGGATTGGGGGAATCCGCTGGAAGCGAGACGCATGGGACCGGTCAATGTGGCGTCGCCTGGGGGAGGCCTATGTCCAGCAGTGGACGTCTTTCAGCTGAAATGATGATGAGGATTGGCAGTAATTATTTTACGATAATTAAAACAGTGATTTAGTCGGAGCTATCATTTGGCACGAGCTTTGGCAAAGGTAACGAGCAATTATTAATAAATCTGTAGAAAAGTCGTTTTTGTACATTGAAAATATTTCCAAAAGATATTGTCAAGTTTTCATAGATTTATACATACACTATGAAAGCTGCAAGCAGGCGTGCACCAAGCGCAGGTATAATGACGACGCGTCTATGAAGCTACGCCTCCGTGGACAGTAGGACTTACACAACAAACAGACGTTCCACACAGCACAGATATTAAATTCCTTCAAGCGTAGTTATGCATAGTCAGAGGTCAAATGAGTTTTGTACTTACAACAAAGAGTGTCGCAGAGCCTGTGTCAACGACAGAGATGTCCAGCGAACCTGAAACAATGAGGTTACAGCCGACGGCAAACACGTAATCCACTCACAACTGAACATTACAGTTTACTCCTAATATGTTATTAATTTTATTTGTCTTGAGCAAAAGGATACATCGGCTTGAATATTATGTCAGCAACTATATTTAATAACTAGCTGTGCCCGCGGCCTCACTCCCGTCAACTGCTTTACTAACCTTCCTAACTAACATCTACGACCTACTTCTTACCTGCATGCCTACCCTCCTATCTACCAATTTTTTTTCTATGGTCGTTCTTTCGCGGAGTATCTTAACACTGCCATTCAGAAAATGACGTGAGTTCGAGTTGAGAATGAGTTCAACTCTACGATTGTCTAAATTGCGTGTGTTGTGATATAAAAATTCTTGAACACTTTAAATTCATCAAACTTTTGATAGTGAACTGATTGCGATGAAACAAAAACCGGCCAAGTGCGAGTCGGACTCGCGCACGAAGGGTTCCGTACTTGGTAAATTGCGGTTTACTATTTATGACGTATTAAAAAAAATTACTTACTAGATCTCGTTCAAACCAATTTTCGGTAGAAGTTTACATGGTAATGTAAATCATAAATTTTTTCAGTTTTATCATTCTCTTATTTTAGAAGTTACTGGCGGGGGGCCAAATTTTACCACTTTGAAAGTGTCACTCGCGCAAACTATTCAGTTTAGAAAAAAAATGTATTAGAAACCTCAATATCATTTTTGAAGACCTATCTATAGATACCCGTACGTATGGGTATGTATGATACACGTATGGGTATGATGAAAAAAATATTTTTGAGTTAATCCCCAAAATTTATTGTTTATTTTCTATTTTGTGTGAAAATCTTAATGCGGTTCACAGAATACATCTACTTACCTATCAAGTTTTAAAGGCATAGTTCTTATAGTTTCGGAAAAAAGTGGCTGTGACCTACGGGCGGACAAACAGACACGACGAATCCATAAGGGTTCCGTTTCTTGCCTTTTGGCTACGGAACCCTAAAAACTAAGTGATAACTTCAAGTTACTCACAATTTTTATGTATAACATTTTTCTATATTGGTTTTACGTGATGCGTGCGCAACTAAACAGATAAACAGACAACACTTCCAAAAATGATGGAATTGGGTTCTGTTGGTTATCATTTAACACCCTGACAATATCTTTTGGAAATATTTTCAATGTACAAAAACGACTTTTCTACAGATTTATTAATAATTGCTCGTTACCTTTGCCAAAGCTCGTGTGATGTAGTACGTATATCATATTTCATTACACTCTAAACATAACAATCTTACATATACGTGGCTAATCGACACCGGTGCATCCATATCGGCCATAAAATATAAACACATTGCTGAGTTGAATGAACCCATCCAAAAAGGAAAACTTGTTGTAAATGGTATTGGTGGAAAAATTGAAGCGATCGGTTTTGTTTATCTTGAATTAAGAGCAGGTGAACAAATTCTAAGCCATAAATTCTACGTATTTGAATCCTTACCCTGTAAGGCAAGTGGCATTTTAGGCCAAGACTTTTTGAGCAAATATCATTCGATTATTAACTTCAAAAATTACTCCTTAGTTATGTATAATAACAATAAAGAAATTTGTGTGCCTATTACCAAACATAACGAGACGCTAACTATACCCGCTAGGTCCGAAAGCACACATTACATTACGACCGATATAACAGAAGATTGTGTAGTTTGCGCAGAGCAGATAGGAAACGGAATATTTTTAGCAAGTACAATAGCAAGCCCCGCGGACGGAAAGCTACCAATAAGAATTTTGAACACAACAGAAAACGATTTTTATGTACATAGCATTAATCCTAAAATACATAAAGCAAGAGATTATAATATCTGTATATTTGACAAGCCAAAGAAACATGCAGAACGAGTCAAAAAACTGCTTCCCTTATTAAAATTAGATCATCTAAATGAGGAGGAAAAAATCAGCATTAGGAACATATGCGCAAAGTATAACGATATCTTTTATCTCGAAGGAGACCAACTCACTACGACAACTATATATAAACATTCAATAACAATACAACCCGGTACTAGACCAAGTTACAGCAAACCTTACAGGCTCCCACATTCACAAAAAGGGGAAATACAGAATCAAATTAACCGCATGCTCGAACAAGGTATAATAGAACCCTGTAATAGCGAATGGTCTAGTCCCGTTCTATTAGTACCAAAGAAATCAAATGGAGAGAAGAAATGGCGTCTAGTCATTGATTACCGAAAGTTAAATAACTGTGTTCAAAATGATAAATTCCCACTGCCAAATATTCATGAGATATTAGACTCGCTTTCTGGTTGCATTTATTTTACGCACTTAGACTTAAGCCAAGGGTTTTATAACGTGGAACTTGAACCAGATAGTAGGAAATTTACAGCTTTTCATTCAGGTCAATATCAAATGACTAGAATGCCAATGGGTCTTAAGACAAGCCCGAACTCATTTGCCCGAATGATGGCAATGGCGGGCCTTAATTATGAAAAATGTTTATGTTATCAGGACGATTTAATTATAATGGGACGGGACTTATCAAATCATAACAAAAATTTAATCGAAGTACTAAAAAGATTACGCAGTGTCAATTTAAAATTAAATCCGATGAAATGCGACTTTCTTAAAAAGGAAATGCTCTATTTAGGCCACGTCGTAACAGATAACGGTGTACTACCCGATCCAGAAAAGATTAGTGCTATACAAAACTATCCAATTCCCCAAAACACAAATGAAGTAAAGCGTTTTGTAGCCTTAGCGAATTATTATCGCAAATTTATTCCAAATTTTGCTGAAATTGCAAACAGTTTAAATATTTTGTGTAGAAAAAATGTAGAATTCATTTGGAATAGCGATGCACAAAAGGCATTTCAGACACTTAAAGAATGTATGTCTACACCACCAGTTCTCCAATATCCGGATTTATCAGATAAAAATCAGTTTATTGTACAAACTGATGCGTCAGGGTACGCGATAGGAGCGGTTTTATCCAACGGCAATGGGCGGCCAGTCGCTTACGCCAGTAGGAGTTTAAACAAAGCTGAACGTAATTACCCGACTATTGAAAAAGAACTCCTGGCTATAGTATGGGCCGTAAAACATTATAGACCCTATTTGTATGGTCGTCCATTCAAAATAGTAACTGACCACAAACCACTGGTATATTTATTTAGCTTAAAGGAGCCATCAAGTAGACTACTCAAATTTAGATTATGTTTAGAAGAATATGACTATTTAATAGAATATGTCAAAGGTCAACAAAATGCAGCCGCCGATGCTTTATCTCGAATTCCAATATCATAGAAAGATTTAAAGAACATGCACGAAAGTTTATTTGTAATGACGCGAGCACAGATAAAACGATTAGAACAAACTTCTCATATTCCGGAAGATACCGCAGACAACTGTGTCCCGGATCAAGAAGATCAAGCAAGGATTGTGGGAACAATCAACAAGCCTAGTAATGCAGTAGAGCTGCAATTCATTGATAAAACAAATCTAAACAGGCTACAAAAAACGAATAGAATATATAAGGGAAATAATATATTTTCAAAAAAAAAATGACAAATGATAGCTCCGACTAAATCACTGTTTTAATTATCGTAAAATAATTACTGCCAATCCTCATCATCATTTCAGCTGAAAGACGTCCACTGCTGGACATAGGCCTCCCCCAGGCGACGCCACATTGACCGGTCCCATGCGTCTCGCTTCCAGCGGATTCCCCCAATCCTAATTAAACCTAATTTAAGTACATAACATTTATGTTTCATACTATTTTTGCCTATGTTTGAAACTGATCAGTGGGGTGACCATAAGCTCTTAGAGTAAGGTTATTTTGAGATCGCGTAAGTGACAGATGTATACAAGTCATATACATCTGTCCCTTACACACACTCAAAATAACCTGTATACATCTGTCACTTACGCGATCTCAAAATAACCTTACTCTAAGAGCTTATGGTCACCCCACTGATCAGTTTCAAACATAGGCAAAAATAGTATGAAACATAAATGTTATGTACTTAAATTAGGTTTAATTAGGATTGGGGGAATCCGCTGGAAGCGAGACGCATGGGACCGGTCAATGTGGCGTCGCCTGGGGGAGGCCTATGTCCAGCAGTGGACGTCTTTCAGCTGAAATGATGATGAGGATTGGCAGTAATTATTTTACGATAATTAAAACAGTGATTTAGTCGGAGCTATCATTTGGCACGAGCTTTGGCAAAGGTAACGAGCAATTATTAATAAATCTGTAGAAAAGTCGTTTTTGTACATTGAAAATATTTCCAAAAGATATTGTCAGGGTGTTAAATGATAACCAACAGAACCCAATTCCATCATTTTTGGAAGTGTTGTCTGTTTATCTGTTTAGTTGCGCACGCATCACGTAAAACCAATATAGAAAAATGTTATACATAAAAATTGTGAGTAACTTGAAGTTATCACTTAGTTTTTAGGGTTCCGTAGCCAAATGGCAAGAAACGGAACCCTTATGGATTCGTCGTGTCTGTTTGTCCGCCCGTAGGTCACAGCCACTTTTTTCCGAAACTATAAGAACTATGCCTTTAAAACTTGATAGGTAAGTAGATGTATTCTGTGAACCGCATTAAGATTTTCACACAAAATAGAAAATAAACAATAAATTTTGGGGATTAACTCAAAAATATTTTTTTCATCATACCCATACGTGTATCATACATACCCATACGTACGGGTATCTATAGATAGGTCTTCAAAAATGATATTGAGGTTTCTAATACATTTTTTTTCTAAACTGAATAGTTTGCGCGAGTGACACTTTCAAAGTGGTAAAATTTGGCCCCCCCGCCAGTAACTTCTAAAATAAGAGAATGATAAAACTGAAAAAATTTATGATTTACATTACCATGTAAACTTCTACCGAAAATTGGTTTGAACGAGATCTAGTAAGTAATTTTTTTTAATACGTCATAAATAGTAAACCGCAATTTACCAAGTACGGAACCCTTCGTGCGCGAGTCCGACTCGCACTTGGCCGGTTTTTGTTTCATCGTAATCAGTTCACTATCAAAAGTTTGATGAATTTAAAGTGTTCAAGAATTTTTATATCACAACACACGCAATTTAGACAATCGTAGAGTTGAACTCATTCTCAACTCGAACTCACGTCATTTTCTGAATGGCAGTGTTAAGATACTCCGCGAAAGAACGACCATAGAAAATAAATTGGTAGATAGGAGGGTAGGCATGCAGGTAAGAAGTAGGTCGTAGATGTTAGTTAGGAAGGTTAGTAAAGCAGTTGACGGGAGTGAGGCCGCGGGCACAGCTAGTTATTAAATATAGTTGCTGACATAATATTCAAGCCGATGTATCCTTTTGCTCAAGACAAATAAAATTAATAACATATTAGGAGTAAACTGTAATGTTCAGTTGTGAGTGGATTACGTGTTTGCCGTCGGCTGTAACCTCATTGTTTCAGGTTCGCTGGACATCTCTGTCGTTGACACAGGCTCTGCGACACTCTTTGTTGTAAGTACAAAACTCATTTGACCTCTGACTATGCATAACTACGCTTGAAGGAATTTAATATCTGTGCTGTGTGGAACGTCTGTTTGTTGTGTAAGTCCTACTGTCCACGGAGGCGTAGCTTCATAGACGCGTCGTCATTATACCTGCGCTTGGTGCACGCCTGCTTGCAGCTTTCATAGTGTATGTATAAATCTATGAAAACTTGTCGACGGAGCGGCAGCATCAAGCTCGCGTCGCTGTCGCCGGAGCGTACATCGCGTGGACGCACGTATTAATTTTTTAGTAAATTTGGCGGAAAGAGCAGCGGATTTTGTTGAAATGGTTGAAAACGTTCGCGTGCAATACGCCTCGTGGACAAAGTTCATTACGCTGCTGTGCTGCACAAGCTACACGACGTATTTTGAAGCATCTATGAAGCTATGCCTCCGTGGACAGTAGGCGTAAGCTAGAATAGCGAAAGAATTTAGAAGAGGTTTATCTGTAAAAGTCTAAGTAATAACTTCTTAAAATATTTCCAATTTAATAAATAATTACTTTGTTTCATTTATTGTATTGTATTTGGTAACTATATGATTTGGTGTAAAAGTTAAAAATAAACAGATCTTCGCATTTAATCTGACAGTACAGTAGGTATTTACTCAGACTTTTGTTGCAGTAATTAAATGTAAAGTTTTGTGAGTTGCCCGTTGGGAGTATTGATGGTTTGACTGATAGAGAAGAATGTTTGCGTCGCTGAAATGATGTAACCATTAGAGATAAGAGCTCAAGAATTGACTGTCAAGGCCCGCATACTAATAATGTTAATGACTATTTCAACTATTACGAAGTTGGCAGAATAACTAGCTACGTGTGTCTTTGCCCTGAAATTACTTACCTACATTTGTTGAAATTAATTTGAAAGGTCTACAACTACATAGAGTTATATTCGCCGTTCGGTGAAAGATACAAACTGAAGATAACAAAGCTGTAAAAGCAGAAGTTTGAGCGTTTCGTGATGAAATGATTACGTCACGCAAGTGCGATAAAGTCTCTGGACTGTTATATCGTATAGCTGGTGAAGAAAACCGACCTGCTCTTTTATCTCAACAAGCTCTTAGCATTATTTACGAAATATCTTGACATCTGGGGTTAATGTTATATCTTGAGTCTTCGGGAAAAATAAAGAGCCATCTTCAGTTATTTATTTTATTTGCAACAGCTTTCTAAAAGGTAAACACTAAATATTTCCACACCAAAGCACCACGTTTTGCCGTAATTTCTAATATGTATGATTCACTGTCGTACACCACACAAAATTGGGCCCTCAGAATGAAAGATATGCTCAATTTGGTCTCTTATATATCTTGTAAGTTACACAATTTCGATGGGATCTATATATGTTTCTATTTTAGGAGGAGTCCGCCGGGGCAAGTACTAAATTAATTTCGGCACAGCAATATAGTAGGTACACTTATATTTTTTTTTGTTGAGGTGCCGTATACTCAAATAGGTTATGTTCTTTTAGCCACAATGGCATAACAACCTAACAAATTAAATACACTTGGACATAAATCTTCAGATAAATTGCGATATACTTTCGATTACAGTGTCATCTCTTCAGAAATAAATGAAGCGATTTATCGAGAGAATGTATCGATAAATGTCTGCCTGGACATTGATTGAGCCATCACCATTACACACACTGGAACGGGAATGGCTCTTTTTCACGTAAACCACTGAGAAGGATTTTGCAGTGGAGCGTTCGGGATTTTTATGGGTTTGTATTTTCTGCATAGATAGGAAAACTTGGGAGATTTCTATTTATACTTATACGATTCATTTCTTAAATCTACAAGTTTGAAAAACACCAACTGATATTGTTTGTTTTAGAGAGCAGTGGTGGCTCAGTGGTATCGGCCGTGACTTACAAGTTGTAGGTAGGTTCGAACCCAGGCAGGCGCTTTACTTTGTGTAAATTATTTCATCACCATTGCTCTCAAAAACGGTGAAGGAAAACATCGTGAGGAAACATCCTAAACATGTCCTAGAACCAAAAATTCGAAGACATGTGACATGCACCAACCCGCACTGGGCCCGCGTGGTGGATTACGGCCCATCCCCTCTCACAGAGAGGAGGCCTATGCCCCAGCAGTGGGAACATTAATAGGCTGATGATGATGTGATGAGTGATGTGATATTGATTGAGCTGGTTTTTTGGTTCAGACATAAATGGAAATTTTTCAAAATCTTCATTTAAAGTTACTTAGCCCAGACAGAAACTGCCTCGTTGGAGAAACATAATCGTTAACTGTAATAAATAATCCGTCCGATTACAAAAGGTGGGCACCGTCACAAACGGCTGTTGGGTACGGTTCGTTATTGTTGTACAATATTGTACATGACAGAATTTATTCTCGAATCAACTGGCGCAATAACAACAACACAAGGGCGTATTTTATTAAGACCGACCTCAAACCAGATAAATAGCTGATAATCACCCAAAACATATTTTACAAAAAATGGTTTGGTGCTCATTAATCTGTAGGTACCTATTATACATATTCTTATATACTTTTGAAAAGGCTGGCTGATAATTAATAATGATTTCAACAGTTTGATGGAAAATTTCCTGTATAATTAGGGTGTGGACTGACTTTGTTCGACGAGTGTTTTAATTACTTTAATTTTTATAAAATGACCCATGTTACCATGCTGATGGAAAAGTCGTAAGAAAACGTTGATGTCGTAAGCTATTATTAAAAAAAGTGTGTTAAATAAGATTTTCTCTATTTTTTTATAGTGGACCATTAGCTTTTCTCCGTTAGGAAATATCCCAAGTGGTTTTATCGAACTTTTTCTAAAAGGAAGAACTAGGATAAATGCTTGTCTGAAGTTCACAGTCTAAGTTTGTAAGAGAAGACTGGACGAGAAACTTTGCTAAAGGAAGGAGTAGGTACCTCTTGTCATCGCTGTCACTCCCTTGCGGGTGACAGCGATGAAACCACTAGAAACATGATATTCACATTTTCACTCCCACTGTTAATGTATATTTTTGAAATAATAAATTAATACACGCCTGGAGAGTTGTTCCTATAGTTGGGTCCATATTTTGCCAGTTATGTTTAATGGCCTTTTACCGGTTTAGACTTCTACATAATACGGTTACTTTATAAAGCATACTCCTTAGTTACGGCTAAGTTAAAAGGTGTGAAAAAAAAATATTGATTCATGTACATTATTTGTGAAAAATATTTTTTATTTTGCTTTAAAAAAACATTTAACAACACGATATTATTTCGCTTCTTTTGAATACTCCTCCAAAACGCGTTGGCTGTTTAAAAATATGTTTACACAGAAAAAATTATGGCTAGAATTTCTTCATAACTGAAATAGCATATGAAAATCAAAGAATATTTTGCAAACAAAACTGTCCAAAAGGAGGTTCAATCTGGCTCCGAGCGGGCGGACGGCCAGTACTGCGTTAACACTGGGGAATATATAGTACGCCTAAGTCCCACGTCAAACGGGACAAGCTTCATCAACCGAGCACAAAGCCAGGCTGCTACCGTGGAATCCCAGATTAAAAGACTCAATAACACTTCGCTTGACCCAGAAATCGAATCTAGGATATCTAGCTCGGCAGTACCGATTGCAACTAACGAGGCAGCCCTATAATACAATTTATCAGCAAAGGAATACCATCATCATAATTAATAGTACATTTCGTGTCGAGCATAAAAAGTCGAGATTTTAACACGCGATATAACCAATTAGAAAGCTACATGCGAGTGTTAAAATAAAGCCTTTTTATGCGAGACACGAACGATTCTTTTGCCACTACCTGATGAGCTTACTTAATTAAATGCAAATAAGTTCCAACAATAATTTATTAGAAACGTTCAGACTAAAAACCACAGACTATATACACACAATCAACGCACGCTTTTTCGGTTCAGTATCATTCTGCCAGTTACATAATGGTCCATACAAAAGTCATTTCTTAACTGATATTATGTAATTTTGTTTTTAATTTTAATTTTATAATCTTGTCTAAATGTTCATATTTCGAAACGAATTTTTTAGGCAATGTGTTAAATGTTAGACAAGGTGGTGGAAAAAATAATATTAGGTAATTTAATTGGCAAAAATGTTTTCTATTTAATACTTTCCACGATAGTACCAATTAAATTATTTATGTTACCTTAAAGGGTACACTACATAAATACGAAAAACTTTATTCCGTCAGTCACAAATACGAATTTCAAAATAGCGATTTTCATAATTCCGAATGGTTATAAATTCCGTATATAACAACTCCGACTTATCATTACTCCTATTTTTATAATTCCAATAATTCAATATGTTCAATATTTCTAACGTTTTTAATGACTATTCTCAAAATACCGAGTTTGAATAGATCGAATAACAGAAAGTCCGATTTAATGATAATTCGTAACATCAAAAATACGAATTCCGATTATTAAAATACCGATTAATACAATTTCGAAATAAAAACGCCTTGTACAACTGGCAACATGCAAGCAGACATGCAACATGCAAGCAGGCATGCAGCATGCAAGAAGCCGGCCAGCAAGCCGAAACTGCGGTGGTGAGCTGCTCTTCAGCTCGCGGGCCGCCCCACCCCTCCGCGCCTACGCGTGAAGTAGGTTTTGTAGCGTTTCGTTTCTGTCACTAAATTTTGTAGCAAAACATGTTGACTTTTAGTTTATTCGAAGTATTGAAAATCGGAATTTCGTTTTTCGGACCGAGAACCCTTCGAGCATTTGATTCTTCGAACGTATGAAAATCGGAAAACTAACAAATCGCATTTACAACTTTTGGTAAAATAAATTTCGTGATTTTTTATAATAGACATTATAATTCTTAGGTATTATGAAATTCAGACTTTTGAAAATGGGAACATCGAAATTCGGAATGAAATATTTCGGAGTATTTGGGTGTTCCCTACCAAAATATGTTTGTATTTTTGTCGTAGCGAGTTCATTAGTGTCGTCTATTCAGCAGAAAGAATCTTGAATAGAGTATAATTTTGACAAGCACGACGTAATTATGTGTCTATGTTTATTTATATATTATGAGATTTATTTACTTTGTGAACTGGTTACAACAGGGTACATACTCACATACGTAACCCTATTAGCCAAGGTTAAATAGTTTTATTTCTAACCCAATATTCTTAGCCATAAAGTATCAATCAGCATCATCATCATCATCAGCCTTATAATGTTCCCACTGCTGGGACACAGGCACCCTCTCTGTGAGAGAGGTAGAGGCTTTAATCCACAACGCGTGCCCAGTGCGGGTCGGCGGAAGTCACAAGTCTTCGAATTTTTGGTTCTAGGACATGCCGGTTTCCTCACGATTTTTTCCTTCACCGTTTTAAGAGCAGTGGTAAATAATTTACACAAAGTAAAGCGCCTGCCTGGGTTCCAACTCACGATCTAACACGTAATTCGGGGCCATTACCACTGGGCCACCACCAATCAGCAGTTGATCTTTTATTTGTTTTAACAAGCAGATTTCGTATTTATTAGGTACGTGCCGAAATTAATAGCGTTTGGAATAACTTACGTAAGCTTAGAGTATTTTGGTGGAACAAACGTAAGAACGCTAAGAACTTAATAATACATACAATTGAGATGAGATTGCTACAACTGACATTACCATAGATCCAACCCTACTCTGAAGCACCAAAGAAACAAAAGCTATAGTAGCATTTATATATTAATATATCAATCGACAGACGGACAGACAGAGTTGTGGACAGCAGCTATGCTATTTCAATTTCATTTACTAAACATAACTTCTTTATGACTTGGTAACTCAAAGGAAATCACAATAATTTTCTTATTGCCTGTGACTTCTCAGTGGGCTGGATTATTCGAAAAAAGAATGCGAGTTGTTAACGGCTGTTCAATAGGTACTAATATTTTTTTTATTTTATTGTTTACCATTATTTAATAGCCACTCAATTTGATTTGTGCCATTGTGTAGAAAACCTACGCAGAAAATAATATACTTACATTCTTAGTAGTTTCAAAGAGAAAATCGTTTCCAACCAAAAGACTACACATTTTTCCAATTCAATAATTTCTCATAGTTCAGAAAATAAGGGCCCTTTTAGCAAAGGCGGCATTAATTTCTAAAGAAATTATAATTACACAATTACGTCAAGAGGAAACGAACGACTGAATACTCACTTTTGCCGAGAAAATACTTGAAGTACCATCGTGTTTGAAACTCGGGGTTTTCCAGTACAGGCGCGCTTGGAGGTCCAAATAACTGTAAAAGAAAGGAAAATGTATATTTATTTGATGTTCACTACAGTTTTTCCTAGCACAAAATTATGAAAACGATGTATTATCTATACTTATAATAATTATAATATTATAAAGCTGAAGAGTTTGTTTGTTTGTTTGAACGCGCTTATCTCAGGAAGTACTGGTTGGAATTGAAAAATTCTTTTTGTGTTGGATAGTCCATTTATCGAGGGAGGTTATAGGCTATATAACATCACGCTACAAACAATAGGAGCCGAGCATAAATGAAAAATGTTGCAAAAACGGGCAAAAATATTCCATTTTGAGAGCTTTTGATGCGTGCGCTGCGTAAACGGTTTAAGTTACGCAAATATAATGTGTGATGGAATTGTTCTTCTTTAAAATTCCAAAAAAAAAAAGTCCGCGTCAGCATATGTCTATCCTTTAAGATTGACTCACAATAGCAGCTTTTATGTTCTAAATTTTAATTAGATCGCCGCCGCCGGTAGAAACAAAAGTTTACAGGTTACATTCGTATAGTATTAAGGGTAGGTAGGGTAGGGTAGGTGTAGGGTAGGTGTAGGGTAGGTGTAGGGTAGGTGTAGGGTAGGTGTAGGGTAGGTGTAGGGTAGGTATAGGGTAGGTGTAGGGTAGGTGTAGAGTAGGGTAGGTGTAGGGTAGGTGTAGGGTAGGTGTAGGGTAGGTATAGGGTAGGTGTAGGGTAGGTGTAGGGTAGGTGTAGGGTAGGTGTAGGATAGGTGTAGAGTAGGGTAGGTGTAGGGTAGGTGTAGGGTAGGTGTAGAGTAGGGTAGGTAGGATAGGGTAGGTACGTAGCCATTTGACAGGAGCGAAGCCGCGTGGGACAGCTAGTATTGAATATGTAGTATATGTCGCAGCTTTTATTTATTCGTTTAACATTTTTCTCTTCAGCTTTTTACTCTAGAAAGATACTAATATCCGCTAACTGACAAGATTGTACCGTTTTCTTTGAGCTCACAACTTAATTAGATATAGCGACGGTGATAGCGATGTAGGTTCTCAGAAATATAGGTATGAAACAGGTAGACGCTGACAAGCTGCTGCCGGGTACGCCAGCCTACCTACTTACAAAGTGAGAAGGTACTCGTACGTACCTAACTGTTACTAGGGAGCGTGTTACATGTTCTTCATCTAAAACAATAGGTGACTGAAAAGTTCGGGCGCTTTGGGGATCGCCTTTTTAGGGTTCCGTATCCAAAGGGTAAAAACGGGCCCCTTTTACTAAGACTTCGCGATCCGTCTGTCTGTCAGTCTGTCACCAGGCTGTATCTCATGAACCATGATACCTAGACAGTTGATGTTTTTCTGTTGCCGCTTTAACAAAACAGAATAAAATAAGTATTTGAGTGGGGCTCCCATACAATAAATGTGATTATTTTTGCCGTTTTCGCGATAATGGTACGGAACTATTCGTGCGTGAGTCCGACTCGCACTTGGCCAGTATTTTTGGATATACAAAAAGTCCTGATTCTGCGCTTAATTAATGGTTTTTGATTTTTGACCTCCGTAAACCTTTACCATTAACGTGTATAAAGGTCAGTATTTTATTTAAAAATCCACCTTTAAACGAACATAACTTTTAAGTCAGTTACTATTAGAGTTGCCGCGAATACTCGCTATTATTCGGTATTCGGCATTACTCGTAATTGTTTTGATATTCGTCGAATACCGAATAATAGCTAGTATTATTCGGCATTCGGCGAATAGTCGTCGAAACCAAAAACAAAAGAACTAATGAGTTAAAAATAATCATTTTTTTAATTATTTTCCTTAATAAAACAATGCACAATATCAATTATTATTTGTAATATGTGCCTGTGCCTATCATATTCATGAAATTAAATTAGTAAGGCTTTTTAATTAATATTTAAAATCCAACAGAGGCAGATTGTGGTGCAAAAAAACAATTTTTTCTGCACGTTCTGGAGCAAGTTGGTTTCGTTTTTCCTCGTAAATTAAACCTGTCTCGGAAAATAGTCTTTCTGAATAAACAGAGCTTGCTGGTGTGATTAAGTATCGTTTAGCAAGCTTACTTAAAATAGGAAATCAATTCTTATTGGTACTCAAAGCCAAATATTTTTAATGTGTTTAATGTTTTTTTATGTCAAATAGTAATGTCGAGTTATTCGACTATTCGCCAAAGTGAATGGCGATTAATCGGTGTTCGACTATTCGCTATAAACACTATTCGCGGCAACTCTAGTTACTATGTAAAAAGGTTTTCAAAAACATTGCTCCGGAACAGAATGTTACTCTATAGAAATCAGTTTTTCAATGTTCGTGAACTACGTGACTGGCAGAGTGTTGATAGAAAAATCTTTTTTATCTTTTCGGACGTTGTTTTTATGACTTTTAAACTGGTAACTGAAGGGTTTATTTTATGAAAAGCGATTGTGACTAGAAAATAGTTATTTATGCTACAAGTGCGGGAAGTAGGTGATTTCCGATGAGTGGCATTTTTATTCACGAGCGAGCGAAGCGGGTGAGTGGATAAATCGACACGAGTCGGAAATCATCTTACGCACGTGTATCATACAACATTTTACTATGCATTGTGCGAGGAAATAAAAAAATATATCTGAACCAAGCAAGAAATTAATAAAATGGCGCTTATTCAAGGGCGCTCAGCATATCCACAGATTAACTAATAGTTCATAGTTCTACTGCGCATGTGCAATAGCTGTCACGTCATAACGCAAAAAGGCACGAGCAAAATATTAATTCTGCCAAACATATTTAATGAATAATTAAAATTAATTTATTGATCAAAATCTAAATCTAGAGTAATTAAAAACGCCTTAAATGACGTATTAGTTTTGTTTTACTTTTTATATGAATGATAATCTGTACTTAACTAATTTTAAAACTTTTCTCAAATAATAAAAACTCTATGCGGCGGGCTGACGTTGGAGTTAAAAATTAAAAAAGTACAGGAAAGTAAAAAGCACTAGTAAAAAAAAGTGACACTTTCCGCACAGTTTGGCTGCTTGGAAAACGCTCTTTTCGAGGACATGCATTGTAAAAATATTTATGTCTATTACATTATTTTTTTTAAAATATTTTTTTTGTCTTTTTTATAAAGTTGCATCTGCCTGGTTCTATTTTTGCACCGTCCTTAGGTCGATTGGTAGAAAAAGAGGGCATAGCATTATGAGAAAATGCGGTCAGAGATATCAGACTGAATATCCTATGTAAAAGTCATTATTTGAGGTTTGTCTCAAATATTGGACCAATTTAAAATACACTTCATAAACTGAGTAAGAAGGATACATGAGATGGCTTTTACTGGTGTATAAAGTTTTCATTGTATAAATAAAAGCCTTATATACAATAGAACAAACCAACCTTGAGTAATCTTCAGCAGACTTTTAGTCATAAAAAAGGTGTCGTTTAAACCGACAGCGTTTAAATGTCGTAAAGTTTTATTCGTACATTTAAATGAGTGTGGCTTTTGAACTTTGTCAAATTTATCTTTGAAACATCTGTCGAGTTTACATTCTTTTTGTGCAAGTTATGAGATAGGGGTTTTAGTTTTTTCAATGTTTTTGTTACTGGATTTTGTGGATATTGCTTATTTTAGAAATCTGGACCAACGCTTAAGTTTATAGCCGGTTGCAAGAGCTAAGCTAATTTAGCATAACTCATGGCTGGCATGGTTGAGGATTTTTTATACTTACGCAGCTTAGGTTGTGGTCTGCGCACAAGTATGAATAGTTACCTAAGTAAGCTAAGCTTAAAATAACTTAGCTTTTTGTCTGCAACCGGTTTTTTTTTTTATACAGTCTCGCGCTTGACCACCATCTCACCTGATGGTAAGCGATGATGTGGTCGACGATGGAGTCTTATTTACTTATTTGTCTCTATCAATCTGCCTAGCCTTTTACCAACTATATTGGGGTCAGCTTCCAGTCTTACCGGATTCAACTGAGTACCAGTGTTTTACATGGAGCGACTGCCTATCTGTCCTCCACAACCCAGTAACTGGGTAACACGGTACCCCTTGGCAAAACTGGTGTCAGATCTCAAGCTTCTGACTACCCTTAACGACTGTCAAAGATCTTTAAATGACAGCCGTGACCAACGGCTAAACGTGCTTTCCGAGGCACGGAGGAAACTCGGTATGTTGAAATGGTCACCCATCAACGGACCGATCTCGTCAACCGTTGCTTAATCTTGATGATCGACCAGTGCGGCTGTTATTATTTAGCCACGAGTTCCTTTTTTATTTGTCTCTATACACTACGATATTTAATTAATATGCAATATATCATAGTTCGTTTTTCGAATATGACGTTTTGGTATGGAGCAATTTCAGGGATGGAGGCAAATACAAATAAAGAACGTTTAATAAGGGGTCTACTCTGAAATATGACTAAAACAGCTGTTTCGTGTTTTCAAAATAATAATATTTTGTTAGCTGCACTGATATGTTTCAAATTACATTCTCTGTACTTCCGTAGCATGGATATTATTCATAACTAATCATTCATCGCTCAACACATGGCCAGAGCACTTTGATGTACCCAAGTATAATATCTATATGTAATCATGTGCGAGATGGATACCCTACTCAAATTTCTAAACATATATGAGGCTGGGTTGGCCGGATATTTGGTAATAAATTTTTGACAAAGGCCGTCAATGATCTTTGCTATGCTTTCATTTCGCTATTCAACATTTTCTCTTTTAAAATATTCCTTTTTACTTTATGGATGTTTTAATAAAGTAAAGACTATTTTTTGTTACATACAGGCAGATTAATTACGGTCGTTATGTCATTGGTGATTTATTAAGTGAGCTTGCGGGAACGCTCTTACCAAATGGGTCAGCTCTGTCCTGGGGGAAGGTTTAACGCTTGCGGTTTAATTGCCCGATTCTCTGGATGAATATCGACAGGAAAATATTTTTTATACCTCTAAAAAGCTTATTTTATTCACTGAAAACAGTGAATAAAAAGCACTTTTACTCACTGTTTTGGTGTTTGAATTTAGAACACACCAATATATATTCGACGTCCATCTCAATGCTATACAACCTCCATGCGCATAAAATACTCTATACGAAATCCTTGTGCAAAGAATATTCGACTTTCAAACTCCTTTACCGATTTGATTTTCAGTTTGTTAATGTTTAGGATTTTAATAATGATTTTGATTTTAGTCTGGGATGTTTAGTGAATACTTATTTGGATTGTAATTCTAATATTAATTGCATTGGTGTTAATTAATAATAATTATGTAACGTAACGGAGGTGGTCACTGGCCCCTGAAACACAGTTGCTGTTATTTAGCTCTGCTTTAATTTAGAAAAAATGTGAAACCCTGAGTTTTCACATTTTTTTTAAATTTTGAAGGTAATAAAACTTTTATTTAGTATTTTTCCTTGCGATTTTCACTTAAATCTTTCTTTTTCTCGTATTTATGGAATAAAATATAGTATACAACTCTTGAATAAAACGGATTTATATCTAGGGCCATGAATCACTCGCGTCGCTCATGATTCTAACACTTGAATCACTCGCTATGCTCGTGATTCAATCATCATGAGTCACTCCCTTTTTTTTTTTTTTTTTTTTAGCGTGGAGAAATGTTCATGCATACTGCACTACCACGGGGAGATAGTGCAGTTATGTGTGACTCTAACCCACTAAAACTCCACGGTGTCCTCCAGTGCCGCTTATGGTGGGAACACGGGCACGCGTTAGCACTCACCGCGAACCCGCCGCGGCTGTCCGTCACCGGACCCTCCTTGGGGGAGTACCCCCCATCACCGGCGCACCAGAACACACTGTACGCCGTGACCACCCCAGGGACCAATTCAGCACAAGGGTGTCAAACGACCCCGTGTATGGCACCCTTGGTCCCACTGTGACGGGTCGAGGTCAATGGCCCCGCCACCTACCATTTTGCGGCCGCAGGGGATAGGGAGAGCGGCTAACGCTATACCGACACTCCTCTTCCCCTGCGGCCCCACCGCGTCCGCCATCAAACGGTGGCGACCCCGTCTAGGCCGCGGAAGGTAGGGAGAGCGGCGCACCGCAATACCGGCACTCCTCTCCCGCCGCGGCCTCCAACCCTCAGCCACGATATCGTATGGGACCTGGGAATCTCCATAAGACATCGCGGCCCGCCTCAGTTGCGATGTCGCCTGTTACCAAGCGGCACCGCAACCTACTAGTTGGCCGCTACGTCGTCGGTTTAATCGGCAAAAGACCTGACGAGCGGCCCCTCCTCGGGTTCCTCTTCGCTTCACCGTGGGTGACCAAGCCACGGTTACTGAGCCCCCCCGCCTAGACAAAGCGGGAACCCACCGGGGGGATGAGTCACTCCCTACGGTCGTGATTCAGTTGTTAGAATCCTTCATTTGCTCTTGGTTCATCTATGGCCCTCGCTTTTAAACCGTCCTTTATTCACTAGTTGCATAATATACTATGCCGTAGAGTGGCTAACAAGCAGGCAATTTTACAACCAAAGCAAAATTATCTAATATTGTTCATGAACAAATGAGTTGCTTACCTAAAATAAAAAGGACTACTTCTGCATTAAAAGGTGGAAAACAGAACCATGCAAATTATACCGCAATCGAATCCCTATATATATTTTTTCAACAATTGTACTTCAATAATAATTATTTCTATTTTTTTATGCATCTGCCATATTATCTCTCCACCACCCTTGGTTGACTGGTAGAGAATGCCTCGGACATTAAGTCCGCCTGTGTACCTATTGTTGAAAAAAGTTTTAAAAATAAATAAATCCCTGAGGTAAATAGAATCCGATGATTTTCCAACAGATAGAAAATGTTGATGAAATTCTTACCTCATCTTTTTCCCCAAGTGAGTTCCCGTTCTCCAGCCGGTACCTGCGTGCCACGGCATCCAAAGCTCCCGGGTCGCCGGACGCCGACAGCTGTGAAACAAACATTACACTTTTAATAATTGCCAAAGGATACCTACTGGGTACCTACAAACTAATTAAAGTTTTAGCTTCTTGACGACTCACGTCTGTTGTTAAACAAGAAAGACGCCAGAGGAAAAACGAATGGGTAATTAACACAATTGACAAACAGGTCCAGTACTATAAGTATGCAAAAACTTTGTCTTTATCTTGAAGTGTTTTATAATGATTGTTATTACCGTAAGACAAATGTGTAATAAATATATGAAAACTTTATTAAAAACGTACATATACTACCTAATTACATCGATACTTCGGAGTCTTTTAAAAATAAAATGTTTTTTGAAAATTAGTGGCCAGCATTCTGAATTTAACACATGAATTAAAATAAATTTTAAGACTTTTAGCTGCTTCTATTTTTGCACATTGTTTGATAGTTAGGTGATATCTTTCTCATTTTGAATAATAATAATATAATAATTAATTTCTATTAAAAGGTACATAGGATCGATTTTGGGTACAAGGTAATAGGATGTACAAGATACATTTTCGGTACATAGGATCTAATTTACAGGCAGATTGAAACCTTTATGAGAGAAAGTTTCAATTTGAGAGGAAGAGATTTAATATCCAAATAAAAGGAGATCTGCCATGTTGTGTGTCTTTGGAGAGTGTTGTGTCCGTGAGTGCAATATAAGTACTCACCCCAGCGCCCGCGAAGGGCACTGGGCGTGAGCACCTACCTGCCCGAAAGTGTGTGTGCGTGTCTGTGTGTTGCCACACAAGGTAATGGTCCATTTTGTTATCGTTACCGCAAAAAAAAAAATGACCATGATTAGAGCAATCAAAAACTCGAAATACCGCAAACTTTTCACATTGTTTGGCCTCAAAAGAAAACAAGTACGAAAATAAATAAGTACCTTATTTAAGATATAATATTCAAAAGAAGAAAATGAATACCTGCCAACAAAATTTTCTCCTATTTTGGTTACTTGATCCCTGAGACTCCGAACTTTTCAAATTGGATGATAGGGATGGAAAAATTCAATCATGCGGATGAAAACTGTTTGAAACTTTCGTGAGTTTCAAAATGTTTGTATTATATTATGATATTCGATAGTGATCGTAGGCGTAGATATGGGTTTATTGGGAATATATTATAAAATACGAACAGGTTTCCATTATTATTTGAATAGAACTTTCTATATAATATTATTACAGTCCATTCTAGTTTTGCTTCGTTTTGTCGCATAGGTATCACTTATTGAATTATTGTTGGTTTCAACGAATCAAAGCATAAACGTTATAAAAAAACGCTCATAGGCGCTTAGTGCGAGTTTTTACTCACGCTGAATCGCGTTAACGTAAAGGTCAATTTGTATTGAAACTGGATTAGCACCGTCTACGCGTCTGGTGACGGTAAGGAGAAACCTTTTTTTGTATACATTTTGACATAAGAGATCGTTTACTTTATCACGAGTGAGTGCGTTAAAAACTCGGAATAAGCACACTGTAAGCAAAAATAACAAAAGAACACTCCTACATATCGAGTGCAGCAAAGGAGTATCAACATCATCATCATCATCAGCCTTATAATGTGCCCACTGCTGGGACACAGGCCTCCTCTCATAGAGAGAGAATGAGCTGTAATCCACCACCAATGTCTTCGAATTTTTGGTTCTAGGACGTGCTGGTTTCGTCACGATGTTTTCCTTCACCGTTTTGAGAGCAGGTGATGAAATAATTTACACAAAGTAAAGCGCCTGCCTGGGTTCGAACCCACGACCTACAACTTGTAAGTCGCGGTCGTTACCACTGGGCCACCACTGCTCACCTGCTCAGGAGTATCAACGTTCACAAATGAAACACTCTGTTACGAATTGTTCATCTTTACCGCGATCCAGATATTAATGATTCTCATTTAGGTCACCACGTCAACAATATTAAATTATGCTTTTGGCTCGAATGCTTTATCTAAATGTGCGAATCTTGTTACAATTACGATCAGCCTTTCTATAATTTATACACTTGACTGACAGGTTCAATTTTCTTAATGTTCCTGCGGTATTCTGCTCCAAAATAGCTGACTATTTGAGGACAGATGACCTATTTAAGTTCAGGGTTAATGGTCAGTTACTAGCGGATCGTAATTTATCAAGACTAATGAGAATCCACCTCGTCAAAGTGAAGTAGGCGTATCAAAATCAAATAAAATCAATTTACATAAACGGAGAACGTTAGGAGCTTTCAACTTTCTCATTCTTATGAATATTTGATTGCTTTTCCCTCGACAAGGCCAATGAGACGTTATGAATATCTTACATATCATTATCAATACATATAATAAATCTGTAGAAAAGCATTTTTTGTAAATCGAAACTATTTCCAAAATAAATTGCCAGGGTGTTTAACACCCTGATAACCAACAGAACCTATTTCCAGCATTTTTGGAATTTTTGTCTGTTTGTCTGTTTATTTGTGCACGCATCACGTGAAATGTACGAAACCAATGTAGATACATAAAAAATGTGCGTAACTTTTACAATTACTTAGTTTTTGTTTCATAGCAATCGATTCACACTATCAAAAGTTAGATGAATTTAAAGTGTTCAAGAAGTAAAATTAACACAACACACGCAATTCAGATACTTTGACAGTTGAACTCGGTATTCGATAGATGGCGTTGTGCATTTGAAGTCATTTTCTGAATGGCGGTGTTAAGATTCTCCGCGAAACAATGATGACCATAGAAAAAATAATTGTTAGGTAGGTAAGTAGGGTTTGCGGGAAGGTAAGGTAAGTAGGGTTGGCAGACAGATGACGGGAGCGAAGCCGCGGGCACAGCTAGTTTTGTAATAAAACGACTCATTACAAATCAAGATACCCGTTAAACGTGAATGGAATATTTCGCTGAGATAAACAAAATTTTGTGTGAACAGACTTTATTTACGAAATATTAAACTTGAATCAAGTTCATTTAAACGAGAGAATTGTGCTTGAAATGAAATCAAAGCTACTGAATACCTACGCTTAAGTATTACATTTTCAACGTACCTACTTGTAAATCAAATACTTGTATGCGTAGATAGGTAATATCTACTAGGTATGTATTGCTTTTTAACCGACTTTCCAAAAAGGCTCTATGGCCCATTTTACTTTTGTGAAGATCTGATAAAGAACTTCGGAGACATACAACAGAACTCTTCAATAAATGACGGCAAATCAGAGGGATTGCTGCAATCGCATGTCTGTTTATTGTTTATACCATTTCATAATATAACATCACGCCAGTACGCTCTAAAGGGGTACGCAGATGTGTACAGTGCACTTTGGTATACTCTCATATCACCGGTTATGTTCAAATTTCATGTTATTCGGGTAAACAATTAAAAAGTGAAAAATAATCTTTTTACAAGAAAATACTACCGACGTCAAAATAAAAACACTACATAATTAAAAATTAATTTCTTTTCGGCAGTCGGTGTCCATAACGAAAAAAAATGGTACCTACCAAAGACACCGACTTCCAAAATTAAAGATATTTTTCACTTTGTAGTGTTTTTATTTGGAAGTATTTTTTGTAAAAAAGGTTATCAAGGTATAATATGGAATTCATGTAAATTATGAATAGCGGACACGCAGACAAGCTGTAATCGAAATATCACAATGTACCTACATTAGGTATTAAATAGTCTAATTTAATTATCAAACTCTGGATCTGACCGCTTTCTATTCATTCGCTGAATATAATCAAGTGAACAATGCCAGTCATTAACGTTCGTGGTCTAGAAACAATAAGGACTTGCGGATTTGATTAATCCATATTTTGACCAACAACAAAACTAAACCTCGCAAAAGTTGTACAGTAGGTAGGTAAGTAAGCTATGACATTCCCTATAGACTTGCAAACTGATGAAACTATAGGTATCTACTTCGTTAAAACGGCAATGGCCCAAAAGTTTTCTAACGAGCAAGAACTTTTGGGGTCGACCTTAATCCGTTGCACTATTGACGTCCCGTTCCTAATTTCTTGCGCATGCATATTTCTCTTACCTTTTTGTAGATAACATATGAATACATACCTTCTATTAATTAGAACAACACATTGAAATTAACCAGCTTAAAATCCCATATTCACAAAAAAATACCTAAGTCACTGTATGAATTTGGATGGATTTCTTTTACGATATCTGTTTCCCATTCTGAGTCATTGTTAGCAAAAATGAATATATCAAATCCTATTCCACGAAAAGTAGGCCTCGCATAAAGACGCCTTAACTGCCATAACGAATGGCCCGAGGGGGCGTTGGTGATCGCGGTTTGATATATCGCACTATGGTTTAATATCCCTTAGCCGACTCTATGGTATCCGAAAGATCGTGAAACGGGTTAGTGGTGTTAATTCCTTATCAAAAATCAAAGGGTTGTTGTTCTATCATGCATGACAGAATATCATTCTTATTCTGGTCTCGTAAACATGTAAGCAGAAGCTTTGTAAATACTTCCAATCAGCTACCTTATAAGGCTATACATACACACATCACATTTAACCTACATTTTGTCGTAACCTTACTGCCTTTACGTTCTGTTTAATATCAAGTCCCCTGGCAAGCAGCGCAACCCGTAACAATAACTCCCAATAACTTATATATAAACAGACAGTACAGCTGGTAAATACGCTATACGAACCCGACGCCATTTTCAGCGACATTGTTCATCTAATGTGCATCGATATGATAATGGCGAATTTTGACAGATGATGTGTGCGCGAACGTGGCGGGAACCCGTTACCGAAATTGTTTATGATCGGTTTCGGATATCGGTTTAACATAATCTGTGGAGTGTTTAAAGGATTTCATCGCATAACGGATACCGTCTACCGATGGCGGCTGATTTTGACTATGTATTTAGTTGAGGAACAAACAATGGATAAAAAAGGTCTGTTTTGAATATGATACAAAAAGGATTTGGTGACACATCCAACAGGATCAGAAAGGTTCATCCATGTACCAAAACTGCTAACAGTATTTTGATTATTTTATTTCACAATTTCCCTGTTCCGCCTACCGGTTTGCCGAGAAGCATATTATAATTTTTTCGTGCAAAAATCCATCAAACCGGCTTTTCGATACGTCTCTTGGAAAACTGGGGCGCAACCGTCGGCCTAAATATAAGGGTCAGTTCATATTGCAAAGTCACGCGGCTTCGCGGAAAGGGCGTGACGAAGAGATACAATGTATGCACGATACGCTAACAACGGCCCGTCACGTCGACACGGATCAAGGTGCCTTTGGATACCCACAATTACCTAAACATATCTAATTTAGGTTAGGTTACATAATAACTCGACAAAATCTACCTTTTTGGTCGTATCGTGAAACTAGCAGTCTACTAATCAAATAGGAATGATTGACCGATTCATTAGTTCGATCTTCGGGCTAGTGAGATTATTCTTTTCCCAATTGTTCGACCGTCGATCTTGTCCATCACTAGCATTAAGCTCTCTTGTCTCTTGTGTAAATAACTGTATCTAGCCGTAACACGGTGACACTACAATGGATAAAGGGACACAGCGGATTGCTGGGCAACGACGCGGCTGACGAGCTTGCGAGACGCGGATCCAGCTCGGCGGTCTATGGACCCGAGCCTGTTGTACCCATCCCCTTCAACCAAATACGCAGGTGGTTACAGGAATTCACCCAGACACAGGCGGAGAACTGGTGGGCCTCGGCACCGGGCTGTAGGCAATCCAAAGAAGCTCTGCCATTCTTGGACAGTAAGCTTACCAGGCGTCTTTTACGCCTGGACAGGAATGGCCTGCGCCTGGTGACGGGAACCATCACGGGACACTGCTCACTCAACAAACACTTCCACACAATAGACATAACGGACAGTCCTCTGTGCAGGGCATGCATGGAGGCTGAGGAAACCGTCACACACGTTCTCTTTGAGTGCACAGGTATCACACAGATAAGAACACGAACCCTCGGGTCACCCAGATCATACACGGATGTTTTGAGAAAACCAGGAGCTCTAATTGACTTCTGGAGGGAGGTGGGCTGGATGGAATGACCACCCAACGGCCGCCATGGCTCACGCACAAAGGTCCATCCAGGACTAAGTGCGGAAACCAAACCCCCCCTAACATAGAAGCTCTCTTGTCAGACAAACTTATTTAAGCAATATTTGTAAAGACACTAGGTCGACTTAAGCCTTAGGTATTCTCTACCCGTCAACCTAGGGTGGTGGAGCGATAACATGGCAGGTGCATTGTTACATGTTTGAGCATAGATTATATTTCTTAGTAGGTAGGGCTATCAGATTTTATGAATGGCATACCAAAAAGCCGTTTCGTCGCAGATCGCTGCATGCCACATTACATAACTTCTCTATAACTTAAGCCGAAGCAAGGCAAATAACTAAATGTCATAACAAAATTGTATTCATTACCTGTCGTACTGTAACAGAATGTTGGGCTGTGCAAAAGGTAGATGAAAAGAGATTGCATGTAGCAGAGATGAGAATGTTGAGATGGATGTGCGGAGTGACGAGAATGGATAAAGTGAAAAATGAGTATATTAGAGGAATTTTAAAAGTGGCGCCAGTGAAAAATAAGTTGAAAGGAAACTGTTTGTCCTGGTATGATCATGGGATGAAACACATGTTACTAAAACTGTTATGAATATAAATTTGGATGGATGGAGAGGGAGGGGACGGCCAAATAAAAGATGAATGCACTGTGTGAGGAGTTATATGAAAGAAAAGGGAGTCAATGATGGCGTGATGGAGATAGGACAGTATAGAAGAAGAAAACTTGTTAAATGGATAATTAACGTGGATAAGGGCAGGAAGATGATGATGAGAAGTAAGTTAAGTAAGGTTTGTCCACTTAAATATGATTGTCTGCTACCGAATACATTTAAAGGGTCAAATAGTTTCCCTTAAACAGGCTGGCAATTGTACAGTAAAAAGTTCTAATGCCTGTACTGAAAACCAAGTATCTAATACAAAATGCACCGGTATCATATATATAAAACTATCAGAGCTATCTATACAATATTTGGTATGCCGCTCACGTACACAATCCACAACACATACTGAAACTATTTCATTATTCTATTGTCGTCAAATTTTCGACAATAACCATCGGTATTTTATTATTTTGCTAACTAAACTGCCTCGCTTAGCAAAGTTTCTTAATAAAGTCTAGATAGTTAATGGTCTGGGGGCATTTTGGCGGATATTTAGATACTGTTAAGTATTTTGTTGATCTGGATACTAATCGTGGTTAGCATAATAACCACTAATAGTTTTAGTAGTTATTATTACTGATATGACTGCCTCATTAGTCTAACAGTTTTTTTAGGGTTCTGTACCCAAATGGTAAAAACGGGACCCTGTTACTAAGACTCCACGATCCGTATGTCTGTCTTTCAGTCCGTTTTTCACCAGGCTGTATCTCATGAACGGTGATAGCTAGACAGTTGAAATTTTTACAGATGATGTGTTTCTGTTGCCGCTATAGCAACAAAAACTAAAAAGAGAATGAAACAAATATTCAAGTGGGCTCCCATACAACAAACGTGATTTTTATGCCGTTTTTTGCGATAATGGTACGGCACCGTTCGTGCGCGAGTCCGACTCCCACTTGGCTGGTTTTTTTATAACTAAGACCGGTTTTTTTTCCACACTAGAAATTTCTTCCTGTAACGTAGGTGTGTTCACAAGCATATAAACTCACATTCACAAGACACCCAGATCCGGCACAACTATCTGTAGGCCATAAAAATATTTGTCATGGCATACAGATGGACAGGATGTCACATACTACTTCAAGTACATATTTTTTAATGGCCTAGAGGGCAACGGCCTTCTTCATGTCTTTACAGACCTCTACATATTGTCAATATTCACATTATCATTGAATCCCCCTTTCATTCAATCATTCCTCAATCTTCACACGTATTGCCACTCGTCGAAGCTAAATACATGAAGCGAGAAGCCTGTCTACCAACATAACAAAGATCTAAAAGATGTAGCTCTACAAAGCGAGTCCTACGGTAATCTGCGCTCGCGCGAGTGGGCGGATTGTTTAGTGACGTGGCATACCAAATACACCAAATATACCTCTTTTTTGCTATGTTTTCTGTTTATGCATTATAAAAGTCAATTTGTGCTTTAAGAGTCCCTACAAGTTCCACGAGCCAAAACAGAAAACAGCTAGTTTTTAAGCGAAAATTTCTCAATAACTACAAGATATATGATAAAAAACATAATGACAACAATAAAAACGACACAGGTCCGTCGACTACAAGCCCTTGAGCGAGACTCAATGCCTCGCACGAGCGCAACGGTATATAAGGCATTATTTAGACAATTTATTACAATAAAATAAGTACTCGAAAATATAATATAAAAATTGGATTCGATTGATAAACACCTCAAATTTCAAATTATTTTTATATTCAACATATTCTTACGCGTAGACGACGCTTTCGCACATGATAAAATTGCTTTTTTTTCCGCGTGGACAACATTTTTTTTTAAGTACAAATAAAATAAACTTTCAAAAACTAAATTGGTGGCTTACTAGTATACTCAGTACATACCATTTTTTTGCAGATTCGCCGAAAAACCTGAAGTTTCGGGATTTCGTAAAAACGTGTGTTAGGAATTACATTTTTCAATTTTTTTTTGAGCATTTATAAAAAACATGTAATATACATTTAATAGATAACTATGTGACACAAAAAAATGCATTAAAAGATTTATCAAATATCTTGTAGTTATTGAGAAATTTTCACTGCTAAAGTAGCTGTTTTTAGCTCGTGAAACTTGTAGGGGCTCTTAACAAAGTTTTGTAACTTTGTTCTCGGCATTTTTTTATAACAAGTATAAATCTGTCTGTAAAACATGTTTTGTAAAAACAAAATTAGGGTTACCTGCCACTGTAAGTAAGCCACGACAAACTTTTGGAGTTTGTCCTTTTGTTTAAAACTTCTCTGTTTGCTTTGCATTATTTACGAGTTACTCTTTAGACATTTTATAATTTTACCACACAACCAATATTGACTATTTGATCAGATTTTTTTTGATATAATAGGATCCTTGGGGGTGACCATAAGCTCTTAGAGCAAGGTTATTTTGAGTGTGCCTAAGGGACAGATGTGTGCGACTTGTATAAATGTGCCCTTTTTGTAAAGTCGAACTATGATAGTTTTGACACGTCAGGGTAGGGGGCTGGGCTGAAATGATTTTAAGAACGAATGAGTAAATATAATTGACAAAATTAAGTCTTTGTACAATCGGTCCACCTGAAGTCACTGAATATAATTTACGCGGTAGAATTTTAGACACATTTAACAAAGAAACGTCGACCGTCGTTTACGTTGACGTCTCATAAATCCTCGTGTACAACCTCAAAATTTAAAGAATGCTTTATCTCTTCAGCCTGTTTAAAAATAAGGGATTTTTCACTACCTTTTTTGTGGTTTATAACACTCTTATTATAAAAAAATACATATTCATTTGATGCTGATGTTGTAACTGTAAGTTTTACAATAAAAAAAAAAAAAAAATTGTCCAAACAAAATGGTCCAGTAGTTAAGACTAGATTCGGTATCTAGAATAGTAATTGATAATAAGAATTAAAAAAATATTCAACACTAATTGTGTTGACTTTACAAAAATGCGTATATCTCTGAAGCTAAATGCATTGAACTGGACCCTTTCTGCTTGGGTGCCCACATATGATGTAGCATATTTCTGCAATTCTTAGAATGGGGTAAAGAGATAAAATTATTTTCAACATTAAGTTCATTTGATTGTTGGAATAAAGTCACTAATCTTGAAATACGATTCAGATATATACGATAAAGTCAAAAATGTTATAGCAAAGTCGACTGTGGATACTCTAAAACTTTTTGTTTTTGTAAAAATATAATAAAACAAAAAGGCTTGAGAATAATAAGATTTTTTGATGAAAAACTACAAATCATGTTATACAACCTTGTTTAGTTTGCAAATCCGATATTAGTTTTACCTATTTCAATATTAAACTCATAAAGTGTGTCGTTGCGACTTAAGTTAGTTAGTTTTGGAAGTTAGCCTTGTACTGTTGGATCAACAAAATAATTGCCTTATTTTTTTGTTTCAAAACCAATTAGACTACCTGCAGAAATGCTAAATAGGATTTTGAAGGGGATTATAATATTAAATTAGATGGTAGATGGTTGAGCAGCTAAGCCCGTAAAGGGGATTATAATATTCAATTAAATGGTATATAGTTGAGCAGCTAAGCCCATAAACGGGATTTTAATATTAATAAATTAGATGGTAGATGGTTGAGCAGCTAAGCCCGTAAAGGGAAAACCAGTATTTTCATCATAAAACGGAATCAGCTATAAATAATCTATTATTTTAAAAGAGTAAGTGTTGAGTTTCTTGTCCGTTCTTCTCAATAACAAGCTACTTTGCCGAATGGACGGTAGAATCAATTATTATTACGTTTTTTAATTAAATTTTTTTAACCACTCAGATGCGCACCTGAAATCCCCCTTTAATTTATTAAATTTCAATTATTTTTTTTAAGTTCAAAAGTGCCACTTAATGGCCTAATTGAATAAAGACATGTTTGATTGCTTTGTTTTTGGACATCAGTATGTTATTTTTCTTCCATATTTTAAATAAAAAATATAGTTTATTGTACAAAACAGTAACACAAATTTTGAGTGTATTAACCTTGTTAATGCACTAAACATTTGTACAAAAGGTGGCCAGAATCAGGATGAACAGCTGGCTCCATAAATAAGTAAAAATATTTAATTGCAAAATATTTACAAAAAAGCGCTTGATGTTAATATTGTTAAAATATTTTATTGACAGATATTGGTAAAAGTAGTCATTTTGAAAACATCTTAAAAAGCACCATACGCTTTTTTTTTGTAAATCACACTATTCTTAATTTAAATTCATTGAAAATTATTTTCAATTTTTAGCTTGGTTTCCTATTAAAGCGAGTTTTTTCAGTTTTTTAAAACTATTATTTATTTTTACTTAAATCGCTTATCCTGCAGATCCTGGTAAGGATAATGGAACAATCTATTTAAATTATTGCATATTGCCAACGGTCCTTGATAAGTGTGCAATGATTCAAATTAATCCGACGTTTTGAAGGGGGTGAAAATCACGTTCAAAGATACCGTTACATAGATACATACATACCAAGCTAATAAAACCGTGTTAAAAAGAAGCGCTCCACATTGAAATCTCAAAAGCAAAAATACCCCAACTAGTAGGAGGCCAGACAAATATTTTGTTTTGTGCAGCTATTGAACCCTTATCCGCGCAGAGTGCTCATCCATTGTGCTGTTTATAATTGGGTCACCAAACTGCTGTGATGACAAAATATTTCCCGATAAAAATAAATTCGAATAGCAGCTATACAGATTCCAATTCAAATAAAATTCATAGTACAATTGCACAGTGCGTAGTTTGAAAACATTCCACTGATACGAGCATCAAGAGTGATCCGATAATCAGCTCCTTTGTGTACGAAACAGAAATAAAGTAATAAAGGGTCTGCGTAGCAAATCTGCTACGGCGTAGCTAATGTCGTAGCTACGTCGCTACGATTTCGTAGCATGTTACCAATCTCTCTATTGAGCCATGCAGATATCGCTTTTTTGTGTCAGTGGGACTTTTGGATAAAATTCGTGATCGTTATTGTTAATTGCCGTAATTATCATAAGTAACTCATTATATTTTTTCAAATAATATAACTTTGTTTTAAACTAGATTTTTAGTTTACCGTGCCATGCAAAACACACGTGTATGCAATTATTAGCTCAATCGGTTGGAGATAACTGTTCTAAAACTCAGTTGCATGATTTGACCGACACATAAGGTTAGTTAAGCCAAAGCTTGTCAAATAAGATAACTCGCAAACTTCTGGCCATACGTTTTGCAATGTTAGATCATACGTTTTCCGGAGTTCGATTAACCTTGGCAAGTTTGATAGCCGAAATAAACTTCTAAAGGTCAAAGCGGCAAGTGAAAACGCCGCGGAAGTCGCCAGCATCGCTAAATGAAAATTGATAAACATATTGCTTTTTCATTTCTTGGTACAAACTTACAAAGGAGAATAGAACCTATTTTGTTACAGTTATGAAGTTTTCCGATAAATGAAGTGTCGATTTCTTTGAAACAAAGGCAATTGAAGCCGATATTGCTATTTTGTTTTCGAAACATGATGAAAAATATTTGAATTTGTTATTATAAATTGCAGTGACTGTTCTCTTTAAAAATACGTTTTGCGTTGATTAAGAGGAATGCTCAGTGAGGCGTGAAATTAACTTTAAAATGCAGAGTTGGTGTAAATGTGTACACGCTTCATTGAAACCATTAGTGGCGGTAATTTGTCGAATAGGCGTATAGTGAACAATCTAATAAAGGTTACACTAGTCGACGGCACGAACTATTTTGTGCGCGGGGTTAAAATGGCTGCTATCTCATCCGACAACTCGTGCGAAAGAGATAGATGCTGTGATGAGCAGTAAGAAGCTGGTTCGCGTATGTATTAGCACTTTTGCAAGTTTGTGGCGAGATGGATGATGATTTAGGAAGAAAACGAGCGCGCAAAATTTTATAAACAGATCTTTGGGCGTCTAGATATCACGAAAAAACGACTAAATGTATATTTTCAAAATAAAATTATTTGCATTGTTAAACTACTAATCTATCCCTGTATGGTGGCCGTTTTGCAATTTTCCTTCTTCATAAGGTATTTATTGCCGTCCAAAGATGCGTTAAAATTAGTGTTGAAATATGGAACTTTTGAAGCTCATAACTTCCAAATATTTCTCTTTTTTTACTTTTTGTTTCCATAAAGGGCTAGATAATGATGAGACAAATTGATATATTTTTTTTATTTTGAACGTACATCGTCAAACAGTGGAATAATCCCTGGACTACGATTGTATGGAAGAATTATCGACTAGGTCCGGTAGCTCTTGGTGAAATATAAACATAGTTTCAGAAAAGGTTTATTTACTGCCGTTATTTTGCAACTCATCACAATATTTTCTATATAAAATCATTTTAATGATTTAAATAAATGGTCAAATTTGAATAAACCGGAAGAGTGTTTAAATATTAACTACTAGCTTCTACCAGCGGTTTCGCCCGCGTGAATGTCGAAAATTATCCCGAGGGATACGCCCAGGATAAAAAGTATCCTATGTGCTATTCCTGTCTATATTCTATCTCTGTGCCAAATTTCATCTAGCCGTTTGAGCGTGAAGAAGTAACAAACATAGAAACACACACACACATACTTTCGCCTTTATAGAATTAGTGAGATTATTATTATTTTCTGTTGTTACATGAATATAATAATATCTCTATAATTGGAGATGGGATGTGTATCGGTCGAGGATATTTCTGTGACAGACACTCCGACCGGCAAGAAAAAAGAAACTACGAAAAAAGATTGACCATTTAACATGGAACTTCATTTGCTTTTATTAACCGACTTTCGAAAAAGAAGGAGGTTCTATGTTCGACTTCTTGTGTTTTTTTTTTTGTGTATGTTCACCGATATCTCCGTCAATTGTGGACTGATTTTGCATTTTTTTTCATTACGCTCTTAAGGGGTAAGCAGAATTCTCATTTGATCGGTTTTGTTCAAGTTTCATGATGTTCGGGTAATATATTTTGGCGTTATAAGAAAATTACTAAACAACTTGCCTATAGGTAGGTACAACTAAAAAGTTCAAAATAAAAAAAACATTTTTACAAAAAAATATTTCCGACTGCCAAATAAGAAAACTACAAAGTGAAAAATAACTTTATTTTTGGAAGTCGGTGTCCATAAAGCAAAAAAATGGTACCTACGAAAGACACCGACTTCCAAAAATAAAGTTATTTTTCACTTTTCACTTTTCTTATTTGGAAGTCGGCAGTATTTTTTTGTAAAAAAGTTTTTTTCAAGTAAAATAATATTCATAATATTATAAAAAGTTTATACTTTTTATTTACGGTGTAATATTTGGGTCTAAAATAACTTCATGAATGTTAATAAAGCTTGTTCCTGGGTACCTTTAATAACTTATAGCGTGCAGGATTAAGTTGGCTTATTACCTGGATTATCCCTTGCAAGACTTATACTTTTGGCTTTGGAACATAGTATTAGATGCTAAGGAGACTTCGTTGATGGAGTTTAATCAGAAATAATCATAGAAATACTCATGTATGGTGGAATGGATGTTGATATTGTATGACTATATCTACTAGTGGCTCGTGGCTAAATAATAACAGCACACGGGTCGATCATCAAGGTTAAGCAACGCTTGACGAGGTCGGTCCGTGGATGGGTGACCATTTCAATATACCGAGTTTCCTCCGTGCCTCGGAAAGCACGATAAGCCGTTGGTCCCGGCTGTTATTTGAAGATCTTTGACAGTCGTTACGAGTAGTCAGAAGCTTGAGATCTGACACCAGTCTTGCCAAGGGGTACCGTGCACAGTGTTTTATAGACCCAAAAAAAGTGACATCGGCTTTTTATTGGCTATTTCTGCCTAATAGTTCATCACGAATGCACGAATAGAACTCCCATGTGCCAATTTTGAATACTTGATTTTTTAAAAAATCGTAAAGTTTTCGTAACCTTGAAGCTGGAAAGACCAAAAAAAAATCGTGAAAAAAACTGTTTATAATTGAGCTTTATTCGTATTGCAGGTTTATGAAGCAATTCAAGGAGAACATTATCCCGTATTTATGTAATTAAAAACGATTACAGAACCCACGAAAAAAAATGTTTTACCTAAATCAGTATTTATTTTTTTATTTCTTTTCTAGCTCGAAGTCGAACCTCTGTCTGGTACAAATAGATTGCTTTTGCTAAGGTTTATCACCCATAAAAATATTACTTTCAATTTGGGCCTGGGTTTCGAGAAAATGATTTTTATGTACCGAGGTCAAAATTCCAAATTTAGGGGTGTCACAAAGGTCAATTATTATTGGCTTTTTATAATCAACTAAAATTAATTATAATTCAGTTTAAAAGTATTTATGACTTATCGATCATAGTGCATGTTGCAGATATAGTCTATTGAATCGTAAACAATAACACCCATAATAACTCAGAGAGGTTAAGTTCTACTTAACCTCTCTGAGTTATTATGGGTGTTGTATTATGCAGGTAATCGCGGGGACTCCTGTGTATTTATTTGGTAAGTAGTAGACAGACTGTCAAAGAATGTTATTTCTGATCATGATAAAAGGCCAACGTTCGTCTAATTTCAAACTTAGCTATCTTTTTCGCACTTACCTAGTTTCATGACACAATGACATGAGTGCGTAACAGGAAGTAATAAATTTCGTATGCATTCTTTCTTTATCTAGTTGAGATGGCAAGTTTTGACTCTTATGGCTCAGGCATAAGCTATAATTTGCACTCAATTGCATCAGAAGCAAGCTGGCAACGTGTGGACGTGGGATTCGTTAATCTGTCGGTGCTCACCTATTAACAGATACATCATAAATGCTAAAAATGAAAAATAATGTCCGGTGGCTAAACTACTGGATATTCGTTTGCATTTACACATAAAAATGTTTACGTACGTAAACGGAGTTTAATTTATTGGCATCTCTACCCTATAATAGTATAGGCAGGTGTATATCAGACAGTAATCAAACTAAGATGCCAAGAACCCAATTACGGGCTAAGCTCGCATTTGTACATTAACTGTCCTATTACATTTGTATGTTTATATATTTTGTGTAGAATTTCACGTGAAAAGTGTTTTAAAATTAATTGTTAGAATTATACCATAATAGAAGATAAAAGACCTGCTGATTTTATGTGATAAAAACTAATCGTCACAAAAGGTCAAAATAGTAACCCTAACACATGTTTTTGAAAATCATTTTCTCGAAACCCAGGCCCAAATTTAAAGTAATATTTTTATGGGTGATAAACCTTAGTAAAAGCAATCTATTTGTACCAGACAGAGGTTCGACTTCGAGCTAGAAAAGAAATAAATAAAATAAATACTGATTTCGGTAAAACATTTTTTTTCGTGGGTTCTATTATCGTTTTTATTTACATAAATACGGTATAATTTTCTCCTTGAATTCCTTCATAAACCTGCAATACGAATAAAGCTCAATTACGAACAGTTATTTTTTTACGAATTTTTTTTGGTCTTTCCGGCTTCAAGGTTACGAAAACTTTACGATTTTTTTAAAAATCAAGTATTCAAAATTGGCACATGGGAGTTCTACTCGTGCATTTATAATGAACTATTAGGTAGAAATAGCCAATAAAAAGCCGATGTCACTTTTTTTGGGTTTATAAAACACTGTGCCGTGCTACCCAGTTACTGGGTTGTGGAGGTCAGATAGGCAGTCGCTCCATGTAAAACTCTGGTACTTAGCTGAATTCGGTAAGACTGGAAGCCGACCCCAATATAGTTGGGAAAAGGCTAGGCAGATGATGATATCTACTAGTATACCCAAAAACTTGGTTCATTTCTGAGATTTGTATCTAAATCCAATTAAAAATTATTCCAATCTATCTTTTTCCATCCAATTTGATGGATTTGTTATTCGTGAATAGGCAAGTTTCGATGGCAACTTACGGGACACTGTTTACTCGTTCGTCAAAAACTTTAAAATTAATTAAATTCGAAAACTAAAACCCGACTACTGAAAAATCACGCTCTAAAAGTGTGGAACAAGAAAATGTGCCCGTAAATTTACCAAGAATAATTTCTTGTTTCACACTTTTTAGAGCGTCGGGTTTTAGTTTTTGAACTTATTTTTTATTTAAAATATTTTGTGGTTTCTGCAGAGCCTAAGGGAACAAATGAACATAAATGCATTCTACATACTTACATAACGATCAACAAAAACTTTGCGACGCCGCGCCGTAATCGGGTAAATAGTAGATTGCACAAAACGAACCATTTATATCCGAGACTATTAGCGATGATAGTAATGTCGAAGATAAAATGGTTTTGTGGACGAGTTATAAACTCTGCTTTTATTTTGATTGCGAGGAAATAAAACAGTAGTATAACATAACATTTCTTTAATTAATATTCAAAGTAAAATTAGTTTTAGCAAATTTGAAGAAATTAATAAACGCAAGAAAAAACAAGACCTGTTTCCTGCCGCTTTTTTTTAATCTTACGTCATTGATATTAGGCTTGGGCTGCAGACCTATACAGCCTACTATTAAATTAATTTTGTAATATATATATTTTTAAATTATTTAAATAACCTACCGTATTTTAATTTAAGTTTTAATATCTTTTCTAAAAGGCAAATAAATTAAAGTAAATATTATAAAATAACAAATTCTATCTGTGCACTTTTTATTGTGTTTGGCTGTATGGCTCATTTTCTTTGCCTTAATATAGATACATTTATAAGTAGATACGTTTATGCACTTGTGCACAAAAATCGATTTTGTGCAGCCTATATCCTGCACAAATAAGCAATTTCAGAGCATGAGAAGTGGTAAATAAATTTTCATGACTTTGACGGGATATGTCTCGTAAACGGTACGCTCGACAAAAATATGATATACCAAACGCTACCTTCATTTTAAAATCTCTGTTCAATGATACCACACGTGATGGGGTGGGCGGAATATTTTTTTTTGTTCTTGACTTCGTGCCCTCTAGAGGGCGCCATATTCAATTTAATAAGACGTCACATAGCGGACAAACAAGACGCTTCCAACGACACGCCTCATTTGTCAAATTATGATATGTAGTTTAGAAGTTATGAGGGAACAGATGAACATCTATACTACTAATATTATAAAGCTGAAGAGTTTGTTTGTTTGTTTGTTTGTTTGAACGCGCTAATCTCAGGAACTACTGGTTGGAATTGAAAAATTCTTTTCGTGTTGGATAGTCCATTTATCGAGGAAGGTTATAGGCTATATAACATCACGCTACAACCAATAGGAGCCGAGCATAAATGAAAAATGTTGCAAAAACGGGCAAAAATATTCCTTTTTGAGAGCTTTTGTTGCGTGCGCTGCGTAAACGGTTTAAGTTACGCAAATATAATGTATGATGGAATTGATCTTCTTTAAAAGTTCTAAAAAAAAGTCCGCAACAGCATATGTCTATCTTTTAAGATTGACTCACAATAGCAGCTTTTATGTTCTAAATTTTAATTAGATCTTCGCCGCCGGTAGAAACAAAATTTTACAGGTTACATTCGTATAGTACTAAGGGTAGGTAGGGTAGGGTGGGGTAGGGTAGGTAGGGTAGGGTAGGGTAGGTGTAGGGTAGGTGTAGGGTAGGGTAGGTGTAGGGTAGGTGTAGGGTAGGGTAGGTGTAGGGTAGGGTAGGTGTAGGGTAGGGTAGGTGTAGAGTAGGGTAGGTAGGGTAGGGTAGGTACGTAGCCAGTTGACGGGACCGAAGCCGCGTGGGACAGCGAGTATATATATATACACATACCGGTCAAAACATAACCCACCCTTTTGTTAAGCCGTAGTCGGGTAAAAATATCTACGTAATAGGTTCATCAATTATTACGTATTTTAATCATATTTTTTTAAAAGCGACTCGTATTTGAATACTTAACAATAATTGCCCATACAATGTAAGTACAGATTTGCAATCAATGTTCGAAACTATAAAGTTTCCTTTGAGCGCGCCGTCTGCAATACAATAATACACACCTACACCTCGGCAAATGATTTCCTTTGAATGAACTCTTAGAACTACCTACCTACCTCTATATTATGCACCTCTTGATTTTCTATTTGAATGAAATCGAGAGCTCATTGGTAGATTCGATAACTTTTATTGATTCTTTATATTTGTACCTAACTCGTATTTGATTTTTTTAATAGTGACGACCACGATTCGAAAGACGTTGCGGGGCCTTCTTATAGGTGGAGCGAAGACCTGGTCATGGCTACGGGATCCCGGTGGATGCGAGACGCACAGGATCGATCAATGTGGCGACGCTTGGGGGAGGCCTATGTCCAGCAGTGGACTCTTTTGGCTGAAATGATGATGATGAGTATTTTCCCACGAATTAAGTCACTTGACCTATCCTTCAGGAACCGTTCACTTTTCGGAGGTAAAAAGAAGTCTATGACAATCAGTGATCGGATCAGTACTTTGAGAGATTACATTATACAAACCTACATAATATGAATGAATAATTTGACCGCTTCATTAAAATATCAGTGTAAATAGGTGGTTAATAAGCGTAAGGGCAGTGGTGGCCCAGTGGTAACGACCGCGGCTTACAACTTGTAGGTCGTGGTTCCGAACCCAGGCAGGTGTGTAAATTATTCCATCACCCACTGCTCTCAAAACGGTAAAGGAAAACATAATGAGGAAAACGGCGTGTCCTAGAACCAAAAATTCGAAGACATGTGACATCCACCAACCCGAACTGGGCCCGCGTGGTGGATTATGACCTATTTACTCTCAAAGAGAGCATGCCTGTGGCTCAGGAGTGAGAACATTAAAGGGCTGATGATGATGAAGCGTAACCGAAAAGTATTTGAAGTACCTACGAAGGTTTTCATATTATGAAAATTTCAAGTATCAATAAAAATCGAATCACAATACAGTTCCGTTATTTCAACGAGTCTTTTTTTAACAAAATGGTAACCCAATTAGTCCGCTATATGCCTTCAAAGGAAAACACATATGTTTAGAAAAGCCCAGGGTACTGTGAGTTACAGGTAGCTCAGAGAGCTATAAATTATAAGCAGAAATTACTTTGAAGTGTTATATTGATTCGACAACGCGCCTGTCTACAGGCAGCTCGTACCGAAGAGACTACCAAAAGCTTAACAATAACATCTTCTATTATTTGACAACCGTTCCTATTTCAATCACCTTCCAAAACTAAACAGGGTGGTGACCATAAGCTCTTAGAGCGGTATCAACTTGATATCGAGTAAGTGACAGATGTATACACGTCAGATACATCTGTCCCTTATTCGATCTCAAATTGATACCGTTAGGTCACCCCTCAGTTATCTGTTACCATTCTTAGAATAGGCAAGGAGTTCGCCTCTAAATAGGCGAAGTTTCCTCACAGTACACACACTACCCATTGTGACTAATGGTCAGAAGACACCGAAAAGCGACCCGATTAAATGGAACACTTGTAAACTCATGAACATATTATTATTATTGAAGCGCAAGGCTTTAGTCGTACTAATTACTACTTCAACATAAATTAGTTCTAGTGTAATTAAGTGCTATAATTATGACGTTTAAATCAAGATATGTTTGCTTACATTAGTATTTAAATGCAAGAATAAGGTTCGAATTGCTGTGAGCTGTTTTAATTACAAGCTAAAATATTTAAAAAAAAATTAAGTTTCTCAGAACTTGCAAGCTTTGTTTACACACAGACACCAGGACAGCTTAAATTAAACAAAAGGTTGTAATCATTATAATAATGTTAATTAATGACGTATTTTTGTGAACATGGATCTCCTTACATCCGAAAGTCGGCAAACGGTAGAATATTTGATTAAAGGAAGTTTGTTATTCTGTGTCAAAAACTGGACCTTTTTCTGGTATTTTTTTTGAAAACTATATGTTTTTAGTAAACAACGCACAGTGATCCATCATTAAAAGTTACCGTGCCATAATTACTTTTGGTCAATGTATCGGTTTTCGAAAAATCATTTTATTAAGACTTGAAGGTAAGTTGTTTACATTATACTAAAACATCACCGTTATGCAGACAGTAGTTTAATAGATATGGAATATTATAAATTGCATATCAAATAAAATAATCGTCTATCAATACATACTCATCATTTATATTCTTTTTTACATCAAATAACTTACTTCACTACAAATAAACTAAATGTTTAGCAAAACTCAAACTGCAGATAATTCGAAATTATACATCAATATGACATTACTTTTTTCCTCATAATGCAATACAGTTAAATTTATTTTTGTACAAAAATACTACATACATAGCAGAAATACTAACTGCACAGCAAATTTTCCATGTTTAGAGATATATAGAGCACCCACTTTCCATGTGGTCTTTATGAATTAGTCCAAGAGCGAGCGAAGCGAGCTCGGGAACTTAGGGCACCCCGACACGGACAGGTTAGGTTCGAAAAGATGACGGCAGCTGAAGTGAGCGAGCAAAGCGAGCGAACTCAGCTCCCGTCATCTTCTTCGTGTTAGGTTACTTTAGACCCTTTAGACAGAAATAGGAGCCCCGCTCAGCGGGGCTCCGTCGACATTGTCGTTAAATAGTAATTGTAAAAACTTTAACCATGGATATCTCCATAACAATGGGGCTCCGAGTTATGGGGATGGTACAGGGGGGTTTCCGCCCCTCCCCCCCTACTGTGATTAATAAAATGCTGTTTTATTTAGAAAAACTGCTGTAAATAATATAAAAATAGAAGCTATATTTAAAAGAAAAAGAGTTAACATGTATGATGTGCATTAAGATTATTAGCTGTGCATTAATAAAAAAGCTTTTGCTTTAGGAAAAATCGCTGTACGCTGCGAAAATAAATTGTAGTATGTTTAGTGATATTTTGCGTTGAATATTTTGCTGCGCAATCAGTAATTTTGATGAGAATTCGGAATTTTATTGCATAGAAAAGGGATATTTTTTTATTTGCGTTTAAATACTACCCAATAGATATTATGCCATTTCAAAGTTATCTCGTAAGCTAAATTATTATTACAAGACTGATTTATCGTTGTTATGCGCTCCTATTCATGTTAAGTTGGCTGAGTTTTCAGTGTAAATGGTAAACTGAAAAAAAAGGTGCACATTAAGGAAGGTCTGTACTTTTTATTGGTATATAAACAAAAAATAAATTAGATCAATTTATATTATAAACAAATATATTTAATAATGTACTGATATTTACTAACTTTTCTAAGTTTGAACTTTGTTACGTTTAAAAGTACAAATTAGGACATTGCCATTTCGATTCCATTATATAGCAGGGACTATTGGCTATACAGATTTTTTTTTTCCGGTGATTGCCGGTTTCTATAGTAAAAAGTTCTTTTTTAGGTAATGGATATTACAGAGAGCATAACACAAGGAAGATGACCAGGAATCAAACTAATGAAGATCTAATGAAAATTTTGCTCATATCTTCAGATCCTGTAATATCTAACATCAGAATATTACCTGTCAAACAAAAACATATAATGACAATTGAGGTACTTAATCTTTTACAAGAACCAGGATTCGTGTTAGATGAGGAGTGAATATTAATTACCAAGTTAAATTCTGTAAAAACGATTTTTCGATACTGTTTTATGTTATAAATATACCTTTATTTCACGATTTCAGTATTTAATAATTTCGTCCCCCTAAATTGTTGAAATTGTTCAGTGTGCGACGATAGTATTACGGACTGTTAGTCATCGTTGAAAGTCCGTTCGTTGTTGTAAAATGCTGGTTAAGTCCCCGACACAGTGTTAACATTCAGTATCGATACATGTTACTGAAGAGTGAATACCGCTTGATTTTGACTACGTTTGTTAGCTAAGGAGGAACGTCTTGTAAGGAGGTGCGTTTGTTAGCTAAGGAGGAACGTCTTGTAAGGAGGTGCGTTTGTTAGCTAAGCAGGAACGTCTTGTAAGGAGGTGCGTTTGTTAGCTAAGGAGGAACGTCTTGTAAGGAGGTGCGTTTGTTAGCTAAGGAGGAACGTCTTGTAAGGAGGTGCGTTTGTTAGCTAAGGAGGAACGTCTTGTAAGGAGGTGCGTTTGTTAGCTAAGGAGGAACGTCTTGTAAGGAGGTGCGTTTGTTAGCTAAGTAGGAATGTCTTGTAAGGAGGTGCTTTTTAAACCCCGACGGAAAAAGAAGGGTGTTATAAGTTTGTCGTGTGTACCTATGTGTTTGTGTATTTGTCTGTGGCATCATAGTTTCTAAATGGATGAATCCTATTTTTGTAATGTGTCATTATCGAGAGTGTTTTTAGCTATGTTTGATGAAAATCGGTTCAGCCGTTCTAAAGTTACAGGCATTTTACTGTTTGAATCGGGGTGTTTTCGCAAGATATCGTGTCATAATTTCGTGTTCTATAGGTTGCTGATCGAAGCGTGTCAATAACTATATAAATCATGTAGCAATAAATAACGAACGAACGCTTTTTTAATTTAACTTGTTTATTTCAATCCGACTCTTTTGTAAAGAAAAAACAGCTGTTTTTTTGTATTCTCCATTCAAAATAATATGCAACTACCTGTTACCCGCAATTTTGCTCTTGTAGCCGTGGTCTTTGGTTATCGAGATAAATTGTAATCATCAATAACGCGAAAAAGTGCCGAAAAATGTTCGCGAGCGGACACAGTGAGTTTCGTGTGTCGGGCACAGAATCGAGTTGTGAGTGACAATGGTAGCGGTACTGAGTGCAAAAAAACGAACAAGAAAGAGGGTAGACCTCATAAAGATTGTCGTCGTCTCCTCATAAACACCCACCCGCAATGACTTCAGTTTATCCGTGATCATGGTGCTTGCAACAGTACCGAAATATCGGTAACTCGCAACAAACAGTAAACATGGTAAATATCCCGCTTTTAATGTTAATGTTAGTATCAATAATGTAGCTTTTAGTCAGTGGAAAACTTTTTGTAGTCACTATTTAGTAGCTACGTCCAGAGATAACTCCTACTAATACTAACGAACAACAATTTTAAGTCTTTGCTGTTGAGCTGTTCTAACACAGATGGATAAGGAAAAATGAATTTGGAGATCGTCAACATTAAATAATCATCATTTCAGCCGAAAGACATAGGGCACATAGACACAGGGACATAGGGCTACCTCAAGCGTCACCACACTGATCCGTTCTGTGTGTTTCACATCCACCGAACTCCCGCAAAAGTTAAGTGTTGGTTTTCCAAAATTAGCTGTCTCAACCTTTGAAGAATACCCTTATTATTCCAATAAAATACCTAGTAACAACCCGTTTACCAAACCAACAATTAAATTTCACCATCCCTATTATTAATTACAGTCAACAGAGAGTGACTAATGACGTCACCACAGCTTCTCATTGACACGACATGACGGTCCGATTGTTTCATACGCACCGGTGCACGATGACCTGTCAGATTAATTGACTAATTCGTTCTGGGCGTCTCTATGATCTCCATTGATCGATTAGCCGTTCCTGGGAACAACCTTTGATGATCAACGGAATAGTTCAGCCGGGTAGTCAATCTAATTATGTGATGTACTCAATCGTGTTGGTTTTCGCCGTAGGGTTACCGGTTAGGTACAAGTGATAATATCATTTACTAACTACCTTCTGTACGTAGCTGTCAATAAGGTACTCTTTATTGACAGTTTCAATAATAACGCGAAATTTATTATATACTAGCGACCCGACCCGGCTTCGCCAAATTATAGACAAAAATTTTCCTCATTTCTCATTCTTTCTATTGATGAAAACCGCATGAAAATTCGTTCAGTAGTTTTTGAGTTTATCGCGTTCAAACGCTGCGGTGGCTTTATTTTTTAACATGGTAGTGATAATTATCATATTTCACACCTATCCTCGTAAATATGTATTTGCTGCAGTATGCGTGCCAACCAAAGACTGCTATGTTTGGCAGATGGATTGTTGAACACAGTTGATTGTTATCGCCACAATATGTTAGAAGAACGTTCCTGAATTTCGACAAAATAGATTGGAAAGAGGATTAGCCCTTACCAAAAGCCATACGTAACAGACAATGAACTTTACACAGGAACAGGAACCTTAAAGGAGCGGAAAATACTTGTACATGTCGCTTAATTACAAAAAAGGTTACATGAGGTCTTTCAAATACCTAAGTCAATAATTAGGTACTTGAAAGACCTCATCTAAAGCCCATAATTTAAACGTTTACTCATTTGATGTTTCGTATTTCTTTTAAATTCAACTTCAAACCTTTAATCCAAGGAAGTCAACAATGCGTTAAAAGTTGAAGGTCTCAAGTTAAACGTAATGACTTCGAGGCCTACGCCTGGCGCGAGCGGTTTCATGTACAGTGAAAACAAAGAGATTGGTATACATCCATTTGACCCCATCAATCGACCAGAGTAACTTGTTTACTTGCTTGACTTCTTTTAAATAATGTTGTAAGTATTCTTGTTAGTTTAGGCTTTTGTCTCAGTTTTATGTTTATTTTCAGATTATATAGATATCAAGCACACACCAAAAATGACAGCGCAGTAAATAATTGGGGGGTTACCATAAGCTCTTAGAGCGGTATCAATTTGAGATCGATTAAGGGACAGATGTATCTGACTTGTATACATCTGTCCCCTGTTGTCTGTAAACCAAACTCTTTGTTCAACTGTACCGGTTGATGGTCGCAATTGTTTCTCTAATACACTGTTACTTGTAGGTGGATAAGAGCAGTGGCGTATTTAAATATTTGGCCCATTTTTACCGACAAAAAAAAGGAGGTAATCAATTCGATACGTATGTATGTATGTAATAGTTTGAAATGCACAATATTCTCTTATGTTACTTAATGTGGGCTACTAAGCATGTGTGCCAAATTTCATAAGTGTTTGTATGTGTGTTTTCATGTATGTTAAAATGTATTTTTACCGACTTCAAAATAACGGAGATGATCAATTCGACACATATGTATGTAATATTGTTACAAACCATGGCTAACAAAAAAAAAACACATAGAAATAAGTTAACATAAAAACGAAGCATCCAAATTATAACACCTCGGAGAGGTTAAACTTTCTTTTGACAGGTAAAAATTTACGGGGTGGCAGGCAAAGAGTTGTTCTTGTCTGAAAAAAATTCGCCAGTTTGCAAATTGGCACACGCCAGCCCTCGCAGTCTGCCGCCCAGGGCCGTGGCCCTCGTGACCTACGGGTAAATACGCCACTTGGTAATGGTACACGTGGAAGGTTTCAGCTCTCTGTGGTGAAACGAAACATGAGGTTGATCGTTTGAGAAGAGTAATGTTTGTTGAGAGATGAAGCAAGGACAGTTACTTTTTTTAGGTATCTCGTATTTTTTTTAGCCCTTTTGTATTATTGATTTTTAGGGTTCCGTACCCAAAGGGTAAACACGGGTCCCTATTACTGAGACGCCGCGATCCGTCTGTCTGTCTGTCCGTCTGTCACCAGGCTGTATCTTATGAACCGTGATAGCTAGACAGTTGAAATTTTCACAGATGATGTATTTCTGTTGCCGCTATAACAATAAATACTAAAAACAGAATAAAATAAGTATTTAAGTAGAGCTCCCATACAAAAAACGTGATTTTTGGCCGTTTTCTGCGATAATGGTACGGAACCCTTCGTGCACGAGTCCGACTCGCACTTGGCCGGTTTTTTTTTAGTTTGTCTACTGTCCTGTCCAGCTAATAAGCTTTTTTCAATATTCCCATTAAAACATTTTTTGAAAAAAAATTGTCTTTGACTCGTCTTTAACTTATACCTGCTTACCTACTAAGTACTTATAGTAGTGAATGGTTAATCAGCAAATATAACCCTAAAAGTAATAAAATTATCACAAAAAAAAACTTCTCTTTCAGAATATGTTATTTCCAAACTGCTACAGGAAAGGGAAAATGAGGAAAAAATTACCCCTGAATTGACGAATTGACTTCACGGATATTGGCGTCCGATGGCTGGATGTGAACAGATTCGTCACTAGCAAGAGGACACGTTATATCCTGTCAGAATATATACTACAATATACATTAGGGTGGAAAAATATAAACGAAAATTGAAGAATACGACTTTTATATATTGAAGATTCAAATATTCTTTCTGAATAAAAAAGAAAAAAGATCATGGAAGCTATGGTTTAGCCAAAAACAGAGGAATGGATTGAGCCCTTCCGGCTGTGAACTGGGGGGTGACCATAAGCTCTTAGAGCGGTATCTGTCACTTACTCGATCTCAAATTGATACCGCTCGTAGAGCTTATGGTCAACCCCCTGAATACGGTCAGAAAACTGTGAAAGACTCAAACGGATCGTATCAGTATTTAGTAGTAGTACGCTGCGTAAGCGGTTAAAGTTACGAAACATTCATGTATGTAGGGTAGGGTACGCAGGTAGCCAGTTGACGGGAGCGAAGCCGCGTGGGACAGCTAGTATAATAATATATAATAATATTATAAAGCTGAAGAGTTTGTTTGTTTGTTTGAACGCGCTAATCTCAGGAACTACTGGTTGGAATTGAAAAAATATTGTTGTGTTGGATTGTCCATTTATCGAGGAAGGTTATAGGCTATATAACATCACGCTACGACTAATAGGAGCGGAGCATAAATGAAAAAAAATATTCCTTTTTGAGGGCTTCCGTTGCGTGCGCTGCGTAAACGGTTTAAGTTACGCAACAATCATGTATGTAGAGTAGGTAGGGTGGGGTAGGTAGGTAGCCAGTTGACGGGAGCTTCGGACAGCTAGTAAATAAATTAAAGTAATATTAGTATGGATTACTCAGTTCATTCCTATAGAGGAATGGACTGAGCAATCCATATGTATGGCTTCAACTTAATATCTAATGAGATAAGCTACGTTAATATTAATTTTCCTCATTGAACCACCAGAAAATAGACATAACATTTCCGGCACGTAATAACTAAAACAATTTCCTGTAAGCCTGTGGGTACATACCGAAAGACCTTACCATTTTGGCTTAATGATGTTCATTATTAATGTTACAATATAACATGAAATATCTCGTATGTTATTCCATTACTAAATTATTTCAGTTGTTACCTATTTTCGTGGCACTCAACAGTGCTCTGTAAACCCCTACTGCCCTTAGTACTTGTGTACCATTAGGGCATGACCCAACTAGTGCTGACCCTTTCCTAATAGGGCTTGTAAAGTGGATGTACTGATGGACTATGTCATTTTTGTGGAATTTGTAGCGTCATACTTTAATTTTGGCTACTATACTCAAGATTATGTTGGTAGGGTAATAAATTTTTCAACACACTTGCTCATAAAGTGGCTCTAATTTCACCGCAATTAGGCACATAATGATACCTGTTATCAAACTGTGACTTTTTCATTGCTATTATTCACAAGTGAGTTATAGTTTTTTATTTTTATTTATTGGTTGAGATGCTTTATTCTTAAAAAAGTTTCGATACAAAAAAGATCGTGCTCAATAGTACAAATAAATTAATGAACCTATTGCTTGCTCATTTCATGCAACTTCGTATTTAAATAGATAATTTCAACTTGTACGTGCTTAATAGATAAAACTTTCAAATATAAATTTTATTTGCTCTGTAATTAAGAAAAAATTAAATTCCCTATTTTGTACGTGGCTAAAACATTATCCACGAAAAGGCAAAAATAAAAGAAAAGAAACCTCATTATTTTAGTCTATGGCCGATCGCCATTATTAAATGCGCGCGCATAGGAAAACTGATTAATTTTGCCCGCCATTGCGAAAAAAATTTCACAACTCGTTTTTACTGTTGAAATGATTTTTAGTATTATTTTCTTCACAAGTGTGTTGAAAAACGTCGTATGATACACGTGTGTATTGATAATTACCGTCCTTGGCTCTCTTAAGACCCTCACCTACGGCTCGAGTCTCAATGGAGCCTCAGCGGTAATCACCAACATTGCACACTTGTACCATAATGTACTATTATCACCAATTCAATTCATAAGTTCGACCCGACCCATAATCCAACCATTGAAAACCCATAGGAAGACTCATAATTACTTGAAGACCTTTAAAAGCCAGCACACAACCACGCGCTGGCTTTATTAACGCAATAAAACTTAACACAAAAGTGTCTTTATTAGTATTTCAGTAATAACTTGGGACAAGCGAGGAACAATGAGCCATTGTCGGCTGTTATCAACAACAATGGCGGTAGGATTGATACAGCTCTTTGAGCTGAATCATCGCGCTAACGATTTATATTTAACACTTAAGGCCATGACAAGACCTAAATCGCGGTTACTTTAGACTTTATAGAAAAGACTAAGATTCGCGATGGATGACACAACGCTTGCAATAAATATACTACTCAAAAAGGACCATCTGAAATTGACCATTTTATTTAGTACAAGCGGACGCCTCGCGGTTTCACCCGCGTAGTTCCCGTTCCCGTGGGAATACAGAAAAAAAAAGAGCCCATGTCACCCACGGATAGTGTAGCTTCCCAACGGTGAAAGAATTTTTGAAATCGGTCCAGTGCTATTCTCTAAGGGTACAGCCTTGAGCGCAGTGCTGGTGCCAGCGACGAATCTAAGTTTGGTATTCGCTAAGCCGCGAATAGTGACACTAGCGCTCTAAGCTGTGACGGCCGTGAGTTAGAACTACTCAATGACGAGCAAGTTGACAGTTCTTCATACATTTTGGTATTCCGTAAGAAAAAACAGCGTCGATGACGCTCACAGCCTGGCTTACAGCCTCGTTTTTATCTGTCAAATCCAAAAGCCACTATTTTTGCGCGTAACGTAAGTCTTCTTGGATTTTAATCTAACTAATATTATAAATGTGAAAGTTTGGATGGGAAGTTTTGTTGGTTTGTATGTGTGCGTGGATGTATGTTTGTTACTCAATCACGCCAGAACGGCACTGGATGAAATTTTGCATAGAGATAGATTATAGCTAGGTATAGGAATAGCTCAAAGGCTACTTTTTACCCAATATAATGTACCCTTGGGATAAGAAAACACTTGTCAAGTGGTTGAAGCCGCTGCTGGCAGAAGCTAATAAAATATTGTAGTTATTAAAATAAGTTTCCAGCTTGTTTAACTAAAGCTATATTTATTAGAAGAAGCTAAAAAAAAAAAATATTTTAACACAACAGACAGGCGAGAGAATTAGCAACGTTGAAAACAATATCCCGGGATAGAGACACTTTATCCATAGTTACCTACAGGCTTTCTCATGATAAAATAACATACCTACCTATTGGAAAACGACTTAGCTCTTGGCGTACAGACATTTTATAAATGTGAATTTTAATTTATATATTATGTAACTAGCTGTTGCCTGCAAATACGTCTGCGTAGCATTAGTATTTCGAATAGCCATTTTTTTATATCAGAAAATAATATTGTAGGTGTGTGGGCTGCCGTTAATCATGTTTAGTGGTCCGGCTTCACTATCATATACGCCGAATGACGTCCACCGCTGGACGTAGGTCTCCACCAAGCGTCGCCACATTGACCGGTCGCGTGCATCTCGCATCCAGCGGAACCCCGCAACCTTCACAACATGCCTTCCGGCTACATACTCAATCTTAATGAAGAAGTGTTGTATGCATGGCCCCAGTAATATACAATAAAATTCCTAATGATATAAAGCAATTGAATTTTAATTTATTTAAGAAAACACTTAAAAACCTGCTTACTGATAAGTGCTACTATAACATTGTTGATTTTTTAAATGATAAATTTTGAATTTTATTTTGACTAATTTTATTCTATTTTGACATGTTTTGTATTTAATTAATACTCATATTGACTACATTTTGTACTGACTCTGATTGTATGTTGAATTATTGATAACATTTTGCACTGACTCTTAATTTTTTTATATATGAAACTGACATTCATTTATTTCATTTTGTACGCCGAATGAGGCAAAACATGTTGGTCCGGTAAAATTGTTTCCATCTATATGTGCATATTCATGTATCATGTTACACATGTTTGAACAAATAAATTTATCTTTATCTTTATCTTTAATTGGCCAAATTCTTTTTTTTAAGGTTACACTAGTCAACGGCACGAACTATTTTGTGCGCGAGGTTAAAATGCATTTTATATCAACTGACAACACGTGCGGAAGAGATTGATGCTGTGATGAGCAGTAGGAAGCTAGTTCGCGCACGAATACACACTTTTGCAAATTTGTAGCGAAATGGATAATGATTTAGGACGAAACCGAGCGCGCGATGTTTTATAAACAGACCTTTGGGAGTCTGGATATCATGAAAAAAACGACTAAACGCATCTGTTCAAAATAAAATTATTTGCACTGTTGAACTACTAATCTATCCCTGTATGGTGGCCGTTTTGCAATTTTCCTTCTTCTTATGGTATTTATTCGCGCCCAAAAATGCGTTAAAATTAGTGTCGAAATGTGGAACTTTCGACGCTCATAGCATTCAAATATTTACTTATTTCACTTTTTTGTTTCCATACAGGGCTAGATAATGATGAGACAAATTGATATCAATTTTCATTTCGAACGTACCTACATTGTCAAACAGTGGAATAATCCCTAGACTACGTTTGTATGGAAGAATTTTGACTATTGTAACCTTAACAAGCAAACATGTGCATTAAGACTGCAAAACGGAGTAATATGTTTATTATGGAAAATAATTAGGACATAATATACATATTAACTAATAAAAAAAAACTCAAAATGATAACACTCAGATTTATTTATTGAACTATTTTCCAGTAATAGAATTTTATTCTATAAATAGCTTCTGTAAGCAGCTTCGCCCGCGTGAAAGTCGAAATTATCAGTGTTTATCTACTATATTATGCATGTATTATACATATAAACCTTCCTGAACCTTGAATCACTCTATCTATTAAAAAAAAAAAACCACATCAAAATCCGTTGCGTAGAAGATCTAAGCATACATAGGGACAGACAGACAACGGGGAGCGACTTGGTTTAGTATAATTTAAGTAACTTATACCACAATAGCAATAATATTCCAGTATTTGCACTTAAATTTCTATAAAAATTTCTTAACATCTCTCATAAACTAAACTTAATGTCTCTTATTACAAAAAGCGGTTTAACCAAAACCCAGGTTTTTAACCTTGTTTTCGCCGTACATTATGAGGTTTAAACCTGGGTTTTTAGTAAAACCGTTTTTTGTAATAAGGCACAATATCTATATTTATATTAAAATCATGTTCCAGGCATTCAACTTCCTCTTCTGATGGATGCACATAAATCTTGCAGTGCTCAGGTCTATCTTGACCATGACTCGCTTAATTCCTTATACATATCCAACATCGTCTGCTGGTTGCCAATAAGGAGTTGCTGGTTTTCCAAGCACCTCTCTCAATAGCAACAAAACATTTAGTTAAGCTCCATTTGTGACTGCCTTTGTGAAGGTGGTTGTGAAATGAGTGTTGGATTAGATGGCCTCGTACCGTTAGCAAACAACGCCTATGAGGAGCTGTGAATATAAAAATGCAATTAATTACTATTAGAGGTAAAAAGTTATGTAGGATACTATGTATAACAGCATCACTCTCTCTTTCTGAAGGAACAGATATTATAGGCAGACACATTATAGTATTGCAGGTTAATTGATTTTTTGGCTACTGTTAAAAACCCCAAGAACTTGGTCCAACCTGGGAATGAAAAGTGAGAACACTTTTTAATTATCTAGAGCTTCTTACACTGAACCAACAATCAAGCTAAACTTGCATGAAGAAGCAATTAAGGCATCTCTGCTATGAGGCACATCTAGCCTCAAACTGTAATACGAAATATAAACAAAATATAACATACCTAGTAAGACTTTTCTAAAAAACCTCATCACTTGTTTTGTGTTCTGCTAATGTTCCATTGTCATAATGTTCTTACGCCAAGATAGCCCTGGGTTTACATCCTGCAAATGTATTTCAACGCAGTACTATTATATTTTATCTAAAGATAAACATATTTTAAATTGTCACATTGTCATTGTATCTAAGTTTATTATAATACTTACATTTCACACAGTCACAGAACTATGTTAAAATCAATCGCTGTAAAAGCACTTAAAAGTTTTTAAACTTGAAAATAGTTTTAAATAAAAACAAACAACAAATTATTATCAAACAAAAAGCGTTGGTTGCGATTTTGCATGTTGTGGCAGCGTCACAACTAGCGATGGGCATTGAATGAACGAACTAGTTAATTCGACCGTCGACGTACAATGAACGATTCGACGGTTCACCGTTAATCAACGAACTAGTTGAATTCGTAGACGGCTAAACTGAGACTCGACTATGTTCATGTCGACTTGTAACGCGACGACCGACGCGAGAACTTAGTTGGGTAGTACAAGTTAATATGGACGAACATCGAGCAAATTAATTTGAACTCTAAATCTATGTACAAAGAGTTGATATTTCTATGAGTCGAAAGCCATTTTGGAATAAAAATGCATTGTGTTAAGAAGAAAAGGACGCCAATAATTATAGTTTCACGTGTGCAGAAGAGTAAAGCGATTGACCGATCGAACGATGCGAGGTAAACTGGTTTGTACTTGTTTACGTTAAATCGGAAAGTTGATGTCGAACCGTAGACTCCGCGCGTCGCGTCGTCGCAAAGTTTACAAAGAACGTCTACTTAACATAGTTTACGTAATGGACTAGTCGACAAATTCAACTAGTTGATCGACTTGTCGATCAACGGAAATGGACGGTCTAGTTTCGTTAACGAAAAATACGTCGACGACCCATCTCTAGTCACAACGCATTGCTTTTACTTACGAACGAAATAGGCAAAGAAATTGTCATTCAGCCTTAAGATGCAATGATAAAAATGCATTGTTTAAACTCTTATAACTATGAAATCGTTTGTAGTTTCACTCTATTACTTAAAGTACTTAAAAATAGACCTATATTATACATTATAAGCCTATAAAACTCTCAGTCGAGATTTATCGATTATAATTTAAAGAATTTGTTTCAAGCCCTAATTCGTCTACGAAATTGTGACAGGAGATGTCAGCCTTAGAGTTCGTCGACGACCATAACCGCGCTAGAGAATACCGTTTGAAATAGCGCTGCACGATCGGTCGATCTCGAGACTGTCTCGAAGACGAGCTCGTCGACGAGCACAGCCAAGAAACTGTCTCTTAGAGAATAGCATGGAGTACTTTTTAAGTTTATTCGTCATATACAAAAATACAAATCTTTCCACTTTATAATATTAGTATAGATTATCCAAATGTTTCTAATGATACTGGCTGAAATTAACTAAAGTAAAGGTAGCTTTAGATAAAATATAACCAAAAAGTGTTTAATTTTCAATCATTTAGTAAAAAAAAATATGAAAAATGAGGAATTGTTTGCACAATTTTCATAAACACATTTTCAAGTTTACAAGGTTTTTCTCTTTTAATAAAGCATTCCCTTATTCGAGAAGGCAAGCTTTCGATTCCGCACACTTTCTTCAGAAATCCTCTCCCCCAGTGTTTTTTGAGCATTCATGAGGCCCTGCTGGGTGTTGTTGACAATGTCACTATCTTTTACCCTTCTTCAACACCTCCTGGCTGGCCACCTCAATTTTAGTGTCAACTAATGTTCGCATTGTTAGTCGCGCCGTATGCAGTCAAGCATTACCCTGGACCTGCTTCCTATGCCAATATAATAATGTGGAGTTGTACCACATTCTCAACGTAATTTTGTGCCGATACAGTACCCTCGTTAAGAATTACGAGCCCAGCAGTTTTTCGTTGTACAGTTATACCGCCCCAGAACATAACATTGGGTCATGAAAGCGATCTGTTTCATAGATACAGGTATCTAAAACCGTCTCCATACTCTAATGCGTCGATCGTCATTCGAAAATGTAATCTTGCACTCATCGGTAAAAAGCATTGCAGCCCAATCTTGGATAGTCTATCTAGAGAGTTCTGTAGTGAACTTTAAACGATTGCATAATGTGCAGCAGTTAACTGTAGGTGAACTAAGGCGTCTTCTTGAATATTGTTGGTCTACATAGAGTCGATTCCGAATGGTCTGGTCGCTCACACGAGTACTTGTAGCTCGGCGTAAATCAGTTTGGTTGGATTTTGAGTAATCTCAAATAATCGGATAAAAGAAAAGTTTTTAAATTTTATTTTCTGGTAAGACTGTCGTAGGTATCGTTTACTGTTATTGTCGGAGCTGATGAAGATTGCTACTATCTTTGCATTATATAGAGTTAATCTTTCTAGTATTATATAGCAGCATAGCCAGCATTGTGTGAGTACCATGTACTTCAGAGCTATCATTGTCTAGATACCTACGTCTTCTATTGACTTGAATGACTCCGGTGGTTGAGAGTATGCAATGCCCACTCAAATGTCTCGCCGATGGTGGCGCGTGTGTCGGATCATTTAGCTCCCTTCAAAATGGTTGAGCTGAATGGTGCTGATACACGTGTCATGTTCGTGAACGGGCGCTGTCGGTTGGGACTGGTCATCTCTTAGCTGCCATGGTTTATTTTAATTGATTCTAATTTTATTTCTGAATTGTCTTTTTATATTTACTATGGACATTTTTAACTTTCTACATCGTTCTCACATAATGTGTAATCTCAACATGAATGATGTAACAAATGATTTGTAATAATTACCTAATTGAAAAAGAGTGTCCATGGCGTTTCTTGCCCGTTCTTCTCCATAGAGATCTACGCCTTGGAATGGGCATCTACGGTACTTTCACAGTTATTATGTCTTGTGACTGGGACTGTAGCACCATAATTTTGTAATATTTTATTTTGTCTTTTGACAATTCAAAAGTGCCTGTAACTGGCCTACTTGAAATAAAGTGCTTTGACTTTGACTTTGAGTTATGAGTGCCCACTTGATATTATTTGATATTAGAAACATTACAGATAAAATAAAAAAGCAAGCTTTACTTTGTTTTTTATGGTATGCGTAGTATCTGGCGCAAATAAACGTTTTTTCTTTCTTTTGATACTTAAAACAATCTAAAACATAGCTTAGACAGATTGCTACGATTAAGAAAAAAAAAGTTATTCTTATTTATATTGCAACTTATTGGGTGGACCTTATTTTGCTTCAAGTATTTTGCCGGTTTAGGTACTCAAAAAAATCTAATAATTTTTAATAAAAATAAAAAACTAAGTTCTGCATTTAAATTATGATTCGTAATTTTTATTCATTTTACCGTTTGCAAGTATACTATTGAGTTTTGGCGGAATCGTGATGGCGTATATGTTGCCTCTCTCTTTTATTTACCTAAAATTAAAATGGTGGTTTTTTATTATAATTCAAATTCAAATTTCATTTATTTCAATCCAATTAGATCATAAGTTCTATATAATTGTGTTGTACATTTAAAATTTAAACATAAATAAAAATTTAATCATTCTAAATATATCTGTACATAAATAATTAATTAAATAATATATACACAATTAAATTATTTTCATACAATTAAAATCAAATTAAAATAATAAAATAGAAATAAAAATGATTAATAATACGCCTGCCTCTGAGTAATTTGTTTGTTTGTCATTACATTAACCATATAACCTATGGCATTAAGTCCGCCTCTGTACGTATGTGTGCATGAAGTATTAAAATAAATAAATAAATAAATAACAATGGTTAATGTACTGACAATCAAACCTGATAGCAAATACGCTCAGGATTGTGTTGGTGTGTTCCGGAGCCTGCGCCTCAGAGATGTGCACCGCTTTCGCACCGCTTTCGCACCGCATAATAATTTTAGTGAACGTGCACGAGTGTGGGCAACTAAAACACAGCGGTAGAACATGAGTTTGTTCATGTTGTAGACAAAACTCCGTAGAAGCTTCCAATAATTTTATTGGGGCCTAACTAGGACATTGGACTAAAATAAGCTAGAACATCTATTCTAAACGTGACACTGGCTAAATGCACAAACCGTGCGAAGCCAATAGATAAAAAAAAGTATACTATTATGTTTTGATAAGGTCGAAGTAAGAGTTAAATTTGCCGACTTTTCTCATGTCTTTGCCTTAACATTTAGGTAAACCGAGAGATCAGTTGTTGGTGTAGCTATAATCTACGGTACCTTAATAATTAATTTAATTGAAAACTGTCACCCTCAAGTCTGACATAACACCTCACCACAAGAAATATTTGGTTATTCAACAAACTAAAATTCAGTTTAGCAAGCAAGGGTTGGATGTGGGAGGCCGGAACCAGATAACATGGCGTGAGCATTGGTTTGATACGGGTTGAAGACAAAATGAAATTCAATTAAACATAGGTGACAATTATTTTCTGTAAAATACTGATATTGATAAGCATCTTATTACCTTTTTCACGTTGTCGACCCTGACCATTTATTCAAATTAATTCTTACTTTAATTTCTGGTTTGATAGACTAGTTTCTATGGAGCTCTAACGCTGCTCAATTGCTCTAATGCTAATCAATTTGCCTCACGAAAGTTTTAATAAATGACAATGCCCAAAATACCTGCAAAAGCGAAGACAATAGTTGGCATATTTATGATAATTTTCTTATCATAAACTACACTCGCTTTTGTACCGTATTCGCATTTCGTATATACATTACAGCCAGACAGCTGAAAAGGAGCAGTTTTATTTATTTGGCATCTGCCTTTCAGCGCACTGAAGTTTAATTTTGAATATCTGATAAACAAAAGGCTTTGTGACTTGAGCTTTTTGAGAGCGCATATTTTAAATTATCAAAGTTGGCCCGTTGGCAAATATTCTGAGTGTCATTAAAAAACAAAACGCCGTACGGTGCGTAAACTTATTTTATTTTGCGCATAGGCGTGAATAATTGAAAATAATGAGTCTTTATGAGGGATTAGTGGCAAAATACAGCCTTGCTGAGGTCGGCCCTACCATTCATGGCATCCGAACCTCGGACTGATGATGAACAATCATATTTGCTATAATTAATCTGAGGTATTGCAAATTATTCACAACAATAACATTATAATTAGGAATAAAATATTCATTAAAAATTAAAAATCTTTTATTGAAACAAGCTTTTTTCGTATTCTTCTCAGCAAACCTTTTCATTTGATACCCATATCATGGCAGTGCACAAAAAATAACTAGTCCGCCATCTTGGGCCGTCCAACATATTGAATCAGAATTGAAATCATTCTAAATTCAATATTATGGACGGCCCATGCTAGCTTAGCTAGCCATGCATTGTCATCCAAACTAAACGTGAATGCAAAATTTTATCTTAATCGGTGGCAAATAACTGCTTTAAATTTCAGTTGCAAAATTTGACCCGAACATATTTACATACATACAATGCAAGTTAAATATAAGCTTGTAAAAAACCCACCCACTCACAACACAAACATGAAGTTTGACATATCGGAGACCTTACGTTACACCAGCGCCTCTAGCGGTGAATTCATGGCAGTAGCCCTCATTGGTGTCGGCTGTCATTTGAATATCTTTGACATTCGGTACATGGCTGAAGCGCCATACGAGTACTTTACAATATTCGTATTCAGTTGCTGATGAGATAAATTTTTGTTTAAAACGTTTCATTTTTCTTTTGTATCACAACTGCTCCGGTGTTGCTATATTCTAGTAAAATTTACGTTATTTTAACTGAAACAACAAAAACTATAAAATCAATTAATGTCATCAACAGCTGTTACACGCTGACGTGATAATATCAATTGTATTACAGCAATTTTCATTATTACATTGAAATGATTGTCATTCAACTAATTGTTTAAGTACATTAATTCGATTACAAATTAATACACGTCATGAAATTTATGACCTAGCCATTTTCATTACAGCCATTTTAGAAATGTAGAATTAGAACCAGTAATCCAAATTTTATGTGGGAAGTTTCTCAATATCTGTGTCAGTAGATAGGTAGCAAGGAGTCATTCTATTCGTGATTCGTGCAAAGTTAGTGGCAATAACTTCTTCACTAATACTCACAGCGGATTTTTGTGTGTGTGAATTAGCTGCAAGACCCTGCCCAGTATCTATTTTTGTGTCAATGTTGAAGGTGAAGATAGCATTGTATCACTGTCTCTTTCACTCGCTTACGTTTGTCGCGTCGTCCTCTCTCGCTTACTCTATGCAGTATACTCGATGACAAACTGTTTCTTGCTCAATGTTTGGCAGAGCCAACTTCAGAGACACAAATATACGCTGTTACTACTCTTTTTTTTTTTTTAATAAAACTTCAAAAATAATATAAAAATAAAGCTGTTACTACTATACTGAGCTTGTTATTAATTTAAATTAATCGAGGGTTATTCTGTTGTCATGGCGATTTAGTCGATTGGAGAGGAGAAAAGCAACCTTCAAAAGGCGCCTTGACTTTTGAGAAAAATACCAGGGAGTGTGGGCTTTTTGCCTCTGTAAAAATACCTCGGTAATCACCATCAGCACGTAGCACATTCTACCTGCCTATCCCTTTGGAGATTAGAAGTGTGTTGCTATATTATTTATGTAGGTACATGTTATATAAATAACTACTTCGTTACGATAAGTAGTTATGCAATAACGTTTATGGTTAGTTGTTTTATTCAAAGCTTCTATAGCTCTGCAATCTTGCATGCACCTGCCAGTACCCCTGTTGTTTTTACCCGACTGCCGAAGGAGGGTAATGTGTTTACTAGTCTATGTATGTATGTATGTTTGTGCCTATGTGGCGTTCTGGAGACCAAACGCGTTGGCCGATTTTGATGATTCTTACGTCAAACGATTCGTCTTAACATAGAAAAATGGCGGCTTTTGCGCGCCATATTGTCGTGTATATCGAGTATATAAAAATAAGGGTTTTGAGAGGTGATTTCAAAAATACATAACACTATGTTTAAATGTGACTAATTCCAAAAAAAAAAATGTGTTAACTAATCAGTTATAAATAAAAAATGTTAATAAAAGAAATAAAAAACCCAACTTAAGCATTTGGGTTTTTACTTTTTTTAATTTTTAATATAATTATGCTGTGTAGTCAAAGGATACATCTGGTTTTGGTCAGCCAGCTCGCGAATATGTATCCTCCGACTGCACAGCATGATTTTCTTCTTGTTTACGTCTTTTTAGTTCGTTTCTTAAGCAGTTGGGTTTTTTGATTTTGAATTATCTTTTTTTGACAGTGTATTGAAAACCTTTGTTAACATTTTGAGGTACTTACTACATTGAGAATTTCGAATCTAAACAGTGAAACTGTTTGTTTGTAAGAGGTACCTTTGGAAAAACTGATGCGATAAAAATAATGTATTTGCCATAACATGTGTTTACATACCAAAGGCATGCATGATGTTCACTAAATTTTTAGCACGCATATGTTTTTCCCAGCGAGGCGTACGAATATAAATGATTACGATGAAATAAAGAAAAAGTATTTATTTGTCACAAAATTAAAAAACCTAGGCATACTCATATTTTTTTCTTAAATTAAACAATTGAATTGTTTCATTGATATAAAGCTACACTGCGGCGATTGCCATATTCTACTTTTTTGTATCGGCAAAACGCATGGATCCTGCAGGACGGGAGTGAAGTTGCGGGAACAACCCAGTTTCTAAACTGCCCTCCTAACGTCAATTCCCCAATGGTCGGAGCCGTGGCCGCAACAAAGTTTCCACACTTTCTCCGAGATTAATTTCGAAATGATACATTAGCTTCTGCCACCAGCTTCGCCCGCTTGTAAAGTGTTTTCTTATCCCAAGAGAACATTACGCCGGGATGAAAACTAGCCTATTTGCTATTTCAGACTATAATCTATCTCTGTGCCAAATTTCATCTAGATCCGTTCAGCCGTTCTGGCGTAATTGAGTAACAAACATACATCCACAGTTCCACACACACATCCATCTAAACTTTCACATTTATAATATAAGTTAGTTTTTTTAAAGTTAATGGCTTCTCTCATTAGTTTAGCCCTAACTAGAAGGGAAGAAACTCTTTGGACCATGAAGTCGATTCTTATTCGAGGAATGGGAAATTTGCTTTGGTAACTTGGGTAAATCAGGTTTTTCTTTTCTTTTTCTTTTTACTGGTATTCTCGTATTTAGGTAACATATAACTTTTCATTTAAAGCTGGTAAAGTTATTCACGTTATTTTGTCCGACATTTAATAACCTTTTACGAACCAAGACCTAAAATAAACAAACTCAGGGAGTAAGTTATTCTTGTACAAGTTTCCTGTGACCTAAGAATAGCCGACTACTTGGTACATGTTTTTAAAAAGGCACACGTTTTAATATTATGCCGGCACAAAGAGGATGTTAACTTATAATTAGAAATTAAATATAACGAACGTGTGGGGCGCCGATAAACATCACGATTTATTTTTATGAACACCACACTGAAAAAAAAGGTTTGTTGGATTTACCAAATTAGCAAAGGTTGGCTGAATTACAAGGAAACTACGATAAATATAACAAAACCTCGCTATTGAATTTACAAAACTAAAAAGGTTGAAGTTGGTACCAGAGTTATGATGTAAATCAACAAAGAATATTGTACATTTTACCAAACAAATCTCAACAATTTAGTCTGGTTGATTTTATTTAAAAAATATGATAAATATAACAAGACCTCGCGGTGGAACTTACAAAACTACATAGGTTGCGATCAAAATATAGTCCCTACCAGAGTTTACGGTGTATATTAACAAAGAGTATTGTACATTTTACCAAACAAATGTCAACAATTTAGTCTGGTTGATTTTATCATAAAAATATGATAAATATAACAAGACCTCGCGGTTGAACTTACAAAACTACATAGGTTGCGATCAAAATATAGTCCCTACCAGAGTTTACGGTGTAAATTACCAAAGAGTATTGTACATTTTACCAAATAAATGTCAACAATTTAGTCTGGTTGATTTTATCATAAAAATATGATAAATATAACAAGACCTCGCGGTGGAACTTACAAAACTACATAGGTTGCTATCAAAATATAGTCCCTACCAGAGTTTACGGTGTATATTAACAAAGAATATTGTACATTTTACCAAACAAATCTCAACAAATTAGTCTAATTGATTTTATCATAAAAATATGATAAATATAACAAGACCTCGCGGTGGAACTTACAAAACTACATAGGTTGCGATCAAAATATAGTCCCTACCAGATTTTACGGTGTATATTAACAAAGAGTATTGTACATTTTACCAAACAAATGTCAACAATTTAGTCTGGTTGATTTTATCATAAAAATATGATAAATATAACAAGACTTCGCGGTTGAACTTACAAAACTACATAGGTTGCGATCAAAATATAGTCCCTACCAGAGTTTACGGTGTATATTAACAAAGAGTATTGTACATTTTACCAAACAAATGTCAACAATTTAGTCTGGTTGATTTTATCATAAAAATATGATAAATATAACAAGACTTCGCGGTTGAACTTACAAAACTACATAGGTTGCGATCAAAATATAGTCCCTACCAGAGTTTACGGTGTAAATTACCAAAGAGTATTGTACATTTTACCAAACAAATGTCAACAATTTAGTCTGGTTGATTTTATCATTATAATATGATAAATATAACAAGACTTCGCGGGTGAACTTACAAAACTACATAGGTTGCGATCAAAATGTAGTCCCTACCAGAGTTTACGGTGTAAATTAACAAAGAATATTGTACGTTTTATTAAACAAAGGACGATGACCAAATTAGTATGAAGTATGAACGCGTGCCCTGTCAAAAATTGCCGACTACAAAGTTAATTTATAGATTGAGCTTTATTTTCTTTTATTTCATTGAAAGCTGTATGTCTTTATAGTGTGTAATGTGTTTAATTAAAAAAGACCCCATTTACATTAATAAGATCTCACACGTTACAGTGTTTTTGCCGCTACTTTTTTTGTAGGCGTCTTTATGAATAATTGGTTCCATTAGAATAGTTTTCTTAGAAAACATTTTCGATAAACGAAAGGCGATTTGATGCCTCTAAGCAGTGAAATGCAAATAGTAGAAGGAAGGATGCCTCAGACATAGCAGTAGTAGATTTTTCTTTCGAGGCAGTACTGGTTGGATCGATAATGTGCCCAAACAATTTGCGAATTATTTCTAGACAAAGGGTTGAGAGCCACCTGAATAACCCATAGACTTTAATGTTGTAGGTAGACTGCGGTTAGCCGTTTTTGTTCACAGAATAGACGTTTACATAGTCAACAAAATACAAACCTAGTTCTTTCATATTTTCATGTAAAGAGATTTACCTAACTTATTAGTCCCCCAAAAATATGTTTGAATAATTTTCACTATTAATTGCAAACCGGAAACGTGTTAATTATGTTTTATCAGTGAATAATAAACCCCAGCTTTAATTAGTTTTACATGTATCCCAAAAATCAAAATGGCAATAATTAAGGATGCCTACATTTTTAATTTACTGTAATCGTTAATTTTTGCCCTGACATATATTATATACTAACTTTTGCCAGCGGCTTCGCCCGCCCTCCTTTATTATACGTATAAACCTTCCTCTTGAATCACCCTATCTATTAAAAAAAACCACATCATAATCAGTTGCGGAGTTTTAAAGATATCAGCATAAATAGGGACGGACAGAGGGAAGCGACTTTGTTTTATACTATGTACTGATAGTGATATATCAGGGCAAAAATGGTAATCGTCCTTTCAAAAATTTGGTTTGGTTGATTACGAGTATATCATAAAAATATGATAAATATAACAAGAACTCGCAAACTTCGTTGCAATTACAAAACAAAAAAGGTTGAGGTGATAATATAGTCCCTACCAGAGTTCATGGTGTAAATTAACAAAGAATATTGTACATTTTACCAAACAAATCTCAACAATTTGGTTTGGCTGATTTTATCATAAACATAATATGATAAATGTAACAAGACCTCGCAGTTGAACCTACAAAACTAAAAAGGTTGAGGTCAAAATATAGTCCCTACAAGAGTTCATGGTGTAAATTAACAAAGAACATTGTACATAATGTAGAACAAGTCACAACCATTCGGTTGATTGTATCATTGTTACTATGTTAGTTTCAAAGCAATTTATAGTTACCTATATTTACCGGGACAGTTGGTAATGAATGAGTAGCAGACTCATTTGATAAAAAATATTCGGTTAAGTGCGAGTCAAACTCGCGCACCGAGGGTTCCGTACCAACAATTTATAATTTTTACATGTTTATTTAAAAATAAGTAAGTATTACGCTTGACTAGTTTTTATTATTTGTTGAATTATGCCCTATAATCTACTCTAGAGGAAGACCCCCCCTTATTTTTTTAATTATTTATATTTTTAGAGTTCCGTACCTCAAAAGGAAAGAACGGAACCCTTATAGGATCACTCGTGTGTCTGCCTGTCCATCCATCTGTCACAGCCAATTTCCTCCGAAACCACTGAACCAATTGGGATGAAATTTGGTAAGTACACATAATTATGTAAGTCGGGGACCCAAAGACGTGTTACGTAAATGAATGAATTCTAATTATAGGGTCATACGGACGGAACCCTCTCCATGCGAGTTTAAATCGCACTTGTCCGGTTTTTTATTATTTAACGATTTGTCCGCCATAACGGTTCTTAGTACTTATGTGAAAATTTCAACTAGCTAAGAATGGTCTCACTGTAAAATTGTATACTTGAAAATAATTAATTGTTTATGATTATGGTTCCGATTGACACCTGTTGCGGTGGCGGTTTGGTGTCTGGGTGTTGTAAGTACCCACGCCCCCTGGGAAAGTATCCCACCTATGTTTGACGTGCGTTTCCTGAGCCTTGCGACTCCGCTGGTGGCACACGTCACCACGCACCCCTGAATGCGTAGGGTTGTACTAGGACTACCCAAGGACCCACGTTTATGACAGATAAAGAAATAAAAGGCGGATTTTCTTGAAAATCGTTCCGCAGATTTCGGCTGTTCTTCTAATTGTTGCCTCTTCGGTGGATGAGCTGCGACTGACCTGACTTCACTGGGCCGGTAGCCCGTCTTATAAATGGCGCGTTTTGAGACCATTTTTACTTTAATTTTCACTTAGCCGAAATCTTTGGAGCTGTGTAATTTATTCAAATTTCAACAAAACTACTACATATTTAGGCTTAAAAGATAGGTTTTGACCACGTACTACTTTTAAAACAATAATATTAACACATTTTACAATAGCAAAAAAGTTTCTAGAACAAAAACATAAAAATATTTGGTTTGTTTACATTTTGATTTCAAAGAAATGCGAATATCTTGCAAACGCATAGACCGATTCTCATGAAACAAGCAGATTAATTAGTTTTAGAGCAAGACCTTTCATTTGACACCCACCTTACACAAATATCTTCATAAACAAAAAATCATGTTTTCAAATTCCTCGCGTAATTATCCGCGTGTATGATATCTCTTATCACTTCGTCAAAAAACTATGTTTTACAACTTTTAACGTTCAGATTAGGAGTACGTGCTCTTGCACATGCTAATTAGACATAAAACAAAACAATTAATACTCTCTAATTAGTATCTAACAAGAATTAATCATTCATTACTGAGTACTTGTCATTTGCTTACAACTTGTTTCGATATTCTTGCTTGTTGATTGAAATCTTATTAGATCTACTTAACTAACACTTTATATACAGTTCTTATATACTTTACTTATGTACTTAAGGTTTTTTGCACAAGTAGGTAATACCTAAATTTCGTCATTTTACCTACTTTAGCTTACAAATGGTGTCTCGTCGCCGACAACACCCTTCAAGGACGGAACCCTAAAAATCTACTGCTGATGCAAAGTGGCGCTGCAATCGCTATCATCAGACTTATGGTTTAAACGACTGACTAGTATTGTACATTTGATTAACCCCACTCCACCTCCACCAGTCCCCCTCAACATAATCCAAAATAACCTCCAGCATAGCCAGACTGCCACGGCTAGCTTACGCAGGGCACTGGAGGTTAAACACCGAACAATCGCACTGATCCAAGAGCCGTGGATCAGGAACAACAGAATATGTGGCCTCGGTAACATCGGAGGTAAGACAATTCTCGACACACACGGCTCAGATAAGCCAAGAACCTGCATCTACATACCCAAAGAAATTCCCTTTACGACACTGACTCAATTCTGTTCCAGAGACCTGACATCTGTCAGGCTCCATACCGAAGGTAGCGCTCCAGACGTCGTACTGGCCTCGGCGTATATGCCAGGCGAGGACACAGATTGCCCGCCAAAGGAGCTAGCTGACCTGGTGCAGCACTGTGAGCGCGCCGGTTTGGACCTGATCATCGGCACAGATTCTAACGCCCACCACCCGCTCTGGGGCAGTGTCACACCGAACTCCAGAGGAGAGGTACTATCCACCTTTTTATTCACTACTAATCTTAACATTGTTAACCGCGGCACAGAACCCACCTGGGTCACGGCCCGGGGACAAACGATCATAGATTTAACACTAGCCACAGAAAACGCGACAAATCTTATTACAAACTGGCACGTATCGGACGAGCCTTCTTGCTCAGACCACAGAAGGATCCGCTTTACACTAACTACAAACACTAAAACACCCGCACCAAGGCGAAACCCGAGGCGTACTAACATCCCCGGGTTTAAAAGCCTTTTGGCCTCACTATTAGCTGGACATCTAGCACTGGCAACCGTAAGAGACCAAGCACATTTAGAACACACCGTAGCAGAATTATCCAAATACATAACAGAAGCTTACCACGCATGCTGTAAATCAAGAGCGCCACAAAGCAGGAACGAAAGGAACCCCTGGTGGAACGCTGAACTTGGTAAGCTCAGAGATACGCTGCGTAAGCAATTTAACAGAGCAAAAAACACGAGACTCCCGGAAGACTGGGAGATATACAAAGAGACCCAATATGCATTCAAAAAACAGACAAGAACTGCCAGGAGGAAGGCATGGCGGCAATTCTGTGAATCCATTGAAACAAATAATGAGGCCGCAAGGGTACGGAAGATCCTATCAACTGATCAGGATCGATCCCTTGGCGCGCTGAAAAAACCCGACAACTCATACACACAAACCGACTATGAAACCAGCAAGGTCCTCCTCGAAACACACTTCCCGGACTGTCAAGTCCTGGAGGAAAAGACGTGGGAGGCCGAACCCGAATGGACCCCAACGGAACAAGACTGGTCAAGAGCCCACAGTATAGTAACAATAGACCGAATAAAATGGGCTATCAATACCTTTCAGCCATACAAGTCGGCGGGGCTGGATGGCATTTTCCCAGCCCTGCTACAGTGGGGGGTAGATTATCTAACGCCATGGTTGTTGGAGATCTATCGAGCCTGCATAGCACTTAGATACATACCTCTCGGATGGCGCGAGGTGAAAGTCATCTTCATACCCAAACCTGGAAAATCTGATTACACACAACCCAAGGCATATAGACCTATAAGCCTCACATCCTTTTTATTGAAAACCCTCGAAAGACTCTGTGACAGGCACATCCGTGATGGGCCTCTTCGGGAAAAACCACTACACAAACAACAGCATGCGTACTCCACAGGCAAATCGACAGAATCCGCGTTGCACAGCGTGGTTTCTAAAATTGAATGCGCAGTGGACCACAAATGCTCAGCACTGGCTGCCTTCATTGACATCGAGGGCGCTTTCGATAAAACTATGTTCAACAGTATAAACACGGCCCTCGACAGACACGGCATAGACCCGACCCTGGGGGGCTGGATCACCAACATGCTCAAACTAAGAGCTGTTCAAGTCACGGTTAACGACACTACAAGAGCCATTGTCGCGAAGGGCTGTCCGCAGGGAGGCGTCCTTTCGCCACTTCTGTGGAACCTGGTAGCTGACAGCCTCATCAAAACACTCAACGACAAAGGTTATTTCACCGTTGGCTACGCGGATGACATAACAATAATAATAAATGGAACCCACGAAAACACTCTATGCAATCTCATGCGTCAAGCCCTGAAAATAGTAGAGGAATGGTGCAACGAGCACCAACTCTCAGTGAACCCCACAAAAACTGAACTAATTCTATTCACAAAAAAGAGAAAACCGATGACACTGCAACTACCGCGTTTCTTCGGAACAACCCTAAGCCTTTCAACCGAAACCAAGTACCTGGGCATTTACTTGGACAAACAATTGAATTGGGCAAAACACATGAACCATATCACAACAAAAGCCAGCATATCCCTGTGGCAGTGCAAGCGACTACTAGGCAGGAACTGGGGGATTAGCCCCATGGTCACTCACTGGCTATACACCACAGTCATCCGACCAATCATCACATATGGCTCACTGGTCTGGTGGCCCAGGACAGACCTCAGCACAGCCCAAAGAGATCTCGAGAAACTGCAGCGGTACGCCTGCGTTGCAGTTACCAGTAGTATGAGAACCACACCCACTGCCGCCCTACAGGCAATGCTGGGGCTGCCACCTCTACACCTAATAGTGCGGGAGGAGGCAGCCCTAGCCACCTTTAGACTCCACCTATCAGGTTCCCTAAATAAAGACTCCAGAATTAAGCACACACGCATAAGGGAAGATGCGATCAAGCGTAAACCGATGTTAGCATCACCATGCGACAAAGCCCCAAAAACATACCACTTCCTTAGGCACTATAACATAATACTCACAGAGGAAAGATGTGACTACTCAGGCCCGAAAGAGATGAGAATATACACTGACGGATCGAAAACGGACTCGGGTACCGGAGTCGGAGTCTTCTCACACGATTTCAACATAAATATATCCAGACCGCTAGGAGGTTTCAACACCGTCTATCAGGCGGAGTGTGTGGCCATCATACAAGCGGTCCAAGCCCTAGAAGTCAGGAGGGTTACGGACAGCCACATACGGATACTCTCCGACAGCGCATCAGTCCTACAATCCTTACGGAAAAAATACATTACATCAAAACTAGTACTAGAATGTCACAACGCACTAGAACAAACAACTGTATCCAGCCGTAACACGGTGACACTACAATGGATAAAGGGACATAGCGGATCGCTGGGCAACGACGCGGCTGACGAGCTTGCGAGACGCGGATCCAGCTCGGAGGTCTATGGACCTGAGCCTATTGTACCCATCCCCTTCAACCAAATACGCAGGTGGCTACAGGAATTCACCCAGACACAGGCAGAGAGCTGGTGGGCCTCGGTACCGGGCTGTAGGCAATCCAAAGAAGCTCTGCCATCCTTGGACAGTAAGCTTACCAGACGTCTTTTACGCCTGGACAGGAATGGCCTGCGCCTGGTAACGGGGACCATCACGGGACACTGCTCACTCAACAAACACTTCCACACAATAGGCATAACGGACAGTCCTCTGTGCAGGGCATGCATGGAGGCCGAAGAAACCGTCGCGCACGTTCTCTTTGAATGCACAGGTATCACACAAATAAGAACACGAACCCTCGGGTCACCCAGATCGTACACGGATGTTTTGATGAAACCAGCAGCCTAATTGCGTAACTGAATTCGTTATTGGGAAAGAATCGATTCTTTCCCAAAAACGACTTTAGTATTGCATAATACACTCTGAAACGGGAAGGTTTTGCTCCTTTCATTTACCAATATTTTGACGTAGAATTGATTGTAAAAATGAACGAAAGCGTCAGAATCGAGCTTAAACTTCAATAATGAATGGGATTAACGCTTGTCAATGTCATTGTCAAATATACTTGACATTGACATTAATATGTCCGATAATTTTTGGCGCCGATTTGTCGTTGCACATTATTGTGATTTATTCGTATTAGTTTCAAAATTAATACGTAAAAGTGTAAGTCAACATCTTCTTGAATGATTGTGAAAGTGATTTGGTGTGAAACCCCAGTTATTAATCAATATTTGTGATATTTTAGATACCGCCGAAATACTCGGGCGCTCCAAGTAAGTAACGTGAAGTTTACCTCAAACTTAGCTATCTTCTAATTATATTTTATTGATTTTTCAGCATCCACAATGTCACGAGGTTATTTGTTGCATCTCGGGGAAGAGGAGCGCCTTAAAGCAATGTTTAAAATAAATCGTAGTCTTTTGAGAAGTGCCAGCAACCCCCTCGATTTGCCACACAATTACTTCGTGGCTAACTTTAGGCTCACCAAACCTCAATTCTTGATGCTTTGTGAGGAACTGTTTCCACTTCTACAAAGGCGTCGTAATTCCGCTGTTTTCCCTCAGCTTAAGGTAACTTTTGAACCTTTCTAAGTACTTATTGTTAAGTTTAAAGTAACCTTTACACACTTGCTAGACGTAGGTTGGCAAAGTTAAATTATTTATTTCTTTAGTCAAGCTGCCAGTCAATTAGTCACAAAGTTGGAGCTAGTATTTCAAAACATAGGTAACTTATGTGGGGCAGAAACTTCATGGCCAGTAAAACCCAGTTACTTATCAAAAAATCTAAGCACAATATGGTGCTTGGATATAAGTGTGGAACAAGGCCTTCAAAATAATTGCTTCAAGAAATAATATTTTATTGCAGGTTTTAGCAGCAGTTAGTTTTTATGCTAATGGGGCATATCAAAAAATTATTGGTGCGTATTACCGTCTGGGGCTATCACAAACAACAGTACATGATTGTCTGTGCGAGGTGCTACTTGAATTCTTTTGTATTTAAACAGTGGTGTAAGTTTCTGACAAATATTCTTTTTATTTTAGGTTACTGAGGCTCACAACAGCATTGAGATTCTTCGAAGATATATTAAATTTCCTATGACACAGGAAGAGAGCGGTGCTGTAAAAAGGAAGTGTGTATGAAATTAGATAACAATGAAAATCTATGACTATTATTTACCATTGTTTTAAACAAAAAATAATGAGAATCAGCATTTATGTAACACATTTATTACCTACAGAGTGTTTGATTTTATTATGTATTAAATAAATACATAATAATCCTAATTATTTGGTTTCAGATTTATGGATATGTTTCAATTTCCCGGTGTTGGGTTGCATCGATGGAACCCATGTTGCTGTGATCCGACCTCATGAAAATGAGGAAGCTTATTTCAACAGAAAGCTTTATCACAGTCTTAATGTATTAATTGTAAGTATTATTCTTGTTGCTGCAATTTTTTTGTTTTAATAAAGTTGCGACTAAGTTTTTGTATTTAATTATATCCGTCTGATAATTTGAACTAACTCCATTAACAAAGACTTGAAGATTAAAAGTTTAACGAGTGTTAGAAGGATATGATTAAAAAAATTAACTGCACAACTAGAACATATGTATAGTATATAAGGCAGGATATTTGATGAGATTTAAATGTTTCCTAAACTTTTAGATTTGTGATGCCAACCTACACATTCAATATAATGATGGGTCATTCGGGGGCGTCTCCCATATTTGGAAGTATCCTTTCCAAAATATCATGCAGCACTTACATGATGAAGGCGAAGTATAGGCTACTAGGTAACCAAAATATTCATTATAAAATGTATTATGTTCTTGTTAAAAATAAAAGATAAAATTAAACAAGATTGCCTATACGAACTTATTTTTTCAGGAGACGCCGGATACGCGTAAAGATAGATCTTAAGACACCGATGCTTCGTTCTGCCCCAAAGTCACCAGAGGAAAATCCATGTTCACACTCGCAATGTGGTCGAGCGCTGCATTGGGGTTTTGAAGAGTCGCTGGCGATGCTTACTAGCTCACAGGGTATTACATTATTCTGAAGAAATGCGTGTTTGAATGATAGACGAGGAATGATGTCATAAGGCATGTTGTGGTTTAAAGAAGATATAGTGAGAGACATTGAAGAATATGCTTAGATGGTGAACACCCATGCTGGTAAGAGGAAGAATGAAAGGAGATTAATAATAGGTATCTACTAGGCAGATTTGAGTACTCATAACTGGCGTGCGTGTATGACTGGATGTATGAACGTAAATTAAGCATGTAATCTGTGTGTACTTACAATATTTTTTAAGTAAACAGGATCTCAGTTAAATAGATTGTGCAATGGGCTCACCGGGGAAACCTTGTTAAAAAAACGCGCCAAGTACACTATCTCACAGGAGACTTGGGGACGTGTGCATATCATGAACTACAAAACTTTTTCAAATTCTTGAATTTAATCAGTTGCAAATAAATACAATATGACAATTTTTTGTTGTATTATTTTCTGTTCCTACCCATTCTATACATACACTTAGCTAGCTGCTGACAGCTTATAGGTACACTAACGACGTTAAAGTATATTCACATCAAATATGAAATAATTAACCTAAGAAATAAGTGATAACATAGAAAATAACAAGGACAATAGATTGTGGGCAGATTTTTCAATCGTCAGATGACTCAGGGGAATTAAAATGACAATTTGACAGCACAGCTTTTGCATGGAAAAAGTTATACTGCTGATATTTATTATCATTGAAAATTACATTGGTATGAAATTTCTGACGTTTATAAATAGTTATCCAATATCAAATAAAACCAATATATTCAGAAAATACAATATTTATTTAAATAGTCACGATGTCATACATGAAATAATTAATCTATTATAGACAAAACAAAGTCACCTACTAGCAACTAATTTAACCAACGTCATACATGGTAAAGTATAATTGTCATAATCAAATACAAAACATGTTAAAATCCAATAAGTTAAATATGTCCAAAATCAACAGGTTTGATTCCTAAATAGAAATAAGATTTTTCAAAAATTTAATAATGCAGTTATAGTTTTCATAAAAATCGGGCCTGAGACTCGACTCTCCCTGTGCCTCTGTTGAGGACTAGTGATAAACATTCAAGTATTTTATTAGTCCTCGAGAGACATTGTAGGGCCTTGACAGAATTCAGCAGATGGCTGGGGTCAGGCAGAACATGCAAAAATGTTTACACATATATTATACACTACAATAATATAGGGGAAAGATTTGATTGTTTGTAATGGATGAACTCAAAATCTACGTAACTGATGAGTCAAAGGGTCTTTAAATCAAGAGTGAATAGGTTACTTCTAGCAAGCGTGCTTCACTATCAACCACATCATCACTTAACATCAGGCGAGATAGTGGCCAAAAGCATGCTCCTCCGTCCTCAGAACATTCTGCAGAGGCCCTGCAGGGCTTCTGCAGTCATCTGCTTGCGTCTTTCCTCCATTTGAGTGACCCACTGGGGTGCAGGGCCATCCGATTGTCTGAAAACATAATTTAATTTTGATTCTATCTAATATTTTAGATTCTAATAATTATGTATCAATAGATTCTAAAGTTTTAGTCATATTTTAGTTTTACAAAACAAATAGGTAATACATACATGGTCTCCTCGCCCTCGGCACGGACGCACATGCACCAAGAGTTCCTTAAAAAATAAAATAAAACAAATGTTTAATCCTCCAATAAGAATAAAGTCAAATATTTAATTGCATAATAAAGGTTATTACAAATAATAGCTGATAGATACACTGTGTTTTAAGATTATATAATAAACTAATGCATATATTATTAGTATATATAATAAAAAACTGTAGAGTTTGATCTATTGGTATCACTGGTTGAGTCTTAAGGGAATAATTCCATGTCCATTTTAATTCTATTTATTATAATGTATAGACGTCTCTAAATGATATCCATCGATAGAATACAAAAAAAATATGTGTCATGCTATATATAATCATAGAATATACTTTATTGTACACCATAAAAGTTACACATCTATTTTATAAGAAAAACATAATTATACACGTACAAAGGCAGTCTTATTGTTGACAGCGATATCTACCAGATGACCGGTATCTACTTGCCCTGTATATATTTTGCCTTCTAATAACAGAAACAAATAAATTCATTGTTACTTTTGCAACATTCCAGTACTATTAAAGTTAAATTAAATATTTATGACATGACAAGCATTATTAAATTAATTAAGTCATCTATAATGATTTAACACAGGTTAGCTCCTCACTACGCTGCAGCGCGCCTCATTCACCTGCTTTATTTATGTGGTAGTATTATGGATATTTATATACCCAAAAATTTTTTGATGCATAAATTGAAATTCACCCCCCTGTACCATACCCACCACGCGGAGCCCCATGGTTATGGAGATATCCAGGGTTAAATTTTTCAGGTTAGAATAAAAATTTCCATCTTACTAAAATATAATTATTAGTGAGGTACAAAAATTGGAATTAGTCCATGAGCGAGCGAACCTCCCCCCCTTCCTACCCCACCCTCCCCGCGCCCAAAATCAACGGTCCATAAAGGAAATTTTAACCTAAGGGGGCCTTATTGGTTTCCAGATAATTGTCAGGATAAAAACTATCCTATGTCCTTCCCAGGGTTTCAAACTACATAATCTCCATGATAAATTGCATCAAAATCGATTCAATGGTTTAAGCGTCAAAAGAAAACAGACAGACAAACATAGTTACTTTCGCATTTATAATGTTAGTATGGATTCATAGTATTAGTAAGGTTTTTGGTGTTAGTAGGTCACCAGTGACCACCCACCACTAAGGTTTAAATGCGCAGTTTTTTGGATGAGCTTTAAATTTATAACAATGACATGACGGGCAGAATTTAAGGGAAATTTAGGTATAGCTTGACATGTCGTCGTCACTTCACAACTAGCACACTCACATACATTACAATTACAACAAATTTTATGTAATAATTACACTTACTTTTTGCCACTCCTTTCCTGTTTTAGAGCAGCAGAGCCCCTCGCTGTTGAGGCGGGCTGCGAGCTCATCCAATTTATCGAGGTTTGCCAGCTTTGCCCTGGGACCTTCGTTCGTCACCGATCCCCTGGCAAAATTGGCATCTTCCTCCATAAACGCCAGCAGGATCTCTCACTGGCGTTCTGATATTTTCGCATGAGCAGGCATGACTGAAAAAAAAATTCAACAGAACTTAAGTAAAAGCAACGAACGTAATACTCTCTTCTAGAGTAGGGTTACTGTTTTTACCTTACTTACAGTAAGAAATGAAATTGTTGGCTAGGTAATTAGGTACTTACTAAATTTCAGCTAAACAAAGTTTTTTCTTTACTGCCGTGCCGGTACATATAAAAAAGTCCTCTCCTCAGTCTCCTCTGTGGCCGGTACGTTTGTAACCATAGAGTATACTGAGTATTAGAGATGAAGCGTATATACTAGAACAGATCCAGAGATTAGGTATCTAGCGAGACTAGGCTGCACCTATTCTAACTTTTAAAACACTCGATCCACCTAGTCTCACTGTGCCTGCGCAGCACAGACCACAGACTTGACAGACTACTTAGAGAATAGAGATACTACGTATCTGCGCAGTGCACGGCACCCGCGGCCCGCGCGAACGCGAATCAAAGTACCGATGACGCGGCGTCATGTTTGCCAAAATCATACGTGTGTCAGTCACTTGAATTTGAACCCTAATTCAAAGTGCATAAAAGTAACGCGACGCGAACTAGTGTTTACATAAATAATTCGTGTGCCAGTCATTTTAATTTGAACCATATTTCAATGGCATAAAAGTCACGCGACGCGCACTGTGTTGTGCTAGAATATATTCTGTCCTTTTTTAACTACACTATTCCGCAATCCTTTCATCCTTGTCTGTCAATACTCGAGACTCGAGACTAGTCGGGACTAGGCAGACTTTATAGAATAGGTACTTTGACGATACTCGATGCGAATGAAGACTTTATGATGCAGTCTAGTATCAACTATCAAGTACGGACTCATGTGGATGTGATCTCTTTTGACGTATTGTTACCTACTAGTCGTCGCAAACACGTACTATCGGACTTATTTAGTGTGATCGGTTTTCGTAACGAAATTTTGATAAATCATTTAAGAACATACATCTATTTTTTATAACGACCTTAATTCATGTGTTTATTGTTTAAAAAATGGTAACCAAAGGAATTAGTGTATTAAAAAAACAATAACAAAACTAATTAAGTACTCTGAAAAATTTATAGAAATCGTTTAATTACGCCAACAATCTTTAACGTAGATAAATCTTTACGATGACAGTCAAATCTGTGTGAAGTATGAAGGGAAGATTACATTTCATTACTGCGTACGTACGTAGGTATCTACACGTATCGGTGGTACGCAAAGACTAAGCATCTATAAAGTATGCGTATTTCATGGACTAGGTGGGCTAGGTGGAACAGGTATTTGGATCGAGTATTTCTACGGATTTGGACTAGGTGCACTTAGTCCAAAATTCACCTAGTACGACCCATCTCTACTGAGTATAGTAATAGTTGTAAGGTTTAAAACTTCACACAGTGTTGCCGTGTGAAATAAAGAATATACACACAAATCACAACATAAACTAAAAAACTATAATTTGCTTTAATTTTAAAAGAATATCTAATTACTCATATTTAATATTAATATGCAATTAATTTAATTTTTTTTTCATCTTGCAGCGCAGAAACCTTGTGTATCATAGATTAAAAATCACTACCTAGAACGACTGAATAAATGCGTTTAATTACACCGTAGGCCACGGCGTATAGCGTATTGTACCGTTTATTTAATTGTTTTGTCAGTTTTATACATTTTTAGCATTAGAAGACCATTAGTTGTAAGTAAAACAAAATTAATTTATGTCCTAATTATTTGGAAATAAATCATTCGAGTTTGATGAAACATAACGCAGTAGATGAAGTTCAACTCAAAGGAGTCAGTTTGGTTTCGTTGCAAATTAGTTTCACAATACCGAAAAAGTTGAAAGAAAATATTCTGATTCTTTGAAAGAATCAACTCTTTTGCTTTGGGGAACGACTTACGCAATTAGGCTGCAGGAGCTCTAATTGACTTCTGGAGGGAGGTGGGCTGGATGGAATGACCACCCAACGGCCGCCATGGCTCACGTACAAAGGTCCATCCAGGACTAAGTGCGGAAACCAAAACCCCCCTAACTAGAACTAGAACTAGATTGTACATTTAACTAAAACAAATCACATCAATATAGGTAGTTTGGTTGATTTTATCATTGTTACTGTGTTTTGTGAATCATTTCGGTCCACTTTTGACCCCCCAATAACTTAAGATCTATTTGACCTTTATCCTTGCAATTTTGCAAGCCTGTAAGACGTCTTTACCTGTATTTTATATTTCTATGGGCCACCACACTCTCATTTCATTTGTTCATTAATATACGAAGTAGTTATGTAGGTACTGTAGGTAGGTACTTAAGTTGTACCAAAACAGACCGTTCGAATAGCACGTTTATTGTAAACTTTATAAGATTCAAAATCCATTAGAAGTTTATAAACATGCGACCGAGCGAAGAATTTCAACTGTACCTAACAATAATAAAGTTAGTAGTAGGTATTAGAAGTAGTAAAGTAAAGGCGCTATAAATTATCTATTCTGTGGTAAAGGCTGTCTGGAAGAGATCACTTTCTATCAGCTGGTTTTTTATACTTTCGAAGTGTAATTTGTAAGTCCAAATTGACACTACATACCTACCTACCTATTTATGATAAATATAAACCTTACTCTTGAATCACTTATCTATTATTAAAAAAAACCGGCCAAGTGCGAGCCGGACTCGCGCACGAAGGGTTCCGTACCATTATAGCAAAAAACGGCAAAAAAATCACGTTTGTTGTATGGGAGCCCCACTTAAATATTTATTTTATTCTGTTTTTAGTATTTGTTGTTATAGCGGCAACAGAAATACATCATCTGTGAAAATTGTGAGGTACACCTCATGAACGGTTATAGCTAGACAGTTCTAGACAGGCTGTAGCCTGGTGACAGATGGAAAGACAGACAGACAGACAGACGGATCGCGGATCTTAGTAATAGGGTCCCGTTTTTACCCATTGGGTACGGAACCCTAAAAACCACATCAAAATCCGTTGCGTTTTTTTAAAGATCTAAGCAGGTACCTATCTAATTACCTAAATAGACAGCGGGCAGCGATTTTGTTTTAATGAACTATGTAGTGATTAATGAATCGTTTTGTCTTTACTTGTCGGTGATTAAGTTTCTGTCAAAAAATATATTTTTGTGACAAGCTTTTATAGCCAACTGTAGGTACTTTTCTTTAAACATCCAGCAATTGCTCACCAAGAGATTCTGAAGAGCCCAAATTCGGTACGATTGTTTTATTTATTACAGAGTTCCTAAGGCCAACTTCCGGCTCCATCATCAGACCAGCCCCATGGTACCAACCATATTATTGTATTGCCAAATTTCAGCTCAATCGGTTGAGGATATCTACCTACTTCAAAATTGCGTTGCAAGATTCCACCCGAAGAAACATACATAAGTACATATATAGGTACATTGCAAATTAAATTAATAAAATGCTTGTACCTAATAACATTATATCTTGCTTTGGTTATTACTTCACCTTTCACGCCGCACAAAGTCATATTATTTTCTCCAACAACCATATTAATACGAAACATTAAACAGTATCTATAAGCCTCCTAGGTACTTGTCGCTATGGTTAAAAAATGTTAAAATTACTAAACAGTATCGTAGAATTTACAAAACCATACGCAATATAGGTAGTTCCATTTCCATCCTACCTACTCGTCCTGTACTTCTGTCACCTTTGTTTGCGACCTCTGCCGTAAGGTTGCCACCTTTTTCTTTGACGGATAAAATATTCTGATCTGGAAGTGAAGTTGTTAATTTCGAAAATTCTTGATTGGTGCGGTTGTAGTTTTTGTAGTTATTTATTTCCTCGCAAATATGATGAAAAATTCGTTAAACAATGTACTATATTTGTTTTATACAAATTTATGTTTTATTTTTCAGCTAATAACAATTTCGTATCTGCTTTAAATATATTTATGGCATCTAAACATGGTACGCGGAACGCAAAAATTTAAATAATTGCGTATAAGCTTAATAGAAGCTTTAGTTCTGTCGTCACGCCACTTCGTATTAAATACAGAAAACACCTTTTCTGTAAATTCTGAAGTGGCGGGAACGCACAGTAATCGTGACACCACTTTAAGTATGTTTGGAAAAGTATTTCCTCGGAAAAAAAAAACCGGCCAAGTGCGAGTCTGACTCGCGCACCTAGGGTTCCCCGTACAAACTTTCACTTATTCCATCTTAAATGTATGACGCCGCATAAAAACGAGGTGCTTAACGCAACTGAGTTCTCCAAATATGATGTTTAAAAAGGACTAAATTTATTATGATGTAATTACTAATGTATAGTTTTCAGATTTTTCTAAGTACTAAGTTCTAAGTACTTGTAGTATGTGACGATATTACTTGCCAAATTTCATATTTCTAGGTCAACGGGTCTATCATTTTGATTCCCTCGAGAATGTCGAAATGTATGTGTTTTGCGACATAAACGGCTTTTTTACATTAACGTAGAAGTATGATTTTTTTCACAGCTTCAAGGGACCGTAGACTTGAGTATAATTTGAACTCGATACTAGCGTTCTCGAGATAAAGGGTGCCGGTTTTTTCCGATTGAGGTACGGAACCCTAAAAATGGATTACCATTCCTTCACTGCACAAGAATCTTTAATAGTACTACATACTAGATTTTCTCCCTAATTTCATTTATAAAGATTATTTCATTGTTTAAGCTATCCAGCACTTTTGATCCAGGGGTATTCCGCTTCCCACAGCGGCTTATAGTTTTGCATTCGTTTTCTTTTCCTATTACCACTGCTACTACTGCTAGTGCTAGCATTATCGTCAAAAACGTCATCTCTAATGAAATTATTTTCACTTTATAATAAAGTACGGTTGGCAACCCTAGCCCTCGCGTCGCCGCCACCGCGGCTGCGCACTTGCTCAGACTAGAGCGCGCGTGCGCGTGGCGACTTGGCGAGCGTCTCAGCGTCTGCGTTGCGTTCATTTATTAATTTTAGGCCGCCGGGCTAGTGAGTAGTCGCTAAAGTCGCTTCCCTCGCAATGGAAGAAGAAGACTTGGGGGTCGCCGAATATTTAACAGAATGGGGACTATCTGAAGACACTATAACAAACTTTGAAGGTGAGTGCCTATTTTGATCGATATTATATACCTATATTGTTAATAATATATTGTATTGTTCATTAAACTAATTTTGGTTGTTCAATGTGTAATATTGATAGCTTATTGTGCAGTGAACTAACGATTGAGTGGATGGCTAATGCAGAATTCAACTTGAAACGGATAATAATAGCCCCTCATTGTCAAGGCCCGATAATCCACGTGCTTTTTTGTAAATAGCTAATCACTACAAAGAAAAAAAGTTATCGAGTACTATAATGTGACTAATTAATTCTACATTTATTTGTGTTCCGGTTTTGCCGCTAATGGGTCAGAGTATAGGAATTATTAGGCCTATACCATAGGCCCTAGATATTGAGCTAGAAATAGTGGTTAGGTACCTATCTAATTAATATTTTACTTTGATAGATTTACAAAACGAACTTTAGTAAATTTTACAGATTATTCAATTAAGTTTATCTCTTGTTTTTTTAGTAAATCAGATTTCATTCAAATTGCTTGACGATATACAAGAAACGGAACTGAAAGAATTAATTCCGAGTTTAAAGGAAAGAATATTATTCAAGCGAGGACTGAAAAATCTCCAAAACATTATTCAGGTAAGTGTTCATATTATTTTTTTCAAAACTTTTTGGTGTCACGGCTCCCTCACTGGCCCGCGCGTACCGTTTTCGGAACAACTCGTACCAGCAAATTCAAACCTTATTTTTACTTTACCTATGGCTCTAAGTCGTTAATATCGTCGATAATTGCTTGTTACAGGCGACAGAATCTGGTGAAACTCTAAGCATTGCTAGCGATTTTTCTGTGCCCAGTTCCACGGCCAGCACAAGCAGTGGAGAGTTGCCGACCACGAGGAGAGAGAAATCTTCTGTAAGTTTTGCCTTTATATTTTGAGTGAGCCAGTGACAAAATCGGGTATTTCAGGAATCAATCAAAGTATGAAAGCTAGATTAATGAAATTTAGTGCATTTCATTTCCCGACCACTACCTGTGAATTTGGGCTCTCATTTGTTAACTGGGAAGAAGCTATAAGGGTTGGTGTTAATGTATGGTATTTTCTCTTTGTTTAGAATGATGATTTAACGATTATTTTAAAAAGCAATAATACTGGAGAAATGTGTCTTGCTTCTTTAAAAAAAAATGGTAAATTAGACACTGCGGCACGCAACTACTTGGTTAAATCAGTAGTAGAATACCATGTGAAAAAATATGGCGAAATGAATAAACAACAATTTCAAGATATTTCCGCCCAAATTGTTTCGTTAGTCCCAACTGAAGTGAAGGTATTGAAATGCAAATTCAGTTTTTAAATTGTAATGAAATGAGATACCTATGTAGTTACGGTAGTTAGTTAATTATGATCACTTATTTACTCCCTGTAGTGTAAGGCATGTAGTGTAGTGCTTTTTTTCAAATTTTATGCACAGTAGTTTCGGAGATAGAGGGGGGGCGGTGGTAAAAAAACTGTCTAACTATCACGGTTCATGAGATACAGGATGGTAACAGACGGACGGACGGACTGCAGTCTTAGTAATAGGATCCCGTTTTATCCTTTGGGTACGGAACCCTAAAAACTTTCAAATCCATGTTGTTAAGTTGATATTTATGACAAATACACTTAATGGTTATTTTGATTTCCTTGATTTTCATGCTTAGTTCTTTATAATTTGTTTTGATTTCCATAGGAGACGTACTACATTCCGAGCCAAAAGTTTGGAAAAAATAAATATATTCCAGCAAGGGGAAAACTGCCTGATAAATATAACAATCACAAACGTTTGCTGCGGAAGAGTGGGGTAATAATAAATGAAAGGAGAGTCCACACAAGCACCAACGATGTTACGGCTGACACAGCTGCAGCAGTTGAAAATCAAAGTGGTATACATTTAATTTTCAATAGTTATATCTAATTAGGCTGAAGCTCGACTAAACTTGATCTATTGTTTACCAGTATCTAATGAAGAATTTGAAGAGTTAAAAGTTTGGCTGAAATACAACAAGGAGCCAGTGCCTGAAGTAATCGAAAATTGGAGGAAAACAACCACATTGCGCCTGAAGGAACTACAATCCGAAAAATATGCAAACTTACATGACATAGTAAACGATTGGCCCTCTTATAAATTGAGTTTCGGATATAAGTTGGTAAGTTGTGACCCTTTTTACATGCTTTTTATTAGCTTGACCCCATATATTTGTTTCAATCTTGTGAGAAATATTTAAAAATATATATATGTATATGTTACAGTCAAAACTCTTAATCGGTCAAAACTACTTTTGACTGGTTTCAGTCAAAACCCTTATTGCGTTAAAACGCGTTTATTCTAATGAAATAAATGTTAGCTATCGTACAAGGTTATATAAAGGGTCAAAAAAAAAACCTAACAACCTAATAAGTTTCCTTACGACCTTTAGGTTATTATAATTTAGTAGAGAAATAAAACAGAAACCACCTAATAATTTGTTATAATAGTTTTGACTGGTCAAAAGTAATTTTGACTGGTTAACAGTTTTGACTGTGACATATATATATATAATCGTTTTTTTTTTCAGATTGAACTGGATTTCGAGTCAAAGTTTAAAGGATCAGAGCTCCGACTGTTAAAAAAATGGCCCATATTTTTAGAGAAAGCGCTTAGTCTTTTGAAAACAATTAAAGTTGCTTCTATCTACATTAAATTGATTGAAGAAAACCCAAGTGAAGGTTGGTTATTATATACTTGTATCGATCAAAACTTTCACGAATTTCACACTAAAACTGAACTCGGAAGTTTCGGTTTGTGAAATTAGTGAGTTTTGATAATAAAACCATTTATATTTGTTATGTATATTTAAAGTGTGTTTTTATAATAGCAAAAATAGTTTCGGAGGTTTAGCAAAAAAATCTCTGATAAACAGCTATCTTCTTAGTAAAACTTAAACTAATTAAGTCAACGAATATGCATCATAACTTATTCCATTTTTATTTTTCAGATGTTAGAGACTTCTGTTATTGCGCGGCAATTGGATATAAAATAGTTCCAACTGTGAGAATACAGTGTCAAGATACAGCTGGCAAAAAAAAACCATAAAGCCAAGCACTCAAGAAGCTATAACAGTTTCATTCTTCATGCAAAGGTATGTATAATTTCACTTTTAAGACTATTGTGAGATGATGACTTTCCATACTAACAACTACAACCGCGTTAACCGATTTTGACACATTTTTGATTTACCATCAGTCGGACCACAATCTATGTTATATACATTATCTAGTATTAGATATTTATTAAATATCAATAAACAATAAAACACTAAAACAGGAATATAGTTAAATCTTATGATGATATTGAAAAAAAGCGGAACAACGAATTTCATGACCTTCCTTTTATTTAAGATGCTATGTTACGTGGAAAAAAATAAAGCTTCTGATTGAGCCTTTTGATCGGTTTTGCAGAATTACGGTTTGTTTTTACAATTTGGCGGGTTCGATTCCCGGTTTAGATAGGAGATTATTCAAAAATGTTTGAATGCTGTTCAAATTGTCTTTATAATCAAAACAATGTCTTCTTTCAGTAAAACTGTCTATTTAAAATACATAAGATACTTTCCCTCCATGTGGCATAGCCTTGGAACAGCCTGTATAAGTACACTTCTTGCTTGAGAGCTTCGCACAGACTAATCATAAGGGTGACATTACGTTCCGAACCCCTTTAAATAAATAAAAATGCAATACCTAAGCAATAAAAAATAAAAGACTAGGAATTATAAAAAATATGGTTAAAAGTAAACAATTCATTCTAATTTCCAGAACCAAAGCGAAGTCCCCACCCAGCTGGACTATCGGCGAAAAGCCCAAACTGCTAAGGGTCTATGGTGCCAACCCATCATTATTGCTGTCGGACCAACCATCGATGCCCTAAAGGATTTCTAGCCAAAACCTAGCAGCCTTGTGTCCTTTATAATAAGAAAGGTTTTGTATCATATACGGATATAATTTTAAGATGAGTGATCTAGTGATTATTTAATTGTATTTATGATTGCTAAAATAAATTTTATGATATGTACCAAAAATCTGTTTATTTTTCTTTAATACACCGTTATTATTAAGCCCATATTAAATAAGGTTACTGGTAATTCGACGTATTCTAGAAACTGCTGATTTACTTGCTGAAAAGGAATATGTTGAATAACCAATAATCCTGTATATTTTTGAAGTGTTTGTCAAACGGTCTTAAAACCTTTTTTTTTCAGACCCTGCATTTCTTGCAAGGTTTTTTCTTCTACTATATTTTTAGGGTGTGTGGTATCATTGAAAATTAGATACTTACTAGCTAATCTCCAATATTGCTGATATGGTACACACGTACTTTCGTGGCCACTGCTGGCCACGAAAGTAGTACGTTGTTTGAAAATCTTAACTGCAATATGATTTTGCTCTCATACCATGTCAGCAATATTGCAGATTAGCTACTAATTTTCAATGATACCACACCCTATTAATATTCTGGAAATCAATGTTTAGTAATATAAACCAAAAAGTCGTGTACATTTTACTAGTGTTAGTTTGATAAATTAACCAAACTAACACCAGTAAAATTTACACTATTTATTTGGTATGTTTTACTAAACTACGGTTAAAGATATTTATTTCTCAAAAGAATTAACAAATTCACTTATAGAGAAAACAATAGGATTACAATAATGTTATCTGCCAGTAAGCGTAGATAAACAAGCATGCATCTTAAAACTAACATTACAATAACACTTAGACATACATCATTTTAGCACAACAAGTACAAAATAAACAAACGAAGAAGGTAAGTTACACACAAACAGACAACAACAGTTTTGAGCAAAGAGGGTGATAGGTATATCTATTTGTACGTATGTGCATGATTTATTTTATTCATTTTACACCATGTTGTATATCATTTTGTGCACAATAAGGAATTATGAAGAATGAGGGTAGGGTGCAAATTAGTAGTCGTAGCGTGTTTACTAAGGTCTAGGACACAGTGCTGAATATGAGCGATTCATTGAAATGTTTTCAGTTAATATTTGTACATAATAAATATATATATATCTATCTATTCTTGTTTATGTAAACATAAGATATTATTTATTTATGATTAGTCGAAAGGTTGGAAAAGATCTTTTAATATATATTTTTTTTTTTTTTTTTTTTTTTTTTTTTTTTTTAGGTTTAAACTAAGACCGGTACGTACAATCAGACAAGCACTGATAAAATATTGGTAGATATTACCATTTAAAGTTTGGTAATAACTACAGCATAAATCTGTTAGATATTACCAAACAAATGTTAGGAAAAAATACGAAACAAACATGATAGACAATACTTAATTGTATCTGATAAAATCTACGATACACTTCTGGTAGATAATACAATATTATCTCTGATTAAAAGCACGATACACATCTGATAGATGATAATAAGCTAACCTTGATAAGAACTACATTACACATCTGGTAGATATTACCAAACAACCTTTGGTAGTAACTAAAATTAAATCTGGTACTTATTACCAAACTAACGCTGATAAAATACACCGAACGTCATTAGTAATTGCTGCAAAATTTTGTTTGTTAGAGTTTACCAGATAAAATAGATTATACTTACGAGTTAAGTTTAGTTTTCTCTATCAAACTGATTTAATTCATTCTACCATATAATTAGTGCTATCTACCAAATTTTTGTTGTAGATTTTACCAAATACCTTTGCATTTTCTATTAAACTACCTTCGGTCATTTGTACCAAAAAAGTAACAGTAGAACATACAAAATGTATTTGGTAAAAATAACAAGTATTTTGGGTAAAATATACAATATCTCTTTGGTAGATTGCAGCAAACTACATCGTACTTTTTACTAAAATACTTTGATGAAAACGTTACAAAAGTACTTTGGTAAAATATGTTACTAAAGTACTTTGGTGAAAAATGTTACTAAAGTACTTTGGTAAAAATAATACTAAAGTACTTTGGTGAGAAATGTTACTAAATTACTTTGGTAAAAAATGTTACTAAAGTACTTTGGTATAAAATGTTACTAAAGTACTTTGGTAAAAAATGTTACTAAAGTACTTTGGTGAAAAATGTTACTAAAGTATTTTGGTAAAACATTATACTAAAGTACTTTGGTGAGAAATGTTACTAAATTACTTTGGTAATGAACGTACAAAATATAGGTGTAATCTACCAAATAAATTTGGTACAACATCAACTTAATGTGTTTGGTAAAATCAACCAAAATTCGTGATAGGACCGAAATCAACCGCAAACTTTGGTTACATTTACGCAAAATCTGTTAAATCCAACCTAACATTTTTTTCAGTGCATAGAGCTTGGAGACGCCTCGGTGGTAGAGGCGGCATTGCTAGAGGCGGCATTGCTAGAGGCGGCATTGCTAGAGGCGGCATTGCTAGAGGCGGCATTCATTATAGGTAATACTTTCTAATAAAGACCAAGAGTGCCAGTTCACTCATAGAAACTGACTGCTGGTGACTTTAGAACCCATGAAAATAACTCTCGAAAATGGACTGCTAAATGAATGGTGTGTGAAAAGTCCATATTTTTATATTTTTTTTCCTATCTAGAATTGTTACACTGTTTAGCTTATCAACAAGCAATATGATACAAATTTAGTTCACAATATGATGCGATAGACACAGCATGCGAATTTGCATTTGCATTGCATATAGATCGCATGTGCGAAAATAAATACTGCTGGTCCCAAAATCAGTTCTTGGCATAATTACCGTAAAGTTTTAGATTGCAAAAAAAGAACTAAATAACATAATTCTACACACGGACTCGAAAATTAATAGTAATGACATCTTCAATAGTCGCTGCCGGGCAGCGCAGTGATTCCGTGTTCTGTTCTAATATGTTTTGTTACTTATGGTTTTTTATGCTACTGGCTTTGAAGTACTTCAGTCAGTCCTAAATAGTCATTAATTTTTGAAACAGTATGTTTAATCTTCATTATCAACGAAGCTGAGAAGTTCAGGATGGTTTGTGTCAAACTTTGTTGTTTTATGAGGTTTTATGAACACAGAACAAGCTTATCAAATTGCACTATCTTTGCTTGTCACCTGTGCTCGAAACTTGTTAAGCAGACAATTAATTAATATTAATAGGGACTATTAATAGGGCTGGCATAGACTTGAAACTCTGTGAAAAACTCTTTAAAACTAACGACAGTAAAAAGTATGTATACAACGGAAAGAGTTTTATAGTTTCTCTGGAAAATATATAAAAATAACCCTCTAAACTAAAGTTTACACCCAAAATCTACGTTGACGAAGTTGCGGGCGAAAAAACCGTCGCCCGCAACATCGTCAACATATTCAAGAAATAAAAGTTCTGTTGCGATTATACATGCTTAGTTGAAAGAAGAACAAAACAAATTAGTTAACGTGTATCAATTAATTCCAATTTTAGTCAGTTAACAAACGAAGCTAATTATTTCGTTCAACGAAAAGTTAATTAGAACCATTTTACGGTATTTTCTGACTCTATTTTACAGGGACTTTGTAGGCATATTTCGAGACGGAACGTTTTTATGACGAAAAGAAACTGTCAAGTCTTTCGTTCTAGCATAGAAAAACACTATGCAAAAAAAAGACAAAGGCTACCATCTTGAATGTCAGAGTGATAACTTTTCAGTCAGTTTGATAGTCTTTCGGATACCAGCTGTACCTTATTAAAGTTTTTCACTGTTTTAACACGTTTGTTTATTTTTTAACAGGAAGAATTTTGTTGATTAATTATCTTCATGAACCATGGCGTGTGTGGCTTTCGGTTGCAACAGTAGAATGGAATTTTTAGGAAATAATCAAAGGATAACTATTCATAGGTGCGTTATCGACTAGCATACTGAAATTATTGTGCAGGGAATTCTTTCCATAGGCTGTTTCCAATAAAGGAATCTTAGTTCTATATACGTCGTGGAAGTATAGTATCATTTAAACCATTCTGTTAAGTGAATTAATAAACTTTATGCATTATGTGTCGATACTATTTGTACAGTCGTAAAAGAGCGTCACAAAAACTTTCACTTTAATATCATGATGTATTATTGTGATTTTTAATTTTGTATACAAAATGTATACAGCACTGAAAATTTACTTATGAGTGGAAGTTTACTCGTACAATTACTGATAAGTTCACTCTTTGTACGAGTACACGTCCGCAAATAATTGTAAAGAATCTATATAAAACACAGTGAAGAAATTAGCCCCAATCAGGGATGATTCATACAGACATTTCTAGATCGCGCCAAAACTAATATTGATAATACCGATACGACAGTGTCACAGATCTAGTACTGATATATGTCTATATATAAGTATCTATAGCATACTAACATTAATTAGGCCACACTGCTACAAAATATGGCATATACAAAAGTATATCTATCTCTTTTTGCTTATTACGTTATCTGTTAGTGCGAAAGTGAATACCGATATTGAAATCGCGTCTTAAATTATGTTCCGTCTAGAAGTAATAAGTCTCTGGTATTTTATTTCATCATAGACAAATTCTCACTTCTCTAATTGTATATTTAAATGTTTGCTTTTATTTTTCTTTGAGTATTAATTAGTATTAATTTTCTAATTGTATTAGCGAGAAATTAATTTTAGGCTAGCTTTTTAGTTTTACAAAAATAATAATTAAAGTTGTCTGTGATATTAATGATCGTGATATTTTATAAGAGCTTTAAAATTCTGTTTGATAAAAATTAAATTTTTGGATTAATATATAATTATTTTTTTAAATGGGTTAGCTAATTGGTTCGTAATAGTGTGTAGCTAATAAATTGAATTCTCTGGTTGTCGGGTGGAAAAATTTGCATAGCCTCTGCACATGATTTGCTTCTTTAATTGTTCTCACGTACATCGGACTTCCCTACATTAAAAGTCATGTTCCGGCTTTGTTTTGCTTTGCAAGTTTTCTGGAGTTATTAGATTTTTATATCGCTAGAAAGAATTGATTTGTTACATTGGCATGCATAATCAGCCTATAAGCAATGTTCCCACTGCTGGGACACAGTCCTTCTACCAGAGAGAGGCATTGGTCCCAAATCTGCCACGAGGGCTCAATGCGGTATGGTTGATGTCATATTTCTTCAAATTTTTGGTTATGGGACATTCCATACGATGTTTTCAAAGCAGTAACGGTGACGTTTTAACAGCAGCACCGTTTTAAATTATTGTTCTGTTAACCGAGCCTTTTGTAATTTTACCTAACAAGAATTCATAGCTAATACTTCAATAAGTTCAATCTAGCTAGATGAATGGTAACCCAGTTACACAAATAAACAAAACACAAACTGTCGTAACAATAGGAACAAAGCTAAATAAACAAACTGCGACTAAAAATAAGGTCTAGAGCATGACTCAGTAAGATTTAGACTAAGCATTGCATAGTAAGAATTGCAGAAAGTAAAAGAATGTCCTTCAGAAATATTACAGCTATGAAAACGTAAAAATGCGGCTTGGACGGGCGCAGGGCACAGTCTGCCGCCAGTAATTTTACGGTTCACGAACGTCGTAGAATTGCAGTCACTCCATATATTTATTTTATGAGTTCTCAGAAATATTTAGAATAGTATGTATACTGATATTCTTTGCTATAAAGTATATTTAGGTGCATGCATTGCAATAATGAAGCGAATGAAGCTCGTCGCTAGTGCATTATTTAAGTTAAATGAGTGGTTCTTACTTGAGAGGAGCTAATGACTAAATAATAACAGCCGCACGGGTCGATCATCAAGGTTAAGCAACCCTTGACGAGGTCGGTCCGTGGATGGGTGACCATTTCAACATACCGAGTTTCCTCCGTGCCTCAGAAAGCACGTTAAGCCGTTGGTCCCGGCTGTCATTTGAAGATCTTTGACAGTCGTTACGGGTAGTCAGAAGCTTGAGATCTGACACCAGTCTTGCCAAGAGGTATCGTGTTACCCAGTTACTGGATTGTGGAGGTCAGATAGGCAGTCGCTCCATGTAAAACACTGGTACTCAGCTGAATCCGGGTAGACTGTTTGCCGACCCCAATATAGTTGGGAAAAGGCTAGGCAGATTGTGTGGTTCTTACTTCCCTTATTTATTAAACTCTTTGATGAATGTTTTGACAGGAAAATTGACATTTCGGTTGAGAATAGAATTTGTAATTGTTTTTCCTTGGAATATGAAATTATTTGTGTTTGTGTAATAAGTTGTATGCTTCTGTGCAAACAGTTCAGATAACATGGGAGCAAATAAAATGTTCTCCAAAATTTACAATTTTAAAGTAATCTTTGAAAAAAATAGGCGCGTTAAAATTATTGTCTATCCCACTCATATACATACATGTCTGTGTCCTTATTATGTTTGTGTCAATCAACACAAAAGGCTGACAGCTGTTTGCATCTTAAGACTTTTACGAGTATACTCCCATGCCCAGCCCATTAAGGGTACACTAGTCGACGGCACGAACTATTTTGTGCGCGGGGTTAAAATGCATTTTATATCAACCGACAACACGTGCGGAAGATATAGATGCTGTGATGAGCAGTAGGAAGCTAGTTCGCGTACGAATACACACTTTTGCAAATTTGTAGCGAAATGGATAATGAATTAGGACGAAATCGAGCGCGCAAAATTTTATAAACCGACCTTTGGCTGTCTAGATATCATGAAAAAACTACTAAATCTATCTGTTCAAAAGAAAATTATTTGCATTGTTGAACTACTACTCTATCCCTGTATGGAGGCCGTTTTGAAATTTTCCGTCTTCTTATGGTATTTATTTGCGCCCAAAAATGCGTTAAAATTAGTGTCGAAATGTGGAACTTTCGACGCTCATAACTTTCAAATATTTTATTTTTTTGCTTCCATACAGGGCTAGATAATAATGAGACAAATTGACATCACTTTTTATTTTGAACGTGCATCGTCAAACAGTGAAATAATCCCCAAACAACGTTTGTATGGAAGAATTTTTGACTAGTGTAACCTTAACAATACCATTTCTGAAATAAAACATTTGCCATTTCAAGTACCTACGGAGTTGTTCAGTATATCACGTTTTATAAAAAGGAGCCGTAACTTCTAATGCTGGAAATATTGGTTACATTTTCCAGATGCAACCACCGCTCTGCAGCATTACGGTGTAGTTTACCGTAATGCTGCAGAGCGGTGGTTGCCTCGCTTCGAATGCTCCACTGAACATGTTACCTGGTCTGTGTATCTTTTACTGGCAGACTCTGGTTTATATTCTGAGCTCTGGTAATTACGTATATTAGCTTACAGTGTTAGGATATTAAACAATGTGCTGCAAGTTGCAATGATAAATACTCGTCGTTGGTGATTGAGTTTCATGAAACGTAGTAGGTCATTTAGAAAGTTTGTTCCGAAATATTAAAAGATTTCCGTTTTGGCAGAGACGTACAAAATAACTTGTTTTAGCAAGCAAGACCTTAACATTTGGAGGCTTACGGTGGAAACGTTCTACAGTTTTGGCAAGACAGAAACACTTCTATACCATCATTATACGTTCTTAAACGTCAGATTTTATATATACCTGCCAATAGTACGCCATGCGAGCGATTCTTCTACATGGCTGGACTCGTGATAATTAAACCGCGAAACGTACACGGCTGCATCCTATGAAGCTAAGTAGGATATAATAATTGATCCATGAAAATTATGAATTTTGAAATGAATCTATCCAGAAGTATTTTTTTTTGCATTTATAATTATTTAATAATAGTTTAATTTTATTGAGAATTTTTTTCTTAATTTGCTAAAACAATGTCGTGGTGGGTGGATAAGACAGCGCTACCTCGCTTCTCGTGCTTGAGGTCATGGGTTCAAATCCGGGCAAAAAACAATGTGAGTATTTAATATTTATACATATGTACTTAATAAGTTTATCATGGACATCACTGACAACGGTGAAGTAAAACATAGTGAGGAAAACATTTTTTTTTTGTACTTATAATTAATGTTAGTCTTGATGGATGGAGCTCGTGGCTAAATAATAACAGCCGCACGGGTCGATCATCAAGGTTAAGCAACACTTGACGAGCTCGGTCCGTGGATGGGTGACCATTTCAACATACCGAGTTTCCTCGGTGCCTCGGAAAGCACGTTAAGCCGTTGGTTCCGGCTGTCATTTGAAGATCTTTGACAGTCGTTACGGGTAGTCAGAAGCTTGAGATCTGACACCAGTCTAGCCAAGAGGTATCGTGATACCCAGTTACTGGGTTGTGGAGGTTAGATAGGCAGTCGCTCCATGTAAAACACTGGTACTTAGCTGAATCCGGTAAGACTGGAAGCCGGACCCAATATAGTTGGGAAAAGGCTAGGCAGATGATGATGAATTAATGTAAGTCTTCCAACAACCAAGTATGTAAATGTTCTAAAACACTTTTTTGAAAAGAGTAAGTATGGAGTTTCTTGTCCGTTCTTCTCCATAACAAGCTACATTACCGAATGGACGGTAGAATCAATTATTATTAACTTAAAATTTGTATTTTTGGCGTTCAAAAGTGCCGTTTAATGGCCTAGTTGAAATAAATAATTATTGTCTTTTGTATTTTTAACCCGCACTGAACAAGCGTGGTGATCAAAGCTCGTGCCTTCTACGAGAAGATGACGCCATGCCCTGCAGTGGAATATTTACAGGCTGGTATTATTATTATTGTACTAAAACAATGATTTTTCAGTAAACGAGATCTCTCATATTGTATGTAAGATTTAAAATGCAACTAACCTATTTTATTTACTACTCAGTTTTGTTACTTCATTGAATGTATGAACATTTTTTTATAGTAGGTACTGTTAAGCGGCGATTAACCGTAAAATATTTAAGAACAGTTTTAACATATTGAAATTAAGTGCTGTTAAGCAGATGTTTTTTGTTAAGGGGAAATAGATATGGTAGAATTAGTAGCATGTACGTATGCTCATTCATTTAGATGAGTATATTGATAATGTTTAATTTATAATATGCTTTTTTTGCAATAAAATTACGCTTTGTTTATGAAATATGTTCCTTAAGGTTACACTAGTCGATAATCCTTCCATACAAACGTAGTCTAGGGATTACGCCACTGTTTGACGATGTACGTTCAAAATAAAAAAATATTTCAATTTGTCATCATTATCTAGCCCTATATGGAAAAAAAAGTAAAAATTAAAAATATTTGAATGTTATGAGCGTCGAAAGATCCATAATACAACACAATTTTTAACGCATTTTTGGGCCGCAATAAATACAATAAGAAGAAGGAAAATTGCAAAACGGTCACCATACAGGGATAGATTAGTAATTCAACAATAAAAATAATTTTATTTTGAAAGTATACATTTAGTCGTTTTTTCATGATATCTAGACTCCCAAAGGTCTGTTTATAAAGTTTCGCGCGCTCGTTTTCGTCCTAAATCATCATCCATTTTGATAAAAACTTGCAAAAGTGCTAATTCGTACGCGAACTAGCTTCATACTGCTCATCACAGCATCTATCTCTTTTGCACGAGTTGTCGGATGAGATAGCAGGCATTTTAACCCCGCGCACAAAACAGTTCGTGCTTAATTAAGGATCATTTTAAAGCTTTATTTGAAATCAGAGACCACGCCGCCGCCGTGGAATAAGCCATCGGTGTACATATCTAATTGGCATCGTTGAAAAATGCCATAAGCAATTATTTAAGAAAGAGCATATACATTCTTGCTTCATGATAAATAGGTACTTTTTGTAGACGAAATAATACATAATTTGGCTAGATGTGTGGGTTCTAGTTAATAGTGCGAAGGGTAGGGTTTATATTCACGGCCTGTGAATTCGAACAACGAAACTATATTCCAATTCGTGTGCTGGGTTTTCTGCTTGAAGTACATAATCTTAGAATAGAATATAGATTATTGTACACTATATTATTACAAAAACCATAGAGTGTGAACCTCTTCGCGTGCCCTGGTTTATGAATAATGATGCTAGAAGAAAACTTATTGTTACTGCTCTTAGACTCAGATCTGGACACATTCCATGCAAAAAAAATGCCTTCATGATGAAGAAAATTACTTCACCCAATTGTGAGGAATGTGGAGTTGTCGAGGACCTACAACATTTATTGATGGAATGTGTCCAATATGAGTCAAGTAGAAATGATTTAGTAAGGTCCCTGTATTTGAACAGAACTAATGAAGGCATGTTCCATACAATTCTACGAGTATCCCAAATGACGATGATGCGAAAGATTTGTTCAAATTCATGGCCCACGTGTTGTGAAAGTACAATTGCTTAGGATACGATGGGACTGACATACGCTATGCGTAAAAGACCCTATAAATAAATAAACGGCAAGAAGTAGTAGAAGTAATTTCAGTCTACCCCCATGGGAAAAAATGGCTTAAGTAATTTAAATATGAATGTATAACTTACTGGACTTACTTGTTCGACGGAGCCATACTGTCTTCTAGAGAACACGCCTCGCCTTGAGATCAACTCGCTTGCCGATGATCTGTGAACAAAGAGAATAAAATGTTACTAGTGCACCAATACACAATATGTGTTTAATTACCGACTTAATAATTATTATAAACTATATAATTAACTTAATCCATAGAGACACTTCAAAAACAACTGAATAACGTAACAAAGCAATATTTATGCTCGGGTTACAAGAGACCAATTTTTCAAGCCAGGATATCCAATGGATATCTACACAGTATTGTGACTCAGCCCTGTCCTTGAAATAATAACCTACAGTCGCGCGGTACGTAAACACGCGATAGGGCTGCCCGCCTACAGTATTTTAATTTCATCTACCTACTTGAGTTTCTTTCTAATTTTAATAGCTACCTATTAACAAAAAAAAAACAAATTACGTACTAGTAGGTACATACAAAAAAAATATAATCACAAATCGCACGCTTATTGCTTTCAAAACCATAACACCGTTCATTCGTCACTGCGGCGTGTTCGCGACTGTTGTGTATCGAGCGCGTGCCGAACTCGAAACGCGTAGGTACGACTCTCGTTCCAACCGTTTGTATGAAGATTGAATACAGTATAATATCATTACTGTGGTTAAAGTAAGCTATCATTTTAATAAGAGTCCCTCTTCATCCGCCGGGACCATGGGAGTCTCAACTATACAAAAATTGAGCCGATTGTCAAGACAAAGACAAAGACAAAGATATTTTATTTCAAGTAGGCCACCAAGCGGCACTTTTGAACGTTAGGTACATTAAAATTTACAAGTTATAAAAGTTGATTCTACCGTGCATTCGGAAAGTATGTTATGTTATGGAGAAGAATGCACAAGAAAGTCCATACTTACTCTTTTAAAGAAAATGTTTTTTTACAATATTTAGTTACATAAGTACATACATTAATAAATTCACATATGTGAGGAAAATGCACCCAGAATAGCACTACACACTATACTACGTACAGGCATAAAGTAATAAAAGTACTCACACATGTACTGTGCAGTTATATAATAGATGCTAGAAAAGCATTAACATCCGAAGCAGTTAAGTTATGACCAATCCCAACTGACGGCGTCCGTTCACGAACATGACGCATGAATGGCACCACCCAGCTCAACCATAATGAAGGGAACCGGATGATCCAACACACGCGCCACCATCAGAGAGACATTTGAGAGAGCATGACACACTCAACTGCCAGGGCACACACAAGTCAACGAACGACACACAGGTACAGTAAATGTTAGATTTACAGTCGGGTACATAGTACTCACACACGTGCCGTGCAGTTATACAATACTAAGGAAATTGAGTTTATACAATACAAATATATTCATTCAGTCTACAGCAGTTCCAACAATACTTCAAAACAATAATGTTCTGCATATCACTTGTTTTTGCGCCCTAGTGGATGTTGAGCAGGAATAGCATTTAGCCAAGCATTTTTATCAGTGATGTAATCCCCAACATTACATAACTACCCTTAATGTTGTTTGCGCTTAATTGTTTATCGCACAGAGGGTTCTGTATAAACAGCTACATTCGCCAACATAAATTGGTAACAGATTAACGTTCATAAACAATGAAAGCACCAAACATTGCTCTAACGAAGGAACAGAGTTAACTGTGCTGTTCGAAAACTGTTGTCCCAATACATTGATATACAAAATAATTACTTTTCCAAGTACATTTTATAAGTTGGTCGACTATTACTCGTAAAGCCTACTTAGCTGTGATAGTTTTCTTCTAATTTCGTTATATATACTACTACCGTGAATGTTTTTCACATATCCAAAAGCAACCATTTAGCTGGCAGGGAGGGAGACAATTGACTCTAACAAGAATTAGCCATTTAAAGCTTAATTTTACTCAAACGGATCCCTGAATCGAAAAATAGTGTACACAGACTCGTAATATCTTTGAATGGCATATCCAACGATGCCCCACACCATGGTACAGACGAGAAAAAAATTACATCACCACTTTACGTGTACAGAAGATAAAATAGCTTTCGTGAATGTTTTTCACATATCCAGAAGCAACCATTTAGCTGGCAGGTAGGGAGACAATTAACTCTAACAATAATTAGCCATTTAAAGCTTTTTTTTACTCAAACGGATGCCTGAATCGAAAAATAGTTTACACAGACCTGTAATATCTTTGGATGGCCTATCCAACGATGCCCCACACCATGGTACAGACGACAAAAAAAAATAACATCACCACTTTACGTGTACAGGAGATAAAATAGCTTTCTAGTACTAACAGTCACTGAGCTAAGCTGCGGACGGACGGAGAGACGGACATGGCGAAACTATAAGGGCTCATTGTTAACTACGGAACCCTAGAAAAACTAGCATCGTGTAAACGGAGCATTTGAAACTTGTATCAACGAACTAGCTATTAATATTGATTTCCTTTTCTAATAACTTCACTACCGCAATATTTACGTTACTATTATCTAAACTTAGGTTTGGTACAAAAGGAATAGCATTAAAACTTTGAAATCTTCGTTTTAACTTTGTAAATAACGTGGATTCTGATAGCGGGAAATGCAAAGTGCATATCGTGCAAAATTTGCACCGTTTCAGACCCGGACTTTGGACATAATGTTTCGAATTTTATTCTTAGCTATCTGAAATTGTTGCTTGGAACTGGTTTGGTTAACAGATGAGTGAAATTTTGTGTTTAATCGTTGCGACCCAGTGGCTGAGACCTCACTTCTCGTGATGAGATCGTGGGTTTAAATTCGGGCAAGTAACAATGTGACTTTTTCAAATTCATATGTACTTTCTAAGCTTATCTTGAATGTCACTGACAACAGTGATGGAAAACATCGTGAGGGAACCTGGATTTATAGTTGAAATAAGTCTGAAATCGCCAACTTACATTGAGGCAGCGTGGTGATCAATGCTCGTGCCTTCTCTGTATGAAATCACATTTTCTACTAGAACATACGTATAGCAGGATCTATCAACAAATATGAGACAATAAATACAATACTCCCAGCTTCTAACTCTATTTAAAACTACAAAGAATATGATAAGTGGATACTCCATTTATTTCCATAAAAGAAAATCGAAAATGTTCTCCCCAGAACCGTTAAACTACTTTACAACGCAATACCAAAGTGTAATTTATTCGAATCCATTCCACGCAGACCGAGCTAATGCCTCTCCGATAGTTCGACACCGCAAAGTTCAGGCGAGTGAACCTCAGAGCGAGTGAACTATCAGACAGCATCAATAGATATCATCAGGCAGATTTAGAGCCCCAATTAACTCGAATACACTTCGAGAGCTAGTTTCCTGCGAATTAATTGCAATCTGGACAACTCTTACAACTGGTTCCGAAAGATCAGGGGGGTTACCATAAGCTCTTAGAGCGGTATCAATTTGAGATCGAATAAGGGACAGATGTATCTGACGTGTATACATCTGTCACTTACTCGATATCAAATTGATACCGCTTTAAGAGCTTATGGTCACCCCCCAGATCTTTATTGAATTCGATTTTGAAGTAAGCCCTTCGTGACGTTTGGAGGATGGAAGCGCAGGTAAATAGAGGTCGAGAGTCCAGCAGATTCGGTGCACTGATTTGATTTGATTGATCGAACGTTCCGAATAACTGACGGGGAGCAACCGAACGGTGAAGCGAAAAATACATTGAATAAAAATCACGCTCTAAAAAGTATGAAACAAGAAAATATTCTCATCTGAAATTGTTATGTACAAACTTTTAGATAGATATCACATCACATCATCAGCCTATTAATGTTCCCACTGCTGGGACACAGGCCTCCTCTCTGTTAGAGGGAATGGGCCGTAATCCACCACGCGGGCCCAGTGCGGGTTGGTGGATGTCACATGTCTTCGAATTTTTGATTCTAGGACATGCCGGTTTCCTCACGATGTTTTCCTTCACCGTTTTGAGAGCAGTGGTGATGAAATAATTTACACAAAGTAAAGCACGGGCTCGAACCCACAACCTACAAATAATGTACATGAATCAGTTATAAATATATAAATTTTTCCAACCTTTTATTTTAGTTTCCTTCACCGTTTTGAGAGCAGTGGTGATGAAATAATTTACACAAAGTAAAGCGCCTACCTGGGCTCGAACCCACGAACTACAACTTGCAAGTCGCGGCCGATGCCACTGGGCCACCACTGCTCTCCTTAGATAGAAATCGGGTATTAAATAAACAACTTACATGTAGTGTGTGTGTAGTTTATTGTTTTTCATTCATAAATTCATAGTAAAGTTCAGAGGATAACCGTGGTCCCATATTCAATTACCCATTACAGCTTATAGTTCGATATATCGGACGCAAGTATTTATTTAAAAAGAAGACTCGGTTTTTTTTTTAAATTATAGTAATTTTTTATAATAATTGCAACCCTAATTTGAAGTGATTGCACGGTATTTGTCGTGCATTATCTGTCTTAATCGAAAATGGCGGAACACGGTCAAAGTAATTTGAGAAAAAGGTAAACTTTATTTTGTTTTTCTTGTAAACATTTAACTTCCAAGCGCCAAAAATCAATTGTTTTGTGTTGGAATAAAGCGTAATGTAAGCTATGTAAATATAAGCTTTATATTATGTCACGCATGGCTTTGATGCTTTCCGATATAATCTGACGTTATGCATGGCGATCGCTTAGGTGTGATATTTGCTTGCTTGTCGTAGGTTGTTGATGCATGAAATTTTATCGGCTTCAGAACGCGAAGAGGATAATGAGACTGTGTGTATTATTTATGTTGAGCAATCTATTGAACGGAGTAGTGAGGCTACAGATGAGGACAGTGACAAGTCGGACGATGAACATGATGCCAACCTCAACCACATAGGACGCACGTTGCTAAAATTGGACTGTGGTTTAGCACCGGTTACATGGTGGCTTTTAGTGTGTATACGGAGCAAACCACAGAAAAGAAGGATTTCGGTTTTGGTATGTAGTAGGTACTCACACTAATAGACCTCGACAAATTGCCATCCAAAAATGCTATAAAAATATACCTCGACAACATTTTTACCTTGTTGTCGTTGATGAGCCATCTGCCCAAGTTAGGGTGATAAGCGTCTGGCACGGTACGGGCCAACCGTGATGAGAACTGTCCCCCAAAAGACGCCAACCGGTTCAAGCGAGAGGAACGGGGCCACAGTTACAAAATGTCCGACGATGTGTTTGTGTCTCGCTGGTACGACAATAATTTTGTCACTGTGGCTACCAACTTTGAGAACTGGGACTTGACATGTGCCACTCAGTGGTTCTCTGATCTTTTGGTGAGCCAGCTCGTGAACATGTATCCTCCGACTGCACAGTATGATTTTCTTCTTGTTTACGTCTTTTTAGTTCACTTTTTAAGCAGTCGGGTTTTTTGATCTTTTTAATTAACTTTTTTTATTTATAACTTTATAGTATTTTTTTTTAGAATTAGGTACCATTAAACATACACATCACATCACATCATCAGCCTATTAATGTTCCCACTGCTGTGACACAGGCCTCCTCTCTGTGAGAGGGAAAACAAAAAGAACATAAACATACAAGTGTTATATATTTTTGAAATCACCTCTTAAAACCCTTTATTTTGATACCCAAAACGATGGGTTTGGAAGAAAATAAACAATTGTGCCCACAATATGGCGCCCAAAATCCGCCATTTTTAAATTTTCCAATTTTAATGTAGCCAGTGACACTCGCAGGGGTAAGATGAATCGATTGACGTAAGAATCATTAAAATCAGCCAACGCGTTTGGTCTGTAGAACGCCACATAGGAACAAACATACATAGACTGATAAACACATTACCCTCCTTCGGCAGTCGGGTAAAAACGCAAATGTCATAATATCTCAGCTTTCAGTGATTGTCAACTACAACAAGCACATGCGCGGGATGGACAAGTGTTATCAAGCTGTTGCAAATCTTCGAACCGATCAAGAAATGGTGGTGGCCAATTTTTGTCTACTTTTTAGACGTTCCGTTTGCTTGCAAGGAAAAATGGAAGCAAAAAAGAGGCTAAGTCCTTGATTTCGTTCAGAAGTAGCCCGCCGATTGCTTCTCACACATGGCACTTCACCATACCAAGGCCAAAAGACAGCCAAACCCTTGTCCATCACACGGTATGATAGCAAAGAACATTGTACCAATAAGCACGGAACGCCACTGTGCCAATCAATGTGAAGGAAAATCCAAGTACAAGTGCCTTAAATGCGATGTAGGCCTGAACCCTAAGTTCTTTATAGACTATTACTGTAAACACATCATTTGTGTAACAAATTTGATAATATTTCTAATAAACTTAGTTATTTCACTCAATTATATCTTTTATTTCAGATATATTGATCCATTGTGCATAGCGTCCGATATATCGGATGGTTCATAAAATTATAACTATGTCTCGAAGCTCTGTGTTTCATATGAAGATCTTTTAAATGATCCTAACTGACCATTATTTAGCATATAATTCACATTTATACAGTATAAAAAAATATATTGTAATGGATTAAAATGTGACATCATATTGGCTTATAACCAGCGTACAAACAAGACGCTTTCAACTACACCTCATTTGTTAAATTATGATAAGTAGTTTAGAAGTTATGAGGAAACAGATGAAAATACATACATAACGGTCAAAAACATAACCCTCACTTTTGCTACGCCGTAGTCTGGTCAAAAGTAGACTTCACTAAAAACGATTTTCCCCCGTCGTATTTTATTCTCTAGTTCTTTCATCTAATCGAATTCTTTTCTTAGAAATATCGACTATTCTTAACCGTAGCGTGTGTGTTTAAATGCATCGTTACATTAGCCCTTGGAGCCGTTAATTAGGAGCTATCAGAGTGAATAATGTTTAGAAGGTTTTGTTCGGAGCTCATTCAGTATTAAGTTTTAGTTAATCTAACTATTATTATGTGAAGTACGTTTGAATGTTGTTCACCTCACCAAGTTGCGCAGTAGGTGATGTAATACAGGCAAAAGTTTAAATTCTCCCTTAATATTTTTATAACGAAAGCGGTTTTAAGCTTACACTAGTCGATAATTCTTCCATACAAATGTAGTCTAGAAATTACTTCACTGTTTCACGATGGACTTTCAAAAAAAAAAGTGATATCAATTTGCCTCAGCATTATCTAGCCCTGTATGGAAACGAAAAAGAAAAAAAAAATAAAGTTATGAGCGTCGAAAGTTCCATATTTCAACTCTAAGTTTAACGCATCTTTGGGCAGCAATAAATACCATAAGTAGAATTGCAAAACGGCCACTATACAGGGATAGATTGGTATAGTTCAACAATGCAAATGTTTTTGTCGTTTTTTCATGATATCTAGACTCTCAAAGGTCTGTTTATAAAATTTCGCGCGCTCGTTTTCATCCTAAATCATCATCCATTTCGCTACAAATTTGCAAAAGTGCTAATTTGTACGCGAACTAGCTTCTTACTGCTCATTACAGCATCTATCTCTTTCGTTGTCGGATGAGATAGCAGGCATTTTAACCTCGCGCACAAATAGTTCGTGCCGTCGACTAGTGTAACCTTAAGGTATGAGAGTGCCTGTTTGTAGAAGGTATCCAAAAATATATGAAATGTTTTACTTAAGCTTTCTGGCTCTGACTTTTTTGGTCCGTAGGTATTTGTTAAGTTAAACAATTTTGGGCATGATCTGTTACCACTTACGGTAGTGCTTAAAGATCGTCGAACCTTTTAAGATGTTGAGATCTTATAGCCAAATCATCATCATATCAGCCGAAAGACGTCCACTGCTGGACATGGGCCTCCCCCAAGCGTGTCCTTTCCACCACATTGACCGGTCCCGTGGGTCTCGTAACCAGTGGATCCCCGCAACCTTCACCAGGTCATCGGTCCACCTGGTGGGAGGCCGTCCAAAGCAACGTCTTCCGGTTCGCGGTCGCCAATCCAGAACCTTTCTGTCCCGAATATAGCCAAATATTTCAAGGTATTTCAAGGTGGGAAACCAGGATTTCTGGCGAAATAAAAACAATACAAGTATTCCCTTTTGTAATCTGGATAAAAGAAAGGGTGTTCTTTTATCATTAAAGAAAAGTAATCTTGGGATTGACGCTCACGCGACGGTAGGACGTGAGGGACCAATACCTACTATCTCTAAACGCAATACGCATTTTGAAACTTTCCATAGACAAGAAGATTGTTCTAAAAGTGTACATGGATATCCGTAAGCGATCTTCCTGAAGCATCGACGATTTATATACATTTTTACCCGACTACGGCGCAGTAAAAGGCAGGGTTATGGTTTTGACCGGTATGTGTGTATGTTTATTCATCTGTTCCCTCATAACTTCTAAACTGCTTATTATAATTTGACAAATGAGGTGTTGTTGGAAGCGTCTCATTTGTCCGCTGGTTATAGGCTACGTGACGTTACATTAAATTGAATATAGCGCCCTCTAGGAGCACGAAGTCAAGACCTCATCATGTGTGGTATCATTGAATAGGGATTTTAAAATGAAAGTAGGGTAGGGTATATCATATTTTTGTCAAGCGTACCGTTTGCGAGACATATCCCGTCAAAGTCATGAAAACTAATTTTTACCCGACTACGGCGCGCGGCGTCGCAAACTGTTTGTTGATCGGTATGTAATTATGTATGTATGCATACATCATTCGTTCCCTCAGGCTCTGCGAAAGCCCCAAAATATTTGAAATAAAAAAAAAGTTCAAAAACTATTACCCGACTTCTTTAATTAGATAATTTTTCAGAAGTCGGTTTTTATTAAGAGTAAATTGCAAGTAAGTTTACATGCACGCAATGCGATACAATTAGACTGATTATCTTTTGAAATTTTCTCAGTAAAACTTTTTAACGAAAACATTAAACCGACTTCCAAAACAAAACATTACAAAGCGAAAAATTACTTTCGGCAGACTTTTGTACCTACTTTTTTTCTTTTCGACATCGACGTCCGACTTCCTAAAATAAAGTTATTTGCCGCTTTTGTAGTGTTTTGTTTTGAAAGTCGGTAATTTTTTTTTGTTAATAAGTTTTAGTTTTTTATTTTTCTCTTTCAATGGGTACAAAAGACACTGACTTCGGTAAAGAGTGTGATTTTTCGCTTAGTAGCGTTGTCGAACTCCTGGAAAGCATCTACGAGATCTCGTTAGGAGCTTAGTTCTTTCCTTTGAAGTGATAATATTTTATTGTAAACATCAATTAGTTTAACAAGTTATTGTCGCGTGGAGGCGCGTTCACGCATAATAATGAAAAGGCAATGGGGTGGCAGAATGTGAATAATTTAATTAACAAACTTTTGAAACGCACACATTTCCACAAAGTAATTTTGAGTTTCCTTTCTCTTTCTATTACGGTACTCAAACATAAAACCGGCAAAATCTTGTAAACGGAAAACTCAGACAGGAATGACGGTAAAATTGCATTAAATGTAAGTTAGGAAACGTGAGAAAATATCGAATCTTTTTCCCCAATTTACGGCTATATAAGTACCATGTTACTTCATCCAAAATGATATCATAATCGACACGACATCGAAATATGTTGAGGAAATCATAGGACTTATACATTATTTTGTTTGGCAGACTCATCCTTATAAATATATACGTACTAGCTGTCCCACGCGGCTTCGCTCCCGTCAACTGGCTACCTACATACATACATGAATGTTGCGTAACTTTAACCGCTTACGCAGCGCACGCAACTCTCTAGAAGGAATATTTTTTTCCAGTTTTTGCAGCATTTTTCATTTATGCACCGCTCCTATTGGTCGTAGCGTGATGTTATATAGCCTATAACCTTCCTCGATAAATGGACTATCAAACACAAAATTTTTCGATTCCGACCAGTAGTTCCTGAGATTATCGCGTTCAAACAAACAAACAAACAAACTCTTCAGCTTTATAATATAAAAAAAAATATATAGTATAGATTATATTACATTGCTACTTATCACTGTCAATAAAAATAAATACCACATTTGCATCCAGCAATAAAAATAAACACAGAGATAATATCTGCATAAGTGATTCATATTGTACAGATTTACATACGAACATCTGTATTATTCATGGTTATAAGAAGAATGTGGTATATGTTATGTTTATGAGGAGAAGCTAGAAATAGATGAAGCTCTCTGTGGCACTTTATGAGTAAGTACCTAATAATAATTTTATGTCTTTAACAATCTTGGGACTCTGAGGTCCCGGTCTTTTGAACGGCGTGCCAGGGGCCGAAGCGAACTCGCAGAGGCCTTGTTAGACATGTATCATGATATGTGACGATCATCCCTGTACGCACTACGTAAGTGCACCAAAGGACAATCCCCGGTTGGTGCAGTACTATTGCAAAATATGGAGACAAATATATTGGGCTGTGGGTGTGGGAGGTTTAGTGGATCGATTGCCTTAAGGGTACACTAGTCGACGGCACGAACTATTTTGTGAGCGGGGTTAAAATGCATTTTATATCAACCGACAACACGTGCGGAAGAGATAGTTGCTGTAATGAGCAGTAGGAAGCTAGTTCGCGTACGAATACATACTTTTGCAAATGTGTAGCGAAATGGATAATGATTTAGGACAAAACCGAGCGCGCGAAATTTTATAAACAGACCTTTGGCAGTCTAGATATCATGAAAAAAAGGACTACGTCTATCTGTTCAAAATAAAATTATTTGCATTGTTGAACTACTAATCTATCCCTGTATGGAGGCCGTTTTGCAATTTTCCGTCTTCTTATGGTATTTATTTGCGCCCAAAAATGCGTTAAAATTAGTGTCGAAATGTGGAACTCTCGACGCTCATAACTTTCAAATATTTTCTTTTTTTACTTTTTTGCTTCCATACAGGGCTAGATAATGATGAGACAAATTGATATCACGTTTTATTTTGAACGTACATCGTCAAACAGTGGAATAATCCCTAGACTACGTTTGTATGGTAGAATTTTCGACTAGTGTAACCTTAAACTATAGAATGAATATTGGCCCCTGTCTGAGCACTGTTGAATTACATGGCTATAAAATGGCAGGGGGTGACTTGTAATAATAATTATTATTATGGTGTATATTATAGAAGTATGCATGTCGAAGAAATGTTGCATCGACCCCAAATACAAAGGAAGTTGTGGTATGATAGGACTGGACAAGATATCAGTTTATGGCACTTGGGATTCCTACTTCATGTTGTGACTTCAGAGGTGTCCCATGTAGATATTATTATGATGGGCGGTAGTAAAGTTGTTTACTAATACCACAAATAATAAAATACTAGCATACTGATGCCTCATCCCATACAAAGAAACCGTGCCGACGTAACTAGCGTTTTTCACCTGATTATACCGATTATTTTTTGTAAATCGATCGCGTTCGGTTCCGTTCCACGGCGATAGATAGATCACCATCAATATCCGTGGAACGGAACGGAACCGAATGCGATCGATGTACAAAAAATAATCAGAATAATCAGTATAGAACGTCGGCACGTCGGATTCAATAAGGGAACTGTTTAAGGACATTAACATCATGACGGTTCCTTGTTAATATATTTATGAAAACATCATGTACTTTTGGCTAATTTGTACCTATAGTGAATGCCACTCTTTATTTTGTATTGTGCATTTAGTTTGTGCAGAATAAACAATTTTTCTTTCTTTTTTTTTATGTACGTGAGAAAGAATTTACATCTTTTTAGTAAAAACGGCGACAGACATAATTATGTTACTAGAAATAGGGACCAATTAGTTCAACCAGGTTTCAGACTGGCTAAAGTAGCCTCATCTTTCATGGGGTACTGTACAAAATGTTACAATAAAATTCCTCCCCACATTCTTGAACTGAATGAGACGAAATTTAAAACTTGTACAAAACGCAGGCTGTACAAAATGCAGGCTGGCATATTATAAGTTGGGGACTTACATCACTGATAAAAATGCTTGGCTAATTGCTAGTCCTGCTCCACATCCACTAGGGCGCAAAAACAAGTGATATGCAGAACATTTTTGTTTGGACCTTCTGAAGACTGTATAAATATATTTGTATTGTATAAACTCAATTTCATTCATCAAGGTATGTACTTATGTACCTAAATATTGAAAACATTTTTTTTTAAAAGAGTAAATATGGAGTTTCTTGTGCATTCTTCTCCATTACAAGCTACTTGCCGAATGCACGGTAGAATCAACTAATATTATTTGTAAATTTTAATGTAACGTTCAAAAGTGCCGCTTGGTGGCCTACTTGAAATAATATATCTTTGTCTTGTCTTTGTCTTGTCAACTAATACTAAAAATATCTATGACAGGATCTTGCCACTAAAACAAGTACCTAGGCGACCGAGCTCTGTTTGGGTGAAAATAGAGAAAACGACGTTTTCTAAAAAGGAAACCTAGCTAGACCGATTTATCAACCCGAAACTCCCTGCATATTAAATTTCATGAATCTCGTTAGAGCCGTTTCCGTCATTCAGATTATATTTATACAAGAATTTCTCGTTTAAAGGTATTATTATTATAGATAGATAGATAAATGTGCCATAACTAAGCTGCCTCCTAACCATGCAGTTGGTTATAGCAATGAGTCCTGTTGATTGTTCATAGTTCCGGTTACAAGAAAACCCATGCCCAGTTGCAGACTATGATGATGAAGAGTAGCACACTCAGAAGAATCTTATCTAAACTGGTCTCTATTTTCCGACTGAAAGGCAAATCTACCAAATCTACCTCTCCCTTTTCTCAGAAGAATAGAGCTCGTAATACTAAACCTTGTCATGTTCGTGCTCGTTCATTTAAAACGTTGAATACACTTCAACAATATCTTGGATGTTATTATCATCATCTTCCTGTCCTTGTCCTATGCAACTTGTGGTCAGCGGGCGCAACACGTTTTCTTCTTCCATACCGTCTTGTCCTTCGCCAAGCTATCACTGACTCCTTTTTCTTTCATATCACTCCTCTATCCATGTTTTCTTTGGCCGCCCCTTCCCTCTCCATCCATCCACATTTATATTTATAACTGTATTAGTAACATGCGTTTCAACAATCACATGAATGGTAATGTGATGAGGATAAACGGTTTCTTTTCAACTTTTCTGTTACTGGCACCTTCCTCTAATATACTCATTTCTCACTTTATCCATTCTCGTCACTCCGCACATCCATCTGATCATTCTCAACTCTGCTACATGCAATCTCAATATGTTTGCAATATTTGTAAGTATGTGAGAACCATGTTCCTATTTATTATCAATTTAATCAATTTATCTGTTAATGCTTTTATTACTTTAAACCTGTACGTAGTATAGTGTGTAGTGCTATTTTTGGGAGCATCGTCCTCACATATATGAATTTATTAATGTATGTACTTATGTAAACATTGTAAATCACCTATTTTTTTTTAAAGGAGTAAGTATGGAGTTTCTTGTGCATTCTTCTCCATAACAAGCTACTTTTCCGAATGCACGGTAGAATCAACTTTTACTACTTGTAAATTATAATTCATATATGTATGACGTTCAAAAGTGCCGCTTACTGGCCTAATTTAAATAAATATATTTGACTTTGACTTTGAATAATATCTTGGTTGTGTTACTTTAAAAACACCTAAATAAAACATATAACAACATTCAACCCTTTCTAAACTCTAAAAGCACGTTATACATACCTTCAACCCTCGCCATTTGTCTAATGAAAAAGATGGAGCTCCTAATTTCATTGAAAGGTGTTTCGAAATGGAAACGGTCCATTCCGTCCATCGGCGTCGTTTCGAATTATACGTGCCTTGAACCCTGCTTACTTCGAAAACAATTGTTTTTCTACTTGTGGAGAAGCTTAGCAGGAATTTATTCTATAGGCGACTTAGCTTTTTATCACCTTGTTTTTATACTAGAATTTATAGACAAGATAAGTTTGGTGCTAGGACTCATAGGTAATAAAATATAATGTAGTTAAGTATTTGTGACCTTATTTTGTTAGGGTCTGCAAAGAAAACTGGTTTTTACCCGATTGCCGAAGGAGGGTAATGTGTTTATCAGGCTATGTATGTATGTTTGTTCCTATGTGGCGTTCCAGAGACCAAACGCGTTAGCCGATTTTGATGATTCTTACGTCAATCGATTTGTCTTAACCCTGCGTGTGTCACTGGCTACATTCAAATTGGATAATAGGAAAATGGCGGCTATTGGGCGCCATATTGTGGGCGCCCAAATAGAATTTTTCTACCAACCCCATCGTGAGGGGTATCAAAATAAAGGGTTTTAAATTGTAATAAAAAAATATAGCACACTTATATGTTTAAATGTACCTAATTAAAAAAAAATACTATAAGTTATAAATAAAAAAAAGTTATATCAAAAATCAAAAAACCCGACTGCTTAAAAAGCGAACTAAAAGTCGTAAACAATAAAAAAAACATGCTGTGCAGTCGGAGGATACATCTGGTTTTGGTCAGCCAGCTCGCGAATATGTATACTCGGACTGCACAGCATGATGTCTAAGTTTTATCTTGCAATGTTTCTTAAAAAAATATTTAAGTTCTCACTTCTTGCATTCTATTCTATTTTAAGCTGAAATTTTAAACTAATATCGCTTTGTTTCATCATAATACAACATGTAAACATGTTTGTAAGGGTTCACATGTTGCAAATTCATTGCAGCAGCAATATTTTTGTTCGTTAAAATAACACTGTAATGAACACAATACGTGTTTAATTATTAGTGTGCAGCATTTCTATATTTAGCTGAACGCTTAGTGTGCGCGTACCGAATATGGAGTGGAAGCCGACGATACCAGCGCATATTTGATAATGAATACATATTATTCCGCAAATGAGCAAAAACTTGCAGTAACTGTGCAAGATCAACATTGTGAATGTGTGAACATTGTAGGCTTACTAGAAATCTAGATGATTGTTAACATTTGTTAACTTTTTATTTCGTGCATTATTTTTTTTGTTTGTTTTTTTGTTTCAATTTCGTACGACTTATTGTCGGGCCTACGTTGTCCCCCCATATCCAAGTACTAATGCTGTAACATGGAAATATTGTAAACAAAAAAATTTAAAAGAGTAACCATGGAGTTTCTTGCCGGTTCTTCTCCATAGGAAACGACTAACCCGAACCGTGCACCTTTTGTCGACGTTTTATAAGTGCCCATGTAGGCCTATGTAAAATAAAAATATTTGATTTTGATTTTTGATCGTTAAAACTTACCGAACAATATCACCGTGCCAAGTGTCGATAGCACCCAATTTCCGTTCCACTAAAGAAAATTTTAATGAACATGCAAAAAATCTGCTTGCGACGTTATTTCATTAGAATCTCAAGAGACGCTAACCTTTTAAATTTTTCATGACTAAGACGCTTTTCATTTAGCTCAGCTTTTCCAATAATTTTGAGTGCATTGGTCTGGTGTTGGGTGACCTCTCGGGGGGCTATTGAAATATAGCTTACCGCGACCCTCGCTCAGATGGCACTCGACACAACTCAAATTCAATGTTGAGAGGCGACTTCACTTCTTTGGAAACACGTTCCAAATCTTACATTGTGTAAAGTGTTATTATGTTGTCTATATGCCTTTGTAAAGGGCAAGACAGTGTCGAAAAAGTGGTTTTTCAGGTTCATAAAATAGAAAACGTCGCATGAAGGCGATTTTAGAGAGTTATGTTCTTGTTTGCGGTACGTCGAGAAAAGGTTTTGAAAAAGCCGGCCAAGTTCGAGTCAGACTCGCGCACGTAGGGTTCCGTACCGTTATCGCACGGCAAAAAAATCACATTTGTTGTATGGGAGCCCCACTTAAATATTTATTTTATTCTGTTTTTAGTATTTGTTGTTATAGCGGCATCAGAAATACATCATCTGTGAAAATTTCACCTGTCTAGCTATCACGGTTCATGACAGACAGACAGACAGACGGACCGCGGAGTCTTACTAATAGGGTCCCGTTTTTTCCCTTTGGGCACGGAACCCTAAAAAAAGATTAGAATAGAATAGAAAACATTTATTCGACATAGACACAACACAACAAACAAAAAGTAAAAGAGAAGAACAATAAAAAAGTTAAATACAAAATTAAAGTTTTGGAACGTTTCATAGGGTCGAGCGTCGTCATTAGAAACTCGTCATATGCCAAAGCAAGCAATTATACAGAAGTTAATTTTTACATAAACATGTTTTGTTAATGATATAGACAATCAATTGAGAGAAAATCTCTAACTGCATGTATTTCTTCGGCGCGTTTTTTTGTTTTTAGGGGTTGTACCCTTTGTGGGTCCCGGCTTTCTCAATGATCTTATGCCATTTCGCTCTGTCTTCTAATCTCGTCCCTTCACCAAGATGTTTACCTTTCTAGGCGTCTCAAATCTTCCTCGACACCACTACCACTTACTTCCAACACTTCCTTGGTCCTCCTATGGGTCTCTTCTCGTGCGGAGTCTATTTGGACATGATTTTAACAGCTCTGGTGAAAATCTCCACGACTAAGTCTTATTATACTTTAAAAGAATGTATGTGACTTGTGCAGAACTTAGTTACGAGTTTAAGTCTGTGATATAACAAGGTTTATTCTTATTAAGTCGTTTAAATCCAATCGAAACTATGCCGGACACCCCATACATTTGCTCGGTAAATCTTTTTCGTTAATCTCCTTCCGCTAAACCTCTTTCCAAGTGAATGAACCGAAGCAAACCATTCTTAATATCCGGCACATAAATAGCTTATGTATAGGAAGATACAAACCTATTTACCTATATATATTTTTTTTTTTTTTTATTCTCTATATGCTCGCGTTTGACCACTATCTCGCCTGTTGTTAAGCGATGACGTGGTCTACGGTGAAGCACTGTAGACTGTGTGTGTATATTGGTAGATACGGCCTTTTTCATAAACGCAAAATAAACAGGCCGTGCGTGCTTATCTTTCTGCTTGAAATACACTTAAGGCGCATATATTCCCCAAAGTTAACGCAGTACTGGCCGTGCGCCCGCTCGGAACCAGAATATAAATATTGAATCTCCTTTTGGACAGTTTCGTTTGCAAAATATTCTAATATTTACATATGCTATTTCAGTTATGAAGAAATTCAAGCCGTAAAATTTTCTGTGTACAAATGTTTTTAAACATTTGGTCGTTTTGGAGGAGTGTCGAAAAGTAGCAAAATAAAAAAAAGCTCGTGTTGTTAATTATTTTTTTAAAGCAAAACTATTTGTTATACGAAAATACCATGTTTCACAAATAATGTACATGAAACAATAACATATATACTTTTTTCAAACCTAGCCGTTACTAAGAAGTATGCTTTAGAAAATTATCGTTTTACGGCACTAAAGTGGTTTTAGGCCCTTAAGACGACGACTAACGCCAACGACCTTGAGGGAACAAAACGCGCACTCGTTTCACACCCACGCGACCCAAAATTTAGTAGTTTTTTGTACTTTCCTTATTATTCTATGACTTTAAAAAAAAAACCTCAGATCAAAATGTAGATAGTTAAATTGTCTTTGAGATGGTGTCAACTTCATTATAATACGCCCAGCGGTTTTAGTGTGATTGTCGTGTTTTTGTCCGTTTTAGACATAACTTTACAAATTAATTACACTATGGTATACGAATAAAACTCAAAATTTGCTCAGATCAAATTATTAAGAAAATAGTCTAATATAACATATATTTTTTTCAAAAAATTACGACTAGCCATTTTGACGTGATTCTCATTTTATAATCAGCTACTCAAGGGAATCGGCGCCTTAAACGGATTTCACCATTTTTTCTATCCATAGTGTCATTTTATTCATTGGAAATCTTTAAGGCGATGAAACTTCAACAAAAAACGGGCTAGAACTTTTTCACAAAAAAATAAACAGACTTCAAAAGCATAATACTAAAACTACAAAATAAGTTTTTTTTTCCGAAGCCGGTGTGTTTGGTACTTCTTTTTTATCGTTTTTTGACACCGACTGCCGAAAGGAAAGTTATTTTGCACTTTTTAGTGTTTTCCTTTTGAAATCGGTTTATTTTTTTGTAATAATGTTATTATTTCTCTCTTTTTAGAGCAAGTTTTATAGTAAGGTACCTAAAGGATTAATAAAATACCCATAATAACTCAATTTACACATTCGTGCTGTTTGTCACTGAGGATTTCGGTTGTATATGTTCCATATCTTGAAAACTGCTAAACTGATTTTGATGAAACTTGCACTATTCCCTAAGTTGAGAGATATCTAATCCAATACAAAAAGAATGGTCACGATCCGATAAGTAGTTTCAGAGAAATGCGTGGACATACATACATACATTCAATCATAAAAAATACGAACATACATACATACACTTATGAAATTTGGCACACATATTTAGAATAACAATATGTGAATATTGGGTAATATTACATAAATACGTTGATTACCTCCTTTTTTTTGAAGTCGGTAAAAATAATTTGCTGTTTCCTACATTGTACCTAGATAACATAAAATCAACTGATTATATTTAAAATATTTAGAGTACATCTTGCAATAAAAGAGGTTTAAATTTCTAAATCTCGTTAAAAGATCGCCAATGTATTCAAAGTCAACTTATATTTTCAGGTTTCCTCTCACTTTTTTAAAATTTTTGTGGTTTATATTAAATGAAAGCTGCCGTTGCTTATATGCAAACTGCAAACGGAATGTGCATTGAGAATAACCTTCTTTACTTATTTAAAAGCCGGTAAAAAACAACGCACCCGTAACTGACGTTCCAAACATTTTTAAACGTCACCAGAGAGATGACCACAGATGTCAGCTCTCTTTACCTGACCCTTCTCTTTTTAGAGACAAAAGCTGCAAGACGCCTACGGAAAGGGTTGGAGAAGTCAAGTGGTTTATTTTTAGATAGAGGGGTTTCTACTATAAGGCACAGTTAACAGCCAGAACACGCCATGTATTCAAATAATTCTACGGTTCTAAAAAGACCGATAAGATCTGTACATTAAAATTTTGTTAAATCATACCGAAAGGACTGGCTCGCACTAGCAAACGATGGAATTGTTTAGAAAAAGAAAATGGGGCCCAGTAGTTGGAATAATTTTTGGAAGTCGGTGTTAAAAAACGAAGAAAAGAAAACATGAACACCGACTTTCGAAAAAGAAGTTATTTTCACTTTGTAGTGTTTTAATTTGGAGGTCGGTTGTTTTTTTTATTTTATTTTCTGTAAACAACGAAGCATTTGACCTCATTTATAATTGGAACACTCGCTACAATCTGAAAAGTTTTGTTACATGTTTGAATGCGTATAGCAACTATGTATATAGACAACTGAGTTGCTTAGCTACTTTTGATGCTTGACTGAAACTGTATTATGCAACCTACCTTACCTATTATTACCAGTAGGTATACGTGGAAATGACTAAACGATGTAGGCACAGCTCCAGTTTAAGCATTTCTGCGTAAAGGCAATTTGCATTTGCCTGATTGGTTATTCCACGAACGTACATAATAAAGACGTTATTTTCGGCATAATCAAATCGATCGATTTCTGTCAAAACATCTGGAGGGGAAGAATTTGGTTCATGAGAGAAACAAGACGTAAATTGGTTAAGTTTAGGAACCCTTAGCTATTGGCTATTGGTTAACACAGGCTACTATTTTCACCACGCTAATAATAATGGCAAATTTATGCTAGACCGTGCTGTATCCGAACCGAGGCACGGATGTGTAAACAATGTACATATTAGATCGTCCGTGCAGTTTTCCACGTAGTATGAGTAATTCACACATTTTATTGGAAGCATTTAAATTCTGAATAGAAAGACAAATTGTATAATCATCTGCCTAGCCTTTTTCCCAACTATATTGGGGTCGGCTTCCAGTCTTACCGGATTCAGCTAAGTACCAGTGTTTTACATGGAGCGACTGCCTATCTGACCTCCACAACCCAGTAACTGGGTAACACGGTACCCCTTGGCAAGCATGTTGTCAGATCTCAAGCTTCTGACTACCTGTAACGACTGTCAAAGTATAATAGGGGCCGAAATTTGAAATGGCAACCGCGTACTGGAAGACGCAGCTTCGGAAGTCTTTCCTGATGGTTGACCGAAGACTTGGTGAGCGCCATAGGAGACAGCAAAATGTGACAAACACAGGACAGTCTATGTATGTGGCGACGCATCATCAGGCCATGTCTTGCAGTGAACGTCTTTGTCGGCAGAAATGATGATTTTAATCATTTAAATTGGACTAATAGACCTAGCAAAAGCCATTCGAAATTCAGAAGCTTGCAAATGATCTTGTAGCAGCATTGACATTTCTTAATCTTACTAGTGCACTGTATCCCACCTGAATACGCTTTAGAGTGAGACGTAGCATCGTATCCAGTATGTACATAAAGGCGAGCTATCTCGGTGGCTATACACAACGGTACACGCTCTAATTGGGTCTGACTCCGAATTGACAATATGCGTATTGTTGCTATTGTTGAGTACTGCCGGCAAGGCATGGTCACTGAGTCTCGAATAAGATGTTTGCACGTGTAGGTTTAGTTAGAGATAGTGCTTGCTTAGAATATAAAACGAAACAAGGAAGGATCTTGTCCATTGTATATTTATTCGTTGTATTGTATTCAGCGTATAGTATCACTAGAATGTTGAGGAGGCCACTTCTTTTTTCTTGTGTTATTATAATACGAATTTGTGATTGTAATATTGTGTAATATTGTATATGTGTTGCCCGGTTCTTGTCTGCCTGCCTCTTAGGAAAATATTCCTAGAGTAAGTATTTAAAACCAGTGAAAAGATTCGATAAGTTGATAAAAATATTTAGATTTTTAATGGTACTTTGATCCCCATCAGCCCTAGTGTAAAAGATCTTGGTCTACACCTTGACTGGACGCTTAGCTGGCAAAGTCAGGTTTCTAGTGTCAGTCAAAGAGTCAACGGGACCTTGCGTTGCCTGTATCGTCTGAGACACTTTTTGCCTGCAAAAACGAAGACTATGCTCGTGCAGACTTTAATCTTTCCTTTAATAGACTATGGTGACGTGTGCTACTTTGACCTGAACGCGGTATTCCTGGATAAGCTGGATAGACTCCTAAACAACTGCATCCGGTTCATATTCAACCTCCGGCAATATGACCATGTATCGAGCTGCAGATCTGAGCTCAAATGGATGCCAGTTCGGCAGAGGAGAAATTTGCGGGCCTTGACCACGCTTTTCTCTTTTCTCAACTCTCCTACTCCTCCTTCTTATCTCATACCTCACTTTCAATATCTGTGTACTTCACACTCTAGGAATCTGCGTTCATCTAACAATCTTCTCTTGCTTGGTCCGTCTCATACTTCTGATTTTATTCATTCTTCCTTTCACATTCAGTCTATTCTTCTCTGGAATGCGCTTCCTCTCGATATCAGGAAGGCCACCAGTCAGTATGCATTTAAGCGGAAGTTACGGATTTATTTTCTACACGATTTGCAGTGTCGTCTCAATAAAATGCCTTTCTATTACTTAATATATATGTAATATATATACATATATGGTATTTATTATAGTAAAGTTTTTTTTTTATTCATCTGCCATGTTATCTCTCCACCACCCTTGGTAGACTAGTAGAGAATGCCTCAGGCAATGCACCTTTATGTTGCATGAAGTTTTAATAAATAAAAACTGTTTACTAGGAACACGCATCAAATGCCGCTTAGGGTTGTCCTCGTCAATTAATTAGGAATCTCACAAACATCAACACATGTTAACCATGATCGATCACGCACCCAACAAGAGCATTTTAACTAGCATAGTTAGTTACATCTCACGTTACTAACAAATTCTCGGCGTTCTAGCCCGACCCGCAGGTAAGCCGACGATGACAAATACGAAGCGCGGTGATGAATGTGCTGACGCTACAGTGAGATACATAGCGCGTCGTGTTCGAGGGTAACTAATAACGAGCAGTATTGGGTCACTACAGGGAGGATTCTATGCCAACAGGATAACCTAGTTGCCATTGAAGGCGTGATGATAATATACACGTCTATTGAATGCAGTAGAGTGTAATATCTTTATCTGAGCATTATTGATATGTTTGTTAAGGGTACACTAGTAGACGGCAGGAACTATTTTGTGCGCGGGGTTAAAATGCATTTTATATCAACCGACAACACGTGCGGAAGAGATAGATGCTGTGATGAGCAGTAGGAAGCTAGTTCGCGTACGAATACACACTTTTGCAAATTTGTAGCGAAATGGATAATGATTTAGGACGAAACCGAGCTCGCGAAATTTTATAAACAGACCTTTGGCAGTCTAGATATCATGAAAAAACGACTAAATCTATATGTTCGAAATAAAATTATTTGCATTGTTGAACTACTAATCTATCCCTGTATGGAGGCCGTTTTGCAATGTGCCGTCTTCTTATGGTATTTATTTGCGCCCAAAAATGCGTTAAAATTAGTGTCGAAATGTGGAACTTTCGACGCTCATAACTTTCTTATATTTTCATTTTTACTTTTTTGCTTCCATACAGGGCTAAATAATGATGAGACAAATTGATATCACTTTTTATTTTGAACGTACATCGTCAAACAGTGGAATAATCCCTAGACTACGTTTGTATGGAAGAATTTTCGACTAGTGTAACCTTAAGGGTAACTGACTAATCTTTGGAAGTACTTGTCTGATTTAAAAAATTCTTTCGCTGATAGTAAAGTACATCAACGTTAAGTGTCATAGATTATTTTTATCCGGAAAAATTCACGATTCCTGTGGGGAAACAAGGAAGCGTGGTGATGAGTGTACTGACGCTAAAAAACGGATACATGGCGCGTCGTGTTCGAGGGTAACTAATAACGAGCAGGTATGGGATACTGTGCCGACAGATTACTGAGCTGTTATTGATGAAGTAAATGAAGTATAAGAAAAATGAGGTAAAAGAGTGTGATGTCTTCCTTTGAATTTAGAAATTAGTTATGTTTCTTCAAGTGATAGCTTAAAGTTTAGAGGGTTCAAGTTGATGAAGCATTTTAAGTTTCGAACAAATTAGTCTACTGAATTAGTTTAAATAGAGAATACTTGTAGTTGATTATGATCCTGCTTCAATTATCCGAGATCAAAAAGACCAGATGACAAGCACTTCGCTTGAAATAAAAACCTTACCACAATATTATAACAAAGTAAATCTGCTTATAATAAAGAATGACAAGACTTAGTTTCTTGCAAGGCGCTTTCATGCAATGAGTCGGGAAATTGTTTTTAAAGAAAATATTTTCTACGACAGAAGAATAACAACCGTAAGTGCCTATGAGTTAGAGCGGTTACGCACTGCATCCGATACGAAGCCGAGAAATTTCGGTTTAAAAGTAGCCGTAGTACTTCTTGTAGGGAAGGCTACGCACTGCAGCCGAACTTCTTCCCAATACTTTCGTTCGTATTCAAAATATTTTCAATTCGGATAGAAATCGGAACTAACCGTCCTCAACGGACATATTGCTGATCCGAGTCCATGATTTGAGTATCGAGTTCTATCCGTATTAAAAATGTTCTGAATCATGACGGATAGACTTCGGACTTCGGATGTAGTGAGCAAGCTTCCCTACAAGAAGTACTACGGCTACTTCGGAACCGAATTGTGTCGGATTCGGATCGGATACAGTGCGTAACCGCTCTTACCAGAGGATCTAAACAAATAAGATTATTGGCCGGTTTCTGATTTAAGTAAAGCAGCAAAAATCAGTTGATTACTGTCAAATAATTTAGGAAGCGTTTGAGTATTTTACCTTTCACAATTGAGAATCTACCTAGATCAGTTAAGGCCGTACCCTGACCAAAAAATCAGCATGAGATATTGAGAATTCCTATTGGTCTAGCGGCACTGATGGCGCATGAATTACAGTAGTGAATACGCCCAGATTTTAGAATAAAATCTTTATAAAATCGAATATTTCGAAATCGAAACTTTTATCAAAGAAAACGTCGTGATAGCGGCTGAAAAAATTACTCAGATATACGTATATGGTATCGTTGCCACGTGATCAATCCCTTGCATTATGGCATTTCGACTACCACCATCAACGATTGAATTAAATTTTTCTAGCCCCTCTGACCCCGTAGCACAGATAATAAAAATACTAGCATACAGTTGCCTCATCCCATACAATAAAACCGTGCCGATGTAACTAGCGTTTTTCATCTGATTAATCTTGTTATTTTTGTAAGTACATCAATCGCGTTTGATCCCGTTTCACGGCAATAGATGGTGTTAGCAGTGAAAGGGTTTACTAGGTTCGTGATTTTTTTGTTGTTTTAATACAGTGGTTCGTTTTATAGTATTTTTTTGCACATTTTTACAGTTTTTTGCACCAAAATGTGTTACAATGCAAATTTAAACAATCGAGTGGAATGCCTCAGAAATTTAAAAAAGCGCCATCTATTGTCATCAATTTTAAATGATCCGTTCAAATAATCTTTGAAATGTGAATTAAGACCCCAATATTCCATAATTTTGTACTTAGAAGAGTTGAAGAACATACAATTTTTATGTTAAATTCCAGAAAATGTTAATTTTACACACAATTCTATTGAATTGTGTGCACATGTCGCGCCACATAGTGAGATTTATTTGAACCAAATTTTCTTTCTTAGCAATGAGACCCCGTGCCCGTAGTAATATTTGAACCACCGAATGAAAGCGGGTGGCTTAATAAATAACCCCAACATGTACGGTCCACATTTAAATTCATCATGCGTGAAACATACAAATTTGAATATTTTACTGTGATCATTTTTGTATAAACAGTATGAAAATCATAGTGTCCAAATTATTCTCACAATCTCGCTTTTATGAGAGAGACTTAATCAAAAAGTATTAAAGGAAGTAAATTCATTTCCTGTTTGCAGCAGACGTTTATTTTCGTTTGTTCTCTTCCCTGTTATTGTCAACAATTCTACATTTTAAAGTACCTTATTCTCGTCAAAAAAATTAAAATTTAGATCGGTTACCTGAGTGCTTTTACCTAGACATTAATTACTTTCGCACAACAAAGTCGTATTAACCGACGAAAAAAATGGAGGAAATTCTCAATTCGACTTGTATTTTTTTTTAATGACCGCACATGTCTTTTAATAATTCTTAGGCAGGAACTACAGAACACCATCTTTAAGGATTCTTACAAACTCCTTTTGCTAAAAAATTAAAAAGTTTTTATAAAAATTTTTAGGGCTTACCTAAGCACAAGACCTCAGCTCTAATTTAAAACATAGCACAGTTGAAGCACATGGAGGACCCCGTCTGTGTGCTTCAATATAAAAATTTTAAATCCCCTTTACGAAAGAGCTCCATTTGAATATATTCAAATTGCACAAAAATTACCTCTTGACTTCGGTATAGGACGTGTACAAAAGAATAAAACTAGGTTTAGAATTAACAAAATATGTGGGTATATTAAAAAAAAATTAAGGTTCTGCCTAGGTCTTGCGCACTTGTCTAGCCTTCCACACTTCCCTGGCGAGCTCCCGTCCTCCAGGCGTAGTCCCCGTAACTCGGCCACTCCACGCAGGTGATGTAGGCGACAGATCCAGTATACGGTGTCGGTCAGTAAAACCGTGACGTAATTCCTAGGGACAAAGGTCACATCAGTAAGCTGTCGGTATAAGGGGTGCACGGGAAACGCTAGGTATGCATGGCAAGAACTAGATTGGCAAATTAGGGCTTTTAAAGGCGGGAAGAATTCTAGGCGTGAATCTAAATTGATAATGTACATGTTCGCTAGCAGAGGCGGTTACAAGCATTACACTAAGAAGTACATAGTGAAAGAAAGGCAAAGCGTTACACACAGGATAGGAATAAGCTACGATATTCAGACGGGCGCGTACCTTAAAATTAATACAAGGTAATACAATAAAAATAGGTAGGTAACGGCCGTTAGACATCTTAATACAAAATTGTGCATAACTTACCCAAGTTTGGGAATCTCAGTCACTTATATTAATTAAAACTTTAATTTAATAGTATGGAGAAGCAATCCAGTTTTAGATAGATATAAAATATTGAAATGTAATTTATTCCGTTTTTTACAATGACGGTATCAAGATTTAAAAATTAGTCAGAGCGACAGCGTCCGTGCCTCAAGAGGTTTGGCTGCGGACTGTGCGTGGTGTCGTCTCGCTCGCGCTCGCGCCGGCGCACCTCCCGGCCGGTGGCGGGCGCGACGAGGAACCTGTTACTCCGTATATATAAAATAATGCGGTTGTCCGCATCACTTGTTTGTTACACTACTACAACCTCGGTACAATTTTAGTTTTATAGTTATGTATGTATAGTTAAGTATCTAATAGTTGTAAATAGTTGATTTGTTATTTTTAGTAGTTTTATTTATATTATTTACTTAGTAAGTTATATTTTCAAATTGTTTATTTTTTAAGTTAAGTTGTTTTTTTTTATTTAATATTTATAGTTGTAGTAGTAATGTACAGTGTTATGTACACTATGTTACAGTATCGAATATTTCTCCAGTTACTATACATCTATTACACAGTAACTGGAGGAATATTCGATACCCCACATCGTAACGAGCTCTGGAACATAAATCATGGTTGGAACACAAAAAGTATAGCGCGACAACTCTCGTTGAACCGCGCGGCGACAGGGAACCGATACATCGCTCATACGAATATGCTTCGTTGTTGCCGAATTGCCGCAGAGTGCGAGTTGAATACGAAAAACATTTGACACACACATATTAGTACAATAAACCCAATAAAAGCACATACATAGCAAATAGATAACTGACATGTTAATTAATAAGGAAAATGTTAAGCGCTATTCCTCTCTCCTAGACACTGACTGTGTCTAGAATGTTGCTGTGCCCGACAAGGTCCTTATGTGTTTCTGTAACTTATATTTACCACCTGTGTGTACATTATGGATGCAATAAATTTAATTTGATTTGAAAATTGAATAGAAGTGTAAATTTTGCACGGAATAATTAAGGTTCGGATTTCGACGAGTGGAGAGGGAGAGGAAGGCCAAAGAAAAGATGGATGGACTGTGTGAGGAGTGATATGAAATAAAAGGGAGTCAGTAATAACGTGACAGGGGACAGGACGGTATGGAAGAAGCAGACGTGTTGCACCGACCCCAAGTAACATGGGACAAGGGCAGGAATATGATGATGGATTTCGACGAGTGTTCCCCATTGTTGCGGGGTACACTCGTCGAAATCCGAACACATTTGTCAAGAGCATTTGGTTTCATAATTGAATTTGAAACCTAACTTTCAATCTCAAGCTTAGCTAGTAATATTCCTACATCATCACTGTCCAGTATTTATTGTTCAAATTATAGCGTCACAACAGCTACCAAAGCCAACTGTCAAATATAAGTAAAGTTCCATAGGTACACTACACTGCGTTCCAAGTTCCACTGGGGATCTAAATCGTTATCTGCATTGTGCCTTGATGTGTCACATTTCTACCTGATGTTATCACAGACTGTATGTCCTTGTTATAACGTACTTGCACATAGTTTGTGGAGCCCCATTACATTTTACTTTGGTACCTACGCCACCGAAATGAAACGAGACACGACTTTTCAGGGTTGGTATTATACTACCATCTTTGATGTAAATTGGACAGTTAAGGTTACACTAGTCGATAATTCTTCCATACAAACGTAGTCTAGGGATTACTCTACTGTTTGACGTACGTTAAAAATAAAAAAATATATCAATATGTCTCATCATTATCTAGCCCTGTATGGAGCCAAAAAAATAAAAAATAAATATATTTGAAAGTTATGAGCGTCGAAAGTTCCACATTTCGACACTAATTTTAACGCATTTTTGGGCGCAAATAAATACCATAAGAAGACGGAAAATTGCAAAACGGCCACCATACAGGGATAGATTATTAGTTCAACAATGCAAATAATTTTATTTTGAACAGATACGTTTAGTCGTTTTTTCATGATATCCAGACTTCCAAAGGACTGTTTATAAAATTTCGAGCACTCGGTTTCGTCCTAAATCATTACCCATTTCGCTACAAATTTGCAAAAGTGTCTATTCGTACGCGAACTAGCTTCCTACTGCTCATCACAGCATCTATCTCTTCCGCACGTGTTGTTGGTTGATATAAAATGCATTTCAACCCCGCGCACAAAATAGTTCGTGCCGTCAACTAGTTTACCCTTAAGACTAGGTAGTGTACCGCATTTATCGTAGCACGGTTTTCTGACAGGTATAAGAATATATATCTATGTGATTTTTTATGCCTTCCAAGACCAAATTCCATACAAAATTGGTCCTTCATCTAAATACTTCTTATAACACGAGATATTTACAACCCATAAAGCCATAAAGATCGCTTTTAATAGCTTAATCTCGTGAGAAGCGACCATTCCCACTTTGAGACATAAATGCCAATAATATGTTACCAGTGGAAGTACAAAGATATTTAATGGGATAACCACGCTTCACAAAACGGAAACACGATAGAGCGAACAACGACATTTAATAGACTTTTCTTGTTTCTATTTTATTGCTAAAATGACTAAAAGCTCATAATAATTTTCTTCCGAACGTTCTTACTAGTTTATTGCTGTACATTTGTAGATACATCTGAAATTATTAAAGTAACTAAGAGCTTATTAATGCAAAAGGTCTGAAAATTACCGGTCAAGTTTTAAGAAAGTTTTTGCGCATAATATAGTTAATCAGATTTTGTTGGCCAAACCAACCATGAATTTGCCAGGTATAGGGTATCTGGCAGGCTTATTACGTGTATCTTTTGTAAGAGCAAAACGATAGGGATTTTTGGGAAATAATTGCTCTTCCATACAAAAGTTTTAGAGTTGCTGGCGGTTTAAAAAAAAAAAATGCACCATACCTACACTGCAGGTGTTGCAGACTTTTATGACATAAAGCGTTTGATCGTTATCGTTTTGCTCTTGCAAAAGATACGTAATAAGCCTACGCGTCATTTCATTTCAATATATTTCCACCCTTTTTCAGACGTACGCGTTTATTTTTCAGTCGTACATGTGTATTTTTCAGACATGGTCGTGGATGTGTCCAACAATACAACAAAAAAAATTCAAAGACTCGTTTACCTTTTGTTTTTACAGATATAAGCCAATTTTTTTACAGGTATATAGGCAATAGTATTGGGTTTCAGATGTCATTTATGGTGTTTTTTGTAAATGTGTAATCAATCAGCAAAAGAATATAAACATAAAAATAGGAAATCTTTCACAGTGGAACAGTGGTACAGTGCGTGCCACGAAAGATGTGATTTGACCGCACCTCACGCGCTCTGTCCGTCGCCCCGTTGACACCCGGTTTTTTTCCGCATACCTCATACCGCTAAAGAGATCTATAATCGTCGGGTTTACTGCTTGATTTCGAATGTCATATGCCCGATGGCTAATTCCCCGAAGTCATGAGATCGAACGTCGTCGTCGACGAAATTCCATAGCATCGATGTACCACAATTTCGAATAGACATTAGATCGAACGTCCGTTTCGCCGAAAAGCCATTGCACCGATAATCATATCCATCGAATATCTATTCGCTCGACGTGCCAGTAAGTCGAAAGTTATACAACCTAAAATATTCAACAAGACTAAAAAAAGGAATATAAAATTGGATAAAAAAAAAACCAGTAGGGTTCAATCAACATAATATGTTATAGAAAATTTGTGAAAACCAGGCATTGTATAGAATACCTAGGAAATCTATAGAATTCTGCAAAGCACCGTACCAACTGTACGGTCGTTACGGTGCGTTGGCTTACTTGCATACCAATTGGTGGTATTTCACAACCCTAGTAATTAGGTCTACATACATGAATACTACTAATTTTAATAAATATCAGTGAGCTGAGATTTTTATATAAGAAAACATCGTAGAAAATCAACAAGCTGTGTGATCTTCTCTGAGGCCTGTATGAATTCTAAGAAAAATACTTACAAGGAATAATTTTGTTAGCATAGCATTTGTTCAGTGTTTTTCAACCTGTGGATCGAAGAAGCTTCTACTGGGGGGTCGCAAGAGGTCGCGAAAACAACCTCAGTAAAAAAACAATAAAATAAAAAATACCAAAATTGCTATATGTATTCCTACAATACTTGAAGAGTTCCCTCGATTTCCACGGGATCCCATCAGATTCTGACTTAGTGTCAATGGGGCCAACTCGGTTGTGTACCCTTTAAAACACAAAAAGAATTTTCAAAATCGGTCCACAATCGGCGGAGTAATTGTGTAAGGAACATACAAAAAATTAACATACAGTCGAATTGAGAACCTCATAAAATTTCGAAGTCGGTTGAAAAAAAGTGAAGCGTCGGGGTTCGCGGAATATTTTTCATACTATGGGGGTCGTGTCATGAAAAAGGTTGAAAAACACTGGCATAAGTAATCGCCCAATAGATTTATCCGAGGTACAGACGCAGAATATCCAAAACTCCATCGGGCTTAAAGAAATCGTTTATACTCGTATCATCCGTCGTAGTTCAAATCAGGCAAAAAATTATATTGAGGTTTAGGAAAATTTGATATTGCGGTATTTTGTGGTTGTGAGGTTGTACTGCTACTGTAGTATTAATTTTCATTCGAAGACTTAGTGAAATATTATTGTTAAGATAAAGACCTTTCTACCGATACCTATATCGGTATTGAAACAAGCAAAAAGTTTAATAAAATCGGCCAAGTGCGAGTCGGACTCGCGCATGAAGCGTTCCGTACCATTATCGCAAAAAAACGGCAAAAACATCACGTTTGTCGTATGGGAGCCCCACTTAAATATTTTTTTTATTCTGTTTTTAGTATTTGTTGTTATAGCAGCAACAGAAATACATCATCTGTGAAAATATCAACTGTCTTGCTGTCACGGTTCATGAGATTCAGCCTGATGACAGACGGACCGCGGAGTCTTAGTAATAGGGTCCCGTTTTCTTTGGGTACGGAACCCTAACAACTGTGACCCAACTAAGGTATTTTTGCTTATATTAACCGGGCCATAATAACGAATCGACTAACATCTTATTCATCAAAATCGGATGCTGATCATCTTTTACTAACAAAGTAAAACAAAATTTTTAGAGCTACCCTCTACTCAACAATAAAAATAAAACGATTTCAATATAGAATCTTGTATCTTTTGTACATCGATTTAACTGAGTTAGTACAGATGAAAGATAGTTTGAGAACATAAAATATCCAAGGTCATAGGACTAGAAAATTAGATTCGAGAGGACCTAAAATTTTAGGCTCTACAGAGGTACATACATGAATACAAAAATTTACTGCTAAAATCATAACCCTTCCTTTTGCCTTCGCCGTCATCATCAGCCTGTTAATATTCCCGCTGATGGGACACAGGCCTCCTCTCTGTGAGGAGAAACACAAGGAGCTTCGCCGTAGTCGCGTTAAAACAGAAGCAGCAGAAAATTTGCACTGAATTATGATAGGTAGGCGATTGAATTATAGCGTAACGGTTGACAAAGAAGAACGGAAGAATAAACGTGTTGTGCCGATCTCAAGTAACATGGAACAAGAGCAGGAAGATGATAAGACAACAAAATTTTAAAAACTTAAAAAAACCCCGAAACATTTTTATTTCATGCTACAGACAATCTATTGAACACGTAATTATGACACGATATCTTGCGAAAACACTCCGATTCAAACAGTAAAACACCCATAACTTTAGAACCACTGAATTGATTTTCATCAAACATAGCTAAGAACACTCTCGATATAGTCACCTTTAAAAAAAAACGAAATCTAAACCGATTCATCCGTTTAGGAGCTATGATGCTACAGGCAGATACACATATACACAAACTGGAACACACGTCAAACTTATAACCCTTCTTTTTCCGTCGTGGGTTATAAAGTGGCACATTTAAATATATTAAAACGTTTAAAGCAATGTTAGAATGCAGGAAACAATCGTCCATGTCGATGACAAAGGACAGTCCCTTTGTCATCGACATGGACGATTGTTTCCTGCTAAAAACTGTGTAAGTATCCCGGATTCTGTTACTACTCGTAAAAACTCTTTCTTGTTCAATTTCCGGGAGGACCGGCCGGCTCATGTGGAATGCCTTGCGTATCCGGAACGCGTTCAAGGTTTACGAGTAAGGTCTTTGTTTCACGAGGATTGAAAACAAATATGTAATAGAATAGGATAGATCTTTATTTACGTACTTTACTTTTACTAAAAAAAGCTTCTGTAGAAGTTATGACTATGTTAGTGAGTACAGTAACAAAAAAAATACCAGTCACTTGCGCAAAACCCAAAAAAGATGAAAACAAAACCATACAGCGATCCACATACCATCAAGTTTTAATGAAAACTTGAATAATGCTTTTATTATTTTGAAATAATACCAGAAAAGTACCACTTTATTCGCATAAAACTTGATATTGCGATAAGAAAGGATAGGATAGATCCTTTTCCAGTGTCCACACTTAGACGCCCATTTGGTCCATTGTGCGTGCAGGCCACTCTGTGATTGCGAATGGGTCGTAATCCACCACGCGGGCCCAGAGCGGGTTGGTGGATATCACATGTCTTCGATTTTTTGTTTCTGGACAAACTGGTTTTCTCACGATGTTTTCCTTCACCGTTTTGAGAGCAGTGGTGATGAAATAATTTACACAAAGTAAAGCACCTGCCTGGGCTCGAACCCACGGCTTTTAAGTAGATAGTTCGATTAAAAAAAAAAGTACTTATTAAAGCTGATCGCTCAAGTCGTATTGCCATGACGCCTTTTTAACACGCTTTTATTAGCTTGGTATGTATCTATGTAACGGAATCTATGAACGTGATTTTTACCCCCTTCAAAACGTGGGATTGATTTGAAACTTTGCACACTTATCAAGGACCGATGACAATGCAATAATTTACTCAAAGTCAAAGTCAAAGCCAAAGTCAAAAATATTTATTCAACTAGGCCAATATGCGGCACTTTTGAACGTTACACAAAAATTAAAATTTAAGTAATGAATGTTGATTCTACCGGGCACGTTTAAATAGTTTGTCCCATTAGCCTTACCAAGATCTTCAGGATTAGCGACTTTTTAGTTCAATTTACCATTAAAGCGTGTTTTTTAGTTTTTAGAACTACAATTTATTTTGATTTGACAAGCTAGCAGTTTAGGTACATTATACTTGATAATCACCAGCCTTTTAATGTGCCCACTGCTGGGATACAAGCCTCTTCTCTGTGAGAGGGAATGGGCCGTAATGCACCACGCGGGCCGACTGCGGGTTGGCAGATGTCACATGTCTTCGAATTTTTGGTTTTAAGACATGCCGGTTTTCTCACGATGGTTTCCTTCACTGTATTGAGAGCAGTGGTGATGAAATAATTTAAACAAAATATAGCGCCTGCCTGATACGAATTTTCAAATTTTATTGACTAGAAAATTGTAGTCAAAATATCTGATGAAAAAAGTGTCACTGCAGAAAAAGCATCGTTTATAAAACAATAGTACATTATAGTACAAGTGTGCAATGTTAATGATTACCGCTGAGGCGCCATATTGAGTCCCGAGCCGTTAGGCGAGGGACTTAAGAGAGCCGAGGACGGTAATCATCAATACACACGTGTATCATACGGCGTTTTTAACACACTTGTGAAGAAAATAATACAAAAAAATCATCTTGAACAGTAAAAACGAGTTGTGAAATTTTTTCACAATGGCGGGCAAAATTAATCAGTTTTCCTGTTCGCGCGCATTTAACAATGGCGATCGGCCATAGACTAAAAGCAGACTAAGAATGAGGTTTCTCTTTTTTTTGGTTTTGCGTGGATAGTGTTTTAGCCACGTACAAAATAGGGAAATTAAATTTTTATTAATTACAGAGCAAATAAAAATTATATTTGAGTGAAAGTTTTATTTATTAAGCACGTACGTTGAAATTGACTATTTAACTACGAAGTTGTATGAAATGAGCAAACAATAGGTACATTAATTTATTTGTTCTATTGAGCACGACCTTTTTTGTATCGAAACTTTTTTAAGAACAAAGCAACTCAACCAATAAGTTAAAAAAAAAAACTTTAACTCACTTGTGAATAGTAGCAATGAAAAAGTCACAGTTTGATAACAGGTATCATTATGTGCCTAATTGCGGTCAAATTTGAGCCACTTTATGAACAAGTGTGTTGAAAATAATTTTATACCATTCCCCCTCTAAAAAGCTTATTTTATTCACTGAACACATTGAATAAAAAGCACATTTTCTCACTGTTTTGGTGTTTGAATTTAGAACACACCAATATATATTCGACGTCCATCTCAATACTATACAACCTCCTTGCGCTTAAAATACTCGTTACAAACTCCTTGTGCAAAGAATATTCGACTTACAAACTTCTTCATCGATTTAATTTTCAGTTTGTTAATATTTAGGATTTCAATAATGATTTTCATGATTTTGATTTTAGTCTGGGATGTTTAGTGAATACTTATTTGTATTGTAATTCTAATACTAATTACATTGGTGTTTAATTAATTATAAGTATGTAACGTAACGGAGGTGGTCACTGGCCCCTGAAACACAGATGCTGTTACCTAGCTCAGCTCCAATTTACAAAAAATGTGAAACCCTGAGTTTTAACATTCTATGTAAATTTTGAAGGTAATAAAACATTTATTTATTATTATTCCTTGTGCTTTTCGCTTAAATCTTTCTTTTTCTCGTAGTCATGGTATAATAGTACATTATGGTACAAGTGTGCAATGTTGGTGATTACCGCTGAGGCGCCATTGAGACCCGAGCCGTAGGTGAGGGTCTTAAGAGAGCCGAGGACGGTAATTATCAATACACACGTGTATCGTACGACGTTTTTCAACACACTTGTGAAGAAAATAACACTAAAAAATCATTTTCAACAGTAAAAAACGAGTTGTGAAATGTTCTCACAATGGCGGGCAAAAATAATCAGTTTTCCTATGCGCGCGCATTTACCAATGGCGATCGGCCATGGACTAAAAGAATGAGGTTTCTTTTTTTTTGGCTTTTCTAGGATAGTGTTTTAGCCACGTACAAAATAGGGAATTTCAATTTTTCTTATTTACAGAGCAAATAAAATTTATATTTGAGTGAAAGTTTTATTTATTAAGCACGCACAAGTTGAAATTATCTATTTAAATACGAAGTTGCATGAAATGAGCAAGCAATAGGCACATTAATTTATTTGTACTATTGAGCACGATCTTTTTTGTATCGAAACTTTTTTAAGAACAAAGCTACTCAACCAATAAATAAAAAACTCATAACTCACTTGTGAATAATAGCAATGAAAAAGTCACAGTTTGATAAGGGTGTACTATGCCAAATCGAATGCCAAATAATCGAATATCAATTGATCGAACACTTTAAATCGAAAGCCTAAATACTCGAACGTTCATAATATCGAATGGTTAATAAATCGAACATTCAATATATCGTACATTCAATACATCGAGTGTTCAAAATATCGAATGTTTGTTTGATCGAGCGTTCAACGCATCATATATTCTTTCTGTCGAAATATCAATATATTGAATACTTTTTATAAAGAATACAAGTAAAACACAAAATTTACTAATAAATCACATTTTAATCTTTAAAAAATATCTTTTATAGGTACATTTACAAATTTTGTATGAATTGCAATTGCACGGAGAAACTCTAATAAATCCACATCACATCATCAGCCTATTAATGTGCCCACGGCTGGGACACAGGCCTCCTCTCTGTGAGAGGAAATGGGCCGTTATCCGCCACGCGGGCCCAATGCGGGTTGGTGGATGTCACATGTCTTCGAATTTTTGGTTCTAGGACATGCCAGTTTCCTCACGATGTTTTCCTTCACCGTTTTGGGAGCAGCGGTGATGAAATAAATAACACAAAATAAAGCGCCTGGCTGGGCTCGAACCCACGACCTTCAATTTGTACGGCGCTGCTGATACCAATGGGCCACCACTGCTCAGGGATAACGTAGGCCACATAGTACACCCGAAATTGGGTGTACTATGCCAAATCGAATGCCAAATAATCGAATATCAATTGATCGAACACTTTAAATCGAAAGCCTAAATACTCGAACGTTCATAATATCGAATGGTTAATAAATCGAACATTCAATATATCGTACATTCAATACATCGAGTGTTCAAAATATCGAATGTTTGTTTGATCGAGCGTTCAACGCATCATATATTCTTTCTGTCGAAATATCAATATATTGAATACTTTTTATAAAGAATACAAGTAAAACACAAAATTTACTAATAAATCACATTTTAATCTTTAAAAAATATCTTTTATAGGTACATTTACAAATTTTGTATGAATTGCAATTGCACGGAGAAACTCTAATAAATCCATGTAGTTTTTATAGAGCCACTTTATGAGCAAGTGTGTTGAAAAATATAGTATTCAACTCTTGAATAAAACGGATTTATATCGAGGGCCATGAATTACTCGCGTCGCTCAGGATTCTAACACTTGAATCACTCGCTATGCTCTTGATTCAATCATCATGATTCACTCCCTACGGTCGTGATTTAGTTGATAGAATCCTTTACTTGTTCGTGATTCATCTATGACCCTCGCTTTAAAACCGTCCTTTATTCACTAGTTGCATAATATACTATTTTATCACATCTATTCAAAAAGAGCTAGTTTATTACTCGTAAACAGGGATCAAATTAGCTCATTAATCCTTTAAAGTGATTTGAATTTCGAAGGTGGATATTGTTAGCAAATTTTCCAATCAGCAAAGAGATGAATCAAACCATGCGGGAACAATGTACTGAATATGTCTGAAATAAAAAAAGTTGATGAAAAATAAACAACGCGCGAAATTAAATGCATTTTCTGCCTTCGTTCATACGTGGGACACTCAGAAAGTTTTGCGAAACTAAAAAAAATTGTTCTATACGTACATATATTTTTATTAAATCTTTTCAAAGTACTTTCCACCAGCCTCTATACAAAGATTCATGCGCCTAAACCAGTTTTCAAAACACTTTTTCCAGTCCGCCGCAGACACCTCGTTTACAGCCTGCTCGAACGCAGCCAGCGCATCTTCCGGCGACGAAAATTGTATCCCTTTGAGCTGATTTTTTATTTTTGGGCATAAAAAGAAGTCACACGGTGCTAGATCAGGGCTGTAAGGAGGGTGACCCAGGAGTTTGACTGGCGTGCTGTCCAGGAAGTCCCTCGTTTTGAGTGCGGTGTGCGCAGGTGCATTGTCGTGGTGGAGCAGTAGCCCGCGGAGCCCTGTGTTTGGTCGCTTGTTGCTTATAACAGAGAAAACTTCTGGCAAACATTTGGTAGTATACCATTCGGCATTAATGCTTCTTTGATCCCGTAAGGGAATTGATACCAAGTGGCCAGTCAAATTAAAAAAGCTAGCGATCAAAATCTTACCCCCGCTTCTAGATCGCTTCACTTTGGTAGGCGTTGGCTCATTTTGAAACACCCAAACAGTCGACTGGCGCTTGGTTTCTGGGTCGTATTGATAAATCCAGGACTCATCACCTGTAACGATGTCGTAAACACGCCGAGACGAGCCTGCTTCAAATTTGTTAAGCATATCACGGCACCATTCCACCCGGGCCTGCTTCTGAGCATCGGTGAGGTTGTGCGGCACCCAGCGTGATACTATCCTCCTCACGCGAAGATGGCTGTGTAGAATCTCGTGAACGCTTCCCGATCCAATCTTCAATATGTGTTGAATCTCCTGATATGTAATTCGCCTATTGTCTTGGATTAAATTTTTCACTGCTAGCACGTTTTCTTCGGTAACAGCCGTCAAAGGGCGACCGCTTCTTTCGTCATCCCCCAAAGTTGGTCGACCGCGCTTGAATTCGTTATACCAACGATACACGGTTGCCTTGGAAGGGCCTTCATCCATGAATGCCATTTGAAGTCTATCGTACGATTCATCCGGTTTCAGGCGACACTTGAAATCGTATAAAATCATAGCTCTAAAATGTTCCCGGCGCAGATCCATATTTCAGTGAGACACAATACTTTGAATTAACTCGCAAAAAATGTGGAGGGAAATTTTGAAATTGGAACTTACTTATTTTTACTTATAAATAATCATATTTTCGAAAAACATTATAACTGGCCAGTCTCCCATATATAAAAACTTTTTTTCGCAATACTTTCTGAGGGGCCTGGTAGTTGTTTCAAATTCAGATTTTAGAATTATAAAAAATGAGTGCAACTTCATCAAGTGAAATTATTATAATCAAGTTTCTCAAAAACTTCATCCAGAGCACCGTTTTCTGAGACTATTTCTAATTCCCAATCTGTGAATAAATCTACAACTGTAACGGATGGTACTAATAAAATTGTTTCGATGCACTTCCATAATTGTTCAAATATAAACATAAGCCTCTAATTTTTTTGTTTTATGTCTTATGGTTCTTAATTTTACGTAAATAAATAAACATAACGTTCTTGTTCATAAGTTGCACTTACTTATTTTCTCATAGAGGGTGATAAAAAGTAGAGTGTCCACCTCGGGAGCAACACTGTTTTAAGCTCGAGTGACGTACTTTGAATCCCTCGCTGCACTCAGGATTAAGAAAAAACTGTCGCCTTAAAATAGTTGTTTGCTCCCTAGGTAAACATTCTACTATTTTGAAGCCTACAATGTTTGTTGATTGTTATGACTTCTTGTGTGCATTAGTGCCGCGTATACAGCGTAGGTTATTTAAGATTAGTTTTCAAGAGTAAACTGGTATGTTTGTGGCTCCTTGTTAATTATTCTTTGGAGTTTCGCTATCTCTGATATCTCAATGATTCTTTTTTGTATTTAATAATAATGAAATGTTTATTGGTACAAAAAAAAAGGTTTCAATAATAAATGTTCACATAAGTATACAGGTATATTGTAGGAACTACAGTGTAACCATTGGTTAAAGAACCCTGCTTCTCAAACTAGGGCAGACTGTATCATAATTTGTATCATAATTTTGATTGTTTATTTCTTTGTCTGTAAATATCAGGGGAGTGGCCATAAGCTCTTAGAGCGGTATCAATTTGAGATCGAGTAAGGGACAGATGTATCTGACTTGTATACATCTGTCACTTACTCAATATCAAATTGATACCGCTCTAACATCTTATTGTCACCCCAAGTTATTAGAAGCCGTACTCCGGCTTTACCGTACGGGCTGGAGGCTTGAGCCCTTGTGAGCCTGCTGAGTCCAAGGTTCCGTACGTTTATAACGGCTTGTGGTTTGCTCCGAGAATAATTGCGGTGCAATTTCTGCCCGTAATCCAACATTAAAGCAGTCCTGTAATTGACGTGTAATTTTTAGGGTTCGGTACCGTAGCCAAATGGAAAAAAAACGGAACACTTATGGATTCCTCATGTCTGTTAGTCTGTCCATCCGTATGTCACAGCCACTTTTTTATTTCATTTATGTTTATTGAAAAAATAGCCTACTTAATTACGACGTGATAGTTTGAACTTTTAAAATGCCACATTAAAACTTAGTTTTATGTCGTGAAGGATTTGTTTACATAAGCCACAATCTAACCAGTTGCAACTGCGTAGATGATAGGGACGTACGTGTGATCAGCGTAATACTCTCAAATCTATTTAAAATTTCTCTCCTAAGTGTTTTCTTATCAAACATATAATAGTACATTATGGTACAAGTGTGCAATATTGGTGATTACCGCTGAGGCGCCATTGAGTAATCATCAATACACACGTGTATCATACGACGTTTTTCAACACACTTGTGAAGAAAATAATGAGTGAATTTTTTTTCACAATGGCGGGCAAAATTAATCAGTTTTCCTATGCGCGCGCATTAACAATGGCGATCGGCCATAGACTAAAAGAATGAGGTTTCTCTTTTTTTGGCTTTTCATGGATAGTGTTTTAGCTACGTAAAAAATAGGGAATTTCAATTTTTCTTAATTACAGAGCAAATTTAATTTATATTTGAGTGACAGTTTTATTTATTAAGCACGTACAAGTTGAAATTCTCTATTTAAATACGAAGTTGCATGAAATGAGCAAGCAATAGGTACATTAATTTATTTGTACTATCGAGCACGATCTTTTTTGTATCGAAACTTTTTTAAGAACAAAGCAACTCAACCAATAAATAAAAAAAACTCTATAACTCACTTGTGAATAATAGCAGTGAAAAAGTCACAGTTTGATAACAGGTATCATTATGTGCCTAATTGCGGTGAAATTAGAGCCACTTTATGAGCAAGTGTGTTGAAAAATAACAAATTCGATATCAATATCTTTGGTTTATTATTTATTTAAATAATTAAGTGTTTTACCTTTTTGTATTTTCGTTGTATTTTTATTTAGAAACAAAATTATACGTTTTCATGCGAATTTAAGTTTTTTTTCCTTTTTTATAACGCTTCCTTAAGTATTAATTTTTTTTCTGCTGAGCTGGTTTACAGCTATTTTCCGCACGAAGCTATACCATCAATCACGTTTAATCCTAGTGAATGTATTGATGAGCAGATACGAGTATCATACTTATGTGAATACATGATAATGTTCTTATACATAAGAGAGTAAACAGCTGCACTGCACTCCATCATCTTCTCTCCCATGTTACATGGGGTCGACATTTTCTTTTTCCATTGGCCCTTGTCAACCTTCTATCTCATCCTCTTTTGGAGCTTCACTTGTTGGTATTCATGGTTATAGGTGGTAACTCTATAATAAGGAATTTCCCGAGATAATTAAAAATAATAATAATTTGTTTAATAAAAAAAATGGTTTATTTTAAAAAGCTAAAATATTGTCATTCAACTGACTATCAAATTCAAGGAGACGTTTTTGGTTGTCTATGTCTAATAAGCAGATACGACTTGGCAGATTCCCTATCCACCTTAACGTACGAAGGTATATTTATTACAAGCTGACACCCGCGGCTTCGCTCCTGTCAACTGGCTACCTACATAACTACCACATACCTACCTAGCCTAACCTACCTACCCACCCTACCCTACCTACCTACCAATTTGTTAAACTATTTATTTGAATAAGAATTAATAATACAATCCGAATGTAACCAACTTTTGTTTCAACCGGCGATCTGATTAAAATTTAGAAATTAAAATCTGCTATTGTGACTTAACTATGATAGTTAGATATTCTTCGCGACAAAGCGTCATCAACCATACTAAATGGTTCATAAAAGTTAAAGTTTGTATGTGTAGACATGTCTGCTCACCACGGCGCGCCATCTAATACTGAAATGATTTTAGAGGCACTTTCATATTTATACTAAAATTCTACCTACATTTTTTGAGATAGTAGTATGATGTTTTTAATATTTGTCAGTATGTTATAGGGTTCGATAGTTCACCCTTAATAGAGTAAAAGCATTAGAAAGCATACTGATAAGAGTTATCATAGCAAAAAACATAAATTTCTGTCGTACGATACGTCATTGCTCGACGACGGATTAGTTCCGAATGGCCCGCGAGGTGGCCCCACCCGATATATACATATATAGTTTTGGAGTTTTTTGGAAAAATTATAGTAATTAAAATCATGTTTTTAGGGGCTTATCCTATGTACTGGACATGAAATCAGTACATAATGATGAAACTATGTGAAAACCACATAGTTTCTGCTATGTAAATATAAATATTGACTTGATATCTCAAACACCGAATATATGGTTTTAGGTCATTTTAGGGTATATGGGAGACCTAGACCGAGACAGGAAACCTATATACACCTCATAGTTAGCGTAGTCTTTTATATAAAGCCCATTTACTTGAGATATCAAGTCGGTATATAATAGAAAACTGCTGTTTATCTGGTTTTCGGCAAATGCTTACGGGTTTAGGTGCCCTAAGTACCTAGAAAACATATAGGTGTACTGGTAAAAGTACTACCATTGGAAAGCTTGCTAAAAGGGCTTCCAGGCGGTTTCTAGATGGGAAGAATCGCTTGAACAGTCGTGAAAAATGTAAACAACGTAAAACGTTGAAATTTGTAGACCCTTCAGGTGGAATAACTCCATGAAGGGAATAGATGTACTCATGGTGTAAGTACTTTCTGATGGCTTGCTGGACTAGCTACCAAGCCATCACTTTGGAGCGAAAATCGCTCAAGTAGTTTAAATACAATTCCAGAAAATAGGTTTCTGGAAATGTAATTTTTAGTCAGTTTTTGGCATTCCCCGGGACTATACACCCCTGGGAATTCCGAAAATAAGGAATTTTTGGGGACCTCCCGATGGCCCGATAAACGCACCATCGTGTCGTCCCAATCTTGTTAGGGTTTTATGAATAGTTTCTCTGATAGCTGGGCGCAAAGAAAGTGACCAGCTATCGAATTTGTACATATCGAGGCACCTTATGTGCATATAGCCTAGATAGACTTATATGAACACTAGAAATGTAAAGTGTGGTCTATCGGCTACCAGAATCCCCATAATAGGCGGTGATTGTCTGGTTAGCCTAAGTAGGAAGTCCTAAAGTCGGTGAAATGACTTAGGAATTTATAGATTCATTACATAAGGGATGATATCCCATAGAAGATTCCCGAAAATAAGCTTTTTCTAGACGTCAACAGACAGCCTGCTATTGGCACCAGCAGGTCAACCCAACCTATAGATATCCTTAGGCTAGGTTAAAAGCTATTAAGGTTTTAACCGAGAAATAAAGGAAATTGTTCCTTTATTTCATGGAATTAGTCTAGGGAAGCTATCAATACCTGGAAATTAGGTATATGGATTAGATACAGAGATAGGGGGCGTTACTGTGTTACAGTACGAAGAAATCCAGCTATTGATAGCACCGTGGAAGGGGTGCGGTAACCCTATTTACCAAATGTTGATAAGGGTTTTTTACAGAAATAAAAATTATTTTCGGCGAGAATTTGCGGGGCTCTCAATAATGGCACGGTCCGAGGGTATATACACCCCCCGGGCCCAAATAGAATTTGTAGTCATCCAAAGCTAGTCGCTTGTACTTGTCTTAGTAAATAAGAAGTAATTCTTATATAGAATCAAGTCTCAGAAATTTTTGAGAGCCCTAGAATCGTGCCGTGTACTGAATAAATTAGTGTTTCATTCAATTCATCAACTTCAACCCTTATGAAGACACCCCTTTTCGATCCTGTCGAGCTGAACCTCGGGACCTGGACACCAGGAGTGCTGATCCAGAAGTAGGCAACCCAGAACCTGGAAATAACTCGAGTACAGCCAACACATCGTTGAATCGTTCGAGTCGATTTGCAACCTTACGTCGCTGATGCAGCCAGGCATCCAAGAACCTTGTCTTCGTGGTGTGATAGGGGCGTTCAGCGGCAATGGCCAGAAGGTTTACGCCCTTCTTTTCTCGGGGCCAGTGAACACGCTACGTCCAGCACAGATATATTCTCGCGGAAATTTTTTTGTAGGTAATAATGAGTACTTTAATCCCGTAGTACATATTTTTTATGTATCATCAATAGTTTTCTCAGCGCAAAATGTTGCTTGGGTTTGGGTTACATTATTGCAATTTGCATAAAGATCTCTAATTATTTTTGAAAATAAATTATAGCCTATGTCACTCAGGAATAATGTAGCTTTCTCATGTGAAATAATTTTCAAAATCGGTTCAGTAGATCCAGAGATTACCCCCTACAACCTCACAAACTTTACTTCTTTATAATATTATATAGTGTACATAGAAACAACAAAACACTAAGAAAGCAAAACTACAACTAGATTGAAACCGAATCTATAAGGGTATATAGCAAGCTGGTTCCTAGATAAATAATAAAGATGGAATAATTTCATGATATCTCAAGACAACTCAATAACGATCAAAGTGAAAGACTATTTCTATTCCTTGTTGATGTAACACACAACGTGAATTGAACAGATGCTGGAAATGAAATCGTCATCTATGAATATACAATGTCAGGAAGATGAATACAGTATTGTAGAGGAACGCAATAATATCGAATGCTCAATCTATCGAATAATGTAGAACGTTGGGCCATTTATATAGTTTGATCGGCATATGCTACGCTGGTTGTATATTTTGCGATTTTAAATCGATCTTTCAAAAGCCGATAACCATGCAGGCTTGTGGTTCGATGCTATTTCTTGAACTATTAATATGCCTTTGCACTGTAGATTTGGTCGGCCATAGACCACTTCTGAATGAATCCTGAAAGATTTAGTAAGTTGACGACGGGACAAGGAAAGGGTTATGTTTTTCGCGCGTATCTTGTATATATATGGTTATTCTAAATTCAATTATTTCTATTATTAATTTTAATTTTGTGTTATTGTGATGTCCGATTCTAATTGTTAATTTGTAATATGGATGACATGCCTGAAAATAAACGATTTTATTATTATTTATTTATTATTATTATTATATATGTATGTTTGTATGTATGTAATATTCTTTCTTACCTCGTATCTTTCAAATCACTTGACGGATTTTTATAATTAAGACATCGTTAGATAGGTCTCGGCCGCCCAAGTGTTCTTAGATAAGTGCCGTTGAAAAAAAAAGAAATATGGCGGATGTTACGATTTATAAATACTATTTTTTATATTTCGCTATAGAATAGATAAAAATAATTGTTAGCTGGCATTTTTTTCATACTTAATGCAAAAGTTGTCCATAATTAGGATTTAATCCTTACATAGTATAAAACAAAGTCGTTTCCCGCTGTCTGTCTGTCCCTATGTATGCTTAAATCTTTAAAACTACGCAACGGATTTTGATGCGGTTTTTTTAATAGATAGTGTGATTCAAGAGGAAGGTTATATATATGTATAATACACGCAGGCGAAGCCGCTGGCAGAAACTAGTTAATAATTTAAAGCTAATATTTAAATTTTTGATTGCGTTTGTTTCCGAAAGCCATTACCTATCTTTTTAAGAGATACCTACTTGTAATTCGATTCGGTCGAGTAAACCTGATTTCATGGGGAAATAATGACTTTTCCTTATGTATTCCGATCTCAGCAATCCTTAAGGCGCCGATTCCCTTGAGTAGCTGATTTTAAAATGAAAATCACGTCTAAATGGCTAGTCGTAATCAATTGAAAAAAATATATGTTATATTAGACTATATTCTTAAGAATTTGATCTAAGCAAATTTTGAGTTTTATTCGTATAACATAGTGTAATTAATTTGTAAAGTTATGCCTAAAACCGACAAAAACACGAAAATCACACTAAAACCGCTGGGCGTATTTTAATGAAATCAACACCATCTCAAAGACAATTTAATTATCTACATTTTGATCTGAGGCTTTTTTTATTAAAGTTTTACAATAATAAGGAAAGTACAAAAATCTACTAAATTTTGGGTCGCGCGGGTGTGAAACTAGTGCGCGTTTTGTTCCCTCAAGGTCGTTGGCGTTAGTCGTCGTCTTAAGGAATCAGTATTGCCATTATGTCTATACTAGGTACTTTATAACAGGTAATTTCATATCGATTCTTACGATACGTATACACACAGTTATACGGTATATATTTTTACATAAAACTGATTCGTTTAACTGTCAATATTACACCTACCTAGTTGTCTCTGCATCACCCAAAGGTCGACTAGTAGAAAATGCCTAAGGCATTAAATCCACCTCTGTACTTTTATGTGCATGAAATATTAAATAAATAAATACCAGAATGGCTAATGTCAGATTACTGTTCGAAATACGAAATTAACCTCTTCATACACATATTAACCTCTATACTTAATAATGAAAGTTATATTAAATCAATTTAAAAACCTTTAACACCAAAATGCTTTCACTCTGCTGTGTAATAAAGCTATAAATATTCACCATTAAAGGTGACATGAGCTTAATGGAATTTCATCACGGTTTGTTTTAATTAAAAACTGTGGCTTTGAATATTCTAATTAGACTTATCGATGTTATGGTCCACTGCGGGCCTCAACTCTTAAGGATAAGGAAGCTCTGTTGCCACTTTCCTTTACTTTGAAAATCCATCACAAAGAAGGATTTTGGTACCTATTGCTGAAGATTTAATTCCTTCTTCTTCTGCTCATAATTTATTTTCTTTGAGTAAGGGGAAGTGGCTTTCTAATAGTCCATTGTGGTTCTGGCCCATGTTAAACAGAAAACGATTAAGACAAATTGTCGGCACAACTGATGGTTTTTGAGCTGTTTGTAAGTACTAATGTGTTTATAAGAGACGCGGATTCAAACTCATGCTCAATGTTTTTATCACACTCATGTGATAAGCAGGTGTTACATGTATAAGGGGTCCAGCACCCGACATAAACCTTCTGTCGCATTGTGACAGACAATGGTACAATTATTCCTCTGTTTACTGGCGAAAAGGGGCGAATATTCTGCATAGGCAGACAAGCTAATTCTCCAATCGTCGCTGTCGGATCTGTGGCTAGGATAGCGGATTACTTGAATGCATCAGAAATTGATAAGCTTATCGGATTGCGCAGCTGAATCTTGACAAGGCTTTCAGATGTCGACAAGGCGTTAGCTGTTATACTGCTTTGTAGATATCGCAGGTCAAACTATTACTACAGCTTAGTTGATAGATTTGGAGAGTCGATATCTAAATAACAGGCACAGTTAAATTAGTACATCGAGTCACCTGTAGAAAGAGTTTTTGAACAATGATACCTACTTATTTTATGTGGGACTGAGACTACGAAAAAAAAAATGCCTTATACTTGAATTCCAAACACGTACATAACTTTTTCTTTTAAAAGGCCGTATAACTACTGTGTGTGTACCTGGGCTCCATGATCAGCGATCAGGGGAGCTGCAGTGGCGAAATTCGGAGACGTATGCAGATGGCCAAAGCTGCTATGAGCAAGATGTCGAGGGTATGGCAAGATAGGAACATCTCTAATAACACCAAGAAGAGACTCGTTAGGACCCTGATATTCTCAATTTTCCTTTACGGCTCCGAATCTTGGGCAATTCACTCGGTGGATCGAAGAAAGATTGAGGCTTTCGAGATGTGGTGCTGGAGGAGAATGTTGCGCATATCACGGAATGCAAAACGCACAAATAAGTCCATTCTCAACCAGTTAAACATCAAAACCAGACTCTCCACGATTTGCTACCAAAGAGTCCTAAATTACTTTGGTCACATCGCCCGGAGACAGCCCTATAACCTGGAAAAACTGGTTGTTATAGGAAAAGTGGATGGGAAACGGCCACGCGGACGCTCATCCATTCGGTGGTTAGACCAGATCAGGGCGATTACGGGACTCACGGTTACCATTGCCAATGACTCCGTGAAAGCTTTCCAAGACGGTCACGACCTTCAGTAATGAAGTCAACGAATAAGAAGATACCTACTGTAAAAAAAATATATTTAGTATTAGTGTATAGAAGTCTGGCAAACGAAAGTAGACACTCGAATTATTTGCAAACTTTTTATATGGCAATGGTAAACTAATGTCAACCCCAATTTTCCGTATGACGCTACTAAGTTGATACTTTGTTTTAATTCGTAATCACTATTTATCTCTTTGTAAAAATATTTTCTCTATTTAATAAGTTTCATTATTAATGTAGAAAACAATGATTCTTGTGACTCTTATGAATCTTTTCACATGGAAGTCTTAGATTTAGATTTTGATTGATAGTGAATAAACCAAAATTATTATAGAATAATGTTGCCTTTTTTAATTCAAATTGATATATCTAAAGTATTACCTACCTAAATATTCCTATAGTATTTTTATTCAGACGAAGTAATATAAATAATTCTAAAGTATCAAATTAGGTTATTCCAGGTATTGCATACTAGTTTTTGGGGTTGCTATGCTGATATTTTTTAAATTTGCCGCGCTTTTTCAGTCTCTACTTTCGTTTGCCAGACTCTACCTTTCTGATATTTTGCACCTAAAGACTGCAAACTATTTTCTTCTTGCAGAAGTACTCTGCAGCCAGACATTTTAAAGCTAGACTCGTATCATAACATCGTGTCTGGCATGTGAGCGAATCTGCAAGAATTTGTGTCCAGTGTCAACTTGAACAGAATCCAGAAAGTATCTCTGTTATTTCTAACAATTTGTGGAAAGGATAACCCTTGTGAAACATTACTGATTGAAATTCCTCGATAAAATTGGAGGACCTGCGCTTAATTAAATAACGTATATCGTCTCTAGATGTTTCTTTGTAGGTAATATTAAGGTGTAATTGAGTCGTTGGTGTGCCTTGTTAATAAATAAGTATGTACATAGGTTCCAAAGTAGGTAAGGTTACAGCGCATATTGTTGCTGTTGCTAAAATCAAAATAACTATCAGTCAAAACCGAGTTATCAACTACTCACATCGTTTAAATACTGCTTAGAGTCGTTTACCCCGAACATAATGAATATAAATTGGACAAGATCCTTAGTAAGTTTCTTCTCTAATTGACACCGTTCAATTTGGGTCTCTGTCCTGAATTTTAATGATTTGCAAGACTCAAATAAAATTAAGGCATTTAGTTTTGACCGTCCGAATAGTGATATATGTTCAAAATTGAGTTGGGGTAAATATACAGTCAACAAAAGAGATTAGTATGCAGGCAGCTTTCTACAACTTTACAACCCCTGTCATGTTTTTGAGTTTTGTCAAATTAGTCAGCGAACTTGAGTAATTTGATCAAGTTAAGTCAAATTTGCCAATTGTAGCCTGGACTAAGATTTGAGAAAAAAGTTACTATCTTAGGCCAGATGTACAAGTAATAAAAAGGACACCAACAAAATGCTATTGCCTTTTCATGCCTAAATACTAATTCGTGATCGACTAATTTCACATCAAAACCGAACAAAAGTTCACAAAATTAGATCAATATCCGTTATTAAAACCGACTCAGCTTTTGTTCGACACTTTACAGCTTTCAGTTAAATAAAGACGAAGTTAAATAAAGTGCTATCCCGGTATTGTATTGATATTACTGGGAGTTAGTATAAATTACAGATGTTCTTAGTTCCAGTGCAGTGATAATAAATGGATTTGTTCCACTTTGCGTCAGTGGAAGTGCTAGTATTGTAGTCGAGTAACCAAACTGTCTTGGCTGTGAGAAAATTATTCAAGAGCAGGATTTTCTCGGGGTTTCCCTATTGTGGCCTAGCCCGCAGGAACCGTATCATTTGCCCGGATAAAAAGTAGTATATTATGCCATTTAGCGTGCTTTCTATTAGTGGAATAATTTCCTTTAAGGAGTTTATATTCCCCAATGTTAACGCAGTACTGGCCGTGCGCTCGCTCGGTGCCAGAATATCAATATTGGACCTCATTTTGGACAGTTTTGTTTGCAAAATATTTTTTATTTCACATCTATGTAGGTTAAGAAGAGATTCTAACCATAATTTTTCTGTGTCAAAAGAAAAAAAATATTTTTATTCATCCAAGTCGTTTTGGGAAGGATGCAAAAGTAGCGCAAAAAATATCGTGTAGTTAATTATTTTATTAAAGCACAAGTCAACAAAAAAAAACATGTTTTACAAGTAAAGTACATGAATCAATATTATTATTTTTTCAAACATTTTACCTAGCCGTTACTAAGACGTTTGCTTTAGAAAGTAACGGTTTTACGCACTAAAGCGGAGTAAGAGCCTTAACGGATCAGGACTTTCAGACATTATTATAACTGATTATTTGGGTCGTACAAACAAACGATTCTCGCTTCTATATAATATTATTACTTCAGAAATGCAGTTGCTACTATTTTTAATGGCAGTGATAGCGTACGAATTTTTGCATAGCCAATACATCTTCCCTCTTATTTTTATACCTGACATTACATAATTATTATTATTAATTTGTTTAAAAATTTAAGATTTATTTTCTGCACGAAGTCTATTTCTACGTCATTACACGGTGTTACTCTATCATATAATTAAATAGTTTTAATGAATGCAGCCATGCACATAATTATTTAATGTCGCTAATCCATCATTCATGACAACTAATGACCGTAATCTCATTTTGCAATATTTTTTTTTTTTTTTTTTTTTTTTTTTTTTTTTTTTTAATTTTTATCGTGCGATCGGCCTACCAGGCCATTAACAGATGGGCTGTGTGTATGGTTGTCGAGTGAGGTTCGTCCTCCCATCGGAAGAAACCACCTCTTCAGTAATTACTTGTTCTATTTAACAATATCCCATATATACTGGCGCTTGAGCCTTCTGTTGTGCAGTGGTACACTTAGAGCGGTGGCTAAGCTGTTGGTATGTGATTCTATACGGTCCTTGTATCTACTTGTCTTGAGCTCAATTTCTTCCTTCACAGTGTTAACTTGTAAATGCTCGTGTAGTTCACTGGTTTTAAGAAACCAAGGAGCTTCTGATACATTTCTTAGGACTTTGTTTTGAAATCTTTGCAATATTTCAACATTGCAATTTTTTGCTGAGCCCCACAGTTCTATACCGTATGTCCAGACGGGTACTAATACTGTTTTATAGATAAGGAGTTTGTTTTCCAGAGACACGTATGAATTCCTTCCTAGCAGCCAATTAAGCTTTCTGAGTAGAATGTCCAACTCATCACGCTTCTTTTTTATGTGTACTCTCCACGTCTGTTTCCTGTCTAGGTGCATGCCAAGATATTTCGCTGTTTCCTGGTGAGGCAACACTTCGTTGCCAAGTTTAACAGGGGGGCAGTTTTCCTTTCGTAGAGTGAATGTCACATGCATTGATTTATTGGCACTCGCCTTAATACGCCACTTCCCCATCCATGCATCTACTTTGTCAAGGTGTTCCTGTAGTATAGCAGAAGCCACATGAGGATCCTTATCACTGGAAAGGGCGGCAGTGTCATCTGCATAGGTTGCGGATACAACATGTTCAGACGTGGGTATGTCTGCAGTGTAAATCAGATATAAAGTTGGGCCCAGGACCGAGCCCTGAGGTACACCTGCTGTTATATTGTAGCATTTTGAGTAGTCGTCGTTTACTCTTACTCGAAACAATCTATCCTCCAAGTAAGATTTCAGAAGGGAGTATAAATTGTGAGGTAGCTGACTCTTCATCTTAAATAATAGTCCCTGATGCCAAACCTTATCAAAATCCTGCTGTACGTCCAGAAAGGCAGCAGAACAGTATTGCTTCTTTTCCAATGCTACTCTAATCGAGTTAACCACTCTGTGTACTTGTTCCACAGTTGAGTGGCCGGCTCTGAACCCAAACTGATGCGGTGGTATTATGTTATTATCCTCTAAAATTTGCTTTAATCGCCGTGAAACAAGCCTTTCAAATAATTTTGAGATTATAGGCAGTAGACTTATGGGCCTATAAGACGCTACTTGGTGTGGAGGCTTTCCCGCTTTTGGAATCATGATAATTTCGGATATCTTCCACACTTTTGGGTAATATCCTGTTCTTAAGACACCATTAAATAGCTATTTTGCAATATGAATAATATATGGGGAGAAATTTGTTCCAGTATTAGAAGCTATTATATTTGCTTTTTAAGCTGACATTTCATTCATCATCATTATCATTAGAATTAATATTTGTTTCGGGATATTTGCCATGTTTATTTAGATTTTTGTTGAGAGCTCGATATTTCGGCACCGTTACAAGCGCCATGATCACGAGAACTAAAGTTTTTGCGGGTGGGTGTTATTTACGAGCTGACATATCTGACTATCCTCTTCTTCACTGGTTTTTCACGCACGATGCCGCGACTACCAGAACTTTTCTCACTAGTTAATCGACACTGTTCTCGACAGACGATGCTTACTGTATCCACTTTTGACACTCGTGACTTTAGTTCTCGTGATCATGGCGCTTGTAACGCTGCCGAAATATCGAGTTCTCAACAAAAATCTAAAAATACATGGTAAATATCCTGAAACAAAAATGAATTCTATTATATTTGATTTGTTTATTTAAAAGGTTTACTAGTTAAAACTATGTTTAAGTCTGTTTTAATCATATACAGTTATAAAAAGTTTTTAGTGTGCTATATTTTTTTTTAATTGGTGTTATATTCTTAATCTACTGCTTTAAAATCTTCATACGAAACGGTGTATTAAAATTTATGTTTATATAATTTTACACCATTTTCTAATTTTCGGGTGGCAGGTACCTATTTAGAAATTAATATTTCATACCACCGGAAAATTATCATTTAATTAACATCAAAGCGTATAATTATACCGAATCAGCTAATTAAACACAAAATATTTAACGACACATGTTAGGGATTAACGGATTCCCACAAACATGATTGTGGAAAATTCAGGCCCACATTATGAGTATTGAAAGTGTGTTTCCCGATCTGTTTGTTTAATACTGAACCGAACAAAATTAGAAAATAAGTATTTAGGTATATATAAATATAGGTAGCAAACTCGAAACAGCGTCAAACCAATTTTGCACGACGTTTTTATGTAGTTGTAAAGTTTTCTTAGTTTAATAAATTTTAGTTACGCACTCAATTAAAATATTATTACAAATGGTACAGACAGCCTACTGGATAGGTGATCAGTTTGGCCAGTATACTTACCTCATTCGTTGACTGTACCTGGCAAAAAACAAGGTTCAAAGTACTTTACATACATGCAAGCATAGCCGAAAGCTACACTGAAACACATATTAAGGTTAATCCCAAATTAATTCGGATCATCAATTCAGCGGACAAGTATGTGGGCGCATTTGCACCACATATTTCACTGGCCTGTTTAACATTCATGAAACATGGTGGTCAAAATTTACATGTTGCATGCCCGAAGTGGAGCAACGTGATAATAAATGTCAACCAGGGTAACAGACTTGGTTACTGGCTAGAGTGGCTAGTGGCTAAGTCCGCTGACCGAGAGGGCCTTTTAGGCCTCGTGTTACGTTATTATATTAACAGTAATGTCATTTTAGATTTGTATATTTAATGTGGGTTTTTAAATCAGGGAAACCACATTGGACACTTTTGTAACTAAACTGAAGTAGTAACTATTTAACTGTCAGTGTCACAAATACAAATATACCTCTTCGTTGGATGTACAAGTGACAGTCAACCTTATGGTAATAAATAATTAATTTTACCGACTGTACCTATTAGTCTGGCAAGAAAATGCATCCATCTAAGGCTGATTCATCCAGTAAGACTCCAAGTCTGTTGCCTGATTATCCTTCATTCCCGACCTGCGAATTTAACTCGGCACTTCCTCATTCTTTCCCATCTTGACTGAAGAAACGTTCCAATCTACAAAGCGTTGAAACCCGGTATCAAATCGCTTCATTAACCCCACTCGGTTCAACGCACCCTCGCTGGATTAAACACTTCAATTCATTATCAAATCACGATCTGAATGAAGGGCGTTACGTTCAATATCTCAGAGTGCTTCCTCGAGGCAGCGTAACGCACTGGAAGAATTAGGACGAGTTTGTTTGACGTGTATTTCGTCGCATCAACAGCGAAAGTTTAAGGCTCCCGGATAAAAGGCGCTACGCGACAATGCGACAACGATCCGTTGTAATTTTTTTCTGCGAATATATTACTCGTATAATAAATTCTATAAAAACCGGCCACGAGCGAGTCGGACTCGCGCACAAAGGGTTCCGTACCATTATCGCAAAAAAAAACCACGTTAGTTGTATCCCATACAACTAACGTGTTTTTTTTTGCGGCCCCACTTAAATATTTATTTTATTCCGTTTTTAGTATTTGTTGTTATAGCTTCATCTGTGAAAATTTCAACTGTCTAGCTACCACGGTTCCTGAGATACAGCCTGGTGACAGACAGAGAGACAGACAGATGGGCTGCGAAGTCTTAGTAATAGGGTCCTGTTTTTACTCTTTGGGTATGGAACCCTAAAAAATGGTCATCGCATCGTTGTTGCATTGTCTCATTACGACTGTCTGTGGGAGACTGTATATACAACTAGTTTCAGCCCGCGGCTTCGCCCGTGTAAAAAAGGTGTTTTATCATCCCAAGGATACAAAATACTGGGTCTTGCCCCGGATCTCAAATTATCTCAATACCAAATTTCATCTAAATCGGTTCATCCGTTACCTTTTCAGGACTACTCGTGAAAAGATAACATACAAACTAACAGGGTTAAAATATTAGAATGGATGTATTTTTGTCATATTTAGCGTTACCATGTTCAGTGGACATTTATGTACTCGTAGGTAGTGTGGCGACTGCAGTGCAGTGCGATCAATGAAACGTAAAAGTTACGAAACTTAGCCGTTTAGACTAGGTCTATACGACACCGATTACGCTGCGGTTTCTGACGGTACATTTTTCTGCTAGATCGAATCCGGCTTCTACAAGACACTCCTTGCAACCTGTCCGTTGATAATTAACTCTCTACGCAAATATAGGTATACTTGTGTAGATAAGCTTCTATAAGTTTATTTGCCTATGGATGAGATGACAGAAAACGAAAAATGAAAACACGTTGCTGACGTTATTAGAAAGTGATGAACTCGTTTGAAGCTAGCCTGTCTTGTCGTAGTAAAACACGAGGTACTGCTCCAAAAGAATTCATGTCATGAGTGCAAGTCCTAGCAAATCGGGTGTTAAGGAACGGAGGCAGGAATAAATGAAGGCATGACGAGGTCGTTGTGTGTTACGAGTTGAAAAACTCGTGATAAGTGCCATTAATTCCGCTCAGCACACATCCGGCTTTCAGCCTTTTCTGAATTAAGGCCGTTCTGGTTTGCAGGTAGGATATTAGAAGTTCCGTTTTATATTAGAAGGATGTAATACTGGGTATACCTACACAATACGAAAAGGTTCCGATCCGCCATGAAAATAAGAGCTATGACATGATACACACATAAACTGTTTGGATAACCCTTAATTTCTGAATTTGAAATTTAGTATTTATCAAATTTGAAGTTGAGTATTTGTCAAATTGGGAGTTGAGTATTTGTCAAATTTGAAGTTGAGTATTTGTCAAATTATACTTTAGCCTGAAAACTTGTCAAACTTTGGCATTAAAGTTGGGTTTATGAAGTTCTTAAATCCAAATGGCGACCACTGACAATCAGCGCCGTGTTCTTGGGTCCCCCACGGCACAGCATTATGCTGAGTGTGAGTGGAAGCCTTCTTGGCACAACCACGACATGCCTCTGCTCTTATTTATATACCCAAAGGGTAAAAACGGTACCCTATTACTAAGACTCCGCGGTCCGTCTGTCTGTCTGTCACCAAGCTGTATCTCATGAACCGTGATAGCTAGACAGTTGAAATTTTCACAGATGATGTATTTCTGTTGCTGCTAACAAAAAAATACTAAAAACAGAATAAAATAAATGTTTAAGTGCCCCACTTAAAAAAATATTTTATTCTGTTTTTAGTATTTTAGAAGCGTGATATCAGCGCGGGAAGCATGGGTCAACTGACGAACCAATAGCCTGCGCGCACAGAAAAACTGGCGCAGACTTCCCCCGTCGCGCCCCCTTCATACCACCAGTTTGATCGATAAATCGCTCACTGCGCACATTCTTTTCTTTAAAAACCATTCAGTTAATTTAAAAACCTAAATATCCGACTGCAAGAAGTGAACTAATAAAAAGAGGTAAACAAGAAAAAAATATTCTGTGCAGTTGCGGGATTCATATGGTTTTGGTAAGTCAGCTCGCGATTATGTATCCTCCGACTGCACAGCATAATTTTCTTATTGTTTAGGTACGTATTTTTAGTTCACTTCTTAAGCAGTCGGGTTTCTTTTTTGTTTTTGTTACAACCTTAGATTTTGGTTCTAACTAAATAAATACAGCTCCTCTAAAGCTGGTCGTAAAAGCAAAGTCCAAAAGCTGTACAATAAGGTTTGCCTTTAGCCCAATTACATTACGTATACGAGATCTAGGCTTGGTCCTGTGAACTGGCGTTGGAATTGAAAATACATGGAACATGTGAATACAAATCTATTTTAGAATGTCCTAAGTTACAGGGTTTGATTTCTATAAACTTTTTAGGGTTTATATAGACTTTATAGGTAGAGTTGAGAGTATTATAGAAAATTTTAAATTAAACAAGGTGAAATTAAATTGTCTAGCGAAATCCCAGAGGCGAGACAGGTCGATGTTTAACTACGAAAAAACAAAAAAGAATATTAACTTGTAATTTTAAGTAACGACACCTTATTACGGGGCCAATGACCGCCAGAATTTGTTCCATGGAACAGTTTTCAGAGCAGTTCAGGTTTGAGAGCAGTGGCGGCCCACTGGTATCGGCCGCGACTTACAAGTTTTAGGTCGTGGTTTCGAGCTCAGGTAGGCGCTTTACTTTGTGTAAATTATTTCATCACCACTGCTCTCAAAACGGTGAAGGAAAACATCGTGGATAACCGGCATGTCCTAGAACCAAAAATTCGAAGACATGTGACATCCACCAAACCGCACTGGGCCCGCGTGGTGGATTACAGCCCATTCCCTCTCACAGAGAGGAGGCCTGTGTTGGGACACATTGATAGGCTGATGATGTGATGAGATGTGATTTCTTTAAACATGGTAAGTACGCAAGGTTGACTGCTTGTCGGTCTTCTAGAGACTGTACTTCGGTGAGTGTGCTCCACGACCTCATCCCACTAAACCCCTTCTACCTTCGGACATCTAGACGCCATCCTTACCTAATTGCCATTCCACCAATTCGCACCAAGCGCTTCCAAACATCCTTCAAAATGCGGACAGTAAAAGAGTGGAACTCATAACCTGCGTCTGTGTTTCCGAACGCATTCAACCCGAATCTCTTCAATGTTAGAGTGAACAGGCTTCTTCTGGGTAAGTACGTTCTTCTGGCTTCTTAATAGTACGTTTGACAGTATCCTATATTATTTTCACATTGCAATACACGTCAAATTAAATTAGCTAGGAAAAATAAGTATGCGTGTTATAAAACTAATTATTTCAAGTAGCTATCTAGCTACTTGAAATAATTAGTTGACAGGGTCAACAACTATAATTACTTGAATTTTTACCCGGCTGCAAGGTAAGGGTTATGTTTTTCGCGCGTATCTTGTATGTTTGTATGTTTGTATGTATGTATGTATGTTTGTATGTATGTAATATTCTTTATTACCTCATATCTTTCAAACTACTTGGCGGATTTTTATAATTAGGACATCGTTAGATAGGTTTTGACCGCCCAAGTGTTCTTAGCTAAGTGCCGTTAAAAAAAAAGGAACATGGCGGATTTTGGACGCCATATTGTGGGGGTTGCAATTTTTTTTTTATTCCATACCCATCGAGTGGGGTATCAAAATGAAGGGATTTTAGCGGAGATTACAAAAATATAAACTACTTATATGTTTAAATGTCATTCGAAAAAAAAATGAAAAGTCGGAGGATCAGGGGGTCAGCCAGTTTACGAATATGCATCCTCCGACTGCACAGCATGATTTTTCTTGTTTACAGCTTTTTTGTTCGCTTTTTAAGCAGGCGGGTTTTTGATTTTTAAATTAACTTTTTTTTAGTTTATTATTTATTCTTTATAGTCATGTCTGCGGCGTTTTCCTTACTAATTTTATTTTAATTTAACCCTGCTCATTATTGCTCTTAAATTGCCAAAACATTCCGAGGCATAACATAAATTCAACAAAGTGTTATCTCTACTGCAGTAGTACGATCTAATCCTAAGCCATAATCGTGCATTGCGGAAACCCACAATATGCTAATTATATCCTCGAAAGCGACGCCAAATGTTTTTAAGTTCAAACAAATCTCTTTTCAACACACTTGCTCATAAAGTGGCTCTAATTTCACCGCAATTAGACCGACCTGTTATCAAATTGTGACTTCTTCATTGCTATTATTCACAAGTGAGTTATAGATTACTTTTTTTTAATTTATTAGTTGTGTTGCTTTGTTCTTAAAAAAGTTTCGATACAAAAAATATCGTGCTCAATAGTACAAATAAATTAATGTACCTATTGCTTGCTCATTTCATGCAACTTCGTATATAAATAGATAATTTGAAATTGTACGTGCTTAATAAATAAAACTTTCACTCCAATATAAATTTTATTTGCTCTGTAATTAAGAAAAATTTAAATTCCCTATTATGTACGTGGCTAAAACACTATCCTAGAAAAGCCAAAAAAAAAGAAACCTCATTGTTTTAGTCTATGGCTGATCGCCATTGTTAAATGCGCGCGCATAGGAAAACTGATTAATTTTGCCCGCCATAGTGAAAAAATTTTCACAACTCGTTTTTACTGTTGAAAATGATTATTTTGTATTATTTTCTTCACAAGTGTGTTGAAAAACGTCGTATGATACACGTGTGTATTGATGATTACCGTCCTTGGCTCTCTTAAGACCCTCACCTACGGCTCGGGTCTCAATGTCGCCTCAGCGGTAATCACCAACATTGCACACTTGTACCATAATGTACTATAAATAAATCAATTAGTATTTATTTGTTTTGTATTTTGTAATGCAATTTAGAATGAATGCATGTAAAATACAATTAAATGTATCGGTCTGCCTCATTCGGGGCAGCCGAAATGCATTGCACCCACGAAAGCCGAAATGCATTGCACCCACGAAAGCCAAAAAACATAGACCTTTGTTTTTTTCTTTACAAATAAACGTCCACCGTTTTCCGTGGGTTTTCCGGACAAATAGGAATCTGCCTTGTTACTGGCCGGGCATAAATATCGAATTTTTTAAGCTTGAAGGTTTTACCAGTTTTGATCTGCTTGATATAATTATACCACGAAATCCGATCGACCAGCTAAGGTTTTATATTGTTTGAGATGTATTTATTTTTTATCGCGGCTACGCTCCCGCTATCTTTCCCACAAGAACAGTACATTTTTCTGAAATAAGAAGTCGCTATCAATACTACAATATGTTCTGTATACCTTCTAATCAATTCCCTAATAACATTGAGTTAGATAAAATAAGTCAGAGAGAAAATAATAACTTACTTTTGTAATGATTTACTTAATTTAAAATTAATTTCTAATTGCAGAACTAACAATGTAGAACTCTCGCGTCTCATTTCTTGCTAAAAAGATGAAAACTTTTGCATCTGCATTACTATCTAAACAATTACTTGCTTCCTACTCCGCGGGATCTGGAACTATGCTAATCACATTATCCCCGACCGCGGGCAAAGCGTTTTGAAGCTAATCTCTTTATCAGCCACCCTCATTCGTGAGCATTCGTGAACCCAGTAATAGGTATATTGTGACTACTCTTTCATTCGTACACATGGAAAATAGAAGGAACGTTCCCATCCAGTTTTGAATAGAAAATAGACGGCACGTTACCATACAGGTAGAAATGTGAGAAAGAGATAAAGTGGCTGTGCGACCAGTAGTTTGTCATCATAATCAGCCTTTACATTCCCACTTGTGGGATATAGGACACAGGCCTCCTTTTTGTGAGAAGGAGTGGGAAGTAATCCAGCACGCGGGCCCTGTGCGGGTTATTGTATGTATTGGTTTCTTCACGAGGGTTTCCTTTGCCGTTTGAATTTAATTGAATTGTATTTTGGGTGCACGGTTGGCGCAGTGGTTGAGCGATTGACTGCTACGCTGCGTGTCGCGGGTTCGATTCCCGCACGGAACAAATATTTGTATGATCTACAAATAGTTGTTCTGGCCTTGGGTGTTTGTGTATGTGAGTTTATATAATGTTTGTAAACGCACCCACGATACAGGAGAAATTCCTAGTGTGGGGCAACGTTTTTTTAAAAGTATAAGTAAGTAAGTAGAAGTAAGTATTGGCCGCATTTGACGCTTTATATCTTTCTACAGAATTTCAATTTTGTGAGGTTATCGCTCAGTCCATTCTCCATGTCTCTGGTTCCATCCTATTGTATTTGTTTGTGTCGTCATCCTACTTACAAGGCTACATGCCCATATAAAAGGGTCACGTTCATTAAGAAGTGTCTTTTGTTTGATGTCGGGCTCTTTTTTATTAATTGTAGGTTGTTTGTTAAAAAAGGTTCTGACAGTGACTATGTTCGTTGTTATTTACATGTTCATATTTTTACAGACCTCTGCTACTTGGTAGCAGCTTGGAGTCTGGATTTGTGGGGGGTAATGGCAATAGGATTGCCCCTTATTACAAGGAATTTAAACGTAACTGGTGAAATGTGGGTAGTACCTAATTACCTATAGTAGATCCCTGTCTAAAGAATACCTAGAGGAGCCATGCCAAGCTATTACATCTGACCATTTTTACAAGAATATGCTCCAATTATTTTTTTCAAGCCTTTTTTCAATGACACGCAGCCTAATTGCGTAAGTAAATTTGGCAAGGCAAAGTGTTTAACCCCATGAAAGAGTATGAACAATTGACCAATCACATGCGGCTTTTAGTCTATATGATTGGCCGATTGTTCATACTCTTTCATGGGATCAAGCCCTTTGCCTTGCTGAATTCACTTCAGCAAATCTGATACCGTACCTAACTACGAGTATCTAAATAAAAGCTGAAAGCCAATTTTTATCGCAATGCGTTTGTGGAAATGTCACAGAATATGCGTCCCATAACCGAAACAATATGAAGTTGTTAGTCAAAAAGTTTTTAGGTCAAACAATACAGAATCTATGCAGTATTGTTCTAAATCTCGTTGGCTCAGTGTACCAGTTTTGGCATCAGATTTTGCGTCAACAATATGCAGGATAACTTTTAATTCATTGAATCTATTTCAAGGGATGAAAGCACTCATGGATATGAATAAACGTTCTATTTAAATTACAAGCTTTTTATTTTATTATAACTTACAATTTATGTATAATAATATAATTTAATAATAATGTAATTGTATATTCAGGAAAAACTCATGTACAGGATCAAAAGTAAATATATTTTTAAACAGGTAAAAGAGAATCGTAGGTATGTGTGTTCAGTGTGCTTAGTGCGAGTTTTTTAACGTACTCACTGGTGATAACGTTAACGATCTCTTATGTCAAAATGTATACAAAAAAAGAGGTTTCGCCTTGCCGTCACCAGACGGCGCTTATCCAGTTTCAATACAAATTGGCGTTAACGTTTACGCGATTGAGCGTGAGTAAAAACTCGCACTAAGGCCTCGGGTCAAATCTGGCAACTGAATTTTAAAACAGTTATTCTCAACTGATTAAGATGAATGTTTGCATACATGTTTGGTTTGGATGACAATGCAAGGTAAGCTAAAAATAAGGATTAAAAAAATAAATGGCTATCTATACTAATATTATAAATTTGGCAAGGAGATAGATGGCATCCTGAGAAAGGAAGAAAATTTAAGAATTAAAAAAAAATTGGTAGTGTACGGTAAGGTAGGTAGGTTGGTAGGGTAGGTAGGTTGGTAGGTACGGCAGGTGGGTAAGTAGGTAGAGTAGGGTAGTGTAGGTAGGTAGGTAGATAAGGTAGAGAGGTAAATAGGTAGGTAGGGTAGAGACGTGGGTTGGTTGGTAGGTAGGTAGGTTAAGGTAGGGAGGTGACCAGTTGACGGGAGCAAAGCCGCGGGGAACAGCTACTTTTTATATAATTCATTAAAGCTGCAATATGCTAGTTAACATTAGTCAATCTGCTTAGCCTTTTCGCAGATATTTTAAGGTCAGCTTCCGGTCTAAATAGATCCATCTGAGTAACAGTATTTTACATGGAGCAACTGTCTATCTTACCTCTACAAAACAGTAACTGAGAAACACGATACCTACAGTACATCTTCGGCAGTCGTTACGGGTAGACTGAAGGCAGAACATCTGACACCAGTCTCTTTGACAAGAGCGTCCAATAATGTTTGGCAATACATAATTGTTTAAAGAGTATTTGTCGTACTCTTTCACGGGGTCAAACCCTTTGCCTTATGCTATTAGGCTGCAGAACAAACGGCCTAACGTGCTTTCGAAATCTCAATATGTAAAGGATGGTAACCCATCCACCGATCAACCTTTGCAAGCGTTGCTTGAGCACGAATATCGACCCGTCAAGCCCTTATTATCTTGCCACGAGCCAGTACTGTTTGTAGCTAATGATATTAGGTATTATTCTGTTGAAAGCCTGTCATGTCTCGTACTAAGGAGGGTCTTCCTTTTGTCTTCTCTATTAGTATAGTAACACTGGCCCCGACAATAGCACTCGCTAAGTTACTAGTGGCACAGCTTTAGTTAGGTGTAGAATTGAATTTAGTCCTTTAAGAAATACGAGATCTAATACTATTACATTACTTAGTAGACAGACCTTTCTAATGAGAATTTGTAAGCGAAATGTAGGATACTCAAAAGAGTAGGTAGAAAGGTATGGAAACTACGGAACCTGCAAACGCCACTCAGACATGAGAGTGCGAAAGAATTATCCTGTATTCACGACTATTGAATGCTAAAGGCGCCTTTTCCGATGTTGGTTAAGAGGAAATGTGGACAGAGAACTCCGACTGAATTTCCTAAGTAAAAAGTCATAATTCGAGGTTCGGCTCTCGCCTATTTCCTCTTCCAATATTGGACCAATTTAAAACATATTGCATAAACTGTCAAAGAAATATATATTTACTATGCCTCCATGTTTTGTACAAATTTTTACAATAGACCTCCGTTGACAGCGTAATTTTGAGCATTTTTTGAGGGTTCTAGTGCTTCTAAAGATAATGTATCATCAAAAAGGAAAACATAGGGGTGAGGGGGTTTTAGTCAGTAAAGGTGAACGCGCACCTATCCGCGCCGCAGGAGCCGTACGCGCCGCAGTCTTCACATTTCATAAATCTTTATTTGAAATCGTATGCAGCCTCGCGCACCTATCCACGTCGCACGACCCGCATTTAACAAGATGCCGTAGGTATACGGATTCCACCAGCGCGTGCGGATGACGTCATCAGGTTCGATGCTTGTGGCGAGTGCGATGCGGGCGGCGCGGTGACTTCATCCGTACCCGTATAGAAAATATTGTTCAAGATGTACAGAAGTGGAAAAGATGCGTGCGGCGCATTCGGCGTGGATTGCGCGGAGCCTTCAGAAAATTCGATGACTGCAGCGCGTGCAGCTCCTGCGGCGCGGATAGGTGCGCGTTCACCTTTAAAGTCTGACACGCTTCACCCAGAGCGGGAGAAGTCATTGGATGATTTCAAAAACCAAAAATAAAAAATATATGGTCTTCAAGCTCAGTAGTACCCGGGACCGTTCTACAAAATAATTGCGATATTGTCAAAACTGTTAATTCAACAGTCCACAATCAAAATTGGAACACAATTTCTAGCTTCGAAACCCAACAAAATTAGTTCACACTACAACCGTCTGTCTGTTTGTACTATAGATATAATGCAAACGAGACCGTGTTAGCATCGTTTGCTTTGAGAACACAATTTTAATGAGAACCACTGTTTGGTGTTTGTTGGTTCGTGATAGCCAGCCTTAGTGCTGTAATAACATTTCATATAATACAGAAGATACAAAGCTTCTTTGTATCGCGTGACCCGCTTTGTGGGGCCACTCAAATGTGCAGATATTGCAGTTAAGGGCCTACATCCGCTTTAGTGCCGTAAAACGGTAACTTTCTAAAGCATACTCCTTAGTAACGGCTAGGTTAAAAGGTTTGAAATATTATACATTTATTATTGTTTCAGGTATATTATTTTTAACTCATGGTTTTTACGTATAACAAATAGTTTTGCTTTAAGAAAATAATTAACAACACGCTATTTTTTCGCTTTTTGGATACTCCTCCAAAACAACTTGGATGTTTAAAAATATTTTTACGCAGAAAAATTGATGTTTGGAATTTCTTCATAACTAACATAGCATGTGTAAATCAAATAATATTTTGCAAACAAAACTGTTCAAAAGGAGGTTCAATATTGATATTTTGGCATCGAGCGGGCGCACGGCCAGTACTGCGTTAACATTGGGGCGTATATATCGCCTTAATCTCTGTCTGCTCTTCGATTAACCACAGGGGGCCGGGTCCAAATGTACGAATTGTATAGGCAAATGTGAGATTTCATAACAATATGTTATTAATGAATTTGATGTTCTCTTGTATTGTAGCACTTTCTTTGAACATACATAAAATCACGCCTTTTCCCATGTCAGAAACTACAGAATGCCACCTGCTACGATCCTTACATACGTACTCCTTTTTTACACTTTTGTCGTTAGGTACTACGCCTATTATATACTTTACAATGCATGTCCTCGAAAAGAGCGTTTTCCAAGCAGCCAAACTGTGCGGAAAGTGTCACTATTTTTTACTAGTGCTTTTTACTTTCCTGTACTTTTTTAATTTTTAACTCCAACGTCAGCCCGCCGCATAGAGTTTTAATTATTTGAGAAAAGTTTTAAAAATATGTTAAGTACAGATTATCATTCATATAAAAGGTAAAACAAAACTAATACTTCATATAAGGCGTTTTAATTACTCTAGATTTAGATTTTGATCAATAAATTAATTTTAAATATTCATTAAATATGTTTGGCAGAATGAATATTTTGCTCGTGCCTTTTTGCGTTACGACGTGACAGCTATTTGCACATGCGCAGTAGATATGCCCGAGGAACTATGAACTATTAGTTAATCTGTGGATATGCTGAGCGCCCTTGAATAAGCGCCATTTTATTAATTTCTTGCTTGGTTCAGATATATTTTTTTTTTTCCTCGCACAATGCATAGTAAAATTTTGTATGATACACGTGCGTAAGATGATTTCCGACTCGTGTCGATTTATCCACTCACTCGCTTTGCTCGCTTGTGAATAAATACCACTCATCGGAAATCACCTACTTTCCGCACTTGTAGCATAAATAACTATAGTGCCTTTGTTGGTGGTACCTTATGCCTGTATGTGTTTTTTTAACTACAAGTAGTACAACCTTTTAATTTGCCTTAATTTAATTAAAACAACGAAAAATGTTTTAAAATTAGCCGTAAGTTTGCCAAATAAAATAAAATCAATAAATAAAATTAAAAGCACGCCGGTTATTAGTAACTTACTTTGATTTCCATAATAATAAATGTGCATAACTCCAGCTTCCTCATATGTGATAGAAAAATTCTATCTATGCCAATAATAAAGGCATAATAGCAGCAATCAAAGTTCCGAGTCTTAATTTAGCTGCCACAAAAACTTCGTTAATATGAGTCGTTTAGTATGTGTTAGCTGGAGTGACGTTACCCCAGCTTCCTCATTCAATACAGGCAAACCAGTGAGGTTAGGGTTTTGGACTATAGTCAAAAAAATAAGGCATAATAGCGGCACATGGAAGGAAAGAACTGAACGATAATACTTAAAAAGTGATGAAACTATGATAAAAAACGTGTGTGTAAGCTGGAGTGACGTCACCCCAGCTGCCATGTCTTATCTTCCGAATAAAATAAGATATGATTATGTACCATAGCTCAAAAATTAAGGCAGAATAGCAGACATTGGCAGAAAAATTTTCAAACCTCTGGTCAAAATACTCTATAAGTTATTAAACCGACAAATATGTGTAAGCTGGAGTGACGGCACCCCAGCTGCTCATGTCATAACTTCCTAACGAAAGAAGATATGATTATGTATTATAGCTTAAAACATAAGAAATAATAGCTGCCACAGGCAGAAAAAAAATCAAATCTCTAGTTCTTGTAGTTTCCACGTAGTAAACAAAAATATAGTTTCCGCGCCAAAAAGATCAAATTATTACTTCGGAGGAGGTACGGAGCGGCATTGCGTTCCGTGCGCTGTGCGTATTATCCGTTTGAGGTTGTTTAAACTAGTTTATAGACTGGGAGCCGACTACACACTTTAATTGTAGGTACTATGTAAGTATTGAGATTTTTATAGTTATATTTTTTGTTTAAACATAGGATGAAATAAAATACAAAAATCTAAGTGTAACAATTTCGTATGTTTTTGTTATAAATTACATTTTTGGTACAATTTACACTCTATGAAATGAGATAAAATATGATTAGTATAAATTAAATCAAAATTATTCATTAGAATCATGTGAAATTTCGCGGGGTAACTTTGTGCATCCACCTTAACCGAACTACAGAGAACAAGTCACAAAAAAAACAATATAAGTAGTTATCTCGTCGTCTAAAGTTAATAAGAATCCACTTTTTAATATTACATTCATAGTTCTATTAAATTTCAGTCGGCTCTCAGTCTATATCTCTAAATAAAATATTTTGAGCGCAAGTTAAAATGACTTCTAATGGTATGCTTACTAAGTGCAAACTTGGTTGCAATAATGTAGCGCACGGAATGGCAACGCCGCTCCGTACCTCCTCCGAAGTAATAATTTGATCTTTTTGGCGCGGAAACTATATTTTTGTTTACTACGTGGAAACTACAAGAACTAGAGATTTGATTTTTTTCTGCCTGTGGCAGCTATTATTTCTTATGTTTTAAGCTATAATACATAATCATATCTTCTTTCGTTCGGAAGATATGACATGAGCAGCTGGGGTGCCGTCACTCCAGCTTACACATATTTGTCGGTTTAATAACTTTTAGAGTATTTTGACCAGAGGTCTGAAAATTTTTCTGCCAATGGCTGCTATTCTGCCTCAATTTTTGAGCTATGGTACATAATCATATCTTCTTTTGTTCGGAAGATAAGACATGGCAGCTGGGGTGACGTCACTCCAGCTTACACACACGTTTTTTATCATAGTTTCATCACTTTTTAAGTATTATCGTTCAGTTCTTTCCTTCCATGTGCAGCTATTATGCCTTATTTTTTTGACTATAGTCCAAAATCCTAACCTCACTGGTTTGCCTATATTGAATGAGGAAGCTGGGGTGACGTCACTCCAGCTAACACATACTAAACGACTTATATTAACGAAGTTTTTGTGGCAGCTAAATTAAGACTCGGAACTTTGATTGCTGCTATTATGCCTTTATTATTGGCATAGATAGAATTTTTCTATCACATATTGAGGAAGCTGGAGTTATGCACATTAATAATAAAGGTTGAACCTTTTTAATATGTTTCTGTAAATTGAATTTTTAACAAAAACGAGTGATAAAATGCAAAAAAATGTTTATAGAAATAACTTTTGGGATAATTACGTAACCACAAAATAACCAAATTTCAGGGATGATCTGAAATGACGAACAAACGGTATCGTCAAACTATTAGATTCGCCAGATTGTAGCGTTATTAAAAAAAAAATAACTTTTGAACGCAACGATAACGTATCATTTTGAATTAAAACATAATACAGTAATGATTTAAAAAAGTAGTTTATAAAAACACACGACGAATGAAATTGTTTTTTTTTTTTTAAAGTTGTAAATCTGAACGTCATTGGTATACCGTGTACTAGAATTTAATGTGTTATTGATAAGTGTCGAATATGATTGGTTTGCAAACGAATCGTATGTCTTAACTTGACAAATATTAAAACTATTTAGATTCTTTTAAGGGCACCAAGTCAATTTGTTATTAGCCGAGTTAATAATTAAAAAGATCGAATGATCTCAATATTACAACTGAAATTTACGAACAAATTGAATTAAAATAACTAATAGGTTACAACTAAGAACAAAATAAACTACGAGTTATTTATCTGAAATATCCGTACCTGGCTTCACGATGTCGATCAAAGAACCTTCTCATTGGTAGGCAGTCTGAATTCCGTATTTGGGAGTTTGTTGCTCAGAAGGCAGGAATAGAGGTCAAAGTTTTTTAGGAATGAGGAGGGAGGGCGAATTTAGATCGCCCTACAGTCTACGGACGAATCAATAATAAGCCATAATGTAGGTAACTTTTAATTTGACTACGTCACAAAGCCCCCAGGGATGGATGGAAATCCATCAATAAAATCAATCCCCAATCATCATGCACATCATCATATACAAACAACAAGAACATAGATTAAAAGTGGTAACAACACCTAATTTCCGTCAAGAAGAATGGATCACAAGAACATCTTAAAAAAAAACTTACCAAGGCCCAGCTTTCCATCTGTAGTTAACTTAACCAATAGTTAAATATGCTAACCAATGGTTTAAAATTTCGCTAAAACACAATTTTTCTTCTGTTATTAGCCTCACAAATGGTCAAATGAGTTGGAAAATTAATTATTTGACCATTTGTTTGTCAAACAATTGACGAATAAACGCGTTTCACCGTAATTTGAAACCATTTGTAAGCATATTTAACCATTGGTTGAGTTAACTACGAATAAAAAAAACTGATCCTTAGTTGCTAGGTGATGGAATCGCCTGTTATATACAATTCACAAGTTCGCTTGTTGTTCGAATCGCCGAAAGTTAGCTTGTGTAAGTTAGCTTAATTATTATACTGCTATTGTTGTTTGTGTTTCAGTTTAGTTTACATTGAGAATGGAACAATATTATCGCTGATTTTTGGCTCCTTTATTCTAAACAGATATATAACGGCCGCACGGACGAACCCTTACCTTTCCAGTATTCTGAAAAAGATACGTAGTCTTTGTTTCATGATGAATCTGTAATATATTATTGTAAAAAGATATCCCTTTTGAAGCTTTCCTTTGACGTCCAGTGTCAACTGTCAACTGAACGTCCGCTTTCCCGAAGCGTTAACGAAGCAACGCAGCTCGTACACAAGTTAATTAGCATTGGCAACATTTTGCACAAAGTCCGTCACATCACCGGGATTTTATAAGGCTTTGTCCGTTTTAATTTAATCTCTTACATACATAACTAGGGTTACCAGATTTATAACTGATAAGTCCTGACAGAGAGCCTGATTTCTATAAAAATGTCCCGACATTTTCATTCGCGAGAGCGCTCGATTTAATTTAATTCCTCTGACTCCATAATTATGAGGAGCTTGTGGGTAAATAATAACAGCCGCACGGGTTGATCTTCAAGGTTAAGCAACGATTGACGAGGTCTGTCCGTGGATGGGTGACCATTTCAACATACCGAGATTCCTCCGTGCCTCGGAAAGCACGTTAAGCCGTTGGTCCCGGCTGTCATTTGAAGATCTTTGACAGTCGTTACTAGTTAGTCAGAAGCTTGAGATCTAACACCAGTCTTGCCAAGGGGTACCGTGTTACCCATAATAGTTACTGGGTTGTGGAGGTCAGGTAGTCAGTCGCTCCATGTAAAACACTAGTACTCAGCTGAATCCGGTAAGACTGGCAGCCGACCCCAACATAGTTGGGAAAAGGCTAGGCAGATTGATTGACTCCATAATTATGCACCTTAATCATGTGCAATATTTATAGCGTTATTTTCTTTTTGATATCGTTGCACATGCTGAGATAGGAGCCTTTTTGGTCTCGCACGGGGTAATATATTTTTAATTTTTATTATTGTTTGTGTTTTTCTTATCTCGTGTCTCCTGTGCGGGTCACAAATAAATATTTTTCTATCTTTCTTTCTATTAATTTAAAGCAGATTAAATAGATACGCATAAGCATTACAAATATTTTATGCTAATTTGGTGTTATGTAGTCTTGTTATTAGTTTAATGAGGAACTAACTTTTGCCAGCAGCTTCGCCCGCGTGCTAGTCGAAATTTATCCCGAGGGAACATATTCCCGGGATAAAAAGTATCCTATGTGCTATTCCTGACTATAATCTATCTCTATGCCGAATTTCATTCAGATCCGTTCAGCCGTTCTGACGTGATTGACTAACACTATTGACTAACATACACACATCCAAACCTTCGCATTTATAATATTATTAGTAAGAACTAAGATTTTTTTTCTAAAATAATAAAACTACATAAGGTTACACTAGTCGATCATTCTTCAATAGAAACGTAGTCTGGCGATTATGCCACTGTTTGACGATGTACGTTCATAATAAAAAAGTATATAAATTTTTCTCATCATTATTTAGCCCTGTATGGAAACAAAAACGTAAAAAAATATATATTTGAAAGTTATGATCGACGAAAGTTTCACATTTCGACACGAATTTTAACGCATTTTTGGGCGAAAATAAATACCATAAGAAGTGAGAAAATTGCAAAACAGTAACCATACAGGGATAGATTAGTAGTTCAACAATGCAAATAATTTTATTTTGAACAGATACGTTATCCAGACTCCCAAAGGTCTGTTTATAAAATTTTACGCGCTCGGTTTCGTCCTAAATCATCATCCATTTCGCTACAAATTTGCAAAAGTGTGTATTCGTACGCGAACTAGCTTCCTACTGCTCATTACAGCATCTATCTCTGCCGCACGTGTTGTCGGTTGATATAGCATGCATTTTAACCCCGCGCACAAAATAATTCGTGCGACTAATTTGGTATTGTAATAAACTCAACAAAAAGCCTGACATTAAAAAAGCTGGTATGTTGACCAAAGCCAGATATATCAGTACAAATCCTGGCGTCTGGTAGAGTGGTAGCCCTACACAAAACAGGATCCTAACCCTTTCACGTCGCTATGGCAACTGAGAGGAAGTACAACATAGACGAATGGCCGCCATGTCTTTTTAATTAGTACTTAGTGGGTTCCGTGTCGGCTGATGACTGCAAGAATTTCTTTATGGGTACAGCTTAGAGGAATAATGAAAAAACTTTCCGCATTATTTTCTTTTTGGGCCTGTAAGCATTTTTTGTAAAAGAGATTTAATTAAATGAGGTTTTTTTACCTGTGGGTTTTATCGGTAGTATAGTGTTGTATGAATAAATTTTAAAGGTAACTTAACATCACGCCTGTTATATTTGAAGGGTTGGCAGAGGTGGACCTGAAGTATCTTTGCTCTTAAAGAAAGAAAGAAAAATTTATTTGTCAAACATGCGTTTACATAACTAATCAGACATGCATGGTATTGAATTAATAAATGCTGTGAGCGTCCATGTTTCGCCAATAATGGCGTACAAAATTTGTAGGTATATTATTTTACATTTAATTGCATTTTACATGCAGTCATTCTAAATTTCATTACAAAATACAAAACAAATAAATAATAATTGATTTAAAGATATTATAGTATAATTAAGTATATTAAGACGCCGGTTCCCTTGAGTAGCTGATTTTAAAATGAGAATCACGTCTAAATGGCTAGTCGTAATTCTTTGAAAAAAATATATGTTATAGTAGATTATTTTCTTAATAATTTGATCTAAGCAAATTTTGAGTTTTATTTGTATAACATAGTGTAATTAATTGGTAAAGTTATGTCTAAACCGGACAAAAACACGACAATCACACCAAAACCGCTGGGCGTATTTTAATGAAATGTACACCATCTTAAAGGTAATTTAATTATCTACAGTGTGATCTGAGGCTTTTTTTATTAAAGTTTTAATAATCTTAAAAAAAAGTATATTATAGTCAAAATAAATTACATAATGTCCAGAATATTCATTACTATGCAGTCAAAAGAATCATTCAAAAGTTAATTAATTTAAAATTCACATTATTCAATTTTTATTCTTAACTATGTGTATTAGAAGCCGGTATAAAAAGGCGTTTTCATTTAAAAAATCTACAACATTGTAATACACTTTACTAACTAAAAAATTTCTCATCTTATTTTTGAAAAGTGCCAAGGACATTTCATCGACATTTCGCTGATTAAGTTCTAAAATAAGGGCGAATAATAATAATGTGTAGCTACAGCAAGATCTGGCCATTTTGGTGTGGTTCTCGATAAGTTAAGTTGATTGATTGATGTCAGAGTAAGCTTTCTCTAATAGTCGATTAGGGCTACACAAAGTAGCCCAGTCGGAAAATGTATATAACCCTAGACACATTTTTATGTTATCCAGTAGTAGACACGCTTTGATCGACAATCTACTGAACTAGTAATTGTGACACGATGTCTTGCGAAAACCACCCGATCCAAACATTAAAACGCCCATAACTTTTGAACGGCTGAACCGATTTTCAGTAAAAAATAGCTAAGAACACTCACGATAAACTCAACATCTAATGAATCAAACAAAAAATCAAATATCAAAATCGGTTCATCCGTTTAGGAGCTATGATGCTATATGATAAACAAACACACAGGTACCCACGTCGAACTTATAACACCACCTCTTTTTCTGTCCCGACAGATTTATTATTTTTTAAACCCCGGGTTAAATATTAATAAATTGTTCCCTACCTACTCAAATCCTAACTGTGCTACTTGTACTACATATTTTTAGCTAGGATTTTATAATAGTACATTATTGTGGGGTTGCAGTGGATAGAAAGAGCACGCTCAGAATATAATAATATTGTAATGGAAAAAGCAACAGAATATGGTTGAACAGTTGACGAGAGTATAAACAAAGTATGTAACTAACCAAATACGAACAATACAGACAGCTATCAAAACAAGTAAAACACATACAAAAAGGCCAGTGCCAGTAGCATCAAGCATGGAGGTGATTATCATCAACAATTATGGTACAAGTGTACAATGTTGGTGATTACCGCTGAGGCGCCATTGAGAGAGAGAGATTGTCTTAAGAGAGCCGAGGACGCTAATCATCAATACACACATGTATCATACGACGTTTTTCAACACACTTGTGAAGAAAATAATACAAAAAAATCATTTTTAACAGTAAAAACGAGTTGGAATTTTTTTTTCGCAATGGCGGGCAATATTAATCAGTTTTCCTATGCGCGCGCATTTAACAATGGCGATCGGCCATAGACTAAAAGAATGAGGTTTCTATTTTTTTTGGCTTTTCGTGGATAGTGTTTTAGCCACGTACAAAATAGGGAATTTATTTTTTTCTTAATTACAAAGCAAGTAAAATTTATATTTGAGTGAAAGTTTTATTTATTAAGCACGTACAAGTTGAAATTATCTATTTAATAAATACGAAGTTGGATGAAATGAGCAAGCAATAGGTTTCTAATTTATTTGTACTATTGAGCACGATCGAAACTTTTGTATCGAAACTTTTTTAAGAACAAAGCAACTCAACCAATAAATAAAAAAAAAAAACTATAACTCACTTGTGAATAATAGCAATGAAAAAATCACAGTTTGATAATAGGTATCATTATGTGCCTAATTGCGGTGAAATTAGAGCCACTTTATGCCCAAGTGTGTTGAAAAATCTTTATCGCTAGTAAATTCATGACCCACCCGTCCTTATTTTTAAACTAACCACCCCAATATAGAATACCTGTATTTATTTTAAAGCCTTTCACAGGACGAAAGTGGGGGACATACTAGATGTCTAAACTGTGATCTGTCACCCGGAAATTGGCAAGGGAGCTGTATATGTTTATTTACTTGGAACAGTAACGTCCTTTAGAGTAGTGAATAGGCCCGTAGGCGATGATAATTCTTTGTTTGAATTTGAATTGCTAAATTTCGTTGAACTATACAATTTTTGTCGTTCATAGTTTCGCCAACCATTTTGCCATTTCAAAAATGGCAACAAAGACTAAAAGCTGTCCTGAATCGACATCTATCGAAATGCTATTTTTTTTATAAATGTACTAGCACTTCGCCCGCGACTTCGTTCGCGTGATCCGTGTTTTATCCTACAGATGACTTTTTAGTTCCACCCCCTTAAAGGTTGAATTGCCAAAAATCCCTTCTTAGTACTCCCCTATATTATAAAAAGAATCCCTGCACAGTAAAGATATTTAACACCCCCTAAATCGTCTTTTAGGAGTAGAGTATTTATGCCAAGTTTCAATTATATAAGCCCAACAAATTTCCACCTTGTCACGTCCTTAGTGGTAGAATTTCGAAAAACCAATAACTACATGAATTCTTTTTCTTCTCCAAAGCGTAAATAAAAAAAATCATTTGTCTTATTTACAAACTATAAAAATTTCATACAATCTTTCAACCCTTTTTTACCCCTTTGGAGGTAGAATTTCCAAAAACCAAAAAATGCATAAATTGTAAAGGTATTGAAGCAGTCTTGAATATGAAGTAATTTTTTTTATAAGGATTAATACCAAGATACAAAAAAAGACCCTTTTCCAACGGCGGCATTTCAATTAAAATTTTAAAATAAAAGAACACTTATTGTGGCATAACTATAAAGTTAAACATATGCTGTCGCTTCACTTTTTGTAAATAATGATGTGTTCTGCAAAGTCGTAGTACATTATTTTTATTCTATCATCAATAGTATTCGTTAATTTTTACACCTTGGGTTACTTTATTGGAGTTTTAGTAAGGGTCCCAATTTTTTTTGAAAATATAATATAGCCTATGTCACCCGGGGCTAGTGTAGCTTCCCAACTGTGAAAGGATTTTTCAAATCGGTTCTGTAGATTCGGAGCCTATTCAATGCAAACAAACAATCAAATCCTCTTTATACTATTAAGTATTATTAATATTAGTATAATAGATTACGATACCACATACCACAGATAATATAATAATAGTATACTGATGCCTCATCCTATACGAAGAAACCGTGCCGACGTAACTAGCGTTTATCGTCGTATTATCTTTATCTTTATCGTCTGATTAAATTGATTATTTTTTGTACTTCGATCGCATTCGGTTCCGATCCAAGGCGACAGATAGATGGTGTTAGCAGCAACTTACAAGTAAAAGGATTCACTCGGTTCGTGAATATCTTTTCTTGAAATAAAGTGACGATTTGTTATATAGTTATTTATTGCACGTTTTTACAGTTTCATTGCACCAAAATGTGTTGCAATACAAATTTAAACAATCAAGTGGAATTCCTCAGAAATTTTGAACTGCGCCATCTATTGGAATCAATTTGAAATGATCCGTTAAAATTATCTTTGAAATGTGTATTAAGTGCATAATATTCCATAATTTGTGATTAGAATAGTTGATTAAACTAGAAAATAGAATTTTTCAACACACTTGCTCATAAAGTGGCTCTAATTTCACCGCAATTAGGCACATAATGATACCTGTTATCAAACTGTGATTTTTTCATTACTATTATTCACAAGTGAGTTATAGAGTTTTTTTATTTTTATTTATTGGATGAATTGCTTTGTTCTTAAAAAAGTTCTACACAAAAAAGATCGTGCTCAATAGTACAAATAAATTAATGTACCTATTGCTTCCTCATTTCATGCCACTTCGTATTTATTAAATAGATAATTTCAACTTGTACGTGCTTAATAAATAAAAATTTCACTCAAACATAAATTTTATTTGCTCTGTAATTAAGAAAAATTCAAATTCCCTATTTTGTACGTGGCTAACACTATCCACGAAAAGCCAAAAAAAAAGAAACCTCATTCTTTTAGTCTATGGCCGATCGCCATTGTTAAATGCGCGCGCATAGGAAAACAGATTAATTTTGTCCGCCATTGTGAAAAAAAATTCACAACTCGTTTTCACTGTTGAAAATGTTTTTTTTTGTATTATTTTCTTCACAAGTGTGTTGAAAAACGTCGTATGATACACGTGTGTATTGATGATTATCGTCCTCGGCTCTCTTAAGACCCTCACCTACGGCTCGGGTCTCAATGGCGCCTCAGCGGTAGTCACCAACATTGCACACTTGTACCATAATGTATTATGTTCAATGCCAGAAAATGTTAATTTTACACAAAATTCAATAACAAAACGCTGCATATCGCGCCATCTTGTGATATTTATTTGAACAAAACTTTCATTCTTAGCGCTGCGACCCCGTGCCTATGCGTTCATTGCTGGCTTCCTACGAAGATATAAGAATGGCCGAATTACTACGATTCTACGAATTATACCGGGCTTACCATAAATAAAGTAAAGATACAAATAACCTTTATAAAAACAGTTTGCCAGATTTATTCCGAAAACCTTTTTCCTAACAATATGTATATATTTTTATATATATGTCCCTTTTTGAATATCATAGATATTGCGATTTTCATTGAAGCTGATTTAAGCCCACGCTCGACAGATTTATTAACATTCAAAATAAAACATATCATGACAGACCCATTTGGCCCCGGGGCGAACATTTCAGATTTAAATAAATAGGAACGTATTTGTGAATATGATAAGGTAAAATAAATACTTATTATAGATACATTTTATTTTAAGGATCAATGAAAAAAAAAATTACAATGAAAAATATTTGTTAATTCCAAATCAAATCTTATACCTTTAAACGAGCAATTCTTGTATATATGTATCTATATTTATAATCTGAATCTCGGAAATGGCTCCAACGATTTTCATGAAATTTAGTATGCAGGGCCTTTAAGGGGCGATAAATCGATCTAGCTAGGTTTCATTTTTAGAAAACATCGTTTTCTCTAATTTCAACCGAGCCGAGCTCGGTCGCCCAGGTACTTAAATTAATTTAAACAATATCCTGAAAATTTTAAACATTTCTAAACTTGAAACTCTATTACTGTCACATTGACTAATATACCTTCTCGTTTGAAGATGTGCAAGTAACTTGTAAACTTAGGGTAATACACAATTAATTTATGACTGTGCTTAAACAAAACACTACATCTTATCCCAAGGCTCAGTTTTTTAATCCGCCGTTAAATCTGGTTTCTGATGTCGGTATAACGAGTTTATTCGAAATTTGTTAGTCTAAAAAATGGTCAAATAATTAACTCTCCAACTTGGTTGACTATTTGTGAGCCTAATAACTGAAAATAAATGGTGTTCTACCGAAATTTGCAATTATTGGTTACCATATTTAACCTTTTGAATGCCCATGTTACACCCACTCTTTTCAAGGTCGGAGACTCAACACTCGAAGTTGTGGGCGACTATGTCTACCTGGGACAAATGATCCAGTTGTGTAGGGCCAACTTCGAGAAAGAGGTCAACCGTCGAATCCGACTCGGTTGGGCAGCGTTCGGGAAGTTGCGCGGTATCTTCTCGTCCAGCTTACCACAGTGTCTCAAGACGAAAGTCTATGACCAGTGTGTGTTAACATATAGCTCTGAGACGTAGTCGCTTACAATGGGCCTCATCAGAAAGCTTAAAGTCACCCAAAGGGCAATGGAGAGGGCTATGCTCGGCGTTTCCTTGCGTGATCGGATCAGAAATTTAGAGATCCGCAAGAGAACCAGGTTTACCGACATAGCCCGAAGAATTGTCAAACTTGAGTGGCAATGGGCAGGGCACATTGCTCGCAGAACGGATGGCCCATGGGGCAGAAAGGTTCTGGAGTGGCGACCGCGAACCGGAAGACGTTTCGTTGGAAGGCCTCCCACCAGGTGCACCGATGACCTGGTGAAGGTTACGGGGATCCGCTGGTTGCGGGGCGCACGAGACCGGTCAATGTGGCGACGCTTGGGGGAGGCCTATGTCCAGCAGTGGACGTCTTTCGGCTGATATGATGATGATGATATTTAACCTTTGGTCGAGTTAAATACAGATCAAAAACCTGGGCCTAAGTAGATAAAATAAACTCCTAAACTTAAAGACGTAAATTCACGCAAGAGCTTAAACAAATAAACAAACTAACATATCCACACCCCACATTCTTTAATCTACTCGAAACAGTCGGGAAAACTTTCGGCGGTATGAAAATGTAAACCGATTTGCAGTCTGCACTCTGCATAGTGCACACTGCAGAGTTCACAGTGGGGTTAAAAGGCAATTATAACTATACTAGGCATTTTAAAAAACAGTTATGTGTAAGTGGATTTTGCATGACTGAAATGTGTGTCTGGCGTGAGTTGAAATGTGTGCAATTTTTTTTTTACGAGCTGTACTGATGTGGTTAATGTCGTGTTTTTAGTAGTATCGCATGCGTTGATGATATCAATCATCAATATATATAATACATCTGTAGAAAAGTAGTTTTTGTACATAGACAATATTTCCAAAAAAAATGCCAAGGTGTTAATGTATGTATTCTATGCAACAGATCCTTTGCCAGCGTTTTTGGAACTTTTGTCTGTATTTAGGGTTACGTACCCAATGGGTAAAAACGGGACCCTATTACTAAGACTCCGCGGTCCGTCCGTCTGTCTGTCTGTCTGTCACCAGGCTAGAACTCATGAACCGTGATAGCTAGACAGTTGAAATTTTCACAGATGATGTATTTCTGTTGCCGCTATAACAACAAATAATAAAATAAATATTTAAGTGGGGCTCCCATACAACAAACGTGTTTTTTTGCCGTTTTTTTGCTATAATGGCACGGAACCCTTCGTGCGCGAGTCCGACTCGCACTTGGCCGGTTTTTTTGTTTAGTTGTGCGTGCTTCATGAAAAATGAACGACACCAATGTAGATAACTGTTATGCATAAACATTGTACATAATTTGAAGTATTACTTAGTTTTTGTTTAATCACAATCGGTTAATTCCATCAAAAGATACCACAGTAAGAAATATATCACAACACACGCAATTCAGATATTCGGTCAGTTCAACTCCATATTCGATAGATGGCGTTGTGCATTTAACCTCATTTACCGAATGGCCGTGTTAAGATTATCCGCGGAAGAATGACCCCATAAAAAATTGGTAGGGTAGGCAGTTGACGGGAGCGGAGCCGCGGGCGCAGCTAGTTAATTAATAAAACTGTATTTAAAAGTTGTAATTTTTGTACGTATTATGACAATTGTCGCTGAGCATGAGGTTTGATACTCGGATCGAGCAGTGTGTTTCAGTTTTCCATCTGGAATTCCTTAGTTGCAGGATGGAGTCTCGATATATTATATCGGGTTGATGATATCCATACGAATCGTACTAAGAGTACTACTATTACCGCGAAACTTTGTGAGGATGGAAGGATGGATGTTTGTTACTCATTCACGCAAAAACTACTGAAAGGATTTAGATAAAACTTTACAGTAAGATAGCTTATACACCAGAATAGCACATAGACTATAATTTATAAAGATAAAAGTACTAAAGTCACGCGGGCAGAGTCGCGGGCAGCAACTAGTCACACTAATATTATATAGGCGAAAATTTGTGAGTGTTCTTCACGCTCCAACGGCTAGACGGATCTGGATGAAATTTGGCACAGAGATAGGTTATAGTCAGGAATAGCACATACGATACTTTTTAACCCGGGAATATGTAATCGGATAATTTTCGAATGTCACGTTGTCTGTTACCTTTTCACGCTTAAAACGCTAAACTGATTTAGATGAAATTTGATATAGAGATAGTTTGAGACCTTAGGATGGACATAGGATATTTGTTATTCTTGTATTGTGGTCCCTTGGGACGAAAAAACACTTTTTTTAACCCTTCATGGCATATAGGTATGGTGTTATGTGTGTAGATATTATATTTTTATGTGTCTTTACAATGTTTTACTTTCTCAGGTGCGTATTGTGGCAAGTTCCATGAAAGAGTAAAATCTTTTGCCAGCTGAAAAAATCATCCAGTAAAATAAAACGAATGAATTCTAGATATTGGTTGAAAATAATTGAAGGTTTCACAGATATAGCGTTTTAAATTCAGTTAATTCTTAATAGATAAGCACTTCATCGATACCCGCATAACTCAGGCCTCGCTTAAGAAGACGAGAACGTTTAATTTTACGATTTAGAACATAAAAACGTGCTGAAATATTGTAACTGTAAAGAAAGAAGTTCTAGAAAATGGTCTTCTATAAAAAATAAGTGTGTACGTTGCCGTTGAAATGCCTACTGTAAATAACGATGTAGTCCAAAAATGGTCGAAATACAAAGTTCACAAGCTGCGTTTTAATCTCGAATATGTTTTTTAACTCCCAAAAATGTGACGTGAAATTCCTCAATTTGTTGGTGCGGCTTTTCGAATTAGGTTTTACTAAAAGTTTTATTCAGATATAATAAAACTGGCCAAGTGCCAGTCGGATTCGCGCACGACGGGTTCCGTAACTATTATAGCAAAAACGGCAAAAATACCACATTTGTTGTATGGGAGCCCCACTTAAATATTTATTTTATTCTGTTTTTAGTATTTGTTATTATAGCAGCAACAGAAATACATCATCTGTGAAAATTTCAACTGTCTAGCTATCACGTTTCATGAGATATAGCCTGGTGGCAGACGGGCAGACATACAGACATACAGACAGACAGACGGATCGTGGAGTCTTAGTAATAGGGTCCCGTTTTTAGCCTTTGGGTACGGAACCCTAATAAAAAATAAGTGTGTACAACCTTGCCGTTGAAATGCCTACTCTAAATAACGATATTCCAAAAATAGAGGAAAAGGCAAAGTTCACAAGCTGCGTTTTAATCACGAATATGTTTTTTACTCCCGAACATCGTGACGTGAAAATCCTCAATTTGTTGGTGCGGCTTTTCGAATTCAGTTTCACTAAAGGTTTTATTCAGATATAAAAAAAGGTTAGGAATTTCGCAAACGATAAAAGTGTTCGGGAATTCCGAGGATAGCTTAGTAGTGCAGAATACTAAAAATGAAGCTAAAAAAGGTAAGTTTATAAAATTAAAACACCCGACTGCTTAAAAGGTGAACTAAAAAGACGTAAACAAGAAGAAAATCATGCTGTGCAGTCGGAGGATACGTATTGGCGAGCTGGTTCACCGACACCAGATGTATCCTCCGACAGCACAGCATGATTTTCTTCTTGTTTACGTCTTTTTAGTTCGCCTTTTAAGCAGTCGGTTATTTTGATTTTTTAAATTTTCTTTTTTTATTTATAACTTTTAGTTATTTTTTTTAAGAATTAGTTGCATTTAAACATATAAGTGTTACATATTTATAAATCCCCTCTTAAAACCCTTTATTTTGATACCCCACACGATGGGGCTGAAAGAAAAAAAATTGTAGCTTCCACAATATGGCGCCCAAAATCCGCTATTTTTATATTCTCCAATTTTAATGTAGCCAGTGACACTCGCAGAGTTAAGACAAATCTATTGACGTAAGTATCATCAAAATCGGCCAACGCGTTTGGTCTCTAGAACGCCACATAGGAACATCACATCACATCACATCATCAGCCTATTAATGTTCCCACTGCTGGGACACAGGCCTCCTCTCTGTGAGAGGGAATGGGCCGTAATCCACCACGCGGGCCCAGTGCGGGTTGGTGGATGTCACATGTCTTCGAATTTTGGTTCTAGGACATGCCGGTTTCCTCACGATGTTTTCCTTCACCGTTTCGAGAGCAGTGGTGATGAAAATAATTTACACAAAGTAAAGCGCCTGCCTGGGCTCGAACCCACGACGTACAATTTGTAAGTCGCGGCCGATACCACTGGGCCACCACTGCTAGCTCCCAGTAGCTGCTAGCATAGGAACATACATACATACATAGACTGATAAACACATTACCCTCCTTCGGCAGTCGGGTAAAAAGAAAACTTCTACGTTTTCTTCAACATTTTACTCATAATACTGTTTAGCAAATAAACATTTTCATGTGTCCTTTTTTATAGGTTCCTTTGTGTCTTCGTGTTCAGAGATAACTATTATAAAAAGAGAAAGCTACAAAATGTAGCACTAAAGACTGTCACAGACAGAAATGCCTCTGTCATAACACGAAGTGAAAAGGGGATGACACAAACAAATATTGCTACAATACATGTATTGTTACGTGGAACAATACACGAGATAAGTAGAATCATCTCCGTCTCCGTAATAAAAAAAAACTAACCGGAATTGAAATGGGTACGAAATGGCAGAAATTGAGCCGAGTAATAGACCGTCTTCGCCAACCGAGTTTAAGTAATTGGAACTGTTAAAATTACGGCGAGGCGCACTCAAATGAACGACATTTTATTTAATAAAAAACTGTCATTAAACTTAGATCCTACACTAACTCGTTTAGGTACTTTTTTAACTTGCGTAGATTTGTTTTTACTACCAAGTTTTCACGGCACAGCAATCATTTATGAACATAGAGGAAATAATTATTTATTCATTTGCTTTAGAAACGCCGCCACTACGCCGTTCCTATGGTATACACCAGTAACACTGAACATTTTGCGTGTTTAATAATATGCAGCAAACATACACGCAACGTTTTTGTTTCCTATCAAATCGAACTATCGAGTACTAAGTGTCATCATTAATCAAAACGTCATCGACAAAGTACCGCGTTTTCTGGTCCTGTGGTTCTACGCAACGGTTCGATTGTTCCATTTCTAAAATTTGAATGCAATGTTTGCTGCTTCTGGTTTTGAAATAGGGTTGTGCGACTCATGTACGGTTAATTGCTGGTGATCATGCAAGCACTGGCAGTATAGGGTAGATTCAGCAAATGTTCTGAGTTCATACTGCCGATAGTAATCTATAACAAATCAGGGTAGTTTATCGAAGTGTGTTTTTTTATTGAAGTGTTTCTATGAATATGGTTTTTAATTACGAGTTATTTGTAAATTGAAAATGGGTTTTCTATTGTAATGGTGGAGACATTCAATGTTTTTACCCGACTGCCGAAGGAGGGTAATGTGTTCATCAATGTATGTATGTTTATTCCTATGTGGCGTTCTAGAAACCAAACGCGTAGGCTGATTTTGATGATTCTTACGTCAATCGATTCGTCTTAACCCTGCGAGTGTCACTGGCTACATTAAAATTGGATAAAAATGGCGGTTTTTGGGCGCCATATTGTGGGAGCTAAATTTTTTTTTCTTTCAACCCCATCGTGTGGGGTATCAAAATAAAGGGTTTTAAGAGGTGATTTCAGAAATATGTAACACTTATATGTTTAAATGTAACAAATTCTAAAAAAAAAACTATTATTTTGCAAATAAAAAAATAAATAATTAAAAAATTCAAAAACCCGACTGCTTAAAAAGAGAACTAAAAATGTTTTTTTCTTGTTTGCGTCTTTTTATTTCGCTTTTTAAGCAGTCGGGTTATTGATTTTTCATTAACTTTTTTTTAATTGAAACTTACTTAAAGTCGAGAATTGAGGATGTTTCATGTTTGCGTCACGTTTAGGCACTTTTCGTTACAAGATTGAGAAGAAAGACATAACTCCTTCCTGCTCTCACACTAAATCTCTCTTATTTTTTTTACATTAGTGAAGTTTCACTTCAATCACTTGTGCACAGTGTCACGGTGACGCACGCACAATTTTTTGTTAAAGCGATTCGAGTTTTGACTTTTTTGCCAGGAATGTGTCTACCATGTAATATCCATTAGGTTATACATATACATTTAGAATATCTGATTCCCTTCTCATGTTTCGCGAATTCTCGCGGTAACACGACAGCGCGAAGCTAGGCACTTATTTTTATGTCATCTTCGATTTATAACTTAGTCGACGGTAAATCGGGCGGATCGAATGCGAAAAAAAAATATGACACCGAAGAAGTTTTTTTTTGTAAACCAGCACGTGAATGATTCTAATATCAGTTGCGTACTATCTTACCTTCGTGACACTTGACGGACAGGCGGAAAATGAGGTTGAACGAGATTTCTTTGCGATAGTTCTAAGGTACCGTGTGTAAAGGAGATAAGTGTTTATGGAATTATATATGTAGTACTTAGGTATTCGGTATATTCGCATTCATGTAATGGATTTTGCCGCAGGTTAATAAGAGGTAAAATTATTTTATTTCGTTTCATAACTCTGAGCTTTTTGTAATGAAATACTTATGCATTTATTTTCTGCGATACTGAAATATTTTTCTTTGAATGGCCAGTTCTTTTGTTGGATAGAATGCCAAGTGTGTTCTTTTGTTGGTTTTGTTGAATGGTCGCCTTTAGTTAGTAAATCACATTGCCAGTTGTAACACTTTGAAAAAGATTACCGAAGTACAATTCATAGTCCTTCAATTGCCACTTAGAACAGATTGATTTGAAATTGAGTTTCAAAGAAATTAGGAAAAGGGCTTTTAAGCCAATCCAAAGTAGAATTTAAGTTCTTGGGTGTAAAATTACTTGTAGCTATGGTTTTTAGCAATGCTTTATAACTTTTTATATAACAATATTGCGAAATCTCGTATAAAATAATAATGTAATGTTGGATTAAAAATGAAGCATTTCGGTGCTCGGAAAAGGTGGGAACGTTTTTCCAAAGAATTATAAATTTTTCCAATGCCATTTCTCTGTATTCAGTTTGAGGAAAAATGAAAATCACAGTATTAACGAAAGGAAAAATATTTACGAAATACTTGAGCTTTAATGATAACTGTGTTTACACGTCAAGATATATTAAATTATGTTTCTGTACCTAAAATGGCGTAATAATGCCTTTTACCCTAATTCACCTTATGTCAGACATAATAAAGCTTAAATTATTATGGCTACCTTCTAGCTCGCAATTCCATAGCCAAGGTTATTATCGGACGAAACACGGCCTTTCGTAAAAATATTTAGCTGCAATTTGTTCCACAATATTTTTTAACGATAATCATAATCGTGTTTTTCAAACGAAATCCAATTTCTGCTCCATAAATTGTGGTTCATGACAAAAATTAATAGACTTCGAAGTGTACTTTATTGAAAAGCTTCGAGAGAGCAATTTGCCCGAATCTTTTAGGTAGGTACCAAGTTTAATGAATACTTATGGACCGAATTCAGAGAGAACTATAAAAGAAACCGTAAAGTCAATATATAGTACATATATAGTACTTCTTTATGTTTCTGTTTAGCTCCTATACTTCGTTTTCACGTGTACACTTAGACCAAAATTAGACTGAAAGCGATAAACGAAACTAAATTGAATTTGTGTAGAGCAGTGGCGGCTGGTGGATCATAGTAGTAGTAGTGCACTCTGCACTTTGCCGTCTCACTGGATAATTGTGTTAGATTTATTAAAATTCACAGGAGCCTATGTAAATCGGCAAACCATCTCGCTAGCGACTTCTAATTCGACGCCAACGCCATCTAGTTACGTCGTTGTACAACTTGTAACGTTGGTTCTCGACCCGAAGATAAATATCGTTCGTCAAACCTCGCCCGCTCTCGGTAATCTTCGGTTCGCTGGGACGGCGCACGAGAATGGTCATATTTTGCCGTACATTTTCTATTGAACTATCTCTGTCTCACGCGCCAGGCGTTTTCGCTTGTTTCTCGTAGAATAGTATGAACTCTCGCCGTGCGCTTTAGCCTAGCGCACGGGGAGTATTTTTTACAGCAATATACGTCTTATTACTTTAGCAAAGAGCTTAAATTTGTTCGTCATAATTTCGTTAATATTGAATAGATCGTTAATCAGATAGTATTAAACATTTTTATTTTATTTCTAAACCTATTCAAATCTGGCAGTTCAGTGCACGAGTGAACTTAAAGTACAGCCGCCTCTGGTGTAGAGGCTCTAAGAATTTTGTGGCGCTGTTAATTGCTTGCTCAGAATGACTTGTGTATGTGAGTTTTGTAAATCCTTTACTAATTTTCGTAATGAATGAGATTTCAGCTTAAAAATAGCATTTTAATGTGAAATATTTTCCTAAGCGATCTTTGTTGCCGCACAGGTAGGTTGGTATTGGTGTGGTTTCCTTTTATTTACACATTCCGTGTTTTTTTGCAGAAATAATTTTGATGGCTAGGGACATACTTAGGTAAGTACTGTGACTTGTGAGCCGTGAGATATTATTTCGGTGTGCCGACATGCGACTTGTATCTATTTATGTTACGTGGTATTGCGATTACTCTTCATTTCTTCGAGATTCTTTTATTTTTTTGACAGCCGTTAATAATACGCTCTTTTGGTGCCCCATTTTCTGTCGTTTTGTTTGAAAAGTGTCTTCTATATTCAAAATATATGTCATTAATGCAATAGTTGTTTGCCTATTACATGGGAATTAAACATAACTGGCGAATTATGTATGTAAGTAGGTACTATAGGTGAAGATCTTCCTAACCCTTTGGGCACGGGGTCCCAGCGCTAAGAAATAAAATTTGGTTCAAATAAATCTCACTAGATGGCGCGATATGCACCGATATGTTATTGTGTGTAAAAAAAAATATGGAACTGAACATAAAAATTGTATGTTCTAATTTAATCAACTCACCTAAGCACAAAATTATCTTAAATCACTTTTAAAAGATCATTTGAACGGATCATTTAAAATTGCTGCCAATAGATGCAGCTGTTTTAAATTTCTGAGGCATTCCACTCGATTGTTTAAATTTGCATTGTAACACATTTTGGTGCAATGAAACTGTAAAAAGGTGCAAAAAAATACTATAAAATAAATAGTCACTGTTTTTAAAGAAAAATACTCTCGAACCGAGTAAATCCTTTTACTTGCAAGTCGCTGCTAACACCATCTATCTATCGCCGTGAAACGGAACCGAACGCGATCGATGTACAAACATTAATCAGATAATCAGACGAAAAACGCTAGTTACGTCGGCACGGTTTCTTTGTATTGGGTCAGGCTTCATCACATCACATCACATCATCAGCCTATTAATGTTACCACTGCTGGGAGACAGGCCTCCTCTCTGTTAGAGGGAATGGGCCGTTATCCACCACGCGGGCCCAGTGCGGTTTGGTAGATGTCACATGTATTCGAATTTTTGGTTCTAGGACATGCCGGTTTCCTCACGATGTTTTCCTTCAACGTTTTGAGAGCAGTGGTGATGAAATAAATTACACAAAGTAAAGCTCCTGCCTGGGCTCGAACCCACGACCAACAACTTGTAAGTCGCGGCTGATACCACTGGGCCACTGCTCTCAAGTGAGGGTGAGGCATCTGTATGTTAGTATTATATTATCTGTGCTTCGGGTACTACAGGCCCATGTTGTATGTTGCTATAATACATCTACATTTTCCAGTGCGTTTTCAGACGAAAACGACCTAAACTTCGCCAACACACCAAAATGAAAACGAGGCCACAAAACCACACGTTTCGAAACGCTAATTTCGAACAATTTATTTAAACCTCTCCCCCGGACTTAATCAAAACAGCCAAACGTAAAACCGTAAACCGTCGCGTAGTTTGTAGTTTCCATTTGACATGAGAGGCAACCGGTGCGGTCTGGCCAATCGATACCACCTGCCCCTATGGCCTACGTGACTCGGATACGTATTGCACACTTGAACCTTTTGAGAAGGTGTTCTATTAATTGACAGTAGAAATTTTCACAGATGATGTATGTTGCCGCTATAACAACAAATACTAAAAATAGAATAAAATAAATATTTAAGGGTACACTAGTCGACGGCACGAACTATTTTGTGCGCGGGGTTAAAATGCATTTTATATCAACCGACAACACGTGCGGAAGAAATAGATGCTGTGATGAGCAGTAGGTAGCTAGTTCGCGTACGAATACACACTTTTGTAAATTTGTAGCGAAATGGATAATGATTTAGGATGAAACCGAGAGCGCGAAATTTTATAAACAGACCTTTGGCAGTCTAGATATCATGGAAAAACCGACTAAATCTATCTGTTCAAAATAAAATTATAATATTGTTGAACTACTAATCTATCCCTGTATGGAGGCCGTTTTGCAATTTTCCGTCTTCTTATGGCATTTATTTACGCCCAAAAATGCGTTAAAATTAGTGTCGAAATGTGGAACTTTCGACGCTCATAACTTTCAAATATTTCCATTTTTTACTTTTTCGCTTCCATACAGGGCTAGATAATGATGAGACAAATTGATATCAATTTTTATTTTGAACGTACATCGTCAAACAATGGAATAATCCGTAGACTACGTTTGTATGGAAGAATTTTCGACTAGTGTACCCTTAAGTGGGGCTCCCATTCAACAAACGTGATATTTTTGCCGTTTTTTGCGATAATGGTACGGAACCCTTCGTGCGCGAGTCCGACTCGCACTTGGCCGGTTATTTTATTTTGTACGATTTTGCAAAGCACCTAGTTGAAAATAAAAGATTTATTCACCCCAATACTGCATAGCTTTGCGATAAAGACGAAAACCCCAATCATTTCAGTTCCTTCAAACAACATGAACCCTACAGAAATTTTCTCATATAAGTTTAGACACCTATTTCCCTACTAAGTCAAGATATTACAAAATCAATCTAAAATAGAGTGAACTTTTACTCAACAACTTCGCTAGAGAGAAGCTATCAGCGATAACAGCCGCTTTACTTATTGCGCCCTTCGCATCCGGTAAACGATTCCAAAGGCCAATCTCATTTACAGCTGCTTTCAGGAACAGTTCCATAGTTTAATGCAATTTAACAGTTTCCAACATTTACGCTTCGTAATTGAACTACAAACTGCTGTGGACCAATAGAGCTGTTAGCGGCACATTGCTGTTAACTTTCATAAACTACCGGTAGCTAATTTGTTCAATGGATGCGTTCTAGTTATTTGTCCTATGATACGGAAGTGCTTTATTAATTACTAGCTGACCCCCGCGGCATCTCTCCCGTCAACTGGCTACCTACCTACCCTAATTTTTTTATTTCCCATAACTACCCTACCCACCTACCTTATCTACCCTACCTACTCTACTCAACCTACCCTACCCTACCTTACCTACCCTACCCTATCTACCCTACCCTACCTACCCTACCACGTACACCTATACGAATGTAACCTGTAAACTTCTGTTTCTACCGGCGGCGGCGATCTAATTAAAATTTAGAACATAAAAGCTGCTATTGTGAGTCAATCTTAAAAGTTAGACATATGCTGTCGCGGACTTATTTTTAGAACTTTTAAAGAAGAACGATTCTATCATACATTATATTTGCGTAACTTAAACCGTTTACGCAGCGCACGCAACCAAAGCTCTCAAAAAGGAGTATTTTTGCCCGTTTTTGCAACATTTTTCATTTATGCTCGGCTCCCATTGATTGTAGCGTGATGTTATATAGCCTATAACCTTCCTCGATAAATGAACTATCGAACACAAAAAGAACTTTTCAATTCCAACCAGTAGTGCCTGAGATTAGCGCGTTCAAACAAACAAACAAACAAACAAACTCTTCAGCTTTACAATATTAGTATAGATTAAGCGACCAATGCAATAAGAATGTCATATACATTGGAACCCTTTTAAAAAGATATGTAACCAAAACTTTTTCAGAGGGGCACTTTATCACTGTTCATGACAAAACATAGAACAACTGAAGTTGATTTAGGTAGACCCTGAACCAAAAAAGTAGACGTAATAAAAATATGAGAGAATACTTTGGCAATTTTACAGCTTAACGAAGACACTAATGAAACCAATTAAAACTTCTTATTGATTTCCAAAAAAATCTTTACCTTTTCCAATTAGCAAGAGTTGCGAAAATGTCTGATTGCAATCAGCAATCATTTTATTATTTTGAGATTTGTACCCCCTTCATTAACGTTTAATGTATATTTTGATTGCTTGTACGTGTGAAATAATTTTGTATCGTCGGGCGACCTGTGTTTGACATTTGATCGTGTCAAACAAAGCGTTGTTTCGCTAAAAGCCCTGTTCCACGTGCGTGAAAATTAGACATTTTGTTTCGTGCGACGGGCCTATTATGTAAATCTTGTGATTACAGATTATATTATGAAAGTGCGGGTTACTTGGTTACCGAGTGACTTTGTTCGTCAAATTCTCATTCTTGTCTCCAGACCAAATGACATTGTATTAGCAACTAGCTGCGCCCCGCGGTTTCACCCGCAATCAAGAGCAGACTCGGTCACCAGAACGTCGCCGCCCCGGCGACGTTCTGGAGACAAAAATAAAAAAAACCGACTTCCAAATAAGAAAACTACAAAGTGAAAAATAACTTTATTTTTGGAAGTCGGTGTCTTTCGTAGGTAGGACTTTTTTGCCTTACGGACGACGGAAATCGGTAGTATTTTTTTGTAAAAAAGTTTTTTTATTTTTCACTTTTTAGTTGTACCTACCTAATAGGCAAGTTGTTTAGTAAGTTTCCTATAACGCCAGAATAGATTATAGAATATCATGAAACTTGAACAAAACCGATCAAATGAGAGATCTGCTTACCCCTTAAGAGCGTACTGGCGTGATGTTATGTTATGAAATGGTATAAACAATAAACAGACATGCGATTGCAGCAGATCCGAGAGTTTTTCCGTTATTTATTGAAGAGTTCTGTTGTATATCTTCGAAGTTCTTCATCAGATGTTCACCAAATTATAATGGGACCAATTTCGGAACATACTCTTTGAAACAAAAAAAGAATTTTCAAAATCGGCCCACAATTGACAGAGATATCGGTGAACATACATAAAAAAAAAACATACAAGAAGTCGAACATAGAACCTCCTCCTTTTTCGAAAGTCGGTTAAAAATGAATTGCTGTTCGTTAGGCTCGCTAAAACTCGAGGACGGCTGAACGGATTAGAATAATTCATTTTTTGTTTTGTTCGCCAGAATATAGGGAAGGTTTAAAAACAAAATATATGGTAGGGTTGGGTAGGGTAGGTAGGGCAGGGTAGATAGGGTAGGTAGGATAAAAATAAAATGAATTCAAAAAATGAATGTTTGGTGTTTTTATGGCAAAACAACGTTTGCTGCCGTTTACTAGCTGACCCGAGTAATATTATAAAATGAAGCCTATATAAAAATCTGTCCAATGTTTGGTATTGATCACGTTGAATTTCGGTAACATTTGCATGGACGTATGTATTAGTTTGCTAAAACATATTCTTTTTCACGTTTTGACATTAGAGATAATAGAATGTCACTTTGCCAAGTTCCTCATATTTCGAGCAAGTTTTTCATTAAAGCTCAGAGATTTCCGTGAGGACAATCAAGGTTTTTCATACATAACCTAAATGTTTAATTTCCTTAGCTTGTAGATCTGTTTTAAGCCCGTCAACGCTTAAACTCGGTCACCGTCAAATTAGTCTGTCGTTTGCAGCGGCACCTCACAAGTTTTTTTTCCCTCTACTCATATAAAAATCGTCGAAATTTAAATTATAGCATTATGTAACACGTAGTGCGTACCTAAAATAAATACGGAGTTTGCACGGCGCGGGTTGTGGTCTAGAGTACAGTGTGTGGAAAGAACGAGAACGCGTCGCAGAGTGCCCATGCGAGGGACCGAACAGATCAAGTGTGCAGTAAGCCCAATGTATAAATGCACACGAATCACAGCCGTCTGAGAAGGATGGCGTCACATCGTAAGACGAAACACGTCAGCCTGATTTCTCAATGCAACATGATGATCACGACTGCTCTGCCAAGAGCGTACTACGTAGAAGAAGATGACTCTGTCAGTGCCTTTATTTTGTAGCAGCTCTTAGTCTACCTAAAATTGTTATGAACACGTTGAATGATTTTGTAATATGTAATCTGTGGGCTGACTTAATAACGAAAAATATGTTATAAAAAGAAATATACAATGGATATCCAAAGACATTACTTTTTATCCTCTAAAGCGCATAGTTTCCTGTAAGATAATTCATTTAACTTTGAAAGTTTTACAAAGTCTTCTATTTAACCGACTTACAAAAAAGGAGGAGGTTCTATGTGCGACATTATGTACATTGTTTTATTTTTATTGTATGTTCACCGATATCTCCGTCAATTGTGGATTGATTTTGAAAATTCTTTGTTTGATAGAGTATGTTCCCAAATTGGTCCCATTTTAATTTGTTGAAGATCTGATGAAGAACTTCAGAGATATACAAAAGAACTCTTCAATAAATGACGGCAGATCTCTCGGGATTGTTGCAATCGCATGTCTGTTTATTGTTTATACCATTTCAAAACATAACATCACGCCAGTACCCTCTAAAGGAGTACTCAGATGTGTACAGTTCTCCTTGGTACACTCTCATTTCACCGGTTATGTTTAAACATAGTATTCGGGTAATATATTCTAGCATAATAGGTACCTTACTAAAGAACTTGCCTATTAGGTACAACTAAAAACTGAAAAATAAAAAACATTTTTGCAAAAAAATACTACCGACTTCCAAATAAAAAGACTACAAAGTGATAAATAAATTTCTTTTTGGAAGTCGGTGTCCATAACGAAAAGAAATTCTACCTACCAAAGAAACCGACTTCCAAAAATTAATTTATTTATCACTTTGTAGTGTTTTTATTTGGAAGTCGGTAGTATTTTTTTGCAAAAATGTTTTTTTAATTGTTTGTTATCGAAGTGCAGTAGATATTGCTTACAACGTTGAGAATACAAAGCTTGTAAGTTACAAAGTTACGCTGAGTTATTATTATTTTTCATCGCAATATTAAATTAAAGTAAAATCTCTATGTTCCAAGTTACCTGAGATCTGAGTGCAAGAAGTAATTGCAATCAAGTTAAACTGAGTTACACCGAGATATATTTTTCATCCTAATATTAAATTTCACCGCCTACCGCGGCTCGGGCACATTTCATTACATTTTTAGGGATCCGTACCCAAAGGGCAAAAACGGGACCCTATTACTAAGACTCCGCGATCCGTCTGTCTGTCTGTCTGTCCGTCTGTCACCAGGCTGTATCTCATGAACCGTGATAGCTAGACAGTTGAAATTTTCACCGATGATGTATTCTGTCGCTATAACAACACATACTAAAAACAGAATAAAATAAATATTTAAGGGGGGCTCCCATACAACAAACGTGATATTTTTGCTGTATTTTGCGATAATGGTACGGAACCCGTCGTGCGCGAGTTCGACTCGCACTTGGCTGGTTTTTAATTACGTTAAAGGAAACTTCTGTTTTTGTTCAAAACAGTAGTGCTGCGAGATGTTGCAATATTATTTACATCGTGTTTTAATTTTATTATGAATGTTTACGCGTTTTGTTTTTCTGTTTAACAATGTTGGAATGTTGTTCCCTGTATCAGTAGGTAGTCAATGTGAACGAAAACACAAGTTATAGATCTGGTTTGGGAACATCATCAAACCGAACCGACGGTAGAAACACTGTAAAGCTAGAAAAGCGACATAACTTGACAATTTGTCAAAGTTGGCACGAGACCTGCAATGAAGATCGAAAAGAGATTGACACCCGACAGTGGAATTCCCTGCCAGAGTCTGTATTTCCTGATAGCTACAACCTGGGAGTCTTTAAGTCAAGAGTGAATAGGTTTCTTCTAGGTAAGCGCGCTACATCGTCGACCACATCATCACTTACCATCAGGTGAGATGGTGGTCAAGCGCGAGCCTATCAATAATAAAAATAAAATAAAATGTTGTCTGAGAAAACATCCTTCATTGACTAAATTAAATAGAATTAAGACCCTTATATGCGCTAATTGTCTAGCTTCGTATATATAAAAAGACTTTCACCTCCAATATGGGTGACATTGGAGGTGAAAGTACTCAATACAGTAATCAGTGGCGGCTGGTGGATCATAGTAGTGGTAGTGCACTATGCCGTCTCACTGGGTAACTGTGTTAGATTTGCTAAAATTCACAGGAGCCTATGTAAATTGGCAAACCATCTCGCTAGCGACTTCTAATTCGACGCCAACGCCATCTAGTTACGTCGTTGTACAACTTTTAATGTTGGTACTCGACCCTAAGATATATTTCGTTCGTCAAATCTCGCCCGCTCTCGGTAATCTTCGGTTCGCTGGTGCGGCGCACGAGAATGGTCATATTTCGCCGTACATTTTCTATTGAACTATCTCTGTCTCACGCGCCAGGCGTTTTCGCTTGTTTCTCATAGAATTGTATGAACTCTCGAAGTACTTTAGCCTAGCGCACGGGGAGTATTTTTTACAGCAATATACGTCTTATTACTTTAGCAAAGAGCTTAAATTTGTTCGTCATAATTTCGTAAATATTGAATAGATCGTTAATCAGATATTATTAAACATTTTTATTTTATTTCTAAACCTTTTTAAATCTGGCAGTTCAGTGCACGAGTGAACTTAAAGTACAGCCGCCTCTGACAGTAATGAAACATTATTTTATGTTTCCACCTAACCTATAATAAGCAAGTACCTATAGTAAAACGTAAGTTATGAGGGTAGTAATTATATTTCGTTCAGTAGGTCGCCGTGATAACATCTTACAAGGGCCGATAGCGCCCCCTGTGGCTTTCAGCGGAACCGTGTCGTATTCGATTACGATAATGCACTAAGCTGTAGCAAAGGGCAGGGCAGTCTTTATACTGTTTATTCTATAAGAAAATCTTATAGTTATCATCATTTAAGAATAATATTATTAACTAGCTGTTGTGCCCGCGGCTTCGCCCGCGTGGACCACCCCACAGGAACTATTTTTGGGATTAAAATAGCCTATGTCACTCAGGAATAATGTAGCTTTCTATTGGTGAAAGATTTTTTTTAATCGGTGCAGTAGTTTCGTAGCCTATTCGGTACAAACAAACATACAAACAAAACAATCTTTCCTCTTTATAATATTAGGATAGATATAGATTAAAAAATATTTTTAGAAAAGCTTTTGTCGTATTCTACTCAACTAACCCTTTCATTTGGTACCAATATCATGGTAGTGCCCAAAAAATAACTATGCCGCCATATTGGGCCGTCCGCCATATTGGATTTAGAATGACGTCAATTAGCTAAGCATGCATTCTGATCCAAACTAAACGTGAATGCAAGATTTCATCTTAATCCGTTAAAGATAACTGCTTTAAGATTCCGTTTTGTATAAGTGTGTTCGGCAGATTTGTGCCGAACACACTTATACAAATACATTGCAAGTTAAATAAAAGCTTGTAATAAGTGCAAGCAGAAATAGAACTTAAGGGTACACTAGTCGATAATTCTTCCATACAAACGTAGTCTAGGGATTACTCCACTGTTTGACGATGTACGTTCAAAATAACAAATGATATCAATATGTCTCATCATTATCTAGCCCTGTATGAAGCCAAAAAATTAAAAAATATATATATTTGAAAGTTATGAGCGTCGAAAGTTCCACATTTCGACACTAATTTTAACGCATTTTTGCAAATAAATACCATAAGAAGTCGGAAAATTGCAAAACGGCCACCATACAGGGATAGATTATTAGTTCAACAATGCAAATAATTGTATTTTGATCAGATACGATATCCAGACTCCCAAAGGTCTGTTTATAAAATTTCGCGCACTCGGTTTCGTCCTAAATCATTATCCATTTCGCTACAAATTTGCAAAAGTGTGTATTCGTACGCGAACTAGCTTCCTTCTGGTCATCACAGCATCAATATCTTCCGCACGTGTTGTCGGTTGATATAAAATGCATTTCAACCCCGCGCACAAAATAGTTCTTGCCGTCGACTGTGTACCCTTAAGGAGGTACTCAACTTTATTTTCTTTGATTGTACTTTAAGTAGATTTTTCTTTGCTTATAGTTTTCATCGTCACACAGTGGGTACTTGAAGATAGGCGTCATAACCGAAGTAGGCCTTAAAATCGCAGGTTTGAATCCTTCCTGACAAAATAGCCGGTGAGGGCAAGAGATAAAGAGAGCAGGGTAGTGACCGTAAGCTCTTAGAGTTAGGTTATTTCAAGTGTGTGTAAGAGACATATGTATATGACTTGTATACATCTGTCCCTTACGCACACTCAAAACCCTCACCCTCCTGGAACAATATGGAGAGACTTTTGCCAAATAGCGGTGCAAGGTTAAGTAAAATAAAGGTTTACATGCCAACATGATGTCTTTCACTATATACAAGACGGGCAAAAAAACATGGATCGAAACAGGGTGATAGTTGGGGTTACATGCAGCCAAAAAATATATTAGTATTTTAGGACCTACTGCAAATAACCCCAAATTTCGCCCTCTTTCGTTTGAGCCAAGATTTTTTGCCCACCTCGTATACTGACTACCTACTTATGCGCCATGTGTGAATGTTATGTATTTGAGCTGTGAATAGGACGTTGACGACACGTGAATCGGACGTGCAAGCGACGTAGACGTCATGTCGAGTCCGTGTCAGTTCCAAGTTACATCGACATTGTGTTTGACAATGGAACTATAGTGGCACAATTTACGAGTATGCCTAGCGTAACGACCAATAGAAATTATAATGACTTGTTGTTGGTCTAATGGTCGCAAGCACTACTGTTGAATATGAAACATGGTCTTGGCATGCTGAACATCATGGTTCTGGATTCGGGTCGGGACAAGTATTTTTGGGCGTTATTCATCTGGATTTTTTCTGAAGCCTGGAGTTTGGGTTCTTATTCGAACCACATCATGGGTGTTTATAGGTACCTTACCAATACCTCAGCTAAACCTTTCTGGAAATCAAGACGTTTTGTTATGCCATCAACATCATCAGCCTTTTTAATATGCCCACTGCTGGGAAACAGGCCTCCTCCTGTGAGAGAGAATGGGCCGTAATCCACCACGCGGACCCAGTGCGGGTTGGTGGATGTCACATGTATTCGAATTTTTGTTTCTAGGACATGACGGTTTCCTCACGATGTTTTCCTTCACCGTTTTGAGAGCAGTGGTGGTAATAGTACATTGTTATCCTAGGGGTGAAAGTAACTTATTTAGTCCCGAGACGGGGTTTGGCGCCCGGAACGAAGTGAGGGCGCCAATAGTTCGAGGGACTAAATAAGTCTTTAACCCGAGGTAAACACTGTGCTTTTCATTACAAATACAAGGAAATAAAAATAAAAACATGAATTAGCTAAAGAAAAAATGATTGACGCTTTCCCGCCTATTTTGTTTGTTTTTTTTTCTGTGGCCGGCCTGCTATTCAGCCATTATTTTTTATTTTCATCATTGAAAAAATGGTAAATATTTTGCCCAAATCTAAGTTATTTTAAAGAAATTGTTGAAACTAAATTATAATAAAGTTATTTAAAAAAAATATATTCTTTAATCAATACTTAACTTTAAGTTATTTCAATTTTACTTCGTGGTTGTATAGAAAGTTGGAACATGGTTCAATAGATATGTGAAAAGGAACTAGTTTTTTTTTTAAATAATTTGACAGCTGTCAGTTGAAAGCGATTCTCCCTAGGGCTGAAAAGTATTACTTTCAACCCGTTCCTCAAGCAACTTCAGACCTACTTTCCGAGTATGAGTAATGAAAAATAATTTACACAAAGTAAGTACAACTTATAAGTTGCGGCCGATACCACTAAGCCGCACTTAAGTTATGTAAATGTTATGTCATTTATTTACCCTCAAGTACACTAAACGATATTTGTCCTGTCAGTTGCCTGTAATACCAAAATACAGAAAAATAGCCTTACACTCCACACTTTGCTTATCCCAACATTTCATTGTTGTGATTTCTGCATAGTTTAACCCTTTTCAAATACTTTAAAGACTCCAAATCGAATGAAAAGAAAGCCCGAAATGTTTGATTCCGCTCTCCTATTCTCTGATTGGTGGTTCGTAAGTGTGTGTAGACTTGTAAGGAACTCTTCGCACTCGATCGCTTCACAAACATTTCTCAACAGTCAATCGATACGCGACGCAGTGGGAATCGGTTTGCTGGTTATTTTCGATCATTAATACGATAAGTGTCAACACTCCAAGTGTTTGTTTGTTTTGATGTTTTAAAAGGAAAAGCTCTGGTGTTTTCGAAAACAGTGGTGCATGTTGGATTTATTTTTATAATACTCAATGCCTTAAAATTCCTTGATTAAGAATTTCAAGTAAATAACCGGCCAAGTGCGTGTCGGACTCGCGCACAAAGAGTTCCGTACCATTATCGCAAAAAACGGCAAAAAGATCATGTTTGTTTTATGGGAGCCCAACTTCTGTTTTTAATATTTGTTGTTATAGCGGCAATAGAATTACATCAACTGTGAAAATGACAACTTTCTAGCTATCACGGGTCATGAGATACAGACGGTAAGACAGACAGACAGACGGACCGCGGAGTCTTAGTAATTTATTTATCCTCGCACTGGAACGCCTTGCAGGGTAAATAGGGTAATAAATAATAATAATATAATAGGGTCCCTTTTTTACACTGTGGGTACGGAATCCTAAAAAAGTATCAACCTCGACTTGAATACTTAATTTTGACAAGATAAGCTTACGTGCTAGACTAGAGTTTAACAAGTTCTCATACCCAAATTATTACCTCCGATCTCAAAATTTTTAATTTGATGTTGAGAATTTATCAAATTCTACTTTAGATTGAAAACCTATCAAACTTTGGCATTAAAGTAGGGATTGACACCAAATAATAAATTTAGAAACTGGTTCTTATTCTCAGACGGTACAATAAGTACCGTTTACTCACACGTCTATGATAAAATACGAGAATGGCCGAGCAAGACGTCATAACGTAAATCACACTTAACGTAAGAAATATACCTCACTTAAAAAACCTAGTTCCCCACATAAAAACCGAAACTATCCTAAATCCCGGATGAGTATAACCAGAAGCAAAAATCCAGAGGATTACTGCGATCGAAAGTATCAAGTAGATAGTATCCGCATTCAATTTATCGAGTAACTTATTATATGAGCAAAGTCAGGCGTTCGAAGATTTATGAGAGTGATTTGTAGGCAGGGCCTATCTGCCGATAAGTGACCCTCCGGGGCTGTCCGATGGTCCTTTAGGATGCCGCTAACAAGCTTACTTGGGACACAAGGACCACTACACTATAAATGTTTACATTTTGTTAATGTCAGGGATTTATTCGTTGACAGGTTTTTAGAGCAAATTGTTGTAGAAGCAAATTCTTGGGTTGGTACTTCAAGTATGACATAAAAATTGTGTTTGATCAACAGTAAAAGATTTGAAACCACTGCTCGATCCTAAATCCCAATAACACCGGCTTTTTAAATTATGAATTTTAAGTCGATTATTGTCAACGTTCTTTAGCCTGAATAGAAATTTGTCAAACTTTGACAACAACAAAAACAATTGACGACTACTAACGCCAACGACCTTGAGGGAACAAAACGCGCACTCGTTTAACACATGCGCGACCCAAAATTTAGTAGTTTTTTGTACTTTCCTTATTATTCTATGACTTTAAAAAAAAGCCTCGGATCAAAATGTAGATAATTAAATTGTCTTTGAGATGGTGTCGATTTCATTAAAATACGCCCAGCGGTTTTGGTGTGATTGTCGTGTTTTTGTCCGTTTTAGACAAAACTTTACAAATTAATTACACTATGTTATACGAATAAAACTCAAAATTTGCTCAGATCAAATTATTAAGAAAATAGTCTAATGTAACATATATTTTTTTCAAAAAATTACGACTAGCCATTTAGACGTGATTCTCATTTTGATATCAGCTACTCAAGGGAATCGGCGCCTTTAGCGCTATTCGTCTTTCCTAGACACTGTCCGTATCTATAATGTTGCAGTGACCGACAGGGTCCACTCATTGACCGTAGGGGTCCATAATTATTTCTGTAGCTTATATTTACCACCTGTATGTACACTAAGGATGTATATACAATACTGTCTACTCTACTGTGTACTCTGCATCACCCAAAGATTGACTGGTAGAAAATGCCTAACGTAATAAGTCCGCCTCTGTACGTTTGTGTGCTTAAAGTATTAAATAAAATAAAATAAAGATGGAATAAATTTAATTTGTATTTGATACGTTCGTAACACCAAATAGCCAATTCAGAAACCGCCTTAAAAGCGATGATCACAAAACGGCCTAAAAAAATTATGAGTATTTAAATAAATGCGCAGAATGATTTAATGGGCAATGATTGGGACCATGATCAGCAACAAATATTTACAGCATTTAATGATGATGGTGCTTGCTTACTATGCATAGTCATAAACTGACAAGTTTATCGACACCATCGTGATGTGCTGAAGGGTCAGTTTACCCTTCATAATAAAATCAAATCCGTCTTACGTTGATAAGGCGAGGGTCACACGCCTGGTGAATAGTTGATGATTTACAACACTAGCGTGGCGAGGATTTGTAGGGTCACCGAATATTACAACATTTTACAGCTATGTTTGATGTTTGAGGGCAGTAGTAGCAGATAGTAGTTGGCAAAATTTCTACGCAATAAAGTACGTAATTAAAACCCGACTATGGAAAATAAATTATGATCCCATCAAAAACGTAACATGTAAAAATATACAAGTCTCGCAAAGCAGTTCTTCTACCGCAAAAGTTGTGAAATTGAATGTAAAACCAAATCGGATATATTATTTCTTTTACATACTGAAAAAAAAATCCGATACATAATAAGGTAACAAATAAACAAATTAACCGGTTTGGTTTTACATTCGAAGATGTACACAATAATGTTGATCGCTTATATACGACTGTGCCTTTGTTTGTGTTTACTCGACTTGTTGAGGGCACTACTGTGCCCCCAGATTTGAGCGTGTAACTATGTATCCATACATACATGTAGAATCGTGAATTGAAATAAGCGCAGAAATCTTCTAAATTTAAAATTCCTAAAATTATAAAAATTACACGCAACCAACTTTTTAACATTCCGCCATCTTCCTTCTTCCCACTCACTCATACCCATCTATCTCATTCCCTCTATGGTTCGTTCAGCAACTTATTGACTTATTTTAAGTTTAAGGTAAACAAAACAATAGTACATTGTTATCCTAGGGGTGAAAGTAACTTATTTAGTCCCGAGACGGGGTTTGGCGCCCGGAACGAATTGAGGGCGCCAATAGTTCGAGGGACTAAATAAGTCTTTAACCCGAGGTAAACACTGTGCTTTTCATTACAAATACAAGGAAATAAAAATAAAAACATGAATTAGCTAAAGAAAAAATGATTGCCGCTTGCCCGCCTATTTTGTTTGTTTTTTTTTCTGTGGCCGGCATGCTATTCAGACATTATTTTTTATTTTCATCATTGAAAAAATGGTAAATATTTTGCCCAAACCTAAGTTACTTTAAAGAAATTGTTGAAACTAAATTATAATAAAGTTATTTAAAAAATATATATTCTTTAATCAATACTTAGCTTTAAGTTATTTCAATTTTACTTCGTGGTTGTATAGAAAGTTGGAACATGGTTCAATAGATATGTGAAAAGGAACTAGTTTTTTTTTTAAATAATTTGACAGCTGTCAGTTGAAAGCGATTCTCCCTAGGGCTGAAAAGTATTACTTTCAACCCGCTTCTCAGGCAACTTAAGACCTACTTTCAGAGTATGAGTAATGAAAAATTATTATTCCTACGTACATAGACCGCCAAACTCATAAACCATTAATTTTACTACCCGACTACTGGGAGTCGGCTTATAAAAGTAACGGAAGCACAATGAAATGTAATTAAAGCCCTTTGACCGCCGCAGCCATTTATTTAGACAAAGAAAAAGTACCTATTCTATTTAATTTCTAGTATCCTTCCTTCATCAAATCATGTTAGGAGGAAAACAAATGCTCATAATTTTATCCTCGGTTTGCCACATATAAAACATTTTCCGGCAAGGTTGCGGAAACAATAAGCTTTTTATTTCAATAAAGTGGTACAGTCGTAAACTGGAGAGGTCTAACAAGGCAATGGCAATGGGGCCTTAAACACATTACGTGCGATTAGCAAAGGTCAAGTTTATTGTCATGATACAGTGCTTTTACGACCCCGTCTGTGGACGTCAGGGTTGACAGATATGACTATTTCACGGCTGAAGTTTCGCCGACGCGACATCTTGAATTCTGGTTAAAAGTAGTAAATTTCAAATTTTGACTTTTACTCTCGAATGAAAAAGTTTCTAGGAAAAGGTCATACATTGTCAATAGTTTCCGGGGTGGTTACGGTTACAGAATAGCGTATTTGAAGCTAACCTGAACGTGTCAACCCTTACTTTAATTCTGTCGAGTTTGTAAATTACTCATGTTCATAATCTTAATTCAGAAATCGGGATATAGATCCAGAACTCACGTTCAGGAGCCACAAACTTAATGTTTGGAAGATTGGACTGTTTTCGGGAGCGGCGGACACAACGATGATGGTAAAATAATGGATCAAAAAGAGATCGGTACATATGTTATGGACCAGGTAACATTGATTTTAATATAGAATATGTAAATACGATTATTATTTAAGCAACAAAGGCGACGGTGCCCTACTGCGCGGTGATCCTATTTCTGTGTGCAGGGTCTAAAGTAATCTTGTCCTGGTGCCCAAAGCTTGCTTGCTGCGCACGCTCTTGGACTAATACATTGACCATTATTATCGAATTGCCCAACCGTTACGTAGCTATATTCATAATGACCAGCCAATGTGATAAATATAGAAGTTTAAATCAGTATTCATTACTTTTCCCGATTCGACTTGACTAGATTCATAATGCTCAGGCATTATACATAGTGCACTGATCAATCACTTGGTCTATGACATATACATTCATCGACTCTGCACATGTTGATGTAGTAATAGCCAATCGCAACTTAGCAAGCCTGGGTTAAAATATGATGCCAGCCATTTTTTCTTGTTTGTCTTCCAATGACTCTGGGTGAAGCGGGCGGACTTGTCAGACTTTTACTGACTAAAATCCACCCTAATTCCTTCAGTTGCTTGAGCCAGGGCCGCTATAATCTTTTTTCAAAGAACAACGGCGAAATTTTAGCTGACTTAAATTTGAGCGTCTGAAAGTGAGTTATATACGAAAGAAATTACATTTGTGACCTTTTGATACACGTTAAAGTCACTTAATATAAATAAGTATACTCTTTCCAAAGAGTATATTTTACATTTAATCCTGAAATAACTAGGTAAGGAAAATACTAATGCGATATTGCCCTTTTACTGCCACGAAATTGAATAATAATGTGTTTAATAGGTAAGTTACCCAAACATAACCTAGAAAAGTTCATGACTGAATTTCGTTTTCTCAGCATTCTCAAACAAAAATTCTTGCACAAACTAATTCAGAAGATGACCCTGAGTGATACCAGATGTTTTTTTTTTATTTAAATACGTAGGAATTTAATATCAGCTAAAACAATGTTTGGGCTTCTGCCATTGTCCTTAATCTGCGCCCCATGTAGTCAACCCTAAGCATACCACTGTGCCATATCTATAGAAAGTATAGCAGTATGACAAACCTGTGATTGCTTGGACTGAACGCTATTAGACGCTCAATCTTCAGTGTTCCTACTTGATTTGTTTCATAAAGGTCACCAATAAACTTGGACTTTATCTAAGGCCATACAACTTGTTTTGCCTATCTTGACACTGGATACTTGGATAGGCCAACTAATTTATGAAGGCTTGTTGCTCATAGTAGATAACAAAGAAATATGTAGTACCTAATAAAAAGAGTTCCAATGTTCGTCACAAAGGTACGGGAAGTGACTTTTGTTAACTTTACGGCTTGATGTTATCTGCTGACATAATCTAAAAAGAAAAGTCACATATCTAATTGTATTTTTATATCAGCATAATTTTATGCCTGTTGTCGTTTTCAATATTACGGTAATGATATCTATACAGTATTGTGACTCGGCGCTGTCCTTGAAAAACTCACCTACAGCCGCGCGGTACGTAAACACGCGATAGGGCTGACCACCTTCAGTATTTTAATGTCCTTTACCTACTTGAGTTTCTTTTGTAATGTACCGAGAGTTTACCGAACTCGATGCGCGTAGGTATGACGTTGCGATCGTTTGTATGAAGATAGAATACTACCTATATAGATAACAATACCGTGAAAATACGGTACAAATTTTGTGGACTGGTTATCACAATATATCCCTATTATTTCACAGGTTTGCTGCCCTTGATAAAATCTCTTAGTTCTTTGTGGTGCCCATGGGAAGCAATGAGATAATCGAAAGATAATGTTTATACCTTACAGCGAAACATTTCTTTTAATTTGCGCTGCCTTTTTTGTTCTGTTTGCCGATTCTACGTTTATATATCAAACGGTATCATAAAACGCAAAATCTAAATAAATTATTTCAGACATCTGACAAAAATAGTGTTTGCTCTTCAATAATGTTATTTTATACGTCTACATCATGTGTACCATTATAACCCCTATTTTTAACACGACAACGTCAGAAATAGCGTGCAGGTGTTCGTCGTAGGTATAACCCTTAAATGCCGAGTGTACAGAACAAGTGAGCGACATTTAACGTCAGTCGGAGTCAGTGGCGTGACCAAAAGCTGTAAAGCTAATTTAGAAATCAGCATTTTGTCCAATTACTCAGTTCGCCGCGTCCTGTCAGTTAAAACTGATGTCATGGCTATTCTTAATACAACCGGTTAAGTAGGAGCATATCGTGTAAAAGTGCTCGTTTAAATGTTTCTTTTATTTCGGGCTCAAATGAATTTTATAAAAGCGTAAGTACGTTCGTCGAAGTGAAATAAAAAGGAATTTATGTGTTCCAAATGTAGCGTTGTCTTTTGTGAATTGTTATTTATTAAGAGGCAAAGATAGACGGGCCAACGTCAGATGTTGAGTGTTCTCCTTGTCTTATCACTGAAAGAGTCTCCGCGCCATCTTTTTTGAGTGATCCGTTGCGTCACTGGCTTTACTTTACTGAGACAATATGACATTGTTGTTATTTCAGATACTGTGTTACTTATTAAGGAACCTAGGTGTCTTTGAAAGGTTATAGTAGAGACTTTTCTTTATTTAATATGCTAAATATTTATTGCCAAGCCAGCGTTACTTCCAATAAAAAAACATTAAGTTACTTAGATGAACAGTTAATAGACTCCTAAAATAAAATTATTAAATCTGTACTAATATTATAAAGTTGAAGAGTTTGTTTGTTTGAACGCGCTAATCTCAGGAACTACCGGTTGGAATTGAAAAATTCTTTTTTGTGTTGGATAGTCCATTTATAGAGGAAGGTTATAGGCTATATAACATCATGCTACGACCAATAGGAGTAGAGCATAAATGAAAAATGTTGCAAAAGCGGGAAAAAAAATTCTTTTTGAGGGCTTCGGTTGCGTGCGCTGCGTAAACGGTATAAGTTACGCAACAATAATGTATGTAGGGTAGGTAGGGTAGGGTAAGTAAGGAAGATGGATAGGTAGGTAGCCAGTTGACAGGAGCGAAGCCGCGTGGGACAGATAGTTACATGATAATAATGAAAGAAAAGAGGGTACGTTATAATTATACCCTGTGACCTAATTTACAACTTTACTGACAATTTATTAAAAAAGAAATGGACACTTCACACTCGGCGGTCCTTAGCTGGATTATGTAACATAGGTACTTGGTAGATGCCATACTGAATATATGTAGACTCCAAGCGTTGCCAGAGGCAAAAACATGGCGCTTGCAAAATAACAAAATAAAAGTAAAAAAAAAAGAAAACACAAGAAAAAGAAGTAGTGGGCAACAGATAGAGATATATATATATATATATATATTCGTACTCATGTTACACGAAACTATATTTTTCCATCTAATTACCGAATATCCTTAGGCTATACATTTGACATAACATATTACCGGACTTAAGGTTACACTAGTCGAAAATTCTTCCATACAAACATAGTCTAGGGATTACTCCACTGTTTGACGATGTAGGTTCAAAATAAAAAATGATATCAATTTATCTCATCATTATCTAGGCCTGTATGGAAACAAAAAGTAAAAAAGAAAAATATTTGAAAATTATGAGCGTCGAAAGTTCCATATTTCAACACTAATTTTAACGCATCTTTGGGCGGCAAGAAATACCATAAGAAGAAGGAAAATTGCAAAACGGCCTCCATACAGGGATAGATTAGTAGTTCATCAATGCAAATAATTTTAATTTGAAAATATACATTCAGTCGTTTTATCATAATATCTAGACTCCCAAACGTCTATTTATAAAATTTCACGCGCTCGTTTTCGTCCTAAATCAATCATTTCGCTAAAAACTTGCAAAAGTGCTAATTCGTGCGTGAACTAGCTTCTTATTGCTCATCACAGCATCTATGTCTTTCGCACGAGTTGTCGGTTTATATAAAATGCATTTTAACCCCGCGCACAAAATAGTTCGTGCCGTCGACTAGTGTACCCTTAAGAATCGTACCATATATAGAACGCAAATCACCTGCGGCACCCGAGTAGCCATTACATATCAATGCCCCACGGCCCTATTTCCCTTACATTCACAAGAAAAATGAGGATGAACTAATCAAGCTACGAGTATGTTCCATCTGCTGGAGTATCCCAAATGTTCTTTCATCTGCACCCTCGATGATCTGGAGAAGGCCTCCGACGCATCTATAAACGTGTCCATTTTACTGGATCCAAGCATGTAAGTATCTAAATTTACAGTCGACAGGAAAAGAAGGAAGATTTATCTCAAGTATCATACATCCTCACCACGTCCACTTTAGTATAGTTGCAGGCGTGCGTCACAGAGTCATCGACGCGGGAACTGGGTCGGCCATATTTGTCGTTTTGGCGGCAAACGGCGTCAAATTGCCGCCGCCATGGACTCGCGCCACAATAACACCCTTCGTATGGTAAACATTTGTAGCCTGTCATCATTACATCCGTATATACGATTCACTCATGCTGACGACTGCTATCGTTAGATCATAATTGTATCACATGTATGAAGTCAACAAGGGATTTATGTAATCTGAAGGGTTTCTTAACAATTGTGAATAACTCTGTTTGTTTGGAGGACAAAACAACAAAATACCATCTCAACCAGATAAAGTTTGGATGCGTTTTTTGATTCTAATTATTATACTGAAGCGATTATCAACCGTTCTATACATTTGCTCACATTCATACAACATAAAATATGAACACAAAAACGAATTAAATAAATGACACACAATTTGTCATAACATAACATTTGGTTCAGTGATTTACGAGTGGTACACGTAAAATGAATCATAACATTACTGCGGCACGATTTCGGCATCATTGTACTTTTTGAAGATATGTAAGTACGTCGGTATACAGCAAAAAAAGGCACCTGTAATGGATATAGAACTTTTTCAAGACCTGTCAAATGAGGTCAAACGTGCCTTTAGACCATCAGAAAAACAGCGGTGATCCATCTTGACCGGGAACTTTTAAATGCCTACAAATGTGAAGTGCTACGTCAAACTTGCCCGCGAGTGTAATTCTGAGTCGGTGCTAAATTAGATCCTAGGACATGATGTACGTCGCCTTTCTTGTGATTTATAAATGCAATAAAAGCTTCTTGTAAGAGTTCTAGATGAGGTTAGTTTACCATTTGTCTGCCAGGCTGTTCTTACGATGTGATAAGTTCATTGGTAGCACTGTTTCGAGTATTTCAAGCGAATAACAAAAGCTCGCAGACGACAATAGCGCTCGGTTCCCTTAATAAATATTACAATACTGGAGTCACGGGTTCGCACTGAAGCACAAAAACGTCTACACGCTTTTTCAAAGGCTCTACGCTATCTATATACGAGCAGACAAATCGAAATGTATTTTCTGAAATACGGTTACAAAACCGAGTCTTCAACTAGCAATTCTTTTTTATCAAGTCGAGCGTGAACAAATTGTGTGAGGTGACTTGAAAACTATTGGTGTCACGACTTAGAGAGTTTAAATTCATGCCGCGATTTGTCGAGTTGTGATTTAATTCGGACTTAGAAGCTATTTTTTTGCCAAGCGAAAGTAATGCTTCACGGGTAGCTACCCCTGAGTAATATGGAGACGTTTCTAGGTTGGCTCGAAGTTTGTCGGACTATTTTAAACTGAATTGAGAATGTAGATTACGTTCGACGTTATTTTAAAACTGGCGGGTGGACAATTGATTGGAAAGTCTTCGCCGAAATGATTCTCAAATGGATTTGACTTGAGAACGTGATTTAAGGTTGAAAACGATTTAACTGGAGATTTGGTGACATTTACTTAATTAATTGATACCCGAATAGAAAGATGACTGATTATTGTGAAATCCAGTAGGATTAAATTTCATAACAAATGACAAATGTTGCGCAAAATAAAAGTAGATTATAAAAATACTTCAATGAAAAGGGCGTTGCACCACAAAAGTGATTCACTTCATTACCAAAATATTGAGAGGTATTTATCAGATCAATTGATGACACTCGAGTGGATATCTGAATTAATGAAGGCACGATTGATTACTTTTATCACATTGATATGCTAATATATTTTGCCCCTTTTTTATTTATATGTATTCTTTGTTGTCGAACTTTTAAATTGATTATATTAAATAAAGTTTATATAGTGAAAACTTTTTTTTTTAGTTTACTGTTAGAAGCTACTTTTGAAACTTTATATTTTAGTCTTTGAAAGTAACCTTGAGATGTTTGGAGTTGTACGGGATGTAGAAATAATAAGTCAGGTTGGCTGCCAATAGTATAATGAATTAGTTACAGTGAGAAACGAGGTAAACGAAGTAAAAGCTATGTCAGCATAACATGTGATACCTAATATAAAGGGGCATACATATATGGTTGTTAATCTAAAGGAGAGTATACACTTCACCTCCGGCTATTTTGGAAAAAAAAAAAATATTGCATAATATTGTATTTTTTTTTTTTTTTTTTTTTTTTTTTCTTTTGTTGCAAATCAGAATTTAGGATACAAAAGGCTTGGTTCGATTTTTGTGAATTATGTCGATTTTGTTATTTTTTCTAATTTTAACATTACATCCCATATCTTCTAAAACAGTAAATGGACCATCAAATAATGGGTCTAATTTTTGACCCGTTTCATTTGTAATTAATATCAAGTCATCTTTCTTATATTGAATTGGGTTCAAATATTTATCATAATAATTATCTTTGCGGTTACATTTGCTTAATATTAAATTATTTCTAGCGTCTTTATTAGCTAGTTGAAGCTTATACTTAAGTGTACTACAATAATTGTCTTGATTGTACAATGGTTCAACATCATTACATAATCTAGAAGGAACAATACATTGTCTACCAAATACAAGTTCAAAAGGTTGATATTTTGTTGCTGAATGAACAGTGGTATTGTAGCTAAAACACCAGTAAGCTAACCAATGTGACCAAGTTTGTGGATTATTATTACATTGAATTCTGAGAAAAGCTCCTAAATTTTTGTGAGAATTTTCTAACGAACCGATAGATTGATGATGGTACGCAGTTGATGATACTTTATTAATGTTTAAAAGTTTACAAACCTGTTCCATTGTTGATGACATAAATTCAGCACCTCGATCAGTTGCAATTGTTTTTGGTAGTCCAAATCTAAGGATAAAGTTATCTACTAATGCTTTACTTACAGTTATAGTGTCCTTAGTTCTAAGTGGATATGCTTCCACGAATTTACTCAATTCACACTGGAGACTCAGTATGTATACATTACCTTCGTAATCTTGAGGTAATGGACCTACAATATCTAAAAATATTTTTTCAAAGGCATAAGATGCCGTAGTAGTTATACACATGGGTTCCTTAATAGGTTTACCATGTTTCATCTTTTGGCATTTGTCACACCTTGATACAAAATCTTCGACGTCTTTTCCTATTCCTGGCCAGTAAAATTGTCTTTTAATATTATTTATCATTCTGCGCACACCAGCATGACCGCTAGTGGGCAGTAAATGAAAGTCATGTAAAATGTATTTAATTTCGTCATCATCAGTAATTCTCTTGACTCCTCTTAAAACATGAATTCGTGGTCCGGACCAAGTATTCATTGATTCAATTTCTTGAAATAAGTCTTTTATAAAGCTAGCATTATTTTCATGTTTTATTATACATAACTCATTTATATTTAATTTCTTACAAAGTTTACTCAATTTCGACACAAATTCGACTCGCGTAAAATGTGAACGATAATCAAGATTTATAAATAAATTCTTTGTCTTTTCTTCGTATGCCAAACATTCTTCATTCAAGGATATCCTATTGTTTTTAATTAATTTATTTAGATGCGCACCTTCTACTAATTTCATTTCTACAGAATCAGTAGGTTTCTTTACAATTTCCACAACTCTTGGCTGATCAGACCTTGAGTTTGAGGATCTCTTAGACAAATCTGTTTTACTTGCATCCGTCATATCATTCATTATTTTCTTTTGCGCTCTTGTCAACACTGTTACTACATCATTATTCATACTTTTCAATTCATCCGATGTTATCACAATTCTGGACAATGCATCTGCGGCGACATTATTTTTTCCTTTGACATACACTATCTCATAGTCGTATTCTTCTAGTGTCAATCTAAATTTTAATAAACGACTTGAGGGGTCTTTCATCCCAAATAAATATATTAACGGTTTATGGTCTGTTTCTATGACAAAATGTTTGCCGTATAAGTATGGTCTAAAATATTTGACTGACCAAACAATGGCTAACAATTCCTTTTGAATTGTTGGGTAATTTCTCTCTGCTTTGTTTAATGGTCGACTAGCATAAGCAACCGGTTTCATATTTTTATTACATAGGACTGAGCCAATTGCTATTCCTGATGCATCGGTTTTTAATATAAATTTACTGTTATCTGCGAAATCTGGGTATTGTAAAATTGGTGGACTTGTCATTGATTGTTTTAATTTTTCTAAAGAATTTTGACAACTTTGTGACCAAATAAAAGGTTCATTCCTTCTGCACAATTTGTTTAAAGGCATTGTAATTTCAGCAAAACAAGGTATAAATTTTCTATAATAATTGCAAAATGCAACAAACCGTTTAACCTCGTCTGCGTTTTTAGGCACGGGATATTCTTTCAGGATTTTAATTTTATCTGGGTCTGGCATGACACCTTGTGCAGAAACAACATGACCAAGATATAAAAGTTCTTTCTTTAAAAACTGACATTTTGCGGGATTTAATTTTAAATTCACTTTTCTCAGTCTTTCGAAAATGTCCATTAGATTGCGATTATGGGATTCTAGGTTACGTCCAAAAACAATCAAATCATCTAAATATATGAAACATTTGTCAAAAGTTAAACCAGACATTGCTACAGTCATTACTCTACTAAAAGCACTTGGGGAAATTTTTAACCCCATCGGCAGACGTTTCATCTGATATTGATCAGTATTAGTACTAAATGCTGTGCATTTCCTGCTTTCTGGATTTAATGAAACTTGATAATAACCTGAATGTAAATCTAGATGACTGAATAAAATAGCTCCTGTAAGAGAATCTAGAATTTCAGTAATGTTTGGTAGTGGAAATCTGTCATCCTGTATTTTTTCATTCAGTTTTCGATAATCGACTACTAAACGCCACTTCTTTTCATTATTATTGTCACTTTTCTTGGGTACTAGTAGAACTGGGCTAGACCATTCACTTTGTGCTTCTTCTATAATATCATTTTCTAACATTGTTTTAATTTCTTTATTTAATTCTTGTTTTAATTGCTGTGCTTGTCTATATTGTTTTATATATATTGGATTAGTATTAGGTTTTAGCGTTATTTTTTGTTCATAGATATTTGTTATTGTTAGTTTATCATTTGGTAAGTAAAAAATATCTGAGTATTTTTTACAAATATCTTCAATTGATGTTTTCTCTTCTAAATTAAGATGTTGTAATTTCAAAAACTTACTTAAAGTCTGAGCCCTACTTGTATCAGCTCTATGTTTATCAAATGAGTAGCATTCATATTCAGACAACGGCTGCATAATCGGTGTTATAACAGGAATACGAATATGTTTTTCACTTACATTTAAAATTTTTAATGGGATTTTATTTTTATGTGCCCTTACGATTGCACCAGCTAAAACAAATCTTTCGCTAATTCACTTGCACAAACAACATAATCTTCTTTTAAACTTGATTTTAAGTCTATATAGTGAACAGACTCACTTCGCGCCGGAACACTCAAAAATTCAGATTGACATTCCGTAATATCAAAAATTTTAGTTCTGATTGTCTTTCCGTTTATTTTTAAAGTTAAATCATTTGCCTCTAAATTAATATTTGACGAGTATTTAGTTAAAAAGTCTAATCCGATAATTCCATCAGCCTTGATAGGTAGATTATTAAACACGTGAAAGTTATGAGTGAATACGTCACTTAACAGCGGTGATGACAATGCAAGGCAAACTTGACCCAGTGAACGGATTTGACCAGCTATACCGTTTACTAAAATATCATGTCCAAAAATTGAAATATCTGGTGGTAAGCATTCTTTTCGTACAATCGACAAAGAAGCTCCGGTATCCAGTAGCCAATAAAACTGATTATTATTTAAATTAAATGAAACTAATTTAGTTTGTCCATTAAAAGCTAATATTTCTGGGTGGGTCACGAAAAAACTTATCTGCTTGGTCTACTACTTGAGCAGTTTGGGTTTGGGCGCTATTGTCGTTAGTATCAGTTGCTTGAGCCGAATATATTTGACGCGTATTACTACGATTCTGTAACGGATAATTATTTCTAAGCTTTGCGCCTCTAAAGAAACCTGAATTATGGTATAATCTTGAACGGTTACCGCGATTACTATAATTATTCCCCTTTGCATACCTATTCGTTGACTGACCTCGTCCTTGCGCACCTCGTCCTCGATGTCCTTCATGTCTGTGTCCATTGAAATTATTGTTATACATACCTCGCTTTCCTCTGTGGTGTGAACTTGACTTACCAGAATAATGCATGACGTTGCCGTTGCTTGGACTCGCACCCGGCAACATCGAACACTCCTCATCCTTAGCTGCCTGAATGGCGTCCTTTAATGAGCCATAATTTCGAGCTGTAACTATCGTGCTAAGTTTAGTGGATTTTAAACCCTCTGAAAATTTTCTTATTGCCATTTTTTCGTTTAATGGTTTCAAAATATCATATTTGGTAGGGTCACCATCTGCCTGAGCAATTGTCAAGTCCGTGAAAAGTTTTTCGAGTTCAGATCCATATTCATCAATCGAACGTTGACCTTGTGAAACATTTTGCATACGTGATTGAATTGCTGTAAATGATTTTTTAGTTAAAAGGTGCGTACGCATGTCCTTGACAAGTGCTGTAACAGTTGAATACTTTGAAGCCATTCGCAACTTGCGTTCTCTGATAGTCTACTTTTCAAAATAAACTTAATTAATAAATCCTTATCTGTGTCGCCGATCATATCCGAATACATCTCGATACCATCGATCAAGCGTTTCGTCACATTTTCCGAATCGTCCATAACGGGTAATAAGTTACAAGCAGTTTTCAAATCGAACTCCATTTTGACAGAGTCAATATTAGGAGAAGTACATAAAGTTTTTATATTATCGTATAGTTTGTTTATGTTTTTAAAAATATCTGCCGCTAATGAAATAATCTGCGGATCCTTCTTAGATTCTAAAAGTAAAATCAATTTACTGCATTTATCTATAATGTTTGTCGCTTCATTTAATTTTATCTCGGCAACCTTACCTAAATATCTAGCTTTTCCCTTTTTAATCAGATATTTTCTTATTTGCTCTAATAAATCATAATTCTCAATTAACGCATCTATCATTATTTAAAAATAGAATCGATCCATTTAGTCATTGCAGTATTTTATAATTAAAAGTAAAATGTCAAAACAATAGTGTAAAGTTACTTGCAGCGCGGCTAAAGAATGTCCTACGTTTCAATTTTGCTGCGAAGTATCGAGTTACGTGAGCAAAAGTACACGATTATAGAATAATTAACTCAGATCGTAATGAAATATGATCCCATTCTATTTTTAGATTTAAATATTACTTATTGTTTTCTAGTTTTAATGTCCATAACTTATAATTATATTAATTTCATCACTCGCGAGAGATTTAATCGCACTGAAATTAAAAAAAAAAAACACTCACAAAAGTCGGATAAAACACTTTCTGAAATGATCTTGGCAGGTAACTCACGGTTCTTTAGGCTGTTGTTTCGGCGTTATTGTGTCCTCTGATAGAAGCCCGGATACGTTGCATAGCTCGGAGACCAATCTCTTCCTGGATCCACTGCCGATGGCACCGTTTATATAAACGCACCACAAAGTAGGCCATTGCAATGGTGAGTATAGCCAACAGCGCGAACATCACAATATTCATCCGCTCCATGTGCTGACCAACATCCTTCAACGTGGCCTGGTTGCTGCCCGCTGCGTTTTGTGTGATGAATACCTCATCTTTTTCCACCTTTGAGTTGCACATCCTTTAGAAACTCCGATGGCTAATGTGTTATTGGTTTAATTTACAAGTAACCGAATTTCGCGGCAAGAGGCAGTAGTTGGCGATTATACTAAAACCCAAGGAGATCCTGGCATGGTCGCCATGAGATGTTTGGAGTTGTACGGGATGTAGAAATAATAAGTCAGGTTGGCTGCCAATAGTATAATGAATTAGTTACAGTAAGAAACGAGGTAAACGAAGTAAAAGCTATGTCAGCATAACATGTGATACCTAATATAAAGGGGCATACATATATGGTTGTTAATCTAAAGGAGAGTATACACTTCAACCTTATGGTTCAACATATTTATTAAAAAAATATATAAATTGTGACATCCAGTGTGTTTGGCAGTTGTTTAATGGCTGGATCTTGTGAGCTGATAGAGATTTAATATTGAAAAATATTTGAACGGAGATTTAAATCAACTTTCGCGACGCCTACGTGCAGAAGTGCAGAAAAATAATGACCTCTTGACTGAGGACAACCATTTTTAATAATAAAATATTATTTCAAAAAAAGGGAATGTTTTCTTTTTGGTGAAAAAAGATTGACTATTTCTATCAAAAAATAATATTAGCTAAATACGTTCTTAATGATATAAAAAGGTCGCCTTACGTAATTTTGATTAAAGATATTTCGGTACATCGAAGGTCCTAAAGGATTAAAATTAGATTACCCATATGACGAAGTGTGACAAATATAAATAAGAGCTATTAATAATTCTCGTAGATATAAAGTGACGTTCAATTTCTTCATTCGTTCTATTGTTAAACTTTCAGTAGGTGCAAAATTAACTTTTTGAGTTATAATAACTTCGAAATTATTGCTTGTGCACACTTTCTAATACTCCCTGTTGGAATGTTAGTAAGCAACATGAAATTTGGTTGATTGGCAGAAACCAATTAGGTGCCTACATATCAACATGTACGAACAGTGTCCTAAGACCGACTAAAACCGTAATCACTCAATCAACGTCACCATACGAAATAACTATTACCAATGATGATGTATCGTCACCTAATACAGCTATAGACATGTTAAGACACGGAAAGGAACCAGGCTCTATTTATAAATACTTATCCACAAACACTCTTACGTTACATAAATAAGTAGCAAACAAGTTCTAAGTAGGGCAAATCCTGTTCTTCACGGTCCGTTGGTCGCGTGGACGTCTCCTTAGGGAGAGCAGGCTTAAGGAGTCTGCCCACTATGCCGTGTCATACCATGACCGTGCTAAGAAGGTGTCTGGAAAAAGAAAATGCATAGAAAAGTTTGAGACTGTGGTCATTAGACTGTTCCGTCTAAACCGCACGTGCCATGCACGGATCGTTCCAGCGCACCAGCAAAATATTCTCGCCGATAATTGGTGACATTAACCGTTATGTCAAAGTCAAATCAATTATTTCAATTAGGCCACTTTTGAATGTCAAATAATTTATTTAAATAATAATAAATTGATTCTACTGTCCATGCGCAAAGGTAGTTTGTTATGGATAAGACCGGACAAGAAACGCCACGCACGGATATAATGCGTTCTAGTGGATATAGTACACTGTGTCATGTTTCTCTCCGTGCCTGATACGTTCATAGGATGGTCATTGTATGATACGGTGTAGTGGACCGACTCCTTAAAGGGCACCGCTGTTATTTAAACTTCGGTGACTCTTGTGTGGGTAGGTACACAGGAATCACCGATCCTGGATTAATAGGGGTGGGAAGTAACAGCGGTGCGGGATGTAAAAATGTTCAGTTTAATTGGTATTGGTTTTGGTCCTGCTGTATTCACAGTTGTGAGCAAAGCTATCTGATTGTGTATGCCTGTGCCGTACCATAGGGTATTTTACATGTGACTTTAGCTGTGAAGTTAACAGCTTCGACACTTCGCCTAATATACATATTTTGCTTCGTTTATGCATATAAGGCCACTCTACTTTTCAAGGGACAATAATATGCAAGTACTGAAAAACGCCTGCGTTACCAAAGAAGACCAAATAAGGCCATTCTACTTTTCAAGGGAAAATTATGCAAGTACTGAATAAATCCTGCGTTACCAAAGAAGACCAAATAAGGCCATTCTACTATTCAAGGGACAAATTATACAAGTACTGAAAAAATAATTCGTTACCAAAGAAGACCGAATAAGACCATTCTAATTTTGAAGGGAAAATTATGCAAGTACTGAAAAACGCCTCCGTTACCAAAGAAGACCAAATAAGGCCATTCTACTTTTCAAGGGAAAATTATGCAAGTACTGAAAAACGCCTGCGTTACCAAAGAAGACCAAATAAAGCCATTCTACTTTGAGAGGACTAATTATGCAAGTACTGAAAAACGCCTGCGTTACCAAAGAAGACCAAATAAGGCCATTCTACTTTGAAGGGACTTAATATGCAAGTACTGATAAAATCCTGCGTTACCAAAGAAGACCAAATGAAGCCATTCTACTTTGAGGGGAATAAATATGCAAGTACTGAAAAACGCCTGCGTTACCAAAGAAGACCAAATAAGGCCATTCTACTTTGAAGGGACTAATTATGCAAGTAATGAAAAACGCCTGCGTTTCCAAAGAAGACCAAATAAGGCCATTCTTCTTTTCAAGAGACAAGTTATGCAAGTACTGAAAAACGCCTGCGTTACCAAAGAAGACCAACGTAATGTTACTGTCTTATAAAATTAATTAATTAGCTCAGCGACGACTAATTTGTACGATGTTATAATTGATCAAAAAAAAACTAAAAGGGATTTGCCCATGAAAAAGTGGAATAGTCCTGGATATGGTCATAAACGCATGCCGGTTGTGAGTATCTACTACGCACCTGACCTTTCTGAAGAACAACACCCATAAGGTCTGTGCGTCATTCTAAGGTGTCTTAACAAATAAAAGCTATTGAATGAACAACATGGCCTTCAGCAATGTCAGTACGAAAGAGCAATGACCTGCAACTCCTGCAAGTGAATAAATCATACTAATCGATCCTCCTTTCAGTTGAACAAAAACACAAAAAAAAAATAACCGGCTAAAATTCGAGGAGGTTGTAAGTCACCCGTATATATTTTTTATGTACGCTAATGATGTTATAGGTAGATACGTTGTAACGACGTCTTCGCGGCAATACAAACACAAGCTGACCAGCTTGAGTGAACGCAGTCCGTCCTGCGTCTGGCCGCGACACGAACGTTCGTTCAAACAGTATGTTTATCTCTCTCTGACAACGGGGTCCTATTTATATCCCTGTGATCTTTTATCCTACTCAGTGGTAGAAATAAAGTCGCAAGTTCCATAGGTCCTATAATATGTAGATAGCTAAAGTAAAATATATATATATAGTCGACGGCACGAACTATTTTGTGCGCGGGGTTTAAATGCATTTTATATCAACCGACAACACGTGCGGAAGAGATAGATGCTGTGATGAGCAGTAGGAAGCTAGTTCGTGTACGAATACACACTTTTGCATATTTGTAGCGAAATAGATAATGATTTAGGACAAAACCGAGCGCGCGAAATACAATAAACAGACCTTTGGCAGTCTAGATATCATGAAAAAACTACTAAATCTATCTGTTCAAAATGAAATTATTTGCATTGTTGAACTCATATATCCCTGTATGGAGGACATTTTGCAATTTTCCGTCTTCTTATGGTATTTGTTCACGCCCAAAAATGCGTTAAAATTAGTGTCGAAATCTGGAACTTTCGACGCTCATAACTTTCAAATATTTCTTTTTATTACTTTTTGCTTCCATACAGGGCTAGATAGTGATGAGACAAATTGATATCACTTTTTATTTTGAACGTACATCGTCAAACAGTGGAATAATCCCTAGACTACGTTTGTATGGAAGAATTTTCGACTAGTGTAACCTTAATAATGAGTATGGCGTCTCTATTGGTAAAATCTAATTGATGTACGCAAAATTTTTAGATAGGGTGTCGTTCTACTTTTTACACTTTTATTAGTTAATTTATTTATGTACACTTTATTGTACACGATGATTATAATCTAATACACATAGGAAACCTTAAACTAATAACATACCTACATATATGTTTTTAAACTGTCATGGTCACTAACATTAACATTATATAAAATACCCTTCATTTTGATAACCCACTCGATGGATCTCGAAGAAAAAAAATTGTAATCCCAACAATATGGCACCTAAAATCCGCCATGATTCTTTTTTTTCAACGGCACTTATCTAAGAACACTTGGGCGGCCAAGACCTATCTAAAAATGTCTTAATTATAAAAATCCGTCAAGTGGTTTGAAAGATACGAGGTAATAAAGAATATTACATACATACAAACATACATACAAGATACGCACGAAAAACATAACCCTTTCCTTGCAGCTGGGTAAAAACGAACAAGAAAGAGGTTAGACCGATTTGTCGCCTCATAAACAGCCACCCGCAATAACTTCAGTTTATCCGTGATCATGGTGCTTGCAACAGCACCGAACTATCGGAAACTCGCAACAAACAGTAAACATGGTAAATATCCCGCTTCTAATGTTAATGTTAGTACCTACATATAATTTGCGGCCTTATAGAGTTCCGCGATCTCTTCCAGGCAACCTGGAATAGACAAATTGCCTGTACACGAATTTGTTTTTTTTACCAATTTCAACTTCATCATTGTATGGGGATCATGTAAAACATCTACATACAATAAATCCAAAGCGTTTAAGTTTTAAGTAGAGGAACACAGCCTTTGTTGCCTGGCACGCGATAAAAACAGTGACAGCGCGAAATAATTCGTGCCAAAGTTTAAGCAAATTAAATGGCCGCTGTTTTGCTGTCGTCTCTGACTTATTAATCACTCCGTGTAAAGACAACTGCATACTTTATTACTGTTTATTATTGAGTTCAACATTTTTATTTTATGTTTATCAACAATCATAATCATTTATTTATTAGAACATTTTTATAAAAAGAATATAAAAAAAACGAAATAAAATGACATATTCATCTACCATAGCCTACTTTAAACAAGCATATAATTAAATTGGTTTAAGACTACACGTACAGTAAAGTACTGTTTAAATTCGGAAAGTGGATTGTTTACATAAATCCATTAGTCACTGCCAGGAGTGTTTGTGTAATAGGTACACGTTGACGCAGATCGTTGCAGCTCTGAACAGTCTGAACTAGTTCCAGTAATTAGATTGACCTGCTATATTACATGTGGCGCACGTAATTAAAACATTGTGCAGTTATAAGTAATGATTTGAAATAGGGGTATTAGTGGAGATAAAACTATAAATTAGCCACGATAAACGAAGGTACCTTTACCGAGACATTTGGTTATTGACAGTAGAATGGCCTCATTAAATCAATGTTTTGTACTGCAATCAGAAGTTGATAAGAACTAAAGTGTCAAAAGCAGAATCGATTTTAAAATGTCGGCGGAGACAACCTTTACCTAGGTCTTGGAAAATTGCTTGAACAATTAAAGATAAAGGCTGAATTAATGCTGCTATTATTCTTAATATTTTTAGGGTTCTGTACCCGAGGTTTCAAACGGAGCCCTATTGCTGTCACTCACGTGGACACGTGATGGACATCTACCTGTCCGTCGTGTGTCACACAATTTTGTACCGAATTATTTTTTACTTCCCATTGTTCTATGAACTTTAATTTTGGTGATAATGTTTATTATTACTAACAAATATCAATATATTGATAAATCAGATTTTCTTTTTCAAAATCAATATTTTTTATTTTACATAGGCCTACATGGGCACTTATAAAATGTCGACAAAAGGTGCACGGTTCGAGTTAGTCGTTTCCTTTTAAAAATTTTGTGTTTACAATATTTCCATGTTACAGCATTAGTACTTGGATATGGGGGGACAACGTAGGCCCGACAATAAGTCGTAAGAAATATAAAAAAAAAAAAACAAAAAAAAAAAAAGATAAACGAAATAAAAAGTTAACAAATGTTAACAATCATCTAGAAATCTAGAAAGCCTACAATGTTCACACATTCACAATCGGTAAAAGAATCTATACAAAGGTAACTTTTGGCACGGAACTCTAAATTTGCGAAGTCCGACGCGCACTTGGCCGGTTTTTCTAATCCTATCACTTATGTTTCCAACCTAACAGACGAATGTTGCAACCAAACCTGAATAAAGTTTCATGTATAACATCTACTAGATCCCCAAACAATAAAACCAAAGCGTTTAAGTTTTAAGTAGAGGAACACAGCCTTTATTGCCTGGCACGCGATAAAAACAGTGACAGCGCGAATTAATTCGTGCCAAAGTTTAAGCAAATTAAATGGCCGCTGTTTTGCTGTTGTCTCTAACTTATTAATCACTCTGTGTAAAGACAACTGCATACTTTATTAATGTTTATTATTGAGTTCAACATTTTTTATTTTTATTGTTATTTTATGTTTATCAATAATCATAATCATTTATTTATTAGAACATTTTTATAAAAAATATTATCACAAAAAACTAAATAAAGTGAAATTTTCTATTAATGCATGAATATTGAATAAAAAGGTACCTACTTTGGAAAGTTGTGAATTGTCAACCTATATTTTATTTAACACTCAAAAATCGCTGTTTTTGTTTATGTTTTTTTCACTATAATTGAACCTCAAATGACCTGTCAAAGTTGGGAGAATAAACAACAAGTGCCTACTAACTACTGGCATTTGTTTTTAAAGCGCCAGAAGCAATATATTAAAAAGTTTTTCTGTATTTGGGTTCAGTCCTTGCATATTCCATCAGGCATCATTTGAAGATATTTTTAGAATATTCTTATTTGAATCAGCCATTCCATAACCGAAAACAACAAACAGACGAAACATTTATTTAAATATCGAACGTTTTCAAATATGGCCTATTTCAAATCGTTCGATATTTGAATCAGTTTTTCTATCAGCAAAAACACAGGCAGGCAATGTTTTAAAACGATATTCTGTATTTGAATTAGCCATCCCATCAGACATTATTTGAAAATATTCCATCCATATGTGAATCTGTCTTTCCATCAAAAACAAAAGACAGACGCCGAGCGAAGACGTAGTAAGCTTTCAACCAATTTCAAGTTCAGAAGATAAATGCGTTACATTGGAGGTGCCTCACTTCGGAGTGTCGGCACGTATTGTATTATTGATTTGAGTAATTACTGGCTGTGGCCGGCGCCGGTCCGGGCGGGGAGCGAACCGGGCCACGTCCGGGCTGAGAACGTCCCGGTTTTGTGATTGATAGGCAAGAGGAATTGAATTTGAAATTGGAAGTACTTTTATTTTCATTGTGTTCTTGAGTTTCATTAGTAAGAAGGTCAAGTACAACTCTTTTTGTTTTGTTTCGTGAATTTTGTAAGCTGATCTTTTGAAGCCACGAAATATGACTTAATCAAGAAAATGTACTCAAAAATGGTTCAAAGAAAGTATTCGTATTATCGCGTCATGAATTCGTAAAAAGTTATATAAAGAATCCTTTACGAAATTTTATTCAAATCTAAATCTCTTTGAAATATAAATAAATGAATGCTAAATATTCTAATTTAACAACCATTTCATTATAGTTATGAATTTTTGCAAAATATCTTATTACACAATCTAGGCCTAAATTTATGCTACGTAAAACCTACAAAAAAAAAAACTATATATAAAAAGCAACAACAGTACAGCAAAAAAGCATGCAAACTAAGTTCCTGTAAACCAAGCGCTACGATGCTACGCGGCTACGCGGCTACGACCGCTACGCCACGTCTACGACACTCGTTATTATTGCCTTTTAACTTTTTTTCCTACACCAAAGGCATACTTAAACATCCTATTTGCATCACAAAATAATTACTTCAGGTCCATACATTTGCATTTTAAGTCAGCAAGAAATTAATTTTCAGGAGCTCTTTGACTTAAGTAAAAAATTTTCTGACCGCGGCGGACTCTTTACCTAGCGCTGTAATGTATCTTTATTAATTTTCATTCAACGTCTCATGATGAATTTTAAAATTTGTTTACCATAAAATCAATTAATCGTTCTTTCTGTATTGAGAATATGGAGTTAAGCACGTGTCAAACCTTACTTTAAATACAAAGTTTAACATGTTTTCAGGATAATCTAGAGTTTGACAAATACTCAACCTCAAACTCTTAATTCAGAAATCGAGGTCTGGAATATGAAATGGTAATTCCCTGCTACAAATTGTGGTGTTTTTCATAGTTTAGCTGTATTTTATAGCGGTTTCTTCAACACGGTATGTTATGCAAATTAAACGGTGCCTTTCAAGTATTTATTGTATCGCGGACTAGACGGAGTTAAGTGGAAATCGAATCTGCTCACGTAAGCCAACTTACAAGCCCCACACATTTTACTGAACGTAATTTACATGGTTACCACTTCATTTGTTAACTGATTTAGATTATTGCACACATTAACCTTGAGAAAAAGAAAACAGCGCGTTTTGGGCGCCATATTGTGGGGTACCAATTACTTTTCTCGCAGACATATTTTTAACCGACTTCGCAAAAAAGGAGGCGGTTATCAATTCGATTGGATTTTTTTTTTATGTGTGTTACCTCAGAACTTTTTATTGGGTGAACCGATTTTGATGATTCGAAAGCTGGTGTTTGTCATGTGGTCCCATTTAATTTTCATCAAGATTTGATGAAGAATTTCGGAGATATACATCAGAACTCTTCAATTAATGACGGCAAATAACTCGGGATAGCTGCAATCGCATATATGTTTATTGTTTACACCATTTCATAACATAACATTACACTGGTACGTTTTAAAGGAGTACACAGGTGTGAACAGTTCACCCTGGCAAACACTTATTCCAACGGTTTTGTTTATTTAAGTTTCATGTTATTGGGTTAATCTATTCCGGCTTCACTTTGGGCGTTATAGGTACCTAGCCTATAGAACTGGTCCATTATGTACCTACAACAACAAAAAAATAAAAATAACTTCAATTTCGGAAGTCGGTGTTCCTGTTTTCGTTTTGAAGTTATTTTTCACTTTGTAGTGTTTTTGTTTGGAAGTCGGTTGTAATTTTTTTTTAAAGTATTTTTTAAAGTTATTTTTTTTTAACATTTCTAGTATTCGAAAAGGTATCGTCTAAATACTTATTTATTTATTTATTGATAGGAACACCAAATACATAATATTTACGACAAAACGACACATAATTGTACATTAGTCTTCATTCTATGCAAATATGTCACTTATTGGTCAACACTATTAACTTTAGGCTTACTTTACCATTGACCGTTTTATATTATTTTAACATAATCACCCTATTAAGTTTCCATGCAGGACTGGGACACAGGATTACAACGTTCATCCTGTGAGAGAGAGTGCGTCTTAACCCACCATTCAGACCCAGTGCGGCTTGGTAGAAGCAGTTGATGGATTTGAAACTTTACATTTATATAAATAAATATGAAAACACACTACGCGCGAAGTATTACTGGGGACCAATTGATAAATAAACCAGTAATGAACTGTACGGCTATTAAGACATTGCCTCTTTTCATTGGACACAAATGATTACTGAATGATGGCGGTTTCGAGCCATTTAATCCGGATCTCCTCAATATAGTTCACCATAAGTCACTTAAAGATAAGCAGAAAGAGAAAAACACACAATCGTATTTTCCATACCGTTAAAATTATATCCGAAAGTCTACAGCTGCATTTTAATTTCTGGTGGATATTTAATTATGAAATGATTTCAGTTAATAACACCATCACAGCTGTATTTCGAAGAACAGCATCCGGAACATATGCGATGTTCCTTCACTGTAATTTATCACGCAAACTTTCACTCGGTTTTACCGAAATCGTAATTTAAAATTACGGTTCATGTACAACCAAGTTTATACTCGGCCTGCCATCTCTCATGAATTTCGAGCAGCGAATAAATTTCAATTTATTGTACGAAATTTGAAATATTTATTTTATAATAATATTTATTTCACATTTCACATCATCACATCACATCATCAGCCTATTAATGTTCCCACTGCTGGGACACAGGCCTCCTCTCTGTGAGAGGGAATGGGCCGTTATCCACCACGCGGGCCCAGTGCGGGTTGGTGGATGTCACATGTCTTCGAATTATTGGTTCTAGGACATGCCGGTTTCCTCACGATGTTTTCCTTCACCGTTTTGAGGTAATTACTGAATTGTGCCCGGTTGAATGGCCATAGGCTCGCCCATATTTATATGAGACTTAAAAATTACTGGGAAAAACTTTTATACAAAAAAATATAACAGACTGCCAAAAAAAAATACAATCTCGGTTGAAATCGGTTGTAATTTTTTGTAAAAAAATCAATTTCTTAAATTTTTTGTGGTATAATACTGGACAAATTCTATAGAAAGGTACCTGGAACGCCCACAGTGATACTAGAATAAATTACCCGAATAATATGTAACTTTAACATAACTGGTTGAATGAGAGTGTACCAGGGTGAACTGTACATATCTGCGCACCCGTTTAGAGCATACTGGCGTGATGGTATGTAATGAAATGGTGTAAACAATAAATAGACATTCGATTACAGCCATACCGAGAGATTTGCCGTCATTTATTGAAGAGTTCAGTTGTATATCTCCGAAGATCTTCATCAGACTTTTACTTAATTAAAATGGGACCATTTCGGCATAAACACTTTTCGATTTATATATGACGGAAAATCCGTCATCCGAATTGAGAACCTCTTCCTTTTTGGGCAGTTGGTTAAAAATGTGTCCACTTCTTCTGCCCATGAATATAAACAAGTTTATCTATGGAAGTCACTGGCAAATCCCAAAAAAACATTTTGGGTTATCCATACAAAGTTGTTGTCAGTTGATCAACAATTGTATGGCAGACGTAATTTTTATTTTTCGAAATGACTACGAGTATGACTGCCATATACATGGTCAGAAATGGGCTGCTTTTGTAAGACGACAAATATGTCACGGTGTATATTACTAATATAGGTGTCTACCTAATCTTTTGGAGAATTCAGGCTTGATTTTATTAGTACATACTTCGAAAGGAATAAAATGTCACCAGTTCCTAAAATAACTATTACGCTGACCGAGCTTTTAAGAGAGCGACATTCGACTTGACTACGTCGGGTGAATTCAGCAATAATCTTTACAAATCTTAGGTAGTTAATAGTCTTTCTCGCCAAAGAACAATAGACTCACTAAAACGAAAACTTAAAAAACTCTTTGAGACATAAAATATCGTACCAGAATATAAAAAGTGGAATAACTTAGTAAACTACGAGCTCTCTTTGAAATATGTTCGGGCAGTTCAGCTGAATTAGTATGTTGGATAGACCATTTGGAACAAGACCTGCTTTATTGCCGAAATTCTGGTGGAACTGCTCACATACCAACACTTGACAGTCGCTGTATTAGTTCTCTTAGTATTGAAACTTGCCTGATAGTTCTGCGTACCAGGTACTTGGGTGCCTGACTCTTGATATTTGCGTCGAGATTTGTGTGTCTACAGAATTTATAGGATAATTTTCACGTTTAAGTCATTGTTGTGGGTGAAGAGACAGAAAAACCGGATAGTTAGAAAATACTCTCGATTTCTGAATTAAGAACTTTAAGTTGAGTCTCCCCAACTAACTCTATCCCTATTTCTCAGATGCTTCATTAAGTAGTACTTGCGAGACGAGATCTATGTCCTAGCTTAGATCGGAGTAGGTCTCCACAACCAGCCAGGACTTGACCAACATCTTATGTACATTATTATTACTCACTCGTATAGTAAAATAGTAGTTTATGCAATGGTCATATAATAGGGGTTATTAAAACACGAGCGTGGATTTATCACATGAGGCGAAGCCGAATGTTTTAATACCTAAATATATGCCGTTGCATACACTATTTTATCTTCACTCATACAGTTGAAATAAAACAAAAGTGGAAACGGACAAAATATGTGGTATGGCGAACAATTTAGATTCTCATTGCGCATGACTGCGCAGCGCGCTCCCCCATAGGCACTGACACTACTAATGAGCCCATACGCGACAATAAATTAAAAAGTAAAAGTGTGCTATAAAAATTTAAAAGTTATTTTATGATGCAGTTGTATGAAAATTGAAGGCAAATGTTGCACTGTAATGGTGTTTTTTTTTAAATTTACCTATCCACGAATATAAAGTACGTGAATATACAATATTTTTTGAATCCATATTTGGAACATTACGTTGTGAGTGTAGATAAACTACTAAAAAGATTTACTACTAAAACGACTTTACTTTCAGGTGTAAAGAGGAACATTAGGTAATACGCTTAAAAGTGGAACACAAGAGCGGTATAAACCTAGTTTAGTGGGCCCCAATCGTGTCGTTCCAGTCAGGTTTTATGCCCGACCCTACCCTAAGTTTTTAATTATCGGTTTGGTCAACGAACGGTGTTACCTTGACACAGACGCGCCGAGGATTGCGGACGCAAACAAAGGAGATTGCATGTGTTTTCCGTAATAAAGCCGTCTGATTATTCGTCGAGATATAACGCTTGTTAAACCTACTTCGACTGATTACGAATACGGGTTAATTGAACGAAGGTATAGATAAAGGCTGAGAGTGGGGGTTTAAATAGAAAGAAACTCTGTTCCTCTTTTTCATTATCTTCTATCAGAATATCGTTAATTTATCAAAAAGACAAGTATACATTTGAATTTAAAAATATGATTTATTTGCTTTACTTTTTTAAATATTTAAAAACTAGCGCGCCCTACCTACTCTACCTTTCTACCTACCTACCTTCCAACCCTACCTTCCTAACTACCTACCCTAACTAACTTCCTACCCTAGCCTACCCACCCTATCTTCCCTACCCTACCAAAATTTGTTTTGTTTTTTTCATCCAATTTGTAGTCTATGTCCTTTCTCAGGATGCCATCTTCTTGCCAAATTTCATTGAATGCCGTCTAGTGGTTTAGGCGTGAAAAGGTAACAGACAGACCGACAGACAAACAGAGTTACTTTCGAATTTATTTATATATAGGTAATAGTTTGGATAAAAATTAAATATGAAAGAGGAGCTCGTGGCTAAATAATAACAGCCGCACGGGTCGATCATCAAGGTTAAGCAACGCTTGACGAGGTCGGTCCGTGGATGGGTGACCATTTCAAAATACCGAGTTTCCTCCGTGCCTCGGAAAGCACGTTAAGCCGTTGGTCCCGGCTGTTATTTGAAGATCTTTGACAGTCGGTACGGGTAGTCAGAAGCTTGAGATCTGACACCAGTCTTGCCAAGGGGTACCGTGTTTACCCAGTTACTGGGTTGTGGAGGTCAGATAGGCAGTCGCTCCATGTAAAACACTGGTACTTAGCTGAATCCGGTAAGACTGGAAGCCGACCCCAATATAGTTGGGAAAAGGCTAGGCAGATGATGATGAAAAATAAAATATGAAAGTTTTATCGCCGTGTAGTTCAACTGTGGTCAGGCAGGGGCCAGTAGTCCTCCTATTGTTTTAGGCAATCGATCCACTAAATCTACCAAACCCATAGCCCAACACATTTTTCTACATATTTGCCCTTGGGTGCACTAGCGTAGTGCATACAGAGATAATTGTTGGTTGGTATCACATTTCCTGATACATGCCTAACAAGACCTCTGCGAGTTGGCTTCGGCCCCTAGAACGTCTTTCGAAGGACCGGGACTCCAGGGTCCCGAATGAAAGCAAAATATAAGGTCAGGGTTGAAACTATCGACTGTCTGAGGGAGATCCTGGGGTAATCATCTATTTCACGTCAGCTCTAAATATTTTCTCTTTGTAATACATACTGAAAAAAACTCTTGAATACTTAAGACTTTTAATTAAACATCGTTGACGACACTCTTCTAAAAGAATAGGAAAATGGTGTAGCCCTACTTTTTAAGTTAATAGATGGGCAACGCTTAAAAAGATCTGGTACCGTCGTGTTTACTTGAGAAGTAGTTCAACAGATAAAAGTTGGGACGGTACAAGGAAGACCTCGACGCTACAAGACAAACACTTACAAGAAGAACTATCTTCATTTTACTGGATGAAGCAAGGATAAAACACGGAACTGTAAATAGGGATGGGCAATTTGTATTTGGTGTTGTTTTGTCTACGGTTGATGAGTTTATTGGAGCAGTAGTTGAGTGAGAGACTTTTGTACGAATTAGAACTTCGATTCCCACTCTAACTCTTAATGATTGCTCCATGTATGGAATGTTTTTTTAAAAGGAAAGGAGCATCCGTGGCGTTTCTTGCACTTTCTTCTCCATAGAGACCTATTGACGCTTGAGAATATGCAACTTGATTCATTACCCGGCTGCAAGGAAAGGGTTATGTTTTTCGCGCGTATCTTGTATGTTTAAGGGTACACTAGTCGACGGCACGAACTTTTTTGTGCGCGGGGTTAAAATGCATTTTATATCAACCGACAACACGTGCGGATGAGATAGATGCTGTGATGAGCAGTAGGAAGCTAGTTCGCGTAAGAATACACACTTTTGCAAATTTGTAGCGAAATGGATAATGATTTAGGACGAAACCGAGCGCGCGAAATTTAATAAACAGACCTTTGGCAGTCTAGATATCGTGAAAATACGACTAAATCTATCTGTTCAAAATAAAATTATTTGCATTGTTGAACTACTAATCTATCCCTGTGTGGTGGCCGTTTTGCAATTTTCCGACTTCTTATGGTATTTATTTGCGCCCAAAAATGCGTTAAAATTAGTGTCGAAATGTGGAACTTTCGACGCTCATATGTTCAAATGTTTTCTTTTTTTACTTTTTTGATTCCATACAGGGCTAGATAATGATGAGCCAAATTGATATCACTTTTTATTTTGAACGTACATGTCAAACAATGAAATAATCCCTAGACTACGTTTGTATGGAAGAATTTTCGACTAGTGTAACCTTAAGGATGTATTTATGTAATATTCTTTATTACCGCGTATATTTCAAACCACTTGATAGATTTTAATAATGAATACATCGTTATAGGTCTTGGCCGCCCAAGTGTTCTTAGATAAGTGCAGTTGAAAAAAAAGGAACATGGCAGATTTTGGGCGCCATATTGTGGGGGATGCAATACTGTTTTTCATCGAAACCCGTCGAGTGGCATATCAAAATGAAGGGTTTTTAGAGGTGATTACAAAAATATATACCACTTGTATTTAAAAAAAGTATAACTAAAAAGTTGTAAAAAAAAAAGTTAATAAAATAAATAAAACCCGACTGTAAAGATGTAAACAAGAAGAAAATCATGCTGTGCAGTCGGAGGATATTTATAGTTTTAGTCAGCCAGCTTGCGAATATGTATCCTCCGACTGCACAGCATGATTTTATTCTATTTTACATCTTTACAGTCGGGTTTTTTGATTGTATTAACTTTTTTATATATTTCACAATTCAAAAGTACCTTTACATGGTTTAGTTGAAGTTTGGTTTGATTTGTTTCTGTGAATGCGCATAATAATATTATGTAACATGAGTGATCTACTTTTACTTAATACATGACACGCAAATTTTTGCTGATCCATTAACATCAATACCGTGTTCCCAAAGGTTAAACCAGTGATGTGAGTAAGTAACACAAAGTTACCGCAGCTGTTTGCAACTTGTGGAACAACTTCGATGTACAATAAAGTAGATTCTATGCCGGATACATACTTTACTTTACTTAAGGCCGTACCCAGACCAAAAAATCAGCATGAGATATGAGCATTCCTATTGGCCTAGCGGCACTGGTGGCGCATGAATTACGGTAGTGAATACGCCCAGATTTTAGAATAAAATCTTTATAAAATCGAATACTGGTCTTTTGAAAAAATAAAACTTACAAAATGTTCGTTATCAAATGGTCTATCCATTAGTGTTAGTATAAAAAAATAATTAATGAAAACTTTACGAGGAGATGCATGCTATCAATAATAATTTCACATTTAAATGGTTTTGTTGGAAGGAGATGACACATATACCACTTTAAAAAAAAAAGTGTACTACAATTTTAGAATCAACATTATGTAGTGTATTTTTATTAATTGATATTTCTTTTTAAATAAAGAGTAGATAGCTCTTAAAAACTGCACAAAATTCGACTAGCGCGGCGTTTTGCTCGAGGAGGCGTCTTAATGTCCTACGTCCCCTGGATGGGGCAAAGGGCGTCCACAGTAGTCCTCCATCGCGATCGGTCTTGAGCTTCACGCTTCACCTCGCTCCATGTCATTCCGATGCTCGTCGCTTCTGCCAACACGGTGCGACGCCAGGTTTGACGGGGACGGCCACGCTTTCTTTTGCCTTGGGGATTCCAATCCAGCGCTTGCCAGATACATTTTACCAGATACAAAAGTAGCTGATTATTTATTTATTTATATATGCTTTATTGTAGGTACGCCAAGTTAAAACATAGAAAAGGAAACTTAAAACTAAAATACATACAACGGGCGGCCTTATCGCTTATACCGATCTCTTATCTTAGTTTTTGTTAAAATATATATTTACGTTAATTTTAAACAAAATCGAATATGCGTCGTGCGCCCTGGACTTCCTAATAATTGCAATTGTTATTAAATCAAAACTTTGTTTCTCGCTAAGCGATTATAGTGCTAATCTTAAATAAATGATATTTAAACCGCTTAAAACTGACGAAAAATGTAAAGAAAGAGGCAGAAAGAGGCAGAAAGATTCGTTTATTGGTACAAGATCTTAGTACGATCGTTGTCTAAGTAATATTGAAGCCCTGTCCACCCCACATGTCGAAGCGTAATTATGTATAATTAATTAATATTGGACCGTTGCTTGCCCAATAGTCAGAACGTTTCAATTCATCGACAACAGGGATCTTGTTTTGTTCACATTGGGGAGCAGGGATGCACCTCATTGCCCATAGCCATCTCTTTGTCAAGATGACCTAATTTAAACAGCCTCGAACTGAGACGCCATTGCTATAAATAAATATTTGTTTCATCTTCACCACACGGGCTTGTTGGGTCATTTAATTTTATTGAATTGTTATCGAGACCGTTGGTTAGTAAGAGTTGCGAGTGCAAACCAGGTTAGCAATAATTACACTGTTTTTCAATAATATATGTTTTCTCTTCTCTACAATCTTGAGTACTTAAGGCGCCTCCCCGAGCAAAACGCGGCGCTAGTCGAATTGTGTACAGTTTTTAAGAGCTATCTACTCTTTATTTAAAAAAATATATCAATTATTAAAAATACTTTAAACTTCTACATAATGTTTATTCTGAGATTTTAGTACACTTTTTTTAAAGAGGTATATGTGTCACTAATCAACATTTTTATGGTTTTGTTGGAAGGAGATTTCCTAAAAATGTGAAATAATTATTGATAGCATGCATCTCCTCGTAAAGTATTCATTAATTATTTTTTATACTAACACTAATGGATAGACAATTTGATAACGAACATTTTGTAAGTTTTATTTTTTTCAAAAGACCAATATTCGATTTTATAAAGATTTTATTCTAAAATCTGGTCGTATTCACTACCGTAATTCATGAGCCACCAGTGCTGCTAGGCCAATAGGAATGCTCATATCTCATGCTGATTTTTGGTCAGGGTACGGCCTTAAAGGGAAAGTAAACTTCACGAGAATACCTGGGTTTGAAGGCCCGAAATGCCACCACGCAGTGAGCAAAGTACGTCCCTAGGATTCTTTGGGAATCCTACACCTTTATTTGAGGTACTTACAGGTAAGTAAACGACTTATGTTTATGACACTCTAAAGAAGGCATCTCCTCTGCACGTTGCGGTTCACGAGTACTGCCTCTAATATGGATTCCAGGAATTAAACGCCTGCAACATCTTGATAGGTCTTGATAGCGGAAGAAGCTGTAATAAAATGTTGGGTAGTTGGTAGCAGAGAGGAAAGAAATATAAGATAAAAATAATATCACGCCTGAATTTCCCGGAGGGTTAGAGCAGGTCCACACGGTACGTTGCGTCAGCGTTGCGTCGACGTAGCGCTGTCGCTTCGTCGTTTTACATACTAATAGCCATATTTATAGTAGTAACACAGTGCGCTGCGTCGACGCAACTCACACACGAGCGACTGCAGCCTCCGAGACGAAGCAAGAGGTGTGTACCTACTCATTGCGACGCAAGCATATTTTGTTTGTTTACGTATTTTTGTATACTGGTTACAGATATTTTATTTTCAGAAGTAAATTTACATTTCACTTATACGAAAACAATAGTTAATTAAAAACCGGCCAAATGCGAGTCGGACTCGCGCACAAAGGGTTCCGTACCATTATAGCAAAAAACGCCAAAAAAAAACACGTTTGTTGTATGGGAGTCCCACTTAAACATTTATTTTATTCTGTTTTTGTATCTGTTGTTATAGCGATAATAGAAATACATCATCTACCAACTGTCTAGCTACCATGGTTCATGAGATACAGCCCGGTGACAGACAAACAGACAGACAGCCAGACAGACAGATGGACCGCGGAGTCTTAGTAATAGGGTCCCGTTTTTACCCTTTGGGTACGGAACCCTAAAAGTATTTTTCGGGGGTTATCTTTTCTATAATACTGGCCGCAACTGTGCATCACCGCTGCGACAGCGGAACGTTACGACTGCGTCGTAGCCGTAACAGCGCAGCGACGCCGCAGCGACCGTTCGGACGGCAATGCGTCGACGCAACGCAACGCGCCGTGTAAACCGGCTCTTACTTAGGCGGTACACCAACATTTAAAAGATAGTTTGGTACAATTTGTTACACACGACATGACCATGATTATTTTTTTATAATTAGATGCGGATGAAGTCACGAGCAGAAGCTACTCATAATTATTATTATTCTGTTCTAGAGTTATTTACTGAATATGGTTCTTCACTTTATAGGTACTGCAAAGGCAACAAAAATAAAGACCGGAATACCGATAGACGGACAGGACAAAATAATTAGGATTTCGTTTTTGCCATTTGGCTTACGGAGTCTTAAAAATCAACCTACCTACAACTCTGCTTTCCCTTCTGAACAATACAAGCTTAAAGTGTTTTTCTTATTAATCAATTTAAAAGTTATTAAGTTATTTGACGTAAATCTTATAAACGACTTACAAGCGGCCTTAATGGCTGGATAAACATATTTTTTAGTAGACACCCACAACGTAAACACGTAACCATATACATCGAAGTTTAAAATATTATTAATGGGCTCTTAACGACGTATAAATTATAAACAAATATGGTTTATTTGTCTGTAGGTTATAGTTTATGCTTCCTTTTCTATAGAACAGTCATAAAAATTGTATAAACAGGTGACGATCACTGGACCATGATGACTAAACGCTGAGTTTTGACCGCAACCGGTTACCTTGTATGAATCATAATCACATCACATCACATCATCAGCCTATTAATGTTCCCACTGCTGGGACACAGGCCTCCTCCCTGTGAGAGAGAATGGGCCGTTATCCACCACGCGGGCCCAGTGCGGGTTTGTGGATGTCACATGTCTTCGAATTTTTGGTTCTAGGACATGCCGGTTTCCTCACGATGTTTTCCTTCACCGTTTTGAGAGCAGTGGTGATGAAATAATTTACACAAAGTAAAGCGCCTGCCTGGGTTCGAAACCACGACCTACAACTTGTAAGTCACGTCCGATACCACTGGGCCACCACTGCTCCGCGTCCGATATCACTGGACCAAATTATTCCTATTTGAGAGATTCCGTTGCGTGCGCTGCGTAAGCGGTTAAGTTACGCAACATTCATGTATATAGGGTAGGTAGGTAACCAGTTGACGGGAGCGAAACCGCGTGGGACAGCCAGTATTCTATATTTGAACAATGACCGCACTATAACTGCACCATTGTTTAAAACTTTTAAAACCTAGTGTGGTTTTAGTTTGAAACATTATTATATGAATGAAACAGTACAGATCGTAGTAGTTACTTAAATCAAATGAGTCAAACTGAACAATAATTTGGTGCGTCATGCTTGAAAACGTTTTGTAGTGGTATTATTAACATCGTAAGTAGGTACCAATACAATAAAGGCAGAGTAAGGAAACGATGAAAACACAACTTTTCTATAGGTACATTTAAGGGTTCAATCTCAGAATACCAGATTCTCAACATACCAGATTCTCAAAACACCAGATTATCTAAACACCAGATTCTCAATATAGCAGATTTCGAACAGTCGAAATCAAAATTGTTATTGAGACCAGACGGGATGACCATAATGCCTTGGAAGGTGGGTAGGCCTTTGATGTGGGATGCAACATGTGTCGATATCCTTGCGCCATCCCATCTTCTTAGCACGGCGGGCTGTGCTGGGCGGCTTCTGCCGGTGCAGAAAACCTCAAACGTCGCAAATATAACAACCTTACTGGAACTTATATGTTTGAGCCGTTTGGGGTTGAAACATTAGGTCCATGGGGTCCGAGTGCGCATCGAGTTTTTCGAGAAATTAGCACAAAGCTCGTCAACTCTTCACGTGACCAGAGGGCTGGCCTTTTCTTCGGCCACAGAATTGGATGGCAATGCTGCCAGCGTTCTGGGCACGTTTCCCATTGACATCGATGTGGACGAATTTTTTGATGCACAATGAGCTCTTTTCCCTCTCCCCTTTGTATTTGTATAAGTATAGGATTGTTATTTTTAGAATATTCAATTGTATATATGTTAATATAACTTAAAAAAAATATAAATATTTTTTTTTTTTTAATAATATGTCTAAACATACAAACATAGACTGATTAAAACCTCCTTTGGCAGTGGGGTAAAAACTATCAACTTTTTGGAGCAAATAGTTTGCATATTGCACATTGTGTAATAAATACGCGAAATATCACATCTTTGCTCACAGTTAGCATTACTTCCTCCAGTAATTATTCCCGAAGCGTACCTCGCTATAAGTGAAATGGCACCACCCAATGAGATTTCATCAAAATTTCTAGATTATTTCAATAGTCAATGGACACAAAAAATAACTAATGAAGTATACAGCTGTTACGGTGAAAAAAACAGAACGACTAATGCCGTAGAACGTTGGCACCGAAGAATTAACGCCATCATTCCTCCCAATCCTTCCCTCTTACAATTTTTAAAGAAAATTAAATGTGAAGCATATAAAAAAAGGATAACATTAAGAAGAAACGCCCTTCACTGCCCAGATAAAAAAAGAAATGCAAAGGACATGGCAAAGGATAAAAAAAATAATAACATTGTTAATGATTGCATGAGCAACAAAATTACAGTTACCGAGTGCATAAATCTTTTAGCTACAATAAGGCGATGTTGAGGAAAACCTGTAGTGTAATTTTTTTTCAGTTTGTTTCTGTTGTTCACGATTTATTTTAATTTTTTGTGCAATTAAGTACCTGTAATTTGAGTTTGTTTTATTTTGTTTCTTCGTTCACGATTTATTATGATTTTTTTTTGTGCATTTAAATATCTGTAATTTCAGTTAAATTTACTTTGTTCTTTATCTTGTTCACGATTCATTGTTATTTTTGTGCGAATAAGTAGGTACCTGTAATTTGATTATTTCTTCTGAACAAATTTTTCATTTAACTGTACTTCTGGTATTTTGCGAATCTGGTGTTTAGATAATCTGGTGTTTTGAGAATCTGGTATATTGAGAATCTGGTATTCTGAGATTGAGCCCATTTAAGGTGTAGTTTAAGTTGATCCAACTACAAAAGACATTTTACGTTGGATATTACTTTTTTCTGTCGGTGGAAAACTTCAAAAGGCGTCAGGACTTTTGAGGGAAAAGACCAGGGTGTGTGGGATTTTTACCTCACTCAAACCACCCCGGTGATCACCATCAACACTTGGAACCGTTAGCTCTTAAAATACCACTCCGGAACCCCCTCCGATCAACGCCTGTTAGGGCACATCCCTGGGGAGACTGAGTAGCGTCTCCCCTGAGCCCCGCTGTACCGAAAGAAAGGTACTGGTAGGTACTGATACTATCTTTGAGTACGTAGTACGATTGACTAATTTTTTACTCGGAAAATACGTGTTCTCTGTGTGAAAAGCTGCGGGTAAAATATAGTTCCATATAAATTAGGATTAGGATACAAAAAAGTGTTGACATGTTTAAAATTCCTGGCTATATTAACTAACGCCAAACCTAGGACAGGCATAATCGATCGTTTTGGTGTTACAACATGTTTACAACTGTGCTGTGTCACAACTAACCCCATAATCAAGGAATCTCATAAATCAACACAAAATAAAAATACTACAAAGAAACTATAAGAGTTTAGTTCTTGCTATTACATCACCACTTCCACTAAGGGCCTCAGCAGAGCCAAAGCTACCAATACTGAATGCATTGGAGGAACTCGGCAGGCGGTGGGCATCACCTACTAACCTATTTTTCTTAGTTGGCCCCACGCAGTCACGACTTGTGAAAAGATAAGCAAATGATATATTTTTATGATATTATTACGCCCCCAATCAGTGGGGATTGGGGATTGTTTTCTTCCGTTTGCTTTGTTTTACTTTATGCCAGCAATCTTGTCCTGTTTGTTATTTTATGAACAACTTGTCGGCAATTATTTGAGACCAATGTTTTCATTAGGAAAATAAATGATAACTTTGAGAAAATATTTATTGGCTAAATAAAATTTTAATGGAATCTATTGGCCAGTTTCTGAGAGCATCACATATGCTCAACTTCGTGTCAAATATTCTAAATTTGAAGTGGTAAAACTTTATTTTAGCCTGAAAACCTATAAAACATTAGCATTAAAATAGGGTTTGGCACGTTATAAACTTCAAATGCTCAATATAGAAACCGGCTATTCATTCAGAAATCGGGGTATGAGTACTTGCAGTACGAGCCAACGTAGAAAATTAATTTGGTCTTCAAAGAAAGCGTTGAAAAATAGAAGAATAATCAGCAATCTTTAATTTGGGTACGGTGTAAGGTCAGAGGTGGCGTAGTTTATGAAGATTTATAGTTATAAATTATTCGGTGTGTCAGACACAGTGGCTCCATCTATATTTAGAGACGTGGTTCGTTAATTACCTGGTGGAGGCAAATTTCAACGTTTTTTAACCTTTGTAACCTATTATTACTCAACGATAAGCTACAGTTTTTTTGTTTTTCAGAAGAAGTTTTAATTTCCTGATTGAAGTCCAAGATTACTGCGTGTTGATGAGCATTTGAGCAAATAATTTGTGGGCACCATGCATTTTAGTTATTTTTTTAAGCTTGAGGAAATGCTTATGCATACTGCGCTACCACGGAGGATAGCGCAGTTATGTAGGACTCCAACTCACTAAAATTCCACCGGTGACCACCTGTGCCGCTTATGGCGGGAACACGGGCACGCGTTAGCAATCACCGCGAACTTGTCGCGGCTGTCCGTCACCGGACTCTCCTCTGGGGAGTACCCCCCATCACCGGTGCACCAGAACACACTGTGCGCCGTGACCACCCCAGGCACCAAACCAGCACATGGGTGCCAGACGACTCCGTGTATGGCACCACACCGGAGGGTGGAGGGGGGGCACCATGCCTATGTCTCTGATAAGAATCCTAATATATGAATAGGCCCCTGCTGTGTGTTGACAACAGTTGTAAAAAAAAATGTAAGCTCCATAAATCTTTGCGCAGAGTCCTACAGTCACCAAATGGCGGACCTATTTTGTGTGGACCTTAAATAAACGGCAGGTACAAGATAATAAGGTAGGTTAGGTTTCCACTTCCATCCATGTCAAGCAGGAGACAGAACAAACAAAGCCAATAGGCACAAAGGGCCGTTTACAACTGGGTTAAGCCCAGGTTAGGTTAGTTTTATATAATCATTATGTAAAGTGATTTATGTTAAGTCCGATTTTAGATTAAGGTTTTAACCACTCTATTGTATTGGGTTCAACCTGTAAGATAGTGTGTGTAACTTAAATAAATAATTTACTTTTGTTACTTCTGTAAGTAATTTAATACTTCTATCCACGCTTTGTCGTGTCGCGCAGAGTGCGAAATTTTCAGTACTCGCGGTGGTGAAATAAATTTTGGATCAGACTTACCACATGTCCAAGATTTTAAGACAATAGCCTGCACCAACCTTAGTCGATAAAACATTATGTACATTTGAAAAACCTCTTTTAAATATATTCTGCTATCTTTGATAGGGGGATAACATAACCTTACAGACCGCGAGGGTCATATTATTTTAATACCGGGCCAGTGCGAGTCGGACTCCCGCACGAAGGGTTCCGTACCATTAGTGCAAAAACGGCAAAAAATCGGTTGTTGTATGGGAGCCCTACTTAAATATTTATTTTATTCTGTTTTTAGTATTTGTTGTTTTAGCGGCAACAGAAATACATCATCTGTGAAAATTTCAACTGTCTAGCTATCACGGTTCATGAGATACAGCCTGGTGACAGACGGACAGACAAACAGAGTCCCGTTTTTACCCTTTGGGTAAGAAACTCTAGAAAACGGACCCCATATCAAAGTAATTGGTGACCCCTTCTATAGGCTATTTGTTTACCATTTTTAAGGTTCTGTACCCAAAGGGTAAAAACGGGACCCTATTACTAAGACCCCACTGTCCGTCTGTCTGTCTGTCCAGGCTGTATCTCATGAACCGTTATAGCTAAATATTTGAAATTTTCACAGATGATGTATTTCTGTTGCCGTTCTAACAACAAATACTAAAAACAGAATAAAATCAACATTTAAGTCGGGCTCCAATACAACAAACGTGATATTTTTGCCGTTTCTTGCGATACTCGTACGGAACGCTTCGTGCGCAAGTCCGACTCGCACGTGGCTGGTTTTTTATTTTATGGAGTAGTACCTACCTAGCCATAACCTACAAGCCAACAGGAAGCCGTATCTATTAAGGCACACAATGGCATTGATGATCTTATTCGGTCCCAAGGTCTTCGACACGACTGAAGGGATGAAATGACCTAAATATCTTGTAATACACTTTCCGTCCACGCACCGGATTACGCAGTTTTCTTTCATTTTCCCCATAATGGGTTGAATAGAGCTCAAGTAAAACCTTTTATGCTTGTTTTTGTCCCAAACTTAGTTTTATCTAGGCACATTGAGCGAGAATGAGCACATAAAATATCTTTTTGTTTTTGCTATTGACTTAAACCCGAATAGGATTAATAGCATTTGATTTATTGGTAATAAGTCTTGCCTATGTCACGTCGTCTGACCCAACGGTCTGTGGTCAGTGGTCATCATTCTTAGCGGGATGTTAGGAGTAGAGAAATTGAAGAAACGGTTGACTAGGTTTTTCGGCTTCCGTACCCAAAGGGTAAAAACGGGACCCTATTACTAAGACGCCGCGATCCATCTGTCTGTCTGCCTGTCCGTCTGTCACCAGGCTGTATCTCATGAACCGTGATAACTAGACAGATGAAATTTTCACATAGATGATGTATTTCTGTTGCCGCTATAACAACAGATAATAAAAACAGAATAAAATAAATATTTAAGTGGGGCTCCCATACACCGGCCAAGTGCGAGTCGGACTCGCGCACGAAGGGTTCCGTACCATCACGTTGTATGGGAGCCTTATTTAAATATTTAGTTTATTTGTTGTTATAGCGGCAACAGAAATACATCATCTATGTGAAAATTTCATCTGTCTAGTTATCACGGTTCATGAGACACAGCCTGGTGACAGACGGACAGGCAGACAGACAGATGGATCGCGGCGTCTTAGTAATAGGGTCCCGTTTTTACCCTTTGGGTACGGAACCCTAAAAATGGAAAGCTCGAATCTCTGAAGGCCGTTACTCTTAGTCGTAAGTCTGACAAACAGTCTTGCCAATGCAGGCTAATCGTTCTATCCAGAATACTGGATGAATGCATCCTGTTACAATGGAAGGTGACCCAAAAGGCTAGACAGATTATGATAGAAGTAAAATTCCTCACAAAGTAAACAAACAAGACAACGCTTGACTTCTTCAAGCATTACCTGAAAGCGCTTCAGAAAGCGTATACCAAATGCTGTCTGTACATAAAACGGACATTTGCCCATCTGGGGGGTTACCATAAGCTCTTAGAGCGGTATCAATTTGATATCGAGTAAGTGACAGATGTTCACTAACAAGATAAAGAACAAGATCCTCTCGTGCCAGCACTCTATGGAAAGAAGTATCCTGAAACTAAGAAGAATAGATAAAACACGAAATGTTGACATACGCAAGAAAACAAAACTCACCGATGCACTGCAACAAGCCATGGCACTGCAACAAGCCATGGCACTGAAGTGGAAGTGGGCAGGCCACATAGCTAGGTACCAGGAAAACAGATGGACATTACAAACAACGAAGTGGCAAGGTCCCACTGGAAAAAGACAAAGAGGACGGCAAAAGAAACAATGGGTCGATGATATCATAGAAACGGTTGGAAAAAACTGGATGACCACCGCCCAAGACAAAGAAAAGTGGAAAAGGATGGAGGAGGCTTTTTACCCTACAGAGGCCATACAATAATATACTTAAATATTTTGTTGTACATCACTATATAAGAATGTATTTCGTTTTAATTGTATGGATAAATAAAGCTATAATAATAATAATAAGTGACAGATGTATACAAGTCAGATACATCTGTTCCTTATTCGATCTCAAATTGATACCGCTCTAAGAGCTTATGGTCACCCTCCTGTTACAACTAAAGATTATATCTGAGTAGCTGTAACTGTTAGGTAGCATCTGCTGGTTGAGTTGCCGATAAACAGCAGGAAATGATTTGCAAAAATGTCGTTGTAAACAAAATTATCATAATCGAAAACGATAAAATTTGTTGTAAACAGGACAATACAGTATTCCATACAAAAGGTATGAAACAATAGATTCAAAATAATAAACGCTGTATATTTTTATTGAATACATGGTAGTAGGTACCTATAAAAGAATGAATAACGCAATATCATAAGAACAAATAATTCCAATAACTAATGGTTTCCTATTAAGGCTTAATAGGTACGTTCTACTGATAACTGCAATTTTATTGTGTCATTTGCTATGATGACATATTTTCAAGTGTAGGTAGTAAAAAGTGTTTGAAACTTTACAATGGTTTTAGTATGAGTTTTTAAACTGTCATGGTCACTAACACTAACATTAACATTGAAAGTGGGCTTTTTACCATGTTTACTGTTTGTTTGTTTGTTTGTGTAAACATGGTAAATATCCCGCTTTTAATGTTAATGTTAGTAGTTTTAGTAGGTATATCCCGTAAAATTTATATTCCATGTGGCATAGTTAAACGATTTTTTGTGAATATACGGTGCATGAAAAGTTTATGGGGCACTGTTACCAGTAACGTGATACTAGCAATTAGACCTGTAAAATCCTATGAAACTACCTATTGCACGATTTTGGCAATGTAATTTTTCAATAGCGAGAATCACGACCAACAAAACAACACAACACTTCAGCAACGAGGTATACGACACGAAAAGAAATGTAGTTGTAGTCTGAGTACAACTTACATAGCACTGCTAGCCCTCCTATGCAGCAGCTGCAGCAGGCTCCCATCCGCGCCTGAGGAGCAGAGGCTGCGCGAGCGCGCGCGGCGCTCTCCCTCCCGCGCGCTGCGCTCGCGCCACCGCGCCATCAGCGACTCCAGGCAGAGCATGGCGCCACCATCGCACACCATCCGGGTCCGCGGCTCCGCCCAGCCTTAACACCCTCAACAACCGGCACTCAACACATCAAACCTCCAACATGACCCAATCCTTTACAACGATCCTCGATCTTCTTATTTTATCGCCCAGCTGTACGGTAACCACGAGTTAATGCTCGAGACCACACTACGAACGTGACTCATTCAAATGTATGACGACGTCGACATCGTCTTCCCTATGCATTTAAAGCGCAACACGCTCACTGACCACTCAAACTAACAATAATAATATTTAACGCAAACTTTCCAACTTCATGTTCATATTTTCTTGATTTCAAGTTTATTTTTGGAGTTATAAATTATAAGGGACGAACATCACTGAGAACACGCGAATTAAATATTCACTGTAACAATTAAACTTTGTCAGGCGGTGTAAGTAAGTGATGTGCCACTTCGCGAACAAAGTTAATCACGGGAGTTTATCATGTGGTAGACGACGATAAGAAGTGAGTCTTACACGGTGAAACAATCGCATTAGTAAATGGGGCAAAGTCGTAGTAGTTACATCACGCGAGGTAGGCCCGGCTGTATCGCGATGACAGAAAGTGCATCAAAACTTAGAAATTACTATAAATTTTATTGACAGACGCGGCGGTGGAGACAGAATCCTGAATCGGTAGTAGATCGCGAAGCAATCGGGATGTTTATTTAGAAGTTTCCCGCCGACGCGAGTGCGAGCGTCCGCCGGGGGCGGTGTGGTGTCGCAGGGAGCGCTTCTCGACGACTGAGCGAGCTGGCGCTGTACTCAGTACTACGGGCACGACGCCGACATCAGAACGCCTTCCACCGCGGCCCGTGGCCCACCACAAGCGATAAAACATAGCACACCCTCTAACTTTGACGCGCTGTTGTCATCCAAACTTGGGTAAAGTTTGCTGCTATACATTATGGCGGGACTCATAAGTGCCATATCGTCACAAGCGCGTACAAAGTAATCACGACGGTAATTGCCTACATTAATGGACGCATAATTATTTTAAGGTTCATTTATTTATAGGAATGATTGGTTATTAATATCGGTCGGAGTTTTGTGCAATGATTTTTATTTAATCTGGGGGCACGGTAGAGCCCCTTTCAAGACGTACCAAGCGAAGCACAAGGGCACTACCTACCTTTTCTCGAAGCACTTCTTCGTTTTTTTGAACCCTCTTATCTTGGTTTTGGATTATCCAGATAAACAAAATTTTCGGGCTACGATGTCAATAGTAGACTTTGTAAAGTTTTAATTGCATAGCTCTTATACCTACTTTTTTATTTTATTAATATCTAAAAATCCCCGATTTCGTCACTAACTGACTCACTCACACACGATCATCAAAATTCTTAGAATACTTCCCGAAGTCCTAGAAAGCTGAAATTTGGTATGTAAGCTAGTATTAGTACACAAACAGCAAAACAATTCTAAAACTTTGAACTTTTACCTTCCAACCCCTTAAACTAGGGGATGGACGTTTGTATGAGAGTTTCGCAAAATTTTAAACTAGAGGTCTGAAAATTGATACAGAGACTCCTTGTTATAAATAATAAAATAAATATTTCAGAATTTTTGTTAAATCAACCCTTTAAATTAGGCGATGGAAAAAATTAATAAAATAAAAAAATATTGTCATAAGCAACTTACATAAAAAAGTGAAATCGAATCTTAACCAAATGGTTATTTAGTTATTTTCATGTAAAATGTGGCCAAGACGAGACCATATGGCTCGCATTGTCAAAAAGTTATCAGATCTCATGTAGAGCCAAGCTTATAACTCGCCTTAACACTACAAGGCCTAACTTCTCAAACTCTACACCTTAGTCAAAATATGTGGCTTGGTCGTTTCGGCCAAGGTTAGTTAAGGTTACACTAGTCGAAAATTCTTCCATACAAACGTAGTCTAGGGATTATTCCACTGTTTCACAATGTACGTTCAAAATAAAAAGTGATATCAATCTAGCCCTGTATGGAAACAAAAAAGTGAAAAAAGTAAATATTTGAATGTTATGAGCGTCGAAAGTTCCACATTTCGACACTAATTTTAACGCATTTTTAGGCGCGAAAAATACCATAAGAAGACGGAAAATTGCAAAACGGCCTCCATACAGGGATAGATTAGTAGTTCAACAATGCAAATAATTTTATTTTGAACAGATACGTTTAGTTGTTTTTACATGATATCCAAACTCCCAAAGGTCTGTTAATAAAATTTCGCGCGCTCGGTTTCGTCCTAAATCATTATCGATTTCGCTACAAATTTGCAAAAGTGTGTATTCGTACGCGAACTAGATTCCTACTGCTCATCACAGCATCAATCTCTTCCGCACGTGTTGTCGGTTGATATAAAATGCATTTTAACCCCGCGCACAAAATAGTTCGTGCCGTTGACTAGTGTAACCTTAAGTGAAAATGTATTCACTGTTCATTACTTTTCTGTTATACAATCGTTCTTGTAGTAAAGAAACATGGCGACGAGGAGTTGCGCATACGAGATACGTGAAACCTATAAGTGGCGACTTCTAGTAACGAGGCACGTGGAATGGCATGATGGTAGTGAAACGGCCAAGCCACATATTTTGACTAAGGTGTAGAGTTAGGGCGTGTAAAGTTAGAAGCTTGGCTCTACATGAGATCTGATAACTTTTTGACATATGGGCTCGTCTTGGCAACATTTTACATGAAAATGTTTTTAGTGGGATTTATTTTTACAAGCTTTTTTAATTATTAACTTGCAATGTATGTATGTATGTTTGAATACATGTATGTATGTAAGTGTGTTCGGGTCAAATCTTGTTATCCTCCACCGATTAAGATGAAATTTTGCATACACGCTTAGTTTGGATGACAATGCATGGTTAGATAAGTGACGTCATTCTAAATCCAATATGGCGGACGGCCCAAGATGGTGAACTTGTTATTTTTTGTGCGCTGCCATGATATATGGGGTATCAAATGAAAGGGTTTGCTGAGAAGAATACGAAAAAAGCTTGTTTTAAAAACATTTTTTTGAATGAATAAATTATTACTGAATACATTTTCCAAATATTTAGTATACCAAAACCCCTAATACCACGGTCCTGTACCAGTTAATCTTTAGATCTAGATTATAATAACAGTTTGTTTACTTTGATAGCTTAGGTACACATCACATCACATCATCAGCCTATTAATGTTCACACTGCAGGGACACAAGCCTCCTCTCTGTGAGAGGGAATGGGTCGTAATCCACCACGCGGGCCCAGTGCGGGTTGGTGGATGTCACGTGTCTTCGAATTTTTGGTTCTAGGACATGCCGGTTTCCTCACGATGTTTTCCATCACCGTTTTGAAAGCAGTGGTGTTGAAATAACTTACACAAAGTAAAGCGCCTGCCTGGGTTCAAACCCACGACCTACAACTTGTAAGTCGCGGCCGATACCATTGGGCCACCACTGGTTAGGTACAAGTTACGTTTATTTATGTAACACACAATTTATATTGTGTACCATCATCTCCAGGGCAGGTATGTTTTTCATGGAAAACATTTACATAATGGTAGATAATATTACCCATAACATAAGTCCGTAACAATTTACATAAATCTGAGTGTATGTTATACTTGGTATATTTGTGGAAACTTTTCAGTGTTTACTGTAATAATTTAATCCGAGGGCAAGTAAGTTTATTGCTTATTTTTGGAATTAATAATAACATTCACCGAAATTTATAATTAGTTTTTGAGCTGGCAACACACATATCTTAACTAATATTATAATAACCGGCCAAGTGCGAGTCGGACTCGTGCACGAAGGGCTCCGTACCATTATCGCAAAATGCGGCAAAAAAATCACGTTTGTTGTATGGAGCTCTACTTAAATATTTATTTTATTCCGGTTTTAGTATTTGTTTTTATAGCGGCTACAGAAATACATCATCTGTGAAAATTTCAACTGTCTAGCTATCACAGTTCATGAGATACAGCCTGGTGACAGACAGACAGACGGATCGTGGGGTTTTAGTAATAGGGTCCCGTTTTTACCCTTTGGGTACGGAACCCTAAAAAGGTAAAATGTTTATGTTTGTTTGTATTCGGTAATCTCCGAAAGTATAGCTCGGTTATGATAACTGAGCAGTGAGCACCCGAAATGTCACAGTGACTTTCGTCTCTCGCGATTGGCTCACGAGGACAACGCGGGGTGCTGCGCGTGTAGGAGTTAGTGGGGTCCATTGACATTGCGGGTGCTCAGTTATCTTGACCGAGCTATAGATATTAGGTACTGATCCGGTCATGAAAATCTTTCACTGACGTAAGTTACATTATGCTGAGTGTAATAAGCATAATTTGTAATCCGAATATTTTTACAAGTCCTATAGGGTGGGCTACAGGAGTGAAACCGCGTGAAAAATTTCATCATTATCCTAATTTATCAGGGTCGGCGCAATTTGTCTTCTTCTTCCATAATTCTCTATTTTTAACCTTTGAAGGAAAAGGAGGGATGATATAAGTTTGATGTGTGTTTGTGTATCTGTTTGTAGTTAGCATCATAGCTCCTAAACGGATGAACCGATATTGATTTAGTTTATTTTTTGTTTGAAAGGTGACTTTATTGAGAGTATAGCTATGAGGACTATTTGATAAAAATCAGTTCAGTCTTTGAAGTGTGTCTACTACTAGATCAATTATGTAGTTTGAAAACAACGAAATAAAAAAAATGCCAGTGTTTTTGGAATTTTTTAATTTTACTTGAACTATTCGCTAATAAATAGCATCTACTTAGGTACATGTATTTTGTAAACATGGTTATTTTATTATATTTTTTCCTTTTTATGATAAAAGCATCGGTTTCTGCCCCAACGAAAGCGATTGGTAGTGGGTTTTATTCAGAGAATATCTAAACAAGGTTTCCTTGCAGAAAAACTACCTCAAAGTCACTTCAATTGAAAGAAACCCGTAGAGCATAAAACAGTTTTCTATCCATGAACAAGTATCGCATACCTTGCAAAGCTGTTGCAAATTAAAAACGTGTTTCGACGCCCATTCAGCACCTACATCGCTTTCAATCAGACCACAGCGCTGGAAACTGTTTCTGGGCGGAAGACAATAATATTCGAGGAAAAGTGAGAAAGATTGTATACTGTATCGAAACACGTGTAATGAAACCTTAGAAGTTATGCCTTTCAATTCTAAAACATGTTGATAATAAGAATATGAAGGCACGTGCCTTTAACTGTGAACATTTTGCAAAGAAAAAAACCTTTTTACAAAAAAATACCACCGACTTCCAAATAAGAAAACTACAAAGTGAAAAATAACTTTCTTTTGGAAGTCGGTGTCTTTCGTAGGTACCATTTTTTTGCGTTATGGACACCGACTTCCAAAAGAAAGTTATTTTTCACTTTTTAGTTTTCTTATTTGGAAGTCGGTGGTATTTTATTGTAAAAAGGTTTTTTATTTTTCACTTTTTAGTTGTACCTACCTAATAGGCAAGTTGTTTAGTAAGTTTCCTATAACGCCAGAATAGATTACCCGAATATCATGAAACTTCAACAAAACCGATTAAGTGAGAGATCTGCTTACCCCTTAAGACCGTACAGGCGTGAAGTTATGTTATGAAATGGTATAAACAATAAACAGACATGCGATTGCAGCAGTCCCGAGAGATTTGCCGTTATTTATTGAAGAGTTCTGTTGTATATCCTCGAAGTTCTTCACCAGAATTCCACCAAATTAAAATGGGACCAATTTCGGAACACACTCTTTCAAACAAAAAAAGAATTTTCAAAATCGTTCCACAATTGATGGAGATATCGGTGAACATACATAAAAAAAAAAAAACATACAAGAAGTCGTACCTCCTCCTTTTTCGAAAGTCGGTTAAAAATAGGCGTTAACGTTAACGTTCTGAAGATGACATATTTGAAGCACCTTTGGAAGGCAAACGGATGGCTGAAGGCCAGGCTAATGAGGTTTGTTGAGGAGTTGCTGAACTTTTCGGCTGTCTTGGCTTAATTCATAAGATTCCAATTGTAATTAGAAAATCTTTAGCTTTGCCTTATTGTGATTGTAGATTATTACTTATTACAACTAATTGAAATTTAGGGTTCTATTCGCAGTCGAAACCAACTTTACTCCTGAAACTGGAGTCCTTGAGATTAAAGTTGAATAGACTCTTTTTACCCGACTGCCGAAGGAGGGTAATGTGTTTATCAGTCTATGTATGTATGTATGTTTGTTCCTATGTGGCGTTCTAGAGACCAAACGCCTTGGCCGATTTTGATGATTCTTACGCCAATTGATTCGTCTTAACCCTGCAAATGTCACTGGCTACATTCAAATTGGCAAATAATCAAATGGTGGATTTTGGACGCCACATTGTAGGGCACCATTTTTTTTGTTCCAAACCCATCGAGTGCGTTATCAAAATAAAGGGTTTTCAGAGGTTATTTCAAAAATATATAACACTTATATGTTTAAATTTACCTCATTCTAAAAAAAAATAACTTAGAAGTTATAAATAAAAAGAGTTAATTAAAAATATCAAAAAACCCGACTGTCATCATGCTATCGACAAATCATGCTGTGCAGTCGGAGCCAGCTGACCAAAACCAGATGTATCCTCCGACTGCATAGCATGATTTTCTTCTTGTTTACGTCTTTTTAGTTCGCTTTTTAAGCAGTCGGGTTTTTGATTTTTTTAATTAACTCTTTTTTTACCACAGAAAAGGTTATCCTAAAAACTAACCTAGCCATAAAATATAAGTGGTAAAATTGTTTGTTTATTAGTTTTCAATTGATTTCAAAAAAGAGAAAGTTCTCAATTCGACTGTTTGTGTTTATATGTTTGTTACGCAATTTTGCTCCCAATTATAAACCGATGATGATTTTTTTATATGAAAGATGCTGCTTCTCATGTGGTCCCATTTAAATTTGATTAATATGTGATGAAGAACTTTAAAGATATACAACAGAAATCTTAGATAAATTGAGGCAAATCTCTCGGGATTGCTGCAATCGCATGTCTGTTTATTGATTACACTATTTTATCATACATAATATCACACCGGTACGCTCTAAAGGGGTACGCAGATGCGTACAGTTCACCCTGATACACTCTAACTTCACCGGTTATGTTCATCTTTCATGTTATTCGGGTACTCTATTCTTGCATAACTGTAGGCATTATAGATTTTATGTACAACTAAAAAGTGGAAATTATTTTTTTTATAAAAAAAGCCGACTTCCAAAAAAAAACAGTACAAAGCGAAGAGTCGGTCTCAAAAACGAATAAATATTGGTGCCAAAAACACCGAGTCCTGAAAAGAAAGTTATCTTTCGCTTTGTACTGTTTTGTTTTGAAGTCGGTTTAATTTTTTTGTTTTTTTTTTTTATTCTGACAAATAATATTTATTTACATATGTACATTATTATTTACAAAATAATATTAGAACTAAAATAAGAATAAACATATGTACAATTACGGAGCGTCAAAAAATTCGTCCACATCGCTGTCAACAGGAAAAGTGCCTAGAAGGCTGGCAGCATTGCCACGTTGGATCGCAATGCTGATTCTTTGGCCAAAGAAAAGGCCAGCCCTCTGGTCTCGTGAAGAGTCGACCAACCGCTTGGCGATATCCCGAAATAATAGGTGTGCACTCGGACCCCACGGCCCTAGTGTTTCAACCCCAAACGGCTCAAACACTACCAATTAAGTTGTTGTATTTGCGCCGTTTGAGGTTTTCAGCACCTGCAGCAGCCGCCCCAGCGCAGCCCACCGTGCTAGGAAGATGGGATGGTGCAAGGGTGTCGACACAAGTTGCATCCCACACCAAAGACCTACCCAACTTCCAAGGCATTATGGTCATACCATCTGGTCTCTTCCCATCAACGCGTGCCAGGCCATTGGGTTCTAAGACAGCTGGCACTCCGGCGGTGGCAAGAGCACGACGGATGAGATCATTAATGCTAGCGTGCCGCGCAATATGACCTGCACTCTTACTACAAGAAAGGCCATGGTGTCCGAGGCAGTCGACTGCTTCACCGCATTGACAGCGATGTGGAGCCCCACAAGGAGCGCCCAATCGCAGGCATGTAGCGAGTCGGAAGGTTGTGTCACCTAGCATAGTGCCTATGTTAGGCGACGGTAGTGCCTGAAGCCAGAGGCCCGACTCCCACTCACCCACAGCCAGCAAGCGGGCACGCTCAGCAGTATTGGTAGACGTATTAATAAGGTTATTCCGTACCAACCTGCAGAGCGGCTCATCCCACTGTCTCTGGGAAAATGGGTTCTCGGGCCGATCCGTATCCGGGCAAGCCACTTTCCAGGCGTTCTCTGCGTCTGTCAAGCATGGCACTTCCGAGTCAACCAGGGAAAGAGCTAAAATTTTTCTGGTTAGCTTTTCAGTGCTGTGGACAGAAGACAGAAACGCTGGTAAGCTTACACTAGAAATTTTGCGGACGCCGAGGCCACCAAAACGAATTGGTAGGGTGGCTTGCAACCACGCACGGTCGTCCAAGGCCACATTAAGAATGGATGTTAATGTGTTGCGAATAATTTGGTCAATTTTGTCCAAAAGTTGTGGTTTCTTCCAAAGAGGAGAAGAACGGAGAAAATACATAAAATTTGGACCATTTTTTTGTTAAATGTTTTTGGCACCAATATTGCTAAAATACTGACCATTTCTGTAATTTTTCTATGTTGTATAGCTAGACATAGCTCAGTGTATTTGGCTATTCTTTTTTTATTTTGTATTTTTATTTAACCGACTTACCAAAAAGGAGGAGGTCCTATGTTCGACTTTATCTTATGAGTACGCAGATGTGTACAGTTCACCTTGGTACACTCTCATTTCACCGGTTATGTACAGACTTTTCATGAAATTCTATTCTGGCATTATACTAGGTACCTTACTTAACTACTTGCCTATTAAGTAGGTACAAACGGTGGGTTTCCGCATTTATTTATTTAATACTTCAAGCACACAAATGTACAGAGGCGGACTTAATGCCTTAGGCATTTTCTATCAGTCGACCATTGGGTGATGCAGAGACAACTAGTGGTAGGTGCAATATTGTCGAGGCGGGGGGACCCAGTAACCGTGGCTTGGTCACCCACGGTGAAGCGAAGAGGAACCTGAGGAGGGGCCGCTCGTCAGGGCTTTTGCCGATAAGCCGACAACGTAGCGGCCAACAGGTTGCGGTGCTGCCTGGGCGACATTGCAACTGAGGCGAGCTGCGATGTCGTATGGGGCCTCCCAAACCCATAAGATAGCCGCGGCGGGAGAGAAGTGCCGGTATTGCGGTGCGCCGCTCTCCCTACCTTCCGCGGCCTGGACGGGTTCACCAACGTATGATGGCGGGCGCGGTGGAGCCGCAGAGGAGGAGGAGTGTCGGTATAGCGTTAGCCCTTCTCCCAATCCCCTGCGGCCGACAAATGGTAGGTGGCGGAGCCATTGACCTTGACCCGTCACAAGGGGACCTAGGGTGCCATACACGGGGTCGTCTGGCACCCATGGGCTGGTTTGGTCCCTGGGGTGGTTACGGCGCACAGTGTGTTCTGGTGTGCCGGTGGAGGGAGATACTTCCCAGAGGAGCCCGTGCCCGTGTATCCGCCATAAGCGGCACAGGAGGACACCGTGGTGTTTTAGTGGGTTGGCGTCCCACATAACTGCGTTATCTCCCCGTGGTAGCGCAGTATAAATGAGGATTCCTCTAGGCTAAAAAAAAAATGTAGCGTACAACAAAAAAGTGAAAAATAAAATAAAATTTTTGCAAAAAAAATCTACCGACTACCAAATAAGAGAACTACAAAATACGCGCTTGGTCGTGAAGTTGCGGAAAACAGCCCGTTTTAACCTAACCTAACCTAAGAGAACTACAAGTGAAAAATAACTTTATTTTTGGCAGTCGGTGTTCCATAACGCAATAAATTGGTAACTACCAAAGACACCACACTTTGTAGTTCTTTTATTTGGAAGACGGTAGTATATTTTTGCAAAAAAGTTATTTTATTTTTCATTATCCCGGCAAATTGCACGTTTACTGTGGAACAGACCTTAGAGCGAAAGCGCAGTTAAATCTAGTTTTTTTCATATTGCTTACGCAACTAGCGTCGCTTCAAGCTCTAAGCCTTCGGGTTCTATTACGATTAGGATTGCGGGTACCCCCATGGGGTCGTAAGAAACCACTAGCAGGTTATTATGACTAAGGATGAATGTAACACCTGTGAACTAATAACATTGTACAGTCCAGACGTAGACTTTTATTTCGTAAAACTTGGATAAAAGTGTTTGCATTTGTACTGAATCGATCAACAACAGTCAGCCGATTTTGATCACCTCAAAAACGATTTATTAATGAAATCTGGCTGTGTGAATGGAGAAAGGGTTACTTTGTGATGTCGTCTACTGGCTTTGCTGGCCTTTCTTGATGACCTAAGGCGTCAACACCTTCAATACAATGAGGAGCATAACCAGTGGTTGAAAAATTTGCCTGCATAATATACAGCCATACAGAAACCTATATAAAATATTTAATCTATTCATATGGGTACCGGATATTGCTATTGGGGTAAATAATCATCCATTTCCAATATAACAAAAAAGATTTTCCTCCCACGGGTACCTATGCCTAAATATAACTTAGTTGTACATAAAATGTATATCTTAAGTGGGCATGTCCGCTGCAGATGTTTACCCTGGCACTCGGTCGCCGGGTCGTGTCAACGAACGCTTTATGCACGGAACCCTCGCCAAAAGCGGCACCATCCATCGCGTGACGTCATTATATCAATAAACGATTTTTGAACTAGTTTCATCGTAGTAGTAATGCAAACATTGGTTGTAGACTTTCAGTGTTATCTTTTGACGGTGAAAGCGATTCTTCAGCAGAGCAATTCTCGTATTTTTTAGATTTTTTGCGTAGATTTCAAGCATTTTCATATATGTTCCATATTGTCAAAAATACAATCTGTCCTACATTTTGACGAAATTTTTGAAGATTGTGACATTTTTTCATTATGGACATTTTATTTCTGAAAACTTAAATATGCACCTAATTCAGATCAGAATCTGACATTCGTATTTATGTCAATTCTGCTGTTAATTCCCAGGGTAACTGTATTGTTATTGTTTGACGAAAACTACAACAAACAATCGTTTTGACGTGTGTTAAAAAGTGCGAGTCGGACTCGCGCACGAAGGGTTCCGTACCAATCGCACAAAACGGCAAAAAAATAATGTTTGTTTTATAGTAGCCCCACTTAACTATTTATTTTATTCCGTTTTTAGTATTTGTTGTTATAGTGGCAACCGAAATTCATCATCTGTGAAAATTTCAAATATTTAGCTATAACAGTTAAGTCTTAGTAATAGGGTCTCGTATTTACCCTTTGGGTACCCTAAATAGATTAATTTTTTGAAATTATTAAGAAAACTATTTAAAGATGTTTTTTTTTTAATTTATTCGTAGTGTTAATAGTTATTAAGAATAGATTTGGTTTGATTGCAAATATGATACGCAAATAATCCTGCAAAATCTCTCCAGAGAGTAAATAATATTAACATACTGATAACAAGGCACTTATTATCTTAAATATAAAGAAGAATGTTTTATTAATCCTGCAATTAATATTCCACTTACTTAGCTTGCTAATTATCGTAAGTTCCAAAGAACCACCCAGCTCGGGGTTCCGAGGGGGGTACGTTGTAACGGCTTATGGGGCTAGTAGCTGCCTAATGTTCAGAATCAAAGGTTTATGTGCATATAAATCCTAGATTGATGTATCAAGTTTACTGTGTTTTTTTTAATGCGAATTCAATCCCTGCATCATTGCAAATGGTAGAATGAGTTGACATATTGACTTTGATGTTTCACCTAAACATGTCATTTTTTGGGCGCACGGTTGGCGCAGTGGTTGAGCGATTGACTGCTGCGCTGCGTGGCGCGGGTTCGATTCCCGCACGGAACAAATATTTGTATGACCTACAAATAGTTGTTCCGACTCTGGATGTTTGTGTATGTGAGTTTATATGTTTTGTAAATGCACCCACGATACAGGAGAAATTCCTAGTGTGGGGAAAAGTTTAAAAAAAATAAAAAACACTCGACAAAGTCAAAATTCAAACCAAAAAAAAACTAAATCAACGGTTCAACCGTTACTGAGATGTGATGCCACAGACAGACACACAAATACACAGATGCACAGCAACACACGTCAAACTTATAATATCCTTTTTTCCGTCGGGGGTAAATATGGTATAAGAAGTAAAATTCAAAAATTAAAAATCCCCCGTCCCATTTTTATTTCATACTACATAATTGATCTAGTAGTATACACGCTTCGGTCGATAATCTATTTAACATGTAATTATGAAATCAACCCGATTCAAACAACTAAAGTCGACACAATATAATAAATCCGATGACGATTCTCATTATACATGCCCGCATTATCTATGTATGGAACTCTATGAATAATCAAATTCATAATCCTAATTAAGTACTATGTTACCTATCTATCTATATAAATAAAAATCAATGCCACTTTTTGTTGTAATTTTATAACACAAAAACGGGCTCACCTATCGAAAACAAATGTTTAGGCTTTGTTCGGACTATTTAGTAGATGGTTTATGTGAAGCTTTTTTTTTTCTTACGTTGGGTAGGGTAGGTAGGTAGGGTAAGTAGGTACGGTAGGGTAGGTAGGGTAGGGTAGGGTAGGTAGGGTAGATAGGTAGGGTAGGGTTGGGTAGATAGGTAGGATAGGGTAGGTTGGGTAGGTAGATAGGATAGGGTAGATAGGTAGGGTAGGGTTGGGTAGATAGGTAGGATAGGGTAGGTTGGGTAGGTAGATAAGTAGGGTAGGGTAGGGTAGATAGGTAGGGTAGGGTAGGTAGAGTAGGTACGGTGGGTCGATAGGTGGGGTAGGGTAGGGTAGGTAGAGTAGGTACGGTGGGTCGATAGGTGGGGTAGGGTAGGGTAGGTAGAGTAGGTACGGTGGGTCGATAGGTGGGGTAGAATAGGGTAGCTAGAGTAGGGTAGATGAATGTTTGGTGTTTTTATGGCATAACAAAGTTTGCCGGGTCAGCTAGTTCACTATAACAAAGAGTATCATTCGTAAGCATCAAGTTAAACTTATGTAATGTAATTTTATAGCTGTCAAATCGGATTTCTTATATTGTGACGACTTTAAACGCCCATAACATCAGAACGGTTGAACCGATTTTCATCAAACATAGCTAAGAACACTCTCGACATAGTCACCATTCAAACAAAAAAAACTAAATCAAAATCTGTTCATCCGTTTAGGAGCTATGATGCTAATGCTACAGACAGATACACAAAGTCACTATTTACCTATAGGTACTGGTGCCATATTTAGTATGTTCATAATACTTTGTATTTTATGACCTCAAAAGTAAACGATTGTACTTTAAAGTTTTAAAGGCACCATTATAGCTGAAAATAACAAATATGAAAGCTAAATATGTACGACTTCATGGGCCATAAAATTGTGAGTGCAAATGTGTTGTAACTAAAACCATTTGGTGTTGATTTTGAATACCGCAATAACGATGTATGAAATCAAAATGGATTTTCAAAATAAAATGCAGAGAATATCCTTAAATGTTATGGAGTCATCACACAATAAGGGCTCATGAAAAATCTTCATAAATCGGTAAATCATACAATTTCCCCGGGGCTAACATAATAATTCCACATGAGTAAATCGCGGGTATGAGCTAGGTAGTATTGGATTTCCAAATGCCACAAGGACTTACGCCCTTAGCCCACGGGAAAGTGACATGATTTCACTTCCCCTCCGCGAGCTAAACACGGCGTTATCTCGGCGGCACATTTCCGGAACAGAATAAGTCGATCCACGAGGATTTGTGCACCTATGTACATAACTACATAACTCTATGGTACTAACAGAAAAAACATGTTTTTGATTCTTCGTTTCTTGACACCGACTTCCGTAATTGAAGTTTTGTTTCACTTTGTAGTTGTTTTTTTATTTAGATGTTAGTTGTATTTTTTTTGAAATATGTTTTATTTTTCACTTTTTAGCTGTGGTACATATTTATAATTACCACAGTTATGCCAGAATAGTTTACCCGAATAACATGAAACTTGAACGCAACCGGTGAAATGAGAGTGTACCAGGGTGAACTGTACAAATCAGCCCCAAATCCCCTTAGAGCGATGAGCAGATACGCGATTACAGTAATCCCGAAAGATTGGCCGTTGCATTGACATGTGGACCACATGAAAAGCAACAGCACTCAAATAAAAAAAAAAGACATCAAAATCGGACACATAAAAAAACAGTCGAATTGAGAACCTCCACCTTGTATAAGTTGGTTAAAAAGAACCAGGAGTGAACTAAGGTAAATCCCGAACATTTATCCTACCTAGGCCATGACTTTATGGACAAAAAGAACATTTTTTTTTTTGAATTCCTGGAAAACCTTCGAAAGGCGCCAGGACTTTTGGAAAAAAGAACATAGAGTGTGGGATTTTTACCTCAATAAAACCACTCCGGCGATCACCATTAGCATATTGAAGGGGGTGGGTACCCGTTACCTCTTAAAATACCACTCCAGAACCCCCTAAACTCCAGAAGTATCGGGTTTAATGGGATCCAAGTTTTTTATAGGACGTTCGTCAGAGATGAAGATTGCTATTGGGCACACTGATTGTAATAACGAATTGTCATCTATCTATAGGCAGTAGATGTTGTCAAAATACCATCTTATTTTAGATACTGTATTTAGAACTGTGTCTTCGTTTATCATTCAACTTTCCTGTCGCAGGTAGAAATTTCTAATGAAACAAGCAGTACCTGTGTGCTCTTCAATCCTTTTTTTTATTTTTTTATTTGTGATGGGTTTGCTCTTGACTCTAGTCTAGGTCAAAGGTGACAGAGACAGAGTCGCGATGGAGTGAGCTTACCCAGAAGAAGCCTGTTCACTCTAACTTTGAAGAGATTCGGGTTAAATGCGTTTCCATTCATTCGCTGTGCGCATTATGAAGGATGTTTGGAAGCGCTTGGTGCGAATTGGTGGAATGGCAACAAGGTAAGGATGATAACTTGCAGTGCGTCTAGATGTCCGATGGTAGAAGGGGGCTGGTGGGATGAGGTCGTGGAATCTGTATTATTTATTTTCTCTGTAAAGTATTTTTGCGTGTACATAAATAAATAGAAATGGAATATTCCAAAAGTTATCGACATCACCTAATAAAATATGATACCTTTCGAAACTCGAAACCCTAAAATTAGATATCTACGTAATAAATACCGACACCGTTCATAAAATCTAAAGTAAATATTTGGAGTTCAGTGGATGTCTTTTTAGGCACACGATAACATTCGTTTTATATTTTTAGAAAGGTTGTCTGAACCCGAAAATGAACCCTGAAAAGTGCTTGGAAAGTTGGCAAATGGAAAATAACACGAAGTATTTTGTTCATTTGCGTGAAGGTAATATGGGATCAACGAACTGATTTATTGAAAAAAAAACATCGCAATTTTTTGAGTAAACTGTATAGGTAGATAAAATCAAATTAAAAACTTATTACGTTGAGACAAGTAGTGTTTTAGATAGGTGAGTATGACTACCAAACTTTGCTGTTTAATATAATACTTAAGCGAAGAGAGGAGAGAGAGGAGCTCGTGGCTAAATAATAACAGCTGCACTGGTCAATCATCAAGGTTAAGCAACTCTTGACGAGGTCGGTCCGTGGATGGGTGACCATTTCAACATACCGAGTTTTCTCCGTGCCTTGGAAAGCACGCTAAGCCGTTGGTTCCGGCTGTCAATTGAAGATCTTTGACAGTCGTTACAGGTAGTCATAAGCTTGAGATCTAACACCAATCTTGCCAAGGGGTATCGTGTTACCCAGTTACTGGGTTGTGGAGGTCAGATAGGCAGTCGATCCATGTAAAAATACTGGTACTTAGCTGAATCCGGTAAAACTGAAAGTCGATTGAATACTTAAATGCTAGTTAATATAGTACTTAATATAAATCCATTTATATTTTCCAACCAAACAACTTTGTGCTCACACAGCAGCCGGGTTTATTTAACACTAGCTGTACCACACGGCTTCGCTCCCGTCAACTAGCTACCTACCATACATAAATGAATGTTGAGTAACTTTAACCGCTTACGCAACGCACGCAACGGAAACTGTCAAAAAGGAATAATTTTGCCCGTTTTTGCAACATTTTTCATTTATGCTCGGCTCTTATTGGCCGTAGCGTGATGTTATATAGCCTATAACCTTCCTCGCTAAATGGGCTATCCAACAAAAAAATATATTTTCAATTCCACTCAGTAGTTCCTAAGATTAGCACGTTCAAACAAACTTTAGCTTTATAATATTAGTATCTTTTAATATATAAAATTCTCGTGTCACAGTTTTCGTTGCCATACTCCTCCGAAACAGCTTGACCGATTTTGATGAAATTTTTTGTGCTTATCCGGTATCTATGAGAATCGGCCAACATCTATATTTCATCCCAAAAAAAAAACAAAAAAATATGGTAGGGTAGGTGTAGGGTAGGTGTAGGGTAGGTGTAGGGTAGGTGTAGGGTAGGTGTAGGGTAGGTGTAGGGTAGGTGTAGGGTAGGTGTAGGGTAGGTGTAGGGTAGGTGTAGGGTAGGTGTAGGGTAGGTGTAGGGTAGGTGTAGGGTAGGTGTAGGGTAGGTGTAGGGTAGGTGTAGGGTAGGTGTAGGGTAGGTGTAGGGTAGGTGTAGGGTAGGTGTAGGGTAGGTGTAGGGTAGGTGTAGGGTAGGTGTAGGGTAGGTGTAGGGTAGGTGTAGGGTAGGTGTAGGGTAGGTGTAGGGTAGGTGTAGGGTAGGTGTAGGGTAGGTGTAGGGTAGGTGTAGGGTAGGTGTAGGGTAGGTGTAGGGTAGGTGTAGGGTAGGTGTAGGGTAGGTGTCGGGTAGGTGTCGGGTAGGTGTAGGGTAGGTGAATGTTTGGAGTTTTTATGGCAAAACAAAGTTTGCCGGGTCAGCTAGTAGATAATATAAAATCAATGAAGTATTTTATTTAAAATATCTGCCTATTACTTTGTCTGCACGTTTTGTCCTATGGCACTCAGCAAATACGAAGCTTTCCATGAGTTTAAGAAATTTTGTAATCGGATTCAGTTCTTTCAGAGATTTTGCAAATAAACCTGACAATCTTAATTTTTTCATATCTTAGAAATTGCATCCCCGAACTAAATTTCGTAGGTTGGTGGGTATGATCGAATAAGTTGTCACGCCCGAGTGAACCCTGAGACTATAGTATTATGTGCAAGTTGTCACTTCGCTGGCTCTCGTGAGTTTACAATCCTATTAAGCCACTGTGGTGTAAGGTTTCACGTGATGGCGACAATGTAGACAACCGCTAACCCGTTTAGTTGGCCTTTAATCGACTGAATCGGAATTGGCTTCGATACACATCTATAGCTATCGGGCATTGCAATTGCGTAAGTGAATTCGATAAGGCAAAGGGTTTGGCCCCATGGAAGAGTATGACAAATACTCTTTCAATAATTAGGTGTTGCCAAAAATTATTGAACTGTTTCGAAAAAAGTATATTCACCAATGAAAGAGCAAATTGGCAATACCTAATTATTTAAAGAGAAACCCGACAAATTTCCAACAAATTCGTAGAACTTGCAGTTCATAAAAATCAGAATAAATACTTCTTTTTCTTCTATCGTATCGGTTTGACATCCTTTAAATCCTGGAAGGTACAGGTCGTTGTGTATGTTAGGTAGAAGGACAGGTGAGGCATGTTCTGTGAATGAGCTCCATACTGGCACTGAGTCTGGTATGGAACAAGGATGTCCCAGTTAGCCAGTTTTAACTAGAGCGATAACCTGGGCACACAATCGGCCAAGAGAATGCTAGAAAATGTAGGTTATAACTCAACGACTATAGCAGGTAAAAGTCTTGCCAAAAATTCAAATGCCGTAGCGCTCGTAGCGTTCTGCTACGCCATAGCGTAGCGCGTAGCACTTAGCGTAGCAATAACCTCCCCTTCACTCGTAGATAAAAATAGATTGCGGAAATGTTGGCAACTACATGAATAGGGAACAGACACGAAGTCTAGAAAACAAACCAGCAATTTTTGAGTTTCATGATTCAACTTTATACTTTCAAACTAGTATTATAAATGCTAAAATAACTGTGTCTGTCCGGCTGTATTTTATATTTTTGGAGGGATGCAGAACAGAGTGTAAAGTTCCGGAAACCTTCATTGAAAAGGAAGGATCCTCTGGCCAGACGGGTGCAGTGTCTGGTGGGCAAATGCCCAAAGGTTGATGTTGAACTGTTGATATCAACTCGCGCCGAAAACTCTGCTTGCGCGATGCAGGATTTTTGTGACGTCATGTCATTAGTTTGTAGGTGAGGGCGTTGATGCTGCTACACATTTTACGGCTGAACAGATTTGAATAAACTGTTACAAACGGTAGACTAGAACATTAAGACAAAAGATAATTTTTACCCAGGGCATATGTTCCCTTGTAACAATTCCAACTTTCAAGCGGGAAAAGCTGCTGGCACATGCTATAGTTTAACAAAAACTAAACTACACAGAATATTATTATGAGGTAGAGTCGACAAACACGTTGAATGTCCTCATAAATAAAACAGTTTTTATGTTTACACATCATATTTCAGTAACTCAGTCTTATCTACAAGTGAGAACTGAAATACGGAACACTTACTAGACTCGTTGGCGCCTGCTAGCTTGCTCTGGCATACTTGGACTATTATGTAGGTAACTTTAAGTTGAAGAAATAAGTACGATATGAATGAAAACTTCTTGGCATGGCTTGTGCTTGTTGTTTTGCACAGATTAAATTTCATAAATAGGTACAAATAAATTTAGACATAATTGTGAAAATTACGAAAGTCTGTCAAAGTGAGTTCAGAGGCCATAGACAAGAGAAATTGTAAGAACGAAAGCAAAGCTTGGTTGACTGGTAGTGACCCATCCACTAACGTTAATTCCTGCCGGCATCTAAAATCCTTAAGGCGCAGATACCCCTGAGTAGCTGATTTTAAAATGAGAATCACGTCTAAACGGCTAGTCGTTATTTTTTTGGAAAAAATATTTGCTACTTTAGACCATTTTCTTAATTATTTGATCTAAGAAAATTTTGAGTTTTATTCGTATAACATAGTGTAATTAATTTGTAAAGTTATGTCTAAAACGGACAATCGCACCAAAACCGCTGGGAGTATTTTAATGAAATCGACACCATCTCAAGTCAATTTAATTAGAGCAGTGGTGGCCCAGTGGTATCGGCCGCGACTTACAAGTTGTAGGTCGTGGGTTCGAGCCCAGGCAGGCGCTTTACTTTGTGTAAATTATTTCATCACCACTGCTCTCAAAACGGTGAAGGAAAACATCGTGAGGAAACCGGCATGTCTAAGAACCAAAAATTCAAAGTGGATGGGGCCCTATTAAGTCCGCCATTGTACTTTTGTGCATAAGGTTTTAAATAAATTAATAGCGATTTGCAAAAAAGTCAAGTTGTAGGTCACATAGAAATGGCGTCGGGCGCAGATATGGCACGGTATTATAATCAAATTTCATAAAAAATTCATGGCAATAAAGCGCAAATTAGGACACACGGTATGTCGTCATCTATGTGGCCTGCGCCGGGATCGATCAAGTGACATTTTATCGAAATGTGACATTTCGATAGCGTTTGACATTTCCATACATTTTTGACATTTTTCAAATCGCTATCGCTACGCTTTATGATAGTATGCCACAAGTATGAAATTCGTCAGGGTTGGCAGTGATAGAAAGTTAAATATACTCTGGTGATTCTAATTTTATATATATATATGCTTTTTAATCTTTATTTTTGATTACATATTGATGATTTGTACGTTGTATTGTATAGATTTCTCATAGAAATTATGAGAAAATGATAACAAATGATAATATGATGGGATTTATGGGTAAATCCATTGCAATTATGTAAGAACATAAGAATTGCCTGATGATAGCCCTAAAAATCAGCTGATTTCGCTTCTTAGTAAACATTGTATCTTCAAAGTGGCTTATGGATGCAAGTACTGTAGTTAGGTACTAAATTCATTAAAAAGCTCTATCAACAGAACTTGGAAATGGTTGCTGAAATATTTAAAGTTCCTTGTACAAACATTTGCTACATAGCTCTACAACAAATGTCCATTTAATGGTAGGCAGTAAAGCTGGCACTCATTAAAATATTCGGTCCATTACCACATGCCGTTTTTAATTCTAATAAACAAGTAGGTAGGTAGTAAAAATAAATAAGTAGGTAGGTAGGAAGGTACTTGTTCTTGCAAGGGGTATTAAGTAACTTTGTAACTGGGTTGTGGTGTGTGGTTCAGATCGCTGCGTGTAAAATACTGGTGAACAGCTGCATCCGGCTAAACTGGTAGCCGATCCCGACAATGATGGGCAAAGGTTAAGCAAATGGCGGTGAAATCATCAACAATAGATGAAAACATTAAGAATAGATGATAACATCAAGAATAGATGAAAACATTAAGAATAAATGCATATTCGTAAACGCTTTATTGAACAGTTCCCATAAAATTCTCAAGGTCGTCCTTTGAATTTTACTTGACGTTTAAAGGTCAAACCGCACTACGCGTCAGCGGAGCGACGCGACGCGACATGACCAAATATGCTTTGTATGAAATTGTATGAGATAAACCGCACTACGCGGCAGCGGAACTACGCGACGCGACACTTTATTTCATACGTTATATTTTGTCGCGTCGCTCCGCTGACGCGCAGTTACGCCTAGTGCGGTCTGACCTTAACACGTTTGCTGCCAAGGACTCGCCATCGCGAGACACAATGGCTTTTTAATTATTTCAGAATTAAGGCTGCGAATGTGTTAACAGAGATTAAACTTCGAGTTGTTAAAGAGAGTACAGCCGTATCTACACAACCATGACTGGTTTATAAAGTAACATAAGTATTTATACCATTCTCCCTTTTGCGGCCAAAATAAATGAACTTTATTTTCATTCTTCCATTCGAGCCTTCACCAACTGAAGGCTACCGACTTACTTCAAATGTCAAATTTGAATCAAGTACCTACCTATCTAAGTATGTTTGTAGGCAGTTTTACAGCAATGACGGCTATGAGTGGGTTGACGCCTAAGAGCAACATTTTGATTTTCATTTCCTGCTCCAGGGCCTTCGGTATAATTCCAGATTGATATGGAATTGCGGCCACAAACATACCTACAACACATAATAAAAAACCCTTTGCCCCACAAAACGTAATGGAATTCGCGTTTGACGAGAAGAAACAAAAATATATGCATGATAAATAAAATAACATACCTACAATATTTTTGTTTGGGTGAGTTTATGAAGAGCGAGTTTCAGTAAATCTTTAGTATTTTGTTGTTTGGTGTATTTTAATTTTATGGTAAAACTATGAATCATAAATTATATTTTATAGGTATTGAATCACCTGTGCACAAGTATTAAAACGTGTGTCAATGTAAAACACGCTTCTAAGATTTCAACTGAAACATGTCCACTGCTAAACAGATTGACACATCGACCCTAAATCTTCTTCTATCTTGGGCGCTAATTCAACCGGTCCTGTACTTTTTTCAGCCAGCAGATACCTGCGATCCACTCCAGGACATAAATAATACTTACTGTTTGCTGTGTATAGCCAGCATTATCTTGCTTTTAAAATCACACTTTAGTACCCTAGTAGGTAAGTGGAGGTGCCAAAATACTGTAAGTGCAAAGTGCAACAATTTGTTTTTGATAAAACAACAAGAAAACATTACAAACTATACTGGCACAATTCCCAACACTGCATCAAAGACAAACTAGGAAAACAGTAGAACCATAATATTATTAGGCTGTGGTCTCGTCGGAGCTCTCACGGGCTATCAATTAGTACCATTCATAGACAATTAGATTATTAGACATAGAGGAATGGACTGAGCGTTCCCCTATCCGGCTGCGTAGTGCATACGGTCAGAATAGTGTGAGAGAAACAAAGCGACCGTGCAGCCAGTTTTATCTAAAATTCTGGTTGGTTCACGTTATACCCTTACTGGACATTGACAGGATATTGGCTACTATCAAAGAGTTCTAAATTTAGTGACGGAATTGTTTAGTGATGAAGCGATCAAGGTACAGAAGAAGAATATTGGCCGTCCGGCGGCTAGTTGGGCAGACGATTTTGTTGCCATAGCAGACAGTTTGGTACAAAAGCGTGTGGATCCCCAGCTATGGGTGATGATGAATGATCAGCCCATTCCTCTAAGTCATTTCATGTCACATCTTCCGGTGCAATTAGCAGTGTAGTCCGATGGCATGCAGGTAATTCGACTAGGCAACAACAATATGCGCTAAACAAGAAAATTAATGACGAAACTTTGATACATGCTGCAGGTGCGATTTAAAACTAGACTTTTACAGAAAAGGCTGTATCAAACTATTGGCTGTTATAAAAAATATGCTAGCGGAGAAGTCAAAACTGTATATAATAGGTATTAGTAGTCAAATCAACTTTATCATAATTAGGGGTTGGTAGTTTGGTGGTACCTCTCTGCCTAAACTTTTGATAATTACGGGCGTGAAGTTATGTTTTTACGTGTATTAGTAGGTATTTACTCAGAGCAAGTAAAGGTATGTAAGGATCGTAGCAGGTGGCGTTCTGTAGTATCTGCGTACCCCCACGGGAAAAAGGCGTTAGTTTATGTATGTATGTGTATTAGTGAAAGCCAAAAAATTCAGTAAAATGTACCGAAACCTCCGGCAGCTGGTTCATACAATTATAGATAGTTCAACTCAACTGTGCCCGCGGCGCCATGTGTGTGCTCTTGTAATTATACAGCTTTAACACACGTGTTGTTCGGACGACGACTGCCGCGTCACTGCCACTGTGGCAGTGACGCGGCAGTCGTCGTCTCAATTATTCATCTTTAATTTGTGCGGCAGTGCCACACAAATTAAAGATGAATAATTACTGCACATGCACACATGGCACCGCGCGCACTTAAGAGTTGAACTATCTATATTCTTCAATTTACAGCGTAAGGGGAAGAGGAAGAACGAAAGTGGACTACCTTATAAAACCTTTGACTTGGAATTCACAAGTGTTTATGTTGATTATTTCAAACGCAATGTAAATTATTGTTACTATATATATATATTTCTTATCGGTTAGCACTAGTAGTGGAGCTAAAAGAAAAGCTTTTATTCCAACAATTTTTTCAAATCTGCCAGTTCAAGTCGGATCTATGTATGTCTGGTTTCCAACTTTACCCGTAGCAATTCCCTCGTACATGCAAACGTTTGTACAGTAATTAACGGGTGTAGGTGCTCAACATAGGTATTTCGGTGAACACTTGGGCAATATTTATAGAGAACAATGAGATCGTTTTATGTTTAAGAAGTCTTATAAAATTGGGAGGTGAGTCAGGAAGAATTCATGACAACACAATCTTTTAAAAGTGTGACTATTTTTACGCGACTGCCGAAGGAAGATACTGTATTTATTAGTCTATGTGTATGTATGTTTGTTCCTATGTGGCGTTCTAGAGACCAAACGCGTTGGCCGATTTTGATGATTGTTGTAATCGATTCGTCTTAACCGGGGCGTGTCACTGGCTACATAAAAATTGGAAAATTAGAAAATGGCGTATTTTGGGCGACATATTGTGGAGGCCAAATAGTTTTTCTTCCAAACCCATCGTGTGGGATATAAAATAAAGGGTTTTATGAGGTGATTTCAAAAATATATAACACTTTTATGTATAAATGTACCTCATTCGAAAAAAAAAACATATTTACTAAAAAGTTATAAATAAAAATAGTTACTTAATTATAAAAATCAAAATTCTCGACTTCTTAAGAAGTGAACTAAAAAGACACTTTTACAAGAAGAAAATCATGCAGTGAATTTATTTTTTTGTAAAAGCTGACAAAAATGTATTAACATTATGGTATCTAATAAAACATGAAACTAACTCTAAGCTAAAGTTAAGCGAGGAATTGACCAGACGGACTTGTTGGACAGGACATGCTTGCGGCTATAGGCCGCAAGCATGTCCAACATGGTATCAACCGCAATTCCACTCCTATAGATTTGCATTCTTTTTTGTAACGGTTACACTTTTACAAACACTAAACAGACATGGAAAATACTCGTGGTCAGGGTGTCATGGCCCGCAGGCATGCTTGCGGGCAAGGTCTAGTGAAGTCCCCGCTTAAACTGCCATGCATACTGACGTCCATTCTCGTCTTATGATAACCATATCTTGTCCATTGTAAGTTAAAAAAAACCGGCCAAGTACGAGTCGGACTCGCGCACGAAGGGTTCCGTACCATTATCGCAAAAAACGGCAAAAAAATCACGTTTGTTGTATGGGAGCCCCACTTTAATATTAATTTTATTCTGTTTTTAGTATTTGTTGTTATAGCGGCAACAAAAATACATCATCTGTGAAAATTTCAACTGTCTAGCTATCACGGTTCATGAGATACAGCCTGGTGACAGACGGACAGACAGACAGACAGACGGATCGCGTAGTCTTAGTAATAGGGTCCCGTTTTTACCCTTTGGGTACGGAACCAAAAAAATCCTGTCAAGAACGAGTCGGATTCGCTCACCGAGAGTTCCGTACCATCTTAAACTTATGAATATTTTGGATGTCTTACTCTACGTAGTGTCTAAATAGTTCTGTGCCCAGAAAAAATCACAACTCTGTGCTTCACCAAAAGCAACCTGCGAGTAAGTAGGAAGGAGGACCTTTTGGGTTGTGTGAAACGTGAAATGTTTTTAAATTTTAACACTATGGTGTAGAATATTGCAGCTTTAGGTCAGCGCCATCTCTTCACCGATAGCGGAACTAATGTAATTTTTGTTTACGATTTCTGGCAAAAGTGTTTTTAGAAACACAGTTTAATTTTTCCTGTAATCTTTACATAAACTTCTATCACATAGAATAATCTAAAAATTTTCTCTATGCAAACTGAGTTATAGGATTTTTCGTCAAAAGTCGAAAAGTATGCGGCATACAAAAGAAGAAAATATTTTAATGTACAAATAGTGTTCTTTCAAATGATACCACTACCCCACATGCCCTAGTAGCGACACTTCGAATTTTTAAGAACCCCTTTCAGGCCAGGACGCCAATAAAAAAAACTTTATTATTTGCAAAACAGTTGGGCAAACGTCATCTAAAACTATTCCAAATTTCAAGTTGATAGCATAAGTACCTAGTTCTTGAGTTATCCAGCTGTGATAGACGGACAGACAGACTAAGGCGGTACCATCGGGAGCTTTCATATTCTGCTCTTTGTTTATTTACAGTCTTTCACACGGTTTCGGTTGACAGGGCTGAGCGAAATACCGGGCAGTTTCCCAAAATGTAGTGGTAACGTTAGTAATGCGATATGTTCTGGCATATAGTCTGCTTTTGAGCTTTGAAATAATTTACAAGACACCTTGACTGCTATGCAGTTAGTTACTGTTCTTTGTTTATATTTTCTTTTGGGTTAACACGGAACTGTCCGTAACAGGAAAGAAGCTTTATGCCAGTATTTAGACAATACTCTACTTGCATTTTCAAGAGCTGAGCAAAAATAATTTGCCTCCTCGTTTTTACTCGACTGCCGAAGGAAGGTAATGTGTTTATCAGTCTATGTATATATGTATGTTTGTTCCTATGTGGCGTTCTAGAGACCAAACGCGTTGGCCGATTTTGATGATTCTTACGTCAATCGATTCGTCTGCTCGTAACCTTGCGAGTGACACTTGGCTACATTAAAATTGGGAAATTGAAAATGGCGGTTATTGGGCGCCATATTGTAGGGTCCCAGTTTTTCTTTCTTCCGGACCCATTGTGTGGGGTATCAATATAAAATGTTTAAAGAGATGATTTCAAAAATATATAACACTTATATGTTTAAATGTACATAATTTGAAAAAATTATGTTAGCTAAAAAGTTATAAATAAAAAAAGTTATTTAAAAAATTAAAAAACCGACTGCTTAAGAAGCGAACTAAAAAGAAGAAAACAAGTGCAGTTATGTGGGACTCTAACCCACTAAAACACCACGGTGTCCTCCAGTGCCGCTTATGGCGGGAACACGGGCACGCGTTAGCACTCACCGCGAACCCGCCACAGCTGTCCGTCACCAGACCCTCCTCGGGGGAGTACCCCCCATCACCGGCGCACAAGAACACACTGTACGCCGTGACCACCCCAGGGACCAAATAAGCACATGGGTGCCAGACGACCCCGTGTATGGCACCCTTGGTCCCACTGTGACGGGTCAAGGTCAATGGCCCCGCCACCTACCATTTTGCGGCCGCAGGGGATAGGGAGAGCGGCTAACGCAATACCAACACTCCTCTTCCCAAGTAAAACAACCCCTCATCTTAAAACAGAAATGTCTCACCAGATCTAAAAGCACTTATAGTGACTCACCTTATAAAAATAGCCTCATTGACGGGCAACCAATTATAGCCCAATAGCTCCGTCTTTCGCTCGCATCCCGTCAGTCTATAAGTAGATTTAAAGGACATTGCGTAAGTTATGAAAATAGATATATGCCTCTCTCTACACTCCCGGTGACCCCTTGGCAACGAGTGGGCTGGTTTTGTACGTTACCCTTCAGGGCTTGTAGATATGGACAATGGGTTTTATTTGTATAGGTAAGGGTTTGCTAATATGAATGCAACTAGCCTAAGATCTGACGTATGTATATTCCTTAAGAGGAAATGCGGTCGCAGATATCCGACTGAATGTACTAAGCAAAAATTCATAATCCGAGGTTTGGTTCTCGCCTATTTCCTCCTCCAATATTGGACCAATTTAAAAGATATGATATAAAATGAAAAACATAGATATAATTATACTGTGCCCTTGGTATTCACATTAGCACTAGAACCGTCAAAATCCGAGGTTTGGTTCTCGCCTATTTCCTCCTCCAATATTGGAACAATTTAAAAGATATTATATAAAATGAAAAACATAGATATAATTATACTGTGCCCTTGGTATTCACATTAGCACTAGAACCGTCAAAATCCGAGGTTTGGTTCTCGCCTATTTCCTCCTCCAATATTGGACCAATTTAAAAGATATTATATAAAATGAAAAACATAGATATAATTATACTGTGCCCTTGGTATTCACATTAGCATTAGAACCGTCAAAATCCGAGGTTTGGTTCTCGCCTATTTCCTCCTCCAATATTGGACCAATTTAAAAGATATTATATAAAATGAAAAACATAGATATAATTATACTGTGCCCTTGGTATTCACATTAGCACTAGAACCGTCAAAATCCGAGGTTTGGTTCTCGCCTATTTCCTCCTCCAATATTGGACCAATTTAAAAGATATTATATAAAATGAAAAACATAGATATAATTATACTGTGCCCTTGGTATTCACATTAGCACTAGAACCGTCAAAAATGCTCAAAATTGCGCTGTCAACTGAGGCTTCCTTAGTGTACAAATTGACAACTATAAATCAATAAATTGTAGTTCTAAAAACTAAAAAACACGCTTTAATGGTAAGGATAATGGGACAAACTGTTTAAAATATTGCATTGTCATCGGTCCTTGATAAGTGTGCAAAGTTTCAAATCAATCCAACGTTTTGAAGTGGGTGAAAATCACGTTCAAAGATTCCGTTACATTGATACATTGATACATTGTTACATTGTTACATTGATACATAGATACATACATACCAAGCTAATATAAAAGCGTGTTAAAAAGGAAAAAAACATAGTAGCACAACATACATATTTTTTATTCAATTTATAGAATAACTTTTAAATTTGTCCAATACTGGAGGAGGAAATAGGCGAGAGCCAAACCTCGAATTATGGCTTTTTACTAAGGAAATTCAGTCGGAGCTCTTTGCCCGCATTTTCTCATAATCTCAGGCCGTGTGCTGACTTCAGCCTTCCTTATCTTAAAAAAATCTTGAGACTGTTATAGCCATCCAACCGTACCATCAAACCAGTCCAGTTTTAACAATATAATATTCTAAGTATGATTTGTTTTGGCCTTAAAACAGTGTCATAATTCCCAAGACTACGCCCACAATATTTCTATACTTAAGCCTCTTATTATAAATCCGTTAACCCCGTTTAAAAGCTTAACTTAAATGAAAACCGTTCCAGTTTAATGTTGCGGTAATCCTAACTTAAACCTGACTCGCAAGCCTCTATTTAAGTTGGTAACTTAGGAGACAATCGCTTGCAGGTGCCAGACCTGTCCAAACTGTTCCTTGGTTACATCTCGGCAAGCGATCTATTCTTGTATTGATATGCAAGTTTAAAAGTAAGTATTGTAATTTGGAATCGATGTCGACTTCGCGATGTAGGTGTATTTTGTTTCCATAGAGAATCTATGATTGAATATGGAGAGTAGTGGTGGTCCAGTGTGGAAACTGAAACGGCCCTGATGTAGGCTGAGGGGTCGAACCCATGCAGGTGATTTACTTAGTGCAATTTATTTCATCACCACTGCTCTTAAAATGATGAAGGATAACGTCGTGAACCGTTATGTCCTACTTGTCCTAGAACCAAAAACGTCTACAAACCCGCAGGCTTAATACGCATAAAGAACAATCAACAATAATTGTGCAATCATCGCGCGATCAATCGCTTTATGTCATAAAAATCGGGATTACCTAAACAATCGTTTGCTAATCGCTCGCTGTGCCTGCGTTCAAATGAACATTTTAGCTAACTAATTGTTCCATAGAGGCAGCGCTGTCGAAAAAATGCTATGGTGTAACTATCGCTGATGCATAATTTTGAAAATTTTGGTCGTTGCAATCCCGTGGAGTGTCGATCCGGTACGTGAAATAGTTTCGATTTGTAAAGATAAACTAAAAATCAAAACCGGCCAAGTGCGAGTCGGACTCGCGCACGATGGGTTCCATACCACCATCGCAAAAAACGGCAATAAAATCGCGTTTTTTGTATGTGAGCCCCACTTAAATATTTATTCTGTTATTATTTGTTGTTATAGCGGCAAAAAAAGTACATCATCTGTGATAATTTCAACTGTCTAGCTATCACGTTTCATGAGATACAGACTGGTGACAAACAGACAGACGGACCGTGGAGTCTTAGTAAAAGGGTACCGTTTTTACCCTTTGGGTACGAAACCCTAAAAATCACAAAAAAATAAACCGACTTAAAGCAAAACACTAAAAAGTGCAAAATAACGTTCGTTTCGGATGTCGGTGTCTTTGGTACCTACCTCTTGTTTTATCATTTTGCAACACCGTTTGTTTTCTGCAAAACTGTTTCAAGTACCGGCATGGCCAGATCTAGAGGGGGGAGGCCAGCCGGGAAAATCCCAGAGTGGCATAAATAAGGGGCTGCCAAACTGCACTAAAAGCCCTTTTCATTTCATCAGAAAACCTAACTTATTCGTGGAGTCGTGCTAAAATTTTCAAGCTCGCTTCGCTGGCTAATGTTATTGGTTCTTGTTGTAAAGCCTGGAAGAGATCCCGGAATGCGATAGTGCGTTTTCAGTTTTAAAATCTTTTTTTCCTTGTGTGTACAAGGAAGTGTATATCATCAATAAAAGAAAAATATTTTTTGTACATCGAAAAAAATCAAAAAAAATAGTCAGGGTGTTAAAGGATAACCAACAGAACCCATTTCTAGCATTTTTGTCTGTTTGTCTGTTTGTCTGTTTATTTGTGCACGCATCACGTGAAATGTACGAAACCAATGTAGATAACTTTTATACATAAAAATTGTGCGTATCTTGAAGAATTATTTAGTTTTTGTTTCATCGCAATCGGTTCACTCTATCAAAAGTTAGATGAATTATTATCACAGCTCACGCAATTCAGTTACTCGGACAGTTGAACAAAAAAAAAAAAAAAATCGAGTATGTGGAGTAGGCAGGCAGGCTGGTAAGTATGGTAGGGTTGGCAGGCAGATGACGGGAGCGAAGCCGCGGGCACAGCTAGTAGATAAATAAAGCCTGCTTTAAATAAAACCTAACATTCATGTTGCAAAAACTCTTGTGTGAAAAGCTTTATCCGATCCGACGGTTAAAAACCGCATTTTTTTCAACAGATCCTGAAACATTTACATCCTTATATGGCTATGAAAAAATAAATAAATATTGTCTATGCCTGGAGCGACGAAATTACTTCTAGATCGATTCCCTGTGTACCAGATCGACCTTCTACGGGAATGTAACGACCATAGATATAATAATATTTTATATCTCGTGGCTAAATAATAACAGCCGCACGGGTCGATCATCAAGGTTAAGCAACGCTTGACGAGGTTGGTCAGTGGATGGGTGACCATTTCAACATACCGAGTTTCCTCCGTGCCTCGGAAAGTACGTTAAGCTGTTGATCCCGGCTGTCATTTGAAGATCTTTGACAGTCGTTACACGTAGTCAGAAGCTTGAGATCTGACACCAGTCTTGCCAAGGGGTACCGTTTTACCCAGTTACTGGGTTGTGGAGGTCAGATAGGCAGTCGCTCCAAGTAAAACACTGGTACTTAGCTGAATCCGGTAAGACTGGAAGCCGACCCCAATGTAGTTGGGAAAAAGGCTAGGCAGATGATGATGGTAACGACCAAAATTTGACGGTGTATATTAGATACCTACCTACTAAAAATCTATAGACTTGATTGTTCTTCCGAACGTCCGCCTACATGTGACCTACAGCGCCTTTCATAACTCGAGTGGAAGTCACCTTTATATGACACGAACCTACTTAGTAAGTTTTATGTAGGCCCGTGACCTTTCAGTGACGTGTTCGAAAATAATGGAATAATGATTATGATGGCAAACATATTATAATGACGATACCTAAGTTGTTTCATTTAGAGGAATTTTCTTTTTTGTTCAATTAATGAAATATCTTTTTTTAATTGATCCAAAACTGGAGGAGGAAATAGGCGAGAGCCAAACCTCGGATTATAACTATTGACGTGACAACGTCTAATAAATCGATGAACGCGCGCTGCACGCACGAAAAAGGATGACTCATTGTCCCGTTACGCTCATTGTAACGTTACGATCGGAGTGAGAGCGCTACCCGAGCGAGCGAAAGGCACGATCGACTTGAGCGTTCGGCTTGCGCCGTATCATGACGTCGTCACGTTAAACTGTCGTCCGTAAACTGACTTTACAGACAACCAATTTTTTACTAAGGAAATTCAGTTGGAGCTCTCTGCCCGCACTTCCTCTTAAGAATCCTAACTTGAACAAAATATTGCATAACATCATTATCTCCAAGAACCCCAACCTGTGCCAGCTAACTAAGGTAGCGCAGATGTATCTGCACCTGTTGCCAACGCTAGTAGAAAACGAATCAATGTATGGGAATGACATGAACGTTAAGTCACGTGGTCAGACCATACAAATAGAAGGCGTTAACGATTGTAGAAAGATGTTCGATACGAAACGTTTGTAACTTAGCTAGGGGGACAGGGATGTTATGGAAATGTAATTTCGGATCTGGATACGGATATAGCAATAACAATAAGTATACCGGCTTCGGAAACGGTTACAGATATGAAATAATTTTGGATTATCCATAGTTATAATTGTATTATCCGATAATTTCGGTTACGGATATTAGATTTTTAAGCTGTCTGTTTGTCGGCTGTCATCTCGGCCAGAAAAGGGCAATGGAGAGGGCTATGCTCGGCGTTTCCTTGCGTGATCGAATCAGAAATGTAGAGATCCGTAAGAGAACCAGGGTTACCGACATAGCCCGAAGAATGGCAGTGGGCAGGGCACATTGCTCGCAGAACGGATGGTCGATGGGGCAGAAAGGTTCTGGAGTGGCGACCGCGAACCGGAGGACATTGCGTTGGAAGGCCTCCCACCACGAGGACCGATGACCTGGTGAAGGTTGCGGGGATCCGCTGGTTGCGGGACGCACGGGACCGGTCAATATGGCGACGCTTGGAGGAGGCCACTAAAACTCTATCCGTAACCGTAACCGTACGGTTACGGATAGAGTTTTATTTCGGCTATCCAATAGTTTCGGTTACGGATACGGAGCTCCTTAACATCCCTGGTAGATATCTAAGGTAAGTAGGTTCAATTAATCTACCTAGCTAGACCTTTCAAGCCAGGCGCTGCTAGATTCCAGGGGGGTGACCATAAGCTCTTAGAGCGGTATCAATTTGATATCGAGTAAGTGACAGATGTATACACGTCAGATACATCTGTCCCTTACTCGATCTCAAATTGATACCGCTCTAAGAGCTCATGGTCACCACCCAGTACTTTACATGGAGCGATTACCTACTTGATCTCCTCATAGGGTTGTCATCCGTCCGGGTTTGCCCGGATTTGTCCTAGTTTAGAAGGCGTCCGGGAAGCGTCCGGGTAGGCTTTTATTTGGAGTCCGGATTTTAAAGTCTTCAAAGTCACCGAAGACGCGTTTAGATTAAAATTTTATTTTATTTAAATTAATGAAAAATGTATGACCGCTGATAGTTCCTTAAAACTTTAAGAATATTCTGTTTTGTTTCTTTTTAGACTAAATTTAGTTTAAAGTTGTATGAAAATAAACAAAAAGTTAATTAATTTATAACCATTACAAATACATTTTATTCTACTGAGTAACTTAGAAAAATACTCTGTTAAAATGCCCGTTGTAAGCTCCAAAAGCCAGGGTTTTCACGCTTCTTGTTCTGGTTGGTTGATTTTAGTGATGACAACCCTATCTCCACAACCCAGTTACTGGGTAACAATGAATCACAAGTCTGGTGTCTGATTTTATTAGCCTTCTGATAAACTAACTACTGTCAAAGATCTATGAATGAAAAATGAAAGAATGAAAGTCGGGACCAACTGCTTAGCGTGCTTTCCAAAGCACGAAGGGGAAGGGTCTCGATAGAAAGGGAACGTGAATGCAAATCATACGGTGGAGGACATATCTACCCTCCTAAATTATTTGCGCAATACCGAAAACATTTAAAGGAAATGTTTCTTACTCTTTCATTGAGTTGTTCCCTTTGCCCTGCCGAACTCATTTACGCAATTAGACTGCTGGGGAAGTGTGATGCGCCCGTGTGGTATTTATGAGTATTATTCAATTCAGTAATTTATTGTGTACTAGCTGTGCCCGCAAAAATAATCTACATTAGTTTCGAACTGTTTACGTGATGCGTAAAAAACTAAACAGACAAAAAAAATCAAAAATGCTGGAAATGGGTTTTGTTTGTGTCCTTTACTATCTACTACTATTATTATACTATATTACTACTAGGCTACATTTGTTTTATATATTTTCGATGTACAAAAACGACTTTCTATAGATTTATTAAACCTATGTATCTATTGATTGATTTAAAACAATAGGTACCTACCTAAATAAATGTTGCAGTTCCTGTCATAAAGAAATTAATTTGGTGATATTTGTGCAGCCCATAAGTACCTATAAGTTGGGTATAATTAAACTTTAGAACCAGTGATGGCGAACCCGTTTCGTGGCGGTGCGGTGACTGATTTGAGTTTTGACCAAGTTGTAATGGAATTCGCACATTGAGGCGTTCGCCTCGGCCTAATCAGACCGCACTCTTCATAAGTGCATTTATTTTTAGAAATGTCTGGCATCCTACCATCCACACTTCTGGAATAGTGTTGCCTTCCCTAACTTTAAATTTATAGGTACATTCCACTTTATCTTTTTTACTAGTAGGTAAAAAAGAGTACGGTTACGGACCTGGTAAAAGTGTGAAAATACATAATCATAATCATTGTTACAAAAAACTTAAAATTAAAAATCAAATGTATAGGCAGCCCAGAATTAATGAAGCGCCCTCTATCACAATTTAATGGTTTTTTTAGCAGCGTACTTGAAAGCGCCATCTATTTTTGTCGTATGAAACTGATCAACTAGTAGACTGAACAGCGACATCTATCGGAGCTAAACGAAACCTATGAGAGACGTCTTTGTCTTAAAAGTTTGTATTTTGTTCACTAGAGGGCACGTTAAGCATTACCGTATTCGCGAGTGCGTTCGTAAACTTATCTTAGACGAAAAATGACGAAAATACTTGCACCATAATTAATAAGTCATAAATCAGCCAGCTAAAATGGAAATCATAAATATATTTTGTTGAATTCACTAGCCTTAATAACTTACTTTTATAATATTTTACTTAAAGTGATGTTACTGCAGCTGCGTTGGCTTGGATGAATGCAGAATCAGAACGTAGTCGTTTTGACGTTTTGGAAATGGTGAACGTAAAAATCGCACAGTTTTATTAGTGCTATTAAATAGAAAATAGTTATGATATAAACAAATACATTACATTGTTATTAATTTACTTACTTACCGTCCAGACCATCCTTCAAGAGAAGCGCTCCTGTATGCAGGTTTGCATTTTTTCTGATGCACACTATTTAGTTTGTTTTTTATTTTAACACTCAACCTCTTTGGACTTCCCGGCAGATTCAAACCGGAACTTACGCTCATTTTGATATTTCGTTATCTTTCTTTTGATTGTTAAATTGTTTTTTACAGGAAAAACCATGGAAAACATAGAAACTATGGAGTCAGATGAAGAATTCGCTTTCGAAACGGATCACCTGGCTCTTCGTGGTAATAAAGACTACTGTGACCTGCTGAAGTTTATCGTCAAATTAGAAGCTCAGAAAATGAAGGTATTGAAAGACATAGAAGAATTATCAGAAGCTCAAAACAGAGCTCTAAATGACCCACTGACTTTTTTAAACGAAATGAAAGCAGGGAGCGCAAACTTCCCACCTCGGCAGACTATTAGTGAAATGCCAAACATTGACTGGACCAGTTACGGAATAGATACTACACTGGATGGTGACGACATTCGAGACACAAAGCCAAACAAAGATGATCTAGATTCAAGTACTAAAGTAAGAGGTCGAAAGTTCACAGATAGTAAACCTGAAACGTTTAATCAACTATGGTCTTGTGAAGAGCAGAAAAGATTAGAAGAATTACTCGAAATCTACCCAGAAGAGCCTATTGAAGCAAGACGGTATAAGAAAATAGCTCAAGCATTGGGTACAAGGACTCCTATACAAGTCATGAGCAGAATACAGAAGTATTTTGCTAAATTAGCCAAAGCAGGCTTGCCTATACCGGGTAGAATTCCAAAAGGAGTAGGAAGGGAAAAAAATAAGGGAATTTTTTATAAGAAATCCACATTTTTCCCTCAGCTGCATGTGCCTGTCACCATGGAGGATCCTTACGACTCCGGAGAGGCTCAGGACAGTGTATCCACACTTGAAATGAAGAACAGTAACAGATACATATTAGACTTACTAAAATCTGCAAAGGAACAAAGGTTATTAGATGAAACTGCACCAGTTTATCAGACTAAAACAATGTGTGTTGGATGCCAGAAAACTGGTTTCTTGGGTGCAAGGTGGACCGATAATACCGGCACTGACTACTGTACTGATTGTGTAGTGAAACTACTACCAGCTGAGAGATTGATACCAGTGCGGCAACCAGTGTAAACTAAAACAAAGCTTTTTTTTTATACCAGCTGAGCTGAGAAGGCCGGCCATAAAAATCAAATCCAATGTGATGATAACCCGTGTAAACTGCACTAAATATACTAATTTAATCGGATACCTGTTTATTTTCTTTTTATTTGACTTAACTTATTTCCTAGCTATTTATTGGTAATTTTAATTAATTTTAAAAGTAACACCACATCACCAAATTATGTATTTAAATCATGCTACTATCACTAAGATCACTATCACACAAGGCACACTATTGTCATCTAATTGATCTAAAAGGCTCATTTTATTCATTTACACAGCAAGCAAAGTTTGAGTGAGCTCTCGCAATGGGGCGGCCGCCGCGACTGATGAAGATGCACTGGCCCGGAACACTGAACACGGCTCACTCTATTGTACCCTCTATCCTAGATAGATACCTATAGATATTGGAAGGCTGGAGGGTAACAAGGGACATCGGCCACATGCTACCTCACCACCCGTTTCTTTCTAAATCTCGATTGCATGCACAATATCGTTAAGCGCTTTGCAAATCGATCTCGATCGTGGCTATTTCATTTCAAAAAGCGTGTGAGTGCAAAGCACACTACTGAATCAAACAAACTCACCCAGGTCCACTTTTGCTTTGATACACTGAAAATAATATACAATCAGTTAATTATTTCTGGAATATTTTGTAGATAGACTAGTTTTAACTTTATTTCCACTATGTTCTAAGTAAAAATGTCCCGCGTGGTGAGTAGCGCACTCCTATATCATACGATAGATGAGACAAAGATTGGACCTACATTATTTATAAGGCAAATGATAGATGTGGTTTTTCAGATATCCTCTTCTGAAAATATTACGTAGATATATTTACGGTAAATGGTTCCGACCCTCCCAATGGTTACCTACCTATCACTTTCAACGGTTTGAATATTTGGATGACGTTCGAAACATTAAAACACAATTTATCTTTCAATTTCAGGAGTAAAAATTTGATTCCTGAATCGAGCCGAGACATACTTAGATCTAATAATTACAATTGATTGCTCGCTTGCATAATTTTTTATGAATAGCAGCTATTTTTTGATTAGATTTAGGTACCTATGGGATTTATGTTTAGGTACCTAATAGGTATGGGATATGTACCTACCTACTTAGTTAGTTTCTGGAGTGCCTTTTTATACCCTTCAAGTTATCATTCAGAATTTTTAGGTAGGTAAAGTAGGCAGGTACAGTCTATTGTGATAAGTCGATTGAGTGCCCGTGTTTCTTGTTTCAATACCTGAAAAAAATATTAGTAGGTACCTACCTAGGTAGTGTACGAAGGGTTCAATATCTAAGTTATGTTATAGCTTCGAGAAACATGTTTTTGCGAATGAAAAAACTAAAAAGCACCCTTGTCGAATGCCGAACCATTTTTGTGAGATATCGTCCTATTTTATATGTAGAATATCGGTTTTTCGAGATATCGTTAGTCATAATTTGCGTCAGAATGAGATTTCAGGATGTTTTTAACGAAATTGGGGTTGGGACGTTACTTATCTATCCAAATTGCCCGCCAACGTTATGGAGACATCAGATAGGCACTTAGCTTTAACGTATTCTCTTATTATGTAGATTGAACCTGTTTCTAGAAATCTATTTTAATGTTTAGTAGGTAATTTGACTAGATTTAGTTATATTATAATGTTTTGCGCATATACCATTGTCGCAGGTGGTTGTTACGAATTAGCTAGCAAATTATCTACCCACACTTAATTTAACATATTGTTGCCTATTTACTGGCAAACAGTAGGCTAATTGCGTAAGTGAATTCTGCAAAGCAAACAAGTCGATTCCTTCCCAAAAACGACTTTACGCAATATGCAATACGTATGTAAATTCGTTTTGGGAAGGAATCGACAGGTGTATTGTTTCTCCTACTTACCTAAATACCTACCTAGGTACTAGGTAGTTGCCTATTCAGGTACTACCTACCTAAGTAGACCACTACTATCTTCACTTGACCAACTTCATAGGACTTAAGAAGCTATCTTTAGCACAACAGTCGAAAAGTGATTGGATAGGTACAATTATTAAGTGCCATTTTGAGAAATACGAAAGCTATAATGCTGAAATAGGATTTAACAACCAGATTTGTTTCCATTCCGCCGGTCGGTAATAGAGACATTTATTTATGCTGTGGCCCTGTGGCCTATCCACTATCCAGTAGGTATCCGTCTCTCAGATTACTATGATTGGGTGCGCTGAAGCGAATCGGAACAGACTCCATCTCGTTCTACTGTTAATTAACGCCATAGCCACAATTTGCTTCACAATACCTACGTATCTAAACAAATGTAGGTGCTTTAAATTGAAATAATTCATAAAGGCTTTCACCTGATTTGTAAATAGATTTCGATTGTAATTTTTACTTTGATGAAACCTGTAATTCTTATTGAAAATATTAGGTACCTATTTAGGAGTGTTTCGTTTAATGAGGAGAAACCTTTGCCCAGCCCTGAGTTAATACCTACAGGCTGACAGTAAAAAATAATCGAAGGGCTGGCTTTTAATATCATACCCATGTGAATCCCGTGGTCAAAATTTTCTATTTCAAGAAAATTGTATCTACCTACGGTAAAGAGATCATACCTACCTATTAATTCAGAAACCAAAAAGCGTTTTTCGTAGAATCCTAGACTGATCCTGGCTTTGTTGTTGTTTTTGTCAGAAAGCCGTTTCCACTCGGCGGGATCATGTGCAGCGCGATATTTGCAGCTCAGCTAGGAGGAGTAAAGAGGTTCTACATACATAAAATGTTTAGAAAATCTAAGATAGAAAATATATGCAAGCTTAATTTTTTTTACTGTTGTTAGGTTCCCGATTAAGTAGGTGGACCGATGAGCTATTGAAGGCTGCGGGAATTCGCTGGATTAGGCGACACTTGGGAGGCCTATGTCGACGTCTATCGACTAAAATGATGATGTGTCTTCCTGCAGCCGAATTGCGTAAGTATATTATCCAAAGCAAAAGAATCGATTCTTTCCCAAAACCGACTTTACGTAGTGCATATTGATACGAAAAGTCGTTTTTGGGAAGGAATCGATTCTTTTGCTTTGGATAATATACTTACGCAATTCGGCTGCTGGTGTTGAATTTCATAAGTGCCTTTGAGTTTGTGTTAAATTGTTTTCTTTCTTTAGATTTGTTTCGCGTCTGTGTAGTTTCGCAAGTAAAAATTTAACCACTTACACAGTTCAAAATCTATCGCGCTTTATAAAATTCTATCAGGTCAAAATTATAAAAGGTAGCCAATGCTCCGCTTTATCAATTTCATAAGTTTCAAATAGTTATGGCAAAATATCAGATGAGTTCCACTCAATAAACGTGAACATTGCGCTTTTAAGACACAATTTCAAGTTTGGAATAGTAGTACTTAGGTATTTATAACGAAAGGTACCTACCCTAACAATACTGCAGCCTAATTGCGTAACTGAATTCTCCAAAGCAAACAAGTCGATTCTTTCCCGAAAACGACTTTACGTATTGCATACTACACTCTGAAACGGAAAGGTTATGCTCACAGATAATTTTTACTCTACCGAGGTTATGCTCTTTTCTATTGCCAATATTTTGACGTAGAATTTATGGTAAATAATGAACGAAAGCGGAAGAATCGAGATAAAACTTCACTATTGGTATTGTGTTATGTTTGAGTTTGTTGAAACATAACGCAGTAGATGAACTTCAACTCAAAGGAGGATGTTTGTAATTTTTCCAAATTAGTTTCGCAATACCGAAAAAGTTTAATGAAATGATTCTGATTCTTTGAAGGAATCGACACGTTTGCTTTGGAGAATTCACTTACGCAATTAGGCTGCTGGATTATACTGTTCACTGGACACTGTTACAACTATCCCACTGAAGGACCAAGGCTTCTTACCATACAGAGAGAGCACGAGCGGTAATCACCACTGTTGCTCAAGGTACCAGCGTTGGTTTTGGTTTTACGCAGTCACTTAAGGCGCCGATGCCCTTGAGTAGCTGATTTTAAAATGAGAATCACGTCTAAATGGCTAGTTGTAATTCTTTGAAAAATATATATGTTATGTTAGACTATTTTCTTAATAATTTGATCCAAACAAATTTTGAGTTTTATTTGTATAACATAGTGTAATTAATTTGTAAAGTTATGTCTAAAACGGACAAAAACACGACAATCACACCAAAACCGCTGGGCGTATTTTAATGAAATCAACACCATCTCAAAGATAATTTAATTATCTACATTTTGATCTGAGGCTTTTTTTTAAGTCATAGAATAATAAGGAAAGTACAAAAAACTACTAAATTTAGGGTCGCGCGGGTGTGAAACGAGTGCGCGTTTTGTTCCCTCAAGGTCGTTGGCGTTAGTCGTCGTCATAAGAGGAAACGGGGGCAGAGAGCGCCGACTGAATTTCCTCAGTAAAAAGTCATAAATCTAGGTTTGGCTCTCGTCTCTTTCCTCCTCCAATATTGGACCAATTTAAAAGCTATTCCATAAAATGGTAAAGTAAGATATATACTATGTCCCTATGTTTTCCTTTTTTCATTTATATTTTCAAATTTGTACACTAAGCCTCTGTTGACAGCGGTATTTTGAGCATTTTGTGAGGGTTCTAGTGCTTCTAAAGATAATGTATCATCAAAAAAGAAAACATAGGTACATAGTATATATCTTTAATTTTCAGTTTACGCAATATCTTTTAAATTGGTCCAATATTGGAGGAGGAAATAGGCGAGAGCCAAACCTCGATTTATGACTTTTTATTATGGAAATTCAGTCGGCGCTCTCTGCCCCCGTTTCCTCTTAACAGTGTAAAGAAACCTAACGATTATCTAGCTACCTGCGTAAAACTTAAATCCTACCTAAGTAGACGTGTTTTCAGTAACCTTCACTACGTCTTAAGTAGTGCCTTCTCCACTCAAGAACCCTGTATCGTTACTAAAACAAATCTTATTTGGCGCCTTCCACAACTTATTATCGCTAACAGGGCTCCCGTTGTTCGGTAATGGATGACACTGTTTGTAAGTGGCTTTACTATTGCTTTATTAAATTCCAATAACACTGCCTCACTTATATTATAATACGTTTTCAATGAATCGATACCTGAGTTTACCTTAGACTTTGGCACACAAAAAGCGTGTCGAAAACGCGTCGATGCGATATCTTTCGGTCGTACCTATGTATCAAACAACAACAATTCATTTGTCTCGGTTTTTTGGGATATGATGACACAAAGAGAATAGCACATATAGAACTCCACCAGGATCTCCTCTAAAGAGGTTCCTAATTATACTATCAGTTCTTAATATCTTAAAAATAACAGTTTGGCGTTAATCAGAGTCTATAGACAAGTGCCAATCGATTTCAGCGATGGCGACGACATGTTGATAGCTCTTAGCCGAGCGATAGCCGTGACATGTCGATAGGTATTGACCGATAGATAGCCATGACATGCCGATAGCTCTAGGCCGATCGATAGCCTTAACATGTCGATAGCTATTGACCGATAGATAGCCATGACATGCCGATAGCTCTTGAACGATCGATAGCCGTGATATGTCGATAGGTATTGACCGATAGATAGCCATGACATGCCGATAGCTCTAGGCCGATCGATAGCCTTAACATGTCGATAGCTATTGACCGATAGATAGCCATGACATGCCGATAGCTCTTGAACGATCGATAGCCGTGATATGTCGATAGGTATTGACCGATAGATAGCCATGACATGCCGATAGCTCTAGGCCGATCGATAGCCTTAACATGTCGATAGCTATTGACCGATAGATAGCCATGACATGCCGATAGCTCTTGGCCGATCGATAGCCGTGATATGTCGATAGCTCTTGGCCGATCGATAGCCGTGACATGTCGATAATCAGTGGCCGATCGATAGCCGTGACATGTCGATAGTTCTTGGCAGATCGATAGCCGTGACATGTCGATAATCCTTGGCCGATCGATAGCCGTGACATGTCGATAATCCTTGGCCGATCGATAGCCGTGACATGTCGATAGTTCTTGGCAGATCGATAGCCGTGACTTGTCGGTAGCTCTTGGCCGATCGATAGCCGTGGCATGTCGATAGTTCTTGGCAGTTCGATAGCCGTGACTTGTCGGTAGCTCTTGGCCGATCGATAGCCGTGGCAAGTCGATAGTTCTTGGCAGATCGATAGCCGTGACTTGTCGGTAGCTCTTGGCCGATCGATAGCCGTGACATGTCGATAGCCGTGACATATCGATAGCCGTGACATGTCGATAGCTCTTGGCAGATTGATAGCCGTGACTTGTCGATAGCTCTTGGCCGATCGATAGCCGTGACTTGTCGGTAGCTCTTGGCCGATCGATAGCCGTGACTTGTCAATAGCTCTTGGCCGATCGATAGCCGTGACAAGTCGATAGCTCTTGGCCGATCGATAGCCGTGACAAGTCGATAGCTCTTGGCCGATCGATAGCCGTGACATGTCGATAGCTCTTGGCCGATCGATAGCCGTGACATGTCGATAGCTCTTGGCCGATCGATAGCCGTGACAAGTCGATAGCTCTTGGCCGATCGATAGCCGTGACAAGTCGATAGCTTTTGGCCGATCGATAGCCGTGACATGTCGATAGCTCTTGGCCGATCGATAGCCGTGACATGTCGATAGCTCTTGGCCGATCGATAGCCGTGATATGTCGATAGCTCTTGGCCGATCGATAGCCGTGACAAGTCGATAGCTCTTGGCCGATCGATAGCCGTGACAAGTCGATAGCTCTTGGCCGATCGATAGCTGTGACATGTCGATAGCTCTTGGCCGATCGATAGCCGTGACATGTCGATAGTTGTTGGCCGATCGATAGCCGTGACATGTCGATAGCTCTTGCTTTTAGTCCCATTCGCAGTTGTCACTTGTCTAGAGTTACAGTCCTATTTTTATCTTGTGAAGCGATGCGATGTTGTCAAGCGTCGCTTAGTTAAGTGGAGGTAAACCTTTATTTAGTAATCATTTTAACCTTTCTAAACAAGCTTTTAGACCGTGTGTGGGTGGATAAATAAAACCCTTAATTATAATTTTGTAAAAAATTCTAGAATCGTGTAGGACCCATTTAAAGTTAGCTCCGTCTCGTAACTTAAGTTATCCTTTTGTACAAACTACTTAAATAATTTTTGTGGCAAAGATTTTATAGACGCCTTTCTTTTGGGATGGATATTGCCATTAAACGAGGCAATGCTGCCTGCCAAACGTATGGGTAGTTTTGCCATTGACAACGATGCGGGCAAATTTGAATGCCCAAAGTGAATAAAAACACGTAGGTAATATTTGTGTCAGTCTGATAGTGAAAATACCGTAACCAAAACTGTTATTATCCAACTGTAATAAGCATGATTAAAATCAGATCAATCACTATAATAATGTTTTGCTGTATATAACGTTATGCCGCAGTCATCAATTTAATATTGTACTCGTATGTCATCATAACAATAACTTTTAAATTTTATTTTATTATTACGACGCTGCTGCGCGTCATAAAATAAAAAAATATTTTATGTTTCATGGTAATAATTTGAGATAAAACTACACAACGCTGGACGGTACATTGCCAACATTATTTATATTAAAGGACACTGGGAGAGTACGGCTTTAATTACAACTTTTAATTAGGCCACCACGGATTTAGCTGGGTTAAGCCCCTGTCAGCTGTCGCAAGAAAAAAAGGTAGTTGGGATTATCTCTATGCTACACTAAATGAAAATTAGATTTTGTTAGGACTGTTGTTTTTGTTAATTTATAGTCCTAAATTTAGTCTTTGGCTCATCTTTCCTAACAAAGATTAATGTTTAATCATTAATCTATACTAATATTACAAAGAGGAAAGATTTTTTTGTTTGTTTGTACCGAATAGGCTCCGAAACTACTGGACCGATTTAAAAAAATCTTTCACCAATAAAAAGCTACATTATTCCTGAGTGACATAAGCTGTTTTTTAATCCCGAAAACGGGTCCTACGGGGTGCCCCCGGGAGCGAAGCCGCGGGGAACAGCTAGTAATATTATAAAGAGGAAAGATTTTTTGTTTGTTTGTTTGTACCGAATAGGCTCCGAAACTACTGGACCGATTTGAAAAATTCTTTCACCAATAGAAAGCTACATTATTCCTTAGTGACATAGGTTATTTTTTAATCCCGAAAACGGGTCCTGTGGGGTGGCCCACGGGAGCGAAGCCGCGGGCAACAGCTAGTAATATTATATAGAGGTTTTTACCCGACTGCGCGACGCAAAGGGTAAGGGACATTTTGGACTTATATTTTTTATTAAGTTATTTTGAAATATTTTAATTACTTGTTATGTCTGAAATAAATAAATATAATAATAAAAAGGAAGCTAATGTGTTTATCAGTTTAAGTATATATCTATGTTTGTATATACCTATTTGTTCATATGTGGAGTTCTAGAGACCAAACGCGTAGGCCGATAAATGATGATTCTTACGTCAATCGCTTTGTGACACTGGCTACATAAAATGAGAACAAAAACAGCTGATTTTGGGCGCCATATTGTGGGGTTCCCAATTTCTTTTTCTTCCTACCCCATCGTGTAGAATATCAAAATGAAGTGTTCTATGAGGTGTTTACAAAAATGTATAACACTGAGGAGTAAAAAGTATAAATAATAATAAACTTTTGGTTAAAAAAAAAACATGATTATTATGATTTTGGTCAATCAGCTCGCGATTATGTATCCTTAAACTGCACAGCATGATGTTCCTCTTGTTTACGTATTTTCAGATCGCTTCTTAAGCATTCGGGTTTTTTAATTTTTTACTTTAACTTTTTTTTCATTGTAATGTTAATTCCTGAAAGCACTGATCCGATTCCAAAAATACTTGCATTTAACACTAGTCGACGGCACGAACTATTTTGTGCGCGGGGTCAAAATGCATTTAATATCAACCGACAATACGTGCGGAAGAGAGAGATGCTGTGATGAGCAGTAGGAAGCTAGTTCGCGTACGAATACACACTTTTGCAACGCTCATAACTTTCACATATTTACTTTTTTGTTTCCATACAGGGCTAGATAATGATGAGACAAATTGATATCACTTTTTATTTTGAACGTTTATTGTCAAACAGTGGAATAATCCCTAGACTACGTTTGTATGGAAGAATTTTCGACTAGTGTAACCTTAAAGAAAACTACACTATCGCTGAGTGTCATGGGGTTACTGTTTACCCGACTGCGGAGGGTAGTGTGTTTATGTAAATATATAATCTTTTATTTTCAACACACTTGCTCATAAAGTGGCTCTTATTTCACCGCAATTAGGCACATAATGATACCTGTTATCAAACTGTGACTTTTTCATTGCTATTATTCACAAGTGAGTTTTAGAGATTTTTTTAATTTATTGGTTGAGTTGCTTTGTTCTTAAAAAACTTTCAATACAAAAAAGATCGTGCTCAATAGTACAAATAAATTAATGTACCTATTGCTTGCTCATTTCATGCAACTTCGTATTTAAATAAATAATTTCAAATTGTACGTGCTTAATAAATAAAACTTTCACTCAAATATAAACTTTATTTGCTCTGTAATTAAGAAAAATTGAAATGCCCCGTTTTGTACGTGTCTAAAACACTATCCACGAAAAGCCAAAAAAAAGGAAGCCTCATTCTTTTAGTCTATGGCCAATCGCCATTATTAAATGCGAGCGCATAGGAATACTGATTAATTTTGCCCGCCATTGTGAAAAAATTTTCACAACTCGTTTTTACTGTTGAAAATGATTTTTTAGTATTATTTTCTTCACAAGTGTGTTGAAAAACGTCGTATGATACACGTGTGTATTGATGATTACCGTCCTCGGCTATCTTAAGACCCTCACCTACGGCTCAGGTCTCAATGGCGCCTCAGCGGTAATCACCAACATTGCACACTTGTACCATAATGTACTATTATTCATGAATAAGAGACAACCAAGCAGAATAACTTAATAATAAACACAAGATAGACAAAAATCGTTTAAAGTTATTTTGTCAATACAATTTAGGCAGGTCAACAGTTGGAGAATGTGTAAAGGTAGATTGTAAAAATGGTTTGGTTGTCTTTGGAGTGATTCGTCCTATCTTTGTCCTAGTATAAAACTCTATCCGTGTCTGTATCTGTATCTATGTATGTTTGTTACCCTGATAAATTTAGCGGGCCCAGTGGGTTGGGCCACGGGACTGAAGCCGCGGGCATAAACGCTAGTTTTACTTACATATATATACTCAAGCCTTTATTCCCAGGAGGATAGGCAGAAACTACAGAATGCCACCTGCTACGATCCTTACATACTTAGAAAGAAAAAAAGAAAATTGATTTTTGCCAGTTCTTTTGTTCACTCACGTTCATACATCTAGTCATAAACGCACGCCGAGTTAGAGTAGTTTATGAGTTATACGCACCTGGCCTTTCTGAAGAAACTAACCAATAAAATATAAACAAATATTTTACTTCAACTAAACCGTACATTCTTTTGAATTGTCAAACAAAAGATGAATCTAGTTGGTATCAATAAGGTCTACGTATGTCTTTCTAGGGCGTACCCTACCGGCGTTTCTATATTATATTTAAATTAGTTACGATGAGTAGACGAGCGAGACAAGTTAGGCATCTCGTGTTCCTAGCTACAAGAAGGGTGCCTATTTCTATTGCCTTCACAGTTCTGAATTCGCAGAATATTAACTTAGTTATTACCTACGGTATCTAACAAAAATGGAGGCGAATAAAAAGAGTAACATTTATATCCAGTAACGAAAAGAAAACTAATTTCGTTGGGACAAAACCTAGCTTTTACCTAGGCGCCAACAGAAAAGTTTTTGAAACGAAATTACAACTAATATTATAAAAAGGTAAGAATTGTAGGTAAGTACGTTAGTTTGAAGCAGGTGACCTATCAGGAAATAAGTACAGAACCTATTACCAAAGTTCTTTCTTAGCAACGCTTTCTAAGTTACACTATCTATAGGTGCACACGAGTAACCAGGGACGTAGCTATCGGAGGTCTAGACGGTGCCGGGACCCCCAAGCTCAAGGAGCCCTCGGACCCTGACCAGCAATCCTCAAATTTATCCAGCATAAGATTTGGCCATCTTTAGAATCTAAATAAAATAGGGCAACAATACTTTAATAGCTACTAACTTCAAAGAACACAGGAATTCCCAGCAAGTTTCAAACTTCTGTTCGAAAATTTTCGTAAATGATTCCATTAGCACTTGCATGATTTGTATAATTTTATTTGGAAATGGCATCGATCGTTTGGATCTGCTGACAAAATTCACTGGCGAATCGGACAGCACTTTAAATATTTACTATACGATATCTGCAATTAAACTTCGTTTTTGGATTAATCCAAGCATTATCAGAAATATTTCTCAAGAGATAGGGTTCTAAATTGAAAGGTCTCATATAGTAAAGATGAGCGTAGTTTAGCAGAAAGTATATAAATTATAAATTTTATTTTTATTATCACTCTTTTTTTATTTATCAATCCTAAACAGTTCAGCTCGGGCCCCAGTTATTTTACACCAGGGCCTTTGGTGACCTAGCTACGCCTCTGCGAGTAACAGCTGACAGAGAGGGATTGCGTCGCATCGTTTTAGGCGAATCATGTCAGCCCGAAGTGCGACATGATGACCACGACCGCTCTGCCAGGAGTGTATTGACGAAGAAAATCGCAAAGTGGTATCATCATCAGCCTATAACAGTTCGCAGCTGGACAGGGCCTCCCCAATTGCACACCATTCGGTTAGATTTTGGGCAACTGTCATCCAGCTGCAACCAGCCACCCTGCGAAGATCGTCGCTCTACCTACCCTGAGGGCGTCCTACCTTACGTTTACCAGTTCACGGTCTCCACTAAATAACACGTTTACCTCAACGGTCATCGGTTCTACGACTTTTATGGCCGGCCCATTGCCACTTCAGCTTGCTTGTTCTATGAGGTATGTCGATAACTTTGTGCTAAGCCCAACTCATATACTGTAAGAAAATGCGCAGTTTCTGTGCAGAGAGAAAGGTTATAGGAGTAATGTCGCAGGAAAAAAGCTACTTACAAATAAAAGCCTACGAAAACCTAAGTAACTAGTAAATTTGTTAAGAGACATCTATAAAACTGTAAGGTCCACTGCGGACCTTTCAAATGAATTTACGTAAATAGTGGGTACCTACTACAGGATCTAGGTAAATCTGGCCAATTTGCGGATGGATTGAAGCAATGTATCAGAGGCTTGAATAAATTTTCTAGTAATACCTCGCTGTTTATTCTGGGTTATCTGGATTCTGCGAGTATTCGGACACATGGACCTTATCGTTTTAGATAGAAGGTCGAATATTTTGCAATCCCTATATTGTTTTATGAGTTAGTAATGAGATATTATTTTGGTGAGCTTAACAATAATAAATTCGATATCAACTAAATGATATATATCGGACATATTTAGATATTTAATTTACATATTGTGTCTATCCTGATGGTATAAAATACCTAAGCATACAAAAAGGGGTTCTTATAATTAGTATCTGTCGGAGGTTTGTTCAGTCATTGCACATAGGGGTATTTGATACAAAAAGTTGGCCAAATTATATTTTTCTCTATTTATATTTAGAATGTAATTAACATTATATTTAAGTAGATTTTAGATTATACATACTAATTTAGAAATAATGATTAGTTAAAATAGTACTTACACCAAAAATAAACAATTACTTAATCATTTTCCGAATATGATGATTCTCTTTGCTCTTCTTCTATGGAATATTCCCCTTTCTCTATTTTCTTAAGAAAAAAAGCTCTGGAATTGCTATAAAAAGATTCTTCTTAGTTTAGATCACTCATGATGGCAGAGGATCAGAGGTTAACAACAAACTGTTTAAAATATTCATGTTGCTTGATGATGATAAAATTGCCAATATTGTTTATGTGGCTAAAATTGTTTACTACGGGCTTCACCTACCTCTTCGGAGAGTAATTGACTTATGGATAAAATAGCGTGCTCGATATAGCGTGTTCATGCAGTTAAATTTTATGAATTGTGGGTGTCATATTGTGCCATCCCTATAGACTTTCATATAAATCTGCTGTCTCTTTGAAAATATAACCTGTTTCGTTACATCAACTTTATACCTACTTGAAATCACTTATAAAATGATTTTAAATGTCTTTATGAGATCGAAGTCAACCCCAGTTATTCTAGAAGTATTTTCGGAGCCGGATCAGCAGATTGCCAAGGAAGTACGTTACTGGTAGGCAATCAAATGAATTTGATGGCCTACCAGTAGGTTTTTGATTTTGCCAGAATGAAACATTTAGTGTACCGTCTAACCATTTTTTATGGTGTTTTCAAAATCTGTCTGATTTGTAAGATGCATCATTCTATTTCAGTTTGAGCACTGATTTAAAACGGCCTTAATGTTCGTTATATTGATATATTTTGTCTGGACAGTTGCTGATTTTCAGTAAGCAATTTGCCATGTAAAAGAAATTTTTGATCTATAAAGGGCTCCTTATGGCCTTTAATATACTCGTAAAGTTGTCTCCTAGTACTTGCCTTCATATTTATATCCATTAGTTTAAGAAATTCTTGTTGCTCGCCGAAATCCGTATTCGCCAAACGTCAGCAAAGGTCAAGAAAAAAATCTCAAAAAAAGGCGTAAGTTGGCGGAAAGTTCTTCTTTAAAAAAACTTTTTTGCAAAAAAATACTACCGACTTCCAAATAAAAAACTACAAAGTGAAAAATAACTTTATTTCTGGAAGTCGGTGTCTTTTGTAGTTACCAATTCATTGCGATATTGACACCGACTTCCAAAAATAAAGTTATTTTTCACTTTGTAGTTTTTTATTTGGAAGTCGGTAGTATTTTTTTGCAAAAAAGTTTTTTTATTTTACCCTTTTTAGTTGTACCTATAGGCAAGTTGTGTAGTAAGTACCTGTAACGGCAGAATAGATTACCCAAATATCATGTAACTTGAACAAAACCGATCAAATGAGAGATCTGCTTACCCCTTAAGAGCGTACTGGCGTGATGTTATGTTATGAAATGGTCTAAACAATAAACAGACATGCGATTTCAGCAGTCCCGAGAGTTTTGCCGCTATTTATTGAAGAGTTCTGTTGTATATCTTCGAAGTTCTTCATCAGATCTTCACCAAATTAAAATGGGACCAATTTCGGAACAAACTCTTTCAAACAAAAAAAGATTTTTTTAAATCGGTCCACAATTGACGGAGATATCGGTGAACATACACAAAAAAAAAAAAAAAAAAAAAAAACATACAAGAAGTCGAACATAGAACCTCCTCCTTTTTCGAAAGTCGGTTAAAAAAACAATACAATGGAATCTAAAAAAACAAAAATTGAGTTTTAGCCATTATATTTCATACCTGTATCATCAGTACGAAAAGAAAACCTATATTTAAAAAAACTTTTTACAAAAAAATACCACCGACTTCAAAATAAGAAAACTACAAAGTGAAAAATAACTTTATTTTTGGAAGTCGGTGTCCATAACGCAAAAAAAATGGTACAGACCTTCGAAAGACACCGACTGTCTGACTGGAAGTCGGTGGTATTTTTTTGTACAAAGTTTTTTTATTTTTCACTTTTTAGTTGTACCTACCTAATAGGCAAGTTGTTTAGTAAGTTTCCTATAACGCCAGAATAGATTACCCGGATATCATGAAACTTGAACAAAACCGATCAAATGAGTAAGTAAGTAAGTAAGTAAGTAATTCTTTATTTTGCAAATATGGATGTACATGGTGATAAACAGATAAAAAGTAGGTTCGGCCATATTTTACCAAGAGGCATGCAAAAGTTATAGTTTGACGCTAAAAATATAAATAAAGGCAATTAACTGACACACCGAATAGTTTTAAATTACAACTTACTATATCTAGGTCACCGCAACACAATTTATATGGATACAATTATACATTTAATTTAAGTTATTCATTCACAAACAATTAACATTGTGTAGAATATTGGATACATTATTACAGGAATAGCTGGAACATAATTACAGTAAAATTATCGCTTGAAGATTAATTAAATTATTGTGGCAAATTGTATTTTTTTTTTCAATTATTATGTCAAATCAATCAATAGGTCACGAACAATTAGAATGTCAAAATAATCAATTATTAAGTCAAATTTATTAATATGTAACAAACATTAATGTCAAATAAATCCAATGAGAGATCTGCTTACCCCTTTAGACCGTACTGGCGTGATTTTATGTTATGAAATGGTATAAACAATAAACAGACATGCGATTGCAGCAGTCCCGAGAGATTTGCCGTTATTTATTGAAGAGTTCTGTTGTATATCTTCGAAGTTCTTCATCAGATCTCCACCAAATCAAAAAGGGACCAATTTCGGAACATATTCTTTCAACCAAAAAAAGAATTTTCAAAATCGGTCCACAATTGACGGAGATATCGGTGAACATACATAAAAAAACATACAAGAAGTCGAACATAGAACCTCCTCCTTTTTCGAAAAGTCGGTTAAAAATATAATGGTCATTATGTTAGTTTCGTATATACATTCAACTACAGGGACAATTCATTTTATAGTAAAACAGTACCTACACCACTCATTCAGATACGATCTAATCATTACGAAAGGTTTCATTCATTCCAATCCCTCCTGATGGATTGTACGGAACTCAATCAACAAGATCGATGGTCACGATCATTCAATTTTGACACCTATTCTCTAGATGCAAAGATCCAATCGCAAATTTTATATAGTGCTATGTATTCGTATTCAGGGAAAAGTTTTTTGTACTGCTTCGTAACAATGAAAAACAAGTTTGCGAAAACGGCTCCTCTAAGCGAGATTGTTTTGTAATTGGTGTTAACTGAGTTGCCCTTATTTCTAGTTGCTTGACTATAATAAAACAAAATTTATGTTGAGATTCATTCTGTTTAATTAAATATTGGAATTTATGAGTTGGTAGTTGGCCTTGACCACGATGATTACAGCAACTTTTATACATGATTATAATATTGTCTACGTCGGTTATAATTAATATTGTAGAAACATTACTAAAGTACCTACTTCACTAGACATTTGTGGTAATTTCTGCAAAAAACATCGTTGCAAATTAATATTATATGATTTACTAGCTGTGCCCGCGGCTTCGCTCCCGTCATCTGACTGCCAACCCTACCCTACTTACCTACCTGCCTACCCTATATACCTAGCTACCAATTTTTTTCTAAGGTCATCATTCTTTCGCGGAGAATCTTAACACCAGAAAATTACTTCAAATGCACAACGCCATCTATCGAATATCGAGTTCAACTGTCCGAGTATCTGGATTGCGTGTGTTGTGATAATTTTACTTCTTCAACACTTTAAATTAATCTAACTTTTGATAGTGTGAACCGATTGCGATGAAACATAAACTAAGTAATTCTTCAAGTTACGCACAATTTTTATGTATAAAAGTTATCTACATTGGTTTCGTACATTTCACGTTATGCGTGCACAAATAAACAGACAAACAGACAAAAATTCCAAAAATGCTGGAAATGGGTTCTGTTGGTTATCCTTTAACAACCTGGCAATTTGTTTTGGTAATTTTTTCGATGTACAAAAATTACTCTTCTACAGATTTATTATATGTACTGATTATTTAACTAGCTTCTGCCAGCAGCTTTGCCCGCGTGAAAATCGAAAATTATCCAGAGGGTACATATTACCGGGATAAAAATATCCTGTGTGCTATTCCTGACTATAATTTACCTCTGTGCCAAATTTCATCCAGGTCCGTTCAGTCGTTTGAGCATGAAGCAGTAACAAACATACACACCCGCAAACTTTCGCCTTTTAGAGTGATAAATCCATTAGGTTATGGGCCAGATTATGCCTATTAATAACATGTGTGATGCAGTATAATTTTCAATAAATAAAGTTATGTTGAATCCAGAATTCTAGACCGAGAACTACGGCTCTATGCAATGTGCTACGCGCCTGCACTACTTAGTACGCTACGCTGATTCGTAGCAGCGTAGCGTACTAACTAGTGCAGACGCGTACTTATGTAGCACTTTGCTACGCCCGCCCCAGAATCATCTCATCAAAATCATGTTTCCTTGTGTAAACATCTGTGGGTTTTCAATTAAACGCTAAAATAAATTATCAAGGTTTCTCTACAAGAAGGTTAATAAAGTTGTTAATGGCACCATGTAATTAACACTCCGATGGATGCCACCAATTATCTGAAATTATTAATTTCTTTTACGACACTAGCAGAAAGTTAGAACAGTACACGAATAGAAGCCATTCAGCTCTAAAATGATGAATGGTTCGGTAACACGTCGGGAACTTAAGTCTATGAATTATTACTACTAAGTATTTAAATAATTTGTTAAAAGGCATAGGAATTAATTTAATTGGTGCTCATAAGCTCATGTATTGAGCTGAATACAGCAAATAGTGTTTTGTTCTCAGCTGTTAATTATGCGTATATGAGTAATTCATTATCTTTATAATGATCCAAGTCACGGAACCTGAATGTCGCTCTAAATTATGTATGGTATCCACCTAATAATAACCGTGTGTTCTGAAATGACTGAACTGAGTTATTTAGTTTGAATTAATATGAAAAATAAAACAAAATTTTCATTAATTTGAATTATGTTTGTATTACCTAACATCGAGTTCTTGTTTTAATAAATTACTTGTGTAACAATTTAACATACACCTTTCAGAATTGGCAATTAAAAAAAACCGGCCATGTGCGAGTCGGACTCGCGCACGAAGGGTTCCGTACCGTTACCGCAAAACGGCAAAATAAACACGTTTGTTGTATGGGAGCCCCACTTAAATATTTATTTTATTCTGTTTATAGTATTTGTTGATAAAGCGGCAACAGAAATACATCATCTGTGAAATTTTCAACTGTCTAGCTATCACGGTTCATGAGATACGGCCTAGTGACAGACGGACAGACAGACAGACAGACAGACGGATCGCGGAGTCTTAGTAATAGGGTCCCGTTTTTACCCTTTGGGTATGAAACCCTAAAAAAACAACATTTTCTTTGAAGTAATGTTATTAAATAAATATCTCCATTAATTTATATCATGCAAATCTAGTACAATCGGTTAACAGCAAAAGGCGAAAATAAAATTGAATATTTTGTTCTTTCTTCTGTAATTGAAATAATTGAGTATAAGAATGCTGTGAAAAAGTTCAGAGAGCAGTACATAGTTGTGTACCAGCTTAGTTATAAGCAATGTCCCTTACGTCCCAAGTGCAACATTAAATTCATAGTAGCTACATAAGCTCGGCCACGATCGATTTGCACTAAAATTTATGTAGGTATCCATGTATCCTTTAACACTTTACAGTGCTTATCGTTAGCATCAAATTCAAAAATAGAATGGTCAGCGAGTTGTCATGCTATCTGTACACGGAAAACGTGTAGGTGTTTTAGACACGAGGCACACATTAGTAGCCGGCCAGGGGTGTCAGGTGTCTGGCCGCATCACCAATTAGTCCTGGCTGTTTGCACGTAACCCTGCCAGGTGCCAGCTCCGCCTTTAACTCATTAGAGGAGTAAAAATAAAAAGGTCTACGAGTTACCGCATGTCTTGTTACTTTGTTGGAGTGTAATGTTTCTATATACAGAGGATGGCACGTCGTGTATGCAGCAAATTACATATAGATACAGATACAGTTCCTTTAGAGCGAAAATTTACCCAAAAGTAATGTGACAAATTGTCAACCACCGTTAGCTAATGTGATTGGTTTATTAGGGTTCCGTACCCAAAGGGTAAAAACGGGACCCTATTACTAAGACTCCGCGATCCGTCTGTCTGTCTGTCCGTCTGTCACCAGGCTGTATCTCATGAACCGCGCTAGCTAGACAGTTGAAATTTTCACAGATGATGTATTTCTGTTGCCACTATAACATCAAATACTAAAAACAGAATAAAGCAAATATTTAAGAGGGGCTCCCACACAATAAACGTGATTTTTTTGCCGCTTTTTGCGATAATGGTACGGAACCCTTCGTGCGCGAGTCCGATTCGCTTTTGGCCGGTTTTTTATTTATTAATTTAGACTTCATGCACAAAAGATACAAAGGCGGACTTAATGACTTAGGCATTCTCTACCAGTCAACCAAAGGGTGGTGAAAAGACAACATGGCAGGTGCATTGGTTGTATGAATTTTGCCAATCCCTTCACTTGCTTATAATTTGTGAGATGCAAAAGTTAGACATAGGTTTTCTTTTCAAAGCTATCTGATATATTGGGTACATTTTTATGCCATTTTTAAAGCGTAGATTACCATACTGTGAATGACAGCGAGAGGCGACCTAAATAATTAATGGGACAAGCATAGAGAGAGAGTTTTGCAAAGAATGCATTTTTTTCATTTGTTTTTTTTATTTGTTGACAGCTTAACTAAATGATAGCTTGATATATGCGACATATGTCAAACTGACGTATAAGTTATTGTTAGCCTGTCAAGCGCTATTGTTACTGACAGCTGTCTCAGAGATTATGCTATCTTTTATGAAGTCTAGTTACGCATATCAACCAAACATAGTTCATATTTATCAGTAATTGGGCAAATAAAGTTGTCCCTGATACCGATAACAAGATTCTATATAAACTGACGTCACAACATAACTCTATCCCTCCGACGACATATTCGCAGAATGGTATAATGATCTCATGTTCATGTACCTCAAGTATATTCCATTCAAGTCAAGTCATGTCTTCCATTTAAATTCCACAAATTGACAGATAATGCTAGTTATTTATTGACTTTAATCAAGGATTTTTTCGTTGTGATGGCAACTGTGGATATCGTCCAACCGAACTTGGCATAGAATCTAAGACGCCAGCCTGGTTATTGTGATAATGTTATTGCTTTAATTTCAATTTAAACATTATCTTCATATTTCAGGACTTAGCTTCACAATTTGAAGCTTTAGATTTGATTTGTTGAGTTTCTTAATGGTATACAAATAGTGGACATTATAAAAAATCTTAGGAATCGTCAATCAATCGGGTCATGATAGCAAATAAATAAGGTTGTGCACGTGTCTCGGGTAATTTCGTGAGATAGTAGTCGAGCGCGAGGCGAACAATAAAAAAGAAGAAAATTTGGTTGCCTACTTTGTTACTTGGGCTTTTAGCTTGTTGGTTATGTTCATCGAATGAGATTTTTTTGACGAGTCTCTTTTAAGTATGTGTTTTTTTTCTGCCAAGTTGAGGTCCTGTTGGGTTCGATACCTGGGTCGGGCAATATTGGATTTTTCCATATGGAGTTTCTGTCTAAATGTGTGCCCGATTAATGGCAATAGGCCCCCTAATAAATATCTACATTGGACTTTAAACCATAGCTAGGGCAATGTGGGTGTACTAAAAGGTCCACTTCTGCCTACCCCTTCGGGGGACACAGGCGTTATGTTTTATGTTATCTGTATTTTAATCTTAGCAACTTTATTAATAAATAAGATCTTTTAGATGAATGCTCCAAATGAAAGCAAACTTTGAGTGTGTTTAGTTCCGTGAAAATGATCTCGATGGCGCCACATGTCCGGTTGATAGTCTTGCCCCCGTGGGGTGCTTATTAAGACATTTTCGAAATGACTCTACTTCTACCAATATCTTTTAATAAAATATTATAACAATTGACATCAAGCACCCCACGTTTTTTTACAATAAAATACTTATGTTTTTTTGTTAATCACACAATTCTAAAATTAAATTTATTGAAAATTATTTTCTTCTTTTTAGTTTGGGTTCCTGTGAAAGCGAGTTTTTTAGCTTCTTTAAACTATTATTTATTATTATGATTTCATTTAACTATGTAGGTAATACAGGTAGGTACCTAAGAACAAAAGTTTTCTCAAACATCTCTGGTTTTCAGACTTGAAGGTTTAATATAACATGGGTATGTAAACGAAAAGACTTTTACGATATAAGACGCAGATGCCAGGGTCGTAAACATAGCAATACGTTACAAAAGTATATATACTTAAATAGGTATATTACTAAAACTTGGCTGATGTAACTTGGCACACGGTAAGCAGGAAACAAATTTCAAAACTTCTGAATTTGCTTACGTCAATGCCAAAGAGAATAGAGCTTCTAGACAAAATTAAATTTTTAGGGCGAAAACGATTGTCAATAAGAGAAAATGTATACAGGACAAGCTTTTCCCGCGACTTTGTCTGCGTAGCATTAGTACTTCGAACAGCCTATTTTTTATATCGCGCAATATTAATGCAGGTGTGTAGCACGCCTTACTTGCGACAATATTAGTTCACCATACAAAATTCCACCCAACTTTCTACCCCATTAAGGATGATTTCCGTGATAAAAACTATCCTATGTCCATTCCCGCTCCCCTAGCCAAGTATAACGCTTCGTATCGAACATCTTTCTACAATCGTTAACGCCTTCTGTTTGTATGGTCTGACCACGTGACTTAAGACGACGACCATCGCCAACGACCTTGAGGGAACAAAACGCGCACTCTTTTCACACCCGCGCGACCCAAAATTTAATAGTTTGTCTTTGTCTTTGTCTTTGTATTCTATGACTTTAAAAAAAAAACTTCATATTAAAATGTAGATAATTAAATTGTCTTTGAGATGGTGCCGATTTCATTAAAATACGCGCAGCGGTTTTGGTGTGATTGTCGTGTTTTTGTCTGTTTTAGACATAACTTTAGAAATTAATTACACGAATAAATGTTATACGAATAAAACTCAAAATTTTCTTAGATCAAATTATTGAGAAAATAGTCTAATGTAACGTATATTTTTTCCAAATAGTTACAACTAGCCGTTTAGACTTGATTCTCATTTTAAAACCAGCTACTCAAGGGAATCTGCGCCTTAACATTAAGTGGTGTCATTCCCATACATTGATTCGTTTTCTACTAGCGTTATCGATTGTAGATTGTCATCTTGGCTACAGGCGTAGGATTTCAGTCTATCTCCATTCATCTAAATCGATTGATTTAGTGGATTAAGCGCGAAAAGATAACAGACAGACAGAGTTACTTTCGCGTTTATATTATTATTATTATGGAATTATGGATTGACCCGTGCTATTCAAATATAACATGGTCTTTTTATACATTTTGGTAATTTGACATTCGCTATCACGACTGGCACTTTGCCTAATAGAGCGCCTTTGCAACCAGTATCATTTTGAACTGTCCAAATAATATTAGACGAAACCACAGATAATATAATACTAGCATACAGATGCCTCAACCCAAAGAAACCGTGCCGACGTAACTAGCGTTTTTCATCTGATTAATTTTGTTATTTTTGTAAGTACATCAATCGCGTTCGATCACGTTTCACGGCAATAGATTGTGTTAGCAAAGACTTGCAAGTAAAAGAGTTTACTAGGTTCGTGAATATTTTTTCTTTAAATACAGTAAAGGTTCGTTTTATAGTATTTTTTTGCAAGTTTTTACAGTTTTTTTGCACCAAAATGTGTTACAATGCAAATTTTAACAATCGAGTGGAATGCCTCAGAAATTTAAAAATGCACCGTTTTGTTTCAAATAATCTTTGAAATGTGAATTAAGGTTACACTAGTCAACGGTACGAACTATTTTGTGCGCGGGGTTAAGATGCATTTTATATCAACCGACAACGCGTGCGGAAGAGATTGATCCTGTGATGAGCAGTAGGAAGCTAGTTCGCGTACGAATACACACTTTTGCAAATTTGTAGCGAAATGGATAATGAGTTAGGACGAAACCGAGCGCGCGAAATTTTATAAACAGACCTTTGGGAGTCTGGATATCATGAAAAAACGACTAAACGTATCTGTTCAAAATAAAATTATTTGCATTGTTGAACTACTAATCTATCCCTGTATGGAGGCCGTTTTGCAATTTTCCGTCTTTTTATGGTATTTATTCGCGCCCAAAATTGAGTTAAAATTTGTGTCGAAATGTTAAACTTTCGATGCTCATAACTTTCAAGTTTTTACTTTTTTCACTTTTTTGTTTCCATACAGGGCTAGATAATGATGAGACAAATTGATATCACTTTTTATTTTGAACGTACATTGTCAAACGGTGGAATAATCCCCAAACTACGTTTGTATGGAAGAATTTTCGACTAGTGTAACCTTAAGAGCCCAATATTTCATAATTTTGTACTTAGGAGAGTTGAACATACAATTTTTATGTTTAATTCCAGAAAATGTTAATTTTACACACAATTCTATTGAATTGTGTGTACATGTCGCGCCATCTAGTGAGATTTATTTGAACCAAATTTTCTTTCTTAGCAATGAGACCCCGTGACGAAACCTAATCACTTGCCGATAGCAAAAAAAACGTAGATTGATATTTTCAGTGACCGGAAAGAAATTAATTAGTAGGGACACAAAAGAACAGGGACTGAGATATATAGACAAAAGGAAAATCAATTACAGTCAGACAAAATACAATGACGGTATAGAAAATTATTATCTTTTGATAGGACAATGAAAGGAGAATGTTACGAGAAATAACAACTGGTTACAACAATAATATTTTATTCGAATGTTCGTTCGGTTTTAGGTACTCGGCTGTACCTAATAGGTACAAGTACTTTTTAAACGATATTTTTCCATATAAAAATTATACAAAAAATATCGTTTTGAAGTTCTTGGACCTTTCTAACTAAAGCATTTTAGGTAGTTTGGTAAAAATACAATTGGCCCCGTAACTGAGTCTTAAACATAACTGATGAGTAAATTTCACAAAACTGATTACATTTTCTGTAGCCACAGCTAGTATTATTCTAAAGATAACTTCGAAACTCGAACGGATGTTTTGAATGTACTCGTACACCAATTTGCCTTATCCTTTGGGGGTACTGGCGCCATATTATGTTTTATAAGGTGTGACAAGGAGACTGCATGCGTTCTATTGTTTGTAACTTTGTATTTTACTAACATTGAATCTGTGGGTCAGCTTTTATTTTTTTTTGCCGATAAGCCCACGGCGTAGCAGTCAACAAGTAGGTTGCGGTGCCGCTTGGCAACAGAGGCGACATCGCAACTGAGGCTGGCCGCGATGTCGCATGGGAGGCATCGTTATTTTTATTCCGTTTTTGTATCTTTTTTTTTTAGTCTATGGTGTTTTTTTTTTTTTCATTGTATAAATTAGTTTTTATTTGTATATATTTAATTTTGCCTAATTCTTTTATGTTTCGTTTGTGTGTATTTTTTTTCTCTTTTCTCGCATTGTATAACGCCTTAGGTATGACCTGGAAAGTTATACATGTATACTTAAATAAATAAATAAATAAAAATCGCAGCTGATGGTAAGAGGCTCCAGGGTGATGGGAGATTTAGCGGCCTGGACGGGTCGCACCGTCAGATGCGGTGGGGCCGAAGGGGAGGAGGAGTGTTGGCATAGGATTGCCGTATTCCCTATCCTTTGCGGCTGAAAAATGGTAGGTGGCAGGGCCAGTGACTTGACCTGTCACGGGGGGCCAAGGGTCCCTTACACGAGGTCGTCTGGCGCCCATGTGCTGGTTTGGTCCCTGGGTACACGTCATAAAATGTGTTCTGATGCGCCGGTGATGGGGGGTACTACCCAGAGGAGGGTCCAGTGACGGACAGCCGTGGCGGGTTCGCGGTGAGTGCTAACGCGTGCCCGTGTTCCCGCCATAAGCGGCACAGGAGGACACCGTGGAGTTTTAGTGGGTTGGATTCCTACATAACTGCACTATCTGTCTGTAGTAATGCAGGATGCTTTTGAGCATTTCAACAGGCACAAAAAAAAGGGTCTTCTTTTACAACTGTCTAAGCTGCGATTGCATAATGACTACAGAAATAAATCCCCTCAAAATTGTTAATGTACGTAAGTTGGTCGACGCCAGCTTGGATCACTAATAATAAAGATCGGATAGGGCTTAAGAACATGAACCTAATTACTCTGAACTCTTCAATTGTACGTTATTTAGCCCACGGCCAAGTAGTAAGAGGCCAGCTACATTAAATTAATTTTCTAAGCCGGTCTAAAGACTCCACCTACATTAGATAGTCTTTAGAATCGTCTGTTGAAACCTTGACATCCTCTTAAGAATAAGTCCTCAAGATAACGTTTTTATAACTTGAATATTTCAACATTAAGTTGGAAAAGCTAGATACATTTTCCGAAGAAATGAAGTAACACGACTTTGCAATTAACTATTTAACACAAAGAAAACTATTACCAAAGATTAAATCTGGATAGCAAAGCACTTTACGTAATCCTATAGCGAATGTTATCCGACATGAAAACTCAATTTCCAATCAAATTAATTCCACTTTTGAAATTCAATTATTTTTGTCATATTGGGTATGGTTGTGTGTCTGGCATGACGCTTGTACGAGTACGTCAATGACAACAATGGCGAGCCCTGCGGCCGTGAGTGGGAGCGGGACGGGAGTGTGACGGGAGCGAGACGGACTGAGGAAAGCCTGCACTTAACAATGGCCGATGTTGAGATTGATGAGTTAATTATTACGAGGAGTTCAGTCCCTTTGCGAAGGTATATTAGCGTGAACAGTTTTTACATCAGGGTGGTGACCATATAAGCTCTTAGAGTAAGGTTATTTTGAGTGTGTGTAAGGGACAGATGTTTAAGACTTAACATCTGTCACTTACTATGGGATCTCAAAATAACCTTACTCTAAGAGCTTATGGTCACCCCCCAGAAATCCGAATTGTATCGTTTGAACTGTCCTGCTCCATTTTATTTCGGAATATTTTTGTTCGTGTTTGCTCCATATTATTGTCGTCAAATCTTGTGGCTGGACCTTGCTGACACACCAGTAGGGTGGATGGCGTTAATACTTGCAGATGGCTGAGATGGCGTAGTCTTGAAGAATAATTACTCGCCCTCCCTGTCCTTTTTTTAACAATAATTGGATAGCGTTAGCTAAATACAAATTAGGTAGTGTTTTTGCCTAAAGCCTACTGTTTTCATAATAGAAGAAAAACAACTGATATTTACAAACCCTTACAAGGAAATCCAATACCCTAATGAGAGTACAGAAAAACAAAAAAATACGCTTTTGTTTTTTTCTATGCCTTCAGGGAGTTACAGGGGTAACCACAATAACATTATTCCTTTCTCACATTACAAACAAACAATATATTAAGGTACTGTTGTTTACCTCATACGTAAGAACAAAAACACGAAGCCCTTATCTCTTTCTAGTAGTCGTAAATTTTCCAGGGAGTAATGTTAGCTGTATAAGATAGGGTAGCTTGGTATAAGGCAGGGCTGTTTAAAGCTAGGCTAAACGGGCCGCAAGCAGCTCGTGGCTTATATTTGAGCGGCCTGCGACGGTAAATTAAAGAAAACAAAGAAAAAAAAACCGTCCAAGTGCGAGTCGGACTCGCGCACGAAGGGTTCCGCACCATTATCGCTAAAAACGGCAATAAAATTACGTTTGTTGTATGGGAGCCCCTCTTAATTCATTTTATTTTAATTTAATCATTACTATTTTTTGAAGTGAATATAAAACTAAATATTCTGTGAATATTTCAAGCGGCTACCTGTTTCCGTTATTAATATCGAGCAAAAATAACACGTTTGTTGTATGGGAGCCCCCCTCAATTTATTTTATTTTAATTCAATAATAATTTTTTTTTGAAGTGAATGTACAACTAAATATTTCATGAATATGCCAAGCGTCTACCTGTTGCCGTTATTAATATCGAGCAAAAAACGGCAAAAGCATCACGTTTGTTGTATGGGAGCCCCCCTTAAATATATGTTTTATTCTGTTTTTAGTATTTGTTGTTATAGCGGCAACAGAAATACATCATCTCTGAAAATTTCAACTGTCTAGCTATCACGGTTCACGAGATACAGCCTGGTGACGGACGGACAGACAGACAGACAGACGGATCGCGGAGTCTTAGTAATAGGGTCCCGTTTTTACCCTTTGGGTACGGAACCCTAAAAAGATCAATCTGAGTCATTTTCACAACTAGCCGGATTCAGTTGAGAACATGTAAGCTACAAAAAGAAAAAAAAATACAATGATTTTTATTATATATTATGAAAAACTTAAAGTATTTGTTTCTGCCGCTCTCCAATCTATCTATTCATTTCTAAGCCCCGGGATTGTATTTGGTTTGAACAGCCCTGGTATGAGAGGACTACTCCACTGGTGTGGTATCAACATTTGTAATCATGTCGCATCGCTGTGTGAGTTGTGCTGAATTTGCACCTTTTGTTTATTTTGTGAACATAAATGTAAATTTTACATATATTCGAGAAAAGTTATGGCTGTGTTCGTCAACTCTGCGAATTATCTCAAGTTATTATGCTCAAGTTACCTTGTTTGTCTTTTATAGTTCGCTATTACACGAAATGTTGCCCATGTTTATTTTCTATAGCTTGGTATTTAATAAACTATAAAATAATATTAGTAGCAGCGAAGTACTGATGTCCGGTGGAGCAAAAAATTCTTGGATACTGCGTATCGGCGGGAGAGACTTAAGATGCGAGTTCAACGCGCGACCGCGACCCGAGTCCGAGGAACCCTGCCTTGGTCGCGTCGCGTGTCGCGGTCTCAGGGGGTGTGTTAGTGGGCGAGACCAAGACAGGTATCACACCCAATTTATTGTGGCTTTTTCTCGTTAAAGTCAGTTATATTGTTGAAAATAATTATTCTATATTGTAATGGAAATCCAATTTATCAAGTTACGAGGAAGGAGAATACGATGATATGATATTATATTATTATTATATAAATATACAAAGATTGGCGATCAACAAATTATATACAACTAGAGGCCAAGAAATTTCGTTTACAATATGGAAATGACACAAAATGGTTAATAAAGTGTTAAATGACAAAATGTTCGGCCATCTCGAGCGCGACGCGCGACACCACTCGTCCGTGAGCGAGACGGCTAGCGGTCTTCGCCTCTTCGGTCGCGCGTCGCGGTCACGTGGCACTGTCTCGCGCGCGTCCTTACTCCCATACAAAGTTTATGGACAAAGTAGTGTCGCGCGTCTCCTGTACATGTCGCGTGTCGCGGTCTCGCGCTTGTCTCGCACCTTATGATTTTGCCAAGCTAGGAGAACCGAAAAGTTGCTAAGCCGTAAGATACCTAACTAAGACAAAGAATCGGGTGCTGCGGGACTGCTTGGGAGAGGTCTCTGTTCAGCATTGGACTGCGCTTGACTGAGTTGATTGTTTATTGGTACAAAGAGTCAAGGATCTGTAACCAACGAGTCCTAAGTTACTTTGGTCACATCGCTTGGAGATAGCCAGACAACCTGCAAAAACTGGGTGTAGTGGGATAGGTGGACGAAAAAATACCACATGGACGTTCACCTACTCACGGCGACCACTGCCCCGAGAAGAGCCGAAAACAGGGTGTCTTGGAAGCAGCTCGTCAATGACCCCGGCAAAGCTTTTCAAGACGGACACGAGCTTCAGAAATGAAGACAAGAGAGATAAGAAGTCAAAAAATTTTGTCTCGGAAAAATCACACTATATATCTCAAGGTTTGAATGGATGCTTGCTTATTACTAAATCACTTCTGAACGGCTGAACGGATCTGGATGAAATTTGGCACAAAGATTGCTTATAGTCTGGAATAGCACATAGGCTACTTTTCATCTGACTAATATTACAAATGCGAAAATTTTAGATGGCTGTATGTTTGTTACTCAATCACTTCAGAACGGCTGCATGGATCTGGATGAAATTTGGCACAAGGACAGCTTATAGTCTGGAATAGCATATAGATTACTTTTCATCCCCGTATTATGTTCCAATATAATCATACTAATATTATAAATGTGAATGTAAGTTTGTTTGTTACGCTTTCACGTGAAAACTACCAAACCGATCATCATGAAACTTTGTACACCTTTTTTTTGAGGTATTAGAAGTAACATAGATTACTTTAAATTTCACTTTTTCCGCGATAACCGACATTCACGCGGACAAAGTCGCGGGCAAAAGCTAGTAATATTATAATGGCGAAAGTTTGTGAGTGTGTATGTTTGTTTGTTTGTTACTCTTTCACGCAAAAACTACTGGACGGATCTGAGTGCAATTAGGCACAGACAGATTTTAGTCTGGAATAGCACATAGGATACTTTTTATCTCGGGAATATGCTGCCTTGGGACAATTTTCGACATTCACGCGGGCCTAGCCACTGGCAGAAGCTAGTAAAAAGAGAACTCGTAAAGAAAGAAAGAAAATCTTTATCCTTATTCTACCTCACTGCTAAGAATAAGGATAAAGGGAATGAATAGTTGGTGTAACGTATTTCTTTTAAAGACGGGAAGGTCGTCTTGTTACGTTATTAGTAACCTTAGATATCTCCCGCTTTGATGCTATGTTATGTAATATTCTTATGTTGAGGCTTTTATCTTAAAACATCCGAACTATTTATTTTGCCCTTGGGTCCCTTTGTAACGCTCCTATTGCCGCGACCTACGTAGCCTCCATTTTTACAATCGCTTAGTATGACAATGGCAAACCTACCGATCGGTGCCTCTATAGGTGCGTTTATACTTATCCGTCTTTATTGATTCGCGGATTATATTTTAAATAAAGTTGCGTATACAGTCTACACCTTCTTTTTTTTTTGGGGCAACTCTCGGATGACGGACTCGTATCGACTAAAAGTGCATTCGAAATTGAGCATTGAAAGCCGAAATTCTATTGCGAGCTCGTCTGCCCCTCGCCGTGTTTAGGGTTCCGTACCCAAAGGATAAAAACGGGACCCTATTACTAAGATTCCACTGTCCGTCTGTCTTTCTGTCCGTCACCAGGCTGTATCTCATGAACCGTGATACCTAGACAGTTGAAATTTTTGCAGATGTTGTACTTCTGTTGCCGCTATAACAACAAATACTAAAAACAGAATAAAATAAATATTTAAGTGGGGCTCCCATACAACAAACGTGATTTTATTGCCGTTTATTGCTATAATGGTACATTCGGTTCGTGCGCGAGTCCTACTCGCACTTGGCCGGTTTTATATTGAATCAATAACTCGTAAGAGGTAAAATTTATAATGCAAATAATAATCGCAGCGGAATGTTCGCTATGTGGATTGTGGACGCACCTTAACTCAATTTCAGTTCGAGATGATGAGTGCCAAATGACTGAAGTTACGACATTCCGGTGGGAAACATTTAACGGCAAAGGAAAGTAATCCCACGTCGTCTTCCCGAGTACTATAAACTAATTTTATAGCTCAGTACATCGCGGGTTTACGACGGAAACTTTGTTCTAGATTTGATGTAGAGTTCTTTCACACAACAGACAGAATAATGTTTTCAGTGCGGATGATAAATCTATCCTTCATGTCCTGTTATGAAAAATATGTTGCGTAAACATCTGGATCACAATCTTACAAAAAATTTCGGACTTCATCATCATTTCGAAGTCCATCGTCTTCATTCTGTGGTCGTGTAAACAAAAACCAGAAGATAAACTGCGATGGAATGAAAAGTAGGACTGCTTCCTTTGTTCCGTTATCCATATTGGAGCCCTTAGTAAGCGGCTGGTATCAAATTATCTTGCTCCACCGCCTCTTGTGATAGAATATCTCTCCGTTTATTTACGTGTATATTGTGTTACTTTATGTGAATGCTTAAGAGGAAATGGGGGCAGAGAGCGCTGACTGAATTTCCTTAGTAAAAAGTCATAATTCGAGGTTTGGCTCTCGTCTCTTTCCTCCTTCAATAATGGACCAATTTAAAAGATATTCCGTAAACTGAAAATTCAAGATATATACTATGTCCCTATGTTATCTTTTTTGATGATACATTATCTTTAGAAGCACTAGAGCCCTCAAAAAATGCTCAAAATTGCGCTGTCAACAGAGGCTTAGTGTACAAATTCGACAAATATAAATGAAAAAAATAAAACATAGAGACATATCTTACTTTACCAGTTTATCGAATATCTTTTAAATTGGTCCAATATTGGAGGAGGAAAGAGACGAGAGCCAAACCTCGAATTATGACTTTTTACTAAGGAAATTCAGTCGGCGCTCTCTGCCCATATTTCCTCTTAAGCTCATAGTGAAGGAAAAGCTTAAATTACGGTAGGTAATCGGATGAAGTAGAGTGCCGAATATGAATTAATCAATTTACTTTGTGTATATTAACTAACCCAGTTATTAATATTGGAATTGAATTTTGTAGTATTAAGCATACTGTTATTATGAGTAACTATGTAAAACAGCTCATAGCTCAAGGCGAATGAAATGTTCTAGGAATAGTTTGTATACTAGATAATAATGAAAATTCCGATATCTATACTAAATAAAGAAGAAAGATTTTTTTGTTTGTTTGTACCGAATAGGCTCCGAAACTACTGGACCGATTAAAAAAAAAAAATCACCAATGAAAGCTACATTATTCCTGAGTGACATAGGCTATTTTTTAATCCCGATAACGGGTCCTTATGGGGTGGTCCACGGGAGCGAAGCCGCAGGGAACAGCTAGTTGCTTAATACAGAGATTTGTAAACAGGCGTTTTAAAAAAATATATAAACCACAGGAACAATGCATTTGCCGGAACACGAAGCAGCCAATGCTTAACGCTTTCTGTCACTGGCGATTTTTTTTCAATATCTCTTACATCATCTGCCTAACCTTTCCCAACTATATTGGGGTCGGCTTCCAGTCTTACCGGATTCAGCTAAGTACCAGTGTTTTACATGGAGCGACTGCCTATCTGACCTCCACAACCCAGTAACTGGGTAACACGATACCTCTTGGCAAGACTGGTGTCAGATCTCAAGCTTCTGACTACCCGTAACGACTGTCAAAGATCTTCAAATGACAGCCGGGACTAACGGCTTAGCGTGCTTTCCGAGGCACGGAGGAAACTCGGTATGTTGAAATGGTTACCCATCCACGGACCGACCTCGTCAAGCTTTGCTTAAGCTTGATGATCGACCTGTGCGGCTGTTATTATTTAGTCACGAGCATCTCCAATATCTCTTACAATAAAACAAAATGGTTACTTCTTTAAATAACGTTATTAAGTAGGTATTTTGGGGACAATCCCACCGCACTATTCCCAAATCACTGCATCTCCTGAAAGCCAGAATCAACAGTGGCGACCACCAGAAAAGCGCCGAGGCAATGAAGCTCGACAAAGTCCCGAAGAGTGAATTTAACTGTCTTGGATCCCGCAACGAAATTAATCAGAAAGAAAAGAATAAAGGAGGAGTAGGAAAAATTTGCCTCTTCCCTCCATATCAAGCAGGAGACAGAACAAAAAGTCCAAGTGCGAGTTGGACTCGCGCACGAAGGGTTCCGTACCATTATCGCAAAAAACGGCAAAAAAATCACGTTTGTTGTATGGGGGCCCCACTTAAATATTTAATTTATTCTGTTATTAGTATTTGTTGTTATAGCGGCAACATAAATAAATCAGCTGTGAAAATTTCAACTGTCAAGCTATCACGGTTCATGAGATACAGCCTGGTGACAGACGGACAGACAGACAGATAGACAGACAGACAGACAGACAGACGGACAGACAGACAGACGGATCGCTGAGTCTTAGTAATCGGGTCCCGTTTTTACCCTTTGGGTACGGAACCCTAAAAATGGCCAATAGGCACAAAGGGTCGTTAATTTTAGTCGTTCGTTTTTTTTTTCTTCTTATATAGGCTCGTGCTTGACCACCATCTCACCAGATGGTTAGCGATGATGTGGTCGATAATGGAGCACGCTTGCCTAGAAGTAACCTATTTACTCTTGACTTAAAAACCCCAAGGTTGTAGCTATCGGTCGTTATTAAGACGATGACTAACGCCAACGACCTTGAGGGAACAAAACGCGCACTCGTTTCACACCCGCGCGACCCAAAATTTAGTAGTTTTTTGTACTTTTCTTATTATTCCATGACTTTAAAAAAAAAAAGCTTCAGATCAAAATGTAGATAATTAAATTGTCTGTTAGATGGTGTCAATTTCATTACAATACGCTCAGCAGTTTTGGTGTGATTGTCGTGTTTTTGTCTGTTTTAGACATAACTTTACAAATTAATTACACTATGTTATACAAATATAACTCAAAATTTGCTTAGATCAAATTATTAAGAAAATTGTCTAATATAACATATATTTTTTTCAAAGAATTACGACGAGCCATTTAGACGTGATTCTCATTTTAAAATCAGCTACTCAAGGGAATCGGCGCCTTAAGTAGGTATCTAACATCTGGCGAAAGTTCTGAAGCCGATCTACCTCCACAATTTATTAGGTAATGCGGTCATTACCCGCACTGCCTGGTCAGCACCAAACGTTAAGTCACTGTCCGGCTAAAGTGGGTTCCTTTCACCCCAGAATATTCATTGATGTTAATGAGGGCGTTAGATTAATGTAATCCTTGTGGCTTGTGTGGTAGGAGCTCCTTAATATTTACTAGAACATAATTATTTATGAAGGAATAAGCGGCGTGTAGTTTCAACCATATGGGGGATCAGCCATAGCTGTTATCAATCATTCTGTATATCTACTATTATTTTTGAAGCTCGGTTATTATGGCACATTGAACTAATGATCATAATGATACAAGAATTATTAGGCTTAACACGCACTGTGATTTTGTTTCGCGCGAATTTTTGCTGCACATTCTGCGACATATGGAATTGTATGAAGCAGCACGCATTGCGGAATAAATCGCGCGGAAATAATATCGCAAGAAATCCGTGGTTTGCCAAAGAATCCACCGCACCGCGGCGCGAATTAAATTCATGCGAATATTTTGAACTCTATGAATAAAAATCGCTGTGCGTGCTATGCCTTAGTGAGTTGGCCATTTGCCATGATCTTCGGGTGTTCTTGGCGTCTCATTTCGGTGTATTGAAAAGCGTCGAGATGCCTGCCCATGTACACCCTGAAAATCAGCGTCGTGTTGTGGGTCCGCATGGCACAGCATCCTGCTGAGTAGGAGTCTTATTGGTCAAATCTTTAGTTTTTAGATAGTCTCGCGCTTGACCGCTATCTCACCTGATGGTAAGCGATGATGTGGTCGACGACGGTGTAGCACGCTTGCTAAGAAGTAACCTATACACTCTTGACTTAAACACACCGAGGTTGTAGCTATCGGGAAACACAGAATCCGGCAAGGAATTCCACTCCTTAGCTGTACGAATAATGAGAGTATTTCCAAAACGTTTAGTGCGTATGGGTGGAATGTCCACCATGTACCGATGGCGCCCCGTACGTCTTGTAGTCCGAAGATTAAACGGGTTGGGCGGAATTAGACCATGCAATTCCACACACTCCCCGAAATGTAACCGATAAAAAACCGACAAGCTGGCAACTCGGCGACGATGTTCAAGGCTCTGGAGCTTTGACACATTGACTTTCCTCATTGCCGATGAGCCTCTTGGCCCGTTTCTAGTGCATCAAGCTGGTATTGTCTTACATATGGTTTCTATTCCGTCCTTTCTTCTTTATATTGTTTTACGTTAACACACGAATCATCTGACGAAGATTGACGAAGAGAGCCGACCCCTAATATTATTATTTTTCTATACTTTCCCTATCTTTGCCTCCTGTGAGTTTCCCTGTACATAAAATACAAAATATTTATTCATCTCAAACATTGTGTCATACATAAACTGAGGCAGCCCCAGTAAGTTACAATAGTACTTGTGTCGGAGCTGTCTCACTCTTCCTGTGAGTTTTTAATTTTGTCTTTACTTGCATAATTTAAGTAATACTACTCGTTAAGGATTTTAGTTAATAGGTACACATGTTAGTAACTAATAAAAGGCATTAAAGTAGGATTAATGCAGTAGAAATGCGTTCCTTGCGAAATATGTGTGGTGTAACTTTAAATGATGGATTGAGGAAAGAGGTAATTAGACAACGTTGTGGTTTAAAAGAAGATGTAGTGACTAAAATTGAAAAGAGTATGTTAAGGTGGTTTGGCCATGTTGAGAGGATGAATGAAAGGCGACTAACGAAAGGATGAAAGGCAAGGCAGACGTGAATGGAAACGCCGAGAGGGGACGCCCTAGAAAGACATACGTAGTCCGTGTTTTATTTTTTTATTTTTATTTTATTTATTTGGCTCACCAACAATTGAATACACAGATACAAAGATATGAGATACATCCAATATACATAAAGACCAGTGTACCAATTTCTTACAGGCAAGCACATCATGCATTACTTATTTGCCGATTGACACTGGGCGATCGATACCGGTTGGCTACTTACAATTAGATGAGTTCTTATAGTGTTGGTGATGTTCTTCAGAAAGGCCAGGTGCGCAGTACTCATAACCGGCGTGTGTGTATGACTAGATTTAAGAATGTGAGTGAAGCAAAAGAAGTATGTAAGGATCGTAGCAGGTGGCGTTCTGTAGTTTCTGCCTACCCCCATGGGAAAAAGGCGTGAATTTATTTAAGTATGTATGTAATTAGTTCTTTGACGAAAACACTTTTATTTTCTTTCTTTCATACTAGCGGGGATCTTTAGTAACACAGTGTACTTACCAAATCTTTAACACACATTACAGCATCTCTGCGCGAACTATTACAGCGAAGAGTGCTTCAATATATTTTTGTCATGTCCTTGATGGCAGCGATCCTTATCAGAGATAAGAATTTCTTTGGTAGAAATAAGAGCCACTTAGAGAACACTTTGCTTTTCTAAAGGACCATAGTTTACTGAAGTATTTTGGTTTTGCGATCATCGTAATCATCATTTACGCGGAACCATTTTTATGAAAACGCGTTGTCGCAGTGTCGAGTTGTTCCTGTCTTTTGCAGCCTAGAATTCATTATATCAAGCTAAATACTTAGTTTTAAAGAGTATAACAGATAGTTCAACTCATCCTTGCGCGCGGCGCTTTGTGTGGGTAAGCATGTGTGGGTAAGCATGTGTGGGTGGTTGTTTGCTCGGACGCGTCACTGCCACACAAATGCATAATGTGTAATTACAAGCGCACGCACACATAGCGCCGCGCGCACATATGAGTAGTATTATCTAGAACAGTCTATCTATGACATACCAACACCTGATAATGAATTGAAAATTTAAAACCGATTAAACTTTAGTATTAAATTAGATCTTGACACGTTCTTTTTTCTATATAATCAACTCTGCCACAACCCCTTTAGTATAATAGGATACTGGCCGGTTAATTTAACCGAATTTATCTCTATTACATTAAATAAATACCAACTCATCGTTATTTAGAAGTCTAACGGAGTATAATAGTAGGTAACTAAGGCCTTCGGCTATAATTAAAATTAATGTACGTAAAGAACCCGGTAAACACCTAAATAATAGGGTCGTTATGTTACAGGTCCGAAAATTTGTTATGAAAACTAAGCAAGAATGTTTAATTTACGGCCATCGTGTTTTCAAAATCATCAGCCCAAAATCACACACTGCTGGTATATTATACCTGGCAGAGGATAATTCCAGAACCGGAAAAGCGGAGGCCACATAAATATTAAAAGAAATGGGTATTCTGCAAGATTTCTTGGTTTCGCGCATCTCTCGTCCAGGCGGGCGAGCACGGCATACTGTGACAGTCTTGAGTCAAACATTTTTGTCACAGTTTGGGAGCAAAAACCGTGATAAAATGCGTGACTCAAGCCTATCACAGAGGCCGTGCTCGCCTGGCAGGTGTTTGCCGGGGCTTTGACGATTTCGTCAATCCAACGTGCTTTTGGACAGCCTAGGTTGCTTGATGCAGAAACGAAGATCACGATTTATTCAAAGCTTTACTCCGTCGGCTATCTCCACGAATAATCAAATGATTTCTATATTGAAGTGAGTTAGAATACACAAAAAGAAAATCCCTGTCCTCTTTATTCCCCAAACGTCAATTACGGAGTTTAAAAACGAAATAAAACATTCCCGGTTTAATCTCCTAACAATGTAGATAAAAAGACTTGTAAAAGGTAGTAACAATGCGATACCTAAGTAGCTCGTTTATCCTTGTCATTGTAGGAGCAGCCAAAGTTTATTCGCGAGCGATTTTACGCAACAACTACCATCATCGCCATTTTACCGTCTGCGGTGATTTAGCAAAACATAATCGGATTGGAGGCTCGATCAATGTAACTTAACCGACCTTGACATTGGGGGAAGTGCGGTTAGGGTTTTGTCGATTTTGGGTTCATTTCCAGTATATGAGTTAGTAATTTTGAAGTTATTGAAACTTCTTAAGAGGAAATATGGGCAGAGAGCGCCGACTGAATTTCCTTAGTAAAAAGTCATAATTCGAGGTTTGGCTCTTGTCTCTTTCCTCTTCCAATAATGGACCAATTTAAAATATATTCCATAAACTGGTAAAGTAAGATATATACTATGTCCCTATGTTTTCCTTTTTTCATTTATATTTGTCAAATTTGTACACTAAGCCTCTGTTGACAGCGCAATTATGAGCATTTTTTGAGGGCTCTAGTGCTTCTAAAGATAATGTATCATCAATAGGCAGTTTATGTCTCTTATGTCTGTCTTCTAATGATACAATCTATAAAGTATCTACCTAGGCACATCCTATTACATTTGTTCAAAGATGAAATTATATGACTGGCACATTTTGCCGATCAAAGAACAGGTAAGTATTTTATACTACGTCAAATATAAGAAACGATCCTTTTCATGAATAAAATATCTAACAAAGATGTATGGTATAAGTCTTGTAGTCTTGTATAATAAAGTTGCTTTACAGAGATAGACTCTACAATCACGTAAATACAAAGTTCAAAACCGAAGGAGGCCATTTTCAGCTTAACTTAGTTTCAATTGGATCTCAAAAAGCTATTCACTATTCTTTACGAGAATTTTACTAAAGTTAAGAACTAAAGCTGGGAAAGAAAGCCTTTGAATTTTAACTCTTGATTTGAATTCTTTTTCGTAGTTTACAGTCTAGACTTCTAGAGCAATTAAATACAAAAATACGTTGGGTATGTAGAGATGGAAAAAGCAGCGGTCCTTCACCAGCAATTTTTTTTTTCTTGCACATAAAGTTTTTAATATTAGATAGACAGTATAAAGTATCAAACAGGAGTAGGTAAGTATCTCTAAAGATAGCTTTTTAGTTTTCAAACCGAGAATAGATATAGATGATATAAAAGGATGCTCTTTGGCTACATAGGAACGGTATTTCATACAATTCTAATAAAAAAGAAAACATGGAAGACATTTGTCAGGTGAATACCTTTACATTTGAAGGAAGCTTGTTTCAATCTACGACGGTATGGAAACCGGTAACGAGCACACGTTGATCGGATTCATGAATTATTCTGCTTCATCTGCGAACTGGCAACAATCATGAATGTTTTTTGTTTCTGGCAACTCGTTACGTATTGTGCCTTATATAAAACTCGTGACGACTTACACATTTTTGACGGAAAAATTGTATTTCAGAGGCAATATTCAAAATGAGTATAGACTGTGGATTTGATCTAAACTCGCACCAAGCGCTTCCATCATCATCAACATCCTTCATAATGCGCACAGCGAATGAATGGAACTCACTACCTGCGTCTGTGTTTCCAAACGCATTCAACCCGAATCTCTTCAAAGTTAGAGTGAACAGGCTTCTTCTGCGTAAGCTCACTCCATCGTCGACTTTGTCTCTGTCACTATGACCTAGACTAGAGTCAAGAGCAAACCAATCACAAATAAATATTATATATTTTTTTAATTTTTATTATAATTATTTTTTTTCACCTTATTTTTATTAATTGTATAATTATGTTTGTTTTATTTGTTTAAATTTTGCATGCCCAATTTTGGGCAGAATGTATGGCTCAACTATTCTAACAACCCAACATCTTATTTTGTATACCTTCATTCTAGCAAATAAATTATTTGATTTGATTTGATTTGATAAAAATAAACTAAGAATTTTCGGGATTGGGCCGGCAATCTTTGTCGCATGTTAGATGAGAAATTGGCTAAAAAAATACTGAATTGTCTCATTAAACACCAAAAGATATCATCGGAGACCATGGCGAAGATGACTATCAAAAGATAGAATTGAGTAGAAAAGAGTAAGGGAGACCTTTGCCCAGCAGTGGGCAAAGATAAGCTAAATAGACAGAACACAGCTACACAGGCAATAAAACAAGAACAACATATAAAAAGTGTTGCAATTTTTCCTAGATATAAAGAAATATACTTCATACCAAGGATCAATTTTATTAAAACTAAAGTTGAAGCGAGGTACTGTTTACAGGCTATTGGAGAGGGTACCACAATAAATTTCGCATAAAATGTACAATATTTATGAGTGTTACGTTTTACAGCATCGCCATAAATCTGCGGTTGAATACTCGAGTATTGGGGTCTGTTTATATTAAGGCTTGAGCTCTACTGTTACTATGTAGTATCTAGTTTAAAACAATACCTATGTAAGTAGGTGTAGTAATTAATAAATCGTTTTCCTTTTAATAGAAAATCTGAAATAATTTTAGAATTTGGGCGCACGGTTGGCGCAGTGGTTGAGCGATTGACCGCTGCGCTGCGTGTCGCGAGTTCGATTCCCGCACGGAACAAATATTTGTATGACCTACAGATAGTTGTTTCGGCTCTGGGTGTTTGTGTATGTGAGTTTATATGTTTGTAAACTCACCCACGATACAGGAAGAAATTCCTAGTGTGGGGCAAAGTTTTATTTAAAAAAAAAAACTATCTAGAAACTAGAGTTCCATAAGTTTTTACAGGATTGAAAACGTGTTTACTTACATACATAAATAAGATAACAGGGGGGTGACCATAAGCTCTTAGAGCGGTATCAATTTAAGATCGAGTAAGTGACAGATGTATACACGTCAGATACATCTGTCCCTTATTCGATCTCAAATTGATACCGCTCTAAGAGCTTATGGTCACCCCCCAGTTCCTTCCTACCCAGTCCTTAGAACTTTTCCCGTAGCTATACAATAGTTAAGGCACTTACTACCCCATCAAAAATCCATTCCGTATTCACGTGTGTTTGTAAAGACGTCTTAATTTTCTATGTAAGTACCCAACATAATTTATCTTTATGTAAAAACTAAGATAAAAACATACTTCACCGTATTATCTCAAATTTGTTCATAATTTATGCAAAAGGGATCATAAGCCTACATTATTCATCTTAGAATCAGTATATATTGAATTATGTACAAAATTTACGTTACATTACAACCTCATCATTTATTCAGGACTAAGATAATTTGTTTTTATTCAATGCTTTACGAATATTTAATAAAAACAAAAACCTACACGATTGACAAAATACCTACCCATAATAACTCAATTTACACATTAGTGCTGTTTGTTGCTAAATAGTTCGGTTGTATGCTGCATATCTTGAAAAAAGCCTAACCGATTTTGATGAAACTTGCACTATGACCTAAGTTGAGCGATACTTAATCCAATAAAAAACTATATTACAAAAAAATACTACCGACTTCCAAATAAGAAAACTACAAAGTGAAAAATAACTTTATTTATGGAAGTCGGTGTCCATAACGCAAAAAAATGGTACTTACGAAAGACACCGACTTCCATAAATAAAGTTATTTTTCACTTTGTAGTTTTCTTATTTGGAAGTCGGTAGTATTTTTTTGTAAAAAAGTTTTTTTATTTTCATTTTTTTGTTGTACCTACCTAATAGGCAAGTTGTTTAGTAAGTTTCCTATAACGCCAGAATAGATTACCCGAATATTATGAAACTTGAACAAAACCGATCAAATGAGTGATCTGCTTACCCCTTTACCCCGTACTGGCGTGATGTTATGTTATGAAATGGTATAAACAATAAACAGACATGCAATTGCAGCAGTCCCTAAAGATTTGCCGTTATTTATTGAAGAGTTCTGTTGTATATCTTCGAAGTTCTTCATCAGATCTTCACCAAATTTAAATGGGACCGATTTCGAAACAAAAAAAGAATTTTCAAAATCGGTGCGCAACTGACGGAGATATCAGTGAGCATACACAAAAACAAAAAAAAAAACAAACAAGAAGTCGAACATAGAACCTACTCCTTTTTCGAAAGTCGGTTTATAAAATAAGAATGATCATGATACGATTACTAGTTTCGGCAAAATGCGTGGACAAAGATATATACATACATACAACGGATCCATTCGGACGACGTCACGGGGTATCCATTTATTGTATATCAAAATCTTCTACAGAATGTAACAAATACTTTTCTGAAAACCGCATCATCATCGGTTGTGCCAAACGCGAGAAAATCGCGGACAAACATACACACAGGTCAAACTGAGAATCTCATTTTTTTTGAAGTCGGTTAGATACAAAACAGGTTTTCGTGAATATGTAACGAACGCGGCATTTCTGAGAACTTTATTAATTTCAAGCGCCTTAAGTAGGTACCTATACAGGTTTTATGTAACACAAAGTTAGTCAGAAGCTCGTAACGTAAACATGTTTTTGCTGAATCGTTGAAACCTACGTATCTCGTAAAATGTTAGCAGGTACTGAATAACAAAATTCGTACACATGAGTAGATAGATTAGACAGGAAATTAGGAACTAAAATGCCGTAACCACAACGTTCGCAGCCGCAACCCAATTTATCGATATTAGCTGACATAGATTTTACAATTTACCTGTGATGGAAAAGCCAATTTAGTCGCAACAATGTGGAGTGGGGTGTCCTACCGGAGTTTGCGTTTTCTGATGGCTACAATCCGGGGCACTTTAATTCATGAGGTTATGGGTTATTTCGCCGCGTGCTCCGGCGTCGGCCACATCATTGCTTTCCTTGCAGGGCATCAGATGAGTTCGTGGTTGAACGCGCGCCTACCCTATATAAAACAAGCAATAAGTTTAGAAACAGTAACCTGAACCTTTTTAGGGTTCCGTACCCAAAGGGTACGTAAAGGGTAAAAACGGGACCCTATTACTAAGACTCCACGATCCGTCTGTCTGTCCGTCTGTCACCAGGCTGTATCTCATGAACCGTGATAGCTAGACAGTTTAAATTTTTACAGATCATGTATTTCTGTTGCCGCTATAACAGCAAATACTAAAAAAGAATAAAATAAATATTTAAGTGGGGCTCCCATACAACAAACTTGTTTTTTTTTTGGCGTTTTTTGCGATAGTGGTACGGAACCCTTAGTGCGCGTGCCCGACTCGCACTTGGCCGGTTTTTTAGCCTTTTTTACCCTCCACATAATAACGAATCGATTGACACCGTATTCATCAAAATCGGATGTATAGTTGAGGCACCACGGAGGAACCTACGTAAATACAAACAGTAATAGACACATATACTTAAACTGCTAAAATCCCTCCTTACCCTTTTGGCTTTGCCGTAGTCGGGTAAAAAGACAACAGTTTTCCCTACTTCGATACGATGAAATATTCAGAAGGCTAACAGGCAAATAGTGGTTGCACAAAAGTCTTCAGGGACCACACGTAAACAAACTACAAAAATATAAGCGCGTATCCGCCGAATGATGTTTAAATATTTAACCTTTTTTTTAAGAGGAAATATGGGCAGAGAGCGCCGCCGACTGAATTTCCTTAGTAAAAAGTCATAATTTGAGGTTTGGCTCTCGTCTCTTTCCTCCTCCAATATTGGACCAATTTTAAAGATATTCCAGAAACTGGTAAAGTAAGATACATACTATGTCCCTATGTTTTCTTTTTTTCCTTTATATTTGTCAAATTTGTACACTAAGCCTCTGTTGACAGCGAAATTTTGAGCATTTTGAAGGGCTTTAGTGCTTCTAAAGATAATGTATCATCAAAAAGAAAAAAATAGGGACATAGTTTCTATCTTTAATTTTCAGTTTACGGAATATCTTTTAAATTGGTCCAATATTGGAGGAGGAAAGAGACGAGAGCCAAACCTCGAATTATGACTTTTTACTAAGGAAATTCAGTCGGCGCTCTCTGCCCCCGTTTTCTCTTAATAAATTTGTGCACCTATCTACAGTATTCGGCACTTCGGACTTCAATAACTTATTTATTTGAAAGGATTCTTTATGTAAAGTGCCCGTAACGGGGCTTTGAGGACCTCTTGAGAACTTCGTTTCAGTCATTTCGCTAGACATTCTGCCTGTAATTTGCATAGTTATCAGCCTTCACTTTGATCACTTATCCTCCTCCGAGTATATTTTATTAATGTTTCTGCCTTTTTAGACTTTAGGGGAATAATGTTGGACCATAAATCAAACACAAGGCAACCAATTTCATATAAATTGTTGGGATTATATCGAAACATCAAGATATATTTTTTCTATAGTTATTAATCTTGATAGGATTGCGGCCTTTTGTGATAACCTTCAGCTTGTCATGATTAAGGGGAAAGTAATATAAATATTAATCATACTTAGTTAAAAATCGTGAAATAGGGAGCACTGTGGTAATAGAGGTGCTCAGAAATACCTATGTTCATATGTGCCCTGAAAGAAAGAAAACTAGTTTATTTGGCACACACAGATAGACACAAGAGGTGGGTACAAATAAAAGAGAACTTAATTTTAAAACAATTACATACATAGTGTGCCCCGCGGCTGCGCCAAAAAGTTACAGTTCAGCAAAATGCCATATAACTAGGAGTTGTCTGACGCTGGTTTTCAACTGAACCTTATGTTGAAGTGTACGGATGTGAATCAGTTTTTACGGTGTAAATATACAGGTAAATAGGATATATGTTAGTGTGTTATAAACGATATACACGTGTAATAATATAATAGTAATGAAAGTTAAGAGTGTGTCATGCTCTCCCAAATGTCTCTCTGATGGTGGCACATGTGTTGGATCATTCGGATCCCTTCATGATGGTTGAGCTGAGTGGTGCTAATCCATGCGTCATGTTCGTGAACGGGCGCCATCAGTTGGGATTGGTCATAAGTTGGCAATTAATTATTGTATTTTGAGGTTCTTTGTTTTACTCTAGCTAAACGCTTTTGTTTTCCTACTCCTCCTTTATTCTTTGTTTGATTAATTTCGTTGCGGTATCCAATACAGTTAAATTCATATCCCGGGACTTCGTCGAGCTTCATTGCCTTCGCTTTTCTGCTGGTCGCCACTGTTGACTCTGGCTTTCAGGAGTTGCAGTGGTTTGGGGATAGTGCGGTAGGTTATTACCAAAAAAAAAAAAATTGCGTGAAGCTTTTGCGTGCACGTCTTTTTACATCGTTCTCACATATATGTAATTTTCCAACAAGAATGATTTAACCAAATACTTGCAGTTAAAATTTATTGATAGAAAAGAGTGTCCGTGGAGTTCCTTGCACATTTTTCTGACAGAGACCTACTGACGCTTGCGAATGAGCAACTAGAAGATTCATTTGGGTTTTTCTTGTTAACATTTCAAAAGTGCCTTTAAATGGTTTAGTTGAAATAAAAATATTTTAATTATATTTTTTTCTTGCAAAATGGTCTTCAGTTATTTCTAACTGGTGATCATTGTGCCAGTTATGTTTAAATCTCATGTACTAGGGGACGATCCTATTGACATGAGAAATTCCAGATGGAAAAACCCAATAACCCTTTGCCCGAGCCAGGAATCGAACTCGGGACTTCATGGTCAGCAGTAGCGCTTGCCACTACTAGACCAACGCGGCAACGGCAGTATTCGGGGACATCAAGCACAGAATTCATAAAACTTTTTAACATAAAATAAACTGACGCGACGTCCAAAGCAAAACACTAACAATAGAAAAAATTACTTTCGCTTCGAAAGTCGGTGTCTTTGGTATTTTTTGTAAAAAAATTATACTTTTCCCTTTTTAGTTTTGGTACGCCATCACTAAAAAGTAAGTGTAGCTGTAGAACTTACAGTAACTTACCTAAATGATTGATAAAATACCCATAATACTCAATTTACAATTTTTTTGTTAAGGCGTTTGGTTGTATATGTTCCATATCTTGAAAACTGTTTAACCGATTTTGATAAAACTTGTACTGTTCCCAAAGTAGAGAGATACCTAATATAATAAAAAGAATGATCACTATTCTATTTCTAGTTTCGGCGATATGCGTGGACTAACATACTTGCAACAGCACCGAAATATCGGGAACTCGCAACAAACAGTAAACATGGTAAATATCCCGCTTTTAATGTTAATGTTAAACATACTTACATACATACACTTATGAAATTTGGCACACGTGTTTAAAAGCCTACATAGAGTAACAAGTGAATATTGTGCAATTCTAACAAACTTACACACATACGTACCGAATTGATAACCTCCTTTTTTAGAAGTGGGTAAAAATGGCGACAATTCTGTTCATTACAATTCAACAATGCCATTCAAAGCATGTCCAGATCACTATATATTGTCAATGGACTAACATAGCTTCACAAGTACCTGACCCAACGGTCGGGAACCTACCAAGACTACCTACCTGTAAATACAGTTATCATATCACTTTGAATTATGCAACGATTTCATACGTCAGAGGAACACATCTCACTACATCGTATCTGTGTATAAGCTTTAATATTTATAACTACTCCTTTGCAGCGTATGTATGAGTGATAACGGAGTAGGTAAATGTGAAGTTGGCAATTAAAATATGATATTCTTATTTGCATAGCAAAATAAATGAGATTATTGAACATACATTTTATTTTTCGTATTAATAGTTTAAACACAGCTAGTGTTTAGGGGGGTGACCATAAGCTCTTAGAGCGGTATCAATTCGAGATCGAAAAAGGGACAGATGTATATGACTTGTATACATCTGTCACTTACTCAATCTCAAATTGATACCGCTCTAAGAGCTTATGGTCACCCCGCAGTTGTCTTAGGCTAGTCCGGAATAGTCTGAAAGCCGACCCAAACATATATATTTAGTGGTGAACTGGATAGCAAGTCCAGGTGGACTGAGGGTTGGAGGCCGCGGCGGGAGAGGAGTGCCGGTATTGCGGTGCGCCGCTCTCCCTACCTTCCGTGGCCTGGACGGGGTCGCCACCGTCTGATGGAGAACGTAGTAGGGTCGCAGGGGAAGAGGAGTGTCGGTATAGCGTTGTCCGCACTCCTTATCCCCTGCGGCCGAAAAATGGTAGGTGGCGGGGCCATTGACCTTGACCTGTCACAAGGGGACCAAGGCTGCCATACATGGGGTCGTCTGGCACCCATGTGCTGGTTTGGTCTCTGGGGTGGTCACGGCGCACATGTGTATTCTGGTGCACCGGGGATGGGTACTCCCCAGAGGGCGGTCCGGGTTCACAGTGAGTGCCAACGCGTGCCCGTGTTCCCGCCATAAGCGGCATAGGAGGACACCGAGGCTTTTTAGTGGGTTGGAGTCCCACATAACTGCGCTATCTCCCCGTGGTAACGCAGTATATATGAGCATTTCTCCAGGATAAAAAAAAGGTGGATGATGTCAGTTCAAGAATGCATTATGGCAGATCGAAAGATATCTGCCCTCTGTAACGGTTATGCGGCCCTGTAAAAACGATTCTCTACTTTACTTTGAAGGTCCCGATTCAATAAAGTAGGTACACAGGTGTGCAAATAATAACGTGGATTTTACGTAACATGCAATCTCGCAGGTGTTTTCATATTTTATTTTTTATCAAATGATTTTGACCTGTAGATAACGATCTTCGTGCAGACTGTTTAGACCATAGATTTTATATTTCTATGGTTTAGACATTTTTTTTTTACTGGTATAGGCTCGCGCTTGACCACTATCTCACCTGATGGTAAGCGATGATGTGGTCGATGATGGAGCACGCTTGCCTAGAAGTAACCCATTCAGTCTTGACTTAAAGACTCCTAGATTGTAGCTATCGGGAAACACAGACTCTGGCAGGGAATTCCACTCCTTAGCTGTACGCACTTGTACGCATAATAAAAGTGTTCTCCAAACGTTTAACGTTTGAACGGTTTTCCACCACACACCTAATTTCTAGACTTTTCCACCTATGTAAATACTGTAAGGTAGTTACAGTGTGGATCGGAAAAGGATAGAGGCGTTTGAAATGTGGTGCTGAAGAAGGATGTTGCGCATACCATGGACAGCCAAGCGCATGAATAAATCCATTCTCGACCAGTTGAACATCAAAAATAGACTCTCCACGATCTGCTACCAACGAGTCCTAAGTTACTTTGGTCACATCGCCCGGAGACAGCCAGACAACCTGGAAAAACTGGTTGTAGTAGGAAAGGTGGACGGAAAAAGACCACGTGGACGTTCACCTACTCGCTGGTCTGACCAGATCAGGGCCATTACGGGACTCACGGTGACCACTGCTATGAGAAGAGCCGAAGACAGGGTGGCTTGGAAGCAGCTCGTCGTTGACTCCGTCAAAGTTTTTCAAGACGGGCACGACCTTCAGAAATGAAGAAAACGAATAAGAAGAAGAAGTTACAGTGTTCCAATATTCGACAATTTGAATAAACTATCGACAAATAGTTTTGTTAACGATTCTGACGATAAAAGGTATACCGTGTCCAATATAGATAAATTATGTGGCTACAGGAGCAATATCATTGCTACGCCTTCTCAATGTTTTGAATATATGTATGAGTCACCGTCACCGATACTCAGGATCAACATTCTCATGTTTTAAAAATTGTTCGGAAGGTAACTGTACTGCTTTTATTATTCCACTAGCTTCTGCCGGCGGCTTCGCCTGCGTGTATGGCGAAAATTATCCCTAGGGAACATATTCCCGGAATAAAAGTATCCTAGGCTATATGTTATTCCAAACTATAATATATCTCTGTGCCAAACTTCACCCAGATCCGTCCAGCCGTTCGAGCGTGAAGAAGTAACAAACATACAAACACACACAAAAAGTTTCGCCTTTATAATATTAGTGTGATGATTTACTTATTATAAATATATACATACTTTTATATTTTTAAATATTATAAAATAAAATAAAACATTTAAAAATAGTAGCCCACCGGTATCGGGAACAGGGTCCAAGCTACGTGGTCAGAGCTCGTGAGAGAGGAACCTCCTGACTATACGCGCCGAGACCAGGAGTACCGCTTTCTGGATCAAGCCCTTGATGCAGCTGCCCAACGAGAGCCTCCTCAGATGTTCTTGGCTGTTATGCCATTGGCCGTCATGACTATCGGCACAATGACTGCTGTATTGACATCCCACATGTCGACAATCTCGCGAGCCAGATCAAGATATTCCTATTATTACCCTTGGTCTCTGTACAAATTCATGTTTTGTTCGTTAACACAAAAGAGTTGGTCCTACCCATTTATAGGAACCGCCCTTTTTTACCTAAGCAGGTACAAATAAATTTTGGCGAGTTATGTTTTTCAGAGTCTAAAGTATTTCCTTAACCACCAAATAAAAAAAACACACTGTGACCGGTAGTCCGGAAGGGATGGCAAAAGAGAAGGCTTGTGCTCAGGCAGCAGGGCTTGTCAGCCTGTTTAAAAACATAGGGGATAACTCTAGAGCGGGTCTAACGAAGGGCAGGCAGCTTTGTGTTTTGTTCTCTACTCTATCTATACTAAAATTATAAAGCTGAAGAGTTTGTTTGTTTGTATGAACGCGCTAATCTCAGGCAGGAAGCACTGGTTGGAATTCTTTTTGTGTTTGATAGTCCATTTATCGAGGAAGGTATGCTACGACCAATAGGAGTGGAGCATAAATGGAAATGCTGCAAAAAACGGGAAAAAAAAAACCTTTTTGAGAGCTTACGTTGCGTGCGCTGCGTAAGCGGTTAAAGTTACGCAACATTCATGTATCTAGGGTAGGTAGGTAGCCAGTTGACAGGAGCGAAGCTGCGTGGGACAGCTTGTATTAGAATACGATTCGCAACCCTAAATGTGAGTCCGGTCCAGTGCGAAGGAGCCGTTTTAAATAAATTACTGTGCTCTGTCGATAGTAAGTATAGTTCCTTCTAAAGTAAGAATAGTGTACCATGATACCACGTAGAATAGTCTATTCTGGTAACAATATGCACTTGGATCAACTGAGGGAGTACAGTGTTACAAGTGATTTAGCTGCTCTGTGTAAATAACAGTGCTCTGACGTCACTATAACTTCTCATAATTAAAACATTGTACCATATTACATATGTATCACGTAGCGTGATCGACGAGTAACATAGTCTATTGTTGTCCCTGACCCATGGGCTGGAATTAACTGTGCTACACTGGCACCGTGTAGGTACGTTACTGAGAAAATAATAGTACAATTTTGGATGGAACACAAAGAAAGAGAACCTACATTAGCAATTGCACTCAGGTATTTTCATCTAACCAGAGATTAGTGAGGTTGTCAATTTATTGCCAGTGTTATAAGACAAGTTACCACAGAGAATAGGTAATATGTCCAGTACCGTCTTTACCAAGGGCACACTGGACCCGTGCCCAGGGCCCCTTTTGATACGGGGGCCCCGAAAGGCCGATATATTCGCTTGCACTATATTTTTATGTATGTACGGAACCCTTGGTAGGTGAGTCCAACTCGCACTTTTTCTTTAAAACAGTGTACTTTTATACCATTAGATAAATTGTATGTTTTTTTTTCTAAACATGCAGAATTAAACAAGCCTGTTTTTCGGGTACCAGTAGAGTAGCTTCGCGCAAGCTAATAATAAGCAAGAAGGTATTGTAGTCAGTCATTCTCGTTTGATTTTTACGAAATAAACTTGTTTATCGGTAATAAACATATAGGGGGCTCCATTATCTTAGTGTACCCAGGGCCTCCAATAGGTTAAAGACGGATCTGAATATGTCCAGTGTAGGTAATGCTTCAATCATAAGCGTATTAGGGCCGGGTGGGCTGTGTCCAAGTCAATCAGTAGCTTATTTACCCTTAGGCCAAGATAACCATGGCTTGAGCCAGCCAGAAAGGTGGCGCAATCCAGACCTCCTAGCCTAACATATTTTTTGAGACAACTTTTACTACAGGTGTGCAGTGGTGGCCCAGTGGTAACGGCCTCGACTTACGTGTTATAGGTCGTGGGTTCGAACCCAGGCAGGCATTTTACTTTGTGTAAATTATTTCATCACTACTGCTCTAAAACGGTGAAGGAAAACATCCTGAGGAAACCGGCATGTCTTAGAAACAAAAATTCGAAGACATGTGACATCCACCAACCCGCAATGGGCCCGCGTGGTGGGTTAAGGCCCATTACCTCTCTCACAGAGAGGGCCTGTGTCCCACCAGTGGGAACATTAAGAGGCTGATGATGATGATGACTACTACAGGCTATTTTAGCCTCTCGACCCGTCTAGTCTTTCACAAGTAAACCTTACATAACCGAGGCAGGTTACTAAAAATTTCGGAGCTCGCTTCGCTCGCTCTTACATCCACGTTTTTCAAAATGTTTTGCTTGAGTCGACCAGTAACTCCTATTTTGAAATACAAATACAGAAGTAACTTTAGGATATATTCATTTAGGTGAACGTAAAATAAAATTGTACCTATCCGAGTTAAGGTGCTAAAGGTTTTGAGCCCGCTTCGCTAGCTCTTTTATCCTTAGCTCTCTATTTTGGCCATCGCATCTTAGGAGCCAGGCCATCACTGAAAATTAGCTCAAGGTACGCCATTGGCTCCAACCCTTCTTGGGTAAACGTGCAACTTTGAAAATAGAGGTTTAATATTAGAGCTTCCCCTATATTATATCCTTCGTAGCAGTATAAATATCTTACGTTACAGCGGTCTGCGAAGCTAATTGGCAATTTATTACTTGCTCTAAGATCACTAGCTCATGTTGTCATTAAATAAATAGTAGTAACTAAGTACATAGACGATTACTTTTTTGTGAAAGAAAGTCAGTCTCTTCACCGATCTTCATCAATTAGGGTAGATTTTTGACATGCCAGATATTTATTATCTGATGAGTAAAAATCAAGATGAGGTTTTAATAAAATATGTCAAAACTACTTCAGTATCTGATGAGTAAAAATATTACAACCGACTTCCAAACAAAAACACTACAAAGTGAAAAATAACTTCAATTTCGAAAGCCGGTGTTCCTGTTTTCGTTTCTTTGTTTGACACCGACTTCCGAAATTGAAGTTATTTTTCACTTTGTAGTGTTTTTGTTTGGAAGTCGGTTGTAATTTTTGTAAAAAGTTTTTATTTTTCACTTTTTAGTTGTGGTACATAATGGACCAGTTCTATAGGCTAGGTACCTATAACGCCCAAAGTGAAGCCAGAATAGATTAACCCAATAACATGAAACTAAAATAAACAAAACCGGTGGAATGAGAGTATACCAGGGTGAACTATTCACACCTGCGTACCCCTTTAAAGCGAAAAAATAAACAGATATGCGATTGCAGCTATCCCGAGTGATTTTCCGTCATTTATTTAAGAGTTCTGATGTATATCTCCGAAGTTCTTCATCAAATCTTGATGAAAATTAAATGGACCACATGCCAAACACCAGCTTTCGAATAAAAAAAGAATGATCAAAATCGGTTCACCCAATAAAAAGTTCTGAGGTAACACACATAAAAAAAATACAATCGAATTGATAACCTCCTCCTTTTCGCGAAGTCGGTTAAAAATAAAAATGACGGTTTTAATAAAATATGTCAAAACTACTTCAGTTAAAATTTGTTTCACTCCTAAAGGATTTCCAGGTTGCCAGGGCCTGGTTTTTGGCACTACGAGGGAACAGACATTTGCAAGTTATGTTCTCCGTGTGTTTTCTTGATGTCCACTGCACACTGAATAATCAAGTTGTGAGTTATAGCTGGGTATTTATTGACACTTACAGGTCAAACCGCACTACGCGTCAGCGGAGCGACCCGACGCGACACGACCAAATATACTTTGTATCAAATTGTGTAAGATAAAGCGCACTGCGCGGCAGCGGAACTATAGTCCCCGGCATGTAACTTGGCAAGGTTTTGGCGTAGTGGGGGTAAGTTCGCGCATAGTGCGTGAACTGACCAACCACCGTATAGAACGAACGGAACGTGGACGCGACGCGATTGGTCAGTCGATCCTTATGTCAACTGACTAACCAATCGCGCGCTCGGAACGGTGCTAAACGCTCCCCGCATCCCGCTAGGTAATCAAAGAGACCTAAAAAATGACTTGTGCGCATCTAACGATTCTTGCCAAGTTACGTTATACGCGACGCGACACTTTATCTCATACAATATATTTTGTCGCGTCGCTCCGCTGACGCGCAGTTACACCTAGTGCGGTCTAACCTTAATCGAGAGTGTTTTCCGTTGTCATGGTGACTGAGTTGAGTGAAGATTCTGCAAACGAACTTGAAATATATGGGCCACTAGCTTCTGCCAGTGGCTTCGGGATAAAAAGTAGCCTATGTGGCATTCCAGACCATAATCTTTCTCTGTGCTAAATTGTTTACAGATCCGTTCAGCCGTTCTGGCGTGATTGAGTAACAAACATACATCCATCTATACAAAGTTTCACAGTATAATATTAGTAAGAAGTAAGCTCTAAGATAGACTGCCAAAGACGTAATTCTCATAGCAGTTGGTTAAAAAGGTAGGTATCTAACAAAACGTTAGAACCATAACACAATGCACAACATATGTAGATTAACAATAAACCTGCAATAACTTCGCTGAAGCCCATAGATATAATAAACAAGCTAATAAGCGACTACAACTCATCACTGGACCACAACATAAAACTACTTTCGCAACGCATCAATTTTATACACTAAGTAATTATATTTACAATAAAATTAATAAAGAATTAAAAATCCTAAAACTAAACACCCACGCGGTAAAAACTAAAGTAACAGAGTGGCTACTAGAGAGGGACTATGCCTACACGGAGTCCCTACTTACATACATCACCTAATCTCTCACGCACCGCGATTTCTATAACATATACACATTTAAACATGCGCGCACGCAATCTTATCACACATGCTCACCTCCTACTACATGCACACACACCCTCACACACATATACATATTCACAAATATAACAGAGCCACATACATTATTGCGGCGGTAGAACGACACTACTCATTAACTGTTGTAACAGTATTAGTGTATAAGAATTTTGTGGCCGTTCACTGTTTCTCAAAATACAGGTTACCTAGTTTGAGAGGCAGGGTTTTAAAAATTTTAGTACAGTTTTACCTAATGGAAATTGTATAAGTCTCTACCCTTTGATTATGTAAATATCTGTAATTTTTGATGAATAAACATATATTATATATTAACAAGCTGAAGCCCGATTGTCCACTCCCTGTAAATAAAGCCCGCAGCCTGCGGCTTTGAGAGGGAATCGTTTAAATTCAACACATCGCTAATCGGTGCCGAATGAGTGCACGGTGAATGGCCGCGTTCAATTTATCGAACAATGCATACCTGTTCAAATATAAATTTGTTTGATTTATTTGTTTAGCTGTTTCTTTTTTTGTTTGTTTGGGAGTCATTATTTGTGTTATTTCTGGAGAAATGTGGCTGTATTATATACGGGGAATACATGCGAGATTTTATGTTAACCTTTGTATAAACATAGTTAATTTAATACTGACATAGCATTACTAAACCTATTTTTAACACGCTTTTATTAGCTTGGTATGTATCTATGTAACTATGTATCAATTAACGGAATCTTTGAACGTGATTTTCACCCCCTTGAAAACGTCGGATTGATTGAAACTTTGCACACCTATCAAGGACCGATGACAATGCAATAATTTAGTCAAAGTCAAAGTCAAATATATTTATTCAACTAGGCCAATAAGCGGTACTTTTGAAAGCCAAACTAAAAATTAAAATTTACAAGTAATAAAAGTTGATTCTACCGTGCGCGTTTAAATTGTTTGTCCCATTAGCCTTACCAAGATCTTCAGGATTAGCGACTTTTTAGTTCAATTTACCATTAAAGCGTGTTTTTTAGTTTTTAGAACTACAATTTATTTACTGTTTATTTGATTGCCTCGTCGGTCTAGTTTCTGGTTGGTGATCGCAAGCGTTATTGCTAAGCATGTCGTATTGCCGATCCCGGGCAAAGTGTTACATGTTGGTTTTTAGGGTTCCGTACCCAAAGGGTAAAAACGGGACCCTATTACTAAGATTCCGCGGTCTGTCTGCCTGTCTGTCTGTCCGTCTGTCACCAGGCTGCAGGTATCTCATGAACCGTGATAATTGACAGTTGAAATTTTCACAGATTATGTATTTCTATTGCCGCTCTAAAAACAAAATAAAATAAATATTTAAGTGGCACCGTTACAACAAACGTGATTTTTTTGCTGTTTTTTGCGATAATGGTACGGAACCCTGCGTGCGCAAGTCCGACTCGCACTTGGCCAGCTTTTTTAGCTGGGCTTTCTCTTTAGCAGCTATGGCTGAACTTGCAAAGATGTGATGGTATGTCGATAATTTTAAATGAAATATTATAATATATAAATGATTTTATTTCTGTAAGTTGGTATATTTTTAAAAACAGATGAGGTCGGCGTTTCCTATCTGACTACTCTGAGAAGAAAGGCCGAAACAAACTCAGAGGTCTCTTTTAAAGTCCAGACAAAAATATTGGTTAGATCATGTGAAGACCATGTAGATTGATGTCTGAAATGGTCTTTTGAGGAAAGAACCAGCCAGATTGAGTGGACCTGTCCAGTCAGTGCATGCATTTGTCAATAACCGAGCAGCTCAACACAGAATTTAAGGAGCTCAACGATTCGACGAACAATACCAAAGAAAGGACATTCGGGTAGGCCGCATAAACTACTCAAACTGCCAGACCACGATTAAAAACTAATTTAAAAAATAAATGGTCCACATAGTCTTCACATTCACAATAATTAAAATAAAATAATATAATACTTTAAAAAGTAAATATTCTTGTCATTGCAAGAAAACCAAAAAAAAAACAAAATTCACGGTGGAAAATATAAAAAATCTAAATTAATTTTTAATGGGAGCAGCTCAATCCCAAGTCTTTTTGTCCTCAACGTAATCTTTAATGGTATAAAATACTTTCTGGCACAACTTACGTTTAATGAATGATTTGAATTTATTAAGAGTTAGAACTTGTACGTGGCTTGGAAGCTTATTATAAAAGCGGACACATTGACATCTAAACGAGCCACCTATTTTCTTGAGCCTTGTTGTTGGTACTACAAATTTGTGTTTGTGCCTAGTATTTACGTTTTTTTTTTTTTTTTTTTTTTATTATTGATAGGCTCGCGCTTGACCACTATCTCACCTGATGGTAAGTGATGGTTAGTGGTGGATGGTTGGTTATGGATATCACTGTATTTTTTAAACAATTTTATATTTATATGGGCATACAAAAGATTTTCATAAATATACTGAGAAGGCACAGTCATTACATTAATCTCCTTAAATTACTCTCTGAGAGAGTGTCTCGGGCTTAATTTATAAATTGAACGAACAGCTCTTTTCTGCAAAACAAAGATAGTCTGGATGTCGGCGGCGTTTCCCCACAACAGAATACCGTACGACATTACACTATGAATAAAGCTAAAGTACACTAGTCGGGCTGTCTCTATATCAGTTAAATTACGAATTATTCTAACAGCATATGCTGCGGAGCACGTGGGTAAAGCATGGGTTTTCTAAATGCACCCCTGCTATCCTTGAGCTTTGTTGTTAGTAATAGCACAGATAATATAATACTACAATACTAAGTTGGATTGGAAACTGGAGTCTTTTGAATAGAAATGATAGGTCAGTGGCGATTATTGGGATTCGACGTATGAACACGCTTTCCCCTTTTCTCATACCTGTTAATATATTGGCACCTATGTGTAATACGATGCCTCATCCAATTACATAATCTAAATTAATATGTAGATCTCAATCATATGTTATCAAAAAAATGCCTGCAACGCTTCAACCAAATTGAAAGCCGCAATAAAAAGTTTCATATAAAGTTCAGTCTTCCCTATTTACCCCCTTAGGATTCGAATTACAAAAAAATCTTTTTCAACACACTTGCTCATAAAGTGGCTCTAATTTCACCGCAATTAGGCATATAATGATACCTGTAATCAAACTGTGACTTTTTCATTGCTATTATTCACAAGTGAGTTATAGTTTTTTTTAATGGTTTCCTGTCTTCATTTTAAATACTTATAATTAAACTAATTTTAAAAGTGTCACAAATCAATCCAATGAAAATTAATAAAATAAGTCGTTAATTCTAATCCAGTTAAAATTTAAGTATTTTCAATATAATAAAATGTAACACTGTTAATCAATTAAAAGTGTCCCATTCGAAATTAATCCCTTTCTATTCCTGTCATGGAAGTAGTACTTACTATATCCATAACATGATATGGGTAGTAATTACTATTTCCATGATATCCATTAAATACATAAAATGTGGCATAGCTTCTAGTCAAACAATTCAGCAAAATGCTAGAACCTAACATATTGCTTGCTCATTTCATGCAACTTCGTATTCAACTAGATAATTTCAATTTGTGCGTGTATAATAAATAAAACTTGCCTTCAAATATAACTTTTGTTTCTCTGCAATAAAGAAAACTTGAAATTCCCCATTTTGTACGTGGCTAAAACGCTATCCGCGAAAAGCTAAAAAAAAAAGTAACCTCATTGTTTTAGTCTATGGCTGATCGCCATTGTTAGATGCGCGCGCATAGGATAACTGATTAATTTACCCCGCCATTGCGAAAAAAATTTCACAACTCGTTTTCACTGTTGAAAATGATTTTTTAGTATTATTTTCTTCACAAGTGTGTTGAAAAACGTCGTATGATACATGTGTGTATTGACGATTACCGTCCTCGGCTCTCTTAAGACCCTCACCTAAAGGCTCGGGTCTCAATGGCGCCTCAGCGGTAATCACCAACATTACGCACTTGTACCATAATGTACTATTTTAACTAACGTTTACTGTCTTTTTACTACCACCTGCCAAAATTCAGCTTCATGAAGAATATTTGTACATTTTATTTTTACATCCACAACCCCCCTTTTAGGGGTAGTTAAAAAAAAACAATACCTACATTTCAATTATTTGTTACGGAAGTATTTCCGCAAAGTGTGAAGTGAAGAAGTTTTATACAAAACTAACCGCTCCCATTTCCCCCCTACCGATTTTTATGCATAAAGAAGTAGCCTATGTCCTTCTCATGGTAAGAAATTTCAAATAAACTAACGCCCCATTTTTCCCCCTTCGTGTTTTATGCAAAAAGAAGTAGCCTATGTCCTCCTCAAGATCTCAAACTATCTCCATACCAAATTCAGTCTAAATCGGTTCATCGGTTTAAGCCCTATAAAGAAGTTTAATAAAAAACTATCGCCCCATCCCCCATTTCTTTCCATCCGTGTTTTATGCAAAAAGAAGTAGCCTATGTCCTTCCCAAGATCTCAAAAAATCTCTATACCAAATGCCGTCTAAATTGGTTCATCGGTTTAAGCCCTATTAAGAAGTTTCATAAAAAAATAACGCCCCATCACCTATTTTTCCCCCTTCGTGTTTTATGCAAGTAGCATTATGTCCTTCTCAGGGTCTCAAACTATCTCCATACTATGCTAGTATTATATTATCTGTGTCCATACCAAATTTCATATAAAGCGGTTTAAGCGTGATAAGGTAACAGACAGACAGACAGACAGACAGAGTTACTTTCGCATTTATAATATTAGTATGGATAGATAAAGCTAGGGGACTGATTAGATTTCTAAAACTTCTTTTAAATGGAATAAAATCAAATATTTTTGTATTGACAAATAAGGTAAGTAATAGATTTTTATTGATAAATAAGGTAAGTAATAGATTTTTATTGACAAATAAGGTAAGTAATAGATTCGTATCAAAGGATAAAAGTAATTTACTAACCGATTATTTTTTGTGTGATAATCATTGATCAATTAATATCTATCAGTAGAATTCCAATTGGCAGAACATTAGAAAATGGAACTAATTAACATTGTCGTATGCAAATGCGTAAGTGAGAGTAGGTAGACAATATAAAACTGGTCAGAAATGGTTAGTTTCGAACAAAAATGGAACTATATCTACATAATAGTAATAATATTTATTACGTCATCATACCTAATAACGTGAAACTGTAACAGTATCTAAACGTGTTTACTATTTTTATTAAAGCGTAAAGAATTCAACGACAATATTTTTTATTGATAGAGAATGTGCATCGTAATTTTGACGACACTTATAAGCGGCTCGTTGGTCTAGGGGTATGATTCTCGCTTTGGGTGCGAGAGGTCCCGGGTTCAAATCCCGGACGAGCCCAAATCTTTTTGTTTTATTTACTATCGTTAACTCTACAATCATAACCGGACACGTCAGAATAATTAGTCATCAGAAAGCAGAAAGATAAAGAAAAACACAGTATATAATTTTTTGCTCTATGACTCATACATAAGCAATCGTTATGGTTCTAAACCGATATGTCTAACTTATATAAATAAAATATTTATTGGTATCTTTCTTTATTGTTCATAAAATATACGATCCTATTTCAGATTTATACAACACTCTAGCCATTTCACCTGACACTAAAGTCTATGGAAGAGAGTCTATCAGAGGGAGCAAGTGCAAGCTACGTTGCAACGCTAGTTCGCGGCGAGCGTCACAGATGGCTCTGCAATCGCTTATGGTGTTTTACTAACCATTCACTTTATACAAGTACCTACTACAGTAGTTCATTCCACAGAACAAAGGTTCATTCTATTTTCCAACACATTTTTCTATGGGTATTGATTAATGTAATAATAATAAACATTATCCATTTATTTTTTATAATTTTAAAAGTTCTTTTTAGGGTTCCGTACCTAAAGGGTAAAAACGGTACCCTATTACTAAGACTCCGCGATCCATCTGTCACCAGGCTGTATCTCATGAACCGTTATAGCTAGACAGTTGCAATGTTCACAGATGATGTATTTCTGTTGCCGCTATAACAACAAATACTAAAAACAGAATAAAGTGGGGCTCCCATACAACAAACGTGATTTTTTGCTATAATGGTACGGAACCCTTCGTGCGCGAGTCCGTCTCGCACTTGGCCGGTTTTTTATAATTTGTTTTATAAAGAAATATTTAAAAATGTAAATATAAAATGTGTACAAAATTTAATAAAAAATAACCAAAAAAATTATAATGCCATAGCCCAACACATTTTTCTACATATTTTGCAATAGTCCTGCACCAACCGGGGATTGCCCTTGGGTGCACTTGCGCAGAGCATACAGGGATAATTGTTGGTTGGTGTCACATTTCCTGATACATGCCTAACAAGACCTCTGCGAGTTGGCTTCGGCCCCTCGCACGCCGTTCAAAGGACCGGGATCTATTTAGTTTCGGAGACTATTCGGTACAAACAAACAAAAAATTCTTTTCTCTTTATAATACACTCGCGAGCAATGAAAAAGTTCCAGTGACATAGCACCAAATTACTCCTAAACGGGAAATACTCCTTAATGACGCCGTCTGCAATACTGAAGTACATTTAACAGCGCATCAGAATATTACCCACTAAAAACGTAAATATTTTGTTCAAATTTTAAATTAAATGTTTTAAAAAAATGGGTGCATTTGGAAAATAAAACCAAATCTCTAAATAGGGGTTTTATTAGGTGTTAACGTAGGTTTTGATAACTCAGTACTTGGTGTTTCCTCCATGTGCTCTCAGTACAGCTTCTACGCGATTGGGATGCTGAATACCAGATTCCTCAGCGTATGCTGAGGAATGTTCTCCCATTCTTCGATGAGCGCGTAATTCAAGTCACGAAGAGTAGTTGGAGGTGGAACTCGTTTTATCACACGTCTGTTAAGCTCGTCCCAAGCATGCTCAATACGATTCAAATCGGGGTCCTTGCTGGCCACTCCATTTTGTGGATTCCTACGTCCCGAAAATACTCATTTACAACTTGAGCAGTGTGGGCACGTGCATTATCGTGCATGAACACTGCATTGTCGCCCATATTGGCCAAAAACGGACAGCATGTTCATTGAGAATCTCATTGATGTATCTCACAGCAGTTAGGTTACCGTTCTCGATTGGAACTAACGCTGTTCGACCCTCTGCAGAGATACCAGCCCACACGTGAACGGTACCTCCGCCGTGTGACACTTTTTCTTCAAAACATGCTTGTGCAAAACGTTCTTCTGGTCGTCGGTATACTCTTTTCCTCCCATCATGCATCATAAATCTTGACTCATCAGAGAACATCACTTTGCCCCATTCGTCCTCACCCCATTCTGTAAGATCGCGGGCGTATCGCAATCGGGCAACTTAATGATGCCATTCCAGTTTTGGGCCATTTGCTGGCCTGTAAGGCTTCAATCCTCTTTCGGCAAGACGTCTCCTGACTGTCCACTCGCTTATTGGCTCCTTTCGAACTTGCAGAAGTTGTTGTTGAACCGCAACTCCCGTCTGATGTCGATTTCTTAACATGGCTGCCGCAATGAAACGATCTTCTCGGACTGTTGTGCACCTTGGCTTGCCAGTACCTGGTCTTCTCAGGTTTAATCCAGTCTCCCTAAACCTTTGGATCACTCGTCGGACAGTAGTATGTGTCACGCCCATTATTCTGGCCGTATTTCTTTGTCTGGTCCCCAATTCCACCATAGTGATGATTCTCGTACAATCCTCGGGTGATATAGGCTTGATTTATGGGTACGAGAGCCGTAAGACTTTACAATTTAAGAATTCTTTCACAACGGCGAAAACAAGGATGAAATCATAAGCAAAACAAAAAACGAAACAAATGTATTCCGAAATTTTCAAACCCCAAAATTTTTATTTTCTATTTTTTTTATTTATGGCTTCAAAATGCCAGTATTTAAAATAGATTTCATTATACTTTTTAATTTATGAAGCTAGGTTCTATGTCTTAGGAGATATTAAGGTGTATTAGAGATATTGTCGGCATTTTGTGGGTGGAACTTTATATAATATTATTATTATCTTAGATAATATAATTATATGCATTGAAATAATCATTATGGTACTTGTCCAGATTTGAAGCCACAACCACAAGCACGAGTGGTGATGTCTTAGCAACTGGGCCACCACGACATTCCGACTGGCCATTGATTAAACTTTTCAATTATATGCAAACACTTTATACATATGGCACTTCGATAACACGAGCCACACTATCGTAACAATGCTTACAGGTAAATTAATTAAAAAAACAAAACCGGCCAAGTACGAGTCGTACTCGCGCACGAAGGGTTTTACCATTACACATACCGCAAAAAACGGCTAAAAGTACACGTTTGTTGTATGGGAGCCCCACTTAAATATGTATTTTATTCTGTTTTTAGTATTTGTTGTTATAACGGCGACAGAAATATATCATCTGTGAAAATTTCAACTGCCTAGCTATCACGGTTCATGAGATACAGTCTGGTGGCAGACGGACAGACAGACAGACTGACCGCGGAGCCTTATTAATAGGGTCCCGTTTTTACCCTTTGGGTACGGAACCCTTAAAACTATCTTCAGTAACTGATAAAAACGATTATTTAATTGTAATAGTCAACAATTTTCTGCACGAACATTGAATGGCATAATAACTCCATAACTTAACTATCTAGGGACAAAAGGTTGGTACTTCAGGTTTTACGACCCGCCACGACCTTATAATCCCTTGCTTAAATTACCTACTCAGCTACCTGATTCCAGCTTAGGACATCCTCACATGAGGACATTAAGATTGTCCTCAGCCTATAAAGGGATACCCAAATAAATATTCTTAAGGTTACACTAGTCGACGACACGAACTATTTTGTGCGCGGTGTTAAAATGCATTTTATATCAACCGACAACACGTGCGGAAGAGATAGATGTTGTGTTGAGCAGTAGGAAGCTAGACCGCGTATGAATACACACTTTTGCTAATTTGTAGCGAAATGGATAATGATTTAGGACGAAACCGAGCGCGCGAAATTTTTTAAACAGACCTTTGGCAGTCTAGGTATCATGAAAAAACCACTAAATCTATCTGTTCAAATAAAATTATTTGCATTGTTGAACTACTAATCTATTCCTGTATGGAGGCCGTTTTGCAATATTCCGTCTTCTTATGGTATTTATTTGCGCCCAAAAATGCGTTAAAATTAGTGTCGAAATGTGGAACTGTCGACGCTCATAACTTTCAAATATTTACTTTTTTTACTTTTTTTGCTTCCATACAGGGCTAGATAATAATGAGACAAATTTATATCACTTTTTATATTGAACGTACATCGTCAAACAGTGGCATAATCCCTACACTACGTTTGTATGGAAGAATTTTCAACTAGTATAACCTTAAGAGGAAATATGGGCAGAGAGCGCCGACTGAATTTCCTTAGTAAAAAGTCATAATTCGAGGTTTGGCTCTCGTCTCTTTCCTCCTCCAAATTGGATCAACTTAAAAGATATTCCATAAACTGGTAAAGTAAGATAAATACTATGGCCCTATGTTTTCCTTTTTTCATTTATATTTGTCAAATTTGTACACTAAGCCTCTGTTGACAGCGCATTTGTGAGGGTTCTAGTGCTTCTAAATTTAATTTATCATCAAAAAGGAAAACATAGTATATATCTTTAATTTTCAGTTTAAAGAATATCTTTTAAATTGGTCCAATATTGGAGGAGGAAATAGGCGAGAGCCAAACCTCGATTTATGAATTTTTACTAAGGAAATTCAGTCGGCGCTCTCTGCCCCCGGAGGTGCTGCGAGGGTAAATATCGGATACCTACTTGAAAAGTAAAACTTCGTTATTTTGAACGTAAAAGTCGAAAGATTGAAGCAAGTTCGATTGTGTCTAAAAATATGGCAAGGGTAATGTTTTTTCAGCCTACCAGCCTGCTTACATGGACTTAGGTAATTGTTTCAATTAAAAAATACTCCTGTCCGCCAGTGTTTTATTCATCATGAGCCTTATAATGTTCCCACTGTTGGGACACAGGCATCCTATCTGTGAGAGAGGTAATGGGCCTTAATCCACTACGCGGGCCCAGTGCGGGTTGGTGGATGTCACCAAAAATTAAGAGCAGTGGTGGTCCAGAGGTATCGGCCCCGACTTACGTGTCGTAGGTCGTGAGTTCGAACCCAGGAAGGCGCTTTACTATGTATAAATTATTTCATCACTATTGCTCTTAAAAACGGTGAAGGAAAACATCGTGAGGAAACTGGCATTTCCTAGTGTTTTATTGTTAGACATAAATTAAGAATACCTTAGATTAGGTGCTTTAAATTTAACAAGTTTCGTAATAGCATTTCATAGCATGTAGAGGGTGTTTTTTAGAGGCATAGAACTTTGAAATGGAATAAAACAAGGATGAATTTTTAAAATTGACATGAAATTGACTTCATCAAAAGAAAATGACGGCATAAGACCGCCACGGCAGCCTCGGACGTAATCTTATCTGGAGGTCAAATTTTCAATCACTTTTCCCAACATTTGTGATCGTATATCGGCAATAATGCGGCAAATGTTGTCCTCCAAGTGGTCGATCGCTTCGGGCTTATCGGCGTAGATTAGCGACTTCACATATCCCCACAGAAAATAGTCTAGCGGCGTCAAATCGCACAATCTTGGAGGCCTCCGGAACGTGAAACAATGTGGCTACCAAACGTTTCCTTCAGTAAATCAATTGTGGCACGAGCTATGTGACATGTTGCGCCGTCTTATTGAAACCACAGCTCCTGCACATCATGGTTGTTTAAATGAGGAACGAAAAAGTCAGTAACAGGGCTCTATATCGGTCACCATTGACTGTAACGTTCTGGCCAATTTGCACAAAACAAGAAATTTGCACAAATTTGGAAGCGTTGTTCAGGAGTCAGTCTATTCATGTTGACCTGCCAAACCAAACTAAACACAAATCACTTGACAGCGGACGAAATGGCTGCCAGTTAAAACAGTGTGGCCAACTTAAAGTTCTATACCTCTAAAAAAACACCTTATATAATCATGGTAATAATTCAACGTTATGGCTCCCCTACATCACTTGTTCATAATTTTCGCTCATAAAATGTCCATTGCTAAACACGGCGAGCTACACTGTGTAGGGAAATAATATAAGTAGGTGTAGCAAGCTACGTCATACATAACATACGTAATCATCGTCTACAATGTTCCCACTGCTGGGACACAGGCCTCCCCTCTGTGCGAGGGAAAGTGACATACTCTACGACGCGGGCCCAGTGCGGGTTGGTAGATGTCACATGTCTTCGATTTTTTTTTTAATTCTAGGTCGTTCAGGTATCCTCGAGATATTTTCCTTCACCATTTTGGGAGCAGTCGTGATGAAATAAATTATGTAACAAAGTAATGCGCCTGCCTGGGTTCGAACTCACGACCGACGACGACTCGTAAGACGGGGCCGTAATTACTGGGCCACTACCATACCATGCTCGAGATACGCTACAGCAAATCTATCTATCGATCTATATTAAAGAGAAAGTATGTATGTATGACCGAATGGACCGAATTTAATGAATTTTTTAGAGAACATTTAGATTGACCCAGCGGATAATCTTGTAAATTTTGGTGGCGATCGGAAAAAAATATGGATTTTTATGGTGATCTCGAGGCATCCGCTAGTAAAAAACATAAGGCCAGAAAGAAAGAAAATGGTTGTGAACAGTCGCCCAAATTGGATATGGGAAAATATTTACTTTATGCTAGTATTATATAATCTGTGCTCTAAGTAATAATAACCTACCTAACAAAGAAAATATTTAAACATAGATGTCTTATATTAAACACAGTCGTCAAACCCTTCGCATGTCGATAAAGCAAGCTTTTAGGCGATAATCCCGTTCCGTACAAACATTTCAGTGAAATGTTCCCGATAGGCATAAATTGACGGCCTCAAATGTCACGCGCATTCTAGGGTTAAAACCGAAGTGCTCTACATTAGTGAAATACAGAGCTCATGTTTCATTAACAGTGTTTGTTTACGTGTTGATTTCATAATTTACTCTGGAGATTTTTAACGTGAAAATGTGTTTTATTATTATTATCTATATACTATACTTACTAATATTGAGGCGCTTGTGGCTAAGTAATAACAGCCGCACGGGTCGATCATCAAGGTTAAGCAACGCTTGACGAGGTCGGTCCGTGGATGGGTGACCATTTCCACATACCAAGTTTCCTCCGTGCCTCGGAAAGCATGTTAAGCCGTTGGTCCCGGCTGTCATTTGAAGATCTTTGACAGTCGTTATCGGTAGTCAGAAGCTTGAGATCTGACACCAGTCTTGCCAAGGGGTACCGTACTGTTACCCAGTTACTGGGTTGTGGAGGTCAGATAGGCAGTCGCTCCATGTAAAACACTGGTACTTAGTTGAATCCGGTAAGACTGGAAGCCGAACCCAATATAGTTGGGAAAAGGCTAGGCAGATGATGATAAGTATACTTACTAATATTATAAAGCTGAAGAGTTTGTTTGTTTGTTTGAACGCGCTAATCTCTGGAACTACTCGTTGGAATTGAAAAAAATCTTGTTGTTTTGGATAGTCCATTTATCAAGGAAGGTTATAGACTAGGACTATAACATCACGCTACGACCAATAGGAGCGGAGCATAAATGAAAAATGTTGCAAAAACGGGAATAAAAAATCCTTTATGAGAGCTTCCGTTGCGTGCGCTGCGTAAGCGGTTAAAGTTACGCAACATTCATGTATGTAGGGTAGGTAGGGTAGTGTAGATAGGTAGCCAGTTAACGGGAAGCCGCGTGGGACACCTAGTTGGTCTAATAAAGTCGAAAGTGTGTAGTGTAATTCTAATTTACAAATGACCTGCAAGATTTTTCAACATAGTTTTTTTTTTTTTTTTTTTCTAATATTGTACCGCGGACATGTGGCAGTCCGCGCTCTTTTTTATTAACCGACTTTCGAAAAAGGAGGAGGTTCTATGTTCGACTTCTTGTATGTTTTTTTTTTTTTTTTTTTTTTATGTATGTTCACCGATATCTCCGTCAATTGTGGACCGATTTTGAAAATTCTTTTTTTGTTTGATAGAGTATGTTCCGAAATTGGTCCCATTTTAATTAAGTGAAGATCTGATGAAGAACTTCGAAGATATACAACAGAACTCTTCAATAAATAACGGCAAATCTCGCGGGACTGCTGCAATCGCATGTCTGTTTATTGTGTATACCATTTCATAACATAACATCACGCCAGTACGCTCTTAAGGGGTAATCAGATCACTCATTTGATCGGTTTTGTTCAAGTTTTATGATATTCGGGTCGTCTATTCTGGCGTTATAGGAAACTTACTAAACAACTTGCCTATTAGTTAGGTACAACTAAAAAGTGAAAAATAAAAAATCTTTTTTACAAAAAAATACTACCGACTTCCAAATAAGAAAACTACAAAGTGAAAAATAACTTTAATTTTGGAAGTCGGTGTCCATAACGCAAAAAAATGGTACCTAGGAAAGACACCGACTTCCAAAATTAAAGTTATTTTTCACTTTGTAGTTTTCTTATTTGGAAGTCGGTAGTATTTTTTTGTAAAAAAGATTTTTTATAGTTATTATATTTTGTTTGTTTTTTCATAATAGTTACAATTGTTTGACTCCTACGTCAGACATTATTTTTAGGCTAACTTAACTAACTTAAGTCTACGTGAGTTCATCCCTCACTAAATACTATATATATATATTACACACCGGCATTACAATTTTATGTTTTTATGTTATTAACATTTTTATTTTATTTTTTCTTATTTACATTGCTTATATTATATCATACACTTACGTTACGTTATATTATACACTTTCCGTGAATATGCATGGCAGTGCGAGCAGACCAGTCCCGGCTGACGATTCCGGTTATAGAACCCCGTCGTTAGGACATTAAGGTGAGTATGACTGACTCGCTCCACCATGCAGGCAGGGTGATGGTTTGAGTATGTGTTTGGGTTGGAGTTTATGGATGGGACTTGTTAGGTGGTGTTATGATGATGTCTGCTGACCAGGGACTTCGCTAGCGTGAGCAAGGCCTCTATGACGACTACGTCTCGATGCTGCATGGCCGTCTTAAGATTGTAGTTGACGACCGTTTTAGTCGGCGCATCCATCGCCCTCTTAGCAAGGCGGCCCGCGGCGTCATCGGCGTCGTCGGTGTAATAGTCGCAACTGACTGTATGTCTGGACACAGCCACTACCGCGTGGGAGATGCTGTCGTGAATCTGAAGCCTCCTGGACTTGGTGTTGATGATGATAACGCTGTCGTAGGTTGACCCCTGAGCCTCGTGTATGGTTAGCAGGCGCGAACCTTCGCCGGACCCAAATCCCTGGCTCGCGTTCATCATAGTTTTATAATACATGAAGTGTAAAAAATGACAGTATTTTTTCGATCAAAAAATGGATTGGTTCATTATTAAGTTCGACATAGAGTGATGAGAATCCGATAGGATAGTGCTATGCTAGGTATTCGCCCGAATCTACTTTTTTCATGTATTCTACTGTAACTTATGGATAATATCAACATTATCGATGGCTGCACTGCATAACATATTCCAACTTAACATAACGTGATTCGTTTGTGAACTTCATGCTTTGAAAGTGGAACACGACTGTTCGCGGAAACTAAATTTTTCCTAATTAGTAATTCTTACTTTTTGGAAGTACAAATCTATACTTAATATTATAAAGAGGAAAGATTTTTTTGTTTGTTTGTTTGTACCGAATAGGCTCTGAAACTACTGGAACGATTTGAAAAATTCTTTCACCAATAGAAAGCTACATTATGCCTGAGTGACATAGGCAATTTTTAATCCCGAAAATGGGTCCTGTGGGGTGGCGCACGGGAGCGAAGCCGCGGGCAACAGCTAGTATAATATAATTTAAACTTATAACCTAGTACAGGGGCCACCTTTTATTTGGGGTCACATCACATCACATCATCAGCCTATTAATGTTCCCACTGCTGGGACACAGGCCTCCTCTCTGTGAGAGGGTATGGGCCGTAATCCACACGCGGGCCCAGTGCGGGTTGGTGGATGTCACATGTATTCGAATGTTTGGTTCTAGGACATGCCGGTTTCCTCACGATGTTTTTCTTCACCGTTTTTGAGAGCAGTGGTGATAAAATAATTTACACAAAGTAAAGCGCCTGCCTGGGCTCGAACCTATCTTCGACCTACAACTTGTAAGTCGCGGCCGATATTTGGGGTACGTTTTTTAAAATAATATTTCTGTTGCGGTCCGTCCGTAAGCTTTAAAGCTACATATCTTTCCGGCTCTGTAACACATTTACCGAGGCAGGATCTACAACGATGGGACCAGATCATAACAAACTAAACCCCCAGAACCGATAGAAGGAGAAAAGGTAGGCCTTTTAAATGATGGGAAGACGACATAGTGAAAACGGCAGGTAACTTTTAGGCCAGATCAGCCAGACTTAGAGAAGAATGGAAGTTTTTGCAGGAGGGTTTTACCGCCAGAGGTGGTCCTTACTCGGAAATCACAGACAGCTGAAATACTAACAAGCAACATCATCATCATCTGCCTAGCCTTTTCCCAACAATATTGGGGTCGGCTTCCAGTCTTACCGGATTCAGCTAAGTACCAGTGTTTTACATGGAACGACTGCCGGTACCCCTTGGCAAGACTGGTGTCAGATCTCAAGCTTCTGACTACCCGTAACGACTGTCAAAGATCTTCAAATAACAGCCGGGACCAACGGCTTAACGTGCTTTCCGAGGCACGGAAGAAACTCGGTATGTTGAAATGGTCACCCATCCACGGACCGACCTCGTCAAGCGTTGCTTAACCTTGATGATCGACCCGTGCGGCTGTTGTTATTTAGCCACGAGCTCCTCTATAAATACTAACAAACAACACTATCAAATTAATATTAAATTAGGTTTATTTAACTAATATACTAAAATAATTTAAGCGCCTTTTGTTGTAAGGAATCAATCAAGGTTTTTTTTCCTTCCGGCTGTTAAACCGTCACGTTCTTTATACGTACTTAAATATGGCAACGAAGATATATCAATGAAGATTTTAGTAAGATGATTCGTCTGTTGTCGAATAGACAAAGCGCTTGATAAATTATAAAATTACGTATTTGTAACACAAGTAAATTGTATTGTACTTTTGACTTAGGGTCCACACAAAATAGATGGGCGGTCCGGATCCGGACCGCAGCGCGCAGTCCCCCATTTGCTGATCCCGATCTATTAGCTTCAGCCCGAGATTTCGTCCTCGGTGTTCCTGGGGTCGCTTCCCGCAGCTTTGCTTGTCACTCTGTGATTTGTTTATCGTCATTGTTATTTGCGAAGCATACGCTCACAGGAAACTGCACGCGCTGAAGTAAGAAGGTAATTGTGGGTAATTTAGTGGTATTAGCTGTATAAACACTGTCTGGCCAATGCGAAGATATTTCTTTTAAGTCCCGAAGGAGCTAAATTTGAACACCAACCTTCAGCTGCATAACACGTGCTAAAACCTAAAAACGCAAAGTTTCTTAGGCAGTCAGTTCGTTAGCGCGTTTATAATTTGAGAATAATTAATCCGATTTGCGTGGTTATTTTCTCATTCATAATATTAAATCGTGTGGGTTCAGCATTAGGTATATTCGTCTACACGAACGGATCCAAGCCGTTGACCACGGCTACTTATTTATATTTTATGTAAACGCAACTATTCAATTTAGAAAATGTATTGCTCAAGCAATCTATATATATTCGGGCGCACGGTTGGCGCAGTGGTTGAGCGATTGACTGCTGCGCTGCGTGTCGCGGGTTCGATTCCCGCACGGAACAATTATTTGTATGATCTACAAATAGTTGTTCCGGCTCTGGGTGTTTGTTTATGTGAGTTTATATGTTTGTAAACGCACCCACGATACAGGAGAAATTCCTAGTGTGGGGCAACGTCTTATAAAAAAAAAAAAAAAAAAACTAAAAAGAATGAAACTGAATGGGAATGAAAATGAAAATGTTTTAATTCAAAAAACACATTGCTCAAGTAAGCAACGTGAAAAGAAAAACAAGAAAATGTCGGAATCCATTTCCATAATTTTCAATTTCCATCTGAAACAAACGAGTATTTGTGAAATAATTGCATGTTGATCATGAAAAGAAAGAAAGAAAGAAAAAAATATTTATTCGTGACCCGCACAGGAGACACGAGTAAAATGAAACTGTGAAGTATTTGTTTTCAGTTTACTACCTACTTGTGGAAATGAAAAACCATTAATTACAAATCGTAAGTGCCAACAAGGAAATAAATTTGGTTTTAGTATAACCATAATTTATTTTAAGGTCCTGTTTTTGCATAGAACTGACTTTTTATTATTCAAATAAATCTTACAAGCGACTCAAAAGTAAACCTTGGTTTCACCGCTCTTAATATAAGATAGGTACTTAAGCAGGTTTCTTAATTAATAACGTTTGCAACTCTAATAGCCAAGTTTGACAGGATTTCAGGCTTTTGTAGAAATTGACAAATATGTTCTCAACCTCAGATTCTTAATTCAAAAGTGGTGGGTTATATTAGATATAGTTCAAATAGCCTTTAAGACATTATTTATCCGAAAAGACTTAAGATTAAACAATACTTATTATTCAAAGCAAAATTAATTTAAAGCTTAGTTACAAACTTAGATAGTATCGATAAAATATCTGAGTGAGATATTAACTGTAAGTAAACCATCTCACAGATTGTTTAAGGCAACATTAACTTAGGTGCAACACGTGTGGTAATAGAATTAGTGACCCCCAGGCGCAGAATCTTTATAGAACTAATATTAATATCTACGCCGAAAATCTTATTCTTGCCTGCCAATTTAATTCCTCAAAGGTTCAATCAACTAAGGAATTCTAAGCTTCGATCCTAAAAATCTAATCCGTAACAGAATTTCTCAGGTGGAGCAATTCTCTGAGAGCAACTTACCTCGTCATAAAGGCAACACGTATGGCATAGCTTTAGAGGTATACGTAGATTAATTTAACTAGTTCTCCAGCACAATCATTGCTCTGTCACACCCTAGGTGTTCTTCAAAAGATACTGCAGCCTTATTGCGTAATGAATTCGGAAAGAGCAAAGGGCAAAGAGTATAAAAAATCGACCAATCACATGCGAGATGAATGACGCGATGTGGCTTTCCGTCTATGTGATTGGTCGATTTTTCATACTCTTTGCCCTTTGCTCTTTCCGAATTCATTACGCAATAAGGCTGCTGGTCTCGGAATAAAAGCAACAGAAGGATGCTTTACATAGGTATAACATTCTTCTGTTTTCTTCTTATCCTTATTTATTTGGGGTCGGTTAACCTGACTTCTTCTTCTATACTTCTCTAAGCACTCTAGTCGCTATCTCATTAATTAACCAATTTCCAGACATATCTTCTTTAACACAGTATATCCAAAGTTGCTTTGGTCTTCTCCTACTTTATTCAAAACTATTTATGTATACCTTTGTAGATAGGTACATTTATTTATTCGTTTGTCCTCGCTCTTTAATGTCTTAAGGGCCTACAACCGCTTTAGTGCCGTAAAACGGTAACTTTCTAAAGCATACTCCTTAGTAACGGCTACGTTAAAAGGTTTGAAAAAAAAAATATATTTATTATTGATTCATGTACATAATTTTTGAAACAAGTTTTTTTCGTGTAACTAATAGTTTTGCTTTAAAAAAATAATATATCGTGTTGTTATAATAATAATAACAACACGATATGTTTTCGCAACTTTTGGAAACTCTTACAAAACGACTTGGATGTTTAAACATATTTTTACCTAGAAAAATTAATGGCTGGAATTTCTTCATAACTGAAATAGCATATGAAAATCAAATAATATTTTGCAAACAAAACTGTTCAAAAGGAGGTTCAATATTGATATTTTGGCATCGTGCGGGCGCACTGCCAGTACTGCGTTAACATTGGGGCGTATATATCGCCTTAAGGTAGCCCTCCTAGTCGATCATTTTCCATACAAACGTAGTCTAGCTAGTGGCGTTATGCCTCTGTTTGACGATGTACGTTTATTTTGATACAAAAATATATCAATTTGTCTCATATAAGTTTTTAAACTGTCATGGTCACTAACACTAACATTAACATTAAAAGCGGTATATTTACCATGTTAAACAAAAAAAAAAAAAAAACAAAAAACGAATATTATAAAAAAAAATGCCCGCTTTTAATGTTAATGTTAATTTGTCTCATTATTATCTAGCCCTGTATGGAAACAAGAAAGTAAATAAAAAAATTGAAAGTTATGAGTTTATGAGCGTCGAAAGTTCCACATTTCAACACTAATTTTAACGCATCTTTGGACGCAAATAAATACCATATGAAGAAGGAAAAAAAACAAAACATTCACCATACAGGGATATATTAGTAGTTCAACAATGCAAATAATTTTATTTTGAACAGATACATTCAGTCGTTTTTTCATGATATCCATACTCCCAAAGGCCTGTTTATAAAAATTCGTGCGCTCGGTTTCGTCCTAAATCATCATCCATTTCGCAAAAAAATTGCAAAAGTGTTATTCGTACGCGAACTAGCTTCTTACAACGTTTATTTCTTTCGCACGTGTTGTCGATTGATATAGCATGCACTGCACTGCGCACAAAATAGTTCGTGCCGTCGACTAGGACAACCTTAAAGCAATTAACACCAACAAAGCACACATTTCTTCAGAATTAGCTGCTTTCCAACATTCAGTGCGCGGTGGAGTAGTGGACATCGAAGGACAGCGGTGAGTCACGCACGTTCCACTTATTATTTAATATTGCACACATTCTTATAAGATTGAGGAGGAGCTCGTGGCTAAATAATAACAGCCGCACGGGTCGATCAAGGTTAAGCAACGCTTGGCGAGATCGGTCCGTGGATGGTTGACCATTTCAACATACCGAGTTTCCTCCGTGCCTCGGAAAGCACGTTAAGCCGTTGGTCCCGGCTGTTATTTGAAGATCTTTGACAGTCGTTACGGGTAGTCAAAAGCTTGAGATCTGACACTAGTCAAGCCAAGGGGTACCGTGTTACCCAGTTACTGGGTTGTGGAGGTCATATAGGCAGTCGTTCCATGTAAAACACTGGTACTTAGCTGAATCCGGTAAGACTGGCAGCCGACCCCAATATAGTTGGGAAAAGGCTAGGCAGATGATGACGATGATGACATTCTTATAAGATTGCGGAAATCCGCTGACAGTTGTTCCTTGTAAAACGGTCCCAGCCCCCATAGCTGACAATGCTGGCAGATGCCAGAAACATAGGTAATTAATTATTTAATGAACAAACATTCTGCTGTCAGCATTTCCAAATTAATGAACTAATAGAAACTGACTCGGATTAATTGTGTACACGTTTGTATATATTAGGTTACATACATAATGTATTCAGTGTTCATTTGGGACAGATATGAGATATTTATGATACATAATAATGTACACGAAAATGATTCTTAACGCTTGAACGACTGATTTGGAAATAGATATACGACCTTATTATCAGTCTTACCCACCTGTCGGCTTCCAGTCTAAACGGAATTGCATGGAGCGACTGCCTTTTTACCCGACTGCCGAAGGAGGGTAATGTGTTTATCAGTCTATGTATGTATGTTTGTTCTTATGTGGCGTTCTAGAGACCAAACGCGTTGGCCGATTTTGATGATTCGTATGTCAATCTCAGATCAAATAAAAAGTCAAGATGGAACGTTGCAAACAACAAGGTGAAGCCGGTAAAACTACGCCTTGCCGTATTACATACACAATTACACGCGCACACGTACAACGAAACTACCCCTTAGCTTGTCAGTCGAGCTTTATTATTTGATCTGTGAGCTCGAATGACAAGCTAAGGCGTAATTTCGTTGTACGTGAGTGCGTGTAATTGTGTATTTGTACGGCAAGGCGTAGTTTTAACCGGCGTCACTTTGTTGTTTGCAACTTTCCATCTTGACTTTTTATTTGATCAGGGGGGTGACCATAAGCTCTTAGAGTAAGGTTATTTTGAGTGTGTAAGGGACAGATGTATATGACTTGTACATCTGTCACTTACGCGATCCCAAAATAACCTTACTCTAAGAGCTTATGGTCAAACCCCTTTTTCAGTTTTTTTTTTGGGTTGGAAATCATCCAATGACTTCTCCCGCTCTGAGAGATGTCAATCAATTCATCTTAAACTTGCGAGTAGGCTACTACTAGGCTACATTAAAATAGAAAAATGGCGGATTTTGGGCGCCATATTGTGGAAGCCCAATGTTTTTTTTTTTCATGCAAACCCATCGTGTGGGCTATCAAATTAAAGGATACATCTGGTTTTGGTCAGCCAGCTCGCGAATATGTATCCTCCGACTGCACAGCATGATTTTCTTCTTGTTTACCTACGTCTGTTTAATTCACTTCTTAAGCAGTCGGGTTTTTTGAATTATTCAAATAACTTTTTAATTGACATACACAACTGACTGTTTATAACCGTTACAAGTATCTACTCGCAATAGTAATATATTGTAATAAAAACCGGCCAAGTACGAGTCGGACTCGCGCACGAAGGGTTCCGTACCATTATCGCAAAAAACGGCAAAAAAAAACACGTTTGTTGTATGGGAGCCCCTCTTAAATATTTATTTTATTTTGTTTTCAGTATTTGTTGTTATAGCGGCAACAGAAATACATCATCTGTGAAAATTTTTGCTGTTTAGCAATCGCAGTTCGTGAGATACAGCCTGGTGACAGACGGACAGAGAGACAGACGGATCCTGGAGTCTTAGTAATAGGGTCCCGTTTTTGGCCTTTGGGAATGGAACCCTAAAAAGTGCAGTCGAATTGAGAACTTTTTTTATACTTGTGTGCAGATCGCCAGACATGTACACACGTATCAAAAAAGATTGTTAGACAGACAGACGGATCTTACGGAGTCTTAGTACTAGGGTCCCGTTTTTACCCTTTGGGTACGGAACCCTAATAAGTGTCGATAGTGTAATATAATGGTATTTGTTAGTAAAATATACGTAATAATAACAGCACTAAAATTTAGTTAAACATGATTATAAATTCATGACCTTGTACCGACACAATCCCCAGCGGTGTTATTAGCACAGATAATAATGAAAGTTTGTAAATATCAAATAATATTAGCGTGTGTTTATTAGTCCCAGTAGTCCGTATGCATAGGCATCGTTCCAATTCCTGGATAACACTGAATTATTTAACTAAGACGTAATTTCAACGAATTCACTGAATAAAATACGTAGTACCATCTCAAATAACTAGAAATCTCCATTAACCTGAAAATCCAAATAATTTTTCAGACTAACTAAAGGATCGAAATTGAAACATCAAAAGCTTAGCAAAAACTCTTTATTCCATTTTACTTTTAAAGCTATTTAACGGTAAAACAACAGGTAAGAATCAGGCAGGAACAGATTAACTACAGGGGGATCGCAATTCGCAATTAATCTTCGCTTTTAAAATTCCCTCTTGTGTTGGAAAGTAGCTTTTTTCTTCCTTTTACGAGCTCGCTGCGGGTAATCCACGATACAATGGCCGCCACTTCTACCTCAATATATGGCCATCGAGCAGGCTACATACAATGGAGATTTGGATTAAGGACTTCAGATAAAACCGCTTTAAAACTACTTTTTTCTGAGCTTTTTAACGTTTACTGACGTGCTGACGTGTACCTGTACATAGACACAGCTCAGTCAACATAAAAGAGGTTTTCCTTAACAGAGGTTGTGTTTCATCATCGGACTACCAGACGTACGGTGATGCGTCATCGGTACATGGTGGACATCCCACCCATACGCACCAAACGTTTTGGGAACACTTTTATTGTGCGTACAGCTAAAGAGTGGCATTCCCTGCCGGAGTCTGTGTTTCCCGAGAGCTACAATCTAGGGGTATTTAAGTCAAGAGTGAATAGGTTTTTTCTAGGCAATCGTAATTCACCGTCGACCACATCATCGCTTACCATCAGGTGAGATAGTCGTCAAGCGCGAGCCAATAGGACATAAAAAAAAAAATTAGGACACATTGCCGGTAGCCCGTATCGGAGCTCTAAGTGAACATCGCAAGGTCTCACCAAAAGGCTCATTGACTAAAGTGAACTCGACATGGCCGTCAGACAAGGTTAAGATGCTCATCTCATCTTGTTTAAGATTGCTCAGAGACAAGTACACATACCTATCTTCCTGAAGGAAATTACTCACTAGCTTCAAACGCAAAAGAAATAAGAAAAACGGAATTGCCGCGGAAAAGGTTACGACCTTTTTCTACTTAACTGTGTTACAAATGCAAAGTGAATTCTTATGTTTATTCCAGTTTTATAATATTAACAATGACGTAATAACAGCGATAAGAATGTCTAAACGTCGCTTTTTACATAGCAAAGGAAACAATCACTCACATAATCACTGAAGAATTTTTCATTTTCACTGAATAAAAAACTCATTTACAAGTCAGAACATTTACTTAGTTTCTATTGATAACTTAGAAATGTTGAAGAGAACTTAATTCTTAAGAATAACGTTAAATATTAATTGGTTTAGGAAAATCTTTTCTGAAGTTATAATAAATCAGAGTTTGTGTTCTATACAAGTAAGAGGATAGAATTGGATATAAATCTGATCCGTAAATTAAAATTATAAACTTTGATTACAATAAAACAAGAACCGACCTTCGAAAGTTATTATAAGGGAAGTGTTTTGAGGTCCAAAACCTTTCTGGTAACCATTATATGTATAGATATAATAACATGCTTCTGCCAGCGACTTTACCCGCTTGAAAGTCACAAATTATCCCAAGGGAATAAAAGCCTGTGATAAAAAGTATCCCTTTGTTATAATCCCTATTGTCTATTCATGTGCCAGTTTCATCGAAATCTGTTTTGTCGTTAAGAATGAAAACCGGCCAAGTGCGAGTCGGACTCGCGCACGAAGGGTTCCGTACCATTATCGCAAAAACACGTTTGTTGTATGGGAGCCCCACTTAAATATTTATTTTATTCGGTTTTTAGTATTTGTTGTTAGTGGCAACAGAAATACATAATCTGTAAAAATTTTAGCTGTCTAGCTATCACGGTTCATGAGATACAGCCTGGTGATAGACGGACAGACAGACAGACAGACTAACAGACGGATCGCGGAGTCTTAGTAATAGGGTCCCGTTTTTACCCTTTGGGTACGGAACCCTTAAAAGTGAAGAGGAAAGAAACAAGCTGGCAGACAGATAGAGTTTGGTATTTGCGCATGTATAATACTTATTAGTACGGATGTTGACAGTTTGGTAATCTTCCTTTTGGGTAAAACCTATTAGCATTCCGTAGCCAGCCAGATGTCGGCAAATTCTTGCACAAAAGTAAGTTTTTATTATGCGAACTGAATTGTTGAAAACTGTCGACGCGCTTGTTTTCACCACAAATATTTTTCTGCTTTCAAGTCCTTTTATGAATCCTTATTTAAATATGGAATGTTTTTGTTTTTTATTTATTCTTGCTATATTTGACAAAATTACGTTTCACCATCATCATCATATCAGCCGAAATACGTCCACTGCTGGACATAGGCCTCCCCCAAGCGTCGCCAAGTTACGTTTATTCAGTCCTTATTAAACAGGCTCCCTACAATATTTATAAAAACGGCTTTCTAAGAAATTCAACGCTTTAATTTCTTTTAAAAAGACTCGGATACTTTATTTAGTAAATATTAGGCAATTAGATTTTACTTTTAACAGCGAATAATCGAAAAAGCATTGACCTTTTAAACTGTGTTCAGTGCCTTGTACTGTAAGGTAGGACATATTGACACTATTGTAGCCTAAGTTCAAGCCCGGCCAATAGGGATGACGTAGATACTAAACATTATAGCCTCTCATAGACGTGACGTCACACTGGCATATTGTTCAGTAAACTAATACTCCACATTTAATGATGCCTTTGTAAGATCCAAGCAGATGTATTCCGTAGTTAATCCGGTTTAAATTACTCCCAATTTTGGCTCATAAATATGTAATAGACGCAACACAATAATTTATCACGTTCCGCGCTCGATTAGAATATATCAGACTAGCTGTTGCCCGCGGCTTCGCTCCCGTGGACCACTCACATGACCCATTTTCGGGATAAAATAATAGCCTATGTCACTCAGGAATAATGTAGGTTTTCTTTTGGTGAATTAATTTTTCAAATCGGTCCAGTAGTTTCGGAGCCTATTCGGTACAAACAAACAAACAAAAAATCCTCTTTATAATATTAGTATAGTTTAGAGATACCTTATTATTTGTGATCATTTGAAAGCTGGTAAAAAAGCCAAAAGCCGTGGTGGTGGTAACGGCCCCGACTTACGTGTCGTAGGTCTTGAGTTCGAACCCAGGCAGTTGCTTTACTATGTGTTAATTATTTCATCACTACTGCTTTTAAAAACGGTGAAGGAAAACATCGTGAGGAAACCGGCATGTCCTAGAACCAAAAAATCGAAGACATGTGACATCCACCAACCCGCACTGGGCCGGCGTGGTGGATTAAGGCGCCTCCCCGAACAAAACGCCGCGCTAGTCGTTTTTGTGCAGTTTTAAGAGCTATCTACTCTTTATTTAAAAAGAAATATCAATTAATAAAAAAACATTAAATTTCTACATAATGTTGATTCTAAAATGGTAGTGCACTTTTTTTTAAAGGGGTATATGTATCATTAATCTCCTTCCAACAAAACCATAAAAATGAGAAATAATTATTGATATATGCATCTCCTCGTAAAGTGTTCATTAATTATTTTTTGTACTAACACTAATTGGATAGACAATTTGATAACGAACATTTTGTAACTTTTATTTTTTTTACAAGACCAATATTCGATTTTATAAAGATTTTATTCTAAAATCTGGGCGTTTTCACTACTGTAATTCATGCGCCATCAGTGCCGCTAGTCCAATAGGAATGCTCATATCACATGCTGATTTTTTTGTCAGGGTACGGCCTTAAGGCCCATTACCTCTCTACAGAGAGGATGCCTGTGACCCAGCAGTGGTAACAAGTGGGAACATTATAAGGCTGATGATGAAACAAGTCATATTTTCTTCTTATTACATTTAACAAAATTTAACTGATATTAAAAAATCAGGTATAATAAAGAATCAAAGAAGGGGTAATTATAAGTCTTTATTTAAGTACTTATTGAATTTTACACAGGTTTTCTTAAAATATGCACCGTAAGTTCACTATATTGTTCAATAGTAGGAATGTGCTCGATGGAGGTCGGTTCCATTCGATACCACATAACTTCCTCTCAACCCTCTCCTATACCTATTTGGCCACCTAACAATTACATGGTATTGCAATGTTTTGGCACCTAACCTAGGCTACATAGTTTTGTAATTACCTACTGGATATCTTATGAGCAAAAACAGAACTCTTAAAAACTAAGTAGGTACTATAACAAAACCTCAACAATCATGACAATCGAAATCATTGTAAGAAAACACGCTCATCCACCCATTGTGGCATCTTGCTCCATAATTTCGTTGTCCACATTCATTCCGGTGGCGTCGTCGTATGACGTTGGTTAACCGCAGCGTCCGTGCTCAGAACCCCTGTGTACACTCACGTGCTACACTGACACCCAATGACTCCCCGTTTCTCCCAATGCCCCCCAGTGTCCATGAGACACCTAATTTCCGTACCGTTCGTGACTGCACGTCCACATTTCACTGAACTAAGTAGGGTAACCTACGTCTGCATACTAAATTGTTAACAACAATGTTGCCAGCGTTGCCAAAATGTAACTTTTGTTACATTTTACGTTATTTTTGACCTTCTCGTGTATTACCTCCATGTAACACGACTCAAAATGTAATTTTTACGTTACTTTTAGGACTTAAAAAAAATGTTGAAATATTTGCCAGCAAAAAAAATTTTTCGTTCCGTTTCACGATTTTTTTTTTATACTTCTTAGAAAGTTATCGTTCGTCACGTTGTCGCACCTGATTTTGTGACACACAAACAAATTGACGTATTGCATATTCACATTAGATAGTCACCCACTTACGTGTATTTTAATTCTTCCATTCCGCTAACTCCGACGAGAGTAAGCGTATTAGTGTAGATTGCTACATTTAATAAGGTAATGTAACTTTTCTAATAAAATTGTAACTTTTTGAGATGTCTCGTGTAATATTTGACTATCAACCACTGGTAACACTGAATGAACAAATTAGGGATTAGCATGAAAAATTGTGTAGTTGACCGAGACGTCTCAAAGGAGATTAAATCAAGCTTTGAATGCATATAGTTCCTAGCCCTGACAATTGTATATCATGCTCTACAATGTCATTGAACTTGGCGTATTTGTTGAAACGTTGCCTAAAATAAGTTTGTTGAATACTTCGCCAGTCTGTCCTGAAATTAACTTTCATTATTCGTATTTGTTTGCAAACTTTTGCCTCTGTTTGTGTCATTTCCATCGTAGGTACGACTTCAGTTTGACTTCCCTAAACAATTCATTGTTGGAAAGGAAAATTAATTATTACAATTGCAACATAAAGACTGCTTATACTGTTTGCTACAGCTGAGTGGCAGACGGGGAAGTGCTAAACTATTTTTACCCAAATTCAAAAAGGAGGAGGTTTTCAATTCGACTGTATTTTTTTAATCACCACACTTGGTTAAAGATGTGTTGATGTGGTGACGATATATAGGTCCAAGAGAACCTTTGTCTTACCTCTAAGTAGCCACAAGCCTAATGATGGCCCATTTGCTAGCAAGTATGCAACAGTTTAGATATAAACACACAGAATTCTCAATCATATTACGCGAAAACCATTTCCTTGTTCGGTAAATAGCAGATTGTATTAAACGAGCCACATACTTAGAACATTTTCATGTAGCTCTTGATAAATAATTCATCGGCACTAGAGACCTTACTTAGACAAGTTTGTATAGGGAGGAAAGGGTCGTGAAGGATCCTTGCCGTCGATTGCTATAATTTGGCAGTCGTTAGTTCATTCAACCTGGGAGGCTTCACATTGTTCGTGTTTATATACACCTTTTCACTCCATAGGATTTTTCCTATGAAGAGAAAGGAGGCGGAGGAGAGGCCACACCATTGTTTAAAGGTCAAAGTAACGGTGAAACGAGGTGTTTTGCTAAAGAAGAAAGAAAAAATATTTATTTGTGACCCGCACAGGAGACATAAGCATAAAATTAAACATTAATAAAAAATAAAAACCCCGTGCGAGACCAAAAAGGCTCCTATCTCAGCATGTGCAGCGATATTCAAAAAATAAACTAATAGACTAATAGGTTACTTTAAGTCAAGCGAGCCTCATCGTCGACCACATCATCGCTTACCATCAGGTGAGATAGAAGACAAACGCCAGCCTACCAATAATAAAAAAAACAGGACATGTGCGTGTCGGACTTCACACATTTAGGTGTCCGTACCAAATGTAGTGGATAAGGAAAAAATATGATCCCTTTATCCTATGGGAGCCTCCACTTAAAAACATTTAAAAATATTGTTTTGACAATTTGTATGGATTTGGGTCAACAAGTTTCTTATAGGTAGGTACTGTGAAAATTTGAAGGCTGTTGCTCCAACCGTTTGGCTGTAAAAAATAAAATGGACAGAAGGACACTTGAGTGATAGCAACAGGGCTCTGTTTGGACCCTTCAGGTACTCCGCAGCTCTTGCGGATCTAGTTCACTCTTGGCAACTCACTCACTTGGCACTATTGCCAAGTGAGTGAGTTGCCAAGAGTGAGAAATCTTCGGTGATGAACCAACCGTAAGTCATTAGTGGCACTAACAGAAGAAGATACATTTATTTAAATCTTAAGTTTCTCTTTGTAAACTGAATATGAAATGACTTATGACTTTTGGTTCCTGAAAAAAAAACCTGACTATTTCAATATACTATTTCCTTTGGAGGCCATGAGAGACGGAGAAGTCAACTCCACTTATTGATGACAACAATCATTAGTCCATCAGTCAATTTGTAAATGTGACATATCACTAATGAGAGACGGCGAAGTCAACTCCACTTATTGATGACAACAATCATTAGTCCATCAGTCAATTTGTAAATGTGACATAGCACTAATGAGAGACGGCGAAGTCAACTCCACTTATTGATGACAACAATCATTAGTCCATCAATCAATTTGTAAATGTGACATAGCACTAATGAGAGACGGCGAAGTCAACTCTACTTATTGATGACAACAATCATTAGTCCATCAGTCAATTTGTAAATGTGACATAGCACTAATGAGAGACGTAGAAGTCAACTCTACTTATTGATGACAACAATCATTAGTCCATCAATCAATTTGTAAATGTGACATAGCACTAATGAGAGACGGCGAAGTCAACTCTACTTATTGATGACAACAATCATTAGTCCATCAGTCAATTTGTAAATGTGACATAGCACTAATGAGAGACGGCGAAGTCAACTCTACTTATTGATGACAACAATCATTAGTCCATCAGTCAATTTGTAAATGTGACATAGCACTAATAAGAGACGGCGAAGTCAACTCCACTTATTGATGACAACAATCATTAGTCCATCAGTCAATTTGTAAATGTGACATAGCACTAATGAGAGACGGCGAAGTCAACTCCACTTATTGATGACAACAATCATTAGTCCATCAGTCAATTTGTAAATGTGACATAGTACTAATGAGAGACGGCGAAGTCAACTCCACTTATTGATGACGACAATCATTAGTCCATCAGTCAATTTGTAAATGTGACATAGCACTAATGAGAGACGGCGAAGTCAACTCCACTTATTGATGACAACAATCATTAGTCCATCAGTCAATTTGTAAATGTGACATAGTACTAATGAGAGACGGCGAAGTCAACTCCACTTATTGATGACAACAATCATTAGTCCATCAGGCAATTTGTAAATGTGACATAACACTAATGCATTCACACAGGAAAATATATGATAGGTGTCAATTCTCTGAAACACGATATCACATCATTATGTTCTCTTTATGTCACTACATTCTGAATGGGTGTACGTATTTCTATTTTCGTGAGAATCACTGACCTTCACACGAGACAATCGATAGACAATATTAAATATCTAGACACTACCTACTCAGGTTGAACTGTTTCGACTGTTTCTATTTGTCAGAAAATCAATACTCAATAAATTGAAACTGTTTCATAATATACATTAGGCACATGGTCAAGTGTTGAATAGCAATGAAGGTTCCAAAATAATGTAGCTCACAGCTTTATTTTTAAAGATGGGAAGTCATTTACAGCCTGATTTATATGTTGATTGAAGCAAGCAACAATTAAAGTACTTAAGGGCCTACATACGCTTTAGTGCCGTAAAACGGCTACTTTCTAAAGTATACTCCTTAGTAACGGCTAGGTTAAAAGGTTTGAAAAAAATATATATTTATTGTTGATTCATGTACATAATTTTGAACACAAGGTTTTTTCGTGTAACTAATAGTATAGCTTTAAAAAAAAAAATTAACGACACTATATTTTTTCGCAACTTTTGGAAACTCCTCTAAAACGACTTGGATGTTTAAAAATATTTTTACTCCGAAAAATTGATGGCTAGAACTTCTTCATAACTAACATAGCATATGTAAATCAAATAATGTTTTGCAAACAAAACTGATCAAAAGGAGGTTCAATATTGATATTTTGGCATCGAACGGGCGAACGGCCAGTACTGCGTTACGATGGGACGTATAAAGTGCCTTAACAATTTCTAAACACAGTTTAAAGTTTAGACGATGCAAGGTATTTATTGCTTCAATTTTATTGCACGCTATGAAAATGATCATGAAAGACATCTTGTAATTGGGGCTCAGAAATACTATTAAATAAGCAAAAATGAAAGTACACGTAACTACGCCTGCCACCATTGATTGTTATAAAGCCCATAAATCCAATTCAATAAAACAAGCAATAATAACTTTAATACTTCACCCGAAATGAAATTAATTATTGTCAAAAGTGTTTAATATGTCGTTCCAGATTTATAACTGCAGGTCGCCTTTAAACCATTTATTCACATGCTCACTGATTTATTGCGAAATAAGGTCCCGAATAAATAACGAACTTAAAATGATTAACATGCTTTCAGTTACAAACCTTTTCTTTTGTGGTTTATAAATTAGACATGAGCGTCTTGACTTTTTTTAACACTTTTTTATTAGCTTGGTATGTATGTATCTATGAATCTATGTATCAATGTAACGGAATCTTTGAACGTGATTTTCACCCACTTCAAAACGTGGGATTGATTTGAAACTTTGCACACTTATCAAGGACCGATGACAATGCAATAATTTAGTGAAAGTCAACGTCAAATATATTTATTCAACTAAGCCAATAAGCGGCACTTTTGAACGTCAAACAAAAATTAAAATTTACAAGTAATAAAAGTTTATTCGACCGTGCGCGTTTAAATAGTTTGTCCCATTATTAGCCTTACCAAGATCTTCAGGATTAGCGACTTTTTAGTTCAATTTAATATTAAAGCGTGTTTTTTAGTTTTTAGAACTACAATTTATTACTAAAACACTACAAAGTGAAAAATAACTTAAATTTTGACAGTCGGAGTCAAAAAACGAAGAAATAAAAACAAGAACGTCGGTTTAATTTTTTGTAAAAATTATTTTATTTTCACTTTTTAGTTGGTTTCTCATTCGGCCCATATGAGAAGCTTTCAAATTAAAAAATTATCAACATCAGTTTACCTAGTAAAAAGCTCTGAGACACATAAAAAAACTAGCCAAGTGCGAGTCGGACTCGCGCACAAAGGGTTCCGTACCAATATCGCAAAAAACGGCCTAAATATCACGTTTGTTGTATAGGAGCCCCACTTACATATTTATTTCATTCTGCTTTTAGTATTTGTTGTTATAGCGGCAACAGAACTACATCATCTGTGAAAATTTCAACTGTCTAGCTATCACGGTTCATGAGATACAGCCTGGTGACAGACGGACAGACAGACAGACGGATCGTGGAGTCTTAGTAATAGGGTCCCGTTTTTACACTTTGGGTACGGAACCCTATAAAAGTACAGTCGACTTGAGAACCTCCTCTTTTTTGTACTAAACTATAAAAGCTTCGTTCGCATAGCTGAGAGACTTTTTGATACTTGTGTGCAGATCGCAAACTAGGTAGGATAAAATTAGTACAACACACACTGCTGAACACGCTGGCCAGAAAAAAATTCCTAGCGATTCAAAAAATTTTCTAAAAAAAAAATTTTTTCTAGCGAAGTCGAAACGTCGAACTTTTCTTCCGCCTTATTTTTACTCGACTGCCGAAGGAGGGTAATGTGTTTATCAGTATATGTATGTATGCTCCTATGTGGCGTTCTAGAGACCAAACGCGTTGGCCGATTTTGATGATTCTGCCGGCAATCGATTCGTCTTAACCTTGCGAGTGTCACTGGCTACATTAAAATTAGGCGCCATATTGTGGCGCCCAATTTTTTTTTTTCACACCACTTGTGTGTATCAAAATAAAGGGTTTTAAGAGGTGTTTTCAAATATATGCAACACTTAAATGTTTAAATGAAATTCTAAAAAAAAAATAACTAAAACAGTTCTAAATAAAAAAAGCGTTTTGTTTACGTCTTTTTAGTTCACTTCTTAAGCATTCGGGATTTTTGATTTATTGAATTAACTTTTTTTATTTCTTTTGTGTACATACACATCATGCCCTATAAATTGCTAAACCCCACGTTTCACTAGGGATTTGATAGTTAGTTTTCAGAACTAGTTTTCATGACCCTTGAGATTTATATTTTATGTGTACCTTCCATTACAATTTACCGTAGTTTGAATAACATATTTTGTCTCTATTTACACACGCGTGGGTTAAAACCCTCAACTTTCATACAAACAATGTAACAATGTTTACGAAATAAATATTAGTAGCTACTTGTCCTAAACGTGTAATTAGGTCAGAACAGCTGTGTTTTGCGCGTGTTTCGTCCCCCAGGGGGTAAGCAGACCTCCAACTATTTCAACGGTTCAGGTGAACGTAATAAATTCCAACTTTGTTGAAAATAAATACGTTGAGCGCATGAATGGCACACAAGGTTGATTAATTTTCATGAATTTGCGCCAAAACGTGTGCTGTTTTGATTATAAATTTAGTTTTTCTAGCGACATTACTCGTATGCGTATCTACGCATAAGTTTTTTATGTTCAAACTAGCTTCTGCCAGCGGCTTCACCTGCGTTATAGTCGAAAATTATCCTATGTTCTATTCCTGGCCATAATCTAGCTTTGTGTCAAATTTCATCCAGATCCGTTCAGCCGTTTGAGCGTGAAGAAGTATCAAACACACTCACAACGAACGTTTGTGAGTGTTTTCCTTTATTTTATTAGTGTGAAGTAGAAAGTAGGACAGTATATTTTAGTTAACAATGTTCAGTAGGAAAAGACGCTTGAAGAGTTAAACTCCTACCTACCAAAAGCAGATGTTGCAACAGACCAACAAAAATAAACATTTTGGAAATACTTTTATTGCGCGTACAGCTAAGGAGTGGCATACCCTACCGGAATCTGTGTCTCCCGATAGCTTCAACCTAGGGGTATTCATGTCAAGAGTGAATAGGTTACTTCTAGTCAAGCATGCTTGCCGTCGATCACATCTTTGCTCACCATCAGGTGAGATAGTGTTCAAGCGCGAACCTATCTAAAATAAAACAAACAAAAAATTTAAAAACTGTAACCCGACTACGGTTTTTTTTAGCCTATTTTAACCGGGCTATAATAATGAATCGATTAACACCTTATTCATCAAAATCAGATGAATAGATTAAAAATTCAAAATACAAAAGTCATTTGTTCAAACTAGGCTGAGAATCAGCACTTTCCGAACGTCAAAATTACATAAGACAGTCCCCCAAAAACGCCCGCCCTTCACCGATTAGTCGCTACGGAGGAATATACGTAAATATAAACATACATACATACACAGACTGCTAAAATCACAACCCTTCCTTTTGGTCTTCCGTAGTCGGGTAAAAATAAAATTAAAGATGTAAAGGAAGCCTTTACCACACAGTGGCTCATAAATATCTAGTATCCATCTTCCATGCCAACTCATAAGAAAAATAAAATTATTCATTAAAAAATCTTTTTTATAACATGTTTTTTGTATTATTCTCAGCAAACCCTTTCATTTGATACCCATATCATGGCAGTGCAGAAAAAATAACTAGTCCGCCATCTTGGGCCGTCCGCCATATTGGATTTAGAATGACGTCACTTAGCTAACCATGCGTTGTCATCCAAACTAAATGTGTATGCAACATTTCATCTTAATCGGGTGAGGATAACTACTTCTCACATACATACATACATTGCAAATTAAATAAAAGCTTGCAACAAACCGCACTTACGACCTTCTGAAGAGTACGGCATTTCTTCCTGATCGTTATTTCAAATCAAAATTGTCATTGCCTTTCAAGCATAGTTTATTGGTGTCAAAACATATATATTCCATCTGCTTTCCTGAACATAAATTACAGGACTGTTTACGAAGAAAACAAACTCATTCGGTTTGTTTTTCTCATTTTATCAGACTGGGATAAAAACTTGCTGAAACTTATACCCTGCTATGTTATTGTAGTTAGATTCCAAAGTGATGCTGGTACAGTGTTTGTATTACAACTTTTTTGATCTAAGTTCATGAATTACACTGATGTGATATGACTAAAGTTAGTTTTTTGTTTCAGGCGCTGAAGCGTGATCTTGTTCCCAATATTTAGGTATGTTGTCTCAGTTTCCAGGTATTTCGGAAAACTTTAGATTGGAAATACAGAACAGGGTAAGCATACCAGTGGAGGAACGGGGTGAATTATAATTCGTTAGGAATATTTCTGGGGGCGAAAATATGCAGGTGGCTCATGATAATGAACTGCTTTCGAAGGTTTATCTTTCATTTAGAAAATTGATGCGAAAATTGATGTAAGTCATTCAGTAACATTTATGTTACTGAATAACTTTTACATACTGCAGAGTTCATTCTATAATAATTTTTTTTAAAGAAAAATCTTCTTAGGCGATGATTCGTTGATTGGACGAGAATTGGGAGTGAAATTTCAAGAACGTTTTGGCACATAGCTTTAAAACTTTCGCTTTTCATAATTGAAAAACATCAACTTATCATTGCGTTAAATTCCTGTGATATATTGTTTTTCAGTTTTGGCACATTTCATTACATGAGAGTGGCGAAAGATATAAATAAAATTATTCATTAAAAATCTTTTTTTAAAACAAGCTTTTTCGTATTCTTCTCTGCAAACCCTTTCATTTGATACCCATTTCATGGCAGTACAAGTCCGCCATCTTGGGCCGTCCGCCATATTGGAATTAGAATGACGTCATTTAGCTAACCATGCATTGTCATACAAGCTACACGTGAGCTAAACGTGTATGCAAAATTTTATCTTAATCGGTGGAGGATAACTGCTTGAAAATTCAGTTGCAAGATTTGACATAAAAAAAAAAAAAAAAATTAATGGTTCTCATTTATCACATGAATGGTGCTGCACGCGTATTTTTATGTTCAGGAATACCTCCGGAATAATTCCAACAAAATAAAAGTCACCCTATTTAATACTTTATTCAGTACTCAAATTAAAATAGCGTTCATATTCTCTTGCAGCAGTAATTAACCATTAAACAATTTGTTCCTAATTGGCGCTTACGTATTTAACAAAATTGAGGCAAATGCAAACGGTACAAATAATAATTAATGATGTGTACGGTACACGCACATAACTGCATAATTATGCAGCATATACTTGTTCATAGTCTAAAAAATAATTTGTTGATTACATTAGGGTACATATAATATAATACTAGCATACAGATGTCTCATCGCATACAAAGAAACCGTGCCGACGTAACTAGCGTTTTTCGTCTAAGTAAGCTGATTATTATTACAAGTACTTAGGTTCCGTTTCACGGCTATGGATGGTGTTAGCAGCGACTTGCAAGTAAAAGGATTTTCTCGGTTCGTGACAATTTTTTCTTTAAATACAGTGACGATTTGTTTTATAGATTTTTTTGCACGTTTTTACAGTTTAATTGTAACAAAATGTGTTACAATACAAATTTTAAAAAGCGAGTTGCACGCCTCTGAAATTTAAAACGGCGCCATCTATTGGAATGAAATTCAAATGATCCGTTTAAATAATCTTTGAAATGTGAATTAAGAGCCCAATATTCCTTAATTTTGTGCTTAAGAGAGTTGATTAAACAAGAACATACAATTTATATGATGAATTCTAGAAAATGTTTATTTTACACACAATTCCTTAACAAACCGATGCGTATCGCGCCATCTAGTAACATTTATTTAGACCAAATTTTCTTTGATAGCGCTGGGACCCCTTGATTAAGGTATACCTATTCATTTATTATATTCAATCTTTAGAACCCAAAATTGTCGAAACAATTGGTAGGTACCTGGGCAAAATCCAAGGTAAGTTTCTATAAAAGAGAGTTACGTAGATTTCACCATTAAAAGTGTTGTTGAATTAGGTATTTTACCTATGTTTGCAATATTTGTAACTATGTGAGAACCATGTTCCTATTTATTATCAATTTAATCAATTTATCTGTTAATGCTTTTATTACTTTAAACCTGTACGTAGTATAGTGTGTAGTGCTATTTTTGGGAGCATCGTCCTCACATATATGAATTTATTAATGTATGTACTTATGTAAATATTGTATTTATTATTATTTATTGTATTTAATTTTTTTTTAAAGAGTAAGTATGGAGTTTCTTGTGCATTCTTCTCCATAACAAGCTAGTTTTCCGAATGCACGGTAGAATCAACTTTTACTCCTTGTAAATTTTAATTCATATATGTATGACTTTCAAAACTGCCAATTACTGGCCTAATTGAAATAAATATATTTGACTTTGACTTTGACTTTCATCCAAAATTAATAGATATCTGTAGACATATAACAATCTCGTAGATCATAACAAATTCAGCAGCAGGATTTGTCTTTTAAACCTGAATTATCTTCAACATAGCACCTATACAGAAAAGGATTAATTTTACTGTGCGCGCTTATATATTAAAGGGTACAATCTAGGTAACAATTCAGTCTCATAAATCATGTATACCCTCATCTCCTCGAGTGCCTGAATTTTTATGAAACACGACCTTTTAATCTGGGAACAATAGGTACCTATGGAGATATTCACACGTGTACATTATCGACATCGTACCTACTAAGCTCACAATAGGTCCCCAAAATACCTGAGTTTAACATAGGGATCAATTTTTCACCTGTACTGGGTTACATTTAATTCTTCAGGAAGGAATTTTTTGTAGTTGAAAAAAATGAAGAAAAAAAAAAAAATGGGCAAACTATGCCTGGCTGCAGGCTTAGTTTAGTCTCCACAGGATAGTCCGGTTAAGTAGTAACCAATCACTTTGATTGAAACTAACAGAAGAAACTCAAAAAAAAAATGGGGTGTACTTGGAAATATGATCAATAATTAGCTGTACGGTTACTTGAGTACAAGTGACTCTATGTTGAGCTATGCTGATGCCTAGTAATGGGTTCATATATCAGAGTTCGAAATAAAAGTCGTTTCAATTCATGGATACCGCCCAAAAACCCTGTAAGGCTTATCAAGCACTGCGATTTTTATATTTTTTTAGTACAATTTTAGCGCGATTTTTTTTCCGCAGTGCGTGCTCTTTATACATTTCCATAGGTCACAGAAAGCGCGGCAAAAATTCGCCGAATAAAAATCGCAGTGCGTGCCACGCCTAAAACCTACCTAAAAATCGTATCAATTGATGCCAGCGCGAACGTTGAAAATACATATATTTCGTTCATGTTTTGTTTGTAGTGTCCATTTCCCACACGCGGTTCATGATATCATGAACAAAATGTATCTAAACCCAGCTTTATTCACGGTCCTAACTATTCCATTCAAAATTTCGAACGTGTTTTTCAAAAAATCTAACATGTGTACAGCTAACACGTTTTGCCTCGTCAAAGTATCGGAATACAAATCGAATGCTCGACATTTCTCGATTCCTATTTCGAAAATATTATTGTAATATTTATGCTTTGAGAATTCTCACCGGCTTGCGGTCGTGGTGAAAGCGACACGTTTATCGAATGATTGCGGTATCAATCTATATGTCTATCGCACTCCGTGCCGGAAACGCTTTTGGGAAGGAGTTATATACGAGTATTGTAGGTAAATGTATGTAGATTAATGTTACATAACAGTACAATGTTTACTTTGTAAGAACCTTGCCATTATGAAAGGCAAATGTTATTTTTCTGGTTGTGTCAATAATTTGGAGACCAACTCATGAATACTTTTAGTACTGCCTCCGAAAACTAGAGATTCAGTTTCTGGAACCAAAATTAATGTAACAAATTGTCAATAGCGCGTTAATTGTTGTGATTGGTTGATTGAATTTCCAACAGCTTGTCTCATCACTTGACATGCGTTAATTAGTGATGGGTCAATAATTTTCGCACACAAATCGGATGGTAAAAATCAAACCTTGACCAAATTCCAAATATTAGCTATCAACGCCTTTATGTAGAGTAAACTCAACCCCTACATTTTCGCCTTCAATCAACCAGTACAACAACGGTCAGAAACATCACCAACATACTCTGCTACATAAAGAATGGTACTCACTGGTGGTCCACTGTGAGGGCCCGTCTAGGCGGAGCGACCAACGCTACGGGCCACGCTGCCTGCACTAAAGACTCTCTCACGAACTGCTCCCACGAAGGTGACGTTCCTGCGACAAAAGAGGTAAGGTTAGTAAAGAGATTTATTAACGAAGAAAAAGGAGTTATTGTCGTGGTTCACAATTTCAGGACCAGGGGCTTTAGTCTGATGTGTCAAAACTATCGTGGTTTCACTGTGGGAGAGAGACGGAGCTATACTGGACGAAGAGCACTATCCCATTTTCACAGCGAACTCATGATGGCTTTGACACGTCATGGTACGCGAACGGTGCAGAATAATCAACATAACTTTTTCATTCATTGACAAGACAAAGATATTTTGAACGTTATATACATTAAAATTTACAAGTTATAAAGTTGATTCTACCGTGCATTCGGAAAGTAGCTTTTTATGGAGAAGAATGCACAAGAAACTCCATCAGGACTTAAGCAACGAGGAGATGTGCCAAGTATGATAAACCAAAGCAAAACGTCTTTAAATTTATAAAATCTTAAACTCTTGCTTCACAAATTCAGCCTCTAGCTCAGACCGCTACCGTATTACTTAATACTAACTTATTCTGTGAACTTATTTCGTGGTATGATGAAAAAACAAAATGTATGCAAATGCTATTAAAACACGTATTCCATGGAAATTGCCATCAACTCTTGGCGTAACTAAGTATGCAATAAGAACATACAAGTAGCTGTGAACATAAGTTACAAGTATGTTCCGCATGTTCGCCTCTCTTCCTTTCTACTGAAAGTTTTAAACCAATCGAACAAGTTAGCTTTAGGCGAATTTTCTTGAGAACACATAAAATATAAGCAGTTCAAATTGAATTCTACAATTGTTTTCGGCGTAAACCTGTTAAAGAATAACACCGAAAAGGCAGGCTTAAGTGAAGTTTCTTCGATTTCCAACAAGAATACTCAAAGATTTCTGATTTTGAGAAAAAACTCGCGTCTTTCTTGTAGAAAGAGGAACCTAGTATTTTTTTTGTTTTAATAACGTTGCCCCACACTAGGCATTTCTTCCTTTATCGTGGGTGCGTTTACAAACATTTATACTCGTATACAAGACACCCAGATCTGGCACAACTATCTGTAGGCCATACAAAAATGTGTTCCGTGCGGGAATCAAACCCGCGACACGCAGCGCAGCAGCCGATTGCTCAACCAATACGCCAACCATGTCATCACATTATTGGTAACCTGAGTTGTCTCATTTCAGAGGTAAACCAACATTCAGATATTATGTGGATAACAGCCAGAAAATCGCGGTTAAAATCTGATTTGTGCGAGTCGCTAACTTGCACAGACCAGGGAAGCATGACACATATGAGAGACCGACATTCAGTGGTGGGTGGAACAAGTCTGCCAATGATAAACATAATGACGATTATTCTGTAGAGTAAAACTTTTACAGAAACCCTCATTCAGATTTGCTCGCCATTCCATTCCCAAAGAACTTACTATTAAAAGAGCAAAACTAAAGCTTGTAAGCATATGAGGAAAATAGATCAGATAATTCTTTGAAAAGCAACATGCATTGTAACTATATTACTATACTGAACTGCCAGATAATTAAATTGATAGCTGCCCACAATTTACCGGCACTTAAGCCATTCTTCAAATTACTCGATACTGTAATAATGAGAAACCGACCAAATGCTCCTTAACAATGGAATCGATATACAATTGATGATAACGATCGACGATTGATACGTAGTTCGGCGCGCATATATGTTGCCTGTAATAGTGTTCTCGACGAAGCGTCACCATAAAGAAGTATTATTTAAATAAGTAATCTTTGAGCTATAAGTAAGTTCAAGTTTAGTTTTAGTTTATAGAAGATTCGGTGTCTTCGAGACCTCCTCAGGGCTCGGGGCGCAATTCGTGCGCCGGGCGCGCTGCCGACACACCTATTTTGATCTTTGTTTTCTTAGTCAATATTGCTTAGAAACGTAATTTTAGTGTTCTATAGTGTTTATTCTATGTACTTGACCCATAATTAGTAAATAATAAAGTCAAATAGCATAAGCTGATAGGAATTGCCCCTAAAACTGCAAGTACTGACGTATTTTTAACCGACTTTTGAAAAAGGAGGAGGTTCTATGTTCGACTTCTTGTATGTTTTTTTTATTTTATTTTATATATGTTCACCGATATCTCCGTCAATTGTGGACCGATTTAAAACAATCTTTTTTTTTTGAGATAGTATGTTTTGAAATTGGTCCCATTTTAATTTGGTGAAGTTCTGATGAAGAACTTCGAAGATATACAACAGAACTCTTCAATAAATAACGGCAAATCTCTCGGGACTGCTGCAATCGCATGTCTGTTTATTGTTTATACCATTTCATAACATAACATCACGCCAGTACGCTCTTAAGGGGTAAACAGATCTCTCATTTGATCGGTATTGTTCAAGTTTCATGATATTCGGGTAATCTATTCAGGCGTTATAGGAAACTTACTAATCAACTTGCCTATTAGGTAGGTACAACTAAAAAGTGAAAAATAAAAAACCTTTTTTACAAAAAAATACTACCGACTTCCAGAAAACTACAAAGTGAAAAATAACTTTATTTTTGGAAGTCGGTGTCCATAACGCAAAAAAATGGTACCTACGAAAGACACCGACTTTCAAAAATAAAGTTATTTTTCACTTTGTAGTTTTCTGGAAGTCGGTAGTATTTTTTTGTAAAAAAGTATTTTTTCAAATCACGTGGACTTGTTAGTATCTAGATTAAATTTAGTTATTTCTTGTCGGGATAGCTACCGGGTCGACTTAAGTAGGTGGAAATCACTTATATAGTTTAAGTACAATCCAACTTATAAGATTGTAAAAATGCATATTTTTGTCAACATTGCACTTTTAGGTGGTAATGTGTCGCCCCTAGCCACCGCAGGAGACGCCCTGGGCGTCGGGAGTCGCGAGCAGATTCCCGGCCACCGTAGGCGCGGGCTTGTGGACGGCGAGTAATGGGTAGCTCGCCGTCCGATAAGGACCAGGCCTGAGTCGACGGCGCTTTGTGTTCCACGCGCGCCTCAAAGAGATGTCAGCAGAACTGACGGGGTCCGCGAGGACCGATGCCTGTCTGGGTCGCGGATAAATTTGAAAAAGAGATACCGCGGCCCTGGCTCAAGCAACTGAAGGAACACGGGTAAGTTTTAGTCAGTAAAAGTCTGACACGTTCAAATCATTGGATGATTTCCCACCCAAAAAAAAAAAAGGTGGTCATGTGCCTGAAAGATATAGATATACTTATTAAAGTATTACATTTTGATAGCCTGTTGGAAGGGCTACCAGGCCACCCTGTTAGGGTGGAAATCGCCCAGATAGTTATAGAGAAAATGGCCTCATAAGTGGTAAAATCAATAAAGTTTCCCTACATCCCTCGTTCATCCTGGAAAATATCTTCAGGGTGTTCAGTTACGGATCTGGTTATGGGTGAATAGAGGGCTTCAAGGCGCACAGGCCCATACATAATATGTCATATTTCCGACAGGAACAAGGGGTTTTGTTGATTCATAGGATATAAACAAAGCGAATAAATTTGGAAGTGTTTTGCGCTCCTCAGTAAACGTCAGAAAATGTCGTTAGCAGGCCCTTCACATGTTCCACTTGCATTCGCTCCACAGAATCTGGTGAAGGCAGCGAAAATCTGCTGGATGTGAGAAGCCTGGGCCGATGGTTCAGCCATGGACACTGAAGTATTGGTGATGATGATAAGATATTTTTTTTTTTTTTTATTTTTTTTTTTATTTTTTTTTTTGCAATCTATTCTTAAAACATTCAGCAAACGGTTAAGAACGTAATATTTGGCTTGGAAGGCATGAAGTCCAGTGACATACGCCCTTATTATATTTACTCATCCTCCCTACAGGTCAGCAGGGCTCTTTCTTTTCAGTCGATTGAATTTGGAGTCACTGTTCATTAAGTGTTTTGCTAGTATGTTTGGGTGGTTTACTAGCCTCTTCTTGTAGCCCGTCATAGAGTTTTTGATTTGTTCTTTGATGGTTCGAATTTCAAGATCGTGGTGCAACTGCTGGTTTGTTACAAACCAAGGGGCGGGATGATAAGATTTGTTGGCCGATTTAACATAGGCAAACAAGTGATGTGTTCACTGTTTAGTTTTTCTCAACGTAGATTTAAATGTAGGTAAGTTTTGATACTTCACGCTTGAACAGCTGCTCAACTTGTATAAAACATAAGTTCGGTCATGCATGGAGTACTACTCTCACCTCTGGGATGGATCTGTCAAATACTAGCTTGATGCACTTGAGTCGATTGGTAAACGGGCCAAGAGGCTTATCAGCAACGATGCACTGGTTGACTCAAAGCTCAGAGCCTTGAACATCGACGTCGAATTGCCAGTCCGTTGGTTTTTTTGTCGGTTACATTTCGGGAAGTGTGCGATCGAACTGCACAATTTGTTTCCGCCTAGCCCTTTCTGTCATTGGACTGCAAGACGTAGGTACGGCAATGCGTCATCAGTACTTGGTAGACATTGCACCTTTACACACAAAGTGCTTTGCAAATACTTTCATTGTGCGTACAGCTAAGGAGTGGAATTCCCCGCTTTTTTCCTGATAGTTACAACCTAGGGGTTTTTAAGTAAAGATTGAATAGCTTCTCCGTCGACCACATCATTGTTTACCATCACACGAGATAGTGGTCAAACGCAAACATAATTATAACAAACAAACATAAAAAAGTACAGTAACGTACGTAGACGTAGTTTCGTAAATGATACAAGAAATGATAATTACTTCGTTATCTACTTTGTTTCTTACGAAAGGTGCTCATTATACATGCGTTTGATTCAAGTAATATTAATATATAGAAAGATATATAGGTAGATTCGCTTCCAACTATAGCGCTGCAAACTATTCGAGTTTCAACACAAAACTCTACAAAATTCCTCTGCATGTTTGCCGTTCAAAACTATTTAACTCCACATCGATGCGGCACGAGTCTTACAACGAACTCGGTCCTTGACCCAGCCGACACGTGTTCAGGAACCGCGCAGCCAATGCCACCATTAATTGAGTTTTCGGCTTTTAAAGCCAAATGGTCTCAAATTGCGACGGTCAAATTTAAATCTAACACTAGTGACTATAGTCCCTTTTGTGAGACCAGAGGAACCAATTTGTATGGTTGACAATAGATGGGAAATTCAATTCTCTCATCTTTTGTTATTTTATTGTTTATGTTCATTACGTTCGTTCAGCCCGGTGAGCTGAACGAAAGAGCGTGTGAATCGTTCACTGTGTTCGAAGTAGTAAATTTTCATTTTGTTCAGTTATAAAATATTGCGTGCCGTGTTCCATTCTCTACGTGTTGTTACGTGCGAGGTCCTGTTGTTTCATGGAGATATGGAAATGGCTCAGTATATTTCAAATTAATAGAGATAGTAAGCGGTGTGGTATTGTGGTTATTTATTTTCTATTTTGAAGTTTTTACTGTTGTCTCTATTAGCATAATAATACAGTAACTTATGATATCATCAGTTATTGTTGCTTTGTAGTTGTTTTTTTTCCTGTTGCCAGTCAGTACATAAACAGCAGGTATAGACCTGCAGTGGCTCTAGACGTCGAATGACACTTATTCGACGTCACATGCCAAAATGTAATGCCGCCTCCACACGCTTGCTGTTTGCCATAAACAGTGGCGAACAGCAAACACGTGACGAACACTGACCACAATCACCCAACACAAACACGGCATTCACATGCTTGGCGAAATTGCTTGTATATTTCGGATTGGCAAATATGGCAGACGAAGCGCTTGTTGTGGCAGCGATTACTTTCGGGTTAAACTACTCATTTTTCATTACAATTTAGCTTAGGATACACAAAATATCACGATTCGTAAAGGAGATTGTCCATACACAGGCCCCTTATGAGGTATCAATATTTTGATACCTCATAAGATCGATTATACCTCATACCTGCGATTTCAATATTATCAAAAAATAGGATTTATATTTTGTGTTTTTTTCCATCCGTGTCCTTTACTTTTTATGTACAGACAACAACAGATCAGGTTTCTTCACTTGGACATTTTTATGCACCTTATTGCATTGTAATTAGGGTTCATTTCAAGAACAGAAACATCGTTATTTCTCGTGAACCCCACAACATAAATAAAAACTGTTTTCTAATTATGAATATAACGTGTTTTTTCTACAATATACAACCAAATTCATAAAGATACAACCATTTTTTCAAAGGGGCCCAAGTTCCCTTACAAAATGGGCATTCCCCTTTGACCACCACAATTAACTCCGTCCGCCGCCCGCAAGCTCGCGCGTACTACTGAACTGAACAAGCTTCTGGATACTTCGCAAACACGTTTGTCAACGTTTGTGAATACGGGCGAATACAAACAAAGACAGGCAAACACAAACACCCATCCACACGTTGGTGTTTGCTGTTCACCATTGTTCACCAAGCGTGTGGAGGCGGCATACGGGATTGAACACGTGTCATTTCGATAGCGTTTGACATCCATTCATTTTTATCATTTGTCCAATCGCTATCGCCACGCTTTCGATGTTAGAATGTCGTGTGTCTAGAGCTTCGGTCTGCTTACGTATAGATAGACTAAAGTCTGTTTTTTATCTCTGAGACATAACTTATTGGCACATGCAAATGTCAAATTACTTCTTTTAGAGCTTATTAGTCCTCCTGAGGTATGTTATTTATTACTCTTGTAGTCTCAAATACTGTAATAGGTCTAAGAGGAGTTATATAAACATACCTCAGGAGGCCTAATAAGGTTTAGAATTTGACATTTTCTTGTGTCAATTTTATCTCAGAGATAAAAATCAGACTTTAGACACTGTAGATGGCATATGTTTATACCTTTTTAGATATTCGTGGACACCCTTTCATATCCAAAATAAAAGTGCTGCAAAGCTGCAAACAATCAATGAGATAACCCAAAATATTCAATTTAAAATACCTAAACGGTTTCATTTTCTAGTCAGTCGTTTAAAATCGAAATGCAAATTAAATAAAAACAGAATCTAAAGTCTCGTTTTCACAACACCGTATTATTTTACTGTCTGCAAAAAGTTTAAATTGGAAACGACCTTTCAAAAAAATCCCTTTTCAATTAGACTTTTTGTGCCGACTAGTAAAACACCGTTTTTATTACAATTATTTCTGCAATTTAATTTGAAACGAATAAAAGGAAAACAATGATCAAATTACACTGAAATCAATGTTAGCTTAGGTCAAAAGTGACCTACACAACTACAGTTTAGTTACAATGCTTATTTAGGATTGTTAGCCTGGGTCAAAGGCCATAAAGATTCCCTTATCAAAATATACAAAGTGCGCCAAGCTTAAGGCGCCTCCCCGAGCAAAACGCCGCGCTAGTCGTTTTGTGCAGTTTTTAAGAGCTATCTACTCTTTATTTAAAAAAAAATATCAATTAATAAAAATACATTAAACTTCTACATAATGTTGATCCTAAAATGGTAGTACACTTTTTTTTTAAAGTGGTATATTGTTTCACTAATCTCCTGCCAACAAAACCATAAAAATGAGAAATAATTATTGATAGCAAGCATCTCCTTGTAAAGTGTTCAATGTGTTCATCAATTATTTTTGGTACTAACACTAATGGATAGACAATTTGATAACGAACATTTTGTAAGTTTTAATTTTTACAAAATACCATTATTCGATTTTATAAAGATTAAATTCTAAAATCTGGGCGTATTCACTAGCGTAATTCATGCGCCACCAGTGCCGCTAGGCCAATAGGAATGCTCATATTGTGACGTTAGTAGAAACGTAGAAACTCTCTTCGTAGCTCAATCGTATAAGAGATTAATTACAAATAGATCTAGTCGAGCTCAGTGCAGCATATAGGGTTATGCTTAAAAATAATATGTATATATATGCAATACTATAACAACCACTCAATACTAGACCTTCCCATCTATAAATGAACCTATGAGGGTCACAAATTCTTTGAAAATATCTCGCAATGTAACTGAAAGATTACTACTACTAACTACCAACCAGCTGACCAGCTAAACAGTTAGGCTATATATAGCCTAACTGTTTAGCTGGTTAGCCGGTTAGCGGAACACGAGCCCCTTGCAGTCGGTTCAACATGCTCAGCACGAGAACCACACGACGATGCGCGTCCTACGGGGACGATATTGAGACAGAAAACTCTGGTCAGGAACCGACAATAGCGAAGGACGATGGTACCTTGATGAGCTTCCTCGAACGGAGACGAAATAGGCGTATGCCACCTCTGCAATGGGTTGGCCACGCTGTCCGCACACTTGTCGGGTCCAACAGCACGCACCAAACGGTCGTCCGCCCGTCATTTTTAAGGTTAACCTAAAGGAGCCAGATCTTGGCAAATCTAGGAATGAAACCTGGGAATCAGCTCGCGAAACTCCGTCAATCGGTAGCGGCTGCGCAGCAAAAGGTTTCGTTTCGGAACGCGACCAAATCCAGTATCTCTCTGGCGCGATCTCCCTAACGAATGTCCTTCTCCATGATGGACGTCCCGATTTTCAATTCCAACGACCCACGTTCCATAGACCAATATCGACCATAGACTAAATAGTGTCGACTGGTTAGAATTTAGTCGAGTTTATGTTTGTGATTAAATAATGTAACCACTCGACTATTAGATGATTTTGCAACGTCACAATATCTCATGCTGATTTTTTGGTAAGGGTACGGCCTTAAATATTGGAACTGCTATGAGCTGAGTCAGCCAATTAGTGCCGCCCATTAAACAATTTCCATCTATAATGGCTTGGGACATTGTGTGTACATTGAAACAACAAAGTGTGGCTGAACACAGATATAAATTAGAAACCACAATTATGTGAAAAGGTTTGATTTTGAACAAAATTAAAACGTTTTTACAAAAAAATACAACCGACTTCCAAATAAAAAAAACTACAAAGTGAAAAATAAGTTCAATTACTGCAGTCAGTGTTTCTATTTTTGTTTCTTTGTTTTTTAGGGTTCCGAACCCAAAGGGTAAAAACGGGACCCTATTACTAAGACTTCACGATACGTCTGTCTGTCAGTCTGTCTGTCTGTCTGTCTGTCTGTCTGTCTGTCTGTCCGTCTGTCTTTCTGTCTGTCTGTCTGTCCGTCTGTCACCAGGCTGTATCTCATGAACCGTGATAGCTAGACAGTTGAAATTTTCACAGATGATGTATTTCTATTGCCGCTATAACAACAAATACTAAAAACAGAATAAAATTAATATTTAAGGAGGGCTCCCATACAACAAACGTGATTTTTTTTGCCGTTTTTTGCTTGATGTTAATAACGGCAACAGGTAGACGCTTGAAATATTCACAGAATGTTTAGTTGTATGTTCACTTCAAAAAATAATTATTATTAAATTGAAATAAAATAAATTAAGGGGGGCTCCCATTCAACAAACGTGATTTTTTTGCCGTTTTTTGCGATAATGGTGCGGAACCCTTCCTGCGCGAGTCCGACTCGCACTTGGCCAGTTTTTGACAATAATTGCGGATTATTTTATTCAAAATCATTATATTTTCCCACTTTTTAGTTGTGGTACATAATGAGCAAGTTCAATAGTAAGGTACCTATATATGCCCAAAGTTATGCCTGAATAGATTAGCCGAATAGCATAACCGGTGAAATGAGAATGTACCACGGTGAATATTTGCGTACCCCATTAGAGCGTACCGGCGTGTTGTAATATTATGTTACTAGCTGTGCCCGCGGCTTCGCTCCCGTCATCTGCCTGCCAACCCTACCATACTTACCAGCCTGCCTGCCTACTCCACATACTCAAAAAAACTTTTTACAAAAAAATACTACCGACTTCCAAATAAAACTACAAAGTGAAAAATAACTTTATTTTTGGAAGTCGGTGTCTTTCGTTCGTACCAATTTATTGCGTTATGGACACCCACTTCCAAAAAAAAAGTTATTTTTCACTTTGTAGTTTTATTTGGAAGTCAGTAGTATTTTTTTGTAAAAAGTTTTTTTTTATTTTTCACTTTTTAGTTGTACCTACCTAATAGGCAAGTTGTTTAGTAAGTTACCTACTCGTATAACGCCAGAATATATTACCCTAATATCATGAAACTTGAACATAACCGGTGAAATGAGAGATCTGCGTACCCCTTAAGAGCGTACTGGCGTGATGTTATGTTATGAAATGGTATAAACAACAAACAGACATGCGATTGCAGCAATCCCGAGAGATTTGCCGTTATTTATTGAAGAGTTCTGTTGTATATCTTCGAATTGCTTCGTCAGTCCTACACCAAATTAAAATGGGACCAATTTCGGAACATACTCTTTCAAACAAAAAAAGATTTTTTTGAAATCGGTCCACAACTGACGGAGATATCGGTGAACACTGAACATAAACAAAAAAAAAAAATAACATACATAATGTCGATGTCGAACATAGAACCTCCTCCTTTTTGGGAAGTCGGTTAAAATATATGCGTACTACATACCAATTTTTTTTTCTAGGGTCATTCTTTCGCGTAAAATCTTAACACCGCGATTCAGATACTGACTTTAAATGCACAACGCCATCTATCGAATAGCGAGTTCAACTGTCCGAGTAACCGAATTGCGTGAGCTGTGATAATTTTACTTCTTGAACAGTTTAAATTCATCTAACTTTTGATAGAGTGAACCGATTGCGATGAAACAAAAACTAAGTAATTCTTCAAGATACGCACAATTTTTATGTATAAAAGTTATCTACATTGGTTTCGTACATTTCACGTGATGCGTGCACAAATAAACAGACAAACAGACATACAGACAAACAGACAAAAATTCCAAAAATGCTAGAAATGGGTTCTGTTGGTTATCCTTTAACACCCTGGCTATTTTTTTTGGAATTTTTTTCAATACATATAATAAATCTGTAGAAAAATATTTTTTGTACATCGAAAAAAATTATATGTATTGATGATGATGATGATGAAATAGCGTAAAAAATGAATAAGTACATAATAATAACGCCAGACGTGCGATTGCAGCAATCCCGACGGATTCGCCGTTGTTTATTGAAGAGTTCTGTTGTATTTCTCCAAAGTCTTCACCAAATTTAAATGGAAGCACACGAGAATCACCAGCTTTCAAATAAAAACGTTTAATCGGTTCACCTAGTAAAAAGTTATGAGGCCTTTTTGAAGTCGGTTAAAAGATTGGAATATAAAAAGTAAAATTCAAATACGCCTCCTGGATGCGCGATGCAATTCAAAATGCGTCTATTACCGGATATCGCGGTAACAGACACAATTCTATAAAATAATTCAAGTGTATATCGGTCGAATTGCATCGCATTGCGTACATGTGAACGTACATAAAGTTCCCTTTAAAAAAATCGCTTATCGGTGTTATATAAGTAAATCGAATCACGTCAAACCATCAAAAGAAGATCTTACATATCACTAGCAAAATATTGAATTTTTCGAATAATGTCTTCTTTTCCTTGTCTTGTACTTTTTCTTGTACTTTCATGTTACTTGAGAATTTTCCGAATAACGTAAGGTCATCATCTTCCTGCCCAAGCTATGTTACTTGGAGTTGGCGCAACACGTTTTCTTCTTCCATACCGTCCTTGCCCCCGTCACGCTATCACTGCCTCCCTTTTCCTTCATATCACTCCTCACACACAGTCCATCCATATTTTCTATGGCCATCCTCTCCACATTTATATTCATAACTATTTTTAACCGACTTTCGAAAAAGGAGGAGGTTCTATGTTCGACTTCTTGTATGTTTTTTTTTTTTTTTTTTTTTTTTTTTATGTATGTTCACCGATATTTCCGTCAATTGTGGACCGATTTTGAAAATTCTTTTTTTGTTTGATAGAGTATGTTCCGAAATTGGTCCCATTTTAATTTGGTGAAGATCTGATGAAGAACTTCGAAGATATACAACAGAACTCTTCAATAAATAACGGCAAATCTCTCGGGACTGCTGCAATCGCATGTCTGTTTATTGTTTATACCATTTCATAACATAACATCACGCCAATACGCTCTTAAGGGGTAAGCAGATCTCTCATTTGATCGATTTTGTTCAAGTTTCATGATATTCGGGTAATCTATTTTGGCGTTATAGGAAACTTACTAAACAACTTGCCTATTAGTTAGGTACAACTAAAAAGTGAAAAATAAAAAAACTTTTTTACAAAAAAATACTACCGACTTCCAAATAAGAAAACTACAAAGTGAAAAATAACTTTATTTTTGGAAGTCGGTGTCCATAACGCAAAAAAATGGTACCTACGAAAGACACCGACTTCCAAAAATAAAGTTATTTTTCACTTTGTAGTTTTCTTATTTGGAAGTCGGTAGTATTTTTTTGTAAAAAAGTTTTTTAGTAACATGTGTTGCATCCCTCCTCATCACAATGACCAGGACAAACGGTTTTCTTGCAATTTTTTTGTCACTGACGCCACTTTCGAACTTCCTCTAATATACTAAAAAAAAGATTTAATATTAAAAAAAAAAATTAAAGATTTCTTAGCAGATAAGGCTTATTATAATATAAATGAGTTTTTAAATGAAAAATATTAATAAGTTTTGTACTAACTTATATTTTTGACATTTTTAATAATTTAATGCTGGACTTGTAATTTTTTTAAATTTGGTTTGTTATTTTTCATGTTGACAACTTTATAGTTTTATTCTGACATTCTTGAACAAAAATTTATTGTTATTATTTTTACATATTCTTAATAATTTGGCTCAATATGACAAACTTGTATATTTTTATTATTATGATTTAATTTAATATCTTGACATTTTTAATATTTCTATTTTGACATACTAGAATGATTATTTTAACATTTACACGACATTTTAAAATCATTTGAGTATATGACTTGATATTTTATATTAATTATTTTGATTTGTATTCTATTATAAATATTTGCATGCCATCTAAGGCAAACATGACGCGCTGTATTTTTATAATTTTTAACATGCCTTACATATTGACAATTATTTGTTGTGTGTACTGTACTCATGTTTGTGCAAATAAATGATTACTTACTTACTTACTTACTCAAAGTATACTTCCAAATAACATAAAGTAAATCTGTCAAATTACTATCACAGAGAGTCGCAACTAAAAATAAATCAAAATAAAAACTTGCACACTTTCCTAAACTTTATTATATACAGAGAACGCCAGCTTGCCATATCTATTTTCTCCGAATCTGTGGTGTGAACAAAGAATGTAGTTTGCACTACGTGGCTTGGTTAAATAAACTGTTGGAAAAGCCCGCGGGATCTCAATAAAAATGGCTTGTGTGTGTTATGCGGTATTTTTGCCGATAACTTCAGTTATTAATTTTTGCTGTTGCGATGGAATCTGTTTTTTATTTAGTTTTTGCTCGCTTTAAAAGTGAAACTATTTTTGCTGTGTGAGTATATTAAGTATTAAAATATTATACTTTGACAAGCTTTTACTTTTGGAGTCACATTTCCCCGCTTCCTATGTGTGTAATCAAAACTTGCAAGCTTCTTGGTGTTTGATTAACCTGTTTGCTTTTGCTCGTACAATACAATCTATCTATACCAATATTATAAAGAAGAAAGATTTTTTTGTTTGTTTGTACCGAATAGGCTCCGAAACTACAAGAACGATTTAAAAAATTCTTTCACCATTAGAAAGCTACATTATTCCTGAATGATAGGCTATTTTTTATCCCGAAAACGGGTCCTGTGGGGTGGTCCACAGGAGCTAAGCCGCTGGGAACAGCTAGTTTGAATATACTAGCTTGTTTTTATTGTACACTCTCTTGATGTAAACCTTACTCGAGTAACACAATCATACCATGCAGCATTATAACTAGTACAAGGGCGACCGAACTCCGCTCGGGTGAAAATATTGAAAACAATTTTTTTATATGAGAACTAGCTAGATCGATTTTTCACCCCCGGAAACCCTGTATTGAAAATTTTATCAAAATCGTTAGAGCCGTTTTCGAGAACGTAATTACAAATATACAGGTTAGGCCAAACATCGAGGATCAAACGAAACAGTGCTTTATTTGGGCTTATTTACAGTAGGTAGTAGAGTACAAAAAAAACTTTTGCTCTCGGTAATAACCCTAACTATCCGCCCTGTTGCCCACGCGTATATACAAATATTGCTCGTTTAATAGTATAGGGAAGGATGTAACAAGTTTAATTGGAACAATGTTATAATTACCTAGTCATTTTAATTTAATATTCATAAAACTATTGACTTTCACCAGAGCAAACATATTTTTAGATAGACAAGGTTTGTACGCCCTAATAAAAAATAGGACAAAAATATATTGGCTAACGTGAAAACATCTGTCAATATATTGTCACCATGGAAATTACATCAACAAAGAAGGGTTACTGGCCTAGATAGAAGTATAGCTTTCTAACGGTAAAGGCAGATTGATAGCGGCTAGCATTTTCGTAGATAGGTACCTACCTAAATATTCATAAAACTTCTATAGAAAACGTCTGATCCAAAGGTTAATATCATTGATATGGAAAAAATGTATGCGAATTTTACCTTCATATTTTACATGATCGACGTTGTCATGGTGTATGACTCTCGCTGGCCTCATATTGCCTTTTACATTTTCATAATTCAGTCATATAGAATTAGGCCATGCGTAAAAACCAAGGCACATAGATCAATACAATTGCAATCTTTATCTTTAAGGTCGTAAGGTTCAAATTGTTAATTTGCCTAACAGCTCAATAATACTTTAATTCAGGTAAACGCTTATTTATACAGCAGCCGCAAGTTCAAAACAAAGTTTCAAGGTAAGGTTACTTTTTACTTTACGTTTGGCACATACGGAACTTTGGTAATTAATAACAATTTGTGGACTAACTTGCACAAACGGTGAAAATTTAACAACAAAGCTGAATTTCAGCGTATTATGATTTCACTTTAGAATGACTAAAATGGATACGAAAATAATTGTAGAGCTATTGAAGTGAAACTTTGGATGGCAATTGAGAATTAAATTTCAATTAGTGTCAGGTTTATGCACATTTCGTTACATAAAAGAGACGAAAGATATAACGACTGCCTGCTCCCACACTAAAACTCGCTTTTATATACACTTTATAGTACACCAAGACAAAAACAATATTACATACGAAAACCTTAAAATTAAAACAAACATACAACAGGCGACCTTATCGCGTTCTGTGATCTCTTCCAGGCAACCCAGAATGGAGAGAGATAGCCTGGACACGACATGGGGTTGCACTTGGTGCAAGTTTGAATAAAACAATAAGTAACAAACATAAAAATACATATAAATATACAGTCAAGAAAACAATACAGCTGCAACAAGAAGATCACTGTGACAGGTAGTGCTCCTTCACCAGTCTTTTGAAGATCGGTAATGATTGCGCGCGTTTTATTGTTACAGGCAATGCATTCCATAGACGAGCGGCCTGGACAGTAAAAGATAAAGTGTACGTGTATTTAAATAAATAAATAAACCTCGCTTTTGTTTTATTATATATACTTGCTTCGTTCCTTTGTATATCCGTTCACAAGTTATCCATTTCTCAAGCACTTGCAGGCATTCAATTAAGCTAAAGCTTGGCATATTAATTTATTTTATAACTAACCAGCTTCTGCCAGCGGGTTTGCCTGCGTAAAATGTGTTTTCAAATCACAAGAAAACATTATAGGTACCGGGATGAAAAGTATCCTATGTGCTATTCTAGACCATAATCTATCTCTGTGCCAAACAGATCCGTTCAGCCGTTCTGGCGTGATTGAGTAACAAACATACATCCAAACTTTCGCATTTATAATATTAGTTAGATTAGATGTACACACCGTATAATAGACTGGCTGTTGCCCGCGGCTTCGCTCCCGTGGGCCACCGCACAGGACCCATTACATTCGGGTTTAAAAAGTAGCCTATGTCACTCAGGAATAATGTAGTGTTTCTATTGGTGAAAGAATTTTGCAAATCGGTCCAGTAGTTTCGGAGCCTATTCGGTACAAACCAACAAACAAAAAAATCTTTCCTTTTTATAATATTAGTGTAGATAGAGACAATACATCATGACAGAATGAACAGAGTACAAAGATACTTCTTATTTCTACAGAAATTTCTACCAGCAAACCCGCGAAAAGGATTCATAATGCTTTAGAGATAATGCAGTAATATGGTACTACGAGCTGATCTGATCATGAAGTCAGGGAGGTGGCCATAAGAACTACTCAACCATACAAAATAGCACCATGGTGATTGTATTACTTTTAAGAAGTGTCTACATTCTATCACGTGTACGGGGTGTTCTGTAAGTGATTTTTTAACTTCAACATTGGTTTGATGGTATGTATTAGGTCGTACTACACCCTCTGGTGGGTGTCAACTGCTTACTTCACATATGTGATGTGACAGTGGGACGTATGTGTCCCATATACAGTATGCTAGGCTTGTGGGTCATGCATAATTGGAGTGCTGTTACGTCGTATGTGTTAAAATCTTTGTACTATTTAAAATCACATCTTCGATCTTTAAGATAAAGTTAATAGAATTTTCTAAATAAGGAAACTGTTCTTCTCAATTTGCGGACGACTTTAACATCGAAATTAAATACTTACTACCACAATACAAATACATATGTTGAAATAAAATTACACCTATCGAATAATCCATCAAAATAAAAGTTATGTAAGTAGGTACCTACATCATTTCCCCAAATCATAGGTACCCAAATGAATTGAAAGTAATTGGTTGACAACATAAAACATTCTGCCTCCAATAAATAATGTGACTTTGAGCGGAAAATAGAAAACTTATCTTGTTTGTCACCCATCAAAAGCTTTCTGTCTCCGAAATTGCGACACAAAGAATTTCTGCGCCTCCCTCTTCGCTTATTTTGGAATGATTTTCAAACGTTTAATTTTTATTCAAGCATTTTATTTTATTTTCTGACTCATAATTCAATTAATGCTTGGAGTGCATTAATTGAATTATGAGTCAGAAAATAAAATAAAATGCTTGAATATAAATTAAACTTTCGCGTTTATAATATTAGTAAGATAAGATGTACACACCGTATAATAGACTGGCTAACACAGTGCCAATGTGGGGCCCCTTCGCAAGATATGGGCCACCTCCTTGTCTGCCCTTCGTGCCCGACCACCTGCACCTTACGGGATTTGAACGTGGCAAATGATCGAGCTGTCCGAGTGGCTGCATACTGGTCGGACAAAATCTGAATGGTTGTATAGTTTGAGTTGATCGACACGAAAGAAGAAGAAGAAGAATAGACTGGCTGTTGCCCGCGGCTTCGCTCCCTTATTTTGGAATGATTTTCAAACGTTTAATTTTTATTCAAGCATTTTAATTCAATTAATGCACTCCAAGCAAGCATGCCCCTAGAGGTTTTCTAATTAAAAGCTCTCGCAGTGGTTCTTCACACTTGATTAAAGAATCTTTGTTTATCTTGGAGCACCGCAGAAGAAATTTAATTATTCTGCGTCAAAATAATTATGGACTTAGTTTCAAGAGCATTCTTACGAAACTTCATCTTTTTGTATTTCAGCGGCAATTTTGATAAAGCGACAGGGGCGTGATTTTGAAAAAGCGACCATAATCTCTTAGATTAAAGTTATTTTGAGTGTGCGTAAATGACAGATATATACAAGTCATATACATTCTGTACCTTATACACACTCAAAATAACCTTACTCCAAGAGTTTATGGTCACCCCACTGATCGTTAAATATGTCACCTTGTTAGGTTTGCAGTTAGAAATATGAATTACAACCAATTTTAAAATACTCATAGTATTCGTTTGAAACTAAACAAAAGCAGGGCATCTTTAGTTCCCAGAACAACTCTCTTACTGCTAGTAAGAGAATTGTTCAGCAGTCTTAATTTAAATAAGTAGCACAAGTTTTGTTTGAGAAATGCATATTATATTATAAAGAAACCTTGACACTGTCGGCCTCGAGAGATTAATAGAACTTACCACTTTACAGTACGCTTTCCTAGAGACCGGAATACTTTGCTGCAAAGCACCTCCGCGATACCTCGTACATCTTTGCTACCCACCAAAGATATACGAGGTAGCGAGGAAGTGCGCGAGGAAAATATTCACCAAAGAAAGAAAGAAAGAAAGAAATCATTTATTTGCTGATAATGTAGTTATACATATAAATTGGAATATGAAACATTTTGTCTTACGGCATGCAACATATTATATTTGCATTTAATAATATAGTTACAAACATCATAATTACTATTAACGTCAGTCAGAATTTAACAGATAGGTACATATCATTCTAAAAAAAATTATGTATGAAAGTAAATCTCTCACATATTACACAATGAGAATATAAAACAAAGGGAACACTTCACTTTCTTAGCCAGGCTTAGCCTAGCTCCGGTGGAAAAGGGCTGGCTGGCAACAAATGCGTGTGAGGGATGTATTTTAATGTTAGCTACACAGTTTCACAGCTTCGGTACGTATCCCTGCAACTGAGATTTGCTGTTAGAGAACCCAATTATGGGTTAATCTCGCCTTCTACATAAACTGTCCTATTGTATTTGTATGTGCTTTTATGTTTTGTGTACAGCAAAGAATAAGAATACCCTCGTACCCCAATGCTGCCTCGTATATATTTGGCGGAAACAGTCACATGTGTTCACAGTTTAGATACGGAGCCTAGCTCGCACATCTTTCGTGGGAAAGCACCCTAAAGGTTGGAATAGCAATATTTCTACGTTAAAATATTCGCTGCAAACAAATTGCGACAGTTCGTTAGCTAGATTTGTGCAAATGCATGTAATAAATAGCACTTTGGATTTTATGCGGCCACACGTGCTGATATTGTGAAATAATTAATTGTGATGTCAAACGTTTTAAATCTATACTATAACATAATATGATAAAGAGGAAATATTTTTGTTGTTTTTTGTACCGAATAGGCGCCGAAACTACTGGAACGATTTAAAAAAAAAATCACCAATGGAAAGCTAAGTTATTCTTGAGTGACATAGGCTAATTTTTAATCCCAAATACGGATCCTGTGAGGTGGTCCACGGGAGCGAAGCCGCAGGCAACAGCTAGTCGTGAATAAAATATTGGTAACCTCAGACAAAAATATACAAATACAAATTATAAATCCACTGGGTTTGATGGTAAATAAATATTGTTCAGTTTCTTCCTTATTTTCATTGCCCACTTACCACAAATTCACGTGATAAGATGTTATTTAAAGTTGGGACTGGGACGGCACGCTGTATTATTTTTTACCATTTAAAATAAAATAACAGGCTATACTTACCCGCCTACGGGAAGGGCAAAGAAGGGCAATTTTTAGGGTCCATAAGTATGTTACTACCGCGTTTTGAACGCCTCGAGCAATTTGCTCATGTACGATAAGATTCGTTTTAGGGAAAATGTCATCGGGTGACGTCAGAGTAGGATATTGAATTTTGTAACCGTTAGCAGCCATTTTATTAAATGTTTTTAAAAACATTTTGTGACATGACACATCGTTATAAGTTTTTATTTTGGCGAGTTAATGGCAAGTTTGCTGTAAAGTAGCGGCAGCTGTAGTAAAATGTGGCTGCAGTGAAAAGGCATACAAATTATACTTCAGACTATACAGTATAGAGTAATAGTAGATTACTGCAGAATCCAGTAAGTAAGCCTTCCTGGCCAAGTATGAGTTAACCGGACCGAACCGCAGGTGAGGTCCGGTTATATACGAGGCCAGGATGGCTTTCTTACTGGTTGAGGCTTGTATAATGCTTTTCTCAAAAATGACAGAAAGTTTAACAACAAATTCGTTTAATTAATATTGAAGGTTACATTCATATTAGGGCAATTACTGATAGATATTGTGATCGATTTACCAGGGGCATTTATATTTGTTTGTTATACGTCTTGATTAACGGACTCAAAAATATATCTATCTCATAAAATGTTGGAGCCTCCCTCCTATAACCATGTTATAATGGCTAACCTCTAATATGTGTCTGGCTGGTACTATGTTTTTTTTTCTAAGCAGATCTGAAGAGGATGACCTACTGTCTAGAGATGGGTGTTTTCGGATTTTTGCACAAACGGTTATGCATATATACAGATTTCATATCTATATCGAAAACGGTTTTCACAAATCGATGTAATTTAGTACAGTTTGTTATTTAGATGAGCAAACTAACAACGAACGCGTAATAATACTTAGAAAGAGAGGTAGCGCATAATTATGGTTCCTATCGTTTGTGAAGTTTGCGTTTTGTTTGTAGTTCGTACGTTTCCACATTGTTACGGTTTTAAGTTTTGGCTTATTCGTTCTCGCACGCTAGTAAGGTTTTCATTGGATACACTTTTTGTAATATCGGTTATTTTGGTATAGATATCGATATGATATGATATCTAACACATATCCGATATAAGTTACGTTTTGATATATCATCCCTACTACTGACCAGTAAGTAAATTACATACTTACTTACTGGACAATAGGAAATTCCAAATTTAAAATCTCGCTTCTTACTGGACAGTTGTGAATAAGTCTCCGGTAGAGTTTACTTTCTGGATACTTTTTAGAGATGTTCTGACAAAATTACATACCATTTTTGAGAAAAATATTTTACTGAAAGGAAATTGCCCATAATTTCAATATTAAAACGCCGACGATTGCCTTAAACGTTTTCAAGGCGTAAAATCTACGCAATCGTAGCAAAGATCGCGCTACGCCGTACCTCGGTTCGTAGCGCGGTACGCTACGCATCTCTACGCAGTTCGGATGCTTACAAATAAAATAAAAACTAGGAGACTTACGGTTTCAATTACTTTACTTTATTTAATGATTAATCATTATCTATTAACGATTTCGAAGCTAATAAATAGATAGGGTCGCTATAACTTCTTTGGATAGCAACAATAATTCCTTCAAATAAACAGGCCGTTAGGAAGTTTAGTACATACAAAATATTCTAGGTATTAAGACTGAAAACAAATGCCTGCAATCAAATAGGTTGGCAGAGTAAATATTGATAAACAGTAGCTATTTACACCAAACCCCTGCCTGCCTGCCTGCTGCCTGGTATCTTTTTCACCCTATTTCCTTTCTGTTATAAACAAAATGTAGGTGTATATGTTATTATTGTTTGATTTGTTTCTCGTCTTTACTAACTTAATTTAAGTACTACTAATACTATTTTTAAGGGTTTAGCATAAGCGTGTTATTATAATGTATGTCGTTTTGTACCAATTAAACACTTTTTCTTTCTTTCTTTCAAAACATATATTACAAGCGTTTAATAGCAAATTATTCATACGTATCTGTTTTGGCCTTTTGATAATTTCTTGAATTTTTTTTTTTCACTTGAGCCTGTATCGTTGAAGCTATGTTTTCTAATCATGACAAAGACAAAGTGAAATTCTGTAAGCGTTATCGACTTGCCAAGTAAAGGTTTCTCTTACGAAAACCCGCGTGACATTTCAGAGGCGTTTTTAATCCCACATGTCGGATTAAGGTCTATCCACACATATCAGGGCCGTGCCCGAGACGTAACAGGGCCGGGCCCAGGCATTGAAGCTTCGTCACTGTCGACGACGTGTTTGAACGAGTTCATATAAAATGTACACACCGATTTTTGTGCCCCTCACGGGGCACGGTCCGTCCACTTCCCGGGCACGGCCCTGATATGTGTGGATAGACCTTCCGATTTCTTTCGACTGTAATCGTTAACGCTGACAGATTGTCACTTCGTTTTGACCCAAATTAAATATCGCACGATTCCTGTTTAGTTTCCATGTGAACAGTCCATTACTTCTTCTTCTTCTTTAATGATTCTCCAATTATATACGTTTTGACTAGAACTCAGCCACGTCAACAGCGTTTTAATTTGCCCCACAAAGGTCCTTCAGGGTGCAGGTGCACGGAGAGCACGATAGGAGGTGATGCATTATTTTGGACGTAACTCCGCAACCGCACTGCGTCATTAGATTACCCCCAGACCCTAGTAATCCATTCTAACTAAGTTGTGTCTGCAAAGACCCACTTGGCTTTGGTTTAGAGATTTGCAGGTTGGCCATGGAAGTTGGTGGCCTGCAAGGAACTTTTCTGTAGACTCAAGATGATCAGTCGGAAGGGGATGTTTGAAGGGCCCACAGTCTCTTACAAAAACAGACTATAAACACCAACCCGTTTACCAGGTAATAAATGCGTGCCATAAAGGGTTGTTCCAAATAACCTACTTAGGAGTACATATACATATTCAGCAGCGATCATTTACAAGCTTTATACGGGCGATATACTCGCCTGGGTCAGTGGGGTTTAAACCAAATCAGCATAAAGGGTTTAATAGGCAAACATTGTAACAATAACAAAGATAATATAATGTTACACGTGAATTGCCCGAAGAGGAAGATAGAGATGTATGGTACACTCATCTCGCGTATTGTATGTATCTAATGCAATGGTGGCAGGTATACTGTCATTTTGGGCGCACGGTTGGCGCAGTGGTTGAGCAATTGACTGCTGCGCTGCGAGTCGCGGGTTCCTGCATGGCACAAATATTTGTAAGTCCTACATATAGTTGTTTTGGCTCTGGATGTTTGTGTATGTGAGTTTATATGTATGTAAACGCTCCCACGATACAGGAATTCCTAGTGTGGGGCATAGATTCTTAAAAAAAAAGTTAAGAAAATATAAAGTATTTATCGGACACATATTTAGACTTAAAATTGCAGACACAAACGTACTGTTGGTACTGCACAAATAATCCTGATAGTAAAATCGAATAAAATTACTGGACCTGACAATTTGAACCACGGGCTTGCGACCATCAGGCTGATACTAAGAAGCAATAAAAAGTCTTATAAAATGGGCTATCACAGCTTCTCTGTGGTCATGATATACACACAATTAAATTATATGTCCCGGTCTGCTTTCGCTTCATAAAGCGCAGATCTTCTACGTACTAATGTTTATTCAAGCACTGCTTTCGCTTCACTCTCCGCTCTATATTCATTGCTGTGAGAACACCCGGTAATTCTATTCAAACAAAGATTTGATTGTTTTTGTTTGCACTGCATCCTAGGATGTGGAGGTGGCTACCGGTACACAAGCCGTGTTTTTCTGCATATATGCTAAACAGAAACAATTTTCGCTTATGTCCATATACTTGTTTTTGAAAGGGTTATGTGGAGTGCATTTTACTAGCTTTTTATTAGCCTTTAGCTAAGCTAGATACGTTGGAACAACGGATATACACAGCAGTATATATACATCTAATAATGTCACCGGTGGGGTAGGAACTCTACGCACATAATTTCCGACACCCTTATAAGGTGGCCATACAGTTGGTTCTGTATGCAGAAACTATTTATGGTACGTAGTTATGATACAGGTGACTTATGAGACAGGTGTGTTTGTAGAGCATTATAGCAGTTGGGAGACACATTACTAGCTTGGAATAAAATGTTACTGCACCAGCATAATCACAGCCTTTTTAATTTCCCCACTGCTGGGCAACAGGCCTCCTCTCTGTGAGAGGGAATGGGCCGTAATCCACCACGCGGGCCCAATGCTGGTTGATGGATGTCACATGTATTAAAATTTTTGTTTCTAAGACATGCCGGTTTCCTTACGATATTTTCCATCACCGTTTTGAGAGCAGTGGTGATGAAATAATTTACACAAAGTAAAGCGCCTGCCTGGGTTGGAACTCACGTCCTACAACTTACAAGTCGCGGCCGATACCAATATCTAAGTCACCACTGCTCTCTTGCATTATATTCATTCCATCTCTTAGGATAAGTACTTACAGAAATGCTGACATTTGCACGTTTAATCCCATTACCAAGTTCTAATAAATTACTACTTGCTCTAAAGCACATAAATGTAGATTTACCGAGTGTAGAAAATCTCTATGAGAAGGTAAAGGTATGAACACAACTTCGAGCAATTGGCTAACTGTTGTAAGTACCGAATCTTTGTGTTCCTTCGCTTTTCTGTCGCCGTACATTGTCTAATTAGTAGCAGTTGTTGTTTCCTAATTATGAGAAGAAACAGGATAATGCAATAAAGCTTTATTTATGATGTCATCTTCTAGTTATATAAGTAGGTCTTTTTCCAGATTCGGGTTTCACTTTAACCAGATGCTACTGAATACCAGTACATTTTTTTCTCCCTTTCTTCTGAAAGAATTATACACTCAGCTTTTACAATTATTGTTTATTTGGTACTTTAACACCTTTATATATATTACTCGAGGCCACTGCTGTCCCCGAACGCCTGTTTTTCGTTTTTATATCAGTATCAAGTCGTAAACTTTTCGCGCCTTCTTAGTTTTTTTTCGTCTGTCAAAATCATCTATGGGTTGCCACAGCTAAACGTCAAGTTTTAAAAAATTAATTAAGTTGCAACCCTTAGATAATGTAAGCATAGTAATTATATAGTCGGTTACCTGTGTGTGCTAACACTACTTATCTATACTTCTTCCAGCATGTTTGTTTTACATTTGACAGCTCAAAAACTAATCATCCCTGACGTTTGACCTTAATAAAATGGCGGGTTAACATAGTGATTTGGACTGTCAAATGGAGTGCTGAACTAATGCGGTACCGATTCGATTTCTTATAACAATCGATTTTATCAATGATGACATTTTAATCGATTTAACACATTGCTATGCACAATTATTATAAGGGCGCACGGTTGGCGCAGTGGTTGAGCGATTGACTGCTGCGCTGCGTGTCGCGGGTTTGATTCCCGCACGGAACAATTATTTGTATGATCTACAAATAGTTGTTGCGGCTCTGGGTGTTTGTATATGTGAGTTTATATGTTTGTAAACGCACCCACGATACAGGAGAAATTCCTAGTGTGGGGAAAATTGTGCACTCGGGAAATAATAATTGATATTACTTTGGATTGAAGTGATGATTCAAGTTTATATGGAGAAGAATCCAACGATATATCACAATAAAATCGTAAGTAATATTAGTTAGTTTAGTTGCTGTTTTTCTGTATTTAGACATCAAATATTACTTTTTTTCTAAATTTAACCTCCATAACTGTATACAGATAATCGATTTAACCGTAAATTTAAAATTTTCGGAATAACGGAGCGAATAAGCACGTCGCGTCGCTGCACTACTGTAAGCGTCTATGAAGTATTGCATTTTATTGTCTATAAATTTCTTAAGCGTGCATCTGTTAAATGTAAAATAACAGGCTGGACGGAGTACAATTACTGTATATATTTTTTCAGTCTGTTATGCACGGAAATTCTCGCTTCCAGAATTGAAGGTTTTAAATATCGCAAACTTAAAAAAACAAAACTTTTTTGCAAAAAAATACTGCCAATTTCCAAATGGAAAACTACTAAGTGAAAATAACTTTATTTTTGGAAGTCGGTGTCTTTCGTAGGTACCAATTTTTTGCGATATAGACACCGACTTCCAGAAATAAAGATATTTTTACTTTATAATTTTTTAGACATACATAGACATAGGTGATGTTCTTCAGAAAGACCAGGTGCGCAGTACTCATAACCGGCGTGTGTGTATGACTAGTTGTATGAATGTGAGTGAAGCAAAATTAGTATGTAAGGATCGTAGCAGGTGGCGTTCTGTAGTTTCTGCCTACCCCCAAGGGAAAAAAGCGTGAGTTTATGTATGTATGTAGTTTTTTATTTGGAAGTCGGTATTTTAGTTGCAAAAATATTTTTTATTTTTCCCTTTTTAGTAGTACCTACCTAATAGGCAAGTTGTTTAGTAAGTACCTATAACGCCGAAATAGATTACCCGAGTAACATGAAACTTGAACATAACCGAGAGATCTGCGTACCCCTTTCGAGCTTACTGGCGTAATGTTATGCCATGAAATGGTATAAACAATAAACAGACATGCGATTGCAGCAATCCCGAGAGATTTGCCGTTATTTATTGAAGAGTTCTGTTGTATATCTCCGAAGTTCTTCATCAGATCTTTACCAAAATAATATGGGACCAATTTCGGAGCATTTTCTTTCAAACCAAAAAAGAATTTTCAAAATCGGTCCATAATTGACGGAGATATTGATGAACAAACACAACAAAAACAAAGTCGAACATAGAACCTCCTCCTTTTTGGTAAGTCGGTTATTTAATCTTTTGAAGTAGGATCTTTTGTGAATGAAAAAACATAATTATGAAAAGCTTCGTAGAAATTAATAAAATGGGACTCCTCCCCAACCAACGTGCAGCTATGTTTTTGTTTTTAAATGAATGTCAATTTTTAAAGCTTATCTGGTTCAGTGCAGTCACAGTGCAAAAGTGCTCGGAATCGCAATTGGCATAATTACGACAGATTAAAAACTGCGATATAATAATCTGAAAGAGTGCTGCATATTTTTCAACGTAGGTTTGTGATCAAACATGCGAAACCTTACAGCGGGCTGTGGCATGCCGAATAGAAAAAGCAAATGGACGTACTCGTAGAAACATACAAAATGTTATATCAAGTATATAAATAAGCTTAACTAAGTCCTATTTACTACCCTAACTAAATTAATTTCACATGGAATTTCAGGTTGATACCGACTGAAAACTTTCGTGGACCTGCTGAAATATAGGTACACGCTACACGCAAGTTTTGGTTTGATCTAATATATATTTGGGTACTTACGTTGTAACCCAAATATCTCTTACACGTGGAAATAACTTTATAACTCCCTAAGCGCTTTACCAGTTTTACTATATAAGTATATTTTCTGTCAAAGCCAATTTTACGTTCTGAGGCGTCAACAACGGCTCGATATTTACTGCCAAGCCCGTGACTGATCCCCTGTGAGAGATTATTCAAAGAGGATTTAGGAGACATCCGTCTCTTTTCAGTTCATTGGGAATAAACGAGGCAGCACGTAAGACGTTAAGATGCCAACACCTTGCAAACGACTCGCGGCGGCTAGAGAATTCCAATCAGAACTTAGGTAGTTAGCCTTGGTATTTAAATAACTACATTCCGTTGAAACTATTCGTTGATTTCTTGTTAGAAAAAAATATTTTTATAAATAGTCATTATCCACTCCTTGTTGCATTCTTAGTACCTAGTCTTCTTAAAGCTCTCAAAAACAAGTTCCATAGTGTAGTTACTGGCGGCCATGGTGTAGAGACCATAGGATACCAATATAGCAACTACTGCCATAGACTAGCAAGAGTATTTTCTGATGAGCATGTTTTGTAACGAGTCTATGGAAAAACAACCGTTCCTGTATCAACATTATAATATTCCTGCCCTTAAACGTTAATGTTACTAGAGTGGGCGCAACACGTTTCCTCTACTAGGCGGCCGTCTAGCATCGCTAAAAGAACTAATTTAAAAAACCCTCGAGGCTAATTCATTCATTCTTATTGAACTACAGAATGTATCTAGTAGTACACTCGCTAAGTTCGACAGTCCATCTAAACACGTAATTATAACACGAGATCTTGCGAAAATATCCAGCTTCAAAGCGTAAAATGCGCATAACTTTTGAACGACAGAACTGATGTTCATCAAACATAGCTAAGAACACTCTCGATCAAGTCACCTTTTAAGGCACCGATTCCCTTGAGTAGCTGATTTTCAAATGAGAATCACGTCAAAATGACTACTCGTAATTTTTTGGAAAAAATTTATGTTATATTAGACTATTTTCTTAATACCTAATTTGATCTGAGCAAATTTTGAGTTTTATTCGTATAACATAGTGTAATTAATTTGTAAAGTTATGTCTAAAACGGACAAAAACACGACAATCACACTAAAACCGCTGGTCGTGTTTTAATGAAATCGACACCATCTCAAAGACAATTTAATTATCTACATTTTGATTTGAGGTTTTTTTTTAAACTCATAGAATAATAAGGAAAGTACAAAAAACTACAAAATTTTGGGCCGCGCGGGTGTGAAACGAGTGCGCGTTTTGTTCCCTCAAGGTCGTTGGCGTTAGTCGTCGTCTTAAAAACCGGCCAAGTGCGAGACGGACTCGCGCACGAAGGGTTCCGTACCATTATCGCAAAAAACGGCAAAAATATCACGTTTGTTGTATGGGATCCCCACTTAAATATTTATCTTATGCTCTTTTTAGTTTTTGTTGTTATAGCGGCAACAAAAATACATCATCTGTGAAAATATCAACTGTCTAGCTATCACGGTTCATGAAATACAGCCTGGTGACAGACGGACAGACAGACAGACAGACAGACGGACCGCGGAGTTTTAGTAATAGGGCCCCGTTTTTACCCTTTGGGTACGGAACCCTAAAAAACTAAAGAATGAAACTTTTTAAATAGAAACACTAGGTACCTAACAAATAAGTCCAATTACTGTCATCTATAATTGCTTCCGAGAGCTGAAGGCTAATTTTCAAGAGTCTAACACTGTCTAGTAAATATATTGCTTGAAGGCTTCACAGACGATGGATGGACCGTCCTAGCCGTCAACACCCGCATCACTTTAACATAATGATTGGCTAACTAATTACTTGAGCCAATAACCTTCATGCTTCATAGTTTGTAATTGTAGAAGGCAAGCCCGAAGGAGACATAGTGGTGTAGAATATTAATATCGACCCAGAATTTGATACATACTATTATCTGTGGCGGGGTGTCGAATATTGCCAGCAACGTCCTATCAACATCAGCCTTTTTTTAATGTTCCCACTGCTGGGATACAGGCCTCCTCTCTATGAGAGGGAATAGGCCGTAATCCACCACGCGGGCCCAGTGCGGGTTGGTGGATGTCACATGTCTTCAAATTTTTGGTTCTAGGACATGCCGGTTTCCTCACGATGTTTTCCTTCACCGTTTTGAGAGCAGTGGTGATGAAATAATTTACACAAAGTTAAGCGCCTGCCTGGGTTCGAACCCTCGACCTGCAATTTGTAAGTCGCGGCCTATACCACTGGGCCACCACTGCTCAACATCCTATATTGTACCAGAAATGTACGCAAGATTTCTTGAAACAATTTGCCTTAATAACAGCTTTGTTTAAATGATAAACAATGTTTTGATTATACTGTGTAGGTATGATGAGAGCCCATCTGTGTTTTAGGGACCTTGTATTATGGGATGTAACAATTTTTGATGGAGGTAAGATGTAGATACACCGGGACAATGATGCATGATCTGGGTTGCCTGGAAGAGATCGCAGAACGCGATAAGGCCGCCTGTTGTATGTTTGTTTTAATTTTAAGGTTTCCGTATGTAATATTGTTTTTGTCTTGGTGTACAATAAAGTGTATATAATAGTAGATTATTGCATCGAGCACAAAGTAATTTATTATTGCACCGAGTGCCTGATATAATCTAACAGGCACGAGGGCTATATAAATTACTTAAAGCGAGGTGCATAATCTGCTTTTCTTTCAACTATTACCTATAGGAATAGTAGATAAAAGAAACTCATATCAAACAGTTCAAATAGAAGTTTAATTATTGAAATTAAAATGTATACTTGAGCAATTATTAAACGTAAGGTTAAGAGTGGGCAAATTTATATTTGTTTGTTTAACTTGGGACTGAATAATATTATCAGACGAGGTAGATGGGCCTGGTTGATTTGTTACAATGAAGTCGTTATCACGGGAAGTAGATGGGCGCGGCGATGTCGAAAATCACTTTTTTAAATTTCTTTCATTTTTAAATCAGAGTTAGCAGCAATCATTTTTTTAATTTGGAACAAGTAGGATAGAAACGAATAATACGTACGTAAAAAAAAAAGTATTGATATCGGCTGGCTGAATAGAGCTAATCCACTGAGGTTGGCACCTTTGGTGCGATTAAAAAAAAAAACTGTACAATAATGAAATTTCATACATTTTTATTGCTCTAGAGCATTAAAGACTCGCTTTGTACTGAGTTTTTAGTGTGATTGTGATGAAATTAAAGCATAGTTGGAAGAAAATTAATAAATAATGATCGTCATGGTAGAATTTTGGAAAGCCTGTCTTTCTATGTACTTATATAACAATAACAAATCTGGATGTTTCCATTTTGTTGATCAATAACGACTCAACAGATTTTAATAAGCACACGATTAGAACATGGCCTGGATAAGGGCATAGGATTGGACTTTTCATACCGGTTTTATGTTCCCCTGGGAGATTTTTTGTCATTCATTCAGGTGAAAATGCTACCCATTGATAATACTAAATTTTCCAAGCTTTGTATGATTTTATGTTTATTACCGTTACATAAAGATATTTTCACTAATGTGACGTAATAGGTCTCTCTTTTTTTAACCGACTTTCGAAAAAGGACAAGGTTCTATGTTCGACTTCTTGTATTTTTATTTTTTATTTTTTTTGTGTATGTTCACCGATATCTCCGTCAATTGTGGACCGATTTTGAAAGATATGTTTTTGTTTGAAAGAGTATGTTCCGAAATTGGCTCCATTTTAATTTGGTGAAGATCTGATGAAGAACTTCGAAGATATACAACAGAACTCTTCAATAAATAACGGCAAATCCTTAGGGACTGCTGCAATTGCATGTCTGTGTATACCATTTCGTAACATAACATCACGCCATTACGCTCTTGAGGGGTAAGCTGATCTCTCATTTGATCGGTTTTGTTCAAGTTTTATGATATTCGCGTAATCTATTCTGGCGTTATAAGAAAATTACTAAACAACTTGCCTATTATGTAGGTACAACTAAAAAGTGAAAAATAAAAAAACTTTTTTACAAAAAAATACTACCGACTTCCATATAAGAAAACTACAAAGTGAAAAATAACTTTATTTTTGGAAGTCGGTGTCCATAACGCAAAAAAATGGTACCTACGAAAGACACCGACTTCCAAAAATAAAGTAATTTTTCACTTTGTAGTTTTCTTATTTGGAAGTCGGTAGTATTTTTTTGAAAAAAAGTTTTTTTAGTAACGGAATATGTAACCTTTACTAAAAGTTTGTATTATAAATAGCTTATAAAAATTTCATTTAGGAACCAAAATCGACCGTATTATTCTAAGTAGGAGATTAATTTAGTTTCCAGTATGTGTACAGTTATATTTCATTACAGCTTGTTTAGGACTAATTCCAGTTATTAACCACTGTTGTATATTTGTATCTCGGCCGCCATGTTGGATGATAATTTGTTCTAGTTTGGCTGCCCACACTGAAATTAACTGGTATCTAATATTGTACGTGAAAATATTGGTATGCAGAGTACCTAAGTGGTGGGATATAATCATATTTTCGATAGTAAATTTCGCCGGCAACTTCGTACGTGTATAAACTTTTCGCGTTCTTATAAATGCTGTTTCGTTAGTATGGTTCGTTGGTGGTCTTGGATTTGATTTCCCGGTCTAGCAAAGTGTTATTGGATTTTACCATTTAAAATTTCTCAGCCTGCAGTCTGGCATTATGGCCGGATCACCCCTATGAAAACTAGAAAACGGGGATGTACAACGGGATGTTTAAAACCTGTGCGTAACCCGTCGAAAAATCTGATATTCATGTGTCTTTATATTTGATTTTATGTATCCTTAATATACTAGGACAGGGATGGCGAACCTATGGCACGCGTGTCTGTGCTAGCACACGACAAAATTTTTTGCGCACGCTAAAATGAGATTATTTAGAATCTTGGTAATTTTCAACAGCAGAAATGACACCAACTCCTACTTTTATTTAAATACAACATAAAACTGTAAGTCAATATAAGGATTGCTGTAAGAATTTCTGGGTGCAAACAAAGAATTGATTTAGAGTTTTATTTTTTGTCAATTAACACAATGTCAACATTTTTTGGTGGCACTTCATTGTCACATAAAAAATATATAATTTAAATTGCACGTTTTCTAATAGAGGAGCTCGTGGCTAAATAATAACAGCCGCACGGGTCGATCATCAAGGTTAAGCAACGCTTGACGAGGTCGGTCCGTGGATGGGTGACCATTCCAACATACCGAGTTTCCTCCGTGCCTCGGAAAGCACGTTAAGCCGTTGGTCCCGGCTGTTATTTGAAGATCTTTGACAGTCGTTACGGGTAGTCAGAAGCTTGAGATCTGACACCAGTCTTGCCAAGGGGTACTGTGTTACCCAGTAACTGGGTTGTGGAGGTCAGATAGGCAGTCGCTCCATGTAAAACACTGGCACTTAGCTAAATCCGGTAAGACTGGCAGCCGACCCCAATATAGTTGGGAAAAGGCTAGGCAGATGATGACATTTTCTAATAAAGGTTCGCCACCCCTGTGTGCTTAGTGCGAGTTTTTTAACGTACTCACTCGTGATATCGTAAACGATCTCTTATGTCAAAATGTATACAAAAAAAGAGGTTTTGCCTTGCCGTCACCAGACGGCGCTTATCCAGTTTCAATACAAATTGTAGTTTACGTTAACGCGATTGAGCGTGAATAAAAACTCGCACTAAGGCCTCTTTACTGTACGAAGAAATGATTCATTATAATTTAATACAACATTTTACGTGTTGCATGAGTTCACAACTCTGCTACTTAATCGGATAAGTATGATATTGTTATTTTCTTTTTAATATCGTTGCACATGCTGAGATAGGAGCCTTTTTGGTCTCGCACGGGGTTATTTATTTTTATTTTTTATTATTGTTTGTGATTTATATTACAACAATGCACTAAGAGAAGTTAACGCTTATTCCTTTATTAAAATCTAGAGAAAATCTTACAAATATTGCCTTAGTTCCGCCAATGTTTGATTAAAGTTCACTTAAGTTTATTTACTTCGACCCCAATCGAAGTTCATCAGTACACCGACGCTTCTCATGAATAGTGAATGTTAAACATCAACGCGTGTACACACATGTATGTACATAATCAACTAGGTTTACCATCTATTCTAATATTATTAAGCTGAAGAGTTTGTTTGTTTGAACGCGCTTATCTCAGGAACTACTGGTTGGAATTGAAAAATTCTTGTTGTGTTGGATAGTGCATTTATCGAGGAAGGTGATAGGCTATATAATATCACGCTACGACCAATAGGAGCGGAGTATAAATGAAAAATGTTGCAAAAACGGGCTAAAATATTCATTTTTGAGAGCTTCCGTTGCGTGCGCTGCGTAAACGATTTAATTTACGCAACAATCATGCATGTAGGGTAGATGGGTAGGTAGCCAATTGATGGGAGTGAAGCTGCGTGGGACAGCTAGTAGTGGATATAAAAAGAGGTGATCTTGAAGCCATAATCATCACTATCGCCAAATTATCTGTGAGTACACTTTTACTGATGAACATATTAGGTCTCTTAAAACCGGCAGTGACTTGTCAAATGGTAAATTAGCAAAATCATACTTGAAGAAACGAAATGTCGCTGTCATACCTAGGTAAGAGACTCGCCTTTAATTATTGCAATCATCATTTTAGCTGAATTACGTCTACTAAGCTTGGCTCACCTACTCTATAAGAAGTGTTTGCCCTGTAGAAGAATAATTAAAAGTAAAAAGCTTTTTAAAACAAGCTTTTAAAGACTTAAAAGTACGAACTGTAACCTTTCAAACAAAACAAAGAATAAATCAAAATAGGTTCATCCGTTTAGGAGTTATGATGCCACGAAAGATACAAAATTCACAAACACACACACAGGTACAGATTTCAAACTTATAACAACCCTTTTTTCCGTCGGAGGTTATATAAAGTACTGGCCGGTAAAACTCAGGTGTCCATCTCATGTCCGAAATAGTTCTTTATGCTACAAGTGCGGAAAGTAGGTGATTTCCGATGAGTCAACACGAGTCGGAAATCATCTTACACGCGTGTATCATACAACATTTTACTACGCATTGTGCGAGGAAATAAAAAACAATATCTGAGCCAAGCAAGAAATTAATAAAATGGCGCTTATTCAAGGGCGCTCTGCATATCCAGAGACTAACTAATAGTTCATAGTTCCTCGGGCATATCTACTGCGCATGTGCAAATAGCTGTCACGTCGTAACGCAAAAAGGCACGAGCAAAATATTCATTCTGCCAAAGATATTTAATGAATACTTAAAATTAATTTTTTGATCAAAATCTAAATCTAGTGTAATTAAAAACGCCTTAAATAAAGTATTAGTTTTGTTTTACCTTTTATATGAATGATAATCTGTACTTAATTATTTTTAAACTTTTTTCAAATAATAAAAACTCTATGCGGCGGGCTGACGTTGGAGTTAAAAATTAAAAAAAGTACAGGAAAGTAAAAAGCACTAGTGAAAAAAGTGACACTTTCCGCACAGTTTGGCTCCTTGGAAAACGCTCTTTTCGAGGACATGCATTGTAAAAGAAGTTCTCGTTTCAAACCGAAGTTCTTTTTTTTTCAGTTAGCTTTTCTCATATGGACAGTTTTATTACCGAACAGAGTGGACTCAAACTGAAACTGTGCTAGTATGAATTCATTTAGACGTCCGCAGATTTCATTCATATTGTAGTAGCGGCTTGCTCACTGAATTTTAAAATGGCTGATGCGCTTCTACTCTGCGTCACTTGTTAATATTGTATGACTATGAAATAACATTAAAACAAGCACACTTATATTACCGCTGTTAAGTAAAGCACAAAAAATCTTGAATAAATAAATTTTAGTAGACACTTCAGTATACAAGAAAAGTTTTATGTTTTAGTCTGGCAAGGCAAATAAAGATTATTATGTACATTTATAACTAACTTTTATCTGCAGACTATTCCGCACGAAAAGGCTGAAAATGTTTTGAATTATTAATCAGATGGTACCTACTTCAATGCTGTAAAATTATACGAATAACCTAAATACCTTTTTTTTTCCAGTTACGACACAACACAGAAATGTCATTTATTTTATGACTAACTTTTGTCGCCGCTTATTTCGCATGAAAAGATACGTAGCGTTTTAAACGGATTACCTTTTATTAATACATTTATTCCGGTTTAAATTTAACGTAATCTAAATAACATTCCGTGGAAATCGCAAGGACTATCAAATAAAGACTATCACTGACAGGCCCGATGTGACAACGCGACATCGACGCGACCACTTATTTCTCGTAAAGAGAGCCTTAAGTAGGAACAGAGATGTACTTCCTACCTGACTAAACGCATATTTGAAATATTCTTCTGGAGATTATTCTTCGGGAATTTAATATTTCTTATCTCTCGGCAGTAATAGCAATGTTCAGAGATTTGAATATTTCAGCGTAGGCTGGCATCTACCATGGGTATTTATTTTCAGAGTTCCGTGCGCCAAGGGTTCCAGCGAGACCTATTACAAAGCCTACTCTGGTGTATCATAGGGTTTATCTTTTCGTCATAAATAGGTAATCAGTTAAAATATTCAAGGAATACAGCCTTTACCTAGAGACAAAGCGTATTTCCCTTTCACTACAGGATCACCAGACAAACTGCTTCCGCACTTAGATGATAGCCCAACTATAGTCGTTCCAAGTACTTTCAAAGTCTACCATCGCAACCTTGAAGTAAGAGTGAAAAGAGATCTTCTGAGTACGCTCGTTCCATCTTGGACCTCATTATGTGTGTGAATCTGTTGTTCTATGGTTGAGGAAGACTATCCTCTTGTGATACAGTTTTATACTAGTACGAGAGGATAGGGCGAATCACTCCGAAGACAACCAAACCAGTTTTACAATCTACCTTTTCACATTCTCCAACTGTCGACCTGGCTAAATTTTATTGTCAAAATGACTTTAAACGATAAACGATTATTCGCTTTCTATCAGGCTGAATCGACGTCCAGAACTGGCTCATCACGATTTTTATGTTATTGCTCTATCAAAGAACCATTATTACAAGGATTAGGTTCGTACAAAACCTGTTTTTAATTATATTTTTCTTTTAGTCGGCCGTAATAGGAAATCCTCATGGACGACTGAAAACTACAAAGTGAAAAATAACTTTATTTTTAGAAGTCGGTGTCTTTTGTAGCCTTTTTGCGTTATGGACACCGACTTCTAAAAATAAAGTTATTTTTCACTTTGTAGTTTTCTTATTTGGAAGTCGGTAGTATTTTTTTGTAAAAAGTTTTTTATCTTACAATTCAGAGCTCGCCATTAATGAACGGAACGTCAAAATGATGTTTATTTAAGGACAAAATACTTGAATGAATATTGTTCAATTCTATCTTTATTTACCAGAATATACGTATAATGTGTATTTAAAAGACCCTGTTCTCCAATAGCATACCTACTTAGTTTACTTTAATAGTCGTCGGGTTTGGCATGTAGGTAGTACCTACATATAAGGTCAAACCCGTAGGCTACTGATAGGTATTCACGAGATAAAATAATAAAAGCCGGCCAATTGCGTGCCGGACTTCACACATTTAGGGTCCCGTAGCAATTTATCAATACGTTGGTATTTATTAGTTCGTGAGAGCTCGTGCCTAAATAATAACAGCGCACTGATCGATTCTCAAGGTTAAGCAACACTTGACGAGGTCGGTCCGTGGATGGGTGACCATTTCAACACACCGAGTTTCCTCCGTGCCTCGGAAAGCACGTTAAGCTGTTGGTCCCGGCTGTCATTTTAAGATCTTTGATAGTCGTTACGGGTAGTCAGAAGCTTGAAATCTGACACCAGTCTTGCCAAGGGGTACTGTGCTACCCAGTTACTGGGTTGTGGAGGTCAGATAGGCAGTCGCTTCATGTAAAACACTGGTACTCAGCTGAATCCGGTAAGACTGGAAGCCGACCCCAATATAGTTGGAAAAAAGGCTAGGGAGGTAGATGGTATTTATTAGTAAAATATACGTAATAATAAACAATATCACCAAATTTCAAGTTCAATGGTAAGTTAAAAAATGATTTGGCACAAAATGTGTGACCGACGACGGACAGACATTTTGTTCGTGAGTGACAGCAATAGGTTTAGCGTTTAGACCTTTAGAGTACTGAACCCTAAAAACTTGTTGTTCATTCTATTCATTAATGACATCAATGATTGCTTCAAATTTTCAAAATTCTTATTATATGGCGACGATTTGATAGTTTTCAAATCAATTAAGGATCATACGGATTGTCAACATCTCCAAGAAGATCTAGACCGTTTTTCAGCCTATAGTGTTAAAAATAAACTATATCTCAATATTCCGAAATGTTCTACGATCACATTCACAAAAAATAAAAATAAAATATCATATAGATACAGTTTGAATGGAATGGATCTAGCAGGGGTTCCTATCGTTAGAGATCTTGGAGTACTGCTCGACGGCAAGTTACACTTTGACCAGCACATTCATAACATAATTAGCAGTGCCTACCGTATGTATGGATTTGTCATGAGAGCTACAACTGATTTTAAACGTGCTATTAGTTTCATCCATCTGTTTAGGTCACTTGTAAGGTCTCAACTTGAATACGCTGTGGTAGTATGGAATCCTTATTATAATAAATATGCAGATAGTTTTGAGAGGGTCCAGCGGAAATTTTTGAAATCAGTACAATACCGCTGTTACCGGAACTTTCCATCGTATAATGACTTGCTAAAAAAAAAAAATGTAATGAGCCTAAAGTCTAGAAGATTATACCTTGAAACGATGTTCCTTTATGATGTGTGTAATCACAGATACGACTGCTCAGATATTACCAATAGAATACATTACTTTGTTCCTAGAAGTGTTTTGAGGCGGAGGGTGCGCGCGCGCCCACTATTCGCTGTTTCTTCCTGTCGAACAAACGCTGGAGCCCGCGCACCTCTGCGTCGTATTTGTAATGGTTTCAATGAACTTTTTACTGACTTGGACATATTTGCAATGCCCACTAGTAAATTTCGCAACTGCCTTATTGAAGCAATAAAGAGCCTTTAAATTGTTATTTAACGGAATGTAATAGTAGATTATTGCATCGAGCACAAAGTAATTTATTATTGCACCGAGTGCCTGATTTAGAGCCCGAGCGTTAGCGAGGGCTCTAATCTAACAGGCACGAGGGCAATATAAATTACTTAAGGCGAGGTACATAATCTGCTTTTCTTTCAATTATTACCTATAGGAATAGTAGATAAAAGAAACTTATATTAAACAGTTAAAATAGAAGTTTAATTATTGAAATTAAAAGTTATACTTGAGCAATTATTAAACGTAAGGTTAAGTTTTGTTGGGCAAATTTATATTTGTTTGTATACTTGGTATATTGTATACTTGGGACTGAATAATATTATCAGACGAGTTAGATGGGCCTGGCTGATTTGTTACAATGAAGTCGTTATCACGGGAAGTAGATGGGCGCGGCCACGGGCGCGGCGATGTCGAAAATCACTTTTTTAAATTTCTTTAATTTTTAAATCAGAGTTAGCAGCAATCATTTTTTAAATTTGGAACAAGTAGGATAGAAACGAATAATACGTACGTAAAAAAAAAGTATTGATATCGGCTGGCTGAATAGAGCTAATCCATTGAGATTGGCACCTTTTGGTGCGATTAAAAAAAAAACTGTGCAATAATTAAATTTCATACATTTTTATTGCTCTAGAGCAATAAAGACTCGCTTTGTACTGAGTTTTTATTGTGATTGTGATGAAATTAAAGCATAGTGGGAAGACAAATTATTTGTTTCTTTGCTTTGTATCGTTTGCTCAAAACTAACTTTCTATTTTATATTATGATGTGGATAACGGTGTGAATTGCGCATTTATATCATGTTCTTATAGTATTAGCCATAAGTTTTAAATGTGTAACTGTTGGTTGTTCCTAAAGAAATAAATAAAAATAAATAAATAAATAAAAGAAAAAATAATTGTGGCTCGCACAGTCAATACAAACACAAAATTAAATTATTATTACGTGATTAAAAATTCCAATTGCCGAATAAATTAAAAATAAACATACTCATTTCAATAAAGGGTTATAGGGAGTCTCAGGGAAACAATTCCTGAAACTCCCATTATGTATTCTAGAATTAACGACGTAACTACTGACAGCACCCAAACAGACACAAACATCAACATATCTTACCATTACTCTATCTACAAGATAATGAGGAAAGTAATAAAAAATGTATCTACTTGTTTCTCTCAAAGATGATATTGAACCCGTATACGACATTTATTTTTCCACATAAAAGTGGGAAGTGAGGAATAACGCAATATATTTCGGGCCGCTTCACGCCAAATAAAGTTTGTTGAGTGAAGGTATTTGTCGATTTTCACGGCATTACGTAATATTTTGTTGATGTCATTAGAAATATTAGCGTCGAGTTTCGATTTGTCATTTACATCGTTAGAATACGAAGTAAAGTACTTCGGTACTAGACATGGAGACTAACTTCATCATCATCATCAGCCTATTAATGTTCCCATTGCTGGGACACAGGTCTCCTCTTTGTAAGTGGGGATGGGCCGTAATCCACCACGCGGGCCCAGTGTGGGTTGGTGGATGTCACATGTCTTCGAATTTTGTTCTAGGACATGCCGGTTTCCACACGATGTTTCCCTTCACTGTTTTTGAGAGCAGTGGTGATGAAATAATTTACACAAAGTAAAGCGCCTGCCTGGGTTCGAACCCACGACCTACAACTTGTAAGTCGCAGCCATTACCACTGGGCCACCACTGCTCTACTAACTTAATTAGAGGCTAATCTGCGAAACCAAAACTAAAGTTTGACAGAGAGCATAGAACGAGAATTAAGCAAAAAGCTATTTTTTGGACCGGACAGGCAAGATATTTTCGAGATAAAGATACACATACGGACTCCTTTTATAGCAAAGTTACTTTCACAATAAACAAGATTGCGGTGAAGTATCTATTTAACAGGATTTTTAGCAAATGTCTTATTTACCTGGGTCGCGGATACATTTGAAAGAGAGTTACCGCGGCCCTGGCACAAGCAACTGAAGGAACACGGGTGGGTTTTAGTCATGAGTAAAAGTCTGACACGCCCTCCCGCTTCACCCAGAGCGGGAGAAGTCATTGGATGATTTCCCACACAAAAAAAAAAAATATTATACCTATCTGAGCTAAACCACAGATAAAATAATACTAGCATAGCTAAACTAATGTTATAAAGCGATGAATGTGACTATATAAACACATGGCGGTGACCATAAGCTGTTAGAATAAGGTTATTTTGAGTGTGCGTAAGGGATATAGACATGTCATAGTTTAGTTAAAAAAAATTATTGGTAGGCTCGCGCTTGACCACTATCTCACCTGATGATGTGGTCGACGATGTAGCGCGCTTACCTAGAAGAAACCTATTCACTCTTGACTTAATGACTCCCAGGTTGTAGCTCTCAGGAAATACAGACTCCGGCAGGGAATTCCACTCCTTAGCTGTACGCATAATGAAAGTAATCCCAATTCGTATACATCAAAATAACCTTATGGTCACTCCCTAAAACCTCAGATCAGAATTTAAAAGTTCTTTTACTGATAAAAAGGCTTGCCGTATTTCTCAGAGTGTCATAAGCCAGGTTTATCCGGAAAATGCACTTTGCCTGCCGGATAAGTCTGGAGAACGAAGCCACGGGAATAGGCTAGTGTCTTAATAACATCACAAAGTGACACAACTAGATGAAAGGACAGTCCAATTTGGCCAGAAACAGATGATATTGGTAAAAATTGCTATATATCGAAACATGACATAGGTACTCATAAGTTTAACATAAAATATTAATGAAATACGAGATAGTAATTGTCCATTTTTTTTATAGACAATGCCGTTAACTGCCGCAGAACGACAGAGAAGATATCGTGAAAAGTTAAAGAATACGAATCCTGAAAAATTTCAAGACCAAAAAAAAAACAGTGAAAGGACATTACTTCAATATAAAAATCGGTTCACCCAATAAAAAGTTTTGAGGTAAAACACAAAAAAAAATACAATCGAGTTGATAACCTCCTCCTTTTTGCGAAGTCGGTTAAAAATAAAACAGCCAATTATAACGAAGAACAGAAAGAAGAATTAAGAAAAAAATGGAGAGAGGAACGCAAAAAAAAAAAGAAAATGCGCCGTCAATATCTCAACAACACGCCATGGAAAACCCCAATCAAAGTGTTACCGATATTCAAATATTATATAATAGGTATAGTCAACCTTCAACATCAGTGGAAATACTGATACTACCAAAATTGAATTCTGAATTGTTATGTTTGCTGTTACAGTATATTGTGCCTCTTGGCATGCTCCATGCAACCTCTATCTGGTTTCACTGATTACTGTCAATACACCACGGAACCACTCTCCTCGAGCTAAGACCCGCTGTTTTTAGGGTTCCGTACCTTGAAAGAAAAAACGGAACCCTTATAGGATCACTTTGTTGTCCGTCTGTCCGTCTATCTGTCTGTCAAGACCCTTTTTCTCAGGAATGAGTGGAGGTATCAAACTGAAATTTATATCAAATACTCAAGTTTACTGTCCCTTAAAGCTGTGAATAAATCAAACCTCTAAGCCAACGCAATCAAAAGATACAGCCGTTTATGCCGCAAATTGCCGCAGATTTTCGACACTCGCAAGGGAATCAAAACCTACAGGGTACTTCTCGTGAACTAAGAATATTGAAATTTGGTACGAAGAAGAGAAACCGTAAATTTTTAGGTACATCACATTTTAGTTACATTAAATTTTAAACTTAATACCCCTTTCCTCATGAACGCGTAGAGGTATTAAATTGAAATTCATATCACTTACTCAGGTCTATAATACCTTTATGCTGAGGTTTATACGGAACCCTCGGTGCCCGAGTCCGACTCGCACTTGGCCGGTTTGTTTTTTTATGATCACTAGGTACGACATAAAGGAGTTTTCAATGCCTAATAGTTAGCACTGAAATTCGGTTGAGTGTGACCCATTATGATTTCACTGGTTTCTTCTTCGTGATTCAAAAAGCTTGTCTGATGATTACACTACGCTTCTCTACAACTAAAAGAAGTTTCAGTTGATCGTACAAAGTTTCTGACATCGACTAATGATAACATTTGCTAAGCGGCCCGTCCTTAACAATGCTGAAAAGTTAGTTCACTTAATGGCTCAGATTAGAGCCCGATCCTCTACAAACTTGGGCCCGTTTGTTATCCTATCCTACTAATAATATGAATAAGAAAGTCTGTATGTTTGGATATTTGTTAACAATCACGCTACACTGGAAAAAAATATTGGGACCTGCGACATTTGTCTTCCTAGCAACAAATCAGAGTTTTCAATTTGCTCATTAGTTTTGTATTATTTCAGTAAAGTTTATTTTATAATAACTAAATTCATCGAACACGATTCATTCAAAAACACAATTCATCGAACACAAAAATGTATTATAATCAATCAAATTTTGGTGTTCGAATAATCGTGACACACATGTAGAACATGAACTGGATAAGAGCATTGAATACTTTTTATCCCAGTTGTTGGTATGTTCTCGTGATAAATTTCAAGCGACCGAAGCCGCTGGCAATAGCTAGTCTTCCAATAACTTCAATAAGTCACGTTCAATGCCCGGAATCACTTGAACTTTGGCCATCTGTCAAAATAATGTCGCGGGTCATTGATTAATTGTGTTATATTTCCAGCGGGCCGCATGGCAAAGGACATTTTCTGTTCAGCCTACTGATGTGAAAAATGAGAGAAACTCAACATCAATCTTCAGGGACTACAGGTAATGGCCAGAGGAATTCTCTGTAATTGATTTTTAACGCCGAGGCCCTCAGGACCATTTTTAAAACACGTCTAAGAACTTATTTTCTTAATTACTTAATTGGACTCAATATTAAGGCGTAGGACCAATTTAATTTACCTAACTACAATGAAACTAATTTCTTTTTCTCTTCATTTAGTTTTTCTGTCCTGATTCAGTTAAAAGTAGCTCGTATTCGAAATGAGGACACATTTAGAACATGAATAATAATTGTTAGATTCCACTCAATCTTAACGTAGGTGTCTATCTAGTTGGGGCTAGTGGGTACCTAGGTACTGCCCAATTTATCAGAGCAATCAGCCAATATTGCTCGCCATTCCTACCGAACCAAACTGCCGTTTTGATCAGCAATTTACCCCAAAGTATGAATATAACATGAGCAAAATGTGTTGCCTTTGCAGAACGAATCAAAGCGGGCACCGATGCGAGTTGGTACCAAACGGGCAATCCCGTCTCGGGCACAAGAATTAATGTGTATACGTTTGTAAGGTAAAAAATGCTGGCTCATTGTTATCCGGCTCGTATTTTACACTGTACAATCAAAACTCGTGTAATCCCCGGCTTTGGGCGGCGGGACAAATGGTATCATCATACAAACATACAATGCTATAGTAGGGAATGTATCGACATTGTGTGCCCCGTTAACATATGGTGCACACAGATTTTGGAACATGTAAAATGACAAATACTAAGCAGGATGAATGTGTCAATTCCATGCCAGCATCATCAAATGGTACAATTGGGCACATTATTTTAACGTAACTTCTAACTGTTAGTTTCTCAACGAATGATAATAAAGTAAATGAAACTTCAGTACACTGTTTGTTTTATAAGCGAAAGAGCTATTTAAAAACTCGTAATAAACTTAAATGTCTTTTGAAAACTACTGAAGCACTTAGCGAACATTCTTAGAGCTTTTAAAATTGGAACACTTGCAATCTGGTCGTAAGAGAAATATCATGTCAGTTGCATTATTCTTCAAGTCCGTGAAAAAGCCTGTCGTATAAAGTGTGTAGTGTTAATCAGAATGTTGGGCTGTGAAAATATGGATGAAAAGAGATTGTATGTAGCAGAGATGAGAATGTTGGGATGGATGTGTGGAGTGACGAGAATGGATAAAGTGAGAAATTAGTAAATTAGAGGACGTTAAAAGTGACTGAAAAGTTGAAAATAAATCGTTATTTCTGGTATGGCCATGTGATGTGGAGAAATTAAACGCATGTTACTAAAAGAGTTATGAATTTAAATGTGGATGGATTGTGTGAGGAATGATATAAAAGAAAAGGGAGTCAGTGATAGCGTGACGGTACGGGACAGGACGGTATGGAAGAAGAAAACGTGTTGCGCCAACTCCAAGTAACATGGGATAAGGTCAAAAAGATGATGACGTGCTGCATTGCTCCAACTCCCGACGAAAATATATTGTAACTACTACGGACCGAATAAATGTATTTATGGTAGCGAGTTCTTTCACAGTATTCCTATTTTCTGAATAATCATGTCATTATGCCTTAAATTTATAATCATCAGCCTACAGCAGTTCACTGAAGACATTATGTCTATAATCACACGCTATTCATCTTGATTCTCGGCTACTTTTATCTAGCTGCTACAAACCACCCAGCGAAGAACTTCGTTCCAGTTATCCTAAGAGCGTCCCACCCATAGAAATATTCAATCTTTGGCCCACCTATCATTTTCTGATTTGCGATCTTAAGGGTACACTAGTCGACGGCACGAACTATTTTGTGCGCGGGGTTAAAATGCATTTTATATCTACCGACAACACGTGCGGAAGAAATAGATGCTGTGATGAGCAGTAGGTAGCTAGTTTGCGTACGAATACACACTTTTGCAAATTTGTAGCGAAATCGATAATGATTTAGGACGAAACCGAGCGCGAAATTTTATAAACAGACCTTTGGCAGTCTAGATATCATGAAAAAACTACTAAATCTATCTGTTCAAAATAAAATTATATGCATTGTTGAACTACTAATCTATCCCTGTATGGAGGCCGTTTTGCAATTTTCCGTCTTCTTATGGTATTTATTTGCGCCCAAAAATGCGTTAAAATTAGTGACGAAATTTTGAACTTTCGACGCTAATAACTTTCAATTATTTTCATTTTTTACTTTTTTGCTTCCATACAGGGCTAGATAATGATGAGAAAAATTGATATCACTTTTTATTATGAACGTACATCGTCAAACAGTGGAATAATCCCTAGACTACGTTTGTATGGAAAAAAATTCGACTAGTGTAACCTTAATTACAAAACAATTATTGTGGATAAGGTATTAATTTATTATTGCCTACTTTTTGTTATACAGGGTGGAATTTTGTTATGCCACCTGGAGGGAAAGTACTCTTAATACTGCAGATAGAAAATTTTACTCAAAGGAAACATTCCTTTATTTTTGAATAGAAAGCAAACTGCATTCAAAGATTTTCGAAAATTCTCTTCTCTCACACCCGGGAATCGAACCAGCTAAAATCTGAAAAAATTATACCCTGTACTTTTATTGCATCGATCGTTAGGGTCAATTATAAGGATGAAATCTCTCTAACAAACATGATAAATTAAATAAAAGGAAAACCAGGAAATCTGAAGTTACAAATTCAATGAGTCAAGTTAAAGCGCTTTAACTAACATTCATCTTTTGTAATGCAGACTCCTTTGCGACATACTCGTAGCTGCGTGTATGAGGTAATTTAAATATGGAATGTTGGATTAAAATTTGAAAATTAGATTGTCATAGTTATTATTCACATTTGATTGTTTTTACAACTCATTTCACATTTTGTCTCACGGTGAAAATGGCTTATCAAGAACAGTTTGATTTAATGGAAGCTTATTTTTTAAATAACAAAAACGTGAATGTAGCTCTGCGGTGGTATGGAGAGAGATATCAAGGCCGACAGGCACCAACTCGGTTCGTATTGAAAAGAATGGTAGAAAATTTAAAGAATACGGGTGGTTTCAAGAAGAGACGGCAAACTATTTCGATTTTGAAATAGATGTTTTAACATACTTTGAATCATTTCCGAAGGCTTCAAGTAGAGATGCTGCCGATGAATTAGGAACAACCCACACTCGCGTACTTAAAGTGCTGAAAAAGTATAAGTATAAATGCTATCGTGAAGGTCGGTTGGTGCAAAAATTGCATATTGGGGATCGTGAGAGACGATTACAATTTTGTGAAAACATGCTTGGAGAAATTGACCGAAACCCTAATTTATTGAGTAACATTGTATGGTCTGACGAAACTAACTTCAGCAATAATGGCATGTACAATCGCCGCAATAACCATTATTGGTCTCGAGTGAATCCTGTTCGTCTTCATGAAACTAACAATCAAGTAAGATTTTCTTTCAACGTCTGGTGCGGAATTATGAGAAATAATGTAGTGTTAGTCCACGTGTACGAAGGTCATTTAAACACTGTCAAGTATATTGAAATACTGGATCTCTTAAGAAACGAGTTAAATGGTTTCCCCGAGGAAGAGCGAAACCAAATAATTCTACAGCAAGATGGTGCTCCAGCACATAACAGCAGAATCACTACTGCCTACATTAATAACCATTTTAATACCTGGATTGGTACAAACGGCACAATCAGATGGCCTGCGAGATCGCCAGATCTCACCCCATTAGATTTTTTTTTGTAGGGATATGTAAAAAATCAAATTTACTTGAAATCTTATGCGAATGACAACGAGTTGAGAGTTGAAGTTCAGAATACGATTTATAATATTCACCACAACACTTTATTAAAGGTTACTAGAAATGAATTCGTTAAAAGAATAAACTTGTGTATCCAAGAGAATGGACCCCATTTCGAGCAACTAATTAGTTAGTTTACCATTTTTTGTAAATAATTAAATTAATTTAAGATTTCCTTTCATTTAATTTATCATGTTTGTTAGAGAGATTTCATCCTTATAATTGACCCTAACGATCGATGCAATAAAAGTACAGGGTATATTTTTTTCAGATTTTAGCCGGTTCGATTCCCGGGTGTGGGAGGGGAGAGAGGAGAATTTTCGAAAATCTTTGAATGCAGTTTGCTTTCTATTCAAAAATAAAGGAATGTTTCCTTTGAGTAAAATTTGGCTTTACAAAATTCCACCCTGTATATGGATACTTTAGCCTTGCGATAAGTGGAAAAAGAGTTGTTACTTGACTCCTCTCCAACTCCACTCTTCACTCCAACGGTAGTCGGTTCTGCATCTAACCGCACCAAAATAAGAAGGTATTTCATGTGCAAACCAATTCGATAATAGGATATATTTATTACACGTCTTTGTTATTTTTACGTTCTTTTTGTTATGTTCGGAGGACCCAGTAAATTAGTCAGCTCAATAGCGATACAAAAAATAAAAACCGGCCTGCGAGATCGCCAGATCTCACCCCATTAGATTTTTTTTTGTAGGGATATGTAAAAAATCAAATTTACTTGAAATCTTATGCGAATGACAACGAGTTGAGAGTTGAAGTTCAGAATACGATTTATAATATTCACCACAACACTTTATTAAAGGTTACTAGAAATGAATTCGTTAAAAGAATAAACTTGTGTATCCAAGAGAATGGACCCCATTTCGAGCAACTAATTAGTTAGTTTACCATTTTTTGTAAATAATTAAATTAATTTAAGATTTCCTTTCATTTAATTTATCATGTTTGTTAGAGAGATTTCATCCTTATAATTGACCCTAACGATCGATGCAATAAAAGTACAGGGTATATTTTTTTCAGATTTTAGCCGGTTCGATTCCCGGGTGTGGGAGGGGAGAGAGGAGAATTTTCGAAAATCTTTGAATGCAGTTTGCTTTCTATTCAAAAATAAAGGAATGTTTCCTTTGAGTAAAATTTGGCTTTACAAAATTCCACCCTGTATATGGATACTTTAGCCTTGCGATAAGTGGAAAAAGAGTTGTTACTTGACTCCTCTCCAACTCCACTCTTCACTCCAACGGTAGTCGGTTCTGCATCTAACCGCACCAAAATAAGAAGGTATTTCATGTGCAAACCAATTCGATAATAGGATATATTTATTACACGTCTTTGTTATTTTTACGTTCTTTTTGTTATGTTCGGAGGACCCAGTAAATTAGTCAGCTCAATAGCGATACAAAAAATAAAAACCCCCGACGCGAAAACCTCTAAAAACTAAAAAATAAACCTCGTACTCGCGTCTGGTGACCCTATTTCATGCTTTTTTAATTTTCTTTATTTAGTGGTCCTCCGACGGGCGCACGAGGCTTATTTTTTACTTTTTTAAGTTTTTGTGAGTCGCGTTTTTTAATTTTATTTCATATCATGATTTATAAACTACAATTATATACCAAAAAGTAGGCACGCTTGGATCGAAAATCTATCAAAACACGTAATTATAAAAAACCCGAGTCAAAGAGTAAAATGAACAGCTGAACCGACTTTCATTAAACATCGATGTTTGTTTGTCGAGAAATCTCGACAAAAACAGCTTTCAAACAAAAAAAAATTGGTACTTAATCAAAATCGGTTCGACCGTTTAGGAGCTATGATGCCACAAACAGACACACAGCAACACAAGTCAAACTTATAACACCCCTCTTTTTCCGTCAGGGGTTAAAAACCTTTACGGTCTGCTCTGTTCCACTCATATTTTCTAATAAACTAAATATCAAATTACTTTCCCGCAAAACTATATTCGCACGATATCGTCATCAAAGTTTCATAATGCTGTCCTTAAGAGGTCGATAAATTGACGGCCAAGTGCCCCTTGCAGTCCAAACAGCGAAGTTACTACGAAAGTGCAAAATTGTGTTTGGAACTTCAGCAACTCACGTAAGTTCCAACACGGAAGGTAAGAAATCGTTATACCAAGTGCATTTTGGTTATGCTGCTAGAACAATGAAGTTTCATTATTAGGATTAAATCGGATTAAACGATCACCGTATCGCACTTTCGAGATAATTTACGAGACTTCAGCAACGCCTGGGGTCGTAACTTTAAATATTACGGTGCAGAGGATATGTAGTTAGATTAAATGAGCATTTATGTTTTAAACAAACCAAAAAAAAAGATAGATTTATTTCCCTGGAGGAAGACAAGAACTGATCTAATTACGAAAATTATTACACTAATATATTAAGGTACACCATCGGCGAGTATCATTTACTGGCAAAAACAAGTGATGGGTAGAAAAGTTTTGAACTATTGTTGGACCTGCTGAAGACTGTATGAATATATTTGTATTGTATAAACTTAATTTCTATTAGTATTATGTAACTACACAGCAAATTTGTGAGTACTATGTTCCGACTGTAAATCTACCATTCACTGTACCTATGTGTCATTCGTTGACTTCTGTGTGCCCTGGCAGTTGAGTGTGTCATGCTCTCTCTAGTTTCTTTTTTTTTTCTTCTGATGGTGGCACATGTGTTGGATCATTCGGTTCCCTTCCCCGATGGTTGAGCTGAGTGGTGCGGAGCGTCATGTCCGTGAACGGGCGCCTTCAGTAAGGATTGGGCATAACTTATTTGCCTCGGCCTGTTATTGTATTTTTTTTAACTGTTTGTTACTATAGACGCTTTGACGTGCACGTCTTTTTACATCGTTCTCACATGTATTTTTTCAACTAGAATGATATAACCAAAAACTTTTAATTAAAACTGATGGAAAAGAGTGTCCGTAAAGTTTCTTGCAAATTCTTCTTCATTGAGACCTACTGACGCTTGCGATTTTGCAACTAGAGTCATCTTTTTTTTTGTTTGACAATTCAAAAGTACCTCTAAGGTATATTTGAAATAAACTGTTTGATTTTGATTTTTTTATTTCATTCAGTAAAATGCACGGTTCCTGTGCGACAGGCCACGAAAGCGAAGCAAAAGGAAAATTGCTAGTTAAAAATATTCTTAACATGTCATGCAAGCAAGCAAAATAAACTACACGCTATTTTATAATGACTTTATAAAATTGCTAAAGTAAATGAAAAGAAAATGTAAATCAGGCGCCTCTTGAAATTGAATCAAGAATCCTAATCCAATTTCATAAATAAATGTGCTGAGATTCTGAGCAAATGAGACATTAGACGCTGAGTGAATAAATGTAGCTAGGTTGGTACAGTTACTGTAAAAACCGTTTCGTCCTTTTAAGGTCTGTTTTTTGGCTATTTTTACGATAGTATATATTTACCGGTACTGACTCAGTATTGACATAATCACAGGCCGGGTTTCTCAACGCTAAATTATCGCAAAATTATTTTGATAAATTGTCAAGCACTAACTACTGTGATTGGTTGAACGAATTTTCAACAGCCAATCACAGCAGATAACCGGCGATTATTTGTCGATTATGTAACAGCCTGATAATCGAGTGTAGATGAACTGGGGGTAAACCTCACAGAATGACACACAGTGTAAAATGTGTCATTGACTTTTTTTTTCAAATAGGTTTCGAAGACACCTATTGAATGGCCGTTGGTTTATGCTACTTTATAAGCATTTATTTATTTGTTAGTACGTGCGGTTCAAATCTTGCAACAGAATTTTAATACATATATCCCCAATCGTTTGAGATCAAATCTGTTTGAAGTTTTGATGACAATGCTCGATAATCAACAAGATGACAAAACTTGTTTAAAAAGTATTTTACAACTGAAATCATTTATTTACTTTTGTTTTCCAGTAGTTAAATAGTCTGCTAGTGCAGTAGCTTGACAAAGGTATAAACAACTCGACTGTACTTGACATGACTGAGGACGTAACGGCCTATATAAGCCCGTACTATTATTTATTCTGTTGCTTTAGGGAATGTTATGAATCCTTGAAATCCAGAATGAGTTTGTTTGTCTCGCACTATCCAGCTTATCTTCATGAAATGAATAAAGACAGAATATAATACTTAAATCCGAGCTAAGTTAAGATAACGCGGGGAATGTAATTACGTTTATCTACACTCACAACGTAATGTTCCAAATATGAATACAAAAAATATTGTATAAACACGTACTATATATTCGTGGATAGGTAAAATGAAATAATAGTAGTTTATGATACTGTTGCATAATGAGGGGTATTAAAACATGAGTGTGAGTTTAAAAACCGAGCCGTAGGCGAGGTTTTTAATAGTATTCACACGAATGTTTTAATACCTAGTTATGTGCAGTTTCATACACTACTTTATCTACACTCATACATTTTGGGATTGAACCTACTTAATCTTATTTTTGTATTTTCCATGCCATAAAGTCGTGATAAATGCATCATATAATAATCTCGACTTTGCTGGTAAGAGATTATGAGTAATTTCCTTCGCCGCATATATTTGGCGGCGTCAATTGTTCTTCACATTCACTAATATCAGACATTTTAAGCAAGAATTTTAAAAAGTCATGAAATTCAGTACAACGAAACCTGCAAAACGTATGAATGGCGCCAAATCCCAGCACATCACCGCATTAAATTGCGGTAAAAAAATCGTACGGCAATAATACCGCATGAAATCCGTGTTTTGCAACAGAATCCACCGCATCGCAGCGCGAATATAATTCGCGCGAATATTTTGAGCTCCATGAACAGGTGGAAAGAGACAAAAGTTCGCGCAAATAAAAATGGCAGTGCGTAATATGCCTAAAGCGGGCATTGTTACAGACAAGTTAAAATTGGAATCAATTTTTTTTTATTAGGTATAAGAATGGCATTTCAAAAAATTTAAATAATTGATGGAATCTCCTTAGTGATTAACTTCTTGGATTTGTCCTGTATCATAATAGAAAAAAAGTTATTTTATGATGCAGTTGTTTGAAAATCGAAGGAAAATGTTGAACTATAATGGTTTTTTTTTAAATTTTACCTATCCACGAATATAAAGTACGTGTTTATGCAATATTTTTTGAATTCATAATTGGAACATTACGTTGTGAGTGTAGATAAAAACAATTACATTGCAACATTTTCCTTCGATTTTCAAACAACTGCATCATAAAATAACTTTTTATTTTTTATAGCACACTTTTACTTTTTAATTTATTGGAGCTGGGCTCATGACTTTATTTAAAAAAATAATGTCACTGTCCATGGAAGCGCGCGCTGCGCAGTCTTCTGCTCTCTCTTTTCACATTATCAGACGACTAATTGTGTCGGGTGATTAATTTTATTGGGAAATGTTTCAGCGTGGTATGGCAAAGCTGGCTCTGCGACAATACAAATGTAATACCAACTATTTTTTTTAAAACAGGTCAAGTGCAAGTAGAACTCGCGCGCAAATGGCTGCGAACAATTTTTTTTTTTTACATATTATTATATTTTCCAGATTTCTGATATTTTTCTTGTCATCTATACCTAAGTGAAGAACTATTTTCTGTATTTTTCCAAAATTTTAGGCACAGTTGTTTCGGATATAATGATTAGGTATTTATGTTACATGTCCGTGTTTGAGTCACCAAAAATTCATATGTGTTGTTTCAACTGAATCTTCTAGTAGATTCGGAGTAAATTGACAGAAAACAGACACACGACTGATCCTATAAGGGTCTTTACATTCGGACGTACGGAAACCTAAATAAAACCTTATTTTAATGCAGGCAAAGCCGCAGAGCATGAATATGGCTACGCTTAAGCCGTCTAACTGTAAATCCACTTGGCAGCAGCATATCCATAGTCATGCATTATCGCGTTATCTCTGGCGGGACGCGACTGTTTGTGTATCTGTATGTCACCTGAGCATTCTGTGGCGGCGGGAGAATGTTCAAGGGTGGGCTCAAATGGAGGGTAGTTTTGTTTATGATAGTATTAAGGCTATTTATGGTAAAAGAGGGAAGGAGTTGTAGGGTTCTCTAATTTATTCTTCTTTTTTTGTAATTAATGTAATTTTGTATATTTGGATTTGTCTTTATTTGTGTCTTGAATTGACATTACATTATTTTTGTTTTGATGTGTGTAATTATTGTAAATGGGTTTGAAAAATTACCTGAATAAACAAATTCTATTATCATTATTATTCGTCTGTAAAGAAAATATAAAAGTTTTAGTTTCTCACATTTAATTACGGTATACAAACGAATATACTAATGATGAGGTTTGACAATCAACTTTGCGTAAATAAAATTACTGTCGTGAGTAATTCAGAGATAGAACATTTACAACAAAAACTTCAGCAAAACAAAAACGCTAACGGTACTAATTAGACCGGTTTACGAGCTTTAGGTTCAAGGAACGCTGAGCAAAAACAATTACAACGCATAATACGCCTTATAATCGTCCCACGAAACCCAACAAAGCAAAAACTGCCCCTGAATATGCGATGCTACGCGTCCTAGATATTTAATAAAGCTGTTATGAAACTCATTTTGACGAACAAGAATTTGTATGTTCATTCCTTGTTTGTTCCTCTGTGTAATAACATGTTTAAAGTGACAAGCAGATTATAATCCTTCTGGGTAAATACGTTGTCAAACAAAATTCTAGACGCCTAAATAGTACCACGGTTTTACGCTTAGTATATTACATAGAAAAGAACGAATATTGATTTTACAAGCAAATAAAAAGCGTGTCACGCAGCCAGAACAAAGTGCTGGTTCTGAACCTCGTGAAAAATAACTTAAAATGACTCTACAGTGGTTTGCAGATAGTGGGAACGAGCTTGGCAGCTTGCCAAATACGGAACTGTCCCGTTGATACTCCGACCGTATCTTAATTAAGTAGGTGGGTACGTGTGTGGCCTACACAGTGCGCTGTGTTATTGAACATACCGGCTGGCAGGAAACTTTTCATAAAAGAATAGTTCAAATAGAGAATATTGCTCCGGATTCGAATACTGTGTCCGTATGGAGATGAAGTTTGAATTGTTCGGATGACTTTTTTGCGTAGCACCGAGACGCTACGCCGTAGCAATTCGTAGCAAAGCTATAAGAATGGTATTCTATTTATAAAAGTCTATGATTTGCGGAACGGATATCTATGATTGATGCTGACAATTTAAAAAAAATCTTGTTCAGGTTGGTTTTGTAAACAAAAAAAAAAACTGAACAGTAAAAATATTAGTGTGCAACAGCAATATTGGAACGACAGCTCAACAATGGCAGAGAACAGACGTGTGTGGAAAAGGCAGAGGTAGACCTTATCTAGGCAGCAACGATGCCCATTCAATTATTTTCTTTAAAATTGTTCATTTCAATGCTGATTTTAACGGGAAAAGGAGAATCCTTCAAAGTGTCTCCTTTGAAAGTTATTTGATACTGTAAACGTCCAGCTTCTTGTTCGCCTGTAACTTGCTGTAAAACATTAACCACAGAGAAAATAAAACTACGTTATAACATTAACCACTTGTAAATATTACACTTGATCAACTACCTTGCCCATTCCATTCCGTGCGGTAACTTTTCCCATTTCCGCAGCAAGTACAAGAAAACAGCTTTTCAGCGTGTTTCTAATAAAAAATTGAAATTTCCTTTAGGTCTAATGATTGATGACATTATGCTCCGAGGTTTACAAATTAGGTAAGTTGAAGAGTCATTGTTGAACTTTAGTCATTAAGTTTTTTTTTCAGCGATACTAAAATGCCTGGAAAAGTTTTAACGTTAGGAACTTTGAATATTGTTTTTTTTTGTTACAAAACTGTAGTGGCGAGAATTAATACCAGTATAGATAATCTTCGGAGAATCTGTTCTGAAGTGGCGTTGGAAGCCCTCTAAGGTGCAGGCCACATAGAAATGGCGTCGGGCGCGGACATGGCACGGACGGCTTCCTATTCCATTTAAATATCATACAAAATGCATGGAAATAAAGTGCAATTTGATCAGGCGCGGGCGCCGAAATGGCGTGTCATAACCACGTCCGATTAACGACATACCGTGTGTCCTAAATTACGCTTTATTTCCATGCATTTTGTATGAAATTTGAATGGAATAGGAAGCCGCCCGAGCCATGTCCGCGCTCGACGTCATTTCTATGTGGCCTGCGCCTAACATGATGGACCGATGATTTGTGAAGGCTGCGGGAGTCTGCTGAATGCGAACGACACAGGTCATGTCGATGTGGTGACGCTTGAATAGCTGAAATGGTGCTGACGAGGCTAAAGAATTGTCCATCGATAAGCTAACACGTCCTATATAACTCGCAACACAATTATATACTGACTATCTTTACGGTAACGATACATAATCACTAGAAGACGCGTTTCTTTTTCACAGATGTACGAGTACGTGCAGCTGTGGAACCAATATGTCGACATTATTAAATCTGTGCGCACTTGTTCGCATGATTCAAACGATCTACAAAGGCCTTGACGTAACACGAACCCGTTTATGTCAAGATACCACAGAACTTAGAGAGGGATCGGCAACGACTACTAGTGGTGGCATTATTAACACTTTCCATATAATAAAAAAAAAATGTTGTCTTAATAAAACTTTCAAGAAAAAAATTATCGCTCTAAATCTAGTGATAACTGACATAGTGAGCAGTGTATTCGCCTTTTTGTATTATTCATATATTATGTCAAACAAATTAAAGTTTACATGCCTGATTATAAATAAAATAATTAATAGTTGAAACGAGTGTGTTAAATAAACCAAGAGTAACACCTTTTATGAGAACAATGCACAATGCACAGTGCACAATGTGTGCACTATGCACTTTCGGCGCCACGAACGTTATTTAGTACTGCCATATCTAGCCACTGCCGGCGCAGCAGCGTTCCGAGGTCTATGCATGACATGACACCAACTTTTTCCCCATTGTTATTTCCAGTGTTTTATTTCAAGCGAAATGATTTGATTTATATAGAACTTTGTTCATGTTACGGCTTTATGGCCCTCCTGGGACTTGAAAGGGACAAAACTGCCGAATTGTAACTCAGGTAATAGTTGAATGGCCTTACTGACAAGGACTTTTTGATTTTTCAAGGTTGGTTAGTGGATTTGTAAGCCATTTTAATTTAAAAGCTCTCAATTATGATATGATAGACGCAGGACAGGGACATGGACACAATAATACAAATTTAAACGATTAATTAAACATGATGATCAGAGAAAATAAGCATCTTGTAAAATTAATAAATCTGGGCCTCTGGAACTTCCAATCATCCTCTAATCAATAAATCTCTAAGTAGGTTGTATGAACTAATTTGCTAAAATAATGTAGGCCGTTATTCATCAAAATTACCAATTAATGACATTTGTGTCTAATAAAAGAAAAAATCAAATACATTTTTTTTATGGCATATCATTATTTTTCACCACGAACGGCCAGTATCTAGTCGTTCTTTATATTTACATTCCGAAAGAGGTTTTACTTCGCTTGAAATGGAATTGAAACTCTAATTTTTCTGATGATTTTTTTAGATTGATTATAACCGAAATGTGTCAAAATTGTTCAGTCTTTTTATTGCTTTCATCCGTTTCATAATAATATATAATCATTTATAATTTGAAATACATACTTTCAGTTTACGTATTTTTACCTAAAGGGCTACATACCAAAAGGCATCAAATTAGACATTTTTTGTTATAGCAAATTAAGCATTAAGATTAATAAGTCAGATATATAATTTAAACCCTTATAAAGTAAGATAATGGCTACATGTTAATGAGAAACTTTTAATTGCACTCGAAATTCTAGGCCGAATGTTAATCTGGAACATAATGGAGTCATTTAGCCCGTTCTGGATAAGGGATTATTGCAAATAGTCTTCGTCGGGTCGTTGAACGACTTTCAGCCGACCAAAGGTCGTTTTAATGATAATACTGGCTTCTTTTAGCGGCTTCGCCCGCGTGAATGTCGAAAATTACCCCAAGGGAACATATTCCCGGGTTATTAAGTATTAAGTGTGCTATTTCAGACTATAATCTATCTCTGTGCCAAATTTCATCCAGATCCGTTCAGTAGTTTTTGCGTGAAAGAGCAACAAACATACAAACACACACCTACACACACCCACAAACTTTAACTTTATAATATAACTAGCTTGAGGCAGCGGCTTGGCCCGCGTGAATGTCGAAAATTACCCCAAGGGAACATATTCCCGGGATAAAAAGTATTAAGTGTGCTATTTCAGACTATAATCTATCTCTGTGCCAAATTTCATCCAGATCCGTTCAGTAGTGTTTGCGTGAAACAGTAACACACATACAAACACACACCTACACACACTCACAAACTTTCAGCTTTATAATATTAGTGTGATAAAGTAGGATTTAAAGTACAAATTCAGAAGTACTTTCTTGCTTATCATGCTGCTCGATTTAAAAGAGGCAACAAAGCCTAACGATTACAGGGAAAGTTTGGCAATTACGTAATGTCTGTAGTCACTCTAGTCACGGTTCTGGCAGTAAAAGTCGAGTAAGGTGCAAGTAATTTTCGCTTGTAACATTTTTTTGGTTTTTGTCTCTGATTCTGATTTTACTGATGGTCAAACGTATATATTCTTTTCTTGTTTCAGAAGTTTTTATTAGATTTTTACTGTTTTACCTTAATGGGTAAGCAGACTATTTATCTAATTAGACCATTATGTCCCACTGCTGGGCTAAGTCCTCCTTTTCTGTTTCCGCACATGTCTGTCCTCTGTCATTACTTACCAGTCCGGTAAGAGTCAAATTCAAGCCCACAGGTCTTTTGACATATGATATGTCCAGCCCATTACTCTAGCAGCTTTTGGGGTAACATCTGTGATTTCGAAGAGCAGTATTGCGTTTCTTACAAAAAAAAATAGAAAACATTTATTTGATACAGACACAACACTACAGGAAAAAAGCCGTTTTTTTTTTTTTTTGCCTATACGATCCGATATTCGAACGCTCAGGACGAATCATCGAGCATGGATGGTTTTGGTAGGTTTTTATTTGAAAGTCGATAATTTACTACAAACATATACACTTAAACCAAAAACTACACACTAACTAAACCTGAAAATATACTAAACTAAAATATGGCGTCGAAAAACTCCTCTACATCGTTGTCCACCGGTAATGTGCCCAAAAGACTGACAGCATTGCCACGTTGTATGGGAATGCTTATTCTCTGACCAAGGTAAAATCCAGCCCTTGGGCCACGCGAAGTGTCAACTAGGCGTTTGGAAAGATCTTTAGTCGATTGTATTTTTTTGTAAAAAGTCTTTGTCATAAGATTTTTTATTTTCCTGTACGCAAAATACGCGCTTAGTCGTGGTTTTGCGGAAACCAGCACCGTTTTAACCTAACCTAACCTATTTAAAAGTGCATTTAATTTCTGAACTATCGAAGTTTCCCAAAGAAATATGTACCCACGTCAGGTGAATAAAGACCTAATAATCATCATATTAGACAAATGAAAGGCTAGCGCGGCGCGCGAGGAGCAGTGGTGGCCCAGTGGTATCGGCCGCGACTTACAAGTTGTAGGTCGTGGGTTCGAGCCCAGGCAGGCGCTTTACTTTGTGTAAATTATTTCATCACCACTGCTCTCAAAACGGTGAAGGAAAACATCGTGAGGAAACCGGCATATCCTAGAACCAAAAATTCGAAGACATGTGACATCCACCAACCCGCACTGGGCCCGCGTGGTGGATTACGGCCCATTCCCTCTCACAGAGAGGAGGCCTGTGTCCCAGCAGTGGGAACATTAAAAAAAGGCTGATGTTGATAGGACGTTGCTGGCAATATTCGACACCCCGCCACAGATAATAGTATGTATCAAATTCTGGGTCGATATTAATATTCTACACCACTATGTCTCCTTCGGGCTTTCCTTCTACAATTACAAACTATGAAGCATGAAGGTTATTGGCTCAAGTAATTAAAAAAGGCTGGTGATGTGAAAGGCTACTGAGCAATTATTTTAACTTTGCCTCTACCTACATATTACTGTGTATCGTTCGATAAGGTTTATGAAACATTAGCAAAACCCTTGAAGTGTTTCAGTGCCTGTAGGAGTAGGTAACAACTTTTCGATACGTCAACCACACCATTTCATATACCGGTTCGATTTTGTTACCTAATAATAAAAATAAAACTCTACCTATCTTCGGTACCGCATGAAAGGTATAAAAGTTTTATATACCACCGTTATAAAACTTGTTTACCTTATTAAAGGTAAATAAAGATTATAGTGAACCGTTATCGTGGAGTAGCTGGCACTCAATTTATCCACGTCTGTTCATAGCGCCTGACAGTTAGAGCGAGGCAACGTCCTCAAGGTACTACCTGCTACTTGGGAACATTCATTTGAAATATCAATGTTGTGACCTTCAAGTATTTTCTGTGTTATTTTTAAAAGTTTTCTAACCCTAGCTGTTTGCTATTTTCGGTTCTAGGTGTCATAGACATGAAAAATACAAAGGCAGGTTAGAAATGTAAAGGTTGAATGAATAAAAAAACGGCCAAGTGCGAGTCTGACTTGCGCAGCGAGGGTTCCATATAAACGTGTACATTCATCGAAATAAATAGGTAACATTACTAACGTTTATTAACAATGAATGCACCGAACATTGCTCTAACGAATAAAATTAACTTTGCCATTCGAAAACTGTGGTCCCCATACATCAATGTACATATTTTTTATACTTTTCCAAATATATTTTATAAATTGATCAACTATTACTCGTAAACTTGTAAAGCCTACTTAGGTGGGATAGTTTTCCTTTTAATTTCGTTAATATACTATTGCCGTGAATTTTTCACATGTCCAAAAGCAACCATTTAGCTGGCAGGGGAGAACACTACTTGACTCTAACAAAAATAAGCAATTTAAAGCTTAATTTAAAAAAATGGTTTCACAGTTTCTCGTTTATCACATGGTGTGTACCATGTGATAAACGAGAAACTGTCAAAATCATGAAAAAAATCATTTCCACTTTCCGTGTAAAGGAAGTAGCAAAAAAAATGTTTCACCTGGATTATTTTACCACTTTGTCGGCGTAATTAATATGTATATCCATGCCATATTATAGCTTTCTAGTACAAAGAGTCTCTAAGCTAAGCTGCGGATAGATGGATGGACGTACAGACGGTCATGGTGACACTATAAGGGTTCCATGTTGACTACGGAACCCTAAAAATAAAAGCCCGAAGAAGTTGGTCATGTCACATTACTTTCTCTTCGGACTATCAGAGAAAAGAGACAAAGTGTGTGTTTTCTCACCTATTTGTGCACCATTATTTCTCCTGCATACTTACTTGGCTAGGCTCCGTAGATATTGACCACTAAGATCGAAAATTGGTCGGAAGCATTTAAAATAGAACCATTTGACTCGCTTAATCCGTGAATTTCTAATCTCTTGGGCTTTCTGTTGCCAAGTCTTAGATCTAAGGTTAAATCCCGACCAGTATGAAAGCACAAGACGCCGTCAAACTGTCTCAAATGGTTGCAGAAGCTCTAAACGAAAGTGCCTAATGACTCTTGGCACTGCTTTAACACCAGTATATCCAAATTCCTAATAGTGCCTACAGGGATTTGGATAGACTGGTGTCAGAGCCCATCCGCCAATAGTCCTCTTTAAAACAACCCAAAACCTGAGTCAAGTTTATGGAGAGAAAATTGCCTAGCGTTCGTTACCTGCTGTGATTGGTTGTATATGAATAATAATAGCTTCTGCCAGCGGCTTCACTCGCGAGGAAGTCGGAAATCATGCCAAGGCAACATCTGCCCGGACAGTGCTATTCCAGACTATAATGTATCTCTGTGCCAAATTACATGCAGATTCGTTCAGCCGTTCAGGCGTGATTGAGTAGCAAACATACATCCAAACTTTCGCATCTATAATACTAGCTTCTGCCAGCGGCTTCACCTGTGTGAAAGTCGAAAACTATCCTGAGGGAAGATATTCGCAGGATAAAATGTATCATATGTGCTATGCCAGACTATAATCTATCGCTGTGCCAAATTGCATCCAGATCCGTCCAGTAATTTGATTGTGATGAAGTAACAAACACACACATACACACACACCCTCTCACAAACTTTCGCCTTTATATATTAGTGTGACAATGTGATTAGTAAGATCAACATCTAATAGCGACACTTGTCTTGCTTTTAATTCGTTGAGGAGCCGATAATTAATTTTCAGAAACCAAGTGCTAGCTTAGTTTATCGAATATTACACGGCATTCTACAGAAACAAATAAACCAGTATTTTGCCAGGAACTATTAAAGGTGTTTTTATTAAACTTTAACTTGGCCTTAACATTCTGTCGGAAGGCCACAGAATAGCTGTTTCAGAATAGTTTTTAATTTTTTACTACTTTTCGTGGAATTTAATTGGCAACGTTATGAACAGTTTTAGAGCAAGGTCGGGCGAGGAAGGTTAGTTAAGGTGATTTATCGTATATGGCTACTTCGGCTGGACACTTTATTTTGCTATTTTTGGATGTTTTATTTTGGTATAGTTAGTAAACAATGGTTTTTAATATCATTGCTTACCATTAAATAAGATAGTGATACCAGGGTATCAACAATAAAGATTTTTATTTTTATACTTTTTATTAATCTTTGCAGGATGTAAACACATTTTTGGTTTTTAAAACCAGTACGCGCAGTTTGCTATCGTTGAGTGTCATAGTTTAGTGTCATAGTTTAGTTTTAGTCCCAAAATGGGCAAAATTTTTCTGAGATAAGACATGGAAGCCAAGCCAAGGATAACTGACTAAATATAGCAATGACGATTTGATTTTTCAATTACATGACATTTTTAAATCACTACATTTTATAAAACAAAGTCTTTTTTATAAAAGAGTATTCTCAAAAACTACTGAACAGATTTTCATGCGATTTCACCAATAGACAGAGTGATTCATGAGGAAGGTTTAGGTGTATAATACTAAATGCGTTTGGTAAAATCTTGGATTTGGTGTTGTGTAATGAGATTGTCTCAGTGTACGAGTGTCTAGCGCCTTTAACGCCTGTTGACAAATATCATCCAGCCCTTCGTATCGAGTTAAACTTTTTTGAGTACAGTCATTTAACTCCTGCGCCTTACATTCGGTATCTTTACGATAAGGGGAACTTTACTGAAATCAATAGGGAAATATCAGCTATAGACTGGATGAATCTACTCTCTGATATGTCGCTTAATGACGCTGTGAACTTTTTTTATTCTACCATACAGGAAATTCAAAACAAGTATGTGCCTACTGTGACAGTCTTCCATAATTCATTCCCAACTTGGTATTCCCCGTCATCGTCACTTAAACGCTTGATTAAGGAGAAGTCCAAATATCTTCGTAAATTTAAATTGTACGGTAGGCTGTCTGATGAAGCTACCTTTAAACATTTACGGGAAAGAGTTAAAAAGCTTGAAGTGGATTGTTATGTCAAATATTTAGCGGCTACAGAAGCCTGCATTGAACTCAACCCTAAGCGCTTCTGGAGCTTTGTGAAGCAGCGGTCTAAGACCAATATAATGCCCAGCTACCTGAAGTATGGTGATGTGACACTATCCTCTCCTGATTCTATCTGTAACGCGTTTTCTTCCCACTTTTATTCTACATATCTTAACCCTTGTGATGTATCGTCTACTAATAATCATGGTTCTACCCAAACGGCTGAAAATCTTAATATGCCTTCGGATATTCATTCTATTGAAATTGACCCTAATGTTAGAGCTAAATTAATTAGTAATGTTGATCCATTTAAATCTGGTGGACCGGACCACTTATCACCAAAATTTCTGATTGGATGTGCTAAATCCATTGCCTTGCCAGTATCTCTTTTGTTTTAAAAATCACTCTCCTCATGTACTGTGCCCAATATCTGGAAATCTGCCTTTATAACTCCAGTGCATAAAAAAGGGCATAAAAGTGAAGTAGTCAACTACAGGCCAATTTCTAAACTGTGCATACTAGCTAAAGTTTTTGAGAGAGTGGTCTACGACCAAGTGTATGCTGCGCTCAGTCAGTCGTTTAGTCCCTCACAGCATGGGTTCCTCAAAAGCCGTTCAACTGTTTCTAACTTGACCCTGCTTAATGACTTCCTAACGGAAAGGATGGATGATGGGCCACAGGTGGATGTCGTTTACACGGACTATAGCAAAGCGTTTGATAGAATCGATCACAACATCCTCAAATCGAAGCTTTTTGACAACGGTATTAGAGGTGACTTACTCCGCTGGTTTTCCTCATATTTAGAAAACAGGTCTCAAGCAGTCGTTGTCAGTAACTACATCTCAAGCTGGGTTTCGGCTCCCAGTGGTGTTCCTCAGGGTTCTCTTATGGGTCCGTTACTTTTTATCATATATGTGAGCGACATCGACTCGTGTTTTCATCATTCTAACTTGCTCTGCTTTGCTGATGACATCAAGATATTTTCTTCAATTTCATCGTTGGATGATATGGATGCTCTCCAATCAGACTTAGCACGTTTGGATGATTACTGCCGGATCAATAAATTGGACTTGAACCCTTCTAAATGCTCCGTAATACCATTTACCAGAAGACGTGTGCCACTCCCTACTACTTACATACTTAAAGGGCAGCTATTACAGCGATGCGATGGAGTGTGTGACTTAGGAGTCTATCACGATTCTAAGCTTTTATTTAACACACACGTGGAACATATAGTGGCTAAAGCCTCGAAGTCACTCGGCTTTGTTATGAGACTTGCAGGTTGCTTTAAGAAAGCCAAAACCCTGAAGATTTTGTACTGCTCATTTGTGCGGAGCCATCTGGAGTATGCGTCTCAAATTTGGAACCCTTGTTACAATAAATACATAGACCGTATTGAAGGTATCCAAAAAAGATTCCTTCGTTTTATGTGTTTTCGCCTACATATTCAATATCGTTCTGATAATTACTTAGACCTTTGCAAGAAATTCCATCTTCAACCACTTAGGAATCGTCGCAGGATCGCGGATTGCACGTATCTTTTGAAAGTATTGTCAAATGAAATCGACTGTCCTGATCTCCTCCATAAACTGTGTTTCAATGTTCCTCAAAGATCAGTAAGATTTAATCCACCTATATCCATTCCCTCCTCTTCATCTAACTACAGGCGTAATTCTTACTTAGTGCGAGCGAGTAAAGATCTTAACTTATTGTGTAAGGAGTTCTCTTTTGATGTGTTTATCACAAAAAGCGCATCAGTGCGAAGGCAGCTAAACCTTGACTTTTTCAAAAATGGATAGTGTGCAATATTTTCCTTTAGCGTTATTGATTTAATTTTTCTGATTGTTGTGTGCCTGCTGCTAGTGATCCCTAAGATCTCTTTAAAATTATTATATCTCTAGCCGTGAGAACCTGTAATTGGCTTAATGTAACTTACTCAACTTTTTTTTATTCATTTTATGTATAGCTGTTGGTTTTCCATCAAATAAATAAATAAATAAATAAATAATTTGTTAAGGTTTTGTGTAAATTGGTTCAATTAAGACGATAATTGTTTAAAATTTCGGAAAATAAAACCGCCGGGGAGCTTTCATTGAAAACGCTGCCTAATCCGCTTAAGATATAATAAAACAATGTATGGTGAAATTGTTTCTCTTTTATAGGTCTACAAAAAATCCGCCGTGGCATATGTCTATCTTTTAATGATGGCTTACTCTACCCTAAAAAAATGGCCACATACAATGCGGTAATTGGATATCTATTTAGACGGATACAGCATTAATCATTATTAACTTAAATACGTTAGTTACGTAAAGCATTTCATGCACATTATTATAATCCTTTATAATAATGTGCATGTCCACCATATAATTTAAATGAATGTCTTATGAGTTATCGCAAAATAAAAACTAAAGTGCGCGAAAATAAATTCAAGCGGGCAGGCCTCACACCGATGACGGGATCCTACGAAAGAATAACGTGGTAGGTATAATAATATACTACCCGTGAGAAGCCGGGGCGGGTTGCTAGTAGGTAATATAAAACTGTTGCACACTTACTGCTTCGTGCAACAGTTTACACCGCGGTTTTGCGAAAATAGATGTTATTTATTAATAAGAGAAGATCTGTAGAATATCCAAGCTGACACAACACGTGCAAGATTCAAATTGCATTGCAATAACTTACACTTGTACGTAGATTACATTAAAGTTTCGAGATAACTGCGTATCGCAAGTGTTACACTATGTTACTCCAAGTTCTCAGTGCCAAGATAATTGAATTGATTACTTTAGTTACTTAAGCCTTCCTAATCAGCTGTCAGGAACTCTGATAATCCATTAATGATTTGCTGTGAGCTTGTTTGTTGTCACTAAATATTTAATGTAAAATGTCAGCGCACCTAGGTAGTCTGCTGCAAACACAAATTGCCAAAATGTGGTATTCCAGATCAATCTGGTACCAATGTTATTAAGATGTCCCATCCAGAACAAACCTAAATGCTGGAGTGCCCTAAGTGACGGCATACCTATACCTTTGAAAACCTAATGAACGCCACTGATTCTGCTATTAACCTTGCATTCATTGCACAAATTAAGTAAAACTTTACCACCGACCCGCAAATAGAAAAAGAACGTGTTTGGAAAAGTCCTTAATTTTGGGTCCGTAATTTCGTCGCGTTCATTAAACCCAATACAGCTTCCTTCATTTCCTCTCTCCATTTCGCAGGTAAATAAATATTTTTTGTTTAACTCCAAAGCCCTCAATATTACAGTAGGTACCTATAAAAAGGGACTTCTTCCTTGAAAGGGTCAAGGTGTTTTCTCGTGACCCCATTGAATTCCGATGGGGGACCAAGGGACCTTAATATAAGCGACTCTTCTCCCGTTGGAAAGGTTTTTAAAATGCAATAAATTTTTCATTTACTGCTATCCCTTGTAAAATATGACTGGCAAAGTCATTTAAAAACGTCTCATTAAAGACAATGGACCTGTTGTAAAATTTGCGGCAATGGACTGGTCTTTGTTTAACGATAACTAGCCGTTTGTAATTTTTATACCATTGAATAAAGCTGTGAGTAAAATAAAAATCCTATCTAGAAATCCAAATTTATAACGAAACTATCTTCTTCTAGCAGGCTTCGCCCGCGTTAATGTCGAAAATTATCCCGAGGGAACCCAGTATAAAAATCCTATATGCTATGCCTGACTATAATCTATCTCTGTGCCAAATTTCATCCAATTCCGTCCGGCCGTTTGAGCGTGAAGAAGTTACAAACATACAAACACACATAAACACCCACAAACTTACAGTGGTACAGGTAGTTTGATTTCCATAGCTTCACTCCCGTGGCCTATCCCACAAAAACTTCTACGTAACTATTGTATGCCCGAAGGGCGGGACATAGCTGATCACAATTTAATTATTTAAGACCTGTATAAGTTATGTACCTACTTATGATCCTAAATAAAGATATTGACTGATTGATTGAAACAAGGTTATGAATAAAAAAAGTAAATTAAAAAAATCAAAACACCCGCGTAGGGGTCACGGGTCGCGTAGTTCCGCTGCCGCGTAGTGCGGTTTATCTCATACAATATCATACAAAGTATATTTGGTCAAGTCGCGTCGCGTCGCTCCGCTGACGCGTAGTGCGATTTGACCTTAAAGGTCGTCGCACCGCTGAACTACGCGATGCGACACTTTATCTCATACAATATATTTTGTCGCGTCGCTCCGCTAAGGCGCAGTTACGCCTATTGCGGTCTGACCTTTAATCATCATGTTAATGGTCAACCTTTCTAGCTATATTATCTTTCATCGTTTCTTTAGTGTTCCCCTAAAAATACAAATATTTCGAAAATTATCATACAATGCTCATCGTATATTTGCCCCAGTTTCAAAACATTTTCGTCCTAATTATTTTTTAAATGGGACAGCAAACAACGACCATATGTGATGTCAGCTAATTGTTCATTAAAAACGCTTCGTTTGCAGACGTACGCGTATCCGGTCGCCTTTTAAAAATAAAAATATCAAACAAGATAATGTTATGCCCGCTCATCAAATATTTAAGGTCACTCTGTTGGTAGGCAGAATGTATTCAAATCGTGTGTCATGTACTTGTAACATTTGGGCCTATATTCCAAGTCAGTTTGAAACTTTACTCTACCTCGAGTCATGATTTTAAGACTCGAGGTAGAGTCGAGTCGGAGTAATTGGAACATAGGAGTATGGCCTTGTATAGTAGATTGAGCTTTGGACATAGATAGAACCCGTTAATGCCTATGTTCACATTTTATGTACTGCAATCGAATCAGGTATTGAGTATTTTGGTATTGAGCTATTTCTGTGTTGACTATGGCAGGCTTATTACGTATCTTGCAAGAGCAAAACGATAGCGATTTTTGCGCAATAATTGCTCTCCAATGCAGGAGTGTGCTAATACTTCAATGAATGCTTCAAGAGTTTTTAGCTGTTTTTTTAGAAGCAAGTGCATTTGACAAACAGCGAGTGATAAATAAATAATAATAATAAAGTTTATTTAAAATCATTAAGTAAAACATTATGTACAATTTCTGTTTAAATCTATGTCAAGTTCACACGTGTTATGTGCCTGAACTAGGTGATCCTGTGTTTCAGGCGAAAAGGGGTACATATTTTTTTTTAAATAATCCCTGTAAATCGCAAGCGATTGTGGGACCTATCATATCTACACTATAGGTAATGCCGACTTTTATGACATAAAGCGTTTGACCACACGATGATTGTTAACTGCAGTTTCTTACGTAATAAGTTCACTATCGCTTCAACCCTGCCTCCAGTTTTGTGTACACTAGTGTGCAACAGTTTAGCATTATTTCCATGCTATGGATTGTAAAAGTCCATAACTCACACTTGACGCTCTAGACAAGTGTCATTAGACGTCGAAATTCCAAAATGTAAAGGATAGATTACGTGATTTTTCGATAGCGTTTGACATTCCCATACAATTTTGCCATTTTGACAATCGCTATCCCGACGCTTTCGATGATAGAATACCACTTGTCTAGGGCCTCCTGAGGCTCTAAAGTGTCATTCGATGTCAGCGATGGCGATGGTCGAAATTCCAAAATGTATTTCAATAGCGTTTGACATTCCCAAACATTTTTAACTATTCTAAAATCATTATCACTGAGTGTATATCATATTTTTTTATATTTAATAGGCTTGCGCTTGACCACTATCTCACCTGTTGGAAAGCGATGATGTGGTCGACGGTGAGACACGATTGCCTAGAAATAACCTTTTCACTCTTGACTTAAAGACTCCTAGATTGTAGCTGTCGGGAAACACAGACTCCGGTAGGGAATTCCACTCCTTAGCTGTACGCATAATAAAAGTGTTTCCAAAACGTTTTGTGCGTGTGTGTGGAATGTCCACCATGTACCGATGGCGCATCGCTGTACGTCGGGTAGTCCGATGATGCAACGGGCTAGGTGGAATTAGATCGTGCAATTCCAACGCACACTCCCCGAAATGTAACCGATAAAAAACTGACAAGCTGGCAATTCGGCGAAGACATTGTCCGGAGGCCCTTGTTTTCTACCTTTTTAGTAGCATAGCTTATACGTATATTGCACAGTGTGATTTACTGTGACCTTTTTGAACTTGAACTTCTAACCCCCTTAAATAGGACAAACACACACAGCTGCAGTTCTGAATTCAAACGCATAAACATGCGTTGAATCACATGTGGCCTTGGTGAGAGAACGAGACCCTCGTCATTTCAAATCTATCCTCTTTTGTTTCGGGGGTCCTTTATAACTCCGAAACTTGCAACATTGTGTACACTACATTTAATAGGTCGTGTCCTCTTCGCGTAAAGTTGTAAAGAGCGAACCCTCAGTGAACCCTCAAGGGGCTAGCAAATGGACACACAACGTAGAATAGCTCTCTGAAAGGTGGACCTGTTGGCACATGGCCCCGAGATAAATTTCATATTGCCTTAAAGTATTCAAGGTGCAGCTGGATTTTATTTCTATTGTTGCGAACAAAGACTCTTCGGTTTGTATTTAGAATTGAAACATGCCTTTTGACCTCTAAAAGTTTCAGTATGTACACAAGTGTTCGTGAAGTGTGGTTAGGCTAGTTAAATTTTTAGAATTTGGAATCTTTTTTTGCAAAGTAGGTATGTGTGGACTGAGCTGACCCCACATATATTTTATACCCGTACCAGCTTCTGCCAGAGTCTTGAAAAGTGTTTTATCATCGCAAAGGAAGATTATACCAGGATAAAAAGTAGTCTATGTACTATTCCAGACTATCTCTGAGCCAAATTTCATCCAAATCCGTTCAGCCGTTCTGACGTACATCCCCACACACACTCATCCAAATTTTCACATGTATAATATTAAATGATAGTTATACCTACAGGTATCTAAATAGTTCAAAATGTCATTGCATATTGTTAAACCGTTTTTATTTAAAAACCAATACCCGCTACGGTGTCAAACATTTCACATTATTGGGACATATTTTGGTATTTAATGTTTTCTTGAGCTGATATTTGTGTGTGTTTGTTAATTATGTGTTGTTTAACTTCTTTTTTTCTTTTTTAATTCGTTATTCAATGTTTTATTTAATTATTTTTATAATCTTGATTATTGTGGGGTTGAAGTTCGAATCGCATGTAATTTTTTTTCTTTTCTGTCTACCGTGGGAAATGTGTTTGATCGCACATATAGTGTCATTATTTTATCATTCTTGTTGTAAATTATAATGTGTAACTATTTGTTCCCCTCAAATAAATAAACAGAATAATATTATCCATTACACACCTGAAAGGACACATATACGAGTATCACAAAATGTCACTTATCAAACTTTACAAAACTAATGTTTGAATGATCCACCAAACGTTTGTTGTAAACTTTCCATTGAAAATTTTTATCAACAATTGGGGCCAACTTAAATATCACGCAGAAACCCAAATAGTTTGGAGTCAGCTTCTAAACTGTAGGTAAACGAATATAAATGTATTTGTGTGATCATTTCCATGTATTTTGTAAAAGCGGAATATCCAATAACTATCAGTTTTAAGATTCACACTGGAGAACTGAAAATGAGTATAATAGAGGAAGTTTGAAAGTGGCGTCAGTGACAGAAAAGTTGAAAGGAAACCGTTTGTCCTGGTATGGTCATGTGATGAGCAGGGATGAAACGCATGTTACTTCAAAAAATACAACCGACTTCCAAATAAAAACACTGTAAAGTAACTTAAATTTCGAAAGTCGGTGTTCCTGTTTTCGTTTTTTCGAGAGATTTGCCGTACCAATTTTTTTTAATTGAAGGTTTCTGTTGTATTTGTCCAAATTTCTTCATCAGATCATTTCAACCAAAAAGTTCCGTTCCTTCTTTTGTTATTTTTTTTGCATAACTGTGTCAAAAATCTGTCATCGATTTGACAGCTTTCAATTGAGTTGACAGTTGACAGAGGACTTGTTAAAAAGTTTTGCCGGTGCGAGACGGAAAGGATGTCGGTCTTGATCTGGTATTTTGAAATCGAGTTGTAGTCAGCCGAACATTATCCGAAATTGTGTCTCCAACCAAATTTCGCGCGCGGTCAAGTATTCTGACGGGTACGTGTCTCGCAATCTGGCGGGAATCCCACCGGATCACGTCTGTTGTCCCTTCCAAATTTACTATATATATTTTCCTCTACCTAATCTCTTGACCTGACACGGGATTGGACGAAGACCAGGAGACCACCACGAGGATATGGGTAAGTGAATAGTTGTAAGTAACACTTCCCACCTGTCAGACAGGAACCAGTATCTCTAAAGAGCCAACCCCTAGCTCACCGCTGCTGCGAATCACAATTTCGCGGGTATAGACCTGGTAGGATCCAAGAGTCGCAGCGTTGCTATGGGCCCCAGCGTTTGCCTCTTGGCTTTGTGATCCGAAAGCCTGTATTGCACAAATGTCAAATGTGACAATTTCGGTATAAACTACTTCCAAACAAAAAAAAATATTTTGCAAATCCGTTTACATATCACGGAACATACATAAAATAAAAATAAAATAACCAGCCGAATTGAGAACCTCCTCCTTTCTGGGAAGTCGGTTAAAAAGAGTTATGAATATAAATGTGAATGGATGGAGAGGGAGGGGACGGCCAAAGAAAAGATGGATGGACTGTGTGAGGAGTGATATGATATAACAGGAAGTCCTTGATAGCGTGACGGGGACAGGACGGTATGAAAGAAGAAAACGTGTTGCGCCGACCCAAGTATCATTTTTTTTTGTTTTTTTTTTGTTTTTATAAAGAAAAAAAAAACAACATGGGATAAGGGCAGGAAGATGATGACTGGAAAATAAAAAAAAGCAAAGAAACTATAAAAAAAATAATTACTAACGTAACTAAGTAACGAACTTATGGAAGAGATCTGCCGTAACTAAATAAATAAGGAAAACCTATCCTTAGAATGAACCAATAAGCAGACTTTCTATAGACTTAGTTTATGTCTGCCTTCAAAAAAATATCTAATATTGGTATTACAACCAGCCAGCAACTCAACGTGCTCTTGGGGACACAGAAGGCTTAAGAAGTGAAAGGAGGTAATCCCTTCAACAATTGACCACGACAACGCGGCTCAAACATAGTTTCTTATTGATATCTGAAAAAGTTACTGAAAAAAAAAAAAACTGATTTTATACAGTAGTTGCACGTGGTTTCATTCACATTCTCTCTAGAATTTTTGATAGTCTGACAAAATTAGAAAATGAAATAATTAAAATTGATTTGTGAACACCTGCCTCCTTCTACTACTAATTTACTTATCTAATTATTTTATTTACCATTTGATATTTTTCTATTTTCTTTTTCATTTTAATTTTAAATAATATTATATAGTTTAAAAATGTAATTGTAATTTTAATTAATACATGTTAGTGTTATTGTTTGATAATATTGCATTTTAATCGTATTGGAATGGTAATGTAATGTAAAAAAGTAAACTGGTAAGTAATATTATTAAAACATTAATAATATAACTTACCATTTTACTTTTTTTATACTTATTTAGTTTTTACGGTAAATAACTATTGAATTCTAATTTAATCCATGACATATATTTTGTTGAATTAATGCCTTTTAATTTTTGATCTTAAGTTTGTTTTATATTCCAGTCATAATTAATGCGACTTACGCTGTAAATGATGTGCATGCCTGTAAATGAGTTGCTTACATAGGATTGTTTCTAAATGTGTTTTTGTAATATTAATGTGTAAATGAGGCGTTGTTGGTGTGCCTTGTTAAGGTCAGACCGCACTAAGCGTAACTGCGCGTCAGCGGAGCGACGCGCTGACGCGTAGTGCGGTTTGACCTTTAGAAAATAATTAAATAATTGAATGTGAATGGAACCACGTGCAACTACTAACTAATAATAATAACTAAAACTAAACTAATAATAATAATAATTAACTAAAGGTGAAAAAAAAATGAACAAGGTGCGCGCCTTCAACGGCTGGGTCATGCCGGTCTTGATGTACACTTTCGGCATACTCAAATGGACTCAGACAGAACTTGACGTCCTGGATAGGAGAGTCCGCACATTGCTTACCGCAAATCGTATGTATCACCCACGGTTATCGGTTATGAGACTGTATATCCCTCGGAAGAGCGGGGGTCGTGGCTTTTTAAATGCTAAGACCCTGCACAACCGCGAGGCATGCAGTCTTAGAGAATACTTCCAGGCCGCTGACGTGGGTATGCATCGAGATGTGGTAGCAATGGATAAGGGCCTTACCCCGCTCTAATTGGCTAACTAGAACTGGCGCAAACCTATAGTATTAAATACTAATGACCGCATGGAGGTATGGCAGGCAAGGAGCTTCACGGACGCTTCTACCGGGTCCTACATGGGCCCCATGTCACGTTTTATTGGGATCGGTCCATCATCACTGACAGGACTATTGTTGCCAATAAGCCTGACATAGTGGTGATAGACCGACTAGAGCATCGCGCAATGATTGTTGATATAGCGGTCCCCCATGACGAGAACCTCGTGAAGGCTGAGAGAGATAAGAAAGGCAAGTATCTTGATCTGGCTCGCGAGGTTGTCGACATGTGGGATGTGAATACAGCAATCATTGTGCCGATAGTCGTTACGGCCAATGGCATAATAGCCAAGAGCCTCGACGAACATCTGAGGAGGCTCTCGTTGGGCAGCTGGATCAAGGGCTTGATCTAGAAAGCGGTACTCCTGGACACGGCGCGTATCGTTAGGAGGTTCCTCTCTCAGGAGCCCTGACCACCGGTAGCTTGGACCCTGTTCCCGATACCGGTGGGCTACTATTTTTGTATTTTTTAATGTTTATTTTATTTTTTATAGAATAATATTTAAAAATGTAAAAGTATGTAAATGAAATGAATAAATGAAATAATAATAACTAAACTACTAATATTAATAATTAACTAAATAATACGAGCAGTTACCATAAATTATTTATTTATCAAAATACGAGTACATATAACCGTACATACAAAGACGGAATTGCATGTTTCTTAGTATTTATAGATAGATCGACCTACACTTTCTGTATAAAATTGTGTAGGGAAGCTGTATTTGTATGCCACAAAAACAATAAAACCACCCAGCGTTTGTGCTTGATTCAGTAACAAACATTTGAGGCCCAATCATCTAAGTCTCCTGCAGAAAAGTGCGACGCAACATTGCAAATAAATTGTTCTATAATTACTATAGAGATAGAACTATTTCTATGAAAAGCATCGTCACACCGTTTCGTCGTTGCAGTGTCACGACAAACTTGTTTCCACGGACCTCTCAGAAGACGTACATGTTTCAACAAACAATGACTATTCTACACCTATCAACACTCAAGATTTCTCGCCACAATGAAAGCATATATTCAATATAATACTCCTATGTTCCACAGTTGCACGAACAGTTCCATTTTCTTGCCTTCCTGTTTCAGCGGTGGGCACAATGGGCCGGATGAGTTTAAGTCCGCCAACAGGCATCGGTGTCAGTGCCTCCATTCTTTTGCCACACAATGCGGGATCACACTCACCACTTGTGTTTGGGTTTACTTCTCTTTGAGCTGGTTGTTTGCAGCCAGCTTTGCCAAAGTCACCTGAACTTTTGATTATCTTTATAGCTAACTGTGAAAGATATCACAAAAAAAAAGGTATGAAAATTACTCTATCACTATATTACTCTATCATTGTATTTAGCTGTAAGTCTTCCAAAGTCTTTAAATAAATAAATCACTAGGAATCTTTGTAGCTCAGATTGGGTTGTGGTATTTCATACATTTTAACGTATAATAAAAAATCATGTTTACAAAAAAATACTACCGACTTCCAAATAAGAAAACTACAAAGTGAAAAATAACTCTCTTAGTCTTTCGTAGGTACCATTTTTTGCGTTATGGACACCGACTTCCAAAAATAAAGTTAATTTTCACTTTGTAGTTTTCTTATTTGGAAGTCGGTAGTATTATTTTGTAAAAATGTTTTTTTATTTTTCACTTTTTAGTTGTACCTACCTAATAGGCAAGTTTTTTAATAAGTTTCCTATAACGCCAGAATAGATTACACGAATATCATGAAACTTGAACAAAACCAATCAAATCAGAGATCTGCTTACCCCTTAAGAGCATACTGGCGTGATGTTATGTTATGAAATGGTATAAACAATAATCAGACATGCGATTGCAGCAATCCCGAGAGATTTGCCTTAATTTATTGAAAAGTTCCGTTGTATATCTTCAAAGCAGATCTTCACCAAATTAAAATGGAACCAATTTCGGAACATATTCTTTCAAAGAAAAAAAGAATTTTCAAAATCGGTCCACAATTGACGGAGATATCGGTGAACATTCATAAAAAAAAAACACAAGAAGTCGAACATAGAAACTCCTCCTTTTTCGAAAGTCGGTTAAAAACTACATTACTAACTAATCCAGATCATTCAGGCAATTTGAATTTTGTAAATTTTATGCGTTACATTTTTACATTTTTTTTATTCGACATTGAAATCCTTCGACCATTTCCTTTGCATCACACAAAGTATTCATGAGAAACAGAGCAATGCCTTCAAACTACTCATAGCTAAAGTGTAATATGCATTGAAGGCCACATTCACAGGACCAAGTTAAAACAAAAGTCGAACTTTTTGCAGTTCAAACTTTGCCGGAGTCTATTACACACGAGCAGCGAACGGTGCAACTAAAATATTAACGTCCATTGCAGTTTTATTTTCACAGCGCACACAATGCATTTAGACCATGATTTAGACAAAACCACCAATTAACGTTAATGCGTCTCCATCGCGTAATGGACCGCAAATTGATATATATATTTCAATGACCCAGAAACGAATAAATATTCGGCCGACATTTTGTGTGACACTAAATTGGGGCCTTTTCGTATGTGCGTTCGTATAAAATATTCGATGTGGAGTACAACTTTATGTGATATTGAGCTTAACTTCAAAGTTACTTAAATAACAAAGAAAAAAAACCAGCCAAGTGCGTGTCCGACTTCGCACATTTAGGGTTCCGTACAAAACTGCAGAATCAAGTTAGTTTTCAATTAACTCTGACACCAGAGGTGGCCACACCTCACACGAAAAGAAGAAGAAGATAGCAAAAATGAGTAAATATCAAAGAAAACATCAGATTTATCAATATATTGTTATTTCTTAGTAAATTATACGTAATAGAGTCTGGCAAACGAAAGTAGAGACTGAAAAACCGCGGCAAATTTAAAAAATATCAGCATAGCAACCCCAAAAACTAGTATGCAATACCTGGAATAACCTAATTTGATACTCAGAATTGTTTATATTACTTCGTTTGAATAAAAATACTATAGGTACATTTAGGTAGGTAATACTTTAGATATATCAATCTGAATAAAAAAAAGCAACATCATTCTATAATAATTTTGGTTTATTCACTATCAATCAAAATCTGAATCTAAGACATCCATGTGAAAAGATTCATAAGAGTCACAGGACTCATTGTTTTCTATATTAATAATGAAACTTTTTAAATGATTAAATAGAGAAAATGTTTTTACATAAAGATAAGTAGTGATTACGAATTAAAACAAAGTATCAACTTAGTAGCGTCATACGGAAAATTGGGGTTGACATTAGTTTAGCATAGCCATATAACAAGTTTGCAAATAATTAAAGTGTCTAATTTCGTTTGCCAGACTAAAGTTTAAGTTCCTAGATCAAAGGGAATTAAAAATATTCTTCGGCACAAAATTTTGTAAAAAAAGCGGACTCTGGTGGCTTATCATTTCTTTGTTATCCAATATTATTTGAAACAAAAACTACAGTTTTTAACTAATCAACGAGCTCTCAACAACGATGCTATACTACTCGATGGGATAGGCCACATTTTAACTGTATGGGAGAACCCCTTAAAAGCATAAAAATATTTTTGGGCTATTTCTATGACTTTGGGTCAACAAGAGGCTTATACCGTGAACATTTTAAAACTGGTGCTCCAACCGTTTGGCTGTAAAACCTGTGACGAAAGGGATAGACAGACAGACACGTGAGTGACAGCAATAGGGTTCCGTTTGGACCCTTTGGGTACGGAACTCTAAACAGTTATCGGCAAATAAATCCGATACCCAACTTTATGTATACGTGTATACAATACACAGTATAAAAAATGAAGTATTCAGATACGAGTATGTACCTACTGTGTTTGCATTTGCTGTTTTGACATGATCTGTTTTATGCTGGACCTCTAGGTATGGACCTCTAGGACTTAAATAAAGTATAATTTCCACACAATATAAAACACCACATAAAAAAACATTGTTCCAATATAGTGCAAAACCTCAAAAAACGCAGAACGCCCAAAAAAATGGTACATCATCGAAAAAATCCACACTTTTTGCACAGATCACGTTCTGTCCGTATTCAAATGACGCCGTCCGCATTCACCACTACGTGACAATGTGTACTCACATTCGCACGTAGCGAGGTATCATCCGGACCCGAGTGGAGCCCACCTCCTCAAACCACGCCGGATGGAGCCTTCCGGTCGCTTGAGTTAAATACCGCTCTTTCAGGCTCACACAGTCGGACTAATTTCAACACGAGTCCCTTTGAGAATAGGGAGCGCTCGAGTGACTGTAGAACATGTGTTCTGAAACTCAATATAGGGACCTAAGATAGACACGTTGTTTTCGTATCACTGTCGCAAGAAACACTGGTGAAATGGATACTGTATGAATAGGGATGGGTGGAAGCCTCAATGTAATCTGTGTAACATGATCTTGTTCTACTTATATAACTGTGTCTCACAACTCGGGTATTTGCTTTTATTAAATTGGACAACAGCATTTCCGTTAAAAGAAAGAACCACTTTCGTTCAGTAAGAAAAATCTGATAAAAAATGTAGGCATATTTTACCTAAAGAAAAAGCTGAGGTAGACCAAGAATTACCTTCTTACCTAACCCAATTTACTGCAATGTCAACATTTCAAACAATCTTTCGGATTTCCGCAATTTTGGCACATTATTTCTCCGAACGGATCCTCGTCCAATATTGACCGGGATTTGCGCCATTTGCGTCCTTTCCTCCAAACCCTCAATATGTCCGCAGCAGCTCAATAGAAGGTCCTACAAAGCCTCACTAATCCTAATTGAGCCTGTGGGGCTCTTCGTTTCTTTACAGAATTAAGACTTCTCTGGTGTCGCGGAAAACATCACGAAAAACAAGGAAAATTCAGCAGAAAATATGGCGATGAATGCTTAGCAAAGTGATTGTGCACATATCGGCTTCAAGGCACATTACGCATGTGTGATTCAGTTCTTCATTTCAATCTATAGGACCATATTTGAGTTTTCGTTGAGAAAATAGCCGGCAAAGTCTCTCACGTAGCTGAAATTTATATCCATGAATATCCATGATATCCCTCAACATATTATTAAAGGAAATAAAACAAATAAAAAAATCTAGTTCGATTTCTTATCTCAGTCGTTTCGATAAAAAGATTATTCACAAGTCTTTGCTTCGTAACAATATTGGTTTGAAGTAATAGAATATGAAGTACATTTCGCGAAATAAAAGTCAAATAGTGTTACACTTCCTTGCAGAACTATCGAGTCAAAACGCAAAACTCGACAGACGAAGTCTATATGCTCATTGTAAATTGACTAGAGTTGAGTGCTGGCAATCGATATATTACTGTGAAAGCCATCTCGCCTCGCTTGCCCTCGACTGTTCCTACTGTGTTATTCATTGAACTCGCGTCCGTAATCGTGAAGAATTATGGCCGCAAGTGTATCATGTTTTCCGAGTGCTGTTGCACACTAAGACACGCTGTTGCTGTTATTCACTTCGTGTCCAAACGCAGGTGTACCTTGAAAGGTTTTATACTTATTTAAGATATATACATATTATATATCGTACACACCTTGAACAAAAAAAAGATGATGTAGTCTTCTTCTCTGTATCATATTAACACCTAGGTGAATCTTTACGATGGTTAAGGCGTTAGAAATTTGGTAAGAATTAATTCATAGTCACGGGTGTTTTTAAAATACCACTGATATTTTCACGGAAAATATTTTAACTATTTTCCAAATTGTTTCAAACAAAGTAAGTTTAATTTACTAGATATAACCTCTTAAGCAAACTTATCTAAGAAAAACATTTCACAAAAACTGCACGATCCAAACCACGGAACAAACTTCATAATTCCATACACAAACGGTTGTGATCAGTTGTTCAACCCTCTCATTTCTGAGTCGTTCAATGCGATTTTTAATTTCCCCAGCGCTTAGGAAATGTTTCCATTTTCTCTTTGTTACCATAAATGTGAATACGAACCGAGAACACGCAGCTTTTCATTTATTGAAATGCTGCAGGAAAACATAGATATTGTGTATTATGTATAGCAATAAAATGAATATTTAATACATTTATGCTTCCGTTCGTTTTTAAATGTAACGATTGTTATAGCAAGAATAAACAAACTAATTCTGTTACAAAACAAAATATTAATCCCAGTTTCATGTCGAAAACCCTTTGTAGAATCCACGAACGATTCTACAGTTTGTTTTTCAACGTCACTGTCAGTTCCGTCAAATCGTTTGTGTGTTAACCAGGCCTAGCCAGACATTGACGTATCTTGCTTAGGCTTTCGTAGTTTAATTTTGGAGAAACAGGTGGAGTTCACTGTTCCCAAAATAAACCTAGTTCCAAATTTAAATAGTATAGGAAAACATCGTAAAACAGCCACACCCGAGCATATGCTTAGCGTGCTAAGCTATGCTGAGGATAAGTAGGGCCTGTCACGCGGACGTGAAGAATGGAGCTTGCGTGTGTACTCGCTCTTACATCAGGGTGACTAGCAGTGACTAGTCTGTTTCGCCGCAATTTTAGCACATCCGTGAAACATGCTCTTTGCCCGTATATTGCGAAGAGCTTGAACGGTTACCAATAAATATCAAGGAGTTTCTTGCAAGAGTATCAGATAATTTATTAAAAATATCAGGTACATACATCTCTAAAGCTTATAGGGCATAAACTACCAAATAGTTGATATAACCGACCTACCATTATTTTTACATAAGCCTTGGTTCCACGAAGTCAAAGCTCAACCCGATCAGCCGTAAGGCCGTAACATCGACAAACCTAAATAAATAAAACTTCAATGAATTTAAATCAATCCGATCCATAGAGTAAGCCATATACTTGAAATTTAACCAGAGCACAGATAATAAAATACTGGCATAACCAGAGGAATTAACCTGTTGGATTTTAAAATCAGAATCCAGAGCGAAATATAGTAATTTGCTCATTTTCATGCATCGTAAGTAGGCGGCGCAACACTATCGTTGGGTTAATGGGAAAGTAGAGTGCGCGCAAGATAAGCCTGCGCGAGACGGGTGGCGTGCTTAATGTTGCCAGCATATCTGATCTTTTTCCTTCATATAATCAATAGTCATTTTTCATTACTCGAAACTTAAAGTAATTTAAGTTAAGCATAATTAATTACTAGCTCTACTTGCATAGAACATGATGAAAAAAGCTTCATGAAATTATTGTAAATCTTTTATTGAATACTTAGTAGTACCTACTGTTAAATTTGGTCTAACAATGGTCCTGCAGTAGCTAATAACGTCCATTTAAATTTCAAATCTTTTTTAATTTCTTCTTCAACATTTTTAGAAAAAGCAGCAGTCACATAATCCTCTTGAGTTATTTGCGTGACGGTGCCTTCAAAAACGCCTAAAACAAAATAACAATGATGCATTACATTACATGATGCCGGTCCTGTCCTGCTGGTATATTTGTGAATCACTCAAAAACAGAAACAAGTACGAAAATGTAGGGCAATTTTAGTATAATGGTATGCCTAAAAGATACCTGTCAAATAAGCAACGCGGGCTCTATCTTTGTAAAACGGTACCGTAGACCCGTTATTGTCTTGTTCACTTCAAGAAAACATCCCTGCCAGCACTTTAAATTACTTTCGGCATAATGATGGCTATTTATTTACTTCGGAAACGAATAAAAACACGGAATACAACACACTCTCTTGACACCTGACATAAATGACAGTAGTATTTCATAAAACCGACGGCTGGCGACAGGAATGGTTTTCTTATACGTTTTTTGCTTTGTTTTTCCATAATATAGCTTGAATTTTTGTAATGTAGGCTTTTAATACCTAGTTTTTTGTATCATTATTAAACCTAGTGTTACTGCCTCATAGTCTGCTGAGCAAGAAATCCTGGGTTAGATTCGGAGCTGGGAAAAGTTTTATTATTTGTAGGAATCCGTAGGATACAAACGGATTTTTAAATGCTGTCACTCACGAATCTGTCTGTCCGTCGTCTGTCACATAGGTTTTACACCCAAATGGTTGGAGCTAAAAGCCTTCAAATGTTCACCTTATGTATGTATCTTGTTGACCCAAAATCATACAAATTGCCATTATTTTTTAATGTTTTTTTGTGGGCGATACAGCCAAATGGGGTAACATTTTTGACAATCTCCATCGAATGAAGTATTGTTGTTTAGAACTCGTTGAGTAAATAAATACTGTATTTTTGGCTTAAAAAAAATTGGAAAATAATGGAATGAGAAATCACCAAAGTCAGCTTCTTTTACAAAATTGTGGGCCGAATAATTTTTTAACTTCCTATTGACATATGAACTTCAAATTTGGTAATAATGTTTATTAATACGTATATTTTACTAACAAATACCAATATATTGATAAATCAGATTCCCTCATTTTTCCAATTAATTCCAACTTGGTTTGGTACGGAACCCTAAATGTGCGGAAACCGACACGCTCTTGGCCGGTTTTTTTTAATTATAGGCTCCCCTATTACATGTGACTTAAACTTGTATAATGTAGTTGCACTATACCTAACTCTTAGAAAGTATAGAAATAAATACAACATTTATTTGATACAGTTGAGTTTAGACACGATACACAAAAATAACAAGCTACAATATTTCACAATACAGGTGTAATATTATAATATACAAGCAACCCGCCCCGGCATCGCACGGGTAGTACACCATATTATGCCTACATGTTAGAATGAAAAAAAGAATTACAAAAAGTTAGAATGGTAAGCTATCCTTAAAAGATATATATATGCAATCGCGGACTTTTCTGTAGATCTATATAAACCGGCCAAGTGCGAGTCGGACTCGCGCACTTTGGGTTCCGTACCATTATCGCAAAAAACGGCAAAAAAAAACAAGTTTGTTGTATGGGAGCCCCACTTAAATATGTATTTTACTCTGTTTTTAACAGAAATACATAACATGTGAAATTTTCAATAGCCTGGTGACAGATAGACAGACAGACAGGCAGACGGACCGCGGAGTCTAAGGGTAGGTAGGTAATAGGGTTCCGTTTTTAGTCTTTGGCTTGACTTTTACCGACATTTTCAACAGTTATCGTCATATTTCAACCAATTTACACAAAACCTTAACAAGTTATACACCTAATCACTATATCTATCGGTTAAAACCGCATGAAATTCCGTTCAGTTGTTTTTGAGTTTATCGCGAACAGACAAACAGACGCGACGGAGACTTTATTTTATAATATGTAGTGATTATGCATTTTTATAATAAACATTCATAAGCATGCATTTAACGTACATTAAACTTGACCTATTCATTAAAATGTAATTAGGGTCACACACACGTTACACATACACTTTGTTTGAAAGCTTCAAACAGAGCTGCTATACCTCTTGGACAAACTGTAAATAAAATAGCAAAAATGTATACATCTTTACATCCTATTATAAAATAGTAGTTAATGCATCGGCCATAAAATAGGGATTTTTAAAACACGAGTGTGGGTTTATCACACGAGACGAAGCCGAGTATGATAATAGTATTGCACGAGTGTTTTAATACCTAATTATAGAGAATTAAAAAAATAATTTAGTAGAAGGTAATATCTAGAAGTATTTAATGATCCGATTACTATATTATAATTCTAGCACTCATGGGAATTTACAACACTATCACTTAGTGCCATTAACTACATTTTCAACCGATTTCAACAAGGGGGAGGTTCTCAATTCTGCTGTCTTTGTTTGTTTGTTACGCGATTACTCCAGTTTTGACCAGATGTTGATGATTCATTTTTTTATTTGAAAGCTGGGTCTTCCCATGTGGTTCCATTTAAATTTGATCAAGATCTGACGAGGAACTTTTAAGTTATCCTTAATAATACTTTATTTCATTTATATATTGATGGTACCCACGGGATTTCGCTTTGTACAAAACACTACAAAGCGAAATCCCTTTATATCTAATTAGTTTAATATTCTGATCCTTTAATATTCCACAAAGTTATACTAACGCCAGATTGCCTGACTCGTTTTATCGATATTCCATAACCATTCTATTTCATTGTCTTTGGGTACCTAAACTAATTGGGTCATTCAACTCTCTTTGCATTACAAAAACACTTGGAACACTCAATTTATTTGCAAAATTTTGGGATATTTGAATAGGGTCAGATCTTCTTCATCATAGCAATGATTTTTATGATCATAATAAGGTTAAAGTTTTATTTTTATCCACTTCATGCGTTTTTGTACTGTTGATATTTTTACTGAACAGTATGTCCTGAACGAATTCTGCGCATATTACTTAGCGCTAAAGTCTGAATAATCGTGACCATAAAAGTGGTGGTGTAGTCAAGCCTTAAACAGAATAAGCAGTGTCAGTGGTCTTGATAACATTCCCATTGAAACCATAAATATGACGGTCGTCTGTGATCCTCACGATTGCTCACGAAAAACGGAAAGTGACAGACGAGGGACTAATAAGGATCAGTCCTTCGTGGTAAGCACCAGGAACCAGCTCTCCGGACCCTAAATATTAAAACAATGTCCAAGAACTATTCAACATGAAAAACAGACGCACAAACTATATTTTACGGGTATGGTTGTCACATCCTTTACCGTCCCTCTTTCCCTTTCCATAGAATTTCACTTCTGGTTAGATCAGAATACCTCGGGCTATATGCGGAGGTACAACGGAATCTCTTTGGTACATCATTAGGATGGTACCGAATATGTACATAAATAGATTGTCCCTCAAACTTCGTACACGTGGATTTTAAAAACAAAGCAATTGTGAATTTCTGAATCATACTTTTCCCACTATTATCAACATTTCAGCCATAACAGTACATTCACTAACCAACCAGTAATTGCGTGAGATCACATACAAAACACATTTCGTCGTCGGTTCCGTTCTGAATTTTCGACAAGTAAGAAACCATTTTAATTCTCTACGAATGGACTTTGTGTTGTATTGGCATTATCGTCTTTTGCATCGTTAGATACCGAATCATAGGCGTTTTGGCAGCATCCAAGTGCCCCAATCAGACAACCGATATCTTTATAAATTACAAGATACAATTAAATACCGGCAGCCTTATTACCTAATGGATTCGGCAAGGCAAAGGGCCAAAGGTGTGAAAAATAGTCCAATCACATAGATGGAAAGCCACATCGCGTCTTTCAACTCGCATGTGGCCTTTTTTTGGCCTTGTCGAATTCTTTACGCAATAAGGCTGCGGATCTAGTCATGAGTGGAGGCCCATACTTCTCCAAAAACGTTATGGTACAATATAAGTTTTTAAGCTGACATGGTCACAATCATTAGAATTAAAAAAACTTTTTTACAAAAGAATACTACCGACTTCCAAATAAGAAAACTACAAAGTGAAAAATAACTTTATTTTTGGAAGTCGGTGTCTTTCGTAGGTACCATTTTTTTGCGTTATGGACACCGACTTCCAAAAATAAAGTTATTTTTCACTTTGTAGTTTTCTTATTTGGAAGTCGGTAGTATTTTTTTGTAAAAAAGTTTTTTTATTTTTCACTTTTTAGTTGTACCTACCTAATAGGCAAGTTGTTTAGTTAGTTTCCTATAACGCCAGAATAGATTACCCAAATATCATGTAACTTGAACAAAACCGATCAAATGAGAGATCTGCTTACCCCTTAAGAGCGTACTGGCGTGATGTTATGTTATGAAATGGTCTAAACAATAAACAGACATGCGATTGCAGCAGTCCCGAGAGTTTTGCCGCTATTTATTGAAGAGTTCTGTTGTATATCTTCGAAGTTCTTCATCAGATCTTCACCAAATTAAAATGGGACCAATTTCGGAACAAACTCTTTCAAACAAAAAAAGATTTTTTTAAATCGGTCCACAATTGACGGAGATATCGGTGAACATACACAAAAAAAAAAAAAAAAAAAAACATACAAGAAGTCGAACATAGAACCACCTCCTTTTTCGAAAGTCGGTTAAAAATATATATGGTAAATATACCGAAATAAATATTAATTCTAACAGCCAATGATGTTCTAGTAAACAGCTATGTTATGAGCGCACGCATTGTGTAGACTCTAATACGTCACAATTGTGACTTTTCTCTTTAGTTTATGTCACAAAACGTCAAAAGAAAAAAAACATTGGTGGTCAGAATAATGTTTGTTTACATTCACACGCAAGTGACAAACACTAGCTGTCTCTTTTTTCTTGTTGGTTTTATCAAGCCATCCCTTTCGAAATGTCAAATGAAATGTCAGTGTGTATGTGTGCTGCCGCTACTGTGCCGAACACTTTTTTCGATTGTTTTGTGAGTGTATAACGTATCTGTTTATTAGAATATCATTGGGTGCGATCAGCCGTTGCAATCGGACGCGACTACACTGAACGCGAAAATTATTTAATTATTGCCGAGCGCGGCAAGTGCCGCTGCCACCATGCGTTCGGAAGAACTTGTGGCGAACGAGGTCCTGGCATTCCTGCAGTATCAGCTGGATTTCATGGACGAGGTCAGTGTGATACAGATCTGCACGTCCAACTTCAATGAAGAGGAGATACGCAGGGCAAAAACACTGCTGTACGAGTCGCTACATATGGCTGACCGAATACCGTCCCGTAGGAGGGATGAAAAAGGAGAGAGGAGTCTCCAGGACATTATTAAAGTGTTAAAGGAGACCGACCCGGACGACGTGCCGACTTTCGTGGCGAAGGATTTGCGCAAGCTACCTCCTGTCATATTCGACCACGTCGACGTCACCAGGCTACTGCGGGACATCACAACCCTCAGGTCAAGCCTGGTTGAAATGCAGTTGAAGTTGGAAGCATCTCAATCTACCATCAGTGATCTACGTACCGAGATGGCAGTTTTACGCAACACGGTATGTAGGTCACACGAGCCAGCTAACAACGAAAACACACGTCACGGCGCATTCAATGCATCGCAGCTGAGTTTCGAGTCAGCAAAATTTGATTCGTCGCCGGCCGCCGTCACTGCAAGCGATGCAAAAGCGTGCACCGCCCTCCCCGCGTCTCCCAACGTTGGGGCGCCAACCAATAATAGCACGTCAACACCGGGACGTGCTTACTCGGCTGCCGTTATTGCTGCTCCTGCAAAAGATCAGCGGCAACCTAAGCAAGCAAGGGGTGTCCATGGGCCCTCTGATCAAGTTCGAAGCTCGTTGCCAGCGGTAACAAGACCAGGACAGACCGATGAAGAAGGCTTCGTTCGAGTGGTGAAGAAGAAGAAGAAGAAGTCTGCTTGTCGCAATCAGTGCGGTTCCGCACTGACAGGGCCGAACATGTTGCTGCGTCCCGCTATTCCGTCGACGCAGCTGTACGTGTCACGTCTGCATCACTCCACGAAGGCAGAAGAGGTCGTGGAGTACATAAAGATCAAGACTAAATTCTCCCTGAGAGTCGAGCAGTTGGAGTCGCGTCACAAGATTAATTTCAAATCTTTTGTGGTGCGGGTTCCGACTCATCATTTAGAGACCTTCATGAAGGAAGAATTTTGGCCGAAGGGTGTCGTGTATCGGCGTTTCCGCGGTAGGTTACATGACACCACGACTCAGCGCAATACGTCGCCGACCCAACGTACTAAATAGATTTATGTTAACTTTGTTATTAATTATGTATTAGTTTGTTTTTGTATGTTTAGTTTGTGTATTTTATCTATGGGCCTTAGTTGCCTGAAATAAATAAATAAATAAAATAAATTGGGTACAGCTAAGATTTACTGCTGTAATGTTCCCGCATCTAGATTCATCAACCGAGCTCTGTTTGCAACTAGTCCTATTTACAAAACTGTTTTATTTTCATTCCGCGTACAAGATTTATTTGTGGAAGTGATAGATATGATTTACGTTCACTGCATAAATTAGTAGCACTACCTACCATCCGAGGCCTTTATCTCTAGTTACAATTGGAGAATTTCTAATTAAGGCGTTTGTATGTTTCAGATGTTGATGCCAACCTACAGAGAACTTTACAGTGTTCGGGTTATCATTCGAAATCATATATCATGCATGAGGCTTTGTAGAACAGTGTACTTGGTATAAGTTTTTAAACTGTCATGGTCACTAACACTAACATTAACATTAAAAGCGGGATATTTACCATGTTTACTGTTTGTTGCGAGTTCCCGATGTACAACGACACCCAAAAATCGGCCATAGCTCTACATCTTTTGGAATCAGGATTGAACCACTGGATTGAGTTACATAACCCTCAGGTCATTTCGACAGAACGCTACTATATCCCTAGACTGGTGAGGGAAGCTATCGAAATTACAAAATATAAAAATTTCAAACGGGAGGATGGGTTTCAACGGTCGAGAGCTTGGAATGCAGTCGTTCAGCTGTGTAAAGCCCGAAAAAGTGCGGGAAAAAAAAAGTTCGCGATCGGACACAGTGAGTTTCGTGTGTCGGGAACAGAATCGAGTTGTGAGTGACAATGGTAGCGGTACTGAGTGCAAAAAACGAACAAGAAAGAGGGTAGACCCTTTTGTCTCCTCATAAACACCCACCCGCAATGACTTTCAGTTTATCCGTGATCATGGTGCTTGCAACAGCACCGAAATATCGGGAACTCGCAACAAACAGTAAACATGGTAAGTATCCCGCTTTTAATGTTAATGTTAGTGAACTTGTTATGTTGGCAATGGGTGGCAATTGGAGATTTACTATTTGTAACAAATATATTAACATAATTATATACAATTGAATACTAAAAAAAATACCTATATACAAATACAAAGGGGAGAGGGAAAAGGGCTTATTGAGCATCAAAACATTCGTCCACATCAATGTTAATGGGAACGTGCCCAGTACGCTGGCAGCATTGCCTCATTGGATGGCAATGCTGACTCTCTGGCCGAAGAAAAGGCCAGACCTCTGGTCACATGAACGACGAGCTTTGTGCTAATGTCGAGAGAGAAAGAAATGCTAATGCTAGTTGGAGATAAATTTTTGCGACACCCATAATAAAGGAGGAAGTGGTAAATGTAGGTACTCCAAAGCTCAAACCTAATCTAAGCTAATAAAGATGTAAAATTGTTCTCTAGAAGTATTACTCGATTACGATAATTCTTCTTCAATGATAGACTTAAATATTATAACTTATTGTGTAGGCTTTTATACCGATAATAAAACTATTCATACCGACAAGCTTTTTTCGTACTCTACTCAGCAAACCCTTTCATTTTATACCCATATCATGGCAGTGCACAAAAAATAACTAGTCCCCCATCTTGGGCCGTCCGCCATATTGGATTTAGAATGACGTCCCTTAGCTAACCATGCATTGTAATCCAAACTAAACGTGTGTGTAAAAATGCATCTTAATCGGTTGAGGATAACTGCTTTAAAATTCAGTTATCAGGTTAAGGTTCATACATGAATTGAAAGTTAAATATAAGCTAGTAAAATGCACGGTTCCTGTTGAGTAGGCAGCGGGAGCAAAACCGCGGTAAAAAGCAAGTAAGTTATAAGTAAGAAAGGAAAAACAATCTAATTAAGTAGCTTTCCGATGCAGCGCGTTTCAGCTCAAAGGTAATTAAGTAGCTTTCCGATGCAGCGCGTTTATGCTCTAAGGTCATGGCTCAAGGATCAAACGATAACTTTTTAATATCTATTGCTGCTGTTTAAATTGCAAATAACGTTCCTCAGATATCCGAGATTTTAATTTCCTTGTTTGTTGCAGGAAAAGAACTTGCAGCGATCTCGTCTCGCATCAAATGACGTTACAATTATTGTACACATTGTAGGTATGAATGACGGGGAAGTCTTTTTAACCGACTTTCGAAAAAGGAGGAGGTTCTATGTTCGACTTCTTGTATGTTTTTTTTTATTTTTTTTTATGTATGTTCACCGATATCTCCGTCAATTATTGACTGATTTTGAAAATTCTTCTTTTGTTTGAAAGGGTATGTTTCGAAATTGGTCCCATTTTAATTTGGTAAGATCTGATGAAGAACTTTGAAGATATACAACAGAACTCTTCAATAAATAACGGCAAATCTCTCGGGACTGCTGCAATCTTATGTCTGTTTATTGTTTATACCATTTTATAACATAACATCACGCCCGTACGCTCTTACGGGGAAAGCAGATCTCTCATTTGATCGGTTTTGTTCAAGTTTCATGTTATTCGGGTAATCTATTCTGGCGTTATAGGAAACTTACTATACATCTTGCCTATTAGGTAGGTACAACTAAAAAGTGAAAAATAAAAAAACTTTTATAAAAAAAAATACTACCGACTTCCAAATAAGAAAACTACAAAGTGAAGAATAACTTTATTTTGGGAAGTCGGTGTCCATAACGCAAATAAAGGTACCTACGAAAGACATCGACTTCCAAAAATAAAGTTATTCTTCACTTTGTAGTTTTCTTATTTGGAAGTCGGTAGTATTTTTTTGTAAAAAGGTTTTTTATTTTTCACTTTTTATTAAGACATGCTTACTAAGTTAGTAGTAATCTACAACAAGCCCAGTACAAATAATTGAAGCCAGAACACATAAGAAGACACAGGCTAATTTTTTATTCGTTAGCAAATTTCAGGGGCCCGGTTGTAAGTAATGTTACTTTTGTAATAAACTAGCACTTCGCCCGCGATTTCGTTCGCGTTATGCGTATGTTATCCTTCCTACAGATGACTTTTTAGTTTCACCCCCTTAAAGGCTGAATTTCCAAAAAGCCCTTCTTAGTACTCCCCTACATCTTAGAAGACGCCCTGTTCAGTGAAATACCTACTTCAAAAATCTTTTACAACCCCTAAATCGTCTTTCAGGAGTAGTTTTGAAAAACTAATAATGAAAACCTAGGTAATAACTTAGGTTAGTATTTACGCCCAAGTTTTAGATATATAAGCCCAAAAAAAAATCCACCTTTTCACCTCCATAAGGGTAAAATTTCCAAAAACCAATTAATACATGCATTCTTTTTATCAACCAAAAGCGTAAATCTTTAATTTCACGTGTCACACCAAAAAGCGTAGAAATTTCACACAAACTTTCAAACCCCTTTTTATCTCTTTAGGGGTGGAATTGCCATAAACCAATAAATGTATGAATACTTTTTATCAACCAAAAGTATAAATCTAAAAGTTCAGGTGTCCAAGTTACAAACTGTAGATTTTTCAGCACATTATATATAAAATACCTCAGGTCTAATAAGCCCTAAAGAAGTAATTTTTCATTTGCATGTATACATTTTGGGTTATTGGATTGTCTCAGAGACAAAAAAACTGTTTTAGGTAATATTTTTTCCCATGTAAAAATATAATTATTTGAAAAAAAATGCGCTCTTAAATAATTAATTGGTGTCTTTTTATTAGAGGTTTGGTTAAGCGTGGTCGCGTGGTTTCGGCGATAAGTTTTTCGTTGAAGCGCGCATTTGTTGTGAAGTGATTCGAATTGGTGAGTTAGAGATTTGGTTATTCGGAATCGCATGGCTACGGCGTTAAGTTTTTCGTGGTAGCGTGCATTCGTTGTTAAGTGTTTCGTATTAGTAAACTTACGGCGACGTGTTATTCGGTGTTACACTTTTCTAAGTCACGTAACACACCCAGTCGTTAGCTACAAAAATTTAGTGTCTCTGTTTAATTTTACAATTCTGCTTACCAATTATTTCCCAATCTGTATATGTGTAATCAAAGTGCACTTTTTGCAGTATAGGTAAATAAGACATTAAGTATCTATGACCTAGTAATTTAGTTCTATGTTTAAAGTTTTAAGTAAATTAAAATTAATTTTCAAAATTATACAATCTTGCCATTATTTTTAGACTTCTTATGTTAAATATTGTTTAAATTTTGTTGTCCTACGATAAGCATATTTTAGAGCTCCTACAGCCTGTGATACAGGATTACCTAGTACAGGCTTCTTACATTATTATACCTACATTAGTTATCTAAGATTGAAACTGTGTTTTTAACTTTTCTAATTTCTGAATAAAGCTTTATTATTACTTATATTATTTTTTATACAAACTTTCAACCTCAATTTTACTCCATTAGGGGTAGAATATCTGAAATAAAAAATGTCATTGTTTTTTATCAATCAAGAGCGTAAACCAACAATTTCAGATGTTTTACTTTCCAAACCGAAAACGGAAAACTGTTTCTCTTGAATAATAGTTGATTTCTTAGTAAAAGTTGTTAATATTTTTATGAGAGCCTTCACCGCCAGAAAGGTAGCCAAAATTAAAAGAAATCGAACTACAATTTATTGAAAATCAATCAGTGAAGCTGTTTTTTTTCAGTATGCGCTTATATATGTACTACGCATTAGAAAAACTCTCGCGATCTAGCGCTGCATGTTTTAATAGTTTGATTAAACAAAATAAATATTTTAGCGCTACGCTAGTCTTTTTTTCATGAATGTTCTTGTCTATCGGTAAAATGTTTGTCAATGTATTTAGTTTAATTTCGTCGGTCGTTACTTTGACCATCTTCTTGTAAGTTATTCATGTCTAGCAATTGCACGGATATATTTTCTCGTCCGTTATGCGGCCCGGGTAAGAAACTTGCAACATGCAATTCATCGTAAACACTATTTACACTATGCAACTTTTTTATTACCTTTAGTTTCAACCCCGCACACTCGATGCAACTTTTTATTACCTATATTTTCAACCCCGCACACTCCGCTGCCTACTGTGGTTATAAACTCACATGCCAATGTTCATAGCGGTAAAAATAAATACAAGCCTCACTGTACTACTCAACTGCCTATCAGTAACGATATCTTATTGCAGATGACATGCAATACTGCAATCATGTTCGGTATTTGTAGTGTTATTGTACTGAATCGTATTGGTGTGGTGTGGTTTATTATCGACGGGCCTCAAATAATATAATTGTTCTTAGAATGAGCGTGGCCTGGGGCCAAAGGTTTTATGAAGTACTTCATATACGACACAAAGATTATTATTTCATCTAGTTAATAGTAAATAAACCTCCATCTACTGTCGTCTATAAATCTGTGGTTCCTCAAACATTCCTCTCCAACTAAGCATGCAAAAGAACTTCCAGTAGGGCACAATATTCCATGGCCAGCATGGAAATCCCTACACCATTTCGAAGTCAGGTGGAGCGCTGGAACTACTCTTTAGACAGGGAAACGTACTTCGATGAACCATGATGTGACTGCAGAGTCACACTACAGACGGTAACTCATCTCCTATCGTGATCTTTGTGCGCTGACACCTGCACCATGAAAATACTATTGCGAGACCAGGCTGAATTTCATTCTAATAGAAGTAAATATAACATTTCTTGAAGGATACAAACAACGAAAAGGAGAAGATGAATAGCAACTTCTTTAGGTGTATATATTCTCCAATGTTAATGCAGTACGGCCGTGCGCTCGCTCGGAGCCAGAATATCAATATTGAACACATTCGTTTTTGCAAAATATTCTTTGATTTACAAAAAAAATAGCTTATATTTCAGTTATGAAGAAATTCTAGCCATAACTTTTCTGTGTATAAATAATTTTAAACATCCAAGTCTTCGGCATATCCTAGAAACAAAAATTCGAAGACAAGTGACATCCACTAACCCGCACTGGTCCCGCGTGGTGGATTTCGGCCCATTTTCCATTTTCTCTCACAGAGAAGCACACACAGGCCTCCTGTGTCCCAGCAGTGGGGACATTAAAAAAGGCTGATGATGATCCAAGTCGTTGTGGAGGAGTATCCAAAAGTAGTGAAAAATATTGTGTTGTTAATTATTTTTTAAAACAATACCATTAATTACTCGAAAAAAACATGCTTCACAAATAATCTATATGAATCATATATTTTTTTATTTTTTGTCAAACCTTTTAACCTAGCCCTTACTAAGAAGTGGGTGGGTGGTGGTGGGTCCGGCAGAATCTTGATACTCCGAAATTTATTTGGCATAATCTTCTTTAACCGAATTTTCTTAAGGCATATAAATTATTTGACATAATTATTGTTTGGCCGAATGTTTCTATGTCCGAATTTACAATGGCTTACTTTGTTTGTCATAATTTCACTTGGCATATTATGTAGATGGCAAAAGTTCATTTGGAATAATTTTAATAGACATTTCTATAAAATAGCATTTTTAACCTTAAATTAAAATGGTAATTAATATACCTACATTCGAATTTAAAAAGTCAATATGTTGTGATTCAAAAGTTAGTGACAGAAACGAATCGCTGCAAAACGGACTCCAAGTAGTCTTGTCTGTCCTACCCCTAGAGTGTAATTTAAGCCCACGTGCGCCTACGTGGGCTTAGATGTAGTAGGGGCGAGGCGACCTGCGAGCTGAGGAGCAGGTGGTTTAATAACGGCCGCCCGCGGCCAGCAAGCCGAAGCTGCGGTGGTGAACGTTAAAACCATTTACGACGATAAGCTCGCGTGGAACCGGCGGAGCCCCGCAGCGCCGAATCCATGACAGAAACCATGCCTGCTGCATGCTGCATGCTCATTTGCATTCTTGCTTGCATGTTGCATGCTTGCTGCATGCTCACTTGCATGCTTTCTGCATGCTCCCTTGCATGCGTGCTTGCATGTTGCATGCTTGCTGCATGCATGGTGTATGCTTGTTTGCATGTTTGCATGCTTCATACAGCGCACGAAAACACAAAAAAAAATTGTGTTCAATCAATCTTTTACTATGGTAAAAAATACAAAATTACTCTAACAATGAATTATCTGTAATTTGATAGATGAGTATATCAATTAATATGGATATGAAATATATGCCAAAAGACGATTCTTTCTGCGGTATGATGATTCTGCCTTTTAATGACTATCGATATGAAATTTTTGCCTAAAGATGATTCTGACTTACAAAATTATGAGTTTGAATGTGAAAATGATGTATATGCGATCCGTTGTTATGCATAATAATATTATGACATTAAAAGTTCTACCTTGAAAGGTAGACCCCTAAGGAGTATGCTTTAGAAAGTAACCGTTTTACGGCACTAAAGCGTTGGCAAGCCCTTAACTAGTTACGGTTAGTGATTCCTTTGTCTAAGAGAACATCGCCAACCAGCCTTTACGTCAAAAATATTGGAGAATCCGAAGCTTTTACCACTAAATTAACGAACGGTAAGATACGATAACAGAGCCGTCTGGCATGTTCTAAGTTACGTAGAGTATGTTTCCATACCACAAAAAAAAGTTAACGAGCCATAAATCGAACAATATCTCTTATATTACCGCCACCTTCTGCCAGCGGCCACGCCCGAGTGGATGTCAAAAATTATCTCAAGGGACGTATTCCCGGGATAAAAAGTATACTCTGTGCCATTTCAGACTATAATCTATCTCTGTGCCGAATTTCATCAAGATCCGTCCAGCCGTTTGAGCGTGAAGAAGTAACAAACAAACACACACACACTCACAAACTTTCACCTTTATATTAGTGTGATGATTGCCAAGACAGCTATTATCTTAGCACAGGAACTCCATAATGTAATCTCCATACGAAGGCCAAATAATAATCACAACGTTAATTCAAGCTCCACTCTTAAACGATACTTAATTAACCTTAACGATACAATTGAGCCCTTAAGACTCGCGTGCAGTCAACAACAGTGAAGTGCCCGTTACCTTGATTATTCCGCAACACGCGTAATAGATTGTTTTTACAGCAGCTTTAAAAGCGGAATTAACATGAGATTAAGTTAAGGGTGCTTTTCTCGAAGTAGCGACGTGGTGTGCGAGGAATATATCCACCGTTTTCATAGCCAGGCTTAGCTCAGCTCTGGTGGAAAAGATTTACAAGAGCTTTTTAGAAAAAATAAAGCGAGAAATATCTGTGAGAGATGAGAAAGTCCGTCATGTATCCTTGCATCACTTAGCTACATGCAGTTTCACATCTTCACGGCCTCACTGCCTCGCATAGCTTTGGTGGAAACGGTCAAATATTTCAACAGCTTCGCTACGCATCCTGGCTCAGCCTCGCTTCCATCCTTTTTGGAGAGCACCCTATAAAATGGAATTAACGTGAGCTGAGCTCTTGAAGCGAGCCCGAAAAGGTGTTCAGTAATAAATGAAGGTGTCCCGAAATGTAATTATGTACTGCGTGGTTCTTTGATATATTTATAATTAACTTTATAAATCTCAATTTGTAAGCCGGTTTCAAATCTTGAGCGCGAATGGTGTTGTAATATTTTTTTCAACACACTTGCTCATAAAGTGGCTCTAATTTCACCGCAATTAGGCATATAATGATACCTGTAATCAAACTGTGACTTTTTCATTGCTATTATTCACAAGTGAGTTATAGTTTTTTTTAATGGTTTCCTGACTTCATTTTAAATACTTTTAAATTAAACTAATTTTAAAAGTGTCACAAATCAATCCAATGAAAATTAATAAAATAAGTCACTAATTCTAATCCAGTTAAAATTGAAGTATTTTCAATATAATAAAATGTAACACTGTTAATCAATTAAAAGTGTCCCATTCGACATTAATCTCTTTCTATTCCTGTCATGGAAGTAGTACTTACTATATCCATAACATGATATGGGTAGTAATTACTATTTCCATGACATCCATTAAATACATAAAATGTGGCATAGCTTCTAGTCAAACAATTCAGCAAAATGCTAGAACCTAACATATTGCTTGCTCATTTCATGCAACTTCGTATTCAACTAGATAATTTCAACTTGTATGTGTTAAATAAATAAATTTTCCCCTTAAATATAACTTTTGTTTCTCTGCAATAAAGAAAACTTGAAATTCCCCATTTTGTACGTGGCTAAAACGCTATCCGCGAAAAGCTAAAAAAAGAAAGTAACCTCATTGTTTTAGTCTATGGCCGATCGCAATTGTTAGATGCGCGCGCATAGGGAAACTGATTTAATTTACCCCGCCATTGTGGAAAAATTTTCACAACTCGTTTTTACTGACGAAAATGATTTTTTAGTATTATTTTCTTCACAAGTGTGTTGAAAAACGTCGTATGATACACGTGTGTATTGATGATTACCGTCCTCGGCTCTTAAGACCCTCACCTACGGCTCGTGTCTCAATGGCGCCTCAGCGGTAATCACCAACATTGCACACTTGTACCATAATGTACTATAACCGATTTCAAAGAGGAGGAGGCAATTATGAACCGATTTAGATGATTCCGTTTTTATTTGAAATTTGAAAGCTGGTGCTTCTCATGTGGTCCCATTAAAATTTGATCAAGATCTGACGAGTAGTTTTTGAGGTATACTTAATAATGCGTATTTTCATGGTGATATAAGGTACCAAAACTAAAAAGAGAAAAATAAATAACTAAACCAACTAACGTCAAACTATCTTCATTCATGGTTTTTTGTAAATAAGTTAAAAAACAATAGTACAAAGACTAAGATAATGCTATTCAAAACGACTGCTCGCAATAAAGAAACCATGGAAATTGTACTAAATGAGGACAAAGTTGAACTAGTGAGTGAACCTAAATTAAATGAAGCTAAAAGCAGAAAAAGGAACTAGCCGCCATAGATGCATACATATCGTCTGCGTGTTATGCGTTAAGAATCCTTCGGCATGAAATAGAAGTAAAACAATTAAAAATCGTTTATTACGCGTTAATCGAGTCTAAACTAAGATACAGCGAGCAATTTTGGGGCAATAGCTATAATTATAATTGTCAAAGAGCTTTTATCCTTCAGAAAAGAGCTATATGTACTATTGTCCGTATATCACAGAGAGAGAGCTGTCGTCCTCATTTTACTCAATTAGATATTCTCACAGTGACCAGTCTCTACGTTTTAGTACTCCTGACTAACCTTAAAAAGTATTTTCATGAATATGAAACAAATGAAGAGAGATTAGATAGAGCGGGATCACGTACAATGGATCTGAGAAATAAGATGAGTCCCCATTTCAACATTGTGAAACAGTCCGCAATATCAAGCAGTGCAAATTTTCAATAAATTGCCACTACACTTAAAAAGTTTGATTTACACATTTAAAACAAAGCTTCGTGCGTTCCTGTTAGATAGGTGTCTCTACTCAGTTGAAGACTTGTAGGCATAAGAGAGAAGGGCTTTTTCTCGTTTTGTGTTGTATTGTTGTACTTTTTCTATTATTATTTCCTTATTACTATTATTTTGTATTTTATTACTTTAATTGTTAAATGACCTCTTGATTTTGCAGAATGTGGCATTGAATTTATTAACTTTTATGACATGTAATGATTTTCGTTGTTTTCGTTTTGTTTGTTGTATTAGATAATTGTGAGGTTGACATTTATTTTTATAACTATTTGACTTTCTTTATTATATTGATATTGAATACTTTTTTTGACATTGAATTTATTAACTTTTAAGTATTGAACTATGTTGTTTATTTTGTTGTAATTTTTGGTTGTGAAATTTAATTTGTATAAATAATAATTCAATGATAATATGTTCAAACACAATGTATATTGTTTATGAATAAATAAATTAAAATGAAATGAAACGGACTTCCAAAACAAAACACAGCAAAGCAGAAAATAACTTTATTTTCAGCAGTCAGTGTCAAAAACGAAAAATAATACGTAAAGTTATTTTTCGCTTTGTAGTGTTTTGTTTTGGAAGTCGGTTTATTTTTTTTATTAATAAGTATTTTTAAATTCCGTTGCTTATGTACAGATTTCAGAATAACATTTTCATGATTATGACAACAACTAGTTCTTCACGAGGCCTAAACATATTACAACTCAAGCCGTCACTACTTAACGGAAATTAATTAGCTGCCAGCTCTTGTAACGCCAAGCAAATTGCTTCATTGTTTTTGTCCATAAGCTTTTCCTAGTGTACCCAGACTTTGGGGTTGGAGCTACATGTTTACTTTTTCTATAGTTCTATCTCTGTTTTATAATTCTTAACCTTTTATTTTAGTTTTGGCTGTATTAATATATTATAAACGTATAATCTTATGCATGTATTTTGCGCTACACATGATTGTCTATTCTCGAGGGTACGGCGCTGTATGCCGAGATACAAGATCCGTCTTAGTTCGGCTACAGAGGCTCCTTTGTAAAGTTTTAACCTTTAGTAGTAGCCTGTAAGATTGCTGTAATCTGTTGTGTTGTTTTTGTTGAAATAAATAAAATATTATGATCTATTTGTCGCTAGTCACCCTATTTCTAACCATGTCAGTCCCATCCATCGTTCAATGATTCATACTCAAAACTGTCCTCATGACATATATACTACTTACATTTAACGTTATAAATTGCTGGTGTGGTAGGGTAAAAGCCGGATCCTTGAAACACTTTTTAAAATCGCTCTTTACTCTTTGTATAAAAAGCAAAACACTTTCTTTGTAATACTGGCCGGTACTTTGGCGTTTTATCTACAAATTTAAAAGACATTATTTTTAACTAGCTGTGCCCGCGGATTCGCTCCCGTCATTTGCCTGCCAACCCTACCATACTTACCTGCCTGCCTGCCTACTCCACATACTCAAATATATACATACTACATACCTGAATCAAGTAACTGAATTGCGTGAGCTGTGATAATTTTACTTCTTGAACACTTTAAATTCATCTAAATTTTTATAGAGTGAACCGATTGCGATGAAACAAAAACTAAGTAATTCTTCAAGATACGCACAATTTTTATGTATAAAAGTTTTCTACATTGGTTTCGTACATTTCACGTGATGCGTGCACAAATAAACAGACAAACAGACAAAAATTCCAAAAATGCTAGAAATGGGTTCTGTTGGTTATCCTTTAACACCCTGGCTATTTTTTTTGGAATTTTTTTCGATGTACAAAAAATATTTTTCTACAGATTTATTATATGTATTGATTGATATTGATTGATGATGATATTTCGAAAGTATTAGCGATTTTTTGACCGCTATATTTTGGGACATCTATCCCACACTGGGAATAGCTGCTTAATCCATGTAAACTACGTTTAAGATAGATGCCCCGCCGAGGAACAGGACATCTATCCCGCAAAAACTTTGATCGCATTTTGCCTTCCCATGCAATCGCACAGAGACATGAGACACGGTCAACTTAGTGATAGTTGGAGAATCTTTCGATAGATTAATAAAATAGCATGCGAATCATCCGCGAAACTATAGTAATTACAATCGGGGCCACTATACTGGTTTTACCCTACCTTATACTTACTTCTTCAGACGAAACTTATCACAACATTCCGTTTCAAAGAATCCAGGCCTATAACTATGTTTGCTGTTAATTCACGATAATTCCAAGGTGATTTAGAAATTCAGTAAGAACAGGAAATTAATTTTTTACGTAATTACGTCTAGTACAAACGTATGGAAATACTTTTCTTTTAGCTATTGATCTTTTTCCTTTTATTTTTATTTCTTCTGTTCAGGGAAAACTTGGGCTTTGGCTCTTTGATGTTAATTTTCTAATATAATATTTACATTGCCCATTTAACGGAATTCTAATAATCTTCAAAGATTCCAAATGGTTCCAGTGTTATTTTAATAACGGGAATGTTAAATGTGATTACTAAGAAATACTGGTAGATGGTCAATTAAGATTTCTGTATCGTATGTTGAGGCGGGTTGGCTGTTGCCTACTAATAGGTCTTCATCTTCTGCCTTTACTGGTCCTGGTATTAGGAGGCTGGTTTCATCACTTTTCTGCGCCAAATTGTTCGGTTTTGGATGTTTTTGTTCTGGCCATTTGGGTTTCTTGACATCTCTTCTGGTATTGGACCACAATAGTGGGCTGGCTCTACGTCTCTTTTGTTCCGGCAAGCACCAAGCAATATTGAAACAGTAAGTTCCCATAATAATAGATACAAATTATACTAACAATTCAAGAATCGACAGAAAATGTATCTAGTAAATCAGTAGATTAAGGTTTGTAGTTTATAATTGTCCCCTAAAGTGTTATTACTTACTTTAATAAAGCTGTCTCAAATCTCCAGACTGTTGTAGTTTTATGAGGATATATGGGCAGAAAACGGCCACCGAATTTCTTTAGTAAAAAGTCATAATTCGAGGTTTGGCTCTCGTCTATTTCCTCCTCCAATATTGGACCAATTTAAAAGATATTCCGTAAACTGGTAAAATAAGATATATGCTATGTCCCTATGTTTTCCTTTTTCATTTATATTTGTCAAATTTGTACACTAAGCCTCAGCGCAATTTTGAGCATTTTTTGAGGGCTCTAGTGCTTCTATAGATAATGTATCATCAAAAAAGGAAACATAGGGACAGAGTATATATCTTTAATTTTCAGTTTACGGAATATCTTTTAAATTGGTCCAATATTGGAGGAGGAAAGAGAAGCCAAACCTCGAATTTTGACTTTTTACTAAGGAAATTCAGTCGGCGCTCTCTGCCCCCGTTTCATCTTAATAGTAGAGTAAATAACTGAGTCAGAACATTCCCAAATCAACAATTCACGCCGACTACTTATAAAATAACATCTTGTTTAACAAGACCCTTCTGTTAATATAATATGCATTAAGAGCATAACCAGACAAACATATCTCTATGTAAATACCTTTGCCAGACAGCGTTATATGCCCACGGTACATTTAAAAAAACAAATAGGCCCTGTGGGGACTCTTTGATCCAATAAAATACAAAAATGTTGCCCGTCCGGCCACCTTAATAGACGTGCAAATGGTTCAATATTTTGTTTGGAGTTATTTATTCGCGCAATTTGGCCGGTACAGGCAATTTGTAGTAGGATATGGTGAAACTTCGTCTTTTCTTCTAGTAATATACGAAAGAAAACCGGGCTTTTTTATATCTATTCTGAATATTTAAATAAGCAAATAAAGTCCTACAACAAAGGGAAGAGTGTCCGTTTCAACAAAACTTTTTCATAGAGTTACTCCAATTTCCAATTTTTGGGGAGGTCAATGAAAATTAACTTTAAATTAAAGCGATTTGAAGCTCGTTAAAACTTTTCGCACGAAAATATTCAAAATCGGAAAACACAATACCAAAAATTTCAACAATGTTTCTTTTTCACAGAAACAAAAGTCTTATTTCTATCGAAAACCCATTCGCTACAGTACAATTTGTATTGTGTCATAAATAATAAATAAAATCTATTTCCGTACGGACGGCGCCACAGGCAACAGCTAGTTCATAAATAAACCTATTGAGCGGGCGTTGGACACGTATCAAATCAATGTTGACGTTCAGTTTTCACATTCATAAAAGAAAATATTTGCATTGGCAACATTGGTAACGAATGTGACGACGTGTCGTTGAATATTGCGAATTCGATCATTTCAGCCGGCATACCTACTGCTAGAACTGCAAAGTTTACATGGCACTATATTCATTTTCGACAACATTTCCAAAAATAATAACATTTCAAGTTATTTGTACTATATATCAGAAGAGTTACATATTTACTATATCCATCAGTGACCATAGCACTAGCCCCACTACAAAACATCCTCAAAGAGCTTCTCACGCCACTAAAATCTAATTACTTGCTTAACTTTTAATTTAATCACTTATTATTTAATTAAATTTTCACTCGATCAATCAATTTTATCTCTATTGTTCTGGGAAACCTTCCCGAACCATTTTACACTTCAACCAAACGCTTTATAGAAATTACAGCCAACCCTTTAGGCAAAATGATTTCAAGATGGCGCCGGGCTGCGACATTGAGGTCGTAAAATATTAAAAAGATACAACCACACAGTACCGCATAAAGTAACCCAAATTCTCCTTCCCGTTTAAAAAGCGCCCTACTTTTTTTACAACCTTAAAACATGATAATATAAACAAAATAAACACTTTTAAAATAAAACGAACGGCTAAAAAGCCTTGGTTTCATTTTTAAACAATAAGTTATTACTTTTTAATGTTTTTATTTAATGTCGGCTATGAAAAAGGATGGATGTCGATATCGAATATTTTGATTGAGGCTTTGTGTACAAACGATACCATGAAAATATAAATTGGGTAGTCTTGTAAATAAAGCATTAGGACCCTCGGTACGAATAAGGGAGGATTTCTTTTTATGTACATTGGAATAAAAAACCCAAATTACTAAATAGACTTTTAAATTTCTTCGTGTCAGAACAGATTTTAGCTCTGTCTGAAAAAGACTATAATAAAAAAAAAACAGGCGCCTATCTCCATTTTTGCCCAGAACCAATTATTTTATAACAGCTTCCAGCTGAGCCCAATCACACTTTCCATCCGCCATTTAAAATGAACCCGGAACCTTATTTTACGTGCCGTACTTAAACGATAACTTCAACCATACCCTTCAAAATACACCGAAATTGAATTGAAACCATTCTGGGAAAATATTTTACGGCTTTAGCAATATGTAAGCATGAGAAAGATCCGAACATATTATTTTTTGCCAGCGCAGCAGCAGTTAAACGCATATCCCTTAGTTGACTGATAATTTTCCAAAGACCCGCAGTACATTGAAAGAAAATTTATTTATGTGTGTTTGTGGTCCTTATCGTGACCCAACATTGACCGGCTTAAAAACACGTCGAACGCACCCTTTTGCCAAACCGTTGTTTCTAAACGACTTATCCCGCGTCGATTAATGTAAGGTCTAAGCACTCTCATACAAGTTCAATCCCACGAAATTATAGTCCTTTTGAAAGGAAAACTGAAACTGACAGAACAAGACAAATCGACGTTCCGTTGTCGGTTTCTCGTAGTGAGGTAGGTAATATTTTTTACAATGCATTTCCTCGAAAAGAGCGTTTTCACTTTTTGTGTGTCACTTTAGTGCACTGACCTCTATCATACAAGTACGCTGGACTAAATATATTAGATGAAATGACAGTTGATTTTTGTGCCGAATTAAAGCGCCCCAATCGAGGTTCTCAGGAACTAAAATTGACACATTTAGAGATAGGTTAATACCGATATTTCTAAAGATTAGGTAATACTAATATATTCGCCTGGAACTATTATATTATTTTAACTAATACGAGTATATGAGTATTAGTAATATTTTTAAATTACACTAATATCAAAATAGTAGACTTGGCAAGGCGTATCACTCATCTACTGTATTGACTTCTCATAATATGTTGCAACTAAATATCTCATATTGGTATTAGTGATGAATGTTATATGAATGCCTAATAATCAGTAATAATATGTTAAAAAGCAATGTGTAATACTAAATTCTGGAATCATCATCATGATCATCCTCAGTCCGACTTCGCCCACTGCTGAGCACAGGCCTCTCTCTTCTTGTATCAATCACCTCGTTCCTGTCTGGAATTAATTCTGGAATTATAATTGTATTAACAAATGTTTTTAAGTCAAACAATTTATATCTGCATCTGAAACAGAGTTGAAAACTGATATAAGTCTTCACCTCGCTGGATACGATGTCACTCTTATTTGCACCTTAACACTACAGAGACAGGATCTCAGCGATGCGAGCGAGAAATACGTCCGTTGTAAATTATTATCCATCTCATTCGTACGCAAATATTTGTATGAATGATGTTCCAACCGAGTGAATCCAAAATATTGTAAATGTAAGTATTAACTAACTAGTATACTTGAGCGAGCAGATACTTGCTCAAATATACTAGTTTTAAGGATAAGTTGTTAGCCTATCCCCATATTTAAATCTCACTGATCTGACAGTAATGCGCTATAACTTTAGTAGCACGCTATCCACTAGTTTATAGCTTGCAACCTGATTGAAAGTATTTTTCAGTTAACCTTTACAGCAAGTTTTCTATTACTTAGAAATGAATCTCAATTAAAATAATTCGGATTTTCTTTTTCTCTTACGTATTAAATTATTCTCACGTATTTTATACCGAAGGCTATGTCCCATCTCTAATATTAGTTCCATGGAATCTCACGTTAAGTCACGTTGCTATCAGCGCCAAAATGGCGAAAATCAAATGTCTTAATTTTGTCATCGATAATATGAAGTCCAGCGTACTTGTATGATAGAGGTCAGTGCTTTAGTGTCACTTTTTTTACCAGTGCTTTTTACTTTTCTGTACTTTTTTAATTTTTAACTCCAACGTCAGCCCGCCGCATAGAGTTTTTATTATTTGTGAAAAGTTTAAAAAAATAGTTAAGTACAGATTATCATTCATATAAAAGGTAAAACAAAACTAATACTTCATTTAAGGCGTTTTTAATTACTCTAGATTTAGATTTTGATCAATAAATTACTTTTAAATATTCATTAAATATGTTTGGCAGAATTAATATTTTGCTCGTGCCTTTTTGCGTTACGACGTGACAGCTATTTGCACATGCGCAGTAGAAATGCCCGAGGAACTATGAACTATTAGTTAATCTGTGGATATGCTATTGAATAAGCGCCATTTTATTAATTTCTTGCTTGGTTCAGATATTTTTTTTATTTCCTCGCACAATGCATAGTAAAATGTTGTATGATACACGTGCGCAAGATGATTTCCGACTCGTGTCGATTTATCCACTCACTCGCTTCGCTCGCTCGTGAATAAAAATACCACTCATCGGAAATCACCTACTTTCCGCACTTGTAGCATAAATAACTATTTAAATATTCATTAAATATGTTTTGCTAAATGAATATTTTGCTCGTGGCTTTTTGCGTTACGAAGTGACGGCTATTCGCACATGCGCAGTAGATATGCCCGAGGAACTATCAAACTATGAACTATTAGTTAATCTGTGGATATGCTGAGCGCCCTTGAATAACCATAATCAGATATATTTTTTTATTTCCTCGCACAATGCATAGTAAAATGTTGTATGATACACGTGCGTAAGATGATTTCTGACTCGTGTCGATTTATCCACTCACTCGCTTCGCTCGCTCGTGAATAAATACCACTCATCGGCAATCACCTACTTTCCGCACTTATAGCATAAATAACTATTCCAGAGCTGTCACGAAATTTATACGAAGAGGTATCAGAAAATCTATTATACGTGTAATGATGTTAAATTATACATACCAATGTTGTCGAATGCCGAAAATGTCGTTCGTCATATTCGGGGCAAATAATTGCTTCCACCATTACTCTTTATCTCGGTGAGATCAGAAAGTCATTTATCACGTAGTCAATGTGCTCGCTCCCGTCGATCACAAACTTATTGTGCTAACTTTTTTATCGCTTGCATTCATTTGATATTAACACTTTTCGTTATATGGTTTTACTTAAATATGACGTGAAAACTACGGACTTCTATGTTAGTAAAAGTAATGACTACATTTCTTAAGACAAACATAAAATATACACAAGGGCAGAGTCATAATCCCTAAGAAGATAGATCATTGATTAAAATTTGCTGATGAGAATATATATTACGCTGCTATCATACTGTTTCTATAGCAATATTGACTCTTCTTACCAGAATTTTATGAAAATAATAACAAGGAAGCCATGGCTTGAATTGTAAATAAGCTCAGTCTGTTTCTGAAGTCCGTTAATGAGGAATGAAGTTTTGCGGTACGTAATCCTGACATTGCAGCCGTTCTAGTCTTCTATAAAAATAATTTACAGTGAAATTTAACTTGGTTTCAATTGTAACGGGTCAGTAGAGTGGGCCTCTTAAACTTTAGAGGCTCGTAACTCCCAAACCTGTTGAACTATTGACCTAGTTTAAACAAAAGGCAGAGAGGTCGTAATATCTTCATCAGTATCCGTATCTTTGTAGATATTACCCGTATAAACTAGCAAGCTGATACAAAGTTTCATACGTTGATAAGTTGACGGAGAAAATCCACTTGGTCTTGCAACTTAAGTCCCCTACAGAACTTAGAGGGATTTTTTCTTTGGAAAGATGCAATCAGTAAGTCCTTGAACGTGATGGGATATTGGATGAATAAGAAGAACAAAAGTGTAATGGAGTGGTCGTCAAAACACCCAACATTGTCACGCCGTATACAGGAAAATTTGTAATGTGTATTTAATGGTGAAACTACAAAAAACATCTTGAAAAAGAAGAAGTCATTTAAGGTTAAACGAACAGAATGCACAGACAGACAACTTGTTCTACTTATTTTATACGTGGTTCCAAAATGGCCTACAGTTAAAATAGTTATACTTTCGTTTCTTCAGACGTTTTGGGTTTCACAGACGAAAGAGAATTGCTACTAACAAAAAATAAAATAAAGCATGGCTTCCTCAAATAACATGAATTTTAAATTTAAACATGAGTAGCGGCGTATTAGAATATCAGCGTGGCGTTATGTATTTTTTTTTTTTTTAAATATCGCTAATGCAGAGATAGGAGCCTTTTTGGCCTCGCACTGGGCCCTTCCTTTTTAATTTTTGTTTACTTACTTTTGTTATATTTTATATACTTTCTGTACCTCTTGTGAGGCTCACAAATAAATATTTTTTCATTTTTCTTTATACTAGAGAACTATACTGTACATATCATATCATGATCATTTCAGTCGAACAATGTTCACTGCTAGAATAGTCATAATTATGATATGCATTACTCGTATTTGGGTACACTCAGTGTTGCCAGACACATGCTAGAAGTGAACAGTGCTTATTGATTTTCTTTTTTATCTCAGCTGTTACAGACGCGAAGCGACACGCTCAACGCTATGAGCACGACATTTTTATTTCAACTGATATTTTTGCTATACAAGTGGATGTTCGTAGCAAGCTTATTCAACAGTTATATTGATATCTCTTAGTAGTATTTGAAAATCCCTCATAATATGATATAGATAACGTGTTTCAAACAATATTAACTCGGTTAATCTAATTTCCATGACCGCATTGCATCAATATTCTAATTTATATTCCATCCAGACGTACAATCAGTAAGTTACTTTTTCTCAAAAATGGTATGTAATGTAACGTACCGGAGACTTATTCACAACTGTCCAGTAAGAAGCAAGATTTTAAATTTGGAATCTCCTACTGTCCAGTAAGTAAGTAAGTAATTTACTTACTGGACAGTAGTAGGGATTGTTCCGATATATCAAAAGGTAACTTATATCGGATATGTGTTAGATATCATATCATATCGATATCTATATCAAAATAACGGATATTACAAAAACTGTATCTAATAAAAACCTTACTAGCGTGCGAGAACGAATAAGTCAAAACTTAAAACCGTAACAATGCGAAAACGTACGAACTACGAACAAAACACAAACTTCACAAACGATAGGAACCATATGCGGTACCTCTCTTTCCAAGTATTATTTCGCGTTCGTTGTTAGTTTGCTCATCTAAATAACATTTTAACTTATACAAACTGTTCTAAATGATATCGACATCTGAATACCGTTTTCGATATCGATAGCTATGAAAACTTTATATCGGTTACATAACCGTTGTGCAAAAAACTGAAAACTCCCATCTCTAGACAGTAGGTCATCCTCTTTAGATCTGCATAGAAAAAAAAACATAGTACCAGCCAGACACAGATTAGAGTTTAGCCATTATAACATGCTAATAGGAGGGAGGCTCCAAATATATATCTATCTCTCTTTTTGGTATGACATTTTATGAGATAGATATATTTTTGAGTCTGTTAATGAAGATAAACAAATATAAATCAGTAATTGCCCTAATATGAATGTAACCTTCAATATTAATTGAACGAATTTGTTGTTAAACTTTCTTTCATTTTTGAGAAAAGCATTATACAAGCCTCAACCAGTAAAAAGCCATTCTGGCCTCGTATATAAACTCATACTTGGCCAGGAAGGCTTACTTACTGGATTCTGCAGTAATGTACTAAAACCCAATCTGATTTCAATGCTGAAGCGTATTTGTGTACTATACATATAACGTCACGAGCATCGCTAAGCCTCGTGCACAGTCACCGCAGACTTTCAGCGCGAAAGTGGAGACACCGACCTTGAGTTCAATTGGCGAAGCACTGTAATTTGTACTCAGACTCAGTAGCTCGGAGCAAGCGGATCGTGTTCATGTGCCCTAATTTGCTTAGGAGCGGTGAATATTTTTCTACCAGATTTTGCCAACGGCTCCACCCGTCAGATTAAAAGTATTTTACATCCTTTTTCACCGCATTGTCTACTGACAGCTAAATACCACTTAAATCCGCCGTTTAGGCTTGATTGATACTAACATCTAACCCGCACTTGGCCCGCGTGGTGGATTACGGTCCATGCCCTCTCACAGAGAGGAGGCCTGCAGCCGTATTGCGAAAGCGAATACGGCAACACAAAGAGTTTGACCGCTATCCAATCGACCAAATCAACAAATCACACAGACGGAAATCCACATCGCGTCATTCATCTCACATGGATAGCGGTCAAACTCTTTGCGTTCCCGTATTCAATTACGAAATACGGCTGCTGCTTCCCAGCAGTGGAAACATTAAAAAGCTGATGATGATGATGCATCGACCATACATAGTCGATGTGATGATGATACTAATATCTAACCATCCAAACATATAAGACTACCGCGTTTGTAATATTAGTATCTATGTATTTTGTTCTTATGGAGAATTGCAGATGATAATTATATAGTAAATACTGAAATAGCAGTTAATAGATTGAAGAAAACATGCAGCGGTGACAGGGCCAATGTTTATGTAGCACCCACTTCTTAATATAACTGCGTTACTAAGCTCAACGGAACTGGGCTGGTCACGAAGTCTCCGGCAGGACGTGCTTAAGCCAGAAGCAATGCAAGCTATGGATCCAGGATTGGCACCCTTTTTCAGCATAAGAGATGGCAGGATTTAATGAACAGTCATAATCTGGCAGACATAATTTAAAAAGCAAAATATTTGCGCTGTAGCAGTTTACTGCAGATCAAGGATGCACAAACTGTCGCTCGTGATCGACCGGTCGACCGCGAGAGATTTTCGAGCCGATGGAGACAATTTAAAAAGTTTAAAATCGTTAAAAACTCGTCTCTTACCCCATTTTGTGAATTTGAAGTTAAGACGTGTAAAAACACACTTTAAACCAAGGATATTTTTTCCCGGAGGTCAAGTGAATTTATGTTTGTTCCTTCGTAGTAGCAGTCATACGCTGGGTGCCTTAATACCTACTATGAGGTCGATCGCTCTCACCAAAAGTCAGGTGTACTCAGACTGACTAAACTTCTCTTCACTGACGATGTGGTGCTTTCAAGGTGAATCCCAGTTGTCAACAATGCTGACAAATTGGAAATTGAAGTGGCACTTGTAAAAACAGACGGAGAAACAATAGTTCATTTGTTATTACATCCGCAGGATGAGGGTACGGAAATTAAAAGCGTACCTATCTATTCAACAACGAAGTATTTACTTTCATTATTCCACCCTCGTAAACAACAGATTGTACATAGTTATTTTATATTCGCTAACGATTACGTAGATGTAGGCCACGAATGTGTGAACATTAACAAACAACGTAACCTTATTAACATACTTCATCATCATCATCATCATCAGCATATTAATGTTCCCACTGCTGGGACACAGGCCTCCTCTCTGTGAGAGGGGATGGGCCGTAATCCACCACGCGGGCCCAGTGCGGGTTGGTGGATGTCACATGTCTTCGAATTTTTGGTTCCAGGACATGCCGGTTTCCTCACGATGTTTTCCTTCACCGTTTTGAGAGCAGTGGTGATGAAATAATTTACACAAAGTAAAGCGCCTGCCTGGGCTCGAACCCACGACCTACAACTTGTAAGTCGCGGCCGATACCACTGGGCCACCACTGATCTCATACATATACATTAACATACTTACTCAAACATAATATGCCCAACAATTGTAGCAAACCAAATATAGAAAATAATATCGAATAATCCAATTACGGTTGATATTATCAGGAAAACAGTCAAACTCAGCAATTTCTAGAGTTCCGGGTCCCGGTACCGAAGCCACGAATTATATCGACTCTGTTAATATTGACCTGTTTCAATTTGCATGTAAATCAGTTAGCCATGCCGCTGCCGCCCCGAGTTAGGACAATTAACTCTTGAAAAACTGTTTTGTGGTCACACCGGGCACGAGTTGCTCCCACGTGTGTCAAACAAAGGGATTAGAACCGAGTTTTATGTACCGTGATACACACACAAAATGGCATTTTTTATACGCCATATCATGTTTAATCGCGTGAAAATGCGTGAAGTAAGTTCAGATAAAGTCATGTTATGGTTTTTATCAAAGGGCTAATAACCCTCGCTTTGTCATTTTTATGAGTTTGGAGACACTGAAACATAAATAAACCTTTTTTCCCAATAATTGATAAATGGTTACGTGACAGTATTAAGAAAACGTGGAAAGCTAAGCTTGTATCGAGCCCAGCACTCAATAGAACTCGTCACTCGAATTGGTGTTTTTTCTGATAACATCAAATTAAATCATGGGTGTCAATTTACAAATTCAATGACAATAGGTTGCAAGTACAACACAATAAACAAGAAACAGCGCTTGCGTTGCTAGGTTTCTCATATTACAACTAATGTGTGCAAAAAATAAAAGAATGCTGGCGCAAAGCAGTTAAAGGGCCTACCACTGGATGAGCGTAGCAAACATCACACTGTGCTTTGTACTCACTGACCCAAATTACTCCACATTACAACGACCACTTCACAGGGAACGTTTAATTTCAACGTATTTATTAGTTTTTGTTATGTTTATCGAAGTATTCTGTTGGCGGTAATAAATGCATTGAATCGAAATCATTGTAGCGACCTGTCCCCGTACCATGACGTATCAAAACTATCATGGTTCGACTGTGAAAAAGGGACAGATGTATACAAGTCATATACAGCACACTAAAAATAACCTTGCTCTAAGAGCTAAAAAAAGTGTTAAGTATTTTCACTCCTCCTCCGACCGAAACTAGTTTTTACGACCGAATCCGAAACCATATTTCGGCAACTGTCTCAGTTTCGGCTGAAACCAAAACCGAAAATTCCTTACAAGGATCTTGTTTTGAGGGAAAAACAAAGAAAACGTTATCATACCAAGTACCTAACTATTGTTTGTTTAGGCATAGCATTAGCGAGAGAGTTAAATCTACTAAAATAATATTTAGATAGGTTAAACTTGATTATACTATAATCACGATATGTGGCCGGCCCACTGCCACTTTAGCCTCAAGGCTTGCGTGCTATACCGATGGCAGATGGACTATACAGACTACGACATGGAAAGGGCCAGCAGGCAAGAGGAAGGTGGGCAGGCCTAATAGACGGTGGGCTGATGACATAACCGAGAGAGCAGGAAAAGACTGGTTGATCCTGGGCCAAGAGAGAGAGTCGTGGAAGAAGATGGAGGAGACCTTCACCCAAGTAGGGGTCCATATCCCAAATACAAATACTAACAATACTAACAATTAGTAAATTACTAATAAACATAATAATAGCTAAATAATAACAGCCGCACGGGTCGATCATCAAGGTTAAGCAACGCTTGACGAGGTCGGTCAGTGGATGGGTGACCATTTCAACATACCGAGTTTCCTCCGTGCCTCGGAAAGCACACTAAGCCGTTGGTCCCGGCTGTCATTTGAAGATCTTTGACATTCGTTACGGGTAGTCAGAAGCTTGAGATCTGACACCAGTCTTGCCCAGGGTACCGTGGGGTACCGTGTAACCCAGTTACTGGGTTGTGGAGGTCAGATAGGCAGTCGCTCCATGTAAAACACTGGTACTTAGCTGAATCCGGTAATATTGGAAGCCGACCCCAATATAGTTGGAAAAAGGGCTAGGCAAGATGATGATTAACAACATTTAAAATGTACAATAATGGGTAATGGAAATAAAAGGTTTTTTTATGCTATTATCAGCAATGCAGACGACAGCTTTGTTGTAGAGAGGTACTTATTCGGCGTACGGGCTACTGGGCCTCAGGTCCGGTCTCTTCGGGAGGCCATGGTTGAGCACTTGAACCTGTTTTTGGAGGCAGTCTCCGAATGGGGCAATGCCATTCCAGTCAGTTTCAATGCTGCTAAGACCCAAGCATGCCTTTTTTCCGCAAAAAAGTGCCAATTCCAGCCGGCTCCATCTTGCCGTGGTGTAACCGTGGCGATAACGGACCATCTCGACCTTTTTGGTGTTACTTTGACATCGACCCTCAATTTTGGTCCATTCATTGAAGCAAAGGCTCGATTGCCTGCAAAAAAGTTGGGGATCCTGGCAAAGGTGAGCCGATACTTCATGCCTGAACAGCTGCCAAGTTCGGTCATGCATGGAGTACTGCTCTCACCTCTGGGACGGATCTGCCAAATACCAACTTGATGCACTTGAGTCGATTGACAGACGGGCCAAGAGACTGATCGGTAACGATGCGCTAGTCGACTCAAAGCTCCAGAGCCTTGAACACTGACGACGAGTTGCCAGCCTGTCAGTTTTCTATCGGTTACATTTTGGGTAGTGTGCGACGAAACTGCACAATTTGATTCCGCCTAGCCATTTCCATCATCGGACTACCAGACGTACGTCAATGCGCCATCGGTAAATAGTGGATATCCTACTAATACGCTCAAAGCGTTTTAAAAATACTTTCACTGTGCGTACAGCTCAGGAGTGGAATTCCCTGTCGGCGTCTTTGCTGCCTGATTATTTCTAGGCAAGCGTGCTTCACCTTCGACCACATCATCACTTAACATCAGACGAGATAGAGGTCAAACGCGAGCCTTTAACGAATGAAACATATTAAATATAATAATAATCTATGTATTAGATTGTTATAATGAATTATTTGTTGATGTTTACTACCTACTCATACGCTATTACATCACGTAATAAACTGAATACCGAATTTAAAATAAATCACACGAAAACTCACAATAAACAAAACGAACTGCAAACACAAGCCAGTTACGACATGATGACTCTTTACCATAGATTTAGAATTTTTTTTGCTACGCTCTTTACTCTTATTACTCGCTTGGATGGAATTTAACGCGCTGAACATTCAACATGGCCGATCACAGTGCGAGAACTCCCGAATATAGTTTCGGTTACGGTCGTAGTTGCCGCAGGTTTGCCCCCGATACCGAAACTCAACCGAAACCGTAACTGAACTTTCGGTTGGACACTAAAAAGTGTGATAAAATTTAGTCGACCGAGTCCTTTGTTCTGACTGAGGGAATAATAAAGAAATGCTGCTTAATATGTATAACACTGTTCGTAATAATCAAAATTGCATAATGTACTTTAAAATAACTGAGACTTTAATAGAAACTGGTGTCCTGCTGTCGTATTCCTACTGCTATCAGTACCTACCATGAGGGAACGAAGTAACTCGCTAGTACCTCATATCTAAAAGTTAGTACTTGTTCTTTCGAAGTTCAATAATTTATTACTGTCATATTCTTTTCGCGTAAAATATTAATTTCATGAAGTCTTTACAACTTTCACTACCCCTATAAATCAAATTTTCGTACTAGTTTTGGTGTTATCGGACCACCCTCGACTGCTCCGCATCCTGAAGATTTTCCTTTATGCCTCATTTTTTATTTATTTTTTGTTTGTTTTGATTTTTCTTTATATTTCTTTGTGTTCGTTTTGACGAACTTAAAGAAATAAGGGCAAATTTTAGGGAAATTCGAGATGTTGTGGTAAACATAAACGTATATGGATGACACCTGCTCATATTGCTGTGTTTTGTTTAAAAGTTATAGTTTATAAATGTATGTAGCATTAGCATGTCAGTGAACAGTGACATGCTAATCCTAGTACTTAAAGGCACAACGCACATCAAATATATCAAATCAAATCAAATATTTTATTAGAACATTAAACATGATTACAGATTATTAGTGATCGTTAACAGCTACATTACACACTCGGGTACAACGTCAACACTATTGTTGCCTATTTGTTTACCAATCTGTTAAATAATGCACCTTAAGGCGCAGATACCCTTGAGTAGCTGATTCTAAACGCCTAGTCGCAAGTTTTCGAAAAAAAAATATTTTATATTAGACTTTTTTCTTAATAATTTGATCTAAGAATATTTTGAGTTTTATTCGTATAACATAGTGTAAATAATTTGTAAAAGTTACGTCTAAAACGGCCAAAAAAACGACAATCGCATTAAAACAGCCGGGCGTATTTAATGAAATAGACACCATCTCAAAGACATATTAACTATCTAAATTTTGATCTACGATTTTTTTTAAATCATAGAATAATATGCTAAGTACAAAAAACTACTGCATTGTCGGTCGCGCGGGTGTGAAACGAGTGCGGGTTTTATTCCCTCCAAGGTCGCTGACGACGACTTACGTGTTAGCCGGTTAGGTAACTGGCTTGTGAAGGTTAGCTGATAGGCAGGCGCTCCAGGTACAATAATGGTACTCATCTGCATACGATTAGACTGGAAGCCGACCCGTGAAATTGCTAGGCCGATTTCATTACATGCATAAGTGCGTACGCAAAGTGTCATGTAACTCTACTGCATTTTCCCTTCGGTAGCCTTTGTCACAGATAATATAATACTAGCATACCTTTGTAAAGACGAAACAAAGTTCAAAGCTTGGACAATGTCATCCTGTACGTCAATAACAACAAGCGAGGTAGTAATGCCAATAGTACGTTTCCTGTTTAGATAAATGATAATTATGTTTATTCCGTCAGTGAGATTATCAAATAATATTGGACACGTATTTTTTGCTATACCAAATCAATGAAACTTGACAAAGATAAAGCGCATCAAAGTTTAGGAGTGGGGGATTTTGATGTCACTATAAAGTGTACTAACGGCGTGACGTCACACGATATTTTAACGCATTGTATCGTCGCGTCATCACTTTAAGTTTATGTGTCAAAAGAAAAATACGTGCCCAATATTTTGTATTAATCTAATGACGGACAAAAAAAAAATTTAACATTCCTTTTGCCTCTAACATTTCACAGTAGCGGTCAAATCCCATTGATGATGATGACATAAACAATAATAACCACAGTCGTTCCTTTTTCAACCAAAAGCAACGGCACATTTTACCCGTTGTCATCGTCAAGGGTCCGGACTCGAGACCCGTGATTGCGCCTAAGAGTTTTTCAGATAAGTGCGCCGGGGGTCGGTTCCGGCCCACATCCGTCTCTTTATCTCGGCAACATCTCGTCTGACACACATACATGTACATACTTCTTTGTTTTGATTCGTGATTTGATAATAGAATAAGACTTTTCATACGTATTTTTTTATTACGTTTATTAAATTCAGTAGCCATATTCATTACATGTCTATATTGCCATTTATTTGTATTCGGATGTCTACAGCCAAACAATTTTTACCTAAAATGCTAGTTTAATTAAAGGCAAAAATATAACGTGAAAAGTTTTACACGAGGTTTAATTAATTCATCGGCAATGAGGCATTAGTCGAGTCAAAGCTCCAAAGCCTTGAACATCGTCGTCGAGTTGCCAGCTTGTCGGTTTTTTATCGGTTGCATTTCGGGGAGTGTGCGATGGAATTGCATGATCTAATTCCGCCTAGCCCGTTTCATCATCGAACTACAAGACGTACGGCGATGCGCCATCGGTACATGGTGGACATCCCACCCATACGCACTAAACGTTTTGGAAATACTTTCATTATGCGTACAGCTAAGGAGTGGAATTCCCTGCCGGAGTCTGTGTTTCCAGATAGCTACAACCTCGGGGTCTTTAAGTCAAGAGTGAATAGGTTACTTCTAGGCAAGCGTGTTACACCGTCGACCACATCATCGCTTACCATCAGGTGAGATAGTGGTCAAGCGCGAGCCTATCTAAAATAAAAAAAATAAAAAAATAAAAAAAAATCCATTATTTTTTTCAGAATCAAGTTTAATGAAAAAGTAATTTAAATCTAAAGGTTGGGCAAAAGAAAGGCAAAATATTAATAAAATAAAAGTTTTTTTATATTTTCTTGCCTTTAATCCTAACATTATTTTATACTATCGACTACTGTGAATTTTTATTTCGTAGACTAAACTAACAGCTGCCAATTACCTTATTATTTTTTGATGTAGCAAGCGCGGAACATAGTGTTGTAGGCAGTGTTGCCAGAGACAGATAGTCAAATGATGTTACATGATACAACTCAAAAAGTTACATTTTCGTGAGAAAAGTTACATTACCCTTTTTATGTAGAAAATGACACTAAGGCTTAACACGCATTGCAATTTTTATTCGCGCGTTTTTTGTCCGCGTACTGTATGTAACTAACAACACGCACTACTGATAAAATTCCGATTTTTTTGCGATTTTTGTATCCTGTTCATAGAGTTCAAAATGTTAGCGCGAATTTAATCTGCGCCACGGTGCGGTGAATTCTGAGGCAAAACACGGATTTCTTGCGGTATTATTGCCGCGTGATTTTTTACCGCAATGCGTGCAGCTTCGTACAATTTCATAGGTCGCAGAATAGGCAGATAAAATTCACGCGAATAAAAATCGCAGTGTGTGCTAAGCCTAATACGCTCACTCGCCCGCCGGAGTAAGCGGGATGGAAGATTTAAAAATATTCGTGAGTGAGTCAATGAGCAAAACGTCAATTTGTGTGCCACAAAATCAGGTGCGAAAACACGACGAACGAAAACTTCCTTAGATGCGTTCCGTTTCACGATTATTTTTTGTTTGCTGAAAAATATTTAGACATTTTTTTAAGTCCTAAAAGTTACGTAAAAGTTACATTTTGAGTCGTGTTACATGGAGGTTACATAACAAGGTCAAAAATTACGTAAAATGTAACAAAAGTTACGTTCTGGCAACGCTGGTTGTAGGTAAGGCTCAATTCGGCTCAAATTAATCATAAGTGATTCATCGAATCGATGTGACATGATAGATAGATAGATAAATCATTTATTTAGTGCATACAAAAGACACAGCACAACACACAAAATCTTAATTAAATTATTATAATTTTCATGTAGGTGTGTTTAAAAACAAAGTGCCAACATAAAAAGAAAAAGGAAACCGAAACAAAAGTAAAAGTGACATCAGTAACATTAATTTTACAATCAAAACACAGTGCGGTGTGCGTCTCAAGGTTGCACCAAATGGGAGTCCAGCTCAGCACGTGTCAGGCAAATATACCTGACGCTGATATTCTGCTGGATCCCTGCAGTGACAAATGGTCGCCAAACAGACGTGATACGTGGGTGTTGTAACAGTGTTATGCGTAGAGTACCTAATTCACGTAAGTATACCCGCAACTTTAATTAAGTACTTAAAATAAAAACATATTTTATTTTTTTTCACTAGAAAAAGTTCCATTTAACCATGACACATGACTCCTCATTTTAATTTTACTAATTGGTGTAAATAAATGTTTAATTGAATATAAACGTACCCAATATATTTAAATATAACATTATTAATACACATAGTACATAAACTTATATTGTGTTAAGTATGTAATCAACAATAAAATAAAAGCGATTGATAAACTAAAGTCTGACGTAAATGAGTAAAAACTAAATAAGGGCCGCTAGTTTCTTAACAAATGTAATTTTTTGCTGTGAAATAATTTCATTTCCGATCTATTTCGGTTTTCGATCAACTTTCGATCACTCAGGATAGTCGGGATACGACACTATTTTTATGTAATAAAGATAAAGTGACAACCACCCAAATGTAAGTTTAGGCTACGAAATTGTTAAAAGTTGGATAGCAAACTCTTTTGTATGCCGTGGCATTTTGCAGATACTGCCTGTTTTTAGTTAAAAAAACATACAAGATGCCATTACAGTTTTATTTTTAATTATTTTTCCTTTGTTACATAATGGCATCCCTATATTTTTTTCCAGAGAAAGGTGTCCAGTACCTTTGTTTTTTTCAAGGCATTCAAACTTTTTCGTAATATTTTCAAAATACGGCTAAAAATACTGCTTGGTTTAGAATGCAGAAGTACACTCGGCAATCTTTGTTACAGGGTTTTTTTCACCTGTAAGCAAACTTCCTGCTGCAAATAACCCCGCTAATCATCCTGTAATTTTCACGTTTGCTCCGTAGCAGCCTGAAATTTGGTAAAGAGTTTTATAAACATAATCTACATACAAGAATATCACACGCTCACCTTACTTTACTGCATTTGGGCACGAAATGTTAATATGAATGGGCAAAAACCGCTGCAGAAAAAAGGTTTCTGCCTCAACTTTCTTTGAAATGTTGGCAACAATTTTCGAATCGGGACTGGAAAAAAACATTCATACGTGAGCTTGTGTTTGCATAGCTGTGTAAAGCGTAAGTATATCGAACTATCACATACGTTTCAAGGATTTGAAAACTACGATTATAAAGTATAAGTTGATTAAGTACTTGTACTTAGTAAAAAAACTTCAATTCCACGAAATTATAGTCCTTTTGAAAGGAAAACTGAAACTGACAGTCCACTGACAAATCGAAGTTCCGTTGTCGGTTTCTCATAATGAGGTAAGTAATATTTTTCCAGAGCTGTCAAGGCAATATGAAAAGGTATCAGAAAATCTATTACGCGTAATGAACTTAAATTATACATTCCAAAGTTGCCGAATGCCGAAAATGTCGTTCGTCCTATTCGGGGCACATAATTGCTTCCACCGTTACTCTTTATCTCGGTGAGATCAGGGGGGTGACCATAAGCTCTTAGAGCGGTATCAATTTGATATCGAGTAAGTGACAGATGTATACAAGTCAGATACATCTGTCCCTTATTCGATCTCAAATTGATACCGCTCTAAGAGCTTATGGTCACCCCCCTGAAAGTCATTTATCACGTAGTCAATGTGCTCGCTCCCGTCGATCACAAACTTATTGAGCTAACTTTTTTATCGCTTGCATTCATTTGATATTAACAGACTTCCAGAAGAGATTATTTATTAAATATTCGGTCATTCACTCTTTTCGTTAAATGGTTTTACTTAAATAGGACCTGAACACTACGGTCTTATAAATGTTAGTAATGAGTACATTTCTTAGGACAAACATATAATATATGAACCCTGCGGCTTCGCTCTCGTCAACTAGCTACCTACCTACCACATACCTACCTACCAATGTGTTAAACTATTTCATATCATCTTCCTCAACATCATATACATATAATAAATCTGTAGAAAAGTAATTTTTGTACATCGAAATATTTCCACAAAAAATAGCAAGGGTGTTAAAGGGTAACCAACAGAACCCATTTTCAGTATTTTTGGCATTTTTGCCTGTTTATCTGTTTATTTGTGCACGCATCACGTGAAATGTACGAAACCAATGTAGATAACTTTTATACATAAAAATTATGCGTAACTTAAAGTATTAGGTACTTAGTTTTGGTTTGACACCACTGGTTCTTTCTATCAAAAAATTAAGTAAAATTATGACAACACACGCAATTCAGAAACTCGGACAGTTGAACTCGATATCCGATAGATGGCATTGTGCATTTGAAGTCATTTTCTGAATGGCAGTGTTAAGATTCTCCGCGAAAAAATGATGCCACTAGAAAGAAATGGTAGGTAGGTAAGTAGGATAGGCAGGATGGTAAGTAGGGTAGGGTTGGCCTTGGCAGACAGATGACGGGAGCGAAGCCGCGGGCACGGCTAGTATTTGAATAAGAATGAATACCGTACTACAATACGAATGAAACCAACTTAGTTTCTACTACTCGAGGGTGCAATTGGTGCTTACACCCGAGCTAACTATTCTGCTTTACATCTAGATTGTGAGGTAAGTAGAAAAAAACCGGCATTACAAGAATAAAATTGATGACTATTATACTCACACGAAGACAAGGCTGAATAGCAAAGCGACCTCTTTGGTCATTGGGCTGAATGCATGATGTCTATTGCCAGTAAGATGGTTAGATGTACGCGAACTTTTTTTAAGAAAGACGTGTTTTTTTTTAAATTACTTACCACCCTAGGGCTTTTCTAGCTACATTATTACCCTAGAGCGCTAATTAGTCACTTACAAGCTCCATTTGGAGGTAATAAGAACCTACTTACCGAACATGAGAGATGTAAAATATTTTACAGTTTAAATTTAACTTGGTTTCAATTCTAACGGGTCTTTAGAGGCTCGTAACTCTCAAACCTGTTGAACTATTGACCTAGTTTAAACAAAAGGCAGAGAGGTCGTAATATCTTCATCAGTATCCGTATCTTTGTAGATATTAGCCGTATAAACTAGCAAGCTGATACAAAGTTTCATACGTTGATAAGTTGACGGAGAAAATCCACTTGGTCTTGCAACTTAAGTCCCCTACAGAACTTAGAGGGATTTTTCTTGGGAAAGATGCAATCAGTAAGTCCTTGAACGTGATGGGATATTGGATGAATAAGAAGGACAACAGTGTAATGGAGTTGTCGTCAACACCCAACATTACAACGCTGTAAACAGGGAGATTTGTAATAGAATAGATTAGAGAATACTTTATTGTACACCCTAAAAGTTACACATCTCTTTTATAAGAAAACTTAATTATACGGGTACAAAGGCGGTCTATCGCTAACAGCGATATCTACCAGAACACGATTTTTTGTAATGTTTATTTATCTTTACACTTGTCGAGGGCACGAACTATTTTTTGCGCGGGGTTAAAATGCCTGCTATCTCATCCAACAACTCGTGCGAAATAGATAGATGCTGTGATGAGCAGTAAGAAGCTAGTTCGCGTACAAATTAGCACTTTTACAAGTTTGTAGCGAAATGGATAATTGTTTAGGATAAAACGCACGCACTTTTAACAATGGCGATCGGCCATAGACTAAAAGAATGAGGTTTCTTTTTTTTTTTGGCTTTTCTAGGATAGTCTTTTAGCCACGTACAAAAGAGGGAAAATCAATTTTTCTTAATTACAGAGCAAGTAAAATTTATATTTGGGTGAAAATTGTATTTATTAAGCATGTACAAGTTGAAATTATCCATTTAAATACGAAGTTGCATAAAATAAGCAAGCAATAGGTACATTAATTTATTTGTACTATTGAGCACGATCTTTTTTGTATCGAAACTTTTTTAAGATCAAAGCAACTCAACCAATAAATTTAAAAAAATACTCTATAACTCACTTGTGAATAGTAGCAATGAAAAAGTCACAGTTTGATAACAGGTATCATTATGTGCCTAATTGCGGTGAAATTAGAGCCACTTTATGAGCATGTGTGTTGAAATACTGCATTATGGTACAAGTGTGCAATGTTGGTATTACCGCTGAGGCGCCATTGAGACCCGAGCCGTAGGTGAGGGTCTTAAGAGAGCCGAGGACGGTAATCATCAATACACACGTGTATCATACGACGTTTTTCAACACACATGTGAAGAAAATAATACTAAAAAATCATTTTCAACAGTAAAAAAGAGTTATGATTTTTTTTTTCACAATGGCGGGCAAAATTAATCAGTTTTCCTATGCGCGCGCATTTAACAATAGCGATCGGCCATAGACTAAAAGAATGAGGTTTCTTTTTTTTTTTCGTGGATAGTATTTTAGCCACGTACAAAATAGGGAATTAAATTTTTACTTAATTACAGAGCATATAAAATTTATATTTGAGTGAGAGTTTTATTTATTAAGCACGTACAAGTTGAAAATATCTATTTAAATACGAAGTTGCATGAAATGAGCAAGCAATAGGTACATTAATTTATTTGTACTATTGAGCACGATCTTTTTTGTATCGAAACTTTTTTAAGAACAAAGCAACTCAACCAATAAATTAAAAAAAAACTCTATAACTCACTTGTGATTAATAGCAATGAAAAAGTCACAGTTTGATAACAGGTATCATTATGTGCCTAATTGCGGTGAAATTAGAGCCACTTTATGAGCAAGTGTGTTGAAAAAATAGTTGTACTTTCGTTTCTTCAGTCGTTTTAGGTTTCACAGACGAAAGAGAATTGTAACTAACGCAAAATAAATTAAAGAATAGGTTCCTCAAATCACATGAATTTTAAATTTAAACATGAGTAGCGGCGTATCACAATATCAGTGTGGCGTTTTTTTTTTTTTTAATTTCACTGATGCAGAGATAGGATCCTTTTTGGCCTCGCACTAGGCCCTTCATTTTTATTTTTTGTTTACTTACTTTTGTTATATTTTATATACTTTCTGTACCTCTTGTGATATTCAAAATATTTTTTTTTTTTTTTTTATCATAGTAGGCTTGCGCTTGACCACTATCTCACCTGATGGTAAGCGATGATGTGATCGAAGGTGTAGCACGCTTGCCTAGAAGTAACCTATTCACTCTTGACTTAAAGACCCCTAGATTTTAGCTATCGGGAAAAACAGACTCCGGCAAGGAATTCCACTCCTTACCTGTACGCATTATGAAAGTATTTCCAAAACGTTTAGTGCGTATGGGTGGGATGTCCACCATGTACCGATGGCGAATCGCCGTACGTCTTGTAGTCCGATGATGAAACGGGCTTGGTGGAATTAGATCATGCAATTCCATTGCACATTCCCCGAAATGTAACCGATAAAAGACCGACAAGCTGGCAACTCGGCGACGATGTTCAAGGCTCTGGAGCTTTGACTCAACCAGTGCTTCATTGCCAATGAGCCTCTTGGCCCCTTTTTCAATCGACTCTAGTGCATCAAGCTGGTATTTGGCAGGTCCGTCCCAGAGATGAGAACAGTACTCCATGCAAGATCGAACTTGGGCTTGATACAACTTAAGCAGCTGTTCTGGCGTGAAGTACCGTCTCACCTTCGCAAGGATCCCCAACTTTTTGGCAGCCAGTTGAGCCTTTGCTTCAATGTATGGGCCAAAATTGAGTGTCGATGTCCACGTTACACCAAGAAGCTCAAGATGGTCCGTTATCGGCACGGTTACACCTCGGAAAGATGGAGCCGTACTTTTATTTTTTTCTTTATACTAGAGAACTATTACATATCATATCATGATCATTTTAGTCGAACAATGTCCACTGCTAGTCATAATTATGATATGCATTACCCGTATTTGGGTACACTCAGTGTTGCCAGACACATGATAGAAGTGAACAGTGCTTATTGATTTTCTTTTTTATCTCGGCTGTTACAGACGCGAAGCGACACGCTCAACGCTATGAGCACGACATTTTTATTTCAACTGATATTTTTGTGTAGAAGTGGATGTTCGTAGCAAGCTTTTCAACAGTTATGTTGATATCTCTTTGTAGTATTTGAAAATCCCTCATAATATGATATAGATAACGTGTTTCAAACAATATTAATTCGGTTAATCTAATTTTCAGGCCCGCATTGCATCAAAATTCTAATTTATATTCCATCCAAACGTACAATCAGTACGTAACTTAAACCCAATCTGATATCAATGCTGAAGCGTATTTGTGTACTATACATATAACTTCACGCGCATCGCTAAGCCTCGTGCACAGTCACCGCAGACTTTCAGCGCGAAAGTGGAGACACCGACCTTGTGTTCAATTGGCGAAGCACTGTAATGTGTACTCAGACTCAGTAGCTCGGAGCAAGCGGATCGTTTTCATGTGCACTTATTTGCTTAGGAGCGGTAAATATTATTCTACCAGATTTTGCCAAAGGCTCGACCCGTCCAGATTAAAAGTATTTTATATCTTATTCACCTCATAGTCTACTGACAGCTTAATATCACTTAAATCCGTTAAGGCGATTAGGCTTGATTGATACTAACATCCAACCCGCATTGGAGCCGCGTTGTGTATTACGGCCCATTCCCTCTCACAAAGAGGAGGCCTGTTTCCCAGCTGTGGGAACATTAAAATGACTGATAATGATGATGATACTAACATTTAAACATCTAAACACATAAGACTACCGCATTTGTAACATTAGTATCTAAGTATTATGTTCTTATGGAGAATTGCATTCTATAGTAAATAGTGAAATAGCAGTTAATAAAGGTATTATTGAAGAAAACATGCTGCGGTGACAGGGCCAATGTTTATGTAGCACCCACTTCTTGATAGGACTGCGTTCAAAGGAACACATTACTGAAGTAAATAGGTCTCAGCGTTGCTAAGCTCAAGGGAACTGGGCTGGTCACGAAGTCTCCGGCAGGACGTGCTTAAGCCAAAAGCAATGCAAGCTATGGGTACAGCATTTGCACCCTTTGACAGCATAAAATATGGCAGGATTTATTGAACAGTCATAATTTAAAAGCGATATCTTTGCGCTGTAGCGGTTCACTGCTGATCAGGGGTGCACAAACTGTGGCTCGTGATCGACCACGAGAGATTTTCGAAGAAATTTAAAAAGTTTAAAATCGATTAAAACGGGAGCGATGATCTTTCTCACACCGTTTTGTAAATTTGAAGTTAAGACATGTAAAAACACACTTTAAACCAAGAACATTTTTTTTCGGAGGTCAAGTGAATTTATTTGTATCCTTGGTAGTAGAAGATTGGCAGTCATTCGCTAGGTGCCTTAACGCCTACTATGAGGTCGACCGCCCTCTCCAAAAGTCAGGAGTACTCAAGCTAACTAAACTTCTCTTCACAGACGATGTGGTGCTTTCAAGGTAAATCTCAGTTGAATCAACAATGCTCACAAATTGGAAATTGAAGTGGCACTTGTAGAAACAGACGGAGAAACAATAGTTCATTTGTTATTACATCCGCAGGATGAGGGTACGGAAATTAAAAGCGTACCTATCTATTCAACAACGAAGTATTTACTTTCATTATTCCACCCTCGTAAACAACAGATTGTACATAGTTATTTTATATTCGCTAACGATTACGTAGATATAGGCCACGAATGTGTGAACATTAACAAACAACGTAACCTTATTAACATACTTACTCAAACATAATATGCCCAACAATTGTACCAAACCAAATATAGAAAACAATATCGAATAATTCAATTATGGTTGATATTATCAGAAAAACAGTCAAACTCAGCAATATCCAGTGGTTCGGGTCCCGTTACCGAAGCCACTAATTAAATCGACTCTGTTAATATTGACCTGTTTTAATTTCCATGTAAATCAGTTAGCCATGCCGCTGCCGCCCCGAGTTAGGACAATTAACTCTTGAAAAACTGTTTTGTGGTCACACCGGGCACGAGTTGCTCCCACGTGTGTCAAACAAAGGGATTAGAACCGAGGTTTATGTACCGTGATACACACACAAAATGGCATTTTTTATACGCCATATCATGTTTAATCGCGTGAAAATGCGTGAAGTAAGTTCAGATAAAGTCATGTTATGGTTTTTATCAAAGGGGTAATAGCCCTCACTTTGCCACTTTTATGAGTTTAGAGACACTGTAATAAAATAAACCTTTTTTTCCAATAATTGATAAATGGTTATGTGACAGTATTGAGACGCGGTATCGGCTATCGGCCGAAAATAAACGGGGAAAGCTAAGCTTGTATCGAGCCGAGCACTCAATAGGACACGACACCGGAAAACCAAATTTCGAATTTGTGTTATTTCAGAGAACATCAAACTAAATCATGCGTGCCAACTTACAAATTCAAAGACAATAGGTCGCAAGTACAACCCAACAAAGAAAGTGCTTCGCTAAGCTCCACATCTTACATATTAAGGCCGTACCCTGACCAAAAAATCAGCATGAGATATGAGCATTCCTATTGGCCTAGTGGCACTGTTGGCGCATGAATTACGGTAGTGAATACGCCCAGATTTTAGAATAAAATCTTTATAAAATCGAATATTGGACTTTTGAAAAAAATAAAACTTACAAAATGTTCGTTATCAAATTGTCCATCCATTAGTGTTAGTATAAAAAAATATTAATGAAAGCTTTACGAGGAGATGCATGCTATGAATAATTATTTCACATTTTTATGGTTTTGTTGAAAGGAGATAAGTGAAACATATAACTCTTTAAAAAAAAGTGTACTACAATTTTACAATCAACATTATGTAGAAATCTAGTGTATTTTTATTAATTGATATTTCTTTTTAAATAAAGAGTAGATAGCTCTTAAAAACTGCACAAAAACGAATAGCGCGGCGTTTTGCTCGGGGAGGCGCCTTAAGTGTGCAAAAAAAAGAATACTAGTGCAAAGCGGTTAGAGGGCTGCCCACTGGATGAGCGTAGCAAACATCACACTGTGCTTTGTACTCACTGACCCAAATTACTCCATTTTAAATGCAAATCATTCACACAGCGACCACTTCACAGGGAACGTTTAATTTCAACGTATTTATTTGTTTTGTTTATCGAAGTATTCTGTTTGCGGTAATTAACGCATTGAATCGAAAGTAATGTAGTGTGTACCCATACCATGACGTGTCAAAACTATCATGGTTCGACTGTGAAAAAGGGTCAGATGTATACAAGTCATATACATCTGACCCTTAAGCACACTCAAAATAACCTTGCTCTTCTTCTTCTTAGCGTGTCGATGACAAACACTCTTTTTAGTTAAGTGCCTTGCCTGGCCCAGAATTCAGCCACGGCAACGCCCTCCGCTGAAACAGTTATAAGGTCCTCAAGTGAACAGACAACAGGACATGCGGCACAAGACGAAAGGTGGGCCATTTGCTCTAAGAGCAAAAAAAAGTGCAAAGTAATTCCGCTTTAAGACAAAGTGTGATAAAATTTAGTCGACCGATTCCTTTGTTCTGACTGAGGGAATAATACAGAAATGCTGGTTATTATGGATAGCACAATTCGTAATAATCAAAATTGCATAATCGACAGACTTTAATAGAAACTAGTGTCCTGCTGTCGTATTTCTACTGTAGGTACAATGAGGGAAAAAAGTAACTCGCTACTACCTCGTATCTAAAAGTTAGTACTTGTTCTTTCGAAGTTCAATAATTTATTACTGTCAGATGCTTTTCGCGTAATATAATATTTTCATGAAGGCTTTCTAACTTTGACAACCCCTATAAATAAAATTTTCGTACTAGTTCTGGTATTATCAGACCACACTCGACTGCGCCGCATCCTGAACATTTTCCTTTGTTCCTCACGATGTGACGAACACAAGGAAATAAGGGCAAATGCGACATTTTGTAGTAAACTTAGGCGTATATGCATGACAGATGCTCATATTGCTGTTTCGTTTACAAGTTATGGTACATAAATGTATGTAGCATTAGCAAGTCGGTAAACAGTGAAAATACTAGTACCTAAGGCAATAACACACTCGGGTACAACGTCAACACTATTTACTGCTTGATTTCGAATGTCATATGCCCAATGGCGAATGCCCCGAAGTCATCAGATCGATCGTCCGAATTGCCGAAATTTCATAGCATCGATTTACCACAATTTTGAATAGCTATTAGATCCAGCGTCCGTTTCGTCGTAAAGCCATTGCAACGATTTGCCCTATCCATCGAATGTATTTTGGCTCGACGTGTCAGTAAGTCGAAAGTTATTCAACATAAAATATTCAAGAAGAGTAAAAGAAGGAAGGAACAATGCCTGGTTTTCAAAAAATTCCTATAACATATCATATATATGTTGATTAAACCCTGCTGGTTTGTTTTATATGCCTTCTTTTACTCTTCTTGAATATTTTGTATTGAATAGCTTTCGACTTACTGGCACGTCGAGCCAATAGACATTCGATGGATAGGACTATCAATTCGGCGAAACGGACGCTCGATCTAATGGCTATTCGAAATTGTGGTACATCGATGCTATGAGATTTCGGCAATTCGGACGTTCGGGGAATTAGCCATCGGGCATATGACATTCGAAATCAAGTAGTAAACTCATTGTTGCCTATTTGTTTCCCATTATGTTATATAATGCAATTATTTACATGTTACCCAGTTAGGTAACTGAGTTTTAAAGGTCAGCTGATAGGCAGGCGCTTCATGCACAATAATGGTACTGCATACTGATCTGCATACTATTAGACTGGAAGCCGACCCGTGAAATGGCTAGGCCGATTTCATTACATGCATAAGAGCTTACGCAAAGCGTCACGGAACTCCTACTGCATTTTACGTTCGGTAGCCTTTGTCACAGATAATATAATACTAGCATACCTTTGTAAAGACGAAACAAAGTTAAAAGCATGGACAATATCATCCTGTATGTCAATATCAACAAGCGAGGTAGTAGAATGGCAATAGGGACGTTTCCTGTTTAGAAAAAAACCGGCCAAATGCGAGTCGGACTCGCGCACGAAGGGTACCGTACCATTATCGCAAAAAACCGCAAAAAAATCACGTTTGTTGTATGGGAGCCCCACTTAAATATTAATTTTATTCTGTTTTTAGTATTTGTTGTTATAGCGGCAACAGAAACACATCATCTGCTGTGCATCAAATTTCAGCTGTCTAGCTATCACGGTTCATGAGATACAGCCTGGTTACAGACGGACAGACAGACAGACAGACAGACGGATCGCGGCGTCTTAGTAATAGGGTCCCATTTTTACCCTTTGGGTACGGAACCCTAAAAATGATAATTCTGTTTATTCCGTCAGTGAGATCATCAAATAATATTGGACACGTATTTTTTGCTATACCAAATCAATGAAACTTGACAAAGATAAAGCGCATCAAAGTTTAGGAGTGGGGGATTGTGATGTCACTATAAAGTATACTAACGGCGTGACGTCACACGATATTGTAACGCATTATATCGTCGTCGCTTTAAGTTTACGTGTCAAAAGAAAAATACCTGTCCAATATTTTTTATTAATCTAGCTGACGGACATAAAACAAAAATTTTGTTAACATCTCTATTGCCTCTAAAATTTCACAGTAGCGGTCAAATCCCATTGATGATGATGACATAAACAATAATAACCACAGTCGTTCCTTTTTCAACCAAACGCAACGGCACATTTTACCCGTTGTCATCGTCAAGGGTCCGGACTCGAGACCCGTGATTGCGCCTAAGAGTTTTTCAGATAAGTGCGCCGGGGGTCGGTTCCGGCCCACATCCGTCTCTTTATCTCGGCAACATCTCGTCTGACACACATACTTGTACAGCCTTCTTTGTTTTGATTCGTGATTTGATAATAGAATAAGACTTTACATACGTATTTTTTTATTTCGTTTATTAAATTCAGTAGCCATATTCATCGCATGTCTACATTGTCATTTATTTGTATTCTGATTATTTAAAGTAAAATACTTACCTGTACCACAGGTATTGTAATACTACAGCTATGCTAGTACTATATTATCTGTGCTACAGCCAAAAAAAAAATACCTAAAATGCTAGTTTATTATAAGATTATAAGGCAAAAAAATAGCGTTTAAAGTTTTACAAAAGGTTTAATTAAGTTTATCCCAGGATCAAGTTTAGTGCAAAAGTAATTTAAACATGAAGGTTGGGCGAAATTTTAATAAAATAAAAAGTGCATCATATTTTTTTTTTGCCTTTAATCCTAACATTATTTCGTACCATCTACCAGGACGATGTTTCGTACCAACAAGGTGCAAACCACCGTGAGTTTATAAATAGTTAGAAGCAACCTCTTTTGTATGCCGGTGGCATTCTGCAGATACTGGCTGTTTTTGGTAAAAAGATTGTAAGATGCCTGCCTACAGTTTTATTTTTAATTATTTTTCCTTTGTTTCTTAATGGCATTTCAATTGTGTTCCAGTGAAAAGTGTCGAGTACCTTTGATATTTTTATGGCATTAAAACATTTTCGTAATGTTTTTTCATAATTCGGATAAAAATACTGCAATGTTTGTATTTTTCACCTGTAAGCAAATTTCTCGCTGCAAATAACCCCGTTATTTATCCTGTCATTTTCACGTTTGTTCCGTTGCAGCCTGCAATTTTGTGAAGAGTTCCATAAATAATCTACATATCAAGAATATCACACGCTCACCTTACTTTACCGCATTTGGCACGAAATGTTAATATGAATGAACAAAAACCGCTGCGGAAAAAAGTTGTCTGCCTCCAACTTCCTTTGAAATGTTGCCAACAATTTTCGAATCGGGACTGAAGAAAAAAAAATACAAGAGCTTGTGTTTACATAGCTGTGTTAAGCGTAAGTATATTGAACTTTCTCATACGTTTCAAGGATTTTGAAACTACGATTAACAAGTGTAAGTTGATTAAGTATTTGTACTTCGTAGGTTCAAACTTCATAAGATTAAACCTTATTAGACTCAAAGTAGCGTACTTTACTTGCCTCAAAATGTCCTAGAAAGTTTCTATCGTCATACTTTATAATTAAATTTTCTTAAAGTTGAGTAGGTAAATTAACACACAAGCTTAATAGAATTTAATCAAAAGATTTCAAGACTGAAACACAATTAAATAAAATGTTAGCAAATTACTTTTTACCTAATTGATGTACTTTGTGAAATAAATTAAAAATATGTTTTTTGTAGAATACTTTGTTGTTAGATAACAAAGCAATGGACGCCCCCCGGCTAAATGGACATTGGACCGACTACCAAATGGTGGCTGGAACGGACTGGATGTGTAAGGCAGATGAGTAAGTACTGAAGCACAGCTTGGGACAGGCTTGTCTAGCAGACCAGCAGTGGACTGCAATAGGCAGAGTTGATTGATTACTATAATGAAAATTCAAGATAATAATAAATAAAGCCTTATTTATTGACGCTGACAGATTTCACTTATCTATTCTTGGACTTGAGAGCAGTTTGTGGCCCACACTGGTGACGGCCCCGATTTACGAGTTTCGCAGATATCTGACACCAACCAACTTGGCCCGAGTATGGATTACAGCCCACTGCCTCTAACAGAGAACGGGCTTGTGTCCCCACAGTAGGACGATTATACTTATACTAATCTTGAATCCAGTAACCTAATTACATAAGTCTTGTTACATAATGCACCTACAAGGAGGTAGGTACAGAAAGCGTTCCAATTGCAAGCTAAAGCAGCTCGTAACGACCTTAGTACAAATTGTAATAGGTTGTTAGGAGCTGTTGACATGTCATTACGGGGTATTATTGCGATTTGCGACGGTATCTCGTGAAGCTTCGGGAGGGCTTAGCGTAATACTGTTGCAGGGCTGAACATTTAACAATTGCATTTGTGTTGCAAGGTCAAAAACCCGTACCTAATTGGGCTATAGTGATCATTAACACCAAGGCAATGTAACAATGATGACGATAAGCTTTTTCCCACCAGTGGTTCATTGGCGGGAAAAAGCTTATCGTCATCATTGTTGCACAGGATAAATAGGCCAAAAAATCAAGACGGCTTGCAACCTCTTTGTTTTTTGAGATATTCTGCAGATAGGCACTGGCAATGTCAGATAAAAAAAAGTATTTTTTTTCTTTGTGAGTAAATGGCATTCAATTTTTTTTTCCAAAAAGATTCAAATACGTTTTGTTTATTTTATAGCATATAAACTTTTTTCATGAGTTTTCTTCTAGACATTAATTACCTCTTCTACAACACTATAAACTTTTTATTTCCTTAAGTATAGATTATCCATACTAATTTAGGTCCATACTTATCTATTCATCAGTAAATACAAATAAATCTAAAACCTAAAACTGATCTTCAAGTACAAAAGCTTATCGAACAAAAATCCTAGTTTTAGCTTCGTCAATGCCAACAGAAATTCGTTTTGAGTTCGTTCCTTGCAAAATTAATATCCGTACGGTCCAGCAAAAATAAAAATGGCCGCTCGTTGCTGGCTCACAATGTAGTCCTTCCCGGTAAACTAGGTTTCCGGAAAAGGAACTTACATATCTAGTCTTTACTAACGAAGATGGAACGATTTCCGAGAAAATCCTTGTGTTGGTGGGTAGATTTTATCGTGAAAGTTTTATACCTGCAATTCTAAGCTAATTTAAAGCTAACATTATTTCAGTATCAGTAGTAGGCGCTTTATTTTGTGTAAATTATTTCATCACCACTGCTCTCAAAATTGTGAAGCAAAACATCGTGAGGAAACCGGCATGTCCTAGAACCAAATCAAATTATAAGGTTTGAAAAAAAATTACTATTGATTCATGTAGGTACATTATTTGTGAGACTTGGTTTCTTCGTGTAACTGATAGATTTGCATTAAAAAAATAAATAACAACACGATATTTTTGCGCTACTTTTGGATACTCCTCCAAAACGACTTGGATGTTTAAAAATATTTTTAACAAAAGAATTGTTGGCTATAATTTCTTCTTAAAAACTGTCCAAAAGGAGATTCAATATTTATATTCTGGCTCCGAGCGGGCGCACGGCCAATATACGTAAAGTTACACTAGTCGAAAATTCTTCCATACAAACGTAGTCTAGGGATTATTCCACTGTTTGACGATGTACGTTCAAAACAAAAAGTGATATCAATTACATCATCATATAGTTGATATCACTTTTTGTTTTGAACGTACATCGTCAAACAGTGGAATAATCGAAATAATATGGAATAGTCGAAAATTCTTCCATACAAACGTAGTCTAGGGATTATTCCACTGTTTGACGATGTACGTTCAAAACAAAAAGTGATATCAATTTGTCTCATCATTATCTAGCCCTGTATGGAAGCAAAAAAGTAAAAAAAGTAAATATTTGAAAGTTATGAGCGTCGAAACTTCCACATTTCGACACTAATTTTAACGCATTTTTTGGCGCAAATAAATACCATAAGAAGACGGAAAATTGCAAAACGGTCTCCATACAGGGATAGATTAGTAGTTCAACAATAGTTTTAATTTGAACAGATAGATTTAGTAGTTTTTTCATGATATCTAGACTGCCAAGGTCTGTTTATAAAATTTCGCGCGCTCGGTTTCGTCCTAAATCATTATCCATTTCATTATTCATCAAGTCACACCTATGCTATTTTACTAAGTGAAGCATGTAGGTACGTTTACATGGACGCAATGCCGGTGTAATTCAACCGATTTACACTTGAACGATAACGCCTATCGACTCAATTTAAGTTGCGTCACGCCACCAGAAAAGTCCCTTACTCTTGCGGGCAGAATGATCCCGGTTTTATTCCACCACTATACGCAAACAAAGGCTTCACACGATACATGAGCAACAGAATAGACAAGTTTACGACCTGGATCACGTCGGGCCATAAAGTAGACCGCAATATTAATAGAAGTGAGACAAATAAAACCTCTTTGAATGTTCCTAGATGTCTTATTTAGGCGGGATTATGAATAAGTGTCTCATATTTAATCTGCGATGTTACAGAGATTTTCTGTAATATTTTTCTGTAAGAGTTTTTGTCTGAGATATTGAACCTTAAGGTTACAAGAGTCGATTTTTTTTCCATACAAACGTAGTCTAGGGATTATTCCACTGTTTGACGATGTACGTTCAAAATAAAAAGTGATATCAATTTGTCTCATCAATATCTAGCCCTGTATTGAAGCGAAAAAGTAAAAAAAGAAAATATTTGAAAGTTATGAGCGTCGAAAGTTCCACATTTCGATACTAATTTTAACGCATTTTTGGGCGCAAATAAATACCATGAGATGACGTAAAATTGCAAAACGGCCTCCATACAGGGATAGATTAGTAGTTCAACAATGCAAATAATTTTCTTTTGAACAGTTGGATTTATGATATATGGATATCTAGACTGCCAAAGGTCTGTTTATAAAATTTCGCGCGCTCGGTTTCGTCCTAAATCATTATCCATTTCGCTACAAATTTGCAAAAGTGTGTATTCGTACGCGAACTAGCTTCCTACTGCTCATCACAGCATCTATCTCTGCCGCACGTGTTGTCGGTTGATAAAAAATGCATTTTAACCCCGCGCACAAAATAGTTCGTGCCGTCGACTAGTGTACCCTTGAGGATTCAAAGACAAGACCTATTTGCTAGACCTAATATTCGCTTCATTATTTCTTTTAATAAAGTCGTGAACCACATCTGTTGCTCTAGTTATATCCAATTAAGATTATATTTCAAGTAGGTATGTATCATATTAGCTACTACACAGTGTAGGTCACATATTTCGATAGGTACCCAGATGCAAACAACACATGGCTTATCATCTTTTTGCCCGGAATCCAAGTTTTAACTGACTATTGAAATACTTTAGTATGGAACAAGAAGACATGCTGCGCCGAAACAAATACATCGGGATAGCAGGAGGATGCAGGATCATCATAAAGATCATGAATCGAATTGATTGCAACAGTAACTTTAGCACGCCTGAAAGTATATTGTAATTATTCGCACGCAAACTTGCTCTCCAAATAAAATCGTTTTGAAAAATAACGATTCAGAAATAATTAAAACGAACGAATTGTAACAAGAATTTATTTTAAAACTTGCTTCTGCCAGCGGCTTCGGGCGCGCGAAATTTGTTTTCTTATCCCAAGGATTATACCGGGATGAAAAATAGCCTTTATGTGCTATTCTTGACTATAATCTATCTCTGTGACAAAATTTCATCAAGATCCGTTCAGCCGTTCTGGCGTGATTGATGAACAAGCATACATAAATCCATCCACCCATCTAAACTTTCGCATTTACAATACGAGTATAAGTAACAAGTAAGCAAGTAGAAATTATTATTAATAGACTGTATTAATAGAATTCAGAAATGAAATCGTTTTTTTTTTCTAAACATTATTTAAAAATAATCATTATAGTGTTACCACTGATAACCTAATGATAACAAGGGAATCCCGAATATTATAAAGAAAAACAAACAATATCTACTCAAGATAAACGTAACGTAACGTTCTAACCTTTGACCCGCGTTCTCAAAAAAAAAACAGGGACTTTCCTTTTACGTGCTTAAATAACAAACTTTACATAGACAAGGACGGCCTTTTTTTAAGCAAAAACTACTTAAGATTATTGCACAAACTGTGAACCGTTCTCAGAAAAATAAATAAATAAGAGACTTTCCTTTTTACGCGGGCAAATAACAAACTTTACATCATCATCAATCAATATCATCATCAATCATCATCATCAATCAATACATATAATAAATCTGTAGAAAAATATTTTTGGTACATCGAAAAAAATTCCAAAAAAAATAGCCAGGGTGTTAAAGGGTCCTTTAACACCCTGGCTAACAGAACCCATTTCTAGCATTTTTGGAATTTTTGTCTGTTTGTCTGTTTATTTGTGCACGCATCACGTGAAATGTACGAAGCCAATGTAGATAACTTTTATACATAAAAATTGTGCGTATCTTGAAGAATTACTTAGTTTTTGTTTCATCGCAATCGGTTCGCTCTACCAAAAGTTAGATGAATTTAAAGTGTTTAAGAAGTAAAATTATCACAACTCACGCAATTCAGTTACTCGGACAGTTGAACTCGCTATTCGATAGATGACGTTGTGCATTTATAGTACATTGTGATACAAGGGTGGGAAGTAGGTTATTGCAAACGAGCTGTCGAGTTTGCAATAACCTACACACCCGTGTATCACACGACGTTTTTCAATACAGTTGTGAGAAACAGTAAAAACAAATCAAAGAATTAGATTTGTTTATTCACAAAAAATAAAATTTTCAATATGGCGCGTTTATCAACTGGACATATTTTTTACAAAGAAAACAGCCTATACAGCCTATTCGATTTTTGACAAACGTTAATGTGAAAATAATTAACTTAAAACTGTTAATTAAACATATTAAACAACTTTAAAAAAAAAAATGAGAATTCAATGATAAAACGTACGGAATCATTAATTTTTCCTCGTATAAAATCGTATCCCATTTTATTCTATGTATGAAAACTCCTTGCTACTAAACTTTTTTAAATTGACTTATGGTGCGTTTTTGCAACTGGACTTATTTTTTTACAACGATATCAGCCTATACAGCTATACAGCCTATTCGATTTTTGACAAATGTTGATGTGAAAATAATTAAATTAAAACTGGTAATTAAATATATTAAACAACCATTAATAAGACTTTTGAGAATTCAATGCTAAAACGTACGGAATCATTCATTTTTCCTCTTAGAAAATCTATCCCATTTTATTCTATGTTTGAAAACTCCTTGCTCCTAAACTTTTTTAAATTGACTTATAAATTTAAAACTAAACTGCAAACATAATGATCGAGCTCGTAAACAAAAGTCACGACCGCGTAACAGAAAGATGCCTATGCGTAAGATTTAACTTTCGAATCATAATTATAGCCTCTGAAAGTACGCCATGTTTAATAACTGTATTGAAAAAGTCATTTTCTGAATCGCGGTGTTAAGATTTTACGCGAAAGAATGACCCTAGAAAAAAAAATTGGTATGTAGTATGTATATTTTTGAGTATGTGGAGTAGGCAGGCAGGCTGGTAAGTATGGTAGGGTTGGCAACTTGGCAGTTGGCAGGCAGATGACGGGAGCGAAGCCGCGGGCACAGCTAGTTTAAAATAAGAAGAAGAAGTATGAACGTTATTTTTTAACGTTCCACATTTGAAACTATCTACTAATAAGGCAGGAATTAAAGCGCATCTTATGAACGTTTAAACCGTTCTGCATTTGAAACCGTCTGCTAATAAAAGCCGAGATTATGAGACAATAGCGAGAACAACGGGCAGATAATGGTACCTACATAGATAATATGTATTATTACTGCTAGCGATTGATAGCATGGGAATTCTGATTGTCAAAGTCGAAGTCAAATCCATTTATTTGCATCAGTAAGATAAAAATATAAATTGTTTATAATTTCTATAAAAACATAAACAATACTTAAGATCAACGCATGATCTTTGACCCGTTTCCAGAAAAAAAAGGAGTTTCCCTTTTACGCGGGCAAATAACAAACATTACTTTTAAAACAAGAACGTTACTTTTATAACGTTCCACATTTGAAACTATACTAATAAGGCCGGGATTTAAGCGCATGCTAATAGAGTCGAGATTATGATATAATAGCGAGAACAATGGGCAGAGAATGATACTTACATATGTACGTGCTCATGCCTCGTTTTATCTTCATAAAGAGCTTTGCACACCGCATGGAGCATTGCTCATTACGTTTTAATAAAGAGTACGGATTTCACAGTAAAAATGCTTTCATGTTTTCAAAACCTTCTTGAAATATAAATGGGTTGTAGCGTCTGTCCTCAAAATCTTTTGACTAAATAGTAAAACAAGAGAATCGTAAAAAAAACATTAATTACATATTAGAATTACTTCGTCTTTGTAGCTCAAAAATATTTAGGTACAAAATAACAATACCTAAATATTTATACAACCTACCTTTCAGACGAAGCGTGATAAGCGACCATAACATCAAAATTATTCTTATTGAATCCCGAAATTACAATACACATTTTCCGCGTCGATGAAGCCTTTTAAATAAAAAATGTTTCTTCATCGTATTTTCATTATTATAACGGATCATTTGGGTCCCTTGGGTAAATCCCGCCGTATGACGGAGACGGACTAATGGAAGTGAAGAATTCCTCAGAAGACGTACCTACCTACGACCTGCCTCCTCCTCTATTGTTGATGTCGGGTATAAAACGATTTATTGTACCGTGACGTCACAGGTACTGTCAGCGTCAGAGATATATTATCTGCTATCTTATCTAATATTTTCTCGGACATTTTGCACGAAAAAGTGGTGGCTTAATTTTATTTTCTTTTTTTATGTCACCCGCGAGAAGCACTCGGATTTAGATTTTATTTTTGTTGTGCCATGTAGGAAAAGTTTAGTCATATTGTGTAAGCGTGTATTCAGATGCTTTTATTGTAGCCCACTAAAAACATGAACTACTTTTTGAAACATTAAATCAGCCAAATTAAACACAGACGTTCCTCGTCACCTCGCCCTCGGTGTATTGACAGCAACTGTCAAACGCTATCTAAACATAACCTCAATCGTCCTAAATCAACCAAAATTGACGCATTTAGAGCCTTCAAAAGTTATAACTGAATTACTTTAACGTACGAGTACGACATACCGAAACTCATATGTCAAGATTATTATGTTAGTGTCGGAAAGTTTGGAGGCCGCGCTCGGTTAACTAAACAATAGATAAGTACACACAAAGCTTCACAAGTGATATACATCGGACGATGAAATTGCCAATCTGTACTTTAGTGCTGGGGCCATGTACTGAAGTGTGAAGCTATCATTGTTCTGTGGCGAAATAGGGATTGCGCTATTTATCCTGTATAGCTTTATCCCTCGCTCGCATTGTAACAATGATAGCTTTACCGCTTCACTATACGGCCCCTGATGGACTTCATAATAAGTGCGTAGATAGTGAGAATCAGTTCGGGAAACAGAGGCATTATAACTTACTTTAACGCCGATATCATTATTAGAAAAGTTTGGGCATGTTCTAGCTGAAAATACAGATATTAACAATCAGAAAATATTATGGTTAGCTCACCAGTGTACCGTATGAACTATAATAACTGAGAGCACGTCTTTCTTTTACTTTGTAAAATAACATTCTCTATAATTTAGCTATAACCGAGTATATGTGTATTTGTCTACCCACGTTTTGCGCTAGAAAACACGAAAACCTGTAAGAAAGAGAATACATTTTCAAGATTGCTATCATCATAAGTTGCGGTATAGAAAATGGAGAAAAGTTTAGCTCTTTCAAAATAACGCTATTCCGCACGACTGTACTGCAAAGTATCATAATCCAGATAATGCTAATAAGGAGGAGCGTATCTACGTTTAATGTGAGAACACAATATAGTGATTGGACGATACGCAGATACGATGTTTAATACGAAATGTTAATTGATGAAAAGGAAGGCAAAGGATAGCGCGAGGAAGAAAAAGGAGTAAATGAGCTTGACGGTTGACAGAGGTAAATAACAAAACTTTTTCCAAAAAAACAACCGACTTCCAAATAAAAACACTACAAAGTGAAAAATAACTTCAATTTCGAAAGTCGGTATTCTTGTTTTGTTTTTGTTTTGAAGTGTTTTTATTTGGAAGTCGAGGTTGTATCTTTTGTAAAAAAGATTTTTATTTTTCCCTTTTTAGTTGCGGTACATAATGGAACAGTTCTATAGGCTAGGACCTATAATGCCCAAAGTGAAGCCAGAATAGATTAACCCAATAACATGAAACTTAAACAAAACTGATGGAATAAGAGTATACCAGGTTGAACTGTTTACACCTGCGTACCCCTTTAGAGCGTACCAGTGTGATGTTATGTTATAAAATGGTGTAAACAATAAACAGACATGCGATTGCAGCTATCCCGAGTGGTTTGCCGTCATTTATCCCACTTATACAATCTATTAAATAAGGAACTACACGTCTATCCTCTGAAACTCCGTGACTGTAAATTGGTTAAAACCTATGACGACAATGAGGCCATGATAACTTCTCTTCCTTAATCTGTCCAATAACAAATAAGTCCTCAGTAACGAAATCGTTAGTGGCGGAAGCTGTTCCTGGCTCCCTCCGATCCCAAGACACTGTCGCATAAGCCTAGGACTTAACCTAACTGAAACCTAAACTTATATCTATATGCAGGCAATCGAATTTAACATAAATTCAATCTACACTCACACTACTATACCCACTCATGCACGCATACATTCACACTTTTACACACACACTCAAAACTTACTCGCACAAATCGCACAAGCGCGCTACTTTTTGTATTTTCTTTTATTGTTTTGTTTATTTATTTTTTGTTATTCTGTTTACAATTGCATACACTGTATACTGTTAAGTGGAAGAGCGGAGTCACCTATCACAAGCATCTTCTTGCTTAAAAGGTGATCTCCATATCACGTATGTTCATGCTGTAGTTAATTGAAATAAACAATTTTTTTTTATTATTTTGGAAGAGTTCTGATATATATCTCCGAAGTTCTTCATCAAATCTTAGTAAAAAAAAAATGGCTCCACATGATAAGCACTAGCTTTCAAATAAAAAAAAGATTCATCAAAATCGGTTCACCCAGTAAATAGTTCTGAGGTAACACAAATAAATACAAAAAAAAACCGACAAGTGCGAGTCAGACTCGCGCACGAAGGGTTCCGTACCATTATCGCATAAAACTGCAAAAAAAACACGTTTGTTGTATGGGAGCCCCACTTAAATATTTATTCTATTCTGTTTTTAGTATTTGTTGTTATAGCGGCAACAGAAATACATCATCTGTGATAATTTCCACTGTCTAGCTATTACGGTTCATGAGATACAGCCTGGTGAAAGACGGACAGACAGACAGACGGACCCGCAGTTCGTCTTAGTAATAGGGTTCCGTTTTTACCCTTTGAGTACCCTAAAAAAACGCCTCCGTTTTGGGAAGTCGGTTATAAAGAAAACGTGTTGCGCCGACCCTTTGCAATATAAAACAAGGCCTAGAATATGACGACTGGACTAGGCAGCGATATTGTCCTATCTGTAGCTTATTGAACAGCAGAGTACCCGAACCTTTCGCTTATTGATTTAGAAATACCTACTGACATCAAAGACTTTCATTATTACCAATTTGCTTAACATTACGAGTAAATTCCAAAACTAAGCCGATATATCTAAGTTTGTTTACTATTCAGTAAGTAATTTTCAAACTCCTGAGTGTCAAAAGCTAGCCCGCAACTACCGACGATATTTATTACTGTACATACGTACTATAAAGTTGGTATTACTGTTATTAAGTGCGATAAGATAGGTAACATCACCAGTAAAACTACATTAGAATTGAACATAAACTATCTGTTTTATAGCTCTCACCGCGCACGGAAAGTAATTTATTTTTACGCTTTCAGTAGATATTTGTTCAGTGAGATTATTTTATCTAACAAGCTTCAGATTAATTTGAATACATTCTGAGCAGCACAGAATCTTCATTATCATCATATCAGCTGAATGACGTTCGCTGGTGGACATCATCCTCACACCTCTCCCAAACATTGCCTAGCGACCGATGATACAAAAAATATAAAAAAAAATAACAAAAAATCAAACCAACTTCTAGAGCAAAAAATAACTTTCTGTTCCGAAATCGGTGTCTTTTGTACCCATTGATTGCCGTTTTTCGACACCGACTTCGGAAAAAAGTAATTTTTCCTGTGTTCAGATTATTTGTTAAAAAGGTTTTTATTTTTCTCTTTTTAGCTTTGGTAGGTATCTCCAATTAACTTGATAATTTTTATAGCCAAAGAACATATCAGGACGATTCCAATAAGCCCAAACGCGACTAGGATACATTGTTTTATATCATAGTTCCAGTGCCTACCGGCTTCATCATCAGATCAGTTCAAAGGTGCCAATTTCATCAGTACCATTTATTTATAAGTATTTGCTTCATCACAGTCGGTTAACTATTCGAGATGTCTTATACCTGTGACATACTTAGCATTTAGGAGTTCCAGTGGCCATCTGAGGTCTTCTTCATCAGTTCCACTTTATCAAATGATACTTTCTGAGTGCAAATGATTGCATTGTAGATGAAAATACCAAAAATGCTATATATATGCCTATAAAATTTGAGGAATTCCTCCGATTTCTCTAGGATCCCATCATCAGATCCAGACATCATGCCTATAGGACCAACTAGGAAATATACTCTTCAAAAGAAAAAAAGAATTTTTGAAATCGGTCCAGGCGTCTTTGAGTAATCGGGGAAAATACATTAAAAAAAAGGATGCCGACAGTTTTCATTTCAAATCATCGTTTGTATCATATCATTTCAATCATTTTCAATAAAAAAAAGCATTTTCGGGCAAAAGACTTTATCGTTGAGTTATCGCCGCGTATACGCTGCGCTGCCGTCGCGAAGTAGTGATTTGTATCAAAACTTAGGCTCAATTTACATTTCTGTGGATTGGAATGGAAGCGAATTTTTCTAACGTTACTCGTATTGTACATAGCATTATGAACTTTATGTCAATTGTGTAACGTTCAAACTAAATCAACATCATCATATATGCCGAAAGACGTCCACTGCTGGACATAGGCCTCACCCAAACGTCATCAATTGACCGGTACCGTGCGTCTCGCATCCAGCTTCAAGATGGGTCATGTTTATTGAGGTAGCCGGGTTCACTCCGGGGATTCTTAGCAACCCTTGCCATGCCGTTAGTGGATGCCGCTACCGTAGCCGAGGTTAGACCGGCTGCCGGGCACTAGGAGCCATTTCTTTAGTGTGCCTTTCATGGTTTAGGGAGTTTTGCCATAATCGCCACGCTTGGCAGGCGGGTCGGCGATCGCAGTACGGTTGTTACAAGTGCACAGACAACGTAGCCGCTCTTTATCTTTAAAAAAAAAGTTAATAAAATCAAAAAACCCGAATGCTCAAGAAGCGAACTAAAATGATGTAAACAAGAATAAAATCTTGATGTGCAATCGGAGGATACATATTCGCGAGCTGGCTGACCAAAACCAGATGTTTCTTCTAGTTTACTTACATCATTTTAGTTCGCTTTTCAAGCAGTCGGGTTTTTTGATTTTATTAGCTTTTTTTATTTACAACTTTTAAGTTGTACCTAATTTTTTTTAATGGATGGCTTTAAACATATAAGTGGTATATATTTTTGTAATCACCTCTAAAAACCCTTAATTTTGATACCCCACTCGATGGGTCTCGAAGAAAAAAATAATTGCAACCCCTACAATATCCCATGTTTCTTTTTTTATCGGCACTTATTTAAGAACACTTGGGCGGCCAAGACCTATCTAACGATGTCTTAATTATAAAAATCCGTCAAGTGGTTTCAAAGATACGAGGTAATAAAGAATATTACATACATACAAGATAAGCGCGAAAAACATAACCCTTTCCTTGCAGCCGGGTAAAAAGTCCCTTACGACACCCACGGGTAGTTACAGTATGAATTCGAGCCAAAAATGAGATTGCTCGTCTTCAGGGGAATCCTCGCGCATTCTCGAGTATGCCCGTAGTTACTGTCTGTATTTAGTTTGTAAATTGAGCCTTACACCGTGATCATAGTGAACATTGTAACTTACCATAACATCCTTGCGTGATCCATATTCAGTCAAAACAAGCTGCCAAACAAACTTTATCAATTTCCAATATATTTTAATCATGAGTACTCGTACTCGTATAATAGGGAAATTGAATTTATGGTTCTTGTTGCTTCAGTTTAGTTCAGTCACGGAATCATGTCGAACTAAACAAACGTAGGATACACAAAATACGAGTACAGTACAAATAGATCTATCTTCACTTTCAATTATTAGGATGCAATCAGTAAATAATGACATATACAATGGATGTACCTGTATAGTCGACCGCACGGCGCGCGTCGGTGATTCTAGTGTTTTCAATGGAATAAGAAGAGCTCAGGATTTACTGGCTTTGTTACCACGGCCGACTGTACCTTATTTCGTTCGAAAAGTATCCACTATTTTTTTATCCACCAATAAATAAAAGCGAACATATTTACAGATGAAAGAAAAATATGTGCCTACAACAAACTTATGTGAAAACAGCAGCTATACGCCCTATTAAATATACACACACACCTCATACCAGCGTATACAGAAGGTGAATGACGCATAACCGAAATATCTCGTGGCACAAATTGTATGAAACTCTGACCCAAGAATCTTCAATAAGTACCTTACTTAAAATACTTGCCGTGTTCCCTTCATAAAAATGCAAATGGAAATTCGAACGTTATAATACCTACCGGACCTGGATTATTACACTGAGCGACCTTTGAAGCAACTATGTCGCTTATAATAACGTTTTATTTACATATAGAGCGACTGACGATACACAGACACAAAGTGTACGTATGAGGAAAATCAAGAAATCGGAAATAAAATATGAAAGCGCTTGAGGCCCAAATAAAAATACCAATCCTTGTAAGTCGAAATAATGTCAATGTCACCAGAAACACCTTTAGTTTGTAAAAAAAACGCTATATATATATTAAGCCTCGATAAATTGTGAACAGATTTTTTTACAATAATACGTCGACAGTTTATGATAAACCTGTGCTGTGCCTGTGCAATTATGCTGTGCCAAAAATTATTAACGGTTCTGACGATCAATCAGTGAGTCATTCTAGAATCTATCCGATATCCGTAATAGATAGATACTATCCACTTAGCAACATTTTATATTCTTTCTAAACTATTCACGAATTTATTTACAATAATTGCAACAGTCCGGTGACATCTTCAAATATGTAGTCGTCTTATTCAAGTAAATATTAAAAAAGACAGGTGAAACTTCTTAAACGACACGGTGCTGATTATACATCGGGATTAAAAATGAAAAGAAAAAGGAAGCGAGCCCTAATCGCGCAACTCGACCTTGGCCGAGTTTCCGAGAACATCTGAAGTGGTAACTGACTTCACGTGCACATCGGGGAATAGAGCAAAATGGCGTTGGAAATGCTAAAAAGTTTAGGAAGACGAATGGAATAGGATAGAATAGAATGGAATGGAATAGAACGAAATATAACGGAATAGAACGGAATAGAACGGTATAGAACGGAATATAACGGAATACAACGGAATAGAACGGAATACAACGGAATAGAACGGCATATAACGGAATAGAACGGTATGGAACGGAATATAACTGAATAGAACGGCATATAACGGTATAGAACGGAAAATAACAGAATAGAACGGTTTAGAACGGCATAGAACGGAATAGAACGGAATAGAACGGAATAGAACGGAATAGAACGGAATAGAACGGAATAGAACGGCATATAACGGAATAGAACGGAATAGAGCGAAATAGAACGGGAAAGAACGGAATAGAACGGAATAGAATTGAATGTTAAAAAATATTAAATTCCATTGAATGGAATATAGAAGTAGATATACTTGTTTTCGAGCCGATAGTAAATTAAATGACTTAGCTCAGTAGTTCCTCAAAAGTTCAGGGGCCTTTCTGCGATGTGTTAGTTATCACAGCCATCCTGTCCTCTGTGCCTGTGTACAACTGCCCTGCCACTGACAACGCCGTGGAAGTGGCTAAGTTTTGGCACAAACTAATATGAACGAGTGTCGTGCCAGCGACACGATGAACAAGAAGATTGTCATATCATAAGTACGGCCTTAGGTGTATGAATGAGCATTGATCACTTGGTAACAGATGTATGGTATATAGATAGGAAACTGGAAGCAGAATGTACCATTTTTAACCGCCGACGGAAAAAGAGAGGTGTTATAAGTTTTACGTGTGTTGCTGTGTATCTGTGTGTCTGTCTATGGCATCATACCGCCTAAACGGATGAACCTATATTGATTTAGTTTTTTTTATTTTGTTTGAAAAGTGACTTTGTCGAGAGTGTTCTTAGCTATGTTTGAATAAAATCGGTTTAGCTGTTCAAAAGTTATACGCATTTTACTCTTTGAATCTGGATTTTTTCGCAAGATATCGTGTCATTATTACGTGTTTCGATAGATTGGCGATTGAAGCGTGTCTGCTACTAGGTGTATTATGTGTAGTTTAAAAAGCATGAAATAAAAATAAAAATCGAGGTTTTTTAATTTGTAATTTTATCTTGTTAATAAAAATAATATATCTCTGTTCAATTCGGCCGTAGTCGAAACACAGGAAAGTTAACAATATTTTAAAAATAACATGATAAAAGATTGTACAAAAAACATGAAAGGTCTAAAAAATCCTTTATGATTTTATCAAACAGTTTTGAAAGGATTTCTAAGTTAAAATTCGGCAATGTTTGCTCAAGCGTAGCGTAGGTAAGTTATCCTTTGCTGTTATTGTGAACTTAAGTGTACAACTGAATGAATACGCATAATACTTTTCTCTGTCCCCTTGACTTGTGTTGACTTTTTTCTTCTTTGTTACGAATTGTTGTTTCTGCCTTAAGATATCGTAGGTGGCCTGCCTTTGTTCGCTACACATAATAATATGTGAATGTGTTACAAAAACAAGATCGTATAATCATGATGAATCGACAAGTAGCTAAATAACCTCTGTAGTCTGGCATGTTTTTTAGGATTCCGTAGCCAAATTGCAAAAGAAACCATTTTCATTAACCGACTTTTCAAAAAGGAGGACGCTCTATATACGAAATAGGCTTTTTTTTCCTACTGTTTCTTCGTCAATTGTGGACCGAAATTTAAAATTCTTTTCATTACTCATACTCTGAAAGTAGGTCTGAAGTTGCTTGAGGAGCGGGTTGAAAGTAATACTTTTCAGCCCTAGGGAGAATCGCTTTCAACTGACAGCTGACAAATTATTTAAAAAAAAACTAGTTCCTTTTCACATATCTATTGAACCATGTTCCAACTTTCTATACAACCACGAAGTAAAATTGAAATAACTTAAAGTTAAATATTGATTAAAGAATATATATTTTTTAAATAACTTTATTATAATTTAGTTTCAACAATTTCTTTAAAATAACTTAGATTTGGGCTAAATATTTACCATTTTTTCAATGATGAAAATAAAAAATAATGGCTGAATAGCAGGCCGGCCACAGAAAAAAAAACAAACAAAATAGGCGGGAAAGCGGCAATCATTTTTCTTTAGCTAATTCATGTTTTTATTTTTATTTCCTTGTATTTGTAATGAAAAGCACAGTGTTTACCTCGGGTTAAAGACTTATTTAGTCCCTCGAACTATTGGCGCCCTCACTTCGTTCCGGGCGCCAAACCCCGTCTCGGGACTAAATAAGTTACTTTCACCCCTAGGATAACAATGTACTATTGTTTGCTAGGTATACTCTCGAGGTGGTCCTATTGTCACCAATTTAGGATCTGACGAGGAGATCCTATGGAAATCGAGGGAGCTCCTCATTATATATTCATATATACTGCGTAAGATTTTTATGTGGAATACTTTTTAACCGACTGCGGGAGGGTAATGTTTTTTGAGCGTATGTATGTGTGTCCATTTCTATAGCACCCTCTACAGCCCAAAAGGCTTGATGGAATATGACATATGAGGTGTCGTTGAATTCGTCTCAATTATAGGAGTGACATAAGCTTTACATTTTTTTTTTTGCTAATTTTTTAATATACCGAGGGGGGTATTTTTAAAAATTAGAAATTAAATCTCCCCAAAAAAAGGGTGAATTTGTTTTGTATTTTCGTAAATTAAAGCTAATAAATAGACCATTCCATTACGTTACTATTTTGGCACAAATTCATGATAAGCATAACTTTGATAGCAAAATAAATAATCCTTTACCACATAACTTATTTTGAAAACTCGTTCATTAATAAAACTAAAAACTCTGAAATAATAGTACATTATGGTACCAGTGTGCAATGTTGGTGATTACCGCTGAGGCGCCATTGAGACCCGAGCCGTAGTTGAGGGTCTTAAGAGAGCCGAGGACGGTAATCATCAATACACACGTGTATCATACGACGTTTTTCAACACACTTGTGAAGAAAATAATACAAAAAAATCATTTTCAACAGTAAAAACTAGTTGTGATTTTTTTTTCACAATGGCGGGCAAAATTAATCAGTTTGCCTATGCGCGCGCATTTAAGACTGCGCAGAGCGAACGAGGCGCGCGGCAATTAGGTATTTGCTACAGCGCGCTAGTCGTGTGCGTCGTCACACACACAATCACAAGTTCGCTCGAGTCCCGCTTGCAGTTGCACGACAAAAGTTGGTAACTTAGGATTTTTAAAATTTGAGGCGTTGTGTTGAGTGACTTGAAAAGGCGAATATTGATTATTTAGATGTTTATGTAGGTAAATAAAGCCCATAATTAAATCTAATAATCTATATTATATAGAAAATAATGTTTGTTTGTACTATAGTAATACATTATCCGTTCCGTTACTATTCATCCGATTGCGATGAAATTTTGGCGTTGTGGATTGTACGCCCGGGAATTTTACTGGGTAAGTAGGTAGGCTAGGATAGTTGATAAGTAAGTTAGATGGGTAGGTGTATTGTGTAGTAAAACCAGTCTGTAATAAAAAAATATTTATTTACCTAATATGCGATACCTTGCGTGTTTTTCCATTTTACAAAATCTTTCACAAAACCCAGGGAAACGTGGTATATTTATTATACAGAGTGTAACAGAAACGTCATATTTTAAAAATTGCTTCTAACTCTGTAAATGAACAACCATCTCCAGGGAAGTCAAAGGCATTTCCTAAAAACTAATGGAAATGGAAAAGAGACAAGAAGGGTAATATCAATCTCATTTAAAACATGATTGTCTTTTCAATCACTGGTGCATTATGGAAGAACGTGTTACGTGTTCATGCGATGTATTGCAGTTGTTTATAGAGGTATGCGAAATCCATTATTCTATTGCCATTTATTATGATCTCGGCTTTGTATTTAGTTTCTTCTTCTACCAAAATGTTTGAATATGAATCCGTATGTTTTGAAGAATCCTGAAATAAAATAAGATAATTGTAAGTAGTCCCTAAGCCACGGGCAGAAACTAGTACTAAGGCACATTTAAAAATGTATCTAAGAACAATTAACTTACATCGAGATTGCTGAATGGAATATCATCACTAACTAAAGGTTTTTCACCAACGTATGGGCAAGGATCTTTATTGGTCAGCATTTCCTAAAAACGTAATAAAATATAGTTATTGTAAGTTATTTAAGAAAATTGAGAGCAGCGGTGGCTCAGTGGTATCGGCCGCGACTTACAGGTTGTAGGTCGTGGGTTCGAGCCCAGACAGGCGCTTTACTTTGTGTAAATTATTTCATCACCACTGCTCTCAAAACGGTGAAGGAAAACATCGTGAGGAAACCGACATGTCCTAGAACCAAAAATTCGAAGACATGTGACATCCACTCATCCGCACTGGGCCCGCGTGGTGGATTACGGCCCATTCCCTCTCACAGGCTCACACATTAATAGGCTGATGATGATTTAATAAAATTATTAAATTGACGTAGTTATAAGATGTATTATGAACCTAACTCTTATAATGTTGTGAACAGACTAAAAGAAATATAGTATACATAATACATAAATATTTTCCCATGTAAAAGACTTGCCAGCAAACACTAGCAACAAAATAAGTATAATGAATTTAAAATTTCGTGGTGACCCCTTGGCCTCACTTCTCGTGCTTGAGGTCCTGGGTTCAAATCCAGGCAATGCGTCTTTTCAAACTAATTTTTACTTTCCATGTTTATCTTGGACATCGCTGACAACGGCGAAAAAAAAATGTGTATTCTAAATTGAATGTCAGAATAGCAATCGGCACATTTGGCACCCCCAAATAACCATTACACGATACCCATATCGAATGTTTGAGAAAAAGTTGCATCCGCCATCTTGGATTTTAAAAATAATGTCAGATTTGTAATCGGCATCCCCAAAAACCCATTACACGATACCCATATCGAATGTTTGCGAAAAAGTTGCATCCGCCATCTTGGATTTTAAAAATAATGTCAGATTTGCAATCGGCATCCCCAAAAACCCATTACACGATACCCATATCGAATGTTTGAGAAAAAGATGCATCCGCCATCTTGGATTTTAAAAATAATGTCAGATTTGTAATCGGCATCCCCAAAAATCCATTACACGATACCCATATCGAATGTTTGCGAAAAAGTTGCATCCGCCATCTTGGATTTTAAAAAGAATGTCAGATTTGCAATCGGCATCCCCAAAAACCCATTACACGACACCCATATCGAATGTTTACGAAAAAGTTGCATCCGCCATCTTGGATTTTAAAAATAATGTCAGATTTGCAATCGGCATCCCCAAAAACCCATTACACGATACCCATATCGAATGTTTGCGAAAAAGTTGCATCCGCCATCTTGGATTTTTAAAATAATGTCAGATTTGCAATCGGCATCCCCAAAAACCCATTACACGATACCCATATCGAATTTTTGCGAAAAAGTTGCATCCGCCATCTTGGATTTTAAAAATAATGTCAGATTTGCAATCGGCATCCCCAAAAACCCATTACACAATACCCATATCGAATGTTTGGGAAAAAGATGCATCCGCCATCTTGGATTTTAAAAATAATGTCAGATTTGTAATCGGCATCCCCAGAAACCCATTACACGATACCCATATCGAATGTTTGAGAAAAAGTTGCATCCGCCATCTTGGATTTTAAAAATAATGTCAGATTTGTAATCGGCATCCCCAAAAACCCATTACACGATACCCATATCGAATGTTTGAGAAAAAGTTGCATCCGCCATCTTGGATTTTAAAAAGAATGTCAGATTTGCAATCGGCATCCCCATAAACCCATTACACGATACCCATAACGAATGTTTGCGAAAAAGTTGCATCCGCCATCTTGGATTTTAAAAAGAATGTCAGATTTTTGTAATCGGCATCCCCAAAAACCCATTACACGATACCCATATCGAATGTTTGAGAAAAAGTTGCATCCGCCATCTTAGATTTTAAAAAGAATGTCAGATTTGCAATCGGCATCCCCAAAAACCCATTACACGATACTCATATCGAATGTTTGAGAACCAATTGAAAAAAGAACGATTACATGCGCCATTATGTTAGATTTTTTTTTTACAAAAAAATACAACCGACTTTCAAATAAAAATATTACAAAGTGAAAATAAATTCAATTTCGGAAGTCGGTGTTCCTGTTTTTGATTCTTCGTTTTTTGTCACTGACTGGCGAAATTAAATTTATTTTACATAATATTGTAGGGTAAAAATTTAGTATCAAGATGCATTCGGAGGGGGGAGAGGAGGGGAGGGGGGGAGGGGGGTGGGTTACCCCTCCCCCCTGGCACCACTCCCATTACAAGGTAATGCACCGTTCCTGAGAAAAACACGTTATTGTAACCTAACCTCAAAACACTTAAAAGTTGCTTCTGCATCGTCTCCGGCGCTGCGGGAAGTGCAACTCCTTCGCCCTTACGTAACAAAGGATAGGCACCCATGCTCACCTCCGCAGCTTCGGCTTGCTGGTCGCCTCCGGCGACCAGCTTCACCCGCTACGGCTCGCACGGGTGCCTATGCTTTGTTACAGCGGGCGGGAGTTGCTCTCCCTTCGCGCCTCCGGTTTTTATAAACACTCTAGGGGTAGCAGCCAAAAGACTACGTGAAGTCGGGGTGCCCCAGTTCGGTTTTGGAACAGATTCGACCTATTTTAACTATGAAGTGTCCAGTATACAAGCGTTGGTTAATCGTGAAGGCAAACAATCAAAGCCCAGAAGATAAGCCAAAGTCGTCGAATAAAACCACAAAAACACCAAAAAACACAAAACGCACATTCACGCGACTCGGGGAGAAACGGAATGAACGAGAACAAATGACACTGAACCACGCATGACGCAAAAACCATAGTTTTATTTTTTAACGTGCTGTTTTAACAATTTTGCTCGAAATATTGCGCCACAGACAATATACCGGTACTGTTTTGGTTGTCAATCGCCCGTTTTGACGTTCGTTTTCACTGTTTATCTGATTGAGGTTAGAAACATTTTTTGTTATTTTCTCGAAAAATATGCAATACCTTGTAATAAGAGTGGTAGTGTTTTAATCAGGGACCCATCCCCTACCAACTTTAACCACTTTTAACTCTCTCATCATGCATCTTGATACTAGACCCAAGCCTATTGTAGTGTTTTGATTTGGAAGTGGTTGTTTTTTGGCAAAAAAGTTTTTATTTTACACTTTTTAGTTGTGTACACAATGGGCAAGTTCTATAGCCTGAATGAAATTAGAGTGTACCAGGGTTTACTGTATTCATCTGCCTACCCCTTTAGAGCTTACCGGCGTGATGTTATGTTATGCAAATATGGTGTAAACAATAAACAGACATGCGATTCCAGCAATCCCGAGAGATTTGCCGTATTTTTTTGCATATCTCCAAAATTCTTCATCAGATCTTCACCAAATTTAAATGGAACGTAATCTTTCAAACAAAAATATAATTTCTAAAATCTGTCCACAATTGATGTAATCGGTGAACATACACAAAAAAAATCCTTCTTTTTGGAAAGTCGCTTAAAAAGGAAATAATGTCACAAAATAGAAATATGTACTTTTTATGAGAACAGATTCTTTTTCGGAAATGAGCGCCCACTTTCTTCTTATAATATGTTTCCTTACGCTTTCCCATTATAAGTAAAATAAACATTTAAAAAAAATGTTACAGAAATATGCATTGAATAGTAAAAACATAAAAAGTAAATGTTAGTTATGCATAAAAAGTCATACTCAAAAAACAAAATATATAACTTACCTTATTCAACTATTTGCAGCAAGGTTTACGTACACAATAGATCGCGAATTATCGTTATCGGCGCGTCGCTCCACAAAGAGACGTGACCACTCTCCGAGCTCTCGTGGACGACTGAATTGGCGACCGGTTTACGTTTCGCATGATCCAAAACAGCGCAACAATTAAGAAAAAAAATAAAACTAAAATAACGGAGTGTCTTTTCGAAAATGTTAAAACTATAAATTGTGGTATGACAATTAGAGATTAATATGAATTAAAGTTTGTGAAAAAATTCAACAGTTTACTATAAATATTCAATAAAACACGAGCATGCTATTTTAATATTTTTGTCCAACTTTACGTATTTTTGTTATTTAAACTAAACAATATTTTTTGTTTTTGCCAACATAGAATCGTTAACACATTCATTGTGGTGTTCATTACATATTTTTTATGGTAATTATGGTAATAATATTGATTAAATCCCTATAACTGTGACGATCGTTTTGGATTATTTTGCTCGGCGCAGTCTTGCGATCGGCCATAGACTAAAACACAGAACAAGAAAAACGGACTAAAAGAATGAGGTTTCTTTTTTTTGGCTTTTCTAGGATAGTGTTTTAGCCACGTACAAATAAGCAATAGGTACATTAATTTATTTGTACTATTGAGCACGATCTTTTTTGTATCGAAACTTTTTTAAGAACAATGAATTAAAAAAAAAAACTATAACTCACTTGTGAATAATAGCAATGAAAAAGTCACAGTTTGATAACAGGTATCATTATGTGCCTAATTGCGGTGAAATTAGGGCCACTTTATGAGCAAGTGTGTTGAAAAACAAATTATTATAAAAACAAAACACCGACTGCAAAAAAAAATATTTTCGGAATTCGGTGTCAAAAACGAAAAAAATAGGTAAGAGCTAAAGATACTGACTTCCGAAAAGAATATATATTTATGCTACAAGTGCGGAAAGTAGGTGATTTCCGATGAGTGGTATTTTTATTCCATTCAATGTCCCTTATAGCCTAGGAAATAAAAACAATTGCTACGAAAAAAATCCTAGATATGTAATTTCACAGGTATTATCTTCATTATGGTAGTAATTATACTAATTCTCACATTTAATTATGTTCGAAACTGTTTAATTTTTCCTATACTACTGTCCTTGTCTACTGTCTGTTAAAAATCCCAAAAAATGCACGGTACATTTTAGTCATTATCATCATCATTTCAGCCGAAAGACGTCCACAGCTGGACATAGGCTTCCCTCAGGCGTCGCCACATTGACCGATCCCGTGCGTCTCGCTTCCAGCGCCTTAACCAGGTCATCAGTACACCTGGTACCGTTAACTTTCTGTTTTAACTTATTTTAAGTACCCAAAATTGATAATATTGCTGTATACATACCAGAAAACGTCAATTTGAATGTTAAACGGCCCTCTAGAGCATAAATTTACCTACCCTAAATTACCATACGCACAGATTTAGTACAAAAAATAAAAACAAAATGATTTATTTTGGCTCAAAATTGAAAACCCTTTAATGAAGTTTATGTAGGACGTTTTTGTGCACAATTGAACAAGGAATAAACTTGCTCTGAGCACAAATTGCAGTCAAATCAAAACTTTAAAAAAATTAAGCAAATAACTGATTTTTGGGCCCTTTGACAGCCAACATTTATTTTTGCTGTGATAATTTTTATGAACTTCTACACTACTGCCACAATGAACACAATTCCGGTGAAATTACTTAACTAGGATTTTGGCCTATTAATACAGTTATTTCCCTGGGCTATTAATGGGTTACTATAATAAGGATCGTCCAAATCAACAGTTTTTTTTTTCGTTTATATTTTGGCTTCGCACGTTTTGTGCATTTAGCCAGTGTCACGTTTAGAATAGAAGTTCTAGTTTATTTAGATTTTAGTCCAATGTCCTAGTTAGGCCCCAATAAAATGCTGGTAACTTTATTGGAAGCTTCTACGAAGTTTTGTCGACAACATGCACAAACTCATGTTCTACCGCTGTGTTTTACTTGCCCACAATCGTGCACGTTCACAAATATTATTAAAATAAATAAAAATAAATAAAATAAAATAGTCTTTATTTCGGACAAGTAACATCCATATGGGTTAGTAAACGAGAAAAACTTATACCTATGTTAGTACACTCTTAAAATAACTTACACTAATATTAAAATAACTTATTTAGAGACGAGGTTGTTGTTCCGAATGCATTTCAGAACAACATCCCCTAATAACGGAGTGTCGTACCTCCCGGCTATGGTTTTTAGGATGGAGTTGGAGCTAGCCCGCACTCTGCAGAGCAAAGAGGCAGATCTCTGCCTGACGATGGCATGAAAATCATCGACGCGAGATTCCGCGAACATACCTGATGCACTGCAGAAATATGCTGCTGTTATTAGACTAACAACCACAATTTTCACACTATTAATATTCAAATTAACACAATTTTAGGAAAATAAAACAGAGAAGCAACATGACGCCACCACGTTCCCGCCAAAAACTAAAAATCAACAGTTACTTATAGCTAAATATTTACTTTTTTACTTTAATCAAGGTTTTTTTTTCCGTTGTCATGGCGACTGATTTGAGTAAACTTGAGTATTTTTTTTTAAAAAAAAGAGACTATCGACCCTAATATTGTAACATCTCACACACCGTGTAACTACCAAATAAAGATTCTTATGCTTAAAAGACTTAAACTTTTTTTATCAACTTTTAACTTATTAGAAATCTTGCCTGTAAATTAAGTCAGCCTGTAGGTATATCGTTAGGCATTTTACAGTTGAAAAAACTCTGTAAGAGTATTTTATTTTTATTAATGAATGGGTCGCTCTTGACCTGGATTTTGCCTGATGGCGATGGATGGAGCCTACGATGAACGAGTGCACCTAAAAGATTCCGATATACACTGAGTTATTGCTAGTTTGGAACTTAGGAGTTAGTAGGGAGTTTGTAAGAGCAGTGGTGACCCAGTGGCAACGACCACGACTTACAAGTAGATCGTGGGTTCGAACCCAGACAAGTGCTTTAATTTATATAAATTATTTCATCACCACCACTCTGGTAAAGAAACGGTCAAGGAAAATATTATGAGGAAACATGCATGTCTTAGAACCAAAAATTCGAAGACATGTGACATCCACCAACCCGCATTGGGCCCGCGTGTTGACTACGGAACATACCCTCTCACAGAGCTGTGCCCCACCATCTCACAGACCTTTGTCTCACAGGCCTGTGTGCCAGCAGTGGAAACATTAAAAAGAGTGGGTGAGTGAAAAGTACATAAGCCACATGCTGATCGGAAAATACCCTAAGGGCGCTTTACCACCAAGGCTGTGCGAGGAAGCGAAGGCTACGAGAGGACACGTAGTGGAGCTGTGAAAATATGTACCTAACTGTAATATATTTCCACCAAATCTATAAAGTAACGAGGTGGCGTAAGGATGCGTAGCGAAGCTGTGAAACGTGGTGTAGAAATGTGTAGCAGAGTCTGTTCAGCTGCACTCTATATCTCTCACACACATCCCTATTTTCCTATCTCGGCCTTCCTACACTAAACTTCTCTATTTTGATGTTACTTTCTTACTGTAATAAATATAATTCTCAAAAGGAAATAAAACCATTCATTCTCTGCCATCACCTCCCCTGATTGTCATTCCCGAAACACGAGGACACACCTCAACATTGGTCCTTCGATCCGGATTAGCGGAATAGGGCATTCAGTCACACAGGCAGTCCATTACTGCGAAATTAATCTAAGATCGATATACGGCGATCATGATATGCACATTAAATGTCTAACCTAGCAATACATCGACTATCCCGGCCACAAGTATAGACATTAACAATATTTCTTTACCTAAAGATATTAAGTTAGCCGATCCAAATTTCTGTACACCCACCCTCACACATTGAATTATTAATCAGTACAGATTGTTTCTAGGACTTAGTTGTTAATTATAAAATTCCCTTAAAGTTACAGTAGTCGACGGCACGAACTATTTTGAGCGCGGGGTTAAAATGCATTTTATATCAACCGACAACACGTGCGGAAGAGATCGATGCTGTGATGAGCAGTAGGAAGCTAGTTCGAGTACGAATACACACTTTTGCAAATTTGTTGCGAAATGGATAATGATTTAGGACGAAACCGAGCGCGCGAAATTTTATAATCAGACCTTTGGGAGTCTGGATATCATGAAAAAACGAGTAAACGTATCTGTTCAAAATTAAATTATTTGCATTGTTTAACTACTAATCTATCCCTGTATGGTGGCCGTTTTTCAATTTTCCGTCTTCTTATGGCATTTATTTGCGCCCAAAAATGCGTTAAAATTAGTGTCGAAATGTGGAACTTTCGACGCTCATAACTTTCAAATATTGTCATTTTTTACTTTTTTGCTTCCATACAGGGCTAGATAATAATGAGAAAAATTTATACCACTTTTTATTTTGAACGTATATTGTCAAACAGTGGAATAATCCCTAGATTACGTTTGTATGGAAGAATTTTTGACTAGTGTACCCTTAAGACCTTATTTGGTTAATTCCAAACTAGGGTGGATAATCTCGGGTCCTTTATACACTGAAAACTTACATACAAAGTTCAGTGTCATTTTGTTCAAATAACTCAATTAAATGAGCAATTAAGATAATTCTGGGAAATTGAAGAAATTCCTTACTCAGGTATCTCTATAGAAGAAAAATCATGTGAAAATCTATGTGTACAAACTACTAAGATGGTAGACAATGGTCGGTTTTCGGTTCAGTATGTAAAAAATACCTAGCTAGGACTGGGAAACCTTTTGCCACCGGAGTTGCGTTAAGGGCCTACATCCGCTTTAGTGCCGTAAAACGGTTACTTTCTAAAGCATACTTAGTAACGGCTAGATTAAAACGTTTGAAAAAAAAAATATTTTTTATTGTTTCTTGTAAATTATTTTTAACTCATGGTTTTTTCGTATAATATATAGTTTTGCTTTAATAAAATAATTAACAACACGCTAGTTTTTCGATACTTTTGGATAATCCTCCAAAATTACTTGGATGTTTAAAAATATTTTTACACAGAAAAATTTATGGCTGGATTTTCTTCATAACTAACATAGCATATGTAAATCAAATAATATTTTGCAAACAAAACTGTTCAAAAGGAGGTTCAATATTGATATTTTGGCATCGAGCGGGCGCACGGCCAGTACTGCGTTAACATTGGGGCGTATATATCGCCTTAAGCCTGGCTAAGAAAACTGATCTTATTGGTGAATATTTTCCTCGCACAACGCTTAACCTATCTCGCATATCTTAAGTGGAAAGCACCTTAATACTCGACTTATATCAGTATAACCACTTTTAATATTGCCCTAGATAAATTATATAGTCAGTTTTATAGAAGCCAGAGTCCTCGCTTTAATTTCAACACTGAGAGAGAATACCATCTTGCTTTTAAAACTATTTAATTTCCAACGGCCGACATTAAAAACGTTACTTTCTGCGAGGGTAATGTGCCTATCTAGCTCAGTATTACAGTTGTTCAAGACAATGAGAATATTTAACAATGGCTGCCCGCCGCAGCTTTGCAATGGCAAAATGGAGTCTTAACTGAACTTTGTTTTAATAGTATTTTATTTCTGCCGTTATGTATATTTTTTTCGCTTTATCATCATTGAGAATAAAAAAAAACCTTTATGTCGCCAGGCATGAAACAACACATTTAAAAAAATTTGGCTGTCATGGGACAGTGAAAACTTAAAACTTTGGAATAACTGGTCAGCTATTCCAATTTTTAGGGTTCTGTACCTACCCAAAGGGTCCAAACGGAGCCCTATTGCTGTCACTCACGTGTCCGTCTGTCTGCCCGTCGTTCGTCACAAAATATTGTTCCATTTTTTAACTTCTCATTGACCTATGAACTTGTTTGGAGATAATGTTTATTATTACGTATAGTTTACTGACATTTGTCAGTAAACTATACGTAATAATAAACATTATCTCTACCAATATAATAATTCAGATTTCTTCTTTGGTATGGAACCCTAAATATGCGAAGTCCGACACGCACTTGGCCGGTTTTATTTTCTCTGGCGCCACACGTCACATTACCACGTCGGTGACATGAACCCATATTTTTTGCCCCGACCAAAAATCGCTCGAAGTGGCTAAAGAAGTATTCTCTTCAAAAATGTGCCTTGTAAGTACACTACTACATTGAAAACATCGTATTTGTTGAAGGTCTTGTAAAGGCTTTTCAGTTGAAATTTTCCATTAACAACCATATCTTCTAAAGTTCCTGTAAACTTACTACAACAACTGCTTCACCCTTCCGCATGACCGCAATACTTGAAGAAACATTCTATTAAAACAGATACGTTCATTTCGAACCCACACAGCATCCCATAACTCAACGTCTGCTATTAGTTCGCAAGTTCTCAAACAACGACTTCTTGCCTGCTAATGGAGGGACAGTTTAATCCCGTATTCCGTCCATATTTACAGTAGCTAAGCAAATTAATTCGAGCCTTCGCTTTGTACCTAATGGCACCCACGAGGCTTGTGTCGCTCCGCGCTCGCATTCGACGGACAAATCGTACGACATTAAACGAAGTTAAAGCTATAATATATCATTAGTTTTTTTTAATAAAAAGTAACGACTTTTTTAGTTAGTTATAAACGTAGCTTAACTTGCAAACTGGTACTCTGAAGACAGGTTTATAAAAGTGTAACTTCGGTCGCTGATTTTAAAGTTTAGTATTAATTAAACTAAACTTTAGCCTGAAAACCATGCATGGCACTAAAGAAGGTTTTGACACGTTCTTTACTTTAAGGCGCCGATTCCCTTGAGTAGCTGATTTTAAAATGAGAATCACGTCAAAATGGCTAGTCGTAATTTTTTGAAAAAAAAAAATGTTATATTAGACTATTTTCTTGATAATTTGATCTGAGAAAATTTTGAGTTTTATTCGTAGGTATAACATAGTGTAATTAATTTGTAAAGTTATGTCTAAAACACGACAATCACACTAAAACCGCTGGGCGTATTTTAATGAAATTGATACCATCTCAAAGACAATTTAATTATCTACATTTTGATCTGAGGCTTTTTTTTTAAAGTCATAGAATAATAAGGAAAGTACAAGAAACTACTAAATTTTGGGACGCGCGGGTGTGAAACGAGTGCGCGTTTTGTTCCCTCAAGGTCGTTGGCGTTAGTCGTCGTCTTAAATACTCAATTCAGATACAGTCCCGCTTATAATATCTTAATACTATCATAAATAAAGCTCTGGATATCCTAAGGGCCCGACAAAGATCTCTTTCAACTTACCAAAGTAGAAAAGAACAAAAAGGAAATAAAACAACGTATTTGGGAGGAAAAAAAACAAAACACGAATAAATAAAGTGATGAATGATACCCGGGGATAACCGAAAGGCGGAATAATTGTTAAAACGTCAGCCGCTTTCACAATATTATTTTAAGTCTAGTGAAAAATGACGGGGCGCGGATAAACGACGTTAATCTTCAAATGGAAGTTTAACCACTTTTCAATTATTCTTTATGACTTTTAGCTAGAACTCGAAAAGGATATTTAAACTATCATCAAACATTTTTCATAGAGCATCTTGTAGAAAAGACACCCTGGGAGCATATAGCGAAAACGTTGTATCTCGTTTAGAATTTTAATTACCATTCTGTTTTTTTTATTATTTTTTTCATTATAGTATCTTTAATAAATAAATACAGTAAATACTACTTCTACTGCTAATGGGCTTGATTGTGTTAGAAGAGAGTCGAAGAATTAAACATCAGAGATACCGACGCGGATGCATAATCAACTTCTACAAGCTTCGTTATGCAAATTTCCTAAGGGCCAACAAACAGCTTATTCGAAAAAGTGAAATAACCGCATTGGCAATTAAATAAAGAGTATCACATTGTAACTTTAAAGTTATCACGATGAAAACGAAACTATAATAACCCCAAACTAAAACTTTCTGATACAGGTATCAAGTTATCAAATATTACCGAACAGTTTAATTTACACGGACCACGATTGACTTTGACCGGGAAGGCAGAGTTCAATCTTCATAAAGTGAACGGATATGTGGCAACTATCGATTGAACACCGCTATGATTGGGTTGATATATCATTGGTGTAAATTTTGGAGTAGTTCTAAGATATTCATCACGAAATCGTGTCGCTTGGGAACCAAGCTGATGAGGCTAAAAATAGATCCATCCCTCTTGAGTTTCGGGTGTCATAAATAATGACTGTTGGTCACGAAGTGGGTACGTAGCAACGTTCTTCTGTTTGGTGATAGATTTCGAAGTAAAAATGATACTTATTTATTGAAGGTTACGCCGGAAATTAAATCAACGCTGGAAATTAAAAATACCTGTACCTACATCAGCTAGCAGAGTAGAGTGGAAATCCGGCTTACCCGTTACCAATTTTGTCGACTGGCTAATCTTTTTACCACAATACGAGCCACGTAGATAATGCTTGTGCAAGGAAGATTTGTTCAATTCAATATTCCATTTTCTTCCCCTTTTTACGCCACGTTCAGCGCAGACATTTAATTCGTAGATATCCAGTGAACCCACGTTTTCATCTATGTTCGAAAGTACGTCAAAGGTTGTTACCATGTCATTTACCCAACTGCTCTTTCCAACGACTATTTTATACGAAGTTATAAACTCGTAAAAGTGATACATGGACAAGACGGACGAATATTTTTGAAAACAGGTGCAGCATTTATATAGCTGCAAAAAGACATAAGGTCGCACAGAAAGAAGATTCTTTTAGAAAGTTATATCATTTTGTTTCGGGAGTGTTGGCTCGTGTCCAATGTGAGGCGGTTAAGTTTGACATCTTAAACTTGAAATGATATGACATGGAGATTTAAAATTAACCTCTATTATTGGAACTTTTTTCAGTCTTGGTTTAAGTAATTGGAGAGAGTTAGGGTGGTTACGCACTACACGTCCGTGTCCGTGATCCGTGTCCGTGATTTGAGTTCTGAGTGCAAAATATTCTGAATTATAACAGATTATGGCGGATAGTGTTCGGAGGAGCTCGTGGCTAAATAATAACAGCCGCACGGGTCGATCATCAAGGTTAAGCAACGCTTGACGAGGTCGGCCCGTGGATGGGTGACCATTTCAACATACCGAGTTTCCTCCGTGCCTCGAAAAGCACGTTAAGCCGTTGGTCCCGGCTGTCATTTGAATATCTTTGGCAGTCCTTACGGATAGTCAGAAGCTTGAGATCTGACACCAGTCTTTCCAAGAGGTACCGTGTTACCCAGTTACGGGGTTGTGGAGGTCAGATAGGCAGTCGCTCCATGTAAAACACTGGTACTTAGCTGAATCCGGTAAGACTGGAAGCCGACCCCAATATAGTTGGGAAAAGGCTAGGCAGATGATGATGATAACGGATAGTGTTCAGATGTAGAATGTAAGCTTACCTACAAGAAGTACTACGGCTACTTCGGAACTAAAATTTCACGGACACGGATCGTATGTAGTTCGTAACCACCCTGAGACCATAATAGCCCATTGTCGTCGTATTAGGCTTTTGTTTATTCAATGACTAAGACTCTAATGTAAACCCTTCACGTCGGTCATAATTTTTTCAAGCCCTAACCAATCCATTACTGGTATACCTACCTACCTTAATCTATGTACAATTATAAACAAACAACACACAACACCTTCAACTATATATCATAGTTCAATGTTTTTCTAACCTTCAAAGATACATAAACTACTTAGCAGTTTATTTGATACTTACCTAAAGTAAATTTTCACAATTAAACAGTTTTAGAATCCAGAGCGAAATAGCTGCTTTTACATAATAGTGACAATTAGAGAGAATAAAACTATTCTAGCAAACAGTTTCTAAGACGATTTTAAGCATTACTTTTATTACTGCACTAGCTTTCTTAGTTACATTAAGTTTCTTTTAAAATTTTACGTTTAAAATAGCACTTAAGAGGAAAAGGTCTTGACTTTTTTATGATGCCGTGGCGAATAAAAAAGAGTAAATTCAATTAAGGGGCAGTAGTTGTTGTGCGAGTTTTATGATCCGTGTACGATGGCCTTTTAAGGCGTATATATTCCCCAACGTTAACGCAGTACAGGCCGTGCGTTCGCTCGGAGCCAGAATATCAATATTGAAGCTCCTTTTGGACAGTTTTGCTTACAAAATATTCTTTTATTTCCAGATCCAAGTCGTTTTGGAGGAGTATCCAAAAGTAGCGAAATATATCGTGTTATTAATTATTTTATTTAAAGCAAAAGTAAGTTACACGAAAAAAGCATGTTTCACAAATAATGTAGGTACCTACATGAATCATTAATAAACGTATTTTAGGGTTCCGTACCCATAGGGTAAAACAGGACCCTATTACTAAGACTCCGCGATCCGTCTGTCTGTCTATCCGTCTGTCACCAGGCTGTATATCATGAACCGTGATAGCTAGAGAGTTGAAATTTTCACAGATTATTTATTTCTGTTGCCGCTGTAACAACAAATACTAAAAACAAAATAATTTAAATATTTAAGTGGGACTCCACTACAACAAAAGTGATTTTTATGCCATTTTTTGAGCGATAATGGTACGGAACCCTTCGTGCGTGAGTCCGACTCGCACTTGTTTTCAAATCTTTTAACCTAGCCTTTACTAAGGAGTCTGCTTTAGAAAGTAACAGTTTTATGGCACTAAAGCGGTTGAAGGCCTTTAAATAAATAATTCTTTGCACATACACTAACACTATCGTTAGAGGCTTTATAATAGCTTCAAGCTTAAGGGTACACTAGTCAACGGCACGAACTATTTTGTGCGCGGGGTTAAAATGCATTTTATATCAACCGACAACACGTGCGGCAGAGATAGATGCTGTGATGAGCAGTAGGAAGTTAGTTCGCGTACGACTACACACATTTGCAAATTTGTAGCGAAGTGGATAATGATTTAGGACGAAACCGAGCGAGCGAAATTTTATGATCAGACCTTTGGGAGTTTGGATATCATGAAAAAACGACTGAACGTATCTGTTCAAAATAAAATTATTTGCATTATTGAACTATTAATCTATCCCTGTATAAAGGCCGTTATGCAATTTTCCGTCTTCTTATGGTATTCATTCGCGCCCAAAAATGCGTTAAAATTAGTGTCGAAATGTGGAACTTTCGACGCTCATAACTTTCAAATATTTTCTTTTTTTACTTTTTTGCTTCCATACAGGGCTAGATAATGATGAGACAAATTGATATCACTTTTTATTTTGAACGTACATCGTCAAACAGTGGAATAATCCCTAGACTACGTTTGTATGGAAGAATTTTCGACTAGTGTAACCTTAAGCAATGGTTACTGTAGGTAGTGAAGGAAGCCACAACCTGTGGATCTTTAAGTCAAGTGTCAATAGGTTACTTCTAGGCAAGCGTGCTCTATTTTTTTTTTTAATTCGTCAGATACCCAATAATATAATAACCAGACTTACCAAGGGAAATCGTTTTATTTATTTACTAGCTCTCCCACCCGGCTTCGCTCCCGTCAACTGGCTACCTACCTACCCATCTACCCTACCTACCCTACATACCGAAAACTCTCAAAAACGAAAAAAGAAAACCGTTATTGCAACATTTTTCATTTATGCTCCGCTTCTATTGGTCGTAGCGTGATGTTATATAGCATTTAACCTTCCTCGATAAATGGACTATCTAACAAAAAAAGAATAATTCAATTTCAACCAGTAGTTCCTGAGATTGGCGCGTTCAAACAAACAAGCAAACTCTTCAGCTTTATAAAATTAGTAAGTATAGATTTAACCATTAATGTACACACACTTAAAAAAACTAAGAACAAGAAGATGAAGGAACAGAAAATAGATACAAAGGTATACTTCTTAAAGAAATCTCTTCCAGCAAAAAAACACTACAAAGCGAAAAATAACTTTCTTTTCGGATGTCGATGTCAAAAACGAATTAAAATAGATATCAAAGACACCGACTTTCAAAAAGAAAGTTATTTTTTTCGCATCATAGTGTTTTTTTTGGAAGACCCAGTTTCTTTTGGAGTCGGTTAAACATGCATGGGATTGCGAAGATCTATTGTAAAGTCGCGTGAACTTTCCTTATATTTTCCCATTTCGAAAAATGGGTAGTTTACTGAAAATTCGTCAGGTAGATTAATAAAAAATATTGGACACGTATTTTTCTTTTAACACGTAAAGAAAGAAAGAAAGAAAGAAAGAAAAATATTTATTTGTGACCCGCACAGGAGACACGAGATAAGAAAAACACAAACAATAATAAAAAATAAAAATAAATTACCCCGTGCGAGACCAAAAAGGCTCCTATCTCAGCATGAGCAACGATATCAAAAAGAAAATAACGCTGCGCTGATATTCTGATAGGGCCCAATGTTGATGCCACGGACACATTTACGGAAACGGATCATATTATCATATTTAAGAAATAAAAATAGAACAAGATATATAATATCAAAATAGTATAAATAAACACAGTAGGTGAGTCGCTGTATGTAAGTGTATACGTATAAAATAAATATCTAAATAAAACACAATAAATATACGACCAAAATCTCGACGGCTCTATGATCATATGTCAAAACCGTAGACAAACGACAGAGCGCGTGTCAATCTGTGGTCGGCGTCGCGTCGGTTGTCAAAATGAAAATATCAAAATAATAATAATGGAAAATTATGTAAGAAATTGCTGTTAATAAACAAGGTGAAAAGATTGCTAGTATTCGATAAAACAGAATTGTGTGAATATTACTGTGTGTGGTGTGTAGTGTTCGGTGAAGTGTTCGCCAGAAAGTTTAAAACCAAGAACAAGGAACATGATAGAAGATAATATAACTGCGTGCAAACCCCGGCCGGGTAAGTTTATTCGCTGGCTTCCTTTTGCTTGCGTAATAAGTACTGCTTGAAATTAGTACTAAATGTTCCAATCGTCTTTATAGCGCGAAACGGCGGAGGAAGATCATTCCAGATACGAGAGGCAGCGAATTTGAAACTGCCACGGAATGCAGCAGTTTTGTGAGACGTCAATAAAAGGTAGGCAGAAGCTCTCGTTCTGACTTTGTTCACATCGCGGGACCAGGTCAGTTTACTGAATAGATAGTCTGGTTTTTTTGTGAGAATAGTGCCAAAGAGCAGGGTAGCCAAATGTAGCTTTCTACGATCTGACATTCTCATCAAATTACCCTTATTTAGAAAAGGAGTTACATGAGATCTAGGAGGTATGGAAAAACAAAATCTTGCACAAGCATTCTGTACTCGCTGTATCAACCTTTCGCTCCTGCCCAGAATGCACGCCCCATACACAGTGTCAGCGTAGTTCAGCTTGGATAGAACTAGTGACTCACAGAGCAAGATACGCATATCCACACTTATGTAGGGACGCACACGGTACAGGAGCTTAAGCCTGTAAAAGCAGTTGCGCACAGCAAAATCAAAATCAAAAGTCATTTATTCAAACTAGGCTGAGAATCAGCACTTTCCGAACGTCAAAATTACATAAGACAGTCCCCCAAAAACGCCCGCCCTTCACCACTTCCTAGTGCTTTTGCTGGGAAGAAGAAGTGGCGCAACAAACTCCCCAGCAGCACAGCTGTCTGTTCAGTTAGAAAAAAACAAAAACTTGATTCTATACATATATACAAAAGTATGCAAATAATTTACATTACTCAAAACAAAAAATTATAATAAAATATATTTGCCATAATGACAGCTAGCACACGCCAATATACCAACAAAAACATCGAAATCTAAACTCAAGCGAAAATAAAAACTAATAAAAAAAACGTAAACGGAACTTAGTACCCGAATTATAAAGCCTCCAGGCATAAAGGGCGTGCCCGCCTACATATAGCTAATACAGCTGTAACTCGAAGTCACATAATTATGATAAACTAGGACCATCGAAGTAAAAAATAAATCAACAGTTAGGCAAGAATAATATATTATGATCCACTGTCGAGGTCGCTAGCTGACCACATAATGCAATACAACTCATTAAAAAATAAAAAACAATGTAGTGAGTCGATTATGTCAATAATATGACAATTAAATTAACATAAATTGACTTATACTGTCAAAATAAAAAAAATAAAACATAACTCATATAACCTGTCAGTATGTAAGCTAATTCTGGAGAAAGAACACAAACATTGTCTTGAGTTAATCACAGCGACCAACTATTTTTATCGTTTAAGTAGTCGTTAATAGAATAGTATGCCTTTGAACAAAGGTTTGATTTTACTTTAACTTTAAAAGCATTAAAAGGCAAATCTAGAAGAGCAGAGGGTAGCTTGTTATAAAAGGTTATACCAAGCCCAACAAATGAGTTATGAACCTTATGAAGCCGGTGAAAAGGAGCTCGTAATTTGTCCTTATTTCTGGTGTTAATATTGTGAATATCACTGTTTTTAGTGTAAAAGTGTATATTTTGCCTAATATATAAGATATTGGCGAAGATGAATTGTGATGCCACTGTGAGAATACCAATATCTTTAAAAATATCTCTAAGAGAAACTCTGGCACCTAGCTGGTAAATTGCTCGAACTGCTCGTTTTTGAAGAACAAATATATTTTGAATGTCAGCGGCTTTGCCCCACAGCAGAATGCCATAGGACATAACGCTATGGAAATAACTAAAATAGACTAATCGAGCAGTATCAACGTCAGTGTATTGTTGTACAGCCTCCATGATATGGGTCTCAAAGTGCAGGCACTCATCAAACACTACCCCAAGATTACGGGCTTCCCGGACCCTTTCAATGGAACAGCCGTCAATCTTCAAGTCCAAATTCACATTAGCCATTTTATTCAAAAAATCTCTAGATCCCAGTAATATAAATTTAGACTTAGCTGGGTTCAAAACTAATGAGTTTCTCATCGACCAGGCTGAGACCCTATCCAAATCCTCATTCAGTCCATTTACTGTGTCCACAGACTGCTGGGGATGAAAAGAGAAATACATCTGCAGATCATCAGCATATATGTGGAACTTGGTGTTGTGCAAGCAGTTAATGATGTCAGCACTGTACAGAATGAAGAGTAGCGGACCCAGGATCGATCCCTGGGGTACACCCCTATTCACATGCTTATGACTAGAGGATTTAACGGCTCCATCACTGTCGCACGTCACCTGGACAAACTGAGAACGGTGAGTCAAGTAACTCTCAAACCACTTTACTGTCTCAGGCTGACATCCATAATAAGACAACTTCGATAGGAGGAGCGAGGTATTAATAGAGTCAAAAGCGCGTGAAAAATCCAGTAAGACCAGCAGGGTACCCATGCCCTTATCTCTAGCTTCCAGAATATTCCCAACCACATCAAGAAGAGCTGTGGCTGTGCTGTGCCCCTTGCGAAAGCCCGACTGAACAAGCGGCAAAATGCTGTGATCCTCAAGGTAAGACCGAAACTGGTTAGAGACAACCTTCTCCAGGACCTTGGAGAGGCATGGCAGTAAACTAATCGGACGAAGTTCCTTCACACTGGTAGGACTAGAAACTTTAGGGATGGGTCTAACTATTGCCAATTTCCACAGATCCGGGAAAGATGAGGTGGTGATGGAACGGTTAATGATGGCCGTTATAGCTGCAAGGGTCCGAGGAAGAGTCATCATCAGCATCTCAAGAGAGATATGATCACAACCCTGTGCATTGGACTTGAGACTTTGCAACAGCTTCAGCACCATATCCTCATGAACGGGCTCAAGCTGGAAGTGACAGTTACTAAATCTGTGGAGCTCAAAGTACTTCAGATCAGCAGAAGAAACCTTACCGGTACCAGGCACATCCAAAAAATGTTCATTAATTTTTTCTGGGTTGTTACAAAAATGGGGTAATCCATGGTCTGGTTTATTAGAGATACTAGTGGCTATGGTAGATTTGATGTGTTTCCATAACTTCTTAGGTTGTTTAATGTTGTTATTTATGTAAGTTTTAAAATATGCACGTTTCTCACTCTCAATGGCCGCCCTAACAATATATTTGAGCTCTTTATATGAGTTGATATGACGCAGGGATTTAGTGGTTTTGGACTTTATGTGGCTCTTGTCCCGCAATTTCATCATTTGTTTGATAGTGGATGTTATCCAGGGGCAAGACTTTTCTTTTATTAAAACTTTTTTAAGTGGTGCATGTAAATCAAACAAGTTCCAAATAAAATGATTAAATGTTTCAACCATGCAGTTCACATCCTCCAGACTTTCGATGTATTCCCAGTCCATCTTATTCAGGTCCTTGTTGAACTGGTCAATTACTATATCCCTTAGAGGTCTGTAGGTGACCCAGTGTTGGGAAGGCTTCTCTACTTTGAAGTTAAGCTCAACCGACACAACCGCGTGTTGACCGAGCTCAGGTACGTGAGATACGGAGACCTCACGTATACGGGCGTCCGTACACACGACGTCAATGAGTGATTCACTATGATCAGTGAAATGTGTCGGTTCAGTAACTATTTGTCGCAATTTACAGCATGTTAAGAAGTTGTTCAGTAACTTGGCTTTATTGTCCGAAGGGCTTAACATGTTTATGTTAAAGTCACCCAACAGAACAATCTTGTCAGCGCCAGCAAAGGAGAAAAGAGAGTCGGAAATCGCATCAAGGAAGATGTTCACGTCAAGCCATGGCGGTCTGTATGCAGTACCGACGATGACGGAGTGCGAGTTGACGTTCAGCCGGAGCCACATCTGCTCGACTTGCGGCGCGCTCGGGTGCGGCACGGCGCACGCGCGCACTCCGCGCCGCACATAGAAGCCCACGCCGCCACCGCGCCCGCCGCGCACCGCGGGCGGGCGCGGCACGTGACGCAGCCGGTAGCCCGGGACAGCCGGCGCTCGACCCTCTTCCCCCCGCCTAAGCCAAGTCTCGTTTATCGCCATGATGTCCACCGCACAGTTTGCCATAGCCACAATAAACTCATCATTGCGCGTACCTAGCGAACCCGCGTTAAACAATCCAACTTTTAAATGCTTAGTCTTAATCATTTTGACAATTCGTGATCTTGGATGTGTATGGTTAGTGTATAGGTGTATATTGGTATATAGGTATATATGTTAGAAATGTAATAATGCAAATTAATGTAATAAATAACAGGTTTAAAAGAAGTATGTAGATAAATATTATGTATTGTAAACACTATAGAGATATAGCCGACAAGCCGACGCTTTATAAATATAAAATGTATATGATACATATTTAGTGCTCGGGCAGCAGGGCCACAGAAAGGAACCATTATATACTGAGCTAGGAACAGTGCTGGCCGCGCACAGGGCAAACCCAGAAACACAAGTACATCCAACATAGATAGTACAACCGTAGATCTAAAGATAAACTTCACAGAATAAAGCTTGCAGGAGCCCGGCGAGCTAAACAACTTTCTCGACAGACAACTCCCGGCCAAAAATACGAGCTAAGTCCTCCTCGGTGCGGATGCAATGGGTAGGCTTGCCGTCAGCCTGCTTAGCCAGAATGCGGCCGTTCTTCGTCCAGGTATATCTCCACCCTTGGCGACCGCCAGCCTCACGCACACGGTAAAACAATTGCTTATTCGTCCTGGTCAGCCTCTCGTTCACGTAGAAGCGCCGCGGGGGCGCGGAGAGACCGAGGTCTGCCGTCGTGGCTCCCCGGCGGACACGCGCGCCTTGCAGCAGCTCGTCGCGCAGAGCGCGGCGCGCCAGGCGCACCACGATGCGTCGCCCGCGCGCCCCCGCCGCCGCCCCTCCCGCCGGACTCACCGCGCCCGCAGCAGCAGCGTGCACCTCTCGTTCGACCCGCTGACCCACACGCTGCGCGAAAACTATGTCGCGTGCCTCCAAAGCCACCCCAAGCTTAGCCGCCATCAGTCCCACAGTGTGAACCACGTTCTCACCAGGGATCTCCGGGATGTTCGCCACTTCAAGGTCGGAGCCAAGCAGATCCTGTTCGCGGTCGTTGAGTTCCAGTTGGAGCCGCGCCACACTCTGCTCGAGCTGGTTGACCCTGGTGTCAGGCGGAGCATCACTGGGCCTGCTCTCAAGAGCCTCTATTCTGGCCTCTAGGCCGTTGACTCGCTCAGTGCAGATTCCCACCGAAGCGTGCAGGACGGCCATCTCACGACGAAACTCTCGCATTTCGTCCCTCACTTCCCGCAGCTCGGACCTGAAAAGCCTGATTTCTTCACGCAAGGTCAACTGGGTGTCAGGAGAAGGTTCCCCATCGGTTCCCTGATCACTTCCTGCCCGAGAATTCCCTTCAGGCACCGCAACAGAAGGCCCGGCACTAGTGGACTGAATCCGGGGTGCCTTCCTACCCTGTTCAGGTGCGGCAGCTTTTTTAGTAGCACCACTTCCCAGACCTCTAACGGGTGTGGCATCGTCATCCCCTGGAAATTTATTTTTGCAGTCAGGGCACTGCCAGTCACTGCTAATCTGAGTCCCAGCAGGCAAACACGCAAGGTGGAACTTGTTTTGACAAGCAACGTTGCTACACATAGCGCCCCCTTTCGTCGACAGGAACTTGCCGCATGTTGCGCACTTCGCCATGTTGCAACGTAGTTCGGCTGAGTGCAAATAGATGGCGCGCACGTTCCTCGCACCAGTTCCCTCGACGCCGCTAGATGGCGATATCGATCACAAAGAGATATCGATCCAACACCCAGATTGAAAAAACGACACCGTTTGGGGGTACCGCGTACACCAAAACTATTGAAGTGACTGCAATTATCTTTAAAAATATGCAAAATGTATTTTAGGTTTTTAGTTTTCACGGATTTGCACTGCGAAATCACCTAGCTCAGCCCGGATAACAAACTCGCACGTAAGTCACACTGAGTTGAATTTGTAAATATAGTTTTTTCCACTGAATAGCCTGTGTTTATAATATATAATTCCAAAAGTATGAACAGCCGATGTGCCTCGCAAAGAGTCCGTGACGTCACCCGTAAACATAAAGTGACGACGATATAATGCGTTGAAATATTGTGAAACGTCTCGCCGCTAGTACACTTTATACTGCCTTACTGACGTCACAAGCCCCCATCACTCCTGAACTTTGAAGCGCTTTAACTTTATAATTTTGTATTGATTTGGTAAAGCAAAAAATGCGTGTTCTATATTATTTGATAATCTCACTGACGGAGTAAATAGAATTATATTTTTTCTACGCAGAAAACATCCCTATTGCTTTCGCTAGATTGTCACTTTGTCATGTGCTCATGGACAATCAAATGGACATGCACTACCGAAATTTCACGTGGTGAATCCCATAAACAAACCTATGAAGTTGGCGTTTTGTCGTACTGGCCACTTTGACCTCAAATATCTTCCCTTTGGTTTGGAATTCTAATTTTAAATTTATACAGCTATTTACTCATGCTTTTGTGTTTGGAAAACTGTCATTCATTTGTTTTATCCTCTTTTGGATTTTCTTTGCGCCAGTCAGTTTACAAAACGCAAAACTTGAAATATCGCGTTATTTACGAGTACGAGTTTCATCGTGGCACCAGTACTGCAGAAACGGCTCGAAGGATGTTATGTGTAATGACCTAATATTATACGCCAATTTCATATGTAATGACCATATATTTAGGACTCAAGTCAATCGTTATCGGTGATAGGATTAATGCGCTCACCGATCCCTTTAAATTAGGTCCCTTAGTTGGGATCATTAAATTTATATAAGTGTAACACTGTACTGTCCCAAAAGTTTCGAACGTAATCTCCTCAATTAATCTATCAGAGGCTTTAGATATAACAAGAAAAGCGTTACGATATAGATTGGTAAAATGTCAAATATGTATGGGGGGAAAAGCGCTATCGAAATGTCACTTAATCAATCCGCTAATTCTGTAATGGCGCTGGTCATATGACACTTTTGACGTCACACGCAAGTAAGCAAGTTAAAAACCATAATAAAACATTGCAGTTGAAGTGAATTTTATTATTTTTCTTAAAATTTATTGGATAAAATGGTTTATATATGGTTCGTAGTGCCAGTGCCACAATGTTATCATAAATCAATCGAGGCAGCTATGTTTACTTGCGTGTGACGTCATCAGACTTGCAACCAATCACAGAGCGTTCCCGTAACAAATAAATATTTGAAAAGAAATGTTTTATTTTGTGTAATTTGCAAAAAAAATGCATATTTTAGTTTAAAATAAAGTGAAATATGTTTTATTGCGCTATTATCTGATAGGGTGACCACAATATGTAGTATATTTTAAATGTTGTCAAATAGCCTATTGTACATGTACATCATTGAACTGTGTGAGGAGTGATATGAATGAAAAAGGAGTCAGTGATAGCGTGACGGGCGACAGGACGGTATGGAAGAAGAAAACGTGTTGCGCTGGCCCCAAGTAACAAGGGCAGGAAGATGATGAGTACATTAACTAACTCTATTGTATTAAATTATATCATTATTGTCTAAGGACTTGCATAGGAGCCGTTATGTGTAAACTGATATTCCCTAATGGAACCTTTTGTTAACCGACTTACCAAAAAGGAGGAGGTTCTATGTTCGACATTACGTATGCTACTTTTTTTTTTGTGTATGTTAACCAACATCTCCGTCAATTGAGGACCGATTTCAAAAAATCTTTTTTCGTTTGAGACCGTATGTTCCGAAATTGGTCCCATTTTAATTTGGTGAAGATTTGATGAATAACTTCGGAGATATACAACAGAACTCTTCAATAAATAACGACAAATCTCTAGTGATTGCTGCAATCGCATGTCTGTTCATTGTTTATACCATTTCATAACATAACATCACGCCAGTACGCTCTTAAGGGGTACGCAGATCTCTAATTTCACCGGTCAAGTTCAAGTTTCATGATATTCGGTTAATCTATTCTCGCGTTAAAGGTTACTAAATAACTTGCCTATTAGAAAAAAAAAAAAAGGTAGGTACAACTAAAAAGTGAAAAATAACTTTATTTTTGGAAGTCGGTGTCCATAACGAAAAAAAATTGTACCTTCGAAAGACACCGACTTCCAAAAATAAAGTTATTTTTCACGTTGTAGTTTTTTATTTGGAAGTCGGTAGTATTTTTTTGCGAAAAAAGTTTTTTTATTTTCATATAAGATAACATAATTATCTAGTTAAAACTGTCTGGACCGACCCTCTGGACTCATTTAGTTTTTATATTGCAAGCTTTTTATTAACTTCCAATGTATAGTGCATGTATGTATGTTCGGGTCAAATCTAGCAAATGAATTTTAAAGCAGTTATCCTCAACCGATTAAGATGAAATTTTGCATACACGTTTGGTATGGCAATGCAGGGTAACATAAAAAATTTGTATGAAAAAAAAAATTGTTGAATTTTGCAGATAGGCTATATGATGACACCTAACTATGCTTCGGCTAATATATCCGTTAAACAATTTATGTTAAAAAGGGTTGTCGCATCTGTGTTCCATTGTCGCATCGTGCCTATCCGTAAGAGCCTTAACTTTAACATTCTGTTACGCTATTAACAAAAATACAACAGTATCCTTTATTTCCGGAATGGCAACCAAAACGTTGCAACTTAGATTGAGGATTACGGTACACGATCCAATGTAATACATTTTCCGCCTGTCGTTATCCGACGAGCTTAATTTAAATAGATTACAGAGATTCAGTGAGCAGCTTCGCTTTCGTGGAATTCGAAAATTATCTCACGGGAAGGTGTGATTGATTAACAAACATACAGACATTCACACTTAAAATATAAGTAATATATATTATTTCGATACAATCCAATTTCTATAGTCATCATTAGAGACCGGATTATATGCATTTGCATATGAAATTGCAAATTTTCCCCATTCACAGCGGAAATTGCATATTATATCTAATATCTAGTGATGATGCATATTTTCGCTATATTTATTATACTTTTCGGTAGGTTACCCTATTAATAAGTGTAATAATAAACTCTTTAACCAATATTTCACCCTATACACTAACAATTTTCACTTATAAAAATATTTTGATTGATTGAAGACATTAGAAGAATGAAACAACCATTTCACATTTAGAACACCTACCTACCTGATTGTTTACGTTTTCAAAAATGTTAAATAATTTTTCGTTTTAGTGCATTGTTATCGTCTACAAAGTTGTTACATTTTGGTATTGACAATTTATGATTGAACAATTCACCAATTGTATGCTGATTTAGAAATAAAATAATGAAAACCTACCACATTTTTCCTTTTTATAGTTTTCTTAAACTTTAATGTTGCATATTTTACAAATATTCATGCATATTTTGCGCTTTTTTTATGCATATTTGCATGCATATTTCAAGCATTTTATGTTGCATATAATCCGGTCTCTAGTAATCATCATCATGTTCCCACTGCTGGGATACAGGCAAGCTCCTCTCTGTGAGAGGGGATGGGCCCTAATCCACCACGCGGGCCCAGTGCGGGTTGGTGGATGTCACATGTCTTTGAATTTTTGGTTCTAGGACATGCCGGTTTCCTCACGATGTTTTCCTTCACCGTTTTGAGAGCAGTGGTGATGAAATAATTTACACAAAGTAAAGCGCCTGCCTGGATTCGAACCCACGGCCTACAACTTCTAAGTCGCGGCTGATACCACGGCCATCATTTCTATCATCATCATCATCATTTCAGCCGAAACATGTCCACTGCTGGACATAAGCCTATAACGAATATATTCCTATAATTTCTATAGTACATTGTAATAAACCCAAACCCATCATCAAAATTCGAGATACATAGATAGTGCAGTAACTATCATTCAGCCGAAAATTCATTGCAGCATTGCTTTGAGCAATGCTTTGTGCGTTGTTTTGGCTCTCATTAATTGGTGCCTGGTTGCTATCACAAAGGGGAATGGTCCATGTTAATGCCGCTATATGACACAATGATACAGCCTGAGCTTTGCTTTGTGCTCTGTTGTAAACTGCGGTTTAATACAATCATCTTAAGTGCTATTGGGCTTTGAAATACATTTAGACCTTGGATATTATTGTTTATGGTAGAGCTCTTTACATGGTAACTTCTAATTCGTGCGGGACTAACCCTAAAATCATGAACATAAAATCAGCTGTACCTGAATTCAGAATAAAAATTCTGCCCAAGTGTGAGTCGGACTCGCGCACGAAGGGTTCCGTACCATTATCGCATAAAACGGCAAAAAAATATTTATTATGAGCCCCACTTAAATATTTATTTTATTCTGTTGTTGTTATAACGGCAACAGAAATACATCATCTGTGAAATTTCAAATGTCTAGCTATCACGGTTCATGAGATACAGCCTGGTGACAGATCATGGAGTCTTAGTAATAGGGTCCCGTTTTTACCGAACCGAACCCTAAAGAGAAAAATCCTGTTTTTTTTATATCCCAGAGTTGTTCACGTAGTGTGTAAATGGCTTGTAATCATGAATGCTGTTGTCCTCTGAAAGATTGCTAATGATTTAAAAGTCACCCTGTTCAACTAGGCGTGGAAAGCAATAACGTAATATTACAAAAATACCCTCAATGACATAATACTTGTTTACAGCTCCCGTACGTATTGTCAACAGTAGTTGGAACTGTCGTTGTAATCCAGATTTGGATCGAAAATAAACTCGCTTTTGGGAACAACCCGCAGACCATGTTTGGTCCAACGTTTAATATACTTATAAAACAAACTTTTATATAGTACTAGTATTCAGTACTAGAAACCAAATCGAACATAATTGGGGTAAAGGCCAAGCAGATGATGATTTTGCTAGGTAGGTTCCTGTAACACGTGTAAGCACTATTTCAATTACCAAATACTTTACCATACTGGTTCTTTTCATGCTATAGAATGGATTGAAATACTACACCAAATTGGCTTCCAACTGGTACCAGAGGATATATTCCCTAACTCTTACAACAAACTTACGGGCTCGTCCGAAAATAATCCGGAACTTCGAAGTGAAACCTACTTCATAATGATTTAATTTTTCGGACGGGTCACATCGGGAGAAGGTCCAACTGTCAAATTGTGTTGTCATTCATTAGTCGTTCGCGCCCCGAACGAATCATGCATAGCTATGAGATACGGCAAGCCGATCCAAATTTAAAACTCAAAACTATTTTTTTTTTGTTTTTTTTTTTGTTTCACTCGGTCTCTATGGAGAATAACGTGCAAGAAACTCCACGGACACTCTTTTTCATCAGTAAACGTGACATAACTTCAATTTATGAATGAGAAGCCAATGAATGGATATTATTACGAAGCATGAATCATTCAATAGGACAGATCTCTATTCAACTACTTAAGCACACAAATTGTTGAAATAAGTACTGACGTCGATAAAAATCGCTAAACACATATTTTCTTCCACATTTTAATGCTTCATTTTATTTCTCGCCACGAGATTTCTACGCCATTGGCTTGGAACAGCATTACTCAGGAGGGAAGCGAACGGAAAAAGTTAAAATGAAAACTGGAACTCAATGTTCGTATTAGACGCTACCAATACTTTTCACTTTATATTTGAACACGAGTAAGCTGGACATTGTGATTGTTTTATTCGCTTCTGACTGTTTTTGGTCTTGACCTAAATTGGGAGTAGACTCTGTAAAATGTATGTATTATGTGTATTTTATGCAATTTTGCGGGTTCTGTACCCTAAGCGTTTAATAAAAACTGGCCAAGTGCGAGTCGGACTCGCGCACGAAGGGTTCCGTACCATTATCGCAAAAAAACGGCAAATAATCACGTTTGTTGTATGGGAGCCCCCTTAAATATTAATTTTATTCGGTTTTTAGTATTTTTTGTTATAGCGGCAATAGAAATACATCATCTGTGAAAATTTCAACTGCCTAGCTATCACGGTTCATGAGATACAGCCTGGTGATAGACGGACAGACAGACAGACGGATCGTGAAGTCTCAGTAATAGGGTCCCGTTTTTACCGTTGTTGGTACGGAACCCTAAAAATCAAATTTTCAGATAAACCTTAGATAACTTTTGTATAGTCAAACAAAAAATTTGTAAAAGATGTCTCTTGTTGCAAATTCGCAAGCGTCAGTAGGTCTCAATGGAGAAGAATTTGCAAGAAACGTCACGGACACTCTTTTCCATCAGTTTTAATTACAAGTTTTTGGTTACATCACTCTTGTTGAAAAAATACATATATTATGTGAGAGCGATGTAAAGAGACGTGCACGTTAAAGCGTCTAGAGTAACCAACAATTTAAAAAAAATTTACAAAGTAAACACGGGGACCCTAAAACTAAGACTCCGCGGTCCGTCTGTCTGTCTGTCTGTCTGTCACCAGGCTGTATCTCATGAACCGTGATAGCTAGACAGTTGAAATTTTCACAGATGATATATTTCTGTTGCCGCTATAACAACAAATACTAAAAACAGAATAAAATAAATATTTAAGTGGGGCTCCCATACAACAAATGTGATATTTTTGCCGTTTTTTGCGATAATGGTACGGAAATTTCGTGCGCGGTCCGACTCGCACTTGGCCGTTTTTTTTTCAAATTTTGTTGCCACGCTTTAAAGAATGCACCTGCCATGTTGTCTCTTCACCATGCTTGGTTGACTAGTAGATAATGCCTAAGACATTAAGTCCGCCATTGTACCTTTCTGCATGAAGTTTAAATAAATAAATAAATGTCAGACAAGGTTATAATTTGCAGTGCAAGTCTACACAGTTAGCATACTAGACCAATTTCGACGGCACTATTGGCGCAGTTGCGGGACGTGACATCGATTCCAGCACGGGACAAATATGTTTGTAAGCTGCAGGTAAGAGTCGTGTTATCAGATATTTCTGTTAGGAAACAATCTCACGAAATAGGAGATGGAAAAACATTTTTTTTTGTAATCTCTTCAGAAGGCCTTTTTATTAAAACACTTTATGGAGGTCCTGTTTAACGCTAAGTAAGACCCTCCAACGAAATTTCTTTTTTTTATTTCTATTTCAGTGTAAAATTCACAATCACCTCATTACTTTCTTCAATCACAATCAACGCGGGTTCAAGCATCGTTATGATCACCTATTGTGTAAAAAGGGAAAATAACCTCGAGGGCGTCGATTTGAATAGTAGAGATATGGCCGACCTACGTTTGCTTATCACGAGATCTTTTTGGTGTCTCACGCACTCGACCGCTATGTGGAAGGTAGAGGACGGAGTGGTAAGTTCGCTTCTGCCTAGTATGACCTATTTGTGACCAATTCGTGGCGTGAGAAAAACGCGCGGTCCGCCCTGTTGTTACTACATAAGTCAATACTCGAGAGGTATTTATTTTTGCAATTCGAACGTCAATACACCAACGATAAATCGAATACAAATATAAGCTAACTCATGTCAACATGCTACAACACATACCTTGGTCTTGAGATGCGGCAGCTCGAAGTCGGCCTTCATCCAATCGCCTCTCCATCTCAACAATCAATATCACTGCCACATTACATTGTATACTGAACCAAACAACACTTCAACGAAACTGAAACTTTCAGACATCCATAAAAAATAGTGGTAAAGTCGCTAATTTAATTAATTAAATTTGGAAGTTTGTTTTGAATATTACATTTAAAACAAGCCAACAGCCAAAGGTGTCGTGGACCGAAACAAAGGGAACGGGTACCTGTCAGTTGGTATTGTCATTGTTTGTGTTTTAATTAGGTTTCCTACTGCGCAAAAAGAAAGGCCGTTTTATCTCAGTAGGGAAAGGAACCGAATCGGACGGCAACGTAAATCAACATCCGATTTTCGTTTCTGGTTGTTGGTGTACAAAATTAATAAGAACGTCTTCGATTTGCTTTTGTTTTTCTTGGAAGAACCATTTAATATTTGGAGTGGGCCGCAAGTTAACTTTTATATAGGTATGAAAAGGTTTTTTATCGTACTTACCTATTTGTAATACGGTTTTGTCTAATGCTGTTCACTACAAAGAAATAAGAAATTTTATTGTCATATTGATCAGCTAGATACAAAGATTCTTCATTCTCACACTGTGATTTCATAAACAAACTAGATACAGAATTTCAAATAAATTGTGGTTCTAAAAACTAAAAAACACGCTTTAATGGTAAATTGAACTAAAAAGTCGCTAATCCTGAAGTAAGGCTAATGGGACAAACTATTTAATCGCGCCTGGTAGAATCAACTTTCATTATTTGTAAATTTTTATTTTATTTGACTTTGACTAAATTATTGCATTGTCATCAGTCCTTGATAAGTGTGCAAAGTTTCAAATCAATCCCACGTTTTGAAGGGGGTGAAAATCACGTTCAAAGATTCCGTTACATTGATACATAGATACATACCAAGCTAAGAAAAGCGTGTTAAAAACGAAAACGACAGAATTCTTACAAGAAGGTACCTATCTACAATTCACATCAACAAAGGAAATCATTTCCGTATCTCCCAATTTAACGCCGTGAAATATTCATACAAAGATGATTTCGAATATACACGAGACACAGAAAATTGATACGTTGCTATAATACAAAGGCATGCTTGTAATCACATAACGAAACATTATATTCGAGAGCAAATGAAACATCCCAAGGTTACAAACCTTTGACATTCTGATACGAAACATGTAACATCGAAATATATGCTGTGCTCGTAAATTCTCAAATTCATTAACAGTACATCAGAGTTTCGTAATTAAAATATAATCTGTCTGGCTTTTTGGGCGTTTAATACTAAATCAAAATGGTGTCTCGTTTTTTATTCTGAAGCTATTAAGAAAAGGATTTTCAAACCTTTCATTTTACAATTATTATTTTGTTCTTAAGGCCGTAAATGACGTTGCTAAGTATTTAATCAAATTATGGATGTGAATTGAGGGTCACACACCTTTCACCTAACTTTGTTTCTAATCTAATTTTAAAACAAACGTAGACACATCGGCTTCATTAATGCGACAGGTGTAATTTGTTTTAGGGCCCTTATCGGGGCCTCTTAGCGGGCTCGTCACGTACCCACTCGCGATACGTATGGCACATCTCAGTCCGAAAGAGCCCATAAAAACAGATAGAAAGCCCACTAAAGCAGCCTACGTCCAAATTATTTTTATGTTCCAGGCATGTTGTAGAACTTTATTGCTACGAGCGTCTACGCGGCGTAGCACGCTACGAAATGCTTAAAATATTTCGTAACTGAATTATTTTGTTGCTTTCAATTTTAATAATATTTTTGTTCATCTTTCCTATTTATTTATACTACGCAACTTAACTTATTCCATTTTAGAGGAGCGCGTAGCTAAATAACAACAGCCGCACTGGTCGATCATCAAGATTAAGCAACGCATGACGAGGTTGGTCCGTGGATGGGTGACCATTTCAACATACCGAGTTTCCTCCGTGCCTCGGAAAGCACGTTAAGCCCTTAGTCCCAGCAGCCATTTGAAGATTTTTGTCAGTCGGAAGCTTGAGATCTGACACCAGTCTTGCCAGGGGGTACCGTGTTACCCATTTACTGGGTTGTAGAGGTCAGATAGGCAGTCGCTCTATATGAAACACTGGTACTCAGCTGAATCTGATAAGACTGGAAGCCGACCCCAATATATTTGGGAAGAGGCTAGGCAGATTGATTGAACTTAACTTATTCAACTTAGATAACAGTGAAACGGTTGTAGCTTAATCTACGTAAAAATCGAAGAAAATTACTAACTCAACGACTGAGCTATTGTTCTCACAGGTATGAACATGGAACAATAAATCAATCAAGTATTATTCAATTTGATAACATTGATTCATTGATCTTTTGGTACGTCTTCGCGCTACGGTGCTACGGCGCTACGCCGTAGCGGGTGCTACGTAGAATTTTAAATTGAATAACTGATAGATTGGGCTCGTTTGTAATTCGGGGTCAATTGCCTACTAAGAGAGCTAGATTACTTTTAAATATTGATCTATAGTAATACTAGAAATGGTGCTAGCGCTATTTAATAATATTTACTAGATGATTTATAGGAAGGAATGTTCAGCACACATAAATGATATTTGAAAATCCCATAGGTACTAAAATAATAAAGTTATGTTCCATAATTCTCTGAGTTTGTTTCGGCGTTTCGTCTCAGATTAGTTACCTAGCTAGGAATCGTGAACATTGAATTCATGAAGTTTTTATTGTATAGAAAATATAATACAAAAATATCTCTTCAGAATATGTCTAGTGCTTGAAAAGTTTTATCAATCATTTTATCAGTCACTATCAATAGTTTCACTAGCACCACTATCCAAACGATACGCAATCGAATGACGACTAGTAACACTGTAAATATATACTAATCTATATAATATATTGTCATATACTTTTCTATTAACACTACATAAAAACATACATAAGTGTAGAATGTATTCAGATTTCAGCATATAATATTATGTGATATGATAATACACATCTCTCATAGATTGACAAAGTAAAGTAGGCATGTATGCGAAAATACATAAAACCGTCAACATCACAAATGTATTCATATTTCTTTCAATAAAGGTTTTTACGAGAGCCCTCCTACCTGAACCTGGAGCGATGGATTTGGGGTGCTCTGGCCTTGGACACATAAATCTAAAACATCTTGAAAATCACGTGGCAAATTAAAAAAACTCATGAAAATGTGCAAGTTTTATAAAGTAGTGTAAATGAAACACGTCATTTGATAAAATTTTAGTGTACCACACTATCCAAATTCTAAATAATTGAAATGATAAATAAAAAGAGGCGTATAAATAACTCGTCTACTAAGAAACGACTAATCTGACACGAGTAGTAAGTCCAGGTTTTAGCAGAAATAAAAAAAACAACAAACTTCACGTAGAAAATTGCCCACGACCGCCTTTCGCGCTTCATGCAATATTCAAAACTTTTCCAATAGAGTTTGAATGATGAACGATATTTGGTGTCTGGTCAAAAAACTTTGAAAAAAGAATTTGGCGTTCGATTAGTTACCACAAATTATGTTATCTTTTTTAATTTATTTTTATGTTAGATTATCGTGTTGTGAGCGGAGCGGGTTTATGCTGCGTTGGGAGCGAGACGCGCGAACCGACGGCAACGCAGAACGCGACTGAGCGTGGCGCGTCGCCTGTACTCTACCCGCTATGTTCTACGAGTGAGCCTCATAACAGTGCCGCACTGGTCCCAACTTTGCTTATGTAAGCTTCTTGTATACCGCACGCTTGCTGGCGGCTAACTTTCATTAGCCAAAAGTTTGTCATGATTAACATGACATCGAGAAAGGTGTAGAGAATGATTATTTTACTCAAAACTTGTTCATGTTAATAATTGCCAATTTAGGTAAGTAGGACATACAGTCAGTAAAGCAAGGTAATTAGAATTTTAGTTTTTTAAAACATTAGATTATTAAACTGAATGAAAACGGGAACCAATAATTAAAACAATCTGATTTCTTAGATAACACGAAATATTAAACAAAAAGTGCATTTAGTATTACAGTATAAAGAAGACGACATGGGTATGCAAAAATAGTCTTAATGCCTGGACTTTTGTTGCTTACCGTACCTACATAGTAATGCTTTTTTTGCGTTAAGAAATGCTCATGTATACTGCGCTACCACGGGGAGATAGTGCAGTTATACAGACTCCAACCCACTAAAACTCCACGGTGTCCTCCTGAGCCACATATGGCGGGAACACGGGCACGCGTAAGCACCCATCCGCGAACCCGCCGCGGCGGGGTACTTCCCAGAGGATGGTCCGTCACCGGAGCAACAGAACACATTGCACCCCGTGACCACCCCAGGGACCAAACCAGTACATGGGCGTCAGACGACACCGTGTATGGCACCCTTGGTCCCCTGTTGAGTTCAGTGCCTTCAGCGCCTACCACTGTTCGGCCGCAAGGGATAGGGAGAGCGGCAAACGCTGTACCGACACTCCTCCTCCCCTGCGGCCCCACCGCGTCCGCTATCAGACGGTGGCGACCCCGTCCAGGCCGCCAAGATAAAGACCTCCTCTCCTGCTACGGCCTACAAATCTCAGCCGCGATGCCTCCCCTACGACATCGCGGCCCACCTCAGTTGCAACGTCCTAAGCGTGCCCATGCGGCACCGCAACCTACTTGTTGGCCGCTACGTCGTCGGCTTATCTGCAAGAGCCTCTGCAAGTGCCTTCCTCGGGTTCCTCTTCACTTCACCATGTATGACGAAGCCGCCCACGGCTACTGATTCCCTCTGCCTCGGCAATGCGAGAACCCACCGGGTGGAACATAAGTAGACTAGTAAGTACGAAAAGAGGCAGAAAGTCCCTGAACCCCCCTGTTTAAGCCTTATATGTAGGTATATCTTATTATATATTACAAATTGTTATGTACAACCCTACCAATGTGTAAAATAAGTCTTGCCCATTGCTATATTTTTACATCGTTAGAACATACTCTGTAGGTATTACATTTATAATTAAGATCGTATTACTTTACAAAACCGTAATGGGCATAGCCACGCAACATAACCAGGAAAATGTGCCTACTGAGGCAGTGACGGATTTACTAGCAGGCTGCACAGGCTAAATCCTAAGGCGGCAGATTTTAGGAATAGATCCAAAAGGGGCTTCCAACCGCGGTACGCAGAAAAGCTTAAGGCGATATATACGCCCCAATGTAAACGCAGTACTGGCCGTGCAGCCGCTCGATGCCAAAATATCAATATTGAACCTCCTTTTTAACAGTTTTGTTTGCAAAATATTATTTGACTAGCTGACCCGGCAAACTATGTTTTGCCATAAAAACACCAAACATTCATCTACCCTACACCTACCCTACACCTACCCTACACCTACCCTACACCTACCCTACACCTACCCTACACCTACCCTACACCTACCCTACACCTACCCTACACCTACCCTACACCTACCCTACACCTACCCTACACCTACCCTACACCTACCCTACACCTACCCTACACCTACCCTACACCTACCCTACACCTACCCTACACCTACCCTACACCTACCCTACACCTACCCTACACCTACCCTACACCTACCCTACACCTACCCTACACCTACCCTACACCTACCCTACACCTACCCTACACCTACCCTACACCTACCCTACACCTACCCTACACCTACCCTACACCTACCCTACACCTACCCTACACCTACCCTACACCTACCCTACACCTACCCTACACCTACCCTACACCTACCCTACACCTACCCTACACCTACCCTACACCTACCCTACACCTACCCTACACCTACCCTACACCTACCCTACACCTACCCTACACCTACCCTACACCTACCCTACACCTACCCTACACCTACCCTACACCTACCCTACACCTACCCTACACCTACCCTACACCTACCCTACACCTACCCTACACCTACCCTACACCTACCCTACACCTACCCTACACCTACCCTACACCTACCCTACACCTACCCTACACCTACCCTACACCTACCCTACACCTACCCTACACCTACCCTACACCTACCCTACACCTACCCTACACCTACCATACACCTACCCTACACCTACCCTACACCTACCCTACACCTACCCTACACCTACCCTACACCTACCCTACACCTACCCTACACCTACCCTACACCTACCCTACACCTACCCTACACCTACCCTACACCTACCCTACACCTACCCTACACCTACCCTACACCTACCCTACACCTACCCTACACCTACCCTACACCTACCCTACACCTACCCTACACCTACCCTACACCTACCCTACACCTACCCTACACCTACCCTACACCTACCCTACACCTACCCTACACCTACCCTACACCTACCCTACACCTACCCTACACCTACCCTACACCTACCCTACACCTACCCTACACCTACCCTACACCTACCCTACACCTACCCTACACCTACCCTACACCTACCCTACACCTACCCTACACCTACCCTACACCTACCCTACACCTACCCTACACCTACCCTACACCTACCCTACACCTACCCTACACCTACCCTACACCTACCCTACACCTACCCTACACCTACCCTACACCTACCCTACACCTACCCTACACCTACCCTACACCTACCCTACACCTACCCTACACCTACCCTACACCTACCCTACACCTACCCTACACCTACCCTACACCTACCCTACACCTACCCTACACCTACCCTACACCTACCCTACACCTACCCTACACCTACCCTACACCTACCCTACACCTACCCTACACCTACCCTACACCTACCCTACACCTACCCTACACCTACCCTACACCTACCCTTTTCAACCTTTTTAGTTGATATTTTTTTTTGTTTTTATTTATTCTGCTATTCAGGGCGGAGACAAACAAATCCAACGAAACAAAAACCATGAAAATTGATCCAACCGATCTCGAGTTATAAGTGTAGTAACAAACCCGTCTTTCTTTTATATATATATAGATTTACATATGCTATGTTAGATATGAAGAAATTCCAGCCATCAATAATTCTGTGTAAAAATATTTTTAAACATCCAATTCGTTCGTCGTCGCGAAAAAAACATGTGTTAAAAATAATATACATGAAACAATAATTATTATATATTTTTTTCAAACCTTTTAACCTAGCCGTTACTAAGGAGTATGCTTTAGAAAGTTACCGTTTTAAGGCACTAAAGCGGATGTAGGCCCTTAAGAGAATGTCAAATGCAAGAACGAGTTCGAAAATTCTAGCTACCCATTCTCGGAGATTTTGAAATATGAGATACCCACTTTGTTTACTTTAATATGCATACAAGTGAGAATATAGACAGACAGACAGAAAGACAGACAGACAGACAGTATAACACATTGCATTTTTTTGTAGACATGACACAATATTAAATCACCTTTAACCCCCTTAGGTGTAGAATTGCCGGCAATCAATAAACTCCAAACCGAAGAAATCTATACTTATATCATAAAGTCTTTCCTCTTTATGATGTTAGTATAGATTTCTTCGGTTTGGAGTTGATTTCAGATATTTTACCTCCCAAACCGAAGAAATTTCATATAAAGTTTCAATCCCTATTTTATCCCCTTAGTTAGGGTTAGAATTTCCAAAAACAAATAAAAAAAACACCTTTTTATCCACGAAGAGCGTAGGTAAATCTAAAATATCACGTGTCCAACTTACAAACTAAAGACATTACATACAAACTTTCAACCCCCCTTTGCAATTTCCAAAAATCCTTTCTTAGTGCTCACTTACGTCACATGAGGAACCTTTCTGCGAAATTTCATGTTTCTAGGCCTAGTGGTTTTAACTATCTTATTTTTGAAGGACTGTATGTAAAGTAACACAGTCATCCAAAATGCGAGTATATATGATGGTACGGAAACCTCGGTGCGCGAGTCTGACTCGTTCTTGACCGGTTATTTTTATTATCTGGTGCTTGGGAGTTTGACTGGGAGCTTGCTAGGTATTATTTAGGTGGGGTCTCCTGCCCAGGGAATTCGCTAGCCCAAGTAAAGCCTCTACGAAAACTGCGTCTCGATGCTGCATGGCCGTCTTCAAGTTCTAATCTAACGACCGTTTTAGTCGGCGCAACCATCGCTCTCTTTGCAAATCGGCCCGTGGCGACATCGGCATCGTCGGAATAATAGACGCAAATGACTGTTATATGTTTAGACACCGCCATATTACGCTGTCGTACAAAAACTCTGAGCCTCGTGTATGGTCATGTTTGTTGGCTCATAGCTTCTAAACTATACGGTTTTCGGAGTTGTCCTTTTGGTGACGTCAAATGCTTACTAAACATTTTGTTCTTGTCGATTCTGGGTTTTTATCCATACAATTTGGGGCATCTCCTTTCACGGGCTGCCTAATCTTTACGAGTAAAAGTACTAATATTATAAAGCTGAAGAGTCTGATTGTTTGTTTGAACGCACTAATCTCAGGAACTACTGGTTGGAATTCAAAAATTATGTTTGTGTTGGATAGTCCATTTATCGAGGAAGGTTATAGGCTATATAACATCACGCTACAACCAATAGGGGCGGAGCATAAATGAAAAATGTTGCAAAAACGGGAAAAAATAATCCTTTTTGAGCCATTTACGCCGTTTACGCAGCAATAATGTTTGGGTAGGGTAGGTAGGGTAGATGGGTAGGTATGTAGCCAGTTAAAGGGAGCGAAGCCGCGTGGGTCAGCTAGTCCCTAATAAAACTAAATATAAAATCCGGCCAAGTGCGCGTATCATTATCACAAAAAAAAAACCGGCCAAGTGCGAGTCAGACTCGCGCACGAAGGGTTCCGTACAATTATCGCAAAAAACGGCAAACAAATCACATTTGTTGTATGGGAGCCCCACTTAAATATTTATTTTATTCTGTTTTTAGTATTTGCTGTTATAGCAGCAACAGAAATACATCATCTGTGAAAAGTTCAACTGTCTAGCTATCACGTTTCATGAGATACAGCCTGGTGACAGACGGACAGACCGACAGACAAACAGACGGATCGCGGAGTCTCAGTAATAGGGTCCCGTTTTTACCCTTTGGGTACGGAACCCTAAAAACGGCAATAAAATCACGTTTGTTGTATAGGAGCCCCACTTAAATATTTAATTTATTCGATTTTTAGTATTTGTTGCTACAGCGGCAACAGAAATACATCATCTGTGAAAATTTCAACTGTCTTGCTATCACGGTTCATGAGATACAGCCTGGTGACAGACAGACAGATAGACAGACGGGCAGTGGAGTCTTAGTATTAGGGTCCCGCTTTTACCTTTTTTGTACGGAACCCTAAAAATTATGGGTTACTCTTAATTTGTATTATTTTCTTTGGTTACGTAATATTTAGAGGGCGATAATTATTATTGTTTTTTTTCCATAGTTTATGGCCGGGGAACACCCAATTCTCATCGTTCGTCGATGGTCGAAATTAGTGAGAACCACAGAGCATAAATACCCTGTGAGAACTAAAAGTGCTAACACACGTCCGGATTTGGTACGGCCGGACTGACCCCGCCCACAAATGCTTTCTCGCTTACACACGCTTGTTTGGACCGAGACGGAATCAATTTAATAATAATAATGTCCGCGGACCACTCTACACACGCTCGGATATGGTCGGGGCCGGACTAACCCCGCCCACAAATTCGTGGTCCAGCCGTACCAAATTCGAACGTGTGTTAACACTATTAGAACATTAATTCATGATGATTCAACATTCCCTGTTTCTGTCAAGTCGCGTCTGTGTTGCCAACTGCTATAAATTCGATTCCCTAGACTCAACATTGAAAGTTGCTAGAAAGTCGATTTTATTGATTCAAACTCTAAACAAAAGTTTTGCACCATTCAAGGTTTATATACAAAGTCGTATTTTTTGCTAAATCTTTTATTAGATTGTTTTCGAATGCACACAAAAAGTAGGTATTTTATTAAGAAAAAAATAGATAAAGTTAGAACTTACATTTGCGTTTGCGTTTTCCATATATCTCTTGACACTGTATAATTCTGTGTCGAATAAAGTCAAGTAAAGTTAACAAAAATAAATTCTATTACTGGCCCTAGAACTGTTTTGATTTGTATTCCAAAAGTCGTCAGATAGGTCGCTAAACCATTTTTGTTTGGCCGCTAATACTTAAACAAAAGCAGTCACTTCTAGCGACAAAGTCGCTAAATTAGCAAAACTGTGTCATGTCGCCAACCATCAATGTCTCGTAGCGTCGCCAATTTGTTAAAGAAATCCCAACATACGGGGAATTACAACGGATAAAGTTCTCGCCAAACTTCTTGGCCGCCCTGAAGTTGGCTACAATGGCTGTGCGCAGTAGTAAATCTCATACAAAAAAACAGCACCGTTTTATGCATCGCGCATGCGGAAAGCCAACTTCAGGGCGGCCCAGAAGTTTGGCGAGAGCATAATATCTATCTGCATCAAATTTCATACAGATCCGACCAGCCGTTTTAGCGTGAAGAAGTAACAAACATACAAACACACATACACGAACACTCACAAACTTTCGCCTTTATAATATTAGTGCGCTCAATTTTCTATTAATACCAAGATGATTGACAACTAGGTAATGCATTATTAATTAATAAATACTATTTATTACTTGTTTCGCACAACGCAAATTTTGTTTCTTTCGTTCGTTTGTTTAATTTAGTTAAAACTTGATGGGATCTGGCAACATTATTGTTCTAAAACATCAGTTAAGGTGGAAACATACTATTAAAACCCGACCCAACGCCACCCGACGCCACGCGACGCGAATCATGTTTTAATCGTTAGAGTCTTAGGGTCCTGCAAAAAATTATTTTACACCAGAAAATTGTGGAGAAGAAAAGTTATGGGGCCTGAAGTACCGTAGTAAGGTAAAGAAATAATTTTAAGGGCAACTTTCTATGGGGTTTAAAAAAAAACTAACAGGGTTGGAGTTCTTCTGATTTTTTTAAAACATCCTCAGTCCATGCCCTTTCTAACGATATGCTAAAAGTGTATTTATCACTTTTAGTTTTAAAGTTATTAATTAATTTCCGCAACTAGGGCACTTTTACCACCACGAGTCGACATTTGTAAGACAAATGTAATTTCCAGAATTTAAACCAGTTTGGCCTACTGTTGGCAAATTTGTTGTCTCACTCTTACACGAGAGCAACATGTAAGAGACAAAACATGTCATGTCATGTCTCTTTCGCTCTTGGGTCGACGGGGCCGGGCAGGTAACTCGTTGGGGTCTTTGTTAGTCAGTCGAGATTTACCCATCTTAGCTAACTTACGTACTTGCCGTTACGACGCTCCACTGTTTTCGTTAATTTTGTTGAGTTTGTTATTACTTCGTTTTTGTTAAGTTTTGTTATTTGTTACCTTGTTGTTGGCAAAATGGCTGGATTTACCAGTGAAGAGTACACCGACATGCTGGTGGTGTATGGAATGGCTGATTGCAATGGGCGCGAGGCACGGAGGATTTATCAAGAACGGTATCCTAACCGGCGAGTGCCTAACCACCAAACGTTTGGCTCAACTTATCGGCGTCTGCGAGAAACCGGAAATTTAAATTTCCGGGAACCAGCCGTGAACAGATTTCAACCAAATTTGGCTGAGGAAGAACGCATATTGGCTGAATTTGAGGAAGATCCGACCAGAAGCGTAAGAACCATAGCCCGGACGCTTGGTTTAAGCGTGTGGAAAGTCTGAAAGAAAGAAAGAAAGAAAGAAAATATATTTATTTGTGACCCGCACAGGAGACACGAGATAAGCAAAACACAAACAACAATAAAATATAAAAAACCCCGTGCGAGACCAAAAAGGCCAAGTCCAAGTCGGTTCTTCGCGAAAATGGTCGTCATCCTTTCCACTACACCCCTGTTCAAGGTAATTTTTTACATAAAGTTTTTGTTTTTAGCTCTTATGTAATGAACTAGCATGTGAATTTCATAGGCAATTTTTAAATTAACATGAGCATGTGTGTGAGAGAGAGAGAAATGGAAAGACAGAGATAGCAATCAATGTAACATAGCTACTAATTCATAAGGAAACCGCTAACGTTGATATTTTTATTGTTTTAGGCTTAGAGGATAACGACTATGCAAGAAGGGTGGAGTTTTGCCGCCACTTGCTCCATACGGACGTGGAAGATATTAATTTTTTACGGAGTATTCTCTGGACTGACGAGTCCAAGTTTGACAAGGAAGGAATTGTAAATTACCACAATCTCCATCACTGGGCACCCAGAGATCAAAACCCGAGAGTCAAGAGGCACAGAGGTTTTCAACGAAGGTTCTCCGTGAACGTATGGGCAGGCGTCATCGGTAATCGGTTGATAGGGCCGCACTTTTTGCCAGACAACCTAAACGGGCAAAACTACTTAGATTTCCTCGAAAACGATTTGCCTGATTTAGCGGAAGAAGTGTTTGACGAAGATCGGCCCATAGTCTTCGAGCACGACGGCTGTCCTGCTCATTGGAGCCTAGCAGTGAGGGAGCTTCTGGACAACTGCTTTCCTAATTCTTGGATTGGTCGGGGTGGGCCAATTCCCTGGCCCCCAAGGTCGCCTGACCTTACCCCACTCGACTTCTACGTCTGGGGAAGGGCGAAAGAGTTGGTGTACGCAGAAGAAGTACCAACAAGGGAGGTTCTAATTAACAGGATCCACGCCGCATTCGATACAATGCGCGAGGAACTGCTGCTTAGAACGGTGACCGTGGAGATGAGGAAGAGGTGCCGAGCATGTTTACAGGTCAATGGTCATCAATTTGAACAAAATTTGTAATTAATTAAAATTAGTAATTAATTAAAATTTGTAATTTAATGACATTAGTCATTACCAAATTTTTTGTTTCATTTGCCATCCTTTTACGATCGAACACATTTAATTTTCATTAGTTGAAATTTTTGCTTGAAGTGCCCTAGTTGCGGAAATTAATTAATAACTTTAAAACTAAAAGTGATAATTACACTTTTAGCATATCGTTAGAAAGGGCATGGACTGAGGATGTTTTAAAAAAATCAGAAGAACTCCAACCCTGTTAGTTTTTTTTTAAACCCCATAGAAAGTTGCCCTTAAAATTATTTCTTTACCTTACTACGGTACTTCAGGCCCCATAACTTTTCTTCTCCACAATTTTCTGGTGTAAAATAATTTTTTGCAGGACCCTAAGACTCTAACGATTAAAACAAGACCATTAGCCGACCGGTCCCATGGATAGATTTTGAGCTACAGGTAGTTTTAGTCAAAAAATCATAAAAAAGTCAAATAAAAAATAATAATAAATTAAAAAAAAACCTTGAGGCCAAGGTCAATATAATGGGCGGCGGTAGGTAGCAGACTATCCCTAGTTTCTACCCTAGGCGTATGTACAGCTCCCTTCCAAACACCCTGTATATTTTTTTCAAACCTTTTAACCTAGCCGTTACTAAGGAGTATGCTTTAGAAAGTTACCGTTTTAAGGCACTAAAGCGGATGTAGGCCCTTAAGAGAATGTCAAATGCAAGAACGAGTTCGAAAATTCTAGCTACCCATTCTCGGAGATTTTGAAATATGAGATACCCACTTTGTTTACTTTAATATGCATACAAGTGAGAATATAGACAGACAGACAGAAAGACAGACAGACAGTATAACACATTGCATTTTTTTGTAGACATGACACAATATTAAATCACCTTTAACCCCCTTAGGTGTAGAATTGCCGGCAATCAATAAACTCCAAACCGAAGAAATCTATACTTATATCATAAAGTCTTTCCTCTTTATGATGTTAGTATAGATTTCTTCGGTTTGGAGTTGATTTCAGATATTTTACCTCCCAAACCGAAGAAATTTCATATAAAGTTTCAATCCCTATTTTATCCCCTTAGTTAGGGTTAGAATTTCCAAAAACAAATAAAAAAAACACCTTTTTATCCACGAAGAGCGTAGGTAAATCTAAAATATCACGTGTCCAACTTACAAACTAAAGACATTACATACAAACTTTCAACCCCCCTTTGCAATTTCCAAAAATCCTTTCTTAGTGCTCACTTACGTCACATGAGGAACCTTTCTGCGAAATTTCATGTTTCTAGGCCTAGTGGTTTTAACTATCTTATTTTTGAAGGACTGTATGTAAAGTAACACATCCAAAATGCGAGTATATATGATGGTACGGAAACCTCGGTGCGCGAGTCTGACTCGTTCTTGACCGGTTATTTTTATTATTTGGTGTTTGGGAGTTTGACTGGGAGCTTGCTAGGTATTATTTAGGTGGGGTCTCCTGCCCAGGGAATTCGCTAGCCCAAGTAAAGCCTCTACGAAAACTGCGTCTCGATGCTGCATGGCCGTCTTCAAGTTCTAATCGACGACCGTTTTAGTCGGCGCAACCATCGCTCTCTTTGCAAATCGGCCCGTGGCAACATCGGCATAGTCGGAATAATAGACGCAAATGACTGTTATATGTTTAGACACCGCCATATTACGCTGTCGTACAAAAACTCTGAGCCTCGTGTATGGTCATGTTTGTTGGCTCATAGCTTCTAAACTATACGGTTTTCGGAGTTGTCCTTTTGGTGACGTCAAATGCTTACTAAACATTTTGTTCTTGTCGATTCTGGGTTTTTATCCATACAATTTGGGGCATCTCCTTTCACGGGCTGCCTAATCTTTACGAGTAAAAGTACTAATATTATAAAGCTGAAGAGTCTGATTGTTTGTTTGAACGCACTAATCTCAGGAACTACTGGTTGGAATTCAAAAATTATGTTTGTGTTGGATAGTCCATTTATCGAGGAAGGTTATAGGCTATATAACATCACGCTACAACCAATAGGGGCGGAGCATAAATGAAAAATGTTGCAAAAACGGGAAAAAATAATCCTTTTTGAGCCATTTACGCCGTTTACGCAGCAATAATGTTTGGGTAGGGTAGGTAGGGTAGATGGGTAGGTATGTAGCCAGTTAAAGGGAGCGAAGCCGCGTGGGTCAGCTAGTCCCTAATAAAACTAAATATAAAATCCGGCCAAGTGCGCGTATCATTATCACAAAAAAAAAACCGGCCAAGTGCGAGTCAGACTCGCGCACGAAGGGTTCCGTACAATTATCGCAAAAAACGGCAAACAAATCACATTTGTTGTATGGGAGCCCCACTTAAATATTTATTTTATTCTGTTTTTAGTATTTGCTGTTATAGCAGCAACAGAAATACATCATCTGTGAAAAGTTCAACTGTCTAGCTATCACGTTTCATGAGATACAGCCTGGTGACAGACGGACAGACCGACAGACAAACAGACGGATCGCGGAGTCTCAGTAATAGGGTCCCGTTTTTACCCTTTGGGTACGGAACCCTAAAAACGGCAATAAAATCACGTTTGTTGTATAGGAGCCCCACTTAAATATTTAATTTATTCGATTTTTAGTATTTGTTGCTACAGCGGCAACAGAAATACATCATCTGTGAAAATTTCAACTGTCTTGCTATCACGGTTCATGAGATACAGCCTGGTGACAGACAGACAGATAGACAGACGGGCAGTGGAGTCTTAGTATTAGGGTCCCGCTTTTACCTTTTTTGTACGGAACCCTAAAAATTATGGGTTACTCTTAATTTGTATTATTTTCTTTGGTTACGTAATATTTAGAGGGCGATAATTATTATTGTTTTTTTTCCATAGTTTATGGCCGGGGAACACCCAATTCTCATCGTTCGTCGATGGTCGAAATTAGTGAGAACCACAGAGCATAAATACCCTGTGAGAACTAAAAGTGCTAACACACGTCCGGATTTGGTACGGCCGGACTGACCCCGCCCACAAATGCTTTCTCGCTTACACACGCTTGTTTGGACCGAGACGGAATCAATTTAATAATAATAATGTCCGCGGACCACTCTACACACGCTCGGATATGGTCGGGGCCGGACTAACCCCGCCCACAAATTCGTGGTCCAGCCGTACCAAATTCGAACGTGTGTTAACACTATTAGAACATTAATTCATGATGATTCAACATTCCCTGTTTCTGTCAAGTCGCGTCTGTGTTGCCAACTGCTATAAATTCGATTCCCTAGACTCAACATTGAAAGTTGCTAGAAAGTCGATTTTATTGATTCAAACTCTAAACAAAAGTTTTGCACCATTCAAGGTTTATATACAAAGTCGTATTTTTTGCTAAATCTTTTATTAGATTGTTTTCGAATGCACACAAAAAGTAGGTATTTTATTAAGAAAAAAATAGATAAAGTTAGAACTTACATTTGCGTTTGCGTTTTCCATATATCTCTTGACACTGTATAATTCTGTGTCGAATAAAGTCAAGTAAAGTTAACAAAAATAAATTCTATTACTGGCCCTAGAACTGTTTTGATTTGTATTCCAAAAGTCGTCAGATAGGTCGCTAAACCATTTTTGTTTGGCCGCTAATACTTAAACAAAAGCAGTCACTTCTAGCGACAAAGTCGCTAAATTAGCAAAACTGTGTCATGTCGCCAACCATCAATGTCTCGTAGCGTCGCCAATTTGTTAAAGAAATCCCAACATACGGGGAATTACAACGGATAAAGTTCTCGCCAAACTTCTTGGCCGCCCTGAAGTTGGCTACAATGGCTGTGCGCAGTAGTAAATCTCATACAAAAAAACAGCACCGTTTTATGCATCGCGCATGCGGAAAGCCAACTTCAGGGCGGCCCAGAAGTTTGGCGAGAGCATAATATCTATCTGCATCAAATTTCATACAGATCCGACCAGCCGTTTTAGCGTGAAGAAGTAACAAACATACAAACACACATACACGAACACTCACAAACTTTCGCCTTTATAATATTAGTGCGCTCAATTTTCTATTAATACCAAGATGATTGACAACTAGGTAATGCATTATTAATTAATAAATACTATTTATTACTTGTTTCGCACAACGCAAATTTTGTTTCTTTCGTTCGTTTGTTTAATTTAGTTAAAACTTGATGGGATCTGGCAACATTATTGTTCTAAAACATCAGTTAAGGTGGAAACATACTATTAAAACCCGACCCAACGCCACCCGACGCCACGCGACGCGAATCATGCACATATATAACACCCCACTGATGCTACAACACGCTTCTTTAGTATAGGGTTGCCATCTATCCGGGTTTCCCCAGATTTGTGCTAGTTTAGAAGGCGAGCGGGTGGGGTTTTATTTGTAGTCCGGGTCTTTAAATCACCAACAGCAATTTTTCACCGACTTCTCCGTCAATTGTTGACCGATTTTGAAAATTATTTTTGCTTGGAAGGTTATTTACCCGAATTGGTGCTATTTATATTCGATGAAGAAATTCGGAGATATGCAACGGAATTCTTCAAAATATTATAGCAAATCACCAGGGATTGCTTGTCTATTTATTGTACACTAGCTTCTGTCAGAAGCTTCACCCACGTCAAAAGTTTTTTATCACCCAAGGGAACATTATACCGGGATAAAATCCGTTTAGCCGTTCTAGCGTGATTGAGTAACAAACATACATCCAAGAAGTAAGATTACTATAGAAATTGACCACTAACTGTGCCGTACTGTAATGTGCCACACAAAAAAGTGAACAATTAAAACTTTTTAAAATAAACGCATTACCCTCCTTCGGCAGTCGGGTAAAAAATACAACCGACTTCCAATTAAAAATTTGACTCAAATAAGTTGAAAATTTCTGTTATAGCATAAACATAAAAATTACTCTCACCGAATTTGTACCCTAAAAATGACCGTGCTGATGAAACTTTATTAAGCAAAATAAGGGTAAATTACCCTAAGTTGCCACCACTGAATATAATTATCATAGCTTCGTTTCTAGTATTATTTCTAATACTATAATCACGATATTGGCCTGAATTCATATCATATAATACTGAGTACCAGTTTACTAATTCCATGAATTGTTCATCCGACATTTTAAATAAAAACACACAAAACATATCTTTATGCCAGGAATGCTCTCCACTGACTGACGCGTGGCGTCGTGTTAACTAGGAAAGGAACACACTGTGTGCGAAGCGTCGGGTGGCGTGTGTGTCCCCTCTCCCGGCAACACGCTGATCCAAACCGCCTGCGTGTTACCGCGTGTGATTACGTGACGTCACATGGCGTGATGACTATGTGTTTCTGACCATGTTAAATATATGGGATGGATTAGTACTTCAACGCGTCAGAAGGAGTTGGGTGGTGGGCGTCGGGTCGGGTGTTAATAATATGTTTCCACCTTTATTGTATTGTCTTTGGTTATTTGGCTCGTTCAGTTCGTTCCTTCATTGTGCTATTTTATAGTGCTAACACACGTTCGAATTTCGTACGGCCGTACCACGGATTTATGGGCGGGGTTAATCCCGGCCCCGACCATATCCGAGCGTGTGTGGAGGGGTCCGCGGACATTATTATTATTAAATTTATTCCGTCTCGGTCCAAACAAGCGTGTGTAAGCGAGAAAGCATTTGTGGGTGGAGTCGGTCCGGCCGTACCAAATCCGAACGTGTGTTAAAGGTCCGTTTACATCTACAGACACTGAGCGTGCCAGACACGTGCCGTGGCAGACAAAATAATATTCTTTTATAGTATATATGGCTGCAAAGATCGCCCAAAAGTAATTCGCAAACCTAATACAAATTTTTGCAAAGGGAATGACAATTATGGAGTAGAACCTTCAGGTGATCCAGAAGAAGAGACCAGTATCTATTAACGTATTTATATCTATCGTTACTCGGCCGCGCAGACACCAACAGACTCACTGTATGAAAGAATATGATTTTGTCTGCCACGGCACGTGTCTGGCACGCTCAGTGTCTGTAGATATAAACGGACCTTAACACGTTCGGATTTTATGTCCGCGGACCACACTACACACGCTCGGATATGGTCTGGGCCGGACTAACCCCGCCCACAAAGCCGTGGTCCGGCCGTACCAAGTACCAAATTCGAACGTGTGTTAACACTATTATCTGTGATTCAATTCATAGAGGAAAACAATAAAAAATACTCTGCTCTGTGGAGGAAAATAATATTGGTGCTACATAGTTGTTGTGACTGTGAATTTCATTCTGTTTTGAGTTTAAATTGATCAATTCAGATCCAATCGGCTTATATTTTCAACTCTAAAGTAATGAGTCCCTAGCGGATCCTTGTATCAGTACCTGCTGTGAAAACAATTTCATTAAAAACTCGTCTGGACCAAGTCTGGAAAGATTAGCTTCGTAAATAAACATGGGTAATTCCAAAAATAAAAAAGTGACTAAGAAACGGCAAGGTTCGAATAAGTCACAGTGCAATAATTCATCAGATCAAAAAGAGAATGTACCGAAAACTGTGAAGACTACGAAACCTGATCCTGATGATGGCATTGCAATGTCTAAACAACTGTTATTGAAGAAGGCTAACGTCCGGATTCAAAGATCATCATCATCATCATCATCACGATCATCGTCCAAACCTGAAAGGGTTTGTCCTAATGGTAAGCCCATACCTTCTTTAGCAGAGCTAGAAAAAATGTATGAAGATTCGGATGATGATGACCAAACTCCTACTCAAAAACCAACATGTACAACTCCAACATCTGGTAAGCCAACAGCCACAAGCATCAGGGATGAAAATAAACTGCTCTCTCCTTCAGCAATTTATAAAATAACTGAAAGATTATTGGGATCAATACAAAAACGAAATTTACCTGATCCTAGTGAACTACTGGAAGCCACTTCACTACTTCGTAAAACGTCACCACCTCCAGCTCCCATAATTCCACCTAAAAAAAGAAGAAAACCAGAGGTTCCATACATTGTTGGCTGCAAAGATCGCCCAAAAGTAATTCGCAAACCTAATACAAATTTTTGCAAAGGGAATGATAATTATGGAGTAGAACCTTCAGGTGATCCAGAAGAAGAGACCCCAGCAAAACGTGCAAAGAAGTCAAGAATACCCAATTATACTAAATCTATTTTTAATGCCCATAGTGATGAAATTGCTGAGAGACTTGCCAAAGATAATACTGAATGTCTTAGTGATGGTAGTTTAGACAGTAATAAGACAATAGAGTATGAACCAACTCTTATCCAAAAATCGAGGCCACACTCATTCTCTCCACTGCCTAGCACATCTACAGATAAAGAAACTATTGAGAAAAATGATGAGCTTTTTAATGAAAGTTTAAAATCCATAGAGTCAACTCCCAATGAAACAGATGATGTACTCATAAAAGACGAGCCAGTGCTGGATATAAAAGAAGATAACATAAATATTACTGAACAGTCAACACCAATAAAAGAAGTTGTTAATGATCTAATAACTAAAGAGTCAACAGCAATAAAAGAAGTTGATAATGTCCTAATAACTAAAGAGTCAACACTGAACATAGAAGAAGATGGTGTACAAATTATTGATACTCCATATGATACCATTGAAATTGACGATACAATTGTAGAAATACAAGACACCTCAACTAAGGCTATGGTTACTGATGATATTGAAATTATTTGGCCGGTAGGATCAGACATGGTCAAACCAAAAGAACAGAATGACATAATTCATGAAATACCTGATGATGAAGATTGCATTGTAGTTACAAGTCCAGATACAAAAAATAATCATAACAATCTTAATGAACCTATAGATATTGACGAGTATGTAAGATATTCCCTAAACATGGAATATTTAAATGATGAACCAATTGAAATAATTGATGTTGATGATATAATTGCTGAAAATAAGTCTATAATTGAAAAATGGAAAAGTTATCAAGACAAAGAATTTAACAAGCTTAATACAGTTGTTGATGTTACTTCTCCTATACACACTGCAGTACAGACAACTTCAACACCAAATATGCCAAGCACTACACTGCAGGCTGGTGTAACACTGAGCACTACACTGCAAGCTGAAGTAACACCCAGCACTACACTGCAGGCTGGAGTAACACCCAGCACTACACTGCATGCTGGAGTAACACCCAGCACTACACTGCATGCTGGCGTGACACCCAGCACTACACTGCAGGCTGGAGTAACACCCAGCACTACACTTCCAACTCCTTCAACACCAAACCCTAATATTGACACTATGGGAAACAGTGCAACAAACTCTCTAAATAATCACAGGCAACCAACATCAGTTAGTAATGCCCAGAGAAATGTATCATTCCAAAGTATACTAGATCATTTCTTCAATTCTATGCGTGATACATCTACCAGAGCCACAACTGCTTTTGATAGTGGAAATGGAGTATCATATCAGCAATTTTGTTCAATGATGGACAGATTGCCAACACCTACCAGAACACCGTCACATCCTGTAAATAGGCCTGGGCCTGTTTCAACCAATGTCCTTCAAAATTCAATTAGTTCATTACAATTAGTTCAACAACCGCAAAGAGATCTTGGGGGAATAAACAATTCGTCAATTCAACCCTCACCAGCAGTACCTACAAGAAATATAGGGGATTGCCCTATCTGTTTAGATCCTCTTAATTCTTCTGATGGGATTGCTTCAACTATATGTGGTCATGTCTTCTGCTTGAATTGTATCCAAGTTTCAGTTAGAACTAATGGCAAAAAATGTCCTACATGTAGGAAACAACTTAAAGGTGCTGGTGGAGGATATCACCAAATATACTTGTAAAAATATTGTTTAGTATGTTTCTTTATTTGAAATATGAACACCTATTTTGAATAGGTTTCTAATTATTAAAACAAATGATGCAAGTTATTCACTAGTCACACAACTGTGCCATTTCTAAATAACATTGATTTAAATAGTATAAAAAATATCATCTTGAGTATGGGTAGGTCATGTAAAATGCCTCTGCAAAAGGAGGATTGACGGTTGCCACTTTAGCAATTGGCAACCAGATCATCATATTCTAGCCTTTAGCTTGGTATGGATCCCAAAACATATAGTAATGGACCTTATTTATCAAAATGTTGACTATAAATGCTAATCATTGTTTAACATTGTATATGTTAGGAAGTATTTATAAATAAGGCTGTATGTGTATATACCCATTCCATTTACAAGTATAAAAGCAGTTTGAAAATGTTTCTAAATAATAATATAATTTTTTTTTCCAGAAAAGTTATCAATAAGTAACTAATATCTGTTAATAGTTTACAGATGTTAGTTAATTATTAAATAGTGGATTGCATTTACTTTAAAATGATTTAATAAGAAGTAGTCTAGAAGTGTGTACTTATTCATGCATATGTGGGTTATTTTATAATGAAAGGTTTATTGCCCATAATATGTAAATAATGGCAGTTCTTTGAGTAATTTTAATATCCTTTACTGAAACAAATTGTACCTTCAGTTGATCTGATGATACCTGATGATTTTAGGAACCTGCACAAAAGCATCTTAAAAAGTACAATTTTAAGTCCTCATCCACCTAACAGAAAAAATATTATAAGTAGGTAATGTCATATTTTTAATACTTTGTTATAATTTTTTATATTAAGTATGTAAGTATTTTTAAAAGAAAATGTGTAATTTGTATGATAATTAAATATTGTAGGTACTTATTTGATAATACAATTTGTGATAAATGTTTGTAAACACAAGTAATATTTGCTTTCTTCTCATTATGTGAGCTGAAGTGTATGTTTTGTTAAATAGCATGATTTGATTTTATGTAACTTAGCCTAAATGACAAGCATGATACCAAACTCTAGCACTAAATACCTACAGGCATATACTTCATTTGAAATAACATAAGACACGTTTCCAAATCTTTTTTTTACAGTCCGTTCAACCGATTTTGAGTTCTATTCTGTAAACATAAGGATGACATAAAAAGCATAAACCTGTTACAAAAACCAACTGTTTATTATAGCTACCATTTGTCGTATCACCAACGCAATAGAAGTCAAAATCGGTCGAACGGGCTGTATAATGGGCTAATTTAAATGTCTACCTGTGGATTTTTTGAACTTCTGATTTTAATAGCCTGTAGGACAAACAGCAGCCGAATTGCGTAAGTATATTATCCAAAGCAAAAGAATCGATTCCTTCCCATAAACGACTTTTCGTATCAATATGCACTACGTAAAGTCGGTTTTGGGAAAGAATTGATTCTTTTGCTTTGGATAATATACTTACGCAATTCGGCTGCAGGTATACCTGATGTACCTACTGTTTTTCTCGCGTTTTTCTACATAAGTGATTGTCATTCATTGTTAATTTATGGATATTGTAATACTCTTTCCTTAAAGTTGAAGGGCTAAGAAGCTTGGTAAAGAGCCACTAAACTTTTTAGCCTCCCATTAGGTATGAACTTGAATTCAGAATCTTAGATTAGTACATACCAAGTTAGTAGGTAATAGTATGAAAACGACTTAATGTCATAAAGCTCAAAGTTGAGATTCCATTGCAACCAACCAATTACAATTTTTCAATTCAATTTTTGAATGAACAATGTCAAGGTATAAGATGGTAATATTCAGTTTTCAATTAAGAACACTCATGGAGCTTGATCTATTACTTAAATAAACAAAATCTCAAAACAAGCACTCTAAAATCAACTTTGACTAAGTGACGGCAGTTAACGACCACAAAAGATCCCAATGGGTCGAAGTGTCCGAGTTATTTCTCGGCCCCTCCATAAGATAAGATAAGACGGTAGTTAATGATCCAAAATTCTGAATACAAGTTCAAAATTATCAGATCCTAAAAGACCCAGTGGAAAGGAAAAATAAAAATCTTTATAACTTTATTCTTTTTTTTTATTCAACAACACCCTATCCTTACTGAAATTATAATCTTTCACTCATCCTATGATAATGCAGTTATATTCTTATTGCCAGTACTGGCTAGAAAGTCTCAACAATTTTTTTTTTTTAACTTTGCCCCACACTAGGAACTTCCTGTATCGTGGGTGCTTTATCAAACATTTAAACTCACATACACAAACAGCCAGAGCCAGAACAACTATCTGTAGGTCATACAAATATTTGATCCGTGCGGGAATCGAACCCGCGACACGCAGCGCAGCAGTCAATCGCTCGACCACTGCGCCAACCATGCACCCCAATTAGTGCACGAGTATGAAAGAATAGAATATTAGATAAAATTATATGTATCTGTAGGAGTCATAAAAAAAAAAAAAAGTGTTTATTGAGTCTCTTATTATTTACATAACAAATGTGAAAGAAACAGCCCCAGTAAGTGGTTAATAACACTTGTGTCGGGGTTGTCTTGCTCCTCCCCTGAATTGGTAGATGTTGAGACTTACAATTAATACAAAATTATAATTTAAATTAATTTAAAAAACTAAAAACAAAATTATATTATAAAAATTAAAATTATTTAAAAGAAATCAAAAGTAAAATAAAATCAAAATTAAATTAAGTCATGCACTTATACTTTTTCCCCATATAATTATGATAATAGGATTATGATACAAATAATGAGTCGTGAAACACAGTCAGTGTTATATTTTACTTAATATGCCAGATTTTTGTGGGAATAGTATTGAACAATAGATAATCTTGTTGTTGCCCTATAGTGTATGATGAAAAATCTTATAAACATTGGTATGGATTGTAAGTTAAGACGGGCTGGTGTCCGCAACTCCACGTCTAAGCACGTATTTTGCGTATGGATGGTATGGATTTCTTTTATTTTTCTGTCTGTACAAACAATGTTTATTACTTTATTGATACTCTACTATGATTAATCTTAACCTGCAGTGAAATCTTCATGTTTTCTTTTCAGTCCCATTCACAATATTATCATCAGAATGCAAGTGTTCAATAGAAGCAGAAAGTTGTTCAAGACTTTGAACAAGCTGTGCCATTTTGTCCCGTGAGGCAGAATTTTCAAAATTATCTTCAGTAGGTTTCTCAACATCTGCACAGAGGCGGAAATGTAAGCGTGCTAAATGCTCCTGTTGATCTCTTATATTTATCATTTGTTCCATACTACATCCCGTACCAAACGCACTTAACTTTCCAGTGTGGAAATCATCTAACAATTCTAATAAAGCTTTTTCCATATTTTTTACATCTGGTGTTTCTTTTGGAATGTTCTTCGTTTTGTTATTGGATCGCATCATATTATTATTATCTCTATTTACCCGTTTCTCACTAACGTATGAAATTTTTGTCGATTCATTTACACTGCTATTGCCAACACCTGAGATGGTTTGGCCCAGATTCTTCGATGTGAGGCTGGCAGCGCCACTCGATAACTTATTGCTTGTAACGGGCGATGCCGCCGTATGAGTAACTTTTTGTTCATCTTCTTCTCCCTCATTCTGCATAAGTTGTTGAGTCTCGTTAACTTCTTCCAAATGTAAGCTCATGTAGGCTGAACCACGAGAAGCAGTGTAGTGTTAAATGCAACAAATAGTCTCTTTTTTTTGCAAATTAATTAGAGAAAAACACAATCGCACTAGGCTAGGTGTTTGTTTATTTTTTTCTCTTTCTAGATTCTTATAATCAGAATTTCAGAAATTGAGAAGCAAAACAACAGATGTCAAACAGTCAAACATACAGCTGTCAGCTGATAATGGTTGACATTGACACTGACAGGCAGGACTGGATAGAAAGAAGAGACCACAGACTACTTAGAGAGTACTACGAAGGAAGAGACCACTCCACTGGATCTTGACAAAAACACTCATGCAGTATTTTTTTAAGGGCGGTCAGTGGTCACCCTTCGCGACTTTTTGCAACGAAGTAGACACGATACGGTCACAAAATAAACACGATAATGTCGCAGATCAAGATCATTGATAAATAAAGAGAGAAAACAAAAGAAAGAAAATACATTTATTTGTCACAAGTCATTAGAGCACACAATATAAAAAATGAAAAACAAAAAACAAAACTTAAAAACTATACTACAATAAAAAAAAGAGAAAAACAATATAAGTATGACATTGTGTGTCCCACGGCTGCGCCAAATAGGACCAGTTCAGCAAAATGTCGCGCAACTAGTGCCCGACGCTGGTTTTCGTTTGGATCTGTGAGGCTGTGACTAAATAAGATAAAACCTTTAGAATAAACGGTTTTAATCGGTAAAATACAAGCAAAAATATATGTGAATATACTAATTAGTTCCGCATAATAATACGTATTGGTACTTTTCTCGTGACCACACCAAGCATTCCAGCCGCAAATCAAGATGGGTATTGAAAAAAAATATATTTAGAAAACGAAGCATACATAATATTGTAGTTACCAACAATCAACATCAAGTCCCATACGGATGCTTTTCTTCATCTTTACGTCGCATCGTCTACTTACCATAGATAGAGGATTTTTAATTTACTAAAAGACTTTGTTTTAAGTCAAACACTTAAAAATATTACAACCATGTCAATGACTTGATTTGATTTGGTTTGGTTTGGCTTGTCAAGTCAATTACGACAGAAAAACGAGATCGGACGAGGTATTTAATTTTAATAATAATTTCCATGATTTACGATTAACTGACTTCTTAACTTCAATATTTTTACATGTTTGTGCCCTTTTTTAGGAGTATTGGCCCATTACTGTCTTAGTTGGTCATTCTATAAGGCGCTTTATATAGTATTCAACCTCCATTGTTCCATTTTTTCTAGCCACATCCTCAATTTATTATGGCACATGTTTCGCTCGAATACCGACAAAAAATTAATAGTTTTAAGATTCAGTGCATTTACCTTTACCCACTGTATTATTCTCAGGTTAGGTGTGCGAGTCTGCGACGGTACGTCCCAGTTGATATTACGACTTCAATTTACATCGTACGTGCAATATTTTATATTTTCAAGAGCATATCGTAAAGCGGTAGTTGTTACAAGTGACTATGGCAGAGCCGTCGAAACTTGAACCAAAGCTGTGTAACCGCCTTACCCGTTACCTCCACACAGGCAATGAGTTGCCTAGGTACTTTCCTGGCTGCTGGACAACTCACAAGTATTTCGAAGAAAATAAACTCCCAGTCATACCCCATATAATGGATTTGCATCCGGGTAATTCTGAAGTGGTTGACATCATAGTGCAGGTAATTATGACATGTTTTAAGGACAGTATTTTATTATTGTTTATCTTTTGTTTACATCCCAAATTGATTAGCTATTAATCGTTTTTATCAATATTGTTAGCATATTTCACAATGCTTTGAGGGGTAAATTGCTTCTAAGACTACCAGTTACTTACTCTTATTTTATTTATACCCACCACCTAAAAAAATAAATGTACCTACTTAGAACTACAATCTGTGTCACAAAAATTGCGCCTTTATCTCTAAAATCTCCTTCAAAGTAATTTAAACCATATTTATTCAAAAGTTTATGACCATAGTGCATTTGAAAGACAATTTATTCAGCTTGTTTATTCGCATTACCTGATGAAATAAAAATAAGGCTAGGGTGGCTTTTCTTGCTGGAGTTGTTCAATTTTGTTCACTGCAAAGTCTACACCCTTCTAGGGTGGCATATGTGACTGCATTTTAATAACAGTTTTTTAAAGGCTCATGCTCTGAAGAATTGTGTTAATGATGGCTGGCCAGGTCTTAATGCTATTTTCTGCGGTGCAATTTTTGTGATGCTGGGTGTATTAATCGCTCTGGCCCAGCTGGTACCATTTGGTACTACTTATGGGCCAAGCAAGAAAGTAAGCCTGGTACCAGCCAGGCCTACTTTCATAATTAGTTGTAAGCCAAAAATTTGTTTGCGTGGTATGTTCAGTCTGACTGCATTTGATGCATTCATGCATTATTTATGAGTGTTTCTATTATACACTTCATACCACAGATCTTAGATGAAGACTACAGGATTTATTACTTTTAGGCATGCAAGGAGGGGTGGTGCACTCGGTTTGATACCATTGCTTTTGCATTGGTAAAATGTCTGCTCCATGGGAATGTTGCGGTCAAGGAAGCTGCCTACAAAGCATCGCAGCACATTTGCGACACTCCAGAAAAGATGATGCTGTTCACCAAGTATACTCGGCTTTTGAAAACTGGTAAGGAATAATAAAAAAATCTTTAATCTATCTATATATATATAAGAGAAAAATGTTCCTTAAATAATGTTCCTTATGGACCGAAACAGCTGTACCGATTTCAAAAATTTTTTCACTGTTGGGAAGCTAGGCTAACCCCGGTTGACATAGGCTATTTTTTTTTTTACTTTTTCGGGTACTACGCGGGTGAAACCGCGAGGCGTCCACTAATACTTAAAAAAATATTACTAGAAAAATGTTGGCAGTTACAGATTTGATAAAATTTTTGGATAAATCTGCTATGTGATTATATTTTAAGCTCACAACGGGTTGTGGGTTCTATCAAACGGTTACCTACATCGCGAATTTTCTTCTAGCCATATCACGCTTTCACTAATCAATTACGAATGACTTGGCGAAAAAACGAAAACACATCAAGTCGCGAGTTTAAATATTTCGGGGAAATCCCGAACTGTGTAGAATTAGATAAACATCAATCTTCTTTAATTAAAATCAGGTGATTTAAATCATCTCAATCCTGCCGACCGCAGACGGAGCGAACGTTGACGAGTCTACTTGTATAGTACTCGCCAAACTTCTGGGCCGCCCTGAAATTGGCTTTCCGATGTGCAAGGCGCGGCTCGTCTCTGATTTTTAGTATGAGATTTACTACTGCCCAGCCATTGTAGCCAACTTTAACCCTGCCAACGAGAACTATACCTATGCTATGATGCACTATGCGCACGTTGTCAAGATACAACCTTTCCGTCGCGTGCATCAGTTAGGGCTCGGCTCATCGCAGTTTTTTTAGTTTCACGATGCGAAATTCGCGACGTGGCCGTTTCAAAAAGCTAAAGATTTTTTCGCTTGTTGAGCATTTATTATGTATGAGCCTAGCAATTAGACAAAAATTTCAGCAAAATTATGACAGCAGTGTGGTTTTAGGTTTGGTATAAGTATAATAATATCCATAATTCATGTTTGAGCTTACCTCGGACAAACATTCTCATGAAGGCATCGCTTTACAGTCTCGCAGGGGCGTAGCTACCGCCGTATCTGCCGTATCAATTATACGGGGCCCCCGGGCCAGGGGGGCCCCCGACGTGCGTAAGCAAAAATTAATAAAAACTTCCCAATTTTTTTTCATTTCGGAATTGACTAATGTCAAAAAAAGCTATTTCTTGTTTTCCCGCGTAAAACGTGCGTTCAAAAGTTGGCAACACCCTACATCGGGGAATCCCACAATAATCGATGTACATACCATGATAAACCACGGGGAGCAGTGTTTATTGACGCGTTTTATTTAATTATGCATTACATTGCAACACAATACAAACAATTATTCATCTGGTTTAGTAGTATTAGTAGCAATTTGTAAAAAACAATGAGTGAAAGGAAAAGAGATTATCCCAGCGGAGCTGTTTCGTTTGAAAGAAGTTTTTCAAAATTAAAACTGAAAAAGAATTACCTAAGAACTTCAATGGGACATGAACGCCTGTCAGACCTGTCACTATTGCCAAAGAGGCAGAAACTTTAGAAAAACAAAAGTCATCATCAGCTATAAATCATTTAATAAATCAGTTTGCCGAAAAAAAGGCAAGGAGAGTGTATATTTAATTTGGAATTGGTTGGAAAAAGTGACAGATAGATAATTATGATGAATAAATATTTCCTTTAATTTTATGCAAACACTTTTTTTTCTTTTTTGAGAAAACTTTACCCTTCACAAGGGCCCCCAACCAAAATTTTATACGGGGCCCCGCCAAAGCACGCTACGCCACTGAGTCTCAGTTGGTTGTTTTATAACGCACTTTATTAAAGATAGAAATTTTAAAAAGTAACTTTTTCTTTTTACCACCTTAAAAAAAAGGAGGTTATTTTATTTTAAACTATAAAGAAAACTGTATCTAGATAATACGCTCGCTTTGTCGGGAACAACCAGGTTTTTTTTTCGACATGTGCTTTTAGTGGACTGTTGATAGCTGGCTTGATACTAAACAGCTGTCAAAAAAAGTTATTTCGAAAAATAAAAGAACCGACTGCTTAAGAAGCGAACTAAAAATACGTAAACAAGAGGAAAACTATGCAGTCGGAGGATACATATTTGCGAGTTGGCTGACCAAAACCAGATGACATGTATCCACCGAAAATAATAGAATTACCTATATAATCACATGATAAACCATATTTATCTGAACTAATTTTACGATAACACTTACTTACCATTTACGAGAAAAATGCAAAAGACCGATATTTTTCACCTGAGAGGTCAAAAATATCGGCTTTCTACTCGATATTTTTTTAACAAGAGTGCTCAAAGAGGACTTTGGACATTACCTTAAGGGTACACTAGTCGACGGCACGAACTATTTTGTCCGCGGGGTTAATAGTACATTGTTATCCTAGGGGTGAAAGTAACTTATTTAGTCCCGAGACGGGGTTTGGCGCCCGGAACGAAGTGAGGGCGCCAATAGTTCGAGGGACTAAATAAGTCTTTAACCCGAGGTAAACACTGTGCTTTTCATTACAAATACAAGGTAATAAAAATAAAAACATGAATTAGCTTAAGAAAAAATGATTGCCGCTTGCCCGCCTATTTTGTTTGTTTTTTTTTTCTGTGGCCGGCCTGCTATTCAGCCATTATTTTTTATTTTCATAATTGAAAAAATGGTAAATATTTTGCCCAAATCTAAGTTATTTTAAAGAAATTGTTGAAACTAAATTATAATAAATTTATTTAAAAAATATATATTCTTTAATCAATACTTAACTTTAAGTTATTTCAATTTTACTTCGTGGTTGTATAGAAAGTTGGAACATGGTTCAATAGATATGTGAAAAGGAACTAGTTTTTTTTTTTAAATAATTTGACAGCTGTCAGTTGAAAGCTATTCTCCCTAGGGCTGAAAAGTATTACTTTCAACCCGCTCCTCAAGCAACTTCAGACCTACTTTCCGAGTATGAGTAATGAAAAATGCATTTTATATCAACCGACAACACGTGCGGCAGAGATAGATGCTGTGATGAGCAGTAGGAAGCTAGTTCGCGTACGAATACACACTTTTGCAAATTTGTAGCGAAATGGATAATGATTTAGGACAAAACCGAGCGTGCGAAATTTTATAATCAGACCTTTGGCAGTCTAGATATCATGAAAAAACGACTTCATCTATCTGTACAAAATAAAATTATTTGCATTGTTGAACTACTAATCTATCCCTGTATGGAGGCCGTTTTGCAATTTTCCGTCTTGTAATGGTATTAATTTTCGCCCAGAAATGCGTTAAAATTAGTGTCGAAATGTGGAACTTTCGACGCTCATAAATTTCAAATGTTTTATTTTTTTACTTTTTTGCTTCCATACAGGGCTAGATAATGGTGAGACAAAATGATATCACTTTTTATTTGGAACGTACATCGTCAAACAGTGGAATAATCCCTAGACTACGTTTGTATGGAAGAATTTTCGAATAGTGTAACCTTAAGGCGCAGATACCCTTGAGTAGCTGATTTTAAAATGAGAATCATGTCTAAACGGCTAGTCGTAATTTTTTGGAAAAAATATATGTTATATTAGACCATTTACTTAACGATTTGAACTGAGAAAATTTTGAGATTTATTCGTATACCATGGTGTATTTGATTTGTAAAGTTACGTCTAAAACGGACAAAAACACAACAATCGCACCAAAACCGCTAGGCGTATTTGAATGAAATTGACACCATCTCAAAGACAATTTAATTATCTACATTTTGATCTGAAGCTTTTTTTTTTAAAGTCATAGAATAATAAGGAAAGTACAAAAAACTACTATATTTTGGGACGCGCGGGTGTGAAACGAGTGCGCGATTTGTTCCCTCAAGGTCGTTGGCGTTAGTCGTCGTCTTAAGACAAGAATACCTAAGACCTCTAGCACTCTTCTGTTCTATGCGAATGAATGCAAACCTGTATAGTCGATGATGCAAACCTACCCCCAATTTGTTGTATATTTTGACCGGGCTAATAATATTCTCACTTGTCTCAGGTAATGGCCGAGGTTGGTGTACCACCGTCCGACATTGGTACAATAAAAAGGACCCAATGGATCTTGCGAAGGAGATGACAAGAGTGCGCGCGCGCCATGGACGTTCTCATAAGATTCTTCTCAAAAAATGTCATGTGAAAGTCGACCCTGCTGATAATGGTTTGTATTACACTACAGATATTTAGCATTTTAGGAAACTAATTACCGCTGACTTGAGTCAATTATTTTAATTAATTGACTTTCCTTTTTAATCCTCGATAGAAAAAAGGGGTGTCATAAGTTTGACGTGTGTGTCTGTCTGTGGCGTCATAGCTCCTAAACGGTTGAACCGATTATAACATAGTTTTTTTTTCAAAAGGTGATTTTTGTCGAGAGTTTTCTTACCTATGTTGGATGAAAATGGGTTCACCTGTTCAAGTTATGCGCATTTTACTCTTTGAATCGGGGTTTTTTCGCAAGATATCGTGTCATAAATACATGTTTCGATATATTGTCGATCGAAGCATGTCTACTATTAGATATATATTTAGTATAAAAATCATTAAATAAAAATTAATAGAAAAGGTCTTTTTAGAGGTTTTTATGTTGGTGATATTTTTAATTTTAATTTAATTTTTAAAAGCAAGAGATTCATTCCACTTCCCATTTTTTTCAGTCATTTTAGTAGGCTGCAGTCATCTTTTACTGCTTAAACATATTTTTACTCAGCAGTTCAGTCATGAATTTTGTGTATTTTTTTGTCGCCTTAGGTTACTGTATATTTTATTTTCCAATGGCCTTGATATAATTGCACGTGCACCAGTTAAAATTATCAATTCACTTTGAAACCCCTTTTATGTCTTGGCAGCATAATGCTACTATTATCATAAACGCTTATGTTTGTGAGGATGGATGGATGTTTGTTATTCTTTCACGACAGAACGGATCTGGATAAAATTTGGGACATAGATAGTTATTCTGGAATAGCACATAGGCTACATCTTTTTTTAAATCCGGCTGTCACGCGGGTGAAGCTGCTAGCAGAAGCTAGTCACACTATATATATATAATTACACTAATATTGTAAAACCGATAGTTTGTGAGTGTATGTTTGTTACTTCTTCACGATCAAACGGCTGGACGGATCTAGATGAAATTTGGCACAGAGATAGATTATAGCCAGGAGTCGCACATAGGATACTTTTTATTCCGGGATTTTGTTCCCTCGGGATAATTTTCGACATTCACGCGGGCGAAGCCGGTGGCAGAGGCTAGTAATTTAATAAATGTAAGTTTTGTCTGATAAAGTCTGTCTGACCAACTGCCATCTCGTATAAAATTGTAATTGGTTTGTATTTCCATTTCGTTTTACAAGCGGCTGGGTTTTATTTCCGAGGATTGAAACCTAAAACTTTAATTAATGGTAAGAGGAATGAATACTAACCAAGTAAAAATTGGTACTTGGTATTAGTCTAACACATTTATTGGATTTTAGCTCGTAACGCAGTCGTGAAGTATTCCATCTACGGCTTGAAACGCGCCAAACAGATGATTGGCGACAAGCAAGGGACACAGCCAATATTTAATTACATCCAGAAGGTGGAGGATATCCGACATTGCGAAGATCCCATAGCCGCGGCAGCCATTATCACTCAGAACCAGTTCACTCTTGACCATGTTCCTGGTCATTTGCTAACGGCTCAGGCAGTATGTATTAAGCTTTTTAGATAAAAATACTTTCACGCTAAATAACTGGCCGGTATAAGGATAAAAATAAACTTTTCTTTTAAAAATGTTTTCTATGGTTTTGGAGTCTAGTTGCAAGTTCGCCTTTAGTTACTCTATATTGATTTTTTATGTAATTTATTACCTTGCTTGAAAATTCTATCTAAATTCTCTAATATAATCTTACCAGGTATGGGACGCAGTTTTGCCCCAGTTAAGTTTGGAAGAGTTGTTGAACTACATCCAACGCATCCACAATATGGGGTTCTTGACCAGTGATTCCTCTACCACCGCGATCTTAGTGTCGCTGCTCAACAACCAAGAGGTCATCAAGAAGTCGAAGGTCACGCCAATCGCTGCATACATCGCTCAGTGTAATTACATAAAGAAATCCAAGTAAGTTATCAACAATGTACAGCGGTCTAGCTATCGACTGTGCAAGCTTTAACAGAATACAGCACTCATTCTATTAACGACTTTTGCTGGGCACACGACTATATTTAATTGTTGAAATATAGTCTTATACTCTTGGCTTTGTCAATGAGGAGATAAATGCACATGGCGACCATTACAAATCCCGACTCCTAAAGCATCCGAACAAGCTCGCAGGTCAGCTTACAATCCCAGAAAGCATCCGCCGACTAAAAAAGCGGCGGCATATCTTCGACCAGGACGGGTGTATTACGTGACTTAGAAAAGTGTAACACCGAATAACACGTCGCCGTAAGTTTACTAATACGAAACACTTAACAACGAATGCACGCTACCACGAAAAACTTAACGCCGTAGCCATGCGATCCCGAATAACCAAATCTCTAACTCACCAATTCGAATCACTTCACAACAAATGCGCGCTTCAACGAAAAACTTATCGCCGAAACCACGCTACCACGCTTATTAACCAAACCTCTAACAAAAAGACACCAATTAATTTAGGGAAATCCAAACCACTTTTTAATAAAAATTATTTATTCATTTAACAATCAACAAAATCAAACATTTGAGAAAAAAAACAAAATATATCAATATGTGCGTTCAGTCATCGTTTAAAATAGCATAAGTATGCAAGACCATCTAAAAATGTGGTTAAGTCCATTGTTTCATCATTCACTTCTTTTAGGGATTGAAAGACCTCCTGAGGTATGCTATATAAATTCTTGTAGTCTTAAATACTGTAATAGGTCTAAAAGGAGTTATATATAAAATACCTAAGGTCTAATAAGCCCTAAAGAAGTAATTTTACATTTGCATGTATACATTTTGGGTTATTGGATTGTCTCAGAGACAAAAAACTGTTTTAGGTAATATTTTTTCCCATGTAAAAATATAATTATTTGAAATAATTTAGCCTTTTCTTTGAAAAAAATGCGCTCTTAAATAATTAATTGGTGTCTTTTTGTTAGAGGTTTGGTTAAGGGTACACTAGTCGACGGCACGAACTATTTTGTGCGCGGGGTTAAAATGCATTTTATATCAACCGACAACACGTGCGGAAGAGGTAGATGCTCTGATGAGCAGTAGGAAGCTATTTCGCGTACGAATACATATTTTTGCAAATTTGTAGCGAAATGGATAATGATTTAGGACGAAACCGAGCGCGCGAAATTTTATAAACAGACCTTTGGCTGTCTAGATATCATGAAAAAACTACGTAATCTATCTGTTCAAAATAAAATTATTTGCATTGTTGAACTACTAATCTATCCCTGTATGGAGGCCGTTTTGCAATTTTCCGTCTTTTTATGGTATTTATTTGCGCCCAAAAATGCGTTAAAACGTGTCGAAATGTGGAACTTTCGACGTTCATAACTTTCAAATATTTTCTATTTTTACTTTTTTGCTTCCATACAGGGCTAGATAATGATGAGACAAATTGATATCACTTTTTAATTTGAACGTACATCGTCAAACAGTGGAATAATCCCCAAACTACGTTTGTATGGAAGAATTTTTGACTAGTGTAACCTTAAGCGTGGTCGCGTGGTTAGGCGATAAGTTTTTCGTTGAAGCGCGCATTTGTTGTGAAGTGATTCGAATTGGTGAGTTAGAGATTTGGTTATTCGGGATCGCATGGCTACGGCGTTAAGTTTTTCGTGGAAGCGTGCATTCGTTGTTAAGTGTTTCGTATTAGTAAACTTACGGCGACGTGTTATTCGGTGTTACACTTTTCTAAGTCTCGTAACACACCCGACCAGGACAGTCAGCCAGAAGAATGACTTTGTAAAGATGGGCCAGGCTCCATTGGGAGTAGCGCCTAACATGCCATCCGAACCATCTCATCTGCTCATAGTCTGAAAGACTGATCACAAGAATAAACAGAAAAAAACTTGGCTTTGTTTGAAACAGCGGATTATTTAAATATTATTTTGTACTACTAAAGTAAAATTGGATAGACCCGTTTCAAATGTATTATGGCAATAAGTAGTCTTTGATTAAAATCATTTTCGTATATCAGTCCTTAACTTGCAAATGAATTGGATTTTATATTAAACTATCTGTGCCAGCGGCTTCGCTCCCGTCAAACTCTACCTATCTACCCTATCCTACCTACCTACTATTTTTTTTCTACCTGTATAACCTTCTCCTAACAATAAGAAACACAACAAAAAAACAATTAGCGAAATCGGTTAAGACGTTCCCAAGTTATAGCGTGACCAGGAGAAATAGAGTCCATTTTTATATATATAGATTAACAACCTTTTGCTTTAAATATAAGCCTACGAAGCATTCTATACAATAATTTATTTCCTTGTCAGGCCGATGAAGCACGAGAAGGCTAAAGTGATGCAGGAGAAGGAAGCGCGGCGGCGCAACCGTCAGATGTTCAACAGTCAGACTGGCGAGTGGCAGTGGACCTCCAACAAGAGACATCCCAGGGAGGTTAAGACCTGGGGTTAGTGGTTGATGAAGACATATCGTTTTACTCTCGAGTATTTAAAAAAAACCTGGTTTGGGACATTTTTATTTAATAAAACTGCAATATTGCGGCAGACCATGTCAAAGACTGTGTACATCAGACGTGCTTAACTCGTGTACATCAGAATCGCGGGTGTACATTTCAGATTTTCCTAAATATATTGCAGTTATTTGGTACCTTCTGTGTACCTTTTCACAGCAACCTTACAATATTAAATACGTGTTTCTGCAGATACACAAGAGCTACCAAATTTACTTATACAGTGCACTTAGCTACATATACTGGTTAGCACTACACCCACGGTTCTGACATAAGGATGGCGGGTGTACCTATTTTTAAAATATCATTGTACAGATGTGGGTACACAGATTTTCAGGAGAGGTACGTAAAGGTACACAGAAGGTACCAAATAACTGCAATAAATTTAGGCAAATCTAAAGTACATCCGTGATTCTGATGTACACCTTAACTCATATCGGATGGTCTGGCCCGCAATGGCGGAGGACAGACCGTGTTCGGAACGGGAAGAGGTGTTTTTGCGCAGTAGTGGGCTATAATGGGCTGGTTAAATTATATGTAAGTAACAATAAAAGTTTAAACCCTCTTCTACTTAGTAACCAGCAATATGAATCCATCATAATATCTATTTGTTACTAAACTGTGTTTTTTCGTCAGGTATCGATTTTCCACCGAACCCATCCGTGTTGACGGCTCTGAACAAGCTGGTGGACCTCACCTGGACCCTGACGCCGCCCACCAACGCGCGCTACATGATCACTATGGACATGAGACACCACATGTTCAAAGGTAAAGATTCTAATCTACATAAATAAAATTCAATTCTCGCATGTCAAAGTCAAATGTATTTATTTCAACTGGGCCACTTAGCGGCACTTTTGAACGTTAACAGTTAAAATTTACAAGTAATAAAAATGTATTCTACCTACCGTGCATCCGGAAGAACAGCTTGTTATGGAGAAGAACGAACAAGAAACCCCATACTGATTCATTAAAAAAAAAAGTTTTTTCAAGATTTACGTATATACATTAATAAATTCATATACGTGAGGACTATACACCCAGCACTACTATACATATAGGTATAAAGTATAACAAGCACTAACATGTTCAAATTCCTTCACTTGATAAATAGGAACATGGTTCTCACATACTTAGAAATATTGCAAACATAGGTAAATTACGTAATTCAACAACAACGGATGGATTAGATCATAGGATATTTTTATCCATGCGGGCAAAGCCGCTGGCAGAAGCTAGTGTTTTATAAATTTTAAATATTATACTTAACAGCGACAGTGTCGAAGATCGTCACCCAATGGAGGACATCGGTAAGGGGGGTCTAAACGCAGAATTAAGAAAAAAGCTCATACAATTCATTAAAGATTAGTGTCATTGCCTCATTCTGCGCAATCCGGCACCATCCGACTTTACCATGTTTATTACTCCTAAATGAGATTTATTTTTTTTCAACAGGAAAACATTTCTGCAAGAAGTTCACGGTACTAACAAAGAAAAATAAGAAAGCCAAGACTGAACCAAAACCTACACCGGGCGGTGGTGGCGATGCGGACAACGAGAAAAAGAGCAAGAAGCACCTACTGGCCGAATGCTTCTACAACACGCATGTTACGCCCGGACACGCGGGTAAGGAGATAAACATTGACCCACAGAAATAACACATAAACATCGCACAATCACGCCAGTGTCCTCTGAAACCTTAGGCACAGGTTTACCTTATTAGTATCCCGATAGCTACAATCTCGGAGTTTATGTCAAGAGTGAATAGGTTATTTCTGGGCAAGCGTGCTACACCTTCGACCACGTCATGACTAACACCAAGAGAGAACCAACAGGTGAGCTAGTGTTCAAGCGCAAGCCTACATAAATAAAAAAATAGTGCATCCACATTGCTCCCAGGGTGATAAAAAACATGATTAAAAAAAAACGGATATAAAAAAAAATGTTTAAGTCAAAATAAGCCAACAATTTCGTTGATCTAAATCATTTTTTTTTTACTGAATCCACTATGTTATTGACATGAAAGTCGGTTAAAATAAAATCTCTATTTTAATCAAAAATTAATAAAATACTAATTAACAGTGCAGTTCTATACAGTTGTATTGAAACAATAAACAAAAAATGATCATTCAAAAATTGTGCAAAGACAGTCACTTATTTTGATTGTTATGGTCTTATTTATTCAATTTAGGCTTTTTAGAAGAAATACTAATTCAATTCTACTAGCCTACTCGTATTTCTTATTTTTACTGTTAAATATATTCAATGCTGAAAATATTCTCTCCATCCCAGCGAAAGATGCAACTGCAACTAACAGCTGCTTTATTATATTCTTTTTGCGTATTGCATTTTTGAAACGTTTTGTATCATTTTTAACCGACTTTCGAAAAAGGAGGAGGTTCTATGTTCGACTTCTTGTATGTTTTTTTTTTTTTTTTTTTGTGTATGTTCACCGATATCTCCGTCAATTGTGGACCGATTTTGAAAATTCTTTTTTTGTTTGAAAGAGTATGTTCCGAAATTTGTCCCATTTTAATTTGGTGAAGATCTGATGAAGAACTTCGAAGATATACAACAAAACTCTTCAATAAATAACGGCAAATCTCTCGGGACTGCTGAAATCGCATGTCTGTTTATTGTTTATACCATTTCATAACATAACATCACGCCAGTATGCTCTTAAGGGGTAAGCAGATCTCTCATTTGATCGGTTTTGTTCAAGTTTCATGATATTCGGGTAATCTATTCTGGCGTTATAGGAAACTTACTAAACAACTTGCCTATTAGGTAGGTACAACTAAAAAGTGAAAAATAAAAAAACTTTTTTACAAAAAAATACTACCGACTTCCAAATAAGAAAACTACAAAGTGAAAAATAACTTTATTTTTGGAAGTCGGTGTCCATAACGAAAAAAAATGGTACCTACGAAAGACACCGACTTCCAAAAATAAAGTTATTTTTAATTTTGTAGTTTTCTTATTTGGAAGTCGGTAGTATTTTTTTGTAAAAAAGTTTTTTTTTGTTGCATTAAAAAGGTACTGAGTAAAAAAAACATTTGATTTTAATCGCGATTTAAATCACTGATTTAAATCATCTCAAACCTGATTTCGCCGGTCGATATTCTAGGTTACACAACGGGATTAATGACGTAACGAGCTTTCCAAGTCAAAGAGAGGTCTCGTAGCTTTAAACTGCTCGCCAAACTTCTTGGCCGCCCTGAAGTGGCCTTACTGATGCGCAAGGGCGCGGTGCCGTGTTTGTATGAGATTTATTACTGCGCAACCATACAATGGTTTAGTGGCCAACTTCAGGGCGTCCAAGAAGTCTGGCGAGAACTATACAGAGGTCCGTTTTAGATGTTTGGAGTCGTACGGGAAATAGTAAATAGCAAGTCAGGTTGGCTGCCAATAGTATAATGAATTAGTTAGAGTAAGAAATAAGTAAAGCGATGTAAATGCTAGGTAAGCTTAACATGTAATATCTGTTGTAAATGAGCATACATATAAGGTTGTTAATCTAAAGGAGGGTATACACTTCACGTTTATGGATAGCCATCAGTTACTAGACCTTTTTGTACCTCCGAAAGCTCGTAACTTTATTAGTCCCGGCTGTCATTTGTAGATTTTTGAGAGTTGAAGCATAAAAATCTGACACTAGGCTTGCCAAAGGATATCGTGTTCGGTGTAACTCAGTTATAGTCCTCGCCAAACTTCTTGGCCGCCCTGAAGTTGGTTTACCGGATGCGCGAGGCACGAAACGGTGCTGTTTTTGTTTGAGGTTTTCTATTGCGCAGCCATTGTAGCCAACTTCAGGGCGGCCAAGAAGTTTGGCGAGAACTATACTGGGTAGCGGAGGCCAGATAGGCAGTCGCTCCATATGAAAACCTAGTAGCCACCTCCTTATGGGTAGAATAAAAGCTGACCCTAACATAGTTAAGAAAAAACAGGCCAAGTGCGAGTCGGACTCGCGCACAATGGGTTCCGTACCATAAGCAAAAAACGGCAAAAAATCACGTTTTTGTATGGGAGCCCCACTTAAATATTTATTTTATTCTGTTTTTAGCATTTGTTGTTATAGCGGCAACAGAAATACATCATCTGTGAAAATTTCAACTGTCTAGCTATCACGGTTCATGTGATACAGCCAGACGGACCGCGGAGTCTCAGTAATAGGGTCCCATTTTTACCCTTTGGGTACGGTACCCTAAAAATCTAGGGTGATTGATTGTTTATGTTGTATTGGCTAGACGACAACTAACCATATTTTGTATTTATTTTACCCTTACTGGGATAATATTTCTAATTTACTTTTAACTGTCTTTATGTAAGTAACTATTGTTTTAATGAGAATAAAGATATTTCAACCGAAGTCCCATATAATACTGAGCGAGCTATTCCCATCGTGAGCACATGCCAAGACTCCGCCCTGCTATCAAGAAAATCTTAATAAAAATACCTATAGTTATATTACATAAAATATAATAGCAACCACGTCCTCGACAGAACGTCGTTTAAGAACCTGAATTGGGCGAAAAATACGCTCCGTTAACCTATTTCGTGATTTTTATCGTATTGGGGGTTTTCCCTCCGTATGAACTATTATATTATTTTATCTACACTCACAACGTAATGTTCCAAATATGAATTAAAAAAATATTGTATAAACACATACTTTTTATTCGTGGATAAGTAAAATTAAAAAAAAAACCATTACAGTGCAACATTTTCCTTCGATTTTCAAACATTCTTTATAAAATATGTTTTTAATTTTTATAGCACACTATTACTTTTCAATTTATTGACTTAATGTAGAAAAGTAGTGTCATTGTCTATGGAGGCGCGCGCTGCGCAGTGATGCGCAATGAGAATCTAAATTGCCCGCCATACCACATATTATCTCCGTTTCCACTTTTGTTTTATTTCAACTGTATGAGTGATAAACCCACGCTCGTGTTGTAATAACCCCTATTATAATTATGACCATTGCATAAACTACTATTGTTGTTGTAAAACACAAAGATGTTTGTTAATTTTAAAATGAAAACTGATATTTGATTATAATATTATGTTCTAGCAATAATCCTGGCCCTTCAACTCTTGAAGCGTGAGAAACATGTCGAGATAGCAGTGTTCACTGAAGAGAGCGTCCAGATTATGTCAATCGAGCGCAACTTTAGCGGCATCGAAGAGACTGAGTTCATGTTAAGGGTAAGTGGGATTAATAAACCGCCTTTCTTCTCATCGGTTTTAGAAGAGAAATATAAGGGGTCATCGTTTCTAATGACTCTGTGGTCATCCATCAACTTACGAAACTCAGCAGACGTGATGGGAATCAATTTTTAATAACGATAAGCCAAAAAGAAAATGTTATCTATATATATATAAATTAATCCCGATTTCGCTTATACTTTTTTTGTTGTGTTTGTTATTGTTAGAAGACAGACCTTATGAAAAAAAAAATTGGTACCTTACCTACATAGGTAGGGTAGGTATGTAGGTAGGGTAGTGTAGGTAGGTAGGTAGGGTAGATGAATGTTTGGTGTTATTATGGCAGAACAAAGTTTGCCGGGTCAGACTAATAATTTCAAGTAACTTCACTACCAACTACTTTTAAAACAAGTAATTTTTGCTGGTTTGCATCATTAATTTAAAATACATTATTATTATCAAGTATCATTGTTGTTTGTATAGTTGTTGACCTCTTGAAATACAATGGAATATTACATTTATTACACTCGCACAAAGCCGCGAAACACAGAACTGTTTTAATCGACTACGGCTAAGAAAAAGGGTGGTTTATGTATTTGACCGGTGTGTGTATGTTCATCTGTTCCCTCATAACTTCTAAAGTACATCATAATTTGACAAATGAAGTGTCTTGTTTGTCCGCTGGTTATAGTCTATGTGACGTCACATTAAATTGAATATGGCGTCCTCTATGGGGCAAGAAGTCAAGAAAACAAAAAAAAATTGGTCACCCCATATCATTGAACTGGGATTTTTAAATTAAAGCGTACCGTTTGCGGGATATATCTCGTCAATGTCATGAAAACTAATTTTTTACCCGACTATTGCGTCCCAAAGTGTTTGTTGATCGTTGTGTATGTATGCATTTATGTTCATTTGTTCCCTCAGACTCTGCAAAAACCCCAAAATACTTTAAATAAAAAATAAGTTCAACAAAAACTTAAAGCCGACTTACTGATAAATCACGCTTTACAACACGTTACGTGTATATTTTTACTCGACTAAGACGACGCCACAAGCTGGGTTATGATTTAAAATACGGGTTGTATTTGCTAGTAGTCAACTACCCTATTCAAGCTTTATACTACTATCTTAACCATATTAAACTCTTTACAGAAAGCGGACTTAGGCCGCGTGCAGCTAGACGCGCCGATCGAATGGGCCATGAAGAACGAGAAGAAGTTCGACGTGTTCATCAACATGGTCGACCGCACCACACGCTTCATGGAGCTGGAGATCAACCAACGCGGAGGCCGCGGGCCCGCCGGCCGCTTCGGGCCGCCGCCCCCTCCCGACAAGAACATCGTGGACCACTGCCCCGTGCGAGCGCTCCATCGGTACAGGGATACTGCCGGGGTTAAAGACGCTAAGTATGTAAAACATCTTTAGTCATGAACATAAGAATATAAGCCTCCCCAAGTGTCGCCACTTTGACATCCATAGAATTACATACATAAACTACCGTATTTTTCGCTTGTGTGTAGTGTTATGATTATTCAAATAAAATGAAACGCGTGAGTGCGAGCCGTCTCTCTCGTATTCATATTTTTGTTGCCGCTCCGCTTAGAAGCCCCGGCGAACGCACGGCGCGCGGTACTCGTTTCGGTTTGGCAACGTCGCACCAGACGTTGCTAGATTTTACCGAAATAACGCTATTAGTATCGCTATTTAAATACCGGTAAATCCTGCGACTTAACGTTATTTTTAACGTTAAATATTTAACGTAACGGAACGAAATGTTTTGGTACTTTTAACGGTATTTTTTTGGTAACGGTAACCGTCCCTGGGTGTAGGCATAAAGTACAGAAAACCACCTGTTAAGATCCTTACATACTACATTTTGCTTCATTTACGTTCATACAATTCGTCCTGGCTTTTCTGAAGAACGTCACCAATCCATTACTTAGGGCCGATTTCACCAATGATCACTAATCGCGAATGTTTCCACTGCTGGGTCACAGGCCTCCTCTCTGTGAGAGGGAATGGGTTGTTTACCACCACGCGGGCCCAATGCGGTTGGTGAAAGTCACATGTCTTCGAATTTTTGGTTCTAGGACATGCTGTTTTCCTTCACCGTTTTGAGAGCAGTGGTGACGAAATAATTTTCACAAAGTAAAGCCCTAGAACCCACGACCGACAAGCTTGTAAGTCGCGGCTAATACCACTGGGCCACCACTGCTCTCGCAATCGAGATTAGTTCAAATAATCTCAGTTTATGCAAATACAGCGTTCTGATTGGTTGAGACCGCTAAGAAACTACCAATCAGAACGCTGTATTTGCATAAACTGAGTTTAGTTTGACCACAGATAATATACTACTAGATTACTAGCATACAGATGCCTCATCCCATACAAAGAAACCGTGCCGACGTAAGTGGCGTTTTTCATCTGATTATACCGGATTATTTATAGTAAATCTATCATTTTCGGTTCCGTTCCACGGCGATAGATAGATCACCATCTATATCCGTGGAACGGAATCGAAAGCGATCGATTTACAAAAAATAATCAGTATAATCAGTACGGTACTTCGGTTTCTTTGTATGGGATGAGACACCACTGGTTGAACTAATCGCTTTTAGTTTTATTGGTAAAATCGGCCCTTCGTATTAATGAAATAGTAAACTTATCTTTGAGTGATATTACAGGCAGCTTTCATTCCAAACAAATCTTGACACTAAAGAAGCACAATGAAAGATTGGTGATATATCTCAACGCGTCAATCGACGCTTAACTTATGATCTAGACTCTTGGTGCATCCATTTTATAACTGTAATTAAAGAAACATTGTATGAGTTTTGTCTTCAGATTGGATAAGTCTTCATTCAAGAACTTTGCTCAAGATTTTATGATGAATTTTTCTTTGCAGATTGATAGTTATGAACCTGGCTTCCCACAAGGTGGCGACGACAGACGGCACGCACGAGGGTGTGCTCGATATCATCGGCATCGACGAGCACGTTCCCAAGATCATGGACGCCTTCGTTCTCGGCCAATTCAAGTGAAACTGTCACTACGTCTCTCTAAAAACGCTTCGCAAAAGTCTGTCAATTTTAAAACGACCACTATGATCATAATCTCGATCGAAAACGACCTTTTACCTCAGTATTTACAATATACTCGTCTCTAATGAATTACCGGCCACCTGGTGTTCTGGAGCTGACACGATGATGTGGAACTGAAAAATAAATCTGAATTTTATTCTGATTATAATTAATTATATTATAGAGTTCTTTAAACTATATTTGCATGGTTTTTTATTAGTGTTAACTTTGTTTGTAATCGCTTACGAGGTAGTTACGGAACAGTTCCATAAAAAAGATCTGTTCCTATTAACCCTGATTTTGGATCTCTGCTTAAGAATTATTTGTAGAATCACACAGTTTATTTTTAAGCTAAAAGTGAGTGTGTCAACACTCAGTACATAGGTTATATCGGATTATGGACCATTTTCCAGAAGTAACAGTTTTATTATGTTAACGATTCTATTGGTTACAATATTATTGCTTTTACTTTGACTTATGTGTTGCTTTTTAGCGTAGTCGATTAACGTTTTATTGATGTATAGTGACTTGGCTTTTACGCCTTTTTGTGAGGAAAGTTTTTTTCGCTTACCGGCTATTTTTACTAGACCAGGTTAGTTTGCATAATAAAATATTTTTGAGGCATATTTCACTTCGTTTGGTAGGTAGAACAAATTCCTTAATGGGCTTTTCTTTTTGTTCGTTGTGTATTTATTCGTTTTTTTATGTGATTGTGAAGTAACTTTAGATATAGTTTAAGCTAAATATTCGTTACAGGGTCTTTTTGGTTAATCAAAAATTGGCACCTGGCGCTAACTACTCAGTTATGTGTTCAGTATACAGTAACTTGTAATGGGGGTCAAATGTTGACAATAGGGGGAAATTTCTTTTATTTAAAATCTATAAAAGAGTGTATTTCACACGTCTGTCGTAACTGCACCTCCGGCATATGTTTGAATGCCAGTACTTTTCTAATAGTTGTTGAGTTTCAAATTTTATTTATTACTCTTTGACCAGACAATGGTCTATGTGAGGTCGTGCGTTATTAGCGTCATTGTTTTTGCCAAAGTAACTATGCATTTGTAATTTTATTCAAAGAGTACTGGCCTTCATACATAAATTAGCACTTAGAAACTAATTATGATAGCATATCTTGGGAATATAAGAAGATGATGAAAACAGGTACATGCTCATGATTTGTTTAGCGTTTTAGTTGAATTATTTGTTACTTGTGAGCTTATGTTGTGACTGCACATAGATGATCCTGTCATGTTGTACTAGAGTGGATTAATAGTTAATAAATACATGGGCATGGATCGGCTTTCATGTTGTGTAGATAATAGGTGAAACCGTTTCAGGGAATTGGTTACTTTGGTACTGATAGCTGAGCGGACTTTTCAAAATCTGTGATCACTTGGTACTCTCTGGGAATTAAGTCATTTTTATACCTGTAAAAGTTAATAAATTCAAAACATAGGTGAACGAACTCGAAATTGCTAGATTCGCTTTTTATATAATGTAGCACTGTTCTGTTGAGTTATGAATAAGAATAAAAAACTTTAGTATTACGGTGGTTGACGCAAGAATCTTGTTTTATAAGGCTAACATTCTACTTCATAAAGTTAATTGTCGTGGACCATCACAGGTACTTATTAATTGATTTGTGATTCGACGCATCTGTACCCAGTTTGTGGCTCGTATCGCAAAAGTAGCATTCTGTGATTTATAATGCCTTGGCAACTCTGCACTTTGGTGATATTATTATTAATCGGACTGTTTTTCTTTGAAATCCAAAATAAATGTTGTAAAATTTAAAGAAAACAGCCGGTTTTAGGTTTTAATAATAGCTTAATAGTATTATGACGCTACAAACCACAACTCTGTTGTTAACCGAAAACAAGTACATGAGTTCACTCATTGTCATATTTTTATAATCATGAAGATTTTATCATAAGCTTGCTAGTGCATTTTTCTACAATATTTAATATGTAATCCGTCCCAACTACAATTGTCTATTGTATTGCAAATCTTTATTGTGCTTTTAGCATTTAGTTAAAGTAGTACATTTTATGATCATGTTATTTTACTCATTCACAGCACCATATCAAAAAGCACCTTAAACCTAATAATGAATAACAAAATGTATAACATCGAAAAATGTACTTGCATGTTTGTAATCACGTTAATAAATTCTTAAGTATACTTCATTTTATTTTATTATACCAGCATGTATTCCTATTCCAGTAAGCCCTACTGTTCTTGACAGATTAGTCAGATCAGGCAGCAGATAAAGTTAGCTGAAAAAAATACTCAGCAGTTGTACAACAAAGACTAATAAATAAAAATTATACCCGATTATACTTGCCCCAACCTTTTTAATTTTTTTATGTCTGTTGAAATGCTCATGATGTATACTGCACTACCACGGGAAAGATAGTGCAGTTATGTGGGACTCCGACCCACTAAAACTCCACGGTGTCCACCTGTGCCGCTTATGGCGGGAACGCGTAAGCACTCACCGCGAAGCCGGGCTGTCAGTCACCAGACCATGCCATGTCGCCGGTGATGGGAGGAGTACTCCCACCCATCACCGGCGCACCAGAACACAGTGTACGCCGTGACCACCCCAGAGACCAAACCGGTACAAGAGCGCCAGACGACCTCGTGTATGTGTACCCTTGGTCCCCTTATGACGGGTGGCCCCGCCACCTACCAACTTTCGGCCGCAGGAGATAGGGAGAGCGGCCAACGCTATACACTCCTCCCCAGCGCATCCGCCATTAGACGATTGCGTCCCCGTCCAGGCCGCGGAAGGTAGGGAGAGTGGCGCACCGGAATCCATGACCCGCCGCGGCCTCCAAGTCTCCAACCCTCAGCTGCAATATCGTATGGGTATGGGTGGCCCCATACGATATTGCGGCGCGCCTTAGTTGCGATGTCGCCCAGGCGGCACCGCAACCTGCATGTTGACCTGACGAGCGGCCCCTCCTCGTTCCTCTTCGCTTTACCGTGGATGACCAAGCCACGGCTACTAAGCCTTCCCGCCTCGTCAACACGGGAACACCGGGAGGACACTTGGCCCAACCTGGGGATAGAATCCTAGCCCTAAGTTCTCCTTTACAAATATTGTATAGAGGTCAAATTTTGTTTTTGTTTGTACCTAATGGGTAATCTCTAGAAGTTCTGATCCGATTTCTCTGAAATTAATTAATTTACTGATAGAAAGCTACCCTGTCGCTTCAGGGCGGATCCAGAATTTATTACTGGGAGGCGGGGGGTTTATAACCGCCAAACAAGTAAAGCGTGTGTTAATTATTTATCAATGATAGTAGTAGATTATTCCAGCGCGGAGGACCTGTAGGTAATTACATTACTAATTCCCAGATAGAACTTCGTATTGTTTAAGGACGCTATTACATTTTTCTACAAATAACAGTGCTTTTCAGGTACCATTTTAATGTATATGCAATCATAGATGTGATGATATCATGGTCTTAATTTAAAGATAATATATTCAACTCCAGATTGGCATCAGAAAAATTGTATGACATCATACAAAATTTTCGCACAAATACGTTTTTCCCATCACAATAATCGCAAAAACATTAAAAAAGTAGGGTCCGAATAGGTCCCAGTTTAGGTAAATTTACAGCATATTTTATCTTTAAAATTATAAGAAATTGCGGTATATATAGTCCTTTGCAGGTTCAGCTAATTATTTTTTACCTAAAGCCTTATATTTTTTAATTATTAGCTAAAATAAAAATACTTGCCGACGTCTTCATACATTTTGCTCTAAGGGTTTATCATTCCGCGCTCAGAAGCGCTCGTGGAAGGACGGGCGTATCGCTCTGTCGCAAAAAATAAATACGATAAAAGTAACAGAAAGATTGTAGTGTGCATGCGTGTGAGTACCTCCACGGTCTCGTTTGTCGTGATCAAAAGGAGTTGATATTTTATCGTAACGAAAAAAAAGTATGTTTGAGTTTCCTATTATTATGAATGTGATTTAGAAATTATGTTGGGTAAGATCGGGATTTGGATAGGTAGTGTTAAGCAGTTGTTGACAAGGTTGAGAAATGGATGGGTGGGTTTAAGCAGCTCTTAGTAAGGTTAAGATTTGGATGGGTCAAGCTGTCGGCGGTGAAGTTTAGAAGTGGATGGGTGGGAGGAGGGGTTATGATTTTAATCGATTTGTATGTAGGTATGTATGTATAACGAATACGGGGCCAAAACCAAAACCAAAGATGGCGCCGAAAAAAAATAGGTAAATTTTCGTCATGGGTGTCATTTTCATGGATTTTGGGGTCGCTTAGATCGAATATGGGGTCAAAACCAAAATACAAGATGGCGCCGACGAAAATTTGACATATTTTTGTCATGGGTGTCATTTTCAAAGTTTTTGGGGTCGCTTATATCGAATATGTGGTCAAAACCAAAATACAAGATAAAGCCGATAAAAAAATTACAACTTTTCGTCATGGATGTCATTTTCATGGTTTTTGGGGTGGGTTAGATCGAATATGGGGTCAAAACCAAAAATACAAGATGGCGCCGACGAAAATTTGACATCTTTTTGTCATGGGTGTAATTTTCATGGTTTTTGGGGTCGCTTATATCGAATATGTGGTCAAAACCAAAATACAAGATAGAGCCGATAAAAAAATTACAACTTTTCGTCATGGATGTCATTTTCATGGTTTTTGTGATGGCTTAGATCGAATATGGGGTCAAAACCAAAAATACAAGATGGCGCCGACGAAAATTTGACATCTTTTTGTCATGGGTGTCATTTTCATGGTTTTTGGGGTCGCTTATATCGAATATGTGGTCAAAACCAAAATACAAGATAGAGCCGATAAAAAAATGACAACTTTTCGTCATGGATGTCATTTTCATGGTTTTTGGGATGGCTTAGATCGAATATGGGGTCAAAACCAAAATACAAGATGGCGCCGACGAAAATTTGACATCTTTTTGTCATGGGTGTCATTTTCATGGTTTTTGGGGTCGCTTATATCGAATATGTGGTCAAAACCAAAATACAAGATAGAGCCGATAAAAAAATGACAACTTTTCGTCATGGATGTCATTTTCATGGTTTTTGGGATGGCTTAGATCGAATATGGGGTCAAAACCAAAATACAAGATGGCGCCGACGAAAATTTGACATCTTTTTGTCATGGGTGTCATTTTCATGGTTTTTGGGGTCGCTTATATCGAATATGTGGTCAAAACCAAAATACAAGATAGAGCCGATAAAAAAATGACAACTTTTCGTCATGGATGTCATTTTCATAGTTTTTGGGGTGGCTTAGATCGAATATGGGGTCAAAACCAAAATACAAGATGGCGCCGACGAAAATTTGATATCTTTTCGTCATGGGTGTCATTTTCATGGTTTTTGGGTAGTACATCATTAGCTGCTGCTCATTATGTAATGCTCCAAAAAAATTTGGATAATAATATTTTATATGTTCCATGTAATGCAAAATGTTCAAGTAATTTTTTTTCCTAGTGACCGGCAATTATTTCGTTTTAGGTATCTACTTATATCACGTGGCGTTTTTTTTTAAATACCTACTTATTACAACAAAGAGAATAATATTGGGTATACTAAATACATCTGTTTACCCACTAAAACCGTACAAGCGTGATATTATATTATGGTATGGTGAAAACAATTCATGAACATACGATCACAGTAATCGCAGGTCATTTGCTGTTTGTTATTGAAGAGTTACCTTTTCTATCTCCGAAGATCTTTATCAGATCCTAATATACACACATCAACACGGTCTAGGGATATTTTTAAAAAAGCGAATTACTATCAATGTGTTAATTATTTATATGACATGTATATATTTAAAAGATACGTTATTTAATATTCCACCATTTTTTAATAATGGTTAAGGTACTTCGATTAAAATTTCAGGATTTTATGGAAAAAAATCTTAAAATTACTCATAAAATAACTTTTAATTTATGAGTAAAAACTGAAAAATAACATTTAATTTGTGTTTATAAACTTGAAGTTAGTAGTCTGAGAAAGCGCCCAGGATGTTCATAACACATCGGCAACGATTCGGCATTATCAGAACAAGGTTTTCAATGTCTTGCTGCGGAATATTGTCCCATGTCCTTCTGAGGTGCGCAAAAAGTTGATCTTCTGTAGCCAGATTTTCAGGAACTTCCTTCAGAGCTCTTCTTTGCAGCATATCCCACGCATGCTCAATGGGATTTAGATCTGGCGATTGAGCAGGCCAGTCTAAGGCCCTAACATTGTGTGTATGTAACCAAGCTGCTACCGTTCTCGCCGTGTGTGCCCGGGCATTGTCGTGCATGAGCAGGAAATCTTGCCCCATTTGTGTTCTGTGGGGCAAGATTACGGGCTCCAGCACCTGTTGGACGTATCGTTCTGCCGTCACATTGCCCCGCACCCAAACGAGATCCGTCCGTCCTCCAAGATGAATTCCTGCCCAAACCATAATTGTTCCTCGTTGTTATGGGTGAACTTCCTGAGGGTTCTGAAGACGGCTCCATCGTCCAGGAACTCGCCAAACACGCGTCCTTCGTGAATCTGGATGGAAGCCGAACCTGGATTCATCCGTGAACAGCACATTGGACCATTGCTCACGGCCCCAGTCCACGTGGTTCCGAACCCATTCTAATCGTCGTCCACGATTGCCTCTCCGTAAAGCAAATAAATAAATGATTGATTGATTGATTGATTGATTGAAAGGTGGGACCCGGAGTGGTCTACGAGAGCGTAGATTGCTTTCATGCAGTCGCCTTCTTACAGTTTGGTCACTCACAAGCACTTGGTGTTCCACCCGCAGCCTTTGGACCAATTGAGTCGCCGTTGCATTTGGTTGAGCTCGCGCAGTAATTTGCAAAAATCGGTCTTGTCTGGGGGTAGTGATGCGACTTGGCCCCCGGTGCCTCTCCGCTACTTCACCTGTGGCACGATAGCGTGTCCACAATCTTGAAATTACATTTTGGTGGGTCCCTATGGCCTCAGCAACATTACGCTGCTGAACAGACCCAGCTTCCAGCATTCCCACAGCTCGAAACATCTCCGCCCTCGTCAAATGTTGGCGTTGCATGGCTACAAGACCTAAATTTTAACTTTATCTTTCGTTTAAAAATGAAAAAAAAACTGTAACTAAACGTAATTCGTATTGTTTTCTAAATTTCGCACAAATGAAAATTCCCTCTCCTACACATCAAGACATTTTTATGCCACCGAAACAAAAGAATTTTCAAAATTTTGAATTTGGAATTAGTCTGAGATAAATTACAAACAAATCGGTGTATAAAAGATTCCAATGCAATGAAATATCCCTAGGCCGTGTTGATGTGTTTATTACACAATAAAACCTTCCTTGATAACACATACATTTAACGACGAAAACCCAATCAATCACAAAAAAGAAACCGGATCAGTAGTTTTTAAGAAAATCGCAGATACATACGGGTCGAATAAATAGAGAACCTCCTTTTTTGAAGTCGGTTGAAAATAATAACCTACTTTTTACGACGAAGGTTTGTAACAGTTACCAAATGCATTTTCAAAGTGACAACTAACCTTCCTGAATCAACTTCAATAAAATTAAAAAATAATATCAAGGACCAACATTATTTGAGTGATGTATAAAATCGAGCGCTCAGTAGTTTCAATTAGTGCGTACGCGTAATGTTGCTGTGTGCGACTAGATACCTAAATTTGAGTTCGACGAAAATGTAACAGCGTCCTTAAGGTTCACAAACCGTTATTTTATCAAATTGTTACCACTTTACCCTTTACCGCATATCGTCACAAATTTGGAACATTCAGCTTTTGGTATAATATATTTATTCCTGCGACATCTATGATCATTTCTTGGAACTAATTCGTATGTAGGGAGTGTAACTCACCTAATATGCGCCAGTGGCGCCTCTACAGAGGTGCCTAGGAACTAAAATCGACTATTTCGTCAGTTGGTTTCCAAAATTTGACAGATTGTCAATTCGCTGGTTTTCAATACGATTTTTTATTGATTTTTTGTTAATATCTGAAGAAAATTAGTGATTCACCTGATACAACAATGGACCCACAGGCTTTTTACGGCAAAAGAAGTAAGTTCAAACCATAATATGTAGTGAATATTATCATTTTTTAAATGTTCCGAATTTGGAACACCATGCAGTTGTTATGTTTTTTGAAGTACCAAATATGGAACTTTATGCACTCCAGTCAATAGTTTGAAAGTTCCAAATCCGGTACATTATGCAGTGTTAGACCACAATACTTTATCACTAAATATGGAACAATATGCGCTCCAATCAATCATTTACAATTTCCGAATCGGGAACATTATGCAGTGTAAGATCTTTTATACTTTCTTTTAAAATCCGCAGTAAAAAATGGTACCACCGGCTGTTCTTCCATTTCATTGATCTCTGTTGCGTGAATAGCTGGTTACTATGGCGAAGAGTCATGAAACAGAAAGGTGAAGATATTTACATTCCATTGCTTGACTTCAAGTTAGCCATAGCAGACGTATTGATGCACAAAGATTCAAAAGTATATACTCCGACTACACGCAAACGAGGACGACCACTGAATCAAGATGTTGAGGCAATTAAAAAGGGGCGATCAAGGCGACGCATAGAACTACCTCCAATGGAAGTAGCTGGAGATGGGTTCAACCACTGGCCTGATTGGAAAACCGATCGCCAACGGTGTAAACTGGAAGGATGCAAACAGAAATCCCAAGTGATGTGCGAAAAGTGTGGTTGTTATCTTTGTTTCAACAAAGATCGCAACTGTTTTAAAAACTTTCACACATAATTTCTTTAATTAAATAGCATAGTTTCACGTTGTTTCTTTTAATTCCTGTTTTTCAATGTTATACATAATTCGATCACACCGCATGTTGTACCAAATTTGGAACGTCTGAGTTTTAGAACTAGAACGCATGGCGTTCCATATTTGGAACAATTACTTTTACCTATGTATCTTTTTTACATGGTCTTCTATATTTTTTTTTATTTTTTTTTGGGGACCTATAAATGCCCTATACCGACATATATTTTTTCCAAAGGATTTAAAAAATCCATGCGGTAAAGGGTTAAAAGTACTTGACTAATATCTCAAAAACTAACGACCATTGAGGATAAGATTCCTTTAGAAGGACTCTTTAGTGGTGTGGCTGACTCTGGCTTGGCCACCATCAGGGATTTTAATGTTGATCACACAAATATTTAGTCGAAATTAGTCGCCAAAAATCAGATTTTAGTCGGTCACTGGTTCAAAAGTTAGAAGGGTTGTTGTGGCCGATCTGGAGAGACTCTCCCCAGCTTGGCCAAATTTATATCTCAAAAACTAGGACACCTAGCGAAGATCTGTTTTTTCCCAGATTTAGTCGCTAATTAGTCGAAATTAGTCGCCAAATATCAGAATTAGTCGATCACTGGTTCATAAGTTAGATGGGTTTATCGGTGGCCGATCTGGAGAGACTCTCCCCGGCTTGGCCACATTTATATCTCAAAAACTAGGGCACCTAACGAAGATCTGTGCCCAGATCTGTGCCCAGATTCAGTATCTAATTAGTAGAAATTAGTCGCCAAGTCACAGATTTAGTGTAATTAAAAAGATTTTAAAGTAATAAATTTCTCCATACATTGGTACAAGCAAGTACAAAATACTTTAGGTAGTTTCTAGACAATACCTATGATTTCTTAAGGTGGAATGTTTGTTTCGAAATATAAACCTAAATATAAAGTTATTATATACCAAAAAGGAAAGCAGTATGCATTACCTAGAAACAGATCTACATAATGTGGCAATCGCTGGCAGATAGATCGCTGCGCTCGTGTGCGCTCCGTTTCATTTATGTATGGTAAGTAAGAAAGAGATAGATGCGCGTGTACAGAACTACAGACGAACTATATAGAGCGAATTGCCCGTGACGTAAATTAAAGTCACACAATTTACAGTGGAACTTGTTAAGAACTCGAGCTGCAGATACCTGTTTTGTAAAATATTAGTGTGCGTTTTATATATTTTATCTACTCTCATATCGTAATATTCGAATTATAAACTTCAAAACGAGTTTATATTGACATTATTTTTATTTTATTAAATTAAAAATTTAATTTTATTATAACAAATCGGTACATATCTCGCCATCTAGTAATATTTATTTGATCCAAATTTTCTTTCTTAGCGCTAGGTCCCCGTGCTAGCATAGTATTAGGTATATACAACATAATTGGCAACAGATATTTTATTATTTTAACGTAATTTAGACCCTAACATTATAATTTGGTAAATCAGTTGTACACGACTGTACATCTTGACTCCTAATAGACCAATAGCAAGGTATTAAGTTTTCGAAGAAGATTAAGCTACTCTAACCTAGTAATATAAAACATAAAAATATATATGTAATTGAGAATTTATATCTCTCTGACATTTCTATGGACTTTAGACCGATAATACTTGAAGTATATTACACATATTAATAGAAATATTTTTTTCTTGGCTTTTTTTCGTAAACTTTTCGATCTAGCTCTTGGACTATACCCTAAAAGTTGAACTTATTTTATCTTCTAAACTAAGACCCGACTAAATCTGTGACTTGGCGACTAATTAGCGACTAAATTTGGGAGAAAACAGATGTTCGTTAGGTGCCCTAGTTTTTGAGATATAAATGTGGCCAAGCCGGGGAGAGTCTCTCCAGATCGGCCACCGATAAACCCTTCTAACTTATGAACCAGTGATCGACTAATTCTGATATTGGGCGACTAATTTCGACTAATTAGCGACTAAATCTGGGAGAAAACAGATCTTCGCTAGGTGCCCTAGTTTTTGAGATATAAATTTGGCCAAGCTGGGGAGAGTCTCTCCAGATCGGCTACCTAACAACCCTTCTAACTTTTGAACCAGTGACCGACTAAATCTGATATTTGGTGATTAATTTCGACTAATTAACGACTAAATATTTGTGTGATCAACATTAAAATCCCTTATGGTGGCCAAGCCGGAGTCAGCCACTCTTTAGTGCAGTGCACATTTGAAAAAGAAATAAACTTGCCATAGCACAAATTGCAGTGAAATCAAAAACTACGAGTAGAATAGTCTAGGTATAGCCCACTGACCTCTATCATACAAGTTGTATATTAGAGGTCAGTGGTATAGCCATTAGCAAAAAAAAAACTAAATCTATGGGTATAGCCACAAAATAGAAAGTATTACCTACTTTGTGGTATTGCTCTCGCCAAACTTCAGGGCCGCCTTGAAGTTGGTTTACCGCATGCGCGAGGCGCGAAACAAACTTCAGGGCCGCCCTGAAGTTGGTTTACCGCATGCGCGAGGCGCGAAACGGCAATGGAAGCGATTGGAGTTAGTCTATGTGCAAGGCACTGTCAAAGGGCCCAAAAATCATTGCTGGCTGCGCAGTAGTAAATCTCATACAAAAACTGCTGTTTTTGTTTGAGATTTACTACTGCGCAGCCATTGTAGCCAACTTCAGGGCGGCCAAAAAGTTTGGCGAAGATATAAGCAAAAACTGATTTTTGGGCCCTTTGACATTGCCTTGCCCATACTAACTCCAATCGCTTCCATAATTGGTAAATAAATAGTACTCAATTGGTGCTAATTAGTACTCAAACAACAGAATTGGAATCTTAGTATTTTTCGAGAAAATCGACTTTGAAGGTTGTCCGGCGGCGGTAGTCACGCTCCCTTCAGCTGGGCCACCTTGAGCGCCGAAAAAGCGGGTATGCTACAGCTATTCTAAGTATACAAATAATTAGTACAAACAAAAAACTCAAATTTGATACAATACAAGACACAATAATTCGTGTCTTGTTTGTGTTTTTGAACAACTTGAAATCGTAACAAAATTCGTAAACGTTCACGTATTGTCACAAACAAAATGACAGCTATTCTTGGACTTGGAGTGGAGTTGTACCAAGTTGTACCTTGATGATGATTTTGTGAACAGTCGACTCGATTCATCGCTTTCAGATATCAATGATCTTTTCAATTAAAATAAGGTCCGATTCATAATGATCTTTGACTTCTTTTTGACCTGTTATCAAGATAATTGTAAATATTAAACCTCTGGCAGCAACAATTGTCACTCCAAAACAAAACTTAATTATTTACAAATCATATCGATTCTAATTTTGACAGACATCGTGACTCGAAAGTCACACCCCTAACCTAATCTCAAAAATCGTTGGCTGTATTTAGCACTGGTATTTAGCCAGGCAATTTAAGGAAAATAAACGACCCCTTTTTTTCGTGAATTATTGCACAAAATGAGTGACGTGGATAAGTGGATAGAGATCGCGAAGAGGTGTAAATATTTACCTGAAGATGACTTGCGGGAGCTATGCAATATTGTATGTGACTTGTTGTTGGAAGAGCCTAATGTACAACCGGTGCAGACACCTGTAACTGTCTGCGGTGATATACATGGCCAGGTAAAGTTAATTAATAGTAAAACCCAATACATATTCATTGTTGTACTCAGTTCAATGTTGTTCTACAACATCCACTGAAGTAAAGTTTGTGATAAAGTATAACCAATGGTTGCTGAAGACATGTCCCTGACATTATAAACTATTGCGAATGTTGATAGAAGATAGAGATGGAAGACGATAGGTATAATAGCTTCTAACGACAGTTAGAACTTCGATCTCTACTCAATTATATGATTAGAGAGATCTTTCTTTGTTTGTTATCTAATATCTTATATCTGTTCCTTGTTTACGTGCCCCATGATGTTTTTCACTTATCACAGTTTCCCCATGTGTCCTTTCGACAACTCCTTTTTTTATAGTCCAGAAATTATGTTTCAAATATAATTATAAACTAGAGTGATCAAATACAAAGTCTCCAAACTGCTTTTTTTTTGTTCTAAAGAAATGAAATGTCAAAGCTAACAAAGAAGTTGTATTTGTGTTGTTTTAATTGGCATATCACTTATCATATCTCAAATAACTGAAAACATCTTGAAATGAACGAGAAATGCTAAATTCTAACAATGTTTTCTTACCACCTCTTGTCTTGTTTCAGTTCTATGACTTAGAGGAGCTATTCCACATAGGGGGGCAAGTGCCCCACACAAAGTACATATTCATGGGAGACTATGTTGACCGCGGCTACTACAGCTTAGAAACACTCACACTACTAATGGCACTAAAAGCGAGGTATCCTGACAGGTATGTCAATATTCTGATCTCAATTCTCAAGATATAGTTGATAGGGAAATAATTACATTAGTCACAATATGGACTTGTCAGGCACAGCATAGATCAAGTAGGAGAGACGAGGCAGAACTTAATGTTATAAATTTTATTATTGGTTAAGTATTAGTAAGTTAAAATGCTTTATTAATTCAGAATTGAATTCAAGAATTATAATTATTGTTTTATAAATTATATAAATTTATTTATTTACATTGTAAAAACCATTTATTTTTAAAATTATTGTTATTTATTTTATTTACTTATTAATAAGTAAGTAATCTCTGTACTTACTTATGACAAGTAGTAGAGGACAGGCTACAGTGGGAACTGTTAGAGGAGGCCTATGTCAAAAGGCACACTGAAATTAAAGATATTTTTTTTGTATTTGGAAGATTTTTTTAAATTATTTTTAATGCTGTTGTAAACCTCTGATTTAAGAATAAAGTGCTTTTTTATTTTATTTATTTATTAATCTCTGTACTAATAACACAAAACATTATATTATATATTCTTTAGAATTGAAAACTTGACCTTTAACCACTTATTGTACACCAAGAAAAGATCTTACATAAAGGTAACCTTAAGTTCTTTTTTAATTCATTTACTTCATTTACCATAACCATTAGAATATTTTCATGTTTAGCATAAACCCAACCTACTGTCTTGTAAATAGTAAAATACCACACACTTATTAACTAAACATAAGAAATAAAGTAAACCTACATCTATCAACAGTAATCCATTAAGAAACTGATTAGTCATACAATCACTACTTGTCATGTGTTAAAAATATTGTGATTTATATCCTTATTCAGTCAAATAGATCTTCTGTAGTATTTATTGTATTTTTCAGAATTATTCTACTGAGAGGGAACCATGAGACATGTCAAATAACAAAGGTGTACGGGTTCTATGATGAGTGCCTCAACAAATATGGAAATGCTAATGCATGGAAAGATTGCTGTCGAGTGTTTGATTTGCTCACAGTTGCAGCAGTGGGTATTTCACAGTTTGTTTTCTCTAGGTCTCTAGGAGATAGATAAAAAGTTTGGTAGAAACAACTTGTAACTTTAATTAAGAATCTCTGTTTTCCGAGGCATTAGGCGCTAAATTAATTAATCATCATTCTATTCCTCAAAATTGTTTTAAGATGACAGAGACAGAATTATGAATGACAAACTGTCAATTTATCCTTGTGTTAGCAACTAATTCTGAGTTAAGTTTTTCGTGCAAGTGGCCCTTATAAAGATTAAATCTCAAGTACCAAATAGAATCTGTTAGGCATATTCATATATCATTTGATTGATATTTGCGTATTTATTTCAGCTAATAGATGAGACAGTCCTGTGCGTGCATGGTGGGCTGTCCCCTGAGATATCCATGTTAGATCAAATTCGATGTATTGACAGAAATCAACAAATTCCCCATAAAGGTGCCTTCTGTGATCTCTTATGGTCTGATCCAGCTGATGTAAAGATGTGGTAAGTGTACAAGTTGCCCTGTGTGATGTGCTTCCATCCAACATTCGTTTAAAATCACTATGCCCAATCCTTCATTGTCATTGGGGTAAAATAGAATGAGCCGGTAACATGTAACAAATTTTATGAGAATGTGCAACAAACGAGAAACAAAATGTTAATGTACCAAATCAAGTATGTACATAATATTTTGTTTCTTATACCAAGACACAGATAATATAAGACTAGCATACAGATGCCTCATCCTATACAAAGAAACTGTGCCGACGTAACTAGCGTTTTTCGTCTGATTAAGATTTTTTTTTTTAAGTACTTCGATCGTGTTCAGTTCTGTTCTACGTCTATAGATGGTGTTAGCTTAGCGACTTGCTAGTAAAAGGGTTTACTCGGCTCGTGACTATTTTTTTCTTCAAATACAGTGATGATTTGTTTTATAGTGTTTTTTTACTAGTTTATACAGTTTCATTATACCAAAATGTGTTACAATACTAAAGTGATAAATTTAAAAAAATCAAGTGCCTTTGATATTTAAAACCGCGCCAGCTATTGGAATCAATTTTAATTGATACATTCAAATAATCTTTGAAATGTCAAGAGTCCAATATTCCATAATTTTGTGCTTAGGAGAGTTGATTAAAAAAGAACATATAATTTTTATGATCAATTCTAGAAAATGTAAATTTTACACAGGGTTTAATAAGGAATCTATGCATATCGCGCCATCTAGTGACATTTATTTGAACCCAAATTTCTTTATTAGCGCTAGGACCCCGTGACCAAGAGTATAATAATTATTAATACTTTTAGAATATTTCACTACACCTCTCAAGTGGGGTGCACCCATCACTTGCTATAATATTTGATGTGATGAACAAATTGTCCTCCTTTTCAGGTCTGTGAGCCCACGAGGTGCAGGATGGTTGTTCGGCAGTTATGTTACGGAGCTCTTTATGAATTACAACAATTTGAATTTAATCTGTCGGGCACATCAGCTAGTAAATGAAGGTTAGTATTCATATTACCCTGTGTCTAGTATCTACGGTCTAGAGCAGAACACTACTCTGATTACTAAAATAATCTCTTTGTTCCCAGGTTACAAATACATGTTTGACAAACGCCTGGTGACGGTGTGGTCGGCGCCTAATTACTGTTATCGCTGCGGAAACGTCGCGTCCATATTAGAGTTCAACACAGTTAACGATAGAACCGCCAAACTGTTCCAAGCGGTCCCCGATAGTGAAAGAGAAGTTCCCCCACAGCATACTACGCCTTATTTCCTGTGAAATGTCTTATAAGCATAAGTGAAAAGTATTCCCCAATTGTAATTAAATAATGTTTTATATAATAAATTGTTGTATACAATAAAATGGCATTTAGAAATTATTGCATTAATTTTTCCACACAACTCATTATGAGAAACAGTACATTTTTAACAGAGGTATTTAAAGAAAGTTAAGGTTTTATGTTGACCATATCATCGCTTACTTACCTATATCTTAGATTCCTTTTTCTCAGGAATGTGTAGAGGTATATAGTTGAAATTAATATCAAATACTGAGGTCTACAATCCCTTGGAGCTGTAAAAAAATCCGAACTTTCAGCAGTGAATTCGGCAAGGCAAAGGCTTGACTCCATGAAAGAGTAAGACAAATTCTCTTTAATTAAAATTATACTCTATTTGAAATAACATCAAAATATCCTTTTTTACAGTCCATTCAAACCGCTAAGCTTTATGCTGAATTCGACATCTTTATCTGTCGGTATGAATGGTAAAAGAAAATCGTAACTACGTACGTACATTTTAAATTCTGAAGCCGTTCTGCAAAAATCGGCAACGTAGTCTATCTGAGATAACAAAAACTTCAGTTTTAAAGTATTAGAAAATTAAAAATAGAAATACTTAAGTAGGCTCCTTTTTTTGTTGGTCTGAGTAAGTAGGTAAGAATTTTGGCCAATTCTTTTGGGCGTGGCTGAAGGTGGTGTTTTTGGCCAAAACCAGACGACCAAAAGTAAAGGAAAATGTCTGAAAACTGTTTTTTTTTGTTTTATATCATCGTCAAGCAAAACAGCTTGTGATACGTTCTCATACCTACTGAATGTGTGAAAAATCAACAAGTGTATAATACTCACAATGGATCTTTGTGTCTCTGAATTGGCTGCAAGACCCTGAGCAATAGCTATTTATACCCGACTGCCAAAGGAGGGATTACCCTCACCCGTGATTACCGTCACCTTACCCGTGTTTATCAGTCTATGTATGTATGTTTGTTCCTATGTGGCGTTCTAGAGACCAAACGCGTTAGCCGATTTTGATGGTTTTTAAGTCAATCGATTCGTCTTAACCATGCGAGTGTTTTGGGCCCCATATTGTGGGGCACCAAATTTTTTATTCAATCCAACCCCATCGTGTGTGGTATCAAATTAAGGATTACAAAAGGTGATATCAAAAATATATAACACATATATGTTTAAATGTACCTAATTCGAAAAAAAATGTTAACTAAAAAGTTATAAATAAAAAAACTTAATTCCAAAAATCAATAAACCCGACTGTTTAAAAAGCGAACTAAAAAGATGTAAACATTAAGAAAATCGCGAATATGTATCCTCCGACTCCAACTGTCTCTTTCACTCGCTTACGTTTTGCAGTATAATCGATGACAAACTGTTTCTTGCACAATGGTTGGCAGAGCCAACTTTAGAGACACAAAGATCCGCTGTGGCTACTATACCTAGGTAATGGTCAATTATTTTTTCCTTGGTTAGGTAGGGTAGGCTAGGTTCCGTCAACTGGCTACCTAGCCAGTTGACGGGAGTGAAGTAAGTTGGTGACAGTGAGTTATATTAATATAAGATAGAGGCATATACAATATAATACTAGCATAATAGAGGTAAGTTCTATATTATACTTATCCCTATATAATTCTTTATTATATAGATAAACATATATAGAGATACTACCCTACTGAACCATCTAGTCATATCGGAACCCCGGTGCGTGTCCGTTACCGAGGCCAGATGTTGTCGAAAATGGTCATTTGAATCTTATAGATAATTAGTTTTGCGGCTTCTGTAATTGTTGCGCACATTTTTAAATTTGTTGCGCTTATAGTTTTTTAATTGTTTCACAAAAACATTTCCTGCTGGGGTAACGTTACCCCAGCCAGACCTTTTTCTTTCTAATGGGAATATTTAAATAATTACTAGCTATAAAATTAGTTGTCTAGATGAAGTAAATGTTGTGCCTTATTTTGTATTTGTTCTTTCATCGGTTGCGAAGTTATTCGAGATTTTGCTGGGGTAACGTTTTTGGTTTTGCTAGATCTTTGAAATGGTTAAGCGGATTCTTATCATATTTTGTACATGGCTTCTTAGGAATTAGTTTAAATTTGTTCTGCAATAAAAAAAAACAAAATAATTAGCTTAAAGGTTATTTCATTAAATAGAAAAACACTTCAATTGGTCCCAGCACTCTCAATAAGAGCTCTAAAGACTTACTTTATACGTTATTTTAAAGCTTGTCGAGTCAAATAAAGTCCTAAACTTGGTCGAGTTACCACGGTCATTCACTTCCTGATGACTTTAATCGTATTATCTCATTAATTATCCAATGTACTGAGCTGAAATTTTACTGATATACAACTGAACTAAAAAACTAATAATTGACATAACATTCAGTTCATATATCCAATCCAGTGGCCAAATAACACCGCGCGCATCAAGACCGTGCTCGTGAAGAACTCAATATCATCATAACTTGTTAAATACTTACAGGATACTAATGAAACATCACATACATTTGAAGGCAGTTACAAGCTTTAAAATAACGTATAAAGTAAGTCTTTAGAGCTCTTATTGAGAGTGCTGGGACCAATTGAAGTGTTTTTCTATTTAATGAAATAACCTTTAAGCTATGTATTATTTTGTTTTTTTTTATTGCAGAACAAATTTAAACTAATTCCTAAGAAGCCATGTACAAAATATGATAAGAATCCGCTTAACCATTTCAAAGATCTAGCAAAACCAAAAACGTTACCCCAGCAAAATCTCGAATAACTTCGCAACCGATGAAAGAACAAATACAAAATAAGGCACAACATTTACTTCATCTAGACAACTAATTTTATAGCTAGTAATTATTTAAATATTCCCATTAGAAAGAAAAAGGTCTGGCTGGGGTAACGTTACCCCAGCAGGAAATGTTTTTGTGAAATAATTAAAAAACTATAAGCGCAACAAATTTAAAAATGTGCGCAACAATTACAGAAGCCGCAAAACTAATTATCTATAAGATTCAAATGACCATTTTCGACAACATCTGGCCTCGGTAACGGACACCCCCGGTGCACGGCACCGTCTAGCCCTCCGATAGATACGCCTCTGAACATCAGCACAGATAACGTCAGTTAGTCTGCTGGAAGTTATTTGCGAAAATAAGTACCTAACTAAACTCGACTTGATAAAATAAAAACAAAACAATATCAAAAACATTAAAGTACCTACTTGAATTAATAGAATTCTCGCTCATGCCACACTGTAGATTTTTAGTTTATTTATAGTAAGTAATACCTATGTATTTCAAACAGCCTTGCCTTTCATCTGCCAGCAAATATTTTTTCGGTGCTGTTTATGGTGCCCCTCAAGACGTTTGCTTAATTTGCTGGGTTAATCCAGAAATGATGAGACTGGGGTATGAAATAAAACGATTATTTGACCATTTATTAGAAATCTTTTTTAATGGCATTTACAATATTGTAATGTTTACGTTAATTAATACCTTACTTATCTGTCTATTCAATCCCTGTTGTAGTCAAAGGTATAATCGAAGTAGGATTGATCAAAGCTCTGGACACGCACATAACCGTCTTCTCCACCTGACGCGTAGCTCTTACCATCAGGGTGGAATGCTAAACTGTTGATGGGACCGAAATGTCCTTTGATACGGCCAAATTCTTCTTCGAAAACTAAATGGAAGAATCGAGCGTCGAACTTGCCCTGGCGAGTTGAGGTGGTTGTTACTTCCATGGCGTCTTGACCTCCTCCAAGCACGACGTGGTCTAGGATGGGGCTGAGAGCCGCGGAGTTGACTGGACGTTCGGTCTTGTACTCCTTAAGGAGTTCTAAAGAGCTGGTGTCGAACAGCTTCGCGGTCTGGTCCTTAGACGCGGTGATGAACATGGTGCCGTCGCGCGACAGCTGCATGTCGTGGATCTGGTGCGTGTGTTCCTTTATTGACTGAATTTTCTTGCCAGTCTGAAAAATAAAACAGTGAATATTAATTTTAAGAGATTTATAATTCATCTTCATTTAGTAAACCATTTTTTTTTTAATCTAAACAAGTACAGTGATTTGGTTCACTTTTTTACTGCAAATCAATAATTATGCCTTTATTAAATAAAATGTTTGGATGGGTCAACAAAAATTGTGCACCACAAAAACACAACACAATGTGTGGGTAGTTACATATAGATGCAAGGTAATACTACAAGGCTGGTTGTTTGCATTGATATAAATAGATGCTCACTCTGAGATCCCACTGAATCAGATCACCACCCTCGTGGCCAGTGATGAGGGTTTCGTCCAGGATGCCCCACACCATGGAGGTGACCTTTGTGTCTGTGATCTCCCACTTCAGGATCGGAGCCTGGCTTGAGATAGAATCATCAACTGTTCTTGTGTCAATCACGGATACCTGAAAGAAAGTTTAGAGATCTTTAAACAAGCAATTCTTGAATATTTATAATCTGAATCCACAGATTACCTCCCAATAGATTCCGCATAGAAGACAACTTACGCGCACCACACATCAGTTTATTTAGGCTGATATAACTCAGTGCACGGTATGATCTCTTTAGTGTCGACCAGACATTAGAGCTGTAGGGACGCAAGCGATTTCTAGTTTTAATTCTGTTTAAAAAATAGTTATCAACGGTTTGCCTTAAAAAAAAAGGCGAATTGTGCAGTAAAATGGTGCAGAAAATCAACCAGCCCTTCAAATTCAAAAAAAGATAAAATCTCATTCCACCAGTAGGCAAAGTAATAAATATTGAACAATCTAAAAAAGGTCAAGTTATAATGGTTAGTAAATCAAAATTGCACACTTTACAGTAGCGCTCGTTGATGTCTTTTGTGAAAGTCCCTTTCACTCATACGGAATTATTATATTGCTATCTTTTTCCCACCGAAGTAAAAATGTTGAGAAAAATACGTTTTTTGCTTATCGAAAAGTATCGATGATCGATATTTAATTAGTTAAATAGAAGAATAAAATAATTTTGTTAAAACGGATTATTTCAAAATTAACAATGTAGTTTATTTTAACTTTCAACTAATTGTGCTCTACTCATAACAAAAGCTCAGTGTGATCCTGTTTACATAGGATTAAAATTAAATAAATCACTTCTGGCCTAAATGAATTTTTTTTTTCGATCGATGTTTTTCTTTATTATTATTAAAGTAATTATAAAATCGCCGCCTAAGAAATTTTACATAAAATACCATTCTGTTTGAAAAATATCGATATTTTTATCGACATTTAATGCGCATGTCCTATCACTACGACTGGTACCGTGACCTTCAATAGCCAATCACGGCGCACTTGTCACTCCCCGCGCAACCCGTGCCTTCCGCCAAATTTGGTGAACTCGGAATCAAACAAAACAGTAGGCAAGCGGTATCTATTAGGAGGTAATCTGTGTCTGAATCAAATGATTTTCATGAAATTTAGTATGCACGGGGTTTCTGGAGCTATAAATTAATCTAACTAGGTTTCATCTTTATAAAACGTATGAAGAAGAAGCATATTATAGCCCTCGCAAAATTTCTGGGCCGCCCTGAAGTTGTTTTACCAGATACATGAGGCACGAAATAGTGCTGTTTTTGTATGAGATTTACTGCACAGTAGTAAATCTCATAGCCATTTTAGCCAACTTCAGGGCAGCCAAGAAGTTTGGCGAGAACTATATGTATTTTTTATTTAACAAAAAAAGATAGATGATAAGATAGATGAAGACATATAAAGATAGTTCTCACTGCTGGGACTGCTTACCATGAGAGAGAGAAGAATGTAAGAGTTGGTAAGACATTGTAGGACATGTTGGTTTTCGCACATGTTGTCCTCCATCATTAGTAAATTAATAGTAACTACTAGGTACTATAGTGCGCGCGGAACTAGTTTGCCGCGCCATAGGGCCCTTGGGTGGCGACAGGGGTGAGGGGGCGGATTAGGACAGTGACAATGGGTCATCACACCCATTGTCAATGGGTCATCCCGGGTTTTACTGGCGCCCCCGCCTCTCCGTCCCACCTAAGAGAACCTAAGGCGTGGCCAACTAGTTCCGCACGCACTATACCAAAAGTCAATAGCATAATTTAGTATAAATTACATAGCTAGATTTCTTATTTTGCCTTAAATAATATCTTTTATTGTATATGCAAATAGGAAAGATGGGATGATGAGTCATGAACAATGGAGATTGTGTTATCAGTAGAACTTCAGAATAAATTATGATTTTTGTATATTACTGTACTCTTATTCTAATTATCTTTTTTTCCCTCCTCTTATCATGCAATCTATCAAATGACTAACACAAGACTACCAGATTGAGAGTCAAACAGATCTGAATATACTTTTAGCTGTGTACTCTCTATTAATACTACTTTTAACAGTTAACTTATTCTACACTTGCGAGTAAAACTATTACAAATGCACCCTAAACTATTGCAGATATTGGAAAACAAAGTTTATAATCTAATAATACTGTATGCATGTTTGAAGAACAGTAAGTTCTAGTTAGAAATACATAAAAACTATTGCATAAAGTTGGTATATTCAACAGTTTCTAACGATTTATCCGAAACTGTTTCATTTTGTAAGTACGAAATAGAGTGACTGTTCGATAGTTCTGCTCTCAAGAGTATAAAAAGTGTGTCTATATTTGTCAGTATAATATTAAAGATTGCTTACCTCACAAGGATGTCCCATAGCTTTGTCAGTGGTATACGCAGCCTGGTAGGCGCTATAGCTGAAGTTACATGTCCTCACAGATGAGTTTGTCTTAATTGCAGCAATGTTCTTGCCAGTCTCTAAATCCCATAATCTGGAAGATATTGTAATAATAATGAAAGCAGTACTATGCTAAGATTATTGTTAAGGATACTTTATTAAGGATTAATATACTATTCCATCTTATCAACAAAACCTGTCTTTTATTATTGCATTGTTGTCATCGCTGACTTGATATATAAACCAATCATTGACATTTTAATGATAGAAATTATTTATGAACAGATGGTATTGGAAAGATTGTGTAAATATGCATTTATAAACAAATGAAAAATTTGTACAAATAATATGCAAATTTAGCAGATTAGCAGCTTCATTTGGTTGCTAAAATTATTTACAAAGAAACAAATTTGTAAGACATCATTGAAAATAATGTCAACAGTTTCATTATTAATTCATGAGAATTAACAAAAACATTTTCCTATTATTGAATCTGCGCTTACAATAAGGAAACTTGTAGTCAAACAAAATGCATGGTACATAATTTTGTTGTAGCTTTTATAACCAAACAAATTTTCAAAGAGTATGATGAAAATGAATACAAACCTGCATGAACTGTCACCTCCACCAGTGATAAGGTTTATGGTCTGCCAATCCACATCCAGGCACCAGACGACACCTCCGTGGCCATTGAAAGTACCCAGGCGTTCACCGTTCAAAGACCACCATACGTTCGGCTTGGAATCTTTAGCAGCGGAGAACAGCAAGTCACCTTCACGGTTATACTTAATCTGGGTGATGGCACGTTCGTGCCCTTGAAGCATAAGGGGTTTCTGAAATGGAATTATTCATGATGATACCATGCTAAGTTGTTTCTTTTATACCAAGTTTGAGCACATCAAATATTATTGATTTAAGGGATTTAAATGACAAAATATGGTTATAAAAGGTTCACATACCATTCTGAATGATTGTTATAAAGTACAATTTTAGTAAAATACAGTAAAACTACTTTAATTGTTGCCTGACATGTGGCAAGCGGGAGACAATTTTTTGACAGAAAGACATGAAGCATTCATAGACTATAGGTGGACTATAGCGGTGAAAATTATAATCACAGACAAAATTCATTTTGTTTTCCAAAAAAACTCAATCTTTAAAATAATTATTAATACCACCACTAAAAATGTTGAGTCTTTGGTTTTGTATATTTATTATTCAACAAAAAAAAAACAAATTTGAAAAATATAAAGTTTCGATTTTACTTTCCTGCCATCTTTATTTCAAATAAGTAGTCAGCTTAGCAACAGTTTCGCTACTCGACGCTAGAGGGCAATAGTTTTGCTTTAAGCTCAGTCTCCGACCGACTGTCATTTAAAAGTAATTCTCTATTTGACTAAAATAATTTGGTTGTAATTAAAGTTGACCCTGCTTGATAGCATGGGAAGCTTAGTTTAAATGGCCCGAATAAATGTTGCTGCGCAGTTCCGACTACAGCCCAGCTAAGCTTTCTGCATGCCTGGGACCCTGGATTTGGGGTCTCCAGTCACCCTCTTGCTGGGCAAGATCACGCTTTTTTTGTTGTTTTAGTAGAGGTCTTTATTCACTTTATTACATATTACTGTTATTGTCACAGAACAAAAAAAACGCCTTTTGTAGACTTTACAGACCGTATTAATACTTTTTTTTTTAAATAATCTATAGGCTCGCGTTTGACCACTATCTCGCCTGATGTTAAGCGATGACATGGTCTACGGTGAAGCACGCTTGCCTAGAAGAAACCTATTCACTCTTGTCTTAAAGACCGCAAGGTTGTAGCTATCAGGGAACAAAGACCCCGGAAGGGAATTCCACTCCTTAGCTGTGCGCACAATGAAAGTATTAGCAAAATACTTTGTGCGTATGGGAGGGATGTCCACCATGTACCGATGGCGCATGGCCGTACGTCTTGTAGTCCGATGATGGAAAGGGCTAGGCGGAATCAAATTGTGCAGTTCCGTCGCACACTCCCCGAAATGTAACCGGTAAAAAACCGACAAGCTGGCAACTCGGCGTCGATATTCGAGGCTCTGGAGCTTTGAGGCGACCAGTGCATCGTTGCCAATAAGCCTTTTGGCCCGTCTGTCGATCGACTCAAGTGCATCAAGCTGGTATTTGGCAGATCCATCCCAGAGGTGAGAGCAGTACTCCATGCATGACCAAACTTGCGCTTTATACAAGTTGAGCAGCTGTTCAGGCATGAAGTACCGTCTCTCCTTAGCAAGAATCCCCAACTTTTTTGCAGCTAACTGAGCTTTCGCCTCAATGAATGGACCGAAGTTGAGGGTCGATGTCAACGTAACACCGAGAAGTTCGAAATGGTCCGTTAACGGCACGGTTACACCACGGAATGAAGGAGCCGGGTGGAATTGGCTCTTTTTAGCGGAAAAAGACACGCCTGGGTCTTAGCAGCATTGAAACTGACCAAATTGGCATCACCCCATTCGGAGACCGCCTTCAAGGACAGGTTCAAGCGTGCAACCATGGCCTCCCGGAGAGACCAAATCTGAGGCCCAGTAGCCCGTGCGCTGGACACGTATCTCTCAGCTAGCAGTGCTGTCGTCGTTAATGGTTTTAGCAAATCATTAATGTGCAGCAAGAATAATGTTGCCGAGAGCACTGACCCCTGAGGGACTCCGGCGTTGATATCTAATGACCGGACGAGCAGCCGTCGATAACCACTCGGATGGAGCGATCCCTCAGGAAATCCGCAATCCAATCACACAGACCACTCGGCAGACCGAAGGAAGGAAGCTTACCAATGAGGCTTTCGTGCCAGACCCTGTCGAAAGCCTTCGAGATGTCGGGGGAGACGGCTAGCACTTCCCAGTGTCTCTCGATGGCCTCACTCCAGAAATGAATGGCATACGCTAGAAGATCCCCAGTGGACCGATTTCGGCGGAAGCCGTATTGGCGGTCACTGAGGATGTCGTTCGCTTCTAGGTATGCCAGGAGCTTACCGTTGAGTACACGTTCCATACTCTTACAGAGGATGGACGTAACAGATATGGGTCTGTAGTTGGCCGGTTCAGCTCGACTGCCCTTCTTGGGCACGGGCTGTACGTTGGCTTGCTTCCAAGCCTTCGGCACTTTTCCAGTCTCTATCGAAAGGCGATATAAGCGTTTCAAGATGGGCGTCAATTCAGGCGCACAGGTTTTAAGTACAATTGCTGGTATCCCGTCGGGGCAACTCACTTTGTTCACATCGAGGCTACGCAGATCCCTACGGACGTCCTTTTGATGGATGCGAATGTCTGCCATACTTGTCACACATCCATCAGGAAAAGGAAGAGGCACACACACACATCATCAGACTTTTAATGTTCCCACTGCTGGGACACAGGCCTCCTCTCTGTGAGAGGGAAGAGAGAGCGCTTATAGGCTGCGCGCCATCAGAATTCAGATGCGAAGATTGCGCAAAAAGGGAGGCAAACAAGTTTGCCTTCTCCTCAGCGGAGTGAGCCAGTGACCCGTCAGGTTTCAGTAGTGGTGGTAGTGAGGGGCGACAGAAATTTGATTCGACTGACTTAGCCAGGGACCAAAACGCTTTGCTACCCGCTGGGTATGAAGCAAGTTTGTTCCCGATTCTGCTAATCTGGTCAAACCGTCACCATTTTGCAGGACTTGGCAGCAGTGTTGAAGGCTCTTCTTCTGACTCCCGTCATTTGCCTTGCGCGTTCGAGCGACGACCCATGCCTGGTAGGTCTTGTGTTTAACCGCGTTAGCGTGGTGACACTAGGATCCAAACCATGGTCGGTCGACGTTAGACATTGCTACGTCAGAGAATGGAATATAGTACTCCGTCCCCCTACGCAACACATCAGTCACAGCGTCAGCGCATGCCGATGGATCGTCTGAAGAGAAGCAAGTGGGCTGCCAAGGATAGCATGCGAAAAAAGATCGCATCCCATTTCCAATCTGCTGACCTGTACCGCCATACCCGCTGGGTGCCTCTTAGGCTGGGATCGGGCAGGGAGTAGACGGACACAGACTTCACCAGACAGTGGTCGGAACTACCCAACGGTGAAGATATCGACACTGAGTTTCGGTCTGGATCTGTTGTCAGCAGAAGGTCCAAGAAATTGGCTGTGTGCGAATCAACATCTGGCACCCTCGTTGCCTCCTGGACCAGCTGGGCGAGATTTAGCGCTAGCGTATGTTTGCGCGTCTGTCGTCCAGCATGATCAGTGCACTGATATGGGAAGAGCCACTCCTGGTGGTGGGCATTAAAGTCCCCCAGTAGCACTAATTGGACGGCAGGGTACCGCTGCTGTGCCGCATCAGCCGCCTCACTGAAGTACTCTGTGAGCCTGGTTGTCTCCTGATCTCCGCTGTGCGAGCGGTTGACACAGGCGTAGATAATCTTATCCAGCCCTGTTTCCACAAGAGCCCACAGCACTGAGAACCTGGAGTCTTCAAGGTTACGGAGACGCCGATAGCAAGTGTCGTCTCGGGCATACATGCATACACCCGCGCGTGGTTTGAAATTGCGCTCCAGGGTAAACCCTGGTTAAGATAAGAACGACACGTCAGACAGACTTCCTATCTGCGTCTCCGTAAGGAAAAACAGTGATAGCTTTTCAGTGTCCAGGTGATGGTGGACTGAGGTGAGATTGGAGTGCAGACCTCTAATATTAGTGAGGTGCACTTTGTGGGGGAAGGGGTGCAGCCGCTGTTTTACTCCAGTTTTCTTTTTAAAAAACTAATTAATAAAACAACCCAATATTTTGGTACTCGACTGACTTTTGCAAGACACTCTGAGGGTTCTTCTTGATAGTCGCTAGGGTTACGTTCAATGCTTCAAAACAAACCAGCTACGTGAAATATTTTTGGTATGATTTAAAAAACTAAACTAAATTTCGTAGAACCGGTGGTGACGTAGTAAGTTCGTAGGCGTCGTAGCACATGTGCTACGCAGATTGTTTGAAAAAAGTATGCGTGAGGAGAACTTTATACGAGTGCAATTGTTTTAATTTTTTATTATAGATAGGCTCGCGCTTGACCATTATCTCACCTAATGGTAAGCGATGATATGGTAAACTAACATTTTATTAGTAAACTAAATACTTAGGTATTAGAGAAATTGTGTGTAGTGTAGCATTTTATTAATAAAAAAAGTATTCTTTACTTTTAATCCGTCCATTCCAAATCATTACTGGCCAGTTCTAGATAGAATTACACTACCTACAGATAAATGAGCCTCTCAATGTTGGTAGGCTGTAAGTTATCATAGTTACCTGTTTTCTTCAATTAATGGTTACTATTTGTTTGTGTTGTCTGATAAGCTAAAGATAAGCGGTAGCACGATCTAGAGAGTCCACGGTCTACACTTAGGTGCTATAGGCGCGAGACCTAGATTCCTTTTTAATGGATTCATTACGTGTTTGTTTGTTATGGGTGTAATTTCAGAGCTAAATGACGATCGTAACTTAGTTTCTTACGAGTTTAACGGAGCCGAGTTGGGCTGGAAAAGAGCAACAAAATCTATATAAATTGATAAATCTGTAGTGGACACTAATATTGAATTGAATGTGAGTTACATCACTCCGGTAGAGCATCTGCCCCCTGGAAACGATCTGCAGTGGTCAATCTGGATTGGCCACTGCAGATCACCTGGCCAAATGGAGTATCATAGACCCATCCAAAACACAGTGCCAGTGCCCCTTCGCAAGATATGGCCCACCTCCTTGTCTGCCTTTCATGCCCGACCACCTGCACCTTACGGGATTTGAACGTAGCAATTGACAGAGTCTGAGTAGCTACATACTGGTCGGATACAATCTGAATGGCTGAGACAATGGTTTGAGTTTATCGACACGAAAGAAGAAGAAGAAGATTTAGCCTAGCTAATAGCCAATCATCGCGATTCATTATGTGTAGCTAATTTTTTGTCGCCCAAATTATTCCGCGATTAGAAATTATAAGTCAAGGAGGATTCCGGATCAAATAAAATCAATCAATATATTTCACATACAATTTATTTTCTTAAATTATTAACCATTGATTTCCAAGAGTACAACTAAAAAACAAATTAAAGTACAAACACGTTATGCATCGTTAACTAAACACAACTGTAGGTAACTTCTCTTGGCAAACCAGTACACATTCAGTTATCGGTAGACAACGCCGCAAGGCGCACCACTCACGAGACACACACCATAGACAAACGCCCGAGTACTGCTAACAGTCACTGTACATCTTAACTTGGTCGAATTATAACAACAGCCTTATTCCATCGAGAACAGTACAGCAATCAGCAACTAATGTGATTTGCTACGTATAAACATAGAATCCTAATGTATCGATAATACTTAATATATGCTAGGTCTGAAAGCAATAAGTCTTGGTATTGAGCGAGCCCAACTAAATACGTGAATACAGCACAATCAACCACATTGAACTCTTATATATAAATGTAGCCGCTTCCAACGAAGTTTCTACTGCGTCCAGAAGTGAGCCACTAGTGTGGCGCAGCGTGGCAACTAATACAAACTGTGACTTCGACCGTATCCTATCTTGAAAATTGTAAAAGTGGACACAAAATGTATCTAAACATTGAAATTAGTAAGACAAGCGAAACGTGTTTGTTCATGTAAACTGTAACAAAAGTGATTACTGTTATTATTTGATTAAAACATGAAGTATAACTCGTAGAATATATATCTATATGTACTTAGAGTTCAAATATCCATCTGTGACATGTAATTACATACAACAAACACTCGTCAACGGTTCCAAATATATATTCTCTTACGGCGTTACACTCGATTTCATAACTATTTTAATACAATGTCTAATGTACACAAATTTTAACCCTTCTTTTACCCGAATACTTGAAACGCTATTATTTTTATACACAACAAACCTTACTTTACGAATGTGAAAATATTTCGTCACAATATGTTACATGTAATACTTACACGTAATTAATTATTTTCTTATGGACTGTAAAGAAATGTGAAATGCATTAAGTTTTTGTTACACTCTTATAAATATATTAACATTATTATGTTTATTACATAACTATTTCAGTCAAAATATTTTCGCAATATTATCTGCGAACCGGCTTCGGATCGGCGTGTGTGCATTGTGATGATGGCGATATTCTTGATTCCAAATATCCTATTTGAACCGTTAGTAATGGTACAGTGCTAATTGACGACGTACTTAAGTAGTATGTTGATACTAGTCCGTGCAGTTGACAGCAACTACAGGGCCTCAGTATATTTATAAACACACGGTGGTATGAGCACACAGGCTGCCTGAAGCCGGCTGTGACCGTCCGAGCCTCGGGGGTGAAGTCTATCGCCGAGACAGGCGGTACTAACGTTATGCAAACTCATTAAAAATTAAAATAGCAAGCACAAGCAAATCATTTATTAATGTTTCCTATGAATCGGTCAGTCAATTTTGATATTCAAAAGTTATACTACGAGTTCCATTAAATTAGACGAAGAGGCGAACAAGCCATATTTCACAGTTACAGCAAATAATTTAGAATTGCAACGGAAGCGAGCGGCCACCTTGCACGTCGAAGCATAATTTGTATTTACAGATTACAGAATGTATAGCCTCAGCGGGCTGTCGTGTACTATTCTAATTAGGTACTCGCCAGTAATGCGCCAATTTCATTGTTTAATTGCTAACAATACTATCCTTTGTACAACGCCAATAACATTCTTACAAATCTAATTCCCATTTGATACACTGCCGTTAGATTCGCCTTAACAATACGCTATGATACTAACAAAATAAGTGTCAATATTACTTACATACATTATCATTTACATACATATTAGTAGAACGATGCACGATTCGCGATTATAGATATATTACGATTTCCATCATTCATTTCATGTTTAAAAATCTATAAAGGCATCTTTACCTCAGACTTTAGATTTAACACCGTCGTTTTGATGGTGTTGTTAAGAACTAAGTAATTATAATTAAGTTAGATAAAAATGAATAAATAAATATAGTTACCCAATCGTCGTGAAGGGTTCACGAAGTGAGACCGAATATTAGTGAAGGCGCGCGCGCAAAGGGCGCGGGCGACGAACGCCGCGCGGTCGCGCGTTTTGCGGCCGCGCGGCTGCTCGTGCCGCCTACTCCGATATCATATCACTGTTACTATCACAATTAACTAATAATTTCACCAAAGTCATTAACTTAATTAACCATACGTAAATTATAACAAAATTAATTGAAAACTATTTAGGCATTTGATGGCAGTATCGTAACTGGTTGTATTCAAACTAATTATAATGTACAAAACACATTTAATAACCGCTAATACTTAACTAATGGTAACACGATGAGGAACGGACGTGTATCGCTCATTCAGGTAACAGGATTATCTAATATTACAAGTTGTTTGTTGTCGACTGTTCAGCTACTTAACGCGATGTAGTGTGCAAGTACCTCCCGCTGTGCATGTCCACAACCAGGTGAATGAGAGCTTCGACTCTTGATTAGTTTCCTCGGTACTGACGGGTTGTGAAGTCTATTTAATTAATATAAGTGAGATAGGATCTGGCTACTATTTGCTCTGTATACGCCGATGTCGACCGTGAGAAAGCTAAGGCATAGAAATATCTAATTAACTAGAACCTAAGTCCTTAGAACGAACTTTTTGGTTGTAATTACTTAATTTAAACAAGGCTTACATCGCCCCCTATGCTAGTGGTAACTGTTCACCGTTGATGGAACGTTTATTACAAATTTTAACATTAACGATTAATACAAAGTGTTATTTAAAGATAACGGCGAATAAATTGTAAGAAAACGAAAGGCAGTGATTACTGACAGTAGTAGTTTGAAAGTCTTTTCGTAAGTTTAATGTTTTTTTTTTGTGATCATGTAATGATACCATTTTTATTATTGTTAGACACGCCTATTTTATTTGTAGATGAAGATCGGTGTTAGTGATGTTACTGGTCTTACTTTGCAGGAGTTCAGGGCAGTTAGTTGTGTGAACAGATGAGATGGAGATCTACTTATACATGAAGAGGAATGCTAGAGGGCTTATGCTGTGATGATGACAAATGATGGAATAAATTTATAGATTCTGAAGTGTTTTTCACTATTATCTCGATATGATGATGAATGAAGCATGCATGCACCTGTTTTGTAATAAAATTAGAGCTTCACAAATTACTTATTTATTAATAGTTGCAAATCAATCAAATAGTTTATGCAATCGAGATTTAACGCAATAATTATGTACATTTTTTTAATGTATGTACAAAATGTATCATGTATCTACAATACTAGAGGAACGATGCGCAAAAGGATTTCAATGGTACGATGAAATGACAAACACGATTACAATAAATTTGAATATCCGAACAAAATCACGGTACATTGAGCACAATTACATTTGAACACATCAAAGGAAGCAAAGTATAAGATCAATAAGTCTGAAGCACCTACGCACATAAAGATAACGTCGTCAGCTTAGAAATGCATCGAGTGTCGGCGCGGCTGGTGACGTCACAGTGGTGACGACAAACACGGCCGCGCCGACTCTTACAGCTAGTTAGACCAGAATAAAGAAGTGAATCATTCAGAACGAAACATGCACAAGTATAGTGTTATGCGAAATATTGGCAATAAAAATGCATAAGTTGTGACTATAAGAACCGCGCGAGCCACCGCGCCGCTTATGTTAGTGTATAAACAGTACAGTTGTATACAAGCAGTCTTGGTAAACACTGAGAGTAGGTACTTAGTGCTACTTACATTATGTACGAACAAGTCATATAAAATTAAATTGAAATTCTCAATATTACACACCCAGTAATTAGTTTACTGGTTAATCCTAGACGATATAAAATGCAAACTAAAACAGCAGTATTTCATTTACAAGAAACAATTCTGTCTAAAACAACGTCTTAGTTATATTGTAAGTTCACTCTATATTTACACAAATAATATATTATGCGATTCTCCGACTGACAAATTTAAATAGTAACATAACATATATTTTATTATATTTAACACTATGTAGTATACACTACCACGTATAAAACACGCATTCAAGTCCCTGGTACCTTACGTAATAACTATTTTAATAATAAATCAGTCTGTCAATTGGGACGTTTTAATTCCTCTACTAAACAATAAACCAATACACTCATCGAATCAACAAAGGTATAAATGTACCGCACTTGTGTTGACTGTCACTGTTTGTTGCACTGGGCGGACGCACTTAGTGTCGCTGTCGGTGCTCGAGTAGGAACATTTGTACGAACTCTTGTGCGGGCGCGAACGCGCGGTTCGCGGACGCGCGGAATCCGCGCGGCGACGCGTGGCGCGGGTGCGGTGCTGCGGCGGGTGAACACATGTGGCGAGTGCGATCATAAGACGGGGGTGCGGCGGGGGAGCGAGCGCGGGCGGGGAGTCTGCCGCTCGTACATCGAGAACTAGACGCCCTGCTGCGCCATGTACTATCTGATCTCCGCCGAGTTCAGCACGAACGGCACGTAGAACATCTTGCTCTCCAGCAACAGGTTCGCCGCCGCTTGGATCTGTAAGTGAAAACGACAACTTAGTATCGTGATATCAAAAGCTTTCCTTCCACTTTCTATTGTGAATGTGCCTTGTAAATTTTACTTTGCGGGATAGACGATAAATCTGCTGTCTTATCCCTTGGTAACGAAGCCGGCTGTATAAATTGTGTATTTATTCAACGTTATTGACTGACAAAGATATAGCATACTGAGTGATCTACATCGACTCTCTCTACCGAAAAAACTATTTATTCATCCGTGCTGAAAATGAAGAGAAAGCATAATGTATGCGGTTCTTCTTCTCGCTTGACTTGGTGGGGGAGTAAATTTTAGGAGAAAGCAAAAATGAAATGTTGTAAATTACCTCAGGTATCCTGGCGAAGAGTTCCTGTAGCCTTCCAGGATGATGCGGAGCAGCGTGCTCCAGATAACTGCGCAACACCTGGACGTACCGATCCTGTATACCCTCTAGCTCAACTTCTGAAACAAACGAAAATAATCTTGAATCTGCACAAGCAAAATCAATATGCAAAGGTGCAATCTAACGTCCAACTCGAATTATTCAACGGTCGCAGCCGTAGTATTAGCGAATGGCATTGGGTTGTATTGATTAATTATATTTCCTACAATCATGCAATGACGATCGCGAGTAGTGTGCCTACTCGCTTGTAGATGGCGTTGATCGGTGGCGGTGAACCAATGCCACGACGCGCGGTGCGGCGGTGACGTCACGCGCTCAGTAGGTCACTCCGATAGCAGGGCAACGACCGCGGCTAGCCGTTGACCTCCGCTCGAGCTCGCTCGCGTCCTCACGCTGTTGCCGTCTCGCTCTCGCGCGCATTTTTACACGATATTGTACAAGCGACGGTTTCGTGTGTGCTGTTAATGCGCCTACATTTAATTGTTGTTTGTTTATTTTTGCTGAATAATATAAAATAAATTGTGGCATATAATACTGATGAGAACTATTTTGATGAAATATGCTGTATTGTGGCTATATAAAGTTCTGCTTTTACAAATACATTGGAAGTATCGTTTTATTGTGTGGTATCAGTGTGCATTTGAGCCGCGCGCGCATGTGTAGCTGGGTTACGTAAATGAATGCGCGCGAGACGTAGCGGTACTCGTTCATTCTATAATCTGCGCTTGCGCTTTTTTCAATGCGCGCAGTGCGCTGGCTGTGCGCTGCAAAAGAGAAAGTTTCGCCTTCCGCGTCGCGCTTTCCGCTCCGAGAGTGAAATGCTGTCCCGTTTTAGATGACGTAACTAAATCTACATTATTATACGCAATGCGCTCTGAATGCAATGCGACACTTTTAATTCTATACGGGTTAACAACCTATTGCTGTTTGATTTAATTAAACAGTAATTAGAGTGTAACGTGTTTTTTACTGGCTTTATAATACTTAATATTTGGTACTGATGGTGAATCTTTTACTTTGCTATTTGTCTCTTATAAAACGGTCATACAAACCGAAAAACGGCAAATTAGCAACACATTCACAATGACAAATATAGCGATACGTTCCTAAAATTCTAATGCATTACTCAACCGGGCTCAAACGCAACGAGCATTTTGTTACTAGTATCTAACACACAAACACACACACACACATCGGTACAGCGACGCGCGGGCGCAGTTGCGCAAGCGCTTTCCATTTCACCGTAGTCCGCACAGCACTACTACACCTATGGTACACGAGGCGGGATTCACACACACATGTCTATGAAGTGTAAATAAAAAAAATGCTGTGACCGGACACAAGTACATCTTATTATTTATATGGGCAGTTTTCTTCTTTTTGTAAACGATTATTACTATTTCAATTTACGGGAATATCGCGGCATCTTTCAGAAATGAAATTTTAGGTACGGAGATTTTTAAAATTGTCAAGAAAGGCTTAATATTTTTACCCGACTACGGCGAAGCCAAAAGGAAGGGTTTGATTTTAGCAGTCTATGTATGTATGTTTTTATTAACGTATGTTTCTCCGTATCGCCTAAACTATTCATCCGATTTTGATGAATGAGATGTCAATCGATTCGTTATTATGGCCCGGGTAACATAGGACAAAAATAATATCCATAGTCGGGTTTATAGTTTTTAATCAAACTTTTTGCTTGTAACTATTAAGGATCTCCAAATCAAAGCTTGCACAGATTTTTATGTTCTTCTTTCAAGCTTATCATAAATCAGTGATTTGCTATATAAAACAGTGTACAAGCGACTCCATCAACTCATAAGTAGGTTGGGACAATCCCACCGCACTATTCCCAAACCACTGCAACTCCTGAAAGCCAGAATCAACAGTGGCGACCACCAGAAAAGCGCCGAGGCAATGAAGCTCGACGAAGTCCCGGAGAATGAATTTAACTGTCTTGGATCCCGCAACGAAATTAATCAGAAAATAATAACGGAGGAGTAGGAAAAAGTTCAAATTTCCACTTCCCTCCATATCAAGCATCATAAGTAGGTTATCAACAATATCAATTTGAAGCCAATTCTACTCGATACGGACAACTGTACACAAGTGGCGTATTCCTGTGTACATTGCACTGTTTGCCAGATCTAAGATTTGATAACGAGTAACGACATACAACCATGACTTTATTATGTTAGATTTACGGATACAACAAGACATGAGGAAAAATCCTTCTGTTTACTCAATACTTAAATTAGTCATCTTTACGTACCTAATAACGTTTTAAGAGGATCTTGTGAAGAGAGTGGACTACTTTCGTAAACTTTTATGATGTCAGCTTCAATTGAGGAGAATTTAACAGGCTCATAACGGACTCAAACAAATGTCATTTCTTAAATGTCATCTTCAAGCGATTATTGCCTTTAAGGCCGTACCCTGACCAAAAAAAAACAGCATGATATATGAGCATTCCTATTGGCCTAGCGGCACTGCTGGCGCATGAATTACAGTAGTGAATACGCCCAGATTTCAGTTTTTTTTTTTTTATAAAATCGGATATTGGTCTTTTGAAAAAAATAAAACTTACAAAATGTTCGTTATCAAATTGTCTATCCATTAGTGTTAGTAAAAAAATTATTAATGTACACTTTACGAGGAGATGCATGCTGTCAATAATTATTTCTCATTTTTATGGTTTTGTTGGAAGGGGATTAGTGAAACATATACCTCTTTTAAAAAAAAAGTATACTACCATTTTAGAATTAATATTATGTAGAAATTTAATGTATTTTTATTAATTCATATTTCTTTTTAAATAAAGATAGCTCTTAAAAACTGCACAAAAACGACTAGCGCGGCGTTTTGCTCGGGGAGGCGCCTTAAGGAGTTAAATAATTAATTGATCTATTGGACCGCGATGGCGCTGTAATCTGTTTTATTTTGAAAACCGTTGGGTAAACAGAGTATATTATGATCAAATTTCAAAGTTTACTTTACATAAGCATTGTGCAACATAATACGCGATATTGCCGCGGCTAAATACTCACAGAGTACTTTCATAGTTTGATAAACAGAGCGCACCTACTTAACGAATATTGTGCATGCGCGGTGAAAATAATTTTCAAACATGGCGCTTGAGCGTGTTGCGACCTAGTTGCTAGCGATAATACAGGATGTCACAGTTTCCCTGCCAGTACTAGACGAGCAAACCACTGTGATTAGCCATGTAGCGCCATTATCGTTGAAGGTTAGATGTGACCGAGTCCACGACGTCTCGCTGCACGTAAGTACATTCTATTGCGTCTCAAACTTGGTTATTGAAACTTGACTTACAGTGTAGCTAATGCAATTACGTTTTCAGTTTCTGTGTATATTTTCACAAGGTTAAAGAGTTTATGCCATTATTTTACTGCCTAATGTAAACTTTGGATGGTGATTTTAACGCATTTTAAAACTCTATGCAGTTGCAACATGGCGTAGTAGTCTAAGGCCCAGTATTTTTTATCCATATTGTTAAATATGCTAATCAATGGTTTCTAATTTCGGTAAAATGAGTTTATTCATCAATTGTTTGTTAAATAAACGATCAAATAATTAACTCTCCAACTTATTTGACAATTTGATAGGATAACTTATGATAAAAAAAGCATTTTAGCGTAATTTGAAACCGCTGGTTAGTAGATTTAACCGTGCCTCGGACAGCACGTTAAGCCGTTGGTCTCAGCTGTCATTTGAAGATCTTTGACAGTCGTTACGGGTAGTCAGAAGCTTGAGATCTGACACCAGTCTTGCCAAGGGGTACCGTGTTACCCAGTTACTGGGTTGTGGAGGTCAGATAGGCAGTCGCTCCATGTAAAACACTGGTACTTAGCTGAATCCGGTAAGACTGGAAGCCGACCCCAATATAGTTGGGAAAAATGCTAGGCAGATTGATTTTGGTTAGTAGATTTAACCCTTATTTGAGTCAACTACGGATCAAAAAACTGGAGCTAAGTATTAAAGTTTTCCGAAACAAATAAAGCTATATTATCAGGGCAGATATCTTAATACTTTCGTATGTCAGCAAAGTTCACCGATGAAATTGTTATCAACGTCGAGAAGTGGTTCCTAATCGGTGTCGCAAGTAACTCTCGAGCTCGATATCACATCTGGGTTACTTGTAACATAAATCATAATAATATTAACGAACACTTTACACTGCGTATGCGTCGAGATTTTTATTGTCTTGTCGCATTTCGTATTGTGTCCATTAATCATGCGATAAAATCTGCCGTCAGATTTATAAAGCTTTCGTATGTTATTAGAAAGTACATTTTTGAGCTCTCTTTACTTTTCTTCGAAATGACAAATTGCTGTGCTGTTTATCGCCGCTATACACAGCGGCGTGTTCCGAGTTTCGGTTATTGAAAGTGAAACCGTTGATCTTGTTAGAAAGTTAATAGATCAATTAATTTGAACAATTATAAGCAATACTATAGAATCTATTGATCCGGAGATTTGTTATGTTAAGATACACACACACACAAGGGGTCATCTTAACAAAGCTAGTTTCACATCTCACGTGTCGACGTTTAAAGGCATCCTGCAAGTAGTTATAAAGCCAGTAACATAATGACGTCACAGCGCAGGATGCCTAGCTTGCGTAACAGTAACTGACCTACATGCCGCGTGGCCAATGCACCCCTGGCCAGTCTGTAACTGGATTACAATGCGATGCGTTGATACTCGAGTAAGTCGGTATCTCGGCAGGGTTGTGTAGTGTACACATGGCTTTATGTCAACTTATGTACCTTACTTTAAGTTATTGGAATGATGAAGTCTTGAAGCTGATCTTATGTGTCAAATTGCATTTTGATAACTTTTTGCGTACCTCCAAACTAAAATTACGAATTGATTTTCAAAAAGTTGTTGTCACTCTACCACATTTAAGTTCTTGGAAGGAGGAAGACGTAAAGTGCTGAATAATGTTTCAACACGTATTGTGATAATTTTAGCACGGACCAAAAATACTGACCGTTTTTTCAAAAGGTTGTCGCCCGATAACTCTTAACCGGAATATCCAAAATACTACTATCCCTATCGCTAATTGAATATTAAAAAAAAAACAAAGTGTACTCAGTTTCGTAAACAAGGAAATGTGCCATTCTTTTTGTTTCGTTATTTACGTAGCCCAAATAAACCCGGCCTCAATGGCCTGCAATGCGGTGAAAGGTTATCCAGAAGCCAATTGACACAATTAAAAACCAAAAGATTTTTCTGAACTGTGAAATTATGACGTCAATCTATTATTTACACTACAAACTTTTATCGAGGATTTAAAGTTTATTTTTAATTTGCAGATAAATTAATCGGCGTTATTGGTTATAATTAACTGGCGCTTACTTCAAAAACTAGTTTTATGTAGCTTTATCTTAAAGGAAATCAACCTGTTGTTTGTGTGCCTTAATTAAAAAAGTCATTAGTTGAGGTTCTGTGAGTTTTTTATTTTTAAGTTATTCTATAGATTTATGTTTTAGATTTTTTTTATAGATTATTTTAAGTGCTCTCTGTAACATTTTTTTTTCAGTTCAGTTTACCATTATGACATTTTGTTTTTATTTTAAAATTGTTTAACCCATACAGTGTTTGTAAAAAGTAAAATTTTTGCATTTTGTTACTCTTGTAGATTTTTTGCCGTCTGGTTTGCAATAATGTTGGTAACTCCTAAGGTTAAGTATTAAGGAGTCTTTTTTTATAAGTATGTCATGTTTTGATTTGTTTTTCTTTTTACTTGTTTTACTATTACCCTGTAATAAGAGTTTATATTTTAGTTTCCATTTAGTCGATAATCTAAAATGTATGCTGTGACCTCCTATAATTGAGAGAGTGCACTTGTTATTACTTCATATAGATGATTCATTGTGTTTTTTGTGTACACCTTTCGTTGGAGGTCCTGATTAAATAAATAAACCATTTTATTATGTCTTTTTAATCTTCTTCTGAATCGCTAAAAGTTCTTCGACCAAGTTTGAAGTTTGTTGATGGTCTACAACTGTTGGCTTTACGTTAGGTTTATATTTTCTTCCCGATCACCCTTTTTGTTATTACTAGCTGTGCCCGCGGCTTCGCTCTCGTCAACAGACTGCCTATCCTATCCTACTTGACTTCCTGCCTACCTTACTTACCTACCCACCAATTTTTTTTCTAGGGTCATCATTCTTTCGCGGGGAATCTTAATACCGCCATTCAGAAAATGACTTCAAATGCACAACGCCATCTATAAAATATCGAGAACAACTGGCCGAGTATCTGAATTGCGTGTGTTGTGATAATTTTATTGATTGTTTGCACAGGGTGAACAGGAATGCAGGGATGAATGGGCATAAAACTTTGATAAGGATTTTAATTGTGATGCCCCTTTATTGGTTTCAAACAAAGCATCGTTTTTAAATAATTATTTAATATATTAGAGTACCTACTAAAATGCTGTAAACAATTTTTAAATAACGTGAAAATTCCTTTCAAAATTTTGTTTCTATACACCCCTACGGTCCTGTTCACCCCGTTTGACGGTACATCAGACTATAATCTATCTCCGTGTCAAATCTCATGCAGATCAGTTGAGCCGTTCTGGCGTGATTGAGTAACAAACATGCATCCAACCATACTTTCGTATTTATAATTCTAATAGGAAATTAAAACAGATTGTATATACCTTGGTTTAAGAGTATGTAGACCTTGAGGCAGACGTACTCCTCCATGCGCAGCTGGATGCGGCGGAACACGCAGGTGATCTGCGTCATCTTCTCCACCACCAGACCCACGTCCAGCCGCAGCTGTTCCAGCGTGATGGTCCTGCCCATCAGCGACGTCAGGCAAGTCTGCAGCGTCCGCAGGTTGGTGTTTACCTGAGGGAAAGAGTTTTTCTGTTAGGAATTGGAAATTAAACAGATATTTTGCTTTGTAAGGAATCGAAATGCAACGCTCCAAGTCGCATATCGTCGTGATTTTCGATTTTAAAATTTGATGCTATGTTTTCTATTAGATCCAAATCCTGAAATACAGCCTAATATGTAGTTATTTTTAAAAGGCTGGGTTTTCTTTACATATCTTTCAACCCATGCACAAACAATACCTGTACTACTTATGTCTCATTTGACGATAAATGAATGCAAAATGAGGCATGTCGTTTGCCAAGGGCTTTTCTTGTTAGTCATAAACTTAATTAGCATATTATAAAACCAACATCGTTAAATAACCGGCAATTGTAGAAACACTAGTTCATTTACATGTGCAATCATTGCAAATTGCTAAAAAAACGTTCGTATGGATGTAGCCAGTACATAATACGCTATATTTACGTAATATCGAATGAATAAATAAAGAGGAAATGCTCTAGACAATGAAAAATACTTTCTGTGTAACTACCGTTATTACGTTACGGCACTGCTTGCACGGTTTATGTAACAAATGCAATAGGGATGTGTCCTGGGTAGAAAAATGTAACAAATGCAATAAGGATGTATCCTGGGTAGAAAAATGTAACAAATGCAATAGGGATGTGTCCTGGGTAGAAAAATTTACCAATGCAATAGGGATGTGTCCTATGTACAAAAATTATATTTCTATTTAGTCCGTCAGTGAGATTATCAAATAATGAGGATCTCGTGGCTAAATAATAACAGCCGCACGGGTCGATCATCAAGGTTAAGCAACGCTTGACGAGGTCGGTCTGTGGATGGGTGACCATTTCAACATACCGAGTTTCCTCTGTGCCTCGGCAAGCACGTTAAGCCGTTGGTCCCGGCTGTCATTTGAAGATCTTTGACAGTTGTTACGGGTAGTCAGAAGCTTGAGATCTGACACCAGTCTTGCCAAGAGATAGCGTGTTACCCAGTTACTGGGTCGCGGAGGTCAGATAGGCAGTCGCTCCATGTAAAACACTGGTACTTAGTTGAATCCGGTAAGACTGGAAGCCGACCCCAATATAGTTGGAAAAGGCTAGGCAGATGATGATAATGAGTGAGATTATCAAATAATATTGGACACGTATTTTTTGCTTTACCAACTCAATAAAAATTACAAAGTTAAAGCGCATCAAAGTTCAGGAGTGGCGGCTTGTGATGTCACTAAGGCAGTATAAAGTGTACTAGCGGCGTGACGTTTCACTATATATCAATGCATTAAATCGTTGTCACTTTATGTTTACGAGTTAAAAGAAAAAATACGTGCCAAATAATTTTTATTAATCTACCCGACGGACAAAAAACTAATTTTCAGTAAACTACCCTATTCTCGGGTCGCGATCCCGCTGCTTGCATATTGTTCGAGCAAACAGTACAAGTATTGTATTTGTAGGGGCGCGACCTAAGTGGTACCTGGTGGGGTTCGCTACGGTACTAAGTTAAACACTCAAAGAACTTTTAAAGGTTTATTTTAGAGAGCTAACAAAGTAACTTTTAAGCTAAGCTATGGCTAAAATGGGAAAATGATGAAAATGACAGCACCCGCTTGCTGTCCGTAGTGCACTGAGCTCGCGGCGCATTTAGTGCAACCGTATTGTATTGCTAGGTCAGCAAATGTGGTCGATGGCAATAATTGCTTCGAACAGTATTTCTATTTCTAGCTATACCGAACATAAATAAATACGGCTAATTTAATACTGCCACACCATTGAATTACGTCTTAATGAATGGTGAGTAAACATGATCTAACAGTTATAAATCTCGAAACGTACAAGATAATAGTATCGTCCAGCGTCTGGCACACTGCATTAATTGACTAGTGTAACATAGAGCTGGTTATGCGGCGAGTGTGCAAGCGTCCGAGTGCAACTAGTTGTCTGGCAGCCACAGCCGGCGACTTTCTACCGCGTGATTGCGCAAGCGATGCAGATCACGTAACTGCACTCCGGCGCATGTGCGGAAGTCTCTGGAGCGAATGTGACCCGCAGCGTGCTTGAGCCACATCTAGGGCTCGTTAGTAAAATTGTTTGGAAAAAACACCTTACCTGGAAATAATAACTTTTTCTTCTTTCTTTTTTTTTGCGTGGTGAAATGCTCATGCATACTGCACTAACACTGAGAGATAATGCAGTTATGTGGGACTCGAACCCACTAGAACTCCCCGGTGTCCTCCTGTGCCGCTTATGGCGGGAACACGGGCACGCGTTGGCACACACCGCGAACCCGCCACGGCTGTCCGTCACGGACTCTCCTCTGGGGACCAACGGCAAAAGCTCTGAAGAGTGGCCCCTCCTCGAGCTCCTCTTCGCTTCACCGTGGGTAACCAAGCCACGGCTACTGAGCCCCCCCGCCTCGACAATGCGGGAACCCACCGGGGGGGACCTCGACATAACACCTGAGACTTTCGTAACATTTCTAACGCTGTAATATTTAATTTGTACTCACCTCTTGCATAAAGTCTTGTTCATGGTCCGACGAGGGGGGCGCGTGCGCATGCTTCCCGTGCATGGCCTGGTACGCCGCCGTCGTCAGGACTGAGATCTCGTGCCACTTCTCCATCAACAGCTTGGAATGTATTTCCATAGGTATTTCCAAAATGAATGGTAATTTTTTCGTCCAAGCGACCATTTTGTGTACGATCGAGTCCCCGATCTTACACAGTTTGTCCCCTATCTCAGAGGTTTCGTGGAGCAAGTCTGGTAGATGCCGCACAGTGGCGATGTCTTCCATGGCATCGCAGTCGATCAGCATTCGGATCATGTGTAGCGCCCTTTCTAGGGGTACAGCACGATCTCGCGATGATGACACGGCACTTTCTAACCGTGCTCTTAAATGGACAACCTGGAAGAAAAGGATTGATGTTACAATGAGGATAATAAACAAATACGCCTATAGCCTATAGGCTATTAAAAAAAAAAAAAAAAACTTTTTGTAAAGTGACTTACCTCGCTGGGGTTGGTGAGTGCAGTCTTAAGAATGGTGCCATTGACCAGGTGTGATGGTATAGGCGGTAAAGGGTCTTTGGGCTTTTCTGGCGGTGACGCTCGACTCGTTGTCGTTGCTGCCTTGTTTGCTTTCTTATGCTTTTTGTATTTGACTTTGTATAAGTTATAGACGGCACCACTATTTCTTCCACCTGGCATCCGATCCTCTCGTACAGCTGTAAAATAAATTGTGTTAGGAAAACGAAATTAAAAAAATTTGTTTCTGAAATAAAATGTATTTGAAGTTAGTACAAACCTTGTAATACCATTCCCTGTTCGATACATTTCTTGAATCGGCAATATTGGCATCTATTTCTTTGCGCTTTCGTGATTTCACAGCCTCCATCAGCGACGCATGTGTAAACTCGTCGATTCTGTACAGTCCGTTTGAAGAATCCTTTACACCCCTCACAAGTAATGATGCCATAATGAAGACCTGTGGCTTTGTCTTCACAAATCATGCAGATCATGGGTTGTTCATCCTCATCACGTTCCACTTCAGGTGCGTACGCCCGGAGTTCCGGTCGGGGAGCCAGCGCCAGTGCGCTCGTGCCCGCCATCTGTGACGCTCCGGCCACCGCCCCGGCTGCAGCGCTCAGGTTCAGTGCGGTGAGCTGCTGGTGCGCTGGCAGCTGGGACACGTCTCCTGCCCACAGTAACTCCATATTCAGAGGAGGCCCTCGTGGCCGCCTCAGCTCACCACCTAGATTGAGCAGTAACCGCGCGGCGGACTCTTCGCTACAGGTCGACGGGTCAGGGGTGGGCGGCGCCGGCGTGTGCGACGCGCTCGCCGCCGGCTCCCCACTTGATGTAGGTGCTGGTAGGGTCCAGAACATTGTTCGGACTCCACCTGACTCGCCCATGATCACGGCAGGAGTGCCTCGCCATTGGTTGGAGCCTCGCGCACCTGGTTTAGGTTCGTGTGGTTGCGGTGGGAAGTGTCCACCGATTAGCTCTGGCTTAACACCGTTGATGCAGCCAGCTGGCGGCCAAGGACCTGGCGATAACGAGGGGTGGGAGCCCTGTGGCGGCGGCGCGTGAGCACGTGGTCTGTAGTGTTGAGGAGGTTCCGGGGTGCCTTCCAGCTTCACAGAGGATAGGTGAGGAGGCGTCGCGGAGCGTTTGTTGCCGGCTGGCAAGCACTCTGCCTTGATAGAGGCCGGGCCGCTCTCGAACTTGATGACGGAGTAGGGTGGCGCGGAGCGGATTACGGTGGGGTGGCACGCTGGTGAGGGCGTCGGAGAGCCGCCGCCGTCGAACAGGGGCGGCGGGTGCGGCGGCGTGCTGCAGCCCGCCTCGGCCATGCGCGGCGACGGCGGGCCGGGATCCGGCGACGACGTGCTGGTATCGGCGGCCGACTCGCCTGCGGACACACACGGTTGAGTCAGTAACAGTAACGGGTGACCTCTCGTCTCCCGCAATAGAAAAAAAACACCATGGACTTTAAGAAGTGACAAATAGAAACTAGGTGAAATGTCAACGACCGCGCGGCGCGATCGTAGTTAGAGCGCGGGGCGCGGCGCGGCGCGGGGACGCGACACTGCACTTCCCGACGCCGACTAGATTAGCTAGCCGGTTGCGTCACGTCGTGAGCGCCACCACCACCGCCGCGGAAGGCCCGGACACATACAAAACTAATCTATTATATTTATGGATGAAGTTTTGGAACACGTTTAGTCATAATGAGGAACAATCTCGCCCACTTATGATGTATGCAATTGTAGCTAATGTGTTTTGGTACAAAAAGCAGTAATTTATATAACTTTCCGGAATAGATGTGGAAAATGTAGGAAGCGTGGATGCGGGTCGCGACGCAAGCACGAGATGTGGCGGCGCGCGCGAGGAGAAAGTGAAAGCGGCGCGGGCGCAGATGCGGCGCCCGGAAGCGTTGCGCCTGCGCCTCGCACACCACAAAGGGCTCTACGTCACACAACAATAACGCCTATTATGTTATCTCATTATAATATGCATAAACTGATACACTGTAAATGGCACTTCCAAATAGTTCTAAAATAAATATTTTGAACTGCTTACCTAAGTAGAACTTCTTATGGGAGTTACTGTGCTAAGATCAGAATATTAAACGTAGGTTTATTTGTTATTTTAATATAAGTATATTATTTATATTAAATAGTAATTCCAAACCATTTCATAACAATTCTAAATCAACAACGAAAAGTAACAAATTTCCATGTCAAAGCCGTCATGCAGCGTTGTGAATGATCCAACAATTATAACCACACAAGATTTTGTAAAGCCAGCTCCTGAATGTAGAACCTTCAATCCTAAACTTTGTACTAAGAAGGAAATCTCAATCAAAATAATCATTACCATAATTCTAAACACGAAACTTTACCGACTTTTTATTACTAAATCCATAGGCGTAGTTTACCCTCGCGTGACCTGTCTGTACATTGCAAACACGGCCAAAAGTCCGACGAATTGTGTGAAAGATCTAATTTTTAATCACATTACTGTCCACAAGGGGCTTGTCGCAAATTTAAAGAATGAACATTTTAAGAGAAAATAAAGGTATTGTGATGAAATAAATGTGCAGAACTTCATTTGAGCAAAGGCACGCGGTGGCCGGTTAAAGGGACGCGCGCCACGCGCGGGCGCAAAATTTAGCGCGGTTTTGTTTACACGAGGAAAAGTCGCGAAGAAAGTTTTCCACTGTCGGCGGCGCTCGGTCGGCGGCGGGCGCGCGCAGTGAGCCCGACCTACCGCACTGGGCCCTCCCCGCGCTCCCCGCGCTCCCGAGCCGGCCTCCCTCCAGCGCTATTAGGTCACGCCGTGCGTGAAGTGCAGCCGCACAATGACTAGTGCAACGCGTGCACCGCTCTCGCTTCGAGGACGATCTCTATTTCACTCCGCGTCCTTTGCCACATCATTGGTGGGGACCGATCTTTCTAGCCGCGTGATGCAATAGCTCTAGAGGTTCTAGGTAGACTCACACAAGCGCCTAGATAAACGTCCCGTTCTGATTACTTGTTTATGGTAGTGGTAATGTTGCACATAGCTAGTTTTCCTGTATCTCGTTGGCTGTGCGTGAGCGTTAGAGTTCATTATTTTATGTAACAAGGCAGCATATTGCTGCTACCAAACTACCAAGTAGTATGGTGTTAGAGTTGTGGTAGACAGTCAACAATAAAGACGGTTACGCAAGCAGCGAGTCTTTTCTTTTTATTTCGGGGCGGATGAACGATCGCTTACTCGGTCGGTGCAGGCTCGAAGGTCGGCCGCGGTCACCGACACATGGGAAAGTGGGTCGTACCCCCTACCGCGGGGTAGGTCCCCTCCTTTCCGCCCCGTGGTTCCGCGTGGCCACGTGACCGCGCTGCATCGCGCCGCCGCGCTGGTCCGCCGCCTGCCTCCCCGACTTGCATGTATCATTTGTCTCGCGCAAGTCACAAAAGCATGCAAAAGGGTATATGAAAGCATTACATTTTTATATCTTGCCTTCTTAAGATTAAGATAAGGCTTATGATATTTTTTCAGTTTTACCATATTCTTACCCTACTGCCCAGACATTTTCGGATTCCACAAGTATCTTGATTTTCTCGAAAAATGGCATTCGCCGCAAAATAGGAAGCAACACACACTCTAACTACAGTCTTAGTGTCTAACAACGACATCTGCAAAGGCTGTGTTTAACAATCTGAAGAATCTTCCGCAGTATTGCGATCCTGAGGGGTTAATGGATTCTCTATTGACAGTTTGATGGATTAATCGCTACAGTATCAACAGTCGAGACATTTAGGACTGGCTACGGGGAGTTTTGGGCAAGCCAAATGAAAAACTGTTAGGTACCACCTTGGTTTTTGAACTAGGTTCTTTCTGTTGGGATACAAAGCACTCATATTTATGAAGACAGAGTCCCACGTGAATCTCACCAGAAACTAAAGCAAACACAATAAAGTAGAACATTACAGGTTATAGAATCAATTCTTGGCAAAACTACTCAACCCCAAGTTTGTACTGCAGTGATCGCTAATCTTATCACATACGATTGGCCTCCGGCCTCCAGCGGTATCAAACTACCTCTCTCTGGTACCTCAAGTGCAGCTGGCCTCGAGAGGAAAATAGCGTGACGATACAAACAGTTTTACTATTTGAGTTGAATCTGGTAGTAATTTATTTACGCTCTGCGTTATCAAGAGACCTTCAGTGGACGGTACAACGACTCCGTGATTATAGGAGCTGTGGGTAGGTATAGATTTTCACAACTGAAATGTTCATGCATTTACCTTGCATATTTATAGGATTCTATACATACCTATATACTGCGTATCCACTCCGCCTATAATGCATCTATAGAGTCGAAGCGAATAATTGGTATATGCGATGTGGCCAACAGGCTTGTTTTACTTTTAATTATACAAAAGTATTAATAATGTTGCAGGAAAGTGATGCTATTGATTTATTAATAAATTGCTGTGAGTTTAATGATGTGTTGGTTTTTACTTGGTTACCGATGGTAGGTATAGAGTTACGGACATTTTCCCGCCTTAATAAAACCTTGAGTTTGAAATGGCTATTCTGTAGGTAAATAAAAGAGCGTTTGTCGGTTCGAGAGAAAATGTGTTTCATATAATCATCATCTGCCTACCCTTTTCCCAACTATATTGGGGTCGGCTTCCAGTCTTACCGGATTCAGCTAAGTACCAGTGTTTTACATGGAGCGACTGCCTATCTGACCTCCACAACCCAGTAACTGGGTAACACGGTACCCCTTGGCAAGACTGGTGTCAGATCTCAAGCTTCTGACTACCCGTAACGACTGTCAAAGATCTTCAAATAACAGCCGGGAGCAACGGCTTAACGTGCTTTCCGAGGCACGGAGGAAACTCGGTATGTTGAAATGGTCACCCATCCACGGACCGACCTCGTCAAGCGTTGCTTAACCTTGATGATCGACCCGTGCGGCTGTTATTATTTAGCCACGAGCTCCTCTAAAATGTTTTTCATCTAAATCTCAAACAAAATAATTTATAACTCGTAGACATGCAAAGTGTATATGTTCCTTTAAAATCTTTAAATTTCAACCAATATTATTTGGTTCGACCGACAGTAGGAATTCACCTTTCAACAGTAAATTAAATGGGTTGAAACTCATTAGGCATGCACAATAAAGACAGGCCAAAAAACAATTGGTTGAGTCGTTATCTCGTTGGTACGTACAAAGTGGTGTGTCAGTGATGTGCGTGAGGGGCGCGTCATGTCGCGGTGACGCCGGCGTGACGCTCCCCGCGCCGCGCGTCACGCCGAGCCCGCGTCTGGCAGCGTCACACCCCACGTGAAACGCTTTCCACGCTAAGGGTTGCCAGGCTTCTGGATAAGGTTGAACATACATAGTTAGACTTTTTAGATGCGTATTCGGTTAAATTAAAAGCCCTGCTAATTAAACCGAATACGCATACAAAAAGTCTGGCTTTTATCATGTTTTTACATTTGCCCAGTCACTAAGACTTTTAATGATTATACAAAAATAAAGAAGTTTGATTCATTTTATTGTTGTGGCATTATTAGCCGTTTTAAAATTATGACACAATATCCAGACACAGTATCCAGCCTTTTTATCGAATTTTACCCAAAACTTCGGCTACACTGGTTAGCCGGTTCGGCTTTCCGGTTTTAGAACATAACAACCCTAGCCCCACTCGACTGATCCCAACTTAGCTACACACCGTTAAACAGATTTATATGCGAATATTTTAGAGATATCCATCCCGAAATAGAAACAATCTATTCTCGGATAGAATTATTATAATTTTAAATCTAGTTTGACGTGCAGTGTTTGTGCTCGGGTAAATCTGTTTTGATTAGGCAGAATAGGTAACTGATCTTTGCTTAGGTATCTCATGTTGTGGTACTGGCAGCCTGCGTCAAACATGCTAGCTTTATACGTGGTGGGTAAGAATGGAACAATTTTTTTTTTCTTCTTGTCGCCTTAGTATCGCCCTGTTTCGTTTGATCCACGAATTTTTGCCCAGCCTGTATTTATTCTTTGCCATTGCCAGCCGTTTTAGAAAACTGTAAAGGAAAATGATTTTCCGCATCCGGAAAATACATTGAAAGTTCGACGCATACTGGCAGTAAAGCTTGTCTGCAATTCCTTTAAATAAAAATCAATTCATTTCCATGAGCATGAAATATGCAAAAATAAAAGCTGGCGTTTTTAAAAGATGTTCGGCTAGCCCGGGGCGTGATGTTATGTTATATGAATATATCTTTCTCTCATGATTTATTCATGAGGCCACAATGGCAATAATTACAGCACCACTATTTATTACTTTCACCTTTCGTGGGTTTACGTAAACTTTCTTTATCACCGTGACTTCACTCGCTACGTCATTTCTTACGTAATCGTTATGAAGTTGGAAAATGCGAAAAATATTAACATGTTGATTGCAATTCTTGCAAGTTCACTGTTTATTGTGGGAAAAAGTGTACCGTGTGATTTTATGAAGATAGAAAGAAAGTTAGGAAATGTTTTATATATGGAAGGTGTCAGGTCTCATGGATTATGTTTTTACATGGGATTTTATTTACTAACGACAACAGCTTAATCTACTAATTCAATTATTTTTACAAATTGGATACGGGATTCAACAAATGAAGAGCGGACGGATTGAGATTTGTAAATTTGTTTTCATTTTTTAGATGCGCTTGAACAACGCTGCCTCGATTCAATACTTTTAAATTAATTAAAAGATCTTCTGAACCCAAAAATAATCGTACTGTCTCCTCTGTTATATTAACGGAAACCAAATTACAAAGATTATACCTGCTATTCATAAACCTCACGGCCGCGGCCGGCGGCGACGGTAACTTGTCGAACCGGATCTCATTTTTGGAAGATTTTTATTTTTTTATTTTGTAAGTGAAAGTTTGCATCTCTCGGAACCAGTTGCAACTCTCTCACGGCTTGTTATGTTGATCTGTTATTTAACTTTCAGTGACGATCGTTATCAAACGCTAATTTGTTTACGAATATCAAGTTGTGTAATGCGATTATGATAATATCGATTTGAGTGGCTTTTATCGATTTTATTCATGCATTTTCAGAAGAAAGTTTAAATTTGTTAATTTTTTTGTATTTCGTATAACGAATTTGTATTGATGATATTTGTTCGGTTAAATAAACAACTTCCAACCAATGGCCCACAGTATAGTTTTAAAATAGCACTGTTCCCTGAAAAATCTGTGGTTTTCATAATTTCAGACTAAATAAAAATGCTTTCAACATTTTTCAAATGTAGAAACCATAATTAGGTAAAAAAACGAATAATTCTACGTAAAACAAACCGCGCGGGTGCCATTAGTGGAAACGCGAGGGTCACGTTCAAATGAAAATGAAATTACTAGTTACAAAAGACTTCACAGCGACAGAAAGTGATAGCGGTCCGTGATCCGCGTCACAACTATGGAAGACATCTCGAGACGAATAACAAGTACCTACCGCGACCTTACGTCTCGCACTTTATCTATTTATTTACAATAACAATCGTAAAGTCTGCTACCGGCCGTCTGACAGCACTTTGTGAATCAGAGACGCGGGAAATGAGCTCGAATCAGTCTATGGTGTTCTTTTTTTAAACGGTCGACGACGAAAAACTATTACATTTATTAATAAAAAAAAACAGACAGTAAAAAGATGAAGCGAATTCAAATATAGAATTTATCGACGACATCAATACCTTTTGGCAAATTAATAACAAGATAACGATAATCATGTATCATTCTCCTTACAGCTTCTTACTGTCGATCGGAAGGATAAAAATAATGAATAATTAGCATGCTTACCATCGCTACTACATCGGGAGTCAACTTTCCGCCTCTTGAGTTTGAGGTCTTGGAACAGACTCATGTTGTCGAGGTCACACGGGCCGCGGCTGAGTGTCATTATTCCTGTGAACAAAACAAAAACAAACATTAGGCACTGTAATAAACAAAACTTCTTTTGTTTTATAAAAGTCAGACACGTATAAAATACAGTATTCAAATTAGGCATCTTTAAAAAAAACTGGCCAAGTGCGAGTCGCACACGCGCACGAAGGGTTCCGCACCATTATCGCAAAAAAACGGCCAAAAAATCACGTTTGTTGTATGGGAGCCCCCCTTAATTTATTTTATTTTAATTTAATAATTATTAGTTTTTGAAGTGAATATACAACTAAATATTCTGTGAATATTTCAAGCGTCTACCTGTTGCCGTTATTAATATCGAGCAAAAAATGGCAAAAAAATCACGTTTGTTGTATGGGAGCCCCCCTTAACTATTAATTTTATTCTGTTTTAAGTATTTGTTGTTATTGCGGCAATAAAAATACATCATCTGTGAAAATTTCAACTGTCTTGCTATCACGGTTCATGAGATACAGCCTGGTGACAGACGGACAGACAGACAGACGGATCGTGAAGTCTTAGTAATAGGGTCCCGTTTTTACCCTTTGGGTACGGAACCCTAAAAAAATGTCTTCTAATTTTAAACGTAAGATGTCTGCCAACTTTTGTTTTACAGACAGAAATTAACGGTTACGGGAATTAGTGGATTAGTGAACATTAATTTGGAAGAACAAACGTTCGTTTCTGAGTTTATTTATTTTTTGAATATTTGTTTGATATTTTGGTAGTTTACTTGAGGCTATTGAGATGTATGCTTTTTTATTGATTTATTATTATTTGCTATTTTTTAATCGAGGTGAAATCATGTTTGTTTTTAATTATTTTATTGGTTTAGGCAAAGGTAACTTACGGCAATCCGGCGACATATCTGGTCGGGACACGTAGTACGGTCCAGTTATGATCGGGTATCGGTCGTGCATCATTTGTAAATATAATTCATTATCCGAATTAAATTGAAAATATTATCATTTTTCAATGTCAACCCGGTTCATGGTTGATGTTAACTACGGGCGGAGAGCGCGTGACCCTTGGTTTTATTTCGAAGTATTGTGATTTTCATCTTACGTAGAGTACATTTTATAGCTTTGATAAGGCAGGTATAATGGAATTTGTCGTAGAATATCGTGTGCCCACGTACTTCGTGAGGTCATAGATGAAAGTGTGAGCATTTCAACAAGTAAATATTAACTGCGTCGTTCTTTCATACGTCATTGTTTACGTAATAAGTTTCTTCTTTGATATTCTTTGGAGTACGAGCTGTTTAGTGATGTGCCACTACTATTTAAGTAATAATTTAATAATATTATTGAGACAATTTTAATCTTCTTCTTGAAACGATCTTGACATATTCTGTTGCAATGCAAGCAGGTCAATTAAAGAAAATCATTTAATTGACAATCCATATCTAAATTATGTCTCATTTTTAAAGGTTCTATTCTATATTTTTATATGGCAAGCAAAGCCGATGTCGACTGTTCTGCCAATGTCGAAAGTAATTGGAAAACAAGTGTGTCTAAGATTGGTATTTCATAAAGGACATTCAAAACACATTTAAACATACAAATTTATTCATTGTGACGAAATTGTCGTCACGAAAATCATGACTGATTAATGTATATCTTAGACAATCGTTGTCAATTGATATAGAAATTCGCGAAACCATTACGTATCTTTGCAGACACGTTTATTTTACATATACTATGTACTATAATGACAGATATAAGCACGTGACAGGTCAATGGACAGTACTCTTCGTGTGTGTCACATGGCTAGAGAAATTCGGCAGTAATTTTATCAAAATAGGTTCTTTAACCTCGCTTTTAAAATACATGAGTTCATGTATCTCAGCGTTGTTGATAAATTTTTTTCACGAATACAATGCTGTGGGTTGTAATGATCTGATTACGTCATCATCATACGGATTGGACTTGTGCTGGTACGATTTTTGAATATTCGGATATATTTGACCGTGATCAGCAATACTTTAATATAATCATGAGCGTATCCGGAAACTATACTGGATATAAACAAACGAAATCTAGCTATTATTTGTGTCAAAAAACATACTTATTAAACTTTAATAAGGTTTTAACAACAATATCATTGCGTGACTACATTGAACATGAAACTGTGGTGCGTATTTGTAAACTAGTGCTGTAATGCAACATTGACGTACAGAGTGTAAGTACCTACGTACGAGAAAAAATACTCGTTAAATATTTATAGCGCACACCGGCGCGCGCGTGATAAGAGATTGACTCATTCAAACGTCACTTCACGGTTTTACGATAGAGATTGGGGAACAATGCACCGTGACTTAGCAACTGTTATCCGTAATTCTTTTTTCAAATACCTATCTAATCGAATGCATAACTGTCAAGTGCGTATTTTGAGATGACGCAAGTTATTTGTAATTGGGATCAAACTTTAGAGTCATCATCATATCAGCCGAAAGACGTCCACTGCTGGACATAGGCCTGCCACATTGATCGGTCCCGTACGACTCGCAACCAGCGCATCCCCGCAACCTTCACCAGGTCATCGGTCCACCTGGTGGTAGGCCTTCCAACGGCGCGTCTTCCGGTTCGTGGTCGCCACTCCAGAACCTTTCTGTTCTGCCCCATCGGCCATCCGTTTTGCGAGCAGTGGGCAGCAGCGTTCTCTGTGCACTTTAACAACAAACTGCTATCACCAACCCGCCTGCCAAGCGTGGCGATTATGACAAAACCCCTAAACCAAAATGAATTTAGAGCCACACCTTTGCATGCTCTCTAAGTTGTGTCTGGGTATGTGAAAAACATAGAGCATCTTGATTTCTAAAGAAATAACTCTTGATGTTTCTCCAAAATTGTAATAGACATTACGTCAAAGAGATAGATAAACTTAGTCACCACGTACTGCTTATCGAACCGAATCTACCGGATTAATTTAGAATTACACCCGAGTGCAATGTTCTTTGAAACTATTTTGTCAACATAAACGAACTCTAGACTCTCAAATAAACTAGAATGAGTCAAAGACCTTGATAGTGACGTGTAAATGAGTCAATGAAATTATCCGTGGATTCGGCGCGGGCGCAGGCGTCGAGACGTTTGCGAGCTTTTGGCGAGGCCGCGAGCTTTGACTTCCGCGGACATATAGGAAACATACTTATGACTTTATTATTACCTTTATACAAATATATGATGATTTAAAAGGATGATAAATGGACTTTGAATAACCTTCTTCGGGTCAAAATAAACCGAGATTGGATTTACGTTTTTGCAAATCAAGTTGTTTCATTAATATGCGAATTTATCTAAATTAATTCTTGTTGCTAAGAATTATTATGCGAAGTTCATGTTTTTAGGGAAGCGGAAGTTTTGTTAAGTGTCTGCCTTTGCTTGACATTCTAGTGGCAGTAGTGGTTAGTTATTATATAATTATATATTCATTATTAACGATAGGTATGACATTTAAAATATGTAGCTTTTAAGGAAAATAGCTTGTGTAGAGCTTAAATATTGAGAATAAATAATGCGGAAAACAGAACACAGTTTAAAACTTTTTTTAACTATGGGCACGGTTCAATCAGTCGTTCTTTTCTCAAACAATTTAAAAATTTCTCTTAATCCTAAGTAAATCAGCAGCGTTCCTAACTAAACCAATAAATCATATAATTGGTCTACCGACTCGTTTGATTACGTTCGGCAAATACCTATTCAATATTCATGTATGCGTTTAGATAAAGGGATAATAGAATTGGTTGATCTTGAACGCAGCCTAAAGGCAAGATCACACGGAAGCGACGGCGTGCGTCCCCGCCCAGGGTCGGTCACTTGACCGCGGTCCGCTAGTCTGCTCGGGCTTTGTTTAATTGCATTAATTATGGTAGCTCATTAAATAGTACAGAGGTACCTTCTCAGTTGTGTTATTTGTGTCCTCGGGTCGCGGTTTCAATGTAGGCATCTGAGAAGTGAGAAGTATGCGTGTGTAGTCAATTGTTTTTTTAGTAGACTACACATATGCCGGGGTGATCCAATAGGCTCGTTCCCTAATAAATAGGAATTAACTGACGAAACCGACGCCTGCCTCATCCTTTAGGGAATATAAAAAACCGGCCACGTGCGAGTCGGACTCACGCGCCGAGCTGAGGTTTGTACGGAAACAAACCTCAGCTTAAAGGTATTATAGACCAGAGTATTTGATATGAATTTCAATTTAATACCTCTACGCGTTCATGAGGAAAGGGGTAGTAAGTTTAAAATTAGAAAAAAAATAATATGATGTAACTAAAAATTTACGGTTTTCGCAATTTTTCCTTTATCTGTGCTATAAGACGTTGCTTCGTACCAAATTTCAAGATTCTGAGTTCACGGGAAGTACCCTGTAGGTTTCGATTACCTAGCGAGTGTCGAAAATTTGCGGCATAAACGGCTATATCTTTTGATTGCGTTGGCTTAGAAGTTTGATTTTTTTACAGCTTTAAGTCACAGTAGACCTGAGTATTTGATATAAATTTCAGCTTGATACCTCAACGCGTTCCTGAGAAAAAGGGTCTTGACAGACAGACAGACAGACAGACGGACGGACAACAAAATGTTTTTTTTTTATCGTAGATAGGCTTGCGCTTGACCACTATCTCATCTGATGGTAAGCGATGATGTGGTCGAAGGTGTAGCACGCTTGCCTAGAAGTAACCTATTCAGTCTTGACTTAAAGACCCCTAGATTGTAGCCATCGGGAAAAACAGACTCCGGCAAGGAATTCCACTCCTTAGCTGTACGCATCGATCCTATAAGGGCTCGGTTTTTTCCTTTCGGGGTACGGAACCCAAAAAAGCAAATAATAATAATGTATAATAGTCGTGATGCTGTGTTATGTTTCGTTTAGTAACTAAGAACAACTAGAACTTAGGTACTCAGTCTATTCCAGAGCTTGCACCGCTTGCACGCTCTACATCATATTAAGTTACAATTAGAAACTTCGAAAGTTCCGCCAGAAGTTTCAATGAGCCGTCTTAACACTGAAAGCGAACTTGAAGACGAACTTCACTATAGATAGGACGTATACGTGATGTAGAATTTACAATGAAGCCAACACTTTTTGACGTACTATTCGCTTGAGATTACAAACCTAAGCACGCATAGTGAGTTAAGGTCATGGAAATCGTTAAGGACAGTGTTTCCTACTAGTCAAGGCTGGTACAAATTAAGGGCCTGATAAACATGTGTACTGGCCGAAAGCAATGTACTTGGCGGCCGGAAGTGCTGTGACCTCTGCCGCGGTCGCCCGCTTATCGCTTACGGTTCCGCTGTTAGGGTTCCGTCTTCTTTGGTCATTAAACCCACGTATAATAACTTGAGTTCATTGAATAACTACATAACAAACTGTAGCAAGGAAATGGACACAGCGTATAGGTTTCTTCATTTATTTATTTTTTGCCTTATTTCAGAGAAACAATTACTTGGCAGGTTAACTTTTCACTTTTTCAGTTGGTCCTATGCCCTTTGGCAAAAGCTTCCGCCAACTTTTTAAATTTTTTCCTATTTTAATTTATTTTTTTAATCTAACAATATGGTCCATTTTTATAGTAGCATCTTATAACTATTATTGGTAACAAATGATAAAATGATATACATGCAAGTCCAGTATGGAGCCGCTCTGCCACTCCAAATTAGTGGATACAGCTCTGAATGAGACGTGCCGGATTGCCACAGGCTGCCTCAAACCGACTCCTGTGCGAATGCTGTATCCACTTATCGGCATCGCGACCCCGGCAATTCGCAGGACTATAGCAAGTCGCACAGAGAGGTCGAAACTAGAAAACGACCCACGCCACCCAATGCACAATTACACCTCGGTGCCCCAGCACCTAAAAAGCCGGTAAAGTTTTCTAGGATGCGTGGGTCTATGTGATGGCAACTCCTCTTCGGCGAGATGCAACCTTTGGCGACAGAAACTCAAGCCTCCTGAAAATTTCATCGGCCCATCGGAGACCCTTCCTCCTGGGCACACTCTGCCGTGGTCGACCTGGAAAACCCTAAATAGACTCCGCACACGGGTTGACCGCAGCAAGGACAACCTCCTCGGGTGAGGGTTCTCTGATGGCACTAGTCTTCAGTGCTTGTGCAGCATCTCTCCGCAGACCATGGCCCATTTCACGGAGTGCGCAGCATTTCCTGTCACCTGTACTTACGAAGACCTTATGACTGCGTCACCGAATGGTATTGCCGTGGCTGAATTATGGGCCAAACACTATATTTAACTTTTTATATTTGCCATCGACACGCTAAGAAGAAGAATGATAAAATAAATCATCAAACAATTTCAAATAAATAGGATCATAAAAATAAAAACACAATAGATAATAATTAAAATTAAAACCAATAAAATAAAATTATGAAATAAATTTCTAATAATTTAGATTAAAAAAGATTTAGAATGTCAAAAAGAATTATACAAAATGTCATAAAACCAAAATTAAATGTCAATCAAAGAAAAACTTAATCTAATCAAAGTCTTCCCAGCCGTCCGCACTATGTCATCTACCCATCTTTTAAGATTCTATTGTTCATAGAATATTTCTTTGATTCACGAATACATTTTGGAGTAGTCGACCTATATATTATAGTAGTCTAAGCTATTCATGACCCCACAGTGAGGCAGGTTCATTGGAACTATATGTTCGACGTCCGCAAATCATAAATATTATGGTTGGCTGAACTAAATAATCTATGACTATGAACGTATGTGTTTAGAAATTTATTGCACAACATTCAGAATGGTAGATGGGAAACAATTTTGGAAAGCAATTCTCATACTCAGTTACTTTATGCACCAATATAGGTAGCAGATAAAAGTTCCTCATTTATCGTCCTATCTTTTAGTAAAAACCGTATTAGAAGAAGTAAAGGAGAAATAGACAGACTGCGACTTTGTTTTATACTATTTAGAGAAATGTATTTTTGAAAGAATTCTTGAAGACGTTACTGTTGAGCAACAAAGGGATAAAACGTTTAAGACAAGAACAGTTAACTGTACCTAACGATGTACTCCTGAACATCGATTTAATCATAAAAATTCCACTTGAAAGCTTAATGAGCGCTTTGGCAAGCAGCCACGTGATTGAACGAAATGTTTACTAAACCATAAAGAGTATCGCTTTTTTCAGTTTACAGTGCAATGCACTTCTTGTTAGTGTTCACGTGTTTACTCTTGACGAGATAGTGCAGCACTTCCCATTGATCTATATGAGTTTTCTTATAATATCCCATAGTAAACGATTTATCCCAATAATAAACGTCCCATTGTTGCTTGTTTGATCTAGCTTTGTTCTGTCTCCGGTTTGGTATGGCAGGAAGTGCAAATTATTATTTTTCATATTTGCTGTTCTTTTTTGATTGAATTTCATTATGAGACCCGAACAAACAAAATCGCCTTTTTTCTCTGTGGCACTTCGAGCTTCATTTTGGTGATCGCCACTGTTGATTCTGGCTTTTGGAAAAAGTGTGTCGGCATGTCCCAAAATAAACGCCATGGAAACATTAATATAGGTTTGAAAAAAATAAAGTAACTTTCCTGAACGATGAATAAAAGAAAGGATTCAACAAAGTCTACTCTCATTTCACTCAACCTAATTTCATTTGATGAAACATCCAGACATTTCTTAACCGTGTTTCTAAGTTTGGATGACGTCACGTGTTCCGAAGATTGTTTAGTCAAACGGACGTGGAACGTATCTAGCCAGTCTCGTGTGAATGTTGTAAGTTGTCAAGGTTGCTGTACTAACTGGTAGATCTTCTTGCATCATGCCAGGCTTAGCGAGTTGGTGTATTCGGCAAATCTAAGTCGTTCTAATGATCTAGTTTGGTCTTAATCTTTATAAAACAAACTGTTATGTCCAAAATTAATGGTAGGATATATGACCAGTTTCAGAATTAAGAGTTTGTAGTTGAGTAGTTGTCTAACGCTAGCCTCAAAACTTGTCAAACTCTGGCATTCAATGAGGATTTTATGACGCGTTCTTAATTCCAAATTATTAGTTAGTACCGACCTTGTCTTGCAGAAATAAGTACAAACTGATTTATTTCAGTAAAATATCGGTGACCTACTCGTATGATCCATTGAGTGGCATGTTTATACACTATGATATATCTCTACACCTCCAAAATAAATGAACTGAAAAAAAGACGGATGTTGTACGAAAAAGTAAGTTAGTCCCCGTTATATTTAGCAAAATAAATGACATCACTATTTCTGCGCAGAAAGCGTGAAGACCTTAGCATTTCCGAAACATTATAACTATCCGACCGATTTATGTGTGTACCCCGTGTCTAACACTAGGACAGGTAAGATTGTGCATCTTTTCTTGTTCGTATTATGTGTCAGGAAGTGGTTGAGTGGTTCCGGTCGCAATGTCAGTGTCATGGCGAGGTCGGCTGCCTGATTCGGCGCCAACGACCGGACGGTCCGAACGTAGCCGAGTGGCTGAGTGAACGGACTGCGTGACTGCGTGTACGCATGTTCCTTGAACACTTCAGGGCTGTGAGGTAACACCGGTAGCTTGTCGGCGCTTTTATTGGATCGTATTTTGGAATGGTAATCGTATGCATCAGTTTCATACGTGTTCGTCGCTGTCTTTAAGCAAACGATGGCATAACTATAGTGCCACTTTTTTTAAAAGTGTTCAGTGTGCAGTTTCTTTTAAAAGTGTAGGAAAGGTAAAATGTTTACACCGCCAGGGCAATGACCCGAAGGTTTTATAGTGTCAACGGTATTGCCTTTTAAATGTACTTCCGCTCTGCTGTTTTTATCTCAATTGATATATTTCGACGATTTTATGTCAGTGGTCGGGTAAATTACGGTTAAATTACGGTTTTTAGTAACTAGGTATTGTATTTTCCTGAAAGAACGTAGACTTTTCAGGAATAAAGAAACATAGTAAATTGAAAGCTTCTCAAAAAGAATTAGTCCTATGTAATATTTATTTAAATTTTTATAAAAACAGATCACAATAGTACATGTATTCCGGGGCCCCAATGCAGGGCCACTCTCATGGCCTCTGGCGTAGCACCTTGACATTCAGTGTGAGTTGCGCGTGCGCTCGCAGCTAAAACGTTCCATTTTTAAACACTGACACTTCCGATCCGATGACTTCCTATTTAAGATAATCCTGTGTTATTACATACCTAATATAAAAGTTGTTGTTTTGATTAAGCTTTTCTTGTGTTTCCTTTCTGTTGTTCTATGTAATAGCTAATGCCGCGAAAAAGATAAAATATAAGGCCCAGGGACGCTAGACATAGGAAAGTGTGAAGGCTCTTAAAATGAACCTTTACGACCTTAAGGATACAGGGAAATAATTATGAAAATCGATTATTTTAACTGAATAATCTTGAATTTTAATTTCAGTTAATTTTTATATATTTAGCTGTGGTATGTTCCGTAGTTCCGTGTTTCCGTATACAAAAAATGCAACCAACAAGATCGGGAACTTGAGATGCCTTTGGTAAGGTCACGTACACAAAATACATTGAATAGTATATACAGCGTAGGATTCATAGAATTCGATGGAGTGACGCTATGTTAAAAAGGAGTAAAGAGTCCGGAGGGGTATTCTGATGTATTTGTCGGCTTATCATAAAATGTTATCACAAAAGCTTAGTACTGGATTTCCTGTGCGGATTGTGCCTGTATATTTTTAAGTCACAATGAATAAAAACGTGGGATTTAAACCTGTCTCACAAATAATGCGTAAACTTTTACTATGCTGTTCTGTTGACATTGACAGTGTGTTTCCTATTCACATAACTGCCTAACCAGTAGATACGTGTATCAAACCACGTGTTTACATACCCCTAAACGCACCCTCGAGCTAACTTTTGTAAACAAGCTTGTCTTGTAAACGCCTATCACCAAGTACATGGACTGCCACAAATAAAAAGACATACGTATTCAAATTAGAGAACAATAACATTTTTTGACAGGCGAACTAACGCACCTATTATTATCGAAACTCAGCAACGTCCTCCCACTACAATGCTTTGAAAGGAAGCAGTGACATTCTGTACCTTTTCGCTTTCACCGCATTGGAAAGTGAGCGTAAAAACTTATTTCGGCAACGGCGAAATGGCGGGAGATCAACAACCTCACCGACTCATAGAACATAGACAAAGGGCGGCCATATTGTTACGAAAGTAAAAGTAGCCGGTCATAGTCTATGAAGTCACGATTGTGATCCACGAGATGATTTTGGAGAATGTCATGGTTACCGATCAATGGTAAAACGGTACCTCTTTTGTTTTGCAACATTATACTGTTTTTTTTTTTTTAATTTTCTGATTCCAGTGTTTGCTCAATAAGACATTGAGCCAGTAACACGGTTGTTTTTGTGTATGCGGTTGTAGGTGTTATTGGTTTCAATACACAGTTCATTTTCGCGTGTAACCGGAATATACAGGAAGTGATTTCAAAAATAGTTTTATGAAAATTTGTAACAACGACCGTCTTTTGTTATTATACCTATCAGTTTATACATTATACACATACACGTGCTATCTCAAAAGACGCTGGAATTCAGGAAAACATTAAATTGAATTTAGTGTATTGTATGTATTTACTTGACTGAGTTGGAACCGAAAAAGAGCGGTTTTTTTACTGTAGAAACATTTATTGTTTGCTGATAAAATACCTACGAAAACATCATGCATACAATTATTGTATTTACATCATATAAATAAAATACCAACTGTAATTATCATTCAAGATTATTTAAAACAAAAGCTTTGGCCTTATATCCGAATATCTGTGAAAATATTTTTTTATTGTCAATCTCCTAAGTCTAATAATTTTACTCCAGGAACCAGAGAAAAACAATTTCTCAGCATAACTTTACAACTTTACTGCGAATGCTTAACAACTTTACTGTGAATTCGCTTCGTAGCAAGTCCGTAGCAGGTCTACGAGATTTTCTGCATTATGTATAAAAATCATAATCTCATTATTTAAATTTTTATGTAGTAAAATTACCGTTTTCAAGTTTCGACTGTTTTGCTATATATGGTATTATTTTTCGAAATTATTATGAATAAACATGATATTTTAATAATTTACGAATTTGAAAAAAAAAACAGTTAAAATAGAGAATAATAAAATATTTACAAATTATCCTTAAAATTGTTAAGATTGGAAAATACTTCGGCTAAATTCGAGAAATTCGCAAATGTAGTAGCTCGTAGCGCGTAGCAAAGTGCTACGAAACAGACATTCCTTTACCAGGCGTAAACGCACATCCCAATGTAGGTTAGTTTGATTAGTATTATTGAACAGTATTAGTAACCACTACTATAAAACAAAATATACATGTTAATGTTAGTATTATACTAATATGGTTTTTTTAAATGTTTTTTTTTTATTATACTGAAGGTGCTTTTATTTACTTTTTTGCGCTCGATTTGGTGTCAGGGTGATGTTTTGCTTTAAATCTCAATATTTACCCATTGTGGAGGTCATCGTCTGCAGTTGGTGCGCGTGAGTGGAGGCGTCCAGCGCCTCGTCAGGCCACAGCCTGTCACCTTCCGACAGCTTGCTTAGAGCATCAGCACGCACATCACACGAAGAACCACCTTGTTCAGAAATCACCGATCACCTTTTAAATTTACGTCTCCGAAAATTTTTGGACACACCAACTCTCAGCATAGTTTTCCAACAAAAGCACTAGACACGGTCATGCAGAGTCCGGGGCACTTCCTGAGGAGCAAACACTTATGGAACGCGGGCGCAGGTCGCAGGCGCGTCGCGGATGTCTGCGCTCTCCGAACCTCTCGATTCGGCAAAATCACGATAACGACTGCGCACGAATGTCGTCATGTCGAAATTCGAAACACTTTCACCTAAATATTCCGCCTCCGTTTCGGCGACGCGGGCGTCGCTCTCGGCGCTCACGCACACACCGCTGACTCCGTCAGTGCTCAATTACGAACGCTGTAAAAATTGCGTCAGTGTTTTTCGTGGCCGACCTTACACTCGACGAGTACACCGCCGAAATATAGTTATCTCTGTCTGGTACTCATTCACCGTTACGCTAGGAGTTTTTGTTTCATTTTTTTTTATCTGGCCGTCTCGTCCATGGACGCGCGTGTGAGTGTGCGGATTTCGATAGCGGGGTCGTTGAACTGCCGAAAAGGGATTCGGTATGGCTAGTGGTGATGTTTCAGTAGTGACTAGGATGGGGCGCAGTAACGTCGATGGGTGCGCGCGCGGTATAGCGTGTGTGGTCTGGTGGCGAGTACTGCGATGGTCGTCAGCGCATAAGTAGGTCAGCCGCACGCGCACGCGCGGTTCCTCATGACCGCGCAACGACTCTACACACTGACAGTATTGTCTTCACAATTTTACGAATGCAATTGAGCACTCGAATTATTTGACTTAAACAATAAATATGTCAAGCGATACACGAAAATTACAGCAATTAAAACTTTGCGTTCAAATAATTTATTTACAAGATTTTGCAACAACGACCTTGTAATTACCACCTTAATACGAACTGCAAAATTTCTACTGTTGGAAAGACTTGTTATTTACTATTTCGAAAGAAACACGTTTGGGGGTTACCGACATTGACTGTTGATAATGTGTTATTTATTCTGTTATCAAGAATGGTTTAATTGTAGTCATGACAAAGCATAGCCTAGTTAGGGTTAGTTTTTGTCTGAAAGGTTAGCCGGCCGATGGCACACTTGTGTGTCGGGTTACATTAAAAGTGAGTTCATTCGCATCGGCCGCTATTCACCAGAATCTAGACTACGCTTTTGATTCATTATTGGAACAAAGTGCTGAGTGCTATTAATGTTACATTCACGATTTATTTAGTAAAATTTCTAAGAGTATGTGAAAATTGAAAGTGTCAACTCTTTATGATATGACGTAACTTTATTTTCAATTTGAAATATCGAAATATTCACATCATGAAGTAGTTATTATATATTCTGAATGTAAGGTAGCCTTATAAGGTGATATGATCACACTATTACTGGGTGTTGCAGAAACTTGTGAGGCGTTGCAATACTGAATTACTTAATAGTGATGGGTAACCCGTTACCTTCAAGTTTAACGATGTATGCAACAACAACAAATAACAATATTCTACTACTACTGCTGCCTATTTTGATGTGTAGGTCAATAATTATATTCACCATAAAGCCCTAAAAGTACTATTCTAAAGTATGTTGCAAATACAATAAATGTATTTCAAACTACAGAGTTTTTATTCGATATCCGTAGAAGTTATACGTAAAATTTATGTGTTCATTGCAATCTAGTAAAACTAATGTGCAGATCAAAATCGGCAAAAATAAATGAAGAATCGAACGTTTTCTTTTAAAGTTCGGCTTCAGTTAAAAATTTTTGAACTTTTTCAATGTTTTAACTCTGTAAGTTAAGTTCATACTGTTACGCCACCGAACGTGTAAGTTAATTTCTCTCCACGTGTTTTAAAGCGCACCAATTCGTCAGATCCGTATCCGATGGGATTCTACCTACACATGAATCACTCAGCCGGTCAGTACAGTCTGCCAACTGCACGTAACATTATAAATAAAAGATATTTAAATAAGATTGACAAGATGTCATGTTGTTGCTGCGACCATGCGCTGCTGGTATGCGCTCGAAGGCAGGTAGCCGCGGTATATTTAGCCAGGAGCGACCGAATCTGGGTTAACTATTCTCCCGAGAAACACGGCCACTCGAAATATTGACGCAACGAGCTATGTATGGTTGGCCTATCTGAAGAATGGGTGAAAGCGAGCTGGACCGAATAACCCTATTCGCGGCGCTGAGTAAACAGGAAGTATATCTACTGCAATATTCGACACCATACGTACTTTCTTGGAAGCGTGTCTGTTTTTATTCTCAACTATATTTAGTGACAATGTATTTTTCATGGGCTGTTAATCTGTTATGTAGCTTATGAGTCAGTGAGTCGGATGTACTTAGATGTCATTAGACACACACGATTTACTTGAAGGCATTTATAATTATGTGTTTTACGGCAAACTACGTAAGCGGAGGTTATTAACTCGTTGTTAGTAAACCATAAGAAGTTCATAATGCTAAAGTATTTAATTCGAGTATATTTTTGCAGAATTTTGATGATAAAGACTTAACTTTTTAGGCGATTTTTGACAACGAGGGTCATTGTGCACCCCCAATATATGATCCATCAATAAAATCCAACTATCTACTTGGGGTTGAAACTCTCGGTCCGTGGGGTCCGAGTGCTCACGCTTTGTTTAAAGATCTCTCTAAACGCCTAGTTGACACTTCGCGTGACCCAAAGGCTGGCAATGCTGCCAGCCTTTTGGGTAGATTACCAGTGGACAACGATGTGGAGGAGTTTTTTGACGCCATATTTTAGTTAAGTATATTTTTAGGTTTAGGTAGTGAGTAGTTTTTGGTTTAAATGTATATATTTGTAGTCTTAGTTAATTAAGTATTTTATACACGGTATATAATTGTATCTAAGTAAATTAAATACAATAAAATTATGGCAACTATCTACTGATTATAATGTCTTCAGTCTGCGGACTACTTTTCTGAAATAATGTCAAGAACTGACTGAAAAAAAAAATTGAAGCGATAAATAAACAAATCAGACATTGAGACAGACTCGAAAGGTAAGTATGTCTTATTATGCTGAGCTCTATCGATGACAAACAAGTCGATAGATAACATTTTCAGACAACGTGACCAACTTGCAGTGAATGTTATCGATCCCCGAAATTACAGGTGTATCAAGCCTTGCCTAAATTCTTCAATTGAACAAATATTGACTTTGATATTAAAGAAAGAATTCTACTAAAGTTATCTTCGACAAACTGACTTTGTTGTATTTCTTGTTGAAGTGTTAACAATATGGTTTCGCAACTGCATCACAGAATTTAGAATTTCGTTCCCATCGTTTGAAATGTTTATCAGCTTGGTTAGTGAGGCGTATCGACGAATTCATTGTATCGATAGATACCTACGCTGCCTTACGATTCAGTGTGGATATTGTTCACACGCTGTGTCGAGACTAGGTGATCTAGTTGAAGTTGAACGACCTACCTTAAGCGGCACCCACTAATCTTGTAAAAGCCGGCAAAATGTATAGAAACAACCGAAATCACGAGTTATTGTTTGATAAGGCCTGGTTCTTGATAAAATTGTTTTTATAGTAATGACGACAGTTCACGAAACGAAAGATTCGTTTGGAAATATGGTAATCGTATGTTTATTTTCTGGGACACCTGTTCTTATCTATAAAATCAGAATTCAAGAAATGCGTATTGCGAGCAATGTTGTTTACCTACAAACGATCGTGAAGCGAATAATAAATTATTGTAGTAATTTGAATCTAGAGTTGACAGTCAATTATTTTCATGGAGTTATTAAATAATATTGTTGTGGAAACATCTAATATTGAGGCTCGGATTGCAGTAAATCCGGTCCTGTACCTATGTAGGTACAAACCGCGTATCTATGACTGGCACGTGGATTCTCTACTCTGACTGATTACAGAGGCTACTAAATGACGTATTGTTGTGTTCTTTTTATGTATCAGTTACTGAAACATAAACGCGTGGTGACACTACGAATTCTGCCGAGTCGCACGATAAGGTGTGAATGACCTCGCCCATTGGTAAACATCGCGACAAAGCGAACCTTAATGAGTCTACTGCACGCTTCCTCGTTCTTAATTTCGTTTTTTTAATTGTAGGTTGTAATCGAGTGGCCGTGACAGACCTCGGGAATTATGTAAAACCTCACAGCTTTTTTAAATTAAAATTATTATCAATTTTCATTAAATACAGTTAATTTTAAGAGCAGTGGTGGCCCAGTGGTATCGGCCGCGACTTACTAGTTGTAGGTCGTGGTTTCGAACCCAGTCAGGCGCTTTACTTTGTGTAAATTATTTCACCACCACTGCTCTCAAAACGGTGAAAGAAAACATCGTGAGGAAACCGGCATCCACCAACCCGCCATCCACCAACCCGCCCTTGGCCCGCGTGGTGGATTACGGCCCATGCCCTCTCACAGAGAGGAGGCCTGTGTCCCAGCAGTGGGAACATTAATAGGCTGATGATGTGAAAGTTAATTTGACTGTTACTATAATGTGGTGTTCTTTTTGTGAATATTACCGAAACTCTCGGTTCGGTATTCTTTGCTTACTATTGAGATATCATTTCATTTATTATGTATATATACTTTATTGTACACCACATAAATACACTCACTAATTTTGTAGATGGTAGAAATTTTTGAAACAATTTACTTTACATCCTTATTATCGTTATAGAACAAGATTATAATTTTGAAGAATATAATAAGCAATAAAACTTTGGTTCGAACAATACGTTCCAGAACGTTAGCTTGGAACTTGGAAGTGTAAAAGTAAAACTGCGTCAATTTAACAATGAACAATTGTTATGTCAATGACACAAATCATTACCATTGTTTTAATATTTGGCTGGCCAGACCAACCATGGCTGCAAGCACATCGCCAAAAATATATATGTTTGCATTTATACTGATCTTATCAGGTTTGAAAGAAAGCCTTGCTAAATGCCGACCAAACTATGCTTTCATAAATTTTATTATAAAACATAATTAAGTTTTTATTTGGACATAAAATGAATTTCACACGCAAAAAATCCTATTTACATATCTCATAGAAATTTCTAGAGTTGAATGTCAATGGCATGAAATTTTGCGTAAGTATTATAATATACGCGAAATTGTTGAAATGACCCTAACCTAACAATGACTGTTATGCGTTGAGATACCTACTAGTTTTGGCCTACTATTTGTTGTCCTAATAAAAGGGATGATTACAGATGTCATGCGTCACTGATTTTATGATACATATTGTGACAGTAGGTAGGAATGAACACTGGCATGCTTCCTATTACATAAGCGCATGTCGGCCGGCGCTCGCGCACCATCGTCGTCGCGAGGCCTCGCCTCGCCGCGGAGCCTAGTTTCACAATCCACTCAGCCACCGCAGCCGTTTTCACTTTTTCGCTGTCAAGAACGAGTGCTAACGATAAACAAACTAACATTTTGGCCGTCACTGCCAACCTATAAATAAAATACAATATGTCAAAACAACCCGAGCATGCCAAATGATTTCGACATCTAATCCTTTGAGTCTGAGTTCAAATTGCATTAAAATAACCGCGTAACCTACGACAGAGTTCACCGTGCACATCGTCGCTTGAATAGAGAATCGTAAGGTCTTTATTCACGAAATTACGAACGTAATTTGAACCTTACTTGTACGGCTTAGTATTCATTATTAAGTAGGGTGAAATACAATAAAAGCTGTTATGTTATACAAGGTTCGGTTGTAGAAATACCGAGGCTGTTCATTGACCTTTTTAGGCACATAACACTAGCGAAACAAAAGACGAATTTTGTTAGATATAAAGAGGAACCTTGATCTGCAATACACTGCCTTGTTGAGAAAATTTTGGTAATATCTATTAATATCTTTCATAGTGTAGTACATTCTTAAAACAGTTTAGATTAACTGTCTGAAATATTGTCATTGTAAAGTCTTCGACGTTTGTTTTTACAAGCAACGTAAGATGTGTAAGATTCGCGTAGCACCTAGCTCGTAGCGGCGTAGCTCGTAGCGGTTTCGTAGACCCCCTTAGTTTACCTACATGACAATGGTAAACACTGACTTCGATATTGTTATGGCGAAATCAGTTTGTTACAAGTTTTTATATCGTGAAAACATCTTAGTTGTGTAAGTCATATTTTGAAACTTGTTACGAATTAAATGTACAGAACTACAGATCATTCGACCTCCACCTTTCCTTTGAGCATTAGCAAATACTGAAAATGCACTACCATTAACTGATTTACGATTTAAAAAAATGGTAAATAGTCGTGTGCGCTGTCGAGTTGATCGGTAGCGCGGCATTATGTGGGGATCTAAGACTGCGTAGCTGTCATAACAATCGTAAAGGCTGACATTGCCTCTCACCGCCACGTAACTGACTTACGTAAAAGGTCTTTACCCTTGTTTATTTGGGACAGCTATATCAAAGAGATGTTTTAATTTACGTGTATTAGCACTTGTCCTGGCATTGAGTAACTTCGTTCGTACAATACTATCTGGCGATCACAGCAGCTTTTCAATTTATGTTTGAGCAATATTTGAAGCTTTTAGCAGTTTGTCGACGACTCACATTTTGTTTTGTGTTTGCGAAAGATGGCTTTCGAAGATCAGACGGCAGGGTGTGGCTAATGAGAAAAATTATAATTTATATCTCTGAGAATTTTAATCGATGGTGATACTTAAAATCGATTAGTTCCAATTTAGGAAATGTACATTAGTTTTTCTGTTGTCGAAATCATAATCGTTAATCTTTCTGTTTTGTTATGTGTAGGAGTGTTAATTTAATATTTTTTCTCTAGAGTATAGACGATTTAAATGTTCCAGTTTTCTTTTATATATTACGATGACTTAATTTATTTATAATTATAAATAAATAATAATAATTATTATTATTTTTATTATAATTATTTTCTTAACATAATTTAATAACGGCAATCAGAAATTTGTCAACTACCGTCATTATTCTTGCGTTATTAACCTTAATATGGATTTAATAACTAAAAAAGAGTAAAAAATCATCGAATGTTTCGTTCAATCAGCTACTGCGCTTGCGGCGATTTCGCAAAAAAATGGTCTAGACTGCAAATCCTAGATTAAAGTTTGAAAGAACGTATTGTATAATAGCTTGTTAAAGAGAAGACAGTTTCTAATGTAAAAACAAGTTACTATTAGATTTAAGAAACTTAACGAATTAAAATTAGTTGAATAAAGTTGTTGTATTTTGTTTATTTTCTGGTTATTATGAACAGAAAATAATTTAAATTCTTTGCTGAATTCTATGTAAAAATATCTTTACAATGCATGTCCTCGAAAAGAGCGTTTTCCAAGCAGCCAAACTGTGCGGAAAGTGTCACTTTTTTACTAGTGCTTTTTACTTTCCTGTACTTTTTTAATTTCTCCACCGTCAGCCCGCCGCATAGAGTTTTTATTATTTGAGAAAATAATCAACAAAGAAAAACAAAGTTTCAAAAATTAGTTAAGTACAGATTATTATTCATATAAAAGGTAAAACAAAACTAATACTTCATTTAAGGTGTACGAGCACACTCGACAATTTATGCTGACGCCCGCGATCACATGTATTTACTTTTATTCATTATTACTTCAGTTCAATAAAGCTGCTTGGTGAATACACATGTCGGTGTTTTCTTCCACATAACACATTAGAAATCCCGGTACACATCGCACCTCAGCGGCTGGACTCTACATCTTTTTGGTCCTTCGAGCCGGATATTAGCACAATTCCGACAATTGGAGAAACGACTAGTCAGAGACCAGTCTATTGCTGAAAGTTACAAGACTTTCATGGCTGATTACATACGTCTTAATCACATGAAACAAAGTTTAATTCCACAAGAACCGAGTTGCTATCTACCACACCACGGTGTCATGAAATTGGACTCCACTACAACAAAACTCCGAGTTGTATTTAATGCCTCAAACAAAACAACTTCGGGCCACAGTCTTAACGAGCTAATGGAGTGTGGGCCAAAGCTACAACAGGACTTACAGGCATTAATCCTACGGTGGAGGGGGTACCAATTTGTTTATTCCGCCGACATTGAAAAGTTTTACAGACAAGTCGGAATACAGGAACAAGATCAGCATCTACAGAAGATTCTGTGGAGATATGGCAAGGAAGACAAGATCCAGGAGTACCAGCTGTGCACCGTAACATACGGCACTAAAGCTGCTCCCTTTTTAGCGATGCGCACAATAAAACAACTAATTTACGACGAAGGTGCTCAATACCCGCTTGCCGCTGAAACATTGGATAGTCAGTTGTACGTCGACGATCTCCTCGGCGGAAGTAATGATATCCAACAAGCCAAAACTACTCAACAGCAATTAATCGACCTACTCAAACAAGGTGGCTTCAACCTGCGCAAATGGGCGAGCAACGACGGACGCATATTAGAAGATCTTACACCCGATCAAATTAGTCAAAACATGATTGACTTTAAGCACGCTGAAACAAACAAGACATTGGGAGTTATGTGGAATCCCTCTACGGATCAATTTACATTTCATTATCCAGTGGCAACAACAATCACTGGCGCTATCATTACAAAAAGATCGTTGCTATCTCAACTGTCGAAGCTATATGATCCACTAGGTTGGCTATCACCAGCTACAATAAAGGCAAAACTTATTTTCCAACAACTGTGGACTACAAACCTCAACTGGGACGATCCCGTACCACAACATGTACAAAAACAATGGGAAGAGTTCAGAAACGACCTCAAATACATAGGTCAGATCGCTATTCCTCGATGGATGGGACCTAAAAACACCTCAGTTGAATTACATGGATTCTGCGATGCCTCGGAGAAGGCATACTCATGTGTGATCTATTGTCGAAGCATCAAAGACGATGGCCAATACATGACTCGAGTAGTTGCAGCGAAAACGAAGCTCGCACCGATTAAAAAATTGATGACACTGCCCAGACTCGAACTGTGCGGCGCACACTTATTATCCAGACTAGCGAAAAAGGTCATAGAGTCGTTAAACAAACAGACAGTAACAATACACGCTTGGACTGACTCAATGGTCGTTCTGGGATGGCTACATGGCGACGTGTCCCGCTGGAAGACATTCGTAGCAAACAGGGTTACGAAAATTTCAAATATTTTGCCACCATCATGTTGGAGACATATTAAATCCGAGGAAAACCCGGCGGATTGCGCTAGTCGTGGCTTACTTCCGTCACAACTAGTCAGACATGAACTTTGGTGGGAGGGACCTGCGTGGCTGATACAAAACATCATCCCAGATCATTCGACAGACTTTGAAGCTCCTACATTAGAACACAAGCACAAGAAGCAAGTCTGCGCATCTCTAACATCGTCATCGATTATCGAAGAGCTTCTATGCAGACATAACTCTATTACACGTGTCGTCAGAATTCTAAGTTGGATTTTGCGAGTCAAGGCAAACAAAGACAAAGCACGATCGCCTTACTTAACAACAGTGGAACTTGAGAACGCATTGAATGTCGTCATCAAGACAGTGCAAAATAAACACTTTGGCGAAGATATTGTACATTTACAGAAACATGGCAATGTGCATTTGAAGAGTTGTTTACTTAATTTACACCCATTATTGGACAAACAAGGTCTCTTGAGAGTCGGGGGACGTTTAACAGAATCAGCCTTGAAGATCTCACAAAAATACCCAATTATTTTGCCACACAAAGCACGGCTCACAGAACTTCTGATCGACAAATCACATATTTCGACACTGCACGGGGGAGCAAGGCTCACCTTGACACATTTGCGAAACAAATACTGGATACTCAGAGGTGTGAGGACAGTAAAAGGCCACATTCTCAAGTGCATAAAATGTCATCGCTTCAAGACATCTACTAGCAAACAGCTGATGGGAAACTTAACAAAGCCGCGAGTCACTCCATCGCGTCCATTTACGCATACAGGCGTTGATTTTACGGGACAAGTGGAAGTCAAGGCCAACAAGGGCAGAGGGATTAAGACGTCCAAGGCCTATATTTCAATATTCGTCTGCCTAGCAACAAAAGCCATTCATTTAGAATTGGTATCAGACTTGAGTACTGCAGCCTTTCTCGGCGCTTTCAAACGTTTCTGTGCCCGAAGAGGAACACCAAAGTGTATGTACTCTGACAACGGTACGAATTTTGTAGGCGCAGCCAAAACACTCATAAAGGAACACGAAGAGTCGTTAATGCACTACGTCAACGAAGAACTATTGAGTGAGTTAGGGAACATTGGAGTTGAGTGGCAGTTCAACGCTCCAGTTTGGCCATCAGCAGGAGGATTGTGGGAGGCCGCAGTCAAAAGCATGAAGCACCACCTGAAACGCGTCATTGGCGAACAAAAGCTGACATTTGAGGAGTTTTCCACACTGTTAGCCCAGATTGAAGCGTGCCTCAACTCTAGGCCGTTGGTTCCTCTAACAAACGAAATTGACGATCTAGACTGCCTAACACCTGCACATTTCTTAGTGGGAGGGCCTATACTGTCAAGCCCACTCTCACCGGACGAGGACATCAGAAACATTAAAACTAGATGGCAGCTACTGGAAAAAATGCATAAAGATTTCTGGAAGAGATGGTCATCTGAATATCTTCAAACACTTCAAACACGCAGCAAGTGGCATTACGCAACAAAGAATCTTGAGATCAACGATATCGTATTGATAAAAGATGATCATTTGCCGCCCTCTAAATGGCTCTTAGGAAGGGTTATGGAGACACATCCTGGTAAGGATGGACACGTACGAGTGGTGACCCTGAAAACAAAAAATGGCACTCTAAAACGCCCTATCATCAAACTATCACGACTACCTGTAGAACAGAGTGATACAGGGTGTGTAGAGACTGAAGGTGACATAACGCCTATTAAACAACAGAAAACTGAAAGATCGAAGCGCAAGAAACTTGCTAAAAGATCCCTAAACAATTATGTTTGCATATTTTTCACGTTTGCCTTATGCATAGCGACGTCACTGCAACAGACTACAGTGAACGTCACCACATTATCGTCAGCAAAATTAGTGTACTTCGACAAAATTGCTGAGGTGAAAATTAAGAGAATATCCCTGTTTCATGGGTATTCTGACTTCATATCTGCCGTCAGACTTCCTTGTAGTTGTTTTTGCGTATAAAGTTTCGCAATATCAAAAAGATGTAGAGTCCAGCCGCTGAGGTGCGATGTGTACCGGGATTTCTAATGTGTTATGTGGAAGAAAACACCGACATGTGTATTCACCAAGCAGCTTTATTGAACTGAAGTAATAATGAATAAAAGTAAATACATGTGATCGCGGGCGTCAGCATAAATTGTCGAGTGTGCTCGTACATAAGGCGTTTCTATTACTCTAGATTTAGATTTTGATCAATAAATTAATTTTAAATATTCATTAAATATGTTTGGCAGAATGAATATTTTGCTCGTGCCTTTTTGCGTTACGACGTGACAGCTATTTGCACATGCGCAGTAAATATGCCCGAGGAACTGTGAACTATTAGTTAATCTGTGGATATGCTGAGCGCCCTTGAATAAGCGCCATTTTATTAATTTCTTGCTTGGTTCAGATATATATTTTTATTTCCTCGCACAATGCATAGTAAAATGTTGTATGATACACGTGCGTAAGATGATTTCCGACTCGTGTCGATTTATTCACTCACTCCCTTCGCTCGTTCGCGAATAAAAATACCACTCATCGGAAATCACCTACTTGCCGCACTTGTAGCATAAATAACTATTTCATTTGTTTTAATTGACGCTGTATAATCCGGAAATAAAGGAATATTAAAGATTTTGGCTGTAACACTGGAATACCTACCGTATGCATTACTAATGCTCTCCTCACATTCCTGCATGTCTAATGCAGGTAGGTGGGCAGTAGCGTTGCCCTTAATAATGCACGTATGCTACTATGCTTACACTTTCGCAAGCGGCGATGGTCGGTGCATCCTTGCGTAAGCCTGCGCAGGCGTTCGCAATGTCACACCTTATGTAAAAACGGACTTTGACAATCATTTGCATCACTTTTTCCTTGTTCTTTTCATGGCGAATGTTCTGACGCTGACGATGCAACTAACATTTTTAACAATGAATTATCCGACTCAAATCATACTTTTGTTTTCGATACTTTGTAACAATGAATCCGCAGACGAAATCGTTCTAGAAAAATTGCACTCGCCAGTCGAATTCTCGAGATACAATCGCGCAACAAGCAATTTGACAGTCTTCCCATAGAGCAACATTAATCTAAAACTTGTGCGAATCTGTTGTTTCGTAAATAATAGGGTTCTTATTGTTTATAAATTTACACTTGACTCACCGCGAGCCAGTTGCACGCAGTTACGAAATTTTCACGAGACCAAAACACTAAAACGAATTTCCTCATATAAACTGGCGTTAACCCAGCTACGAGAAATACTTGTTGCGGCGTCATCCGTTCTGTTTCATGGTATTTTAGTTTCGCTATTTACTGCTCGTATCTATTTTGCTGCTCCGAAACACGATATGCGTTGCGACACCAACGACATCAATTGCATGTGAAATGCAGCCGAAAGCTATACCGCTATACCTACATATGTTTCCAACGATCAATTTGTCTTTCAGTCAACAAACGATTTGCTGCTAAAACATTATAAATGAGGGTAATGAAAATATATCTTTGCCTGGAAAAAATCATGATAAACAGGCGGCATTCATATGTTTAATGTCTCTCCAAATGGAAGGATAAATGAATGCGCTGACAAGCTTAATAGCTTTCTTTCGAAACAACAAAACGGCGTGTAAATGTGCTAAAGTATAATTTCGAAAATCATAATTATTTTGCCTTTTATTTGTTAAGTTAACACATATACTGAGAATATCATTTACCGAGAACTTAAAATACCTGGTAAGCGCAATTGTTTATAAACGCGACAAATAGGTGCATCCTGTTGCTATTCCCGTTGATAGCTAAGAGCAGACGTTAGTGCAAGTGTTAACATATTTTTCTCATGCGATAAGATAATTAGGTCTTCTGTTTTGAGTGGCTCGGATGTGGCGGAGGGTTAGTGGGGGTGCTCGAGCACGCGATGAAGTCACGCGAGCGCGCCACAGTAACACACTGCTAAAGAAACCGCGAGGAAAACGCCTTCCGGGGTGAACGGCCGCGTTGCGTAAAGCGCCCGCGCAGTGGCGCAACCGACTCCCTCCACGCGTGGCGCTCCACCAACGTGACGCTGAGACCGGCGTATGCGCAGCGCCATCTAACGGACGCTTGTCATTGTATTTGTACCACATTTAAATCATTATGTGTAGAAACCGCAAGTATTTAGATGGGTGTTGCATGTGGTTGATGGTTCAGGCTGTTTTCCTGTTTCCACATTCAGGATGAAAATATGTTTGAGATTTTACTAGATACCTTATTGATCCGTTTTAAAATAGAAACGCATTGTATTGAAATTATTGAGCAATGATGCACTCAACAGTTTTTATTTCGACTCGTTGCCAATTTAAAAACTTTATTTATTGCTGCGTCCGAAATACAGTTCAGTCGTTAACGCAAGTCTCCATTTTCATGTAAACATTTGTCAGATTTGCATCGTCAAGTGCCTGTATACCTAATAATCAACATATTAATCACAAACTTTGCATTTCTGCCACACAAACGTGGCGACTAATAAATTGCAATACGTAGCGAGTAAAGCGGGAGTGACGAAATGAAATTTAATTCCTAGGTCAAGGTTTGGCTTCTCTTCGAAATGGGAAAATTGCCACACATCGGCGACCTTAACTCGGCGCGAGTCCGCCAGTTTCGTAAGACGACACTGCGAATAAAGCCCCCACTACACTGCCGAAGTGAGTTAACACGTGGAGATGGAGACCACTAATAATTTGGACGATACTCATTTTTTTATAAGGGTTTTTAAAGTAATTGGTGATACTTATAAAGATGCCATGAGTCACATGTTCTTGCATCAAACCATACTTGTTCAAATCTATGTGACATCATTCAATAGGCAGTGAACAAGGCGTGTTACGTAAAGGAAAATTATGAAAATTATTAGTCAACATATTTTTATGATAATATCAAATTAAAAATCAATTTTAGTAAAATATCTTCGGCCGATACAACTTTAAGCTCCATGGAGATGAGGCTTTAAACTCTGCCAAAGAAATGGAAAGTGTGTTATACAACGTCCACCTGAGTTCGCCGTGAAAGGCGCGTGAGTTAATGTCAGCCACCCGTGGTCAAGGCTCAAGTTTTTTGAACGCTTGCTTCACGCGATTTTATCTTCTGTTTTAGTACACGCTTACGGACTGTGATTGACGTCGTCCGCACTTCGCTGCTTTGATGCCTTATTTAGTATTGAATTTAATCTAATTGAGCAATCTGACCCCTATTGTATTTCAATGAAGAATTACTTAAGTCGATATCAATAAACATTCTCCCATTAATACGATACGTAATCTTCTTTTATTTGTTCTCATAAAAATATTGAAGGCCATGTTAAAAGCATAACAAGAATATACAAATTCACTTTTAAAAACATCTCTCATAAAATTGTATACTCCGTAATCACAATGGCCATCAATAAAGCAAAGAAAGTTCATTGTCTTCGGAAATAGGATTTGAATCGAAAGCGAGAGTAATTGCCGGTCTAGGCAGCGCGGGCGCATGCACGTAGCAGTCGCGGCGGCGGGCAGCGGGCTCGGCGCGGGCGCAACGGTACTGGGTGTAAGTTACGGTACTTCCCGTAGGAACGGGTCCGCGGCATCCCGCTAAACTAGTGATGTAGCCGAGGTGGATGAACGTAAATATCGACTGATGGGATTATCAGAGCGTAACGTTTTATGAGTATTTTTTGAAATTCACATAGAAGAAGGAACTGAATAAGTTTGTTGGTTTATTTTACTCTTGAATCACAACCAAGTTTTTATTTTAAAATTTATTGGAATGTTTAAATGCTTTTCGTAAAATTAGTAGTGCATAATGTATAATGTTGTTAGTTTAGTGTGTAATTCATGTAGTGTAATTACAGTACATAACATATTAAGCACATTATATTTATGAGTGTAAAAACATTGAAAGTAATAAAACATCATGTTAACTTATTTTTTAACTTGCGTAAGAGTGATATATGCAAGTCATTGGTTTTAGACTTTTACTTTCTGTGTGCATATTACTCGAGAAAGAAACATATTGTTTTGTGAATCTCTAAATTCATTAAAGATTTCTCGACCAGTTTTTTGGATGAATATTTTGCCACAGCCAACCCGATATTAAGCTGTAATATAATTTCATCGATGTTTTCATGCGTGAAACGATTTAAAAATTTGAAGTTCTGCAGCTTTGAGTAAAATTCATGAGTAAAAACCGGGTGAAACTATTCCAAGCAGTTTTAAAATAATACTTTCAAGTATTTAATATGTGTTACACTGTTACAAGGACAAAACCGAATTGTGCGTACGGGCGGGCGGCGGGAGGTCAATAACACCGGACTGGGTTAGCGATGAAATTTATCGATAGCACAGGCGGTAACGCGACAACACTACTTGAGCACCGGTCAACCACCATTGAGACCTTAACCACTTTCTCTTTCGATGGCCGCTGATCGTGCTAGCATGTACGGTTGTACACACAAACACACGCTGAGATTTTATGTGTTTTCTACTTGTGTGTGTGTATTGTCGGTTGTTACATCACGTAACTTTTGCTGACGCATCAGTAGAGCGAAAGGTCAGTATCTATTTATAGTGTAGTTAAGTTACGCTCACTTTCCATAAGAATGTCCACGGGATCTATTCGATTTCAAGATCATTCACCTCTGTTGATTAATTGCCCCACGTGTACTTAGTTATGGATGTCATTTAATTAGTAATGACCTGTGTAACACGCGTCACGCATTTGTCACGGGATGGGAGGACGAATGTAAATGAGTTCTTTGTTGTTTAATGTTTTTATGACCTTAGAATATTTTATACGCCATCAACAATAAAATCTTCTCTGTCTATAAAATGTACTCAGATCAGCATACTTTCTCTGTTTCTTTGTTTTCGTAACATCTCGTACAATTTGTCACTAATTAGATACTGCATATTATGCAACAAAGCGGGGTAGTTCGAACTGAGCAATTTGCGTCAATGAGATTAGCACAATAGTTGCAGGCGCGAGTCCATGACTCCTCGATAACATTGTGCGACTACTAGCACAAAGGTTTAGCGACAAGGCCACTGCAGGGCTGCGTGGGAAACCCTACTGCAGTCACCGACTAGATTGTCAGTTGTTTGAACTTAGATGCTGATGTTGGTAGCGCTTGCGCAAGTTTACGTTGTTACGTTGTTTTGTTGGCAGTTAGTTTAATTGGAAAATGTGGGTAAAGCTTCCGTGTTTTACGTAAAGCTGATTTGTGGTGATTCAAAGGGCTACGTTTATCGTTATGACATTATATCTGGTTATAGATATTTTAGATTTATTTGTTTTAATGGAATAATAGAATGTCTTTATCAGTGTTTTAGTTTTATTACCTACTAGCGACCCGCCCCGGGTTCGCCCATGATAAATTATATAGAAAAACCTTCCTCGTTTCTCACTCTTCCTATTGGTAAAAACCGCATGAAAATCCGTTTAGTAGTTTTTGAGTTCATCGCGTACAGACGCGGCGGGGGACTTTATTTATACATATATGTAGTGATACATTATGTTCCTACAGCCTGTTTTAAAACTTTGAGTTGAACTTTTGGCATTTTACAGGTAAGACAGGTGCGGTTTATTACTTCATGAGCTTAAATCATAGCTATTTAAAAGACCCTGAACTAAGTTAAGCGTTGTGTTTTATAGCCTAGGCTTGTTTAATGCCTGCCTGTTCTCCTGAGATCGGTTACATTGATTTAAACTTAGGTTACAAGCAGTAGTGGGTGGATGGGCGGTGTTCGCCTACTATATCCGTTGACGGCTTTGTGATTGATGTAAATCAAATGTTCTTATGTACATTGCTATACGTATATTACTGTATTTTTTTATAATCGATTCCCGCACGGAACAAATATTTGTATGACCTACAGATAGTTGTTCCGGCTCTGGGTGTTGTGTATGTGAGTTTATATGTTTGTAAACGCACCCACGATACAGGAAGAAATTCCTAGTGAGGGGCAAAGTTTAAAAAAAAAAATAAAAAAAAAAATGCACCTGCCATTGTTATCTCTTTACCACCTCTGGTTGAATGGTAGAGAATGCCTAGGTATAAGTCCACCAGTATACCTTTGTTCATGAAGTTTTAAATAAACACACAAGAATTTTGACCGACGCAAAATTTAATTTGGAAATGAGCAATTGGACATCAAATAAATCTCTATAAGAACAACAATAAATAAAAATAAAAACTATTTACAAAAAAAATCGCAGATCATTAATCATTTTTATCGTGAACTTGCCCCAATACCCTTCGAAAAATATACGGAACACAAGTGTACATTCCAGAGCATCATGCTGTACTGTCGCGTCCAAATTGCTAGCTTCGGAGTGGTACAGTCATAGATGACAGTTTTACGGTCTTATCATCATTGACCCTAATTTTAGACAGCGCATACCTCCCGCTCGCTTCTCTAACCATTTGTGAATATGTTTAATACTTTTTTATTCGTATTTTATATACTTAGATACTTTTTGGGTTGCCAGTATGCCACACGTGTCTTATGTATTCGGCTCAGCAATGAGGCTTTATTTATTTTAAACAAATCGTCATCAAGGCAGTTAACGCTTCAATTAATTTATCAATGCTCGTCGCGCTATCAGAAAATATTTGATTTAAATAATAAAACTGTTAATTTTTTAAATGATTCGTTTGGATTTCTCCGAATGGCAGTATATATCATGAATCATTAGAGCAGGAAATGTGATAAAAATATTTACTAAACGTCTGCCCAAAGAATAAATATCACAAAAAAACTTGTTGATGTCTGTATTTACGACTGACACACATCCTAAATTGTCGTTTATTTTATCGTAAAATATTTTGAAGCTTCTTAATTTGCTAAATTGAATCTATGGATAATATATCAGAGTTTATCGGTAATAATACAGCGTTAGTGAACGCCCGCGCAGCTTGCCTACTCCGCCAGTGGAAACTAGGACAGACGGACCGACATCCCGACTGACTGACGTATATAACGTTATGATCTCTGTGTTATTGTTATTTTCTATGTGAATTTTGAAATAGCTCAATGTAACGGCTGTTGTAGTATTTAGATTTAGTAAGTAGGAACATCACTAGTGAATAGTCAAGATGGATGGACGACACTAGCCGACCAAGGACAATGGCGTCGGACACTGATTGAATGTAACGTTGAACATTAATCTAATAAAAAGTACTTCTGCATTAATCACATAGTGATAAAGACATTGTTTTATTAAAAAACATGATACATGGCGCAGTTCTGGCCAAGATGTAGTTTATTTAAAGGATAATATTTGGGTCCCAGCAAATGTTATAAATATACACTCATCTCCGAGGTCTCTGATTTTAAAAGATGTTAATGGGCAAATATTTAGAAGGAATACATTGCATGTAAAACCCTCACTTCATAAAGATGTAAATGCTCGTCAAAAATGTAATTTGGATTTTTTAAACAATGATGAACATTTACAATCGGAACAAAATGTATCCATGGAAAGAAGGAATGGTGATGGTCAAGAAGTAGTTGTAATGGAAAATGCTCAAGAGCAAGTACCAGAGTTTCAATTGAGACCTAGGCGAAACATTGTTCCTCCAAAATATTTAGCAGATTATGTTCGTTGAAATCATTTATAACTATAAGGGGAAGATGTAGTATTTAGATTTAGTAAGTAGGAACATCACTAGTGAATAGTCAAGATGGATGGACGACACTAGCCGACCAAGGACAATGGCGTCGGACACTGATTGAATGTAACGTTGAACATTAATCTAATAAAAAGTACTTCTGCATTAATCATATAGTGATAAAGACATTGTTTTATTAAAAAACATAATACAGCTGTAGAATTTTGAGTTTAACGTCCGCCTACGATATTCTATAAAGCGTTAGTCTAGGCTGACTAGAAACAATAGAACATACGTAGGCCAAGGTATGAATCAGTAGGTACTATGTTAACAATGTTGATGTCACGAACGGAAAATAAGACGTAGGTCAGTTACTACCTACTGGTAAACAGCTTGTCAGTTTTATCACATAATGGTGCATGTGTAGTGGGATAGTCAACAGGGATAATCAGATATTTATACCGACTGGAAAAAAGGAGGTAATTAATTCGATACGGGAATGTGTGTAATATTGTTGGAACTGCACAATATTCACATGTGTTATTCTATATAGGCTTCTTACACGTGTGCCAAATTTCATAAGTGTATGTATGTATGTTTGTCCACGCATTTCACCAAAACTACTTATCGGATCATGGTCATTCTTTTTGTGTTTGATTGAGTATTTCTCATCTTAGGGAATAGTGCAAGTTTCATCAAAATCGGTCCAGCAGTTTTCAAGATATGGAGCATACAACCGAAATCCTTAGCGACAATCAGCACGAATATGTTAATTGAGTTATTATGGGAATTCTGTCAATACTTTAGGTACCGTACTATAAAAAAGCGCATTTTTAGTGATGACAAAACAAAAAAGAGAGAAGTATAAATATTTTCATTAAAAAAATAAGCCGTCTTCGAAAGCAAACCGACTTCCGAAACGAAAGTTATTTTGCACCTTTCAATGTTTTGATTTTGAAGTCGGTTTATTCCTTTTAACCTCCCTTGAATTTATACCATATTCTAATGCACGTATTTTACATACATTTTTTTCTATCCTTTTTGCCCGACACAAAACAACCAACGCCATCTATTAGTTGCAAGCGTTAACAACACGATAAATGGTATGAAACGCTGAATGAATTCAAGTTAGATGACAAAGTACTTGTAGTTTGATTAACATAGTATTATTATTCAGTGGCTGCATAGTGGATACTAATACTGGTTTATAGTACGAACGGATGTGTTACTCATTCAAGCTGCCCAGAAAAACCCTTATCTTTGATAAAAGATATTGCATTGAATCCTATTACACAAATAATTTAATATTTTATTATCATTTACCCGCAGCTTTGCTTGACCTTCGTAGTTATGAAATAGGCTTAGCACATAGTGCGCTAGATAAAAACGAGATGACAAAACACATGCTGATTCTACAGGTTGTCTGACTATATCGAAATAGTCAGTCGTTGCATGTCAACACATAAGCAAAGTCGAAGGAAACGAAGTTTAGTTTTACAACAAAGTGAGCAAGGTGCTCTACATAGTCTACATGATGCTAGTTATTTAAATATTATGATAACCATTCCATGAATAGATATCTATCACTTGTTACTTGCCAAACTTAAGTGGCAGTGGGCAGGGCACATTGCTTGCAGAACGGATGGCCGATGGGGCAGAAAAGTTCTGGAGTGGCAACCGCGAACCGGAAGACGTTGCGTTGGAAAGCCTTCCACCAGGTGGACCGATGACCTGGTGAAGGTTGCGGGGATCCGCTGGTTGCGAGACTGTGGCGACGCTTTGGGGAGGCCTATGTCCAGCAGTGGACGTGTTTCGGCTGATATGATGACTTGTTACTTAAGTATGATATGACCTGAGTTATCCTGTTGCCACCTATAATCGCAAATTCACAATAGGCAACAATGATGTTATTCGATGCACCCTGCATGTAACAGAGCCCCGTTACATTTACGTACGTGTAACGTTTATGAATTTTTCAAAGTGCAGCTCTATTACGCACGTAACATCACAATACCTAATACATTCCTAGTGACAATGCGTCACCTTGCCAGCGTTCGTTGACGCATCTACGTTTTGTCCAGGCGACCTTAAGCGTGTTAGACTAACTAGCTACTAATAACAACAACCAATTTGTAGCATCCCGCTCGCTCTAACAGCTCTTATCGTAGCCGAGAATGAGACGTAACTATGTAAATGATGATTTGAGTTGGTACTACACCAGCGTTCACCTTCATAAAAGTATGGACGGCGCTAACGAAAATGAAGGGCGATAGTAGTTTTAAGTGTTTGAAGGTAACGGACTTAGGTTGAGTACTAATTGCTAAGAATTTACGTTTGTAAATATCACGGTGCTGTGGTAGGAGTGATCGTCAATTGCCGACACATGGCAGTTATTAAAACACATCTGCGACCACATTATTTTAACATTAGTGTCACATTTTTGTATGTTTAAATCTCTATCATCGAATGCTTCTGATGCTTCTGATGCGTCAGAGCTTTAGGTTAAAGTCTGAAATTCATTCAGACTCATTCAAATATTTTCGAATGTGCAATAATTTGTTTTAAAGAGCATCTTTGCTGATGAAGCACTCTTGAAAATTACATGAAAATCACTGAACCGAGGTAAAACGTGTAACTTGCATCGATATTGGAAAAATATGAATCGGTAATGTTTTTTCAGGGGTTTTCCTGAAACTTTTAAAACTGATGCACATTATCTTAATAAAAAGATATAAGTACTTAACATTTCTCCTAAATTAATTGAGAGGATTTTCATAAAACCGTACCTTTGTCTTCAAAAGCTATGACGTCACTATTGCACATCCTTTCTCTCCGCTTTCTCCGTCCTTGGCGAGCAAACGGTAATAGGTAACTCACAAAGCTCTATGTACAACGCGAAATACAATAACGTCCTTAACTTTACAACCGCAAGGTTCACAGTTGATTGCACTCAATTTGCAGAAGTGCAGTTGTAAGATTGTTAGAAGGTTCATGGCGAGTCGTAAGACCTCATTGGTATTGCACGCGCTTGTCAGTAGGATCTTATCAGCAGAGCAATTTAGCGGTTAAGACATAAAAAAGTTAAATGAGCTTGGTTTTAATATTAGAGAAAGCACGTCTTAGCCAAATAAGTAATTGTAATGATTTATAGCGAATTTCTCCTTGTGGGTTGGACGAGTTTTACGAAATTAAAGTTAAATGGAATTGGGTAAAAAAAAAACCGGCCAAGTGCGAGTCGGACTCGCGCACGAAGGGTTCCGTACCATTATCGCAAAAAACGGCAAAAAGATAACGTTTGTTGTATGGGAGCCCCACTTAAATATTTATTTTATTCTATTTTTAGTATTTGTTATCATAGCGGCAATAGAAATACATCATCTGTGAAAATTTCAACTGCCTAGCTATCATGTTTCATGAGATACAGCCTAGTGACAGACGGACAGACAGACAGACGGACCGCGGAGTCTTAGCAGTAGGGTCCCGTTTTTACCCTTTTGGTACGGAATCCTGAAAACAACCTTAAAATTAATTATATACAATAATACAATGAAAATTCCTCCTTCCATTTAAGTATGTCTTCTGGAAAACGAATGGACTGATGAATATTGATTATGCCCAAGGTTATTCATTAGCTGACACATACATTGTTTCTCGAATCATTTCTACGTCTAGGTAACATAAAAAGCTTGATACGTCGCGGTATTCACGACCAATTAAGTCGTTATATGATTCAGATGAGGAATTCCATTTTTAAACAAGGAAAATGTGTGAATCAGGAAAGTTATTTTTACATGGCTGGAGTCTGGAGTAAAGAGGAATAACGTTGAACAGGAATCACTGGAAAAACATTCAGTTTAATATTAAACTTAGGTAATTAGAACGCAGTAATTAATTAAGACATAAAAATATATCTGGCAGGGGCAAATACTGGTGATCTGTCTAACTCATTGCATCTGGGGGGAGGGCTGAGATCAATACCATTACTTGGAACACTACGATGTTTAAATTAAATCTGTGAGCAGTGAAGATAAGGAGCAAGCACCATTTTCTGAATCGTTTCTCCAATTTAATGCGTTACAAAGTAGGTATTGATAATGTGTGCACATGCACTGTGTCACAAAACGTGATTGTTAATCAGTACAGTGCAGGAGACAGGTTGGCCGACAGATAACCTAAACGAAAACGCGAACGCATTGATAATAATGATAAGACCGCGAGTCGCGGCCCGCGAGGCACTCCGGGCCTTTCGTGCCCGCCACACAATCGTTAGATAAACATATGGGTCAGTGAACCGACCCAGTTTCGTCGAGAGCCCACACGACGAACCCGTGTGCGAGTTTTACTCAAAAAACACACGCGCAACTCTTCAATCAACGCACACATTCATACCGCACGCATATTCGTGAAAACTTCACGATTTAGTAGCTACCCTACCACGTAACGAACTCACATAATTCTCGCTCTAAATATTATTGACCAATAAAAATACGCGTCATTGCTCGTTGAATAAATTCGTGTTTACCATTTAAACGACGAGCCGTTTATAGGTATTTCGAAACTGTGTTCCAGCTATGTAATAGCTACTTATATAATAAGTGTACTTATCACACTAAAACAGCAATAATAATATAAAACATGCTTAAAATTATGTTGACTTTGTGTAATAGCGATTTTAATAATGGTGCAATTTATTAACTTCGCTATAAAACTACTTTATATTTTACCAAAAAAAATTCTTAGCTGCGTAGCAGTGGCGTAGGCAAATAATTGCAAAAATCAACCTTCTTCATAATTATATACTTTTTGCATTGAAAATAATTAAGTGTTGGCAATGGCACCTTAAGGGTCATCACAATTTCAAGTAGAATACATAAATAGTCCCAAAAATGTTTTTGTATGTCCATTAAAATAACTGGTACGAATTTCGAAAGTTACATGGTCAATGGTCTCCGGTAGGCCTTGGCCGTGACGATTAGAATGCTGTCGAAATGTCAACAGACCTCAACGTCGGCGTCGACCTGACGAGTTTAAATTTCAACCCTTTCACAAATATAACGCCAAAGTTAGGCGTTGTTTATTCTAGACTTGACTAAACTTTGACTAGAAGTTGATCGGTATATTTTCAGGAAAATGGTTGTTCATGATGGAAATAATATTTGACTGAATATTTTATTATTTGTTACGGTTATCTTTTATTATTTAATATTTATATCTTGAGAAATTATAACCGCTGGGCCAACCGTGAAAAATATTATAAAGAAGTAAAACTGTTTGTTTAAATATAGAAGGTAATCTGTGGAAGTACAGCAGCTTAATTGCGTAAGTGAAAGACTTTAACCCCATGAAAGAGTATGACAAAAATCTCTTTAAATAATTACGTACTGCCAATTTTTTTTTGTAGCCTTCATTGGTGAAGGTACTCTTTTCGAAAGACTAATAATTTTTGGCAATACCTAATTATTTCAAGAGTTTTTGTCATACTCTTTGCGTTTTCGATTTTACATACGCAATTAGACTGCTGGTCCGATTATGAAAATTCTATAACTGACAGAATGACATAGTAGGCAGAGTGGCACAGGCTAATTTTAATACAGATTATAGACAAATTTCGAATGTGTGTCGTGTGGGATATGCTATTAAAACATAGGTTCTTAAAACAATTGAAAGCTGATTGCTTCATATTGATATCAATTGTTATTCATTCTTCTAATGACTAAAATACTCAAAGACATAGTCGAAATTAAAGGCAGCTCTTTAATTAGGTATCGATCGTGTAGTTAAGTCTCTAAAATTGTATTGGATGCTATGCACTATTGTCAGCTAATCTTTCTATCATAGATCTCGAAGGTAGCCACCTCTTGAATAGAATAGAAAACATTTATTGGCATAGACACAACACAACAACATACACTTTTTTATTTTTTATTATAGATAGGCTCGCGCTTGACCACTATCTCACCTGATGGTAGGCAAGCGATGATGTGGTCGACGGTGTAACACGCTTGCCTAGAAGTAATCTATTCACTCTTGACTTGGGGACCACGTACGCGCACTATCCGGCCACGACCACGACCAGATTGACAAAAGAAACCTTATGAACGTCACGCACTTGGTTGCAAATGGAGAGGAGAAGGACGTAAGATGAGGTTCCACGCTGGCATCCCACATACACGCGGCGGCAGGACGCTATAATTGGGGGAATGGTCTGGGGACTGCGGGGACGCCCATGCTCCCCCGAAAATGTCCATCGGGCACTGTCTTCTGGTCACTAACCAGCACAATGGCGCATTTCGACTTTTTCGACATTTGGCGGGGCAGCCTTTCGTGCGTAGCAGGCTCCATTACTTGGGCCCCCAATTACCTGTGGTCGGCCAGCGGCGCACCGTGCCTCGGATCCCGCTATCCTCCGCGACCAGTTTCCCGACATCCTTAACAGCGCGCATTAGGCCGGTCTGCCTGCAGTGGAACAGCTATCTCGACCCAACTCCTCTAGTTGGCTACACCGAGCAACGTACCGGAACTCGGTTAGGCCGCTTGGCGGTACGTGTTTGCCCGGTGGGTGGTCGCAAGCCTTCGGCCAAAGCCTGCCACCAGTTAGTGTCACCTGATTTGCACCACCCGGGGACCACGTGTAGGGAATCAACTCTTCTCAATCACTCCTACGGACGTGGGTGACTCAGTCCCCAAAATATAAAGTAACAGTGAAGACATATACAGACAGAGGATACATATTCGCGAACCGGCTGACCTGATCCTCCTGCTCAGCATGATTTTTTCTTGTTACAGGTTTTTAGTTTGCTTCTTAAGCTGTCGGCTTTTTGATTTTTTTAATTAACTTTTTACATTTTAGTTAGGTACCTGTTTTTATATGGATTTCTTTTAAACATGTAAAATTTTAATTGGTCCACGGAGCACCGACGTAAATGGTATATATTTTTGTAAGCACCTCTAAAAACTCTTAATTTTGATAACCCACTCGATGGATTTGGAAGAATAAAATTGAGAAACGAACATTTTTTTTTTTTTCAAACGTTTGCCCACACTATGAATTATATTATATATGTATATTATATAAAAATGGCGCGCAAAAGTCGCCATGTTTGTTTTTTTTACCTTCAACTATCTATTAACATTTAGGCGGTCAAGACGTATCTAGCGAAGTCTTAATTATATAAATAAGTCTAGCGTTTTGAAAGATATGAGGTAACAATAGTACATTATGGTACAAGTGTGCAATGTTGGTGATTACCGCTGAGGCGCCATTGAGACCCGAGCCGTAGGTGAGGGTCTTAAGAGAGCCGAGGACGGTAATCATCAATACACACGTCTATCATACGACGTTTTTCAACACACTTGTGAAGAAAATAATACAAAAATATCATTTTCAACATTAAAAACGAGTTGTGGGTTTTTTTTCACAATGGCGGGCAAAATTAATCAGTATTCCTACGCGCATTTAACAATGGCGATCGGCCATAGACTAAAGAATGAGGTTTCTTTTTTTTAACCTTTCGTGGATAGTGTTTTAGCCACGTACAAAATAGGGAATTTAATTTTTTCTTAATTACAGAGCAAATAAAATTTATATTTGAGTGAAAGTTTTATTTATTAAGCACGTACAAGTTGAAATTATCTATTTAAATACGAAGTTGCATGAAATGAGCAAGCAATAGGTACATTAATTTATTTGTACTATTGAGCACGATCTTTTTTGTATCGAAACTTTTTTTAAGAACAAAGCAACTCAACCAATAAATTTAAAAAAAACTCTATAACTCACTTGTGAATAATAGCAATGAAAAAGTCACAGTTTGATAACAGGTATCATAATGTGCCTAATTGCGGTGAAATTAGAGCCACTCTATGGGCAAGTGTGTTGAAAAGAATATTACATACAAAAAAAAAATATTTATAATTATTTGTTTCTCCATAAAATTTTATAGTTTGAACATTATAATTAAATTCTTAAAGCCATTACAAATGTAAAAAAATAAAATGAGCAAATGCGCCTGAGCTAGGCCGAGCCTGTATTTCAGGACGCAGTACACTTTTCAGACATTATGAACAATACAACAGTGGTTACGTTTACATAATACGATATAACTTCAAAGCAAAATAACATTTTAAAACAGACAGAGTGAGTGTTGTGTGTGGTGTGGTTGTGTTAAGAGTGTTTGAGTGAGTGTCGTGTGTGTGCTTGTGTGGAGAGTGTTAAGTGAGTGTTTGGGGTGTTTAATAGTTTAACTCTATCTTAATGTTTTAAGAAGTTCTTCTGTAGTTTCGTAATCACAAGTAATTAGGAAGTTAAACAGTTTGATTTTGCATTCACGTTTACTTAGTGCACAGATATTAAGATTAGTATTTAATTTATTATATAGAAAAGGACCGCTAAAGCAGAAAAACCTATTTGTAAATTAATGTTTTAATTGAAAGGGCTGGGGAACTACAGCATTATGACGACGCTTATGAAGAATATTCCTATCAGGAAGGGTAAGAGAGTGTTGTTTTAGGATTGTAGTTATGATATAGAGTTGGCGTACGGTCGGTAGGTTCCATTACTGATACAAAAGATGTGTAGATGAAAGATGTGATGTAATCTATGGGTCGGAAGGCGCTCACTTTTAGAACTGGCTGTTGTGCTATTTCAAGAAGAAGCAGAGTCGTTTTGGCAGGTCCACCCCAACATGAAATACAGTAAGTCAGAGACATACAAACATACAAGACAAGCGTGAAAAAAAAACATAACGCTTTCCTTGCAGTCGGGTAAAAACATGCAGATTGCATGAAAATGGAACGAAATTGAAATCAATTCGTTATGAGAAATTCTCTTCTCAATTATCAATATTTCAATCTCGAAGCCTACTTCTATAAAAGTTTATCATAATCGGATAAGATCAAAGCGAGAAAGTAGTGAGATTAGTTAGCAGTAACTGCTGTAACTAACTGCTCCTTTATGACCAGAAAGTACTAGGTACTATGTACAGTCTAGAATTTGAATTTATCTTAAATTTCAAAACCTTACTAAAGTATTGATTGAAATTATAATGTGTTGAGGGAGAGTGGGGGTCTGTGTCCCAGCAGTGGGCATTTTCCAGCAATAGGTTGCTGTTTATGTTAAGAAGTTTCTGCAGGCTGTTTACAGTTCTGTTAACTACCTATATAATATTATTCAACAGTCAAACCAACTTGATGAGACCTTTTTTAACCTTTGCTCAATTCAATAATTATAATCCTTCAATTTCTGACTCACAAAAACTAAACTCCCCATGGTGTAGGCTACTTATTTATGTTTTTGACCGTACAATATTACAAGTACGTATGATCACGTAGTTCGGCAGGCTTATTACGTAAGAAACAGCAATCAACAATCATTGCGCGATCAAACGCTTTATGTCATAAAAGTCGCAATTACCTACAGTGTAGGTTTGGTAGGTCCTACACAATCCTTTGCTGATTGCTCGCTGTTTGTCAAATGCACTTATTTATAAAAAATCCGCCAAAAATCTCTAAAAATTCTGTATGGGAGAGCAATTATACCGCAAAAATCGCTATCATTTTGCTCTTGCAAGATACATAATATGCCTGCCAGACTCTGCTACTATGGTTAGCGTAGCATTCGCGGCGGTTAAAATATAACCGTGAGTGAGATCATCATACAAGGATTAAGTGCCAAATGTATAAAAATATTTCAACCATATGTGAGGTTTTGGGTATAATTTTAACTAGACATGTGACTCAGACATTGGCGGTAGAGTAAGTAGCCACTGACTGGATTTCGAAAAACAAAAGGCAGAACTGGCGATTTGGTAGGCCCAGAAAGATGTGGCGTAACGAGCTAGACTCATATCTAAAGGTCAAAAATCCTTGTATCAAGCGCACGTTCGATCTTGAATGGAGTCCTAGTCTTATTTCTGGGACAGATCTTCCAAATACCAGCTTGATGCACTAGAGTTGATCGAATATCTGGCCAAGAGACTCATCGGTAATGAGGCACTGGTCGAGTCAAAGCTCCAGAGCCTTGAACATCTTGTCGGTTTTTATCGGTTGCATTTCGGGGAGTGTACGATGGAATAGCATGATCTTATACCGCCAAGCCTGTTTCATCATCGGACTACAGAACGTAAGGCGTTGCGCCTTCCGTACATGGTGGACATCCAAAACGTTTGGTGCATATGGGTACGCATCAAACGTTTTGGAAATACTTTAATTATGCGTACAGCCAAGAAGCGGGATTCCTGGCCGGTGTCTGTGTTCTACGATAGCTACAAGTAGTTCTTTAAGTTAAGAGTGAATAGGTTACTTCTAGGCTTCACTGTCAACCTCATGTCCACATAATCGCTTAACATCAGGTGAGATAGTCGTCAAACGCGAGCCTATCTATAATAACAAAAAACAAAAACTAAAGGATTGGCCAGATGTAGCAAGGGAAGATGGGATCAGCCTCCCATCTTCCCATTTTCCCATCCTCCCATCTGCCCTGCAGTGGGATAATTAAGAAATGTTGGGGATACGCCTCAATTTATCTTCTTGTTGGTTTGATTTTCAACAGCTCCTGTTTGAAATGGTTGATTTGAGTAAAGGTCGAAGGACTTGGTGTGCATTTGTACGAATTGCCAGATAATTTGAATGTTGCCTTGCTGCTACTGAGAAGAAGTATTATTTACACCAAAAAATATTTTTGATTCTTTCAAAAATTTGTATTTACCTATTACCCGTTTATTTTTATGTCCTACATTTTCTCTGTTATTCCTTCGAGTAGCAATGAGTACTGGATTATTCATAAATTATATGGCAATGTTATTATGTAAGATAAAGACTTCAAAACAAAGTGATAATAACCAGATAACCTACATTTAACTGAGTTTATTTTCTATATTTATAATTCGCAATGTTTTGGGTAAAAATATACATATACATAAAAACTGTATTATCATTAAATAATGTTAACGTCATTTAGTCGCTAGATGGCGACCTAGGCAGCACATAGACAAATCCAATATGGCCGCCGATGAAGAGAGATATTTTCAGTTACGACGTTATTATTTATTTAAATATCTAGTTTTATAATATAGGTTATAATAAACCCCTACAGAAAGATAACTAAGAAAATTTACACAAAAACTAAATATTAATTTATGCTGCAACATAACAAAAAGCTGATAATTTCGTTTTGGAAAAATTGAGATGCAAGATTAAAATCAAATGACGATTCATCAAGTATTGGTGCCCAGTTGGTCTAAATGATAAGACAATGATAAGAAGTAAAAAGTTGTTGTCTGTCTAGCGGTGTCTGAGATACTGTACAGTCAGGATGGATAATTGAATTGTAGATAAATTAGTTAATGCAATAGAGTCGAGAGTACACCGATAGTAATTATAAGTATTCGATAGTACTTTGTAGCGTATTTGATGAGAAGATATAGATGTAGATTATGTTTACGGTGTGTGCGTGGCCGTCTACTAATAAACAAGGAATGAATGAACCGAGACTGCAAAGTGCATGCCAACGTGAAAAATAAAATAACATTAAAGCTATACAAGACGTACACAACGTCATCTCACCATAAAACATTTTGTTCGATTGCCCTTGTTGTCCGGTCAGCTTTATCGTATTTGTGTCCATTCAAAATAAACAGCCAAGCCGGTTTAAAGAGTCCTAGTAAATTTCATAGGATAGTCCATCACTACAACGTGTCATAGGTAGTACGTGGGCCAGCGTGGGCCACGGAGCGCACAGGGAGCGAGAGCGTGCAACGAGCGGGAGGCGCGCTCGCGGTTGGCGCCCGCACGGAAGTAGGTTAGTAACTAAAGTTTTGTTTGCGTGAGGCTGCGACTCGGTGCACTCGCTCGTTAGCGAGGGCGCGCGGCTCTGCCCGCCGTGCTCGCGCCCCGCCCCGCGCGCCTCCCTCCGCACCCCCGCACCCGCGCATCTTTCACTTTCGGCCCGAGTTCGCCCAGCTCGGTCCGCCCGCCCTACGTAGCATTGTTGCGCCCCTATGTATCAAGGGCCGCTTTCCACCAAACTTGTCTTATCCACACATCTAACATTGTCAATTTTGTAGGAACTGCCGAACTAGTTACAGTTAGGTTTTTCATCGGTTTCCACCAATTTTCTTGCAAGCACTTGTTATTTTATGCTTATTGAACAGGTTAATTGTATTGTATGGTGTCGGACGTAAAGAATAGCACTCCTATACCTTCCCGCGGGTGTCGTAAGATGTGACTAAGTGACTAAACAGAGAATGGGCAGCAGCATACTCTGGGCACCTGTAACAACCGTACTGCGATCGCCACCCCGCCTGCCAAGCGTGGCGATTATGGCAAAACCCCCAAAAATAGTAAAAAAATGTCTCTAGTCGGCAGCCTGTCTACCCTCGGCTACGGTAGCGGCCGAGGTTACGGCATGGCAAGAGGTGCTAAGAATCCCCGGAGTGGATCCGGCTACCCCAATAAAAACTAACGACTGGACCTGGGCATCTTATAACACGTGAACACTCCGGACCGACGAGAAGATAGCCGAACTCCAGGAATAATTGAGCAGGTTACGATGGATACACGTAGTGAAGATCGAGGGTTTGTCGACCAAGGTGGCGTACCTTATACACAGAATCACATCACATCATCAGCCTATTAATGTTCCCACTGCTGGGACACAGGCCTCCACTCTGTGAGAGGGAATGGGCCGTAATCCACCTCGCGGGCCCAGTGCGGTTTGGTGGATGTCACATGACTTCGAATTATTGGTTCTAGGACATGTCGGTTTCCTCACGATGTTTTCCTTCACCGTTTTGAGAGCAGTGGTGATGAAATAATTTACACAAAGTAAAGCGCCTGCCTGGGCTCGAACCCACGATCTACAACTTGTAAGTCGCGGCCGATACCACTGGGCCACCACTGCTCTACCACACTATACACAGAATATCCTCAAGATATTCGTTGACGGTCATACAGATCTACGCCCCGACCTTAGCACAAGACGACGAAGTAGATACCATGTACGAGGATATCTGTAGAGCCATGCATGGTTTTAAAACTCACTTCACCGTTCTCATGGGGGATTTCAATGAAAACTGGGCAAATAAGACGAGGGTGAGCTGCAAGTGGGGCAATTTGGAGTTGGACGTCGGCACCACCGGGGTCACCTACTAGCCAGTCTTATGCAGAAGGAAGGCCTCTTTATGATGCACTCCTTCTTCAGAAAGAGTGAGCACGGGAAGTGGAGCTGGCATAGCCCCGATGTGCAGCTTTTTATCTGCACAGCTAAAAACGAGATAGACTTCATCATGTCAACCAAGAAGCAAATGTTCAATGATGTCTTTGTGATCATTTCCATGAAAACGGAGAGCGATCACCGCATTGAGGCACATTGAATATTAATATCAAGCTTGAAAGGTCTCGACTGATAAAGTCTGCGCGCAAGACAGAAAAAGCTCTTTGATCCTACTCTCAAGCTCATGGAAGAGAGGCGTGAGATAATCCTGCAGTCTTCAGACGACGCGTGGAAATACCGGCGGTTAAATAGATGGTTCTCAAAATCCTTGAAAAGCGACCGCCGCCGTTTTAATACCGAATGTATTAAAATCGCGATTGAGCTTAATAAGGGCTCCAACCAAGGTCTTTGCAAGAGATCTGACTATTGGGTAGAGCAAGTTCAAGAACTGAAAAACCGATGATGGCAGGATTGTCTTCGCCAAACCGGAGCTTCTGATGGAGATCGAGAGATTCTTTATCGAAGACATGCCGGACGTTAGCCTGTACAAGATTAGAATGGCTCTTAAACAGCTTATGAACAAGAAGGCACCGGGTGACGACGGAATTACGGCCAAACTCCTGAAGGCGGGTGTACCAGTACTTAAGGCCCTTCAGAAGCTGTTTGACTGCGTCATTCTCGAGGGTAAAACGCCACAGGCATGTTGTAGGGGTGTGGTGGTACTCTTCTTCAAGAAGAGTGGCAATTACCCGGCTGAAGGACTATAGGCCCATCTCATTGCTTAGCCAAGTCATGTCTACAAGCTGTTTTCAAGAGTCATCACAAATCGTCCCGCGCAGGTTTTACGATTTCCAGCCTCCCGAACAAGTCGGATTCCGTAAAGGTTAAAGCACCGTGAACCACCTACGCTGCGGAAGGTTATACAATAGGCCGAAGAGTACAACCTGCCTCTCTGCTGCTTTTTGTGGACTACGAGAAAGCCTTCGATTCGATTGAGACTTTGGCTGTACTGCAATCCCTCCAACGGTGTCAGATCGACTACCGGTACTTCGAGGTGTTGAAGTGTTTTTACAAAAACGCCACCATGTCAGTCCAACATCAGGACCAGACCAAGACTATCCTTCTGCAGTCATATCTTCAATACTGTTTACCACTGCACTGGAGGAGGTCTTCAAGGTTCTGGACTGTAGAGGGCTAGACATCAAAGCCAATGGCGAGTACATCACACACCTTCGATTTGCCGACGATATTGTGATCATGCCTGAGACTATGGAGGACTTCAGTGCAATGCTCGATGACTTCAGTAGAGCTTCCGAAAGAGTGGGTCTAAAAATGAACATGGAAAAACCAAGGTCATGTTGAATGCCCATGTAACACCCAGTTCTATCAAGATCAAATGCTCTACTCTCAAAGTTATTTCGATTATGTCTACCTGGTACAAACGGGCTAGTGAGAGTGACGTGTATCCGCTGGATGCAAGACGCACGGGATCGGTCAATATGGCGACGCCTGGGGGAGGCCTATGTCCAGCAGTGGACGTCTATCGGCTGATATGATGAGGTTCATTGACTTTGTTAATCGTAACTAAAGGAATTTTAAGTAAACTAATTGTTTCTAAATTGCTGAGGAAATAATTTTGTCAGGTATTATGAGCATTGAACCTCGGCGATTTAAATGATTTAACAGGCGTGTAGGTAGGTTGAAGAGAGAATGTCTTAGAATATAACAAATAGTTTTCAGTTGTAGTTCTTATCAGTTACAACTATCTTAAAGTAAATGGCTCTTTGCACAATGTTTTATGCGCAAAACTTGTAGGAATGATATATTATTTTGCTCTATTTGGAGTTCTAATAAACATGAATTATGTAGCTGTGGTTTAGCCACAGGTTCACATTATGGTTTTTATTGACATTAATTGCCTGTGTATCCTAAATAATATTTGAGCGCCGACCTTGACAACAATAACTGCATCAGAATAAATACCGTGCAATTGTCGTGGCACCCTTCTAGAATATTCATGATAATGCGCTGCTAATTGAATTTATAGATGAGTGTAGAAACATACACGCCAGCGCCAGTTATTTTATGGTGTGTAGAACGGTTGCAGTGAGCGACGCCGATGCTGTTCACAACGGGGTCGGCTGGTGCATCACACGCATTCGCTAGCGCTCATTGTCGCTGGTTATGTAAGGCGGAGGCCGCGCCGATGCCGCTGCGCTGCTTCGAGTCAACGAACGGCATTGACACGCGCCCGCCACCCGCCGCTCCCCTCCACCCGCGCACCGCACGCGCCCCGCTGACTCCCCTCGCCGCTGCTGAAACCAGCAGCTGCGAAATTGGGTCACGAGCTCCGAGCCACCTCACGTACACATCGACCATCTTACCAAGACCTCTGACGTCCGCACGATTCCCTCCACAACGCATCCATGACGCTTGTGAGCGACAGGCGGCAGGGGTCTTGTGTAACTGGTGCTGTACTTGCAAGACGACAAATGAAATAAACCTTCTGCTGTTTAAAATAACTACGTGTTTCAACATAATAGATCGGACGCGGAATCGCCGTGCATCCAGCAGGACCTTGAAATCTATGATCTTAGAGTTTGTTACGTTTCAACTCTCATGTAAAATCAGAAATTTAAATCAATGTCATATCATGTTCTATCATGTAGTTTCCTACGTACGAAGATATAGTAGCGGTTTTAGTTCATAATTTTTTTAAATAATTTTCCGGCATTGAACTTCGAACAATCGTGACGCACTTGATTTTTTACCATATCGATAAATATTTTTTTTTTTTTTTTTGTTTAGGCATTATACATACATATTGTTGCATAATTAAGAAAATAAATATTGAATTATTTGCAGCATAGTTACGAGAGCTGTACGCATTTCATTTCTAAATATGCATTGTATATTCAAGGTTAATTATATTCAAATGCAAAGTTGTGTTTAATTTCGCAAGATTTCTCGAAGGTCACAACTGCAAATAAAATGAAATTACTATCTAAACTATAGCTCTTAGTGATATTGAAATTCCTCGTTGTTTACTCCGAAATCGATGGGAATTATAAATCCAACATTATAACAGAAACAGCTTCAATAGTTTCTAATATCAATGCATGAAAACGGAGAAGGAAAACAGCAATGCGCCGGCATCGAACGCTCGAGTCAACGAACGTCATTGACGACAGCCGCCAAGCAAATTTCTGTGCTCCGCGCGTATTTATAAAGTTCCATATTCAGTGGGACGGTTGCTCAACCTAGCCTTGGCTCCTACTGGCCTGGCTGAGTTAGACATTCTATCTACTTTTACGAGTACATGGACGAAGGCTCCAGTACTATCTGGTACTTATAGTGCAGTCAGTACCTAGGTGCAATAAGTTTATCGCTATCGTCAGCGTGTCCTTATGTAATGTTCTAATTCTTGGTAGTCTCTCATTGTATTAGCGCCGTCCATGCTTACCTGTTGTTCTACTTGCTAGTTGTGTTATGTCACAGTAAAGCATGTATGCATGTGGGTATGTGTACGATATACAAGTAGCTACTAAGCAGTAGTCAATTTCGCATGTACTTTAAGGTGAATTGCATGATCAATGAAATCACCAAGTAATACTGCTTAAATCACATGATTTCTATCCGTTTATCTAATTTAATTGAGAAATACATAACCTGCATTATATTTAATGTAATAATATTTGCCATAACACGCAATGCGTAATATAGGATAAAAATAAGCGCATACGCATGACCTTGCGAACCAATATTGTCTATACGTGTTTACAAAAGTACAATTAAACTTGAATACATTACACGTAAATCTGTTGCATTTTTTTTTTTATTTTTCTTTTTTTTTTAGAGTTGTTACTTAATTCTAAACTCGCCAAACTTTTACTTAAAAGCTGATCGTTGAAGGTCAAGAAAATATTAATAATTAATTAGTAATTTAAATAAATAATTAGTTGTCATTGCCCATTGTGAGACCGGTTTAATTAATTAATTTATTTTATTTTATTTTATTACTTTTAAAAATGAAGGTAGAGTTCAGCTCATGGTTCGATAATCTAGCTTCTGCCAGCGGCTGCACCCGCTTTTACGTCGGAAAATATCCCAAGGAAACGTACTCCCTTGATTAAAAGTACCCTATGTCCTTTTCCAAGGTCCAGTCTATCCACATGCCAAAATTCATGAACATTGATGCAGCGGTTTAGGCTCAAAAACGTCACAAACAAACATACAGAGTTACTTTCGCATTTATAATATTTATATGAAATTATGGATGATATAATATTGTTATATCAAATTAGTTCAAGGGGGATGTAGGACGGGTGTTGACATGATGTAATGAGTTAATGACGTTATATTTTCATTTGTGTTTATCAGTACCATTATCAGTGGCATATATTGCCCCAACAATAACTCGACCAAGATCATGTTACGCTTCGTTCAGCTTATTATTGTAAGGAATACCAGAAGGAAAATGTTTATAAATAAACAAATAAAAGAGAATATTACACAACCGGCGGACCCAAATCTAACCCCGGGCGGCCCTTCCTTATTTTTGTTGTTGTTATAACAAACCAAATATATTTCCGTCAGTATTAACTCATTTTCTTCGTCATTAAACGAAAATAAAGGGTGTGTCTATAGATTGGTTGTTTTCAGGATTATATTTTTTCATTTCCATATCATGAAAACCGATGGCATTGATTGATCTATTAAAGTGTGAAGTAATGCTTCGCTTCATCATCTGCCTAGCCTTTTCCCAACTATATTGGGGTCGGCTTCCAGTCTTACCGGATTCAGCTAAGTACCAGTGTTTTACATGGAACGACTGCCTATCTGACCTCCACAACCCAGTAACTGGGTAACACGGTACCCCTTGGCAAAACTGGTGTCAGATCTCAAGCTTCTGACTACCCGTAACGACTGTCAAAGATCTTCTTATAACAGCCGTGACCAACGGCTTAACGTGCTTTCCGAGGCACGGAGGAAACTCGGTATGTTTGAATGGTCACCCATCCACGGACCAACCTGGTCAAGCATTGCTTAACCTTGATGGTCGACCCGTGCGGCTGTTATTATTTAGCCATGAGCTCCTAGTAATGCTTCACTTCACACTTCAATATAGATCAATCAATTTAGGGTGCCCCCTAAGTGCAGTTATATAAGTATAAAGGGGGGGCTGAAAGCATGAGGGGTGTAGCAGGGTGGTGGGCAGCCGTCCTACTTTCAGGGTGCGCAGGCTGCACCGGGTGAAGGAACGTCATTGACCTACCTAATACCTGCGCGCATCCGCACCGCCCGCCCCGCGCCCCTCGCCCGGCCAGACTGATAAATATAGCGATCTCGGGGAATATGGCAATGAAATTGTTGTGTATAGAGCACCTAGAATGTAGAGCTAGGTTAGTGCTACAATTGTGCATACGTCAATGGCTCAATCAATACGAATGATTAGGGGGAGTGGCCGCCTGACCTATGACAGAGCGAATCTGTGCGCACACGTTGCGGTTGCAGATGAGGATTTGACTAAGATAGGCAAACCTTGCTTATGATTTGTAGGCAGTAATGTGGGTTAAACACAAGTCACGTGCTTGTTAGGTAATTGGACAAATAAAATATTTTCCTCAGACTGCATTAAACACAAAAAGTATATAGGACTATATATGTTACATAGGAATTATACATAACTCATTTTATAAATTAAAATACATACTATCTTTCTGTGTTAAATGCAATTGTAGCACAGATAAAATCTACCTATAATTTTACAAATAATATGTCATACTGACAAACTCATGTTGCTAGATAACAAGGACATTCAAGTATCAATTTCAATTCATTATCTACAATAGCAAAGTACAATTCGATACCAAATATCGATCGAAAACGCCGCACTGAAGGAGGATCGCGGACTATAGACTATATGACTATACTATGGGCACGGTCTGGTTCGAGGTGGTTCAGGAAAAGTATACCTGGAAGGATTTGGGGGCGGTCTTTGCCCAGCCGTGGGGAAAAAAAGTAAAAAAAAAAAATGAAGTTAAAAGTAGTGTTTTGAGGGATGCCCATAGACACGTGACTTATGCATTAATTGAGGCATTTGGAAAGGTTAGCCATCTTACATTTCTAGGAAGGCGCGGCGAAATGGGGGTGTACGCGAGTGGGCGCTACATGGCGCGGGGCGAAGCGGAGGTGCGAGGCCAACACGTGCGGTTGCAGGCAGGTCAACGAACGTCATTGACCCAACTCCGGGGCCTACTTATAACGGGCCGATAACACCCCCGCGCCGATATGCCGACTGATTCTTCTGTGAGCTATTAACAATGCTACATTGACGGCTCACTTTAAACAATTGCTCATGTGTGTATCATGTCCTCGCCAGTGTGCCTGATAATATAAATAATTGTGGTATGCAAGGTCGCTGCGAGATTCGACGCGGGAAAATTCAATGTGAAGATGAAAATTTACGGTTCAAAATGAAAACATTTATTTTACCTTCGAATTAATTTAAGGCAACATTGACACACTAATAAGTTGTTGAAGCTACTGTTGAGAGTATAATTTCATTTATATGTGTGGTTATAATATAAAAATATTGATCAATAGCGTCACTATATATTTAAAAAATAATTTTAAAATCTAGATCTAACTGGAGTTACCGTAGTGGCTCCAGCTTGATTGTAAGCAGTATTTTCCTGCTAATGATTTTGTGTCAATGTCAAGTGTAACTGGGGTATTCAAATGACAATCATTGTATAAATAATAAATACTATTAATTGCATTTGTTTATCAAATTCGTAACGACGACCGCAAGAACTTTAATACAGAGAAGTAATTATGTTGTTTTTGTATTTTATTGTCTTAATTATTTTTTATTTATTTCCAACAGTCTTTTGTCACGTTTGTATCTAAAAGACAGGTATAGCCTAAGATCCGACTGCAGAAATTAACAGGCATCAGGGTTAATTATTAAACTTATTTTTTTATACTTGATAGTAAATAGATTTTTGTAGGATTGCATGGAAATATATCGCACTTAAATAAATTGACATTTGTGTTTGGCATATAAATGTTTTTCAAGTGAATCCAACGATATTTGAAAGAAACTGGTGTAGAAAATAGGAAAAAATAAGGTTGCCAGCTCTCAATTAGCCGCAAGCTGTGGGTTGCCAGTTTACCTGCAAAACCTGGCAACCCATAAAGGGCGGCTAAATGAGAGTTGGTGGATGTGGCATACGTACCACAGTACCCACACCCACAGTACAGGTACGACAGTACCCACGATACAGGAGAAGCTCCTAGCGTAGGGCAGAGTAAAAAACCGGCCAAGTGCGAGTCGGACTCGCGCACGAATGGTTCCGTAACATTATCGCAAAAAAAACGGCAAAATATTCACGTTTGTTGTATGGGAGCCCCACTTAAATATTTATTTTATTCCGTTTTGAGTATTTGTTGTTATAGCGGCAACAGAAATACATCATCTGTGAAAATTTCAACTGTCTAGCTATCACGGTTCATGAGATACAGCCTGGTGACAGACGGACAGACAGAAAATCATCAAAAACAAAATTACTTGCAGATTTTTTCAATATGATCTCAGTATAATATTATCTCTATTTTCTATTTTAATCCTTAATAATATTAATAGGCGAAATTAACTCTGTTTGTTATTTGCGTTTATTTGCCTAAACCGCCAAACATCTTAATAAAGTTTAACATGGCTACTACGTAATTTATGGCGATATATAGGTAACATTCGAGAACGTGTAACGTGAGGAAAATTCTGGGAAATTCGTGAATGAACTACTACTACCTATAAACTACTTATATATTTATACTACTACTAGCTGTTGCCCGCGGCTTCGCTCCCGTGGACCACCCTACAGGAACCTTTCGGGATTCAAAAATAGCCTATATCACTCAGGAATAATGTAGCTTTCTATTGGTGAAATAATTTTTCAAATCGGTCCAGTAGTTTCGGAGCCTATTCGGTACAAAAAAACAAACAAAAAAATCATTCCTCTTTATAATATTAGTATAGATAACGAACATAATTCTGGCGAGAGATCTTAACTGGGATTTTATTACCAGCAAATGTCTTACAAGAATTTTTTTTTACTTTTATTCAATTGCACTAGTATAGGGATGTTTGCTGGGTAGAAAATGATAAGTCTATTTAGCCTGTCAAAAAAAAAAAAGGGGTGTGACCATAAGCTCTTAGAGCGGTATCAATTTGAGATCGAATAAGGAACAGATGTATATGACTTTATACATCTGTCACTCTAAGAGCTTATGGTCACCCCCCTGTTCAGGAGTGTGGGCTTGTGATGTCACTATGACAGTATAAAATTTACTAACGGCGTGACGTCACACGATTTTTCAACGCATTAAATTTTCCTCAATTTATGTTACGTGTCAAAAGAAAAAAATATGTGTTCAATATTTTTTGTTAATCTACCTGACGGACAAAAATATTTTTAGTTAACATACCCATTAGCGAAAAATTGCCATGACAGGGATGGCAACTAATTTCCTAGAGTTTAATTGTCCCCGATTCAAGTAAAAACTCATCAGCGAAGGCTTGAACTTGCATTGGTCAGTTGGGTAGAAACAGGTGTTGTATAACTTCTAGAACTTTCTTCAGCCACTCGAAAGTTGTGCTATCCACGCATTGGAAGTCCACTGCACCGAAGCCCTCTTCCGGCCTCTACAGGGCGATCAATACATATCGGGGAACGAACTCCTGACCTCGAGGTAGGAACTGGGGCGCCGCGCAAGCGCTACCCGCCAACAAAGCCGTCGCCGCGCCGGCCGGTGCATCCTCTTAACTCTCCATTTTAAATATCAAATTTCGCACTTGAAAATTCGATGATTATCATCTTCAACGACCCTTAAAATGCCCATAGAGACTAACGTCCCTCTTTCTAACTTTGTTATGCAGTTTCAGAGAAACAAAAGACAACCTCGTCGGCCATATTCGTTGAACTCTTGACATTCGACATTTAAAGATCAATAATATCGCGGCACTGTTATATTATTCAAAGCTGCAGGCGCGGTTGCTTCTTGCTACTCATTGAAAATAGGTTATGACCTCTGACAGATGGCTGAAGTTTTGTTTCAATTAGTAATTTTTATTGAAGCTTTTCTTTTCCTAGTATCTATTGGTCTTATAAGGTATTCTTGGTCCAATATTCTGAAATGATTTCTTCAATATTATTTTCGATAAGCGGCTTTTTTCTATGACCTTTGCCTACCACATAAATATAAAACCCTAATTTGCTCTATGTTGTTTTAATATTAGCTAAATACAGCTAGGTTGTGTGTGATTCGTCTTAGTATTTTACAAATCTTGTACTACCACCGGCAGTTGTATATTTCATTGATTGGTAGTCCAACAACATTAAAAATATTTCCAAAATGGAACGAGCGTGTACCTACTTAAATATTTGGTTTAGTTTTATCTTCAAGGAGTTATTGCCAAATTGCACCGAGGCATTTTAATGGCGTAATGCGTTTTCTTTTTTTTTTCTATATCTAATGACGCAATATGCGCACTGTGAGATTCGATCCGACCAGATAGTGCCCGATATTAACTCCGTTGACCTTTACAATAACACGAAGTACGTGCTCTGAACAAAGCGAACACTGCGAGCCAACTTCTATAATTAACAATTGACTGTACTAAACGTTTTAAAAATAATATAGACGAAAAAATGCAGCCATCGGAAGGTATGTACATTACTGTTGAAGGTAAAGGACAGTCAATATTGTTGTTCGTCGCTTGGTATAAGTACATTTCGAGGCGCGGGCTGTTGAATGCGGCCCTGCAGCAATGCCAAGGTGACAGCCAAAAGGCGGAGTGAGGTCATAGCCCAATGTCAGGGGCCCTAAGAATTTTGTCTCCGCTGCATTTTATCGCGGTACATTCGGCCTATTAATGAGCAGCTCCATTCAGAAGTCCAACGAGATGTGTTTATACACTTGTGCGGAGAGTAAAAGTGAGTTACAGTTACAGCGTTTTCAGCGTTTTCAGAGTAATTTACTGCTTTTCATCGCTTTCGTAGTAATCTGTTTTCGAGTTTTCAGTGCAGGCTACTAAGTTCAGCAAATAATTTGGATGACTTCATTTTCAGGGTTCGCAAGTTCGTGCTACCGCTGCGTTCAAAAAAGATCTGAAAGGCTAAGCTGCGTGGCTTCCGAGGGTTGACTTCAGCTACCAAACTACTACTTATCTCATAGTAGTATATGGAATCCGTTTCAATGTGCCCTATTAGCAAAACGACCTATGAGCAGAACGTCATATCCTCAAAATGACCTATGTGCAAATCGTCCTACTGTCAAAGTACAGTTATACTGAAAAAATACTATCGATTTTTCGTTATGGCCCATTATGTATTTATTTTAAAAGTAAAATTAAACAAAAAAAGAAGAATCAAAGCATTATTTTATCATGGCGAGTCAAATGTCTGATGATGGTTTTAAAAATAATTCCGGTCTGATGAAGGGTTCGATGGAACAGAAAACTGTAATAACGGCTCAGACACAAGGGTGGAGGCGACGCCGCCTGGAGAAGTTCCCAGCCTAGGTTATGCAGCACGCTGACCTCGTCGCGGCAGTCGGTGCTAGGAATAATGGCTCCCTTCCCGTCGTGGTCTAGTCCATGGTCGGAAGTGACAGCGCGTGGAGTGCTGTCACCCCCTTCTGCGAGGAAGTGATGGTCGCAAAGGAGGTGGCAGAAAGGAAACGAGAGGATACCTTCTCCCTCCCTATCCATACTAGACGCACCGGGCACCGAAAATCACGACGTGAACCGCGCTCACCTTCCGAGAGGAACTTCGACCGCTTACGGCCACAGAGGATTACGGGATCCGCATCAGGGGCCATGTGGGCCAATACCTGGCCGGGACAGTAAGATGAATTGCTCAAGCACTCCAACGCCCAGGTCAATGGTATGAGTCTGATAGACCGCCCGTCCGCTCGCCCCAGGGCGGAGAACATCCAAGAATTATTACACTTGGACAGATTTATAACTTTAACTAGAAATAATCAATTTCGAACCAAACGAAAATAAACAACACATTGATTTTACTTTAAATTTTTATTTTATTTTAAATTTAACAGTCTCAAGAAAATGATACAATTTTTTTTTTGTTTGTTCCTTACGGAACAGGCTAAGGTCTGAGACCATGCTGCCTAGTCATCAGTATTTTTCTTGAATTCATTAGTAACATTAGAATGCGGATGTAACATATTCTAATGTTTTTTGGAGTATTTGGCAGCAAATTGTATCGAGTCAGCCTTCCCAGTAAGCTTTGCGGAGGTAGTCAATACTACAATAAAATTCTCCGCTCCACTATCCCGAGATCGCTTCTGTCACTTATTTCACATATTGTCCAGTTGCGTAGACAGTTGAGACACAAAACTACACCAATTTTATATCACAATATCCACTAGGAATCAATTTGCAAATAATATTAACAGCCGCTGAACTTCACTCGAAAAAATCCCGCCAAAAACCCATTTTTTTTTTTAATCTCATATTTTTATGGTATGACTGTACAATTACCATTCTTTTTCTTTTTGGATGTTTTGCTACTAGGTCTTTCTGGGAATAGGACGATCTGCACATATTATGTCATTTTGCGCATAGGGCGTTTTGATACGGAGTCGTGCCATGTTATAAAATTAATTCAGTTGAGCAATACGAGCTTTTTTTGATCGACTTGCGTTGCCAAAGAACTACGTAATAATTGCCATGAGCATTTAGAAGTTCAAACGTTTACCATGACCGTCATATTTACTGATCTTAGAAGTGATTCAGGGTGTGGCCGGCAGATGGCATGTTATAGAAAAGTGGTGTTTGTATTGCGTTGCGGTTACTGAAATACTGCCGTCATTTTATTTATTAACACGCATTTATTAGCTTGGTATGTATCTAACTATGTATCAATGTAACGGAATCTTTGAACGTGATTTTCACCCCCTTCAAAACGTGGGATTGATTTGAAACTTTGCATTAATTTAGTCAAATTCAAAGTTAAAGCCAATAAGCGGCACTTTTGAACGTCAAACAAAAATTAAAACTTACAAATAATGATAATGAAAGTTGATTCTACCGGGCGCGTTTAAATAGTTTGTTTGTGTGTTTGTTTTTAGTTCAATTTACCGTTAAAGCGTGTTTATTAGTTTTTAGAACTACATTTTTTTATTTAATTAGTAATTAAATTTGTTTATAAAGAGTATGTTAATAATTGCCTCGTTGTGGATTATTTGATTTAATTTCAAATTAAAAAGTATGTTGACATAATTAGGTGAGGAGCTCGTGGCTAAATAATAACAGCCGCACTGGTGGATCATCAAGGTTAAGCAACGCTTGACGAGGTCGGTCCGTGGATGGGTGACCATTTCAACATACCGAGTCTCCTCCGTGCCTCGGAAAGCACGTTAAGCCGTTCCCGGCTGTCATTTGAAGATCTTTGACAGTCTTTACGAGTAGTCAGAAGCTTGAGATCTGACACCAGTCTTGCCAAGGGGTACCTATCGTGTTACCCAGTTACTGTGTTGTGGAGGTCAGATACTGCCTATCGCTCCATGTAAAACACTGGTACTTAGCTGAATCCGGTAGGACTGGAAGCCGACCCCAATATAGTTGGGAAAAGGCTAGGCAGATTGTTGACATAATTAGGTAAATGGTTTGTCTTGTTTCTCAAATGTATTTACTATTAACTCGGATGCAAGACGCATTCATCATACTTTTCTTCATTCACTTTGAGTACCAGTAATATTGTTTGATTTTGAAACAAAATATTTCATATAAACTTATTTGAAAGATAAATAGGAAAGTGTTAAATATAATTTTGAAATAGCACGGAAAGATATCCCAAATTCTTTTGATTTTTTTAAACTAAATTCGAATTTCAAAAACCTATTCTGTCACTGTCTTCCTAGTACACTGACATTTTGGTATTCAGGCTGCTGCAGCTAAAATAGAAATTACTCGTATTAAAAAACAAAACACTGGCGATGGATTTGCCGCTGGCAAGCAGAGAGTAATTAAGGTTAGCAGTGCAGCTCCAAATGGTGCAACCCTATAAATATTATAATCCAAAAATTCTGCGAAATTTTGAAAACCGAATGCAAAAATTGTCTGTTTCGAAATGTCAATGGTTTTCATTCGCCGCCGCTGCCGTGTTAATAAAGGCTTATACCCTGTATTTTATATTTCTATGGCTATACCAGACTTTTCCCGGTATCAATAAAAGTCAAAGGCAATTAATTTATACATGAGGTACTAAAATGTTTATTATAGTGGTTACCTAGTGACAAGAGAATTAAAATTAAAAACCAGAGTTTAGATATAGGATAAATTAAGAAGGTGCTTCTATAATTCTTATCTGATGACAAGATTATAGTTTGCCTCTTCTTTGTTTCAGAAGGCGGTTTTCAGCTCTACTGAAAGGCCATGGAGTCCAAAGGAGCTGAAAACCGCCATCCAAAAATTCTGCGAAAATTTTGAAAACCGAATGCAAAAAAAATCTGTTTATAAATGTCAATGGTTTCCATTCACCGCCGCTGCCGTGTTAATAAAGGCTATACCAGACTTTACCTGATAGCTCTACTGAAAGGCCATGGCCACGGAAATTAACATCAACGATAGTCTTTGAATACAAAAGATTTCGAAAAACTCATTCATTCATTAATAATTATCAGCAGGGCATATACTTAATTAATATAAGTCCTCACTTTTTTTTGTATGTTTTCGTGATACCTGATATTGTTTAATTGACATAGATATAATTTTCCAGGTATTGCTATCTGGCTCTGCAAAATATCATCGGTGCCTATTTTTAATTTTCATCTGCTTTTTCAGCCAGCATTTATGAATATTATAGGAGAAAATTAAGTATTGGTCATGTCCTCCCCCTAACATCACCACATGGATCGATTCTGTGCATCCAGCGCTCCGGCCTTCACCAGGTCATCGGTCCACCTTAAGGGTGGCCTTCTAGCATTCTGCCCTCCACAGAACTCTAACCTGAATACTTCAGCCATAATTCTGGCGTCACTTATTCTAGCCTGATATGGTCCCATCAGAAAATATTTTTATTTTATTTAATACTACCTTTTTTCCCACACCGCAGGACCATTTTTCAGGATGAAAAGTAGCCTATGTTACTTCGGAATAATGTAGCTTTCTTTCCATATGTGAAACAATTTTAAAATCGGTTGAGAACTTTTTGAGTTTATCCATTACAAACAAATTTAAAAAAAATATTCCCTCTTTATAATATTATTACTAGCTGTTCCCCGCGGCTTGGCTCCCGTGGACCACCCCATAGGACCCGTTTTCGGGATTAAAAAATTGCCTATGTCACTCAGGAATAATGGAGCTTTCTATTGGTGAAAGAATTTTTTTAATCGGTCCAGTAGTTTCGGCGCTTATTCGATACAAACAAACAAAGAATTTTATAATATTAGTACAGATATTAGTGTAGAAACTTGAGAGGTGTCAAGGGACACCCGGATGGAACGAAGTTCCTTTAGTATATATATATACATATGTATGTATACACATATATATATATGTATATACATATGTATATATACATACATTAATTATACATATTATGTATATATACTCTCTCGACTTCGTAAACACAACAGCGTATAGGTTAGAACACGCACGAAACACGCGCACGCCGCACGGCTTACAGCTATAGCAAAAACTGTCGTTACAACTTTTCGTCTTAATTTTCGTCTAGCCCCCTTTCGCAACGCGCGATAAGGAACTTCGTTCCAATAATATTTTAATATCATTTCCCGAGAGAATTGGAATGAATGGGAGGAGAGCTTTGCCCATGATGGGATAAATCATGTTAATAATAAAATAAAACATTTCTCTACATGTGTTTGAAAGCATGCCAACAAAACGACTATAAAAAGCTCCTCTTGATAATGTTAAATTACGTGAAAAAAAGTTTCCTGTAAAATGATGAAAGGAAGAAAACACCATCGTTATTAGGTCATATCCCTCGACGGCTGAATGGACATTATGTAAAAATAACGTTTTATTTTCACTCTATTAAGAACCTATTTTTGTATCTTTATAAAAATATTATATCGTGACTAAAACCTATTAAAAAGAACGGAATAATCAAGAAATAAAAAATGAAAAACCCCTTTATGTTGTTTTCAGACCGTGTGCGTTTAGGTACAGCATTATGTTCTTTCTTTGAAATATAAAAATATGTTTAAGTTCACCCCTTTTGACACTGCAAGAAATTAATAGAAAAAGTTCTAAGAAATGACTTCAAATAACTGTATTACTGTATTGTGTATTAGAACCACTGAAATCAGAAATATAACGCCATAAATACGCTATACATCCCCATTTACATAACCGTTCAAAATACATGAAGCGTAACCATGGAAACCGTACGAAGTCCCAGGTTAGCCGGTGAATGAGTATCCACCGGTAAGATGACCTCTTCAAATTTCGAAGGTCGTTACACGTGCCTGCATTGATTTTCGTAGATTCGTTGGAGTGTACACACTGGTGTATGGCTGTAGTTGTGTGCTGTGGCAGTGACAGTGGTTCGGCCCCCTTTTGACCTATTTTCAAGTCCCTTGTAGCTGCGCGCAGTGGGATGGTTACGCAAGTATGCTCGGTAAAGTGCTGCTGCGTAAGCTGAGAACTCCGTAGAGTGAATAAATTGTTTAAAGGTTTTTTTCGATTAATACCATCATCTTCCTGCCCATGTTACTTGGATCAGCACAACACGTTTTCTTATTCCATAAAAGATATTCGGCTACCAAAAACAAAGTTACAACATACAGAGGCCTTAGTGCGAGTTTTTACTCACGCTCAATCGTGTTAACGTAAACGTCAATTTGTATTGAAATTGGATAAGCGCCGTCTGGTGACGGTAAGGAGAAACCTCTTTTTAACCGACTTCGCAAAAAGGAGGAGGTTATCAATTCGATTGTATTTTTTTTTATGTGTGTTACCTCAGAAGTTTTTATTGGGTGAACCGCTTTTGATGATTCTTTTTTTATTCGAAAGCTGGTGTTTGTCATGTGGTCCCATTCAATTTTTGATGAAGAACTTCGGAGATATACATCAGAACTCTTCAATAAGTGACGGCAAAACACACGGGATAGCCACAATCGCATGTCTGTTTATTGTTTACACCATTTTATAACATAACATCACACTGGTACGCTTTAAAGGGGTACGCAGGTGTGAACAGTTCACCCTGGTATACTCTCATTCCACCGGTTTTGTTTATTTAAGTTTCATGTTATTGGGTTAATCTATTCTGGCTTGACTTTGGGCGTTATAGGTACCTAGCCTATAGAACTGGTCCATTAAGTACCACAACTAAAAATTTAAAAATAAAAAACTTTTTTACAAAAATTACAACCGACTTCCAAACAAAAACACTACAAAGTGAAAAATAACTTCAATTTCGGCAGTCGGTGTCAAAAAACGAAGTAATGAAAACAGGAACACCGACTGCCGAAATTGAAGTTATTTTTCACTTTGTAGTGTTTTTGTTTGGAAGTCGGTTGTAATTTTGTATACATTTTGACATAAAGGATTGTTTACGTTATCACGAATGAGTACGTTAAAAAACTCGCACTAAGGCCTCTGATCATCGTAGTATCTCACCAATGATAAGTGATGATGTGGTCGGCGTTGAAGCACGCTTGTCTAGAAGCAACCTATTTACTCCTCATTGTGTCTGACCCGTTTTGAATAGTCTCTTAGCCCGTTTGGGATTAAGCACCCGTTTCATGCACAACTCGTATTTTCATGTAAGTAAGTGCCCCACAAAGCAATATCTTGGTGAAACTTAATAAACGTTAGTGCACGGTATTTAAATATTCAAACTTATGCATGCTTTGGATTTTCCACAGCGGGTTTTTAGAAACTCAGTATTGTTTGGCCTGCGTTAATTTTGCATGCACAAAGACTTTGACCGATAAACATATTTACATAATATCTAGGAATAATTATACTTTCAATAATAAGTTCAATGAGTGTTAAAAGCATAAACAATGAGAAAACGTTTACGAAGATTTTAATGAACATAAATAAATGTTTTTATTGCCGTGAAAGTCACTTACTTGCGAGGGATGTAAGGAGACTTTTTTACTACTAGAACCGAAGAATTTATACTTTGAAATAATAAGTGAAGTACATCAACTCCATACTTACTGCAGTCGCATGTCATGCGTCCGGCGGCGGCGTTTGGTTCGCGGTATCATCGCGAGTTGGCTTGTTAGATCCCTTGGAGACGAAAAGTCAGTTGCAAGTACATTATTTAATAATGCTAGTATCCTGTACTATAAATTTTAAGAAGCTATGCTTTATTTTTCTGCATATTTTTTAAGTTTGACGTATTTGTCCTAAGAACAGCAGTTAAGCTATATGTTTTTCAGTAGCATTTATAAACAGAACCACACAAAGATGAAATAACAACTTATGAGGAAATTCTATAAATAGCGCAAAATAACGTAATACGACCCGTCTTGTCTAAACAAAGCGGGAATTTGGTGGCATTAGATTGGGCCACGTCTAGGGCGGTGAGGCGGCGGCGCGTTGCCATGGCAACACTGCAAGCCCGACGACGCTCCGACCCAGTTCCACCCAAATGTTAATGACCTCCAAAACCCAGGTCGAAGTTCACGCGTTACACGGGTAGCGGATCTATGGGGGTACATGAGTACCCCGTGGACGCTTTACGGGTCACACCATGTATTGATCCGAAGATTTTAAGATTGAATATAGGTTAGAGATGGGATTTAATGGAAAATTTTCTTCAGCCTTGATCATGATATTTTTAGAATTAAAAGTAATTTATTTAAATGCATTTTTTTTGGTTTTGTTTTGTCTTCATGCTTGTTTATTGGACAAGCTGGTTCATATATTAGTCCTTGCTACTTGATAAGTAAATACATCGGGGATTATTGTTTTAAAATGTTGTTGGGATCGTTAGCATGTTCACGTGAGCAAACAAACTGCCCTTTGTATGTCAAAACGTGGAGTGGACTTAGGTTGTCGAGACGGCGGCGCCTCTTCAAGCGAGTGTGTTCTTAGGTTACTATTGTTACATCTTCAGGTCAGGTCGACAGCCTAGCGAAGGGCTAATAACCTGGACGGTGAATAGTTTCATTGTACTTATAAATTAATTCATACTGGTCTACAATTTTAATGAAGTTTGGTATTTGGCTTTGATAACGTTGTTTACTTTGTCCGAAAATCTATTCAGGACTTTGTATTGTAGACATAGTTAATCTGATGTAGATATTAAACAAATAATATTTTGTAGGAGACAAATGTTTTACGGTTTTTCTGTCCTATCGTGTATGTTATGTTTTGTTAATGATACTGATTGATCTTAAAACATGAATTAAGAAAAAATTAATGAACTGTGTGAAGGTGATGTGAACAAATGGGAATCAGTGATAGCCTGACGGTTGACGGTACAGTATGGAAGAACAAAACGTGTTGCGCCGACCCCAAGTAACACAGTTAAAGACGAAGGCTGTATTAAACCAAATGTTGAATACAGGCCTGCGGATCACTAGCCAATAGGCAAACACTGGGGCCCATGAGCAAAGCTGCGACTCTTGGATCCTACAAGGTTATACCCGCGAAACCGCAATACGCGGCAGCGGTAGCTAGGGGTCTGTTTTTTGGGATACCGGTTCCCGTATTGGTGGAAAGTGACACAAGAATACACGACTGTACATGCGTACAAGGGCAGGAAGATGATGATTGATTTTCAAACATATCTACATAGTAATATCCATCTAATTACCCCTTGCTAATAAAGTTTAGTCTAAATTAAAACTTAACACGTACAGAATACATGTGTCGCACACATGTTAGTAAATTCCTAGCTGCGTTGCTTATAGATGAAACAGAAAGGAAATTGCAAATAATTTTAGCTCATTACAACGACTGCGCCTATACTGAGTTGTGTGCGTGTATGTGTCTGTATGTGGACGCGATCTACGCAATTACACGTAAAGAATAGTGACAACGCACACCAACGCTAGTGTAATCGAAGGACTGAGCCACGTCGCATGCATTTGCAGAGCTAACTAGGGCTGTTAACAACTGCATCTATTAATAAACAGCTTGAACTGACATTGAAAAAGAAAACAATAAAAGTTTGCATGAATTAGCGTGTAGAGTGTGCCCTGTTTTGTTTAAACGGCTTATTACCAACTTTATTATTATAAACAAGTAGATTACTTAGGATGGCTACACATCTGACGTTGCTCCAGCGTAGGCATAACGTATATGCTGCGAAGGCGCTGAGAAACCGCAGCACGAACGCATCACGACGTAGTTTTATTACAATTATTTTTATTGAGCGTCAAATTCTACGCAGCAACGCCTACGCCGTCCGCGTGGTCCTTGCTACGCTGCGTAGGCGTTGCTACGCTGCGTAGGCGTTGCTGCGCCGCATGAAATGACACTCTTAGGTAAACCAAAGTTTCTCATCCCCATCGATCACTCATCCCATACAAAGAAACCGTGCCGACGTATTGTACTGATTATACTGTTTATTTGTTGTACATCGATCGCGTTCGGTTCCGTTCCACGGATATAGATGGAGATCTATCTATCGCCATGAAACTAAACCGAACGCGATCAATTTACAAAAAAATATCGGTATTAAACGAAAAACGCTAGTTACGTCGGCACGGTTTTGTATGGTATGAGGCATCTGTATGCTAGTATTATATTATCTGTGCGTTGGTGTACCATAGATAAGAAACTTAAAACCGAATTCTAAGAAAAGCTGAATGTCTATATTTCAACCCTGCAACGCGCCGGAGTCGTACAGTCGTAACTCATACACGCACAGATTGTTGGTACTTGCTGGTACTCGCCGGTACTCCATCTATTTCATGATGCAATGCACTCTTGCGCACAGTTTTACGACGACCAGCGTTATTTACTACTTATAAAGTTTAATTGATTTTAGTCTTAGGTATCCTAAGTTTTGTTTGCTTGAGTTGTTTATGACAGTTTGTAATATGCTTTTTACTTCAAGTATAATAATTTATTGCAGAATTTATAGTGAATTACGTGGATTTTGGAAGTAGTGGTGGCCCAGTGGTATCGGCCGCGACTTATAAGTTGTGCGTCGTGGGTTCGAACCCAGGCAGGCGCTTTACTTTGTGTAAATTATTTCATCACCAATGCTCTCAAAACGGTGAAGAAAAACATCGTGAGGAAACCGGCATGTCTTAGAACCAAAAATTCGAAGACATGTGACATCCACTAACCCGCACAGCGCCCGCGTTGTGGATTACGGCCCATTCCCTCCCACAGAGAGGAGGCATGTGTCCCAGCCCCACTACTCAATCAATTAATAGGCTGATGATGTGACGTGGATTTTCTAATCATTTACGACACTCACTTCTGTAATCGTCATTTGCCTCATATTTTCTTGTAGTCCAATCAAAAAGTTAGACCAAAAAGCAAACTTTTGTAAGATTACAATATTTTCATAGACATATTCAGAAGCTTTTTGCCTAAGGAATAGTTAATGCAATTATCTTATATGCTTCACTTTTTGATAGCGGTAAAACTGAAAGTGCGTTCGCCTAACTAAAGGTTTAAAACTCCAACCCACAGGAAAGATATATAATCCTTATTTTGAATAGGTACCATTTTCTTAGCTACCTTGCAAACAGTGAAATAGAACACAAATTTTCTGTCCCATTGGTCCGCTACACTTCAATACGCAACTGTTAGCGCGTGCGGAGTGCGTTCTCTTTGCATGCCGCATTACGGCCCGTCTGAGGGGTGCCTAATGGAACGTACTCACGTGCTCGTTAACGAACCGATAGGTCATCGTGTTTGCTTGGTAAGGTGGCTTACATTATTTACTTTATTTATGGTATTCGGTAAAAGTTAATATAATAGGCCATAGGGAAAAAGCTAAGGTTTCTGGTTTGGGAATAGGAAGTTAAGAATGTGTCAAACCTGAATTTAATGCCAAAGTTTGCTAGGTTGTCAAAACAACCTAGCAAACTTTGGCATTAAACTCTGCTTTAGTTTGCTAAAGCAGAGTTTCTCTAATACTCAACTTCAAATTCTTAATTCAGAAACTGGAGAAAAGCACTTAAGCTTGTTTTTTGTCAAGTGTAAAACCTTACTTTATTGCCAAAGTTTGTTAGATTTTTAAGCTAAAGAAGAGTTTAAAGAAATACTCAACTTCAAATACTTAACTCAGAAACAGGAGGACAGTAAATATGTTTTTTGTTAGTAGTTCAAACCAATATTTCTCTAATATGTATAGAAATGAGTAATGTAGAGAAATATTACACCAATATGTGGACACTTCCTAGTCACGCGGTTAACGTAAAACAAAACTGTTCAGAAAGATACGTAACAAGGCATTGAGTAATACTCATAATCTATACTAATATTATCGAGCTGAAGAGTTTGTTTGTTTGAACGCGCTAATCTCAGGAACTACTAGTTGGAATTGAAAAATTAATTTTGTGTTGGATAGTCCATTTATCGAGGAAGGTTATAGGCTATATAACATCACGCTACAACCAATATGAGCCGAGCACAAATGAAAAATGTTGCAAAAACGGGCAAAAATATTCCTTTTTGAGAGCTTCTGTTGCGTGCGCTGCGTAAACGGTTTAAGTTACGCAAATATAATGTGTGATGGAATTGTTCTTCTTTAAAAGTTCTTAAAAAAAAAACCGCGACAGCATATGTCTATGTTTTAAGATTGACTCACAATAGCAGCTTTTATGTTCTTCCCATCACAAATAAAAAAAAAAAAAAAAAAAAAAAAAAAAAAAAAATTTTAATTAGATCGCCGCCGCCGGTAGAAACAAAAGTTTACAGGTTACATTCGTATAGTAGTAAGGGTAGGTAGGGTAGGGTAGGTGTAGGGTAGGTGTAGGGTAGGTGTAGAGTAGGGTAGGTAGGATATGGTAGGTACGTAGGCAGTTGACGGGAGCGAAGCCGCGTGGGACAGTTAGTCTATACTAATATTATCAAGCTGAAGAGTTTGTTTGTTTGTTTGCTTGAACGCGCTAATCTCAGGAACTACTGTTTGGAATTGAAAAATTATTTTTGTGTTGGATAGTCCATTTATCGAGGAAGGTTTTATAACATCACGCTACAACCAATAGGAGCTGAGCATAAATGGAAAATGTTGCAAAAACGGGCAAAAATATTCCTTTTTGAGAGCTTTTGTTGCGTGCGCTGATTTAACGGTTTAAGTTACGCAAATATAATGTATGATGGAATTGTTCTTCCTTAAATGTTCAAAAATAAAGTCCGCGGCAGCATATGTCTATCTTTTTAGATTGACTCACAATAACAGCTTTTATGTTCTCAATATTAATTAGATCGCCGCCGCCGGTAGAAACTAAAGTTTACAGGTTACATTCGTATAGTAGTATAAGGGTAGGTAGGGTAGGGTAGGTAGGGTAGGGTAGGGTAGGTAGCCTAGGGTAGATAGGTTAGGTAAGGTAGGGTAGGGTAGGTAGAGTAGAGTAGTTAGGGTAGATAGGGTGGGTGGGTAGGGTAGTTGTGGGAAATAAAAAAGATAGGGTAGGTAGGTAGCCAGTAGACGGGAGCGAATCCGCGGGGGTCAGCGAGTATATAATAATATAATAGCAGCCTGATACTGACCCACTGCAGGCCAAATGCCTCTCCTCATACAGAGAAGGCACGAGCAAAAATCACCACGCTTACTCAAGGCGTGTTGGCGATTTCACACTTAAATCATCCTAGGCATAGACTACAACTATAAGCCAAGAAACGAAACAGCACACAGAGCAAAACAGCTTCAAATACAAATATTTCATCATTTTCCTGCCCTTATCCCATGTTACTAGACATCGGCGAAACACGTTTTCTTCTTCCATACCGTCCTGTCCCCCGTCGCGCCATCACTGAATCCCTTTTCTTTCGAATTAATCCTCACACAGTACATCCATCTTATAAAATATAAAAACAAATATGTATGAACTGGCCAAGTGCGAGTCGAACTCGCGCACGAAGGGATCCGTACCATTATCGAAAAAAACGGCAAAAAAATCACGTTTGTTATATGGAGCCCCCCTTAAATATTAATTTTATTCTGTTTTTAGTATTTTACATCATCTGTGAAAATTTCAACAGTCTAGCTATCACGGTTCATGAGATACAGCCTGGTGGCAGACGGACAGACGGATCGTGAAGTCTTAGTAGTAGGGTCCCGTTTTTACCCTTTGGGTACGGAACCCTAAAAAACAAATATGTATAAAAACAAAAAACCCGACTGCAAAAAAATAATTAACTGATAAGAGAAAAACAAGAATTAGGTATAATTTATACAATAAATATAATTTTTCATGCAATGGTTTTAATGTGTTATGTATTAACTAATGTATATGAATTCTTATGTATATTCTATGTAATTTGTAAAAGCTTCCTTAAACGAATGAAAATTTAATTTGAATTTTAATCTAATTACAATAAGTTGACTAACATAGTTTTAAGACCTTTGTTACTAACAACTATGGACATGTAATTAGTCTGAAATAAATGGATTTTAATTTAATTTAATTAATTATGAGGTGCTGTCAGAACGCGGACAAAAGAAGTTTTGGTAGGGTTTTCTATAATTTTTGTTTGTCCCCACCTGCATGATATTTATAAATTATATAGTGTATGTCACGCCCACAATGGAGACGAATACAACGCCACCTTATAATCCGTCAAGCCGTTTGGGCAGTAGAACGTTTTATATAAATGGGCATACATACCTACATACGCTCGAAAAACATTTGCGGGATGGTATCCCGCAGTCGGTTAAAAACAGACGATAAACGCCTCTGACCTAAAAAGCAGTAAATCAAAAGAGTTTTCTTTCAGCAGGTATAAAGGGGTGTTTGAACGCGGCGTAGAACGCCAGCGTGAAAAGCTTGTATGTGTCCTTTAACAAGCCATTACTTGGCTGGTGTAGGGCGCTAGGCGAGGGCGGCGCCTATTCCTAGCGCGAAACTAGGCCGGCCGCCGACCGCTGGTGTATGGTCTAGGGGTGAAGTTGATAGCGGGCATTGAAGCAAGGTTGATGTGTGGTAGATGCATGGTTGGTAGGTATTTTTTTTCTATACCATCGTCATATTTTGTTACAGACGATATAAGATCCATTTTTTGTTATAGAAGTGTAACGAAAAATGGCGATGGTTTAGACCTATTCTTGTATTTTCTGCGGAAAAAAAATGCCTAGTAATTAATAACTAAAATTTTAATCTACACACACGTGAAAGGAAATTATGGTATCTAAATACTGTTAGGTTTAGGTTGCTAAACTTTGTTGTTGGTTAGGTTTGGTTGGTAGGTTGGGTGGTTAGGTTGCTAAATTGCAACCTAACCTGTCCTAAATTCCATTGGATATTTTAAACATGCCTAAAAAGGACAATTCCGAACCTAGTAAGTTCTGTATAATTGCTAATTTAATGTGTTTTTACAATTTGATGGGACTTTCCTACTGTAAATAATGATTAAATTGATTACTCAAAGCACCAAACCTAACAACCAAGATTATTCAAACACCTAAATAGGTGTTAAAATAATCTAAAGACATTACAGACTTTAATATCTGAAATCAATTAAATGATGTGGCTATATTTTCAATCTTGATACAAATAAGTTTAAACGATGATGACTAAGAATATGATCATTATTCGATAATCTGTGTTTATTTAGGTTACGTTGAAAATAATAAAACATATATACTTCACTGCTGATATAACTTTACATATTTTAATAACAGTGAGTTTACCGACAATTTGGTGAAAAAACAAATTTATCTTGATCGGCACACTTTCATATATGAATCATGTTTTAAAATCCGTGAACGCTAAGTTCAATGTTGATAGACGAAACAAAAAATGTAGACCGGTATACCAAAGAAAGTTATACAGCACCGTGACAATGTGTATCTGTGGACTTAACCTCAATAAGGCGCTACCATTTTTTTGTTACAACTTTTACGAATCATCTATGACACATACATAACTTTTCGAACGTCACAATGGCCTTACACAAGTACCTTCAACTTGAACTACGCGCGCCGCCTGTGACTTGGGCCACACGGCGTTTTAAACTCGGACGCTTGCAGTGCCAACACAAAAATTACTTCTCAGAACAGAGGTTCAAGAATCAAGATCTATGTCGTTTGGGTACACTTAAATATCAGATCCTCTTTCTAACGTATTTGTGTCAGCGAAAATAAAAAGAAACATCGAAACGAAATGTTTGTTTGTATGGTTTTAAGGTTACTTGGAGCCATCGGGCCGATTGTATCTTTTTAATTTGTGCCATTTTTATTGTTTGACCATGTGGCTCGTGTATCAGTATTTCCGTGGAGGGAAAAGTTACAGTTATATAGATAAGCATTAGAATTCTCCTTAAAAATACACTGTTCTAATATTTGTTATTCTAAAATTATGAAACTTGAGATTCAAACTTCAGTTTTCGGGATATCTAGAACTAAGGACAGTTAAGTTCTCTAATTCAGATCAGAGCTTAGCGAACTTCTGGGATACTCACAAATATCTTAGCTTTTTTTTAGAGTTTCCTTTAATTAAGATTTCAAAAAACATATTACTCTGGGCTGTTAAGGAAATGTATAACGTTGTAAGAAAAGCTATGTATGAATACTTCAATAAACTAAAATGTAAAGGCAAAGAAATTCTGGAACAAGAACTAGTCCTAGCAAAAATAGATATAAAAAATTAGGTAAGTAAACAGGTAGTCATGTTTTCTTAAAAAAAACTTATTTCTGTTTGTTTCTCCGTAAGCTGAAATTATTTTTGTACTAGTTCTCAAATTACAGTCATTTGTTATATACATTCATATGAAGATCTATCCATAACACGTGATTAAATATTGATACATCTGTTAAATGACGTATTTGTATATAAATATAAAGTCTAAACTGGCACTTTGACACCTTGTTTTTGGAGTTCAAAAGAGGACAAAGATAAAGCAGAGTGCAGTAACTTTCCACTATAAAGTTGGCCAAACTCATGATAAGGCTCAACAGTGAACATTCTCTATTTCTGAATTAAGAATTTGAAGTATAATATTTGTAAAACTTGCGACCTACGGATGCCCCTTAAATTACAAGCCCGTGATCAGGCCTGTCGTACTGTATGGATCAGAATGTGGTCTGGGAAAAAGATGGATGAAAAGGGATCGCATGTAACAGAGATCAGAATGTTGAGCTGGATGTGCGAAGTGACGAGAGTGGATAAAGTGAGAAATGAGTATATTAGGGGAAGTTTAAAAGTGGCGCCAGTGACAGCAAAGTTAAAAGGAAACTGTTTGTACTGGTATGTACATGTGATGAGGAGGGATGAAACGCATGTTACAAAAAGAATTATGAATATCAATGAGGATGGATGGAGAGGGAAGAGAAGGCCAAAAAAAAGATGTGTGGACTGTTTGAGGAGTGACATGAATTAAAAGGGAGTTACTGATAGCGTGACTGGAGACAGAACGTCGGACGGTATGAAAGAAGTTAACGTGTTGCCCACCCCAAGTATCATGGGATAAGGGCAGGCAGAAGAAGAATTTGTAAAACTCTACTTTAGCCTAAAAACTGTCAATATTTGGCATTTAAGAAGGGTGTGACATGTTCTTAGTTAGCTCGAAACTCTAAATTCAGACACCGGCCTTTATTTTACGCTACTTAACTTTTATGGCGAGTTATCCAAAGCAATCTCAAACGCCTGTTATGTACAACAACTGTAATTGTTTCTTTGTTGTCACTTTTAAAGTTACAAATCCTCTACAAATAAACTTCGATTCGATCAACTGAAAGTTCAGCTACTGAGTACTGAAGTAATGGTACCACTATGCAACAAGTATTGTAATATTTTTATTACAAGGTCAAGTATCCTGACCCAATGTTTACTATCGACCTAGTCTTTATTCGACCTTGATTGCATTCGCGATTCTCATTCTACTTGTTGGAATTAAACTGTAATACTACAGAATAAAGTCAGCACAGTAATATTAAATGACAGCACTTTTTATTATTTAATTTTTGCTAACGTCAATTAAACATTCAAATTACTCAGCAAGTGCAATATGCATTAAGGTCTGTGACCTGACCTCATCCGTGTATTGTGGCCTTACAGCGTAATGAAAACTGCGTAAATGTAAACGCAAACGGAGCCCGCCAATTATATCCTTGCGAGTTAATTTCAAACGACCAATGGTGATGCTTCTATGATGTAACGCACCAATGGGAATGATTCGTAAAATTAACAAACGTTTTTATTGCAATTGGCGGTGCAGTTCAGTCTCAAAGTATCTAGAATTGAAAATTAGTTCTGGGTTTCATTTCAAATCGGTTTCTAAATGTGCTGCTATCATTTGATCACAGAAATGTCGATTAAATTGTTAAGAAATCAAAGCATAACCTTTAAATTATGTAAGATAAATCATATTATCGAGATAAGCATCTTTGCTGAAGTTTTAGATAAAATCAGTCCGTTTGAAAGGAAGCAGGCTGGCCTACAATAAGCTGTTCAAATGATTTACAGCCTTATTCATAAAAACTCGGTAAAATATTATTAGGTATTATGATATTAAATTTAAAAAAAACACGGGCTAATTCTAAATTCAAATTTACCATAGATTTGAATTAGGATCTGCAAATTAGCCGTATCTATATAAATACGGTCAGAGTTTTATTGAAATATGGCCCTTAGTAACTTAATGTCACGTTACACACTTCAGAACGTTTTACTTCAAGTTGAGATTAACACTGATATCAGTTCCCTTCAGTAAGCAACATCTTTAGGTAAAAGCTCTCTACATGTGCAATGAAATGAAATGCATTACTATTTTTTTGTAAATCTCTACACTCTGCAAGCAATCTCTTTGCAGAGATAGCCGATTAGTATATTATAATTATAGGCATGATCTTAAAGCTCAGATAGCAGATATTTTAAAAGTTTCATAAGCGTCTAAGTTTAATAAGAAATACTACATATATTATGACAGAAACTGATATATGAGCAAAAATATGTGCAGCTTAACGTTTTTTATGAATCTTAAAACAAAATGTCTCGTGTGGTCTAATAAACGTAACTGCCAACAACGATAAAGAAATTGTTTCTACGATTTAGAATACATTTGAAGAATCATTCATTAAGCTAGATTTGGGTTTTTCAACTCATCATAATTACACATAGGCGTGGTTGAATCGAGTACCATTCGAATCGAACACGAGTGTGTATCGACTAGCGCACTCACCAGCCAGTACTGCGCTATTGTGAAATATCCGCATTCGTTAATGTTCTCCACAGATGATCTATGGAGCGCGAACAAGATACGCAACTGAACCACATTTCGCTTGCACTTTCGAAAGTAAGTCTTTGTTTTCACTTAGTAGCGGTAATTTATAGTAATGAGGAGAGATCATTGTACGCACTTTTGTAAATCGCTTGAGTGAAGTCTCGCCGTATTTGGCGGCCCGCCAAATGTCGCACATTACTTTTTGATTTATCGCTTTATGGTGAAGTTTTGATTTTAATTACTCGACGTTTAATATAATGCTTGAGAAGTGACAAAAAATGTGGTTGATTTTACGTCAAGAGTCTGCAGTTTTTTACTCAGAATGCAATTGTTTTTTTTATTGTTTAAAAGAGCTCGTTGACTTTTTGTTTTTATGAACTTGTAAGACACTAATATAGACTTCACAGCTGTGTGTAAATCGCAAGTGTTTTATAAGAACTCTTACTTTGTTTATAATTAAGTTTTAAAGGCCTACATAACGTAAACTTCCTACAAATAGCTTGTTATAAGAATGTATAACTTGTAACGTTACGATGCAGGTGTAAAAACCTTGGCAGTTGCTGTAAACGCACTTTCACTAAAATACGTTCGACTGCGGGAACTAATGGACATACAAAATATAGGGCAGAACACATTGACTCAGTCGCACACAAACGAACGGAGATAGTACCCAACCGCTCTGTATTCTTCAGCCACACAATAACAAAACAAGTAGCCATGAACACCGACAAGAATATTAGTCATGAAAACGTATTTTTCATAAATATAAGTAATCAGTTTAACGGTGTTATTACCGCATGTAAAAGTAGCGAGTGTACGTGAATTTTGTGTCAAATCTTATCGTAAAAATCCTTCGTTTTTTTGGACTGGAAGATATAGTTGTTGTAAATAGAGTCATGGCCGGTTGTCGATCTCCTAGTTTGATGGTCACTCGTTTATCATTGCTTTATACGCGTTGCCTTGAGATGATAAAACAGTAGTCTAAATATATCTAACATAATACCACTACATTTGAATATATCTGCATTAGGATTTTGTAACGTTCTTTGATTCAATATCGACTGACCTGACACATTCATTATTTCCAATAGATTTTCAAGGTCTAGCCAATGCAATTACTAAGAAATACAGCTTAATCGAAATGTAAAAGTCAGGAATTTTCTCTGTTAATTTCACGATCAGTAGGAAAATTGGCAAACATATGGAGTGTTTACACTGGCCATGGTCTCGGGCTCGAACTTGTCCGATTTTTATTGCGAGTTTAAAGAAGCGAGCGAACTTGCCCCAGTGACCACGGCTAGCGGTTGATATAAATATAATACATAGGCCCACGTCCAATAATAGAATTGGTCGGTGGCACATTGCCGCCGCTCTACGATCCAGAGCCCAAATTCCTAACTATAGTTACCAACACCTCCGTTGCTAGTCGATATGCAGCTACGATGCACTTTGACATTTCAAAAATGAAATGCTATTTTCAAGTGATTCGTTATCTGTGGAGTATCGATTACTGTCAAAAACATTATCAATTATTTATTTAATATTTGAAATGTGCAATCGATGTCTTTATGAGCTTTCTCAAAAGATGTCAGTCAGATAAATAGAGGCTGTTGTACAAAAGCTTTCCTGTTAACCTATTTATGTCTGTACCTGCACATTATGCATCAGTTCTATCCAAGGAGTATGCATTTGACATTTTCTTGTTGAAAAGTGCACGGATCATAGAAGTAGTTGCGTGGTGTGCGGGTGGTGGGTAGAGGGGGGGGCACTCGCCGGTTCGCGCGGTGTAACCTACATACCGGTCAACACTCCGGCTCAGTCAACACTCGCTACAGGGACATTTGGAGCGTTTGATGAGCCAGTGCACTTGTACAAGTAACTTATGTAAGTGACAGTAGGATATTAAAAAAACTTTAGTGGAAATATTACGATCAATTGACCAAAGCTCTCAGCTTCATCGTCCTAATGATGGCGTCGATGTTCAAGTTGATGAAGAAACTATAAACTGAATTCTCAAAAAAAACATCATGCTATTACGTGCAAGCTATTATTTTCAAGCAAATGGCCTATATTTAGTTAAAGGTGTTTGAAAATGTCCGTTTTGTGTCATATTTTTAAATACATACCAACTTGTTCATCAGCACGATCTCATAAAATAAATGGGACTCACCTGAAACAAAAAAAAATACTGGTAAATTAAATGCTCAACACAAATATCTCTTTCCGCGTAAACTTAATAACCATGCCAATGACCGTAGAATTTGTTTTAGCTTGACATCTGTTTACACATAATTCTTTGACATAAATACTCTGTGCAAGTGTGTAACCTACTAAATTAGTATTAATTGGAGTGTTTCAGTATGTGACTAACACGTTAATCTAACACAGTAAATGTTTCATTTTTTAAATAAATTGTAAAATCATTTTAAGCTAGTTACTGGGGCAAGTAGCAGTGCGGTCTAAACAGACTAATGCCAGCATTAGATGCGACTAGACAAGGCCATAGCTATCAGTGAAATGTCGAGAAGGAAAGAGATGGATACATAAAGTATTTATTGCACACATAACAACACTACAAGTGCAGTACACGCACACACGGACAACTTTTCTATTTCTATTACATGTTCTAGGGTTGACTACTAGTGTTAATAAAAACGGTTAAACTAACTACGTCAATTTAAATTGTTGGTATTAACTGAACTCAAAATCTTGAAGATAGCAAATACTTGTGGCAAACTGTGTCACGGGCGCAGCACACTCCTCGAGATTATAGTCTTAAAATTTGGTATAAACATACAGCTAATTAAAGAAACGGAAACTTTTGCATTGCTTTTGAAGTTAGTTGCTTCAAGCTATTCAAAATGACATTAGAATCACAAGATTATGATGTTGATGTCACATTGAATATTTAGTGCACTTATAATAGATTACCTGCTTATTTGTGGGGTTTCCTAGTATTCTTAAGGCAATGATCTATTCTAAAGACTATACAGTGCACTTTCTTTAAGTAGCTAGGTGCTGAGGTGATCACTGGGGTGCGGTAAAAATCCCACTCTACCTGGCAATTTTTCCCAAAAGCCCAGGCGCCTTTTAAAGATTTCCCACCGATAAAAAAAATGTAGATACCTAACTTTTTTTTCCGTAAAACAATATCTTCAACAAACAACTCATAAGAAAGTCAGAGGGGTCATCAAAATACTGCTAAAAATACTGATTAAAGCAGAAAAAAGGTGTTTCACCATCTAGGTCAGTTAAGGAGGTTACCGACTATCTTCAGGAATTGGGTGAGCGGGTGTATAATGCGCACTTGATATACAAAATACCTATCTTGATAACGATAAGCGTTCCGAACTTGCCAGTTGCGACAGACTGTCCTAGAACCTGGTTTGAACTCGAGTAGCCTCAATAACCGAGCCCAATTTTTAAAAATAATACTTCATAGTATCAACATATTGTGCGCATGATTGTCAGTACGTAGGTACGTACGTAGATTCATCGCGGATGCGGCAGCGCCATGGGTAGTGGGCTCTGTGCCGGACTGGGTCAATTTGATGTTGGTTGCTTAATCGTAGTCAGGTGATTGTCGTGGTTTAGCAGGTGCTAGCACACCTTGTGGTAACAAGTTCTGATTATTATTTAAAGATCCCGAGTTAATACCTTTTTATGTAAATTTTGTGCTTTGTAAAATATAAATGATTACAATTACGCCCATGACTCAGGTAAAATACTAGCATACAGATGGCTCATCCCATACAAAGAAACCGTGCCAACGTAACTAGCGTTTTTCATCTGATTATACCGATTATTTTTTGTAAAACGATCGCGTACGGTTCCGTTCTACGGCGATAGATAGATCACAGAATCACACAATCTATATCCATGGAACCGAACGCGATCGACGTAAAAAAAATTATCAGTATAATCAGTGCAGTACGTCGGCACGGTTTCTTTGTATGGGATGAGACACCACTGCCCATGATTAAAAAAACATCTGGTACGAACACTGGTCTAAAAACTTCTTACACTCAGCCTTAAACTTATTTGTATGCCAAATTCATACTGAGTCTTACATTGTAATAGTGGAACTTAGTTGCCTCTACTTTGTTACAAAACGTCAAGAATAAAGTTCAGAAACGTTAAATACTCATAATTAGGTATATAAAATCTTCTTCTAAATGACGCCATGACACATTACTCTATTTTTATATGTTAGTTACAATGAAATAATAATTCGGTGTTGTGAAAGATGGTAGGTATAACAGATGTTACCCAGATCAAGTCGAATGTCTATCTCATCAAGCATATGCAATCTAAACTCAGAATGGGGTGATTAAACTTGACATTATACCAAAAACGGAATATTTATGGCGGATTTAAAACGCAAGGAACACAAGTTTAAAAAAATGTAGATTAACTTTTTACCATTATACTTTTAACTAATTTATGTAGGTAGTTAATTCCGCTTAAAAAACTGGAGGCTTTAGTTACTCCGTTCACTAAAAACCCATAATCTAGGAGGCTTCGCAAGCCGTGTTGTTCGGCATGACAAAACTTTAAGCAATATTTGATTACCTACAGTTTTCATCTATGTGTTCCTCTCACACAGTTCCCATAGAAATAGGGTTATCTTGATAGATTGCTCTCTTGATTCTGAAACACGATAGCATTCGCTGAAGAAAGTATCAAGTGCTGAAATCTCAAGCTTGATATATGTTGTGTGTCTTCAGTCCTGTTTCGAAACGAAGCCGAAGAAGCGTACTTTATGATTTCAAGCTTCCACAAAGACGAACTAGTACAAAAGATTGTGATTACGTGTTATATTAATGGGAGTTGTAATAATTTTGGCTATTTAAATCCATTTTTTCAACAGTCTGATCCAGTTCATTCATTCTCCGTGTCACAATACGCCTATTTCGTAATCGAAGTTATTAAAAAATACAGTTAGATTCGTCTGCGATCTCACTGTGTCAACATCGTAATATTTTATGACACTTGGACTCATTTGAAAGCGATGCACGCTAACCTTTGGGAAGTGTATGGAGCAACAACTCCGGACGCCCTATATTCACATTTCGGTCTGCCGGCTGGCAAATTGCCCAAAAATAATTAGTCATCATTCGCTCAACTCCTTAGTCGCGATCCTAGGATAGGACGATTCTGAGAACTTATTACGGTTTCAGCAACCACAAAGCATCTATTGCATTTCGAACGAAATATGAAAATGGGACATTTATGTGGGTTATTAAATTCGCAGTATTTTAAGATTTATTGTTGCGAATTTTAGTTAAAAGTACATTATAATATATATTACTTTCCTAGTGACGATATTTTGTTACTAGGGATGTAATAGCAAGTTGAGTTTCCTAGTGCAGCTATAATTTGTTGTCTGTTCCAAGAATATCTAATAGAATTCAATTTTAGGGTAGACGTATGATAGGGTTATGGTCATATGCCATAATAATGACAGCATAATAGCACTATCTCAAACATTTTCACTTTCAACAACATATTTGAAATTGCTTTATACCACAGCCCTCTAGCGCCGAATTGCCGAACTTGCGTTGCGTCCGCTCGCCGCCAGATGGTGCTTATAAAAGTAGTGGCGCTGTCGTAGCTTTCGTAGCGCATAGACGGCTTGTAAACTGCAATTACTATGAAAACTATATCAAAATAACCAACAGTAATGTAAATCTTCATTTAAAATTATTGATTTCGAAAGCTAATCAATAATTTTTATTTTGATGATAAAAATTCAAAGACTTGATAAGATATTACAACAAAAAAAAACAAAACATCCTACTAAATGACTACGCATTCGTAGCAAACAAACGATTTCCTTATTCAAACAAAAATAGTAATAAAAAACATACTTACGCCAACTTCGTAGCAAATGCTACGGCGTAGGCATTCGCGCTACACTTGAAGAGTTTCATTTTGCGAAAAGTTGTAGGGTTACGAACTGCTACGAGTCATAAAACTAATTTCCATATTAAGCGAGTTAACATTTTCGTAAATAGTTTTGACGTATTAAATTTATATTTCTTCAACATTATGACTTTATTTATGTTCCACACACGTGTTTGATCCGTATCATATAACCGTTTACAAACAGTTAAATATTTCCGGTTTGTTAACGCTTTGCTCTCGTTCAAGGTTATTGTATATATAATTTAATATTTTGTTTACATAAATAAGGATTAGCGTGATTTCAATAATATGTGTTTATTTTGCGACGGGTGTAATGTAAAGTTCATGTTATGCATCATTTATACTAATATTATGAAGAGGTGCAGTTTGTTTGTAGGAAATAATCTCTAGATCTAGAATTACTGAACCGATTTTGAAAATACTTTCACCAGTAGAAAGCTACTTTATTTCTGAGTGTTACAAGCTACTATTTTCACGAAAAAGTAACGGGTTCTAGGGGGTGGGTCATGGAAGCGAAACCGCGGGATAAAAGTTAATATTTAATTAAGGTTAATTTGATTGATTGATAGCCTTGTCAGTATTATTGAGAAATGTATTATTCGGATAAAGTTAAAAACGCTTTTAATTTTATTAATAATCTAAAAAACAGGTAAAATTGTTTGTAAGAGGTCATTTTTAGAATTATTGATCCAATTATAAAAAATATATGTCTGATGTAAAGATACACTATCACTGGGTGCGTAGGCATTTATTAATATCCCACCGGAGCGAATCAACAGAACATAATATAGCAGTAGATACAAAAGATACAAAAGGAGAGCAGTGGTGGCCCAGTGGTATCGGCCGCGACTTACAAGTTGTAGGTCGTGGGTTCGAGCCCAGGTAGGCGCTTTACTTTGTGTAAATTATTTCACCATCACTGCTCTCAAAACGATGAAGGAAATCATCGTGAGGAAACCGGCATGTCCTAGAACCAAACATTCGAAGACGTGTGACATCTACCAACCCGCACTGGTCCCGCGTGGTGGATTACGGCCCATTCCCTCTCAAAGAGAGGAGGCCTGTGTCCCAGCAGTGGGGACATTTATAGGCTAATGATGATGATGTGAGATACAAAAGAGATAATAAATCTATGAGCATATCACGCGCTTCGATTATACCAATGATGCACGTATTCAATAAACCACAAATTGTTTTTGCGATTAAGGAAATCGGATAGCACACTCTACATCCCACTAAAAATGATTAAAACAAAACACAGCAAAACATTTAACAAACATAAGTCTTTTGTCCTTGACGCAGAGTGCAACATTATTCTGAAAAGTTCAGATGTAAACAAAATACATACACATGTACATAGAATGTATATGTCTGCCTCCCTCTCCAATAGCGTAATTGAACTTCACGTAAATATTGTGAGTGTGTGTGTGTTCTGCATACAATGAGTACTAGGCACACAGACTTAGGTCTCAGTGCGGGTGCACCGAGCTATGTTAGGGTAGGTCGGGTCCATACTACGCCGATTACTGTATGTACGAGATTTGAAACGCGAAGAATTTGTTATCATGTTTTGATTGCTGAAGGATCCGTTTTAAGGAATGGCTGATATAGAGCTGTTTAATGTCATTTTTGATGTCTGTTATGAAGTTAAATAGTATTTTTTCGTTGTTTGTTGTTTGTGTGTCTGCTAGATGTGAAAAGTACAGGACCTTTCGAAGTGATGACCCTTGGTGGAGGTCTATGTCCAGCAGTGGACGGCAATGATGACGATGCAATGTGTTTAATGCATGTCATGATATGTGTTATGAGAAAAGTACTGGTGAAAAACTACATTAGTAACACTTCATCTGCAATGTTTATTAAGGCGTATATATTGGCCAATGTTAACGCAGTACACTGTACAGGCCGTGCGCCCGCTCGTAGCCAGAATATCAATATTGAACTTCCTTTTTGACAGTTTTGTTTGCAAAATATTCTTTGATTTACATATGCTATTTTAATTATGAAGAAATTCTAGCCATACGTTTTTTTCTGTATTTAAATATTTTTAAACATTCAAGTCCTTTTGGAGGAGTCCAAAACGAACGATCTAAAAGTAGCGAAAAAATTTCGTGTTGTTAATTATTTTTTTAAAGCAAAACTATTAGTTACAAGAAAAAACCAATAATAAATATATTTTTTCAAAAACGTTTAACGTAGCCGTTACTTATGGAGTATGCTTTAGAAAGTAACCGTTTTACGGCACTAAAGCGATGGAAGGCCCTTAAGTCAATAAAACTATCAATAATAGAGCATATTCGTAAGAAGTTGGCAGTAGCGCTAATGTTTTCAATTATTTACCTATTACTTTTATGGTATATTTATGTATTTAGTTTATTATTTGAGTACATATGGTATTTATAGTATAGGTATACGTTTTATATAAACGCAATTTGCTTTACTCAATATATTGCACCTACCACTATTTGTCTCTGCATCACCCAAAGGTCGACGGGTAGAAAATGCCTAAGGCATTAAGTCCGCCTCTGTACATTTGTGTGCATGAAGTATTAAATAAATAATAAGGTTTCCATGTAACTTAAGATGTAATCTGCTTGTTTCGCTTCGCTTTTAGATTCATGATTATTGAAGTCGGTCCTATAATAATTAAGTTCCTAAATGGCCCTTGGAATCAAAACAGATATGGTGTGTGGCGACCTTATGTGTATGTTTGACAACACTTCTTTAACCAACAGACGCCTGTTGATATTCATCGTTATCAAACATTACCATTACCACTTAACACTTAAACAAAACAAAATAACACTAAGGTAATAAACTGCACGGCGTGCTCATATTTAACAAATTGTATTGACGGTAAACAAGTGCCTACGTACCTACCACGTAATAGACTGTCAACGGTGCACAGCGACAGGGCAGCGCGTTAGTGTGCGTGCGGGACCGTCCAGACGTCTATCTAGATAGCTAGGTATTTAGATGTGGGTGCATCGGTGCAGTGTTGGCGTAGGTCCTGGGGGGTAGGTCGGGCAGATCGTCAGGGGTGTTCCCCCCGCACTGGCAATAACTACCATCACGTAATCAAACGCTTCGAGTGGGATGCGCCTGCTATGGGACTCAGCTTCGGTTTATTTTTCACCATAATGAGTTTTGTTGTTCACTCGTCGTGGAACGTATTTAATTTAAAATGGCAGTTTGTTTGCTGAAATATTGTTCCTATAAAATTGTGGAACTCCACTGCGAATTAAGTCGAACTGATTGGAATTAATGTCTGTTTCGCAGTCGAGATTCTAACGCGGCAATAAAATTGCAAGTTTATTTAGTTAGATGAAAGCTATTCTAATATGAGTGGGAAAATCCGTCAGTTAATACTTCTATGAGCAATGGTTTTCTCCACTTTGGATCTGCATAACCAAGTTAATTTTATTATATTACACTTACATAATACCTATTACTGGAATAGTACCTACATTTAAGAAACCCCACAGTAGCTGATTTTAATATGAGAAACGTCTAAACGGCTAGTCTTATTTTTTTTGAAAAATAAATGTTAAATTAGACGATTTTCTTAATAATTTTATCTAAGAAAATTTTAATGTTTATTCGTATAAAATAGTGTTATTAATTTGTAAAGTTATGTCTAACACGGACAAAAACGCGACAATCGCACCAAAACCGCGCGGCGTATTTTAATGAGACATCATCTCAAAGACAATTTAGTTTATTTCGATCTGAAGCTTTTTTTTTAAGTCATAGAATAATAAGGAAAGTACAAAAAACTACAGAATTTTGGGTCGCGCGGTTGTGAAACGACTTCCCTCAAGGTCGTTTGGCGACTATCGTCGTCTTAAATAAGAGTTTTTAGTAGTAGTGTTTAACATTTTGATAAAATTTGAACTGTACCTTATTAAGACTGATTCTTTATCACGATTATCCACCGATCAAAACTCTAAATAAAATAAATGCATCAAATAATATTTAACAGCACACAGTTTTCATATTGAAGCATTTTCTCAAATTACCTTTCGCAATATTTCTATGAATTGCTAGCTCGCATCTTCAACCATCTGCTTATGCAAGAAAAATCGTTAGAAAAGTGAATAAAGGTATTACTTGTTTAGATATTTAGTACAAGCTATTTTGCATGAAGATAACTTGTACTGTGCACAAGTTATTTTCCTGAAGACTCATTGAAATGAATTTGTTACTAAGGGAGGGTCCAAACTACTCGTATTATTAACTCAGATTAGATTCCTCCCATTCCCTCCAGAGTATGTATCAGCCTTGAATATTTAATTTAAAAGGATTTCTCTTTAGCGCTCAGTTTTCAGTTTACCGTTCAAATTCATATGTACATTCTAAGTTTATCTTAGACATTCAACGGTGAAGGAAATCATCTTATTCTATTCTTATTCTTTATTGTACACAAAACAAACATATACAAATACAGTAGGACAGCTTATGTACAAATGCGAGCTTAACCCGTAATTGGGTTCTCTCACAGGAAATATCAGTGTCATAGAGATTTTTATTAAAGGAGGACAGGATACTCAAGTGCACAATAAAACTTAACATTTGAATTCTTAGTAACTATATAAACTAAACAAATACGTGTACAGCACACAATGCATAAACATAATACATACTATAACTAATAACTAAACCACCAACCCACCTCTAAACCTAGAATTATATGGTTAATTTAAGTCTGAAACAGCCATGCCAGCCTCTGAGGCTTGTAGGGTTCCCAGTTTAACTCTGACACCAGAGGTTGCCACACCTCACACGAAAAGAAGAAAATCGTTTGGAACAAAGAGAGTGAATGTGACTACTGAATACTATAATATAATCTATGATGAATGAAATTTTTACACTGATTTATAAAAACTCGAGACTTTTTAAGTGACTGAACAGCAAGTGTTTAAATATTTTTTATAGATAATTTACAATCTGTTAATCAGTTGATGTTAGCTCAGAGATTGTATAAATAAAACCCTTTTTAGGGTTCCGTACCCAAAGGGTAAAAACGGGATCCTATTACTAAGACTCCACCGTCTGTCTGTCACCAGGCTGTATCTAATAAACCGTGATAGCTAGACAGTTGAAATTTTCACAGATGATGTATTTTTGTTGCCGCTGTAACAACAAATACAAAAAAGAAAACAAAATTAATATTTAAGTGGGGCTCCCATACAGCAAACGTGGTTTTGTTGCCGTTTTTTGCAATAATGGAACGGAACCCTTCGTGCGCGAGTCCGACTCGCACTTGGCCGGTTTTATAAATAAATAATGCAATTTTTTGGATTTTTTTTTTTCGTTTTTATGATCACATATATCACATATATCACAAAGTAAAGGGTAAGAAATGCTAAAGCTTACATTAATTCAACTTCATTCGAATTCGGGATTCAGTTCGTGTATGCATAATTTGTTTTTGAATTAATTATCTTTAAAAATGGAACCGAAAAGACGTTGCATTTCTTTGGGCAATTTTAGTTGACCGGTTTTTTTAAATGAAAATTACTGAGACGTCACTCTGTTAGAATCTAAACATCGCTTGTTGAAATGTAGAAAATATTTTTTCGAAGCTGTTATAATCAAGTTTTCTAAACCTTTAAGCTACTTTCGTGTTGCACCATAACAACAAAACCAAATAAATGTCAAATTTACAAAAACCAATCCCCCACCGTTCCGGGAGTCAATCAAAAGCAAAACGTGAAATCAATACCGGCCATACGTTATAATTGTTATGTAACCCAGCATCAATGTTTATTTACCAATACGTATGTCGACGCAGGTCGTCGACCCCGGCTCCTGCTCGGGAAATTTCGGTGGTGCCCGCACTTTAGACAGGGACAGACTTATGCAGGGTACCGAGGGTGCGAGTTCACATCCTGTGAGGGTAGAGACCTTGAGCTGGCAAAATCAAGGGTAACGTGGTGAGGATGTGTGCTTCGGTTCCCAGAGCCGGCTGTGTGTGTGAGTGCATCGATAACTGTACACACGTATAGCTAATAATATTATTCAACATACACACAGAAAGAACTCAGTACTTGTGTGTATATATGTATATATATATATTTGCAAGTCGTCTCCTGTCCACTGAACCTTGAGAATAAGAAAATGTTAAGCAGTCTTGTCTGGATATAAAGTGCTGACTCAGACGTATACTTTTTAAATGTTATGACTTCGAGCTGAATGTTAGAGAGCTTTGACACGTCTTCAGTGTTGCGACGTAGATAGATATACCAAGAAAATAATATGAAATCAGAAGGTATTCAAAGTATTAATATTTTTTTGTAACTATAGTTACTGGAACTCAAATTTAAATGCGAAAAGACAAATTTAAAAGATATTCCGTGAACTGAAAATTAAAGATATTTACTATGTCCCTATGTTTTCCTTTTTGATGATACTCTTTAGAAGCACTAGAACCCTCACAAAATGCTCAAAATTGCGCTGTCAACAAAGGCTTAGTGTACAAATTTGACAAATATAAATGAAAAAAAAGGAAAACATAGGTACATAGTATATATCTTATTTTACCAGTTTATGAAATGTCTTTTAAATTGGTCCAATATTAGAGGAGGAAATAGGCGAGAGCCAAACCTCGATTGATAACTTTTTACTAAGGAAATTCAGTCGGCGCTCTCTGTCCCCGTTTCCTCTTAAGAGAAAATGCAGACGCAGACATCCGACACAATATCCTAAGTAAAAATTCACAATTCGAGGTTTGGCTCTCGTCTATTTCCTCCTCCACTATTGGACCAATTTAAAATATATCCCATAAACTGAAAAAAAGGTATATACTGTGTCCCTAAGTTTTCCTTTTTGCTGATACATTATCTTTAGAAGCCTAGTGCTTCCCTCAAAAGATGCTCAAAATTGCGCTATTAACAGAGGCCTAGTGATGAAATTTGACAACTATAAATGAAAAAAGGAAAACGTAGGGGCACAGTATATATCTTTCTTTATCAGATAAGGAATATATTTTAAATTAGTACAATATTGGAGGAGATAATAGACGAGATCCAAACCTCGAATTATGACGTTTTACTTAAGAAATTCAGTCGGATGTCTCCGACCGCATTTCCTCTTAAGAAAACAATTCACAAACTACCTAAAAAAGATAAAAATGCAAGGGAGTCCGAGATGTAATGAAAAATGCACACAATGCAGCTCCTTTAAATCTGATGTTGTAAGCAAAAATGTATTAAGATTGAGATCAGGCCAATATGCTCTGCTTATGTTTGAATGAGGTTTGATCAAATATTTTTCTTCATATTAGGTGGAGATAAGATTAGATAGATAGGATTCATATAAACGAATTTGGTACCGAAATATTGAATCCCTATAGAAAGATACGAGCTCAAAAGCCGGGCAGTTACGAAAAGCTGCAATAGAATTCACAATAACTCTAGGAAAACTGCAGTAAACTGCGTACTCGACTAAAAAACGATGCATCGTAAATCACAACGAGTAAAATTACAAACAATGATGCAATTCAATTAACCGATCAAACTGTAAAGCCACCATAAAAATAAAAACGCATGTCAACAAGCAACAACTACGACCACGTGCTCAACCCAAAATAGACGCGCACGCACACACGCCCACCGTGCACGCACAGGGCCAGCACACGCGCGCACTGTGCACGCACGAGGCACGCACACGAACGAGCGCCACGCGGCCCACCGAGTCCCGCGGAAAAATCAATATTTTGAGCAAAACTACTTCCCCTAACGCAGCTGTGTGCGTCCATAACCTCCCCGTATCTGAACTCCAAAAGTTCTATCGCCGATTTAGTGGATAAACTGAATCATACCGTATCTGTTACGAAACAAAGTGTTATTTCCCCTATTAAGAGCGGGGGTAGTTAGATCGTGAGGGTACGAAGAGGTAGTGCCGTCCCGCTCCAATCAATCGGATTGCTCGGTCGCGCGGCCGCGTGGCGCCGGCCGACGACCCCGGGCCGGTCGTTACCCCGCGACAGTTGCACCCTGCTACCCCGTACCCAAGTACGCACCCTTGTTCTTGCCGAATCTTGGACCCAACGCCTCGACGACGCTGACATTGACTCGGCGAGCGGTTCAACGACCTCCGTTAACGCTTCCGCCTTCCGGTGTGCTCTATCGAAATTCTAAATAATGTTCTTAAAGTGGAACTTTGTTTTTAAGGTTACACTAGTCGATTTTTTTTCCATACAAACGTAGTCTGGCGATAACTCCACCGTTTGACGATGTACGTTCAAAATAAAACATGATATCAATTTATCTCATCATTATCTAGCCCTGTATGGAAGCAAAAAGTAAAAAAGGAAAATATTTGAAAGTTATGAGCGTCGAAAGTTCCACATTTCGACACTAATTTTAACGCTTTTTTGGGCGCAAATAAATACCACAAGAAGACGGAAAATTGCATAACGGCCTCCATACAGGGATGGATTAGTATTTCAAAAATGCAAATAATTTTATCTTGAACAGATAGATTTAGTCGTTTTTTCATGATTAGACTGCCAAAGGTCTGTTTATAAAATTTCGCGCGCTCAGTTTCGTCCTAAATCATTATCCATTTCGCTAATTGCAAAAGTGTGTATTCGTACGCGAACTAGCTTCCTACTGCTCATCACAGCATCTTTCTCTTCCGCACGTGTTGTCGGTTGATATAAAATACATTTTAACCTCGCGCACAAAATTTTCGTGCGGTCGACTACTGTACCCTTAATGCACCATATAAATTTCACACTTAACGCAGAAACTTGATAGTTATACAAATAAGATAATAATATAACGACCCTCAAATTTTAAGAATCTTCCTTGAGTCATCGATTTTCACCTGACTTTGTGTGTTGGGGAGCCCTTATACGTCTCAGAGAAATAAACGTAACTCATGTGCTGAAGAGAGATTTCCTTTTATTGATTCTAACGACTCAACGTTTGGTGAAACGTTTGTTTTATGCTGAAGAAAGAAATATAATATTTTATTGCAGCCTACTAAGAGTATGAGAAAAAATAAAAACATTTGTGGAAATCCTAATACATATTTGTAATGGATTCAGTGACTCACGTTCAATTAAGTCCAATAAAAATAAAACACAATCCGTAACTCAATGAATGAAAATGAATGGCCGTCCATGCGTGTGGGCACCGGAGCAAACAGACACTAATGCAATGAAACCACGACACAAATCATTCCATATTCAAAACGAATTAGGCGCGAAGGCACGCTGGAATCCGACACACAAAAAGAAAAATAAATACCCAAAAGCAAATGTGCCATCTCCACTCAGTCGTGCAAAAATTAAAAAGAAAAGGATCTCAGTCTCAGTGCACCTTCCCCAAATTAACGAAGTGACTAAGTATGCATTTGGGAAGCGCTTACGCATCCTTTTATTACGAATTATTTTCGACGAAGACGGAAGATTTTTGCTGTGGAGATGGTCTTTCGTCGGGTGCATTAAAAGTGAAGTTAATGTGAAACGCGTAAATTAAAAGCACAATACAATTTTAAAACCGTGAGATATTTTTGTGTTGAGTTATCAAAGTTACGACGAAGCTTTTTATCTTTTCGTCAAGCGCGACGAGAATGCTGTTGTGAGACACACTTCAGTAAGGATCCACTGAAAATAATTCTGAGTATTATTCTCACGTTTTTAAAGGTGAAAAGCGTTTGTATCAATAGCTCACCAGACAGACAGTGATGTAGTCTGCACCTTGATGATCACAATGAAGGTTGTATTTTATACTATTATTAGGGTTAGTTCCACTACGCAGTATCACATTCTTTATAATCCTTTTTTATGTTAATTTAATTAGGGGACTTTTATACTACACCCCTTATAGACGAAATAGGAGTGAACGTTACCAGACTCTATTATAAAAGTAGAAAAAACAAGTTATGTTTAAATAATAGTACTTCATTGTATAGTCGGTCTGTTGAACCCTGTCTATGAGTATAATACACGGTTACTATATTTCCCCTTTCGTCAAATTTAACTCGGGAAGAAACCTGAAAAATTTATAGAAAGGATTATAATTGAAAAGAAAGACGTTGAAAAGCTTATTTTAAGCAGCACCCCTTCCATTTAATTCTATTGACGAAGAAACCTTTTACTAAAATGTTTCAGTGGCACCCTCATATATAATATAATGAAATGAAAACGTGAAAGAAGATATCCGCATTAACATTGTTGGCGTTGTTTACGAATCATTTCGCGGTATTGAAAGATAAACTTTTCACAGCGTCTTTCTAAATATATTTGTCAAAAGACACGGCGCGTGCGCAGGCGTTAGCTTTAATTGGCTTTAAATTTGTTCAATAAATCCCTTCCCGGACACGGCAAGAAAGTCCCGGGATTGAAATTTTTGTCGGATTTTCCGGGATCATTTCTTTTAAGAGGAAACGGGGGCAGAGAGCGCTGACTGAATTTCCTTAATAAAAAGTCATAAATCGAGTTTTGGCTGTCGCCTATTTCCTCCTCCAATATTGGACTAATTTAAAAGATATTCCATACACTGGTAAAGTAAGATATATACTATGTCCCTCTGTTTTTCTTTTTTCATTTATATTTGTCAAATTTGTACACTAAGCCTCTGTTAACAGCGCAATTTTGAGCATTTTCGGCGGGTTCTAGTGCTTTTAAAGATAATGTATTTTCAAAAAAGAAAACATAGCGACATAGTATATATCTTTAATTTTCAGTTTACGGAATATCTTTTAAATTGGTCCAATATTGGAGGAGGAAATAGGCGAGAGCCAAACCTCGATTTATGACTTTTTACCAAGGAAATTCAGTCAGCGCTCTCTGCCCCCGTTTCCTCTTAACATTTCCCTGCGTCTGCGCCGGTTTATTGCGCAAGTTAACAGAACCAATCAATAAAACGACATAATATAGACCGAGTTTTGTGTAATAAATACTTTGCCTTATCTTATGTAATCGTGATTTATGCTATTATAAAATAAAACAATTATTAACATTGCGAAAAGATACAGAAAGTCGGTTTTCCTTTCCGTTTCTGTTAAGATAAAATGTTATGGTACTTAACTAACATTTGACGATAATTTAGAGCTTACAAAGTACATGGTTACATCATACATTAACAATTTACGCTCGGCTACACAGGTCGACATCGTATTATTATCTTATTAGTAAAAAATTCGCTATTAACACCTTAGCTGCTAGTGTGGAAACCATTGCATAATTCCCTTCCGTGATCTAGATCAGAGAGTCGGCTCGGAGAAAGAGGCCGAGAGGCGGTTAGACGTGTGCGCTGTAATAATCCCTAATATATGTACTGTTTACTGCGAACACTCGTAAAGCTTGTTCCTTACTCGTAGTTCGTACCATTTTGCCTATAAGCTATAATATCGCCGGTGCTAGTTAGAATATATTTCAGGCTGATCTGTTAATACCTGGTTCCTAACATTCATTGTAATTTACAAACATTTTAGTGGTATTTTTATTTATTTATAATTTAAACAAGATATACAATTGAAAATTTCTAATCTTATGTCTAATAACAAATCAAACTTACATACAAAGGGGAGAGGAAAAGGGGCTCATTGCGCATCAAAAAATTCATCCACATCGATGCCAATGGGAAACGTGCCCAGAACGCTGGCAGCATTGCCACGTTGAATGGGAATGCTGATTCTCTGGCTGAAGAAAAGGCCAGACCTCTGGTCACGCGAACAGTCAGCTAACGGTTTACTAATGTCTCGAAACACTCGATGAACACTCGGACCCCATGGACCTAATATCTCTAACCTCTTTATCCTCATCCAGTCTATTTTAGTGGTGATGGTATATTTTTCAGCTCGATGGTATATTTTTTGACATACAACATTTGATTAAAAAAACACTATCGAGAGGCCGGAGATACTTTCGTAAAATGGACTAAGGGCCCTGATCTCGGGGTAAGTTAAGTTTTCATGAAAATGCATAAGACAATCAATTTTTTTTTTCATCTTGAAGCTCAGTATTTCCTCATGTAGAAAATAAGACCTGCAACGCGAAGTCCAATAAGCGGCACCTGCCAATACTGATTAAAGGACTCATAACATATTAGGCCGAAATTACGCCCCGTAATTTTTTATGTAAATTAAGTACACCGAATTATCGTCGCGTAATAGGCAGGTGTGTCTTAACGCATATTTTTTATGAATTCCACTTTTCATCATTCAATACTACTTCAAGAGAAAACAATGGTCAATACAACGACACGGTTGGCGTAGTGGTTGGGCAATCGACTGTTGCGCTGCGTGTCGCGGGTTCGATTCCCGCACGGAACAAATATTTGTATGGCCTACAGTTGTTCCGGTTCTGTGTGCCTTGTGTATGTGAGCTTAAATGTTTGTAAACGCTCCCAGAAACAGGAAGAAATGCATAGTATGGGGAACCCTGGACTTTGGGTACGGAACCCTAATAAGATAATACATGTTAGGTCCCAGTTTTATCATATACTTGATTGGTAGAAGTTGGTGAAACGAAATGGGACAGTTTTGCGTTTTATCCAATATTTATTGCTACTGGTAACCGGAGTTAATTAGGAGCCTACATACCACAATTACCACATAACTAACTTACCAGGGCTTAACTTGAAATTGAAATGTAACTGCTTATGTTGAAATTTTAGATTTGCTTTCGAAATGAGATTTAATGTTTTATCACATTTTCAAAAAAAGAGAGGAAATTGGCAAACTCTACACACTAACAATAATGCGATTATAAGAAATACTAAAGGTCATGAGTTTTTGTATACAAAATGATATAAACAATGCGAAAGAGAGGTCGATGTTATAGAAAAAGATCTCAATCGACTTTTCACAATGCTGAAAATTGGATTAGTTAGGTTAATAATGCTTAATTTGCGAATAAATTGATTCATTAGTTACAATTTAAAGATTTTTATTTCCTTTTCCTTCTTCTGTTCCTCAGTTTAAACAACACTAATATCAAAAAACTATAACAGCACCCAAAAGGCCAAGCAGGGGAACTTAAATATCGCCTCTATGGTCGCCTCGCTCGATCAATCATGTTCATCTTAAGCTCGTGACCAGCGGGGAAGGCTCGTGGACTGTGGCTACTGGCTACAGTTAGTAGCTACATCACCCGTAGGGAGTGTCGCCTCTATATTGCACTTTCATCAATCTCTGTTCTATACGCTACTGATTTTATTAAGTACTGGTCTCGCGAGGGTAAGAGGTTAGTTTCGTAGATAATTTATCAAATTGTAACAGGAAAAGGTAAGGAAAACTCATATATATTGTAATATTTATAACTGCTTAGGTTTAATAACGCCATCTAGTATCGAAATGCCAAACTAAAATTACTATTCTATGCCTACTTTTTATTACATCACAAAACAAATTATCGGTATTATTGGTACAACACAGGTACACCTTTCTGTCTTGTACCAATATCCGCCCAAGCGTGAACATTCAGACAAGCAGCGTTCCTCATAATCGTTCGTAGCTGTCTATAAGGAAAGGTTTCGTAGACCAGCCAGACGTCTTCAACCTTTCATTCAATATGGCCGGTAGGGATTCATCGGAAACCTCAGGAATTGCAAATATTGCTACGGGTGTAATTAAAGTCCCAAACATGCTGGTTTTAAGTAAAAAGGCATAATGTAGAATTTCCTTTGCGTCTGTCGAAGTCGATCAATGGCGAGTCTCATCCTTTAAAATCTCAGAAATTTGTTCATCTATACTAATACTATAAAGAAGAAAGATTTTTTTGTTTGTTTGTTTGTACCGAATAGGCTCCGAAACTACTGGACCAATTTAAAAAATTCTTTCACCAATAGAAGGCTACATTATTCCTGAGTGACATTGTCAATTTTTTATCCCGAAAACAGTTTCTGGGGTGGTCCACGGGATCGAAGCCGCGGGCAACAGCTAGTGTTTTATATTTACATAATAAATTATACACACCGGTAGCATTATTGTTGTGTTATGAATATTTATCGGCGTTTTCTGAGATTTAGTAGATTAGTTTTAATTAGGACTAAAAGATTATCGTAAACCTTTCTAATTAATGATCCTGTGAACATGATGTGAGGTTCGTTAAGGTATTTACCAGCCAAAACACAATTAAAGTACAGTTAGTAAGATTGTTCACCCGAAACAAAAACTGTCAAGCAACCACGTGGTTTCGTATCAAAAAAAATACCATACTGTATTTTAGTTGATATTAATATCTGGCTCTTAATGCGGCATTTATCTAAGATCTATGAGATGTATGTAGTAGGTGGCGGCGAACATAAATAAACGCATCACGAGATGCACCGCGCTAGATTCTGTAACAGCTGTGTGTTCAGGCAAGCCCGCTCGGGGTCAATGCCCACCCGTATTTTCAACATGTGCCGGCGTTTTCCGCGTTCCACGGAAAGCGCTTGCTTGTCATTCCTTCGGGAACCTTCGCTTCGCTTCGGGAGTCTTCGGGCTTCAGTACTTCTTAGTTTCGTAAACGAGGGAATAATGGCTGCTCGAAATGTAAAGTTTCTTTTTAAGTCGCCTGATATTTTGTGTGCTCATCAAATTGCTTTTAGACGTGCATAAGAATGCTTCAGTGTAAAGGTTTGTTTATGCAATGCGGTGGTATTGGTCAGTGCAGTTGCAGCATCCTACAGATTGTGTTTTCTTGGAAAGAATCTAAGATGCCTACTACGGACGCTGACATTTCTTAATACGAATGATAAGTGTGGTGTTAATATAATTCCTGAAGGAAATGGACGCTATTTCATTGATCAAAAAAAAAAAAAACTTGAATTCAATTCCCTATTCTACACCAAATAAAACCTTGTAGAGATAAATGCCAAAGGAGGAGCTCGTGGCTAAATAATAACAGCTGCACGGGTTGACCATCAAGGTTAAGCAACGCTTGACGAGGTCGGTCCGTGGATGGGTGACCATTTCAACATACCGAGTTTCCTCCGTGCCTCGGAAAGCACGTTAAGCTGTTGGTCCCGGCTGTCATTTGAAGATCTTTGACAGTCGTTACGGGTAGTCAGAAGCTTGAGATCTGACACCAGTCTTGCCAAGGGGTACCGTGTTACCCAGTTACTGGGTTGTGGAGGTCAGATAGGCAGTCACTCCATGTAAAACACTGGTACTTAGCTGAAGCCGGTAAAACGGGTAGCCGACCCCAATATAGTTGGGAAAAGGCTAGGCAGATGATGTAGATATAAATGCCAAAACAAATCACAAGTCGCTGTTGGTAAACGTACCTAAGTACCTATAACGAAAAATTAAACATCCAGTCGATCACTAAACGATCTTTCACACCATATATGCGATTAGCAATAATGTATAACAGTAACTGCAGTGGAAACCTCGTCAGTTAAACACAGTACAGTGGTCAAAAACAAAAATATTATCAGTATTGTCCGTCTGTTTATATAACAGTGTCTGGGACCACCGGGCGCTGACATTGGACACGGTGTGACGTCATCAACACCTTATATTATGCCAAGGTCTTGTTAGATCAGAGAGCGGTTTGAATCAAACCGCTCTCGACTGATCGCGAAGCCATCAACCACGAAGCAAATCAAACCGTTTGATTTTGATTTCTTGAGGAGCTGGTCGAAATTGCTCTCAAAACGGTAAAGGAAAACATCGTAAGGAAACCGGCATGGCCAAGAAACAAAAATTCGAATGCATGTGACATCCACCAACCCGCATAGGGCCCGCGTGGTGGATTACGGCATTACGGCCCATTCTCCCTCTCACAGAGAGGATGCCCTTTTCCCAGCATTGGAAACATTAAAAAGGCTGATGATGATGATGATGGTCGAAATTTGTGGTTAAAGAAGCAATGACAGTAGGTGAGGTTAATTTTCAGCAAGAATGTATAGAGGATAGTTATCGCTGGAAATAATTAGTAGTTTAAGTAGATAGATTAATATAATATGCATAGAATGCATACATATTGTTAGTTTTGTACACAGCATTAATTATTTCTTAGTAAACACGTTCTACTAAGAAAACATGAACGTACTACTAAGAATATACACCGATTTTCTGCAGATCATTACTGGTAAAATTCGCACTACAAATAGTACTAAAATATTTTCTTTTTAGGTTCCGTACCCATTGCAAAGGGTAGAAACGGGACCCTATTACTAAGACTTCACAATCCGTCAGTCTGTCTGTCCGTCTGGCACCAGGCTGTATCTCATGAACCGTGATAGCTAGATAGTTGAAATTTTTAGATTTAGAAACTGTCAAGCCTTTTGTTGTTACTCTACCTTTAAAGTTTATACGTACAGCAAAGGAGTGGAATTCCCTGCCGGAGTCTGTATTTCCTGATAGCTACAACCTGTGAGTCTTTAAGCTAAGAGTGTATAGGTTTCTTCTAGGCAAGCGTGCTTCATCGTCGGCCACATCATCACTTAATACCATCGGGTGAGATAGTGGTCAAGTGCAAGCCGATCAACAATAAAAATAAAGGTTAATGAAGTATTATTTCACTTTTATTTCGTCATATTTCATTTTGCATGTATTTGTTAAAAGAGAAACATGTATTAATATGTTCCACGCTCATTTGCAATGTGGCGCCGTCGCAGTAGTTAAAGGATGCTCAAACAAAAGCTGTAAAATTATGTGCATCATTAATGAATGAATGAAAGCTCCGAGAAGAATGGCTATTCCGAGTATTCTATTAATGAAATGACCGATGGAAAGGTCCTTTAGTGTAGTGATGGGTTGGCTAAGATCAAGAATTATCATCTCAATAGCCGTGCCACTAGCATGTGCATTCATGGTTCAAGACATAAATTTAAACCAATAGCCAAGTTATTCGGCTTCGACGATGGAGGAGCCCTACCTAAATAAGACTAGGGATCTACTCCCTATCTCCGTCAACGAAGTTACGGGCCCCGTCCGAAAGTATTCCGAAACGTGGGAGGGGAAAAACCAATTGAAAGTTCAATATTTTGGATGGGTAAGGACAGTGCATCCGCCAACTGCACAGCATGTTTTTTACTTGTGTACAGCTTTTTAATTCGATTCTTAAGCAGTCGGGATTTTTAAATGAGCTTCTTCTATTTACAACGTTTCAGTTATAATTTTTTAATTCACAACTTTTTGGTTATAATTTGTTTTTCGAATTCATTTTTCATTTTGATACCCCCTAGATGGATTCGGAGGAATAAAAATTGGGACCAGCACAATCTGACGCCCAAAATCCGCCATGTTTGTTTTTTTTGGTCGGACTTATCTAACGATGTCTTAATTATATAAATCGGTCTAGCGGTTTAAAAGATATGAGGTACTATAGAATATTACATACATATATACATACAAGATACGTGCGAAAAACATAACCCTTTTCTTTCAGTCGGGTAAAAACACATCGGGAGTAGGTACAACTGTCAAATTGTGTTGTCAATCATTCTTATTAATCATCCGTCCGTAGGTGATACGGAGTAGGAAACGACCGTAACGAAGTCCGTATTTACGGCCTTCGTTACGGTCGTATGATGCTTTATGCTTAGGGAGTAGACTCTCTGATGTGGATGCGGCCGACGAACGAACGAAGAAGACGTCGTTTGCAATATATCGCGAAGGATAAAATAATTTGACAGTACTGTAGTTACATTATTATTTTGTATTGTAGTAAAATAACTAAGTCAATAAATACTTGATTCATTATTTTCTATTAATAAAATAGGCGTTCTGTATTTTGCTCTAATTCTAACTGTACAGAATTTAGTCGTTTAAGATCATCATTATCGCGATGCAAGCGCAAAATACAAATAATTTGATGGGCCACCTAATGACTGTCCATAACAGAATAGAAAGTGACAATTCAAAATAATGGTGGCATGTTGCTGGTTGTGCCAAATATACTCTGATAATCCACCAGTGGGAGAGCAGTGGTGGCCCAGTGGTATCGGCTGCGACTTACAAGTACAGGTCGTGGGTTCGAGCCCAGGCAGGCACTTTACTTTGTGTAAATTATTTCATCACCAATACTCTCAGAACGGTGAAGGAAAACATCGTGAGGAAACCGGCATATCCTAGAACCAAAAATTCTTAGACATGTGACATCCACCAACCCGCACTGGGCCCGCGTGGGGGATTACGGCCCATTCCCTCTCACAGAGAGGAAGCCTGTATCCCAGCAGTGGGAACATTAATAGTGGTCAAGCGCAAGATAATAAAAAAAAAGGCTGATGATGATGATGATGATGAATCCACCAGTCAATCAACAATCAATCGTAAAGTATCGTATCGATCCTTGTATCGTCTTTCAATTGTTTTTTCACAGTCTTTTCGAGTACAGCAGTATAAAAGTATGACTACTAGGAAGATTTATCATGTTATTCATATGATCCGGTTACTGGGTTGTAGTGGTCATCAGCTGTATCCGGGTTGACTGGAGGCTAACCACCCCAATACAGATCGGAAAAGACAATGTAGGTAGCAATGTTACACGGTACCACTACCACCAATTCAGCCGAAAGACGTCCGCTGCTAGACATAGGCCTCCCCAAGTGTCGCCACATTGACCGATCCTCGCTTCCGGTGGATCCCCGCAACCTTCACCAGGACATCGGTCCACCTTTTTTTTTGGTTGGGAAATCATCCAATAACTCCTCCCGCCCTGGGTGAAGCAGGCGGGCGTGTCAGACTTTTACTGACTAAAACTCACCCGTGTTCCTTCAGTTGCTTGAGCCAGGGCCGCGGTAACTCTCTTTCAAATTTATCCGCGACCCAGACAGGCATCGGCCCTAGCGGACCCCTTCAATATTTTCTGACATCCCTTTGAGGCGCGCGTGGAACACTACGCGCCGTCGACTCGGGCCCTGGTCCTTATCGGACGGCGAGCTACCCATTACTCGCTGTTCGCAAGCCCGCGCCTACGGTGGCCGACAATCGGCTAGCGGCTCCCGACGCCCGGGGCGTCTCCTGCGATGGCTAGGGGCGTGAGGGCGTCTCCGTTTTGTCTCCCTCACGCGTTCCGCCTCCTCTTTGGCGAGCATTACTGCTTCGCTGAAGGAGGTGACAGCTTACCATGCCCTCTCGCTCCGTACCATGGCCTGAACTAGGGCCGGACGCGAGAGTTCGCCACCGCTGATCGCCTCTACGAGGACACGGCGGTGCTCCGCCCAAGCGGGACAGACCTCCACCGTGTGCTCCACCGTGTCCTCCAGACGATCCACACAATGGTGACACCCGGAGGACATCGGTCCACCTAGTGTGAGGCCTTCCAACGCAACATTTTTCGGTTTGCGGTCGCCAGTCTGCGGGCTCCATCGGCCATCCGTTATGCGAGCAATGTGTCCTGCCTAGATTGATACATGGCACATTGTATCTTGACCTGGTGACAGCAGCACAGGGGCAGAACCAAAGAAATCAGTCGTTACCGAAAAGAAAATTCTGAATTTTTCTTTGAAAGACTCATGTCTTACCTTTCGTCCTTTCAGAACAACTAGGACATAATAAATTTTTGAAATGCAACTCAAAGACCGAACTGCTCGTGATGCAAGCTAGTTAAGGCCATACCCTGACCAAAAAATCAGCATGAGATATGAGCATTCCTATTGGCCTAGCGGCACTGTTGGCGCATGAATTACGGTAGTGAATACGCCCAAATTTTAGAATAAAATCTTTATAAGATCGAATATTGGTCTTTTGAAAAAAATAAAACATTCAAAATGTTCGTTATCAAATTGTCTATCCATTAGTGTTAGTGTAAAAAATAATTAATGAACACTTTACGAGGAGATGCATGCTATCAATAATTATTTCACATTTTTATGTATTTGTTTGAAGGTGATTAGTGAAACATATACCTCTTTAAAATAAAAAGTGTACTACAATTTTAGAATCAACATTATGTAAAAATTTAATGCATTTTTATTAATTGATATTTCTTTTTAAATAAAGAGTAGATAGCTCTTAAAAACTGCACAAAAACGACTAGCGCGGCGTTTTGCTCGGGGAGGCGCCTTAAACCACAGATAATGTAATACTAGCATGTTAAACCGAGAATATCATCGACCTCAAGTTTAGCTATTCTGAAATACGATGTCGCTTTGCCAAGGTTACACCATCCTTACCATAGACAGATAGGTACTTACTATACTACATAGCTATCTGTATATATTTGACGTTTATTACGTCGAGCTGCCCTTGAATCTTTGAACTCATTACGAGTGAAGGATCGCACGATAACGGTAAAATATTCGGCAATTTCGCTTTGTAGCGGACTCCGGGCTTCAATTGGTTTACAATCATTACATCCAACAATGGAATTGGTTGTATAAACAGTAAATATACAAACATGGTTATAATGTAGAGTGTAATGTAGTAAGTTTTATAACTTAATAATATTGGATAGTGTCTTATAAGTTTAACCATTTTGAAGATTAAGAACTTGTTGAAATTGTTGTTTATTTAACAATTTCTCAAATAAATCAAGCATTTAGCCGTTCAAAGAATATTGTAAGCATTGTTATATTTACTTTAGTTATCGTTATATAGAAAAGTGTGTACACCATATAACATTGCCAAGACAACAAGCATGCGACGCATACGCAGTCAAATGCGAACTTATAATGACACATAAACAATGCAGATATTTGAATAAAGAAAAACAAAAACAACTCGCGTACATACTGAAGAATGCTTGGAAAGCAACACATGCTATCAACGAACATTAGGACCCTTCGAAATCACTGGCCGAAAATATTTTTTGGCTTTAATTTGCGCTGACTCTGATTGGCCAGAAGTAATAAAAATCAATCAATCTCAATCTTCAAGGGCGTGTGTGGACAATGGCCGTCTCAATTGCATTCAGTTGCAATCGCACAGATGCTCAGTGTTTATGGTTTCGTAACTCCAATGGTTGGCATGCGTGAGTCATGGCCGGCCAAGTTCATTGTCGTCCGGCCGAACTTGAACCCGCTGACGGCATGACAATTACTACACTACAAGATATAGAACATGCCGTAATATAAGCGAGGCAGAGACTATTTATAGCCGAGCTGTGAAAACGATTTTATGTGAAAAGGTATGAATGAGAATGGTGATGTGAAGGAATGAGGAAAGTTATTTTAGGACTGATGACGACTTCGTGAAATTCCGTATTATTATTTTTATCGCAACATTGATATTTGATAAAAATTTCAATAGCCGCGTCCATACCGACCGAGCATATTTTGCGCGGCAGCCTCGTGAGCCAATGCCTCGGTCGGTGTGGACGGTCTGATTTCGGGGACTTCTGATGGCTCGGCCTGCCTCGCGAGGCTCGCCCCTGTGTTCCGGGGTGATGCGCGAATCTGGCTCGCGAGTCACTACAACGAGGCTGCCGCGCGAGCCGTGCTTGGTCGGTCTGGACGCGGCTAGTAACATCATTACCTAACAAAACATCTCGAATATATAAACACATCCATTATAAGGTCATCTGAATAAAAAAGGAAAAACCGTAGACCCCTAAAAATTCGCAGTAACGGACATTCGTCACCATTCATCGAACTTGCCAAGACCGAGTTCAAACTAGACGATGATATACGTAAAAGTAGCCTAACTTTGATAGCTTCGCTCGTCCGCTCGTACAGCTGGCGGTATAGCACCGGGCCAGTCATGTTATTGATAAGGCCGGTAAACAGTGAGTCCACAATGGTACTGTATGCACAGCGTACGTGACAATGACTCCGCTGGGCTCGTCTAAAGATATCAGTCGTTACACATGTTCAGATAAACGTCCAATCACACCGATGTCACCGATGCGATGTTTACTCTCTAATGTGAAAATATTACCACTGGACGGCGGTACATAACGTTACGTGTCACTGTGATAGATTGCAGAGAACCGTATTGTTTTGTATACTTGTACAATCTTATTATGACTACTTCAATAGGCGCTTCACAGAGTAATTGAAATATGTTATTATTACCTGTTGCCCGCGACGTCTTCGGCGTAGTATTAGTAGTTCGAGTAGCCTATTTTTTATATCGCGCAATTATATTGTAGGTGTTTGGGTCGCCTTACTTAAGTAATTATTAGTTCACCATAAAAACTTTTATCTCCCTTTCCTCCCCCGTAACGGATAATTTCCGGGATGAAAACTATCCTATGTCCTTCCCTAATAGGTCTTATTAAACTATCTCCATACTAAGTTTCATTTAAATCGGTTCAGCGGTTTAAGCGTGAAAATGTAACAGACAGATAGACAGAGAGATAATATTAATATGGATTCTACTACTTTAAATAGTTTTTACTATGTTAATGATAATGTTCTGATAATCCTGCAAGGCAAGCATGATTGTAATCAGTTCATAAAACTTTGCACTAAAATGAAAAAGATTGTCAATCTCAATGAAGCCTTTTTCGTGCGAGTTATTCAAGGCATTTGTTACTTTTGTTTTGTAAATTCCCTTACATTGCAGCCTTGTTTTAAACACCACTGTGTTATTGTGTTTATAATATGTATTGTATGCATAATTATCCTCAATGTCATCAGGAAAGTGACGCAAACGTCCATGAACCTGACGACTTGTTTCAAGATCATCGCAGTGTTTATAGTTATAAATAAACGTTTCTACAAGTCAACAGAATTTTCCAGCGTAAAGCATGTATGTTGAATAGTGTGAATTTTACTTTACCTGAAGAATTAAATCAAGTGTTGTACATCGATGTATTACAATACTTCGAGAATAACCTCCAAAAATTCAGAAGGTTACTTGACTTTGATGGTATCCGGTAGAGTTCGTGCTAGAAAAGAGCAGAAAATATTGGGCATTATTTGTTTCACGTAAAACTGACAACTTTAATTCATTTTCCCTAAAGATGGCGCCGAACTAGCGTTTAGCAAAGTTTATAAGTAAGGTTTTTACTAGCTACAATTCATTGGTAAAACATTTGAAAATATTTAAACTTATCTTTGCCTCTATTTCAAAGTAAGTTAATCAAAACCTTGGGGTCTATGGCACCCGATAAATTCAATGACCAGAAATTATAAATCATTGTCTTTGTTGCTATTGTTTTAATTATTATTTGTATTAATGAGTAACCCGGCTGTGAGTGTACCCGCGCAAGAGTCGTCAAAGTCAATGACCCCGCGATCAACTATAGGAAAAGAATTTGGGATATGTACCGATGGTGACGTCACTCTCAATGTCAACGTTAGCTTGGAGAGTTAATGTCATGGGTGAAGTATGTTTAGGGACATTGAAACTTTAAAATAATACTATGATTTTATTGGGTTTTGGCCGGTGGACGTTATTCCGAATATATCTCTCTCTATGTTTGATAAATTGTGACTTTAAAAAAATATAATAAAAGTTACAAAATATTGGTATAATCACAAAAAACAAACAATCGATTAAAACTAATGAGACGGTCAGTAGCAAATTTACCGCAACAAACAATAACAGCCTAAAAAAACAGGACACAACTGAAACAATTCTATTTATAACACTAGCACCTTACCTACGAAACACGTTCTAAAGTAATATATACTATCGTCAAAACGGAAAGCTGATATTGCAACACTAATCTACTAGAAATAATTACCTGGGATCTCGTAACAGTGCGTCAATCGGCACTAGTGCAACAACCACGGAATTAATGAGCGGGATCTCTGAGAGTGGACCACTACAATAAATAAACGCACACGATAATTCGGAGTTCACTTGCGGCCGTCCGTGGGGCAACGACCGTCCTTAGCACAGCTGCGCGGTCCTCACAGACCTATCTCCGTCTCTTTCACGCGGATATTGCGCGCTACCGTACCGATTTCCATATTATTCAAATCAATTAAACACTTCGGTTGTGAACGAATTTTTATACGGCATCTATAATTTGCTGAACGAATGATTTATTTATGAAACAACCAATTAATAGAGCTGCTGTTTACACACTGATTTGTTGCTGAAGTTTACTAAAAACGTTTTTAGTTAAGTATTATACTCAAAACAACAGAAAAATTGTGTTGTTGTGGCTATTCAGTGTTATGAGACGCAACTTCCTCAAACAACCAATGATTTTTGATGACAATTTATGTAAATAACTAAATATGCAAATATTGACGTTTGATATTCATTGAAATACCTACCTTTTACTTTGATATTCATTGGGTCAGTTCGTGCGTCTAGTGACAGCCTCTAATTACACAATTAATATAACGACATACAAATATACGTTCTGAATCATTACACAAATAAATTGACTTGTTAGTCTTATTAGTCATCAACTATCGAATAATCTAGGTTGTCTAAAGACGTTGAAGACGCTCATATTTAAAATTCGAACGACGCATCATTGTTTTATTTTAGAAATAGAATTAACGGAACTGCGGGAACTATCATGGCCTCCCACTCCTCCTGCAGGCTTTCAGTTGAATATGATAATAAATTCAGTAAAGATAAAGACATTTTTATTAACATGCAGGCATAAATAATACGTGCATGCAGGATAACCTTAAAAAATGTACAATAAGTTCGGACATCAGACCAACAGTCCATCAGTCTCATTCAGATCTTTGAATGCCGTTACGGAGTGACAGTACTTGGATGATCTGACACCCGCTTTGCCAGTTATTGGATTGTAAAGGATAGAAAGGCAGTCGTTCCATGTTAAATACTGGTATTCAGCGGCACCCGGTTAGGCAGTCGACCTTCTGGATTGTTGGAGTCAGATAAACAGTCACTCGAAGTAAAATATTGACTGACTGCATCCGCAGGCTAATTACGTATCTTGCAAGAGCAAAACGATAGCGATTTTTACGCAATTATTGCTCTTCGACACAGAAATTTTAGAGCTTCGGCAGTTTTTTGAGATATAAGTGCATTTGACTAACAGCAAGCGATTGTGTAGGACCTATCATACCTGCACTGTAGGTAATTCCGACTTTTTTGACATAAAGCGTTTGCTCGCACGATTATTGCTGATTGCTGTTTCTTACGTAATAAGCCTGCCGATCAGGCTGGAAGCCGGTACCAACATAGTTGCGAAGATGATATATAGGCAGAGTGGTGATAATAGATTCAGTCAACTGTTACCAACACACAGAAAAACTGCCAAAAAATCAGTAGCACAGTATAAAAAGGTGACATTATAATAAATAGCGCGGAAAACGGGAAAGAATTGTCGTGTGAACGCACCTGGCACGAGCCGATGAACCCGCGCCGGGCGTACCGCCGCCCGGCCGGCGATCCCGTGACGTCGGCGTCTCGCACCCGTCTACAGTGACGTGTCATCGCTCCTACGCAATCACTATTATATGATCATTCATGGGCTATGGATTTTGTTCCGGGTACATGTAGAACTGTAGAAGTTATCTTCAGGGACAGGGAGTGAAGGAACCAACCCCGCACCTTTTTTCTGAAGATAACTGTGTCGTGAAACTCGTCTAATTGAAAAAACTGGCCAAGTGCGAGTCGGATTCGGTTCCGTACCACTATCGCAAAAAACAGAAAAAAATATTCACGTTTGTTTTATGGCAGCCCCACTTATATATTTATTGTATTCTGTTTTTAGTATAGAAAGAAAGAAAGAAAAAAAGATTACACAGGAGACACGAGATAAGCAAAACACAAACAATAATAAAAAATCAAAATTAAATACCCCTAAATATAATATAACAAATACTCCTATCTCAACATGTGCAACGATATTAAAAATAAAATATCACTGCGCTGATATTCTGATAGTTGATCCACTGTTGACACACTCACGGAAACGAAACATACAATATATTACGAATAAAATAGAATAAAACAAATAACAAAATAGTATAAACACAGAAGGTGAGTTACAGTATGTTTGTGTATAACTTATAAAACAAATATGTATTTGTTGGTATAGCGGCAACAGAAATACATCATCTGTGAAAATTTCAACTGTCTGGCTATAATGGTTCATGATTAGAGACGGACCAGCCTGGTGACAGACGGACAGACAGACAGACGGATCGTGGAGTCTTAGTAATAGGGTCCCATTTTTACCCTTTGGGTACGGTACCCTAAAAAAGACTCCATTCTTACCCTTTATTGTTCTTCCGGAATCAGACCCACAAAGCATATACATACGATGTTTAGCCTTTAGTGAAACCAGTAAGAACTGTTATATACTCCGAGTTTTGTTTTTGCAATTCTTCTCAGAGGTCAGACAGCTAAGAAACGCCTTCCATTTTCAAAATGTTGACTAAAACTTTGAAGAGTAAAAGTGTCTTATAAAATTACAAAAGGGGGTATAATAGTACACTATGGTACAAGTGTGCAATGTTGGTGATTACCGCTGAGGCGCCATTGAGACCCGAGCCGTAGGTGAGGGTCTTAAGAGAGCCGAGGACGGTAATCATCAATACACACGTGTATGATACGACGTTTTGAAACACACTTGTGAAGAAACGACAGACGGGCCAAAAGGCTTATTGGCAACGATGCACTGGTCGCCTCAAAGCTCCAGAGCCTCGAACATCGACGCCGAGTTGCCAGCCTGTCGGTTTTTTATCGGTTAACATTTCGGGGAGTGTGCGACGGAACTGCACAATTTGATTCCGCCTAGCCCTTTCCATCATCGGACTACAAGACGTACGGCCATGCGCCATCGGTACATGGTGGACATCCCTCCCATACGCACAAAGCGTTTTGCTAATACTTTCATTGTGCGTACAGCTACGGAGTGGATTTCCCTTCCGGGGTCTTTGATCCCTGATAGCTACAACCTTGGGGTCTTTAAGTCAAGAGTGAATAGGTTTCTTCTAGGCAAGCGTGCTTCACCGTAGACCACGTCATCGCTTAACATCAGGCGAGATAGTGGTCAAAGGCGAGCCTATAGATTATATAAAAAAAAAAAAACAAAAAATCATTTTCAACAGTGGAAACGAGTTGTGAATTTTTTTTCGAAATGGTGTACAAAATTAATCAGTTTTCCTATTCGCGCGCATTTAACAATGGCGATCGGCCATAGACTAAAATAATGAGGTTTCTTTTTTTTTGGCTTTTCGTGGATAGTGTTTTAGCCACGTACAAAATAGGGAATTTAAATTTTTCTTTATTACAGAGCAAATAAAATTTATATTTGAGTGAAAGTTTTATTTATTAAGCACGTGAAAGTTCAAATTATCTATTTAAATACGAAGTTGCATGAAATGAGCAAGCAATAGGTACATTCATTTATTTGTACTATTGAGATCTTTTTTGTATCGAAACTTTTTTAACTTTTAAAAAAAAAACTCTATAACTCACATGTGAATAATAGCAATGAAAAAGTCACAGTTTGATAACAGGTATCAGTATGTGCCTAATTGCGGTGAAATTAGAGCCACTTTATGAGCAAGTGTGTTGAAAAAACATTCATTTTATAATTTCCAGGAGTACCGATGGCAAATCAGTCCGACCTTCCCTACGAGTATATTGTGATATAAAAAAGAAAGAACAATAAAGGGTAATAATGGACTCTTTTATATCCAATAAAATCCATAGCTTCCTTAAACTTCTCCCAATTTATATACCTAGTCGTTTTCACATCTATCTCCCACAATAGGCTTATATCTCCCGAGGACAATCGGTGACTGTATTTCTTTTATTTATTTAGTGCAGCCGTAGAGTTCCCGGCAGTGTCTCGTTTCATTTTAGATTAAATTCTTCAAAGGCTCTCCTAAGGCCCTTTGCGAGTTACACTCATGGACAGCATAAGCTTTTCAAAGACCGGGCTACTTCTGAGGATTATTTGTCAAAGAAACAAATAATACTGAGATGCTTCGTGTGAAATATTGATGAATTTGGTGACGATGGAGCCGAAATTTAAGCATCATTTCGAAATCTGGTCTTATCGATAGCTGGTCTGACCGTAAATTTCAACAGTGACATTCAATGCTAATTAAAATACCGCAGAGCTTGAACAGTAAATAAATATTCAAATAAATTACTCAATTCAGTATTGGTAGATAATAGCGCCGCTTCCCTTGAGTAGCTGATTTTAAAATGAGAATCACGTCTAAACGGCTAGTCGTAATATTTTGGAAAAAATATATGTTACATTTGACCATTTTTTTAATAATTTGATCTAAGATTTTTTTTAGTTTTATTCGTATATTCGTAACATAGTGTAATTAATTTGTACGTCTAAAACGGACAAAAACACGACAATCGCACCAAAACCGCTGGGCGTATTTTAATGAAATTGACTCTATCTCAATGTCAATTTAATTATCTACATTTTGATCTGAGGCTTTTTTTTAAAGTCATAGAATAATAAGGAAAGTACAAAAAACTATTAAATTTTGGGTCGCGCGGGTGTCAAACGAGTGCGCGTTTTGTTCCCTCAAGGTCGTTCGTTAGTCGTCGTCTTAATAAAATGAACATAAGATTGTCGGACAGAGAGGTGGCGTTTAAGATTTCTATGATTAGAATTCATTATAACGGGCGACAAATATGTATGAGCCTGTCAACTGTTAATATTGAATACATTGTGGGATAAATATGTAAAGGAAATTATGTTATGTGGATTCGTAAGAAAGCTTATGAATAAGTACAAGAAAGAAGTCACGCTTGCCAGTTTGCCACGATCAAGTTTAATGTCAGAAACCTTTTGTTGCATCATCAAAGATGATTCAATACATCCGAAATGGAATGTGCTAGAGTTGCTGATTTTTTGGGCCGACAAAAAGGTCACTTGAAGAATCAGCTAACTGTAAGGCGAGATACCAAAAAACTCAAGGATTATTAGACTCCCATAGCGTTAGTGTTTCAATTCCAAATGGCTCAAGATATTAAGGTTACACTAGTCGACAATTCTTCCATACAAACGTAGTCTAAGGATTATTCCACTGTTTGACGATGTACGTTCAAAATAAAAACTGATATTAATTTGTCTCATCATTATCTAGCCCTGTATGAAAGCAAAAAAGTAAAAAAAGAAAATATTTGACAGTTATGAGCGTCGAAAGTTCCACATTTCGACACTAATTTTAACGCATTTTTGGGCGCAAATAAATACCATAAGAAGACGGAAACTTGCAAAACGGCCTCCATACAGGGATAGATTAGTAGTTCAACAGTGCAAATAATTGTACTTTGAACAGATAGATTTAGTTGTTTTTTCATGATATCTAGACATCCAAAGGTCTTTTTATAAAATTTCGCGCGCTCGGTTTCGTCCTAAATCATTATCCATTTCGCTACAAATTTGCAAAAGTGTGTATTCGTAAGCGAACTAGCTTCCTACTGCTCATCACAGCATCTATCTCTTCCGCACGTGTTGTCGGTTGATATAAAAATAATTTAAATAATTTTTTACTGTTTTCTCTTATTTTTACTACTCTTTTAATATAGTTAAAATAAAACCACCTGAATGTATTATCTCATGTTCAGGTAAAGCGCCTACTCTCGTCTCGCTCTCACTGAACTGATGCTATTCCAGATCTAACAATATGACTGACTACCAATTTAATATCGCCCTTATTGCAAGGGCAACTTTCTTCGTAATATTCTTTGTCACTAATGCATGTTGTGCTGTCTGGCGACATGTAATGCATTTCCAATCATCGAATGGATGACGCTAAGCTTGCTGACTGATCCGAACCTTAAGGTCGCTCTATACGTGCTGGGCGATTACGGAGAGGGGCCAGTTAGGGAGAGGTACGTGGACTGTTTGTATTCAGTGCAATATATGCTGTTTGGTAATGATGGTCTGTGTGTCCACCCTTAAAATAGTGGTGATTTCTTCTTTTGCGATTTGATTTTGGAGGAAATAAGGCATGAATTGAGTCTCTAGACAAACTAACGTTCTTTTAGCGATAATGATTATGGAAAAGAAAAAAAATGTATGCCGATAGACACGTCTATTGTGGACCTAGCCGCTTGAACTTTTGATGCCCAATCACTAGTAGAGGTTCAATATTACCGAGATATAAAACTTGACAGTTTTTTAAGCAAAGATCCGAAATTCTGGTTTGAGGTCTCATCATTCTCATCCCAAAAGAAGACCTCAATGGACCCAGGTTTAGTAAAACTTTAGCCCTGGGTCCATCCCTATTAAATTCTGGTAATTTTACATGTTACCACCACCTAAGCTTTTAGTTAGGATCACGAGCTGGAACCCAAGTTGCATGAATAGGAACTAGTACACTACACCTAGTCCTACTACAGTCCTTATTAGCACCGTAACTCCCCAGTTTCAGTCGGCAACTCTTACATCCAGTACATCTCGGCAGTCTTATCAGTAAATCCTGTGATCCGTATCTGTGCTGAGTCGGAAGCCTAATATATTGCCGTTAACTGGAGTATATTTACGAGCGCCCGCGTCGGTACACTGTCGCCATTACATGCGTGTACTATTTTATAGTACACGTAAAATTAACAGATAAAATACTCGTGACAAATTATTTTCTGATGGTTCTTTATTCGATTTACGATAATATGACTTTGGCCTCTCCTCAAACATAGAAGGAACGAGCACCACGCTTGCTAAAGTATTTTTTTTTGTATTGATGACAAGCTGTGCTCGCGGCTTCGCTCTCGACTCCCGTCAACTGCCTACCCTACCCTCCTTACTTACCTACCTACCTAACTACCTACCCTAAACACCTTGCTACCTACTTACCAATTTTTTTTCTAGAGTCATTTAGCCGCGGAAAATCTTAACACCGCCATTAAGAAATTGGAATTTTATTCGATGCACAAAAACGATTTTTCTACAGATTTATTATATGTATTGATGATGATGTTTAAGCCCGAAATAAATACTATAGAAATTAGTAATAGCTTTTTTGTTTTTTCCTTTAATGATTTTTCAAAACTTTAGTTCCCAAGTAAAAAAATGCAAGCCACATAGCAAGACTTACATATTTAATTAGCCAACATTAGGAGCGTCTATAATTAATAATAGGCATTGCTGTTGGAGACGGCACTTGGAAACAAGCGAACACTTTCAAGACTTAATTGTTTATTATATGTCTTTCCGTATTGCGATCGTTGTGAGGTGTTGCGTTGTTTCTTAAATTACAATAAAGTATTTTTATTGTTGATATCAATAGACGGACATCTTTAACTTTCATTTGGTTTTTAGGGTTCCGTCACCCAAAGGGTAAAAACGGGACCCTATTACTGAGACTCCGCGATCCGTCTGTCTGTCTGTCTGTCCGTCTGTCACCAGGCTGTATCTCATGAACCGTGATAGCTAGACAGTTGAAATTTTCACAGATGATGTATTTCTGTTGCCGCTATAACAACAAATACTAAAAACAGAATAAAATAAATATTTAAGTGGGGCTCCCATACAACAAACGTGCTTTTTTGGCCGTTTTTTGCGATAATGGCACGGAACCCTTCGTGCGCGAGTCCGACTCGCACTTGGCCGGTTTTTTGATTTTATTTTATTTTGCAACTTTAGATATGAGAGCCGCGTTCGCAGTCTGTCCGGCTTTGTATCAGGGGTTTATTTTTATTTATTTATTTATTTTGGGAAAACAAACAGTTACACAAAACAATACAAAGACAAAAAAAATAAAAATTAAAAAGTAACATATGTGTAGCCCACGACGTTATCCACAACTTAATAAAATAATGTTACCTACCAATGCCCACAACTGAGGCTGAGAATAACACAAATAAACAATAAGATTAAAATTCAAAAACAAAAATACATTAAAAATACAGAGATAAAATGTAACAAAATAATTAAACAAAATTCAAAGTAAATTATAAATCAGCAAGTAATTAAAATTCATAAAGTACTTATCAAAAGTAATTAAATTCATAAATTTCAAAAATTACTAAAATGTCAAAAGTAATTAAAATTCAAAATTGATTTAAATGTAAAAAAATAAAATAAAATTAGCATGCAATTTAAATGTCAAAAGTTTTAAAATCTAAAGGATCATTAAGAAAAAATACAATTAAAAAATTATCAAAAATAATTAAAATTCAATCAATTATACAAAATAAAAACAAAATCTTAAATTAAACCACATTTATACAAAAACAAAATAAAATAAATTAGATAAAACTACAGTTCTTGCTTTACTTTTTTGAGCCACTAATTAAATTGATCAAGGAGATCCTGAACTTATTTGATGACAATGTAAACATGTCCAAGTCTGCAAAAACGTCATTGAATTTTACTGCCATACGTCGAAGAGGCGCGCGAACTCTAGCGTTGGTGCGGCAGGAGGAGACTGCGAATAGCGGACGTGCACGCACCCCTCGTACAATGACAGTCCTCGGAACAACGTAGCTCAATTTATTGGCAAGATCTATGCAGTCGTACCTGCCATTACATAAGTCATAGAGAAACATAGTTTCTAGGAGATTGGGGTTTTCCGACAACACCGTTTGCTTTTCGTCAAAAAATTTAGTTCACTAGTTACTTATGATGGCAATAAAACAAAACACACATAAAGAACAAAGATAATAAAAGATGCAATCAAGAACATAATGCCGGCATTAGATTTCTCGCGGCATTTTCCTTCAGCAAAATAATTCTGCAGTAAACATTCAAAGCGCAGCGGAGGCGGAGAAAGTGCAAGGTAAATGCGGAAGAGTCGAGTTGCATAGCACGCTGCACGGCTACACGGCTGCGCGGCTGCACGGCTGCACGGCTGCACGGCTGCACGGCCAGCCACAGTTCACACCAGCCGCTTTGTTGTGCCACGGTAATGAATACCGTCGATTAACGATCTCGGATGCGTGTTTGTTGTCGGTGTAACGGAATAATTAGTTTGTTTATTAATGAAACTGTGTTATCTTAAAATGTGATCGCAGTACGACTGTTCATTTGTTCTAGAGCTTTAGCTCTAAAGTGAAAGTAATAGAATTAATTGAGCTGGCTACCTATTTTATTGAGCAACTTACGAGTATTATTCTCTGTTTAGATGCCGCAAAATAAAACATTGCATCAAATCTTGATAATAACAATTTATTTGCGTAAACAACTTTAGATTAGATACATAGTTATATTACGAAAATTGAGAAATTACGAAGCAATTTTCTCATCAAGTTTCTTAATAGTAAAATAATAGTAATTTTCCTAAACAATAAGTTACGATATCGTGCTGAGTGTACAGGATGATGACTTGTTTCCGCCTCGGCGAGAGTGCATGACGTGCCGCGACCGCTCAACGAAAGTAAAACCGTTGATGATGAGCGTATGCCTCGAGACGAGGCAGCACCGACAGTCTGTAATTAGCCTAATTCACTTGATTTATTGATTCGAATATTTCGTAAGTTGGAGGTGAATTTCAGTGCAGTTATGTGCAGTATTTTGTCTACGGCGGCGGCTTACGGTTTCCTTCAAGCTGACTCTCGCATATACTCGAGAAACTTTAACCGTAAACTCCTACTTAGAGTTTGAAATTTTGGTTGATCGCTATTTGCAGATTTTGCATATGTTACGTGTTCTATGCATGCCTATGTATTATGTATGAGCCAAAAAATCTACTGGTAGAATTTTCTTCAACTTGCAAAGATGCTTTATTTCTTATTGTTTCGGAACTAAATTTACCTTATTTTTACCTAGTGTCGCGCTACTATTGTTAAATCCTATATATTTTCAACACGTTCAGGTGACATTAACACAAATAGCTTTTTGACTCACAGACTGATAAATGAGTCTCGGTGAGACTGCGACGTTACCTTTCACACTAGACTCATCGCTAGATGTTGCAACACTCGTCGGTGCAGCGACGCGAAATGCAGTTACGTATAGTAAACTAAACACTTCCGCGTGCGAGCAGGAAGCTCCGAACACTTTCCCTTTTGCCCGCGCGCAGCAGCCGACCACTCTATGCATCACTATAATCCCACCAAACACAGAGACATCCAACTCCACCACTAGTCTCCACCACACTATAGCCCTCCTCAACTCAGCCGACCTATAATGCAGTTAACCAACAAATGAGGTTAAGTGTTCGCTGCTTCGTGATGCGTAGCAGCTGCTAAGCATTTGAATTAAGGTATCTCATCGAACCTAAGGTTGTGATCAGACATGTGGAAAATTGACAATTAAACCAGATCCACTTCCTACGGGTTCATTGACCATTGTCGGCGAAGCTATTGTCAGGCTGCAAAATATCAAATGTTGTTTTTAAATAACAATAGGGGTTAACGGCAGCTTTCTAATCCAGGTTGATCAGGATATATTTTGCATGAATGTTCCATAATCCAGTTATAATTTAACCCCTTCCGTACAACTGGTGACTTTATAAATAATTCATAATGAAATAACCGGTTGCGAACTGATGTATGAATGTCGTGTTCATCGTAAAAGTCACGAAAGAATAAGGAGTAAATTGACAATAGGTAAGCTGTTTTAGAAACTGGTTCTGAGAGAGTTTCTAAAAGTTGTTAAAGTCAAAATCGCGTGGCTCTACCAGGCTGACATAACACAGACGACGAGGCGCCTTCAGTTGACCCATATACCAGTCGCGGACATTGACCCCATCGCACAGACTCGTGCGGTTGGCCGATTCGCAATGGGGTGGCTGACGAAATCTTTCTCTTAGCTCGGGAACATTGGACCACTAAAAAGAAATTTTATTCATACGCAGGTAGGTGACGTCTAAAAATAACTGTCGCAAAAGAGTTCATTCGAATCTCATTAGAGACATATTTTTGGAACCGAGTTTTTCGTATAGTTGGCAATTATGTCTAGAACGACAATATTACTTGTAATGAACGATATTTAGAGAACTTACTAAATGCCACGTTTATTTCCAAGTTATCAAATATATTTTTGGAAAACAGCCTGCACAGGCCTGAAAATGTCGGCATAGTAAAAACACTAGGGCGGCAGCGATCGAACGGAGTGTAGAGTTCACGATCGGGCGGCGACCTCCTGAAAGTGGGCCGGGCCTAGTCTGGAGGCTTGCGGAACGCCGTCATTTTCACAATAAATCCGCTCTGTGGCCGACGAACCATCGGGAAATTCTCGAGCGCTTCATTCAGTATCCAATTTAGGGATATGCCCGACACTGACAACTGTTGCCAATTATACATAATATTCGTATCTAATCCCCGTAACATTTAGCTCAATTAACAATTTCGCTAATAAAAATGTGTAGTATTGAACGAAAAAATACTTTCGCAGAGGCCTAGGCTGAGAATTTCATTTTGCGAAAGGCTGTTCTGATTAAAAGGGACAAACTGAACATTTTCGGGGCGGCGAAGCGATTTAGCTAAGTCCCGACTCGGAGAAATTTCATTTACAGCTTCATAAGTAGCTTCGCAAATGGTGCTCGCTTCCTCTTGCTTTAACGACCACGAATTACGTTGGCCCAGTTTATGGAAAAGTAGGTAAGGGTTATAATAAAGCTGGCGTATCAGTGAAGTAACATTGATTGCATAGATGTGGGACATGAAACCAGTAAATCAATGGCAGTATAATATGTGCTACAATAATAAGTTGATAAGGAATAGAAACAATGCAGCTCGTATCGAGGGCGCGGTAGACCTTAGGAGCAAAGCGTCGTCGTAGCGAATCGTTAACCTAGTATTGCTTCGAACTCCTTTTTATATGTAAATACTAGTTTTCTTCTCGGAATCGACTTTTACGGAATTACCCGCGGGTAATTTCCGGGGATCACATTGCATTGCTGCGTCAGATATCTTAAATGAGAGTAATCTTAAGAGAGGATCACATTGCAGATATCTTAAATGAGAGTAATTTTTTCATGTTTGGTTGTGCTTGCCTTTCATGTAGTTCGTTTGTCAAAATAACACCTATTGTTCAAAAATTAACCAAGAGAACAAAGTTTGGTCTCTCTTTTTTCCAGTCATTTTTTTTGTACATGGATACCTATCATCTAATGACTTCTCCCGCTCTGGGTGAAGCGGTAGGGCGTGTCAGACTTGACCCTTGCTCCTTCAGGGCAACGGTAACTCTTTCAAATTTTCCGCGACCCATATTTGATGAAGTTATTTTAGTTTCTATTTTTTTACAAATTATTGGATTCATTGATTTTCGTTCAATTGTTTCATTAGCTTGATATTATTTTATTATCTCAAGGTGATTTATATAAGTACATGTTACGAAATTGTAGGCTAAGCCAAGTAGGAGTATTTAAAAATAAATACAGCTTACTTAACATAGTCTCTGATGGACGATAGTTTATCCGTAAGTTGTCGTTTCGTGATACGCTCCCATTTTAGATGTCGTAATGATACAAGTCTAAAACAATATCAGTGTTTACTTACACGAAGAAATAGAGCAAAAAAATAACTTTGGTACAAATCAATACGACATTCTCAGTAGATAATGCACTTTTTAAGAGAATGGAGTAACCGTTAGAACCAAATAAAATATTAGATAAATACACAGTTTGGACATGTTCTAAAATAATGGTCATAGATTCGCCTCTTGCCAGATGCGACCCCTCGTGTACACACGGACACAATAGGACCCTCGCCTAACCCTTCGTACTAGCACAGGTGTGACGATTTTATAATGTTTGTGTACTTATCTCATGTTTGGAGAGCTCGTGGCTAAATAATAACAGCCGCACTGGTCGATCATCAAGGTTAAGCAACGTTTGACGAGGTCGGTCCATGGATGGGTGTCCATTTCAACATACAGAGTTTCCTCCGTGCCTCGGAAAGCACGTTAAGCCGTTGGTCCCGGCTGTCATTTGAAGATCTCTTCACAGTCGTTACGAGTAGTCAGAAGCTTGAGATCTGACACCAGTCATGCCAAGGGCTACCGTGTTGCCCAGTTACTGGGTTGTGGAGGTCAGATAGGCAGTCGCTTCATGTAAAACACTGGTACTTAGCTGAATCCGGTAAGACTGGAAGCCGACCCCAATATATTTGGGAAAAGGCTAGGCAGATGATGTTTTATCTCATGTTTACAGCTTCTCGTCCGGTCGAGGTTATTCGTTGCTTTAATATAATGATTCAATCTCTCTAAGCTAGATGCCTGCCTAAGCCCCGATTCGGAATGGTGTTTATGTAAATTTCTAATCACATAGAAAAACACATAATTTCATAGCGATAGCCACGAGTAGTAGTTGCGAGCGCGGGGAGCGTTGCTAATCTAACTGACCTATATAATGTGGCCGGTGAAAGACCTCGTAAACTACTGCCGTCAGTGCATTATTCCTGCAACAATGCATCAAGCTTCGCCACGCAACTCCATATCCTACCTCTCTTACCAATAGATCTATTGTTGCTCGCATCGCACGCACAGAATGCGTTGTGCGTGTATATACTGACCGGTAATAGTTTCGCAGAATAATTTTGTTTAGAACACATTTATAGTTTCAACTAATATCTAAAATTGAGAACGTGCAACTGAACTTAATAATAATATATTATGTTTTTAAATAATGTTTGTTGAATGTTTTCCGCTCATCTGCGGATGAAAATAAAACTATGATTATCTCTGAGTAAAAGTCTATTGAGGTAACTGAAACTAATTAAAGGTTAGAAAGCTTTTTCAATTTGTTCATTACTGCCACGTGTTATATTCTCTGAAAGAGCCCTTGACATTATATTAGGGTATTGTTCTTAATATTCACTTTCTTTTCTTAATAATTATTATGTATTAATCTAACAATCTACCGTTTTTATATTCGTTTTAGTTTCAACAAAGAAAACTGGCCGGGGCCTACCAGCCTGACACTGACTGACAATTTGAGGTTATTTAGGCGTGTAAGCGGTGTATCTCTAATGATAGAAAACCCGTTATTTGTACTGGGTTTTTGCAAATTATTTTACATTCATTGTTGGCATGATATCTGGCTTTAGGTGACAAACTGCTCTGTGGTTAAAATGTAGAGGTTTCGTTAAGTTTTGGCAAATATTTTTGTCTATTCTAGTACTAACGTGCGTTATAGCAGCTCTCGCATGCTTAAACAATTAAAAAACAACAACAAAACAGTAATACATTACATAGAAACCCTTAAGTGCTAGTAATTGACAAATTCCCTGGATCCCACACTAGGATTCCCTGTGTTGTGGGGTCCAGTCTCTTCCCAAGTAGGTGGGGCAAATATTTGTGCATGGTTACACAGAGATAAAACTTAATTAAATTGTAATTTAGATAAATAGAAATAGATGTTATTATTCTATGAATATTGTTTAAGTTGCTTTTTGGTGAGTGTATGTGAATGAGTATATGTGGAGTATGTAGAGGTGAGTGGTAAGTATATAGGTAGGTAGGTATTTTTGCTATTTATTTGCTAATTTTACGAATGTATATGCAAAAGATCTTCTGTTTGGTTATAGTTTAGAGGATGCAGCCATTCAAATATAAATTTAATTTAATTATAGCAAGTAGATAGCGTATGTCTGTATGGAATAATGTAGTTGTTTCAAATGGAGTGGATCCTTACTCTTCACATATCCACATATACTGTCTCTCTCGTTTACTTATAAGAACTGCTCATAGCGAAACTAAAATCGATTTCTGATATGAGTTCAACGTAATGCCATAGTGTTAATACAGCGTCAAAATCCTCATTCTTAGAATCCATTAGTGCTAACTCTTCGCCGTGGATATATGACGCGTGCAGTCAGGTGCCGGACGAGGTCTCAAAAAACGCGTGCTTGCACTTAGATCTCCTACGATTTTATCTCAAGTAACAGTTGAAAGACCGTAGCAGAATGTGCAAGTATAACACTAAATTGTTATTAATCACTGGAAGAATACTTTACAGTAAATGTTTCTGGATCCCCGCCGAGGGAGGTTTAAAAACGCTGGGATGATGACTTGAAGTCGTTTGCTGGGGATTGACCCGAGACGGAGAAACACTCGGAAGAGTGGAAGGCCTTGGTGGAGACTTTGTCCAGAAGTGGGATAACATAAGTGTGGTGAAAAATAATAAAGCTTACTATCATTTTTTCTCCAGTGCTGCTTTAACTACAAAGTGCATTCTCATTTTAAACTGACCAATATTAGCTCAATAGATACGTAATGCAAGTGCTTCGTTTGCATAATTTTAATTCAGTTTAGATATTGCAGTTTCAGATTTTCTGCATGTTTTGTTTGAGAGGTAACGATATTTGTCAATTTTCAGTTGATTATTTGCATTAGGGGTGAAGTAATTTCTTGTGTTAAAATGCAGTTCAGAAAATATGTTTTTAAAAGTGTGAATCATTTAGTCCGAACATTACATATTCTATGTGGGACCTATTCACATATGGGTGACAAAAATGTGCAAAAAGTTCATACTTTTTCCAGATACTAGTTGTTTTTATAGTTGTTTCTATATATAAAGCAGGCACTCCTTATTGTCACTTTATTTGCCTCAATAACATCATCATCATCTGCCTAGCCTTTTCCCAACTATATTGGGGTCGGCTTCCAGTCTTACCGGATTCAGCTGACTACCAGTGATTTACATGGAGCGACTGCCTATCTGACCTCCACAACCCAGTAACTGGGTAACAAGGTACCCCTTGGCAAGACTGGTGTCAGATCTCAAGCTTCTGACTACACGTAAAGACTGTCAAAGATCTTCAAATGACAGCCGGGACCAACGGCTTAACGTGCTTGCCGAGGCAAGGAGGAAACTCGGTTTGTTGAAATGGTCACCCATCCACGGACCGACCTCGTCAAGCGTTGCTTAACCTTGATGATCGACCCGTGCGGCTGTTATTATTTAGCCACGAGCTCCTCCTTTGCCTCCATAACATTTAACCAAAAATGTCTAAATAAGGAAATTCTAGTACATAAATTCACTACGATTGCAGTGAACTATGATGTGATTGCTCTGTTACAGCTTTATGTGCCTACTGCAGGTGTTAATAATGACATTATCAACCTTACAAGGAAAAGGTTAGAAGAGGTCATGAAACATCAACTTTATACATGAAAAGTGTACTAATAGACATGATAAATATGTACATATATTTGGATTATATCGCACATGCACATGTGTGTGGGTTTAAAAATATATTCGCGTCAGTTTGGCTGAACCGCGTAACTCGTGACGTGTTCTTAGGTATTCGAGCTCGCGTCGTCATGATGAACTCATAGTCTTCTCGTGGAACATAGTCGATCGTCCACGGTGTATTGCACTGGCTCACGTGATTGAAAACAGAAGTTAAAAATATATTGTGCCTTTTGACTATAGACTTAGGTATACAATTCTATTAATAGTAGGGCACTTACTTCTATTTTAAAAATGTGTACGTTTGTATGATTGTTAATCAATCCCGCCCCAGCTGAAAAGATTTAAATGACATTTAGATCACAAATTGACTATTGCCTGGATTAGGACTCCTATATCCTAATCTTCTCGTGATGGAAAAAAACTGGCCAAGTGAGAGTCGGACTCGCGCACGATGGGTTCCGTACCACTATCGCAAAAAACGCCAAAAAATCACGTTTGTTGTATGGGAGCCCCACTAAAATATTTATTTTATTCTGTTTTTAGTATTTGTTGTTATAGCGGCAACAGAAATACATCATCTGTGAAAATTTCAATTGTCTAGCTATCACGGTTCTTGAAATACAGCCTGGTGACAGACGGACAGACGGACAGACAGACAGACAGACAGACGGATCGCGGAGTCTTAGTAATTTATACCCTTTGGGTACGTAACCCTAAAAAACATAGTTTCCAACATGATTAGCAAAGGAAAAAAATCGTCGCTTTATTGCCAGATCTTGGCTTTTGATAAGCCGGAGCGATATTGATCGGGGTTTCTAGAAAATATTTGTCTTTCATGCTGCAGCTTCTCCAGATAATTAATTAAAAATGTCAATCTATCAATGTCAAATCTGATGTACCTGGCTGTCACAATTTTCAATTTCCTCGGAAGCTTTGCCACCGTAATTGGGATCTACGCTTCATCATAAGAAATGCAATCTTAATTATGTTTCGATTTCAGGTAATGGTCAAAGTTTATCTTGATCGATCACAAAACTCACAGATAACTTCTAGCACCACCGGGGTCACAGACTGTCCAAATTTAAGGAGAAGGAGGGCCTCTATATCAATGAACTCCTTTTTCAAAAAGCGTGAGCACAGGAAGTGAACCTGGCAGAGCCCCGTTGGACAACCTAAAACGAGATGTACTTCACCATGTCAGCATAAGAGATGAAGAAGCATATGTCCAATGAGGTCTCTGTGATCAATTCGGTGAAGACCGGGAGCGATCACCGCATGGTAAAAGGCACATTAATATCAAGATTCAGCACAGATCCAAATCCAAAACGATTCTGGAGTTCACCGCTGCACTGGAGGATTTCTTTAAGGATCTGGACAGGAGAGGGCTACGCAACAACGTCAATGGCGAGTACATCACTCACCTTCAGTTTGCTGACGATGTAGTGGTCATGGCTGAGACCATGGAGGACCTCCGTAGAATGCTCGATGATCTCAGTAGAGCTTACGAAAGAGTGAGTCTAAAAATGAACATGGACAAAATCAAGATGAAGATGGATGCCCTTGTTACACCCACTTCTATCAAAGTCGGAGACTCTACTATTTGTTGCGGACGACTATGTCTACCTGGGACAAACGATCCAGTATGGTAGGGCCAACTTTGAGAAAGAGTTTAACCGTAGAATCCGACTCGGCTGGGCAGACGTTCGGGAATTTGCGGTATCTTTACGTCCAACTTACCACAGTGTCTCGCAAGACGAAAGTCGTCCAAAACGAAAGTATGACCAGTGTGTGTTGCTAGTGATGACCTATGGGTTAGACGTGGTCGCTCACAATGGGCCTCATCAGAAAGCTTACAGTCACCCAAAGGGCAACGGAGAGGGCTATGCTCGGCGTTTCCTTGCGTGATCGAATCAGAAATGTAGACATCCGTGAGACAACCAGGGTTACGGCAGTGGGCAGGGCACATTGCTCGCAGAACGGATGGTCGATGAGGCTGAAAAGTTCTGGAGTGGCGACCGCAAACCGGAAGATGCTGCGTTGGAAGGTCTCCCACCAGGTGAACAGTCATCTGTTCACCAGGTCATCCTGGTGAGGGTGGCGAGCATCCGTTGGATGCGAGACGCACGGGTCCGGTCAATGTCGCGACGCTTGGGAGACCTATGTCCAGCAGTGGACGTCTTTCGGCTGATATGATGATGAACTTCTGCTAACGACTTCGCTAGCGTTTATTTCTAAAATTATTCCGAGGTAAAAAAAAGGAATATAAAGTATCTTATGACTTTTTCCCAAGTCTTCTATATATAAATTTCATGAAAATTGGTGCAGCCGTTATGGTGACAAAACATGACAAACAGACAGTCAAGCATTTATAATATCAGTATGGTTACTTTAGATTTAGCTTCTACCCTGCACTAAATACACACTAAGATATCTTGTCTCCAAATCGAGGTTGAACTGCGCAACTCTCACCATTATGTATCCATTAAAAATATAGTAACAAGAAATAAAAAAGTTATTGTCCATGTCATCAGCTAAACTATTTATTACACTACTTTGTTTCAAAATATATCAGGTGAAAAACATCCTTATAAGATTTTCCATTCGATCGGCTTTTTCGTCAGCCAATATAGGAAAGAACGTTCACCGCACCTTGAGTTTCACCGCCCATAACGTTTGGGTCCGATTGGGCCGGGCCCAAAAGGGTTTTGGCAGTAAAAATTACAGATAGTACTTACATTTTTATTCCTATGCCACCAAGGTATCTGTTCAGCCTTTCTCCCTCATCTCTAATGGTACAGAGTGAGTGAGTGGTGGTGAGTGGTGAGGGCTGCGGACAAAATTCATACTTTAGTTTTTGTATGACGTGAAAGAAGTTACGAGCGTCTGTTGTTTTTTGCCAATTTGATTGACAGTACAGGACAGGTCTGTTGTTTTAATTGAAGTTATAGCAGTGTTATGCAATTGAGATACATACAGATTTGTTTTTATTTGTAATAACTCCGTCGTCGATTCAGAATAGGAATCTATGTATTTGGTTTTTTGAAACCGCATAAGGAAAATGTGGTTGACATACCACATTTTGTACCTTTGATGACCTCATATATAGGTATAATACATAGGTGCTTAAGATTATTAACGTTTTGGTCGTAGATTGTAAATTGGGCCATTACATTGAACTTCCTCAAAAATCTAATACTTCCTCAAACAATAAGAACTCCCGTCGGGATCAGAGACTATAACGATTTACTCTGAATTTACTTATTGGTTCCTTAATTTCTGTTTGTTTATAAAATTAGCCGTACAATATGAACAAACTTTTATTTTTCCCGATTTTTAATTATTCAATGAAATTTCCATTAACTTAATCGTATTATAAATGGTTCAGGTGATTAATATTCAATATGATTGATAGTCATAATAATAAACATGTTGCCAATGTAATTGGGTATCTGCGGAAGTACAATAAACCAAGTAATCACATAATTACCGTTAATATTTCGATTTAATTTGACGGTCAAATAACTGCCCGATATATTCATTTTAACCACGTAAATGGTCTACTTAATAGTAACTTGAGGGAAACAATAAGCAAGTCAAACAGTAAATAACTTTCTGGAAACTAATAACTCTCAGAATTTTCAGGCTTGTATGAACCTTCAGGCTTTTCAAAATTAATTTTGAAATAAGATATCTACGATCCTAAATACTGCTGTATTTTAAACTGTTTGTTATTCCACTGTCGGCTAATTAAACACTTATTACTGAAGCAACGCAAAAAAGTTTACAAAACAATGACCTGAAGTTATTACTGCAGAAGTTTCCTCCGCAGCGTTCCCGGAAAAATCCTCAGTAACAAAATTCCTCGGTAGTAAGTCACTTTCCACTATCTTACACATATACGGTCACAATCCACTGAAAGATAGAGACACTAGTCTGAAAAACAGAAAGATCACGTCACAAGTTCATACTAGACGTGCCATGCGTACCAGGGTAGCAGATAAACATAGGAGGTGTCGGCTACTCGGAACAATAGCAGCGCGGCATGGAGCGGCGTAAGACGACACACAGCGAGCGCACGGCGCGCCGGCAGAGCGGTGACTGACCGGCACACTGCCGCGCCACCCGCCTGGAGCGATCCTGCGGGACCCTTCCGCCGGGAATCAGTCCCGCAACACACGAGCCAGCGAAGCTTTCCTCACGCGACCACACTGCACATGTGTTGGCACCACTCTTTGTGCTTCATTGTCTCAACAGGTTTATGCAATATCGTCTGGACTGGACCACGCTTCAGTTCCGACCTCTCATTTCGTCTCAGCGATTAAAATTCACTGCATGTAATCTGCAATCTGCCGGTATGAAAGTACGCGGATGGTAAGGTATTCTCTTCATCTGTCCGAATCTTACGTGCAGCGCTCGGTCGTTGACATTAGAGTCCGTTTGTTTTTCTTACATTATCGAGAGAATCATTGAGTTTGCCGTTTGCTTTGTGCATTGTCATGTAAACAAAGTTATCTGCGGACCTCCCTCGATCTCTCTCTCGAGTAATTGGATACTAGTGAAAAATTGCAGTAGAAGACATATGACAGGGTTGTATGAAATGCATGTAGTGCGTCGTATCAGTTTCACCCGTCAATCTAAACAGTGATGCGACTGTTGTAGCAAGTGTAAACGGTTCTATAGTGATCTGCAGTGGTCTCGGCGGAGAGTGAAAGTGGCCGCGGTCTAGGCGAGCACAGCGCACCTCGCGGCTCGGCGGCCCGGCGGCACGGCGCGCCCTGCGAGACCTTGAGCGAACTGTTAGTGAACCAAAACATTCGTACTTTACCTACTATAGAAAGTCTACAATATTGCGAAATTTTTGTTTTAAATAAATTACACTAGATCTGTCGTATATTTAAATAAGGGTTAACGACCAGGGACGATCCTAATTCATTGACCCCCAAGTGTACAGAACTTAGTTTGATAAAGGTTAGAGATGTGTGACATCGCAAATCTTTTGGGCGGACGGCAGTAGGAGTTGCTTAGGATTTTCCTATTAATCTGCGAGAGGAGATTAACCCTTCTATAATTTAATAGATTGGGATTAGCGTCAACATGTCGAAAAAATATTAGCATGAATCGACTTCTTGGTATGGGCATATGTTTTCATTACATACCCACACACACATTGTAGCTTACTATACACTTATTTTTCTATTATTTCATTGTACATTATTTATTTACACATTTTACACATCCTTAAATTATCATATCAAATTATGTATATATTATATTTTATTGTGTTACCCACTTCTGTGTGTCACTAGCGGGGTGCCAACTGAAAACCAGCGCTGGCTGTCTGACGCCCAGCAAATGCTGAGTTGGTAACCCTTTCGGTATGGGCACGTTCAGCGAATCTGCCTTTGTACTTCTGTCTTGACTTTTACTCCATGTTTGTTGCTGTTGTGTTGTGCCTGTGTCGAATAAATATTTTTCTATTCTATTAATTTTTCACCAATTACTTTTATTTGGGGTCCGTTTCTTAAAAATAATATGCCCGTCGCGCGTCGCGGTCGATTCAGCAACCGTAGGCTAACTACCACTCCCCTTCCCCGGCCTAATAAAACGGTGAAGGAAAACATCGTGAGGAAACCGGCATGTCCTAGAACCAAAAATTCGAAGACATATTGTGATATCCACCAACCTGCACTGGGCCCGCGTGTTGGATTACGGCCCATCCCCTGAGAGGAGGCCTGTGTCCCAGCAGTGGGAACATTAATAGGCTGATGATCTCAAAAGACTAGCATAAATAAAGCAAGACTTCATTAAATCTTGGAGTTGTTGATCAGAACGTTCATCTTGGAAACTAATAGGATGCGACACGCACGGGACTGGTCAATGTGGCGACACTTGGGGAGGCCTCAGCAATGGACGTCTTTCGGCTGAAATGATTATGATGGATCCTATCTTGGAAAGGTCCGCACAAAATAGGTCGGCGTCCGGATCCAGACCGCGGTCCGCCATTTGGGGTCACCAACTGCTCTATAATATACACCTATAATCATTTCAAAAACAACAAAAAACAAACAAAACCAACAGCCAACAAGAACCTGCATTCCCAATAATTTATAACAACTGGGTTTACCAACCTGAAAATGCTGAAACCCATGAATTCAGTCTGTATCAACTATTACCGCCTCAACAATCAAGTGTCTTGTTTTCATTCCCAAGTCTTCAAAAAAATAGGAATAATTATTATCTACAATTATTATGAAGAGGGTGGCAGTTCAACTCGTTGCTAAGCAATTACAGAGATTCCCAATAAAACGGTTTCTATAGAAATTAATCTTTTTATTGCCGCCCTTTGAAGCGTGACTATAAATATAAATTTTTACACATACCTCTTATCTCGATTTATTTTATTTGTTTATTGGCAATTAATTATCATAAATTGATAATGGAAATGTAACCGGGCATCTGAAGCCACAATATTCTATTGAATCTCTATTCAGACTTGACTTCATAGAGCTTGCAGTAAATGTAAAAGATCCAAGATTCTGTACTTATTTTCTTTTCAACACTTTTTGGTTCAGACGCGGGTGACCATAAGCTCTTAGAGCGGTATCAATTTGAGATCGAATAAGGGACAGATGTATCTGACTTGTATACATCTGTCACTTACTCGATATCAAATTGATACCGCTCTAAGAGCTTATGGTCACGCCCTTTCAACCGTTGAAGTATAAAATTAAAAGGTTATAAGTATGTGATAAGTAGGTAGGTACATAAAAATGACTCGTGGTTACCTACATTGGTAAACGTAATTGCGTAGTAGGTACAAACATTACGCCTGCATTTTCGGATGGGCTTCCTACTGTAAAGTACTGTAGGTGTGTATCTGGTCGACGGTGCAGCATGCTTGCCCACAAGTAACCTATTCACTCTTGACTTCAAGACCTCTATCTAGATTGTAGCGGTTTCAATAAAAACTGTCTTTTCCATAAAGTGTAATTTGCAAGCCTAGCAGTACATTATATACGCACATAATTTGTCAGTCACCGCAGTACTTATAGGTACAGTCTACTGGAGCATTAAGTAGCACCAAATAGAAGTACTTACTTTTGTTGAGCCGTACCGTTACATTGCCAGTAGGCATACCTTGCAGTCTCAATTTCCGGACTCAACGGGTCATTACCCGGGTTTGTGGGTTGAAATATTGATTATAATTAATTATGTAATAACGTTATTATCATTGAAACAAAACAAGAGATAGATGCAACAATAGTTATTTATGCTACAAGTGTGGAAAGGTGATTTCCGATGAGTGGATAAATCGACACGAGTCGGCAATCATCTTACGTACGTGTATCATACAACATTTTACTATGCATTGTGCGAGGAAATAAAAAAACATATCTGAACCAAGCAAGAAATTAATAAAATTAAATAAAATGGCGGGCATATTCAAGCGCGCTCAGCATATCCACAGATTAACTAATAGTTCCTCGGGCATATCTACTGCGCATGTGCAAATAGCGGTCACGTCGTAACACAAAAAAAACACGAGCAAAATATTCATTCTGCCAAACTTATTTAATGAATATTTAAAATTAATTTATTGATCAAAATCTGAATCTAGAGTAATTAAAAACGCTTAATAATAAAACTTAAGGGTACACTAGTCGACGGCACGAACTATTTTGTGCGCGGGGTTAAAATGCATTTTATATCAACCGACAACACGTGCGGAAGAGATAGATGCTGTGATGAGCAGCAGGAAGCTAGTTCGCGTACGAATACACACTTTTGCAAAGTAGCGAAATGGATAATGATTTACGACGAAACCGAGCGCGCGAAATTTTATAAACAGACCTTTGGGAGTCATCCATAGGTCTGTTCATATCATGAAAAAACGACTAAATCTATCTGTTCAACATAAAATTATTTGCATTGTTGAACTATTAATCTATCCCTGTATGGAGGCCGTTTTGCAATTTTCCGTCTTCTTATGGTATTTATTCGCGCCCAAAAATGCGTTAAAATTATTGTCGAAATGTGGAACTTACGACGCTCATAACTTTGAAATATTTTATTTTTTTACTTTTTTGCTTCCATACAGGGCTGGATAATGATGAGACAAATTGATATCACTTTTTATTTTGAACGTACATCGTCAAACAGTGGGATAATCCCTAGACTACGTTTGTATGGAAGAATTTTCGACTAGTGTACCCTTAAACAAAAAAAAAGAAACCGACTTTCAAACCAAAACACTACAAAGCGAACCTAATGTTTTTAATTTTTCGACACCGACTTCGGAAAAGAAAGTTAGTTTTCGCTTTGTAGTGTTTTGTTTTGCAAGTCGGTTTGATTTTTAAGTTAAAAAGTTTTTTTATAATTAATTTTTAGTTTTGGAACCTCAAATTACCCTAAAAAATCATTTAAAGCCAAAGTACATCTCAAGAAAATTGCAATAAGCCCAAACACGACTAGGATACTTTGTTGATTTCGGATTTGCAGTGCCTACCTTCCGGCTTAATCATTAGATCAGTTCGATAGTACCTTTTTCATCAGTACCATTTATTTATAAGTATTTGCTTCATTATAGTCGGTTATCTATTCGAGATATTATCTTATACAGTTATACCCGTGATATACTTATCATTAAGGAGTTCCAGTGGCTTCTTCACCAGTTTCACTTTACCATATGATACTTTCTGAGTGCAAATTATATATCTAAATCGATGTAAGTATGTCTGTAATATTTGTTGAGTTCCCTCGATTTCCATGGGATCCCATCATCAAATTCTGATTTGATGACAGTGGGACCACCTCGGGAGTATACCCTTTTAAACACAAAAATAATTTTCAAAATCGGTAAACAATGGACGGAGAAATCGGTGACATACATAAAAAAAAACATACATACAGGCGAACATAGAACCTCCTCGTTTGTTTTTAGGACCCGGGACCTCGGGACCCTATTACTAAGACTTCACGATCCGTCTGTCTGTCTGTCCGTCTGTCACCAGGCTGTATCTCATGAACCGTGATAGCTAGACAGTTGAAATTTTCACAGATTATGTATTTCTATTGCCGCTGTAACAACAAATACTAAAAACAGAATAAAATTAATATTTAAGGGGGGCTCCCATACAACAAACGTGATTTTTTTGCCGTTTTTTGCTCGATATTAATAACGGCAACAGGTAGACGCTTGAAATATTCACAGAATATTTAATTGTATATACACTTCAAAAAATAATAATTAAATCCCATACAACAAACGTGTTTTTTTTTGCCGTTTTTTGCGATAATGCTCCGACTCGCACTTGGCCAGTTTTTTTTTGTATATTTATAACTGATGGCGTTACCAGCCTACATAAAAAATATTTTGCCCGTTTTTCATATAATAAGTTAGGGTTTGGCTAGGTTAACCAGGTGGATAAAAAACATCTGGATTTCGTAATTATTCCTCTGCATGGCCAAAGACAAAAAAAAAGTTGAAGACAAGAATAAGCAAGAAGAAAATCATGCTGTGCAGTCGGAGTATATATACCTACTCGCGAGCTGGCTGACCGCCTGATCCTGCGACTGCACAGAATGATTTTCTTCTTATTTAATTCTTATTAATTATCTTTTTAAGCAGTCGGTTTTTTTATTTAAAATAAACTTTTTTTATTAACAACTTTTTAGTTACCGAAATCAGCCATATTTCGCCCAAGTGTCAAGACAAGACGCATCTAACGATGTCTTAATTATATTAATTCGTCTAGCGGTTTGAAACCCTGAGCGTAATGAGGGACTGGGAGGGAGTTATGTAGAGTCCTGAGTGAAGCGAGGCGTTCAAGCTGCCCAAGACGAAGACAGGCATTATCCCAGAGGAGCATACTCTACTTTTCACACCTACCTTCTTCGAGACAATAAAAAAGACGAATCTTGCAATAAAATTCACTGAAAATCATAGCACCAGACACCGTCTTTTGTCTCACATTCTTTGAAATCGTGCCTTTTTCTTTCTTTTATTTTGAGTTATGCGGTGACAGTTCGATTTTCGAACAATAGTAGACTATGTACCAAGGGGTTAAAGCAGCGTCTTACGTCACGGGCGGCATATTGAAAACTGAGCGTAACGAGGGAGTAATGTAGAGTCCTGAGTGAAGCGAGGGTTTCAAGCTGACGAAGACAAGCATTATCCCAGAGGACTTACTCTAATTTACACACCTTCTGCGAGACAATAAAAAGCTTATTATATTGATTTGAATATTGTGTTTGATGCTTATTGTACTGTATTGTGACGCTTGACTTTCGAGTTTCTGCTAAATGTTGGAAATAAACTAAGAGGACGTATTCCGACACAGTCTTGACTCCTACTTTTGTTGTTCTTCATTGAACAAAATTGTCATAGGTTTTTTCTTCTCTGTGTTTTGATTTTTCTTGTAGTAGATTTACTAGATTTATTAATACAACTTTAACTCCCTTGGGAGTAATGCTTTACTTAACGTTGAGATTGCATGATATGTAATTGGACATTGTCGAGCAGGTGATGTGAAAAGAAAACTACATACATACAAGATACGCGCTAATAACATAACCCTTTCCTTGCAGTCGGGTAAAATGTTTTGAAAGCGAGAATCCATTTGTCCTGGAGTATTCTAATAGTTTTGTTTACCGAATCCACGGGGTTCACAGAACACGAGCCGGCAATTGTCAAGGCAGCGGAAGTTACATTCGCTGTCCCAGCCCCCACGTAAGGGTGCTAGGGAACACCGGGGTGATTTTTGACAGAAAGGGGCTTACAGACTGCACCCGCCCCAGGGTGAATACGTTCATAAGGAATATGCAGTATGCATGACATTTTTTTATTGAATTCACAAAATTATTCTATTTTGTTACCATTTTTGAGCTGCACAGTTTGTTCAAAAATAAAAAATATCGTTGAAATTTTGTTATTTCATGGTCAGGCAACTAAGGCCCATAGATAAAATACACAAATTAATCATACAAAAAATAAATGAATACAATAAAAAATATATGATATATATCTTTATTAATTTCTCATCGTCATCCCTACACGTCATCCGTTTGCTTCCACTATCACGTTCTGTATTTTCAGCACTTCTTTCCATCTGCGATTGACTTTTTATATCAGTATCGTTGCGTGTATTTGCTTTGTTTGATTACAAATCTTAAAAAGGTACATTTAATAAGTATTCTCACCCTGTTCATCTAAATTTAATTATTCAATTACTATTTTCGTCTCGGACCTACAGCATTTATTTTTAATGTTAAATCAAATTATGATTGTGGTTGATGGTTTAATTATTTACGTATAATAAGTATCAACGTAATTAGTGTTTACGTCGTTAGGGAAGTCATCATCTGCCTAGCCTTTTTCCCAACTATATTGGGGTCGGCTTCCAGTCTTACCAGATTCAGGTGAGTCCCAGTGTTGTACATGGAGCGACTGCCTATCTGACCTCCACAACCCAGTAACTGGGTAACACGGTACCCCTTGGCAAGACTGGTGTCAGATCTCAAGCTTCTGACTACCCGTAACGACTGCCAAAGATCTTCAAACGACAGCCGGGACCAACGGCTTAACGTGCTTTCCGAGGCACGGAGGAAACTCGGTATGTTGAAATGGTCACCCATCCACGGACCGAACTCGTCAAGCGTTGCTTAACCTTGATGATCGACCCGTGCGGCTGTTATTATTTAGCCACGAGCTCCTCTACGTCGTTAGGGAAGTGCAGATGATATTTGGTGACAGTTATTGACCTTGCGCCTTGTGGAATCGTAGCACAACAACTTTGTTATAAAAGAAAGTTCGACGACCGAAAAATTAAAATCTGTACTACTTTTTATTCACTGTTTTCCTTGTAGCAGCATACTTTCGTATGTTTTGTTTTTTTTTAGTCAAATTAGATTTCTGTCGTTGATTTTATTACGATCGATCAATCTTTCTTTTTAACCGACTTCAAACAAGGAGGATGTTCTTAACTTCTTAGGGATAGAGAGTATTCTATCCAACTTTTACATTTCATAAAGTTTTGTGCGAATTCCTTCAATATTGTAATAATATTTAGAAAAACAATTAATAAGTTGTAGTAATACTGTACAATTAAAATTCATTACGTTTATATTCTGCAGCTCTGACACCTGGGGGTGATCATAAGCTCAAAATAAACTTACTCTAACACCCGGTTTCTCAGCACTCGATTATCGGGCTGTTAACGTAATCGACGAATCGGTCAGTATTTGGATAGGTGACCACTTTTTTTTGGTAAGGTGAACCCGCCATGGTAAGCAACACTTACCAAGGTTAGTCTTTGGAAGGGTGTCAGATCTCAGGCTTCTGACTACCCGTAACGACTGTCAAAGATCTTCAAATGACAGCCGGGACCAACTGTATAACGTGCTTTCCGAGGCACGGAGGAAACTCGCTATGTAAAGATGGCCGTCTAATAAGGAGTATGCTTTAGAAAGTAACCGTTGTACGGCGGTTATCAAGCCAAAACGGCTAAACGGATCTTGTTAAAATTTGGCACAGAGATAGATTATAACCTGGAATATCACAGAGGCTATACCGATATATTGTTCCCTTGGAATAAGAAAAATCTTATCACGAGGGCGAATTCGCTGGCAGAAACTAGCAGATACACATATATATAGAAAACAAGTTATGCTATGTTAGTTATGTTATGGTATGTTAGTTTCCCAGAGAATCAGCATTGCCATTCAACGTGGCAATGCTGCCAGTGCCAGCGTTCTGGGCACTTTTCACGTTGACAGCGATGTGGACGAATTTTTTGACGCCCTATGACCCCTGCCCTTTTATACGCGTTCGTAGTTTAATTTTATTTTTAATAAGTGTATTTATAGTTATTGTTAATTAAGTATTTTATATTATGTAAATTTTAGATTATTAATAAATCATATTACTAATAAAGGTATGAAAATGCAAAAAGTTATGCTATGGCTGATTGTACTCGTAATGATGGGATGGATGGATGATAGTTACTCTTTCACGCAAAAACATTTTGATGAATCTTTACAGAAATATAGCTTATACATCAGAATTACACATAGGCTATAATTTATAAAGATACTGGGAGAAGTGCTAATAAACGCGGGCGGAGACGAGGGTGGCAGTTAGTCCCAAATAAATTATATAATATAATAATGTCAGAAATATATTGATATATAGACGATATAAGCGACTTGGGTTACAAGAGCAGAAAAGTTACAATATCTAACATCTTTAACCACGACGGTAAAAGATGATAAGTTGAAAGTAAAGGATGTTATAAGTTTGACGTGTTTACCTGTGTGTTTGTGTATCTGTCTGTGTCATCATAGCTCCTAAACGGATGAACCGATTTTGATTTACCTTTTTTTTTGGTTTGTAATAGATATTATTGAGAGTGTTCTTAGCATTGTTTAATGAAAATTTGTCAGCTGTTCAAAAGTTATGGGCGTTTTACTTTTTGAATCGGGGTTTTTTCGAAAGATATCGTGTCACGATAACGTGTTCGAAGGATTGTTGATCGAAGCGTGTCTACTACTAGATAATATTATAGTTTAAAAAAAACCTGCAAAGTGCGAGTCGGACTCGAGCACGAAGTGTTCCGTACCATTATCACAAAAAACGGCAAAAAAGTCAGGTTTGTTGTATGGGAGCCCCACTTAAATATTTGATTATTCTGTTTTTAGTATTTGTTGTTATAGCGGCAACAGAAATACATCATCTGTGAAAACTTTAACTGTCTAGCTATCATGGTTCACGAGATACAGCCTGGTGACAGATGGACAGACAGACAAACGGATCGCGGAGTCTTAGTAATAGGGTCCCGTTTTTACCCTTTGGGTACGGAACCCTAAAAAAGGAAATAAAAAATATTGACAGGGTTTTGAAAATTTTTACTTGTCTATAATTTATTGAACCACAGTTCACTCACTTCTTTAGAGAGTCGGAGCCCGGGGCAGCTCTAAATGTTTTAAGAACAAATATCTGACTGATCAGATCAAGAGATTTGCATCACAAGGTTGTTTGAAACTGTTTAATCACAAATAGCATTCTTACACTAATGAGTCACTAAGATCTGAAGAATGTCAAATTACAAGTATTAATCCCTGCCCGGAATTCGCGAGCCTTGAACAAACCTTCACAAAGAATTCATAGTTTTCTTGTAAGAACTGAATGATATTGAATAGAGAATTTTTGAGTAAGGAATGTGTCAAACTCTAATGCATGTTTTTCATTTTCTCAGGCTAGAGTTGACAAATACTCAAACTCAACTTCAAATCATTGCCGATCTTCAAAAGACTGGTGAAGGAGCACTACCTGTCACAGTGATCTTCTTCTTGTTGCAGCTGTATTGTTTTCTTGACTGTATATTTATATGTATGTATGTATTTATGTATCTATTTTAGTATTTTATATTTAGTGCTTTTTATGTTTGTGACTTATTGTTTTATTCAAACTTGCACCAAGTGCAACCCCATGTCGTGTCCAGGCTATCTCTATCCATTCTGGGTTGCCTGGAAGAGATCGCAGAACGCGATAAGGTCGCCTGTTGTATGTTTGTTTTAATTTTAAGGTTTCCGTATGTAATTTTGTTTTTATCTTGGTGTACAATAAAGTGTATATAAATAAATAAAATAAATAAATTCTCAATTCATGAATCGGGGATTAATCTACCCAAACCTGACTGTATATTATAAAGTTTGGTTATCTGTATATATTAAAAGGTTATGTGTATACCCTATACCTACTTAGTTTAAGATAAAGCAATGGCAAATTGTTTACTAAAGCACAGATAATATAATACTAGCATACAGATGCCTCATCCCACACAAAGAAACCGTGCCGACGTAACTAGAATCTGATTATACCGATTATTTTATGTAAATCGATCGCGTTCGGTTCCGTTCCACGGCGATAGATAGATCAACATACCGAACGCGATCGTTGTATATAAAATAAACAGTATAATCAGTACAGTCCGTCGGCACGGTTTCTTTGTATAAGATGAGACACCACTATTTGCTCCCTTCGTCTTCATTTGTCGGATGCTCTGTCCTCATCTGTGAAAATACTACGACTGCTTTGTGAAACAAATAGTCGATACCTGAAATAAACTAACGTAAGGGACATGTATACAGAAATGCCAAAATGTCCTTTACCTACGTTAATACCGGTAGTCATTGCTGAATTATAACTTACTTTTTATTATTTTTCTAATCAAGAAAAAAAAAGAATGATAGGAATTGATAATAGGGATTTTAACGTATGAATAATTCCGACCAATCGGCAGAGCAGACAATTTTTCTACAAAGATAAAAATATTTTTTCAACACACTTGCTCATAAAGTGGCTCTAATTTCACCGCAATTGGGCACACAATGATACCTGTTATCAAACTGTGACTTTTTCATTGCTATTATTCACAAGTGAGTTATAGAGTTTTTTTTTTTATTTTATTGGTTGAGTTGCTTTGTTCTTAAAAAAGTTTCGATACAAAAAAGATCGTGCCCAATAGTACAAATAAATTAATGTACCTATTGCTTGCTCATTTCATGCAACTTCGTATTTAAATAGATAATTTCAACTTGTACGTGCTTAATAAATAAAACTTTCACTCAATTATAAATTTTACTTGCTCTGTAATAAAGAAAAATTGAAATTCCCTATTTTGTACGTGGCTAAAACACTATCCACGAAAAGTCAAAAAAATAAGAAACCTCACTCTTTTAGTTTATGGCCGATCGCCATTGTTAAATGCGCGCCGCGCGCGCATAGTTGCGAAAAATATTTCAGCACTCGTTATTACTGTTGAAAATGAATTTTAGTATTATTTTCTTCACAAGTGTGTTGAAAAACGTCGTATGATACACGTGACGTCCTTGGCTCTCTTAAGACCCTCACCTAACGGCTCGGGTCTCAATGGCGCCTCAGCGGTAATCACCAACATTACACACTTGTACCTTAATGTATCCATATTACAAAGGGAATTTTCGTTTCCTAAATAGATAGCTACCTAAGCCCACTTAAGCCACCGGCTCATAAGAGGTTATTAAAACATTAATAGACGTCTTCAGAAACAGATCAATAGTCAAATGTTATTTATATTTTTCTCTATTGTGTTCTTCTTTGGTAAAAGCACATTTACCCCGGTTTTATAACGAGACAATACATTCATACACGTGTTAAAATAACCTAAAATATAAATCTGTCCAAAATATGGGTAATATTACTAACTACACTTTAATCACAGATAATGTAATACTAACGACCTTTTGAAACTGAAAATCAGAAATCTAAACCAGAATTGGACCTAATTAGAAAGATTTTATCACTTAACATTTAATTAAAATTTAATTCCTCCCTCCGCTTGACTACCGACTATCGGAACAACATACCCACTTGAATGTACACTACTTTATTTCTACATTTAATTTTTATTACTACTAAATGTTATCAGAGTTCATGACGAGTAATGTGGTAGTGTGCGTGTCTGTCTATGTGTGTGTTTGTTATGTCGGGGTCTGTACAGTACGCAGGAGCGATTACGCAAACCGCGCTTCCCCGAGGAGTGAGGTCGTTGGCAATGGACTCGGTTCAATGTCACCAAATATATCACCGAGTAGTGTAGCGCGCGCGCCAAGGCTTGATACTTGTAGGGAAATACGGTACTTTGAGTGGAGGCGTTTCGTATGTATTTGGTTTAATGGGTACGGGTTATGATTATGTTTATTTGTTTGGTGTGAGTTTATTTAAAATTATCAGTAAATTAAAGTTATTAGAAACATCTCGTATTTAACAAACAACACAAAGCTTGTAGTAAATTTCATTTAATTAATCGTGATTTATGATGGAGTTGGCTGCAAGTGCTGTAATATATTGCAACCAAAATTATACATAAGGTGTCAAAATGATTCAAACCAATCAAGGAAACAAGTTTAATATTTAACTTGAGTTTGTTGTAAATGCCAAAAATAATTGCATAATGGTTTAAAAGATTTGGAAACAGTAAAAACAAAAAAAAATAACTCAGTAAATGTGTAGTCGCAGCTGCGTGAGACTAAGTATCAAGGCGAGTCGCGCGCACTCCATGGCCGGGCTCCTGACCGGGTCAACGACCGCAGTTTTCGGCAGGAGGCGCCCCAAGTTTCAGCTGTAACGCGATCCTGACGCACACACGCACACTTCGTCCATGTCCGCGCAACTACACGCACACCCAGACACACGAGACCCACCGCGATACAAGCACCGGAAAACCATTGTCGAAATGTCACCGCTTTCTGATATAAGCACAGCAATCACAACAACAGGAATTCGATGCAATCATTAAGAAGATATGAACACACACACACATATATTATTCTAATTTATTTATATACTTGCAATATCATTTTTTTACTGCTCGTGCCAGCTAGTGTAATTCATCTGTTTATCCCTAAGCACTCCAGGAAACGGAAACGGTAATCCTATATAAGATATCGACAGACAAAAGAAAGTTCAATGCTTGTTGAGAGAATAGAATTTGTTTTGTGAACTTTGAAGCGAATTCGGTTCAGCCCTGACCTCCGTGACCTTTGAACTTGGAGGAGTTAACGTACCCTTGACTCGGGCGGAGTTCCCTCTATAATTAGACGGTGATAACGCCGATATTTTCGTTCATACGCTGTCAGCCGACGAACTGTAACAAATGTGTGTGTCACTCCACAGCCCGACAATGACGCACTTCCGAGAAAACGGCATAAATAGGCAAACGCACCAGGAAATCTCGACCGGTGACTTTGAAATTTTGTTTGTGGCCTTATATGGTCTATTTAAAACTTGTAATGGACACTTTTTGTTTTATATCTGTCTTATTCTATCGTGCCCACAGTCGTAGATACGCGTTGTATGGTAAAAATAAAATGTCTCCTCAAAGCATTAAGAGGTTGTTCACCCAATATTTGGGCATCGCCCTTCTCCCTTCAGGGACGATTTGTCAAAGGATACAGTCTTGTCGGCGTGCTGTTACTTTCTCATTTTACGTGTTAGACACTCGTAAGTTGGATTGAGTGGTGCCACCTGTCCTGCGACGTGCTAAGTAAACTGTCTTTATAACAATTAATTATTAAGTTTATGTAGCCTTTTTTAGAACTGCTGCATGTTAACTGCTTTACTAAAAAGGCGGCGAAGTGCGAGTCGGACTCGCGCACGAAGGGTTCCGTACCATTATCGCAAAAAAATCACGCTTGTTTTATGGGAGCCTCAAGTAAATATTAATTTTATTCTGTTTTTAGTATTTTTTGTTATAGCGGCAACAGAAATACACCATCTGTAAAAAATTCAACTGTCTAGCTTTCTACTACTAGCTAGGTTCATGAGATACAAACTGGTGACAGACGGACAGACAGACAGATGGATCGTGGAGTCTTAGTAATAGGGTCTCGTTTTCTAAAAATGGGATGTTCGTTTTGAACGGCGTTAGGTTAGCCAAAGCGAATTCTTGGCTTACGTTATGTTACTCCCGTCTTATTTCTGCTGACTGTTCAAATAATGATGATGACGGCCTTTTTCAAAAACATTAATAAATTTAAACGACAATACTAATAAATATTTGATGAAGTAAATGTCTAAATTTTACACAATTTACGGCTTAGCAACAGGAACTGAAATTAATTTTCACTTAGTTAACGCCATACTTTTCAGGTTCACGATGAATTTATATTTTACTTCAGATTGCTAACTACTTATGTTAGTGACTATTTTAGAAAATTTCAGAACGCCACCTGCTACGATTCTAACATTCTCCTTTGCTGCATATTGAAATCTTGTTAGCAAGAAAAAATACCGCCTGTTATTAATTTTACAAAATAATCAAATCAAACTAAGAATTTAGCTCATCCGTCGCGTCGTTACATGTGTTACTTATAAATAAAGTTGGCACGCGCGTCTCGCAATATTGTACAATAATAAACCATCTTTACGCTAAATATAAATTTCGATGCGCTTTTCGATAATGCGGCTTAACCGCTTCATAAGCGTTGCATAATAATGTGCAGCTTACAAAACGAGCACACGGTACCGGCGCAGGCGCAGCCACGCACTCACACACACACACGACACACGTGCACACACCCAGCCGAGATAAGAGCTCGGTCATTGAACCTGTATAAGAAATAGCGCCTGAAATTAGTATCAATCTTACAAGGTAGCATCTTTAAGGTTTATACATAAACATAAGGACTTTCTGAACTATCGATCAAAGCCCTAAGCAAAGAAGCATTTAGCCTAACTGAAATGGAAATTAAGCAATCTACTATCGCAGCCAATAAGCAATCAAAGTAAAATGGTATATAGACAATAGGTAGTTATTGTTTAGAACAGCGGGCAGGCTGCGCGAGGCGGAACGAGCGGCTGTGATCTTGAATGGAGTGAAAGTGGCTGCGGATACTTCCTGACACGAGGAAAGTGAACGCTTATGAGCACCAAAACACGACATGATCAGCCCTGCCTAGTGTCTCGTGTCTGGCTCACAGATACACATCTTCCGCGCTGAGGAAATACAGTAGTTTCCACACTACCGAACATTTTTTGTACGCTGATACAACAAAAGTTGCGTGCCGTAATTTTTTCTGCCTCCATTTTTTCTTATACTACATTTTTCAGGAAGAATATGACATATCTCGTATGATCACATTAGCAGAAATAAGTATACATGTTACGAGTATATTGCCCTATCCATCCTTAATACGCAAATGAGAGAAACCGCGTTAGATTTTCACCACTATGTGTACGTACTGTAAGCTGCAAGATATAAGCCAATGGCTACGCGAAAACATTCAATGTCAGTATCGTTTGGAGAAAGGGAGAAAGGGAACTTGTGGAAAAACCAAGAACTGTTGGCAAATCGCTAGCGACCTGTAAAACTGGCCACGTGGATTTAATTGCATGGTAATAATCTGGTGGAGTGGGGTTTTGTAGACTCGTCTGACACACAATGTGAGTGCGTTGCCCCTGTGCAAAATATGACACACATGCTGGAGTGCCCCAAGTGCCCACACACTTTGGAGGACCTAATGAGCGCTCTGACGCTGCTATTGGTGTGGCTGCCCACTGGTCCCAAAATATCTAAAGAGTTTGCCATCGACTCGAAAAGAACAAGAATAATTTTAGATGACCACTAATAAATAAGTATAGAAGCAGAATACATGTTGGCAGACCCCAAATCAATTGGGAATGAGGGCCAGAGAATGATGATGTTCACAGGTCAGTCTCGAAAGTTTTAGCTCACCTTCTTCTTAGCGTGTCAATGACTAACATAATTATATATATATATATATCTTTTCAGTTGAATGCCTTACCTAAAAAAAACTTTTTTACAAAAAAATACTACCGACTTCCAAATCAGAAAACTACAAAGTGAAAATAACTTTATTTTTGGAAGTCGGTGTCCATAACGCAAAAGAAATGGTACCTACGAAAGACACCGACTTCCAAAAATAAAGTTATTTTTCACTTTGCAGTTTTCTTATTTGGAAGTCGGTAGAATTTTTTTGTAAAAAATTTTTTTACAAAAAATTAACACCGTTTTTTTTTTCACTTTTTATTTGTACCTACCTAATAGGCAAGTTGTTTAGTAAGTTTCCTATAACGCCAGAATAGATTACCCGAATATCATGAAACTTGAACAAAACCGATCAAATGAGAGATCTGCTTACCCCTTAAGAGCGTCCTGGCGTGTTGTTATGTCATGAAATGGTATAAACAATAAACAGACATGCGATTGCAGCAGTCCCGAGACATTTGCCGTTATTTATTGAAGAGTTCTGTTGTATATCTTCGAAGTTATTTATCAGATCTTCACTAAATTAAAATGGGACTAATTTCAGCACATACTCTTTCAAACAAAAAAAAGAATTTTCAAAATCGGTCCACAATTGACGGAGATATCGGTGAACATACATAAAAAAAAACATACAGGAAGTCGAACATAGAACCTCCTCCTTTTTCGAAAGTCGGTTAAAAATACGTACTGTATTATAAAAATTTCGGAAACGTTCAGTCTTCGGTCAAACGCTTATTTTATTATTATAATTCTAGTACAGCAACTTTACATTGTAGAGATCCGCAAGAGAACCAGGGTTACCGACATAGCCCGTAGAATTGCGAAACTTAAGTGACAGTGGGCAGGGCACATTGCTCGCAGAACGGATGGCCGATGGGGCAGAAAGGTTCTGGAGTGACGACCGCGGACCGGAAGACGTTGCGTTGGAAGGCCTGGTGAAGGTGTGGAATGTGACGAGGCCTATGTCCAGCAGTTGACGCCTTACGGCTGAAGTGATGATGATGATCTTAACAATAATAATAATCATTAATATATCATTTATATTGTACTTGTTTAAGTTAATCCTTTCACTAGTTTCACTCTATCTTCTCACAGAACCGCAAACATTCTAATAATATATTTGATTCATTAGCGAACAAGCCCAATCCAGGGTTGTACTCCAATGCGTTGAGCATCAATCGTTACACAGGATCATTAGCATACTCGGTATAGAGGAGGGGGTGGTTCGAGCAACAGTGCGACTAAATAATTTATGCTTTCAAGACCGATTGTAATTATTGGGCATGGGAACCTATAATTGTCACAGCTCCGCATGCAAGCCGAGCGACGCATCGGTGAAGTCATGAATAATGTTACAGGCTGTTGTAATTTTGGTCTGCAACACGCCTAAGGGTACAAATACGGGTAATATCCAAATACACACTTTTATAAGTATCTGAGAAACGCTATTTGCAGTTTGCAGTTTATCCAACATGTGTAGCTAACTTCGGCGTCGTGAGGATACTTTGCGCAAGCGCAGGTTTTGAGCTTGCACCTAACTATAACTGCTTGATTTTAAAAACCTAGACAGTAGTGTAAAACAAAACCTGAGCATCTGTTTCTTTAGCCAGCGGGGTAACCATAAGCTCTTAGAGCAAGCTGGTTATTTCGAGTGTACGTAAGGCACAGATGTCTATGAATTTGTATACGTTTTGACACGTCTGGTACGGGGACAGGCCTATAATCTGTGTTTGCTGTCAAACAGAATACCAAGGTCTTTACCGTCAGTACTCTGGCTTAGAGTTCATGTTGTAGTCGTACTGTACATGCCTGTGTATGCGGCAAAAGCATGTTTCTTGATGGAGACTTTTTTTCTAAATAGGTATTTCTTTGTCACCACTAACTAGGTATAAACTTTTGGATCAGCTGTCTGCATTTCTAAAACATAAGGATCTTTTGGCTGTAAGAATACAAGTACCAAGTAATGTCGACTAGGCTTCAAACTCAATGTACCAATTAATCAGTGAATCACTTTAATTTAATGAATGTGAATTAATTTGAGGCTCGCTGTGTCACGAGTGTACCTAATGATAATACAATAATTAAATTCACAGCTCAAAAATATTAAAATGATTATTGTTATTAAACAGTGGTTGAATTGAAATAATTTCAAGTAAATTTTAAACTATAGAATTTTTTTTTGAGAAATAATAGTTATAATTTTGTTAATAAAGGCAGAAATGATAGTACTGCGATCATCAAACCGATCATTGGTCAGTGTTTTGGTTATTGTTAGTGTTATGGTCGAAATTCAGTAGTAGTTAGTAAGTAAAGGACCATAAGATAAATTTTTTTTTTAATAAATCAAAGAAAGAAAGAAAAAGTATTTATTTGTGACCCGCACAGGAGACACGAGAAATCAGCTTAAAATTAAACAAAATTAAAAATAAAAACCCCGTGCGAGACCAAAAAGGCTCCTATCTCAGCGTGTGCAGCGCACTCTCTCAGATCTCCATAACTACTAACTATAATAGGTAGATAGCAAATCGGGCAAAAATAATTTAATGCAAAGATTATTTAGCTTTTTTTGTCCATATAGTACCATGACGTTTGTTACTTGTATTGTATCTACTCATCGCCTTGCAATTGATCCGATAATGTAGCAACAAATAACTCAGTGACGTTGACCACAAATGGAACTTCATTCACTAGCCGGTGTTTACGCCACTGTTTCAAGCGGTTAATCGGTTTTACATGTTGAGGCGACCGCTGTAAAGTCGCACTTGATTGATGGTTTCCGGAACAATGTATACCTAGAGCTTAAATATTGAGATGGATTCGCCAGTGCGTATGAATGAGGTGAGGAATTATTCAGGTGATGGATTGTTGGGGGCGTTCACCTCCGGGTGCGGGTCTTCGACTGGCCGAGTTTCACAGCTGTTCAGGCCATGCCCGCTCGCTACGTCACTCGCTCCCTGCTCCCGACGCCGACGCGGACGTACTTACGATATCAATAAACATTTTACTCATAGTCTTTTATTTAGGACACCGTTATTTGTCATTTCGTATGGATCCGAACGGAATTATTCATCGTTACATTAATATACTATTCAAAGATAACAGAATTTCACGCATGAAAAGCTTTGTAACTACTCGACAATAGATGGCGCGGCACTCAATTATGTAATTACTACCGTTAGCTAAATATTTACTTATTAGGTTTAAAGATATTTATTTTCCTTAAGAACTTATAAATAACAATTCACTTATAATGAGATACAGAGTTATCATTAGAAAACAGTACAAAATTAAAACAATTTCCATTACATTTTTAAAAAGCTTTTTATAACACACTTGAAACAAAAAATAATAATACAGGGAAACTTGACATGATATGAGGACCTCATCCGTTTTTTTCGTTGGTTAAATACCACTTATTTAGAGATCTTTGATGCTGGTTGAAGAAAGTAACTTTTTATGTAAAGAAAGGACATTGACATTTAGTTCAGTGTCACTCAAGATACACTTAATAATACGTTGATTTTTTTTTCAAAATTTCAGTATAATTTAGTTATACTAAAAATACGTTTGTGTGTGTTTTATAATATATGTATACCTACTAATTGTTTTTAATAGACATTTGATTGTAAACAAATGGATAGCGAAAACAAAGACCGGGCAAAGCGTCAGCTGCAGTTGCTGTACGCGAGCCAGACCCGTAAGAGACAAATCTTTATGTCAGAACTTAAAGAGTATCGCAAACGAAACGATAAAATATTATTTAATAGCATTATAACCTCGATAGGGCCTAAATGGTACCAAGCTCTAAGTGTGCGACAAAGGAGTGCATTAGACACTTTAGAAACGTCAATATATCAAGATTTACTCGAAGGACGTCCTGTCCGTTGTATAGTAATTTTGCAACAACTTGGTCTGGTGCCTCTCCCGAGTTACAAGGAACTTATGTCTTGTATCATTTTGGGTCGTGATGATCCTAAAGAAATGCTTGCAGAACTTTACTACGCAACTTACGGTTACCCTATTAATGGAAGACGTGTTTCATACTGTCTCAACGCCAGACTTATGTTATCAGCCATTTTCTATTTAGGACTCGCTAACTTAATATGTTTGCTTGAGAAAACATTTGCTCCAGATATATCAATAGACGAACCCGAACCTAAACCGAAACGGCAACCACCAGTTAAATTACCGTCTCCGTATCTTTCAAAAATGGTTGCAGCATTCTATGAGCCGCGCCGATATAGCCACAAGCCACCGCTACCATTGCCGGATCTGACTGTACTGAATGAACCCTATCAGCAAGAGCCGATTATTCAGAAACCACCACCACCACCTCCTCCTCCGCCACCACCGAAAAAGCGAATACCGGTATCATACTGCGAACAGTTGGCTGGCATCACAACTATACAGCCTCATGTACCACCGCCACCGATTATTTTACCCGCGAGAAGATCCCGAATCAAAGGCAAAATACGTTTAAAGCAACAGCAATCTCAGGAACCCGCTAAAAAGAAATACGGCATTGGCATCGATTTTCGTCCAAAAAATAAGTACCGAAAGCGCTTAGTGCCTCCTACAACTAGTTTATGGAATGCTCAATACACTATATGTGGCGTTTTTCAGGTTCGTGGTAAGACATGTTTTGTTTTAGGCAGCGTTACTATACTCCCAGCCCTAGGAGAACTCATCCACGGAGGTTACGCCGTTGTGGCTGGACAGCGTATTAACATACATTGTGGTTTTCGTGGACGGGCCCCCGAGCTTAAGCCTGATCCTTGTGATTGTCTAAAGCAATGGCAAGACTCTGTTTTTCAATATGTTAAACGCAGTAAATGTTACTGTGGTCATCACTTCGATTTTGGCAATGATGGCCACTTTTCACAAGAAGAATTGCCTTATTTTACAAGACCTACAGGTCACGGCCCGTTCAAATTTAACTACAACACAATATACGACCTTGATTTACAAAAGCTGCACATAGAGAAGGAATTCAAGATGATTTGGGAGACGGAAAGTATGTTACGGGTGGACGACACTATTGCAAAAAGACTTCTAGAAAAGAAGAAGCAAAAGAAGAAGGTAGATAAGGCAGGAAAGGCAGATAAGTCAGAGAAGGATTCAAGGAAGATGGATGGAGACGACGATGAGCCGAGTAGGGGAAGACAAGTACCATCTCAAACTTGCCTAGGATTGCATCCTAAGATTAGTGATTACTTGAAATGTGCACTACGGCATATGCGACTAATCAATGTCGCAGCACGCCTGCCTGACTTACATTTAGTTCCAGAACTCAAAGAATGGATGAGAAATAGACTTTATGGGAGGATGTCGGAACCGGACAGAAAAGAATACTTGCGCAAGAGTACCACGTATTGGAGTATGTTACGCACGCTTGCAGATCATGGTTTCGGTCACGTTTATCCACCAAAAGAGCCCATGTACAGTCGCCCTACCACTTGGAAGTATAAACAGAGTTTGAACGATATGTTTCGGCAGTATACTGAACGGTATAAGCTTTCTATGTTCAGATCTCATGCTTACGTCACTAATTTGCTGTGGAGAACTATGTACCAGCCAGAATTCCCTGATAAAAGATTTCGTGAAATATATTTTTCCTATTTGTTTAGTAGAGTACAAGATATACAATTAATGCATCCTTACAGTAAGAGAGAGACTGCAGAAAGGAAAACTGTTTTGATGAATAAGCGATATGTTTGCCTTCCACCTAAATACGAGCCAAAAACCTAGAATAAAAATATGTCCTTGTTTTTGTCAGTGTTGTTTTAGTATTACAAGAATTGATTGATATATTTTTGTCTTGTTATTTATCTTACTAATATTATAAGTTTAATAAGTTTGGATGAATGTATGTTTGTTACTCAATCACACTAGAACGGCTGAACGGACCTGGATGTAATTTGGCACTTTTCACGCGGTTGAAGCCGCTGGCAGCAGCTAGATTACCCCCGGTTTCTCTGGCATGTATATTTACATAATTGTAGGGTGGGGACATAATAATGAAACTAAAGTATACATAATTCATAATTTAATGTGATAATTTATATACCTGTGCAGGTATATTACTTGAAGTTATGGCTTAAATTACATTTTCGCTGTAACTATGTTGCACAGTACGACATACATTGTGGTTCGAAACATATTTTTATAAAATTTTGATACAGACTTACAACTTTAAGCATGAGCTTGTTTCATATTCCCCATAGTCTAATACTCCAAAGGTATTAAAAATAAATTTTGATTTCATACCACATTTAACTAATCTTAACTCTTAAGAATATTATGATACAAGTCTTATATTATAATTATAAAATCTATAACTTTTTATTTTTAAATACAACACTAGGACTTCATTGCAGCGGGTTCGATCTAACCACTACAATTTAGTCTAAGGGATATTCAATCGTCTTTGGTATCATTGTTACAGAAAACAAACATGTCGACACATGGAACGAACATTTCATCGAATTTATGAGAAATACTGATATTTATAGAAAGTTAATGTCATTTAAAGCATATTTCAATAAAACTAATGAAACAATGTAACAAAAAAATGATTAATGGCAAACAAACAATTATTGCGATACACAAGTTATAAAACAATACTATTAATATGTTATGACATATATTCATTTTCGCAATGAGTCTATTTATATTGCAACTAAAGCAGATATACAACGTCGAAGAGTTAATTTAATAATATAGATAAACTGCGTGCAAAACTTGTTAATTGTGCATTTTACTGTTTGAAACTTTAGACAAACAAAATTAGATCATTCATTACACGAACACACCACCAAACGGACCATTGTACCACTTGTGCGTAAAACTATGAGAATATAATTTATTAAAGAAAGTATACCAAACAGAATCGTACTGACTATTTTAACATCTACTTTGCACATAGTGCTCGAAATAAACTATACAAAGGACTCTGGTTGCATGATGACCCATACTTTACGTAGAACATTACAATATCCGCAAATAACAATTCTCTAACGGTATACACAAGCTGGTATATGTTCATTCATCAAAATCAAATGCATCAACATCTCAATATGCCATTAGTCATCCAATAAAACGGAGATCATAATAAAACAGAGCGCAAGTAAATATGTAAGTGGAGACAGCACAGTATTGCCGGTATTACTATTGAGACTGGAAGCATGGAGGCACAGATATAGATAAAGGCGGGTACTGCACTGTTGATGTTTCCAGTAATCGCTTGCGATCACATTTTAGTAGTGTTACGAATGTATCACCATCTTTCTTCATTGATGTCTTTTTGAGACATTTATAATCGTTGAAAATGTTCCCACTATTCTGTTCCTATTAAGGAGCAATTTATTTTTTTCTTTTTAATAAAAAAAATGCCGCACCGTAAGAATTTCTCCTGGGGTGCGTCCTCCATCGTAAGTGCCTGCCGCATCGGCCTGTATCTATGTCTGTGTGTGAAGGCTCGCGCTCGCGTGTTATATCTGCAGCTCCTGGTGCGAGTGCTGGGGCGCGTGCGACGCGTGCGGGGCGTGCGGCGCGTGCGGTGGGTGGGGGGGATGCGCAGGCGGTGCGCGCTGCTGTAAGTGCACGAGGGCGGACAGCAGGCGCGTGTTAGCTTCGTCCAGCGCGGCGATGCGGTGCTCCTGAGCCTCGATCACGCGCTGCTTATGTGATAGGGCGGCGGCCATCTTGCGCTGCTCACGTCGCAGCTCTTCTTCTACGCAGATCAACCTGGAAGTTAGGAGTTTCAGGTAAATTTGTGTCCGAAGCTTATATAATGGTAAGGGGGTGTCGTTCTAATGAGTTTTTTATTTTGCAATTAGCCTTTACCTACTCAGCGCGATGCCTCCGAATGGGTATTATGAATGTAGCCTTCGCGCAAGTGCCAGAAACGACTTGACAAAGTTTTATCGAAATCGGATGAACAGTATGGCAACATAAAATACAACTAAAATAACATTGATGTGTAAAAAAAAGAATTTATCGATAAACTAAATGTAGGTAGACAGGAGGCGTTACAGACAACTACCGTCATTTGTCATCTTATCCATGGTTCCACAGTATAACAGTAGCGTCGTGCATCAAGGATGGAAAAGTCTCCACCATAAACTATAAAAGTGTAGAGTGCTCCATTTTTTATTTTTTTTCACTGGTTGGCTTTTTTCTGTTAGATCGTTGAAATAAACATTAATATTGTAGTCTGAAGAATACTTGAAAAACGTTTTTTTTTTTTCGGTTTCATCACCACTGGGCTTTATTTCAAAGGTCCTAATATTAATAGTAGATTATTGCATCGAGCACAAAGTGATTTATTATTGCACCGAGTGCTTGATTTAGAGTCCGAGCGTTAGCGAGGGCTCTAATCTAACAGGCACGAGGGCAATATAAATTACTTAAGGCGAGGTGCATAATCTGCCTTTCTTTTAACTATTACCTATAGGAATAGTAGATAAAAGAAACTCATATCAAACAGTTAAAATAGAAGTTTAATTATTGAAATTAAAAGTTATACTTGAGCAATTATTAAACGTAAGGTTAAGTTTTGTTGGGCAAATTTATATTTGTTTGTTTAACTTGGGACTGAATAATATTATCAGACGAGTTAGATGGGCCTGGCTGATTTGTTACAATGAAGTCGTTATCACGGGAAGTAGATGGGCGCGGCCACGGGCGCGGCGATGTCGAAAATCACTTTTTTAAATTTCTTTCATTTTTAAATCAGAGTTAGCAGCAATCATTTTTTAAATTTGGAACAAGTAGGATAGAAACGAATAATACGTACGTAAAAAAAATAGTATTGATATCGGCTGGCTGAATAGAGCTAATCCATTGAGATTGGCGCCTTTTGGTGCGATTAAAAAAAAAAACTGTGCAATAATGAAATTTCATACATTTTTATTGCTCTAGAGCAATAAAGACTCGCTTTGTACTGAGTTTTTAGTGTGATTGTGATGAAATTAAAGCATAGTTGGAAGAAATAGTTATTTATGCTACAAGTGCGGAAGTTAGGTAATTCCCGATGAGTGGTATTTTTATTCACGAGCGAGCGAAGCGAGTGAGTGGATAAATCGACACGAGTCGGAAATCATCTTACGCACGTGTATCATACAACATTTTACTATGCATTGTGCGAGGAAATAAAAAAAAATATCTGAACCAAGCAAGAAATTAATAAAATGGCGGGCTTATTCAAGGGCGCTTAGCATATCCAAAGATTAACTAATAGTTCCTCGGGCATATCTACTGCGCATGTGCAAATAGCTTTCACGTCGTAAAGCAAAAAGGCACGAGCAAAATATTCATTATGCCAAACATATTTAATGAATAATATTTAAAATTAATTTATTGATCAAAATCTAAATCTAGAGTAAATGAAAACGCCTTAAATGAAGTATTAGTTTTGTTTTACCTTTTATATGAATGATAATCTGTACTTAACTAATTTTTAAAACTTTTCTCAAATAATAAAGACTCCATGCGGCGGGCTGACGTTGGAGTTAAAAATAAAAAAAAGTACAGGAAAGTAAAAAGCACTAGTTAAAAAAAGTGACACTTTCCGCACAGTTTGGCTGCTTGGAAAACGCTCTTTTCGAGGACATGCATTGTAAAGATATTTATTTACCTTGAAATGATAGCCTTCATTTTGGCGTCAGTGTGATCGACTTGTCCTGGTTCGGCTGGCCCCAACCTTCCCCGTAAAAGTTCCACTGAACATTTTAACCTTTCGATTTCGCGTTCGTACTGTAAAGATAACGTTGAGTTAGTTTTGTGAGTCATACATACGTAAAGCCACGACTTTATCCCATAGGCAAAATCTACAGAGTGCCACATGTTACGATCCTTACATACTTGTGTGTCACGCTATAATTAACTCTGAGAAGTCAGTGAATAGTTGGCGTACGTTGCGTACCTGTTCAATGGTTCTCTGATGCTTGGAGGCTCGGCGCCGGCCCGTGGTGCTGTACAGCGTGTCCTCCAGCTCGTCGGAGCTGTCAGTGAGCTCCCGGGCGGACTCCAGGCTTAGGCGCCGCTGCAGCTTGTCGCGAGGCTCGCGTGTCTCGCGTGTCTCGCGCGCCACGCCCGGCAGCGCGGCGGCCCGCTCGCTCGCCTCGCTCGACTGCGACTCGCGACCGAACATCACCCTCGACGGAGACTCCCGCCTCTCCCGAACTCCATAGTACTCCTGATGCCTCTCCAAATCCTCATTCACTCTACTGCTTGACATCTTCGCGCCGGAATACGTTCGGTCCAACGGATAATTCGTCTCCGGAATAGAACTCTCCGTCATCGAATACTTCTCGGGAGAGTTCTTGGAGTTCTCCATGTTGTAGAGCGCCTTCTGGCTTCGTGAAATCTGTAACCTGTACATTTCTTTGTTCACTTCCTCGACATTCGAGTCGGACCTGCTCATGGGGTAGCCGGAGTCGGTCGAGATGTGGTGAGGCTTGCTTTCGTATAGCGATTCTCCTCGTTGTCCAAAGTGTTTAAAGTTAATTTGATTTTGATTTTGAGTTGTGGAGTAAGAGAGCATAGGGTTTGTTCTGGGCATTCGCGTCTTACTACTCTTTCGTAGACTAGGCGAATTGCTCGACGACTCATCGTCCCGTATCCTCGGGGAGTGACTGTGGTTGCTCCTCTGATACATTTCATCATAACTACAGTTATCTCTGGTGAGTTTTCGGTGGGAATTGTTGCGATTCTGTTGGTCATAGTTTCTACTATCCTCGTTGAAGTTAGTAGAACCCTCTTCAGAGTTTGTCTCGACGTTGTCTGTGCTCAAACCCTCCTCATCTATCGATGAACTGGATGAGCCACAAGGACAACGTTTTGAGTTTCTGTTTTCATTATTCTTCTTCTCCTGCGCTTGACGGTTGTCATCCATGTTGTATACTGGATTCGTGAACACTAGCGGAGCTACCTTTGGATTTGCATTGGCGTTTGTCGGCGTGTTATCCGCAGTTGTGAAATTTTGGATGCCGTACTTTTGTATATCATAATCAATTTTCTGTTGCACTGGGCTCTTTGGATAGAACTTTTCGTTTTTGCTGTCGTAATACTGTTTGTCTCTCTGCTTCTGGTAGTTTATTTGCGAGTACCGACTCATGGGCTGTCCGCCGTTCTCGTAAGGCTGATGATGGTGCGCCGTGTTCTCGATGGGACTCGAACTTTGGCTGTACGTGGCGATGCTTTGGTAGCCAGAACTTGCTACGTTTGATAATCCACTGATGGAAACGTTTGAGCCGTTGTTTGTATAATTAGCTTTATTTCCATTAACGATATTATTATTATTCGAAATAGACTGCGACAAGTTCTTTTTGTTTATGATGAGTTTGTCTTCGACTATTTCTGAGTCATCAGCGTACTTCAACAGGTCGGACAGTTCCTCTAGCGTGGCGGTTTCCTTCATGATGGTCTGCATGTCGGTGGAGCAGTAGTTGTGGTTGATGCTGTCGCTGCTCGGGGACCTCTCCGTGCTGTTGTAGTTTGAGTTGTGGAAGTGCGCTTGTTGGTTATTATAGTTGTTGTTAGGTTTGTACCTCTCTTGGAACCTGCGCTCTAAGCTTTCGCTGATGCCATTGCTAATGCCCTTAGGGTACTGGTCGGAACCAAAGCCAATATTCACGACTTTGAGATTGACGCAATGCTCTTGATTGTTGTACTGCGAGCTGTATCTGTCAGGGTTGACGGACTGGCTGACGGGACTGGAGCCGTAGCCATTCCTGGGCAGTGTAGCTGACCTTAGGTTGAAGCTGGGTGACTTTGTGACTGCTGCATATCCAGGTTTGTATTTGGACTCCTCGGCGTTAGACTTAGACGGAGTGATGTTGAACTGTACGCCGTTCTTGTTCATGATGGGCGAGCTGTGAGCGAAGTTGTTGAGCTGACCGTTGGTCGCGGGCTCGGCCGGCTGCTTCGTGGGAGTATTGCACGTGGGGTCGTTGAACCTGTAGATAAGGGTTTGGGTATGAGATTTTGAACTAATTAGGCAAATAGCTCCAACCCGCACTGGGCCCGCTTGGTGGATAGGAGGCCTGTGTCCCAGCAGTGGGAACTAATGCCTATTAATATAGGCTGATGATGTGAGGCAAATAGAAATACTGCAGTCGTTCATGTTTGAAATTCAGTTTACCTAAAGATATTTTCAGCGGCCGGCGGCACAGGAGAGCTGATGTCGTTGCTCAGCAGCCTCTTGCTCAATTCATCGAGGATGTCTGATAACGGATCCAACTCCTGGCAAAAAGCGATATACATGGGTAAATAAATAATAATTCTACAACGCAAATGGTTAGCTATTTGAATTCACAATAGGTAATTAGGTATTTATTTTTTGTTAATCTATGTTTCCAGTATTTTTTTTATAATGAGATATCCATAAAATGTTGCAGAAATACCTGTACTAATGCTTAGATATTTGAATTTACAATTTAGAAATTTATTAAGAATTACCTTCCTGCCTACCCTACATCATATTACATGCAAATTTTTTTTCTAGTGTCATTCTTTCGCGTAGAATCTTAACACCGCGATTCAGAAAATGACTTTAAATGCACAACGCCATCTATCAAATATCATAGCGAGTTCAACTGTCCGAGTAACTGAATTGCGTGAGCTGTGATAATTTTACTTCTTGAACACTTTAAATTCATCTAACTTTTGATAGAGTGATCCGATTGCGATGAAACAAAAACTAAGTCATTTTTCAAGTTACGCACAATTTTTATGTATAAAAGTTATCTACATTGGTTTCGTCCATTTCACGTGATGCGTGCACAAATAAACAGACAAACAGACAAAAATTCCAAAAATGCTGGAAATGCGTTCTGTTGGTTATCCTTTAACACCCTGGCTTTTATTTTTGGAATTTTTCTCGATGTACAAAAATTATTTTTCTACAGATTTATTATATGTATTGATGATGATGATTGATTTAAGTTTAGATTTTTTATCAAAGATATCATAAAATATTTGGATTTTTGTCGATGATTTACAAGTAGTAAACATACCTGTATCTTATTGGCAGGCAGCTTGGGCAAGCTGTCCACGAGCAATGCATGTAGGGTTGCCAGCTGTTTGCTGAGGTCCACGTGTGGGGCCCACTCAGGGTCCGGCTCCACGGACTCGCGCGGCCCTTCGGAGCCTGAGTTGGAGCCCTGGGACGCCGCCGAGTTGCGCTTACTGCCGTCCAGTTGTTGATGCTGCTGGTTCGCCTGTTGTTGAGCCAGCTGCTGCTGGTCTTGGGGACGAGTCTGCCAATAAATGGGAGGGTAATTAGATGATTCACTTCTACGCCATGGGAATACTAGCTCATTTTGTACTAACTTTCATTGGTTTTAAAATGTTCTACCCGCGATGAAAACTAAAGAGAAATAACTCAATTTCGAAGCACGTTCGGCTATTTATATGCCAGAAGTCGTTATCGCGAAACGTGACTAGAAGCCACGTTAGGATAGTATTTATTTTGAAGTCTTCGACGTAAGTCGAGACTTATTCATCCTTATAGCAAAATTATTAGTAGTTATAGCACTAGACCCTAGACAAAGATAATATAATACTAGCATACAGATGCCTCATGCCATACAAAGAAACCGTGCCGACGTAACTAGCGTTTTTCATCTGATTAATCTTGTTATTTTTGTAAGTACATCAATCGCGTTCGATTCCGTTTCACGGCAATAGATGGTGTTAGCAGCGACTTGCAAGTAAAAGGGTTTACTAGGTTCGTGAACATTTTTTTCTTTAAATACAGTGAAGATTCGTTTTATAGTATTTTTTTGCACGTTTTTACAGTTTTTTTGCACCAAAATGTGTTACAATGCAAATTGAGAGGAATGCCTCAGAAATTATAAAATGCGCCATCTATTGGCATCAGTTTTAAATGAACCGTTCAAATAATCTTTGAAATGTGAATTAAGAGCCCAATATTTTATAATTTTGTACTTAGGAGAGTTGATTAAAGAAGAACATACAATTTTTATGTTCAATTCCAGAAAATGTTAAGTTTACACACAATTATATTTAATTGTGTGCACATGTCGCGCCATCTAGTGAGATTTATTTGAACCAAATTTCCTTCCTTAGCAATGAGACCCCGTGCCCTAGAGTTTACCTATATGTGCTCTTATGCGTATTTTCATCTTGGTCTTCAAAATCTGATAGCCTACTGAAAGACTTACAAGTGTGTACTCCGGTTTATGTGAGTTCTATTTATTGAAGCGCAAACACCAGATTAAACACAGGACATTAAATCGCAGCGAAACTGTCGCGGCGACATTAACAGTTGACTGTTTGACTCGAACACGTAAGCGATACGAAATTTGCGGCGCTTAGGACCTTCTTAATACTTATTTCCAGGGCCACTTCGTTTCGTGGATAAATTTGAAAGGGGGTTACCGCGGCCCTGACATAAGCAATTGAAGGAACACGGGAGGGTTTTAGTCAGTAAAAGTCAGTAAAAAAACAAATGGTCTAGCTTCGTTAGTCACGCCGGAGCCGCTTTAGCTGCTACCTATCAAGTCGCCCTTAATCATCTTAAGCTATGTCCTTAAAAGAGCTGCAGCCTAATTGCGTAAGTGAATTCGGCAAGACGAAGGATTTAATCCTATCAATCGACGAGATAAAAGACGCGTTATGGATTTCCGTCTATGTGAAATCCTTCGCCTTGCCGAATTCATTTAAGCAATTAGGCAGCCGGCCGCCCTTAATAATTATAGTCCTTAAAAACTTCGGTACTAACCGATATTGCTCTAAGGAACGCCTTCATATTGGGCGCCTCCTGCTCCAGGAAATCGTTGAGGAACTCCATGAAGGCCTCCTTGCCCTGGAAGCGCGTGAAGTTGGCCAGCGTCTGCAGGGTCTTCGCCACCAGCGTCAGGTTACGCGCCGCACGCTCGTTCGGGTACTCTGCAAGATAGATGTAGATTAAAACATGGACTTGAAACCGTCTAGATGGAAGAAGATGAATCCTTGAAGCTGTCGAGCTGATGAAGGATAAGAATGCAGTGTTTGTAAAGATCACGTTAAACAATATCCAATGAAATAATATCCACGCAATTTGTGCTCACGGCAATGCAAATGATATGTTATATAATTATATAAATGACTAGCTGTCCCACGCGGCTTCGCTCCCGTCAACTGGCTACCTACCTACCCATCTAGATCTACCCTACCTACCCTACATACATGATTGTTGAGTAACTTAAACCGTTTACCCAGCGCACGCAACGGAAGCTCTCAAAAAGGAATATTTTTCCCTACTCCTATTGGTCGTAGCGTGATGTTATATAGCCTATAACCATCCTCGATAAATGGACTATCCAACACAAAAATATTTTTTTAATTCCAACCACTAGTTCCTGAGATAAGCGCGTTCAAACAAACAAACTCTTCAGCTTTATAATATTAGTAAGATTAGTATAGATTTAGAGATAACACATCATGTATCCGCAATGCAATAGTGCATTCACCAGTTAGTACCTGGTACCGGTTCCATGAACCATCTCAGCTTGAACTTGAACCAGATCCGAGCTTGTCAGCCAGCAGCGCTTATTGGTCAAAAATGCCATTGTGTGATCGAGGGATTTACTATTAATATATTAATACGTACCATGTGTGATTCCAAAGAGACTTGGAGACAGTATAGCTGGACAAAGGAAGCGAAGGAAGATCGATGCACTGATCAAGTTGTCCGAGATGTCTTCTCGACCCATCGCCGTCAGTCTGCAAGGAAAATAAACATGGCCTTATAGCATTGTTTGAAAAGCAGACAATGCTCGTATTGTTTTCTTTGACAAAAATTTCTTGGTATAATAATATTTATCGAAATCTAATCGTAAAATTAAAACAGTAGTTGCAACGGTCACACTCGTGTAATAGTATCGCACGAGTGGTTTAATACCTAATTACATGCCGTTGCATACACTATTTATTTTTCATAGTGTAAACATATATTTCACTCTCATCGGTGGCCAGCAGCCGAATTGCGTAAGTATATTATCCAAAGCAAAGGAATCGATTCTTTCCCAAAACCGACTTTACGTATGGCATATTGATACATAAAATCGTTTTTGGGAAGGAACCGATTCTTTTGCTTTGGATAATATACTTACGCAATTCGGCTGCAGGGATCTATTAACATCAGAGTACTGATGTGTGGCGAAAGTGTGACCGAAGCAGTAGAACTTTCTTGGCATCTTTAGTTCGATTTCGTAACCTTGGTATATAGAGTGTCCGTGGCGTTATAGCGTACAAAATACCAACGCTGCGTTATTTGTTTTGATTAATATCGCAGCTTGACCTGGCACAGGTCTTTTTATTTTTGACAGTTCTTATCATTCCTTTTTTAACACGCTTTTATTCGTCAATCATCCCATAGCGTTACGCGAAACAGATAACAATCATGATCCTATTTAATTAGAATTTATCTCACCTAATAGGAATAGGATCGCCCCCTTCGGACCTTTTTTATTAACTATAGGCTCGAGTTTGCACGCTATCACAACTGATGGTAAGCGATGATGTGGTTGGCGGCGGCATGCTTGCCTAGAAGTAACCTATTCAATCTTGTTTTAAAGACCCTAGGTTGTAGATATCAGAAAACACAGACTCCGGCAGAAAATTCCACTCTTTGGCTGTGCGCACAATGAAGTATTAGCAAAACGCTTTGTGCATATGGGCGGGATCCATTAGTACCGATGGCGCATTGCCGTATATCTTGTAGTCCGATGATGGAAAGGGCCAGGCGTCATCAAACAGTGCAGTTCCATAGCAAACTCCTCGTTATGTAAACTGTCATTAAAATTGATCTCACCTCTCCCGGAAGGTAGCGAAGCAGTCCCGCAGAGGCGGCGGGAAGCGCGGCGCGGAGTGCGCGATGGACTTCCACGCTAACGTGACGGCGTCCCTCAGCGCGGCCTGCTGCCGGCGCAGAGCGGCCGCGCCGCCCGCTCGCAGCGGGTCCACCTCGCACTCCGCCGCGCCCGGCCCCGCTGCCGTTTGTACCGCCTCGCATAACGTGTCCTGGGGAAAAGAGATTTGATAAGTATTCTGAAAAAAAACACGCCAGGTCCGGCACGCAATGGAACGTGGCAGGTTCAGAAAGAGATGGCGGAATGTACTGGAACTTACCAAAAATCACAGAACAGAATAGGAAATGTAGAGAAGGAAGAGAAGCCCTTGCGTTCCAATGCAGTTTAAAAAATACTGATCTGCTACTAACTGACGTAAATACCGCCCGGACGCGGGACAAAATTCGTTCGCGTCGATTGTGTTAGTTAACTTGTATAAAGGTTTTCAGGAATAGTAACTTCCTAATTATTATAACAATCGATTCGTGATGTCGCATCTCGCATGTAATGCGCCATTTGCCTCAATTTTACCAGACCTCTTACCTATTTTTTATCTTTAATTTGAAATTCAGGTTTGTACTTTAGAATCAGATGCGACGTTTAGTAAGAACAAATTGACCTGTGACCAAACATAATTAAAAAAAATGTGGTTAATGTATTTAATTATAGGCTGTATGTTTACAGAACTTTTTCAATCATAAATTTCGTGTTACAAAAGTTCATTTCAATCTCATCTAAATCTAGACTATTGCCTACCGAAGACCGTGTTATCCGTGCCACCGTGCAGTAATATATTGTACAATTTGATCGCATTATTTACGAGAGGTGTTTAAGAAGAAACGGGGGCAGAGAGCGGCGTCTGAATTTCCTTAGTAAAAAGTCATAATTCGAGTTTTGGATCTCGTCTCTTTTCTCCGCCAATATAGGACCAATTTAAAAGATATTCCGTAAACTGAAAATTAAAGATATATACTATGTCCCTATGTTTTCCTTTTTGATGTTACATTATCTTTAGAAGCACTAGAGCCCACAAAAAATGCTCAAAATGTCGCTGTCAATAGAGGCTTAGTGTACAAATTTGACAAATATAAATGAAAAATTTATATTGTCAAATTTGATTTAATTATCGCTTTCACAACTAACCTGCAGATACTGGTCGCCCACGAGCTTGAGGTAGGCCTCCATGCTCTTGGTGGCCAGCGAGTTGCCGCGGAAGGTGAGCGAGTGGTCGCCCGTGCGCCGCACGTCCAGCGCCACCACGTCGGCCAGGTAGCGCGGCGCCAGCCCGGCGCCCGCCATGCACAGCACTAGCGCGCAGCCTATGTCCTCTTTGGCTTTTACACCTGGGAATTACACAAATTAGATCTAATAGAAGCGTTGGTTAATTCAATACTTAACTAAAACACTGAATACGCAGCCGTTTTGATGTTCGAACTGCATTTGCAAAAACATCTAAAAGATCTGTCATTATGACCCAACAAAAAATTGCACAGTAGCTGTAGCAAAAAAAGTTATGATGCAGAAAACATGTTGTTAGCAAAATATTTTATTATAACAATATCGTTTTCGTTAATAATAATAAAAAATAAAAAGCATTTTAACCCGTCATGAAATTAAGTTGCTTTGATATTGAAGGTTTGCAATAATGTTCTGCCCAAAAACACTTCTTGCTAGTCAATAAGCGTTATTAGGTAAATTTCGATATGTTTTCGGAAGCACGAAGAAATCTTGATATGTAATAACCTTGAAGATCGACTTCAAGTCGTATTAATTTCCAAGAATAATATCACTCACCGATAACAGGCTCCAAATATTCGCACAGCCTCCTATAATTCCTCTTGAGATAGTCCAGGAACCTGGCGTAGTGGTCGATGGGCAGCACGTCGACGCTTTGGTAGCGGCACTTGATGCGCAGCGCGGGCGCCGGCGCCGCGGGGGACTGGGGCTTGTCGGTCTCCGTCAGGGGGTACCACCGCTCGTTGAGGTATCGGGAGGATACGTCGTCGACCGGGATGCGGACTGTACCTGGAGATGGTGAATAAGATGGTTAATATTTTGTGGTCCTTTATAACTTCTTCAATCTAAGCTGGTAAATCGCTCTATAGTCTAGCTGCAAGAAAATAAAGCGATATATGACTCATATCATAAGTCCGCAATGCCAAACCGCAATGAGCCCGCGTGGTGGTTGTGGGTTACAACCCGTACACTCTCACAGAAAGGAGGCCTATGCCCCAGAAGTCGAATGAGGGCTTCCGTTTTTGTGCTCACCAGTTGGCGCCACTGACGAGTGAGGTCCTTAAATGTAGCTGTTAAAAGTTTTTACGACGCGCACGGAAGCAAAGTTTGATTTATAATGCTGTAGAAGTGCAATTTAATGTTGCATTACATCGAGTTTTCCGCAGGCCCTTTTTCGAAAAAAAGGAGGACAAAATTTGCCGGCACATAAAACAATTAAGGCAGCGGTTGTTGAAACCCGTACCTATATTTTAGTCTGCCATATTTGGAAAATATTCACAACAATAAAGAAATAGTGAATAAACTCGCGCTAAAAGCCAAAAATCGGTGCAATTTGACATTTTGAAGATCTCACTCCAGCGCCCCTAGCGGCAAATTCAAACGTTATCGCGTTGATAAAAGTGTTCCAAGAATAAACTTAAGTAAACTTGAAAATCACCCTTTTGTGCTTAAAAGACGCCACAAAATTTGTGTTTGATGAAAGAGAGAAATTCTAAATACAATGTAGCCAACCTGTAGGACTCTTTGAAAAGAAATATTGTGTCTTAAACGTATTAGAGACCTAAATATCTAATATATTGTCAAAGGTGTCGTTGAATAATTTTATTATGAGTACCATGGCTTAGAATGTTGCCATCCACAGCAAACGAAGAATCGATCGCATCTGTAATAATAACAAAGGAGACTGACCAACAAGCGCATGTTTGTCTCTCTTCCTTGAGCGTCGCTCCGGCTCTCGATACACGTTGACGTGTATGGCACGCACCGCGGGCAGGCTCGCGAACTCGTACACCTCGCCCCAGAAGCATAGCTCCGTCTTCAGCTTTGATGATGACCTGCAATTTCAAATAAGATAAATCAGTTATTATGGTACAAAAATGAGGCATATATGTATAGCCTAGTTAGTCTACATTTGCTGATAGTACGTTTTTTTGCGAAATATATCACAATCCGCTATTGAACAGAGCGCAAAGAGAATGCGCGCTTTTGTATGAGCAGAGCTATATCCATTTCGTGCTCTATCATTTGAAAAATTAATATGATGAAAGACAAATTTTCACCAATGGTGAAACATGTGCAAACATTCAAGGGAAGAACTATGATCAAAGCTCAATACTGCCAACTTTTGATATAAAAAAAATAACAGTTCACGAACGCTTCGTAAAATAAATGTGCGCAACTGTTATCAATAAAAATGCGATTTTAATACGTTATAAAAATAACAACATCAAATAGTATTTATTACTTTCTTTTAAAATACTAGTTAATCCTGATTAGACTAATTATTATTTTGAGAGAAACTAATTAATATCAACAAACATTAACACATATACGATTACAAAAAGAAAGTTGTTTACAAAGCTAGACTTTGCTAAGCGGTGTAAGACTACCTAGACTTTTTAGAATGTTTTTCAATCATCTTTATAGCCCTTTGCTAAGAATAGTTACAGCACTGATAACAACATTTGTGCCACATGTTAAATTTAGTGTTATTAGTTTTTTTTACCTTTGCATAGATTCTTTTACCGATTGTTTTATGAATGTGTGAACATTGTAGGTCTCCTAGATTTCTAGATGATTGTTAACATTTGTTAACTTTTTATTTCGTTTTACTTTAGTTTTGTTTTTCTAATTTCTTACGACTTATTGCTGTAACATGGAAATATTGTAAAACCAAACCATTTTTAAAAGAATAACCATGGAGTTTCTTGCCGGTTCTTCTCCATAGGAAACGACTAACCCGAACCGTGCACCTTTTGTCGACATTTTATAAGTGCCCATGTAGGCCTACGTAAAATAAAAATAAAACATATTTAGAATATAAGGAAAAGAAAACACGGGAGGATCAAACAAACTCTTTGGTATTGACCTAACATATTTGCATAGTATTCTTAAGATCGAATCACGATAGGTCACAGGTAATTATGCGTTTGTTTCATGCATGACGATAACACTGCCGTAGCTGAACACGATTCTGCATACTGCGTTAATTAAAGTAATGAAAGAAAGTTTTTATCAAGAAATAGAAATATCAGTATAAGAATGTAGTCATGCACAAGCAATTATTGTGTTAAACTGAGGAGATTCTGAATTTCCATCAGGCAATTAGATATGGGAAAGAACTCCGATTAATACAAAGTCTCACGGTAGCCCTATGCGAAGTTATTTTTAGAAATAAATACGCTAATCTACTAATAAGAAAAAATATTTTCTAAGTCATATTCCGACGGGGGAAATTTTTAACCCCCGACGGAAAAAGGGGGGTGTTATAAGTTTAAGGTTACACTAGTCGATAATTCTTCCATACAAACGTAGTCTAGGGATTATTCCACTGTTTGACAATGGACGTTCAAAATAAAAAGTGATATCAGTTTGTATCATCATTATCTAGCCCTGTATGGAAGCAAAAAATAAAATATTTGAAAGTTATGACCGTCGAAAGTTTCACATTTCGACACTAATTTTAACGCATTTTTGGGGGCAAATAAATGTCATAAGAAGACGGAAAATTGAAAAACGGCCACAATACAGGGATAGATTAGTAGTTCAAAAATGCAAATAATTTAATTTTGCGTTAAAACGTTTAGTCATTTTTTTCATGATATCCAGACTCCCAAAGGTCTGATTCTAAAATCGTGCCGTCGGCCTTAATACAAAGTCTCACGGTAGCCCTATGCGAAGTTAATTTTTAGAAATAAATACGCTAATCTACTAATAAGAAAAAATATTCTCTAAATCATATTTCGACGGGGGAAATTTTTAACCCACGACGGAAAAAGAAGGGTGTTATAAGTTTAACGTGTGTTGCTATGTATCTGTGTATCTCTGTGTCTGTCTGTGGCATCATAGCGTCTAAACGGATGAACCGATTTTGATTTAGATATTTTTGTTTGAAAGGTGACTTTGTCGAGTGTTCTTAGCTATGTTTGGTGAAAATCGGTTAAGCCGTTCAAAAGTTATGGGCTGTATTCTGTTTGAAACGGAGTATTTTCGCAAGATATCGTGTCATAATTACGTGTTCGATAGATTGTTGATCGAAGCGTGTCTACTACTAGATAAATTATGTAGTTTAAAAAGTATGAAATAAACAAATATTAATTTGAACATTTTAATTTTGATTTGTTAATGTTGTAATAATTCTACAAGACACAATGCACTTTAGGATTTTCAACGCTCAGCTCAGTGCCGATAGTCGATATTTTCTGTGGACGTTTCAGTCAGTGTAGGACAATGGCAACTTTAATAACAATGCTAAGTATCAAAATGTATATCCCGTATAGTAGTTACTTAGTTTAGAATATATAGTTACCTAGCATATAATGTATCGTCGAGCAGGATCTCGCAGTAATATCTCTTCTTGGGCGGTATGGCCTTGGCCTCCAACAGCCACAGCTTGACGGTCCGCTCACACCGGCGCGTGCGCAACTCCTCCGGCCGCGCCGCTTGCCGCAAGCTGGGGAATAAACAAAGAAACATTGTTATAGCAAAATCATTTTACTGTATATTTAAAATATTTATGCATTTGCGTACAGTCAAAATAAATGATTCTTGACCCATTCAGCCAAATAATTCCGCCATGAGGAAACGGGGGCAGAGAGCGCCGACTAAATTTCTTTAGTATAAAGTCATAATTCGAGGTTTGGCTCTCGTCTCTTTCCTCCTCCAATATTGGACCAATTTAAAAGATATTCCGTAAACTGAAAATTAAAGATATATACTATATCCCTATGTTTTCCTTTTTGATGTTACATTATCTTTAGAAGGACTAGAGCCCTCAAAAAATAGCCGTGAAAGTATCCGACCACTTTTGGCCCTAAGCTATAAGGACGAAAACTAGTCCATTGGAATCTTTCGCAGGCATACTTATTAAAAGTTCAACAACATAATAACAAACAAGAAATAATTCATTAACAACATAGAGGGCACACATTTTTAAGATAACACTTAACCTTTCGGATCATTTTCTAATGAGAATGTACATTTATCTGTCTCATTACTAGTCATGACATTTCTTGAACCTTTTGCTTTACTTACAATTTAACACATTAAATAAAGCCATTAAAATGTAATGATATTAACTGAACACACAACTCGTACAACTTAGTTTTGTTACGACCATGCTTATAACATTGTGAGGAAATCAGCATGGCATGAGTTTAATAATTTTGATCTTTTATTTTTGTTTCGTTCATATGTAGCGCGTAGGCATTTTGAATATCTCTAATCTTAGGCCATGTATGACGTAGCTCGTAAGTTAATTCTAAGCCCTGTCAACTTCTGTATACAAATTAAGTCGTTCAGTAATACTTCAACTGAGAACAAGCTTTTCCTCAAAACTTGTTGTGTGTGAGTTTATGCCAAATACACCTATTTTATTTCTTTAAAGAATGAAAGAAAATAGGTGTATTTGGCAACAAAAACAATCTTTAAATAACAATAAATAACAATCTTTTCTTTCTTTAATTTAAGACTTGTGACATCCACTAAGCCGCATTGCGTCTGCGTAATGGGTGTATATATGTATATTAGATTGTAAGTACATCAGTTTTGTGAATTACAAATAAAAAAAAACATAAAGCTGTGTGAAATTTCTCAGCTGTGAGAATATTATAGGCAAGAAAAATAAGAAAAAATTGTATGCTGATTATATTGTGTAATGCTTCGTTTCTTATAAGAATCAATCAATTATTTATTTGGTAAAACATAGGTATGTTTACAGATAGTATATATTGTTAAAGTATGTTAAAACAAACATAATAATGTGGCATGTCAATAGATTACATTTTTTTTTAATATCTCAATTAGTTAAAAAGGTAATTACATTTTCAGATAAATAAACACATTCATACGTAATCAATAAATAAAATCATAAGTGTTTAATGGGCAGTTTGGAATCGTCATACCTCTGTTTATCAGTAGTAAACTCAGTGATAGAGTAGTAACATCTATCTACAAGGAATTTAAACAAAGACCTCTTAAAGGATCTCAGGCACTGTAATTCTAATAGCTCCTGTATAAAGCTACGTAGGTAGCTAGCTATAATATTGTTATAGCTATAGATAACTAACCAATTAACCTGTAAACCCTGTGGGTGGTACTTAGAAGCGCTACCTACACCTTCGAAGAATGCCAGGTGACGTTACAAAGAAATTTATACGTTTACTTTGTACATGATATTGATTGATAACGACATCGACGACCTACGGGGGAGTTCAAGGGAGTCTTATGCAAACGAACTACTGCTGTTATGGACGATTTCGCAGACAGTAAATCAGTTGTATTGTGGCTGATAAGTCATGATCACAGCAAGATGATCATTTGTCCATAACAGCTTTCTTTCAGCAAAGTTGTTCGTTTGCATAAGACCCTGAGGTATACCAACTTGTTTAGAGAGATATATTAATTTTAATTTATTTCTTCTCTGAAATAGCCAAGTCAGAGGCCTATGGTGTTCCCAGAGGCGGCTTAATTCACTCTGACACCAGAGGTGGCCACACCTCACACGGAAGAAGAAGAAGAGAAGAAGATAGACACAACTCTAACAGGAGTCTTCTTAGTGTAGTTACACCTTCTTTCAAAGCCATATCATCTGCTACACAATTCGCTATTATTACGGTGTGTATCTACGATCACATGCTCCTTATCCTTGCGCATCATGATTATTTCCATACTGTGATTAGGGATAATATCTACCTGTATATCCAGCGGTCCCGCTCCTTTCGTGAGGCACAGGCGAAGTAGCGAGGCGCTCGACTCTCTGCACTGAGCGCGAAGCAATGTGGCCTGCCTAGCACTGACGAGTGGAGGGATCGGATTTCCACCTGAAAAAATTAATAGAAGCGTTAGTTTAAATCCGTAAACTCTACTCTTACATGTAGATACATTATAGCATAGATGAGGTATGGTATTTAGCGTCTGATCTCTCGAAAGTTTGACTCAAAGCATGCCAACGGAGGCATGCCATAGTAACAAACAAAGTCCGGCGGCGAAATCCGAAATAGTTTACGTGTTTTCCACTGAGGTTGGAAAACCGACCCTAGCATGAAGCTACTATAATGTAGATGGGTCAAGATAATGATTTATTAAACAAAAAATATAATTTCCATTCCTCTGTTTCGTTATAAAGTTATATTTTACTAGCTGTTGCCCGCGGCTTCGCTCCCCTGGACCACCCCACAGGACCCGATTTCGGGCTTAAAAAATTGCCTATGTCACTCAGGAATAATGTAGCTTTCTATTGGTGAAAGAATTTTTCATATCGGTCCAGTAGTTTCGGAGCCTATTCGGTACAAACAAACAAAAAAATCTTTCCTCTTTATAATATTAGTATAGACTGCAAGTCTCAAGGCGGCAACATACTTACTTGTCGTGGCGTGGCGCCTTAACACGCATTTGATTGGCTACAAGACTCGTTGTGATAATGACGTAGGTTTGAACAGATTCGTATGATTGGTGTATGCCGCTGCCGCGCTATGCCACGAGGCCACGACACGACACAGCAATGTGTATAGGCAGCTCATTTAAGATTCAGCGTTATATAAATAAATACGCACTTGATTAGGTGGTCCCAAATCCATGGTGGAAACGGCGGGTGAATGTGCAGACAGGAGGCTTTCGTGAGATCTGAAACAAACAGATTTGATTACCGCTATAGCGTTGCTCTTCAAAGGGATTACTTGGTCGAGAATCGAGCAAAGGGTTTCGATCTCCCTTAAATGTCCGTACAATTTGCGGAGGACATTTCAAAAGGAATGGTAAATGATGTCTTTGCTTACTCTACCGAATATTTATTCCGTATATTTTTTCTTTGGTTCAAAGTTAAGGGTACACTAGTCAACGGCACGAACTATTTTGTGCGCGGGGTTAAAATGCATTTTATATCTACCGGCAACACGTGCGGAAGAGATGGATGCTGTGATGAGCAGTAGGAAGCTAGTTCGCGTACGAATACACACTTTTGCAAATTTGTAGCGAAATGGATAATGATTTAGGACGAAACCGAGCGCGCGAAATTTTATAAACAGACCTTTGGCAGTCTAGATATCATGAAAAAACTACTAAATCTATCTGTTCAAAATAAAACTATTTGCATTGTTGAACTACTAATCTATCCCTGTATGGAGGCCGTTTTGCATTTTTCCGTCTTCTTATGGTATTTATTTGCGCCCAAAAATGCGTTAAAATTAGAGTCGAAATGTGGAACTTTCGACGCTCCTAACTTTCAAATATTTTCTTTTTTTACTTTTTCGTTTCCATACAGGGCTAGATAATGATGAGACAAATTGATATACTTTTTTATTTTGAACGTACATCGTCAAACAGTGGAATAATCCCTAGACTACGTTTGTATGGAATAATTTTCGACTAGTGTAACCTTAAGATCAGAAGTTGGATAGCCGTTCTTTTTTAATCCGTATACAGATAAAACAAAACCAATCCAGGAAGTGCTATTCCTTTACAGTTTACGACCTCCATTGTTTATGTAAACGTTTACATTACGTGAGCCCTTCCATCTGTTAGACGAAAGCTTCAATAGCCATCGGTCGATTTAAAGCAGGCGTTAATTGGCCACCAAAAGTTACACTATTTAATTAGGTCTCGATGAAGTTGTCGTGTTTGCGTTGGGAGGGGAGTAATTAAGAACATTTGGTAAATAGCCGTGGGGCAGACGGGGCGGGGCGACACTCCTACACGTTGAAATACGACACCATACAACCTGGATAACGTTTTATAGTCACGACATAATACATATCGCTAAATAAACTGGATAGTTGTTTTACGGACTAATTTGCGTCAGGATATACGACAAGCGTTGTAAAGCCCCATTTTGCTATCCAATTTGCTGACTATGAACTCGAGCACACGTCATTGCTCCACAAACGCAAAATTTCGAAACTTTTACGACACTGCAAACTTTGCGATTTTGTGTACGCGGCGGATAAAATGGTAGCTAGACTGCCTAGATTTCTAAATATTATAGATAGTACAGCTATGCCGATGAGGAACAAAACACGTATCAAATAATATTTGTGTAAAACTCAAGGAATGTTTTCATACATAATGTAATGTTTTGACGGATAGCAATAACATGGCGAAACATTACGGCAAAAGAAGCTTCGATATGAACTTAACCAACAAGATATTACGAGAACTGCGTAACTTTATGAAGTACGATTTCGCAATAGGAATTTGAATTAATTTTTTTTAATGAGAATTAGAAAATTTTACGACCACTATTTCGTCGGAAGTATAACTGATATTTCTATCATAAAATAAGTTATGAGGTGAGAAGAGATGAGGGATGTTTCATAATACACAGATTATTTTATTTGCGACATAAAACAAGTTATCGTTAGCAGTACGTTTTCTAGTAATCCACTGCAATAATGACATTTTATAGACTTCAATAAACTTGGTAGAAGAAGGGACCAACAAACTGTGACAGCTGTTTTGTGAGAGAATAGAAATTAAATATTTCTGAGAACACTTTCTTCAGAGACAAATAAAATCACGCGAACGTGACTTCGATCAATTATTTGTGTAAACTGTAGAGACTATTGTGTCTTGTATCAAGACATATCTTTTGAATATCTCATTCATTCCCAACCATTGTTTTTAAATCATGTTTTAAAGCGATTTTAGGTTAAAACTTCTGTTTAGTGCTGGTACGAGTATGACGGTCTCATCTAGAGACTGTAAGGGAACTTCTACACCTAGTTCTAAGATGATTGCAATTAGTTCACATTTACTAAATGTACATAATTACCAACCTTGATGTCCGCAATGCATGTGTTGGTGGATGTGTGGGTGCGGCGGCCAAGGCTCGTTCCCTCTCGAGTTTGGTCGCCGACTTGGTCCTCTTGAGGGGGTTGCTTCTGAAGGATCGCTTCGAGAAGAAGAAGGAGGCGAGTCTGGAGGGACTGTGCTGCGCCTGAGCGCCCGGTACCGGCGTGCTTGGTGCTGAGCCGCGCCGACATGCTTTTTCATAAGAGGTGTCTGGAAAGAAAGACAATAGCAAGTCAGAAACTGTTAAGGAATAAATATATTGTCAGTCTGGGACTAACAGGATTAAGTGCTCTTAATACTATAGTCAATTCAGTAAAACATTACCAACACAGCCCAACAAATGATAAAATAAATACTGCCTCATATCCGTTTGATCGAAGAACACAATTGACACTGATTTACAGTCAACCTTGCAAGAAAATTACTAGAACTGTGTTGCCAATGCACATGTAATGTTCGCGAGGTTTCGAATTACGGCGACACATTACAGATAGATATGTAACGTGATATCAACTACACATCAGTAGCCATGTACTTGTACGGCGTGGTTTCCGCCGGAAGTTGCGCGCACGCCGCCCGTGACCGCTGCGCATGCGTCGGCAAATGTATGACAAAAAGTTTAAGCAACAAATTACTATGGTGTCCACGTCCAAAATATGTATTAACCATTCAGCTATCTGTTTTTGTGTTCAGCCTTATAACTTGAATTAGATCCCCGTTTCTGTGACCGATTACTACGCTACAGTACAAAAAACCATTGATTTTAATTTGTTCATAAATATTTTGTTCTTGGAAACACGATAGTCCAATGGACTCAGACTTCATATCGACGATAAATGTTTACGTCAAATATTTGTGGCCACTATTAAATGTGATGGCTATTTAAGGATACAGTTTCATGTTTGTTTTGATTCGTGCCACAAAACTATTGTTTACGATACGAAGTCAATTTTGTGGTATAATAGAGGTGGGAAAGCTTAGTTAGCAACAGCCTGCAAACCCTGCTATGTCAACGACTCCGACGTGTGAAGCAACAGATGTTCTTTCGAAGCCATTATCGTTATTACTTCGGTTTATTTACTACTCTACGTTGTGAGTTACCTTGTTTACTGACCGGTAGCAACAACACAGGTGCCGATATTAGGAACACTGTCATTAACTACAGGCAAGTTTCAAGTCAAGCGCAAAACCGTTTGAAGTGAAGTCAATAGCGAAAAGACAACGACGGACAAAATTGCACTAAGACTTTTCATGGCTAAAACTTATTGTTGTCTAGAGGTTTTCGCCGTAATTTAGCAAAGGTTATTTAGAAACGGAAAAGCACTGTCCTTTTACAATACAACGTAAATACTTGGACAGTACGGTGACTCGTTTTGGTTCTTACCATTTAGAAGCAATTATTTTTCAGTCCTGCGGAATTCTCTGCGCAATCATTATGCGTACTTTGATAAGGAGACGGCAACGATAAGAGACCACGAGGAAATGCAACGCGACGATACGATAGTGACGGTACATTAGCGACATTTGTTATGTTTGTGTTACGAAACATTTATGTTGGTACTTCTAGACGCACATTGTTTTGAAGGAGCGACCCACTTCAATTTTGTAACGGACCGGTTTAAAGCTAAGGACGAGAGGAGAATATTTAATAGCAAAGGTAAATTATAGTCTTTTGTTTACAGTTATTTCAAGTTAGCCAAATGACCTAGTCGACGGCACGGACTATTTTGTGCGTGGGGTTAAAATGCATTTTATATCATCCGACAACACGTGCGGAAGAGATAGATGCTGTGATGAGAAGTAGGAAGCTAGTTTGCGTACGAATACACAGGTTTGCAAATTTGTAGCGAAATGGATAATGATTTCGAGGACGAAATCGAGCGCGCGAAATTTTATAAACAGACCTTTGGCAGTCTAGATATCATGAAAAAACGACTAAATCTGTTTGTTCAAAATAAAATTATTTGCATTGTTGAACTACTAATCTATCCCAGTATGGAGGCCGTTTTGCAATTTTCCGTCTTCTTATGGTATTTATTTGCGCCCAAAAATGCGTTTAAATTTGTGTCGAAATGTGGAACTTTAGACGCTCTTAATTTTCAAATATCTTCTTTTTTTAATTTTTTGCTTTCATACAGGGCTAGATAATGATGAGACAAATTGATATCACTTTTTATTTTGAACGTTCATCGTCAAACAGTGGAATAATCCCTAGACTACGTTTGTATGGAAGAATTTTCGACTAGTGTAACCTTAAGTTCAGAAGCTATATTAGACCAAATAGAACAAAATATGTATAAAAGTTTAGGCACCTTTGACACGCAGTAGGAAATAACAAGGTCTTTATAAAAAATTAAATGTGTCAGACAATGTTTGGTCCTGGTAAATAACCTACAGAGGAACGACAAAAATAACCTTGCTTTAATATATTTTCATATCAAATACTGGAAACACTTCGCGCGTTCACAGCAATCCTTTGATATATTTATAGGATAATAACACAAGGGGAATGTACGCTACAGTGTCATGGGATTCCATACATCTTTTTGCACCTCAGTACAAATACATACGTAGGTACAATTATTAAGGGAAAAAGTACATCATAGCGGTGATTTACGTGTTACGAAGCATTGTTCTCTCTACGATCATCTTCTTTATCAATCTATTATAAGAATTCTCACACCTATGGGAATTTTAATTGTTATTTATTACTTATAATTTTTTTATAGAATGCCATGCAGACGGGCATTCTAACGAAACATATAATATTGTCTATTTAACCATGGATTATTATTATAACAGAAATAAATATTGCATTCCACAGGTTTAATCTATTATTTCTAGTTCCAGTTATAACCACAAATCAAGTACCCATCAGCGTTGTACTAAAGTACAATTTGAATAAACCATTGTTTATAGCGACAGTCACTTATATGTAATGGGGCTTTGAATAACAAGATGACTTCCACTTTTCGTAATGCCAACTTTAAGCCATGATATATCGTTCGCTAAAGACCTTCGCTTCAGATCCTTGCCATGTAATTAGAGGGTATTGTTTGGCATTTTGAACAGTCTACTGGTAAATACCATACACTGTAGGATAGTTCGAAAGTGTTAAGTCATCCGTATTAGGTACTCGCTTAGGAAGGGCTTTCAAATGCTTTCTCCTCTCCAGTGTCTGACATTGTCTACTAAGTGCTCCGGTCGGTACGGTGTTAGGTACATGGTACATATATGTAAGTACCACGCTAGATAGGTACTATTGTATCTAGATCATATAGCTCACTGTAATAAATTTGAACTAGCAACTTATAAGTAGGTAGCTATTTAATTTAATAACTGCTGAAATGACTTCTACACTTACCGACCTAAGCATTATAAGTGTAAATTGTTTTTGTCTGACTCATAATGTTGTAATCGTAGCTAATTTATTTTAGAAAGGATCTCGGATATTCATTCAATGTTAGTTATTATTTGACGATCAATGTCAAACAGGCGCACGCCTCCATATTTCACTTTACGCAACGAAGTTTAACGCGTTGTTTCTATTATGGTATAAATTATGGTCAACGAACAGAGCCGATGGGAAGTAAATTACAATTTACTCAAGGTTGGAATGAACAATGATGTTTGTGAAGGCAAATATCTTACCCGAGTGTACAGCTACATCGTCGTCCACGTCGAGGTATGCTCGTCGTAAGCTCATGGGGCTGTTCGCCATCTGAGCTTCGTTTTTCCTTATTAGAGCACAAATCACTTCTGATTCACCCCCATTACTATCTACAAAGTTATCATAATTTTCAGTCAAGTCCGTCACTACAGCGGCATGTTCGTCGAGCCCCTCTTCGATATGCCTAGCAGTTATACTGCGCAGTAAGGAGTTGCTTCGCGACAATTTTGTGCTTCGAGATCTTCGAATAAAGTTCAGTCCGGACATTTTTCCAGGACTTTTATTTGGACTCTCAGGAGTAACAGTTATCCTAGGTGTTCTAAATATAGACGTAGAACTACTGCTGCCTCTAATAGGCGATGGCACAATGAGATTTTGTGGAAGTGTTTTAGATTTCTCCTTTGCAGGAGACAAAAGCTTTGGCGAATCAGGTATGAGGGACAAATTGGAGTTCATAATAGAAGATTTCGAGGGTATTTTGCTTCCAATGTTCGTGGTGGAACTATTCAGTTTGTTTGATAAAATTGATCCGCCAATCGGTGAAAATATCCGGTCGTAACGAGGTTCACACGATGTCGTGCTTCGTAATCTCGGCTTCGTATTTTTCATGAGAGTGCTCTGGGCGACGAGTCGCGGACTCGTCAGATCACGATGACCCAGTCTTGTCAGCGCCTCGCTAGAGCTCGCCGTCGATGACAAAGGCCGACGAAACCGTCGTTCTGGACTAAACGTCATGTCACTTTCACTTTCCGTAAAGGATGAATCACCCCGAGATGGGATTCGCAATCTGCCGCTGTCTGACGCATTCCTTTTAGTTTTTGTGGGGATGCTATCTATATTTTCACCAGATATAAGAGCTTCTTTTTCTTCTGGCGTCAAGGGCAAATAATTGTCGAAACTCTCAAACAATGGCACGTAGAAGACGGAGCGTCGTCGCGCCGGCTCGTCGCCGCCGTCGGAGGCGGATAGCGGGGACAGCGTACTGGACATGACGGCTGGCGCTGGCGGCGCGCGGCGGATGCACGCTGCGTTAACGCCTATTGGCCTCCACTAAGTTCTCTCGCCGCATCGCCGCCGCCATTCGTTTCACTGTTCCTTTTCTAGTAATCCTTTTACTGCTTTCATTTTACACTTTACATCTGTTAATTGAAACCCAGAGTGCACTTTTGATTACTCACTGTTTTAGATCACATGAAATGACTCGTTCTAAAAAACAAGGACGTAAGTATTGGAGTATTATAAGGCCGTACGAACTCATAATGGATACTAAACATTTTTCGCGGCTATTGTGAAACTAACGAATAACAGAAAATGATTTACAGCAAGTGTGATAAGGAAAAGAGAACTGATTCATAAGTGGGTGAGGTACATGTATTTAAACAAGTATTGATCGAAGTAAAACTGTTTTGTTTTATCAACTAGCGATAAGATTATGCACTAACAGCAACCAATGAAAATGTTGTATCGAATCAATGAAAGGAGGCCAAACAAATGTCACACTTGTACTTATGAATAAAATTACACGTGCTATATTTGGATCTGCGATCTAACGTTATTTAACTGAACCAGAAAACATGGAAACTCATACACAGCATAATAATTAACAATGATGTACAAGAAGACGCAATTCCCCATAACGTGACATGTAAGTAATTGTATGGACGGCCGTTAGCGCGTGAGCGAAAATAGGAATATTATTAGGGCAACATGTGCGTTCGTTTGTGTTTGTGAGGAGTGGTGAGTGGTGGGTGTCGTGCGAATATATTTAGAGCCGCCCTAGCCCATCCGTAATTCCGTACTCGCAATTAGCTTACGACATACGAATCAGTTTAATTTAATTAACGCACGCGTGTGTACCGATCATTTTGATACAACTCTAAAGGGCATAAAGACTATGATTAATGCAAACTCGAAAATAACTTTAAGGTGGTCGATTTTCAGCTCAAACTCATTCTTGTAGCTGTAGTGCAAGTAATGATATCACTTAGAATTTGTGCTTCCCTAATCAAAGAAACAAAATTTATCATAATGACAGGTTTCCTACATTAAGTAAGCCTCAGCCATCACGATGGTAATTTGTGCAATCATAATCATGACGTGTTAATGGCTGCAGGTTTAAGCGCCGCTGAACTAAGTACACTTTAATAATCCCGGAATACCATGCAGCCCGTCGCTCAAGTTTGCAGACGAATAAAACTTAAACAGTAAACATAACATTGACGACAAGCTACGAGCGCGTGAAAAAGGCATAATTTATAATATTCGTACAAAATCTGAATAACATGGCCATAATTGTACCCCATACGATGCTGGTTTAAGTTCGTTGTACCGTGTTCAAAGAAACGCAAAATAAAATACCGGATGTCGTGAACACAAGCGAGGAGCGAATGAGATCTGAGCTTGTGATCGCACGACGAAAGCGAAGCTTGCGGAACGAATGCACATAGTCAAGCACAATGTAGTAGCTTACTGAATAAAACAAGTTTACTATCCACGCGATTATCTACGCTGATGTAAGAATTAAAAAACAAGAGTAGCTATCGGCTCTTACGATACGAGATACTTCACAGCCGATGATGCTTCATCGAGAGTACCATTCGTATGCAAATTAACGTCTTTAGTAATAGAGCTCGTAGTAATTTACTGATGCAATATGAAATCTGTGCTCAAAACATTACTTCATCAAGATGTTTTGAAGTAGGTGAGTATATAATAGAGTAATAACATTTCTTCATGTGGTATGTGAGCTTACAACTGGGTAACTACGAAAAAGACGAGTCACAAGCTCGTATGTGTATGATATGAAATACTTCACGTATAAAAATCTCAAAGGGATTTCCTACAGCTTTATGGAGACGCGGACCTAAACAAACACGTTCCCTTCACAGATTTAATAATTCCAAGTATTTCAATCATTTCATTTGAGCGACAGGCTGGGACGCGGCGGCAAAGCACCAATGTGAGAATTAGCTAACACAAACGAAATTTCACAATCAACACTGATTCATTCATTAGTGGCCCAAGTTGATAACGATTTCTATCAATGAGATAGTGTAACGATAGATGTAACTATATATTATATAGAAATGGAGCATGTATGTTGTTTGTTTATATATTGTAATCTAGATAAAAAACCTATCATAAGCCTTAGAATGTACAGCATGTTATAATTATTGAACATATTTTTTACCTTAGTAATGTGAACTATCGTGAAATGTTACTAGGATCGCATAAAACTATGGTAAATAAAAATAAACGGTGAGGAATGGAAATATGAGCCTTCGCTGAAAGTGGTCGAGCGGTGGCGTGACTAACGCGCGCGGACAATCATGATTCAAGGCAGCACAGGCGCAGGCGCAGGTCTGCGCAACTTTGTAGCTATGAGTGTCCCTCGGTCTTTCAACTCAGAGGAAAGTGGAATATCTGCTTATGTAAAGCCCGTGTAGGTACTACGCTAATTATTATGCATCAAGAAGGGAAGATTACAAGTTTGTTGTTGTTTCGAAAAGTATTAAATTCAATATTGAAGTTCTAAAATGTATTGTTGAACATGCCTTGGAATATAAAATCAACATTAAACTTGAAAAGTAAACACAAAGCTTCAACAAGACAAAAGAGCAAAACAAAACAAACTTTAAATAAATACTTAATCATAACATCTAACAGGCAGTGATCTCCGAGTGTGAAATATGGATACGAAAATAAAACATTCAATATGGCGGCTGGGCATTTTTCTCACGCAGTCCTCGCGAATTATACAACACGCAGCTTAGCTAAGCAATTTGCTCGTCACTTGTGTGAAGGAATAATAAATGGATACGTATTCATTTTTTATCATTGTCCTTATGGGAATATTGTAAGACGACCTGTTGAAAGTAATTTGTTAGCCATTACAGATACAAAACACATTAAGGGCTTTAAAGGTCATGTAACCATCGTAACGGGGAACGGAGTCGATGCCAATTGGCTGGCAGTTACTATCTCCATTACTGTACAGAAAATAGATCCTAGAACAAAAGGAAACGGCATAACTAATCGAATACGTCAGAGGACACAATAGATGGTAAGAAAAGTAAAGAAAACATATATATTCAATATACCGCTAAATGTTTGTAAATATATTTCCTGGAATCTGGACATAGGCATAATATCAAAATTCTATATTCTAATAAAGGTAGGTTTTACTATAAAATTAATTCTAATAATAATAACTCAAAATAAACTCAACATATCAGTAATTCTTGGAAGCATAACTGGCTTATTCATAATTTTCCTTAATTGGCGAAACAAATAGTAAGTATCTTAATTAGTACAGGTATGTAAATACTGTTTATAGAACAGGATAAGAGGAAAACAGAATAATGAACGAAATAATAACACTGAGTAAACATACGTTTAATATACTCACTCAGGCGAATGATGATACAAAAGCAATTATGTATCAAATCAAGAAATAGAAGCCTTATTTGTGACATGAATGAACTAAAGATTAACTAGTTGATAGTTTAATTGGATTGCCAATTGCTATGAGGATATATGAGCGAGTTAATTTGTGATTTAGAATCGGCCTTAATCAACTAGACAAGAGTTCAATCTAATTATAACAAGACTATGTGTGTTGGTAACACTACGGTTATTAGCCACGACCTAGAAGATCAATGTACTGAGAAGAATCTCGAAAATTGTCCACTTGTATGTGGTTAAGACATTTCAGACAATGATTTGTGTCAGTCGGCGCCAGACGCATGAAACTAAAGCGGTTGCAAAAGTTTCCTCTGGGCTTTCGCAAGTAATTCCGACCGCATGCCCAGCGAATGCAACGAATACCATAAAACCACAGAACCGTTGCTCATGCGCAATCAAAATATTATGTTCTTTGAGATCATACACAAAAGTACAATGACGAAAAATGCTAGTAAGAAATAACTTTTGAAAGGAAAGAAACGGCTTAGATTAGTCAGATTGCTCGTTTCAGTAATCTTAGTGGGAGAACTAATATGCAGAGCACACGATATTAGGTATTGTTATATCTGCAAAACTCTTCTTAAAACTTAAGCAACAAAGTAAACTCAAGTTAATATTCTAAACTTAATATTCATGTTTTCTAGCCCAACGGTTGATAAGTGCTTTATAAAACAAATTGCAGGCAATTATTGCAATTTGCAGCAGTCATTAGTACGGACGCCTTCAATTCATTATTTATGCAAATTATACTGCTCTGAATTAGCGCCGCGGGTTTTACCCAAAGAAAATCTCCCAAATGTTTTTGACAGTTCATTTTATACATTTTATATCACAGATATTGCAACACAAAATTATTATGATGGATTTTATGACCTGGCAACATTACGTTGCGTTAAAGCTATAAATTATTTCTGTGGTAGGAGGCAAGCTGATAGTAGATCGAACGCTGTCAGTATTATGTGAATCGCTGTTATATTCGCAGGCTAAGAATAATGTGTAGTTGGTGGAAAGCGAGAACACGGAACACAGGCCGGATTTAATTACTGCGTCTAAGTGCACAAATCCCGGAAGGCGAATGGTGTCAAAACTAGAAATGGTATCCGGTGACAACGGTACAGTATCTGGTAATAGTTTTAATAATCATAACTCATAGTGAAAGAGCAATTACTCCTAAGCAAACATGTACCAAGGAACTTGTTGTTTTAGAAACGCATTTTGAGACTCCGCTGGATCTATGACAGACGATTAAATAGCTGAAAAGACTATAAAAGGCACTTTTACAACATTATGAGTTAAAGCTCTTCGATTGCATCATACAAGCATAAACTCACCTTTCCTTTTACAAAAACACTTCTTTCAAACAAGTAACAGAAAATCCGGTTTTATCGACAGAAATTATTTACGCAATTATCAATACCATGGGGCTGGATGCTTAAGTAGTAAGTGTGTGAACAGGACAAACATACGAATGAAAGTTGCCTCTGAGTTCGTTGCTAGAAGACATCCAACAGTGCGGATGCACTTTCCGATACTTTCTTGGTCCGGCCGACAAGATTACTAGCAATAAATACAGGTTTGTCGACCGGACATCGACGTGTGGGTTTGACGAGGCGTTGTATCATTATATTAAAGAAATGCATTTGAATCGTACTTCAAATTTACGTTATTACTGAGATGACCCAAATAGGGCCACATATAATGAATATAATTTAACGTCTTAAACCAGTCAAAGAGAACTTTCTGATAGATAATCAATCAAAGGCCTTTAATAGAAGGGTTAAGCAGCGCGAAACTTCAATGGAAATCAAGTTTCTGTTCAAAGCAAATCACCCAATTGAGGGGATGGCTGCGGTCTTACGTCAATCTGATGGAGGAAGTCGATCAAGCCTATCAATCATGTGCTCTCAATGAAAAGGGTCTCCGCTTGTCAATTTGTCGCAACCGTAAGTCCAATTAATTTGGAAGTAGAGATGCGGTTCTGTCGATAATTCTGTACCGTAACTTTCTTGCCCAAAGAGTAGAAATCGACTATTCATTACTCAAAATTATGTCGAATTAAGGTCAATTTCTATTACATTATAGGAAATACGCACGATGTTGTGTAATGCAAGTGAGAGATAAATAACATTATTTTATTTTTCCTGCTGTGGGAATGTTGGATTAGGCAACAATTACAAATTAATCGACTGTTATAACTTCATGTAATGTATATAGGTATTTTAAAGGAACACTATAGACCCCTAACAAGAGCAGAAAATCAAATTCAGGCTCATCTCTATCAGAGTGGTTGAACCGTGACAAACGTATTGAATCTTCAACTTTGCAACATAATCAAGAGCTTCGAATCCAATTGATCTTCGTTAAGCTTCAAGTCCATAGAGGTTACATTTAAATAAATCATTACATTTTATACCAAGTGCCATTCAAATAAATACTTGATTTTCAGATTCCAATCAATTTTAATAAATTACGAGTTGCAATAAATGTCTACTGTAATTGAATAATTGAGTAAAGCGTAATAAGTTGGTAGATAGAGAGATACAGTAGAAGCCTGATATATTAATAACATATATATGTATAAAGTACCGTTTTGAACTAGGAACGGTCGCCCTGCTCGTAACTCAACCAGGCACGAGCAAACTCGAACAAGTTTCTTATAATATGTACGTGCCCATGCATCAAGCCATCTTCTAGCAAGTCTATTGAAGTCAGCATGTTGCACGGGTTTGAAAGACAGTAATTGGATGAAAATTAATAGGTTCTGAAGCCATTTTCGAGATGAGTTCCATAAATCAATAATTGAACACAATATTTAGGAATTTAAGACTGATATAGCGTTAGAAGAAGCCAATGTATCCAACATAGAAAAAAATACTCCCAACCAACTAAAAATATTCTCCTTAATCACTTCCATAAACGTGCTGCAGAAAACGAAGCAAAAAGCAACGATGGCGTCCCGTTATTTAAGAATAAAAGACTGTTTCACGAATGAACTGTATATACAGAAGAGTTGAACTGACATACACGTGTCTGAACCAACTTGCCCAAGAGTGCAGTTACCTGTGGTAGCCAATATTTCGGAGCTGCAGTACAAATATTGTTCGAACGTATTTGTATTGTTGTAATAAATAGGAACCGGTTCGACCACTTTCTGTTTATGTTCTAGGCTTTGCAGTACAAGTGCTTAGGTTAAGTTTCGATCAACATTTTCTTTATTGGATTCGTTTTTCATGACAGATTTGTTTACGGCTTGATGTTCTTCGGTGTGTTATTTTTTTTATGTTGATCCAATAAACTAAATAAAAACGAACCACCCTTCAATTCCTTTATAAACTCAATGAAATATTTTCGTGTTCTGTCAAAAGGAGAATCTGCCTTAGCCAAATACAATTTTCTTTATGACATTTTCGTAAAAGCCCAAGTACTAAAATGTATTCGAAGTATGTCCCCGTTTGTCAAATATGACGTGACGTGACATCACAGCCTCGGGATATAGGGCAGGCGGTGGGTCACGTTAAAAGCTCTTAGTTATAGCGCACCTCGACAAGACTACAAAACGAGGGCAAGAGCGTGTCTACCAAGTACCAAGTGCAATTTGTACTGACAACACTACCGTTCAAGCTCACCAAATAAGTTTTACTGCATATATGGAAGGAGCCACGTTTAATACTACCGCGAGTAAACAACCGCTTACATTTCGAAATAACTTTAACCATAATCTTCGTGCATGTCTTTGTGGGTTACACAATATTGACTCACTACATCATAAAGATCTGTTTGCTATGTAATCACTGGGAACATCCAATCCAAATATAGAGGTACGGGAGTATGTAGGCGGTACTACTGAAACTAATAAAATAATAGGGAGAAAATTGTTCCGAGGAAGTTCAAAGGTGACACGAGCGGGAAAGATTGGAGGCGATGCAAACAGAGGTGGCCAGGCAACGGAACGTGTTCCGAAGGTAATCACGGCTGCGTTGTTTTGTGCAATAATGATTTTCTACGCCACGCCAGACGATGTTTGAACAATGAATGCACGGAGCCAAATATTTACGTACGTTTTTAAAGATTTCACCAATGTTCCTCAGATTTCGAAATGACAGATTAGATAAAAGAATATGAGGTTAATGCATGAGAATTAAACAGGAAACAGTTTGAAATGCAATGCCGAAAATAAGTCGAACGAGTAAGTAAAAATTGTGCGCATTGATATGCGGAAACAGAACAAAAAACTAGACATGATACTTTTTTATGCACGATATTAAATATAAACAAAAGAAAACTAAACCAAATGGTAGATATAATTGCGCCGAGGCTTGGTTGCATAGTAGATAGCCCAACATTCACCGACGCAAGGTCACGATCAGCCAGTATGACGGCACTTAATGTTGCTACTTATTTAAATGCAACAGCCCAAGTCCGATTGCAAGCGGGTCGGAATCCGCATAATCGCGGAATAGAACGACTACAGAACATGCAAATTCATGTAAAAACGATGTAAACTTTCGGAACTGCAAGCAGTTTTTCCTTTTTAATCAATTTAAATTTTATCAAGCTATTTCAAGTCCTCCTTTATCTTAAAACGACCGCTTTAATTAGCAAATGATAAGATAAATGCAAAGAAACGATTAAAACGGTCACAGTTGACTACGAAAATATGTACACATACACACGTACATAAACGAATACGTTTGCTTCATAAACATCAATTTATTCTTACCCGCTCTAAATGGCACCTATCGAAGACAAATTAGAATGGTAGTTAAAAGGTCAATATCATAATACAGCCCTATTTGTATGTTAAATAGCCGAGGTTTTCGCGTCTCTACATCAACAAAGGAAATATCAAAGACCAGCTGTACAAATTATGTAAAATATAATGTAATAACACCTTCATTAGGCTGCCAAAATTATTCACAATTTTGTATGTCATCTGATGAATTAAATCTAGGGGTCTTTAAGTCAAGAGTGAATGGTTTTTTTTCTAGGCAAGCGTGCTTCAGCGTCGACCACATCATCGCTTACCATCAGGTGAGATAGTGGTCAAGCGCAAGCCAATTGATAATAATAAAAAAAAATATATAAAATTCTGTTAATCCATCATATTCATTATTTAAAGTTAGTAATTACTGTCCAGTACGATAATTGGGACATTTGCTAATGACAATTTAATTGCTTCATTCTTAAAGCACATTTCTTGTACTTATCAGTTGATTATGATGATTAGAAAATCTTTATGCCAGCTGCCGTCTGCGGCATTTCGACAAAAAATCTAATTAAGAAGCCGAATTTTGACAGCGCACTTATCATCTATAATGGACCAAACGATTTCCCTCCGTCAATGTTCACTGAATTTTCTTTATCTCAAATTCGTTCTGGGTTGTGCAGTGTTGAAGAAAGAGAAATAATCAAGCTCTAGAGTAATGTTTCAATTGGAATGAATCGCATGAACGAAAACAATAATTGCATGGCTCCTAACGGTTTCTTCCGGCGTTTAAGCGTTGATCGAGATGATTCAACACACAAAAGTGCCGATTACCTAAGTAATTCGTGCGGGGTCGAGTGACTCACAAGTCTAAGCCCACTTGAACATAAACCTATCGAAAGGATAATGAACTGAAGTTACATGAACAAAACATAGAATTATTAGCTAAATATTGATAGAAATACGGGTGGCCAATAAACAACGAGTCACGATCATAATTAAATTAAGTCATAAACATTGGGAGGAAGCGTAAAGCATTTTAGTTGTCAATGAGATAACCCGATTTCCTGTCAAATGTTTTCATGGTCTGTTATTGGTCAGTAGTCGGGGTCAGTTCGATATTGTAGCTATGGCGCTATACTATAACATCGCTATTTATAGGATTGAATATTGTGTTGATATAGTAATAACTTTTCGATTTCGAAATAATATGTATCAAAAATCTCAGTATAAATTGACTGGTCTCCATGAAGCCCATGGTACTAAGTTTCATCTGCTGTTTTCGGTTGAACGATGATATTCCACACATACACGAAAAAGGTGTATTCAAGACAGGTGATCTTTTTTTTTTTGTGGTAGCTACTTTTAATTACGTACCCAATAATTTGTGGAAATTAAATTTTCTACAATTTTTTTTTTTGTCATAATGTTCGAGTATTTACTCTCTTTATATTATGTAACATTACATGCACAAAGTCTGTTTAAACACGGCCTAGTCCGTATACTGTATTGTACGGCCAAGTGTTCCAATGCAATCGCACCAAATGAACCGTACCAGCAGGAACAATAGGCAATAATGTACACATTAAATGCACTGTTACACACTAACTCTACTATTTATTTTAAATGTTCTGCACTTAGACAGACCATCTTTCATTCCTATGGAAAGTTTTGTGCGTCCATTTCCTATGTCACGTTAACGAATCCTTTACCTTCCAGTGTTGGGTTATTTTTTATAGTTGCTCTATATTGCTGTCTAGTTGAAAATTACCAATTATTTTTTTAGTATATTGAAATAGCAAAGAAATGGCAAAAAAAAAACGTTGACACATATTGACACTGGTTTAAGTAATGATTCATAAACCGTGAGAGAAAAAGCAGAATTGAACGTTATTTAAACAAAAAATAGATATTAGTTAATGGAGATTAAAGTGTAATTAGATCATAAAATTGTACCGGTTTCACAGCTTCTGATAGAATTTACAAAATCTCGTTTACAAATCGTTTGAATTTGTACGCAATTAATAAGAAAATCTTAATAATAAAATATGCAAATTAATTAAAAACATCACTTAATTTATCGATAACTTCATTCTTTTATCATAAGTATTTACATGTTTCTGATAAATAAGATTAATAAAGCTAGTTTGGTTGTATATAAAGCAAACTAACTTTATATGTGTGTGGACATTGTACTCTTGAATGCAATATTTTAACACTTATTTCTCAGACCCCAGACTTGGCCTCGTAAAAATTGTTCTCAGGCCCTACATGTATATACTAGGTTTCTTATCGAAAGAAAGAATAATCTCAATGGTCATTCTGTATAACTAATTTCATCAAACTTCATTTAGGAATAGTAAAATAATGTGATTTGCTTGGAAGAACATTAATCCAATAAGTATTCAATCTTAAAGATTTATCCCATCAAGTTCTCGGACGATTCCGACACCGGAAACGACAAGCCTTATAAATTCAATTCAATCGTTCTTTACACAACACTAAAAAACCGGCCAAGTGCGAGTCGGACTCGCGCACGAAGGGTTCCGTACCATTATCGCAAAAAACGACAATAAAGCCACGTTTGTTGTATGGGAGCCCCACTTAAATATTTATTTATTGTGTTTTTAGTATTTGCTATTATAACGTCAACAGAAATACATCATCTGTGAAAATTTCAACTGCCTAGCTATCACGGTTCATGAGATACAGCCTGGTGACAGACAGACGGATCGCGGAGTCTTAGTAATAGGGTCCCGTTTTTACCCTTTGGACACGGAACCTTAAAAAGCTGTTAAAACCCTAAGAGTAAGGAAAGCGAATTCAAATCACCTGCTTAGTATGTAAAAGGACACCTGCCTCGGCAGATGGTTAACGAAAACCGCCCCCTTTGTGATGGGGGTTCGAGGCCTACAGCGAACTTTTACTGACTCATACATATGTGATCCACACAAAGACTTTGAAATAATATCTTTTAGTAACCAAATACTTGTTACATCATATCGTAGTACTACGGGTTTCCTTAAAGATATTGCATCCTTTTTTAAAAGGAGAAACGTGATTTCGCGATATGGCTTGTTTAATTGGACCGTTTTGTGCTTCAAAGAAGGTATTACGTAAACGGATAAGGTAAAAGAGAAAAAGGAACGCGTGTAGTCGCGTGGGTCCGGTTTGGTGCGCCCGCGCCGGCAGCCCTGGAATGTGACCCAGACCTCGATGGGACTCGAAGTGACTCATATGAACGCACTTTTTTTTAAACTACAGTTCGTCGAGACAACATCCCACCGTTTAGAAAGTTCACTATGATCCGACGTGGGTGCATAGGTAAACAGGATTACACACGCCTACACGGTTTTTAATCGTATAACATCCCACATGCATGTTTGGTTTGAAATTATTCACGCTTGTTATTATTTTTATCCGTCAATCATACGCCTGCTATCCTAAATCTTATCAAATGCCAACTTAAATGGAAATGCTCTATCCTTCAATACATTTAGTGACGCAACAAAAATCTTAAATACAAACGAGGTCAAGGGATTATTGCAAAGATGCAAAGTATAATGGATTGACAATTACCACAAACGCTTTTGTGTCTGGAAAAAAAAACAATATCCCTCTAACCAAAACGGCTATATGGACATTAATTTAATTCGAATGAATACAATGCCGTGTCTGAAACTGTTATCTGAAAGCTTTGAAGGATAAGACGGGGCGGTGAGCTGCGAACTCGCTAAGAAGATTAACGCGAGACGGCGAGTTGGCGGCTACTGAATTTATGCACAACGCCTAGAGACGGATTAACTCTCTATATACAGCGCATTTATCTTATCAAAGGAAGTGCATTGAAGTGGGAATAGAGAAGCATCGAAAGATTAAAGGATCCACTGTACGATTTATGTCTCTATTCAACACAACTTTCTGATAACTTAAGGACAAGAATGTTAAGATCCGAAATCGATTAGCATTTTATTGATTCCGTGCAGCTAAAAGGATCAAGCTCAAATAGCTTATTACAATTCCATATAAAGGAGAAAGGGGACACAGGAGAGTTAAAACTATCTCGAGAGTCAATTCGGAGCGTGACTTTGAAGTGGGTGTCCCGTTTCGCGCATTTTTCCTAAACGCCGGTTTCTGTAATAGCTGTCTAAACACGCACATTTGTCCCTCGGGGTCACGCAGACGCCCACACACGGACTGACCATCAGTTATACTACTCTCCTTCGGTGGTGCCCGAGAATTCGTAGAGCTTCGATGGTCCAGACATAAACTAAACACTTGGAATGTTTACCGTCTGGGGACCTAAAACCATCTTCGTATAAGACATAGTCCTGCCTTTATTTATTGACGCATCTATAGATCGACAAAACGAATATTGCCTCTATTTACTCATATTGCCGTGAGGGTCTTGAGATATGTGACAGGAGCCGGTTTATTCGATATATTCTGTCTGATCTTATGAAATATGAATGGGTCTTATCAGAATATCTATTTATATTCCCTTTGAAAATTCAACAAGTACAAACATTTCTCTCTACATTTGAAAGCAAATTGTCAAAGGACACGTTCTGGTGTCTGTATTTTGAGTAAAAAAAGTGATGTTTAACCATTGTAAAGCTGTTCAAAGAATCCGTCACATTATTTTAAGATGAATGTCCTATTGTTTTCTGACAATGCAGCAAGATCCGTGAGGGACCGTTTTTATGCAACAAGTTAAGCACGTGCGAGGCTTTAGGGTAGAATAAATAATTAAAGAACAGTGTCGTCCGGGAAAACAGTGTGTGCAGGCCATTAGTTAGGGGGAATATAATATTACCACCGGTACCAGTATGCTAATAAGTCAGCATCTACGACCGGCACGGTGCTGTGTTTGGGTGAAAGTCACCTTAGAAACTATGTAACTTCGATAATATATTAAATAATCGATTAGATCTTACTATGCAAGGTTCTCAACACAGGCTGTTTCTGATATTTTTTTAACTAATTTGAACTTGTTCCTATTTTATGAGTGATAACGATTTTGACGTTGTGTTGTAATTAATTCAAATATATATTCTAATAACGCTATTATTCTATGAAATATTAAATAGCAATAAAAATTGCAATCATACGGCGTTCTATGGCCCTCAATACTCCAACATTCCATCAAACACGTTTACATACCACTTTTTATTTAAACGAAATAACAAAAAAACAATTAACACAATTTCCAAACAAAAATAGGTTGTTTTATTCACTTTCACACTTTTTCACACAAAATGCACTTAAAATTCGCGGTTTCAGAACGGAACACGAAAACAGGCGACCGGTCAGGCGCTCGAAGTCGAGTAACTTTGTTGACAAGCGTCAAGCGCACCTCCGACGCCATGTTTGAAACCTTCGGCAATCTCCGGCGGGGCTCGGCCGTCTTCGGGAGTGTACACTACCAACGTTACTCACTGATTCAACGGAGTGGTTAAAATGAACAAGTTCTCCTCTTCCTCTATTCAAACATCTTTATGAATGCATTGAATGTGCGATGTTTTATTTGCCTGAAGATGTTCGCATTTCATAAATAGTTTATGTTCAATTGTTATTACTATAAACAATAACCTATTAAATCTTTAGAATACTTTCATAACAACAAGCATTTGTATTACGGATAAACATAAAATAAGTAAACCGTGACAAATATACGACATTACAACAATCTTATTTAGGGCAATTCTATAGAGCCCGTATACGACAATATCCGCTTCGTAGACGCTTGCTACGCGGTTCCGTGCTACGCCATTTTTTTGCAATTCTAAATAACGAATTTTTACGACAAGCTTATTAATTTAATTGTTCTCATCAGGTTTTCATGAATACCGTAAGGATAATATAATCACAAATATGCAAATATTTCTCTGTATACATAATGGCCTATTGATTGATATAATTTATCGATGTTATGGAAAGTGAAGATGAAAACATATACGACGCATTAGCACAAGCTTGTCCTAAGCCTTAGAGAAATAGAATATTGTGCGTCTTTTGTGTTGTTATTGAAGCATAACAGAAACGTGTATTACAAGTTTTATAAAATAATTTACCCTAATGATTTTTATGAATGGCGCTTTTGGCCCACGACAGCTCGTAGCGCTACGTGCTACCACAGATAATATAATACTACAGTGCTACGAAAAAACGCGTAACCTTTCTAAACCTAACAATAGAAAGTAAACTGGTCATCTTTTTATAAAGTAAAATAAAAACATAGAAAACATACTCAAGGTTAGATATTTAAATATTTTATACGTTTCCGCATTCTGCGACCGGCTATACACGCTACGACGTACCTACTTTTATTTTCAACCAGCAAAGTTTGACCTCTAGTTCTGCTTCAAAATATGCGTAATGAGCTTTTTAAAAAAGAGCATGCAGTTCTAATAAAAGTGGTAACAAAGTGCGGTTCCTTTCTTGGCCAGTTTTTATTCGCCGCAGGGCACAAGTACATGAATAAATCACGACAAGGCTCGGCATTATGCGAGAGGCGATCGCGTCGGTCATGAACCTACTAAACTGGTTCTTGGTGGTATTGTTCTTAGTTCACATCAAGGTAAAGACGTTACAAACCTATATATTTCTATAAATAATACGTTATTGGAGGACATCGAAGATATTTTCTGCATATAATTAATTTAATAATGTAAAATTGCACGACCCAAGTAAATTAATTCACAAAATGTTGAGTCTAATAAAAACAATAACAACAATGGAATGTAGCGCCGTTACGTGAAGTAGCGCGCCATCTTGCGTCAAGTAGCAGAACTACAGTTACGATACCTTAATATAGAGGGCGCTACCAGTAGTTTGCGTGTTTTGTGGTTGTGAAACTTACCTGAAACAATAACATTTAAAAGATTAAATACATGTTTTAAAAAGTACAGATAACATAAATATAGTTGTTGCATACTTTGGCCCATTTTAACACAAGAGGCCGTCATGAAAATGATTTATAATTTCAAGCTCCGCACTATGATTACGTAGCTTACAGTAAAATAGGAAAATTGTTATGTAGATTATAATGAGTGTTGGTATATATCGGTCGGCTGATATTGCAAAATATGTACTAATTTACATAGAAACTATCATTTCCTGCGTACGGCATACTTTTCACATGCGATAACAGTATACTGCCATGGTTATTGTACTAACTATGCCGCACATTTTTTTTCACTATTCAATCACTATTTCAAATGAGAATTACGAACTGAACGTTACACGTCACGCACAAACAGGTCAGTTATGATAATTATTTCATAGCTAAATTATTCTTGAAACTATAGGATTTTACAACCGGCGTAATAAAATTAAACTTGAATGTTATGACCTAGGTCGGTGAGGAAAGTGTTTTATTAGTTAGAAATTCTACTTAAAAGGTACATATTTGTTGTGGCTTTTTATTAACTAATTCAAACTTTGAAGACAAAGTTTACAGGTATCATTCAAAGTTTATAGATCTTCTAAATGCAGAGCTTTCAACAAAACAAACAAACACAATTTTAATCAAACAAATGTATATTTGCCTTTATTCACCACAGCTATAAATCTAAATGCATACAAAACCCTGAATGTACGATTACTAAAATAATGTTCTTTTATGAATGACGTTTGACAAACGCTGCTCATATCAAAAACTAGCGGCTTGCCAAGAAGGAGATATAAATAGAAGACTAGAGTGCAATGCACGGGACAAATCAAAACATTTCTGACCAACGGCGAACTTGTGTTTTACTCGTGCTCGTAATTAGATATCTTTTCTTCATAATTTTCGCGGTGGAAATTGTCTATTTCCTTTCTTTACTTGAGAACAATATGGACATTTCGTTTTTGAGACTCATTGCGATTTAATGGTTAATTCGGAACAGCTTTTGAATTGTTGTAATTCATAGCGTAATTATGTGTTGATTGAAAACGTGCGAAAACGCAGGCTGTTCGTACCGTCTTTTCATACAGAGTAAGTATAAGAATGCTATCTACCTTTTGTATAATTGTTAAAGCAGAACTTAGGGAAAGCAGGTTACCATAGTACCAGCAAACAATGGACTAGCATATTTTTACTGCATACTGTTAATTCGCACTATTGACATATAAGTCAATAGGTTTATGGCTTTGTCAAGTAACTACATATTTCTTATGTAAAACTTCGTATAGCTGCGAAATTTTTTCACACTTCTTATATAGTTTGCGGTCTGCCAACAAGAATAAGTCCGCCTCAGTTATGCAAGATAAACTTAAATTCACTGAGCTTAGCTCAAGTCTGCAACCGGCTTTAATTCCACTGTCTGCACTTAATATCGATGTAGTTTAGAAGCGCAAAACTTCAACGTAATGATAATGACAATAGATACACGTCGATAAGTATGATGATTGTGATATTTTGATGAGCTTATGAGTGATCTCATGCGCGTCTCACAGTGCGCGCTTGAGCGAAACGAACGTTTTAATTGTCACAATTTACTTATAATTGAACATGGCACGATGAGGCGAGACGCTACTCCGAATACTCAGAACCTTATCGTGATGCACTGTAATGGGATAAAGAATGTAATTTTGTAGCTGAGAAAGTAAACCCGAGGTATTCGTGCTACAGCTGTTTGTGATGTCCATTAGCACCTGCACCTATTTCCTGGCTCCTAAACCTCATGCGTATGCAGTTACACGACAAAGGCTACTGTGGTATGTTGGCTCTTGGCTCACAAAGTTTCCACTCGCCCTCCGTCCGTAATGGACGTCTCACAAAAACCCAACCCTGCAACATGTCGGAGATAATACAGGATTGACAATATCGATGTCGACACACTCGGCGGATGCTAATAATTAACGAAATATCTTGATTCTACGTGACTTCATTCAGACCAGAGTGTAGCCGCTTTTTGTGTGATAAAATATTGTGGTGGGAATTGAACACGATTTTCCTACGATAAAAGGTAGACCACCGTTGTGTAAATGGAAGTGCGATGTAGATTATATCTTTTTGAGTGGCGACTACGGACTTGGTAATGTGAAAAGTTACAATAACCGTCTTTGCTTAGTGTGATTGTAAATCCCAAGAGACCAATTTTATTCATTTTTAACCGACTTTGCACGGCAAAGTACTCGAAGTCGGTTAAAAATGAATAAAATGGATGTTTTAATAATATAATTTAAAGTCAGCGGTTTGTTTAAATTCAAAATGATACCAGTGAACACTCCAATCGCATCCCTTTGATATGATCCCATTGTTTATTTAATTAACCTTGATATTATTATAATTTGGGGCGGAAGCCGTGACTGGTACTGTCAAGGGTTGTAAAGGCAGGAACACAGGAAGCGGATGTGCGGCAGTGCGCGCGCAGCAAGCACAGGTGCGGCGCCCGCGCACAACATGATTCAACTTCAAACTTTGACGTGGGCTAAACGTAAACACGTGACCTTTTTGTTTTAAGAATACGTGCTTAGAATATATTGAAATGTGCCAGCAACTATTAAAACTCTGTTAAAATTCAGAATCTCGTTGAGATCCGGTTGTCTGACAACAGTTTTGTATTTAGGCATTCAGTAGCCGTGTTCACACTTTATTAGTCTGTAATTGTTGCTAAATACGTCGATGATTTCAAACACATCTTAGGTCGGTAGATGAATAGTGAACATATATATACCTAGTGAATTCTAGAGAATCTAAATGCAACAGAGGACTGGTTATTTGTTCAAACCCTGCAGAGATAAAAAGATAAAACACACTTGTTATGAACACAATGAGAAAAACTGTATGTAATATACAGATAAGATAAAAATACATAAGGAAAACAACGGCATGGATAGACCTATCAAGTTATCAACACTTCCTATAAAACAGATGATATGAAGGCAACATACATGGGAATTCGACCCTTGTTGTCATGGAGATTCATTGAAAATCATATGAGATGCTATGAATCGGCGTTAAGTACATAATACGTCAGGCTGCCCACGTAAGAAGTACGGAGACGAGTACCTATCCGGTGTTATAGTGAGTCATAGTTAGCGAACACACGAATATTACTTCGAATCAATGTCAAGATCGTATCATTGATATTATCACCTTGAATTTTTTAGCGAATAATATTTGTAATAATGTTAACGTCGATTGTTATGTTAACACTTTCGTGTGTCGTTATTTTTTTATGAGTTTAGTGGCAGTATTCACGGATTATAAAATATCATCATCGTCATCGTTTCAGCCGAAAGACATCCACTGCTGGACATAGGCCTTCCCCAAGTGTCACGAATTGTGGATTTTATGTACACTTACTAGATTTTGCCAGCGGCTTCGCCCGCGTGAATGTCGAAGAAAACTATCCTATGTACTACTCCTGACTAAAATCTATCTCTGCCAAATTTCATCCAGATCGGTCCAGCCGTTTGAGCATGATAACAAACATACAAACACACTCACAAACTTTCGCATTGATGATAATATACTAGCTTGTTTTATCATCCCAAGGGAATACACTATCCTATGTCCTTCACAGGGTCTCAAACTATCTCCATGCCAAATTTGTTCTGAAACGGTTCAGTAGATCCAGAGATTCTTTAGAACTTTACCTCTTTATAATATTAGTATAGATTATGATTATGTTATGCAAATGCTTCATCAAGTATTTCAAACATGCTTTCGTATCAAATATTTATGTTCCAAGTTTAAACATTAGATAACTTCGCAAGCATTTCAAGAAAACGCTTCAGGTCTTATTGTTTGAAATCCCTAAACTTTATCTTAACTAACTTTCAGATTGTTTGTTCCTTATAAGTTTGTGATTCTTTCCATATTATGATCTACCTTTAGTTAATTTCAGCAATCTATCTTCAGGCTTATTTAGCTTCATAGGCAATATCTCTACAGACACACATTGGAAGTTACATCAACAAAGTAATTCCTATCAGAGTTAAATTACACACGTATGAAGTTAGACACGGTTTTACTTATAGCGTTCACAATCTGCGGTTAGCGGTCAGTCTGACAGTTAGATCACCCGCCAGTGATATGCCGTAAATGTATGTAATACCTTCCTTATATGCTAGGTACATTGGCATTTACTTGTGTCTAATACGAGATATTATGGGACCATCTGTCTTTCTATAAATGAAAGTTGACACACATAGTTTTGCGCATAGCAATTTTATTTTTATATTTTCAGCGTCTTTATCGGTAGGTTCATCTATATTAAAGTAAATACATATAAGCTATGACAATAACAAAGAGTTTTAAAAACATGCAAATGAGTATTTCAATAGGTTATATCACAGGATAATCCCCTAAACAGTCACTTAAGAGGAAATGTGGGCAGAGAGCGCCGACTGAATTTCCTTAGTAAAAAGTCATAATTCGAGATTTGGCTCTCGTCTCTTTCCTCTTTCAATAATGGACCAATTTAAAAGATATGCCATAAACTGGTAAAGAAAGATGTATACTATGTCCCTATGTTTTCCTTTTTTCATTTATATTTGTCAAATTCGTACACTAAGCCTCTGTTGACAGCGCAATTTTGAGCATTTTTAGGGCTCTAGTGCTTCTAAAGATAATGTATCATCAAAAAGGAAAATATAGGGACATGTATATATCTTTAATTTTCAGTTTACGGAATATCTTTTAAATTGGTCCAATATTGGAGGAGGAAAGAGACGAGAGCCAAACCTCGAATTATGACTTTTTACTAAGGAAATTCAGTCTGCGCTCTCTGCCCCCGTTTCCTCTTAACCATAGACGGGCGAGAAGCCGGTATTTTTTGCCTCCTTTATTCAGTGAGCACCTGGCGGGAGAAATTGGCAGAAAAGTTCTCTATTTTAGTCTTCCTTATTCTTCTTTATCACTTAAGTTTGTAATCATAAATCGTAAAACATTGCAATATCATTGACAAACTGCAGGGACGCGGTAGCTTAAATTAAACTACGTAAGCATACCCTGTGCAGTCAGCAATTACCGTCGTACTGCTTTGGATTTATTTTCCTGACGTGAGAAAATTTGAAATAGAGCTATAGCAGAAATCGAGCCATTGTTAAACATAGGTTTATAGTATAAACACCATGGCATTGCCTCATCTTAAAAAAAGGGTGAATTACATTTCCATCCAGTCTCCGCCTACTTTCCCATAGCTTGTCTTTCCTTATATGCGTGACACATAGATATATACCATAGGCATATACGACGGAAACACTTAAAATACATTTACCATAAAAAGGACGTACGATTTACATAATAACAGATTGTATAGTAACCTTATGTAATATTACAACTTACTTCAAAAGGAACCGGTTCAAAAATACCGGTTTCAATGAAGGAGGGTAAGCAAAAAAAATTACCTACTCTCATCTATGTAGTTAGTTCATCGGTTATACAAGACCATTTATTAATTAATTCATAAAAAGTCGACTGCTTTGGTTTTAATCAGAACACCATGTCATCTAAGGATATCTTAATTCCCTCTGTCGCCCCAGGGATATACAGAATTGCAGAAGCTGCAAATTAGAAGCAGTTGGGTACGATTAGTAATATTATTTCTCTTCACTTGCTGGCGTCAATATGACTAGTTCGATTAGCTTATTATCTAACCATAGTTTTTTCTAATGTTATGTTTCTATGTGTCGTTACAGATAGATTGATACAGGATCTTACTATTTATAATTTAACATTCGAAACGGGATATTTACCATGTTTACTGTTTGTTGCGAGTTTCCGATATTTCGGTGCTGTTGCAAGCACCATGATCACGGATAAAAGGTTTCTCCGTGTATATGGTGCTTGCTTGGTAAACATGGTAAATATCCCGTTTCGAATGTTAATGGTAGTGTTAGTGACCATGACAGTTTAAAAACTTATATTTATAACTCATTTTAAACTTTGATATTTCAGCTCCATTCATTATGGTATTAACAATAATAAAAAAAACAGTATTTTTTGAAAACCTTTTCAATTATAAAAAAATATAATCAAACTTGACGTTGGATCATCGAAGTACTTTTAAGCTATCTCTACATCAATTCATTATAATTACAACACGTCCATCTCAAACACATTAAAACGAACACATCCGGAAAACAGAACGCCAGTTCACCTAACCTAACAAAAATAGAAGAAACAAACATGAAGATTTGTTTGTTAAACTAAATAGAGAACTGCTGAACAGATTCGGCTAACATATCTCCCGAGAGAGGCCAAACATCATCCCATTTATTACGACGGGTAAAAACATAAACACCGGTGATTATTAATCTGACGGCAGTTTATAAAAATATAGACGTCGGAAATAAAATGTATAAAGACGGATAGGTCCGAATTATGAGTCTGTTAATTTAAAAAAAACATCGATCTTTATATGTCAGACCCGTTTATGGGTCAGCGACCATATTAGGTACGTCCCAGTTGTCATAGGAGTACCTTTTTGCTATAGTTATGTATCTACTTCTATGGCGAAGTATTATAATATAGGTATTCATTACACCTACGTGAATGAATTCTCTCTCAACAAAACGTCTACTTATATTCAGTACTAGCTGTGCCCGCGGCTTCGCTCCCGTCATCTGCCTGCCAACCCTACCATACTTACCAGCCTGCCTGCCTACTCCACATACTCAAAAAAACTTTTTACAAAAAAATACTACCGTCTTCCAAATAAAACTACAAAGTGTAAAATTACTTTATTTTTGGAAGTCGGTGTCTTTCGAAGGTACCAATTTATTGCGTTATGGACACCGAATTCCAAAAATAAAGTTATTTTTAACTTTGTAGTTTTATTTGGAAGTCGGTAGTATATTTTTGTAAAAAGTTTTTTTATTTTTCACTTTTTAGATGTACCTACCTAGGTTAGGTTAGGTTAGGTTAAAACGGGCTGTTTTCCGCAACTCCACGACTAAGCGCGTATTTTGCGTATTGTACCTACCTAATAGGCAAGTTGTTTAGTAAGTTACCTACTCGTATAACGCCAGAATATATTACCTAAATATCATGAAACTTGAACATAACCGGTGAAATGACAGATCTGCGTACCCCTTAAGAGCGTACTGGCGTGATGTTATGTTATGAAATGGTATTAAACAACAAACAGACATGCGATTGCAGCAATTCCGAGAGATTTGCCGTTATTTATTGAAGAGTTCTGTTGTATATCTTCGAATTGCTTCGTCAGTCCTACACCAAATTAAAATGGGACCAATTTCGGAACATACTCTTTCAAACAAAAAAAGATTTTTTGAAATCGGTCTACAATTGACGGAGATATCGGTGAACATACAACATACACAAAAAAAAAAAAAAACATTCATATTCATAATGTCGAACATGTAACCTCCTCCTTTTTGGGAAGTCGGTTAAAAAATATACATACTACATACAATTTTTTTTTTCTAGGGTCATTCTGTCGCGTAAAATCTTAACACCGCGATTCAGAAAATGACTTTAAATGCACAACGCCATCTATCGAATAGCGAGTTCAACTGTTCGAGTATCTGAATTGCGTGAGCTGTGATAATTTTACTTCTTGAACACTTTAAATTCATCTAACTTTTGATAGAGTGAACCGATTGCGATGAAACAAAAACTAAGTAATTCTTAAAGATTCGCACAATTTTTATGTATAAAAGTTATCTACATTGGTTTCGTACATTTCACGTGATGCGTGCACAAATAAACAGACAAACAGATAAACAGACAAACAGACAAAAATTCCAAAAATGCTAGAAATGGGTTCTGTTGGTTATCCTTTATCACCCTGGCTATTCTTTTTGGATTTTTTTTCGATGTACAAAAAATATTTTTCTACAGATTTATTATATGTATTGATTGATCACAACAGCACCCGCTACGAATGAAGGCGGATTCTAAAATCCCCGTAAAGCTTGTTACAGTAGGTAGAATCCGAATAACAAAGTTAAATTCAAACTATTCGAATGTTAAGCATTGCATTGTTATTAAGTTGTGGATTACCAGAAACAAAATTAAACAATAATTACCTCAAATGTTAAGCAGCTGTAAGTTAAATGTTATTCTGTGTAAGTAATGTAATTTATTATAATAACTTGCCGATAGCCGGCAATTTGAATGAACAGTTACGACCTATGCATAAGTTACTATTAGTTAATTGATTAGTAAGTAATTAACAAATGAGTCGACGTAAATTAGGGAACCTTTAGTAAAATGGTGACTGTACTGGGGTTAACAATACCCCAAAACTGTGACATGTGTCATGATATTACCTACACTGAATTTGAATGAGGAAAGGGAACCGAATAAATTAGTGGTAAAATATTGCTAACGTGGGTAAGTTCCCTGCCCAACAGCTGCAAAACTATGGCAATTTGCAATACATACCATTTTCATCTTGCGCTTCGAAATCAGCCAAGGATATATTGGTCAAATCCTCCACATAGACCTGAGGCTGAGTCCTATTCAAGGAGTGCCTCCCTCCGAGGGAGTGGTAGCAGCTTTCCTCATCGTCTGCCGCTTCCTCCGTGGAGGAACCCTTCAAGCACGAGTGGAAGCTCCGGGAGAGACGCCTCTCTGTACTCATCGTCACTCATGTCCCGAACCAAGCACTAGTTGTAAACTTCACCACGTTTGAAACACTGCACTGCTCGTTATTTTTCATTCACTGTATTTTCGCACTCTTCTTAACACATTTAACCTTCCACTGATTAATTGATTTCGTATATTACGTCACTTTCTGTATCTTCAGGGTTCTTGCGATTGGTCGATTTCGATGTCGATGTAGCGCTGAATGTTCCGTGTAAATTGCACACCTTTTTAGATAAAACTGTTTATTTCACATTGTCGTTTCCTTATCACTCGTTATCGCGAAGGACTCTGTAATAGTAAGGACTCAATGATCTACTGCTCGAATGGTCTACATGCAAATAAACAGCATATTAAATAATTTTACTCAATCATAACTCGATGAAACTTTGTATTTGCCTGTCAAGTTTATAAAAATCTTTGGAACCTATGTTGGGTAAGCCCAACGAAAATTCTTGCTATCACAAAAAAGTAACTGCAACTTCGTCAACGGTATCGCAATGGGAACTAAATAAATATTACAAATCATTTCACGTCTGTTATCTAAAAATTGTTTGCTTACATTTTGGGCTGTTTATATCGCGACAGTCACGGTTAGACGAGCCTACACAATCAAAGTTCACGCCATTACTAAAGGATTAGACATGCGTTATTGCCAGTTCTCAACATTACTGAATAAACCATCATTTTATTTTGAGAACGCATAAATAATAATAATCTCAGTTCCGAGTAAATAATTCATAAAAATAAATAAGAAGCAAGAAGAAATCTTCTTATCTCAGTTTGTTGAATCTCGGCAACGTGAGCGATTGCAACATAGGAACGTACTTGTACAACATGGTACCAAAACGCGCGTCAACCCGTAAAACACGTTACATGCGGACACGCAGGAAACATGACAGTTCAACGCACTCCCCAAGAATGGGGACCATGCCACATTCGGCTAATGAATGGCAGACGAACAAAGGAGCACATCTTTGTGGCGCTGTGGACCTATTCACGTATGCCTGCGACAGTCGAGTGTGATTTTTCAGTTTTTAGTGTCGTAACTTTTTAGTACGGCCGCCTCATCGTTAACTAAAAATACAATACATCCTTTTGGTACAACAGCATCACCCGCAAAAACAGCGCAATCCGATATTTCCTCAGTACCCGTAGCCCTGACAAATACTTAAACAATGTTAATGACGTAACCAATGGCTTAATTAACCATAAAGTTATTACAAACCAACGATTTCATGACAATCCACCGAAGCTTTAATTAGAGGAGCATTAAGATTTACGTAATAATGAAGCTGGTAGTCAAATAATGTAGACAACGGATTACAGTTTATTTATTACGTTACGTTACGTTCCACATAAATCATAATTTCGAAAAATAGGATTTGACCGAGTTATTAATAAATGATTTGCAATAGCTTAGAACTTTGCAAAACCGTTTCAATCTAAACAAAATGAATACAGACTATCAACAATCACATAACCCGGAATCATTGTTGATGTAATTAGCATTGAAAATACAATAGCAGAATAAGCTTTGTCATGCAACTTGCAGTAACATATAGGAACTGAATATCGAGTGGAATTGCGCTCACAGCAGGATTATGTTTACGCAAGAATCCGGACGTGATTGTGAAAAAGTGAAAAAATGTATAATGACAAAGCTTGCACGAACGCATTGCAGTACTTAAGCGTGTGGGATCTCGAGGTCTTTACATAATAATTAGTGAAACAAAATATAAAACCTGAATCGAGGAAGAGACTGTTACGACTGATTTTAATTAACACCGGATTGCGGCAAGTTGATGCGTTGACAAAAACAGAGAAATCTTGAACGACCTATTGTCTCGGTGGAAAGTTCTACGTGGGAGCCGTTGACGACTTGAATCGGGCTGCCGAGAAAATTGCGGCATCAAGCAGTGAACTTTCATGAGTAAGTATTTTGATGTAGAAACAATTGGTGTTCCTCTGATTTCACACTTATTTCGTTTATTATATAAACACAGCTGCAAGTAGTCGTTTTGTACAAATAAGAGCACGTGGCTATTTTCGCCGATCGGCCCTCACCAAGATGCTCCCTGATGAAAACAATGCTACCAATTTCCCATTGTGCCGAAGGCCGTCTCAAGGTGCCCGACCACCCGGAACGTTTCGATATATTATTTAATACCATTATTGTAATGTTTCCATTCAAATAAAATTAAACAATGGCAATACAGATTCCGTAGCCAAGGCAAAAACGTAGTAGCAATCTTGAAATAAAGACGCAAAGTTATAGATGTTGTATAAGTCGTTAATGAGCTCATTAAAGACGAATTTACTAAAAGCAAAAATAAACTCTATAAACAGAAACCCATTTGGCATAGTGCAGTTAATCAAGCCTAGCGTAACCGTAACACACAGTCGGTACAATAATGGAAACGCGCGTGAGGACTTGGACTGGCACGAAGCCAATATTTGCCGTACGAGACCGAGATTTTCCCAAGATAAAGTACGCCAGGGCTCCGACCACTGGCCTCAACATCGCGTGTACCACCTTAAATCATTTTCAGATTATCAACACGAAAACATAAACCGGGTTAAATCATAATGGCAACACTAAAATTATATATTTAAGTATGTCATAAACAGCAACCTTGTCACTCTCATAATCCAGATAAAGAAGTCTTTGATTTGATAAATCGAGTGTTTTCAATGTTGACCTTTCGCCGAGATTTTCGTCGATATTTTCAGGAGTTAATTTTAGAAAACTGTATGACAAGTCTCGCATGAATAACACAACCAATGAACCAACATCAAGAATAGCAGCGGTTAATCCTCTATCTGAGACCCTGAGTCTTCATTCTTATAGAGCCGGTTATAAATAGTGTTGGAGCAAATAAAATGCATCCGCTAGCGACAATCGTTGACATGTTAACTAATGATGGGTCAGGTATAAATCATGTGTATAATAGCGAGTCAACGCGAAGATGTTCGGAGGAAACGGTCGATTTGCGACGGATATGGCGATTGGAGCAAGTAGAGCGGCGTACGCGCGATGAACTCGTGAACTGACTTATTAATCTCGCTTATTATGTCGGCCACACTACAATGCCGTCATTGTCGCACTCGCTACTGTCTGCTAATCATTGAATAGTTAACATTTTTCTGATATTTATTTAGTTAGGCGCGCGTATGTGTATGAGTGTGTGACATGTGTTTTGTTCTTGTATTGAACAACTATATACATTTTGGTTGTAAAAAAACAAGTCCACATTGTCTGTTTGTTGTCATTAGCAAATCGGGTCTGGGGAGCAAGTGCAAAAGTTGAAGGTTGGTTCTTCTACTAGACTAGTATTTTAGAGTTTGTATTTAGTGGTAGAAACTCAGAAGTTAATAAGTTATTAGACCTTGTTCACATATACACATATTTGTTATGGTTCTAGAAGTGATTCATAGCGAAACGAACGTCTCATATTACATTCTAAGTGAACGACGCACTAAACTCCACTTCTTAACGACAAAGTCGATTGTATGTAACCTTGTGTGTCTGCCATGATTCCATATAATCATCACCTTTATCGTCGATTAGCTTATAGGTAGTCTCTTCAACTTTCTGTGCAACTATACGGAGAACGAATACGGAGAACGAATACTAATATAAATGCAAATTAAACTGTGGTAGCTATGCAATAAATAACGAAGCTGTTTAATCACACGAAGAACATCACCACATAAATAGAGTTGAGTTTACCCAGAAATAAATGAACACGTCACAAATCTGTTCAGAAACTTCAAACAAAACACAACACTAGTATCCGTACGTGGACTGGTTAGGTTATAGGCCTAATCCACATATACACGGTATCGCCCGACTTTCGTACTACAACGTAATTATAGAGTAGAACAGAACGCCGCGTGGCTGTCTCCATTGACAGATAGCAACACACTGACACTGACTGTCTGACTGAACCAAGCGGCGACTCGGTGAGGCGCGAAGACAAGCAAGAGCGGCGCGCGCGCACGCCTGTGTCCTCCGCTGCCAACCGTTTATTTACTATTCACAGTTTAAAATTCAAACGTGCTCTAGTAATCAACATGGCGCTGATAGATCAGGGATACCTCAAGGTACTATCATAGGGCCAAGAGTGGATAATTTCATAGAACTAAAATTCGATGAAATAGTACAAGAAATATACAAAGATTGTTGTAATAGACGGATTAAAGCAACACTCTACTCTACTGAATGAAAGAGAAATTAATGCAAATGACGTTAATAGATAAAGTTTATGGAAACCGGATCAATAATACTAGGTAGGTATATGGATAAAATCGAAAGTGAAAGTCAAATTGTCGCCACTCACAAAATCCACTCGAGAAACCTGTTAAAAGTTTGGAACACTTTTACTATTACGCGAAGGTAAATGTCAGGTAGCCCAGCCCAAGGTGGAAGGTAAAGCCGAGGGCAAGAAACTCTAAAGGGTGGGTTGCGCCAACGCACTTGTGTAATTATTTTAAGCCCGCTAGACGAGGACGGGTAAACAGAGAGACCGACTGGAATGTCGGGTGCATATTTAAGGAGGGCTTCCACACTGTCATATAACTCAGAAGCAAGACAATACACGCCGTATACACACACACATATGTATCTTTGTATAACTTGAACATGAATCAAATATAAATGTAACTAGACACTAAGTTTATCAGCGTTTTGTAAAAGTAAACATTACTATTCTGCCACTATGTTAAACTGTTCGAATTTCAGCTTCTTCAACTAACATAGGTACTTAAGCTATCTTGTAATGATCTTTTGCAATACAATATACAATGTGAACCGAGCCTATAAACAATAAACATTACCCGTTTCCTAATTGAAAAAGGCATAGATCAAATATTTTTTCAAATCAAGTCCAATACAAAATAGATCAGTCTTGATGGTTCCCAACCACAGAACAAAAAAAACGCCTTTCCCAACCCTATAACTGTGTCTACTTTTTATTATTATAAATAACGTAAAAAAGTTCTCTGTAGTACAGTTAATCTTGGACTATAAAGCAACCCTGTAGCAGCAGGTGTTACGCCCAGCGACTCACACCGGTTTATGCATAAAAATATATTTAGGGGTGTCGTGCCACGTGATCCTTCACTGAAACGTGAAATTGTTGAACCCTGCTGTGATATTATGTAAGGTCAACGCCGACAGAAGTATAAAAGTTAAATTCGTTCAATTACTAACACTACTCTAACACAAGTACTTCAATGACGTCGTGTACCTACTTGCATTTTTCCAAAATAAACAAAATGTGGTGTAAAGGGAAAACCACACTAGAATTTCAATTTTATAACCATGATAATCCGGCTACCATAACTAAATCCAAAATTCCAAAAATATTCTCATCAAGTGCAATAGTAACTACTTAATTGTCGGCAAATAATAATTCTAATTATTTATCCTCAAACTATTCGGGCTTCTAATTTTGTAAAATAATATAATATGAGCTGTTAACTCATAAATATGTCCAATTGTTTTTTTCTTTTTGTCTCGCATTTTACCACTATATAAATTGAAATAAATCTCAATACGTTTTCAAAGTGTTCCGCCATTTGAACAGAGTTAGTTCCACTTTACAAGGTAAGAAACGACCCACCGAACACTTCACCACCAGAAATCACGTGCTATTGGAAGTCGAAGATCTCAATTGGCAGTCGTGACAGGACGCAAATCGAGTAACTTTTCCCAGTCGTTTACAGCACGCACAGGATAATAAGCAGCTATTGCACTGCATTTATTTTAATTCCTCGATCAGTATGCGCATGAAAAGAAAAAAGCGAGTTTTTCCCATGGCAACACTTGAAACTGAAGGTATGTCAGTAGCTCAAGACGACGGCCTTGAGTACAGAACAATGTTACGCTTACGCTGCTACATATCTTGTATCGCTGGTACACGGACACGCGATATCTTGTCGTGCGAGATATATGTGAGATGCACTCGATAAAAATAAACGGTAACATCAATCGTGGACGCAGGTGCGAGTAGTTTTGAGAATGGCGGGCTAATGTTTTAACAGAAGCTTTATTGCATGAGGGAAAATGGCATAAGGAAGGAAGAGATGCCTACGTGCAGAAATACACATTGTCAGGCACGATATTTAAACTTTTATAATATGTATAGATGTGTCATCATCACTTAATACATTAGCCAATTCTGATAGATAATGTATGCGATGTCCAGAAGGACTATTAAGACACGACGATTGAGTCAGAAATAAAATCATTCGACATTGTTTATCTTATTTTATTTTCTCAATGCTACACGAGCATGTTGTTTACCCCATATTTGAGATAGGCATACAATATTGTCGAACATTACCAGTTATCTGTTGTTGATCGTTACAATCACAAATCCTAATGGATGTTAAGACCAGCTTACCGATGCTGCGTAGGAGCGTGTTTGGGCGGAGGTGGGCGGCTGAACTTGGCACGCCGGGGACTCTTGTGCAACCAATAAGCCCTTCTATATTCAATGACAACTCGAAAAGGATCGCAATTTGTCCATAATACAAGTAAACATCCACTTGTTAAATACAAAGCTATTATTGGACCGATGAATACACCTTTTAAATGGTAGAAGGTTATTTTGCGATGCAATACACATATAGTCGTAGTAATTTTATTGTAAATAACAATAAATTGAACAGAATTAAATAACAATAGCAGATACCTACATTCGATTTTTTAGGGTTCCGTACCCAAAGGGTAAAAACGGGACCCTATTACTAAGACTCCACGGTCCGTCTGTCTGTCACCAGGCCGTATCTCATGAACCGTGATAGCTATAAAGTTGAAATTTTCACAGATGATGTATTTCTGTTGCTGCTATATCAAAAAATACTAAAAACAGAATAAAATAAATATTTAAATGGGGCTCCCATGCAACAAAAACAAACGTGTTTTTTTTCGTTATTTTTTGCAATAATGGTACGGAACCCTTCGGGCGCGAATCCGACTCGCACTTGGCCGGTTTTTCATTATTGTACCAGAAAGCATTCAATTAGCTACAAATCGAAATGTAGGTACACTCTTGAAGACTTTATAAGTGGCTAGAACTGTGTGGCGGAGCAGAATACATGGCGCGTGGCATCTAATTAATTATTAAATCAAACTGCTTATTAGAACACTGGATCAATGAAGAATAGTGGCAAGGAAAGCGCAAAAACTAGAATAAATAAAAAACTTTCGTTGAAGAGAACTGTGCCAATAGAATGCCGAGGGAGTGTGCGTGTGCGCAGACAAACCGCCGACGAAGCCGTGCAAATGTACTGAATAACTGCATGCATAAATACTTCAGCAAACGTAAGTGAAACTGATGCGTTCCAGACACAAATACAGAATAATCGTTTTAATAATTAAACGAGTGTGAAAAACGAACGCGATGCAGGGGAATTTGTGTTGAATTATGTAATTGGACCAAGAAATGAAATTAAGAAACAAGATCTTAAAACAACGATAAACATGCAGTCATTCATATGAATAAAAATTGAAATGCGTTACATCGAAATAATAAAACACGTTACTCCAACATCCATGAATATACGCTAGACGAGTCAATCAGGGTAGTAGGGTAAAAAGAATGCAGCCGCCTTACAAATGCTCAATGGCAGAGATTAAGCACGCACGCCGAACGCCGTCGACGCATTACCGTTGCAGTACCAACTGCTGTATGTGTTTACACTGACATACATATAATAATGAGATCATCCTTATTGCTAAGGGGAAAATTTTACATTTATAAACATTATACCTTTGATGTTAAATGACGATTTAATCTGGAATTTGAAGCAAACACCTACTCAGTGCATAAGATTACAGTTTCCACGCATTTTAAATGCAGCTTATTTCAATAGTCAAACAAACCAGATGAAGTCATACGATGTTGTAAATAATAATCGACATGACACGATACCTTCAACAACAAATGTTATGTTACTATAATATTTACTAATATAAAATGAAAACAAGAAAAATAAGCGATGATGTTGATGACACACAATAACTAGAAATGTATCGCGCACCATTTCTACGTTGATTGCAGTTAACATTTCCGCATCCGGCACGAGTCGAACAACGCGTTACGGTTCAGATAAAAGCTTGTAAAGCCGGGCACATATTTAGGTGACTCCTCGGCTCGGTAAACAGTGTCAGCTATAAACTGCTGTTTGGACAAACGCCAGCGTTGATCCCGATCTGCTGCTACCGGAATCGATGAAACTGTATATGCCTTTGCAATGATATTAGAACATTCGTGTATCGCATCGCGCCTCTCAATTTAGACGGCCTTACGCTGGATAAATAGTTCAATAAGATAAACTCTACTGGAATGAACGACTCCCACAGAATGCAGAATGGTACAGTGCTGTCCATTTATCAAAGTAGACTAACAACAATTATAAAATGTCACAAGACGAGTCAGCGGATGTAGTAAGTGTAGTTATTAATGAAAACTTTGCTGATGTAACAACAAATTAAGAAATTAGGAAGTTTCAATTACCTAAATTTACCACTTTAAACTCATATTAACTGAACATATTAAAGGAATCAAACAAAGTACAAACGCAAATGAAGACAATGAAATGCACAGCCAAGATTTCCCAAAGAGCTTATATCACAGCTTACAGTCTAATGAACACGAATAGTTTACATTGTAGCAATCTAGCATCATAAACCAGCATCATTGTCGATTCGCATAATGTTCCATCAGGATAGTTTCGTAGAACAAAACCAAGCTTAGTTATATAGCAATGTACTAATGACCGAGCATGCGGCGCGGTCAGAATGTTAAAATAAACAAGCAATTATGTTGTACAAAGCGTAAAGTGTACATTTATCAAGAGTTCCTCTGAAAGGACGAGCTCTGCAATTACCTTAGGATTAGTTTAGGCTTCAATTGGATCCGGTATTACGAATTATAGATGTTTATTCGAAATACTCACACTCTTTAGATATATCAGATTCCGAAACCAACAGTAAAGCTACAAAGCATAAAGTCTACGTAAAGCAAATGCAAGTGAAAATTCTGATCTGGTTTGTTTAAAATTCCGACACAATCAAGCGAAGAAAATCTGTAGCCTGGAATGCGTTTATATTTCCTTCAACAGTTTATTGTCTTATGTGAGAAATTTTTCACACATACAAATTCAATAATATTTATTTTTCATGTATTTGCGAATGCAACTTCTGAGATTTATGAGTGGCATTTGAAATATTATAATCTACTGCAACTCAAGACTCAAGATTGCGCCAGCGCAGCATGTTTGTGTTTATTTATGTTCTAATCTAAACATAACTCGGATGCAACTATTCTGCTGGCAATGGCAGCGTGATGACTACACCAGTTCATATCTAGTAATACTACTATAACGAAATGCCCGCACGACATCAATAAGATGTTATTACCCGTAGTTGCCTTTAACACTGCCTGAAGAACCAGATTATTCTTGTTAGTCTCGACTATGGCTTGTTTAAAACCATTTTTGTCACATTTTCTATGAGTAGTTGCAGTATTGCAAGCTGTCAGCGTTTTCACAGATTTCGGTAAGTCAAAGAATTTCACTTTAAGTAGCACACGGGTAAGTAGTCCGACAAGTTCCACATGCGGCCATAAGTGCGACTCGAGTCCCGTAATTGACAGACCTTAGTGAGCACTACGAGTACAAGAACACACGCTCATACAATGCAAGATTTCTCCACATTTACAATTCCCTCGCTAACTTAATAAGATCAAAGAAATCTTGTTGTAAGTAAATGTGCCTTCACGTAATAGGCTTAAATGCACTCGAAATTTTCATAAAAGTAAAAGCTCTTGTATAACCGTTACAAGAACAAAGTATGCCGTAAAAACTCTGAAATAATACAATGTATTATAATTTTATGTAGATTATTTTCATGTTTCCCACGTAATTACAAGAATTACTCTCATTATAGAGCGTTCCCAAACAAGATTGAATTCGTGACTATCACAAAACGTGTATACGAAATTTCTATAAGACTTTGCACGTTTTGTACCGTTTCCTACTTGCACAATCGTTGTAAAATAGGCCCTATGTAGTAAACTACCAAATATCGACTGGTAAAAGGTTAAGCGTGCAAGAAGTTAACAATAGTTTGCGGTAAATTGGCAATAAAGAATAATTACATGTCGGCAAAGTGAAGGCGTTTGAAAACATGATATTTAAATTTGTACGTAGTTGCAGTTCAGTAGCAAATCACTTGGGAAAGCGAATATAAAGTACTCGACACTTTCCCGCTGATGTCAGTAGACATTAACGTTAAGGGTACTATCAATATTTATCAACGGACTCCAGCGTATTCGACATGTTCTCGATTCACATCATTTTATTGCTCATGAATCAAACGCTAACGGAAATAAAAGTCTACTTTCTAGCTGTAAAGTTTAAAACTGTTTGCAGTAACCTTGCTAACGAAGTACACAAGATTTATTTTGGAAAAACTGTGTGAAAGCGATAAAACGAGACGTTAGCTATAGGACAATAGCAGAACAATTTCAAATTATAAGTTTTAAAACTCATGAAAAATATAAACATTCATTCTTGGCTAGATGACAATATCCTACCTTTTTTTTTTTGGGTGGGAAATCATCCTGTGACTTCTCCCGCTCTGAGTAAGGTGGGAGGGCGTGTCAGACTTTTACTGACTAAAACCCACCCGTGTTCCTTCAGTTGCTTGAGCCAGGGCCGCGGTAACTCTTTTTCAAATTTATGCGCGACCCAGACAGGCATCGGCCCTCGCGGACCCCGTCAGTCTGCTGACATCTCTTTGAGGCACGCGTGGAACACAACGCGCCGTCGACTCGGGCCTGGTCCTTATCGGACGACGAGCTACTCGCCGTCCGCAAGCCCGCGCCTACGGTGGCCGGGAATCGGCTTGCGACTCCCGACGCCCAGGGCGTCTCCTGCGGTGGCTAGGGGCGTGAGGACGTCTCCGTTGCGTCTCCCTCCGCGTCCCACCTCCTCCTTCGCGAGCATTACTGCTTCGCAGAAGGAGGAGACAGCTTCCCATGCCCTCTCGCTCCGTAACATGGCCTGAACCAGGGCCGGACGCGAGAGGTTGCCACCGCCGATCGCCTCCACGAGGACACGGCGGTGCCCAGCCCGACTATATCCTACCTACTATTATAAACGTGAAAGTTTGTGTGGATGGATGAATGTTTGTTACTCTTTCACGCAAAAACTACGGAACGAATATTGATGAACTTTACAGACATGTAGCTTATACATCAGAATAAAACATAGCCTATAATTTATAACAATATTGGGCGATATTGTTATAAATTATAGGTACTAATACGACGCGGGCGGCAGATAATCGTATATATTTTTCCTATTGGAATTCTATTCATAGCATCAAAAACCTAATAATTCAAGGATAATGCGATGACATTGGTGAATGTGACATGAGTGACTGACACCATGAGTGTGCGTCAATATCCGGCGAATAAGCAGGTGCCGGCCGGAACTTCAGGGGAATGACCGCGATCCTATCTGACAACTTAAGACTTAGTCTTAAACAAGCTGCGATAATTTACAATATGTACCGTTTGCTGCCACACTTTTAAGGGAAAGATGTTAAGATACCAGTGCTTTTATGAGCTTAATAATCGCTCTGCAAAAAATTGTAATTGCCTCTTATTTCCGGCTGCCGAGCAACGGTCCTTCGTATTTCCTTCTAATCTGATCTCCTTTGTTTTCTAAATAATTACTATTCTTAATAGTCTTATATGTGTTGTCCTTAACATTGCAGTTCTATTCTGCGTAAGTAATCAGATGTAATTTCAATGAACATGATTAGCAAGCTCAGGTTACAACACACTTCATTAGACATCAAGCTCAGTGCAATGACTTCCATGTAAACGAAACTTTAAAAATGAAATGGTTGTAGCAGTCTGCCATATGTTGATATAACCCTACGATAGTAACGTATCCTTATCGGCCTATTTAAATATATATGTGATAGGAGATAAAACGTTTAGATTGTAATAAAACTTTATAAAACTAGACAATGTAACGCAAGCTCTCAAATCTAAGCAAAGCTTCTATCGTAATCAACTTGAGTTATTGTTATTGGCCTTAAATGTTCCCCAAAAATCCAGGATTATCCCCCGAATGCGTGTTCTCACGGCATGTTATCGGCTTCTCGGGGAATTCGGTTCAGTGACGATAAGCACGCACTTATCTGTCGCCGGAGACTACGACCGCGATTCATAAGCTAGTGACGAACGATACACTAGGCTAGGGGACTCTTTACTTAAAACACTAACCTTTTTTTAAAAAAAAACATTCTGTAGTACGCGTTCGCTTTGTCCAAAGAAATGAATGTGGACCAAAGCTTTTTAACTTCCGTACACAAACATTTAAGGTTTCCAGCGGTGAATTACGGAATTTTATTTGTAAGCAGTCTTCATAAATATTTTTTTTTGGCAAACAGCGGTCCCCAAATAAATTTCTATTATGAAAACAGCGATTAAAATTCCATCGGTAGGTACCGGCCCGAATCGGGTTCTCTTTGCATTCACCGTGGATGCACGGTGTTGGTAAAAGACGTGGTGCGATTGACAAAACAGCCCATAGGACTATTATGAATCGTTTACCTGTGCTCCTGTATCGCGAACACGTAACTTTATATTCCGCCAATGTTTGCAACCTCCTGCAGCCGCAAGACAACACACGCATTTCATTTGCAGTATGTAATTGCGTTGATTACTCAAAAGGTGTTGTGATTTATTAAGTAACCGAGTAGTAATAAACTATAAATAGCCCGACGATGGCGACGACGGACGCTGCAAGCTGAACTTAACATTCTACTAATCAAGTGCAGCTACGATGACGTACTTGAGAACAAAACAACGCGTTATTGTTGTTTCAAGAACAAAACAGGGTAAGAAAGAAGGTCCATTATGACCACGAGGGAAGAGAACAATACGTGGCGAAGCAGGTAGCGGGATACGGGCCCCAAGACGTCGTACGATGTACGCCCGGCCAACGACATGTGCAAGCATGATTTTAGAACACCCGGCAGGACAGATGCTTCAATTTTTTCTAATCACCGTCCAAATATTCGCCAAGATTAAACCACATTCCGAGCAATAGAGAAACAGAAAGTTATTACAAGACTTTTTGTTATCAAATGTCAGTTGTTATTACGTGAAGATCAAAACACGAATGCTTTTGTTAAAAATATTGGATACCAAATCGTTCGTGTGTATCTAAACTTTTGTCCATTGATGGCAATCGAACCGCGAAGTGTCGGTGTTCAGTCACGCTACTAGATCAGGAGATTTAACAAAATATCTTCAATATTTGGAACCCGATTAGTTAACCCGTTCCTTGAGACTAGAACTAATTCATTTCCATACGAAAAGGTAGTTATACATTTTTAACGATCATAACCAGCAATCATAGACCAATAAAGGTAATGTAACGATGAGGCGAAAAAATTTAAAACAAACTGAAGTAAATTGATGATTCATAGCCCCAAAAGAAACCTTAAACAGACGAAAGTTACAAGAAGTCATAATAGTAAAACGTGCTTTACTTAGAGACAAGCTTCTCACAGATATCAGTATCTAGAGCCCGGGCAGGTAAGTTAACGGCATTGTTGTGCTTAAATCCAACGTGACCGTCCTTCTCAATTGTTTTGGGACAACCTGTCTCAATGCAAAACAGATGACAAGATCTGTTACAGAAAGATACAAATTGTACCATAAATAAAACGTTGACACGCTAATTAAACGTGTAGCGTCTATGTATGTAGATGTGGCCGCAAAGGGTGACTGTTGTGACCGCCACACTCTGGCCAGCTATATTTAGGCTCCTCTTACACGGTACGAGTACGACCCACCGACGTGTGATACGATGCCTGGGCCACTGGAGGCAATCAATATACTGAGTGATTAATTGATTTATTACAGAACACTGCTCTACAGGGCCACTGTCAACTTATCACCTGACCTTATAATTTATGAAACCTGACATTTGGAACGAAGATGAAGACTTATTTGCAAGACGATTCGTCAGACGCTTTCGAAAACGTAAGCTGCGTAAAGTTCAGAGTGGTTTCGAATTTCTTATCGCAGTTATATAAGGTTGAGTAAACTTGACTGGTTAGTCTTGAACGTTGCATGTAGACATTCGATGGATCGTTGAGGTAAAATTAAGTTAACAGTACACACCATAGAGGTAAAGATATAGATGACATACAAACTGGTCACTGAACAGAACAAACCACGACGTGTAACACTTGACAAAAGCACGTAATGGTTTCACAAAACAAGCACAATGGTATGGAGGTTCATTGGGAGCAGACCGCAGAGTTCCTGCGCATTGTGGTGGCACACCGGGCACAGACACAAGCACAACAGTGTAGACGCACCTCACACAATGTCCGCCTAGCGAGGCGCGACGTGCACGCGACACGGACCGATGCCAACTGTTTACCAACGCGCGCTCAGTGTGCACCCACCACTACCAGGGCTGGCACGTGATCATTCTAACGAGGATTGAGGATATTGTTGTTTGTTTACTTTACCCATACGGTTCAAATCGGCGCTTTAATGGCATGTAGCGGAAACTAAAACGATCAAAATGAATCAATAATGGAATATTATTTACGAATCATTACATATTACCTTTTCCGTATATATTTAAATCTTTAAAAGTAAAATCCAACACATGTTGTGAGCAATTTCCCATTCTATAGATTTTAATTATTTTCCATATACCTACTTGAAATCGTGAATATTCATGCTGCAGTAGCAACCCTATTTGCGTCATAAAGCTTATTTTACAAAAAATCTTGGCCATACACGATAAGCACTATCATAATATATCGCGTCGGAACTTCGAAGTTTGTGTTATCATTCCTAGTTGGTTATAGAGATATTGTAATATTTTCTCGATTACAAATAATATTGATATTATCAACATCACGTAATGTTTATGTATGTCCCCACTGCGGTTAATAGAACCCTAACATTAAGCCGGTTGTGAGGTCATGTATATAACCTAATAAAACTAGTGTCAGCTTACTGAACTGATCGCTCTTGATATAGACAGCTTACATCTATTAATCCGTAACAACTGTTCCATTTTTAAATGATCACATTTTTTTAAAACCACGCTTGAATTTTAGCGGATTACAAATACGAAGGATACAAGTATGCACCAGACTTAATTTTAATTTTAAGAGCTCAGCGAGTGAGCTGTGGCCTGTGTACAAGCATACAAGTTTATAATTATGGAACATGCCGTGCTTGACACACTTTCGTACAAAATTAAAGCATTTTTATTTATTACTTTTGTAATTAAATACTTTGCCGAGAAGTGTAGTTAACGCATACAGATATGTTAAAAATGGCTCGAAGTTATACTACTCGTGTCTAAAGGGAACCGAACAGTGCAAGCAAACACGAACTGTGTGTACGTTGAACGTGTCATTTACTTATACATAATTGAAACTTCACTTACACAAATTGACACTGATAGAACCGAAACGGGGTCGCACGAACTCGTAACAACGATAATTTGACGGCAGTTTTCTTTTAGTCTCGTTTGCGCAGCGGTTCGAATACGACAGAACGATTGGAGCCCACCGTATGTAAATACCGATAGGACTCGACATGTGTTCAGCACAGTAGCCCCTTATCTGCATGCAATAATTATTGAGCAACACATTTGAGATAGCAATAAAGTGAAGCCGTTACGAAATACTTATTAACGATTTATTTTCTCATATAACAGCTATCTTAATTAACAAAAGAATGTAAATGATCAAGCATTTTCAGAATAATTTATGTATTGTTTATACTACGAATATTTACAGATATCGCCGGAAGAAATAAGAAAACATAAATCTTGAGCTAAAATTAGCGTCCAAACAGTGTGAAAGGCGGGCTTTGTGCCGTGTGTGTACAACACGAAAAAGGAAAATCATTATATGGACAGGACAGGAGTACAGCAGTCTGTACATCGCATCGTAAGGGTCGAACCCATTGAGTCACGTTTACAGAGTGTCGAGTATCTTACGAGTTTTCACGAACGTGGATAAGCACGTCTACAGATAACAATTAATAAATAAATCTCGATAAGAACGACTTAATCTGACTTTAATTTAGAAGGTGAGATGTTTCACCGCATCTGCAATTCAATGCACAATTTGAAATCAAGATTAAAAGATTATTGATGATCATGTCATGCTGACAGCACGCCACATCGCTTTTTCAGGCTGATACATTTTAACTTAATTGTTTTACATGCATGATTACCCCTATAATTATAGCCAACATATTTACGTAGAAAAATAATCAACGTGAGTGATATGAGAGTGCAGAAAAATCGAATGCTGTTTGTGAAAGTTTAAAGTTTCAAAATATTTGGCAGATGAGCTTGGTACCGGCTGTGTCCCAATTGGTATGCGTAAAATGGCACATCTGCATTGCCGTTGAATGTGGGAATAATATTTTTGGCACAGGAGTTTAAAAATCAGGCCAAATCGCCGTAGCACTGAACTATTGGTTTTGACGTGAAGAAAAGGTGTCATTTACAATTTTTGGCGGCAGTTAAAGAAATTGACAAGAAAGTTGGATGGATGATTTAATGTCATAAAAACATTCAATTTAGCAGTAAATGGTCAATAAAGATGACCAAAATGCCATTACCATCTATCAACTCGTTTCCCAAAAGCACCACGATAGTGTAAAATCTACCAACTTGTTTTACTGAGAACCATTTTACGGCCCATTCAAAATGCGTATATGTATCTAAATTCTCCATATAAATGTAAGTTTTAGTACAAACTGTTCCAAGACTCCCACACACCTTATGCGTACAGAATCGTTAATATGCGTGCACTATGGGCACTGTGGGTTATAGAGAAAATTTTAAATATCGACTGTATAACGATTCTAGGAAAAAATCTACGGAGCCAGTCACAAGAGCTCAACATTATGGTATGTGCCTCGCATAATTAATACGTATAAATTAGAAGAAATTCAGCGTTGAATGACAGTGAAGGTAAGTACTTTTTTTAAATGAATAACTTAGAAAATGCGCAACTACAAAACAGGTTGCTTTATACATTGCATTCAAATGCAAATAAAAACTCCATATATTCAACGTTACATAGACTAGACAGAATCAAGTATACAGATATGCGGATAGCTTCGACCGAACATACCTAATACCGTTCAGAACGGTGCTAACAAATTGTCACTAGCGGGTCATCATTACATAATCACAACAGGTTTATACATCAAAATACATACTAACAGTGGTGTTGATTAACTCGGCTGATTCAATAACGGCGAGCGTGTGACGACATGGCAAAACGCACGTCCGATATCAACAGAAACAAAAATAACTTTGTAAACATCCTTGGGATCTGGTGTTAGATGAGGCACGGTGCAATTGGGATATCTGTGTACTCATAGTAGTAGACAGTCTGGTTTATAGTAGCTGAATACTGGGCCAAGGAAACAAAAAAACAATAGTTGTCATCGATACGCTAAGAATAAAGTAAACAATAAAAACAATAATCACTTATCACACTAAAATTATTATAAAGGCTATAGTCTGTGAGTGTGTTTGTATGTTTGTTACTTCTTCACGCTCAAACTGCGGGACGGATCTGGATGAAATTTGGCACAGGGATAGACTATAGTCTGGAATAGCACATAGGATACTTTTTATCCCGGGAATATGTCCCTCGGGATAATTTTCGACATTCACGCGGGAGAAGCCGCTGGCAGAAGCTAATGATTATTTAAGAATAAAGCTAGCATTACGTTAAAAACTTCTTCTTCGACGTATCGGTGTAGAAGAATATGACATTCAAATGGGGATATGATGGAACAGACAGAAATCGCATTCTGCTTAGACCCCAAGAGATAGGCAGGAGGATGAAGGAGGCATCATAAATATTTAGAGAGATTTTTCTTGGATAGTAATAGAGTTATGCAGTTCCATGGTTATGCGACCAAGACTAGTAGAGAATTGGGTACCCGAGAGGCGTAAATACTAATACATAAAACCGAAGATGACTGATTGCACGGTGGTCTCAGAGTTAAATCTGCGAGCATACAGGATTTTCACAGACCTAATTACGCAACGCACGTCAACCAGATATCTTGTTTGCGGTCGAAACTTTGGCCGTCAGCTTGAAAGCCTGGACGAGCCGACCGTGTAACCCTAAGCTGCTCTTGTTTTCACAGGCCGACGTCATCCGGCGACCGGTGAGCCGGACCGGACGACCTCGTACTAACGCGACACACGATACAAAAGAGCTTTAATTACACAGTAAATTACTGCACTTTATTGCATCCGTTATACAATATATTCTCTTTTATTAACAGAGCGTCATGAAATTATCATTTTTAAAGTGGAATTGCATATTTTATTAACAAAATGTACTTAATTTGTTATTAAAAACGTGCGGTAAGTGCTTATCGGTACGACGCAATATGAGCTGTATTACATAAATGACATTTAGGATACCATAAGGAATCAGATAATCGTAAATTATTTTTTAACGCTTTACTTGATACGATCTGAAATAGAATTAGCAAGTAACAGAGCACAGACGTGTTAAACAGTTAAATTAAGATATAACACATCTTGATGGAAGCGGCGAGGTAATTAGCGGACGGGTCAGTCACCAAATTAACTTAAGGCGCCGATTCCCTTGAGTAGCTGATTTTAAAATGAGAATCACGTCTAAATGGCTAAAAGTAGTTCTTTGAAAAAAATATATGTTATATTTGACTATTTTCTTAATAATTTAATCTGAGCAAATTTTGAGTTTTATTTGTATAACATAGTGTAATTAATTTGTAAAGTTATGTCTAAAACGGACAAAAACACGACAATCACAACAAAACCGCTGGTCGTATTTTAATGAAATCAACACCATCTCAAAGATGATTCAATTACCTACATTTTTATCTGAAGCTTTTTTTTAAAGTCATAGAATAATAAGGAAAGTACAAAAAACTACTAACTTTTGGGTCGCGCGGGTGTGAAACGAGTTTTGTTCCCTCAAGGTCGTTGGCGTGAGCCGTCGTCTTAACTGAATTCGCACCAATTGTGTGAGAGATCAGACCGTTAAGACCTTTGTTTAGAGAGCGTGAACATAAGATAAGGTGATATAAAGCATGCAGTACTTACCGCATAATGCTGCAATTAATTTATAAAGCAATCGACACTTACCTGTAACAAAATGATTACATAATTAGCGAAAGCTTATTATTTAAATATTTAAGAAAGTGTTTGAATATATTAAACAGCCTATTAGAATATTTCATCAAAAATGTTGATAAACAAACTCGTAGAATTTCGCAATGTGCCTAATTAAAAGTTTATAGTTGGAATGGAGTCGGTAGGCAGGCAGCAGGCTACGCTAGAGTATGTCAATTAGAGTCGGCTCTCTCAAGAATTTACAATTAGTAGCTTACATGCAAACACTACAAATACCAGTAATTAAGGGAAAACACAGAGGCAGAATACAAGATTATCTTTGCTAAGAAAAAAAGGAAGGAATAAAGTACGATATGGCCTCCACGATGAGGTGAATCACTAACGAGCACTCCGCTGATTCATTGTTTTCATCGCCATAATGAAAAGTTATATAATTTAATTCGAGACCCCATTTAGACACTGTGTACAGGAGGATATAATCATGTCTACCAGTCTACCCACACTATAACGTGGTAACTAATCCCACATCAATTCTCAATTTATTTAGTAGGTCAGAGTCAGACTAGAGTTAGCAACTTAATTTTAATATACTTTAATAAATTCAGCTATAAAGAAGTAGTTAGTCTTTTTGTTTATTTAAATTTTAAGTTATATTACATACATACATAAACTCATGCTTTTTTTCCATGGGAGTAAGCAAAAACTACAGAACGACACCAGCTAAGATCCCTACATACTCCTTTTGCTTCATTCACGTTCATACATACACGCATGCCGGTTATGAGTACTGTAAGGGACGTAGTCAGGGTGCCTCGTAAAGGAATCGATAGATTTACTTTTATCTGATATATTTAGGCAATAACGAGCCTGCCTTCAGGCGACCAATCTAGAAGTGACATCCAAGCTTAGCCAAAAAACATCTTCACTTTTTTTTTATGTTCGAAATTCGGTTACCTTTCAAAATGTTATCTGATGCCAGTCTTAATATAGGTAAGTAGGTTGCCTTCTTAATTGGTGAGTCCTCACAGAACCTACTGGCTATTCTGAAGTACATCACCAAGTAGATATAAATGCGTATCCTTTTATAGCGTCCCCTCCCGGAAGTATATCGTAACGAAAAGATAACTTAACCTCTGTGGTCAAAAGTTATAAGACGGTAACGTTTCACTTAAAGTTAGTTTTAATCTCAAACCCACAATATTTGCTCGACAAACTAAGACTTTCTAGCAGGCGTACCTTATTAGAGTAATTTCGGTTAACTGAATGAACGAACGTATAAAAATATCGAAGAGTTTCTCAGGAATACGAGTCAGTAGCGGTGCTATATGTACCTACTTGTTTATGTCTAGCTACCCTATTTAAACCCACCTAATTATTTTTAGCATGTTAGGTTTATATTTTAAAACAAAGAGAATTATATTTAAAATAAAGTCAAATTACGCTACCTTATCTACATTGGAACTCAATATCTAATATATATTTTCTTTAGTAATATCGTTTAAAATTACAAGAACAAATTAAACAACAGCTTCATAACTCAAAATAAATCTTACTATCTTGATTTGACATGACATATCAAAATCATTGGATGTCACAATAAATACAATCTTATTAACAGCCGGAAGCTGTATTCTGTAAGCGTAATACGGTACAGTAATTTAAAATGCAAGAGAAAAAGATCGCTAATCGTGTATTCGCATCCTGTTACCCCGAGCTGCGACGAAGGTACCCAGCGTCTCCCATATGTCGCGGGTCGAACAATACATAAATAAAACAACAACACTGCCGACACTATAATCATGTTGATACCATCTGACTTCTGAAAAAATCTCAAATTTTTCGATGAGAAATCTAGGGCGTTTTTAGGTAGCATAAACAAAGGAACAGGTTTCTGAGAAACTTCAAAAGCATTCAGAAGCATTTCGGAACTACAAACAGTAACTTGGGCAATCGCAGATATCGACGTCTTTACAGATTGCTCACCTACACTTGAACAGACATATCAAAACAACAAACAGCTTTTCAATTAAGGTCTGATCTCCGTCTGCCAGTCAATCATGCAAGCAGTTGATCGTCTAACAGATCGTCGGTCGTCCCTTTAATGGCAAACATAAAATCAAACAGCGTGTTAACATTATGTACGTACATTTAAAAAGTCGGACAACACCATACACAGAAAGGAAATAAAATGGACCAGGGGCACGAATGGGCACGAAAGGCTCTTAAGTCTTTTATTTACTCAAGTATACGGGCACAGTAGAGATCGGTTTTCCGTATTCATCGAAAGAACGCAATTGGAATTGCTTCTGAGAGCTTAGTCGAATAAAAACTATGGAGAATTTAGTAATGACGGCCTTCAGAGCGTAACTATTTTTTTTTTGTGGATGCAGCTCTCGCTTCCACATCTACCACATTCAGTAGGAGGTGGTCGCTTAAACGAGCTTGACATATACGGAGAATTAACTTGATCTCGGAAAATGGATATCGGAAGATCAAGAACACTTTAGACAGAGTTTTTGTGTTTGCAAATTGTCGTATTTATGCTAAGTAGACTCACGATTCCATAATACGGTCAGTGAAAGAAAGAAACATGACTATGCAGCCTTTATTGTACCTTTTAGTAAACAAGGTAAAAGGATAAGGTGTAATAGAAAGACCTATACAGAGAAAGCCCTTTATGCGAAACTTATAAGCTGACCGCAAAAAGATATATAACTCAGAGTTCGTAGCACTATACTAGGTATATAATTCGTCATGAGTCAGTTCTTAGAAAACGGATGCGTTAATTTGACACAATTTGAACACAATAGCAGGAGTTGCTCATTATCCGTGACGCTCGGGGACACGCCGCAATGATTTTTTGCGAACCTCTCATTGGATCGAGATGGAAACTAGAGAATTATTCACCCGTAAATTAAGGTTATCATCGAATTCGTTGAAGTGCATTCGTATTACGCTGAAAGAGACTTGATTAACAGACTATCAAAAAGAGTAGAAAGCGACTCGTGTGAATCACATTCACAGGCCTGTAATTTGACTTGGAGCACAACATTAGATAACAGTGAAGGGAATAGCCAAAACTGTAATTATTCTCTAATTACAAATGACTTCCGAATGTCCCAAAATCATAATAATCAAGAACGGACCGCAATGCTTCTATTAAGACCGGATGCACTAGAAAATGTTGGCCTCATAAACTAATATATGCAAACCATTGAAGGGACCCATTATGCTGGTTATTGTTGATTCAGATATGCATAAATACATTTGAGAGTATAGTTATGTTAGATGTCCCGAAGGAGGCGGTCGTGCCAGAGACGATAGCCTGGCGGGTATGTGGGTCAAACCTGTACACTGACTCCAACATTGAAGCTTGCGTGAGCGCCATTCAGTCACACATGTGTACAAACAAATGCTGCACGAACAAATAATATGTAGGTTAGGTACGGAACTTAATAATCATGAAAATTTCACAGAAGAAATAGAATCTTGTGTCAAGAAATTAGAGATACAGAAGTGTATTCAAAGTTCAAAAGATATAAAATAGCTAAAGAAAATTCTACAACAGTCTGAAACAACAGTTGAAAGACCTTCGATTTGGAATGCATGTAAATGTCGCTGATGGTTGATATTTCCTCTGTATTCATTTACATGTTACATTATACATTTCCACAACCTCCAATACCCACTGAAGACTTTGTATATTTAGGTATATTCGGACGTCACGTCATCGTAGTTACATTATTCCAGCCTTTCAAACGGCTATTACTGGGCATTTTATTAATATTTTCCATTATGGACATTTTATGTATATTAAAGTGAGGAAACATATCATTGTTATGTCTAAATGCGCAGTAATTAGCAGATTTACGTAAAGTCATGGAAACCGTGTCGTGGGAGCCATATTGTCTGTGCTAGGGTACGTTCTTCGCTATGAGACTTGAGTGTCAGTTTCTTTATAGTCGGCGCATTGTTAATCAGTACCTAAAGATTACCTCCTCACATTACCAACTGATGTCCTTTCGTGATTTTTACTCGGAACAATGACAATTGTTTCCGAATATGGATGGGAAATGAGACGAATAAGCTCACGGGTATTATTCGCGGATCTTTGCTTAAGGACAACTGGCTTGTAAATTCAAAATAAGATTTTTATTTAAAAATATTTTAGGAGGTAGGTACCTGGTACAAAAAAACTGAAAGTCAAATATTTCAAAACTCACATTTTATTATTTCTATGTTACGAAATAAGCAAAAACTGTTTTCTAAGATCTTGAAGATAATAATAGTAGATAATGCTTCAGTGTTGTCGGTTGTCGCAAGGGCTCCGTTTGTTGTAAAACCGTGGGTCACGAGCGTAGAGTCGCCAGAAATGTAACAAAGATTGACCTCCTTCAGAGAGCGGTAACGTTTGACGCGGTTGGTGTAGTAAACACAATGGTATGATTCATATTTTCCCACAATTGAAGTCCGAGAGGAGGCATTGGCCATGCCATTCCGCATCTCCACAAAAAATGCACACAATGTCACCGTGTTGATTTTCAAGTACTGTTCAAGATATTTAAATAATTTTGCATAGGTATTTAACTTTAGCTGATTTTGATATAATCAAGGTCTCTAAAAAAATCTCAATATGTTGGTACATAATCGCGAGAAACTAGTTCTATTATAAAATGTTGAGCCTTATTAAATAAAAACAATTAACCAGAAACTTTTAATAATAATTGATACTTTATTATTTTAAAAGTTTTAAAATTATCAATCGCTCTTAATCAAATTATTACACCGACAATAAACAATTAGTGCTGCCATCTAGCGTCGAGTAGCGACAATACTTACATGCTCTTAGCGCGTCAAGAGATGGCGGTAGCGTTGCAGAATTACCTCCCTGCATTGCCGCTAGAGCGGAGTACGACTCACGATCACATGGTAAAACTTCGCTGTATTTCCTCTTCCTGTGTATAATCGCCTTCCACATATTAAATTTTGTACGTTTTTCCCTTTGAAGACTCATTTTACATAACTTTTAAATACACTTTTTATTACTAGACACCGCTCACTGAACTTGTATTTTAAAGCTTTATTTTTATCGATTGTTCATTGCTGGGGGTAAAAATATAATTTTAGTGCTTGGGTAGTCATATAGTTTCTGTTGTAAATTGCAAGCGAGTTCAAGGGTCGAGTGAATAGATGCCGACAATTGGCGTGTAAATCACTAGCATTACGACACTGCGATGTAACGAGATAACGATATGGAATGAAGATAGGGGCGCTGCCCTCAAGTGTCTCTCTCCGCATCATTGTACGATGTTATGCAGTAATTTCACATTAAAACACAATTTGTCTGCATCAAACTGTCGTCTGATTGTTAAATTTTGGTTAGTCAAATACATTAGTTATATTTATTAGAATTATCTACTTGTTAAAATTAAATACATATTTACAAATAAGCAACAACTCAAATAACTACGTGGTAATTAAATAAATAAATCAGTATTACTATGTAACCACATATTAATGTATTCATAGTTGTCTTGTGTATTTTCCCTGAAGGATGTCCACAAAATGGTTTCATAAATCAATTCATAAGTAATGCGTCTGAAATTTAACAACGTTCCTACACGGTTCTAGTCTGTAACTGGCTGATTTCTTAATAAATAGATCGAGTCGTGTCTAACTAGCAATTAGTTGTCTTATTATTTCACTAGTTGACCCCCGCGACTTCGCTCCCGTCAACTGGTTACCTACCTACCCTACCCTGCCTAACCTGCTTACCCTGCCAACGCTGCCTACCCTGCCTACCCTGCCTAACCAACCCTACCTACCTACCTAATATTTTTTATCTATCATCAATAGTTTTCTCAGCGCACGCCAAAGAATGAATTCTATAGGATATATTTTGCTACCTTAGGTTACATTATTGCAATTTTCATAAGGATCTCTATTATTTTGATGAAAATATATTATAGCCTATGACACTCAGGAATAATGTAGCTTTCTACTGGTGAAAGAATTTTCAAAATCGGTTCAGGAGATCCAGAGATTACCCCTTACAACGTCACAAACTCACAAACTTTACTTCTTTATAATATTAGTATAGATAATATAGATTACAGTTCATGTAACAATGATACGTCTAATTTCAGAAGTCTTCATTCATATTTCAGTGCGTGTTGCACAAATGATATCGTTCTGTAAATTGCATGTTTTTATAATCAACTGCATGGTCCGAAAGTTTTATTTGCTTGTTAAGTTGTTACTAAAAATATATTCTAAAGAATGTTGCCTTGTAATAAATTAGTCATCAGTTAACGCATGTTTTACCTGTGATGTCAGACAAAAATTCCCTAGTTGAGGCACTTATGACAAAGTTATCAGGACGAATAACGGTCTCCTGGCATTCCGTAACGTAAATAGCGACGACTTTATGTCTCTTGACGATTAACGTGTTTTATGGAAACGGATTTCAAAGCCAAAAAAAAAAAGTAATTAGTAAGCATGTATTTAATTTTAATAAGAATGCTTGGAAACATGCTGGTCCTGTTCCATAGGGCAATCTTTAGTGTAGACAAAATCAAACTGGTTAATTTGTATTATATTCATAATTACAGTAAAGATTTTTTTTTTTTTTTTGGTCTCTTTTTGTTTAAGAAATTGACTCGCACACTAATTATGTAATTTACCTATGTTTGCAATGTTTGCAATGTGAATCATGTTCCTATTTATCAAGTGAAGGAATTTACTTGTTAGTGCTTGTAATACTTTATACCTATTCGTAGTATAGTACGTGCTGGGTATAGTTCTCGCCAAACTTCTGGGCCGCCCTGAAGTTGGCTAGAACGAAACGGTGCTGTTTTTGTATGAGATTTAGCCAACTTCAGGGCGGCCAAGAAGTTTGGCAAGAACTATATATACATCGTCCTCACGTAATGAATACATTTATGTAAATGTTCTAAATCACTTTTTTTGTAAGAGTATGTATAACATAGCAAGATCCATAACAAGCTACATTTCCGAATGGACGGTAGAATCAATTATTTTCAATAATTTTTTCCAATATTTTCCAACTTAAAATTTGTATTTTTGACGTTCAAAAGTGCCGCTTAATGGCCCAGTTGAAATAAATAATTTTTGTATTTTGTCTTTGTCTTTGATAACAAACAGTAAGAAGAAATATTTATAGGTGTCACAAAGTCTCCCATCCCCAGGAAGTTTTACACATCTACTGTGATGAGTGTGGTGATGTCTTGGTTTAAAATTAAATTGCTTTCAAATAAAGCACGTAACTACTTCAGTGCATAAGTAATTAGATACAGGGCTTACTTCTGTACTTATAACAAGGCCAGCTTGAGCGAATTGAGGAGCGCATTGAACTGGATCAAATAACTGTCCGTGACACTTAGAACAATAAAATCACAGGTGCACACTTTGCATTACAATTGGGTTCCGATAATTAACAATAACTCGTCCATTTAAAAGAAAAAGCACGTCTCACCGAGTTTAAAAAGTGCCGCAAATAGTTGTATTTGTTTTACAATTAAGTAAATGAGGCCGCGTGTTGACACGCTCCGCAGACCCTGGACGCTGGCCAAGAACAAATCCTAATTAAAAATCTGATGAGATGTAATCGTCACTTCGGTCGTGCACAGACATAATGTACGCGCTTTTCAAATCCTCACAAACAATAGACTACGAAAACCTTTGACAGAAATTATATTTAATTAGCGATGTTTTAAGATTAAACAAACAATCAAGAGAGTTTGTTTACAAATGATTGTTAGCGAACAGACAATGGTGAGGACACAGTATAGTTGAATAGATGTGGTCTGTCACCGCTATTGTCCACTTCATCTGCTAAGAGCAGACAAATCGTACTTGCGAAATGAAATTACAAGGTTGGTATTTCGAAAACATTTAATTGACATATTTTTTAACGTAATTAGGACAGCAACTTGGTTTTGGTCAAAAAAAGGCTGGAAAAATAGGCGGGTAGGTTACTTAAGTATAGTTTCTCAACTTCCTTGGTGAGGCATGACCAAGCTCAGTGTAACACCATAACAAATCATCGGCTCTTTGTCTTAATTCGCCATTGTACCGAAACTAGCAGACGTCACTGCACGGTTTGCATACAATGCCGCTTACTATTGAAGATGAGTCAACTGTACACGACTGTACTGTGGTTTGTGAGGGGTTCGCATCACCTAGTAATTTTAATATTGTGAGTAATCACTGTGGTTGTGGATGCACTTTATGTGACGTAGAAGGAAGTCTTATCTGCTTAGAAAAGTTGCGTATTCTAATGGGTATTTATTGGTACACCTAAACACAGTATAAATATGGATGGCAATTTTTTTGCCGTACTGTTATACGGCAAAAAAATTGCACTCAAATAGTACTAAAAAATTCGCGCGTATTTTTATACGCGCGAATAAAAATCGTAGTGCGTGCTATGCCTTAGGGGTCTCGTCGATGCGCATGTTTGTGAGAGTGTGCCGTTTCGAGCGTTTGTAGCTAGTTTCCGTACTGTTCGTCCATATTTATACTGTGACCTAAACGTGCTGCGAGTCGTAGCATTAAATATTTTTTCAATAAATGGCAAACAATATTTTTGTGAATGATATATGTGACGTACGAGTAGAAGGAAAGTCTTATATTCTTAGAAACGTTGCGTAGATTTTTGTTTACAGTAAAATGTGCTACGTAGCCATGATACTAAAAAGTTTTCCTGTAAATTAATAAACAATAGTTTTGTGGAAGTAATACATTTGACGTAGAAGGAAAGTCTTATTTTCTCGCAAATAATGAGTAACAATAGTTTCCTTATTAAAAACTAGATTAACTTGCCTGCTGATCAGTAAGCACCTATTTAATCTAAGTTCCAGTAGTAAGAAACTGCAGGAACTTCAGAACACTGAACAATTAACTCTCCAAAGCATTTCAAACAACTTTATGTGCAACTCTCACAGTCTGCCAACATTAACAGCTCGCTCCGGAAACGGTAAACGTTTTACAAGTTGTCTGGAAACTTCCTTGAAACCAGTTGAAACTAAAGTTTAGTATTTGATAGCTGTGGTGAACGAACTCAGCCTTTTAAACAATTCAAATAAGTTTAAGATAGAAATAGGGGCGTACTTAATATCCGTAGTAATAACATGGTCAGAAATGCATTGATATCTTATCAGCGTATTTGAAAACACATTTAAGTAGTCCATGATTGAACCCACGACACCAACCTAATATCATGTTTTCATTCGATAACCTACCGCGTGGCAACTTCTAATCTAAACATATATAAAAGTATAACATAACATCAAGTACGTTTTGAAAACAATACGGTCGTTAGGGTTAGCTCACACCGAGACGCAACGCGACGCGACAATACTTGAGGAGGCCAGTTTTTGACAGTGCAGCAGGATTTTCCTTGAAACGCACCAACTTTGAACCGCACCAAAAGTATTCCTCGAAACGCACCATTCGGGTGCGCTAACGTTTTTCACTAATTATTGAGCTAAGTAGTAAGGTCGCTCAAGCACAGTTCCAGTTAATTTCTGCTTGCCCGGTAGTTTTAAGAAATAAACAATTAGGACAGTTGAAGTTTAAAACGTCTATTGATATAATTTATCACGAATCCTTCATGCTTTCCTCTATGTTTGAAATGAAATGAAATTATAATATTCTTAATTGATTTCCTTAGTGCATCTGAATGGTGCTTTTCGAGGTATACTTTTGGTGCGCTTCATTTGGTGCGGTTCAAAGTTGGTGCGCTTCGAGCAATACCCCAGGCCAGCGCCGCGAAACTCTCCGCGACGCTGCTAGACGCATCCTAAGGCTCCGGGACGTAGCACCGGTGAAGCATCGCTGCATCGCGGTGTACCTCGAGTTTCCTCGAACTACAGCATGACACCTCGAGATGTATTCGAATTCTCTTATTTAAATGACAATACCTCTTCATGTAGTAAATAAAGTTCTATAATATTTGCAACGCTATATTAATCACAGTGTCTCGTCTCGGTGTGAGCTAACCCTAAATGTTTAATTTTATCGGTTCGCGTAACAAATTTATGAATAGCCTATAAACGTGCATACGTTATATTATTGTACCTATTTATAGAGCTGATTAGTATGTGGGTATTACAGATCTTCGCGCCTGCGCAGAAGGCGGTACTTGGGCAGTACTCCATCCCACACTAAGTACTCCCTATAAACGTCTCTCTCAATAAACGATTTACTAATAATAGACTATAATTCAAACGTTTCATCATCGTATATTGACGTGGAAGGCATCTTACTCACACCCTGGATATGCATCCCAAATTAAAAATGATTGCAAAGTTATTTTTGTTTTACTACCAAAACGTTTAATGTTTTTACGTGGAATACAAGGAGAGCAAACAAGGTGCCTATGGGGGCGTTAAAAAAGAAACTCCTGACTATTTTTTGTCTATCTTGCAACACAGTAGGAAGAACCTCTGATAAATTCAAGGAATATTAGTTTAAGTATGAACTTCTATGTAAGATAGACCACCATGTTTTCCAATGAATCCTAAAAAATCTCCCATGGTTTTAATTTACAACATGCAACAAGAAGCAAATCGTAAGAAAAACAAAAAAAAATACCAAAGCTATCCCTGTTTACTAAGACAACTATATCAGATAATGAAATGACTATCAATGATTGTAAACCATACGACTATTTTTACTAAAATTTCAAGTGCGTGTCGCACTTCGCACATTTACGGTTCCGTACCAAACTGCAAAATTAAGATGGTTGTAATAGGAAAAATGACGGCTGACAGGACAGTATAATAATATTTTTTATTACCAAAACAAAAAAAAACTTGATACTACTTTACAATCGAAATATGGAAGAAGAAAACTTGATGCGCCGACCCCAAATAACAAAGGACTATGAACTGCCAGAAACTATGGCACAAAAGATATTTTTAACATCTTTGTCAGTTATGAAATTACGAAAGTCAGATCGTCAAGTCATCATCTCAGCACCAGATTTAGCCCTGAAGAATGATCAGACTTGACACAAACGTAACCTAAAACTCAACACAAGAAAGCTATCTAGTCTTCTAAAAGCACTAAATATGATACACGTCTCTAAGTATACTACGGAGGCGGGATAACGAATCGCATCATCAAGATTTGATAGGAGGATACAATCCATCAAGTCCTACATAGTTGGCAGTAGATAATAACGTTACCTGTCTGCTATCGCTGCTAATGCAACTAATTACCAGTATCAGCGTCATATCCCTGCAATAACCTTGTATTAGTCACCAGACGTTCGCGCAAATCCCCGGCAGATGGCGCCGCGCCAACGCCATTGTTTACTCAAGCCATAGCAGTAAAACAGAAATAAGGCCGTAATCAAAAGAATACGGTAACATTTGATACTATCAATGAATGAAAATAGATGCAGGAACTGTTTCTGAGTTTGCTACATTCTTGCTCAATTACTTTTGTAGGTAAACTGTATTTGCAATTCATGTGGTCGTTGCCCTATTGGCCCGATTATTTTAACGTTCTCCCGACCTACAATTTATAGTACTTACCCGATGGAAAATCCACTTGATAATTGAATGTTCTTCAAGACAAGGTTCCTACCTACGTCTATTCTTGGACTCTAATTAATCAAAAGAATGGCGACTTAGCACTAACTGATTGTATACAGCAGTGTACCTGCTGATAACTGTTTAACTATGACTACTAACTGTATACCTATACCAAAGCTTTTTTCTGAGATATTGTAGAGGAAATCGGCGAAAATATGCACTTAAAAGAGAAAGTACATATAAAGATAGAATAGCACAAAGGTGCTGCTTATTTCTAGAGAAATTTCTTTCACTAAACTGATACAAACATCATCATCTGCCTAGCCTTTTTCCCAACTACATTGGGGTCGGCTTCCAGTCTTACCGGATTCAGCTAAGTACCAGTGTATTACATGGAGCGACTGCCTATCTGACCTCCACAACCCAGCAACTGGGTAACACGGTACCCCTTTGCAAGACTGGTGCCAGATCTCAAGCTTCTGACTATCCGTAACGACTGTCAAAGATCTTCAAATGACAGCCGGGACCAACGGCTTAACGTGCTTTCCGAGGCACGGAGGAAACTCGGTATGTTGAAATGGTCACCCATCCGCGGACCGACCTCGTCAAGCGTTGCTTAACCTTGGTGATCGAACCGTGAGGCTGTTATTATTTAGCCACGAGCTCATCCAATACAAACATAATATATAAAATTACAATAAGTGCCTAAAGATTATTATTATATATAAAAAAAATACATAACTACTACAAAATGTAATTTTCGTTTGATACTTGACAACGTGAGAATTGGCAAATTTTCTCGTCAGTGTAACCGTGCCTTAGTGTAACTAGTCATTGTTATAAAAATTAACGCATTTGACATTGAAGCTTCAGGGTTGCATACTTTATGCTCGCGGTTTAATTTTAATGGCGAATATTACTGAAAGACTACAGACCATAGTCATGTTCATGACCTATATATCTAGTATCCTATTACGCTCATACAGTTATTCAAAGATACATTTAATATTATAGAAACGACCACCTACAACGACCTACGACGTAGACTTTACAAAAAATACACGTTAAACTAAAAAAACATTTTATTGGCTAATAATACTAGCCATATAAAGTAAGTCGCCGGAACTAGTTACAGCCAAAGTATCGTAAAGTTCCTAATAAATTTTCTTTAATATGAAGATTACACGATCATCACCATCATCGTTCTCTTATCCTAATTTATTGTGTCTACACCCTGCCTACTCTGCGTATCCTGCCTACTCTGCGTATCCTGCCTACTCTGCGTATCCTGCCTACTCTGCGTATCCTGCCTACTCTGCGTATCCTGGCTACTCTGCCAACCCTGCATACCTTGCCTACCCTGCCTACCATGCCTATCCTGCCTACCCTGCCTACCTTGCCTACTCTGCCTACTCTGCCTACTCTGCCTACCATGCCTATCCTGCCTACCCTGCCTTACCTGCTTACCCTGCCTACTCTGCCTACCCTGGCTACCCTGTCTACCTTGCCTACTCTGCCTACTCTGCCTATTCTGCCTACCCTGCCTACCTTGCGTACCCTGCCTACCTTGCCTACTCTGCCTACCCTGCCTACCCTACCTACCCAACCCTACCTACCTAATAATTTTTATCTATCATCAATAGTTTTCTCATCGCACGCCAAAGAATGAATTTTATAGGCAACATTTTGCTTCTTTGGGTTACATTATTGCAATTTTCATAAGGATCTCTATTTTTTGAAAATATATTATAGCACTCAGGAATAATGTAGCTTTCTACTGGTGAATGAATTTTCAAAATCGGTTCAGTAGATCCAGAGATTACCTCTTACAACGTCACAAACTATACCTCTTTATAATATTAGTATAGATAATAATTGATATGCATTCATTTATTTTTTTATTTACTTATTTTCTTGTTATTTATTTGGTCGACGCCACCATCATGTCTTCTTCTTCCATACCTCTTTCTGTGTTAGTCTATCTCGCCTCAGGGGGGTGACCATAAGCTCTTAGATTAAGTTTATTTTGAGTGTGTGTAAGGGACAGATGTATAAGACAGTAGTCACCCCCGTTCTAGAGTTTAGATATATCATAATTATGAAGAAGAATGATCGAAAATATTATTTGGTCATCAATTCTTAGAGCTAGCAAGATTTAATTACAAAAGGACGAAAAGCGTATTCAGCGAGCCAAATGGTAATCATCGTTCGAATTTATCATCTTAGACCAAAAGGGGGATTCGCGCATGACGTCAAGTAACAAACGCTGATCATAACATCCCGGCTTGAACATCCTTGGTGAGCGGATGCTGGCACCTCGCCAAGTCCACGTACGAACAGGAGAAATGATTTAACGCTTTATTTTCGACAGTTACACAGACTTCAGCCATATACCGTTTATTACCATTGAGCCTTGGTGCGCTAGCTAGAATATAATTTTAGGAGCCGTTCTGTAACAGTACCGAACGAATCGTCAAATATATTCCAGGTGAGCGAAGCGAAAAGTTCGTCTGTTTCCTGCCTTTATGGGTAATAAAGGCAGGAAACAGGCGAACTTTTCGCTATATACTACGGTAGCAGTCTATGCTTATGAATGTATATGTTACTGTAAAAGCCCAAACTACAGTAAAATCTAGGATTTTATCGGTAAAATCTAAGATTTACCAGTACCAGTATAATTTCTCATAATTTCGTATCATAGTGTGTCGTAGACGTTAAATTTTTTTAACATTTAGCAGCATTGAGTTACACCCTAAGATTTACCGAGTAATTGTCGGTAAAAGCTAAAATTAGCGAGCATCAAAGATAATTTCGGGATTTTAACAGTAAGACTAATCCTAGGTTTTACCGTAGTTCTTTTACAGTAGCTAACATAATTATTTTCGAATGTTTTACCGTAACACTTAAACTGAACCAATATTGATTAATAAAGTGCCAACCGATTCTTTAGTTTAGCCCGGATAATATTAAAAGAATAACTTTCGTATAAAATGTCAATTTGCAACTATACCGAACGAATCTTCTACAACAGTTTAGTACACCGTAAGTTCGTCTATTTCCTACCTTTATTTTATATGGTAATCTAGACAATTCGAAGACATTTATATGCCGCCTACACTAGCATCATTATATCCTTCTTGCTTATATATAGTACCTCATAAATACGTTTCAATGTTCGACTTAACGACGACACTAAAAGGTACTAAGCGGTAGGCACTAGGCATCGATGATTCACGAAGAGGTAAGTATAATTTTCCATAAGATTCATAACAAATAAATCTGATTTCTGAGTTTTTGTAAAACCCCACACAGCTGATGCCGATTATTACGTCACATATGTCACACCCATAGAGTAATGAATAAATTAGTGAACGTGCGACTTTTGTCTCACGCTGGATCGCGTTAACGTAAACGTCAATTTGTATTAAAATTGGATAAGCGCCGTCTAGTGACAGTAAGGAGAAACCTCTTTATATAGAAATTGATAAAAGAGATCGAGCACGAGTAAAAATTCGGAATAATCCCACTGAATAGGCACCACACGACCTCGACCAGCGAAATGAAAACCGAATATGGATTCCAATTGTTGACAATAATTCATTTAAATTAAATCAACCGTCGTTTTATCTTTAAATGTGACGACCCGGAAAACAAGAGTATCTTATCTGGCACGCAACTATGAGAGTAGTTGAAATTGCATTGCATTTGGTAATTATATTGTGCATCATGGGTGTTGCTTGCGTCCCGATAGGGACGTTCTATTTACAAATACTGTTACACCTAAACTTCCCTTTTTTATTGAGACGTAAAATAGTTTTAAAAATGTTTGCAAAAGGTAGGATCTAGAAGCACGCACTCTATCGCTTAGCTCTTGTTTTTTGATTGATTCAATCTGCCGACCAATGGTTTTAAATTTCGGTAAAGCGCGTTCATTCATTAATTTTTGACATCACAAATGGTTAAATAAGTTGAAATGTTAATTATTTGATCATTTGTGGTACAAAAAAATGTTGAATAAACGCGTTTTGTCGAAATTTTAAACCATTAGCTAGCATATTTTGTCTGTTCAAATTGAATGTGACATTGTAATGGAATCGATTACATTGATTGTAATGTAGATATATAATGGAATCATAGGGTCTATAAATATAATATTTGTTATAATTATAGTGAGATAATTTATGTGATTTCTTTCTGCATGAAATGGATTAGATGTTAGTGATTGTAATAGTTGTAATATTTGGTGTTTTTGTAAATAAATGGCTTATTATTATTATTATATAGTTAGCATATTTTACCATTGGTTGAGTTAACTATGGAACGAAAAACTGGGCGTTTAGTGCCACTTGTTATTCCTGAAAAATGAATAATTCCTGTGCGACCATGGGTGTGTGGGTTGACGGGAGCAAAGCTGCTGAAAAAAGCTAGTTTCAGGATAAAATTACAAGACAGATTACATTGCATCATATGCATTGCTTTTTGGAAGCTAGTTATATATAAGTAAAAAAACCAATTTGCACAAATACCGTTGTAACAATAGGGAACATTACTGCCAATTGCTCCCGCCAGATGGCGCTTGACGGCTCTGAGTAAACAAAAACATAACAACATGGCGTCTACTACTGATTGTGGTTACCGAACTCTTTTATACTGTTTTTAAGATAACTTGTGTTCAAAAACCAAATAATAATATTGGGTAAGTTAGTTAGCTTCATTTTTCTTTCACTATTTGTTTTATATTTTGTATACATAAACTAACTTGTCCCAGCAGTGGGAACATTAATAGGCTGATGATGTGATGTGATGTGATACATAAACTGCGAAATTTTGTCGCTGGACTTTGACAGTTTGGTTTTTTTTTAGGGATGTGTCCGATATATCTAAACGTAACTTATATCGGATATGTGTTAGATATCATATCATATTGATATCAAAATAACCGATTTAGCAAAAGCTGTATCTAATTAAAAACTTTACTAGCGTGTGAGAACGAATAATTCAAAACTTAAAACCGTAACAATGCGAAAACCTACGAACTACGAACAAAACGCAAACTTCACAAACGTTAGGAACCATATGCGCTACCTAACTTTCTAAGTATTATTTCGTGTTCGTTGTTAGTTTGCTTATCTAAATAACATTTTAACTTTTCGTGTTCGTTGTTAGTTTGCTCATCTAAATAACATTTTATCTTTTGCAAACTGTACTACTGATATCGATATCTGAAAACCGTTTTCGATATCGATATGAAAACACATACATAACCGTTTGCGCAAAAAACCGAAAACGCCCTTCTCTAGTTTGTTTACGCAGAAACCTGTGGCGCCATCTGAGCGCAGCTTTGCGGATAGTTCCCTATTATCTTGGTTGACTCTTTTCTATTTAATGATGGTAATGAAACGACAATAACTGGCATGTGGTTTACGGGCCTCCCATACAGATAATCGGTTTGCTAAACACGTGCTGAGACTTGTGCTACGTCATGCCATGAGCAATATTTATTTATATAGGCAGGTAGAAATATGTTTTCCGAATCAATAGCTTACTGTACGGTGAACAGGTTATAAAGTAATTATTTCGTATATAAAAATCATCACCATCTTTTTCTTTTAGTAAACAAAAAGTGAACAAAGCAATTTTGTTGGAAACATTGTTTATAGTTATCTGTGGTCATTACTTTTGAACCGTAGACAGATAAGCTATTCTATTTTCTCTGTCTACGTTTTGAACGCACTTCTCTCTTGTACTTGATTCGCTCCATAATAGAGAAATTTTTTATCAACTAAAGTGTTTTCTTTGCTAAAGTAATCACACAATTTTCTCAAATTATTTCGGGTCGGCAGAACATTTTCCTTTTTGTATGTATTTTTCTACCTGAAGTTCTGAATCTATCTGAAGTATTTTCTGTCTTCCTACTCGAGAATGACACACCTATTTTAAAACAACAGAAACTATAACAAGCTACACACTTTACTGCAATAGATAATTCTAAACAAAAAAAAGTAGTTGGAGACTTAGGGGAGCTCTCTAAGAGTCTCCTCGAGTGACATCCGGTGCAACCTATATTGGCAACCCCTTTAAAGTAATTAAAGAGGTTAAATTGTTAATTGCTGACTGGCAACTTTTCACCATGGCTAGATATTTTCTCTTGTAACTCGGTACGATATACACAATACAGGCTGACTTTTAATTCATTGACAAATTTTCACGGGATGAGTCATTCATGAATGTGAACATTTTACTATTAATGTCAAATCATAAATGTACTGATTAGCATTTTTAGGGTTCCGAACCCAAAGATTAAAAGCGGGGCCCTATTACTAAGACTCCACTGTCCGTCACCAGGATGTATCTCATGAACCGTGATAGCTAGACAGTTGAAATTTTCACATTTGATGTTTTCCTGTTGCCGCTATAACAACAAATACTAAAACAGCATAAAATAAATATTTAAAAGGGTTCATACTATTCCTACTGGGTGGCCTTCCAATGTTTACACCGCAAAACCCACCGCTATCAATGCAAGTGATAACTTATTCACGATCAAGTCATTCACGCAAGTCTGTTATCTATATGTCAATCACGTTTAGTATATTGCCGCCGCGTTCAAGACTTACGACGCAGCTACGTATATTAGAATCTATTACAGTAGATAAGTAGACCGGCGGAATACTGATATATTTAGTAAGGGGCTAAATAGACTTATATCAGAGGCAAACGAAACCACAATAAAATATAGCCAATGATTTCTTTAGATGTCGGTTACTATAATACTTTTCTATAAAAAAAATTTTTTTAACAAAACCCGGCCAAGTGCGAGTCGGACTCGCGCACGAAGGGTTCCGTACCATTATCACAAAAAAACGGCAAAAAAAATCACGTTTGTTGTACGAGAGCCCCACTCAAATATTTTTTTTATTTGTTGTTATAGCGGCAATAGAAATACATCATCTGTGAAAATTTCAACTAAATAGCTATCACGTTTTGTGAGATACAGCCTTTGACAGACAGACAGACAGACAGACGGACCGCGGAGTCTTAGTAATAGGTTCCCGTTTTTACCTTTGGGTACGGAACCCTAAAAAATACAATCGACTTCCAAATAAAAACACTAGGAAGTGAAAATAACTTTTTAGTGGTACATAATGGACAAGTTCTATAGTAAGGTACTCATACATAATGCCCACAGTGACGCCAGAATAGATTACCCGAAAAACATGTAATTTGAACATAACCAGTGGAATGAGAGTGTACCAGGGTGAACTGTACACAGCGTACCCGTTTAGAGCATAATGCCTTGATGGTATGTTATGAAATGGTGTAAACAATGAACAGACATGCGATTGCAGCCATCCCGAGAGATTTGCCGTCATTTATTGAAGAGTTCTGTTGTATACCTCCGAAGTTCATCATCAGATATTTACCAAATTTTAATGCTATCATTTCGGAACAAGCTTTTTTCAAACAAACATTTTGCATATCCATTTATATATGACGGAGATATACCCGAAAAAACATTTAAAAAAAAACTAAATAAAATAGATACCTATAGAATCACAATTGATGTACAAAAATAATGAGATTACGGTATTACTTAACAAAACTATTAATGAACATGATTGTTTACAACAAGTACATAACACCTTTAAACCTGTTTTGTTTTGTAAACCTATCAACAACCACTGAATCTTAATCTCAGGACAAGGACCAAGAAACCTCGCTGTCTACAACTTGTAACCATAAAACAAATCAGTTGCCATCCACGCCTTTCAATCAGTTTCAAGTTTTCAACAAGCAATGACACTTATGACTCCAAAGTAAGCTAAGATCACTTGAACAAATACACTGCTCCGTATATGGAAGAGTTTATTGTGTGGAGAAGACATACAAACTATCAGCATTGAATCCATGACGGTCGAGACCTTGGCATCGTTGTCTGCTGCTGGTTAGTGATGATTTAGCACGATTATAGCTAAGTCTTCAAGTGAACTAATGTACCTCCAGGGGTTTGATACTCAAGTAGGGTAACTTGCTATTGGGTTTTCCATCTGCAATTTCTCAGTAACGGTTGATAGCGATATAAAGGCTTGCCGTCTATTAGGGTAAAAATAGGACAGTTGACCCAGGGGTATAGTTGCCCCGATTGTAATTAACTCTAGTTTCGCGGATGAATTGCATGCTGTTTTATTGATCTATCATCGAAAGATTCGCCAGCTATCACTAAGTTGACCGTGTCTCGTCTCTGTGCGATTGCATATGAAGGCAAAATGCGATCAAAGTTTTTGCGGGTTAGATGCCCTGTTTCTCGGCGGGGCATCTATCTTAAACGTAATTTACATGGATTATGCAGATATCGCCTAGGTGGTATAAATGTACAGAGGTCCACAAACATAGCTAATACTCTGGCAATATTAAAGATAATGTTTTTTACTTTTTATAATTTTGTAGATAAAAAACCAAAGTACCGGCCAGTATTACAAATAAAGTATATTGCTTTTTTAACCGACTTACAAAAAACGAGGAGGTTCTATGTTCGACTTTATGTATGTTTTTTATGTTTGTTCGCCGATATCTCCGTCAATTGTGGCCCGATTTTGAAAATTCTTTTTATGTTTGAAAGAGTATGTTCCGAAATTGGTTCCATTTTAATTTGGTGAAGATCTGATGAAGATCTTCGGAGATATACAACAGAACTCTTCAATAAATAACGGCAAATCTCTCGGGATTGCTGCAATCGCATGTGTGTTTATTGTTTATATCATTTCATAACATAAGATCACGCCAGTACGTTCTAAAGGGGCACGCAGATGTGTACAGTTCACCTTGGTACACTCTCATTTTACCGGTTATGTTCAGTTTCATGATATTCGGGTAACCTATTCTGGCATTATAGGTACCTTACATAACTACTTGCCTATTAGGTAGGTACAACTAAAAAGTGAAAAATAAAAAATAAACTTTTTTACATAAAAATACTACAGTGTCGATAACGAAAAAAATTGGTACCTACCAAATACACCGACTTCCAAAAAGAAAGTTATTCTTCATTTTGTAGTGTTTTTATTTGGAAGTCGGTAGTACTTTAGACTTAGACTTTAAAATTGTGTCAATTATCCGACTTTTACTTTTTAATCTTAAACATATCTGGCGAATTGTGGGTGCACTACTGGTGTATTTCTGCCTATAAGCTTTTGGCGAATACAGATGTAATATTATGTTCTTATTAATAAACGTACCGCACACCAGCATATTGTGTCAATTGAATTATTTCTTCATAGACTTATTCCCAAAAACATCGCACATGTAAATCGATATTAAAAACTTCTAAGGCTTCATAAAACATGGATAATACTGCGTCTGCTTTCGTCTACATTCGTGTCTCATCAAAACAAAACAGAGGCGGTTCTCTGTTTTAATGTCAAAAAAACTCCTTAATCTCGTCAATAGGGAATAAAGACCCTAACTCATAAATATGTATTGACATGTACCAATTACGAGCTGCACCCATTGCAGTTGATGCTCATCTAAGCATATCGACTGCACAAATGGATTCCAAGTGCGTCCCCTCACGGCCCCCGCAGGATTTAACTTCGGGGGCCTAGGTCACCCTCTAGGGGTGGCACATAATGTGACTATCTAATGAATTGCGTGGGGCTCCCCCAACAATATTGGAAAGGGTTCAATTCGCTAAGCTTGCAAATTTCGCAGTAACAGTGAACAGTAGATAAAACACAATGGAAATTAACTGTTTAAGGCGCCGATTCCCTTCAGTAGCTGATTTTAAAATGAGAATCACGTCTAAATGGCTAGTCGTAATTTTTTGAAAAAAATATACGTTATATTAGACTATTTTTTTAATAATTTGATCTGAGCAAATTTTGACTTTTCTTCGTATAACATAGTGTAATTAATTTGTAAAGTTATGTCTAAAACGGACAAAAACACGACAATCACACCAAAATCGCTGGGCGTATTTTAATGAAATTGACACCATCTCAAAGACAATTTAATTATCTACATTTTGATCTGAGCTTATTTTTAAAAGTCATAAAATAATAAGGAAAGTACAAAAAACTACTAATTTCGGGTCGCGCGGCCCGCGGGTGTGAAACGAGTGCGCGTTTTGTTCCCTCAAGGTCGTTGGCGTTAGTCGTCGTCTTAAACAAGGCAATCATGTATCTTTTGGACTGGACAAGCGTGTTGATTAGTATTCGTGCCTTTAATGCCAAGAACTAATATAGCTTATAAAAGCAGGTATAGTAACGAGCTATAACTCTCAGTGGCAATTAGTTAAAGTTTGCATGCTTTGATTAAGATAATATTCTTCCAGTCAGCCCACCAATAGAACTACAAATTGAAGCTAAGGATCAATTAAGATAGGTATCAGGCAGACATCTAAATAGAGGCAATAACATTAATTATAAACGTGATCGCATTTTAATTGGAAACAATCTTATCCGAGTGTTTGCTTTCACCAGCTCGCTAGGCAAGATATCCTACGTGCAATGTCCAGTTGACTATGGAGATAATAAATTGTTACATCCATTCCTGGTATTTGTCTACGCTCTACGCACAGGACGCACTCATCCGTTCTTGATATTATTGTCTTTGGCGATAAGTATCATGGACCAGCAACTTTTATGTCTTGTGGTATTAGGACATTCCTGCCAAGAAAAGATTCATAACTTCATATGTATCTGTCTCATCATCCTGGTTATCCCAATTTACTTTAGGTCATATATCTTCTTCTGTAATATCTCCACCTCCATTTACCGATTTCTCAATAGCTATCTTCTTTTAAAGCATATAATTTTCATATAATCGAAACATTGTGTCTTTGGTGTTACGCTACTGCTAACCATCCACATTCAAATTCAAAATTTTGCTAAAAAAAAATCTCATATTAAATTAATTTAATCACAAGCCATGTCGAATCGAGTAAGGAACTCTGCACCTTCATCGATGTGTAAATACTGCCAAAACAAACCATTTAATTACATTAACACGTATTTACGGTTCAAGGCTAATAACAGAAATACAATACCACAGATAATCTTATTACGTTTTATCACATCGACCTCCAACGATTGCATTTATACTCTATAGTCTATTATATACCTCTATGGTGTCTCACACGGCATTAGTGTTTACTTATATAATGGAAGGGAAAATGTTTCCACAATGTTAATAACCTATCGAGTCAACTTTCGCTAAAGACATAAGTTTCACTGCGGTGGGGAAATTGTGGTTTGACAAGCTGCGCATGAGTGCCGCTGATTATGATAAGCCTTAAGATCAAGAGATATTGTTGCGTCATAGATCTGTACAGAAACTGGAATAGGCTTTTTCTTTTAGTTTTTGGATATATGATTTTTTTTTAAACTTTCGTACGTGGTTGAGCAAAATAGCTAGAGATCTTGGAGTTAATGATGAGGCAAGCGTCCACTTCGAAAGATTGTGGTCATGCCCTAGCTCGACAAATCTTGATCCTTGATCGACTAGATAGGGCAAAATGTCACTGACTTTTTCCATTAGAAAATAGCCCGGCTTCGACTTCGGAAACCGCGTAAAGCCCTTGGTTCTGCGACTAATCACGGTCGTGTTGGATGTTGATGCATTATATAATACCTTTGCCGGACAATTCTGTCTCGAGATCGCCAATTTAATTCATTTTTTGTGCAGGCAACATTGCATAAAAATACGTGTTGAATAAAAAACTACTTAAAAAGCTGTCACTTTAAGTTACCGTATTTAAGACCAGCGCATACGCTTTTCAGTGTCAATAAACATCATTACTTTGTTGTGATTTAACATTTAAGTAAATAAGGAAATTAAGTTCAACTTATTAAAATAAGATCAAATGATCTTATTTTAATAAGTTGAACTTGTAAGTACCTATACTTCCTGAAATACATAAATTGACCGCAAATAAGACTTTGTTGTTTACCTTTATAAGTACTTAGTTATTCATTTTGATTTTATTGTTGTTAAGTGCTTTTTATAAAGTGCGTAACTTTGTTAATTATGTATGAACAAAAGAAAATGTAGATTGTATTATATTGGGAGTAAAAAAACTTTAAACGAAACGGGCACCTTCTCGCCGTCATTAAAATTACTTTTTGTACAGGAAGTCAGTAAAATGCCCCACCTAAACCGAAAAAAAGCCGGACTACATTCTATAACTTTAAGAGATCATCAAGTTATTTATTTAGAACTAGCTGTGCCCGCGTCTTCGCTCCCGTCATCTGACTGTCTACACTACCCAACTTACCTTCCTGCTTACCTACCTACCAAACTTACCCTACCTACCAATTTTTTCTAGGGTCATCATTCTAAAATGACTACAAATGCACAACGCCATCTATCGAATATCGAGTTCAACTGTACGAGTATCTGCATTGCGTGTGTTGTGATAATTTTACTTCTTGAACACTTTAAATTCATCTAACTTTTGATAGAGTGAACCGATTGCGATGAAAGAAAACAAAGTAATACTCCAAGTTACGCACAATTTTTATGTATAAAAGTTATCTACATTGGTTTCGTGCATTTTACGTGATGCGTGCACAAATAAACAGACAAAAAATACAAAAATGCTGGTAATGGTTCTGTTGGTTATCCTTTAACACCCTAGCATTTTTTTTTTAAATTTTCGTTGTTCAAAAATTTATTTTCTACTTATTTATTATATGTATAATGATGATGATAAGATGATGACGGTGAATTGAAATTATTTAAATTGTTAGGTAGGATACAAATTTTAATATTCATATTAATTCATTCGTGTAGAGAAATATTGCAAACTTTAAAAGTAAATTGATTATTTCGGAACGAACATTGTATAACTAATCTTATTAGTATGACTGCTACAATTCACTACGGTTGGTTTATGCGATAATTCTACCTTGTCACGGCTTCTGTTATTATGTAAGAAAACAGTACAATAACATATCTGCTATCATCTGGAATCCTTATGAAGTGAAGTATTCTCAGATGCTGGAAAAGATGCGGAACAAATTTACCCGATACCTATTTATGAAGCAATTTGGTGTCTACCCCTTCTACCCTATTATGTATCCAAATCTTTTAGTTAGGTATAGGGATGGTTGGGTACTATAAGTTGGAGGTAAGGCGAAACCTAGCTCATGCAAAATATGTTTTTATGGTTTTTCGTGGCATGCTGAATATTCCACAATTATTGAAATCGATGGGATTGCTCGTGCCAAACAGGAGGCTACGGTTAGGGCCTAGAGAGGGGATTTTTAATGTCCCGGCAACCCGTACAAATTTATTAAAGTTTGAACCAGTGATTCGTGTTTGCGTTTGGACATATTTTCTTGCTCTTTGGCGGAATTCCAGAGGGTGACACTTAGTGTGTTGTCCACTGTGTAACTTGTGCTTCTACCCAGACCCGTTACTTGTGACTGTACTACTCGTATTAGCAATTTATGACTAGTTTTGTTAGCTTGGGTCTTACCTATTAAAACAAATGTATGTGTTAATTTATAAATAAATATAGCTAAAATACATAATAATAAGGTACAGTTAGCGTTATTTATGATAATTGTTCATTCAGATACAAAGAATCATAAGTATCGCTCTAAATTCAAGAAAAACAATTTGCTGCTGAAAAACTTCTCGAGATTAAGCGAAACAATGGAATGAATCCGTTATCTAGTAAGGCAATCTGTTATTCTAATAGTTTATTAAAAAAAACTCATTATTGTTTCTATCTTCTAGACAAAGATGTCTGACAATTACAATGAAACCCAAGGTTCTGAGAAGTGTGCAAGGAAAATCGAAAAACAATAGTTGAATCTAAACTTAAACTTTACAGCGTCTTATAAACATCGCTAAGTAAAAAAAAATCTGCGTGTTTTTTTGCAATTAAATAATTAATTTGCATACTTTTCTCTTTTATTGTCATTATAAATTTATTATTCATGTACTGCTAACACCTCGACGACTTTCATGCAAGTAACCATCAACCGTGCATTTCGCACTAAGTACCCATAAACTCTACAGCTTCGTGCAGATTAAATGGCAATAACTCCAATACAGTGGGTAATCATTCGTAACTGTCACAAGCCATTTACCATTTATCTATCTTCTATCACAGCAGAAAGTGGACATGTCTCTCACGTCCATCGGCAGTAATTTCCCCTCGCGTGATCACATCTCCGATTACCTGCGAGTCTGCGAGCTGCGTATACGACTCGAAAGAAACTTGCGTATCAAGCCAATATACGGTTATAGCCCAAAAAAATGCAAGCTATTGTGCCCTCTGTTGTCATTCGGATAACGTTTGGAATGGTATTTGCGAATATGATAAATTGTATACTAAGTTGAAATGATTCAGTATCGGTTAAGGCGCCTCTCCGAACAAAACGCCGCGCTAGGTGTTTTTGTGCAGCTTGCACCAGTGATTCGTGCAGTAAGAATACTCTGCGTTTGGACATATTTTCTTAAAAAGAAATATCAACTAATAAAAATACATTAAATTTCTGCATAATATTGATTCCAAAAGGGTACATTTCTTTTTTTTTTAAAGATGTATATGATTCACTAATCTCCTTCCAACAAAACCATAGACATGAGAAATAATGATTGATAGCAAGCATCTCCTAGTAAAGTGTTCATTAATTATTATTTGTACTAACACTAATGGATAGACAATTTAATAACGAACTTTTTGTATTTCTTTTTTCAAAACACCCAAATTCGATTTTATATACACTACTGTAACTCATGCGCCACCAGTGTGCCGCTAGGGCACTAGGAATACTCAAGGTTCTTTGGTCAGGGTACGGCCTTAAGAAGAGTTATCGACTTCAACGAGGCAAGAATCGAAAAGTGCATTCATTCAGATCGATTCATGAAATACACAACAACAGTCGATAAGCAACCTTATGTGGGTGATTCTCAAATGTTTTCGTGATTGTTTTAATACTCGTCACTTTCGTAGTTTCGTGAAGAGCCTCGTAGAACGAATCGGAACGAATCGTCGCCATTACTGCTAATTGCATCACACACGTCAGGAAATGGTCATTATAACACTTTTACAAGGAGCACTGGTCACTGATCAATTAACGGTTCTGATCGAGTTTGACACGATAGGCCACCGCACGGTATTTTTATGCAATACCTTACTATCATAGTGATATGTTACATAAACTATGAAATCAATAATAATTACGCTGTAACAGTTACAAGCACAGGTGGAATGTTTAGAATTTAATCGTTACACGGTTTCGCGTTAAGGCCGTACCCTGACCAAAAAATCAGCATGAGATATGAGCATTCCTATTGGCCTAGCGGCACTGTTGGCGCGTGAATTACGGTAGTAAATACGCCCAGATTTATAAAATCGAATATTGGTCTTTTGAAAAAAATAAAACTTACAAAATGTTCGTTATCAAATTGTCTATCCATTAGTGGTAGTATAAAAAATAATTAATGAACACTTTACGAGGAGATGCATGCTATCAAAAAGTATTTCACATTTTTATGGTTTTGTTGGATGGAGATTAGTGGAACATATACCTCTTTAAAAAAAAAAAGTGTACTACAATTTTAGAATCAACATTATGTAGAAATTTAATGTATTTTTATTAATTGATATTTCTTTTTAAATAAAGAGTAGATAGCTCTTAAAAACTGCTCAAAAATGACTAGCACGGCGTTTTGCTCGGGCAGGCGCCTTAATGAATATCTCGAAGAATTAGTGACACAGTGATTATGATCATACTTCTATTTGCTTGGATAGCGATATAAAGTGGGCGATAAATCTTTAACACGCAATGGAAAACGTCTTCGCCTAGATTTATTTACGGCTGTCCATCTTCTACGTTTTATCAATGAAGCTTTGTAGCTCTAATGAGGTTGAATATATCCCCAGCTAATGTTACCGTATACTGCTTACAAAGTCAAATATTAAACACGGAATTCCTGCTCGCGAGACTGACTCATCGATAGCGAATTTTATCTGAATATCTAAATGTTTTTCAACTTTTCACTTGAATTCTTATGCCGGCTGTACACACTCGCGCGAGAGCCCGCGAGGATGATTTACATTGCTCTCAGTACTGAGTTCAATCATGAAGTACTTGTACGTACTTGCCGTACACAATGTACAGCGTTTCCTCGGGTTCTCGCGCGAGAGTGTATGTGCATTAGAGTTCTAGCGCTTTACGAATGAATGCAAAAACAAAATCTCAGAAATACTAAGAGTTCTCACGGGTTGTGGTGTGTAAAACACTTTGATCTACATAGACTTCCAATGTGGGTAATGATAATGACGGTCGGGTCGGTCATTAAGGTAACTTGTACATTACCTTAGCGAAAGCCGCTAGGTTCGCTCTCTAAGTTTTTATAAATGTCATTACTATGAAAATAATTATTTCAAATTATCCGGAAACTTGTATCGCATTATGTCAACTTGTCGTTAATGTTTAAGTATACATACGTGTGCTGGTCATACTCGTAAATAACTATATTAGGACGGTATTTCAAAACAATACGATTGTTTACTGTTTACATTCACTTGGCATTTCAGTGGTTTAAAAACAGAATAAGAATTGCACCGGGTACCGACAATAACACTATTCCCAAATAATAAACAGAGCTCGAATAATTCACGGTTGGTTTAAAAAGGAAAACGTAAGTAGACATCACGTCATCTGCCTATTTCTAGAATTGCATAGCTTTTAATGAATGTCAATTTCACAATTTCTAAATAAAGAATTTAAACCTAAGTATCTGTCGAACTTTAGCCTGAAAATCTGTCAAACTGCATTAAGGTAGGTCGACAAGTTCATAACTTCAATTACTCAATTCAGAATGTTCCTATGTCAAGAGCGTAATGCAGTATTGGAATTTTCATGACATAGATTTGAATCTAGTAACTACCAATATTGATACATCGTATAACCTTTATTCGAGTGCTAATACTTGAACGAAAAGCTTCTCTTCATATTAAATATCTAGATTATTTCATTGAAGCTTTTATATCATTAATTCATTGATGTTTTAACAGCGTAAGCTATTCGTATTTAGTACGTCTACATATATCATGTCATGACACAGCTATGTATTATTTATTATAAACATAAGTATAGTTATTATAATCAATTAAGACAAGGCAAACTGTGAGAACGAAGTTGACAGACTCCTACGCATGTGTTGTCAGCGGATGCTGGTCCGTAGTCCTTTTTTATTCAGCCAAGCAACGTGCGAAGGTTGCATTACATAAAAAAAACTTAATAGTATTCTTGATTCTAGTGCTCCAGTTATAAAGGCAATTAATATGGCCATCTGAATGTGTAGTATAAAACATGGATAAGAGTAGTGAATTGCTAAATATTCATACATACGAGACGTCTAGAAATTTCTAGGTTACACCTATACTGCGACCTAGAAGAAGAAGCTATGGGATAAATGCCTTTACTGAGTCGATAACATAAGTCCACAATAAAATGTACATCCTACCAAAAAAAAATGATATGCTACGTGCACACTTGAGAGAACAGTAAGATTGATCTATGGATGAATAACTTATGGGAAACTGTTGTGCTAAAACTTTTGTTGCCGACCGTACATCGATTAGTAGTAAATAACAATCAATCTAGCACCCACGCGTGTACTTTAAGATTATAATTCATCAAGAAGGCAAGTGATTCGTATCTTACCTACGTACAAGATTCAATTTTAAAGTACTAGCGACCCGCCCCGACTTCGCCCGTGACAAATTATTTATAAAAACCGTTTCCCACTCTTTCTATTGGTGCAAATCGCATGAAAATCCGTTCAGTAGTTTTTAAGTTTATCACGAACAGACGCGGCGGGTCACATCGTTTTTTAATATGTAGTGATTGGGTAAAGTAGACATAATAATCATAGTTTGCTATAGATTAATGATAACCCAGTATTGTCCATAAAATCGTTAAAATTAATGCACTCTTAAATACCCTGCTGAGCCCCCAATTGGAATTTAATGGTTGCTGTCAATATTATTGTTTGTTAATGGGCTATCTGTTACAATCAGTTGAACATCATTGTCTTGGTTCAATATAATTATGGGTAAGTTATCCGCTGTGTCAAATTCTTTCATGTATCCAATATCGTATTGCTAGCGATTTACTTAATGTATTTCAAAACGAGTGTAATCCAAAACCAATTTGTTGCAAATGTTTACACAGAACAACAGAAACCTTATGATGCTAATTCCAAAACAGCTGATCGAATCACAAAACACAACACAATAAGCACCAACACTCTCAGATTTTATAACTTTCAGTAAATTTTCACGCACTAAACTTTACTTTCAATCACAAAAGCACGTTGTGCGTTGAAAATTTTGAATTAAGAAAATCGCGCCCGATAGTTTTCGAAGTTTGAAAATCCGATCGGTGATTCGGCTCCGAAGTGTGGCGAGTCAGAAGCGGCGTCGCACACTGGCTGGCGGCAGACGAGCGGCGAACGCGGCCGCCGCCATTGACTCAGAGAAAAGTAGGGGCGTCACTCACAATCAACGTATATAATTTTCCGCTTGTTAACAATTAAAATCCGAACCGCACACGATTTTTCAGCGAAATTACTCTATTGTCGTATGTTTGCCCCAGAGAAAGCACATATAATTATGGTTAATTACTGGCTATTAACACGTTTATTTACTTTCCTTTATATTTACTGCTAAATATTTCACACAGCGCTTAACATTAATTACAATGCGCTTTTATGAGGTCTTTATTAACTTGACTCTTTCATTTCACACCTATTCTAAATATAGGGAAGACAATGAATGCATCTGAAATGGCTACTCTTCGAACATCGGACATTTTCACAAGAGCGAGCTTGCTCATTTGTCTACGGCGTAGCAGCCCTAACAACACATTACGCAGAGACAATAGACAGTAGCTATATCAGTTCTGTCGCCGGCTGATATCAACGGATACTGGAAATTCATCGCGTCCAATATTGGAAATATTGTGATGAATCACTCGTTGCATCCAAAAACGCCGCGTGCTATATTTGGCAGGGTTAAAAACGTAATGGATGATATTCGTTAATGTTTCAGACTCCCCGCCTACATGAAATGCCGATGCTGACTGCATGTTTGTACTTTACGATCGTATTTAAATTTGCATCGATATGCAACTAAGTCATAATTTTTTTAAACTTATAAAAAATTGATGACTTAGTTTTATTTATTACAGTAATTTATTTATTACAGTAATTTATTTATTACACAATTATGTACGAAAAATATAGGGAAATGACAACAAACAATTGGGTACAAGGGTACTGCTTATTTCTTTAGAATGTTTTACCAGCAGACCTGTGAAAGGACAAATGAAAAAGAAAATGATCTATACTTAAATATGCGGTTTTCTTTCCTAACATTGTTTTTGAATTCAATATATTGTGGTTTGAACAGTAAAAAATATTATAATTGCCAATTCATATGAACAACCGGCATATCAAGTTCACAACCTTTACAAGACGGTGGGCGATGATTACTAATATATAAAAATAGACTAATATTCTCTGTATTGATACAATAGACATTTACATTGTCTCAGGGCAAAGATAACTCTATACACACTTATTAATATTGATGCTGTCCTACGGTACCTTTTAGGGAGCCTATGAATCACCTATTGTCACACACACAGGCGTATATTCCACAGAGTATAGACAACCGAGTTATCCTTTCATGAAAGTTCAATAACGTACGTCTGGCAGCGAAGAGTGAGGACACACCTTTTAAGTCGAGTCATGCCTTCCAGTTTTTATTCTGTGACCATTTAAGTTTCGAATGTTTTGGTTGGTTTTATTCCGGAATAGTGAAAGATTATTAAAAATAAAAACAGATATTTATGGTGGGCAATCAAAATTAGTAATCAGAAAAATATATAATATTTATTACTACTATTTTTATTTTTTATGGGCGTCTCGCAGTTCTATCAAAGTGATTGGCTACTGGTTAGCCCATAGATATTGCGTAGCAAAAAAAATCTAAATCTATGGGTTAGCCGGGCAATCCTGTGGAGGCGACTAAACTAGTAAACTATAAAGCCTTCAGCCTGAGCAAAATAAAGCTAAACCTAAGCGACCACCACGCTGAGGGCTACGGACCTCGGCTCAGGGCGTCGCTGGGGTGGCAGCAAACGGACAGGCTGGATCATGACTATCATTATTATTTATTTGTAGGCAATGTTTACTTAGGTATGTATTGTTCCACGAACTGTAGTTAAATGTTTTCAGTAAGTTTTCCTGTCTGATATATAAATTGTCATAACCAAACATTAAGTAAACAGAATAGGTACATATTCGTCGTTGACGACATTACAAAAGAAACTACAACTGAGCTATATGAAATATTAACGCTAGTTATTTTACGGAAAAATTAAATTAAACTAATCCGGTATATCTCGTAAGTTATACACTTAACGTGCCGACGTTTTTGCTGAAGACTTTAGTAACAGTATAAACATGTGATTTACTGGCTTATAAATACAGAGTAGTCGACGGTAAAACTGGAAATTTCTCGCTCAGTACTTTCGAAACATTGATATTTACAACTTGATCGCCTAACCGACGCCAGTTCTATTTAGAATTCAGTTTTTGTTCGGAAACCAGCCACTCCTTATACACAGACAATGTGTTGAATACGAATTAATATTCAGGACGGGCGTCAGTTCATAGGAACTGATGTGTAAGCGGTAAGCCGCCTTTACTTCCCTGTCGAGTCCTACTGACGCATGCTACATTTTATTTAGGTAAACGAGGCATCGAACTCCTAATTCTGAAAAGATTGACACCAATAATAGTTTTACGATTGTCTTAGTCACAGGACAGACCTTAATATGATTTGCAATGAAGTCAGAAAGCCGAGAAATGAGGTACACAAAGACACCAAATTAATCGCTTCAGTCATTAAATAACAATCAACCGATTCGTTTAAAGAATATTTGTAATCAACACCTAATTTAAAAAGGTCGCGAGTCAAGGCACACTTCATCCTGGTTTCACTGTCTACGCTTCATCCAATAAATTCCCAATGTCAGTGACATTTTCAAACGGTTGTTCGCAAAGTCCATAAAAGTGTCAAACAAACAAACTTTCCTTAATCAGGAAGTCCCCAAAAAGGGCAACAAATTGCAGTGAAAGATCAATGGTTTTTTTCCACGCTTAAGTGCTTGGCCGCCGCGGTTAGTTTTCTAACCACCAAAACTCAAGTTTTGGTCTCTCTCAAGTTCGAAATTAGAATTTATTTTTCGTTAACGTCCGCTATTTTAGAGTCGTCAATCGACCCGTGTTCGCTTACCGACAAAGTTCGTGTCGTGTCGTGCGACAGGTTAAACAGTTCGTATTTTAAGTTCTTCTCGAAAATTATGAAAGCTGGAAGCTGACTGATGGTTCTTGCATTTGTATTGTAGCGCTGCGTTCTATTTTCGATACGAGCTTCAAAGACCGATTTTCTGGAATCGTATTTTGGTCTAGGAAGTTAACGAAAACAGTTTAGTAAAATGCTTAGTTAAACAAAATATTAGGTTGAATATATTATTTGATACAATTTGTTTCAACTTCCGTTATACAGTGGCATTATTATTCAATATTCTAAACATGAAATGGCCTCTATTCCTGTACAAATAAGGGCATACGATACATTCGTAGTCATATTGGGTCCTATCTATCACGTTTTGTGGACAAGGTCAAAGTAATAAATATTTTCAAAGTCATCCAGATGCACCTATAAAATATGCAATGTATTCAAATAACTTCCACCCACGTTAAGTAGTTTATAAGGTTTTATTAGGTTATTCGACATTTAACATTATAATTAAGACTGATAAAGACAAAAAAGCAGTTAATTTAGTCAACTTTAATTTTATAACTTTACATTAATCTAGAAACGTATTGTTTTGATAACAATGTTGATGCTAGTATTATATTATCTGTGATGCTACGAACTGATAGAGGCACGCTTTCTGAAGGATGCTCCGTTATAAAACATTAATTTCGTGGCAAGTGCGGCAACCAATAACTGTTGGCAAAATATAAAAACCCAGGAACAACTACAAATTCAACCCCTTGTGTTTTATTTCGTGCTACAGCCAGATAAAATCAAGAGCTGTACATATGTGCGTATCAACTTGGAGATTGGTAGGCACAGGGTGGGGCAACAGGGCAACACACGAGTCGCGGACCGATGTCAATTAAAAACTGCCGGGGCCCTAATTGTGCCCATTTTAACTCGATTGCGCCAGCCAGACGCCCGAAGGGACACCGAACGCTCTGTCGCGTGTCCAAAAGCAATACGGTCGCGCAGTGGAAAAACATACGTTTTATATACTTCATAAATTTTATCGTAACTATTTGTCAAGTGGTTTTACAAGTTTTTAGTTGGAAACTTTCTGATTTGTGTTTTGAAGTGGGGTCACTTCTAGGGTACTCGTTTTTTACGCAACTTTTGCAATTATTTTTGGTTCCTGGTTCTTGACGTTGGGTTTCGATTCCTATTGGTACTCAGTTCTTAGTATTATTTTAGTTAGCCATTGAACATTGCCAAAAAGATTAAAAAGCTTTGTTTCCTAAACGGGAACAATCGTATTCAAAGTTGTCCTCGTCCACGTCAGTCTCACTGACCGAAATTAATTTAAAGTTGTTACTTTTAAAAGTAACTCTTGATGCAATAAAAGTACAAAAAAGAAAACTGTGAAAAGTCGAGGAAAAAATTATATTTTTGAGCGTCATCCAAAAGTTGAGATAATACCAGCAACAAAAAATCTCGGGAAGTGTTTCACAAGACACAGCTCATCAAATATAAGGAATTCGTTAAAGAAGCTAATATTCTCACTAATTTTAGGAGTAATAAAAAGAGTGACAAGTATGCAGCAGGGGCGTGAAACATTTTGAATGAATCGATTGGTGTCGGCTGACGGGTGCGCTCGCGTCACGGTGCGCGCCCTCCTTGCGATTGTTGGTATCATTGCTCGAAATGTCACTAAGCCGACTTTTACGCTTACTAATGAAGTGAAAACTAGTTAAAGTTATACATGATTAATGCTTGTTTTATGGTATTACGCATGGTTTCGCGGAAGCTAATGGGTACCTACGTTTTATTCATTTGCCCTACTTCGTCCAATTAACAAATTCCTGAAAAATGAGAAGTGAAAACTGACGTTTCATACCCGAGCTTTCGTTAAAAACTAGCAATATCAAAAGTCAACAACCCCAGGTTCCCTGATAGATTATTCAGAATAATTTCCCCAATTTCCTAAAAGCATTGCAAGTTACTTTTGGTATAGATTTTTTTTTCTAACTCTTAATTTCGAATTAGTAATACACATATAATCTCAATCAAAATACATATATCCGAATATCCATCGTCATAATTGCATCAAGGTGGTATTACAACGGTCAATTTAAAAATAACCATTCCTTCAGTAGTAAGTAATAGCTGTAACCTACTTCTCACACGAAAAAGTTTTGATTAAAGTTTCCTTCAGTTCCTATGACAATGAATGAAAAGTACTGTAGAGACATCTATTTACGAAACATGAAACTAATACAGCGCCATCTAGTATCGAGCAGAAACTATACATAACTACCATAAAGTCGTCAAAATAAAGTTATAGCCACTGCACACTAGATGGCGCTGAGCACAAATAATGATATTACAAATATTACAAACCTTGAACAGGCATCGCTCGTAGTGAAACTGCATCTTCTTCGATTTCTTCTTCAACTTCTTCCTCTGTTATTGATGGTGGTGCAGCCCAACAGCGGAGTCTGACGCCGGCAGTACCAACGTTTGCCCCGTTGTCAAGTCTCACGCGGGGAAGACTTCTCGATGAGTATTCCCCATTATTATTGGTCTGCCAAACAAAAACATTTTTTTAAGTTTCTTGCCCTGTAATATTTAGTTATTGGTGAAGTAATTACATTTTAATACTTCGTGAAAATAATTTAACGTTGACAGTTACCTGTCTGCACGCGATTTTCGCTAATTAGATGTGTTTGGCTAATGAAGCAAAAATAAATCGATATAACAAAGGATGTTGCTGTCATTAGTACTAGCTCTAGGTACACGTGCATGCAAATTAGAAATGCTAAAATTAAGTTAATCAAAACACATTGCATTGAAGTAAAAACGGATGCGAAGCGTAATAGAAATTCACTAATCGCCTAGGCATTGGTAAGTATCTATTAGATTAGAATACATAAGGCGGGTTAATATGACACATCGAGTTTTAGAAAGATCGTCTCACACAGTCATATATGACAAAGACAACACTGTATAAAAGCGATTTTCGAAGTGAAAACTTCTTTATACACATTCAACGATTTTTGTTAGGGGCAACACTTATAGGTTGGCGACACTGATATGCTAATATAAGAGGAAATATGGGCAGAGAGCGTTGACTGAATTTCCTTAGTATAAAGTCGTAATTTGAGGTTTGGTTCTCGTTTATTTCCTCCTCCAATATTTGACATATTTAAAAGATATTCCATAAACTGGACAAGTGAGATATATACTATGCCCCAATGTTTCATTTTTATTTTATGGAATATCTTTTAAATTGATCCAATATTGGAGGAATTTCCTCCTCAGGCGAGAGCCAAACCACGAAAAATGACTTTTTACTTAGGAAAATCAGTCGGCGCACTCTGCCTCTATTTCCTCTTAAGTTCTTCTTCTTTTTTCGTTCTTTTAGCAGTCCCCATGACTGCCTTTTTTGTATCGTCCTATTTTTCTGTGTCATATTTAAGCCTAGATACAGTAAATAATATATTATTAAGAGCTTAGACACAAGGAGGTAGGTAAATAAATGCAGTGGTTTATAATCACACGCAGCCGTAGAATGAACGACTCACATTTACTTTGTAGCACGAAGTAGCAGCTGCCTACTGATAATGATACGTTATGAGGAATAAATACTGCTTTCAATAAGGCAATGTTGTGAGAAGGGATTTGTAAATCAAGCTTTGCAGCTTTAAGAGCTTATCGGTGCAATACTTGGGATAAACGATGTATACGTTGACTGCAATATGATATTTTGCAACTTTTCCTTACGAAGTTTTCTATGATTTTATGTTAAAAATCTTTATTACGACAAAAACCGTGTGAATCATGGGATGGATTTTCTATCACAAGCAAAACTCTTTATGTGCAAAACTCCTTCTATACGGCATTCTTTGGGACGAAACTGCAGCCTTATTGCGTAATGAATTCGCAAGAGGCAAAGGGCAAAGAGTATGAAAAATCGACTAATCACATAGACGGAAATCCACATCGCGTCATTCAGCTCGATTGTGATTGGTCGATTTTTCATACTCTTTGCCCTTTACCTTTTGCGAATTCATTACGCAATAAGGCAGCTGAGCACTAGTAAAGAAATTTGAAACATTCAACTCCAAAAGGAGTCATACTAGATTACTGTCAGGGATATTTTTTATTAAGTAGAAGGAGATACTTGACAATCCCATCTACTGGGTATTACCGCTACCATAGCAAGAAAAGATAAAATCGAAAATTCAAATCGATATTTTAACTTTTTTTTAAACGCGCTTGACTTGATCTAAGTCCTTGAACCATCCAGACATTAGCGAAGTGAAAACATTTGATTATTCAAATCCTAAGCTAACAAGCGGATCTCTAAGCAAACGTATAAAAAATACATAAAAAGCTTGCGTGTAATGCGTGTGTTCCTGAGGATGTCACCGCTAAGCATATTCTATCGCTGTGAGTAACGGGTCAACATCCCGCCATCGCTGAGAATTATCGCTGTTTTTTTGCTAAGCTATTTTAGGAGATCCTGCCGTACGACGGATTTCGCGTAAGTCACGGTGAATGAAACTGTCTTATATTTACTTATATGTCAGGACTAGATGTTGCTCGCGACTTCGTCTGCGTAGCACTACTACGTACTTCGAACAGCATTTTCTGCGTCAAAGTATTGTAGATGTGTGGCCTTACTAGAGAAATTATTAGTTCACCATACAAACTTCTACCCACCTACCCACCCGTACATAGGATAGTTTTTAGCCCGGAAATTATCTTTGATTGCCGGGCTCCTCCGGTGTCCTTCCAGTGTCCTTCCCAGGGTCTCCATACTAAATTGCATCTAAATCGGTTCAGCGGTTTAAGCGTGAAAAGGTAACAGACAGACAGAGTTACTGTCGCATTTATAATATTATATATAGTGTTTAGTATGGTTTTAGGATGATATAAAAGCATATATAAACATCCGAATTGAGAACCTCCTTTCTTTTCAGGAAGTCGGTTAAAAATAAGCTACGTGAAAGAAGACCTTAGCACGTTTGGATAAAAGATTAGATTTGACTTTTTACATAATTTATGTGGCCCAAACAACGAAAGGTTTTTGAATGCCGTATTTTGGCAAATACCTACACAACTTAAAACTATTAATTCAGAAATCGTCGGTAACTTTTGCCAATTCCTATATCAAAATTAAGGGTACCTACACTAGTCGACGGCACGACTATTTTGTGCGCGGGGTTAAAATGCATTTTATATCAACCGGCAACACGTGCGGAAGAGATAGATGCTGTGATGAGCAGTAGGAAGCTAGTTCGCGTACGAATACACAATTTTGCAAATTTGTAGCGAAAAGGATAATGATTTAGGACGAAACCGCGCGCGCGAAATTTTATTATAATAATTATAATTTTATTATTTGAGTTGGGGGATTACATCAATGATAAAAATGCTTGGCTAAATGCTAATCCTGCTCCACAGCCACTAGGGCGCAAAAACAAGTGATATGCAGAACATTATTGTTTTGAATCATTGTTGGACCTTCTGAAGTCTGTATAAATATATTTTGTATTGTATAAACTCAATTTCATTCATCAAGGTATGTACTTATGTACCTAAATATTGTAAAAAGTTTTTTTTTTTAAAAAGAGTAAGTATGGAGTTTCTTGTGCATTCTTCTCCATTACAAGCTACTTTCCGAATGCACGGTAGAATCAACTATTATTATTTGTAAAATTTAACGTTCAAAAGTGCCGCTTGGTGGCCTACTTGAAATAAAAACTATCTTTGTCTTTGTCTTTGTCTTTATAAACAGACCTTTGGCAGTCTAGATATCATGAAAAAACTACTAAATCTATCTGTTCAAAATGTAATTATATGCATTGTTGAACTACTAATCTATCTCTGTATGGAGGCCATTTTGCAACTTTCCGTCTACTTATGGTATTTATATGCGCCCAAAAACGCGTTAAAATTAGTGTCGAAATGTGGAACTTTCGACGCTCATAACTATCAAATATTTTTTTATTTTACTTCTTCTCTTCCATACAAGGCTAGATAATGATGACACAAATTGATTTCACTTTTTATTTTGAACGTACATCGTTAAACAGTGGCAATAATCCTTAGACTAAGTTTGTATGGAAACAATTTCGACTAGTGTAACCTTAAGAAAAGGATCTAACTCAGATATAGATATCTGATAAATAGAGTTCACTATGATAAGGTAAACACCTGCACAACAAAACAACTACAGCAAACACTTATTTAGGCCTAATTTTGTTAACAAATAGCTTCCAATTCCAATGTTTTGATTAAGGTTACACTAGTCGATAATTCTTCCATACAAACGTAGTCTAGGGATTACTCCACTGTTTGACAAAATGATATCAATTTGTCTCATCATTATCTCGCCCTATATGGACACAAAAAAAAGTAAAAAAAAAAAATATTTGTAAATTATGACCGTCGAAAGTTCCATATTTCAACACAAATTTTAACGCATCTTTGGGCAATAAATACCATAAGAAGACGGAAAATTGTAAAACGCCACCATACAGGGATAGATTAGTAGTTCAACAATGCAAATAATTTTATTTTGGAAATATACATTTAGTCGTTTTTTCATGCTATCTAGACTCCCAAAGGTCTGTTTATAAACTTTCACTCGCTCGTTTTCAGCCTAAATCATCATCCATTTCGCTAAAAACTTGCAAAAATGCTAATTCGTACGCGAACTAGCTTCTTACTGCTCATCACAGCATCTATCTCTTTCGCACGAGTTGTCGGATGAGTTAGCAGACATTTTAACCCCGCGCACAAAATAGTTCGTGCCGTCGACTAGTGTAACCTTAAGTTTATTTAAAACACGCACGTACTCAGTCAATACAAGTGGTGTTATGAATAACCGCGGGCTTAACGTACGACAATTAATTATCTAATTAAGTGCCCGAGCAAATTATATCGATGTAAGTGTAATGTACTGGCCTATAATGCGCGGTAATATAAACGTAATTAGGTACAATGTAGGTGAGTATCGGTATGGATACCGTGGGAACGTAAATGCATCACTGCACTATATTGCGGTACCGGATTATTTCGAGGCCTTATACGGGTCCTTTCGCCTCGCGATCATCTCACCCACTGAGATAGTTGTTCGACTGTACGGTACCTATAGATGCACGCTACTGAGAAGTGCTTACAAAGCTCTAACTTGATTGGATTGATTACAAACTTGTTGTTACCGTTGATTACAATGTGTTGTGTTTATTAACAAGATCTTGAACACTGTGTGGGAAATGTTAAATTGGTCTCATTGAGTGGCTGTGATAAGACTAGCTTCGTATGCAACGGGGGAATTAGAATATTGCTAAAAAGATATGAATCGGTAACAAATTATTCAAAATTATCTGTCTAACTGTTTTCATAATAAACGTCCTGAAATCCGGTGTTTGGAACAGACTATTGTTTCAGATAATGAACTCGGCAATTAAGGCGATGATTCCCTTGAGTTGCTGATTTTAAAATAAGAATCACGTCTAAATGGCCAGTCGTAATTTTTTGAACAAAATATATGTTATATTAGACTATTTTCTTAATAATTTGATCTGAGCAAATTTTGAGTTTTCGTCGTATATCATAGTGTAATTAATTTGTAAAGTTATGTCTAAAACGGACAAAAACACGACAATCACACCAAAACCGCTGGGCGTATTTTGATGAAATTGACACCATCTCAAAGACAATTTAATTATCTACATTTTGATCTGAGCTTTTTTTTTAAAGTCATAGAATTTTAAGGCAAGTACAAAAAACTACTAAATTTCGGGTCGCGCGGGTGTGAAACGAGTGCGCGTTTTGTTCCCTCAAGGTCGTTGGCGTTAGTCGTCGTCTTAACAATCGCTGTAGCACAATAACTTATTTCACTTAAACTCACTATTCATAACTCTTCATTAACACACTCACATCCAACCATTCATAAGTCTTCATTAGCCAGCGTTGCAAAACTGGAAAATTCTCTTTAGCATTTATTAATCGTTAATTGCACCTCATTAATTATTAATAAAGTCTGTACAACAAATGAGGTAACTATAGAAAAAAGGTCACAATCACAATGCTTCCACAACGTAACATAATATTACACAATATCGGTGCATAATGTATGGAACTAAGTATTGAAATGCCATACAATAGAGGTGTACCTAACACCCGAGCGACGGCGGCGGAAGAATCCGCGGCACGCGTTTATTTCCCATTATTCCTCGCTATGACAAACGCGTCATGTGAACGGAGTGAATACTTGGAGCGTGACGCTGATCGCCACCTGATACTAAGTCGCTCAATGTCCTTGCCGTACCTCTCTAATGATACTGTGTATCACTTGGTGTTTTGGCCACATTTAAACATGCAAACGGATTTGTTTAATAATTTGCGCTAAAACTTAGTTTAAAACTGGTAGTACACCTATAAAGGTATAAGTTTATACGAACGCTGTGAAGTAATTTTATTAACCAGTTAATTTCATAGTTGCTCAATAGTTGTACTTAACCAGATATATTTTTGTAGGTTATCTAAAAAAGATCTGTCTGGAAAACAGCCGAAATATCAGCCCTCTACTGTTACTAAATCAATTAGTACATTCAAGATACCGCATCACGTAGCAACACACTAACGTGGGAATATAGAATTTAATTAACTTGTACGTATTTGTACCACACTATCTCCGGTCGTATCACCGTTTCGAGTCAGTGACAGAAATAACAGTTCCAAGTTTCACGATAGTGGTCGAGTGTAAGTTGACAAGTTGCGACAAGGCTCCGAGGATAGCACACCACCAATATATTTTCCTATGCTGACACTTACAGCTGGCGTGTGGGCAGGTAAGTAGCCGATCTTACCACGTCAAAATACATTAAGGATTAAATTAAATAATAAAGTGAAAAAGGTCTTTAAAACATAATAAATTTATATTCAATGTGTTTCAAACTGTAAAAGCTTCTGCAGACAGGCTCATCGCTACCGCCTGTACCGATAAGCCTGTCTGCAGGAGCAACCAACAACGATGCGACGACGATTTATCATAAAAATAATCTATATCAAGAGCACTAACTTTTAGAACAATTTTTGTGCACCGCGCCTGTATACAGGGTCTATAATAAAACTCTTTCTATATCATAGTAGCAATGTAAATGTTACAGCATCGGGTACACCTATGTATCGTGTTTGTTATTGTTTTGTCTGACAACACATGTCGTAAATACCACGGGATAGACACAACATCATGTCCAGTTAACAAACAAACAAACTGGCATTTAAGAGCCCCTACAAGTTTCACGAGCCAAAAACAGAAAACAGCTACTTTTTCAGCGAAAATTTCTCAATAACTACAAGATATATGATAAATCTTAAAAGGCAATTTTTTGCGTCACATAGTTATCTAGTAAATGTACAATAAATATTTTTGATAACTGCTCAAATTAAATTAGAAAAATAATAAATTACTAAACGTATTTGCCAGCACTAAGCCTGTGAAAGGACGAAGAAATAACGTGAGCCTTACATATATGTAGCTAGGTTTTTCATCACATAAAAGACCGGTCACAATTGACGAGCATGCATGTGTAATTAAATACCACTGGACTGGCAGATTAATGAACGTGAATGATGATGCCAACGAGGACACGATAAACTAGGACACTTGGTTCCTATCAAATAATATATTTGGGACAGTATATTTGTAGATAACTAGATGAAATGTTATATTATAAAACAAAGGAAATTTTGTATGTATGTTTATTTATGTTTGCTAGTACTGATCAGATTACAAAAATATCTTTCACTCATAGAAAGTTATTGATATGGTCATTGCCAAAAGAAAATATGCAGTCTTTATGGGATAGACCACACAGTCGAAGCTACAGGAAATAACTAGTAAAGAATTATCATAACTAAGTGCCCTTTTACGCTAGCCATTGAGGTGCGAAATGTCAGATATTATGATATCACCGACCATAATCCCCAAGGTATCTTTTAATCATCATTATAAAAATTGAACTTTAAAAAGGCATGTAGCAATTAACTTTTGAAATATCTAGGGAACGGGTCTCGATCATAAAATTAACTAACCTTACCGAAGATACGAGTAAGTATATTCTTTTTATTTTATTTTTATTTGTGTTGGGTTTGCTCTTGACTCTAGTCTAGGTCAAAGGTGACAGAGACAGAGTCGACGATGGAGCGAGCTTACCCAGAAGAAGCCTGTTCACTCTAACTTTGAAGAGATTCGGGTTGAATGTTCTTACATAAATGCAGTAATTAATATAGTACATCAAGGTTTACCCCTATATAAGACATATTCTTCAACTCGACTCCACCTAGAATCATCTAATTGAAAGTTATTGCTCGTTATTTATTGATATTTATCGAGGATTTTTTCTGTTGTCATGGCTTCTGAGTCTAGTAAAGGCAGTACAAATTCACTTAGAATTAAACTCTTAGAAAGGGATTGTGAAGGCTGGTCTCTTGGTCGGAAAGGAAAGCATGCGGTTTGCGGTGCCAGATGCATACACTTCCTTGCCGCTGACGTATGCTGCGATTGAACAAAATAGATTTTTCATACGATTCCGAGTACGAGTACGAGAATACGAGTACGGCTCCACATATCGCAGCGAAGTTCGTTCCGATCAAGAGACCCAAGATTTTAACAGACATGACTTGAGAGTCCCTCACGAGAACATCTACAAAGCCAATATTTTTCTTAACCTAAATATACCATATTAAGAGTCCTATGACCTATGTAATTTTTATTTTTGTCATTATATTTTTTATCATATATCTTGTACTTATTGGGAAATTTGCGCTTAAAAACAGCTGTTTTCTGTTTTTAGCTCGTGAAACTTGTAGGGGCTCTTAACGATCTAAAGACCATGTACCGCAAAATACCGCAGTGATGTGCGTTCCGATCGAGAACAAAGCTTTTTCAGTCAATAGTGACAAACACTACGACTTGCACAAAGCCGATGTTTTTCTTAACCTCAATATGGCATATTAACAACCCGTTATCACCACTATACCTACGAATGTACAACCTAGCATAATGTTTCAACAAGTTATACCTATTTCACACCGCTCTTCCCGTTAGCTAGAATCTAGGTTCAAATCGAGCGATAAATAGCTTTTCCAGTTAATAGTCTGTGCTCACTCACTGTTCATACAAAACAACAGACGTTCAAAGCAAGTTGATGCACCGAACGGGTAATAAAAAGTGAGCGGGCAACATAATTCACGATGTTCAGAAAGCTAACGTGACCTAATTAGGAGTCTTCCTCATTGTGCGTTACGTGCTGTTCTGGGAACCAGGGAGTTACTAATGTGTAGAGAGATATTCCTTGTTTTACCTACATAGCTTTACATACTAAACACTATTATGGCCGGTTACTGACTGAGTTGAGTATGTGTCAAACTTTAATGCCAAAATTTTACCGGTTTTCAGGCTAAAGTAGAGTTCTTGAATTGAGTATTTGGAGTTGAGAACGTGTCAAACCCCATTTGCATTTCGAAATTTGACAGGTGATCACCATTTATTTCTGAAATCAGGATTTTATTCACAAACCGGCCAAATCATTAATCCGTGATTATAATCGCGAGCTTTCGGTTTGACCACGAGCTTTGAGTTAATATTATTCTGACTAAGTAAACATAATAATGCAATTAAAATAAAACGCTTTGAATAAAGCAAATTGATCACAGTATAGGCTTATAAATATTTCAATCAATGTCGAACTTTACAACAATCGCACAATTCACTTTAATATAGCCATGAAAATTACCATAATAAGATACAGTAAGTTCTGTAGACCACATAACATGAGGCTAATACTCCCTGAAGGGGTAGGCAGAGTTGTTTAGAGTACATTTGGACAGTTCATAGTTATTTTTAAGGCCTATGTAAATATTGGAGCCTGTTGCCTTTGCTATAAATCTAAAAACAAGTTATTTCTAAAATCAAAAATCCCGACTGCTTAAGAAGCAAACTAAAAAGACGTAAACAAGAATAAAAACATGCTGTGCAGTCGGAGGATACATATTTGGGAGCTGGCTGACCTAACTAGAAGTATCCGCCGACTGCATAGCATGATTTTCTTCTTGTTTACGTCTTTTTTTGTTTGCTTCTTAAACAGTCGGATTTTTTTAATTAACTTTTTTATTTATAACTTTTTCGTTAATATTTTTTTTAAGATTTAGGTACATTTAAACATATAAAAGTTATATTTTTAAAATGACCTCTTAAAATCCTTTATTTTGATACCCCACACGATGGGTCTGGAAGAAAAAAGAATTGGGCCCCCACAATATGGTGCCACATAGAAACAAACATACATACATACATAGACTGATAAACACATTACCCTACTTCGGCAGTCGGGTAAAAACACGATTGCACTCAAGCTCATATTAAGACTATCTTCAACTATCTAAAAAATAATAATAGGTTCTTCCGATTTTTGAATTAAGAACTTGAAGTTGAGTACTTATAAAACTCTTAAAAATCTGTCAAACTTTGGCGGTGCAGTAGAAACTGGCCATTAGTCCTGTGTATCCTATGCAATGTCCTAAAAACACTGCCCTACGATCGCACCCACGCTCATATTAAGATTGTCTACAACTATCTACACAGTAGAAGACTACCAATACCTAATAAACTTACTTTTTCCATGCATCAGATCTAGGGTACATAACGTATGACATGTAACACAAAACTGGCGGACATTGCACCTTGTAATAGACACCTAAAAATAGGTCGGAGAAAGCTGTATGAAATTAGAAACGCTGTCGAGGCGAGAGGCAGCCCTTTGATATGTAGGTAAATAAATTGTGAGGCCACCGCTTTGAATTAGCTTGATTAGGACGTAATTATCACGAGTGATTTTGTAAACATGACGTTTTAAGAATAGTGGATCAGCTAAGAAAATTTTATGAGAATTGTAGCCTGATGTCTTTATTTCAGATCATTTGATGTCTGATCTTTTTTGCATGCCAGGCAAATATGTAATAGATGTGGTCCTACACAACTGGCAAACTATTATCAAAAGCGTGGCAATAACGATTGTCAAAAAGGCAAAATTCTTTTCTTCTTTTTTACTTTATTTATCAATTATACAAAAGATTACAGGATTATTTGTATTAAATAGCAACCAAAAACCACTAAGGTTTAAACTTGTGCTATCATGAGTCTATTAGTATGTTTATGTATGTGCTTTAGATTTAAAACGCTATAAGCACAAGTAAAATTTCAAAATTTTAAAAACCCCCGACAAATTTTTATTTCCTGCTACATAATTTATCTTTTAAATAGTAGATACGCTTCGGTCTGCAATCTATTGAATACGTAATTATGACACGATATCTTGCGAAAACACCTCGATTCAAACAGTAAAACGCCCATAACTTTTGAACGGCTGAACCGATTTTATTCAATCACAGCTAAGAACACTCTCGACAAAATCACCTTTCAACTAAATCAAAATTGGGTCACCCGTTTGGACGCTATGATGCCACAAACAGACACACAAATACAAAGATACACAGCAACACACGTCAAACTTATATTCACCCCTCTTTTTCCGTCGGAGGATAAAATACATACTGTCGTAACAGCATTCCCTAAGCAAGAGAGATAACGGAAACTATACAATAATAAACGTTATTGTTAAAACAATTGACAAGCGATTTCGAAAAATCACGTGATCAATCCCTAACATTTAGACTATCGCCTTCGCTGACATCGAATGCCAGTTGTCTAGATCCTCTGATGTAGATGGTACACCCATACTTACATACCTACTTCATGCGCGTTATCTTAATCCTAACTGACATAACCAAAGAGGTAAGCTTGTATGTGTGTTCAAAAGTTAACCTCTGGAAGTACAGTAGCGATTGTCAAACAAGAAGGCAACATTGTATTGACAAGCGATATCGAAATCTCACGTGATAAATCCCTTAAATTTTGACTATGGCTTTGCTGACATCGAATGCCAGTTGTCTAGGGCCTCAGCTCTGATTACGAAAATCCGTTCACTGAAAGACAGAGCTACACTATCGCTGATTATCATAATAGGCTTCTTTTTATCCAGGAAAGTGCATACTTTCTGGGGGATAGCTCCATGTTTACTGTTTGTTGCGAGTTCCCGATATTTCGCGATCGGACACAGTGAGTTTCGTGTGTCGGGAACAGAATCGAGTTGTGAGTGACAATGGTAGCGGTACTGAGTGCAAAAAACGAACAAGAAAGAGGGTAGACCGTTTTGTCTCCTCATAAACACCCACCCGCAATGACTTTCAGTTTATCCGTGATCATGGTGCTTGCAACAGCACCGAAATATCGGGAACTCGCAACAAACAGTAAACATGGTAAATAGCCCGCTTTTAATGTTAATGTTAGTGTTAGTGACCATGACAGTTTAAAAATTTAAATCTTTGATCGCAATTTTGTACTACATACACGACTAATTCATTAAGATTTCGGATACTATCGATCATCCTAATTGGACCCTGTGCAATTGAACATATTTTCACTAAATTTGTTAGGCTTGATTAACGATCGTTGCATTTTGGGACAAACGTGACAGTAACAAATAATGGTATTCAGTTAGCCATATATCAGCGTGGTCAAGGAATACCACTAACATTTAAGTTTTGCTTCTTTCAATAACCTTGTGAACTTAGGTAATAAATTATTTTACTTAATTATTAATATTTAATACTTTTTCTAAATGTCGTCGTCATACATTCACTTAAATGTTTACAATGTATAAAGTCGAAACTCTATTGCAAGATGCGGATCAATAATTGTTGTTTTTTTTCGTAGCAACCGCGTAGCACCAGACAATTTTTTTAAAATAGAATGAATTTTGGCAAGTGCAGTATATTTATTGAGTAATTTATTAAATAACACTGTAAATGTACTACAATATTTTAATGCATTAAGATAAAAATATGACCAATACGAGACATTAATGTTATGATAGCTTATAAATAGATTAAGCTATTTCTTCGTAGCAAGCTTAGCGCCCTGTTATCAAAGCTATTTCTTCGTAGCAAGCTTAGCGCCCTGTTATCAAAACGGATTTTTGGAATATAATAAACACTCAATCACTCTAATATAGTATTCTATAATTTAATCATATTCATATTTTTGTAATCTTTAAAATCACAATTGACTTTTAAATCGTATTATTATACCTTTAAATAAATCCTACCTTTAATTATGAGTGGAACTCACTACCTGCGTCTGTGTTTCCGAACGCATTCAACCCGAATCTCTTCAAAGTTAGAGTGAACAGGCTTCTTCTGGGTAAGCTCGCTCCATCGTCGACTCTGTCTCTGTCACCTTTGACCTAGACTAGAGTCAAGAGCAAACCCATCACAAATAAAAAAAAAAAAAACATTGGGCAACCCGTATACAGGGAGTATACGGGTTGCCCACTGTTTTTGTCCCGGGAAGTAACAAAACTTATTCTAGGCCGGTAATATAAGTGTAGCCAAGATAATTCATATTTCCACTATAAAAGACAACTATATGGAATGAAGTAATGAAAAGATTACAACTAAATACGTAAGTATCCAATAAATGCAATTTATCTAACATCAATAAAAATCCTAAAGGAGCGTAATGAAATACGTATTATTAATTTTATTTTGAAAGAGCCCTCTAATATACGGTATTCATTCATACTTTACAGATATTTGTATTCATTTTGCGATGCACCAGGCTTGCACAAGGGGACAGAGGCTATTTATGAAATGGCGTCATTGAAGTATGCGCGTTTTGTAAAGTTATAATATCTTGGCGCAATAATAATATTAGCAGTCTCGACTTGCAGGCAATAAGGGACTATAAGAGTAAACGAAAGTGAATAAAACTGTCAGGCAAAATTAATAAGTAGATTAGGTCGGTAACTCGAAAGATTGATTTGGCTATAAATAAAGCAAGTCTGAACTTTTTTTCTCAATCTGAACAAAAATAAGTTCAGTAGATCCTAACAATCATCAATCCTACAGACAACTCAAAGCAACAAAGTCTATAGAAATCCTTTTACATACAAATCATGCAGAAAATACAGAATTCCTTGACATCAAGCTCTTCACACATCGACGCGTCATTGGTCGCGTCTGTATGCAAACGATGCAACGACGACGACGGACGGACAGGATAAGACCAGGGATTTTATGAAGCTCCGTAACTAAAATTATCGGATATCCGAAATAAAAATCTATCCGAAACCGATATCAAACAGTTTCGAATTATTTTGGATAGAGCCGGAGTTCAAACGAGGCACATTATGACAGGTTTTGCGTGTCAAATCATTACAGGCTACATGTATTCTCTTTACTTTTGCAATCCCTTAAAAATCTAATATCCGTAGCTGAAAGTAACCGAAACTTCTTATCGGATCATCCGAAATAATTCCATATCCGTAACCGTAAATCTGAAACTGGTAGAATATTTTTCATATAATTCCTATCCATATCCAGTTCCGAAATTTCATATCCATAAAATCTCTTGTCCGTATGCAAACGAAGCGACGACGGACGGACAGGACGAGACTACAATGTACCACCGTGTACGTACCATGATGTTCATTGCATAACGTGGACGCGTGCACATGTGCTCGGTACTCGGCTATGCGATTGAACGCATCGGCCATATTTCAGATGCCAATCCATACGTTTATTGACGAGGAAACTCCGGGTTCCAATTGCGAACGTGACATCATTTAAGAAAATTACTCTATATGTATGTGCAACACGTGTATCTCTTTTTCTGTTTTTAGAAAACTTTTTAAAAATATACTTGACACGTTTGTCGAGTGGTCCCAAGCGGCTGCTGACCATGAGGAGGTCCTATGTTCGGTTCCCGGGTCTGATAAAGTGTTATTTTTCTATCTGTCACTAAGTAGCAGCCCGGAGTCTGGCCTTGTGTCCAGTTGATAAGAATAGCTTACCGTCTATTACATGGGACTTAACATAACTGGCGAAATATGTGTTTGTAGCGACATCAACGCCGCCACTTACGAACTAGTGACATGGCGTCACAAAAATCCTGCATCGCGCAAGCAAAGTTTTCGTTGCGATTTGAATACATACGACCGTCCGACAATCAGTGGCGGCCTTAGGGGGTGGCGAACAGGGCAATCGGCCGGGGCCTCCCTCTTGCAGAGGCCTCGCGCTACAACCCAAAAAGCTTACAATTATAAAACTGTAAGCGTATTGTAGTTGGTCGGTTATTTCATAGTAGAGTATTAATAATCAAACTAATATTATAAAGGCGAAAGTTTTTGTGTGTTTTTATGTTTGCTACTTCTTCACGCTCAAACGGCTAAACAGATCAGGATGAAATTTGGCACAGAGATAGATTTCAGTCTGGAAAAGCACATAATACATCCCGGCAATATGTTCCCTTGGGCAAATTTTTGATATTCCCGCGGGCGAAGCCGCTGGCAGTTAATAATAAAAACAATAATTGCAAAGTTTTCCATTTCTCGTATATCTCATACATCGTAAAAAGGACAAGGGCCTCGCAAATATATGCCGCCCTTCTGGAGCCTCGCAGCGGTTAAGGCCGCCCCTGCCGACAATAAACGTTGGGCGGATGCACGGACCAGACACAAGACCCGTCTGGTCGGAGGATTCTCCCTTTTCAATGGAAGTTTGTGGGACTTTACACCCTGTGCCGCATACCTCCAAAGGTTTACTAGGTACACCTCTACCAGTGGTGTCTCATCCCATACGAAGAAACCGTGCCGACGTACTGTACTGATTACTGTTTTTTTTGTACATCGATCGCGTTCGGTTCCGTTCCACGGATATAGATGGTGATCTATCTATCGCTGTGGAACGGAACCGAACGCGATCGATTTTCAAAAAATAATCTGTATAATCAGATGAAAAACACTAGTTACGTCGGCACGGTTTCTTTGTATGGGATGAGGTATCTGTAGGCTAGTATTACATATATAATCTGTGCCTCTACCTAATATTTAAAAACACTTTGATTACCTATTTCACTTTGTCTGTTCACTGTAAATAATATTATTACTTTAAAATATAAATAGCTATGAATACAGATCCTGTTTTTATTATTTACTCATCTTCAATCTCTGCCGGATTTTATGACGACATGATCAAAGAATTTTTTAAATGCTTTTATAAATTTTCAAATACCAATCACATTATTACGTTGTAGTAGCTTAGTTACCTATTAGTTATTACCGAAAATATTTCAACTGAAGAAAAAAAACGAGATTACGTGTGCCGAATTCGCCGTGGTCAATCAATCACTGAACTACCGCACTCGTAATTAGGTACTTTATTACAGAACCATTTAAATAAATTACTTAGTTCCTGTGGCTTGCTTGGATTATTATTTTTAATGTTATTCCGATAAGATACAAGTTTTTATTCCAATTATTTTGCCCACTCTACAAGTATGATCAGAAATAACAGATATAACATTTAAGGGTACACTAATCGACGGCACGAACTATTTTGTGCGCAGGGTCAAAATGCATTTTATATAAACCGACAACACGTACGAAAGAGATAGATGCTGTGATGAGCAGTAGGAAGCTAGTTCGCGTACGAATACACACTTTTGCAAATTTGTAGAGAAATGGATAATGATTTAGGACGAAACCGAGCGCGCGAAATTTTATAAACAGACCCTTGGCAGTCTAGATATCATGGAAAAACAACTAAGTCTATTTGTTCAAAATAAAATTATTTGTATTGTTGAACTACTAATCTACCCCTGTATGTAGGCCGTTTTTCAATTTTACGTCTTCTTATGGTATTTATTCGAACCCAAAAATGCGTTAAAATTAGTGTCGAAATGTGGAACTTTCGACGCACATAACTTTCAAAAAAAATATTTTTTTACTTTTTCGCTTCCATACTGATGCATATGACATAATGATGAGACAAATTGATATCACTTTTTATTTTGAACGTACATCGTCAAACAGCGGAATAATCCCTAGACTACGTTTGTATGGAAGAATTTTCGACTAGTGTAACCTTAAACAGCATTTGTGACATGAAATATAGCAGCTTTGGTCATATTTGAAATGTGGTTAAAGTTTATTCAAGATCCAAACCGACACTGAGGTAAAACTAGTTTGAAAGGATCCAACAACTTTTCAGTTCAACTCTCACACTTTATAGAGGAGAACTGGCAAGGTTTTTGAGATTTTTAGGGCGAAAAGTTGATAACTTATTAGGTGCGGCTTGTTGAGGGAACGAAGAAATTGTGGGCCTTCGCTAAATCGGATGACCAAGAAAACTTCGAATTATTAAAAGACGTAAAATTTAAGGAATGCTCACAATTTCTTCACCAGATTTACCTACTTATGTCATTTTGCGTCAGCCCGACCAAATGAAAATGACCGCCCCTGAACGTTAAGTGTCTTTATTACAAAGAGAACCCCTGACCAAAGGGCTCCTATCTGGAACTTTCCAGATATAATCTAGGTGTTATCTCAGCAACCCGCACATATTTAGCTATCAACGTTTCGCGTCCCTTCTATAATATCAAAACACTATTGTTAATCTCTGTACCCGACGAAATACATAAATAGATCCGTCTGTGGCAGTACAGTATTAATTGAGAGCGTTTGTTACTCGATATTCAAGGAACAAGTGAGTGTACCAGGCCATTGTGCCCACAATTCACGCCACTTCTTGTCTTATTAACAATCAAACTAGCCACGGTCTAGCTTTACTTATACTTTAACTTATATTAACTTGAACTTTGGTTGACTGGTAAAGAATGCCAAATGCATTAAGGTTACACTAGTCAATCATTCTTCCATACAAACGTAGTTTAGGTATTACTCCAGTATTTGACGATGTACGTTCAAAATAAAAACTGATATCATTTTGTCTCATCATTATCTAGCCCTGTATGGAAGCAAAAAAGTAAAAAATATATTTATATGAAAGTTGTGAGCGTCGAAAGTTCCATATTTCAACACTAATTTTAACGCATCTTTGGGCGGAAATAAATGTCATAAGAAGAAGGAAAATTGAAAAACGGCCTCCATACAGGGATAGATTTGTAGTTCAATAATGCAAATAATTTTATTTTGAACAGATACATTTAGTAGTTTTTTCATGATATCCAAACTCCCAAAGGTCTGTTTGTAAAATTTCGCGCGCTCGTTTTCGTTCTAAAGCATCATCCATTTCGCTACAAATTTCCTCCCCGGTCAGTGGGGCGGAGGGGTGGCGCGTGCGGCGCATACACACCTACACACACACAAGCTCACTAGTTTAGATACGCCCGCGCCCCGCTGCCCCGCAGGGCCTCAATCGGCTACTACATACGTCACCGTAATTACGCGCGTGCTGTGTATGTAACTGATATTGTGATATCGGCGATAACGTAATTGTATAATATTTTATAACATTGACCCCTGGCTTGAACTTTGGATTCCGATATTCCTTTGTGTTTTGTTGTTTTGTGTTGATTATTTTGTATTGGTCCCAAATTTTACTGACCCTGGCGTTGGACTTTGGATTCCGATTTCATAGTGATTTACATGACGTTTGAATTTGAACTTGTTGCGTCAGTGAAGTGAATTGAAGTGATCTTCAGCAGTTCAAGTAAAAATGGGTAAGTTGAATCTTTTATTGAATTTAGTTTGTACAATTCATGAGAGCGCATGACATGACTTTTATAACTAAACACTGACTATAATTCTAATGTTTCACGGGCATTTATAAAATTTTAGAATTCATTTATCTTTATCTATGTATAATTAGAAAATCTTTTTTACCGGCTTGACGTTATGTTATAAAATGGCGTAAACAATAAACAGTTATGCGGTTGCAGCAATCCCGAGGGATAAGCCGTTGTTTATTGAAGAGTTCTGTTGTATATATTTATTCACATACATAGAATTATATATATTTGGATATTAGATTCCGGTTAAATTAGGTATTTCAAGATTTTCGATAGTCGTGCCTACCTAAATCGAAAAAAAAAAATGCACTGGAGGAGGCCTATAGCCGAATAGGGGTTCCTATCCAATCAAATGAAAATTGTAAAAGTGTATAGTGCAAAAACAATAAGTGAAGAATGTAATTTACTAAATATGCACATATTCTGTAAAGTCTAAGGATGGGAAATAATAAAGGCTTTTTTATTTTACCTATCTGTTATAACGGCTCGGCTTCAGCGGCGGAAAAAAACAAAAGGAAGCTATTTTTTAACCAACTTCAAAATGGAGGAGGTTCTCAATTTGACTGTTTTTTTTATGTGTCTTACCTCAATAGTTACTTTTTATTATGTGAAACGATTTTGATGATATTTTTTTTATTTGTATACCTACTATGCGCGCCGACACTCACAAGCTCGGCTCGACCACCCGAAGCTACTGGTTATTACTTTATGACATGACGTAGTACCTAGATGCCTACTATTATGCGTTTCAACTAAGAATAGGACGGCCTTCGTGCCCTATTGTAACGTCATAGCTGTCGAATTGAACCAGTTAGGTAAAGTCAGCAAAAAAGTTGCTTGTTATCCTAATAACTTTAAATTAAAATTAATTTGTATTTTTGTTGGCAATAAATTGCAAAAAATCATTGAGGTTCCTATTCTTATTTGAAACGCATAGTACTAAATAAAATAGTAGTACCTAGTTTTACTATCTTCGGTACTATAGTATATTTATTAGGTTTGATTTCTTACAGATTAATAAGAACTATATAAAACTAACACACATATAATCTTTTGTGTTACAGAGCTAAATAAGGATAAGCGTATGGGCAAAAAGACCAGCCTATGGGCATGTGCCACTCGCACAAAGAGGTGGAAAGTAAAAGGGAGATTTTCAAATCCAAATAAAGAACATATTCCTGCAACAATGAACATGTCTGAATCGTAAGTTCTTTTTCGTGTATAATTATTTTAACCGTCTTCGAGAAAAGGAGGAGGTTCTCAATTCGTCGGAATCTTTTTTTTATGTATGATGGCCTGGACCGATTTCAAAATTCTTCTTTTGTTTGAAAGGATATACTTTCCAAGTGGTCCCATAGTCATCAGGTCAGAATAAGCGTCAATTTCACGGCGTTTGCAATCAGCCATTGACATAATATCTTTCTTTTTTTAGGTGCTCTGCGGATATATCAAGAAATACAGAAAATATCGCCAAGAACCTACGTGAAGCAAATATTGAGGCAACTCCGCCACCAAATTGGTAAGTTACTAGATAAGAAAAGTAAGAACATAAAACAGTGTTGAATAATATGTAAGTTTTATTTCTTTGAGTCATTTAGAGCACACCTCTAAGAAAAGAAAGCTGGCGCAATGCCTATTGTATTGTGATAACAAAGATAATATTTCAAACCGCTGTTGTAAAGAATCAATCAATAAACAATTTACAAAATAACATTATTTTTTATTTGATGAACCTATGTACCTAGAAAACAAGTCTCACATAAATGTGGCGCTGTCGAAAAAGCAGTTATCCTGACTCTGGCTGGTATGAAATACCTACTTACGGGGAGTCGCCTGCAGGTTATAGCTAACTAGCTAAGGTAAGTAAATACCTATTTAACACATATTGTAATACTTGCACAACCTTCAATAAAATACATAAACATAAAGACATGACCTACACCCGTGCGTATAGAGCCTAGCTTTCCGCACGCGCTGGTACGATACCTACAGTCAGCGAAGCCCTGGCGCCCGCTCTGCCAACATAAAATCTTCCGACTTGACGCTCGAACACTTTTCATTCTTATAACTAATGACATAAGGTTCAATAAGCGCGCAAGCGGCTCGCACTGCGCTGGCGTCGCCGCCGCCAAAAATAATTTTGAAGTCAAATCAATAACATTACTCGTACTTGTCGATAGTAACAATATCTACGTAAATTCACATTTTCGCAAGAGATCTTATTTTCAAGTTGGCAAAGTCGCGGGTAAGTATAGGTGCATAACAACAAGTAAATTAAGTGTCTTCTAATTACGTTACACATAGTATAGTAATAACCCAAAGTTCTAACACCTATTTGTATGAGTTTATGTTGTCATGAATTGCATACGCGCCACCGGCGCGGCGCAGTAGCGGCGATGACACCGCAAACACATTCACCGCTGTCGGCGCTCGTCAATGAAATTGCGCATGTATGCGTCACACAGCGTTATGAGTGTGTATACGTACGTAAACTAGCTTCTTACTGCTCATCACAGCGTCTATCTCTTTCGTGCGTGATGTCGGATGAGATAGCAAATATTTTAACTCCGCCCCCAAATAGTTCGTGCCGTTGACTAGTGTAACCTTAAGTCCGCCTCTGTAGGTACCTTTTGTGCATGAAGTCTAAATAAATAAATAATAAACAAAACACTTAAAAAATACTAAAAAATATATCATCATCTTCCTGCCCTTTGCCCAACACATTTTTAACCAACTTGCCAAACGGAGGAGGTTCTCAATTCGAATGGTTATATATTTTTTTTATGTAATGAAGTATTATTCCGAAATGGTCCCATTTAGATTTGGTAATGATCTGATGAAGAACTTCGGAGATATACAACAGAACTCTTCAATAAATGACGGCAAATTTCTCGGGATTTCTGCAATCATGCGATTGCAGCAATCCCGAGAGATTTGCCGTCTGTTTATTGTTTCCACCATTTCATAACATACCATCACGCCAGTATGCTCTAAACGGGTACGCAGATGTGTACAGTTCACCCTGGTACACACTCATTCCACTGGTTATGTTCAAGTTACATGTTATTCGTGTAATCTATTCTGGCATCACTGTGGGCATTATAGGTACTTTAATATAGAACTTGTCCACGATGTCCCACTAAAAAGTGAAAAGTAAAATCTTTTTTACAAAATAATAAAAACGACTTCCAAAAAAAACACTACAAAGTGAAAAATAACTTCAATTTCGAAAGGCGGTGTCCAAAAACGAAGTAAAGAAAACAGGAACACCGACTGCCGAAATTGAAGTTATTTTTCACTTTGTAGTGTTTTTTTTTGAAACTTGGTTTTATTACTTTGTAAAAAAGTTTTTTCTTCTTCCATACCGTCCTGTCCCCCGCCACAGTATCATGAACAATACTAAAAAAATATATCATGCAAGATATTTTTGTTTTTATTCCGATTAGGTATTTCTCTTATTTCTTTTTTTGTACTGTATTAGTAAGAACTAAATTCTTAATAATTAATCACGATCTAACCTAAAAGACTAATAAGCAATTTAACTCTAACTTAATATGTTACGTTATAGATTATGTTAAAACTAAGAATAGTTTCCATTTGCAATTTTTTACACAAGTCCGTAGCACTTTCTAAGAGTCTGATATAATTTATAAAAACACTATGTTCATGTGTTATATGTATAGCACAGCGTTATTGTCACTATTATTCATTCACTTGGTATACTACACTAATTCAAAAGGTTTAGTTCTTTTTAGTTAGCCTACGCACTAAGTCTGTATTGTCTAGCAGCTGGATAGCCTCAACATTCACGTGTCGATTAAGTCTGTTTTCGTGGACTTCAGCAAATTTTTGGATGATGGTGGTGACCAATTCCGTTTTAAGGTCACGGTGAAGATCGTCATTTCTTATTACCAGGGTGCATTTACAGCATCTCTGAGCACATTATTTTGAAATTATTGGATTAATTTGACGTTGCTTTGTTTAATACAGCCCCAAAGTTGGATACCATACGTCCAAATTGGTATCAGTATATGCTTGTATACGGTTATTTTATTATGTATTGATAGACAGGATTCCCTTCCGAGTAACCAATACATACTTTTATAACGTATGTCGAGTTCCTGTCTTTTCTTTTTGACATGAGCTTTACATATTTCTCTTATGAAAACTTTTAAATGTTCCATACATACCGTAAAATGGGGTGAATAGAAATCGCGGGGTGAATGGAAACAAATCTGGGAGTTTATTATTTTGGTCTCTAATTTGTCTTCGGTCGATTATCGTACATTTTTCAGTTCTACGATTTATTAAACGGCAAAAATTTTCCTTTATTCTGGCTATCCCCAAATTTACGTAAATAAAATTTAGATTTAAAGGAAAAAGCGGTTAAAGTGACGTCTGCATGTGCAAGTGATTTTAGGCTGTCTAAAACTTTTATCAAACATACCATTCTTCAGTTCTATCTCCTTCAAATTTTATATATTTGTATAGTAAATTCAGTCATCCCTTAGTGACACAAAGAAAGTATAAATATTCAATAATTTTGTTCGTATTTCTAGTAAAATCAGGACACTTGTAATTTTACCTGTATTCGAGGTGAATAGATACGCGTGGGGGGTTAATGGAAACGCCATTAGGGTCAATAGACACGAAGAAAGGGGTGATTAGATACGAGTGAGGTGTTAATAAAAACGAGAAAGGGGTCTATAGAAACATAATTTTCAGGGTTTTCAATCGAAAACTAGGTAATTTAAAAAATGTAAAGTGTTTTAGACGATTTTCAAATAAATTGTTATTTTTTTTATATTTTCTGTCCTCATTGGCTTTGGTCTTCTATTTGTTTTTTTTCTATTCACCCCTCTCTCGTATCTTTTGACCCAGTTTCAAGGTAAACAGAAATCGCCTTCTTTTTTCTATTTTACAAATAATTCACATGTTTTCACAAATTTTAAGCATTGGTATTTGGTAAAATACAACGCGACTCGCAATTTCACATTGCTTTAATAACAGCTTGCATACATAATATCTGAGAAAATCAATGTGAAAGTTGTAAGTTGTGCCTATTCACCCCATTTTACCAGTACATAAAGTTACGCCTATTTCCCATGGGGTTATGTAGTAGTAACAGAACACCACCTGCTACGATCTTTACATACTTCTTTTGCTATTATTTTTAGGGTTCTTGTCTATGTTAATTAAAGAACAATAACAACGCCAGTTGAATGGGCTTTGTTCCATTAAACCAAGGTGATAATTCTACTGTGTCAGTATTATATTATCTGTGACTGTGGAATTACTATAACAAACACGTATAAGCCAACGTTCAAAATCCATTATTTTTTTATAAACGTTAAACCCTGCAATTATTCTTAGTCTGAAATTAAAATCGTTTTAAAAGCAATATTTCATCCTTGGAATTGGAACATATTTTTAATTGAGCAGTGCGTACTGCATTATTTCGTAGCGATCATATCTCGGAGTGGACCACATATAAATGGTGGCGGGCGTCGATGATCAGGTCTCAGGTACAAACACCAATTACGCACGATTTTATAAGCCACGCGATCAAGTACTCGATAACCCAATTACCTACTTCAGTTTTAATGGTATAACATTTACCAATTGTTCGAAAGGTCAATTTAACGTGAGAGCTGGTCGGTTTATGTTCCACAATCCACTAGCCGCCTGGGAATGATCTGTCCTTGCCTTTACTCCCTTGAAAGTGCAATTTCAATTATTACATCAGATAAAGTTAGGTACATTCTCTGCATACGCGTACTTATTCCATTGAATTAAGTTAAGATTTATCTGTGCTAGAATTTACTGACATGTAGTTAAATTATTATTATTTTATTTAACCGGTTTCCAGTCACTTTGATATAGAGAGGTTTAGAACTGACGGTAGCTTAAAATTACTTCTACCTGTAAATTTTTTGTACATAAATATTATCGATTCTAGCTTGGCGACTCTTTCAACGTGCTAACGAATCAATTAGGGCAAAAAGTTCTAAAAATACTTTATATAAAAATAACCATTATTCCGTATCCCTCCATGGTCCGCCGCGCACATGGCCTTAGTAAGTCCATGCCATCACCCAACGTGGTTCCATTTACATAGCCACCATAATCCAAAAGTACTGCCGACAATCAGGACAAAGAGGTTTTATGTTATAAAAGCTTTATAAAACAAGAGTGTTTTAAAGACATGAAGTTATTAATAGTAAACATCAATTATCGTAAACGTGAGTGTTATTGCATTACCGCGAGCTTGATTAGTCATTACTTGGTGTAGAAAGTGTATACGTACCTATGTTTGTCAGATTGTTTGTGCTCTACGGGGAATTCAATCACTTACTTGATAAGGTATATTTATCTTACAAAGCTTTGGTAGTTGAGGGAGATTCTGAACTTAAAACTCATACTTACTTACAGTGTGCTTAGTGCGGGTTTTTTAACGTACTCACTCGTGATATCGTAAACGATCTCTTATGTCAAAATGTATACAAAAAAAGAGGTTTTCCCTTGCCGTCACCAGAAGGTGCTTATCCAGTTTCAATACAAATTGTAGTTTACGTTAACGCGATTGAGCGTAAATAAAAACTCGCACTAAGGCCTCAGTAAAAATAAATAAATACTACTAAACAACAACAACTTACTACTTTCTACATATAAGAACATTGGAATTACTGCTCTATAAGCAATTCGGGACATGCAAATTGTTCTGATAAAAAGGATATAGCAAAAAACAACTTCTATGATCACAAAATCAAACTAAAACAAGGAAAACCTCCAAACACATCAAACGAAAGAGAATATTTACACTTATTTAATGACATACATGAATCAGGTGATAAAGGAGTGCAAGGGTCGTAAAAAGCCGGGACACACATCTTACCTTAGATAAAGTACCTATAGATTTAGCCATAAAATGAGCTTGATTGATAGAGCGAGATCGCTAATTGGCAGCCCCATGTAAATAATAAGGACGAAAGATAATTTTTTGTCTTTGTCACCATGGCCGGCTTTTGTTGTTTGTCAATTGTCAAACTCTAATGTTTGACAAACCGACTCGGTCGTGTTTGATTTTCTGTGATTTCGTGGTATAAAGTGTTTATTGAGACAAGGAATTGTGTTATTTATAGATAATAAGTGTCAGTGCGATGGTGGGTTGTAGTGTTCTAGGCTGTAAAGGCCGAAGTGAGCGAAAACTTGATGAAATAACATTTCACTCGTAAGTAGACGAAATTATCTTTCCTTTGGTTTTAAATCGCTGTATGATGATCAATTATAATGTTTAACAATGAGATTCAATGATTTTAGCTTAGAAAATTTAGATTTAATTATACGTGTTTTCAATAACTTAAAATAAAATAACCTAAAACTATGAAAGGTTCAGTGTTGCCATTGTATGAATTTAATTTTAACCAACCAAACATAATTATTTTTCGCCATACATACATAAGACTGTTAACTTCATTAGGTACCTTTCTTTACTACGCTGTAGCTTATGTGTTGTTTATGTAATGTCTAATTAATTTTTATTGTTACAGATTTCGGATTCCGCAAATCAGTGTCCACAGCAGGAAAATGTTCCACTGCCATCAACGAGGCAGCGGCCTAATTGCTTAGTTTCCGGGCTTTATTATTCAAAAAGAATGTATGTATATAAATACTGTATGTATAAGTTTTTTAACTGTCATGGTCACTAACATTAACATTAGAAGCGGGCTATTTACCATGTTTACTGTTTGTTGCGAGTTTCCGATATTGAAATTGAAATAATATACCTATTAATATTATTTTTTCGATATTCGTTAATCGATATTGAATTGGATTGATTTTTTCCGTGATCATGGTCCTTGCAAGAGCACCGAAATATCGGAAAGTCGCAACAAACAGTAAACATGGTAAATATCTTGCTTCTATTACTTATATTGTCTTAGAGCACTCCGGGTCGGCGGAGGCCGTGTTGTTTTAAGTTTATGATGAATAAAGCAAATTTTTATCATAATTTTCAAGAGCCGTATTTATTTCATCATCTGCATCATGCCAGTCGATGAATGTCCACTCGTAATTATCACTTGTTTAACAGTAATGACAATAAGTCCTGATAGCCGTGGTATACCTCTATACTCCTCAAGCATATACGGAGTATGTTGCCCCCTTGACGCTACGTCACTCAAGCGCTAGCCACCGTTTATAGGGACCCATTTATTGAGTGTGCAAGTCACCCCTGCCATTTATAGCCGTGTAGTTCAACAGTGGTCAGGCCAATAGTCATTCTATAGTTTTAGGCAATCGATCCACTAAACCTCACAAAACCATAGTCCAATGTATTTGTGTCCATATATCTTCGGTGCACTTACGTAGTGAATACAGGGATAATCGTCGGCGGAAAAAACTAAAACTATAAAAATGCCATCGAGAAAAAAGAGACGAAACATATTTTAACTAAAATAGGTTTAACAAGAGGGTTCATTCGTAAATCGTACACATTTATTGAATATATTATTACCATTCTTTGGGGAAATTTGCCAACACGGCAACACCAGAAATAACTATTGTTGTTTCATGTGCGGCCACGCCATGGCTACATCTATAGGTACTTTATCTAAGCATCTTACCTTGTCCACATAAAACCCGGGGAACGACTGGCCGGCCGCGTGCAACAATAAAAGTCACAATCAGTGATTTAATACACAACATAATAAACAAGTACATAATAGAAACTGCAGGTGAAAACGTCTTTAACAGATTTTTAATGTAATTCTCTTTATCGCTGTCCGCTTTTCCTTGGCTATTGTTCGAGAATATAGCGGCTGCTTGTCTTGTCTGCTTATGGAAAAGGCATGCGTGCCTTCTTCCGCCACATTTATCATACCTAAGATGCTTTAGGTTTAACGACGAGGAACCGCAATGTGACCTCAACATGTGACAATAAGATGGTTTTAGTACATAAGTTGACGTTGACTATATCCAAGTTTTAATCGCCTCTTACGAGTTAAATTACAAAAAAAAAATTATAATCGTCCAGCTGCAGGTGTTATTTGCGTAGTCTTAAGTAATTCGTAAATAAAATTTAACGTGAGGTATTAAAAGAGAAAGTAAATATAATTATTTGGCACATGGGTACACACAATATTGGTAAACACAAAAGATAAGAAAACTAAAACCGATGAATAAAATTGTTTGTATCACAGGATTACCAAAATTATTATTTACTAGCTGTGCCCGCGGCTTCGCTCCCGTCATCTGCCTGCCAACCATACTTACCAGCCTGCCTGCCTACTCCACATACTCAAAAAAACTTTTTAGAAAAAAATACTACCGACTTCCAAATAAAACTACAAAGTGAAAAATAACTTTATTTTTGGAAGTCGGTGTCTTTCGTAGGTAACAATTTATTGCGTTATGGACACCGACTTCCAAAAATAAAGTTATTTTTCACTTTGTAGTTTTATTTGGAAGTCGGTAGTATTTTTTTGTAAAACGTTTTTTTATTTTTCACTTTTTAGTTGTACCTACCTAATAGGCAAGTTGTTTAGTAAGTTACCTACTCGTATAACGCCAGAATATATTACCCTAATATCATGAAACTGGAACATAAGCGGTGAAATGAGAGATCTGCGTACGCCTTAAGAGCGTACTGGCGTGATGTTATGTTATGAAATGGTATAAACAACAAACAGACATGCGATTGCAGCAATCCCGAGAGATTTGCCGTTATTTATTGAAGAGTTCTGTTGTATATCTTCGAATTGCTTCGTCAGTCCTACACCAAATTAAAATGGGACCAATTTCGGAACATACTCTTTCAAACAAAAAAAGATTTTTTGAAATCTGTCCACAACTGACGGAGATATCGGTGAACACTGAACATACACAAAAAAAAAATATTAACATACATAATGTCGAACATAGAACCTCCTCTTTTTTGGGAAGTCGGTTAAAAAATATACGTACTACATACCAATTTTTTTTTTCTAGGGTTATTCTTTCGCGTAAAATCTTAACACCGCGATTCAGATAATGACTTTAAATGCACAACGCCATCTATCGAATAGCGAGTTCAACTGTCCGAGTAACCGAATTGCGTGTGTTGTGATAATTTTACTTCTTGAACACTTTAAATTCATCTAACTTTTGATAGAGTGAACCGATTGCGATGAAACAAAAACTAAGTAATTCTTCAAGATACGCACAATTTTTATGTATAAAAGTTATCTACATTGGTTTCGTACATTTCACGTGATGCGTGCACAAATAAACAGACAAACAGACAAACAGATAAACAGACAAACAGACAAAAATGCCAAAAATGCTAGAAATGGGTTCTGTTGGTTATCCTTTAACACCCTGGCTATTTTTTTTGGAATTTTTTTCGATGTACAAAAAATATTTTTCTACAGATTTATTATATGTATTGATTATTATTTCAAGCAATTATGCATAGGTAAAAACGAAACACAAAATGATAATCTCGCGGAAGTTGTGAGAATCAAAGAGAAAAGCATGGCAGACGGCAAAGAAAACGCGAAGGAAGCTGTTATTATGGTGATCGTGATCGTAAATGATTAGCTAACTACCCGTCAAAGCCATAGAATTATTTTAATCTTGCGCCTGACACGCCTTTGATATTCATGACAGAAGACAGATTTATAATAAAAATAAGAAATTATGTTATAAAAGGATGCTTCAGCGTTCCTCCTTTCTTTACCTTGTATATCTAATCTAGTTATTGTATATATTTTCTTTCTTCTTTTTTTTTCTTTTTCTTTCAGACCTCGGTCGCCCAAGTACTTAATACTGGTTTCAGAAACATTTTTTTTCATATGGCCATAAATAATTTATTGTAATTTTAAAAGAGGGCATTACATCGAAAACATCTGGCTTTCCATCAAAGCAATAAAAACTGAGGCTCACTTCAGACTTACTAATAACACCTTGGAATTATGAATTTAAATCTAATTTAAAATTAAAATCGTATTAGTGTCAAGTTGACACTTAAAACTTGAACCATCTCAATTTCAAACTATAATTTGCTTGGAATGCATGTCAATTGTACATTAATTGGAATCGTTTGAAAATTTTAGAAGTAAATCTGCAGTTCACTGCTCGAGTACAATTTGAATCTAAACAGTTATCCTGTGCTTTGCAGATGGACACGTACTGATCCAAATAGAGCAATAAGATGAGCCCCAACAACGCCTACTAGATGATAGATGACACAACGCATCTGAAGTACTTCATGATTCAGCTAGAAAGCGATGCGTCTTCGTGAGAAGCGGAACCTAGTCAATCTGCGTTTCCGTCCTCATTGTTTGAAGACATCCTGCCTTTGATTAATAACTCCACGTAGGACGTATTTTACTATGTTCATAAGATTTGGTCATAAAGTTCAAAGGCTAAAAGAACCCCACCCAAAACATGGCTTCTTAGTTCGGAGAGGAATGTAAATTTTTGGGACAAGAAACTCATTATATGAGTCATGATTCGCGTGTTGGCGCTCTCATCATCATGTGATTTTGAATAACGTTAAGGTTCAACGGAACAAATACTGTATAGATAATTATATAGCTATCTTATGAGGCTAAATGATTAAAGATACAGTAGCGAAGTGACTTGCCATTTCTTGGTTTTTGTTTGGCTTGGTACATTATTTGGTCAAGTCAATAAGGAAAGAAATGATGTGTAGATTGTAACTGTTAGGTTTACCATTCAGTTAGTTCCATTCATATAAGAATGACTTTCATGTTTGTATTGTGAGTTGCTACTCTCATATCTTCTCAAACCTACTTATAAAAGTTTATTTTTATTTTTTATAAAGTATCTTGTCTTGTCAAAACACAACATACACAAAGCTCTCAAAGGATCCACGTCAGCAAAGAAACATCTTCATTTCAATTCACCACAAAGTGTGTAACAAGTATCAAATAGGCCATAAAGTTGCGGTTCAAACAAAGCTTTGACTGCAGAGTTCATTCGTCTTATCCAGCGGCTGCGGCAAAAAGCCGCTCTTAGGCGTGCGGCGCATAATTTTGATTTATGCAGAGTGCCGGCCGCGCGCCCACGCCGCGTTTGTCTGTTTGTACTCAATGTGCAGGCGACGCACGACGAAAATATTGTAGCCCTATTCACATTTCTAACAAATAGGTTCGCAAATAAAATAGGTAACTGAATAATAATAGTAGTTTATGCAACGGTCATATAATAGGGGTTATTAAAACACGAGTGTGATAATAGTATCACACAAGTGTTTTAATACCTTATTACATTGTAATACTGAAAATTTTATAGCTGCTGTACCGATACAGCTGACGTGGCCGAATTCTAGTCGTTTTTTCATGCTAACTAATATAGTCACAGAAGAAGAAGAAGCTGCTTATATCCAGGACTCCATCGATGCGTTTGACGGAAAACATGATGTCGTTGCATCCGCAAGTGTTACCGACTACCGTAACTTTAAATATCCATTCTCAACCTATATGGCCATTAAATACCTTTGCAAGTAGCTAATAAAAGATGAAATGTGTTAGAGCAAACTATTAATTTATCCACTCACTGATTATGACTTTATTAATGTATCTCAAATTGCTATAAATCTGTCCGAGGCCTACAATTAAGCCAAAAATGTAAATGGAAAAATCCACCTCATTGTGTATCATCATTAAAACGGTTGATGTGTTCTCGTGCCCGTTTCAAACGCGTACAAATCGCGTTCTCTGTTACAACACTTAATCTAATTTCCCACAGAGTGACGTAACGCCTGGTCCCATAGTTATCATAATGAGTGTAATCAAAAACAAAATAATACTACGCTGTGTTGTCGAATATATCGTGATGGTATCGATGTGTTCCAAATTCAAATCGACATTCACTTATCTGATTAGGGTTGGTTCGAATTTTAAAAGAAAGCGAGAAAAGACTAACTTCTATCAAAATTTTAAGGCCGTACCCTGACCAAAAAATCAGCATGAGATATGAGCATTCCTATTGGCCTAGCGGCACTGGTGGCGCATGAATTACGGTAGTGAATACGCCCAGATTTTAGAATAAAATCTTTATAAAATCGAATATTGGTCTTTTGAAAAAAATAAAACTTACATAATGTTCGTTATCAAATTGTCTATCCATTAGTGTTAGTATAAAAAAATATTAATGAACACTTTACGAGGAGATGCATGCTATCAATAATTATTTCACATTTTTATGGTTTTGTTGGAAGGAGATTAGTGACACATATAACTCTTTAAAAAAAAAGTGTACTACAATTTTAGAATCAACATTATGTAGAAATTTAATGTATTTTTATTAATTGATATTTATTTTTAAATAAAGAGTAGATAGCTCTTAAAAACTGCACGAAATTCGACTAGCGCGGCGTTTTGCTCGGGGACGCGCCTTAAGCCACATTGTTGTTTTAAAATGCTTCCATTTCTAGACATAAGGTACTAACTATTATCCCTTACATGTACCTAATACCTATTCAAGAAACAATATACCTAATCTAATACAAACTACAGTATTAAAAGCTCTAGGTATATTCTTATTCATTCGTGTTACTTCTTATACCAGTAATAAAACGAAAAAGTACCTAGGTACTTATTTTTTGCCTGCTCCACAAAATTATTATTACGTGTTAATGGCAGCCCATTGGCAGCCCTGTACCAATGTGTAAGCATAATGGTCGGGAATGTTCCCTATACTGCCCGATGAGCCACTCTTGCGCACGCGAGCTGCGTGCACGCCACAACAATGAGATCAACAGTCAAATTGAGCTATTTCTAACGCTAATGCATTAAGTAACTGCATCTGTTCTTTGTGTTTTATCTTTATTTGTTTTACACGGTAAGAGAGTATAAATATTTCATGATAACTAGGAAAACAGCGAAAAACAAGGGACAAACCGAGCAAGGGAAAGACAGAGTGTAGACGCAGAGGCGAAATGTGGTGCTGGAGGTGGATGCTCCGAATACCATGGACAGCCAAACGCTCAAATATGTCTATCCTTTCGCAACTCGATATCAAGATCAGATTTTCTACAGTATGCCTACAGCGTATTTTGACCTATTTTGCGAAGGGGAGATAGAAGTCTAGAAAAACTGGTCATTGTTGGCAATACCGGTGGTATAACAGCATGAGGCCGGTCGCCAACCCAACACGATTTTCTGACGTGAAAGCAGCTACGTTTTCAAGCAAATTTCAGCAGGTGGTGATAACAAGTTTGGACCGGAATCGATGGGGGTAGATTGTCCGCTTAAACGGGTCCAGTGGCCATGACCCTTAGTAATGCATGATGTTCGCGGCGCGGTTTCCGTCCTCTCGTTTTACATTTCTGGGCAGCGAAATGACTTGCTATAAAAACACCATCTTCAACTTTAAAAAATATCAAAAGTACCGAACAAGATCACAAGATTAGGAAAGCGGAACAAACGAACCGACGGATAAATCGCAATTTCGAACATAATAAAGCAACTTGTAGGTGTATGTGAGAAAGTGACCATCATTACGTATAACGAGAACTACTCTTTTTCTGGTAAGTGATAAAAAACTAGCGAGAAAAACTCAGTGACTTTCCATGGCTCTGAGTTTATTTCACAACTGAAAAAATGGAGATACAACAGCAATAAGTTTTAAAGCCTTTTTATGTTATTAGCAAAATCATTTGGCTGGCCCAAACTGTCTAAAAGTTAACTATTGACTCGAAAAGAAGAAGAATTGGCAATTGTTTCAATATCTCCGGACTTGTAGTAAGCCGTAAAATACAGTTAATTTTATCGATAAAAACATCCCCCCTAAGGGGTGAAATCACCACACCCTCATAGTACTTACAATCTTAGTAACTGAAGTATCTGACTTACTTATTATAATATCCACATACTCTGCTGACAACCATAACCTAGGTTTCACAGATGCATACATTTAATGTTATTTTTATGGAAGCATAGATTCTAAAGAAATATTTTTGTTTTGAGCCATAAAACACACATTTTAAACGTAATTTCATAAGATTTTATTTCATTTCCTAAAAAGCCGCAAAGATTGACTAGTTCGTTCGTTCGTTAGTTCTACACACTGATAAAAGAATCACAGCTCTAAGCCAATTAGTTTTAATTGTTTTACTGGCTAAAAAGAACCCCTGTACATTTTTGTCTTTTAATTTCTGCAGAATTTTAGGAAATGCAATAAAAAAATGTGGATACTTAACTTTAAAATAGGAGATTTAAAAATAAATGGGGTATTTTTATCGATAAAATTAAGTTTATTTTACGACCCTAAAGTTTTATTCCTACAAGTCCGGACACATTATGCCAATCATTCTGAGGATTAGCATAAAATATGCAAAAGGTCTAAATGCATTGTGGATACATACAAGGATTCATGCGCCAAATACAAAAACCTAAACGTGTTCGACAATCGTCACGCTCTATTGCTCTCGAATTTAGTAACATCACCGCATCCGGTTTTCTATGATTATACGGTAATAAATAAAACCTTCGTGTTGGCATTATTTACTGACCCATACGGAATGCTAAACTACACGATTTGTCTGTATAAAATTCACATTAAATCTGGCAAAAAAAAAATTGGAACGTCCTGGATACGACGAATTGTCTGGTTTTTCAGAACGTTCGAAGCGCATAACCTATTACCGTTTGTGAAATAGAGCGCGTGAACTGAAACTATGTTGGCCGCTCAACATTAATCTTGTGGGCTAGTATGAATTCTGATGGCCCACCACTCCTTTTCACAGAGAGGTGACTATAGTGCGCGCGGAACTAGTTGGCTGCGCCTTAGGTGGCGACAGGGGTGAAGGGGTGGGTTAGGACAATGGACAATGACAATGTCAATGGGTCAATGGGTAATCACATCCATTGTCAATGGGTCATCCCGGGTTTTACTGGCGCCCCCGCCTCTCCGTCCTACCGCTCACATACCTAAGGCGCAGCCAACTAGTTCCGCGCGCACTATAGTATCTTATCTGTGGGAATGTTTACAAGTCAACAATAATTAAGTCACATCAAAATGTAGATAATTTAAAAAGAATTCGTGAACGTATTAAAGATACCTTATTATGTGACTGATAGTTCCGTTTCAGCGAACGCGCCGTAATATATTGATGCAAATAATTGTACTTGGAAGCAATGAACGCGTTATAGCCTCAATCATGTTTATGCCAAATGCAATCATCATAAACATGTTAACAAACAAGTATTCTGTAATTCCTTCTTCGTATATCGAGGAATACAAGAATAGCTGCGTGCTGGTATACATTTTTTAACCTATCGCACGGTTGGTAGAAGTACTTAGCCGGTAGACCAAAAGGACGAGACAAAGTCAAATTATTGCATTGAAAACAATGGGCTTGATATGCGGTATCGAAATATCACATGGCCAACCCTATTTTTAAACTTTTAACAATCGCTATTGCCAATAGAATGTCTCCTTGTCTCGAGACCCAGGGCAGATGAGTATATTATCAAATGATAGGTACTTACAGCTAGCTCTTCGCTGGTGTAGGCAGTGAGGATGCGCCGGTCCTGCTGCAGCACGCAGTAGAACGGCTCCCAGGAAAGCGGCACCCCCACAGCCGCGCCCGCCACCGCGCTCGTTGCTCCATCTGGTGACAAATACAAGGAAACTATAAATACTCTATTTATGTCTCGGTCTATTACAGGAAAAGTCCGCATCAGCATGATATTTCGCTTTTCTATGTCACCATCTTGTCACGCTGATGTTGATAGATAACAAAAGACGATCTGCGATTTGATTTTCAAATCAGTTTCCTGGTTCTTTTTTTAAATGTCTGTTCAGTTGAGACATTTTATTGGTGGCCAGTAGTTTTACGCCATCATATTCAGCCTGATTAGATTTAGTATTAGCAATAAACGTTGTCCCCATTTGGGTACCCAACAAATCAAGTAGCAGATACACAGACATTTCATCACGTGTGGTGGTCTATGATGACATTAACGATATCATCAGTTTGTATATTGCTCATCTTTATTTTTTTGTAGGTAAAAGAAATAATGATTTATCGCTAAACGTTTTATCTTCTGTTCAACAAAAACACTAAAGAAAACTTATCTTTCAGTTTGAGTGAAAGTTATGAATAATACAGCAATAGTACTTTGAAAAACTTGTTTTTGTGCAGTTTCTTTTACAACCTTAGTTTAATGAAAAAAAAAGTGGGGCAATTCTTCAAGTATCCATGTCCAAGAGAGATTTGAGAAATCGCAGCTACCCTACATATTTATATCAAGCATTAATATCAAGCTTATGAAAGCTCTGGGCTTATGAAGTCTACGCTCCGTCCAGCACAGATCCAGATCAAAAGCCCGGCGAACTTTCAGCTCAAACTCCAGAATCTTTTCGAGTGCCTAGGGAGTTCCGTGGACGAATACAGCGATGGGTTTGTGGGTGGTCGGGTATACAACAACATAACAATGAAAAATATTGGCATAGGAAGGTACGTAAATCATAGGTAAAATAATGCATATTGCTATTCTAAATACATAAAGTAAGTATGCTTCGGTAATTGTTTTAAACAATTTATAACTATTGCCTAGCTCTCTTCTCAGTTACGACACTTACGAAAGATAATTGTTTCATAGTACATTGTGTATTAAGGGCGGTAAGTAAGGAATTACGATCGAGGCTCTAGTAGAAGCCCGAAGTCGAATACTGAGGGCTTTCTGAGTCGAGTTTCGTAATTCCCGTACCGCACGTGAAACATACAATGTTTTTCATCACATTTGCGAGTAAATAATTATTAATACATATGTCAGCACAACTATTATTACGAATTACGTGATTTTTTTTTAAGCGGATGTCGGGCTTTTTCCCACACATTATACAAATGTTTCGTTCAGAAATGTTAAGGTACACTAGTCGAAGGCACGAACTATTTTGTGCGCGGGGTTAAAATGCATTTTATATCAACCGACAACAAGTGCGGAATAGATAGATGCTGTGATGAGCAGTAGGAAGCTAGTTCGCGTACGAATACACACTTTTGCAAATTTGTAGCGAAATGGATAATGATTTAGGACGAAACCGAGCGCGCGAAATTTTATAAACAGACCTTTGGTAGTCTAGATATCATGAAAAAACGACTAAATATATCTGTTCAAAATAAATTATATGTATTGTTGAACTACTAATATATCCCTCAATCCCTGTATGGAGGCCGTTTTGCAATTTTATTAATTGTATTTATTTGCGCCCAAAAACTTTCAAGTATTTTCTTTTTTTACTTTTTCGCTTCCATACAGGGCTAGATAATGATGAGACAAATTGATATCACTTTTTATTTTGAACGTACATCGTCAAACAGTGGAATAATCCCTAGACTACGTTTGTATGGAAATTTTTTCGACTAGTGTAACCTTAAGGGCAAATACGTAGGTATACAGCCATGAAGGAGAGTAAAAAATATAAAATAATTTCGACGTTTTGATACAAAAAACTGTTTAAACCGATTATTAAGAACATTCGTTGAGTATTTAAGTAACATGTAGCGAGATTGCAATGAAATTCCTGTTTAGATAACATTTTAAGACAATTTTTCAATTGCATGTAAACCCTTTGCTTGAACTCGCATGACCTGTGTGCTGTGTTATAAATTAAAAAACAATTATTCACCGACCTTGGGTTTCATGACAAAAAGAAAGCCCGAGGGTTTTATATGGGGCATTACGGCCAAGTTAACCTGTATGTTTAGATACTGTTTACGTGCAAGTGTGATGAAAACTAATATGTTTATATTATCTAACTCTCTCCTTAGTTACGGTTATGACCAAACTTAGTTCACTGTTCACCATAACAGCAACATAAAATCGAATTAAAACAACCATGTAAGTATAATAAACATAATAATTCAATAACAAAACACTTACGTTACGCTACGGTACTGTAATACGAAGAGAAAGGTACTCTACCTTATTCCATTGTAAACATTAGATACTGATTACATTACATGCCATAAAATAAATACAATAAGATTACGTGACTTATGTGATATAGGTAAATTATATACTTCCATACAAGTATCGTGTACCGACAGTTTTTAATTACCGTGTACGACGATACCGCGAGATTTTATGGAAAGTGGGCCGTTCATCTATCTATCAGATAAAATTGGAAAGATCTGAATTACATGCACGCGGCGCGGCGATGTGTGGCGTAACGTAGCGTACATGTAAATTAATTTTACTACACATGATAAGCTAATGTCTGTTGTCATCGACTGAACGAAAAGCTCTCGTGACTGATCATTTGATGAAAAATACTGATTATGACGTCATGTTATGTGGTGAAACTCTCAACAAAACAAAAGATGATCTCAAATTCGATATTCAAATCACTGTTTCTTGGAAAGTTCAGTGCAGTTCAGACATTTTATTCGTGGCCAGACATTTATTTCTAAGAGCACAGTCGTAAGGTTTTTAAGTTTAATTATATTGAAATGAGATCTTATGTTACATTATCATAATAATTAAGTCATTATTCATAGTAAACCTATCAAATCCGATACACCCACAATATAAGACAAGACTAACAAGCTGCCTCGTTATCTTAGCTAGTTATAAAAAGGTTTAGTTTACAATTTAAATAATGACGATGCAACTCGTCGGCAACTAAGTAGTTTATGCAATATATTACGGCATCGATTGCAGACAGAGTAGAAAAACGAGTCAACCTGACTGATGATGGACCAATATCTTAGCTGCGGCACGACTGATCTATTACGGAGTGTTCATCCCATACATATTTTATTGTAAACCTTTCAACGCGATCACAATCAGTATTTTATAATGGCATGCCCACATGTGATTAGTCACACTACTAAATATAAGCATAAAGTAACCTAAAAACAAAGCACAATCTGAATAAACGGATTTCAATGGGCTATGCCTCGTTCACACCGCTCTTCCTTACGAGGTAAACAAACGGGCCGAGAAACACAAACACGAGGTGTCCGTGCTCCTCGGTTCCACATAAGGTAATGATGTTCTGCGCTTATAACTATTTGTGGAGATGCAGCTGCAAATTCATCACTTGTGAATATGAACAACAGAAGCTTTCGCTCAATTGACTGACGGAGCACTCGAAGAGAGTTTGTACAGTGGTTTGTACTTATTGTCATATTATTATACAATAAATACGAACTTCATAGTTAGATAGACTACTAAATGAGTAGACATTATATATTGAAGTATAAAAAAGGCATCACAGAATAACGTGAGCTTATTCCTCCATTGTTTATAAAAGCTCTTTTCCCAAGCCAATTACGATCGGCGATCTGAAGATAAGTACTATATTTGTCTGCCATTGTATCTGATATCTAAAAATATCACTTACAAAAAAATCCTGGTGTCGATTTGAAAAAGGACAAAGGCAGTAATTGAAGCACTTGTTCAGCTAATAAAAGCCAGCGGTGCCGGTGGTGCGACGCTGCGTCCACATGGATTAATGCGTTCCATTTAATCTATTAAAGAGTGACTCATAGGGAACGGCGATTCAGTGAACGATAATCAAAAGGGGCAGGGATATTCATTTCATGTTTAGATTCTAAGTACCTATTTTGTCCGGGCAATTAGGCTTAAAATTCAGGCAAGTGCACTTAATTAATACTTTATCAATCACCAAACGTCATGAACTTGCTAGTAAGAAAATCTAATTATCTGTAAGCTTCGAATACTTCATTGAAAGCTTCGTTGTTGCACTGAATAACCTAGGAAATATGGGCAGAGAGCGCCGACTGAATTTCCTTAGTAAAAAGTCATAATTCGAGGTTTGGCTCTCGTCTCTTTCCTCCTCCAATATTGGACCAATTTAAAAGATATTCCATAAACTGATAAATTAAGATATATACTATGTCCCTATGTTTTCCTTTTTTTCATTTATATTTGTCAAATTTGTACACTAAGCCTCTGTTGACAGCACAATTTTGAGCATTTTGGAGGGCTTCTTAAGATAATGTATCATCAAAAAGGAAAACATAGGGACATAGTATATATCTTTAATTTTCAGTTTACGGAATATCTTTTAAATTGGTCCAATATTGGAGGAGAAAAGAGACGAGAGCCAAATTTCGAATTGACTTTTTACTAAAGAAATTCAGTCGGCGCTCTCTGTCCCCCGTTTCCTCTCTGAAATTGATTCACGCAATGTACTGTACGTCTACGGCAGTGAAACTGTGCAACAAATAAATTTTACTCTCTTTGGGTTATTGCTATAACAGTACGGCTTCGGCGTGACTCATACAGTTGCCGCAAACGCTATACGACGCTGAATTATACTCGTAATATCAATCGTTTTGCGTCTATTTGTCTCGTGAAGCACGCGAGCTAGTAAACGGTATCAACGTACTACATAATACTGAATTATTATGTCTTGTTCACATCGGTAAAATACTCCTAAGTAGTCTAAAGGCAGTATAGCGCAAAGTCATTGAAAATAGTAACCTTATGGTTACTATTTTCTTTGGACTAGACATGGTGCAAATACCTCGCCAGTGTAATTTAGGCTTTTAAACCTACTTATGATATTTTCAGTACCCCACTGCGGTACTAGACCAAACTATAGTAAGTATTCGTCCTAAAACATCATAATATTGCGTAAGCCAGTCGCAATGCATGTAGCTAGTTCTATAACCGACAAATAAGATCGTAAATCGTTTCCTTTGGAAGCTTACTGAACTCGTACGGAATGATGAACAGCTGCCGTAAGATTTACTTTAAGATGACAATGCACCTACTGGCATATAAAATGTTACGTAGGCATAGTAAGCTAGTAAGTGTAGGAACAGTACCCACCCACGGCGACGTGGTGAATTTTTGTGATAATCTATCGTGCAAAGCACACCTACTCGAACCAGCGCTTGAGGCAAGTTGGCAAATCGCATTGAATATACGATAATATTTTAATCGTGTAGAAAGCACATTTATTAACGCCCATAGAGCTTAAACTTTTAATAGCGCTATTATCTATGTTCTATTGTACAAATTAAATTAATTGATCTATCGGTATTGCGATTTTATGAATAAAATTATCATGAAAAACGAAGATGGATAATGGATTAATTATTGATTTCATGTGTCTATTTCTTAGTGAACCGACTGCTTGGTTGCATGTTGATAGAACTGGTTTATTTATTGTTTAAATTGATTGATGGCTTTATTTGTATAGAAACCTTTCAGTATTCTATTGTGTTGCATACCAAATGGTTTTCTATTTAATACCTTATCGTTAGTTATTTAACTTGACAAGCCATTAAAAAATATTGATACGAGAATCTTTAAGAAAAATATTGGCCATACATGGCTGCCTCAACGAGTACTCGATATATACGAACAAGTAAAACAGAAAGTACATACAATCACACCTGCGTCACAAAAGGTGCATATTGTTCTTAATTAACATTAATTTCACTTGTTATCATTGAACGAACTGTTATTGCGTTCTGAGTTACGTAAACTTGAAACAAACTCCAATTATATTTTCTCATGTAATTTCAGCAGCGAAATACACTATTAATTCTTAAGAAAACCAGCGCCTATAAACTTCTAAGTGCTCAGACATAACTTAAGTCCGCAATTCCAAAGCCAAACACTATCTTATCTGTTATTTCTTTCAAGAATGCCTCAAAGCCGCCACAGAATACTTATTGTTAATGAGCGTAAACCTAGAATCACCTTTAAAAGCCCGTCGTGCTTCGAAAATAGCCGGCAGCTATCAAAATCACTATCTCCGTCCAAGTCACGCACGCTTCGCCTTCTCCGTGATATGGCTACGAGCTAGGACAGGGAAAACCCATAATGTACTAAAAACTATTGTTTGAGAACAATGAAGCAAATAAATATTGAAGCCTTTTTAATAATAACTTTGTTGTTTTACATAATATCTAATTAAACTTACATCATTAAGGTGCCTCCCCGAGCAAAACGCCGCGCTAGTCGAATTTTGTGCAGTTTTTAAGAGCTTCTTTTTATTTAAAAAGAAATATCAATTAATAAAAATACATTAAATTTCTACATAATGTTGATTCTAAAATGGTAGAACACTTTTTTTTTAAAGAGGTTTATGTTTCACTAATCTCCTTCCAACAAAACCATAAAAATGTGAAATAATTATTGATAGCATGCATCTCCTCGTAAAGTATTCATTAATTATTTTTTATACTAACACTAATGGATAGACAATTTGATAACGAAGATTTTGTAAGTTTTATTTTTTCAAAAGACCAATATTCGATTTTATTCTAAAATCTGGGCGTATTCACTACCGTAATTCATGCGCCTCCAGTGCCGCTAGGCCAATAAGAATGCTCATATCTCATGCTGATTTTTTGGTCAATGTACGGCCTTAATAAGCTCTCCTTCTGTATTACGTATAACATGACATTGCATTTCGATGCAAATAATTTTATATTATAGCCTAATGAATTCAACACACATAGCTCATAATTCTGCCGGGGTACCTTTCACGTAGGTAGGCGTATCCGGTGATGGGATCTCAGATCAGAGATAGCCCTGATTACCAGTCAGTGTGGTAATGCCGGTGGCACCTAGTTAGCGCCAGCCGAAGGCAATGATTCAAGTCAAAGCGAGCGCAGTTCGCGACTCGTCAACGAACAAGAAAGACTTGTCTGGATACAAGTTGCCTTATAATAACATTATACAACCGACGACCCATGGACCAAGAACACGGCTTGACCAAACCTGAAATTTTGATAGTCTGTAAAAAGGGTCAAAGCAAAAAATCCTTATCTAAAACACGTAATAAGTAGGTCTGCATTAAAATTTATACGACTCGTAAAACAATATTCTTTAGTGGGACATGTAAACTGCAAACGTCTGCACAATATCATTACGTTTCGACTTAACAACAGAATCCACTTTCCAGTTTATTATTATTCCCTTTTTTGTTTGGCCTTATGCGTCCTACTGTAAACAGTAAGCAGAAGTTGATTTTTATAGACAGTGTACAGAGGCATATTAACGGCTCCCTTTCCAATGAGAGGAAGCTTTTAAGTTCGTGTTAAAATAATTTCTGTATTTGTTGAAGGGGTTTGGTGGCGTGGGAGGGCGGCGCGGGCGCAGGCGGCGGTGCGCGCCTTCACGCGAGATGGCGCACAACAATGAACTTGAAATAAACAGGCGAACCTCACGACCGACGCAACATGTTGCCCGCTGTTTATTTATAAACGTACCGACACCACGACAGATAGATAAACGGATAGCTACCGATGCACGGTAGATCGATCTAACTTCTAACATTGCGAATACTTTACTGCCATCTAGTAATATTTTCATGTGCACGCACGCCACTGCACCCGAAGCAATCCATAACTGTGCAACAGTGCTTGAAATAAATTTAACAATTCAAGTTAAACAATTACATAAAAACATGAACATAATATTTCTACATTACCTTTATGTAATCTTGTCAAATCTCAAACATCAGGCAGATTCAGTCACAATGCTGCCTAATTTGAGAAGAAACCAACTTGTTATTATTCTATTTATCTTCATAACAGCAAGATAATAGCTAACTCGTTATGTAAATACATTGCAAAGCAACGAGTGAATTTAACATTAATTGTTTCTCACGGAGGTGTTGTACTTATGCTTAATTTATTTAATAAATATGTCATTAAGATTTGAGGAATAGATTAACAATTGATTTAACTGGTTTACCTTGATGCCTGAGCTCGTTGACTGGCCACAATCAGGTTGAAGGGAGTTGAGTGAAGTGTTTATAGCAATTATTATTAATCTGTTACCACTACTATAAAATACGACAGTGTTTAAAGTTTACTTCAATACAGGCTTATTTTTTTTTTTATCTTATACATAGGCTCGCGCTTGACCACCATCTCACCTGATGGTAAGCGATGATGTGTTCGATGATGGAGCACGCTTGCCTAGAAGTAAACTATTCACTCTTGACTTAAAGACCCCTAGGTTGTAGCTACCGGGAAACACAGACTCCGGCAGGGAATTCCACTCCTTAGCTGTACGCATAATAAAAGTATTCTCAAAACGTTTAGTGCGTATGGGTGGGATGTCCACCATGTACCGATGGCGCATCGCCGTACGTCTGGTAGTCCGATGATGAAACGGGCTGGGGGGAATTAGATTATGCAATTCCATCGCACATTCCCCGAGATGTAATCGATAAAAAACTGACAAGCTGGCAACTGGGCGACGATGTTCAAGGCTCTGGAGCTTTGACTTTTCTTTAAAGTTGCAGATATAAACTGATTTTCATCACCATTAGTTTCCAGCAATCTTCTTGCTCACTACAATTAACATAATATGACAAAGCAAATGTTTATATTACAAACCCAATCTTACAAACAATTTCAAGTAATTTAACACTAAACAATTAACATGTAACATTTAACAAGGTGTTATGTTATAACATTAATTTATTTTGCTATATCGTTTATTCGTTACCCAATGAAGATTAAATGTCAGGTCAAACTGATGCGATGACGATATCAGCATCATTAACTTTGTAACATTTGATTGAATATAGCTGAAGTTACGAAAATTAACACACTGAGCAAAATTTTTGTATAACCAGGCGTTTTCATTCAAAATCTAGTATGAAGAGCCATCACATGGTGGTTCTAAACTGAAAAAACAAAAAGAACCAACCAAAACTTCGTTTGTCACTGCTGGTAGACCTCATAATATTTAATGTCTATTTTAATAGCACAAATTTTTCTTTTCAGTTAATTATTTTTTAGCAGTCGGGATTTTGGTTTTTATAACATTTTGTTTTATTTCAAACTTTTAGTTTTATTTATGAACAAGATCTTCAAATAAGTAAGGTAGTGTATATTTCTCACCAAACTTCTTGGCCGCCCTGAAGTTGGCTACAATGGCTACGCAGTAGATGCCAGTATTATATTATCTGTGGTAGTAGTAAATCTCATACAAAAACAGAACCGTTTCGTGCCTCGTGCATGCGGTAAATCAACTTCAGGGCGGCCAAGAAGTTTGGCGAGGACTATAAAACAAAGTCGCTTCCCGCTGTCTGTCTGTTCCTATGTACGCTTAGATCTTTAAAAGTTAAAACTACGCAACGGCTTTTGATGCGGTTTTTTTTTAACAGATAGAGAGATTCAAGAGGAAGGTTTATATGTATAATAAACACGGGCGAAGCCGCTGGCAGAAGCTAGTACTAAACAATATGGTTTTAGTGAATAAAAATGTATGTGACCGTTTCACTTATTATTTTGCTATCAAAGTTACGCTTATCTTGACTTTGTGATTGTGCCAAAATAATAACATAAAAGTTTAACTTTATATATATTTTTGGAATGGTCTATTTAGTAGGTTGCATTTGATAACCATGTTGCAACACTACAGAAAAAAATTAGTTTATTCTATTTCTGAGGGCGCAGGCGCCATATTTGAAAGGACATGGCTAAACAACTGTCCTAAGCATGTATAGAAATTATTCACTAGCTCGTAACATTCAAATATTCATTAAAAAATTATTACAGTTTTATTATTCTTCTAGAACTTTCGTGAATTAATCAAATAATTAAAAGTTTTTTCATATTTTTGTTTGACAAGAAGAACATAAGATTCCGTTCTACGAAAAATTGTAGTCAATAAACCTACTTTTAAAGACATTTTCGTAAATCGAAACGAACAGTATTCATTATTATTTATTTTTCTACCTTTCGCTATACATCTTAAAACATTAGAGATAGAACCATAGATGTTGTTTTCTTTGCATTTATCTGATTTCTAGAAATTATTGGCAAAATCTGGAAAAAAACGGCACATAAATAGTGCTGACACTAAAAAGTTACAGTCGATTATTCTAGATTACACTTGTTTCGATTAGAACCAAATAAAAAAAACATGTTGGGGTGTCGTGGGAACTCACTTCACTTTGAACGATGCACCTTTCGCCGGGTATTAAGTATTTAATTACAGAGTTCGTATGGTCTTAAGTTTCAATTGCGTATTGACAGATGACAGATCTTCAAATGTCAGCCGGGACCAACGGCTTATCTAGCTTTCCAAGGCACGAAGGAAACTCGCTATGTACACGATGGAACCACGAAATGACCTTGGCTAGCGTTGCTTAACCTTGAAGATCGACCTGTGCGGCTATTATTATTAAGCCACGAGCTCCTCTAAACGCCTTAATAAAGTACTAGCATCGCAAAATCTTATTATTTTACAAGTTTGTATACCTATTAATGTAGGAGTTTCTACGATTTTATTTTCAGGATTGTGACGACATAAAAAGTGACGGCAACTTTTTTCATACGAAATACTAATATTCAGCTTTTCAGCATTACATATTACTAGTTAAAATAGTTGTCCATTGCTAGGGCAATCGTCCATACTTTATTTAGCCATGTCCTTTATAGTAAAATAAGCCTATGTCACTCCCACAATTGAAACGACACCTCATATATCATGATCCGTCAAACCGTTTAGGTTGTAGAGCGTATATTATAGAAATGGACATATAATATACATACATACGCTCGAAAAAAAACCTGCCCGCAATCGTGTAACGCGATAAACTCAAAAACTACTGAACATTGGATCATTGATCACGGGCGAAGCCGTAGCGGGTCGCTAGTTATTCATAAACTGTAGTTGTTTATGGAAAAATATTTAAATCGTGTCCCAATAGACAAGTAGCGTTTTCTAGAAACAACCAAGCGTAAAAACTTGACCACAACTTTAGAAAAAATGAGGTTTCTGGCATCTAGGTTTCCTGCCCTTAGTAGACCTAAAGGTCAGTTGTCGACCGGCTATAAAGGTCGTCGCCCTTTTGAAGCTACGCGAAGCGGCCACAATTATAAATTATAGCTTTGCACACACGGATCTGCGTTATACACGTAATTATATCACCCCACATATACATACACACATATAGCGTCCAGAACCTACATAAAAACCGGCCAAGTGCAAGTCGGACTTACGCACGAAGGGTTCCGTACTAAAACCGCAAAAAACGGCATAAAAATCACGTTTGTTGTATGGGAGCCCCACTTAAATATTTATTTTATTCTGTTCTTAGTATTTGTTGTTATATCGGCAACATAAATACATCATCTTTGAAAATTTCAACTGTCTAGCTATCACCGTTCATGAGATACAGCCTGGTGACGGACGGACAGACAGACAGACAGACAGATGGATCGCGGAGTCTTAGTAATAGGGTCCCGTTTTTACCCTTTGGGTACGGAACCATAAAATATAACCATTAACGTAGACTGGACTAGGAACGTGGGAATCATAATAGTAGGTATGCAATTTTCTTCTTGTAGGTGAAACCATAATATTCATGCCACCCATATGGTAAAAGAGCTTACAGATTTTTAATGCATTACGTCCAAGCTGTTTTAATATCATCAAGTTCTCAGGAAAGAGGCGAACGGGTTGAGCAAGACCATATTGTTATTAGACTTTAACAACAATGGCACAGAAAACTAAACTTTTATTACGTGACATCACTCATTAGTAACAATGCCACGGAGTTTAATTCAAACAGGGTCCTTTCATCACGACAACGGCATACTTACATTTTCATTAATCATATTTGTATGTCATTCACGTCATGTTCTAAGGAACTTCTTGGAGTCCGCTTGAGATTCGCCTTTATATCTCCATCACGCTTGCGTTGGGGACAATGTAAGTTTCCCGTCAGGCAGATTGTCGCGTAGGAGTTAATCTTCGTATAATATAATGCTGGGCGTTAAAATGTGAGCGTTTTGACAGACGATTACGTAGGCATGTGAACCACGCCTGCGCCGGCGCACGAGCACAGTTTGCGTCGAATTTCATGCGTTATATCGTGAGCTGAATACAATTACCAAGTGTTTCGAATAATAAAAGTTGTTTGGAATCTTTTGGGAATAATACATTTGGGGAGTTGATAATTTATTGACTGTTTGGAGTTGTACTCGTATAATTTCTTGACAAGCAAATTGTTAAGAAGTTAAGCATCCTTTTAGTTGATGTAGTAATCTCATACAAGCACGATTTTTCCATTCGGCATTGATACACATTCACAGAAAAGCATACTCGGGAATAAATTGAAAATAATTTATAACACAATACGTGAGTACATAGTTGGTGATAATTTCAGAAGTGCGTAGGCGAAACATGACGACATCTCGCGCGACTGACTTTCGAGCCCTTCACGCGGTGTAGAGAAAGTAGATCAGAATATTGCTACGTTATAAGTCAACTAAGTATTTCAATGCTATTGTCTTAACGGTCTTCTGTGGCATTAATATAACATCAACATCAACCGCAGAGACTATTAAGTCAATAACAGGCACAACGCAATCCATATCCATGAGAAATGAGATTCAAACCTATCCTACTAAATCAAACACGTTGTATAATCAATCTTAAGTACAAATACCATGAAAAGTTATAGGAAGAATGTAAAAGTAGTTATAAAATACTTGTAAAACAATAGCTGTTCGATGTACTTCATTATCATAAAGTGCATATAGGTTGCGTAGGTGTTCTTATTACCTAGAAAGAAACCATAGTCTAACAATGCTGTGATCATTACAAACGTATGAAACAGTTCTCACAATTGCACGGTTGATGTAACAGATGTGGCGTTGGATAACTGGCATTATTTGCAGCGGAAACCCTACGACCTCAAAGCTGATTAGCTGCAACATACACATCACGCGAGAGAGCAATAAACTGATCGAGCCGAGCACGAAAATCACAATCACACAAAGGTTTAAATAACCCTTAATTCCACTTTCAAGGATTTCCTCATAGCAGGCAGGTTCCCTGGTCGTGCTAGTAATACGATCTTGGTATTATAAATTCCTTTGTTTCCCTCAGAAATAAAGGCGAATTAGATAGTGGCTCACATTTCATAAGTCGTCTCCATTGTCACCATGATGAACATTTAGCTGACAACGATGGCGTGTCCGTTGATGGTCGCTATTTCACACGCACCGGGTCGGAACATTAACTTGTTCGCATTTTACTTATTGTTCATATTTCGTATCAGGCACTACATCTAGTCTCTTTGTGTACAGCCAATTCACCTTTAGACACATGCATGTTCATAATGTTCAAGTCTTGGTGTAGAATTAGAACATACTCCTGCATTGTTTTGAAACGTGGCCTGCCCTAAAGCAACATGCGCATCAACTTTGAATCTTGAATATAAATACATATCTGAAGTTTTTGTTGTTTCAGGCATGACAATTGTAAATTAAACAAACTCATCCACTGAAGTCTCTAAGTTTGTGACAATGTGAACATACAGGTTTATTAGACTTCTTCGCCCGTAATGTTTTTGGTCATATGTGAATACTGAATCTATGGCTAAACTCAAAGGATGGTGGTATTGTCTGATATATAATAATTATAAAAAGTCAATCTTTCAGAAAGAAAACTTGGATAAGATGAATAGGTATAAATAAAAAAACTGGCCAAGTGTTCGCGAGTCGGATTCGCGCACGAAGAGTTCCGGACCACAATCGCAGGCTCTTCGTTTGTACACAAACTATCCTGCATGCAGCACGCTGTGCCTCGCAAAATTTATCACGCATAAATTATTATATATATTTATATAAATTAATAGAAAGGTATATAAACGTTATCATTATAATTTTTATTGCATATTCTCAAAATTAACGGCAAGCTGAATCGATTGAAAAATGTTTTTGTTTCCTAGGTGATCGGGCAGTGCCTCAAAAATTGCTGCAAAAAGGTGTCGGTTTAGGTGTAGCCCTTCAGCCCTCAAACAAATCAGACTATAACGTGCGATAAGAAACTCCGTTCTAAATCCAGTCTCAAGATGAAAGGATCGAACTCGCTACCTATCATAAGAAGCTCATTATTTTAGGATAAACGATTAACTTCCTACAAAACCAACGGTAAGATCGAACGTAAGTGGTGTTGGAGAACATCAATCACGTCGATTTTCTATGAAGAACTCCGATATTAGTTTCATAATCTCTTCCTACATCAACTAATCATCCAAAAAAATCCGGAGACATGATGTAAGTGCAAAATGATAGAGCATTGTTAAGAAAGAAGGCTTGACAACTTTCTCTAAGAGTGAGTGCTGTCTGCAGCGGAAACGCATTTGTTTGCGCACGCGTCACTTGTATGAGCTTCCAAGAACTAATACTCAGACTGCCTTCGTATTTTGCGCATAATATAAATTGTTATAACGCATGAATTGCATGAAAACCTATAAAGCAATAAGCGAACATATACTTCCCGCGTATGAGGCCGTTATTATTCAAACTTCGCAGGATGTTCGAAGAATTACGTTATAGCAATACGTATAGGCACACTCGATAAGCTATTATATTTATCTGCTCGCTGAATAAATTAAAGAAGCTTATGAATGAAACACAGAACAAAGATAAAAAGAGGTCACTTCTTCCGCGAGACCGAGTACGTTTATTCATATAAGAAGAAATCAATTATAGTCACATGAATAAACTATTCAAATTGCTATGTGCTGCACACGCGAGCGTTGTGACTTAGTAGAATTGAGTCGTACGGTACAGTTGACACAAGTCACGAACTCTCAGCCTTTACATTCAATGCATGAATAACACTTTTGTCGGCTGTACCGAGGGGTTGCAGATGTGCACAGAATTATTTCAATGCCCATTTAAAAATCATTGTTCATCCGTCTTCACTGTATTTTTACGAAGTTGACTTTTTAATGTATTTATAGCTGACTGTTTAGGCCTGGCGTCGTTTATCTCATGTCATTTTAAACGCTTTGTCCGGATTATTTAGTTTCCTTATGCAGCTATTTTTAAGAGAATTCTTATTCTTAGCTTCAATTCCGAATGGTTTATTCCATTTAATGTACGCTAAACATGAAATTTGTAAGTCTAAGCGTACAATTAATACCAGTATTATGTAGCAAAGCCGTTGTAGTACTTCAAATACCGTGCATAATTTAATGTTACTTTCGTGAGACTAAATTCGACACTTGAGCAGCGCACCGTAAAAGTCATTCAAATGAATGAAATTATTACAATTTTGTATTCTTTGCTTGTCGTTTTATGTTGAATATATACATGAGTTTAGATATGATACATGTTTAGATATAAACTGGTTCTTGAATGGAGACCGCGTACCGAAATGAGCGTACATGACGCGCACGAGACAGCTAAAGTTACCTACGATACAACCTAAAAACTTATCTTACAACCTGTAAACACAATAAAAACGTGAGTAATAGAGATACAATCAAAATGCCTAATAAAACCTGCATGTTAACATTCAAGACAATTTAAGAAACTGGGCCAGTTGTTAGGATACAAATACTATGAGTAAGCAACTAATAGTGCAGGTGCAAAACAAACAAACAATCAATGTATCACTCGGCCTTGACTTTTAGTTAGTCACTATCACTTTGAAAGTTTTAATCGATAAGTATATGTGAAGGTGACGTCAGCGTTGAATTGAGCTGGGGAACTGGTCCAGTCGGGCCAGTGGCACTGGTACAGGTGCGCCGAGTACCCGCGGCAGCGGTCGACGCGTGCCCCAAACACTGCAGCTGCCGACCGCTCATTGAAAACTATTCAGAAAATTCGCAATGCAGCAAAAAATCCTTTGAATGCACTTCAAAATTATTCTCAATCCTCAACTATAGCAGCTTCAACTTTTACCTAACCGGTTCTACTAACTAGTTGATTCTTGTGAAGAAATAAATCTTCGTTAACAGTAAGTCAGCTGAATCTGGATGCTTGGTGAAAGGCTCTTTATATATTCAACAGTTATGCGATATCAAATAAATACCAGACGGTGCTTAAATCAACTATACCAAGCAACATATTTGAACACATTTATGATATGGAAATAAATCACAAGGGTATTTATCTCACGTACCAAAACGCTATAAATTGTAAGACGATGGATATCGGTACTCCTAATTTATTTACTAAACGCATTCCGGTTCCCAGGAGTATGGAAATTTGATGCGATATACTTCGTTACTACATTCTAGGCTTCGCAGTCCGTTCCCATGGTTATCGAGGATATTTGTCTCTCTGCGAGTTGCAAATTATCTGCAGATAGCAGTTATTTAAAACGCTTTTTCAGTGAACAAGATACCCACAAGATGGATGACTCCACTCAATTCCAGAATCGTACACATTTTTCCAACACGAGTTAACACGACGATTTCTAAACATTATAGAATTAGGGTCGTTCCCCGACTAAATATGTTATTTGACAACCAGTTGACTTTTGACATTGATTGTGAGATTGACTGAGAGATCAATGATAAATTGATAAGGTATACAAATACAAACCATGATAAGGTAGCAAAGCCAAAGTATTTGATATCAATAATATAAAAAAATCTAAATTACTTGGAAGAGCGCCATGTTGCAGTCGCAGATTAGTAACTGACGGCTTTCCAAGCTAATATTATCATTTAAATATGGTGTTAAATCAAGAGATCATAACCCTCATTATATCGACAGGCAAACGCATGTTATGTAAACACATTCGTACGTAATGCACGATTATTTCTTGGAAACTAATATTTGATGCCATAACAAACTATCAACGGCCTATATTCGATACGTGTACACGTGAAATTATCAGAAATATGATTATTATAATTATTGCAAATGCCATCGCCACCAAAACGTACGCACACTTACACCATAATGGTAAAATTACGCAATACTACATGTAGATACGAAGGTCGCTTGATTGCGTTGAAATGAAAAATTGTTCAAATTAGTCTCAATCATGCATCAAATTATTTAATTTCACAAGCACACGTCACGTCACTCAACAAACAATAGAGACAATGCCCCTTGGATGGATGAAAAAACCAATAGACATATTTATGCAATCGAAGCGAACAATATACCGGTATTCGGAATCGATATTGAAGATGTCTTCATTGTAAGACATTGCACTTCCAAAGAAACGTTCATTTTTATTCTCGGCAGTTGAAAGGATGCAGTGGGTCGTAAAAACTTCCTTCAAACAAATGCAAGTAACATTCTTGGGAAACACGAACTTAGTTGTGAACTTTAAGGCAAGATTGATAAATATTTGGAAGGCGTTTCCTTTATCAATAAGCAAATAAAAATTCTTAAACGCCCTCACCTTGTACGCAATGGCAAACTTACTGATTAAACTAGACTAAGTTTTCTGAGTCATATACGAGTATACGACATCGATTACGTATGTACTGTATTACGAATCAACTGAAGCAATAGGCTATGTTGATAAAGCAAACACTATAATATTCGAAACTTTTGAAGGGGATTTATAGATTAATCCTTGTCGAGTCTCGGCAATCCTTCTTGTGTAACTTATGTTCATTGGCCTGATGCCAGGATCCGCTTTCCTAATAGACTTTCTCCTTTGCATACAAGTAAACTGCCAACAGGACCAAGATTGCGACAGAAATAGCCCTCAAGACGTCATTACGATTGGAAATTGTTTAAGGACTGTATGTTCATATACTCGTATTACGACTATCGCCATACTTGTGCATATATTAAGATTCTAAGCGTTTGAATGTTCATTTAGCTTTGTCGTCAACATAAAATTCAATTAATTTTGAATTATTTTTATAACTTTATTGCCAACTTTGCAAAGACAGAACCACTTTGCGCAGGAAATTGAAGAGACCCGACCACAAATAATAATGCGACCAGGGAAGGAAGAAGCAGATTTTTACAACTTTACTGTACACATGTAGAAGTATGCCGCCAAGCCTACGGCAGTAACGTTATGTATGAAACATCAAAAGTCCAGTATCAAAGTCGGACGAACTCAAGTAACTGTATACTCCCAAGTTACTCCAAAATACACAACCGCATATAATCATTATGACATAATTAGATACCGTAAACTCAATTCCGTGTCCGTATTGTCTATGAGTTTCTCATACAAATTGCTGGTTATTACGCGAAATTGCAACTACGATAGTAGGTGACCGTCCTGGTATTTCTTTTTCTATTATCGAAACGTAAGATGTTCTCAATATTGTTGTGTGTTCCGATTTTGACGCGATCTCATTAAAGATAAGTTGCTGTAAAACATATTCATCTTTATCTATATTTTGTATTTCTTCGTTTCTTATTTGCGTTTTAGAATGGATGCCATTTTTATTCATTAGTCATACATAAATGTCTTTACATATTTTATACCTAAGTTATTTTCGTTTGCATGTTGAATTTAATAATTAAGTTCGCATTCTGTTCGCTTGTCGCGACGAATATAATCACCGGGTTATTAATTATTCATATTCAAAATGCAGGTGACTGTCAAGCGAATTATTCGTAAACTGACCGACATTTAAACTCATGTTCGTATTGAAAATAAGACTAAAACTTTCGACATTCTGATATCTAAAAGTTGCAAAACTTGTAGTTTAATCAAAACGTCGTGTAGTGAAATGTTAAATCCTGTGCTTGCCTCACATTTCACAGCACGCGAAGTGCTAAGTGCATGCGCAAGTGGCTTCCTTCAAGAAGCGGCTTACAGGAAGAGCAACCTCATTAGAAAGTATAAGCAAACGATTGCATCACATACATAACTGGACAAGGATGCGCACCCAGTCCCTGATCGAGTCTAGCGAGATTATTGACGTTATAGTCTTTGGATTCCATATAAGAAACTTGAAACAGCATGTGAGGTTATAACTGAGCGGGATTTAGTGCTGGTACCGAGGCTTGTTATTGAATTTAATCGCCCCCATCTTATAGTAGGCTCGATTTATAGCTGATGACGATCATAACTCGGACAGACGTACGACTCATTTAGCTAGTGGAGCTATGTTAACCTCTAATATCTTGTATAATGCAGACGTGTCGTAATTAAACAGTACGAATGTTAGGATAATATTTGCATAGAGTATTAAGATAAGATTGCTTGTCGTATTGAAGCTTGACATGGACTCTGATTGGTTTGTAACAAGTTGTACGGGACTGGCAACATTCTTGAGTATCAAGGTGTCTAGTGGTGACTTGATGAAGTTGATGAGTCGCCGGAAACCGACATGAAGCAATTATTGCCGTTTATAGAACTGAACGAGTGCTGCTGCACATACATATGGATGATCTCCTGTAATTATGGTGTCGATTTATCGCACAAATTAGCTGGAGTCGATATTTAGTCTACATGGGTTGGATATGAGGACTATAAATCGCCGGACATTAGCTAGCTTAAGATTTTAAGAAAATTGAAAACTTGGCAACTGATTATAACTAAAGCACGGGCGAGTTACAAAACAAAGAAGTCGAAAAAGCTTTGCAAAACAACTATAAAGAATGTGCACAAACACAAATCAGTACTTAAATTAGTTCAAAAAACACTTCGCGAAATTAGTTCATAAATCAAGTTCAACAACAATAGACGCATAAACATGATGAATCACTTTCCGACTAAATCCGATGGAATTGTTCCTTTGATAATAATACTTTGCAGTTTTTAGTTGGCATGTTGGCACAATGCGGTGTAAATCAACATAAGTTTCCTTGTTTTGGCCTTTTGGGTACGCAAAGCATGACGCAGAGGCGATCGGTCCCACGGTGACCGTATTTTTAAAACAGTTGGAAAAACTGGGAGAAGATTAACTTAGAGTCAATACGAGTACTCCTATAATTGATAACAGCTAAAAAAAGAAGAAGATAGATAATAAGAAGTTGTTTTGTGAGGCCTGTTGTAAATTATAGTAAATAATAGTTAAAAAAAAACACGCTTCAAAACAAACCAAACTAAAAAGCAAAAAAATATTTTAAATTAAGAATAGTGTAATGTAAATGTAGAAAAGCGTGGGGTGCTTTTTAAGACATTTTCAAAATGAATACTTACACCAAGATCCGTCAATAAAATACTATAACAATTAACATCAAGCACCCTATGCTTTTTAACACGCTTTTATTAGCTTGGTATGTATGTATCTATGTATCAATGTAACAATGTATCAATGTAACGGAATCTTTGAACGTGATTTTCACCCACTTCAAAACGTTGGATTGATTTGAAACTTTGCACACTTATCAAGGACCGATGACAATGCAATAATTTAAACAGTTTGTCCCATTATCCTTACCATTAAAGCGTGTTTTTTAGTTTTTAGAACTACAATTTATTTTATTTACATTTACATTACACTATTCTTAATTCAAATTTAATGAAAATATTTTTTTACATTTTAGTTTGGTTTCCTTTAAAGCGTGTTTTTTTTTTGTTATTTTAAACTATTATTAATTTTTTTCTTTTCAGTTAAATTTACCATTTAAGGTGTTTGTTAGTTTTTTTAAAGACAAGGTTACACTAGTCGAATATTTTTCCACACAAACGTAGTCTAGGGATTATTCCACTGTTTGACGATGTACGTTCAAAATAAAAAGTGATATCAATTTTTCTCATCATTATCTAGCCCTGTATGGAAGCAAAAAAGTAAAAAAAGAAAATATTTGAAAGTTATGAGCGTCGAGAGTTCCACATTTCGTCACTAATTTTAACGCATTTTTGGGCGCAAATAAATACCATAAAAAGACGGAAAATTGCAAAACGACCTTCGTACAGGGAGAGTTCAACAATGCAAATAATTGTATTCTTAACAGATAGATTTAGTCGTTTTTTCTTGATATCTAGACTGCCAAAGGTCTGTTTATAAAATTTCGCGCGCTCGGTTTCGTCCTAAATCATTATCCATTTCGCTACAAATTTGCAAAAGTGTGTATTCGTACGCGAACTAGCTTCCTACTGCTCATCACAGCATCTATCTCTTCCGCACGTGTTGTCGGTTGATATAAAATGCATTTTAACCCCGCGCACAAAATAGTTCGTGCCGTTGACTAGTGTACCCTTAATGCAACTATCTCACTGATGATGATGGGAGTTGGTAATTAGCTTGTCTACTGTGTCCGGAGCATTTATTTAATACGTGTGTTGGCACAAGACAATACCGTGTAAAAAAAAAACAATAAAAAAAACACTATTTAAATTATTGAATTGCCATCGGTCCTTGATAAGTTTGCAGTTTCAAATTAATCCGACGTTTTGAAGGGGGTGAAAATCACGTTCAAAGATTCCGTTACATTGATACATTCATACCAAGCTAATAAAAGCGTGTTAAAAAAATCATCACCTGTCAGCTTTCACGATCAAAAGTTGACTATTGTAGAAAGATGTTTTATAAAGTTGTTATTGTTGATTCAGGTCTAGAATTTAGAAAACGCTAATTTATGTATTGGTTGACATCATAATCATACAGTATATTAAGTTAGTACTAAAGTGAAATCTAAGTTTATAGGACTGCCAATACTACAGATTTTACCAAGATTTCAAATAAATTTTATTATGTATTTTATATACGAGTAAATTTTCGTTACCTAGTTACCTATATTTAAAAACCGGCCAAGTGCGAGTCGAACTCGCGCACGAAGGCCTCCGTACCATTCTCGCAAAAAACGGCAAATAAATCACGTTTGTTGTATGGGAGCCCCACTTAAATATTTATTTTATTTGTTGTTATAGCGGCAACAGAAATACATCATCTGTGAAAATTTCAACTGCCTAGCTATCACGGTTCATGAGATACAGCCTGGTGACAGACGGACAGACAGACAGACAGACAGACGGACCGCAGAGTCTTAGTAATAGGGTCCCTTTTTTACCCTTTGGGTATGGAACCATAAAAACGACGATGCAAATAGGCATATAACGCCAAATCTTTATTCAGTAGTAAAGACTAAGGATCTTTACGTTACAACCGCGACAAACCCTCATAAAATATTAACAGCAATGACCCCTTAACTTTCTCACGTATTGTAAAATACTTGTTTATATGGTAAGCCACGTCCCGCGACTTTAGCTCTTTTAACAATGAACCCAATGGCGTTTGTTATGAATGTTCACCACTCCATAACAATGTCACGAAAGCACCATTCCATTTTCGTACAATTCACAAAACTACGTCTGTCTGTACGTTATCTGATTTTGATAACCTTGAAGTTTAACGGCTGCGTTTAGTTGCTACTCATTCTTAACTATAAGCTTTAGATTGGAAGATAGGATGGCCAGTCTGTACAGATTTATTTACTAAATTATGATAGAACTGTACCTAATAGCTTGCTGTATCATTTTAAACGTCACAAGATTTTGCCTGCTTACTGTGCCTTTTATTTTTTGGTTCTTTAAAGTCTAAAGTTTCTATGTAGGTACTGAATTTGTCTGACTCGAATGCTCTATTTATAAACCACTAGCTGACCCCCGCGGCTTCGCTCGCGTCAACTGGCTACCTACCTACTTACCCTGCCTGCCTAATAATTTTTATCTATCATCAATAGTTTTCTCAGCGCACGCCAAAGAATGAATTTCATAGGCAACATTTTGCTACCTTAGGTTACATTATAGCAATTTTCATAAGGATCTCTAATTTTTTTCAAAATCCGTTCAGCATATCCAGAGATTACCCCTTACAACGTCACAAACTCACAAAGTTTACCTCTTTATAATATTAGTATAGATGATAAATTCTCTCATTAGATATTATGGAGTGTTAATTACCCAAACTTTTATATTCGAGAACCTGACATTACTTTAAAGTCAGACAAATATATACCCTGAAATTTTGTTTCTCTACTTGTCCGATCGTCAAGCACAATTGGACCCCATTAAAAATCCATTGGAGCATTTTAATGGAACGTGCTGTTTTTAACATTTAACAACCGACATTACAACATTTTTGTTCCCACGGAAATAATTACTTCAACGATTACGATTACAATATTTACGAGCTCTATAGAGTTAACTTTAGACCATTTGTTATTGTATTCGTTTTTAGCGAATAATTGCATTTTCAAGTTATTTAGGTCTTTTTCACCATCACCCTTGTGCTCTTCATTATACTATTAAATGTGTCAATAAATAAGGGTCAAGTCATTTCTCATTACGATTTTGACCCAAACCACGTAAAGTGTCCGTTACATTTTCTCCACAGTGTGCTTTCAACGGGAAAAGTACAGAGCATTGACTTACACCATATGTTTGTCTGCCTGTGTATCTCTCTGTATCTTTGCTTATCTGCTCCGGTATCCATCGGATTTGCATGAGGCAACAATCGCCCTCTATCGCTACCGGTAATTAGAAACTAGCGACTAACGGTACGCAATTTGTAGCTAGCGCTAGTACAATATAAAAGCTTCGTTGGCTTCCGCATTACAGACTGCTAACAGTTTTCAGATTTTTTCTATCACTGCGACTAGGTGGCACATCCGTGATACCTTTATAGATAACTTTTTTTCGTAACCAGTTTTTCGACAATCTCATTTCAATTGAAGTATCGATTTGTATATTAATGAAGGCTTACTCGGGTCAACAATATTACATCTAGTATTAAATAAACAGGCATACGATCAAGATCAAGAACATGATTTGCGAGGTATGTAGGTAACGTTGCGTGTATTATGATAAGTGCCTTTACGGTCTATTATGCTTGCTTACCGATAGCTGGCTCTGTTGACACTACAAGTATGACAATGCTGCCAGTGATTGATGCGATAGTAATTTCCCGCACACCGTTGGTCGTATCGGATACGAGTCGGATTGACGCAGACCACACGGCGGTACGGCGCGGCTGCTCTATTCGCTGTGCTCCTAATCACTGTAATTGAGCGTTATCACAACAGCGGTTCCGGGATGCCTGAGCTTAACTGCGAATAAATTAGTATATACGTCACTTACCAATGCTGCTGACAGGAAGCGCGTACAATATCCCGCACAATGTAGCTGAAGCGGATACAGCGGTGTTACGCGCGGGCCCCTCGCTGCCTTCTTCAGACTCAGTTTGTGCCGGTTCAAACAGAGCCAGGTCCAGACCTTCCATATCACTTCGGTTTGATACACCGTCCTCTTCCGCCACTCGATCACAAAAGTGTTCTGGGGAATCGACATCTTTAGGACTGCGACTACAAACACCGTCACTCAATGGATCGCAACAACACGTGTCCGAGAAAGGCTCAAAGTCTCTACAATCAAACTCACATCGTTCAAAACTGTCGCAAGTACACGATGATAATGCATCCGAATCGGACTCTTCCACAAGAAAGACATCATTATTTTGCACTATCTCTTTGCGCGGCGTGTCTGTTTTTGCGGTGATGTAAAACACGCTTGAAGTGTATGGCACTTTCTGTACTTGTAACGTTACATTTTCTGCCGAATTTTCATTAGTATAAATCTGGTCTTCAGTCTCTGACAAGGTCTCTTCGATCTGTGGGCGGCAGTCTTCATAGCGAGCGAAACTGGATGTGTCAGTGAGGTTGGACGATCTGTCTACAGAGTAGACGTCTGCATAGGGATCTATAGGATCGCTTTGCAGAGCTGGTAATCTGTAGGGAGCGTGGTGTGAGCGAGCACCCAGGAATATGGTGGTGTAGGGGCAGGTGTGGTGAGGCCTGGTGCGGTCGGCACGGCGCGGGTAGCTGGCGGCGAGTGGGTCCCGCATGGGCGCCCCTTCAGTATCGATGAACGCCTCGTTAGTCGAGAGCACGTTGTATCGCCAATCTGGCATTGCTGCTCACCACCATCACTTTACGGCGACACAATAAAGAACTGTTGGATTCATCCCAAGGTCACATTCACACTGATAAGCTAACTAGCCTTATAAGCACATTATGTCACTATCATTGTTCAACCTAAAGAAAATATCGGAGCAATTTTACTACTGTCGGTGTCTGCAGCTGTACAAACATGCGCTAAAGTTTATTTTGGATCGTTTCGCGTTATAAATTGACTCATTTGTTAGTTTTATGCCAAAACGGTCTAGGAATTTGCGACTATTAGGTACATTTATTTCATCACAAATACTTATAGTAAATTAATGAAACCGTAAAATGAGAAAGGTTTACATGCTGTCGCCAACACATCTTTAAATTTCATACATTAAAGCTACTTATATGCATAAACTGTACCAGTCTACATAATGGAAACGACATAATATACGACACGAACAATCATATAATTTCTGTTTGACTGATTAATTTAAGTGACCACACAGACACTAATCGAAAACGCGTCACTGTTGTTAATAGGTGGAACAGCTTCAAATGGAACGACTGCTATGTGGGTCAGCTAAGTACAGCAACGCGTACTAAAACCAAACAATGAACATATGCATAACATGCACGCTACATGTCTCACGAACTCTGATAACGTTACAATAACCGTTAACAAATAGTATCGAAATGGAATAGAAGCCATTGATGCTAGGCTATATTTAACCTTATACATTATCAATCATTGGAAGATATCAAAGGAACTCATAGTTCTATTTCCAATCGTTTTAAATAGGTAATTTATACAAAGAGGCTTGTGTTAAAGTTGCCGGATGTGTTTGAGACTGGTTGTAGATATGGTAACAGGTCCAGTACGTTACGGTATCGTATCGGTGGACCCGTTACGTTCGAATTATTTGGACTCACGTCCGCTCCAAAACTTTATTTTAGTCTTATATGGCTACTGTAAGTAGCTTTTATTTTATATAATGATTAAACTGTGTGTGTTCTTTTAAAGATTTATAATTTGAGATTGTAATTGGTTCGTGCCTAGTTTGAAACTGTTGACCGGTTTCGTTTCCTTCCCTGCAGGGAAATTCCTTGTGTTAGATCTCGGTAAGTTGTTCTGTATATTTTTTGTGTTCGATTTAAGGCTTTAAATATTATAAAGATGTAAAATTGTTTGTAAAAGGTAATATTTTTGGAAGTTCTAGCTGATCCTATTAGGAAAATTCTTACGGACAGGAAGCTAAACCGTCGTCGAATTTCGAAAGGCTTTTTTTGTTCCGGGAACGATGCTACGGGAAAAAGCTACTGCTATTTTATAGTTGCATTCTCTACTAGAACCAATGGGTATATTTATATTGTAACAAAAGGAGTGAGTGTGTATAGTGTACTTTGGAGCCCGTATGTCCAACTAGTTTGGGATCAATTGAAGCCCTGGTTCAAATTAATTGTCATCTGTTAGGGTATTATTATTTAATCTAACTGCCTTTAACTAATGGTTTGTATTTCGGGAGTCTTTTGATGTTGTAGACTAAAACCGGTACAATTTGACCAAATAGAACAATTTGTAGAATTAACTTGAATTTTTCTAGATTTTAGTCAGGAAATCGGAAAGCTCACCATCATTAACGCTATTGTTTTCAGGGATCAATATTTTCAAGTTTACATTTATATTTTATTAACCATTTGAAAAACAGCATTTTTTTCCAAACTGAATCATCTCGACACTTAAATTTAACGCCACTTAATAGTGGAATAAAAACCATATTTCCTTCCATTAAAAACAAACGCCAGTAAGTGAATAAAGGGTCAACGGCTGCGACTTGCGAGTCGTGCTTAGAAAACGCAATTATTTAGTAAGTACCTACCTACGTTGAAAATTGTTATAGCGGCATGATAATAAGAGATGCGACTTCGTGACCACTGCAGTACTTTGGAAACGTCCACAAGCATTCAATTAAGAAATCACTAAATACAAGGATGAAGAAAATGTCTCAGTCACAGGATTATTGTAAACACCTTCAGTTTGTAATAAACCTAGCTAAATTATAAACTCTCCTTATACTGTGAACAGCTGAGAACAATAAATCCGTTTCTTATTGAGAAGATAGAGTTTACAATCTTACGTGTTTTCATTAAACCGGTGACATCTTTTACATTTCGACTCAACGTTTTCGTCAGAATTATTATCAAAGTCAAAGTCAAAATTCTATATTTCAATTAGGCCATTAAGCGGCACTTTTGAACGTCAAAAAATTAAATTAACATGTAAATAATAATTGATTCTATTCGGTAAAGTAGCATGTTATGGAGAAGAACGGACAAGAAACTCCACGTACGATCGTCATAACTAGAAGTCTAAATTGAGTGCATGATCCATTAAAAGCTGTTATAACAAACTAGGTCAAAGCTATTAAGATCTTACAGCTTTACATACTCTAATTACTTATTATCAACGTATATTTATCTTGTCTCTGTGAACAACGACTTTTACTTGACTGCACTGATTTTAATTAGCGTAAAATTTGTAGATAACAAATAGGAACACTTCACGGATTGTTAAACGTCTAATCTGCAAGTAATTACCATACAAATTGAATTATTTAAAAAGTTGTTTATGTTCTTTTTTTAATACCAAACAAGTGTAAAATTATAATGTGGCAGGAAGCTTTTTCTGCGATTTTGCGTCCGAGGCGTATACCAGAGGAACCGAGTATTTGCCGGGATCCGGGAAAAGGTATACTCAACGAAAGAATAGGTATTGTACTGTACTAGTTGTACTTCTATCGGTAAGAAAATTTTCATAATCATATCTTTACCAACAAACAATTTAAATTTATTAATTATGGTTTACCAACAGCTTCCGTATACCTTGGGCGCACGGTTGGCGCAGTGGTTGAGCGATTGACTGTTGAGCTGCTCGTCGCGGGTTCAATTCCCGCATGGAACAAATATTAGTATGATCTACAGATTGTTGGGTTTTTTATATGTTTGTAAACGCACCCACGATACATGAAGAAATTCCTAGTGCGGGGAACGATAAATTAAAACGATAAATAACGTTATATTAAAAAACAAAACAAATTCTTTGGTATAAGTGATAACTACCGTCAGACTTACACAGTCTCCAATTACAGGTTAACTAGCATTCACAGGCATAAGTAAAGAATTGCCTCTTCATGATATTATTATAGATTTTCATGTTAGAAAAAGTAGAGTTGTAAATTGTAATGTATCGGCGGCGGCGCAGGCGCATAGCGGTCGTGGGCACGTGCTACAAGCTACAATCCTGAGGCTCGATGCGGTGGGCGACAAAAACATCAGTTAACCACGGTCAATGAACGAAAATAACCAACCATTTTACTCGATACGAGTACCTGCGCACGCGCCTGATACCAAGAGGAAATGCTCCACATCTATCATTAAATAAATCACCCTACGGAATAAAGGAGAATAAACGCTTTTATAATATGGACGTAAGTTTGCGCCTGCGCTCGTAGAAAGCATGCAACTAAAGTCGTTGATCTTACGTGTCGGCGGAAAAGTAACAATTAGTAAAAAAAGCTCGGTCAGTCGTTAATTACAGCGAAATGCATTTATCTGATAATAACGTTTTGTCGGAACGTAGGCTAGAGAATTTTTTTATTTTTTGTAATCGAATATTTTATGTAATCAGTAACTAGAAATTATTTCCAATATTGTTTATTACTTTTAACATTACACTGCAAGTTAGAACATTACGAAAGTATTTACAACTCCTAGCACAAGTTGACAACTTTTGTGATGTAATTTGAAGTAAAACGCAGAAAAACCGGACACTTTTAAATTTCGTAAGCCAGTGTTAAGATAAACATTGACATTTTATAATGTTTTAGTTTCCTTACAAACTGTAAAAGTATTAGAATATATTCCTAATGCACTTGTTACATTGATAAAACCATAAATGAAGAGCTCCTCGAACGAAGCATCATGTACTATTTTATTACATCGAAAAACAAATTATGTGGGAGTAGTAAACTCATAAAATCGCAATAATCCTACATTTAAGTACTAATTCTGGTAGATAAATAGTAAACTAGTAAAGTTTATATGCCAACTAAGCCATTTATACCAAACAAAAGCTGTGCCGATTCTTCTGGTCGGTTTTGTAAAGCGTAGCCTATGGAATCATGAAGGTTTTTGGTTTACCCGCAACCTTACTTGCTTCATTTGTGGAATAATTTACATTAGTGTCAGGACCAGATGTTTGGATGCAGTAGCTAAGATGCATTTTCGGATGTTACTGATACATCAATCCATTTAATATTATGTATGCCAATAACTTCTTTGATGTTAATATTTTCAAAAAAATACTGCATGGTTTCCTCAAGTTTCTCATAAGCAAAATGGTATTAAGATAGAAAATAGTCACTTGATTTCATATAATAGAACAACTTGTGATTTAAGTATCTGGTAATAAAATAATCCTGTTGATTTAATTGATGCCTGAACACGCAATACCACTTTTGCCAAGCCATTAATTAATCACCAACTATTTATTTGCGCACATTTACCCAATTTCAATGAAATGGCATTCACTTTCTATTTTATAGTTATTCGCGCATCGTTTTAATAATAAACATGTAAATATAAAAAAAACTTAGCATTTTGCTGTTCGAAATTCGAAATGTGGGCAAGGAAAGTTGGCCTAGACATAGACAATCGCGGCCTCTTTGGAAAAGCTCCCGAGAGATTTGTCGCAAGCGGGGCACCTCTAGATATTGCATGGTAAGTAGCGGTGAGAGTTGCACCCACTGGGCCACTATTGGGGATCATAAACCAGGTTTATTGTTGCCATCGCCTGGCTCCTAGCAACGGACATCGATATTTTATAGACTATCAGAGCGGTGCCCTCGTGCTTGGCGTAGCAACAGGCGCTAGGCGTAGACAAGAGCTTTCATACTTTATGGTTATTCTTATTGGTTGTTGTTAAAAATGTATTAAAGCAAATGATTGGGCTCTTAACTAGTAACATAACTAATAACTATCTCTTAGGACACTAAAAGCTCTGATTCAGGTATAGCAAGAAATAAAAATAAATGTCTATATCAATGCTTACGAGTTAGGTACAGAACATATATAGGGAAGTATGTTTACTTAGTAAGACAAGGAAAGTAGCTAAACCTTATTTATTTTATAACTAACTATATTTGTGGTAATTTAAGTAAAAGAATTTCATGATTATCCTCTACAAAGCAGTGAGTAAACACTTAGCAGAAAATCTTTTTCCTCGAAGTAACACAAACTCACATCTAGCTGCAGGTTACATGTCGCATCACACGATTTCAAGGAATTTACCTTAATTGTAACTCGAATTATAAAAATTGTTTCCAGCAAAAGATGCTAGAATCTGAACACAGAAGCACTAACGAAGCAAGTAAGTAAACATGAGAATGTCACCATGATCAATAAGCACACCGAAAATGTCAACAGCAATACATACGAAGTAGGTAAACAGTCCGTAAAATTGAGCGCATGGGCATACAAAACATTTTCTTCTCAAATACTTTCAAAAGAGGTAAATCCGCAAAATGACACCTAAATATGAGACGCCGACAGTAGTAAACATAAACAATCAAATGCTAGAAAATCCTACCGAACGCAAACACTGAACTTGACACTGGACATAAAGCTGTCACTTTTCAATTTGGAACATGACAGTTGACCGTTTCATTCGAATGTTTCGATTCGATTCGTTTCGTTGGTACGCGCGGGACAGAGGTGCGCGTGGCGGGTCGCGCTCGCACCGACTGCGCACTGCGCGGCGGCTGCGCGGAGGGCGCCTGCGCTCAGACCCGCTCATCTGTTCGCAGCTGGTCGCCCGACGTCGCCCGTCGTCGCCGGAGTCGTACGGACCGTTACCACTCGTGAGGGACACCAATTTCAACTCACAAACAAATCCCATTTCATATTCATGAATTCATGTCAACTATTAAACACGCAACAAAGGATTAAAACCGAACGCGCCTATCCAAAGCGTATAGTTGTCAACACTTTTCAAACTAGTTTGCGCACCTTGCTTCACAATCGCCTAGGGCTGGGGAGCACACGGGGGCACAACATCATTACACCGCGTTTTGAAGCCAGAGATTTACAATAGAAGGCAGATTTAGTATTTTTATTCTGTTCAACTATCATAGGGGTCGATACAATCCCCACAATCTTGTCTATTAGTTCAGAAAGAGTGTCAAAAAGTTTTTTATAATATCACAGTATTGCTAGTTGGCACATAAGCGTTACTATATAACGTTGATATCGAGCGGTAGACCGGTTCGGTTCTGATATATTTGCATTTAACTGCTGGGATCCAACGAGCAGAGACAACAGCCGATGCCTGTTAAGCCGAGATAAAAATAGTACAAACAAATAAACATGCAGTGTGTTAGCAATTTCACACTGAGCGTTTATAGCAATTGTGCAAGGAAATTGTATTGTGTTGCTTAATAGAGCTTAATTGAAAAGTCAAAGGTCTCTTATCTTGGAGCCATTACGAGCTGCGACGATTACTGACGTGTTATTGTACAATTATAGTTCATATACTCTATATTTACTAATTGCACAATCATATTGTTCGTTGACATTCATTCGGTGCGTTTACACAAGAGTTTTTGAAATCGTTCTCATAATTAGTTTCAATGCAAATGAGATTTTTTATTAATGAAAGTTGTTTTCGCGACTTGACATTATAATAAAACGGCGTAGAATAGTATTGAACTTCAGCCAGTGCCATTAAACGAATATGTAATTAAAAGAAAAACTGAAGGGCTTTTAGAAAAGCAGATAGCTTTTACAAATCCGATATTTAAAAACCAATTTAACCTACCGATTTACTTAGATTAAATGGTTATCTGGGTTCTTAATATGAATAGCCTTTGAGTCCTTTCAAATCACTTTAACTTAAAAAGAACTGTAAAGGCTTGTAGAACACTTAATTGAGCGAAGAAGCTCTTCATTGATGCATTTAGCTCAAAATTAAGGACCCATTAATATCAATGTCATTTTAATTATTTTGAGCTTGGGAACTGGGCTTTTCCCAGTTGTCAACGTCCCTTTTGGCCGAGGTATTGGCCATGGTCTGTAATGTGTCCTGCTTGATATGGAGGGAATTAGCCTATTCCTTTGCATTTCATGCGAATGCGAGATCCATGGTTACTCAAATCTTTGCTACGAGATGGGATGTTGAACATCATTGGCTTAGCGTTCGCTAATCTGGTGGTTGCCACTGTTGTCAAGAGTTGCAGTGGTTGGGAATAATGTGACCGGCTTGTGATGCATTCAACCCAATTCCAGTATCACTTTTAAATGTTCTATTAATTTAAAAATATGATATTATCTATCGGGACAGTAACAATGTTGCTTAATAAACATCAAACCCAGATCATAGATGTAATCTTTCACACGGGAAGCGATTGTTTGCCGAGAGCTCCAAAGCAGATGGTTACTCGTCATTGCTCCGTCAATATTGAAGTTTACAGTAGGTCACCTAAATAAATAGTTCCGGACATTTCATATTCTGTTGGTCACCCTCTGTTCAAAATATAAAAAAGAGATAAGTTTAAAAAAGCGGAACTTTATTACTATAAGTACAGTTTTTATTTAGGCTCAGTTTTTGGAAAATTACCGCAAAAGTAATGTGCAAAGCAAAATGTGACACTTGCGGGGCCTGCCTATGTTCAGCAGTGGACTTCTTTCGGTTGAAGTATAGATGATATTTTTATTTTATTTTTTTCATAGTTGAGAGCAGTGGTGGCCTAGTGGTATCGGCCGCGACTTACAAGTTGTAGGTCGTGGGTTCGAGCCCAGGCAGGCGCTTTACTTTGTGTAAATTATTTCATCACCACTGCTCTCAAAACGGTGAAAGAAAACATCGTGAGGAAACCGGCATGTCCTAGAACCAAAAATGCGAATACATGTGACATCCACCAAACCGCGCTGGGCCCGCGTGGTGGATTATGGCCCATTCCCTCTCACAGAGAGGAGGCGTGTTCAAAATGATGTGATGTGATATGATGTATATAGTTAGCAGGTTAGCCAGTTAATTTGAGCTAGATTGTAATGTTTCTACCTACCTACGTAGGGTAAAAAAAAATATTTAAAAAAAAAATGTATAAAGAAAATTTCACGTTATTAGTAAATGATCCAAAAAACCTGAAATAATCCTTAAGATTAGCTGTGACCTCATTGTTGGACATTAATTTCGTCAATATTCGATAATTGTTTTATACTGACATCAACTTCCATAGAACATTACGTCAGACTGCGCAGTCAGACCAAGATCGTCGACAGAACTTAAAAGGAGTCATTACAAATTTCTAGATATATGAGTCAATCTAAATAGATAAGTACCTAACTTGTCAAAAATTAGGAACTGTCAATGAATTCATCCAAAGTTTGAAATAATGAGGAAAATAAAAAAAAAACAAATAAAGCAAATAATAACTATGCAATTTGTAGCATTCCGTAGCGGTACCTACCTATAGCACCGAGTCAGTGAAACCTATGATTTTTTTAAGAAAACTTGAATACGTCATACAGTTTGGGAAATCCTTTTTTTTATAGGTAATATTATGGGCAAAATTGCATGGAGCCTGGGCGATCCGCGGCTAAACTTAGTTTGTTATTTTTGATGTAGTAGTAGGGCCCGCGTGGTGGATTACGGCCCATTCCCTCTTACAGAGAGGAGGCCTGTTTCCCAGCAGTGGGAACATTAATAAGGCTGATGATGATGATAATCCTACAATTACTGTGTAGAAGTTTCATTGCCGCGACGTATCGTTTCGTTTTCAGAAGAAATTGTGGTGTTTTAGACTAACGCATTACACACACGAAATAATTGTCATTATGTTCTATGCAATTCCATCATGTTTACATGTTATAATTTTGTTTTCCTATATTGATTGTTCATAGTAAAAGTTGTTCCTAGTTATCACTACTCTCGTTTGACACTACTTTCATTAATGGCCGTCGACCAGCCAAAAGTGGCCATTTTCCAAATGTTTAACTCGTAGATATTATACTATAGACTTCAGAAATAATTCTTGGAAAGCAAGAAAAATAAGCGGTTTGTAAAAAAAAAAAAAACATGGATGCTGATTGACTAATTTATGGCCCAATTCAAGATCTCATTGTTCTGGATGGTCAGAACATGACTCGTATGAAACTGTCATTCGTGTCATCCATTAGGGCACAGATAATGTAATAGAATAGGGTAACCGTCAGTGTGTACCGTTCATATCCACCAATCAGCGCTCATAATCGTCGTCACTAATCGCGATTAACCTAAGAAAAACTTGGTTTGGTTGGAATATCTTTCTTAACTTCCAATAACCGGCTTATAGAAATTAAGAAAAAAAAACTACAACTTTTGCAAAAAAAACAGTTTTTGAAACTATCCTGCGACTGCGACATAAACAAAACTTGAATTAAGTTATTATGCAAGGCATACTGCAAAAAGCTTATTCTTACTACGAGTATAATCTTATTTTATTAAAACGTGACACTGTCTTTTTCACATGATACTTCGTCTTTTGCAGTTACATAGTAAACTTGGCCCGCAACCAGGAATTTCTTAAACGCAGTACTTGAATGAATACGTATTGCTTATTACTTCGTCTACAGCCTCAATTTCAATATATCACAATTTTCTATCCGAAGGAAAGGCATCTCACGTCGTGATGTAGGTAGATAGGTATCACATAGCTAATGGTAGTGTCATCTTGTGACACCAATGAGGTCGCAACGCTTGGGGCCTAACGTGTTCTTCGAGATATATTACAATGCGGACCCAATAAGATCTGCCTTGCAAAGCTTGTTTTAAATAGTAAAAAGCTTCTCCTGAATCGGTTCCCGTGGAACTTTTAGCCCTTTGCATCCACTTCCAAGAGGGTTAGGTGTTCCGAAAGTTCAAAACCTGCCTGAAAAAAATCATGTTTCAGTTCAGCTAGGTATTGTTCCGGCCTCGATCTCGGGTTGGGGGGGAGTGAGGTGTTAGAATCCCCCCGCGACGTCTAAGAGGGGCGCGCGTGGAACACTACGCGCCACCGCCTCGGGTCCTGATGTGTGGGGCGTCCCCGAGTCCGTCGCTCCTGGACCCATTTAGGGGGGCTGGCAGAGGGCGTTGTCCGCCCTCCACTGACGCCCGGCGCGTCTGCTGCGGATCGGGTGAGCGGATCTCCCTCTCCCTCTTCGCAGCCTCCTTCTGCGAGACCTTAACCCGAGATCAAGGCCAACAGAAGCGGGCCAGTACTAGCCGGGGGTTGCGGAAGTATAGTTGTTCCCGCGACCCCCCAGCGTAGGTTTGGGATGGAATACCGGGGTGGTTTTTAGTCAGTAGGAGTCTGACAGACCCCTCCGCCCCCCCAGGGCGCAGGACATCTAATTTTGCACAACGGAACAAAAAAAAAAGATATTGTTCCGCCGGCATGATTATATCACACATAGTTTTTAGAATGTAGCATTACTAATTTGCAAAATGTATCTGGAGTGATGCGTTATTTTTGCCCTCAAGAACACTTACCAGTTCGCAATACTTACCAGAACAAATATTGCTCGAACTTTATTTATCGTCCCGCCCTCGCAAGTAACACTAATATTTTAGGATTACCGCTATGTAAGGATGAAATCAGTGAATATTTCATGCCAAACAAACAAATGAACGTAGGCGTCTGCAAATAGCATTCTCGCAGAGTTCCTCACTCCTGCGCCAATTAGTATGAACAATAACACCCACAGCGACTAAATAGGTGCTTTACAAATTTTAATCACGATGTCGTTGACCGAAAAAACAAAAGCGTTGGAGCCTATGAACAGTGATGTTCCTTTTCACGTTTTCGATTTGAACCGTGTAGCTGCTGTTCACATGTGGTAACCACATTAGGTACGTGTGATCTGTGATACGTCATAATTTTTATTATTGGCCAAGAGTAATTTCATCAATAAATTATAAGGATAATTGTGTGTCTATCCTACAATAAGTAGGCTATCATATTTGTAAATATTTTTTCTTTAAGTTTTCATGCTCTTTTCAAGTCTTATCTTTAGTTTGTAAAAACTATGATTCAAACAATTTTTTGTCAAACTCATAGTTGGATCCAGGGCACGTAGTCTCAAGACGAAAGTGCGCCAGTAACGACTTATGGAACTAGGACGTGGTCGCACACACAATGGATCACAGTAAAGGAGTCTTAAAATCACAGTAAAGGACCATGAAGTTTGCGTGATCGTATCAGAAATGAGGATATCCGCAGAAGGTGGAGGAAGTTACCGATCCAACCCGAAGAATTTCCAAACTTAAGTGGCAGTGGTACGAATAGATCAGGAGTGGTGTTCTGACCGCGTACCGGCAGACACTGCGTTGGAAGGCCACCCACTAGATAGACCGACAATCCGAAGGATGCGAGACGCAAAGGACCGATCAGTGTGACAGTGCTTGGGGGAGGCCTATGTCCTGAAGTGGACTCTGGGGCCCAATTTCTGTGAAATTAATTTATGTTTGAATTGTCAAAAGTAAGCTTATGTGTCTGATGCTGAGTTAAACAAAATTAGAACTCGCTTCGCTCACTATTACTCCTTAGTATCCCTTGTTGTTCCGCTTTTCTGCGAGGAACTCTTATTTCGTTCAGAGTAGTGCAAAGGAAACCGATCCGAATAGTATTTTTTTGTTGAGTATCAGCACCAGCCGTTTAATCAATCATGTAGGTTTTACAAAACTACTACCCAAAAAATTGTGTCTCTTGTAGTAGTAATTTGAGTCAAGTATCCAGTAGAAAGTACCTAATTAGTGCTAAGAAGCAGGAGGAAATGTACGTCCTTGTTTAGAACCATTACTTTAGTTCTACCAAGGAACCAACAACTATAGTAGAATTTGCCTCCATCCCTCCCCCACTGGCTTAAACTTAATACTTTTCTAACTCTTGTGACAGGGCCTCCCCATGAGAAACGAATCCTGGAACCGCACCTGATCAAACTGGCTCATGGGTTATAGAGATTACTTAGCTTTCCCAATCATGTTTAATAATATAAAGTTATTTAGTTAAATTAAATTATTATTAATAAATTTCGAAAAAAATAATCTGGGAAAACAAAAACTCTGACAGAGCACATCAGAGTACACTAGCGCCATCTATTGTGGAGTAAAAGTTATGATTGAACGAAACATTATCTAGTGCCATCTAGCGACGAACCTTTACAACAATCTGACGGTTGGTTGACTTTCATTAGCTATAGTTTTACTACTCGCCGCTAGGTGGCAGTACACAAAGCATTATTGCTATTCTTAGAAATTAAGATATTAAATCAACGGGCCTTATAAATTTAATATTATAACGATTATACTATAAATTAATGACGCGTTCAGTTCCGATGTAAATACTAAATATATACAAAAAAGGCAAATGTGTCAACTTGCTGACTATCATGGCGCAGTGGTTGAACGATTAGTTTTCTGTCCGTTGCAGATTTGATTCCCAAACAAAATAATTCCTAACCCTCAAACAACTCAAACCCGTAAAAACAGGGATTGTGTCAGTGACATCTCTGACTAGTATATAGTCATCTGTGAGTGACATTTGTGTTAAATATTCCCAAGACACTGGAGAAAACCAACTTGGGATCGAGCCAAATCCAAATGAAAAGACCCATAACATAAAACAAGGGGACAGTAGGTATTTCCTTGCAGTTTGATAAATTATTAAAACGTGTTATTGACCTTCAGGTAAACGGCTTGTGACTCAGTACGTATGAGCTCATGAGATGTGTGTCAAGAGCTTCTCACGTTAAAATTAATTTATACCGATTGCTCATTATACCAGTTTTTGGTCCTGATATCTTTTTCACTGGCTATTTTAGACCACGAACGGAAATCTATCAATCCTAAGACACAATATTATTAGATGCAACGTAAAAATAACATTGTTGCCTTGCCCAGTTCGATTTGTTGTACCCGTTCTATTTCAATTTTTCTCGCCAAGTCAGGAAATTATGTCCCTGGAGGGTTCTATAAAATAGGAATATAAATTGTCACTTTTCCATTTGTGCTATGAGTGTCTGTTTAGTTAAGGCATTTTAAAAGATAAGATAGAATGACTTTAAAAAAGGTTTAGATAGTTTATGTTTAGCAAATTCTGTTATATCAGATTGGTTGTTTCACACACGACAAATTGCAACTTAAAAAAACGGCCAAGTGCGAGTCAGACTCGCGCACGAAGGTTTCCGTACAATTATCGCTAAAAACGGAAAAACAATCACGTTTGTTGTATGGGAGCCTCACTTAAATATTTATTTTATTCTGTTTTTAGTATGTGTTGTTATAGCGGCAACAGAAATACATCATTTCAAATGTCTAGATATCACGGTTCATGAGATACAGCCTGGTGACAGTCAGACAGACAGACAGACAATCGGACCGTGGAGTCATAGTAATAGGGTCCCGTTTTTACCCTTTGGGTACGGAACCCTAAAAAGACTCTTAGTCACACTACAAGACTATACCATTAGCAAACACCGTGTTCGAAGCCTAGATTTACTTATTTGTACCTGTATATATGTTACAAAGCTTTGTCATACAATTATGTATGTATGAGTACAAAATAACAGGTGGCTCAGCTTAAAGCCAAAACATGCTCATTGCTCGCGGTTAGAATGCGCAACCGTTACGATGAGGTCACTGTATTAGAGTTGTCCCACACGTCCGGCTGGGTATCGCAGCGGCAGGACATAGCTCGTCCTTCCTCGTCCTCACCCATCCGTCACAAGCACCAGTTTCGCGTACATCGCTTACTTACAGAGTGTACCGTTGAACCGTTAGTGCGTATTTGCACATCGTCACGACCGCTTTTGGGAGCACACACATCCATTAGAGCTTGCGATTTTTGTACACTCTTTGTTCATTGATCTGTGTAATGCTCGTTGAATAGTTAGGTCATTATTCTCGGAAAATGTTGAGTGCCTAACATTGGCTACATTGTTCGATCTCTGCACATGTTGATAACAACGAGATCGTTTCAAACACGTGCAGCATCTTCGAAAATTTAAGAACTGATTAATATTTATTGATGGCCAAATCTTGTATGGACAGCCCGCTATTATTCTATAGTCGACAAATTGTCCTTCACATAACGGATGAAAAATAATATAAAGACTATGCATGCATCCTTTGTGGGCGTCACGCAATATACTGTATTGAATACATAAACAGTGTTTCTATTCAAATAAGTGTGAAGCAGCCTTTGATGACCCCGGGCGGACGTTTCGACATTCGCGGTATGGTACCTAACACAACGTTTGGTATAAAAATATAAAGGCAGTAGAGTATCCATGAATATTTATGAATAAATTAGCAGGTAGGTACAGTCATTATGTCGTTGAGCAAAAGATCGCCAAATTGATTTGATAAATCAATTCTTTTTAAACCTTATTTAGCTTCGAATTGTTGTAGAGTGTCTATTCAAACAAAGCTTTAAGTTAGCACCTTATATAAATAGATATATTATGGGCAAGATATTATCCTTCGTCCCCATGTAAAAAATAAAAACCTTTATTTCTGTATCTCATTTTCCAAAGATCGGCAAATCCTGACTGAACTTTATTGTACACCAAGATAAAACAATTAATTAAGTTGTTTTCCTTTGTAACACACATTCATCTGTTTCCGGGTCGTATTCGCGATTTTCTTTTCTCTAGGTTTCTTACGAACAACATGGTGTTCACACACATCACATAGAAATCCTGCCGACCTCGTTAGTAAAAGAGACCGCGATATGAAACATGTCAGACAACAAGTCGTCCATTACTAAATATAGCCACAATAGCATATCAACACACTTATTTAATTAACACCAACGTTTACGACTTACGAACTATAAACCTAAGCTTATATTCAAGATATTTATTATGCATTATATTGTCTATTATGTTCGATCGAGCCACGCATTTATTATAGTTTGCCTCATTTATTTTTATTTTTAGCGATCCACACGGAAGTCGAATGCAAGTCTATTCAACAGATTGCGTTACAAAGCGCTTTTACTATCTGGGACACTGGGTATACTGGGCATTTTTCCGATAGTTTCACAAAAACTGAACGGGTTGGGCTGTTATTGGAGCATTTCAATACATAATGGTAATGAAATTGCGTAAGCTGCAAGTCACAGTATATTGTCCTAATTAATAAAAAGGAGTGGTAGGATTAGTTCTAATTCAATTTGCTAATAGTACATACTACCCACCTAATTGGATTCGCACGTTTTCACCGATTCAACGTTTTGGGAAATCGTTACAAATAAGAATAGCATTAGGTTCTTATCTTCCTGCATACAGGTCGCAAATAACTAATGGAAATCGTTTATTAAGTGTAACAGTGTATCACAATTTTATTATAAAATCAACTCGAGCTGTAGGACAACACCCCACACACAACATATTTCCGCCTGGAGATGAATAGGCTACACAATAATCTGTAAGGAAGCAATCAAAACAAATACCTTACTATCTGGCTTACTTTACTTTAGAACCAATGTTTTTCTATTTCACAATGTACCGAGTCGTAACCACTCTAAGTATGTACTCTACACATACACACCAGGAAAACGTAAACGCATACTTGTTCTTGTCAACCTGCAGAGACTAAAATAACCTATTACAAAACCAGTAAGATCCAGCTGACAATATTAATAACTGCAGTTTATTATCTTAACGCAACAAACTTCCCAGTTAAATAAAGGACAATTCGTAAATGAAATCCACCCACGTTTCAAAAAAAGAAAAGCTTGCGCACATTTTATTACATTGCATAAAATTTGAATTTTCATTTGATGGAAATGGTACGAGTATATCCAGGGAGGGATGAGCGCTGGGGCGGCATCCGGCAATCCCTCGGAGAGAAATTACGTTACACGCTAGGCTGGACACAGGCACACCCGCGCCGTACACACACAGTACGCCTGCTGCACTCAGCGATTAACCTGAACGACGCAGATACGATACGCAGCTTCATGATGCATAGTAAGCCTATTCCAATTTATGCCGAGATGGTCTGCCTCATAAATTGAAATAGCCTTTCACAAAGATTTGATGTTTGTAGGATAGGTACAGACTCTAATAGATTCTTCTATGATAATATACACTCAATGCCGACCGTCTTCCAATATTTAAATAACATCGAACCAACTGTCGTGTTAGTACGTAGCCAGTATTTTATCTATTGCATTTATAAAGAAAATATCACCTTTATTTTACAGAGCCACATGCTACTTGATAACTCAATCGATTTCAATGTTACGTGGTCTATATTTCTTTTAGTTTGAAGTACATTTGGTCACGAACTAATCAGATTATTGGAACTGAAAAATCGTTGTACTTTTATAGGAACTTCGGTCGTTTCTATTATTATTTACTGATCAAATATACGAGCAATAAACGTGGATTAAGAATCAATAAAATCAGAGCCAAGAAAATATTTTCAATCACCTTAAAATAATATTCGACTACCTACAATCTAAAGTTAGCTACATTCAAGAAAATGCTACGACATCCCGAAGTTGTTCACCCTACGAAATCGTAGAGCCACCCGTAGCGGTCGTAGCGGTGGCGTAGACCTTGCTACGAAAAGTCCCAAACTTAGTTTCCTTTTAAATGGGAATAAAGGACATCCGTAAACACGTTTACTCTCAACTTATTTGACTACTTAGTTTGTATGCAAGCCAGCCAGTTGCCGACTCAGTCGTCGTGTCCATATTGAGTAGTCATCGCTGACGCAGCGGTTTATTTACAATCCAGTCCACTGACTTTGAGTTGCATTTCAATATCCGTGTCAAGGGCTCAGTGGGACGACAATATCGTTACGTTCAACACTATATGTTTATAAATCGCACATTTACAAGCTATATTTTATTGCCCAATTTATTTCATTGTAAAGTTATTGCGAAATCTATACGGCAAGGTCGACAACCCCTCGCAGTCTAACTTGTTTATGATTTTACGCAAAAAGCTAATGTCAATATGTTCCAAGTCCATGAATATTGGATTCTAGAATCAATGCAAAGTAAATGTCAGCGTGCGCTGAGCGTGACTTTGGAGTGAATTAATAGATTTCTATAATATATCATTAAATTCTACGCTCATAGCTCCAAGAATTTCTAATGCAAGATGCGTCAGTGCGTCATTCATTGTACCTACTCGCTGCAGATTCGTGTCACTGAAATAAATTTATAAATATAACGTGCTGTAATTCAATTCAGGCAGGATTGTAAAGGGATTTTGAAACGTTCTTATTAATTATTTATTTTATTTAAAATGCAATCTCGAATGAAACGAAATACGCAATCAGGAAGTACATGAACATGAACCGCAACATGAAGCAAAAATGATGGGTATAAATTATGGTTATGCAGCATAAATTATGGGTTCCGTATTACATCTCATCCGTAGCTTTCTTTTGATCATCATAATGCTAAAAAACCGGCCAAGTGCGAGTCGGACTCGCGCACGAAGGGTGCCGTACCTTTATCGCAAAAAACGGCAGAAAAATCACGTTTGTTGTATGAGAGTATTTATATATATTTATACCCTACTTCAATATTTATTTTATTCTATGTTTAGTATTTGTTGTTATAGTGGGAACAGAAATACATCATCTGTGAAAATTTCGACTGTCTAGCTATCATGGTTCATTAGATACAGCCTGGTGACAGACAGACAGACAGACAGACGGACCGCGGAGTCTTAGTAATAGAGTCCCGTTTTTACCCTTTGGGTACCGAACCCTAAAACGATTACGACTCCTGCCGTCTGCCTTATTTTTTTTAACTGACGTTTTCAATTCTACAGAATACCTACCTTCCGCTGGCCCGCTAGTCATTTAAGTGCCGCATTCAAACTCAAAACAAATTACATTTAAGCATTCACCAAGTTAACCCTTGTTACAATTATATTTCCGAATATGGCAGATGCATTAACACTTTAAATAGAGGCAATAAACTCCCCATTGCGAATCACACAATGGCAAAGACACCTTATCAGTAATGAGCACGTCATCATTGTGGGGACTTTAATTCTTGTAAAAATATATCATTGGAGGCAGACACGCGTGTGACACAGCGGCGGGTGAGGGTTGTTTCGCTCTGTCTACTCCGCGTCTGTCAATATTCGCGGGAAGTGGCGTTGTCATGGAGACGAGGGAGAGCTTCCTACATGACGGTCGCTGCCCCCTGCACAATGCGCCGCAGAGGGTCGGAGGGCGAGAAGCGAAAGAGGCCTGTTGTCTGGGATTTATGCAAGGGCGTCCTCTGTGACGCGCTGCAAAGAACCCGGGGAGGACTTTAATGACGTCTAAAATATTCACAGGGTGATGCCATGCCATGCAACCAGTGAAATCATGCTATTAATAAATACCAAAGCTGTCGCGATGGCTCTATAAATCTTGGTTTTAAAAATCAATAAAAAATACGGTTGACAGATTCTCATATTATTTATAGAAATATTCGAGTAAACTAAGCAAGAATTAGGTTTTCCCCACGCTTGGTCACGTAGCTTAGCTGTTCCAGTTCCCTTTAACATTGCGTGACAATAATAACAGTACAATTCCCGTTAAACTTCGCCTAATCATTTTCGAATGCTACATGCATGCAGGCGGACGGTCAGAATTACTGTGTACCTAATGTTGCTATGTAAAACCAAACACCTAACAAAATAAGACCTCGCTCTCTACGAATTTTATAGTACAACATACGAAACAATATACAAAAACTTTATAATTACGGTCGTAAGGTCAGTAACACATTCGCCCACGAAATATTATGAAGCCGTGTCACGATACCTTTTAAACATTTCTACATCGTACACCGAAATAATAAAAACGGACATTATGAATGGAAATTACGTTCAATCCGTTGTGTGGCTTATAATTATTATTAGTCACAACACAAGAACCGAAGAACGGTGTAATTGTGAGGTAAATGTGAAATTAATATGAGTTTAATGCGGCTAGTCTCCCACGCAGATGAAGAAGCGTAGTGTCACACTGATGAGTTCTCATCGTAACTCGAGACACTGTACTAACAACAATGGTCTCGCTTGACCACACCGCAGGCATCCACTCGTCAGTGAAAAACGTACTCCGTCATACATATATTTGTATAAATTATAAGTAAAAAATAAATCTTAATCTAATAAGTAACAGTATTACCAAAGTGGTCCGGCCAGATTCGCTCCGCTGGTCAATAAACTTATCGAAATAAATTTTTCATTTGCACTCTTTTCGAAGCCACATGTCCGGTGCACGTTAATAAATAAAGTTTACCGCTAACTAACAAAAGGTGGCAGGTTTAATATTGAATTTAAATTAAAGCTTAAATGACGCAGCGACCATTTTCGATACATTAATTATTATCTGCAAACCGCGCCGCCGAAATTGCGACCTGAAAACGGCAATGGAAATATTGATTATGGCAAAAAGCTTATTATTGTTTTACACCTTTACAATCGCATTTTTTGCTTTTGTGGAGGCTAGCCTGGCCCTTTCGATATTGATACAAAGGCACCTAATAGAGTATGTTGATACAACCTTTGGCATTTAAGGTGGCTACCTGTTCCTGTTACAATAGAAATCATTGAATCATGCTACTGACAGTTAAACAAGCCATAGCTTGAAGCTATTCACAAGTTTTACGTAAGCACACGTACTTACGTAGAATACGTACAAACCTAGTATCTTTATAGAGGTGTACCTTAAAGTCAGTACAAAAGAAATAAGTATTATGATCACAATTATCACCTAGACTCGAAACCCTCGAAAGGTAGGACAGACGCAAGTCGTAACCGTAACGGTAAATCGATAATCATGCAATTTCTCATTTTACGCTTTCCTAATAAACAATCTAAAGTAAACAATATAATAACTAATTACAAAAAATGGAATAATGTTTTAGGGGCAGATGGAACAGGGTGTAAAGTCCCACAAACCTCCATAGAAAATGGAGGATCCTCCGACCAGACGGGTGTTGTGTCTGGTCCGGGCAACTGCCCGACGGTTATCGTCGGACTGTTGTATGTGTTCTAATCGCGCCGAAAACTTTACTTGCGCGATGCAGGATTTGTGTGACGTCATGTCTTTGGTTCGTAAGTGGCGGCGCTGGTGCCGCTACAATGTTTTTTATATTATAATTTTAATTGCAGGTTATACGAGTATAACAGTTACAATCAATATTATCTGACGGATCTGGTACAGGTGTATAATTAAATTATGCAAGAGCGACTCGTGAGTCGTAACAGGCTTATATAACTTTAGTGCATTTTTAAAGTTCTTTACATCGCTAGCTGTGTAAACAAACTACTTAATTCATGTCGAAAAAGCTAAAAGTATAGATTTTTATTTTTTAGGGTTCCGTGCATCGTAAGGAAAATACGGAACCCTTATAGGATCACTTTGTTGTCCGTCCGACTGTCTGTCTGTCAAGACCCTTTTTCTCAGGAACGCGTGGAGGTATCAAGCTGAAATTTATATCAAATACTCAGGTCTATAACTGGAACAGTTAAAGCTGTGAAAAAATCAAACTTCTAAGCCAACGCAATCAAAAGACACAGCCGTTTATGCCGCAAATATCCGCAAATTTTCGACACTCGCAAGGGAATCAAACAAAACCTACAGGGTACTTCCCGTGAACTCAGAATCTTGAAATTTGGTACGAAGCAACGTCTTATAGCACAGATAAAGGAATAAATGCGAAATCCGTAAATTTTAGTTACATCTTATAATAAAAATATTTTTAATAATTTTAAACTTACTACACCTTTCCTCATGAAAGCGTAGAGGTATTAAATTTAAATTCATATCAAATACTCCCTCGGTGCGCGAGTCCGACTCGCACTTGGCCGGTTTTTTTTTATTATAGATAGGCTCGCGCTTGACCACTATCTTACCTGATGGTAAGCGATGATGTGGTCGACGGTGTAACAGGCTTGCCTAGAAGTATTCACTCTTGACTTAAAGACAGACCCCGGCAGGTAATTCCACTCTTTAGCTGTACGCATAATGAAAGTATTTCCAAAACGTTTAGTGCGTATGGGTAGGATGTCCACAATGCATCGATGGCGCCATATATATCTATGGATGGCGCATAGCCGTACGTCTTGTAGTCCGATGATTAAACGGGTTAGGCGGAATTAGATCGTGGAATTCCATCGCACACTCCCCGAAATGCAACCGATAAAAACCGACAAGCTGGCAACTCGACGACGATGTTCAAGGCTTTGGAGCTTCGGCTCGACCAGTGCCAATCTTAGATATTATTATAAAGTCCCTTTAAGGAACAAAGTATTTTGGTCTGTGTCATCTCTGAATTCTTGTGATCTTATAAAGGTCTATCCACACATAACAGGGCCGTGCCCGGGACGTGGACGGACCGTGTGCCGCCAGGGGCTCAAAAAAATATCGGTGCGTACATTTTATATGAACTCGTTCACACACGTCCTGTGACGAAGCTTCAATGCCTGAGCCCGGCCCTGTCACGTCTCGAGCACGGCCCTGATATGTGTGGATAGACCTTAAGGCAGATAGTCAATTTTTCTATTGGCTTATTAATTTGCATAATGAACATGTAAATAACGGACATGTACAGTGAGAAACTGGTCCTTAGAATCAAGTTTTTTTTAAATACAGGTCTTCATAAAAATAAAAATAATAAGTAAATATAAATGCAAAGAGATTTCTCTTTTCTATGATTGTTTCTAAAATATTGATATATTATTATTGGTACCTATTGTGCTATTGTCACCGGTCGCCAAAATGGCAAGCTGTATATAATATTGGAATAAAAACAAGTGTGAAGGAAACTCGATATCCGAGCAAGTGTCACGAAGTCACGTTGCATTGAATTCTACGGTTTCGATTACCGCCACATTGAGCATTGAAATAGATCTCTTAGGATTTTAAGAATTCTGTGATCTTACGTTTACAATACCAATGGTATTGCCCTAATTATTTCTGCAATTTATAAACAATAAGTGCGTCTGTAAATTTAATTGTTTGTAGAATTTTTGCTTTTAGCTTTACTAATTTATAATTGCAAAGCTAAATCAACACATTAATGAAGTCCACTTCTGAACAATTTGTGCTATTTGACTGCATCTTTGAACTATCTTCGCATACCTTAATAATTGCATAACATAAGAAACTTTCCTCAATCACAATATCCACATATCTACGTCACTGGCAAGGGCAAATAATACGTTACGCGTGGCAACATAAAAATTCTTTACAAAACTGCAGTTTACGAAATCGTTGGCACGGAAAACAGTCGGTTTCAACGACTAACGAAGAAATAAAACTTGTCGCACGCCTTATCGTGATTGAAAGTGTGAAAGTAAAAATATATCAAGAGGCGGCACGATCAGCGACCACTAGTCTACCACGAGTTAGTTGCGTTTCACGACAACTTTTATAAACATGTTTTTTGTTTGTGTACGCACTGCGTGACGTAATCAATGTTCAAGAATTCATCTTTCCTATCCACCTGTCCGTGTCTCAAAAGACCGCGCAGATCTGCAAAATTGGAGCAGCATTTATTATGCTATATCAACAATCATAACCGACCATGTTAACGACATGGAATTTAATGCAACGCCTAAATTGAATGCGAAGACAATTAAATTAACATATAATATAGATACATTTAAAAATTGATACATTTTAATGGAATTATTATTTAAAAAGATAACTAGATCCATTTTATTTACATAATATATTATCGAAATAATGTAAAAAACAGCTTTTGTTTAATTAGCAAGAAATTGTATTGGCTTTTTACCCGGCTGCAAGGAAAGGGTTATGTTTTTCGCGCGTATCTTGTATGTAATATTATTTATTACCTCATATCTTTCAAACTAGGTACTTGACGGATTTTTTTAGATAGGTCTTGACCGCCCAACCGTGTTCTTAGATAAGGGCCGTTAGAAAAAAAGAAACATAGCGGTTTTTCGGCGCCATATTGTTTGGGTTGCATTTTTTTTTTCATCCAAACCCATCGAGTGGTGTATAAAAATTAAGGGTTTACAGAGGTGTACAAAAATATAACCTACTTATATGTTTGAAAGTCATTCTAACAAAAATGATAACTAAAAAGACGTAAATAAAAAAATAATTTCAAAATCAAAAACCCGCCTGTTTAAGAAGGGAACTAAAAATATGTAAACAAGAAAAATCATGCTGTGCAGTCGGAGGATACATATTAACAAACTGGCTGACCCCATGATCCTCCGACTGCACAGCATGATTTTTTCTTGTTTACAGCTTTTTAGTTCTTAAGCAGGCGGGTTTTTTATTTTGATTTTTTTTATTTTATTTTGCACACTATTATTAAGAAAGCATTGTTGTTAAATATCTAAACAGAATATAATTAACGTTAATTCTTAAACGCGTTTATCTGTGTTGGTCCTTTGATTCGATTGGAATACTTGAAACGCAAGCGTAGAAACAGTCCTCAGATAATCAGCAATAGCTGATTTACTCAATTTATTATACGGCTGTGATGATATCCATCAGATTGAGGCTAAATGTCCAGCTGACACGTAAAATCACAATTAGAAACGGGTTGGCGATGTCACATTAACGTGGCCGGCTGGCCGCCGACCCCGGTCCAGTTCTGTTGATAAGCTGTGACCGTGGGAGGATACTCCATGACCTCACTATTCCACTAATTGAATGATAGGCCTGTACTTCTCACTTATCATTATCATTAATATGGCTGGAATGATACTTTTCTTGCGCGTTCCATTTTCATAATGGCGTTCTATTTACGCTCGAGTTACCGACTCTTAACAATGCGACGAGGACCAATCAGCGCTCACCAGCTAAGCTCAGCCGTTACATTTTTCAGGCTGGAGTGTCAGACGTTCAGTACTTTTTATTTTAGATAGACAAGCCATTTCTATCAATACGTAATCAACTGTACGCGACCAATGACTTAACATGTAATTACACCTTGCGGTTATTACGCTTAGAATTGGGCACACCACGTAATGGAAAAGTTGTACCCACGGAAAAAGACTATAAAAAAATAAAATAATAATAATACGATAGAAATGCCATCAGCGCTTGATTTGAGAAATGGAAAAGACTTTTCAAACACTGTCTGCTACTGATTCCACCGAAAAATTGAAAAGAACATTTTCAAAATGGTTACTACAAGATTCATTTTGAAAATAGCTACAAACTAGTCAACGGCACGAACTATTTTGTGCGCGGGGTTAAAATGCATTTTATATCAACCGACAACACGTGCGGAAGAGATTGATGCTGTGATGAGCAGTAGGAAGCTATAGTTCGCGTACGAATACACACTTTTGCAAATTTGTAGCGAAATGGATAATGATTTAGGACGAAACAAAGCTCGCGAAATTTTATAAACAGACCTTTGGGAGTCTGGATATCATGAAAAAACGACTAAAAGTATCTGTTCAAAATAAAATTATTTGCATTGTTGAACTACTAATCTATCCCTGTATGGAGGCCGTTTTTCAATTTTCCGTCTTCTTATGGCATTTATTTGCACCCAAAAATGCGTTAAAATTTGTGTCGAAATGTGGAACTTTCGACGCTCATAACTTTCAAATATTTTATTTTTTTACTTTTTTGCTTCCATACAGGGCTAGATAATGATGAGACAAATTATTATCACTTTTTATTTTGAACGTACATTGCCATACAGTGGAATAATACCTAAACTACGTTTGTATGGAAGAATTTTCGACTAGTGTACCCTTAACTTTTCCTATATAAATTCATTAAAGTTAAAACCTTGATTTAAGTTTCTGGAGAATACTTACACTGCTTACAATGACCTGCTTTGTCACAATCTAAACTCATCGCCCATAAATGCACTTTCATTATCTTATAAGCTGTTTGATTTGAACACTCAAGTCTAAACCTCGTGCTAACAGGTATTTAAACTGAATGAGGATTAGAAAAGCCAATAATAATGGTCTGTTTACTCAGCTTGGCTTGCTGTTACCAGGAATTGCCGGTTTGCGCAATACGACTGTTTGTAGGTGATGCAAGGTGGGTGTGGACACAGATGAACTGTCCTTTTGGCGTGCCCAAACATGAGACATAACCAAGCCCAGCAATACCTTTAAAGTTAAACATTCTACGTTACAAACAACACATTCTTGTGATTTGTCAAGCTTTTTACCTTATAAGGAGACAGAATTAAAAATAATTTGAACACCTAAGGGTCAGCGCAGACAGACAGAGATAAATAATCCCCGCGCGGTCTCGGGCATTTTCTTTATGGATCGCGTATGCTCGAGCTGGCGCCCGCGTATCTTCGAGGACGCGCGAGCATTTTTTGTCAGGTTCAAGCATTTATGCACTTTATTATTATAATTTTAAAGTTTATTTTCAAGTGCGTTAATAAAATCCTCTCCGCTGCGCTCCGTTCTGTCTCCGCCGAGCCTTAGAGTCCTTATATAATAAATTACTTGGCTATGACTATACTCGTAAGTCCTACAAAGAATTCTGACTGTCTTTCAATTCAAACAAGTAAATGTGTGTACCTAGTTCTATTGATTGAGACCTTCATAACTGCACTGGCACTGTCCCAAGTAGTTACTTCATCAGCGACGTTAAGGACAATCAATTTAGTTGGGATTCCGATAGCGTGATCAGCTAAGCCGAGTTAGCAGTGATTTATACCCAAAACTCCAGAGGGCCCCTTGAAATGTCGCCCAGGGGCGGATAGTAATTACCCCGCGATTCGAACAGACCCCTTGTCCAGAACATTCATTAGATTGTTACCACTCACCCTACGACGACCCACCAAATTACAACGTTTCGGGGAAAAACTGCTACAAACTAATTGTTCAATTATAGTTCTTTAGATACAGCAGAGCAGATACAACAATTAAAACCAAATAAAATTTAGAATGACACGCTTGAGAATTTGGAAGTTGACACAATATTAACAACTTTCTAACGCAAACAAAGCCGAGCAATTAGTAAAACGGTATGATCATTAGTTAATTGTGTCGTAAACTGTGTGAAAATATATCAAACGATAAAATACTTTAGTTTCTATTATTTTATTTTTATTTTACGAGAGGCGTGTTGTAGAAAGTCGGTGGTAAAATTTCGCGAGATAGAGATGTCTCTTTGGAGAATATAACAATGGTCTCTCTGGTTGGTGTAAAATGAGCTGTAGCTAGTATTATATTATCTGTGGCTGTAGTATCGAGGACTGTGGCGTAGTGGCAGGGCGATGTGCCTACGTTAATGCGAGAGTTTACTTTCTACCGAATGTCATTCGCAGGCGCGGCACGTGCCCGGTCTCTATCCAAGTCAGTATTAAAATAACGGAGCTTCTCTCGTCACGCTGTGAATGTATTACTCGTCGCGAACAGGACGGAACTGCCATATTGTTGGCGCTGGACTCTGTTCCATAAGTATGCATTACCGACGGAATAAAATTATAACATAATGACGATATCTACCTCATTTGCATCAAGATGACATTAACTACAAATGGCATTGATTGTAATCGACGATATTCGTAATAATCTGATAGGCATTGGATTATAATCAGCTTATAAGCATATACTTATCCGGTCAGGTCGAAATTCAGACATAGGTAGAGATGTAATCTGAGATAAACACAGCTTTACATTAGATATTTATCAGATAAACCTGCGACATTTTCTCACGCTTAAAAGCTAATGACCGCTAATTGTTTTACGGAACGGTTTATTGCATTAGCACTGAGTTTAGTTTGAGGTTTCCTTTTAGTATTTGTTATAGTTTTAAAGCGACTTTAAAAAGGGGAATGCCTTTTTACCCGTCTGCCGAAGGAGGGTAAAGTGTTTATCAGTTTATGTATGTATGTTTGTTAATATGTGGCGTTCCAGAGACCAAAAGCGTTGGCCGATTTTGATGATTCATACGTCAATCAGTCTCACTGGTTACATTAAAATTGGAAAATAGTAAATCGGCTATCGGCTTTTGGGCGCCGTATTGTGGGGGGCCAATTTTATTTTTTCTTCAAAACCTATCGTGTGGGGTATCAAAATAAAGGTTTTTAAGAGATGATTTCAAAAATATAAAACACTTATACTTAATTCGAAAAAAATAATTTAATTAACTAAAAAGTTATAAATAAAATTAGTTAATTCGAAAAATCAAAAAACGCGACTGCTTAAAAAGCGAACTAAAAAGCTCGCTTCGCTTTTTAGGCAGTCGGGTTTTTTGATATTTTGAATTAACTTTTTTTATTTAATTTCGGATTTATTAAAAAGTGCAGATGTAACCATTTAGTCTGTCAGACGAAGACCACAATGAAAACAATAAGTTTTATTTGATGTGTATGCTTTAAGAACAAAATGCCATGACGTGATTTGGTTTAATTCACGGTAGGTACCTACGACTGCGTGTTAGCTGTATTTAGGTCACTGATTTCGGTAGGTTTATTAAGTTAGTACTTAGTACTTACCTAGGTACCTAACGTAACATCGTAAGAAGTTAGCAATTAACTTCAAAAACACTGTAATAAAATTAGGAATGTTGCTAATGTAGACGCAACAAAAAAGTCACACTGGACTAACGCTCTGAAGTCAGTTTTCAGCGTGGTCGTTGAACCTATCGTTTCGTCAAACAATGCCATGTCGTAGACTTTGCTTTGGTTTTATAATAAACTAACTGACCCTCGCGGCTTCGCTCCCATCTAGTGGCTACCTACCTTGCTACCCTACCAACCTAGCTACCCACTCAATGGCAAAATTTTATTGGCAAAATTTTGCTACTTTGGGTTACATTATTGCAATTTTCATAAGGATGTCTATTTTTTTTAATTTATTATCGTCTTTGCTACTCCGGAATAATGTAGCTATCCATAGATGAATGAATATTTAAAATCGGTCCAGTAGTTTATAATTTTAATCGTTAATTACAAAAATACAAATCTTTCCTCTTTATAATATTAGTGTAGAAGAAGAATTCTAAAAATCAATTAAACTAAACATTTTTCGCCTAAACAAAACCTATTATTCGTCGGCGCATGGTGGGTAGTCATAAACAAACAAGCTGTGAAGGGCACAGTATGACATCACTGGTCCACGAAGTTCGTATTGCCACATAATATACGAGGTGACTGAATAGCTCTGTAATAGGCATTAATTTGATTAAGGCACAGCAGAGCTTCTTTATTATTATGTTACCGTAAAATTGTTGCGTCGAATAACAAGAACCTAATTACTGAGTGTACTTAATGTATTCTTCTGTGTCAAGAAAATTAGATTTGACGCCATTTATATGAAGTAAATAATCAAAAAATCGGAGCAGAACCAATTCAAATAGATTAGTACGATGATCAAGGTGAATGGTCCTCGCATCCGCATCCGCGTCCAGACGTCCAAGTGATTGATGTGATATTAGGTACATACTTATGCTAAGCTTAGACATACAAATTGTTATGCAGGATAAAGCAATATAAAAATATCCCATGAGAACAAAACTAAAGAGTTGTAAGTATTTTGAAAGATTTCTACGAAAAGCTGATAGGTAGACGTCACATTGAATACAATACTATGAGTCACAGTACAATGTTTTCGGTTTTGCTATGAAAACGTACCTATGTAAATTACATATGAGTAAGAACACATATCAGAGGACCAAGTTACAACGAAACTTGTGGTTTTTTTATCTAACACTGGCAATGCGGTATGAAAAACCACAATGTAAAGGGGGTAGGTACCGGAGAACTTGCGCGTAGCCGCGTAGCACTTCGCTCGAAGCACATACAAACTATTTATGTTTATTTGAAAAAATATTATTTTATATTAACTCGAGCATATCATTTAATTGTATGTCTCTTATTACTTAAAAAAAGGATGTATGAAAATCAACATTAAGGTTACACTAGTCGAAAATTCTTCCATACAAACGTAGTCTAGGGATTATTCCACTGATTGACAATGTACGTTCAAAATAAAAAGTGATATCAATTTGTTGTATCATTATCTAGCCCTAATTGCAAAAAAGTAAAAAAATAAAATATTTGAAAGTTATGAGCGTCGAAAGATCCACATTTCGACAATTAGTTAAAATTAGTAACGCATCATTTTTGGGCGCAAATAAATGCTATAAGAAGACGGAAAATTGCAAAACGGCCTCCATACAGGGATAGATTAGTAGTTCAACAATGCAAATAATTTTATTTTGAACAGATACGTTTAGTCGTTTATTCATGATATCCAGACTCCCAAAGGTCTGTTTATAAAATTTCGCGCGCTCGGTTTCGTCCTAAATCATTATCCATTTCGCTACAAATTTGCAAAAGTGTGTATTCGTAAGAGAACTAGCTTCCTACTGCTCATCACAGCATCAATCTCTGCCGCACGTGTTGTCGGTTGATATAAAATGCATTTTAACCCCGCGAACAAAATAGTTCGTGCCGTCGACTAGTGTAACCTTAATTTTATTTTATGTCTGTAGATTGTATTAGCCACCTGAATGTTCTACTATCTACTACTTACAAATTGGAAGCCTTGAAATATCTTAGATAAAAATTCTAGGCATATCAGTAATTGGAGTAGATATTCGTATTTTTTTTTTCATTGCCGCGAAATGCTGTGCGAGAAAATGGTAATGAATTTCTAGTTTCAAAAACAAAGAGTTATTGAAAAGGTTTTTTGTATTCAGCATATAACTAAAGAAAAGTTGTTTTACTGTCTCGATTGTCACTGTTTATGTATAGACTCACAATTTCCTAAGTACATCGCTACGTGTCATAGGTACGAAAAAAAAAAGAAATTTAATTAAACAAAATTCTTGGTATGCCCATAGCGTCTCTATGTTTCTGAATAATTATGTTATATACAAAATATTTATAAAACTGTTAAAGGTGCATATATGTATGAAACAATTTGTAGTCATAACAATTAGTCTGATTGGAAGCCAATTACTGCAGAACAAAGGGAAAATGTTGGCTTAGATGTAACATGACTAATTGAACAACACTAGAAACTCTTCCTGCTGCAGGTGTCAATGGTTTGTTTTCACTATAGATAGAAAAGCAACAAAAAAAAACATTTATTGCCAATACCGACTCCAGGATAAGTAACACCAAAAAAAAAATAACTCCTGCATCCAGCATCGGGTACTCGAGAGATACGATTCGAATACGAGACAGGCAGTTCGGAGTTTAAAATATGAAAAGGCTTCAGAGTTTACAATTCATATTTTAAATTACGTAATGGTTTTATGTTTATTCATTTGGAAGAACATAGAGTCAATACACAAATCACTCCTTAAGGTAGGATGTGGCAAGTATCTTTATGCTTTTCTACGTCGGACCTCGCTAGAGGCAGATGAACTGTCCAAGTCCAAGTTATTTCCAAAAATATTAGGCGTATAGTAGAAAGTTACATAGCCTCAAGTTGTAACTTATATTTGTACATAACGGTAGTGTGTGTACGTATATGCGTAAAAATAATGATGAATTGAATATTTTATTAGTATATTACTGAATAATGTAAATAATTCAGTAGGCATTGTAATGATGTAAGAAAATATGCAATAATGATCCACTCGGCTACACATAGGTACATGACTGCCTATCACTAGATGCCCACTGGTTCGTGTAATACATTATTTGTTCGAATTAACTGGATTTTAGGTGAAATTTCTTCGGTATAATGAATAAAACGAGTACTCCAAGTTTCAATGAACGATTATGTACGGTAGATCAATATTTATGAGTGCTGTAACACATTGTGGGAACTGAAGGCAGCGAGATTAATCGGCGCTTCCATGAGAGCAAAACACGCATCATTGGAAGTTATGACGACACTTGCACTAGATACTAGATGGCTGGAATAAATTCTAGAATCTAGGGCAGAGTAGGTATCATATGACCAATCCCTAGCGAGCTTTGAAAAAGTTCTTAGTCCAATCACTTATTCATCTATGTTCATTTCTAAGATCTAAGCTACTTTTCCCATTTTTCCCGGATACTCGCTAATCATTGTCACGGATACCACATTCCCTTAATTGAGACTAGAAAGTGAGTCAATTGGTCCCAGCCTGATGGACCGAAACTCGATAGAAACCGCAGAGAGCGTATAGTTTTCACTGTAAGTGGGCCATACGCGAACGACCTGCTACTCTCTTGACGATAAGGTCCGTCATTGTATTAATTACTCCACGATTATATTATTGTAGTACGCAGAGAGAGTAATAAATACTAACTTGTCAGTTGTCAGTGCGTGCAGGAGACGTTAACCTTTAATAACGATAGATATGTGCTAATTGCGGAACTAAAATTCCGTAGAAACATAAACTCAGGCTCCCAGGCTCAAATTAGAATTTTATCAGCTTTCCAATTATTATCTCGGCATATGAACTAGGCAGGTTTGCTTCTAAACAAAGCCTGTTCTAAAAAAGAATAGTTAAAACTAGCAGTGTTTTAGCGCCTAAAAAGTTATTTTGATTGACGCGAGAGTGACTGGAACTGGACGCAGCAAAAAGCTTTGTTTGAGCACTTAGCATAGCAAAGAACCTTTCTAGTTGGATATTTCTTTTTTACTAGTCGTTTGCATAACTGTATTGTTGACGAGAAGAGATACTCATGTGTACAGTCACACACATAACAATTAAGATAATTTCAGCTCTTACTCAATCTCTTCAGATGATTAGAATGACTAAGCATTGCGCACGTGGTTCAATTTAGGACTTAAACAAGTACTTGTAGGTTCGCGTCAACTCAATATACATAATTGCCGGATGACGGCGACATGGCGCTGGCCTGTGGGACGCCCAACACCCAATGTTGCAATACGACAATAAAATTAAACACAATCACAACATCTCGGCCACAAATCAAAATCAATTCACGCAATAGTTCACGTTTATTAGTCATCTATGAAACGTTTTCATTGACAAATTCGTGTACCAAACATCTCATTTTTGCTACTGGTAGGATCATGGTAGGACAGTGAAAATGGATTATGAGCTTTGCAGAAAATTTTGTTTTTGATCCTTCGGTACGAACTACCCATTAGGTACTAAAAAATTACTTAGCGTTGATTTCTAGACTGATCAAAAAATGTATTATAAAAGATTTTTATATCCTCATAATTTCCATCAAATTACGAGACAGGTGTAGTTGGCAAAGCACGCGACCTTCCTCACTTGCATACAATGATACATGTCACTGATCGAGCACTTACGTAAAGCGCCCCAAATAACTTGCGAATAATTTCACGGTAAAAATAGCAGGCAAAACTGAACGTAAACTTTGTACACAGTACATTACAGTTGTAGTACTTACCACATCGCTCGAGCCAGCCCTCGGCGCGGCAGGGGTACGAGATCACCACCATCTGATCACCACTCCTCATCTTGAACACAATCACTTCTCAACAACAAACACTCGTAACAGTCCCGTGGACGATACATACATCGCTTTACATTGCACAGTACACCGAACAGCTTGTCTGATCAAGCGCTTCAAGCACTGACTCCTCAACTACACACAACACTTTCACCAGCTGCCGATAAAAAGAGAATTATGTTAGTCATTGGAAATAGCAGCGCTGCAGCGGTAGGTACATAGGTACAATAAGATCAAAATTGAAATGCTCTATCTTCAGTACCTTCAGCAATGCGTGTTGCAATTTTTATTTTTAGTAGACCCAGAAAAATCTCACATCTAATTCCGGAGCGATCTTTTGAGGCTTTTTGAACTAAAATAATTATGAATTAACATCGCTAATTTAAATTAAGAATAAAATATATTGTGCATTGCAACCATTTGGTAGGCATTTCGACCTCCAAATAAAAAAAATGTTTTGCTATTATGAAAGCAAAAAGAAAGTTTAGAATAGGTTTTAAATACTTCGTTTACTATTGTATTTGTTTCGGACGTAAGAACACTTTCTACTATAAATAATTTCATTTTATTTGTTAATTTATTAATCCCCCGCTAAATTTTATTATTTTTCCTTCACCATACTTTGTGATCTCCCTCGGAAAACTCATAATTTGAATAATGATTACGAAATTACCTCGTTTTCAAAGTTGAGGGTAGACCAAATTTTAAAACCCAGCTATTTTCAATATTGTTCAAAATATTATCAATACAATAGCAAATATTTTCAAATAAAAAAAACACTTTTGTAAAAAATTCTGTGATATTTACCTTAACAGTATAACCGATTCTGTACCCTAAATAGTTAAGTTATGAATTTTGAAAATTCACGCGCACGTGATAATTCCACTAAATCGCTAACCATCAACACACCCACATCCGACACCAACACAGAAAAAACTGAATTGACGTTTCCATTTCCATTCTGTTTTCCGTTTACTGGTGGGAGAATGAAACAGCAATATGTTCTATCTCAGTAATTTCTTTATTGACCCGCCTCCTTATCATTCATGTTATCAAAATGCGCGCGCATTTATAGCGAGTACATCGCTATCAAATTATTCTCTATACCTATCAAATTGTTAGAGTAATACTGTTAATTTTACATTCGTATAATAGTTATTTTTGTCTACATTAACAACAATATTCTTTAGATATCTATTATGAAATAAATTAGGATTTTGTCTAACAATTTGAAAGAACAAATTATTCTAGCTGACATTAAGAGTCATAGACAAACTTCAATGACTCTTCGACATGCTAGAAAATTATGATTGTTGAATGTTTACAGTATCGCTATGGCTTGAAAGCAGTACGATCGTATACACTAAACAGGTGTATTTAAACTTATACTTATTTTGAATATTATGACTTTGCATAAATAAAGGCTTTTGTATAACCATTTAAGTCGATTACAATATTTACAATACATAAGTTCGTGTAACGGAACGCGTGATTCTTCGACAACTTTCCTTGTTTGACAGTTTCCACATTTCTCTTTAGTCTACGGTTCAAGATGGCTCTCAAAGCACTTGTCGGGCAAAGTGAGTTAAAAAAATATGATTTTAGCAGTATTTCATCGCATAAAACACATTAAAGCGGTTGATTTTGGCAGATAATTTTATTCTATATATTTGAGTATATATTTTTTCTCATTGTGTAATTTTTTGATGATATCATTCTATCAACAGTTATCAACTTATCGATGACTAATAGATGTGTTATTGTTGAATTATTTTGATATTTTTATGTTGAAATTTCCTGGGGCTGACCTTATCAACTCATTTTTGGGCTGTACCCCTACACTCATAATAAAGTAGCATAGCGGTATATAAACAATGGGTTCCTGTAGCTTTAAAAGAATTAGACAAAGGTAAAAGAAAATGTGTTTAAAGTATGTAACAACACAAATCGCAGATCATTTCTACATTCGTTGAAGTATTGCAATAAGTGTGAAAAGTTACGTGAAGAGACTGAAAAGCTTTGTACATATTATTGATTTTCTTGTGTCACCTGAGCTAGGAGGGGGTGGGGTGTTACATACGTCACGAAGCGACTGCGAAAAGTGCGAATCTTGAATGTATTGTTTTCAGACCCTTCTTGTTATATTCTAATTGATTGAGTCATTGTGATGGAAAACCCATTCTTACAATGACTTTCTTCACACTAATGCAATACATTCAGTCTATGCTCACTTAACAAACACTTCCACAAAATAGGCATAATGGACAGTCCTCTGTGCAGGGCATGCACATTCTCTTTGAATGCACAGGTGTCACCCAGATAAGAACACACCCTCAGGTCACAAAGATCTTACAAAGATTTTCTGAGAAAATGAGGAGCTCTAATTAGCTTCTTGAAGGAGATGGGCTGGTTGGAATAACCATCAAACGGTAGCCACGGCCCACGCACAACAGTCGACCTGTAGGACTAAGTGCGGAAACTCAGTCCATTCACTTCAAATGAAAAATACACCTTTTATTACTTAAATAGCTATGTTAAATGAAAATAAACGAATATAATTTATGAAACTAGGCCAGACTGTCATCACCAAATAACCTTGGTATGACAAAGTATTGCCATCTTAATTGGATGTTTTATTGAAAGTAATTAGTAGACACTATGGTAATTTTTGCAAAAAATCTGACCCATTTTAATTATTAGACATCATATTATTATAATTGAATCAGCAATAATGAAGCCTACTATTATTGTTATTGACAGAGATTATGAACGAGGTGATCCGGTATCGGTCAAAAGGAAAGGACAAAATAGAATGGCGTGTCTTAGTGGTGGATCAGTTGTCCATGCGCATGGTGTCAGCCTGCTGCAAAATGCACGACATCTCTGCAGAGGGCATTACTTGTAAGTATTTAAGTTATAATGTATTTTTGCCGAGAATGCAACATACCAAGAAAACTGAAAAGCTATGGGGCAGACATGGAATAAATAAATAACTTGTAATCTGAGTCAAGTTTTAAATGGCTAAATTTAATGCTGATCTTAAATCAATCTATTATTTTCTTTATTCTTAATCAAAATATTCCAAATTTGGATATTTAGGTATGCATGGAAAATATTAGCAACGTAAAACAAACAATCAAAAAAAATTTCCTCATTTGCATTTAAATTAGGTCCTACTGTTTATTGTCTAAATTACTCATACATAATCCAAACATTCATCTCAATCAAATATTAAAATTTGAAACAATATATCTATTATTACAGTGGTGGAGGACATCCACAAAAAGAGGGAGCCACTGTGCACCATGGACGGTATCTACCTCATTACACCGTCTGAGAAGTCTGTGCATGCCCTCATTAATGACTTCTCTGTGGGCAACCGCATCATGTACCGTGCTGCTCATGTATTCTTCACTGAAGGTAGGATACATTTTATTTGGTATGTTTAAGTATTTAAATGTAATCACTAAATAGAAGATTATCAAAAAAATTGCATTAGATGTATTGTGTTAATAAATCAAACAATCTGCCTAGCTTTTTTCTCAGCTTTATTGGGGTTGGCTCTTAGGCTAATCGGATTCAGCTAAGGAAGCCTTTATTAGATTCATCGTGCTATTTTGTGAAAAAGAACATTCATTTATTTTATTTATTTTGAAATACTGCTTGCTGCTCTTTTTATATTTTTTCTGCTTTAATTTTTATTTGCATTTTGGTTTCCAGCTTGTCCAGATGCTCGATTTGACGAATTATCACGTAGTCCTGTAGCTAAATATATCAAAACATTAAAGGAAATCAACATTGCTTTCATTCCTTATGAACAGCAGGTTTGTCAAATTTTATTGTTGCTTCAGAAGGGAGAACTCTTAGGACTGAAGTGAACTCATGCTTCCAAAAACAAAAATCATTGGTGGGTGAATAATTTAAATACAGTTCCCTTTTTGGAAGCATGATATGCATTCTTCTTTACTCCAGTCTTAAAACACATAGAGTTTGACCTTAAACTATTTTCTGACACTTGTTACACGCTGCCACTAATTAGTATGCCCTGAGGAACTGTTCAATGAACTCTGCAAGTCATCGGCTGCAAGGAAAATTAAAACTTTGAAGGAAATTAACATTGCTTTCTTGCCTTATGAATGCCAGGTCAGTAAGAATATCTTGACTATTATGAAAACATTTATTATTTTATAAGTCGTGGTAGCTCAGTATCTAAGACCTCGCTTCTTGTGCTTGTGGTCATGGAAACCTGAACTTATATAGTCTGAAATAGCCAAGTCAGAGGCCTGTGGGGTACCCAGAGGTGGCTTAATTAACTCTGACACCAGAGGTGGCCACATCCTCACACGAAAAATAAATAAATATGAACACATTCCGAAATTCGAAAATAACACATTTCTCTTTTAATAAAGGTGAATAAAAATTCTTATGATATTACTACTGTGATCATAATATCTTCTACTGTTGGCCAATATACGCCGGATACACCTTATTAGCTAGATACACCTCTTTTACATACATTAGAGAAAACATTCAATGTTTGCAATGCATATTGACAGGTATTCTCCCTGGACTCTCCCGAGACGTTCCAGTGTATGTACAACCCAGCACTGGCGCAGACTCGCAATGCTAACATGGAGCGCATCGCCGAACAGATCGCCACGCTCTGCGCTACTCTGGGAGAGTACCCTTCTGTGCGATACCGCAGGTAGGTTACGTTACGTCAAAATTTGTGACAGCACTTTTTTTATTAATGACCAGCTTTTGGCAGCGACTTCGCCTGCGTAAAAAAATATCCCAATGGAAAATGTTACATTTGTAAATCCAGGTGTGCGTGTGGATTGAGTGCTCCTTGTTAAAAGTTAATTATATTTTTATGAAATCAAGGAATAATTTAGGAAATAATTGTGAAAACTTCATGGTGAAGATAACAAAATTGTGAAATCTATGGTCGAAAGAAAGTCGTGGTATAACTAGAACTCAATCTGCTAACCACATAATTTACAATTTCTAATGAGGCCGCCGTTTGTATAAAAGTTCAGGTTAAGTATTCACAAATTGACTCTGAATTATACTCGAAAATAGAGTTAAGAATATTAACAACTAGCTTCCACCCGCGGCTTCGCCCGCGCTCAAGGTTAAAAAAAAATGCTCCGATCGCCACCAAACTTTACAGGACTATCCGCTGGTTCAATCTAAAGATTGTATTAAAATTTCATTAAAATCGGTCCAGCCGTTTCGGAGTCTATAAGGAACATACATACATACTTTCTCTTTTTTATATATATAGAAGATTTATTTAGCTAATGTTAGAGAGTTTTGGAACAATCAGTCTGCACCATAAGAGGATTGAGTGATCTAAATAATCCTTGATGAAATCCAAATTTACCATTAAAATCAATTTAAAATTTGTAAATAGTTTTCACAAATTCAATACAATTATGCGACATAAAAATTTTAAACATAAATCTGTAGGGGAGAAGGAGGCAGCTTTGTACAGGGGCAGATATGAACAAACAAGTTTACGCAGTTAGTTTCAAAGCTATTTCAGTTTAAAAACTGATTTCGGGGCGGCAGTACTGTTACCCACAACCGTCATATAGTATCTGTGGCATTTGACAGCTTGCTACCAAGTTATCGGCCATGTTTGTTTTTGTCATTGCAAAGAAAACATTTTTAAAAATGGGTGTAAGCTTGTGAAGGACAAAGTTTTAAATTCTGGTGAGAGTTATCAGTCTAATTATATTCAGTAGTTATATAGGCTTATGTGAAAGTGTTTATTTTTATGCATCAAATGTTTTTTTTGCAGCAAAAATATTTAATTTCTATAAAAAGAGGGTATGGGGCAGTTTTGAACAAATTGAATGGGGTACCTTTGAACATGTTTAAATCTACCCTATACTAATTGTGTAGTACGGAAGCGTTAGTCATTTAACTGTGAATTAATTTAGATGGGTAAGAAATGCCAATATTTAAAAAAATAAATCACTTTGTCATTTGTTTAAAGGCAAAAAGGTACGCAATTAAAAAAAAACAAGATCAAGATGTTAATGAGGAAAATATTAAAAGGGCCATTTTGGCAGTCGATGGTGGAAATATGAAGCTAAGAAAGGCTGCTCCGGTTTATAATTTTAGACCAAACACTTTATTTTGTAGAATAAAAAAATACAAAGGCAAAAACCTCAAAATGACCAAGTATTCTCATACAAGTACACTGTCTCTCAAGTAAGAGTCTAGAGAAGAGGAAATGATGTTAAAAACATTTTATATAACAATATATAATACAATGTTAATAATATACCTTTGTATGTGATTTAAAAAAAAACTTAGAACTAATAAATAAAACTTGTCTATGACCGTTTAAATCTGTTATTCAAAACTACCCCAGGCATGTTCAAAGCCGCCCCTTATTCGGGGCAGCTTTGACCATTTCCCTTCTCACACCAAAATGAAAATAACCGCCTTATCTCAGGGTTATTGTTTAAAATAATAAAACGATTATGTAGGTTAATGATCAGGTTAACCATTCCGGGTAAGTAAAGGGATTAAAAGAATTTATATTTTGCGTCATGACATAAAGTTTGAAAAACGTTCAAGTCTGCCTCCTTCTCCCCTATATTTTGAGAAATGAGTTACATTATTTTCTCAGGTTAGCAGATTGAGTTTTCTAGTTAATTGACCACAACATTCTCACCATAGATTTCACATTTTTTTTTATCTTCACCATCAATTTAACACAATTTTTTCCTTAATTATTCCTTGATTTCGTAAAAATATAATTAAATTTTAAAAAGGAGCACTCAATCCATACGCCCTCCAAATCGCGACATGTTCTACCTTGTGCCAGGCTTCATCAAAATCCATTCAGTTGTTGGGGTGTGATTGATCAACACTTAAACATCCAGGAGCTTGCATATTTATACGACTGCGTTTTTCGGCTGGCACAAGTCTAATTCCAATGGAATCTTATCCATACTGACTTATATTCAACACACACATATTCATTGGTGTATTGTATTGCAAGGTTCATCATAAACAAATATGGTTTTGCAGTGACTGGGAACGCAATGTGGAGCTGGCCCAGCTGATCCAGCAGAAGCTTGACGCTTACAAGGTAAACTGAATCAATATTATCAAATCATTACTGAGCTTTTACAAATCAGTTATAGTTTAAATTATCAAGAGTGATTCATTACTCATACTCTGCAGGTATAGTCATTGCATCACGCAAGTGTGTCATGTGACCATTCTGTCATTGAAATAAAGGTTTTAATTAAAGTCGTGCAATGAACAAACGGTCCTTACAAATATATGGAGCTCTGCACCGAGAACAAATTGTGTCGTGTCGTGTGTCGCGTCGTGAACAAACAGCCTAACACTTGTTTTTTTTCTGTAGGCCGACGAGCCGACTATGGGTGAGGGGCCCGAGAAGGCTCGCTCCCAGTTGCTGGTAATAGACCGTGGTTTCGATTGCGTGTCGCCGCTGCTGCATGAGCTCACCCTTCAGGCCATGGCCTACGATCTCTTGCCTATCGAAAATGACGTTTATAAGTGAGTACTTATAGTTTATTTATTCATTGTGTTTCGATGGCGTCACTACTCTTACCGCACCACGCAGCTGCCTCGGGCACCGTCTTGGTTACACAGTACGCCTAAAATGTAGGAGGAATATCATGACAAGACATTTACACTCACACAGTTTGTTATTTATTTCGTATAGAAACTGGCGTAACACTAAACTACACCGTCAAAATAACTGTGCACCTCGCTGGAATGCGACCTCACTCCCGCATACCCGTGGGGCGCCCCGCGTTCGTCTCGTGCGTCAATAGCGACAGTCGAACGTCAGAGTGACGTCACAGCGACAGGTGTACATTACACCTTTTAGAGTTGCATCTTGCATCTATTTCAGTTCAAAAGCTGTTTCTTAAGCCTGTTTCTCTCATGTTCTAGATATGACTCGTCAGGCAACATGAAGGAGGTGTTACTGGATGAAAACGATGAGTTGTGGGTGGAACTGCGACATCAGCACATTGCTGTCGTGTCTACTTCCGTTACCAAGAACCTGAAGAAGTTCACCGAGTCGAAACGAATGGGCGGAGGTAATTCAATCAATTCTACTCTTACATTTTTGAATTATTATGCGATAGCTTATGTTCTAAACCTCGGGCTTTAACACTTCAGTCCACCTAGCCCTTTCCATCATTGGTCTACAAGACGTACGGCAATGCACCATCGGTATAGTTCGTTCAATCCATGAAGACGCGCCCCACCACTATTCCTCCTAACCGGTTATAGTATATGTGTGCAAGCTTCCGTCAATGTTTGAGTGTTATCGGTACACACTAATTACCTATGAGTGCACACGCACACTTATAATAATATAAAGAAGAAGAATTGACTAATCATATAATTGGTGGGGTGCGTCTTCGTGGATTGAACGAACTATACATGGTAGACATCCCACCCATATGCACAAAGCGTTTTGGGAATACTTTCAAGGTGTACATGCCTTCTTCTTTTTCGTCGGTCACGGTCATCATGTTGCAGTGAGACTTCAGGCTGCCATAATTCGCCCCACGATGCCATCCCTATCTGTCGGCCGTCACTAGTGTGCACTCATGCCATGGGCGGCCTAATGCAGACTTAAGGTTACACTAGTCGAAAATTCTTCCATACAAACGTAGTCTAAGGATTATTTCACTGTTTGATTATGTACGTTCAAAATAAAAAGTGATATCAATTTGTCTCATCATTATCTAGCCCTGTATGGAAGCAAAAAAGTAAAAAAAGTAAATATTTGAAAGTTATGACCGTCGAAAGTTCCACATTTCGACACAAATTTTAACGCATTTTTGGGCGCAAATAAATACCATAAGAAGACGGAAAATTGCAAAACGGCCTCCATACAGGGATAGATTAGTAGTTCAACAATGCAAATAATTTTATTTTGAACAGATAGATTCAGTCGTTTTTTCATGATATTTAGACTGCCAAAGGTCTGTTCTCTATATACCCGGCGCGGTTTGTGGATCTGATCACTAACTACTGATATCCAAAATGTATCTCAAGCTACTAGCAGCCAGAAAACTATAGCTCAAAATTTATGTCAGCACTAAAGCAAAATTTGAGTAAATGGGCGGATGCGGATCTAAAAGCCAGGAACCCAGATTTGCTACGGGACCGTGCAAAAGGGCTTATAGAACGCTCAGTCAAACCTCCTACAGAAACCCGTAAACGCCAATAATGGATGAGCGACAGCACTTTTGTACTGGTTGAGGAAAGACGTAGGATGAAAGCATTAGATCTGGCGCTGATGTGAGAACCCTAAACCGACAGTCCGCGCAGTTTCAAACACAGGTTGCAGACGAGACAAGATATGCGAAGAAGTCGAGACTTGGGCTATTGAGAACAGTTCTCAAGTTTGGGTCACTGAGCTGGAAGATATATCCGAAACGTGAAAGCAGTACTGCCAGTCATTATACGAGGACCCTTTATACGAGGATTTTGCTCCGACGGAACCACTAATGAAGTCATGGAGCCAGAAATTCTTGAAGCAGAACTCAAAGCTGCCATAAAACATGGCAAGGCCATTGGCAAAGACTCCATGCCGATAGAGACCATTAAAGCCGCAGACGAACAGTACGCATATTTCACGTTCCGCTTTGCCATGTTTTGTTACTGATAGAGTAACAAAATATGGCAAAGCGGAACGTGGCCTAAAGAATGGACGCACAGTGTCTTCATTCGACTACAAAACAAGACAAAATTAAAAACCCCCGGTACTTTTTAGGGTTCCGTATCTCGAAAGGAAAAAACGGAACCCTTATAGGATCACTTTGTTGTCCGTCCGTCTGTCTGTCTGTCAAGACCCTTTTTCTTAGGAACGCGTGGAGGTATCAAGCTGAAATTTATATCAAATACTCAGGTCTAAGGTCCCTTAAAGCTGTGAAAAATCCAAGCCAACGCAATCAAAAGATTCAGTCGTTTATGCCGCAAATTTTAACACTCGCAAGGGAATCAAAACCTACAGGGTAGTTCCCGTGATCTCAGAATCTTGAAATTTGATACAAAGCAACGTCTTATAGCACAGATAAAGGAATAATTGCGAAAACCGTAAATTTTAGTTACATCATATAATAAAAATATTTTTAATACTCACTACCCATTTACTCATGAACGCGTAGAGGTATTAAATTGAAATTCATATCAAATACTCAGGTCTATAATACCTTTAAGGTGAGGTTTGTACGGAACCCTCGGTGGGCGAGTTCGACTCGCCCTTGGCCGGTTTTTTATATTTCTTGCTACATAATTTATCTAGTAGTAGACACAGTTCGATCGACAATCTATTCAAACATAGCTGAGAACATGTCGATAAAGTCAACTTTCAAACAAAAAAAATACGAATTTTATTAGTTTAGGAGTTATCATCAGTTGCCACAGGCAGATACTATCGGCATGGAGTCTTTGCCAATGGCCTTGCCATGTTTTATGGCAGCTTTGAGTTCTGCTTCAAGAATTTCTGGCTCCATGACTTCATTAGTGGTTCCGTCGGAGCAAAATCCTCGTATAAAGGGTCCTCGTATAATGACTGGCAGTACTGCTTTCACGTTTCGGATATATCTTCCAGCTCAGTGACCCAAACTTGAGAACTGTTCTCAAGTTACATTCTGAGCAAATAAATAATATTCTATTCTATTCTATTCTATTCAATAGCCCAGGTCTCGACTTCTTCGCATATCTTGTCTCGTCTGCAACCTGTGTTTGAAACTGCGCGGACTGTCGGTTTAGGGTTCTCACATCAGCGCCAGATCTAATGCTTTCATCCTACGTCTTTCCTCAACCAGTACAAAAGTGCTGTCGCTCATCCATTATTGGCGTTTACGGGTTTCTGTAGGAGGTTTGACTGCGCGTTCTATAAGCCCTATTGCACGGTCCCGTAGCTCATTTGGGTTCCTGGCTTTTAGATCCGCATCCGCCCATTTACTCAAATTTTGCTTTAGTGCTGACATAAATTTTGAGCTATAGTTTTCTGGTTGCTGGTAGCTTGAGATACATTTTGGATATCAGTAGTTAGTGATCAGATCCACAAACCGCGCCGGGTATAGTGGCATTTCTAATCGAGTTTTGCCAGTGCGATCTAATGAGTATGTCGTCGATCTGGTTACGATACTGTCTATCAGGTGACGTCCAAGTGTACAGCCTAAGAGGATGATGTTGAAATAAGCTGTTCAAGATAACCAGATCGTTATCAGCTACAACTGTATTAAACGTTCGCCTATCTCGTTAATCTGTCCCAGCCAGAATTAACCTACACAGTGACCTAATTGCTGTGAGTTTTCACCGATTAATAACACCGATTTCTCTAGCGGGGCTTTTAGAGATGGTTGTTTCGAGTTCAAGTTAGAATTGTTAGATGGCTTCATTACTAGCAGAGCTGGTGGGGGCATAGATCTGCACGATGTTGAATTTAACCGGCGAAGCCTTGACTTTAATACTCAGAAGTCGATCGCTTAAAGGCTCATAACTCATCACGCAGTTCCTTAGTTGTTTGGGGATGACAAAAGCAACTCCATTCTGGTTTGTGTTAGCATTGCCCGAAAAAAAAGATGGTGTGTTTTCCGGTCAGAAAATGTCCATTTTCTCTCCAAGTCTCGATAAGGCCGCAGATGTTTAGTTCGCATCTGGTAAATTCCCTTTCAAAGATCTCCAATTTTTCTGGCTTTTGTAAACTACGTACATTCCACATACTTATCTTCTAGATTTGACTTAGCTTAAGAAGCATTCCTTTAGCAATGTTTCCATGCGGTGCCTGGTCTCCTACATCCGCATCGCCGATAGTCTACTTCACTTGAACGCGCTAATCTCAGGAACTACTGGTTGGAATTGAAAAATTATTTTTGTATTTTATAGTCCATTTATCGAGGACGGTTATAGGCTATATAACACCACGCTACCACCAATAGGAGCGGAGCATAAATGAAAAATGTTGCAAATACGGGCGAAATTATTCCTTTTTGAGAGCTTCCGTAAACGGTTTAAGTTACGCAACAATAATGTAGGTAGGTAGCCAATTGACGGGAGCGAAGCCGCGTGAGACAGCTAGTATATAATAAAAAATTAAAAAAGCTATGTTTTTATTATTATACGCCTAGTTTCATTCTTCAATCGTCCCTCATTACTGAGGATCGTGGTGACTAGACCCCTGCTATAAGCGGACGGTCTGACTCTCTCAAAGAATTATTTCTTCCTCAATGTCACTACCGAGAACACCCTATAATTTGAAACAATGAAAAATTGAGATTCATATTGTTACATACATAAACTCAAGCCTTTTTCGTTTTTCCTATGGCGGAAAATACAGAACGCTACATGCTAGGAAAAAAAAGTTAAACTTTAGTATTTATTTATAACAGGTGACAAGCAGTCCATGCGCGACCTCTCCCAGATGATCAAAAAGATGCCGCAGTACCAGAAGGAGTTGTCCAAGTACGCTACTCATCTGCGCCTGGCTGAGGACTGCATGAAGTCTTACCAGGGCTATGTGGACAAGCTGTGCAAGGTTGAACAGGTGAGTCACTTCTTTTTTTTTATTATAAATGCTATTTACATAAATCTGTTGCATAGTAATTATTGTCACGACCTTCACCATCGCCAGATAATAGCCACATCAAAAACAAAATAGTGGCCAATCTAGTCATCTGAATTTGTTAGGAATATTCACCCTTCGGCTTTTGTTGAACACTAATAGTAACAGATGGAGTCTACGATAGAATATGTTGTATAACACTGTGTAAACATTATTTGAAGCAATCCTCCAGAAAACTCATCTGGGTTGAGCCATAATGAATGTTTGTTGTAGCATATTGGTAGACATAATATTACTACAGCTCGGATAGGCACTAAAGGCTGTGTTTTGGTCCTAGGTTTAAATAAAAGTCTACATGTACAGCAACTTTTATTAGATTCAGATTTAGGCCAAGAATGTCGTAAGCCAAAGTACTATTCCCACCATGACAATAGCGCAGATAATGTAATACTAGCATACAGATGCCTCATCCCATACAAAAACCGTCCTGACGTAACTAGCGTTTTGCGTCTGATTAAACTGAGAATTTTTCTAAGAACATCGATTACGTTCAGTTCCGTTCTAGGGATACAGATGGTGTTAGCAGCGACTTGCAAGTAAAAGGGTTTACTCGTTTCGTGAATACTTTTTTTTTAATACAGCGGTGATTTGTTTAATAGAATATTTTGCACGTTTTTACAGTTTCAATGTACGTGGATGCCTCAGAAATTTAAAACCGCGCCATCTATTGGAATCAATTTTAAATGATTCATTCAAGTAATCATTGAAATTTAAACTACGAGTCCAATATTCCTTAATTTTGTGCTTAGGAGAGTTAATTAAACAAGAACATACATTTTCATTTTATGATCGTCTCTAGAAAATCTCATTATTTTTCAATACAGTTGTTAAACATGGCGTACTTTCAGAGGCTATAATTATGATTCGAAAGTTAAATCTTACGCATAGGCATCTTTCTGTTACGCGGTCGTGACTATTGTTTACGAGCTCGATCATTATGTTTGCAGTTTAGTTTTAAATTTATAAGTCAATTTAAAAAAGTTTAGTAGCAAGGAGTTTTCAAACATAGAATAAAATGGGATAGATTTTCTACGAGGAAAAATTAATGATTCCATACGTTTTAGCAATGAATTCTCAAAAGTCTTTTAAATGGTTGTTTAATATATTTCATTACCAGTTTTAATTTAATTATTTTCACATGAACATTTGTCAAAAATCGAATAGGCTGTTATGCTGTTTTCGTCGAAAACAAAAAATGTCCAGTTGCAAAAACGCGCCATAAGTCAATTTAAAAAAGTTTTGTAGCAAGGAGTTTTCATACATAGAATAAAATGGGGTGCGATTTTATACGAGGAAAAATTAATGATTCCGTACGTTTTAGAATTGAATTCTCATTTTTTTTTTTAATAGTTATTTAATATATTTAATTACCAGTTTCAAGTTAATTATTTTCACATCAACGTTTGTCAAAAATCGAATAGGCTGTTTTCTTTGTAAAAAAATATGTCCAGTTGCAAAAACGCGCCATACTGAAAATTTTATTTTTGTGAATAAACAAATCTAATTCTTTGATTTGTTTTTACTGTTTCTCACAACTGTATTGAAAAACGTCGTGTGATACACGGGTGTGTAGGTTATTGCAAACTCGTGTCATTAAAAACCCTCGCTTTCGGCTCGGGCTTGTTAATGACAGCTCGTTTGCAATAACCTACTTTCCACCCTTGTATCACAATGTACTATTACAAAACTCAATAACAAATCAAACACACCATCTAGTGCAATATCAGTTGGTCTTATCAGAATATCAGCGCAGCGTTATTTCCTTTTTTGGATATCGCTGCACATGCTGAGATAGGAGCCTTTATGGTCTCGCACGGGGTTTTTATTTTTAATTTTGATTCATTTTAAGCTGATTTATCGTGTCTCCTGTGCGGGTCACAAATAAATACTTTTTCTTTCTTTCTTTCAATATATTTGAATCAAATTTTCTTTCTTCCCTTTAGGTGCCTGTGACAATAGTTAACATGTACTTTATATCAGACTTTTGTACCAACAGGACCTGGCAATGGGCACCGATGCTGAGGGTGAGAAGATCAAAGATCACATGAGGAGTATTGTACCAGTGTTACTTGACCAGGTATGTACAACTGCTTACAAAAACTTCTCTTTGAGTTTCTATCTTTCTCTTTGAATATGGTTTAAAACAAACTAAATCAAAATCGGTTCATCCATGTAGGAGCTATGATGCCACAGACAGATACACACATCAAACTTATTACATCCCTCTCTCCATCTGGATCTCTGGATTAAGAAGGTTCAACTTTATTATCTGTTGAAAGAAAATTATCCCTTTTTATCATAATCTACTTGCAGAACCTTGTTACTTAGAGTTGTTGCAACAACAATAATTATGTATCACATTCACAACCCAGTAGTGAAAACATTTCGTTTCTATCTTTCAGGCCGTAATAAACTTCAATAAGATGCGGATCATCGCGTTGTACATCATGTCCAAGAACGGCATCTCGGAGGAGAACCTGAACAAGCTGGTGACGCACGCGCAGCTCGAGCCGTCGGACAAGCAGACGCTGCTCAACCTCGCCAACCTGGGACTCAATGTCGTTGTTGATGTATATTTAATATATATAGATATATTTATGTATTTTTTGCATGTAGCATGGTTTTTTGTTAACGGTTTGGTTCTATTTTACACAATTTATTATGATCGAATGTACACCTAATCCCTATGATGTACCCAAGATACACTATTACTTAAAACTATTTTCGATAAACTAAAACAAAACTACCTTTGATTGAATAAACTTATAAAACACATACACACATAATGCGGTTTTATAAAGCGCAACGGAACATATATTTCTGAGAAACTGATTAATTGTATATTTAGCACATCGATAAAAAAAAATTGTGTATTTTGGGTTTTTTGTCTAATTACATCCATGTCTAATCCCCCAATATTCGATTGAGTTTCTATTTTTCTAACCTATGTTTTTATGACTTGAATATATAAGTGTTACATAGTCGCTTCAATTAAGAAGATAAATTAAGTTATCCTTATTTATATTTCAATAAATTTTACCATATAATGTTCATTGTACAGGGGAACCGCAAGAAACAATATCAAGTACCCAGGAAGGAAAGGATCACGGAGCAAACATACCAGATGTCAAGATGGACACCTGTCATCAAAGTAGGTTGCACTCACTATTGTAATACAAGAAGGAGCAGTGTGGCCCAGTGGTAACGGCCGCGACTTACAAGTTGTAGGTCGTGGGTTCGAACCCTGGCAGGCGCTTTACTTTGTGTAAATTATTTCATCACCACTGCGCCCAAAACGGTGAAGGAAAATAATGTGAGGAAACCGTCATGTCTTAGAAGCAAAAATTCGATGACATGTGACATCCACCAACCCGCACTGGGCCCGCGTCACAGATTACCTCCCAATAGATACCGCTTGCCAACTGTTTTTTTTTATTCCGAGTTCACCAAATTTGGCGGCAGGCACGGGTTGCGCGGGGAGTGACAAGTGCGCCGAGATTGGCTATTGAAGGTCACGGTACCTGTCGTAGTGATAGGACATGCGCTTTAAATGTCGATAAAAATATCGATATTTTTCAAACAGAATGGTATTTTATGTAAAATTTCTTAGGCGGCGATTTTATAATTACTTTAATAATAATAAAGAAAAAACATCGATCGAGAAAAGAGTTGGATTTTGGCCAGAAGTGATTTAATTTAATTTTAATCCTATGTAAACAGGGTCACACTGAGCTCTTGTTATGAGTAGAGCACAATTAGTTCAAAGTTAAAATAAACTAAATTGAAAGAAATTAAAAATTCTTCTATTTAACTAATTAAATATCTATCATCGATACTATTCGATAAGCAAAAAACGATTTTTCTCAACATTTTTACTTTGGTGGGAAAAAGATAGCAATATAATAATTCCATATGAGTGAAAGAGACTTTCACAAAATACATCAACGAGCGCTACTGTTAAGGGTACACTAGTCAACGGCACGAACTATTTTGTGCGCGGGGTTAAAATGCATTTTATATCAACCGACAACACGTGCGGAAGAGATAGATGCTGTGATGTGCAGTAGGAAGTTAGTTCGCGTACGAATACACACATTTGCAAATTTGTAGCGAAGTGGATAATGATTTAGGACGAAACCGAGCGCGCGAAATTTTATGAACAGACCTTTGGGAGTTTGGATATCATGAAAAAACGACTTAACGTATCTGTTCAAAATAAAATTATTTGCATTGTTGAACTACTAATCTATGCCTGTATGGAGGCCGTTTTGCAATTTTCCGTCTTCTTATGGTATTTATTCGCGCCCAAAAATGCTTTAAAATTAGTGTCGAAATGTGGAACTTTCGACGCTCATAACTTTCAAATATTTTCTTTTTTTACTTTTTTGCTTCCATACAGGCCTAGATAATGATGAGACAAATTGATATCACTTTTTATTTTGAACGTACATCGTCAACCAGTGGAATAATCCCTAGACTACGTTTGTATGGAAGAATTTTCGACTAGTGTAACCTTAAGTGTGCAATTTTGATTTGCTAACCATTATAACTTGACCTTTTTTAAATTGTTCAATATTTATTACTTTGCCTACCAGTGGAAAGCTATCCCATCTTTTTTTTAATTTGAAGGGCTGGTTGTTTTTCCACACCATTTTACTGCACAATTCGTCTTTTTTTAAGGCAAACCGTTGATAACTATTTTTTAAACAGAATTGAAACTAGAAATCGCTTGCGTCCCGACAGCTCTAATTTCTGGTCGACACTAAAGAGATCATACCGTGCACTGAGTTATATCAGCCTAAATAAACTGATGTGTGGTGCGCGTAAGTTGTCTTCTATGCGTAATCTATTGGGGCCCGCGTGGAGGATTACGGGCCATCATCCCTCTCTCAGGGAGGAGGCCTGCACGCACAACGGATCAAATGGGAGTCTAAATGCGGAAAAGGGGTCCATCTATCCTTTCCTGTAATACAAGATAGCCCTAAATCGGTGCGTAGGCCACGGAGGTAATAATGATTTATTGTTTTAGGATATTATGGAAGACGCCATTGAAGATAAACTCGACCAACGTCATTTCCCGTTCTTGGCTGGACGCGCGCAAACCTCTGGATATCAGGCACCAACTAGGTAACTATGAAAGTCAAATTTATCATGGGAACATTTTTTTAGTTCATTTTCTTTTTACGTGGTCTAAAGCCAATCACGTCTTTACTGTAAGCAATAATTATTAAATTATTTTTCAGCGTGCGCTACGGTCACTGGCACAAGGACAAGGCACAGCAGACCATTAAGAACGTGCCGCGTCTGATCGTCTTCCTAGTTGGAGGTAACTATCTGAATATTTTTCAATTTTATTTAAAAAAAAAAAACTCTGCCGCACTTTACAAAAGACGGACCCGGACCGCAGTCCGCCCTTTGGTGACCAATGGCGGACCGCGGACCGGGTCCGGACCGCCGTCCTAATTTGTGTGTACCTTAAGTTAACCGTACAATATAATTTACTTGTGTTACATAATTTAATCATTTATCCTTTACTGCCGTTGTTTCGATAACGAACGAATCATATCATTAAAATCTGCATTGATATTGAATCAATATTTACATATTTCAGTTTATTATTTCAATTTTAACTAACAATAAGAAAATACACGAAACGATTTAAAAGCCCGGGGGGCGAACCTCCGTTAGTTGATTTAAAGTTACCCATCTTACGGGCCGCGATGGTCATATTATTTTAGAAAACGAACCTCAAATGAAAGGAATTGGTGACCCCTGCAATAGAGAGTAGACTGTATATAGAGGTATATATATTTTTTTTCTCTTTCAGGTGTATGTTTCTCTGAAATCCGCTGCGCATACGAGGTGACTGCCGCGCTTAAGAACTGGGAGGTGATCATCGGCTCCTCTCACATACTGACTCCAGACAACTTCCTGTCAGACCTGAGCTCTCTAACCGCCTAAACACCGACGTTTCACAAATCGGCTATCGACATACATATGAAATTTACAAAGTTAATATCGCCTAAACTTGTTTCTAGTTGTCGAAGTAAAAATTAGCAAATGCTTAGGCCCTTTATGTTGTAACATTATTGTTTGTATTTATTATATAAACATTATCACAGCGTTGCCGTACTTCGACCATTTATTGTGATATAAGCATATTGTAACTATGCAATTACTAATGGCTAAACTTAATTTATTATAAGGGTGAGGCTAAACGAACGCAATTTTGAGTCGCGTAATATGCGTCGCGAAATTTACGCTGCATTCGGTTTCATACTAAAGTCCTGTTTGTACCACACGACGACGCAAAATGAGCTATCTGCTGACTCACGCACATTATTTCAACCGAACTGCGCTCGAGGTCAGGGAGAGGAACGAGGCTAGCGTCAGCGCCCCGTACAAACTTAGAATAGCAACTGAAGTTACGTCCGTCTGTCTGACAGCCTGACCGAATTTCAGTTGAATGTAAATGCTGCGACTCATTTTACGCGATGTGAGTCGCGTAAAATGAGTAGCGGCATTTACTCATAAAATTACGTTCGTTTGGCCTCACCCATAGGGCCACATTAATTTTATTTACTGCTTTTACTTACAAGTTTGAAGTACCTTCATCTGACAATGTCAGAATTAATGTTTTGGAATACAAATTGTGTGTACTATAATAACATAGAATTTTAAGGTCAAAATAAGTGCAAATGTGCTTTGTAATTATGTTTTATCTTGCTATTACGTTTTGTTGTACAACAGAATGATCAAAATGTTTATATTGTTAAAGTTAATTTTCAAAAAAAATATTTAAATCAATCAGAATTATTAGTTTTTAAGAGTTTGAATTGTATTATTTTGTTTTTGATAGGAATGTTAAACATAACATGGCATGGTTTTGCGTACTATTAATATAGACTGATTCAGACATGTTATTGTTAAATTATGGTACAGTTAAAATTTCTATTGAGGTAACCATTTGAAGGAAGTATAGACATAGTTAAAAACTAAATTGTCTACTAATCTAAAGTAAGGTGCAACCGTACAACGTCTTTTTATCATTACTTGTACTAGATGTGATGTTCGCTTCCAAAAACCGTTGAGCAATTTAATTTAATGCCAAATGCTAGAATCTTAGCGAGTATTAACCGTAGATATAATTTGTTGACAGGATTCGATTGCTCTTATAACTCGCACTTTCGATTGTCCTTGTTGGACGCACTACTGTCGACGTCGCATGGTCGACGTGTTGCAAGTAGTTCTCGACACGCTAGAGATTTACTCGTCATCTTATATATATTATCTTTGATATTATTCTGCGTGTTTAATCATATTTATCTAATACTGACAGATGCGTTTACATTGATACATTCCAATCTATCTTGATATCTAGTTGTTAGACAGTCTTACATGTTACTCTTGAAATTTTGATTTAGTGTTGACCTATTCAAGTTTTTCTGAACTATATTAGGTCCGTTTAACATATTGGTGATTTACAATGTATGCATAAGATAATGTGTAGTAATGGTCTAGATAGGGGATTACAATTACAGTTCATAATATTATATTATCTATCTAAAACTCGATGTATCTCACTGTACAAGCAATATGTACAGTCCCCGTCTGAATCTGGCCACTATAACTTTAAAAATGTTAAATCTATCAATTAGCATGAATTGTGTGTTAATGACGGATTGTGCAATTATGTAGGGAATATTTGTATTAATAGCCAGTCTTATCATAAATTTAAATATCAGTATTTAATTGTTAACAATTTCATTAAATTATTTAATCATCAATAAAAATGATTTTTAATTACAACTCAACATCACACTTCTGTGTCAAGCATAGGTATTTGACAGTCAATTATGTACTACTAGCTTCCAGCCAGCGACTTCGCCCGCGTGAATGTCGAAAATTATCTAAAGGGAACATATTCTAGGGATAAAAAGTATCATATGTGCTTTTACAGACTATAATCTATCTCTATGCCAAATTTCATCCAGATCGGTCCAGCCGTTTGAGCGTGAAAAAGTAACAAACACTCACAGACTTTCGCCCTTATATCAATGGTGTCAGAACGTGCATCCTTGGGCACAACAATCCTATAGTGAATTTGCCGAAAAGCAGACTGTTTGCTGGGCTCTGTGTCAAGATAAAAGATGGGGGAAGAGGCCATAAACATCTAAAATTTAAAACAATACTTAACGGGTAGGTATAAGTTGTTCTATCTAACTTAGGCTGGTTACGTGACTTATGATGTCGAAATAGGAGTTATTTTGTTACGATTAGTCCGCCTTCGTGCGATGCTTGTTATATACCTAACTAATAATTAGATAACTCGGCATCGGCAATATGTGTGTTATATGTAATCATTCAATTGGGAAAAACAAATAATCATGTGACTAACAAAGTCTTGGAGCATTATCCGCAGGTTATCACTTATAATGTTGAGTGATGCGAACACAAAACTTGTCTGGAAATTACTTTACTATCTTACTGAGTAGTCGTACCTACTTGCTTGAAACAATTAGCCATAAGAATCTCCAAAACCACGAATCAATTTGGTAATGACTTTTGTTACTGGCGGTGAGTGTGTATGCAGAGAATATCTTCACCGCACCGATCGTTGTGAATCGGTGTTGAATGTTGCGTCGTTCGTGCTCTCCCCGAACTCCCGCAAAGAGTTTGACCGCTATCCAATCGAACAATCACATCCGAGATGAATGACGCGATGTGGAATTCCGTCTGTGTGATTGGTCGATTGGATAGCGGTCAAACTCTGCGTTGCCGTATTCATTCACTTACGCAATACGGCTGCTGGTATTCAGGATCGAAACTTTTGCGTAGTTTATGCTAAGATTGCGAATCTGAATAGCCCTACACTACAGGCAGCAGACACTATACAACATGTAGGAACATAGGCATTATATGCGAAAGTGTAACTTCTCAAGTTCAACGTAATGTATTCGAATATCACAAAGAGATACTTCACTATTGTGTTAACCTTAGGGTTATCAGCCCATTCGCGACAGTGTATCGTCTCTTTCAGTTTATCGACGACTGTCTGCAAGAACTCACTCAATAAGCGTAATGGCGAAAGATCTTGTAATTCTTGCCTACTCTGGTGGTCTAGATACCAGCTGCATCTTAAAATGGTAAAGTTTATCCTACTCTCTTTAGGTACCTATAAGGTTAATTAACAAAGTGTCTAAATCCGGTATTCAAAGCATGTTCGCATGATTCAATTTAATCCTTGCCCAAGTAGGTACCTGATTGTAGCAACCCATTCAGTAGTACCAAACATATTGCAGCCGTATTGCGCACACAGATGGAAATCCACATCGCGTCATTCATCTCACATGTGATTGGTCGTTTTGATAGCGGTCAAACCCTTCGCTTTGCCGAATTCACTTGCGCAATTCGGCTGCACAGTAGCTTCCTATTGTAACGTAAGATAAGATTTAGGTATTTTTGGTTCCCAGGTTAATCCAAAAAAACTATGAAGTGGTATGCTATATGGCCGATGTTGGTCAAAATGAAGATTTCAAAAAAGCTACTGCCAAGGCTCTGGCGGTAGGAGCAAAAGATGTATGTATTTCAAATATTTGTACATTTCACGGTTACATATTATATCTAATGTTAACGTAACAATTATTTATTTTTAGGTGATAGTAGAAGACCTGCGTAAAGAATTCGTATCTGACTATATGCTGCCTGCAGTGCAGATGGGTCTGGTTTACGAAAGCCGATATTTCTTGGGAACTTCACTTGCACGACCATGCATCTCAGTTGGGCTTGTGAATGCTGCTAAAAAACTTGGAGCTAAGTACATCTCTCATGGCGCCACAGGCAAGGGTAACGACCAAGTTAGATTCGAACTTAGCGTCTATTCATTGTGGCCCGAAGGCAAGGTAAATAAGGATTCTGCTGTAAGACTTTTAATCATACAAAAAAATATACGATTTACAGTTTGCTAACACACCATTTTATCCAGGTGATAGCGCCCTGGCGGCTCCCGGAATTCTTCGAAAGGTTCCAAGGTCGCAGTGATCTAATCGAATTCGCGAAACAGGAAAACATCCCTGTTTCAGCAACACCCAAAGAACCCTGGTCAACTGACGAAAATATTATGCACATCAGGTGAGATAGTGGTCAAGAGCGAGCCTATCTATAATAATAAAAATAAATAAAGTAAAGTAAACATAATTTTACGCCTTACTGAACTGTGACCATAAAGAGTCTCTTAGAGTAAGGTCATTTTGAGTGTGTGTAAGGGACAGATATATATGACTTGTATACATCTATCACTTACGTACACTCAAAATAACCTTCGTTTAAGAGCTTATGGTCACCCCCAGAAATAAGTATCTAATTAGCACAGTAATAAAAATCACTTTTCTTGCACTAATCCAGTTACGAATCCGGCGTGCTTGAGGATCCTGGTGCAATTCCACCAGACGGTATTTTCAAAATTACTCGAGATTTAAAACAAGCTGAAGACTATCCAAGTGCGATTGATATCAATTTTGAAAAGGGTAAGCAAATATTCACTACACCGGTACTTCTCATTCTATGAGACATTATATCCTAATATGTATAATTCGACAGGATTACCCGTCTCCGTTCGGATCCCTAGTGGACACGAGAAGTCTCTAGTGTTGACCGATCCACTAGCTATAGTGGAAACCCTGAACAAGCTGGGGGGCCAGCACGGAGTTGGACGTATCGATATTGTGGAAAATCGATTCCTAGGATTGAAGGTTAACGCTTTTACGTAATTGACTACAAAATATATTTTAGCTTTTTACAATCCTCCACGAAAAGTTCTTGGTCACACTTTATCTTTGGACTAGCCTTCATTTGCCTACTTCATTTTGCTTGTCATTTGTCAGTCGATATGCTCTTTTGTAGCTATAAATTTACAAGTAGGTAGCTACAATTTGCAAAAATGCCCTAGATTTGCGTTAAGACTTTTAGAGAAACCTGAAATTATGTACTTACTTATTCTTACAGTCCCGGGGACTATACGAGACACCTGCGGGGACAATTCTTCACGTGGCCCATGTAGATCTAGAGGCCTACGCTCTCGATAAAGAAGTTTTGAGGTAACAATATATCAGTATGAATAAAATATTATTTTTAAAATCATATGGATAAATTCGGGCCTCTCCCCTTTAACAAACTTATATTTAACATAGGCGCCACAGATAGCACACTTTGCAGGGGCTACTTTAACGCCGTGGAAGCAGCCGCCCACATCATCCTGGAATGCGAGGCCATGAGTTCTCAACGTGCAGAAATTCTCGAAACAGTGCGGTCGCTCCGCGTAGCCTGTGAAGCCCCCAGGAAGCTTCAGGAAGCTATTGGGTGGAGCTAGACCAGCTATGATAGCTAGAACCCCTGCGCACAACGGACCAAATGGGAGCCTTAAGTGCGGCCTACCTACTACTAATTATAAGAATACATTCAAATTAAAAAAAAATATGCTATTCACAGAGTTAAGAAATATCTTCAGGACAAAATGGCTGACTTCGTTTACAACGGATTTTGGTTTTCACCTGAAGCCGCTTACACGCGAAAATGCTTAACGTTGTCTCAAGAAACTGTAAACGGAATGGTTACAGTTCAAATATATAAAGGAAATGGTAAGTTGCAATCATCTCCACTTGTTTAATTAATCATATCAACATATTGCCTAATTAAATGCTTATTACAGTTACCATATTAGCGAGAAAGAGCTCATCGAGCTTGTATAACAAAGATCTGGTGTCGATGGATGTTGCTGGAGGATTTTCGCCAGAAGACAGTACTGGATTTATCAATATCAACGCTCTTCGTCTAAAAGAATATGCTAGATTTTCGAAACAAACGAAATAATTAATCTGTCACAATAACTTTTTCGTGAAAATGGTTAAGTTACTTTAACCGAATAAAATACCAGATACTTAATTATTCGTTTTTTTTTCACAACCCTTAGTACCTCTCGTTGTCGAATTATGTTTAACACAACTTTTAGATGGCGAGTTTGCAACGTTATTGAGCAAGGATATCCTGGCCGTACATTTCGAAGCGCTCTTGCTTTGAGTTATCTTAAAATTACGCAATTAGGCTAGTGGTCTTTTCCCCGAACGTCCAGGTGCCTTTTGAAGGTTTCCCCTTGTTAACAAAAAAAGGCCACACCATGACATCTTGCTAGACTACGTCGTGTTACCAGTAACCATGTAAACAATCACTCGAAAAACATAACTATTTTTCTCAGTCGGGTAAAAAAAGTTGGCAACACTGACGACATTTCGAGCGAATGCAACTGGCTTTTTGGCGTGAGTGTAGTTTATTGGCTGTTTTTAGCAAGATGATTCTTCTAGAAGGTTATTGTGACTTTTTTGTGTCTATGTCAGTGGAAAAAATTGGAGGATCATTGAAATAGAGCTGAATTAGCAATTACTACCTTCTACCTCACCGAAGTTTTCTTAGAAAGCCGACTCCATAATTATATTTGCTGTCAAATATAATTATTTTACTATTATATTACTATAATTATATTACTCCAAATGGCATTGGAATGTGTTACATCCGCATTCCATTGGAAAACATCGTTTTCGTACCTATAACGTAATTCTGTATCAAAAAACTAACGACTTCACTTAAAGGCCTAAGTAGCCAAGTATTTATAGTCCCAAAAAAACTAATGCCAATGTCAAAGTGACAATTTCTAAGAAATTGTTTTGACGTTTTGACTTATGTGGTTTGTTGCTTGGTTTTGTATTGTATTGTACATTATTTTACTCTTTGGTATTGTAACTCTGATAAACGAAGAAACCTGCGAAATAAATCAAAATGCAAAGAAATTTGCCCCAAAATAAGGAAGCACTGCTAAAATCCTATACAACCCGATTAAAAGAAGATGTTAAGAGTATGTTAGAGAACTTTGATGGTAAGTAACAATTAATATATCTCCTGCTTTTGTTATTTTAGCACTTTTATTAAATATCTGTTGATTGAATTTAAGATCTCTATCATACCACCCACCACCAACATACATCTCGATGGCACCCTCCTTCTAATAACCGTATATTGCAATCACCAAACTTTAGGCTAGACCTGGTTATGGAAATATTGGGTCTTAACGTAACTTTAGTATGTTGCTCAGAAGTAGATTTATTAAAATAAAAGCCTTTCGTTTTCTGAATATTCTTACTATACTAACTATAAGTTATAACTGCCTGCAGATTATTCAGTATTATTTTATTTTTAGAAATCATCAAGCTTTCAAAACTAGAAAATGAAACGCAACTCAATAGAATGACACAAATTGAACAAGATACATTTGAAATGCAAGTCCGAGCTGCTAACATTGGTAAGTATTTACTAAATAAACATTAAGGGTATGCACCTTTATCAAGGTGTACCACCTTTAGTGAATGAAATACAAAATTATATTTTCTATAAATCATCATATTTTCGGCAAATTTTCATATTACCAGAAAACTTTATGTCGGCTATATTGATTTCCAGTGTTAACCTTTTGAACGCCAATGTCGGCTATAGCCGACATGAGCAAGCGTGCCCTGTGCGCCAACGACGGCTATACTCGACAAAAAACAGGTCGCAGAAAAATACTTGGCGTACAGGGCATAGGAATACCGATATGGCGTGGCGGTGAAAAGGTTAATCTGGATGTTGAATTTGTGAAGGAAAATTTTACACTCTCTAAAAAACTTCTCAAAAAGAATATTACAATAAAATTTACCATACATGATCTTATGAAACATAGTAGTTTTGTCTACAGTTTCTCAAATAATTACCAATCTCAGTTAAACTTGTTTTCCAATTACTTTCGACATTGGCAGAATAGTCAACAATGGCTTTGCTTGCTATATAAAAATGTAGAATAGAAGCATGGTATTTAATTTCATAAACTAATAAGTTTCAGTACAATCTTTCTAGATAATTTAATTTAAAATTCTGGTTTAAAAATTAAAATAATTGCTAATAAATTTAATTTATATTGCCATTTAACAAAAAATATACTGTTTAATACCGCCGCAATATATTATTGTGCCAGCTATACTGAGTAGGAGAACATTTATTGTCTTTAAAACTAACACAATTATTTCTGTTTTAGTTAGAGCTGGTGAATCTTTGATGAAGCTGGTATCAGACATAAAACAGTACTTAATATTGAACGATTTTCCATCAGTTAATGAGGCTATAACACAGAACTCAAAACTTTTCCGCACAAAACAACAGGAATGTGACCAGAAACTAATGTCCCTCCGTGATGACATAGCAGCGGATCTCTATGATTTGGAAGATGAATATTTTACTAGTATTTATAAATGAAATCTTAAAGAGTATTTTATATTAATTTACTTGCTGATACCTTTCCATGAAACTGTAACAATGCTCTGCAGTAGTGCAGTTTATTGTGCATATTTTTTTATTCTACACTACCCATACACTTACAAATATTGTAATTCACTTCCTTTTTTCTCATACTTGTAGACAGAAATAACAAAAAATAAATTCATCATCATCATCAGCCTATTAATGTTCCCACTGCTGGGACACAGGCCTCCTCTCTGTGAGAAGGAATTGGCCATAATCCACCATGTGGGCCCAGTGCCGGTTGGTGGATGTCACATGTCTTCGAATTATAGGTTCTAAGATATGCCAGTTCCCTCACAATGTTTTCCTTCACCGTTCTGAGAGCAATGGTGATGAAATAATTGTGTCATGCTCTGCCGCAGGGCCACCTAAATAGAAACTGATCTATAATATCTTAAAATGATGTACGTCAAACGTACATCATGTACGTAAAACCGTTATCGCTGTACGTGCTTTAGTTAATGATAAAATAGACATTGATTGTGGCTCTGCTGCAGAGCATACTCTCTAGCAGAGCCACACAGAACATGTACTCAGGCGAGATAAATGCTACTGTTTTTTTATGAAGACTATTGTACGAATAGTGCATATTGCGTACGTGTTTAAAAATATCATTATTAGATAGTGGTTTTATTTATTTTAACTTAACAAAAAAATTATAGAAAGCGCCTGATTATTTTGTGACAGCAAATGTTGTGTGCATCAAATGACGGGAGTATGACTACAAATGGTCATGCTATATGCGTGAGAGCAATGTACGAGCAATGTACCGAATGTACGTAAAATTTGAAGCAATGAACTATTTTACAACCACAGTTTTTAGATAAAATATGTGAGCCGCCAACCTGATGTTGGAATGGCGGGGGTATATTCAAAATCTGAACAACTTACCAGCTGGCTGAGTGTGAAATGCCTGCCGTAGCAGTGTACGAGCATTGTACGTTATCATATTAAAAGCATAACCAGATGCTATCAATGGTTAAAGAGTAATTATAAAAATAAAGAACAATGGCGAAATCTTAGCTGACTTAAATTTGAGCGTCTGAAAGTGAGTTATATACGAAAGAAATTATATTAATTGTCTACGTTTTTTTTAAATATAATTGGGCTGGTTTAAAAAAAAACATTATTAGACAGTGGTTTTATCTGTTTTAACTTTACTAAAACTTTTCATAGAAAGCGCCTGATTATTTTGTGTATTGTTAAACGATACCACTAGACGACACAAACTGGAGTGTCTTTTCACCTTTATGAAAATCTAAACTAATCATACATTTAAGGTATATTTACCAAAAAAAAAGTGTAAACGACAAGCGGTGTCGTTGACAATACATGGGTTATTTTGTCAGCAAATTTTTTCCTAGACAATCTTTCAAGCCTTCTATTCTATCTTGAAATTAACATTGCCTGTCTTATTTTACTATGTTTTTAATTTTCAATTTTCAATTAATTTTCAATTAAAAACATAGTAAAATAAGACAGGCAATGTTTATTTAACAAAAGAAAACAGTCCATTACTTCTCCTTAAATTCTACATTAATAGCTAGTTTACATACAAAATATAAATAAAAATAAGACTGAAAGGAAGCAAGAACATAAAGATAAATATGCATTATTTTGTATCGTGATATTAGGATTCCGTTCGAACACTCACACATGATGATACTAAAGAACCGCCATTTGTACCGAGTCTAAAATCTTGGCAAAACATAATAATAAATTGTAGTTCGATCGGATTGGGATCGGTCTATCATCACTGATAGGACTATTGTTGCCAATAAACCGGATATAGTGGTGATAGACCGATTAGCGCGCCGCACAATGATAATCGATGTCACCATACCGCATGACGAGAACCTCGTGAAAGCTGAGAAAGAGAAACAAATCAAGTATATTGACTTAGCACACGAGGTTGTCGACATGTGGAATGTGGACTCGGCAATCATTGTGCCAATTGACCTTACGGCCAACGGCCTGATGGCCAAGAGCCTCGACGACCATCTGTCGAGGCTGTCAATGGGCGGTTGGATCAAGGGTCTGATATAGAAGGCAGTACTCCTCGATACGGCTCGCATTGAGAGGAGGTTCCTGTCTCTGTAGCCCTAACCACCGGTAGCTTGGGCCCTGTTCCCGATACCGGTTGGCCTCTATTTTTTATATTTTTAAATGTTTTTTGCGTGATCATTCATTAATACGCAAACCCATGCGTTTTGTCGATTTTGTTCTGAACGCTGTGGCAGAGTTAGAAGACTGTTATACTGAGCCCAAAACATACAAGGAAGCAATTTTATCTGAAAATAGAGAAAATTTGTAAGAAGCTAAGCAAAACGAGATGAATTCACTTTAAAAATAATACCAGGGAACTTGCCGCACTACCAAATGGTAGAAAAGCTATGTCAAACAAATGGATATACAAAATAAAGAAAAACCCTGATGGAACCATAGAACGTTACAAGGCAAGACTTGTCATCAAAGGTTTCTCTCAACGCGAAGGTATTGACTATGATTAAACCTTTAGTCCAGTAGCACGACTAACAACTGTCAGAGCAATACTGGGAATTGTAGCTGGTGAAAATCTTAATTTACAACAATTTTATGTCACCACTGCTTTCCTGAACGGTACAGTGGAGAAAAAAAAATATATGGTACCACTAAATGGACTTCGTGTACCAAAAGGAAAGGTATGTCGTCTTTTGAGAAGTCGCTACGGGTTAAAACAGGCACCTCGATGCTGGAATGAGTGCATATGTGAGCATTATTGTGGAGTAGTTAATTGACCACAATAGATCCCAATGGGTCGAAGTGTCCGAGTTATTTCTCGGCCCCTCCATAAGATAAGATAATAACCTGAAATATTAAGAACACGTATTACTACGTATCGTTGTTTATTGAGAATAGATTGCATTGGAAAATGCCTAAAGTCTTTTTTATGTGTCTCGGACGATTCGTTGATTGATTAAAATATGTCTTAATCACGTTCATTTCATAATAAAAAAATACTTCTAGGAGCACGTCAAAATGTCTTGATTCTAGTGTCCATTCCCGTACAATATCTACTTCTACTACTTCTATCGCACGGGATATTTAGCTCGGACCTCTTTGTCACAAGTTTCTGTATGCGTAAAATTTTCACCTTTTAAAACTCGGCAACCTTTATCAACGTATTCGCAATTAAATAGCGGTCAATTCAATATAAGATGTATTTATTAAACAAAAAGGTGATATTAATTATTATCGACTTACCTGTTTATACCTGCCAACCCAGTAGATACGCCAGGAAAACAATGGACAACCCACCGTTTGTATTTTCGTCAGGCTCCATACTTTCGGTTGGCATTAAATTTATTCGATAAACTCATGAGCGCAATATTTAATAAAAAGTCTGTTTTAAATTTTTATTAATCATAGTCTGGCCTGGATGTTTTTTAGACAACTCGAGATATATTAAATTTGATATAAAATACTTTTCATCCATTAAACAGATGGGTTCTAGTTCGGATCTTAGACTATAATAGTATTGAAACTGCAGGGACGTTTCGAAAAATTTCACATATTTTGTAATACTACCTTTTCTGTAGTATATTGGAATGTCAAATAAAAAAGATATCAAAACCATTGAAAATAGCTTGAATATAAATTACTAGCTGACCCCCGCAGCTTCGCTCCCGTCAACTGGCTATCTATCTACGTACCCTACAAACAAACTCTTCAGCTTTATTTGTCGAGGTGGACTGTATATTTGTTAAGTAAAACTTCAGGCTTCTTGTTTCTTAATTTATTTCTTATTCTCAGGGGTGGCTTGCTGCTGATGGTTGAGTGGCGAAATGTTGAATGACAAATGTGCCGCAAGCCACCCATCCTTTATACAATTTTGCTTAGCGCAAGTAAAAGAGTGGTGGAGAGCGCAGTAGTTCCTGAGATTAGCGCGTTCAAACAAACAAACAAACTCTTCAGCTTTATAATATATAAGTATAAGTATACTAGCTTTCCCACGCGGCTTCGCTCCCGTCAACTGGCTACCTACCTACCCATCTACCCTACCTACCCTACCCACCTACCCTACCCTACCTACATGATTGTTGCGTAACTTAAACCGTTTACGCAGCGCACGCAACGGAAGCTCTCAGCAAGGAATCATTTTGCCCGTTTTTGCAACGTTTTTCATTTGTGCTCCACTCCTATTGGTCGTAGCGTGATGTTATATAGCCTATAGCCTTTTTCGATAAATAGACTATCGAACACAAAAATAACCTTTTTCAATTTCAACCAGTAGTGCCTGAGATAAATAAATCTGTTAATATTATATTATCTTACTAATATTATAAAAGTGAAACATTGTATGGATTTGGTTTGTATGGTTGTTACTCAACCACGCCAGAAAGGCTCAACGGATCTGGATGAAATTCGGCACCAAGATAGATTATAGTCAGAAATAGCATATAGAATATATTTATTATATTTTTATCCCGGGAATATGTTCCCTCGGGATAATTTTCGACATTCAAAAATCAAATATCAAAAATTTTCAGAATATCAAAAATTAATTATTTGTTAACTGCCAGCGTGCAGAAGCTAGAATTATATTATATAGGAGTAAATATAGCAATGGCTACAAAACATTTTGCTGTCACAAAATAATCAGACGCTTTCTATGAAAATTTTAGTAAAGTTAAAACAAATAAAACCACTGTCTAATAATGATTTTTTTAAACCAGCCCAATTATATTTTAAAAAAACGTAGACAGTTAATATAATTTCTTTCGTATATAACTCACTTTCAGACGCTCAAATTTAAGTCAGCTAAGATTTCGCCATTGTTCTTTATTTTTATAATTACTCTTTAACCATTGATAGCATCTGGTTATGCTTTTAATATGATAACGTACAATGCTCGTACACTGCTACGGCAGGCATTTCACACTCAGCCAGCTGGTAAGTTGTTCAGATTTTGAATATACCCCCGCCATTCCAACATCAGGTTGGCGGCTCACATATTTTATCTAAAAACTGTGGTTGTAAAATAGTTCATTGCTTCAAATTTTACGTACATTCGGTACATTGCTCGTACATTGCTCTCACGCATATAGCATGACCATTTGTAGTCATACTCCCGTCATTTGATGCACACAACATTTGCTGTCACAAAATAATCAGGCGCTTTCTATATTTTTTTTGTTAAGTTAAAATAAATAAAACCACTATCTAATAATGATATTTTTAAACACGTACGCAATATGCACTATTCGTACAATAGTCTTCATAAAAAAACAGTAGCATTTATCTCGCCTGAGTACATGTTCTGTGTGGCTCTGCTAGAGAGTATGCTCTGCAGCAGAGCCACAATCAATGTCTATTTTATCATTACCTAAAGCACGTACAGCGATAACGGTTTTACGTACATGATGTACGTTTGACGTACATCATTTTAAGATATTATAGATCAGTTTCTATTTAGGTGGCTCTGCGGCAGAGCATGACACAAATAATTTACACAAAGTAAAGCGCCTGCCAGGGTTTGAACCCCTGACCTACAACTTGTAAGTTGCGACCAATGCCACTGGGCCCCCACTGCGCTGTACCATAAAATACCACATGCTAAAATTATAAGAATGATATCCATCTATAGATGTCAATGTGAAGAATAATAGATGCCAATAAGTGCAGTATGATTGTAAGTAAAGTCTAAGATCTCACCACTAAAATCTGTAAGTATTTCTTTTTTTCAACTTTTTTTTATGAATGTTACTTGATAGTAGAATAGACTGACTGCAGAATTGCCTAACAATATCTGGTCACAATTATCTTTAATTAAATAAATTGTAATTAATAATTGTTAATAAACTCCAGAAGTTCAAGTGAATCCAACTTCATTTAAATGTGAATAGAAAAAATAGGTTGCCAGCTCTCAGCCGGCAACCTGGTAATCAGTAAATTGCATATAACATAGCTGGCTGATGATTTAAATGCACCCACAATACAGAAGGAATTCTTATTGAAGGGCAATGAATAAATAAATTGTAGTTCTAAAAACTAAAAAACATGCTTTATTGGTAAGGATAATGGGACAAACTGTTTAAATTATTGCATTGTCATCGGTCCTTGATAAGTGTGCAAAGTTTCAAATCAATCCAACGTTTTGAAGTGGGTGAAAATCACGTTCAAAGATTCCGTTACATTGATACATACATACCAGGCAGGCCTGCAATAGACTATTCCACTATCGAGTATTCATGAAAATTAAGTTTTATAAAATCTGATGTAGATTTCAGCAGTGGCATCTTATACTATTAGTAAGATATAAGCTGTGTTGGATATGACACTAGAATTCACTAGATTTTGGAAATGAAAATAATAGTATTCCTTGTTTTTATTTTATCCTGCATAAAAAGCAAAACATTTATGATTATTATTATTAAAACAAAATAGTTGAACTCAAATTGTTTTATTGCAACTATTTTTAAATAATAATTCTAAATTTCCAGACCAAAACAAGAGCTTCTTTTCTACTGAAATAAATAGTGAGGTCCAGCTGATGGGTATTGTTTAGCTGTAACAGGCCTTCCAACTTTATGATCTTCCAAATAGAAGAATAATGCAAAAGATCCTCCAACTACACCCAAAAACCATAACCATTGGTGAGTCAATGAGAACCTTCTCTTCATAGATGGGTCATAACGGTCACCACCAAATATTTCCATCCTTGCGTGCACCTGAAAATGAATATACATAATTTATAGGTACAGTTAGCCATGAGCTAGCAGCTTCATATCATCATCAGCATCATGTATTTAAAAATAATTTTAAAACTCACAGGCTCATTAAAGTTTCGCTTCAATTCTGGATTATCATAAGGGTAGTGTGGATCCCTAGAATCCTCTCCAATATCAGCAAGTTTTGGGTAATCTCCATAGCCCATACTCTCAGGATACGGCTGATATTCCTCAATGGTCATACCATATTTTTTGGCCGCAGCCTCTCGCTCCTCTAGGGTCTTAGGATACGGACCGGGCATGTATTGGTAGTTCCAATCTAAAATGAAATGACGTAACAGTCACAACACTGGATAATCATTATTATAAACAACCACAACTTGTATAAATATTATTCTTACGGTTTCGTGTAGCATTGCAAATGATTCCAAATGACTTTCGCACTGTGGCTGGATTGGAAAAGAAAGCTTTTCTGAGTAAACTCGAAGCCATTTTTGCTACGATTAGCAGCACAAATCATAGACTACTACTAAAATTAAAAACATTTGACAGAGACAGGCCTTGCTTCCTGACTGACAATGACAAGCACAGCAATGACAGCAACAGAACAGCACTGACAAGTGACAATGAGGAAGGAAAATCTATGGAGACGGCCTATTCTACTATAATTATGAAGAATAGTTATACCAGAGACATTGTAATACCTAGACGGAACGTGTTTAAGACGCAATTTCAATATCGGTATTCACTTTCGCACTAACAGATAACGTCATAAGCAAAAAGAGATAGATATACTTTTGTCTATGCCATCTTTTGTGCCAGTGTGGCCGAGTATGCTATAGATACTTATCTATAGACTATATCAGTACTAGATCTGTGCCACTGTCATATCGATATTATTGAGTTTAGTTTTGGAGCGATCTACAAATTTGGTCAAATGTCTGTAAGAATCGTCCCTGACTGCGGTTAATTTTACGTTTTTTTTTGTAGGGAATCTTTATAATTATTTAAATAGTGAATGTGTACTCGTACAAAGAGTGAACTTATCAGTCATTGTAAGAGTACAATTCCATTCTTTCGTAATTTTTCTGCGCATTATACGAGTTGTATAATAATGTTTATTCATACCGCAAAAACGAGGTACATCATGAGATCAAAGTGACAGTTTTTGGTACACTCGTACGACTGTACAGACATGTACTGATCGATATACTGATGAAGACTGAAAAGAAAGTTTACAGACGAGTGTGTATATAACAGTAAAAAAATAATAATAACAATATTGTTTAAATATAATAATTTAATTTAAAACAATAATATGTAAAAATTAACATGATTCATTAAAATGCAGTGAACACAAGCGAGAATATAGTGAAGGTGTCCAGTTAGCTCGATTCATATTCTTGATCCACTTATTTCTTAAATAAGTACTCTTAGGAAACCTGTGCACAATCGATATTAGATTAATAATCACAAATAGCAAATAAACTTTATGAAATAAATTAAAGTAAGTAAAATAAAAATACAGTATCGATAAATCTTTCTCGTGACTTTTGTCACATCTCTAACATCAGAACGTAAGTACGTAAACTGTCATAGCTCTATCAGCGAACGTATAAAAGTTAATTATTTCACTAAATAGAATGGTTTCAATGATACTATACGCCCTCGACGTATTTAGAACTTAGATACCTTTATTCCGGACAGCCTATGAAATGTATTCCTTGCACAATAATTTCAATATGCTAGTCGATAACTCACCTGTGGAAAGATATCCTTTGATTATGTTCTGTTAATACACTCATTCTACTCTTGCAATCGATAGCCACACACGACATGGTTCATGCAGATAATTAAACAACAAAATTCTTCCTGATATAAACGATACAAAGGCTTGAAAACAGCGAAAAACTTTAATTAGAGCTGCTAACCGATGGGTTACAACAGTGACTAAAAAGTGGTCTCTTTGACGTTTAGGATGGTAGCGTTTGTCTATGTTTGTCTCTTTCTTTTTCATAGAGTTTCTCTATAAGCAAGAACGAAAGAATTGACAGTTTCTTTTTCGTCGTAAATACGTTCCGTCTAGGTATTACAATGTCTCTGAGTTATACACATATCTATCAAATCGACACACGCATGTCAAAAAGCGTTTTGTCTCTTTTTAACTAACCAAGAACTACATATGAAAAGAGAGACATCTAAATGTTTGTCAAGGACTAAACTTGGTAACACTTTTGTGTGACGTCAAAATCATGTCTATGCGTGGCCGGTCGCCATGTTGATTACCGAGTAAAATTGGTAGTTGTGTGCTGTTTATGTACGTTTATCTGTGTAGTTGTGCTGTCAAACAGTTGCAAATGGCCTACCTCATTGGCCAATGGGCAGCCATCTTAAGTTCCTGATTTATGTAGGTATCACGCTAATTTCGTAGGTATGGCAAGTCCATAGGTTTATAAGTCAGTGACAAGTGACAACAGAAGACAGGGATTCGCCACTAGTCAGCTGAGCTTCACGCACGTAGACGCATCGCAAATCGCACGGATCACCATCACCACCTACCCTCTGTACTGTCGATAGTGAAAGTTCTTGCTAGCTTCCACTGTCGGGAGTACCCAGGGCGGGCTTCGTTGCCTCCTAACGGTTGGAGCTTGCGCCCAACCGCTATTGTGGTCGCGAAGGCTAGTCTTCATGAATGCAACATTTCATGCTAGTCCCACAGCAAAACAAGAAAGAACAAGAAGCAGATGTCACCGCCTGGCGCCCGCGGTCCAATGGACCGCGGCGCCCCCAGCCATCAGAGCCCTCGCCCGACGATGGATCGGACCGCCTCGCTCCCTAACCTAGGGACCGGGGCGTCTGATGCACCGCCGCCCGAGGAGCACCCAAGACGCAGCCAACCCGAAAAATCGCCAAGGAACGCAGCTAAGCAGAGCGCCGCCGGCGCCCCAACCTCAGCAAAAACTCCAGCAAGGTACTGTGCATCGCAAACAGTGAATACACCCATACCCGCGGAGCGTAAATCTAACGTAAGGACCCCGGAAAATAATTTTTCGGCGGCACCTACAACTACCCGCATCTCTGATAAAAAATCGGTGGATCGTACCATCGTAAACCCACCGCGTACTACGACGAAGCAAGCCACCCAGCAGCTACGTCACGCAACGACAGACGATGCACCTGCTTTTACTGTACGTGCTATTTCACGCGATACCCAACGCGCACAAACTGCGCAGCGCCCCATGCCGGGAACATCGCAGGCTAGCAAGCCTACTCAACCCGTCAGAACTGCAATTATGCAAGCACCAACTCGCACTGCACCTTCTGTGCCTCGCCACACGCTAGTAGGTACACAAGAAGAAATAAAAACAAGAATAAACGCCCGTGATCCGCGTTCGAACCGCGAACCACGCCGTCAGATGGCACCACTGGTAGTGTCGTCCGCCATTAGCGGCTCGCCCGCACCCCCCCGCACCTCAGCAGCCGACTCACCCGCTTTCCGATCTACCCAATCATCGTTAAGTGGGTCAAACACATCGCTCACGTCCATAGGGCGCAGGGCAGAGACAGAGAGCGAATGTTGTTATGACGAAGTCGAAACACCTACATCGCCCACCCCATCCATGGACCTGGATTACGATTTTCAGGCGGGGGGTAGGGCACTTAGGAGACGCCGTAGCCCGGACGAGACGGCAGAAGAGGCGAAACGTTATTGTGTCGATCCACAGCGCTCAATAATAGCTCGTGAACGTAGCATAAAATCACCCACCTTCGCCGACGCTGTGCGACGTAGCCACTCGCCAGCATCGTCATCCGCCTCGAACACTAGTAGGAATAGGTCAACTAGAGTAGACAGGGTACCTACACCCACCCCCACACAGGATGCAGCCCCCAATTCAGGTACAAATCCGGCGCAACCGCAAAAAAAGAAGCGCCCACGCTACCCGCCACTTGTAGTTGAAAAACTACCGAACTGGGCGACTCATTTTAGGGCTCTGGCCGCCAAATTAGGACGGCCACCTAACGCTCGGCCTTTCGGGCAGGGAGTCAGATTCTCACCCGAAAGTGAAGACGAATATAGAACGGTACAAAGGTACCTGATCGCCCTAGAAAAGGATGAAAATATCAGCTGGTTTGCGTACTCGCTGCCGGCTGATAAAAAGCTAAAGGTGGCCATCAGGGGGCTGCCAGCAGACACCGACCCGAAGGATATTGAGGAGGAGCTCCGCAGCCTTGGGTACGAACCCGAATACGTTAGGCACATTAACGCGCGCCAGGGACGACCTGGCTGCGTGTTCCACGCTGTGCTAAATAAAACACCGAATGTCAGAGCTATCTATGACACCTCCGTATTTTTGTTTATGCGAGGTGTCAAGATAGAAGCATGGCGTGGCAAACGTGGGCCCGCCCAATGCCACCGGTGCCAAAAATTCAGGCACTCTTCGCACCAATGCCACCGCCCACTCGCCTGTGTGCGCTGTGGAGAAGGGCACGTAGCAAGGGACTGCCCTCGCCCAAGGGAAGAGCCGGCCACATGCGCAAATTGCGGTGGCCCGCACCCAGCGAGCAATATAAAGTGCCCGATTTTTCAAAAAGAAATTGCACACAGGCGACTGGGTACTGTCGCCTCCACTACGAACCCATCACGCTACATTAAAAAAGTAGCACAGGCAGAGACAACACCACTAGTAGAGGCTCAAAGTAACACGCTGATGGCGACAGCAAACGGGCCCACACAACGTGGAGATGCTACCTCCGCCTCAGGGCGGAGGAAGAAGAAGAGGGGGGGAAAGGGTAGAAAGCCACCACCCCGCCCAGAGACCCAGGAAACGACCCAAAATCGTCCCCATATAAAAGACATCAACGCGCAGGCAGTGAAAAATAATGTAAACATTGATAACAGTGCCGCGCCAACACACAACAGGCGCCATCTAGCGGATCAAACCCGTACTAAAAATAGTGTCGGCCAATCAGGCGGCACTAGTCAGAGCAGATCGGCCAATCAAAGGCCGACTCAAAACCCGAGCAATGAAACCATTAATACTGAAAATCAACAAAAAAAGAATTTCACTGCCTGCGCCATACAATTACTGATGGACCTTATCAAGGCCATTAGACAGGGACAGGACGTAGAGCAGGTGATCCTTGACGGCTTAGCCGCCCTTTTAACCCTTTATCATGGATAAAAAGTCGTTAAGGATCATCCATTGGAACGCTCACGGCCTCAAAAAGAAGGTCACTCTCCTCCGCCACCTGCTACGAGAGCAAGATATCGACGTGGCGCTAATAAGCGAGACTTTCCTGGGACCTGGAGATAGGTGTAAGTTCCCAGGTTATCTCGTTTACAGGAAGGACGAGCGGTCGGCACTAGGACACAATTATCGTGGCCTGGCCGTGCTAGTAAACAGAAGAGTCGTTCACCAGGAGCTTCCCCTGCCAACGCTGCAAACAGCTTACGCGCTGGGCGTACAGCTGCACGTAGCCGGCGAGGAACTAGAAATATACGCGTTTTACAAACCACCTACGAACAAACTGGTATATATGGAGTTTAGAAATATTCTAACACGCACTGAAAACCCGACAATCCTCGCCGGTGACTTCAACGCTAAGCACCCAGCGTGGAATAGTCATAGCCAAAACGAAGAGGGGAAACGACTCTTCGCAGACGCGGAGGCCCACGGGTACACGGTGTCAGGACCTGAGACACCGACCAGATGGCCAGAGAACAATAATTACATGCCCGACGTGATTGACATCGTTGTACACCGTGGGTTGCGCTGCCAGGTCACGCAGCAGGTGATGGAAGACGAGATGCAATCCGACCATCACCCGGTACTCGTCGTCCTATCAGACATGCCGACCCGTCTCAAGCCTCAAGCGCCACGCCGATTAATCGACTGGGAAGCCTACACAAGAGAGATAAACTCGACCACGCCAACTCGGCCTATCACCACCGCCGCCGACGTCGACTTATTAGCCGATGAGATCACTGCTTGCATACAACAAGCACTGGAAACAGCGACGATGACGCAGCAGCAGGGGAGAGTGCTTCAGCCGCCCGTGCCAGCGCACATCCGTCGACTTATTACCGAAAAGAGGCGCCTACGCAAGCAGTGGCAACAAACGCGATGCCCAACAATGAAGACGGCACTCAATAAACTCGCGGAAAAGGTGAAGGCCGAGCTGAGTGCCATAAGAGCCGCGAGCTGGGAGGAGCACATTGACACGATAGATGGTAACTGGAATTCCATACACAAGCTGTGCCGCCAGCTAAAGAATACCCCAGCTCCGGTACGACCACTTCTAAGCACTGACGGGGCGCTTAAGTACGTAGCGGGAGACCGAGCGGAGGTCTTTGCCGAACACCTGGAGCGTCAGTTCCAACCTAATCCGACCACGCTGCACGAACATGTCGCAGCAGTCGAGCAACACAACAAAGACTACTTTGCCACGCCGATAGCTCCCGATGAGGACGCTGTCTACTTCTCGCCTGGCGCAGTCAGACGCGCCTTCTTGAAAACGAAGCCCCGGAAGGCCCCTGGTGCCGACAATATCCCAAACACAGCGCTGCGCCACCTGCCCCACCGCATGGACGCGGCTGTGGCGCGCCTGTTCACTGGGATACTCCGCACGGGCTCCTTCCCGGCCTCGTGGAAAGAAGGGCGCGTCGTCATGCTGCCCAAGCCGAACAAAAATACCCTAAAGCCGGAGAGCTATCGGCCGATCACTCTCCTTCCCACCATCTCCAAAGTTTTCGAGTCCCTCCTGCTGCGACACCTCGAACCGCACATTACTTTACGCCCAGAACAATTCGGATTTAGGGCGGAACATAGCACGACGCTCCAGCTGTCGAGGATACTGCACCTGCTGTCATCAACGATGAACAGGAAGGAGTACGCGGTCGCAGTATTCCTCGACATGGAAAAGGCCTTCGACCGCGTGTGGCACGAAAAGTTAATTTACAAAATGTCCACCTCTAGCGCGCCCCGTCGCGTGGTACGAGTAATTAAATCTTTCTTAACTAACAGGACTTTCAGAGTGGTGGTAGAGGGCGAGCTGTCCGCCCCCCGCCCAATAAGGGCCGGCGTGCCGCAGGGCGCCGTCTCATCGCCTGCGTGTTACTCACGTTACACCGATGATATCCCAACAACGCACGAAGCAAAAATAGCGCTGTACGCAGACGACACAGCCTATGTCACAAAATCGCTGAACGCCAAGCACGCTGCAGAAAAAATGCAGCGCGCCCTCGACAACATCCCCGAGTGGCTAGCTAAGTGGCGACTTTCGGTTAACGTGGGTAAGACGCAGGCACTTGTTACAGGACAAGGAACCCTCCCACCACCATTGAAGCTACAAGGAGTCGACATCGAGTGGTCGCCTCATGCCAAGTACCTTGGTGTGACCATCGATCGTCGGCTCACGATGAGGTTGCACGTCAAGAAGGTGGTGGCGCAGTGCAGAGTCGCGCGAATAAAAGACGTTGCAACCCCATCCACCTCCCGGACTTGACGCCTGAGTAAGCAGCAACAGTTTACACGCTGCTTACTCAAACAATAACACTGCCCACCCCACACGACATCCACGGCGTGAAGCTTGTTCTAAGTTAATATAGGCTCACTTCGCGTCGTAAAACAGACATTCATAACTATACATTCACGAGTACACTTGCACCGAATAGCGTCGCGAGCACCTCGCACGCTATTGGTTCATGAGCGGTGTAACTCAATACATTGCCGCTCCTACATACATATCGGCGCCACTAGGCGCTTACAGTACTAAACTGCAGGTTCGTCAAAAGTCGGGGGGGGGCGACGCGACTTCCAAGGAGTCAGAAGACAGTTGTACTAGTATTCAGATAAGGCTGTAGAAAATCTCGAGAAACGAAAACAGTGTGAGAGAACAGCAAAAAAAAAAACACGTGTGGCACTCGGGGACTGCCGCGGTAAAGCTATTGCATAGCATTTTGTATCAACTTATGCAATTGAAGCATATATTACAATTTGTTTTTAAATAAATAAATTAAATATATTATTTTATTAAATCAACTTACATATCCATGTAAGATTTTTCTGCATTATGTTGACGAAATTTCCTTTGACGTTCAGCATTTGATTTTGGTACTTTTTTTATTATTTCTGCATTTTTCTTCAAATTTTTCTGACGCTGATAATATGCCCTTTGACGTGCATTAGTTTTTTTTCTTTTTAGCTCTTTACGCTTTTCTTCTCTATAAAACGAAAATATCTAGGTATAAATAATAGGTATAAATAATTAGGTATAAATAGTGTAATGACACACCAAAACAATATTCATTTATAAAAAAATAACAATATTAAGAAGTGATTATCGAATTTCGCGCGATGTACATTTATATAGATATAATATCATTACTTTCTCTGCGCGGCATTCATGTGCATTATCTATACACCAAAAACAAAGGTACTGAATAGTACACGTGCTTGGTTTGATGGTTTCTGTTATATACATAATGAAGAATGAATTTATTTATATATAGGGCTACTTTTAATAGCGCTCATTTTAATATCAAAAATTTAGGTTATCTTTATAGCAGTATTATATTTTCAATTCAAAATTAATACTGCATTTGTGATAATAATAAAATGTATGTATATAGAGTACTCACTCATTTTCTTTCACTATTTTTTCGTGACTTTCTTCATTAATAATAAATGCACTTTGTTCATTCATATTCAAAACACTTTATACACAAATTTTACAAGTACAGCTATTCACTGTTGTACATAAATACCTATACACCTATATACTTTCTCATAAACAGCTGCTTATGTATTCGTCCGATTTCGGAGCAGCTCGTCTCGATTCGTGCGAGTTTCGTAGAGTCGTACAATACGTCTAATCGCACACAACGCCGTGTCGAAGACTGCCGAACTGAAACGACGTTAGACGATGCACGGCCTTCAAGCCAAACCTCCTTGCCCATCGGAGTGGGGAGCGTGAGGTTTTTTCGTTACGGAATTTCTGGCTTCGGTCCCCGCGCTCAAGGCCCACGATAGAAGCTATGCAATAGCTTAAAAAGTTGAAATTAAGTGCCAGACGCGTAAACACACGAAAAAATCTAATGAAAAATAAAGTACAGCACTAGGGTTGAGCGGCCAGTCGTTATTCATATTATGTGTTACATAAATCCGCATTGTAATGGAGAATAAGGAAGTGACTTACATTAAACGACTTTACTTAAAAGCCTCAGTGGCCAGGTCATTAAATTCCCGAAAAAAAACGTATTGGCACTACACTTCATTGCTGTCAGTTCTGACATTTCGAAATGTCACGTTGAACATTTTCGTCTTTGAAGTTGGATTTTGTCATTTGTTGTTTCTATTTTCATAAAGTTAGAAATAATTACAAAGTTATAATTTGTATTTAGTATTAAAAACTTGAAATGATTTATAGTTAAAATCCTAAATGATGGGTAACGATAGTTCACAGTTAAGTGGCCTAGAAATTGAAGAAAAAGCAATAGAGATATCCGATTTTTGGTCTCACTATCAGGCGACAATTAACGATAGTTGCAGGTATTTCAGCCTAAAAGGAGACGGCTCGGTTTCTGTTTTTAAGGGAGAAGCTGCGGTTGGTCCGCTTTGGTCTATATCGACGCCACTAGAAAAGTTTTCGAATGTACGTGTTTTAACTGTTTAAATAGATCTTTTTTTTTGGTTGTATTTACAGTCAATAATGTATTAATATTATTTATTTTTAGAATCTTCTAAAGTATCGTCATCCATGCATTGTTCGATACATTTCCGCTTGGCAACAGCGATCGACTCTACATTTGGCCACTGAATTTGTGCAGCCTTTGTCACACATTTTGCCTTCTTTAACACCACTCCAGATATGCATAGGACTTAACAACATATTACGAGCTTTAGTGTTTATTCATGAACAGGTTAGTATATAATTTGGTATGAGACTATGGGCCTACCCAGACCACAATAGATCCCAATGGGTCGAAGTGTCCGAGTTATTTCTTGGCCCCTCCATAAGATGGGTCTACCCAATAAAGTTGTGTGTTTTTATTGAGATTCAATTATTATATTAATTAATACCTTACTATCACCTTTAAAAGTAAAAAAACAAAGTCATTATTTCTGTTTGTAACATAATAGTTTTTAAGCTTATTTCTTTCTAATCACACAAACAAAAATTCATAAAAACTGGGTCAAGCAGGACTAGGTCGCTAGTATTATGCTATTATAATAACAGGCTTCTAAATGTCTAATATGTTTCTTAACTTGAATCATCCTATTTGTAGGCTGGTATGTCCCATAATAATGTGAGTCTGTCAGCAATATATGTTACTGGAGACGGACAATGGAAACTGGGTGGATTACAATACCTGTGCCCCTTTGCTGAGCTGACAGCAGCTTATTTAAAACATTCCAGGATTCACAGGTAGAATTTAACAATTAATTCAGTAGCAAATACTCTAATTGTTTGTAAAAGTTAATCTCTGGAAGTGCTCATCTAGTTAAAAAATTCTTGCGATTAAAGAAAGTTTCAGTAATTGCTGTGTCATACATAGGTTACTTCTTAGAAAATGCATGTATATATATAATGCATGTATATACGTGAAGATTAGAGAATATAATGTTGAATTATTTATCTCTTATAATAATAGTCCACACATTGAGAAAATGATTTTCACTGAATTTGCAATTACATTTAAGCAAAATGTAACATCTTTGTGTCATATTATAGGTATGATAAAGCAGTTGATCCAAATGAAGATTCTTACGAAATTACTACAAAAGTGGATCAATACGCATTTGCTGTATTGGTAGATGATGTTTTCAAAGACTGCAAAGATGGTATGTATATATATGAATATATTTTTTAACAATCTTTGTTGCTTGTAGTCATTTGATATTTACATGTTATTCTTTACTTTATTTTCAGATGAAGTTCCTTATTTGAAAGAATTCAAGAAATATTGTAGAGATAACTTGCAGCATCAAAATCCTGGCAAAAGGCCCAACTTATCTGAAATACTGCTACATAATTTTTTTAATCATGAATTTATTTCTATCTATAAATTTCTCAATTTCCTTCCCTTGAATTCAGAAGAGGAAAAGAACCAGTTTTTTTCTAATATTTTGGACAATCTTAAATGTTATGATGAAGAAACTGTGGCAAAGCAACTTGGAGGTCTTTTGCTATCCAGGCTTACAATGTTAGACCAAACAGCAAGAAGAGATGTCATTCCTTTTATTCTTAAACCTAAAAATGGTAATAACCAAGCCTTTTATTTTTTACTTTTTATTATCTACTAGCTGACCCGGCAAATGTTGTTTTGCCATATAAATTATTTCAAAGATTCCAAAAAAATTACATGTGTTGAGTACTATTGATTTATATAAGATCACTTAATTAACTGTACGTGAGAACTATCTTGAGCAAAATGGCACCTACCTACCCTACCCTCATACCTACCTTCCTGCCAATATTTTTTTTTGGTCTAAAACCATCTTCACATTGCCTTTCTAATGAAACCGGTTTGGGGCATATCAGTTGGATGGTTTCAAAGTCTATAGCAGTAAAAATCAACAACACTACCTACTGGCAATACCGGAACCAGCATACAACGCCATGTTCATTTTTGTGTGTAAAGCATGTTTCTATCATGTATCAGAGATGGCGCTGTGTTCACAAAATGTATGAGAAAATGCTTTTTTTTATCGTTAATTTTTTCGATGTTTTACTACTTATCATGCTATTCCGGACGAAGATAAATCCAAAAACATAAAAATTGGTCCAGCCATTCTTGAGTTATAAGTGGTGTAAAGAGAAGATATCCTTCATATATCTCAGTGTTGTCTCTCAGGCTATAAGTGTTTATTTTAATTTCCAGACCGCATACCTAATGGAGAAGTATCCGGCTTTTTCAGTCTTGGTGTGTTCAAAGAACATATTAAACCCAGACTAATGCAGTTATTTGGAGTGAGAGACAGTCAAATTAGGATGCTTCTTTTGAGACACTTTTCCAAGTTTGTTCATGTATTTTCGCATGAAGAGCTCTCTCAACACATCCTTCCAGAGGTAATTACATCAATGTTTTTTGTCTATCTCTTGCTGTCCCGCTTCTGGGCAAAGGCCAGCAGTTTTCGTTTCAATTATTATGAAAATAAAAACTAGTTGAGGAGAGTTTGGCTATTGTAACAATACATTATTCAAAAAATGTGGTAAACCGAAAATTTGGGGAAGGTAACAAAATTCTTGGTTAAATATTCTATTATGCAAAAATTAAAACGCAAAATATCAAAATCATTAGCTCGACGTACACATCAAAGTTGCGTTATCTTGTAATTTTTGGTTAAGAACGTCATCGTGCTGTTTCTTCACATCTTGGAATTTACATAACATGTAAAATAATAACGAACGCCATCCACTTCTAATATGTTTAACACTTTTCCTAATTGGGTTTGTGAAAAACAATGTACAGCGTAAGCAATCTGACAGATCAAATACCACGAAAGTAACAGATGTATAGTGCTCGCCAAACTTCTGGGCAGCCCTAAAATTGGCTTTCCGATGCGCAAGGCACGAAACGGTGCTGTGATTGCATGAGAGTCACTTCTACCATGGGGTCTCAATTCAAACAAATTATAATTAGTATTAAAAAAAGATCATAGATGGCAGCATAGGTAACAAATGTGAAAGTAACAATCGCTTATAAATGTTAAACAGCAGATTTAGGCTGAAATAAGTTTAGTAAAAATCAAAACTTGCTTCTTTCATGTTAATTTATCCATTTACACTCATTAATCAGAGTTTTTGAACAAATAATAAATTGTAGTTCTAAAAACTAAAAAACACGCTTTAATGGTAAGGATAATGGGACAAACTGTTTAAATTATTGCATTGTCATCGGTCCTTGATAAGTGTGCAAAGTTTCAAATCAATCCAACGTTTTGAAGTGGGTGAAAATCACGTTCAAAGATTCCGTTACATTGATACATTGATTTATGTCTAACCACTCCAAACAGATGTCACGTGAGGTCGCAATACTGTTGAGGGTGCGTTAGTACATGTAGGGATATGATACGTCACGCGCCTACTGAACCTATAAGCCTAACAGTCCCTACGTCTATAATCCCTATAAGCCCTACAGCCCTAACCTACCATATACCTAGTAGTGATATATAAATAAGTTCAGGATGTCTGCACCATGCGACCTAAGGTTACAGACGGATAGTAGACAGGATGTCCAGGTTCGGGAAGGATAAACTCACTGCCAGCTCGCAGACTCACGAGACTGATCAGAGATGGCTAAAGGTGTCTTGGCCACAGTGAGGGGTAATGAGACAAGAATATAAAATTCAAATCTGGTTTATTTTACAAGATGTACAGCTTATATACTAATTTAACTTAATACACACTATTATACAAAGTTGTATGTGTTTCATGCGTGTAAGATGCAACTCAGTCATTATTTTAACTAGGCCGCTCGTGTAGTCGTCGCCGGGCCAAGTGCTGATTCGATGTTCAAAGGTTAACATTGAACAGTTACATTGATACATAGATACATACATACCAAGCTAATAAAAGCGTGTTAAAAAGATAAGTTGAAGACTTTGTATGTTAAATTAGTTGAAAGTAGCTATCGACTTTTCTTTTTGTTTTGAGTTCTTTGCAATAGATGGCGTTTTTCACAATTTGTCCTAAACTATATATCCATCGTCAGAATCATTTTGTAAGACAGTTATTATTTAAACTAAAAATATATTATTTATTATAGGCGTAATTTTAAATATTAAACTCTTGGTCTATTACTTAAAATCACTTATTTGTGAAGCTTGTTTACACGTCGAATTAACTAGATAACTCGCTGGAACAGGACTCGTATCGCACTAGGGCCTACTCAAATCGCACGGGTTATAAAATAAGAGATAACGCGACGTGAGTCCCGCTTGCCGTACGAGTTTACGCGTCGCTTAGTTGTACAGTTTGATTCAAACTTAATGACGGCTCGAAACACTTCGTGCTAGCAATTTCATGTCACAGTGGGGGTGATGGGTAGGGTAGGTACTGCGCAGCGAGTAGGGTTTTTTTTAAAACATCACTAAGTTTGAATCGACGCGCGTCCCGTTAGTAAATACGTAAATACAGACATAATAGTAGATTATTGCATCGAGCACAAAGTAATTTATTATTGCACCGAGTGCCTGATTTATAACAGGCACGAGGGCAATATAAATTACTTAAGGCGAGGTGCATAATCTGCTTTTCTTTCAACTATTACCTATAGGAATAGTAGATAAATCACTTTTTTAAATTTCTTTCGTTTTGAAATCAGAGTTAGCAGCAATCATTTTTTAAATTTGGAACAAGTAGGATAGAAATGAATAATACATACGTAAAAAAAAAGTATTGATATCGGCTGGCTGAATAGAGCTAATCCATTGAGATTGGCAACTTTTGGTGCGATTAAAAAAAAACAGTGCAATAATGAAATTTCATACATTTTTATTGCTCTAGAGCATTAAAGACTCGCTTTGTACTGAGTTTTTAGTGTGATTGTGATGCAATTAAAGCATAGTTGGAAGAAAAGTATTTTTTGTCCTTCTGATTACACGGCTCCACTACTCGTACAGTTCGATTCAAACTTAATGGCGGCTTGGAACACTCGTATGAGTCGCTGCGCACCCCTAACCACCGCTGGCACAATTAATTTTACCCGACTGCCGAAGGAGGGTAATGTGTTTATCAGTCTATGTATGTATGTATATTTGTTCCTATGTGGTGTTTCAGAGACCAAACGCGTTGGCTGATTTTGATGATTCGTACGTCAATCGATTCGTCTTAACCCTGCAAGTGTCACTAGCTACATTAAAATTGAAAAATAGAGAAATGGCGGCTTTTGGGCGCCATATTGTGGGGACACAATTGTTTTTTTTTCTAATCCCATCTTGTGTGGTATCAAAGAAAAGGGTTTTATGAGGCAATTTCAAAAATATATAACACTTATATGTTTAAATGTACAAAATTCAAAAAAAAATTTAACTAAAAAGTGTTAAGGCACCTCCCCGAGCAAAACGCCGTGCTAGTCGATTTTGTGCAGTTTTTAAGAGCTATCTACTCTTTATTTAAAAATAAATATTAATTAATAAAAATACATTAAATTTCTACATAATGTTGATTCTAAAATTGTAGTACACTTTTTTTTTAAAGAGGTACAAATTTCACTAATCTCCTTCCAACAAAACCATAAAAATGTGAAATAATTATTGATAGCATGCCCGTATAGTGTTCATTAATTATTTTTTATACTAACAATAATGGATAGACAATTTGATAACGAACATTTTGTAAGTTTTATTTTTTTCAAAAGACCAATATTCGATTTTATCAAGATTTTATTCTAAAATCTGGGCGTATTCACTACCGTAATTCATGCGCCAACAGTGCTGCTAGTCCAATAGGAATGCTCATATCTCATGCTGATTTTTTGGTCAGGATACGGCCTTAAATAAAAAACAACAAAACATCCTAAGATCCGACTGCTTAAAAAGCGAACTAAAAAGACAAAAACAAGAAAAAAATCTTGCTGTGCAGTCGGAGGATACATATTCGCGAGCTGGCTGACCAAAACCAGATTTATACTCAGACTTTTTCATTGTCTGTTGCGAGTCGATATTAAGTTTGATTCTAGTCTACATCAAATTTGTTCAAGTAGCCCATGCTACGTACCTAACTAAAGTATTAAAAGTAATATTTTTTGTAAAAATATCCTGTTCTTTCTAAGTACCTACCGAAAATAAAAAAGGGTAACCCTTACAGTGAATAATAAAATTACATGAAGTAGGTACCTATATCGTGTCATTCCGTTGCCGCGGAAGCAAGCTACCTACCTACATTAAATTTTACAAGGAATTCTATAGTTTTGATTGATTTGGAATATTCGTGAATATTGTGAAATTCGCTACACAATGCGACCACTATTAAGAAGTTACCGCGGTCTGAGCGGAGTGAGGAGTCTGTCCCGATCATACCTAATGTTATTGTTACGAATACGAAATAAGCGTTCAAGGACAACTGGCAAATAACGTCTCTGAGTACCTACATGATGCGATTCCTCGCTCAAATTATACCATATGATTTAGTATCTACGCAAACTTCTAGAAGGCGCAAAAAAACCACAGCCTCGGGCTATTAATGAGTCACTGGTGCTGCCGCCTGTTAAAAATATGGAGAAAGAAAAAATAGCCCGACTTAAGGAGGTGACATTTCTTTGTATGGGATTGGGTATCTGTACTGTAGTACTATATTATCTGTGCTACTACGCAGCCATTGTAGCCATTTTTAAGGGCGGCCAAGAAGTTTGGCAAGAATTATAAAAGCTCACCACATACAAAACTTTTTGGGGATATCAATTATGAGTTCTGCAGAGTTATAATAGCCAGAGTCTATACATTATGATATCAAAGAATGATGGATGCTTGTATACATCTGTGGAACTAACTTAACTTATTTATTTTTGTTGCAGTTACTTTTGGGCATTAAGGATATAGATGATAGTTTAGTATCAGCAACTCTAGTATGTTTAAGTGAATTGGTACCAATATTAGGAGCTAGCACTGTCATAGGAGGAAAGAGATTGAAATTTTTCTCAGATGGCAGACCAAATTCAAAAACAAAGCCTTTGATGCCAGTATCCAGCCCAATAACTCAAACTGGCGTATATCTACCAAGTAAGACTTTGCGAGATTTACCATGTTCTGAAGAGATCTACGAAAGTGACGACAGAAATGAATCTTTTGATAAGTCATTAACATTAAATGAAAGACCTTCCCCAGTTGGTGGGGAATCTATAGATAATGAGATTATAGCAACTGAATTACATAAAAAGAGAGAAGACAGTGAAGATGATTGGAGTGACTGGGAAAATCATCGCCATATAACAACAAAAAGTGCATCTCCAACTTTAGATGAAATGATGATGATGACACATGATAAGTTGGTCAATGTCGAGACTATAGATGAAAACAGTAGTTCGACCTCAATCATAAATTCGAAAGTTGTTTCCGAGTCAAGAACAACGTTACTGCAAAAAGCTGCAATCGAAGCAAAAAAGAATATCTTAGATATTTCTGAGCTAGACATAAAAAATCAAAAATACGATTCTAAAAAAAATGCAGATGAATTCGATTTTTTTGCTGATATGACGCCTGTAATAGAGAAGCCGACCATTGTAAATATTGCTCAAAATAGCGGTACACAAAACGTAAGCAGCAAATTAGAATTTATTCCAGATGAAGATGTCGATGAGAATGAAAGCTGGGGTGAGGGTTGGAATGATTAGTAGAGAACTGTTGGGAATTTAAAGTATAATGATAACACAGTGGAATATTATTATAGTGAAAAGAACACAACTTTTATTAGGTATTGACAACCATTGTTAGGAATGTTGCTAAGCATCTAAACCTACCATAAACACTTTATGGTGTAACTGACATAATGGATTATCCTTCATGGACAACACCCCCACTTAATCCCATATGTCTGCTACAGAACATATGCTTCAGACGCACTGTTGCTTTAGTTAGCATATCTGCAGGCATTACATCAGTCTGACAATAATTTATCCTGATCACCTCACTATCAGCTAACTCTCTAACAAAATGATATTTAATATTTATATGCTTTGACCTTTTGCCGATAGCAGGACTATAAACTAACATGCTAGCACTTTGACTATCACTAAAAACAATCACAGTCTCTGTCCGATTAGTTAGTTCAGCATATAAACCTTTCATATTTACAACTTCTTTAGCAGCCTCACAAAGAGCAATGTATTCTGCCTCGGCAGTACTTAATGCTACGCATCGCTGTTTGCGAGCTTGCCAAGCTACAGCAGCACCACCAAACATAAGGAAATAACCTGTAAAAGAACGACCATCAGGCCCATTTCCCCAATCAGCATCTGCATAAGCAACCAAAGATTTGTCGCACTTCTTATAGCATAGCGATAAATCAATCGTCCCCTTCAGATACCTAAGTACACGTTTAAGTGCTGCCATGTGAGTGGAATTATTAAAATTATTAAATTGACTCAGCATTGTAACCGCAAACGAGATGTCTGGTCTAGTACTACAAGCCAAATACATAAGAGAACCTATAATCTCCTGATATTCAACGTTCTCATTCCTCTCTCCTGGCTTCAAGTGAATGTTGGTTTCAACTGGTGTACTCACTGGTTTGCAATCTTTCATACCGTATCTTTCCAAGATCTTTTCAATATAGGATCTTTGAGAAAGAATAATTTCTCTTCTTTTCTGATCTCTGAAAATTCGGACCCCTAAACATTCTCTGGCTTCTCCAAGGTCTTTTATCTTAAAATTACTTGCAATATGCCGCTTTACTTTCTCCGCCTCGACGATTTTATTTGTAAAGATATAAAAATCATCGACATAAAGCGCAATAGCTAAGAAAACATCTTCAGTTCTCTTTGTATAAACGCATGGATCATATTTGGATCGAATAAAGTCCATTTTCATAATATGACCATGGATTTTCTCGTTCCAACAACGAGCTGCCTGTTTCAGACCATATATTGCTTTCTTTAACTTGCAAACTTTGCGTTCATTCTCAATAAAACATTCTGGTTGCTCCATATATAAATTTTCCTGAAGCTCTCCATTTAAGAACGCCGTGGTCACATCGATGTGATGTATCTGCAGATCTTTTTCAGCTGCAAGTGCTACCAGAAGACGGATTGAAGACATTCTCACCACAGGAGCAAAGGTTTCAAAATAATCTTCTCCTGGTTTCTGGGAGTAGCCTTTAGCTACCAATCTCGCCTTATAACGCTGCACGCTACCATCTCCGCCAATCTTGAGTTTAAATACCCACTTTGATTTTACCACATTGACTTCTATTGGTCGATCAACTAATTCCCAGGTAGAATTCGCCTTAAGGGAATCATATTCATCCTTCATTGCTTGCAACCACAAATTTTTGTCCGAGCGCTGCATAGCATCTTTAAGAGATACAGGATCACCAACTACATGAAAATTATAGACCATGTCCTCATCACGTTTAGGACGCCTATTCCTAAGGGGATATCTTCGTTCTGGAATCTCTAGTCCACGAACGTTTTCATCCGAACCAGAATCAGCAGCATCATAAAAATCTTCATCCGGGCTTGACAACGGATTGGTCTCTTCGGGAGAGACCACCTCTTCAATCATCTCATTTTCATCACGTACTTCATGAAAACTATTAACTGGACTAGGGGCAGTCCACATGGGAACATTTGCAACACTGCTCTCAGTTATAACAATGCTTTCACGAATATCTTGATCAGTAATCGGAACCACCACAGTAGACGGAGTTTCCAATGACTGGTCATTTGTATTCGTCAATTCAGGAACACCTGCAGCCTAATTGCGTAAGTATATTATCCAAAGCAAAAGAATCGATTCTTTCCCAAAACCGACTTTACGTAGTGCATTGATACGAAAAGTCGTTTTTGGGAAGGAATCGATTCTTTTGCTTTGGATAATATACTTACGCAATTAGGCTGCTGGCTGAGCCACTGTAGTTGGCTCAACATTCCTTTCTATAAATGTTGCGTCTCGAGCGAAAATTACCCGCTTTGTGTTGTTCATGTTTATGAACCTATATGCCTTCTGATTCTCACAATATCCTGTCATTATCATTTCAGCAGTCTTAGAATCAAACTTTCTCCGGCCATGATCTTTCACCAAAACATGAGCTTTACATCCAAAAGTCTTCAAGTGTGAAAGATCCACTTTCTCCCCAGTGAACACTTCCTCCGGCACTTTATCCGCAAGAGCCATCGTCGGAGATCTATTTTTCAAATAAACGGCACATCCAACGGCTTCACCCCAGAACTTTTTATCCAATCCAGCTTCATGGACCATACATCTCGCCTTCTCAACTACAGTGCGAATAGTGCGCTCAGATACCCCATTTTGTTGTGGCGTGTGCGGCACTGATGTCTGGTGGATTATTCCATTAATTTTCAAATAATTTTGAAAATCATTGCTGGTATATTCGGTTCCATTGTCGCTACGCAATTTCTTAATTTTCTTACCGGTTTGGTTTTCAACTAGCACCTTAAATTCTTTAAATTTAGCAAACACTTGGGTTTTGGATTTCAATACATAGCCAAATGTTTTTCGACTAAAGTCATCTACAAAAATGAGATAGTATCTGTTTCCACCCCATGATTCAACTTCCATAGGTCCCGCTAAATCCGAATGCACTAGTTCCAGTAATCCCTTAGCCCTTTTACTGTGTTTCCGCCTTGGAAACCTCTTCACACACTGCTTGCCCTGGCAACACGCTACACATGGTTCCTTGTTCACTTCTCCAAACGAAAGCCCATACACCATGTCTTTCAACTTGACCATTAGTGGTCCACTTAGGTGACCTAATCTCCTATGCCATAAATCATACGCACTTGGAGCACCTGAAGTATCTGAAGGAGTCGTGAGAACCATCGCTGCCTCTTTGGGATCTAAAATATATAAACCCTGTTTCAGTGGTGCTGTTAACAATGGTTTACCAGCAATTGTTACATCATTTTTCATAAAAACCTGACAACATTTTACATCAAAGACAACAATGCAACCATTTTGACAAATCTTACTTACCGATAGCAAATTAGTAATAAGATCTGGCAGCAACAACACATCCTCAAATTTTATTTTACGCCCCATGGCAAAAACATCCCCTTTTAATTTTGAAACAATTTTGTCATTGTTAGCAGTAGTAATATACGCCGAACTTCCTGCACTAACATTTTCCAAAATTTGTTTTTGCGACGTCATATGTGATGTTGCTCCGGAATCTATAACCCATTCCATAGGTTCTGTGGCTGTCGATAAAAGAGTTACAAAATCTTTTTGTAATAATAGTGACACATTACCTGCAGTACCTTTACTAGAACTATCCTGGGTAGAAGTTACATTGCCCTTACTGTCTTTAGACTTGCGCTGCTTACACTGCCACTTATAGTGGCCTTTCCGTTTGCAAAAGTGACATATTATATCCTTCTTGCTAACAAGCGCCGAGTCCATTGTCTTCGTTGTTGTCTTCTTCCGTTCACTTTCCTTCAGAAGCGCTGACATCACTGTTTCCGTAGTGATTTTCATGCTGGAGTGCTCAAGTGACATTACAAGAGGGTTGAATTCTTCAGGTAGTCCAGCCAACATTATAATTGCAATAAATTCGTCATCCAGACCAGCTTTTATCTTAAACAAAGCCTGGCTTGTGGCTTGGATCTCATTAACATATTCTTCTGTTGAGCTATAGTCTGTGAGCTTCACGTTGAATAATTTCCGAAGTAAATTCAGCCTCCGCAGCAAACCTCCATCTGCATAAGCTCGTCGTAACGCCTCCCAAGTATCCCTCGCCGTTTTAGTTGTCATAATGAGGGGGTAGATCTTCTCTGAACACATAAGGCAGATCTTACTCCTCGCTTTGGCGTCTCTTTTAATCGCCTCTGCCGTTTTTGCCTCAAAATCCTCATTTAAACATTCCCATAAATCCAGGTCTGTCAAAAACATTTCCATCGAGAAAGACCAAGTCCCATAGTTGGACTGGCCCGACAACTTTTCAAATGTAACGGCTTGCATTTTCGTATATGTCCGCAAAAGTTTAAATTTAGAGAGATACTACGTTATACCAAGCAAGCCATGGGCTGGGCCCATAACCTGTTGGGAATTTAAAGTATAATGATAACACAGTGGAATATTATTATAGTGAAAAGAACACAACTTTTATTAGGTATTGACAACCATTGTTAGGAATGTTGCTAAGCATCTAAACCTACCATAAACACTTTATGGTGTAACTGACATAATGGATTATCCTTCATGGACAACAAGAACCGAACTATTACATAATTACATTTATAGTTATAGGATATTTAAGAAACCTTAGTGTTTGAACACTTCTACATTTTTTAAACAATGTATAAATAATAGAAGAAAATTTGTAACACCTGAAACTAGAGTCAAATAGTTAGTAGCAATCTGTCGACGTATTTATTTTCATTTTATCAGGTGATGATTCTTGTTTTAATTATGAGCTCTTGATTTGTAACCTTGCTTTACATCTTTTTTTAATTTTAAGTACCAACGTCACAGAATAAATAATAATAGGTACAGGGACCTTAAGCCCTTAGATCAAGATTATTTTGAGTGTGCGTAAGGGACAGATGTAAAAGACTTGTATACATCTGTCCCTTTTTTACAATCGAATTATGATAATTTTCAGACGTCAGGGAACGGGGGCAGGTAACAACTTAAGCTATAACAAAGAGCAACCAAAATTGCTCGTTATTATAGCCTCATCGAAAATGCGCTACAGCGCTGCGCGGTAGGCGAAGTGAAGGTCTTACATAAATGAAATTATTATTTATTAATAATATAAAACTACTTTTGATACTACTGTAGCGCATTTATTGTGGAATACGGTAGTGAAATACTATTTATTTTGTATGTGCAATTTTATTATTTATTTGCTCTCGCACAAGTACTATTTGATCGCATTTTATCTTATTGCTAACAATTTCATTAAATAAATAATGTATTCCAAAATTAAAAGTACCTACCTGTGACAAGCTAGTGTTATGTAAATTACATCAACGAATTTTGTAAGTATACATTATTATGTGTTTACACATTAATATAGATTTGACTACAGGACATTTTTATGCATGGAATGTAAAACAATACCTAAATAGGTGACAGTAGGTACCTGCGAAGTTTTTTTTTAGTTTCCCGCTTTATCAACGTGGGCGTCCCACTTTGATAAAGCCACTAATTGGTTTAGCTTGTTATTGCTAAAATCCTAAAGTACCTACTGATTTATTCCAGTTATATTCATTTTTGTCACATGAAATTTATTTAAAAAATATGGTAACACATTTTTTTTTTCTAATATGCTTTAAGATTATTTTAAGCTTCGTGTTAGGTGAAACTATGTGAAATTCTAACTCACAACCTCACCTTACAAAAAACACTTATCGTAGTACTATCATTACAAACACAGCCCAAACAATAAATTATATTGTACTATTATACATTGGCTTAGCCAAATAAATATTTATCTAAGATTCTATAAATTTGTTTCATTATAAATAATATCATACCCAAACTAAAGGTTTAGGCAAAATTTTAGTAGATTGTCTTGTTAAAAAATTTATTTAGAGCTAGCAGCGACCACACATCCCTGGTCAATGAGAGCTAGTAACTAATCAAAGTGAATGCTTGGCGCAATTAGGTACAACGCGCCGATATATTTTTAGAAAATGTTTATGGTGATGTGCATTGTACTTTTAGGACATTTATGTGCACAGATAGTGTGTTATAATATTATAAGCACACTAATAAATTGTGGCCGGTGCTTACAACGACACATAATGGCACCAGCTGCCTGCTTTCTACATGTAAGCCCCGAAAACCGGTGGTCTCCTCATTCCATATAGAAACGGTCGTAATAGCCTCATATCCGCATATTTTTTACTTTGGAAACAAAAAACACGACGTGGCCGTATTAAGACGTGAGGCTTATATTTTTTTCCAATCTTACTGGCAGATAAAATTAAAAATATTTGATTGTCGAATTACTACATTACAATATCAATAACTTACAATACTACATTAGATTAGAACATTCTATAGGGCAAAACGGAAGATCAAACATTTTGGAATTATATCAGTCAACTAAATAGTGAGTAACTTATAAATACATATGACTAGTAAAGAAATAGGAAATAACCCTCTTATAAAATATATTTAAAACATTTGACTAAACAACAAAGCAAAAATGACTAGATATATGTTTACAAAAGGAGAAATGGATTCCTAAAGTTAATTGACTTATGGCTTCTTGGAGTAAAGAAAGTGAATCATTGGCACTTGTCCTCAAATATCAGAAGTCCTCTTTTATATTTGTGTCCATGTTTTGACAAAATAACAACATTCTAATAAATATAAACATACCTCTTTCACAAAATGGCAATTACTGTTTCCAAAAATAATTAAATAGCTCTTAATTATCTAGGATGAGATTCTAGGAAATAGGATTATTAAATAGGATTTATTTTATATCAATGGAATGTAAGGTGGGTTAGGAAAATGTTTAAATTGCAATTTTCTTTTGCATTACTAGATCTTTGGAACTCTCATGGAAAACATCTATCATTTGTTGGCGGGCCATTTCACATAAAGATTCAACATCATTACATGTCATTCCACTTGTCGGTATGGGAGGCAATGTTGTGATGACCACCTTTCCTGTAATTAATTGACAAGAAATATTTAATAACTAAAGTGTATGGCATTAAATATTATCATTTTGATCAATGCATCAGATTAACATACCTGGTTCAAATGTCTTAGTCTCACTGTCTAAGAAGTAGTATTGACTAAAGACAACTGGCATTATTGGTATCTGAGCATCAATAGCTAAATGAAATGCGCCTTTCTTAAAAGATTGTATACTACCTTTATTGTATCTGGCCCCCTCGGGAAATATCCAAAGCTTCGTCTAAAAAAGGTATCAACATATAATTTTTTTTCAGATTATCTAAAATAAAATCATAAATAGGAGAGAAACATACTTTTTCTTTAACGACTTTAGCAGTTGCATCCTTCATGAGTTGGCGAGCTTTTTCCGTTCTTAACCGGTCAATGAAAACAAGACCCGACAGCCATGCACCAAATCCAAAAGCACCAGTGAACATTAAAGGTCTCTTTGCCACCACAGTGCAGCGTTTCATACGAGGCCACATTTCAAACATACCTGGCGTTTGACAAAAAAAAATACTATAGTAAAACGGCCCATTTAATTGGAAGTGTAAAAATAACTGTGTACAAGATTTTACCTAATATATCTAATGAGCTTTGATGATTAGATATCACTATATAGCATTGCTCGGTATTCCAATTTTCCATTCCCCGCAATTCCCATTCTATACCTACTATATGTGAGGCATAGCGGCAAAATCTGGAAGCAACTCTGTAGGAATAAAATAATATACATAAACATTGCTTACACGACATTCGTGAAAAGATTATAATAGTGGTCACGAAATAATAAATAAATCGATATCTTACATTAGGTTTGTTACGTCGCGAGGATATATTAACACCACAGGCAAGAGCACCGTGCATGTTATTAGCACATAAGCGTAGTAGAGAAAAAATTTCAAGTAATACCGAAAAAAATTACTTTTTTCATATAAAAATGGCAAGGTAAATATAAAACCCGCCAAAAATAATTCAGGATATGAATAGGAGGAAGCCATAGCGAAGGATTTAATTATTTGACGTTAAACTTTTAAATATTACCACACTAAATAAAAAAACAAATGTCATAAGGTGGGACATTATTTTCCAAAGATAAGATTTGGTTAAATTTAAAAAACTAAAATTCTTGTTGCTCTTAAAAACTTGGTTGGTTGTGAATAATACAATAAATAATTCGAACACGAAACTTTTATTAGGGCTTTTATTCTATATTACTAGGCTTAGCACGCACTGTGATTATTATCCGCACAATTTTTTTCCACCTATTCTGCGATCTCTGGAATTGTATGAAGCTACACGCATTGCAGTAAAAAATTCGAGCGGAAATAATACCGCAAGAAATTCGTGTTTTGCCACAGAATCCACTGCACCGCGGTGCGGATTAAATTCGCGTGAACATTTTGAACTCTATGAACAGGTAGAAAGATACGAAAATCGCGCGGAATTTTATCCTCAGTGCGTGTTAGTTAAATTCAGTACGCGGACAAAAAGCGTAAATTTGCGTGTTAACCAATGATATTCTAATAAACAGCGTTATACACTCACAAAACAACCGAAAAAAGTGTTCCGCAAAGCAGCGGCAGTACAGATAGAACTCTAACTACACACTTTTGGTATGAGATACCTTCTGTTTTATGTACTTTGGTATCATAACTGGCACACTTTCTAAATACACACGATGGCATTTTTTAAATTTTGTTTTTGTTTCAACGAAGCCTATCGCTCTTCGCCCTGGGTGACATAGACTAAAGACCCCAATTAGGACCTATTCGAGTCTTCAGTCTTCACAATGCACGCGCTCATAACAATATCTGTATACTAGAATATCATTGGTGGTAACCCTAATCTAACCTAACCTCTATTAAACAAGTTGTATGTTAGAGGTCAAGGCGGAAACACATTTGCGCGGCGTGGCGTGGCGTGGCGCATACTGGCGTGGCGCTGAGTGTGCACACTAAGCTGGCGTGTCGTGGCGCGCCATGGCGCTATTTTTGAATTAGTATACATCGAACCTTTGCAACGTGTAGACGTATATAATAATAACTTCGAATTCGGATGATGATTTCGATGAAGACCTTCGATTTATTTCTATGCACCTGCCATGTTACATCAACATCACCCTTTCACCACCTTGATTGACTGGTAGAGAATACCTTAGACTTTAAGTCTGCCTATGTACCTTTATGTTGCATGAAATGATAAATTGTTAATAAGTAAATGAATTTCTCCTAGCAATGAAACTCCTTTAGAGCAAAATCAAAAAAAGAAGGAATGGCAATTTCAAATTAAAAAGTTTCTAGAACAAAAACATAAAAAATCTGTTTATTTACATTTTGATTATAATGATATGCGATTATCTCGGAAAAGTGTGGACCGATTAACATGATTCAAACGGATCAAATGGTTTTAGACAAAGACCTTTCATTTAATACTAACCTTATCAAAAAATCTCCACAAACTAAAAATCACGTTTTCAAGTTACTCGCGTAATTATTAACATGTATGATATCTCTTATCAATTCTTTAAAAAACTATCTATATCAACTTTTAATATTCAAATTAGGATTCTATATGATTTTACATGCTAGTTGGACATACAACAAAACAAATACAACACTCTAATTAGTGTCTAACAAAAAAAAAATATCATTTACTAAGTACTTCGTCATTTGCTTACAATCTGTTTAGTTATCTTACTTACTAGTTGAAATCTTATCAGATGTACTTAACTAACACTTTATATACAGTTTTATGTACTTTACATATGTACGTAGGGTACCTACTATTGCCTAAACTTCGTTGTTATACCTAATCAGCTTGTAGACGGGGTTTCGTCGCTGACAGTCGAGTAGACGGATTTTTGAATATATGAATGCAAGGAGTGCGTATCTTGCTCTATTCTTTGAACTTATACAATTAGGGTACTTATCAAATGATATTTATACTCCCTAGAATTTATCTCATACAAAAGTGTACATTGACGTACAAGTTCAATAAGCTCGTCCGTCAATTAAATACGCAGCGTATGCATTCGCTACGAGTTCGCGTCGTTGAATGGCGCGCCACGAGCCACGCGGTGTAGAAACACATTTGCCTGGCGTGTCGTGTCGCGCCAGAGCGGTGGTGGGGGCTATGGCGCAATCGGTCGCGGGCAGTCCGCGCCACGCCAGAGCGCGCCACGCTGCGCCACGACACTTAAATGTGCCTCTAACCATACTAAATGTATGAAACCGATAGGCTTCTGGCGTGGCGCGCCCCGACACGCCACGCAAATGTGTTTCCGCCTTCAGTGTGTTAACCCTTAAACGTAATAAACAAAAATGTCATTTGTAAAGCCGCATGGAGCCCATCAGAGCCAGAGTATTTCCGGATCGAGCCACATTACCACAGTTTTATACTAATAGAATAGTTAAAAGGATCGAACACACTCGGCTGCAACCGCAGAACCTTGCTATGCTGTGGGGCTCCTATTTTTCGCAAACGTTATAATCAGCTCGGATTATCACACTAATATTATAAAGGTGAAAGTTTGTGAGTGTGTTTTTATGTTTGTTACTTCTTCACGCTCAAACGGCTGGATCTGGATGACATTTGGTGAAGAGATAGATTATGGTCTGGAATAGCACTTAAAATACTTTTTTATCCCGGGAATATGTTCCCTTGGGATAATTTTCAACATTCACGAGGGTGAAGCCGCTGGCAGAAGCTAGTTATAAATATATTTCAACATCAGTTGCCAGTTAATTTGTTATTCGCCAGAATAATAATATACCCTTTATTTCAAAACAGGCTTAAATAAATATCGCATAAAAATGCTTTTGCAATGGTGCGTTTCTACAATTTATCGTTATTCTATTTCTGCTGTTCTTATAATCAGTAAAAATACAGAACCTGGGTGGTGTTAGTCCGGCCGTACCAATTCCGAGCGTGTGTAGAGTGGTCCGCCGGACATTATTGTTATTAATTGAGTCCGTCTCGATCCGCTTATTTTCCCATCGGATATGGTCTGCTCCGTTCCAAATACGGACGTGTGTAGGGTTGTCGGCTATCTCGTTTTACTAGGGTAAATAAAATATAACTTAGTTTTAATTACTATTTATTAGAACTTATTATAACGAATTAAATATTTATATTCTTAATAATTGTTAATAAATCGTTTTAGTTCCGACTTGGCATTTCGTGTGAGCTTTCGGAATTCTTGAGGTCATACATGTTAACAATGAACAACTATCGGAATAGGGGTAAATGTAACAAATGATTCATCATCTCGTTTTAGAATCAATCGTGTCATCATTAAACAGCAAAATTTGCAGCATTACATGGGACAATCGGTTTCGTTAGTAATGCATGAAATATAAGTTATGCCCCTAAAAATAGCCCAACATTTATTTAGGCCCTAAAGAAAGGCCAACATGGATATTTTTACTCTAAATTTGGGGCTAAAAGCCCTAAGTTGGCAAGCCTGCGTGAAGCAACTGCCGTCCGGTCGGTCCGGTGAACCAGGTTCGAGCGTGTGTAAGCGAGAACGGATTTGTGGGCGTTAGTCTGGTTGTACCATATCTGAGTGTAGAGTGGTCCGCCGGACATTATTAAGTGAGTCCAGGCGGAACCACACTTAAGTGTCGTGGCGTGGCGTGGCGCATGATCCACCAATCAAACGACTCTGTTTCAATCAACGTCATAACACAACGAGTTTAGTAGCCAATCAACTATGTCAGAAGGCGCCACGCCACGACACGTAAGTGTGGTTCCGTCTGCGTCTCGGACCGCTTGTTTTCCCATCGGATATGGTCTGCTCCGTACCAAATCCAGACGTGTTTAGAGTTGTCGGCTGAACTCCAAAACTGTATTTGATGTATCCATCTTAGTTAATGCTTTTTTTATTCTATTTTGTTCCAAAGAAAGTTGGTCTGTACATAGCACTCTTAATTTGGGAAATTTGGTCTGTAATTTGTTGAGACATTTTGTCCAATTTTTTGAAGATCTGATGAAGAAATTCGGAGATATTCAACGGAACTCTTCAAAATATTACAGCAAATCACCCGGGTTTGCATGTCTACTTATTGTACACTAACTTCTGCCAGTGGCTTCGCCCACGTCAAATGTGTTTTATCACCCAAGGGAACATTATACTGGGATAAAAAGTAGCCTGTGTGCTATTCCAGACTTTAATCTATCTGTCTGCCTCATCTAGATCCGTTTAGCCGTTCTGGCGTGATTGAGTAACACGAATAAAATACATCCAAGAAGTAAGAATTCTATAGAAATTGGTGGTCCATTTTCTATAGTAATCTTACTTCTTGGATGTAACTGTGCCGTACCGTAATGTGCCACACAAAAGAGTGAACAATTAAAACTTTTTACAATAAACGCATTACCCTCCTTCGGCAGTCGGGTGAAAAATACAACCGACTTCCAATTAAAAATTTGACTCAAATAAGTTAATAAATTCTATTATAGCATAAACATAAAAAATACCCTCACAGAGTTTGTACCCTAAAAATGACCGTGCTGATGAAACTTTACTCTAAATTAGGGTACATTACCCTAAGTTGGCACCACTGATCATAATTATCATAGCTTCGTTTCTAGTATTATTTCTAATACTATAATCTCGGTATTGGCCTGTATTCATATCATATAATACTGAGTACCATTTTACTAATTCTATGAATTGTTCATCCGACTTTTTAAATAAAAACATACAAAACATTTCTAGCCAGGAATGCTCTCGACTGAGTTGACTGACGCGTGGCGTCGGGTGTTAACTAAGAACACACTGTGTGCGAAGCGTCGGGTGGCGTGTGTGCCCCCTCTCCCGGCAACACGCTGATCCAAACCGACCGCGTGTGATTGCGTGTCGTCACATGGCATTAGTACTTCAACGCGTCAGAAGGTGTCGGGTGGCGTGGCATCGGGTCGGGTGTTAATAATATTTTTCCACCTTTACAAGAGCTGGCAACATAACAGAAAATGTCAGTTGTCATCTTTTAAAAAAGTTTCTTTTTCCGGTGGTGTCCTTAGTCGGACGCCCGATTCCTAAATAGTTTTATTTAGGAATTAATCGAAATGGTGAGCATTAGTGCTAAAATATTTTCAATAAATATTAGTGCGGTTAAATCTTGTGTGTATTATAAAACGTTACTGTAATTTCGAGTTGTGATTGTGGAAATATACATTGATAACTCTGCCATGTTACAAAGGACTTTTGGTACTTGTTAGATATGTGAATAACATCGTACCCGTAGCTGATTATGTATTAATACCGTCTTTTACTAACTCATAAAATCTCTTCATCCCATAATTCGTATTTAAAAGTTCTTATACTTCATGATAAACATATTTTCAATTCCTAACCTAAATGATGAAACACCGACACATGCGCGTCATCTGATGCTGCAGAAGAAGCAAGATTGATGTGTAGTGCCATGTTTTATGTGTACTACAACATTGATTTCGTTTTAGACTGTAGCACAATTGATTATAAAGTGTCTCTGATGACCTGAAATAGTCAAACACCAATGTTTGTGTGTAAGGTTCAGTTGATTGAATCAAAGCTATGTTTTAGGGTTTCGTGAAAGTTGTGAAGAACAAGCAGTACTTCAAGAGGTACCAAGTTAAATTCAAGAGGCGTCGTGAGGGAAAGACCGACTACTATGCCCGTAAACGCCTCGTTGTTCAAGTAAGTTCCTGTTTTTATGTTTTATTGGAGGTTACTTTCATTTGCCTAAGTTCTTATTTTAGTCATGTTTATAACAGGATAAGAACAAATACAACACTCCTAAGTACCGCCTGATCGTCCGTCTGTCCAACAAGGATGTGACCTGCCAGGTGGCTTACTCCCGTATTGAGGGTGACCACATTGTGTGTGCTGCATACTCTCACGAACTGCCACGTTACGGCGTCAAGGTTAGTCACCTGTTTACAATAATAATTGTAGGTTAGATATATTGTAGTAAGATACATTATAATACATCCATTACAGATATATTTTAATGCTGTATTGATTGCAGGACTATTGCATCTATTATTTATTATATTATCTAAGAATCTTGCTTCCAATGATGATTTTGAACGGGCGGTCTGAAGAGACGTACAAACTCATACAACCCTGTTGTTATACGGTTCAATACTGATCCATTCCTATAATCCTAACCTAAACTTTAATATTTTAAATGATTTGTGAATGATAAATAGTTTATGTTTAGGTCGGTTTGACAAACTATGCTGCTGCCTACTGTACTGGGTTGCTGCTCGCAAGAAGACTGCTCCAGAGGCTTGGCCTCGACTCCCTTTACAGTGGTGCTACTGAGGTCACTGGGGATGAATACAACGTTGAACCTGTAGATAATGGCCCAGGCGCTTTCAGGTAATTATAAAATACATAGCATTATCAAATATCAGTAGCAACGATTTCATGAATTTTGTCTGACCAAACTGCATAGCTTCGTACTTGATGTATTGACAAATAATGGTTTTTATATGATTAATTAATTACGGGCGGTCTGAAAAAGAATGTTGTTTTGTAATTCTCTGATTTATTTCTCTAGTTACACATAGATTCATTGTTAGAAAATTAGAAATGCATTTTAACATAATTATTTATATCAGATGTTACCTTGATGTGGGTCTGGCACGCACCACCACTGGTGCTCGTGTGTTTGGAGCCATGAAAGGTGCAGTTGATGGTGGCCTAAATGTTCCTCACTCCGTCAAGAGGTTCCCCGGATATGATGCTGAAGCAAAGAAATTTAACGCTGAAGTGCACAGGTAAGCCCAACTTTTTTTACCGAAAACTTCAAATTTCTTTTTATGAAGTAGCTCCATTCATCCTCTGAATTATGGTTTATCTATTGTTTGGACAGCGTTATTGGAGCGACAGTAAAAAGTTATGATTATTGGTTGTGATAAGAAGTTTGATTTAAACTTTTTAAAACCGGTCCTAAAAACATTTATGCAAGAGCAAATTGTCAGTTGTATTAGTTGTACCAAATTTTCCAAAATAAATGGGGGACACTGCCAGGTTTGAAGAAATATTCAGAATTAATGTACTCTTTTCAATGATGAATAATCAAAACAATTTTTTGGAAATAATAGGAGTAAGGTTATTTTGAGTCTGTGTAAGAGACATGTATTTGACTTATATACATCTGTCACATGTCAGTTCACACTCGAAATAACCTTATTAACACGCTTTTATTAGCTTGGTATGTATGTATCAATGTAACAATGTATCAATGTAACGGAATCTTTGAACGTAATTTTCACCCACTTCAAAACGTTGGATTGATTTGAAACTTTGCACACTTATCAAGGACCGATGACAATGCAATAATTTAAACAGTTTGTCCCATTATCCTTACCAATAAAGCGTGTTTTATAGTTTTTAGAACTACAATTTATTTTATGTCCCTTTTCACATGCTCCGGTTGCCAGTTAGCGGCTACCGGAGCGTGTGAAAAGGGACTAAAGGTTTATGGTCATCTCCCCCCGTGGTTATAGAAATTAATATCATATCACTGTCATATTGCAATTTCCTGTAATTTATTGATTCCATTTACAAAAATTCTATAACTTATAAACTCATAGACAGTTAAATTTAATGACAGTATGATTTTTTTTTAATTGTTCTATTTATACTGTCCACAAATGTGTTTACTAAAAATAATTACACTTTTCCAGATGCAAATATAGTTTAATAAAAAAAAATAGTTTATAACATTATAAATCATGTTTTACAGAGCACACATCTTTGGTCTACACGTGGCTGAATACATGCGCAGTCTTGAAGCAGATGATGAAGACTCCTTCAAGAGACAGTTTAGCAAATACATCAAACTTGGTGTAAATGCTGATTCTGTAAGTATAACACGCCACTGTCATGGCTCTCTTTAAAATAATTTTTCACTGACTTTGATTCAAACATTATATTCATCAATTTCTTAATAGTTATATAACACTGGCTACCATCTAAAACATTTCATTCTAAAAAATCCTCGCCCTCATTAGAAGTGCCTAAAATCAGCTTTTATGACAAGGATGATAAAGGAAGACATGAGGGAAGCACTCATGAATGTTTTGCAGGATATTATTTATGCTTAGAAGTACGTCCAACCAAATTACTGTTCTTGTAAATATACTTGAGTGGTGTCGAAATTGGACAAAATTATTGCAATGTTCCACACCTAAAATCTTCCATAATTTTTTAAGTACTAAAATATTGCTACAACATATTAATGTAACCACAGCAGGATGAAACTCAGTTAATTGAATAAATATTAATTTTTGTTTTGTTTCTTTTAGATTGAAGCCACTTACAAAAAAGCACATGAGTCGATTCGTGCCGACCCATCCCACACCAAGAAGGAAGCCAAGAAGAAGGATGCTGGCAAGCAGAAGCGCTGGAACAAGCGCAAGCTGACCCTGGCCGAAAGGAAGAACAGGATCAAGCAGAAGAAGGCATCCTACATCCACAGGCTTCAGGCTCAACAAGAGGCTTAGGCTCTAATAACAATACATGCCTGTGCACTTTAATAATGTATTTTCATTTCCAACTCCAAGTTACCCACGGCAAACGAAATATTATCAGATAGCCCTGATTCACACGACATGGTACTGGTACTACGATTTTTTTAAAGGCGATTGCAGACCAAAAGCTAAGTTTAATGCATTGTTAGCTCTCGTCACAGAACAGAAAAAAACGGCCATGTGCGAGTCGGACTCGCGCACGAAGGGTTCCGTACCATTTTTGCCAAAAACGGCAAAAAAAAAAACATGTTTGTTGTATGGGAGCCCCACTTACAATATTTATTTTATTCTGTTTTTATTAGTAAAGCTGTTGTTAAAGCGACGACAGAAATACATCCATCTGTGAAATGTTCAACTGTCTAGCTATCAGGGTTCGTGAGATACAGCCTGGTGGCAGACGGACCGCTTAGTAATAGGGTCCCGTTTTTACCCTTTGGGTACGGAACCCTAAAAACGCCTGCTTTCGTCGCCATTTCTAATTCCTATTATGTCACTAACACTTACGTCACTGTGTCTGACGATTTAATGAATGTTCAAAATTATAAAGTACATGTGTACCCGATGCACTACGAGGTACCTGCAAATAAAAACTAGATTTTAAATATTACCCACAGCACCAGTCGCAGGCTCTTTTGCTCCAGAGCATGGTGGAGTGGTGGTCGCTGGTGTACGTTACCCCAACAGGAAAGTGGCTCCTGGTATATATTAGTTTACTCTTTGAGTGATATGAGTGGAACGTTACCTATACGTAGAGCGTAATCAAAAATTAAAAAACATTTAACAAGTAAAAAACATGTGCGTGTCGTCGTTTTTGAGAAAAACGGAAAAAACGTTTCCTGCTAGGGTAACGTTGTTCCAGCAGGAAAATTCTAAATGAATGATCGGAGTGAAAAATATTGTGCATGAGCAGAGAGCATATAGTTGTGCAAGAATGTGCGCTGAAAATATAATAAGTGCGTAATCAGGTTTTCGAGATATTGCATTTCCTGCTGGGGTAACGTTTTGCAGAATCGTGTATCTCTGAAACTATTGTATGTGCGCCTGTAGAATAAACATACACGAGTAGCTCTTGATTTGTGCGTGTTTGTGCCGGAATTAGATTTAAGAAAATATTTATAGTTTTAAAGAAATCGCACTTTTTTGAAAACCCGAAAAAAAAACAGCGCTTAAATGAAAAAACTTATAAGCTCGCTGAAAACTGTAATCAGTCCATCTTGACGCTTGTATTAACCATAAAAAGTTTCAAAAGTATTCATGCTTGCGTTATCGAATAATATTGCTAAAAGTCAAAACGACGGTGTCATAACTTTGACGGCAAAATACGAGAAACCGGCTCAACCCAAGATGGTAGGTGTAAAGCACAAATAAGAGAGTTTAGTCAAAAATATATAGTGAAAATATTCAGCTTGGAATGTTTCGCAATAAGTAGATTTAAACACAAAACTAACAACGGCTGGTTATCCGACCAAATTCGAATGACTACAAAAAAGCGACGGATTCATACATAACGATGACCTTCTTAACTTTACTCACGAATCGGTTGAAACGTGTTGTGCCTGAGTACACTGAGGTAGAAAAGTATTAAAATAATTAACTTATTATTGGATTACATTCTACTAGCTGTTTCCGTAATCAAGTGGCAAGCACTTGATTACGTAAGAACATTAGGAAAGTAGTGCCAAGGTATAAGCTATCTTCTTTATTCCAACTTTCATTAAAATACATTCAGAATTTTGTGGACACATCCAGACATTTTAATTTGCCTTTATAATATTAGTAAGAAAAAGTAATTTAAAGACCAAAAATTTGATGGTGGTTGTTTTTAATAAAAACCAAGTGCGAGTCGCACTCGCGCACGAAGGGTTCCGTACCATTATCGCAAAAAACGACAAAAAAATCACGTTTGTTGTATGGGAGCACCACTTAAATATTTTTATACCATTCCACCTCTAAAAAGCTTATTTTATACACTGAAAACAGTGAATAAAAAGCACTTTTACTCACTGTTTTAGTGTTTGAATTTAGAACACACCAATATATATTCGACGTCCATCTCAATGCAAAAACAACAACAAATCGATACAAACTCCTTTTGCAAAGAATATTCGACTTTCAAACTTCTTCATCGATTTAATTTTCAGTTTGTTAATATTTAGGATTTCAATAATGATTTTCATGATTTTGATTTTAGTCTGGGATGTTTAGTGAATACTTATTTGGATTGTATTTCTAATATTAATTGTATTGGTGTTTAATTAATTATAATTATGTAACGTAGCGGAGGTAGTCACTAGCCCCTGAAAAACAGATGCTGTTACCTAGCTCAGCTTCAATTTACAAAAAATGTTAAACATGAGTTTTAATTTTTTTTGTAAATTTTGAAGGTAATAAAACATTTATTTATTATTACTCATTGTGATTTTCGCTTAAATCTTTCTTTTTCTCGTAGTCATAGTATAAAATTATGCAACTCTTGAATAACACTGATTTATATCGAGGGCCATGAGTCACTCGCGTCGCTCAGGATTCTAAGACTGAATCACGACCGCAGGGAGTGATTCAGTAGATAGAATCCTTTACTTGTTCGTGATTCATCTATGGCCCTCGCTTTAAAACCGTCCTTTAAACTAGTTGCATAATATACTATTTTTATTCTGTTTTTAGTATTTGTTGTTATAGTGGCAACAGAAATACATCATCTGTGGAAATTTCAACTGTCTAACTATCACGGTTCATGAGATACAGCCTGGTGACAGACAGACAGACGGATCGCGGAGTCTTAGTAATAGGGTCCCGTTTTTACCCTTTGAGTACGGAACCCTAAAGGAAATCGGAAATACGGAATCCTGTTTGAGATAATTAATTTGAGATTAATAGGTTTGTAATTTGATCTGTAATTTGATGCCATTATTACTTTAAGAAACATAATTTAGAGAAGAAAAATAATAATTTCTACATCAACAAGCTCTTTCATTTGTTATGGTCACAAGGTGCATTTAATGTATTTTTTAATTAGCCCCCAAAATTAGGTCAAATCACCAAACGTTTGAACGCGACTGTACGGACAACAGCTTAGGTTTAATACGTCTAATAGTATAGATTATTTAATACATTCAAACTAACAAAAAAAATACTATGAAACGGCTCCAACGATTTTTATGAAATTTAGTATGCAGGGTGTTTCGGGGGCTATAAATCGATCTAGCTAGGTTTAATTTTTAAAAAACGTCGTTTTCTCTAAGCTCGGTCGCCCAGGTACTTATAAATTATAACTAGTACATAACCAAAATAAAACCGCAAACGATCATGAAAGCAATCTATTATACCTTTAGTCGTTCTAATTTCGATCTTATGCTTTTAGCTACACTTACAACATAACGTTTTTGCTCAGTAGGTATTGCTCTTGATAGCAATCAAAGCATAGTGACTGTGAAATTATGGAAATGACTTTTACAAGCATCTGCTTGAGCTGTATCATACGAACTTCTATTATGAAATCAGGCGATGTAGGAATGACTGAAACTCGAACTTACTTAGTACTTGTATTATTTATAGCAATTAATTTCATGTTATTTTTTTCTTTGTTTAAAAACTGCAGCGCGTGCGCCCCGTGTCACCTCGTGCCCTTAGGCACATGCCTAGTTTACGCCTTTAGTGGGCCGTATCAGCCTTGCCCCACGTATTTACTCGGGTATCTCAACACCAAATCTGTGGTCCAGGATCCCAGGTTACTGACCCCAGAAGAGGTTAATTATTGGGCTAGTAGCCTAGCCGAATTAAATCGAAGCTTGGCCTACACGTGTGTGCGGCACCGGAAAGGGTCATTGAAGAATATCGGACCACCAATATATAAGTTTCGACTTCGTCCGTAGCTAATCAGTTCCGCAAAGAAACTGTCTACGCTGGCTGCTTAAGCGCATTTTCAGAAGCTCCGAGGAGGCTACCATACAGGCCAGGATCCGGGAGTCGGCGACAGTCATTACCATCGACGCCGAAGAGAAGGCGCTTTGGTTCAGCGAGGCGATGATGCAAATCTACGATGGATTCACGCACAGTTTACTAGGTGCCGTTTGTACTGGTGGTCTGCAGTGATTGAGAAACTGAGCGTCGCATAAATGGTTGCTATACGTCCATACATACACTCGAATTATATGAGGAGACGTCGACGGTATCCTGAAAAGGATACCGAGCTACATGGGTTGTTCCGCGCAGCGAAGAAAGCCTATGGCTGGCATTTTGACCTCACTGTCGTGAGTCAAGGACGCGATCCAGTGAAGAGCTGCTGGCGACCGTAGATGATTTTTAGGGTTCCGTACCCAAAGGGTAAAAACGGGACACTATTACTAAGACTTCGCCGCGGTCCGCCTGTCTATCTGTCACCAGGCTGTACCTCATGAACCGTGATAGCTAGACAGTTGAAATTTTCACAGATGTATTTCTGTTGCCGCTTTAACAACAAATACTAAAAACAGGATAAAGTAAATATTTAAGTGGGGCTCCCATACAACAAACGCGATTTTTTTGCCGTTTTTTTGCGATAATGGTACGGAACCCCTCGTGCGCGAGTCCGACTCCCACTTGGCCGGTTTTTAATACAATTTTTGTATATTGAAAATGTCTAGAAGTAGAATGTGCTAAATTAATAATTATAAATAAGCGGAGCAGTGGTGGCACAGTGGTAAAAGACGCGACTTTCGTGGTCGTAGGTCGTGGGTTCGAACCAAGGCAGGCGCATTAATTTGTTTAAATTATTTCATCACCACTGCTCTAAAAACGGTTAAAGAAAAGATCGTGAGGAAACCAGCTTAACTAGAACCGAAAATTCGAAGTCGTGATACATCCACCAACCGGCACTGGGGCCGCTTGGTGGATTATGAACTATGCCCCCTCTTCAAGCAAAAGGAGGCCTGCGTCCCAGCAGTGGGAATGTTAAAAGGCTGATGATGATGTACATAAGCGTCGGTCTTATGGCTTGAGGCGAATAGGGAAACTTACAAAATGCACAAAGTGATCTAAGTATTTAGGATAGCGATAGTGTGAGTAATGTGACGAATTTGTTGTCATCACAATCGATTTGCTTTATGGATAATCCGCCTCTGTATCTTAATAGAAACGAAAACTGCATATCGCGTATAACGCAAATACATACGTTCTAGTTGAGGAGAGGGCAGGGACCGTAGGTTTATGGAATCCGAGTTAAATTCCATAATTATATTTTTTTTCTTGCTTAGTTAGCTAATATGGATGGGTCAAATCCTGCAACTGAATTTTAAAACATTTATCCCCAACCGATTGATTTAGTTTGCCTTAAGCTGGGTTTGGATGGCAATGCACGGTAAGCTAAAAAACTTTGTACCCAGTGACACCGTTATAGTAAATATGTTCTGTGGTCCTGTAGACATCGGTCGAGTTTTTGGCGGGATTTTTTCGAGTGAAGTTCAGCGGCTGTAAATATTATTTGCAAATTGATTCCTAGTGGATATTGTGATATAAAATTGGTGTAGTTTTGTGTCTCAACTGTCTACGCAACTGGACAATATGTGAAATCATTGACAGAAGCGATCCCAGGATAGTGGAGCGGAGAATTTTATTGTAGTATATAGTCAACTATATCCGCTAAGCTTACTGGGAAGGCTGACTCAATACAATTTGCTGCCAAATACTCCATAAAACATTAGAATCTGTTACATCCGTATTCTAATGCATTCTAAAGAATGTTAAAATTCCACTGAAGACTAGGCAGCATGGTCTCTGACCTTAGCCTGTTCGGTCAGGAACAAATACAAAAAAAAAGGAGTTTTTGGCGGGATTTTTTCGAGTGAGCTTCAGCGGCTGTTAATATTATTTGCAAATTGATTCCTAGTGAATAATGTGATATAAAAGTGGTGTAGTTTTGTGTCTCAACTGTCTACGCAACTGGACAATATGTGAAATCATTGACAGAAGCGATCTCGGTGTAATGGAGCGGAGAATTTTATTGTAGTATTGACTACCTCCGCAAAGCTTACTGGGAAGGCTGACTCGATACAATTTGCTGCCAAATACTCCAAAAAACATTAGAATACGTTACATCCGCATTCTAATGCATACTAAAGAATTCAAGAAAAATACTGATGACTAGGCAGCATGGTCTCAGACCTTAGCCTGTTCCGTAAGGAACAAACAAAAAAAAAATGTAGACATCTGTGGTGCACTGCCTTTGAGACTGTCACTGTCAGGCTTTGTCAAATTTTGTTTACCGTCATATTAGTCAGTGACACTCTGTGACCGTCATAGTTCGTTTGAATTAAAAACAAATTAGCATTAATGTAGTCCCCGTAATCAAATACCAAATTATGGACTACTCTGAATTACCTTTTCAAATAGATATTCAAGGAATGTGTAGAATTTGTTTGCATAACGCTAAAGAAAGTATTAATCTGTTCTCTGAGAGTGTTGAGTCTCAAGAAGTTTTAGATAAAATATATCTTTGCTTTCAAGTAACTCTATCTCATGATAAATTCATGCCGTTCCTAATTTGTGGTGACTGCTTACGAGAGTTAAACAGTGCTAACAGCTTTAGACTTAAATGCATTACACTCAATGAACGAATAAAATTATATTACAAAGACCACTTACAAGGAAGCACTTTTAAAGTTGAGAATGACTTAACTGATGATGTGCCTACATACGATGAAAACACTGACGGAGGTCCACTCCCAATTGACTTGCCGGAATTTAATTATCTCTGTTCTGAAAAAGCAGAAACAATTAATGCAAGTGTGACAATAAATGCAAAGAACAGTTTTAAATGTAATATGTGTAACAAAGTTTTAAAAACAAAGATCACACTTTTGAAACATAATATATCTATGCATGAAAAGAGAAAGCATATTGGTAATGTGTCTGGATTTGGTGCAGCCAGAAGATACCATTGCACATCATGTTCTTACTCTACACCACACAGCCAGACTTTAGTCAGTCACATGAGAACTCACAATGGTGAGAGACCATATAGCTGTGAATGTGGTAAAAGTTTTACTCAGTCATCGAGCCTTGCAGCTCATCGTAAAACACATAGTACAACCACATATTTTACTTGCAGTCTTTGTGGGAAGCAGTTCAAACACGCATTTACGATGAAAAAGCATATGCGTGTCCACGAGAGTGCTAGCTTCTCTTGCAGTATCTGTTCTAAATCATTAAAATCTAAGGAATCACTCAAGGCTCACATGCAAAGACATTACAAGATCTGTAACTTTAACTGTGAAGATTGTGGAGACACATTCGTCACATCAGCAGAGTTACTTAATCACAGAAAAAGACATAGTTTAGAAAAGAAATTACAATGTCATTTGTGTGGATACAAAACTCATACAAAGAAAAATCTAATTATTCATTTAAAAAGGTTAGGTCTTATTTTTTAATGCAAGAGGATAATTTAAGTACAAAAAGAAACATTTAAAATAAATGCATTTCTGTTTCAGACATACTGGCAACAGAGCTTTCAAATGTGACCTGTGCCATGTAGGTTTCTATACGCAGAGCAGCCTTCGGCGACATTTGCGAGTGCACACTGGCGACAAACCATATTCTTGTCCAACTTGCGGGCAAAAGTTCAGTTACAGTCCAAGTTTAAACAAACACATGAAAACGATTCATGGAGTTGACTACAAATGGGCAGACTGGAAGGGAGCTATAGTCAAACTTTCCGAAAAGACTGATGAAAATATACCTAGCACAAATAAGATTTAATTAAGTCAAATAAAACACTTTTTAAACATAGAAATTTGTTTATTGATGCCAAAGCACATACTAAAAACCTAAATTCCAGCAACACCATTTTGATATCTAGTAGTAACCTTAGTGTTAGAGTCAAATAATAATAATAATTTACTTTAGGTAATATTATATTTTAATATTAGAACAATTTAATGTTCATTGCCATTAAATAAAGTAAACATTAATGCAACCAGGAATTCAGGCAAGTAATAAGATTCTATTAGACTTAATTTTTTTTACCTACAGGCTTCGTGCCATTTATAGTCAAAGTTGTATGCATACAATTACAAAATGTTGTTACATCCTGGCCTGCCTGGGAAGTTAATATTTTATAAGTAAATTAAATTAATAATTCTTAACTATAATTATTTTATTCCTATTAATATACTTATTCAGAAGTAAGATATTACCAAATGAACGCACTACTTGGAATACCCTAATTTCCTTCTGATAACTATTATAAAGATGAAGTATTTCACTTTATACATAAGATGCTTTTTTAACAGGGACAGTTTTTGAAAATCAGAATTCATAAGAGATTAGGGAATCTGTTTATTTTTTGGTAAAGTTTACATTGAAATGAGTAAAGCACCTGCAGGACTACTTTCAGGGAGATATCTTCAGTTCCCCCGCCTTAAATAAGATAGTCTTCCTTTTGCCCATTGAAACAGGGATACTACTAACTTTGTCTACTTATGCAGATAAGCTTAAGAAGTAGAAGAATACAAGGGCGAGCGAAGGGCTATCGAAAATTATAGCACCTTGTATTTGATATTATACTAGTTTCTTTAATAAGAGGTTTTTATATTTACATTTTTTAAATGGTTTTATATATTATTTTATTGAAGTCAAGGGATGCAAGGATTGTTCTTCTTTTCCTTTGTGAGAGGGAATGGGCCATAATCCACCACACGGGCCCAGTGCGGGTTGTTGGATGTTATATGTGTTTGGGGGAGGCCTATCTCTAGCAGTGAACGACTTTTGTCTGAAATGATGATGATGAAGGGAGGAAGAGAGCTCACTTGCACCCCTGCCACGCCCATGAAGATTTGATTTGATGACACTTTTATTAAAATGAGGATCGACTCTTTTATATGTTTTCCCGTATCTCATTGTTTCGGTATTCTCTATTCTGACCAAGTTAAAAATAAACACTGTACTGAAATCAGAAGTAATGTATAAAAATGTATTGTCAAAAATACTAAATTCTCTACGAAGATTCTTTTTTAATAAAAGTTAACACATTCATTGCCACTTCGATTTCCATTAAGTCCTTGATGGGTGCCTCATACATGTCACGACGAACACCACATAAGTTTAGTGTTCGCGACACTGCATCTGCTAATAAATAATGACATTATTTTATTATTTTTTATTATTTAACAAAAAATTGTTCTAAATACCCGGGCGAGCTCAAAAATCATGAGTAAATCGCGTAACGATCCTTCACAATGATTTTGAAGAGAAAATTCAGCTTGACTTCCAAAATATTTCTTGAAGTTACAGCCCACAACTGGCCCTAGTGTCAGTGGCACTGTAAGTGTTAACAATAGTCAAAATTGCGATAATTATAATCAAATTTAGTCTCATGTAGTTTATTGATATTGTTTAAATGGCTTATATAAATATATTTATAATAAATGATTGATCAAAAATGTATTAGTATTAGAAGGGTTTATGATATACTGAGTTTAATCCTCCTCATAATCATCGTCGTCAGAGATATACTTTTTCTGTTTCTTCTTCCGGGATGGTGTGCTCTTGCTCTTACCCTTCAACTTGATCTTCATTTTGACAGAGCGGTTAGATTCGCCATCTGAATCATCCTCATCTGTTGACAGAATTTTATTTTAATATGCTTTCTTGTGTTAAACTTGTACAACAAACTGAATTTCTGATTTGAGTATTTGGAGTTAAGAACGTGTCAAACCTTACTTAAACGTTCGCAGCCAGGACAAGCCTTGCGCGAGACAACGGCTTATTAGTTGTTTCAGTAATTACTGCAGCGAATGTGTTAAATGCGTAAATTTAACAGGTTTTTAGGGAAAAGTAGAGTTTGACAAATACCCAACGTCAATACTTAATTCGGAAATCGGGAGTGATATAACATTATGTAATTTACTATTGCAAGTACCGCTTCAACAAACCAAAAATAAATTACGAGAAACACTAAAGTTATTTTGCATTTAGTAGTGTTATTATTTGGTAGGCAGTAGTATTGTTTTGTAAGTAAAAAAGTTTTTGCTTATGTACCTAACTGTATTTGTCTCAAAGGTAGAAGCTCGGAGCCGGTTAAGTGGGGGTTGGCTACTAATCAAGTAGGAATCTACCAAGTTAAAACCCAAATGCTAAAACAAATCTAAACTAACCTTTTTCATTATCGTCAGAATCGTCAGAGTTCTGTCCGCTATCGTAGCGACGTCGCACTTCAATGAACACGTTGCGCAGGCGCACTGAGTCTTCGTATATCAAAGACTGCTCTTCGTTGTACGTTTGAGCGTTAGAACATAACGTGAAAAAATCACGTTCGAGGTCTGATATGTCGGTATACTGTTGATGATAAAATTTTAAGTTAAACATTACGAGAAACTAACTTGGCAGCATGATTTATTTCGTCATTTCATTTATATACCTTGCCATCTTCGATTCTGTTCATTATTTTCTTAATATCCAAGGGTTTTTTGATAATGTCATAATAATCAGGCAATTCGCGGCGTGAAGGAAGTTTCATAAACGGCTCAGATAGCACACGCCCAGCTCTGAAACATTTCAATAATTGAGTGTATCAAAAGCAAAGTATTAAGGACGATAATGTTCATCAAGTACTTTTTAGTTTACTTAATTACTTACTCATCTGCATGATCAATAACTTTCTTCATTATATTCTTCAATCGCTTCTTCTGTTGATTGATTTCTGTTTTACTCTTCTTCTTAGAAGAACTCGGCGCTTCTTCTTCTTCAGATTCTTCTTGGCGGCTGTAAAATTACGTTCATTTTATATATTTACGATTGCGTTTTATGGCTTTAAAACTGAGTTCACATTGTACTAACGACATTAGGGATAAATGGCCAATAGACTTCATAGTAGTTTCGAATAGTCTTTACTATCTTCACTACGTATTATCAAAAAAGAAAGTCCCCCGCCGCGCCTGTTCGCGATAAACTCAAAAATACTGAACGGATTTTCATGCGGTTTTCACCAATAGAAAGAGTGAGAAACGAGGAAGGTTTTTGTATATAATTTATCACGGGCAAAGCTGGGGCGTGTCGCTAGTAAGTAATATTATAAAGAGAGAGTTCGAATTTCGTGTGTTTGTTATGACGTGTAGGGTAATAGAACCACTACACATATTTGAAAAAATCTATCACCATTTGAAGGGTACATTAGTCCAGATGGTTATAGGCTACAAATTATTATGATCTAGGCAAAACTGGGGGGATTCACTAGTTAAAAAAAAAAAGTATGTAGTCATTTTCGGTCAAAGCAAAAGAAGAAGTGGAGCACACAAGAGCCCGTGTATCTCACCGTCGCTTTCGTCCCTTCTTGCGTTTCTTGTCGAGAACTTCATCGTCGTCGTCTTCCTCCTCCTCGTCGTCGAACTCATCGTCGATGGCCTTCAGCCACTCCTTCTCCGTGAGCGAGTCCGTATAGTCGACCTCCTTGCGTTGTCGGGAGCCGCGCCCGAGGGTCTCGTCCTCGTCCAGGTAGTTCCAGCCTTGACCCTAAATTTGAGAACATTATTGCATGTTGTATAGTTATTTTTGATTTATTTTTCCCTTTTTTATAGTATGGGTTGTGCCTGGCGCGAATAAACTATTTTTCTTTCTTAGATACTATTAGGTATATTCATATGGGTGATTATCGAAAAAGGTATAAAAAATATTTTCCTTCAAAACAAAGGAGACCTAGAATTGAACCATGCGGAACACCCACTGAGGCAGCAGGTTTATATCCAAAAATGTAAACATTGAACCTCAAATTCAATGTTTTCATTGAATATCAAGGTCATTCAATGTTTTCATTGAATATCAAGGTCATTCAATGATTTAATTGAATATCAAGGTCATTCAATGATTTAACAAAGAAAATAATGAAATCTTAACTCAAATAAGTCTTGGCTTCTAAGTTAGGAGTTCGTAATAGTTGTAACCAACACACAACACATAATTTTCGTGTTTAAAATACCCGACTTTACGTAAAAAACAATCCTGATTTAATAATTTTCCAAAATGAGACGCGATTTTGTCCTTGGCCGCGATAAATCGAGATCACAGTTTGTATTGAAATATGATTTACCTTGTTGCAGACGACCTCATCTTCATGTTTGACGAGCCAATCAGGCAGCTCTGACTCCTCAATGAGTCGTGATTGCGTCTCGGTCTTCTTGCGCTCAATGTCGACCTGTTTGAATATCTCCAGTTCTTCCTCTGACCGCGCAATCATCTCGTTTATAAGATCGTCATCCGGCAGCTCGTTCTCTTCCTACAAATAAATTAATTATAATGTTCCTATTTCTTTCAGGTAAAACAGTTAACAATTTAGGAATATAATATTGAACATCTCATACAGAAAATTATCCTGTAATTAATGCTTGTGATAATAATGGTTTTACAAACCTCCTCATCATCTCCATCTTGGTGCAGGATACTCTGAAGGAACTGTTGACGCTCCGAACCCGTTGACTTCTGATCGAACATACCAGCTTGGATGACTTTCTCGTCCATGTTCAACTTATACCTTTGAATGGGACAAGATCGGTGTTAAAATCACAACTATATATTATTAGTGGATCATGCGAGAAAACTGTTTTTTTTTTATAATGGCTTTAAGAAATGTTACCTAGCTGCGGCAAGAATTCTCTCCTCCACGGAGTTGACAGTCATAAGCCTCAGCACTCGCACCTCGTTACGTTGTCCGATTCGATGCGCACGATCTTGAGCTTGGAGATCCTGTTGCAATTAGAAACATAATGAATTATAGTAATTTAAATGCTATTATTTTAACTACATTGACGTTTTTAATAAGTACAGTACCTGGTGTGGATTCCAGTCAGAATCGAATATGATGACAGTGTCAGCGCTCTGCAGATTGAGACCGAGCCCTCCGGCGCGCGTCGAGAGCAAGAAAATGAAATAATCGGAGCCCACGTCGTTGAACTTCTTCAGTAGCTCACCGCGGTCCTCCGCCTTTGTCATACCGTCCAGCCTGTAAGAGAAGAGTTATGTAACCGAGTCGGGCAGAAGTCAAAGTACGATTTTATTACGAGCTCACGACGTCAAAAATAATGCAAATAACATTTCCTTATACGAAGGACGTGTATACAATTGGTTTCTGAACTTTATATATTTCCGTATGATTTTTATGGCGACATTTATACTAAATTGTCAGCTTTTTATTTAGTTATGGCAACAAAGCTATATTTGGACCCTTCCGTTTTGCTGCACTTGAATTGCGTGTCGTTTTTTTTTATAATCTTATTTAAAAACAGTCTAAATACCGTAAACCTAGTGCATTTTTATTTATACATGCATTCTTGTGGTCCTTCGAGCCGGATTTGAACCATCACCCTATGGATGGACAAAAAGATTTCACGTTCAATCTTTTTGTTTGACGTCGAGTGGATACCAGTATTGGGCAAAATGTAATCTAACTACTGATTACTAACTACGACTACATAAAGTAGTTAGTAATCGTAACTACAAACTACATAAAAAAATCGAAAATGTAGTTAAAAATTTTGACTACTAACTACTAATTGTAGTTGCAATCACGATTACTTGATTACTTTTTATAACTACAGATTTAAAATGATGTTGCGTCATTAAAAAAGCAAACACGCGCGATAGTCGTTCATGTAAGTGTGGTCCTCGCCGGGCTTCTTGGCCGCCCTGAGGTTGGTTTACCGGATGCGCGAGGCACGAAACGGTGCTGTTTTTGTATGAGATTTACGACTGCGCAGCCATTGTAACCAACTTCGGGGCGGCCAAGAGGTTTGGCGAGAACTATGCATGAGCGACTGTCGCGCGTGTTTCGACTTGTCGTTTGGTAGGTAGGTAGGTAGAGCATCGCGTTGTTGTCGCGTGTGTAAGAGCAAGAGCGCACTATAGCACGCTCTCGCTCACTTTTAACAAAGATGACTTTTTTCAATTTGATAGCTCTTCTTCAGATAATGAGGAAGATGTATGCCGAGTCCAGAGGTCAAAAGCAGATCTGATTGTTTCTTGTTATTTATCAGATATGGATCGAAACCTAAATTGTCTTCATAGATATCCAGAAGTGAAAAAAGTATTCATAAAATACAATACTCCATTATCCTTCTTCGGCTACAGTGGAAAGACTGTTTTCATACGCAACTAAGATAAACCATCCCAAATCCCACAGGCTATCGGATGAAATGTTCGAAAAACGTGTAGTACTAAAAGCTAATTTAAATGATTAACCCAATCAACCTTTTTTGTTGATTTATTTGATTCGCAAATAATTTGAATTAAGTTAATGTTTGCTGAGTAATTTTTTTTTGAAGTTTGGTATTTATTTACATATGTACATGTTTTTTAATTTTTTTGATTACATGCCAATAAAAAGTAATTAAGATCTGATAAGTATAGGTACATAATATCTACGACTTTAATCCTTGCATTTGATTATTCATGAAAATAAACATAGGTATGTGCAATAAACTGTTTTTTTTTATGCAGCCATAATCCAAAACATATATTACTACACATTACATGTTTATTTAATTGCAAAATATAAGTTCATAAAACTTAAATAGTCAGTAATTATAACTACTAGATTGCAGCAATCAAATTACTAACTACTTAATGTAGTTTGATTACTGTAGTTAAGTTACATGTAATCATAACTACATGTAGTTAACTACTTTTAATCGTAGTTAGTAATCGGATTACAAAATTGTAGTTAACTACGCCCTACACTGGTGGATACCACTGCAGAACTTGCTAAAACGGTTCAAAATCTTACCTCAAATATTGGAATGCCCTCCATGAAAGGTAATCTTCAATTATGGTCATGCACTGGGTCATTTGACAGAACACCAATACTCTGTGTCCAGTTTGCTTGAGCTTCGGTAAGATACGATCCAGGAGTTCGAATTTCCCAGATACTCGGTATAGGTCAGGCCTGTAAATAAAAACAACAATTTAAAACTCTTAGTGGTAAGTCTGGTACATGTTAATTAAATAGTCACTATGATATTTTCTTTAAGTTAAATTATTTGTATATTGTGAAAGATTTTTTAAGTAATGATCTGACACCAAATATTTTTTATACCAATAGAAAGCCTTCACAAAGTTTCTATTTTGGTAAAATGCTTGGTACCTTTGGGATAACGGATCCACAGGCAATGAGATCTAAGCCGAAGAAGTATCACAATTAACTGATTTGGAGGTATATGGATCAAGGAGTAAAGTCCCAACGACCTCAGCTGAAAAGGGAGGATCCTCCGACCAGACGGACTTTGTCTGATCCGGGCAACTGCCGACGGTTGTTGATGGACTGTTTTATGTGTTCAATTCGCGCCGAAAGCTCTGCGCGATGCAGGCTTTGTTCACACAAATCTTGATGTCACCATCATGTCATTACTTAGTATGTGGCGGCATAGATGTCCCTACATATTCAAATATTTGTTATGTCGCGGGAATCGAACCTGCCGCAAATAGAACGGCTGTCATTCACTGCAGCAATATTACCAATATTGTTGTGCAGGCTTATTATAACCCTCTATCTACCTACAGGAAGCAGTGTCGTTGACTTTACAATGGAAGTTTACTTGGAAATACAATAGAAGTAAATTTGGAAATTTACAATGCTAAATGCTTAGGTTCAATCATTACTAATGATTAAAAAATTGATAGCGACGTGACTCACAGAACAACAACCGGTTGGCTAAAATGGCGACAACTCACAGGTGTCTTATGTGACAGAAAAATGCCCATTAAAACTAAAGGCCATATTTACAAGACAGCCGTACGCCCCGCAATTATGTACGGATCAGAATGTTGGGCAACCACTAAACAACACCTAAACAAACTACATACAACGGAAATGCGAATGTTGCGCTGGTCGGCAGGTGTCACCAGACTAGACAAGATCCGGAATGAGTACGTAAGAGGAAGTTTTAAAATCGCTCCTATCATTGACAAAGTAAAGGAAAATCGACTCCGATGGTATGGCCACATCCAACGAAGGTCAGTTGACCATATGGTGAAGCTTGCCTTTAACTTGCCAACGACGAAACGCGGACGCGGTAGACCACCTGCCACTTGGTTGACGACGGTTGAAAAAGACCTGAAAGAAGTAAATTTGGAAAACAGCACTGCCCAAGACCGTGCACAATGGAGAATAAGGATAAGGAGGGCTGACCCCAAGGTCGCGACTGATGATGACAATGCCAAATGCCCAGAGAGCATTATTTTAATACGCAGCTAACTTGTGAATGACTTACCCAGAAACAACTCCGCCGCCAGTACCGATGTGGTCGCAGAACTTCTCCTCAATGTGTTGGAACATGAAGGGGTGGTTGCAGAGCTTGCGCAGTTGTACGATGGTGTTCATCAGCGCTTTGGCGCCGCCCTTACCCTTGTTGCCTTTTTCTGATCCATCGGTTAGCAGAACTCCCTTAGACTGCATGTGCCTGAAAAATAGTAGGTTTGTTTCGATACAGGATTTGGGTCAATGATCCCTCCTTCTGTTGATCGGACAATGACTGTATTGAACTTTTAGGTTTCAGCCTGTTCTTTTGATTTTGGGTACTAAGAGATCTATATTTTTATCGTACAGTCGAAACAAGGCAGGAAAACAGAAGTATGTAATATAAATTTTTGGATCTTTAGTGCCCAGGTGATTGCAATAGGCGCGCTTCCTTTTTTAGAATGAAGTGTATATACTAACAGGGTTCTGTTTAATAAACGTTACAAATTGTAATAACATTGTATTTTACAAGTTACAAATCTACAATTTTACATATTATGTAAATTTTAGGACAATTGTGACAGGTGGACTCGCCTTGTGTCAGAACTTAACAGTTTTGTACCTCTATTTAATAAGTGAATAAATTTAATTGTTATACATAAAAAATGGTTCTAACGTCTAAGCGCGTATTTTGCGTAAAATATATACAATACGTCACTTAGTTACATAATTGTCGGATTGTAACGTATATTAAACAGGGCCCAGGGCTACATAACTGTTTGTCAGTATAGCTGTGTATGTCCACTTACTTGTACAGCACTCGTTGCAGGGCACTCATGTCGCACTTGATGATGTACTCCACCTTGTCGGGCAGCTGACTCTCCACCTCCTTCTTGAGCCTTCGCAACAAGAATGGACGCAGCACTTTGTGCAGACGACGGATGATAAGGATCGTCTCTTCCTCGTTAAGTTCCACCTAGTTACATGAGCAATTTATTTTATTCGTGATCATTATATTTAGTCTGGGCGTACAGATATTATAAAGATAATTCTGGGCTTCACCAGTACGCGCTGTTGCCATAGAATTCGCATCTCAGTCTAACCCTCGGTTTCTCAACACTCGATTATCGGGCTGTTAACGTGATCGACGAATAGTCACTGGTTATCTGCTGTGATTGTCTGTTGAAAATTCATTCAACCAACAGATACCGCGTGCTTGACAATTTGTCAATTAAATCTACGATAATTTAGCAGTGAGAAACCCGGCCTAAATGTATGATGTTTTTTTATTACCATTTTGTCTTGTATCATTTCCTGATAATATTATTCTAGTATATTTAAACAAAGAAAGACCACTTTCCCATTTTCCATACCAATCATTAAGAGACTTCAATACAGAGTTATAAAAGTGCATGATGTACGCTACGATAAACAAAATCTCACCTTTTCTCCAGTTGTAGCGAAAGGAGCATTGAACCACTGTTCGAAAGTGGAACAACTCTTAAAGATAGACGGCAGAAGGAAGTTCAGTAGCGCCCACAGCTCGGGCAGTTTGTTCTGCAGCGGAGTACCCGTGAGGAGTAAGCGATGCGGCGCGATGTAGTGCGTGTTCAGCACTTGCGTCAGCTTGCAGTGGTGGTTCTTCATACGGTGACCTTCGTCAATTATCATGTACTTCCATTGCACCTGAGGGATAGTGAGGAATAAGTTTATTACGTAATTGTATTGACCATACTGTTTAGTTCTTTTGGCGATTGAGTAATGCTTCAAGTTCAAATGTTTATTATAGTTTTGAACAAATTTAGAATTTTTCGGAGACAATTTCGTCGGCGTCTACTGAAACGCCGATAAAATTGTTGATTCTGCTGTCTCTGGCTGCCTTGTACCTTGAATCGCAGTGGGACTTACCTTAGCCAGTACTGCCTTGTCCTTGATGACGTATTCGTAGGTGGTGAGGAGCACATTGAACTTAGTGGAGCGCATCTGTGTCTGCACGAGGCGGCGGGACTGCGGCGAGCCTTTGTACGGCACCACCATCACTGTGGGCGCCCACTTCTCGAACTCCAGCACCCAGTTCGATAGAGTACTGAAAAAAATAAGTTCAATGTAACAACTGTCTAGACCAAATATTTGCTCTCTTCAATATTCTTCTTTTCTTTTTTATTTCTTTTTAGGGTTCCGTACCCAAAGGGTAAAAACGGGACCCTATTACTAAGACTCCGCGGTCCGCCTGTCTATCTGTCTGTCACCAGGCTGTATCGCATGAACCGTGATAGCTAAACAGTTGATATTTTCACAGATGATGTATTTCTCTTGCCGCTATAAAAACAGAATAAAATAAATATTTAAGTGGGGCTCCCATACAACAGACGTGTTTTTTCTTTACGTTTTTTTGCGATAATGGTACGGAAACTTTCGTGCGCGAGTTCGACTCGCACTTGGCCGGTATTTAACACGGTGCCCCACTCTAGAACTTCCCTTGTATCGTGGGTGCATTCATAAACATATAAACTCACATACACAATCAACCAGACCGGAACATACACCTATTTGTTCCGGGAATCGAACCCGCGACACGCAGCGCAGCAGCCGATCGCTCAACCATTGCGCCAACCGAGTCGTTAAAGCTTAATAATAATAGTTCATAATATGCGTGATACACTCATATAGCCAATATTTTCGAGTTCTGAATCTAACTTCTAGAATTAATCTTAATTTGATTCAGGTCGGAAGTATGCCTGCAGATATTTTCACCAACCTTAAATAATCTGAATACTATTCTAAACTGGTTCGATTCCTGGCTAGGAATATTGATTTTTCAAAAAGCCAATGATGCAGTTTTAGTTTTCATCAAAATCGGCCCCGGGTTTCCTATGAGTGTTTTTCTTTGCAATACAGCAAAATTACTATGGGAACCGATGTCGCCAAACTCACACAAATAAACTGATAATCATATAATGCACTACAAATAAGCCGATCGTTTGATTTGTCTTTTTAATTTTAGTTAAAACTAGCATAAGTCACAGATCCTACATCTGCAAAGAAATTTTCATACTGTTTAAATAGCATTTATTTTGCGTTATATGGCGGTTCGGAAGCTTGTATGAATAATCTTAAACACCAAAATGACTTCAAATGAACGGCTGGTCAATGCAACGCGTCTCAAGCATTATTAACATTATAATAATTACGTTATTTTGTAAAAACTTGATTACGATTTCGCTATAGGTTAGGTTAGGTTAAAACGGGCTGTTTTCCGCAACTCCACGACCAAGCGCGTATTTTGCGCAAAGGTGGGAATTAACCTTCTACCAACTTTCTCTCTCGATCCATCCCAATTCCTCGAGGAAGGCCAACAGCGCCTTCGTGTTGCTGACTACCTCCTGTACGGTACCTGGTTCACCGAGGATTTCGCTATAAAAAATCTATGCAACCTAAACCTATTCCTCTTCAAATAAATTTCGTGTATGAATGTTTGCGCAGAAGTAGTTTTAGGGTTTCGTACCCAAAGGGTAAAAATGGGACCAAGAGTTTACCAAATTACATGCCGGGGACTATAGTCTATAGATTAGATAAACTAACTAAAAGCACACCATAAAGAAATGATTAAAATCTCCTTACCTGAGTGGCACAATAATAAGGAATGGCCCATTGACTTTCTTCTTCTCCATCAGATAGGTGACCAGCGCAATAGTCTGGATGGTCTTACCGAGACCCATCTCGTCTGCCAGAATACCGTTCAGATTGTTATTGAACAGAGATACCAGCCATTCCAGACCCTAAAAAAGTCAATTATATTAATTTATTATGTAAAAAATAAACTAAATATATTGAAGAGGTCGATAATAATAACTAGTTCAAAACTGTACCTTGATTTGATATTCCTTAAGGTTTCCGTTCACCAAAATGTTGGCTTGTTCGGTGACAGACTCGTGAACTGTGTGGGCAATGCTGAAAGAATTAAACGAAATATAATTCTACAATAGGGTAGTTGACAAAAAAAAATATCTATTTAGTCCGTCAGTTAGATTACCTAAAAATATTGGACACGTATTTTTTCTTTTGCCACGTAAACATAATATTATGAAGATACAGTGCGTTGAAATGTCGTGTGACGTCACGGTGAGCTATACTTTATACTAACAAAGTGACGTCACAAGCCCTCACTCCTGAACTTTGATGTGCTATGTAAATATCTATGTAAATTTTTATTTATTTTTTAAAGCATAAATACGGATCCATCATTAATGACTCAGCTAAGCTGTTATCACAGAGAACATACCTGTAGTAGGTCTGTTCTTCTGTCTTGTACTCGTCATCCTCCACCTTGGCCTTCTTGATCATTTCCCGAGCCTTCTCCTCATCAGTCTTCTCTTTGTCAGTTCTTTCGTCTCTGTGGCCTCGCCTCTTTTCTGTTAACACAAAAATGCGACACTTAATGGATGCAATTTTTTCAATTAGCTTAAGCATAATCATCCTCTTAACGTTCCTACTACTGAGACACAGGTCACTGTGATAGAGGGAATAAACCTTAATCCACCACGCGGGCCCAGTGCGGGTTGGTGGATGTCACATGTCTTCGAATTTTTGTTTCTATAGGACATGCCGGTTTCCTCATGATGTTTCCCTTCACCGTTTTTAGAGCAATGGTTGTGAATTTTTTCAATTACAGTTTTCAAATCTAGACTATATTTTGTTATGCTATTGTTACATACATTGTAAACAAAAACAGAACTAAAAAAAAACTGGCCAAGTGCGAGTCGGACTCGCGCACGAAGGGTTCCGCACCATTATCGCAAAAAACTGCAAAAAAATCACGTTTGTTGTATGGGAGCCCCCCTTAAATATTAAGTTTATTCTGTTTTTAGTATTTGTTGTTATAGCGACAATAGAAATACATCATCTGTAAAAATTTCATCTGTCTAGCTATCACGGTTCATGAGATACAGCCTGGTGACAGACGGACAGACAGACAGACAGACGTATAGTGAAGTCTCAGTAATAGGGTCCCGTTTTTACCCTTTGGGTACGGAACCCTAAAAATTACCGATGACATAACGAAACATAACATAAATTAAAATAATCTTTTTGCCTAGCATTTTGAGTTGGCGCCGCCAAACAAACATTAATTACATAAGTCCTAAAGCGTAGAATGATTGTAGCTAGGTTGATCTTCGGTGATTGTATGTTAGGCGCCGCCGCCTCAAAATGCTAGACTAAAAGTTTATTCTTATTTTTTTGCTTTTCAGTTCGTTATTGCTTTAAAAAGGTTATTTTTTCGCTTTTCAGTTTACTTGATGTACTATAGAATCGGTTCACAATTGAAAATTCAATGAGAATTTTTTTTTATTTTAAATTTTAAATTAATAAATCCTTTTTTCTACCTTTATTTATTGGTGGCTTTTATTTTCAAATTAAAATGGGACCTTTGAGGTAAGTATACTCTTTACAATATAAAAAGAAGTTTGAAATCGGACCACTCTACAAAAAGTTATGCGTGGTCATTGATAAAAATATACATGTTGAATTGGGAAACTCCTCCTTTTTTTTCGACGGTTAAAAAACATAAACTGACCGAGTTCGTATGGTTCCAGCACTTTTAGCTTTTTAAGCTTACAAATGAACAGAAACGAATCTGATTGGTTTATGATTGTATACTTGAGTAGTTAATATAAAAAAAATGTTTTCGAGACCTTTCTTACCATCGTCATCTTGGCTGTCATCTCCCGAGTCCTCGGAATCGGACAGCACCTCCCAGCCGGGATGCGTCTCCATCCAGTCCTTCAGCTGAGATAGCAGCGGCGCTTCTTCTCCTCTTAGTATCTACACGGTAAAACAAGTGGTCAAGTTGTTTGATAAAATATCACTGATACCGAAATGTGTATGAGATATTATCTTCGAGGAATATATACACGCGAGATGTTGGCGGCTTGTGTGTGATCTCATCCGAATCCCATTCTGATATGTTTTTTTTTTTTTTTTGTTTCTTTATTTATGTTAACAAAGTTTTAGTGTTCTTATGAATGAATGGTCTTCTTACTTCTGTGTTATGTTGTTATATAACTGATCTTTAAATAAAACCTATTCTCAAATTCAGGAAAATGACCAGTAGCCTATAGATTTTTTTAAATCCCGGTCACTAAATTAAGTCTTCCATTAAAATACAATATAAGGCTATAATATGTGACTCACCTCGCCCGTCTTGGGATCCATGACGTTAACGCGCGAGTCGGACGTCTGCGAGCTGTCGTCCATGGCATCGATCTCGCCACCCTCCAAGAGCTTCTTCTTTCGCGACTTCTGCATTTGCATAATAAACTATTTCAATTTAACTTATAGAATTCTTTTCAAATCCAGTCCGGCGTCCCAAACCTAACCTAACATAAAGGGAACAATCACAAAAAAACAAAACCACTCTTAAATTCTTCCTATCTTTTTTGTAGGCCGACGGCCAACCTTGAAAAGTTAATCCTAATAACATTTGCAACACCTCAAATGTACTTATCAACACGATCAAGACTTATCAATTCAAAGTGAAAAATAATTAAATTTAAATAAAATAAAAAAAAACAATCTTAGCTACTTCAACTCGACGACGCTTGAAAGGCACAATTAACCAAGCCCCATTTTGGGCGATATTGAGTTTTAAACTAGTAGGTCTACAGTAGTTAAAGTACACAATATCACCCAAAATGTCAATTAGTCAATTTCGCATTTCAAGCGTCGAAATAGATTTATGATAGTCTTTTGGTATTGTTGTTTAATGCCGCCGCCACACGCTTGCTGTTTGCCACAAACAGTGGCGAACTGCAAACGCGTGGCGAACACTGACCACAATCACCCAACACAAACACGGCACCCACATGCTTGGCGAACTTGCTTGTATATTCCGGAATGGCAAACATGGCAGACGACGAGCTTGTTGTGGCAGCGATTACTTTCGGGTTAAACTACTCATTTTTCCTTACAATTTAGGAGACACAAAATGTCCCGATTCGTAATTTTGGCCACCACTATTAACTCCGTCCGCCGCCCGCAAGTTCGCGCGTAAACTAAATAAGAGTATGGATACATCGCAAACATGTTTGCCAAACATCCTTTGATTTGTGCACAAAAACCGACACCGATGCCGAACAAAAACAGACAAACAAACACCCATCCACACGTTCGTGCTTGTTGTTTTGTGTTTGCTGTTCGCCATTGTTCGCCAAGCGTTGGGAGGCGGCATAAGATAGGAGGAAAAATCAGAGTGGCATATGTCTACACTTGTACAGCATGTTCTAAAACCAACCCTTTTCCTGCGCTCCTCCTCCTGTTGTTTCTTGCGTTGCTCCTGCTTGTGCTGCTTAACCATCTCCGTGAGGCTGGCGATGTACTCGTCAGTTTGCGACAGAAGGAAGGCCAGACGCTTGTCTTTCTTCTGATCAATGAGCTTACGGTAACCTTCTTCATCTTCCGCCATCAAACTAGGACAAACAAATAATAATAACTATGTGACAAAAATTTGGTTTATTTCATTAGACCAACTGTCAAATTCCTTGCCGGAGTCTTTGTTTTCTGATAGCTACGACCTAGGGGTCTTCAAGTCAAGAGTGAATGAGTTAGTTCTAGGCAACCACTCTCTCTGCCTCACCGTCAACCACATCATCGCTTACCACCAGGTGAGATAGTGGCCTATCAGTAAATAAAAAAATAAAAAAAAAACAACACACGTAGTCGCGCTGTCGGCGTAAAAATTTACTGTGTCTTAGACCGCTAACTTAGAGTATAAAATTAGAGTTTCTAACAATTCATCAATCCTACAACAATTCTGTTCATAGTCCAAAGATTGATTGCAGAATACAAGATAAATTAAAAAAAAACACTGTTCCACTGCTGTGTAAAAGCTCCAGGTCATTCCTGTTATTCTACCACCAATTTTATTAGATCTTGAATATCCTAAACAGAAACAAGTGATATACCTGCCCTACCTTACAAAACTTCTTTTATTTTAAACCTGCTATAGCGTTTCCTACCACAGACAATGTCAGTAAGTTTATGAAGAAGTTATCATTAAAAAAGGTTATCTTACCGTCTCATACGCTCCTTCTCAATACGTTCTTGTTCCTTCTTCTGTTCTCGCTCGGCATTGGCGTGATGGTTCATGATGGCTTTGTTCATGCGCGACAGCTTAGCAACATTGTTGCGGTGGTACTCTTTGAAGTCCTTAGCTGAAATAAAGAAGTACAGTTTAGTATGACACCGAGACTTTGTACTTGTTAAAGCAAGTTATAATTCAAGTTTCCCCTTTCCTTGAGGAAAAGGCTGCAGAAACGAATGAACGGCCCGATTGATTCATTTCTTAAGCCACTATCCACTGTAGCATGGCACGGATCGGTGCTGTTTTTGTATGAGATTTACTACTACCACGGGCACCCAATGCGAAGAATGAACACTTGGTTCAAATAAATTGCACTAGATGGCGTGATTGAATGCTTCCTATATATTTTGATAAGCTTCGATTTGTTATTGAGTTTTGTGAAATATTAAGATTTTCTAGAAAGGATCATAAAAAAATGTTCTTGTTTAATTATCTCTCCTAAGCACAAAATTAAGGAATATTGAGCTCTTAATTCACATTTCAAAGATTATTTGAATGAATCATTTAAATTTGATTGCAATAGATGGCGCGGTTTTAAATTTCTGAGGCATTAACTCGATTTTTTTTATTGGTTTAGTAACTCATTTTGGTACATTGAAACTGCAAAAACGTATACTATAAATACTATAAAACAAATCGTCGCTGTATTAAAAAAAAATAGTATTTACGAACCGAGTAAACCCTTTCACTTGCAAGTCGCTGCTAACACCATCTATATCCATGGAACGGAACCGAATGCGATCGATGTTCTTAGAAAAATAATCAGTTTAATCAGACGAAAAACAATAGTTACGTCGGCACGGTTTCTTTGTATGGGATAAGGCATTTGTATACTAGTATTATATTACTGCCGTCCGTTTACTAAAAGGCCGTTAAGTGACATTTTGTCAAATTTGAGTTATATATACTACGTAAAAGAGCAAGTTTTCCTCTATCAATCAGTCTGGGTCATATTTATCTAACTTCATTTTACGCTAAAATCTGGAGACTACACACACGGCTAACTACATCATTTTTGAGATCGTTCAACACTTAAATACGGTTATGTCACTTTATAACACTATAATACGGCTACACGCTTTTAACCGTATATTTAATATTTATATTAATCCACTATACAATCTTAGAAAACGGTTACATGATGCTGCAACAGTATTAAACCGTTACATCACTATAAACGCATTTTAATTATTTATATTAATACAAGGCGCATTGGCATTTACGACACCTAAAAGACAGTTTTCTTCAATTACCACTCTACAAAACCGTTATCCACACTTAACTGGCTAGTCATTGGAAAGCCAGCGTGATTTTGGAGCTTATACAAATCTAAAAGACAGTGACCGTTATTTAGGTGTGATTGTTTCAAATAATTATGTTAACGAATACAATACAAAAAACGGTTAAGTGACATTGCAACGCTAAAATACGTCTATGTACCTACCTTCGCGGAATTGCGAGTGCCGAAAAAATGTTCCAAAAAATGTTTAATTAGTTACTACGGATACACGAGAATCTATAAACAAAAAATTTTGAGATTAATCTTTGAAAGAATGAAGAGTATTTTTTACAACAAAGAACTTCCGTAACAATACCAAAACGAAAAATTACATCCAAACCCTCAAAAAAGAGCACCAAGAATCACGATTTACATAAAAAATCTAAATGGAACAAGTGATGAAGTCTGCAAAAGTATTTTTTTAACAACATTAGGTTTTCACAAAAATAACGACACCGTATTGAGCAATTCTCTGAAGAAAGCTCCAGTTGACAGTTGAGGATTCAAATTGCACATTAAGACAGCTCCTAAGGCATATCATAAAAAATTCGCGCGCATTTTTGAGTACTATTTGATCGTGTTTTTTTTTCCGCAATGCGTGCAGCTTCATTAATTTCCAAAGGTCGCAGAATGGGCGGGAAAAAAATCGCGCGAATAAGAATCGCAGTGCGTGCTATCCCTAAGGATCGCAGGCTACTTACACAGAGCACGTGGCATTATTCCACCCTCTAGAGCCCCACTATCGCCGTCAACATGCTCCACTTAGGTGATATAAATTATTAGCATGCGATGCATCGGTCACTATGACGCATAATGATTTTTGCGAGAAATAGCCATCGCAGATTAGAAGGTGTCTTATGAATTTTACAGGGAGCATGTAAAGAGCATGAATATATATTTTACTAAACTTGGTAATAAGGAGTGCGAAGTTTGTGAAGTGTACAAGTTATAATCATGCCAAAGATACAGCTCATGATGAAAAACAAATAGTTCCAGATAACTGTGAGGCTTGCAATTTTTATATATGTCATAAACAGAAATATAATAAAGTGCGCAATGTGTATGAGTCTCAAAAAAAATTACAAAATTGTGAAAATATATTACAGTGTTGATTTACAGATTGCATTGTTGATGAAAATACAAAAATCGCTATATGTATGCCTTTAATATTTGAGGAGTTCCCTCGATTTCTATGGGATCCCATCATCAGATTCTGACTTGGTGACAATGAAACCAAATCGGGAGATTGAAATGATTGTTCATCTGTCACTTACTCGATCTCAAATTGATACCGCTCTAAGAGCTTATGGTCACCCCCCAGATCTAATTTGTAATATTGGATCTTGAAGACTGTTAAATGCCAATCCCTTTTTTGAAATAAATTATTTGATTTACATTTAATTATGTACAAGGAAATTTATAATGTTGATTTGGTTCCGAAGTAGCTAATTATATTATAATATTTAGGTCCATGGTTGACAAGCTGGTAAACACAACAATATTAAGTAATTATTATAAAAAAAAATAAACAAACAAACTCTTCAGCTTTATTATAATAATAATAATATTATTAGTCGTTACGGCCAATGGCATAAGAGCCAAGAGCCTCGACGAACATCTGAGGAGGCTCTCGTTGGGCAGCTGGATCAAGAGCTAGATCCAGAAAGCGGTACTCCTGGACACGGCGCGTATTGTTAGGAGATTCCTCTCTCAGGAGCCCTGACCACCGGTAGCTTGGACCCTGTTCCAATTTTTTTATATTTTTAAATGTTTTTATTTTTATTTTATTTATAAGCTAATATTTAAAAATTTAAAAAATATGTACATAAATTGAATAAAGGATATAATAGTATATATAGATACTGCCATAATGATAGCAGCTGCATTGGTGCGTCACTATTGTCAGTGGCGTCTCTAACTAGGTACGGCATATTATGCGCACACTTAATAAACACTATTTACATGTATTATATATTTTGCTGTCACAGGCGCCACCATACAATGCCGCTACGTTAACTAATAAATGTAATTTTTATTAAAAATAAATTACTTAGTTATTGTTTTAGACTTGATTTCTGTTATTATGTAGGTACCTACCACAAAGGCTTGTGAGCACTTTTTCAATTTAATAACTATTTTCATTTCCATTTTTGATTACACACATTTAAAAGAAAAAAATAATGCTTTATTTTAATTACCTAACTGTCACACATGACACGTATACACTTAAAAAGCACAAAAATCTAGCCAAAAATCTATCACATAGTTGTCCATTTGACTTTACAGCAATACGGGTTAGCCAGTAATTCCTAAACTAAAAGACAGTTATTGTGCGCAGATTATTCAAAAACTGTATTTAAGTTAATAAATCTGTATAATATTAGTATCTCTAAACAATAACATAGACAGTTAAAGTCTAATAACGTTTTTTCACAAGTGCAGTTCATTGAGTTTCAATTAGTTTACTATTCAAAAAGAAGGTTAAGTGATTTAACCGTTATTTAGCTTTGAAATTACATTAAACTGTGACTCTAAAGTAAAACTATAGCGGTTACAATTCCATTACAACTCTATAACACGGCTGTATTGCAGCCAACCGTTTTTTTGTATTGTAAGAGGTCCCTTAGTGGAATAGATAAACAACACAAAAACACAAAACCTTAATTTAAAACAATATTATTTCACTTAGCAATCATTAAAACCCATAGAATGAAAGCTTAACAGCTATCAAGTATTTTGGTCTATTAAACATAGCTGTATGTCTAATCAATTTCTAGGGACATTATTTGCCACCTTTTAGACCTTAGCTCAAAATCAGGTTTATTCACTTAACGGCCTTTAAGTAAACGGACGGCAGATTATCTGTGCTACTTACTACGCAGCCATTGTAGCCAACTTCACAGCGGCCAAGAAGTTTGTCGAGAACTACTATTGATAATACATAATTATAAGAAACATGAACTAAGTATTAGCACGGGGTCCAAGCGCTATCAAAGAAAATTTGGTTTAAATAAATGTCACTAGATGGCGCGATATGCATGGATTTGTTATTGAATTCTGTGTAAAATTAACATTTTCTAGAATTGATCATAAAATTTTTATGTTCTTGATTAATCAACTCTCCTAAGCATAAAATTATGGAATATTGGTATCTTAATTCACATTACAAACATTATTTCAACGGATCATTTAAAATTGAGGCCATAGATGGCGCGGTTTCAAATTTCTGAGGTATGCCACTCGATTTCTTAAATTTGTATTGTAACACATTTTGGTACAATGCAACTGTAAAAAACGTGCAAACAATACAATAAAACAAATTGTCACAGTATTCAAAGAAAAAAAATTTCACGAACCGAGAAATCCCTTTTACTTGCAAGTCGCTGCGAACGGAACGGAACCGAACGCGATCGAAGTACTTATAAAAATAATCATCTTAATCAGACGAAAAACGCCGGTAACGTCGGCACGGTTTCTTTGTATGGGATGAGGCATCTGTATGCTAGTATTCTATTATCTGTGGTGTTGGTCTTATTTGAATTATTTTAAATGTCATAAAGACCATAAATTGCATTTAAATCCAACTGACCACGCTTGAGAATGCCTGAAAAGCCGCGTTAGTACTGCGCCATACTCATTTCTTCAGCAGACCAGCATTTCTGTGTTCGATTTTGAAGGCCACATGTGCTTGGAACGCCTGCATGTTTGCCTCAATAAATCATAAAAAATCTAGGCAGTTTTCCTTGAATCACTGCATACTGAGTTAATTTTTAAATGTCATTGGAAAACTTTTTAAATTACTGGAATGATACAAATCAATTAACCCATGAGTGTTACATGGGACTTCGGACTGATTTGTGCCGTCATAAGGAAGCACAGGAAAGTACATATACCATTGCCTAGCTCTTCGGGGAATAAAAACGTATTGTTAAGTTGACTGACCATGCTGCAGCACGGTTTGCAGGAACTCCTGGTGTTTCTGGCGCCGCTTCCTCTCGGCCTCCAGTTTCTGTTGCTTCTCCAATTTCTCGGTGGCGCGCGCCTCCCGCAGTCCCTGGCGCTTCGTGCGCTTGTACGCTTTGATGTTCACTGCCGTCTCCAGCGTCGTGTCGCGACGTACTTGACCCAGGATCTATTGGTATAGAGGAAGTAGAGTTGAGATAATTAGATATCTATTTTTTTTTTGTTTTTCTCAACTGGACACACATGGTGGATCTATTGTTAGATAGCTTACCTCAGAACGTAATTGTTTCTGGAAGTTGAGAACTCGAAGAGCTCTAAGCTCGATCTGCGCTTGCAAGCGGAGGTCGTCTGGCATATTAGCTGGAAGGTTTGACAGCATCTCGATACGATGGGCGATACGCGATGCTATCCTATTATTATAAAAAAGAATATTATAATAATAATGCACTACTTGACAATCCAAGAGCAGTGGTGGCCCAGTTATAACGGCCGCGAGTTGGGGTTTCGAACCCAGGCAGGCGCTTTACTTTGTGTAAATTATTTCATCGCCACTGCTCTCAAAACGGTGTACGAAAACATCGTGAGGAAAGGGTTTGGTTCATGAAAAAATTAAAAGACATGTGACATCCACCAAAACGCACTTGGCCTACGTGGTTGATTACGGCCCTTGCCCTCTCAAAGACAGGAGGCCTCTATACCAGCAGTGGGAACATTAAAAGGCTGATGATGATGATGATGTTAATCCAAGAGAACCAAATTTAAAAAATGTGTATGGCTTTATTGATATTTCTTACCTATTCTCTCTTTCATTCAAGATCTGGAGAGGATCTAAGCCCACTGGCTTGGGCATGCTGGTTATACGATTCTGTTTCGCTCCTGGTATGGGTACGCCCGGCTGCGGAAATTTAGTCGATTTAACACGTTGATCATTTTGTTCAGATTTTTGTATTGTTTTACAATTACTTTTTTCCAACATTTATCTTGACAATATTTAACCTTAATCTAAATAAAATGAAAATATGTAATTTACACTGCCATGTTAGTATGTTTTTCATGAAAAACCAACTTGAATAATCATGGCTGTCAAAAAAAAAAAGTTTTTTTCTTATTCTCATATACTTTTGGTTTTACTGCAATTGATGCTAGCGCAAGCTAACTTCTATTAAATTGTGCACATAAAATTCTTACTTAACTCCACTAATGCTCATTAGTTAACGAAATATAAGGCACAAGAACAATTTTATTCTAATTTTTGTACTAACACGAAAACGTTACTAAAATTTTACTTATATTTTTACACTGATAAAACGCCAGGGGTGACTTGTATTATGATGGTCCCTCCCTCTGAGCATTTGCTCTTGCGATGATTATGCGATTTTTGATATTTGTCAAACAGTTATTCGGTTGTAAAAAATGGTGTTACCTGATGTTGCGGCTGCGATCCTGGTGCTTGCGGGCGCTGTGGCGCGGGACCCCGCATCGGTGGCCCGCCACTCATTGGCTGCAAATGAGATATACACATTCAATATCAAGGCCCACTTGCAACAGATATCACTAAATGCATTTAACGCCAAATTGATCTCTAATTTGAATTCTTTAGCTGTAAATGAATTTAGTGATTGGTGGTGCATGCAACTCTATTAGGTACTAACTTTTACGAAATATACCAAAACAATTTCACATACGGATTTATAAAGTCTCACTTACGGAAACACCAAATTAACTTTATGTGATAGCTTTTCAGTCCCACAGATTGTGTGGGTTGGCGGGTTGGATCCGTGCCTCCGAAATATCGTTAACTGTACCGGCGGCCATTTGTCTACAACTGTAGTTACGGATAAGCAGGCGTCCAATGTCTGACAATCCGTCTTAGGTATTCAGTAACTAGGTAGTGGGGGTCAGATAGGCAGTCGCTTCATGTAAAATAATGGTATTGGACTGCACCAGGTTAGATTAGAAGCCAACCCCAAAATAGTTGGGAAAAGGCTGGGCAGATGATGACATTGTGGGTCTGAGGAGTGCTCAATAAGCTCTTATGTCAAGTTGGTTCGCAACTTACCGGATTTACTAACGGTGGAGTCAGCTGCGTGGGAGGGGCCATCTGGCCGGTCATGGGCAGCGGCGTGGGGGGAGCGCCGCCACCGCCACGCGCCGCGTCGCCGGCCGAGCCGCCCGCGCCCGCCTTGTTGCCCGGCCCACCCAGCGCGCCCGGCCCGCCTGTGCCTTGGCCCTCACCATAGGGCGGCTGCGCGGGCGGCGTCGGACACTCCGGCGGCGCCTCACCGGTACGCTTGCCGGCAGCCATCATTGCTATCTGCTGCGACAGGGACTGGTTCCGTGCGAGACTCCGGTAGGCTGTTATTTGTGCCCTAAGGTAAGATTGTTAATGGTTGAGAAAGGTAACAAACCACAGAGAGAAAATTTAACACTATCACAATACTTACTTCAGCTGGCAGAGCTGATTGTTACTGAACAATCCCTTGCCGGGGTCCTGAGGGTTCGAGCGCGCTCTTAATGCTAGCAACTGTGAAAATCTCGGGTCCTCTTGTAGGCCTTTTTCTTCCATAGAATCAATCGTCCGTTGAATTGCGTGCAAATTATCAGGGCCGGGCGCTGGGAGTGAACCCTGCATAGGGGACGAAGCAGGGGGTGCGCCGTTGGCCGAAGAAGAGCTCGGCGGGGGCTGGCCGTGCGGCGGCGTTTGCGCTGCCGGCGGGTGAGGCGGCCCGCCAGCCTGCGGGGCCGGCGCGCCCGACGGTGACGCGGCTGGGCCTGTTGCGCCGTAGCCGGGTGATGCGGCGTGCTGCGGCGGACCCTGCCCGGGCATCATGGGGTGGTGCGGCGCCAAATGCGCGGGCGCGGCGGGTGACATGCCCTGCGGGTGCACGCCGTGCGGCGGGGGCCCCGACAACGGCAGCGGCCCGCCCGGTGGCCCCTGCGGCCCGTTACCCGGCGGTGGGCCTCCTCCCATCGGCATCGGGGCCTGTGGCGTGCAATTATTAACTTATTTAAGAGTGTAGTGACGCCACAATTTGCATTTCATCGGTTCTGCCATTTGATTATGATAATTGTTACTGCTCGTGCTGGCTGGATGCCTTGTTTGTATACCATATCGTAAATTGTTTCATTTTTTTAAATAAATATTTTTCATTGATTTTTGTGCCATAGCCTTACTGAATAAGTTGGATAAGCCTCATAATAATTATTATGTCGAATGTTTTAGTAATTTATTTTTGTATATTAGTATCACAAATAGCATGTAATACATACAATGAAAATTATACATTATATAAAGTGACAACATTTAATTTTCGAGAACGAGCCTTCTTATATTTTCTTTATGTACGATATGAACAGATAGTGTTTTTTAATGGAATTACTAATCAGGCTGCTTTGCCTTTGGATGTTCTTGTTGATGGATGCTGCACAAAATTTTTTGAAGACAAGTTGAGAGATAATGATATAGAATATGTCAAATTAGCAAAAGAAAACTTGTAAGTTTGCAATTTTTCTATAATAAATCCATGAAATATGTATATGTCAAATAAAATATGGTCTTACAGTAGGGTTGTACAAACCCTACTGTGAGACTATATTAATATTATAATTTAATAGGATGTCAAACAAATTGGACCGTGTGGTTAGAGAAACTACATCATATGCAAATTTAACCACAGAATTTCATAGCTGGGAAACACTCATGATTTGGGTTGAATCCAATGTGCAAAAGTTTCAAATTTTAAGCAAAATCCAAATAGCAACATCTTTTGAGAAAAGAGAAATATTTGTGTTAAAGATATCTTCGGGAACAAAGAATACAGCTGTATTCCTTATGGGAGGTGAAGTAGGAAGAGACTGGATATCACCAGCAATACTTTTAAACTTTGTTAGTTACATTTTAGAAAATCAACTAACTGTTTCGCAATTGATAAAACATTATGATTTTTACATTCTACCAATCTTTAATCCTGATGGATATGTATATAGTATTACAAAGGTAATTCATTTTACTCATGTTGTTATATTTATTTCATCTGGTAGTGTGATACATAATTTAAACTTGAAACCACTTCACAGGATACTTACTGGGCACAAAATAGAAAATTGTATTTTACAAAAAAAATGTGTCCTAAAAATGAATCAACTGTTGGCATAAACACTGACAGAAACTGGTTTTTCAGCAAAGATGTTAGTAAGTAACTTTGTTAATTTGTGTGTTAAGTGATTTACATAAATTTACATTTGTGACAGTCCCAGTCCGGTCTACAGTGAGCACTACTAGCTTGCATGTGTATGATGTAGATGATGGAGATGAGAATGTTGAGATGGATGTATGGAGTGACTAAAATTAAAAAACTGGCGCCGATAATAGACAATACGAATTTAGGTATTTAGAGATGAAATGAAATTCATGTGATTAGCAAAGATGTTACAAAGTAATTTTGTTAAATTAGTCGTAAATAAATAAAATGATGTATTAGTGATTTGCATAAATTTCCATTTGTGACAGTCCCAGTCCAGTCTACAGTGAGCACTACTAGCCTGATGTAGGAGATGAGAATGTTGAGATGGATGTGTGGAGTGACTAAAATTAGTCGAAGTTTGAAACTTTTAGGTATTTAGAGATGAAATTAAATGCATGTGATTTAAATCTTCTTCAGACAAAATACAACTTATCTGTTCATAGTTTCTGAAAACTGATTGCAAGATAACCCATAAAAGTGTAATAACTTTAATTTTGGAAGTCGGTGTTCCTGGTTTGGGTTAGGGGTAATTCGGCCGTCTATGGAACTGTGACCAGGGCCCAGTTGCCCCCTTTTAAAAACGTATAATTCTCTCATTCCTTTCTTTCACACATAATTTCAAAAAGGTATAAATACCCATGCATTCTTTAGACAAAGGTCTGCCTAATGTCTCATTGATTCCCCCGTTAAATATCACCTCATTCTCAAATATGCCAATATGCGACGGTATCCACTGAGACTCTACACAGACATTTTGTTTTTGTAACCTGTGCAATACCACCAGGGCGTCATAGGCTATCGGCATACTTTTTAACCGAGACGTACCAAGCCAAATGTTGTAAGACCCATCACAGAGACATCCTCATGCAACTTGAAGTGCATCTGAACACCCAATTGTGGGTGGCATTATTAAAGGGTTATTTTGAAGTCCGTTAAAAACAGTGATATACTTAAATATTTGATAGATGGATTGAGGCTTCAAAAACAAGCTCCATCTTTTTGAATGTTGCTCATGAAATAGGATAGATCGTGTGAGGAATGTTGTATGACAGGTGAGTTGAGGGGAAAATGAAAAAAGAAATCGTAATACGCCGACCCCAAGTACAAGTGAAGGAAGATGATGAACCAGACTAATGAACTTAGAATTGAACTATGCCACATTTTTAAACTAATGTTTTTTTTTATATTTTAAGTAAGAAATGAAGAATGTGATCCAGTTTACTCTGGTTCTAAATCTTTATCTGAGGAGGAAACCGCAGGTCTGGCTAAGTTTTTGGATAGCATTGCTCTTCAAATGTTAGCATTCATAAATGTGAGAAGTTTTGAAAACCTCGTAACAATACCATATGGATTTGAGCGTAAATACTGCAGTAATTTACCTGTTCTGGTACGTATTTTTAATAAATTATAAATAATTAAACATTATGATGATTATAATGATGCTCAATCATGGTCGCGGGCCCGCAGTGACAAAACCAAATGGGACTGCCCACCTCTATTCAGAAAACCTTATGAGAATACCAAATGAAAGAGCGAGCGAAAAGAGCTCAAGACCAGTATCAGGGATCAACTCCACGACTCCGTCAACGAAGTTACGGGCCCGTCCGAAAGCTTTCCGTCAATTCGGAGTGAACCCTACTCCGCTCCCCGAACGAATCATGCGTCCAGTGATACGGAGTAGGTCAAAAATTTATAAATGATAGCCAGGACCAACGGTTAAACCGTTGGTCCATACATTTCAAGGCAGGGAAAAGTCTCGGTACCTATGTAATAGATGGTAACCCATCTACGGATAAACCTCGGCAAACTTTGCTTAACCTTGAAAATCTACCCGTACAACTTAGATTGTAGAACTGTGCACTGCTTGTTCACCAGGTCCTGCCGTGCCCTGGTCACAATTTCTCAGTATGACAGGGAGAGATTATAAATTATCTCATCTTGATGAGTAGGATTGTAGAATAAATGTTCTATTTTCAATTTATCAAGGGTTTATAAATCCCTCGAGATATTTTATAATTTAACAGTGTTTGCAATAATCTGGTGATGTATACATACTCAGAAGCAACTGAAATACAATATTAATCGTAGCAATATATTGTTAAAGTTTCAGTGTATTCCAGTAAAATATTATGAAACCATATTGCATGCCTATTGGCTCATATGCATAATAGCTCTACCGATGATGACAGATTAGCAAAACTAAAATTTTATTAGAAAGTATGCTCATATATTAATTTTCAGCTGGATATACTAACATCTGTGCATGATAAAGTGAAAGCAGCGCACAATAAAACCTTTTTCTATGGCACCACTAAACAATATTTATGTGAGTAACGTCCCTGATTAACAGTATTATTATCAACTAGCAACCTGCCCGGGCTTCATCCATGACAAATTATTTACAAAAATCTTTCTCGTTTCTCACTCTTTCTATTCGCAAAAACCGCATGAAAATCTGTTCAGTAGTTTTTGAGTTTAACGCGAACAGACGCGGCGAGGGAGTTTGTTTTATAATATGTAATGATAGTGATTTGTGGTTATTTCAATTGACTTGTTTTTTAAACACTTCTGCCCTCTCTTCTGATATTATGATGTCGAGGCTTGGCCAGCAGCTTGTTGAGGCTATCATGAGGTTTGTTGAGACTATCCAGCTGCTAGACAATACAGACTTAGTGCATAGGCTAAAAATAACTAAGAAACTGCTACGGACTTATGTAAAAGTGCAAATGGACTATTCTTAGATTTAACTTAACCTTTCATGTGTAACATATTAAGTTAAGAGTTAAATTGCTTATTAGACATTTAGGGTAGATCATAATTAATTATTAAGAACTTTGTTCTTACTAAAAGAGTATAAAAAAAGAAAAAAAATAACTTCTGCCCTCATCACTTCAGAAATGATGATTGTAGTAATCTTGCCGAATGATGAGAGAGAAGTGAGCGGTGGGGATCCCTTTTTACATAATGTTCTTTTTCCTAATATACTTTGGCATAATTTGTTTTGCCATAGTAATTCTTTGTCATATTATTTTTTTTCATAATTTTAATTCGCATGTTTCTAGCCCTAATTACTATAAGCATAATAGTATTAAGGCACAAAAATTAATAGGCATAACGAAAACCAATTTGAATTATATTTACGTAATTTATTTTTTTGTGACAGAAACGAATCGCTGCAAAACCGACGCCACGTAATCTTGTCTGCCCTACCCCTAGAATGTTATTTAAAATCGCGTAGGCGCGGCGGGGCGAGGCGGCCCACGAGCTGAGGAGCAGGTGGTTTTAACACCCGCCGGCGCGGCTGAGGCTGGCCAGCAAGCCGAAGCTGCGGTGGTGAGCGTTAAACACTTCTGCGACGAGTAGCTCGCGTGGGATTGCCGGAGCCCTGCAGCGCCGGAGCCGTGACATAAACCATGCCTGCTGCATATTGCATGCTTGCATGCCTGCAGCATGCATGGTGTATGCTTGTTTACATGTTTGCAAGCTGCATGTTTGCTTGCATGCTGCATGCTTGCTCCATGCATGGTGTATGCTTGTTTATATGTTTGCATGCTTGCTGCATGCATGGTGTATGCTTGTTTGCATGCTTCTTACAGGAAAAAAAAACCCAAAAACATTTTAGAAGTTAATTATTATGCGTATTTGTTATGCCTAAAAAAATGTGTTTTAATATCATTATGCATAAACAAATTTATACTTTAGAATGTTATGCTTAAACGTTATTACGATTAGAGTAAATATGCTAAAATAATTATGCATAAGCTGTTATGCGAAAATAATGTTATATGTAAATATAATTTGGATCAACACAAGTATGCCATGATATATAATATCTAAAGATTTTATGCAAATGGATAGGGAACCGAGTGTTGGTGAGCACCCTCTTAGCAGTATACAAGGTTATGGAATATACTTTGTTGCTCAAAAGACACTATTTTCAATAAAATTTATTTGTTTTTACTTTTAATTTGGGCACCATTAGCGATCCTCAGGATGAGCAGTTTGGAAACGGTGCACATGCAATTTCAGACCAAAAATTTTGGCTGACTACTGTTGGACCATTAAATGAGATGTAGCTAATGCTAAATATTCCCACAATTCTTTTGATTTTTTCATAATTCATAATATCTCTTTCTTCATAAAAACAGTGTTTTCTTTTGTTGCAAAAAAAACTGAGAGTGACTGAAAAATTATATATTACAGTCTAGAGTTAGATAAAAACAAACTTTTTAATTACTAACTATTCAAATTTAACTTTCATTAAGTTTATTTTTGTGATAATTAGAGTTTGAATTATGTTTAACACTTAGAAATATTTGTAATATAATTTCAAACTGACTTGTTAGAATTGCACAATATTTAATAATGTTTTCATTCTTCAGATAACTTCACTGGTAATGTTGCTGATTGGGTAAAATGGAAATTAAACACACCCATTGTTTACACAATGTATATGAAAGAAGATGATTACTTTTTGCCTAGCCCTAAGCATATACAAACGCTGACAAACAAATTATTCACTATGATAAAGGAAATATTACTCTTGGCAAACAGTATCTACAGTCCACTATTCAACCATCAGATAAGACATTCCATTCAGACCACAGTTATAATTATAAATATAATATGCACTTTGATGATATAAAATGATGTTTTGGTAAATCTTATTCCAAATATCAAATTCATTATGGCATTCCCATAATAAAGCTATATTTTTGTTAATGTACTTTATAGGTTATTAATATACTTTATATCTAAAAGTAAGAACAAGGCAAATTAAGATTGGCAATGAATAGGCGAAATGTGTGTGTGCGTGATGGTTGCTTTTCAGAATAACAAAATTTATTTTTTCTTTTTAATTTTTACAAAACAATGATAATAGTTACATTGAGATCTCCTCACATTGCAGAATGATATCAAGTTAGAATGTTTCCATAGAAGCTTCTGCAATAGCTGGTAACATGATCCATCTGATAAAGTACTCTAAATATAAGATTTTATTGAAAGATGTATTGATGTCTGACCATTTAAAAATTATGAATATCTTGTAACAATTGATTTATTGTATTGTAACGTTTTATATGTAAGTTATAACATCGCCTTAGAAGTCTCTGTAAAGTGTTATAATAATTAATGAGTAAAATGAATAAATAAAATAAAATTTCATTGCTCAAATAATTATCATCCACCACAGTGTCGTGGTGGCCCATTGGCTAAGAACTCGCCTCTCCTGCTTGAAGTTGTGCATTCAAATCCAGACAAGTACCAATGTGACTTTTCAAATTCATATATATTATGTAAGTACTTTCTAAGTTTATCTTGGACATCACAGGCAATGAATGGTGAAGCAAAACATTGTGAGGAAATCTGGACTTACATAGTTAATGCAAGTCTGAAATAGCCAAGTCAGAGGCGTGTGGGGTTCCCAGAGGCGGCTTAATTAACTCTGACACAAGGGGTGGCCACATCCTCACATGAAAAATTAAGAAGAAGAACCATCACATCACCATTTATCATATTATTGCTACTATAAAACTATAAAGCAAAACTTTTAAAAGCAATGTGGACTTTTTCTGACGTATTATGTAGTGACGTAAGAATATTGTTTATCAAAATAAAGAATTATGGGACAAAACCTTTACCTGTCCAGGTGGCATATGTCCTATTTGATGCTGCATGTATCCGTGTGGTGGACCTTGCCCTGGCATATTCGGATGTTGCGGTGCACCTGGGTGACCATTGGGTCCAGATGGATGAGCACCTCCAGGGCCTAATGGATGACCTGGTGGTCCTGGCATATGTTGGCCAACCATATGTGGAGGCATTTGATGTCCACTTGGCGGCATGCCAGGATGCTGCTGAGGCACACCAGGGGGGCCATTAGAGTTAGACGCGATAGGATGCGGTGGACCTGACGGCGACATATGATTGGGCATCGGAGGCTGTCCGCCACCCGAGGGATGCGACGGCGGCGGTCCGTTGACATGTTGCTGGTTGTAAGGGCTGTGCGGAGACTGAGGCGGAGCCGGACTCTGGGTTGGTGGACCCATTGGGCTCGGCGCCTGCGGCGGCGGCATTGGGCTACTCTGAGGTGACGGACTAGCCATCTTTTCAAAGTAATTATCACTGAATGCACATATCACATTGAATTATAGCAAACAGTTAGACACGCTAACTCAGCGTTCGGAGAAAAGTTAATGTCGATGATAGTTCACAGTAATTTAGTACACAATTGCATAGTTTTCATCCAGTGGATATAAACTTGAGTATCACATATGACGCCTGAGCACTGATGACGATATTTTCCCAATTAAAACAGTAAAATAATAAAATACAACATCCCAATCAATGGAACTTCACATACATACAATGTTGCCAGTTTAGGTACATACAGCCCAAAGAAAATTTTTACTCTAGCGAGCAATTTTTACTCTTTTGTACAGCCCATAGAAAAAATTCTGGAGTGAGATTTACAGGCGCATAAGTTTTTTTCTATGAGCCGCAGTATTTTTAAAGTTGCCATACCAAACCCTAAAACAGTTCTCGCCAAACTTCTGAGCCGCCCTGAAGCATAGAGTATAGTAACTAAAAAGGCCTGAAGTTGGCTTTCCGATGCGCTAGGAACGGATCGGTACTGTTTTTTCATGAGATTTACTACTGCACAGCCATCGTATCGTATAAGCTTGGCATAAGGTTATTAGATCGAATTCCAAATGTCGAGATCCGAAAGCCGTATACAGACTGCGAGGCATGCGCCGCGAACGGCGCAGCCGCACAGCGAATGCCTCGCAAGATGTGTACCAGTACCTTTATATTCGTGGTGTGGCATGTGCTAAAAAAATAATATAATTTAAGCCTGCTATAGAACTCAAATGGATTTGTGCACGACACATGACAAAGCGCGGTGATGCCAGCGTTGCGTTCAAGGATAGGCAGAAGGAATGTTAGTCGTCTGGCAGCGAGATGAGCAGACGACATTGTTGCCATCGCTGGGATAACCTGGATAAAGGTGGTACCTACAGGTGCGTGGGGATTGGCACAACAAAAGAGAGGCCTATGCTGGTGGTAGGTGAAGTCAGGCTGCGGATGTTGAATTGAAGTATTTATTATTCTTGTTTTTATTTTAGCGGTCAAGCGATCAAGCGGTCCCTCGACACGTGGTTTATTTTTTACTTTTTAGAGGTTTTAATGTCGGAGATTTTTAGGGTTCCGTACCTGAAGGGTCCAAACGGAGCCCTATTGCTGTCACTCTCATGTCTGTCCGTCGTCGTCTGTCACACAATTTTGTGCCGAAGAATTTTTAACTTCCCATTGACCTATGAACTTTAATTTTGTTAATAATATAAGTTTTTAAACTGTCATGGTCACTAGTAACATTCGAAACGGGATATTTACCATGTTTACTGTTTGTTGCGAGTTTCCGATATTTCGGTGCTGTTGCAAGCACCAGGATCACGGATGATCCTTTATTATTATTTTTTTTATTCCTGGGTATCCCCTACGGAAAAAGAGGAGTGTTCTAAGTAGAACGTGTTTCATCCCTTTTCTAATATTCTAACAAAGATTTTTTTCGAACAACTGAAGAAGACTTAAAAGCCTCAGTAGTAATTATTAAATTCCCAAAAAAAACTTGACAGTGACATGAGCATGACAATGACAATCTTACTTACCAAAAAAAAAAAGAACAATCGAACGAAATGCAGACAATGCAGTATTATTAGCACATTTGCGAATAAAATGTCCCGAAAAGATTTAAAATCTCAAGCTCTAATATATTCAACGGTATAGCAAGCGATGAACAAACAAAGAATTCTTAATATTATTATAAGAATCATAACATGAGAAAGTAGCCCAACCTTTCTGAGCTCAAAACAAAGAAACCGGTTTTATACCGGTGGTAAAACATGGATGAAGAAGAAGAATACACTGAAACTGCTTGGACGTACATAGCATTATGTGGTGAACCAACTTTATATGAAGGACTCCGATTTGCTAAGGATTTGATTATCGCTAATGTAACTCTGCGGTTAATAATACAGTTTATACCGCTGCCACATAACGTTCGCCACAGTCTAAGTTTAGTTATTGGTTGTTTTCTTTTATACCATAACATTGGACCCCCATTTATTTGGACAGTGGGGCTTACAACAGGTGCTTACATATTTATCATATTAGTATCTTTTGTTACAAAAAAATGGAGAGGATTATTAATGTCTATATCTGTTATTGCATTCTTGTTATTATGCGAACTTTATGTTCTTAATCCTAAAATGTGGCAACAAATAAGAGGCATCCAGATGATAGCAGCAATGAAGATTATATCTGTAGCTATTGAACTTGACCGGGATTTATTCAAGAGAATGCTTAACCCGGTTGAATTTGGAGGGTACATACTTTGTCCAGCTAATTGCGTTTTAGGCCCATGGATATCATTTCACAATTACAATCAATACCTGGAAGTTAAGTTCTTATCTAAAAGATGGATTAAAATAATTGTGGTTAATCTGTTTTTGTCCATGGTGTTCTTGGTTTTATCTAACTGTATTGTACCATGGTATATTGATGATGAAATGCCCAAATGGTTAATAGCATACAGAGATGCACAAGCTTTTAGAATGTCACATTATTTTGTGTCAAGCATGTCTATTGTATCAATGATAAGTGCGGGATTTGGACTTACTAATGATTGTCATTCTGAAGTTCATGTCACCAAACCATTTTTTGTTGAACTGCCAAGATCTCTAGTCCAAGTGGTGATTTATTGGAATATGCCCATGCATCAGTGGTTAAAGAACTATGTCTTCAAAACTTGCCAGCCGTATGGTCAATTTACAGCCATACTTATTACCTATACTGTGTCATCATTGCTTCATGGACTAAATTTCCAATTTTCTGCAGTTCTTCTCAGCATAGGGACATTCTCATATGTTGAGTATAATCTACGGTACAAAGTAGCTTCCACACTAGAGGTGTGTTGCTTAGCAAATCCTTGTAGTAAACAATGTGATCACAAGTATAAGAAGAACAGTATGCTTGCTATATTCACAAACACCATATTTTCTATTATTACTATCATACACCTTGCTTATTTAGGTGTGATGTTTGAAGCATCATTTTCAGTGCAAGAGTCAGGTTATTCATACTTCCATACTATAAGTAAATGGGAAGATCTTAATTATTTTAGTCATGGTCTTGCTGCCTTTTTGTATGTGATTTATTTATTGATGTGATAAGTTTTATTCTTAGTGAGTAAGCATCTTTTTATAGTATTTTCTGAATCTCTCTTGTGATCTCTTTCAGTATTATACATTTACATTTTTCTTTTATATAAGGAACATGATTGAGTAAAATAGGTTTGATTATAATTCTCATGATGGAAAGTTTTACAGCTTCAATTTAGATTAAAAGAATATTAATTGTTTTAAAACCATTGTTAGTTAAGTACTTGAAGCAAATATTTTGTTATGTAAATCAATAACTAGTCTATTTCTAATGATACATTACATATTTGGACATTCCATATACTTAATATGAGTTCTAACTTTGGATCTGGGGGGTGACCATAAGCTCTTAGAGCGGTATTAATTTGATATCGAGAAAGTGACAGATGTATACAAGTCAGATACATCTGTCCCTTATTCGATCTCAAATTGATAACGCTCTAAGAGCTTATGGTCACCCTTCTGATAACATTATTATAGATACATTTTGATGCTCATTTCTATGCACATTATTAATATGTTAAACGCACAATGACCAATAATATTGCTAGATATTCTAAGTAATCTCTAATATAATTAAAGTAGGGTAAAATCATGCCACAATTTCATATTCACTGCCAATTTATTTCATTGTCTAATATAGTCATATATTTCTTATAATATAAATCAATTGTTCTTACATGTAGTTCATAAGCTGTACTAAACTGGACTTTAAAATTAACACCTTCTGTGATTTGGACTTCGCCAATATTACCTGAATCCTTGCTTGAACTGAAGTAACCTGGTCTTGTGTAAATTAATATTACTTTATATTCTTTGGAAACTTTTTGTATCATTCTAAGTAAATTTTTTATATAAAAATCCATACTTGTTATTTTGCATCCTTGTTCTGACCAATAGAATGCTGACAGAGTATCAAAAATTAATAAGGAAATATTTTGATGCTGTGATAATATATTGTCCAAATTATGAATAGTTGTATAAAATTGTGTTGCATCATATATGTCCAGGATAAACAAATTGTTGAGAGTTCTATGAAGAACTGTGTCAAATTCAGTATCACAATCAGTTTTCAACGACAAAACTATCTTTTTTTTCAATGTGTTGATCAGTTCTTTGTAGTTTAATTGTCCAACTGTGTTCAAAACTAAGACACCTGATGGTTCTTCATTAGACCTGCTAGGTACTAATGCTTCATTTATCAAATCAATCAATAAAGCAGAAGTATTATTACCAAATATTTCAACAACATCATCATTTTTTAATCCAGGCTGGAATAATTTTGAGTAGAAGTTTTCAATAACTGGCTTCTTAATCAGCCTTGCTAGCAGTTGCACTCCTGATTCAACCTTATATTTAGTTGTTGCCATTTTGTGATTCCTTACTTTTCTAGAAGGATCTGAGCTTTTCTAGTGGTCTTGATGAGTATATAGAAGGATACTTAAGTATTTGATAACCTCCGCTCACAATGATTTATTATGTATAATCAAGATGTTCCAATTTATGGATAGATACAATTCCCACAATGCCTTGTCGGCGCTCAACTAATTTTTGTAAGGTAGGTAGAAGAGTGAGAGTCCATGGCAATCAATACCCAGTATTTACATTTACGTAATCTTTGAATCAATACAAAAAACAATGTCAAGAAGTGTCAACCAAACCAACATAATCTTACTAACTTATGTCGTCTGTGCTTACTAACCTAACGTCAATGAGAATACAATGATGGTTTTAAAAATAGTATGTTTCCACCATGAAGTTATAGCTATACCTTCATGGTTGCCATTTACACCATAAGGTAGGAAAACTATGGAGACTGCTTTTCTACTATTGTGAAGAATATCTATAAAAATAAATACAAATATCTATATATCGACACACGCATGTCAAAAAGCGTTTTGTCTCTTTTTAACTAACCAAGAGCTACATATTTATGAAAAGACAGACATCTAAATGTTTGTCAAGGACTAAATTTGACAATACTTTTGAGTGACGGACGACAAGATCATGTCTATGCGCAATGAGGTAGGAAAACCACTGACTTATAAACCTATGGACTTGCCATACCTACGAAATTAGCGTGCCTACCTACATAAATCGGGTAATTAAGATGGCTGCCCATTAGCCAATGAGGTAGGCCATTTGCAACTGTTTGACAGCACAACTACACAGATAAACGTACATACGGCACACAACAACCAACTTTACTCGGCAATTAACATGGCGACCGGTCACGCATAGACATGATTTTGACGTCACTCAAAAGTGTTACCAAGTTTAGTCCTTGACAAACATTTAGATGTCTCTCTTTTCATATGCAGCTCTTGGTTAGTTAAAAAGAGACAAAACACTTTTTGACATGCGTGTGTCGATATTATAGATATATGTATAACTATTCTTCATGTAGTAGAATATGCCGTCTCCATAGTTATCCTCATTGAGGAAAACTGATATATACCTGCCTCTATGGTTGTGACATTTGTCAGTGTATGATTTTGCTACGTCAGAAAATTACATTCTTGTCTAATAAATCATAGATTTAGAATTTTTTTTGCTATAATAAATTGATGATGTTAATTTATTTCATTGGCGACGAGGATTAAGTAGTCAAAATGAACGCGGAACAATTTAAAGAATTTGTGCAAATACAACGGGAGCAACAACAGCAATTATCAGACGTTTTGCAACAACTCGTGTTACAACAACAGCGACCGACAGCGGCGGCACCCACACCAGCAACATCTGGTACGGAGTCTACAAGCTCGGCGAACACCAACAACAACTGTAACAAACTCACAATTATTAAAAAATTTAAGTGCGATTCGTTTAACCCTGCTACTACGTCGGTAGTTTTTTTTTAGATTTCTTTGAAAAAAAAATGCGATATTTGGGACGTAAGCGAAGACAACATCAGGATAGAACTCTTATTTTCTTGCTTAACTCCAGAAGTCTACCACGACATCAAAGTAGCACTCATACCCAATTTTGAAAACAGTCTTTATAAAGACGTAAAATTTAAACTACTCGATTTACATCGACCTAAAACAACAAAATTCAAAGCTTTAACTGAGTTTTGGAATTGCGTGAGAGACTGCAATGAGACTATGGAACACTACGCTAACAGGCTCAAGAAACTCGCCACCGACTGTGGCTACAAGGATGTGTTGGTGTGAGCCTATATCTGTATAACTCACTGTTCACACCAACTAACTTGCACGCAGTTATCTTAAATAAAGATGTGGATTGTATTTACTGATACTTGGATTTTTGGTAAAAATAGATGTATTTGAAACCATCAGAAAAATCATGACACAACAAGGAAAAAACAATTAACACAAAAAGAATGTCAGATTTTAAACTCTGTCTAGAGAGTTTACTCGACCATATAGTATTTACATTTGTAGTATAAAAAACCTCCTTTATAACACTCCTCCTCAATGAAATAACTATATAGTATCTGCATCCTCATCATCATTATCAAGCACTCAAATTCATCTCTTTCACACAAAACTCATTCTTACATCGTGGCAAGGACTTTGTCAAAATATCTGCAGTCATTGCCTCAGTCTGCAGGTACTCCACCTTCACAATGTTATCATTCAATGCATCTCGTATGTAGTGACACCTCACATCTATGTGTTTTGTCCGTTGATGATGAACTGGATTCTTCGCTATCTGAATAGCTGACTGACTATCAGAATATAGCATGATAGCTTGGCGTTCTTTTCCGGTAAGCTCTTCTATAAGCCGCTTGAGGAACGTTGACTCTCTGCATGCTTCAGACATGGCTATATATTCAGCCTCTGCACTAGAGAGGGCTACTGTACGTTGCTTCTTGCATTCCCATGATACAGGAGCTCCTCCATAAATGAATACATAGCCAGAAAAAGATTTTCTATCACTGATATCTCCGGCATGATCAGCGTCTACGTAGCCAACTATACGTTTCCCTGTCTTCTCAAAATTAAGTTTATAATTGATTGTACCCTTCAGGTATCTTAATAATCTCTTTGCTACACTCCAATGTTCACTTGTATAACAACTGTTGAACTGGCTAAGATAGGCAACGGCATAACTTATATCAGGTCTCGAGCAAACAGCAAGATACATAAGTGAACCAATTAGTCTCTGATAGGGAATATCTTTAGGTGGGATGAAATTCTCTTCCACAGGTCTCTCCAGTTTTCTACCAGTCTCTAACGGCGTCTTTACTGGTTTACAGTCAGACATTCCGAACTCTTTCAGAATTTTCTGAATGTATTCACCCTGATCAACAGTAATCTTAGTATCATCTTGATGTATCTTCATCCCTAGAAAGTTATCTACTTTTCCCAAATCCTTCATTTCGAACTTGGTTTTCAATTCGTTCTTGACTTTTTCTTTCTCAATATCATTGTCGTAAAATATCAAGATATCATCCACATACACTGCAATGTAGACAATGTTATTGCCTCTTTTTCTGAAGTAAACACATGGTTCATTATCAGATCTCTTGAACTTCATCTCAATGAGAGCATCATGTAGTTTCTTATTCCATGCTCTGGGTGCCTGTTTTAGACCATACAGGGCTTTCTTCAACAGACATACGTAGTCTTCTTTGCCTTTCACTTCAAAAAGCTTCGGTTGATTCAAATAAACTCTTTCCTTTAAATCCCCATTCAAAAATGCTGTAACCACATCCATCTGATCAATAGAAAGGCCATTCTCAACAGCAATAGCGAATAATAGTCTCAACGTGCTGTGCCGAATCACAGGCGAGAAAGTCTCCGTGTAGTCATGTCCAAATTTCTGTGTAAAGCCACGAGCTACTAGTCTAGCTTTATATCTCTCTTTCCCCCCTTGTTCCTTTTTAATTTTAAATATCCATTTGGAATCCACCACATTAAAATTAACATGGGACTTATCCAGCTTGACTAGGCTCCAAGTGCCATTCTTCTTCAGGGCATTTAGTTCAGCATTAATGGCTTCCTGCCATTTGTCTCTATCATGTCTGCTGAGAGCTTCTTCGACAGTGATTGGATCATCACTTTGTCCTTCCGTGGCATTATATAAATAAAAGTCATCGTAACTTTTGGACTTTCTATCACGTAGTGGATATCTCCTGTTATTATCCACTTGTGTTTCAGGTGGCAATCGCTCCTCCTGAACGTTTACGGTTTCAAGTAACTCGTCTCTTTCGACTTGAATATCTTCTATTGTAGCATCTCCAGTACAATCTTCAAAGTTATCTTCGTTATCCATAGTTTCTGTCGTAGTAATCTCCTCACCAGAGTTACTGTTATTTTGCGTCAGTTCTTGCTGCCTTTCATTTCCATGTATTTCAACATTTAGAAATTCACTAGGAGCATTCTCTTCTGGAACTACCTTTTCTCTTTTATTGAAGAACTGGTTCTCGAAAAAAGTCACATCTCTTGACTTCTGAAGCTTAGCTGTGATGGGGTCACAAAGCCTATATCCTTTGGATTCTGCGCAATATCCTACGAAGATCATCTCCTTGCTCTTCGCATCGAGCTTCTTGCGTTTAGCTTTGTCGATGTGCATGAAAGCTTTACACCCAAAAACTTTCAGCTTACGTAAGTCGGGTTTTTGTCCTAACCAAGCTTCATAGGGAGTCACCTCAACAGCCTTTGTGGGTGAGCGGTTCTTCAAATACACTGCTGTATTTACAGCTTCTGCCCAGTATTTTCTGTCTAAGCATGCTTCCTCTAGCATACACCTAGCCTTCTCGACTAAAGTGCGGTTAGCACGTTCTGCAACGCCATTTTGTTCGGGGCAGTAGTCAACGGTTAGCTGATGAATAATCCCATTTTCTCTAAATAGTTGACTAACTTCTTTATTCACGAACTCCTTTCCATTATCAGACCGAAATATTTTAATCTTTTTATTCATTTGATTTTCTACAAGCGACTTGAATTCCACTATCTTGGAAAAAACATCACTCTTCTTCTTCAAGAAATAAACGAAAGTGTACCGCGTTTTATCATCGATAAATAAAAGAAAATATTTCATGCCGCCGTGTGAGTCCGTACTCATTGGACCACAAATGTCTGAATGTATAAGCTCAAGTACTTCAGTTGCTCTCGTTGTACTATTCTTATTAAATGGTGTTCGTGTTTGCTTACCTAACAAGCAGGGCTCACATTGTAAGGGATCCGGATTTTTGAAACTTACTCCTGTCGCCATACCATCTCTCAACAGCTTCATGTTGGGTATTCCAAGGTGTGCCAGTCTCTTATGCCAAAGCTCGTACTCATCAGGCACGGAAACTGCAAATGCTGAGTCAGGTTCTGTAATATTGGATTTAAACTTGTAAATTCCATTCTCACTTTTACAGTTGTAGCTCACTCCTCCTTTTATACAACATTCATCCTTGTCATATATATCACACCCTCTCTCGGAAAATACGACTACTTTGTTTCTACTCACCAATGTATCCACACTCAATAGATTCGCAGACAATCCAGGAACATACTTTACCTCTTTTACTCCGAATTGCATACTACCATCATTAATGACATCTCCTGAACCATATGCATACAACTTCTGACCATTAGCTACACTAATATCCTGCACTTTACTAAAGTCTTTATAATTAGTCAGCCAATCCTTCCGATAGGTCATGATAGATGACGCTCCTGAGTCTACTATCCACTCATTGTTGCTGCTGTCCATGGTACTGTATGCAAGTAATGTAGATTCCTTCTTTTCTTTGTTTACATTGGGATTCTTGGAACAACTCAATGCTTTATGTGGTCCTCCACACACAAAACATTTTATCTCTTTCTTCTGCTTCTCACGCTTCTGCTGCGTTTGCTTATTATTGCCTCCACTGTTCGAAGAACTACTCTTGTATCTTGAACGTTTATCTCTTGCAAACAAAGCATTCTCGTTGGATGTCAAAGGTATTGGACTATCCTGTTGAAGCAGTTTGGTTTTGACATAATTTGATGTCAGTGTGATGTTGGCATTCTCTATTGTCATTTTCAGCGGTGCATATTCTTCAGTAAGGCCTTGTAGCATGATCGCTGCTAGCAGTTCATCGTCTACTTCCTTACCGATGTCACGTAACTGCTGAGCTACCCTCATCATAGTGGTGACATAGTCCTTCATACAGCTGAATTGCTCTGGCTTCAAGCTGACAAGGTTTCCCAACAACCGACATCTATTTATCACTCCTTTATCTTGGCAATTGTTCTCTAATGCTTGCCAAGCCTCTTTAGCAGTCTTAGCCCCCTGTACGTATACTAGTAGATCAGTATTTATCATAAGACAGATCTTAGCGCGAGCCCTCTGGTCTTTCTTTGTAGCTTCTACGTCTGTGACAGCTGGCGTAGTTGTTACGTAGGTCCACAGATCGTCATGAACTAATGACATCTGCATTAAAAATTTCCACGTCGAATAATTTGACGAGCCCTCTAACTTCTCGAATGCAGGTAAGCTACTACTAGACATCGTACTACTCGTACTTGTACTGCTATTGACCATAATTGTGTCTTCGATCACGATCTCTGTCCAAGATTCTCTATCAGGAAAAACTTACGAACGGTCCATAACCTGTTGGTGTGAGCCTATATCTGTATAACTCACTGTTCACACCAACTAACTTGCACGCAGTTATCTTAAATAAAGATGTGGATTGTATTTACTGATACTTGGATTTTTGGTAAAAATAGATGTATTTGAAACCATCAGAAAAATCATGACACAACAAGGAAAAAACAATTAACACAAAAAGAATGTCAGATTTTAAACTCTGTCTAGAGAGTTTACTCGACCATATAGTATTTACATTTGCAGTATAAAAAACCTCCTTTATAACAGGATGACTTGTTTGAACGTCTCCTGCGTGATCGATTTGCGTCCGGCATAAACCACCCGCAGCTAGAAGTGGATCTGAAACAGAAATGGCCCGACCTACAAGAACATTACGATGGAAAGGCTGTGGAAGTTACATTTGCCAAATTATTTGCAGTAGCTCAGTCTAGAGAGCTTGCTGAGGGTGACATTCACTTCGGTTTACCTGCTGCCACAAACAAAGTCAGAACAAAAACCAACATGGCACATTACAACAAACGGAGTACGTCTTTACGCAGGATTGGCCTAGACCAGTGCCGCCGATGCGGTGCATATGATAGGCATAAGGTGGGCGATTGTAAGGCAAAAGACCATATTTGCAAGGAATGTCAAACGCAAGGGCATTTTGAAGATTGCTGTATCAAGACTGGGAGAGCATATTTGACGAGCACCAAGTCAGGGAAGAAACGAGCAATAAAAAACGAAAACAAATTACATAAAATTAGGAACACTGACAGCGACGAGTGTTTATCAGAATCTTCTACAAGTTCATACGATAGTGACGATGTTTACAAGGTTGAACGCAAAAGGAACAAGGACAGCAAGCGCATTGACATCACACTCAACGGTGTCAGTTGTACGATGGAATGGGACCCGGGATCAGTATACTCCATCATTAGCACAGAATTTTGGAAACGTATTGGGGCACCCCCATTAACAAAGGCACCGAAACTACGTGCCTATGGGAACCTCAAGCTCAAACCAAAAGGACTTACAGATGTAACTGTTGAAATCCTTGGAAGACAGAAAATTTTGCCCGTTGTCGTTATGAAAGACGCCAACCCCATGCTTTTTGGTCTCCAGTGGAGTGAATTGTACGACATTGCGTTTCCAGAACATGTCTATTCGGTTAAGCCTACTCCACGAGATACCGGAACACTTAAACAGGTATTAGACACTTTCTCGCCTCTTTTTGACAACAAACTAGGAAAAGTTAAGAATTACGCCGTTAACATCCATATCAAACATGGTACCGTACCTAAACACGTCCCGGCACGACCCGTTAAGTTCGCGATACGCAAAAATATAGAAAGAGAACTTCAGCGTTTAGTGAACGAGGGAATAGTTACCAAAGTTGATCCAAATTTGACTCCCTTGGAATGGGCAACACCCACAGTCAACGTGGTCAAAACAAATGGCCAAATCAGAATTTGCGGTAACTTTCGCAGCACTATTAACCCTGCCATGGTAACACACGCTCATCCAGTTCCGCTATTTGACCAGTTACGTCAAAACCTTGCAAACGGAGTTAAGTTTTCGAAAATCGACTTAAAAGATGCGTATTTGCAATTCGCAATCGCCCCAGAATCAAAAAAGTACCTAACAATATCTACGCACAAAGGATATCTATATAAATAAAAATGAATTGTTGTTCGTTAGTCTGATTAAAACTCGAGAACGGCTGAACCGATTTGCATAATTCTTTTTTTGTTTTGGTCGACAGAATACAGGGAAGGTTTAAAAACAAAAAAAATGGGGAAAAAAGGGTAGGGTAGGTGTAGGGTAGGTGTAAGTTGGGGTATGGTAGGTGTAGGGTAGGTGTAGGGTAGGTGTAGGGTAGGTGTAGGGTAGGTGTAGGGTAGGTGTAGGGTAGGTGTAGGGTAGGTGTAGGGTAGGTGTAGGGTAGGTGTAGGGTAGGTGTAGGGTAGGTGTAGGGTAGGTGTAGGGTAGGTGTAGGGTAGGTGTAGGGTAGGTGTAGGGTAGCTGTAGGGTAGGTGTAGGGTAGGTGTAGGGTAGGTGTAGGGTAGGTGTAGGGTAGGTGTAGGGTAGGTGTAGGGTAGGTGTAGGGTAGGTGTAGGGTAGGTGTAGGGTAGGTGTAGGGTAGGTGTAGGGTAGGTGTAGGGTTGGTGTAGGGTAGGTGTAGGGTAGGTGTAGGGTAGGTGTAGGGTAGGTGTAGGGTAGGTGTAGGGTAGGTGTAGGGTAGGTGTAGGGTAGGTGTAGGGTAGGTGTAGGGTAGGTGTAGGGTAGGTGTAGGGTAGGTGTAGGGTAGGTGTAGGGTAGGTGTAGGGTAGGTGTAGGGTAGGTGTAGGGTAGGTGTAGGGTAGGTGTAGGGTAGGTGTAGGGTAGGTGTAGGGTAGGTGTAGGGTAGGTGTAGGGTAGGTGTAGGGTAGGTGTAGGGTAGGTGTAGGGTAGGTGTAGGGTAGGTGTAGGGTAGGTGTAGGGTAGGTGTAGGGTAGGTGTAGGGTAGGTGTAGGGTAGGTGTAGGGTAGGTGTAGGGTAGGTGTAGGGTAGGTGTAGGGTAGGTGTAGGGTAGGTGTAGGGTAGGTGTAGGGTAGGTGTAGGGTAGGTGTAGGGTAGGTGTAGGGTAGGTGTAGGGTAGGTGTAGGGTAGGTGTAGGGTAGGTGTAGGGTAGGTGTAGGGTAGGTGTAGGGTAGGTGTAGGGTAGGTGTAGGGTAGGTGTAGGGTAGGTGTAGGGTAGGTGTAGGGTAGGTGTAGGGTAGGTGTAGGGTAGGTGTAGGGTAGGTGTAGGGTAGGTGTTTTTATGGCAAAACAAAGTTTGCCGGGTCAGCTAGTTACCAATACAATAGGATGCCTTTTGGATTATCAGCAGCACCCTCGATTTGTCAACACTACCTTGATGAACTACTCGGTGGTATACCAAACGTAGCGATTTATTTCGATGATATCGCCTTAACAGGGAAGGATGACGCTGAACATTTGGAAACATTGTCCACTGTGTTTGACAAATTACAACGGGCTGGTTTAAAAGTCAATTTAAAAAAATGCTCATTCTTCCAAACAGATATCGAGTACCTGGGACACACAATCAGCAAGGAAGGAATACAACCAACTAAATCGAAGATTGAAGCAATAACAAAAGCGACACCGCCTACTAACGCTCAAGAACTGCGGTCATTCCTTGGCCTCGTAAATTTCTACGAGTAATTCATACCTCACCTGCACAGCTTCTGCGCGGATCTGCATGCACTAACTGGCACGCGCCATAAGTGGCGATGGACAGAAAGAAAATACAACGTTTGAAATTACCAAAATGCTGATTAGTGATTCAAAACCACTTGTGGCCTTTGATGAGAAGCGTCCGTTGTTTTTAGCGTGTGACGCCTCGGAAAAAGGCGTGGGTGCCGTATTATTTCATAAAGCGAATGATCAAATTCAACCTATCGTTTTTGCGTCAAGGAAGCTGAGATCAGCGGAAACTAAATATTCAGTTATTGATCGAGAAGCATTAGCCATATTTTTCGGCATCCAAAAGTTTGACCAATACTTACGTGGCACAAAATTCACACTCGTCACTGATCATAAGCCCTTGATTCACGTATTAGGCCCACAGCGCAATTTACCGAAGATTGTTAATAATCGCTTAATACGTTGGGCTTTGATCATTGGTAGCTATGACTATGATATCGTCTTCACAAAAGGACAACTTAATTTTATGGCTGACTACCTTTCCAGGATGCCCAATCCTGATTAGAGACCGTCCCGTGTAGAATTGAAAGTGCACAGAATAATAGCTCAGCTAAAACATAACAGTGTTTCAGATATAGCGTTAACAGAAGAGACAATAAGGGATGCGTCAAGGAATGATCCCATTTTCAAACAAATATCGGAGAACATTAAGACAGGCTGGCGCGAAAATTCATATTCAGACATTTTAAAACCTTATGCTCGAAAACGCACTGAATTGTCCATCGAAAATAAAATTTTGATGTGGCAGGGTCGATTAGTCATTCCGAATTCGCTCAGGAAGGCTACATTGAAATACCTGCACACAGGGCACCCAGGAACTTGTGCTATGAAAGCACTCGTTCGTTTTTACGTATGGTGGCCATCGATCGACGATGATATTGAAGAATACATCAAATACTGTCGTAAATGCCAAGAAAACCGGCCAAACAACCCTGAGTTGCCTGTGTACTCCTGGTCCGTCCCTGACAAACCATGGGAAAGACTTCATGTCGATTTTGCGGGACCATTTGAGGGAAGATACTGGTTTGTTCTAGCAGATGCACTCACGAAATGGATTGAGGTCAAGCCCATGAACCAAATAAATACAAACAAACTGTGTGAAGAGTTAGACTCTATATTTACAACGTTTGGGTTTCCACAATTCTTGGTGTCGGATAACGGGACACAGTTTACCTCCCGGGAATTCCAAAATTATTGCAGAGACAAGGGTATCCTACATATTAAGTCATCTCCATATCACCCGAGGACTAATGGCCTGGCAGAACGCTTGGTTCGTACTTTCAAAACTAGAATGTCATCAAGTGCGAGCGATGGCATGACCCTGAGAAGGAGGCTAGAAAACTTCCTATTTTCCTACCGTATAACACCCCATAGTGCCACCGGTAAGAGCCCAGGTGAAATGTTGTTTGGGCGTCGGTTGCATTGTGCTCTGGAAAACGCTCGGCCTAACCCTAAAAGAACTCTGCAACACAAACAGATACAGGCAAACATTGAGTCCGAGGAACGAATTCCATCTTTTAAAGCAGGTGACATGACAGCGTATTTGTTCGTGCCCGAGATGGATCCCGATGGGTACCTGCTACAATATCAAGGCGTACGCACAAATATTCTTACGCTGTGAACACTTCAGACGGTGTAGAGAGGAGATATCATGCAGATCATGTGCGTTCTCGATTAGCAGACCCAATCAGTCCAGCTGTTACTGATCTTGCCCCATTACTTTCGTCAACACCTGTTGGACACTCACTAGCACATCCGTTCACACCTCATTTTCGCCCATTGCCTCCATCCACACCTACGCCTCATTCACTAACCTTTTCCACACCTATCAGACAGCGATCACCATCATCCACACTTAGCAGTCAGCAGTCAGAATCACCTCACCCAACGCCGCAACTAACCCAACCATCAATTTGGTCCTCCTGCCAGACTACTCAAGACTCGCCTGTTATAAATCCAAATGTGTTGGAGCACATCGTTCCAAGATCATCGGACACACAGAATCAAGCGGGCACTCCACGACAAGCCAGCGCTGAGACACCTGGTCTCCCACTGTCCACGGCTGTATTGCAGAGAGCACCAGCAAGGCGCAGTGGGCGCACCACCACGAAGCCACGACGACTTATCGAGGAGATGTCGTAGCTTATTAGGATAGGGACGAATGATATATACCTGCCTCTATGGTTGTGACATTTGTCAGTGTATGATTTTGCTACGTCAGAAAAATACATTCTTGTATAATAAATTGATGATGTTAATTTATTTCAAAAACTATGGAGACGGCACTGTAACGGTTAGGGGCCAGGCAGGTAAATTAAAGTCTCGAAGAGAGGGTAGTTATAACAATTTATTAAAAAGAAATTATTATATAAAATTTAACCAGAAACCCAGCCGGAGACTGGTGTGAGTTCTTAATATCGAGCGCGTGTTATGTTCAAGACCGCCGTAAGAAAACCACTATCCTGGCAGTTTCCAGAACGTAGGTGACTGGTGGCAGCCAGGTAGGTAGGTCGTTCTTCCTGTCGGTGGGTAGCACGCAGGTTGTTCAGCCACAGCCTTGTAGCAACACCGAAAGGTGTCCGGTATAGGTGAACCCTGGAATATCCCGAATTAGGCATTTAAGAAAATGACCGAATTCGTACCACTGACTGCAACATCCTGACAACCGTCGAACATGGAATCTACGGTGGAAAGCGGTGATCTAGCATCAATTAGCCATCAAGATGAAGCAGTCTAAGCAGCGTGGTACAATTTAAAAGCATGATGAAACATAATTATAACATCTAGTAATGTGAGGTAGATGAAAAAAATAACACAATGATTTTAAGAATTTTTCAAAACAACTATTTCCATTGACTTACTACCACTCACCAATACTACATTGAATAATGAAAATATCGAATGAAAGGAATGAAGATCATTTAAAAGTAACCGTCATGACCCGTTACACCTATGTTACGGTCATTCGGTGAAACATAAAAGTTAAAATATGGTTTGAATTTAATAATCACCGTTGATACAAAAACGTGATTATGTGAATCAACGGTTCAAGCGTCCAAAGTAGACATTATTACAAAACTTACAAATAGCGAGATTTTAACAAGTCATGCAATGATCACTTAATTCTAGATAATATAAGTTTTGCAACACTCACCCAATCTGGGGTTAACTGAGTCTAAATTTATTGTTCACGGTAGCGTGTGGATAATAAAAGTAGTAATAATAAAAATGTGTCGTACAAGGTCACTATGTGAAGGTGACAGAGGTACATGTCACACTATGCAGACACTGTCTCTCCGCTGCTACGTAGTGCCAAGTGACTGCCGGTCGAGACTGTTCCACGAACCGCAGGAAGTCCGCGAGCGTTAGTCATACCGTACTCAGAGGGAAATCAACTACCAACATTCAACCAACCAGTTCCGTGCGCGGAGTTTGCGACAGTATTTGCTTGTTCATTATAGTGTTGCCAGTTTAAAATATCAGCCGCAAGCGCAAATAGGTTTCAATTATTTTTCTATTAATGCTACCCAGGTTCTGATGTGTTAGCAACCACGTACAACGTTACAGCACGGATGGGAGACGGCATATTCTACTATATGAAGCATAGTTATACAAATATCTATAATATCGACACACACATGTCAAAAAGCGATTTGTCTCTAAGAGCTGCATGTGAAAAGAGAGACATCTGACGTCAAAATAATGTCTATGCGTGACCGGTCGCCATGTTGAGTGCCGAAAGTAGTCTGCGGTTTTGTAGTAGTTGGAACGAAGTTCCTATAACGCGCGTTGCGAAAGGGGGCTAGACGGAAAAAATTAAGACGAAAAGTTGTAACGACACTTTTTGCTATAGTTGTAAGCCGTGCGGCATGCGCGTGTTTCGTGCGTGTTCTAACCTATACGCTGTTGTGTTTACGAAGTCGAGAGAGATATATATATATAAATACATATATATATGTGTATACATATGTATGTGTATGTATATATATATATATATTAAAGGAACTTCGTTCCATCCGGGTGTCCCTTGACACCTCTCAATTTTTTTTTCCCTTATACGTTATATATATATACGTTTCTCTGTGCAGTTGTGCTGTCAAACAGTTGACTGCCGAAAATATTTTTGTTGTTTTAAAAGAGAAATACGTCTAGAAACTCAGATCGAGTTTGGAAAATAATAGGAAAATCATGCCCTCGTGTTGTATAAAACAGGGTGGTGCGAGAAAAAACAAAAATGGGCAGCCATCTTAAGTGCCCGATTTTTGTAGGTATGCACGATCGATAATTTCGTGGGTATGGCAAGTCCATGGGTTTCTAAGTCAGTGTCTATGCGTGATTGCGTCGCCATGCTGTGTGCTGAAAGTACTCTGCGGTTTTGTGGTAGTTGTTTGCCGTATATATACGTTTCTCTGTGTAGTTGTGCTGACATCCAAAAATCTCTCTGCAAAATCGCTTATGCCTAAAATATTTGAGGAGTTCCCTCGATTTCTCCAAGATCCCATCATCAGATCCTGACCTGATGACTATGGGACCAAATGGAAAGTTCAAACAAAAGAAGAGTTTTCCAAATTGGTCCAGGCGTCTTTGAGTAATCGGTGTACATACATTTCAAAAAAATACCAATCGAATTAAGAACCCTCCTTTTTGGGAAGTCGGTTAAAAATGGTTCAAGTCACTAGCAAATACTCCAAAACAACATTGGAATGTCCGCTTTCTATTGCAAATCAAAGTTGTCCTAAGTGACCGGAAACGTCCGTAAGTGAAAGAAAGGTAGCCAGGTCATTGGCTGAAAACGCTGGCAATACTGACTGACTTGTCAACGTCAATGTAATTTATTAAATTGACATTGACAATGTTAATTTGTCAAACAATAGCATCTCAAACTCAAAATCAGTTTTGCTGCTGAGAGGTTTTACACATTTAATTTAAATTTTCAGGAATTGTAAATTACATTGTCCATAGCGAAGTGGTTATCAAGTCGAATAATATAACTCTAAAATGTAGTATACATCATCATCGAGATTGAATCATTTCATCGTGTAAAATTAACGTGTTTCGATTACCTCAATATTCCCGCCTGTCAAATACTCGAAAATGTTATTTAGAAATTACTTCATCGTTTTATTAGGGCTTTTTCAATGTGCTTTGTCAGAATTAATTACATTGTCCATACTTGGTGCTTCTTCTGCTTTAGCAGCAGGCTGGTACAAATGGAATACGATAAAAGATAACACATATTGTCGGTATGTGGAATGTTGTAACGATCAGCATGTGCCTTTCGATATAAATAGTGAGTAGAAATCATAAATAATTTGTTATTAAATTCAAATTTCCAATAGTAGTATGACTCATGCATTCATACTATAACAATACTAACACAAACATTCTAAACAATAAATCGAAAAGTTAAGGAACCAGAAATAGTTTTACTAACCTTGTGTTTTTTACAGAGTTACATTCATCACTATCACAAAGAATGTTTGGGCAGCCATTGGTTGATGAATTAGTTAACATAATGTATGCACACAAAGAAACTGTGCATGACGAGAACAAAAAGAATAAAAAGGCTTTAGTTATAAGCCTTCATGGCTGGCCAGGTGTTGGTAAAAATTATGCAGCTACTATGATAGCCGAAGCACTTTATGCTAAAGGTATGCACAGCAAATATGTAAAGCTGTATATGGGGAAAAAAGACTTTGACTGCTCTGACTTGCAGCAGAAAAAAGTGAGTTTCTTATATGAATGGGTGACTGAATTATGGCCAATAATGTTGGTAAACTTTTAAAACCTAAATTACATTTCAGGAAGACTTGGTGGCAACTTTAAATAGGATTGTAAAAAAATGTCCAAGATCACTCATCATTTTTGATGAGATCCATGATATGTGTCCTTCTGTGTTGGACACCATCAAACCAATGCTTGATCACCATCATGCAGTAGATGGTATTGATTATAGGTAAGCATGGTGTTCACACACTATGACCCTTTCTCAATTCATTTCAAGGTGCTAAGTGAAAATGCAGCAAACTTTGTTTAAATAGTTCCTTCATTCAGGGTTTTATGCATTGATCCTGTCTGAGGGAACATTAACACTTAAAATAACCATAAAGAAGTAAACTTGTATTTGTATAGCTTCTGTTTATTAAACATAATATTATTATGATATCAAAGTTTTCTCTTTCATTATAGAGATAGTATATTTATATTCATATCAAATATTGGAGGTCAAGAAATTGCTACAAAACTCTTGGAGCTGTATGAGCAAGGTGTAAAAAGGAATGATGTTGAATTTCATGATTTTGAGCCAATCATAAGGAGGACTGCATATTTTCAAGGTAATTTTGTATTTACATGTTTTTTTTATATTCTTTCTAATCTTAATAATATTATAAATATGAAACTTTGGATATATTTGTTACTTGATTACGCTAGAACGTCTGAATAGATCTGGATGAAATTTGGCAGAGATAGTTTATTGTCTGGAATACCACATAGGCTATTTTTATCCCAGTACTAGCTGACCCGGCAAACTTTGTTTTCCCATAAAAACACCAAACATTCATCTACCCTACCTACCCTTACCTATCTACCCTACCTGCCCTACCCTATTCTGCAAACCTTTTGGCCTTAATGTGATCACGCCAGGTAAGTCTTCTGTCAATGTGCATGCCTAGGTATTTGACCGAACATTTCTGTGGAAGGGCATTTCCATCAAGTGTAACTGTTGGGCACTCCCCTCTTCTTAGAGCGAAGGTTATGTGGACAGACTTGGCAGCACTGGCCCTGATTCTCCATTTTTTTAACCATTATCCTATAACATCCAGGTGTTCTTGGAGTTTTGTGGATGCTCTGATAGGGTCTTTATCACAGGATAGTATTGCAGTGTCGTCAGCATAACTTGCGGTAACAATTTGCTTTGAGGTTGGTAGGTCAGCAGTGTAAATTGTATACAGGACAGGACCCAGCACTGAACCCTGGGGTACTCCAGCTTCTATGGGGTAAAGCGACGACAGGCAGTTTCCAGATTTAACCTGGAACATCCGATCCTCCAGGTAAGACTTGAGCAGCAAGTATGCAGTGTGTGGTAAACAAAATTTAAGTTTACACAGGAGGCCCTTGTGCCATACTCAGTCAAATGCCTGTTGTATGTCAAGAAAAGCACCTGAACAATACTCCTTATTCTCCAGTGATTGTCTGATAGTGTGAACCACTCTGTGCACTTGTTCTGTCGTTCCATGGTGTGCCCGGAAACCAAACTGGTGTTGAGGAATGGTCTTTTGCTCCTCCAGTATGGGTGTCAAACGTTGTAACAGTACTTTCTCGAATAGCTTAGAGAATATCGGAAGAAGACTTATTGGTCTATATGAAGAAACTTCAGCAGGAGGTTTGCCTGGTTTAGCTACCATATTTATGGTTGTGATTTTCCAGATGCGCGGGAAATAATGTAGTCTCAACGCTGCGTTGAAGAGAATAGTAACCAGAACAATTCCTTTTCTCGGTAGATGATTCAGTACTTCTGCTGTAATCAGATCAAAACCTGGTCTCAAAGCAAGCCTTTTTCTTCTTCAGGTTTCGGATAGATTTCCATAATTCTTTTGGGGTACACAGTCGTAGCGGTAGGGACATTTGCTGATCGCTGTCAAGGATTTCGTCAATTTCTTCTTCTGGGTACATGGCGTCGGGTTGATTTGGCTTGAATACATTTGTCAAAAATTCGGCAAAGATCTCAGCTTTTTCCCCAGGTTTCCTTGCCCAGTTACCATTTTGTTGTCTTATCGGAGGCATGTGATCCTGTGGCCGTTTTATCGTCCTTGTGATTTTCCACAGGAAGTAGTCATCTACTTTAAGAGGTGATAATGTCTTCAGTTTGTCTTGAAGAGTGGCATTTTCATTTTCTGCTAGCATTTGCTTTAGTTTCTTTTGTGCTTTGTTGAGAGCCCTTTTATCATGGGCGTTCCTACTTGTTTGCCATTGACGTCTCAGTCTCCGTTTTGCAGCAATCATCTCCCTTATCTCCAGTGTACTATCTTGTTGCTGCGGACTGTATTTGATGCTTGGAGTAGACAACCAAGCAGCTTTTTGGATCAGGTTAGTTGTAAACCGAGCAGCATTTTCTACATCTTCCTCGGTTTTAAGGGGTATGTGCAAGTTGGCATTTTCTGATATGTTGTTCTGGAATGAATCCCAGTCAGTTTTACGATTGTTTAACGTCTCTCGGGGCTCATTCCAAATAATTGTAGTGCTCAGTGTACATATCACTGGTGTATGATCAGAGTTGCCGTCTAAGCTTGATTCAATTTTTGTATACAGACCTGACATTCATTTGATAATAAAAAAATCGATGTGGTCGGGTGTTTTATTGGGATCAGTTGGCCAGTGGGTTGGCTCCCCTGTTGACAGTATATTGAGTGAATTTGTATCTATTGCCCTTTTCAACTCTCTACCTCTGGTTGTGGTCAGCCTGGAGCCCCAGTAGGTATTTTTGGCGTTCCAATCCCCTCCAGCGATATATCTGCCTCCAAGCGTGTTAAGAAAATCGTTAAACATTTGTTCTGTAACACAAAACACATCATCATCAACACACACATCGGAACGGGCGCATGCAGTTATTTTTAGTATATAATATACTAATGTCAACTCCCATTTTCCGTATGACGTTTGAATTTAATCATTTAAAAAGTTTCATTATTAATGTAGATAAATTGTAGTTCTAAAAACTAAAAAACACGCTTTAATGGTAAGGATAATGGGACAAACTGTTTAAATTATTGCATTGTCAAAATCAAAATCAAAATCAAAAGTCATTTATTCAAACTAGGCTGAGAATCAGCACTTTCCGAACGTCAAAATTACATAAGACAGTCCCCCAAAAACGCCCGCCCTTCACCACTTCCTAGTGCTTTTGCTGGGAAGAAGAAGTGGCGCAACAAACTCCCCAGCAGCACAGCTGTCTGTTCAGTTAGAAAAAAACAAAAACTTGATTCTATACAAAAGTATGCAAATAATTTACATTACTCAAAACAAAAAATTATAATAAAATATATTTGCCATAATGACAGCTAGCACACGCCAATATACCAACAAAAACATCGAAATCTAAACTCAAGCGAAAATAAAAACTAATAAAAAAAACGTAAACGGAACTTAGTACCCGAATTATAAAGCCTCCAGGCATAAAGGGCGTGCCCGCCTACATATTTTTTTTCATCGGTCCTTGATAAGTGTGCAAAGTTTCAAATCAATCCAACGTTTTGAAGTGGGTGAAAATCACGTTCAAATATTCCGTTACATTGATACATACATACCAAGCTAATAAAAGCGTGTTAAAAACAATGATTCCTGTGACTCTTATGAATCTTTTCACATGAAAGTCTTAGATTCAGATTTTGATTGATAGTGAATAAACCAAAATTATTATAGAATACTGTTGCTTTTTTTTTAATTCAGATTGATATATCTAAAGTATTACCTACCTAAATGTACCTATAGTATTTTTATTCAGACGAAGTAATATAAATAATTCTAAAGTATCAAATTAGGTTATTCCAGGTATTGCATACTAGTTTTTGGGGTTGCTATGCTGATATTTTTTAAATTTGCCGCGCTTTTTCAATCTCTAAATTCGTTTGCCAGACTCAATGATAAAGTCACGTCACTCAATTGTTTTGCCTTCCCGGGACTTCTCCACTAACACTTAAACTTTATGGTATGGTATTAAAGTTCAAATTGACTTTTAAGTATTATTACGAATCGTTTGTATGGGAGTATAGAAGAATGTTTAGACCTTTTCAGGCAATTTTTAAATTTTTCTCTCCGTATGAACCTTCTCCTAACAAAAACAAACACAACAAAAAAAGAATTAGCGAAATCGGTTCAGTGGTTTTCGAGATTTGCGCTTAGCAACACATTTAGCGATTCATTTTTTATATTATAGAAGATAATGTTCCTTTGGGATGATAAAAACTTTTCATGCGGGTGAAGCCGCTGGCAGAACTAGTAATGTATAATGCTATAAGTACCAGATTGGCCAAAGAACTGGCTGTAATTGGTTTTCATAGGAGACGATGAAGCAGTTTGTAATTTAAAAAAGCAGGACCGTAAATGATATCAATAATTTCATCTTTCAGGAGGTTTTGAAAAGGCAGCTGCAATAGCAAATCATTTGATAGACCATTATGTGCCATTTTTGCCATTAGAGCAGCAACATGTAGAAATGTGTGCCCTGGCTGAGTTTCGTTCACATGCTGTATATCATCCTACTGCAGAAATGATGGCGTAAGTACTATGAATTATTGCTAGAAGTATGTTGTATTCCTTTACAACCGCTTTTTGCAGGGTATTTTTGTAAAACACGTAGTCATAAATTAATAAGATTTTATTTACAATAAGCTTAAAATAATGTTGTTGTTAATTTATATCTTTTACAGGGAAGCATTATCTGTTATAACATATGGGCCAAATGAAGACCAGCCTATCTTTGCTAACAATGGCTGCAAGCGATTTACAAGACACATTCCTTATATCATTCAAAAACATAAACCGAAGATAGAGTTGTAATCAATCTCTTGTTAAGGGTAACCTTGTGATATTGTCAACTGATAATTATTTGTTGAGTTAATATTATTTATTTAGCTTTAAACCTTTTTTGTACAAAATAGTTCTGGACCTGAGACGCATAAGGTCGGATGTCGACATTCAAGCAATAGAATTCTATTGCTTCAATCTCGACATCCAACCTTGTGTCTCAGGTCGAGAGTTGTTATTTCATAAGATGAAAGAAAAGAGCAGCATTTTGCATTGCATTTGGTTTCTGTAATTATCTTGATACATAGATTTGTTTTTTTTTCGTTTGGGAGAAATCATGTATACTTTTGAAGTTGTTATGCACTGGTGATCTAACTTTTATTTCAATTAATTTATTTAGGTATAGATGCTAATGAATGATCTGTAAATAACTCCTCGCCTTAACTGTTTTTGCAAGAAATAATAAATAAGGAATGTTTTCTCTATATGTAAATTGTGTTTTATAATCACCGTAAGTGACTTCTTGCAATAAACAAATATAATATTGTCTATAACTGTATTGCATTTGTAACTAGGAATCACACTTTACCTTATAGTTTTGGAAAATATTATGGTTTTAGAATACACACAAATGAAGGAAGTTGTCTGGATAACTCATGTGCTCAGAAAGCCATTGTAGCGGTGTGTCTGAAGGAATTACTACTCCATGTGTTCTCAGTTGTACTGAAAATAAAAAAGATGCCTAATTAATTTCACAAATAGAAAACATTGCTTCATGTGTGATTCAATGTATCTCACATAACTAATACATAATTCTGTAGCAACATCATGGGAAAAGTTTTTACAAACCATCATGTTTGTCAGGATACAGCTCGGCAACCATTTGTTGCAATGTCTTCCTACTGCCATCATTGTTCTTGGGACTGACTAGGCGTTGACTACAAGTTCCATCATCAGAGTATAACTTTATTGGAATGTGTTTAAAACCTTCATTGTCTCCATGTGATTCCATCAGTCGTCTGTTTATAGCCCAGAACTGGTCAAATTTGTCTGAAACAGATAAAATAAATAAAGTTTGTATTGTTCCCAAAATAAAATAATAGGCATTGCTATGCTACATCTTGCCTCTCATAACTTGAACAAGCATCATTTGCACAGCAAACAATAATCCATGATACTTCATAAAGTTGTAGCAAAATTAGTTGTATATGTCTAGATGACCCCCGCGGCTTCGCTCCGGTCAACTGGCTACCTATCTACCCTACGTTATTTTTTTTGGTTAAATCCTTCAAAAGGCGCCTGGACTTTAGGGGAAACGACCAGGGAGTGTGGGATTCCCGGTGATCACCATCAGCACCTAAAAGGGGCCTCGTCACCTCTTAAAAGACCATCCCGGAACACCTCTGTGCAACGCCTGTTAGGGCACATTCCTGGGGAGGCTGAAAGAAGTGCCTGCCCTGAGCCTCGCTGTGCACGGCAGCACGTGATCACTGTGTTGCCGTCTTTCTCGAAGTCACTTGGTGGGCGGACAGTCCCCAATCTGACCACCCGCGACCCCGGAGTCCCGCTTGCTTATTACGTAGGCGGGCTTTCGGTGTTTTAGGCATCGAGGCGGTTGCCTCCCCGACGCCTTCTTCCTCGAGCGGGATCGGCCTTCTCACGATCCCGCTCGGCGGCGTCCTTCTGAACCATCACAGTCACACAAAAGGAGACCATTTCCCTCCAATTTTCTGTCTCTGCCAGCATGGCCCTCACAGCTCAGCACATGCTCTGCATGGCAGTCAGGTCTCGCCCGATCCTGGCGACCATCCGCGCAGACGCCCACACCGCGCGTGCCCAAACGAGGAGTGCCCGGCCTCCTCGAGCGTGTGCTGTGCAGAATCAAGGTCGCCTCCACAATGGTGACAATTTACCGTGGTCTCTCGCCCAATCCTATTCAGGTACTCACCGAAGCAACCGTGTCCGGTCTGTAGGAGATATGCGCTCCACCCTTTTACCGGCGGATGGCACGGTATGGTGACAGCGTGCCGGTTATAATCCTTCGCATCATTATCCGCCAGAATGTCAAGCGGAGGAATGCGTGCTAGGAGAGTTGCCGCCTCAAATGATACCGTTCGGTATCCTCGTGCAATACGAATGGCCATTTTCCGCTGCAGTCTATTAATTTAAGTCCTGCAGTGTTGAACACCTGCTTGACCAAACAGGCGTCCCATAAAGGACCATCGATCGCATGACAGAGGCGGCAAACTTCTGCCCTTTCAATGCAGAGGACCAGTCTCTCAAAGTGCTCTCCGAAGCCCCAACGACCGTCCAAGGTTAGGCCAAGATATTTAATGTATCGACGATGTCCAAACTTACCGCCAACGCCACCCCACCCCGGGACACCACCTGTTCCGACAGCGAGCGGACGCGTATGATTGCGTCCACTGTAGAGTGCTGCTGCCGGAAACCATACTGGCAATCAGCCACGTCGGGACCTACTCGCGAAAGGTGCCCGAGGAGTCTTTCAGCAATTATTCTTTTGAATAGCTTGAAAATCTCGTCGAGCAGGCAAATGGGACGGTATGCAGAGGGAGACTCCGAGTCTCTGCCTGGTTTCCTCAACAAGACCAATCCAGCCTGCTTCCAATCGGTGGGGAACACCGCTCGGAGGCAATTGTTAAACAGCTGTCTCAGGCGGTCTCCCAAAGAAGCCATAGCCAGAACCCACGCTCGCCCAGGGATGCCATCCGGGCCTGGCGCGGTGTTACGGGCCTCCATGCGACCAACGACACGGTTCAGCTCACTTTCAGTCACCCCCAACTCATCAGTCCAGTCCGGAGGGGTTAAGAGTGACAAGGGACTTTCCCTAGCTACTGGAAAAAGAGTGTTTACCACTCTTTCCAGCTGCCCTGGGTCCATGGTTTCCTTAATGGGGGGGACCCATGGACGTAGTTTGGCCATGACCATCTTATAAGGTCGCCCCCATGGATACCTGCCCAGTCCCTCCAGGATCTTGACTTGGCATCCGAGATGGCGTGTTGGAGCGCCATGGTCGCCTCTCGATACGCTCTGTAGGTTCTGGCTTTTTCCATGTCCGTAGTTCTTGGCTGTCTTCTGCGCCGGGTGCGTTGATACTGGCGTCGAGACCTACCCTACAAAAAAAACAAACTGTTCAGTTTTATAATATTAGTATAGATGTTGATAAAACTCCTTCGCACGCTACGCCCCGATGAACTGCGGATCTTCACGGACGGATCTAAAACAGGTACAGGCACAGATGCAGGAGTCTTCTTGGAAGACCTAAATATCCGCTTAGCCACACCACTGGGGATCCACAACACGGTGTTCCAGGCCGAATGCTTGGGCATTTCCATGGCGGCCTCTGCGGTCCTGGCTAGGGAGGTAAAAGACTTCCCTATACATATACTTTCGGACAGCATGGCCGTCCTGCAAGCATTAAACAGCCATACAGTCAACTCGGGGCTGATTTACGAGTGTCATCGGCGCCTGAACCAGGTCGGTATGTACAATAAAGTAACCATTCAATGGATCAAAGAACACAGCGACTCCCGAGGGAACGACGATGCGGATGAGCTCGCTCGAATGGTCTCAAATATGGCACCGGTGGGCCCGGAGCCCATAGTGCCTTTACCCTTTGGGTATCTACGCACTCTGGTAAGAAAACACACCAGGGATCAACACAGCAATCGGCCATATACCGAAAAAGGTCCTATGACTAACAAAGCCACAGTTGCGTGCAGTCACTGCCGTAACTACTGGACATGGCACCTCTTTGTCATAGGTATCATGGACAGCCCACTCTGCAGAGCATGCATGGTGAAGGCAGAGACAGCAGCATACCTACTCCTAAGCTACCCTGTAATCGCTGGCTACAGGGCCACTCACTTCAGGGCTACTTACTTCGGCGACCCAGGTACCCTGCAGGAGATAGTCGGCAGCACCAGGGCGCTGCTGGCCTTTCTCGAGGAGCTGTGTGGATCGAATGATGTGCCTTAATCCCACTCGTACGCAAAATACGAGCGTGGTCGTGGAGTTGCGTAAACAGCCCGTCGAAACTAAACTAACTAAATTCTAACCAGTACTTCCTGAGATTAGCGTGTTCAAACAAACAAACTTTTCAGCTATATAATATTAGTATAGATATATATAATAAATATATTATATTTAAGTACTAATTCATAATTACCATTTTGTAAGCCAAGCCATAATTGATTGTGATCTTTTTTCTGCATAGTGGACATGACTTGTCCTCTGTGTTTAAGAACATCAGCCTCTTTAACAGTTGACATAAAATGAGCTTCCACAACATCTCTGAAAAAAATTCGTATTAATTAGTATGAAACACAGATAATAAAATTAATTTAAAACTTAAAATTTAAAACTTTTAATAAAATATTTGTAAAGAATTTGTACCTAGCTAATAATTGTTTAAACTTACTTATTATTACAATGGAGAAGGACGTCTTCAGGGAATTTGCTGAAGTGTACAGTCAGATGCCAGGGCAGTTGAGGGTCATTGCCACAAAACAAATCATAAAGAAAACCTATTGGGTAGTGCCATTTGAGTGGCTGTCCATTATAATCCAACCACATTTCACTATCAGCATTTTCTTGAGATATATAGCGCAAGAAATGTCTTTTCATCTGAAATTACAATCAGTAGAGTAAAAATAGTGTTAGTGGCTGTTATTCAACACTCTATTTTAAGGGTACACTAGTCGACGGCACAAACTATTTTGTGCGCAGGGTTAAAATGCATTTTATATCAACCGACAACACGTCCGGAAGAGATAGATGCTGTGATGAGCAGTAGGAAGCTAGTTCGCGTACGAATACACACTTTTGCAAATTTGTAGCGAAATGGATAATGATTTAGGACGAAACCGAGCGCGCGAAATTTTATAAACAGACCTTTGGCAGACTAGACATCATGAAAAAACGACTAAATCTATCTGTTCAAAATAAAATTATTTGCATTGTTGAACTACTAATCGATCCCTGTATGGAGGCCGTTTTGCAATATTCCGTCTTCTTATGGTATTTATTTGCGCCCAAAAATTAGTTAAAATTAGTGTCGAAATGTGGAACTTTCCACGCTCATAACTTTCAAACTTTTTTTACTTTTTTGCTTACATACTGGGCTAGATAATGATGAGACAAATTGATATCACTTTTAATTTTGAACGTACATCGTCAATCAGTGGAATAATCCCTAGACTACGTTTGTATGGAAGAATTTTCGACTAGTGTAAAGAAAATATATTGTCAACCAACCTTGTCTGTTACGAGAGGAAAGTAGCTTAGTCTTGGGACCATCACATAAAATGCATCAGGTTGTTGTATTTCCATAATTTCTTCTTGAGCTAATTGAAAACAAATTGGTAACTTTCCGTCCCATATTTCACGTAGTACTTCTCTATCGTTAGCCATGAAGAAGCACGAGAGCGTGTATTTCAGCTACAGCACAAAGTTCAATTAGATAAATCCAATTTGGTTGTAGAAATGGAAATACAATAGAAAATATTAAAGCGACACTCGGAATAAATCAGTATTGTATTTCGATAACAAAAGGAAGGGAGGGCTGAGGGGAGGGGGCACCCGGGGCACTCGTTAAAATTACTGGTGATGACACTGACAAATCGATAAGAATGACATTTTATTGCTACAATTGCCAGTCTTAATAATTCCCCCCGGCTTTGCTTGCCATAAAAAAAATAGAATAGAATAGAATAATTCCCCCATGGGGATAGTATCATGAGCTACGAAAAATATGGAGGCGCCGCGATGTTCTATACATACATTAGCTTATACAAATATGAGTGAAATACGATACAGATTGTGAAACATCGTTTTGTTTCATTCTTTCTAATGTAGTAATCGTATTTGACAAAAAGAGACAACAATATTTCAGTTGTTGTTCAATATGGCAACATTTTGTTATGACGTAGTGACAGTTGTAGGTACGTGCCATATTCGCCATATTATGTGACGAATTTTGTGCTTGTGTTCGTTGTAGTTCTGCTGTCAAATGGTTGTTTACTTTTTGTATTATTAATGTGTGTGTGTTCCGTGATTAACACAACCATAGCATCGGCAGCCATTTTAAGGTTTAGGTAGGCACGTTTTTTTGTAGGTATTTCCAGTCCATACTATTTATTAAACACATCAACACGGTCTAGGGATATTTAAAAAAAAGCGAATTACTATCAATGTGTTAATTATTTATATGATATGTATATATTTAAAAATACGTTATTTAATATTCTACCATTTTTTAATAATGGTTAAGGTACTTCAATTAAAATTTCAGGATTTCATAGAAAAAAATGAAGCATAGACGGAAACCGTGAATTAACTTTTAATTTATGAGTAAAATCTGAAAAAAATAGAAAATCATTTAATTTGTGTTTATAAACTTGAAGTTAGTAGTCTGAGAAAGCGCCCATGATGTTCATAACACATCGGCAACGATTCGGTATGCTCAGAACAAGTTTGTCAATGTCTTGCTGCGGAATATTGTCCCATGTCCTTCTGAGGTGCGCAAAAAGTTGATCTTCTGTAGCCAGATTTTCAGGAACTTCCTTCAGAGCTCTTCTTTGCAGCATATCCCACGCATGCTCAATGGGATTTAGATCTGGCGATTGAGCAGGCCAGTCTAAGGCCCTAACATTGTGTGTATGTAACCAAGCTGCTACCGTTCTCGCCGTGTGTGCCCGGGCATTGTCGTGCATGAGCAGGAAATCTTGCCCCATTTGTGTTCTGTGGGGCAAGATTACGGGCCCCAGCACCTGTTGGACGTATCGTTCTGCCGTCATATTGCCCCGCACCCAAACGAGATCCGTCCGTCCTCCAAGACGAATTCCTGCCGAAACCATAATTGTTCCTCCTTGGTATGGGTGAACTTCCTGAGGGTTCTGAAGACGGCTCCATCGTCCAGGAACTCGCCAAACACGCGTCCTTCGTGAATCTGAATGGAAAACGAATCTGGATTGATCCGTGAACAGCACATTGGACCATTGCTCACGGCCCCAGTCCACGTGGTTCCGAACCCATTCTAATCGTCGTCCACGATTGCCTCTCCGTAAAGGTGGGACCCGGAGTGATCTACGAGAGCGTAGATTGCTTTCATGCAGTCGCCTTGTTACAGTTTGGTCACTCACAAGCACTTGGTGTTCCACTCGCAGCCTTTGGACCAATTGAGTCGCCGTTGCATTTGGTTGAGCTCGCGCAGTAATTTGCAAAAATCGGTCTTGTCTGGGGGTAGTGATGCGACTTGGCCCCCGGTGCCTCTCCACTACTTCACCTGTGGCACGATAGCGTGTCCACAATCTTGAAATTACATTTTGGTGGGTCCCTATGGCCTCAGCAACATTACGCTGAACAGACCCAGCTTCCAGCATTCCCACAGCTCGTAACATCTCCGCCCGCGTCAAATGTTGGCGTTGCATGGCTACAATACCTCAATTTTAACTTTATCTTTCTTTTAAAAATGAAAAAAAACTGTAACTAAACGTAATTCGTATTGTTTTCTAAATTTTGCACAAATGAAAATTCCCTCTCCTACACATCAAGACATTTTTATGCCACCGAAACAAAAGAAATTTCAAAAATTTGAATTTGGTATTAGTCTGAGATAAATTACAAACAAATCGGTGTATAAAAGATTCCAATGCGGCCAGTACTTTTCGAGTTATTTAATTGAGTATGAAATATCCCTAGACCGTGTTGATGTGTGTATGTCTATGTCCCCCATAGAGGAAAATAATATATTGCCTTCCCCACTGCAGTGTCTATATTGACGTCGTGGTGGGGCTTGCACGCTTCAATGATCCCAAGGTTTGTGCCGGTAGATTCTGCTTTGCCGCAATATGCCTAGGGTGAGAGGCCAGAATAAAATAGATACAATCCACAGGGCAGCTATGTGGCGAGCTGGTGGGCAGTAGTGACCCCACCGACCTAATCTCCATGGAGAAGCCTTGTTCCTCATCTCCAGCTTGCCTTTATTGGCCGGTCGGAGCGAACATTGACGGGAAACAGAGCTCCCACCTCTCTCTTGCCTTAATTGGCTGGCTTTAGTGGAGATTCGAAAGAGCAAACGTGCTCGGAGGAAGGAAGTTAATGCAGTAAGATGCTGGTATGGTAGGGATCTTGACCGTACTTCCAGGATTGTCCTGATAGCCGTGGTAGCCTCTCCAGTCCTTAAGCACCTCCGTATATGTTGCCCCCTTGGCGCTACGTCACTAAAGTGCTAGTGACTGTTTATGGGGGCCCATTAACTGAGTGTGCATGTCATACCCTGCCATTTTATAACCGTGTAGGTCCACACTGGTCAGGCAAGGGCCAATACTCCTTCTATAGTTTTAGGTAATCAATCCACGAAACCTCCCAAACCCATAGCCCAATGTGTTTTGTCTCCATATTCTGCAATAGTCCGACACCAGCCGGGGATTGTCCTTGGGTGCTCACTAGTGCATACAGGAATAATTGCCTGTTGGTGTCACATTTCATCCTACATGTAAGGCCTCTGCAACTTGGTTTCGGCCCCTGGTACGCCTTTAAAAGTTCCAGGACCCTTGGTTCCCGAGAATCTTAAAGTAATACTATAAATCTATAACTCAGACTCTCTGTATAATTTCGTGAAGCAGCTATTGTACTTTGATGGCAGGCTTTGAAGTTTCAACGATATTTTTTCGGACATTATAGATGGTGAAGGAGCATTTCCTTTCTCTGTAACTATTCTTCTCCATTCTCTGTTCTATATTTGATATGTATTAGTATATTATTTTATTTGTATGTATGTATTTTATGTAAAATCTAAGTAATATTATTCAATATTTTTTTTGTACACTGACAGCCCTATGTCTATCTCCTCTCGTTCAGTCTATCCAAAGTTTGTCTGGAAGTGATTGCCCTGTGCGATAAGACCGCCCATTGTACACTTATATCTATAAATGTTTTGACCTGTAATGATTTAAGTGGTGTACAATAAAGTACATAATAAATAAATAAGTAATTGAAACTGGCGTAATCTTGGGAAAGTGGAGCAGACAATTTTATTGCAGTAGTGACAACCTCAGCGAAGTTTGATGTGAATGTTGAAGGCGGACTCAATTAATACTTCAAAAAACATTAGAATGTGACATGCGGATTTCGGCATGCGGGATCAATTCAGCAGAAAACAATGAAGTGACTTCCAAAGAACCATAATTATCTTTATGTCGTCTGTGCAAAGAACGAATGACATGACTTAAAGACTTCAGTGGCTAGGTCAATAAATTACAAAAAAACACTGACTTATAAACCTATGGACTTGCCATACCTACGAAATTAGCGTGCCTACCTACATAAATCGGGCAATTAAGATGGCTGCCCATTAGCCAATGAGGTAGGCCATTTGCAACTGTTTGACAGCACAACTACACAGATAAACGGCACACAACAACCAACTTTACTCGGCAATTAACATGGCGACCGGTCACGCATAGACATGATTTTGACGTCACTCAAAAGTGTTACCAAGTTTAGTCCTTGACAAACATTTAGATGTCTCTCTTTTCATATGCAGCTCTTGGTTAGTTAAAAAGAGACAAAACGCTTTTTGGCATGCGTGTGTCGATATTATAGATATTTGAATAACTATTCTTCATATAGTAGAATATGCCGTCTCCATAGTTATCCTACCTCATTGCAAAAAAATGCCTGGGGACTTGGCGTTTGTGAATGCTAATGCCAAGGGTTTTTGGCGGGATTTTTTCGAGTGTAGCTCAGCGGCTGTTAATATTATTTGCAAATTGATTCCTAGTGGATATTGTGATATAAAATTGGTGTAGTTTTGATTCTCAACTGTCTGCGCAACTGGACAATATGTGAAATCATTGACAGAAGCGATCTCAGGATAGTGGAGCGGAGAATTTTATTGTAGTATTGACTACCTCCGCAAAGCTTACGGGGAAGGCTGACTCAATATGCTGCATAATAAAGAATGTTAAAATTGCACTGAAGACTAGACAGCATGGTCTCAGACCTTAGCCTGTTCCATCAGGAACAAATAAAAAAAAATAAGAGTTTTTGGCGGGATTTTTTCGAGTGAACTTCAGCGGCTGTTAATATTATTTGCAAATTGATTCCTAGTGGATATTGTGATATAAAAGTGGTGTAGTTTTGTGTCTCAACTGTCTACGCAACTGGACAATATGTGAAATCATTGACAGAAGCGATTTCGGGATAGTGAAGCGGAGAATTTTATTGTAGTATTGACTACCTCCGCAAAGCTTACTGGGAAGGCTGACTCGATACAATTTGCTTCCAAATACTCCAAAAAACATTAGAATATGTTACATCCGCATTCTAATGTTACTAATGAATTCAAGAAAAATACTGATGACTAGGCAGCATGGTCTCAGACCTTAGCCTGTTCCGTAAGGAACAAACAAAGACCTAAGACTAGGCTATCTTGCCTTACATATTTAATAACTATGTAATAATAAAACAAAAGAACAGGCTGTATGGGCTAGATCCCTTTGCCGTCCCGAAAGGGAAAAGAAGAAAAAAAAAAAAAAAAAAAAAAAAAATGTCCAAATGTCTAATGCATATCATTTGTCAATGTCAAAAACACGTGCGTCGTGCTGCATCTCATCTTGTTTCTGCGAGTGCGTTGTTCGTTCTTTAGTTACTTATAATCTAGATAAATTGTGCTCTATTGCTTTAATAATCAATAGCTGTAAAACAGTAATACTTTTGCTCGTTGTTTTTGTTAAAAAGACCCTGTGAATCATGGGAAAGAAAAGGAAACTTGGAGCGAAAGAAGATGAATTTGAATTCGACCCGATACCAAGGCATTTAGTCACTACACATATAAAAAAGCAAGAAAAACGCCTCGTGGTTATATTGGAAAACGCTCAGCTGGAGACTGTTAAGGTAAACAAACTCAATGTTGTCCTTTCTTCTAAACAATCTTGTCCATTTTTCTTCTTCATAACATTTTCTTGTGTGGATTATAACTATCTGTTTTGATTTCAGACTGGCAATAGTTTTGAGTTGTTAAACTGTGACGATCATGCAAATATTCTTAGAAAAAATGACAGAGATCCTGGATCATGTAGACCTGACATCACTCATCAATCACTTCTAATGTTGATGGACTCTCCTCTGAATAGGGCAGGCTTACTGCAGGTTTACATTCACACAGAGAAAAATGTGCTTATAGAAATAAACCCACAAACTAGAATTCCGCGGACTTTTAAGCGATTTGCTGGCTTAATGGGTAAGTTCTTAATTAAACAAATACTGTTACGGTAAAGTATATAACATATTGTCGTTTAAGTTGTAACACTGTGTAATTAATCTTGTTGGCTAAATAAGTTGAAAAAAAGGCGCAAAGCTCCACTTATCAACCTTAGGGTTTGAACAATGGTGACATGTTATTTTCAAACTAAAACAATGCATATGTATTTAATTAGCTATAAACTCTGATTGATTGCAATAGCAACAGCTCATTACAGTTTTCTGATTTATGCATTTGCATTGTTAGAACTTATGGGACAATATTAAATGTTTACTTGTGGTTCTTTGAAATTTTGTCTGCTACCCATCTTGATACATTTATTTTCTTGTTTCCAGTTCAACTTCTACACAAGTTTGCAATAAGAGCTTCAGATGGCCCAATGAAGCTGCTTAAGGTTATAAAAAATCCTGTCACATCACATTTACCCGTTGGTGTCAAGAAAATGACCATGTCTTTCAGTTCCACAGTTGTGAAGAACTGTAGAGATTTGGTCCCAAAAGATGAGCCTGTTGTCATAGTTATTGGTGCAATGGCTCATGGTAAAGTAGAAGTAGACTACTCAGAAGACGTTATTTCAATCAGCAACTATCCTTTGTCAGCTGCCTTGACTTGTGCTAAGTTATGTACTGCCTTTGAAGAAGTTTGGGATGTTGCCTAATAAAATATTAAAAGTTCCTACATTTGTTTTAATTTTGCGTTTCTTCTGGTTAATCCTAACTAAATTATTATAAAATAGTTAAATTGTATTATGTTATTATGTTCGTTTGTGATGGGTAATTTCTGAAAGTGCCTACTGATCAGATTACGAAAAATCTTTAATTTAAGTAAGCTACACTGTTGCTGATTGTCATAGGAATATTTTTATCCCGAAAAGATTAAAGATTCTTCTTCGGTGGGACAAGGGGGCGAAGCCGCGGGCAAAAAGGCAGACTTAGCTAATAATTTAAAGAGAGCCCAAATTTTGCAAGTTTGTTTTCATGTGTAAGGTAATCTCTGGAACCCGAACCCCACTACACCTATTTGAAAAAATCTATCATCATTTGAAAGGTACATTATTCCAGATGGCTATCTCAGGCAAAGCCAGGGCTAGCTAGGCATCTAGGCAAAACCGTGGCAAAGCTAGTTATCAAAAACTACAAATGACAAACAACAGATGGCGCTAACTTTAGAACTTATTTCAAATATAAGTTCTGAATTTAGCGCCATCTGTTGTTGTGCAACGTATTTAGTTTCTATGTTAAACAATAGATAGCGCTTCAAGACAAATAGTGATACAGCAAATAATAAAATTTAAATCTTGTTATCAAAACAAACACAATCGGCCGGCGCTTGCTTCTCTTAGTTCTTACTTTTTGTTGAATTAAAAATTGCCCACGTAAAATATGATGTCCATCTAGAATATCGGTGATTGCCTAACGGGAAAAGACATAAATTATCAGTTAGTTAGTTTCTAAGTACCGAAATGAAGTAGATTCGTCTAAATACCTCTTGCGCCTAACTTCTACTAACTTTATATTTTAACCAGCCGAGAATCTGAGATTTTATGGCTATAACTACTTCAGCATCAAAAGCTGCAAATACCGTAGATAAAGTCATTACCTGTGTAGGTCTGTCCTGTCCGGATAGATACCAGAGATTTTTTTTACAAAAAAACGTCATTCATTTAATACCTACTTAATTAGATATTATCCGTAGAACGAAACGGTTCTAATAAAAAACAAAACAAAATAAAAACAACATAGTTACCTATATACATAAACTTAAGTAAAAGACTTGAGATTATGATGAGATCTAGTAGCAAAAGTGCCGAATTATAACGTAAACGAACATCGAACTAAATATTTAAGACCCATGACATATGCCCACATGTTCGGCTTGTGTGCAAACGCTTGCAAAAACTTTCAACAAAAACTCAAATGAAGTGACATCCGTTAAAACTACTGGTAAACGGAATCGCACCCTCTTGAAACTAACTAATTGGCTAATTAGTTCCAAAAGGTACGTAGATAGTTATATCTACAGAAGTTTGCATCAGGTGAAGAGTCTCTTTTATACAAAATCTAAATTCACATATAAAAAAGTTACGTACTTTGAAAAGTCGTAATTTCCAACGATAGATAATTCGTTTCGAAAGATAATTAAAATAATCTCATGGAATACTTGTGTTCGAAATTAACGGAATTTTATAATTAGTAGGTGTTCCGTGTTAGCGTTAGCCATGGTAATGGTAACATGATATTAATTTGCAATCAAGAACTTGAAAGGGCTATTTAGAGGTACTTCTGGTAACATCAATCTATTTTTTGTTGAGATTTGATCCCTGAGTGAACTATCGTCTATCTTCAACTATCTCGAAGGAATGCGAGGGCGGGGCGGAAGGCCGGCAACTATGGAATGCGTTCATAAGGTTTTGTTTTCTTTTTAAGTGAAACAAAAAGTATACCACCGCCGCCTATTATAAAACACAATCATATCGTATTATTAGATAAAATACTCCTGAATGCAGCGCAAGCAAGCTATCTTGCATACCTAAGTCATGAATGTCATAGATATCTGTTGTTTTTTTTTACACCATCATGATAGTGGATTTTATTCAAGCTACGACGATTATTGCCAAGTCGTTGTGCAGTATCCACATACACGTCTTGCCAACACTGTGCATACCGACTTGTAAAAGGATAATGCTTGACATAAGTAATCGTGGCATGATGAAAGCGGTTGGCCGGCCGCCGCCGCACCGCACGTCGGCTTGTAGGACTAGATTCTCGGCAACTTGCCTTATACGGCGTATGGTCTGACTCTGTGAGCCAATTAACTGCACAATAATGTAAACAACTACCTACTAGAATGTACGTACCCTAGCTACTGGACATACCGATGAACTAATATAACGCGTCATGAATAACGCAAGGACTAGCGTGACCACTGAGCTGAATAGAGAGCTGTGGTCGAATCTCTGGGCTCCTAGCGTATTCGTAACATCTTGTGCCAACATTCGGACAAAATATTCTCAGTTCCAGTTTTAAGTGTACGGTGATTTGTTTTTAGGGTTCCGTACCCAAAGGGTAAAAACGGGACCCTATTACTGAGTCTGTCTGTCTGTCTGTCCGTCTGTCACCAGGCTGTATCTCATGAACCGTGATAGCTATAGACTGTTGAAATTTTCACAGATGATGTATTGTTGTTGCCGCTATAACAACAAATACTAAAAACAGAATAAAATAAATATTTAAGAGGGGCTCCCGTACAACAAACGTGATGTTTTTTGCCGTTTTTTGCGATAATGGTACGGAACCCTTCGTGCGCGAGGCCGACTCGCACATGTCCGGTTTTTTTCAATTTTAAGTAACAAAAGCTGCTGCGCCGATGATGCCGCGGGAACGCAACGTTTTCTTAGCGCGATATGAGCGGTCAAGTAACCGAGAAAAGTTTCCACTTTAATTTGTCGGTTGCCTGGAAACTTGTCTTGGTACACTGAATAAAAAGTACTATATAAAACTGGACGTACCATTATCGAAAAAAACGGCAAAAATCACTTAAATATTTATTTTATTCTGTTTTTAGTATTTGTTGTTATAGCGGCAACAGAAATACATCATCTGTGAAATTGTTTGTTGTCTTGCTATCACGGTTCATGAAATACAGCCTGGTGACAGACGGACAGACAGACAGACGGATCGCGGAGTCATAGTAATAGGGTCCCGTTTTTACCTTTTGGGTACGGAACCCTAAAAAAGATAATTTTGAGTCCGGATACAGAAAAGGTAGAAGAGTAGGGTCCAGTTTACGATGAGTCTTCCCTTAGCTTAAAAGCATTTAACTACAGGGTGGGCCAATAATTTTTGCACTTTTAAAACATGAATAGAAATAAAACTACAACTGTTATTTTGTTGATTATATTTTTAACGTTTTGAAAATTTAATGAAATTTATTTTTTAAAAATGACATCGTCGAGATGTGCACCGTCTCGTCGTTGGCACTCTAGCAATCGACTACGCAAACTTTGGAAAACTCGCTGACACATGCTGCGGGGGATCGCGGCTATCTCGTCGTGGATGTTTCGTTTTAATTGGGATATATTCGTCGGTTTATTAAGGTAGACTCGACTTTTCAGGTATCCCCATAAGAAAAAATCGCATGGTGTAAGATCCGGGCTTCTCGGAGGCCATGGAATATCACCTCTGCGAGAAATCAATTTATTCGGAAACATTTCTTTGACTACCGGTAAAGTCACATTTGACGTGTGGCATGTTGCTCCATCTTGTTGCATCCAGGTCCTGCTGTTGTATCCTTGAAATTCATGCAACTGCGGCGTCAAAAACTCTCGCAACATCTTGACGTATTCCGCTGAATTCACAGTTACATACATTATTTCCTTGATTATTTTCAAAGAAACCAACCAACCAATTATGCCCTTTGCTGATATGGCAGCCCATACTGTCGTTTTAGGTGAATGAAGTGGCTTTTGGTGTTTAAGGCGAGGGTTTTCCCTGCTCCAATATCGACAATTGTGCTTATTCACGTGCCCGTTGATGTGAAAGTGGGCCTAGCCGTAGGAATCGTTGTTTTTGTAAAATTGTTTAACACAAAAAGCACGCTGTTGTCCCGTGAAGCGCTCCATCGTGACTAAAATTGCATGTAGCGACGCATAGTTTCCCGCCACCCGCGCACCCCTCCCTCCAACGGTATTCGAGAAATTTAGTGTTGCAATTTGCAAAAATTATTGGCCCACCCTGTACATGTTTCTCTTCTTTTGTTATTATCGTAATTATTTTATTTATAAGAAACAATCAACTTTTTTGCGTGGCATCTACGTGTCTGCTATTCTACGGGATGCCAGAATGGCTACTATTCCGCTATGCTACGTTGCGACGAGGAACAGTCTATGCGGCTACCCGACGGCAGGGTTTTACTACGAAGCGTAACCAACTACTCGGCGGCAGATATGCTACGCGGTAACTATGAATCTACTATAACACAACCTATAATTGTTAAATGAATTTTATAATTATTATGAAATGTATCTAACTGCCAGAGGGTGGAGACTTGGTGAACTGAAATACATGCCCTTAAAGCCTAGCTTAGGCACCAGTCTACCACAGTAAACTAAACTATATCATGTACCGTTAGTATAAAAATGTCTGTAATGTTTATTGTTGAGTGAAATAAATACTAAGCCGTTGCTACGAGGCGTGCCCTCCTTCGACAGCAGAACTGCTACGCCTCTGCTACAGAACTGCTACACTCCGACAACGAGGTGTAACAAACTACCAACACGACTACGCGGCGGAAGAACTGCTACGCGGCTGCTACGAAACCACTACTCTGTGGTTACGAGGCGTAACCGCCTACGCAGCTACACGACGGCAGTACTGCTACGCATCTGCTACGAAACTCCTAAGCGGCTACGTTAGAAAAGAAGAAACTAGGGCGTTTGCGCAGCGTCTACGCGTGGTGCGCTATGCTATATTACGTGACGGCAGAATGGCTAATGTCAAGGAATAATGTTTACAAATGGTACAGAAATGAGCAGAGGAGAGAGGGGTGATTAATTATGAATTGTTTTTGTGAATTGCATAGGTTTAGTTCTTAGACCCAAATAGGAATCCGTGCCCTAACTACTCATAAGTATGTTCGTCCCACCACGTATAAGGACAATCTATTGTAATTTAATTATAATGAAGCAATGTGTGACTTTCTTGTTTTGTTACCACGTTTATTTCGTGAAACTTTTTCCTTATTTCTTTACCTTAAATATGACGTCTATTACATTCATCATGACTTTCCTTACTTCTGCTACAATTACTTTGTACCTTATAGAAAGCAATTTAATCCTTATGGTTGAAGTAGGTACTTATTAATAACATTTTATTGGTATGCCGACCACAACGGCTTCTGAAGTACAAAGATTAAAAGCGCACGATTGCCACAAGGCCAAGCGACGCCCAGCAGTAATTTCTTGGAATTCATCGAATGCCCAGCTCTGACCAATTTATATATCTAACTACTTTAATATGTATTTATATACAGTGTAGTTACTTACGTTGTGAATACGACAATATAAAAAATAGTTACCGACAGAAGGCTCGGTTTCGGCCAGATTCGGTAAAACAACTCAGTCCGAGTGTTCGTGAATTGTCGTGCGTCGATCGGATAACTACGTGTACGCGGCTAACTCGTGGTCGCTCTAAACTCTCAGAGAACTCCTCAGTAACCGTCGATTCCAAGTTAGCCTCCTGGATGATAAGAGTAGCTGTCGAGTTGTTAAATATAATGGGCTGCCTCAAGGTAGTCTACTGGCTCCATTATTGTTAAACATTTATACCAATGACCAACCGGCGAACTCATCAAAAAAAAATCTAAATCTATGAGCGAACTAGAACAAGACCCGCTACCTGGATGCAGATGACCTGGCAAATTTCAACCTAGTGGACATAGCTCTTAATGAGACGGATTGCCACTGGCTGTCTCAAACCGATCCCGGTATGAATACTATATCCACTAATCGGCATCCCCTAAAATTCTCAGGACTATGGCGATATAGAAAGGTCGACAGCTGAAAGCTGCCTCAGAGACTTAAAAGCCGAAAAAGATTCCTAGCAGGCGTGGGCCCATAGTAACACCACCTTAGAGATATGCGACCTTTCGCATGAGAAGCTCATGCCTCCTGACCATTACAATTTCCATGCATTTTGTATGAAATTTGAATGGAACAGGAAACCGTCCGCGCCCGACGCCATTTCTATGTGGCCTGCGCCTTAAAAAGAATCCGGACTCAGGTCGGCCGCAGCAAAGTCAACCTCCATAGGTGGGGGTTTCAGATGGTATCGATGTCCGTGTCTGTGTGGTGTCTCTCCGCAGACGATCGTCCACAGTTCGTCCTGTACTGCATGCCCTGTACCTTGTACATGGAAGACCTTATGACTGCGACTTGAAATTGAATGACCCAGTTTCGGTCGGACACTAATAAATAATATAGAACACTGTTTATGATTATGGACAAAGTATGAAACGTACACTTGAGTATAAGTGTTCTGTATCAATAATAACCGCATAAGTATCTGATTACGTGGTTCCTTGAATTTGGTTGCTCACAGCAAGCAGATGTAGTTGTAAGATAAGTTATATGCTCATGTTACACTTCATCAATGTTGTTTGTATTTTGTTTAAAGTTTCATTAGTAGCTTAATTTCTAGAAAACTTAAAGTGGAACTAAAATGCAGATGCTTCTAGTTCTCAAAAACATTTGTAGTAGTGTAGCAAAGGATTCGTAGCGAGGGATCACCCACTGTAGTTCTTCTTGAGCATCATTCTCATCCTTCTTTGTCCACCCAATGCTTTTAGGTTAGTATTTATATTAGATTGTCTCCATTATGCTCAAAGCCAATCTTTCCTGATGAATCCAATCTTTCCTGCTGTCTGGACTAAGTCGGTACCCCACATTGTGCGTGCTGAGCCATTCTCTCAATTTTCTACTCTATTTACTTTTCGTCTGATGTTTGCCATGTGTGACTTCTACTTTCGCATATTTCTCGCGATTAGTATGCGGGCTATAATTTTGTCCTGCGACCGTAACTACAACAAAATCAGATCGAGACCAACCTTTTTATGTGTGGAGTATCTACACTCGAGTTCCATTTGTCGTTCATTATTGTATTTAAGTTTTACCTCTTGTATCGACTCTGAATGACACCTTTGTTGTAATCGTTCATTCATTGTTTTTTTTTTGGTGCTTAGTGAATGTTTTTCTTGTTCTGTATTTTCTGCTCAACAGAACAATTTCTTTATCTTGTCAGCAGCAACGGTCCGGCACCGGATGAATTAGTAGAGTACTATTGTATCAGATATTTCCTATTAAAATCACAGTTATACCTAATCACTTAAAAACAATTGTAATTGTGTGCACACAATTATTATTGTTTAAAGTATAAAGCCGTCAGTTATTCATCATACTTATTAGCAATGACGTCTATTTTTTTTTCATTAGGTATGTAAGTATTTAAGTACCTACCCATAAGTTCATTGTGCACGATCGGCAGTTCTAAATAATCACCTTCTAGGTACGCAGATATTCCACATTCCTGACGCATGAGAAAGACAAGTTATTTCTTACTCGGTAAAGTATGTTCTGTGGTGGCCAAGTTCTGTGGTGTGATGTGTGACGACGGAGCTGAATCACGTGCTTTATGTAAACCTCGAGGACTTTGTATATTAAAAATTACCCACAAAAGTCCCACACAATTTTCTCGTTACCAACCACAATACTATTATAATGTTTATTGAGTTAATCCTCAAACTGGAGCAACTGCATTTAATCAAAATATATTCTCAGCTTCTGGTGTTAAGTTTAAGACGACTACGTATTGTGTGTCGGATTAAATTGGTCGCATAAGACGCTGCGCTCTATCATGTAGTGCGTTGCACCTGCGCGTCAAGTTGTCGGGAGGATGGCCGCGGTGGGATAAAGTGTTGCATTGTATGCAGATGTAAGCGTGCGCCGGCTCTAGTGCACTGTGCAGCCGCCACCCGCCCGCCATATCGGGACCGTGGACGTGGAAGTGCGTGACAAAGCGCCCGCTAGCGCGACACGTACTTACACACGTAGAGCGTAGAGCTAGCGGGCAGCGGGCGCGCCAGACGCGGCGGCGGCGGCGGTGCGCGGCTCCGTGCGCCTGCGCCGCCAGACCGATCGGCGCCTGCGCTCACAAAGGACTCTATTGTATTCCTCGCCGCCCGACTCTATAGAATGGACCCTTAGCTTCTTCGCTTTTTTCTCCGAAATTCCTGATACCAGAATAACAGTCAAACAATGGGTTTCCGTCCCTTTATTGGCACCTTATTTTTTGTGCCACCTTAAACGGACCCACCTAAGTTCTAAACAAAATCACAACCTGTTATAATGTCGGTGAAGATTTTGCCGCCATTCCTCAATTTATTGCTTTTTCATTGTTTCACAACTTTTTTGATTTTTACACTTTTCTTTTGCTAAGTAGTAAGACATGTTATATTGTTCATCGAACGGTGCAATTGTACAAGTTTACAACTGGTAAGCATGGCGTTTCTTCACGGTGTTATAAACTATTAGATGTTTAATGATTATGCTGAGACGCATTAGCATTAGGTGTGGCCTGTCCGCTGGTTCAGCAGACGCCCACGAGCGACACCAGCACTCCGACCAAACAGGTTCCCTCTCACCGGTGCCGCGTCGCCGTCGCCCGCCGCGCCGACGACGACCACGCCACGTTGTGAGGCCGCGACGCGCCATCCGCCGCCGTCGCCGCCGCCTCGCCTCACTCAAAAACTGCACGAAAATGGACACCAAACATACTGGAAATGGAATTAAAGGTTAAATGAAAAGTTCTCTCCGTTAATTTTATGTTTTTACTGTGGCTAGAGACAGCGCGGTACCTATAAGAAAATGGAAAGTGTTTCATATAACACTCTAAATACTGATATTTCTGGATTATAATGATAAGTATGTCAAGCTGTAGGTTTGTATTAGCTGCGTATTGTCCTTGTGCACAATAATTAACAAAAGATAAGCGTATATTGATAGATACTAAGTCCATGATGCATGCTCGCAGTGAGGGCATCGAGTTGACGGGCAAGTTAAAATTGACGCATCAGGAAACATTACGCAATCACATTATTGCGCACTAGTTCCTTTTGCTGTCGGTTACATTTTCCCCGTTATCTTGAGTTACAATATCGGCTCTGCAAGTTTAGTTGAATGATGTCAACGCAGAAAAATGTTATCTGCATCCGCCTGTGGACTCTGGCATACGCCACTAACGCGCATGGTAATTACGTACTCGCGGTGCGATACTGCACAATGCACATGTGCCTACCTATGACATGACGTTTACATACAATTTAAAAAAATCCCGACTGTTTAAGAAGCGGACTAAAAAGACGTAAACAAGAAGAAAATCATGCTGTGCAGTTGGAGGTTACATATTCGCGACCTAGCTGACCAAAACCAGTATTCGCCGACTGCACAGCATGATTTTCTTCTTGTTTACGTCTTTTTAGTCCGCTTCATTAACTATTATTATTTGTAACTTTATAGTAATTTTTTTTTCAATTTGGTACATTTAAACATAATTATAAGTTTTATATATTTTTGACTTCAATTCTTAAAACCCTGTATTTTGATATACCACACGATGGGTTTGGAAGAAAAGTAAAATTGGGCCCCCACATATTATGGCGCCAAAATACCGCCAATTTGCACGTAGCCAGTGACACTCGCAAGGTTAGTTACGATGAATCGATTGACGTAAGAATCATCAAAATCACGCGTTTGGTCTCTAGAACGCCACATAGGAACAAACATACATACACTGATAAACACATTACGCTCGTTCGGCAGTCGGGTAAAAACGTTTGACGTCGTACGTTATCGTTTTTCTTTTAGCGTTAGTAGTCGACTTGATAGTACCCACTGGAAGGTTTAATGATAGTTTATAAGCAGCGATGATTGAAGGTGCTAAATATTGGGACAGCGCAGCCAAGACTAGTTCGTGTCTACAAATAACTTGTTGCAACGCATCGCATGGCCATGATTCGTCGCCTGGCTAGGCGCCACCGTCACCGTTGCACAATAGGTGCAAAATCTACCGAGCTAACTCGGACAGATTATCACACTTAGCATTATCTAGATCAGATTAATCTAGATCGAGTGGACTAAAATAATCTAGACCGCAATTTACATTTAAATTATTGCGTTGGTCTAACTCAGTCGAGGCTTACTAAAGATACCTGTTAATTAAAATACATAAACCATAAATTAACTTGGTACCAACATTAGTTCTGCTTGCATTCTGGCGGCTTTTCTTTAGGTAGGTATGACTGAGAATGATATCAAAATAAGATTTTAGCAGAAACCTACAGAATTGTCAGTATGTTAGAGTCAGAAAGATTGCTAAGAATGCACGTGCTTGTATTCTTTTGTACATGTCTCGGTGTGGCACGATGGCGCGATGGCATGGCGGGCTCTTGTTGGTGAGCGGTAATGGCGCCTAGCTCGCGTGTCGATCGGTGACGTGCGCACGCGCAGCCGCGCCGCTACACTTGCACAACGCGCACCCGAGCGCGTCGCTTTAGCATCAAGTTCATTAGCGTGGCAGAACAAAATTACATTTACCTGCCACTTTTGAACTGAGAGTCTGAAAAGGACTATCTAGAGTACTTATTGACTGACTACTTGGACGTACAACGTTTGTCCTTTGTAAGATCTTTAAAATCAGGCTTGCAGATAAAACAAATTCTGACTGATATTAGGTAGGAAGTGATTGATAAGAATACATGAAAAATATGCTTTTGTTTCAGGTAGCCCGACCTTCAATCCATTCTACTTTAAGCCGTATTTTAGATTTCACACTATAATTCTAGTTTTTCTTGGAAATCACAAGGATATGTCAACTTAACATTGTTGATAAGAACTACTTATGATCAATTTTCCAACTCATTCATTGATACTATCATCGCATCAGATAAATTGTTACACACTAAATGTGTGTAACAATTTGTAATTCGTGCAAAAATACTGTATTGATTAAATACTTTTTGGCACTTAATTTTAACTTTATATAACAGGAAAAGCGAATTTCCCATAGCCATACAACCGTCCGTTTGTATTCAACGAATCGAAGTAAATTAGTCATCCAACACTCATCAAATGCAATGATTATATTATTTCATTGTCTTTGTTGCAGTGTCGTTGTGTGTCAAGTGGTAGGTACTTACGTATGTTATCTATCACACACTGGTAGATATATATTTATTTACCTATAGCTGCTGCGTAATAATTGGCAACGCGAATTACCGCACGTAGGCGCCTAGTACTTGTGGTGATATGAACTCTGAATAAACACGTGGTTATCAATATTTCTATATAACAATAAGTACTCATTCCCTTTACGTTCTAACAACGAGGCATGGCTTGACTCACAATGAGTTTGTTTGCTCGGAAATGTACCGGATGTAGCTCAGAGTCAAGAGCTACCTCTGAGTGGGATTCATTAATGAAATCAATAAAATGCTGGCCCTTTTAACTTCCTCATTCAGGGACATGATATGAATGAATACTCCACAATTTTCTCGTCTTATAGGTACATTTACTTATAGCTAATAATGTCGCCATTTTACAAAGGAATGTCATCATAATGCATGGGCATAAAATATTCATACTCGGGTGTGAAGCGAAATCGAATATTTTAATATCTTAATGAGGTGTTATGGAGCCGCTGAATTGGTTATAATAATAATATGAAATTGAGTGAGAATTTGCTGGGCGATCACCTCATAACTTGTGGCTGGCCAGACAGCCTAAGTGTACTAAATTGCTAAAATATCGATACTAGGGTAACGTTCCATCATAAGCACGACAGACATTTTGTAGCAGAAGTTAGACAATGACAATACCTTAGTTAATAGAGGTTCGGATTCGTAGCATGGTCGATCAAGCGAAGTTTAAATTGTTTAAAACCATAAGTACTTATACCATCATATCAACCAGATTATCTAAAAGTTCTCCTGTAATAGTCAAGTTTGGAGATCTTGCGTTAGGTTTCAGAGAGTACGTTTTAAGACTAGAAGTTTAATAGTTTGACGAAATATGATTTTCTTGCTTCAGTAGGAAGATGATAGGCAATAATTTTCAATAGGTAAATATGTGATTTAAATTGGCTCTACTGTCTTCAGGAAAGAACGGTTTCTCGTTTGATCATTGGAAAAGTGGAAATCTTTTCATTTGGTGCAAGGCTGCAGCCGAACTTTGCCTCAAGGACGTCTCTAATCATCACTCGTAACCTGATAAAACTATCAATTATATTAACAAATAAAAATAAAGCAACATTCAGTGCAATAATATTGCGTAATATCAAAGAGCGGTATCGATTACTTGTTGAGTATAACCTCAATAAACAGTCGATCGTTGTCGCTCAGCAATGAATACTGCTCTTGAATAAATTCGCAGAAATCGATGCGTTCCTTGCTACTTGTTCGAAGTGATTGGCGCTCTATCAACGTGACCGCTATATTTGGACGTGATGCAATCGCGGCCAGTGTGATTGTGTCGGTGAATGACTGCAAAATTGTATCACAAACATTTGTCGTACCTACGTATACTGCCTTCTCTAGTTTACGATCATCTGAAATCGATGGCCAATCAGCGTCCGGTACTGTCTATTATCTTAGCGATTTGGCACGTAATAAAACCTTTTTGGTAGAAATTATCGTTGGCAAAACATATTACTCACTAGTCACAGGTGTAGTATGTTTAGTACCTATGTTTATATGTGTAGTACATGATACCAATAACCTACATAGAAAATTGAGGCAAATAATATAGGTAGTGCATATTCCTTTGTTTATAGAGTAACGAACTCTATGTGAGGCAGTTAGATAATGTCGAGATGTTGCGTTGTTACTGTTGCAAGTAGATAAATGCGTATATAAATATTAATTAGATTAAATAGGTCGCAGCACCAGCTAGAGGATAACGGTTCGTAGCTGTCGGCTAGTCTAGCATAAACTATGATTAGCACGCAGTTGTAGGCGGCGCCAAGCGTGCTTGCTTGCGCTGCGCCCGCGCCGACTTTAGATACTGCGTCCCACACGCATTCATTAAAATATCTTTCAAATAATAACCCATAATAGCAACACGCTGCACAAAAACACAAGTACTGACTGACACTTAAATACATGTTTATTACTAGCATTTCAGAAACTCCTATAACCAAAGTAACTATCTGTTGCCTTGCATCAGTTCTAAATTAGTGCGTCGAATTGAAAAGTAAAGACATGACCTGTTCAGAGCGTCAGAAGAAGTGCCTGTCAGATAAATAAATACTTGCTAATGGAAACGTAATCTAGTTCATAATTAACGCTAAATTGTTAACAGCTGTGTTAGTAGTTCTGTCAATGATAACATCAGTAGTTTACGAGCGAACCGATGACTTGTTAATATACAGAGTAGACAGTACATACACAAACACTTATCTGCTTCATAGTGGAAGATTTAAACGCTTTTCGTAGTGTTTACTACGAATTTATATAATTAACATAGAAGATTTCCTCGTGTGTGCGCCCGTGCCGTAGAAAGCTAACGTGATCGTCGTGAATGAGGCGAGCAGCTTGTGTAAGTAGGTACCTGGCGGCCTGGCGGGGCTGGTCGCTGCCTCGCTGGACTAGCGGTCGCACGCGTGAACACGGCGCGCGGCGAGAGGTAGCGCGCAGGTGAGCCGACACCAGCACCACAAACCGGTTGCCTCGCACCAATATCTCGCCACATCTTCACATCCACTCCAAATCAACTAATACTTATTCAAATTATAAACTTAATAGCTATTTCTTTCGATTTCATCACTTTTCGTCGTTACATGCAACAAAATAGCCTAGCACTCATCTAATTCTTATCAAAACGCATTGCCCAAGTGGCGATGAGAAAGGCGGTTGCAGTAATATATTATAATCAAAGTATGTTAATATTCCTAACGTTCGTGGCGAACTTAGCATAGAGTTTACATAAGTGGTGAATCATCCTTGATAGCAACCAGATCTTACAAACAGAAGGAAAATGTAAACGTACAGAGATACAGTAATATTCTAAAATAAGATGCATTTAACATTTTGATTCAATTACCCCAAGTTGAATCATGGTGCACCGTGCACCCCTAGGTGTAGGTACATTTTAAACGTTACGAATATGATTCGCTTGAAAACTGAGGAACTGTTCCAATATATTATCTACATTGTGGACGTGTGGCACTGTCTTAAATGTTTAAAATATATAAACTACTGCATGAATATAACCAGAAAGTTACATTCAGAGTAATCGCTATCTGTCTCTCTGTAGCATTAGTAAGTATCTAGATACTTAGAACCGGATCTCGATATTTAGTGATGTGTTTTTCCCGGGAATATATTGGAAACTTGGTATTTGACTAGTACAAGCTGGGATTACCAGAGATTTATAATTAAATAGTATAATGTTTTACAATCATCATAATTTCAGCCGAAAGACGTCCACTGCTGGACATAGACCTTCCCAGGCGTCGCCACAATGACCGATCCCTTGCGTCTCGGATCCAGCGCATGTTTTACAATATCTCGTAGTTAAAACTGGAAATGAGCTATAATGGTAGATATTGTCATATATCAAACAGTGGCACTTACTCGTATATTGTAGGTACATTTGTGGACATTTGAGGATTAGGACTTCCCAAAAAGGAGGAGGTTACATTGCATTTTTGCGTCGACAAGTTCCAACAAGTCACATTTGCGAAACAAAATTCAGATAAAACAAATGAATAGCGAGGCAAAGTAGGCAAGACAAGAAGGTCAAATGATAATGATGAACCAATCCAAATGCAGCACTAGAAACTAACTATTGACGTAGGAGCTCCTGTTATTATTGCATATCCTACATAATCTCGGTTTATTAACACTCCGCTAAAAGTGAATCCTCGTTCGACTGCTTACCGAGTGCTTATTGACTCTAATCGGAAGAGTAAACTGATTGGCGCACGCGCAGCGCATTTGTTATGAGAGTGAGAGCTTAGTGTCCACTGTCCAGTGTGTTTTATAGTTTGTCGAGGCGGATGTTGTTCTTACAGTTTTTTTCTTTAATCTTTGTAGAAATGGTCGAGCTATTTTTTCTGGTGAATATTTCTCATAGTTGTGAATATATTTAATAAAGTAGGTACAATGATTCATCCAACCCACAGTTTAATATTCCATAGAGACCTATCAGTGCAAAACATTCTCCTAGAAAGACTATAAACAGTTTTAAAACACCCGCTCCACAGGATGTGTCTCACAAGTCCCATAGATATTAACGAAGCAAGAAACAGCCCATTAAGTCCCGGCAGAGGCCGGTATTGATACAGTTATCAATGCTACGATCTCAGGAGATATATTATGGAACTCTAACTGGTCCCCATTTGGGTGACGCTTGAAACACACGTGTGCTTCACACTTAAATCTCTACAAACTCCAACAAAACATGCCACGAGAAAATATACCTTCCAAGATCAAGTGAGGACTCGGTTTCCAACGCAACACATTTGATATAAGTCATTATTGCTATGGGATTATGTTTACGACTGAAGTATTTTATAGCTTTGAATAATGATTTTCAAATTAGTATCGTATCGCCATGACGCAGAGTCGATAATGCAAAATGTTGTTCACGGTAGATAAACCACTTCGTTATCGTGAAAGACTCATTGGTATGGCGAGCAGGCAGCGGCGTCGATGTGTCTGTAGGTTTGATTAGCTGATTTTATGAGCGGCGACTGCTTGTCTTGCCTCTCTGAGTTGGTCTTGGGCTTTCAAATGTTCTAAGACGAAACACATTTGAGGAAAACATTGTAGTTTTAAAACACGGACATTATAATGATCATAAATAGATCTGAAAATGTCAAGAACACTTGCACGTTGTGCTTAACATTCGGATTATTCTGTGCTAATGGATTCCGAAGTTGCGTGTTTTATTCGCCTTGTGGTAGGTATGTGTATAATGTGTCAATGTGGTAGAAAACTTTGATTTAGCTGAATTCAATATTTGCTTGAATACATGCAGCGTCATTGAAGTTCATCTGAGATTTCAAATCCATCTCAAAGTAATCCAATACCCAGTACGGCCTGTACTCTGTGTTCAAGTTCACATTGAGTATATTGCTACAGTCAGTTGACTACATTAATAGCTTCTTTGAGAATTTATGTTTTAAGTAGCTTCTTGATTGACTCAACTTTCCTTGCTTTGTCAAACTCTTTGCTCCAATGACGTAATGTTTGCTACATACAGTAAGAGCTTAAATTACGCTGCTTCTTCCTAATTAACGTACTATAAAATGGCACAGAGCTCTAAACATAGATTCAGCAACTTCATAAAAGCTGTTGCTATGGTGTCCATTAAGGGTACACTAGTCGACGGCACGAACTATTTTGTGCGCGGGTTTGAAATGCATGTTATATCAACCGACAATACGTGCGGAAGAGATAGATGCTGTGATGAGCAGTAGGAAGCTAGTTCGCGCACGAATACACACTTTTGCAAATTTGTAGCGTAATGGATAATGATTTAGGACGAAACCGAGTGCGCGAAATTTTATAAACAGACCTTTGGTAGTCTGGATATCATGAAAAATCGACTAAACGTATCTGTTAAAAATAAAATTATTTGCATTGTTGAACTAATAATCTATCCCTGTATGGAGGCCGTTTAGCAATTTTCCGTCTTCTTATGGTATTTATATGCGCCCAAAAATGCGTTAAAATTAGTGTCGAAATGTGGAACTTTCGACGCTCATAACTTTCATATATATATATATATATATATATTTACTTTTTTGCTTCCATACAGGGCTAGATGAGACAAATCGATATCACTTTTTATTTCGACACTAATTTTGACGCATTTCTGGGCGCGAATAAATACCATAAGAAGACGGAAAATTGCAAAACGACCTCCATACAAGGATAGATCAGTAGTTCAACAATGCAAATAATTTTATTTTGAACAGATAGATTTAGTAGTTTTTTCATGATATCTAGACTGCCAAAGGTCTGTTTACAAAATTTCGCGCGTTCGGTTTCGTTCTAAATCATTATCCATTTCGCTACAAATTTGCAAAAGTGTGTATTCGTACGCGAACTAGCTTCATACTGCTCATCACAGCATCTATCTCTTCCGCACGTGTTGTCGGTTGATATAAGATGCATTTTAACCCCGCGCACAAAAAAGTTCGTGCCGTCGACTAGTGTACCCTTAAGTGGATATTACTCGCCCGCGCGTCGCAATTAACTAACCTGTCTAAATGTGATGTGAAGTTGTGAACCGCATAGCGTGGCACCATGCAAAAACTCGAGCCAGCTCAGTGGAATATTTTACAAACACCATGATGTCATGGTGGATTAAATTACTGAGTACTATGACCTTGCCTGTCAGTTGTAGGTAGTTAGTCAACGAATATTATCGGTACCGTACTTACGAGTACTTACAACAGCAATGTTAGGTACTTCAATTGAACGGCAAGCCACAAATCAACGTGCCTTCACTATTTCGCATGATTTGGTGTTCCAGTCTAATCCAGTATTCCATTTCAGTGTAATGGTAAAACAGAATTTACGACGCAAATTCATAATTGCAAACTAGACGCCATATTTTAAGTGTAGCTAGCTATTTAGAATAATAACACTCTATAGATAGCTATCGAGTTTTATTTTTATTGATTCGATTAATTTTATCTATCTCGGGTGATTACGTTGATGATATTTTATAACGAGTGTAGAACTCGTTTTGGCATGAGCGGTTGTCGCCTGGAGGGGCCTCATATTAGCATGGATTAATTTCAATCAAGTGAATTTGGTCCGCAGTTGAATGAGCGGTGATGGCGGCGACGACGCTTGCGCACACCGGTTTGCCGGCACTCTACTGTCACCATCCTGTTGCTGTTTTGTAACATTATCTGACGATGGCCATGCATCACATTATATCTTTGATTCTTTGTTAAGTATTGAATTTTTCTTCACCATTTTTAGAAACTGGATCACAATAATTGATTCTACTAACGCTATTTTTGCCTGTTTTCAAAGGCCAGCCACATTTTCGCAGTATGTCAAAATGTAACGCGAAAATAAGTGAGAATCTATAGCCAGACAAAAATGTTTGTAGTACGGTAACTGCTTTAGTAAGGATTGAAGGCATTCGATTCATCACTAAAGCCGGTTCATCTTCATCAACCTTAAAGCACAGATAATATAATACTAGCATACTTATAGAAACTATAGGTACCTACTTATACAACACCATCAAAATTATGACTATAATAATTATTATATAAATTACCGTTGACGTTAATATAGGTACGTTTATCTGCTGGCTACTACAGCTCAGCTACTTTGACCACGTAATAACATAGATAAATAGTTAGAGCCACAGATAATATAATGCTAGCATAGTAGAGTCATAGGTACAAATAATGGACTCGACCATAGCAAGTTTCTTAATAAGAACATCATCAAAAAAACTTCATACAATAAACCCATTACCCACCTGTCAACTTTTTGCTTACCGTTCTTTTGGCTGATTGCAAACATCAAACGTTCGTGGAATATAATTATCTGATACATTCTAAGTAGCAAGCACATTACATCACAAATCTTATGTACCGTTCATATTTTATAAGTTACCATTGAGATTTATGTGCGTTGATTGAAGAGATACATTTCTTAAATCTTAAGGGTGACCTATATCCAGCATAAAGTCTTTCGGCCTGAAGGAACACTACGATATGTTACGTATATTTTATATTTCAGCTGAAATACTCAAAGGTTAAAACCAGCTTAATTCCAAGGTCATACAGCTCATCAAGGGCTTGCGATACTTTTAGCCATTGTCTCAGTGAGAGTCATCATTGTGACAAAAGTTGGTTCCGCAGGTCAGCATCTTAACTCGGGTTTGGATGTCGGTATCAAGTCTATCAATGGGCATCAAACTCATTGGGTGATAGATTTCAGAGTGCATTGCACCTTTTAGCTAAAGTTACAATAATAGTCGTTAGTTTAGGAGAAGTAAAGATTTTTCTGCTTACTACCTGTATGGTAGAGCTAGAGCGACTTTGACGCTATGTAGAATGTAGAGCATCGAAGCAGCTGGAAATCCCTGGACGAGGGATGAAGGATTGCAGTGGGTGATTCAATACTGAATTGATTGGAATGACAAAAAAATATTCAAATTGTAATATGCTTAAAATACTTCTATTTTATACATATTACAATTTGAAACATTACGAGTGCGTGTGATTCGCCTCGTTTTGATATAATTATATGCAATTAATATGGCAATATTTGAGCACATTACCAGTGGACAACGATGTGGATGTGTTTTTCGACGCCATAGTATATTTTTAGGTTTTGGTTTAAGTGTATATTTTTGTAGTTTATTAAGTTATTTAATTATTTTATACACTGTATATACTTTTATCTATGTAAATAAAGTTTTTCAATACCTACTTACTTAAATACATATATATATATAACTATATATATATATGTATTAATATATAGTTATATATATATATGTAACTATATATATATATATAACTCAATAATAATTTATTAATATGGCAATTAGTACCGGGAATATTCTTAATTTAGCTAGTTACTTTGACTAGGAAATTTCCCAACGCTTTCAAATGCCCGGGATTGTATACATTACTTGACTTGCTATTGAATATTATAGAGATACATAATTTCTACTACATATTTACATAATATGATCAAATTAACAAAATTGTGTTGTAACACCCCGTGACGTCTTACGTTTGACCATTCTGATCGTACGGAGTTTTCGACCCCTCAATTAATATTCTTCTCCTCCTTCCTTGCAATTTTACCGATCAGCTGTTATATTATCCAATTTCTAACACTCTTTTATTATCTATGTAACTATGTAACAATGTAACGGAATCTTTGAACGTGATTTTTACCCCCTTCAAAACGTCGGATTGATTTGAAACTTTGCACACCTATCAAGTATCCGATGACAATGCAATAATTTAGTCAAAGTCAAAGTCAAATATATTAATTCAACTAGGCCAATAAGCGGCACTTTTGAAAGTCAAACAAAAATTAAAATTTGCAAGTAATAAAAGTTGATTCTACCGTGCGCGTTTAGATTGTATGTCCCATTAGCCTTACCAAGATCTTCAGGTTTAGCGATTTTTTAGTTCAATTTACCATTAAAGCGTGTTTTTTAGTTTTTAGAACTACAATTTACTATATCAAGGTATTCTAAAAGATAAGTACATATAAGAAAATAGCTTTTCTCTTTGAGATGGAAAGAGCTCAGTCCCCAAAGTTTTCCTAATTAGTTAGTAGAAACAAAGAATCGATGGAAGTATCCGACAGAATTAACCTCGATATTTTTACTGTAAATGTTTACCTCAACTAAGATAAAAACTTGAATGTATTATACCTATGCATTGCTACCACGACTTTCCTTACAGTTTATTTTTTTTTATTTAATCCGCACATAGTTCCTAGTACTCTTTTGGCAAATACCACAGTTTTCCTCTAAGCTGGCTGGCGATGACGTGATCTCTAAAGATATTTGTTCTTGTGATATTGCTATCTACTCGTAGATGAGTCGATGTTTAAGAGGAAACGGGGGCAGAGAGCGCCGACTGAATTTCCTTAGTAAAACGTCATAATTCGAGGTTTGGCTCTCGTCTCTTTTCTCCTCCAATATTGAACCGATTTAAAAGATATTCCATAAACTGGTAAAGTAAGATATATACTATGTCCCTATGTTTTCCTTTTTTCATTTATATTTGGCAAATTTGTACACTAAGCCTCTGTTGACAGCGCAATTTTGAGCATTTTTTGAGGGCTCTAGTGCTTCTAAAGATAATGTATCATCAAAAAGGAAAACATAGGGACATAGTATATATCTTTAATTTTCAGTTTACGGAATATCTTTTAAATTGGTCCTATATTGAAGGAGGAAAGAGACGAGACACAAACCTCGAATTATGACTTTTTACTAAGGAAATTCAGTCGGCGCTCTCTGCCCCCGTTTCCTCATTATCTGCATAATTATGTACAATTGTGTAACTCATGTCACTAATTACTTAATTACCCACGTAGTTACAAGCATGTTGAAGAATAGATAGGTAGGTACATTATAACAAAGTCTTACAGAATTTCCACCCACTTATATCCCAAGTAGAGACTTACCCATCAATACTGCCATGATTGAGCAGTGTGTGCCCTGTGGTAACGGCCGGGGCCACGACTTACAAGTTGTAGGCAGGCGCTTTACTTTGTGTAAATCATTTCATCACCACTGCACTCAAGACGGTGAAGGAAAACAGCGTGAGGAAACCGGCATGACTTAGAACCAAAAATTCGAATACATGTGAAATCCACCAACCCGCAATGGGCCCGCGTGGTGGATTACGGCACATTCCCTCTTACAAAGATGTGAAAGGGAATGGGAGTGCTTGCACAACGGAGCAAATGGGAGTCTGAGTCCGGGAAAGGGGGTTCATCTACTACCATGATTTAATAGAAACTGGCTGTGTGGAAAAATAAAACTTGGTATAGAAGCAAAGATGCCCGGTATAAGCCTGTAAGTTAGTATTGCCATTTTAAGGTTATTAGTCGAAAATTCTTCCATACAAACGTAGTCTAGGGATTATTCCACTATTTGACGATGTACGTTCAAAATAAAAAGTGATATCAATTTGTCTCATCATTATCTAGCCCTGTATGGAAGCAAACAAGTAAAAAAAGAAAATATTTGAAAGTTATGAGCGTCGAAAGTTCCACATTTCGACACTAATTTTAACGCATTTTTGGGCGCGAATAAATACCATAAGAAGACGTAAAATTGCAAAACGGCCTCCATACATGGATAGATTAGTAGTTCAACAATGCAAATAATTTTATTTTGAACAGATAGATTTAGTCGTTTTTTCATTATATCTAGACTGCCAAAGGTCTGTTTATAAAATTTCGCGCGCTCGGTTTCGTTTTAAATCATTATCCATTTCGCAACAAATTTGCAAAAGTGTGTATTCGTACGTGAACTAGCTTCCTACTGCTCATCACAGCATCTATCTCTTCCGCACGTGTTGTCCTTGTCGGATGATATAAAATGCATTTTAACCTCGCGCACAAAATAGTTCGTGCCGTCGACTAGTGTACCCTTAAATGCGTGCGGAGCTGGTGTTTCTTTTGTTTCCTATGCTGATTGTCCAAAAATCCCTTGAAATGAAAGGTCCCATGAAAGTGGGAGAAAACCCCTTTTAGCTAGGGTTCCGCTGCCGGACATTGAGATCATGCCTCACATGTATCTTTATTTATCTAATAAACTAGTTAGAGTCTATCTAATTTGCGTCCATCACCACTACATATTATTATAAAATAATGTCCCCCGCCGCGTCTGTACGCGATAAACTCTAAAACTAAGTACTTGAAAGAGTGAGAAACTAGGAAGGTTTTTGTGTATAGTTTTCCACATTTCTAAGATTAGCATTATTTTTTCTGTTGTTAATTGGTAGCTTCATAAGCAGGTATCTAAAGCAGAGTGCCTCATATCTAGCTATTTACAAATATTTAGCGCACGGTTTTTTCAGCAGGGAAGAAGACACCGATACAGGACAGAGCCCTAAATTGAGAACCAACCTCAATGCACTTTTTTCAGCTGTTTTTTTTTACAAAGATAATCAAGGAACGAATCAAACTAAACATTATACAAACAAAATAAAATTTATAAAATGTAGAAGTTTGTAGATAACAAAACAAAAAAAACTACCTGGCGGGTGACCATAAGCTCTTAGAGTAAGGTTATTTTGAGATCGCGTAAGTGACATATGTATACAAGTCATATACATCTGTCCCTACACACACTCAAAATAACCTTACTCTAAGAGCTTAAGGTCACCCCTCTGGTCAAAATTAGCAAGGAATAATTATAATTTAAAAATTATGTTCATATTGTAGTCGAGTTAAAATTATTGTTAAAACTATTTTCTTCATAGGTAGGTATTTATGTAAGATATGATATTGTGTATGTACCAATTTTTTTATTTTATAATTCAAACAAACCAATAAAGTAAATCATGAATCCATTATATTATAGTTCACATTATACCTAAACATTATAATGAATTCAAAGTTTATTTGTGCGGTTAAACATTTTTGTCTACTTTATTTTTACATAATTATATGAAACATTTTTTTAATTTAGTATGTAATTTCGAAATAAAAATATGTGCTGCTGAATCATAATATGTAATTACAATCAAACATAATTACGATTTCCTAAGTACCTACCTACGTTAGCAAAACTTGCAACAAAACAAGCAGTTAGAGATGTCCAAGAAACGATAAATGGTATCGGTATCGGTTTTAGTATCAGGCCCAGATTATGATAATTGTAATTTATAAACGTCAGTTTCAAAAGAATTTTATCAGGAATGCGGTAGGTGATTAATTAGTTTACCAAAATTTAATTACTTACCTACGTAATCTATAGTTCCTCAAACAATAACCTATCTACATATAAAAATAGATAGTTTACTATAATTAGTATTATTTAATAAATTAATTAGAAAAATTTTGTATTAGTAATTTCGACTTTCTAGTCTAGATTATGGCAATATTATCTTTTAAACATTAATAAAAAAATATGAATTACTAACAAATAAATATTTTCTGTTAAACATTTTAAAACTTATTTGTGCCGTCCTTTTTTGAGTTGGATCGCTATTTTCACGGTCGCCGGACGCGAGCGAGGCAGGCACAGCAGGCGGCCGCTCAACAAAAAAACAACTTTCCTCGAACAGCGATGGCGCTAAGTTTGCAACGTAACCTAAAACGTCGTAACCGCCCGCTGAAACCATGTTACTTGAGATCTTATAACAACGCAACAGGCCTGGGCCGAAATAACTTGTTGATGTGCGTTGCGGGTGGGACGGGTGTGCGCGGGTGTAAGGGGGTCTAGCGCCGCCGAGCGACGGCCTGTCTACGGCGGCGAGTCGGCGACACCCTGTCTGCCACGGTCGGCACTGTTGCCGTTCCGTGCGCATTCCTATCCGCCCGCGCCCCTCGATGCTCGTGAGCCGCCCGCGCGCACATAGTGGCAACATCGCATGCAAACTTGTTTCGTAAACGGATGTGGCAGCGACCGGGGCAGGGCACGTTTGTCTGTCTTCTTCTATAATGAGAAATTCTATAAGTACGAAAGAGATAGAAATGGTGGCGCTACGTGCTATCGGCTCCCACTTGCGGCATTTTTTCACGCCGAGAATGAGGCGAGATTACTGTCTAAAGCGACGTTCACATGCGATATTAATATGATACCTTTTTGTTTTATAAGTTGAGCATTAGTTATGAACTATTTTGGTTGAATCTGCTAGTTCAAAAAAGAAACAGTAAAGAAATGCTCTTGCAGGGGTGTTGTACCTTAGGGACAATTCGTGACCATTCTCTCTATAATTACCTACAGTCTCAATAGTTTTATTCAAATGATTATTTATTATTCAAGGATTCATAAAGGTATTCAAATGAGATCTTTATTAATGTGTGTTGGTCAAAATATCGGGTTAAATCACAAAAGTCTTAAAAGTACAATAAAATTAATAGTCCACTAAAAGCAGCAGTGTGAACAGCGTTTTATATGTATACGAGACTCACGTCGCACACTCACGCACGTTGGACAGGCAGCGGCGCGCCACCAACATCCGCGCCTTGCCGAGGCGAGAGAGCAGCCACAGTCAGTTCGGCGCCGTCAACCGCCACGCGCACACGTATTCTCCTCAGAATGGCCGCCGCCCACACGCACCCGGCCCCCGCGCCCTCAGACCGTCGCTCAGAGGGCCGCGCCGGTTCCCGCCGTATCTTCCCACCACAATTTAAGCTGCAAGTTCTCGAAGCGTATAGACGCGACGCTCAATGTCGCGGCAATCAGCGCGCCACAGCCAGAAAGTTCGGTATACATCGTCGTCAGATCCAAAAGTGGCTTCAAGCGGAACCTGCACTTCGAGCGGCTCTGCTGAGGCGAGCGCCGCAGCCAGCACCATCACCTCCACCGTACGCAGCTGGATCTCCGGAGAGCGCTCGCTTACCTTCACCACCGCCGCCGACAGTGACAGTACTCACACCGGTGCAAGTGCCCACGCCGCTACCAGTACCAGTGCCTGTTCCTGTGCCTATGCAAATAGCCGAGCCTATAGACCTGTCTGTACGTCGACCTACACCACCACCTGCGCCTCAACCGGCATATGTGCCTGCCACGGTACCTTGTCCACCACGCAAACCTTTTAAACTATTCCGGCCGTATCTCCTAGGGGACGAAGAAGAAAAGCGGCCATCGCTAGCATCGCTGCCTGTATCTAGCGGCGTGCATGTATCAGCATTCGTCCCGGTGCAGAGTGCGGCAGGCTGCGCGCTAGCTGCATGCTCCGCACCGCGTTGGTGCTCACCAATTCCCTCCTTCCCGGCTCCGCTCAGATGAGAGTATGCCGCCGGAGCCCTGCTCCGTAACTCCTGTGATCTAGTCGCCGACGCCCGCCTGGCGCCGCCTGGGGCTTAGCCCTCTATCAACGTGCCTTAATGTTCACGCCGCCATAGTGCATTATGCCGTCATCACCCGATGACAGATATTTTGTGTATAAAGTTTAAGATTGTATTTTTATATGTGGGGTTTATGAAGCTTACCTACATTTATAAATAATAAATATTATAACTTCTATTATTATTATTATTAAATAAATAAAGAGGATTGTTTATTAAAATGTATTTTAATTCAATTAGTAATCCACTGACCGCCCCAGAGCAGGTAGCGCCGGCGCTATCCCCTGCCTACCTGACTGATGTAATCCCCTATTCTATTATGTTTTACATAAAACTATGAAAGACTTTTTTTTCTCTTGTGAATGGAACACTTCGGTCGAATACTCAAATTTATTACATTCACTTTTATATAGTTTTGAGTATTGCCTTTGTAACTTTTATTTGAACTAACAAAGAAAATTATAAAGGCTTGCTTAGTTACAGTTAGTTGTAAAACGATGTTTAAATTAACTTTTATGAGTATAGATCTGAAAATCAGATACATCTCAAATCACACTTATACTGCTAAAAAGACACAACAGGTTCTTGCCAGACCCACGTGACAACACGTGGAAATTACTGGAAATCATCTTCAACGCAACTGGTTGTTGACAATCATTATTTTTATATAATCTATGGTACCTATATTCATATCACACCAAACATAGTTTCCAAAATACAATTTTAGCAATTTTTGACTTATAGGCACAGTAATGTAATTCACTCATAGGGCATATAAATATTATGAGCTAAAACAATGAAAGATTAATTATTTTAAAAACGATTGACTATGCGTCACTGGGTGGCGTTATTAAATGTGACATATCTTTACAAGACACAAATTCAAACAACAGATAGCGAAACATATTTTGAGTTTATATGATAGTTTAAAATGAAATTTTAAGAAAATTATAACCTCTCACCTGAAATTTGAAAACATCCTGGTTGTTTTCAGGTGAGAGGTTATAATTTGTTAACATGCACGCTTAAAAACCAAGAAGAACTGAACTATAAAATAGTTCGAATAGTACCTACCTAGTAAGTATAAAACAAGAGCAGACTTTCAAACCCTTTTCCCAAACTTGATATTCAATGTTAGATAAAAATTTAGTAAACATCAAAGAAAAACATTGTTAATGTTTTTCTTTCATGTCTAAATCAGTATGAAAATAATTTCCGAGCAAAAGGTAATGGTTACATGGAGCAATGCAGTTATACCTAATCATTTACAAATTGCGCTTTATTATTTATGGTAAACAAATAATATCTTGTTTCTTAAATTGGTATCGATTGATACCACATTTTCCCATCACTATATTATTCAAAATTGATAAAGTTTTGTTTCTAAAGCGGTTCAGAGAATATTATTTGTTTATTTAGTTTCAAAATTGATATAAAGTTGGTATTTTAATTATTATAATAATACCTGAACCTGTATAACCAGAGATTACCTCCCAAGGGAGGTATGTGTGTATTTAACCGATAAATTTATGATTTTTATTGCAAAATACGTCTCTACGTGCGAAATGCAATGCACACTAGTTTTAAGCGTTAATTTTCAGTTGGGTTAAATAATTTTCTTGAAATGACTGACACATTAATATATTTTTTTTATAATTATTTAGGTAATAATAAAGTTGTTAAATAATTATAAAAAAATATATAACGGTTCATTTCGTTCAAGTGTCTCCTTATGATAGTGAAAACTGTATATTTAAATACATTTAATAGAAAATGTTGACATAAGTGGTGGCGCAGTGGTATCGGCCGCGACTTACAAGTTGTAGGTCGTGGGTTCGAGCCCAGGTAGGCGCTTTACTTTGTGTAAATTATTTCATCACCACTGCTCTCAAAACGGTGAAGGAAAACATCGTGAGGAAACCGGCATGTTCTAGAACCAAAAATTTAAGACATGTGACATCCACCAAGCCGCACTGGGCCCGCGTGGTGGATATTGGCCCATTCCCTCTCACAGAGAGGAGGCCTGTGTCCCAGCAGTGGGAACATTAATAGGCTGATGATGATGTGCGATGTTGATAAAAGTAATGGTCTTGGTTAGACGCATCATCATGACGACCTGTGGTTTTTACTATATTAATGCTTTCTAAGAAAACAGCCAATGCAGCTCTTAATTAAATTTAAAAAAATACTTCATCAATAATGTAAAGTAGAGCCGGTAAAGCTTTAAATGTTGTAGTTTTATTACCACTTAGGGGAAAACATGTATAGGTTTCCTTTATTATTTTTATGGGAAAATAACAAAACACATTTAGGGAAATTGTTAGTCTTGAGTAAAAATGTATGCGATAAAATGAAAATATAAGTAAGTACTTGGCAATTTGCAAGTAAAGGTCTTTGATATTATAACACACTTGACTAGCACTCCACCAAAATTTGTTTTTTGAGTTGCTATCCAAATTCCAAGTAGGTAAAGACATAGCTTGGTTATGCCTGAAATAAGCAGCTGTGACAGGCAGAAGTGGTTTTTTTTGGACTATTTTGATACGAATCTTAACCCTTTTGCCCGAGAAACGTGGATCCACGCGAGGCAGGATGGCTTTTAAAATGTTTCGGTAATTACGGCATTCAATCGGTTAGGGTTTGAGTAATTTCATTTATCTTCGAAGTAGTCCATGTTTCTGCCAATACTCAAATGTATGGAACTATTCTACTTACTAAGCTTGTGCTGTATGTACGGTCTTATTTTCTAGCGAAAGAAAAACAGCGTGGAGACTGAAACAATAAAATTGTTGTTTTATTATTGAGTACATTTGCGGTGTGGGGTAACGTAATGGCGACGAGCAGTCTGGCGCAGAAGGCGAGTCGGCACGAGGCGAGCCCGGTCCCCGCCGCATGCCCGCAACGGCCGCAACGCAACACATGCGGAATGCCTGTATAGCAGGGCCACCACAAACACGATGACGAAAAGAAAAACTACACCACTTACCAGTTAGATACAGCTCATTAAAATAATTGCTTCAGTACAATTCAATTAAAATACGTAACCACTAGAACTCATAGGAACGTGGAGCTAGGGTTGTTAATGTTCTCATACCTATTCGCTTAAAGGCAGAAATTCACAACTTTGTAGTTTAACGGTCCGCTTCAACACTTGTCAAAAATATGTTGAAATCAAGTTCAATTATAATAACCTCAAACTACACATTGAGCTTGAGGTTGAGTATTTGTAAAACTCTACATTAGCTTGCAAACTTGTCAAACTTTGGCTTATGGGGGGTATTATCAAACTAACATATATCTAGGATCATTAAATCATATATCTATAGGATCCTATCTCTTATCAATATCGTCATCAATCAATATCATCAATAAATCTGTAGAAAACTCGTTTTTGTACATCGAAAATAATTCCAAAAAAAAAACAGAACCCATTTAGGTACAGGAATTTAGGTAATTTTATCTGTTTGACGATTTGTTTGTTTAGTTGTGCACGCATCACGTAAATTTAGATAACTTTCATACATAAGAATTGTGCGTAACTTGAAGTCTTATTTAGTTTTTGTTTCATCGCAATCGGTTAGCTCTATCAAAAGGTATATCAATTTAAAGTTTTCAAGAAGTAAAATGTTACAACATACGCAATAAGGATAGATAATTTTAGGGATCTTTTAAGTTCAGGCGCCGGGGACGCTGGTGAGATTCTTTTGAAGGAGCTTGCGGCTCTAGTCAACCTAATGTTCTCTGGCGGTATAAACGATGCCGTCGTCGATGTCTTGTACGGGGCCAACTTATGTGCCCTGCGCAAGAGGGACGGCGGCATTCGTCCTATTGCCGTCGGGTGCACCTACAGGCGTATGGCAGCCAAAATTTGTTGCAGAATCTACGGCCAAAGACTCACAAATAAGTTCCAGCCCCTACAGCTTGGCTTTGGCTCTAGGGGAGGCTGGTGTACATGCCATTTCTACTTTTTTAAATTCTGACAAGGGTAAGGTTCCGTTCCGTTAACAGGGACACTTGTTGGCGGAGGTAAAAAAGGAACTGCCTGAAATTTTCGGTTTTATTTGGCAGTGCTACAGGCACCCTTCTAAATTATTATATAAAGAAAATCTTTTGGAATCTGCAGTAGGATGCCAACAAGGGCCAGTAATTTTCAGTTTGGCTATTCATTCTATCATCCAACAATTAACTTCAAAATTCAACGTCTGGTAGCTAGATGATGGCTCACTAGGAGGTGACGTTGATACAGTTTTGAAAGATTTTCAATTCCTCAAGCAGCAATTCCAGTCCATTGGCCTAGAACTCAACCACGCGAAATTTTAATCTGTGACAATACGGACAGACAATCGACCCTTCAAAAATTCAATACAATAGCACCAGAGATCTAAATTTCAGAAAGAAGTTCACTGCACCTCCTAGGTTCCCCAATTTTGGAAGATAGTTTTTCTCCATTCATTGACGCCAAAATAACACATTTCAACGACATTTTGGATAGACTCTCTAAAATGTATGTACATTCGGCTATCACTCTCATTCGTTATTGTTATTTTGGTCCAAATTTCATGTACTTTATTCGCGCTTCACCATTATGGAAGCATTCACTAATTCTCTTGGACAAAATTGACCAGATTATTCGTTGCACGCTATCATCTATCCTATATGTGGCCCTGGATGACCGAGCGTGGCTGCAAGCCATTCTACCCATTCGCTTCGGTGGGCTCGTCATCCAAAAAATTTATAGTTCAAGCCTACCGGCGTTACTCTCTTCGGTTCACAGCACCGAAAAGTTAACCAGAAAAATCTTGTTGCCATCACTAGTTAACTGTGAAGTGCCGTACTCGACCGATGCAGTGAATGTCTGGAAAGTGGCTTGAACGAAAATAGCGTAGCCCGAGAGCCCTTTTTCTCAGAGACAGTGGGATAAGCCGCTCTAAAGGTTGGTACGGAATAAACTTATAGATACGTCTACCAATACTGCTGAGCGTGGCCGTCTGCTGGCTGTGGGAGAATGGGCGAGGGGCTACAGGCACTACCGTCACCCAACATAGGTACTATGTTGAGTGACAACACCTGCCGGATCGCTACATGTCTGCGTTTGGGTGTTCCCAGCGGAGCTCCCCATCGTTGTCAATGTGGTGAAGCAGTCTACCGGCTCGGACACCATGGCCTATCCTGCAGTAGGAGCGCTGGTCGGTAAGCACGGCATGCCAGCATTAATGACATCATACGTCGGGCTCTTGTCACCTCCGGGGTGCCAGCTGTTTTAGAACCCAATGGCTTGGCGCGTGACGATGGGAAGAGACCAGACGGGATGACCATAATGCCATGGAAGGTGGGTAGGCCTTTGGTGTGGGATGCAATATGTGTCGACACCCTTGCGTCATCCCATCTTCTGAGCACGGCGGGCTGTGCTGGGGCAGCTGCTGCTGGTGCAGAAAACCTCAAACGGCGCAAGTACAACAACCTTCACATCATCACATCATCAGCCTATTAATGTTCCCACTGCTGGGACACAGGCCTCCTCTCTGTGAGAGGGAATGGGCCGTAATCCATCACGCGGGCCCAGTGCGGGTTGGTGGATGTCACATGTCTTCGAATTTTTGGTTCTAGGACATGCCGGTTACCTCACGATGTTTTCCTTCACCGTTTTGAGAGCAGTGGTGGTGAAATAATTTACACAAAGTGATCGAACCCACGACGCGCAAGTCGCGGCAGATACCACTGGGCCACCACTGCTCTCAACAACCTTATTGGAAGCTTAGTTATATACAGGGGCGGCCTTAACCGCTGCGAGGCTCCGGGCGGGCGGCAGATATTTTCGAGGCCCTGTCCTTTTTACAATGTATGAGATGATGGGATGATATACGAGAAATGGAAAACTTAGCACTTATTGTTATTAATACTTTACTATGTATAATAAAAAGATCTTCTAAATAAAATATACTTTTATTAGAACAATTTCTAGTTGCAATAAGAAGACATAGTTTTACAATGACACAATCATATATGAAACAAAATAAAATAAACCAGGCTGAAATTTAATATTTGCTAAGAACTGACAGTGTTGCCCTCTGATAAAATAAAGTTATTTTTTTATTATTTTTCTAACACTATGAAATACTTAAACGACTAACTTTATTTTATTGTTACGAATAACCGTTTGGGTTGTAGCGCGAGTCCCCTGCAAGAGCGAGGCCCCGGGCTATTGCCCTGTTCGCCACCCCCTAAGGCCGCCACTGGTTATATATTTAAGCCGTTTGGGGTTGAAACATTAGGTCCATGGGATCCGAGTGATCTTCGATTATTTTGAGATGTAAGCAAACGGTTAGTCGACTCTTCACGTGACCAGAGGGCTGGGCTTTTCTTTGGCCAGAGAATCAGCATTGCTATCCAACGTGGCAATGCTGCCAGCGCCAGCGTTCTGGGCACTGGCACCCCTGCCCTTTTATACGCATTCGTAGTTTTATTTTATTTAAGTGTATATATAGGAAGTTATTGTTAATTAAGTATTTTATACTATGTAAATTTTCATTGAATGTGGAATAAAATATATAGAACGAAAAAAAAAACATACGCAATTCAGATACTCGGACAGTTGAAGTTTATATCCAATACATGGCTTTGTGCATTTGACGTCATTTTCTGAATGGCGGTGTTAAGATTCTCCGCGGAAGAATGACCCTAGAAAAAAAATGGTAGGTATTTAGATAGGATAGGCAGTAGATGGGGGAGTCAGAATAGGATAGGCTAGTCTGAAATATATGACCTCCAGAATTATATCTTTGTGCTTACGACAGTTACGACGTTATCATATTATGATTAAGATAGTTCTTTGATCCTATTTTTTGTCATATTTGGTTGCAATGGAGGACAAATTTGTTGTGTTGTGTGTAATAATATTGCTTCAGCAGTGTGTACAGCAGTGTTGCCAACAATAATTTTAGAATTCCACATCCAGTAAGCATATTGTGAACTTACGCCAAAATTTCGTTGCAGGTAGGTACTTAGTTTACGCCGTCGATAAAACCGTCACAATAATTAATTCCCTTAGAAATGAGAATATGGCAATAGCAAAACTGAAAAGGCAAAATCACATAATTTTATGGACTTACTTTGTAGCAAACAATTATGAAAATAAATGTGAAAATTCAATATTAGTAGCAATATTCAATATGTCAAGACCCCGCCTTATACCATGATGTGTTAAAACTATCGTTGTGCGACAGTGAAAAAGGGACAGCGAGATAGCTCCGTCCTGCTCCTGTTTCTTTTCTTGGCATCTAGTATTACCAGGGTACATAAGAATATGGGTACATACCTGATGAGTAAATAGTGATATCATTACAGACTTATGTTCTGCTAGTTAATAATTCACCTATTGTGATTATATTCCTTGTGTAATTAGATATACCTATGTGTAGGTACCTATGGACAACTACGCTACGACACTACGTGTCTTTGACATAAGTATCAAATTGCACACTTTTCTATGTATCTCTAGAAAAGGCTGTTATTTTTTTGCTGTAATACACATTATTATGACGGTGACACACGGTTACACGCTGCATTTCTAAGACTAACCTGTGAGGCAGTGACTTCAATCCTGTAGAGCGATCAGCACCTTAATAGCGTTACTTAATTGAAATGAAAGCTCAAAACACGTGCGCGTGCTTTAATTTTGTCAATTCAACAATCTTCTTTGCGTATTTTCCGGGGTCCGGTAGACGATTTTTTAACAGATTATGAAAAGTAGTGAATAAAGTTATCGCACGTGTTTTGATCTTTCAATAAAGTTAGGAAATTAGGGCCAGTAGGGAGTAGCGAGGATCAGATTCCATTAGTTTCAGTGAGATCTTTGATTTTCCGTGAGCTAAGATATATAAAATAAACAATTTTATTATTTATTATTATTATCCATTGTAGGCACACCAAGATGACCGGCAACCGCATTCAGGCGTATGCTGAAGATTCCACTACTGGATATCAATAAAATCATCAATAAGGTTGTAGGTACAACTTGTTCCAATAAATCAATTCCGCATCGTGATTTTGATGAAGTACGGTGAGGTGGGATCAACGTACTCTTTCATTTTCCTGTTGTAACCACAAAAAGGATTGGAACTATGAAAATTACTAACTTGGAAATGGCGAATTCAGGATTACATGATTTTAATGATATAAAATTATCATATTCCAAAAAAAAAAAACAAAAAAAAAATTGAATTAGCATGAGTGCGGATTAAGAACGAATGAGTTGCCTGTCACATGCCTTCTCTATGCAGATGATCAAGTTCTTCTTGCATCGTCAGCAGTACCTACAGTTGCAAGACATGGTGACTGTGATGAATGAAGCTTTTAAGTTAAAAAAAGTTAATAAAATCAAAAAACCCGACTGCTTCAAAAGCGAAATATTAAGATGTAAACAAGAAGAAATTTTTGCTGTGCAGTCGGAGGATACATTTTCGCGAGCTGGCTGACCAAAACCAGATGTATCCTCCGACTGCTTAGCAAGATTTTCTTCTTGTTTACATCTTTATATTTCGCTTTTGAAGCAGTCGGGTTTTTGTATTTTATTATATTTTTACCCGGCTGCAAGGAAATAACCCTTGTTATTTAGTTAGTTACCTTTACTTTTTTTTTCGAATGACTTTTTAAACATTATATGTTTAAAAAGTCATTCGAAAAAAGAAGTGGTATATATTTTCGTAATCACCTCTAAAAACTCTTCATTGATACTCCATTCGATGAAATTGTAACCCCTACAATATGGCGAGCAAAATCCGCCATGTTTCTTTTTTTACAACGGCACTTATCTAAGAACACTTGGGCGGCCAAGACCTATCTAACGATGTCTTAATTATAAAAATCCGTCAAGTGGTTTCAAAGATACGAGGTAATAAAGAATATTACATACATACAAGATACGCGCGAAAAACATAACCCTTTCCTTGCAGCCGGGTAAAAAGGATTAGTACAAATGTGAACAAAAGATAATGGTGTTTGAAAGAGAAGACGATGTATCAGACTGTGAAGTGAAAATAAATGATAAGAGTGTGGAGCAAGTGGACGAGTTTGTATGTTTGGTAAGTATGTTCACAAGGCATGGAAAGATTGAAGGGGATGTGGAAATGAGCGTGAATGCAGGGAATAAAGTGAATGGTGCTTACATTTATAAACACAGTTTTGAGAGGTCAAAAGAAATTAAGCAAACTAAAAGATAAACAAATCCATTCTATAGAACCTTTGGACATCCCAATGTTTTCAATTTGAAAACTGAGTGGAAAGTGAGCTAAGTGAGCCATGGAACCCAAGAAAAAAATTCCTAAAAGGAATTACGAGCTAAATGATGACCGAAAAGTTATTTTGAACTAAAGAAGCTTGGTAACCCTATAATTCGTTGCTGGTTGCAAAACGCCCAATAAAAACACAAATAGAAGGTTATTTGAAAGGGAAGTTTAGATAAAGGAAACACTTAAAAAGTAAAAATAAAGGGAGAAAGTAAAAAAGTACAGTAAAAAGTAAAGTGAATAAATTTAATAAAAAAATAAATAGTAAATATATTCATAAAGTATAAATGTTGGCTCGAAAAAGTAGATATTAATTTACCATTTAACAAATTAGGAGTAGGTACCTATGCAGAAAATATCAGAAAGTTATAGACACTGAAAAGGGGAAAGTTCAGTTTTGTTTAACTGAAACCTTATTTAAAGAAATTAGAAAATGTGTGAAATGAAAAGCGAAGACAAATAATTATTATAGAAACTGCCTAAAGAAACAACTAGTGGCATCTGAGAAAGCTGAAAACCATGTCAGAGCTTAAAATAATCGCAAACTACTTAAGTTGCCAAATGTTTCCCTTCAGCTCACATTAAAAATATGCTTTAGGACCTGTAAGTATTTCTGTGGCTCGGCCGGGCACGGGCACTGACGCTAGTCGCCATCACGCCAGCGTTCACTGACGTCTCGTTGACGTATTGGAATATTTCGCCATGTTTTCGATCTGAGGTAGATAATTCAACGAGCCGCATAATACCTACTGTTCGAGATGCATTCGCAGCTGTGAGTGTGATATTTACGATGCTCTGCCGGACGGTGCGATGCCCCATAAAGCAAGTAGGCACAGCATCTACTATGAAGTCAAGGATATTTTTGGCACACGCGAGTACAGGATACACTCTGTTATAGTTCACGGGTCATTTAACAATAGTCTTTCTTCGTGCGTTAACTTTTTAAGGTTTGACGCAGTTTCGCTTGGTGGTTTTAAATTGTTATTTCTAGCGAACATCTGCGGCTCTAGATGACTTAGGTATATATTCTATCATCACAGCGTCGCGGTAGCGATTGGGCAAATGTCTAAAAATTATGGGCATTCCAAGCGATATCGAATTATCGAAAAGCCCTTACATTTTTGCATTTGGACCATCGCCATAACTGACATAATAATGAAACTATGTCTAAATCTCCGGATCTTTGTAAAATAAACAATCCAGCAAAGTGCGTGACGGACTTCGCACATCTAGGGTTCCGTAGCAAACCGCAAAATCAAGTTGGTTGTAATAGAAAAATGAGAGAATAACAAAGAAAAATACATTTATCAATATACAGGTATTTGTTGGTAAAATAAATTTGAACATTATCACCAAATTTGAAGTTCACAGGTCAATGGGCAGTTAATATTTATTATTGTTTTTGAAAGTTATTTATTAATGTTTTTGTTTTAAATTTGATTTTAATCTATTGTAATGTTTTAGTGCTTTTTTACTTACCACAAATTTCGACACAATGTGTTTTGTTACGAAATTCCTCAAGAAAAGCTAAAAGCAAAACTGTTGTTGTTGTTGTTTGTGTTTGTTGCAAAGCTGTTTTATGACTTGTATGACTTGACTCTTAGGAGTGGTACCATATTGAGTTCTACAACTCTACATACCTAGTCATAAAAGATTGTTGTCCTTTAAGTGTACCTACTACAGTGACTTCTAAACCCTACATGAGTCATATAAAGGTAAGAAGTAGTAACTGCTTAGTTAAGAGGAAACGGGGACAGAGACCGCCAACTGAATTTCCTTAGTAAAAAGTCATAATTCGAGGTTTGACTCTCGTCTCTTTCCTCTTCCAATATTATTCCAATTTAAAAGATATTCCGTAAACTGAAAATTAAAGATGTACGCTATGTCCCTGTGTTTCCTTTTTGATGATACATTATCTTTAGAAGCACTAGAGCCCTCAAAAAATGCTCAAAATTGCTATTATAATTGATAGTGGAGTTATGTGTGACTCCAACCCACTAAAACGCCACGGTGTCCTCCTGTGCCGCTTATAGCGGGAACACGGGCACGCATTAGCACTCGTTGCAGCTGTCTGTCACCGGACTCTCCTCTGGGGAGTACCCCACATCACGGAAATTTTAATTTCCCTATATGCTAAGTTTTTTATGATATGTTTCAGCCTTATTTGCCAGTCACCAAACCTTGCAATTTAGCCAGTTACGAGTACAACTCGATCTGTTTCATTGCAAAATGACCTTCGTGATTTTAAGCTATGATTTTGTAGGGTTCCGTACCCAAAGGGTAAAAACGAGAACCTATTACTAAGACTCCGCGATCCGTCTGTCTGTCCGTCCGTCTGTCACCAGGCTGTATCTCATGAACCGTGATAGCAAGACAGCTGAAATTTTCACAGATGATGTATTTCTGTTAACAACAAATACTAAAAACAGAATAAAATAATTATTTAAGTAGGACTCCCATACAACAAACATGATTTTTTTGTCGTTTTTTGCGATAATGGTAGGGGACCCTTCGTGCGCGAGTCCGACTCGCACTTTACCGGTTTTTTATCTGTTTTAACCGCAAATCGTACCTAAGTTCTCTTTTTTCCCTGAAGCAGCCTGAACCCTGAAGGTGTTTGATTTAATATTTGCACGTTGGGCAGTGATTCAATGAAGTCAGTTTATTTTACGTTTTTCCGCATGACTGCCGGACGGTATTATTACTTTTGTCAAACTTATTTCCATGACTACTATAATTGTTTAGTTTCCGGATGTGTGCGTGTCGGCATAAAGGATATTCACTTTGGTGCTGTCTGTCTGTAGAGCACGTTTGTTTCTTCAGCGCAAACACCCACTAATTAACCGCGGTGCCTTTGTTTGCCTCTTCCAGAAATTGCTTTAAATGTTAAGATGTTTGAATGTACCCGTTGCAGCTTGCAGCTCGATTTCTAATATGGTTTGCTTTGATGTCTGAGTCCAGTTCAGCTAGTCGTAATCACACAGAAATATCTTAACTCTCACTTCTTTGTAAAGGTACAACTCAGATGAATGGAATGTGGTCCTTCCACCTTTATTATTTCACTCCTAACCTAACTTTGATTGTTATCAACATTTCAACCAATGCATTTCGTTCACGAGCCATGCATGAATAGAACACAATAATATGCACATGCAATGTTATGTAACAAACAGCTCACCATGTAATAAAACTAAATGAACGGTAAATGGTTTGTTGTACTTAGGTACTGCCAATACTTAGCAGGTAGCTTAGGAATACTTGGACGAGTTTCTAAGAAGCCTTATACAGTGCAATGCACTATTGCAATATATACGATCTAAGACATCTCTAAATACGGGGCAAGTAATTAAGTCCCATTACTGATAGTTTTAAACGTTTTGTTGATTGGTAGGAATGGGTTGATGTTATCTTTGCAATGGGATGCACTCTGCAGTGGTACATAAAGACCTCAAGAAAATTCAATACTTGTGTTTCGCTTCTCATTAACAATTATGACATGATGTCTAACAGTAGGCCTGAAGTTATAACAATAATAGAGCAACCTTTAAGTCTCCGTGAGGTGATCTCCTAAATAAATCAGCTCGTAGTCACGTCACTCCTTAGCACATAAATAGCTGAAGTCACAAGACAGACCGGTCGGCGGCGCGGCGCGGTGGCGATGGCGCGATGCCGGCGCGCTCAGCTCGGGGGGGATGCGCTGCGCTTGTGTGCGGTGCTCGATGGCCGCTCCGCTTGGCGCCAACGCCGCCCGCGTGTTATTTCCGACGCCATTACTCACACCGGCTTCGACTAATTATAATATTCAGCGAGCTCACATCGGCCGACTGTCCGACGAGTCCGTTCACATATCCTGCACGCACAGCACAGCCAAATTGTTTTCTCGTGAATGTTATTTTGAGGTCTACGTAGAATTTTAGTGCTGTTCTAAAGATATGCGGTTCGTGTATATATCTACCCAAATTTTCCACACAATGTAATCGCATGATCATCCTCAAAACAAGTCATTGTTGAAAGGCACACAAGCCGGCCGGTTCTGTTAATTGATGTCGTCTGGCTTTGATAGCGGCCGGTGAGATCAGAGAGGTGTCGGCTACGTTGAAACGACTCTTCTCTGTAAACACGCTTGTTGGCTGTGTAGTCGTGTAACGCAATCAGCTCGCCCTTTGACACCAGCCTCGGTACCTCTGATAATGAAGTTCGAGCTCTTCGTACCGTTTGGCACATTAATAGCAATGCTAACCTCATTAAATTTACTTTCTGATGAATATTTGTGACATTCTAATACTTGGAATATCTATCTTATATAATATACGTGGTGGTATTTTAAGATTAATTTTGTGGAACTCGAACAAACACCGTAAATTAAAGCAAGCATATATTTCACAGAACACATTATTACAAATTCATCATTAATTAATTACGAAGGCTTAAAAAAAGTTCTTTTCCCGCCTAGGTTCTTGATGTGCCGAATTAAAACGAACCTCGTCTACAGTAAAGCGTTATCTGCAAAAAGCTGTTATGCGACGCGACGGTTATACCTAGGCGTTTTTTTTGTTCTGTGGTTATACCAGTGATAGAATTAGCAAGAACAATATTAAATTTTATTTTCAATTTTTACCAGCGGTAGAGGCGTAAAGCCTTGGTGAAGCAAAGCTCTGACAATTTTAAAAGCTTTCTAATTTCTATTTGCGATAATTCGGAGCCATAGGCAAACCATATAGGCCAGTTTTCTAAGAAGATACTGCACTTGCATAAATAGTCTAAATTCTTGATTAAAATCTAGATCCAGTCTGCTTATGAGGAAATGCGGTCGCAGACATCCGACTATCCTAAGTAAAAAGTCATAATTTGAGGTTTGGCTCTCGCCTATTTCCTCCACCAATATTTGACCAATTTAAAAGATATTCCATAAGCTAAAAAATAAAGATATATACTGCAGTGACTCTATGTTTTCGTTTTTGTTGATACATTATCTTTAGAAGCACTAGAACCCTCAAATAATGTTCAAAATTGCGCTGTACAAATTTGAAAACAAATGAAAGAAAAACAACATAGAATCACTACATATATCTTTTTTATTCAATTTATGGCATGTTTTAAATATGTCCGATACTGAAGAAGGATTTAGGTGAGACTCAAACCTCAAATTATGACTTTTTAATAAGGAAATTCAGTCGGAGCTCTCTAACCGCATTTCCTCTTAAAAACAAGAAAAACTGATCATCATCCTGCTAAACTTTACAGGCTATTAGCATTTATTGTGCAGATCATCCAGCTAGTGTCCATGCCGGAAGAGAGACACGTATTAAAGCATGTCTCTAAACAGTAATGAATGAGCTAACTAGGTATTGCACGCGAACCGTTCTCGGTTGCTACGAAAGATGTGCGGAGATAGCCGATGATAACTTTGACCGGCAGATTGGATGACACTGTCGGTCAAGGTTATCGCATTTAGATCCGGCAGCTCATCTGACATGGTCTGAGCTAACTTTTTGGGCAAAGATACAGTTAACTAATTAAAACATCCTGTGGTTGAAAGATGGAAGTAGCGAGTAGTCTTTAAAAAAGCCTTTTTATCATGTTTTTTAATAGTGATCGAAGGTTTATGCATGACATTAGTAGATATCTATGAATTTTATCTTTTAGAGAAGACAGAGCGTCTTCGTATTATTTCTAAAGTTTATTGCTATGTTTTAATTAATCAACATTCAACATTATTTACTAGCTCTTACCTATATCTACCTTTTAGATAAAATTATTGCAACATTTACTTATTATTGTTGTGAAACAAAACACCCTAGATATGAAAACGTCAATGAGATAACAATTTTTCAATACCGATGACCGGCCATGACGTACATATGACTGATGCCAAAATAATGGTGTATGTGCTATTTGTCACATCACCAGTTTTTACGAATATTAGTAGCTCTGTTAGTCATCACGTCCCGTCGTTTATGCTGTTTGTTAGTATTTACTTCATGCTTGTAATGCATTGCTCTAAGACTGCGTTTACAGGTCATCGTGATAAAGTTAATTTCCCATGTTTCTGTCGTTTACCTACCTATAGATATAATAGATACATTAGCGTCTCTACATGGACGGAATTTCTAAGGAGCAACTGACGTACCTTAAGGCGCAGATACCCTTGAGTAGCTGATTTTAAAATGAGAATCACGTCGTAATTTTGTGGAAAAAATATATGTTATATAGGTAAGACCATTTTTTTAATAATTTGATCTGAGAAAATTTTGAGTTTTATTCGAATAACATAGTGTAATTAAGTAATTTGTAAAGTTATGTCTAAAACGGGCAAAAACACGACAATCGCACCAAAACCGCTGGGCGTATTTTAATTAAATTGACACCATCTCAAAGACAATTTAATTAATCTACATTTTGATCTGAGGCTTTTATTTTTAAGTCTTAGATTATTAAGGAAAGTACAAAAAACTACAAAATTTTGGGTCGCGCGGGTGTGAAACGAGTGCGCGTTTTGTTCCCTCAAGGTCGTTGGCGTTAGTCGTCGTCTTAATCAATAAGAGCTACGATCTGAACTTTTGTAAGAACGGGACAAGAAATTTTATAACAAAGTCCAATAATGCAATGCTAGAGTTAAATTTTGTATCGTCCTTGAGAAAGAAAGTTGCTGAAGCTAGTCAAATATTACCTAACAATTTCTACGGATGCTCTTATCCGGAGCAAAAATTTGATTGTCCTCTAATAATAATTAAGAATCAAGGATCGACCACTTAACTGTCAATTAAATAATAAATAGATTATCTAGCTTTGATGTTTGTGTTGCGGGAAATTGCTCAAATTCATTGGATTCCATTGTGTATGTTGGAGACACAGACGGATTGTCAGGCGATTGAAAACAATTTTCTATCGTACTGTCTTTGGAAGTTGAAGGAAATGTCCAAGGATCTGGGCAAGACTTTTTTAAAGTTATACCTCCAACGATGCCCTTGAACATTTTTGATTTGTTTTCAGTACTGGACTTTTAGCCGCTGTGACGGTTATGTGAGGTCATATGAGCGCCCGAAGTAGCCAAAATTGTGGCCGACGTCCTCCTAAAACAATGCCCGGTGTATTGCTCTGGTTCCTGTAGTCCAAGAAACCAGAGCAAGCAATTTCACGTGGTAAACCACCAATTTTAGTACTTCCCATAGGCTGTCTAACGAATTTTCCTTTGCGATATTGCAAAAAAAAAACGATCGATTGGTGTATATTCGTCACGAATCAAGAAGTTCCTATCAATATTGATGGTCTTCATGTTTCATAAGTTAACAAACATCAACTTTTCTGAATGCTTCTGAATATTTTTCTATGTGTATATCATTTTTTGTTTTGATCGTCGCTTTTAGCTTGATTGCCTTGTCATAGATAGTTCAATGAAGTATGATAGCATTATAGTCTCCGAAAATGTATTTGCACCTTTAGAAAATCTCCATGCATTGAAGAAATTGTACGTTTTATGTACTTTACTCAATTCGGCATTATTTACTGCTTGCCATTGACATATATATTACTTGCGTACTGCTTGCACTAAATCTGCAGGTGTTAAATTTATATCTTCGTCGTTGCTGGACTCGCTCATATTTTATGATTTCTTACGATTTTATCAAAAAAACAAACCAAAATGATGGAAAGTGAATTGAATAAAGAGAAGATTTTTTTTTCAGATTGTTCAACTAGTTTAATATCTAGGATAAGCCAAACCTTTTAAAAGCTTTAAATAGGTAATACTGAAAACTTATGGTGATGAAATGCGACATCATTGATCACATCTCCGCTTTAAGGGCAGTAATTTATCAATTTGTCTTTACATGTACTTAAATACGGCCAAAAAGCTCATTGGCAATGAGGCACTGGTTGAATCAAAGCTCCAGAGCCTTGAACATCGTCGCCGAGTTGCCAGCTTGTCGGTTTTTTATCGGTTGAGTGTGCGATGGAATTGCATGAACTAATTCCGCCTAGCCAGTTCCATAACTTCCATACAAGACGTACGGCGATGCGCCTTCGGACCATGGTGGACATGCCACCCATACGCACTAAACGTTTTGAAAATACTTTCATTATGCGTACAGCTAAGGAGAAGAATTCCCTGCCGGAGTCTTTGTTTCCCGATAGCTTCATCCTCGGGGTTTTTAAGTCGAGACTGAATAGGTTTCTTCTAGGCAAGCGTGTTACACCGTCGACCACATCACCGCTTACCATCAGGTGAGATAGTGGTCAAGCGCGAGCCATCAATAATAACAAAAAAAAAAAAGAAATTGTACTTACAGCATGTTAATAATACCAAAGAGAGGAATTTTGTCTCAAGGGAACGTGTGGTTGTGAACTTTACCTTCAAGACAAGGGTCAATGGTGTGACAGTGGACATTTTTCGCGCAGTTTCAGGAACGACGACCGGCCATGACGCAAATAAAGTCGTGCCAATGAAAGCACCAATCACTTACATTTCTTCTTGTGGGCATTGTTACACCTACCGAATGTCAACGTGCCAAGACAATATTTTCGGCATTCTAAATTTATCGTTACCAGGCTAATTTCTGATTCCATGTAGTCATTTTAGAAGTCTTCTCTACTCTCTGCACAATATTCTCTACGAATCTTATCTAACGAAATCAAAACGTTTCTCAATGTTTATAAGCACGTAGACACGACACGAATGAATTCACAAAGAAATGGATTATAAGTACCTATAATAACTAAAAGTAACTTCATTAACTTGTTTTTGTATAGCAAGCGCTACAGGCTGAGATCATTAAAACGGGTTCATATCAGTTTCCAGAGTTTTTAACGGTTGCCCTCTTGATAAACTCCTGTTGATTGCGCAGAGCCACACGGGCGGACCACCCGAGCGCCATCGCCAGTGCGCTCTGTGACTCTATCATAAATATCTGTGGCGTAACGAGGATCATCCAAGACACCAGCATAAGCCCTGATAAGCCTAAGATACCCACTGACACGATAGCGTACGACCACCAAATCTGTTTGGATATGTTAATCCTCTTTGTTAAGGTACTACACTAGTCAACGGCACGAACTATTTTGTGCGCGGGGTTAAATGCATTTTATATCAACCGACAACACGTTCGGAAGAGATAGATGCTGTGATGAGCAATAGGAAGCTAGTTCGCGTACGAATACACACTTTTGCAAATTTGTAGCGAAATGGATAATGGTTTAGGACGAAACCGAGCGCGCGAAATTTTATAACAGACCTTTGGCAGTCTAAATATCATGAAAAAACGACTAAATCTATCTGTTCAAAATAACATTATTTGCATTGTTGAACTACTAATCTATCCCTGTATGGAGGCCGTTTTGCAATTTTCCGTTTTCTTATGGTATTTATTCGCGAATGTGGAACTTTCGACGCTCATAACTTTCAAAAATTTACTTTTTTTACTTTTTCGCTTCCATACAGGGCTAGATAATGATGAAACAAATTGATATTACTTTTTATTTTGAACGTAGATTGTCAAACAGTGGAATAATCCCTAGACTACGTTTGTATGGAAGAACTTTCGACTAGTGTAACCTTAAAGGCAATTACAGCACAGATTTAAGTCTAATCCATCGGGCTACTTAGTCTCGCGTCATAAACTTTAATAGCGACTTACTTAATCAAAATAAGTACTATAATGATTAGTTACAAAATAGTTATTCTTATCAATTAGTACTAAATCCATATGGAGTAGATGACCCAGTTTGAAACAAAGAATGAGTCAGGCTCGTTGTCATTGTGGAAGTATGCCCGGCCGGCCAATATCGGGTGCTGAATGTTGCACAAAATCGTGCCCAATAAGAATTATGTTGCCATTAACGGCGCTACTTGAGATTTTTAAATGTTTTTTCTTGTAAATGATAGCATTATGAAATTTTATTTATGTCATATCGTCAATTAGTAGGTAATTAAAATATTAGATAATTTATGTTTTTGTGTAACTCAGATTGCTCCATCGCATTAGTAGCTAGTTTAGTGCACACAAATAGCACACGGGGCGCATATGAAATAACAGCTTTCTTGCCGTGTCGTTTCTTATAAATTTCGTTCAGATCGTAATGATGTTATCGATACACAATTCCACATAGGTTATAAACTGGTTAGTTAAGAAGTTGGGTGCGCCAAGTAATTTGCTGCGAGTGGTGCGCGGGGCAGGGGAGACCACTGAACATCGGTTCCGGGGTTCAGCGACAACTTGTCTGGCAGGGCCGGCCGGCGCCCGGGCTCCGCACACCCTCCCCTCCCCTCCCGCCCTCGCCCCGCCGCATTATTATGGACCTGACGCCGCCGCCCGCGCCGGCTTGTCTCCCCTCGCTCCTCACCGCGCCTCCGGCCGCTGCGCCCGCGCCGCCGCTTCTCAGAAAACGTATCTGGCGATATGGTGACGGTGACGCACACATTGACATTTGGCAGTTGATACCACGACACAGTTTCTTCGACGGGAAAATCTTAATTGATGTGCTAATGAATTTAAAACATAGCTTCAAGATACTTATATCTTTAGCCCTGAAATCAGGATTCGAAAGTCAAATCATAACACGGGTCCTAAGAGGCAAAGGTTAAATGATATTCAGAAAACCAAATATTCTTAGCTCTAGATAACTTTCTACTAGTCTCCTGAATCACTGCTTCCAGAATGATGTTGGGTTTTAAGATGACAGTAACGATTTTTATTATAATAAGAAATAACTACGCATTCAATATATTGCAGAAATACTGCATCTAAATATAAAGCTTGCGAATGGCGCTTGAATTCAAGAAACGTGCCGGTCAAGAAAGATACGTGTCCACTTTCAACAAACAGGTACCGTTGCCGATGACGACTGGCGGCTTTTACAATACACGTGTCGAACATAAACAAAAGCAATCATTCGCATGTTATGCAACAAACAAATATCGTAACCCTGCATTATGTATGACCTAGGCTTATCAGAATCTAGAGATGGATTGCTGTGCGACGACGCGACGTGCTGTATTTTGCAGTTATTCATTCTGAATCAACTATATAGTAAAAAACTAAAACTTTAGGATGATCTAAACAACCAACCAAGGAAACCAATGTATGCCAAGACTTCTCTATCTCTACGTTTGCTCTACTAACTTTATCTCCGACTAACCTCTTAGCTGTAATTGAATCGAACGTGATACGATTGCATCGTGTGGATAAAGTCTACACAAAGGAATATTATATTCAATGCTCGTGCTTGGACGCATCACCAAAGCACTCCTACATAGATAATGTATTACATATAAATAGGTGTGTCAAAGTAGGTGTGATGCTGGCTGTGTGTGCGTTGTCGGTGCGAGTAGATAATTTACCGAGTATAGTGAGCCTGAGCAGCGCTTGCCGCTAGCGCTACGCAGCAACTCGCCCGGTGTGGTGAGGTGGGTCGCACTTTATATGGAGAGTTGTCTAATCCACTGAATAAATTACCATTGGGCCTAGGTTTCTCCTGAATGACTAATGGACATTTAAAGAATTAGCTCGATGCGCATGCCATACGCTTTCCAATTTCCACCTATGTAAATAGCGATGTGCAAGTTGATATTTTTCACTTTGTAGAACATTTTTAGCTATTAACTTTAGTAATTACGTGTCTGCCTACGTTGTTTTCAATTAGGTACCCAACTACCCATCCATCATGCACAAACATTTATTTTTCAACACACTTGCTCATAAAGTGGCTCTAATTTCACCGCAATTAGGCACATAATGATACCTGTTATCAAACTGTGACTTTTTCATTGCTATTATTCACAAGTGAGTTATAGAGTTTTTTTAAATTTATTAGTTGAAAAAGTTTCGACACAAAAAAGATCGTGCTCAATAGTACAAATAAATTTATGTACCTATTGCTTGCTCATTTCATGCAACTTCGTATTTAAATAGATAATTTCAAAATGTACGTGCTTAATAAATAAAACTTTCACTCAAATACAAATTTCATTTGCTCTGTAATTAAGAAAAATCTAAATTCCCTATTTTGTACGTGGCTAAAACACTATCCACGAAAAGCCAATAAGAAAGAAACCTCATTCTTTTAGTCTATGGCCGATCGCCATTTTTAAATAGGTTTCTATATATATGGTTAAATGCGCGCGCATAAGAAAATTGATTAATTTTGCCCGCCATTGTGAAAAAAAAATCACAACTCGTTTTTACTGTTGAAAATTTTTTTTTGTATTATTTTCTTCACAAGTGTGTTGAAAAACGTCGTATGATACACGTGTGTATTGATGATTACCGTCCTCGGCTCTCTTAAGAACCTCACCTACGGCTCGGGTCTCAATGGCGCCTCAGCGGTAATCACCAACATTGCACACTTGTACCATAATGTACTATTCTTCTATTTTTGTGAAAATCGATTTCAATTTAGATTGGCGACCAAATTTCTAAAGAGCTTCTTTGAAGGAAGACCCCAGTCCGACAGAACAATGAGCAGCCCGTGAATGGAACTCTTGGTACTAGATTACCTACAACGTAAAACGTGCCCAGTAACAGCTATTGTTGAGTGTTATAACAATAGTTAAACAATTAGTGCATCTAGAACTGTCCGGATACCAGTTAAAGCAGGATGCAGTCAGTCGACGCACACGGCTTTGGTTCAATGAAGGTGGCGCTACGCTACCTGGGTTGCGCTACTTTTATTGCGCCTGCATCCGATACGTACATATAGGTAGGTACTGCTTTTGTTTACTGTCCCGAAAGATCTAAGCAAATTTGAAAGTAAATAGTTTTGCAGATTTATATTGATTTGATAAAGGCAAATGCAAAAGAAGGATTTGAGGAAAAGTATGCAACAAAAAAAATTTGAATGACAAAAAAAACTTTATACAAAAAAATACTACCGACTTCCAAATAAAATCACTCAAAGTAACACACACAAAGTAAAAAATAAATTTCTTTTTGGAAATCGGTATCTTTGGTAGGTACCATTTTTATTCGTTTCGGACACTGTTTGAAGTGTTTTTATTTTGATGTCGGTAGAATTTATTGGGTAAAAAGTTTTTTTTTAATACTTTTTAGGGTTCCGTACCTAAAGGGTAAAAACGGGACCCTATTATTGAGACTCCGCGATCCGTCTGTCTGTGTGTCCGTCTGTCACCAGGCTGTATCTCATGAACAGTTATAGCTAGACAGTTGAAATTTTCCCAAATGATGTATTTTTGTTGCCGCTATATCAACAAATACTAAAAACAGAAAAATAAGAAATATTTAAGTGGGGCTCCCATACAACAAACGTGATTTTTTGGCCGTTTTTTGCGATAATGGTACGGAACCCTTCGTGCGCGAGTCCAACTCGCACTTGGCCGGTTTTTAGATGTACCTAATAGCCAACTTGGCTTTAGTAAAGTACCTACAATGCCAGAATAGATTACCCGAATACCATTGAACTTGAACATAACCAGGGAAATGTACCAAGGTGAACTGTACAAATCTGCGTACCCCTTTAGAGCGTACTGACGGCGTTATGTAATCGTAAAAACAATAAACAGACATGCGATTGCAGCAATCCCGAGAGATTGCCGTCATTTATTGAAGAGTTCTATTGTATATCTCCGAAGTTCTTCATCAGATCTTCACCAAATTAAAATGGGACCAATTTCGGCACATAAAAACTCTTTCAAACAAAAAATAATTTTCAAAATCGGTCCACAATAGACGGAAAAATCTGTGAACATACACAAAAGAGAAAAAAAACAAAGTCGAACATAGAACCTCCCCCTTTTTGGAAAGTCGGTTAATAAAAATAGAAAAATGTGTGAATAAACGAATAAGATCATTTTTATCAAGTTAGAAATCTGTGAAATCGACGGGCGCGCAGGCGCAGGTAGACGGCACACTTCGTCGAAAGAGGAGCTAGCGGCCAAGCGCGAGCCCTACAACGTGTTCAGAGTCAAAAAGGAGATACAGTCGCGTTCTGTGGGAAATACGTTTTTTTTTCTCCATTTTGAAATACTAGGAATAAACTTTAATGCTGTAAAAAATTAAGATACTACCACATTTTCCTTATAATAGAAAAAAATTGCCAGAAATCATCAGAGTAAATTATAATAACTGCAATAAGTAATGCTCTATAATAACAATTAAAGCATAAGATCTTGTAAGAGGTTACATTTTAGATACAATTTTGTATTTAAAAATTCATTTAAAATTTTGGAAAAAAACCGGCGAAGTGCGAGTCGGACTCGCGCACGAAGGGTTCCGTACTTAGTAAATTGCAGTTTACGATTTATGACGTATTAAAAAAAAAACTACTTATCTACTAGATCTCGTTCAAACCAATTTTCGGTGGAAGTTTACATGGTAATGTACATCATATTTTTTTTTTAGTTTTATCTTTCTCTTATTATAGAATGCACAGGGGACACACATACATTTTTCCACTTTGGAAGTGTCTCTCGCGCAAACTATTCAGTTTAGAAAAATATGATATTAGAAACCCCAATATAATTTTTATCCATAGATACCCCACAAGTATGGAATTGATGAAAAAAAAAAATGAGTTTCAGTTATAAGTATGGGGAACCCCCAAAATTAACTGTTTTTTTTTCTATTTTTGTTTGAAAATCTTAATGCGGTTCACAGAATACATCTACTTACCAAGTTTCAACAGCATAGTTCTTACAGTTCCGGAAAAATCTGGCTGTGACATACGGACGGACAAGACAGACAGACATGACGAATCCTGGGTTCCGTTTTTTGCCATTTGGCTACGGAACCGTAAAAAATCACAGATCAAAGGTCATCGTACGAAAGCTCTTCCATCATAGCATTTTTACGGTGCAAATCTCCAAATATTTGGAACAATTTGTGCATTTTATTTGTCTACGTACCTAATGGAACTCGACTGTAAATCAACCCAAGTAATTTAATTTCAGAGTACCTATGTCACATTTTTGTTGAATTTAAGTAGTGTACCATTTTATTACTTTAAGTAAGCATTGTTATAAGCACTAAGCACGTTTTTGTTTGTAACATTGATACTTAAGTTTAGTATCACCTACCGCGAATTGCGGAGCTGTCCTTATGATTAAGGGCAAATTGCTATAATGGGCACTCTGGAGTTATTAAACCAGAGACACGGAGCCAGCGAACCGTTGAAGGTCAAATGCTCAAGTTACATTGCCGTGCATAATATGGTATCAGGCATGAACGAAGATTATTAATCTTTATTTTATACTTATGTATATTACGAAGCCTACACCTATACATACCTACTTGTAATAATCAATACGTAATAAGCATCAAGCATTGAAACGTATTCTTTTAGTTAGTCCTTTTTAGAATAAGAAAGGGCTAATGAATTTATTTTATTTGTTTAGGTCATAAAACAGTTACACGTTAAATATTATCAAAAACTTTTCCTTTTTAGGGTTCCGTACCTCAAAAGGTGAAAAAGCAATCCTTGTAAGATCACTTTCTTGTCCGTCTGTTCATGTGTCACCACCGATTTTCTCAGGAACGGGTGGATCTGGTATAAATTTCAACTTGCTAGGTTGAAATTTATACCAGATACTGAGGCTATATTCTTATTAGGTGAACCTATAACAATCAAGGTCCTGAGTCAACGTGATAAACAGATATGGGTAAATTTAGATTTTCGCGAAAACTGGTAAGTACCAAAATTTACCTTAATTTTCAACTTTTTTTATTTTTCGTCTTTTTCCCTTTACTTGTGCTGTAAGTCCTTGCTTTTAACCAAAATTGACAATTCTAGGTCAACCGGAAGTACCCTATAGGTTTTGGATCGAAAACCTATATGGTACCTAACCTAGTTCCCGTTGACCTAAGTACCGAATTATGTTGGTGAATGTAGCTGTTTGACTGTTTGTACGGAACCCTCGGTGCACAAGTCCGACTCGCACTTGATCGGTTTTTATAGGTAGTAAACATGTAACCCACACTACTGTTCAAGTGCTTGAAAAGTCTAGAATTTCGTTAGTCTTACTCTGTTGTTTAAGACGACGAATAATGCCAACGACCTTGAGGGAACAAAATGCGCACTCGTTTCACACCCGCGCAACCCAAAATTTAGTAGATTTTTGTTTTTTCTTTATTATTCTGTGACTTTAAAAAAAAAGCCTCAGATCAAAATGTAGATAATTAAATTGGCTTTGAGATAGTGTCGATCTCATTAAAATACGCCCAGCGGTTTTGGTGCGATTGTCGTGTTTTTGTCCGTTTTACACATAACTTTACAAATTAATTACACCATGTTATACGAATAAAACTAAAAAAAAATCTTAGATTAAATTATTAAGAAAATGGTCCAAAGTAACATATATGTTTTCCAAAAAATTACGACTCTTCCTTTAGACGTGATTCTCATTTTAAATCAGTTACTCAGGGATATCTGCGCCTTAAGGAAGATCAAAATACCATGCCGAACAATCATTTTTAGGGTTCCGTACCCGAAGGGTCCAAACGGAGCCCAGTTGCTGTCACTTACGTGTCCGTCTGTCTGTTTTTAGGCGGGTAACCCATTATGTAAAGGGGGGACATTCGGCCTAGCCCATCACATGGGGTATTGTTGTTTAGAGCTAGTTGAGTAGATAAACACTGTATTTTCAGGTTTAAAAAATACTGGAAAACAAAGGAATGAGAAGCCACCAAAGTTAGCTTTTTTTTAGCTTCCCATTGACCGCCGAACTTCAAATTTGGTAATAATGTTAATTATTACATATATTTTACTAACAAATACCAATATATAGATAAATCAGATTTTTCATTGAATTACCCTAATTGTTCCTATTACAAATTACAACCAACTTGATTTTGCGGTTTGGTAAGGAACCCTAAATGTGCGAAGTCCTACAACCACTTGGCCGGTTTTTAGGGTTCCGTTTTTTTTCCATTTGGCTACGGGATTCGTCATGTCTGTCTGTCCGTATGTCACAGCCACGTTTTTCCGAAACTATAAGAACTATGCTGTTGAAACTTGGTAAGTACATGTATTTATTCTGTGAACCGCATTAAGATTTTCACACTAAAATATAAAAAAAAAACAATATATTTTGGGGGTTCCCCATACTTAAAACTGAAACTCAATTTTTTTTTTCATCAATTCTATACGTGTGGGGTATCTATGGATAGATCTTCAAAAAAGATAGGTATATTTTTTTCTAAACTGAATAGTTTGCGCGTTTTGCACTTCCAAAGTGGTAAAATAAGAGAACGATAAAACTAAAAAAAATATATGATGTACATTAATTACCATGTAAAGTTCTTCTTCCACCGAAAATTGGTTTGAACGAGATCTAGTAAGTAGTTTTTTTTTAATACGTCATAAATCGTAAACCGCAAGTTACCAAGTACGGAACCCTTCGTGCGCGAGTCCGACTCGCACTTGGCCGCTTTTTTTCTTACTCCCTGTGAGACAACCGACTACTTGACCTTGATCTATCTTGATGGTAAGCGATCAGCAGAACAATCTAAGAAAAGACGTCTGTTTACCTCTATCCATAATCTAGGAATGGAGCTCTCGGCTCCGACTGTGGGATAAGCCAGCAAGGTATTTGGGTTGACTGCAATAAATAAATAATTAACAAGCAACAACACTTAACTTGTTAATTTTAATCAGATGCATCTAATGAGCACTTCATTACAATGTACAATTTGATTAAATGTTGATAGGCAGTGTGTCGTATAGTGTGTATCGAGAGAATCGAGACGTTTTCCCTTCTGGCTTCATGAGAGTCGAATGTAATACCAAGAGGCTGTAGATGCTAAAACATTGAGCTGTGTGAAACTTTAGCGTTTTCCTTTGTTGGATTGGAGCCAGTTTCGTTCTAGCCAGACGCAGCTGAATTCTGTCCCGTGCTAACAGTCACTAACATGACTTTCAAACTAGTGCATATCCTATAGATTAAAAAAAAAACGATTAAAAAACGACCCAGAGGAAGACCCAGGAAGCGTTGGATAGATTATGTAGAGGAAGATCTGAAGAGGATAGGAAGGAAAACATCTTGGCGAAAGGAGGCCAGTGACAGAACGAAATGGAAGAAGATCCTTGAGGAGGCCAAGACCCACAAAGGGTTGTAGCGCCAAAGGAATGAATGCATATCCTATAGTAAAATAGTAGGAATAATCTCCAGCTATTAGTATCATTTTAATTTACAAGCCTCATTAGTCGTTATCATGTTGCGAACTTATCATTAATTGCCACTTGCGTTGTGTTGCTGCATCGTCAGCAATCAGCCTATGTGCATGGTGGCACACAATCGTTTTCGCAATTGAAAATCGGGCAAATCAACATCAGTTTTGAATGCAGTTATCTGAAGGTAAACCATTGAGCTGTGTGACCCTTGTCATAACTTTAGCGTTTTCCTTTGTTGGATTAGAGCCAGTTTCGTTCTAGCCAGACGCAGCTGAATTCTGACCCGTACTAACTGTCACTAACATGACTTTTTAACTAGTGCATATCCTTTAATAAAATAGTAGGAATAATCTCCAGCTATTATTATCAAGTGGTCAAGTTATTGTAGGATACTATGGAGGTTCGTGACTCGTAGCACCGCAGTTTGGCGTAGACGCGTAGGCGTAGTCCGTAGCGGTCTTTAGGTACTCTACGCAAAACAATTTTTCTCGTGTACTTAAGGCGCCGATTCCCTTGAGTAGCTGATTTTAAAATGAGAATCACGCCTAAATGGCTAGACGTAATTCTTTGAAAAAAAAAAATGTTATATGAGACAATTTTCTTAATAATTTGATCTAAGCAACTTTTGAGTTTTATTTGTATAACATAGTGTAATTAATTTGTAAAGTTATGTCTAAAACGGACAAAAACTCGACAATCACACCAAAGCCGCTGGGCGTATTTTAATGAAATCAACACCATCTCAAAGATAATTTAATTATCTACATTTTGATCTGAGGCTTTTTTTAAAGTCATAGAATAATAAGGAAAGTACAAAAAACTACTAAATTTTGGGTCGCGTGGGTGTGAAACGAGTGCGCGTTTTGTTCCCTCAAGGTCGTTGCCGTTAGTCATCGTCTTAACTTTATATCTAGATCCATGGAATTGCAAACAAGCGATCCGAAAACCATAATTTGTATTGGAAAGAAAAGCTTCGTTATTGGAAAGCTACTTGAGAAAAACCATGTTACATAACTCAACTCCGAATGAAGTATGTAGATACCTAAGTAGTTCTTGAGTACCTCCCTATATTAAAATTAGAATAATATTACATAATATTATCTGTAATAATAAGTAGCGGCAAGTTGCCAAGCTACACACCCACACCCGGTACCCACCGTGGAAACTGCGCCCATTCCCTTCAGACCGCCATTCGAGTGACGCGGGCACCGCGTGACGGCCTACGCTATTCTTATATAGGTAGGTATATACATAAGTAAGGTAGGTAGGTACTTGCTTTGTTTTTATTCATTCACCAAGACTATAATTGTTTTATTATTGTTAAAAGTATCTATCCAGTAGGTATCAACTTTAGTGACTAATGATTGACGTAGGTACTGCAATTTTACCCATTTATCGTGATCATTTTCCGTTATTGCTATACTAGGTACCTACCTACTAGGTACCTAGTGTAGGACGCTTGTATTTATCAATATGTCATGCAAATTATCATTACATCAGAACGCTGCTTATTCTCCTTTGCTCCGACAAAACTGTCCCGTTATAATCACCATGGTAACCTACACGCAAAAACGTTGTCTATAAATTGGATGATAATTACATTTTAATTTACAAGCGTCGTTATCATGTTGCGAACTTATCATCAATTGCCACTTGCGTTGTGTTGCTGCACCGTCAGCAATCAGCCTATGTGCATGGTGGCACACAATCGTTTTCGCAATTGGAAATCGGGCAAATCAACATCAGTTTCGAATGCAGTTATCTGTGTGTGCTTAAGTAACAGTATTTAAGGGCCCTCCAGCTTGGGTGAGCGTCAAGGCAAACCGGCACGGCTGCACAGCGCCAGTGAGTCTAGTGCGGACAGCACCGCCCCCTCTCCGCATCCCCGCCGCCCGCTCTCCTCGCAGCACCTACCTGTCATGCTACCCACGCAAGCGATCGGCCTACGCGCCTTTGCTATGTTCATAAGTGTCTACGCATGATGCATAATAATGAGTAATCGTGATTCGTGCGTAAAGGATGCCTAATCAATGTTGACAGGAGTCGTTGGGTTTTCTTGATAGGTATTTGAATCGCCATACGGTTCCTAACAGGATCACTAGAGAACGATTATACTGCGCATGTGATGAACGCAATAAATCAGTCCGATTTATTTGCCAAGATACTCACAACAAGTTTATTGATGAGAACGTATTTCCCAAACAACAAAATCGACATTTAAGCTGGTTGAGGCACTGTTTACCTAGCATGAAGTAATCACGTTGTCGGCCGGCCTGTCCCAGTATCTGTTCAATACAAGTACACCAGTCAGTAACAGAAATAGTAATTAAAGGACTCGGCAAGTTGGCACGTCTTATCTATACCTTGAGGTCAGGGGGTGTGCATCTCATTATAATAATAATCCGCGACGGAGCAGCTCCGAGTGAGTCATCAGCGGCATCGTGATACCGCTCACGTTCGTCGCCATTCGCTCACAACTCGCCACATCACTACCTTTGCTACTTCTTAGGCGTTACACATGACTTAGAAAATGAACGACCGACTTCTCTTCAACATACCTGTTCTTAATGTTGCATAATAAATAACTTTGACAGATAACTGTTTTCAAATTCACATGAGAGAATATCATACGAATGCTACTCGTACACATCTGTGGCTCCACTCAAAGATTAGAAAAACGCAAAGAACGTTCATGTCGTGGTCCATTGTAAATTTAATTATTTTGATCTCATAATTTTCATATGAGCATTAAATTAAATGATAAGAGAGTCAGAAGCTACATTGAACAATTTCTTTTTATAAGAAAATATGGATGTAACATTGGATTTGTGGTTACTTTTCTTTGTTTTTAGTAAGTGTATTAAATCACCGTTTTATCGATATTCAGTAAACTGATAATTTATAAGACTTAAGTGCTTTGATTTGTTGTCACCAACAGGTACAGCTGCGGCCCAGGACTATGGACGCGTGAAGTCAATCAATTTTAAAAGAGAACCTGCACCAGATGGCCACAGGTTGTATATTATTGTACTAATATCTTTGAAATCTGGGATATATTAAAAAAATAAGATATACAGCTTGAATTTTTAAAGTAGACGGGGCGTGGAAAGCCGTAATAGCGAAAGCACTCAAAGGAGTCTCGGGCCCGATTTAATTAAAAACTATAAAGTAGCATCATTCGATTTTTGAAAAGCCAATATTTGAAGCCGAAATCGCAACCGCTGCTATAAAAAAAACACGCTAAATTATTACACCATGCGATAGTGTTGCTAATAAGGATCAAATTCTGGGAAGTAATGGCACACGGCAAACTTTAGTTGAACAAAAAACTATATAATATGCAATGTTGTTTATGAACATTTTTAATAATATCATGTTATCATAACAAAACACGCTAACTTAACATATTTTTTAACACAATTTAACACAACAGATTAGCCAAAAGCGCAGTTTATTAAGGATTGGTTCAACTGTTTTGTCATGTCAATAATACAATTTAATACTTAGGTCAAACGCAGGGGCGGATGCAGGTTGGGCACTCGCAACAGAAGTTTTCTACATTTTGATACTTTTGAAGAATGGTCAAAACCTCAAAACCTAAAAAAAATCGAGTTCGCTTCGTTCGCTCTTGACCACAATAGTTTTCAAGTTTACATTGCATCAAAAACTTTACTGGAAAACAAAACCAAGGCGGTTATTAATACGACCCGAAAAGCAGGAAAAGTATTTATTCAACGACACTGCCTCCTAGAGAGCCATTTGCCTCCCCCTGAGTGAAATTCTGGATCCACGCCTGGTCAAACATCTGTTTACTTGAATAAATAAACAATTATTGCGTCCCACAGATGCGGCGTGTGTCCCACGTATTTCCAAAAGGTATGTGCGTTCGACACCACGACTAACGCTACGCATATATTCGACAATCACTGCGTAATGGACCTGTACAACTGCATTGAAGGCACCGGTTTGTTTCTCAACCATATTATTAGCGTTTTCCATGATTTGTAGTTGCGCGTCTCACTGCGTTGCTACGGTCATGATTTATACGTAATCATACAGTTTAGTTCACATGCCAATCACTACTGCTAAAATAATGGATGTAAACAAAGACTGTTCTAACTATAGACAGGATTTGATGTTCAAAGGTGTATTCAGATAGAACTGAAGGAAGAATAACGAATAGGTTTGAATAAAACCACCTACCTACCAACCCTCCTCAGTCGTCCTCGAATCGTCTCGAGTCATCAATTACTGATCTATCTGATGTCACCACAGATATAAATCAAACTAGATGACGCGATTGTATATACTTCGCGTGTTAAAAAAACGGAGTAAAATTAAGATCAATGACCGTCCTTTGAAAATCTAGAAAATTTCCTAATTATGCCATATTGAGCTGTAAAGTCTATATAGAAATAGTTGGGCGAGGCATGGGAAATGTTTTCTTTCATTGGTAAGATTTTTTTTAATTTTGTGTGAAAAAGTGGCACGCTTGGTTTTCATACAGACGGAGGGACTTGCGTTATCTAGTTAGATATAATGTCTGTGGATGTCAATTATCTTCGTTTATTCTAAAATATACTAGTAGAGGACTTAGTGCTCTATAGACATTAAGACGACGAATAACGCCAACGACCTTGAGGGAACAAAACGCGCACTCGTTTCACACCCGCGCGACCCAAAATTTAGTAGTTTTTTGTACTTTCCACAGTATTCTATGACTTTAAAAAAAAAAAACCTCAGATCAAAATGTAGATAATTAAATTATCTTTGATATGGTGTTGATTTCATTACAATACGCACAGCGGTTTTAGTGTGATTGTCGTGTTTTTGTCCGTTTTAGACATAACTTTACAAATTAATTACACTATGTTACACTAATAAAACTCAAAATTTGCTTAGATCAAATTATTAAGAAAATAATCTAATATAACATATATTTTTTTCAAAAAATTACTACTAGCCATTTAGACGTGATTCTCATTTTAAAATCAGCTACTCAAGGGAATCGGCGCCTTAACTAAATAAGATAGTCTAATCTGTATGATTCGTGCAAGAGGTGCTTCAACCAATGAATTTATTGACCGATTTTCGTGTCTAAGTTTTTGTACCAAGATCGGCAAATCACTTTAGAAGATAAGGATAATGTAGTCGTAACTGGAACATCCAAAATTTTTCAGATTTTACCCAAATGAAATACGATAAGTGTCTGTACTTCGGGAACTTCGCTTATGTTCACGGATACAAACATGAAGATGAGGACTATGGAGAGGATCACATTATAGTCAAAAGTTCAAAGAAGAATCCAGATTTTATAAAATATTAAATTATTTATTTATTTTGATATTATATAAAATTAAACCTAGTACTCCTAGACAAATATCAATCTGTCATCGTACTTATTATTCTGTAAGAAAAGACAATCAGTTATACAAATAGCCTGACTAAACATTATTACTGATATGAACATCGGTTTAACTTAACTAATTAATGAATACCATAGACATTGATTAATAATATCATAGCGTTTATTTATTAATTAACAGTAAGTACTAGTGATTAGTGAAACAGATATTGAATTTAAATATTATAATTACTCAGTAAATATTAGGTATTACTGCAAACATCTGTTCCTAATTATTATTAAATAAGTGCTTATGATAATGTTGTATGTTAAGACACTGGTGTGCAGTTAAATTTTTCAGGCACTGCAATACTGTGTCAGTACTAGGGATACGCACTTCAGCCGATACGATACCGATACAGATATTTATAAGTATAACCGATACCGAGATTCAAAGAAATCTATAAAAAGCTGTGGCTATCAAAAAGACAAAATTACTCATAATTTATACGTATATAATATCACGTCACAAACACAACCATAAACAAATGAAAATTATTACGCAACAAGCAACTAGCGAATGGAATGGGCTCCGTGACGTGTTTGTAAGGTGGGCAGTGCAAGAGGAAAATAATAAAGAATATAGGTATCGCGGGGATTCCCTGAGCTTAAAAAGTTAAGACGGCAGCACACTTACTTGTCGTGGAGTGACGTGGCGCGGGATCCACCAATCAAACGACTCTGTTCGAGCCTACATCATAACATAATGAGTTTTGTAGCCAATCAACTGCATCAGAAGGCGCCACACCACGTAAGTGTGTTTCCGTCTTTAGGCCACGTTTAAATGAACGCATTAAACGCGGTAATGGCGCGTGCACACGGGTTGTTTATAGCTCCAGATTCGACGATATATCGGTATCGGTATCGGATGCATCCCTACTCCCTGCTCAGTACTACACGGTTAAAATAACTGTGCACCTCGTCACTAGATTGTGAACAGAAAATAGCGAAAATCGAAAAGCCGAGTGACGTAACAGCGTCAGGTGCACAGTTATTTTGACGTAGCAAAGATACAAAGTGTCAATTATTCTGCACACATTTTTACAGTTTCACGAGTATATGTATAACAATGCTTAATAAAGTAAAGTCCATTTCTATTATAGAGCTACCACTTGTTTCCACAAGAGAGGCTTCACACTAACCTACATATGTGTCCACGACGCTGCGTCACTGAGCGTGAGGCTGGCCGGGGCCAGAAACATGGGTTATGTGCCTGCCATGTGCCCGAGCCGCTTGTAGTCGATCTTGTCCAGTTGCACGAGGGGTCGCAGCTGGTCGGCGAATGCGCGCATGTCGTCTGCTATCATGTCCTGGCCTTGTGGCGCTAGCACCTGAATGATAAATAAACTAGCTATTTTCAAAGTATACAAAAATATAAGACAGTGAAATATGTATTTCTAGAAGGGAACAGGGTTTCGGTATTGATTTCTTCACTTAGGGTTGCCCTAGTCGAAAATTCTTCCATACAATCTGACAATTACTCCACTGTTTGACGATGTACGTTCAAAATAAACTCAACTTGCCTCATCAATATCCAGCCCTATATGGAAAACAAAAAAAAAAAAGTTTTGATCGTCGAAAGTGCCATATTATTTATTTATTAAAACACTTTATGTTATATTTTTAACGTAATATTACAACACAAATTTTAACGCATCTTTGGGCGGAAATAAATACCATAAGAAGAAGGAAAATTGCAAAACAGTCACCATACAGGGATAGATTCATAGTTCAACAATGCAAATAATATTTGAAAATATACATTTAGTAGTTTTTCCATGTTATTCATACTCCCAAAGGTCTATTTATAAAATTTCGCGCGCTCGTTTTCGTCCTAAATCATCATCCATTTCGCTACAAATTTGCAAAAGTGCAAATTCGTACGCGAACTGGCGTCTTACTGCTCATCAAAGCATCTATCTCTTTCGCACGTGTTGTCGGATAAGATAGCATGCATTTTAACCCCGCGCACAAAATAGTTCGTACCGTCGACTAGGGCAACCTTAAACTTATTAATGCACACAGCAGCAGCGTCGAGCTCAAGGGTCTCTTTAGTTCTAAAATGTACATAACATATTTACCCGTATCTCCACAACGTAATGCACATATTCCTCTCAAGATAAAATAAAAAAACGCGAGCAGACAGCTTCCATTGGTGCACGAGCAGTCGCGCAAACTCAAGAGTATATATGTGAATCAAAGCGACAAAAAGTTAGCTGTGCACTGCTAATCCTTTACAACTACTTCCATACGCGGGCAGTCGACCGAATGCGCGCGAAGATGAGCAAAAGTTTGCGAATGCTTGCGAATACGCGTGCATCCGTACGTGTATTCGCGCGTAGACGCGTCGCTTCGATGCGATTCTGCGTTGATGTGCTTTGACCCTCAAGACTATGATACTATATACTGTACACGGTGTACACCAGGCGGCTACATTAAACATTAAATTTAATGGCAGCTGTTAAGTGTATTACTTGCTGTGTACCCCCCCACCCTACCTCCCCTATGTCACATGAATTTGTTACTGTCTCCGCATTCCGAGTCACGTCAAAATCGCGTTCGCGCGTCACAAAATCGATTTATGGTTAATCGGAACAGGTTTTGACGCGCTTTTAGTGATTTTGACGTGACTCGGGGTGTATCATGTTCAGATGATGCTGCCGTAATGTGTATACCAATCTGAACATATAATGAATACTTACTAATTCTAGGCAATAGTATATAAAGGCAAAAATTATCTTAATGACTTTCAAACCAGCTGACTTGCATCTGTAGAATTACTGGTTGTATCTGACATGTTATACTTACAACTGCCACAAAACTGTTACTTACAGATAATTCCACCAGATAACTCTGAGATATAGGCTCCGGGGGCATTGACCCTTGGGATATCTTGAACACCTTTGCAACTGTAATCTTCATGCGTCCCTTTCTGAACATGTAACCTGTGAAATAAAAAAAATATATAATTAGAAACATTTTGAAATTAAAAATAAAACAATTATATTTTGAGTATGTAATTGTTCATTAGTACTCCGAGTTTGTTTAATATATATTGCCCTGATTTTTTTTTTTTTTTAAATACCGACTTTATTTGCAGAAGTTAATTATATTTAACTTGTTTTTTGTTGCGGTAGTAAACTTATAATAACTATACAATAAATTTTCAAGTCTAATTCTATTTATAAATTATTATTTAATCTAATAAGGAGGCTAAATTGTATGTTTATGTGTTTGTAAAGGGATATCTCTGGAAGTACTGATCCTATTTCGAAAATCCTCTTACTGATAGAAAGCTTATACCTGAGAATCATAGGTTACTTTTTATCCTGGAAATATATGTATAATCATGGCGGGTTAAGCTATGGATGCCAAGCGTTTGAAAAAGAGAGTCTAATTTTAGCAGAAACTATACAGCACAGGATGATCTTTCATTTTTTAAGAACAAGCCATGTCATCCACGCAATGATGCCAGTATGTAACGGCAATACAAGATTTATCCTCCCATTTTAATCAATTACTAGCTGACCCCTGGGGCTTCGCGCCCGTCAATTGGCTACCTACTATTCTACCCACCTACCCTACCCTACCTACCATATCCTACCTAACTTACCTTACCTACCCTACAAACCCAACCCTACCCTACCTAATCATGTAGTACATAATTTTTATGTATCATCAATAGTTTTCTCAGTGCACACCAAGGAATGAATTTTATATGCAACAATTTGCTACTTTGGGTTACATTATTGCAATTTTCATAAGGATCTCTATTTTTTTTGAAAATATATTGTAGCCTATGACACTCAGGAATAATGTAGCTTTCTACTGGTGAAAGAATTTTCAAAATCGGTTCTACTGAACCGATTTTGATCCAGAGATTACCCCCTCCAACGTCAAACTCACAAACTTTACCTCTTTATAATTAGTAAATAGAAAAGAAAAATGATGAATTCTTTGAGTAAGTACTTTTTCCTGAAGAATTTCTAGAAGAATTTAACAAATGTTTTTCTGCTTTTCATAATATGCGTTTCCCAAAAACATAACAATAGGTTTTACCAAAAATTACCTTTTACGCTATATTCAAATTCTATTCTGCAGCCCAGTTCATTCAGGAAGTCTATAAGCATACCGCTGCAAGCAATATCAAGGCTTGAGCGAACTACTGTAGGCCTGTTTTTATCTCCAAGATCTGGCTGACCAATGTACCGGAGCTGGAATGGCATATCACGGTAGTCCAGAGCTTTTCTAACTCGCAGCATCAATGGCGCCGCCTGAAAATTTCAATAATTATGTTAATAAAGGTCTATTTCAACTGCATCCAGTTAGATTCCAAGCTACCTCAACATAGTTGGAAAAAGGCTTAACAAATTGATTGTGGAAATGTTTTGTTTGAATCCTCATTTACCAGATAGGAGATGACTTGTTCAATTGGACCCTTCAAAGTTTACCTTGTATATTGCTGACAATGGTGAACGAAAATAGCCTGAGGTAACTTAGTTAATATAGGGTAAAACTCGAGATCCTGCCTTGAACAAGAAATAGAAAAATAAATTTAAAAAAGCAATAAAACAAGCGGTGATTAATGCTTGTGCCTTGTCTATGTGAGAAGTGGCCTTTGCTACAAAGCAGATATGTTCATAGTAAATAAAAAACTTTACCTGTTGGTTGGGATCTCGCAAACTAAAGCAAACTTCTTGATCATCAAAGGTCTCTGGTCCAGCGTCGACATTATCACACAAGCCACGCAGGCGATGAAGTAAAACCTCTACGGCCGAATCCAGCACGGAGCCCTTAATGTAACATTACAATGTTAATACAAAATTCAGTAACATGAATAAATTTTAGCAAAATTTTGATTGAGGCTTACCTGTAATAGGTATTCTTGATTCGGAATAATGTTAGCTTTCAATGCTTGTGATAAGCTGTCGGTGGCCGTTATTGGAGCTGCGTTTGCAGCTGACATTCCAGCCATTATTCAATGCAATATTTTCCAATATTTGGGCGTTTGTTAAAATTTTTCTGTATTTTGATTCAGATCCTTCGATTTTGCAGCAAGTTAATAATGTTGACATTGACCATTTTGACATTGACAATCTTTGACTCTACACTCTACAGATAATATTCCTTTTCCTCTACAGATACTAGTCTTTGACCTAGATTCTCACCATGATGATTCATGATCAGAATTAGATCATTATTATAATAATGAGAATCTCTCCCTGAAAATAGAACCGTAGTAGTAGAAATTTGTATTAAAAAATGCCAATGAGGTAGAAATGCACTGTCTAACCCACTGACGTCTAACCATATTATTATTTTCCCGTATTCTAATCATTGTTTGTCAGTTGCAATGAGGTAGGAAAACTATGGAGACGGCATATTCCACTATATGAAGAATAGTTATACAAATATCTATGATATCGACACACGCATGTCAAAAAGCGTTTTGTCTCTTTTTAACTAACCAAGAGCTGCATATGAAAAGAGAGACATCTAAATGTTTGTCAAGGACTAAACTTGGTAACACATATGAGTGACGCCAAAATCATGTCTATGCGTGACCGCTCACCATGTTGATTGCCGAGTAAAATTGGTAGTTGTGTGCCGTTTATGTACGTTTATCTGTGTAGTTGTGCTGTCAAACAGTTGCAAATGGCCTACCTCATTGGCTCAATGAGGAAGGAAAATCTATGGAGACGGCCTATTCTACTATATGAAGAATAGTTATACACATATCTATCAAATCGACACACGCATGTCAAAAAGCGTTTTGTCTCTTTTTAACTAACCAAGAACTACTTATAAAAAGAGAGACATCTAAATGTTTGTCAAGGACTAAACTTGGTAACACTTTTGTGTGACGTCAAAATCATGTCTATGCGTGGCCGGTCGCCATGTTGATTACCGAGTAAAATTGGTAGTTGTGTGCTGTTTATGTACGTTTATCTGTGTAGTTGTGCTGTCAAACAGTTGCAAATGGTCTACCTCATTGGCCAATGGGCAGCCATCTTAAGTTCCCGATTTATGTAGGTATCACGCTAATTTCGTAGGTATGGCAAGTCCATAGGTTTATAAGTCAGTGCATTGGCTAATGGGCAGCCATCTTAATTGCCCGATTTATGTAGGTATGCACGCTAATTTCGTAGGTATGGCAAGTCCATAGGTTTATAAGTCAGTGCATTGGCTAATGGGCAGCCATCTTAATTGCCCGATTTATGTAGGTATGCACGCTAATTTCGTAGGTATGGCAAGTCCATAGGTTTATAAGTCAGTGGTCAGTTGTCTGTCATTGCAAATGTCAATGTCAGAACTCTGAAGTTGTCAATTTGTGTTTTGTGACAATTTTCGGGAAAGCTGAAAAACGGCGTGTTGTTTTGCTTTTTAAAATTTTAAATTATATTTTTATTTAACTGTTCAATAATGACGAGCCACGTTAAAATACGTTTAGCCTCCGAAAGGGTAAATCACTCTGTTTCTACTGATAACAATGATTTACCTCGATTTTTCACACCTGGGGAGGTTGTTACAGGAATGGAAGATTTCATGCGGTAAGATTTGTTGAATGTATATCAAGCGATGTTACAATACGTGGAATAAAGAAAGAAAAATACATAATTGTGTTTTGATTAAAATGTTTTATTACAGTGGCCATGGTACTTATGCAGTAGATGACTCTCTAAAAGCAGCAGTTGCGGGGGTTATGCAAAAAGTAAACAAGTTGATAACTATCCGCCCCAGAAAGAATCGGTATGTTGGTGAAATAGGTGACGTTATTGTGGGGAGAGTACTTGAAGTCCAACAGCGGAGGTGGAAGGTGGACACTAATTCACGTTTGGACTCTATACTTCAGTTGTCAGCAGTGAATCTTCCTGGTGGAGAACTGGTATGTGATTTTTCTACTGTTTAAGTAAGATGTGACTTAAATATTCCCGTTCAGTAACGAAACGCGCGTTCTTCTCTTCACACCTGCAGCGCTGGAGTACCCCAGGGCTCAGTCCTTGGTGCCTGTGTTGTACAATATATTCACCCATGACCTTCCTCAAGCACCTAATACAACGGTAGCGACCTTCGCAGATGACGCCGCATTTCTTGCAACTAGTAATGACCCAGACGAAGCCAGTAGAATCCTCCAAAACCAACTTACACTAACGAGTGATTGGTTGAGCACATGGCTCGTAAAAGCGAGTGCCCCCAAATCTCACCATATCACATTCACTTTGAGAAAGAAACTGTGTCCAACAATCAATCTCGGCCAAGATCCTCTTCCACAATCCGAATGTCTTAAATACCTAGGATCCTACTTGGATCAACGAATGTCTTGGAAAGATCACATCAAGCAGAAGCGCAACGAAGTAAACTATCGCTTTAAAAATCTTTTGTGGCTGCTTGGCAGACAGTCAACATTATCTCTGAGCAACAAACTCAGGATCTACAGCTCAGTCATAAAGCCCATTTGGACTTATGGAATACAATTATGGTCCTTGGCTACCAAGTCAAACATCCTTTGCCTCCAAAGAGCTCAAAACAACATCCTAAGGACTATAAGTGGTGCAGCCTGGTTCACCCGTGCTTGCGCAAGTTTTATTAAATAAAATTTTACTACCAATATTTCTGAACGCATCTCACATTTAAATACACCATTCGCCGCAGTTTTGAGCTAGCTATATTCCCTTCCTTTCCTAATTCCTATACTGCAGAGAGAGAAGGAACTATTCATCGAACGCGACCAATCAACTGCTCTTACGACGGTTGGTTGTTCTGAATTGTGAATCAAGCCGCACCGCATTTTCAACCGCTCTTCGCCGATTACTTATATTTTCCGCTAATCCGCTCAATATTTTATAATTCTTGTTGGCCAACACGCGTGTGACATATACAGACCAAGGGAGCAAAAGTGAAAAGTGAATAAGTGAAAAAAAGAGGCATCGAACACGAGCGTCATCATCTCTGCTGCCCTTACACCAACGTGCTTCACTCCAGATACCAAGTAAGTCCTTTCACCACCCGTTTCCTTTGGTTGGCTCACCACTGTTTGTCAATAGGAATTTAAACCGCATAAATTATAATTCCCGCTGGTCCTTCGTAAAGCCGCGATTTACTCCACAGCACCATTTTTTGGTCCTTCGAGCCGGATTCATAGAATCAACGATCTTTTATACTTTCCTCATAATTTCCCGCATCCTAATAGGTCTCATACCTAGGATTTAGAATACAAAGTTCATAAAACCGCCATTAAGAACGCGTACGTTAGCGTTCGTACAATCCCGCTAAGTAGGTACATAATTCATTGAGAATTACTGTATCAACCTTGATATTTCTCCTACTGCATTGAAATAGCATATGTGAATATTCTACCCGCTACTTTTCGTGAGTTAACTCGGTTAATTTACGTACAACTTATTCTCAACCGCATTCTTTGTTATACCCGCTTAGAGTAATTTATTATTCTAAGTCTACCCGCTATAACTAATATTTATCCGCTATATTTTCTGTTAATATTCCAACATGGAAGATCTTAAAATTAAAGTTAAATTACTTCAAGCTAAAAATCAAGCAATCTTTGAACGTTTATCGTCATTATACGAAACGTCTAAGAAAATAAATACGACTAGTATCGAGCTTCGTTCCTCGGAATTATTTATGGCAGATTCTGAAATTCTCTCAGTTATTCGTCAAGAATTTAGTACCAATTTAGATAATATAAATACATATTCTTTACAGTTAAACCCTGATTATAAAATCGATTATAAAAATCTTACATCTTTTGACGATGTATATACTCGTGTGGAGCGAATGCGATCTCTTATCGACGCGAAGTATTCGAGATCATCGACCGACGCAGCGTCCCATGATAACCCATCAAAACAATATAAAGTCAAACTCCCACCGATTCAAATTCCGTTCTTTGATGGTAGGATTGATAACTGGCCTGTTTTCTATGAATCATTTGAGTCAAATATTCATAGTAATTTAAACCTTACAGATTCTCAACGTGTGCAGTATTTGATAGGTAATTTAAAGGGAAGTGCGTTGCAAATTACCGCCGGAATTATTCCGTCAGGTGATAATTATACCGCTATCTGGGACAGTTTGGTGAAAAAGTATCAGGATAAACGAGCGCTAGGCTCACACTACATGTCTAACATATTAAATATTAAACCCGCAACTAATCATTCCGCATCTTTAAATAGTTTCATTGAAAGTTTGCACGCGTCTGTTTCTGCTTTAGAACAATTAAAAATTAACGATTTAAAGGATTTCATTTTGTTGAATTTAGCTTTAAAAAAGTTAGACCCCGCTACCGTAAATTTATTCGAAATGCATATGAGAGATAAGGAAATTCCTACATATACGGAATTCGTTGAATTTATAAAATCGCAAGTTAAAATATTAGATCGAACTATTTCATCGCGAACTGCGTTAGTAAGCAACAACCCTAATAAAAATATTTTTTCTCGTAATCAGTCACGTGATAGTACAGTACATACTTTTGTTGCTTGTGATAATAATCAAAATTGTTTGTATTGCAATAAGGTTGACCATTGTAAACTTTACACTTGCCCATCCTTTCAATCAATCTCAGCCAATTCGCGTTTGGACTTTATTAAAAACAAACGTGGTTGTGTGAACTGTCTTAGTATATCGCACACTGCTTCACAGTGTAAATCCACACATAATTGTAGGACGTGTAATAAACGACATCATTCTCTTTTACATCTGGAAAACAGTTCGCATCCGACTAAATCGGTATCGACTGACGCTGTCACTAGTTCCGCGCATTCGCAACAACAGGTGGCGCTGTGTGCATGCTCGCGTGTAGGTACAGACATGCCGCGTACAACCGTACTGTTATCAACTGCACAAGTCTATGTTGACAACAAATATAACAAATACATTTCCGTTAGATGTTTAATAGATAACGCTTCGCAAAATAATATAATCACTTCCGCTTGTTGTAAAAAACTACAATTAAACATTATACCACTTTCAAACTCATCTATAAAGGGTGTCGGAACCTCTTCGCGGCCTATCATAGGTTACGTTGAGATAACAGTTACTGCTAAAAATAAAACTAATTCTTTTAAAATTTCCGCTCTTGTTGTAGATTGTATCACGGATAACCTACCATCCCACTTTGTTGACACTTCTGCAGTGCAACATTTGTTTGATTTGCCGCTCGCTGATCCACTATGGTATGTACCTGGTGAGGTTGAATTGCTTCTAGGGGCAAAACTGTTCCCGTATTTATTACTTCACGATAAAATTATCTCACCTACCGCTCCATCCGCTATTGAAACCGTGTTTGGTTATATTCTTATGGGTGAGGTACCCGCTAGTTTATCTAATAATAATAATTATAGTCCCGCTAAAATAAATACCGCTTCATACTTGTCTACCGCGCTAAGTGTAGATAATTCTCATTGTTTTCTGTCTTTAGACGAATCTTTACATATATTTTGGAACATTGAAGAAATACCTTCAAAACCTTTTATGAGCCCTGCGGAACTGGATTGTGAACAGCTGTACGCTTCTACTGTGTCACGTGACTCCAGTGGTAGGTATTGTACTGCGTTACCATTCTGTAAAAATCCAGATTCACTTGGAAATTCTTATGCTGTCGCTTATCGACGTTTAATTAATTTGGAAAAAACTAAGCTTCGCGACCCTGCTTTGCGCGCTAGTTATAATGAAACAATTCAAGAATATATTGATCAAAATTATTTAACTGAAATTACACCTAGTTTTGTTGATCAGACTGTAGGTTATTATATACCGCATCACCCGGTCATTCGAAATGATAAACAAACAACTAAAGTTCGCATCGTTCTTGACGCGAGTGCTAAGTCTCATAATGGCGTGTCGTTGAATGACTTGTTACACTCAGGGCCGAATTTACAGGCTGACATATTTTTATTACTTTTAAATTTCCGCTTGTTCCCTATTGCAGTTACAGCTGACATAAAACAGATGTATCTTCGAATTGCTGTTATTGATGAGCATCGAAAATACCAAAAAATATTGTTTCGTTTTAATACCGCTGAACCTATTCGCGAATTTCAATTTAATCGAGTTGCATTTGGTCTCAAGCCCAGTCCTTTTTTAGCCATGCGCACTGTGCGCCAGCTAGCAGAAGATGAAAAACATCGCTTCCCGCGCGCATCCATTGTTGCTTCTCATGAGCTATACATGGATGACTTAGCAAATTCAACCCCTTCTCTGAAGGACGCCAAGGTTCTTTCCGCTGAACTTATCGCCTTATTTAAGGCTGGTGGCTTTGACCTTACTAAGTGGGCAAGTAATTCCTCGGAGCTTCTAGAGGTTATTCCACATTCTAACCGCTCTTCTATTAATTTTTCTGATGGGGATAATTTAAAGATTCTTGGACTCAAATGGATTCCTTCTGAAGATTGTTTCACCTTTACAACATCTAATTTGGATAAAGGTTGTACTAAACGCTCCATTCTTTCCACTATTGCCCGTCTGTGGGATTGTCTCGGTCTTGTGGCTCCAGTAGTTTTATTCGCGAAATTACTTATAAAAGAATTATGGAAATTAAATACAGATTGGGATGAAACTCCACCCGATTCAATTGTACTTCTCTTTCAAAAATTTAAAGAACAATTACCTTTACTTTCTTCTTTAAAATTGCCTCGTCATGTGGCCGTTTCTATGGGTTGCGTGACAAATATAGTAGGTTTTGCTGATGCCAGCTTGAATGCTTATGGCTGCGTCATATACTTACATGTCACTGATTCAAATGGTTACACACACGTAAATTTGGTGTGTGCTAAATCCAAAGTTGCACCTGTTAAAGTTGTATCTCTAGCTCGTCTAGAGCTTTGTGCCGCTGTTCTTTTGTCTAAGTTAATAAAATTAGTTTATGACACTTACCGTTCTCGTACTGCTATTAATAGTATATTTGCCTTTTCCGATTCTACAATTACTCTTTCATGGATTCATTCCTCACCGCACAAATGGAACATTTTTGTTAGTAACCGCGTCGCTAAATGTCAAGAAAATCTTGATCCTAAGCATTTTTATCATATTAACGGAAAACAAAATCCTAGTGATTGTCTATCTCGAGGTCTCCTACCTGAACAGTTGCTAAACCACGATTTATGGTGGCATGGCCCTGAGTGGCTTCTGCGCCCCACTGCTGAGTGGCCTATCACATCTTTTGTTTCGTCATGCAACGAACAATTGCCTGAATTTAATAATAAAACTCTAACATTGGTATCTACCACATCAGAACTCAATTTAATATGTAGTATTTCTCAAAAATTTGCATCATTAAATAAAATATTACGCATAATTGTATACATTCTAAGATTTTTACGTATTATTCCTTATGATAAATCACACAAGACGATTACTGTCCGTGAGTTAGCTTCCGCTGAAATTTATTTAATTCGTTGTATTCAACAATTTTATTTTAAAGATATTTATGACGAAATTAAAAGTAAGAAACTTCGCTCACAATATAAAAAACTCGATCTCTTCATAGACGAGCATAATATAATTAGAATCGGCGGCAGATTGTCAAATGCGAACCTTCCTTATGAAGCTCAGCACCCCTCTCTTTTACCTAAACATGATAATTTTACACATGTTCTAATAGACTATTACCACCGTATTTATTGTCATGCCGGTGTAAACCTTCTTAGTTCTCTGTTGCGCCAAAAATATTGGATCCTCTCTTCTAGAGGTGTAATAAGACAAAGATTACATGCTTGTAACTTTTGCTTTAAAGTTTCACCATCTCACCCCAGCCCAAAGATGGCTGATTTACCCGCTTGTCGCGTACAGGAGACCAAAGCTTTCGTCCATACGGGTGTGGACTACGCTGGTCCCATTAAAGTAACGTTATGTAGACGCCGAGGTCAAAGAAGTCAGAAGGCTTACATTTGCTTATTCATTTGCTTCGTTACCAAAGCGGTTCATATTGAATTGGTTACTGACGTGTCATCGGACACTTTCATTTCCGCCTTTAAAAGATTTATTTCCCGCAGAGGACCTGTCTCTTATTTATATTCCGATAACGGAACAAATTTCGTTGGCGCCAAGGCTCAATTGCAAGAACTACTTGCTAACCGCTACCGCATAGAGTGGAAAATGATTCCACCCCGCGCCCCCCACTTTGGAGGGTTGTGGGAATCAAATATTAAATCTATTAAGACGCATTTATACCGTGTTATCGGCTCTCAACTTCTTACCTATGAGGAGCTTTCGACTGTTCTCACTGAAATTGAGGCAGTTCTAAATTCCAGACCGCTCTGTGTCCTGGCTGAGGATCCGTACCCAGAACCGCTTACTCCCGCTCATTTTATAATGGCTTCTCCGTTGACTTCGTTGCCCGTCATGAATGTTCCCGAGACGACGAAGTCTCTAACTTGCCGCAAAAGATTGCTTGACCAGATGGTTTGTAGTTTCTGGAGGAGATGGCGTATAGAATATTTACATAATCTTCAAGTTAGACAAAAATGGTTAAATGCCGAAGATAATATTAAGATTGGTACAGTGGTTCTCATACATCAGGATGATGTCCCTCCTTTACGTTGGCCAATGGGTTTAATCACCGAAGTCTTTCCCGGCAAGGATGGGACAACCCGCGTTGCTATGGTGAAGACATGTAGTGGCTCTTTCAAGAGACCCATTGTCAAATTATGTCCTTTACCTTCTCAATAACATCACCGCGTAATTAAAACTTTAATTTAGCTATAGTTAACATACTTAAAATATTTTTCCCTTTTCTTAGTCCGCTTTAATATAATTTCTTTCCTTTTGAGAATATTACTTATCCTCAAAGCCGGGCAGGATGCTTGCGCAAGTTTTATTAAATAAAATTTTACTACCAATATTTCTGAACGCATCTCACATTTAAATACACCATTCGCCGCAGTTTTGAGCTAGCTATATTCCCTTCCTTTCCTAATTCCTATACTGCAGAGAGAGAAGGAACTATTCATCGAACGCGACCAATCAACTGCTCTTACGACGGTTGGTTGTTCTGAATTGTGAATCAAGCCGCACCGCATTTTCAACCGCTCTTCGCCGATTACTTATATTTTCCGCTAATCCGCTCAATATTTTATAATTCTTGTTGGCCAACACGCGTGTGACATATACAGACCAAGGGAGCAAAAGTGAAAAGTGAATAAGTGAAAAAAAGAGGCATCGAACACGAGCGTCATCATCTCTGCTGCCCTTACACCAACGTGCTTCACTCCAGATACCAAGTAAGTCCTTTCACCACCCGTTTCCTTTGGTTGGCTCACCACTGTTTGTCAATAGGAATTTAAACCGCATAAATTATAATTCCCGCTGGTCCTTCGTAAAGCCGCGATTTACTCCACAGCACCAACCCGCAACTCAGAGATTCACGAATATCTCAACATGAAGACTGTTGTGGAAGAATCCAAACAGTACAAAGACAAATATACAGATCGACTGAAACATCACCCTAACCTATTGACAAGGACAGCTCTAATGTGTAATCCAATTAATGGCCTGAAAAGAGCAAATGTGCTATTCTAATATACATACTTCAACGCATAACTCTACATACTTCAACGCATCTGATTATAGTCCATGGACTGACCGCAGATTAACGTACATAAAAAAAAAAAATATGTATACCCGTTTACACTATAGGCAAGAAGGAGGAAGCACATTATTATCTTGTGATTTTGGCTTCTGTAGGTTCATCAGTAAAAAAGTTATTTTGCAACTCTTACAGAGGCGGAGATCAGCAGAAGATGAACAGATGATGAGGAAACATTTACAAGAAGGAGATCTGATCAGTGCAGAGGTACAGAGTGTGTTTTCAGATGGTTCACTGTCTCTGCATACCAGGAGCTTGAAGTATGGCAAGGTGGGCCTTTTTTTCAGTTAAATAGTGTTGTTTACTACAATATTTAACTGAATGACTAATATTTAGAAAATTGTCCAGAACAAAATTTTTTTTTAAATCTGACTTTGGTGGCTTCTCATTCCTTTGTTTTCCAATATTTTCTAAAACAAAAAAAAACAGTATTTATGTACTCAACGAGCTCTAAACTAAGATACCCCTCTCTATGGGATAGGTTAAAATTTTATTTTTCGCGCGCCTCTATTTGTATGGGAGCCCCACTAAAGAATATAATTTGACAATTATTGTATAGTATGGCTTTGGGTCAACAAGATACGTATACTGTGAAAATTTTAAGACTGTAGCTCCAACCATTTGGCTGTAAAACCGAGATATGTGATGCTGACACGTGAGTGACAGCAATGGGGCTCCGTTTGGACCCTTCGGGTACGGAACCCTAAAAAGTCCATGGATAAAAACCTTTTTTGTTTATGATGATGTTTTTTTTCAGCTAGCACAAGGGATATTAATCAAAGTGTTTCCCTCATATATTAAACGCAGGAAGAATCATTTCCACCACCTGCCTTGTGGTGTATCAGTGATAATTGGTAACAATGGTTACATTTGGATCAGTCCAGTGGACCACAGTAATGCAGTTGAAGGAGACAAAGATGAAATTGCAAATGTTGAATCACAGGTAGGTTGGCTAAATGATAAATCTTTCTAAATAAACAAAATGTTGACTTTCTCTTTTTTGACATTCGCTCGTCAGCGCCGCGACGAATCGGTTTACTGACGATCGTGGAAAAGGGTACATGATGTAAAAGCAAAATTTTTAGTATAAGTTTTCGACGTTTTTATAAAGGGGTCCGCAAGCTAGACACTTGATAAAAACATCAATAAAAAAAAACTGTCGAGATACAAAATATACCTTATTTATTTTCTTTTGGTACAAAATAATGTCTTTATGAAAAGCTATCAACTGTTGCCCTCTGTTGTCTGATAAATCTTGTTGGGGCCTGCCAGATAGACTCACACTAAGTTTTCGAGGCTCTAGCTACCAAACAATTTATGGGTTTATTACCAAAATCCACTTAGCAAGCCAGCGATAAATAAAAAAAAAAGCCGACTACCGTAGAGCGCTCGGTAACGCACTGGTATTTTATTTCGCGCTGACGTGCGTGACCTACCGACCATACGCAACCAATATCAGCATAGGACGAATGCAAGCCTTCGCCATATAAGCTATGATCCTGTAGGTGGTGGTGGTGTATTCTGCACTGTGTGCCTGCATAGTGGATTTATGGCCCAGACCTTCTTAAAGAGAAGAGATCTTTGCCCGAGCAGTGAAAACATTTTAGGCTGATATTTATTTCTGCTTATGCAGGAACTTCTTCTTCATTGTATTGATGATTTCAAATTAAATGTGCCATATCAACAGCAATAGTGTTGCAGGAACTGAAATGCTGGGTTTATTTTATAAGCTAAATTTCTGTTCATCTCTTTACAGACTGTTACCAGATCCGACAGGGAAACTATCGCAAGAGTTAAGAATTGCATTCTGGCACTAGCGGCATCCAAAATGTTGCTGGACGATACTAGCATCATGTTTGCATATGAAGAGAGCCTGAAGTATGATGATGTTAAAGACTTGCTCGACCCAGAAGCTATGCTCGATGTAGCTTTCCTAACCCAGCACAGAATAAACTATGTTGTTGAAGAGTAACAGGTTACATTTTATTTATTTATTTATTCTTCAACAAATTTACATTTGTGTCAACAGTGGTTTTAACAATAGATATAACACAACAATTAAACAATCATCCTAAAGCCAGGAAAAAACACTACATTCCACATTGGTCCCAACATTATTAGTCTTAATATAGCAATAATTATACCCAACAATAACGTAACATCAATTTAAAATCAATATAAATTCATATCAAGAAATGTATGTCAATAAAATTAATTAAGGGTACACTAGTCGACGGCACGAACTATTTTGTGCGCGGGATTAAAATGCATTTTATATCAACCGACAACACGTGCGGAAGAGATTGATGCTGTGATGAGCAGTAGGAAGCTGGTTCGCGTACGAATACACACTTTTGCAAATTTGTAGCGAAATTAATAATGATTTAGGACGAAACCGAGCGCGCGAGATTTTATAATCAGAGCTGTGGGAGTCTGGATATCATGAAAAATCGACTAAATCTATCTGTTTAAAAAAAAATATATGCATTGTTGAACTACTAATCTATCCCTGTGTGGTGGCCATTATGCAATTAACCGTCTTCTTATGGTATTTATTCGCGCCCAAAAATGCGTTAAAATTAGTGTCGAAATGTAGAACTTTCGACGTTCATAACTTTCAAAGATTTACTTTTTTCACTTTTTTGTTTCTATACAGGGCTAGATAATGATGAGACAAATTGATATCACTTTTATTTTGAACGTACTTTGTTAAACAGTAGAATAATCCCTAGACTACGTTTGTATGGAAGAATTTTCGACTAGTGTAACCTTAAGATCAACGTAGACGAACGTCATGATAGATATGCTGGATAGTACTCCAAAGTCACTAAAATATAATCACATATTAGTTCGAACTACTTTTATCTTTGAAAACTCTTCTATGCTGTAATAATATTTTCTCAACAACAATGACTAATTTTCTCTTGAATTCATTTGGATTCATAGAGATTTTAAATTGTTCAGGCAATTTATTGTACATATTCACTGATTGCACTCTTGAGGTTTTAATTTCTCTCATTTTTTAGGGTTCTGTACCCAAAGGGTAAAAACGGGACCCTATTACTAAGACTCCGCGATCCGTCTGTCTGTCTGTCTATCCGTCTGTCATCAGGCTGTATCTCATGAACCGTGATAGCTAGGCAGTTGACAATTTCACAGATGATGTATTTATTTTGCCGCTATAGCAACAAATACTAAAACAGAATAAAATAAATGTTAAAGTGGGGCTCCCATACAACATCCCATACGAATTTTTGCCGTTTTTTGCGATAATGGTACGGAACCCTTCGTGCGCGAGTCCGCCTCGCACTTGGCCGGTTTATTCTTACCTGAAAAGGATTTTCGATCGCCAGTGGATAAATAACACTAATTAATTTTCCTTTCACATAATTTATTTGCAATATCACAAACCACTTAATCAATAATAGAAGTGGAGTCATTTCTCGATTTTTTGTAAGATATCTCAGTATCTCTTAAAAATGTGATATCTAACATCATAAATTTAAAAAGGTACATAACAAAATTATTATTTGGTTTTTATATTACAAAATATGGTACAATACTGTAAAAGAGTACAAATCTAAATTAGTAAAATATATTACAAATAGAAATATCGTATAAAATCCTATAAAACGTGTAAATCGAAGTACAAGTGATAATAAAAATTGTGACGAAAATTTGAAAAGTTTGACACAGTTAACTTATTCTATTACTTCTTGCATTCACAACACTCGTATTATACACTAATATTTGGCACTTTATAATTTCTTATTTCTTTTTCCAAGAATTTTCATAAGATTTTTCGACATGAAGTATGGTTTTTCTAATGAACCATCGTTTCTTTCGCAGTCTTCCACTAAAACAAAAAATAATTAAGTTAGTAAACACTTTATAAATATTTAAAAATAAAAAGTGCTGTGTTCCTTATTTCTGTGGAATGTGTGTGTGTGTGATACTTACGGAAACAAAGGAACAGCGTGTCAACGGCCATCTCATAGACGTTGAAGAATATAGTGCAGATGAGATAGGTGGCGATGCTCAGGATGATGGCGGGAATGTGGTTGTAGTGGAGGGTCTGGCCCTGTGTCACCTCGTAGATCAGGTTCCACTGGAGCAGGTAGTACACGCCGACTCCCACTCCCACGGATATCAACAACTTGGACAGGAAGAACAGGAAGTCTGTCACCTGGAAATATTTTTCTCATCAACACAGACCTTGATTGTTAGAAAAGTCCTTGTTTGGAAAATCGATATCTGTAAATATATAGACGTTTTCGAAATGTATTATTGTCATGGATATAAAAATCTTTTATTATGGGACTCTGAAATGTCGAAATCCAAGTATCTGAAATCACAAAATCTGTATTTTAGCGTATAACCGCAACAACGTACCTTGTCTATAACAACTACCCTGATGATATTTCTCATGAGCAAAGAGAAAGCATCTCTCGCGCTCTTACAGAAGCCACTTCCGTGTACCGCGCACATAATATACGCGTTCTTATTGATGAACTTAAGGAAGTTCTCAAGGCACCAGCAGAAGCATTTGCAGCAGCACATGAGGCACTTGGTGAGTGGGTTGTCGAACTTCTTGAGTTTCTGGTCGATCCACTCCAGAATGACTCGGATAACCCGCACTATGGCTATGATGAGCGCTCCCAAGGCGACGGTACCCATGTGATACCTGTAAAAGTGTGGTATAGAAGTGTTAAAACACGTATCATACCTACATACGATACTTGTCACGTTTTGCAAAGAGATAGTCCTTTTCACTGGAGACCAAAACGGTGCACAATGTGCACAGCCAAAGAAATAAAAGAAAAAGAATAAAAATGTTCCAGGACCGAAATATTTGGCATCAGGTGTCATGATCCTCAGCAGTGATCTCTATCACAAGCAAGTAAAATACATTTAAAAAAAAATATTAAAATAACACTACATCTTACCTAAATGTTCTCCAAATACCAGAAGTAAGAGTGAAGAACGGAAGGTCCTTCTTCTTATAGGTCCAGTACCACGTCGAGAATGTGCTGGCGAGCATCATGTCTGACACGCCGCTGATGAAGAACATCGTCCAGAAGAAACCCAACAAGTTGGCCACTGTGGGGGAAAATCATTTATATTCAAGACCAAACAAATTATACGTTTATAAATGGCATGAAAGTCTTCATAGATGATGGATATGGGACTGATCATAGTAACAAATTTTGAAGATAATTCATTTTAATCTTGTTCGATTCTTAAATATTCAGTAAATACTTATTTTCCGAAGCGTGTGAGGCATTTTTTAAAGGTTTATGCGTCCGCTACGTCTTTGGGAGATATGCGGATCAGGACGGAAAATCCTGCAAACCTCAATCGAAAAAAAAGAAGGATCCTCTGACCATACGGGTGGTATGTCCGGGCAACTGCCCAACGGTTGTCGTCGGACTTTAAATGTGTTCAATTCGCGCCGAAAACTCTGCGCTATGCAGGATTCAGTGTGACATCAGGTCATTAGTTAGTAGGTGGCCGCTACACGTCAGAATTTTTCTCTAAAGGTTGCATAGACATGCCACAGACAAGCTACTCTTTAGTATTATTGTTTAAGGTACTAATTAATAAGGTACTAACAGTGCAAGTAGACGACGCTGTGTGGGCTGTCCAGGCCTGTGAAGTGGCACGTCGCCAACTTACAAGCTCCTCCAGCTTTGTCACCACACCCGGCCATGAAGGAGACGGGATCGCAAGCTTCGTTGTCCTAAAACAAACATAATTCAAATGGAATCTGTTTTAAAACGAATTTCTTTGGTCACCATATCTAATGCTGCCCCAAGTTTTTGAGGATTGTCCTTACGAGATGTCTTTTATTAGTTTTCTTCATTGCTGAAGGTCTTTGAGACGGATTGATTGACTAGGTGCTACCAGGTCACTCTGTCTTCAGGTCTTCTCAATTTGAGTCCTGTTATCCCCCTTTACCGAGTAGGCCGACGATGTCAGCACAAATATTTGTCTACTAAGATACCTAATTGCTCTGAAGAGTCGAGGCACATAGAACTTGAAAACGTCGCCCGTCGCAACCTCGAGCGACGTGTCAGTTAAGCGGTAGTCCTATACCGCTGAGAATCTTAGAATACTAATTGTCTACACCAACATAGTAACTTACCTTCGTATAATGAGCAGTTATATTATTGCACACGCACGAGTCATTCGCGAAATTGACTGTTTTGAAAGCTGGCTCTCCGATTGACAGCAAGTACATGAGTACCAGCACTCCGTAAGCGATCACGCAGCATTGGAGAAGCCAAGGAAATATCGGGAAGAATATTGTTGATTTTATAGCAGTCACGGCTCTGGAAATAATAATAAAAAAATACATGAATGTGGTTATATATATATATATATATATATGGAAGTAGAGTAATAAAAATAGATACCATACTAACAAGTGGATCATGACTTCATAAAAGCATTTAACTAGTACTATTTAAGTATATATTATTTTTATTTAAGTATTTTCCGTCTCCGTAAGTGTGTCCGTGGCATCAACAGTGGGCCCTATCAGAATATCAGCGCAGCGTTATTTCTTTTTCGGATAGAGTCTGGCAAACGAAAGTAGACACTCGAATTATTTGCAAACTTTTTATATGGCAATGCTATACTAATGTCAACCCCAATTTTCCGTATGACGCTACTAAGTTGATACTTTGTTTTAATTCGTAATCCCTATTTATCTTTTTGTAAAAATATTTTTTCTATTTAATAATTTAAAAAGTTTCATTATTAATGTAGAAAACAATGATTCCTGTGACTCTTATGAATCTTTTCACATAGAAGTCTTAGATTCAGATTTTGATTGATAGTGAATAAACCAAAATTATTATAGAATACTGTTGCTTTTTTTTATTCAGATTTATATATCTAAAGTATTACCGACCTAAATGTACCTATAGTATTTTTATTCAGACGAAGTAATATAAATAATTCTAAAGTATCAAATTAGGTTATTCCAGGTATTGCATACTAGTTTTTGGGGTTGCTATGCTGATATATTTTAAATTTGCCGCGCTTTTTCAGTCTCTACTTTCGTTTGCCAGACTCTATCGCTGCATATGCTGCTTTTTGGTCTCGCACGGGGCTTTTATTTCTATTATTGTTTAATTTTATGCTTTTTCTCGTGTCTCTTGTGCGAGTCTCAAATAAATATTTTTTTCTTTCTTTCTTTCTAACTAAGTGACTTAAGATTTTGGAGTTTAGTTTGGAAGATTTAGTTATATTAATGGTGAAGAGTTCACGGTACACTCTATTGTAACATTAAAAAGTGTGGTCAATGGCAGAATGACCATTCGGCTTTAAACAAAATGGCAGCCAAATGCAACATCGCTATATTATTAGGATAACACACACAGCATAATATTAAATACATAGCAGAAGACTGTTGAATTCTAAACTTGCATAATTTAACTTTAATCCCAGACGGACTTACTTGCTCCCTTCTCGAATAATCGCAATGGCAATAGTGATCCGGCTTCGTAGGAAAATGACAATAAGCACCAAGATGACTAACAAGACTGCAACTATGATGGTGATAACCATCCAGGTCTCTGGTTTACTGAAAATGGACTCTGCATAGCCCTTGAGATTGGTCGTCTGATGCATTGTTGGGTTATCCTTGTAAAACACGTAGTTCTTGTAGCAAAGGTATACGCCTGGAAAGAAGATTACGAATCATAATTTTGTTTTCTCATCCGCAAATAGAGTAACTGCCGGTAGTAAGTACACCTAGTTAATTATAAAAAATATGGAGGTAATGTATTTCACAATACGTTGCTTGAGTTGAGTGTTCTGTAGAGCAAGATAAGTACCTATTTTTATTTTAGTAGCAAAACAAAGGATAAAATACCCAAAACAAGAAATATATAACCCAATACGAGAATTACCCGAAGAGGCGATAAAAATGCCCGGACGGGCTCTTCCATGATAACCTCGGTAGTAGGTAGGTAACAGTTTTTTTTTAAATATTTTATAGTATTTTAAATAAACTTTGTTCTTTAGAAAAAGGGATCTGGTATAAAACTATACATGGTCAGCCTTTTCATGTGCCCTGGTTTGTTAATACTACTTTAAGTAGAAAATTAGTTGTTACTGCTTGTAGACTCAGATCTGGACACATTCCATGTAATAAGTTTGCGTTCCTAATGAAAAAAGTTAACTAGCCTAATTGTGTCGAGTGTGGAGTTGTCGGGGACCTACAGCACTTATTGATGGACTGTGTGCGGTATGAATCTAAAAGAAACGATTTGTTTAGAGTCCTGAGGTTGAACCGACTTGATGTAGGCACGTTCCATAGACTTATGTCTCAACCAAATGGTGATGAAGCGAAGAGTCTGTTCAAGTTCATGACCCAAATCTGATGAATAATAGGTGCATAGTGTGTATTTAGGGTATGATGGGACTGTCATACGCATGGCGTTTATAAAAGTCCCTAAAAAAAAAAAAAAAAAAACTTTAATTAATTACAAGATAAAAAAAAGAGTTCCTTCCCTAGTCCCATTATTTGGGGTCGGGTCTTCTCACTTTTCTGCCTTAAGTTGTTATGTCTTGGGTTGTCTGTTCGGGCAATTGGGCTTTCTTGAGGTCTCTTCCTATATTGGACTACCAGCAGCCCAGCAGCCGAATTGCGTAAGTATATTATCCAAAGCAAAAGAATCGATTCCTTCCCAAAAACGACTTTTCGTATCAATATGCACTACGTAAAGTCGGTTTTGGGAAAGAATCGATTCTTTTGCTTTGGATAATATACTTACGCAATTCGGCTGCTGGTCAATGGCGGGTGGCCTGTACCTATCTTTTGTTCCGAAAGGCGCAGAGCAATTTGTACAACATGGTTCTCACTACGTCTCTTGACGAAAATAAACATAAAGAAAACTTACAAAAGCCCATTAGACCGATTAGTCCAACGATGGAGGCCCACACGATTGGCCCGACCACCCAACGCAACAGCAGGATGTACAAGAAGCATAAGATGACGACACCGAACACTGCTCCCAGCAGATACCATCTTGACTGCACCAAGTCTTGAACTATTTGCGCCGACAACTGATACACACAAGTTTTATTAGATACATCTTTACTTCCACCGCAATTGATTAATTGACGTCATTATATTGATCGTAAAATCATGAAATACTGAAAAGTCTTCTCAGAAATAAGTTTTAAATGTTTTGCAAATTAAACACATTGAGATACAAAATACCTTCACCATAAAGTAAGAAGCCCTCACCAAGCTAAGGGAAATTTACTGGGATTCTCGGGGATATTACTTGTCTAGTATTACTTCTACTGAACAAGTTAGTAACGAGCTGTTGATATAATGGTAAATGAGCTTAACGTTACACTAGTCGATCATCAGTCTGGCGATTACTCCACTGTTTGACGATGTAGGGGAGAAGGAGGCAGCTTTGTACAGAGGCAGATTTGAACAAACAAGTTTACGCAGTTAGTTTCAAAGCTATTTCAGTAAAAAAAAATGATTTTGGGGTGGCAGTACTGTTATCCACAACCGTCATGTAGTATCTGTGGCATCTGACAGCTTGCAACCAAGTTATCGGCCATGTTTGTTTTTGTCATTGCAAAGTAAACATTTTTTAAGATGGGTGTAAGCTTGTGAAGGACAAAGTTTTAAATTCTGGTGAGTGTTATCAGTCTAATTTTATTCAGTAGTCATATAGGCAATTTGTGAAAGTATTTATTTTTATTCATCAAATGTTTTTTGGAGCAAAAATATTTAATTTCTATAAAAAGAGGGTATGGGGCAGTTTAGAACAAATTGAATGGGGTACATTTGAACATGTTCAAATCTACCCTATACTAATTGTGTAGTACGGAAGCGTTAGTCATTTAACTGTGAGTTAATTTAGATAGGTTAGGAATGCCAATATTTTTATAATAAATCATTTTGTAATTTGATTAAAGGTAAAATGGTGCGCAATTATAAAAAAAAAAAACGAGATCAAGATGTTAATGAGGAAGATATTAAAAGTGCCATTTTGGCAGTCGTTGGTGGAAATATGAAGCTAAGAAAGGCTGCTGCGGTTTATAATGTTAAACCAAACACTTTATTTTATAGAATTAGAAAATACAAATGGAAAAAACCTTAAAATGACCAAGTATTCTCACTGTTTCTCAAGTATTTACTAAAGAAGAAGAAAGGATGTTAAAAACATTTATATTACAATATATAATTATAATATATTCCTATTTAAGTGATTTAAAAAAAAACTGTTAAAACTAATAAATAAAACTTGTTTATGACCGTTTAAATCTGTTATTCAAAACTACCCCAGGCATGTTCAAAGCCGCCCCGCCCCGTTTATTCGGGGCAGCTTTGACCATTTCCCTTCTAACACCAAAATGAAAATAACCGCCTAATCTTGGGGTTATTGTTTAAACTAATAAAGCGATTATGCAGATTAATGACCAGGTTAACCATTCCGGGCAAGTAAAGAGGTTAAAAGAGTTTATATTTTGCGTCATGACATAAAGTTTCAAAAACATTCAAAACTGCCTCCTTCTTCCCTACGTTTAAAATAAAAAAAATGATATCAATTTGTCTCATCATTATCTAGCCCTGTATGGAAACAAAAAAGTAAAAAAATATATACTTGAAAGTTATGAGCGTCGAAAGTTCCATATATAAACACTAATTTTAACGCATCTATGGGCGAAAATAAATACCATAAGATGAAGGATTAGTAGTTCATCAATGCAAATAATTTTATTTTGAAAATGTACATTTAGTCGTTTTTTCATATCTAGACTCCCAAAGGTCTGTTTATAAATTTCGCGCGCCTGTTTTTGTCCTAAATCTTCATCCATTTCGCTACAAACTTGCAACAAGTGCTAATTCGTACGCGAACTAGCTTCTTACCGCTCATCACAGCATCTATCTCTTTCGCACGTTTTGTCGGATGAGATAGCATGTATTTTAACCCCGCGCACAAAATAGTTCGTGCCGTCGACTAGGGGAACCTTAAGAGTAGAAATGACACAATCTACAATAAGATATTACGAGTTATTGTATTTTATTGTGCTGTTAATAATAGTTGTTCTCAACTGGCGTATTCGTGTGTTAATAATGAATAATGCTCCTGTTATAATAATGAACATTTCACCGCCCAGTTTGTGTTGATAGGCTGGCCTTTCCATAGTCAATTAACAGAAATATTTTCACCAATTATGATGATAAGGATAATTTTTATAGACCGTAAGCGATATTCCAAATAACAGGAACCGACACAGATAGTGCAATCGTCAACATTTTTTAAATAGCCAACTTCATAGTTCGATACGATTTAGAACAGGGGTCACCAATTACTTTCATTCACATTAAAATAATTTGAGTGTCGCGGTCCGTAAAAACACACAGCCCCCTTCCCGCTCCCCCATCCGGCTTTACACCAAGCGTACATTTGAAAATTGAAATAATAATCATAAACTTGAGCGACTTCGAAATGTTTGTATAAGGTTCATATTCGGTTTACGCAAATAAGACCATGTTTCTGAATTTCGCGAAAAACTCAAGTGGTTGCCAATACGCCTTCGCCGGAATGCTCATATTCTTTGCCTCTTATATAATATACAATTTTTCCCGACTACCCCTCTTTACCTCAAAAACCGATTTCAGTTTTTATGTGACTCGCACACGAAGGTTCTTAGGTCATCGGATAACATGAAACTTAAAATGCCAATGCATTCCACTATCTTCCTAGACAAATCTTTTACTGTCCAGGCCGCTCGTCTATGGAATGCATTGCCTGTGACAATAAAACGCGCGCAATCACTACCGATCTTTAAAAGACTGGTAAAGGAGCACTACCTGTCACTGTGATCTTATTCTTGTTGGAGCTGTATTGTTTTCTTGACTGTATATTTATAAATGTATGTATTTATGCATCTATTTTAGTATTTTATATTTGGTTCTTCCTATGTTTGTAACTTATTATTTAATTTTAAAATTGCACCAAGTGCAACCCCATGTTGTGTCCAGGCTATCTCTCTCCATTCTGGGTTGCCTGGAAGAGATCGCAGAATGCGATAAGGCCGCCTGTTGTATGTTTGTTGTTATTTTAAGGTTTCCGTATGTAATTTTTTATCTTGGTGTACAATAAAGTATATATAAATAAATAAAAATAAATTTGTAAATATATATCAATGAAGATGACAAAGCGCAGGATAAATGATTATATTAGGTACTCAAGTAACGCAAGTAAATTATAAGTATTGTACTGTTTATTTAAGGTCCACACATAATAGGTCCGTCATTTGGTGACCCCGGATTTAGAATATTAATAAATTATTCTAACCATTGTAATTATCTATCATGCAAAATCAAATGAATTGTAAATTAATTGTAAGAAAGTATAGTAATGTGCTACAAAGTGGGTTCTATCTACCTCTTGGAACTGCACCAGATTTACGAGTTGTGTGATCACCTCCTTGTCGGTCATATTCGCCACTGCCTCTTTGGCTTCTGTCTTCAGATCGGCCACGTTCACGAAACACCGTCCCATCACTGCTCCGATCATCATACATGCACAGCAACGTCGTCCGCAAAGTTAATGAGTGGATAAGTGATAAGAGTTAATTAATTACATGTGGATGTGAACAAGCAGTGAGTTGTGTGAAACTAGAATAGGTAGGTATGTACAATTTTTAGTAGGACACACAGAGCATTTCTCAATCGTTTACGACAGATAATATTAGTAGTTGTTTGTCAGTACAAGCAGGTGCACATGCGCGAAGGTTAGAGTCAAGCTTCTACGCGTGCACCAGATCATGCGCGGTGGTGCCGCGGCTACCTACAATGTGGGTGTCGAGCTCGTCCGCCTTAGTGAAGAAGGACATCCAGCTGGCTACCATCCAGCCCACGTACGTGTCGAGCACCGTTGCTCTGTTCACCAGTGACTTGCGCGCCTCGCTAGGGTTCCTCACGCAGCTGGTCACGGGACTAACAGACTTTGGACTCAGCTTGCTGTCGTCCTGGCATTGTAGAGTCGATAGATCGCCGATGCAACGGGATAACACTGAAGTGTAGTTAATATACAATATCTAACACAAGTCAAAGTTAGGTCAAGTGGTCTCAATAGGAAATAGGAATATCCGCCGGAGGGACATGCCACACAATAAACGGTCCAAATACTAAGCATCACAAAATTAGTGGCAGAGTTTGACTCAAATCATAACACTCAATCATTTTCACAACAATTATGTAAATAAAAGAACAAACAAATTACCTGCTTGACTTTTCAAAACGTATGAAGCGCATGTGTTCTCGTTAATGTACTTTACTGCTTGCGCGTAAGTGGGTATGGTGTTGACATTGATGTCGTTTTTACACACCATTTGCGATCTTAATTGAGCAAAGTTGCCTTCATTCATATCTTTTGCGAATATTATCGTTTGAGTCGGGCATTGCTCCACGCACACCTGAAAATACCAGAAAAAAAATGTTTACAGCATAAATTGTTTCGTTGATGGAAGGGATTTTGCTTTGGCGATTGGATAAGATCTTGCCTGAGGCGTTGGACAGCCGACGATGGGTGAACCGGGTTGCAAGCATTTGGAAATGTCGAAGAACACGAGGTAGGGCTTGTCCTTGACTTTGGAATCCATACCGCATCGCGCGCCCGTGGTGTCGATGGGAGCGAGGAGCTTCTGGATGTTGCCGTGGCTCATACCTGGAATTAGTTAAACGTTTAATTTTTAGTCATATGTACTAATTTAAATATTTTGTACAATTTTATTTTAATGTTTTTTAGAACTTGTTCTTCGTGTCATAATTTCAGTTTCGCGATTATAATTCACAATATTATTTTTTATCTTCGGGTTCTTACCATACCAGCCGACATATCCCCACACTCCGAGAAAGAGGATGAACAGGATTAGCCATAGGATGTCCGTACACGAACGGTTGTGGATGGGACCGTTAAAGTTCGGATCGTACCGAATCGGCTCTCCTGAGAAAACAGAACAAAAACATGGTTAATATTTTGCCGCAACGGAAAAAATCTGTTCCACGAAGTAGGTATGTTATCCAGTTTATTTATATATTTTACATTAAATATAACATATTTAAATAATTGTTATGATTGCGCTAGCTACTTCAAAAGGTCGAAGGTCTTCATTTGTTTTTGATTATGTGGTAACTCAAGAAGAAATAGTTTTTTACCGAGCGATTACAATATCATACGTAGTTTTAATTGCGCCCATGGATTTGAATATTTAAGTTAAATACTTAAATATGTTTTGTTTAACTCTCAAGAGGTACAACACAACCATGATCCATATTTTGAACACAATTTCCTTCAAAATCTCTTTCTCTCTCCGACAAACACATCGATCAGAAAACGCTTTCCGCAGGCTACTATTAGCAGGCGATATATTCCAAAATAAAAGCTCAATCATCGTCATTTTGAGATCTGACTGAATTGTAGGTAGTATCACTATCAATCCCCCGTTTCACAACATCAGCACAAACCCAGAATTGTTCCGAAAAAAATACGTAAAGCGTAGCTGTCTTCCCCAGTAGCCAAAAAATCGCGCGGGCCGGTAAGTTAACGTAGCAAGTAACTACCTAATCCTTCGATCAATGTATTATTGATCGAAGACCTAATCCCTAAAGACCTATTATAATAAAGTATGCTAATATAATTCGTACAGAAATTGACTTTGTATTTTAGGTTAACATTGCTCGATCTAAAAATTGGTGAGCTTATTTTTCCCTGATTATTAATTAGCAGGCAACATTGCCTCTTGCACAACTGTGCCGATACTTGTTATCAGCTATCAATATAAAGTACTTAGTAGTACCCCACTTTTTATCAAAGAGTATACACAACAGTATACTATATAAAATTAGTAAGCTGACGATGCTGACGTGCATTAAAACTTAGGTAACGGAGCAGTCTAAAACAGGAAAAAAATAATTGTTACAAGTGTGGAACAAAGCTCTGACAATCTTTCCCTATTCTAGATTTAGAACTGGTCACAATATACTATTATATGACTAATATTTACAATACAAGTTACCTATAGGTACACAAAAAGAATTCAAGGTACAAAACTTACTGGATTCTTTCGGTGGTATGCAGCAGTCAGTAAATCCCATTATGTTAAATATTTATCATGTTTGTTTTCCTGAACAGTGTCATCACAGTCATAAAACCTCCCACTTGTTTCAATTTCGGATAAAATAAAATACAGTTTCTATCACATAATCTTCGAGCCGACGACGTCTATCGTGCACGCTTATCGCTTCAGATTTTGATAAGGATTAATCAACCAATAGTCTTGAGCTGAAGTTTGCTTTAAGTTCCAGTAGTATTTGGAAAGGGAATTCTCATATCTATGCGAATTTATCGGACGTTGGTAACCTACGCGATTTTACTTCAGTTAATTTTATGACCAACTGAGCAGAAAAATACACTGTGTAGGTAAGTACAAGAGTACCGAGGTTGTAGTTAAGTGGTAAAGATGTTAGATTCGGTGATATCATTGAAGAAATAAATAGTCATGACGCTACTCAGTAACTAGATCTCACCAAACATGCGAACATCGAGTTAAATATATTTTTTATGCGAGTAGCAATCGCCTAGTAGAGTTACCTATAGCTGTTTGTAAGAGTGGTCTGTGGTCACAGTCAATTTAGCTACGCAATTTGATGATGCAGTTTCTTTACAAGTAATTTCAATTCATTTCTAATCGATGGGTAGCTCTTTAAATGTTTTGAGCTTACGGTGAGCACATTAATTGCAGCATCGTTGCATTCATCAGGTTCTAGAAAAAAGTTGTAAATTATAACTTAGATGGCCTTGCCCAACGATATTATGTGGCGAAGCCTCAGATTTGTGATGTCTACAACTTTACAGTGTTGTTATGCATAGCGGTCGCATTCCGTCTGCATTGGCATAATTTCCGTGTTCTGTCTGCTGACATAACATGTACCTATTGCTAATTCGCTACTGACCGATTATGCTTATTGATTTGTGTTACAAGACTTTCCGCTGGGTTATTCTTTGTTCATGCCGATAGATTCCAAGCTGTTCATTCACAAAATATACAAGTAGGTTAGAACTATTAGTAAGTTAGGTACATTTGTGTGTGTCTTGGATAAATATTTTTTAATTCTATTAAGAGTATTTCCTTCCGTGTAACAATTTTCAATTCGTATATGTGAGCCGGTAGGTAGTTACATTAATTAACAATGGTGAAGCCGTTAATTTTGCCTGGTAGGTTTACTTTAATATTCGATAAGAGTTATACATATTAAAACATTAATAACAATTTTATTATTACTTGTCATAATATAACAATAGCTAACATAAAATTACTCAAGTACCGTTTTTATATTTTTATATTTTTCTGCCCAAGGTAATCAGAAACATATGTACTTAATTATTGTAGCCAGACAGTAATTTAGGACCACACCTAAGGTGACACTGAAGTTAAAACGAGCTACCTAAGTAAATAGCTGTATTAGCAGCACATTATTGGTAATTAGCTGTTGTGACGTCACGGCCTTCTACATAAGCACTCTCATTGTCTCACGTTAATTGCAAGTAGGTAAGGATGTAGTGTCTGACCGGATTGTCTAATCAGCGTGTTATCTTATCTTTAATAGGCTAATCAATAGGTTTGCGTATGGTTGGTAGGTACTTCCCTTGAATGATTAAATAGGTACGATCACGATTCATGTACGATTTCGTGGCATGATGTTGCATTGTATTGAACAACAAACTTCTGTCAAGCGTGCTTCACCATCGACCACATCATCGATTTCCATCGGGTGAGATAGTGGCCAAAAGCACAGATAATATAATACTAGCATACAGATGCCTCATGCCATACAAAGAAACCGTGCCGACGTAGTTAGCGTTTTTCATCTTATTAATCTTGTTATTTTTTGTACTTAAGTACACCAATCGCGTTCGATCCAGTTTCACGGCAATAGATGGTGTTAGCAGCGACTTGCGAGTAAAAGGGTTTACAAGGTTCGTGAATATTTTATTCTTTAAATACAGTGAAGGTTCGTTTTATAGTATTTTTTGCACGTTTTACAGTTTTTTTGCACCAAAACGTGTTACAATGCAAATTTTAACAATAGAGTGGAATGCCTCAGAAATTTAAAAATGCACCATCTATTGGCATCAATTTTAAATGATTCGTTCAAATAATCTTTGAAATGTGAATTAAGAGCCCAATATTTCATAATTTTGTATTTAGGAGAGCTGATTAAACAAGAACATACAATTTTTATGTTCAATTCCAGAAAATGTTAATTTAACACAATTATATTGAATTGTGTGTACATGTCGCCATCTAGTGAGATTTATTTGAACTAATTTTTCTTTCTTAGCAATGAGACCCCGTGCCAAAAGTAAGACTACAAATAAAAAATGAAATCACAAAAAATTAACCGACTTTAAAAGCAAAACACTAAAAAGTGCAAAATAAGTTTCGTTTCGGCATTTAGTGTCTATGGTAACACTTGTTTTTATAATTTTTCAACACCGACTTCCGAAACGAAAGTTTTTTTGCACGTTTTAGTGTTTTGATTTTGAAGACTGTTTATTTTTACTAAATTTTTTTGTATTCCTATCTTTTTAGTTTTAGTACACCATCACATCAATTTCTATAGTACGGTACCTATAGATTGACAAAATACCCATAATAACTCTATTTACACATTCGTGCTGTTTGTCGCTAAGGGGTTTGGTTGTATGTTCTATATCTTGAAAACTGCTGAACCGATTTTGATGAAACTTGCACTGTTCCCTAAGTTGAGATCAGATCCCTAAGAATGATCACGATCCGTTAAGTAGTTTCGGTGAAATGCGTGGACAAACATACATACAAATATACAAACATACACCTATGAAATTTCGCATACGTGTTTAGAAGCCCACATAAAATAATTTAAGTTAATATTGTGCAATTCCAACAATATTACATTCATAGTGTCGAATTGATTACCTGCGTTTTTTGAAGTCGTTAAAAATAAAATTAATTTTATTTCTGCTCTATTTTGTGTCGTATTGTCTTGTTTGCCATAATATAAAATCTATTTTGCCATAATATACTAAGCCAAGTAGGTGCTACTTATGTAAACGTAAACCTATTGGTATAATCTGTAGGTATGTTACATAAAACTAAGTGTTCCTTTGCTGAGAAGCCCTAGGTTTGCACTTAGCTTCCTGTTAGTTTACTAAATAGTTGAATAGGTACCATAGTTTGCTTGTACTCGTGAATTGTGTTGTGGTATAATGATTCATAATTAAAGGCATTATGTACTTAACTATACTAAGGAAAAACAAAAAAAATAATGGGGCCGGTTCATCGAAACGACGCAAATGTATTTTTGTTATATCAAGAAGCATTTTATTAAAATACAAAATATGTTAGTGAATTCATTGGTATTGGTAAGGTATACAGTTATAGAGACAAACAGATCCCGTGATCCACTCATGTATATTTTACAGAACCTGAATGAATAGTATAGAATCAAGAATTAATCTGTACCCAGTGAACGGAAATAAACATGGAAGCATTCCTAGGTTTAAAAAATGACCCAACGCAAATTGTGCCCCGGTGGGCGGGGCTTACCGATCGTGCCGCTCACGCTTTTAGTTCGTCCGCAGTAGGCAACAGCGGCGGTCGACTAATATTTACTGTTTTTCGCGTGTTAATTATTTAAAAATGCCTTCTTGTGCAGTGAAGCGGTGCATGAATAAATCACATTTGCATAACAAGAATGTTGGAATTATATTTCACGTGTAAATACATCGCTATTCATATTTCTATAAAAAATGAAGTATGCCACGAAATCTATAGGGATGATGTTATGCCAACCAAACAATTAACTTTTTTACCTGACAATAATGGCAAATATAATTTGATTACAACCTAAGGAACAATACACGCCATTTTTTTTTTCTATGGGGACGGCACTATGCAAAATATACCAAGTTATTGTAGGTACATAAAAGTTCCTTTAACAGCATGGAGAAAATAGATATCGTTGCTGTATCTTTATCTTTTCTAATATATTTTTGACCGTTCCAAAAAGATATATTTTTAATACAATAAAAGATGGTTCTTTAACACGAATTGCCGTAGGATTTGACTGGTAGAAATCATCACGCGAAAAAGCGTTCATACTTCTATGCGATATCCTTCTTTCGAATTTGGTCAAAATATAAATCCAAAATGGCAGCTGCGAAATCTTTCATATTTTTCATCATGGGTTTAGTTTTCGAGGATGCTAAAGTCGATTGTGAGGCTAAAATAATCCAAGATCGCAAAAATAAAAAAAAATGTTTTTGTTTAAATCATACGTGAGAAGGAACTTTGTTCCTGACGGTGGTAACCTGATCACACACGTTTATTTATGCTTCTATATTTTCTTTCATATTACTTTAATACCATCACTATCATAATTAATAATTGCGTTGCACCATATTGCATAAAGAATCCCGGGCGACGCGATTGGTGGACGCAGTGGCGTCGTAGAAATGTCGTTAGCGGCCTATACGTTAGATGGTAATTTAAACCCAAAACTTAAGTAAATAAGGTCTATTTTTTACTGTGCATCATGAGTTGTAATAATATTGTTTGTGTACTTTGGCTAGTTTGGCGAATCAGTTGCGGGGTTTCGATGTGTGAGTTTGTTTGGGATTTTGTGTCAGGATGCGCGTTAAGTTCCTTCGAAGTAATGCTTCCATGTTTATTTCCGTTCACTGTCTGTACCTATCTATGATATGAAAATAAAATGTCATTATTCGATTAAGGACTTACACCTTAATCGAATAATGGCTCGAAATGCGAATCGAATGCAGGAAACCGGTCGTTGTATGTAGCACAGACGAATATTCGTATAATACCTCTTCACCGCTCCGTCTTAGGTCCTCGGTTACATCGTTTTGAACAATGTAGGTTACATCTCACAGGCTACGTAAACAGCAGATCAACTATGAATAGTCCATGACTCAGAAGTTTCAATAGAACTCTATTGTAGATATCTTTGATAGTAGATCGCATTCACGCAACAATGATGAATATGTCTCACGTGTAATGTTATCAAAACATGTCCATTAAAACCTGTTTGTGATCGTTTAAGGTTACACTAGTCAACGGCACGAACGATTTTGTGTGCGGGGTTAAAATGCATTATACATATATCAACCGACAACACGTGCTGAAGAGATAGATGCTGTGATGAGCAGTAGGAAGCTAGTTCGCGTACGAATACACACATTTGCAAATTTGTAGCGAAATGGATAATGATTTAGGACGAAACCGAGCGCGCGAAATTTTATGAACATACCTTTGGGAGTCTGGATTTCATGAAAAAACGACTAAACGTATCAAAATAAAATTATTTGCATTATTGAACTACTAATCTATCCCTGTATGGAGGCCGTTTTGCAATTTTCCGTCTTCTTATGATATTTATTTGCGCCCAAAAATGCGTTAAAACTAGTGTCGAAATGTGGAACTTTCGACGCTCATAACTTTCAAATATTTTCTTTTTTTACTCTTGCGCTTCCATAAAGGGCTAGATAATGATGAGACAAATTGATATCAGTTTTTATTTAGAACGTACATCGTCAAACAGTGGAATAATCCCTAGACTACGTTTGTGTGGAAATTTTTTCGACTAGTGTAACCTTAAGTACTTTTTCACTCTAACGAGCTGCATACCAGTTTTGACCGAATTCACAGACGCTGCATTTTATCACTTCTATGTTAGTTTGGTCACAGTTAATATATAATACTAGCTTAGTAATAGTGAATCGTAGGGTACGTCTACTGAATGCAAAACTCGAATAATAATAATGCCATTCCAGTTTTTACTCATTTTATTTTGTAGTGTGTGGTAACAGTACCTAAGTTTCTTTCCTCATTAGCTAAATAAGCCGGGCTTATCGATTACCACTAACCACAACTTTTAAGTACCTACCTACTGCCAAAATAACAACTTCATGAAAATAATATCCTTATGGTATTTTTAGGGTTCCGTACCCAAAGGGTAAAAACGGGACAATATTACTAAGACTCCGCGATCCGTCTGTCTGTCTGTCTCTCCGTCTGTCACCAGGCTGTATCTCATGAACTGTCATAGCTACACAGCTGAAATTTTCACAGATGATGTATTTCTGTTGCCGCTATAACAACAAATACTAAAAATAAAATAAGATAAATATTTAAGTGGGGCTCCCACTGCCGTTTTTTGCGATAATGGTCCGACTCCCACCTGGCCGGTTTTTTGGAACTTATCAATTACATTAAAATTAATAACTTTGTATAGCAAATTTCCTCATGCACGAGGTAGTTACTAATTAAAATACCATTAGTAGGTATGCTCCTGCTACGGCCTCGTCAAATACTTATAGCTCAATATCTTAGTAGATCGTAGGCAGATACCTATGGCAGGTACCGTATATCTATCCAAATACTTGTAGGCCTATTCACTAGTTCACTATTCACAAGAAAATACTTGTACGTAAGTACTTAGTAACGCTATAATTTCCTTAAGTTACACATAGCGCAATTTTCTAACTGTAAAACTGAGAGAATTTTCACGCGGATACAGGTGTTACATTAGTATTACGTTGAAACTTTTATCACTTGTAATGCACTGTTAGTCGACATCAACAAAACAAACACGTTATCTAGAAAACCGGATTTCTTTTTATGATCAAACTAACTTAAAAGGAAGGTCACAAATCTTATAGATATGCGCTCGCTTCAGCGTCGCATAGTAAACTGTCTGTGCTCGTGTCATCCACCAATGTTAGGTGTATTCCACACCACCACCATGGCTAAATTAAGACAATGGTGTCGTACAGTTTTTGTATTATTGTGTCGTTAATCTCACATGTCAAGGTGATTCACGTGTAGGTAACGGTCTGGAAGCCAAACAAAATATTTTAGTCATACCAATTAGTAATCGATGTTTTCGTTTAATTTTAATGCACTGCGGTAATTTTTTCATTTATCGTATCATTTTCGGCTTATCTTACTTAGACCGGAAATGACGAAGGTCTTGGCGAGTAGGTCATTTTGGGGTTTTTACAATAACGTATTAAAGGCACAGAGATTAGGTGGCAATTTAACAACCAGTTGCATTCTCTGGCATAAATATATCACAATAATCGCAATTATCCAGTTACCTGAATATATGTGGGTGGTGAACTACGGGGTCACGGCTAACAATCACGGGTACGATCTATGTTCTGATTGGTCATTTCCTTTGCTTCAAAATATATCGTTTATGTGAGGAGTTTTTCTTAGGTATCTATCTGTATGATAGCAATGTGGCATAACCAGTTAAGACGACGACAGTCGCCAACGACCTTGAGTAATTTTGTGTCAAAACGCGCATTCGTATCACGCCCGCGCGACCCAAAATTCAGTAGTTATTTGTACTTTCCTTATTATTCTAAGACTTAAAAAAATAGCCTCAGATCAAAATGTAGATACTTAAGTTGTCATTGAGATGGTATTAATTTTGGTGCGATTGTCGTGTTTTTGTCCGTGTTAGATATAACTTTACAAATTAATTACACTATGTAATACAAATAAATGTAAAAATGTTCTTAAATCAAATTATTAATAATATGGTCTAATGTAACATATATTTTTTCTAGCCGTTCAGACGTGATTCTCATATTAAAATCAGCTACTGAGGGGTATCTGCGCCTTATGTAGGCAAGCAGATACCTCAGAAGTAAAACTATTTTTAAAAACATTAGAATTAGATGCTTCGAGATTTTAGGGCTGGTTCGAGATGGTAAAGGAAAAAAATGCCTGGAAGGACACGGGCAGAAAAAAAAGATAAAGGACAAGTGGGATAGCAACGGTTAGACAAAAAAAAAGATGAAGTACGATTATATTGGACCATAGTGTGCGACGCTTTATGTCAACATCAGTGTGAATGGCGGTGACGGTGACTTTATTTACGTCTTGAGCAGCCGATCAGCGCACGAATCGCGTGAGCCACAAATAAACACAACATACACTAGTTTTATGAAGCTATTAACTGCCCAAAAATATACAGTCTCCAGGCTGCAGATAACGGTCGCGGATAAATTTGAAAAACAGTTACCGCCTTGGCGCAAGCAACTAAAGGAACACGGGTGGATTTTAGTCGGTAAAAGTCTGACACGCCCTCCGGCTTCACCCAGAGCGGGAGAAGTCATTGGATGATTTGCAACTCCAAAAAAAAAAACCGGCCAAGTGCAAGTCGCACTCGCGCACGAAGGGTTCCGTAGGTAACTTTATCGCAAAAAACGGCAAATCACGTTTGTTGTATGGGAGCCCCACTTAAGTATTTATTTTGCTCTGTTTTTAGTATTTGTTAATAATAATAATACATCATCTGTGACTAATTTCAACTGTCTAGCTGTCACGGTTCATGAGATACAGCCTGGTGACAGACAGACGGACCGCGAAATCTTAGTAATAGGGTCCCGTTTTTACCCTTTGGGTACGGAGCCCTAAAAAGGCTGTAGATAACATCGTGAAAAAGTGTCATTCCATGACGACACAAAAGGGAGGGAGTGGTAGTCTTCTGACATCTTGAATGACGAGTGTCCAGAAGGACATGAAGAAGTGAGCTCTATCTACTGACGATGCTTATCATCGCACCAAGTGGCGCCTTATGACCAGCTGGTTGATTTCATACTCTGCCCTTCGCCATGCTGAATTCATTACGCAATAAGGCTGCAGGAAAGCCGATCCCGATTAACGGGTTGTTGTAGATATCTGAGAAAATACTAATGGAAATATCCAAAGCATTTCTCATTCTAGGTTTCTAAACTCGGTTTGACTAATGTATATAATAAATTCGGTAACCTACATGAGACTTAAAATAACAGACGAAATGTGGATACAATAAAATTAAAATATTGGCGTAATTATCCTTTATGAAGCTTAACTGTCCAACATGGAGGATAAATAATAATATTGTCACTAGCTCATATAAAAAATATAAATTTATGCGGTGCGAATTGCTTCCTCCACTTTGTCACATAAACCTTTTAAGATTTTAGACAAGTGTTATGCTGTAAAATAAGTGTAATTTAATGTATTGAAAAATAAAGGAAAAAAAAAAAAAACACTGTGCCCCATGATCCTCCTGAAGCTATCATTATTGGTGTTGACTTTAAATAGCCAAAAATGGCATAAAAAATTGTTTATTGTGTTGGGGTTGTCTCGCTCCTTCCCATGACAGTCAAGAACACGGGAGCAATGACTTAGAAAATAATTATCAGCTCTTGAGTATAGTTGTGATTGTGAGAATGCGTATGTGTGTAATTGTGTATGAAGTAGTGTGCGTGTGGGCAGTGGTGTCTCATGCCATACAAAGAAACCGTGCCGACGTACTATATACTGATTATTTTTTGTACATCGATCGCGTTCGGTTCCGTTCCGTTCCATTCCACGGATATAGATTGTGATCTATCTATCGCCGTGGAACGGAACCGAACGCGATCGATTTACCAAAAATAATCGGTATATTCAGATGAAAAACGCTACGTTACGTCGGCACGGTTTCTTTGTATGGGATGAGGCATCTGTATGCTAGTATTATATTATCTGTGGTGTGGGTTAGCCAAATATGGCATGACACAGTAAATCATAATTTAGGTATCTACTAATCTATATAAATACATTTTCGTCCAATTAGGGTTTTGAAATGCATTTCAGGAAGATATTGTAATAAATTAACGCCAAAAGCAAGGTAAAATTATAATTAGCTACTACTGTAAATTATCTGCTGCGCTGTAGGTACCGCATGAGTGACAACGGGAAATCCAAAACTCCAAACTGTGAGTCACACACAGAGGACAGTCCTTTTCCTAGGGTTATCTGCTATTATTCGTAAATTAATTAGTAGTCTGTGGTCGTCTGATCCATTTTAAATGTTTATTTGACCGTCTGCTGAAGGCTATGCGTATGAATGAAGGTTTGATGACTAATTGGTGACACAATGTCTTTTCTTTTTTTATATAAGGTTGTGTTTATTTTACGAAACGTACTCTACGGCATTTATGTATTTAAGCTTGATTATCAAATATATATATATATATACAAGCTGACCCCAGCGGCTTGGCTCCCGTCAACTTACTACCTACCTACTTACCCTACCCTACCTGCCTACGCGGCCTGCCCTGCCTGCTCTGTCTGCACTGCCGGGAGGCAGGGCAGGCTGGGCAGGCATACCCTACATACCTAATAAAAATATTAGGTATGTAGGGTACTACATACCTAATATTTTTTATCTATCATCAATAGTTTTCTCAGTGCACGCCAAAGAATGAATTTTGTAGGCAACATTTTGCTACCTTGGGTTACATTATTACAATTTTCATAAGGATCTCTATTTTTTTTGAAAATATTTTGTAGCCTATGACACTCAGGAATAATGTAGCTTTCTACTGGTGAAAGAATTTTTAAAATCGGTTTTGTAGATCCAGAGATTACCCCTTACAACAACGTCACAAACTCACAAACCCACAAACTACCTCTTTATAATATTAGTATAGATTTAGGGTTTCCCTATTACTAAGACTCCACGATCCGTCTGTCCGTCTGTCACCAGGCTGTATCTCATCAACCGTGATTGCTAGACAGTTTCAATTTTCACAGATGATGTATTTTTGTTGCCGCTGTAACAACAAATACTGAAAACAGAATAAAATAAATATTTATGTGGGCTCCCATACAACAAACGTGATTTTTTGCCGTGTTTTGCTATAATGGTACGGAACCCTTCGTGCGCGAGTCCGACTCGCACTTGGCCGGTTTTTTTTTAATTAGCTCTCTTGACCACTATCTCACCTGATGGTAAGCGTTGATGTGGTCGACGGTGAAGCACGCTTGCCTAGAAGTAACCTATTCACTCTTGACTTAAATACGTCTAAATTGTAGCTATCGGGAAACAAAGACTCCGGCAGGGAATTCCACTCCTTAGCTGTACGCATAATAAAAGTATTACAAAAATACCAAGTAGGTACCTACGAGTATACCAAAAAGATTATCTCTTCGATTGATAAAATACATCCTTTAATGAAATATTTTTCCTTGTAGATGACGTCAACGGAAACGAACGAACTAAAGGGAAATAAGAACATTTTCTAATAGATCAAAAAAATCTTATAGCACAAAAGTACCACCGCGGCTGTCCAAAGACAATAAAGTAAATAAGTGTCTTAGACCTGCAGCCTTATTGCATAATGAATTCGGCAAGGCAAAGGGCAGAGAGTTTGAACAATTGATCAATCATAGACGGAAATCCACATCGCGTCTTACATCTCGCCATGTGATTGCTCAATTGTTATTTATTTATTTATTTATTATTGTTCATAGTCTTTGCCCTCTGTCTTGCCGAATTCATTACGCAATAAGGCTGCTGAAGTTCCTGAAGGAATCTTCTTTGTTCGAAGATAATTGAAAGTCTACATTTAGCTAAAAATCGACTAATTAAAATATAGCACTCGAGTTGCAAGTAACTTCCTTTCTGACTGACAGACTACTTGACAAGTAAAACTTACCTGTAAATGTTTCAATTGAAAGTATACACATCTGGTGCCATTCAAACAAGAAGTGAAGTGAAGAATAGTCGACATGGCTCTGCATGCCATTTAAAAATATAATACAATAGAAATAAATGCTAATGAGTTTGATCACTGCTACGTTATGTTCATAACGTAAGAAAATTGGCGTACTAAATTGTAAAATGTAGTTAGCATAGTCTACTGTAGAGTGTAGTCGTACAATAAGATTAGTTATTTTTAGTTTTATGACCATACCGTGAAGCATAGCGAAGAATTCATGTCCATGCAACATAGGTTATTAGCTTAAGACATAACCGAGACCTAGGCACTCTAGTTCCCGTTCTCTCTCTCTCGTGGTCAGTCCGTCATGTCTGAGGATCGAGGTCAGCATCAGGGTTGCATCTGGAGCGGATGATGTGCCTCCACGGGTCGAGCTGGACAGAGACCTCGTCGTCCACCAAATTCTAAACGGTCGTAAGCGACCGTGTAGAATTTGGTGGACGACGAGTCTTTCACTTGATCGGTCCATCTTGTTGGTGACCGTCCGCACAATCTTTTAACTTCGGTGTTTTCAACCATAATCAGTCTTTCCAAATTCTCGTCGCCTCTGCGCATTGTGTGGCCGAAATACGAAAGAATGCGTTTGGCATATGGTGGACAAGTGAGTTTCACTCGGAGCTGGATCCGGTTCGTTGCATTAGTGCGTTTCGCAGTCCAAGATAATCTAGCATTCGTCTCCAGCACCACATCTCAAATGCATCAATCCTTTATCTGGCCAGGATTGTCCACGTTTCCACTCCATACAGAAAAAAGGGAATACCAGCAGCCGAATTGCGTAAGTGAAATCGGCAAGGCGAAGGGTTTGACCTCTATCAAATCTACCAATCACATGCGAGATGAATGACGCGACGTGGATTTCTGTCTTGTGTGATTGTTCGATTGATAGCGGTTCAACCCATTGCGTTGCCGTATTCACTTACGCAATAAGGCTGCAGGTTGGTCGTTGTAGAAAAAATCTTGGCAATTGGAGTCTCATAGACCTATCTCAAACAAAGTGCCAGTGGGGCCCCTTCGCAGGCTATGCCCCACCTCCTTATCTGCCCTACGTGCCCAGCCACCTGCACCTTTCAGGATCTGCTCATGCCGAATGACAGAGCTATCCAGGTGGTATACTGGTCAGACAAAATTTGAGAATAGTTGAGACAAAATTTGAGTTCATCGAATCGAAAATAGGAAGTAGCACCCAGCGCAATCTATAACTTTGTCATTTGAGTAAGAAAGAAGGCGCTACGCTTTAAACTCTGGCTGCTGCTGAACATGCCACAAGAAAAAATAACCCTGAGCCTGAACTACTTTAATATTTCTATACTAATAATATTATAAAGAGGTAAAATTTGTAAGTTTGTATGTAATCTCTGGAACTAATGATCCAATTCTAAAAAAAATTTTCACTGTTGGAAAGCTACATTATTCCTGAGTGCTATATAACATCTATATAAGGCTATATAACATCACGCTACGACCAATAGGAGCGGAGCATAAATGAAAAATGTTGCAAAAACGGGAAAGAATATTACTTTTTGAGAGCTTCCGTTGAGTGCGCTGCGTAAACGGTTTCAGTTATGCAATCATGTATGTAGGGTAGGTGTAGGGTAAGGCGTAGAGTAGGGTAGGTAGGATAGGGTAGGTACGTAGCCAGTTGACGGGAGCGAAGCCGCGTGGGACAGCTAGTATTTTATAAAGAGGTAAAGTTTGTGACGTTGTAAGGAGTAATCTCTGGATCTACTAAACCGATTTTGAAAATTCTTTCACCAGTAGAAAGCTACATTATTCCTGAGAAAAATATATTTTCAAAAAAAATAGAGATCCTTATGAAAATTGCAATAATGTAACCCAAGGTAACAAAATGTTGCATATAAAATTCATTCTTTGGCGTGCGCTGAGAAAACTATTAATGATAGATAAAAAATATTAGGTAGATAGGGTAGGCAGGATAGGCAGGGTAGGGTAGGTAGCCAGTTGACGGGAGCAAATCCGCGGGGGTCAGCTAGTACGTTCATTAAATAAACTAGGAAGTTAACAACTCATCTGAATTGTATTGTTATAACCAAAGTTAAAACCGTAGATATCTGCATAAATGATCACATTCGCACTACACGTACCTATTGAATATCACCGGAAGAGTTTAGATATAACAGCACAGTCAATAAATATGTAGATTTCCTGGAAGTAGGTGTAAGTAAATATTAGGAACGTCTAGGTTGAGCTATTTTAAAATGAATTTGTTTAGGAAATATAAACAGCACGTCCATATGCACTTTGAAATATTTATAATAATGCGTCATGTGGAACAGGAGATTCAGAAAGTCGTAAAGCACTTGCGGTTTTTCCTATTTATAAGCAATAATTTACTGTACGAGTATAGCGGACCCAGTATCTATATTAACTTGAGTAGAAGTAGTAGTAGTACTTACCTACCTTTATTTGTTTATTTTTTATAAGGTACACTAACAGCATTACATACAAAACAGTTTGTAGTAAACAAAGAAAAAATAAAGGTGCTGATATGTATGCCTATTACAGGTATACGCAGCTACCAGCGGCTTACCATATGGTATTGCAGACTAGCTGTCCCTCGCGGCTCAGCTCCCGTCAACTGGCTACCCACCCTATCCTAATTTACCTACCTACCTACCCCACCCAACCCTACCCTAACCTACCCTACCTACCTACCTACTATAGGTACCCTACATACATGATTGTACGCAACGCACGCTCTCAAAAAGGAATAATTTTTTTTCCGGTTTTTGCAACATTTTTCATTTATGCTCCGCTCCTATTGGTCGTAGCGTGATGTTATATAGCCTATAGCCGTCCTCGATAAATGGACTTCCAACATAAAAATATTTTTTCCAACCAACCAGTAGTTCCTGAGATTAGCGCGTTCAAACAAACTATTCAGCTTTTTAATATTAGTATAGATTTTTCCATATCTATAGAGCAATATGATAGTGATCTATTGAGGCTCCGACCGACATACGACATCAAAAAAGACAAGAGACACGGCTCACGCGTTTTGTCTGATTTTTCATACAAAATATGGAAAAACCTTGGCACATAGGCATCTTGTCCGCCATCGTTCGTGCTCAACCTGTGTGAACTAGCGTTGCGCTTGCGCTGTCCGCAGAGCCGCGACGTGCACAACATAAACACGCACATTCGACCTTCTAACCTTAGAATCTCCCCGATGCGTCATTGCATAATCATTCCATAGTCATAACGGGCATCATACTTGATAAACGGGCATTGTGACCAACAGACCAACTTTCTACACATCTAACTTCGTACAACCATTATATTATCTGTGGTACAACCGAAGTCTTTCAAGCATTGGAAAAGAGAGCGGTCTTATAATAAGTAAAGCAGTTAATCTATATTTCATACCTCAACTATTTATAGTTATGAGCATATAAACATACGTCACTACGTCAGCAGATATAATGATCGATAAATACCGCAAATTGGCTATTAGATTAGGGCATTAGGTTATAAATTGATTGATGAAAAGCCGTTCATATAAATAAATGATTGATAATAAATAATATCGAAATGGGTAAAAATAAATCCGCGTTGAATTTAACCGATTAGAAATCTTTAACGGATATTAGATATGGAAACAAACAATTATAAGTAAAATGATTAAGTATCTGATTTTCAATTATCAGGCAATTAGCTATGCTCAACTGGGAACAAGGTATTGTTTTCACAAACGTTTGTTTTTATTCAATTGCAAATTACATAATCGTAAAAGTATTGGCGGTTTAGGATAGGATAGCGGATAGGCAGATACTCTCGTAGTGTGTATTATGAGTATAATGACATTCGCATGTATAAGCAAAAAAAAACTGGCCAAGTGCGAGTCGTATTCGCGCTCGAAGGGTGGCGTACCATTATCGCAAAAAACGGCAAAAAAATCACGTTTGTTGTATGAGAGCCCCACTTAAATATTTATTATATTCTGTTTTTAGTATTTGTCGTTATAGCGGCAACAGAAATATATCATCTGTGAAAATTTCAACTATCTACCTATCAAGGTTTATTAGATACTGCCTGGTGACAGACGGACAGACAGACGGATCGTGGAGTCTTAGTAATAGTGTCCCGTTTTTACCCTTTAAGTACGGGACCCTAAAAAAGAGCAAAAAAGTATTTAAAAATATTCATAACGGAATGCATGTGACCGGTACCGTCGCTCATAATTGTATTATGCAAACGATACTGCTAGCAACTTAGCAGTGTTATGCAGCGACTCAGTACTTGTGCAATATAGGAAATTATCTTAATAAATTCGTCCACTGCTGTTTTTATTTCATATTTCATTCTATAATTGCACATATTAGTCCTATTGTAACCAGCTATTAGCTACTATGTTGATAACATAACACTAACAGAGTACCTATCTAATTAATGTCCATAATATTTCCAAAATGATGTAACTTAACATGTTATAGGCATATTAAGTATTTTAAAAATATGATATAAGCTTGGAAAGTAGTTATTTCGAGCGACCATTCGGTACACTCGCAATCTGGCATCACCGATATTCGAAAGCCACTCTGGAGGTACTCAATGCCGGCCTGTCCGATGTTATTGGCAGTGGCGATTAGGTGCCGACGTTCTAGTTCTGCCAATCCTATAGCCCTGAAGGTTCGTTGGTTGATAGAACTACGCCTTAATATTTGCGCAGACTTGGACGAAGTATATCATAATCAGGTTGAATTTAACATATTTCCCAAGGTTGACCTCCCGGGAAATGAACCGGTATCGCAACTTACGAGCGAGTAGAGCATGGCCTTGTTACGACATTCAGATTCACGTTTAATTCTATAACTGCATTAGTTCTTTTATTGTTAGCAGCTATTAGCAACTATTCAATTTTGGGAACAATACCTTCTAATCAATGACCATGTACATCATTTCCAAAATGAAGGAAGTTAACTTGTTATACCTACACATTTTAATTAGTACCGTAACTATATAGGCATATTAATTAGATAGGTACTACGAGTAGTATAGTACCAACATATTGTATATTGTAAAACTGTGGCATTAACTTAAAAAAAAGTTAATTCAATAAATCAAAAACCCGACTGCTTAAAAAGCGAACTAAAAAGCCGTAAACAAGAAGAAAATCATGCTGTGCAGTCGGAGGATACGTATTCGCGAGCTGGCTGACCAAAAACAGATGCATCCTCCGACTGCACACTAAAAAAAACTGGATCCTATAAGATTATGAAGACCAGTTTAATGCTTTTACTTATTTCCCAAGGTTGGCTTTCAGGGAAAAGGACCGGTGATGCACTTAGGCTTAGCACGCACGATTTTTTTTCGCACATTCTGCGACACATTGAATTATTTTATGAAGCTGCACGAAATCGCGCGGAAAAAGCAAGAAATCTGTGTTTTGCCACAAAATCCCGCACCGCGGCACGTATTAAATTCGCGCGAATATTTAGAGCTCTATGAACAGGTAGAAATAGACAAAAATCTTGCGGCATTATCTACAGTGCGCGTTAGGCCCAGCGCACACCGCTGGAGGCGCGGCGGAGAGCAATTGAAGACAACAATTTAATATAAACCTTAACTACCTTGACATACGGTCAATATAAGCGCATGCTCTTGTAGTAGCTTGAGGGCGCTCCGAGCACCGCATGCGAATTTATTCATTTATTTTTATATTTACCGTATGTTAAGGTAGTTAAGGTTTATATTAAATTGTTGTCTTCAAATTGCTCTCCGCCGCGCCTCCAGCAGTGTGCGCTGGGCCTTAGTTATGATTCAGAACCCGAATAAAAATTCGCGCGAATAAAATCCGCACTGCTAAAAATTGCAATGCGTGCTAAGCCTTACGAGCGAATACGAACATGGCATGGCATGTTGCGACATTCAGATTCATGGCAAAATGTTATCAAAACTACGACCTAGTTTGTTGCTACCGGAAATCCTATATGGTAATGAGGGAAGGACGTAGGAAATACTAAAGGTAACTTTTCCTTAAGGCCACTCCGCTGTGTGGTAAAATATACTTATTAAAATGAGCACTGGGAAAGGATTCTTGAAAATTCCTAATGAGGGATAACTGTTTGTAAGTAGTTAGAAGTTCGTCTTTGTTCTTGACGATGGGAAATCCTTGTTACCAAAAAGTTAGGGATCCTTCAAAGGTGAGACGACGGTACTTCACGCCAGAACAGCTGCCCAACCAACTTGTATCAAGCGTAAGTTCGATCGTGGATGGAGTAGGTACTGTTCTAATCTCTGGGATAGATCTGCCAAATATCAACTTGACTCACTGTCGATCGAACAACGGGCCAAGAATCTCATCGGCAATGAGGCACTGGTCGTGTCAAAGCTCCAGAGCCTTGAACATTGACGCCGAGTTGCCAGCTTGTTGGTTCTATATCGGTTTAATTACATTTCGGGGAGTGTGCGGTGGAATTGTATGATCTAATTCCGCCTAGCCCGATCCTCATCATCGGACTACAAGCCGTACGGCGATGCGCCATCGGTACAAGGTGGATATCCCATCCATACGCACTGAACGTTTTGTAAATATTGTCATTGTGCATACAGATAAGGAAGTGGAATTCCCTGCTGGAGTCTGTGTTTCCCGATAGCTACAACCTACCGTTTTCGTGTATGTACAGATACGCGTGTATGCGCTTGGTGAAGAATCTGTAGGTACCGAAACGACTCAGGCAGGAATGGTAGCTCTAATTTAATTACTTGCAGTCGATAAAGAATTTGTACAGATCCAAACGAAACTAAAACACAACGAGCCGTCGACAATATTTAATAATTCAAAGTTATATTCAAAGCAAAGCTTATGTAACAAGTATTTCTACTAATACTTATCAGCCAGGCACACACTGCTACACTTTGGTGTTTGCCTATCTATCTCTACTAGACTGTGCAAATATCACCAAATGTAATTATCGCATTTTATCTCCTGTTTATGTAAATAAAGATAATTTCATGCCACTGTAACTCACACAGCACATAAGTATATTTCGAAACGTATTGAAAACATTGGGTACAGTGATTGTTGTGCAATCTACATAAAATTAATTAACTAGAAAGAAAGAAAAAGTGTTTATTCGCCACAAAAACGACATACAAAATTTTTACATCTTAAATTAAACCCTTAACGGTATCCAATATTAGTAAGTATTTAAATTATGTTAGTGAAGAAAAGTAAGATTAAAATTAAAAACCAAACTTGAGTACAGTACTAGGATGACGAGTAAGTACAAGCAGATGCATGTCGTGACTGTGACAAGAAGGCTTCCACTCAGCATATTGCTGTGCCGTGGGAGACCCACAGCACGGCGCTGATTTTCAGTGGTCGACTAGGACGTGACGTACGGAAACCAAAGCATGTTGTGTCTAATATAATACAAAAACATAAAACAAATATAGAAAGATAACGCAACGCACTACGTAAATAATATATGTTAACTAATTGCAGAAGTATCAATTTTTTTTTTATTGATTAAATTATCTGTATATCCATCAAATAGCAGCATCATGTAATCATAATGATTGTAATATTATACGACCATACGACAGACACAGTTCAGTGATCCGCTCCATATATATTGTATGTAATGGATTTCAATTGAATTACACTTCTTCGCTCTCTTTGTTACTGTCTTCATAAAGGGATTCCTATATTTAAAAACGAAAGGTATCTATTCGAATAAAAAACTTAGGTACCTTCCATTCAATGCATTCAACCAAAAACAAATGTCAAAAGTTTTTTTTTGTGCGTTCGCATGTTAGTCCAACAAAAATAGAAATCTAAAACTGGAGTAAGCAGAAATAATAGTCCGTCACAGCATGAATTGAGTTTTGAAAAGGATCGGGTAGTCTCAAATACTTAATTTTTAACTACAACATATGGACTTCAATTCTAGAACTAAAGTTTAAGAGGCATTGCACCCGCATGGTCTTTAAAGGAATATCTGTGGTATTTCATCTCTCTCAAGAACATAAAAATACTTATAACTCCACTTCCTATACTAAACGGAAAAATTCCGTTGATTTATGGAACATGATCTATGTAACATGAACTTACCATAATCCTTGCCCATGATAGATCAGCGCACAGGTACCAAGTTAATTTAGTCACTGCACAATTGGAACATTCAGTCAATTTAATGCTCAACACAGCTCGCTGTGATGCAATAAAACTTTATGACGAACAAATCTCCGACGTCCAACGTTTCTGTGATATTTTTAATTGTTACACCTCGGACAAGAAAAAAACACCATCAACACTTCACCACGACTAATTACTCTTATTAATTTGTTCTTATTGAGTTGTTTGTTACGTACAAGAATAGATGCGTTAAGAAAATTGCAACAGTTTATTTAATTTCCACGGCTATTTTGTTTGTTTACTGTCGAGGTGAAAGTTTGTTGACATTCGAAGAAGTGGAATGTAAAGCGCGATATGGAGGTGCTAGCAGGGCGCGCGCCGAGTGCTGACTGGCTATAATACTGGCGGAGTGCGCTGCGCTCCGCTGGCGGGCGACAGTCAACAGTGGCCACTGGCCTGTCTGATTCACTTTACCCATACACACAAAGGCAGTTTAGCTTTGTCTTGCTGGTACTTGTTTTACTAGCTACGCTCAGCGTTGATCTTTGTAATTTGTTTCTCCATATCTAGAGCAACAATAAGCTCAATTAAGTCTGTTTCGTTGAATTGCTCTTTTAGTACCCTTAATTTAATCTATGGTATTTAATTCGATGTAAATCTTCAAGTTTGTTTATGGAAATCATGGCCTCATTTAAATTCCAAAGGGAAAACCGCAACATTGTTCGTCCTGAAAATAGTATTGAGGGGTTTTCACCTGCATTGTCATAACAAAGCTAAAATTGTTGCATAACAGAAATAACTACCCAGCTTACAAAACTCGGCTGTCCTTTCCGGGACTGGCTAGACCTAGAGCCACAAAAGGCAAATCTCTTGTATATAAGTATGTAATCTGAATCTCGGAAATGGATCCAACGATTTTCATGAAATTTTGTATGCAGCGGGTTTCGGGGGCGATAAATCGATCTAGCTAGGTTTCATTTTTAGAAAACGTCGTTTTCTCTATTTTCACACGAGCAAAGCTCGGTCGCCCATGTACTTAAAATATTATATTAGGGACTGCAGCATACCTATTCGTAGATTTCGCTGAATCCCTGAAGCGAAAAAGACAATATAGACTAGAGACGCAGTTTCGTTTTGAAACACATTCAATGATTCAATTTATCTCTTCCTTTGTGATCAGTTAACAAAAACATACTGACACAAATAAGATGTCCTTCAAATGTTTTCACCAAAACGTAGTTTTTAAAATAGCCTCACTAATTAGAGCAAGAGCGTCATTACAACAACGGTCAAAGGATTTCATACACATGGATCATGGTAAACTAACGTGGGTAACAGGTACCCTATTTCGGCATCTTACGATTCAATGCAGCGGATCATGACTGGACATATTGGATCTTATTCTAGAGGTTGTTTTTTTTTTGAGGTATAGAACTTTGAAATGGAATAATTAATGGATTAATTTTATTTGATTTTTTTAAATTGACATGAAATTGACTTCATTCAAAAGATAATCTTTGGGCATTATAATTTAAATATGATTTCTGGCATAAGACCGCCAATCCAATAGAAGGTCTAATTTTCAATCACTTTTTCCAACATATGTGACCGTCTATCGGCAATAACACGGCGAATGTTGTCCTCCAAGTGGTCGATCGTTTCGGGCCTATCGGCGTGAAAAAATGTGGCTACCAAACGTTTCCTTCAGTAAATCAATTGTGGCACGAGCTATGTGACATGTTGCGCCGTCGTATTGAAACCACAGCTCCTGCACATCATGGTTGTTCAAATGAGGAACGAAAAAGTCAGTAATCAGGGCTCTATATCGGTCACCATTGACTTTAACGTACTGGCCAATTTGCACAATTTGGAAGCGTTGTTCAGGAGTCAGTCTATTCATGTTGAAATGCCAAACTAAACTAAACACAAATCACTTGACAGCGAACAAAATGGCCGCCAGTTAAAACAGTGTGGCCAACTTAAAGTTCTATACCTCTAAAAACACACCCTATATATGGACACGAAAAGTTTCAATACAATTTTCATAAGGACAGTTGAACACAGGCGAGCTTTTTACTTAGAATTGGGGTCTCTAACAGCAGACCTCAATGCTATAGACATTTTGCACACGAGGACAATCAATAATTAAGTACATAACAAAACATAAAATAACACCTACTGAAACATAATAATTATAAACTAGGTAAATATTATTCATCATGATAAGTTTTTCAGTGGTTTCCTTATTACTAGGTACTATTTAAATAACGATACGTAATTAGTGATTATAAATACTGATAGTTAGACCTATAATAACGTAAGTTCTTACTTCAGTTGCCGCAAAATCATGCTTTTACAACTATAATGTTTTGAGTTTTTACGTTATTGAATAGGCATGTCGTCAACCTAGCCAAGTAAAAGATTTAATTTATAAAAATATTGCTTCAAAAGATTCAAAATAACCATCTGATATAATACTCACAGCGAATCTTTGTGTCTCTGAATTGGCTGGAAGACCTTGCGCGTAGCTATTTTTGTGTTAATGTTGAAGGTGAAGATAGCATTGTATAACTGTCTCTTTCACTCGCTTACGATTGTCGCATCGTCCTATCTCGCTTACTCTATGCAGTATACTCTATGACAAACTGTTTCTTGCACAATGGTTGGCAGAGCCAACTTCAGAGACACAAAGTTCCGCTGTGAGTACTATCAGCAATTATTGCATAACACGGGGAATATTTTTATAAATAACTAGCTGACCCGGCAAACTTTGTTTTGCCATAAAAACACCAAACATTCATTTACCCTACCTTCCCTACCCTACCTACACTTCTCTACTCTACCTACCCATACCCTACCCTATCTGCCCTACCCAACCCTACCTACCCTACCCTACCTACCTTACCAATTTGTTTTTGAGTATAGACAAATATTGACATTAATATTTATACGATAACGTCACGTCACTCAATTGTTTTACCTCCCGGAACCTCTGCACTAACACTTAAACTTTATGGTATGGTATTAAAGTTCAAATTGACTTTTAAGTATTATTACGAATCGTTTGCATTAGGGAGTAAGTATAGAAAAGTGTTGTTTTTAGAAATTTCAGGCAATTTTTTTAATATTTTCTCTTCGTTAGAACCTTCTCCTAACAATATCAAACACAACAAAAAAAGAATTAGCTAAATCAGTTCAGTGGTTCTCGAGATTTGCGCTTAGCAACACATTTAGCGATTCATTTTTAGGGTTCCGTACCCAAAGGGTAAAAACGGGACCCTATTACTAAGACTCCGCGATCCGTCTGTCTGTCTATCTGTCCGTCTGTCACCAGGCTGTATCTCATGAACCGTGATAGCTAGACAGTTGAAATGTTCACAGATGATGTATTTCTGTTGTTACAATAACAACAAATACTAAAAATAGAATATAATAAAGTTTTGAGTGGGGCTCCCATACAACAAACGTGATTTTGTTGCGGTTTTTTGCGATAATGGTACGGAACCTTTTGTGCGCGAGTCCAACTCGCACTTGGCCGGTTTTATATTATAGATGCTGTAAGTGTTTAGAAGTTCAACTAATGACGCTGAATGAATGAAACAATATTTTTCAAGTTAGTCTACCCATGTCTCACTCACACTGCAACACTCGTTTTCCGAGAAAAATGTGACTCAATTTCGTTTATCATGTCAATGTAGTTTATTCATTTTTTTAATTCCAAAGGGAAAACCACGTCACAGTACATCCTGGAATAGTTTAAGTTTTAGGAATTTTCCACGATTATAACAGGAATATCGTTGTGGACCTATACAGGGTGTTTGGAAGGGAGCTGTACATACGCCTAGGGTAGAAACTAGGGATAGTCTGCTACCTACCCCCGCCCATTATATTGACCTTGGCCTCAAGGTTTTTTTTTAATTTATTTTTATTTTTTATTTGACTTTTTTGTGATTTTTGACTAAAACTACCTGTAGCTCAAAATCTATCCATGGGACCGGTCGGCTAATGGTCTTGTTTTAATCGTTAGAGTCTTAGGGTCCTGCAAAAAATTATTTTACACCAGAAAATTGTGGAGAAGAAAAGTTATGGGGCCTGAAGTACCGTAGTAAGGTAAAGAAATAATTTTAAGGGCAACTTTCTATGGGGTTTAAAAAAAAACTAACAGGGTTGGAGTTCTTCTGATTTTTTTAAAACATCCTCAGTCCATGCCCTTTCTAACGATATGCTAAAAGTGTTTTTAAACCCCATAGAAAGTTGCCCTTAAAATTATTTCTTTACCTTACTATGGTACTTCAGGCCCCATAACTTTTCTTCTCCACAATTTTCTGGTGTAAAATAATTTTTTGCAGGACCCTAAGACTCTAACGATTAAAACAAGACCATTAGCCGACCGGTCCCATGGATAGATTTTGAGCTACAGGTAGTTTTAGTCAAAAAATCACAAAAAAGTCAAATAAAAAATAAAAATAAATTAAAAAAAAACCTTGAGGCCAAGGTCAATATAATGGGCGGGGGTAGGTAGCAGACTATCCCTAGTTTCTACCCTAGGCGTATGTACAGCTCCCTTCCAAACACCCTGTATAACAGCAAAAACCTAATGTTTTATATTTCAATTTATTTATTTCATAAAAAGTGGAACAGTCTGTTACAAAGTAGGATGACAACTTAGGAATAGTTTATATCTGTGATGAGTAGGTAACAATACAATTTCACGATCTGATGTCCTAGCTAGGTTACTAAGTAGCCTGTATTAAGGACAAACAGCCCTAATTTCCCGAACATAGGACAAGTAGTATTTCTTAGACTGTTACATAATTATTAAAAGAATTTAGAACAGATTAAAACAAAAAAAAAAAGTTCAATACAATAATGTGTGAGTGCGCGTGCGTTTGTGTGTTAGTGAATGTGTGTTCGCATGTGTGTGTGTGTGTGTTTGTGAAAGTCTGAGTGAGTGTGTGTGTGTTTATTACGAGTTACTTTATTGTTGTAAGAAGGGATTCAGTATCATCATAATTTTTTGTAGTAAGAAATTCAGTAAATAAAGATATATTTTTTTTTTAAACGTAGCCCCACACTAGGAATTTCCTCCTGTATCGTGGGTGCGTTTACAAACATATAAACTCACATACACAACACCCAGAGCCGGAACAACTATCTGTAGGTCATACAAATATTTGTTCCGTGCGGGAATCGAACCCGCGACACGCAGCGCAGCAGTCAATCGCTCAACCACTGCGCCAACCGTGCGCACCACAGAACAAAAAAAACGCCTTGCGCACCATACCCATTATGATAAATACTTAATTAAATACATGAGTAGGTACTTATATAAATAAAATATAAGGTAAAATTAAATTACATGGTAATTTAGTAAAAATAAAGCGAGGCATAGAGCTAGGTACACTACAATACTTTTGTTTTTGACTTAGTTTGATTTAACCCCATTTTTTTTTGTTCTTTGTTATGTACAAACAAACACACGACTACAGACGTTTCGGAGATAAAAAGAAGATATCCTTCAAATGTCTTTAGTAAAAATAATAGCTAAGTATAGGCAATATCAAAATAAACATTGATTAGAGCATCATTACACCACTAACGAAGGATTTTAAGTAAATTAATGAGCCCAAAATGTTTACGTACTGTGGTTTTTATAAATTTTTGAGATATTTTGGGACTTTGTGTAGCGGTAGAGGCAAATTGAAAACCATTGTTTTTCCGCTTGCAATACCTTGTTCAGATAACAAACCTTTTGATGATCGATATCCTGCAGTGTTTATGTGCAGTGATAAAATAAAATATGAGATAGACAAGGTTGTCTTGAAACTGACATGAACGGTTTTAATATTCGGGGTAAATGGCCAGGCGCCCCTCAGGATCGGAACAAAGCACTTGCATTGCATCCCCGTCTGGTTGTTGACCCGCCCTGAACTTTTACTAAACTAATTGTTTCTACTTTTGCATTTGTGTATGTACTATAAGGGTCAAAATTGCAGTCGCACTCTACCAAAACAGAAAAGGCAATTTATTTGCAGGCAGCAGAATTTCAACTTTTCGCGGTTAGTAGGAATAATCTATACTTTAATTTCTATACAAAATATTAAATCAGTTGTGGATAATTTAAATTCTTCTACAAAAACTAGCCATTTGAGTTTTGGGAGAGTATGACTGCACTTTTGTCCCTTGACTGTACATATATTGTATGTCACTCTTTAGGTATCAAACTATCAACAATTTGGCGCAAGTTGTATGAAGTTCCTTTGTTAATCTGATAAGGAGGTCGCCCAATGAAAACAACACCGCTTAAGGGTACACTAGTCGACGGCACGAACTATTTTGTGCGCGGGGTTAAAATGCATTTTATATCAACCGACAACACGTGCGGAAGAGATAGATTCTGTGATGAGCAGTAGGAAGCTAGTTCGCGTACGAATACACACTTTTGCAAATTTATAGCGAAATGGATAATGATTTAGGACGAAACCGAGCGCGCGAAATTTTATAAACAGACCTGTGGCAGTCTAGATATCATGAAAAAACTACTAAATCTATCTGTTCAAAATAAAATTATTTGCATTGTTGAACTACTAATCTATCCCTGTATGGAGGCCGTTTTGCAATTTTCCGTCTTCTTGTATTTATTAGCGCCCAAAAATGCGTTAAAATTAGTGTCGAATTGTGGAACTTTCGACGCTCATAACTTTCAAATATTTTCTTTTTTTACTTTTTTGCTTCCATACAGGGCTAGATAATGATGAGACAAATTGATATAGTGATATCACTTTTTACTTTGAACTTACATCGTCAAATGGTGGAATAATCCCTAGACTACGTTTGTATGGAAGAATTTTCGACTAGTGTAACCTTAAGTGGTCATAATTACGTATTAGGTACTGTACCTACAATTTCTTTAGAATTTTGATAAGGATAGCAAATCAACATATTTTAATCTGTTTTCATAACCTACATAGAATTGCCTTTATATTAATATACATAGGTAGGTAATCGGGGAATACCTATCATGCCATGTCATCGTTTGGGTAAACAAAACAATGTTATCATCAATTAACTTTTCAACTGGTTAAGCTCGTATGCATGAGTCAGGCCACCACTCCTCACAACAGTACATGCATTACCACCATATCATAAAAACACTTGCATATTTATAGGCACTCGTACCCAGCTATTCTCTACTTAGAAATATAAGCACTTGTCTCTTTTTAATACATCAATGACTTGTCACGTATATCTATGTATGATGGTCTGATATAGAGCCACGTCAGATATTAGGCATTGAGGTAATTATGTACTTAAGTCGTCACAATCTAAGAAGTCTGTTAACGTTTCTCATTTTACATGCCGCGATAACTTTCTACGTAAGAAATTGAGAAATCAAATTCATAATCCTAATTAAATATTATGTTACCGATACACTATGACAACGAGTATCATTCGCAACCATCAAGTTTAATTATTATTAAGTATTTTTATAGCTGTGAGGAGGTCGTGGCTAAATAATAACAGCCGCACTGGTCGATCATCAAGGTTAAGCAACGCTTGACGAGGTCGGTCCGTGGATGGGTGACCATTTCAACATACCGAGTTTCCTCCGTGCCTCGGAAAGCACGTTAAGCCGTTGGTCCCGGCTGTCATTTGAAGATCTTTGACAGTCGTTACGAGTAGTCAGAAGCTTGAGATCTGACACCAGTCTTGCCAAGGGGTACCGTGTTACCCAGTTACTGGGTTGTGGAGGTCAGATAGGCAGTCGCTCCATGTAAAACACTGGTACTTAGCTGAATCCGGTAAGACTGGAAGCCGACCCCAATATAGTTGGGAAAAAGGCTAGGCAGACGATGATGATTTTTATAGCTGTCAAAACGGGCCTTTTATTTTTTGACAACTTTAGTACATATAATATCTCAATTATATTAGGTCGGTATACAAATTTAACTCGGTGCAAATCATTTTGTTTTCCAAAAGCATCTAAAAAATCCACATATTGTAGGCCCCGGCGAGATTCGAACTCACGATCTCCTGTTTACTAGACAGGCGCTTTAACCAACTAAGCCACGGCGCCCTTGCACAACGTTTTGAAATATTTGAGATGTTCTCTGAAGTTTCTGCCGACGATTCTTGGAACACTTATATGCATTAATTATTATCACAAGAGAGGTCTAGCAGTTCTTTATCGCCGAAGTTTAGCTATACGGAGGATTCATAATTATTAGGTTGCTTGGCCTAAACAAGTATTTTAGAAAAAAAAAATAACAAATTAATCCAATACAAATCGACAATAAATTTTATTCAATCAAGCTAAGAACGTATCTAGTGCCTAATGTAGGTCTGGTACCTACTGTAACTTAAGACGACGATTTACGCCAACGACCTTGAGGGCACAAAACGAGCACTCGTTTCACACCCGCGCGACCCAAAATTTAGTAGTTTTTTTTTACTTTCCTTATTATTTAAAAAAAAGCCTCAGATCAAAATGTAGATAATTAAACTGTCTTTGAGATGGTGTCAATTTAATTAAAATACGCCCAGCGGTTTTGGTGTGATTGTCGTGTTTTTGTCCGTTTTAGATATAACTTTACAAATTAATTACACTATGTTATACGAATAATACTGAAAATTTTCTACACACAACATATATTTTTTCCAAAAATTTACAACTAGCCGTATAGACGTGATTCTCATTTTAAAATCAGCTACTAAAGGGAATCGGCGCCTTAAATTCTATCTGATATGTTTGTTTTCTTAACTACTTTGTTAATGTTTAGATGCATCTACTTGTACCTATGCAATATAGGTATCTACAGTGTGACCATAATATTTAACTCGGTACTTTTGCTACTGTAAGCTGGCTGGCTGGCGCCAGTTTGTCGGGCAGCCGGGCCCTCCTCAATAGCCGTCAGTCGGGGGCGAAGTTATTTTGGCTATCAGCCAAACACGAATTGTTTTTGTCATAAAACATGCTACCATTTTGTTTTCATTCCGTGAGTGCACTGTAATCTGACCTAATATTATGAAAAATATTACTGTTACGTTTATATTTTATTAAACCAGAATATGATCCCAACCACACAAGTGTTATTTCTCAGGGCAGCTTGACGTTATACCGTTTTTGTTTCCACTGATGTACTGTCTTACGATCGTATTATATTTTTCTAGAACTGATTTCCTCACAATAATGTATGTACTTATGTAAATATTGTAAAACCCCTATTTTTAAAAAAGAGTAGGTAAGTATGTATGGCGTTTCTTGTGCGTTCTTCTCCATAACAAGCTACTTTTCCGAATGCACCGTAGAATCCTTTTTTCTTACCTGTAAATTTAAATTTTTATATGGTTGACGTTCAAAAGTGCCGCTTATTGGCCTAATCAAAATAAATATATTTGACTTTGACTTGGAGCTATGTATAAAACAAAGGGAAATTATTAACCGAGGGAAAAATATACTGAATGGGCGACTATTATACTAAGTAAGTAACTATTTATCCGATTTGAGTAATACCTTTTAGGAGATTTTTGTGAGCTGCGGTAATAATATTGTTACATACTTTAATTGTATTTGGGTTTCTATTTTTTCTATTTTAGAATATTATTATTTTGAAAATAGCTGAACAACTATCGAGGCGACATCACTGTGCAGTGCGGGGGTTCGGGTTTATTCGTGTCCAAGAGCGAGCGAAGCGAGCTCGGGAACTTAGGGCATCCCGACACGGATAGGTTAGGTTCGAAGGGGATGACGGGAGCTGAAGTGAGCGAGCAAAGCGAGCGAACTTAGCTCCCGTCATCTCTTTCATGTTAGGTTACTTTAGACCCTGCAGACAGAAAAAGGAGCCCTGTCGACAAACTTATATTTTCAAGTCGCTGTTTTAAACATTTGTATTCGCCCACTGTTTGTCGCCCACTTAGTATTTCAGTAAGCCATATTCAGTATTTTTTACACCATTAATTTGATTTTTTTTTCGCTCGTTTAAATACTATCCTAAAACAAACTTCTAAGTCAAAGCAATCAATAGATACGGCCTGGTACCCGATGACCTAAAATCATGAAATTTGTCAAGAAGCCACGTCTTATAGCGCAAGTAAAGGCAAAATGCCGAGATCCAAGATATATTAAAATTATCGATATCAAAGATACGCCAATATCGATAACGAACAAAAACTTAAAATATTGAAATATGGCAAGGGACGTAAGTACCGTACCTAAGTACCCTTGCTAGTTAGAGTAGTGCCACGAGCGTGCCTTTCGAACGCCTTTTTTCAAAAAACCAGGGTTCACTATAACTCAAAGCAGTAAACTACTACATGGAAGTACATTATCAAAGTTATTGTTTTTAAATTCGATGGCTGCTACAAAATGTTTTTCTTTAGTTTTATGATAACAATAATAAAACGAATTTTGTTCTAAAATTTATTTAAATCGATGTTTTCTATACAACTTGTATTGTTAGACATAATACTTAACATAACGAGTTGAATCGTTTGTTAAAGCAAGGCCTGTACCGTTGTAGATCTGTAGCCGCGTATCACGGTCTGTAGCGTTGTAGACCCGTAGTCGCGTAGCACGGTTTGTAGCAAGACCCGTAGCCACGTAGCGCTGGCTGTAGCAAGACCCGTAGCCGCGGAGCACGGGCTGTAGCGCTGTAGCAAGATCTACAGTGTTGTAGACCCGTAGCCGCGTAGCACGGGATGTAGCGCTGTTGCAAGATCTGCAGCGTTGTAGATACGTAGTAGCGTTGTAGACCCTGATAGTCGCGTAGTACGGGCTGTACGAAGACCCGTAGCCGCGTAGCACGGGCTGTACGAAGACCCGTAGCCGCGTAACACGGGCTGTAGCAAGACCCGTAGCCGTGTAGCACGGGATGTAGCGCTGTAGCAAGATCTAGTGTTGTAGACATGTAGCCGCGTAGCACGGGTTGTAGCGCTGTTGCAAGATCTGCAGCGTTGTAATTACGTAGCCGCGTAGCAAAGTCTGTAGCGTTGTAGACCCTGATAGTCGCGTAGCACGGCCTGTAGGAAGACCTGGTGGGCGGGCACGGCCTACTGTGACAGGCTTGATTCACATATTTTTATCACAGTTTAGGAGCAAAAACCTAGATAAAATGCGTTACTCAAGCCTATCACAGAGGCCGTGCTAGCCCGACCTGGGGGGTGACCATAAGCTCTTAGATAGAGTGGTATCAATTTGAGATCGAATAAGGGACAGATGTATCTGACGTGTATATAAACATCTGTTACTTACTCGATATCAAATTGATACCGCTCTAAGAGCTTATGGTTAACCCCCTGTAGTGTTATGATTCCGTAGCCGAAAAGCAGGGGCTTTAGCACTGTAGCGATATAAACTCGAGCCGCGTAGCACGGGCTGCAGCGCTGTTGCAAGACCTGTAGCTTTGTAGATCTGTAGCCAGAGCCGGATCTAGGAGGAGGGCGAGCCGGGAAAATGCCCAGAACGGCATAAATGAGTGGCAGCCAAACTGCACTAACTTTTCATTTCATCAGAAAACCTAACTTATTCGTGGTGTGGTGCTAAAATTTTCAAGCTCGCTTCGCTTTCGAATTTTATTGGTTCTTGTTGTTAACCCACCGTTAAATAACCTAGGGTCGCGGATAAATTTGAAAGGGAGTTACCGCGGCCCTGGCACAAGCAACTGAAGGAACACGGGTGGGTTTTAGTCAGTAAAAGTCTGACACTGATCAATGATGAGATCTGACAATGATTTCTCCCGCTTCACCCAAAGCGGGAGAAATCATTGAATGATTTCGCAACCAAAAACAAAAAAAATAACCAAACATTCATAATGTTGTAAAAATTCTTAGGTGAGATTTTAGAGCTTCGTTTTCACTTCGCTCGAAGTTGTCAAAAAAGCGGCTTTATCTGATCCGACGGTTAATCACCGCAATTTTTCCAATAGGTAATATCCTGAAACATTAACCTACTTATATAGCGTCATTTAAGGGCGCCAAGGGCGGCAAATATTATCTATGCCCTAAGCGACGAAATTGCCAAGTCGAGCCGTAGCAAGACCGGCAGCATAGACTAGACAATAAAACATGAAGAATTGAAGTGGACCACAGTCATCACAAAGCAAAATGAGTCTTACTACATGTTTCAGGATTCTAACTCCTCAGTGCAGATACTATGTCTTAGAATAAGGACATATGACTTAGGATGAGGACATATGCCTAGTAATATTACACACTTATCTAACGATAAAAAAGTACTTAAAACACAACACTATTAATAAAATCGTAGTAAAGATACAACTAGTATCATTAGGGTGTTTACCAAACTCAAGATAAGTCGAGATATTTTTTATATAGTGGTATAATTATGCGATTACACGAGGAAGTTGAGTGACAGTGTTTCTGAACAAGTTATAATTATAGATTTAGCATTTATCAATACATATAATAAATCTGTAGAAAAGTAATTTTTGTACATCGAAAATATTTCCAAAAAAATAGCCAGGGTGTTAAAGGCTAACCAGCAATCTATTGCCGGCATTTTTGTCTGTTTATTTATGCACGCATCACGTGAAATATACAAAACCGATGTAAATACCTTTTATACATAAACATTGTGCGTAACTTGAAGAATTACTTAGTTTTTGTTTCATCGAAATCGGTTTACTTTATCAAAAGTTAGATGAATTTAAAGTGTTCATAAAGTAATTTTTTTACAACACACGTAATTCAGAGATTCGGAGAGTTGAACTCGATATTCGATAGATGGCGTTGTGCGTTTGAAGTCATTTTCTGAATAGCGATGTTAAAATTCTCCGCGAAAGAATGTCTATAGAAAAAAAATGGTAGGTAGGTAAGTAGGGTAGTCAGGAAGGTAGGTAGGGTAGCGTTGTAATTATTGGTTAGATGCCGGAGCGAAGCCGCGGGCACAGCTATGATGATTAATAAAGAAAATAAATAAAAAGTATTTATATAAAAAAAAAACCGACTGTATGAAGTGTTAGTGAACTAAAAAGACGTAAACAAGAAGAAAATCATGCTCTGCAGTCGGAGGATACATATTCTATTCCTGAGCTGCCTGACCAAAACCAGATGTTGAACAATGTTTTCTTTCACAGTTTTTTAGAGCAGTGGTGATGCAATAATTTACACAAAGTAAAGCGCCTGCCTGGGTTCGAACCCACGACCTACAAATTGTAAGTTGCAGGCGATACGACTGCTCTCACACTGGGCTGGCTGGGCTACCACATATGACGCCCAAAATCCTTAAATTTACTATTTTCCAATTTTAATGTAGCACTAGCCAGTGACACTCGCAAGATTAAGACGAATCGATTGACGTAAGAATGATCAAAATCGACCAACGCGTTTGGTCTCTAAAACGCCACATAGGCACAAACATACATACATAGACTGATAAACACGTTATGGTTCCTTCGGCATTCTGGTAATATAGTATTTTGGAAATACCTATTTTGCATTTAGTATTTAAAATACAAAAAGCAAAACACTATTTTGCATAGAAATAGTATAACAGAAAAGTATACTTTTCTTAAACCATTTTGCATATCTCTGGCTGCCGCCCGCGTAATATTAGTTGAAATATAAAAAAAAAAAAAAAAAATATATAAATTACTAGCTGTCCCCCGCGGCTTCGCTCCCGTCAACTGGCTATCTTCCTACCCTAAACAAACATATTTGATCACAATGTTAAGAAAATGTTTACACGTTACGTAATGTTAGAAATCACAAAATTGTTAGCAAATTGTAACAAGTGCATGGAATAAAGCGCTTTTTCTTTTCTAAAAAAAAAATATTATTGTAGGAGTACGCAAAACATCTCATCATCAATTCATTTGTGATAGTGCGCGCGGAACTAGTTGGCCGCGCCTTTGGTGGCGACATGGGTGAGGGGGCGGGTAAGGACAATGTCAATGGGTCATCCCGGGTTTTACTGGCGCCCCCCGCCTCTCCGTCCCACCGCTCACATACCTAAGGCGCGGCCAACTAGTTCCGCGCGCACTATAGTAAATGTATTAATGTTAGAAAATGTTTGTGGTATCTAAATGCCTAGGTAGGTACTCTAAATCTGTGGTTGCCACACTGGTGATGCCGCCGTGAACGTGGCCCAGTATTCAGACATAAATAATAAACAATGCAATACTTTACGCAGTTGATACTCTCAGCTCTGCAGTGGTCACGGGGCCTATTGAGTGGTTCTTAACATTGTGTCATTTTACCATAATCGCCCCATAAGGCCATAACTTTCTACTGAAAACACTTTGCTCCATTGTCCTTAAGCTTGGGTAATACCAAAAGAAGCCGATGACGTGCTACATGTGCTTGTATTCAGTTCACTGCTACCATTATAATATGATAGAACTAAGGGGCACCTGCTAGGAAAATAAGCGTGACACACTTGACCGATTTTGTGCAGAAAAAAACTTTGGACCACACTAGGAATAGAATTTCTCCTGTACCTAGGTCAACAAATATTTGTTACGTGCGATATCGAATCCGCGACACGTAGCGCAGCAGTCAATCACTCAACCACTGCGCCAATCGTGCGCCCATACCCATAGTAAAAAAGTGCGAGACGCCCTCACGCACCCAAGGTTCCGTACCTACATACAGAGGCATTGACCAAAAAAAAAATTGGTGGGCACATAATAGAAGTTTATGTACATATTATTTCATGCTTCTAGGTCTTGATACGTCGAGGCGTTCCAGAGTAAAAGGTCTTGACACACGGACAGACTGACAGAAATCAAAGTGATTCATAAAGGGATAGTTTTTCCTTTTGAAGAACGATAGGTACCCTAAAAATATTGTAACTCGTGTCCACTGAAAATAATAAAATATCATTCACGTTTGTCATGGTGGCCCAGTGGCTAAGACCTCGCCTTTCGTGCTTGAGGTATTGGGTTCAAATCCGGCCAAATACTAATGTGACTTTCTAAGTTTAGCTTGGACATCACAAGCAACGGTGACGGAAAACATCGTGAGGAAACCTGGATTTATTTAGTTAATGTATGTCATAAATAGCCAACCGGGAACACAGAGGCGGCTTAATTAACTCTGACAAATTAATTTAATAATTTACCTAATGTGAAATTATTCACACAATCCGTTTACTAACAAAATAGGAAAATTAAAAACGGTAGTTCGGTCATAATAATTTTATTCGCATATAATAATATTAATTGATTATGATACATGGAGCGTTAACCCGCGTCGATCGACAGACGCGCCGAGCGGCACTCGGTCGTCTGCGCTCCAAATTATATTTATTATTCGGTTACATCGCATCGACATTCGCTCTGCAAAATCCGTAGCTACAAATATTCACTAATGAGAAGTCTCGAGGCAGCATCGGACAAGGACGCACGGTCCTCGGGGTACTCCGGTCGTCGCAGCAGAGCCGCCGACCGGTCGCGTCTATATATACTTAAATATAACAGTCAAGGAGTCGGATGGCCGTCCGATCGACATATTTACATACGAACAGAACGCGCCGCGCATCGTCGCGGCCGACTCGGCAGCGGCCGCGGGGGCGCCGCGAGTCGAACGGCTCAGAATCACTTCCATAATTTACGTCCTAATTAAAATACCGAAAATCTAAAGTCGGCGACGTCGTGATGCGTACGCCGCGCGCGGGTCGGCGCGCGATAGTCTCCGTGCGGCAGTGTCGGCGCACAGGGCGGCAGGGCGGCGGGGCGCGCGCGTCCCTTCACTCCGCCTTCACGTCGGCGGGCGCGGGCGCGTCCGGCGCGGCCGCGTCGCCTGGCTCCTCGACTCCCGGCGCCGCCTCGCCGTCCGCCACGCGGTCGCCGGCGCCGCCGTCTGCGCACACAACACACGGGTGAGCAGGGGGCCCGCGTACACGCGCACACAGCGCACGGGTGCAGGCGCGCGAGAGGTACTAACTGCGCTGGTGCTGGTGGTAGTAGAGGTTGGGGCGCGGCTGGTGCGGCGCGTGGTGCGGGCGCGGCGGCGCGGCGGGCGGCGCGCGGTACATGGGCAGCGCGGGCGCGTGCGGGCGCTGGCCGATGGGCGCGGGGTAGCGCGGCGCCACCATGCCGCCGCGCCCCATGGCTCCTCCGCCGCCGCCACCTCCGCATCGCCCGTTGTTTCCTCCGCTCACCATCTGCATCAAGTAAAAAAAAACACAAGTTACAAGTCATTTTAGTATTAGTAGCAACACTTCCGGAATTACGTCGTGTTTCGACGAAAGCGTACAAATCGGCGATGCCTTGTTTATCGTATAAAAATATGACAAATACTTCAAAGGATATAATTATTTCTTAGCTGCGTTCATCGAATGTCATTGTGAGAAATTGACATTATGCGAATTTGACATTCTAAGACGTTGCCATTGTGAGAAGTGGACATTTCGCGTCCGGTTGAAATTGTGACAAATTGATATTATGAGCTGATACGAACTATCTTTGTCAGCTCAGTAGAATGTCACGAACATTGCTAACCTGTTGCTGGTGGTGTTGGTGCGGAGTGTGAGCGGGAGGCGGGTGCGGGGGCGGCGCGTGGTACTTGTGTTGCGGAGGCGAGTGCGGCGGCTTCTGCGGCTTGGCAGCGCCTTTGGGCGTTGGCGAGGCCGCATCGCACAGCGGCGCAAAGCCGTTGGCGTGCTCGTGCAGCGGACTCTTAAGCTGCTGCGGCGGCGGCCGAGGCTGCGGCGGCGCGTACTGCTGTTGCAGCGGTGCGCGATACTGCTGCTGCAAATGTTTACTTATAGATATAGTCGTCGTAGGTTTTTGTACCAAGGAGAAATATCGCGCTCGGGCACAGCACACTACCTGCATCTGCTGCACGGCTGCGGCGACCTGCAGCTGCGACGAGAGGAATTGCGAGCCGAAGGCGCCGGACTGCGCCGGCTGCGTGAACTGCAGCGGGTAGGTGGGCGCGGGTGCAGCGGGCGGCTGGTAGGGCGAATAGTACGAGCTTGCGGGCGGCGCGGGGCGCGGCAGAAGGCCCGGCAGCGAGTACGGCGCCTCGCCTACGGGCGCGGAGTAGCCCAGGTACTGCTGCTGATACGTGCTCACGCCGCCGACTCCGCCTACGCCACCGCCTTTGCTACCTACAAATTATCAATGGTTCTGACTCCCATATCCAATTTTAACGATATCTGATAAGTGGACATCGAGTCTTTTTTTTCTAAGATTTATTCTTATTAAACATTAATCCAAATATAATTTTTCTGCAACTTTATAACTCAGCCTTTTTGAAAAAAGAATATATTGTGTTTTTATATCAGATTTCATTTCTGTTTTCTCATTTATGAGATGTTATACGCACCAATAGCGCCTATTTGTTGAGTGGAAGGCTTGACAGTGGCTGACATGAGAGAATTAGAAGTGCTCGAGATTAGAACAGTACTGGGACTATTACCCAGTTGGCCCGACTGGCCGAATGCTGCGCCACCACCAGCAGCTGCGGCCTGGATATGGGATGAAACAAACATTAAACATTTACACAATTAAACATTGCAGCAGTCACAAAACTCTCATTATAACTTCGAAGTTATCAAGCAATAAGGCAGTGAACAAAGAAGCAAATAATAAATCAGTATAGCGCACAGTTTTTTTTTTTACGGAATTAACAAAATGCTAGTAATAACAATCGTTCCTTTCATGACCTGTGTGAGGATTTCATGACTAAGGACTGCATTCGATGAATACATCTGAGTGTTGAGGTAAATACTCCCCAACATTTTAAAATATATTGTTAAATTAAAATGATTCAATAAATGCTTCATGTTCAGATACTTATGTTTAAATACATTCTTGACAATTTCAGATACAAAATTTCTATGCTCCATAACTGAACATAATGTTCAAACAAAATAAGTGTTATAAATATATGACATTTGTGCTTACCATGCGATACTGATTAGGAAGACTCTGGAACATGTCCGGAGGAGGTTGATAGTTGTATGGTGCGGCTGATCCGGCGCCGTACGGGGTGCCCGGGAACCCTCCGAACTGACCACGGCTTTGATCTAGGAAGGCTCCGTACAGCCCGCTCTGTTGCGGCATCTGCTGCGAAGAACTCAACAGCTGCTGGGAAGAATTGAACATGACGGCGGGCGGCGACGGGACCGACAGCCCTCCGTAGCCGCCTTGATATCCAACGTGATTGTAATGTTGTGGCGGCGGAGACTGTAGTTGTTGCGTAGGCTTTACTTTACAAACGTTAGGTGGAGCAGTTTCCGTATTATTTTCTTCAAAACCTGCGAATTGTATATCTTCGGTGCCCTCGGCTACTGCAGGCATCTCCCAAACTTTCTTAACACTAGCGATTTTTAAATTGAGATCAGCTGCCAGTGGAGAAATTGTGTTTGATGTGCTCATGTGTACGCCGCGTGGCAAGCCGAGAGATTTCGCAGATTTATCTTCTGTCAATTGTCCAAGATCAGAATCAAAAGCAAAATCAAGCTTCATATCAGACGAATCTTCTGGTTTTTGTGATGTATCGAACGTCATCTGTAGACCTAAACCAGCAGCATCAGCATCAGTTACTACTGGTCTATCAGATATAAGTTCTTGAATAGACCTAGGTCGTGGCCTAACGTCGTTGCCATTGAATGCTAGGGCTCGATTTTCCAATTCTGCATTTATTTCCTCTGCTTGAGTTTTGGGAATAGGGGTAGTTATTTGATATTTTTGCTGTAGTGTTTCATCGGGAGTTGCAGTTTTGTAATTTGTATTTTCAAATATAATCGTTTCAACAGGAGGTGTAGCTCCATCTAGCACTCCACTTTTATCGGCAACCATAGTGCAAGTAGGCTGAGCAGTGGTTTTAGTGTCAACTGGAATATCTCCGGGTGTACTACGTTGGCTCGACTGAGCAGACTTGTTGTCTACTATTTCCACAGGTTCTTCTATGTTGCCACGCAGTGTTTGTGATATAGGTTTGTCCCATGCGTTGACAGGTGGAGGCGGGGGCGCGGCGCCTGTATCGGGGCCGAAACCAGACACCAATCCCATCTGTTGCTTCTGTCTTTGTTTGACAAAACGCGGTGCCAAGTTAGCCTGACGAGGGCGATCATACTGAGCATTAGATTTGTTAGAAACCGGTGCTGACCCGCGTGGGTTTGTTTTATCATTAGGATTTCTGGTTGTTGATCCATTTCTGCCACCACCTTGATTGGAATGAGATCTGGGCTGCTTTGCTGCATGTTGATTGTTATCCTCTTTAATAGGACCTCTCCCATCTTTAGAATTCTTTTTATTTCTAACCTCCTGGAATCCATCATCAACCACTTCATCATCTTTTTTGCCAGAACTAAGCTTGAGATCTGTCATAGCCTCTGTAACTTCACCAGTTTTATTATCAGTTGCAGTGTCTTTTTTAGTGGACTGAGGGTTGCGTCCATTGTTTTGACGATTACCAGAATTTTGATTACGCCCGCCTTGACCTTTCTGAGATTGACCAGATGGTCTTCCAGCTACAGAACGGCGGTGACTAGATGTGCCGCCTTCGGAATGTTCGGATGTTGTTTCCCAATTTTCATCCTCACCACTCGGTGGTCCGGTGCCTTTTGGGCGTCGATCGCGACCCCTTCCGGTAGATGACCCTGCTCTCGACTTATTATTTCCTTTAATTTTATCATCAATCTGAGAGATATCTTTAATTTCATCATCTTTTACTGCTCGATTAGCCTGGCTAAATGGGCTTTTGGTATTGGGAGGTCCATATCCTGTTACTCGTTTAGCTGGAGCAGGTGGGCGCGCAGCACCTTGGAATCCTCCACGACCACGTCGAGACGGTTGCCCGCGTGGTGCAAATGGTTCTCTGTTTTCCATGCCATCAGTTACAGGATTCGGTTGATCCAATGTCGGAGGTCGATTAGCGTCATCTGACTTATCTTGAGAATTTTTAGGACCACGTGGGCTACGTGGTGCTCTTCGTCTCTCTTTGCGCTCTGTGTTAGGCGCACCATCAGTAGAGCCGTCAGATTCACTGGCTCTGTTGTTGGATCGTGAGCTACGGTGCGAACGACGTCTTGGTCCCCAGCCTCTATTGTAAACAGCATACCCACCTCCAACATACCCTCTGCCTTTCTTCTCAGATCCGGACCCACTTGATTTGCGTTCAACGGGTTCTTTTGGAGGGATTTTATTTAGCTGCTCATTGCTAATTCTTTCGTTTTTCTTTTCATCAGCAAAACGTTTTTGGTTAGCTGCACTAGCATGAAGAGATTCCACAGAGTATGTTTCACTAATTTTAATTCCTCCTAAGCTTGAAGGGTCTGTGCTAGACTTAGAAGCTATTGATTCAGATTCAGAAAGTTCTTTTTCTGACTTTTGAGATGAAAACATTGGTTTAGCATTAGCATTAATACTTTGCTGTGTTATGGGTTCAGAAGGGGCGTGTTTCTGTGTTTGAGTATTTGAAAATGCTTCTGTTGGGCTATGATGTTTAGGAACAGTTTGTGAAAGTGTCGGTTTACATTGGTTATCTGTGAATGAAGATTGAGAAATTTGAGATTGGATCATAGATACTTGTGACTGAAAACTTGTTGGAGCTGCTTGTTGGTTTTGTCCAAAAGTTTGAATATTAGCGGCGTGGTTATTTTGGCTCTTTTGAATTGGAGCTTGAGACGTCGGCGGATTAGTTGCGACACTTGATGCGACCTGTGATTGTTGAAGAGAATGAGTTGCATGAGACGCTTGAGAATTACGCTTCGCATCATCACTCACATTTTCGCGGTCTAGGATTTCTTTTGGAGTTGGTTCGCTCTCTTTCGTAACTGAGACTTTTTCTACTGATACCTTCTGTTGGCTGGAATTATTAGGTTCTTCCTGAGTAACTTCAGCCCAGGATGTCTTGCCAAAATCTCTTTCAATGGATTCCCTTTGCGATAAACTCGAAGGAGGAGAATTGCGTCGATCAGGAGCAAGCGTCTGAGATGACGACTCGGAGGATGCGAAAGGCTCAGCGAGTCCTATGCTCTTCCTTTCAAATACTTCTGTAAGTTTATCAGCAGCAGTACGACTGCTAGGTTCGATAGTATCTATTTTTTTATCAGATTCATGTCTCCTATCTTTATAGTCATTATATGAATCTTTCGAATTTGATCTGTCCAACTCACGGCCAGATCTTTCGTAATCCTGCATTTCAGACCGCCATTGCGGCCCAGGTCCATCTTTTTGATCTCTTCTAAAGTCATCTTCACGGTCTGAATAATCCCTAGAAAAACAAATAAAATAATTAAATTATAATGCTTTTATTAACAGACTTTAATAATTAAATACCATTTCGAGACGAAATATTATCTTACCGTGAATAAGAACGACGGCCATTGTGCGGTGCGTGTCGTGGTGCATTGTAGGACGGCGGTTCCTGACGCCTGGGCGCTGGTTTCCCAGAGAATGCCCAGCCTTTGTGATCTTCTTGCTGTCTATTTTGCTGCTGTTTCAAGAATCGCGGTGGTATATTCGCTTGGAACGTTTTAGAAAATGCTGGGTTTGTTTGGTCACGGTCGCGACCATAGTCGCGGTCTCTTTCTCTAAAGTCACGTTCACGATCGCGGTCTCTCTCGCGATCGTTTCGCTCCCTGTCTACGCGGTCACGGTCGCGGTCTCTGTCCGAGCGCTCTCGTTCCCTTTCAAACCTATCACGATCATTGCGATCTCTGTTATCATTGCGATCTCTATTATCGTTACGATCTCTATCTCGTGTTTCCACTCTTTCTTTGTCACCCTCTGCACGATCTCTATTTTCAACACGACCTCGATCGTTTCCTCTAACATCTATTCTATCACGATCACGGTCACGTTCCCTATCGCGATCACGGTCACGCTCGCGATCGCGTTCACGATCACGTTCGCGGTCTCGGTCGCGATCGCGCTCGCGGTCACGATCGCGGTCTCTTACATCCCGATCGCGATCTCGGTTATCGTACCGATCCCTGTTATCAATACGATCGCGGTCCCTGCTTTCGACGCGGTCCTTTTCTCTATCACGTAGATCATTACGCTCCTTGTCTCTATTGTCCATGCGATCCCTATTGTCGACACGATCCCGGTCTCTATTATCACCCCTGTCTTTCTCTCTTCCGTCCTGCTCCCTGTCCCTGTTGTCGTTGCGGTCTCGGTCGGGCGGGCGTTCCATGCGGTCGCGCGCGTCCTTGGGCGGCACGGGCGCGGACGCGTCACGCAGCTGCCGTCGCTGCTCCTCCTCCTTGCGCTGGCGGGCGCGGGCTACAGCTTGGGCTACCTCGTTACTTTGCTTCTGTCGACGTTCTGCCCAAAGCTGGTCTTCATCTCCAGTCTCATGAAGCTTAGCGTCTGTGCGCTCGCTATCGACGCTAGCGCGGTTCCCGCCGCCCCTACCGTGCCCCTTTGGAGCCGATGACTCGCCGTCGGAGAAGTCCAGTTTCTGACTGTAATGAAAAAAAGTGTTAAACACGGTTCGACAGAAGATACCCCCTCTCCCAAGCCCGACCTCTCTCGAGTTGTTGCGCGACTCACTCATAATCGATGTCGTCCTGCTGCGCCCAGCCGGCATCATGGGAGATGTCATCGAGCGAAGATATTTGATCGTCGCGCAGGATCGGGCGCGCGGTGAGCACCTCGACGGCTCGCGGCGTGGCGGGCGCGCGCTGCTGCTGGCGCGCTCCACCACCGCCGCTTCCGCCGCCGCCCCTGCTATCGCGCAGGGCGCCCAGGGTACCCATCCCGAGCCCGCCACCACTGCTACCTTTCATCTAGGCACAAACATAAATCATTAAATATTACAAAAAAAAAAAAAACGCAATCCCAATTGAATTGAAAGACTGTACAAAACTTACGAAGGATGGCAGAATCGATCTCGGGAGGCAGGCTGGACTCTGTTGTGAGGAAGGCGCGGAAGCGAGCGCGGCGGCGGCCGACACGGCTTCCTGGCGGACGCCCGCCGTGCCACCGGACGTCCAGCTGCCTTCCGCTGCAACAAGATTAGTAGGAAAGGTAAGGCAAAGTATACTTAACATTTTTTTATTTGTTTTTGTTTTAAGGCAGTCACATAAGTGCATGCAGTGCACATAACGTGAACTTGCTGCCACTACGCCAAAACAGTGTCCCGTGATTGACCCCATCGCCAGGCACAGGCCGTCCCTGTCCAGGTGTAATAAACTCCTGGTTAGCCTACTATCCAAGGATGGCATAGCTTCTTTGGAGTGCCTGCAGGCCGGTATCGACCAGTTCTCCGCCTGTTTCTGGGTGGATTCCTGTAGCCACTTGTGTATTTCGTTGATTGGGATGGGTACAACAGGCTCGGGTCTACAGACCGCTGTGCTGGGTCCTCTTCTAGCAAGCTCGTCAGCCGCATCGTTACCCAGTGATCCGCTGTGTCCCTTTATTTTGAAACTTACTTTGTGGTCTCAGTTGTGGTTGTGGTGCTGCATGTTCTCCTGAGCGATGTGAAGGTTGGGCAGCTGCCTCCAATGAAGGGAACTCTGTGCGGAAGTGTGGGGACGATGGTGGTGGCAGTGCTACCCATCCGCCGGGTCCAGTACCAGCAACCACACTGCTGTTCGACGTTGTTGACTGGGGAAAAAAATTTAACAATTACTTACACATTCTATAATGATACAAAAAATTAACTTGAGACTTAAGCTGCAAGAAAATTAAAAATTTATAAAGTCATACAACTAAATAAAGATACAGCAGTCAATGAACTTTTATCATAATATTTTTACTAACAATGAAAGTGGCAACAGTAACATTCCTTTGTTTAACTAATACAAAGTAAAATTTGAAATAATAAAAATGACTTACTATAGCTTGAGAGGTACATGTTGACGTTGTAGATACAGTTGTAGCAACAGCAGAAATAGAGCTGAAAATAAGTTTATAGCTTCAGTCAGTACATGTCAATAGGTCAAAAAACTCATCACAGAATCATTCACCTCTACATAAAAGTATAAGCTTTCTTCTATTTACTGTTTTATATACTTACGTCTAAACCATAGCTGTTAGGGTCCTTATTTGACAATGAATATACTCAAAATTTGACAAAAGAAGACTCAATCTTTATCATTAACAAGCCAATCATTCTCGGATACCATTTTGCTAGATTACATAAGTTTACTTACTTTGTGTTAGGGTCTTGACCAGTTTCAGTTTTCAATGAAGGCAAGTTGGCAGGCGGCCGCCTAGCTGAAGGTACTTTTCCAAGACTTTGCATTCCATGTTTGCGGCTTAGTTGAGATTTTACTGAGGACGGTTCCAAGTTCTCGTTCTACAATAGATTGAAAAAAAAAAGGATATTGTTTGAGAATGTGGTAGTAATAGAGTGTGATGCATCAAAATTAAGGTCAAGTTAATTTCACATTTTAACAGGTAGATGTTTTATTAAAAATTGTTTTCATTTATTAATTGTTCTAATTTACAAACAGTTCTTATTTACAAATTGTTATAATTTACAAATTGACATATTTACAGTTGCAAATGTATGCACATTACCTTCCAATCTTTTACAATACAAATCTGTGAAACAAGGTCATTGTCTATTTCACTATTGCAACTACTGTTTCTGTGATATGCAAAAGGCAGCTGAAGGTCAATTTATCCAACTGTGACCACTACAGTTTTGTTACAGCTGGCTAGAAGATAGTTAACATGATGGTAGGCTAGAAGTAATCTTGATTCAGGAACAAAAAGGAGAAAGCTCTCCATACCACAATTACAAAAATAATAATTTAATACAGTTTGGTAAAACTAGGTACCAGTTTCCTCAATATTACCTGCCACTTAAGATAGTCCAACAAATTGACTTATACAAATATTCAGGTCATAAGGAATGTACTGGTGGGCGTGTACTCTCTTGACATTGGCCCAAAAAATATGGATCAGGAGCAGTACTTACTTTGTTGGCGCAGTACAAGCTATTGATGTCCAACTTCTGATATCTTTGCTTGCCGGATGTCGGCTTGCTCTGCGCCGTAGTGCCTCCGCCGCCCGGCGTTGAGAGTGCAGACATGCTGCGATGTACACACCATCAGGAGATCACCCTCGCAACGACCAACAACTGCAATTACCGAAAACCTCACTGTAATGGCCACAAACGCAAATCACCAAAATCACAAGCAACTAGCCACGACCAAAGACAATCGTCCTTCAATGTAATCCGTTCCAATCGTAAACTAGTAATAACAAAAAACATTCGTACTATTTCGAAGCACTAAGTAATATTCACTCTATTGATTACTACTAAAACACAAAACACTTTCACAGCACTGATAGAACAATAAATTGGAGCCCTGCCCTCAAAGGTTTATTGACGTGTTACATCCGTCTGATGAACGCTGGATCGATGACTTCAATAATTTCACTTACGTTTTTTGTTACACTCTCATATCCGTTATTCTATTATAACTTTCTATTAGGTAGCTCAAATTAACGGTACTTACAAGATTGAAGTAAAAGAACGGTAAATAAACTAATTTTTATCTTTCCAGAAAACAATAAAAGCAAAATACATCAGTACCTTGGTCCGTTACACTTAGTATCACGGAATAAAAAATATCTAAGCTCGATTGCTAATTTCTTAAAGAAGATTACTTTAGATTTAAACTATAATCTACGCTACCAAAAACTTATATCACTTTATTTTAAGATGGCGTCTCCAAAAGACGATCTCCTTCCTTTTTACAATCAATAGCGTGACGTCACAAAGACGCGACACAGCGCTCTCTAGTGGATAAACAGTCAAAGTGCATAATAATGTTTGCTAGACGAATAAAACATTTTATTGGTATTGCAACTTGTAAAAATCGTAGAACAAAAAATAAAAAGCATTCAAATCGTAGACAGGGTAGGTAACTAAAAAAAAAATAGTAAGTTTGACAACGCGACGATTTTCGGTATTAAAGATAAAGAAAAAAAGATAAAAATTATATTAAAAAAAAACAATTAAAAATGTACATCTCATTTTTATACAAATTGTATCATAGAATTGTATGTGAATACATTTATTAAAAAATAAATTCAGTCAATTGCAATAGTAATGGCTCAGTCTCAGCAGGTATTAGGCCAGCCGCACATTAGACGCATTTCATATGACTTCCGAATCGAAACAAGCCGAAATCTATACTACTATTATAAATGCGAAAGTAACTCTGTCTGTCAACTTTTCACGCTTAAACCGCAGAACCGATTTAGATGAAATTTGGGAGATAATTTTAGATCATGGGAAAGGGAGGAATACAAGGGGAGAAATAGGGGGTGTTAGTGTTGTATGAAACTTGTTATTATGGTGCCCGATTCGCTGCAGTTTGCGGCAGTGTTGTTTTACAAATTACCAAAGTAAGCATATTTGTTTTTTTAACTACCCCTAAAAGGGGGTTGGGGTTGTAAGCTAAGATGTAGAAATTCTCTTCATAAAGATATTGTGTTATTTGGCAGGCGGGGTAGTTTATAGTTAGTAAACGTTATCTAAGAAATGATTTTAGTAAATAAATGGGGGAAGCTGAACTGTGTATGAATCTTTTTATTGCGGCTTCCGATTTGGTTGAAACTTTGCAGGAATGTTTTTTATAACAAACGACCAAGGTCTGCACATTTATTTTTTCAAACTACTCCTGAATGAGGAGAACTTTAGATTTTATGCGGAGTTTAGGAGTGTAGCACCCCGATTATAAAATGATAAGTTCGTGGTTTCGTATTACTCAATGGGAGCAACATATTTTAACAAGCAGTATATTAATCGAGATCAGTGGTGACTTTCAGTATATTAAAATGTACTCTGTGGTGGTGACCCAGTGGTAACGACCGGGACTAACGAATTGTTCGAACCCAGGCTAATAATAGGCTTTACTTTATGTAAATTATTTTACCACTGCTCTCAAAACGGTGAAGGAAAACGTCGTGAGGAAACCGGCATGTCCTAGAAAAAAAATTCGAAGACATATGACATCCACCAACACACTGGGAACATTAAAAAGAAAGAAATACTGATGATGATATTAACAGGTATGGGCAAAGGGGAAAGAGTGTTCATACATCGAATCACAACAATCTCCACTGACCTACTATTTCAATTCAAAAGTCTCTTTGGAAAAGCCATGGTTACCCCATGGCCAGATCATGGATATGTATCATTTGCGCGTATGTCCAGAGCCAAGAATGTTGTACACATGAATAAAGGCATATTACGGAATGTCAATTAACTGTAGATAAAGTGGTATCTTAAATTCGCGGCAAAGCTGAACCTATGACACTGTAATTGAATCGTTTCCTTTTGTAACTATTTAACCTCTACCTTTATTGTCCAACTTGAATTAAATAAGTTAATCACTTTTACGTTATTGCTTCCAGTACCTAAACAGGCTGTGTTTTCCAAGTGGGCGTTGATCAGACATTATGAAGAATAGAGAAAAACCGTCAAAGGTGTTACGGTGCCGATTTTAATGAAAACAAAACAGCAACATTAGATTTTTCTCACTCTGACATATCGACAACCAGAATTGACTGACAGCTAATTGTACATATAAAATGGATGTAGAAATAGTTACTAGCTTGGTTTTGAGAATACAAATATTTTCGGCAGAACCATGAAACATTATGGGGACATTATAAATAATTCGTCACAATAATATGATCAAATTCACCAAATTCATCTCTTTATAAATACATTTCGCGGTTTTCGCGCACCCATTCGTTCTACAATAGTGACGAAGCGGATGGGGAAATGTATTTTGAAGATGTAATCACGCACCAAGGATTTCCAGGAAAGCGATATCACCGAGAGATATATGTACTGCTTATTTGACGGCGAAAAACGTATTCAGTGTGCGCACTCAATTTGTACGACTCAGTATTCATACGTTTAAGCACAATAACTATTCGTATAGGTTTCTACATCTATGTTCGTATCTAATGTGCGGTCAACCTTATAACAAATTGGAAACTATTATTCGCATCAACTTATTTTTAGACAACCATGTCGCCAAATAAAGCTCAAAAAAGCTGCATTCGAAGATTTAAACAAAATCATATAAGAATTTTTGGAAATCTTTGAATGCAATTTTTTTTTACATCGACTATCGCTCGCTCGATTTTTAGTAGATGAAACCAATTTTGTTGAATATTTTGATTTGCTTTTAAACATCTTATAATTGTTATTTAAATAAGCATAGGGACCTAAGCTTAATTAAATAACCTAGATCATATCTAGTAATGAATAATATGTAACACAACCAGACACACAAATATTTTGCAAAGGTATATGTAGATACTTATTGTTGATTTTTAAGTATGCTCTGCTTTTACGCCTGCGCACGAGGAATTTGCACCATATTGATGAAAGAAAAATCAGTAGGCGAGGATCTGCGGAGAAGCTCATAATACGAGGAGTGTCTGAGAAAACCGGCAGCCATGTCCGGGAATATGGGAATGGAACAATTGATTCCAATTGTTAACAAGCTGCAAGATGCTTTCACACAGTTGGGTGTTCATATGCAGCTGGATTTGCCGCAAATAGCAGTTGTTGGTGGACAGTCTGCGGGGAAAAGCTCTGTTTTAGAAAATTTTGTGGGCAGGTAAGTGATTTAGCAGCTACGCATAAACTGTATCTGTTAGTCAATTTTAGCATGATTTTGGGGTAAGCAGAATACCTACAAAGCGGACTAGGGATATCTCTTGTAACCCTTTGCTGCGTTTTTATAACGCTTCATATTTCATAATCTACGCATGATTTTATGATCTTACAAAAGGTTCTTTAGGTTCCCAACATAGCCCGTTTATATTTAGTTAATATGATACCGAATTACGTAAGTAGCGAAAAAAATAAGCAAGTATTTATTTAGTTATTTATCTTTGTCATGTTATACTAATCAATTGAAACTACATTTACAAAATACGCTCTATACATTTTATTGGGACCATTTATGAGTTAATAATTTTAAAGTGCACTAACAAATAATTATTCTTCATAGATTATTCTTGTATGATTTTCAACTTATTTTTTACAACGTTTATTTTTATTTCTCTGATGGCAACTACTAGACAAAACGACTTATTTTTACGTTTATTTATTCAAGAAGGCCAATTTATTAAAATTTATCAAGATTACATTTCTAAAAAAAGTGTTATCTACTACGACAACATATATTTTATATTCTGGCCTAGATTTTGTGCGCATGTCAAGTAGTATTGATTTACTAATGTTCAAATGTCAATGGTTGCGAAGGGTATACTTCATTAAATTTATTGTTTGAGAATAAGGTAGACTTCGTACAAATGGCAAGAAAATAAAAAAAATAAACAATTTTTATTCCAAAGACTGGATCACTGACTGAATGCCAAATTCTTACAAGTTCTTTAATATTTTGTCTCAAGCTCACTCAAGCTTGAACTTAGTGAACGAAGAGCTTGAAGCATGATACTCGTATTTCTGACAGAGACAGAGAATGTTTTGACATGTTCTGCAGTCTGCACTATGCTTTGTTTCTTTTTGACAGTAGTCGAATCAAGCTGAATCGAAACGTAACGTAACCACCCACCACCATATTGAAAAATAAATTAGTTTATCGATGATGAATTGATGATGAGCGAGTGTTATTAGTGTTTTAGTGATAAAGTTTAATGTATCTTAGAAAAAATGGCTGGCAATTTCGGAATGCAGCAGCTTATCCCTGTTGTAAACAAATTGCAAGATGCATTTGTGCAAATGGGCGTGCACATGTCTTTAGATCTACCCCAAATTGCAGTTGTGGGTGGTCAGTCTGCAGGAAAGAGTTCGGTGTTAGAAAACTTTGTAGGCAGGTAAGATTTCGTATCCAATAGGAAGTTGTTTTGTTCATTGTAGAACTTTATATTGTGCCGAAGATATCGGTAGTATGTGTATACCTTCTTTGTTTATTGTAAAGACCATTGATTTATTGGTTCAATGTGTGGTACAGTCGGCAGGAATAAATCATTTCCTTGATGCATAAATTGCACTTGTTTAGAGCAAAACTGCGAGCTTATCAGGGATTTTATATCGTATGAACTTTAGTTGTGATGAGTCATATGTAACCTTTCCAAACAACAATAATATTAGTGTATCAGAATTCTATGGGACCTTTTCTAATAAGTATTGTTCGTACGTCTTGCTAGAAAACAAACAGACTTTTTATACACTTAACCAGTTATGTAATAAAAATGAGAGGGATAATAATACCAAGCATTTACAGAAAACAATATGTAAAGAGTTATGTGCAAACATGAGTCATTCAGTTAGAGATTAGTGTTCATATTAGTTTCCAAAAAACGCTTAAAAAACTAAAAATATATATTTAATTGTTTGTATGCAATTTTTGAAGCCACTGTGTGCATGTGTCAATGTGATCTTCTAGACATATTTACAATGAATGTAAATTTTACTAATACTTGAAATTTACTAAGAATAAATTGTAGTTCTAAAAACTAAAAAACACGCTTTAATGGTAAGGATAATGGGACAAACTGTTTAAATTATTGCATTGTCATCGGTCCTTGATAAGTGTGCAAAGTTTCAAATCAATCCAACGTTTTGAAGTGGGTGAAAATCACGTTCAAAGATTCCGTTACATTGATACATTGATACATTGATACATTGTTACATTGATACATTGATACATAGATACATAGATACATACATACCAAGCTAATAAAAGCGTGTTAATAATTGAATACTTGTTCTAATCAAAATCATCATACAAAATAGTGACCTAGTTACTTATCAGTATACCTGCTATGTTTTTGTGGATATTAATAATAAGGTTTGGTCATCTTCAGTAGGTAACCTTGCGTACAATTTTTTGTTAGACGAGGAATTTATACAAAAATGTGAATTAAATAAGAATTGCAAGTTTATAGTTACAAGTTTTCTAATATCATACATAATATCCACACATGTTGTGTCTTTGGGTTAGGTTTTTTATGATTTATAGTCTTATCACTCTTATCATGTTGTAAATAAATTAATAACTAGTGTTGTCCCAAAGTTGTTCTATTTTACAATTTGATATAGGGAGTCCTGCACGGTTGAACACTGTTATATTTTGTTATTTGTCTGATAAAGAGTTGTTCTAGTGAGGTGTTAATACGTATAGGCACTTTAAAAATGTGGTTGAAAAGTTCGGTTTCAGTTCATAGACAACCCTTTCACAAAATTTTGAGCAATAACCAATAACCTGTGTAATCTTTTTTAGTAAACAAATTCGACTTAGTTACACTATTTAAAACTCGAGAATGGCTAGAACGATTTACATAATTTTTTATTTGTTTGATTTATTTTGTCCCGAATAACTAGTTATAAAAACATTAAAAATTAAAGTTTCTTTTTTGAAAATTCATTTTCCCGAAAATTTCAAGTTCTCTTCTTCTTCCCATATCGCAGTACATCCTTAATCAGCCCAGTGGGTGGCAATCTTTATTGCAATGACATTTTTGTTTTTTTGTTAATTGTGGCGTTAGTGACCTTTCAATTTTTATATATAAATATAGTGAAAAATTCTAAATGTAATGCTTTTATATTGATCCATCCATTATTAGCTCACCTTTTATTTATGAATAAAATAATTAGTTCCATTGTTATCAATAATAATATGCCAAGGTAAATCAGTTAAATATTGTTATCTACCATAATTAAACACAAAATAAAGGAAAATTACTATATTTTACATAGTAGGTACCATTGTTTTAAATTGCTATCATTTAAACCCCTTGTGGTGTCCAGGCTATCTATTTTCATTCAAGATTGCCTGGATGAGATTGCAAGTTGCAATAAGATTGCTTGTTGTATGTTTGTTTAAAATTTTAAGGTCTCTTTTTGAATTGTTTTATTTTAGTGTAAAGTAAAGTAAATATAAATAAATATATAATCATAATCATCCTGCCCTAATCACAATCTATTTGGGTTTGGCACAGCAAATCATCTCCTTCTAGATGTTATCTATCAGATTTGATCAGTAAATCTGACATCAAATATGTCTATCTCTATCTGTTAAAATATTTGAAGTTAAAAATAATAGCAAATGAAAGTAATTAAAGCAATAAATTAGTTCTATTTTAGGGTTTGAAATTCAAAATGAATTATTTTTATATTGCTCTGTTTTACATTGACATGCTGATAAAAATTAGATTTATTTTAGATTTATTTGAGATTTTACATACTCAATGTTTTTGTTTTTTTAGTGCATTTTAATTTTTTTTATTTTTATTTTTATTCTTTTGTGTAATTTTTGTATGCCATTAACGGCTGGTTGTATTGAACTTAAAATTGTACCATTTAACATCCACTGTACCTATGACTCACAAATAAAGATTTCTGATTCTGATTCTGATCTGGGGCACTGATGTTATTAATATTATATCTAAATTATATAAGGAATCATTAATATTCCTAGCTCTCCAAAGAATTTGACTGTATGTTTTTATTATATATAATGAAAAATATATAAAAATATTCACTCTCTATCACATATTTCGGCAAAAAGACAGATTTATTACTTCAAATAATAGACGAGAATAAATTATCTGCCAAGATTCATTACACATTTATGATGTCTGTTAAAATCCAGCGAATGTAACACTATATTAGGTATAAAGAATATAAAAAACTGACCAAGTGTGAGTCGGACTTGCGTACGAAGGGTTCCGTACCATTATCGCAAACAACGGCAAAAAAAACACATTTGTTGTATGGGAGGCCCACTTAAATATTTATTTTATTCTGTTTTTAGTATTTGTAGTTATAGCAGCAACAGAAATACATCATCTATGAATTTCAACTGTCTAGCTATCACGGTTCATGAGATACAACCTGGTGACAGACGGACAGACAGACAAACAGATGGATTGTGGAATCTTTAGTAATAGGGTCCCGTTTTAACCCTTTGGGTACGGAACCCTAAAAAAGTGCTCAGAAGAATGCTACTGTAGTTTTAAAGTTTCACTATTTAGCTAGTTTTTTCCCGCGGCTTGGTCCTGTGGCCTATCCCACAGGAACCTTTCATATTGCCAGGATAAAAAGTAGCAAATGTAGTGCTTTCATTACCTCCTGCAAACAGAGAAGCAATTTTACCACTTTAATTAATTATTGTCGTCTACAAAAGTCTGTCTTTTAAAGATAGAGTGTGTATTAGCGTGGTAAATAACATCTAAAATACATGTATCTTTCAAACGCCCCTGTGTATTTTACGCTGAGAGGGTAAATGTTCAATGTGAACAATTATTGTTCAATTAATATTAATAAGCAATTTTTCCCCATTCATTAAAATAACACATTATAAAACAAGTATTATACGTGTTTGATTTTTCAAAATATTTTTTTTTGTAAATTACATGTTGTTTGATAGGAAAGATACAAAGTTTCGAAAAAAACAAAATGTATCTTTCGCAATTTTCAACGCTACGTACCCATAGTTGCTAAGGGAGATATTACCAATAACATTCTTAGTCACTGTAATGAGATAGACAATTTCAAAAATTTACATTGAGAATATGAATATTACCATGTTCATATTCTTTATCTTATCACCGTAAAATCGAGCATCATTTATTTTTTATTTGGTGACAATAAACATGCATCTCGCAATGGCGTCGTCCCTTATACCGCGTAACAGTATGATTATTTTAGCTTAGCCTAAATCTTTTTTAGTCTGCGAGATTTGTAGTCCTATCAAGTTGCGTCTTTAAGGGTACATTAGTCGAAAATTCTTCCATACAAACGTAGTCTAGGTATTATTCCACTGTTTGACAATGCACGTTCAAAATGTGTATACGGAACCCTGTATGGAAGCAAAAAAGTAAAAAAAGAAAATAATTGAAAGTTATGAGCGTCGAGAGTTACACATTTCGACACTAATTTTAACGCATTTTTGGGCGCAAATAAATGCCATAAGAAGACGGAAAATTGCAAAACGGCCACCATACCCGGATAGATTAGTAGTTCAACAATGCAAATAATTTTATTTTGAACAGATACGTTTAGTCGTTTTTTCATGATATCCAGACTCCCAAAAGTCTGTTTATAAAATTTCGCGCGCTCTGTTTCATCCTAAATCATTATCTATTTCGCTACAAATTTGCAAAAGTGTGTATTCGTACGCGAACTAGTTTCTTACTGCCCATCACAGCATCTATCTCTTCCGCACGTGATGTCGGTTGAAATAAAATGCATTTTAACCCCGCTCTCAAAATAGTTCGTGCCGTCGTATAGTGTAACCTTAAGCATGAGTTCTATACAAGACGTCTGTTAGGGTCGTCGTCGTCGGTTTTACACTATCTACCTGTGCTATCTACTCGTGTTTGTAGATTAGAGATTAGTTTTACACTTTTAGCTCGCTATAAGTATCTAAGGTATAGCGCGCTGAGCAACCTAGAGTTAATGGACCACTTTGACTGACAGTGTCCACGTCTGTGCCTGCAACGTAAGATGGCATAAAAGTTTAATTTAAGCGACGAGAAAACTTTAGCGTCAAGTTTTCACCCAACTGCATCTGATTCTTCCTCGAAGCGGGAATCGTCGAGCTTCATTGCCTCGGCGCTTTTCTGGTGGTCGCCACTGTTAATTCTTGCTTTCAGGAGTTGCAGTGGTTTGGGAATAGTGCGATGGGATTGTCCCAAATAATAAAGCCTCTTTATAAATTTCCACAGCATATACCTATTCCCCAGTAGTGCTCGCAAAGTAAACTTCTACATTCAAGTAAAAAAGAGCTCCCCCGTAACTTGGAGACGATCGTGCTAGCGATTCTACAAGGTTTACCTTGAATTGAGGTTACTATGGCCTCCTAGCTGGGGCAGAGGGCGACAACAGTAGTCCTCTATCGCGACTGGTCGTGAGCTTCACCTCGCTCTCCGTCATTCTGATGCTCGTTGCTTCTGCCTACACGTTTCGGCGCCATGTTTGGCGGGGACGGCTACGCTTTCTTTCCCTTGCGCATTCCAATCCATGGCCTATTTAGGAATGTGATGAGCATCCCTCCGGAGCGTGTGATCAATCCATCTCCATTTACGATGCTTGATATGTTGGTCGATCGGGCTCTCGTAGCATTTCTTCAACAACTAGCAAAGTTTACCTTGCTCTAAGAAAAAGGTGGTTTTGTGTCTCATTTACATCTAGGGCCGACCAATGAAACTAATCGCGATTAGTTCAACTAAACTCAGTTTACAACTAATACAGCGTTCTGATTGGTAATTTCTCAGCGATCTCAACCAATCAGAACGCTGTATTTTCATAAACTGAGTTTAGTCATCCTCTGCCCTTGTTTACCCTTAGTCATCCTCTGCCCTTGTTTACCCAACTACTGTAAAGCCAACAGGACGGATATAATTTTAATCCGTATTTAATCATGAGCGGTAGTGGGCGGGTGCAATAGCTCCGCACTATTTTTACTGAAATTGTAAATATCTCTGTGGCGTTCTGAACTGAGACCTTTCCAGAACCTATTAACCCTGAAATTGTATCATCTGTATATATACACAGATGTAATTGCCGCGGCGCTATTTATCTAGTCGAGAAAAAAACAGTAAAAGACTAAACATAACCAGTATTGCTTGTGTGCCTCACGAAGAGTTTCATTTCAGAACTTAGAAAACCGGCCTATTCCAATTTGATAGCTTGGGGCAAGGCGTCTAAAATACGTATAAAATCTAAAACCTTATCAGACATTCTTCGGCGTAAATAATTATGCATTATTTTTGTCTTGTTCCACATGAGCGTCAAGTACGTTTTTTTTTAACTGAAATCACTGTTATTACTGCATGTAGGTATTTCCTCATATGACTCATTTATCAGTACGCTATGATTAGATGATTACATCTGCGTAAATTCCGTGACATCAACCGTCTTTACTTTAGGTTTAATTTTCTGTACAAACGGTTTTTGCAGAACACTTGGAGGTTGACTGGTAGAAATTGCCTATGGCATTAAGTCCGCCTCTGTACGTATGTGTGCATGAAGTATTAAATAAATAAATAAATATTCAATAAAGGTAAATCATACCTTCAAATATATGTTTTTCGTAATGTAGTAACTGGACTTCTTCTACTCTGGCCTAGGCAGCAGTGCCAGCAGGTTACAGGCGAATATTTTGTATGCAGCATGAACTGATTGCTCGTGGCGATACGAGACATGATCACACCAGAATATAATTGTACAGCTGCAAAGGTTTGGCAGTTCTTAATGATATCTATTTTGTTTCAGGGACTTCCTTCCCCGAGGTTCCGGAATAGTAACGCGACGTCCATTGATTTTGCAGCTTATACATGCAAACGCAGGTACTACTAATAATTATAATTCTATAGATAAAATGAGGTTTTGCATCAAAATAACGTATTATGGGGCAAATAATACTAAGTACGTCAGTTTATTTTTATATCTGGCTGTGATGTAGTTCATTATTGTGCAAAATGTGATCATTAACCTTCAGCTGTATTCTGAATGTTAAAACAACTAATTGGCTCACTAATACGCGCTTATTACTGTGTAGGTTTACTTTGTCAAAATTTGAGCAGTGTAAATGGCAGTGTTTTAGGAAGATTACTATACAGAGCATTAAATATTTCTGACTGTGATATTTTTTTCCGGTCACGTACCTAAAGGTCACTAACCTTCCGTTGTGCATGATTGGAACCTTGCTTCTCGTGATGGATTTTAATGACAGTTGATTTTTAAGAGGCTTGAGACAAAATAATTACTTATAATATTTTTTTTGGTTAATTTGATAAAATATGTTTACAGTTGATCTTTGGAAAACCATATCGAGGCCTAAAAGTTGTTATTCTGTTGTTGTCAGCGCTTATCGTGAAGTAAAAGAGCAAAACAAAACGAGACTACGTATTAGCTGCTTATCTTCGTGTTAATGAAGACACACAAAGATATTCATTGACTCGAGGAAGTTGGCAGGTGGTCACATGACGGGCTTGGCTTGACTTCTGTCATTAAAATATACAGGGTTTATCTTTTTAGAGTTTTTTTACTCGCCGTAAGCCAAGCTTGGTGCCCGAAGCCTGCTTAATTTGCCAACAAAGCTGGTAGACAAAAGTACAAGCAATATTTGAATTGTTATCTAATGCCAAATATTTTCCCCCTTTTCCTAGAATATGCGGAGTTTCTGCATTGCAAAGGCAAGAAATTCGTTGATTTCAATGAAGTACGCTCAGAGATTGAATCAGAGACGGATCGTATCACCGGCTCCAATAAGGGCATATCACCAGTGCCGATCAATCTTCGTGTATATTCCCCAAATGGTAAGGTTCAAAATGGTATAATATTACTCATGTGCTTAATTTCCAAAAGAGAGATAAAGTTAATCGCTCTTTGTTATATGTTTTACGTTATCCACAGTTTTAGTAGATAAAAAAGTCTGAGGAGGCCGTTATTTATATCCATCTTTTCATGTAAGCCACATGCTGCTCTCGGATGATTAAATCCATGAGCGACGATTAATGGATTAATTTGAGGCTTTATTCAAGCTTTTGTACACAACTTTCAGGAGACGCGTTCAAATAAAGTTTGGCCCAAACCGGAAGCATCTTTATACGCATGCGTACCGTTATAGATTGTCAATTTTACGAAGTCAATGGACGACATGCGTGACACTCGTTATCGTACACAATAACGACAGTCATGTTTTAAAGTTCCCTTCTGTTTAGGAGTCAAACTCATGAATTGTCGATCAAAATTCATAAAGTTTCTTTTCTGTGCGCTTATCTATAATATAAAAATGAAATGTGTTGCTAAACGCAAATCTCGAGAACAGCTGAACCGATTACGCAATTTTTTCTTTGTTGTGTTTGTTATTGTTAGGAGAAGGATCCTAAGGAAAAAAAAATGTTTCTTACCTACATAGGTATTGTAGGGTAGATAAGTAGATAGGGTTTGGGCGGAGCACCGCCGTGTCCTTGTAGAGGCAATCAGCGGTGGTGACCTGTCGCGTCCGGCCCTAGTTCAGGCCATGGTACGGAGCGAGAGGGCATGGGAAGCTGCCACCTGCTTCTGCGAAGCAGTAATGCTCGCGAAGGAGGAAGCGGAACGCGTGAGGGAGACGCAACGGAGACGCCCTCACGCCCCTAACCACCGCAGGAGACGCCCAGGGCGTCGGGAGTCGCAAGCTGATTCCCGGCCACCGTAGGCGCAGGCTTGCGGACGGCGAGTAATGGGTAGCTTGCCGTCCGATAAGGACCAGGCCCGAGTCGACGGCGCGTAATGTTCCACGCGCGCCTCAAAGAGATATCAGCAAAACTGACGGGGTCCGCTAGCGCCGATGCCTGTCTGGGTCGCGGATAAATTTAAAAGAAAGTTACCGCGGCCCTGGCACAAGCATCTGAAGGAACTCGGGTGGGTTTTAGTCAGTAAAAGTCTGACACGCCCTTCCGCTTCACCCAGAGCGGGAGAAGTCATTGGATGATTTCCCACACCAAAAAAATGGGTATTGTAGGTAGGGTAGGGTAGATGAATGTTTGGTGTCTTTATGGCAAAACAAAGTTTGCCGGGTCAGCTAGTACTTCTATAAATACTCTACTCGTATGGACAAAAGGAAATAAATACACTCACTTACAAGATCAATGGTGATGCAAGGCCACAGTTGTTCACCTTTGACAGACCTTATTTTATAGGTCTCAGTTAACAAAAGAAGATTGCTCTGGTTTTATTTTGTGACGCATTCACAACGAGTATCTTAACGAGCCTTGTCGTAGTATTCAATTACAGTTCATTTACAGACTAATTCATAAAACGTTGAATAAATGTTTTTTGTTCCGTTAATAATGTTAACACGAGGAGCTCGTGGCTAAATAACAACAGCCGCACGGTTCGATCTTGCAAGGTTAAGCAACGCTTGACGAGGTCGGTCCTTGGATGGGTGACCATTTCAACATAACGAGTTTCCTCCTTGCCTCGGAAAGCACGTTAAGCCGTTGGTCCCGGCTGTCATTTAAAGAATTTTGACAGTCGTTACGAGTAGTCAGAAGCTTGAGATCTAACACCTGTCTTGCCAAGAGGTACCGTGTTACCCAGTTACTGGGTTGTGGAGGTCAGATAGGCAGTCGCTCCATGTAAAACACTGGTACTCAGCTAAATCCGGTAAGACTGTAAGCTGACCCCAACATAATTTGGGAAAAGGCTAGGCAGATTGTTTGTAAAAAATGTTGAGGATTCTTTGTTTTAAAATTTCATTCGACAAGTTGTATCGTATCTAGGTACTTAATCAAGGAAAAAGAGTATGTTTAGACAGTTTATCATACAAGATAGATAGTCGAAGATTCCTCGCAAAATAATCGATAAAGTTTTTAGGTTACATGGTACTATAATAAAAATATATCACCCCACCTGTAGCCAAGTTGACAATCTACAATCGATAACGCTATAGTAGAAAACGAATCAATGTTTGGGAATGACACATCTGAACGTTAAGGTTTACACTAGTCGAAAATTATTCCATACAAACGTAGTCTAGGGATTATTCCACTGTTTGACAATTTACGTTCAAAATAAAAAGTGATATCAATTTGTCTCATCATTATCTAGCCCTGTATGGAAACAAAAAAGTAAAAAAAAGTAAATATTTGAAAGTTATAAGCGTCGAAAGTTCCACATTTGGACACTAATTTTAACGCATTTTTGGGCGCGAATAAATACCATAAGAAGACGGAAAATTGCAAAACGGCGACCATACAGGGATAGATTAGTAGTTCAACAATGCAAATAATTTTATTTTGAACCGATACGTTAAGTCGTTTTTTCATGTTAACCAGACTCCCAAAGGACGAAACCGAGCGCGCGAAATTTTATAAACAGACTATAAATTTTCGCGCGCTCGGTTTGGTCCTAAATCATTATCCATTTCGCTACAAATTTTGCAAAAGTGTGTATTCTTACGCGAACTAGCTTCCTACTGCTCATCAAAGCATCTATATCTTCCGTACGCGTGTTGTCGGTTGATATAAAATGCATTTTAACCCAGCGCACAAAATAGTTTGTGCCGTTGACTTGTGTAACCTTAAGTCACGTGGTCAGACCGTACAAATAAACAGATTCGATACGAAACGTTTGTAACTTGGCTAGGGGTGGCATTTCGACACGCAAAAACCTATGTACCTACCAACTGTATGTATGACAAAGATGTCTCATAGGCCTGCTAATAAATAATGAGTCAGTGTTAATCATGTGCTTTAGATAAGCCGACACCCAGTTAATTGATAATAAAATAACATTCACGCTGCATTATCAATTTACTGCTAATGTAAATATAGGTTTTTGTGCCCATTTGCCAAGGAACAATTGAACGTTCATTGATGAGTTCATTCATATTTATGCATATTATTTCCTAGAAATTCGGTATATGCTTATGAAAAAAAAAGTCAGTAGAATGAATATTTCTTCAATCGCTTATATGGAGAGAAAACGATTATTACAAGTAGTTTGACTACGTTGTACTGACATGGATGCGTGTGTAGTCACCTTAATTATGCAATCATGATTATAACATTGCGTATTTGATATGCTATGTGTAGTTTGATAATGACCTACTTAAACATTTGCTTGTTTGATGCTTAGTTACCGTTCTGTATTTACACTTTACAGCGTGGGTCAAAAAATGGCGGATCGCCGACCTATTTTACAAGCTTTTATTTAAGGGCCTTCATCCGCTTTAGTGCCGTAAAACAGTAACTTTATAAAGCATACTTCTTAGTAACGGCTAGGTTTCATTTATATAATTTTTAACACATGGTTTTTTTCGTATAACAGTTTTGCTTTAAAAAAATAATTAACAACACGCTAGTTTTTCGCTACTTTTGGATACTCCTCCAAAACGACTTGGATATTTAAAAATATTTTTACACAGAAAAATTGATGGCTGGAATTTCTTCATAACTAACATAGCATATGTAAATGAAATAATATTTTGCAAACAAAACTGTTCAAAAGGAGGTTCAATATTGATATTTTGGCATCGTGCGGACGCACGGTCAGTACTGCGTTAACATTGGGGCGTATATATCGCATTAACTTGCAATGTATGTTTGTATGTAAGTGTGTTCGGGTCAAATCTTGTAACTAAATTTTAAAGCAGTTATCCTCTACCGATTAAAATGAAATTTTGCATAAACGTTTCGTTTGGATGACAATGCATGGTTAGCTAAGTGACATCATTCTAAACCCAATATGGCGGACGGCCCAAGATGGCGGATAATTTTTTTTTGTGCACTGCCATGATATATGGGTATCAAATGAAAGGGTTTGCTGAGAAACTTTTGTGCAAAACTTTATGCCTGCTGGCAGACTCAGAAATCCGCCGGGCGTCGTCAGTAGTAGAACATTAATTAGTTAAGCGATAGATTATCTCAGTTCTAAGTGTTTTATCAGACTACAGATAAGTAGTCTGTTCAGTGCATATAGCTACGCACTGTAAAGATAATGCAGCACATGATAGTATACCACAGACATAAATCTAACTAGACTAGACGCGATTGTATGTACTTCGCATGCCAAAAAACGGATTTAAGGTTACACTAGTCGATGATTCTTTCATACAAACGTAGTCTGGCGATTACTCCACTGTTTGACGATGTACGTTCAAAATAAAAATTGATAACAATTTTTCACACCATTATCTAGCCCTGTATGGAAACAAAAAGGAAAAAAATAAAATATTTGAAAGTTATGAGCGTCGAAAGTTCCATATTTCAACACTAATTTTAACGCATCTTTGGGCGGTAATAAATACCATAAGAAGAAGGAAAATGCAAAACGGCCTCCATACAGGGATAGATTAGTAATTCAACAATGCAAATAATTTTATTTTGAAAATATACATTTAGTCGTTTCTTCATGATATCTAGACTCCCAAAGGTCTGTTTATAAAATTTCGCGCGCTCGTTTTCGTCCTAAATCATCATCCATTTCGATACAAATTTTCAAAAGTACTAATTCTTACTGCTCATCACAGCATCTATCTCTTTCGCACGTGTTGTCGGATGATATAGCATACATTTGAACCTCGCGCACAAAATAGTTCGTGCCGTCGTCGTTACGATAAATGATCGTAATCTGAGATTTTCATTTAGCATTATCGGCACCGGAAAACCAGCGAAATCTAGAAAAATGCCGTTTAATTCCATATGCTGTAAATAATGTATAGAAAAAGTTGGCCGAGGCATTGGAAATGTTTTCTTTTATTAATAAGTAAATTTGTTTTAAAATTGTGTGTGAGTGGCTGCACGCTTGATTTCATACAGATGGAGGGACTAGCGTTATCAAGTTAGATTTGTGTTTGTGTAGTATACATTCCTTAGTTTGTCGGAAACACACTGGCGTGCAAGATCAATAGCAACACAAGACTGCTGACGTTCCTATGACGTTACACACACGTCTATAGGTTTCTCCATTAACTCACGAATAAAGCATTAACCACGCTTATTGAGTAGCATTATCTTCAATGCTCGGCATGCTCAGAGTACGCATAACAACTCAACTTATCGGGTTTTCAGGTGTACAAAATGATTGCCGTCTTATTACTTACGAATATAACTACAATTGTTCTAAAAAAAAACTGTACATTAGCCAGCTAATTGTAATTACCATTGTTGTGAAGGTCATGACAAATCTGCACAGATTTGAACGGAGAACTAAAAATGTTGTAGTGAGTCTTGCTATTTATTGGTATAACGATTACGAAGTTTACCTGAAAACGTCAAATTACATAAATCTTACTTTATCTACCCTTATCATTTAATACAATATTATCTATTTTTTTACTGATCGGTACAACGCGTATGAAATGATATTTTCTCTTATTGTACTACAATTATTAAAGCAGTATGTTATGACAGCAGTGGTGGCCCATTGGTATCGGCCGCGACTTACAAGTTGTAGCTCGTGGATTCGAGCCCAGGCAGGCGCTTTACTTGGTGTAAATTATTTCATTACCACTGCTCTCAAAACGGTGAAGAAAAACATGGTGAGGAAACCGCCATGTCCTAGAACCAAAATTTCGAAGACATGTGACATCCACCAACCCGCACTGGGCCCGCGTGGTGGATTACGGCCCATTCCCTCTCACAGAGAGGAGGCCTGTGACCCAGATGTGGGAACATTAATAGGCTGTTGATGTTGATGACTACAAACATTCAAAATGTGTTACAAAATTTCACACCTCGTGCCCATTTGCTACTTTCTAAGGAAATATAAAAATATTGATACTTAAAATTAAACATTATGTCGTTGCCAATAAATTGTAAATTATTTATGTACACTATTATTGAAAACATTGATTTTGTTGTTAAACAAGTAGGTATTGTTAGTTATGAGCTGATAACAATGACCTTGTGTTATTCTTCAACTACAAACATTCCGTGCTGCCTAACGTATGCAACTTAGGTACTCACTAGTTGTTCAAAATTCGACAATAAGAAGTATTTTGGCACGCATCGCAGGTTTATAGGTCAATTTAGCATTTACGCTTGAGTTGCTATCTATGTCATGCTTTCTGACGATGTTATTTTAGGACTCGTGGCTAATATCAGTGGTGGCCCAGTGGTATCGGCCGCGACTTACAAGTTGTAGGTTGTGGGTTCGAGCCGAGGCTGGCGCTTTGTGTAAATTATTTCATCACCACTGCTCTCAAAACGGTGAAGGAAAACATTGTGAGGAAACCGGCATGTCCTAGAACCAAAAATTCGAAGACATGTGACATCCACCAACCCGCACTGGGCCCGCGTGGTGGATTACGACCCATTCCCTCTCACAGAGAGGACGCCTGTGTCCCAGCAGTGGGAACATTAATAGGCTGATGATTTGTTATGTGATGTGGCTAAATGACAATAGTACTGGTCGATCATCAAGGTTAAGCAACGCTTGATGAGGTCGGTCCGTGGATGAGTAACCATTACAACATACCGAGTTTCCTCCGTGCCTCGCAAAGCACGATAAGCCGTTGGTCCCGGCTGTCATTTGAAGATCTTTGGCAGTCGTTACGGGTCTTACGGGTAGTCAGAAGCTTGAGATCTGACTCCAGTCTTGCCAAGAGGTACCGCGTTACCCAGTTACTGGGTTGTGGAGGTCAGATAGGCAGTCGCTCCATGTAAAACACTGGTACTCTGCAGAATCCGGTAAGACTAGAAGCCGACCCCAATATAGTTGCGAAAAGGGTAGGCAGATTGATTGGTATTTATTTTAGGCTGGTCGTCATTGTGGTTAGCTATATCATGGTAATGACAAAGAATTTTAAGCGTAATGTTTTGTAATGTCAACGACCTTTAAATGACAGATATGAATGTTGAATAATGTTCCTTGAATTGTGTGTACGTATTTTTTTTGTAGTTATAGAAATTGTAGGCAATGTTCTTACGTTTCAGTGCTCAACTTGACCCTGATTGACTTGCCGGGTCTGACGAAGGTGCCTATCGGCGACCAGCCAATAGACATCGAGCAACAGATCAAAGGGATGATCTTCCAGTTCATCAAGCGTGAATCCTGCCTCATCCTCGCCGTCACGCCCGCTAACACCGATTTGGCAAACAGTGATGCCTTGAAACTTGCAAAGGAAGTCGACCCACAAGGCTAGTTTACCTACTTACAGTTGTTTTACAATGAAAATGATTCATAAGCCTGATTAGGCAAATAACCAAAAAAACCCGTACCATAAATGGCTGCGGTTAAAGTGAATGAATTTAGTAGCTGGTGACAATTTCCTTCTAATTATTCTATGATGTATACGGCTGAAATCCGCATGTATAGTTGATGGTCCGCAAAATACGTAATTTGCAACGTCCCAGAGTGTTTAGTTTTTTGCTTTAATCCTAACATACTTTACTTACATATTGTTTTTTGTGTCTATGGTTCATTCAACTTTTAAAGCTAAAATAGCCTTTTTTGTCAGCATTGTATACAAGTTTAGGCATTATAACCATTCCCACAGTCTAAACATTTGATGAACGCAAATATTTACGCTCTAAATTGTCGAATGCCAAAAATTTGTCGATGTTACTACAGGTCTCCGTACAATCGGTGTCATCACCAAGCTAGACTTGATGGACGAAGGCACAGATGCGCGCGATGTTCTTGAGAATAAACTGCTGCCCCTAAGGCGAGGGTACATCGGCGTTGTCAACCGGTCGCAGAAGGACATCGATGGACGCAAGGACATCACAGCGGCGTTGGCTGCTGAGAGGAAGTTCTTCCTTAGGTATGTGGACAAGGAAAGTTTTAAGAACTTTTCCAAAAATATCCCTACAAGTAGATACTTTAAAGCTCGTATTAAATCTATTCTGAAGAAAATTCCAATAAGATCTTATGTATGTTATTCTAGGGCGTCCCCTCCTGACGTTTCCACTCACGTACGTCTGCCTTGTAAATACCTTTTGTTAGTCGCCTTTCATTCAACCACACCACATCGGAAATATGGATAATACCCATAAAAAAATAAAATAAAAAATAGGCCACGTCAATCTGCTTATTTTTTTACCTTTTCTGTGGCAGCATAAGCCACAAAATTAATATGGTTTGTAACGGTGGATTTTTCGGTTCTAAAACCATGCTGACATTGGGCTAGTTGAGTTTTGACCTGCCTGGTCAAAGACTTTGCTGAAGGCCGACTGGGCCGCAATATGCCTGTAGTATTATTATACTTTTGACCTGAGAGTGGCGCCCTTTGGTACAGGTAATCCTTGAAAGTTTTCTATTTATCAGGATAAATAGCTGTTTTAGGGCTAAATTTAAAAGAAATAGAAGGCTAGTTCGGACCACTGTCTGCGTAGCGATGTCTAGCGTTGACCGGCCAAGTTTTAGCGCCGAATGCAATCGAGCCGACGCGGTTAAACATGAGGCGTATAGCCCTCGCCAAACTTTTTGGCCGCCCTGAAGTTGGTTTACCGGATCCGTGAGGCACAAAACTGTGCTGTTTTTGTATGAGATTGCCTACTGCGCAGCCATTGTAGCCAACTTCAGGGCGGCCAAGAACTTTAGCGAGAACTATACCTGGCATGTGTTGACACTCGGACGCCCAAAGCAAATGACGTGTGTCAGTGGAAGAGAGCCATCAATAGAGCAGCCAAGTCCTGCAAGAAGGTGTTGTGAAGGGCTCGGTTTGATCACATAAGCCGAATTGGGATCAAACTTGCTTCTAACCAAGCAGTTAGTAAATCGTTTTGGTTCCTGACAAATTCGATTGAATCGGACTTCTGCCGTATCACTTCCACCATTGCTGAAACCCGACGGGTCGCTGGCCCTCTCTGCTGAGAGGAAAAGCTGACCAGTTTTTGCGTCATCTTCACGTCTGCATTCTGGTGACGCGCGCCCCCCTTCTTCTCCTGCTGGATGTGAGACGAGTATGTCGGACATTCGCATCCATCAGAAGGACGTCCGTAGGGTGCTGTGCAACACGAACAAAGCTCGTGGCCCCGACGGAATACCGGTAATTGTTCTCAGAACCTGAGGCCATCGTGAGGCATGAGGAAGCATTTGTCGTCTCCCTCGACCTCTCGAAGGCTTTTGAAAGGGTCTGGCAGGAAACCCTTATTGGTAAGCTTCCTTCATTCGGTCTGCCCGGTGGATTGGATTTTTTTTGGATTGGATTGTAGACTTCTTGAAAGATCGGTCCATCCGAGAGGTTATTGATGGCTGCTCGCCGGACCAATTAGATATTATGGTGGGGTCCCTCAGGGGTCGGTACTCTGGGCAACATTATTCTTGCTGCACAGTGCACATAAACGATTTGCTAAAACCTTTGGATATCCAGACGACAGCAATGTTGTCGAGAAAGATTTGTCCAACGCACGGGCTACTGGCCCTCAGATCCGGTCTCTCCGTGAGGCCATGGTGAAACGTTTGAACCTGGCTTTGGAGGCAGTCTCCGAATAGGGCGATACCAATCTGGTCAGGTTTCAAGCGTGTCTTTTTCCTGATAAAAAGAGCCAATTCCAACCGGCTTCATCTTCCCGAGGTGTAATCGTGCGGACTAACGGACCACCTTGAGCTTCTTGGCGTAACTTTGACATCTACACTCAATTTTTCATCATGTATTGAGGCAAAGACTTGCTGGATGCCTAAAAGTTGGGGATCAACACGCCAGAACAGTACTACACGCCAGAACAGCTGCTTGTTGTATTAAGCGCAAGTTCGATCATGCATGGAGTACTGTGCGCATGTCTGGGATGGATCTGCCAAATACCAGCTTGATGCACTATAGTCGATCGGAAAACGGGCCAAGAGGCTCATCGACAATGATGCACTGGTCGAGTCAAAGCTCCAGCCTTGAACTTCACCGGTTTTTTATCGGTTGCATTTCGGGGATTTTGCGATGGAATTGCATGACCTTATTCCGCCTAGCCCGTTTTGTCATCGGACTACAAGACTTAGACCGATGCGCCATAGTTACATGGTGGTCATCCCACCCATACGCGCTAAACGTTTTGGAAATATTATCATTATGCGTACAGCTAAGGAGTGGAATTCCCTGCCGGAGTCTGAGTTTCCCGATAGCTAAAACCTAGAGGTATTCAAGTCAAGAACAAATAGGTTACTTCTGGGTAAGCGTGCTTCACCGTCGACCACATCATCGTTTACCAGCAGATGAGATAGTGGTCAAGCGCCAGCCTATCCACAATAATAAAAAATATATACGTTAAACATTAAATTTTCTGAACTCAACTCAACTTGTGGAACACTATCGACTGACATTTGTTTGGACAACGTAAGACTTGAATGATTCCGAACTAAGTCATACTATTAGGGACTAGTATTCAATGAGTCATGTCTTCCTCAATTTATCGTACCGTAATATCTTCTGCCAGCGGCTTTGCCCGCGTGAATGTTGTAAGTTTTCCCGATGGAACATATTCCCAGGATAAAAATGATTTACCCTATGTGCTATTGCTGACTATAATCTCTATGCCAAATTTCATCCAGATCCGTTCTAGCGTGAAGAAGTAACAAACATACAAACTCACAAACTTTCGCATTTATAATATTAGTGTGATGTGATAGTAAAACCTTATCGAGACAATGTGAACGTCACCGGGCCGGCCGAGAGATACTCGTACGAGAAGTTGCAACATACTACTCTGATAGAATTTATAGGTTGCTCTCGACTATCGGACTGACCTACTTCCGTACGTCGTCGATTGCATTTGCAATTTGTGAGATGATAACCACTTAAGGGTATTTTAGGATACTTACTATACCTATATTGCAGCTTTTCGATCACATAATAATAAAATCGTTTATGAATAAGAATAGGTAATTGAATAAGGATATACCAAAATAATTTGTTTTGAATGAAAACAGGAAATGGGAAAGTTATCGTAAAATAATTAATTTCAATGTTTTTAGTAGGTATTCGCAATTTTTAATACTAGGATAGGCATGGTCGAATGAGTTTGGTTTTGTTCATTAATAAGTTTGGCTTGATTGGCGAGATGGGTTACGATGACTATAATAATTTTTCTAAAGAAGTAAATGTTGTGCCAAACAAATATGAACAACTGTCGTGCCAGCGACACGAAGAAGTACAACAATATAATGAATTCTACTCGTTTTCTACAGCCACCCATCCTACCGACATTTGGCAGACCGGCTCGGCACCCCGTACCTGCAACGGGTACTGAACCAACAACTGACCAATCACATCCGGGATACGCTGCCCGGCCTTCGAGACAAGCTTCAGAAACAATTGCTCGCGCTCGAGAAAGATGTCGACCAGTACAAACACTTTCGACCTGATGATCCCTCCATCAAGACTAAGGCTATGTTGCAGTGAGTATCAGCTTATGAAGTAAATTGTGTATGATATAATCTTAATATTGGATTGAATTCTACTTTGGCAACTGTTTAAAACTTTAATTTGTGTTTGAGATATTGGTTACGATTACAATATTGATATCTTTACTTGAAAACTAGAAATATTTGAAACGAAATTTCGTTAAAATCTTTACTTTCTCTTTGCAGAATGATCCAGACTTTGCAAACGGACTTTGAACGCACAATCGAAGGCTCTGGCTCAGCTCAGATCAACACAAATGAACTATCTGGCGGTGCGAAAATCAATCGGTTGTTCCACGAACGATTCCCGTTCGAGATTGTCAAAATGGAGTTCGATGAGAAAGAGCTCCGTAGGGAGATTGCATTCGCTATTAGAAATATTCACGGTATTAGGGTAAGCACATTTTATAAGCCTTTGGTTTAACAAATGTATGATATTTTTGTAATATAGACTGCCTTTGTGTTGTGGTCGAAAGCAAAACTACGGAACGAGGGTTCGATTTCTGTATCAGGCCTCGGTGACTGTATCATTGGGAAATTCGTGGTACCACCTCGGGAGTGGTTTGACCCCATTATATGGTGTTAGTAACACTATTCAAGAATTAACTATTTTGTACTAAACTGCTCTGCCTACTCTTCTGGAAATTTAAGCGTGATGTATTGTTAATTTAATACCGTTACGTTCCGCAGGTGGGTTTGTTCACTCCGGACATGGCCTTCGAAGCTATCGTAAAGAAACAGATCGCGCGGCTGAAGGAGCCCAGTCTCAAGTGCGTTGACCTCGTCGTCTCTGAACTGTCCAACGTCGTCCGTATCTGCACTGAAAGGGTAAATAATAAATTATCATACACACATATCTCAGTGTTATTCATGCAGAATTGGTTCTAATATGGGTTCGGGTTATAAGAAGGTACTACTTAAAACTACCCAGTATTCTTCATCATTTATTGCTAGAGAGAGATGGGACAACCAAGTTCCATAGACTTATGCTCATCCCTCTTTAAAGGATGTGTTACCTCACACATTAGGAAGCTGTTCTAAAATTATCTTTCACAAGCTGAGAGTATTATTTATTTATTTAAAACTTCATGCAACATACAAGTACATAAGCGGACTTAATGCCTAAGGCATTCTCTACCAGTCAACCAAGGGTGGTGGAGAGATAACATGGCAGGTGCATAAAAAATTAAATAATTATTGTAATGAAATTGAATAACTATATATATATTGTAGCTAAAATAAATATACATATATATTTACTATAATAAATACCTTTATATATATATATAGGAGGAAGGTATATGATTAATAATCAGGAACAAAGAAATATCGCTTGTAAACTTATTAATTCAGTTTTGTTCAATTGACAACATTTAGTCTACGATTCAATCTCAGTTCGATTTTATTCGATTGACAACACTTTATTTTGCATATGTCAAAATTCTCGATTTGGATTGGATGTTAAAAGCTGTGGACTTTGCCGGAGGTGTTCTTAAACCAATGAAAAAGCGAGGAGGGTCTAATAAGACACTCTGAGTGGAGTCCCGCCATGTTTCGTGAAGTTAGAAAATAAGGAACGCGCGGGCGCGCATTTTCGGAGTGGAAAAAAGAGTTGTGAGAAAAATAATTAAGAGGTGGCCTAAAGTGGCGTGTATAAACTTGAAAAAGTGTGTTTTTGTTGAGAGAAAGCGAAACGATTGGTGACCGAATTCGCTGCTTTGATAAAATTGGAACAAGGACTATCTCTAAAACGGCATAAGTTACCTGGCTTTGTTGCATGCACTTACTCATAAAAAGCCCACAAGACCGAGGGTTTATCCAATTTAGCCATCATATTTCCGATATATATATATATAAATTAATAGAAAGGTGATTGAGACGACTCTGCTAATGGTGCAGAAAATAATGTCGCAACTTCCGCTTAAATGCATATTGACTGGTGGCCGTCCTGATATCGAGAGGAAGCGCATTCCAGAGATGAATGGACTGAATATGAAAGGAAGAATGAATAAAATCAGAAGTATGAGAAGGACAAAGCAAGAGAAGATTGTTAGACGAACGCTGATTCCCAGCGTGTGAAGTACACAGATATTGAAAGTGAGGGATGAGATAAGAAGGAGCGGTAGGAGAGTTGAGTAAAGAGAAGAGAATTTCGCCTTTGCCGAATGGGCATCCATTTGAGCTGAGATCTACAGCTCGACACATGGTCATACTTCCTCAAGTTGAATATGAACCGGATGCAGTATGTCTTATATCTCTCGCGCACTACGCCTTTTACCTATATTCCTAGCATATTTCTGTGATACATCACATTCGTCTGTTTCCAGATGTCCCGATACCCGCGGTTGCGTGAAGAGACTGAGCGCATTATCATGTCTTACGTTCGTTCTCGCGAACAAATGTGCAAGGACCAACTGGTACTGCTGATTGACTGCGAGCTCGCTTACATGAACACCAACCACGAGGACTTCATCGGATTTGCCAAGTAAAGTATTATTTATCTATTTCCTTATTAATGTTAGTTAACGAGAAAGACGAAAATTTAACTGCGTAGATGGGCTTCCACTGCAAAAGAATGAACGGAGCGAACTGAACTTTTAAAAAGAAATACATAAGTGTTTGCAGAGTTATTGGATTTCCAATGGACTCCGTTCGACTCGCAACACAAAATTAAACAGATGTGCTTCCACTGAACCACGGAACTGCCAGAGCAAGTTAAAAGGAGTCCGTTGTGTGTCTATAATATATATACTATATATATAGTTGTTTCGGACTCTGCATGCACCCCGCCCCTGCCAAACGTCGCCACGACGTTATAAGTGACAGTAAATAATCAAAGTGTCCTCTATTGACCTTGAAATAATTTTTGCAATATTCATCTTGTAAATCGTAGTATATCGCCTTTTAACAGGTCTCTCTCTAATATGGCTGCTCATCAACCATCAGGGTTTGTTACGCTTCTTTTTCTTATTATGTCTGTAGAGTAGCATAATTACGTGTTGTATTAATAAAATAAAATCATCTTCACTATACTTAGATGTTTAATATCGTAGACTAATCTGACATTTGTGGGGTTGTCACTTTATCGTTACATAAACATAGTGTCGTATCCTGACTATCCTGAGTGATCGAAAATCAAACTAGATTGAAAATCACGGCAAAAAAATTAAGAATCTAGCGCCCCTTATTTAGTTTCTACTCGTTTATGTCAGACTTCATTTTATATATCGTATTTATTTTATTGTTGATTTCATATTTAACACAATGAAAGTTTATGTACTATGTTTATGAATACTTTTATATTTAAATATATTACGTTTGTATTTATAAAACATTTATTTACACTAAAAAGTAAAATTAAATTGAGGAGTTATGTCTCATCGAATCACTTATGATTGAGCTTTACCTACAACACCGCATGGTGTTGTAGGCAAAGCTCCGCGCTTGCAACATTAAAAAAAAATAACGTCATTGGTTGTCAGTTTAGTCTACAAAATTAAAAATCACAGTATAGAATTGTATGACATCATCAAGAAGAAACGTGTGTTGGTGCCGACCGAGCCGTCTGGCACTGGCGCTCACTCCGCAATGCTCACTGAATGAATGTAAACTCGCTCATATGACCCATCTCATTTCCCGCCTAGCTCACTCTTTGAAACCCGCTGGCAATGGAAGGCAAGACCCAGTTTTTTTATGAAAGTCTTGGTAAAAGGCAAAGACTCCGTACCGCTTAGCTATTTCCTGCTCATTACTCTTTCGCAGTGGAAACCGTAAAATGGCAAATCTACAACTGCTAATCTTAAAGGACAAAATGAACAAAATGATTTGGTTTTGTTACAGTGCTCAAAATCAATCTGAGAATTCTACAAAGTCAGGACATCGCGCACTAGGGAACCAAGTTATCAGGAAAGGATACATGTGCATTCATAACTTGGGAATTATGAAAGGTGAGTATTAAAACGTAATTATGATAAATGCCACGAGTTCTGCATTCAACTAAAACATTCTGAGTTGTACTACTATTACAAGATCTTGTTATACACATGTGAAATACAATAAAGAATTGAATGTATATCGAAATAAATGACATAGAAATCTTGCTTGTTAAACTCATAGTAAACAAATTGCTCAGAATTATCATTACCTGTCCAGGAGGCTCCAAAGACTACTGGTTCGTGTTGACTGCTGAGAGCATCTCCTGGTTCAAAGACGAGGAAGAACGAGAGAAGAAGTACATGCTGCCTCTGGATGGACTGAAGCTCAGGGATCTGGAGCAAGGGTTCATGTCGCGGCGGCACATGTTCGCGCTGTTCAACCCTGAGGGCAGGAACGTCTACAAGGTATGCGGGAATATGACAGTTTTTTGTTTTGGAGGGATTCCTATGCTGCGGTACATTCTGATACTTGCTGAAGAAGTCCTAATTCACTTGGTCAAGGACTGGATTTTAGGTGTTAGTTAAAGTCATCTTATCAGCCGAAAGACGGTCCACTGCTGGACATAGGCCACCCCCAAGCGTCGCCACGTTGACCGGTCCCGTGTGTCTCGCATCCAGCGGATCTCCGCAATCTTCACCAGGTTATCGGTCCACCTGGTGGGAGGCCTTCCATCTAAACGCTTTCCGGTTCGCCGTCGCCACTCCAGAACCTTCCTGCCTCATCGGCCATCAGTTCTGCGAGCAATGTTTGGCAATTCGCCGAGCTATGTCGGTAACTCTGGTTCTCTTGCAGATCTCTACATTTCTGATTCGATCACGCAAGGACACACCGAGCATAGCCCCCTCCATTGCCTTTTGTGTGACTGTAAGCTTTCTGATAAGGCCCATTGTAAGTGACCATTTCTCAGAGCCATATGTCATAACTGTTCGTTGAAGTCATAAATGTTCTAAAAAGGGATGGTACTTTTCATCTATACTAATATTATAAATCTGAAGAGTTTGTTTATTTGAACGCGCTAATCTCAGGAACTACTGGTTGGTTTTTGAGTTAGATAGTCCATCGAGGAAGGTTATAGGCTATATAACATCACGCTACGACCATTAGGAGCGGCGCATAAATGAAAAATGTTGCAAAAACGGGCACAATATTCCATTTTGAGAGCTTCCGTTGCGTGCGCTGCGTAAATGGTTTAAGTTACGCAACAATCATGCATGTAGGGTAGGTAGGTAGCCAGTTGACGGGAGCGAAGCCGCGTGGGACAGCTAGTCTTTTATATTTACTTAGGCCGAGTTTTTTATCCTCAGTTAACTCAACCAATGTCTAAATATGCTGACCATCTGTTTCAAATTCCGATAAACGCGTTTATTCATCAATTGTTGGCATCACAAATGGTGAAATAAGTTGAACGAGTTAATTATTTGACTATTTGTTAGGCTAAAAGTTGATTAAAAATGCGTTTTACCGTAATTTTAAATCATTGGTCAGCAATGTCACGGGGTCTCATTGCTAAGAAAGAAAATTTGGTTCAAATAAATCTCACTAGATGGCGCAACACAACAATTCAATAGAATTGTGTATAAAATTAACATTTTCTGGAATTGAATATAAAAATTGTATGTTCTTTTTAATCAACTCTCCTAAGTACAAAGTTATGGAATATTGGGCTCTTAATTCACATTTCAAAGATTATTTGACCGGATCATTTAAAATTGATGCCAATAGATGGCGCATTCTTAAATTTCTGAGGCATTCCACTCGATAGTTAAAATTTGCATTGTAACATATTTTGGTGCAAAAAACTGTAAAAACGTGCAAAAAATACTATAAAACGAACCTTCACTGTATTTAAAGAAAAAAATTCACGAACCTAGTAAACCCTTTTACTTGCAAGTCGCTGCTTACACCATCTACTGCCGTGAAACGGGATTGACCGCGATTGATGTACTTACAAAAATAACAAGATTAATCAGATGAAAAACGCTAGTTACGTCGGCACGGTTTCTTTGTATGGGATGAGGCATCTGTATGCTAGTATTATATTATCTGTGGTTATTTATAAGTAACAATGGATCAGAAAACTGGGCCTAAAGTCGCTTTGCAGCAATGACAACACATTAAAATACGTTCACCTGTTTCAATTCAAGCCCTGTTTAGTATAAGGATTAGGGTTGTTGCCTGCCAGAAAGGTGTAAATGAAACCTTAGAGTAATTTTGTTTTTACAGGATTACAAACAACTAGAATTGTCGTGCGAGACACAAGATGACGTCGACTCTTGGAAGGCATCCTTCCTGCGCGCCGGTGTCTACCCAGAAAAAACGTCAGAAGCTGCCAATGGAGACGAGGTGAACATAGCTCATGCTTAACATTTTATTATTTGTACTGCCTGTATTATTATTATTCCATCGATCTTTCTTACCCCCTCTACATTTATCCCCACAAGAAAACTATTGCGGACATAACTTATTTATTCTTTTTTGAGCTTATTTACTTCTATGGCTTTTTAATAATGGTGTTTAATATAATTGTCAATTATATATTTAAATATACCTATTGTATGTCAGTTTTATGTTATAAAATCTGTTGTTTTGCCATGCTATTCAGAGTGAAGGAAATGAGGTTTGTTTATACAGGCTTATGAAACATTTACACAAGTACATAGATCACACAGAACACGATGGTCGCACATGTAACACTGCGTCCGATGTGGATTTCAAGAATGACTTTAATAAACAACATTTGTACTAACCAATGTTTGTAACATGTAATGAATTTTCTTGAAATACATTTTAGTTGATATAGCATGAGACGTGTAGAGTGCTGTTTTGTCATTTTATTGTTATTACATGCACTTCATTATCATAATGTATGCGCTACCCACTGCTAACACCTGTTTGTAATAACACAATATATCTATCACAAAAATGCCACGATTAATATCTGTTTATATTTTTTCAATACAGTTGTTAAACATGGCGTACTTTCAGAGGCTATAATTATGATTCGAAAGTTAAATCTTACGCATAGGCATCTTTCTGTTACGCGGTCGTGACTTTTGTTTACGAGCTCGATCATTATGTTTGCAGTTTAGTTTTAAATTTATAAGTCAATTTAAAAAAGTTTAGTAGCAAGGAGTTTTCAAACATAGAATAAAATGGGATAGATTTTCTACGAGGAAAAATGAATGATTCCGTACGTTTTAGCATTGAATTCTCAAAAGTCTTTTAAATGGTTGTTTAATATATTTAATTGCCAGTTTTAATTTAATTATTTTCACATCAAAATTTGTCAAAAATCGAATAGGCTGTATAGGCTGTTTTCGTTGAAAAAAAAATGTCCAGTTGCAAAAACGCGCCATAAGTCAATTTAAAAAAGTTTAGTAGCAAGGAGTTTTCATACATATAATAAAATGGGATACGATTTTATACGAGGAAAAATTAATGATCCGTACGTTTTAGCATTGAATTCTCATTTTTTTTTTAAATAGTTGTTTAATATATTTAATCACCAGTTTTAAGTTAATTATTTTCACATCAACGTTTGTCAAAAATCGAATAGGCTGTATAGGCTGTTTTCTTTGTAAAAAAATATGTCCAGTTGCAAAAACGCGCCATATTGATAATTTTATTTTTTGTGAATAAACAAATCTAATTCTTTGATTTGTTTTTACTGTTTCTCACAACTGTATTGAAAAACGTCGTGTGATACATGGGTGTGTAGGTTATTGCAAACTCGTGTCATTAAAAACCCTCGCCTTCGGCTCGGGCTTGTTAATGACAGCTTGTTTGCAATAACCTACTTCCCACCCTTGTATCACAATGTACTATTTATTTACAAATAGGAATAACATCTGGCTGTCGTGCTTCATTTGTTTGAGCATATCTGCAAGATTATATGCGGTTCTTTTTTGTATATTTAATTTTCAAAATAATCTGGAAGTTTAATTCAATTTTGTTTTAGCATGTTTATGTTTTTTATTTTTTAGTTATTTCTGCCTTCCCTGGGTATGGGTGGAAATAAATCAAGAGTAAGTGACTCGTATTTTAAAGCTTGTTTGCTGGATTTGACTTGTTTACAACGGTGATGTGCGATATATTTAGGCGGTAGATATCAATTTGTATTATAAACATTATTATTGCATGTGCAATTAATAATCTATAAATGATGGCTCTGTGCATCATATTGTGAAGCATAACACATGGGAGCGTCATGAAGCGTCCAGTAACAAGGTTTTGGTTATTTGGTTGTGATTTTTATTTGTAGCACTGACTGCATTGTTTCATGATCCATTGCGTGGTTGATGAGTATGGTAGTGTTGTAATCTTGCATCATACATTACAAACGATGATCTGCTGTTTTACAATAACAATTAATATCGTCTTTAGTCTTGGTTGTTTTGTACTTACAATACTAATACTACAAGTAGAAGTCATTGGTGAAGCATGCCGTAACAAAATGTTCCTTTGGTCATTCTATACAAAATAAACTGCCTAGCCGTATCCCTATAATGCTGGGGTCGGCTTCCATTATAACCGGATTCAGCTGAGTAGGTACCAGTGTTTTACATGGAGCGACTGCTTATCTGACCTCCACAAGCTAGTAACTGGGTAACACGATACCCCTTGGTAAGACGGGTCAGATCTCAAGCTTCTGACTACCCGTAACTACTTTCAAAGATCTTCAAATGACAGCCGGACCAACGGCTTTACTTGCTTGCCGAGGCAAGGCGGAATCTCGGTATGTTGAAATGGTCACCCATCCACGGACCGACTTTGTCAAGCGTTGCTTAACCTTGAAGATCGACCCGTGCGGCCGTTTAGCCGCGAGCTCCTCCTGGCCTTTCCATACAAACGATGCTTATTTAACGAATAGGTATAAACGCCGCATAAGTTTTGACAAGTACACAAATAATTCAGATAATTGCCGACAAAATAACTGTAACTGTTGAAATGGTTTTTCTTAAACAAAAACGCACTGGATTCCTTAAGGTTCTATAATTGTAGTGGACATATTGTTGATAATTATAACTAGCAACTGCTTCATACTATTAAGGATGGAAAATGTCTACTAAAGTCGTGGCAATCTAAGAAGTCGGATTTGACAGCTATAAAAATTTGTTGCTTACGAATGTTACTCGTTCTTATAGTGTATGGATAACATATTAATTAATTAGGATTATGAATTTGATTTTTCATAGACGTTCATACAAAGTTATCGCGGGAAAAGTCATCGGACTTCTTCGATTGTCACGATTACAATTGAAATTTGCATTTAGACCAAACAAAATTGTTGCTAAGAATTTAATCTGTGGTTTATTGCAACAAATCTCATAGCGCAGTTTTTGTTTCGTCTAAACGCACTCTTCGCAGCATGCTATATTGAAATTGGTAAGGAGTTTGGTTTAACGGGTTACCATTAAACATTTCGCATTGATTGACAAAGCCGTACTGTATCTCGTCTCATGTCGTCTGCTCGGCCTTGCTTTTTACCAACTGCGATAAAAATCGCGACAATGATGGTACAACTATAACAGATTTTATTTTATATATTTTTTTTATAGCAAGCTATTGGTTTTTGTAAGCTACACACAAAGCTTGAAATGTTACGCATTAAAATTAATTAGAAAATTTTATATGTAGTAGTTTTTCATCTTTACACTCAATATTATCACATCATCGGCATGCTTAAAATATAAAACATCTGTGAAATCGGTCGACGGAAACTGGGATTTGTGATTAATTCGTCGTTTTATTTGACTTCAAGTTGTCACTGTTCGTAATTTAAAAAATATGCAATGATTGTTATCGGCCAAACTTGTGTCAATAACTCTGTTGTAATCTTCATTACGGCGTCGGGACTCCGGGTCTGAGGAAGGAATTATAGAAGTTATGATTGCACGAAGACCTTTCTATTTTCAGAGTTCGGACAGCTCAGGCACAAGTAGCATGGACCCTCAGTTGGAGCGACAGGTGGAGACCATCCGGAACCTGGTCGACTCTTACATGCGCATCGTGACCAAGACGACGCGGGATCTGGTGCCCAAGACTATCATGATGATGATCATCAATAATGCCAAAGACTTTATCAATGGAGAGCTCCTCGCACATCTCTACGCTTCCGGCGATCAGGTAAGAATTGGATGCTTTAGCCAATAACTGGGTCTAGAAATACCTAGCTGCCACGAAATGCCATTTGTTGCGGAAAAAGGCTTCTTCGTTTTCAAAACTGGTGTTGCTCATATTTTACGCGCTCGAGCAATTGGGTAATCAACTAAGATTCACCACTTTTGTTTAGAACGAATGCCATACCTTCTAAACTAGTTCTAAAACTCGAACTTTGTCTTCACAGTCACAAATGATGGAAGAATCCCCCGAGGAGGCACTGAAACGCGAGGAAATGTTACGCATGTACCACGCCTGCAAGGAAGCATTACGGATCATTGGTGATGTCTCCATGGCAACCGTGAGCACGCCCGTGCCGCCGCCTGTCAAGAACGACTGGTTGGAGAGCCGCCTGGACTCCAACCCGCGCCTGTCGCCGCCCTCGCCCGGCGGCCCGCGTCGTGCCGCCCCTGCCCAACAAGGTGAGTGTCTAGTGTCTGTCTAGCGCCATCCATGTCGGTCATACACTTCACCCTAAAAGTAAAATTGATGTTGATGTGTAGACAAGGAGTGATGGTGTCACATTGATGAAGTCTTTTTAGTCAAAAGTGAACAGCAGCCTAATTGCGTAAGTGAATTCGGCAAGGAGAAGGATTTAACCCAATCAGTCGACCAATCACATAGACGGAAATCCACAACGCGTCTTTCATCTCGTACGTGATTGATGGGATCAAATCTTCGCCTTGCCGAATTCACTTACGCAATTAGACTGCAGGTTACTTTTAGGTAAGTATGCTCGATTGTCGACAACATCATTGCTCACCATCAAGTGAATTACTGGTCAAGTATGAGTCTTATCAGTAATAATGAGTATTTCTTCAACCGGTTGCAGATAGAGCAACAAAGCAGTATTTAGTTCTTTATGATTACGATGTGCATGGCTCTTAAGTAGATAGTGCGTGTGACTGTTATGATCTCATTCGGATCTCCATCTGACGCTCTGAGCCTCTGGTTTAGGAAGAACCAAGTTGTACGGTGTTGATAGCTCTGATTCTGAGCGTTTTGGTAAAGAATCGAGAGCCGCCTTCAGCTGCATGCAGAATCCGAATGGGAAACCATGTTGCCGGCAATTCGTTGTCGGCACTTCACCAATTGATTTATGAATGCACTGAAAGGCGAACACGCCGAGTTAAGATGGAGGTGACTTCGCAGGTTCGATGGGAAGCCGCGGTGCGCCCCCGCCCCCGGGCGGCGCAGGCAGGCCAGCACCCCCGCTGCCATCCCGCCCAGGCGGTGGCGCGCCCCCACCGCCCTCAGGCCGCCCCGCGCCACAACAGCCCGGTCTGCCCGCGCCACTTGTTCCCACGTGAGTACAACACTTCTATTCAGGGATAACACTTCCTATGGAAATCTTTTACTATTCCCTTTGACGACAGTATTGGGTGGTTTCCGTTTTCTTAACTATTGATATAAATAATGTATCTCAAACCCAATCTTAATCCTGATATGTATTTGTCTATAACCAATCAACGGGCCAGTTTGCGAAGCTTTGACAGTGAATCTCAAGTCAAAGACCGCGGATCAACATTGGGATTGAGAAACATTGTTTATTTGGACGTAATGGAATTTAAATTTGTAATTTAACTGGTATAGTATAAAAAATCGATTGCTGTCACCATAGAAAATGGGATCGCACTTGAATGGTGAAATAGTACATTTCGTGTCGAGCATAAAAATTCGAGATTTTAACACGAGCATGTCGCCAATTTACATTTACATAATAACAGTTACGAAACGACTTTTGTATGGAGTTTTGATATCATTATGTAACTGCCAGAATGATACTGAACCTGTTACCGCGCGCTCGTTGCGCGAATTAAGTAAGCGACAACGGAAGAGTTTAAAAATAAACTTTATTTGATCCCAGTTACAGCAAGACGGTAATTCATTCATCTAACAAGATATTGATCTTATATACTAACTTAATTGCTAACGTAGTACATCCACAGCGTGATCAGATTGACGCATGTTCTAGATAATTATAAATGCTGATCGCGCAGTGGGGAAATTGAGAAATAATAATCTAGTAAATACTTATTGTCTGACAAAGCTAATATTGGTAGGTTGGGGTTCCTTAACTCCTCCCTCCCTAAGAGAGAAATTATCCGAAGGTGTCGCAGACGGTTTCGGAGAATTTCGACAAAAGTTTATGAACTGAAATTTATACATTATAAAGATAACTATTGCTATTACAATAACCACATACTCTAAGATGGTCCATATACTAATTTCTATTGTCACTGTTTGTGTCGTATCGTCTATTTCACCAAATTTTGCACTTTGTAACACTTCTTTCACATCACTGAAGTCCACATTTCTTAGATCCACTTTCTTTGATCTTCTCTGGATGTCCTGTTGTAGGTCTGGCATCTGGATCAATGGCAGCTGGAGACTGGAAACTGTAGTGTTTGTGGTGGCGGCAATGATGACTTCGCCTATTTGTGTCTCGCATTGTTGGCCAGGTGTCACGATGTAGGTCCCAAGGATAGTGTACTTCAGGATTTCTGTATTGCAATTCTCGGTGATGATGAGATTTTCCTCTGAGTAAACCAACCATTGGTTGTCGGTTATTTTCTGTATCTTAGTTTTTTCTATTTCAATATGGTTCTGTATGCAGTTTTTGTAGTTGTTCTTCATCAGCATTATTTGTTCAATGCAGGTCTCGGTTGGAAACTGGGCTAAATTAGTTTCAGCGCAAAGGAATTTTCCATTTTCAATCTCAGTACATGGGCTTACCACGGGCATGTATTTCAATCTATTCACCATCAGGTAAGGATATTTGGGTATTATTGTAAAGGTATTTGGAGAATGGAATATAGGGATGGGTATAACCTTGTAATAATTATATGTTTCGTTATTTATTAGGGGAACTTCTAAAACAAAAACTAACTTGTTGTTATTTATATATGATTTAAGTATGATATTACGTTCTAATTTTATTAAATTATGTTTGTTTACTGGGTATATTGTTCTAGCATGTTTAGCAATGACTTCTAACTATCTCTGGTGTACTCCTATTCGGTACCTCTATGGCTTGTGCTATCTTACTAAATGCATCCACTATAGTTAAATAATATTTCCCTTCAATATATAATAAATCCATAAAAGCTTCCTGAAAAGGGGCATCCTGGGTTTGTGTTAACTGAATGTGGGGTTTAATCGGCTTTCTATCATATTTCATGCGTTTACATGTTTCGCAAGCATTTATGATTGCCGTGACTGTCTCTTTCATGTTTGCCCACCAATAATGTCTTTTAAGTTTGGTTAAAGTTTCTTTAATACCTCTATGACATGTTTTCCCGTCGTGGTATTTTAAAATAACTTCTTTTTGATCTTCTTCAGATCCTGTCAAATTTATAACTCTTTCTGTACACTCGGTTAACTTAACTGAATCCTTTTTAAATAACTTAATTACCATGTTTGAAAAAGTTTTTCTAAAAGATGGGTGTTCGAAGTATATAAAGTACTTATGTTTTGGATCAATATACTCTTTCAAAAAGTCTTTAACCAATATATCGTTATTTGTCGGTAAGTGAACTTCGAGAATTTTTTGTTTATTATTTGAAATATCTTTTACGTCTAATTTATTTTTAAACCATGAATGAATTAAAATCTGTTTTGGTTTAGTATCGACAGCTTCGTTTAAACTAGGAATGCCTTCGTGTTCTCTATTTGAAACTGAGTTGGCAGTGACCCCATCATCAGAATCCGAAAGTTCTATCGTTTCTATTGGAGTTTCGGGGTCTTGTAATTCGCTTTCTATAATTTTTTGTATACGTTCCTGCCTATCTCCTATATTTACGAATATTGAATCTAAATCGTCGTCAATTGCATTAATCTTAATCCTAGATAAAGCATCTGCATTCGTGTTTTGAGGGCCTTTCTTATATTTTATTTCGAAATCGTACTCTTCTAACCTTAACCGCCATCGCGTGAGTTTACTATTGGGCTCTTTCAATGAATACAGCCAAGCTAATGGTCTATGGTCTGTAAATATGGTAAACTTATTACCATACAAATACGGTCGAAAGTGCTTAACTGCCCATATTATGGCTAAAAGTTCCTTCTCGATAGTGCTATATTTTACTTCTGTGTCACTCAGAGTCCTGCTAGCATATGCTACTGGCTTGTCTGAGCCTATTGATCCTTGTGACAATACAGCCCCAATTGCAAAATTCGATGCGTCGGTAGTTAAAATAAAACTTTTACTAAAATCGGGATACTGTAATAAAGGTGCGTTTGTTAAAAGTTTTTTACATGTTTCAAAACATTCCCTATACTCATCATTAATAATTATTTTACGACCTTTCTTTAAACAAGCTGTTAAAGGTCTAGTTATTTTTGCAAAATCTTTGATGAATTTCCTATAATAACCAATAAGTCCTAAAAAGCTTTTTATTTGTGTAACTGTTTCTGGAATGGGATATCTTAAGATTGCATCAATTTTATCATTATTTGGCTTCAATCCTTCACTTGTAATAGTGTGCCCTAAGTAAAGAACTTCCTTTCTAAGAAAATGTGATTTGTCGAGTTGTATTTTTAAATTTGTCGCCCGAAACCGATCAAAAACTGCTCTAAGTTTTTCTACATGCTGAGTCAGCGATTTAGAAAAAATTATGACGTCATCAAGGTATACCAGGCAATGTAAGCCCTGGAGACCTCTTAGAACGTTATCCATAGCCCTCTGGAATGTTGCAGGTGCTGTTTTTAACCCGAACGGCATCCTGTTAAATTCATAATGTCCTGAAGGTGTACTGAAAGCTGTTTTCGCCCTATCTTCTTCCTGGACCTCGATTTGATGGTACCCACTAGCTAAATCTAAGGTAGTAAAATAGGTACTATTGCCTAGCATATCAAATAAATCATTTATGTTGGGCAAGGGGTATTTGTCATCGGTAGTAATTTCATTGAGACGTCTATAATCAACTACCATCCTCCATTTTTGCTGTCCTGATGAATCTAATTTTTTTGGCACTAAATGTACGGGAGCACTCCAGGGGGAGTGTGATTCCTGGATGATATTGTCCCTTAACATTTTATCTACCTGATTCCTAATTTCTTTCGATTGAATGGGAGGTAACCTATGTGCTTTAATATTTATAGGATCTTCATTCCTTGTTCTAATTCTATGTTTTACTTGATTTGTAAACGTTAATGGAATATTCTCACAATAAAATATGTCCTTATAATCATTACATAGCCCTTCGATGGTTTTACGTTCCTCAGAATTCATGTGGTCTAACTGTAATTTTTTTAAATTATCTGTTAGCATCCTATCTATTTCTATGTTATTTTCTGTAAAATTAATGTGAACAGATGGGTTCTGCCTGTAAGGTTCGACCGTAAAAGGTCCTGTTACCACTAAGGTTCTGGTTTCATCCGTATAATTCTGAATAACGGTTGATGCGTAACCTTTAATACACGTAACTAATGCGGCGGGCATTCGAATCCCTTCCGTAAATTGCTTAAAATCTAACACAGCTTCCCCGTTCAGTAAGTTGACTGGGAGTCTTACTCTAAGTTCACTACGAGATGGTAGATTATATACCTCTCTCATAGGCGGTGAATATATGATAGGAATATCAGTATTTTTTAAATGTAATATCTGATTTTCCATATTAATCTTTGCCTGTAATTGCTTCAGCAAATTGCTACCTATTAACCCATCATACCTATCGTCGACACTATAGACATAAAACTTATGGAACTCTTGACTTCCAAAGGTAACCGGTAATGGAATAATAGCCGTTTCACTATGAACACTCGATGCGTGAGTGCTAACAACTTCGAAGGGTTCATACTGTAGATAATTTTTAAAATATTTATTCGCTATATACGGGCTTATAAACGATCTAACACTCCCCGTATCTATCATAAAAACTGCCTTTAATTCTGGTATAACTATATGTGGTAAATTTAAGCGTTTATTACAATTTATTTTTATTCGTTCTCTAGGGTAGAGGCCGTTATGCAAAAATTTCCCGCCCCGGGTTCTTCAGGAGAAAATTCTTGGCACTCATTGTACGAATAACTTGAACTCTGTTCATTATTATTAGAATTATTTATGTAATTAACACGTCGCGACCTTGCAGTACGCATGGTGACATCAGTATTCGCACCCGACGTAGATGCTTGCGCTGCAAAAGACGGCGTGCTCGGTGCATGTGCCGCGAACTGTTGGTTCGGTTGTGCAATCGGAACAAATGACCTACTTGACTGCGGTGACGCATTATTGTTGTTTGTACGATTAAAATTGTCTTGATTTCTTTGAATATTATTATGTTGTTTATAATGTCTGGGCTGATGCGGATTGTTCGGTGTAGATGTGCTGTTTGTAGCACTATTCGGTACATGTGTACTTGATATGCTATGTGAATCTTTCTTTTGATTATTAGATTCAATTGCATTTTGGTTATTAGGCAAATTGGGTCTGTTATTTCTGCTAAAATTACGTCTGTCGTTTGTTTTCGACTCATAGACTGCCTGGAAGTTTTGTTCTTCTAAAACTATTTTTAATGCATCCTCTAACGTTGTGACGTCGCGCAAACGAACTAATCTAACTAAAAATGGCGGTAAATTAAACAAGAAAGCATTCATCGCTCTGTTACTATAAATGATTTGCTTTGCCTTACGTAGAGATTCATCAATGATAGTTTCTGATATTTTAGCAAATAAAACACTTCTCATCCGCTGTATTCTATGGCAAAATTCTAAATAACTTTCACCCTTATTTATTCTACACGATTCTAATTCCATTGCTAAACAATCCTCTGTGCGTGGATCACCGAAGTGTTGGTTTAACAACTTCTTCAGCTCGTCCCACGTACCTATAGCTTCTCTTTCGCCTACCAAACTGGCTGCTTCGCCTGATAACCTACTAGTTACTACATGAAATAAATATTCATTTTGGGCTGCGGTTCCTAAGAACGTAGACAAAATGTATTCACATTTTTTTATAAATAAAGGCAACATTCTAGTGTCGCCGCTGAATATTGGTATGATGTTAACCAATTCCTGTGGGACACGGGTTACGTTTTCCATTGTGAAATGTTATGAAAGGAGCAAACGCGGAGAGAAAAAAAATCACACTAATGTGCTACTAAACTATCACTATTCTAAAATATTAGTACGTTTAAAATCTATGCAAATATTATTACGGCGTTGTCCAATCCCTAATAATACACAAACACATAGACTATTACAAGGTTGGGATATAGATGGAAGAGCTGAGAGGAAGGTGAAAAAGATTTACTCACAATTCCGCAGCTAGCTCCATGCTCCCTGAATTACTGCTTGGCTCCTGGTCCTCTCCTGGCTTGATGTGGCTTCTTAATGTATTTGTTTGTTCGGTGATCTCTGCTGAACCGTTGAAACGGACGTCGGCTGCTTCCCGTAGATGTGGATACGTGACAGACTGACTACAGAGATCCTACCGGCTGCGCCAATTAAGTAAGCGACAACGGAAGAGTTTAAAAATAAACTTTATTTGATCCCAGTTACAGCAAGACGGTAATTCATTCATCTAACAAGATATTGATCTTATATACTAACTTAATTGCTAACGTAGTACATCCACAGCGTGATCAGATTGACGCATGTTCTAGATAATTATAAATGCTGATCGCGCAGTGGGGAAATTGAGAAATAATAATCTAGTAAATACTTATTGTCTGACAAAGCTAATATTGGTAGGTTGGGGTTCCTTAACTCGCGCGCTTTGATTGTGTGTATATGGTCTGTGGTTTAATCTGAACGTTTCTAATAAATAGTTGTTGAAACTTATTTGCATTTAATTAAGGAATCGTTCGTGTCTCACATGAAAAGGCTTTATTTTAACTCTCGCATGTAGCTCATCGCTCGTGTTAAAATCTCGACTTTTTATGCTCGACACGAAATGTACTATTGTACGTGTACCTCTACTTTTTGTCTGATTTAATGTTAATTTCTAAGATAATGGACGGAGGCTACCCTAAAACTGTATTGATACATTTATTTGAGTTTAGAGCTCGAGTGCTCGGACACAATCAAATTAAAGTGATGAGGGTTAAAGTAGATTGTATTCAATGTTTGAAGTTTTAGAGTCCACACGCTTGACGTGATGATTGTTCTCGAACCTTGTGTCAGTATGAATTGCATAAGTAATATTAATTATTTATTATATTGCCGCGGCTCTGTCGGTGTGTGAGCTTTGCTTTAGTACAGTAGGAGGCATTTGCGTGGGTGATGTAACAGCCATAATTTGCAGTAAACACGTATTGTGCTTTATATACTAGTATTTAATAATGTACCTTTGACTATGCATTATATATGCACGATATTAAATAATCCGTAAGTAAAGAAACTAATGGTTTGGGAACATACATTTCTATATTTCGGGTTGTATTTAACTTTCTGAGGTGTAGTTGTACTAATATTATAATCCCCGGCACGTAAGTTGGCAAGAGAAGTGAAGCGGGACGCGGGGTACCTTTAGGACAGATCCGAGCGCGCGATTGGTTGGTCAGTTGACACAAGGATAGACTGACCTATCGTGTCGCGTCCACGTTCCGTTTTCTATATATGGTGGTTGGTCAGTTCGCGGAATATACCCGAACTTACCCCCACTACGCCAAAACCTTGCCAAGTTACGTGTAGGCACTATAGATAATGAAGTATGCAGAGTGAGGCAGTGTGTGTATGTGTTTGCAGGCGGCGTTAAGCGGCCCGGCGCGCGCACTAACTCACTAACATAAGTTACGTATCGACGTAAGGCACTAACTACGAACTTGTTAACTTATTACACGTTCACATCAGTATACCAACCAACGTTAACCCTAAAATATTGTTGTAATATGCCAACATCGCGACACTAAGTAAACTCCAATCAGTACGATCCAATTCTGCTTTTAATATCCATGGATCTATCGCGAGGTTGTAGTAAGTTAACAAATAACGACAAATTTATAAATAAATTATACATATGTTATATACAATATTATTATTAGTCATGTAAATGATCAATACTTATGATACGTATGAAAAAAAATGTTGCTTCCATAAAATTATTAAAATAATAGTGGAATATATTATTACCTTTTGGTAGGATACAAATTAAAGATAATTATCCTCTTATGAATCTTCTGCCGGCAGCCTTTCGTTAGACGAAACCTATTTTATATACATTGAACGTTTTATTTAGATATATTTTTATTCCATAATGTGTAATGAACTTTCCGAATATTATATTTTTGATGAAACTGGTTGTGTACTCATCGAACAGTACAGGCTGCCCACAGACCGATACATATTTCAAAAAAAACAATATTGATTATAATATTTTATTATAAATGTCTATGCAACACTAGTTACTTCAAATATTTGTGTGACTATGATGAGAATCAGCTAAAAGGAGAGGCTAACAATAATTTACTTCTTGGTTTTTCGGTGTAATTAACAAAAAGGTGTTATATTCATGATATGTTAAGATTCACTTTCCAATGTGTTAACAATATTGAAGCACCGCATGCTTTATGCACTAATTTGTGTGATCTTCATGATTTTAAGAATGAAATTGTCATTTCTCCTTTGCTCATGTATCGAAACCTTCAATTTTTCGTCACCACAAAACATGCTACTTGACAGTTAAGTAGGTACACTTAGTGCTGCGTGTTCCTGCTTTATATAATTAAAAAAAATGGGAGAGAATGTTTAGCCACAAAATTTCAATTATTATTTCAACGCATTCATAAAGATCTAGATGGATTTATTCACGATGAAGTGTCACATTGTGATTTGTAGTAGTGATGTGTGTTAGCTATTACATTCACAGTTACCCTGTAAGAGTTGTGTGTCAGTGTATTTCACCACATTCAATAAGAAACACATAAAAACAGCATTATTATGGCGGTTACGTTACTCCGAAATGTCTTACAGAGAAGCTGTGACAGCTTTAGAAAATTACCTGACGTTTGTAACGTTGCAGTATATACGCACTTACTTCTTCTTTATATGTAACTATATCATCAGTGTGTATAACGGAGTAGTTTGGTTAATGCTCTCGTGTAAATTTCTAAAAAAAAAATAACTAAATTAAAATTGTTGTATCAACAATCTTGCCATAATGTTTGAGAGACTAATTATTAACAATCATCTAAATCCCCCACATTTGGCTTGTGTATGTTTTGTAATGTTTGAAAAGGATATGTTCACAATAAACCAAATAGGAGGCCGGGAGGAGCGATGGCCGCGGGCACGGCGGTGAACGTGATGAACCAGATGCCCCCGCACATGCGCCAGCAAGTCAACCAGGCCGTGGGCCAGGCCGTCACCAACGCCGCCATCAACGAACTCAGCTCCGCCTTCGCCAGATTCAAGTAAACACGACAATGTAGTCCGTAATGACTGTATGTACGCAACGCGTTTGTTGGAAACGTCGTCACTTCGACCAGCCGCTGTCTCCATACACTGACACATATCAGTATTGACATTCCTAGATCACTATACAGCCTCGCGGACATATCAATGTTGCAACACCACTGCCCCACATGACATGCGGTATCACACTATTTTCTTATTACAAAATATAAAAATGAAACTGTGTGAACCTGAAGAACCTTTTATTGGTAACTAAAAAGTTTCTACAGGTTCACACATTTTAATTATTATACTCTTTCTCACACTATTTTCTTTTTACAAAATATTAAAATGAAAATGTGTGAACCTGTAGAAACTTTTTAGCTCTAATTAAAATGTTTCTACTGGTTCACACATTTTAATTATTGTACTCTTTCTATATTTAAAAAAAATAAGATAAATAATTAAATATGAATTTATTCGAAGTGACTACGTTTGTAGCAAATAAGGTCTGTGTTAGTAACCAATTTTCTCCTTGATATATATTTCTGTAATTGTTTGAACACACATTAAAAATGTGTTCATTTTAAAACATCGCTTAAATTACTATCTTTAATATATTTCGAATTGTATGTTAGTTGTTACTCTTTAAACGTTCTCGAATCTTTAAGCGATGTTTTAGAGGTTATGAGATTTTCTGTTGCTTATGATGTTTTACAAGTTAACTTGATCCATGCATTTTCAGAGCACATTGTATAACCGCTTGAACGTTTAGTGTGAACTAAACCTCTCTCTACATGGGTATAAAACGCAGTGTTGTGTTACATTGCTTTTCGTCCAAACGTATAGTTCTCGGCAAACTTCTGGGCCGCACTGAAGTTGGCTACAATGGCTGCGCAGTAGTAAATCTCATACAAAAACGGCACCGATCCGTGCTTTGCGCATCGGAATGCCAACTTCAGGGTGGCCAAGAAGTTTGGAGAGAACTATATAAATGTAATCCAATGTGCCTGTGTAACACTGTACGCTGCACATAAACTCCGCTTGTGATACATAACCAACGTTACCGTAGGGTTATGCCATTTTATGATTTAAATATTTTATGTTAGACATTTTCAGAGCAATCGATCTAGTGCAATTTATTGGTCAAAACTGACTTCTGCGTGCAGGTCTTTTCAAACATCACAATATCAAAATCACGGAGATCACACATGCTATAAAACGTTTTATCAAAAATTATATAAAATATTCGTAATGAGAATTCATGTATTGTTACCAATTTCGTGGCATAGGTTTTCAGTGTGCATTCCAGTGGTTAAATTTCGATACGAGCAGATGAGTTTGCAAGATTTTCAATGAAATGCAACCGGTAAAATCGACCAAAGATCACATTGAGCACTTGCAGACTTACCTATACATTTTACATGTTGCTGTATGTAATGGAATTTAGGTTATAATTATTTAATTAGGGTTGTTACTCAAAAATGTATACAACAAAAAACTAAAAAATGTATAGCGTCAAAATTATAAAACGACTAAATTGTTCAGTATTAACTGTGAACGTAGTATTGTTTCACAGAGCTTCATGATTATGTAACAATGAATACGTATACTGGAGCGCGTACGCACCGCGGGTTGCGTATTATGTACTTTAATATTATATTTACTTATGATGTAATTAAATTTATGTTATGATTAATTGTAAATGTTACATTCAGTGGCTTAATATAGGTGTATATTGGGATTACGTAGTTGAATTGTTTCGCGGAGGGCATTACGGGCTCCCGGCGCTCGGCGGGGAGTCCACGAGCATATCATATTGTTTTGTAATGTGCTAGAGTTGTTTGTACACAATGTAAAGTCAAGATTACAGTTTGTTGATGTTGCCGCACATTGTCGCGTAGAACTAGCTGCGTAGTAACAGTCGTTGAAACACGTATCACGTCAGTGTCTAGGTGTTACAGTAGTTTAGAACTTTGACACGCTCGTCTACTCTCTTTCCGTGTCCAGTAGCAACGATGCGTATTTAACGTTTATGAATTTACTCTAAATTATACCCAGCTTAATTGTTGTTGTATATTTACAACTATGTCAGTATAATCTGGTATCTAATGACACTGGTAACACTTTAGGTACTTATAAATTCGTAACGTTATATCTATCGATAAAGTTTGTATGTAAAATTGTAATTGTACTTATAATGGAGAAGACCAAAGCAGTTGTCTCGTATATTGTTGCTGTTAGCAATACCTTTGGTCAATTATTAGAACATTTTATTGATGGTGATACAATATGAATTCGTTATTAAAAATGTTAAATAAAGCTTATCGATATTTTAATCTTGGTATCATCCACTTTTCATCGTTAACTATTGCGAGTATCAGTGATTCGCAAAGAATCGTCACTAAACAACATGTTATGATAGTCGCGGTGAGACAAGAGGACATCTTGCGGCGCGAGCGATGTGACCGCCGCGTGCGATGCGTGCGGCGGCGGCTAACAGAGTTCCTACACGTAATAAAGTGTTTAACGCTTTAGCTATACTCATTGCTCTATCAATATTTGCTGGACACTATACAAAAAGTAATCGATCATTAAACGTTTTGCTCTCTCTCTAACTTGTTAATAGCGTTAGTACCATCGAAAAAGGTATAGGCAGTGATTGTTGGATTTGATATAGTTTATGAATATTGTTAATCTTATGCTGTATAAATAGAGTAATTAAATGCTATATGTGTACTAAAGACGTTTGATTTATTCCAGTAGTTTTGGCAAACATAATGCCCATTGGCCTCACTATGTTACTAACCGTTTCGGATAATAATATCTACAGGATTTAATATTAGGTAAGCTGAGTTTGAATAACGTTAGAAATGTTTCAATAAGAATTTGTTTGCTTTGTTCAATCAGTATTCGACAGTAAGTTCTTGACTTACTATTTTCTTAAACTAGTTAACAATTATGTTCTTTTTACAAAAAATATCAGCATTGTACCGTTCATATTTTCTATAGACAAGTATTCATAAAAGTTGTTAAAGGAAAAGCAGTAGGTAGTACTGAAAATGCACGATTTATACAATTTCGTTCTTATTGAAATATTTATTTTATTTCTGAACCGATACATAGGCTTGTGCTTGCGTTAAGTATCGGTTCTAGGTATTGGTGCATGCGATTGTTACTTGGAAACCTGATTAATAAAAAGGACGTATTATTTAACTATAGCATTGCTCTTTCCATAGTTTTTGAGGATTAGTAGCATGGTGACATAAACTTATTTTTGTATGCCGATAAGATTTAACAGTTTATTCTTATCAATAAAACCCCTGCTGACGGTGCATGGTATTGTGCGTATAGGGGGGTGACCATAAGCTCTTAGTACGGTATCAATTTGATATCGAGTAAGTGACAGATGTATACAAGTCAGATACATCTGTCCGTTATTCGATCTCAAATTGATACCACTCTAAGAGCTTATGGTCACCCTCCAGTTCGTGAAGTTACCCCATTTTGCTTTATGCTTATGAATGTGACTGCGTACTAATGAAACCTCCTCATTTTCACTCTCATTTCGCAGTGGCCCACTTTTATTTATTAAACTATCATTGAGCGTATCCTGCGTAATTAGAAATCATTGTAAATAATATTTGCATTTAACTTTTTGTTGGTGAAACAGACTTTAATGTATATTTTGTATGTCGATAGCCGCCCGGTGCCGAACATGCCGCCGAAGCTGCCCGAGCGACCGCAGAACGGACGGCCATTTTGAACGCGCCCGATCTTCGCCGCCATCTTGTGATACTAAGCGTCAATGTAAATATGTTCCCTACTATGTACCTATATTGCTTACAATTATTTAATGCTTAGCATTGACTAATGACTTTAAGTAGACGAAATTATATTTACATTTATAATTTAAAACATATTTTTAGTTCAATTTTTTATCTTCCTAATTAAATGAACGCTTGCTGAATGCGTTATGTAATTGTTTTAAGGTGAGGAACTTTCATGAACTAATGTACTAAGTTACTGGATTACTAAATATTGGTCGCGTTTTGGGCTACCTGCGGGCCTTTATGTCTAAATACTGGCAATTATAACTACGAAAATTGTTAGCCATGTCACAGATAATATAATACTAGCATACAGATGCCTCAACCCATACAAATAAAACGTGCCGACGTAACTAGCGTTTTTCATCTGATTATACCGATTATTTTTTGTAAATCGATCGCGTTCGGTGCCGTTCCACGGCGATAGATAGACCACCATCTATATCTGTGGAACGGAACCGAACGCGACCGATGTACAAAAAATAATCAGTACAATACGTCGGCACGGTTTCTTTGTGTGGAATGAAACACCACAGGTCATGTTAACCTAGCAAAGCTATTAGACTGTGTCCGTACCTACATTTCATAATTGTATTTTTACAGCACTAGCACGCGGTCTTTTAGATATAGATACGAATGTAAAGTAATGACACAATATTATTATGAATGACCTATACTCAATTCTATAATTGATATAAATACTTATGAAATTCTAGTATCTGGTTTATTGGACAATAAAATACATTTTAAATGTCCTTGTGCTGGAACTAAGTGTGTAGCAAGCAAGCTGTCGGATTTCGACTGATATTATAAGTAGGATATTGGCATGTTTGTGATAGAAGAGGCTACTCAATAAAATGGTTGCGCCTTCAAGTAGAAATGAACTGTTACACATTTTATCGTGTTATTGTGGCATTTAGTATTAAAACCTGGCACGGGAGCAATGAAGTGTCAATGCATCGAGTTCAAGGAGATTCTTATGTACAGACGAAGCATTTATAATTTGACTCATCCGATGTATTCTCAAGACTAGTCAAGCTTTATCTTTTAATTTATTTGAATAATCATTTTTTTAATTTATCCCAATTTGATTAGTTTTGTTTTCTAGGAAAATACTTTAGTTTTCATACATTCCTTTAGCCTCATGGTCCCGCGCCAGGTTGTTACATGTATATAAATGTATAAATATTATTATAGACCTGTTTATACTTGTGTACTGTTGTATGCAACTGTAATAAATGTGTAAATAAAAACATTAATCTTGTTTATTTTCCTTTGTAAAGAACTATTCATCATAATAATATGGAACTTATGTCGGGGTTCGGGAGTTTCATGAAAGGGTTAATGTATCTAATGGTTTCAGTTATACCGATAAATGTAAATATATTAGCAACATTAGTGTATAAAAGCTAATAGCATAATCAGATTTATTGCTAATATTTTTACAAGATTTATCAGTTCTTAGTAAATATAATGGGATGATAACTTTTTATAGGGCACTGAACGAACATTTATTTATTGCTGAAACTTCATGCATAACATGGAATGTTTGCTTATCTAGTAACTTTTCACTTCCATTGTAATATGAAATATCCTGGATTTTATTGGTAGACTATAGTCCATTTGAAATAACATTTGAAATTTTTAGAACCACTGTTTACAGTCCGTTCAACCGATTTTGAGTTCTATTCCGTAAGTATAAGGATGACATAAAAAGCATGAACCTTTTACTCGTTTAATACAGCTGGCATTTTTCATATCAACGCAATAGAAGTCAAAATCGGTTGAACGGGCTGCGAAATGGGATTATTTAAATGTCTTATGTTATTCCAAAATTCCCAAATGTATAAAAAGGAGTATAGCTTTAGCGGTGTAGTGTAAACTCTCGATGATCTAAAGATGAGAAGTTGAAGACCACAGCGTAAACCCTGAACCTAGAGTTTGTTGCCTTATGTAACTATGGTGAGCACTTAATACATTTTGTATAGAGTCCATAGGAAACATGGCATGAAAGTTGGGAAGTACGATAGGGCAGCATACGGCTTGTGGTATGCATAATTATTTACTACATAGCTTCCAGCGATAACCACCTGCCGATTCAGCTGACGTCGAAGCAGCTAAATCCATCATTATGAAGGGCGAGCTACGGCAGTTGGTGAGGAATTCTAGCTGATGACTTCTTAACAGACAATTAACTATATAAGTCCAGGTTTCCTCACGATGTTTTCCTTCACCGTTTCCTGTGATGTCCAAGATTAAGGCTTAACACTCACTGCGATTTTTATTCGCGCGATTTTTTTAGTACATTTGGGCGCGATTTTTTTTCCGCTGTGCGTGCAGCTTCATACATTTCCATATGTCACAGAATGTGCGGAAAAAAATTTGCGCGAGTAAAAATCGCAGTGCGTTCTAAGCCTAACTTAGAAAGTACTTTGGTACTTGCCCGGATTTAAACCCACAACCTCAAGGACGAGAGGCGAGGTCTTAGCCACTGGGCCATCACGACAAACCGTAGCAACTCTAAATAAATCTTTTACAAGGAGTTCTAATACTTCGCTAGAGTCTGGCAAACGAAAGTAGACACTCGAATTATTTGCGATTTTTTTTATATGGCAATGCTACACTAATGTCAACCCCAATTTTCCGTATGACGCTACTAAGTTGATACTTTGTTTTAATTCACTATTTATCTTTTTGTAAAAACAATTTAAAAAGTTTCTTTATTAACGTATAAACAATGATTCCTGTGACTCTTATGAATCTTTACACATGGATGTCTTAGATTTAGATTTTGATTAATAGTGAATAAACCAAAATTATTATAGAATACTGTTGCTTTTTTTTATTCAGATTGATAATTATCTAAGAGATGCTTTCTTGACAACAACATATCTTGGAATGTAAATATTGTAGAGGTAAGCAGCAGGTGTATTTTGCTCGTTTCCGTCTCTGAAGCTTCTCTAGAGTGTCTGCCTTTTCTAACTAAAGTTACTCTTGCTCAGACTCTCATTCTACCTCTTCTTGACTGTATTGATGTCTGCTTTCTTGATGCGAACGTCTGCAGAATTTGTGCATCCGCTTCATTTCTGGCCTTCGAAAGTACGACCATGTGCGGCATTTCGGAGACGGCTGGAGTAGCTGCCTCTTCGTCAGCGCCGAGATATCCATACTCCTTTTTTACTCTTTTCTGTTCTTCAGAATTCTAACTCTCCTGAGAGCGCTTTGAGTGTCTCGTACCGAGAGGAAAAAAGGAATTGCTGTTCCTCATCATCTCTCTTTCTTCGTTTTGCTTCCCACTCATCGAGTCGTTATGGTGGATCATTTACTGTTCGTGCTGTCCGCCTCTGTAATACTCTTTCATTTCATTTTATACGGGATAGCTCTTCGTTGATTTTAAAGTAAGTTTTCAAGAGAAGAATAAGGGATTACTGCCTATCAACATGACGTTTAAATATGTATTTTCAACACACTTGCTCATAAAGTGGCTCTACTTTCACCGCAATTAGGCACATAATGATACCTATTATCAAACTGTGACTTTTTCATTGCTATTATTCACAAGTGAGTTATAGAGTTTTTTTTTATTTATTGGTTGAGTTGCTTTGTTCTTAAAAAAGTTTCGATACAAAAAAGATCGTGCTCAGTAGTACAAATAAATTAATGTACCTATTGCTTGCTCATTTCATGCAACTTCGTATTAATTTCAACTTGTATGTGCTTAATAAATAAAACTTTCACTCAAATATAAATTTTATTTGCTCTGTAATTAAGAAAAAATGAAATTCCCTATTTTATACGTGGCTAAAACTGTATCCACGAAAAGCCAAAAAAAAAGAAACCTCATTATTTTAGTCTATGGCCGATCGCCATTGTTAGATGCGCGCGCATAGGACAACTGATTAATTTTGCCCGCCATTGTGAAAAAAAAATCACAACTCGTTTTTACTGTTGAAAATGTTTTTTTTGTATTATTTTCTTCACAAGTGTTTTGAAAAACGTCGTATGATACACGTGTGTATTGATGATTACCGTCCTCGGCTCTCTTAAGACCCTCACCTACGGCTCGGGTCTCAATGGCGCCTCAGCGGTAATCACCAACATTTCACACTTGTACCATAATGTACTATTATAAATGTAAGATTTTAGTTATACAATGTAATAGGTCTCGTGCATCTCGCATCCAGCGGATGCCCGCAACAGGTCATCGTTTTTTATTTTAGTCTTTTTAGTTTTGGTACGTTATAATAATTTTAGGGCGCACGGTTGGCGCAGTGGTTAAGCGATTGACTGTAGCGCTGCGTGTCGCGGGTTTGATGCCGGCACGGAAATATATTTGTATGACCTACAAATAGTTGTTCCGGCTCTGGGTGTTTGTGTATGTGAGTTTATATGTTTGTAAACACACCCACGATACAGGAAGAAATTCCTAGTGTGGGGCAACGTTTCTTAATATAAAAAATAAAATACCATGAAAATCATTTATAGCCAGAGGCCTTCTCATAACAAGTCCAACAAACCTATCCACTTTACCAAAGCTGTTCGATGGTACCATTTTTAACCGACTTCTAAAAAAGAGGAGGTTTCTCAATTCGACCATATATATTTAGTAGATATGTAAGAATTTGAAATATTTGATATCTTAGTGTTTTTGAATTTTGTTGTCCATTTGAATGTTCTGTCCTCTTAGGCAAATATCTATTTTTATAGGTACAACTGGAGTTTGCTTGTGTACCTACATAAGCTGTCTATTGTATTTGTATCTTTATTTATATTTTTGTTTACAATAAAGAATAAGAATAGAACTACCAGTGGGTACCATAACACTAGTATAACACGAACATTTGTAAGTAGGATAACAAACACTAGCAAACGCCGCATCAGTGTGTAGGTAGGACCAAGATCGATTTTTTCAAAAAGTCGTAGTGCAAAAAGAATATGTTGATTTCCCAGATATGCTAGTATTATATTATCTGTGCCCAGATGAAATAAATAATTAAAAGGTTATAAGTATTTGTAAGTAGGTAGGTACCTACCAATATATCATTGGTAAACGTAATTGCGTAGTAGGTACAAACATTACGCCTGCATTTTCGGATGGGTAACACCTACACTAAAGTACCTACTTTACTGTAGGTGTAAGTATACTGTAGGTGTGTATGTGTTCATACATTTTAATGGTCATAGTATGAGATCCCACTGCAAAAATCTGCCGGTAGGTATTTTGCTTTAGATAAAAACTTGATTTTATTAAATGATTGTTGATAGAGATTTGCCAACTCGGAAAAAAAAAACACGAATCGAGTTAACTCGAATTGAAAATCACGTCAAGTCACTAGTAGTACCTAGCATAGATTGCTGTACTTAATTTTCATGAATCATACTTGACTAGCTTCTGCCAGCGGCTTCGCCCGCGTGAATGTAAAAATTTTTCCTGTAGGTTATTCCCGGGATGAAAAGTATCCTATGTGCTATTCCAGACTATAATCTATCTCTGTGCCAAATTTCATACAGATCCGTCGAGCCGTTTGAGCGTGATGAAGTAACAAACATACAAACACACACACACACAAACTTTCGTCTTTATAATATTAGTGAGATGTGATTTAGTGTGATAGTACCGTACCTACTAACAAGTATCATTCATGAGAATTAAGTTTGATCAAAAACAAATATACCTGCATATTTTTGTAGTGCGATCTTAGGCAATCATGTTTGTACCTAGTTGGGCACAAACGTAAATTCGGCATTTACTTAAAAATTCCAAGGTAACAAACCCAAAATTCCCCCCTGACCTGGAAAACAAACACAGGCAGCTTTACGCTCATTTGACCAACGAGCCAATTTAATCGATGTACCTACTTATAATCTAATAGGTAAGTGGGCAGGTGTAGGAACATAGGTACATAATTATGTACCTATTTGAAATTACACATCTACTGTGCTTTACACTAGTTGGTTTAGTGTAGGACTAAGCTGTAGGAGTTTCTTCCCTCCAAACTTCCAAAATAAGTGGCTTGTAAAATTAAAGCATGATCGTAAAGTTTGTACACTGATTCCCAGATCAGTAGGTATCTTCCTGGCTCTCTTTCTTATCAGTTCGAGCATTTCCTGAAGGGGACGATTTGGTCACTGAAAAAGCTTCACTGAACGTCTTGCTTGGCGTTACAAAGAATTTATTCAATCTTTTTCAGAGTCTACGCTTATTTTTTTGTAGATATATTTTATTTTTATTGTGCCCACCCCCGTGTGTTCTCGCTAATTGTCAAATCGCATGTCGAGTACCACGTTTAACTATGAAAACGTTTCCGAAAACAAGCTAGTTCTTCAACATAAATTAGGTAACTTTGAAAAACTTAGCGCTGATGAAAATCATGATTTAGGTGCTAATGTGACTCAGATACGCATCAAAGTTGTTTTTGCACGTCAAGACGTTTTTAGGTTTCTGAGGCAAGGCAATTAGGTGTTAAGGAATAAAATATTTTTGAACGTAACGGTTAGCAGTTTGTTCTCAATAACATCAAGAGGTCGCCGGTCGGTAGGTAGAGATCATTAGCTGCATTAAGCTGGCCACGCCCAATATCCACCGCAAAGACAAAAACAGTGTCCATTATTACAATTTAATGAAGAGAGAAAGCCATTAGGAACGGGGACTTGATTAAATCGTCGGTGAGCAATTGTCGGGTTTGTGGCGGCGCGGCGCCCTGTGTCGCGGGCTCGTAGGGGCCTGTGGGGGCCTAATCGCACCGACACGATTCTGATTACGTGTGATTGTTGTATCAATCATTTTCCCTATCAAATTATTCAGTGGCTGGTAATTGTATCGGCGTCGTCTCGTAATGGCCGCGAGACGGACCGGCGGACACATTCGGCTGCACTTAGTCTCGGTTTGTTACCCGCAGGATTGTAATTCATATGCTATTACTATCGAAAATTAGAGAGAATTGTCGTCGTCAGTCGTTTGTTGTTGATTGCCGTGCCTATCACCAGATCTACGGTGTAATATTGAAAAGTCTTGTTATATGTGTTATAATGGATACAAAATTGAGTGGATTTCTTTTGTCGTTATTGACTTTAATATTCAGTTATGAGTTAAAGTTATCGACTAAGTACCTACCTACCTACCTACTTTGTTAGTGCCAATGATCAGCCTAAACTTAGTGTCAACGATCAGCCAAATCTGTTACTTATTGGAATTGATGGAGAAGCACTTTTAGCTTTACAAATTGTCATCAACGAGCTGATGGTTATCATTACAAAAGATGTTTAGAGTCCTACCGCTGGGAAACTTAATATTGCAATAGCTTATAAGCAAATACATAACAGCACGCTTATGCTCAAAGGCTGAGATGGTACTGTATATAGTAGGTACACCAAGATTTAGAACATAATGAATGGAAGGAAAAGAAATTCCTAACATTTGACTTACCATGTTAATCCCGCATTAATTACCACGAAAGCCACAAATTGCCTTGTTATGTCTAATAAATGTACAACTTAATACCTACGAAGTGCCGAATATAAATCATTGAACAGCATATTTCCCTTATCGCGGCGTGCGTGTAGCTAACCAGCCGATTAGCTATGCAAATTCAAGGAATTTACTACGAGTGCTAAACGGTGCTGTACCGACGGGCGCTTTGCATAACATAAGCTACTAAACGTGCCTTAGCGAACTTGTAAAGCATACAAGTTTTTCGTCAGTTTTTTGCTTGCTAGGCGAAACGTAATTTTTATAAGTAGGCATAGCGTAGGTACCTACTTAAGTACCAAGACACATTGTACCTAGATTTGGTTGGAATCAGAAGTGGGAGTTATTCATAAGTTACTATCTAACCTTTTTACAATGGAGAGATGGGGGTTATCGCCCTTTCATTGTGTTTTCGTCATCAGGACCTGTTCAACCATGAACAGGCCATAGTTACACGCGCCATGAACAGCATTACAGCGTCAGCAACATACTTTCGGTCCACGCGTCGGCAACACCGGCACACTGTCAGCGCTAAGAAGTGACCCACAAAGATCTTCGCTTCATCGGCTCAATACACACATAACACACATGTAAATAGCCATCAATGTGTATTGACCAAAAAAGTTGTATATAATTAAGTTAATTATTGTAATAAATTAGTCATCAAGCAGGAGTCGAGTTTGATTCATCTCTCCGTTACTCCTCTTACTGTGGCCAAGACACCCTTAGCCTTAAACGATCCTATGAGTCTGTTCGGCAGTAAGAAAACCATTTCCTGTGTACATTGCACGACGTACACAACCCCCTATTCCTACCCAAATTCCGTCTGTTACCGTCCCGCACGTAAAACCAACTTATCTACCTACGTTTGGTGTGGTTTGTATGATAGGGTAGGGCAGTAGGATAACTAGGGTGCTAGGTAATTGTTATAGGGCTAGGTTTGTAGTCAGTGCAGTCTTGGGTATTTCATAGATACCTGGCTCAATTGATGCAAACATTAGCCACACTGTACGCATTTGGAATAACGGCCGTACTAAGCTGTAAGTCCCGGTGCGTATAGGTCACACCCTAATCTACACACACAGGTTAGGTTAGGTTCTATCTGAGCGATATCTACCAATGTTTACCAAATATTATAGACTGTTTTGCAGGGTTTACATGTTTCTGTCTGTACTTAGGGTACTGATTATGTTATATTGCAATAGGATTTTGGATGAATAGATATATATTCTGTTACCAAACTATACATCGAATGCCTAACCGACTTAACCTGGCAGATTGTTTTGCCTGTATAAATACTCATGCATACTGCGCTACCACGGGGAGATAGCGCAGTTATGTGTTAAGACTCCAACCCACAAAATCTCCACGGTGTCCTCCTGTGCCGCTTATGACGGGTACACAGGCACGCGTTAGCACTCACTGCGAAGCCTTGTTATGTCTAATAAATGTACTACTTAATACCTACGAAATGCCGAATATAAATCATTGAACAGCATATTTCCCTTATCGCGGCGTGCGTGTAGCTAACCAGCCGATTAGCTATGCAAATCCAAGGAATTTACTACGAGTGCTAAACGGTGCTGTACCGACGGGAGCTTTGCATAACATAAGCTACTAAACGTTGCCTTAGCGAACTGTGCTTTAAAAGTTTATGTTCGTCAGTTTTTTGCCAAGTACCAAGACACATTGTACCTAGGTTAGGTTGAGATCAGAAGTGGGAGTTATTCATAAGTTACTATCTAACCTTTTTACAATGGAGAGATGGTGGCCCGGTGGCTAAGACCTCGCCTGTCGTACTTGAGGTCGTGGGTTCAAATCCGGGCAAGTACCAATGTGACTTTTTTAAGTTCATATGTACTTTCTAAGTTTATCTTGGACATCACAGGCAACGCTGAAGGAAAACATCGTGAGGAAACCTGGACTTATATAGTTAATGTAAGTCTGAAATAGCCAAGTCAGAGGCCTGTGGGGTTTCCCAGAGGCGGCTTAATTAACTCTGACACCAGAGGTGGCCACACCTCACACGAAAAGAAGAAGAATGGAGAGATGGGGGTTAAAGCCCTTTAATTGTGTTTTCGTCATCAGGTCCTGTTCAACCATGAACAGGCCATAGTTACACGCGCCATGAACAGCATTACAGCGTCAGCAACATACTTTCGGTCCACGCGTCGGCAACACCGGCACACTGTCAGCTCTAAGAAGTGACCCACAAAGATCTTCGCTTCATCGGCTCAATACACACATAACACACATGTAAATAGCTATCAATGTGTATTGACCACAAAAGTTTTATATAATTAAGTTAATTATTATAATAAATTAGTAATCAAGCTGGAGTCGAGTTTGATTCATCTCTCCGTTACTCCTCTTACTGTGGCCAATACACCCTTAGCCTTAAACGATCCTATGAGTCTGTCGGATCGGCAGTGAGAAAACCATTTCCTGTGTACATTGCATGACGTACACAACCCCCTATTCCTACCCAAATTCCTTCTGTTACCGTAGGTCTCCTTGTAACAGACTTCCCGCACGTAAAACCAACGTAACCTACGTTTGGTGTGGTTTGTATGATAGGGTAGGGCAGTAGGATAACTAGGGTGCTAGGTAATTGTTATAGGGCTAGGTTTGTACTCAGTGCAGTCTTGGGTATTTCATAGGTACCTGGGTCAATTGGTCATCATTAAACATTAGTCACACTGTACGCATTTGGAATAACGGCCGTACTAAGCTGTAGGTCCCGGTGCGTATAGGTCACACCCTAATCTACACACACAGGTTAGGTTAGGTTCTATCTGAGCGATATCTACCGATGTCTACCAAATATTATAGACCGTTTTGCAGGGTTTTCATGTTTCTGTCTGTACTTAGGGTACTGATTATGTTATATTGCAATAGGATTTTGGATGAATAGGTATATATTCTGTTACCAAACCACACATCGAATGCCTAACCGACTTAACCTGGCAGATTGTTTTGCCTGTATAAATACTCATGCATACTGCGCTACCACGGGGAGATAGCGCAGTTATGTGTTAAGACTCCAACCCACAAAATCTCCACGGTGTCCTCCTGTGCCGCTTATGACGGGTACACAGGCACGCGTTAGCACTCACTGCGAATCCGCAGTGGCCGTCCGTCTGTCACCAGACCCTTCTCTGGGGTGTACCCCCATCACCGGCGCACCAAACCAAATTGCACCCCGTGACCACCCAAGGTATCAAACCAGCTCATAGGCGCCAGACGACCCCGTTTATGGCACCTTTGGTCCCCCTGTGTCGGGTCAGGTCAGTGGCCCCGCCACCTCCTAAATTTTGGCTGCAGGGGATGGGGGCCTCCCCTGCGGCCTCCAACCCTCAGCCGCGATATCTTATAGGGCCTGGGAAGCTCCATACGATATCTCGGCCAGCCTCAGTCGCGATGTCGTCTCTGTTACCAAGCGGCACCACAACCTACTTGTTGGCCGCTACATCGTCGGCTTAATGGGCAAAAGTCCTGGCGAGCGGCCCCTCCTCGGATTCCTCTTTGCTTCACTTTAAATGACCGAGCTAAGTCCCCCCGCCTCGACATTGCGGGGACCCACCGGAGGGGTTGCCGCAAACCCTAGAAGTAGGTATTTTTAAACTGACACATATCCATCTAAATTAGTTGCTAGTTTTACAAAAGAATACAAAAAAATTGAGCACGAAATATCTTAAAATACTTCGAAATGCCACGTTTAAGGGCCTCCAATTAAAGAAAATCAGTTCATTTCTGTAACATTACCAACTTATTAAATCACTCCCCACATTGTAAAAACGCCTAATAATTCGTAGATAACTATCCTTAATTAGTTAGCTGGTAGTGCGAGTGACGTTACATGGGCCTCAAATTAGCGGCAGTAAGAATCGTTAGAGATATAATTAAATAGTTGTCTAATTTAATTGGCAATAGGCGAGTTCCCACAAGTCAGAAAGTCACCCTCGTTTGTTACGTCGTTCCAAATTTTCCCAACAATTAACATGCGAGGTATATGTAGTAATTACAGGTGTGTGCGCGGTAAACGGCGGCTCAATCACGCCACTAGGTACAGGCCGGGCTGCGCCGCACGTGTTTTGCATTAATTGATAAAGAGAATGATGGACTATTGGAACGTTTAGACTGTTTATGAGCAATCCATTCCAAAAGAAGGCCTCTACAACTTTTATGTACAACCTGTTAATTGCGAAATAAAATTATTTAATTTTTGCGGTTATCTAGGTTCATATATTATGTATATGGCAAGAGTTTGATTTTTGTTTTCACCTAATTTGCCTAATAGACACAAGGTAAGTGCGTACAACACGAGCTTTTAAATAAATTGCACCAATTTTATACTTGTTTTGGATAAAATTCTCATTAAATTCTCATTTGGCTGTAGTAGGGGATACTTCCTCTAACAGTAGGTTGACATGTAATTACAATTATTATTTTGCTGTTACGATAATTATGCCCTGCCACAGTAATTGAAAAAGTTTGCCATCGATAGAGTCCACGAACAGCCTTAAATTACGTTCTTTATTGTTATTTCTTCTCTCTCGATTCCTATCAGCTTTATTTAGCGGTTATTACTATTTGAACTTTTAATAATACGACCGCGACGTGGCCAAGGATTTCATGTCGAATTCGAAATAATAACTCGAACTGCGTGTAATTTAAAAACTTACAAAGTGATTACATTGTCGTGCCTATTTGATGGTTTTACTTCGTACGAATTAACTCCTACACAGCAGCGTTACAAGTTACTGTATAAAATAATAGTAGTAATACCAAATACGGCAAAATTAAATCAATGTGGGTGTTTAATAGAGTCAGCCATACATAGTTTTGTATACAACGTCAATTAATAGTGTAGTGGAGTCAAGTAGTCGTCATTAAACAAAAGTTCGACGGTTACCGAAACAGGCAGCGCCACTCGAACGCTCGAGGAGCGATTTAACTTTTTGTAAAGTGCAACACTTTCCCAGCCCCCGCGTAGGGCCCTTCAAAACGCTACTGCGTTTAGACAAATGAACAGCGTTGCACCCTTCGCGGCACACGACATGCGACATCGTGTATATTCGAATGGAAATGACGGGCGTAGTTTTGTGCCTTGCGTAAGCGTACTTCGAATCGTTCACTAGCAGAAACAAAGTAATTGATAAAAAATATATAAATTCTTACACCTAACAGAACAGCTAGTGGTGGGTGTAAGTTGAAAAAGACGTCAACTAATAAGGTACCTACATTTCTATTTTGTAACCTATCATTTAGAACTTTTTGCCTCAAGTCTAATTTCTTTATTTCAATTAAAATTCTCAATGGCCATAAATTGCCAAATGTGACATTCTATTCCTATTCGTCATCCATAAAAAAAACATAATTGCGATTAATGATTACGATTAAAAAAAACACTTTTGTAACAAGCTTTTTAGCTTACCGTGCTTTGTCATCCAAACCAAAAGTGTATGCAAAATTTCATCTTAATCGGTTAAGGTTTTAAAATTCAGTTGCATGATTTGACTCGAAATACATACAATCAATCAATCTGCCTAGCCTTTTCCCAACTATATTGGGGTCGGCTTCCAGTCTTACCGGATTTAGCAGAGTACCAGTGTTTTACATGGAGCGACTGCCTATCTGACTTCCACAACTGGGTAACACAGTACCACTTGGCAAGACTGGTGTCAGATCTCGAAATACATACATTCCAAGTTAATAAGAAGTTTGTGAAAAAGAACAAGGATAAAGAAAGTAGTAGTAACTATCTAGTAGTAGTATCCCTTGATGGATTTTCATTGGTTTTCTCTACACTCATTCCTATAAAAAATTTGAGAGGTGTCAAGGGACACCCGGATGAAACGAAGTTCCTTTAGTATATATATAATATATATATACATATCTATGTATGTATACTCTCTCGACTTCGTAAACACAACAGCGTATAGGTTAGAACACGCACGAAACACGCGCACGCCGCACGGGTTACAACTATAGCAAAAAGTGTCGTTACAACTTTTCGTCTAAATTTTTCCGTCTAGCCCCCTTTCGCAACGCGCGATAAGGAACTTCGTTCCAAAAATAATTGTTCAGGAAGGACTAACTACAAAATACCGCTTCCATTGAACAACAATTAGTTGTAACACACATCCGCCACAAAATGGCGGAACTCGTAGGACACAATAAATCAATTGGAGTGGGTGGTTGACTTTTCACTCAAATGTGTGGTTAATTGTAACCGAAAATGACTGTTGATCGAGCCACACTTAATTTGAGTGGTGCTTTAGAACGCAGGGGTTGCGTTGTGGGGTGACTTCCAAAGTAATGGGTCCGTTGGTTTTGTGATTATTTCGATACTAATTTCCTAAACCTGCCGGAAATGGAACAGCAATTATACTTATTATTGTTTGCATATCGTGTGTCATGCAGTTGTATCGGACACAGATTTTCAATAAAGTATACTGTATAAATATGTAGATTATTAATATAAGTAGATCGTTACATACGGTATTTGTACCTCGATTTTTCAAAGGAACCAACTTGATCTAATGATTAACAAAAAGCTTATTAGGTGCCTACTCCTTGTCTAGTCCAATCGGGCGAGCACAGCCTATGTGATAGGCTTGAGTCACGCATTTTAACACGGTTTTGCTCCCAAACCGTGATAAAAATGTGTGACTCAAGCCTGTCACTGTAGGCCGTGCTCGCCCGGCAGGATAAAACGTTAAGAGGTCTGGATTTCTTGTGCCGCTTAATAATTTAGAACACCCGTTTAATGCTCTTATTTTTTAATTTTAATGTAAGGTATTCCATAAATAAAAAACCATTTAATTGATTTACCAAACTACTATAATGGCCTTATTTACCTAGCTCAAAATAAAATTCAAAATTTTGTTAACCTGTAGGGTTGTATAAAAAAACTATAACTAACTAATTACATCCTTTCCAAAGGAAATAAATACTAGATTACAGTTCTTCTGGCCAGTAGACATCGATCATCTTCTTGAGTTTCTCGTCAATTTCCTTGCCTTCTGGGGGCTGCTTGCCCAGAATGAAGACGAACTTCTCGTGGCAGTCCATCATGCCGAGGTACTGTCCTTCGATGACCTTCAGCCTCATTGGGTAGCGGTGGAACTCTGCCAGGTCTAGCTTAGCTGTGACATAATATTTTATTAATAAGTACCTAAGTATATTTTTTTATTCCTCCTCCATTTCTACTTTATTACAATACAATAAAGACAGGTGTTGCCATCATAACAATTACCAATTCACCTGCTCGGAATCAACGAAGTTGTATTGTTATAATTTATAAAGGAATTCAAAAACCTGCAACTGATTATTTTGATAGCCACGACAAACTTTATGAAAATATACGTAAGTACGATTTATAACTATTGCTAAAAAACTTTCATGAAACTTTCCATCACAGGTTCAGAATAAAGCATTATTTCTTCTCCACCAATTCGAAATAGTTTTTTCAAATATATAATCTAATATTATTGAATCGTATAATGTCCAATCATACCTGTAGATGGAGGCATCTGCAGGGTCCTGTAGGATCCATCACCCTCAAGCTTCTCCAGGTAGTAGTCGCGTGTCTTGTTTGTCTTCAGACTTGCACATGGAATCTGCATTTTCAGAACAAGATGCTCCCATTTTAGGTTCTCTACGAATTTTCCGATCAGCTCCTTCAGGTCCTTTCGTTCCTGTTGGGTAACACAAATGAATGATTAATTACTCAGAAAAACAAATCGATACGTTGCAAGGCCTCCCACTAGGTGGACCGATGACCTGGTTAAGGTTGCGGGAAGGTGCGAGACACACGGGATCGGTCAATGTGGCGACGCCTGGTTGAGGCCTATGTCCAGCAGTGGACGTCTTTCGGCTAAAATGATGATGATGATGAAAAACAAATCATAAATCCGCTTGCTGAAGTTGGGTAAATGTAGTTCATTTGACCGATAGCCTGCATTGGAGGCGCATATTATTAAGCAGTAGCTATGATAACGGGCTGGATGATGATTTATAAACATAAGAAGTAGGTTTACAAACCGAAATGGGTTACATTTGTCTTTACAAGAATTGTTTAAAGAAAAACCTAATAGATATATAGACCTTAGTATAACTCTACAATGAAGCCGTCGGGAATGAGTGGGTGAACTGCGCAGTTATTACTTTATTAGATAAACGATGCTACACACACAAGGACCTCGTAAATACCTATTAATTGGTTGACCTTTGTTGTAACCGGTAGTTAACAAAGTAAAACAAAAGATCTGCTATATTTTTTTATGTTCCAGCAGCCGAATTGCGTAAGTATATTATCCAAAGCAAAAGAATCGATTCTTTCCCACAACGACTTTACGTAGTGCATATTGATACGAAAAGTCGTTTTTGGGAAGGAATCGATTCTTTTGCTTTGGATAATATACTTACGCAATTCGGCTGCAGGTCGTTCAAAACCAGTTAAGTCCAATGTGAATTTTCATAAGCCAATCTAAGACACACTGGTATTGTAAGAGAACCCAGAATCCTGGCCTCTATACCAACACAAAATGACTCCTTCCTTATTTATTTGACAATAGCCGTCTCTGGTCGGCTGTCAGTATTAATAAAGTCCTACACTATTCGTACCTGATTGTTGACCAAGCTGAACTGAACGCAATGCGAATCTCCTGCTCCATTCGTCTTTTCAGTCCTATAGTGCAGTAGGTGCCAGGAGCCGATAGCTTGGCTGTCGTTGAAAAAAAGGCCGTGGGTGAAGTCCTGACATGTTGGATGTTTCTCTGGCTTTTCTTGTCTTTCGGTTTTGTCGTGCGAGTGATGTGCCACGGCGTCCACTGCCGCGTTTAACGCTAGCACTATAAAATAAAGAATACAGTAAAACGTGACACAGATGGAAAGTAACTACATTTATTTTTAATGCTGGATGTTTCACAAAAAATTTGACATAGTTATAGTAAGATTAAATCTAAAACAAATGATGGTTAGCAGTGTTTTGTCATCTTTTGGTCGTTAATAGGAGCCATTTGCAGATTCCTAAAGCGCAATATCCCCGAACTTTAAAATTTACAAAGGTTTTCACTCAGTCATTTCATCTTCTTCGTCTTTTCGTGTGAGGATGTGGCTACCTCTGGTGTTAGAGTTAATTATGCCGCCTCTGGGAACACCACAGGCCTCTAACTTGGCTATTTCATCAAGCATCAAGTATACCTATTTTAAACTCACTGTAAGGGAACCTAGAGAAGGTTTGATGACGTTCTATTTTACAAACTGTCGGATAGCGATCACTTGAGGCCTCGCTTTTACGCTGAAACACTTGTAAGATTAAATAAAAAGAGTTTTGAAATACCTGTGACAATGAACGTGATCGTCGGTGACATGTCGGGAGCTGGGCCGCGCACAAGCAACTGCGATAATGAACTGAATGACTTGATTGCGACTAACGATGCCGGGATTAACTCGCGCTCTGCACCTCCGAAGATAGGACACGGCGAATTTCTTTTTTGTTATTGAAGAATATTGCGAAAGGGACAAAGGTATTTACAGACAGAGAAATAATAACTGAGGTCACCCCTTTTGTTTTAAGCGGATTGATGATTGCAGACAAGAGTTTCCTCACCGCTTAGTTCATCATTATACGTAATCTATTCGAAAGAGGTTAATATAAATAAACGTCTTCCAAAAGCATCCTCTCGCGAAAGGCAACCACTGAGAATTTAAGTATGAAAGTTAAAATTCTTATTTACACTGTGTAAAGTGTAAATATGAATTTACAGTTGTAAATAGCACGTCACGGCACATTGCGGATTGCCGATGGGGCTGAAAAGTTCTGGTATGGCGAGCGCGAACCGGAAGACGATGCGTTGGATGGCCTCCCACTAGGTGGACCGATGACCTGGTTAAGGTTGCGGGAATGCGCTGGATGCGAGACATACGGCACCGGTCAATGTGGCGACACCTGGGGGAGGCCTATGTCCAGCAGTAGACGTCTTTCGGCTGAAATGATGATGATGACACTTGTAAAGTTTCAAAACCAGACTCATTGCTATTTTGGCATATATGCATTGGGAAAATGTTCAGATGCGTAATAGGTATAGTATTCATAACTAAAGTTCGCACCTGACCGTTTTTTCATTTAAAACTGGTATTAAATTAATATTGATCAGTAAATCCCGAATAAAAAGACTCATCCACTGATCCTTGCGGCACTCGCATCGATGTCGCGATGACCGCACGGTAAACAGAATAAACAGCCACTTCCCGTCTGCGTCCTCAGCGCGACGAGACAGTTCCTCGTAATGCGATAATACTAATCAATCCTCGCCTCTTTTAGAACGAACAAGATTTGGTGGATTGGCCCATCTATCCTGTTGTTTTGAGAGAATTAACAGATGTCCTTGTTGTAAAATTCAGCGGCTTTTTTAACAATAATTTTGAATCACACACATTCAAAATGGCGTAAACGTAAAGAGGCTTACTCTGAAGTATCAAAACTATCATGGTTCCACTGTGAGAGAGAGAGAGAGAGCTATACAAGACAAAAGGAATTATGATGGCATTTACTAGTTAGAGTACAGCTCCTGGTTACTATTACGTATGAATCTTTACTCGCTAGAGTTATAGTACTAATCGTCATGCGCGAATTACAATGAAATAATTTTACGAGTTTTCGGACTTTTAGCACATCATGCTACTACTGCTGCAGCAGTCTTAGATACTGCTGCAGCAGTAGTAGCAGCGTATAGAATTTACGTTATTTAACTACAGAGAGAGAGAGAGAGATACAGAGCCTAGCTGTGTCCCATCTGTGGAAACGTTATATAGCGTTGATGTGAGTGTGTTATTTGGCAACAATCAATATTCTTTCCTTTCACTTAAAATTAAGAACCTATTTTAAGCTGTAAAGGTAAATACGTTTAAAGAATTTCAAAAAGTTTAATACATCATAAGTGTTGTGTTACCGTTGGACCACAAGCTTTCTGAATCCTGTGTGGTTAAAGACAAAGACAAGCGCGTGTCCTTTGTTTTGCGTTTACCATTTTGCTTGCGAATTGTTACCATTCCCTTACATACTCAAAAATAAACCTTATCCAAATGTGTTATGGTACCAATTCTTATGGATAAGGTAAGTATTCGCATGGGGTTGTGGTTAGGTGCGCACGCGCTTCTTGTTTCAAACATTTGATTACCATCCTTTGTTGCGTTGCACGAAGTGTGACATCTGTCGTTTCTTTTGATTTTAAGAAAATCGTATTCCATAATCCCATTGTTTTATGTTTACTTTTAACAGAATTCATAAAGTGAAGCCCAATCAGACGTTGATATTACAAGATTGAAATACAGGAAAGTCAAGACTACATCTTAGCGTAGGGAATTATGATCACAATAAATATATCTATCTATCTAACTTCGCATTAAAATAGGCGTCAGTCGGACATAGCGCAGTGAAACCGCAGCGTATGCCCACATAGTCGCTATGAAAGCGTAGCGCAGACCCGTATAGACGTCGTCGTAGCCACGCCACGTTAGCTTCGTGTAGTTGCTACGCGTAGCACAGACGCAGCGTAGAACCACGTGGTAGTCGTATCCGCATAGGCCAGTATAGTCGCGACGAAAATGTTGTGCAGACGCAGCGTACACCCGCGTAGCCATCCTAAGACGTAGGCCAGTGTTATCGCTACGAAAGCGTAGCGCAGACGCAGCGTAGAGCCGCGTATTCGTCTAATCACGTAGGCTAGTATAGTCGCTACAAAAGCGTAGGACAGAAGCATTGTAGGCTCGCGTAGGCGTCGTAGTTTCGTAGACACGCGAAGGCTAGCGTAGTCGCTTAAGAAATAAGCAGAACGCCTTCTGTAGATGTCGTAGGTATGCATTAAAGTGCGATGGCGTTTTGAAGACGCAGATGATTCTAAGGTGACCCTTGGCACTACTTTTGTATCTTAATTGGCTTAAGTACCTAAGCCAGCTAATAGTACAACATGTTCTATTTAATTTAAGTTATACAGTTAATTAGGAATCAGTAAAATCGCCATTTTAGAATAAAATATAGTATATTCGAGATAATGGTTTAGCTTCGGAGGAAAAGAGAGAAAAAAAGTACTTCTGGTTATAGTGATATAATTATTGTTTTATTCACAGTCAGAAGTCATAAGTTGCGTTCTCAACTGAACTGCACCTTTGGGAAATAGAGCCTGGTAGAAATTAGTAACACTCAACATGGCACGCATAACCAATTACAAGAGCGTTTCGTTACTCCATTGCCAATTTATATTGGACAATAAATCATCGCTGGACGTCGAGTGCGCTCATTAAATCTATTATTAGGTGCTACATTCATTTACCTACATACATACGCGTGTCTAATTTATAAAATGTGGCTAATAACTGTGTCATCAATCAACCAATTTATTGACACACTTACACAGAAACTTTCTAAAAATGACTGAATTCAAATTAGATGAAACATGACAGCGTTATTTCGTGCTGATGATTGTTTTATTAATTTGTGAATAGTGAGTATACATAATGTACATAATATAACATATTTCTGTAATTTTATTAAGTAAAAATGGTGATACAATTTGTTAAAAAGGCAGAGTCAGTACCTACCAAAAGGTTTAATATTTACGTTGAGTAGGTAATTAATCAAATGCTTACAGGACTTTATTTTTGGGAATCAAGACCAAAGTTTAGATATTCAGAGGTCAGTAAAATGAAATCGCAGACGGACAATGCGTTGATTGGTCCATAAAAATCTATTTAAATGACCTCTTCGATAACTGAGTACAAATGATTTTCTTCTCCCTCATAGAGGTATGTACTATGATTAAGTACATACCTTACACACATATTATAACCTTTGTCCCGCCTAGTTGACACTTCGCGGGACCCAAGGGCTGGCTTTTACCTTGGTCAGAGATTAAGCATTGCCATACAACGTGGCAATGCTGCCAGCCTTTTGGGTACATTACCAGTGGACAACGATGTGGAGGAGTTTTTTGACGCCATATTTTAGTTAAGTATATTTTTAGGTTTAGGTAGTGAATAAATTTTGGTTTAATTGTATATATTTGTAGTCTTAGTTAATTAAGTATTTTATACACGGTATATTGTCAAATAATTGAATAAAATGTCAAGAAAGTAAAAAAAAAAACCTTTGAAGTAATTTTCTCGTCTCAGAACAACGTTCTCAGAAATAGTCAGAAACGCTTTCAAAATTGAATGATTGTTTCGGAGCTATTGGAAATAAAAAAGACCTCACGACTCGTAAAGTCATCAAAACATAACATTACTCTATTCAGAATATAAAAAGCAGTATTAAATGTTCCAGTACCTCGCAGTACATTCAGTTAGGTGCGTCAGCGCAGCGGTGCCGCTAGTTTATGTGGCTCGGTTATCTTCGGAGATTAGATCGCGCCTCGTCGGGACTTCACGCCCACCGTGGCCCACCAGGGGATCAGCACAACACGACGTATGAATATACTTGGAGGACTGAGGAAAGCTCGTGTGATAATGTTGTTTATATAAAACTGTAATGGGTTATGTTTTGGAGTGTTCTGAATGAGTAGTAGTTGCGTTTTGTTTTTGTATGGTAGGCGCAAATGGTGGACGTGGTCGCTCACAATGGGCATCAGAAAGCTAACAGTCACTCAAAGGACAATGGGGAGGGCTATGCTCAGAGTTTCCTTGTGTAATCGATTCAGAAATGTAGAGATCCGCAAGAAAATAAGGGTTACCGACATAGCCCGAAGAATTGTCAAACGTTGTTCGCAGGAGATGGCCGATGGGGCACAAAAGTTCTGGGTTGGCGCTGAAAAGCCTCCCACCAGGTGGACCGATGATCTGGTGAAGGTTGCGGGGATCCGCTGGATGCGGGACGCACGGGACTGGTCTATGTGGTGATGACTCTTGGGGGAGGCCTATGTCCAGCATTGGAGGTCTTTCGGATGATATGATGAGGTACAAATGGCAAAATTATTTGGTAACGACCTATACTGAAAGTTTTTCATGAACCTGAGACGGTCACCCAATTAATAAAACATACATTTATTCTAACTAGATTAACAATATAACAAGGTTAGGTACCTACCTGGTTTGTAGGAGGTAATTTCTAATCCGAATAAGAAAATATATACAGGATGGCAAAAAAGTCGTGGATAAAACGCAACTAGGGGTTAGATGCAAAAAATTGTTCTACGGGAGGTCCTTAAGGTCAAAATCTTATTAGAACCCCTATTAAATGGGCCAAAACTTGTAACACAGGTTCACTTTTCGGTTGAATATTTTTTTCACAGTGGGGTCCGAAGTAAATAAAAAGAAATGATTTGAGAAAAATCTTTTAGTAAAACTTAATATTATCTCCAATACACCCAATAAACAACCATAAATAGCATGTCTTACGCAAGGACTCATCAGCACCCAATCTAGTGAAAATTATAAAAAAGATATGTAGATTGTTTCGATTTCGATTAGTAAAAATAGCAATTTTCTCATAAAAACACAAAATAAATTATAACTCTGCAGGGGTTGACCTTAAGGACCTCCCGTAGTTTTTTTTTTAATATTCATTATTCACATATAAAATACTTTATTTGTAAAACTGGCCACTACTTTGGTTTTAATCTACAAATTTATGAAAACTTGAAAACTAATATCATATTAAAATATTACCAGAGCATTAGCCATTCTTGCGGAGCTCTATATTTTGGGACATCTATCCTACTTAAGGGAGTTATCTAATACAACTAAATTACGTTTAAGATAGATGCCCCATTGAGAAACAGGACATCTATCCCGCAAAAACTTTAATAATATATATAAGTTCTTCATAATCCAGGTTTTCAGATTTATCAGTGAACCTAATCCTGTCTATTTAGCAGTTAAATATGTATGACGTGTTAGGAAACGAAAATCTATCCAAAAGTTAGATTTTGTTGTTTTATAGATTACCTTTGAATGAAGGGAAAAAACCTATAATGGTTAACGAAATGAAAACTATCTTGAACACAAATTAAACCAATTAATCTAAGCGCATTACATAGAAATAAGTACTTAAATTTCGTATTGAACTAGTTAGGTACAGCAAGTTGTAGAAAATTAATCTAATTAAACACCAGTTGGCAGTATTTTCAAATAAAAGTAATGTTAAAGTAAAATTGTACTTACGTAGTTTATAAGGCGTTTTCTATTTGCCTTTTAAATGTCTCACACGGCCCGTGGGCAACAATAAATTTAGCGCAGATACAATCAAATAATTATCTACTTCTTAAAACGCAAAAGAAGCCAAGAGCAATTACCTACAAATAGGAAAAAGTTTTCTTTCAACGGTTTATATCTTCATGAAGTTAACGAGCAGTAGAATTATGTCTCACATTAAATAATTTTATTATTATTTATAGATTGAGATGGATTCGCATGAGATAGGCTTCGTACAAAACATGTGCATTTATAACAGAAGTTGTTCTTATCTTATTATCACAGTTACTTAATTTAGTTTAGCTATGTTAATGGCTCTTTTTAGGATGACTAATATTATAATGTGAATGTTTGGATGCATGTGTGAGTAGAAGTGTGAATGTATGTTTGTTATGCAATCACGCCAAAACGGCTGAACGCATAACATTCCTTCCTTCTACTTTTCATCCACGTATAATGTTCCCTTGGGACACAGATAATATAATACTAGCATACAGATGCCTCATCCCATACAAAGAAACCATGCCGACGTAACTAGCGTTTTTCATCTGATATACCTATTATTTTCTTGTAAATCGATCGCGTTCGGTTTCGTTCCACGGCGATAGATAGATCACCATCTATATCCATGGAAAGGAACGGAACGGAACCGAATGCGATCGATGTACAAAAAATAATCAGTATATAACGTCGGCACGGTATTTTTGTATGGGATGAGACACCACTGCTTGGGATTATACCGATTATTTTCTTGTAAATCGATCGCGTTCGGTTTCGTTCCCCGGCGATAGATAGATCACCATCTATATCCATGGAAAGGAACCGAATGGAACCGAATGCGATCGATGTACAAAAAATAATCAGTATATAACGTCGGCACGGAATTTTTGTATGGGATGAGACACCACTGCTTGGGATAAGAAAACACTATTCACGCGGGCGAGGCCCGAAGCCGAAGGCAGAAAGGTAGTAAGACATACTTAGGGTATCATCATCCGCCCAATCAAAATCAGGGTCCCAATTATTGTTCGGGTCGGCTTCCAGTCTTACCGGAAAGACAAGACAAGAAGACATACTTAGGGTATGCTTGGGGATTAAACGTATTAAAACATGAATTTTACCAGCTGCATTCTTCTGAAGCAGGTGATCATCCAATCATAGGCGGAGGCACCTGCATTAGCGAAATCATTTTTCTTCTACTTCCATTAAAACTGTTATAATTGACGCAGCCTAAACCACAGCCTTTTGTTCATCGGTATCCGCGGACATCCAACCGTGGTTTTAATTACTGCCCGCCAAATGCGTTAATGTAATCAAAGCTCAATACATCATACTCGCGCTATCGCCCCGCCTCGGTTTGATTAATAATTCTAATGAGCGGCGGTGCCAAACGAGTTAATTAAGCGTCGTTTTTTACCGGCCGGTGCCACCGCGGCTGGTAAACGGCGCATCAATCACCGCTTTGTGTCTGCCGCCGAACTTCTTAATGATTGAAATGATGCCGGGCGAGGCTTCGCTGCCCTCTGACCGCTGGGGCCCGCGCCCGCGTTTCTCAGGGTGCAAGGAGCGGGTGCAAAGTGTTTCGATGATTGTGCTGCAGGGTGGCTTCTACATAGACATTAGTCATCCATTAGCAGACTGCTGATTTGACTACCAAGTGACACAGGTGATACAAAAAGGTAAATGGTAAGTGTCACCGTATCTTATCAAGTTTAGCGACCTCTTAAATTAATTTAAATATTCATTGCTCATATAGGTATATATAAGTAGTTATCAATAAGTTTGTCTTCGGCAAAAACGCTGCCAAAACACCTCCCATCCCAGGTAACAATAAAACGATGATTTTATAATGAAGTATCACCACAAAAACTGCAGCAATTAGGACAATCAGTTTCTCAATATTAAAATGTAAGAGGTATAATAAAAAGAAGAGCTCAGATAAAAAATTCGATAACCTAATGTAATATCTAGACCGGTAGCTACAAGATTTTGGTACATACATAATGTATTATAGCCTGAGGCTTTATCTGGCTACCGGACAACTTCTCTAACAACATTTTAAGATTTACATAAAATAACATTTAAGTCCTTCCACCAATCAGTGCACCGTCTTTCATATACCATGTACCCATTACTTTTATGAAAATATCACATAAGTTACATTATACAAATCGAGTTTTTAGCGCTAGTAAAATTATATCGCACAGCCGAGTAGAGCTGGTTTTTGCTGCGGGCTTTTGGCGTTCTGAATACCAAAATTTAATTTTCATCATTTATAAAACGACAAATCAAAATATCTTTGCCCGGGGATGATCTACGATACAAATGGCGGACATTAATATGAATCAAAACAGTTTATTCTGTAAAACTAGTGGGACCGGTGATCGTCAAACATTATCAATCATTTGCGCTCCGGCCGCGGGCAGAATGGCTTTAATTTGATAAAACGCAATTAGCTACCAAAAAGAAATCTAATCTCAAGAGGCGGCTCCAACTTTTTTGGCCGCCATCTTTTTGGGTTCCACATTGACGCCTCGAATAAATACAATGAATTACAAACTTAAGTATAGCGAATGTTTAATAGAAACAAAGCTTAAACTAATTAAGAACACGATTTGGATAGATTGATACCTAATCGAATAACACATAAATTGTAACTTACTTCATATTGCGTCTGCACAAAAAATGATTGCAGAAGAGTTCTATGGTAACCTAACAAAGAGCAGTCTAAATGAATAATTTTATTTTCTTATATTCTAAACGCGTGTTTTCTACGATTGAATGGTCCTTCAATTTAGTGGCGAGTCATTCCAGTGGCAGTATCAAGTGGAACGCGCCGCGGGGTTTAATGTCTAATTCACCGCGCTACCAACAGGTGGCGGCTGCGCGGCTTTTCAAATCTGACAGACGCCATTGCCTTTACGTCAGAAAGCCGCGAATAAAATTAATGATGTTCGCGCCTTAATGACGTTTCACGACGCCGCTCCATTGTGTCCGTAATACAACAATTATTGAGATCATTTATTAAGTTTATTGATCTTTTAACTTAATCTTTTATTTCGTAATTTAGCTCCGTGCGAGAGCGCGAACTCTGAAAAAAATATCTCATATGCGGAGGTATTTTTTGGTCTATTTTTGTCATTATACGGCGTGATGTGAGCGGGGTCTTTGAATATAGAGGCAATTACTGCCCCGCATGTGGTTTGATTATGTACGACGGTTCATTCCATCTAGCGATGAGGCTATAAAACGCCGGTAAAAACATTACTAAAACCTTCGCGAGTCGTAGTTTTTGAGCTTCCGTTGCTAAATTGATGCTGATGTTAAGAGCTTTTGTTATGATTTTATGAAAGAGAGTAACTGTCTGTTTTTTGTATGTTCTAAAGTAGATTAAGTTTTCGGATGGGTTCGAGTTTTGATAGTTTGCGGTGTGGAAAGTGTGGATGTGTGTGTGCAGTTTGTGCAGTCTGTGGGAAGTTGGTGCCGCAGTGTAGTCGCAGTTAATTAGCAGTTAGTTGACAGTTAGGTTCCTTTGACGCCGGGTAATGTCGAAGCTTTGCCGTCTTAGTGCTATTAAGTCCGAGGTCGACTAGCATGCTAATACCTCTCCGCTTGTTGCAAATTAACCATCGTCTTCTGGGAGAAGTTAACACATTTCTGATTAAGAAATTATGGACATATAAAATTACGTGCAGCACTACAACATTAAATTGAGTCATGTCTTTATTCAGTAAATATGGGCCAGTATTATAAGGGGCATAGGTATCTACTTAGAAATTATTTATATAACATGTATATATTCCACAAGTGATAATGAAAGGTTGTAAAAAAATTGAAGAAAATTGGTATATGGGTTTTTGATTAAAAATAAAGAAACATATTTTCAAGTGTTTTTTTGACTCTTCCCATGTAATACAGGAGATCATGAAAGTTTGTCGTTAGACACCTATTATGTGCACGACTACCAACCCAGCGACTTTGAAGCAGACACAGCTTCATAAAATTGGTGGTGGTTGTCAGGAAACTCGATCAACACCCTCTGCTAGGGTATGCAAATCCGGATTTAGTAATCAAGCCGGATAATTTGGCTTTAATATTTTTTTTGGAGAATTATAAGTGTTCAATAGATCAGTGTTAGCTTAAATAAAATGCATGTTTTGATAAAAATTAAATTTTAATCTCATCTTATGGTAAGTAATTGAGATCCATAGCCAATGGTGGTAATCAGTCAATTTTTTTGTTTTTTATATGGATAGGCTCGCGTTTGATCACTATCTCATCTGGTGGTAAGCGAAGGTGTGGTCAACGGTGAAACACGTTTGCCTAGAATAACCTATTCACTCTTGACTTCTCTTGACACTCCCCGCGCGTAATGTAACCGATAAAAATCCGAAAGGCTGGCTACTCGGCGTCGATGTTCTTTGGAGCTTTGATCCGATCAGTGCATCGTTGCCAATAAGCCTCTTGGCCCATATGTCAATCGACTCAAGTGCATCAAGCTGGTATTTGGCAGATCCATCCTAGAGATGCGAGCAGTACTCCGTGCATGACCGAACTTGCGGTTTATAAAAATTGAGCAGTTGTTCAGGCGTGAAGTACCGTCTCACGTTTGCAAGGATTCCCAACTTTTTTGTAGCCAGCTGTATCTTTGCCTCTATGAATGAACCAAAATTGAGGGTCGGTGTCAACTTAACACCAAGAAGTGGAAGATGGTCCATTATCCTCACGGTTACACTTCAGAAAGTTGGAGCCGAGTGCCGCCCGTGAGCGGGTACTGGCTCTTTTTAGCGGAAAAGTAGATACGTCCCAGATATCTATTTTTTTCTTAGCAGTATTGAAAGTGACCATGGCAGATTGGGATCGCCCCATTCGGAGACTGCCTTCAAAGACAGGCAAATCCCAACAATAGAGGACTGACGAAGGGACTCGATCCACCAGAACAAGATAGTCTGGTGTGGTACACTATTGGGTGCAAAATGGAATCAGGTACAGGAGCGGGTATAAACGCAAAAGGTAGCAAATGTAGCAAAAGCTTAGGGATGATGGCAACTGTATTTCAAGCAGAAACATGTGCCAGAATTACCAGTGCTCAAGAGAATATAGACAGACGAACCAGAGGTTAATCGATATATATTCTTAGTGACAGTCAGGCAGCAATCAGAGCCATGGCATCCTACAAAGCGGACTTCGGACTTGTTCTGGATGCTATCCAAGCCCTAAACAGGCTTAGCATAACAGAATAATACAGATATAGGTCCCTGGGCACAAGAGAATCTATGGTAACGAAGTGGCAGATGAACTGGCAAGAGAGGGCTCAGCAAATGATTTTGTGGGTCCAGAACTATGTGTAGGCATTTCGACGTGTCTCGTAAAAGCCACATTTAGGGAGTTTGCAGATCACAGACAACGAACACATTGGCTGTCTAATACCGGTCTGCAACACACCAAGAAATGCCGTCCTCTACGTTCAAAACACGGAAATGCATTTGGAATATGAACAGGGGGCAAATCCACTACCTGCTTGGGGCCTTTACTGGCTACTTTGGAACCAACGACATGCTCATGAAGATGGGTCTATCCGCGACACCCATGTGCAGGTTGTGTGGGAAACATACGGAACGCATGGAGCACCTTCTGTTCACATGCGATGCACTGGCTAGTAAGAGAATAAATCTCCTAGGGGTTGAATATCCAAAACTAGAAGACTATAGGCTCATATCTCCTAGTCTCGTTGTAAAACTCATGTTCGAATCGGAAACCATGCTCTACCTTCTATATTGCCCTTTGTGGCCCAAAACATGCAGCCACTGATCTATGCACTGCCACCACAGATGCCGTGGAAATGGAAAAGTTTTGGGTCAAACATATCTGAATGGCTGTCCTGCTAAAGTCACTAAGCAGATGAAAGTTTGTATGAAAATCCATAATAAGTAAAGTCAATATAAGAAAGCGTTAGTTTTTAGACTTTAGAATTATGAACGACGTTTCATAATTTTTGAAAATTCTTCTCCAAAAGATGTAAAATAAACTAATAATAAATGATTCTTTGTATAAGTCTGAAATAGCCAACTCGAGAGGCTTGTGGAGTAACCAGAGGCTTAAGGAGTTGAATAAGCAAAATAGGTTCCCTATTAAAAAAAAAAATGCCAAATCTATTGAAGATGTGGCAGCGGGAAAAAGATATGTTAATCTTGATCATATTTCTGAAAACCTCGCTAGGACTGAAACACGTTTAAGCACAAAAACCTCGATACAATTGAACGGATAGGAAAGTCCGACTTATTGTTAGTAAATTGTAATGGCTGGTGTTTATTTAGACTTTATGCACAAAGGTACAAAGGCGGACGTATTCTCTACCAGTCAACCAAGGATGGTGAAGAGACAACATGGTAGGTGCTTAGTTTAATAATAAAAAGTTAGTAGTTATTATACTAAAATAAGTAAAATACACGTACCTACATATGTATTGAATATGATATATAGGTACCTATATTAATATACATATTATATATATATTTATGAAGTAACAGAAAAGAAGAAAGTGGGATGACTCTGCTTATGTAAATTTGAGTTTTCTGGTACACTATTTGAAATGGAGAGTAGTGGAAAAAAACACTTTTTCATTACTCATACTCTGAAAGTAGGTCTTAAGTTGCCTGAGGAGCGGGTTGAAAGTAATACTTTTCAGCCCTAGGGAGAATCGCTTTCAACTGACAGCTGTCAAATTATTTAAAAAAAAACTAGTTCCTTTTCACATATCTATTGAACCATGTTCCAACTTTCTAAACAATCACGAAGTAAAATTGAAATAACTTAAAGTTAAGTATTGATTAAAGAATATATATTTTTTTAATAACTTTAACATAATTTAGTTTCAACAATTTCTTTAAAATAACTTAGATTTGGGCAAAATATTTACCATTTTTTCAATGATGAAAATAAAAAATAATGGCTGAATAGCAGGCCGGCCACAGAAAAAAAAACAAACAAAATAGGCGGGAAAGCGGCAATCATTTTTTCTTTAGCTAATTCATGTTTTTATTTTTATTTCCTTGTATTTGTAATGAAAAGCACAGTGTTTACCTCGGGTTAAGGACTTATTTAGTCCTTCGAACTATTGGCGCCCTCACTTCGTTCCGGGCGCCAAACCCCGTCTCGGGACTAAATAAGTTACTTTCACCCCTAGGATAACAATGTACTATTACTTATCAGATCATCACACTAGATTTTAGAGCAACGAGGATGAGTTAAGAAACAATATTTATGAAAGCATATTATGATAGATAAGGTAAACGAAATACCACTGACCAAATAGAAAACCAATAACATCACATCATAAATTCATCGTCGCTTCAAGTTTACCTATAGAGAACAAAAACACAGCTTGACATCATTTAATTTTCTAAGTAACTACCTATCTAATATCCAATCCATGCCCACTTCTTTTCCTACCTATGTTGGTAAGTAAATAACTTTATAATGTCAAATTAAAATGGTTTGGGTGATGTCAGCAAAATTAGCAGATGTAAGGAGAATGTATCAGTTGGGTTGATTATATAAGAAAGTTGAAGAAGTCCATGATGAGAAAGCATTCTAAATATTGATGCTGACAATTAGTACTCTACAAACTTTCTAGCTATTCTAAAATAAACTCTAGTTTTTCTATGGTGTCTTTAAAATAAGTCGTATTTGTATGATTACTGGTTCAAGCGACGTATTCCACATTGGGCACCCGTTTTAACGGCAGCACCTGAGTTATTCCACATTCGGCACCTATCAATATTTTTCGCAGGTGCCGTAAGTGAAATGATTTATTCCTCTAGTGGCCTCCTGGTAGTTTGGGTATAAATGCTTATAAAATTCGACATAAACTAAAAAAGCAAAAGAGGAAGTTATATTTTTATCATGTTATTAAACCCTATACTGCTTTTTTGTTGCGTTTTTATTTTGACAACCTAATCAAAAATTTACTTACCACACGAGTACCTACTGATCCGTATGCCAAATGTGGAATATTTTTTTTTTTGATTTTACTAAATAAATCTTCTTACGGCACTTGCGAAAAATATTCATAAGTGCCGAATGTGGAAGTCAAGAGTGAATAGGTTACTTCTAGGCAAGCGTGCTTCACCGTCGACCACATCATCGCTTACCATCAGGCGAGATATTGGTCAAACGCGAGCCTATCGATAATAAAATAAAAAAAAACCTCGGGTGCCCAATGTGGAATCGGGGGACCTATGAATATTTTTCGCAAGTGCCGTAAGAGGAATGATTTGAATAGTGGAAAACGTTCAAGCAAATGACTTTTCAAAAAGGATTGAAGGCAGCTGAATAAAAAAAGTTTCCATTGAGTCAAAATTGGTGGCATGAATACTTAGGGTATCTGCCTTCTCTCCAAGGCCTATTTATATTGTTTACCCTGTGTATTCATCACATTCACATGTTCACAACTGTTAATCGGTCAAAACTACTTTTGATTACAAAAGTCAATCAAAATTACTTTGGAACATTAGAAACTAATTAAAAAAATAGATACTTATAATAAAGGTGAATAGGTATTTTTTGTAATCATGTTAATATTTTTTTTGTTTCTATTTCAGATAAAATTCATTGTAACTTTTGAAATAGCTGATTTTAACAGAAAAAAAAAATGTTACAGTCTAATAAAGTTTTTTTCCTTAAACCAGTCAAAAGTTTTGAGCAATTGTCACTTTGACTGTAACATAACTCGAACATTCTACCAAAATAATAGGAAAGGCATAGGTACGTAGTACTGAATGAAACTATATGAAGGTCAAAATCCAGATTCCATAACCCTTAAACAAGCGAGCATCGAATTAACACGAAGGATATCGCCTGAACCAATTTCAGCGCTATTATTACTATATAACATGCTGTAAGAGCACTTCGCGCCATCGCAACATCGGCTAAAGGCATTTGTTGGCTGCAAACGAAGGCAAGGGGTACACGTACCGCAAAATGGTATCTAATAAGGCAGCGTTAAGATTATCGACGCGATACGCTTCCCTCAACAAGCTCCAATTTCCCAATAACATTCCGTATCTTACCTACCATAATTTCAAACAGCCTTCATGTACGTACCTACGTAGATAATCCGTAATTCCTTGTCTTCGGTCCACGATCGTCGGAAACCAGCGCAATTAGATGCAATCGTGTCGGAATTATTGTAATAACCAAAAAGAATCGATGGTCTAACGATGGGCGATCGCTGCGCGGCCATTGGCGCGGCACTCACCAATGCGCGCGCGCACGACTCGCGTTCTTAGCCGATCTACACGAGATAAGCTAATTATACAACAGCGGACGTTGATTGTTATTCTACTTTCATCCTTTATTTTTCAGATGTTAAGCTTTCGAAGTATATCTTAATCGTTGTACGCATACATAAAACTCAAAGTGGTTATTAAAATATCGATCGGAAAGCGAAACACGTTATTATTGTACGAATCGTCTAATCATTAACGATTGAATGGACCACCGACGATAGCCATTACGGAAATTAAAACGGGGCCTATATGTACAAGTGTCTTTACCCACGAATAAACATAAGATACTTGAACCAACATTGAGTTAAATTGATATTTACGAATATGTTTTTTTAACATTTACCTTTGTAAACTTAATAAGCTTCAGGGATATTTTGTTGTTAATATTTTAAAATATTAATTGCCTGCCATTGTTTTCAGTATCTACACTACATGTAATGTAATGTACGTAAACATTCATACTTTTTGTTATTATCATCTCATGAACATAGGTATTACATTTATCAAAAATATTTCCTCATCATGAGTAACGGGATTATTATTGGCTACACTAAATGTGGCGTTACTACCTACTTGATACTTTAGAAATCATATTTCAATGAGGAAAACTGTAGCGAATGCTACTGAAATAAGTAATTCAAACTGAAAGTGATTATCGCTGGCAAGATTAACTGAGTTCAGACCTTTATTTAGCAAACAAGAAATTAAAAAGAAAGAAATAGTACATTACTGCAGAATCCAGTAAGTAAGCCTTCCTGGCCAAGTATGAGTTAACCGGACCGAACCGCAGGTGAGGTCCGGTTATATACGAGGCCAGGATGGCTTTCTTACCGGCTTGTATAGGTAATGCTTTTCTCAAAAATGACAGAAAGTTTAACAACAAATTCGTTTAATTAAATATTGAAGGTTACATTCATATTAGGGCAATTACTGATAGATATTGTGATCTTGATCGTGTACGTCTTGATTAACGGACTCAAAAATATATCTATCTCATAAAATGTCATACCAGAAAGAGAGATAGATATATATTTGGAGCCTCCCTCCTATAACCATGTTATAATGGCTAAACTCTAATCTGTGTCTGGCTGGTACTATGCTTTTTTTTCTAAGCAGATCTGAAGAGGATGACTTACTGTCTAGAGATGGGTGTTTTCGGTTTTTTGCACAAACGGTTATGTAACCGATATATAGATTTCATATCGATATCGAAAACGGTTTTCAGATATCGATATCATTTAGTACAGTATGCATAAGTTAAAATGTTATTTAGATGAGCAAACTAACAACGAACGAGAAATAATACTTAGAAAGAGAGGTAGCGCATATGGTTCCTATCGTTTGTGAAGTTTGCGTTTTGTTCGTAGTTCGTACGTTTCCGCATTGTTATGGTTTTAAGTTTTGACTAATTCGTTCTCGCACGCTGGTAAGGTTTTTAAAGATACAGTTTTTGTAATATCGGTTATTTTGATATATATATCGATATAATATGATATCTAACACATATCCGATATAAGTTACGTTTTGATATATCGGACCAATCCCTACTACTGTCCAGTAAGTAAATTACATACTTACTTACTGGACAGTAGGAGATTCCAAATTTGAAATCTCGCTTCTTACTGGAATAGAGAAAGTTGTGAATAAGTCGCCGGTAGAGTTCACTTTCTGGATAGTTTTTAGAGATATTATGACAACATTACATACCATTTTTGAGAAAACGTATTTAACTGTCACAAAACGACATACAAACATTAGTAGATTACAAGAACAAAAACAATAGTATTTAGTAGATTTTGCTGAAACTAAACCCTTATCGATGGTGTTAGTAGTTCTTAAATTATGTTAGTACAGACTTAAAAAAAGAATAACAAATGTGAGTATAAGAAAAACATAACCCTTTCCTTGCAGCCGGGTAATAAAAGCATCGTGGTTGTGGCAAGAAGGCTTCCACTCAGCATAATGCTGTGCTGTGGGCGATCCACAGCTGATTTGCAGTTGCCTCTAACGTGACTTACGAAAACAAGTGTGTTGTGTATAAAAAAAATTGATACAAAAAATATAAAATAAATACAGTTAGTGTTAGAGTCATGGTAAAATCTAAAAAAGTTTAATGAACTTTGATAAGGATACGAAATTTTGTTCTCTCTTCCTCTTTATTCGGTGTTAAACACTGGTATACCGGTGAGAATAAAAGATATATTTTTGGATTTTAAGTACTACATTTAAAGCTAATTTTTTAGTGTCCTAACTTTTATCAGAAGAATAAATACGGCGCAGAAGTTGTCAAACTGCTATTTTTATTCCTTCGATAGAAATTACGTCGATTGAACAATCCTTAAGGAAGTAAACGGCCCGAAATGTAAACACAACGTTAGTATATGAAGTACAAATGTAGATCAGCATACATATTTTGCCGACGGCAACGGTTTTTTAACCAAATCAAACCGGTTGTGTCTGGACTGCATTATTCTGAATTATCCCTATTTATTATAGTTATCGGCATAGGTATACCAAAAATTTAATTGAAATGAAAATCGAAGGAAGGCCAGCAATTAGTTCGTGTAAGATCTGAAATTCGTCTGTTAATGGATACCTACTTGACAACTTGGCTAACATGCAGCTTGGCTTGGTTTAGCTTGGCTTGGCAGGTAATATTATATACCTACATAGGTTCCCTGGTTACCGTCAACTTATTCCAAAGTTACTCTCTCTGACTATCATCATCATCATCATAGCCTAAGATCGGCATGCAGAGATCTGCAAGAATTAAGGTATTTGATTAAACTTAATTTTCATGAATGATACTTTTGTTAAGGTGACCGACTGGGTAAGTGATAAGCATCCCGTAACTTACGGCGTGCCACCGGGTAGTGTCCTTGGACCTACCTTATTTCTAATCTATATTAATGACCTCTGTGAACTTGTACTCCAAAATGGGATGATTGTAACTTTCGCGGATGACACTGCCCTTGTTTTAGGGACACGGCGTGGTTCAAATCTTTTCAACATGCTCAATGCGGTTTCGATGTTGTTAATGACTGGTTTAGATGTAATCTTTTAACGTTAAATGTCGAAAAAAACAAGTTTGTAAAGTTCTCACTCCGTAATGATTCATATATCTCTCAAAATTGGCATTAAATTATTGCTCATGCTCGGATAAGTCATAAAATTAGTTGCAAATGTCCTTCGCTTGAACAAACTAAATTAATAAAGTACCTTGGAGTCGTTATCGACGAGAGAATTAGTTTTGCTCCTCACGTAGACCTTGTTTCTTCTAGGGTTCGTAAATTAATATATATATACAATAATATCAGACATACTGCTAGCCCAGCATCTTCAGGTATTAAAAATGATTAATTCTGCTTTATGCCAGACACTGTTTGTGTATTGTATAACTAGTTGGGGAGGTGCTTGTAAGACAGTCTTAAACAAAGTCGAGCGTGCTCTAAGAGTACTCCTTAAAGTAAGTCTGTTTTTATCATTCTTCCATCCCACAACTAGCCTTTATCAAACCTGTAAGGTATTGACCGTGAGGCAGCTTTTTATACTGAGAACAGTCCTTAGAATGTATAGTTCCTTAAAGTATAACCCCTTAGCATTTCTTCAGAGGCGCAAAAAATATTCAGTTGGTGTGTCTAGAGCGTGCCGCACTAAATTTGCTCAGAGATTCTTCCCTTTTCTTAATATCTTATCTCTCTTATCTTATACTCAACACGTATCCCCTTACCAAGCACAAATGTAAAACAACTAGTGTCCGACCGAAACTGACTTTTACGACCGAAACTAAACCGAAACTCGCTTTTTTGCCGAAACGCGACCGAAACCGAAACCGTACTTTCGGTCGGACACTAAAAACAACCGATACAAATTGGCTCATTGACCTTGACTATGCTAATACAGAAGAGTTACTACTTGTCCAGAAATAACTAAATCGTTACGTTACTCAATATACACTACACTACTCTACACTACACTACACTTCACAACATTCCTACATCTTACACAATACAATACTTATCATATATCTCAAAATCGTCAAGCTGTAAACTAACGCAATAATTCGCAATAATTGTATTTCTATATTTATTTTTCTCTTTTTCTTCACATGATTTAATTGTGGTCTAACATTTTCAGTACTGATATTATCTCATTTGCTCTTTATCTAAGTAAGAGTCCTTGTTATGTTCAATGCCAAAACCTAGTTTGGCAATCAGGAGTTCATTTCGGTTAGAAGCCTCTTATATGTTTTGTTTTTAGTATTTAAACTGTAGTAGGCTAAGTTTTGATTTTGTCCAATAAACTTTATTAGTATTATATATTAGGTATTACTTGATATAGGCACTATGATGGATGACTCTTCGTTTCGGCTCGCAACCTGTCTACGCTTAGGCGAACCTTGTGTTGCTCCACATCGGTGTCAATGTGGTGAAGCTGTCGGCAGCCTTGGGCACCATGGCCTGTCTTGTTGCAAGAGCGCAGGACGCATAGTACGGCACGCCAGCATCAATGACATTATTCGTCGAGCCCTTGTCACCGCCGGCGTACCGGCTGTATTAGAACCTAACGGCTTGGTACGTGACGATGGGAAGAGACCAGATGGCATGACACTGGAGCCGTGGTAGGTGGGTAGGCCTCTGGTGTGGGACGCAACCTGTGTCGACACCCTTGCGCCATCTCATATTCCTAGTTCGGCGAGCTGTGCTGGCGCTGCTGCTGCGGCTGCTGAGGCCCTCAAGCGGCGCAAATACTGTAACCTTATTGGTAATTACAGTTTTGAGCCGTTTGGGGTCGAAACGCTTGGGTTATGGGGCCCAAGTGCACGTCTCCTTTTTAAGGAGATCTCTCGCCGACTGATCGACACTGTGCGTTACCAGAGGGCTGGCTCTTTCTTTGCGCAAAGAATCAGCATTGCCATTCAACGTGGCAATGCTGCCAGTCTTCTGGGCACGTTCCCGGATGACAGCGATGTGGATGAGTACTTCAACGCCTAAGTGTACCTTTTTTTGTATATAGTGTAAGTAGTTAGCTTAATTTTAATTTTGTAAAGTTTACTTATGTTTAGTGTTTAAGTATTACTTGATATTAGAATAGATTGCTTTATGGTTGCCTGGAAATATGGTTTAAGACATTTATTTTCTCAAAAGATTTACACAATCACTTACAGAAATATACAATATTCAATTCATTCGGTTACGAATGAATTGAAATTTATGTTTGATAGTTAACCCAAAATTTATAAGTTTTTCAAGTGAATCCAACGTCATTTGAAAGAAAGTGATGTAGAAAATATTAAAAAATAAGGTTGTTAGCTCTTATTTAGCCGCAACCTGAGGGCTGCAAGCCTACCTGCTAAACCTGGTAACAAATCAATGGCGGCTAACTGAGAACCAGATGATTTTGCATACGCACTCACGATACAGGAGAAATTCCTAGTGTAGGTCAAAGTAAAAAAATAAATAAAACAAAAAACAGAAACTCTTGCGGCCAGATGCGGCTATAGGCAACTCTGCAAGTAGGTAATTTAATAAAATCAGGTTTCATCTAAAACAATTTACCTGCACATTTTTGCAGAGGGCTCTCATTCTATCATCGTTTCAGCCGAAAGATATCCACTGCTAAACATAGGTCTACATGCAATTTGTGTTGACTAAAGACATTGTTTCCTTCATTCTTCAGTAAAGCCTTCTGGCTCATTGGTTTCGGTAGAGTAAAATCCTCTTAACTATTTCTGATCTCGACTAGGGTGAAAGTCGAATCGTTGCCACACTTTTTGAAATCACTCTATATCTCTCAATACAAAAAGCAAAATACTTTATTTGTAAAACTGGCTGGTACTTTGGTTTTGTATCTACAAATTTATGAAAAGTAAAAAACATTACCTTTTATATTGTCAGAGTATCACCGATTTTGCGGTCCTCTATATTTTGGGACATCTATCCCACATAAGGGTTCGTTGCCTTATCCATATAAATACGCTTAAGATAGATGCCTCGTCGAGAAACGGGACATCTATCCCGCAAAAACGTTGATCGCATTTTGCCTTCCCATGCAATCGTACAGAATTATGAGACACGGTCAACTTAGTGGTAGTTGAAGAATTATTCGATAGATCAATAAATAAAATAGCTTGCGATTCATCCGCGAATTTTGAGTAATTACATTCGAGGCAACTAATACCCCTGCCTGGGGTAACTATCCTGCTCTTACCCTACCTATTCCACCATGGTATAAGGTTTTCTTTTTACTCGGACTGGAACAAGATAAATATTTATTTTTATTTTAATCTTTGTCCCTCACTAGGAATTTCTTCCTGTATCGTGGGAGCGTTTACAAACATATAAACTCAAATACACAACACCCAGAGCCGGAAAAACTATCTGTAGATCATACATATATTTTTTTTTAGTTTATCAATCAAATTATTTAATGAATTATTGATATAATTTCATTCAACCTAATTTTATATGGTAATATGAACATTTCATATAATGCACATTTGATTTCAATTAGTATAAGTAACGTTTAATATAATTTAGAAACGTCTACTTTTTTTTGTATATTTTTGCAAAAACTGATTAGATTTTAAACGCCAGTCATTTTCGCAATCGCATTTTGCAAAAAACAAGCATAATGCTTGTTATTAGTTTGATTTTATGCGGGTTGATGGATACTTTTTATTTTTCTTTCTGGTATACAGCTAAAATATTTATTGTAAGTCTTGAATATTGCGATCTCTCAATCATCGGCTTGTAGTTAAATAGGTCGAAGATGTTCCAAAACCGAATCGGGGCACCCCGACTTCACGTAGTCTTTTGACTGCTACCCTAGAGTGTATATAAAAACCGGAGGCGCGAAGGGAGAGTAATTCCCGCTCGCTGTAACGAAGCATACGCCCCCGTGCGAGCAGTAGCGGCTGAGGCTGGCTTCGGTTTGCCGGTGGCGACCAGCAAACCGAAGTTGCGGAGGTGAACATGAGTGCCTATCCTTTGTTACGTAAGGGCGAAGGGGTTGCACTTCCCGCAGCGCCGGAGACGATGCAGAAGTAACTTCTGTGTTTACAATTTTGTTTTATGTCTAGAACGGCGCTTTACTTTAGAAAATTAGTAAGTATGATAATTAGGTCAACTGAACGTTATATAAAAAGAGCATCATACTAATTGAAAATTATATGAAATGAATGTTATACTAAATTTTATTAGAGCAAATGAAGGTTATATGAAATATAACATTAGATCACATGAAATTAGGTTATTTGTTTTTATAGCATATGAAAATTATATCATGTGAACGTTATTTCAACTTATATTATACTATCTGTTATTATACCATACATTACACGCCCACCTAGTACACCCTCAAGTCACAAATTATTGTAATAGGGGCGAGCCTATTGCAATCAATCAGCCACAAGTTGAAAAATCTGTTTATCTACAAACTGTGGATGAGTAGAACATTTTAAAATCTCGGGTATATTTTCACATGACATTAGTAGGTCGTCCGAACACATTTGAATAAAGCTGAAACCTGTGTATGTCATAACATCACTGAGTGGCATTGAGTTAACAATTTTGTGATATTAAGGCGACATTTACACGTATTAATTCATTGCACTAGCATGTTTTATAATATCTTGAGCTAGGGTTGCTAGGTGTTATGACATGAATGTCACTGAGACCCTAGATTTAACTGTGAAATATTGAAGCTTATCACAAATTAAGGTTTTATGTCATTTTGTGAATGTAAATATCCATGTATACCGTATATTTAGGTGGGTATAGTGATTCTGATTATCTACAAGATTATCGTTTCGCTAATTATGAAAAACAACAAATATACTTTACATTCGTTTTTCGTGGAGTGCACGATCACAAACGATCTTCATGATTCTCTAAAACTGAAACCACTGGAGAAAACCTGACGAACCATTTTAGGAGCTAAAAGATAACAATAATTGTGTGGTAAATATACTTATTAACAGGATTTACTCCGACAAGAAGGTATCGTTTCGTTGGCCTTACGAACGTGACCTTTAAAAAACTTTTTCGAAACTACCTTTAGAAAAAGTTTTTATAGGTTTTTATAGGTCACGTTCGTACGGCCTGACAACCATAGTCAGGTCTAGCATTATCCTGGATCGTAGGCCCGCAGTCACGTCCCGGCGATTGGGCCGGCTCTCTTCATTGCGCAGACGTGCACGCGCCGCTCGCTCATGCGTCCTGAGCGCGCATTAAACGCGTGTGTGATCGCAGCTATTATGTGAACTTCGTACATAATCGCTATGTGCTCGTGTCAATTGTTTTGCTTAAAGCGAATGAGGTTGTTATAATAAAGATCGCTGAAATTCAGTCTTGAAAGTTTTAAAACTCTGTTCTGTGAGTGCTTTATTTGAGATCGAATGCATTATTTAGTCCGGTCAATTTAGACATTCGAAGTTACATAAAGTCCCAACAAGCTGAATTTCTGTGAAATTGTTCAAAATATAATTATAAACAATGTCTAGAAGTTCCCCATCATTCCCCTGTAAGGAAAAAAAATTATTCAAGGTCAAGGGTCAAAAAAATGAGTTTTTCACGATTTTCAGCAAAACGGTAAGTTTTATCATAAAAGTACCTCAGACAAAAATTGTAGATCATAAAATTATCTGTAAAAAATGTATCAATACTTTTTTCTTACCAGCCACCGTTTCTGAGATATAACGATTCAAAAAGTTATAAAATTTGTTATTGTCATAATATGCACACATTTCCACGCCACCTATGAGGTAGTGTACTTAGCGCGTATTTTTAACGTGGTTTCCCCAGTAGGCCTACTCCACGGGTCAGTTGTGATCCTGTTTAATGTAAAACCATTGCATAATAACGGAAATTTTCAAAGATTCGGAAAGATAAAAGCGATGTAAATTAAAAAAAAGTGTTGATGTTTATTCGTCTTATTCGTAAGTTTCAAATTCTTGTTCTTCTTCTTGATCTTCTTCTTGTTCTTCTTCTCCTGCGTCTTCAGACGAACGTGTAAATGTGGGCCGAGGCACACATACGTAAGTCCATCAATGCCTAGTTGTGGCCAAGGCTTGTATAGTGCTTTTCTCAAATAATGCGCGTAAATTAAAACTAAGTATTACCTAGAACTCATTTTGTCAAATACAATATTACTTTTCAAAATCAATGACAAACAACGAGCAACAATAATTTTACCCGCGTTAAAGTGTTCAGTTGTTTCTTTTTTCAATAAACAGCTGTCTATTTGCAAGGCAGTTCGAAATTAAAATAAAACTTTTGGTAATTTACCTCCTTGGTTGCCATGTTTCGGAGTAAAAGATCGTTCCATTTTTAAATTACACGACAGAAATATTTATTCGGCCGCTAGACACGACAGATATGGATTTTCATACAACTTTTGCCGGCCGTTGCTCGCATGTATTTGGCCAGTACAGCAATTTCGATTTATCTCGAAGAAGGTTGTCAAAATAATGTTCAAATTGCCAAGCATGTTTGAGAAAAATAAATTTACGTATTTTTTTATATGTTATTGCTGTAACCATAACTTGATAGCACCTGTCACCAAGATATGGTTACAGAAATAACCTGACAATATAACCGAGTGGAACAAGCCTATTTCAAAATAAACAAGCGAGTTAGTTAAACACGCTTTCATACGAGAGTTGCGAATGAATCGACTCCACAAGAAAAGCGAGTGAAATAAGCCCACATTGTTACGACGAGCGAGCGGAGCGAGCCAACCTACACTATGCGTGAGTGAAGCGCGATTGTTATTAGCTGAGAGTATAATAACGAGTTCACTTTACTCGCTTTTCTTTATGGTTCACTAAACTCGTTTTCCTCGTGATGCGTGGGCTAGTTTCCTTCGCTCGTTTTAGCAGGGCCTTTGCTCTACTAGCTTGACTTGGGATTGAACTTACTACGTTCGCTCGTAATTGGAGAACCCTTACTCATTTGTAGATATCGTGTATGGAATCACTTCGCTTATCACGAATATGTGCTCGCCCCAATCGCTTTTCTTGTAGATTAGGTCGCCTCGCTTGCTGCTAGAGTGGGTTCCCTGCGTTCGCTTTATAAGAGTCTGGTCGCGTAGATTAACGTGCTCCACTCGCTTGGCTCGCAGGATGTGGTCACATGATAAAACAGAGGGTCGTGCGTATGCGCCTGCACGCGTGAGTTGACGTCATAGGCTAATGCGATCCTGCTTATAAATTCATAGTTTAATGTAATTTATTCGTCTGTTATTTTATTACCAATCAATATTATATTTTAATTTAATCCGTTAATATTATTTTTTTTGTTAAATTGCTCGATTTATGCTTATTTTTAACCGACTTCGCAAAAGGAGGAGGTTTTCAATTCGACTGTATTTTTTTTTTTTATGTTTGTTACCTCAGAACTTTTTATTGGGTGAACCGATTTTGATGATTCTTTTTTTATTCGAAAGCTGGTGTTTGTCATGTGGTCCCATTTAATTATCATCAAGATTTGATGAAGAACTTCCTCCGAAGTTCTTCAATTTGCTGTAATTTATTAAAGAGTTCTGATGTACATCTCCATGTACATCAGAACTCTTCAATAAATTACAGCAAATCACTCGGGATAGCTGCAATCGCATATCTGTTTATTGTTTATACCATTTCATAACATAACATCACACTGGTACGCTTTAAAGGGGTATGCAGGTGTGAACAGTTCACCCTGGTATACTCTCATTCCACCGGTTTTGTTTATTTAAGATTCATGTTATTGGGTTAATTTATTCTGGCTCCATTATGTACCACAACTAAAAAGTGAAAAATAAAAAACTTTTTTACAAAAATGACAACCGACTTCCAAACAAAAATACTACAAAGTGAAAAATAACTTCAATTTCGGAAGTCGGTGTCAAAAAACGAAGAAACGAAAACAGGAACACCGACTTCCGAAATTGAAGTTATTTTTCACTTTGTAGTATTTTTGTTTGGAAGTCGGTTGTAATTTGAAACTATTTTTATCATTCATTAACGCAATTTATTGGAATAAAATAAATTTCTAATCTAATTAAAATAGTGCATATTGTGTAAGCCTGTAAATTATTGTTGCACTTATACACGTATGTAGTATGTAAATGAAATATAATGTGAAAATAATTGTAGGCTAACTTAAATAAATAAGTAGATAAACTCCAGTTAAAGTGTCGTAGATATTGGCCATGGCAATAGTACAACATATGACTATCTACTACTAAACATTGAAGTTACCACCAGTAGTCCGAACAAAAAGAGAAAAGCACGGGGTCTCACCGATAACAAAGAAAATTTGGTTCAAATAAATGTCGATAGATGGCGCGATATGCATCGACTTTTTATTGAATTGTGTGTAAAGTTAACATTTGTTAGAATTGATCATAAAAATTGTATGCTCTTTTTTAATCAACTCTCCTAAGTAAAAAATTATGGAATACTAGCTGTTCCCCGCGGATTCGCTCCCGTGGACCACTTCACAGGACCCGTTTTAGGGATAAAAAATAGCCTATGTCACTCAGGAATAATGTAGCTTTCTACTGGTGAAAGAATTTTTATATCGGTCCAGTAGTTTCGCAGCCTATTCGGTACAAATAACTAAACAAACAAAAAAATCTTTCCTCTTTATAATATTAGTATAGTTTGTAATAGATAGCGCGTTTTTAAATTTCTGAAGCAAGCCACTCGATTTTTTTATTTGTATTTGTACACATTTTGGTACAATGAAACTGTAAAAATGTGCAACAAAAATACTATAAAACAAATCGTCACTGTATTTAAAGAAAAAAACAGTCACGAATCGAGGAACTCCTTTTACTTGCAAGTCGCTGCTAACACCATCTATAGCTGTGGAACGGAACCGAACGCGGTCGAAGAATATTTTAAATAATCATCTTAATCAGACGAAAACGCTAGTTACGTCGGCACGGTTTCTTTGTATGGGATGAGGCATCTGTGTGCTAGTATTATATTATCTGTGGCAAAAGTAAAGTATTGTCAATACATATCTAGAATTAATCTGTAGAAAAGTAAATTTTGTACATCCAAATTATAAAAAAAAGGCCAGGGTGTTAGGGGAAACCAACAGAACCCGTTTCCAGCATTTTTGGAATGATTGTCTGTTTGTATGTTTAGTTGTGCACGCATAAAGTAAAAACCAAAAATGTACGAAACCATTATGGTTACTGGTTAAGTCGACCTAGATCCGTTAAGAGGTTATAGTTCCCATCATTTCTGACTAATTTGACTAAGAAACACCCCAGCCTAAACCTAACCGTTTTTGAGATATTGGACTAAGAAGGTTTTTTAAAAAAATATGCCAATTTCTTAAGAATTGGCATTTTTTTTGTCTTCTATGGCCTTATTTTTTTTCTAATTCCGATTTTTGAGTACTAGAGAAGTTCGTTTATTATTCTAAATGCAAAAAGTCCAAATATCTGAACCATAGGAGTCATAGTAGAGGACTGAAAAGTAATCTATCATTAGTTAGATGAATTTAAAGTGTTCAAGAAGTGAAATATCAACATACGCAATTCAGATACTCGGCAAGTTGAACTTCATATTCGATAGATGGCGTTCTGAATTTGACGTCATTTTCTGAATGGCGGTGTTAAGATTCTCCCCAGAAGACTGCAATAAGAAAAAAAAATTGGCAGGTAGGTTGTGTAGGTAGCAAAGCGAGCTAAGTAAGGTAGACAGATAGGCAACTAGGGTAGGGTGGAGCAGTTGACGGGAGCGAAGCCGCGGGCACAGCCAGCTAGTTGTTAATATGCCTAGGGCATAGTTCGTACCATAAAGTCTTGGAAGTAAATAGGCAGTTAGCTAGAGATGGGCGTTTTCATGTTTTTCGCAAACTGTTATGTAACCGATATACAGTTTTCATATCGATATCGAAAACGGTTTTCAGATATCGATATCAGTAGTACAGCGATATGGTTCCTATCGGTTGTGAAGTTTGCGTTTTGTTCGTACGTTTTTGCATTGTTGCGGTTTTAAGTTTTGAGTTATTCTTTCGTTCGTCGCAAGTAGTTTTGATTCGATACTTACAGTTTTTGTGATATCGGTTATTTTGGTATGGATAACGATATGATATGATTTCGAACCCCATATCCGATATAAGTTACGTTTTGATATATCGGACCCATCCCTACAGTTAGCAGTAATTCGAGTTTCATAGTGGTATGGATAGTAGGTATACACAAATTAAATATTCGGGCTTACACAAATTAAAGTTACATAGTGCTATGGATAGTAGGTATACACAAATTAAATATTCGAGCTCAAGGGGATCTTTGTAAAAGATGAAAATAATGAAGGTTCGGGATACCTTCTTTGTTTTCATCTTCTGCAAAGTTGTTCAGCTTTATACTGTTAAACTAAGAGATCACTCCTCTCAATTCAGCAGTTAGCCTATATTGAACGAAATGGTTGAAAAAGACGGTTAGAGGCAGTGTTGCTAATTCGAAGCTGATGTTCTACGCAGCTATGAAAATGGCGAAAAAATTCAAAAGTAAATTGAATCATTATTTCAATACCATTTAAAAGGGACTTTTGAATTATCAAGCTAAATATGAGGTTAGTTGTACATTCGCAAGCGTCAGTAGGTTTCTATAGAAATAACGAGCAAGAAACTTCACGGACACACTTTGCCATCAGTAAAGTTTAACTACAAGTATTTGGTTAGATCATTCTTGTTGGAAAACTACATATATCTGAGAACGATGTAAAAAGACGTTCATGTAAAAGCGTCTAGAGTAAAAAAAAAACATCTCAATAACACAATAAGTAATTAAAAACCGGCCGAGGTAGCTCAGTTATGACCAATCCCAACTGATGGCGCCCGTTTATGAACATGACGCATGGATTGGCACCACTCAGCTCAACCATCAAGAAAGGAACCCAATGGTCAAACACATGTGCCACCATCAGAGAGATATTAGCGAGAGCATGATATACTCTCAACTGCCAGGGCCCATTCATTTAACTTTATAATTATGTAACATTAGTAATGATCGTAAACAATGAAAGCACAGAATATATGCTCTAACGAAGGGACAAAATTAACTTTGCCCTTGGAAAATTGTTATACCGTATTTCGATATCTTCGCGATCAGTTTACCAACTGCAAATAAGTTCAGGTTATATTGCTCAAGTTCAGAAAGCAAGTGCAGTTTATATTATTGCTTGAATTATAAGGTAACAATTGTAGATAGGCCAGTAAATATGATGTAGGTAATAATTTACAGTTTTCAGATTTTTCATTTACTTGTGCTGTAAGACAATGATTTTTGCCAATTTTTATGATTCAATGTCAACGGAAAGTACTCTTTAGGTTTTGGAGCACTTGCGATCTCTCAAATATGCGGTAGAAACGGCCTTTATATCTTTTGATTGCATTAGTTTAGACGTTTGATTTTTACACAGCTCCAAGAGATTGCAGACCTGAGTATGTCATATTAATTTCAAATTGGTACCTCCAGGCGTTCCAAAGAAAAAGGTCACAGACAGACAACGAAGTGATCCTTTAAAGGTTCCTTTTGAGAAACGGAAAACGAAAAAGTGAAAAATAAAATTGCTATTTTCAGGGAAATACTTAGAGGTGGATCCCTCCTATCTTTTGCTTTGCCCTTTTGATCGGACAATAATACAAGTTAAACCAATTATTACAGTCCATAATTTCTTTATATGGGGCTATTGATTTTAGCTATGTTAATGCTACCACCTGGCCTAATTTAACGTTATCGGGACTCAGTTAAAGCTAACTGCCACCAAATGGCGGAACATTGCCAGTGTTTTAACAAGAGCGACTTTACTCGACCGCATGTCATTTTATTTCTCCCCCATAACACATAATTGTTTGCGGTTAAACCCACCCTTAAATACTTAAGCGAAACGTGTGCACTTCGGCACTACGCATCGCAAATAATTCCACAAACAAGCCGTAATCATACCTGTACATAATTTGTATAATTATTTGTCATTTGTAAGTAAATTGCTTTGAATTTTTTATGTCATCTTCCGTAGCTTTAGGCCCTTAATGTAACGAGTCAAGCCCGTTTTCATTGTATACAACACATGTATTATAAATAACAAAAATAAATGCATTTTTTAAACTGGCAAGTTCGAATTTGTTTTATTTCTGTCTACCGAATAATGACTCAAGCATATTGTATATCTCTTGCAATGTTAATTCAGTAGAAAGAATTTATTTATTTTATTTAAGGCACATCAACAACACAAACACAAACATGGACATAATACATTTTCTGGGGTCTTATTCTAGTGTCTATGTCAATGACAGATGTGCACAGCACTGTCGGAAATAAAATTACATGTGAAAAATCTAATTTAACAAAGAAAAAATAAAATTATAAAATTAGCAAAATTACAAAACAAATTATAAATAGAAAATAATAATCGTGAGTTAACAATTAAAAATCAATTAAGTTAAAACAATGAGAATAAAATAATTGTATTAAAATCAAATTATATCATATCACAGATCACAACTATCTTTCCTTTCCTTTCCCAAGATCTTTCGTCTGAGCTGAGTGGGGCGGTCGTGAAAGATGTCTAAAGTGTAAGAATTACATAAATCAAATAAAATCTCTCTTCAGTGCATACAATACTTAGTGATGTTATAAGTTCTAAATAATAGTTTAATCGTTTATTTGAAATTTATTATGAAGGTTTGGAAGTATGGATATAAAAAGTATGTCGAGTGCGACTTAGTGCGAGCGTGGCGCGGGCGCGTGGGCGGCGACATGTTCAACACATTTGTTTCGATGACGACCGCTGCGATTTTATTATAATTCATTTACCGTGTTTTAAACAGATACAGTATTAGGCAATCGAATTCCTTCTCAATTGTTAAGATATCAGGCCACATGAGCAGACCGACATTTCAATTCATAAAGATAGTGAAGAATGACGCTTGGGTATCTAAATATAAAATATTTCTTATTTTAACTATCAAACACCTAGACATTTTATTACCATGAAATTATTTAGGTATAATAAGGAGAATGAAGAAATAGTACTGTCTTTAGTGCCTATAAAAAGATCTTGCCTATAACACTTTAATTTCAATTATGATAGAAAATTGGCGAACAGTCGCCGCAATTCATTTCACCAACTGTTAACATCTAATCATGCAGTTATACGGCTCCAAACTACCTCCTATACGACCAGTAAATTAAATCGAAATGGACTTGACTTGAGACACAAAAATTGGTAAAAAAAACCGTGTTGTCTTCGGCTTGCTCACCCACGGGTAATAATTGGCGTATGAAAAAATACAGGAAGTCATTAGTGGCAAAGCGAGCGAGCGGCATCTATTTCACGAGAATGGTCGTCCAATCGCGTGACCTCGTGTCACACCGAATCTCAAGGTGTGAATAGGATTTGTTCAAATCTTTATACATACACAGGCAACTTTTTGTCTAGAAGTTCTGTTAAATTCTAAATAATAACTTTTGGAATATCGCAAATTAAATTGTGGTGGCTCAGTAGAACAATGGTGGCCCTGTGGTAATGGCCCCGACTTACGTGTCGTAGGCTTGGTTCGAATCCAGGCAGGTGCTTTAATTTGTGAAATCCTAGAATCAAAAAATCGAAGACATGTGACGTTCACCAATCCGCACTGGACCAGCATGGTGAATTAAGGCTCATTACCTCTCTCACAGAGAGAGGTCTTGTGTCCCAGCAGTGGAAACATTAAAAAGGCTGATGACGATGACGAATAATATCGTTATTTATCAAACTACACTACTGAGATAGTAAAGAAATACTGAAACAAGCTTAGTTAAGTCGTGAAAAAGCTAATATATGAGATAGTATTTCATGCAGGGACAGTAACGGACACACTAGTCTAGTTAATGTATTTAATGACAATTATAGAGCTATAATAGCCATACTTAATATACTCTATCATTCAATTTCAATTTCAAATTACGCTACGTTGTGATAGGAGGCGAACAACATTCGTCACTAATAAGCCTTGTGTCCTCGCAATTTGACATTTCGGACATTTTAATTCACTTTTAATTCGACTTATGAATAGCTCTTTTACGCGGTTTGTACATCATTTTATATTCATTAATATGATACTAATGTGTCTCGTTATATGTGGCCATTGTAGTGGGACGGGACGGAACGGGACGGGACGGGGCGGTGGCCGTTAGCGATCTGTGTCACCTATTGTCATCTGTTTCTACGATCATTTCGGCAACAAATCTTTTGTTCGTTAGTTGTTATAGTGGCAGTACGGAAAACGGTTACAAGAGTAATTTGTAGCAATAAACGGTATTTAGAGCGTATCTAATTTCGTATTTTAAACATTATCTTTATCAATTTCTCGAATCGTAGATGCAGTAATTCATGTCTTCTGGAAGTTTTTTGAGTCTTTGATGTTAATGTATCTTATTATGGGCAATTATTTATGCAAAGATAATAGCTCACAGCAATAATTTTTAATTACACATCGTTAATTTATGTAACACATTCAGAATTTAATGCTTTTGTAAGCAGAGTTTAAATAGGGATAATGATATACACAAAATGGTAGTCGGATATTAAAAACACTGACACTGACTTTTAAAATGTTTACTTCGACAAACCGAAGTTTTTTTGCGTATACAGCCTACCTACGAGACGCTAATGCGTAGGTAGATATATGTGCCTAATTACAAAAAAGCTTATATTAATTAATAAAAGATATCTAAAACTTTTTCATACTTTACCAGTTTAGAATGAGAAATGTTGAAGTGATAGTTTTATAGTCTGTTTATACAACAAATGCGCTATTGCGTTGGGGAGGAGAGTCGAGAGCCAGCACTGCGTCATAAAGCGAGTCTTCAGAAACGACACCCATAAAACCTTTATGATTAGTCAAACCGCTGGCGAGGACGATTCATTATGGGCCATTATGCGTCGTGTTTATCGACTTACTCTATACAAGCCAATAAAATAACGAACGACCGAGATAAGAGGTGGACAGTCCTCTAATCTCCGGAACAAGGGACACTAATTCGATTGTGGTTTTGGTCGAGCCTTTTTTGGGGTTTACGGCACAAATTGAAGTGTTAAAAAAACTACAAATTGGCTTTTTCGAGAGCCATTCATTAGTTCCACGCTGAATGGCGTTCGTTGTGTCGTTTTCGCTCAATTAGTTAAACGGAAATTCGAGCTTTGGACGCACACGGCGCGCGCCCCGTCTCCGCGCGCCTCCTGTGAAATATTACGACGTTTTAAGTGTTGCCATCAGCATTACGATTATACAGAAATGGAATAAACTATCTTCGAGTAATTTGTCGCCTCATAAATATAAAATTTATATCAACTGGTTTATATTTCCATAAGTTGAGTGCAGACAATACCTAATTGAATTAAACATTTTGTTAAATGCGTCATAATTTACATTTGCATTAGAGTTATTTGTAATCTATTCATATTAAATGTAGTTTATATCTTTAAGATTTCAAGGAAATCTATTAACAAACAGCTGTGTTAGGTATACGAGTTATGAACTTATGACATTGTTGTGTTTATAAAATAATAAATTCTGTCATGCTCAATGGTTAAGAATCTTATTTAAACATTAATTAGATACACAAGTTGAGTTAAGAGTTCTGGTTTGGCACGGGCTTGTCTGCCATGTCGTTAATTAAGTAATTCATTGAATAAATTAGTGACTTGTTCCTCGCAGTCAATCAGACACTATTATTGTATCGGTGATAGATTGCTGATATCGACGAAGTTATTCGAAACATTTGACTTTCTATTTTCCTACGTATATTAAGAATGGTTATGAAACATATTCGCAATAATATTATGCTGCTTTCTCAATCACGTTGTATATTTGTAAAAGATTTGACAGGCAAGTATTTTAATATTATAATAGCGACAAATTGACTTCCTATTAGTGATGAAGGGTGTATGTGTGTGCAAAAATACACACACATACACAGATAAAATACACCAATTTATAGAAAATTAAAACGAAAGGCCCTTTGCTATGCCATGATTGAATGTCATGTGGAGCAGTGGTGGCCCAGTGGTATCGGCCGCGACTTACAAGTTGTAGGTCGTGGGTTCGAGCCCAGGTAGGCGCATTACTTTGTGTAAATTATTTCATCACCACTGCTCTCAAAACGGTGAAGGAAAACATCGTGAGGAAACCGGCATGTCCTAGAACCAAAAATTCGAAGACATGTGACATCCACCAACCCGCACTGGGCCCGCGTGGTGGATTACGGCCCATTCCCTCTCACAGAGAGGAGGCCTGTGTCCCAGCAGTGGGAACATTAATAGGCTGATGATGATGATTGAATGTCATACATAATGAAATAATAAAAATAAACATTAAACTAAACATGTTTGAGATAAAGGGTGCTCTACTATTGTCTATGATAAATAACTTACCTCATGTTTGGGAAAATAAGATTTACCTAATGATGGATGCTGCTATAATTGAAGTAACAATTTCAAAAATAATATAAATATATTTTGTCAAGCAAAATGAAAACGTCGAAACGCATAATGTGTAATTGCATTTCAGTGAAATTGCGCTGAATAAAGAATAATTTCTATCCATATTTCTCACTACAGTTTTTTTACTAATCCACGACGGTATTTTATTAACTGTTGAATCATGTTACCTTCAACTATTTATGATAATGATAGACTGGTATTTGATTGCTGTTTCGTAGAAAACTTTCATTGAGTAAAACGAAACAAAGATATATAGGATTTAACCAACGGGAATTGTCATCTAACTAAATATGTTAAAATGGCTCTGTACGGACTTTTTGGGTATTCCTATTTTTAGGGTTCCGTACCCAAAGGGTAAAAACGGGACTAAGTCTGTCTGTCCGTCTGTCACCAGGCTGTATCTCATGAACCGTGATAGCTAGACTGTTGAAATTTTTACAGATGATGTATTTCTGTTGCCGCTATAACAACAAATACTAAAAACAGAATAAAATAAATATTTAAGTGGGGTTCCCATACAACAAACGTGATTTTTTGCCGTTTCTAGCGATAATGGTACGGAACCCTTCTTGTGCAAGTCCGACTCGCACTTGGCCGGTTTTTTTGTATGCTGCTGCGTTTACCTAAATAAGTACCTACCTTGTTTAATGTTTTAATTCTTATTATATCTTTAATGGAAAGATAAATTGACGATGTCTCAAAGTTTTGCATTCAAATTGCCATTTAAATATTCACAAATAAAAATCAATAATCTATTTGTTACCCGTTTCGTTTCATTTAGCCCACGCACCAAATCCGCGCAGGCGCAGGTGACCAATCCTTTTACACATTCTTTTACCTTAAAAACACACACAATAAGTTGATTTTAACACATTTAGCGTATCGTCCGTATAGTTAAAAGCTGTATAATAGCGTTATCTTAGGGCCGGCACTAAATTGGGATGTCTCGGGCGAGCGTGGCGGGACCTTATCAGTTTTGTCGTGTTCATCTTGAGTTGTGTTAGGCTTTACTCGGGATATTTATGTCGCCCCACGTCGGGGTGGCGAGTTTGCCCGCGGCGAAAGCCTACACGCGACAATGTCGAAAACTTATTGTTGACGTCGCGCAAGGAATGTAGAATTCTATTCTGTTTTCATACAGAAATTGTATTGATATTTACAAGAGAATGGCGTAGGCTGGAGATTTACCTATAGCTTACGCTGACTTTGATGTGTGCACCTAACTCTACTATTGTACCAGCACCTAAGGCATCATTCTAACTAATGATTAAATCCATGACAACAATACGTCGTAATTTAAACAAAGATGTCGTTTATGATCGTGGGCGCATTATAAAGTGACAGTAACGGACGGATAACCGTCGATAGCGCGACAACCCTTGCCGGACGCATCGGTTTGATGAAGCGCTTTTTTGATACTCTTTCACATTTTTTTTACCTTATTGTCCGTGCTCCATTGATAAACGGACAGGTATACGTACTCAGACAGGCGCCAACATTCTGTTGGAGTTTATCAAAAATAAATCAATACTATTCAACACTATATAGCCTTCTCTGTCTAACCATAAATTACAAAGTTAATTATGTGAGCCCTTGTCAACACTCGAAACTGAAATGCTAGCTGGCACTGTACAGTACTCCGTCAAACTTAGTAGAATCCACACGGCTACACGCACCTTTCGATATATATAAAATAAAGGGTAAATAAACTGTTATTATTCAAACCCTTAAACCGTTCTTTTCTTTGGTGTCCACCTCATAAACCTCAACAGGTTATGGGCCCAGAGCGCTAAGCCAAAGTGAAAATAATTATTGGACACTAAATAATAAAAACGAGATGTGCATCTAGTGAAACAAATAAAAATGAATAAGACTGTTTAAAATCAAAATGAGTAATATGAACATTTTGATGGCAATAAGTAAAGTGTGTAGACATTTCAAATATCGAAAATAATTAAGTGAACTTGAAGTACTGAACATTGTCGATAGTGAAGTTCCGACGAAAATATGTGCTGAAGTGCAACGTACCTGTTTCTTGAAAAAGGTTGCTGAACTGGAAGGTGCAGGTGCAAAGTCAAAGGATTTCGAAAAAGTTATGAATCTTTTTCATGAGTTAAGTGAATTGAAAAAGAAATATTCTCACCTTAATCGAGTCTGAATGACAATTGACTGAAGACAATATAATACTAGCGATTGTGAAAACGAGATTGTTTGATCATGAAATCAAACTTAAAAGTGAAGGTCATGATCTAAGTTAAAAGTACTTCAGGCCGCAATTTGGAGGCCATAAGTCACACTCTGAAGCAATTCAAGAGATCATCAACAAATGCAAAAGTCAATAAAAACCGTTCAAGAACCCGAGAGATGTTAAAGCCATTGGAAACAACAGAAGGAACAATACAACGATGCAGATGGTTAGTTCAAAACCAGAAGCACATGACTAAAATACGTCTGGTTCTAACTTCGTGACGGGCAGTCATGATGGCGCGTTTATACAAGCGACGAAGAAAGGAGATCTGCCAGTTACCTGTAAGATGGGCGTTCCAGGTGTGCTCCAGAATGTATTTTTCTGCGAGATCCCATAATATCGATAAGCAAAATGCAGCAAGCAGGAATGACTCGTTTTTGATAAAACGGCGCAGTCATTGTGTTCAAAGATGTTAAACCGGTAATAAAGGGTAAGTCTTTGAATAATCTAATAGACGTTAATTTTCTGCATTTTATAGACGCTTTAATTACCAAACATTTGTAAATAAATTCGTAAATAATAATAATGATTTAATGTGGAACGAAATGTGAGGCTATAAAGGCAAATTATATTTTTGCATTTTAAATTTATTAAACTACTTTCTAATAGTGATGCAATTAATAATATTGTGCCTTACGAAAAGTTGTGTGAAGCTTGTATTTATGGAAAACAAGCTTGTTTGGCAATTGACAAATTGAAAACAAAAGTTATGTTAAAAATAGCTATTTAAAGTGCTCATATTTGAGTTGACGACTACGACACTTGAGTTGAAAACAAAAACTAAGTTGTGTTTTTTTGTGATAGACCAGATGTTTTTGTTATGTTTCGGGATTTCATTTTTATCTGAGAATTATTCCTAACTTATGTTGTGAGAATGGAGAGGAAATTGAATCCAATTAAATGAAAGAGTTCTGAACTCGAAATGGTATTAGTTACCATTACAGTGCTATGTATAACGGCATTCAATGTAATTGTCGAATGGATGATAAGAACAATTAATAATATAGAACAGAGTCGTACATGTAATTAGTAATAAGTTGTACCCTACTATTAGTGTCTAAATGTGTCAAATCATTTAGGGATAAGATTGTTCTGGAGAGCACTGAGGTAAATAACACACCTTATGTGTTATGGCATAATAAGAAGCCACAACTAAAGTATTTTAATGTTTTGGTTTTACTGTTTACTTTGTAATAAGTAGAAGAAAACGAAATTTGACAATTAATTGTCAAAGAGAAATAATTCATTGGTTATAAACGAAATGGTATACCTGAGATGTAGGTTGTGGTAGATAATTGGTTTGTGAGAGTCAGTGATGTGATAATGGATTAGATAAATATCTTATCAAATGGCCAGTGAAATCTGAGCCCGAACGGATTATGGCTAAAAGTAGCAATAACTCTGTTGATAATTCTGACTTGGTACACCCTGGCAAAGCGGTGTGGATCTGATAAGAATATATCAGATTGTATGTATGTACATGTGAATTAATAGGATTTAATTCCTGGCATAACAACATGCAATTGGCATGAGTTGGTACACCCTGGTGAAGCGGTGTGGATCTGATAAGAATATATCAGATTGTATGTACATGTGAATTAATAGGATTTAATTTCTGGCATAACTACATGCAATTGGCATGAGTTGGTACACCATGGTGAAATGGTGTGGATCTAATAAGAATAAAGCCAAATATATATGTGAATAAATATATATATACATTTTAATTCCTGCTATAATTGCTAATAAATCTGTTAAAGAAACAGTAAAGCGTTTGAACCGAGCTTCATATTATCACAATGGAAATGAGTTAATTTAACCGTAAAATAATGAAACATAGCAAATTAAGACTAAGTGTTAGGATGCAAAACATGTTATCTCTTTCAAATAATGAAAATGATGACGACTGTATTTTTGGTAAATAATATCTATTGACTTGTTGTGTGCTGATCTTTATTAATTAAGAAATTAAATCTATGTATAATAAACATGTATGGGAAAATATCAGTGAGGCATATAATTCACTTATTGTAATGATACCTGATGTATAACACTAAAATCATGTATAATAAATCTATTATGATCGATTGTAAGTGGGCATTTACGATTAAAGATGATGAGTTTGGAAAACCTGTGAATAAATAGCTAGTGGTTATAGTCAGAATCTTTTGCATTAGTTACAAAGATCGCAAGTTTAAGATTAATATATTTAGCGAGTCAATTTAATTTACTAGTACACCATACGGCTGTTAAATCATTTTGAATGGGATATTAATCAAGGAAATCTAAGTACATAATTATATTAATATTTCCAAGCATATCCCGACTGAATATGTGTATACGAAAGGAAAGAAGTCATATTCATATTATATTCATTATCATATCATATTAAGTCATTACATTAATTGAAGCAGTTTGCAAGCTGTTAGTTCCAAATATTGGAACATTACAACACAAAAGCTTTATAGAAAGGGATTTTCATTACTCATCAGTGAATCGGTGCATTAATATCTTTAATGTAGATCAAGTAAAGCCCGGAGTCTGGACTTGTGCCCGGTTGACGGCAATAGACTCGCCTCTATAACATAGGACCTAGATATAACTGGTGACATGCTGATGTACTATAATGTACTATATTCTTCTGCTTAACCCTTCGGGGAACACAGGCGTGATGTTATGTTAAGTTATGTTTTGAAAAGACTTTATTGTAACTGAAAACAATGTGTATGTATTATAATATAGTGTACTAAGCTTATATCTACCCATTTGGTTAATACAGACGTGATGCTATGTATGTTAAGTTATATTTCAAATTGTATTTAAGTTTTACATGTGGATGATCTTGTGACGATCGCTGATTTAAATATGTACTATGTATAGTTCTAAAACATACAGATTGAACACTTTTAATATGATAGACGGAAATGCGAGAAAAGGTTGTCTGGTAAGCAAAATAACCAGATCAGAAAACAAAGTTATTTTTGTCCAGGGTATGTAAACAGTACCTGAGAAGTTTATATATGAATAATGTAAATAAGTCAATACTTGTACCCAAAGTGGAAAATAAACCATATTATGAACTACGAAGTATTAGAGTCGTGTGAAATTACAAGTTCCCCTTGGAGAAATTTCGTTGTGTGCTTGAAGCTTATCATGCTGGCCACTTGATCTGACCTAAGTTTTAATACAAACATTCTGAGTCAGTATACAAGCAAAAACAATAGTTCATTATGGTCACACTTCAAAGGGTCTTGACTCTTGTGAAATTTAAAACGAACCATAAATTTCAAGTTAATAAACAAATAAAATTATTGGAAATGGCTTTGTTCATTGTGACAAAAGGCTATGACGTAATTGATAGAACAAGTATCTACTACGGATTAATTGTAATATTTGATCATTGCACAATGTGATTTGTATGCCACAAATATGCAGTAAAGTAAGTCGAGCAGGTACTTACATAGCTCAATATGAAGTTGTAAAGGAAACTTTGTAGTTAAAGTAATTGATGTCGAGTTTTGGCATTGTGATACTAGATTATAATTAAATTGATAGGTATAATAATGGTTGCAAAAGCACCAACCAGTCACAGACGATCTAAACACATTGAAACTATAAAAATCATGTTGTGAAATAGTGTGTGTTTTATATTTCTATTAACCAGCTGTCTGTTATCCTGACAAATTCCCCGCGGTGTTTCTCTGAATGAGTATGAAGTTCGGGGTGGTATTACAAATATGTATAAGCAATGTGGTGATAAGGATATGTTAGTTAAAAGGCTTGGTTATACTTATAATAAAAGGATAAGTTAATTATATAACGATTGGTTATAATTACAAGGATGATTACATAATGTGTTAATAATAAAAGCTTGGTTATAATTATACGGATATTTAATTATTAGAGCTTGGTAATAAGTAGATGAATAACTTTAATATTTCCTTAATTATAATAGATGAAATGATTGATTGGTCTGATTAGGTTTTCTGGGTTTTCCTAATCCTGCGCAATGAATGTTGGACCATTATGATATTGTTTTCCCAGAAAGAAAGGTGTGTGTTTTATTATTGTATAAAGATGGTTTCAGATATGTATTATGCCGATGATGTCATTAAAGAGAAAGGGATTTATTTTTGAGGGGGCGTGTTGGAGTTTATCAAAAATAAATCAATACTATTCAACACTATATAGCCTTCTCTGTCTAACCATAAATTACAAAGTTAATTATGTGAGCCCTTGTCAACACTCGAAACTGAAATGCTAGCTGGCACTGTACAGTACTCCGTCAAACTTAGTAGAATCCACACGGCTACACGCACCTTTCGATATATATAAAATAAAGGGTAAATAAACTGTTATTATTCAAACCCTTAAACCGTTCTTTTCTTTGGTGTCCACCTCATAAACCTCAACACATTCCTCGCTCCGACCTCACACTTACTCGTTGCCTTATAAAAACGGGCACACTTTTTTATATTAGCACTTTTTGGACTTATTTGCCTCCCTTTGTGTTCGTCGCTGTTGTTTGTTTTGGTTATTAGAGCGGCTGTAGGAAGTGGACGCGATAAACTTATTGGGCCTAAGCGTTTTATTGTACCAATTTTGGATATCCGTTTTCATTTCACTTAGAGATATCTATTGAGAGTCCCGATGTCTGTTCGTAGTCGTGTGAGCCAAATGATATCCATTAACACCTCGCCGCGGACGTAGTTACGTAATAAATGTATGAGAACGTCATAAAAACTTCAGGGTAATGTTGTTAGTTGTCGCGTTCCAAGACGTATATTCATTAGCATAATGTGTTCATATTAAATGTTTTTGCCATGTGTTAATTATAAAATTAATGGCACAAGCTGAACAGGTTGGTGGTTTTGTCGCTCTGGGCAATAAATTTAGCAAAAACAATGCGGAACTAATCGCATTAGCATTTTATGAATGGATTGTAGCGTGTGACAAACATTTGAAAGTTGTGATGTCGCCGGCCATGGCAGCCGAGTGACCGGAGCTGAGTGCTGTGACCATCTGACGGACAGCTAGGTTCACTGACATACACGGAGCTAGACCATCATTAATTAGGAAATTACCTACGTTTGAAACATAAACTTTACGATTTCGAATAGCCGAGTCTTTTGTGTTTACTTCACCAACAGATTTTACGTGTGTCTTTTACTAGTATACCGACAGTAAGCACTCTTCATTTATTTCATAACTTATGAATTATTATCCGTGTGAATGTGCTAAAAACCCATCTCTTTTATTGATTTCAAAGCAATATACAGTTTATACATTTTAGTGTTCAGTAATTTCTTGCGTTTATTTCATTAGAGTTTTTGAGTTTCTCGAAAACAAAATATGTTGCCTAGAGTAAGAACCTTTTTATCTAAGTGGAATAAGTTGTATCACTGGTAGTGCCTCAGGCGACGTGAGCGTACATGGCAGCCACAGCCTCAGGATCTCGGTGTCTCAAATTAGGCACAATTAGAACGGTGGGACCCGCCCCTGGGTTCTCGAGAAATTAATAAATAGGCCGCAGAGTGAGCAGCGTCGCAGGCTCCTTTGCGAGCGCCGCCTATAATCGCTGCGTTTACGTTCCTAGTGCAATTTTGATTTATTTGCCAAACGGGTCATTTCCGGCACTAAATGACCATTTGGGATTGTTTAGAGTTCATTCATGGGTTTTTATGTTTCGACTAATTTGTGGAATGAAATGTGGAGCTGTTAAATTACGACGGTTTTTTTGTCCTTTCGATAATTTGTTTATGTTTCCAGTTTTATGTGAATGGCAGGTACGTTAATTCAGTTTCGAATTTGATGTCAGTTTTTTTTAGATTACTACGGTCTTTGTGGGAACTGATGCTGCGGTCTTGCATCTGTCTCTACTCAGATGATTTACTAACATATAGGTAATTTGCAATGTACTAACATAGATAAATAGATACTCCGACTTGGATAATTGCCTGTGTAACCACATTTTATAAATTGCAAGCAATCTAATGTTGTTTGTAATGATTTCTCATGATTGCCTTGGAATCTATTATTTGTTATTAAGAACGAAGTCAAACAACTTGTTATAGTATAACTAAGAAGTAATTTTCCATATCGAAATCATTTTTGATTCGTGATTACGTGTAAGGTAATACATCTAATTAGGTACTTATTGTCTTCTGCTTAGTGTTGTTATTATACGTATTTATATCTAATACAAAGCTTGTGCACATTCCGCACTGCGGGAATTCCTTTAAGGTTACACTAGTCGACGGCACGAACTATTTTGTGCGCGGGGTTAAAATGCATTTTATATCAACAGACAACACGTGCGGAAGAGATAGATGCTGTGATGAGCAGTAGGAAGCTAGTTCGCTTACGAATACACACTTTTGCAAATTTGTAGCGAAATGGATAATGATTTAGGACGAAACCGAGCGCGCGAAATTTTATAATCAGACCTTTGGGAGTCTGGATATCATGAAAAATCGACTACACGTATCAGTTCAAAATTAAATTATTTGCATTGTTGAACTACTAATCTATCCCTGTATGGTGGCCGTTTTTCAATTTTCCGTCTTCATATGGCATTTATTTGCGCCCAAAAATGCATTAAAATTAGTGTCGAAAAGTGGAACTTTCGACGCTCATAACTTTCAAATATTTTTTTTTTTTACTTTTTTGCTTCCATACAGGGCTAGATAATGATGAGACAAATTGATATCACTTTTTATTTTGAACGTACATTGTCAAACAGTGGAATAATCCCTAGACTACGTTTGTATGGAAGAATTTTCGACTAGTGTACCCTTAATTCTGTGAAACTAGGATTATAATTAGAATATTAGGGATGTTGTCTAATGATAATTCTAGTCCGTCAGTGAGATTATAAATTAACAACCCGTGTTTTATGCTTTATCAAATAAATACAAATTGACAAAGATAAAGCGCCTCAAAGTTCAGGAGTAGGGGTTTTTGACGTCACTATGTCAGTATTAGGGTACTAACGGCGTGACACCACACGATATTTCAACGCATTATATCGTGGTCACTTTATGTTTTATGTTTACACGTGTCCAATATTTTTTATTAATCTACCTGAAAAGAAACTAATTTTCAGTCAACTTAAAGGATAGTTGACTGAAAATTTATTGATACTCATGAGCATTCCTAATTGTCTGTATTTATTATGCATCGCTCTCTTATGCAGTTCGTCCTACTTTATTTCACGATCCTGACCGGAATAGATGGCATGGAGCTTTCGGCGAAATACCAGCTATAAGTATTGGCGTGAACTTATGAAACCGGGCTTTTGTTTACAATTGAATTTCACGGTTAGATGTTATTATAATCTTACATCGTCAGTTTTGACACCTAACCAGGGTATGAGAAAAGTGTGGTGGCTTTATTAACATTATGGCCTCTGTCACAGAACAGAACCACAACAGACCAATATAATCTGCTTTATAACATAAGACTGCCTGATTATTTTGCAGATGAAGTCCCTACGATAGCAAATACCAGCAAATTTTAATCTAAATTCGATTCCAGATTGCTCTATTGGTACGGATAGCCCCACATCCCTGAGGGCGCCTATATATCGATATATATTGACGTTAACTATTGACATAGGACAATATGCCCTGTTTGATTAGCCTGGTGAGCAAACACGACATTAGCTTTGTTTTGCTGACGATCAATCGGTAGGGCTGGTCGGTGTGTTTGCGCGGGATTGCATCGACGTAACTTTCACACTTGGTCGCAGAATTTAGAGGTAGATAAGAATTTTTTATAGATTTAAATGGAATGACAAATATTTTGGAGATAAAAGTAGTTAGTGGTTGGCTTAGTGGTGAATATAAGATTTGTAGTGTCGAAAATGATCTGTTTTTTCAGTAAATTTCATCTGTTCTTTGCATTTTTGTAAGTTTTGTATCAAAGGTAGTTTAGGTAAGTATTTTAGGGATCAAAGGCTTGTAGCAGCCTAACTGCCAACATCGAATGCTGCAGAGTGTGCCGCTTGGGAGGAGCCACTCCGTGCCCTCATCTCAAAAGTAGGCAGTGATCTGTCGCTGCCGGCCGTAGTCGAGTCTATGGTCGGCAGCGGTGGTATCCTTCTGCGAAATAGTCGTCTCGCAGAAGGAGAGGGAGATTTTATCCGCTCACCCGATCATGCGCCATCGTTACATGGTGGACATCCCACCCATACGCACTAAACGTTTTTAGAATACTTTTATTATGTGTACAGCTAAGGAGTGGCATTCCCTGCCGGGGTCTGTGTTTCCCGATAGCTACAACCTATGAGTCTTTAAGTCAAGAGTGAATAGGTTACTTCTAGGCAAGCGTGCTCCATCGTCGACCACATCATCGCTTACCATCAGGTGAGATGGTGGTCAAGCGCGAGCCTTTAAGAGAAAAAAAAACCCTGAAATATAACCAGAATGTCAACAACTCCTGAAAGGTTAGGTTAGATGACAGCCTGCTACTTCGCACCTGTTTCATACAGATATCAGATTAATTCGTTTATTGGTTACCGTACAAAGATATGGAGTTTCCTGTTAAGTACAAAACTTGTCTCAAAAAGTTTTTATTTTCACGTACTGGGTATCGTTACGAACAACTCACAACAGGCACTTTGAGAAACACCTTTTAAAAGGACAAGTAAACGTTGTACACATCGATTAAATCAATGAAAACCACCACTCAAACGTTGTGTCATCGAAATCCTTGGTACCTATTGAATTATTCTTATCTCTCCACTTACAATACTGCGTGTGATGTCATCAGGCCCGAGCAGGTATCATTAAGTACCTTTAACTTGACAAACTTACTTTTACACTCACTGAAACACATCTTCAATCTTATCCTGGAAAAAAATAGAGTTCAAAATTGAATTGAAAAAAGTTCGATGGTTCTCATAAGGTTGTATTTGTTATCTGTATCCCGACTTGTGACACCTCGGCTGGACCGGACGGATGGAGTAGTGTCCGACTGGGGGACTCCAATAACTTTTAATAAAATTGCATAATTATGTTTCATTGTGTTTAAGAGCTTTCGAGGAGGTTGGAAAATGTAGGCTTTTAGTCAATTTATTGTACTTCAGTTGAGCAAGTAGGCTACAGCCTAGCTGCTTGCAGTATAGGACTTGTAGCAGTTTCATTGGTTGTAATAAGTTCTCATACGGTAATTTAGTCATTTAATATGTTATAAGGTACCAAACGTAGTACCTATTAATTATGCTACTGATGCTTTGAAGGCTGATAGAAAAACCGCAACCAAATCGGTGCTATAGAAATATTCAATCTTCAATGGGAATATTGGGATTACGTAAATTATTTTTTGCCACTACTTGATCTCGGAAGTTTCAACCGAATTGTTGATCAGATAAACAAATTCGAAGTTCAAATTCCGGACAAGATAAGCCAATTATCTTACGTTTCGAGCTGTCTCAAAAGACTTGAGCATAATGAACGTCCGAACTACCTATATCAAAATTTTAAATCTATCCATCATCTAGTAAAATCTTATGTAAAAGTTGTCTACTTTTATCACACGATAAAAAAATCTGTACCCAAGTTTGAACAGGGACATGCGTAAGAGGCGCCAAGCAGATTAGATGGCCACGCTCGCTTCAAATTAATTTGTTTTAACACTCATAAACAGACTAATTAACCAATTAACATTATATTCGAGTGTGAGTGCGATAATACTTCTCGATCTTACATCGAATGAGTAAACAAATCGGATTTAAATTGGCCCCGAGAGGCTTCGATATGCATCAGGTTACGGGACCACTTTTATTCACACTGAAGATAAGTCCGTAACGATTAATTTTGTTCGAGAACTTTATGTTTATTTAATTGGTGAATGCTGCTTCCTTATTTATGTGAAAGCATTAATTCTTCAATCAATCCGTCGATTAACCTTCGACGAACGATTAATCAATGTACTACTTCAATCTTACGGCACTAATAATATTAAATATTATTTTCAAGACATTGAAAATCGATATCAATAAAACATTAGTCGAAAGTTTGAATGATATTCACAATGTCTAATGATATGTTAACGAAAAATTAATTCTGCCTCCAAATAATAGCGAGCCATAGATCTTAATGGTTGGATGCGATCATAAACCTTTAGTTATTAAAGTTTTAATAGTCAAATTCATCATAACAGAACATCAAAATCCGGAGCAATTTGTTCGTTCAATGGTTTCGCTACTCACTTTTTATTCATCCACGATACATTCCGACGCGTATACGAACTCAAAAATTCTCACAGAAACGAACATTTAATAATACGAATGAATATAATGCGGTTCAAACGATTTATTTTCCGTGTAAGCACATCACGTACAAACTAAAACATCGGTCGGAGAGCCGAAAAATATACTGGAATCGCTCCTATTAGCTTACGATGGGATCATTCGATACAAATCGTATGAAATCGATTCGTATCGAGACTAAACACTACAATCAGTGGCGACTCGTAGCAGCTGTTAGTTATGCGATCGGCGATCGGCGTCATCCACTAAAATAATATGACACAGCCATTTCTGTATCTCCTTCGTGCACCCAAAAAGGAAAACTATTGATATCACCATAATTAAGTGTAGTGCTGTAGCGATCGCAGAAAAAAACCCAATTAAATAAATTGCTAAGGCATGATTTTGAATATTTGTATGAACTGCTACGAGTATGTGTAGTCTTTGAACTGTTTGTTGAGTACTAGGCGACATGGTTTTGCGAATTAAAAAAAACATAATTATGGACAAATCACACATGATTCGACTACTTACTTCCTAAGTATACTAATCGAAAATACATACAGGTTTAGACTGGTGCTGGTAGATATAAAAAAGATTAGGAAAACACAAAACCTTTGTTCAATCATACTTGGTAACTCCAAATTGTTACAAGTCCTTGCAAGGACGTGTCTTTTATATGTTGACGCTACACAGGGATCAAAAGCAGACATTGTAAGTGGTTATCCATGCTTTCAGAGCCTATAATTTGACAATATTTTGTGTCATTTGGCCTTTATTATTACTTACGCCATTACACGACTGTGGATATAACTTTAATACACGAACAGCGCCGTCCGAAGCCCGATTAAGGGCGCTGTAACCACAGGGTCCCCTAATTCAATATTAAAAGCATCCTACGACGTGATCGCCAACTAATAATAGTTTAATTTGAAGAAATGTCCCTGAGAAAATGACGGAATGTCAACCTTTTTCTAATGTTTTTTTGAAAGTCGAAATGAAATGGCTCGTTTCGAAATTTTTTGATCGGAATTACAGTGTTTACAGACACGATTTTTAGTAATAATGTCAGTTCTATTGCAGTTAAGTTGGATATTACCGTCGGTTATGATGTATCATTAAGCCTTTAATGTGTTTCAAACATATGTAATGGGTTCCCTTTTATGGAAAACAACGAAAAACGAGCTTTCAGATCTCGCAGTTCATTCAATTATTTTCATTGCTTTTCTACAAGTTCGTGTGGGGTCCGACTTAGACAATTAGGTGCATGCCTTGAGGTACTTAAAAGGCTAATTAATGTGTTGGTCAATTAACTTCTTGGAAATCTTGTCCTACAATTGCGAACGAAGGAAAAAAGCTTTATGCACACGACCACAGGAAAACGCTTCGAAAATTGTAGTTAAAATAAAACCTAATTAGTAAAGGCAACAGATCAATCCACAGCCAATAAAACTAAACTAAAACAAAACAGAATCACATCGTCACGTAATAAAATCTAAATTGAGTCGGTCTGCATTCAAGGGTGCCGGGTGCGGGTGTCGGGGGGCTGAATCTAGTTAGGCGTAAATGGAAGCATCGTTTATGTACGAAGCGACGTAATGCAGTAGCGCGCAGGGCTCCCAACCCATGCATACTAACGCGCTGGGTAATAAGTAGCCTGATTCCATGTTTACCCCTCATCTCTATCTCGCCTTCGCCCGCGCCCGACGTCAACTGCTCAATATACTGCGAATTTGAATGTAAACGGAAAATTTCGCTTGTGACTGGTTTTGATTGTGTGATGTCATTCGAATTGTTTATGAGTGCAATTGTCGGATTTGGTCTGGTGGATAGTTTAGTGTGGTTTAAAATAGGTTGTAGTAGAAAATTCTGAAAGAAAAGTCAGCATTTAACCGTTAGAAAGTAAATTGATTGCGTTTACCAAACATCACCAGAATCACAGATAATATAATACTAGCATACAGATGCCTCATCCCATACAAAGAAACTGTGCCGACGTAACTAGCGTTTTTCGTCTGATTAAACTGATTATTTGTTGTACTACGATCGCATTCGGTTCCGTTCCACGGCGATAAATAGATGGTGTTAGCAGCTTGTTGCAGGTAAAAGAGTTTACTTGGCTCGTGAATATTTTTTCTTTATATACAGTGACGATTTGTTTTATAGTATTTTTTTGCATGTTTTTACAGTTTCATTGCACCAAAACGTGTTTTAACACAAATTTAAACAATCGAGTGGAATACCTCAGAAATTGAAAACCGCGCCATCTATTGGCATCAATTTTAAATGATCAGTTCAAATAATCTTTGAAATGTGAATTAAGAGCCCAATATTCCAATATTTCGTGCTTAGGAGAGTTGATTAAACAAGAACATACAATTTTTCTGTTCAATTCCGGAAAATGTTAATTTTACTCAATATTCAATAATAAATCGGTGCATATAGCGCCCTCTATTGAGATTTATTTGAACCAAATTTTCTTTCTTAGCGCTGGGACCCCGTGCCATAATGTGAATATACTTTTTGTGCTGTCTTCACTTTGTCTAACAGTCTTTAAGTTTATTCATACATTCATAAACGTACGTCTTTTTCCCATAGGGGTATGCACTAAAGTACGCAGTATAGTGTTAATTACGAAGTATTCTTCGAATAACTCAACGGATAAGCTGTTCGAAATAATAACAAATCCTATTATGAATAAGGAACATGCATTACGACCAACCTTCGATAGTATGTGATGCGGACAAAGTCATTAATGCAAAAAGTGTTAGCTCACAGCTAGGCCATGGCCAGTCATGGTTTATTACTGGCCTAAATTTAATAATACCTGTGCCAGTTAGTGTTATTATAAAATATAATAACCATGATAATGTGACTAGGAACATTGCTGCATAGGCACACGGTCTGTTGAGCCATGTAAAGGTAACTTGTGAGCACAAAAGTTTGAAACGCATACAGAATATATGAACAGTGATTGTTAAGGTTACACTAGTCGAAAATTCTTTCATGCAAACGTAGTCTAGGGATAATTCCACTGTTTGATTATGTACGTTCAAAATAAAAAGTGATATCAATTTGTCTTATCATTATCTAGCCTTGTATATAAACAAAAAAGTAAAAAAAGAAAATGTTTGAAAGTTATGAGCGTCGAAAGTTCCACATTTCGACACAAATTTTAACGCATTTTTGGGCGCAAATAAATACCATAAGAAGAAAAATTGCAAAACGGCCTCCATACAGGGATAGATTAGTAGTTCAACAATGCAAATAATTTTATTTCGAACAGATAGATTTAGTAGTTTTTTCATGATATCTAGACTGCCAAAGGCCTGTTTATAAAATTTCGCGCGCTCGGTTTCGTCCTAAATCATTATCCATTTCGCTACAAATTTGCAAAAGTATGTATTCGTACGCGAACTAGCTTCCTACTGCTCATCACAGCATCCATCTCTTCCGCACGTGTTGTCGGTTGATATAAAATGCATTTTAACCCCGCGCACAAAATAGTTCGTGCCGCCGACTAGTGTACCCTTAAAACTGTTTTATGAAAATGTACTCTGGGATTAATAAAACATTTGGACAAAAAACGTTTTACTTTTTGCTGAAATCCATTACGCACTCTTTACGAGTCTCATAATACTAACACATGAAGTATAAAGTACCCAAATAAATCAATCATGCTGTGTCTATCTGGACACTTGAGCGGTTCTACGGCAAAACCTAGTTACCAACTAGCGGTTATTTAAGAGGGTAAGTAACCAACTGGTGGTAATCACAATAAATACAATTATGCAATGAACACTTTTTAACAATAGCACATAAATCGACGCCAGGAACGCGATGCGGATGTACGACATGACACTCTAATGCAGAAATAAATATTGCCATTAAAAAAATAACAAAACGGTTATTACAAACGTGGTTTTTACCGATAAAATGACATTTAATGTCTGTTTGATGCTGAATTAAATTCTTATTGTGGTTGCCAGCCATTATTTTATTAATAGCATTATAAATGGAGGCGAATTGTCATAGAGCGGATAATGAGGAGAGTTTTTGTCATGTGTCCTTTGCCGTCACCGGCTATTAAGTGCGACCCTGCGGCTGCGTTCGCGCCGCCCGCTCGCTCCCAAGCAAGCACGTATCACTTACTGCTACGAGACGTTATTTGGGGGATAATAGTCGAAAACAGTCGCATGCAGACGATGAAACTTTTTGCTTTAAGAATACTTAGATGTGTTTAAAAAGTTTTTTATAAAACGGTCACATTTTTCCGTTCTGTGTCTCGTAATGGTAATTCTGTTTTTAAATTGTTCGACCAACTGTAATAGTCCAAATGACTGTAGAACACGGCAACCCGCGGCGACCCAACGCGCTGGGCGCCCGGCGCACGCGCAGCCTTGCGTAAAAAGCACTGCGAACGGCGAGCGGTGCTTAATGCAGATAATGAGACCATCATCGTTTACAGAAGTAAGTTTAATTAACGTAAAAAAGCGCGTTTACTCTAACCGCCGCGTTATCGCGACCATCTCGCCACTTATAATGACTTTTGTTCATTATTTTGTTGCGCGCTGTACGTGTCTGAGCCGTTTCCGGCGCGCACTGCTTCTAAACACCAATTTTATGCTCATGTGACTGTTTGATTTCATATGTGCACTCATTCTAGTTTCAATTTGAGTATCTGTTTAATTAATTTTCAGTCATAAAACATAGTCTGTTAGATAAGATCGCTGTGGAAAGTAGGATTTAGGACGTATAGTTATAATTAGTGTAATTGCTTACAGTTCTCTTAAGTATAGAGCTGAGTACTAGTAGTATTATATTATCTGTGGTACTAGTGATCTCGGTCTCGGCTTTGTTAGGAATGAGATAAAATTATATAAAATAAAATTTGTATTTATTTAGGTAATTCCTAAGTAGGTGAGGAGCTCGTGGCTAAAAAATAACAGCCACACGGATTGATCATCAAGGTTAAACAACGCGTGACGAGGTCGGTCCGTGGATGGGTGACCATTACCTTACCATTATCACGCTAAGCCGTTGGTCCCGGCTGTCATTTGAAGATCTTTGACAGTCGTTACGGGTAGTCAGAAGCTTAACATCTGACACTGACTGACTGTCTGGTTGACTGATCTGTGAAGACACAGATTCACAGATTGTGGAGGTCAGATAGGCAGTCGCTCCATGTAAAACAAATCCGGTAAGGCTGGAAGCCGACCCCAAATACCCCAATATAGTTGGGAAAAGGCTAGGCAGATTAATTGAATTCCTAAGTAAATAGAGGCATTACGTAGTGCTTTTCAGTTTCCTTTCAGGTAAGGGAAATATTCGTGCGGTAGTTCAAACTTTTTGAGCTGGTTTCCTATTCGTTCGTATATGGAAACGTTGATGTTTTTTACCTATTAATTTTAGCTTACTCGGTACTTATTGTTTTACATTTATGTTAAATTGAGAATTTGATGTTTAAAACACTGAAGTAGGGAGGTACCTTACGTATTAGGTACCTGTCATGTAAATACCAGAGTATTATTTAAATGTGTTGGTAATGTTTTTTTTGTATTACGTCAGTTATAGGTTCCCTAAGTAAAATTTGTGACAACAGTGACAAAATTGTCATAAATACCACTTTCTATTATCTAAATAAATGTCACGATATGTTTGGACGTTTTTTATTTCATCACATTTCAGCGGCTGAATGGATTTGGATAGGAACACAGGCAGACTATCGCCAGGTTTACGAGCTGGATTGATCGAGGAATGGTTTGTGACTTTCAAGCGGGCGAAGCCGCTTGCAGTAAGTAGTATAATACAATAATAAGCAGCAATCATAAAAAAAAAAATTGGCTGTCATAAGGCAACGGTGACGTAGGTTTTGCGCCTGCCATTAATCGCTCAACGCAGCTAAAGAAGATTTCATCTATACCAATATTACAAAGAGGAAAGATTGTTTTGTTTGTTTGTACCGAATAGGCTCCGAAACTACAGGACCGATGATTGAACATTATTCTTTAAACATTTTTATATTAAACCCATACATGACATCTCTGCAGACGACATATTTTAATAAATTCTTTCACCAATAGAAAGCTACATTATTCTTGAGTGACATAGGCTATTTCAATCCCGACGTGTCCTGTGGGATGGTCCACGAGAGTGAAGCCGCGGGGAACAGCTATTTAAAATAAAATTATTCATTAAAAATCTTTTTTTAAAACAAGCTTTTTTCGTAATGCCAGCAAACTCATTCATTTGATGCCCATATCATGGCAGTGCACAAAATAAAGTTGCAAGATTTGATCCGAACACAGTTACATACATACATACATACATTGCAAGTTAATTAAAAGCAAGGCAAAGAAAGTTTTTTTTAAATAATCTAAGTTTATAACCATCTACGTACACAAGCAGGTACAAAATTAATACTAATGCACACATGCCATTACATTTTCACGCTCCGAAGCGTACATTGCTCAACACAAGTTTCGGAACTAACGTTCATAGTGGCTCTTACATAAGTAGTAATATGTGACCGACTGTACATAACGTCACTGTTATACGTTTTATTATGCGATGAATTGTTTCAATGACTATATTTAGGTTTTATGTGTGTGTTACGGGTCCCTGAAATGTGGCCTGTTGCCTAAAGCTACGTAACAATATGGTCAGCACTCAGCAGTGGTACTAGGATAGCCGATCGGGGCTTATTACGTATCTTTTGCAAGAGCAAAACGATAGCGATCAAACGCTTTATGTCATAAAAGTTGGCATTACCAGCAGTGTAGGTATGGTAGGTCCTACACAATCGTTGGCTGATCGCTCGCTGTTTGTCAAATGCACTTATTTATAAAAAAAAACCGCCAACAACTTTAAAACTTCTGTATGGAAGAGTAATTATTGCGCAAATATCGTTATTGTTTTGCTCTTGCAAAAGATACGTAATAAGCCGATCGCCAATATGAGGGTTATCGCGTTTGAATTTGCCGCTGGTGTAGAGTATATGTCTTCAAAATGTGAAATGTCACAGTTTTTAGGGTTCCGTACTTCAAAAGGTAAAAAAAGGAGCCCTTATAAGATTACTTTCTTGTCCGTCTGTCCGTGTGCCGTGATTTTTCAGGAACTACTTTTTTTATTAGACTGCCGAAGGAGGGTAATGTGTTTATTGGTCTATGTATGTATGTTTGTTCCTATGTGGCGTTCTAGAGACCAAACGCGTTGGCTTATTTTGATGATTCTTACGTCAATCGACGATATAGATATAGAAAAATGGCGGATTTTGGGCGCCATATTGTAGGGACAAGTGGGACCCAATTTTTCGTCCAAACCTATGGTGTGGGGCATCAAAATAAAGGATTTTAACAGGTGATTTCAAATATATGTATACTTATATTTTTCAATGTACCTTTTTCGACGAAAATGATAACTAAAAAGTAATAAATAAAAAAAATTAGGTTATTCAAAAAATTAAAAACCCCGGATGCTGAAGTAGCGAACTAAAATGACGTAAACAAGAAGAAAAACGTGCTGTGCAGTCGGAGGATACATCTGGTTTTGGTCAGCCAGCTCGCGAATATACACCGTGAAATTTAAGTGGTTGTTTTCCCGCGGCAGAACGACTTGCCTTTAGGAGTACTTTCGAAGCATAATAGTTAAAGTAAAAAAATAACGATGTTTTTATTTTAAAATAATTTAAAAAATATTCATCAACTACAGTGAATAATACGGTGGTGACGCGAGTAGTACCTAGTACCTACAAGTTACTATTGTTACTCACTTTTGCGAGTTTATGTTTTTTTTTTTATTATTTTAAAACAAAAACATCGTTATTTTTTTACTTTAACTCTATGCTTCGAAAGTACTCCTTAAGGCAAGTCGTTCTGCCGCGGGAAAACAACCACTTAAATTTCACGGTGTTATCCTTCGACTGCACAGCATGATTTTCTTCTTGTTTACGTCATTTTAGTTCGTTTCTTCAGCAGCCGGGTTTTTTGATTTTTTGAATTACCTTTTTTTTGTATGTTTGTTACGCGATTACGCCGCCATTATGAAACGATTTTGATATTTCTTTTTTTATTTGAGATCTAGTGCTTCTTGATCAAGATTAAGATCTGACAAATAGTTTTTAAGTTATCCTTAATAATGCCTATTTTCATAATAATATAACGTGCCAAAATGAAAAAGAGAAAAATAAAAACCTATTAACAAAAATATTTTCGGTGCAAAAAAAAAAAAAAAAAAAAATAGGTAGGTTTTTCGTAATGTTGTGTTTTGTTTTGAAAGTCGGTTGATTTTTTTCTAAAAAAGTTTTTTTGTTGTCAATCCATTTGTAGTCAAAAATGTATGGAATTGAGCGCTTGCCATGAAAATGTCACATGATGACCAATTACGTTTTGGAATATCATCATTCGCTATCACTGAACACATAGTCTAGAGCCTGAGAGGCTAATCAAATCAATTTATATCATCGAATCATCATCAGCCTTTCAATGTTCCCACTGCTGGGACACAGGCCTCCTCTCTGCGAGAGGGAATGGGCCTTATTTCACTACGCGGGCCCAGTGCGGGTTGGTGGATGTCACATGTCTTAAAATTTTGGGATCTATGACATGCCGGTTTCCTCACAATGTTTTCCTTTACCGTTTTAGAGCAATGGTGATGAAATAATTTACACAAAGTAAAGCGCCTGGCTGTGTTCGAACCCACGACTTACGAGACGTAAGTCGGGGCCGTTATCACTGGGCCACCACTGCTCCAATTTATATGCTTTATATTTTTTTTGTAAACCTCGTGTAGTTAAAATTTTGATCAACCATAGAGGTATCAAGGTTCCAGCAGAGAACTTAAGTTTTCGACATAGCTCACAGAATAAGCAAGCTGAAGTCGTAATGGGCCGGCCATATAAGTCGTAGAACCGATGACCGCTGGGGTAAACGTGTTCTTGAGTGGAGACAGCGAACTGGTAAACGTAAGGTAGGACGCCCTCAGGCTAGGTGGAGCGACGATCTTCGCTGGTTGGCTGTTAGCAGCTGGATGACAGTTGCCGAAAATCGAGCCAAATGGCGGGCAATTGGAGAGGCCGGGCCGTGGACTGCTATAGGCTGATGATGATGATGATATCAAGGTTCATAAAAATTTAAATTAAACACCGCTCAATAAAAAACCTATATAAGCGGGAGCAATATTTTTTTTTTTTTTTTTATTTGTGATGGGTTTGCTTTTGACTCTAGTCTAGGTCAAAGGTGACAGAGACAGAGTCGACGATGGAGTGAGCTTACCCAGAAGAAGCCTGTTCACTCTTACTTTGAAGAGATTCGGGTTGAATGCGTTCGGAAACACTGACGCAGGTAGCGAGTTCCATTCATTCGCTGTGCGCATTACGAAGGATGTTTGGAAGCCAAAGTCGATGACACGTTGATCACATTTTTATTTTTATTTACCGCTATATCGCCTGATGGTAAGCGATGATGTGGTCGACGGTGAAGCACGCTTGCCTAGAAGTAACCTATTCACTCTTGACTTAATGACCCCAAGGTTATAGCTATCAGGAAACACAGAGTCCGGCAGGGAATTCCGCTCCTTAGCTGTGCGCACAATGAAAGTATTTGCAAAACGCTTTGTACGTATGGGTGGGATGTCCACCATGAACCGATGGCGCATTGCCGTACGTCTTGTTATCCGATGATGGAAAAGGATAAGCAGAATCAAATTGTGCAGTTCCGTCGCACACTCCCCGAAATGTAACCGATAAAACCCGACAGACTGGCCATTCGGCGTCGTTGTTCTTAATTAGCAAAAATAAAAATAAAATGTTATTCCCAGACTAAGCTGATGTGGTTAATAAGTTTAACACGGGATCTCAACCATTTATTTACCAGACGTGCCATATTTAACTTTGACAACTAGGTATATTTGAAAATTTATGTATTTGTCGATCACACTTTATGTAAGATATAAATACTTAGGTAAGTATTTTTGTTGGGCCTAGAGGTCTTAAAATCTCGTGTGAATTGATTAGGTACTTCTATACAAGCATGCACTATAGTTGACATAAAATGTTATCATGTACATATAGGATGTAATAGCGTCAGATCAGTCGATGATGTAAGAGTTTAATCATGATAATAAAAACTAGACTATCTCAGGAGTGCTATTAAGAGTCTAATTAAAACTTATACGTACCTACCATACCATAAATAATTCAGTCACATATTCAATTTATTGAATTGTGACAATAACGCCATTACTCCGATAATCGATTATTGTATGACTGGGCTAAAGGTTACGGCTTCAAATAATATAAATGAAAATTAATTAATTAACCGAATAGGTATATCTATGAAAAACCATAAATTATAGCCAACAGCAACACGAAGGAGAATTTATAAAATAATGGAAATATCGCCACAGCAATTAAAGATATAAATAAAACAAGAAACGATAAACTACATGTGTTTCACAATTAAAATTATTTCGATTTACGATTGTCTCGCAGTCTCGCTATCCTAACGTACACCAGCAGATGCACCACACTCCACATGTCATTTTGCAGGATATAATTTTATTACCAATTCAACTTGACCGCAACAGTAATAGGAAGATCAAAAAACCGGCCAAGTGCGAGTCAAACTCGCGCACGAAGGGTGCCGTACCATTATCGCAAAAAACGGCAAAAAAAAAACACGTTTGTTGTATGGGAGCCCCTCTTAAATATTTATTTCGTTCTGTTTTTAGTATTTGTTGTTATAGCGGCAACAGAAATACATCATCTGTGAAAATTTCAGCTATCTAGCTATCACGGTTCATGTGATACAGCCTGGTGACAGACGGATAGACAGATCGCGGAGTCTTAGTAATAGGGTCCCGTTTTTACCCTTTGGGTACGGAACCCTAAAAACGAACTCCACATAAATGCCTAAACGTGCAACAAAAAATAATATGAGCACGTATCAAACAGTTTTACATTCGCAAGTGAACAGTAATCATTAAAGTGGGTTACAGAGCCTATTAAACTGTCAGGGAAATAGTCAATAGGCGCGTAAAAAGAAATTAGTGCCAGTTACGTAATAGTGACTTTATAACTAAGTTAGTGCGTTTACAAGACTGCGATATTGTCAGCGAATCACTTCTAGTTTCAACAAAGAGTATCTGATTAAGGGTACGCGAGCACGCGAAGTGTCTCGCATGCGCAATACAGCGTCAACTTTTTACTCGTCTCAAGATTGCTTGCACAACGATCAAAATTGTGTGATGTCAGTACACTGTATAACCGTGTTGCGTCACCAACCTAATAATGTTGGTGGAACAAAGACGAGCAATTAAATAAGTATTTGTTAAGCTTGCTGAAGTAAAAACTCCAAATTAATGTGCCAAGCTTCCTGATAATGAGTAATTATTGCAATTAGAGTACGGTCAGCGAGTTAGCTGTCAGGTATTTTATTTGTGCTCGCCTTGTTTAATTAATTAGAATATTTAATTAACGCGTGTCATGCTGCTGATCTTTAGGTAGGGCTTTTAAATGGACAAATTAGGTTTTATCTTATTTTTTTTAGGCAGGCAACTGACTTGTTTAATTTCGATTTAGGATGTGATTAAGCGTCAGTAATATTTAAGTTTTTTCACATCGATTTCAATGAGACAATAACTTACTTATTTCCAAAATTTTGATCTATCTTGGAATTAAAGTAAATTGAGTATATTAAAAAGACAAAAGAATACTCATGACGCTGGTTACTTATGCTGACGCTACTTAGCGGGAGAGAGTGGGGTGCGGTGCGCCGGCGCAACTCGCGACACAATTATGTCATTCGATCACAACAATTACGTGGGAATACATTAGATCTCTGCACAATTATTGATTTTGTTAGCTGCGCCCGCGATCATTATAACACGCATGTGAAATGATCATAATCTCCGAGATATACTATGATAACGGATAAATTGCGCTTTTCTTACACGCCTTTGACTGACAGACTTTAGATGAAAGGCAGACTTGAAAGATTGATGAAACGTGAAGATTTAGTGCTACATTTTGAAATCGGCTCTTTAGGATAGTGGAATAAACTAAAAACTAAAAAAATACCCTTGTTCTAGAATATTAGGTACATCTACGAAGCTGTAGGTCTAAACTAATTTTAATGTTCCAAATCAACCCCTAGACTGCTATTGATAATGATGCCGTACTTAGACATCGTATTAAATATATATTTACAAGTAAGAATCTACCTACTATTTTTGCTATTTATTTAGTACTGAAGGTAATTTTTACCTTCATCGAGGTTGTGAAGTCATAAAGACAATTGTATAAAGCAATCAAACAATTTTTTTGTGGACGACTTCGTATTCTATGACACAACTAGAAGCGACATTGAAAGTAACAAAAAAAGTCGCCATACGGTCTACAAATAAAACATTAATGAACTACTAGAATAATAATTTCCTAATTTATGAATGAAGTGGAAATTGCCATGATATCAAGAAACCGTGACTGATTGGCTACACGTTTGATAACATTTCCGGAGCCACATCCGATGACGTGCCTAACCTTGCTGTGTTTTTGGAAGAAATCATTAACTAACGGCACATGAAAGACCAACCGCACCGGAAAAGTGCAGAAACGTTACTATTGTAATTAAAAACAACGATTCCTTGGAAATCGATAGAAAAAAAAAACAACTGTAACGCGACTCGATACCGAGAACGGAAACGCTCGATAAACGCTCTAGTTTGCCGAGTACGAGCAGCTAATCAATTTATTATCATTTAAAATTATCATATTTGTAATATAAATTGCGAGTAGGAGCCATAAAAGTGGTGTGATTAGAGTTTTTCAGGTGATGGCGGGCGGCGGGAAGCGTGAAATTATTGCCGACGCACACTTGCCTAGCGGAGCTCACTGGATGTGCGAAGCGACGCTAAGCTACGCCTCGCGAGTGAATACGTGTCGATGCTATTACTGAAAAAAAGCCATTGAGATAGACCTGAATTCTAGTTACCCCAAAGTGAGTAGTTTTTATTTGTATTTTTTATTTATTTTTTGTTATAGGCTCGCGTTTGACCACTATCTCGCCTGATGTTAAGTGATGATGTGGTCGAAGGTGAAGCAAGCACGCTTGCCTAGAAGCAACCTATTCACTCTTGACTTGAAGACCCCTAGGTTGTAGCTATCAGTAAACAAATTTCAGGGCATTCCACTCCTTAGCTGTATGTACGCACAATGAAAGTATTTTCAAAACGCTTTGTGCGTATGGGTGGGATATCCACCATGTACTGATGGCGCATTGCCGTACGTCTTATAGTCCGATGATGGAAATTGGAAAGGGCTAGGCGGAATCAAATTGTGCAGTTCCATCGCACACTCCCCGAAATGTAACTGATAGAAAACCGACAGGCTGGCAACTCGTCGTCGGTGTTCAAGACTCTGGAGCTTTGAGTCGAACAGCGCATCGTTGCCAATAAGTCTCTTGGTTACCAACGTGACGGTAATTTAAATGACTTTTCAACGTTTTCTTGCTCATATTTCATACGATCTAGTAACTTACACAACACGTCTGACCTTTTCCCAATTCTACATAACATTTTGTACAACACAATGTTGACCATTCACCCCGTGTTGCCATAACCTTAAACTTGAACAAACAACACTCGTTTTCATCGCAAACATATCTTACGTACCACATACCCAACTTCTTGTAAACACGTCTGTGTGAGTGTATGCACACACCCGTGTTACTTTCAATAAACGCTTAGAGCATTTGTACTATTAAATAGCCTTACATGCGATTAAAAGTTCACGCGAGCGTGAAATGAAAATTCTAAATGCAGTATACAGATGGAATTCGCTGGAAGTAGTTTTTTTTACTCCATATAACTCATTTAATGGTTCTCTTGACCCAAGTATTGTAGTAATGGAAGCGTCAAGTACGTGTAATATTATCGATTGATTCATTAACATCTTGTCGTGAACACTTTTGTTATAAATTTGCATCAACGTAAGCTATGATGTGATAAAAACGGTTATAGTAAATTGCCTCAGGCGATGTGGATGATCTAGTAACCTTTAAAGTAAAAATATCTAGGTTCAATGTGATGATTAACACATTTGTATGGTAATATAATGCTTTTTGTACATCATTTAGGAAGGACACTTGGTGCTATGAATGTTAACCTACCCAGGCGTAGCAAAAACTTATTATATTATTATTTATACAAAACTCCTTTAACTTACTACACCATCACTGATGCATCCAAATAGTAATAAGTGCATAATCATTTGGTTAACCTTTGTGAATCATAATATAATGTTAATAGGAAACTTTGGTAGAACTAACATTTCAGGACAAACAATTAGGTTTTTCTCATATACTTGTTTTAGGAGTACCCACTTATGGTTTCTACTGCCAATTTTTTTTACTGTGTATCTTCTACAGTTTTTCATCGACTGTCTATCTCTATTATTGCAAGGCTTTAGCTCTGTCTCGGAATATCTTGCTCAGGTTTCTAACGTCTTCTCGCACCGCTATCTTCTTCTATACTCCAGAAGATTACTGACTGAGTCACCTCACCTTCTTCATGAAATAACTACGTGTACGTACCTATTGTTAAAGATATTGTATTCGTGTGTGTAGTTTTAATTGTGTATATAATCGCAGGCTGCGCCTGAGTCGCTGTACTGTGACCTAACAGTAATTGCAGCACTTTGCCGTTTTTTCTTTCGACCATTAGTGCTCTTTACGAATTGCACTGAGCATGCACGAATTGCACGATATAAGCATTAAAATTTATATTAGCGTATTCGTTAATTCGTCTGCAAATGTGGAAACATCATATTAGTTTCCGTGTTGTTATCTAAGAATAAACTATTTGTTAGTTGTGCAAGTGTTTCTTGGGTTGAGTTTTAAATAAAACAGAAAACCCAGCCAAGAGAAAGTCGGACTCGCGCACGAAGGGTTCCGAACCATTATCGCAAAAAACGAAAAAAAAAAACACATTTGTTGTATGGAATGGATTTATTTTATTCTGTTATTAGTATTTGCAACAGAAATACATCATCTGTGAAAATTTCAACTGTCTAGCTATCACGGTTCATGAGATACAGCCTGGTGACAGACAGACAGACGTTCAGTGGAGTCTTAGTAATAGGATCCCATTTTTACCCTTTCGGTACGGAACCCTAAAATGAACGAATGACGGTAATAGTTCAAATAAATGGATTAAGAAAACTTCGTTATTTAATATTCGTTGATGCTTTTCTACATTAAAACTTCTTGTAAATACTGGTGGTACTGTAAGTGGTGAGCAGTGGTGGCCCAGTGGCAGCAGCCCCGACTTTTGGGTCGTGGTTTCGAACTTAAACAGACACTTTGGCGGGTCACTTACTTTGCGTGATTTATTTCATCACCAATACACTCAAAACGATAAAGAATAATATCGCTAGGAAACCAGCATGTCCTCGAACCAAAATTTCGTAGTTTTCTTACATTTTTCAAACCGCATGAGGCCACTATCTCTCAAAGAGAGAAGTTCTGAGACTCTGGGTCCTAAACTCCTAACGGTGGGAAATGGCTAATTTTGTAAATGCTACTGAAAGTTGAAATTGAAAATTGTTATTTTTCTGACTTATTGACTGCTCTTAGGGAAATCAATTTGCAGTTTACAGAGATTCTGGATTTGACCCTTCGGTAGGACAATGCAATTAGTTTTTTCAGTAGCAGCCTGCAGTGAGAAGAACTTAAATCGTTCCAGGCGAAATGTGCAAGATGTCTCTATTTCCATACTTTAATTATCCACTTTGCGGGTTAGAAGCGTGATGTCGTGTTTGCATAAAGATAGTTTTCTCAAAGAAAACTATTTATTTATTTATATACACACAAAACGCTTAACAAAGAGAGACTTTGTAAAGTTATTTCAACATGTTTTCTTTATAAATGCGAAGAAGGAAAACATCGTGAAGAAATAGGGCAAATCTAAATTCCATATAATCTGATAATATGTGATATTCATCAACCCGCAATGGGCCCACGTTTGTTATTTGTAATTTATTTACAGAAAAAAACATAGGTCTAACAAAATTAGGGGTGGTATGGGATCTATCTCCAAGCGGTCTACCCCGGCCAACGGCACCACGGGCTTGCCTGTGGTACGGCTGAACGATCCCACTTAAGCGGTGGTAGGTTCCGCAAGAGGCCGCCTGGCTCGCGACCACCATCCTACCGGAGTCCGTCGCCAACCAGCTTGCTGTATTCCGTCAGTGTGTGGGAGTGCCAGTGACTTTGGGGGAGAATGAGGTTGTCAGTTAATAAAAATAATAATAATAATAAATAACTTTATTTACATAAGAAACATTCAAATACATGGATTCTCTGACTCCTGTGCTAGGTGATAGACCTGTGTTACAGGAGCCACAAGAGCGAGAGTTGCGCTGTTCAGAACCGGTCTTGCCCTCTGAGAATAACTTGCCCGGTAAATCATTCTGGAGGGTACCGGGATCCGAAGCACGGTGCCAGCCGTTGGCCAACCGCAGTCAGTAGGGGCCCAAGTAGCACGCCAGCAACGTGCCAAAGGCTGCCCCGCCAACTCATAAAAAATCCAGGTATGCTTCACCGTGCTAGTTGGCGACTGGATGGGAGGACCCGGTGGCCATATCCGGGGGGTTCGGGCGTACCCGCAGTCTCCAAATGAGTTCGCTATAGGTTAGATTAGTTTTAGTGGTCTACTTGGTTAACTGAGCAGCGCCTCGACAGTTAAACTTTTTCTCCAGCAACTCTAACAAAAACAATGACCAAAGCAAAGAAGAGAAAGAAGGGTAAACAACAGCTGCACTTCTTCACACTTAAAGTGCACCTCATTAACATCAGGGGGTTTCACTCCAACCTTGATCCGGTCCATCATCACATTGAGACCGAGAAGCCGCACCTGTTTTTCCTAGCGGAGATGAAGTACCCGGGTTACTCTCTTAAACACGAGTTCAAGAAGCAAGCTGGGCTCTGTGTGTACGTCCACGATGACATTTGTTGTCGTGACAGGCATCTGGCACGCTAGTCTACTCAGCAAGCTTCCTGCTTATGGCATCACAGCTGGTTTTTGTAGCTGGATATCAGACTACCTTAGTGAACGGTCGATCCGAGTAGTCGTTGACGGCTGCTCCTCTGACCTTATGGCTATTAATACCGGAGTTCCTCAGGGGTCTGTTCTCTCTGCAACTCTTTTCCTGCTGCACATCAATGATCTACTTCTGCCTGGTATTGTTGGGTACGCAGATGTTAGCACTGTTTCAGAGAGATACTTGTCCAGCGCAAAAACCAGCGAGGATGAAGTTCGTTCCTTGAGAGAGGCTATGGTGGAGCGGACAGATTTGACCTTAAGCCTTGTCTCCCAGTGGGGTGATGAAGATATGGTCTCTTTTAACGCCACCAAAACACAGGCATGTCTTTTTTTCCGCAAAAATAACTCATTTCATCCAAACGCCTACTTTTCGGGGTGCATCTGTTCCTGTATTTGATCGGCTCGAGCTCCATCTCAGCCATCTCTGGGATGGCTCAGCTAAATATCAGCTTGCCGCGCTTGACTCGTTGGAACGCAGGCTTTGTCTCTGTCGCTTCTGACATAGACTAGAGAAAAGCGCAAAAAAAAAATGCCCCGCAAAACTGATATAACTGCGTGGTGGATTATTGTCCACAATCCACAAAAATCGTTGCCCCACAGGAATTCCTTCCTGAATCGTGGATGTGTTTACAAATATTTAAACTCACATACACAAGACACCCAGATCCGGAACAAATATCTGTAGACCATACAAATATTTGTTCTGTGCGGGTATCTAACCCGCGACACGCAGCGCAGCTGCAGCTCTATGAGGCCTGTATGGCTGTGTCCCAGCAGTTACACGATTATACTTATAAAAAAATATTTTATTTTAACTCGTTCACTTTTCTTCTCTTTCTGTTCTCACTTCTCACACACATTGTCTACATTTCATTGCCGCGGGTCTGCTGGTAGAAATTTCTTAAGAAATAAGCAGTACCTTTGTACTCTATCATCTTGATGTGTTGTCGCTGTGTATTATACTGTGTGTACATAATAAAATAAATACTATGGTAAGGCAGCCGACAATGAAGTAGACAGAGTGGCGGCCTACTTTGATGCTTTCTTAAAAAACTAGAACAATACACGTGTAACACGCTATCACAAAGGCAAAGGGCTTGAAAACCTTTGCCCTCAGATAAAAATGTATAGTTTTAAATACAACATTTATATTTGGTTTAAATTTCATGGAATTTTGATAAGAGGACTTCATTCACAATACATCTATGTTAACTTTGTTAACAGTCTGAATTAAAATGAAATCGAAATTACTATAAATCTACTTATAAAGTTGGAACCTTAGGACACTTTAACTTACAATTTTTGATAGAAACCTGGAAGTACCGTCCATTTCTGAGTTAAGGATTTGAATTTGAGTATTCAAGCCAATTAATTCTACTTCAGCCTAATAACCTGTTTATATTTTATTAAAATAGGGGTTGACACGTTCTTTACAACAAATACTTAAGGCGATATATACGCCCCACTGTAAACGCAGTAATGGCCGTGCGCCCGCTCGATGCCACAATATCAATATTGAACCTCCTTTTGAACAGTTTTGTTTACAAAATATTATTTGATATACATATGCTATGTTAGTTATGAAGAAATTCCAGTCATCAATTTTTCTGTGTAAAAATATTTTTAAACATCCAAGTCGTTTTGGAGGAGTTTCCAAAAGTTGCGAATAAATATCGTGCTGTTAATTATATTTTAAAGCAAAACTATTAGTTACACGAAAAAACCTTGTGTTCAAAATAATGTACATGAATCAATATTAAATATATTTTTTTTTCAGACCTTTTAACCTAGCCGTTACTAAGGAGTATGCTTTAGAAAGTTACCGTTTTACGGCACTAAAGCGGATGTAGGCCCTTAATTCAGAAACTGGCAATTAGCAAACAAATGTCTTCCACGAGTCCAAAAAAATGTGTATAATTTTTTTAACATCTGTACTAGACAAAAGCCTTTTTTCTCGACAAATGGGATTCAGATTTTCTCAGTACTTTAAATTAGTTACTTAGTTATGATTATTAAACTTACTTAGTTATTTTTTTTTTCCAGATTGAAATAGTCAATAAGTGAAAAAAAGTAGGTACAAAAAAAAATTACTAAAGCAAAACACTACAAAACCGAAAAAAGACTTCCTTTTCGGAAGTCAGTGACTTTGGTGCTTTTTTTTCGTTTTTGACTCCGACTTCCGATAAGAATGTTATTTTTCGCTTTATAGTGTTTTGTTTTTGAAGTTGGTTTAATTTTTTTGTTGATAAGTTTTTGATTTTTTTCGTTTTACTTTTTACTTTTAGTACTGAAAATTAACATGAAAATAGGAATTAGTAAGGATAACATAAAAACTACTCGTAAGATCTTGATCAAGAAGCACCAGTTGAAAAAAAAGAAGAATCAATAAAATTGGTTCATAATTGGCGAAGTAATCGCATAATAAATATAAAAAAAATTGAGAACGTCCTCTTTCTTGAAGTCGGTTGAAAACAAGCAGATGACAGGTTTGTTTTAGCCTTTTAGAAAATGTTAGACGATGTAAGACCTTTTGTAGAATAATTGCAAATATACCAAAGAAAAAGGTGTAAATCAAACATCAGCCGTTAGCTATCGTTTTGAAAACGCCATAAAAACGAATGAAAATAGTTTTTGTTTTAATAGACACCATTATTGTTGTTTTAACCCGATAAGTCATTGTTGTACTGTAGCTTCCAGGGACTTGTGAACTTTACAATATAATAGCTAGCTGGAAAGTGAACACGACCATATTTCATGGGAATTAACGCGAACAATTTCTTTCAAGAAATATTATTGTTCGTTTTTCTGCATAAAATATTTAGAATTTTGAATTAAACACATATTTATGTTTTTTTGTTAAATGGCGCAAAATTGGTAAATGAATTGTTATAATAATAGTCTTCCTGAGTCAATTGTCCCACGATACAGGAGAAATTCCTAGTGTGGAGCAACGTTTTTTAAAACACACACACACACTGGAGTCTACACCAGACAAGATATTATAGGTATTGCACCAAGTGACGGTACGCAAACACATGTGCACTCTCCTTCTTTCTTCCTTCTCTTCCTTAACTCTCTTTTAGCATTATTTGTAAAAGCGAATCAATAATTATATTAATAAAATTCAGCAGTTAAGATAACCCCAATTCGTGCCCAATATGAGAATTTGTTATGACAAAACAAGTGTAAAACTGCTTTTTTGAAAAAGAGTTCCTTTGGTATTGCTCCAGATATTTATAATAAACTACTGATATTATTAAACGTATGCCTCTAAACAAATTTAAAAAGTCCCTTCAGGGGTTATTACTAGCGTAGATGAATTTTTAAAAGATTTATTGCTTGAATAGAATTCTGAATGTGTGTATTGGTGGTTTTTTTGTTTCTGTATGTTTTACTCAAATTAAGTTTAAATTTAGACATTGTGATTTTGAATTTAATTTAAATTTTGACATTGTAATTTCAATTTTATTTAAATTTTGTACGCCTAGTGCAACTAATTTTGTACGCCATAAAGGGTAAAACATGTAGCCACCTCATATTAATTATAAGACCTTCAACTCTGTACTCATGTTTAACAAAATAAATATACCTTATCTTATCTAGGTTCTCCGACGGAATAGAAATCTGAAATGACCGGTGACACAACATAGACACAGGTCGCAGGATGAACTGCTTCTTTCGGAGACACAGCGGCGGTTTTAACAATTCTTACTAACAAACTACGAATTCCTAATGGAAAAACCGCGCTAGCGACGGCGAGACCAACGGTGTGTTTTTAACATGCTTTTATTAGCTTGGTATGTATATATATATATATATTTCTATGTATCTTTGTATCAATGTAAAATCACACAACACACACTCAAACACATTCAACACAAGCACACCACACACAACACTCACTCTTTCCGTTGTAAAATGTTATTTTGTTTTGAGTTATATAATATAATGTAAACATAACCACTGTTGTATTGATCACATTTTCGGGCAAGTGAACTGCGTCCTGAAATACAGGCTCAGCCTAGCTCAGGCGCTGTTGCTCATTTTTTATTTTTGACACATATGTAATAGCTTTAATAATTTAATCATAATGTTCAAAATTGTACAATTTTTATGGAGAAATAAATAAATAAAATAAATAAAAATAAATAAATAAATGTAACGGAATCTTTGAAAGTGATTTTTAAAAACTTCAAAACGTCGGATTGATTTGAATCTTTGCACACTTATCAAGGACCGATGACAATGCAATAGTTTAAATAGTTTGTCCTATTATCCTTACCAGGATCTTCAGGATTAGCGACCTTTTAGTTTAATTTCCCATTAAAGCGTGTTTTTTAGGTTTTAGAACTGCAATTTATTTTGTAAAAGATTTGTGTAACTAAATTTGTGAACAATAAAGTGTAATATATTCTATTCTATTTTGTATAACTAGAGGGTGGATGGGTTAGAAATAGGAGTTTATTTGGTCAAGGATTTTTACCTAATCGCAGTATTAGCAGATTACCTACTCCAAAGTATAATATATCTAAATTGATCATCTATATTATATAAAAATCTATGTAATCTTTCCCTGCTACAATACATTTCTTACATTAGTCATAAAAGGCTTATAACGCAGTAAAATAATATTCCCCATTCTTGCATTCGAAATGTTCTTCTACCGCTTGCTTCATTTCTTTGGCATATATCCTCTAAGGTGTTTCTTCAGCAGTGTGCATGGACACATTGTCCTGCAAAAATGGGACACCTTTCGCTAGTTTGCCTCTCCTTTACTCGACAACTACTTCTGACCTCTATTAACAATGCGGTGGCACATGTTTTATGATATCAAGGCAAGAATAGATTATAATTGAAATACTTTTATCCGACACAGACACAACATAACAGCAACAAACATGGAGTTTATTAATATCCGCCTTAATTATTGTTCATATATAGTATATATATATTTTTTGTACCCCTACCACTGTTGTGTTCTTTTTTAACCCAAAGGTTGACTGGTAGAGAATGCCTTGCTGCATTAAGTCCGCCTATGTATCACCATTGTACATAAAGTTTAAATAAATAAAGAAGTGCAAAGACAAATTGCGCAGAACGTGCCCATAACGAAAGGGTTACCAACTGAGCATTTGCTGGGCGTCAGATACCCAGCGCTGGTGTTCAGTTGGCACCTTGCAGCGACTGACGGACGTGGGTAGCAAAATATTAATAAAATATAATCTATACATAATTTGATATGTGTGTTATGTATAAGGCTACTAGGCTTTATAAGACTACTAGTTTCTTTGTAAGAGTTTAAGGCCCACTTGCGCTAAAAACATAACACAGAGTTAGTTGCTAACATAAAGTTAAATTATGAATTTGTCATACATTTATGATTTAGTGACAGAATAATTACAATAACCCGAATAAAAAAGTATCTATGTTAGATACTTTTTTATTCACATCAAGTAATTAAATTAGGAACTTGTAAGTAACAATTATTTAGTAAATTAGTATTATAAACATTAAACTTAATGATTGTACAAAATCCTAGGAACTACTGCTCTCTATTGTGATCTCTATAAATTAATTTTGCTGCTTTATTTTATTTGTACTATGTTGTTTTAGTTTCACCTTATAAGTCCGGCACTACTTAGGCAATGTAAGAACGTGCTACCTCCTTACCTATTTAAAGCTGAGCACTGATATTTAGTTTTGGAAGATTGATCATATTTCGAACACTATATTTGAAGATATTTTAGTTTTTCTTGCCACTTCTGTAAAAGCCGCATTAGGGCAGGCACTTTGTTGAGTAAATACAAGTTAACAGTAATTTTTGTGTTTTATTTAAGCTTCCTGAGCTAAGTCCCCACAGTACCTAGCTATTTTGAATGGACTCTTCATGTAGCTGATACAGTAGACAGAAGATTGTATGAGGTTGTTATTTTACCAGACTTGAATATACGCAATTTCAGCAATTTATTGGGTTATTGAACATAACTAACATGGTAAGTACGAGTAGTAGTAGTAGTAGTAGTATCAGAGCAGTGGTGGCCCAGTGGTATCGGTCGTGGGTTTGATCCCAGGCAGACGCTTTACTTTGTGTACATTATTTTGTCACCACTGCTCTCAAAACGGCGAGGGAAAACATCGTGAGAAAACCCGCATGTCCTAGAACCAAAAATTCGAAGAAATGTGACATCCACCAACTCGCACTGGGCCCGCGTAGTAGATTACGGCCCATGCCCTCACAGAGAGGAGTGCTATATCCCAGCAGTGGGGACATTAATAGGCTGATCATGATGATGAATTTAGTGACACACACTGAGTGCTTTTTCATACATGGTTATACAATCGCCGCCGGGTACCCGGCACCGGCTACCCGGCAACTGGGGCATGTGAATAGGCACTAACTCTCAGACCAGAATGTACGAGAGGACGCTGACACCGGAATTAAAACCTATATACGCCATCACAGTCTTCTACAAAAATACTTGAAAAAAATTGCTGTATTGAAGAGTTAAAGAATTTTATTCCTAGTCTAATGGCTACTTTTTATCCCAACAAAGACACTGTTCCTGAGAGTAGGCAACGGAAGCGATGCAGCGGAATGAAGTTAGTTCCTACTATTTTTAATTTCATTATAAATAGGTAGGTATATGGGTGAATTGAAATGCTGATTAACAAATTAGCATTACACTTAATTTTTTTTATTTCAACAATATTTACATCAGTGGGTATTATACATATCTTCTGCCAAACAGCAGGACAGTTTGTCGGCAGTGTTCTCGTGAATACAGCTCTTATTTAGTTACAACAAAATTATTATTTCATAAATTTAAGGGAACACACAGTTTTATTATGATCATGGTATATCTAAGGGTCAGTACATCGCCTTGTATTTTTAGTGCACCGTATGCTCACACAGACGGACGTATGCCAAGCCCAAATGCACAGATACTCGAGCTGCATAGTTTGTATTTAAAAAGAGATTTATACATAATTATACTGATCTACAGCTCGAGCATCCGTACATGTACACTACACTGGCGTCTATAGATAGGCTCAAATCGATTTGCCCGCCAACTGACTGAGTTTTGAACTATGCCTGTTGAGTATGCCTCAAAGAGACCTTTTTCTGCAGTAGAGTACATAATTATTTAGGTAGAGAGAGGGGATAGCAAGAATCGACTGTCCTTATAATTCTTACCTTCTTACGTTAGATTAGGAAGAGAATCGCCCATCACTTAAAAAGTCATAGCGCTAGTATTTTTTAAGTACTTGCCAAAACCTATTCCTATCTAGATACTTAAAAAAATTCAATTTAAGTAGCAATTTAAAGCAAAACAAATACCATTTTCATTTAAAAACCGATGATTCGCCCACTGAGTGTAGATGAAGTTACATGTATTTTTTTAATTTATCAAGTTGTGGCATTGGGTATTGCCATGTTTTGGAGGCTCACATTTTCCCCTTTTTTTGATATGTGTTTATTTCAAAATTATTACAATGATATGTGGATAGGTAGGTAATGAGATAGATTGGTCTGTGTTTTAGTATATTTTCAAAATTATAAACCGTGTAAGTATACCTATGTTAAAATGTGACCACAACACAGGAAAACGAGAGCATTTGATCGAAACAAATACCTATTTAAATGTTAAAATTGTTTATTAATAAAAATTAATAATAATAAATAAATATAATATCAAATTTTGTATCGTCTTTTAAAACGGAACGTTTAGGTACTAAATGGTTTAGTTAGTGTAACAGGTAAATAAAATGCCAGTGTGAAACATGACATCATTGACATAGTTTTGATCTCTTTTGTTATTCACAGGTAGGTTATTTTTTTGCTTATAAGTATTTTATTAAATTACAGTATCTTCTGAAGACGCCTAGACTATTGTTTTGATTACTGCCTATTTAGAAGTCTAGTAATAAATAACTAGCTGCTCCTATCAATTGCTTCAGCTTGCTCTTTAGGTATACCAAAATCCATCTTTTATAAGTTTGTTATGATATACACATAAAAACGTGTATTACTGTAGGCACACAACGACGGTAGCTGTGAGAATTTCATTCGTTGCAAATGTTGAAATTGGCATTTCTTTGATACAAAAAATTTCATATCAAAAAGTGTATTTAAAACATGAGATAAATAACTAACCAGTCTGTATCATAAATATAAGTTATTCATGTTCGGGCACAAAGCTGCGGTGGCTGACACGCTAGCCTCAATTTTGCCGGCGTGCACCAATTACTAGAGTATAGTGTCGCCAACTTTCAGTAAAACGCTGTCATAAAGTGCGATATTCCGCTGCGAGAACGCTTTATTTTCCTATAAAAGCGTTTTATCCACGTATAAAAGCTTAAATCCGCGCGGAGCTTTCTCCCGGCGGCGAGTTGGTAAAAAGAGCATTAAGTTGGAGCGGCAACATGGCCGGGGCACGCCCCGCGGCGCCGCGCGCCGGTTGGCTGGCGGCGCCTCCCCGGCCGAGAGGAGCCGCCCCCAGCCAGTCGCGCCGAGCCTGCCGACCCGCTCACTGCCGCGCGCGCCCGCGCATCTCACACGCGACTCGTGCCGCGCCACACACGGAACATTCTGTAACAACAGTTCTGCGCTCGACGATTCGCACTAAACTTTATTTCGTGACAACTATAAGTGTGTAAACTTTTTTGCGGTGTGCCTGATAACAATTATCTGGTGTTTCACTTTTAATAAATAAAAAAAGACGTTGCGAACATTTGGAAGGAAAAGTGAAAAACAAACTTATCTCGTTCGGAATTTCGGAAACACGTGACTTTTGGGAGAAGGAGAACTAACCGTTGGTGTGCCGGCAATGCGAATTCGGAAACACTGTTGATCAAGTGTTGCTAGAGTTGCATAAATTTTGTTAATATTATTTTGGACTGTGATGGTACGGTGAGTGGCGAGCTGGGGGCGATTGAGCTGTGCGTGGGGCGGGGGTGGCCCGCGCTGGATGCGCTAGGGGCGGCTCCGGGCGGTGGCGGTGGCCCCGCCGGCGGCGCGCTGGCGATGACGGTGCAGCGGGACGAGCGCGAGCGCGCTCCACGCACCCGCTTCATGATCACGGACATCCTAGACGCGCCCCCCAGGGACCTCAGCGCGCACCGGGACTCCGACTCCGACAGATCCGCCACTGATTCACCAGGTTTGTTGATCTTTGTAGTTAAGATAGGTAAACACAATCACCAGGTTTAGTGATCTTATGTTTATTCTATGTGCGGCTAACGACTGTGTCTGGCCACGAGTTGCTCTATTGTAAAGTAAAGATAGGCACACACAAGTGACTTATTTCACCTGTTATGAAACTTAATCTAGGACTCAAGGATTATACCAAGAGTTCAGTAAGCTTGATATTTTACATTTCAATCATTTCAATATATACGAAGTAGGCCTTAATAAAAACTAAAAAACAGCTTACGTATGAAGGTAAAATGCCATTGTGGATTGACAGTTTTTTTGGTTACAACATTTGTTTAATCATAGGTCATAATAGTACCATAAAAGTAATAGCTATGAATAGTGTTGGTATTTAATCAACAATGAACGATCATTGTTGATAACAATAAATTCGCCTAAACCTGGATGAAATTACTTTAATCCATTGTAATTCAAATTAAATTGAATTACATAGATGTATGATACTGAAAATCATGGTTGATAGTTAGGTACATTATATGGAATGAATTTTATTGTGAACTAGTTTAATAGTAAATGTAAACCCATTTCTACTTCACCTTCATTCTAATAAGAATTAGTAGGCGACGTACTTGCCTACAGAATAGTCTTTTTATCATCTGATAAGTTTAATATATTTTAACTATTGGTCAATGCATGCCACCCATCAATTGTCAAAAATCTTTGTTGTATAAAGTACAGTGAAATCTGTTCAGAATAGTAAGAACACGAAAACCTAATTATAATGTTTGTCAACTTGCGTTTCAAAAATAAGGAAATAAAACAACAGGTAAGTCAAACTACCTACTAAATTCAACAATTAAAAGACCGAACCATCCAAAACTGCAACAAAATTAAAACAAACATGAACAAAAAAACAATCTTCAAGGTTGCTACGAAAAAACGAAATTCGCCTACAGGAGCGCTACGTCGTAGCTCTTAAGATTTAAGAAAAGACATCAACGCGACAATGCACTCATTACACCCTTATCTTTTCCGGCGACGTTAAACGTTTTCCTGCAGCCTCATAACACTTGCATAGTACACTACTCATTATGAAACCAGCAACACGGTAAGCACGGTATTATAACTTGATCTAGTTCGATTGCTGGGAACCGCGATAAAGTGCCGCACTGTCACGCGACGACTCAGAGTGTCTATTAAGAGAGTTTACTCCGAACCGATTGTGATGAACACTTTTAACTTATGTAATGTTTTACGTGTTAATTGTGGTTCAAGTGACGGTTTAAGTTGGTTTGTTTATTATGATTTGACGATACCGTGTTTAAAATGAAATAATGTTATGGTCTATAAATATTGAGGGGTGTCAGGTTGTTACCTGAACTTTAAGTTCTGTTTGCAATTCTCAAATTTGATTTATTTTGCTTTGGCAATCACATATAAATAAATTAATTACAAATACCCATAATTTTGTAGGAATTTGCGCCATGAACCGCTTTTTTACTTTTTTGTCTTAGTATGTCAGAGAGGATTCCCTTAAGTGATATATTTGCAGAGAATAATATTAATTTACAATAAAATCTTTAATTTTTTTAAACATGTATTTGATGTTCCTATCTATAAATAAATAAATGAAAATTGTGCTATGGATTGGAAGTTACTTTTTTTCTAGACTCCTTGATTAGATAGCAGCTAAGTATTCGGAATCAGGCGAACAATTTAAATTAATTCTTAGTACAGAATTACCTAGCGAGAGGTCTAACTCACACTTAAGTATTAAAGTTTTAGTCAACTTAAAACTTTACACTACCAGTTAGTAGAAAATAGATAGCCAATAAGAAGAAGATTCAATACTTTAAAAATATCAATAAGAATTGGTGGGTAATTAAAAGAGTTAGTTTTTTTTTATGCCTTTCGGTGACATCAGCTCTGGATTTTTAAATTAAAATTACCTAAGTAGTTTTATTCTACTAATATATCCTGCAAATCTAACTTGTGATTAAGGCTAGATGTAGAATGTGTCTTTAATAACTAGTTGAGAACTACATGGAGAACTACACTAACTGGCAGACTCTGCCCAATGAGCAAAAACGTCATCCCATGAACAAAAATATTAAATAAGACGACATTTATATGCTGCATGACGGTATACCAAAAGAAATCTAATTCGTTTATCGAGCAGAATCTATTCTAAATCTAAAAAATATATTTGTAAAACATAGGTGTAAATATATGTAACATACAAAACAAAAGTAAACTATACATTATATACAAAAGAAAGGCACACTTAGGCGTCTAAGTACTCCTAAGTGACATACATTACATTTTCACGACATAATTGTACTTTAAATGGCACATATAAAAATAATGTTAGCCCCAAAATAAAAACTAGATCTAAATCTAAACTATCTAATGTCTAAAAAGAGATTTTTTAGGCCTCCGATTACAAAAAAACTTACAGTAATAGAAAGCCGTATGTTTTTTAATTTGGAAGGTTGTACGCTTACCGTGGGATAGGCTACAACGCGACCTACAACAAGATAAAAAAAAACCGGTCAAATGCGAGTCGGACTCGCGCACCGAGGGTTTCGCACAAAAAGCTACATTCACCAATATAATTAAGTACAAATACTAAAGTTCACAAACAATGAAAGCAACGGACATTGCTTTTTCCATGTACCTTTTATAAGTTGGTCGACTATTACTCGGAAACTCATAAAGCCTGTGATAGGTTTTCTTTTAATTTCGTTGTATAAAGTACTACTTCTGTCATTGTTTCACATATCCAAAAACAACCATTTTGCTGGCAGGTGGTGGCAGACACTTGACTCTAACAAATATAGCAATTTAAAGCTTAATTGTACGCCAACGGATCCTTGAATCGAAAAATGTTTTCACAGACCCGTAAAATTTATGAAAGGCCTATCCAACGACATCTCACACAAAGAGATAGACGAGAAAAAAACATCCCCACTTTACGTGTACAGGATGTACCCTAAAAATATTTTTTTTATGATTTTGTTTGACCACTTTGTCGGCTTGATTAATATGTATATCCATGCCAAATTATAGCTTTCTAGTACTAATAGTCTCTGAGCTAAGCTGTGGACTGATGGACAGACGGATATGGCGAAACTATAAAGGTACCTTATTGACTACGGAACCCTTAAAAACGAGTAGGTAGGCCAACTAGGCGTTTTAACAAACAAGTCAAAACTCACTCCGTTTTCCTTCTTCCCTAAGTGAGAAGTAGCTACACTAAAAACTAAATGCATCACAAGTTTTTTTGTAATTTGTCATGGTAGAAGTAACGTCAAATCTTTCTTCAATTTCGTTTCGGTAAAAGATATTCGATTTGTCTGTTTTATAAGAAAGTATTTTTATATGTAATTTAATAATTAATTTAATGTAATATTGTATTGACTCAGCATTGCAATTTGTAATTCAATTTAAAATAAACGGCTCGCCATCACACAGTTAAGCCCTGTGAGGTTTTTGTTGTGTGGCTTAAACCAATTGTAAAATAGGTTAAGTATTTTGGAAATAAAATAAAAATAAATGATGAATAAAAAGGTTAGTGCACACGGCGAATATGCTCTTGTATGCCTCTCATCAAATTGTTGTTGCAAATTCTTATTTTCGTTTGATTATTAAATATTTATTGTGTTGCAGTTATAGTTGTTGTTCTAAAGCTAAAGAAGTTTAAGGAGACACAAAGAAATGTACCCGTAATGGTGCATTAAAAAATAAAGTACCCCGCAGCGTATGTATGTACACGATAAACTCAAAAACTACTGATCGTATTTTCATGCAGTTTGCACCAATAGAAGGTGTGAGAATCGAGGCAGGTAAAATACATCCATAAAGCACATAAAAATCTGTCGAACTCCTAATTTGAATTAACTATATTGAACACCTTATTTGGTACAGCCACGAATCTACAAATGTCTTTTCTATTAAGAAATATGTTTAAACGGAACACGCTGTCATTTCCATAAACTTGCAGGTAACAACTTAATGTCCATAGACTTGCAGGTAACAACTTAATTTGCAAGAAAGTGCCGCAAAGATTTGCTTTGGTTCATTTCACTTTTCAGTACCCACTGCCTTTATGCAAATCTTGCATAGTATTTTAATACAGTTTACCTTTAGACCCACTAAAAATTCTTCTCAATTTAAAAAATAAATATTTAAGATTTATCTTAAGTTCTTAATTAAAGTCAATTTTACAAATTGATATCTTATTAAAACAAACTTAATCCGATTGAAATAATGTCTTTACAATGTTATTTTTCAACCTTGTTAGGGTCAAACGTCACACAGGTGCATATGCGAAGGGGTCCGGTGCGGGCGGGGAGGGGGATGCAACCCGATCCGGAGGCTTTTGTCACAACCGACCTCTTCCGATGCCGGCCGAGCGACCGACCGGCACTAATGCTGTGTGACTCCCAATTTTATTGTTTTGATTGAACTTTGAATATCGAATATTTAGGTTTATCCTTTTCAAAAAAGGAATGTAAGAGATGATGTGCACGACGATAAGAAGAAGCCTATTGCCCAGAAGAAACCTATTCACTCTTGACTTAATATATTACTCAATAGTAATTATGAATTTACTACAACAATAGTTATTATATTTATAAGTTCTTAGATTTAACCAACTTATAAACCTCTTACATTTACTAGCGTTATAGGCTAAAAAAGTAAGTCCGGTTGATAACAGCTTCCTCAGAATGCGGCAGTTTTTAGGCAAAGGCGGCAATTCAATTTACTAAACAAAAGACATTCTCAATATGTGAACTCACTATGATTAAACAGATAATTTAAAACGAAGACTTAAAAGTAAGAAAATAATAATAAATAATAGATATACACGAGTAAGTTGCAAATAGACCACTTCACACAGTTCAATCCAAAGTCACGTTTGTCGGAGAAGAAAAACAAGCTTTATATTATTATTTAAAAAAACAATGACGGAGCGCCAAGTATATAAATATTACGGAAACTTTAATGTGTGTATACCTAATTAGAACTTAACTATTCAAAGTTTTTACGACTAAACGAAGCCTTATTAGCAAACATTATTTAATTAAGTGTTCTTAAGAGTTATTACCGTATAATTAATTAATATATTTTTTTAAATATAATGTCATGCGAAAAAATTGCGGTGTGTAACGCGGAACCAAAGTCTATAATTCTCATTATTTGTTCCTTGATAATTATCTGTAGGTCTCAATTTAAACGACTAATTGATAAAAATACAGTATTTTAAACTAAACTTACATTATATTGAACTAATATGCTGCTTGAATCTTTACGGAGTCAGATCTAAATGTTACAAAACAAAAACAGATTGGGCCTATACAATTTATGCGTAGTGATTGCCTACTCTTTGACAAAATACCGCCGAAATATAGAGTTTGAAAAGCGAACGAATTAAAAGATCTGATTCGTTCTCTTTTCAAACGACATAAATATTTTGGCAATCATTTTTAAATTGTGTTTTCAATCTGTTTACACAATACAAAAGAGGCTGTTACAGGTATTATAAAATACCAACTTTATTAAAACGTTTCGAACACAAAGCTTTTAAGTATAACATTGGAAAGTTAGATTCAATAAACTGGTGGGCACTTAAGGCGGCGTATTAAGGGCACTGCATATGATTATTATAATTTATTAACTTAAAGCCCCGACCGTGTAATCCCAGCTTCATTATAATTCCTCATTAATGTTTAATACGGCTTGGCTTCAAGCTAATTAATGTTCACTAAGACAAATGCTTTTTATCAAGATTTTATATTTACGACACGCGTTATTTGCATAAAATCTTTTAAATTGCTATAAATTTAAATTAATGCGATCCTATTTTATCATCCGAACAGCTAATAAAATCAACTCTTTATCAGTTACGTCTCTAACAACATTTCCATTAGATTTCTATAATATCCCAATGTTCCTAACATTTTCTTAATCACAAACGAGCTGTTAAAAAGTTCAATATAAATAAATTAACAAAATAACACATTTAAGACTAAGTAATGTTTGAGTTTAGATCGCATTATCCCATCGACGATTTAATAGTCAAGCGGCTAAACCCGAAGCGTTAAATAAATTAAATAATAAAATGTATAATGGGTTGCGATAAATACAACCCGTTCCTAACACTCGGCTTCGAGATAAGTAAGCCCTTATAAAACGGACCAAATTAATCCTGGCTCAAAGGACTCTCAGTGTCACACGGGGAAAAAAGAAAAAAACTGACGTCATAATCAGCTTTTGTCAAAAGTCAAGCTACGTTCGCTTTTTAAATTTTAAAATTGCTCCCCGAAATCCAACAGATCTGTATGAGCTCGGTACAGTCAAGTACAACTATTTTTTGAGTACTTACATTTATTTTCGTGTGTCCATCAAGTTATTTTGTACGTAGGCCACGTAAAGACACCCCATGCTTATTATATTTCTTAATGTATACGTTATCTTACGAATTTACTTCCCAATTACTGTATTTAACATCCGTTGGAGGCAATTAAACGTTTCATGCAACTGTAAATACAAAACCTCTGGCATCGTAATTTGAAAAAACCCACTTACCGAGAATGTGAAAAAAACACAACGTTTACAGCAATTAGTGACCATACAAGCCAAGACGATTTAACTAAGTAATTAATCTATGAGTAATGACTGGATACTCAGTCGCACGATCAAATTGAATGTTCGGTTTCTTAGAGCTGAGTAAAAACTGCAATGAAATAAACATAACTATTATGATGCACATTCGAATTTAGCTGCACAAATATCGTGTTTTCCTTGACATTACTAAATGAGTACTTTATCTGAACTGAGCGAGTAAAGCGATTAGTTTTCATTGCACAACTTATTTATTATCTGTGATCTCGTGAATTGAACACTGCATAATTTCTTGCAGAGGTTTATTTTATGCCATTAACCGTTGTGAAATTCATTTTTGCGCATATCAAATAGCAAGGTGTTTTAAGTTTAACAGGTGTTTATTTCCCACCCAGTTTCCTTAGTCACGCTTACATTACTACAATTTAATTAATTGTCAATAGCTATTTGTCGTTGGCTGTACTTGTAGAGCACAGCCAATGTCACTGGATCGACTCGTCTCTCGCTCGAAACGTCAAGCGAGCCTCACTACGAGTCCGCACCATCGCATGACTAAGCTGCTTAGCATACCTTCCATGAAATTATCATCAAGCTAATACAATTCTTATTGACTGAACAATACAGTCTGAACTAAGTTAAGAAGTATAACGTGACTTTTAGCATCGCGATAAGGATGAGAGGAAGGTGACGATTCTTTCATCACTGCGAGTTGATAACATCAAAAGTTTTTATTGTGACAATAAATAGATTATCATTGATATAAATAGGGTCAGTTTGAGTTCTCTCATAATACGGCTGCGATTGGCTTAATGTCACATTTGACAGGCGATGCGAGCTGTGAAATTGGGTTCGATTTAAAATATAAAGGTTCGTCTCAAGACTTTATGATTAACTTTTTTACCAGAGGGGATTATTTAAAGTTTGTTTAGTTGTAGTAATGTTACAACTGTCAACCATATGCTTTGATAGTTTAATGAGAAATTGAATCTGTTTTTCATACGTGTGTATTTTTTTAAATGATTTGTTTGTTCAATAAATCAAAGCAGTCATCGAAGTATATAAAATCGTCTATTTAGTTCATCTAACTCAGACGCAAGTGTAGCCTGCTAGCAGATGAACAAGCTCAACGAAGTGTTAAGTAGTAGAAATTATACCGAGATAATCTTAAACAGACAGTGACTAATATTTATTTTTCAAGGTCTTAAGATTCCGCTATAATTTACAACAGTAGGTACCTCACTCACACTTTATATGCGAATTTTAAAATTAGACACATTTCACCGCAGGTTTTTAATGGATTAGTTTACTTAGCTAGGACCGCGCAACACAGGAAATCCTAGTGTGTGGTCCAGGGAATTTGTTGACACCTAGCACTTAAGGCCCTCTAAGTAATGTATTGTTGGTTAACTATTGTACTGTGTAAAAATGAACGGAATAAAAATTTTTATTATTATTATTAACTATAAGCGCTATGTTAATACCTGTCTGGTGTTCTGTAAACTATATTTGTTATATAATCTAACTACTAAATTCGACACTTACCGCGCGTCCATATCCACCTATTGATTAAATATACCGTTTACCAATAGAGCATTAGTAAATTATGTCAATATTTACAGTTTCATCACGTATAGTATTTCAAATAATAATTTTGTATCAATAACCAAGTATTTCAACTTTACCCTACCTAATAGAGCAACCTCGGGTTTCTTTTGTCTTTCTGAGTCAACAAAGGAGATCTACATATCTATTGCGCACCCGGTTTTTAACACGCTTTTATTAGCTTGGTATGTATGTATCTATGTATCAATGTAACAATGTATCAATGTAACGGAATCTTTGAACGTGATTTTCACCCACTTCAAAACGTTGGATTGATTTGAAACTTTGCACACTTATCAAGGACCGATGACAATGCAATAATTTAAACAGTTTGTCCCATTATCCTTACCAATAAAGCGTGTTTTTTAGTTTTTAGAACTACACTTTATTTGGAAATAAATTATTAACATATAAAAAATGAAATGCAAGTCAAGTGACGCGATTGATTGATAAAAATTACTTCAGCGTTTGATAATCAATACATATAATAAATCTGTAGGAAAGTCATTTTTGTACATCGAAAATATTTCCAAAAGAAATAGCCAGGGTGTTAAGGATAACCAATAGAACCCATTTCTAGCTTTGATGGTATTTTTGTCTGTTTATTTGTGCATGCATCACGTGAACTTTTGTAGATAAAAATTGTGCGTAACTTGAAATATTACTTAGCTTTTGTTTCATCGCAATCGGTTCACTCTATCAAAAGTTAGATGAATAAATTTAAAGTGTTTAAGAAGTAAAATTATCACAACACACGCCATTCAGATACTCGGACAGTTGAACTCGATATTCAATAGATGGCATTGTGCATTTGAAGTCATTTTCTGAATGGCGGTGTTCAGATTCTCCGCGAAAGAATGATGACATTAGAAAAAAAAATGGTAGGTAGGTAAGTAGGGTAGGGTTTGCAGACAGATAAAGAGAGCGAAGCCGTCGGAACAGCTAATTTTCAATATTTTTTGTGTCGTAAAGTAGACTTTAAACCCCTTATTCATTCTTAGAACTAAATCCTTACCCAACTATAACTAAAAGGATAGCCAAACCAAGATAGAAAGCTAATCTAAGATCAGAACATCAAACCATCTTAGATTTCTGGTAACAAAAGATGTAGAGCAAGAACGACGTAAGTTTACAAGGCAGTATTTACGATTGCTTATCGAACCTTATCTCATTGGTACTTAGGTAGATATTAACGTGGCCTATGCACACGTAACTTGTGTGAACACACCGTGTAATGGCCTCTCAGAGTCCACTTGAACGGTAGCTAGAAAAGCTATCGGAAAATGCATAATTTTTCATTCGATTTCACATCGACAGGCCCGAATATGTCGCGAAACGATATCGCTTTGATATGTCGGTATTTTGTATTCGATACATTTGATATCGATATGGTTCTTATGATGATGAAGCGTTACGTCCCTTTTTAGAGATTTAGTTGGATGTTTAATCATGCAGAGTGGATGTTTAGATGTCCAGTGTTGTTCATAAATGTGAATTTTAACTGATCTTTGCTCTTGATTATCACGAAATTGGGTTCTTGGGCAGTTATTAAATTGCATTATTTTCACGCTTTCGAATTCAATTATGTTTTCTAGTCATAAAAGTAGGTAAACTAACTTAAAATCGTTAATATTTTATGACGTTTCCTGTATCAATTAGGCCAGCTAGTCTTAATACCTTTCTTTACTAGGTAAAATATATTGAAATGCATGTTGTAAGCGAACAATTACATTAATCACAATTGCACGTAATTGTTGCTAGCGCAAAATCACCGCATTGTTAAGCAGCATGTATTGACTTACGTGAACGATTAAATTAACGTACCTTAAAGTTAACTGTTAAGTTTGTTCGTAGTTAACGTGCCTGCTGCATTTTTCTAAGTGTCATCATTGTATAGTATTAAACATGTCGTCTTCGTATTTCATTAATGTTTCATATCCATTTTGCAACTTTGAATTTGTTGTTGGTTGTTAAAATAATCATTATTGCTTTTTCACAATTTTTTCGGTGCTCTTTAATGGCATCGACTTCCATCCAGCCGTAATGTTGGTATTTGTGTCAATCTAATTTTATCTCAATCTGTTATACAATCTATATTTACATCAGTTTTCAATGATTTTCTAGCAGTTAAGGCGCCTCTCCGAGCAAAACGCCGCGCTACTCGAATTTTGTGCAGTTTTTAAGAGCTATCTATTCTTTATTTAAAAACTAATATCAATTAATTAAAATACATTAAATTTCTACATAATGTTGATTCTAAAATTTTAGCACACTTTTTTTTTAGAGATTTATATGTGTCACTAATCTCCTTCCAACAAAACCATAAAAAGGTGAAATAATTATTGATAGCATGCATCTCCTCGTAAAGTATTCATTAATTATTTTTTATACTAACACTAATGGATAGACAGTTTGATAACAAACATTTTGTATGTTTTATTTTTTTCAAAAGACAAATATTCGATTTTATAAAGATTTTACTCTAAAATCTGGGCGTATTCACTACCGTAATTCATGCGCCACCAGTGCCGCTAGGCCAATAGGAATGCTCATATCTCATGCTGATTTTTTGGTCAGGGCACGGCCTTAACTTGGTAGATGTAATCGCCAATTCTAATAACTGAAATTAACTTATGTATTAACACCATCAAACGGCTTATACTGGTTCCACTAAGTGATTTACACAGAGTTAGTCAGTTACATTTACGTCTTAGCTGTTAATGGTTCTAGACGGCACTAAAACTGGAAGACAGTTGTATAATTAAATCCAAAGGTGAAAATTCATTTAGGGAAGAAGTTATTTTTTTTATAGTACAGGTATATAGGAAATCTGCTAAAGATATTTTTATGTAGGTACATTATTTAAAAAAAAGGTTGCCCTACACAAGGCCTCCTATATCATGTGTGATTACAGTGAGAACATGATGAGGGTGAATCTACCATAAGTAGTAGTAGTATATATATATATACTACTTTATTCCTCTACAAACTTATTCATTGTTGCAAACAATGTAGCGAAAAACCTCATGCGAGTGAGATTCGACTAGCAACTTGGTCCCTTCGCGCTGGATGCCGACACAGGCTAGCAGTGAGTTTAGACTCTTTTCGGAAGAGTAATATCTTCTCGGCTGCCGATCAGAGTCTTGATCTCCAGATCAGATTGTGTTTGATTAGTCAGACCTGCATACCTAACGACACAAGTCATGACACGCCAGACTAGTCAACTAGTGTGAATCCGGCTAGACTCCTAAGAGGTCAAGAAGATTTGTCTGGCTATCAAAGTCTGCCAATAAGTAACCCACTATTCGGTCTCTGAATGAAGAATTTGTCAAACTGTTCTTTGGTCTGAAAACTATAGTCAAGCTTATGACATTAAAGTACTTCTTAACTCTAAATTCACAGTTCGGAAACCGGTCATTGGGTTGCTTCAAGATATGCCTAAGACCGTGATCAAAACAAGAAAGCTTCGTTATAAAAAAAACACCTGTAGATCTATGCTGAATGATGTTGAGCATGGGTTGCTTGGCTATGATTGCGCGTGTTATGCCACAGTCGTGACATAACGCGCATGCGCGGTGCATTGTGCAGCGTCCGCGCCGCTCACACGCTGCCTGCGCCTGCGCGCTCATTGTGCATCAATTCATTAAGGTATAGCGCACGCTGGATGAGAGGTAGCGATTTTAAGCCTTACTTGCGTCCAAAATTTTTTCCCACTTTTCGGTAGCGGTTTTTTTTATTTAAACTGTTAGCACACTAGTGGTACGTAGTCAGACTGAATGCAAGAAAGTATTCTGTACCAGGCACGCTTTGAGTTAAAGCACATTTTAGTCTTATTTGTGTAATTGCCTCGCAAGTACAGTAATATAGTCAGATATTAGGTAAATATAGATTCTTGGGTTTTATTATTATCAGTTCCATAATTATTTCGTTAACGCAAGTTATATTCGTAAAAGGAAAACCTTCTGAAACTATGAATAGAAAACTGATAGAGCTGCGGTTTCAATATTCCATCGGAACCTACATAACCTTACACGTGTTTAGTCCTAATAGAAATAAGCCAAAATATGAATATACTTCTAAGATCTTAGGGAAATGTGACGAAGGCCATAGTCGCGAACGCTCATAGCCTGTGTCCGCTACATTATTCTCGCATCGCCGCTCTGGAAAGCAAGCGTTACAGTAATTAGGCAAATTGTATAAACGGCATATAGACTATTATTTAGTTGCTTGCTACCGGTTTAGATTTTAATTGCCATTAGATTAGATATATTTTACACTGCAATGCTACTGACGTTCTAACTTTATGTAATACTACCCAAAATAAATATTTTGCAATCCGTCTCTTTTGTAATTTAATTAATTGTTTCCTTTGTTTCAAGAATGTCGTCGTTAAGAACCAGGAGGTTATCTCAGCAGTTATTATACTTATTATAAAAAGGTTTAACTTAACTTCAGCTAGCTACCGTAACCGTAATTCATGTTTGATTAACGACCCCATAGAGTAGGGTTGCCATCTCTGAAATCTGCCAACCAGGACAAGGAGCGTGAAAACCCCGGCGGCGCTTACAATCTGGACATTTAAACAGATTTTATTTTCATAACTTTTTTAAACTAAATGTAGCTTTAACAATTTTTTTTTACAAAAAAATAGAACTGACTTCCAAATAAAAACACTACAAAGTGAAAAATAATTTCAATTTCAGAAGAGGTGTTTATGGTTACGTTTCTTCCTTTTTTCGACACCAACTTCTAAAATTTAATTATTTTTTAGAAACGATTGATGTTATTTTACTTTGTAGTGTTTTTAATTGGAAATCGGTTGTATTTTTCACATTATTGTTGTGGTGGATGCCACGTTAGTGGTCAATTTCTTACTTCTTACCAATGCACAAGTTAGGAAATTTCTAATGTGTAATGTCTGTTACTCAATCACGCCAGAACGGCTAAACGAGATCTAGATGAAATTTGGCAGACAGATGGATTACAGTCACGAATATGCTATTTTTTATCCCGATATAATGTTACCTTGGGATGATAAAACACTTTTGACGCAGGCGAAACCGCTGGCAGAAGCTAGTATACAATAAATAGACATGCAATCCCGGATGATTTGCCCTAATTTTTGAAGAGTTCCGTTGAATATCTTTGAATTTCTTCATCAGATCTTCACTAAATTTAAAAGGGACCAATTCGGGATCATTATACTGCCAAACAAAAAGAATCTTCAAAATCGGTTGTAGACCGATTTTGAAGATTCTTTTTGTATGGCATTGACGGAGAAATCGGTGAACAATTGCCGTTGGTGATTTGAACACTAAAACCCGGACTACAAATAAAACCCCGCCCGGACGCTCCCCGGACGCTTTCTAAACTAGGACAAAGCCGGGGAAACCCGGACGGATGGCAACCCTACCATAGAGCAATGAATAGAGAATAATTCCCACTAATCGAACAATTATATTAATTACGTTGTTAAGAGTAGGAGTACTCCTAGGTACCTATATAGTGGTTAAAACAATCTATTGTTAAATGAATTTCCTACAGGGGATTACAGTTAATTAAATGGCTGGCAAGCCTATAAATCTGCGTTCTTCTTTCTAGGTTAAGTCATCATTGTATTGTGATCGATGGGCCTATTCAGTTCTTGGCAATTTTCTCCTTTTGGTAAGTGTGATGACGGAGGTAATGATAAGAACACAATACGCCATGATCAGTCATTTAATTTGAATAATGTTCGTAATTTATTGCTTCGGCGTTACCTTGTCATTGTTTATTAAGTGTTATACTTGTTATACAGAAGGAATAGGTAGAACTTGCCTGCATTGAATGATACGAGGATGCGAACTACTGGTAAAGTAAGATATATACTATGTCCCTATGTTTTCCTTTTTTCAATTACATTTGTCAAATTTGTACACTAAGCCTCTGTTAACAGCTCAATTTTGAGCATTTTGGGAGGGTTCTAGTGCTTCTAAAGATAATGTATCATCAAAAAGGAAAACATAGCGACATAGTATGTATCTTTAATTTTCAGTTTACGGAATATCTTTTAAATTGGTCCAATATTGGAGGAGGAAATAGGCGACAGCCAAACCTCGATTTATGACTTTTTACTAAGGAAATTCAGTCGGCGCTCTCTGTCCCCGTTTCCTCTTAAGGATCATCCATTAGTAAAATTCAAGAAACTCCTATCGTCGTTGCTGACAGAGAAATTTTATTACTCTGTTACCGATTTTATTAATGATGAATTGTAAAATTTGCTTCACTTTATTTTATTTATTATGTAAATAATTTTAGAAATTGCTGATTAATGATCTCATTTTGAATCTAAGTAACTTTTTTTTTTGTTTGGGAAGTCATACGATGACTTCTCCCGCCCTGGGTGAAGCGGAATGTCAGACTTTTACTGACTAAATCCCACCTGTGTTCCTTCAGTTGCTTGTGCCAGGGCCGCGGTAACTCTCTTTCAAATTTATCCGCGACCCAAACAGGCATCGGCCCTAGCGGACCCCGTCAACATTTGTTGACATCACTTTGAGGCGCGCGTGGAACACTACGCACCGTCGACTTGGGCCTGGTCCTTATCGGACGGCGAGCTACCCATTACTCGCCGTCCGCAAGCCCGCGCGGTGGCCGAGAATCGGCTTGCGACTCCCGACGCCCGGGGCGTCTCCTGCGGTGTGAATCTAAGTACCTAGTTTCTAAATTATCTGTAAGTTAACCACTATATTTTTGTATGCCAACAGGCAGAATGTACTGGGAATATATTTGAACTAACACCATTATTGTAATACCTGCATTCTATACAAATAAATAAATTATTACCTATTATTATTATTATTATAACCGCAGAAAGCTCTTTACGCCCACTCTCAACCATAACGACATTTTAGGCGCCAGCACCAGTTTGATACCTCCATTTAGGGTATCACTTTATCGCACCATATCAGGCGCCCTATCCCTATCCCATCAACAATGTCTACTCTTCTTTATCTTGATATCTCGTAACAATTTTATTGTATTACTAGCTTTGCCCTTGTGATAAGTTTTATTTTTATCCCAGAAGAACATTATACCGTGATGTGAAGCAGCCTGTGTGCTATTCCAGACTATAATCTATCTCTATGCCAAATTTCACCCAGATCCGTTCAGCCGTTCTGGCGTGATTAAGTAACAAACTTACATTCCATACACTCATCCATCCAACTTTAACATTTAGCTTCTGCCAGCGAAGTGTTTTATTATCCCAAGGGAACATTATACTGGGATAAAGAGTAGCTTATGAGCTATTCCAGACTATAATCTATGTCTGTGCCAAATTTCATCCAGTACCATTCAGCCGTTCGGGTGTGTTTGAGTAACAAACAAACATCCATCCAAACTTTCGCATTTATAATATTAGTATGAGGTTGTTAGAATCTAGAAATCATTCTGTCACTTCGAAGCACCCAACCTTGCTTAACTTCAGACGATCTTATCACCAGCTGTCAGCCTCACTAATCTGGGTTGCCATTGAATTTCAATGTCTGTGGACACACCTGCCTTAGCACTTTTAATTACTTAATTACAATCACTTGATATAAGTTATAACTATTTATATCCATTGCATAAAATTATGAACGTTTAAAAACCTTATTAAAATAGTACAGTTTTTGTTAGTCAATTCTAAGTCTAATTAGGATAATTGTTATTAGATTTTGAGATAAAATTTTAGCTAATGTTAACGTCAAATTCAATTGTAATGATTGATAAAATTGCGTTGTATACATAAGTAGGTAAATTGGGGCTCAGTAAGTCAAAAGTGTATAGGTATGCTAGTATTATATTATCTGTGGTATAGGTTACTTCTAGCACAGATAATATAATACTAGCTTCTAGGAAAGATTGCGTCACCGTCGAAAATATCATCACTTACCATCACATCAGGTGAGATAGATGACAGGAGAGGCAAAAAAAAAATAAAAAAAAAACACTTGGATATTTTAACGCAAGAATTGTCGTTCAAATACTGCATTACACATGCACAAAGCTTTTAGCGTGTCGTTCCGTGTGACAAGTACACACGGCCTTCACTAACAGATTAGTTAATCGAGTTATCGCTATAATTATCGAATAATTAAAACTAGTTTGAAACCAACCGCGCGCACTTAAGTAACTTAATATTCAATTAGCGCCTAAACTTGTGTAGACAGACACTTATAAGTAGGTATTAGATTGTCCTCTAAGAGTTATTGAAGGGAGATACAGACAGACGGACGAGGCCGTTTAGAGCTGGCTCTACACTTTGGCCCGACGTAACTTACGTCGGTATTAATTAACATCCATTGCTGTGTCGCTCACTTCTTCAACCAACTTCTAGTAAACATAACCTGCAGTGGACGTCACTCAAGCCTGTGAGTGTCGACGTGTAGTGCCAACATAAGTCATAATTTCAATTATAAAGCCATTAGCGAGCCGCTCCTACGCATATTGTTTCATATTCACATTTAACAGAGGTCGAACAAGTGATTATTTTGTCGACGACAAAAAACACAATTATAGTCACTTATTGAACGGGTTTGTTTTAGCGGATTCAAAGGTGTTATTAAATAGAGTTAATAATACCTATGAGTTTAAGGCACACGGAATAACTTGGGCGGTTTGTCGCCGAGGGGACACGGACACCATGAGGAAATTGCTTCTGTTGAAGTTAAATAGTGGGGTGTCGTGTGGTGGGGTACTGGGACAACATGCCTACGTGATAAACAAGTCGTATTGTACACCGACCTGACGTCAAATAGCAACATTTAGGTAATCAGAGCATTATTAATATTATCAACCTCCATTATTTACATTGTTATTCCAAACGGTATTCATGGTATTTCCAGTAGTTAGATTAGTTCAATGGAGTCGTAGGTAACAACTTGGCTTGAATCGAATAACATTTGATACGGTTTTCAATGATGTCGGTACAATCGTCAACAGCGAGTGTTGCACCACGGCCGACCGCGCGGTCTGTCGGCTGTGTCGCTCGGATCGTATGTCCGTGCTCCGCTGCCAACTGAACCATTTAGCATTTGCGTCACGTCATCATACCGATTTCTCAATCAATCAATTGAAATCCGTGCTCATGTAGATTGTGAACTGGATAATAATATGCAAAGCGTTTTCAGCCACTGTGAAATCGATGAGAACAAATCGGACGGAAGTCTCACTCGAGAGCCGTACCTAAATATGGTTCTCATTCAGCTTCGGCTTTTAATAGCATTTTCATATCGCCGGAAACGACCCGCGAATTAATGCACGACAATAAGAAGGAAAATGATACACAATACTTATATCAGCGGCTATTTCAAGTGCCGTATATTTATTTAAGCTGTAGGAGCGGTCATGATAAGGACAGTAGCTTAATGTGTGCATTGTGAGGTACATTACTGTGCACTAATGATAATAATTTTCACGGTCGAGTGAGTGCAGTCGGCAGTTGGACCTTATTATAATAAATTAACGGCGGTGTACCCTAATGGCCTGCCTGTACATAATTACACTCAATATTACAAACGACTAAAGGGTCGCTGGTAAAAAATCAGCTCGAACCTCCAACGAGCAATTTATATCCAAGGTTGTTTATTACGGAAAACGTTTATGTGTAAACATTTTAACCGCTTGTAATTGAAAACAAAGTTGTTTTTGATCTGCAAATTGATTGCAGTTCATTTTGCTATAAAACGATTTTTATTTTAATGTACTTACTTACTAATGACGTAAGATTCGCCCCTTTGTTCGTTTAATGGAAATATAATTAGACTTGTTTGCATATTTTAATAAGTTGCAACAGCCTCTTGTTAAACAATAATTTAAATCACAGGCAATAAGTACTTTAACCGACCCGAGTCTGTGCACATAAAAAAATATCTCTCATTTCGGTATGTTTCTAGAAAAAAGCTAATTAAATTCCGATAGCACTTGTTCGATTCCGTGCATCTCAATAACTTAATTTACAGTTGCTAGTTTAAAAGGCCGTGGTCTATCTACGACTCTACGTACCCAGTTTTGGTACGTTTTCTTAACAAAAATATCAGCTACGTAGTAAGTTTACCCACCTTCCTCCTTCTGCCAAGAAATTATCAAATCATCGAATAGTTATAACGTAAACGTGACGGTTTACGTTACAGCCTCAGCCGGGTAGCGGCTGAACGCGTACTTGGGTGGCAAGCCGCAACGGCCACAAGTCGCGACCGCAACCACCGCTCCAGTGCGCTAATTCCTCGCGCATTATACACTTAATCCTTTGTCTCCTCACCGTGTTAAACACGTATTATATTATGTTGACTTTAAAGATATTACTTGCTTGAGAATAAGGAGCTTTTCTTTTGTTTTAGGTCAAGAAAATTTACAGTGGTTGGGCGTAAATATGGCACTCGAGTTTAAATCCTGTATTCTAAGGCATTACAGAGTACCTGACGCAATCAAAGTGATAGTATTTATTGGCATAAATCGAGGTTTTTTTTGTTGTCATGGTGACTGAGTCAATTGGAGTGGAGAAGTTGCCTTCAAGATGAATGTAGTAAAATATAGGAAACAGATTTTGGAAACTGTCTCTCGTTACAGTAAAGTTTCTTACTAAAGCTCGATGTGTCAATATAATGGCCAGGAACTGTACATTCGTTTCCAGTCACATCAACTCTAATTGTGTCTCTTGTATTCAGATAAACATTCAATAAAGAAAATCTAACATGTTTTACAGGTCCCGTTGTAAACCTTTACATCAAACGAACAAGCCGCTCAATAAAGTCCTAATACACTAACTTTTTTATGAGCCGTATACCTTACAATAAGCGAAGAAAACGACTATAAATATTTACCGTGAACTGCGAATTTATAAGCCATAAAATGGCCAAATACACAAGCATTTAATATCGCATTAAAAATCTTTTCAGCACGTAATAGGTTTTATTAGAAGGCGATTAAGAACAAAGAATATATACAAATACATTATTTATTTTTAAAACTTTTGAATTTCGAATGTTAGCCTTAATCCCGCGTCACATAGTGCTTGTAGCGAAGCATGGCGTCTTTGGGCTACGTCTTATCGTAGTTTCGTAGTCGCGTAGATTACGGTCTACGGCACAAACATGGTTGTCATGTGGAGATGCAACAGCAAGATGAATTTATTTTGAATGCACACGAGATTCTACTATGCATCCGGATTTGTGATGTGTAGGTTCTCGTATGGTATGATATCTGTTAGTGCACAGAGGTCGTCGTCAGTAAAAAAAAAATTAACAAAAGAAGTCATGCTTACTGCTCGTATGTCAAAATATCAATTGTATTTGAACAATATGCTGCACTAGAATAACCTTCCCCATACGGGTAAACGTACATACAATAATAAAAACCAGAAAAAATAAATAACCCTTGTATTCAGTCAAAATCACAAGCCCTTGACAAAGCCCGGACTTATAAAGCCGTGTGTACCAAAGACAAGTGTCGTGAAGGAAGCGACCGAGGCCTAGTGACCACAAGAAGCCCTACCGTGACTCTCAGGGAAGGCTTCTGTGGTGACTGGTGACCGAGGACAAGCACTCTCTAATATGAAACACGTTTCAGGGAGGTCGATGACTGAGGCTAAATATAATTATCGCGGCAGACTTTACTTAATAATTAAGTGTCTCCCTCTAGTAGTAATTAAGTTATTTTGGGACAGATTGACTGCCACGTTGGTCTAGTTATTGCAAGCGCAACTGCTGAGTATGAGAACATGAGGTCTAATTGCACCAACCGCGAATTGGACATTATTTGAACATTGGTTCAACTGCGAATTGAATTTTTTTTAAACATTGGACCAACCCGGATTTGCAAAATTTTTGGACATTGTACCAATCGCGCCTAAAGGCGTTCGATGCCCACGTTGGCCAAAGTGTTTGTAGGATCTGGTATTTCTCAGTTGCTACTGAGAAATCTCCCGGAGTCTGGATTATCCGCGGTTGATGCCAATAGCTTTTTATTTGATTTCTTTATTTATTTGATCAGGTTCACCAATAATTATTTACACTTAATTATAACAAAAAATCATTCTTAAACTAATATTACAGTGCAACAATTACTTAAAGGCACACCACATTCACAATTTTGGTGAATCATCTAAAAGCTAACTTACATGGTAATAAGCGCTGTTTAATAATACAAGTGCAAAACATAAAATCGATAACATTAATAAAATTGCTAATAATACAGATGATACAATTAATAAAATTGGTAAAAAATATACAATTGATTCAATTAATAAAATTTATTAAGTTAATAAAATATACAAAATTGATTAAGTTAATAAAATATACAAAATTCATAAATTAACAAAATAATTAAAAGGTTCGTCCCTTATTACATGGATCTTGAACATAACTGACGAAAGGAGAGTGTATAAGTGCCTCTGCCTAAGACTTTAGTGAATACAGTCGTGAAGTTGTATTATTTATTATGACTAGCTGTGCCCGCGGCTTCGCTCCCGCTTACTTCCCCCCCACTTACCTTCCTGCCTATCCTACATACCTACCTACCATTTTTTTTCTAAGGTCATCATTCTTTCGCGGAGAATCTTAACACCGCCATTCAGAAAATGACTTCAAATGCACAACGCCATCTATCGAATATCGAGTTCAACTGTTAGAGTATATGAATTGAGTGTGTTGTGATAATTTTACTTCTTGAACACTTTAAATTCATCTAACTTTTGATAGAGTAAACCGACTGCGATGAAACAAAAATTAAGTAATTCTTCAAGTTACGCACAATTTTTATGTATAAAAGTTGTCTACATTGGTTTCGTACATTTCACGTGATGCGTGCACAAATAATCAGACAGACAGATAAACAGACAAACAGACAAAATTGCTGGAAATGGGTTCTGTTGGTTATCCTTTAACACCCTGGCTATTTTTTGGATATTTTTTCGATGTACAAAAATTCCTTTTCTGCAGATTTATTATATGTATTGATTTATGACGTGACCAGAGAATGCGCTGATAGGTATAGGTAGGTTTTTTAATTTTAAAAAGTTTACAAGTTGGTTTTCACTTTTAGCAGACATTGGTTGTACTGCCCTGTATCCGTGCTAATTATTTTCATGACGTTACAATTTAATGCAGCAAAGATCACCACACAAAGCCACAGCAAAGGTCTATAAATCTGTTGAATTTAAAATTATATTCAGTCATTTTTGAGACACTTTAGTTTTCGGTTTCAGTTTTCGTTGTAATGGCCTGGCCGACTGGAGTTCAAAAGAAGTTAAATTGTAGGCTTTAGTTTAGAATTTTCTTGTGGATTTGAACCAATTCACAAAACAACTTCTTCTCCAACAGGTGTGAAAGATGACTCAGACGACGTATCAAGCAAAAGCTGTGGGGGAGACTCATCAAGTCTGGTGAAGAAACAAAGGAAGGCGCGGACAGCCTTCACGGACCACCAGCTGCAGACCCTTGAGAAGTCCTTCGAGAGACAGAAGTACCTCAGTGTACAGGACCGAATGGAACTGGCTGCCAAACTAGGACTCACGGATACGCAGGTCAAGACCTGGTATCAGAATAGAAGGTTAGTTTAATTTGTTGGTATTTTCACTTTATTTTTCTTGTGGGCATTCTCTTTTTAAAATTATCAAACAGTCAGACAGTGCCACTGCAGTGCAAACGTATTTTCTCATAAAGGGATGGCACGAGCGGTAACCACCATGGGGAGACCCACAGTCTCTATTGAACATTGTCTTTCAAAAAAATCTTATAGGGCAACTAATGTAAAAAGCCAGTCAAGTGCAAGTCGGACTCGCGCACCGAGGGTTCCGTACAAACGTCAGCTTAAAGGTATTATAGACCTGAGTATTTGATATGAATTTCAATTTAGTACCTCTACGCGTTCATGAGGAAAGGGATAGTAAGTTTAAAATTATTAAAAATATTTTTATAATGATGTAACTAAAAATTTACGGCTTTCGTAATTTTACCTTTATCTGTGCTATAAGATGTTGCTTCGTACCAAATTTCAAGATTCTTAGTTCATGGGAAAGTACGCTGTTGGTTTTGATTCCCTTGCGAGTGTCGAAAATTTGCAGCATTTTGCGGCATAAACGGCTGTATTTTTTATTGCGTTGGCTTAGAAGTTTGATTTTTCACAGCTTTAAGGGACATTAGAACTGAGTATTTGAGTTTTCCACGCGTTCCTGAGAAAAAGGGTCTTGACAGACAGACGGACGGACGGACAACAAAGTGATCCTATAAGGGTTCCGTTTTTCCTTTCGAGGTACGGAACCCTAAAAATAAACAAATGTTTAATTTGCCAATTCGAACAAACGAATCTAAATGTCGTAAAGATATATCTTCGTAATCGTCAAAGTTTAGCAATGAATTTACGAACCCTACGATCAATAATTCCTTCTAGGTAAGATTTATTCACTCACTACTACTTAACAATCAAATATTAAATTTACGTGTTATGATAGGCTTATAGTACATTATGGTACAAGTGTGCAATGTTGGTGATTACCGCTAAGGCGCCATTGAGACCCGAGCCGTAGGTGAGGGTCTTAAGAGAGCCGAGGACGGTAATCATCAATACACACGTGTATCATACGGCGTTTTTCAACACACTTGAAGAAAATAATACAAAAAAATAATTTTCAACAGTAAAAACGAGTTGTGAATTTTTTTTCACAATGGCGGGCAAAAAAAAATTATCATTTTTCCTATGCGCGCGCATCTAACAATGGCGATCGGCCATAGACTAAAATAATGAGGTTCCTTTTTTTTGGCTTTTCGTGGATAGTGTTTTAGCCACGTACAAAATAGGGAATTTAAATTTTTCTTAATTACAGAGCAAATAAAATTTATATTTGAGTGAAAGTTTTATTTATTAAGCACGTACAAGTTGAAATTATACGAAGTTGCATTAAATGAGCAAGCAATAGGTACATTAATTTATTTGTACTATTGAGCACGATCTTTTTTGTATCGAAACTTTTTTAAGAACAAAGCAACTCAACCAATAAATAAAAAAAAACTCTATAACTCACTAGTGAATAATAGCAATGAAAAAGTCACAGTTTGATAACAGGTATCATTATGTGCCTAATTGCGGTGAAATTAGAGCCACTTTATGAGCAAGTGTGTTGAAAAAATAGTTATACCTTCGTCGTTACTCTTGGCACCAGTTATTCTGAATGAAAATATTTGGAGTTGCTAAAACAAGTTAATCATTTGGTCGGAACCAAATAAATGTCTAATCGAGGAAAACATATACCTACCTCTGAAATATTCAGGAGATTTTACAGTCTATACTTTTTATTTAGGTACGAAATTACATTTTTTGAACAACATGGCTGACAAACCATAGAGTGGTCGTCATTGAAATAATTGGTAAACACACGTATTTTTCAGACGATTTTTAATTATATTATTAAATTTTACGAAACCGAGTATGTGCGTGTTAAGCAACTAATAATGTGATAAATTACAAGGAAATAAACCAAATACGTGTTGTTATTTAATTCAACATACCTTATCTGCTTTCAGTTTGGCTTGATGATTAGGATACTACCTGCTTCGTCACCTAGCTGTTGATGTATAAATATACTACTTAATGTCATAGCTCGAAAGTAAACGCTCTTTACTAATTAATACTGTTGCTGATAGTAAGCATAATGGACAATGTGGACTAATTTAATTACAGTAAAAATTAATACTCAATAAGTAAATCTGAAAACGTGCGACGGGAGTATCCAACCACACCCGCCCGCGTCCCTGCAATCCCGTCAATTCTCAAAAGAAGTCATGACTGCGAAAAGCTTATTTGTGCCATATACTATTTTGTTTAACACCTTGAGAAGACCTCCATTATAAATTTACAATATCTAAAGTAAACTTGAAATAAGGCTGGTAAGATACCTATACATTCTTCTTTCTATACCCTATCATCGGTATTAAACCGCCTTATTTTTAACACAAGTGAAACAGAAAATACTCGTACGTAACCTAGAAGCAGAGAGAGAAAAACAATTAACTAACAATTTATTTTTACCCGACAGCGGCGAAGGCCAACAGGAGGGTAAAGTTTTAAACGTTTGTGGTCCAAATTATAGACTCTAGGCGGTGTATACTCGTAAACTACTCGTTTATTTTTAATTGATTTTTATTTGTGATGGGTTTGCTCTTGACTCTAGTCTAGGTCAGAGGTGACAGAGACAAAGTTGACGATGGAGTGAGCTTACCCAGCAGAAGCCTGTTCACTCTAACTTTGAAGAGATTCGGGTTGAATGCGTTCGGAAACACAACCGTAGCGTAGGTAGTGAGTTCCACTAATACGCTGTGCGCATTATGAAGGTTGTTTGGAAGCGCTTGGTGCGTATTGGTGGTACTCTAGACTAAGCCATATTAAAAAAATAATCAGCATCAGCTTATAGTAGTCTACTGCCTGACATGTGACGTCAATATTTTAAACCCAAAACAAAAGTGAATCAAGACTACAAGACAAGCACCTACATACTGTTTGTTTGGAACCATTTCTTTATGTAGGATTTCAGCTCACTTTTCATTATTACGGTTCTTATAAGCATTACCATGCGCGTTACAAAGAGTAAACCACATGGTAATGCTTATACGAACCGTTCTTAGGTGATGTTCCTCTGAAGTTGAAAATCATCTAACGTTTAATAATTTCAGGCCTATTCTAGAGAATACACCTGATATTTTCATCCTAAAAATAAATTGTGTTAATTAGACAGTTCAATTTGAAAATCCCAACACTAATAGTTTATATTGCTGTCGCTAAACGCTAGTTACTTGGGACATTCGCTGACAGTGGTCGTGAGATAGTCGGCGTTCTTCACAAAGCAATGCTGAGTCAGCGGCACCGTCGACATGTTACTGCTACTGCCCGAACCTGGGCCCAATCTCCATTTATATAATTACAAACGAATTAAATATTAACTTCCTATAAGTACCTACATGCAATTGTTAACCGGAACTTGTTTTAATTCATCATTGTTTTAAGGTTAAAGAGGAGCTCGTGGCTAAATAATAACAGCAGCACGGGTCGATCATCAAGGTTAAGCAACGCTTGACGAGGTCGGTCCGTGGATGGGTGACCATTTCAACATACCGAGTTTCCTCCGTGTCTCGGAAAGCACGTTAAGCCGTTGGTCCCGGCTGTTATTTGAAGATCTTTGACAGTCGTTACGAGTAGTCAGAAGCTTGAGATCTGACACCAGTCTTGCCAAGGGGTACCGTGTTACCCGGTTACTGGGTTGTGGAGGTCAGATAGGCAGTCGCTCCATGTAAAACACTGGTACTTGGCTGAATGCGGTAAGACTGGAAGTCGACCCCAATATAGTTGGGCAAAGGCTAGGCAGATGATGATGATGATGATTGTTTTAAAGTTAAAAATAAATAAAGACAAATTAAAAACGATCACTATTAAAGCATTTTTTACAAACTCGTTTCACTTCAAGTTCGCAATAAAGTCATAAAAATAATAAAACCTTAAAAACACAATTACTAATATTCTATTCTTTACATACCTAATTAAGATTCTTAAGTGCTATTATATTTTATAAGAAAAAATATCGAAGTACAAAGGAGTTTTTTGGACGACAGTACGGCGGCTATTTCGAAAACAAACGTTAGTAATTAGGGTCTGAGCGCCGCCTCCGATGCGTCCTTCACAAAAAAATACGGTAGCTAATAACAAACTGTACTAATTTTCTATTGATTGAATACCATCTTTCTAATCAAAATCGTGCTGTATGTAATACTGGCTAATAGTATCGTTCAGGTTGGAGTATCGAGTTTAGAAAAATTTAATTTGAAAAAATATTCAGGTGTCAATTCTATTGTTTTCAATTGAATTTAATTCGGTAGCCCAAAGCAATTCATTTGCATTATTTCTTAGTCTAGACATATAGAATCCTGTACACGAGGTAACTAAATGTTTGCAAGTTCCTATGACAGTTGTAGTGTCAAATCCTGCGCAGACGCCTCACAGTATGCGCACGCCCCCGCCGCCGCGTCTGCACCTTTTTGTGGCACTTTTTGTTGATTTTCTATAATTTCGGTTAAACTAATGTTTGGGCTTCGATTTTTCGGTTCGTGAAAGGGTGTGAAATCGTAGTTAATTGAAGGATGTAATGGGCTTTTGTGTGCGGTCACTTTCCTTTGGTTTTTGTAGCGGCTGCCCAAATAGAATAGTGCCACTACCTACTAATAATAGGCACCGATTTTCTGGTTCCCGGATACAGAATAAATTATACTAATATATGGATTATTTTTGAACAATGGTTACTCCTAATTTGGAAAAACACAAAGCTTTTTAATAACGACCCAAAGTGAAACAATTAATTTTAATTACCTATTTACAAGACACGCCGTTTGCTTTTTGCTTAATTATAAATAATTATATAGCTACATATAACTTCTTGCCTACTTGCTTAGTGATTTTGTACAAACTATTTAAATGAAAAACATTATCATTTTGATTATTTGCCGCGATCAGTTTTAATTGGTATTAGATCATTTGTTTCACACATTCGCCAATTTTGCAATTAGCGAGAGAGTGGTCGTTCCGTTTTGAGTTACATTGTATTTTTCGCAATTAGATCAGTAATTGGTAGTGTTGTTACTTCGATATGAGCTCGATGGCAACATAAGCGTCACAGCTGCTGACGTTCCCACGCGACAGGTGTAAGAGCCGAGGAGAATTACTACTTCAATGTAATGCTTTTCAGGTTAAAATCTGTTCGATGTATAACTGCATGAAGCATTTTATACGCTAAAGAGTTTAATATCCAAGAAAAATATGTAATCGTAGATTACAAAGGACCAACTTAGTAGCCTACTTTCATTTAGCATCTGAAAAGTTTCACAAAGTGGTACAAACTTGTGATACAATGTAACTGTTGTACTACCTAACTCATCCTCTCAGCACCGTGTGACCGTCGGCACTCGCTCTCGTCACAAAGGCTGCAAGTCACCGGCGGGCCGGCGCCGCCGCCGCACACCTCTTATTAATCGCCACACCGCCGACAATCTGCCTCAACGGCCTCTGGTGTGTGTTTTACTTAATTGTTTTCAAATAGCTTCCTTATTTGGTGAGCTGAATGCCGAAATTGAAACAGAAAATGCAGTTTAGATAGGAAAAATTTCGGAACTGAAAAACAGTCATCAGCGCAAACAACAATAGCATAATTGTAGAAACAATTGTTGTAGAGCTAAGTTGATGTGTGTAATTAGCAAAATTTTATCTTAATAGAGGTTTGCTAGCATAACTTGCAATTAAGTGCGAACTCAAATTAGTTGGCACCAGGTAAACTGCATTCTTTAAGGAAAATTTGAATCCATTCCTAACATTAAGCATTCCTTATGTGTAAAAAAATCTTTTTTACAAAAAAATACTACCGACTTCCAAATAAGAAAACTACAAAGTGAAAAATAACTTTAATTTTGGAAGTCGGTGTCTTTCCTAGGTACCATTTTTTTGCGTTATGGACACCGACTTCCAAAATTAAAGTTATTTTTCACTTTGTAGTTTTCTTATTTGGAAGTCGGTAGTATTTTTTTGTAAAAAAGATTTTTTATTTTTCACTTTTTAGTTGTACCTAACTAATAGGCAAGTTGTTTAGTAAGTTTCCTATAACGCCAGAATAGACGACCCGAATATCATAAAACTTGAACAAAACCGATCAAATGAGTGATCTGATTACCCCTTAAGAGCGTACTGGCGTGATGTTATGTTATGAAATGGTATACACAATAAACAGACATGCGATTGCAGCAGTCCCGCGAGATTTGCCGTTATTTATTGAAGAGTTCTGTTGTATATCTTCGAAGTTCTTCATCAGATCTTCACTTAATTAAAATGGGACCAATTTCGGAACATACTCTATCAAACAAAAAAAGAATTTTCAAAATCGGTCCACAATTGACGGAGATATCGGTGAACATACATAAAAAAAAAAAAAAAAAAAAAAAAAAAAAACATACAAGAAGTCGAACATAGAACCTCCTCCTTTTTCGAAAGTCGGTTAAAAATACCCTCCATACGTAAACAAGTCATAGGACATCAAAATAACGTTTTGAAAATCGAATCGAATCAAATAAATCTAGATATCGAACCTCAATAGACTGATTCTCAGCATGATTCATCAATAGTTATAATATTTTGTCGGAACGATCGAGAATTCACAATAAGCCGGGGGCCGCGAACAAAATGTCGTTTATCGGCGTTTAGTCGTCGAAACGTATAATCCATCGCGATTACCTAATGACGTATTCTGTAATGACGCTCGTAACAACACCTACCTGTGTTGCGACTAGATCGGTCGCGCGACTATGTCTGTTATTAAGTCCAGTCGTAATGTTCGACGGAAATGTTACAGCAGTCGACTTTATTGTTTTAGAAGTGCGAAATTTTCGTGTCTTGTTTGAGGTAAAGTAAATTTCGGTGTGTACTTCTAATATCTAATCGAAAAGCTTCCATAGATTATGGAATAAATAAGTACATAGGTATACTTTTGGTACTAAACGCCATGCTGAGAGTGTAGAGAGTTAGAGCATTCAAAAGTTATAGAGAAATTAACAAAGGGAGTTCGTTCTCCTGGAAAATTTGTAAGAAAATCTGTATAAGTAACAATCTACTTATTTAAAAAACAATTCCAAGACCCCCAATATACTCAGAAATTTACATAGAATGGCGGCGAACACATGATATGACCGATCATTTTCCCATATGGAAACGGAAACGTACGCGTAAGTGCGAATATTTCTTAGAGACTAAACGGTTGGCGTTCCTCGTAAATTCGTATCATTTGTATAAACGCCGCCGATCACCCAGCACCGTGGAGCCTCGGTTCACACCACTTGAAACACTGGATACGCATGACTACTGATTTTGTTCGAATTTCTGGTTTCGTTTAGTGTGTAGCGATGATATAGGCCACATGGACAATGAAAGCTTTTATCTGTTGATTAGATTTTGATGCAGTTCCTACAGTGATGAAATAATAAAAGTAATTGTTTTGGATATTTTATTTTGCTTCATACAAAGACTGAAGTTCACATCAAGTCTATGATATATGTATGTATGTAGTTACGTTGATAATGAACACTGCTGTAAATATACCCACGAAGGGCATGCAGTTTAATATGCAGCAATTTCCTATTATTACACAATTTACGTCTCCCTCATCGATTACAAACTGTGGCGTACCTAAAGAATCTCTAACAAGCCGATAAGTCGTAAATTACATCGAACAATCGAAATGGCGCGTGCTTTTTAAACAATAGACTGTTCAATTGATTGATTCTAGCATTCTAAATAGCAGCAGCTTTATTAAAATTCCGTACGTGTGCTTACACATCTCTAATGACATAATGCGCGGGTGCCGCGACTCCGCGTAGCTACCGAGAACGGGCTAATCGGTTATAGCGAACCCTTCTAAATTACACAGCAGAGACACGGGATTCGAAGCAAGGACGCTCCGGTCGCCCGGCTTATCATTTAACCACTAATCATTATATTGCAAATGCCATTTCAGTTTTGGCCGGGTTTTAATAAGCGGATTGCGAGACGGATTATTCGTTCTATAGCAATTTTGCAGTTCTAAGTCTGGCTCTGATGCAATCTGATATTAGTGAGCGTTCGAGTTGCAGGAAATGTTTTATTGTATACCTACCTACTTGTTCATTAAAATAAGATTACGTAGTGCAGATTTAGCAGACAAATTGCTACATTTGTTATTTCTTCAATTAAATATGGTTCATATTTTTTGTGAGTCGCGCTTGGTACGGTAGTGAATAATAGCATCTAATAGTTAATCGTTTAGTTGACCTTTGCAATGTATAATTTCAAAGGTTCTTTGTATTCATCCGATACAGCTAAATGCCGATAAATAATGTTTTAATCTCTTCCTACCTCTGTTAATCGCAAAGTTCTACCTATTCGCATAACTCTGATGGCATTTTCATTCGGATCCGGTGTGAAGGCAATATTATTAAATTGGATACTTAGGTATATATTTATACAATAAGACATGTAGGTAGGTCGTGCTTGCTATTATTTGATGACTAGAATTTTGTAGATGAATTTTGTAGGATTACCTCATCATCATCATTGCATATTCTGAATAATTAGACAAAACTACATAAGTCGTCGTAGCGGTGCCGTAGCAGCGACGTAGCGACGACGTAGCGTTTTCGTAGCGGCGTAGCACGGGGCAATGGAACATAATTAAGTAGTTGAACATAGTTTGTAATTGGTATTGACAAGTCTACAAGTCTGTTCAATCAATACGTACGTACCTACCCACTTACATAAGCTTACATTTTCTCATAAATGTAGAGAAAAGTGAACTGTAAACTTGAATGTTCAGGGTTCTTGTTGGAGCACATGTAGCATATATTTACAATACAGTCATATAAGTGGGTAAACACACAAAATTTACAAGTGCTTCGTGAGATGGTCAATGTCGTGAAAAAACCTAAAAAAACTTTCTAAGTTTTAGTTAAGCTAGCGTAATGTAAATTTTTGAGATGTAAACAAATTTTTTTACAATTTGCGTGCCATTTTTTTTTCGATGGTATCCCCAATATGCTCATAGAATTCTTCAGTGATTGAATAAATAAAAATTCTGAGATTGAACCTTTCTTATAACTACGTTTCCAGTTAGATTCACTAGTTCAAACTGCTTATATTTCATGTTCGAAAACTTAAAGTTTAGTTAAAGTTTATATTTCATGAAAGTTTGGGCGCATGGTTGTCGCAGTGGTTGAGCGATTGACTGCTGCGCTGCGTGTCGCAGGTTCAAATCCCGCACGGAACAAATATTTGTATGACCTGCAGATGGTTGTTCCGACTCTGGGTGTTGTGTATGTTAGTTTATATGTTTTTAAACGCACTTACGATACAGGAAGAAATTAGAGTGTGGAGCAAAGTATTCCTTAAAAAAAATAGTTAGTTTGATAGCATCACGAAATGTGCTTTTATTTTGTATGCAGTTATTTCTTGTTTCCTATTTAGTTTTTAAAATACCTAACATCATTAGAATCACATCAAAAAACTTTAGGTACATGATAAATTGATAACAGCAAAAAAAAACAAGATTGCAAGTAAAAATAAATTATCTGTAATGGCTATAAAAATACCAAAGCGTTTTTTAATTTTCAAATTAAAATGCAATTTAGTTCCAAAATAGCCATCGGTAATTTTTCAACTTTATATTTTGAAAGAACGTATGTAAATCGAGTTACTAAATAAATATTTTTATTTATATTATACGCAGGCCATGACTCTTCTCTCCTCAGCTGAATTCAAGCTTAAAAACCATGTATTTAAAATAAGTGGGCAAAAGTGGCACCACTCCAACAAAATTACTGAAGTAGTTTTCCTTAAACCCTACCAAAACCGTCTTAAATGCCACTGCATGCCGGAGGCTCAGAAATTGCTTCAGATAGGCATGTGTCATGTTCACAACAATAAAGGTGCTCAAACTTCAAACAATTCCCATAAGAGCGCTCACACAAACATGTTTCTGAAACTTTCTAAGCAGCGTATAAATAACGTTCGATAAAGCTCAAATTGGGCCCGACGACGTGTCGGAGCCTTAAGAGCGTAAGCGGCCGCCCGCGCCGCCACTCGCTGCGATCGATGAAAGTGCTCTTTGTTTGCCGGATATACAAGCCGAATTCGCATCACGTCGCCGAAAAACGCAAACTGAGATAAACAACCTCCCCCCCGGAGAGGTCGTAAGCGGGATCGTTTTACCGGACAATTTTCGTCTTTAACAAGAGCTGTTAAGGCCCGTTTTTGGACGGGTCTCCTCGAACAACAATTGAATCAGTTCACGCAGCATCAAATCACTAAACCACTGGGCGGGGCGTACTCAGACTCCACCGGGGGACGCGGGACAGGGACGGCGGAGACCGCTCTTGCCTCGCGTCCTCGTGTTAGACAGAGAGGAGCGTATTGTCTGTGGAGACGTCTCGACTTGAGATGGCAGTCCAAATTTAAGTGCGCTCCGAGAGCTTTTTGTTCGTAGCCCGCGGCGGCAATAAAAAGAATAGTGTCACTGAGCAGATTGCCCCTCATTCAGCACTTGACAATTAAATAAGTGCTCTCAGTGACGTAGGTCGTCCGCTAAGAGCGAGCCGTCATAATATCATGATTAATGAGAGCGCAGCTTTCTATCCATCATTTGTCAGCTACTGATAATTAAAGTGTAGTATTTAAATTAGGATCGAGTTTAATACGGCTTAAAGTGTTAAAATTATATTTGAATCTAAAATGCTTCTATTGTGAGGCTGGTTTATGTATAGGCTCTGCGTTAACTAGACAGATGATAATAAATGGGGTTGCAAGGAATGAAAATAATTAAACGAATGACGAGCATTAAACATGGACTCCCCCTCATTTGCATTTAATAAAATTAAATGATCCATTTATAGAAATTAATTAACGAGGTGGTCAGTGAAGCGTCTGGTAGTGAAGCTAACAATGGGCGCACACTACGCGACTAATAATAGCAATGATAATGCGACTCGCGACTCCCCACGAATTAATAAAAAGCTCACTCGACGACAATAACAACTACTTCGGAACTAATCGAGGCCCACAACGAAATTATATTAAATTTTCAAATGGGGATGCGATTGTTTGTTCGATGCGCGCGGAAAATAAATGCGAAATATAGAAATAGAGATCTATTTTTACTTTGTTTGTGTTATTTTTAACGCTCAGTTGCATTTAATAATTTGACGACGGGATAATTAATATACCCCGTAAATAAGTAGGTACTTACTTGAAACTTATTATTATTGGCATTATGAATTAAAACACTGAAAAAGTTGATTATGCAAAATAAAGTTTAATTCATACTTATCATATTTTTCTAAACTGCTGAAAGTTTCAGCAGTTTAGATAAAAGACTTACTCAGTGCAAATGATTGCTAATTAAAATGTTATTTATGTTCATAAAGAGAGTTTCTTTGAAAGCCATACAGAATTCAGATCATCATTCTTTACAAGAACGCAACCATTAAACTTTTTGCTAAATAGCATTGTGGGACAGAGCAGTTGTAAACTAAAGTAATAACCGTGAGTATTGTAGCGTAATTTATACGCGCTTACCCTTTTCAAATAAATCAAATTAAAGTACTCGACCACGCTCCGGCGACTCCACTAGTGCCCAAGACGTTTTGTCAAATTTATTATTTTATTTACATTTTTTTTATTAGTTTTTACAATTGCGGTATCTCTATTGTACTCTCGAGTGCACTGTGACAAATTTGATGACGATTGGGGTCACATCGCGTGATCTATCGCCGTACTGCGTCGTAGGGTCCGTAAACGACAGTTCACAGAATTTTAGACTCGATTTAAGTTTTGTAATGTGACATAAATCGTCTCACTGTACTTGTGGGATTCTCATAACGATTTATTTCGATTGCAAATGGACTGTAAACTTTTTATCTATCGTAGTTTTTGCTATTGAGTCACATTTTTTATTTGAGATCTTAATAGTTGTTATTATGTTCTTAGATATCATTTTGGCTTTTTTATCTGCTGTCTACAGAATACTAAGAAATAAATAAAAAATGTTAAAGGGCTACATCCGCTTAGTGCCGTAAAACGGTAACTTTGTAAAGCATAGGTACTCTTTAGTTAACGGCTAGGTTAAAAGGTTTGAAAAAAATATATATTTATTGTTGATTCATGTATACATATTTTATAACACAAGGTTTTTTCGTGTAACTAATAGTTTTGCTTTAAAAAAATAATTAACAACACGATAATTTTTCGCAACTTTTGGAAACTCCTCCAAAACGACTTGGATGTTTAAAAATATTTTTGCACAGTAAAATTGATGGCTGGAATTTTTTCATATCTAGCATAGCTTATGTAAATCAAGTAATATTTTGCAAACAAAACTGTTCAAAAGGTGGTTCAATATTGATATTTTTGAATCGAGCGGGCGCACGGCCAGTACTGTGTTAACATTGGGGCGTATATAATCGCCTTAACTGAAAACTGTTGTAAATATAGAGTTGCATTCCATCTTTGTACACTTAGCCATCATAAATCATTATACATAGGTACCTCCATTGACATAATAGGTAGTACCTACACGATATTCCTGAAATAGTTAAGTAGCGATCTACTACACCAATCCAGCCCATAATTGAAACTAATAGCTTGGCACCTACCTAAGTCACAATCTGACCATAAATTGATATGACAGCCCTGAACTATTCCCAAACTCATCCCCACACCGAAACATCACATTTATTCACCTCCACCTTTCTTTCACCAGGACAAAATGGAAGCGACAGACAGCAGTAGGGCTGGAACTACTCGCCGAGGCGGGCAACTACGCGGCGTTCCAGCGGCTGTACGGCGGATACTGGCCGGGGGTGCCGGCGTACCCCGCGCAGCCGGCGCCCGCGGCTGCCGACCTGTACTACCGACAAGCTGCTGCCACTGCTGCGGCGGCTGCGTCGGCCAGTGCCAACACGCTGCAGAAGCCCTTGCCTTATCGGTATGTTTAACGTTGACTTCGGCTTAAAGTTACAGCCATTTCAAATGCGGGCTTTTCATAGCTAAGTAAATGAAACTGGCTACTTATTTGGTTAACATCATCTTGTAATGGTAGTACAAACCTGAAGATTTTTTTTCATAAATTGCATCTTTTACTGTAAGGGTATTAGAGGAGAATCAAACGCTTTGACTGCTAGTTGATAACTGACACATTTATTAGTAATAATTGGTATTTAAGTACACGAGTAACATACATAGGTATATGCAAAGTTAGAACATAGCTTATACTTTACTTCGCCTATTGTAACTGCTGCTGCTCATAAAAATACCAATACTACAACTGTGTTATTCTTTATCACCAGGTTATACCCCGGAGCGCCGCTAGGAGGAGTCCCATCTCTAGGGCTGGGCTTGCCAGGCCCGTCGGCGCACCTAGGCTCCCTGGGTGCGCCGGCGCTGGGTGCGCTGGGCTACTACGCGCATGCGCGACGAACACCCTCGCCCGACCTCAACCCCGGCAGCCCCACGCCCCCGCACCGCTCGCCCCCCGACACCCCAGCAGACAGGCGCTCCGACGACGAAGACGACGATGAGCCCATACACGTATAATGTGAAAAAACCCTTACATCACTAGTGACACATTCCATCCAAAGTGACGTTGACATTAAAACGAACAAAAGTGAAATCTAACAAAGTGAAAAACTCTACATAAACGAGTGCTTTGTATTAAGAAAGAAGCCATTTCCCGGTCAACTAACGTGTTTGGTTATGGTTTCTCTTGACTCGGTTTTCGTCCGCTGCACTGTTGTTTTGCACGAGAATTCCATTTTCGAATATTACATTTCGAATGTTCTTTCCTTGAGACGGACATTGCGTGTCCGAGATATGTGATATTATAAGCAGATTTGATATTAAGAACGTGTAAAATATAATTGATGTCGTGTTAACTACTTATTGATAAGCTAGTGTTTAGACAAAGCTTTGTATAATAAGTTACAATAGAGAATAAATAGGCTGGAATTCAAACATTCCGTATTGATTAATTTATATTTAAGAAATGTTCCACACGGTTTGCTTCGGTGTTGCATCTTCGTGATAAAGAGATATTAGCCATTGAGTTATAAATAATAACAGTGATCTAAGATTGCCAATACGCGATCTCAACTCAAGGATTCATCTGCTTCAATGTAGCCATCAGTTTGCCGATAGTTAGGACCTGCATTTTTTGCAGGTTTTAGAAAGCGACTTTATTTAATTCTTAAATTATTTGTTGATGCATTGATGTATTTTTCCATTTTCAATGCAATGAATCTTGGTAGACATAAAACTGTCTTCTTAGAAGATGTCCAAGATAATTTCGAGATCAAAACTTTTACGGTTTCTTAGAGAAATTGGCAATCGTTAGTGACAAACAAATGAATCTCATAATGAGTGATATTGTTACGAGTGTATTATGATGTGGCACTGAAGTGCACCCTACTGTACCTAGTGACTCGGAACACCAGTCGACGGCATTGTGCAAACATACTGTATATTATAATATAAATATATAACTATTCATATACGATGTATGTATTGTTAGTATTAAATACACAACTTAAAGTATTAAATGTATGTAATAATGCTATAATAGTAATAACACAGCGATGTACTTAAGCAATCCGAGATGTGGCATTTTATGTCCCATAGATTTTGTGGTGTTTTGTAATTAAAATGTTGTCAATTAAAAATAGCAATTGTTTTTCTGTTGTCACACCTTTTACATAGATGTTCGCTTACGATTTTGTATTACGATGACGTTTATATTTGCCAGATATTAATTTTAATTACGAAATTAAAGAAAAATGCACTCTACCAATTGGTTTCAATATAACACAAGATGGCGAAATTCTGTCATTAATAACTTTGACACTTTTTACATATACAACGACACAACAGTTACATTGAACTCATATATCAAGTGACAAGTTGAACAGTATAAAAAATAAAGTTGCCGATCGACCTATTACATGCAAATTTATTGGTCAAGCAAACAGAGGCAAACGAGGTTAAAGTAAAGATTAATTAGCAGTACTAAATAAAAGCAAATTTAATACATTCTCCGTGGCACTTTACCAGTTGTAACGAACACCTAGCGGGCAGCCACGCGGCGTGGAGCTAACGCCGCTTTGTCACGCCATCGGCTCAGACTCGGTTAATAGGCCCGTGTTAAATTGTGTGTGCTATCTCCATTTGCAACTGCTCCATTAGGGCTGTTACGAATATGAGCCTATATACCGCCGCTATGTGCAACGTCCTGATTGCACGCTATGTAACTCTATGTCTGTGAATAAAAGTGTTTATGTGTAGCCAATTTATTAGCGAGCTAGCTTAGTTTTTTGCTACTAATGCCAACTTTTCACCAACTTTGGACATCCTTATTATGATACAATTCTTTTGTAGTTTCACTTCTTACTTCCATGGTACATTGTTTTTCAATAATTTGACATTTAACATGATGGACTCTTCATAAATTGAAACAATTATAAATTCGTAGAGTACGCAGCAGCAGGTCTGGGGCACGTCACGCCGTCACGCCAGATTCGCGTTTTATAAAACAACTTGTCCTCGGTCGCGTTTACACAATCGACCCTCACGAAAACTTCTCTTTGATTTCCTTCGAAACATTTTTAGCGGGCATAAAACCTATTTAAAAAGCAATCAGTCAGAGGCCGCTGATTGCCCACGGGGCACGCCACCGACCGTGTTCACAAAACGGAGCAATTAACAGCACCCCTCCCCCCACCACTGCACACCCCTGTGTTTCCTCCTGCACAGATCTAATCGCAAAACGACCGTTTTCTAGAATCGCCTCTACAAAGCATTGCGTGCTTCAGCGCGCTGGGGTAACGCAGTGACCACGATCAACAGCCATGTAACTTTGAAAATACAAACATATTTTACTTGATGCCGTGATGGTCATCATAACTTATTGGGAACGATAGGATCGTGGCCACCTGTACTGTGGGGTAGTAAAGAAATATCCAATTAGCTATTCACAACGCTTGTGCAACTTATCAGCTTTATTTATAAATGCAGTCGACTGCTTTTAACAATCTTCACAATATCATCAATATAAGGCGCTCATAAAAATATAATTTCTAAGTTCAACTGTTTTTAAATAATCGTTTACAGCAAAAAAGCTGGAGTTGATATAATAACAGGCAGTGGCGTAGCGTGCCTTGGCGGGGCCCCGTATAAAAATGGTTTGGGGACCCTTATGAAGGGTAAAGATTTCTCACAAAAGTACAATTTTTTTTTGCATAGACTTAAAAGAAATATTTATTCGTCATAATTCTATCTGTCACATTTTCCAAAATTTTTACAAACAATTCAAATTAAATATACACTCTCCTTGCCTTTTTTTCGAGATTAAATTATTAAATTATATAAGACTGATTTATTAAATCATTTATAGCTGATGATGACTTTAGTTTTTCTAAAGTTTCTGCCTCTATGGACAATAGCGACAGGTATGACAGGCGAAAATAAATTTGGGATACTTTTATTAATTTTTGCTCGCACGAAGGGGGCCCCGTATAATTGATACGACAGATACGGCGGTAGCTACGCCACTGATAACAGGGTATAAATGCAAAGTATATTTATTACACATATTTACGTAGGAACAACGCGTTACATAAAAACCACGCTGGTATCACGCCAAGCTACGCCACGCCACGCCACTCGTGCCGTATTAATATTTATGCTGTTTAAACGATGTTTAATCACAACAGACACGAATACTTTTTGCTGTCATTTATAGTGAAATGAGTATTTTCTGATTGAAATCAATACCTTACTAAAGATACGAAATCGGAGCGTGGAATTTAAATCAAGTGGTTTGGTCAAGTTCGACCTAGAAATAGGGATGACACTTTAGAACCTATTTCACCAATGAATCTAATAGCGATTAGTTCAAACTTGTACATCTAATTTTTTTATTTACGGATGTACTGGGTTATTGGTAAAACACTAACAACCTTGCAGAGCTGTCACATCATACATCACATCATCAGCCTATTAATGTTCTGCTGCGACACAGGCCTCCTCTCTGTGAGAATGTGGCAGTGCAGGTTGGTGGATGTCACATATATGTCTTCGAATTGTTGGTTCTAGGACATGCCGGTTTCCACACGATGTTTTCCTTCACCGTTTTGAGAGCATTGGTGATGAAATAATTTACACAAAGTAAAGCGCCTGCCTGGGCTCGAACCCACGACCTATACAACTTGTAAGTCGCGGCCGATACCACTGGGCCACCACTGCTCTGCAGAGCTGTATTATTGGAGTATTCCCGTTTGAGCATCCTAAACAACAACTTATGTTTTTTTTGTTGAATTTTTAATAGTCATAGAACAAAAGTGTTTGTACCTATACGATGTTAGTAATAAAGTTTGTAGTGTTTTACCAATAACCCTGTATAAGCCTAAACTAACCAGCCTAATTTATTGTGTGAGTGAATTCGGCAAGGCAGTGCGAAGAAAAAAAAAAGGGTTTCTGTTTTTTTTTTGTTGCTAGTTTAGACGCCATCAATCGACCAATCACATGCAGATGAAAGATGCTTCGATTGATGGCGGTCAAATCCATTGCCTTGCCGAATTCACTTACGGAATAAGGCTGCATGTAGGAGCTGCCTGCAATCATTATGTGAAAGTCGATAACGTTACGACCCCTAAAAAAGCAAAATAATTACAGAAATAAATATTTACTACCCCATAATTTAATGAGAAAACATTGACCGCACCAGAATGTCTTGTAATAAAACATATAATTTAATTGGCATTTAACTTATCCCTTTATCTGTTGTCTGTATCTATCTGTTATGAGTAGGAAAAAAAAAGTAAAAAAACGACGCTATGGTCAGTTTACTTAAACAACTTCCTTGCGTTGCATTGTTGCCGTTAAAAGATTGTTTAATTGACTGAGTTATGGCTGATGCTTCCTCAATTCGCGTAATATTTAACATTTTATTACTGTTCACCTACTAATGTTTCCTGCGCTTTAGGTAAGTACACGTTTTAACAAAGCAAAATACGTTTCACTTAAGATACATTGCGATCGTTAAATATAATGCGTGATAATGAACGACCACTACTCATACTGAGTGCTATATTTGTAGATTAAGATTACACTAGTCGACGGTACGAACTATTTTGTGCGCGGGGTTAAAATGCCTGCTGTCTCATCCGAGAACTCGTGCGAAAGAGATAGATGCTGTGATGAGCAGTAAGAAGCTAGTTCGCGTACGAATTAGCACTTTTGCAAGTTTGTAGCGAAATCGATGATGATTTAGGACGAAAACGAGCACGCGAATTTTTATAAACAGTCCTTTGGGAGTCTAGATATCATGAAAAAACGACTAAATGTATATTTTCAAAATAAAATTATTTGAATTGTTGAACTACTAATCCCTGTATGGTGGCCGTTTTGAAATTTTCCTTCTTCTTATGGTATTTATTGCGGCCCAAAGATGCGTTAAAATTAGTGTTGAATTATGGAACTTTCGACGTTCATAACTGCCAAATATTTTTCTTTTTTACGTTTTGTTTCCATACCTGCCTAGATTATGATGAGACAAATTTTATTTTTAACGTACATCGTCAAACAGTGGAGTAATCCCTAGACTACGTTTTTATGAAAGAATTATCGACTAGTGTAACCTTAACTCACAGAATGGCCGTATTGGCCCGGATACATAGGAATTGGTCTGTAAAGTGCCAATTTCGTGAAATCCTCGGTAACCACTAACCGTTATATGTGTTAATGAATGCATTGAATTATCTTGTGAGGTTTGAGGAACTGCTAACTGTGTTACATCTATTCTGTACTAATAGACATACGACATAATCTATTATATTACTGTTTGAAAACAGTAAAAGTTAAAAATTTAAATAACTTTCGACATTTTTATTTCACACTACATAATTTATCTAGTAGTAGATCCGCTTCAATCGTCAATCTATCGAAACACGTAATTATGACACGATATATTGCGAAAAAACTCTGATTCAAAAAGTTAAATGCGGATAACTTTTGAACGGCTGAACCGATTCTTATAAAACATAGCTAAGAACACTCTCGACAAAGACACCTTTCAGCCGCTAAGACGACGACTAACGCCAACGACCTTGAGGAAACAAAACGCGCACTCGTTTCACACCCGCGCGACCCAAAATTTTGTAGTTGTTTGTACTACCTTATTATTTTATGACTTTAAAAAAAAATATTCAGATCAAAATGTAGATAATTAAATTGTCTTTGAGATGGTGTCGATTTCATTAAAATACGCCCAGCGGTTTTGGTGCGATTGTCGTGTTTATCTCTGTTTTAGACATAACTTTACAAATGAATTACACTATTTTATACGAATAAAACTCAAAATTTGCTTAGATCAAATTATGAAGAAAATAGTCTAATATAACATATATGAATTACAACTAGCTATTTAGACGTGATTCTCATTTTAAAATCAGCTACTCAAGGGAATCGGCGCCTTAAGGAGCTATGATGACACAAATACACAGCAACACACATCAAACTTATAACATCCCTCTTTTTCCGTCGGGTTTAAAAATAAGCTTAAACAGCGTTTCACCTAAAACTACGGCCCTTAACCAGAAAGAAAATAAAATCAGATAAATCAAAATACTAAAAGCATTTCAGCAAACACTGTTCCATATACCTACTGAAGGTAAAGCATTAAAGCATTTAACGAGTGTTTAGCACTAAATCAATGGGCAACAAGCGCGCCGGGCGGCGCCCGCGCCGTTGCGTTGTAGATCCCTATCTGCTTCCGTCGCTGCCACCACTCGTAATTACTGATTACAAGCGATTTTAGCCTTTTTTTTCCAACGAGCCGACTACACACAGACATTAAAATTCTATACATATGACTCACTTGTCCATATTTAAAAAAATAACTTTAACGTTAACACATAAGGGCTGGAAGCGATCGATCATAAACTGCTTTGTTGCATCAAAGACACAACTCACATTTGTAGGCAAATATGACTTAATTATGTCGATAATCCTTCTTCAAATAAACCTCAAAATAAAATTTTAACCACTCTTTTGTAAACTTTGCCAAATGATTACATTTCTATGAATTCAAATGTTTTCGAAAGTCTGTAAACTTCGTATGGTGTTTAAAAATGTCGTGTCAAGCTCTTATCAGTACATGGCGAAGTCAAACAGACAACGATTACTATGGACTAATGCCAGCATTAGTTCGGTGTAACTGTATTTGTGATCGATGTAGGATAAAGGGCTGCAACGTTTTTATTGGGACAGGAAAGCGATAGAGTGGACATACACAAGTTTTGTTTGCAGTGAAGTGTTCTACATCAACAGTTGGAAGCAAAGGTGTGTTTACACGGGCAACTTAATTGGTCAATTCTGCGAAATATTGGTCAAACATCTATAACGTCTGCTTTCAAATTCCGGCGACGAAAATTTGTAGAAATTGAGGTATTGCCATAACATATTTAGACATTTGGCTATAGCCACATGTCTAACAGCCTACATACAGCTCTTAGAATGCTCGACAGCTGTTAACAAGCTACTACTCGTATAATGCTCAGGGCCAAATTGATCATTATAGGAGCTGTCTATCGGGATATACAGCCCTTATACAGAAAGTATAACAGCCTCGAGTTTTCAAAAATTCTGTTGTCCAGCGACTGTACAGCTATGTGTGCTGCTTGGATAGTCAGTGTTTGCAAAAAAATTGCTCCCACTAGTTGCCGGCAACAATTGATGAAATATATCGCCCGTGTAGCCGCAACTTTATATTCTATCTAGATGAGCACTCGTTTATTGACAGTGGGAAAATATTTATAGTCTTTATATATTTCCTGCTGAATGCGGATGTTTGTTTACGATGCAACACTTATGTTATCATGTCTATTTAATAGAGCCTGAAGAATTGCACTGGACAAGTGCAATTCTTCAGGCTCTATTGGTCTATAGGATATATATAGGCTTGTCTGTGTTTTTGTTTTACCTCGAAGATGAAGATAATTATTGGACATTGGAAGATTATAAAATCTTTTTAATATTTATTGCTTCGAGTTATCTTGTGCTTCATTTCTTATCAACCATGAAATCTTGAAAAAGATTTGCTCCAGAGGTTTTGACTGTTCGTCAAGTGTACAACTTCATAGAAACGAAAATCTCGAGTAATGGTGACAGGCGGGCGTTTTGGTGGACTATATTTTTTGTGCAATTATAATTAACGACTTTTGATTTTAATTCTGAAATCTTTGCATCACTACTCTTCGCGATCACGCCTAATTACCGCCAAAACCATACACTCTAACCGTACTTTTACGCACGATTTTAAAAACTAAGGTCTGTTATAAAGAGTAACAATATGTGAAAGTGGCTCCACCACTTTTCAGCCACCGCACAGGGATATTAAAATATTAATGTACAATACATTAGCATATTAATCAGGCCGGTAACGTAAACGCAGCTAATGGGGGCCATTAAAACAGCTGAGCGGTTCATATTGTATGCACTTAATGCATTGTTACAATGCAGTGTGTGAATTAACAGATCTGCATAACAGGGATGTAGCTAAATGTGAAGCTAAATATCCTTTGTTGGCCAAAGTTGACTAGGAACTTGGTAAACTTCACCTAAACGATCTCTCTACAAGTATGTTGGCATATTTTCGTATCGATTGTATCTCGAGAACGATATAATTATTCGGTGCATAATTCCAAAACATTGTCACTTATAATATGATTCATTTTATTTTGGATACATGAGAATTTGAGCTAGATTGTATTAAATCACATAGGTAAGTAATACAGGTATGAATTTTTCCACACTGCTGGAACATTAAACGCGTTTTTGTGCCGAACAATTTATTTATTTCTTCAAGCTAGGAGCACGGTAAAATCTTAATTGCAATAAAGATGAACAGCCATGAACGTTTTGCAATCAACTCAGGCTTAAAATATTTTTTCTTGACATAATTCAAAACGTCTGATCGTCGTTAAGTAACTTAGCAAAAACATCATAACAGGCATACGTATTAACTATTTTGAGTTGGTTTTTTCAAACTCTTCGTTCTAGTTATTACTGGCACTCTACAATAATCATTGGAATTAATGGAACCGAATGCAACAGCTGTCTTGATCGAGCAGAAAAAATGCGTGTGTATGCACGAATTGCTGTGTTATATGTATTCGAATGGTAATAACTACGATTGGATCTGATTCAATAACATCGAAAGACTTAATTACCAAGAAGACAAAGAATTATGAAGGTATTACAAACCACGTAGAGCAGTATTTCCTGAAAAAGAACGCTCCCGGAGTTTGCCAATGATATCAGTGACGACATAAATGGCATTATTTTGCGATGTTTTGTGACAGAACACAATTTATTTACGTTTTGTGACACAACACGAATCGTCAAACAGTAACATATACAACGTAAACATTTCAGAGTGAAAAATAAGGTGAAGTGGACGGTCATTCCACCTCATGCAAAGAAGAAAGAGCTGAAAGCTGTCAAGCTCACTTCAAGAAGTTTTTCACGGTAAGATTTTTATAGAAGGGTATTACAGGGCTTCGTGAAAATTAAACAAGAGTAATATCCGTTATTCGGTAAATCGGTGTCTTGTTGCAGCCCTACGCACAAAACGGGTAAGTGCTACATAAACGCTATTATATTATAGCATTAATTGATTATAAAGACATTTTATTTGCACGCAATACTGCTAGTAAGTGGAACAGGAGCGCTCCAGTTAATGATATCTCGCCATTAAGATACGTTATTGCACAGACACTGCGATTTTTATTTTACACCCGGCGATTCTATCGCGCCGTAATTAACCATAGCATTTAGTCGCGCCGTAAACGATATGGACGCGCGTTTGTTAGACGAATAAAATCACTATGAATAATAAAATATTAGGCATTACCAAGTACTGTTATACTAATTCATTATTAATTACGATTGTGCGTATCGTGGTGAGTAGCGTTTATAATAACAGTCGTAAGGACGAATGAAAGTTTTCTTTTATGTTTTCTGACAACGCAATTTCGGGTGTTCGATTGAAATCTTTGTGTTTGTTGTTTTTTGGTGTAGCTTTTATAAAGCGTTAATATTTTTACCATAATATTTCCTTCAATATATTTAATTATATTGATATTTTTAATAACCTATGCAAGTTCGATTCACAGAATGCATGCGTGCTCACTGTATACTTAGTTGCCCATTTATAGTTCATATCTACCTTTATGGGCTTACATTGTTTTTTTAATTGTCAGTGTCTGTTTCCTTTCATTTCAATCAAAATGATTAACAAAGTGTTGTGTTTAAAACCGAGCCCGTGTGGCCGGTGAGGTCGCGGGGCGGCGGTGCGCGATATGAGATGCTATCGCGCGACCACTGGATAATTAGTCGTTTCATTTTAGTCGTGTTGCGTTCTGTCGCGATAACTCGATCGCTGCTCGCTGCACGCTTTGTATGCACTTTTTTGTAATTAATTTCTTTGTATCGATTGATTCACCACACGTTATTTGTGGCTCGCAAGTTTAGATTGAGATATACTGCTGTATAAACAGTATACAGCCTTATGCAACCAGAATATACATTTAAGTCAGTAACTCGTGTTATTACAAGACCAATTAGTTTCGTTACATTTATATACAGAATGCGTACCATTTATGGCCTTTTATTACTGTGATTGGCTAGATATCGCGTCACGTCATGCGCTCGCGCAACGTTTTTGACAAGCAAATTGGATAATGCGCGGGAAGCGCGGCGTGGCGCATTGTTCTGTCGCGGCGCGATTGTCAGCGCTGTTTTCGAATTTTAATCTGCCATTTTGTGAAATTATGGAAATGAAATGGACGTTTCGCGGTTAGCTGCGTCCGAACCAGGCCGGCGCGGCGGCCGCGTGTCATTTTATTGTTACGATATTAAATTGTTTTTAATAAAGGTCGTAATTGATTCGGTAGTTAAACATTGGATGTGGTACTTGGAATTTATAAGTAGGTACTTTTCATAACCAGCTTACGGGTACACAAGTCGAAGGCACGAACTATTTTGTGCGCGGGGTTAAAATGCATTTTATATCAACCGACAACACGTGCGGAAGAGATAGATGCTGCGATGAGCAGTAGGAAGCTAGTTCGCGTACGAATACACACTTTTGCAAATTTGTAGCGAAATCGACAATGATTTAGGACGAAACCGACCGCGAAATTTTATAAACAGACCTTTGGCAGTCTAGATATCATGAAAAAACGACTAAATCTACCTGTTCAAAATAAAATTATTTGAATTGTTGAACTACTAATCTATCCCTGTATAGAGACTGTTTTGCAAATTTCCGTCTTCTTATGGAATTTATTTGCGAACAAAAATGCGTTAAAATTAGTGCCGAAATGTGGAACTTTCGACGCTCATAACTTTTAAATATTTTCGTTTTTTTGTTTTTTGCTTCCATACAGGGCTAGATAATGATGAGACAAATTGATATCACTTTTTATTTTGAACGTACATCATCAAACATTGGAATAATCCTTAGACTACGTTTGTATGGAAGAATTTTCGACTAGTGTAACCTTAATTCGGATAAGTACGGAAGGTACTGTAAACACTTTTTTATGCCGCCGTAAAAATACCTTCAAGCCTATATAATTAACCTTTTGAACGCCAATGTCGGCTATAGCCGACATGAGCAAGCGTGCCCTGTGCGCCAACGACGGCTATACTCGACAAAAAACAGGTCGCAGAAAAATACTTGGCGTACAGGGCATAGGAATACCGATATGGCGTGGCGGTGAAAAGGTTAAGAAAGATTTCACTAGATTTCCCTTCTATAACCGAATCTCAAATCTCAGACAAACTCCAAGAGCTTTCAAAAGCGGTACCTAATGACTACGCGTATTACGATATCGGCGATATAAAAGTGAGATGGTCTGAAAATATCCATTATGCGGGTAACCTGTGTTGGTAATGAGCGCGCGATATCGTCCGTTTTGTAGCGCGTAATCGCGATGTTATCGTGCCCCCCTCCCTGGCAGGTCACCCACCCTCTCCCACACCCTCCCTCGCCGGACCGTAGCCCCCTAAGGATTTTATCACCGTTTTTAAACCGCTCATTTGCCACTCACGTCTGTTAAATGTGGAATACAAGAACGTGTTTAGAAAAAGTGTTTTTTTTATTTGTATGTTTTTTTGTGGGTTTTAATTGAAATAATTGTTTATTGCTACAGGTTTTAGTACCTATTTATAAAACATAGTACTTGTACCTATTTTTTTTGTGTATTATTTCGCTGTTTACAGTTTGTGCAGATTGTCGACCCTCACTTACGCGTGTCAAACTTGGTCGTTAACAAAAAGAGAACAAATAAAGATTAGAACTTGTCAGAGAGGACTAGAACGAAGTTTTATGAATATTAAGCTAAGAGATCGAGTGAAAACCTCGTTGATCAAGAAAACAACAAGATCGTCTGGCGTGATTAGGCAGGTACTCAAACTTAAATGGAGATGGGCAGGACACATTCAGAGGCTGGAACCACAACGATGGGTCCAGATCATAACAAACTGGACTCCCAGATATGTTAAAAGAAGAAGAGGCAGGCCTTTTAAAAGGTGGAGAGACGACATTGTCAAAACTGCTGGAAACCTTTGGGCCAGGACAGCTAGACTTCGCGACCAATGGAAGTATTTGGAGGAGACTTTTACCGCCTCGGGCGGTCCTTACACAGAGATAGAGAGAGAAAACGTATATACTAACACACAACGCTAAGAAATATTAAGCTAACATTTTTTTATTACTTTTTACTAACACAATAATGTAATTTCATCCGATTTTTGTCTAAAAGTGATACAATTTTAAACCTTTGTACTTAGTAAGGAATTAATAAAACCTTTTTTTATTTTTTTTATTTACTTGTACCTATAGCTCGACACAATTAAATTAGGTGGATACTTCATGGCTGGCTTGGCAGTTTTTTTTTTATTGTTTATAGGCTTGCGCTTTACCACTATCTCACCTGATGGTAAGCGATGATGTGGTTGACTGTGAAGCACGCTTGCCTAGAAGAAACCCATTCACTAGACCCCTAGATTGTAGCTATCGGGAAACACAGATTCCGGCAGGGAATTCCACTCTTTAGCTGTACGCATAATAAAAGTGTCCCCAAAACGTTTTGTGCGTATGGGTGGGATGTCCACCATGTACCGATGACGCATCGTCTGGTAAGTCCGGTGATGGAACGGGCTGGGCGGAATTAAATCATGTAATTCAATCGCACACTCCCCGTAATGTAACCGATAAAAAACCGACAAGCTGGCAACTCGGCGACGATGTTCAAGGCTCTGGAGCTTTGACTTGACCAGTGCCTCAGCTATGATCTACGAAGCATTTAGTCTTCGTACGTCCGTCAACTCTATAATTGTTTTATTACTTCGCATAAAACTTCATTTAAAGCCAGAAATCTCGCAAAGCCTTAGAGACATTCAAAGTTTTTTTTTTTTTTTTTTTATACTTTGGCTTCGCACGGTTTGTGCATTTAGCCAGTGTCAAGTTTAGAGTAGAAGTTCTAGCTGTTCTAGTTTCTTTAGATTTTAGTCGTTCAAGTTAGGCCCCAATAAAATGGCGGTAACTTTATTGGAAGCTTCTACGGAGTTTTGTCGACACCATGTACAAACTCTTGTTCTACCGCTGTGTTTTACTTGGCCACACTCGTGCACGTTCACTAATATTATTAGAATAAAAACCACCACTTTTACACTATTAATATTCAATTTAACACAATTATAGGAAAATAAAACAGAGAAGCAACATAGACGCCATCACGTTCCCGCCAAAACTCACACATTCAAAGTTTGTAAAGTAAAATAATCTGTCAAAGTAAACGAAAAGTTTACATTTTATTTAGAACTGCGTTTCGTTAAAATCGGTTTAAAAAATTAACAAGAACAATGAGTCTCCCATAAAAGAAGGTTTAATTACCATACAAACAGGTTTAGTTTTAAGTTTAAGTTTCACGCAACGGAATTATGAATAATGAACTTTGATTTTAAGCTTCGTTACTTCTTGTCCGAAGGGATTTTAAAGATAATGTTGTAAATATCAAATGATGAATTATATTTATCATTTATGTAATTTTATTATATCTACGGTTTATCGGGTATAAAACTATTCACCAGTGGCTCATTAAACCAAGGAATAGTTAACATTGAAATTCGGTGAGAATATTAAATGTATTTTTTTTAAAGTTTTGTTCAAACATTCAGCGTCCACTTTACGTTCTGTGCTAGCTATCTTGCAGAAACACGGTTATATTGTAAAGTATCGAACTGTGATGCGTTTTAATGTAAATCTTCAGTAGGTACTATATTATCAGTGGATCAGTTCACAACTTATCTAAAATACAATTTTCAAGATTTGTTATAAAGTCACGGTGTCTGCAACAATCCGATGGCATAGCCAGTCAAAGCCTTTTTACGCCAATATTTTTTGTCACACAATTGATTCATTAAGAGGAGCTCGTGGCTAAATAATAACAGCCGCACGGGTCGATCATCAAGGTTAAGCAACGCTTGACGAGGTCGGTCCGTGGATGGGTGACCATTCATCCAACATTCCGAGTTTCCTCCGTGCCTCGGAAAGCACGTTAAGCCGTTGGTCCCGGCTGTTATTTAAAAATCTTTGACAGTCTCGTTACGGGTAGTCAGAAGCTTGAGATCTGACACCAGTCTTGCCAAGGGGTACCGTGTTACCCAGTTACTGGGTTGTGGAGGTCAGATAGACAGTCGCTCCATGTAAAACACTGGTACTTAGCTGAATCCGGTAAGACTGGAAGCCGACCCCAATATAGTTGGGAAAACGCTAGGCAGACGATGACAATTGATTCATTAGAATTTTGGCTCTAAAATATATACCATTGCTCGACGAAATGCTTCCAAGGGAAAATCCTAATTGGTCCATCCACCCTAACGCCTCAATCCACCACTGCACCCTAATAAACATACAGTACCACTGCGAAATAATCCTTTTACATAACAACAAAAAGGTTTAATTCAAATCAAATTACATTTGTATTCTTTGAAATGCAGTTTATTATTCATGCTACCCGTTTTTACCGTTGCTGTATATTCATTGGCATTGATGACGAATTAAAACAAACGATTAGTTCGTGATTTGAATAGCCATATCGCCTTAATTATGCTGTAGATTTTCTAGGTCATTAGGAATCTTTTATGGATGTTATTGTTGGAGTTTATCAAAAATAAATCAATACTATTCAACACTATATAGCCTTCTCTGTCTAACCATAAATAACAAAGTTAATTATGTGAGCCCTTGTCAACACTCGAAACTGAAATGCTAGCTGGCACTGTACTGTATACCGTCTACCTTAGTTCACGTGCTACACACACCTTTCGACATATATAAAACAAAGGGTAATTAAACTGTTATTATTCAAACCCTTAAACCGTTCTTTTCTTTGGTGTCCACCTCATAAACCTCAACAGGTTATGGGCCCAGAGCGCTAAGCCAAAGTGAAAATAATTATTGGATACTAAATAATAAAAACGAGATGTGCATCTAGTGAAACAAATAAAAATGAATAAGACTGTTTAAAATCAAATATGAACATTTTGATGGCAATAAGTAAAGTGTGTAGACATTTCAAATATCGAAAATAATTAAGTGAACTTGAAGTACTGAACATTGTCGATAGTGAAGTTCCGACGAAAATATGTGCTGAAGTGCAACGTACCTGTTTCTTGAAAAAGGTTGCTGAACTGGAAGCTGCAGGTGCAAAGTCAAAGGATTTCGAAAAAGTTATGAATCTTTTTCATGAGTTTAGTGAATAAAAAAAGAAATATTCTCACCTTAATCGAGTCTGAATGACAATTGACTGAAGACAATATAATACTAGCGATTGTGAAAATGAGATTGTTTGATCATGAAATCAAACTTAAAAGTGAAGGTCATGATCTAAGTTAAAAGTGCTTCAGGCCGCAATTTAGAGGCCATAAGTCACACTCTGAAGCAATTCAAGAGATCATCAACAAATGCAAAAGTCAATAAAAACCGTTCAAGAACCCGAGAGATGTTAAAGCCATTGGAAACAACAGAAGGAACAATACAACGATGCAGATGGTTAGTTCAAAACCAGAAGCACATGACTAAAATACGTCTGGTTCTAACTTCGTGACGGGCAGTCATGATAGCGCGTTTATACAAGCGACGAAGAAAGGAGATCTGCCGTTTACCTGTAAGATGGGCGTTCCAGGTGTGTTCCAGAATGTATTTTTCTGCGAGATCCCATAATATCGATAAGCAAAATGCAGCAAGCAGGAATGACTCGTTTTTGATAAAACGGCGCAGTCATTGTGTTCAAAGATGTTAAACCGGTAATAAAGGGTAAGTCTTTGAATAATCTAATAGACGTTAATTTTCTGCATTTTATAAACGCTTTAATTACCAAACATTTGTAAATAAATTCGTAAATAATAATAATGATTTAATGTGGAACGAAATGTGAGGCTATAAAGGCAAATTATATTTTTGCATTTTAAATTTATTAAACTATTTTCTAATAGTGATGCAATTAATAATATTGTGCCTTACGAAAAGTTGTGTGAAGCTTGTATTTATGGAAAACAAGCTTGTTTGACAATTGACAAATTGAAAACAAAAGTTATGTTAAAAATAGATATTTAAAGTGCTCATATTTGAGTTACGACTACGACACTTGAGTTGAAAACAAAAACTGAGTTGTGTTTTTTGTGATAGACCAGATGTTTTTGTTATGTTTCGGGATTTCATTTTTATCTGAGAATTATTCCTAACTTATGTTGTGATAATGGAGAGGAAATTGAATCCAATTAAATGAAAGAGTTCTGAACTCGAAATGGTATTAGTTACCATTACAGTGCTATGTATAACGGCATTCAATGTAATTGTCAAATGGATGATAAGAACAATTAATAATATAGAACAGAGTCGTACATGTAATTAGTACTAAGTTGTACCCTACTATTAGTGTCTAAATGTGTCAAATCATTTAAGGATAAGATTGTTCTGGAGAGCACTGAGGTAAATAACACACCTTATGTGTTATGGCATAATAAGAAGCCACAACTAAAGTATTTTAATGTTTTGGTTTTACTGTTTACTTTGTAATAAGTAGAAGAAAACGAAATTTGACAATGTATTGTCAAAGAGAAATAATTCATTGGTTATAAACGAAATGGTATACCTGAGATGTAGGTTGTGGTAGATAATTGGTTTGTGAGAGTCAGTGATGTGATAATGGATTAGATAAATATCTTATCAAATGGCCAGTGAAATCTGAGCCCGAACGGATTATGGCTAAAAGTAGCAATAACTCTGTTGATAATTCTGACTTGGTACACCCTGGCAAAGCGGTGTGGATCTGATAAGAATATATCAGATTGTATGTATGTACATGTGAATTAATAGGATTTAATTCCTGGCATAACAACATGCAATTGGCATGAGTTGGTACACCCTGGTGAAGCGGTGTGGATCTGATAAGAATATATCAGATTGTATGTACATGTGAATTTATAGGATTTAATTCCTGGCATAACTACATGAAATTGGCATGAGTTGGTACACCATGGTGAAATGGTGTGGATCTAATAAGAATAAAGCCGAATATATATGTGAATAAATATATATATATACATTTTAATTCCTGCTATAATTGCTAATAAATTTGTTAAAGAAACAGTGAAGCGTTTGAACCGAGCTTCATATTATCACAATGGAAATGAGTTAATTTAACCGTAAAATAATGAAACATAGCAAATTAAGACTAAGTGTTAGGTTGCAAAACATGTTATCTCTTTCAAATAATGAAAATGATGACGACTGTATTTTTGGTAAATAATATCTATTGACTTGTTGTGTGCTGATCTTTATTAATTAAGAAATTAAATCTATGTATAATAAACATGTATGGGAAAATATCAGTGAGGCATATAATTCACTTATTGTAAATGATACCTGATGTATAACACTAAAATCATGTATAATAAATCTATTATGATCGATTGTAAGTGGGCATTTACGATTAAAGATGATGAGTTTGGAAAACCTGTGAATAAATAGCTAGTGGTTTTAATCAGAAACTTTTGCATTAGTTAAAAAGATCGCAAGTTTAAGATTAATATATTTAGCGAGTCAATTTAATTTAGTAGTACACCATACGGCTGTTAAATCATTTTGAATGGGATATTAATCAAGGAAATCTAAGTACATAATTATATTAATATTTCCAAGCATATCCCGACTGAATATGTGTATACGAAAGGAACGAAGTCATATTCATATAAATTCATTATCATATCATATTAAGTCATTACATTAATTGAAGCAGTTTGCAAGCTGTTAGTTCCAAATATTGGAACATTACAACATAAAAGCTTTATAGAAAGGGATTTTCATTACTCATCAGTGAATCGGTGCATTAATATCTTTAATGTAGATCAAGTAAAGCCCAGAGTCTGGACTTGTGCCCGGTTGACGGCAATAGACTCGCCTCTATAACATAGGACCTAGATATAACTGGTGACATGCTGATGTACTATAATGTACTATATTCTAACCCTTCGGGGAACACAGGCGTGATGTTATGTTAAGTTATGTTTTGAAAAGACTTTATTGTAACTGAAAACAATGTGTATGTATTATAATATAGTGTACTAAGCTTATATCTACCCATTTGGTTAATACAGGCGTGATGCTATGTATGTTAAGTTATATTTCAAATTGTATTTAAGTTTTACATGTGGATGATCTTGTGACGATCGCTGATTTAAATATGTACTATGAATAGTTCTAAAACATACAGATTGAACACTTTTAATATGATAGGCGGAAATGCGAGAAAAGGTTTTCTGGTAAGCAAAATAACCAGATCAGAAAACAAAGTTATTTTTGTCCAGGGTATGTTAACATTACCTGAGAAGTTTAAATATGAATAATGTAAATAAGTCAATACTTGTACCCAAAGTGGAAAATAAACCATATTATGAACTACGAAGTATTAGAGTCGTGTGAAATTACAAGTTCCCCTTGTAGAAATTTCGTTGTGTGCTTGAAGCTTATCATGCTGGCCACTTGATCTGACCTAAGTTTTAATATAAACATTCTGAGTCAGTATACAAGCAAAAAAAAAAAACAATAGTTCATTATGGTCACACTTCAAAGGGTCTTGACTCTTGTGAAATTTAAAACGAACCATAAATTTCAAGTTAATAAACAAATTAAATTATTGGAAGTGGCTTTGTTCATTGTGACAAAAGGCTATGACGTAATTGATAGAAAAAGTACCTACTACGGGTTAATTGTAGTATTTGATCATTGCACAATGTGATTTGTATGCCACAAATATGCAGTAAAGTAAGTCGAGCAGGTACTTACATAGCTCAATATGAAGTTGTAAAGGAAACTTTGTGGTTAAAGTAATTGATGTCGAGTTTTGGCATTGTGATACTAGATTATAATTAAATTGATAGGGATAATAATGGTTGCAAAAGCACCAGCAATCCAACCAGTCACAGACGATCTAAACACATTGAAACTATAAAAAACATGTTAAGAAATAGTGTGTGAATGTGTTTTATATTTCTATTAACCAGCTGTCTGTTATCCTGACAAATTCCCCGCGGTGTTTCTCTGAATGAGTATGAAGTTCGGGGTGGTATTACAAATATGTATATGCAATGTGGTGATAAGGATATGTTAGTTAAAAGGCTTGGTTATACTTATAATAAAAAGGATAAGTTAATTATATAACGATTGGTTATAATTACAAGGATGATTACATAATGTGTTAATAATAAAAGCTTGGTTATAATTATACGGATATTTAATTATAAGAGCTTGGTAATAAGTAGATGAATAACTTTAATATTTCATTAATTACAATAGATGAAATGATTGATTGGTCTGATTAGGTTTTCTGGGTTTTCCTAATCCTGCGCAATAAATGTTGGACCATTATGATATTGTTTTCCCAGAAAGAAAGGTGTGTGTTTTATTATTGTATAAAGATGGTTTGAGATATGTATTATTACGATGATGTAATTAAAGAGAAAGGGATTTATTTTTGAGGGGGCGTGTTGGAGTTTATCAAAAATAAATCAATACTATTCAACACTATATAGCCTTCTCTGTCTAACCATAAATAACAAAGTTAATTATGTGAGCCCTTGTCAACACTCGAAACTGAAATGCTAGCTGGCACTGTACTGTATACCGTCTACCTTAGTTCACGTGCTACACACACCTTTCGACATATATAAAACAAAGGGTAATTAAACTGTTATTATTCAAACCCTTAAACCGTTCTTTTCTTTGGTGTCCACCTCATAAACCTCAACAGTTATTTGGGCTAATATCGTTCTTATTTCAATTATGGGTAAGTTAGTTGAATAAGAGGCGCATGGTTTTCACTTACCAAGGTCGGTCTATATATGGGTGACCAACCCTCACATATCGAGACCCTCCGTGCCTCGGAAAGGCAGTTAGAATAGGAACGACTGACATTTGAAAATCTTTGGCAATCAGAAGCCCAAAAGTCTACATCGAATTTTGCAAAGAGGATGATACCTCTTTGCAAAATTCCAGTTGCCCAGTTTTGGGTTATGGAAGTTAGATAAGCAGTGACTCTATGTAAAGTACCATTTCAGTTAAAAATGCCTAGGCTGATTGGGAAAAGTTTTTAGGGTTCCGTAGCCAAATGGCAAAAACGGAACCCTTATGGATTCGTCATGTCTGTCTGTCTGTCCGTCCGTATGTCACAGCCACTTTTTTCCGAAACTATAAGAACTATGCTGTTGAAACTTGGTAAGTAGATGTATTCGGTGAACCGCATTAAGATTTTCACACAAAAATGGAAAAAAAATACATTTTGGGGGTTCCCCATACTTAGAACTGAAACTCAAAATTGTTTTTTCATGAAAACCATACGTGTGGTGGGGTATCTATGGATAGATCTATAAAAATGATATTGAGGTTTCTAAAATCATTTTTTTTCTAAACTGAATAGTTTGCGCGAGATACACATCCCAAGTGGTAAAATAAGAGAATGATAAAACTAAAAAAAAATATTTGATGTACATTACCATTGTAAACTTCCACCGAAAATTGTTTTGAACGAGATCTAGTAAGTAGTTTTTTTTAATACGTCATAAATCGTAAAACGCAATTTACCAAGTACGGAACCCTTCGTGCGCGAGTCCGACTCGCACTTGGCCGATTTTTTTTCCTACTTAGTTAAGTTATGTTGGACTGATATTACCATATGCCCCTAAAAATAACATAGTTTTGCTTACAGATTAGTGACAAAACTTCTAATCGATGTCATCACAAAACAGCATATTGTCCTAATTTGTTTTTACATTTAAACCTTTGTATATAAATATCTCTGTACTGTTTCGCATCTGATAAGCAATCTCAAAATTATTGAAGAATTAAGAATCTGCTGATGTAGTGTTAATTAACACGCTTTTATTAGCTTGGTATGTATGTATGTATCAATGTAACGGAATCTTTGAACGTGATTTTCACCCACTTTAAAACGTGGGATTGATTTGAAACTTTGCACACTTATCAAGGACCGATGACAATGCAATAATTTAGTCAAAGTCAAATATGTTTATTCAACTTAGTTAAAATTTACAAGTAATGAAAGTTGATTCTACCGTGCGCGTTTAAATAGTTTGTCCCATTAGCCTTACCAAGATCTTCAGGATTAGCGACTTTTTAGTTCAATTTACCATTAAAGCGTGTTTAGTTCGCTTTTTAAGCAGTCGGGTTTATTGATTTTTTGAATTAACTTTCTTTATTTATAACTTTTTAGTTAACATTTTATTCGAATTAGGTACATTTAATCATATAAGTATTTTATATTTTTGTAATCACCTCTTGAAAACCTTTATTTTGATGCCCCACACGATGGGTTTGGAAGCAAAAAGAAATTTGCCCCCCACAAAATGGCGCGCAACAGCCGCCAATTTTCTATTTTCCAATTTTAATGTAGTCAGTGACACTCGCAAGGTTAAGAAGAATCGATTGACGTATGAATCATCAAAATCGGCCAACGCGTTTGGTCTCTGGAACGCCACATAGGAACAAACATACATACATATATATAAACACATACATACATAGACCGATAAACACATTACCCTCCTTGGGTAGTCGGGTAAAAAATCACCAAGATAAATCGCAACAAAGTTCGGGAGTGGGTGCTTGTGACGTAACTTCTATGTAAAAAGTGTACCAAGGCATGACGTCATGCGATATTTTAACGCATCGTATCGTCATAATTTTTTGTTAACGTCACAAAAGCAAAAAATACGTGTCCAATATTTTTTGGAAATCTAACTGACGGACTACCTAATCAATAAAACCAGCACGTGCTACAAATACAATCCTTACACACAGATTGGCAGATTCCAACAGCGATGCGATTGCGAACAAACACGGGAATTGCCCCTCTGACCTGATATCGAGTAAGTGACAGATGTATAGAAGTCATATACATCTGTCCCTTATTCGATCTCAAATTGATACCGCTCTAAGAGCTTATGGTCACCCCCCTGTTTGAAGGACATAATCAATAAGGTCAGCGTAATTAATGAATACTTCTTAGTATAGACAAACACACAAAACACTACCAAGTACAGTCAACCGTACTCCAGACTGCTACAATGTTGTCCTATTAACATATACATCGTGTAATTGAAACAACTGAAAATCTTCAAGTGGTTCAACCCTGAAATCACGACAGCAAATTTTTGTCCTTTTCTATCTGCTCTTTTATGCGATTTCAGGGTTGTGCTGGTAGTTAAATACTGACTTGTGACTTACAATTTATTTTTGATATAATATTTATTTTTAGGGTTCCGTGCCCGAAAGGTGTAAACGGAGCCCTATTGCTATTACTCACATGTCCGTCTGCCTGTCCGTATGTCCGTCGTCTGTCACACGGGTTTTAGAGCCAAACGGCTGGAGCTACAGTCTTAAAAATTTTCACAGTTGTAACTTGTTGATCCAAAGCCATGCAAATTGTCAAAAAAAATCCCATAAAAACAAAAAACAAAATTTATAATTATTTATTATTATTATTATTATATAGAGTTCTTTACTTTTCTTCTCTTATAAGAGAGTATACGACCTTAAACACGGGCCAGGACCAAGTGTGTGAGGGGATAATTAAATTGAAAAGGTGGATGATAAGGTAGAAGAAGTCAGGAACTTCCGGGTTATGCGACAAGTATTGAGGATGGTGGCTTTTTGTAGCATGTATAGTGTGTGAGAAGGCATGTGTAGAGTGCCAAGACTTTGCGTGAGAGCTTTTGGTACTACACCGGTAGATGAGAGTACTATAGGGACTATGTGGACGGTTTGTACTTTCCACTGGGTTTTGATTTCAATGGCGAGTTCTTGGTACTTACTGAGTTTTTCGGATATTGTTGATTGGATGTTGTGTGAATTAGATATAGCTATATCGATTAGGTATACTGTTTTATTTACTTTGTCATGTACAGTGATGTCAGGTCTATTATAATGAATAGTTTTGTCTGTAATTATTGTTCTGTCCCAATAAATTTTCTGATTTCTGTTTTCTAAAATTATTTCAGGTTTATATTTATAATATGGAATCATCTCTCCTATAAGATTATATTTGTGTGCTAGGTGTTGGTGTATAATGGCGGCAACTTGGTCATGTCGGTGTTTATAATCTGTCTGTGCGAGAGATTTACAGGCCCCTGTTATGTGTTGTATGGTCTCAGAGGCACTGTTGCAATGTCTGCATATGTCAGTCGGTTGATTAGAGTCTTTCATTATGTACTTTCTGTAGTTACGTGTTGCAATTATTTGATCCTGGATCGCAAGCATGAAGCCTTCTGTTTCGGGAAATAATTCACCTCGTTTGAGCCATTCGTTCGACTTTAATTTATCGACGTGTGGCTGGCTCAGGGTAGCTTGGTGTCTTCCGTGTAAAGCTTTTCCAGCCCATGCTGCAATTTTTTGTTGTGTGCTTATAATGTTTTCATTAATTTGAGTGTTTTTATTTTGCAAGTTGAGTGGTGTAAGTTTTTTATCTGCTTCTGTTACATTATTATGTAGTGGTGAATTTTCTGATGTATTATGGAAGTATGATCTGAGTGAAAGTATCTGTTTGTTGTGTAGATTGTGTATATCAATCAATCCTCTTCCTCTTTCTTGGCGTGGTAGAGTAAGTCGCTGTATGCATGATTTCGGGTGGTGTTTCCTATGTTTAGTAAGTAGAGTATTGATAGTTCTTTGTAGTTTTTTTATATCAGTTTTTGACCATCGTATAATTCCGAAAGAATATGTAAGAATGGGTATTGCGAATGTGTTGATAGCTTTAATTGTGTTTCTGGAGTTTAGATTACTTTTTAAGATTAGTTTAAGGCGATGTGTAAACTTTTTGAGCAGTTCTTGTTTTGTTATCTTTTGTTCTATCTGTCTGGATTGTTTGAAACCTAGATATTTGTATGTTGTTTGTTCATCCATAGGCTCAATAATTTTACCTGACTCGAGTGTGTAGCTGTTATTTTGAATTTTTCCTTTAACTATTGACATAATTTTGCATTTATCTACCCCGAATTGCATACTAATATCGTTTGAAAATTCTTGTGTTGTATCTGCTAAATGAAAAAGGGAGTTTTTATCTGCTGCGTACAATTTTATGTCATCCATATACATAAGGTGTGTTAAGGTGAATTGGGTGTTACTACTTGCCAAGGTAAATCCTGTGTTAGCTTTATCTAAGAGTTGTGAGAGAGGATTGAGAGCCATGCAAAACCATAAAGGACTTAGTGCATCGCCTTGAAATATTCCACGTTTTATTTGAATAGGTTCAGTTGATAAAGCCATGGAGGCTTGATTTATTTTGAGTACAGTTTGCCAATTTTGCATGGCAGATTCTAAGAACGATCTGAGTGTGGAGTGAATTTTATAGATATATAGGACATGCAACAACCAGCTATGCGGAACTGAATCAAATGCCTTTTGGTAATCGATGAACATGGTATGAATATCTTGTTTGTTTTTAACTGCGCTGTTCATAGCAATCGCATCAATAGTGAGCTGTTCCTTACATCCTTGGCTGTTTTTACGACATCCCTTTTGTTGCTCTGCAAGAATGTCATTTTTATTTAAGTGTTCGTAAATTGCTTCACTTACACAGGCTGTAAGGATTTTGTAGAGCGTTTGCAAGCAAGTGATTGGTCGGTATTTGGCTGGGTTTGTGGTATCATTCATGTCCTTAGGAATCATGTATGTGATTCCCTGTGTTATGTATGTTGGGAGCAAATGTGGTGATTTAATGAAGGTGTTTAGGTGATTAAATATGAATGGATGTATGCTAGTGAATTTCTTATACCAGTAGTTGTGAATGTTGTCTGTGCCTGGCGATTTCAAGTTGTGAGAGCGTTTGATGACGTCTATAAATGTGTTTATTGGGATGAATTCAAAGTCCATTTCAGGGATTTCTGGTGTTGCGTTATTGATCCAGTTGGCCTGGTTATTGTGGCATACTGGGTTTTCCCATATGTTTGCCCAAAATTCCCGTAATGCTTCGGGCGGAGGTGTTTCTAGCGATTGGCTAGTGGTGTCTCTATTATTAGATGTAAGATTTCTATAAAATATTCTTTCGTTATTTATGAATTTTGTGTTTTGAACTTTGCGGTTCGTGCAAGTAATATATCTTTTAAGTCTACTAGATGCTGCGCTTAACTTTTGTTTTAAGGTGTCCAAAAAGTGTTCTAACAGTGTATTGGAATTCTCGTGTTGTGCGTGTAGTTGGTATTTTATTTTTATTTGTTCTACTGCAGCTATTAACTTTTGGCTTCTGCTGCCATTAATGTATTGTGTCAGTCTACCTATGTTTGCTCTTAAACTTTTGATTTTATTTTCTAATCTAATTTGCCACTTTGGTTGTCTTGGTTTATATGTGCCGCGTTCATTTTGTGTAGATGCTGATATTTTGGCTCCGTTGTATTTAACTGCCGTCCATGCTGCACAATAAATTATTGTCTGCAGTTCGATGAATTCAGTTTCGACATTTACGTGCTTAGGGAGTATGACATTATTTATATATGTGACTATGGCAGAAAACTTCCTAGATGTCTTCTGTTTGGGAATGTAAGGCCTATTAGTGGGATCTGTGTCAGTAAAATTTTGTTGAGCTTCTTGAAATATGGCTTCGATTTCAGGATTGATAATATTACCATTTATTTGCGCAGGTTCGTAGTTACCAATTTCTATGTTGTTCAAGAAATTGTCATCGTCTGTATTTACGAGTGTTTGAGGAACAAGATTAAAATTTACGCTGGTATTTATAAATACATCCGTTGTAAGGGTATTTCTGGGCGTGTCAGTAAAGTTAGTAATGTTGTCAGGTAGTTCGGAGTCATTTTGCGATTGTGTATTAACTAAATCGTTATAATCAATATTCTGAATGTTGCTGTTTTTATTCTTGAATTCTGCAGCTACCTGGTTTTTGATTTCTTGTAATCTGTTGCTGTCTATATATCCGTTATTTGTTATCGCTCTCACTTGGTCAGATAATCTTTGCTCTGTTATATTTGTTAATTCTGGATATCTATTTGTGAATTCTTCATGTAAATATTTTCTATAGGCTGTTTTATTTGACTCTAATTGTGTGACAGTGTAATAAATTCTAATTAGTGTTTCATTGAATTCGTTTGTCCATCTCATGCGTTGACTCGTTTGTGTATTAGATTGTGTGGAGTGTTGCTGTATTTGAGTGTGAACCGTTTGTAGTTCAGCCCTAACTTCCTGATACATCTGATCTATTGTGTCTTGTGATAATAACTTCTTTTGTACTATTGCTCTTCGCTGGTCACCTATTCTTTGTCGGCTAACTTGCTTAGTTGGGTATTTTTCTAAAAACTTCGTGTGAAGTGATGGAAGGTATGCGTTTTTGTCTGTATCCATATTAGTAAGGTGAAGGTAAGTGCGTAGGATAAATTTGTTCATTTCATTACTCCATTTCCTACGAGCTGTTGCAGTCCTAGTGGTGGGTACAGTATCGTCGACAATATTTGTCTCCTGTACAACATCCGCTGACTGTATACTGATTGATGATGATGATGGCGTCGGAGAGACGCGAAACGATTGTGAAGATGATGGAATTGATGGAAAAAGAGATGAGGAAGATGACGAAGAGAATTGTGAAGTTTCGTCAATTATTGGAGGCAAATTTGCCTGAAGTTGTTTTTTTGTTCTAGATCTAGTTATCATTATGTTCCCACGAGTAGCTAGGGACTTAAGAAGTCGACACACAGCAGAGCCCTGCGTTCACTGTGGCAAGGGTAAATAAAACTGGAGGTCCCCCATTATCCAGAGTTGGCGCACTAGCGACTGAAGCACTCCCCTAGCCATGCAGCCCTCGGCATGCGCGACCTTGGCTTGGATTTGTATCTCTCTTAGTCTGGCCCCTCACCCTAAATCTATCTCGACAAAGTTACCTCTACCGACACAGACCTAGGGTTCACTGGAGCACGCAAGCCCCACCACGTCGTCAACGTAGAGATACGGCGGTGGGGTTATTATTATTATTATTATTTTTTACAGAATAAAGAAGGCGTGAACTTGTTTTTATTATTTTTGTCCTATTGAGTGGGGTATCGTTGTTTATAACTCGTTGAGTAGATAAATACTGTATCTATTATTTTTTTAAATATTGGAAAGCAAAGAAATGAGAAGCCAGCAAAGGCAGCATGTTCCGAATATGTTTTTTCAACCCCCCATCTCGGAAGAGTATTTTTGCTCTTCGATATCTGAGTGCAAAAGCCGTTTTTATCCGCTAGAGGATAAAGTAAATTGAATTTAGAACATCGTGTGCACTATGTTTGTGAATTCAAAACATCATTAAACCTATTTAGGTACATCTACCTCCATGGTGCCGAATTTATCATACAACCTTTTTTATTTCTTAAAAACTCAAACTCGGAACCTTCTTGGTGTATTTTTTTATTTTTTTTCCACGTCATATTGTTAAAACCTTAGGTTAAAAACAAGAAACTTGAAAACAAGTGAAACACTTAAAATGAGTGATTCTAGCGAGCGACGAGGCATTTTATTTGACGCCAACAGAATTGACTGAAACTGTAAATTATGCGCCAATGAGCTTTATCCCTCAACTCACGCGAGAGGTATTTGAAACAGTACGATATGTTTAACACGTGGCGACTAGCAAAAGGAGCCAAAGCTTTCTCAGAAAACGTTCTGCTGGCATATTTTATTGAACTATACGAGACCAAGAAATCAAGCACTCTGTGGAGTACGTATTAAATGTTAAAAGCAACAATAAAGATGAAAAAAGACATACATATCGAGACCTATCCTAAATTTGTGGCATTTTTAAAAAGAGCCTCATGTGGATGTCATGCACAAAAATCGAAGGTTTTCACAGCATCTGAAATTGAAAAGTTTCTTAACGAATCACCTGATTCCGTATGTCCGGCAAAAGTAAGTCAGTTGCACATTCAGTATCTACTTACGTACATTAATTAACTACTTAACATAATCCTATACGTACTTAGTAGATGTTGATAGGCATAATATGCATGCATATCAATTTAGCTACTACTCTTTACGTTACATGTTGTTCTTATTATTGGTATAAACGGAGCATGTCGAACTAATGAACTAACACAACTTTGTCAAAAACATTGAGAAACATTCATATGACGATGATGATGAATTTACCTAATAAAGACAGAAAGAGATCGCAACTTCGTCATTCGCAAGGAATACGTAACAATTGTTGACAAATATTGAGCCTTTCCGCCCGCCTAACACTCCAATCAATTGATTTTTTCTACAAAATCGCAAAGGAAAGTGTGTGAGACAGCCTATGGGTGCTAATAAAATTGGCAGTATCCCACGAGAAATAGCAACATTTTTTGAACTTTCAGAACGGTCATTGTTGCCGACGAACTTAACCAACACTTTTGGCCGATTCAGAAGCTGATCCCCTGTCCCTTAAGCGCCATGGAGGCTGGAAGTCCAATGCGGTTAGAGGCAGTTGTAGAGGTAGACTGATACATAGAGGATTCCATCCAAAATAAGTCTAAAATATGTAAAGGCATCATAGGAGTCATTACACTGAAAGAGCCTCAGTCAGATCCCTGGACTGGGGCCCTTCTACATCAAAAATGAGCCGTTACGAAACACCTAACCACCCTCTCTCGCCAACTTTTATGCCAAGAGAATCCGATGAATCGGGGCTCCTATTAAGTATGAAAGATAGTTTACTGAAAAACAGTACACAAGTCATGAAGTCACTAACACCAACATTAAAGTACCTAACACAAATATTACACTCAACTTAAGTAACTGCAGCATCGTTACTTTATTTTTTTCTGAATTATACCTAAGTATTATTTGTTATAATTTAAATATTATTCTGTAATACTTACCGATCATAATGTAGTAGTTAATACCTAAACTGAAATAAAAGTATCTTGTGATACTTTTTTTTTTTTTTGCATTTTGTCATTTCCTCGCTCAGGTGGGACGAAAAGTTACGTATTGCACTCGAGTGCAAAGATTTTTCACCTCGTTCTCTGTTAATTCCCTCGCTAACGCTCAGGATTCTAATTTTAGATTCCTTTGCTTGCTCGGTCATCAAAATTGAGCACGCGGTTAAAAGCAACTTTGCACTCTTCTATAGCAAATAAACTCTTTGAAATCTTTAATTTTGCGGTTTGTAAATGTGCAAAGTCCGACACGCACTTGGCTGTTTTTAGGGTTCCGTACCCAAAGGGTAAAAACGGGACCCTATTACTAAGACTCCGCGATCCGTCTGTCTGTCTGTCTGTCCGTCTGTCACCAGGCTGTATCTCGTGAATCGTGATAGCTAGACAGTTGAAATTTTCAGAGATGATGTATTTCTGTTGCCGCCATAACAACAAATACTAAAAACAAAAGATAATACATATTTAAGGGGGGCTCCCATACAACAAACGTGATTTTTTTGCCGTTTTTTGCTCGATATTAATAAAGGCAACAGGTAGACGCTTGAAATATCCACGGAATATTTAGTTGTATATTCACTGCAAAAAATAATAATTATCTATTAAATTAAAATAAAATAAATTGAGGGGGCCTCCCATACAACAAACGTGTTTTTTATGCCGTTTTTTGCGATAATGGTACGGAACCCTTCGTGCGCGAGTCCGACTCGCACTTGGCCGGTTTTTTTTTATATTTCTGTTACCTACCTTCACCTAGGACCTAGACATGCAGTAAACTATACATAAGCATTAGTCGCTAAACAATTAGCAGGCCAGCTTCTTAACACACGTGTAAGTGAGCATATCGGTGCGTGCATGTGTGGTGTGTCGGTAATTGCCCCGTCCGCCGGAAGTGGCCGGTTCCGACGGAGTACGGAGTCAGGTGACGGTCGCACCTGTGTGTGTCCGACACACACACTTAGGCGTTGAGCTGGGGAGAGTGACGTAGTGTTTTCCAGCTTGATCGTGTTTGGGGAAATTATAATTAGCTTTGAAATAGTAGTTTGGATACGAAAAGATTTTTGGTTTCTTAAACGGAACAATTTCTCGTTTGTGCAAGGACCAAATTAATCTCTTCGTATCCAAAGTCTATATTTTCATATTTTCTAAATCAAATTAACAATTGTAAAATGTTAATAAGTAAATTTAGAGACTTTTATTGCATTAAAATTAACCCAATGACTCAGAGACATGACAAATCAACAAGAACCCGATACCCAATAATTTGCTCCAAAAAAAAAAAGAGCTTGATTTATAAATACGAAGAAAACTTCGTTAGACATTGTTTAATTAATACTAGTTATCCATCAACCTGTAGGCAACATAAACCATTATGCAAACGCTAAATTAAAATTCTAGCTAGATTACCGTATAAAAAAACACATAAAATAGACCACCTTCCCACACATGACAAAACGCGAAACTTAATTTATTCTGATAGATGATATAATAAATTACGAACAAGCATAATATTACGACACAACAGTGCATTTGTGTCCAGTGACCATTGAAATTGTGTCTGTGTGGTGTACACACACGGGTACAGTGTCTCTGTGTGTGTGCGACTAATTAGCTATTCGTCGATCGAACGATAAGGACAACAATTAACTTTTGTTGCTAACATAATAATGTAAAAAAGTAATAACGTTTATGATAAAATTTGAAATTGTTCCAGAATGCTTTTTGGGTTTCTGTTTGAGTTTATGTCACACAGCCTGTCAAATGTGAAGCTAATTAACAAGAATATGACTTTGCATCCTTGGTTTTAGGGTACCGTACCCAAAGGGTAAAAACGGGACCCTATTACTTAGACTCCACGATCCGTCTGTTTGTCTATCCGTCTGTCACCAGGCTGTATTTCGTGAACCATGATAGCTAGGCAGTTGCAAATTTCACAGGTTATGTATTTCTGTTGCCGCTATAACAACAAATACTAAAAACAGAATAAAATAAATATATAAGTGAGGCTCCCATACAACAAACGTGACTTTTTTGCCAGTTTTTGCGATAATGGTACGGAAACCTTCGTGCACGAGTCCAATTCCCACTGGCTGGTTTTTTGAAAACTCAAGTTGTAAATTCAGTTAACTTTGGATGTTTGGGATAAAATTAATATTGTCCTTATTAAAAACAATGTTCGAACTAATCCTAAAATTAACTAACAACAGGAAAAACAATGCCTAAACAGCAAAAAGCACATTAAATAATCTTCCAGTTTCTATACGAGCCACTCGTTGTTCTAGACAGCGTACGATCTAACAAACGGCTAGCTAATGAATTCACCTCTAACATCAATCCGACAAGACAACCAATTAACCATATTGACGTAATTAAGCATTTTAGTCATCAAACTCATATTTTAAACGCTCATGCATGACTTTCAATTTGCGGAAAAAAAATATTACGGTGTAGAAATGTCGTGAGCTAATGTGTCGAGCGCGGCTCAGGGAATGCTCGCCATTCTGTTTTTTTCTCTCCTCCCCCATAATTACGTAATTAGAGGCGATGCGAATTGGAAGTGCATTTGTTGTGGGTCCTTTTGTCCGGGCTCGGTGCGCCTGCGCAGCGCCGAACGGAACAGCTGTTCCACGGCCCGTTGAGCTGCGACTTTCTCGTTTGACAATTACGAGCTTTTTATAATTGATACGTAGGAATAGAATGAGTGCAGTTGTGTTTTAAATACCTTTAACGAAGCACGTCTGTTTATTTTTTTAATTGTTAATTATCGCTGATGTGTCTTAAAGTCAATGCTCCAACCTAAGTCCTTGGATTCTATTGACTTGTTTAAAACTAGTTTCTGCCAGAGGCTTCGCCCGCGTGGTTATCGAAAATTATCCTAAGAGAACATATTCCCCAGATAAAAAGTATCCATTGTGCTATGCCAGACTATAATCTAGGTATCACCAGTGGTGTCTCATCCCATACAAAGAAACTGTGCCGACGTACTGTACTTATTATACTGATAATTTGTTGTACATCGATCGCATTCGGTTCCGTGCCACGGATATAGATGGTGATCTATCTATCGCCGTGGAACGGCACCGAACGCGATCGATTTACAAAAAAATATCGGTATAATCTGAGGCCTTAGAGCGAGTTTTTACTCACGCTCAATCGCGTTAACGTAAACGTTAATTTGTATTGAAATTGGATAAGCGCCGTCTGGGGACGGTAAGGAGAAATCTCATTATTGTATACATTTTGACGTAAGAGATCGTTAACGTTATCACGAGTGAGTGCGTTAAGAAACTCGCACTAAGCACACAGATGACAAACGCTCGCTAGTTAAGTCGGCACGGTTTCTGTGTATGCGATGAGGCATCTGTATGTTAGTATTATATTATCTGTGGTATCATTGTGCCAAATTTCGTCCAGATCAGTTGTTTTTGCGTGTAAGAGTAACAAACATACAAACACACTCACAAACGCGATCACCTTTATGATATTATTGTCCCGGGATTTAAACTATCCTATGTGCTATGCTAGACTATAATCTATCACTGTGCCAAATTTCCTCTAGATCCGTTCAGTAGTTTTTGTGTGAAAGAGTAACAAACATACACACTCACAAAATTTCGGCTTTATCATATTAGTAAGATTAGTGTGATGTGATTTAAATCTTAACTGATAAACAAACCACCACTACAGTCAGGCCATTTTAATAGGTAACATTTGACAATTCATCAAAATTCAACAACGTAACCTTGTAATGGCGGGCATAAAATAAGAACTGCACATTTGATTAACTTTTTTCAATTACAATTACATGTTTATTGTAATAATGACCGGATACGAGTAATTTTACGATTTGCTTTCACTAATAAACCATTCTAAAACTAAACTGACAGACGTCAAATGTTACCTATTAAAATGGCCTGACTGTACTCTATCTAGGAAATTGGGCTCTAGAGTCTAGACAAAAAAAAATCTGTCAGTGACAACGATTAACAAGGCCAAAATAGCAAATGGATTGACCACGTGACATTTCTGTGATACATGTCAATCCTATTCTCGTAGGATTTTTCGACAAACACTCACTTTACCTTCTGAGTAGATAGCGCTGTAGGTATACTACGCTAACAAAAATAAAGCCCATACGTTTTTATTGGTCATTTATTTATTTAGGTAACCAACATAAAAATATATTACAAAATAAGCGTATTACAATTTTTATGGCCAATTATAGGTTTCCCTGTGAAACTGGGTTTAATGTATAAAACATGCGAACTAATGGCACAAATTTAAATTAAAAGATGCAATACAATCCAAATTTACATAAGGTTAAGTTTAAATCACAATAATTTGAAATGGTAAAAACAATAAAGGTTGAATAACAGAAGAGAGGAGAAGATAGAAGTTCGGTTGACTGTCACTCGTCTCCATCTATAGCCTATTAGTTTATCCTAGCTATTAGTTTTTTGAATGTAGGTTTATTACAGTTAGATATATCAACTTCTGAGAATGCCGAGTTATAAATTCGAGCAATGCGAGTTAGTACACAATTATTGGCATACCAACTTGTAACATTGGCGTGTGACGAGTGCGCCGTAGGGGAGTGTTAGGTTACACTAGTCGAAAATTCTTCCATACAAACGTAGTCTAGGGATTATTCCACTGTTTGACGATGCACGTTAAAAATAAAGAGTGATATCTATTTGTCTCATCATTATCTAGTCCTATATGGAAGCCAAAAATTAAAAAAAGAAAATATTAGAAAGTTATGAGCGTCGAAAGTTCCACATTTCGACACTAATTTTAACGCATTTTTGGGCGCAAATAAATACCATAAGAAGACGGATAATTAGAAAACGGCCTCCATACAGGGATAGATTAGTAGTTCAACAATGCAAATAATTTTATTTTGAACAGATACGTTTAGTCGTTTTTCCATGATATCCAGACTGCCAAAGGTCTGTTTATAAAATTTCGCGCGCTCGGTTTCGTCCTAATACATTATACATTTCGTTACAAATTTGCAAAAGTGTGTATTCGTACGCGAACTAGCTTCCTACTGCTCATCACAGCATCAATCTTTGCCGCACGTGTTGTCGGTTGATATAAAATGCATTTAACCCCGCGCACAAAATAGTTCGTGCCGTTGACTAGTGTAACCTTAAGGGTACACTAGTCGACGGCACGAACTATTTTGTAGTCTAGATATCATGAAAAAACGACTAAATTTATCTCCGTCAAAATACAATTATTTGCATTGTTGAACTAATAATCTATCCCTGTATGCAGGCATTTTTGCAATTTTCCTTCTTCTTATGGTATTATTAAAATTAGTGTCGAAATGTGTAACTTTCGACGCTCATAACTTTCTTATTCTTATTCTAGACAGATTTATTATATGTATTGATAATGATGACACAAATTGATACCACTTTTTATTTTAAACTTACAAAATAAAAAGTCGAATCATCAAACAGTGGCATAATCCCTAGACTACGTTTTGTATGGAAGAATTTTCGACTAGTGTAACCTTAAAAGTTATCTGTGCGACCAAGTCCGGGCAATCAAGGAGTCCATTGATTATGTCATAGAGCAAACACATGTTATTTTTTTACAAGAATGTATATCTGTTACAAATTGCACAAATGTCGATCCATTAATGACCTATCATCACACAAAGTATTACCAAAACATGAGTGCAGTGTCCACAAGTCGATTGGGCACGGCCCGAGTTGCGAGGGTAGCCGACTAGCCGGCTTGCCGCGAGCGCGACATTTGGCGCGCGGGCGTCGCGTCGTGCCGCGCTGCACGCCACAACATGCAATCGATCGCTAATCGATTACTCAGATATCAACCTTTGTTTATGATAATAATATCCAATTGCGAAACACTACAACGAATGCCAGAAACATTAGCTCAAACCAATATAAAAGCATCCATGAATACAATGAACGAAACTGAGATTAGAATGGGTATTCAAGATTTCAGATAAATCTTCTAAAACTGCAAAAGATTTAGTAGACTACCCAAGAATAGAACATTGATTTATAACTGTAAATGTGGAATAAATGTATAGAAACTCAAGTACGCCCCAATTTATATTAGATTTATAGCAGGATGTGGTGTGATGATATTCCTTTTCAATTAGCACTCAATGAATGTAAGCCGAGTGGCGTTCGAGCGGTTGCACGATTCGCTACGCAATATCGACGCGCACAACAACCGATGCTCCATTCATCATTATTATAAATGTGCCACACTCGCTTATTTACGGAAATCGATATTTTTTTCGGTATCGACTTTGAATGCTTGATTTCGACACGTCGATAAACGTAACGCTATTGTTTGGGATGACCCCGGCATTGTGTGCCACTAGCGCGGTGGTGTGGCGGCCCGCTGAGCAGCTCGTCACATGAAAGTAGGAACAGCATCATTAGTTCCGCGTCTACATGATGTTATATTGTAATTATTGATTATAACAGGTCACGGTTATTGGTGAGTAGCGTTTGTAAAACAGACCGACTTAATTAATGACAGGCGCTTCTTTGTACTTATGATTAGTTTAATTATCAATAACAAAAGCGACAAGAGAGCTGTTTCGTGCGTCTAATTTTTCATCTGTCGCGTGCTTCCTATACAATTACTCAATCTATGACATGATAGCGGGGACGTGGACGGCGCAGTGGAAATGGTAGCTGCAATATTGATAAACGTCGACGGGCAATCAGTGGCCGGGCAATTTGCGAGCGATTGTCCGTGGTGAGATGCGAACACACGCAAATTGGAAGCGGTGCACGTTCAAACGCAGCTGTTTAGAGCCATATCATAGTTAGTGCCGGCCGGTTACCGCGGAATGTTACTATTATTTTGTTATGTTTATACGGCCTAATTGACTTCACACATGGTTTTGATTAGGAGATAAGTTTTTTGTACCATTGGATGACTCTACGAAGGCATCCTAACTACATAATGCAATTCCTAAACAATACAAAAGAATAGCTTTTTGGTAAAGTTTACTAAGTGTGGAAAGCGTTTCCTCATTTTCCTCGTCTTTCTACCAACGCTATCGATAAGCACAGTGAGCACATTACTGTATCCATTATTGTATAACGAAAGGCGATCGACGATCGAGGATCGTGGAGGAAGAGAAGGGCTCTCACGGGGTCACACATAAATATCTAATGAGAAATACGATTGCGCAAGAAAATGATATCGATATCAATTCGATATTCGTTCCAAAGCTAGCAATCACGAAAACAAATTTGCGTTCATTTCCTCTCCCTCAGAACAAACGTATAGCGAATCCGGCGAGCGGAGCAGCAATATCTTTTATAAGGCGGTAGATCGTAATGGAAACCATTTCTCATCAATTTTCTAAATAAAGGCGCACAGAAGCTAGCGGATAAAACAAAGCGCGAGCGCTCACGACATAGATTGAGCTGAATTATCGCTTTACCGCAGAACACAATCTACCCTCGACTGTACTCGTACCAGACTACCTATACGCACCTACTACAGCGGGGCCATGTAGGTGGTATCGGAGCGCCGAGCCGACCGCCTTGTGCACTCAGCCCGGGACCAGATAACAAGTGTGAATTATGTTAAATCTAGACAGTTTTTCTCTCTTTTATCAATTTACTACTTCACTAAGTACAACGTTTGGCTCTGATCAAATTTAAACAATAATTTCACCTTTGCAATCGCGCCCGCTAACTTTGAAATTGTAGCAGGAAAAGGCGTACAGCTCGCAGAGCAAAATGCAGAGGTAGAATTTAGTTGTATGTTGAATGAAAGGTGTATGGTCATCATTAGATATCAATTGTTTAATACATTCTACGGACACCGATTAAGTTGATTATATACAACGAAGGGTTCGAGAGTCAATGTGTCAAGATTACGGAAACCCAGCTGCTCACATCGCATACAACAAATAACAAAACAACATTTTTCATACATTAACGTGTGCCTGTCGTAATCAAATTACATTTAATAGCGAATTTTCTGTCATTACAACAACAATATTAATAATTGTAAATAAAAGAATTACAGTAATTTCAGCGACAGGGCAATCAAAACGTCGAGTTACAAAACCACCAGCAAATTGGGTGAAAGTGTGACGTTAATATTCGTACGGATGACAAATGGCCGAATCTTGCGCAGGAGAGGCATAATGAGACCAAATCAAATGGTGAACGAAGTAATTCGCGTATTAGCGGCGCCATTGTGAACGTTCGTGCGGGCAGGCATTACCGTCAGACTGTCAACTCGTCCGTCACCAAGAGTAATGAAATCAAACATACTTAGCCTTTATCTTGCGTCCTTCACTTTTGTGCACCCTTTTACTACTAGGAAATGTTATTTAAAGAAATTCTGCCTGTTTGTTCAAATACACTTGCCGCGTTAAGGCCTTTAATTTCATGTAATCCACTGGTCTTGTAAGAAGTTACAGAATTGCAGTCGTATTAATTTAAATAGATATTTAGTAACTTTTCTATCTTTTACATAAAACCTCATTGACTATAGCCTAATATTAACATCGCTGGTATAATTTAAACTGTTACTAAACTCATGGAATGTTTACCCAAATATGTGCAACTTCATAATTAGAAGCAACTAAGGACATATGCGTAATTGAATTAGAGAGTGATCATTGATGTAGAGCAGTGGTGGCCCAGTGGTAACGGCCGCGACTGACAAGTTGTAAGTCGTGGGTTTGAACCCAGACAGGCACTTTACTTTGTGTAAATTAATTCATCACCACTGCTCTCAAAACGGTGAAGAAAAACATCGTGAGTAAACGGCATGTCCGAGAACCAAAAATTCGAAGACATTTGACATTCAGCAACCCACACTGGACCCGCGTGGTGGACTACGGCCCATTCCCTCACACAGAGAGGAGGCCTGTGTCCCAGCAGTGAGCACATTAAAAAGGCTGAGCATAAATTGAATTAGACGTAAATGTAACTCCTACTGTTCTGCTAAACTATACAATTTTAATGATCAAATTAATATGATGAATCGCGCATTATTCAACAGCCTGGCTTGTAGCGATAACTAACCCAGTATAGATTACCACAACGGGATATCATACAACCTTTTTTATAAAATACGAGAACCAATAAATATTCTCGGGCCACTATCATTATTGACGAATAAGGTTGAACTTACAGACAATTAAATGTGTAAACGTGTGATAAATTGTGGCGTGGCCAAGTTTTATGGCGACCGATAACGGAGCCCTGTTCGTTTTATCGACACAACTTATTGAACTATTTACTATTCATTTAAACAGACTTCAACTGATTAAACAGACATTTAGTGGGAACGTGCTTTATTGTTTGTACTGATTTATTTTTTAACGTGTAGGTGTGACTGTGTTCACTTGTTTTAGAGGATGAATCTTAGTTTGAATTGAATGCTTGTATCGATAGAAAATTTCACCCTTATGTACCCTGACCAAAAAATCAGCATGAGACATGAGCATTCCTATTGGCCTAGTGGCACTGGTGGCGCATGAATTACAGTAGTGAATACGCCCAGATTTTAGAATAAAATCTTGATAAAATCTAATATTGGTCTTTTGAAAAAAATAAAACTTACAAAATATTCGTTATTAAATTGTCTATCCCTTAATGTTAGTACAAAAAATAATTAATGAATACTATACGAGGAGATGCATGTTATCAATCATTATTTCTCTATTTTATGTTTTTTTTGGAAGGAGATTAGTGATACTTACACCTCTTTAAATAAAAAGTGTACTACCATTTAGAATAAACATTATGTAGAAATTTAATGTATTTTTATTAATTGATATTTCTTTTTAAATAAAGAGTAGATAGCTCTTAAAAACTGCACAAAAACGGCTAGCGCGGCGTTTTGCTCGGGGAGGCGTATTAAGCAAGCTACTCAAGAACGCGAGCTTCATTGATGAATTCAAAAAAATGTTGATGAATGTTTGTATGTGAAAGAAATGTGTAACTTTTTGGTGTATACATATATATTTAATTATAATTTCTCAAATTATCCTACATCACTTCCCACTATACATTTTATTATTGTAGGTCCGTATATACGTACGATGTTTGTCAATCAATCATGAGTGCAGGCTGAAGAGATGGGAACACGGGTAGAACAAGACCAGCAGCCTTATTGCGTAATGAATACGGCAAGGCAAAGTGCAAAGAGTATGAACAATCGACCAATGACAAAGACGGAAAACCAAATCGCGTCTTTCATCTCGCATGTGATTGGTAAATTTTTTATACTCTTTGCTCTTAATAAACCTGCTGAATTATGACATAGAATACAGTCTTAAATGATATTACTTTTCCGAGGGTATATTAAAGAAGGTAATATTGGACTACCGCGCGGGCGATGTCGCTGACAAAAGTTATAATATTAAGAACTCCTAATTAATTTAAGTGGCATAACAACAGCTGCCCAAATTAGCATTAATTCCAGCTATTTCTAACAGCTTTAACTAACAAAAGATAATTGCTTCATTAGAAACAAACGCTTATATTTCCATGGCTTATAAACATTTAAATACATTATACTGTAAAGAATTGTGTCTTTCATATATGGATAGGGTTGTCAAACTCAAATAGCACATAGGTATTTCTTGTAAAACAATTTGTTACCTTTTCAGGTAGTCTCTGCGTATCTACTTCACGAAAAAAATAATTTCAATAACTAAAACCCGCAGCTGAAAAGTATGAAATAAGAAAATATGCATGTCTGATATTCTTTGAGAATTCCAGGTAGGTAGGTACCGTAAGGGTGTCGTAGCCAGTGGGCTACGTAATGGAAAACAGATTAGTTTTTATCTGATATATTTTAACAACAACGTGTTTGCCTTATGGGCTGCTTCTCTAGAAATGACATCCAAGCTTGGCAAAAAAACATCTTCACTTATTTTTATGTTCGAAATTCATTTACCTATCAAGACTCTTTATAACGGATAAAGAGTCTATCGACCTATCAAGACTCTTTATCCGTTATAAAGAGTCTTGATAGGTAAATGAATTTCGCCAGTCTTAATACAAGCAAGGAGTCCTCACAGTACCTACTGTAGAACTGAATAAACTGAAAAATATAGTCCAGTTTTCAATCAATTTTGTGTTCTTTAAAACTCTGAAATACTCGTACATACAACAAAGTAGCTTCATAAATTAGGGACAATCCAAAAGTAGCGAAAAAATAGCGTGTTGTTAATTATTTTTTTAAAGTAAACTATTTTTTATACGAAAAAACTATGTATTTAAAATAATATTCATGAAACAATAATAAATATATCCTTTTTTCAAACCTTTTAACCTAGCCGTTACTAAGGAGTATGCTTTAGCAAATTTCCCGTTTTACGGCACTAAAGCGTATGTAGGCCCTTAAGGTTGCCCTAGTCGATCATTCTATGTATATATTCTTCTATACAAACGTAGTCTGGCGATTACTCCACTGTTTTACGGTGTATGTTCAAAATAAAAATTATATCAATTTGTCTCATCATTATCTAGCCCTGAATGGAAAAAAACAGTAAAAAAATATATATTTGAAAATTATGATCGTCGAAAGTTCCATATTTCAACACTAATTGTAACGCATATTTGGGCGCAAATAAATACCATATGAAGAAAGGAAATTACAAAACAGTCACCATACAGAGATAGATTAGTAGTTCAACAATGCATGTTCAGAATATATCTGGTTTTGGCCAGCAAGCTCGTGCATATGTATCCTCCAACTGCACAGCATGATTTTCTTCTTGTTTACGTCTTTTTAGTTCGCTTTTTTTAAATTTGACGCTCTTTTTCAGTCTCTACTTTCGTTTGCCAGACTCTAGTAACATGTATTTTACTACTTGAACACTTTAAATTTATCTCAATTTTGATAGAGTGAACCGATTGCGATGAAACAGAAACTAAGTAATACTTCAAATATGCACAATTTTTATGTATAAAAGTTATCTACATTGGTTTCGTAAATTTTACGTGATGCGTGCACAGCTAAACAGTCAAAAATGCCAAAAATTTTGGAAATGTTCTGTTTATTATACTTTAACACCCTGGCTATTTATTTCTCTTGAAATATTTTCGATGGACAAATAGACTTTCCTACAGATTTATTATATGTATTGATTGATGTATACCTTTTGGTCCTGTTGCTAGTAATTCATAAAGAGCTTTACACATTTGACCAACCCTACAGGTGCCAAGTACCAGCGAATGGGTCATTTTACGTACGTATGTATGTAGTGGGCGCGTAACCGGTGGGCGACTCGTAACGCATCGGTTATCTACGCGTCATTTACCTAAGAACTGTTTGATGCACGGTCGACGATCAAGGTACGGTTCTACCGGTAGCCGTCGGTAGTTGCTTCGAGACGTTTATTAGCCGTTGCTTGTCAAATTACGACCATTTTAACTGATTTTGAGTGTGCTACGGTGTTTTACGAGGACACAATTATTTTCCGTTCTTTATGTAATTTAAAGCTAATTTTTGGGAGTGTGATTTTCTTTTTATTATACATTCAGTAATTAAGTTAGCCACATTGATAAAATGTTCAAGGAAACGGTTTTCTATAAATATATATAAAATCAATAGACGTGCGTGCTTGAATGTGTATATCGTTCACACTACTAGATTCACCCTGCATGTTAGTTTACTTTTAACATCAGCCTATTAAACCAACCAACTCGTAAGTCTACCTCTCATCTCTGCCTCCAGGGTGTAACACAGGGGTTCCCAATCTTTTTCAGTCCTGCGCCGCGGACGGATACATGTTTACTATTTCGTCTCGGCGCCCTAACCTATCTAGCAGGTCGAAATAGATAGGTACAATGATACTTGTTAGGTAGATAGGCACAAAAATAAAACATCCACATTATGAATCTAAACTGTTTAAATTTATAAGAATTAACACAGAAAACATTCAAGAGAGACTTAAGAAAATATAGAAAAATGAATAAATATAGAATAGCAACCTAGCTAGTCAATGTGATGAGTGAGCTTAGTGATAGCCACACATTTTTTCAAAGCGTGGGATAAGGTTTGACACAGCTACTCGCATTTCTTAATTACAGCTTCGCATAAATAAGATGTTGCAAAAGGAATGAAAAATCTTACAGCTTTTGAAGCTAAAGTGGTACATTCATTTTGAACCGCAAAACGCCACCAAATCGGAAAATGTGAATCTAGTTTTAAGGCTGCTATCGCAAGAGAGTTCAATGAGACTTTCTTCTTCATAAAAATAAATTATAAATTCTGGCGGAGCTTGTGTATGGAAAGGGTCTTGGATCCACGCCTCATGGCGCCCTTTTTAACTCTACGGCGCAACAGGGCGCCGCGGCGCACACTTTGGAAACCCCTGGTATACCAACTAAGACGGGGATAATTTCCTACAGTGTATGGACGCAGCCTAAACACATAGAGCAGGCTCGATAAACGAATAAATCCCAGATAATAAATAGGTAAAGTCCTTCCCTGCACCTTACAATTTAGAATCGTACAGATATATCTCTGAATGCAGATCAGTAATTTACCTACTTTTCTTTTTCAGAAATCACACGTCAAACCAGTCAACAACAAGGCGGCTGGGAGCATCCATTCATAAATCCTAGTACTTAGATATTCGTTTTTCTTATTTAATTCTACGGGGTCGAGTTCATTGATTGATTTAATTTTGGTCTTATGTTTTCTGAAAAAGTATGTAGGCTTTTCTCTCTGCAAGCTTCTGAAAAAATATAGAACGCCATGTACAATGTCTCAAAAATTTATTTTTGAACTTGTCTATTTACTAATCTCTACTAAGGTGTACATTTTCATGAAATTGACAAGGCACTTTTCGAACCATTTCTGGCTCTACTTTAAGAGTACTTTGGAGTACTACCCTTCAAAAATGTTATACTTATATGCAGATTAGTCAATTTCTTTTTCATCACCTCAGTTTTAGAGCTAGCGTTCATCTTACTATAAGTGGTCAGAGTGTGACAGTAGCATGTCTAACCGGCACACCTGCGCCTGCTCTAATGCGCCGTAATGTGCCGTAATGCGCCGGTTCTGTCTTATGCTGCACCGTGTCCGATGCACGTCATTCGGTCATTCCGCCTCACCCTCGCGTTTACCGCACTTACGCGACCTTAAACACAAATGACGAGATGACGATTGTCTTTAGTCTGTAGTTAACTCTAAGTAGTGTGTGTAAAGGTTCTTCAAGGACTAACTCCTTTATTTCTAAGTCCTCCACTCAAGTCAACCACGACTCAGCCTATTAATTGAACACAAGGTTTATTTCCTGTAACGTGCTACTACACTGAGTCGAGTGGAGCAGATGAATTTTCCTTCAAAAGCTTGCCTAAGCAGTTTAAAAAACTGAATGTTCAAGTGCAAGTGTTTTTATTCATTGCATGGCGAACATATTTGGAAGGTGGGAACTAAGAGAAGAGCTGTAGGAGATCAGTAAAATGTAATAAGCAGTACCTATCTGCCAAAATGTGCTTGACCCTCAGATTCAAACCTGAAAGTAACTGAAATTAAAAGTCAACTGATTAACAGTCCACGATTATTGATTTCATTAGTTTAACCTTAGTATTTTTAACCGACTTCCCAAAAAGGAGGAGGTTCTATGTTCGACATTATGTATGTTTTGTGTACGTTCACCGATATCTCCGTCAATTGTGGACCGATTTCAAAAAATATTTTTTTGTTTGAAAGAGTATGTTCCGAAATTGGTCCCATTTTAATTTGGTGAAGGACTGAAGAAGAAGTTCGAAGATATACAACAGAACTCTTCAAAAAATAACATCACGCCAGTACGCTCTTAAGGGGTACGCAGATCTCTCATTTCACCGGTTATGTTCAAGTTTCATGATATTTTGGTAATATATTCTGGCGTTATACGAGTAGGTAACTTACTAAACAACTTGCCTATTAGGTAGGTACAACTAAAAAGTGAAAAATAAAAAAACTTTTTACAAAAAAATTCCACCGACTACCGACTTCCAAACAAAACTACAAAGTGAAAAATAACTTTATTTTTGGAAGTCGGTGTCTTTCGTAGGTACCAATTTATTGCGTTATGAACACCGACTTCCAAAAATAAAGTTATTTTTCACTTTGTAGTTTTATTTGGAAGTCGGTAGTATTTTTTGTAAAAAGTTTTTTTTAAGTAACGGTAACACCATCAAAGAAAACATAACAAAAATATGACACACTAGAAAAACGTGTAATCAATAAAAGCCAGCCCATGGAACTATTTATTACAGTAATCAAATTAAAAGAGCATTACACGACAACAACTCGAAAGGAGTCCACAAACAAAAAGTCTACACCGACTTCCTTTTAAAAATGTAATCTGCGTCAAGAAGCGCGGAGTGCGGCGAGCGGCGCGCGGAGCGAGGCGTGCGGTGCGCGGGGTAATCATCGAATATTCCGTATCTAACTACAACTTTATACCGCGCGTTATCATCGCCGTATAATGAGTTATGTGCTCTTGCTCGTTTTGTGTCCATCACGGGGTATCGGCGAAGGGCGTCATCCATCATCCGCTGCGACTAATTGCCTGCTACCTTGCTTCGGCTCTCTTATCCTTTTAATTCGTCCTCCGAACACCTATACGAGACGTCGGAGCGAGCTGTTACGAATAATTGCTTGCGAGATACCGACGTCCACTTGATTGCAAAATTAAAATGTAAGAGTAAAAAGTGCAAGCTGCATAAGTTGTTGTTAAGTGAGCATGTTATTTATCCTTTATGTATCAACAGCACTCTTTTACATAAGCTTTTTTGTTTGTGCACCTTTGGTACGAAAAAAGTTTTACTTATTACTAAGACTCCACGATCCGTCTGTCTGTCTGTCCGTCTGCCACCAGACTGTATCTCATGAACCGTGATAGCTAGACAGTTGAAATTTTCACAGATGATGTATTTCTGTTGCTGCTATAACAAAAAATACAAAAAACAGTATAAAATGAATATATAAGTGGGGCTCCCATACAACAAACGTGATTTTTTAGCCATTTTTTGCGATAATGGTACAGAACCCTTCGTGCGCGAGTCCGACTCGCACTTGGCCAGTTTGTTTTAACCAAATATCGGTATTAGGCGCCATTACTGATCCACGATCTCTCATACATCAACAAACCGCTTAATGCAATACAAAAATCGTGCTCGGCCAATTCGTAAGCAATCCAACGGCTGGACTAGTGGCGGGGCTAGTCACGAACGAGTGGCGAGTCCATTGGCAAATAAAAATAAGGCCGCGGACAGCGATCCCGAATCCTACCGAAAGGGGTAGCTCGATTAAGTGTCGGTTTGAGTTTTATTCGCGCGGGGCGAAGGGGCCGTGTGAGCCCGGCGCCGCATTAATCATTAACACAGCCTGCCTAATGACACCGCCGAAATGGGCCCAATAGTGATGTGCCCGTGGGCCGTGTTGTCGACACTTGTGACACAGGGTTTATGGGAGCAATGATGAACTAGTGTGTCTTGATGGTAGGGCTATCAATGTGGTTGTTAAACAATGAAGGTGTTTGCATTTCTCATCTAGCTGCCTGGAAATGATATTGTCTAGAACTGATATGCTATATGTATATATGTATTGAGATGCTACATGCATGCTGCATCTAAACTGCTATTATAAATCAAATCAATTTGAAATATCTTGCAAAGAAATGGGATTTCTAAGAGGTGTTACATTAATTGTTAGCGACTTCTAGTCAACTGTGACTATCTTCTGTTCATTTAGGTAGATAAATCGTAGTGTTTGACACACAAAAAATCTTTAGAAAAAATCTCAAATATCTATCACGCGCCATAAGATTGTTAAATATTAATTCAAATGAGGTAGATATATTTCACTGCGGCCTAATGAACTTCACAAGAGTAGCACTGAAGTGCATTGAAAATGTTGAGAAGTGATTTTTATTGCATAATTGTATTTTTGATTGTATTTTTAACATTATTTTGATTGTATTTTTGGTTGTAAATGTAAGTTTGATGTATGAGTATATTTGTGGTATTTACACTGTTTTGGCGCTGCAGCTGATAAGGTGTTATTGGCGTAATTTTCAATAAATAAATAAATCACGTTAGCTTTTAACAATAAGTCACCCATAATGAAAATCTAAAGGTACAGATAGCTACTTAACTATCAAATGATCGACATAATGCCTAGCACATCACTACGCCCGATATTAGATGTCGCTATTAACTCCGCAAAACGTAATTAATCGAATAAGTTTATGATTGATATAACCAGTTTGTGGGGCGCTTAATTCACTTTCCCAATTCCTGGGGACCCGGTCGCTTTTATAAAGTTATCCTTTAAGAAAATTGATTGGCTCTATTGCTACTTAAGTGATTTAGTAATGAATCAATTCAATTACTATAATACGTATTGAGAGTAGCGATCGAGGAAGCGTAAATAACAAGTGAACTTAATCAAAAGCAACTTAATAATTGGGTTATGTTGTTATTTCATTATTTGGTTAGATTTTGTATTGGTATCTGTTTGTTACCTAATAAACCGATGAGCTACGCTTCACTTGGTTTGTGTCTACGTTAATCTGATTCTATTGTGTGGTTTGATATTTAATTACATAATAAAAATTATCTACGTGCAAAACTTTGCTGACAAAACATATTGTAAACTAGTTTCAAAATAAGGAAAAAGTACGTAAGCTTTCTCCTTCGCTAAGGTCGTTTTTAAGTTCTTTTTAAGGTAGTTATTTAGCCACGGAGCAGCCACTGTAAAGGCTAGGTCTGCGCTAGGTAAGCTGCGCAGCCCGCTAACTGGTTGGTAGTAGGAAGTTGTAAAGAAAAACAGCTGGACAAGTTAATACATATAATTAGAACTAAGACAGTAGACTACAGCAAGGGTGTGGTTAATTAATGTCACAAAAGTCTGAGCAGATAACTAACACACACAGTTTATAGGTAGGAAAGGTATCGTCCCTTGGCAGCACGTGGCAGACGCGGGGGCCTGTCAGCACAGGCTCGGCGGTAGGCCTCCGGAACTGTAGTTGCTCAGCAGGCTCGGCTAGCGTGGCGGTAGGCAGCAGTCAGGCAGGCCAAGGCCTTGGCAGCAAGCGTAGGAAGCGTGCAGGGCGCTGGCTCCAGCTAGCATGGAGGTAGACCGCTGCCGGGCAGGCCAAGACCTAGGCAGCGTGCGTAGGTAGCGTGCAGGGAGCCAGTAGCATGCAGCAGTAGGCAAGGGGTCCAGCCCTCAGCCCATACGATGAGTCCCTAAATCGGGGCACACAGAGCCGTGAAGATCGAAAGATAGTTTATTCAGCTAAGCGAGCAGCGATAATTTTTCAGCTGAAAGTTTCATCATTAGCATTCTCATAAAACAAAGATCATTTTGTGATACGCAATTACGTACCAGATTGAATTACCAGAATAAAATAAAGAACATGCAAATACCTACAAACATTAGAATACTACAAACATAGCGGAAAGAAATACATATTTTCTAATTGGAAAGCGAACAAGTATACATACATGCAATATTCCCGCATAAATGTAAAGTGAGATAAAGGAAATGGATTATTAATATAATGTAGGAAGTGGCAATACAACTCTCACTATTAAGTTACATTAGTAATCTAATTACCTCTTACTAAGTATCCGCTCTATGCATTGCGATTTGCGTCAAGACATCTCGCTTACAATAATTTTAAAAGACGATGAAATGATGAGGAACTACAGCACGGGAAGTGCTTTATTGACCAAAACATTTACCGTAAATAAACATTTCCTTTTAACCATCGAATCTGCATAGGAATTTTAACCATATGTGCGTAGTACTTAATGTGTTTGCTAACATATCTGAAGATCGAGCTTACGGAAGCTTTCTTTAGGAAAACGTCTCCATATGTTCTTATTGCTACATAGGTAATATAGATTCATAATTACGATGCCCGTAGGTACTGTATTCTTGAGCGCACGGTTGACGCAGTGGTAGAGCGATTGACTGCTGCGATGCGTGTCGCGGGTTCGATTCCCGCACGGAACAAATATTTGTATGACCTACTGATAGTTGTTCCGGCTCTGGATGTTGTGTATGTGAGTTTATATGTTTGTAAACGCACCCACGATACAGGAAGAAATTCCTAGTGTGGGGCAACGTTTTTAAAAAGAAAAAAAACTGTTGTTCTATTTATTTTTGTCCCTTTTCAGTTTATCAGGTAGCAGTTTGACAACTTTATCTGTAGAACTTAATAAGGTTATGCAAATGCTATTAAGTACGTACACAAAATACTTCAATTAAACACTTGCTGATCGAGTACCCCTGACGTAGCAGCGTGAAAAAGGCAGTGTGAAAGTAGAGGGGGTTCACAGACGCGAGGGGTGGGGGGACGCAATTTGTAATATTTCACGAGCCAGTAGACGCTTATTAACTAGGCGTGCAAAAAATCGACGCCATAGAAGCGCTCAACCTTTGATCAAAAATGAAAAAATCTAAATCGCAATTTTAATCTCGCATTTTCAAATATGTGAAGCGGTGATATTTCCTGTATAATAATGTGGTTCAAACGATATTGGATACATCACTGTCCCTATGAAATTAAATAGGTTAAGGCCTACTTAATTAAAAAATATCAAGGAAGTTATTTATCATATTTGAGTATAACTATCTGTCAATCTAAGTAACTTTAGAACAAATGTGTAGTTAAATAGGTTCTAATTTATCAGTTGCGTTAAAGCGCATCAAAGTTCAGGATTAGGGGCTTGTGACGTCACTAAGGCAGTATAAAGTGTAGGTACTAGCAGCGTGACGTTTTACGATATTTCTATGCATTATATCGTTTTCACTTTATGTTTACATGTGAAATGAAAAAATACGTGTCCATTATTTTTTTACTCATTATTTAAACTACCTTATTATCTGAAGACAACGGTATGCCAAGTATGTACATAGCATAGTCTTACCGAGACAAAATTGTCAAGTGCCGTGGAAAACTGTGTAAATACAATAGCTGATATATGATACGAAAATTTGATACTAAAAGTGGGGATTGAGATCAATCATAAATTTTATATCTATATAATATCATATAATGCAATGCAAACATACTCCAAGTAAATAACTACGTATCATCGTATTGCAAACATAATAACATCGATGCAAGTAACAAGCCCACATATAAAACTGTGCAGCACCTCTGGCTAATGCAAAAAGTCGTATCTAGTCAGGGCCAGAGTATTACAGGGCGGAAAATAGCAGGCACGTAGTTAGAAACCCACTCGATGCCTATATTTTTTTACAAACACAATACTTTTATACTATTACCGTGGTTGTAATTTGTTATGAAAGTATCCCATCTCCAATTTCTTTCTGGATAGCATTCAGTTCAAGTTAAGTTTGCGGGTCAAACTTGCTCAGAGATCGCGCAAGACAAAGAGGTTTGGAAGGAGAAACGGGAGGCCGCTGATCAACACGAATTAGATTAGAAAAAAAATCTGTTTGCAAGTGGTGCACTGCAAAATCTAATTTCGCATAACTCTAATATGAAACAACTTTTTTAAAAGTACCTAATTTCTTATTCTTACACAAGACATTCTTATTCTCAGGACTAATATAAGAATTGCTATTTCTTATAAGACACGGGATAAGGATCTCTAGCTGTAGGTAAATAGGTAAAAATAACATTTAATTAGAAAATATAAATACCTAGTATTTTAAGAACGAAGGAATCTCAAGGTGTTTTCCGTTAGAAGGTTGTCACTATTGATTCATTCGAATCTATCCAATGGTCACTCATTCTGGCCTTAAGCCAAAGAAGGACACGAAAAAATACGGCCACTTATTTGATTTGACCTAGCCTTTGTCCAGACAGGCAAAGACATTTTGTTAAAATGTCAAAAGAAAATATTATTTTAAAATGTTTTTCAAGAACAAGTCAGTCAAGTCAGTCTAGTCTCAGTAAATATTTATTTAAATTTGTAATGTCATGCAATGTCAACCCTGTTAATGGTCAAATCACCTTTAAAAAAACTGGCCAAGTGCGAGTCGGACTCGCGCACGAAGGGTTCCGCACCATTATCGCAAAAAATGGCAAAAAAACACGTTTGTTGTATGGGAGCCCCCCTTAATTTATTTTAGTTTAATTTAATATTTTTTTTTTTTAAGTGAATATATAAATAAATATTCTGTGAATATTTCAAGCGTCTATTTGTTGCCGTTATTAATATCGAGCAAAAAACGGCAAAATAATCACGTTTGTTGTATGGGAGCCCCCCTTAAATATTAATTTTATTCTGTTTTTAGTATTTGTTGTTATAGCGGCAATAGAAATACATCATCTGTGAAAATTTCAACTGTCTAGCTATCACGGTTCAATTGCACGGCGGAACCGTGATAGCTAGACTGTTGTAATTTTCACAGATTATGTATTTCTGTTGCGCTATAACAACAAATACTAAAAACAGAATAAAATAAATATTTAAGTGGGGCTCCCATACAACAAAACGTGTTTTTTTTGCCGTTTTTTGCGATAATGGTACACTTGGCCGGTTTTTTTGGGACATATGCTTGCCACACTATTCCTAACCATTGCAACTTGATAGCCAGAAGCAACAGTGGTGACTACTAGAATAGCACCGAGTCAATGAAAGTCGACGAGTTTAGCCCGGAGAAGGAATTCAACTGTCTTGGATCCTGAAACTATACTAATTAGAAAAAGCAGCTGAGTTTTAAGAAACACATAATTTCTTCTTCCGTCTTCACCATGCAGGAGGCTGGTATGAGCTAGGCGAATAGGCAGAAAGGGACGTTAACTTATACCCAGTTTTTTGAAGCCAAGTCAAATATTCGGGTTATTGGACGATTCGCACGAATTTTACTCGTCCGAAATGTGCGAATCGACCCCTTTTAAGGTTACACTAGTCGAAAATTCTTCCATACAAACGTATTCTAAGGATTATGCCACTGTTTGACAATGTACGTTCAAAATAAAAAGTGATATCAATTTGTCTCATCATTATCTAGCCCTGTATGGAAGCAAAAAAGTAAAAAATAAAATATTTGAAAGTTATGAGCGTCGAAAGTTCCACATTTCGACACTAATTTTAACGCATTTTTGGGCGCAAATAAATGCCATAAGAAGACCGAAAATTGAAAAACGGCCACCATACAGGGATAGATTAGTAGTTCAACAATGCAAATAATTTAATTTTGAACAGATACGTTTAGTCGTTTTTTCATGATATCCAGACTCCCAAAGATCTGTTTATAAAATTTCGCGCGCTCGGTTTCGACCTAAATCATTATCCATTTCGCTACAAATTTGCAAAACTGTGTATTCGTACACGAACTAGCTTCCTACTGCTCATTAAAGCATCTATCTCTTCCGCACGTGTTGTCGGTTGATATAAAATGCATTTTAACCCCGCGCACAAAATAGTTCGTGCCGTTGACTAGTGTAACCTTAATATTATTTTTTCTGTGCGATTCGCACGAAGTTAATTTATTGGTGTGCGAATTGTCCACTCCAAAATTTAGTAGTATGCAATTGGCACATATTTTATTTTAGAGAACAAAAATAAAAAGTACAGTTGTGCTCACCCGTCGATAAAACAATAAGAGGGAGACAATAAATTCGCTACAAAAAAGAAACTAAACCCAATATTCTAGTTTTATTAGGCTTACTTGCACAAAAATTAACTCAAAGTTAGTTGCTAACATGAGGTTAAATTGACAATGTGCCATACAATATAGTCAATTTAGCCTCGTGTTAGCAACTAACTCGGTGTTAATTTTTTCGTACAAATGGGCCTTAGTGGTGTACCACATGTTAGTATTGGATACTGCTTCAAGTATATTTTGTCGCAGCATCCCAAGCCGTCCCTGTATGGCGCACGTACTTCTTCCGAGAGGCCATTAATCGCGGCGAAGAGGGGGAGGACATTTAGCCGCCGTCGACCGCTGGCCACTCAATAAGCGCTTTGCAGATACTCTGTGTACCGGCTAAAACTGTGCGATCGATAAGAAGGAAGTTTGTACCTATGGCATCCTTTTTGTTTATACGGAGTCGAGCTGTTGCCCGCGGCTTCGCGCCCGTGGGCCACCCCACAGGACCCGTTTTCGGGATTAAAAAATAGCCTATGTCACTCAGGAATAATGTAGCTTTCTATTGGTGAAAGACTTTTTTAAATCGGTCCAGTAGTTTCGGAGTCTATTCGGTACAAACAAACAAAAAAATCTTTCCTCTTTATAATATTAGTATAGATAATACCTGAATTGTTGAGATGTGTGGAAAAGGAGAGTAGATTTTTTTTTATGACGGCTTATTATGTACCTACCGACTTTGTAAGAGGTATTTACTTACACTGCCTGTATTTTGTAACTAAATACGAAAGTGTCTCTGTGAATCAGCATACTTTTTAAAATTGTGTTCAAATTCTTATAAGCTCCCTTCGTAAGTGGACAATAGAAAAGCACCATTTACCTAGAACCTTCTTGTACAAATAAATAAGTTAAGTACCAAGCCTCTTATATTTTAAGAAAACATCCCCAAATTTACATTGTTGCCCTCTTCCATTCACAACTCAAGAAATTACATACAACTTCAATCACTGCTGAGTACATAAAAGGGAAACAGGAACGCCCTACCTAATATTGGGTAGAACAAACGTTTAAACTATACGTAGAGACATTAGTGCATTTTTACTTTGAGAAAGTCCCACAAGTTTACACAAAAAACAAGAATGAACTTTAATATTCAGAAGTTAGGGTTGGAATTGGGAATAAAGGGTGCTGTAAGTGACTTTGTCGTATCGAAGTGTGTAGGGCGGGCCGCCCAAACGTTTAGCAGCGTTTAACGAAAGCCTCGAGGTGGGCTGGGGACACACCCCCGGGGTCGCACTCTCGACTCATCCATATTTCATATTAGGTAAGCTTATGTTCTGTTGAACTTACTTACCTAAACTTGGAACCAGGATTTTGCATTATAAACTTAGTAAACATTAACCTAAGAACTAGCAAAAAGTATGTAAGCTCATTATATTCTTCTATATATTTACACTACGACACACTAATCCAGAATACTCAAAATTTCAAAGTTCAGAAGCTAGCATAAATTGAGCTTTTATGCATAAGCACGTAAGCTCAACATTCAACTGAAGTCAGTTTCAAGACCTTTTAAAAGTAGGAAGTATTACATATTTTGCATTCGGACTTTCTGTTCTCAGATCAATGAGCCACGTATGCCAATAGTCGCGGATTGGAGTTTCGCGCCTCGATGGTTCAATTTTTACAGTTGCCAAATTGGCGATCTCAATCAGCAGACTGTTTCACACACCGCCCAGTAACGTGTTACATATAAAAGCTTATGCCTTAACACCACCCCTTCTTCACACCTATAGCACGTAGATGTAAATAATTCAGGCACTAGTTGGTACTGAGCGTCGAGGGTTGCACTTACACTCGTTCCAATTTAAAATGTCATTTATTTCTGCGAATGCAACCCCGCTGCTACTTGGAAGCTTCAACCTTCTTGATACTTTGGAATAAGGATGGCGTATTTGAAAAGTTATTAACAGGGTCGATGAATTATCTCATTTACGTGTAGATGTACATACATACACACAAACTACATGCCCGAATTGCCTGAGGATACTCAAAAAAGGAGGAAATCATGTTTTTAGTATAGAAAACAATTCGATACGACACCGACACTTTTTTGGCGTTATTCTGGTATAGAACAGATATTTTATTATTGTCTTAATTATTTTGGTATCCGTAAAGACATTATGCCTTATTGTGCTCAGTTTAGGTAATTAATGCCTATTTTATTCAAAATATTGTGCAAAATTTTTCGGTTGCATCCACAGAAGGACGTAAGTTCGTAACATCCACTTAAGTAGATTTGGATTGCTGCAATGAAATAAAGCGTGTTTTCTTTTTTTTTTAATTTATTTATTCAAAATCTATTTACACTATAATATTCAAATAATCTGCCAAACTGTAAAACAGTTTGTCGGCAGTTCTAAACGTTAGATCTAGGTTCGCAATCTCAATTATAATTTTATCGTGAGATTTCATTGTAATTTCAGACAATGGTTTATTGCTTTTCGCACAGTAAAGTTTAAAATGTTTGTAAAACGAGGTATTTGACGTCTAGCAACGAAGTTAATTGATGAGAACCATTCGTTTAAAACAACACATTTAAATATGAGCTATCTAAAGGTCACTCCTTAGCTAGCAGTATTTTTGCGCCATATGTTTTTTTGTGGTCACATAAACTATACATTAAATCACAAAACATTATACTAATTCTAGATAATTCTGATCAAAACAACTCATTTTGGTTATAGAATGTTTATTTCGAAATCAAATATTCGAACGATTGCCCTAAAACTTGCAACAACAGCTTACACTCCCAAGAAAAACAACTTTGTCCTTTCAAGTATCAAAACTGCTTGGTCACGGTACAGTAGGGTGGTGTAGCGAATAACGAAGGCGCGTTTGATATGTTAATTTATATAATTCGTAGCTTTTCACTGCTTTTACAAGCTGTTGCGATACGTTCTTCGTGTGAATATCTATGTAACACAATTTGCTACTGCTATTAATAGAAATGGAATGAGTAAATGTAGATGTAGATCTTGCGTGTTTGTGTGGGTAAGTAATCGAACTTAAGGCAAAGTAAAATTATGGCCATAATCTTGAACTTGGGCATCTTTAGATAGCATGGCATACCTTTCTCATTTTCGCTGAAATTATACCTAATTATTTAACCTACGACTCTATGAAGTAAATACCTACTTATTTTAATGGCCAATTTTTCATGTAGCCAATGTATTAAAAAAAAAATACCGTAAGACGCCTGCATTTCAGTTCTCATAAATAAGAAATAGGTAGGTAGTCATCGCAATTTATTACATGTAATGATAATATTATCTATGACACCTGGTATTTCCAGACGTTGTCGTCGCCACATCGATATAATGATAAAGTGGTTAAAATCAATTTGCAGCAGTTCTGTCACGATACAATAATCTAATGTTAATATTTTAAAAGTGACAGCATTAACCCACGCTCGCTCTTCTCTGATTCCACGTTTTGAATACGAAATGTAAACGGGAAGCGCGCGAAAAGGCGGCCATGTTGCTTTTAGCACCCTTTAATGGAAAATATTTGAGAATAAAACGAAGCGTCCTGATTAAAGTGTAAATGAAAGTGAATTGATATTTTAGCAACTGTTTGTAGATGCTTTACACGATGACGATTGAGTTTAATATTTAAGAGGCACGATGTTTTTATTTTTGACAAGTGCTACTTGGTATTTTGTTTCGGTAACTGATTTTGCCAGTTTTTTAAAAGAGGTTTCCATCTTACCTTGCTGTCAATGTTTTGATGTCTTAAGTTGTGTAGGTACTTAACAGTTTGGTAAGGTTAGTTTATTATGTAGTGCTAATACAATGTAGTAGGTATTGTATTTTTCAAAATTCTTATTAGTAGTTATGATTCACAGACTAAATAAAAAAAAAAAATCTTTATGTGCCGTCCGGATTGTGACTTCTCGAACCGTGTTCTAGAACCTGTGAATCAACTTCTCTTAATTTTTCGTTTAGCAAAAGAATAAACGGTAAACAGCAAGAGGAAAGCAATTTTACTAAATATCATGGAGTTTCTTGTGCGTTCTTCTCCATAACAAGCTACTTTTCCGAATGCACGGTAGAATCAATTTTTATTACTTATAATTTTAATTTTTAACGTCTAAAAGTGCCGCTTAGTGGCCCAATTGAAATAAATACATTTGACTTTGACCTTTTGACTTTACCATCTCCCTTTTTTCAGCGCTTAATACGATATAACTTATTGAAGATTAGATGTTAAATAACTCATTGAGATCATCTCGATATCTCACATTTCAATTAGATACCCATCATTTCAAGAGAATATTTCCAAGAAGTCTTGAACAGTGAATCTCGTCAAAGCCAAACCGTCGAGTTCGTGTTACAAATCCTCAATTAGCGAGCTTACAGCTCAGTTTAAGCCGGCGTTTAAATTCGTTAGGAGCGGGCTGCGTTGTTTTCGTTCGCGGGTTTCTCATAGACTAAAACTTAGAGATGTGCCACGCCAAGCAGGCGTTAATTGGCGACTCTATGGCTGGTAAATGAGAGCAGGTTGAAGACCTGTTCACAACCAAATTGGGACTCTTTGATATACTGGCAAGAGATTATGTATAATATAGGGCATCTAGATATCTACTGTAGTTTTTTTTTGTTAAATTGGTCACCTCATTAGGTCAATATCCAATTTGATTCTACCTTAAAGGAGCACTCATTGAAAATGAATGATCCTTGAGGAAAACTAAAACTGGGAGATGCCCAAAGATAATACAACTATATTGCTTCAGAAACTGCTCAATAAGAGTATTCTCATGGAAGACACCAACTTCCTATCCAACTTGGATAGCTAGGCTCTCTAGAGGTTAGATAAATAAAATACCTTTAAACGTGCAATTCTAGTATATATGTACTTATATATATATATATAATCTGAATCTCGGAAACGGCACCAACGATTTTCATGAAATTTAGTATGCAGTGGGTTTCGGGGGCGATTAATCGATCTAGTTAAGTTTAATTTTATAGAAAACGTCGTTTTCTCTACTTTCACACGAGCAAAGCTCGGTGGCCCAGCTACTAATATTTTATTAGCAATACTGACTGTCGAAAAGACAACATGTAAGAGATTGGCATTTTGGTGACGCATTTCCTCGCTAGAGTAAATATGTTCTGTGCGTGTCAATCCCATATAGTATTTTTTTTGACAATCGTTAAAAGTGTTTACACTTTATAGAATCTTATCCACAGAACATAAAAGACATCCTGTCTAGAGCCTCTTGTCCTCTCTACAACAAAACTCTTTGGCGGCGCCATCAATTGCGTATGTGAGCTGCGTAGCCCGCTAAGTGGATCTCCATTTTAACTCCTGAAACAAGCCGGTTGAGGCTTTCAGTTGGATCTCGGCATTTGCATGATTGGCATTACGCTGATTACCCCTCACCCCCTCCCTCCCCGCGGACCTGCCCCGCCAGTTCTTCCGTCACGCTTCACCCCGCGCTCCTCATTCGTGCCTTGTACCGGTTTCAGAAAGCTAAACACATGCAAATTAAAGTTTTAGCGAACTGTGCTGAAAGTTGTCGTGTTTCTTTAGTTTTTTTGAGGTTATTAGGTAGTGCTTGATAATTGTTTGTCTTCCTAGAAATTTACATCGGTAGGTCTGGCATGAATAGCTGACCGTGAAGTCAGTCTCTTAAATTCAAAAGACTTACAAACCTTTTATAAGACAAAATGTTCACCTGAAAACCTGTAAGTTCTCTAACTAAGCTGAAAGTAATTATAGATAATTAGAAGAAATTGAAAATGCATAAATAATAATAGCAGACAGTTTGTACGGATTAATCGTTAATCTGCCCCCGCCCCTTTGCGCCACTTCCCCCCCACTACCGACAGTTGAAAGTGCTCTAGAAAGTGTCGTTTATGTACTCAAAGCATATGCAAATGGATGTTTTAAAATTTTAGGGAGAGAACGCCACTTTAGTCCCTGAAGCACTTGCGAATATCAAAATGTAAATTTACCCTTTTATGTTTACAATCTTGTAAATGAAAGCATTCATTTTATTGACTTTAGCCCGACAAACATTGAGTACACGGCCATTTTGATGTAAAACCCCTTGAAATATGCATAAACAATTTTCATATACACGTTCCTATTTCATTTCGTAGTAAACGGTTTTAATTTATTTTTGAAGTGCCTGCCTATGTACAGTGAGAATTCTACTTGTACATCAGGCATTTACCTTTTATGTGCCAAGAGCTCGAACACAATAGTTCGTTATACCATTTATTCCTCAGGCAGAGAAAGGCAGATCCAGGATTAATTTCTGGGGTACAACAGTAAGAAAAGTTGACTTGTTGATTCAGTACTATAGGTAGGTATTGGTTCGTTGGTAGAACTAAATTAGTCAAATGGTTCTAAACAAAGTCGTTATTTTCCTCATGTTTGCATTTGACTCAAATAACTTTAAAAGTGGTACTAATTATAATTTGGCAGTTTAGTAAAACCTACATGATTGATTTATTGGCTGGTACCGATACGTAAGTGATTTTTCCAGAGGAACCATAAGGCCTAGAAGCCGACGGCTCTCGACCTGGGTCACCGAGCTCATTTAGAATAATCCCGCCGGCGCTAACTCAGCGGGTCGTACCGGCTTTTGAACGAAATAAGAGTTTCTTGCAGAAAAGTGGAGCAACCAAGAGATACTAAGATGTAAGAACGAGTGAAGCGAGCTCGAAGATTTCAAGAACTCAGCCTCGGACATGGTAGCTTTTTTTTGACACTTCATACAAAAATGGTAACCGCCCAAACCAAAATGAATAGCACAACAAAAAACGGCCCAGAGTGCCCGGCAGCCCGTCAACCCTCGACTACGGTAGCGGTTAGGTCATGTAATATCGGAAGTTTTCAATTCCGATATTGATATCCGATAGAAGATCTCAATATCAGAATTCCGATATTAATATCGGAAACGCGCACTTTCGTTAAATATCGCAATTTTTTTTGTTAATTGCACAAATTAATTCGGTATAAGGTTGGATTGAGTACAATAAAAAAACACGTTTCACGTCATAATTTTTTCGATAAGATTTTCTATTGTGTCTCTCTCTAATCACCAGTGAATATGTAATCGAGCGCTTATTTACCTAAACTGCAAATAATTTGTTCCCAAGAAAGAATATACATATGTCATGGTCTTTCTGAAAAGCTCCTCTGCTTAGCGTGTGTGGAATACGAGAAAGCTTTCAATTCGATTGAGACTTGAGCTGTTCTGCAGTCTCTCCAACGGTGCCAAATCGACTACCTACATCAAAGTGATGAAGTGTTTGTACATAAACGCCACCATGTGAGTTAGACTTCTGGATCAGACATCGGAACCTATCCTTCTGCAGCGAGGTGTGAGACAGGGAAACGTCATTTCTCCAAAACTGTTCACCGCTGCACTGCAGGATGTCTTCAAGGTTCTGGACTGTAGAGGGCTAGGCATCAACGTCAATGGCGAGTACATCATTCACCTTCGGTTTGCCGGCGATATAGTGGTCATGGCTGAGACCATGGAAGTACAATGCTCAATGACCTCAGTAGAGCTTCAGAAGGAGTGGGTCTTAAGATGAACATGGACAAAACCAAGGTGATGTTGAATGCCCATGTTGCACTCACTCCTATCAAGGTCGAAGACTCTACACTCAAAGTTCTGGACGTCTATGGCTATCGAGAAAGAGGTCAACCGTCGAATCCGACTCGACTGGGCAGCGTTCGGGGAGTTGTGCGGTATCTTCTCGTCCAACTAACCACAGTGTGTAAAGACGAAAGTCTATATGACCAGTGTGTGTTGCCAGTGATAACCTATGGCTCTGAGACGTGGTTGCTCACAATGGGCCTCATCAGAAAGCTTACAGTCACCCATAGGGCAATGGAGAGGGCTATGCTCGGAGTTTCCTTGCATGATCAAATCAGAAATTTAGAAATCCGCAAGAGAACCAGGATTACCGACAAAGCCCAAAGAATTGCCAAACTTAAGTGGCAGTGGGCGGGGCACTTGCTCGCAGAGCGGTTGGCCGATGGGCAGAAAAATTCTGGATTGGCGACCGCGAACCGGAATACGTTGCGTTGGAAGGCCTACTACCAGGCGGACCGACGAGCCGGTGTGAAAGTTGCTGGGATCCACTGGATGCGGGACGCACGGGACCGGCCAACTTGGCGATGCTTGGGGGAGACCTATGTCCAGCATTGCACGTCTTTCGGCTGATATGATGATGCAAGAGCGAGCGAAGCAAGCTCGGCAAATGTAAAGACCAATCATATGTACATAGTCCACTAAGGCTACACGTGATATAATAGCCTCCAGAGCGTGAGACCTGTTGCAGTTTTGCTACACCTGCTACGTAGTTCATTTGACCCTGATCAATGACATACAATAACTATTCAAATATAAGGTAGATAAATGTTGAAATGTGGGTGGGTATGTGATGTTATATACAAATTATATACAATTTTGTATGTTTGTGTTAGGTATTTACGATAAAAAAGTATTGAAAATTAAAAAAATATTACGGAAATTGAAACAAATGTTATCATAGCGATACAGTACTAGTGTTCCTCAGTCTTGGCTGAGCCGTCTGGAGGCAGCATGTGACCCCGTCCTCCCTGGATCAGCCTATGACCTCAGGGTCCTTTATGATGGCGCGACGCAATTAGATTTGAGTCGATAGGCGATATCGCGCTCGTATTTTTAACCGACATCAAAAAGGAGGATGCCCTTAATTCGACTGTATTTTTTTTTAATGTTTTCACCTCAATACTTTTCACTAGGTGAACCAATTTTGATGATTCTTGTTTTATTTGAAAGGTGGTGCTACTCATGTGGTCCCATTTAGTAAATATCTGATGAAGTACTTCGGCGATATACAACATAACTTTGTAAGTTAATAAATAGTTGCAGTGATCTTGTTGATGTGCACGCCGACTCACTTGGTAGGTTCCGAAATATTGTGTGCAAAAATTTGTAAAGTCATAGAATTTTATTATAAATATCATTAGATTTTATATCGTTCAATTATATTATGTTGTTTAATTTTGATTTGATTGTTATTTAAATTTTAATCTCGATTTGTATGGTATGTTGATTTTATTTGTTATTTTAACTGTTATTTTAACTTTTGTTTTAATTGTAAATTGTGTTATCTTGGTGCTTGCTTGAAATTGGATGAGTATAAGAACTCATCTAATTGTAAGTAGCCAACCGGTATTCATCGCCCAGTGTCAATCGGCAAATAAGTAATGCATGATGTGCTTACCTGTAAGAAATTGGTACACTGGTCTTTATGTATATTTGATGTATCTCATATCTTTGTATCTGTGTATTCAATTGTTGGTGAGCCAAATAAATAAAATAAAATAAAAAATAAAAATAACTCTTAAATAAATTTATTTTATTGTTTACGCTATTTTATAACATAACATCACGCCGGTACGCTCTAAAGGGGTACGCAGATGTGTACAGTTCATCCAGGTACGTACACTCTCATTTTACTGGTAACATAGTTCAAGTTTTGTTATTCGGGTAATCTTTTCTGGCATAACTTTGTGCATTATATGCACCTTTCTATAGAACTTGTTAATTATGTACTACAACTAAAAAGTAAAAAAAAAAACAATTTTACAAAAAATACAACCGATTTCCAAAAAAATAAACAAAGTGAAAAATAACTTCAATTCCGGCAGTCGGTGTCAAAAAACGAAGAAACAAAAACAGGAACACCAACTTCCAAAAATTTAAGTTTTTTTATCAAATTGTTGTGTTTTTTTTTTGGAAGCCGGTTGTATTCTTTTTTTATGTAAAAAGTTATTCTAAGAAAATTGCCGGTGCAAATCGGTCGAATCAGATCCGTGTGAAAATACTAAAATATAATAAAATACTTGAAATGTCGCTTAGAAAAAACGCTTATCAGTGTCATATAAATGATTAAGTATATGTCGGCTTTTATGCGTAGTATACGCATAAAAGCCGACAGAATCAATCGTAACCTTAGCAAACAATGGCCTCCATTTTGTTTTGACGCTCGTCTAAGTTACAATGAAGTATTAGTCTCACGCAACAAACTGTTAAATAACACAGATTATGTTTTGGTCAAACAGCGTTTACCGGGTGTAAAGTGAGAAGTAGGAATAGGAAGACGGTGTCGCTCGGTCCGGTGCGCGCGCGCCGATCTCAGCTGATCGAGTTACTTGTATGTGTTGCAGGATAATTCAAAAACTCGTATTTTCACGAAAATTCTAGGATTTTTGCAAAACAAACCCGGTCTGAGTAACTGGAAACAACTAAGAAAAAGTTAAATGTGAAAGCTGAATGGCTGATATATGTTATAAACATTAGGTATCTATGCACTATATATTACGGATGTGACGAGACATTTTCTGTCTAACCAAAATAACCTGTTGAAATATGCATTCAAAAATTTCGACTGACTTACTCTGATCAGAATCACTCAAAATTCAAAAACACACCCAATGCCAATGCCGAAGGCGAAGCTCTATGCCGCCTCGGCAGCAATTTCTTGTACGAAATTCGTTCGTAGTTTCCAACAACCCGGTCTTTCGAACCACGCTTAGGATTTTTGCGTAAAATCGATTTTTCCAAGATCCCTGCGACGTAGCACGCTAACGTCAATCCTTCGAGAATCGACGTGTTCTGAGAAAATCATCGGCAATTAATGCCAAGTGTTTGCTATCTCGCGATATACTTCGGTAACACCAAGTATTCAATAGAAATGTGTTGATTGCTTTGATTTATCACTTTATTTTTGCGGTATTAATGAGCAATCATTGACGGTTTCACGAGAAATAATTCTTGGAGGCTAGGCGAGTAAATAACAGCGTAATCTCTTAGAAGTCGTGTAATGTTTTAGGAGTCGTTGTGTTTTTAATTGCAACCTACTAAATTTAAAAAAATCGATTAACAAAATGCTATTATAATGTTAATGAATATTTAAATGACAAATTTTCAATTTAACAAATTGCAATATACTAAATTAATAAATACTTAGACAGAAAAAGCCCACTTCCTCTCTCCTACTTTTGCAGTGCCCAACAGGGTCCACAATCGTCTAAATTTGTAACCTACCATCTAAGTTCACATGTGGAAGCAATAAATGTATCTATTGAATATTAAGCATCATTCAGATCAGACCATTGATCATTGATAGGTTGGTGGCGTTTCGGGAAAAGAGTCATGTGTCAAATGCATCATTATCCGTAACTAATAGTTACCTAACTACCAACCTAGGTGTTAGGTATTACACAAAAAAATGGCTCAATTTTCCATAAATAAACGCAATACTCAAAATGTCAAAATTGTTTCCTTGTAAGCTTAATTCTGCATGATCTACCTAGGTACTTACTTAAGGTTGACACACACACTCACAATTACAGCCCATACATAACATAAGGATAACGCAATGTATCATGGAATATCATAGCTAAGGGAAAAATGCTAAAACTAAGCCATTTTTAGTCATGACTATTAATAGCTTCAATATCAGCACCATATAATAATTACACCCTCACCATTTCTGGTATCAAGTGTCGTTTGTAGGTGTTCATTACAGAATGCCAGATTTTTCGTTCGCTTAAACTCGTCGTGGCGCAGTGGTGCGAGAAACATAACGTCACGCCCCATGGCTATATGTGACGATATCAATGCACTCTTTGTATCCGATTACTGTAATATTTTGAATAAATCTTCCATTACACTCATTAATACAGTGGTAATGGTCTGCTTCAGCTAGTCACGCTGATGTTGATGAAGATCGTAAACGCGAGGCACAAGAGAACGATACAGGTTTTCTTTTCCTTTTAAATCAGAATAACAAATGAAAATCGCTCATGTGAGATTTTTCTATTTGCTGCATTCTATGAAAAACTGCACTTGAAAAAAATATTGATAAAGTTAATCAAACCTCAACATTCTCAATTATCAACGACCCGGTATTATTGCTTTACACAATCTGTCCGGACTTGTAGTAGTAAAACTTTAAGGCCGTAAAATACACAAAATTGTATGCATATGATATTTTTGTGTTGACCCATAAAAGACAATTTTTAATTGTAATTTCAAAAGATTTTATTGCATTTCCCAAAATGCTGCAAAATATTTAGGGCTTAACACATGTCTTTTTTGTTAACCTTTGAGTTAATCTACACACTGACAAAAGAATCACAGCTCTAAGTCAATTAGTTTTAATATTATTATTGCCAAAAAAGAACCCCTGCGCATTGTTGCCGTATATTGTTTGCAGAATTTTAGGAAATGCAATTAAAACTAGTGGGGATTGAACCCCTTATGTGGGTTGTTTTTCTAGATAAAATTAAGTGTATTTTACGGCCTCACAGTTTTATTACTACGAGTCCAGACACATTATGTGTATATAGATATCTTATTCTTGAGTTTTTTCGGTATCTATATATACCTACCCACCTTTCATTGCCAATAGCCGTTGTAACTGTGATAAGCGTGACTAATTCGAATATACTGTCAACACGTCAGTATCGATCAGTAAACCAACTAAAACCCAAAAAAAAAACACATCTTTTAACAGTCACCAAGCAACAAAAAGTGCAATGTTTTTACAGCAACCCAATTTGTTCCAATAATGAAGAAGCTTTTGTCTGTTAAAATAAATCAACGGTCAATTAAAAACAAAATCATTTGAACGCAAGCGGTCGAAACCGCAACGTCCCTTCCTGTCACGTCGATACGGAGCTGCGTTCACGTCAGCTCAATGAGTTGAGAGCCCAGTGGCTAATACCAACTGGATATCATGTTCACATACTCTATTAAACATGATAACCATCGCACCGAGTGTTGACCACACTTTGTTTGGATTGGCATTCAGTCTTCCATTCGTTCTTGAATGGGCAACGATTTCAAATGAAGGTAGCTTTTATGTTGATGTCCAGCTTTCAGCTGATAACATGGATATTTCAGTTGCATTTTTTGTTCTTAGCAAATGAAGTGTAGCAAATAAAGGCTAGTATAATTTATACTAATTTTATTTATTTTATTTATTTATATATACTTTATTGTACACCAAGATAAAAATTGTTCGAAAAGACATCTTATAACACAAACAAACATACAACAGGCGGCCTTATCGCGATCCGCGATCTCTTACAGGCAACCAAGAATGGAAAGAGACAGCCTGGACACATTAAGGGTTTGCACTTGGTGCAAATTTTCAACAAATAATTAATTCAATATGAAAGTAGGTACTAAATACAAAAATAAAATAAAAATAGATACATAAATACATACATATAACTAATATACAGAAAAGAAAACAATTCAGCTGTGTTGTTCATTCATGTTGTATAACATTATGATAACAGTGACCAGTAGTGCTCCTTCACAAGTCGCTTAAAAACAGGCAGTGATTGCGCGCGAATTAAGTAAGCGACAACGGAAGAGTTTAAAAATAAACTTTATTTGATCCCAGTTACAGCAAGACGGTAATTAATTCATCTAACAAGATATTGATCTTATATACTAACTTAATTGCTAACGTAGTACATCCACAGCGTGATCAGATTGACGCATGTTCTAGATAATTATAAATGCTGATCGCGCAGTGGGGAAATTGAGAAATAATAATCTAGTAAATACTTATTGTCTGACAAAGCTAATATTGGTAGGTTGGGGTTCCTTAACTCCTCCCTCCCTAAGAGAGAAATTATCCGAAGGTGTCGCAGACGGTTTCGGAGAATTTCGACAAAAGTTTATGAACTGAAATTTATACATTATAAAGATAACTATTGCTATTACAATAACCACATACTCTAAGATGGTCCATATACTAATTTCTATTGTCACTGTTTGTGTCGTATCGTCTATTTCACCAAATTTTGCACTTTGTAACACTTCTTTCACATCACTGAAGTCCACATTTCTTAGATCCACTTTCTTTGATCTTCTCTGGATGTCCTGTTGTAGGTCTGGCATCTGGATCAATGGCAGCTGGAGACTGGAAACTGTAGTGTTTGTGGTGGCGGCAATGATGACTTCGCCTATTTGTGTCTCGCATTGTTGGCCAGGTGTCACGATGTAGGTCCCAAGGATAGTGTACTTCAGGATTTCTGTATTGCAATTCTCGGTGATGATGAGATTTTCCTCTGAGTAAACCAACCATTGGTTGTCGGTTATTTTCTGTATCTTAGTTTTTTCTATTTCAATATGGTTCTGTATGCAGTTTTTGTAGTTGTTCTTCATCAGCATTATTTGTTCAATGCAGGTCTCGGTTGGAAACTGGGCTAAATTAGTTTCAGCGCAAAGGAATTTTCCATTTTCAATCTCAGTACATGGGCTTACCACGGGCATGTATTTCAATCTATTCACCATCAGGTAAGGATATTTGGGTATTATTGTAAAGGTATTTGGAGAATGGAATATAGGGATGGGTATAACCTTGTAATAATTATGTGTTTCGTTATTTATTAGGGGAACTTCTAAAACAAAAACTAACTTGTTGTTATTTATATATGATTTAAGTATGATATTACGTTCTAATTTTATTAAATTATGTTTGTTTACTGGGTATATTGTTCTAGCATGTTTAGCAATGACTTCTAACGTATTATATAATTCTGTACTATTTATAATGGATTGGTGCAATGTATTCAGTTTGCTAAAGGCTATTGCCGTTTCAATCTCTTGTATGTTTTCGTAACAGGTTCGAAAGTTATTTAAAATTTGATACATAGTATTTAATATTTGGAAAAGTTTGTTAAACCTGAACTCATGTTCAACTAATTTTTCCATTTCATTGGTATGTAAACCCAAGTTTTTAATATTTGAATTTATTATTTCAGAGTCATTTACTAATTTATCAAAAGCTTTTTGCATTGATGATACTTTACGTTCGACCACATGCTCTTTGTTCTGTATCATTTGGATTTCTCTATCATATTTAATTGCATCGTCTTCATCCAAATTTCCTGTGATAGCTTTTACAAGTGAGCCTAATGGATTAAACAAAGCTCTTTTGTTTCTATAATGGAAAGGTAAGATTTGAAAAAATCTATCCTTAGTTAGTTTAATAAGATATTCTATTTGGCTTTCTATTCCTATAGTTTCGTTACTAAGACTATTTTCCTTAATTTTAATTTTCAAGTTAATAAAATCCCGAATATTATTATCTATTTGTAAGTGTAATGATTCTAAATCTACAATTTTGTATATTGTCCAATAACTATTCCTCTTCACTGCTACTCCCCGCTTTATCGCTGCTATCCCCGGATTCTGACCGAGGTTTTGGAGGTCCAGCGTGAGTGTTGGCACCACTAGTACCAGAAGTACCAGGCACGATCTGTGGAGGACGTTTTACATTTTTTAAGGCTACTCTAGTTTTCCTTTTCTTTACTTCTACTGGGACTATATTTCTTTCAACTTCACCTATTACTTTCGCTTTTTCATATCGAGGTTTTTCTTTGGCTTTTCTAATCCTAGTGTCTTTCATGTAAATATTATCGTCTGGTTCGAGTATCGGTGTCGTTTCGCCACCTTTTTTTTTAATTATTTTAATTTTATCGGATTCTAATTTTTCTGTTATGAATTCATAGAGTATTTTAAGGCGTTTTCTATGATCTAACAATAATTTCTGAGTTAAGTTCTTCTCTCTATCCACGTTAAATACATTTTCGGAATAAGTGTGACCAAATACTAGTTCAAAAGGCGTAAAATCTGTTGCTGAATGTATGGTGTTGTTATAAGCCATGATGGCATAAGTCATAACTGATGCTGCATCTAAATCGCTTTTATCGTATTTTGCTATACGATAAATCTCAATAATGGTAGAATGAAACCTTTCTACTATTGCCATTGAACTGGGATTATTTGGCGTCCCAATATGAAGTTCAATTTTGTAAAAGCTTAACATTTCTTTAATCAAAGTATTGTTGAATTCTGTACCGGAATCGCAACTAATTTTTCTAGGCAGACCATACCTGCTGAAATATTTAATCAATGCTCTAACTATCTCTGGTGTACTCCTATTCGGTACCTCTATGGCTTGTGCTATCTTACTAAATGCATCCACTATAGTTAAATAATATTTCCCTTCAATATATAATAAATCCATAAAAGCTTCCTGAAAAGGGGCATCCTGGGTTTGTGTTAACTGAATGTGGGGTTTAATCGGCTTTCTATCATATTTCATGCGTTTACATGTTTCGCAAGCATTTATGATTGCCGTGACTGTCTCTTTCATGTTTGCCCACCAATAATGTCTTTTAAGTTTGGTTAAAGTTTCTTTAATACCTCTATGACATGTTTTCCCGTCGTGGTATTTTAAAATAACTTCTTTTTGATCTTCTTCAGATCCTGTCAAATTTATAACTCTTTCTGTACACTCGGTTAACTTAACTGAATCCTTTTTAAATAACTTAATTACCATGTTTGAAAAAGTTTTTCTAAAAGATGGGTGTTCGAAGTATATAAAGTACTTATGTTTTGGATCAATATACTCTTTCAAAAAGTCTTTAACTAATATATCGTTATTTGTCGGTAAGTGAACTTCGAGAATTTTTTGTTTATTATTTGAAATATCTTTTACGTCTAATTTATTTTTAAACCATGAATGAATTAAAATCTGTTTTGGTTTAGTATCGACAGCTTCGTTTAAACTAGGAATGCCTTCGTGTTCTCTATTTGAAACTGAGTTGGCAGTGACCCCATCATCAGAATCCGAAAGTTCTATCGTTTCTATTGGAGTTTCGGGGTCTTGTAATTCGCTTTCTATAATTTTTTGTATACGTTCCTGCCTATCTCCTATATTTACGAATATTGAATCTAAATCGTCGTCAATTGCATTAATCTTAATCCTAGATAAAGCATCTGCATTCGTGTTTTGAGGGCCTTTCTTATATTTTATTTCGAAATCGTACTCTTCTAACCTTAACCGCCATCGCGTGAGTTTACTATTGGGCTCTTTCAATGAATACAGCCAAGCTAATGGTCTATGGTCTGTAAATATGGTAAACTTATTACCATACAAATACGGTCGAAAGTGCTTAACTGCCCATATTATGGCTAAAAGTTCCTTCTCGATAGTGCTATATTTTACTTCTGTGTCACTCAGAGTCCTGCTAGCATATGCTACTGGCTTGTCTGAGCCTATTGATCCTTGTGACAATACAGCCCCAATTGCAAAATTCGATGCGTCGGTAGTTAAAATAAAACTTTTACTAAAATCGGGATACTGTAATAAAGGTGCGTTTGTTAAAAGTTTTTTACATGTTTCAAAACATTCCCTATACTCATCATTAATAATTATTTTACGACCTTTCTTTAAACAAGCTGTTAAAGGTCTAGTTATTTTTGCAAAATCTTTGATGAATTTCCTATAATAACCAATAAGTCCTAAAAAGCTTTTTATTTGTGTAACTGTTTCTGGAATGGGATATCTTAAGATTGCATCAATTTTATCATTATTTGGCTTCAATCCTTCACTTGTAATAGTGTGCCCTAAGTAAAGAACTTCCTTTCTAAGAAAATGTGATTTGTCGAGTTGTATTTTTAAATTTGTCGCCCGAAACCGATCAAAAACTGCTCTAAGTTTTTCTACATGCTGAGTCAGCGATTTAGAAAAAATTATGACGTCATCAAGGTATACCAGGCAATGTAAGCCCTGGAGACCTCTTAGAACGTTATCCATAGCCCTCTGGAATGTTGCAGGTGCTGTTTTTAACCCGAACGGCATCCTGTTAAATTCATAATGTCCTGAAGGTGTACTGAAAGCTGTTTTCGCCCTATCTTCTTCCTGGACCTCGATTTGATGGTACCCACTAGCTAAATCTAAGGTAGTAAAATAGGTACTATTGCCTAGCATATCAAATAAATCATTTATGTTGGGCAAGGGGTATTTGTCATCGGTAGTAATTTCATTGAGACGTCTATAATCAACTACCATCCTCCATTTTTGCTGTCCTGATGAATCTAATTTTTTTGGCACTAAATGTACGGGAGCACTCCAGGGGGAGTGTGATTCCTGGATGATATTGTCCCTTAACATTTTATCTACCTGATTCCTAATTTCTTTCGATTGAATGGGAGGTAACCTATGTGCTTTAATATTTATAGGATCTTCATTCCTTGTTCTAATTCTATGTTTTACTTGATTTGTAAACGTTAATGGAATATTCTCACAATAAAATATGTCCTTATAATCATTACATAGCCCTTCGATGGTTTTACGTTCCTCAGAATTCATGTGGTCTAACTGTAATTTTTTTAAATTATCTGTTAGCATCCTATCTATTTCTATGTTATTTTCTGTAAAATTAATGTGAACAGATGGGTTCTGCCTGTAAGGTTCGACCGTAAAAGGTCCTGTTACCACTAAGGTTCTGGTTTCATCCGTATAATTCTGAATAACGGTTGATGCGTAACCTTTAATACACGTAACTAATGCGGCGGGCATTCGAATCCCTTCCGTAAATTGCTTAAAATCTAACACAGCTTCCCCGTTCAGTAAGTTGACTGGGAGTCTTACTCTAAGTTCACTACGAGATGGTAGATTATATACCTCTCTCATAGGCGGTGAATATATGATAGGAATATCAGTATTTTTTAAATGTAATATCTGATTTTCCATATTAATCTTTGCCTGTAATTGCTTCAGCAAATTGCTACCTATTAACCCATCATACCTATCGTCGACACTATAGACATAAAACTTATGGAACTCTTGACTTCCAAAGGTAACCGGTAATGGAATAATAGCCGTTTCACTATGAACACTCGATGCGTGAGTGCTAACAACTTCGAAGGGTTCATACTGTAGATAATTTTTAAAATATTTATTCGCTATATACGGGCTTATAAACGATCTAACACTCCCCGTATCTATCATAAAAACTGCCTTTAATTCTGGTATAACTATATGTGGTAAATTTAAGCGTTTATTACAATTTATTTTTATTCGTTCTCTAGGGTAGAGGCCGTTATGCAAAAATTTCCCGCCCCGGGTTCTTCAGGAGAAAATTCTTGGCACTCATTGTACGAATAACTTGAACTCTGTTCATTATTATTAGAATTATTTATGTAATTAACACGTCGCGACCTTGCAGTACGCATGGTGACATCAGTATTCGCACCCGACGTAGATGCTTGCGCTGCAAAAGACGGCGTGCTCGGTGCATGTGCCGCGAACTGTTGGTTCGGTTGTGCAATCGGAACAAATGACCTACTTGACTGCGGTGACGCATTATTGTTGTTTGTACGATTAAAATTGTCTTGATTTCTTTGAATATTATTATGTTGTTTATAATGTCTGGGCTGATGCGGATTGTTCGGTGTAGATGTGCTGTTTGTAGCACTATTCGGTACATGTGTACTTGATATGCTATGTGAATCTTTCTTTTGATTATTAGATTCAATTGCATTTTGGTTATTAGGCAAATTGGGTCTGTTATTTCTGCTAAAATTACGTCTGTCGTTTGTTTTCGACTCATAGACTGCCTGGAAGTTTTGTTCTTCTAAAACTATTTTTAATGCATCCTCTAACGTTGTGACGTCGCGCAAACGAACTAATCTAACTAAAAATGGCGGTAAATTAAACAAGAAAGCATTCATCGCTCTGTTACTATAAATGATTTGCTTTGCCTTACGTAGAGATTCATCAATGATAGTTTCTGATATTTTAGCAAATAAAACACTTCTCATCCGCTGTATTCTATGGCAAAATTCTAAATAACTTTCACCCTTATTTATTCTACACGATTCTAATTCCATTGCTAAACAATCCTCTGTGCGTGGATCACCGAAGTGTTGGTTTAACAACTTCTTCAGCTCGTCCCACGTACCTATAGCTTCTCTTTCGCCTACCAAACTGGCTGCTTCGCCTGATAACCTACTAGTTACTACATGAAATAAATATTCATTTTGGGCTGCGGTTCCTAAGAACGTAGACAAAATGTATTCACATTTTTTTATAAATAAAGGCAACATTCTAGTGTCGCCGCTGAATATTGGTATGATGTTAACCAATTCCTGTGGGACACGGGTTACGTTTTCCATTGTGAAATGTTATGAAAGGAGCAAACGCGGAGAGAAAAAAAATCACACTAATGTGCTACTAAACTATCACTATTCTAAAATATTAGTACGTTTAAAATCTATGCAAATATTATTACGGCGTTGTCCAATCCCTAATAATACACAAACACATAGACTATTACAAGGTTGGGATATAGATGGAAGAGCTGAGAGGAAGGTGAAAAAGATTTACTCACAATTCCGCAGCTAGCTCCATGCTCCCTGAATTACTGCTTGGCTCCTGGTCCTCTCCTGGCTTGATGTGGCTTCTTAATGTATTTGTTTGTTCGGTGATCTCTGCTGAACCGTTGAAACGGACGTCGGCTGCTTCCCGTAGATGTGGATACGTGACAGACTGACTACAGAGATCCTACCGGCTGCGCCAATTAAGTAAGCGACAACGGAAGAGTTTAAAAATAAACTTTATTTGATCCCAGTTACAGCAAGACGGTAATTAATTCATCTAACAAGATATTGATCTTATATACTAACTTAATTGCTAACGTAGTACATCCACAGCGTGATCAGATTGACGCATGTTCTAGATAATTATAAATGCTGATCGCGCAGTGGGGAAATTGAGAAATAATAATCTAGTAAATACTTATTGTCTGACAAAGCTAATATTGGTAGGTTGGGGTTCCTTAACTCGCGCCTTATAGTCACAGGCAATGCATTCCATAGACGAGTGGCCTGGACAGTAAAAGATTTGTCTAGGAATGTAGTGGAATGCATTGGCAAGAGAATATTATACAGGAGAGAAAGAATATGAGAATTCCGGCGATGGCGAATTGGCAACCACTTGAGTTTCACACGGAATTCAGAAACATGGTCATATTTGCGCAAACCAAATATGAACCTTATACAAACATTTTGAAGCCGCTCAAGTTTATCAAGTTGCACTTCAGTGAAGTCAAGATAGCTGTTACATCCACAAAATAACAATTAAATAGCCCTAGATATTAATATCCTGTTTAATTATATAACTAACAGCCTTGAAGGCTGACAACTGATATCGTAATCTCCTACAAATTAACAGAAATCCAAACAGAACCCAAGAATTAGCTGTTCACAGCAGTATTAGCTTCGAAACCAATCAAGCGTGCAGAAATTCTAATACAATTTCCTTACATGTTTAATTTCACAATTTGCCTGCACCCACACTGGCTCACCATTGTGTACACGCATGACCACTGACAATCGGGCCAGTGTGAGTGCCTGTGCTCGGTTGCTTGTGGTCGCCGCGGCTCGGTAGGTAAACGGACGTAATCTCGACTAAACACTGATCAACTGCTAATACACCTTTATGTTGAGTGGTTGAAAAGATGCAGCGGTGGTACGGAGTTTGATTTCCGATTAAAATTAAAAAAAATGCTCAATTGCAGCTGCAGTTTAATACTAATTCTTACTGTCTTAAAAAAGGAAGGTTATGTAATTTCCAACAAGATTTCTTCCGATCAACTGTTTCCCAATTCGGATATTTTCGTAGCAGGCGTAGGCCACTCTCGTAGCTTGCTACGCGGCGTTGATGTCTTTTTCGGGGACAATCTTCTTACTGAACACATAAATTATTACTACATTATTTTCATGTTGTCATCTTTTTACTTCAAGGAGACTTTATGATTCCTACTCCTGTGTGTTTATATTTATGGTACGACTTAAAACTTTGAACCAACATATACCGAAAAAGGAATTCGTGAACAATCTAGGACATTTTTCACATGCACTTATGGTTTTTTTTTCAGACGATTACGTCTTTCTTCGACAGCGTGCAACCAATTTTACCCCTACAGGGGGGTGACCATAAGCTCTTAGAGTAAGGTTATTTTCAGTGTGTGTAAGGGACAAATTGCATACTTCAGTCACTTACGAGATTGTCACGCGCGAAGAGCTTATGGCCACCCCCCAGTTCTCGGGAAATTCGAATGCAATAATGTTGCCAATTTATAAATTCAGAAAACACATTCACAAATACAAAATGAATTAGTTTTTTGAGGTTAGGACTATTTCCGTGCAATTAAAAAACTCATAGTCACTCCGAGCTCTAATCACCCTAAAAAAGAACAAGACATGTACTTAGACCACTTAGTTTATGCATCACTTCTTATAATCTTAACATTAATGCAAAGTTGAGTAGTGCAACTTATCGCAGATCCTCTCTAGACATAATTACATACATTAGAAATACATATTCCTTTTAAACAAGACAGTGAAGCTACATACAGCAGTAGTAAATCGATATGATCAAGTTAAACTATTGGTTAATGTATCAGTGACGGGTAAAGTGATACACGGTGTGGCTACCAAGTACCAGGCCGCACACATCAATATAACTCAGTCGCCGTGAACATGAGGTATGCGGACTGACAGTTATATTAACAACATTTAAATATGTTAGGCTTCTTGTTGAAACAAATTGGGCTACTTGTGAAGGGAATATCACCATCAGAAGAGCTTTTCTTAAAACCACAGATAAAACTTAGCAAATAAGGAAGTCTCCAGGGGACTCTACTAACGAGAAATGTTTTTAGAGGGTACATAATAATGGCTCCTGAAAACGCTGGTGTAATACTTTTAAACACACATCACATATCATCAGCCTATTAATGTGCCCATTACTGGGACACAGGCCTCCTCTCTGTCACCCCCGGTGGGTTCCCGCTTTGTCGAGGCGGGGGGGCTCAGTAACCGTGGCTTGGTCACCCACGGTGAAGCGAAGAGGAACCCAAGGAGGGGCCGCTCGTCAGGGCTTTTGCCGATTAAGCCGACGACGTAGCGGCCAACTAGTAGGTTGCGGTGCCGCTTGGTAACAGGCGACATGGCAACTGAGGCGGGCCGCGATGTCTTATGGAGATTCCCAGGTCCCGTACGATATCGCGGCTGAGGGTTGGAGGCCGCGGCGGGAGAGGAGTGCCGGTATTGCGGTGCGCCGCTCTCCCTACCTTCCGCGGCCTAGACGGGGTCGCCACCGTCTGATGGCGGACGCGGTGGGGCCGCAGGGGAGGAGGAGTGTCGGTATAGCATTAGCCGCTCTCCCTATCCCCTGCGGCCGCAAAATGGTAGGTGGCGGGGCCATTGACCTCGACCCGTCACAGTGGGACCAAGGGTGCCATACACGGGGTCGTCTGGCACCCATGTGCTGAATTGGTCCCTGGGGTGGTCACGGCGTACAGTGTGTTCTGGTGCGCCGGTGATGGGGGGTACCCCCCCGAGGAGGGTCCGGTGACGGACAGCCGCGGCGGGTTCGCGGTGAGTGCTAACGCGTGCCCGTGTTCCCGCCATAAGCGGCACTGGAGGACACCGTGGAGTTTTAGTGGGTTAGAGTCCCACATAACTGCACTATCTCCCCGTGGTAGTGCAGTATGCATGAACATTTCTCCAAGCAAAAAAAAAAAAAGGCCTCCTCTCTGTGAGAGGGAATGGGCCGTTATCCACCACGATGCGGGTTGGTGGATGTCACATGTCTGCGAATTTTTGGTTCTAGAACATGCCGGTTTTCTCACGATGTTTTCCTTCACCGTTTTGAGAGCAGTGGCGATGAAATAATATACACAAAGTAAAGCGCCTGCCTGGGCTCGAACTCACGACCTACAACTTCTATGTCGCGGCCGATACCACTGGGCCACCACTGCTCCCTACTTACTTTTAAAGACATACTTTTAAATACTTTTAAGACTTAAGCCAGGGCAAAGACCTTTGAATCTTAAACCTTATTAGTGCAATATTTGAATAACGAATTTCATCGAACAAAGTTACATATTACAGCTTATATAACGTTAAACAAAAATAAAGCTTTAAGTAGTTAAACCCGGCCAAACGCGAGCTTTTCCGTAACTGCCTACTTTGGCCTAAAGTTTAACTACCTCCTTAATTATTTCGCAACAAGAAGCTACACGTACGACTATACTAAGTGCACAGTTATACATATGACAGCTTACGTGTCGTGCAACTATGTGTGTGTTACGGGTTATGCGCACGCGCAATTTCGCAGAGTTTTGTATCGTCGTGCGACCGCAGGCTCCACTCAACTGATACAGCGCTCTCAAGTTACACCCAAGTGAAATCGTTTCTTAAAGGCCCTATTGGCTTCTGCGACACTTTGTAGGATTCTAGTACGTTGAAGAAGTTGATTATATTTAAGTAAAATTTACGACGATGTGAAAATCCGTAAGCTAGAAATTGATGTAATAAAACATGAGGACAGTCATAGTCCCACTCCACGGCTGTACTTGTTTCTTCTACATAGTTACCTAGGCTACCTAGGAAGTGTTACGTATATTAGGTAATTTAATATCTTGGCTTATAATAAGCGACATCTATCCATGTGTACCTACTTTCAAGTACTTACTAGATAAATCTTTTGTAAAGGTAGTATACAGAAAATAGTAAATCGAATTTCAGAATCTAACTTGAAAGTTATAGAAGCTCTTTAGCTGGTAGCGAATAACTTATGGGCCAGCGTTAAGCGTACAACAATTTGGTTATCCTTCCAAAGCTTAAATAATATAAAACACAATTGTCCTTCCTCCTGCATCCAGCACAGTAATATGATTTAACATTAACAGCAATCAGAATATTATCACTTTTTACGACACGTTTTCCCCTCTCGTAATGCGTTTAGCGTACGGCTGCGTTTGTGTGAGAGCTCTGCCGTTAATTTGCTCATGAATAGTAACAAGTGGGGTCCGAGTCGAACCATTAATAGCTTGTTTTTGCCACCTACACCGTGATTATTTTATAGTAAAACGGTTGATTCTTGCTATTATGCAGTGTTTTACAAAGTGACTGCTCCAGCCAATTGTTTTTTTTTCCTTTCGAGCCGGTCCGACTGTTTCCACATCATTAGCTACTACGCATGTCTACCGATATTGCTTCGCGATGCAATTGCTATTTTATTATTCATTGTTTAAACGTACATTAAAAACTATTTTGCACGATCTGTTTGCTATCATCCGCAGTTTTTACTTGGGACTATTATTTACGTAGTATCAATATGTAAAATTATTCAGTTTTCGAATTATTGTGTGCGCAAGCTTGTAAATTCTAAAACCGTGTTTTGAACTTGATTAACGATATTCTGCACTTCGTCAATTACCGCGTGAGATTGTTGTGCAACGTTTAACATTATCAAAGAATTTCCTAACAAGCAGTTTTTCCAGCGACAAACAATACCGACGCGGCGTTACTCTATAAGGCTTTCTATGGAAAACGCTTATAATGGAGTTTCTACTAAAAGTATGCGTCGTAACAATTATAATTGATAACGTTTCTCATTTGCTCAATTATATTAAATGGAGTGAATGTTAGCTGTTTCCCGGTTTGAAACAATAACGATAATCAGATGGCAGCATCTCGCGAACAATGACACTGTGCGCGGCTGCGGTGACCATGATGTTTGGCAAAAAAGGATAGAATTAGAACTCAGTGAACGAATTTACATGATCTCTATTCATATATCTATAACTAGATTCAGTCTACAGGTTCCCCAAATAAGTTTATTTGTTCATTATTTTTCCTGGATTGATTCAATGTGGTAGCTATAGGATGCCTCTTTAAGGTTACACTAGTCGATCATTAATCTTCCATACAAACGTAGTCTGGCGATTACTCCACTGTTTGAAAGTTATGACAAAATAAAATCTTTGATATCAATTTGTCTCATCATTATCTAGCCCTGAAAAAAAAAAGTAAAAAAATTAAGTATTTGTAAGTTATGAGCGTCGAAAGTTCCATATTTTTCAACACTAATTTTAACGCATCTTTGGGCGGAAATAAATACCATAAGAAGGAGGAAAATTGCAAAACGGCCTCCATACAGGTATAGATTAGTAATTCAACAATGCAAATAATTTTATTTTTAAAATATACATTTAGTAGTTTTTTCATGATATCTAGACTCCCAAAGGTCTGTTTATAAAATTTCGCGCGCTCGTTTTCGTCCTAAATCATCATCAAATTCGATACAAATTTGCAAAAGTGCTAATTACGTACGCGAACTAGCTTCTTGCTGCTCATAACAGCATCTATCTCTTTCGCACGAGTTGTCGGATGAGATAGTAACCTTAAGTTCGAAATACATTCAGCATATCGTTTTTATCATTATAAATCAACAATTTATTATGAGTGGAATAGTACATTACTGCAGAATCCAGTAAGTAAGCTTTCCTGGCCAAGTATGAGTTAACCGGACCGAACCGCAGGTGAGCTCCGGTTATATACGAGGCCAGGATGGCTTTCTTACTGGTTGAGGCTTGTATAATGCTTTTCTCAAAAATGAAAGAAAGTTTAACAACAAATTCGTTTAATTAATATTGAAGGTTACATTCACATTAGGGCAATTACTGATAGATATTGTGATCAATTTACCGGGGGCATTTATATTTGTTTGTTGTACGTCTTGATTAACGGACTCAAAAATATATCTATCTCATAAAATGTCATACCAAAAAGAGAGATAGATATATATTTGGAGCCTCCCTCCTATAACCATGTTATAATGGCTAAACTCTAATATGTACTTATCCACAGCAACGATATATAGGTAAGTAGGTATAGAGGCAAATGTCCGTATATCAAAGGAAGTGCGACGACGCAACACCATCACGGGATATCATAAAACGCTTATAGTTTTCCTTCATACGCACATTACGCACCCGTTTGAATATCCAATGCGTATTAATTAGCAATTCAATAACTACTTACCCTACCTACATACTTTCCGACCGATTGTCTGTCTATAAAATATAAATTGGGCACCAATTTTTTATATGACTCTCTGGAAGTGGCACCAGTGGCTGAAAATTTGTGTCTAAATCGGTTGTAATGGTACTGGTAGGTATGGATGTATGTGATACGGAGTAATAAGGAAAATGTCGTGAGTATAGTTTTGAGCATGAATATGGATGCCCATAAGAAGAAACGAAGACTTAAAAACGATAGACGCGCTGTGCGAGAGATGACACCTACCTACATAGCAATGTCTATGAAACTCATTTTATTTTTATTTGCTCGCGTTTGACCACTATCTCGCCTGATGGTAAGCGATGATGTGGTCGACGGTGGAGCACGTTTGCCTAGAAGTAACCTATTTACTTTTGACTTAAAGACCCCAAGATTGTAGCTATCAGGAAACAAAGACACCGGCAGGGAATTCGACTTGTTAACTGTGCCACAGATAATATAATACTAGCATACAGATGCCTCATACAAAACAAAGAAACCGTGCCGACGTAACTGGTGTTTTTCATCTGATTATACGGATTATTTTTTGTAACTCGATTGCGTTCGGTTCGGTTCCACGGCGATAGATAGATCACCATTTATATCCGTGGAAAGCATGCCGTACGTCTTGTTGTCCGATGATGGAAAGGGCAAGGCGGAATAAAATTGTGCAGTTCCATCTTACGCTCCCCGAAATGTAACCTATAAAATACTGAGATGATGTCTAATTTATTTATTTACTTGTTTATTGGCCTATCTACAATTACATATTAATTATTTTTATACAGAATTATGGCAGAAGACATGTTATGTTGCCGACCCCAAAATAAATTATAACTTGGGAGAAGGCAGCTTATTCTAATACAACTTTATCTATCACAGTAATAGATAAACCTTAAACGATATAAAATTAAAATTGGCTTAAGTTTGAGAATTATTAGCTAGGTATATATTACCTAAATAGTAGTAGATAAACTTGGGTACCTACTAGAAAAACACTTTCCTATCTCGGGCCAATTGTCACTAATTTCCACCAGCTCGGCCAACACTTCTAATGAATCAGTATACTTAGATGGACAATACATAGAAACAGGGCGACTGCACAATGCATTAGACCGGTAGAATAACCACACAATGTTGCACCCTATCAGTCTTGACAAAGCTTCTTACTTAGGCATCAAACGACATTAATTTTAGAACCTTTTATGTGCTTAGTATCCGTTATCGCTCCTACAAAGAAGACTATCAGCATTTGACGGCAACAAATCGGATGGCAATCAATTAATCGGTCGTCGCTTTCACAGGCCTACGTGCTACTCTGTTTGTATAAGCTATCCACTAGGCTATCTAACCGATTCATTATAACGTGCAAATTGTGCACTGTTATTTTATTTTAGCATGTCTAATAAGACGTATGATAAAAACTAGACAAGCAGCTTGTAACCGTACCGTTGCCCGGAGAAAAAAATTGTTTGTAAGGTATTCCTAGCTGCAATAGGCTACATAGGCATAAAGATGGTGAACCTATGAGTAATTTTGCTCATGTCTATGGTATAATTCCGTTTTCAAAATTTTAAAATCCTAGGTAACCCTGAAATCGTGGCGACTGTCAGCTTTTAGCCGAGTTCCCACGGCGCTGTTACTGTTAACCTAACTGCCGGTAAGCGGTGCACTCATAATACTTAAAAATTAAAAGTTATTGTATTTATGAAACGTGTGAGAATGTTTAATTAAATAAGTGGAATAAACGGAACTAAGCACTTATTAGAGCTAATGAAAGTGACGACACACTGGTAAACATTGCAGAAACAACGCGTAATGAGATTCAACTAATCCTCCAAGTTCTCAAGCCGATTAGGCAATATGTAACCATACGCGAGTTAGTTAAAAACGCATTGGTGTTTTTAATTTATGGCAATACAATGAGCCAATTAAAAATAATGTCTATCTTTTGTTCCTTTTATAGATATTAATCATGGTAAACATAATATTGTATATAAATGTCTTTACAATCGTAGTATTTTAAGTATACCTACTTTGACTAATTTTACTGCATAAAATCATTCTATGTTGAGTTGACGGCGAGTTAGCTCCAAGCTCTGAAAGGTCTGCATTTTATCAGCTTCTCGAAAAAAAATATCAACGGCGATCGGTAGCACAAACAAAGATTAGTTCCACATTATTTGACGTGTATCCTGGACTCATCGGAAATTAGTTGCGCGATCTGGCGGAGTACGCCCTCGGCGACTCGGCGTCATGTGTTAGACTCGATCATTAATGAGTTACAGCAAAAAATATGTTCGTCTACACAATACAGGCGCATGACTCGCCGCTCCGCGATCAATTATTAATAAAAAGCGGGCCGCTTCATTGAAAGGGCGATTAGCTCAATATTTATATGGAATATTCGGTATCAACGGCGCTTTGTGGCCATAATTCGGTGGGTCGTGACGCGGCGCCTTTGACTCTCCCGCGCCATAGACCAACTGCCTTGCTGATTGTAGACTTGATACTGCGTTAATTACCTATTAAAAGGCACAACTCATCTGAATAAATAAAATAAGTTTCAAACTGTAGAATTAGAAGCAAAATCCGAAAGACTAACAAACCAGACAACTCATTAAAAATCACAGCTATTTTAGTGAAATTCAAACATACGATCAGTGGTCCACTTCAGCCCTGCGGCTGCATGTGTCGAAAGTATTGGCAATCATTCAGAGAATGCTTTTCCAGCACTAAGAGGCAAGATGCAGGCTGACAATAAAAATAACTGAAATGCAGACTAAGTGCAAATCCTACTTCAAAGTGAGTAAAGAACTTCGCATTTTGATAAACGGCTGCCTTAGCCCACACAAAGCAAAAATTAAATGCCCAACGTAGGTACCTAATGTCAAGTATCAAAACGATAAGTGACATGAAAATAGAACCTCTATGAGTTCCTCCAAACGCAGGCAATAAACTCCGGCAAGCATTTCAGTAGGCTAGCGGTACGGGCCGGGCCACCACGCTCGACTCATTGTCCTACCGAATTGACTCGCCGAGCCTTTCAATAGAATTCTTCGCCGTGAAAGCAGCCACTATGTCGGCATAAATCTATTTAATCTGATACATTTCCCGAACATCAATCAAATACTCACTCGACACTAGCGAATTATTCGATCGAGATTAGATGTGTTATTTATTTTGAAACTTCAAGCTTTGCAGAAGTGGTAGGATATAATCTAACTAATATAGACTAACAATTTCACCATGAGCAGCATGAAATATGAGGCTATTACAAGCGGAAACAAAAGGCATGATAGCTCTATCGAATTTTGGAATTTATCCTATCCGCTAATACCTCGCTAACATATTCTTCGAACGATAAATGAACTATTTATAGAATACAAAACAACGCTCTAATGCCAATTAATTATTTGTATAATTCATTCGGCATTACCGATTCACATAGCAACCAATGGCTGCCAGAACAATTTTTCAGTAGAGCTGATGCTAATGAAAAGGCATTTTCACGAGCTTTGGCGCCGGCCGACATGCAAATGTGCTGTTTAATGACGCGCGAAGCCACGCCACACAACTATAGTAGCTTCGCGTTCACAAAACTTTACGTTACACACAGTTTATTGTGAAAAACAAGTTTCAGAACTGTAAACGTTCCAATCTACAACTTTACCGATACTAGCGAATCTCAAGAAATACGACTTTTGAATGCATCGTGACCCCTCACTGGCCCGTATTGACAATCGTTATTTATGGTGAGAAACACGGAAAAACATATTGCAAACAGAAAATAAAGTTCAAACACAAAACACCTAGCCATGAGAACTGAAAGCAGACATATTCTCCGTCTAGCGGCACCTATTCACTGATTAAAACGAAATGTTTTATGACTCAAGCATCAGTAAAACGACATCCATAAGATAAATGTGTCACGATTGAGTCATTCGACCCGCCTTCAATATGAAAAGCCCTTTCAACCTTGAAAAGGCCAGAGAATGCGGCATGAAAGAGCCTCACAATACTCTTTTAATTTGTCATTATGCAGCAATAAAAACATGGTAAATGAGAACGACAAAAAACTCGTTCAGAGACAAACAAAAACCGCGAGCTGGGGCGAAATTCGCAAATCATTCTACGATAATGACGGCCGCTTGAAAAAAATTTAAATATCAAAAGGCCGGACGGGGCACGGTAATGGTTTAAAATCATTTTTCATTCGAGTCACTCGTGAGTCAGAAATATGAAAACGGTAGCCATCACATCGGGCGCGCTTCCATTAACTCTAGCCGACTCGCGATTAGAATTTTGGACGAGCTCCATCTTTCATTTGTTACCTTCTTCGGAATAAATAAAACTAAAGTGTTGATCAATTACGGTGTTCGAATGAAACTACATAAGTACCAGGGTCGTTAATGGTTTTTATTTACAAAGGTCCTTTTTAATATTAAATCGCATGACTTATGTTATTTAAATGTCATTTGTTCTTCTTTTTCTTGTTCTTGGGTTGCGATTGGTCGATAGAGGACAGCCCGCTATCGAATTCGCTCGCTGTATGCATGGAACTCTGTTTCGATGATCGAGGACCGAACGAACCGAACTTTGCTTTTGGGAACCTGTGAAGGATAAATTTTAACAATGAACTACTGACATCAAAAACATTTCTACTGAAGACCACATCAAACTAAGGTTTAATTTTTAAGAAAACGGTTGAAAATTATAACATCATAATTATGCTCACCCTGGCCGCTTCCTCTCTTCATCTTCATGAACAGTAAGCCTATTGCTCGGCTTGTCCTTGTTAGTAGGGTTGGACTTGACACGGCGCGCGAGCGTAGCCGGGGCATCACGAAGAGCGAAGGCCTTCGCTGCATGCCCCAAGTGCAGTTGTCGAGAGTCCAGATACTCCTTTACGTCGCGAGGATAGCCCGCGTAGAAACGGACCCAGGATGTGTATGCTATACGAGAAAAGGGTTGTTTGAAAAGCTACGTCTTTAAGTTGAGTAAGCCGATTCCACAATTGACCAAAAACATTATTTCCACTGACGATATACAGGTCTTGTCTCTGTGTGAAAGAGTGAGTGAACAGAGTAATCCAGAAACCAGCCCAGGTTGGTCGAAAAATCTAATTTATAATTGTCAGAATAAGAATCTTTATTTGTAAACATATGAAGTTAGTTACACGGTGTTCAAGATGTTACAACACTAGTTAGATTCTCTGTGTTTTGTCGTGAAGCGTCCAAATATCATCAAATTTTAATTCATTAATTTAGTAACAATTTATCAGCAAGTGTTCCATGAAGTCATTTTCAATTATAAGAGCTGGACTTTTAGAGTACTGTTAAACATTATAGTTTAGAAAAACATTAAATGTAAATATAAATTGTCAATTAATATAAGAAATAAAAAAAATAAAATCAAATAATGAATTATCAAAGAATAATATAATTAAAGATTAGATGTCAAGTAATAATGAATGAGTATTATTATTAGGTACACAACTGGATGTCAAAATCATATGGCAATTAAGTAAAACAATTAAACAGAGGTCAATATAATCAGTAATGCATACCTCTGCTAGCTCTCAGCAACCAATCTTTGTTAGTGTGTGCGGTGTGTTCTAGACGAGCTTGCACGGCGACCGCGGCGCGCTGCGGCGTCGCAGCTGCGGGGACCACCGTACGCAGCGCTTCAAGCGCTAGGGATTCGTTACCTTGACGCAACCTGCGATAACGTTTATATAGTTGCAAAGTAAAAAGACATAGTCTGGTCGTTAAATTTGCCTATAAATAAGATTCAAAATTTAGCTGAAAGCTCAGAGTGCACCGTTCAAAATTTCGGCACAGATAATATTATACTAGTATACAGATGCCTCATCCCATACAAAGAAACCTTGCAAATGTAACTAGCGTTTTTCGTCTGATTAAACCGATTATTTTTTGTCCAACAATCGCGGTGTTAGCAGCAACTTGCAAGTAAAAGATTTTACTCGTTTCGTGAATATTTTATTCTTTAAATACAGTGAAAGTTTGTTATATAGTATGTTTTTGCACGTTTTATAGTTTATTTGCAGCAAAATGTGTTACAATGCAAATTTAAAGAATCGAGTGGAGTGCCTCAGAAATTCGAAAACCGCGCCATCTATTGGCATCAATTTTAAATGATCCTTTCAAATAATCTCTGGAATGTGAATTAAGAGCCCAATATGCCATTATTTTGTGATTAGGTGAGTTGATTAAACAAGAACATACAATTTTTATGTTCAATTCCAGAAAATATTAATTTTACACACATTTAATAACAGATCGGTGCATATCACGCCATCTAGTGAGATTTATTTGAACCAAATTTTCTATTTTAGCCTCAGCGCTAAGATAGAAAATTTCAGTACCCCGTGTTTTCTGTTTAAAAGAGGTGGCTGTTTTATTGCAATTTTACAAGCTGTAATCTAAATAATAAGGGCTCACCTGATCCTCCTCTCTTCTAAATGCCTGATGTAGCGTGCCTCACTGGGCAGAAGGAACATCACGGCGGCACCCACTTGAGTCGCACGCCCTGTGCGACCCACCCTGGACAAAGGAAAAACGACTTCACTCTCACTAGATAAATATTGGTAAACGGGTGGTTTTAGATTGTACTCCAGAATATGCAATTGAGAAATCAAAATATTAAGGATATCTGTTCTTTATTCTCCTACCTGGTGAGGACCAATATTGGCACACCTGGCCATATAAGATTATTTGAATGCGGTAAAGTTAGGATATAATATTCTTTATACCTGTGCACATAGTCGGTAGCCGAAGCCGGAACGCAGAACTGCAGAACAAGATCAACTCGAGGCACGTCTATTCCTCTGGCCGCGACATCCTGGCAAATTAATAATATATTGATAGACACTTATCGCAATATCACTACCACAAAAAGATTCTGATAAATAAATTTTCCTAATCAAGATTGGGTTGGTCAGTCAGAGTCACCTCATAAGCGAAACCCGATGTTTTCCCAAGATTACTTGGTCTTATTGTCCTGCCTGGCCAAGCAAAACTCGGTAGTTTTGGGCAGATATCATTGTGGCAAAAAATAAACAGAAGATTACTGTCAAATCCCCATGCAAATCTCAGTGTATCTTGTACCAAACAGAAGCGTCGGTCGCCGCGTAAGCGAGTGAGCCCCGCCGCGGTACGGCGGTAGCTACCGCCCGCTGCGACCGAGATTAAACCCGATACCATCTCGCCTTCGTGCCGTCATTATCTACACTATGGAGGACATTACACCGCCGCTATTGCTGTATTAATGCAATTAAAAACACACTACGACGTACAACGTATTCGTCTTGGCTAATTACACGATTAGAAAATTATTTTACGCTTCACCTCCAACGCTGACCAACCGTGGCAAATTCTCAAATGTTAATAAAGTGCTTTTTTTGGAATCTGCGATATAATCCTTTGAAACATGTAGTCGATTACTAATTATAAAGTCAGAAATAGATGCAATATCAAGACGTTTAGTTTTTGTTGCATCATTATTCGAGTATTAGTTCTTGTGGTTGATGTTCATCTCAAGGCAAAAAGTCTTGAAAAGGGTAAAGATTAATAAAAACTAAATCCTAAGTTAAAACCAATTCGCTCCACTTCATTAAGTAGAGTTTACAACAGAGTCTAAATACCTTCTTCAGGGTGCAAAGCTAGCTGAAATTATTACCAACTAGTCTTAGTGTCCGCTAGAACATTTAATAAACAATTTTACACAATAAACTTGTAATTAGAATCCCTACCGTAGCAGTAAGGTACCGATGTCGGCGTTGATAGATGTAATAAACACATATAATAGTACATAATCGCGGCGTATTGTGGCGGCGGTGTGGGAGCGAACAGAGAGCTAGATGAATGACCAGCTAATAGGCAACCATCCACAATAGCCAGCGACAAAGGTGAGCGGGAATACGAACGCCATTATTGAACTAAGAATGTGATGATTAATCTAGTAGCACGTTTTCGAAGATAATAAATTGAAATTCTATTGTACGCGTAAACACGATTAAAAAATATTCAAGAGCTCGGAATTACTTGTGTTGTGCGCGGTAATAACTGAAGACAATGATCGCAACGGTGAGTTACAAGTTCGTGAGCGTCGAAGTATAAGAAAAACTTTATCAGCATTAGAACATATGCTTGTCCCGACATCATCATGGGAAGAGATTTACAGACATCACAAAGACCGCTTCTACAATGCGAAAAAAAAATTCAGCGTAAATTTTATAACAATTCTGGAATAAAACATAATATTACAACTTACCGTGCAAATAAGAACGCCATTCCTAGCGGCACGGAACTGTTTGAAAACCTCCATCCTCTGTTCGTGAGGCATCGATCCATGCAGACTGAACATATCCAAATCAATAGGCACTAGACCACCTTCAGTAGGTTCTTCATATTCCACTTTAAAGTCATCCGAGTCATCTGATGATGATCCATCTTGGTCCTGAGAAATACATTTGAGTTTTAGGTTCTTTGAAAAATATTCAAGGACTTTACTAAGACTGCTATATTCACAAATTATACTTACTTCGTCATTATCATTATCGTTGCCAGACTTTCTTTTCTTTGCTTTAGATTTGGGTTGGTTTTTCTTTTTGACTTTGGCATCTTTCCCAGTCAGCGCAGTCTCTATCAAGTCTGAAAGGTAATCGACCATTTCCAGCGTCGCCACGAAAACGATCATTTTACCACCTTTCTTGTCCACTACGCAGTGTTCCACTATAAGGCCAACAAGTGTGACTAGTCTTAGCTTCATAGGTACTACGAGGAAAGTTTGATTGACTGATGCCGGCAGAACTAATTCGTCTTCTCCTACCGCAGATTTTACTGCTGCTGCGAATGTATTAATAGCTGGGGCCATTTCTTCATCATCATCACTCCCGTCTTCTTCACTATCTTCCTCTTTCTCTACTTTAGGGTTTTTAAGCTCATGATCTCTTTGTGCTTTGAAGTACTCGTAATCGGAATCACTGTCACTATCTTCGTCAATTTTGGGGGCCTCAGGTTTGGGTGGTGGTGCAGTATTACTTTGAGTAGAGCCCCCACTTTTGAATAATTCTTTGTGGTTTATGCCGGTGAATGCTTTCAATCCTGAAGTAAAAGAAATCCATTATAAATGCACTTTGTGGATATAACAGTTTTATTTTGAATAGAAATTCACTTACCTCTTTTAGCCTCAGTATTCTTTTCTTCAACAGGTTCAGAAGTTTTTTCTTCTTCTTCCTCTTCTTCTTCATCTTCATCATCATCGTTATCTTCTTCATCAACATCATCTTCATCTTCGTCATCATCATCATCTACATCTTCTTCCGAATCCTCATTTATTTCTTTTACCTGCTTAGATTTTTCTGGTTTCGCCTTTTCAGGTGTAACTTCAGTTTTACTCTTGACACCACTTACATTTTTACTTGAAATGGGTTGACTCGTTTTTAGTGAATCCGCAATAACAGCCTTACCCTCAGATGTGTCTACGAAGACTGGAGCCACTAGAGTAATTCCTGCCAGATTTTCAACAGCCTAAAAAATTTATTATTGAGTATTTATTTATATTAAATATGAAATTTCAAATCACAAAAACTTATATTAATTAATTTTACATGTTACCTTTGTAAGAGTGGCAGATAGCAAAATAGTTTGCTTTTCTTTAGACAGAAATACATCAGTTAAATGATGTTTTATCTCCTCTGCTTTTTCTTCACTTGTTTCATTAAGACTAGCTTCCATAGTTTCATCTTCATCCGGAATCTTCTTTTTCACATTTTGTTTCATAATTGCCATAGGATCGTAAGTGGCTGCTTTCTTATGATCCTCGATAGCTTTTACGATTGCTGCTACATCCTTCTCATAACCCATATCTAGTAATCGATCTGCTTCATCCAAAACTAAACATCTGCAAAATTCGTACTAAACATTACGCCATATTTTTGAAACAGCAATAATTTCGTAGTAACCTATATTTCATTTTGTGGAGACTTTTACCAACCAGTGGGACAGATCAGTACAGATTGAAAACATGGATAAAAAATAGTGATAAATACAAATAGAGTCTTTTAAAACACATTAAACATATTAATTGTCACTTACCCAGTCTTGGCAAAGTTAAAAGATGCAGTGTGTCTCAAGTGATCATTGATGCGTCCTGGGGTGCCGACTAATATGTTGATACCTTTCCTAAGTCTCGCTTTCTCAGCCTTCCTCTTTTGTCCACCACTCAGCAAACCAGGCACAATCCAATGAAATGGCTAACAATAGAATATGAAACATTTTAACTGTATAATGCATTTCTAAAATAATTACTATACATCAGACACAATTTACTAGGATTATTATTTTATAAAGATAGTTGTAAATAAAATAAAATTAGTGCTACATTTAGAATCAACATCAATATTAAAATAATTTACAAAAGAGAACCAGAATGACAAAAGTAAATAAACAAAGAGTGTCATGTACCTTGACTAGTTTAATAAATAGCTCATATGTCTGAACAGCAAGCTCCCTGGTTGGTATCACCACTATGACCCTGATGCCGTCATTCCTGCTTATCTTGGGTCTTATGGCCTGTAGCCCTTCAATGATTGGCAACGCATATGCCAAAGTTTTGCCTGACCCAGTCTGTGACCTAGTTTAAAAATAATATAAACAATTTGCATTATCAGCTTAATAAAAAAAAACTTATGTGTGTTGTTGTAATGTCTTCTAAAATATAGCATATTCAAACAGGTTACTGTAGATTTAGCTGTGCAATCATTATTGCACCATAAACAATATTATTATTAGTTTTAATAATATAACATAACAAAATTATCATTTTAAACTCACCTAATGAGAACATCTCGGCCTTGCAAGATAACAGGTATTGCATTCTGTTGCACCGTCATCAGTTCTTTCAAACCTAGGTTTTGCTGCAAGTTTGCAACACTGTGTGGATGAATATCTAAGTCTGTGAAGGTCTTGCCTGCAAACACCTGCTCCACAATTGGCTTAACAGCCCGCTGCCCAATACGGGGCACCTGCGGGTTGTTCTTAAATAGTGAAGATATCCATCCACCACTTCTAGGCTTGTTTTGCTTCAACTGTATAGTGTCACTGAGATCCTGGTAGTTCTTCCCATGATATTTTCCTTTGTTTTCACTAAGATCTCGTAGTTTAGCTCCCAAATCATCAGATTTAACGGCCACAGGAGGCGATACCTTTGCAACCTTTTTAGGTGGGCCTTCTGCATTTTTTATGACAGCACGGTTCGTTGCAGCCAAGTTTTGGGGTCTTTTCCTAGCTATAGTCTTACCAGTGAACTTTGGATTGGATATAAACTTGTATTCACCTGCATTCTTCTGAGGAGCACTTGGCTTTTTTTTATCCTATGAAAACAAAACAATTAACACGAAGTCTAAAAGTAATATTAAAGTTTTGAACCATTTCTCGCACTTACCTTCTTGGGCACTGATATATTCAATTGTAAGTCATCCATTTTTCACTATTTCACACGTTATTTACGTTTCTTGTGAACAAATCACATTAATTTGAGGTTATACGCACGTTTTGACGTTTGTTATGTTGTGATTGTTTTCGACATTTATAGTGTTCGTTCTGAAACGTACCAACATTGTGATGATGAGCGTTCGGAAATGTTTTTATTTATTTATTTATTTATGCACACATAAAACACTTAATAGAGCAAAGAGAGAATACCTCAGGCAAATAAAGATAGAAGAGCACAAAGGTACTGCTTATTTTAATAGAAATTTCGTCCAGCAGACCTGCGACAGGAAAGTTCTTTTGTTTTGGTCTTTCCTTCCGCCCTTCAGTTTTTAAACCCGTTCAGACCAAGTTCACACCAAAAAATACCAACTTGTCAACACTTTTCATAATCATTTAATATTACTCAAGTTGTCGTAGTCTTGCAAGGAAAGGCTTAATTACAAGGGCAGGGCAAATAAAACTTAGAATTTCAAAATAACGCAGTTTTCAACGGGTTGGGAAACCCGTTGAAAAACTGCGCTTTTCCTTCTAGGAAGGGATCGAACTCGACGGGAACTAAGTTTAACCTGACAGGAATCGATATTGAACCCACAAACGCTCGCTCGACAAGCCTCGCCGTAACCATTGGTCCAATTGGGGATACACACTTAATTCAGTCATACATATAAGTAAGCCCCACTTGCACGAAAAGCTGAACTATGAGTAAGTCGCTAACTCTAGGTTAAATTGACAATATTATATGACAAACTGTCAATTTTAACCACGTGTTAGGAATTAGCTCTGAGTTAAGTTTTTGTTCTTAACTAAACCGATTTATTTTCCCAAGGACTACACATACAACCCCTCCTATTATAACATAAAGTGTAAAAGTATTTTGTAAGCAGAGTACTTATGGACACGTGGCCAAAACACAGTGATGATGCGAATTACGCACAGATCACGTGGCGACGCGTGGCGCCAAAATATCCCTTTGTGCCGTCTATGGGGCGGAACAAATATTTGAATTTAAAACCCCATGTTAAATAGATGCCTTTTTTATGGTTTTCATTGGGGATTATTATACACATACATACATAAACTAACGCCTTTTTTCAATAGGTAGGCAGAAACAGCAGCAGCCTAATTGCGTAAGTGAATTCTCCAAAGCAAACAAGTCGATTCTTTCCCAAAAACGACTTTATGTATTGCATATTACACTCTGAAAAGGAAAGGTTATGCTCCTTTCCATTACCAATATTTTTACGTAGAATTTATTGTAAAGAATGAACGAAAGCGGAAGAATCGAGACAAAACTTCACTATTGGTATTGTGTAATGTTCGAGTTTTATGAAACATAACGCAGTAGATGAACTTCAACTCAAAGGAGGATGTTTGTACTTTTTCCAAATTAGTTTCACAATACCGAAAAAGTTGAAAGAAATGATTCTGATTCTTTGAAGGAATCGACTCGTTTGCTTTGGCGAATTTACTTACGCAATTAGGCTGCAGAACGCCACCTGCTACGATCCTTACATAGGTCCTTTTTTTTTGCTTCATTCACGTTCATACATCTAGTCAATAATCATACTCGCACGCCGCGGTCATGAGTACTGCGCACCTTTGTGAAAAATATCACCATATGGCATAGCACGCACTGCGATATTCGCGCGATTAAATTTTAGTACTATTTGAGCGCGATTTTTTTTCCGCAGTGCGTGCAGCTTCATACATTTCCATAGGTCACAAAATGTGCGGGAAAAAATACTCGCAAATAAAAATCGCAGTGCGTGCTATGCCTTAAGGTCTATGTATGTCTTTCTAGGACGTCCTTTCCCGGCCAAAGATGATGATGGATTTTGATGGGGAAATTATTATGATGACTGATATTCTGTGGGCAAAGTAGATAAAGCATAGATCTAGAATAATCTAGGCAAAGTTCCAGAACTTCTATCCAACTCTTACTGTAGCCACTAACTGTGAGTGAGATCATATCCCCTTATCTTATTATAATTGTGTATCATGTGGATCAGTAGGCTTAAAGTCACCCAAAGGGCAATTGGAGAGGGCTATGTTCGAAGTTTTCTTGCGTGATCGTATTAGAAATGAAAACATCCGCAAGAGAACCAAGGTTACTGACTTATAGCCCGAAGAATTACCAAACTTAAGTGGCAGCGGGCAGGGCACATTGCTCGTAGAACAGATGGCCGTTGGAAAGTTCTAGAGTGGCGACCGCGTACCGGAAGACGCAGCGTTGGAAGGCTTCCCTCTAGGTGGAGCGACGACATGCAGCCTAATTGCGTAAGTGAATTCAAATCAAACAAGTCGATTCCTTCCCAAAAACGACTTTACGTCATCTACCTAGCCTTTTCCCAACTATATTGGGGTCGGCTTCCAGTCTTACCGGATTCAGCTAAGTACACGTAGTAGTTTACATGGAGCGACTGCCTATCTGACCTCCACAACCCAGTAACTGGGTAACACGGTACCCTTGGCAAGACTGGTGTCAGATCTCAAGCTTCTGACTACCCGTAACGACTGTCAAAGATCTTCAAATAACAGCCGGGACCAACGGCTTATCGTGCTTTCCGAGGCACGGAGGAAACTCGGTATGTTGAAATGGTCACCCATCCACGGACCGACCTCGTCAAGCGTTGCTTAACCTTGATGATCGACCCGTGCGGCTGTTATTATTTAGCCACGAGCTCCACGAGCTCTCCAAAAATGACTTTACGTATTGCATATTAATACTTAAAGTCGTTTTTGGGAAGGAATCAACTTGTTTGCTTTGCAGAATTCACTAGGCTGCCGGTCAAGGCGTCCGGTGAATGCGAAACGCACAGGACCAATCAGTGTGGCCACGCTTGAGGGAGGCCTACGTCCAGCAGTGGACATCTTTCGGCTGAACTTATGAATTATGATGATGATGATCATGTGGATGAAAGGAAGGTGTTCGGCTACAAAAATCAATCTACCTAGCGTTTTCCCAACTATGCTGGGGTCGGCTTCCAGTCTTACCAGATTCAGCTGAGTAGGTAGGTACCAGAATTTTACATTAATTGATTGCCTAATCTTGACCTCCGCAACCGATGATGTTATATATATAGGTACCGAGGTACGTACGTTTTACCGACATCTGCACGGCAATACAATGACAAGCTGACCAGCTTGACTGAACTCACTCCGTCCTGCAACTGGCCGCGACGCGAACGTACGTTTGTACAGTATGTTTATTTCTCTCTGACAACGGGTTCCTATTTATATCTCTGTGATCTTTTAACCTACTCAGTAATAGAAATAAAGTTTCAAGTTCCATAGGTCCTGTGTAGTGTGTAATGTGTGAAATGTTTTATTTCTTTATAACTAGTATGACGTCAAAGATCTTCAAATAACAGCCGGGACCAACGGCTAAACGTGCTTTCTAAGGCACGAAAGAATCTCGCTATGTAAGATGGTCACCCATCCACGGACCTACCTTGGCAAGCGTTGCTTAACCTTGAAGATCTAGCCGTGCGGCTGTTATTATTTCACCACGAGTTCTTCTCGAGGTATTTGGTTACAATAATTCAGTAGATAATGCTTGTCATTTAGCCAGTATTCTTCCCACTTCAGAATGATGTCGTGTTTTTGTCAATGTGTACCTTTATATCTATCCACCAAGTTCTTACAAATATAATAGTAAAACTTTTTACCTATGTATATTTGCGTATTTTAAATACAAAGCCCCTTAGATTATATAATAGTAACATTATATAATCTAAGCAAAGCCCATTCCAAAATTGAACACTACAACAAACATTTTATTTTATTTACCTTTAAAAGTACCTACTTATTACCACAAAGTACATAAGCGGCGGCGCTTTCTATTTTGTGTTATTCTACCTATTTAATTTATTTAAAAAAAAACTTCTTAATCTTAACTAAACGCTTAAACTTTACAATAAACAGGATGTCCTAAAATAAGTAAAAACCCATAAAGGTATGTAGATTATGTCGTCAAAATAAACATCTACCTACCTAGATACAAGTAGGTACTTCCCATGTTTGCATAAACTCCACTGAAGGGAAGAACCGCTAAATCCGAAAACTTGAAATTCAGCAAGCGCACGGTTTGGGCACACAGGGAAAATGGCGCGGGGGCCAAAGGACGCGAAGGCGTGAGGGCGCGTCGTGATTACTGGCGCCCAACCGGGACGACCCCGCGTGCCCAGCGGTCCTAACACCCTTCTCTTATTTAAAGCAAACACGCTATGATTTCTGTGTACCTACCCATATATAGGGGCTTTCAAAGTCAATAAGTTACATGTTTGTTTCATTGGAAAGTGTATTTTATTTAGAAACTAGCTGTGTCTAGTTCGTACCTACCATAAACTTTTAAAATACTTGCCAAGTGCAGGGCAGTTCAACTTAGCATTTTAACCTGACAGGTTTTGTGTTTGTACCATGAGCATTGCCCGCTGAACTGCATCATGTCAACTTTTGACCTGCTACATAGTCTCTGGTCAGTAAGCTGGCAGCACAGATTAAAAACTAACGATTGTTGAATGTATAAATGTCAAAAAAGACTTGATGTTATGGATATGTTGCAGAAGGTTGCAGGTCAGCCTGCTGAAATGCTGTGACGTAATCACTCACTGGTTTAGATCACGTGATCGCTGGCTGTCCTGCTATTTGGCGCGCTCATGGTACAAACTAGCACGACAGGTCATTTTCCGTCTAAAATTGTCCTGCTATAAGAGTTCATGGTAGGCCCCCTTGCATGGTTTGCACCTTCTAAAACCAATAGTTAGGAATGTATTTATCAAAAACATACAGTCTTCTTTCCCGGGTTAAAATACAAAAATGAAAAAACAGACAAGCTAGAAAGTGGCTTCCTTTACTGTTAAAAAAAACCATGCAAATACCTGTTCCAAGTACCAAATTTACCAAGTTTTCTATTTTTCACTTTTTTGTGGTATACAATGGACAAGTTCTAAATTAAGGTAAATGTAATGCCCACGGTGATGCCAGAATAGATTACCCGAATAACATGTAACTTGAACATAACCGATGGAATGAGAGTGTACCAGGGTGAACTATACACATTTGCGTACAAGTTTAGAGCATACTGATGGTGATGGTATGTTATGAAATGGTTTAAACAATAAACAAACGTGCGATTGCAGCAATCCCGAGAGATTTGCCGAAGTTTTTCATCAGAATTTTACCAAATGTAAACGAGACCATTTCGGAATAAACTTCTTTCGAATAAAAAAAGAATTTTGCTAATCCGTTTATATAAATAGTAATTATATAATTATGACGGAGTTAAGCCCGAACAGAAAAAAAAATAAACTTCAAAATTGAGAACCTTCTCCTTTTTGGAAAGTCGGTTAAAAGCTGCATTATTGGCTTTTGGAAAACCAATATTCCTAGCCAGGCATCGAACATGTTGATGCCGAAACCATGAACCGTGTAGAATACAAACTGATGCGTTGAATAAGTCAGGTATTAGGAACCTAAAGTGAGACATAATATTTATAGGTACCTACTTATTTTAGTTTTAGAATTTTGGAGTACATAGCTGTACTCCAAAATTCTAAAACTAAAATGTGCGTGCTGTTAAAGGTATTTACTTATCTGGGCTACACTGCAGGAATTAAAGAGAACCTCTTTTCAGTTTTGAAAAAAAAGGATGTAATGTAATTCCATATTTGACGAACCGTCAATGTCAGCAGTGTTATCGGTATTAAGGACTAGCCAAAAAAGTTAAATAGAACTGAAAAATAAAGTTGAAACGACTGCCTCAAGTAACTATATAAATATTTAAGTTTTGGGATTTAATATACCGTTCTGTAAAAGGTACCTTCTTTGGCATAATACCTTCTATATCCACATAACACGGGACAATAGCAAGCAGAAGAAGTTCCAATAGGCGATTTATCTAAATGGGATCGAGTTATGATTTTCAATCTGATGTTCTAGCTTACCAGTAGCAATATGAATAGGTTTAGTCAGTGACAGAAAAGTTGAAGGAGGATAGTTTGTCTTGGTATGACCTATAGATAAATAGTTATGAATATAAATGTGGATGAAGGGCGAAGAAGCGCCAAAGAAAAATTTGATGGATAGTGCGAGGAAACTGATGGAATAGAATATAATAAGTATGACTGTAATGACGATATGTGTGGAAAGAGAGTCAGTGATAGCGTGACTGTTGAAAGGACGGAATGGAAGATTAAATCATGTTTAGCCATGTAAAGTAACATGGCACTAGGGTAGGAAGGTGATGATGACTATATTATGCACTTATGTTTGCACATTACCACACTGTGAATCGATCACCATGTGCGATGAGTAACAATGGCACCCAAAAACCTCGACCGTTCCGAGTAGGTACCCTGTAAGTTTCAGTTGCATTTAAAATAAATTACTACTTATTGGTCCCTTCATTTAAACAGTAGATACTAGCAGCTATGGCAGCTCTAAAACCAACTACATGTAAGGAAGCAATAGCTCGTTGGGAGAAGGCGAAAGGAGAAAATGCCACAGAAGCCAAAGTGATAGAGCTGCAGTTCCAGTGGCCTCCCATAGAAAAGATGGATGGAGCTCTATCCACTCTAGTAGCATGCGAGTAAGACTTTTTTATGTTGGTTGAAAAAAATCTTACTTACTTAGGTCTTAGGGCATGCAGTTTCGTACATTTTCTATTTCGAAACTAGCTAACGAAATTGGGCTCTTCAGTTTCGAAATTCCAAAATAACGAAACTGAGGAACCAAACATAATGGAAAATCAGAATAATACTTTACTTAAACTAAACCGAAAATGTGAAATGTATAGTCTGGATATATGCCTAAGTGGCAATTTTTTTTCACCAAACTGAATTTTCTTCATCTCAATTTTTTTTCCTCCAAACTAAATTTTCTTTTTCTCAAAACTTCTACCACAAATACTCCAATGCTGGGGACACCTTCGACGATACCATCCAGCTTGCCGAGCTCGGAGTGGCAAGTCGTTCGGTCGGCGTTGATTTCCTAGCTGGGGTTACAGATAGCGCCTCATAAAATTGAGGCGCTGCCGTGGAGTAGAAAGCCACCCAGCTCGTTAGTGACAATAGAAGATGTGCAAGTCGTCTATCTTGGTTTCATCCTGGACGGTGGGGCTAAGAAGAGCATTTCGAGCGACTGTTCTCCGCTTTGGTAGGCCAGGGGGTGCTTTGCATACACTGCTGCCCAATCTCGGAGGCAGAAACGAGACTGTCAGATGTCCGACACTGCAGGACGAAAATCAACAGCTTGCAGCGGAAGGTTATTTGAATAGCACGTGGCTGGCTGAAAAGAGCGGAGCGCATCTCCTATTACAGGCACATTCAGGTACTGACCGGGCACAGTTGCTTCGGTGAGTACCTAAAAAGGATTGAGTGAGAGGCCACGGCAAATTGCCATCATTAATTGTAGAGGCGACTTGGATTCTGCACAGCACACGCTCGAGGAGTGCCTTTTTGAGCCTTTAAACGGTGGGTCTTGGTCGGGATCGGGCGAGACCTATGTCTGTCAGTATTTGTGAGAAATATGCTGGTGGAGACAGAAAACTCGAAACAGATGCATCGTGAGAGGGCCGATCCCACTCAGAGGCATCGTGGAGGCAATCGTCTCGACGCCTAGCACGCCGAAACCCTGCATGTATCATTTAAAGCAGATGGAACACTGGGGTTTCGGGCGCTCAGAGTCTGACTCTGTCCGTCCATCGAGTGACCTGTGGAAAAAAAATGGCACAGTGGTCAAGTGCTGCCGTGCACAGCGAGGCTCAGGGAAGACTCATTGACAGTCTCCCCATGGATTTTAAGAAGTACTGATGGTAATCATCGGTTTGGTTTTAGTGACGTATAAACCACACTCCCTGTTTCCTCTATAATATGGGCATGTCCAGCAAACGATTATGGACCTTGTCAAAGTATTCCCGTCGCTGGACACCATTCTTATAAAGCTCGGTTGTTCTTTTTTTTGTCAATAGGCTTACGTTTGACCACTATCTCACTTGATGGTAAGCGATGATGTGTGTTGACGGTGAAGCACGCTTGCTTAGAAGAATCCTATTATAACCTATTAATTTCGAAATGCATGCCCTAGGTCTTTACAATTTCGAAACCTATGTATTTCACTACACTATCCCACAGGTAGGTGTGACTGGAAATTAGTGAGGGAGACAGACCCTCGATTTCTATATTATTAATTTGAAGTTGAGTGTTTGTCAACCTCTACTTTTGACGTTCTTAACTCCAAATAGCTTATCAATTCAGAAACCGGCCCGGATTCTCTTAATAAAGGGGGAGCGGGTAAGGCTCTTAGGCATGCATATTGCATAGGTATTCAGGGCGATAAGTTGAGAACTGAGTAGGTTTTCCTAAGAGAACAGCGATAATATATTTGAAAAATTCAGTTACGAGCCCTTTGGTCTGGGGTCCACTTTCAGATCTCCAAAAAGACACTTAACCTGCAGGGCAGTTCATTTTCATTTGATCGGGTCTAATCTGACGTATAAATTGTTAGCTTGCCCTGAATCTGATGACTTTGACGATTTGAGTCTCTATAGCTCTTCCACTTCTTTATTGTTGAACATTTTCTCCAATTTGATGAGCCATCTTTATGCCCGAGTTACAGGGGCTAAGGGTCCATAGAGTTCATACAATTAGATTTCTCCGGCTTCCCTTCGGTACAACAACTCAGTGTCGACTTGTTGACGAATACTTAAATATTTGGCACCAGCTTACAGAAACTGAATCCTCGCTACTCCTCACAATAACTACACATAGCTGTTAAAGATATTTATTTTTTATTTTCAGGAAATTAAGTTTATCATCGAACATGATTGACAAAATTGCTGGTATTGCTGGAATGAAAAATCTCAGGGTTTTATCCGTCGGACGGAATTATATTAAATCTTTATCAGGAGTGGTAAGCCTTGTGCACAACATTCTTATAACAAGTAGTAAAATCTTACATACCTGATCGCCATTTTCATCATTTCAGATTTCATATGAACCTTATCTGACCTTTCGCCGTATCCATTTTAGAAACACTTTTTTGCTTTTCAGGAAACTGTGGCAGAGACACTGGAAGAGTTGTGGATCAGCTACAACCCGATCGACAAACTGAAAGGCGTCGGACTACTTAAAAATTTAAAAGTTCTGTACATGTCTAACAACAATATCAAGGATTGGGTGGAGTTCAATAGACTACAGGTTTGTTTTCCATGTCAAATATAAGTAGGTACGTCATATTTTTTAAAGCCCATAAATATCCATGAGGGATCCTAGTAGACTGTTGAAGACGCTTTATTTTATCGTCACTCAAAACTGTGAAGAAACAGGCACGTGCTGGAATTAAAAATTCGAAGACATGTGACATCCCCCAACCAACCCTTTTTTTTTTTTTTTTTTTTGGGTGGGAAATCATCCAATGACTTCTCCCGCTCTGGGTGAAGCGGGAGGGCGTGTCAGACTTTTACTGACTAAAACCCACCCGTGTTCCTTCAGTTGCTTGAGCCAGGGCCGCGGTAACTATTTTCAAATTTATCCGCGACCCAGACAGGCATCGGCCCTAGCGGACCCCGTCAATTTTGCTGACATCTCTTTGAGGCGCGCGTGGAACACTACGCGCCGTCGACTCGGGCCTGGTCCTTATCGGGCGGCGAGCTACCCATTACTCGCCGTCCGCAAGCCCGCGCCTACGGTGGCCAGGCATCGGCATGCGACCGCCGACGCCCGGGCGTCTCCTGCGGTGGCTTGGGGCGTGAGGGCGCCTCCGTTGCCTTTCCCTCACGCGTTCTGCCTCCTCCTTCGCGAGCATTACTGCTTCGCAGAAGGAGGTGACAGCTTCCCATGCCCTCTCGCTCCGTACCATGGCCTGAACCAGGGCCGGACGCGAGAGGTCGCCACCGCCGATCGCCTCCACGAGGACACGGCGTTGCTCCGCCCAAGCGGGGCAGACCTCCACCGTATGTTCTACCGTGTCCTCCGGGCGATCCGCACAATGGTGGCACCCGGGCGTTTCCTCCCGCCTTATCCTGAACAGGAACCTCCCGAAACAGCCGTGTCCGGTGAGGACCTGCGTCAGGCGGAAGGTGAGGACGCCGTGACGCCTCTCAAGCCACTCCTCAAAGAGGGGCCTTATCGCCACTATTGTGGCGTGCCCAGCGCTGGGTTGCGACAGTCGCCCTCTCCATGTCGCCATGAGATCTTGCCGGAGCTCTGTCCGCCGAGCCGTGATTTGTCGCGGCAGCGGAGTTTCGCCCCGGCATTTCTCCTCCTCGCGCCATTCCCATATTTGCGCGAGGACTTTTGCTTCCAGATCCCATGGCGGCAATCCAGCAAGGAGGCTCGCCGCCTCACCGGAGACCGTGCGGTATCCCCGGACTAGCCGGATGGCCATGACCCTTTGGGACGCGTTCAACCGGCGGGCTGGTCGCCGCCTCAGGGAACGCGCCCATACTGGTGCCCCGTAAAGGGCCATGGACCGCACGACCCCCGCGTAAAGCCTCCGGCAGGAGGCGTTTGGACCCCCTAGATTGGGAAGGAGCCGCTTGAGGGCAGCCCCGGTCCGCTCCAATTTGGGAGCCAAACGTCGGAAATGCTCCACGAAATTCCACCGGCTGTCGAGGACGAGTCCCAGGTACTTCATCGTCGACCCGACGCCGATGTGAACCCCTCCTACCGTTATTTGGGAACCGCGTTATTTGGGTGGCGCGTTCCGAGGACCATGAAAACACATGGCCTCGGACTTGTGCAGGGCCACCTCGAGTCCCAATTGCTGGATCCTCTCGACGAATCCCCCAACCAACCCTGGGCCCACGTAATGGATTAAAGTATTTACTGTCCACTCTCTCTGAGAGAGAAGTACTTCGAAGATTAAAGGTAACACTTCAGGTTCCAGTGTGCTTCATGTGATATTTGGATGATATTGGTGGTGTGATAATAGTGGAATTATGGTGGTTTTTTCAGCTATGAGTATTATTTTAGTAGAACTGCAGTGTTCGTCTTCGGTTGCACGAAAAAATACAGGTCCAACCTATCATCTGACCAACGCGACGGCGCGCGGCGACGTGGCCGACCATGCAGTCATGAACTCCAATAAACCATTCCTTCTGTACCTGTTAGGATAGGATAGATGGACCCCTTTTCCACACTTTGACTCGCATTTGGTCCGTTGTACGTGCAGGCCTTCTCTCTGTGAGAGGGAACGGGCCGGAATCCAACACGGGGGCCCAGCAGAGAGCAGTGGTGATGAAATAATTTACACAAAGTACAGCTGCTTGTGTTCGAACCTACGAACTACAACTAGTAAGTCGCGGTAGTTACCACTAGGCCACCACTGCTCTCTCCTGTGCCTGTTATTCTATTGCCTACATCCAACCCGACGGAAAAAGAGGGGTTATAAGTTTGACGTGTGTTGCTGTGTATCTGTGTGTCTGTCTATGGCATCATAGCGCCTAAACGGATGAACCGATTTTGATTTAGTTTTTATTTTGTTTGAAAGGTTACTTTGTCGAGAGTGTTTTTGCTACGTTTGAATAAAATCGGTTTAGCCGTTCAAAAGTTATAGATTTTACTCTTTAAATATGGATTTTTCGCAAGATATCGTGTCATTATTACGTGTTTCGATAGATTGTCGATTGAAGCGTGTCTGCTAGTAGGTATATTATATGTAGTTTAAAAAGCATTAAATCAAAATTAAAATCGGGGGCTTGTTAAATTTGTAATTTTATCTTGTTACAGGAGTGTCACAATCTCAGAGACTTTGTTTTTATCGGGAACCCGATAGTTGACGCCCAACCAGATGTTGAAACATGGCGCAACCAGGCCGCCAATAGACTTCAACAAATAATCAAGCTGGATGGCATACCTATCATACGGGAAACGGACTGATTAATTTTAATCATGCAAATAAAGCATTCAACATCTGTGTTGTTTATATTATCATTTTATCCGCGACAAATCGACAATAGTAGTTTATGCAATGGTCATAATAATAAATAAAAAAGCCTTTTTATTTCCTTAATAAAATTCAATTTACAATGATATTACTATTACAGAGCATGCAATTTATGTATTAGTAAAATAAAATAACAGATTTCTTAAAAAATTATACAATTGTTCAATTAAACCGTTACCAATAAATAATCATTCAATTCAATCATTATTATTAATATATAGTTGTTCAATTCAATTATTGTTACAATAAAATTATTAAATTTAAATATTATTATTCAATGCAATTTCATTATTTTACCATTATTCAATTCAATTGCAATTATATAATTATTCAATATGATTACTATTATTATACATTTATTCAATTTAACTATCATTATTATACAATTCAATTCAATAATCATATTTGTTTCTTGATTTTCTTAATTTATTTATTAAGGACCTCTCTATAGAGTAAAGGCCTCCTCCATTTTTCTCCATATAGTTCTGTCCCTCGCTTTTTCAGTCCAATCTTTGCCCGCTGCTTTCAAAATTTCATCGAGCCATCTCTCTGCTGGCCCGCCTCTAATTCTCTTGCCAACAGGTCCCTTCCACGGGGTAATCTTTTTGGCCCACCTGTCTTCGTTCATGCGTGCAATATGGCCGGCCCACTTCCATTTCAGTCTTTTGCTGTGTTCTAGAGCATCAATCAACTTTGTTGTTTTTCTTATATCTGTGCTTCTCTTTTTGTGTATCAATTTTACATTTAGAATGCTCCGTTCCATGGCTCTTTGTGTTGTTAATATTTTGTTTCTGGTTTGTTTATTGAAAATCCATGTTTGGGATGCGTATGTGAGAGAAGGTAGGATACAAGAGTCCAACACAATTTTCTTCAGCTTCATTGAAATATTAGACTTTAGAATTTCTTTCATGCTCCAAAATTTATTCCAGGCCATATTTACACGTCTCAGTAACTCATTTTGATGTCTAGACTTTTTAAATGACACTTGTTTGCCTAGATATGTATACTCTTGGACATATTCTAGTAAGACATTGTTAATGTGTATTAGTGCCTTTATGCTGTTTGTCATAATTTTTGTTTTCATTGTGTTTAGTTCTAAACCAATTTCATTGCTGACACAATTGATTTCATTTATCATTGACTCCAATTGCGATGAATTTTCTGCGAAGAGTATGATGTCATCGGCGAATCTGAGATTACTTAGAAACTGACCGTTGATGTTTATACCTTTGTTTAGCCACTTTAATGTTTTCATGATGTTTTGTAGAACGGTAATAAATATTCTGGGCGAGAGGGGGTCACCTTGACGACGAACGCCTCTACATACATCAATTTCCGTGCCTGTTTTATCTAATATGACTCTACTTGTGCTTTTCTTATAAATGTCTTGTATGAGCTCTACAGTTTCCGATGGTACATCACATTCCTGTAAGGCTCTCCACATGCTGGTATGGGATATAGAGTCAAATGCTTTAGTTTAGTCGATGAACGCTAGGTAGAGCGGGCGTTTCATTTCTTCGTATTTCTCTATAATTAGTTTTAATGAGTGGATGTGGTCTATAGTTGAATACGTACTTCTAAATCCTGCTTGCTCCACTGGCTGGTGTTCTTCGGTGTATTTCGCAAGGCGTTTCTCAAGGCATGAAGCAAATAGCTTGTAGAGATTTGATTGTAGGCTGATTGGTCGGTAATTACTTATGTCAGTAGGGTTTCCTTTCTTGTAGAGCAGCAATATGTCTGATTTCGCCCATTCAGTAGGAATTTTTATGTCGTCTAGTATTTTATTGAACATGGTGGTCAAAGGTTGTACTAGGAGAGTTGAAATGGCTTCGTTTGGTATACCGTCTGGACCGTTGCTTTTTTCTTTCTTTAAAGACTCTATCTTGTTGAAAATTTCTTGAGCAGAGAATCTCTGTATTCTAGTATCATCTCTCTGTAGAGGTGGAGTCTCTATACTCGACGGCATTTTGCAAGCGTAGAGATCTTTATAAAATTCAGTGGCAGCTTTAATTATTCCAGATCTAGAGAGTGTTTCTCTTTCACAGGTGGAGTTCTTTTTCAAGCAAGGAATCCATTTTTTAGATGTTGTTAATTCTTTCATACTTTTTTTCACACTTCCTGACTTCTTCAGATATTTTTCAATTATTGTTAGTCTGTAGTCTTGATATTCTTTTCTTATAATTTTGTGAATGTTTTTATATAAATAACATTTCTCATTTTTCTCTTCTAATGTTAACTGTGTTTTATTTATTTATTCGTTTCTTCTTTTAATGAGGTTTTTTGTTCTGTCTGAGATAATGTAGTTTCGTTTGATTTTTGTGTTGTTATTACGCATAGACTTTAAACTTTTATCGATTTCTTGCTTAATTTTCGCATAGTACGTCTCTGCATCATAATTTTCTTCTAGTTTTATGTTTGAAATATTTAACTTCAAAGCTTCAGTGTACTTCTCTTGCTCGTCTTTAGTTTTAAGTGAACATTTGTTACTTTTATAAGTGGCTCTAGATTTTTTGGTGTTGGTTAACAATAGAGTACTTCTCACAAGTCGGTGGTCGCTCGGGAACGATAGATTGCTGATCACTTCAATGTTTGTTATTTTATTTTGTAGATTTGACAGTATATAGTCTATCTGGCTTTTATTTTTATTTGGGGAAAGCCATGTCCAAATGTCCCTACTTTTCTTTTTGAATAGGCTATTGATAACGAAAAAATTATTTTCCCAGCAGAACTGAAGTAGAGTTTCACCTCTCTTGTCTCTTTTTCCGAAGCATGAGTTTCCCAATATTCTGTCTTCGCCTTCAACTTTTTGACCAACCCGGGCATCAAAATCACCCATGATTTAAGGTTTTTACTGCAATAATTAAGAGATTCTTGTATTTGATCATAGAATTCATTTATTTCCAGTTCGGTTGCGTCACAGGTCGGCGCATGAACCTGGACAATGGATAGATTTGTGTTCTCAAAATTCAGGTGTAGTATGCAGATTCGTTCGTTGATTGCAGTAAAACTCTCTATGCTATTTTTGAGGTGCCTTTTTATGAGGAAACCTACATGGTCATAATAGGGGTTATTAAAACACGAGCGTGGGTTTATCACATGAGGCGAAGCCGAATATGATAATATTAACACGCGAGTGTTAATATTATCATATTCGATATAACTGACATACGCGGTGTTTTTCTTTCTTACCCTCCTTCGGCAGTCGGGTAAGAAAGAAAAACACCGCGCATGTCAGTTTTGCACAGAAAAGCCACAGCAAAACTAACCGCGTTGGTATGTATTGCCATAGAAACAGCACGTAACTCAGTTTTTTTTTGTTAACCTGAGTTATGTGCTGCTAAACAGTTATTTTTTGTTTTCCTGAAATGTTCCCGGTTTTGATATACGCGGTTTTAGAACTTACGCGACGATATGTAACTATTTCGATCGTTGTTTTGTATTTGGCATTCATCAAAGTCCCTCAAAAGTTATGTCTCTGAATAAGAATTTTGATTGCGTGACACTTGCCGTAACAATGGGTGATAGAGGACCACTTGTTTAGCCTACGAATTGAAATGACGATAATATTCGAAATAATAGCCTCGTCGCATCGCCTCGCTTGCTTGACATTTATGACAGATTATGACTCTGGCAACACTAATAACTGCTGCACACGCCATCTATCTATTAGGTGACGCAACTATAACATGACAGCGTTAAGATTGAATTCCATTAATCGAATAATGATTGCGATGGACAGATTGAAGATTACAGAGTAATTCAACTAACCCGTGAAGCGATTAATTGACTCATTCGATGATAAACTCTATCACCATAGCTATCGAAATTTTATCAATAAACATCTTCTAAAGCACAGTACTTATGAGATCTAAATTATGCAGTAGGTAACAAGTTGTAGTTATCTACCTACTGATAGCTACAGTTGCTTGCTTACTATGTAGCAATTGACTACTCACATTTCCTCCGGAAATCGAATGCTATAGAGAAAAACGCGAGGAAATAGCTAAATAACGTAAATGACTCCCCTTATCTGGTACTAAAAAGTAGCTTATTTTATTGCAAATCGTCCAAATCTTCATGTGAATGCGTCGCCATTGTCCGTACGGCTTTATGATTCGTCATACGTCTCAAAGCCGACTTAATAGCCTGCTTAATTCGCGCCAAAAGGAAATACGAATTGGCCGGGGACGCCATTGCCGGCGGAAAAGTCCCTCTCTCCGTAGATGCGCGAATGGCCCCGCCATTGTGTTGCCACTAATAAAATTTAATGATGTAAACGGATAGCACGAATTTATCTAACTCAGAACTCGAAGGGAGCTGAGCACTGAGGGGAAATCAATTAACGACAATATATCAGCTGTAAAGCAAATTGAATTCGGTATTGTTATACGATACTGTTGGAGTTTGATTATAGGCTCTCTTTATTTATATTGCTCATTTGTATTTAAAGTGCACGAATTAGGCAGGACATACAATTGTATTGTTCGCTAGAATTTGTAAATAAATTTTGCTTTAGAATAAAACTGCAACCTCTTTGCAAAAAATGTCTATAATGCCCCAGCAAGGGGGTAAGAATGTTATGTTGCCTACCTTTTGTTTCACTTCTTATAAATCTACTCAATTATCGGTCTAATGCTTACGCTCGGGTAGTAGTAAGTATCAACTAAAATACGTACAAATATATGAGTAGGTACCATGTGTGTAAACGAGCCATGTGTATCAGTAGGTACGTAAGCGACATTTGAATAGAGCTCAATAATTTAATGGAAAACCGGGCATTGTGTACTCAGCGTAATGGACCGATAATTGTCCATCCAAACAGAAGTAACTCTGTTAATCAAAATGAAGCTCGCACCTTCCCTCGCATTATAAATAAAGTAAGCTCCCTCGTTAATGCGTACAAATGCCGCCGACCGCCACCTAGCCCGTCATTATTTAATTATTAACACTACAATCGACCTAATTTTGATTTCTATTTGACATTTCGATTACGCGGCACGTAGCCGCCGGCGAGCAGCCATTTTGTGACATCTGTCCTCGAATGTGTTACGAACTATAAAATTCAATTTCCCCAATCGGCCAGCTCGACACATTTATTATTCATAGGTCGGTACCTAGATGCCCGGCCACTAACAGATGTGATCTTTTACGTGAAGGAATATCAAAAAACATGACTTCGATATAAAGAGCAGTGATTCTAAGGGACATGAATTTAATATAAGATCATGTCAATCCAATTTATGGGCATATTCGGAAAGTATAAAGAAAGTCCGAATACATTCACAAATAAGCTATTCAATCGCGTGACATCAGAGTTTGCCCGTTGCGGGAAATGAGTTTTCATTTCAGTTATTGAAAATTTGACTCAGTATTGTTTCTGAAAAGCTATAAATATTGTAGGAATGTGGCTGGTACTTTATTGGCAATCGACTTCAGGTCACGTTCCTGATCGCGTTTAATACTTGATTTGATTGACTGATAGTCATGCTGTAATGACTATATCGTCCCAGCTGGCTGAAAGTTTCCACTCTAATTTAATGTTCGAACGGTGCTTTTATGGACGTACCTACGTTGCCTCTGAACATCGGGTTTGTGGTCTATTAGCCAATAAATCAATCCATGTCCTCGGTAATGCACAATCCATTTGCTCGCATGTAGCCTAATTGCCGTTAGCGCCGCCCAATAGCCGCATTAGGTTAAAACGCTGGTCGGGCAGCCCGCCCCCGCACCCGGCTCGTACGAGTCGCACGGTAAACTCATGAAACTCCTATACATTCGACTATAATGGCTGATTTTCTAGCTCACGAGATGTATCCCCAGCAAACGGTCGCGCTTACGCCACTCAAAGGCGGAGAAAATGGCTTAAGTGCTTTCTCTATTATGCTTAAGGTCGTTCGTGAAAAGGATAATTTTCAACTCTCCAGCGCCCCCGTTTCGTCCGGATGTGGACTTAGTAAGGGTGTGACTACGTTCTTAATACTTTCTTGTTTGTGCAGAATATAATTTCGACTTTTATTCTTCAGTTACGTACTATCATTTGTTAATTCTTACATTTAATTCTTACGTTAATTCTTAAAACTTTATTTTTAGTAACCTATAGTTACTAAAAATAAGGTTTTCTAGTATTTTTTGGAAATCTAGTGTACTAGTACAAGGACTAATTGGAGGGAAAAACTGTACCAGTAGAGACAGAAGAGACGTTGGCTAATTTTAAGCTTAAGAATAACACAACATTTACCTAATATTATTTTATTCAAAGTTTTTTATTCTATTAGTCATGTTCATACTATTCCAACGTGTACTAAGATAATATATTTTTAAGTTGGGTAACCTATTGTCGCAGCAAGCGTCGAGGGTAGCGAAATAAAGCTTTTCCAACAAACAATAGTTCCGGCCCTTTGTCGCACTCGGAGTTGAGTAAACATTAGTAGTTGAGGGCATTGTGAGAGGTTTCCTCCGCCTCCGACCTCCTCCGAGCCTTCGCCGCGCTCTGGCGACTCCAGGCCTAACAGTTTACGGCCAGATAACTCCCACTTACCCCTCATTACCTTTTGTTTCATAAGAATTGTTTGTTTTGTGTAAGAATGCGTAGATCCCATTTCGTTGTTTATTTAAGTACCTAATAAAATATTTTTCAGTTTGATTTCAGCCGTATTCGGACATTTTGAAATCATTATTAGGTACCTAATTAGATATTCTTTACTCTGCTTTTCCTGCGCAAAGGGTTAGGTAATGTATTATTCATTAGAAACGGCTATTTCTATCAGCTTAATAACCGCTAAGTATAGTGCAAACAGTAGAAGTCACGATCGTATCATAAATTTCTTTCAACATTAACACCTACTTTCCATAATAGCCGATAAACCAAATTTAGTTTTCATGTTACGCACCCTCCACAACTACTTATAATAAGCAATGATCAATGGAGAATAATCCTATTGTGTCGCGCGCACACAAAAAACCATGTCGGAATTATTCCGCTACGGTTTCGCGCTAATATCTCCATTACATTAGAGTAGAACCTCATTGTTAGCCACACTACATCTACATGAAAAAGATTACGCGCCAAAATGTTGACAGTTGTCGCATAGACAATAGAAAAGTGAGTGCATTTCGATATACGCATAATGGTTTGTGTTTATTTAATTTAAGTCACTGGCAACATAGAATAATGGCGTGTTTTCGCCAGCGGCGCTCGGCGTTCCGACTTGAGCCGGGAGCGCCTCGGGGCAATAAAATTAATGAAGCGTGGAGATGGGACCATTTTACTTGTATTATTCGTCTCCTGCGGCCTGAGACTGGAGCGAATGTCCATTAGTTCTGTTTTAACATGTTAGCGAGGTTGAAACGTTGTAAATGCGATTTACTTTGAAGAGAGGGTGGAAAAGTAGCCGGAGAGATTTGATCGCGATCAGTAGCCAAAGCGATCGGAAGTGATCTCAAATACCTATTTGTTCGTAGTAAGAGTTCATAATTTATTTATAGGCAACTTTAAGATGGCTCCGATTTATCTATACGTTTATAAACAAAGTAATTTAGTCAACTCTATTTATAGGTTCTTTATGAACACATGTCAGAGTAGGTTAGGTTTATACTGAAGATGAAGTCCAGATGCAAACTACACTTGGCTTGCCTCCTGTTCGGTGTGGTAAAATATCAAAAGCCGGATTACCTTTATGACAAGCTAAGTTGGGTCGCGAGTAGACGGGAATGCGGTAGAAGACAATGCTCACAACAACTCTCGACTCAGTCTCAGGGTACAGCCGCTTTTAGAGGCAGCTTTCGTTATGCGGCTTCCAAAATATGGAATAACTTGCCACCACCGATTAGAGTAATTAACACAATACATGTTTTTAGACGACGCTTACGGCAGTATCTCGTAGAAGCACAAAGGAAGCTAGATATGGTCGCACTAAATGTCTCAATTATATGATGTATTTATCTACCCACATAATTAGTAGTTTTTATTCTTGCAATGTTACTACTCATTTTCACACTATTTATGTACGTATTCTCATGTTCCTTACTATTTTTAACGGATACAAATTTATTTTATTTAAGTATACATACACACGTCACTTTGCAGTATAAAACTGATTTACATCCGTCACCTCAAACACCAGGTTCTGTTGAAAACCAGCGTCAGGCACTAGTTGTCTGGCATTATTGCTGAACAGGGCCTTTTTGGCGCAGCCGTGAGGCACACTTTCCTGCTAATTTCTTACGTCAGACTTTTTTTATTTTTATTTTAATTGTATTATATTGATGTATAATATTATGTTGTGTTTCTTTTAGTCTGTGCTAAATAAATTTATTTTCTTTCTTTCTTTCTTTTAGGTCTAGGTTTAGCAATATCTGTAAGTAATAATCTTGTGGTAAATGCTGCAAATAATGCCGTAACGTGAACAAAGAGCGCATTACACCGCATTAGATGGTAACTGATGATCAGCGACCGATGGCTGAGCGGCGCGGCGGCGGTTATGCGCATCAAATTCCCGCGATATCATCTTAATCCGCCAATACTAGTCTTGCACTAACGGCTCATTGTACGCATGTGTGAAGAGCGTTTATTTTAAAGCTTTCAATGGATTATATATTAATAAATTATGTAACATGACTGACAAGGATTTAGTTATAACGAACCATTTTGTACGCACAGTCGCTCTGTCTTAACAGATCATTAGCAGACAGACTTGAAGCAGTCCTTGGCAGACGATATATCTTGTTAAAACATGTAACAATAAGTGTTTTTAAAGCACCACGATCCATTAAAAAAAAAACACTTCAGACCCAGACACAAAATTATAATTAAAATTAAAATCACGCCGCAGAAACATTCCGCTAACTGCAGAAAATTACATAGAAGTCATTCCTTTACAAAACCCTCGTCGAGCACAAAGGGAGTAGGTATCACAGGCGCTAAACCGTCGCACGCTCATTACGGGAACATTTGCTACCACTATTAGCATATCAAATGGTCTTATCAGATGTAACGGCTGGCGCTCTGCACTCGACCACTGCACCCGACTAATGCTCCTACGAGACAATAACACGATTAGCGATATAAATACAGTAACAAGAGCATAACAAGGGATTATAGCAGGATACGCTGATTCTTATCAGGCGTCGCATTTACAAGGGTAAACTATGTGCTTTTGAGATTCAAACATATCGTGTTGCTTTAAATTATTGATGGTTGTTTAACACAATGGAGGAGTATGATCAATTGATTGAGAAAAAAATTATTAAAAATTAGTAAGAGCACCATTCATTAAATGATCTGATATTTAGATGCACTGCAAAATTAAAAACAAAATGTCTTTATTCAATTAGGCCATTAAGAGCCACTTTTGAACGTCAAAATTTAAATTTAGAAGTAATAATTATTCGATTCTACCGTCCATTCGGATACTTACCTATACCATCATATAGCCATACTTTTGATAAGTATTTAATTTTGGGATTCAGCTCTACACAAAAATTCTCTGCATTCGTTAAAAAGGTGTAGGTAGATATAATTATGATGTTTTCGTGACGTATCTATAAGTAAGTATACGTTATATTTATCTGTCCCAAGGATAACCTACCTCCCGCATCCGAAACAAGGCTTGCAAAAAAAAGTAACAGCGGAATTTGTTTTACACGCGAATGATAAACTTTTATGAGGTTGTTACGTAGCAACAATAGGCAGCGCGCTCCCGAGCCCCGGAGGTTTAGTGCGTCCGATTTCCATACAAAAACTTCTATTTCCCCGGCTAAATGGCACGTGAGAGGACATAAAACTGCGGGAAAACTACACCCAGCTACCGACTAGTTAGCTATTCGTATTTTATTTATTTTTACCCCTTGCAGTCACAATAAATAACTGCGGCTGCAACGAGATGTATTTAGTACAATCGGGATTTATACCCAGTAATGCTACGTTTACGCTTGTAGAATGTAAATTCAAACTATTAAAACATTGGCAGCTCAACCAAGCTGTGGCGGAAAAATATTTCCGACTGAAATCACATGCCGAGCCAAAAACTTGGCTTGCACAAGACTCCGTAAAGTTTTAAGCAATAAAATGTAAGAATACTAAATGATTTTCTTCTCGCAACAATTTACGGGGATGTAGGTAGGTAACTTACAGGAGTTTTCTTGATGAAAACACATCGAATGTTACAAAAACATCAAGAAAAACATTTGATATGTACCAACGACGTAGAAGTCCATAAATCGAATAGATCTAACAACACAGTTAATTCATACTATAACTAAATCCAAGAATGTTAAGTAGGCATCATAAAAACTTATAGGGCTGCTGGGCTCGGAGACGTATCCTCCGCGCGTCAAGCTGATCTCCAGCCCACCGACTTGTGCCATCTCTTAGGAAGTGATTTGTCAGCGCCGCCCCCTCTCGATTGAATAATTCAAATAATCGAGGTATTTATATGTAAATAGCGAGCCACATCTCCATACGAAAGGGCCGATCGGTACATAAATTTGGCAAGACGACGAGAAAACTGCGACGCACCACCGATCTGATTTATTCGCTAAGTTTTAGAAAAAGTGGCGCGCGTCAGGAAATGTTTGTCTAATCGCGTTTATTGCTCCGACCCGAGATTTTGCGCCCCGCAGCACACAGGGGTGAGGCCGACTACGTAATATAGTCAGTCTGTGCAAAAACAACTAGATACTTATTCTATGAAAACAAATAAAATGATCCAGGAATACCAGCACAATAGATCAAACAACAACAAATAATAAGGAGCACGTACTTGAAAAGTACCTCAAGGTTGTTTACAAAGTAAAATTATTTACAGAACTTCCTATCAATGAAAATGTTCCAAAATTTTCTATACGAGCAATCTATTGCAGAATTAAATTCATCTCATCAACCCAACAGGAGCTCCAAGGAAGAATGCAATCCCTAAATGAAGATATAACATTCTAATAACAGCAATTAATATCACTCTCTCAATTAGAGCAACCTATGACACTTATCCATGGAAATAATAATGTTGTTTATGAGCGGTGCTAGTTCCCAGCAGCCATCATATGGCACTACACTATTAGTCATAGGAGCTGGCAACACCGGCTCATCAATCATTTTAGTACGAGTGGGGAGGAACGGGTAAAGTGTTAATAATCGCTACCGCCACTATTGTTCATTTCTAACTTAATTCACGTAGGTACGGAATGATATCACTAACCTGACGTAGACCGTGGAACTTCATTAGTGGTAGATAGAGTTTTAGATACGATTTTATAGGGGTTGCAAGTTTGCCCGACAGAAGATAGTAATAATCTGTACTCTGACCATCATTTTTCTTGTCTTAAAATCTTCCTATGAAGATTGTGAGTTGTGTGACCATACGGGCCTATGTGTCAATCTTTTTGCTAGGTTTTTATGAAAACAGTACGTTTCATTTCGATTTTCTTTTAAATAACTAACCACCATTATGCTACAACCAAACTATGTCTTACTCACTATCAAACTATCCTGTAAACTTTAAATTGAAATCTTTAACAGTATCAGCTTCATCAATCTCAAAATAAAATCCACGTTCATTTATTCAAAATTCTACAGAAAATCTGCTCTAGACCGCTCTCGATAAATAACGTTCTGACCTGACTCAAGGGTAAAAAGTTCAACCCTAAAAAATACATTCAGCTTTATAGAACAGAGAAATAAGCAAGTGAGCAACAAAACGCACTTTATCAGGTGGCGGCCGCTTTATCCCGCTAATGACCAACCCCTCTGGAGTAATAAAAGTCGATATCAGCCTCCCTACTGCTACCGCTGCCGAAGTCTTCTTGATACTTTATGTGTTTGGCTCTTGGTTTTCAGGTTCGAAAACGTATACGCAATTTATATTGAAAAGTAGCAATCTATACTAATATTATAAAGAGGTAAAATTTGTAAGTTTGTATGTAGGGGGTAATCTCAGGAACTACTGGTTGGAATTGAAAAATTCTTTTTGTGTTAGATAGTCCATTTATCGAGGAAGGTTATAGGATATATAACATCACGCTACGACCAATAGGAGCGGAGCATAAATGAAAAATTTTGCAAAAACGGGAAAGAATATTACTTTTTGAGTGCGCTGCGTAAACGGTTTTAGTTATGCAATCATGTATGTAGGGTAGGTGTAGGGTAGGTGTAGGGCAGGTGTAGGGTAGGTGTAGGGTAGGTGTAGTGTAGCGTAGGTGTCGCGTAGGTGTAGGGTATGTGTAGAGTAGGTGTAGGGTAGGGGTAGGGTAGGTACGTAGCCAGTTATGGGAGCGAAGCCGCGTGGGACAGCAAGTGTTTTATGAATTAATTATTCAGTTTCAGTATAGACTGACAAAGTAAATATTAGTGGAAGCTCTCTTCCTACCACATAAGCCAATTTTAATAATATTTATCTTAAGGACATCCCTCAAGAAGAAAGTTTACGGCCAGTATATTATGTTGCCTGACGACATATGACATTGAAATGTGGCCCACAATGGGCTTCATCAGGAGGTTAAAATACACCCAAAGGGCAACGGAGAGGGTTATGCTCGGAGTTTCCTTGCGTAATCGTCGATCGAGCGTTGGAAGGCCTCCGACTAGCTGGGCCGATGACCTGGTTAAGGCCGTGGGAAACAGCTGGATGCGAGAAGCACCAGGCCGGTCGATGTGACACTTGGGGAGGCCTATATTTAGCACTGGACATCTGTCGGCTAAATGATGATCATGATGAGGGACATCCCTTTTAATAAAGGCACCAAAATACCTAGTGGATTGATATTTTTGAATGAAAACTTTGAAATAATATCAATAATACTGCAGATCTTAACTAAACTAATAATTTAGATAGTTGTTTCTTAATAAAGGTTACTTATCTATCTAATTCTACAGGACTTGATAGTACTGGCTAACCAAGGAAATAAAATAGCGAAAGGACCAAAAATATAGATTGTCGTACATGCCCAGCGAACCGCGGCTGAGAATTAGCGGCGGCGGGAAAGAAAAATGATTGTGACAGTCCGGCGAACACCACTAATGGAGTCTGCGTCTGCGAAATATCCTCACTTAGACCAGTAGTGGGTAGCCGCACCTCCCCACTCCATAAATACGTGAGTCGGTGGCTCAGCACTTTACCCGCGTTTATAATTAAAACAACGGTCGCTTGAACTAACAAACATTCATATTTTATAACACTTCCATTATCCATGATATTCGAAACTTCCATGCCAGTTGTTAGCGCGCTAATCTTTAGTTTAAAAGTGATCAATAGCTAGATAACACCGTAATAGGGTGACTATCTGATTCATGTATCTACTTAAATTCAAATCGCCGTCGAAATACACAGAGGGCAATTCGAATGTAGCAATAACGGGGCCCCACCCCTACGATACAATACAACACTCCCCTCACAAATTAAGTGTAAAACAAACCTAATGAAATTTAAATATCTTTTCGGCGACGCAATAACTGCACAAATAAAATCATGTCGCGGGGGAGAGTATAATCGCTTCTATTGTGTACACATTGTATGAAATTATTCTGTTGAGAAGTTTTACAACCCTGTCGCAGTGCGATGGTAGTGTCGTCCCCTTGTATTGTTAGCTTTATGCGTGGGATGGTTAGTGTGACAAGGTAGCAGGGGCTCGTGACGTCGTAAGAAGGGGCGGGAATGCTCTCTAGACAGTAATAGGCTCTTGCGGTGATGATAAGCCTCTCATTGTTAGCTTGTTAGTGGATAATTCGCAGTAATGTGTTTAGCGTGCGTGGAGAGAAAATCTGCGTGCGGTGTTTGTTTTTAGCTATTGTATTGGTTAGCTTTCGAGAAGGTGTTTTGTTCTTAGTTTTTGGCGTTAAATGACAGCAATTGCAGGCACCAGCCCGAGCTCTATTAGCCAAATAAGACAACACTTTGCTAATGAAACTTGCAATCACAGGTGATCGTCATAAATTTAGATCAATCAATTCATTTCGATGAGAAAAAAAAACGTGCACAAAATTTGCACGTAATTGGACAAGTATTCAGCAGCGGAAACATTATTATTCTAGCAGATTAAGTCGAGTATCCAAATGAATGTTTTAAAAGACGCGCTCGCCCCTCAAAGGGGAGGATACTAATTTTCTTTCAACTTTAAAAGAAGGTTCCTTTCAAGAAGTGGAAAAAAGTTACAATCGAAAAGGAAATTTGCGTTTTAAATCCTCTAATGAAGCTGAGAAGTTTGTAATGGAGGGGCGAAAGGCTGCCGGCAAATTGAGGAAAAAACTTACGTTCGGAACTGAACGGGGATTGTTGGAGAGAAGTAATAATTAATTGGTATAATCTTTGTTTTTGTTAATCTGTAGGTACATTTTTAATTTTCTTTTAGCGTGTGGCAATGTTCAAAACATCACATAATCTACAAATAAATAAGTAGGTAGGTTTAATAAATAAATAATTAAAATGATTTTTCTTCCAACTATGCTTTAATTTCATCACAATCACACTAAAAACTCAGTACAAAGCGAGTCTTTAATGCTCTAGAGCAATAAAAATGTATGAAATCTCATTATTGCACAGTTTTTTTTTTAGTAGCACCAAAAGGTGCCAATCTCAATGGATTAGCTCTATTCAGCCAGCCGATATCAATACTTTTTTTTTTACGTACGTATTATTCGTTTCTATCCTACTTGTTCTAAATTTAAAAAATGATTGCTGCTAACTCTGATTTAAAAATGAAAGAAATTTAAAAAAGTGATTTGGCGGGAACTTTGTTAATTTTGCTTGACAATATTTTTAATTGAAAGAAAAGCAGATTATGCACCTCGCCTTAAGTAATTTATATTGCCCTCGTGCCTGTTAGATTAGAGCCCTCGCTAACGCTCAGGCTCTAAATCAGGCACTCGGTGCAATAATAAATTACTTTGTGCTCGATGCAATAATCTACTATTATTTCAGTCTTTTGATCCATATGTTATTTAAAGCATAATAGGCAAGACTGTTCTCATTTAATAAAAAATGTCTATGACACTGAGGTTTGCTGTAAGAGAACCCAATTCTGGGTTAAGCTCGCCTTTGTATATAAGCTGTCCTACTGTATTTGTATATGTTTGTTTTGTGTACAATAAAGAATAAGAACAAGATAGAGAGTCTCTTCTGTTTTTAACCGACTTCCCAATAAGGAGGAGGTTCTATGTTCGACATCATGTATGTTTTGTGTATGTTCACCGATATCTCCGTCAATTGTGGACCGATTCAAAAATTCTTTTTTTGTTTGAAAGAGTATGTTCCGAAATTGGTCCCATTTTAATTTGGTGAAGGACTGACGAAGAAATTCGAAGATATACAACAGAACTCTTCAAAAAATAACATCACGCCAGTACGCTCCTAAGGGGTACGCAGATCTCTCATTTCACCGGTTATGTTCAAGTTTCATGATATTTTGGTAACTAGGTAGGTAACTTGTAGGTAACTTACTAAACAACTTGCCTATTAGGTAGGTACAACTAAAAAGTGAAAAATAAAAAAACTTTTTACAAAAAAATACTACCGACTTCCAAATAAAACTACAAAGTGAAAAATAACTTTATTTTTGGAAGTCGGTGTCCATAACGCAATAAATTGGTACCTACGAAATACACCGACTTCCAAAAATAAAGTTATTTTTCACTTTGTAGTTTTATTTGGAAGTCGGTAGTATTTTTTTGTAAAAAGTTTTTTTTATAATAAATAACAATAAAATAGAACCGTAAGCGCGCAAATCTTTTAAGGAAGTCTTTAACACATTGCTCGCTCGAAACATACCGATTGCACTTCGAACGTAATGCATAATAGACTACGAATTTAATATATCCCATTGTTTCTAAAGGTTTAGCTATAAGATACTTCAATGGACTCCACCACAGGTATAAAGCCAACTAGATAACGCAAACCAAGCTGGCCACTTTTTCACACACAATTTACTAACCGATAAACGCCAAATAACATAAAAAAACGCTCGACATCTTTTTTTTTCACATGCTACATAATTTATCTAGCAAGTAGTACAGTAGACACGCTTCATTTGCAATCTATTGAACACGTAATTGATGTGACACGATATACTAACATGTTTACGATCACGATATACATCCTTTTGAATGGCTAAACCGACTATCATCAAACATAGCTAAGAACACTATCGATAAAGTCACCTATAAAACAAAAAAACTTAATCAAAATCGGTTCTTCCGTTTAGGAACTATGATGCCACAGACAGATACACAAATACACAGGTACACACGTCAAACTTATAACACCCCTCTTTTTTTGTCGGGGGTTTCTATTGTCTCACGAATTTTTTGTGGAGCTTTTTACAGCTCTATACGGCATAATTAGTCATTTTTATAGACTTCGGATGACCTTTTTCTAGACTTCGAAGGGCTTTTCTAGATGTCCGGTGCCGATGACGCTAAATGAAACAGCTTAGAGTGCAGTGCATTAGTGCCACTTTACTCCCCTTCGACACGCGAAGTAGGTACATTCGCGTCACCTAGATAGGTTTACATCTGTACACTGCACACAAGTATTTACCAAATAAATATTCCTTACATAAATTGAATGGATGTTTGAAGTGGTCCTGCATGAGAAGCGAGCGTCTCTGGCTCAACGTAAATACATCTCGTGCCGAATTTAGTTATTACGTATAGAAAACAGGGAACTAAATATAAGTTTAATTACTAATTTTGTAAGACATCGTATTGAAACCTGGACTTATATAGTTACTGTAAGTCTGATATAGCCAAGACAGAGGCCTGTGAGATTCCCAGAGGCGGCTTAATTAACGCTGACATCAGAGGCCACACTCTCACACAAAAAAAAAACGTTTAAGGTTAGGTTTTTACTATCGGCAACAGTATAAAGTGTTTTTTTGAAATCTAATTGTGGATCTATTCAACTCTTATCAAACAAAATTGGTGTTATAATCAAACAAAATAAATATTGCGATACATTTTTCTTTATTTGAACTTTTGCTACTATTGCTACGACGTAGCGCATGTTCTTAACTCTGCGTAGCTGGCTACGCCGCTGTGCATATACAAGTTGTAGCGCTGAGGCCTGCAGTAGCTGAACCTCGGCGGCTGAATGTACGCTTCGATGTATTCGATATAATTTTCGGCACGTAACTTGGCACAAGTCGTTATTTAGGTCTCTTTGGTTACCAAGCGAGACGCCGGGAACGTTTAGCACCGTTCCGAGCGCGCGATTGGTTGGTCAGTTGAAACAAGGATCGACTGACCAATCACGTCGCATCCATGTTCCGTTCGCTCTATATGGTGGTACCCCCACTTCGCCAAAACCTTGCCAAGTTATGTGCAGATAACTATTTTTTTTTTTTAAATATGCAAAGAAGGCGCTACACTATCGGCCTGTGTGCTTAGTGCGAGTTTTTTAACGTACTCACTCGTGATATCGTAAACGATCTCTTATGTCAAAATGTATACAAAAAAAGAGGTTTTGCCTTGCCGTCACCAGACGGCGCTTATCCAATTTCAATACAAATTGGCGTTAACGTTAACGCGATTCATCATCTGCCTAGCCTTTTTCCCAACTATATTGGGGTCGGCTTCCAGTCTTACCGGATTCAGCTAAGTACCAGTGTTTTACATGGAGCGACTGCCTATCTGACCTCCACAACCCAGTAACTGGGTAACACGGTACCTCTTGGCAAGACTGGTGTCAGATCTCAAGCTTCTGACTACCCGTAACGACTGCCAAAGATATTCAAATGACAGCCGGGACCAACGGCTTAACGTGCTTTCCGAGGCACGGAGGAAACTCGGTATGTTGAAATGGTCACCCATCCACGGACCGACCTCGTCAAGCGTTGCTTAACCTTGATGATCGACCCATGCGGCTGTTATTATTTAGCCACGAGCTCCTCGTTAACGTTAACGCGATTGAGCGTGAGTAAAAACTCGCACTAAGGCCTCTGTGTGCTTAGTGCGAGTTTTTTAACGTACTCACTCGTGATATCGTAAACGATCTCTTATGTCATAATGTATACAAAAAAGAGGTTTTGCCTTGCCGTCACCAGACGGCTCTTATCCAGTTTCAATACAAATTGGCGTTTACGTTAACGCGATTGAGCGTGAGTAAAAACTCGCACTAAGGCCTCTGATATTATAGTACATTATGGTACAAGTGTGCAATGTTGGTGATTACCGCTGAGGCGTCATTGAGACCCGAGCCGTAGGTGAGGGTCTTAAGAGAGCCGAGGACGGTAATCATCAATACACACGTGTATCATACGACGTTTTTCAACACACTTGTTGAAGAAAATAATACAAAAAAATATTTTTAACAGTAAAAACGAGTTGTGAAATTTTTTCAAAATGGCGGGCAAAATTAATTAATTTTCCTATGCGCGCGCATCTTACAATGGCGATCGGCCATAGACTAAAATAATGAAATTTCTTTTTATTTTGGCTTATCGTGGATAGAGTTTTAACCACGTACAAAATAGGAAATTTAAATTTTTCTTAATTACAGAGCAAATAAAATTTATATTTGAGTGAAAGTTTTATTTATTAAGCACGTACAAGTTGAAATTAATACGAAGTTGCATGAAATGAGCAAGCAATAGGTACATTAATTTATTTGTACTATTGAGCACGACCTTTTTTGTTTCGAAACTTTTTTAAGAACAAAGCAACTCAACCAATAAATTAAAAAAAAACTGTATAACTCACTTTGTGAATAATAGTAATGAAAAAGTCACAGTTTGATAACAGGCATCATTATGTGCCTAATTGCGGTGAAATTAGAGCCACTTTATGAGCAAGTGTGTTGAAAAAATAGTTACTTATGCTACAAGTGCGGAAGGTAGGTGATTCCCGATGAGTGGCTCGACACGAGTCGGGAATCATCTTGCGTACGTGTATCATACAACATTTTATTATGCATTGTGCGAGGAAATAAAAAATATATCTGAACCAAGCAAGAAATTAATAAAATGGCGGGCTTATTCAAGCGCACTCAGCATATCCACAGATTAACTAATAGTTCCTCGGGCATATCTACTGCGCATGTGCAAATAGCTGTCACGTCGTAACGCAAACAGGCACGAGCAAAATATACGTTCTGCCAAACATATTTAAGTGCGCTACTGCTGTTGTCGTTGTCCCAATGTACCTTCTCTATTTTTCCAATGTATCCGTTTACCAGTCCCTTCCTGAAATCTATGTTTCTTCGCAACATTACACGTGCATCTATTTTTATCGTGATGATGAATATTTAAAATTAATTTATTGATAAAATCCAAATCTAGAGTAGGTAATTAAAATCGCCTTTAATGAAGTATTACTTATATTTTACCTTTTATATGAATGATAATCTGTACTTAACTAATTTGTATAACTTTTCTCAAATACCTAATAAATGCGTCTGGCTGACGACGGAGCCAAAAATTAAAAAAGTACATATAAGTAAAAAGCACTAGTGAAAAAAAGTGACACTTTCCGCACAGTTTGGCTGTTTCGGAAACGCTCTTTTCGAGGACATGCATTGTAAAAATAATTTCATACCGATTGTTTTTCGTTTTTCGACACCGACTTTGTAGTGTTTATTTTGCTATGGAATCAGTTTTTTTTTTGTTATTCCTAAAAGAAAAAACGACAAACGAGGAAGGTTTATGTATATAATTTTTGAGGCAAATGAAAACGCTGTTGCCGTGGCTGAATTTTGGTCAAAACGTATATAATTGAGGAATCATCGATACGACGAAGAAGAAGACCACGCGAAGCTACCCCGGCTTTCCAATAATACACGTAAAGGGTCGCTAGTTAAGTATAGTATAAAACTGTAGGTACCTATCATATGAAACGTAAACAAAGCAAAAGGAGTATGTAGGGATCGTAGCAGGCGTTCGTAGGTTCTGCCTACACCTATGGGAAAAAAAGGTATGAGTTTTATGTTTGTTGCCTGTAGATATATTGTGTATGTTTAACCGCTAGCTTTTTTGGGTGCTTAAGTCGCTGCAGTTATGTAAGGATACAGCCTTGAACGCAGCGCTGCCCCAGCGACGAAACTACAGTTTGGTATTCCTTAAGGCTAGTCGAAAATTCTTCCATACAAACGTATTCTAGGGATTATTCCACTGTTTAACAATGTACGTTCAAAATAAAAAGTGATATCAATTTCTCTCATAATTATCTAGCCCTGTATGGAAACAAAAAAGTAAATATTTGAAAGTTATGAGCGTCGAAAGTTCCACATTTCGATACTAATTTTTACGCATTTTTGGGCGCGAATAAATACCATAAGAATAGTTCGTGCCGTTGACACGGCACGAACTATTCTTATGGCTATTATGTGCGCGGGGTTAAAATGCATTTTATATCAACCGACAACACGTGCGGCAGAGATTGATGTTGTGATGAGCAGTAGGAAGCTGAAATGAAGAACCACTTAAATATTTATTTTATTCTGTTTTTAGTATTTGTTCTTATAGCGGCAACAGAAATACGTCATCTGTGAAAATTTCAACTATCTAGCTATCACCGTTCATGAGATACAGCCTGGTGATAGACGGACTGACAGACAGACAGACAGACGGATCGCGGAGTCTTAGTAATAGGGTCCCGTTTTTGCCCTTTGGGTACGGAACCCTAAAAACGACTAAACGTATCTGTAAAATTATTTGCATTGTTGAACTACTAATCTATCCCTGTATGGTGGCCGTTTTGCAATTTTCCGTCTTCTTATGGTATTTATTTGCGCCCAAAAATGAATTAAAATTAGTGTCGAAATGTGGAACTTTCGACACTCATAAGTTTCAAATATTTACTTTTTTGTTTCCACACAGGGCTAGATAATGATGAGACAAAATGATATCACTTTTTATTTTGAACGTGCATCGTCAAACAGTGGAATAATCCCTAGACTACGTTTGTATGGAAGAATTTTCGACTAGTGTAGGCCTACATACGCTTTAGTGCCGTAAAACGGTAACTTTCTAAAGCATACTCCTTACTATCGGCTAGGTTAAAAGGTTTAAAAAAAAATATATTTCTTATTGATTCATATTTTGAACACATAGTTTTTTCGTATAACAAATAGTTTTGCTTTAAAAAAAATATTCTTCTTCTTCTTTCGTGTGAGGTGTGGCTACCTCTGGTGTCAGAGTTAATTAAGCCGCCTCTGGGAATCCCACAGGCCTCTGACTTGGCTATTTCAGACTTACATTAACTATGTAAGTCCAGGTTTCCTCACGATGTTTTCTTTCACCGTTGCCTGTGATGTCTAAGAGAAACTTAGAAAGTACATATGAATTTAAAAAAATCACATTGGTACCTACTTGCCCGGATTTGAACCCACGACCTCAAGCACGAAAGGCGAGGTCTTAGCCACTGGGCCACCACGACATTAAAAAATATTAACAACACGCTATTTTTTCGATACTTTTGGATACTCCTCCAAATAAACTTGGATGTTTATAAATATTTTTACACAGAAAAATTGATGGCTGGAATTTCTTCATAACTAACATAGCATATGTAAATCAAATAATATTTTGCAAACAAAACTTTTCAAAAGGAGGTTCAATATTGATATTTTGTCATCGAGCGGGCGCACGCCCAGTAATGCGTTAACATTGGGACGTATATATCGCCTTAACGCGGGCGAAGCTGCTGACAGAAGCTAGTAATATTATAAAGGCGAAAGTTTGTGAGTTTGTGAGTTTGTTACCTTATCACGCTCAAACGGCTGGACGGATATGAATGGAATTTGGCACAGAGATAGATTATAGTCAGGAATAGTACATAGGATACTTTTTATAATATGTTCCCTCAGGATAATTTGCGACAATAACGCGGGCGAAGTCGCTGGCAGTAAGTAGCGAGTAATCAATACGATCTTTATTTGCTTGACGAGTTTTGTCACATGTTTGATTGTGGATATCTATTTGACCGAGAGTCGCAGCAGAGTTTCTTCAAGCGATTAACATACTCATGATGTGCATGTTCACACACAAGCGGTTAGAGCCTGATTTACCCACAAGCTAATCACTGGGGCGCACCAATTATTTACAGAATAAAATTTAGTTTATAAATTCAGGCGTAATATTTTTCCAATTAAAATAAACTTTTTTAGGGTTCCGTACCCAAGGGTAAAAACGGGACCCTATTACTAAGACTTCACGATCCGTCTGTCTGTCCGTCTGTCACCAGGCTGTATCTCATGAACCGTGATAGCTAGACAGGTGAAATTTTCACAGATGATGTATTTTTGTTGCCGCTATAACAACAAATACTAAAAAAAGAATAAAATAAATATTTAAGTGGGGCTCCCATACAACAAACGTTATTATTTTGCCGTTTTTTGCGATAATGGTACGGAACCCTTCTTGCGCGAATCCGACTCGCACATGGCCAGTTTTGTTTTAACAAGCTTTTAAGCTTACCGCGCATTATGTCACCCAATATTTGTTTCATCTTATTCGGTTGAATATTATAAATGCTTATTTATGTATCTTCGTCTGTCTTACATTTTCAGATCTTAGCGGCAGTACGGTTTTTAGGGTTCCGTACCCAAAGGGTAAAAACGGGACCCTATTACCAAGACTCCACTGTCCGTCTGTCTGTCTGTCACCAGGCTGTATCTCATGAACCGTGATAGCTAGACAGTTGAATATCACAGATGATGTATTATGTTGCCGCTATGACAACAAATACTAAAAACAGAATAAAATAAATATTTAAAGAGCCACAACAAACGTGTTTTTTTTTAAATAAAGGTACGGAATCCTTCGCGCGAGTGTCCGACCCGCACTTGCCCGGTTTTGTTTTTATTAAACTTGACCCACACAAGTAGATAATAATGTCTTGGGATAATTTTCGACCTTCACGCAGACGACTTACTGCCAACTGCCGGGCGCTAGGGGCCATTTTTTAACCGACTTACCAAAAAGGAGGAGGTTCTATGTTCGACTTCATGTTTTTTTTTTTGTGTGTTTTTACCGATATCTCCGTCAATTGTGGACCGATTTTGAAAATTCGATTTTTTTTTTTGGATTTGCGAGTATCGGACTTTTTCGCGAGTCAACCTTTTTATCTCCTTTCGAGTTTTTTACCTATTCGAAGCGAAAAAACTCTCCTCGAGTAAATGTTTCTGATTTGCTGTGTTAGTTCCGGCGTTGCCAGATGTTACTTTTGTTACATTTTACGTTACTTTTGACCTTCTTATGTTACCTCCATATAACACGACTCAAAATGTTAATTTTACTTTACCTTCAGAACATAATAAAGTAAAAAAATAAAAAAAAAACAAATTTTCGTGAAACGGAACGCATCTAAGAAAGTTCTCGTTCGTCGTGTTGTCTCACCTGATTTTATGACACACAAATTGACGTATCTCACACTCTAACACTCACTCACGTGAATTTCTAAATCTTCCATCCCGCTTACTCGAGCGAGTGAGGGTATCGTTTTCCACATAATTATATAACTTTTCGCATAAAAATCTAACTTTTTGAGATGTCTCATGTAATATTTGACTATCTGCTACTGGCAACACTGGTTAGTTCTGAACACCAACAGAACATGTACGTAAGCGGAGCGGGATCCTCGACCCTCAGACTTTGCAGACCACCTAATTAATTATCGACTCTTGGTAGTTAGCGTATTAAGTCATGAAGATGCAAGTGCAAATGGTATAAAAAAAAAAAACAGATGCTTATAATTTTGTAACAAAATGTATTCATGTATATAAATATTTTAAATATGTTACATTTAAATTCAATTGCGTGTAGGCAACATTGCCCAACACAGTATTACTAATCGACAGACACAAACGGAAAGTATTTAAAAATTTAAAATAAGCGGTGACACTTGAATTATTTGTTCAAAAAACAATTGATAAAAATTGAACTACTCATTCATAACAATTCCTATATTTTCAATTGTATTGTATTAAATATACGTACCATAATTTACTACAGTTGATATTAAGTAAATAAACATGGAATCATAATTACTATTATGATAAGTGAAATCATGAACTAAGTTGAAAACATTGGAAGACATTGATCATGAAACGAGTTTTTCTATTTCTTACTTCATTGTTTGTTATATGACATGAGTAAATCTCAGTTTTCATAAAATTTATTTGCACGACACAAAAGGACGCGATGTAAATAATTATAATACTTTATGTTATGTTAAAACATACGTTTTGTTTGGTTTAAAATAAGTGCAGTGTCATTGGCACAAGAAAATAATCAAATTTTCTGTAAAAGCTTGTGATACAGTGTTAAACAGTAAGGAATTCGATTTAATAAGTAATTTTATAATATTCAACAATAATAGTTCTGTACTATTTGTCAAAATTACTAATGGCACTTCTGGATTGAGATTTACATGCAATTATCTAAAATGATCATGAATAACAGTCGGTCATACAAGTAACGTTGCGTATACGCTGAAACGTTCACCAAACACATTGTATTTTTATTAGAGATCATTTTTGCTTACTTCTTGAAGTTTTCGGACTGCGTTTACGCAGGTGAGCCACAGAACACCGAAACACCTCGACGGCTACAGCTTGAGACGGCATTGCTATACTTCATAAAAAATAGCTTGATCTCCGCGACATATGTCAAACTGACGTACACGTTATTGTTCTACGTTATTCTTAGCCTGTCAAACGCTATTGATACTGACAGCTGTCGCAGAGGTCAAGCTATCTTTTATGAAGAATAAGCGTCGAGCGTGTCAGTGTCAGAAATTGGGGTCCGTAACAATTCTGACTGTTTTTTTCTTTTTCTTTTATAAAACTTTGCCCCACACTAGGAATATCTTCCTGTATCGTTGGTGCGTTTATAAACATTTAACTCACATACACAAGACTTTCAGATCCGGAACAACCATCTATAGGCCATACAAATATTTGCTCCGTGCGGGAATCGAACCCGCGACACGCAGCACAGCAGCCGATCGCTCAACTACTACGTAAACCGTGTCGTCATGACTATGGCTAAAACAGTCGAATCTTGTGATTAGCGTACATTTTGCGCCCACGCATATTGTTTAGCAATAGCGTCTCTCGTCGATGCCAGCGAGGGGTACAAGATCTGTGAGCCAAGCACACTCAGACAGAGCCGAAGCGAAAAGAGTCAGTCTAAAAATAAACATAGCATATTGACCCCTATCCCCACGATGTAATGCACACATTCCTTTCAAGATAAACAAAAGCGAAGACAAGTGAATTTGCGCATATCTATACCAATATTATAAAGAGGAAAGATTTTTTGTTTGTGTGTTTGTTTGTACCGAATAGGCTCTGAAACTACTGGACCGATTTCAAAAATTCTTTCAACGTTGGGAAGCTACACTATCTCCGGGTGACATAGGCTACTTTTTATCCCTGTATTCCCACGGGAACGGGAACTACGTGGGTGAAACCGCGAGGCGTCCGCTAGTCCTATAGAAATTGACGCGTCGCTTCGTTATGAATATAAGAGTCAATATGCTATGTACATTTTTAGACCGACGCGTCTAGGTGCTCTGTATCAATGTGCTGTGACCGCTTCACCTTCACTGCCTTTCTAACGCAGTCTTGAAAGCACCTACCACCTACGTAACTTTCTTGAAAATACATAAACGGTCCTATTGACAAAACCATGTGTTTGGTGACAACACAAACACTTTACAAAGAATTTTCTAACGTGTCTTTACAACAATTACAACCCTAATAAATACAATCATTTACGAAAACATTTGGAACTAATGAAAGTAACAAATATAAGTACAAACAAAACTAATTTCAACAAATTGTACAACGGGTTGTGTAAATTCAGTTGCTTTACTGTTGAACTGCTGCGTTGGCGATGATTGAAGGAGAGTTGATGACTTCTCCGAGGCTGTCCAGCAACTCTCTACGGTAGTCGTCGAAGCCACCGTCAACCTACGAAGATAGAAATATATTAAGTATTTGCTTCATATTTTATAAAATCAATACTTACTTCAATAATCGCTCATCTTGATGCGATACTAATTGGAATTTCGATATTACTTAGGGATATAAATTCTGTGTTGTTAAATCTAGAAGATATAATGGTGAAGCAACGTTCGGTTATCTTTTAGCCGCCATGTACCATTTTGGAGAAGCGACTGCGTACGCGTACCGTACGCAGTCGCTTCTCCAGACAATTTGGACCCATCGGCCGTCAGCTTTGCGTGCAATGTGCCCCGTTTACTGCCATTTAAGTTAGGCAATTCTTCGGGCTATGTGTTGACACTCATAGCCCGAAGAATTGCCTAACACCAATTGATCGATCGTCGATCGTTGATAGGCTGGATCAGTGTACGTCGATCAACAGTTTATACTACGCCAAAAGCTGTCACACCAATCGACAAACGTCAATCAACGCTAAAAATCGATCAATTCTGTAAATGAGGTAACAGCCTAGGTATCGGCACGGAGTCCCAGCGCTAACTAAGAAAATTTAAATTTGGTTCAAATAAATGTCACTAGATAGCGCGATATGCATCGGTTTGTTATTGAATTGTGTGTAAAATTAATATTTTCTAGAATGAATCATAAACATATTATGTTCTTGTTTAGTCAACTCACTTAAGCACAAAATTAAGGAATATTGGGCTCTTAATTCACATTTCAAAGAGTATTTGAACGAATCATTTAAAATTGCTTCCAATAGATGGCGCCGTTTTAAATTTCTGAGGCATGCCACTCGATTTTTTTTATTTCTTTTGTAACACAATTAAAATGTATAAACGGGCAAAAAAATCTATAAAACAAATCGTCACTGTATTTAAAGAAATTAAATAGTCACGAACCGAGAAAACCCTTTACTTGCAAGTCGCTGCTAACACCATCTATAACCGTGGAACGAAATCGAACGCGATCGAAGTACTTGTTAAAATAATCAGCTTATTCAGACGAAAAACGCTAGTTACGTCGGCACGGTTTCTTTGTATGGGATAAGGCATATGTATGCTAGTATTATATTATCTGTGGTATCGATAATAAAGAAAAAATATCAAAAGCCGTACCTCATTGATAGTCTGGTCCTCAATAACGTAGAGTGCGCAGTCTGTCTCCCTGATGAGTCGCTCGTCGTGGGACACTATGACGACGCCGCCCTTGTAGTCATTGATAGCGTCAGCTAACGCGTCTATACTCTCGATGTCTAAGTTGTTCGTAGGCTCGTCCTGTAGACACAATACTTGTATGTCAACCAATAAAGTAGCTTTCGGGCCAAACATAATATTTCAAATAGTATATTTAATAACTTTTTTTTTCCGGGAAACGCTAATCAGAAGATTGTGAAAAGATTTATAGTTCAAAAAAAGACAGAAGAAGAATTGATACGGTACTTATCCTTTTAAGAAGACTTGAGCTAATTCTTATAGTATTCTGGGAGTTTTTTCAAGGATCTGTTATCTATACATTTGATTTTTAAGGTGTTCTCATCTCGGTCGATAGGAGAACCCAGATATTTTTTGAGAAATCGTATGCAAAGTGAGATGTATTTTAATAGATGATTACAGACACTGAATATAAATATGAAAAGATATTGATACTAGCCCCACGGTCAGGGTTCCACTTTCAGATTTACATAAATATTCACGATTGTCAGCAAATCGCAAGATTCAAGTATATGTATAATCAAGTAATAAACAAGTCATGAAATCTGAGACATAATTTTTAACCAACTTCACCATTAAAATAAATAAAATATTATTATAACTTACCAAAATAACGACATCAGGCGCCATGAGGGTGAGTTCTGCTAGCGCGACCCTAGCCTTCTGGCCTCCACTGAGGTCCATCATCTTGATGGTGTGCGCGTGGCTGGCCAGGCCGAACGTGCCGAGGGCCTTGCGTGCCTTCTCGTACTGGAGCCCGAACAACCGCTGTAGGTACTCGGCAGGAGTCTCTTCAGCTGTTAAGTGTTCGCCGGAATGCTGGTCGAAACGACCTATTCTCTAAAGGACAAAAATATATATGATATAGTATTTATTTGCATGTTTCGGTAAGTGCTAATCACTATAAATTTCAAAGCCTTACAAATCGTCGAAAAGTACTGGGTCTTTGTTTTCTTTATAAAGTAATGACATCAAAGCTAAATACTGACCTTCTGTCGAGAATCTCCCTGAATGTCCCTAGTAGAGTACCTCGGTCCCATACCTACAAATTATTCGGACAACCATCGCGCAAAACGAACTTAGGTGAGAACTCTCCTCTTGCTAGAGCTACCAAATTGTACAACGCTATATGCCGCAAAGCTGACGTAGATATAAATCACGACACTCTTAACTCTTTTAAAAGGAAATTGTATAAGCATTTTCAAACAGAGGACCTTTGATTTGTCATTCTAAATCATAATTAATGTATAACTTCTTGTAACAACACAATATTTAATTCAGTATATATTTTATTTTGTATTTCATTTTAATAGCGATTCTAATTTCTTAGGATTGAATCAGGGACATTTTATTTTATGCATAATTTCTGTTTTAATTTTATCTCAACCCTATTATATATTAGTATTTATAATTATTTTTTTAATTTTGACATGTATATTGCGATTGGTTTTGGATGTTGACATGTTTAATTTAATTTAATTTGGCTAGTTTTAAGTGTTGACATATTTAATTCGACTAGTTGTAAGTGTTGACATGTTCAATTTGACTAATTTTATGATTTTAGATTTTGACATGTTTAATTTGCCTAGTTTTAAATGTTGACATTTTATTCAATAACAATATATTGACAGTTATTATAGTTATATTGGAATTCTAGTTAGTATTAAATTTTATTGTATAATTTTTTATATATATATCGTCTATCGCATGGCAATTATTTCTTATTATTTATCTTTATGTTCTAAATATGTTATCTAGAGCTGTGTATACTCGGCTATGTGTAAGCTGTGGTTGCCTGTAATTGGGTGTGCATTGCAGGCAAATTATATAATGTATGTTTTTTTATGTTTTGTGTAGGATGATATTGTATTGTTGCACTCGTTGGTGATCCAAAATAAATAAATAAATAAATAAAGTATATATTTCTTAAATTTATTTTACCACTTTGTCGGCGTGATTAATATGTATGTATATTGTGAGTGTCTGAGCTAAGCTGCGGACGGACAGACGGACATGGCGAAACTATAAGGGTTCCTTGTTGACTACGGAACCCTAAAAACTAAAAAGATATCTACTAACATCAGACTCATTGCTCAGACCTTAAATACTAGGAACAAACGTAATTTTTTAAAACATATTTTTAAGTATTCCTCTCAGCTAACCCATTTGATACCCATATCATGGGGGTGCATGAAAAACAATTGGTTCGCCATCTTTGATTTAGAATGATGTTACTTATGTTACTTTCCTAAAAAGGTTGGAGGCGAGCACATTTGATTGTAGAAAAGTGATAAAATGATACGTTTTAAACAAAGAGTGTCTATTTTTAGCGTATAATCCCTACAAACATTGTATGGATGGTCGATCGGAGCATCCACCTTAACAATGCATTGGCCAAACGTGTATGCAAAATATCAGCTCAATCGGTTGGGGATAACCGATTTAAAATTCAGTTGCAAGTTTCAACCCATACATATAATCCCCGGCACGTAAGTTGGCAAGAGTCGTTATATGCGCAGAAATCGTTTTTTAGGTGTCTTTGGTAGTGAAGCGGGGCGCTGGGAAAATTCCTAGCGCGCGATTGGTTTGTCAGTTGACACAATGATCGACTGACCAATAGCGTCGCGTCCACGTTCCGTTCCCTCTATATGGTGGTTGGTCTGTTCACGTAATTTGCGTGAACGTATCCCCACTACGCCGAAACCTTGGCAACTTACATGCCGGGGACTATCACATCACATCATCAGCCTATTAATGTTCCCACTGCTGGGACACAGGCCTCCTCTCTGTGAGAGGGGATGGGCCGTAATCCACCACGCGGGCCCAGTGCGGATTGGTGGATGTCACATGTCTTCGAATTTTGGTTCTAGGACATGCCAGTTTCCTCACGATGTTTTCCTTCACCGTTTTTGAGAGCAGTGGTGATGAAATAATTTACACAAATTAAAGCACCTGCCTGGGTTCGAACTCAAGACCTACAACTTGTAAGTCGCAGCCAATACCACTGGGCCACCACTGCTCTATAATTACTAACAATCAATCTGCCTAGCGTTTTCCCAATTATGTTGGGGTGCCGACCCCAATCTTGCTGGATTCAGCTGAGTACCAGTGTTCTACGTGGAGCTACTACCTATCTGACCTCCACTACTAGTGGAACACACCAAGCCAGATCTCTGGTTTCTGACTACCCGTAACTACTGTCAAAGATTTTCAAATGACAGCCGGGACCAACGGCTTAACGTGCTTTCCAAGGCACGGAAGCAACTCGCTATGTAAACGTGGTCACCCATCCACGGACCGACCTCGGTACGCGTTGCTTAACCTTGTAGATCGACCCGTGCGGCTGTCTTTTATTTATTTATTTAAAATTCATGCAACATACATGTACATAGGCGGACTTAATGCCTGAGGCCTGCCTTTTCTGTTTGAAACGGAGTATTATCGCAAGATTTCATGTCATAAATACGTGGTCAATAGATTGTTGATCGAAGCGTGTCTACTATTAGATAAATTATGTAGTTTAAAAAGTATGAAATAAAAAAAATTGCCGTAGTTTTGGAAAATTTTAATTTTTACTTGTATTATTTAGCCACGAGCTCCTCCATAAATCATCATCATCATCATCATATCAGCCGAAAGACGTCCACTGCTGGACATAGGCCTCCCCCAAGCGTCGCCACATTGACCGGTCCCGTGCGTCCCGCAACCAGCGGATTCCTGAAACCTTCACCAGGTCATCGGTCCACCTGGTGGGAGGCCTTCCAACGCAACGTCTTCCGGTTCGCGGTCGCCACTCCAGAACCTTTCTGCCCCATCGGCCATCCGTTCTGCGAGCAATGTGCCCTGCCCACTGCCACTTAAGTTTGGCAATTCTTCGGGCTATGTCGGTAACCCTGGTTCTCTTACGGATCTCAACATTTCTGATTCGATCACGCAAGGAAACGCCGAGCATAGCCCTCTCCATTCCATAAATAATAACAAGGAAAGTTAAATAAAAGCTTGTAAAAGTAGCTCTACTAACCAGTCTATGATTCTTGATGAGTTCTCCTTGCACGGGCGTCAGTTCGCCCACAAGCAGTTTGAGGAAAGTGGACTTGCCCACTCCGTTGGGCCCCACGATGGCGATACGCGAGTTCAAGTCTATGCCGAAGTCTACGCCGCGGAACAGAGGCTTCTGGCCGGAGAAGTTGAAGTTGACGTCTGTTGGTAAATTGAAGTTTTAAAACAAACATAATATAATAATACCTTTAAAAAAAATACCATTATTTCCCGTAACCGCAAGCAACCTTGCACAATTTTTACACGGGTTTAGAGTTCTACACAAAGTAAGGTTGCAACCTTGCACAGTTCTATAACAGTTTCAAAGATACTAAAAAGATTGAACTACTACTTAATGTTTCAGTAATACGTTTTTTTCAGTTTATTCATTCCGTAGTAGAATTCCGATTTAGGATTGTTATAAAAGATAAGTTATTTGAGTATAGCGAGTGAGTAATTTTGTCGAATATGAAGGTATTCTAATCCTTGTTTCCAAATTAATGTTATTATTGTTACTTAAACAAATATCAACTTTAAACTAATGTTCAAAAAGTTTATTTCAAAATTACAAGTACTTTTAAAAATACTTAAAGCTTTAACGCAAGTTGAACTTTGTGTGTGGGGATTAAAGATATTTTTCCGAAAACACATGTTTGGAAGCTGAATTACGAAGCAAGATACGTACTAGCCGGGGGCGCGTGACGAAATGCGTAAGTACTTCAGCGCCCAGGCCATAGGCAGCTGCAGAACAACGTGTGGTTTTAGTCAGAGAGTCTGACAGACCCCTCGGCTCGCCCCAGGGCGGAGGACATCCATGAGGATATCAATAAGATAAAAAAGTAAGCTCTAAAACGGGGATTATCTACGTGGGAAGAAAGGCTGCCAGGTTATATGCTTAATAATCGCTAGGCAATAGTGATCACAAATTGGGTGCTGGAAGATGGAAGGCGCCGCCGAGTCCGGCCCACAAAGATGTGGCGAGACGACCTAGACGCTACTGCAAGGGCTGGTACGAGCAAAACAATACCTGGAAGAATTTGGGAGAGGCCTTTGCCCTAGCAGTGGGACAGTGTAGATAATATAAAAAAGAGTACGTACTGAGTAATCCAAGAATAGGCGGCTGCAGCGGCGGGGGATCGGGGAAGGAGAACTTGACGATGTACTCCTTGGGACGCTGCAGCAGCGCGGTGGGCGCCGCGGCGTCCTCGTCCTCGCGCTGGGCCTTGCTGCGGTTCTTCTCTTGCTTGCGGGTCAACGCGTCTTTTTGCTTCTTTTCCTGTTGACGAGGAATTCTAATTTTATACACGGTTACAGAAAACATTTTCCTTCTTTTGGGCTTCGCCGCAGTCCAAAAAAAAGGATAAATAAAGAATGATTGATCATAAAATATCCAATGGAGATGTTTAAGTGTACCTACTCTTTGCTAACTTCTGTTGGGTTGGATACCTATTATAAAGAAACATCTAATCTTCGTTTATTCTCATAGGTTAAAGATTTACAATAAATCTACTAGCAGACTGACAGATAATTGTCAGCTATGCTAATCCGCAATATTTGACGGGTTTGAAAGACGTACGGAAAAGATCGGTGTGCTAAAACCAGTGACGCATTCTGTTTGTTTTATCCGTCCTCCTTCATCACTTTGGCAGAGCCACGGGGTCTCATTGCTAACAAAGAGAATGTGGTTCAAATAAATCTCACTAGATGGCGCAATATGCACCTGTCTGTTATTGAATGTGTGTAAAATTATCATTTTCTGGCATTACAACATAAAAATTGTATGTTCTTGTTTAATCAACTCTCCTAAGTACAAAATTATGGAATATTGAGCTCTTAATTCACATATCAAAGATTATTTCAATGGATCACTTAAAATTGATGCCAATAGATGGCGCATTTTGTAACACATTTTGATGCAAAAAATCTGTAAAAACAAGCAAAAAAATACTATGAAACGAAACTTCACTGTATTTAAAGAAAAAAATATTCACGAACCTAATAAATCCTTTTACTTTCAAGTCGCTGCTAACACCATCTATATATCACCGTGAAACAGAACCGAACGCGTTCGATGTACAAAAAAATAACAAGATTAATCAGATGAAAAACGCTAGTTACGTCGGCACGGTTTCTTTGTATGGGATGAGGCATCTGTATGCTACTATTATATTATCTGTGGCAGAGCATAATACTGTAGAAAAAACCTGGTCAAATGCAGTATCATAGACCCATCCAAAACACAGTGCAAGTGTGGAGCCCCTTTGCAGGATATGGCCCAGGTTCTTGTCTGCTTTTCATGCCCGACCACCTGCACCTTTCAGAATTTGAACGTGGTGAATGACGGAGTTATCCGATTGGCTACATACTGGTCGAAAAATATGTCCTGAATGGTTGAGACTATAGTTTGAGTTAACCGACACGAAAGAAGAAGAGGTTCGTGAGTGAATAAAAGAAACTGTCTATTAGTGTTGCCAATGTCCATGGTCTGGATTACCCAAAAACATAAATGAAAATTCCCTTTTTTGGAGAAAATAAAATATATATTCCCCACATGTGCCCCACAAATTGTAATCGAAATATAAAAGTAATGTTCATATAAATCAAACATACTTATTATATTTTTGTTTTTGTTATATTTATAAATACTTAAAAGACGTTAGGTACATAAATTAATCTACTTTTTGCAACTCTCATGAGGTATTTTTTTTTTCTTTTTCATATGATTAGCTAACCAAAAAAGGATCAAATATTAAGCTCCCTCCTTTCTTCTTAATACCTTCTCTAGTGGCCATAAGCGCTACTACAGTGTCAGTGTGTAGGCGATTACGATGGTCTGGGGAGTGACCATAAGCTCTTAGAGTAAGGTTATTTTGAGATCGCGTAAGTGACAGATGTATACAAGTAAAATAACCTTACTCTAAGAGCTTATGGTCACCGCCTTGTTTTCAGACGCTAAATTTTCTTTCGACATTTGCGTTTGAGAAAGGTAGAACGAGCAATAGGCTTAGTTTTAGCTTATGATAGTCATGAATTTTGCCATAAAATAAACTCTCAAACCTTCCTGCCGGATAAGTTGTGTTAAGCTTGAATTAAATTTTCCTTTTTTTTTCTTCTAGTACTATTTTTATTACCCGACTGCCGAAGGAGGGTAATGTGTTTATCAGTCTATGTATGTATCTATGTATGTTTGTTCCTATGTGGCATTCTAGAGACCAAACGCGATGGCTGATTTTGATGATTCTTACGTCAATCGTCTTAACCCTGCGAGTGTCACTGGCTACATTCAAATTGGAAAATAAAAAATGGCGTTTTGGGCGCCATATTGTGAGGCACCAATTTTTTTTTTCTTCCAATCCCATCGTGTGGGGTAACAAAATAAAGGGTTTTAAGAGGTGATTTAAAAAAAGAGATAACTAAAAAGTTATAAATAAAAAAAGTTAATTACAAAAACCAAAAATCCGACAGCTTAAAAAGCGAACTAAAAAGACGTAAACAAGAAGAAAATCATGCTGTGCAGTCGGAGGACAGCATGATTTTCTTCTTTTTTACGTCTTTTTAGTTCGCTTTTTGAGCAGTCGGGTTTTTTGGTTTTTGTAAGTATTACTTCTAAGTTCAGTTCTAGAGTAAATGTCCACATTTAAAAATTTCCACGTTTTTCCCATCATTATCGCTCTCCCACCAATTACTCAATCGGACTGAAAAGCCCCACAGTTTGGGGAATTCCCCACAGATTGGCAATGCTGTTGTCTAATACCATAGAAATCAATTGAACTTACAGCTTGTTTCTTCGACTGTCCATGCGCCTTCAGGTCCTTAATCCTCTTCTCCTGCTTCTCATATTCCTTGATCATCTCCTTCCTCTTCTGAGCGTGCATCTTCTTGAACATGGAATAGTTGCCCTTATAGTAGTACAACTTCTGCGTGTCCAAGTGAACGATCTCGTTACATACGTTGTCTAAGAACGACTGGTCGTGGGATACTACCAGAAGAGTCTTCTTCCAACCTTGAAGGTAGCTGAAAAAGGTTTGATGTTGTATTTCTAGTTTGTTAAGGTAAAAAAGTGTATGTAAAGATTTCTATGACATAATCAAGCTTTATAAAAAGAAATTGTCATAAAACTATGACTGAAAGGGACGACACTAAGAAGCCGAACGTTTTCAAAAACTTTATACGCCGTATTTATGAATTTGTGAATCAATAAAAATATCTAAGACTAGCTGTCCCACGCGGCTTCGCTCCCGTCAGCTGGCTACCTACCCACCCTACAAACATGAATGTTGCGTAACTTTAACCGCTTACGCAGCGCACGCAACGGAAGCTGTCAAAAAGCTGTAAAGGAATATTTATTCCCGTTTTTGCAACATTTTTTATTTATGCTCGGCTCTTATCGGCCGTAGCGTGATGTTATATAGCCTATAACCTTCCTCGATGAATGGACTATCCAACACAAAAATATTTTTCAATAACAGTATTTCCTGATATTAGCGCGTTCAAACAAACAAACAAACAAACAAACTCTTCAGCGTTATAATATTAGTATAGATAAGAAATAATAATGACTGCACTTACTTGTCTAACCAAATGACAGCGTTCAGATCTAAATGATTCGTAGGTTCGTCGAGCATCAATAGCGTTGGTTCTACATAGAGAGCTCTGCAAATAACAACACATTAAATCAATAGCGCACAAAAAGATATTGGTAAAAACTTCAAAAGTGCTGTTATGAGCAATAAAAGCATTAGAGAGTGCCCAAGTCCAGCTTTTCTGGTATCTCAGAAAAGCTGACCAACTTTGAAACAGTTGTAGCGACATCTATGACGCCACGAAATAAAAATCACAAAATCATATATCGCGCAAGCAGCAGCCGTATAGCGTAAGTGAATACGGCAACGCAAAGGGTTTGACCGCTATCAATCGACCAATCACACAGACGGAAATCCACATAGCGTCATTCATCTCGCATGTGATTGGTCGATTTGATAGCGGTCAAACCCTTCGCCCTGTCGAATTCACTTGCGCAATTCGGCTGCAGTTTTCGGCGCGATTTGAACACGTACAAAGTCCAACTACAACCGACGGGTGGTTGCCCGGATTATACACAACACCCGTCTAGTCAGCGGATCCTCCCTTTTCAACGGAGGTTTGCTGGATTTTCCAGACTAATTCGCGTAACACCGACGTTATAAATTATAGAAAATTCTAATTTATCTTATTCTTTTTGTACTTAATCGTATCTCAATTATCCGTTTGCAACGATAATTTGATTGGTTAGCGTACCTAGCGAGTGACACCCTCATACGCCAACCTCCGGAGAAGTTTTTAGTGGCTCGGTCCTGCATCTCGCGACTGAAGCCCAGACCCGCTAGGATTCGTCGCGCGCGCGGCTCCGCCGAGTCAGCGCCTATCGCTTTCAACTCCGCGTATACCTGTGGAACAACTCTGTGTTAAATACACGAACTTTATGTCTGAAACTATTGACTTTCTTCTTTTGAGGTGACAGGCCGCAGTAGCAGCCGTGACCGTTAAATCAAATCAAAGGACAATGGCAGAAAACCATACATTGTTTTAGCTGTGACTAAATTCCTACGACTCTAAATGAAAAATATCTGGTTTGATTCAGGGTCATCTTCTGAATTAATTTGTGCAAGAATTATTGTTCGAGAATGCCGAAAATAATAGATATTCAGTCATGAAGTTTTGTGGGTTATGTCTAGGTAACTTTTAACAATGTGTTTATTAATAGGTATATTACAATTTCGTGGCAGTAAAAGGGCAATATCGCATTATTTAATATTTCCCTTTCCTAGATATTTCAGCATGAAATGTGAAATATACTCTGGAAAGAGTACGGTATATTTATTTATTAAGCGACTTTGACGTGTATCAAAAAGTCGTCGTCAACAACCAAGCCACATTTTTTTTTGACTTGTATACTTGTCTTTTTGTCTATCATTAATTGAAAGTAAGTAATTCATTTATTTCTACTACACTACAGTATTATTACTTACCCGCAAGAACACCTACACTTAGACATAGACTATATTGTTAATTTATTTACTCTGTTTCGTTATAATAACAAAGACAATAATGATATACTTACTACAGTCACTACTTGTCACTTGGCAGAATAAGTGTAAAATGGCAACACTAATCTAATGAGAGTTAAAGAAAAAGTCAAATAACTTTCATTTAGAAAGTTTTCTTTATCCGTGATGAATCAGTTAATGTTATACTTTGGTGAATGAATGAATCAGTTAAAGTATAACATTAACTAACATGGAATTTATTTCGTATATCACTCACTTTCAGACGCTCAAATTTAATTCAGCTAAGATTTCGCCATTGTTCTTTGTTAAACAAATTGTATTTTAATAAATTAGGATGGACGGTGACCCCCACACTAAGCATTTGCCTGTATCTTGGGGGTCAGAAATCACACACAATCATAACTTCTGTTACTCACCTCATTTAACTTATCTTGTTTGCTGAGATCTCCTTTTTCTGTTAAAGCTTCTAATTCCTTACATTCTTTGAGCAATTCTATAAGAAAAGAGTTCGTTTTAATATTACTAGAACAAGAGCCACATTTAAAAGAAACAAAAAAAATAAAGCGTAAAATGTTTTTGAAAACCGTATTGATCAAATATTTCATACAAGATAAATAGCGCAATATATTCAAAAGTAGAATATTTGTTTAGTTTGCATATAATACAGTAATATCTACATGGTGGACATCCCACCTATAGGCACTAAACGTTTAGGGAATGCTTTTATTAGACATACAGCTACGTAGGAACTCCCTGCCGGAGTCTGTGTTGCCCGATAGCTACAACCTAGGTGTCTTTAAGTCAAGAGTGAATAGGTTACTTCTAGGCAAGCGTGCTCCATCAGGAGAGATAGTGGTCAAGCGCGAAACTATATACAGGGAGGGTGTCTGGTGGCATATTTATGTTTTGAAATACGAATATTTCAAAAAGTAATAAACGGAGCGGGGGCAGAATGGTGTCGTTGGAATCAGTTATCGTGCGGATTTCAGTCACGATGTCGCAGTGATCATTGAACATCGCGCGTTCGCCATCGAGGCATTTTAGGCAGACTGTGTGCAACTCTGTCGTTCAATATTTTAATTAAAACGATAAGTCAAAAAGTAACTTTTTTATTTAACTTTGTAAATATAAATATGCCGCGAGACACCATGTACAATAAAAAAAAAAAAAAAAAAACTTACCAGTCCTCTTAACATCGGCCTCGAGCAGGGTATCAACAGCACTCATATCACTAGCGGTGACCTCCTGCTCACACAACAGTATGTCTATATGGGGAGGTAGGGGGAAGGCTCGCTGCGCCAGATGTCGCAGTAACGTAGTCTTCCCGTGACCGTTCGGGCCAACCAGACCGTACCGACGACCGTTCGCGATCAATAGGTTAGCGTTCACGAACAAATCTTTGCCTTTCGCACTAATTGAGAAGTTTTCCACTTTGATATCCACTGCGTTTTCTAGAGCAGCCATTTGACCTGTAGACAAAAATTAAGCAATTGGAAAACTGTGAGTCATCGTTGTTCCATGATATAGTACGGTCAATACCAGGTCAGTGTCAACCTTTGTAATACGAGGCACTAGTACCACCGCCAGCGACGGCGTGATTAGCTTTCGACTATTTTCTCACTGAAGAAACGAACAAAAGATACAGGATCCCGTGTGAATAAAAGAAACAAATATATTAATAGTTGATCGCTGGCTGTTCACACTGCCGGCGTGTATTCTCTCACCATAAGTTTATCGCAGCGACAAGAGCTATCAAAGATAATACTCGCCCAGCGATACTCGTTCGGCGGTCAGAACTCTCGCCCAGAGACCAACCAAACAAACCGAGCAGGACTGACCGACCGCCCGAGCGAGTGTTGAGAGTAATCGTCCGTCGTACAAAAGCACTCGCTGTCTCATAGCTGAGCGGTAAAACTATCGGAACTACACACTCGCATCTCGCTACTCTACACCAACACGTATCTAGATTCTAGCCCTACTCGCTGCTCGCTGATCGACGGTGCCAGGTACAAGTGCCAGGTACTGTTAAAAACAAATTACTACTGTGGAACGCATGTTACTAAAAGAGTTATGAATATAAATGTGGATGGATGGAGAGGGAGGGGACGGCCAAAGAAAAGAGGGATGGACCGTGTGAGGAGTGATATGAAAGAAAAGGGAGTCAGTGATAGCGTGACGGGGGACAGGACGGTATGGAAGAAGAAAACGTGTTGCGCCGACCCCAAGTAACATGGGACAAGGGCAGGAAGATGATGACTACTTTGGATGTATAATCCACAAAAACATTACAGATGAAGTAAATTATCATTTCAAAAGCACTAGTGCACATACCAGCAGTTTTCTGTGCCTGACTGACAGTGAAGTTGGCGTCAAGGTCACTGTGTCCCTGACCTCCCTTCTTGGTCAGCAATTCCATCTGCTTCTCATACTCTTGCATTTTCTTCAACTTCTTCTTCTCTTTGTGACTCATTTTCTTCTCTGACGGCTCTTCCTTCTCCTTATCGGGAAGTTCTGCCACTTTATCATCAGTCTCCATGGATGCTTCGTCACCTGAACCTGCTGGTTCCACTATTGCCTCCTTTTTAGTTTTCTTCGTTTTTTCCTATTCGCGTAAAAGTTAAAACAGTGAAAATAACATAATACTCGTAGGAATGATGACAAAAAGAATCTATTTAGTCCGTCAGTTAGATAACCTAAAATATTGGACACGTATTTTTCTTTTGTCACGTAAACAAAAAACCAGCCAAGTGCGAGTCGGACTCGCGCACGAAGGGTTCCATACTTGGTAAATTGCGGTTTACGATTTACGACGTATTAAAAAAAAACTACTTACTAGATCTCGTTCAAACCAATTTTCGGTGGAAGTTTACATGGTAATGTAAGAGAGTGGTAAGGTAAAATAAGAGAATAATAAAACTAAATAAAATATATGATGTACATCATATGTTTTTTTTAGTTTTATTATTCTCTTATTTTAGAAGTTACAGAGGGGGGAGGTACACACATTTTACCACTTTGGAAGTGTCTCTCTAAAAAAATATATTAGATACCCCACACGTATGGGTCTGATAAAAAAAAATGATATTCAGTTCTAAGTATGGGGAAACCCAATTTTTTTTTTTCTATTACTGTGTGAAAATCTTAATGCGGTTCACAGAATACATCTACTTACCAAGTTTCAACAGCATAGCTCTTATAGTTTCGGAAAAAAGTGGCTGTGACATACGGACGGACGAACAGACAGACAGACAGACTGACACACAGACAGACATGGCGAATCCATAAGGGTTCCGAATTTTGCCATTTGGCTACGGAACCCTAAAAATGACGACGATACAGTGCGTTGAAATATCGTGTAACGTCCGTCACGCCGTGCTACATTTTCACTGACAACGTGACATCACAAGCCTCCACTCCTGAACTTTGATGCGCTTGATCTTTGTTAATTTTTATTAATTTAATAATGAAAAAAATACGTGTCCAATATTATTTGATAATCTCTCTGACGGACTTAATAGAATTATCATTTTCTTACCGAGGAAACATCCCTATTGAACTAAATTACCTACAATCATTTATCTATGTATTATTGGATACACATACCTTCGCCTTAACGGCTGGTAGAGGTGGCTCCTCAACTTCTGGTTCAGGCTCAGGGTCCTTCACTTCGAACTTCTTTAATTCTGCCTCTAAATCATCCATATTATTCTTCTTTTTATTTTTACCTGTAAATAAAACCATACAGTAGATCCATTTCCATTAAATATTGACTGTTGAATAAGTTTAATATATGGAGAAGTTAAGTTTTAGAACAAGCAATTTTATGTCACACAGGTAAGTTCTATAGAATCGTACCTTTGCTCTTAACTACAGGAATAACAATTTCTTCCTCATCCTCTGATGGTTCCATTTTTAATTCCTTGTCACTCTCTTCATCTGGCCATTCTTCCTTCTTTCCTTTACCTGCAACAGTTTAAATAATTATACTGGTCAATATTTCAATTTAATCGTACTAATATTATTATAAATGCGAAAGTTTGGATGGATATATGATTGTAACTATATCATGCCAGAACGGGTGAACGATTCTGGATAAATTTTGGTACAAAGATAGATTATAGTCTGGACTGGCATGGACTACTTTTTATCCCGGCATAATGTTTCCTTGGGGTGATAAAACACTATTCACGCAGGCGAACCTGCTGGGAGAAGCTAGTTATTAAATAAAAAATATATACAGTTGAACCAGAAAAGTAATGCGCATATCAACTTTCACACCCAAGCTGGCATTAGATAATGCTAAATCAGTAGTTCAGTCAAACAGGGTGAATAGAAACAAAACTTTGAAAGGAATTTTCACGTATTTAAAGATTGTTTGTAGCGTTTTAGTAGGTACTCCAATATATTAAATAACTAGCTGTTCCGCGCGGCTTCTCTCCCGTGGGCCACCCCCACAGGACCCGTTTTCGGGATTAAAAAATAGCCTATGTCACTCCGGAATAATGTAGCTTTCTATAGGTGAAAGAATTTTTTTAATTGGTCCAGTAGTTTCGGAGCCTATTCGGTATAAACAAACAAAAAATATTTCCTCCTTATAATATTAGTATAGAAGTATAGATATAGATTATTTAAAAAAACGATGCTTAGTTTGAAACTTATAAATTGGAGTCACAGTTAAAATTCTCTTCAAAGTTTTTTTCTATTCACCCCTGCATTCCTATTCACCCCGTTTAACAGTACAATACATGTTTGTAACAACTCTATATAAAATTTCAACATTAGGCATTCGTATTTCAAAAGATAGACGATTATTGCCGAAGAGCATACCAATCCTGAAAAATAGGTACCTTTTTTGGTCTTTGACTTAGTGGCAGGTTTGGCTTGATTACTAGAAACATTGCTCACTACTGACTTAGAGTCATCATGATCCTCATCCTCCGATGATTCAGCTTCTATGTTTTTCTTTTTATTTTTTGCTGCAAAGTTTAAAAATTTATTTTAATCTTATATCAACAGTACTTTATTTTCAAAAGCTCTTAAACTTTCAGAATGTAATGTGCTATGCTTTTTTTTACAGTGGAGCCAATTATAATGGTCCAGACTGGACAGACAAGCGAGGCGCCGAGTTTGATACTATATCATTGCACTAATAACATAACCCTATTGCTAACCCAAATAAAGAAAACATTCTGATTAGCCTTTCCCGTAATGACTGGCCATGGGACTTTTAACAAGCTTCTTTTTGTCTTAGGGATCACGGACAGGCCACTGTGCAGAGCATGCATGGAGGAGGACGAGACTGCAGCACACCTGCTCCTAAGCTGCCCAGTAATCACTGGTTACAGGACCAAATTTACAGGGCCAAATTCCTCAATGACCCAGATACTGGGTAAAATAACTGTCACAGATCTACAAGTAACAGCTGAGACCAAAAGCTAGGCTGCTTTCCGAGGTACGGAGAAGCCTTGGTACGTAATGCATGGTCACCCATCCATGTACCGCCACTACTAATCATGTGTTATAATACTTAATAAAACAGCTAATTTTATTTTTTTATTAAATGGCAACTTACTTTTCTTTTTACTAACAGGTTTTGCAGTTTCTTCTTCAGATACTTCTTTGAGCTCAACATCACTTCCTTCTGAAGACCAGTCTTCATCTTTCTTACCTTTGCCTTTGAACAAATTTTTTTATGATGTATTGCACTTTACTGGCAGAGTTGAAATGTTGAAACATTGCCAAATAATGATAAATTGAAATTAATTAAGTAAAAGCATATAATACATTGCCATATAAAAAAAAATCTGTCCTTTCGCCAAGGTTGGACACCACACCAACCCTTGTGGGAAATACAAGAGTTCCCCACTAGGCTAGACAAAATATAGTAATAACAGTGAAAAGTACGAATACTTGATGGCTTGCAGGGAGCATGCCATCACTATTAAGGCCTCTAGAACAGGGGTTCCCAAAAATTTTTTTGTCACGCCTCCCTACTGTCTAAAATGAAAATGCCCTTTTGTATTTAGGTAAGTAACAGTCATTAACAAAAATTCTGATGTTAAAGTTGGTGTCAAAAAAAAAACAGGAACACTGACTTAGGAAGTTGGAGTGGATTGGAGTTATTTATCACATTGTAGTGTTTTTATTTAGTAATCTGTTTTACTTTTTATTGTAAAAAAGTTTTTAATTACCTAAGCTTGCTCTCGCGGGCATCGCAACATGCAGGGATGAATGAGTACTATCATCACAGACATAAACCTAACTAGCGGCCAAGTGCGAGTCGGACTCGCGCACACAGGGTATCACGGTTCATGAGATACATCCTAGTGACAGACAGACAGATGGATCGTGGAGTCTTATAATAGAGTCCTGCTTTTACCCTTTGGGTATGGAACCCTAAAAACTGAGAATTATGATCAATGATCGTAATTTGAGCTTTTCATTTAGCATTATCGCCACCGGAAATACACCAAAATCAAGTATAATACCTTTTTATGCCATATTGAGCTGTAAAGGCTGTAAAGACTGTATAGAAAAAGATGGCCAAGGCATTGGAAATGTTTTCATTCATTGGTAGGTAAATTTGTTTTACACAAATACACAAACGGCACATACAGATGGAGGCATTATCTAGATAGATTTATGTCTGTGAGTACTATCCACTCGCCCCCCATTATATGTTGTCACTTTGTGAAGTGGGGAGCGGCCCCCAGATTGAAAAACACTGCTCCAGAGACCTTAAGTATTTTTTTGTAACCAGCATCTGGCAATTGAGAGAAACAGCCAAATTGTCTTAGGTATTTTTGGCAGGAACATAAACTTCCCTTTGTCTTAGAGACTTTCTAAGACAAAGGGAAATTTAAAAACTTAAAAAACATAATTTAAAAACATAATGTATACCTTTCTTCTTTTTATTAGACTTTGCTGCCGGTTTCGATGCACTGGTTGTTGTATTACTGACTGTTGACTTGCTATCATCTAGCTCTTCATCGGAGTCCAGACCCTTCTTTTTATTTTTCCCTGAAATTGATGTTTAAACTATAATAAGAATTTTTGTATGGCAGCTGCTAGGCTGCTGCAGTTTATATTATAGACCTGAGATAATTAAAAATCCGATCAAAAACACCATGTGTGCTGCAAGATTATGTGTTGCATCACACATAACAAAGACATAACATGAACCAGTGAAAGTCATTAACTCATGCTAAGTTGATTGTGAAGTCAGTCAGAAATTTAAATACAGATGTAGTTAGCGATGCACAGCATTTTTATTTTTGGCTGCGATGTGCCTACTTGAATGCAAATTATAGCAATACATTCTTTTAAACATATGTGTACCTTTCTTTTGTGATTTTTTTGCTGCTGGCTTGGATACGTCTTCGTCGTCAGATGCTATGACCTTCTTTTGCACATTTCCTTCGTCACTGTCGCTCCAATCACCTGCGTTGTTTTTACCTTTCTTCTTCCCTTTTCCCTTACTTTTAGAGGTTACCTCATGATCATTTGTTATAGTCTTTTTCTCTTCAAAATCGTCATCGAAGTCTTGGTTTTTTTTGTTTCCCTTCTTTTTCGACATTTTGGTGACTTAATTCAAAGTATTGGTAATTTAAAAATCACGGAATCAGCCAACTCGCTTATTTTATGAAATTCACAATTTCACAAGTGACCAACAAACTGGGTCTGATGTTGTGTCAGTCTGGTCTCAAGTCTGGTCTGTACTAGCCAGCTGCCAAGTGCCAGCTCAATGACTGACACTGACATAATACTGTCAATGTCACACAAAACATGGAATTAATACGTACCTACAAAAAGAAAATACTAACTGCGAGCAGCCTAAGGGTACACATTGGAGTCTGCAACGAGAATGGGGAATGATTTATCGAATTTTGTCAGAACCACGAACTTACTATCGGAGGAACATTATTCATTCATGGCAACCACCATAAGTACACGTAGAACTCTTCCGATGGGGTAACCTCGCCATTAGTTAAAAATGGCGATTTTCACTGCTGGATGTCCGCAACCGCAGGGGTGCCGTTATTTATAACGACCACTATCTGGTAGTTGCTAAACTTTGGCTCAAGGTTGCAGTAGCCTGTGTGACTAGAAGCCCTGGCAAGATTGAAAGAAGATTCGTGGTGAGAAAACTGCATGACTCAGACATGCGTAAATTTTACATCTGGAATTGCGTAATCGTTTTTCTGTACTCGATGCTGCTACGGACTCATTAGACGAGGAGTGGAACCGCATCAAAGTGGCCTACACCGAAACCAGCTCCGTCGTTCTAGGGCACAAATCGACTCATTCTCGAGAGGACTGGATGTCACAACGTTTAAGGAGCCTGATCGATGACAGAAGAAGACTGAGATTTCATTTGAGACTGCTTGAGACCCATAACAACGCCATACGAGCCGACCTTGACATGCAATACCGTCAGAAACGCAAGGAAATCTATCGCAGTACCCGCAAACATAGGAGACGGTGGGCTGATGGTATTGCTGATCGTTCTTAAGAAACTGCAATGTCCGGTAACTTAAATGAGTTCTACAAAGCTACCAAAACCTTGGCAGGTAACAACAAGTCTAAGAAGAAGCCGCTGAGGTCTACAGATCGTCAGCTCATTGTGACGTCAGAAGGGCAGCTACTTATTTATTTATTTAAAACTTCATGCAAAATACAGTACATAGGCTACTTCGCTGGCATCAGCACTTTGAAGAAGTCTTCCGTTTTTCAGCCTTATTGAAAATATATGGACCGGAGCAGCACTCCTTGACGAATGGAAATTCGGCAAATCAAAGGGCAAAGAGGAGGGTTCACGATCACATACCCAAGCAAGCTTTGAACTGGAATCCCAAGGGAAAAGATAGGGTAGGCCTCCTCAAAAATAATAGGTTTTTGTAATAATAGTTAGGATATACGAGTTTTGAGCGTGGTTTTTTAATCAGTTTACTATTTCGCCATGCACTACCAATATATTCTTAATTAACATTAACATTAGAAGCGGGATATTTAACATGTTTACTGTTTGTTGCGAGTTTCCGATATTTCGGTGCTGTTAATGTTTCGGTGTTGCTAGTAACCATGACAGTTTAAAAACTTATATCTTCTATTAATTGCTATTCTCGTTAATTCATGGAAATCTTAATTATATCCTTCCTACTTATCACACTAATATTATAAAAACAAAAAATTGAGAGTTTGTGAGTGTGTGTGTGTGTTTGTATGTTTGTTACTTCTTCACGCTCAAACGGCTGCACGGATCTGGATGAAATTTGGCACAGAGATAGATTATAGTCAGGAATAGCACATATATATGATACTTTTTATCCCGGAAATATCATCCCTTGGGATAATCTTCGACATTCACGCGGGCGAAGCCGCTGGCAGAAGCAGTCATATTATAAATGCGGAAGTTCGAATGGATGTTGGTATGTTTGTTACTCAATCACCCCAGAACGGCTAAACGGGTCTGGATAAAATTTGACGCAGAGATAGATTATAGTCTGGAACAGCACCTATGCTACTTTTTATCACGGTATAATTTTCCCTTGGGATAGGTAACCAAACACTTTTCACGCGGGCGAAGTCGCTGGGTAGTAGCAAGTAATGATTATAAAAATGATGCGGACCATTCGACCTCCGAATGTTGAAAAATTGCGATTGTCTTTTTGTCCGACAGAGTTCCAGACTGATGAGGTCAATATGATATGCTATGTAAATTTTAGATAAATAATACGCTAAGACTGGCTCAGTGTGTTTTTTCCGTGAATAAAACTATTATATCAAAGATAATAAAGAGAAGAATGGGACAGTAACATAGTTTGCTGGCTGCTAAACAAAAGTTAATTAAAAAAGAAAGAAATTATTATGACATGATAGTTATGAAAAAAGAACTAGAATATTCATTCTTCTATGAAGAATTACTACATTTTGATAATGAAGACTGAATACGTTTTTTTACATTTTCTAGTTCCTATTGTGTTTGTATTTGGTTTTATAACTATATGTGCTGGAGATAATGTAAAAAAAAGTGTGGATGAAAATAGAGATGACAACGGCGAAACAGGCGATGATTCCAAAGACGAATCCCTAGAAATTCCCATTGAAAATGAACCCACTAACATTACTTGCACGAGAAGACAAGATAGTCAAATGCATGAAATTAAGTCTGCCACAATCCATCAGTTTCCATTCATGGCCGCTATAATGTCTCAACAAAATGAATATTTGTGTTCTGGTGCTTTAGTCTCCAATGGAATGATATTAACAACAGCTCAGTGTACTCAACTTGCTTTAAGTTACGTGCTTGTGAATACTACTTCTGACAAAAAGGACGAAACATCTATATCGCTTCATGTTATGAAAACTGAAAGATTCCCTACTTTTACTGGACCGGATTCGTTAAAAGATGTTGGTGTGATTTACACCGAGAAACATAATAGTAGCATTGCAACAAAAATAGTTCTCAGCAATTACACAAACCCTCGCAACGTCGTCGATTTAGAAGGTATAGGGTTTGGATTGAATGCCGATGTTGGGCAAACGAGACGCCTTCAGTATATAGGCATGGAAAGCCGTTCTCCGGACGAAATAACTGACGTTTTGAAAGTATATTTTGACTGCGTTGAAACTAAGGTAGTCACGTGTTTCAAAGACACGGGTGGACCCGTGATATTTGATAACGAGCTAATGGGTATTGTTGTTAAAGGTCAAGACGAATGCTCTAGAGAGATGTCCGCCACTTATGCTGTAAACAAAAGGATGGTAGATGTTTTACCAACTTATGCTTTTAAAGCATGGATTGATGAAAAGATTAAAAATAATGAAGAACAAGATGTAGAAGCTTTAGCAGTCTATCCAGCGCCAATACTGGTTTCAGCGCCGCATCTTCGTCATAGACTGACATACGTATATAAAGCTGACAGCTCTGGAACACGACCTATTGTGAACCCCACATATATTTTTAAAGGATTTGTATGTATCTTGGTGCTTTATTGACATCTTATATTTATCGTAATAGATATAAATTGTTGGTGAACTTTGAATAAACATTTTCAGGATTCTATTATACTTTTTCACTTGATCAGTCCTCAGACATAACAGGCCATAGTCTGGCTATTTATAACTATAAAGAATTCACTATTTGTATCCCCAAAGAACATAGACATATTCAATATTAAGGACTGGGAAATACCTAGGTACAAAAAAAAACGTGCCTACCTAAACCTTAAAATGTCACTTAAAATGGCTGCCAATGCTATGGTTGTGTGAATCACGGAACACCACACTCACACAAATTTCAATAATACAAAAGTAAACAACATTTTGACAGCAGGACTACCACAAACACAACCACACACAACCACAAAATTCGTCACCTAATATGGCGAATATGGCAAGTACTGTCACTACGTCACAAAAAAATGATGCCAATAAGAGCAACAACTAAAATATTGTTGTCTCTTTTATCAAATACGATTACTACATTAGAAAGAATGAAACAAAACTATGTTTCACATTCTGTATCGTATTTCACTCAATAGAACTTCGCGGCGCCTCCATGTTTTTCCCATCTCAATTCCAAAGAGTTGTATGTGGTATGCTTTTACTTTACATCAGTCACTTTCGTGGTACTTGATCTGCCAGATTGCAAATTGTTTACATTCACAAATCCAATTTAAAAAATGGTTAAAACTTTTAGAAGTGGAGTGCGGAAGTAGATACCGAAACGTTAACGTGTACGTCGATCTAATGATTTTGATATTTTGCCTTTTGATTTTTGCTTATTAGTTTATTTAATAATACATTTTTCGAATACTCACACAGTTCATGTTGTTTACAAGAAAATCAAATCAAATTACAACATAACGAAGCATAACAACAAACTGTGGATTTGCAGTAGTCACAATCATCACGAAAACGTTCACTCGCAGTGACAAAACTGTATCAAATCCACACTGCATTGCATTTCATTGTACTACAATGGCTATTCTTTACCAGGAATGAATCAAAATATAAACAAAATAGCCTATCTAAAACAAAAAACAACTATCAAATCCTTTTTCTTCGACGGTGTTATCTTCTTCAAATTTTCGGTTTTCCAAATATTGTTGTGTTTTGAAATAATGCATTGTTTAAAAGCCAAACTCAATCAAAATTCTTTTTCCTTTTTCGGTATTATTACTTGCCTAAATTTTCGGTTGCCCACATTTTTTGAATTATGCATAGTTTTAATTTAACCTTTTGAACGCATAGCAAAAACGCATGCACTTTCCGGCCCATGTCGCAAACCTAACGTTGAAATTTTTCGTTAGTATGAAATCTCTCAATATACTAATGTTATTTTCTATTACCTTATCTATTATGTAACACAAGTATGAACATTTAAACACAATATTATAAAAATTAAAAAAATACATAATAACAGTTACGAAATGACTTTTGTATGGATCATTATGTAACTGGCAGAATGATTATTTATTGACCTATTACCTCTCGAAAAAGCGCGCGTTGATTGTGTGATGATTGTTGATTGTGATTAGCAACATCGCTCGTGTTAAAATCTCGACCTTTTATGCTCGAAACCACTGACCTCTATCCTTGTATATTAGAGGTCAGTGCTCGAAACGAAATGTAGGTACTATTTTTTACTTTGCTTACAACTGCGTACAGTACGTATTCAGTCAGTATTCTTTTGTCAGTGTGTCAACCAACTCAGACCATAAAACAAAAAAACCGGCCAAGTGCGAGTCGTACTCGCGCACGAAGGGATCCGTACCATTATCGCAAAAAACGGCCAAATAATTACCTTTGTTGTATGGGAGCCCCACTTAAATATTTATTTTATTCTGTTTTTAGTATTTGTTGTTATAACGGCAACAGAAATACATCATCTGTGAAAATTTCAACTGCCTAGCTATCACGGTTAATGAGATACAGCCTGGTGACAGACGGATAGATAGACAGACGGACAAACAGATAGACAGACGGATCGCAGTCTTAGTAATAGGGTCTCGTTTTTACCCTTTGGGTACGGCAGTCGGCACCCTAAAAAAACAATGAAAGATATGCGAATTAGTATTTAACGCGCCACTGTTACCGCGAAGCGAGCGGCGCGCTCAAGTGTGCGTACAGCCGACTAAAGTGTCACAGTAAAGGTGTGTAGAGAAGGATTATTTTACTATTGTTTTAATAAAATAAGAGAGTTGATGCGAAACCGTTTGTTGTATTATTACAATGCGTAGTAATAACGAAAAAAAGTGTTTTGTTTTAAATAAATCTTTCGAATTTGAGGTCAAAATTAATTTCAAGATGGCGCCGACCGAAGTTTTTTGAAATATTCGTCATAGGTGTCGTTATTTTCATGGGTTTCTGGGTCTCTAAATGCGAATTTGGGGTCAAAATTAAATTACAAGATGGAACCGGAATTTCTGTCAGTCGGCGCCTTCCTATGGTTTCATTTTGACGTTCCATATTCACAATTAGCCACCCTAAAAACCATGAAAATGACACCCATGACGAAACTTTCAAAATTTCGGTCGGCGCCATCTTGCAATATCATTTTGACCCTAAATTCACATTTAGAGACCCCGAAACCCATGAAAATAACTACACCTAAGACAAATATTTAATAAATTTCGGTCTGTTTTTATTTAATTTCGATCAGCGCCATCTTGTATTTTCAATTAGACCCCATATTAGCATTTAGCGACCCCAAAAACTATGAAATTTCTGAAATTTTCGTCATGGGCAGTGTGGTCTCATCCGATACAACGAAACCGTGCCGCCGTACTGTACTGATTTTTTTTTGTACATCGATCGCGTTCGGTTCCGTTCCACGGATATAGATGGTGATCTATCGCCGTGGAACGGAACCGCACGCGATCGATTTACGTAAACTAATCTGTATAATCAGACGAAAAACGCTATACTTCATATATACGAATATTTCAAAAATTTCGTTCAGCACCATCTTGCATTTTCATTTTGACTCTATATTAGCATTTAGCGACCCCAAAAACCATGAAAATGACACCCATGACAAAAATATAAAAAAAATCGGTCGGCGCCATTTTGAATTTTATTTTGACTAATATTCGCAATTATTATTTTTATTTTGACTAATAACCCAAAAAAAAAAATACATCCATTACGAATTTTTCGGTATTCTTTGAAGTCTGTTAAAAAATTATCCTAACCTAATGATTTTGTTACACTGGCGCGCCGCCGCTTACTTACTTTGAGACTGGTCTTATAATCAAAGAAAAATTTTACTCTATCTCTCTCTCTTTTTCTTTGCTCATAATAAATCGGTCGACAGATTAGCGGCAAGTCGAGCACGGGCAAAAGTATCATAGTTCCTGCCTCGTCAAGGCAGACCAAAGAGTAATTATCACGCTGTTTTTTCTGTTCCGTGGTAATTATAATAATACGGAAGATCCTTACCTAATGATACCGGTGAAGTGCCGGAGCCGCGGCGCGCGGGTTCGATTAGTCACCGGAATAGCTACATTCCAGGGCATTTCAGTGTCGGTTCACGTTATTCCAATAGCGCTGGTTTCGATCGCTGGACTGGAATGCTACTGGAATTATGTGAACCGGGCATAAAACGGTTATGATGACTTGTTTGCAATCAGTTTGCAATAATTTAGACGATGGTTGGCCCAATCTCAAAACGCAATGCGTAGGAACAAACTACAAACCTCTGCTACAAACCACAATAGACAATAGTGTAAGCCAGGGGTCACCAATTACTTTAATTACATCGTCACGTGTTATTGAAGTTGTTGTACTTAACTAATAAAAATAATAAACTTAAATAAGTAAAAAAAAACATTTTATTAGTAAAGCATAGCTGTAAATATCTACATATAAAACACCAAACAAAAATAAACTATACAAACTTATACTTAACCTAATATTATAAACAAAAGAAACGTACACTTAGGCGTCGAAGTACTCATCCAATATGTAAAAATAGATACAATAGATAACACTGAAGATTTTGTTGATTCTTCGGTTATCGAATCGGCAGTAAGGACAAATAGTAGGGAAAATGATTAATTTACGCACACACGTAATGGGGATGTGAACGCAAAGCTGAGCGCAGATGTCACTGGCGGCGCAATGGTTGCTGTCAAATCAATTTTGCTTTGTTTACATCACGTTTTATTGTTATTTTTTTGTGTTTAAACCGGTCTACCATCGTTATTGATATCAAGTATTGTCCCTGGAAGGTTAGGGAATTGAAAGACGAACTAAAGAAATGGGGAGCAAAGATAACTGGAAAGAAAACAGATCTTATTGAGAAGCAACTTTTATATAATAAAATATTTTTCATCGATGATATGTTCTAGATTTGACTATTTTTTTGTTGTAACGAGTTATTTCCTACTTGACTCATGGTAGGAAAATTTACAAAAAATGAGAGAACATTACTTTAATGTGTTGGAATTCTTTACGTTTTAGGTTAGAAGTTTTATTTTATTTTCGACAATCAAAGCTCTCAAGCTTCTGAAGGACAAGTTAATGGCATTCCTGCTGTAGAACTTTATCAATACGTTAATAGCTCCACTATATCGCCGGAGATTACCAAGCAACATTATCAGCAACTTGCCTGGAAGAGATCGCGGAGTGCGATAAGGCCACCCATTGTATTTGTATTAATTTTAAGTTTCTTTATATAATTGTATTTTAAGGTGTACAATAAAGCATATAATAATCAGTTACTTTGACAGGTAGGTACATAACATAACCTATAAATAAGTATAGCCTTTTCCCAGTTATTTTTAGCGTTGTATGTTTGGGCAACAAATGATACCGGGTTCGGTGCATCCTAGTACAGCACACAGAGCACTGACCTCTAATATACAAGTACAGAGGTCAGTGACACAGAGGCATGTTTATGGATTTGACAGCTTTCAATAGCCATAGCGATGATGCGCCACCTATCGTGAAAAAGTGGCAGTTCTCATCCCCATTACATAGCAATGAGGTAGGAAAACTATGGAGACGGCATATTCTACTATATGAAGAATAGTTATACAAATGTTATATGAAAAGAGAGACATCTAAATGTTTGTCAAGGACTTAACTTGGTAACACTTTTGAGTGACGTCAAAATCATATCTATGCGTGATCGGTCGCCATGTTGATTGCCGAAAAAATTGGTAGTTGTGTGCCGTATATATACGTTTATCTGTGTAGTTGTGCTGTCAAACAGTTGCAAATGGGCCTATGAGGTTATAAGTCAGTGCAAATGGGCAGCCATCTTAATTGCCCGATTTTTGTAGGTATGCACGCTAATTTCGTAGGTATGGCAAGTCCATAGGTTTATAAGTCAGTGGAAAGCAATGAGATAGGAAAACTATGGAGACGGCATATTCTACTATATGAAGAATAGTTATACAAATATCTATAATATCGACACAAGCATGTCAAAAAGCGTTTTGTCTCTTTTTAACTAACCAAGAGCTGCATATGAAAAGAGAGACATCTAAATGTTTGTCAAGGACTAAACTTGGTAACACTTTTGATTGACGTCAAAATCATGTCTATGCGTGACCGGTCGCCATGTTGATTGCCGAGTAAAATTGGTAGTTGTTTGCCGTATATGTACGTTTATCTATGTAGTTGTGCTGTCAAACAGTTACAAATGGGCATGAAGTTATAGGTAAAGATGGAGGCCACACTTAGAACAAAATCTTGAGGCAAATACCTACGTACCTCCATCCCGCTTTCTGTGGGCTGACCTCTCTTTCTTGTGTGTACTATAGTATTGCTATCTTCTTATTTAAATCTCCTAGAAAATTCTTAGAAATAGTCACCACACTAGCCCAACCAGAAGTTAAACACTGTCAAATAATTTACCTATAAATAAATACTTGAACTAAGATAAGCTTCATAATTGAAAATCCTAAAATTGTAGGTCACAGTATATCTGGGTTGGCAAATCAACGAAATATAATCCCATTTCTTAAGGATTCGGTAATGTGGCAACATTGGCCCTATATGCCAAAATAAATCGGGCCAATGTGGCGGTTGTTTACTTTGCGGTTTACAGCTTCGTTTGAGATTTTTAGATATTTTACATTGTTATAATTCAAAAACTGGTGCCAAATTGTGTTGTGAGTGGTTGCCATAGTACGTGGTGTCCAAAAGATGATATAAGATTTCAAGCGTAAGTGTTTAAATCGTGATTTCTGGCAATGAATCATTGTAAACATATTTCTTTGTATTTTCACATAATTTCCTCTTAAATCGATTAACCAGTCTTTTCAAAATAATTGTAAATGTTAACTACTGTAAAGATCAAATACATCTGCATTGAATTGCATTGATTTTGTGCAATTTAATTTGTTTTGTTTACATGAAGTCGTACTGCAGTAGTGTGACCATATTGAGGATATATCTGGGACAAAATTTTTCAACGAGCTAAATTGATGGGCCAAGTTAGAGAAAATAACACAGAAAAAAATAATGTCGTTTCACAATATTTTACTTCTCTGTTGCAGGTAATGGTTAACCATCCCATCACGGCCTCCATTGATTGTAATGATTTTCATGAAACTAAGATAGTTAAGCAAATAGCTAATTGGTTATTTTTCATGCGTATTCGTGCTCACTTAAAGACTCACAACTAAAATATTTTCAGTGATTTACGTGGTAAGCGACAGAAACTACACAGATCAATAATATTTAGTCATGTATAATAAATTGAAAAGTTATAAAATATATGATTTTAATTCAGCAAGTGTTTTTGTTTCCTTTTGTTTTTTTTTTAATATATTACAGTTCCTATTATAGTCCCGTATAATATATATACGTAATATTAAAAATAGAGCACCTGAACACTCTCCTTACCACCCTTGATCCTTAACACTGACTAACCAAGGAATCTGAAAAAAAAACAGCTGTTCATTATGTTTCACTATCAGCAAAATTAATGAAACATCTGATTTATTTTTCGCAATTTCTGGGTTGGTCCCTTAGTACCAGTTGTTGTAAAATGATGTGTACAATGATGCTTCTTTCTCGTGCCCGCACAGATCTCAGTCATTCATTTCGTATTGCCAATGTAACTAAACCTATGTCCTGGTCATGATCTATTTCTTCGAAAAATTCTGTCCATGTGGACCCTACACTTTCTGCGTGATTAAATAAATGACAAAGAGCCAAATTTACAAACTCGAAAGCAAGAAACTAAAAGCTTCTTTCGTAGTTTATTATCATCATCATATCAGCCAAAAGACGTCCACTGCTGGACATGGGCCTCCCCCAAGCGTCGCCACATATTAATTATTAATTTATTATACGCATGCATAATTATCATGATCTATATAATCTTCAGGTCGGTCGGTCTTAGTATTAATGAGATGTAGATAATTGTTCAAATATTATTGTAAACCACTAAATGGACAGCAACAATTATAGCGATGTCCTGGAAAAATAAAATGAAGGTTACCCTGCTTAGACAGAGAGGGTCTGCCCACAGAGAGCGAGATAGCGATACATAGGTTTTGCTTCAAGTAGGTATTCGAAGTGTGTTCTCCATATTTATCTATACCTTCATGCAAATGGGCAGCGATCTTAATTGCCCGATTTTTGTAGGTATGCACGCTAATTTCGTAGGTATGGCAAGTCCATAGGTTTATAAGTCAGTGGTGGAGAGGCACACACACACGCACATGACGCACAGCACAGTGTCAGGTGTCAGTACTGTCAGTGTCAGTTGTTTTGTTCGGAGGCGAGCGAGTTGGTTATTGTTTGCTTTGCATTATTTTTGTGAAATTACAAGCAAATAAAACGTATGAACTATATTATTTAGAAAACATATAAAGTTTCATATTAATTTATTCTTTTGAATCATATGTAACATTCGGTTATATAGAATTCTGTATTTTACAGGCCTCGAGGGTTCAACAAAAAATAAATGAGTAGTGACTGGCCAGAGGGGGTAAGATATATTTTTTATCTTTTATTGTGCAAGAAATATCAGAAAAAATATCATTGTGTAGCTGTTTATAGTGCTAATACTTAAATATTGCCTACACACACAAAACTCATAACAGGACAAATGTAAAAAAAACACTCGCCCATAAGAATACGCGTTTTATTATAGCAATTCAGACTAGTGCTGTGCCGTGTGTGTGATTTTAAATCATATTGAAAAATCCTCTGTTTAACCTCATCCTATCCTTTACCATTATATTTCTGATTATACAATACATTGTTATGATGAGCAAAACAATATCACTAATTTGCAGAAAGGGGGTGTTCCGTTTCGTCCATCAGCACGACCACCCATTCATAACAGAGTTGGAAATCCAACAGTGGATGATATAATGGGGCAGTATGGAATGTACAAACAAGATGCACGAACAAGCAAACCTCAGAGTCAAGGAGTAGATGTAGTGGACAATGTAATGAGGTAATTAACTACTAATACTGTACTTTAACTACCTGCTTTTCATCATAAGGTCTAAGTATTTTTGGATAAAATCTAAAGGAATAACCAACTAGACTGGACACAAAAACAGAAAAAAACACTTGCCATGTATGTGTCTTCGCACAAATAGGGTTCCGAACCAAAGAAAAATCTGATTTATCAATATATTGGGTATTTGTCAGTAAAATATACATAATAAAAAATGTTATTAACAAAGGAGATTGCCCATACACAGGCCCCTTATGAGGTATTGTGTCTGCGATTTCAATATTATCCAATAATAGGATTTATATTTTGTGTTTTTTTCCATCCGTGTCCTTTACTTTTTATGTACAGACAACAACAAATCAGGTTTCTTCACTTGGACATTTGTATGCACCTTATTGCATTGTAATAAGGGTTCATTTCAAGATCAGAAACATTGTTATTTCTCATGAACCCTGCAAAATAAATAAAAAATGTTTTCTAATTATGAATAGAATGTGTTTTTTCTACAATATACAACCAAATTCATCAAGATACAACCATTTTATCAAAGGGGCCCAAGTTCCCAACAAAATGGGCATTCGCCTTTCAAATTCATAGGTCAATGCGAAGATAAAATATTCTTCAGAACAGAATTGTACGACAGACACTTGAGTGACAGCAATAGGGCTCCGTTCGGACCCTTAGAGTATGGAATCCTAAAAATAGTTTTTTTTTTTTGTTTCAATTTATAATTATTGAACATATGTTTCCAGTAAAATGTCTCGTCAAACCAGTCCACTATCAATACGAAAGAAAAAGATACCAAGAAGTAATTCATATTCACAGGATGAGGAATATACTGATGATACGTGAGTCATTAGGCTTTGTAATGTTGCTTGTTTCTATTTTATTACATAAATGTTTTTGTTTTTTTCAGAGTTTGCACTCATTGGCAAAACTAACCATTCACCATTAAATATACATACAACTTCGAAAAACTGCATCTTACTCAGCTTTTTTTTGTACTAAAAATAATTTATTCTTTTATTCGTGTACTTAATTAAAAAAAAATGCAATGAATTAGTAAAATCTATTTTTGCAATGTGTAGCCGAGCTTTATCCTGTATTAAAACAAATTCTTCCCTGTAAACGGTGCAAATGGCATCACACGAGGTTTTAAAACCTTTGTAACGTATCTTTCTGCATTAACACCACCGCTATCAAAAATAACCAAGTCCGTACGAGCCGCGTTAGTGACGCCACCCCAAATAATAACGTGAGTGAGTTTCTGCCATGTACAGTGGTACATGGCCGAAACTTTCATTTTCTTTTTTGACTTTCTTGTGACCATCAGTATCACTTAATGATATCTGGAATTCGTCTGAATACTGCACATTCTGCCGATTCTTCATTGTCCATAGCCTGTACCCACGAGCTAAAGAAAACCTTTCTCTCCGGTGGCTTGTGTACAATGTGGTACCGTGACAGGTCTAAAAGCTGTTATGTCACATTCTTAAAACCTCTGTCTGATCGTACGTTCACTCTCATAAACATTTCTGACTTGTAGGAGTTAGTTACTGGCTTCAGTTACCGTCATGAACCAGTTTTAAGATCCTGTCTCTCGGAACCGTCTAACTGCATCTCTCGCAGTCGTACGAGCTTTTCCTAAGAATCATGCCACGCGATGTTGGCTTATTCCTCCGTCAATCAATACAACAGTTTGTTCCACTTTATTACAGTCCATTGTAAGGATTGATTAGCAAAACACTTCCGTTCAAATGTTAAAATTCATAATAAACACAATTTGGTTACTTTCAGGGCAAATGATCAGTATGCGACTAAAACGCAGAATAGCACTCATCTTATCAGTTTTAAGTGGGTAGTTTGCATTTCTTTTGGTGTACACACAATAAATACCTTAAGGTGCTCCCTCACTTTTTTTTTTTTTATTATCAATAGGCTTGCGCTTGACCACTATCTCACCTGATGGTAAGCGATGATGTGGTCGACGATAGAGCACGCTTGCCTAGAAGAAACCTATTCACTCTTGACTTAAAGACCCCTAGATTGTAGCTATCGGGAAACACAGATTCCGGCAGGGAATTCCACTCTTTAGCTGTACGCATAATAAAAGTGTTCCCAAAACGTTTTGTGCGTATGGGTGGGATGTCCACCATGTACCGATGACGCATCGCCGTACGTCTGGTAGTCCGATGATGGAACGGGCTGGGCGGAATTAAATCATGTAATTCCATCGCACACTCCCCGAAATGTAACCGATAAAATACCGACAAACTGGCAACTCGGCGACGATGTTCAAGGCTCTGGAGCTTTGACTTGACCAGTGCCTCATTACCGATGAGTTTCTTGGCCCGCTTTTCGATCGACTCTAGTGCATCAAGCTGGTATTTGGCAGATCCGTCCCAGAGATGAGAACAGTACTCCATGCACGATCGAACTTGCGCTTGATACAAGTTGAGCAGCTGTTCCGGCGTGAAATACCTTCTCACCTTCGCAAGGATCCCCAACTTTTTGGCAGCCAGCTGAGTCTTTGCCTCAATGTATGGCCCAAAATTGAGGGTCGATGTCAACGTAACGCCAAGAAGCTCAAGATGGTCCGTTATTGGCACGGTTACATCACGGAAAGTTGGAGCCGGGTGAAATTGGCTCTTTTTAGCGGAGAAAAGACACGCCTGGGTTTTAGCAGCATTAAACTTGACCAGATTGGCATCGCCCCATTCGGAGACTGCTTGCAAGGATAAGTTCAAACGCTCCACCATGGCCTCACGAAGAGACCGGATCTGCGGCCCGGTAGCACGTGCGTTGGACAAGTATCTCTCAGCAACAGTGCTGTCGTCTGTATACCCAAAGGTATCAGCAGATCGTTAATGTGCAACAAGAACAATGTTGCTGAGAGTACGGACCCCTGAGGGACCCCGGCATTAATATCCAATTGGTCCGACGAGCAGCCATCGATAACCACTCGAATGGACCGATCTCTCAGAAAGTCTGCAATCCAATCACACAGACCACCGGGCAAACCGAATGAAGGAAGCTTACCAATAAGGCTTTCGTGCCAGACCCTATCGAAAGCCTTCGAGATGTCGAGGGAGACGGCAAGCGCTTCCCCATGCCTCTCGATGGACTCATTCCATATGTGAATGGCATACGCTAGAAGATCCCCAGTAGACCGATTTCGGCGAAAGCCGTATTGGCGGTCGCTAAGGATATCGTTAGTTTCTAGGTATGCCAGGAGCTTAGTGTTAAGTACACGCTCCATACTCTTACAGAGTATGGATGTTACAGAGATGGGTCTGTAGTTGGCCGGGTCAGCTCGACTGCCCTTCTTGGGCACGGGCTGTACGTTGGCTTGCTTCCAAGCATTCGGCACTCTTCCAGTCTCATATGAAAGGCGGAATAGGCGTGTCAAGATCGGAGACAGTTCAGGCGCACAGGTTCTAAGAACTATAGCTGGTATGCCGTCAGGGCCGCTAGCCTTGTTCACGTCGAGGTTGCGCAGCACCCTACGGACGTCCTTTTGATGGATGCGAATGTCCGACATACTCGTCTCGCACCCATCAGGAGAAGGAGGGGGCCGCGAATCACCAGGATTCAGACGCGAAGATGCCGCAAAAAGAGAGGCAAACAAATTTGCCTTCTCCTCAGCGGTGTGAGCCAGTGACCCATCGGGTTTCAGCAGTGGTGGTAGTGAGGGACGGTAGAAGTTCGACTCGACCGACTTAGCCAGGGACCAGAACGCTTTACTACCAGCTGGGTAAGAAGCAAGTTTGGTCCCTATTCGGCCAATGTGGTTGAATCGAGCCCCACGCAACACCTTCTTGCAGGACTTGGCAGCCCTGTTGTAGGCTTTCTTCTTCTGACCCACGTCACTCGCTTTACGCGATCGAGCGTCGACCCATGCCAGGTACGCCTCATGTTTAAGCGCGTCGGCGCGATGACATTCGGCGCCAAACCATGGCCGGTCAACGCTGGAAATCGTTATGTCAGAGAACGGAATGTAGTACTCCATTCCCTGACGCAACACATCAGTAACGTCGTCCGCGCACGACGAAGGATCAGCCGAAGAAAAGCAAGTAGGCTGCCAAGGATAGCAAGCGAAGAAAGAACGCATGCCATCCCAATCTGCTGACCTGTACCGCCAAACCCGCCGGGTGCCTCTTGGGCTGGGATCGGGCGGGGAATAGACGGACACAGACTTCACCAGACAGTGGTCGGAACTACCCAAGGGTGAACTTATCGACACAGAGTATCTGTCTGGATCTGTTGTCAGCAGAAGGTCCAAGCAATTCGCTGTGTGCGAATCAACATCCGGTACCCTCGTTGCCCCCTGGACCAGCTGGGTGAGGTTTAGCGTTAGCGAAAGCTTACGCATCTCCCGTCCAGCATGGTCAGTGCACTGGTATGGGAAGAGCCACTCCTGATGGTGGGCATTAAAGTCCCCCAGTAACACTAATTGGGCGGAAGGGTACCGTTGCTGTGCCGCATCAGCCGCCTCACTGAGGTACTCTGTGAGCCTGGATGTCTCCTGATCTCCGCTGTGCGAGCGGTAGACACAGGCGTAGATAATTTTATCCAGGCCTGTGTCCACTTGGAGCATTCGCCTATAATGCATGTTACAGAGTCGAGCATTACATCAGTGAGGGAGGACAACCGAGCATTACAGTGCGCAACCTGTAATGTTACAGATTCGAGCATTACATTGGTGAGGGAAGAGAACCGAGCTGTACAGTGCGCACCTTGATTATACAATTTGTAATATTTTAATACAACTTGTAATATCAAGCACATTACAAATTACAAGACTTCTGACATTATGGAATACATAAATACATAATGTTACATTACAGGCGAATGCTCGTCAGTCAGAGAGGTAGTATTGTAATGTAATGCTCTAAATCGAATCTTATATGTTTTCGATTGTGGAGAAAACACTGAAATGTTTTCGATTGTCGAGAAGACACATTGGTTGCTTGAAATAAACGTCCAAACTTCAAATACTGACCTCAAACACAGTATTTCTTTTGGCCATGTTTATTTGCAGTGATTTTCTTTTTTTATATTGAGGACACAGGGTTGCCAGTTAAAAAGGGTGACCAGGTTATAATTTAGTTATTACTTGCCAACAACATTAGAGCCGAATGATCGTCATTCAGGACGGCAGTATTGTAATGTAATGTTCTAATCGAAACTAAAATGTTACATTCCAGACGGATGTTCATCAGTCAGGGAGGCAGTATTGTAATGTAATGCTCAAAATCTAATCTGAAATGTTACATTACAGGCGAATGCTCATCAGTCAGGCAGGCAGTATTTTAATGTAATGCTCAAAATCGTTTTTTTTATTTTTATTGTCTATGTTTTTGCGCTTGACCACTATCTCACCTGATGGTAAACGATGATGTGGTGTAGAAGTCCTGAATGGGAGACCTATTGAAGACCCCTAGATTGTAGCTATCGGGAAACACAGATTCCGGCAGGGAATTCCACTCTTTAGCTGTACGCATAATAACAGTGTCCCCAAAACGTTTTGTGCGTATGGGTGAGATGTCCACCATGTACCGATGACGCATCGCCGTACGTCTGGTAGTCCGATGATGGAACGGGTGGGCGGAATTAAATCATGTAATTCCATGGCACACTTCCCGAAATGTAACCGATAAAAAACCGACAAACTGGCAACTCGAATATCGCAAATGTTACACTACCGGCAAATGCTCGTATAGGAAGTACTGTATTATACGCTCAAAATTGAATCTGAAATGTTAATTAAAGCGCCTCCCCGAGCAAAACGCCGCGTTTGTCGTTTTTGTGCAGTTTTTAAGAGCTGATCTACTCGTTATCTAAAAAGAAATATCAATTAATAAAAATACATTAAATTTCTACATAATATTGATTCTAAAATGGTAGTATACTTTTTTTTTAACGTATGTTCCACTAATCTCCTTCCAACAAAACCATAAAAATGATAAATAATTATTGATAGCATGCATCTCCTCGTACAGTGTTCATTAATCATTTTGTGTTCTAACACTAATAGATAGACAATTTGATAACGAACATTTTGTAATTTTAAATTGTATTTCAAAAGACCAACATTCGATTTTATAAAGATTTTATTCTAAAATATATACATTGAGGTTTTTTATTAAAACAGAGTAAATATATCCAAACATATTTAAACATGACCACAACCCTCCCAGGGTTTTAAAATTACGTCACTACACCCTTTAATAAATCATTATTTTATAAGTTTCATTTCTTTAGAATTGTCACAACATCTTGTTATTCATAGATAATTGTGCCATCAACTCATAAGTATTTTGAAACCACATTGCTACTGCTCTAACTAATATTATCATACGCTTTTATCAGTCAACCAATTATTATTTGTCTCATTATGTGACTAAGCTTTTGTGAAAAGTCTATGTGTTTCATTGCAGCAATGTGCTTTCAAAATCTTTACCTGCAACTCTCCCGTCACATTTGCATTACAGCGATGATTCTGAAATTGAAGGGAACTACTCTACTAACTCATTGAAAGAGTCGAGTATTGAAGAGGAAATTTATCAAGATCGGATAAATAGAAGTGATAGGAGCGTTACACTTGAAGGCGCTCAACCGTCGTCTTACCAGCAGAGGTTAGCAGTTTCATCGAGAGAACAAAGCCAGCCAGAACAAGTCCAGTCCAGCAATTCAGTGCGAAATATTTTTCTCACATTGGTAGTCATTTTAGCTGTGATGGCAAACTGGATGTTTCCAGATATATCAAAATTAATAACAAACAACAGTCAAGATAAATCAACACAAACTGTGAATCATGATAAATTTATATTTGAAAATAATATGAAAAACCTTCAGGAAAAATATAATATTGATGATAATTCTATTTTAAAACTAAAAACTGGTATGTATTCTTTTCGATATATTGTATTCATTTGTATTTTGGACCGTCATATTTTTCACTGTCGGCTTGTGGTTAAATAATAAGTCCACTCACTTAACGCATCGCCTCAATGGTCTGCCCATGATGAGTGTGCACAGACAACCAAGATTTTCATAATAAAGTGGTCGAGATGTTTACAATAAGATCCCGAAGATTTTTTTTAATTAACATAATCAAAAAAAAAATATCGCGGTCTACTACTTTATTATTCAAATCTTGTAATTGCCAAATACTTTTTATGGTTCCGTACCCAAAGGGTAAAAACGGGACCCTATTACTAAGACTCCGCGATCCGTCTGTCTGTCTGTCCGTCTGTCACCAGGATGTATCTCATGAACCGTGATAGCTAGACAGCTGAAATTTACACAGATGATGTATTTCTGTTGCCGCTATAACAAAAAATACTAAAAACAGAATAAAATAAATATTTAAGTGGGGCTCCTATACAACAAACGTGTTTTTTTTTGCCGTTTTTTTGCGATAATGGTACGGAACCCTTCGAGCGCGAGTCCGACTCGCACTTGGCCAGTTTTTATCTTATGTTTTGTCCCACATGATTTACATTCTGTTATTTTAATATACTAGCAGTGTAAATCTTCATTTGTACTTATTATTGTATTTTAAATTCATACTTTTAACATAGTCGAAATATGAACTTGCCCCACCCCTCCTCCCCCCTGGGCCACCGGCTGGCGACGCCCTTGTGAGTTTGTGACCTGTCGCTGCAATCGGAGACGAAGCTTTGCGTCTAGCCGTTTATTCATAAATTGCATAACTGACAACATTTTTACTAGCTGCAGTTTGTCCTTTATGATAAAGGATTTTGATAGTGATAAGTTATCGCTATCAAAAAATAAAATCGCTTTTATTAAATTACTTAGCACAAGGTTTTTGGTAAAAAAATATTTTCGCAACAATTTTATTTTTTGTTTTTCATGTTTTGTTTCAGGTATATCAACAATATTCTCACGAATGGATACCGGCTCCTTCATGTTTGTATACAACAGTAAAACAAACAATTTTCAATGGTTCGAAATGTTCACGGAAGAAGTTGCGAATACTGCTGCAAGATTTTTACGTAAGAATCCATACCAATAATTGTAAATGCGAAAAAAATTAATATCAAAAAAAATCCGGCTGGTTAAGCGAACTAAAGAAGAAGAAAATCATGCTGTGCAGTCGGTGGATTTATTTATTAGGTTAACCAACAATTGTTTACACATATAAAATACATTGCGATTGACAGACATACATTTGCAAGTGTAACAATCACTTATAGGCTAACACCGCATAATTTATTTTGTATATTTAACCCGTTTACTGTAAAACGGGTTAAATATACAAAATAAATAATTTTTCAACATTTAGGTTAGTTTTGTTCTTAAGATTAGGTTAGTTTTAGTATAACATTCGAATGCCCTAAAAACATATCTACATGAAAAATGCAATCATAAATTCAATTCTCGAACAATAAAAGTGCCAATAAATTTAATTATTAAAAAATGTAATACATATTCGCGAACTGACCAAAACTATAAATATCCTCCGACTGCACAGCTTGATTTTATTTACTTCTCTTTAGTTCGCTTTTGAAGCAGTCGGGTTATTTGATTTTATAAAAAAAAAAAAAAAACTTTTTTAGTTACACTTTTTTTTTTCGAATGACTTTAAACATATAAATGGTATATATTTTCGTAATCACCTCTAAAAAGTCTTCAATTTGATACCCCACTCGGTGGGTTTCGAAGAAAAAATAAATTGCAACCCCAATATGGCGCCTAAAATCCGCCAAGTTTATTTTTTTTGAACGGCACTTATCTAAGAACACTTGGGCGGCCAAGACCTGTCTAACGATGTCTTAATTATAAAAATCCGTCTAGTGGTTTGAAAATTATTAGGTAACTAGCTGACCCCTGCGGCTTCGCTCCCGTCAACTGGCTACCTACCTACATACCTCACCCTTTCCTTGCAGCCGGGTCTCGCGTGGATCCATGTTTTAGGCACTCAGTTTATACATACATTGGCCGAGCTACTCTCTTAACCTCAGAAAACTAACATTTTAACATTATTTCAGCTTTCATAACATATTTAAATCTATCTTTTTTCAGGTAACGACATTTCGTCAACACGACACACAGTCGTTGAAAGCTCTAAACTCGATATGCGAGACCACGGGGAGCTGATTACACGGTACCGGGCTGAAGTCGACAGATCCGGGGTGATGCTTGTCAAAGAGATCGAGGCAGTGCCCTCAGATCTCGCAATGGCTTTCCATTACTATTGCGATGAATATGAACCACTAGTCAAAAGGAGCGCTATATTTTTCACTCTGAATATGGCAAATTGTTCTAACACGTCAGGTAAGTAATAATACTATTAATGCTCTTGCGTAGTACCTACAGGCACAGTATAAATATGGATAATCAGTACGGAAACTACCTACAAACGCTGGAAACTGAACACTCACACAAACATGCGGCTCGATAACTGACAGAACTGCGGACCCTGCTTAGGGGTCTCGTCGAGCCGCATGTTTGTGTGAGTGTTCAGTTTCGAGCGTTTGTATGTAGTTTCCATACTGTTTGTCCATATTTATTTATACTGTACTACAGGTATGATCGTCAGTTGGTGCCTCATTCTATCTAAGATATCTTACGGGCCTCTACGTGTGGATTGTCCGAGACTTCACGTCTCGAGACAATATGTCAAAAACAATTTGAAAATAATAATAGTAATTATCACGTAAAGCTTTCATCCATAGTTCAATTTTTCGGGTTGATATTCCATGGGTATTTTTTTTTTTTTTTTGTGACTAGACTAGTTGCATTAGTATTATTAACCTTTTGAGCGCCAAGCGGTACCGAACGCGATGTGTCCCCCCAGCGCCAAGGTATAAATGTATCATCTGCCTAGCCTTTTCCCAACTATATTGGGGTCGGCTTCCAGTTTTACCGGATTCAGCTAAGTACCAGTGTTTAACATGGAGCGGCTGCCTATCTGACCTCCACAACCCAGTAACTGGGTAAACACGGTACCTCTTGGCAAGACTGGTGTCAGATCTCAAGCTTCTGACTACCCGTAACGACTGTCAAAGATCTTCAAATAACAGCCGGGACCAACGGCTTAACGTGCTTTCCGAGGCACGGAGGAAACTCGGTATGTTGAAATGGTCACCCATCCACGGACCGACATCGTCAAGCGTTGCTTAACCTTGATGATCAACCCGTGCGGCTGTTATTATTTAGTCACGAGCTCCTCCAAGGTATAAATGTATAACGAATATATAGTAAACAGTAGTGATGAGGGTAATTGTATTATCGATAAACGTTACTTCATGTTTGTTTTATAAATATACCAGATAAATAAAAATAATGACGTATTTCGATATCTAGACAAATAAAAATAATGACGTATTTCGATAATTAGACAAATAATAAATAAATTGTAGTTCTAAAAACTAAAAAACACGCTTTATTGGTAAGGATAATGGGACAAACTGTTTAAATTATTGCATTGTCATCGGTCCTTGATAAGTGTGCAAAGTTTCAAATCAATCCAACGTTTTGAAGTGGGTGAAAATCACGTTCAAAGATTCCGTTACATTGATACATTGATACATTGTTACATTGATACATAGATACATACATACCAAGCTAATAAAAGCGTGTTAAAAAATAATGACGTATTTCGATATCTAGACAAATAAAAATAATGACATATTTCGATATCTTGTTTTATTAAAAATAGTTGTGATAAGAAAAAGAAGACACTATAGATAAAGGCAAAACAGATATAGTCCTCGCCAAACTTGTTGGCCGCCCTGAAGTTGGTTTACCGGATGCGCGAGACACGAAACGGTGCTGTTTTTGTATGAGATTTTCTATTGCGCAGCCATTGTAGCCAACTTCAAGGCGGCCAGGAAGTTTGGCGAGAACTATACGAGTCCATAACTCAATTCAGCCATATGAAGTTGGCTACATCCCAATTGTCTTCTGACGTCATCCAGTTTTCTTCATATCAAGTCCGTGGCGCTCGTGGCACGTAAAATTTCCATTGTTCTAAGGGATGTGTATGTTAAATTTTCTCACATTTTTTTTGTGTGCCTATTCCATGTTTAAGCTACACATACATTAATATTTTTATCGATTTTGCGTAGCCAAATTACTCGCTTCGTTTCTGGATACGGCGCATCGCATTCAAAGTAAGAACGCAGTTGAAAAACAATATATCGCAGGCATTTAACGCGATTATTTCGATTACCTATTTCACCCGACGTTTCGAACGTGTTCCAGCGACCACGTTCGTTGCAACATGTCGGTTGTATTCTGCTTTTTCTTATCACAACTATAATATTTAATAAAACAAGATATCAAAATATGTCATCATTTTATTCATCGAGATATCGAAATACGTCATTAATTTTATTTTATTAAAATAAGGTACAGTAAACAACTACATTATAGCATAAAACATTCGAAATATAAAATAGTTTTGTATACATAATAATGCAGCCACAGCTCTGTTCACAGGTTAATAAAAATGAATAAAACTATAGGTCGCTAGAAAATAGCCACACATGCATTACATATCACACTCTCCGCAAAAAGCCAATCTGACAAAGTAAGTGTGATTGCGAAATAACTGGGCAGGCATATGCATTTTTATTATAAAATTAACATGATATCTTAAATTAAAAACAGTATCGCAAACACACTTACCCCAGCCACAACAGCTCCCGCGGGGATGTGCGACGTCTATAAAAATATATAATAAAAATATAGGATACATATTCGTAAACTGGCTGACCCCCTGATCCTCCGACTGCACAGCATGATTTTTTCTTGTTTACAGCTTTTTAGCAGGCGGGTTTTTGATTTTTAAATTAACTTTTTTTATTTACAACTTTTTAGTTATCATTTTATTAAACATATAAGTTATTTTTATAATCTCCTCTAAAAACCCTTCATATTGAAACCCCACTCGATGGGTAGGAAAAAAAAATACCCCCACAATATGATAAATGATTTTATTTCTGTAAGTTGGTTTGTACAAACACTTTTACATGTCGATCATATTTTTAAAACTAGATGAGGTCGGCGTTTCCTATCTGACTACTCTGAGAAGAAAGGCCGAAACAAACTCAGAGGTCACAGTCTCTTTTAAAGTCCAGACAAAAATCTTGGTTAGATCATGTGAATATGGCGTCCAAAACCCGCCATGTTCCTTTAGCTAAGAACACTTGGGCGGTCAAGACCTATCTAATGATGTCAAAATCCACCAAGTAGTTTGAAAGATATGAGGTAATAAAGAATATTACATACATACAAACATACAAGATACGCGCGAAAAACATAACCCTTTCCTTGCAGCCGGGTAAAAATAAAACTTGCATAGTAAAGAAAAAAATATCATTAAATCAAATAGTTGACAAAGTCTCATATAGAAGTCTCCGAAATTTAGCCTGGGAGCACGTTAATATGTCTATATGTTTAAAGGTCTCATTATACGATGCTGCCATTCTCCGAATTGGTGCACGTAAACCAGTGTTAGATTGGCAGGAGGCCACAGCAAACAGTTGGCCTGCCCGTACCCGACGTCTGTGTACAGTTCTAATTAAATTGGCTATGAACGAGGAGCTCGTGGCTAAATAATAACAGCCGCACGGGTCGATCATCAAGGTTAAGCAACGCTTGACGAGGTCGGTCCGTGGATGGGTGAATATTTAAACATACCGAGTTTCCTCCGTGCCTCTGAAAGCACGTTAAGCCGTTGGTCCCGGCTGTCATTTGAAGATCTTTGGCAGTCGTTACGGTTAGTCAGAAGCTTGAGATCTGACACCAGTCTTGCCAAGAGGTACCGTGTTACCCAGTTACTGGGTTGTGGAGGTCCGATAGGCAGTCGCTCCATGTAAAAAAAAAGACTGGAAGCCGACCCCAATATAGTTGGGAAAAGGCTAGGCAGATGATGATGAATTAAATTGGCTATGAACAAAGTTTATAAAGTGTCATTACTTCCAACTGTTTACGCCTAGAGCTTAGCGTCAAAAGCTTGTACATACTGAGTAACTGGCTGTAGGTTAGATATGATCTATGACATCTGTAATGCATTGCACGTAGAAACCTATGTTGAACCTTTTCTATCATATCAACATACTTGTTATAATAAGGATTCCAAACGGTTACCGCATACTCGAGCTGAGAACGAACAAGTGCATAGATTATATTTATCTGGTATATTTATTTATAAAACATGTAAGTAACGTGTTTTACTTCGTAGCACGACCATGAAAGCATTCATTATACTTACAGACTTTAGATGGTAGTAAAATCTTTTTAATTTATTCTATTTTATACCACTAACTAGCTGTCCCACGCGGCTTCGCTCCCGTTATGAGTCTCCCTACCTACCCTACATACATGAATGTTGCGTAACTTTAACCGCTTACGCAGCGCACGCAACGGAAGTTCTCAAAAAGGCATAATTTGCTCCGTTTTTGCAACATTTATGTTTCACTCCTATTGATTGTAGCGTGATGTTATATAGCCTATAACCTTCCTCGATAAATGGACTATCCAACACAAAAATAATTTTTCAATTCCAACCAGTAGTTTCTGAGATTAGCGCGTTCAAACAGACAAACAATCTCTTCAGCTATATCTATACTAATATTATAAAGCTGAAGAGTTTGTTTGTTTTAACTCGCTAATCTCAGGAACTACGTAGAAGGTAGGTAGACCTACCTACCTACCCTAATTTTCGCCGCCAGTTGACGGGAGCGAAGCCGCGGGGTTCGACTAGTAATATTATATAGCTGACCCCGCGGCCTCGCTCTCGTCAACTGGCTACCTACCTACCTCCTACCTACCAACCCTATTTTTTTTATTTCCCATAACTACCCTACCTACCCTTACTACTATACGAATGTAACCTGTAAACTTTTGTTTCTACCGGCGGCGGCGATCTAATTAAAATTTAGAACATAAAAGCTGCTATTGTGAGTCAATCTTAAAAGATAGACATAATTATGCTGTCGCTGACTTTTTTTTTAAACTTTTAAAGAAGAACAATTCCATCATACATTATATTTGCGTAACTTAAACCGTTTACGCAGCGCACGCAACAAAAGCTCTCAAAATTATAATATTGCTGCCCGTTTTTGCAACATTTTTCATTTATGCTCGGCTCCTATTGGTTTTAGCGTGATGTTATATAGCCTATAACCTTCCTCGATAAATGGACTATCCAACACAAAAATAATTTTTCAATTCCAACCAGTAGTTCCCGAGATTAGCGCGTTCAAACAAACAAACTCTTCAGCTTTATAATGTATAAATAAAAATATATATATATACCACTAATACCACTAATTAGAAATTTTATACCTTTGAATTATCGCAGCTATACAGGTTGTGCTGGAAAGATTCCTTCCCAGCTCGACCACACTAAAATCGCAGCTAGCATAGAAGTTTATGAAACGGGAGCATGCCTAAAAAATCGTACTCATTATGTACTCCTATTTCATTACTGGTAAATTGTTAGAAAGGCAAAAAAACATTTTCTGCCTATACTTGTCACTAGATGGCTTAAATGCAAAAAAAATATATACTTACACAAAATAACATATTAGATAGCTACATTTGTTAAGCATAACAAACATGCGCTTTTAAATAATGAATATTTTTTCTTAACTAAGAAGATACTTTTCTGGGTAGTATTTATCATTCGATTATAATATTTTTAGTTTATTTACTACAATGAAACGCGGAAGCCCATTATCTGTCAGTGTTATAAATTAAATTAAGTGATATTTATTGATATTGAGATTATGCTTAACGATGTGCCAGACTTAATGACGTTAAAAGAAAAAAAACAACAAAGTTTTCGCCGTTATCGAAAAGTTATTAGGACATACCGGGTACATTGCAAACAAAAAGAAGTTTAGCGTGGTCGGGCTGAGAAGGAATCTTGCCAGCACGACCAAGTATATCTACGATAATTGAGAGGTATAAAATAGAACAAATTAAAAGGATTGTATTACCATCTCAATTTATAATGAATGCGTTCACCACGAACGAATTGATTATAAATTGAGATGGTAATGCTACAAAGTACAACACTAAGTAACATTTATCAATACTACAATTACCCTCATCACTACTTTTAACTATATATTCGTTATACATTTACAAGGCGCTGCCTAGCTGGAGACTATAAAAAAAACCGGCCAAGTGCGAGCCGGACTCGCGCACGAAGGGTTCCGTACCATTAACGCAAAAACCGGCCAAAAAATCAAGTTTTTTGTATGGGCGCCCTACTTAAATTTCTAATTTATTCTGTTTTTAGTATTTGTTGTTATAGTGGCAACAGAAATACACCATCTGTGAAAATTTCAACTGTCTAGCTATCACGGTTCATGAGATACAGCCTGCTGGTGACAGACAGACGGACATACAGACAGACAGACAGATCGCGGAGTCTCAGTAATAGGGTCCCGTTTTTACCCTTTGGGTACGGAACCCTAAAAAAGAGAAAATACCTTGGCACTGGGGGACACATCGCATTCGGTACCGCATGGCGCTCAAAAGGCTAAAAGCACATTATTTGTGAGCTTACGCCAAAACAACATAATTTTATAGACGGCAAGAAGTTATGAAAATATAATTCAAATTCAATATATGTAGCAAGATTCAATATGTCAAGACCAGGGGCCTCATAACCGTATGACGTGTTAGAACTATCATAGTGCTACAGTGAAAAAGGGACAGAGTTATTATTTTGTCTTGTACAGTTCCCTCTTGCGGCTCCTGCTCCTATTTCTATGATATTAGCTAACAACAAATATTAAAAATCTTTTATCAAAGACAATAATTATGATTCATATGTTTATATTACATTATAATAAGTATTAATATATTTTTTCAATACAGTTATTAAACATGGCGTACTTTCAGAGGCTATAATTATGCTTCGAAAATTAAATCTTACGCATAGGCATCTTTCTGTTACGCGGTCGTGACTTTTGTTTACGAGCTCGATCATTACGTTTGCAGTTTAGTTTTAAATTTATAAGTCAATTTAAAAAAGTTTAGTAGCAAGGAGTTTTCATACATAGAATAAAATGGGATAGATTTTCTACGAGGAAAAATGAATGATTCCGTACGTTTTAGCATTGAATTCTCAAAAGTCTTTTAAATGGTTATTTAATATATTTAATTACCAGTTTTAATTTAATTATTTCACATCAACATTTGCCAAAAATTGAATACGCTGTATAGGCTGTTTTCGTTGTAAAAAAAAATGACCAGTTGCAAAAACGCGCCATTATTTATAAGTCAATTTAAAAAAGTTTAGTAGCAAAGAGTTTTCATACATATAATAAAATGGGATAGATTTTATACGAGGAAAAATGAATGATTCCGTACGTTTTAGCATGGAATGCTCAAAAGTCTTTTAAATGGTTGTATAATACATTTTTTATTTAATTATTTTCACATCAACATTTGTCAGAAATCGAATAGGCTGTATCAGTTGTAAAAAAAAAAATGGTCAGTTGCTAAAACGCGCCATTTTCTTAAAATTTTATTTTTTTGGGAAAAACAAATCTAATTCTTTGATTTGATTTTACTATTTCTCACAACTGTATTGGAAAACGTCGTGTGATACACGGGTGTATAGGTTATTGCAAACTTGTGTCATTAAAAACCCTCGCCTTCGGCTCGGGCTTGTTAATGAAAGCTCGTTTGCAATAACCTACTTTCCACCCTTGTATCACAATGTACTATTTCAATACAGTTATTAAACATGGCGTACTTTCAGAGGCTATAATTATGCTTCGAAAATTAAATCTTACGCATAGGCATCTTTCTGTTACGCGGTCGTGACTTTTGTTTACGAGCTCGATCATTACGTTTGCAGTTTAGTTTAAAATTTATAAGTCAATTTAAAAAAGTTTAGTAGCAAGGAGTTTTCATACAAAGAATAAAATGGGATAGATTTTCTACGAGGAAAAATGAATGATTCCGTACGTTTTAGCATTGAATTCTCAAAAGTTTTTTAAATGGTTATTTAATATATTTGATTACCAGTTTTAATTTAATTACTTCACATCAACATTTGCCAAAAATTGAATACGCTGTATAGGTTGTTTTCGTTGTAAAAAAAAATGTCCAGTTGCAAAAACGCGCCATTATTTATAAGTCAATTTAAAAAAGTTTAGTAGCAAAGAGTTTTCATACATAATATAATAAAATGGGATAGATTTTATACGAGGAAAAATGAATGATTCCGTACGTTTTAGCATGGAATGCTCAAAAGTCTTTTAAATGGTTGTTTAATACATTTTTTATTCAATTATTTTCACATCAACATTTGTCAGAAATCGAATCGAAGTTGTAAAAAAAAAAATGTTCAGTTGCTAAAACGCACCATTTTCTTAAAATTTTATTTTTTTGGAAAAAACAAATCTAATTCTTTGATTTGATTTTACTATTTCTTACAACTGTATTGGAAAACGTCGTGTGATACACGGGTGTATAGGTTATTGCAAACTTGTGTCATTAAAAACCCTCGCCTTCGGCTCGGGCTTGTTAATGAAAGCTCGTTTGCAATAACCTACTTTCCACCCTTGCATCACAATGTACTAATCTGTGATCCTAGCTTGATATAATTATGAGAGTGTAATACAAAAATAGTACATTCAAAAAAATAAAATTTTAAGAAAATGGCGCGTTTTAGCAACTGAAATTTTTTTTTTTAATAACTGATACAGCCTATTCGATTTCTGACAAATGTTGATGTGAAAATAATTAAATAAAAAATGTATTAAACAACCATTTAAAAGACTTTTGAGCATTCCATGCTAAAACGTACGGAATCATTCATTTTTCCTCGTATAAAATCTATCCCATTTTATTATATGTATGAAAACTCTTTGCTACTAAACTTTTTTAAATTGACTTATAAATAATGGCGCGTTTTTGCAACTGGACATTTTTTTTTACAACGAAAACAGCTTAAACAGCGTATTCAATTTTTGGCAAATGTTGATGTGAAATAATTAAATTAAAACTGGTAATTAAATATATTAAATAACCATTTAAAAAACTTTTGAGAATTCAATGCTAAAACGTACGGCATCATTCATTTTTCCTCGTAGAAAATGTATCCCATTTTATTCTATGTATGAAAACTCCTTGCTACTAAACTTTTTTAAATTGACTTATAAATTTAAAACTAAACTGCAAACGTAATGATCGAGCTCGTAAACAAAAGTCACGACCGCGTAACAGAAAGATGCCTATGCGTAAGATTTAATTTTCGAAGCATAATTATAGCCTCTGAAAGTACGCCATGTTTAATAACTGTATTGAAAAAGATATTATTGAGATAGGTTTAACTTTGATAGAGTTACAAGTAGTCATTAGTAAAATTTAATTTTCATACCATGAGGGATAATTAATTGCTAAGATAATGCTGCTTATGGAGCATTTCAATAATTTAATCACATATATTTTTTTTATTTTCAGAGCCCAAATCTATGCATGATTTCATTGAGAAATGCCTTGCAAGGAGATGGAAGACTGTTCCCCCAGAAAATATGAGACCATTACTAACCAGAGTGGTGGATGTTATAATTGATGTCACCAGTGTGTTTTAAAACTAGTATTTAATAAATAATGTATTAATTTTTTATCTTTTACGATTTTTTATTTATACATAAGTTTTAATTAAAATTATTGATTTATAAATGTCTATTATTTTTCTTATGATCAGTATAGAGGAACAACTAAAATTTAAAATCCCCGGCCTATTTTTATTTCATACTACCTACATAATTATTTTATCTAGACAGAGTAGACATGCTTCGATCGACAATCTATTGAACACGTTATTATGACACGATAACTTGCGGGAGCTGCCCGATTCAAACAGTTAAACGCTAATAACTTTTGAACTGCTGAACCAATTTTCGTGTCCGTTACCGAGGCCAGATGTTGTCGAAAATGGCCATTTGAATCTTATAGATAATTAGTTTTGCGGCTTCTGTAATTGTTGCGCACATTTTTAAATTTGTTGCGCTTATAGTTTTTTAATTATTTCACAAAAACATTTCCTGCTGGGGTAACGTTACCCCAGCCAGACCTTTTTCTTTCTAATGGGAATATTTAAATAATTACTAGCTATAAAATTAGTTGTCTAGATGAAGTAATTGTTGTGCCTTATTTTGTATTTGTTCTTTCATCGGTTGCGAAGTTATTCGAGATTTTGCTGGGGTAACGTTTTTGGTTTTGCTAGATCTTTGAAATGGTTAAGCGGATTCTTATCATATTTTGTACATGGCTTCTTAGGAATTAGTTTAAATTTGTTTTGCAATAGAAAAACCAAAATAATACATAGCTTAAAGGTTATTTCATTAAATAGAAAAACACTTCAATTGGTCCCAGCACTCTCAATAAGAGCTCTAAAGACTTACTTTAAACGTTATTTTAAAGCTTGTAACTGCCTTCAAATGTATGTGAAGTTTCATTAGTATCTTGTAAGTATTTAACAAGTTATGATGATATTGAGTTCTTCACGAGCACGGTCTTGATGCGCGCGGTGTTATTTGGCCACTGGATTGGATATATGAACTGAATGTTATGTCAATTATTAGTTTTTTAGTTCAGTTGTATATCAGTAAAATTTCAGCTCAGTACATTGGATAATTAATGAGATAATACGATTAAAGTCATCAGGAAGTGAATGACCGTGGTAACCCGACCAAGTTTAGGTGGTTACGAAAAAGCGAAAACGCAGAACATTATACTATCTTTTGAAATGTTTAGTATAATACACCTTACAATTTCGGTACAGACGCGTACACGGTTAAATACATTAATAATATAATAATATCTGTACTATGAAAACATTATTATTATCTTCCAGTTGCACAAACTTATCAAAAATCACTGATATAACATGTCGTTCGGTGGGACGCGGAAGGGGTGGGGTGAAGGGGTGCATTGTTTGCATATCGCACTAAACATGCTCCGTAATCACATAATTCATCTTGTAGAGTGCGCATGCGTTTCGGCAGTTCCGTTTCCTGTTTTTGCAAATATTTATAGAGTGCGTGAGAGCTAATGTAAAATAATAAGTGTGGCGAATTACTGCTAATGTGGAGTGCTTCTATTGATGATCATAGTGGTGCAGGCTGCTTGATGAATTCACGAACAAGGTAAGCTTGTATAATGTAACTACAGAAATAGTAGCAAAATTATTATTAATATGTACATGTTGTTAGGTACTTATCTAAAACTGTATTTTTTTAAGGCTTAAGTATTTAAATTTAGGAACTTATTATTTTCTTTTCTTTCGTACTTAATTATTACCTAGACTGGAATTCTCAACAATGATAACGACATATGTATCCTTCGCTACATAGTACCTATAAAACAAAGTCGCTTCCCGTTTGTCTGTCCCTGTTTGCTTAGATCTTTAAAACTACGCAACGGATTCTGAAGCAGTTTTTTTTAATAGATAGATTGATTCAAGTGGAATGTTTTTGTGTATATATATACTTGATTAATGAAATTCATGACTTAGCGACCGATTTTTATCGTTATCAATGTCGGGAGTCGGGACTACCGCAACAGGTAGGTATTTATTTATTTCCACAAACTCCTTGGACACGTAGACTTTAATAAAACCATAATTACCTTGTTGCGACACTCGCGTTGATATAAACTCGCAAATAGATGACGATTCGAGTTTCAAAATTACCTGTCAATAAAAATTATTTAATAATCACGTAGTTTTTTTTAAAACTTGTGTACATGTCTGTACTAAATTTGTAACACTATCCTACATATTTTAGAAGGTACCATAATGTTTTGCGTTTTCGCTTTTTCGTAACCACCTAAACTTGGTCGGGTTACCACGGTCATTCACTTCCTGATGACTTTAATCGTATTATCTCATTAATTATCCAATGTACTGAGCTGAAATTTTACTGATATACAACTGAACTAAAAATTAATAATTGACATAACATTCAGTTCATATATCCAATCCAGTGGCCAAATAACACCGCGCGCATCAAGACCGTGCTCGTGAAGAACTCAATATCATCATAACTTGTTAAATACTTACAGGATACTAATGAAACTTCACATACATTTGAAGGCAGTTACAAGCTTTAAAATAACGTTTAAAGTAAGTCTTTAGAGCTCTTATTGAGAGTGCTGGGACCAATTGAAGTGTTTTTCTATTTAATGAAATAACCTATAAGCTATGTATTATTTTGGTTTTTTTATTGCAAAACAAATTTAAACTAATTCCTAAGAAGCCATGTACAAAATATGATAAGAATCCGCTTAACCATTTCAAAGATCTAGCAAAACCAAAAACGTTACCCCAGCAAAATCTCGAATAACTTCGCAACCGATGAAAGAACAAATACAAAATAAGGCACAACAATTACTTCATCTAGACAACTAATTTTATAGCTAGTAATTATTTAAATATTCCCATTAGAAAGAAAAAGGTCTGGCTGGGGTAACGTTACCCCAGCAGGAAATGTTTTTGTGAAATAATTAAAAAACTATAATCGCAACAAATTTAAAAATGTGCGCAACAATTACAGAAGCCGCAAAACTAATTATCTATAAGATTCAAATGACCATTTTCGACAACATCTGGCCTCGGTAACGGGTGTGGCTGACTCTGGCTTGGCCACCATCAGGGATTTTAATTTTGATAACAGAAATATTTAGTCGCTTATTAGTCGAAATTAGTCGCCAAATATAAGATTTAGTCGGTCACTGGTTCAAAAGTTAGAAGGGTTGTTAGGTGGCCGATCTGGAGAGACTCTCCCCAGCTTGGCCAAATTTATATCTCAAAAACTAGGGCATCTAGCGAAGATCTGTTTTCACAAAGATTTAGTCGCTAATTAGTCGAAATAAGTCACCAAATATCAGATTTAGTCGGTCACTGGTTCAAAAGTTAGAATGGTTTATCGGTGGCTGATCTGGAGAGACTCTCCCCGGCTTGGCCACATTTATATCCCAAAAACTAGGGCACCTAAAGAAGATCTGTTTTCGCCTAGATTTAGTCGCTAATTAGTCGAAATTAGTCGCTAAATCACAGATTTAGTCGGTGTGTAATTAAAAAGATTTTAAAGTAATAAATTTATCCATACATTGGTACAAGCAAGTACAAAATACTTTAAGTACTTAGTTTCTAGAAAATACCTATGATGTTCTAAGGTGGAATGTTTGTTTCGAAATATAAACCTAAACATAAAGTTATTCTATGTTATTATATACCAAAAAGGAAAGCAGTATGCATTACCTAGAAACAGATCTACAATAAATATAATGTAATTATTAATTGAACATAATGTGGCAGTTGCTGGCAGATAGATCGCTGCGCTCCATTTCATTTATGTATGGTAAGTAAGAAAGAGATAAATGCGCATGTACAGACGAACTACATAGAGCGAATTGTCCGTGACGTAAATTAAAGTCACCCAGTTTACAGTGGAACTTCTTAAGAATTGCTAAGAACTCGAGTAATACCGGTTTTGTAATAAATTAGTGTGCGTTTTATATATTTTATCTACTCTCATATCGTAATATTCGAATTATAAACATCAAAACGAGTTTATATTGACATACTTTATAAACACAAAACCACATTTTAAAATAGAATTGTATTTTAACATGCACATGGTGCATATCTCGCCATCTAGTAATATTTATTTGAACCAAATTTTCTTTCTCAGCGCTGGGTCCCCGTGCTAGCATAGTATTAGGTAGATACATCATATATTCTTATTTGGCAACAGAAGTTTTATTATTTTAACGTAATTTAGACCCTAACTAACATTATACTTTGGTAAAACAGTTGTATGTGACTGTACATCTTGACACGAAATAGACCAAGAGCAAGGTTTAATGTTATCAAAGAAGATTAAGCTACCCTAACCTAGTAATATGAAACATAAAAATATATATTTAATTGAGAATTTATATCTCTCTGACATTTCTAAGGATTTTAGACCGATACAACTAGAAGACTATTACACATATTAATAGAAATATTTTTTTCTTCGCAATTTTTCGTAAACTTTTCGATCTAGCTCTTGGACTATACCTTAAAAGTTGAACTCATTTTATCTTCTAAACTAAGACCCGACTAAATCTGTGACTTGGCGACTAATTTCGACTAATTAGCGACTAAATTTGGAAGAAAACAGATCTTCCTTAGTTGCCCTAGTTTTTGAGATATAAATGTGACCAAGCCGGGGAGAGTCTCTCCAGATCGGCCACCGATAAAACCTTCTAACTTTTGAACCAGTGATCGACTAATTCTGATATTTGGCGACTAATTTCGACTAATTAGCGACTAAATCTGGGAGAAAACAGATCTTCGCTAGGTGCCCTAGTTATTTAGATATAAATTTGGCCAAGCTGGGGAGAGTCTCTCCAGATCGGCTACCGATAAAACCTTCTAACTTTTGAACCAGTGACCGACTAAATCTGATATTTGGCGACTAATTTCGACTAATTAGCGACTAAATATTTCTGTTATCAAAATTAAAATCCCTGATGGTGGCCAAGCCAGAGTCAGCCACACCGGTAACGGACACCCAATTTTCATCACACCTAGCTAGACTTTATCGAGAGTGTTCTAACTCTCGAGTCACCTTTCAAACAAAAAAAGTGAAATCAAAATCGGGTTATCCGCTTAGGAGCTATGATGCCACAGACAGGTACACAAACACACAGGTACACACCAAACAAATAACACCCCTCTATTTCCGTCGAGGGTTAATAAAATCAAACTAAAATTTCAGAAAAAGTTAATTTATATTAAATTCTTTTTCAATAATAAAAACTTGTGTCCAAACAAATGTTGGAACATTGAACACACAATAATTTTATATGGATTTAATCTAAGCAGTCTAAGAATTATTCTGCAGGCCAGAGAGCACTCTGGTCTATACTGGAGTTGAGATCGGGAGCATCGTGGAGCTCATCAAGGCTGTCAGGCTCTAACTCATTGTTGTTACGTGCGGGTGAGTATGATGGTGGAACATCCTCCTCTTCGTCTTCATCATGTGAGTCTTCAGAAGATGAATCTGTAGTAAGAACATTAAAACAAAAAATATTAAATTAAAATTATTGATATTGATTTATGACTGTCTATTATTTTTCTTAAGACCAGCATTATGAAATAAAATCAAACTAGCATTTCAGAAAAAGTTAATTTTATTTAAAATTAGTTTCAACAATAAAAACGTGTTCAAAGAAATGATGGAATTTGAACACATAACAATATTAATGGATTTTTATCTAAGCAGTCTAAACATTATTCTACAGGCCAGAGAGCACTCTGGTCTATACTGGAGTTGAGATCAGGAGCATCATGGAGCTCATCAATGCTGTCAGGCTCTAATTCATTGTTGTTACGAGTGGGAGAGTATGATGGTGGAACATCCTCCTCCTCGTCTTCATCATGCGACTCCTCAGATTCATCTGATTCATCATTACCTGGAGCAAAAATATGGATATTGTCTAATTTTATTGATAAAATGCCTGGATTCATTTAATAAGAAAATTAAATGCTTCTTATCTACCAATGTAAATATTTGATGGTATCGCCAGAAATATAGCACCTATTGGAAATCTACAATGGCACTAAGTGTCGGAGGCTACTTTTAATCCTAGAAAATTCTTGGTCCCAGTGGAATAGAAGAAATGTAAAAGCTAATTACACAAAAGTTTTAAAGTGAATAGGTATCCTCTTTTACCTTCTTCATCAGAATCTGCTTCTTCTTCCATAGGCTCAGGATCAGCTTTGCCCAGGGGAGCACGCTTCATATACTGTTGCCCAATCGAGTTTAACTGTAATCATAACAATCACATTTTTAATTAAGGCATGTATTTTGCAGCACTGAATTGAAATTAGAGCTTTTTATTAAAAGGCTAACAAACTAATCATATTTTGATCCTTCTCGACTCTTAATATTGCTATCCAGATGCATGGTGGGGGCTGCTGTGGAACCGATACACAATTTATCAGTGATAATTTGAAAGAATTATTTCTCTTTGTCTAACTGTAGGTGGATCCAAAAGAATCCTATCCGTTCCGTCATATTCACAAAAGTAAATACAGCCCAAAAGGTCCATCCAATACTTGCCCATTGTTGATTCGCCTGTTCTAACGCTGTTAGTTCTGTTTCTTCGTCACATGGACTATCAGCATTAAACCACAATGGGTCCACTAATCTAGGAGTTAACACGGGAAAAGGAATATTCATTGTTAATTGCAATGAATATTTCAGATTTCAGCGGTTCAGCCGTTCGCTAGACACTGGTAAACAAAACAATGAAACGAACGTCAACGGACGGACGTCGCCGTCGGATACAATGAGGTAGGAAAACTATGGAGACGCGGCATATTCTACTATATGAAGAGTATTATTATTACTATTCTACACATATCTATAATATCGACACACGCATGTCAAAAAGCGTTTTGTCTCTTTTTAACTAACCAAGAGCTGCATATGAAAAGAGAGACATCTAAATGTTTGTCAAGGATAGTGGTGGTTAATATAACGTAAAGCAACTTAAAGCAGCGTGCTTATTATACATAACATAAAGCAAACGCTATCGTGGCACTCACTTGGCGCTATGCGCTATTTGCACAATTCGTTATAACGAAGTATCGCGCGCAATGCAAAAACGTAAATAAAGCATTAAGCGGTCGCCGGGCGGGCACGACGGCGCGGCGCCGGCGGCGTTCGCCTGCCAGCCGTTGCATGCTAGTAGTTGCTATCGGTCGCACGCGTAATTTGCGATCCCGCGCGGCTCGCGTAATATACATACGCAGCTGCAACATCATCATGGTAACTTCGGTACCTTGCGAACGAATATTTTCCAAGTCGGGGTATCTCATTAGTGATCGAATGTTTCTGATATAAAGATATATAAATGTAAAAATTATATGTACATAGTTGATTTTTGTAGATACAATCAATGAACTTTTAAATACGCCTATAATTGTTTAACATACTAACATACTTTATTTCATAATAACACTTAATCTATAATTATACACAGTCCTAAGCCTGGAAAGTATGAAGGAAATTTCATTGAGTATTTTTACTGCTCCATTTTATCGTTATATATTCATAAACGCGATGTAATATTTTTAAGCATGCTGTCTGTCCAACGAGTCCAACGCTAGGGTAGGAGCTGCGAGTTAAAAGTCACCGCGCTTGCTTTATTCGTGCCCGCCCCGCGCTTGTGCGTTATAAAAAAGCTCGTTATAATAAAGCGTATAAAATAACGCGTTTAAAATATAAAGCTTATAGCACTAAGCAAGTTATTGTCATATAGCTACTTTGAACACTACTAGTCAAGGACTAAACTTGGTAACACTTTTGAGTGACGTCAAAATCATGTCTATGCGTGACCGGTCGCCATGTTGATTGCCGAGTAAAATTGGTAGTTGTGTGCCGTATATGTACGTTTATCTGTGTAGTTGTGCTGTCAAACAGTTGCAAATGGCCTACCTCATTGGCCAATGGGCAGCCATCTTAATTGCCCGATTTATGTAGGTATGCACGCTAATTTCGTAGGTATGGCAAGTCCATAGGTTTATAAGTCAGTGGTCGGATACGATAATATAAAATGGAAATGAAGATATGGCACAAAGGCTAGAAAGCCATGCCAATAAAATTGTTAAAAAAAAAAAAACGATGGACGTCGGCTGTTTTAAATTTAATGACCTGGGTACTGAGGCCTTTAAGTAAGCCTTAAGTTTTTTAAAGTCACTTCGTTGTTTTTCATTAGGAATATTTATTGTACGATTCGACCAAAATAGTGTGCAGCACATTTGTTAACAAACGTTTAGTGCAAAAGTCCAGCATTGCACGTACCAAGCTAGTATGCCGTTTAGTCTCTGTCTGCGGCGGCAAGGCTGTGTATAACTTTTGTAAGCGCACAGTGTAGCACACTTGTGCACGAACATCTTCTCTGAGCAGTTTTCTGCCTTCAGCTTCAGTTGTAATATGTAAGGGCAGGAACAGGCGAACCCGAAAAAATAAACCGTGATAATCTTCTTTTCTTTTCGGTATTGAGCCAAATAATCTTCCATTTATCATCAAATCAGTCTAGACACAATTTACACTTTGCGCCAACTCTTGAGTGACGCCGAGTTTTTGTTTTGTATTTTTATAATCACTGTGACAAGTCACAGTGATCGGAAATCGGAATCCCATAGAAGAGGATACGTTTCAATTGCTTGAATTTTATCATGCGTCCAATCCATATTTAATTATTCGACCAGAATAGACATTGGCTATTATAACTATGCATTATTCACATATGTGGAAAACCGAAAATTTGGGGCAGCTAACACCGTCTGTACTACGAAAATTGATTTTGGTAGCTTTTTTTTTTGTGTTTTTGATTGGTTATATTTTATATTCTTTGACTATTAAAGAATAGTCACTTTAGTACGATGCAGTGGGGATTTGATACAGATTTATCACTGTGAATGACCGTTTTCTCAGTGTGTGATTAATGCAAAACCACAAAGTTTGTTGTTTTGCTTCATTTTGAAACGATCTTCTCGTAAATAACATGAACAGGCGTATGAGTATTCGAAATAACGTTCTTAGTGAAAAATATACATAATCTATTAAGCAAAAATCAAAAGGCAAATTATCAAAATCATTAGCTCGACCTACACTGCAACGTTGCGATATCTTGTAAACAGTGTCGTTTATGTCTAAGAACGAAATCGTGTTCTTCCTTCATATCTTGGAATTTACATAAAATGTAGTTTATTAACTTACAAGGTTTAACCATTTTTATGTACAGCGCAATCTGACAGCTCAAGTACCACGAAAGTGACAGACGGAAATGCTCACCACATACAAAACTTTTTGGGGATACCAGTTAAGAGTTCTGCAGAGTTATAATAGCCAGAGTCTAAACATTTGTGTCGTACACTGTGCATTCGTTCATTAAGACGGAACCACACTTAGGTACGCGTCGTGCCGTGGCGTGGCGCGGGATCCACTAATCAAACGACTCTGTTTCAGCCTACGTCATAACACAACGAGTTTTGTAGCCAATCAACTGCGTCAGAGGGTGCCACGCCACAACACGTAAGTGTGGTTCCGTCTTTATAGTGCCGCACATTTACACACAGCATACCTACTGGTGGAATGGATGTAACACATTATAATATTTTATGGACAATTTGGCAGCAAATATATCGAGTCAGTCTTCTCGGCAAACTTCAATAAGGGGCCTACATATGCGAAAAAAAACCTCAGCTTTACTTTTCCGAGATCGCACCCATTTCAATGATTCTACATACATTATATTTTCTAGTTGTGAAGAAACTTTAGACACAAACTACATCACAATATCAACTAGTAATCAATGTGCAAATAATTAAAACTGCCGCTCAACCGAAAAAAAAACTAATATTCAGGGCCGGATCTATCTAATTCTAATTTGATGAAAGAAAGAATGATTGAAATGAAAAAGAAACTGATTCGTGTCATAATATTTTGCACGTACTCACATTAAATTCTTAATATACTTAGTGGGTGCGGTGCAGTACTGTTCTTGTAGATAGGTGACAAAGTCACCTGTGTTTAATAGAACGTACTACCGGTATATAAAGCTTATATGCGAAATGTTTTAGTTTCAATAAATAATAATGTAACTATGAAACTTCTATAATACACAAAGAAGTAATATAGATACATAATATCCCTCTTAGGGCAGTCGCGGCTTATGAAAGATAGTTACCGCGACCCTGGCTCCAGAGAGTTTGTAGGTATTTACAAACTCTCTGCCTGGCTCAAGCATGAAGGAACACGGGTGGGAATTAGCGGCGCCACGCCCCCTTCCCGCTTCACCTAAAGCGGAAGAAGCCTTTGGATGATTTACCACCCCAAAAAATAAATAAAGTGCTTCGACCGGTAAACTTGCTACACCGAGTTTAGCCTTTTGTGGTAGCAGCCACAAAAGGCTAAACTCGGTGTAGCAAGGCATGTTTATCAACATTGCTCTTTATTCAGATTTAAGTGTAGATACTGGTACCTACATAGAGTCTGACCCGTAGCGATACCCATCACATTCAGTACCTATCTATCACCGAGATCCCGAAATTGCAGAAAAATTATTGGACGAAATTATGAAAAAAAGGCCTTGACACGCTGAAAACATAACATTCAACACGACTGAATCTCCTTATCACGATCGTAAACTTTTTAACGAGCGCTTGTTCATTGTTCATTTCGTAAACATTAACAAGATAGGCAACTACTTTTATGAGAAAGAAGCTATTGAGCATTCAGCCGTTTAATTAAACTTGCACTATTCGCATAGGTAGGTATTAATCTTTCTTCGAAACAAACATGTTTCCGTATTTTTTCAGTGAATATTGGATAATATTTTTATCATATTGGGTAAGTTAATTTAATTTCTAAAATAAAATAAGCAGGACAGGGAATGGGCACCTACGTTTCTATTCTAGATGTACAGTTTATATAATTATATATATCTTGTTAAAAATTGGTAGGCCAGTGGTAACGGACCCGACTTACAAGTTGTAGGTCGTGGTTTCGAACCCAGGCGCTTTACTTTGTGTAAATTATTTCATCACCACTGCTTTTAAAACGGTGAAGGAAAACATCGTGAGGAAACTGGCATATCCTAGAAACAAAAATTCGATGACATGTGACATCCACCAACCCGCACCGGGCCCGCGTGGTGGTTTACCCCTCTCTCACAGAGAGGAGACCAGTGTCCCAGCAGTGGGAAAATTAAAAGGCTGATGATGTTGATTTTAAAAATTATTGTTGATGTCAAGAACCGAATCTGATCAAATCTAGATGGATATTGCTTTTTTTAGGGTTTCGTACCCAGAGGGTAAAAACGGGGCCCTATTACTAAGACACCACGGTCCGTCTATCTGTCTGTCGGTCACCAGGCCGTATCCCATGAACCGTGACAGCTAGACAACAACAAATACTAAAAACAGAATACAATGAATATTTATGTGGGGCTCCCATACAACAAACGTGTTTTTTTTACCGTTTTTTTTGCGATAATGGTACGGAACCTTTCGTGCGCGAGTCCGACTCGCACTTGGCCGTTTTTTTTCCGACTAGATCTAACTTATACCTATCCTAACTTATTTTTTAAACTTGTAATTACTTTGGCAGATACAGACAGCTCTATCGATGGCGGTATTGAATAATAATCCGACGTTTTACGTCGGTAATGAAGCCGAAAATGATGTATCGGAGTATATAGTCGCCAAAGGGTATCTGCCACATGAAAAAGATTTGCCAAAGACCTCGGTCCTAAAAAATGTTGGTAAGTTAATATTGAAAGAAATTTCTGTTAAGCGTTATTTTCAGTAAATATTAGGGCTTTCATTTCGTTCGTTAAATAATCCACTATAAATATATAATAATAATAATAATAAATAAATCTTTATTCAGAAATTAGAAAAAGGTAAAAACACAGTTTCAATCTTAGATAACTAATGTAGGTATAATGATGTAAGATGCCTGTACTAGGTAATCCTGTATCACAGGCTGTAGGAGCTCTAAAAATATGCTTATCGTAGGACAACAGAATTTAAACAATATTTAACATAAGAAGTCTAAAAATAGTGGCAAGATTGTATAATTTTGTAAATTAATTTTAATTTACTTAAAACTATAAACATAGAACTAAATTACTAGGTCATAATTACTTAATGTCTTATTTACCTATATTGCAAAAACGTGCACTTTGACTATGAGCTGTTAACATACCTACAGTCTGCAACCATAAAGATAACAAGGTTTTTAAAAACTTTCTGAATTCATATTTTGTTTTAATATGTAACTATTATTGATAGACACGTAAGCCACGCGTCATAATGGTAAGCCCATGATACGGTCGATTTTGGTCGATGATGGATCATGATTGTCGATTGCTTAGTAATCTATTCACTCTTCTACACTTTATATAATATAATATATATATATATAAATGTGTGTGTATAATACTCTATATTATATTTAATAAGTATATAAAAATAATATAAAGAGTAAAGATTTGATTGTTTATAATGGATAAACTCAAAAACTAGTAAACTGATTATAATTTTTTTAACTTTCACCTTTGGAAAGCATTATTCCGGATTGTCATAATGCTATTTTATTCCGAAAACGGGTCCTGTTGGGTGGGCTACGGTAGCGAAGCCGCGGGGAAAAGCAGTGACTTATAACCAGCCATACAGGTTTAGATAGAATTAAAATAAATAATAAGTTATAGAACAACCATCTCACGAAGGCGGATGAATCGTAAATGACTCTTATCTCGAGTTCATAAAAGCCACGTAACCCGCCTTCGTGTGATAGAACAACTTAAATACCTACACAAAGTATAAGCTTCATACTTTTAAAGCCATATAGAATTTGTTACAATACTGCCTTGATTTTCACTTAGCTTTTCTTCTTTTTTACTCCCGACGGAAAAAGAGAGGTGTTATAAGTTTGACGTGTGTACCTGTGTGTTTGTGTATCTGTCTGTGGATTATAGCTTCTAAACGGATGAACCTATTTTGATTTCTTTTTTTTTTGGATGTTGGTTTTATCGAGAGTCTTTGATGTTTGATGAAAATCGGTTAAGGGAATCGTAGGCAAGAATGCAACCTGTTAGTCGCTTCTCTGCGTCCACGCATATTCTTTGATCGCAGTTCGCGCTCGCTATGTATGCGTGAGCCATGCCGGTGTGAGAGTTTAGCGTCGCCGGGATGCTCAAGGCCATTGGGGCATACTTGCGCCTTAAGCCGTTCAAAAGTTTGAATAGGGGTGTTTTCGCAAGTTTTCTTATCATAATTACGTGTTCAATACATTGTCGAAGGGTGTCTACCACAAGATAAATTATGTAGCATGAAATAAAAACATATGGGTTTTTAATTTATTAAATTATACTTTTTCCAGATGGCGATGTCACGTACCTTCTTTCGAAACTATCAGACGATGAACTCATTCGGCTACTCAGCGAACAACCTAATAAGATTGAATATAATTTAAAAGACATAGTCAAAATTGCTTCAGACTCAAAGATTGCTAAAAATTACAAAGCAGTAGTCGACATACCAAGCAAACCTTTACCAGCACTTAATGATATCTTCGAAAATCGTCAAAAAAGTAAAAAGAGATTTCAAAAAGTGTCAGATAAACCTAAACCAAGCGGAGCTTTTTTTCGGTTAGATAATAAAGAAGTGGAACCATTTTCACAGTCTTCTAATAGTGTCGGGGATCCTCAGTTTGCTGCTATACAAAAACTGAACAATTTATTATATAGCCGTCCCTCAGAAGTGGATGTAGATAGTAAGAATGACGACGAAGATGAAAAGAAAGAACTGCTATTTGATGTTCTTGTTGCACAGCTAAAAACACTTTGCTGTAAAAGAAGTAAACCGACAAAGAAGAAAGAAACTATCAATTTTAAACTCAGAGCCTTATTAGGTGATATAATGCCTCAAGAAGTAGTTCAAAAGCCTTACGTACAAGAGCATAAATTCCCACAAACAATTACTACCACTATGCCAAACGAGCATATGTTTTTAATAATAAATGACGAAATAAAGAGTAATGGAAGTGATGATGGGCTTATCTCGGTCGATCCAGATAGTCTTGGGTCGAATAGCAGTGTCATGTTTCTGGGTCCAATAGCAACACCTCTTTCAGAAGCTCAACTAAGAATAGTGGTACGTATATTTTATGTGGTGTGTTCATTAGATATATTATATACCTATGCAGAAGCTTGCCGTTTTGATTACCCATTTTGTTATCATCAAACTAATTTAAAAGCCAAGGGAAAAATAAGTTGCATTGCACCCAAGTCAGACTACTCACCTCAAACTCCGAAAAACTAATTCTAGCAATGTTATCTTAACTACTTGTTCTATTTACCTAACATTTTTTTCTTGCCTTTTCAGATGACGCGGATAACAAACGAACTATCGAAACCAGAATATACGCCACTCTTGCAGCAAATAGCCGACGGGACTCTGAGTGATGATAATATAAGACTTGTAAATAGTTTGGTATCCGGACCACAAACGCGAAGATATATTAAGCCCCACAGATGCAACCACCAGTCCAAACTAGCACGGGTACACTCCAACGGTCCCAAATGGCTAGTCTGTACAGGATACCTTAATCTAAATACCCCCAGCATGTATGATTAAATTAAGATTTTGTTATAGCAGCTGTACATACGTTTTAGTCGATTTAGGAAATAAAATAAAGCACAAAATATAAAGTACGCGCCACCGTTTACGTACCTTGTGTAAAAGGCACAGTTAGAGTATTCGTCAAAGAAAAAGAATACTTTAATGTTGCCTAACTGGGCAGAACGGCTAAACGTTTTGATAATTTATCAGAAGAAACAACCTTGTAATGACTTGAGTTGGAGCAAAATGAATTACAAAACTATAGTAAAAGTATGATAATCAGCATTTATGATGAATCCTTGATTGAATTTTGTATCTATGGTCTACCCTAAAACGAAATGTTTGACTGTCTACGTTGAGCACTCTTCTTTCAGTCATCAAAAAAGTTAGGGTTATCAATATGCATTCTAACACGACTCATCGGTCATACTATATCTTTATTAGGTACACTGAGAATAGAGACGTCTCAAACTACATACCATAGGCAGAACATTCATTCGAATGAAGTGAATCCCATCTACTACCTCTAAGACTAGAGGTATTGTATTGGCTTCCGAAAGTTAAAAAAATACAGTCTGACTCCAAAATACATTTCTTGTACATCCATCTTTGAAATTGCAAAGGTTTCTTAAACTGGAATCAGATGCTACGATTTCGGTTACCCGTGATTCGGATAGCCGGACGACTGTGGCCGCTATTTAGGTAGCCACACAGTGTGACATTTATCTCTCTCCTCTCTAGTTAATAGAATGGGTTGAAGTTATGCCATGTCTCCGAGTTGTGACATTGATCTGCCTGCTGTAATATTCGAGTTATTTATTGTTTGTGATCTCTATTACAGGCGTGATATTTTATTATAAAACTACGAAGGTGATTCATTGCTGTAAACTACTATGAATAATTTTCGCAGAAAGTATTTTGACAATATAAAATTAAGTAAAATATACAAGTTGTCTTTTTAATTATTATATAACTTCTGTTCTACACATTCCATTTATCCACCTATATTGAATCTGTTGATTCAGGTATTCAGCATCAACCGGTTAGGCTGTAGGGCGACTCTGATAAAGTTGTGAAAAGTCGACCCGCGACACCATGGCTCCACGAGCAATTTACCAAGAACTACTTATAAAACAAAGTTAGGTAGTTGATGTCATTGGGCAATCATCCGTCTCACTACAATGCTAGCTGATACTATGCTGCGCTACGTTCCGCTGGATTAGAATTTAAATATTAAGTATATTTTGGTGGCATGTAAATTCTTTGTTAGATATAAGTTTAGTTGGCAACACTGAAATCATAAATGCCAAGATTGTAATATATGTATAAAGAAAACAAGAAATTCAAGAAAAATACTGATGACTAGGCAGCATGGTCTCAGACCTTAGCCTGTTCCGTAAGGAACAAAAAAAAAAAAAAAAGAATATAATATCTTCAATATTAATCAATATTTTTTTTCATATAACTATAGTAAGCGTAGAGGAAGCAACGAAAGAAATTTAAGATAACTCCAAGAAAATCAGAGACTTTCTGATACAAAGTGTCTGAAGAAAATAATAATGTTCTATTTATTTTTAAACTGTGGTTATTGAAGAATTAGGTTAGGATTTCATTTGCAGCTTATGTGAAAATTAATTTACACAACAAACTGAAATTTACCTTTCACCGCGGCAAAATATTAAACACATTCATGATAGTATAGAATGACTGAGTGATTAATTAGTTGACGACAGTGGGGGATGGCAGAAGAAAAAGTTCACCGATGTGGATGGTTAACAGAAGATCCCATTTACATAAAGTACCATGATGAAGAATGGGGACGACCACAATTTAACAATTATGCTTTGTTTGAAATGTTGTGTTTAGAAGGACAACAAGCCGGCCTATCGTGGTTAACTATATTGAAAAAAAGGAAAAATTACCGGACTATTTTTCATAACTTTAACCCTCGTAAAGTATCAAAATTAACAGAAAAGGATATTAACAACTTTTTAAAAGAATCAGGCATCGTAAGGCATAGAGGAAAAATAGAGGCAATAATAAACAATGCCAAGTGTTTTATAAAAATGGAAAACGAAGGCGAAGATTTTACGAATTTTGTTTGGAGCTTCGTGAACCAAAAACCAATGGTTAATAGTTGGATCAATTACAAAGAAATCCCGTCTGAAACACCAACATCTACCACATTATCAAAAGCTTTGAAAAAGAGGGGTTTTAAGTATGTTGGTTCTAAAATTTGTTACGCTTTTATGCAAGCGTGTGGCCTGGTGAATGATCACGTGATCACCTGTATTTGTTTTAATAAAAAGTAACAATCTTTTTTTTACAATAAGTAGGTAGGTAAATGCTTATTTACTAATAAACCTATGGAAACTTCGTTTGTATTTTAATGAATGTTCAACTAGATTATGAAAAAACTGTCCGTTTGTAAAGCCAAATTCATATTAGTTACGGTTAAAATTAAATAGATCATAGACCTACGCTTTTAGCGGTACTGTCCCGTTTCTAGGCTGTCTTGCCCGCTGTCCCCTATATCATATCCCCGTCTTTGCAAGAGATGTTCAACCGAGAGAACATGATAAGCCATTTTAGATTCGTATCTTTAATGAACCGGGTTATAATCACGTTTCACTTAGAAGTCTGGCTATTATAAATATGTTTAAGTAACTCAAAAAATATGGCTTTCTGTACTACAAAAAAGGATTTTGATAGTTGTTTCTTTTTTTTGTTTTTGGCTACTTTGTTTATATTCTGATTCATACCTGGTAAAGAATAGTCACTTTAGTACGATGCAGTGAAAATTTGATACATGTTTCTGTGACTGACCGTTTTCTCAGTGTGTGATTACCGGAAAACCATGTACAGCGTAAGCAATCTGACAACTCAAATACCACGAAATTCGAATGTGACTACAATACTGACTGATGTAAAAACATAGATGATATAGTTGTCGCCAAACTTCTTGGCCGTCCTGAAGTTGGCTACAATGGCTGCGCAATAGAGAAAATCTCATAAAAAACAGCACCGTTTCGTGCCTCGTGCATTCGGTAAACCAACTTCACTACTTCAGGGCAGCCAAGAAGTTTGGCGTGGACTATACATACGCATACCACATTCAATACTTTTTGGGGATACCAATTATGAGTTCTGCATAGTTATAATAGCCACATTCTTTTTCTATAATGCACCCAGAAAATAAAGAAATCTCTGGAGTGGCATGCAGACCACCACAGGCAGATATATTTAATAATAATCTGCTCTACTGGTAAATCTACTTTAAAACGCACCTTCGTTTTAAAAGTACAGCAACATCAATAAATTAATAACAATCAGTAAAACTACCGAGAATGAAATGCCACATACTTGCCATTTAAAAAATGAAAATATGCTGTGGAGTGGATCGATCTGCGAATCGGCTAACCCGCGACGCGATCAGGCTCTAGTGAGATTGGTAAAGTAAATAATGAAATGATAGTCCGCATAATTTTACTAGATCCAACTTGTGGGATCTGTATTGACACCCATAAAAAAATGTTTATTAGTTATTAAAGTATTTATTTATTGGTAAATTCACATATTTATTGAATTACATTGCAAGTTGTACGACCCTGATCGCGTTCGTACTATAGGTACAATATTATTTATTCAATCTGTGGATGATTTGGTGACGCGAAACGTTATCTTCCTTTTTCGTATGATTGCCACTTTGCTTTACCTTTTAATTCATCTCAGGCGCGCTGGCTGCACGTTGATAAAAGTCATAATGGCGGAACAACGTGAAAGAACTTTTCTCATGATCAAACCCGACGGTGTCCAACGTGGACTTGTTGGCACCATCATCGAGCGTTTCGAGAAGAAAGGATTCAAGTTGGTCGGTCTTAAATTCATGTGGCCATCTGAGGAATTACTGAAGCAACACTACAGTGACTTGGCGTCCAGGCCCTTCTTCCCTGGTCTGGTGAAATACATGAGCTCCGGACCCGTGGTTCCTATGGTGTGGGAAGGCCTTAATGCAGTGAAAACCGGCCGTCAAATGCTTGGTGCTACCAACCCTGCTGATTCTCAACCCGGCACAATTCGTGGAGACCTCTGCATCCAAGTTGGGCGCAACATCATCCACGGTTCTGACAGTGTGGAGTCTGCTAACAAGGAAATCGCGCTTTGGTTTGGTGACAAAGAAGTCGTCGGGTGGACACCAGCTGCCGAAAACTGGGTTTACGAGTAAACTATAACCTCTGTTATTAATCCGGTATAACCTTTTACCACGTTGTAATAGGTTATGTGGTATGTAATAATACTTTTAAGTTTAATCAGTGATATAATAAAATCTTAATTTTATATGTACGAGATTTTTTTTATGCATTCCAATGTGACCGTAGGTATTTAAATCAGTAATTTATTTATATATACTTTTTTTTTTGTAGTAGCCACATATGTTAGACATCATACATAGTGTATTCTCATACCGAGTAAGCATTATAAATTGCATTCTTTGTTCATTGAGGATTGGAGTGTCCCATTGGCACTGCCCAGTTTCGAACCCGTATCCTGCTTGAGGGGCCTTACCCTGAAGTCATACAAAACTTCATTGTGTGTGTGTGCACTAATAACCGTAGCAGCAGGACACAATCAAAGATTACTATTATATTGATTAGCTTTTTCCATCAGTGCTCTCTGAAAGCTAACTTAAAAAAGACTTCTGTGATACTGATGTACTCAGAAAAGGTGATTGGTAAAAAGTATACAAGAATGAAGAACAACTTTTCGTCTACAATGGCCTTCAATACTATTACCTACCACAATTTAAAAATTGCAAAACTCAGAGCTGTGAAATAAAAATGTTTAAATTTCATCAACATTTTAAGCTTTAATTTAAAGAAACCAAAAATTACCTACCATTTATACCTTCGCAGCAGTCAATCGCTCAACCACTGCGCCAATAATGGGCAAGAATTTAATGGCATACGATTTACGCCATTACGTTATATTATAATAACTTAGGTTTGGTTTGCTGAAGACGAGGTTTCGGAGGCGATGTTAGGGAGGAATATCTTTTTTTATGTTAAAAACAATATAATTAATAATCTATAATTTCAAAGGAAGTTGATGAAATCCTACTGTTATAAACGCAAAAGTTTGTTGATGGATTTTTGTTACTATTTCACACAGAGCAAATTCTGATGAAATTTTAGATTAATGCACCATATATATCAGAATAACACATAGGCTATAATTTATAAAGTCAAAGATACTAGCTTCTGCCAGCGTGTTTGCCCGCGTGCAAGTCGGCAGTTTTCTCACGGGAACCATATATTTTTCGGGGATAAAAAGCCTAACTGGTATTACAGACCATAATCTATCTCTGTGCTAAATTTAATCCATGTCCGTTAAGCCGTGATTCAGTAACAAACATAAATCCATCCAAATTTTCGCATTTATAATATCCGTAAGATTAGAAGTAATAATTCCACGCGGGCGGCAACTAGTTTTCTATAAAACGTTCTTTTATTAACCGACTTTCGAAAAAGGAGGAGGTTCTATGTTCGACTTCTTGTATGTTGTTTTTTTTATGTATGTTCACCGATATCTCCGTCAATTGTGGACCGATTTTGAAAATTCTTTTTTTGTTTGAAATAGTATATTTCGAAATTGGTCCCATTTTAATTTGGTGAAGATCTGATGAAGAACTTCGAAGATATACAACAGAACTCTTAAATAAATAACGGCAAATCTCTCGGGACTGCTGCAATCGCATGTCTGTTTATTGTTTATACCATTTCATAACATAAGATCACGCCAGTACGCTCTTAAGGGGTAAGCAGATCTCTCATTTGATCGGTTTTGTTCAAGTTTCATGATATTCGGGTGATCTATTCTGGCGTTATAAGAAAATTACTAAACCACTTGCCTATTAGGTAGGTACAATTAAAAAGTGAAAAATAAAAAACTTTTTTACAAAAAAATACTACCGACTTAACTACAAAGTGAAAAATAACTTTATTTTTGGAAGTCGGTGTCCATAACGCAAAAAATTGTACCTACGAAAGACACCGACTTCCAAAAATAAAGTTATTTTTCACTTTGTAGTTTTCTTATTTGGAAGTCGGTAGTATTTTTTTGTAAAAAAGTTTTTTATTTCAAAACTCTCGACTTCTGCCCTCTTACTAATAAATTTATACCAGGAATACCCTATATATTTTCATAGGATTAAACTTCGTATGACTTTATTCTGTTTATTAGTAAGAGGGCTATAGTTTAGGCGAAACTGCAATTTCAAGTGTGCTGGTATAGGAACCCTTATTTTACTAGGTACGTGTAGGAACTGTGTACGTTGCCCCAACAGGAAAGTGGCTCCTGGAGTGATATGAGTGGAACGTATAATTAGAGCGTAATCTGCTGTGAATGTGCGCTACATAAAAAACTTGTGCGTGTCGTCGTTTTTGAAAAAAAAACCGAAAAAAAACGTTTCCTGCTAGGGTAAAGTTGTTCCAGCAGGAAAATTCTAAACGAATGATCGGAGTGAGAAATATTGTGCATGGGCAGAGAGCTTATAGTTGTGCAAGAATGTGCGCTGAAAATATAATAAGTGCGTAATCAGGTTTTCGAGATATTACATTTCCTGCTGGGGTAACGTTTTGCAGAATCGTGTATCTCTGAAACTATTGTATATGCGCCTGTAGAATAAACATACACGAGTAGCTCTTAATTTGTGCGTAATTGTGCCGGAATTAGATTTAAGAAAATATTTATAGGTATCAAGAAATCGCACTTTTTTGAAAACCCGAAAAAAAATCACAGCGCCTAAATGAGAAAACTTATAAGCTCGCTGAAAACTGTATTCAGTCCATCTTGACGCTTGTATTAACCATAAAAAGTTTCAAAACTATACCTACATGCTTGCGTTATCGAATAATATTGCTAAAAGTCAAAACGACGGTGTCATAACTTGGGATAACCAGCCTTTGTTTACATGTTTAGTTTTTTGTTTAAATCTACCTAATGCGAAACATTCCAAGCTGAATATTTTCATTATAATATATTTTTGACTAAACGTTCTTATTTGTGCTTTACACCTACCTACTTGGGTTAAGCCGGTTTCTTGTATTTTGCCGTCAAAGTTATTCGTTAACGAAAGCATGTATACTTTTGAATCTTTTTATGGTTAATACAAGCGTCAAGATGGACTGAATACAGTTTTGACCGAGCTTATAAGTTTTCTCATTTAGGCGCTGTAATTTTTTTTCGGGTTTTCAAAAAAGTGCGATTTCTTGAAAACTAAATATTTTCTTAATTCTAATTCCGGCACAAATACGCACAAATCAAGAGCTACTCGTGTATGTTTATTCTACAGGCGCACATACAATGGTTTCAGAGATACACGATTCTGCAAAACGTTACCCCAGCAGGAAAAGCAATATCTCGAAAACCTGATAACGCACTTATTATATTTTCAGCGCACATTCTTGCACAACTATAAGCTCTCTGCCCATGCACAATATTTCTCACTCCGATCATTCGTTTAGAATTTTCCTGCTGGAACAACGTTACAATAGCAGGAAACGTTTTCTCGGTTTTTTTCAAAGTCAAAGTATTTATTCGTGTGTTTTTTGGTGATACAAAAGGTCTTATAATTAGGATATGGTAACTCAAAAAACTACCCATTAGGGCATACACTATTTTGCAATTTAAGAACATAAAATCGACATTACATACAAATTAACATAAAATTTCAATAGGTAATTACAATCTATTTTTATAATGACCATTCAGAATACAATTAATAAGTCCAAATTTTGTGAATTGTCAAGCATAAATACATAATTATCATTTAGTATATTACATTTTGTCAAAGAGGAATTCGTCAATGGTATAGTAGCATTTTTCAGTCAATAAGTTATTTAGTCTCCGTTTAAATTGTGTCAAGTTAAGATCTTTAATGTCATTTGGTATTTTATTGAATATCTTCGGGGCCATACAGAGGATGCTTTTGTGCACAAGGGCGGTTTTTGAGGGCCTTAGACATAATTCATGACGATATTCTTGTCTTGTCGATCTATATCGTTGCTCTGAAGCTTTTTTGAACAGTTCACTATTTTTCTTGACAAATAATGCTGTCTCATAAATGTAAATACATGGTAATGTTAGTATTTTAAGTCGTTTGAAAGACGGTTTGCAACTTTCCGTTGATTTAAGACTGCATATTGATCGAACGCACCTCTTCTATGCTTTAAAAATGTTCTCTTTTTCGCAGGAATTTGCCCAAAAAATTACTCCATAACGTAATATGGAATCTACATAGCCCTTATACGCAGATACAACAGCTGCCTGATTAACTATTTATTATTTCAATATATTATTTCAAAAAACGACGACACGCACAAGTTTTTTATGTAGCGCACATTCACAGCAGATTACGCTCTAATTATACGTTCCACTCATATCACTCCAGGAGCCACTTTCCTGTTGGGGTAACGTACACGTAGGAACTTTGATAAGATTAGGTCCAGCGCACACCGTTGGAGGCGCGGCGGAGAGCAATTTGAAGACATAAATTTAATATAAACCTTAACTACCTTGACATACGGCCAATAAAAGAATAAATTCGCATGCGCTGCTCGGAGCGCCCTCAAGCTACTACAAGAGCCATGCGCTCCGCCGCGCTTCCAGCGGTGTGCGCTGGGCCAAATTCATAACTATTTGCGGTGGTTGACTGCATTCTGAGTTATATGATATGCACTTTATGACCCGGAAATTATATCTCTATAAATGCGTAATTAGCAATGGACATAAATCTTAATTGCCAATTAGTTTTATCTCACTCGAAGGGATTACAACTGGCATTTGTTATCATAATATGAACAGAAACGCATTAAGTTTGCGTGAACAGTACACCCTAAAAAATAATAAAACAAAAATAGACAAAAAATTTACTATATATTTCATAATTAAAATTCCTGGTTCAACTTACAAAACGCATCACTGATGCGGGTGCTTCTGGATGAGCTGCACTTACTACAATGTTATTAGCTAATTAAAACTATGTACATGTAAAAAAAATTGTATAGCAGCTAGTCTGAATATTGTATTGCAGAGAACCATTTACCTTTATATAACAACGTCTTGCTTCTAATATTAGTAAGTTCACCCCATCCACATTCTATCATTAAAAAAAAAACATTGACATCTCCTTGGATATGCTAAAATACTAAATCACATAGGCTTTGTGACGCACCTGAATTCATTTTATTTACATTTCTGAAAAATTTTATAAGGGTATATATGGTGGGCATTTCAAACCTGGTAAATCCAATTCTGAGAAAAGAGAACTTTAACATGTCATCAGTTTATCACATTAGAAACACAGGCCTACAATGGTTTTCCCCTCTTCGATTTGATGACTGATTTTAAGATTTTATGGTGCTGATAATGAGAAAATACTTGTTTTAAATCCAGAACGGCCAGATGTTTTGCTTAATTAAGCATTATCATTTTGACTACTATTGCAAAGGTTACCCAAATCAAATCCCGATCACCAAACTTTGAAAGAAATAATACAATGTAAATATCGAGGAAGACTGAATGCTCGAAAGATGGCGGACTACTTTCATAAAATTCACAGTAAGGGCGGCACTACATCCGATCAGAGTCCGTGATTTTGAGTTCCGAGTTCTATCCGAATTGAAAATGTTTTGAATTATAAAGATTCGGATCGGATGCAATGCGTAACCGTGCTAAAAGGTCAATTTTAATCAATTTGCTTAAATATTTTTACTCAATTAAATATCTTTCATTTCACAGAGTACAGTTTCAAAATCTTTTTTTACGTAAAACAAACCATATATTCGTGTTTCGGTCACAGAAGTACATATTTATACTGAACTGGTCCAGTGGATTCAGCCAAAATGGTTTTGACGAAAGACAGACACAAACGTGATCTTGACGTATAGAACCATAAAACACCATAAAAATCATCATCAAATTTCATAAGAGTATTGACCTTGACTTTAAATTTGCAGACCTGTGTTTTACATGAATACATAAATAAGTCATTAATGCCGCATTGTTTGCAATAATAAAAAGTACATTCGATTATCATCATTATTTAGAAATACTATTGTATTAGATCTCCAATGAATGCAAGGTTGGGCATCGTGTATCACATTATATCTTCGGCCTGAATGTATTCAGTCGCCTGGGTTTCGACACGCTTGTTACCATCATCGTCATTTCAGCCGCAATACGTCCACTGCTGGACATAGGCCCACCCCATGTGTCGCCACATCGACACACATGAACATCGCTTGTCACCAAGTTTATTAAAATTAACTGACAGGGTGGGATTATCTTGAAATACAAAATAGTTGTTAGGCTCAAAGTGATTGTTCTCCATGGTGTTCAACTTCGACTGCCGGGGTGCTTTGTTGCTCACTATTCTGTGTTTGCTGTTGCTCTTGTTGATTTTGTTGTATTCTTGAAGGTAAAGGGGCAGTTTGACCTAGAAACAAAAATATGGTTATAATATTATTATCCAGTAAATGGGCTGCTCTAAATGCGAACTTTATATACATATATCTATGCGTACCATATTTATCATGAATTCCTCGATGCCTCTTGAGCGCGAACCTATCTGCAAATGCAGCCGTGCAAATGTCACACTTGAAAGGTTTCTCCCCAGAATGCACTTTAGCGTGGTTCTTGAGATGGGCTGCTTGACTGAACGCCGATCCGCATGTCTCACACCTGTTTAGGAGGAGACACATATTTTAAAATGATAATAATAATTAATATTAATTATTATTTATTTTTATATTATTTATTTATGATAATTTGTACACTGACAGCCCTAAATTCTGTTCCTATCGTTCTGTCCATCCAAAGGTTGTCTGTAAGAGATTGCCTAGTGCGATAAGACCGCCCATTGTACACTTGTTATTGTGAATGTTTGTCCTGTATGTTTTTTTGTGGTGTACAATAAAGTATATAATAATAATAGGACACGGCGCGTATCGTTAGGAGGTTCCTTGGACCCTGTTCCCAATACCGGTGGGCTACTATTTTTTATATTTTTAAACGTTTTTCTTTTTTGTATGTATTTTGTAAAAATATTTAAAACTGTAAGAAATAAGAAAGAAATTAAATAAAGGACATAATAATAGAAGGTTTATAAAGATGAACGGCACCTGTCGGGAAAGTTTCATGACCGGTTAAATGTGAGCCTATAAAAATTACTAGTACTAAGTATTAGCCGCCAATTGCTTATTGCAGTTTCAAATAGATTTTTTTTTTCATTAATTTCCACCTTGGCAAAGCAGTGTAATTACAACTACTTATTTTATTAGGTAGTTTACCCTAAACCTAAACTATTTTGTATTGTTATGACATGTTCAAACCATAGCAGAATTTGTGCGTAATGAAGCGCCTTTTCAATTCATTCTATTGCCTCGAGTTTATACGAAACTAGCTGACCTGGTCTGGATTCGCACAGGTGGCCAGTAACCTTAACAGCTAAGCTAATAGAATAAAATTTATACTTAGCCCTGCAATGTACTTTACTTACTTGTATGGCTTCTCCCCAGTGTGTATACGTCGATGATTCCATAAGGTAGCGTGCCGCGCAAATCCCTTGTCACAGACCTGAATAATAAAAACGGTTTAATTGTTAGTAGAAGAAACTAATACTAGTTTTCACTCCCACTGCATAAGCTAAGGTCTACGAAAGATGACAAAAAACTAAGTCATTGATCTGACTTATACCATACGTACTTATATGTAAACAGGTTTTTTTTTGTTTATCGAGATAGTTTTATAATTTTGGTCAAATGAAAGGTATAGGCGTAGAACCATTTTACCTGTTTAAATCATGTAAATCGGCCCAAGCGTTTATGAGATATTAAACTCATTAAATTTAATGCTTTAGTGCTGGCAGAAGCTGTTCATAAAATAGTTCAGAGGTATCATTTGGTGTCTAAAACGACGTCCAACTTGCTAAAATCTGCCCAGTTAAGTTGTATGAGACTGGCAATATCCTTATTTTGACGTAGAATCTACCATCCCGCATTTTCAATCTTCAAGTGTCGACCTACTCATCCTAATAGAAAGTGATCATAACGCCAAAACGCAATCGACGAGATCATTTGAACATCAAAACCGAACCGATTGCGTATTCGCGCGGTTGTCACTTGTATAACGATGACTTCTGAAACTTTCACCAAATTCTAATTTATTTAAATTTCTACTTACTTCGCAGACATAAGGCTTTTCTCCAGAATGTGTGCGTTCATGGTTTTTCAAGTGCGGTGATTGTGAAAACTGCATACCACAAGTATTACATCTGAAAAATTTATTTATCATTTTCTATGGGATATGCAAAGACCATAACTAACGTAACGTAAATTCTTAGTTCCAATATTAATATTACAAACGCGAAAGTGTTTGAGGTGTCAACTCCTGAACGGAGTTTGATGAAGCTTTACAATTACAGTAAAATAGCTAATAAAGCAGAATAATTCATTAAGCATTATACATAAATACATTGGGAGAAGTACTATTTCCACGCGAGCATCAGTTAATTTGGCATACATTCTTCTTTTGTTTTACAGTTCAATATTAACCAGATACATCGATGCATGTCCGAACTTGGGCTTTTTTACAATTTGAGCAGCTGTTCAGGCGTGAAGTACCGTCTAACCTTTGCAAGGATCCACAACTTTTTTGCAGCCAACGGAGCCTTTGCCTCAATGAATGGACCAAAATTGTTGATGTTAAGGTAACACCAAGAAGGTTGAGTGAGATGGTACGGTGAGAGAGGTGGTCCGTTATCAGCCCGGCTACACCACAGCAAGATGGAGCCAGGTGGAGTAGGCTCTTTTTTACGGACAAAATACACGCCTGTCTTAGCAGCATTGAAACTGACTAGATTGGCATTGCCCCATTCGGCGACTGCCTCCAAAGACAGGTTCAAACTCCCAACCAAGGCCGCCCGGAGAGACCGGATTTCAGACCCAGTAGCGCCGAACACGTATGTCTCAGCAACCGTGCTGTCGTCTGCGTACCCAAGGGTGCCGGGTTCTAGCAGGTCATTAATGTGCAGCAAATACAAAGTAGCCGAGAGCACCGACCCCTGAGGGACTCCAGCGTTAATACCTAACTGACCGGACGAGCAGCCATCGATAACCACTCGGGTGGATCGATCCCTCAGGAAGTCTGCAATCCAGTCATAAAGACCACTAGGCAGACCGAGAGAGGGAAGCTTCCCAATAAGGCTCTCATGCCAGATCCTGTCGAAAACCTTCGAGATGTAAGGGAGACAGCAAGTGCTTCCCTGTGCCTCTCGGTGTCCTCACTCTTGACGCAAATGGCATATGCTAGATCCCCAGTTGACCGATTTCGGCGGAAGTCGTATTGGCGGTCACTGAGGATATCGTTGTCTTCTGGTTATGCCAGGAGCTTATTGTTCAGCACACGTTCCATACTCTTACAAAGGATGGACGTTATACCCTTCTTGGGCACGGGCTGAACGTTAGCTTGCTTCCATGCCTTCGGCACCTTTCGAGTCACTATCGAAAGACGACACAGGCGTGTCAGAATCGGAGACAATTCAGGAGCACATGTTTTTTTGAACAATTGCCGGTATCCCGGCGGGGCCACTGGCTTTGTTCACGTCACGGTTACGCAGCATCCTACAGACCTCCCTCTGATGGATGCGAATGTCCGACATAGAATTTTTTTCGTGAAAGAGTAACAATCATCCATCCAACCTTAAAAACTTTCACGTTTATAATAGTAATAGGATCCATGATACCCAGCGACCACACAGCCCCTAGACGCCTAATAACAGGCGAGCGATGTCTGTCAACGCATATGACTAAAAGATCATATACAGGTAATAAAGGTGGCACCTCGACAATTTTAAATTAGTCGCCACTTCTGTGAGACGTAAACACTTTCGCGTCAGTCAATAAAAAAATGATGAAATAAATATTATAATGGCCTCTTGTACAATACGTTGGTATAGTAACAACAGGCAGACTTCGAGTTACTGGCAAAATGGCATAACATTTCATTGATAAGTTAATAGTTACATAAACATAATTAGATTTATTATCTGATATTATTTATCCGAGTTCATATTATACTGGTCAAGTTTGTAGGTGAAAACACCCACCGCATGTTTGCATCTCTTTCTTTTTAAACTATTTTTTTCGCTATCTCTTCTCCTCTATAATTTTTTAAACAAAACTAGTGATGCAAAAGCGAAAATGTGTTTAAGTTACGCAAATATCATTTATGATCGAATTGTTCCTCTTTAAAAGTCCGCGACAGCACATGTCTATCTTTTAAGATTGACTCACAATAGCAGCTTTTATGTTCTAAATTTTAATTAGATCGCCGCCGCCGCCGGTAGAAATAAAAGTTGATTACATTTGTATAGTAGTATAATATTATTTGTTATTCAAATAAATAGTTCAACAAATTGGTAGGTAGAGTAGGTAGCGTAGTAATGGTAGGTTGGTAGGAGGTAAGTAGCCAGTTGACGGGAGCGAAGCCGCGGGGGTCAGCTAGTATTACAATAATTTTTTTTAGTTTTGATGTTTTATGTTATTACTAAACTGTTAAAACGCCGTATAATTAATAATAAAAAAGGTAATATTAATAAAATAAAATAAGTACAAATACTATTTTTTTAAATATTGATACCTTCCTGGTTTAATTTAAACCTGTCCCACCCTTAATGAGGCGTAAGGTACATTGGTACCTTGGCAAGGGACCAATCAGAGCGCAGTCATCCCGTTGCTCATACCTCAGCTAGTTGACAGAATTGTTTTGATGTATTAGATCAAGCATTAGGCGTCTAGTGGCTATGTGGTTGATGATAATGCCATAAATAAATACCATATTATAAATTATACAAACCTATATGGCTTTTCTCCTGTGTGTATTCTTGAATGATTCTTAAGATAAACAGCCTTAGCAAATGCAATTCCACATATCCCACATTTAAAGTTCTTCTCACCAGAGTGCAACTTTTTATGTGACCACAATGAGGAATATCTGGCAAAGGAACCTCCACAGATATTACAGTGGAATGGTTTGTCCGCGTTTGCATTATTTAACTTATTCTTATTCCCGCCTACGAAAATAATGCCGGAACCATTGCAGTTCTGACATTTTGTTACTGACGCTAAGTTTCTCCTCTTTACAGGATGGTGACCAGGAACTGAAACAAAATATAATTATGTTATAATTAGAAGTCTTCTTCAAAAATATAGACATAACTATGCTTTATCCCTTATCTGACATTGGGACTAGATTAGAAAAATTGCAGCAAAAAACACAAATATTTTCTTTGCCAGCGAAGCTGCTATCTGCTGCTCCATTTTCAGTTTTCTTTGTATGTGCTCTTAAACCTCAAGAACGTGTGGTGCGTAGAAATCATACATTTTCGCAAACAGGTACATGAGTAAATTTATAACCTTATGGTGTTTTTATTTACGACTGTAATTTTTTTTAACAACTTTACCAGTTTGTATTATTAGTGCGGCCACGGGTCTCTTTGCTAAGAATGAAAATTTGGTTCAAATAAATTTCACTAGATGGCGCGACATGTTAACATTTTCTGGAATTGAACATAAAAATTGTATGTTCTTGTTTAATCAACTCTCCTAACTTATGGAATATTGGGCTCTTAAGGTTACACTAGTCTAAAATTCTTCCATACAAACGTAGTCTAGGGATTATGCCACTGTTTGACGATGTACGTTTAAAATAAAAAGTGACATCAATTTGTCTCATCATTATCTAGCCCTGTATGGAAGCAAAAAAGTAAAAAAGGAAAATATTTGAAAGTTATGAGCGTCGAAAGTTCCACATTTCGACACTAATTTTAACGCATTTTTGGACGCGAATAAATACCATAAGAAGACGGAAAATTGCAAAACGGGCTCCATACAGGGATAGATTAGTAGTTCAACAATTCAAATAATTTTATTTTGAACAGATAGATTTAGTCGTTTTTTCATAATATCTAGACTGACAAAGGTCTATTTATAAAATTTCGCGCGCTCGGTTTCGTCCTAAATCATTATCCATTTCGCTACAAATTTGCAAAAGTGTGTATTCATACGCGAACTAGCTTCCTACTGCTCATCACAGCATCTATCTCTTTCGCACGTGTTGTCCGTTAATATAAAATGCATTTTAACCCCGCGCACAAAATAGTTCGTGCCCTCGACTAGTGTACCCTTAATTCACATTTCAAAGATTATAAATTTCTGAGGCATTCCACTTGTATGTTAAAATTTGCATTGTAACACACTTTGGTGCAAAAAAACTGTAAAAACGTGCAAAAAAAATACTATAAAACGAATCTTGTATTTAAAATAAAAATATTCACGAACCTAGTAAACCCTTTTACTTGCTAACACCATCTATTGCCGTGATCGAACGCGATTGATGTACTTACAAAAATAACAAGATTAATCAGATGAAAAACGCTAGTTACGTCGGCACGGTTTCTTTGTATGGGATTAGGCATCTGTATTTTAGTATTATATTATCTGTGGTGCGGCACTGGAGGAAAATGGACAAGGTTTTTCAGATGAACATGTTGTCAACATCCTGAACTACATTGGTAATGAAGAGCTGGATTTAGTGGACCTCATGGGTAATTTTGAAAGCGAATATGAAGTTTCAGCATCAGAATACAGATCATGAATCTGTCATGGAAATTGAACTGAAAAGTGATGATGACAGTAGTTTGAGATCAGACAATGATTTACTACTAAAATTTATGTAGTTAGTGTTTTTATTTCTGCAGACATTTAAAGAGATCCCATTTTTGCTGGAAAAAGGAGGTTAATTATTTTTTTCTTATTATATGTACAGTGACAATTTTTTATATTTATTTTTAGTAAATAAATAGTATAAACCAACTCTTCTGTGCTGTATTAGTATAAGTTTTGTGCTTCCTACTTTTTTTTTAAGATTGTAATAGAATACCATTAGTTAGGCTGAGTCCATTTTGATAATAGTTATTTATGCTACAAGTGCGGAAAGTAGGTGATTTCCGATGAGTGGTATTTTTGGATAAATCGACACGAGTCGGAAATCATCTTACGCACGTGTATCATACAAAATTTTACTATGCGTTGTGCGAGGAAATAAAAAAAAATATCTGAACCAAGCAAAAATTAATAAAATGGCGCTTATTCAAGGGCGCTCAGCATATGCACAGATTAACTAATAAAAGCTGTCACGTAAGTCATTGCTCTGAGCGTATCGCAAAAAGGCACGAGCAAAATATTAATTCTGCCAAACATATTTAATGAATATTTAAAATTAATTTATTGATCAAAATCTAAATCTAGAGTAATTAAAAACGCCTTAAATGAAGTATTAGTTTTGTTTTACCTTTTATATTAATGATAATCTGTACTAAACTAATTTTTTAAACTTTTCTCAAATGATAAAAACTCTATGCGTCGGGCTGACGTTAGAGATGGGTCGTGATGATTTCGACATGATTGCCGACTTTTGTCGAGTTATCCACTCATCGGAAATCACACTTTCCGCACTTGTAGCATAAATAACTATTACATTTGGAGTACATTTTTACCCCACTATGTTAGTTGTGTTACAAAAAATAACGATGTTAGTTACAGGTTAAATATAATACCTTCATAGGTCATAAAGGCACATACGCATAGACATAGTCTTTGCAGTTCAAATAATATTTTGTAAAGGATATGGCTAAATAAAGTATGGACGACTGCCCTAGCAATATATAAACATTTTAACTAGTAATATGTAATGCTGAATAGCTGAATATTAGTATTTCGTATGAAAAAAGTTACTGGAACTTTTTATATTGTCACAATCCTGAAAATAAAATCATAGAAACACCTACATTAATAGGTATACAAACTTGTAAAATAATAAGATTTTGCTATGATACTTTATTAAGGCGTTTAGAGGAGCTCATGGTTTAATAATAACAGCCACACAGGTCGATCTTCAAGGTTAAGCAACGCTAGCGGAGGTCATTCCGTGGTTCCTTCGTTCCTTGGAAAGCTAGTTAAGCCATTGGTCCCAGCTGTCATTTGTGGCTACACCACAGTTTATGCATCTCATGATGAATCAATACGCAATTGAAACTTAAAGCCATACTAGTTGGCTCTGTATTAATACATAATACCCGGCGAAAGGAACTTCGTTCAAAGTGAGTTCCCACGACACCCCCAACATGTATTTTTTTTATTTGGTTCTAATTGAATCAAGGGTAATTAATCTAGATGTGCCGTTTCTTTCCAGTTTTTGCCAATAATTTCTAGAAAACAGATAAATGCAATTAAAGAAATCAACATCTAAGGTTCTATCTCTAAGGTTTTGAGGTGTACAGCAAAAGGTACAAAAATAAATAATAATAACTACTGTTCGTTTTTGCGCAAATGTCTTTAATAGTAGGTTTATTGACTACAATTTTTCGTAAAACATGTCAAACAAAAACATGAAAACACTTTTAATTATTTGATTAATTCGCGAAAGTTCTAGAAGAATAATGAAACTGTAATAATTAATTAATGAATATTTGAGATGTATTGCGATAGGTACAAAAATAAATAATAATTAATACTGTTCGTTTCGACTTACGAAAATGTCTTTAAAAGTAGGTTTATTGACTACAATTTTTCGTAGAACTAAATCTTATGTTCTTCTTGTCAAACAAAAACATGAAAAAACTTTTAATTATTTGATTAATTCGCGAAAGTTCTAGAAGAATAATAAAACTGTAATAATTCATTAATGAATATTTGAATGTTATGAGCTAGTGAACAATTTCTATTCATGCTAAGGGCAGTTGTTTAGCCATGTCCTTTAAAATTATGAATATAGGTACTTACGAGGTTTCTGTTGTTGCTGTTGTTGTGTTTGCTGATTGGTCTGCGCAGTCGAAAGAGGGTCCGAGGTTGGCTGCACCGTGCTCACTTCGAACTTAACATTGTCTTCCGCCGCCACAAATATTTGGGTAGCATTCACTGCCAAACAAAGATTACATTATGTCAACAGAAGAACACAATCTGTTTTTCAATATTAAGTGTTGATAAACAGCTTGTTGTAACCTGTTATTCAATTCAAGGCCTAGGGTTCAGATATCCTCTTACCCAGATTGGATTAAGTGTGAACAGACGTTAAACATTAATGAAAGTGTTAAACACTTTTGGCTGCACCCTTTAGGGTTCGTAATATAGAATAAGGAATAAAATGATATACTCACATTGACTATTTCTCTGGTCTACAGAATCTTGTGCAATGCAGTTTTCACAGCGAATCAGCTTGGGACCCTTTCTCTTAGGATTATTGGGTATGGGTCCACCACAAGTAATACATTTCTGGACCTTTTCTATTATGACTGGTTTAGCTGGAATATAGATGAGAACATTGATTAAGGCTGTCTATCTGAATACTACATAGGATTGTGAAATTTAACATGCAGTATACAGGCTTAACTTAATATTTAAATGATATTGGGCACAAACCTGTTACTCTATCTTATCTCTATCTTTATCTCAATATGAAAAGGGAAGCAGTGCTTGTATTACTCAAAATAATAGCTTGATAAATATGCTATTACAAGATTTTATGCAGTGTTAACAAGCAGTGCAGCATAGCTAAAAGGTGCAAGTCACAGACATTTTGGCTGCCTATTTACTAGATAATGCAAAAAGAGGTTTTGGTTTCGGTAGTAGACTTTTCTTCAGCAGTTACATAAAACTAAGGTTTAAAATAAAAGTGCCTACTAACTGTCTTGAATTTGTACATGGTGTTGCTGCTGCTCATTGGGATCAGAGGAGAGGATCTGAATGTGTGGAGGCATGGCAACATCGTTTCCAGTACTTACACCTGTCGCCACCACTGTGATATTGTTTTCTGTAATGATACAATAATAAAGGTCAGCGTACTTTTAGCTAATATTGAAGAATATCCACAAAAAACATATATTAAGTCTATATCACATTTCTTTATGGGATCTCTACACTAAATTATTGAGTATGTACGAGCCAGAATAGCATTACCAAATTTGTTGTTCTGGACTCTGGAGGATTAAAACATAAATCTACAATTCCATTGACAAACAAACAAGAGAAAAAAATTACCTGTATCCTGAGCGTGTATTCTTTTATGAGCATTTAGAAGAGTAAGATGCCCAAACATTAGACCACAAACATCACATTTAAAACTAATATTTGATATTGTATTCTGAATTCCATTAGGAGCTATTTGCATTTGATTCACTAATGCATAGTTGTAGGAAAATGGTTGGGCTATGTAACAAGTCTTATCGTCGCTGGTGGTCAGTTGTGTTATATTCACACCACTGGTCACATTGCCAGCGCCAGTGGTAGTACCTGTGCCTAGTTTACCAATCATATTCACATTGGTTGTATAGCAAAATGTAGGAAACTCCTGAAAAAAAAAAACAAAAAGTTAATCAGATACTGTTTGATTTAATCCTAAAATAACTCAATTTTTAAAGAGGTGCAAGGTTTTCAAAACCGTGCATGATCAATAATTTAGTCCAGTGTTAGTAAACACATTTTTTTTCTCCATTTTTATTGGCTGAGTTATATCCGATAAAATAGTTTGTTGAAATACATTTTTGAAAGTACTAATTTAAGTCAAATAAAATTTATTATCTAATATTTTCAATATCTCAATCTACCACTTCTGCAACACATAAATTTGACTTTTCATAATTATGGCAAACCAATAATACGAAAACACTTAGGAAGTTCTATTAGTTATGATAGGGTAACTCTGCATACTTATTTATTTTATTATATTAATCAAAATTATAAAGGCAAAACCCCACACAGTTTATAATATTATGTACTTTGTACAAACGTATTTATGTGTTGTATTTTATTGTTTTGTGTCTTTGTGTACGTACCTGTTGTTGTTGATTCTGCTGAGCATTCTTTTGCTGAACGTTTTCAATATTTTTGCCTTGAGACTTTTGTGGATGCTCTTGATACTGCAGCGTCGGCACTGTGCCGGTTTGAACGGCGTTCGTAGTGAACATATCGACACATCAATTAATTCATCACACAATTTCAATCAGCAGCACATTGTGTATATCTGTTATAACATAAAGTACACACTGTAAATATGTATAAAAACATCTTTACGCATACAACAAAAGCGCGGCTAATTGTACGCGAAAGAGAAACTCAAACACAAAGTGCGAAGGTAACGGGGAATATTTCTTATCAGTCTACTCTACTCGTAAAAAGATCATTCGTTAGAAAGGCAGTGTCTCCTGAATAGTCGATATATGCAAGAAAAGGATGACGGAATATCCATACGCGCTACGAGTAAGCGGACGCCATTGTACTCGAACAAGAGGTGAGACGCGGTCACGATTAAAATTAAAAAAAGTTGAACAGGATCGGATTTGTAGTAATTCAATTTGCTAACCTGGTTTCAATTTCTCCAAATTACATAAAATTAGACTAATTTAATATCAAAAGGATTCAGATTATTTTATTTCTGTCTCACTTTCTTGTCCAATTCTCCATCTCACAAAAGAAACGAAATGGCGATACAATACAAATAAAATGGCGGCTTGAGAGGGGGAAGGGGCAAGGGGCGGTGCAAACCAACTATTGCCAGTGCAAAAATGTTTTATTTTCGAATCTTGTCATCTTAAAATACTCGTCTTGATAATTTTGCACAGTAAATAGAAAAAAATAATAAAAGTTATCGCAATTTGTTCAAAACATCTTGTAATATAATAAGAAAACCGAAAACAATAAAAATCAATTGAAACGGCTTGTTTCTGCTTTCGCAACAGAACAGTGTGCTCAGTATATTATCTATATCTATACTAATATTATAAAGAGGAAAGATTTGTATTTTTATATTTTTGTATGTAACGAAAAAACTTAAAAACTACTGGACCGATTTCAAAAAATCTTTCACCGTTGGGCAGCTACACTATCCCCGGGTGACATATGCTACTTTTAATCTCTGTATCCCCACGGGAACGGACACAACGCGGGTGTGACCGCGAGTCGTCCACTAGTTATTATTATTTAAGGAGTCCAGAGCAGCAGTGCTTACCAAAGCTAAAATATTCTTCTGTGTACATTATAAAACTTTATGGTCAAAAGGTGTCTATCCCGAAGACGTGTACGAAACGAAGCGTCTAATCACTAAGAAACATTTTCTTTCTTAATGGAAAAAGTGGATGTGAATATTCCACACATGTTTGAAGACTACCTACAATAGGGGAATGGGCGGTGTGAATCAAATGGATCAGGCGTTTACCGTGGTCCGTGTCAGCATAAGAGACAAAAAATTGTGGCGGTGTATTATTAATCCAGTTGATATGAGAGTCTCAGAGGCTTGTTGCATACATATCTATAACTAGCACAAAAAAGTGTCTTGATCAACTAGCTTTAGGTGATCTATCCCAAGATCGTATTTGCCAAACAATAAAACAAAGACGCAGCTCATCATTTTTGTGCTAAATTTCTAAAAGATGAGTTTATGTCTAAGCGAATTGTAAACCTATGATGAGTATAAGTCTAAGCGAATTGTAAACCCCCTGCGGTGCATTATTTGCCATAATAGTGTTAACACACGTACGGATTTGGTACGGTCGGACCGACTCCGCCCACAAATGCTTTCTCGCTTACACACGCTTGTTTGGGCCGAGACGGAATCAATTTAATAATAATAATGTCCGCGGACCACTCTACACACGTTCGGATATGGTCGGGGCCGGACTAACCCCGCCCACAAAACCGTGGTCCGGCCGTACCAAATTCGAACGTGTGTTAACACTATAACGCGTGTCGTTAGCGTTGCACAGCGCAGAGCTGCCAGGTGTAAAAATGGTGTACGATCACCTATGCACGATGCCTTACCTAAAAATCGTATGCCAAGGAAATTTTGAAATGAAAAGATCGTACAAGTATTAACTAGAAGTACAAAGTTTTTATTTAATTTTATTTTTGTCAGGCCCTAACCAGTCCTTAAAAAAGTGTGGTTTTTCCTAATCGGGACGATACTTTTGTGCGCTGTGTTTATCCCTTTCTCCTCTTTTAGCCAATTTCTTTTTTGGAGTACCTGGCGCAGGTAGCTCGTTTCACTTTTTAACCGACTTCCCAAAAAGGAGGAGGTTTTCAATTCGACTGTATTTTTTTTTTTTTTATGTGTGTTACCTCAGAACTTTTTACTGGGTGAACTGATTTTGATGATTTTATTTTTGTCAGGCCCTAACCAGTCCTTAAAAAAGTGTGGTTTTTCCTAATCGGGACGATACTTTTGTGCGCTGTGTTTATCCCTTTCTCCTCTTTTAGCCAATTTCTTTTTTGGAGTACCTGGCGCAGGTAGCTCGTTTCACTTTTTAACCGACTTCCCAAAAAGGAGGAGGTTTTCAATTCGACTGTATTTTTTATGTGTGTTACCTCAGAACTTTTTACTGGGTGAACTGATTTTGATGATTCTTTTTTTATTTGAAAGCTGGTGCTTGTCGTCTGGTCCCATTTAATTTTCTTCAAGATCTGGTAAAGAACTTCAGAGATATTCATCAGAACTCTTCAAAAAATTACGGCAAATCACTCGGGATAGATGCAATAGCAATTCTGTTTATTGTTTACACCACTTCAAAACATAACATCACACTGGTACGCTCTAAAAAGGTACTCAGGTGTGAACAGTTCACCCTGGTATACTCTCATTCCATGGGTTTTGTTTAAGTTTCATGTTATTAGGTTAATCTATTTTGTCTTCTCTTTGGGTATTATAGGTACCTAGCCTATAGAACTGGTCTATTATGAACCACAACTAAACAGTAAAAAAAAAAAAACTTTTGTACAAAAAATACAACCGACTTCAAAATAAAAACACTACAAAGTGAAAAATAACTTAAATTTTGGAAGTCGGTGTCAAAAAAAAAACGAAGAAACAAAAGCAGGAACACCGACTTCCGAAATTTAAGTTATTTTTCACTTTGTAGTGTTTTTATTTTGAAGTCGGTTGTATTTTTTGTACAAAAGTTTTTGTCACACATTCTTGCTTGACCAAAAACAACAAACACAAAAAAGCACTCAAGACAGTATAGCACAGATTTAAAGAGGATATAATTATAAACTGGGAACCGATCACCTTTCCGATTTTTTTTGTTCGAATTTAATTATACCGAAATCTATTGACCGACGTCTTTTTTGCTATATGCATTATTTGACATATTTTCAGATCATCGAAGTATCATGTGGCATATATATTATTTTACCGAACTACGTTTCGCAATTTACAAAATAACTATTTGCTTTTGGCCGAATCCTCTTTTGAACTTTTATCATTTGCCATATTTTCACCAAACCGAAACAACATTATAGAGAATATTATTTATTCACAAATATAGCCGGTTACTTGGTACCATTTTCAATTTATAATTGAAATAGTGTCATAAAAAGTCAATACGATAAGTTACAAAATTTAGTGACAGAAACGAATCGCTGCGAAATCGACTTTACGCTGTCTTGTCTGTGTTTATTTTATATTTCGAATTTTCATGCAGATTTATTAATAGCTGTCATGCATTAGACATTTTATTTATTACTTATTTCAAAGAGTTTGTCCAAAAGCGAGCGAGACCCTGCAGACATAAATAGGACACAATTTTTTTTCCAAATCGCTTTTTTGAACATTTGTATTCGCCCACTGTTTCTCTCTCACTTAGTATTCTGATATGCGTTTAAAAATAAATATTTCGAGCAAATGTAATTTCGGCTAATTGTAACTTCGGTAAAAAGTTTTAACAAGTGAAAAGTCAGAGTAACGAAAAAAATCGAATTGATAATAGGTAAAATGAGACAGTGGCAGACGTGACTTGGATGAAGTAAAAAAAAACGAAACGATAACAGTTGAAAAGTTTTAGGTGAAATGAAATTCGGTCAAATGTTTTTCGAACTTATGATAGGTAACCTTATAAACCACGTACAGATCGAGCGAGACGAAGACGGACGAGAAAAACGGTTTTTGACAACTCGCAATTATTACCGAAAGAAAAAATAATAAGTTTCGTAAAAATGCAAATAATTACAGCCTTTAAATGACTCAGCAAAGAGTCTTCATTCAAGTAAATCTAGGTTCGCGTTAGGTTGTTGGGGAATTCCCCAAGTCGTACTTGCCATTGGAGCACGTTCGTGTCGTTATTAAATGTTGCGAGCATCGACCATACAGCCTCTAGACGCCTAACAACAGGCGAGCGATGTCTGTCAACACATACGACTAAAATATCATATACTGGTAATATAGGTCGCCACTCGACAATTTCGATTTAGTAGCGACCACTTCGGTAGAGAGTACTATTATAATTTTTCTTTTACGGAGAAAAGGCCTCTGTTCCAGCAGTGGAAATATTATAGACTGATTTTTGTATTTTATAGATAATTATTTTGATTTTAGAATTTAGGTATTTTTTCTATTGATTGTTTTTTTTTACTAATATTTAATAATATGAAACAATTGCCGAAAATATATGTTCATCTTTAGAATTTGTTTTTTAGTTTTTGCGTTTTATGTTATTACTGTATAATTAATAGCTGTCCCACGCGGCTTCGCTCCCGTCAACTGGCTACGTACCTACCCTATCCTACCTACCCTACACATACCCTACATTTACCCTACAACTATGCTACACCTACCCTACCCCTACCCTACACCACACCTACCCTACACCCATGTTACACCTGCCCTACAACCTACTCTACACCTACCCTACCCTACATACATGATTGCATAACTGAAACCGTTTACGCAGCGCACGCAACGGAAGCCCTCAAAAAGTAATATTCTATCCCGTTTTTGCAACATTTTTCATTTATGCTCCGCTCCTATTGGTCGTAGCGTGATGTTATATAGCCTATAGCACTCAGGAATAATGTAGCTTTCTACAAGTGATTGTTTTTTTTTTTTAATTGGATCATTAGTTCCAGAGATTACCCCCTACATACAAACTTACAAATTTTACCTCTTTATAATATTAGTATAGGTATAGATAATAAAAGTAGCTAACATTAATAAATAAAAATATTAAGTACACTAACAATTTCAAAAAATATATAACGGCGCGTGACATTATTAAATAATGAAAATCAGTTAATTTGGAGAATTATAATTTATGTTGTTATTTTTTAAACATTGGTCATTATTCTGTTATTTTAAAGATTAATTTTAATTAAGAGCGGGTAACACCGAATGGAGTTGCGTCTGTCTTGACGGGCGAACGTCATGTCAATATGTTTGGAAAAAAATGGTTGTCAGCGGTTGCACGTTTTGAACATTCGCAAACCCATTGGCTCTAAATAGAAAATTATACTGCAATCCTTAATTGTTTAAGTAATTGAAGTGTGTGTATAATTAAAGTAGTGAGCAGTCAACGCTACAGTGTATTCTTTGAAACGTTTCCCCGTAGTTTAACGCCCACTATGAATTCTCGTGCTGACGAGGTTACGAATCAGCAGCCAGATGCAACAGCCCGGTCTCCCAATTTCCCGTTATCAGAAGTGGGTTTACCAGGGAATTCCCAAGAACGTGAAACAGGTCAGAGTATTGTTTCTAACCTAAATAGTGAATGCGACCGTTGGAAAACTTTGTTTGAAATGCAACAACGTAGCATGATGGAATTAATTCGTGCTATAAAGGACACGAATACGGTTGATACAAAGCCCCGAATTCAATCCTGATTCTCGAGACGCTGCCAGGTCATGGTGTATACTTATGCATGCAAGAAAAAAAAATATCCAGTGGTACTCTGATAATCGCCATGAGCAAAGCACTTAAGGGCGCAGCAGCTACGTGGTTGGCTCAAAATAGTTTTTCTGGTATAACCTGGCCTCAGTTAAAAGATTTATTTCTTGCTCGGTTTGACTACGTCGAGACTCCAGCTGCCACCATGTGTAGACTCTTTAATGAAAGTCCAAAAGACGGAGAGTGCATGTGAGCCTATACTACTCGATTCCTGAGTACATTAATGAACAAATGGCATTCTTTATTGACCGAACAAATTGCGATTGCTGTAACTCTGGCTCACGCAGTGAAAATCGAACCACGGTTGCAAAGATACACTGAAAAAAATTAATACTAGAATGAAATTGCAATAAGAACTAATGGCGTGTACCTATCGAAAAAGAGGCCCTCCGATGCCAAAAAAGTCTAATATTTGCAGTGACGCTAAGAAACCGCGATTTGAACCGAAGAAATGTTACAATTGTGGCAGACTAGGCCACATGGCAAACAAATGCCACTCCAAAGACTCGCGTATTACCAGCACTAATCTCAAACCTCAGTTTTCATCAACCAATAAACAGTAAGATACTCAAGATAGCAGTGTACCAAACAAAACTTCGTTGCCTACGTGCTACTACTGCAACGAACCAGGTCACATCGCCACTCGCTGCCCGAAAAAGGTCACCAAGATTGGCAGTGGCAACGTAGACCACCGGGTGAATGCCTGCACTATGAAGCCAGCCACCGATCACCTAGCAGTTGAATCCGGTGACAAGTTTTTATTTTGTTTTGATTCCGGCGCCCTGTGCTCTCTAGTTAAAGAAAATTTAGCAAATAGACTTCCAGGCAAGCGTCATCATACCTCAGTGACATTAATAGGTATAGGCCAATCAAAATTTACGTTCAAATATTGACAACTGTAATTATTACTTTATTAATAATGTTGGGCGCACGGTTGGCGCAGTGGTTGAGCGATCGACTGCTGCGCTGCGTGTCGCGGGTTCGATTCCCGCACGGAACAAATATTTGTATGATCTACAAATAGTTGTTCCGGTTCTGGGTGTTTGTGTATGTGAGTTTATATGTTTGTGAACGCACCCACGATACAGGAGACATTCCTAGTGCGGGGCAACGTTTTTTTAAAAAGAAAAAAAAAATATACAGGGATACTCAATGCAGTTATTATTACATGTGCTAGACTATTGTATCTCTGATTCGATTCGGTTGAAGTTTGTGAAAGCCATTGTTTTGAGGAAAATTATAACAGTTTCAGCTTGTGACGTAAGCGTCAAAATTAGTAATTTTTACAATATCAATACTGATATTCCTGCTGAATAATAAACGTCAATTACTTTCATTGCTCGAAGTTAGCTCGGATTAGTACAACGGCGACCTTATCGTTTAAGCCCCGAAGAGAGAGAGTCTTTGCGTACTAAAATCAAAGAACTTCTACAAGCTTCTATCATTCGGGAGAGTTGTTCACCCTTTGCGTCACCAATAATACTGGTTAAAAAGAAAGACGAAACTAATCGACTTTGCGTCGACTACCGTGAATTGAATAGCAATACAGTACCCGACCGTTACCCATTGCTGCTAATTTCTGACCAGATAGGACGTTTGGTAGGGGCAAACTACTTTACATCGCTTGATATGGCTAGTAGCTATCATCAGATACCGGTTCAAGAAGAGCCCATAGAGCGTACAGCTTTTGTAACGCCGGACGGGCAGTTTGAATATTTGACCATGCCGTTTGGTCTTCGAAATGCCCCTTCGGTGTACCAACGTGCCATAAATAAGGCCCTAGGACCCTTAACTGAGACATTTGCTGTAGTCTATATTGAACACCGTCAAGGTAAAAATATGGGGCACGTTGATTTTCTATCACGAAATCCCTTAGCTGATGTCCAACGACCGGTCCCAAAAGTAGAGCAAAAGCGAGTCAATTTCACTGAAATCTCTGATACATGGTTACAGGCTGAGCAGGAAAAGGATAGCGAAATAAATTCTGTAATAGCTAAACTTCAGAATAATGTGCTTGACCTTGACCTTGCTAGGAGTTACGAAATTAGACGAGGGGTTCTGCATAGAAAGATAGAGCGCAACAGCAGAAGAATTTGGTTACCCATAGTACCAAAAGCGTTTCAGTGGTCAATCATAAATCATGTTCATGAAAGCATAATGCATTTAGGTTGGGAGAAAACATTAGAAAAATATATTGTCATTATTGGTTTCCTAACATGAACAAATATGTCAGGAAGTTTGTCGAAAATTGCATCACATGTAGAGTGTCCAAATCACATTCTGGGAAAATTCAAGCAGAATTACATCCAATACCGAAAGTAACGGTACCTTGGCATACCATTCATATGGATGCAACGGGAAAGCTTAACAGTAAGCGGGACTCTAAGGAGTACGTTTTTGTGTCAATAGATGCTTTTACGAAATACGTACTTCTGCATCATACTATGAACATTGACGCTAATAGCGCTATAAAGGCATTGCAGTCATGCGTGTCATTGATTGGCCCCCCTACGCGTGTGATTGCCGACCAAGGTAGATGTTTTGCTGGGAAAGAATTCAAAGACTTTTGTGCTGCACATAATATTAATTTACACCTGATAGCTACCGGTTCTAGTCGCGCTAATGGTCAGGTGGAACGCGTGATGTCCACACTAAACAATATGCTCATGGCAGTACATTAAAGTAAGAAATTTTAAAGTAGGTGACTATGTGTTATTAGAAAATCATGAGAACAATAAAACAAAGCTGGAACCCAAATTTAAGGGGCCTTATCAGGTGGCTGAGGTGCTAATATAACAAAACACCAACATTATACACTTAGTTCGCAATGAACGTTTTGACTTTGATAGTGACAGGTATTTACTAAAAGCATTGAACTCTAATCGGACGTATAAGTATGCACATAATCTCATACGAAATATGCTAGAGTGCTACGTTCTATTGGAGTTGAATGTAGGTTTGGAGGCACTAGCTAATAGTGTGGAGTCAAAATGTGCCGAAAACGGCGCAGGTGAGTTGTGCAGCTAAATTTACTTGTTTACTGTGAAGGCCTTTGCTAACATTAAGCATTGGTGACAATAGCCTGTGTGATATCAGCCTGTGTGGCACTAGCTTGTGTGGCATCAGCCTGCGTGGCACTAGCTTGTGTGGCACTAACCTGTGTGGCATCAGCCTGTGTGGCACCAGCCTGTGTGGCATCAGCCTGTGTGGCACCAGCCTGTGTGGCAATAGCCTGTGTGGCAGTATAGTTGACAATAGCCTGTGTGGAAATAGCCTGTGCGGCACTAGCCAATTTGGAACTAGCCTATGTGGCCTCAGCTTGTGTGGTAATCTGGTAAAGGTGTTTTGTGTTATCCAATAACTGTGTTCGCTCTTTGTGATGTTTGATTAAAAACGGTCAGAATGACCGAACGTTGAGTTGATTACTTGAGCTGTTTTATGATTGTCCACAGATAATGATTGATGAGATAAACTATTCACCCGAGGACGGGTGAAGATGCAGGACGGCCGTAACGGCGCGTGACATTATTAAATAATGAAAATCAGTTAATTTGGAGAATTATAATTTATGTTGTTATTTTTTAAACATTGGTCATTATTCTGTTATTTTAAAGATTAATTTTAATTAAGAGCGGGTAACACCGAATGGAGTTGCGTCTGTCTTGACGGGCGAACGTCATGTCAATATGTTTGGAAAAAAATGGTTGTCAGCGGATATCTTAACAATATATTACTAACGGTATGGTATAACAGTGTTGTCTCTGATTTGTTTTAGGTAAATTCACCACCGGCCATCAGCGTCATAATTTGGCAAATATAAAACTTTTTTTCTTCTTACCTACCGATCAATCTCCTTCGTTTATCCTCTGTAACCCTGACATTGGCGGAATTGTGTAAATTATACACATCTGGTGCCATTCAAACAAGAAGTGAAGGTTGTCAGCGGTTGCACGTTTTGAACATTCGCAAACCCATTGGCTCTAAATAGAAAATTATACTGCAATCCTTAATTGTTTAAATAATTGAAGTGTGTGTATAATTAAAGTAGTGAGCAGTCAACGCTACAGTGTATTCTTTGAAACGTTTCCCCGTAGTTTAACGCCCACTATGAATTCTCGTGCTGACGAGGTTACGAATCAGCAGCCAGATGCAACAGCCCGGTCTCCCAATTTCCCGTTATATATATACCTTCGTGGTTTTATTTAAACCTCTCCCATCCCTAGTTCGGCGAAATGACGTTGGTAAGGACCAATCAGAGCGCAGTCGTCCCGTGCCTCATACCTCAGCTAGTTGACAGAATTATTTTGATGTATTCGATCAAGCATTAGGCGTCTAGAGCAATGAGGAAGGAAAATCTATGGAGACGGCCTATTCTACTATATGAAGAATAGTTATACACATATCTATCAAATCGACACACGCATGTCAAAAAGCGTTTTGTCTCTTTTTAACTAACCAAGAACTACATATGAAAAGAGAGACATCTAAATGTTTGTCAAGGACTAAACTTGGTAACACTTTTGTGTGACGTCAAAATCATGTCTATGCGTGGCCGGTCGCCATGTTGATTACCGAGTAAAATTGGTAGTTGTGTGCTGTTTATGTACGTTTATCTGTGTAGTTGTGCTGTCAAACAGTTGCAAATGGCCTACCTCATTGGCCAATGGGCAGCCATCTTAAGTTCCCGATTTATGTAGGTATCACGCTAATTTCGTAGGTATGGCAAGTCCATAGGTTTATAAGTCAGTGGTCTAGAGGCTGTATGGTCGATGGTTGCGAGATTTGCCAGGTACTCAGATGAAGTAAAAAAAGGCCCTTTTTTATTTCATCTGAGGCCAGCTATATAAAAATCGTAAATTGTCCGTACGATCTTGGTCTAGCGATCGTACATGAGTAAAAATGCCAAAAAATCGTAGGAGTAGGTACGATTAAAATCGAACATCTGGCAGCCCTCAAAATTCTTTGCGTAGAGCACCCATCCTGTTTGGGTAATTTTACACTTGAACTGTCCGTTGTAAAACACTTGCGTACAGTTCAGATTTCCAACTCTTTTTTTTCAATTTTGTTTATTAATTTTAATTATAACATTATTAATAAAAAATATACCGTTGTTTTACTGCGACCGTTAAGGCGCAGACAACACAGAAATATAGAACACACGGTATGTCGTTACTCGGACCTGGTTATGACGACATACCGTGTGTCCTATATTGCACTTTATTTCTATGCATTTTGTTTTAAATTTGAGTAGAATAGGAAGCCGCCCGTGCCATGTCCGCGCCCGACGCCTTTTCTGTGTGGCCAGCGAGCGCCTAATATGTTAACTTTAGACTATCAGTTAGTTGTGTGTGTCTGCAAAAAGTAAATAATGTATGGGAATGTTAAACACTATCGAAATGTCACATGATCACTATTATTGATACTACATATTTCGCTATAACTATGTATTTCTGTTCTCGTCATGACCGTTCTGATTTTCTTGATTCCCTTATTAGATTAAAAACCCCTTTCCCTACTCATATGATTTGTTTATTACATAACCCAATAATTTATTATGATATAATTGCCTCTTTTCTGTTTATAAATGATATTAAACTTTAGTTTATTTATTATATTGTACATAATATATTATATTAATGACTTGCCTGATCCACATTTCCTATCATTGTAATCCTTACCGTTCCGCTTTTTATTTCCCTGTTTCCCAAATTTTTACCTGAAAATGGCGCAAAGTACAAATAGTGCCACACGAAAAAAAAAACAAAAACGATGTATTTCGCCAATCCGACCATTGCTGCTGAAATAGAATGACACCTTGTCTGTTGTCTTGTTGTCATAAAACAATGAGGAAGGAAAATCTATGGAGACGGCCTATTCTACTATTATGAAGAATAGTTATACACATATCTATCAAATCGACACACGCATGTCAAAAAGCGTTTTGTCTCTTTTTAACTAACCAAGAACTACATATGAAAAGAGAGACATCTAAATGTTTGTCAAGGACTAAACTTGGTAACACTTTTGTGTGACGTCAAAATCATGTCTATGCGTGGCCGGTCGCCATGTTGATTACCGAGTAAAATTGGTAGTTGTGTGCTGTTTATGTACGTTTATCTGTGTAGTTGTGCTGTCAAACAGTTGCAAATGGCCTACCTCATTGGCCAATGGGCAGCCATCTTAAGTTCCCGATTTATGTAGGTATCACGCTAATTTCGTAGGTATGGCAAGTCCATAGGTTTATAAGTCAGTGTCATAAAAGTATTATACTCTGTGGTTGTTGTACCCACAGATAAACTTATATATACGGACTTCTACCCTGTAGTAGGCGTTTTTTTTGTTCTGTGGTTCTACTCCATCCCGACGATTCGGCCAAGCCAAGTCGTATCTTGCCTATTCATATCCTGAAGCAGATATTTGTGGTGGTGGTGGTGGTGGTCCCATTAGTACCTACTGTAAACACACAAGAAGGAAGGCTGGGGCAGAGCGAGACATTTCTAAAAATATACAAATTAACAATCATTCATATTGTTTATTTTACATTTCACACATTACATTGGTACGTGATAACTTCATCAGAGTAAAACATACTACTTAGGTATGCATTGAGATTTGAATCAATTACACTTAAATACAAAAATAATTTACTAAATACTGACACGACAATAATCATAAAACACTATAGCACAATATTTATTACTAAGCACTGTTTTAATTCTCAGATACTTGTTTTGTAAAATATTTTAATACAATATGCGGATTTGTCAATTTATTTCTTTCTATATCATTGATTATATTAGATATTCGATTACTCCAATTTTGGCACGTTTCTTTTTTAATTTTCTCAAGAAGATTGTGATCACAGCACCAAAAATTTTTAATAGTTGCAATTGCCAAACAATCTCTTAATTTTTGTAACATATAAAGAACTAAAAATGTCAAAGAACTTTTTTTCCAAAATTCTTCATCATCCCTTTCAATAATTTCCCATAAAAATAATGTTTTTATAAAATAACTGGCCAGTTTATTAAATCCTTGAATATCACGAAATAGCTTCAGAAGTTTTATAGCACTTTTTAAATTGTGCATATTGTCTGTATAGTATCGTTCCTGATAGGGAAAAGCTAATCTCCAGCTGAAATCATTATCACTAGGTTTTGGTACTGCAAAATAATGTGCCGTTTTTGTCTTTCTAACTTTGTCAAAATCAATCTTTGAATAACATGGTATTTTTGGTAGCTCAAACGCTAAAGTTGGAACCAAATCGACATCAATAACGTAATCGTTTTCAATACATATTGTAACGGTATTAGCAGGACCCGACATCTTATAGAGAATTTTAAAATAGTTATTCTTCACTTTTAAAATTCGTTTACCGTCTTCTTGTGGTAATTGATTAAGAGCGGCATCTACAACACTTTGCATCCAGGACCTAAAGCTTGTAACTAATAGGCGATAAGATCTGTCGCACCAGAATTCAGTCTTTTTGAAACCTTTCGTAGCAGTGGCAGGAGTTTTCGACAGTCTGCGGAATTCTTCTGGCATTAAAATACTTGTGTAACCGTTTTGAGTTTCGCGGGCATCTAAACAAATTTTACTATAATTAACGTGTATGGTAAGAATAACATTAATGTCATATTCATTTGGTTGGCCTACGCGCATTCCATCATAGTAACTACCTAAATATTCAAGTTTTGGGTTCATACTGTCGAATAAGCTGTCACATTTACGCATTCTTTTCAAAAGTTCTTGCAGCACTTTGTAAAGAATTGAGTTATTGTCCTTCCTGTCTTTTCTTTTAATTCGTACATGTCTTCTATTCACCTCTTGGAAAATCTCTTCCAATGTTTTCACATGTCGACCTCGATGCCGACCTCGGCCCGTGTTTGTCATTTTGCTGAAACAATATTTAATACTCGTAAATATATTTACCACGGAATAAAAATTAAAGTATGGTTAAGGTTTTTAAATTTTAATTTCATGCTTTTTAAACTTCATTTATAATATATCTAGTAGTAGATCCGCTTCAATCCTCAATCTATTGAAACTATGTTAAAATTAGTTTTCTATACAATTACGTTCAAAGCTTTTGTGTTTGCAAAAGCCGCACAGTACTTGAGCAATTCCTTAGGGGGAAATCTTTATTAAAAAACCGGCCAAGTGCGTGTCGGACACGCGCACGAAGAGTTCCGAACCATTATAGCAAAAAAAACGGCATATAAATCACGTTTGTTGTATGGGAGCCCCACTTAATTTTTGTTTTTATTATTTGTTGTTATAGCGGCAACAGAAATACATCATCTGTGAAAATTTCAGTTGTCTAGCTATCACGGTTCATGAGATACAGCCTGGTGAAAATCTATTGCAGTTCGTTAATATCGCTAAAACTAAAAAAACCGGCCAAGTGCGTGTCGGACTTCGCACATTTAGGGTTCCGTACCAAACCGCAAAATCAAATTGTTTGTAATACGAAAAATGACGGTATTTCTTGAAAAAATTAGATTAATTATGGTTAATTTTATTAGTTAGATAGTTTATTAATATCCGCCTTAATTATTGTTCATATATATATTTTTTGTACCCCTACCACTGTTGTGTTCTTTTTTAACCCAAAGGTTGACTGGTAGAGAATGCCTTGCTGCATTAAGTCCGCCTATGTATCACCATTGTACATAAAGTTTAAATAAATAAATAAATAAAATATCTGATGCATCAATATATTGGTATTTGTTAGTAAAATATACGTAACAATAAACATTATCACTAAATTTCAAGTTCATAGGTCAATGGAAAGTTAAAAAAATTTTCGGAACTGAATTTTGTAAAAAAAAGCTGACTTTGCTTACAGTATTTATCTACTCAACGATACCCCACTCGATGGGACAGTTCAACAAAATGTGTTCACGCCCCCCTTGATATGTATGGGAGCCCCTTAAAAACACTTAAAACATTTTTTGACAATTTGTATGGCTTTGGGTCATCAAGATGCATAGACTGAAAATTTGAAGACTGTAGCTGTAATGTCTGTGTGACGCGTTTTACAATCGTTTGACTGTAAAACGCGTGACAGACGACGGACAGACAGACAGACGGACACGTGAGTGACAGCAATAGGGTTCCGTTTGGACCGTTCGGGTACGGAACCCTAAAAAAGATACATTTTCTTTATTATTGACTAGCTGTCCCACGCGGCTTCGCTCCCGTCAACTGGCTACGTATCTACCCTATCCTACACCTACCCTACACCTACCCTACAGGTGTAGAGGTGGAGGTGGAGGTAGAGTAGGTAGGGTAGGTACCCTACCTACTCTACCTACCCTACATACATGATTGCATAACTGAAACTGTTTACGTAGCGCACGCAACGGAAGCCCTCAAAAAGTAATATTCTTGCCCGTTTTTGCAACATTTTTCATTAATGCTCCGCTCCTATTGGTTGTAGCGTGATGTTATATAGCCTATAGCACTCAGGAATAATGTAGCTTTCTACCAGTGAAAAAATTTTTAGAATTGGATCATTAGTTCCAGAGATTACCCCCTACATACAAACTTACACATTTTACCTCTTTATAATATTAGTATAGATAAAAATAGTGTCGATTCCTGAGTGATCGAAAATTCAACAATTTCACGGCAAAAAATTACATTTGTTAAGAAACATGCGGCCCTTATTTAATTTCGCCTCATTTTTTTTACCTACCCTACACCTACCCTACCTACTCTACCTACCCTACATACATGATTGCATAACTGAAACTGTTTACGTAGCGCACGCAACGGAAGCCCTCAAAAAGTAATATTCTTGCCCGTTTTTGCAACATTTTTCATTAATGCTCCGCTCCTATTGGTTGTAGCGTGATGTTATATAGCCTATAGCACTCAGGAATAATGTAGCTTTCTACCAGTGAAAAAATTTTTAGAATTGGATCATTAGTTCCAGAGATTACCCCCTACATACAAACTTACAAACTTACAAATTTTACCTCTTTATAATATTAGTATAGATAATTTCGTATTTATCTATGCATGCTTCCTGCCTGACATTGCAATAGAACAGGCAACATGTCATCGTTAATGCTGCATAGTTATTCAATAAATAAAATGTATTTTACAATATTTTTAGATGCAATGTATTGATTTATTATTCTTGCCGCATTCTTTAATTTAACTGTCCATGGTTAAAGAAAATTACTTACATTAAACTATGACTAAACAAATACAAAATAAAATTCAATAAATTAGATACCAAACTTCCTAAGCATTTCTTGAATGAATGTTTCTAAAAATATTAAAAAAGGCGCGGATAACTTACCTAAACACGATCAAACGGGAAAAACCAAACTAATGCAACAACACACGACTTATTGCCAGCAAGTATGAAACAATAATGGAAAATTGGAAATAAATAGTTTGTTTGAGCTTCGAGTAACCAGTAAATAGCGGCCACGTGTCCACACTATATTCGTAGTCGTAGCACCACCAACATGACACGCCACGCCCAAATACGGTGTAACAAGAATCCATACTAACTATGTGTTGTGTTTAAACGGTAATTGTTTCCCATCGCCACTATTTTCGCGCCATTGCGGTTTTTCCCCGTAATCTTGGTTGTTTGTGATGTAGGTATATTTGTTGAAGGGGGAATAACCTTCGACATCAATAAAAATTGCTATCAATTCAAAATGGTTTTGCCCCGTAAACGTGAAGCGGTCTTTCAAATTAATTGCATTTGTGATGTAGGTATATTTGTTGAAGATGAGAAAAATGGCTATCAATTCAAAATGGTAGCTCGCCAAGTTTGATTTTTGTTATGTTTTATTTGTAGCTCCTTATGTATATTATGGGATGTTGATTAATTATGATATAAGCGATAGAAATAATCTTCCAAAGAGCTTTAAATAAAGGGGTAGAAATTGTTTGTTTGTAATAATCTCTGGAAGTACTACTGAGTATAATATAGGTAGTATAGGTACGTACAACTTTTAACTCTAGGAAAATGCTTGGTCCCTGTGAGACAGGAAACGGGAGTGAAGCCGCGAGACTAATCTATACTTATAATGTTATAAAGCTGAAGAGTTTGTTTGTTTGTTTGTTTGAACGCGATAATCTCAGGAACTACTGGTTGGAATTGAAAAATATTTTTGTGTTGGATAGCCCATTTATCGAGGAAGGTTATAGGCTATATAACATCACGCTACGACCAATAGGAGCGGAGCATAAATAAAAAATGTTGCAAAAACGGAAAAAAATATAGTTGACAGCTTCCAGTGCGTGCGCTGCGTAAACGGTTATAGTTACGTAACCAGTTGACGGGAGCGAAGCCGCGGGGGACAGCTAGTATTAATATATTAGTCATTATTTGTCAGTTGAATAGGGCAAACTTCGAGTAGAGGTCAACCGTCGAATCCGACTCGGCAGGGCAGCGTGGAAGTTGGAAGGTTGGAAGTGGGAAGTTTCGCGGTATCTTTTCGTCCAACTTACCACAGCGTCTCAAGACGAAAGACCAGTGTGTGTCGCCAGTGATGACAAATAGCTCTGAGACGTGGTCGCTTACAATGGACCTCATCAGAAAGCTTACAGGCACTCAAAGGGCTATGGAGAGGGCTATGATCGAATTAGAAATGTAGAGATCCGCAAGAGAACCAGGGTTACCAGCATAGCCTGAAGAATTGCCAAACTTAGTGGCAGTGTGCAGGTCACATTTCTCACAGAATGGATGGCCGATGGGACAGTAAAGAACTGGAGTGGCGACCGCAAACCGTAAGACGTTGCGTTGGAAGGCCTTCGACCAGGTGGACCGATGACCTGGTGAAGGTTGAGGGGATCCGCTTGGGGGTGGCCTTTGTCCAGCAGTGGATGTCTTTTGGCTGATGATGTTTCATTATTTCGTTGATTATTTTATTATCTGGTCAAAAGACATTTAACTTGGAATCATCAAATTAACGACAGAGAAAAATATATTTTCTACTAGCTTTACCCACAACTTCGTCTGCATAGCATTAATACTTTGAAAAGCCTATTTTTTATATTGCACCGTAATATTATAGGTCTTACTTACTTGAGAAATTATTAGTTCACCATGCAAACTTCTCCTCGTCCCCTCCTTAAAGGATGATTTCCAGGATAAAAATGACTATGACCATAATAATGACACTACTCTACATGCAACAGACATTGCATTATGCAATGCTTTACACCAATTTTAAATCCATACTAATATTAAAATGCGAAACTAAGTCTTGTTTGTCTGTTACCTTTTAACTGTTAACCCATTTAGAAGAAATTTGGTATGGAGATAGTTTGAGACCCTGGGAAGGACATAGGATAGTTTACTGGAAACCATCCCGAAGAGGGTGAAAAGGGAAGGGTGGAAGTTTGTATGGTGAACTAATTGTTTCTCAAGTCAGGTGGTCTCCAGTTACACATCTACAATATTATTGTGCAATATAAAAAATAGGCCATTTCAAATACTAATGCAGACGAAGTAGCGGGGAACAGCTAATATCAATATAAAGGGATCATAAATTTTACTTACCTTATGGATCTATGACTTCAGTAACTGACTCAGTTTCAAACTGATTTTTAAACTTCTCAATAGCTTCTTGTATTGACTTAAAATTTACAGGTTCTATGTTGTCATCAACTTCAAGTTTTGTATGTTGAAGATCATGCCCTATGAAAGAAAGATATTTTACACAGCTGTTTACAGTATAAAAACCAAGCCACTGCAAAGTTATTGTGATCATAACAAATCTGAAAACTTGGTTGTTACATTAAAACTAGTCAAGCCAGGAGATTCAGAATAGGAAGGGTTTTTTATCTTATGGTTTAGGTGAGATCATGTGATAGAATTATCTATTTCACAATGTAGACTGGCCACTACTCACACAGTAGAGTAAAATTTAAATGAAATTTTCCAATAAGTAATTTATCAAGGACTTGACATTCATTTGGAAAATGGAGGCTTTTTGTACAATGTGAAATGGGCCATCTACAAAGTAATGTTTACCTTCTTTAGGAGTAACATATGCATGTTCCATATTTAATAACTTTTTGGTTTTGCACAAGTACTTCAAACTCTTTTCAGGCAGTTTGTCGAATAGTGGGTCTTCGGATTTTGGATCTGGATCTTCTTCAAAAAACATATATGTGCCGAGAGCATTTTCGTATTTTCCTATTTTAATTAAAAAAAATTAAAACAATTGATTAAAATGATTCACCTACTGCCGAAAAACAGTGCTCTGCAGTTGGGCAGATGCAATGATTAAGTAAGTAACTGGATTAAATAAATAAAATAATACACGTCTTTTTTAAGCTAATCGAGTCTTGTTGAATGGGTTGCCTTCAAATAAACAGTTGTTACTCAAATGGTAACCACCATCAACACGCTAAGTAAGTCGAATTTAGACGAATACTCATCAGATCACTCATCAATGACAACGACACTGTAGTGGAGTGATAAGCACTAATGACTATGACTAAGCATTGCAGAAGTATTGTACATTGTACGATTCGTGCTATAAAGTTCATCGGAACAACCTGTGAAAAACGTATCATCCATTTGAATAACAGGATTTTTTCCATTTACTCCCAACACGTGTACCGCTCGATACTTTTCAATATTTACAGTGTCTTCAAACTCAGCGTACACTAATAGTTCCTCTTCTGAATCTGAAATCTCTTCATTCATTTTTTATGATACCTAGTGTATTTCGTGTGTTTACAAAAATATACCTTTTCTAAATAAATAATAGATTAGGCAGCAGATACCAGTTATATTCTCTGTGGATACAGGCAAGGCTGTAATTAATATTAGTCTATGACCAGCACCACAGACCTATAGTCCATTTTAAACATGGACATATTTATATTAAGTCCATGATTTTAACAGGCATGTGTATTCCCGCCTAAGGTTAGGGATACATACTATTAAAACCCGACCCAACGCCACGCCAACCGATTCCTTCTGACGCGTTGAAGTACTAATCCATTGCATATATTTAATATGGTCAGAAACACAAAGTCAACACGCCATGTGGCGACTCACAATCACACGCGGTAACGCCCAGTCGGTTTGGATCAGCGTGTTGCCGGGAGAGGGGGCACATACGCCACCCGACGCTTCGTTCGCAGTGTTCGCACACAGTGTGTTTCTAGTTAACACCCGACGCCACGCGTCACTCAGGCGTGAGCATTCCTTGCATACAGATATTTTTTGTATGTTTTCATTTAAAATTTCGGATGAATAATTAATAGAATTTGTGAAATGGTGCTCAGTATTGTATGATATGATTTCAGGCCAATACCGTGATCATAGTATCTATATATAAAAATGAATTGCTGTTCGTTAGTCTCGCTAAAACTCGAGAACGGCTGAACCGATTTGGATAATTATTTTTTTGTTTTGTTCGACAGAATACAGGGAAGGTTTAAAAATATTAAAAAATGGGGAAAAAAGGGTAGGGTAGGTGTAGGGTAGGTGTAGGGTAGGTGTAGGGTAGGTGTAGGGTAGGTGTAGGGTAGGTGTAGGGTAGGTGTAGGGTAGGTGTAGGGTAGGTGTAGGGTAGGTGTAGGGTAGGTGTAGGGTAGGTGTAGGGTAGGTGTAGGGTAGGTGTAGGGTAGGTGTAGGGTAGGTTTTTTTTTTTTTTTTTTTTGTGGCGCCTACCTCTCCGCGCTTTTGGCGGAGTCTGCGAGCTAAGTTGGTTGCCCGGACAGAGTCCGGGACCTTGGGGACTCATTTATTCAAAGGTCAAATTTACACTATACATTGTCTTATTATCTATATAGTTAAATGTCTTTTACATATGAGTTTCCTAATTTACTTATTTTTTACAGACTTATTTTATCTTATAATAGCTTATTATTAGCGATACCGTGTTTCTATTTTGTTCATAGATTATGTATCGCTCTGTTTGCTTCCTATTTTATATATATATATAGAATTTTGAGCATTGCTGTTGTTATTTGTTTTTATCTACTGTTCTTTTTACCGTTTTTACACAGTATTTAATAAAATCTGTACTATACTTTTTGTCTGCTATAAGTTTACTAAGGTTCTCAGGTCGTATTGTAATCCCCAGTTTTTGTTCAAGGTCGTACCTTTCTCGGGCATATACCGGGCAATCTGTAATTATATGGATCGCTGTCTCGTCCTTGTCAGGGTCACATGCGCATGATGGGCTTTCCTTACACCCGAACCTGTTCAGGTATTCTGAAAACCCACCATGCCCTGTCAATACTTGGGTGATTAACCCTGTTGGTCTTATTTTCCTAACATTTTTATACGCATCAACAGCGTCCGGGAAGAAAAGTTTTGTTGTTGAGGCTGTGTCACCCATCCTGTACCTCCGGTTCCATTCGACAAGCGAATCCTCTCGGATTTGCCGCTTGACGAATGAGACCGGACACTGGTCATAATCCGGTCTCTTCTTGAGTTTTAGCGCTGCTTCTTTAGCTAAATGTTCGGCTCTTTCATTCCCCTCCAGTCCCGCGTGCGCCTTAATCCAAAACATAGCAACATGCTTGTTTTGGATTTTGCATTTTCGCAGGTTCTCCCTGGTTTCAACTGCGAGGGGATGAGAGGAGCGGTAGTTTGCAACCGTTTCCAGTGAGGACCGTGAGTCACTCAATATGCCAAAAGACCCTTCTGTGTGCTTATGGATCTCCCGAGTGGCTTTGCATATGGCCAGCAGTTCGGCCTGGTAGACCGTGCAGTGGGACGACAGCTTCAATTTCTGGCATTTGGTTTCGGCGCCATTTCTCCAAAGAGACAATGCCGCCCCCACCTTTCCATCAATTTTGCTGCCGTCCGTATATATCTGCACTGCTTGTGTGCAGTGGTGTGCGAGTTGTTCTTGGTCTGCCAGGCATATGAACTGCAGACTCATATGTTCCGCCGGGTAGGGTGTCAAGGCAAATGCGGTGCGTCGCTCGACGTCCCTATCTCCTAGCGCCAACCGGGGCAACCCCCTCTTCGCCTCGTACAGGGCAGCTGCCTCTCGTATTCGGAGATCGAGGGGAAGTATCCCAGTCAGCACTAGCGCCGAGTTCAGGGATACGGTGCGATAGGATTTGCACATTTTCTGTGCAAATCCTCTTTGGACCGCATTTAACCTCTTCGTTATGCACAACTTGGTGGCTGCGGGTGCCCATGCACTTGCTGCGTACATTATGACCGGTTCGACTACTCCCGTGTGCATGGTGCGGATGACGTCGGGGTGGAGGCCCCAGCTGACCTTCGCAGCCCTCGACAACTGATGGTAAAACCCAATCGCCTTTTTGCACACATTCGCCACGTGCTTGTTGAATGTGAGCTTGTTGTCGATAGTTAGTCCCAGGATTTTGATTTCCTGCGTCATGCCAATGGCTACCCCTCCCATGCCCAGCCGGGGGGTGTCATACTTCCGTTTCCGCGTGATTACCATCGCATTCGTTTTATGCGGTGCGAATTTCAACTTGTTGCTGACACCCCACTGATACACATGGGCGAGGGCGTCATTCGCCTTCCGCTCAATCTCGATCGCTGAGTCGCCATCAAATACTAGCACCACGTCGTCAGCAAAAGCTTGACAGTAGTCTCCCCGTTCCTCCAGCCCCTTTAGTAAGGGGTCCAGGAGGGTGTTCCAGAGGATCGGTCCTCCAATAGATCCCTGTACACAGCCCTTCGACGTCTCCCTTACTACCTCTTCGCCTGCATACCTGACCCTGACCCTTCGGTTATTGAGGTAGCTGTCTATGATTCTCCTCACATTTACCGGGCATTTTTCCTCAGCTAGTCTGGTTCTAATAGCTGGCCACCATGCGCTGTCAAAAGCTCCCTCTATGTCTAGCGACACCATTACGATCAGCTTGCGCTCTGCTAGCTTGCTGCGAATGTGCCCAACTAGATCATAGAGAGAGTCTTCCGTGCTCTTCTGGGGCATGAACCCGTACTGGCGAGTACTGAGTTTCGGTATAATATGCCATTTCACTCTGTTTATGACCATTTTTTCCAAGACTTTTCCCAGCACCGGCAACAGACCAATTGGTCTGTAGGATTTTGGAGTCGTATAGCTCTCTTTCCCGGGTTTCCTTAGGACCACAACTGTGGCTTCCTTCCAGGTCCCGGGAAAGTAGCCCAGCTCCAAGCACTTGTTAGCCAGTGCTAGGAAAGTTCCAGGATCATGGTCAATCGAACGCTGGCAGATATCAGCCGTGAGGCCATCCGCCCCGGGGGCCTTCTTGGGGTTAAAGGTGCGTATGGAGGAGTTAAGCTCCTCGATGGTGAACGGTGGGTCATGTTTATCATCATGACCCATGACGTTCACTTTTTCAGCTGTCTCTCTTACTCGCATATGTTCCTCTCTGTCTTCTTCCCTTCGATCCCCGGGGTAGAAGGTTTCCGCCAGCAATTCGGCAGAGTGGAGAGTGTCCAGTACCTTTCCGTTCACGGTCAGGGGCAGGTCCTCGTGCCGTTTTTTGGTTCGGCCTATAACCCGGTATATGCCGTCCCATAGCCCTTCCCCATCTTGTCTTTCACAGAAAGCTTTCCAGCTTTCTGTTTGGGCATTTCTGGCTTTTATTTCATATTCTTCCTTTATTTGCAGGTACTCAGCGACGACAGCCTGTCTTCTGACAGGTGCTGCACAACGGATCCTGCGCCGCCTAGTGGCGACTGCCTTCTTCAGCGTGGCGAGCTCATCCGACCACCATGGTAAGCTGACCCTGTTATTTGGCTTTATTTGGGGTATACTTATGTTAGCCACTTCTATAATGGAGTTTTGGTATTCTTGAATTTTGGCTTCTAAATCTACTGTGTTTTGAATTTTTTCTATTTCTGAAGGGTTTGTATTTTGTTCTGTGTGCAACTGGGCCAATTTCTCACGAAATTGGTCCCAGTTTGCTTTTTTACTATTATAAATGCGTGTGGTCCTACTTATTTGTATAACTCTTGCCCTCTCCAAGGCCAGCCTAAAAGTGATGGTGTTGTGGTCTGAGCTCGTCAAGCCCTCCACTACCTTCCAGTCATCCACGAAGTCGAGCAGATCAGTCGTGCAGACCGTGATGTCTACTACACTTTGGTAGAGGCTAGTTCCACGCACTGTGTGGAACGTTGGAGTGCCGCCGACGTTGAGTATCTGCAAATCCATCTCTTCAAGAGCACCAGCCACTTCATTCCCTCTATTATTGGTTTTCTGGCTGCCCCACCAAGAGTTTTGCGCATTGACGTCGCCTGCCATGACGATCCGCCGGCCGAAATTCCGCTCAATCCTTTTTAGCTGCTCCAAGTATGGCCCTATCGGTTCTGGCTTAGGTTCATAGTAGAACGAGACTACCACGATCTCCCAGGCAATTGTCCTCATCTTCACCACCGTGATGTTGGGTGTGGTGAAGTCCGGGCACTGGACGACGGCTATGTCGCCGTCAAAGACAGCGATTGCTGTCTTGACGACACCGTCCTCTGTTTTATTGCACTGGTAAATTCTAGCGCCGCGGTAGTCTTTCATTCTACCTATGCCTCCGATGTATGGCTCCTGGAGCAGTGCAAAGGCCATATTCCTTTTGTTCGCCTCAAGCATTAATTCATTAGTTGCCAGTGCCTTTCTTTGCAAGTTTGCTTGGGCTACTACGTATGGCTTTGTGTTTGAGACAGATGTTCCGCCGGTGACCACCTTAGCAGTACGCCGTCGTGCTTCGGGCCATTGCATCCCATTTCCTTCTTATGGGGCACTCTTGGCTGAAGGCGTTGTGCTCCACTTTTTCAAGTTTTGCACGCGTGCAGTTACAACATGACGGGGCCGCTCCTTCAAGCCAGCCTGGGCAGTCTGCCTTCATGTGAGCGCCCCCACAATGGCTACACCGTGCCTGGGTTTCCTGGCAGAAACGTCTGCCGTGTCCGTATCCCAGACAAAGCGAGCACTGGACTAACGGAGACTGGTCGGCCACTCGAATCCTCTGGAACTCGATGTGTACCGACCCAGCCTCCGTCATTCGCCGCCAAATTGTGGGAGACACCCGCACTATGACATGGCTTTGGTGCGGATTTCTCGTGCGCTTCCTATAGGCGATCTCTAGTCTATCGGCTTCGCCGAGTCCTTTAAACAAATCCCTATTTTGTTTCTTCAGCGCACCAAGAATCTCCTCGTCGCTGTTGTACTGCAACACGTCTTTGAGCACAACTAATGGGTCTTTATTTTTTAATTCTTCGGCTCTCAGGTTTTCTGACTTTGTTAGCCTGGCCTTAACTTTCTCTCTTTCTTCCTGATTCCTAAAGCCCATTATTACCTTCCTATCTTTGGCCTTCCTAATTCTTTCTACTTCCACTCCTCCCTCCTTTGCATTTACCACCTCTCTTATTCTGTTAATAACCATCTCACCGGTCTCCAGCTCGTTTGTCGCCGTGACCATGAGCGAGTGCAGTGCAGTCCGCTCCGGAGGATTTCTCCCAGCGGACGACGCTACGCTCGCGTAGGTCTGCCTTTCGGCTTTTTCCAGGCTATTCTGCAGTTTCACCATGTTTACGGTGTTCTGCTTGATTAATTCAGCATGATCAACGAGCATTTTCCTAAGGGCCTCTCTCTCCTTTTCCCTTTCCCGGTCCGCTATGCCCTCCTGGTTTGCCTTTGAAGACTTTGGCGATTTCAGAGGCAGTTCCGTCTGTTTTGTTTTTGTCGTGGACTCTGCCTCTTTTGCCAAGCTGTACAGCTTTTCCGCAGCCAGAGTGATTTCCGCCTTAATCTCGGTCTTTATGTTCCTCGAGAGGCCTAGCTGGGTCTTAATTTTTGCTAGGCATTTCCTGGCTTCGGTCACTCTGTCTCTCGGCTTTGCTGGCTCGACCAGGGTGGGTGACGCAGTAGCGGTGGTGATGGTGGCTGAGGTAGCGGGGGCGATTTTTGGTTTCTCAGGGGGGGTTTGGGGCTTTATTAGGGACTTTTTTATTGTCTCCTGCTTTGCCGCTTCCCATTCCCCGATACTTCTCCTGACTGTTGAGTTCGCTACCGGTGGTGTTTTTTCCGGTGGTGAGGCCCTCGTAAACGTAGAGTTAAGAGAGGGGTTTGCTACCAATTTCCTGGGGATGGCCTCCTCTTTCTCCTTGTTTTGGGCTGGTGTCCTGCTCATCATTTTAATGCCGGGGTTGGGTGTCGCCTATAGTTGTCACTTACGAGGTTGTATAGGGCCTTATAAGTGTATGTCACAAGCAAATTAACTAACTAATTTTTAAAGGGGTATTGTATAAGATACCCTCTTTATGTCGCTATTGATGTTCCCCTTCTCAAATAAGGTACTGGTCAACAGTTTTGATATTTTAATCCTATCCTATATTATAGCAGTACAATAGTACTGCTATATGTCCTAATTATAAATATATAAAATTAAATTGGAATTATTATTGATATTAGAATTGGAATTATACTGGTATTAAAATTAAATTCAGGATTGGATTCTGCAATAAATTGCTACAGCTGTCTTATTCTAAATTATAGTAGTACAAGAGTACTACTATAAGTCCTAAGTTAAGTTTAAATACAGATATTTACAGATAAATTTAGCAAAAATGCTTATCACTTGTCTTAAACCTAGTTTATATTAGCACAATAGTGCTAATATATGTCCTTATATCTAAACACTGAGTCTAGGGGACCACCGAGCCGCCCAAGTTCCCAGTCTCTATCTTTTACTTGGAGAGGGGGGGCTTTTCGCTGTTTCGGTTGGGGCCAAAAGAAAGGCCGCCTTTTCCCGATTCCGGAGATACCAAACTTGGTAGGTCTGTGACCTCCGGTACCGAAGTTAGCTTCGGGGGGGTAAAATTTTTTGAGGGGTGGGGGAGGGGGGGGGAAATTTCTACTTTACCGCTCCGGCGAAGTGGAGTAGAGTGCCGAAGAAACAACTTAGGAATATCGACCCGTTCCCGAGCTATCAACACTCAAACCACTACAATTAGTTCCGGCTAGTGACTATAGGTGGCCCTAGCTGGTCTGACTGTTTTGTAGTGATTTCTTGGCCTTGGTTGTTACTCAGTTATTGATCAGTAAACTTTTAGTTCCTCGACACTTACCTCAGCCGGAAATTGCAAAGCGGAAATTATTGGGAATAAAGTGGAAAGAAAAATGGGACAAATGGGGGGCGAAGGGGCCGGGTAGTAGTGTAGGTGTTATTGGGATAGGCTATTCGGTCTTGGCCGATGTTCTGAGCAATAATAATTTTGGGGGGGGGGAGTCTGAAAAAAGTCAAAAGGGGGGATTTTTTTGCGCCTATCCTAATCTTAGTCCCGACGGACGGAGGGGTAGACGGGGGGGGGGTAAATTTCGGTCCCAGGTCCGTATCTCCAGCCGTTCCTGAGATATCTGGACTTTATTATGTTTTTGGGAGAGGTTCAAAATTAATGACGGCTGGGTCAATTAAAAAATTTTAATAAAGAAATAAAACTACCCGGGGGGATTTTGAGCTTGGTCTTCCCCGAGCTTTGGTGATTTGCAATCTGGCCTTATTTTTGCTCCAACTTTAGCCGTTCCCGAGTTACGAGGGCTTTCCTAGAATTAGAGGAACGATCCTTCTCGAAAGTCGACCTCTAGGTCGATTCGACTTCGAAATCGACTCGACTCGATATTGAATCGATATCGACCCGCACCCAAGTTCGACTTAGGCCCAATAAATAAATAATATAAGGGTATTATGGATAAGGGGTGGTAAGGGTCTAACGGGAGATACGGGAAGATTCGGGATTTTTGAAAATATGGTTGTGTTTCGCTCTGAATTTGGCTCGTTTTTAAGGCTCAAATCGCCTGGTCCCAGTGACTTAATTAATACTCAGATATATCAAAACATTTCACCATTTTAACCTATATGTAAAATTTTCCACCACGCAACACGTGCACAATGGCGTGAAATTTATAAGATAAATATTATTACGATGTACAGTTGAAAATCGACTTTTTTATTTCGACCGATTTTGAAAATCCAAAGTTATAGCTAACCAGCTTTGGTGCCAGAAGCTCTGAATCAGTCCTTATTTTTCGTCTAGGTTGGTCCTAGGCCAAGATCTAGCACGATACAAATTTCAAAATATAAATTTGGACAATACAAACTTATCTGGTAGCGTGAGAAAGAACTATATTTCTGAAATAACTTTACTATACACAGTATTCTTAGTTCGATTTCCACGAGAATTTTTTATTGGCTAGTAAATTATTTGTACTATTCAATTCTATTTCAACTATACTGATAAAATTAATAATAAAGGGTACAAAAAATCCTTCAAGGAAAAGCAAAACTAATGACAACCGCAAATACCTTGTATAGGCACTTGCGGTCGCACAATTTCCTTGAAAATTTTCAGGGTCACTCCCGGCTGCTCCAGGGGGTCGATCAGGTCTTCGGGTTTCACCGCTCGCACCTCCAAGCTGGTTTTCCACACCTTGGAAATTCGCGGAAAACTTTTCAGATGGCTGAAGATGCGTACAGCTTCCTGAGACTTCACGGGAAAAATCCCGGAATCACCAGGGTCGTCGGGGCCGCTGAGACGCACACCAATTCACAGCCGGACAAAACAAAAACTACCCCAAAATCGGCAAGGACACCATTTTGTGGAGTGTTTATCTCACTTCTACCAGATTTTGGAATAAAAGCCGCGCGAAACTTCCAGTTTTGGCTCAAAAAATCCAGATTTTTTGTGGGGCGTCGCCACTGAGCACGTCTTCACTTTAGTGATTTTTAAAATAGGTGTTAACGCGACCGATCGCGCGACACAATCGTTTTTTCGCAAAGTTGCCGTTTTTTCACTGTTTTCCACTTTTTCACTCCGTGTATGGTGGTTTTTGACCCCCTTAAAGAGGGTCTAAAAATCTCAAATTTCACCGAAATGTGGGCACTGGGGTGGCACTTATTGGGGTCAAATAAAATTTATATGTTGTCGCGACAAATCGCGCGCCGCACGCCACTTTCCAAAATTTCGTTAGTTTTTTGCACTTTACAGGTTAAAACTTTTATGTTGTATGCTTCAATTTGGTTCCCTCTGATCCGATTTTAATTTGGAAGACACTGTTGGGTAGGTCTCGTTAGCCCGCAACTTTTGGTACGTATTTCGCCTTTTTCGACTTTTAAACACTCTAAACACGATTTTTGAGGAAACGTGTCTGCACGGGCTAGCGTCTCGTAAGTGTCTGGGTAGGGTAGGTGTAGGGTAGGTGTAGGGTAGGTGTAGGGTAGGTGTAGGGTAGGTGTAGGGTAGGTGTAGGGTAGGTGTAGGGTAGGTGTAGGGTAGGTGTAGGGTAGGTGTAGGGTAGGTGTAGGGTAGGTGTAGGGTAGGTGTAGGGTAGGTGTAGGGTAGGTGTAGGGTAGGTGTAGGGTAGGTGTAGGGTAGGTGTAGGGTAGGTGTAGGGTAGGTGTAGGGTAGGTGTAGGGTAGGTGTAGGGTAGGTGTAGGGTAGGTGTAGGGTAGGTGTAGGGTAGGTGTAGGGTAGGTGTAGGGTAGGTGTAGGGTAGGTGTAGGGTAGGTGTAGGGTAGGTGTAGGGTAGGTGTAGGGTAGGTGTAGGGTAGGTGTAGGGTAGGTGTAGGGTAGGTGTAGGGTAGGTGTAGGGTAGGTGTAGGGTAGGTGTAGGGTAGGTGTAGGGTAGGTGTAGGGTAGGTGTAGGGTAGGTGTAGGGTAGGTGTAGGGTAGGTGTAGGGTAGGTGTAGGGTAGGTGTAGGGTAGGTGTAGGGTAGGTGTAGGGTAGGTGTAGGGTAGGTGTAGGGTAGGTGTAGGGTAGGTGTAGGGTAGGTGTAGGGTAGGTGTAGGGTAGGTGTAGGGTAGGTGTAGGGTAGGTGTAGGGTAGGTGTAGGGTAGGTGTAGGGTAGGTGTAGGGTAGGTGTAGGGTAGGTGTAGGGTAGGTGTAGGGTAGGTGTAGGGTAGGTGTAGGGTAGGTGTAGGGTAGGTGTAGGGTAGGTGTAGGGTAGGTGTAGGGTAGGTGTAGGGTAGGTGTAGGGTAGGTGTAGGGTAGGTGTAGGGTAGGTGTAGGGTAGGTGTAGGGTAGGTGTAGGGTAGGTGTAGGGTAGGTGTAGGGTAGGTGTAGGGTAGGTGTAGGGTAGGTGTAGGGTAGGTGTAGGGTAGGTGTAGGGTAGGTGTAGGGTAGGTGTAGGGTAGGTGTAGGGTAGGTGTAGGGTAGGTGTAGGGTAGGTGTAGGGTAGGTGTAGGGTAGGTGTAGGGTAGGTGTAGGGTAGGTGTAGGGTAGGTGTAGGGTAGGTGTAGGGTAGGTGTAGGGTAGGTGTAGGGTAGGTGTAGGGTAGGTGTAGGGTAGGTGTAGGGTAGGTGTAGGGTAGGTGTAGGGTAGGTGTAGGGTAGGTGTAGGGTAGGTGTAGGGTAGGTGTAGGGTAGGTGTAGGGTAGGTGTAGGGTAGGTGTAGGGTAGGTGTAGGGTAGGTGTAGGGTAGGTGTAGGGTAGGTGTAGGGTAGGTGTAGGGTAGGTGTAGGGTAGGTGTAGGGTAGGTGTAGGGTAGGTGTAGGGTAGGTGTAGGGTAGGTGTAGGGTAGGTGTAGGGTAGGTGTAGGGTAGGTGTAGGGTAGGTGTAGGGTAGGTGTAGGGTAGGTGTAGGGTAGGTGTAGGGTAGGTGTAGGGTAGGTGTAGGGTAGGTGTAGGGTAGGTGTAGGGTAGGTGTAGGGTAGGTGTAGGGTAGGTGTAGGGTAGGTGTAGGGTAGGTGTAGGGTAGGTGTAGGGTAGGTGTAGGGTAGGTGTAGGGTAGGTGTAGGGTAGGTGTAGGGTAGGTGTAGGGTAGGTGTAGGGTAGGTGTAGGGTAGGTGTAGGGTAGGTGTAGGGTAGGTGTAGGGTAGGTGTAGGGTAGGTGTAGGGTAGGTGTAGGGTAGGTGTAGGGTAGGTGTAGGGTAGGTGTAGGGTAGGTGTAGGGTAGGTGTAGGGTAGGTGTAGGGTAGGTGTAGGGTAGGTGTAGGGTAGGTGTAGGGTAGGTGTAGGGTAGGTGTAGGGTAGGTGTAGGGTAGGTGTAGGGTAGGTGTAGGGTAGGTGTAGGGTAGGTGTAGGGTAGGTGTAGGGTAGGTGTAGGGTAGGTGTAGGGTAGGTGTAGGGTAGGTGTAGGGTAGGTGTAGGGTAGGTGTAGGGTAGGTGTAGGGTAGGTGTAGGGTAGGTGTAGGGTAGGTGTAGGGTAGGTGTAGGGTAGGTGTAGGGTAGGTGTAGGGTAGGTGTAGGGTAGGTGTAGGGTAGGTGTAGGGTAGGTGTAGGGTAGGTGTAGGGTAGGTGTAGGGTAGGTGTAGGGTAGGTGTAGGGTAGGTGTAGGGTAGGTGTAGGGTAGGTGTAGGGTAGGTGTAGGGTAGGTGTAGGGTAGGTGTAGGGTAGGTGTAGGGTAGGTGTAGGGTAGGTGTAGGGTAGGTGTAGGGTAGGTGTAGGGTAGGTGTAGGGTAGGTGTAGGGTAGGTGTAGGGTAGGTGTAGGGTAGGTGTAGGGTAGGTGTAGGGTAGGTGTAGGGTAGGTGTAGGGTAGGTGTAGGGTAGGTGTAGGGTAGGTGTAGGGTAGGTGTAGGGTAGGTGTAGGGTAGGTGTAGGGTAGGTGTAGGGTAGGTGTAGGGTAGGTGTAGGGTAGGTGTAGGGTAGGTGTAGGGTAGGTGTAGGGTAGGTGTAGGGTAGGTGTAGGGTAGGTGTAGGGTAGGTGTAGGGTAGGTGTAGGGTAGGTGTAGGGTAGGTGTAGGGTAGGTGTAGGGTAGGTGTAGGGTAGGTGTAGGGTAGGTGTAGGGTAGGTGTAGGGTAGGTGTAGGGTAGGTGTAGGGTAGGTGTAGGGTAGGTGTAGGGTAGGTGTAGGGTAGGTGTAGGGTAGGTGTAGGGTAGGTGTAGGGTAGGTGTAGGGTAGGTGTAGGGTAGGTGTAGGGTAGGTGTAGGGTAGGTGTAGGGTAGGTGTAGGGTAGGTGTAGGGTAGGTGTAGGGTAGGTGTAGGGTAGGTGTAGGGTAGGTGTAGGGTAGGTGTAGGGTAGGTGTAGGGTAGGTGTAGGGTAGGTGTAGGGTAGGTGAATGTTTGGTGTTTTTATGGCAAAACAAAGTTTGCCGGGTCAGCTAGTTAGAAATAATACTAGAAACAAAGCTATGATATGATCAGTGGTGCCAATTTAGGGTAATTTATTCTAATTTAGAGTAAAGTTTAATCAGCAGGGTCATTTTTAAGGATTAGGACAGGGTACAAACTCGGCGAGGGTAATTTTCATGTTTATGCTATAATGGAAGTTATTAACTTATTTGAGTCAAATTTGTAATGAAATGGACTTAAGTTTAAATATTTCCCTTGAACCCATAATCTCTTAAAACTTTTTTTTCGATACGCCTATCATAGTCTCAATGAAGTAGTCAAGTAATTGGTATGGTACAAATCCCAAAATCACCAGATTTTTTGTAATGTTTTCGAATATTCTTATCGTGAAACAGGTCTGTAATTATATTATAGATTGTAATGTCTCGTCTTATGTATGATCTTGCATGAAATGTATCAAATATAGAAAGTACGGAGAGGGAAATATTTTTTTTAATTTAACTTAAAATCTAGGGTAAATTGAGATCAGACTTGAGATAGAACAAAAACGAGACCTGGCAATACTGGCTATGATAGTAGCAAAGCTTGTTGTAGCGTCAGGTGGGGTGTTGTATATGTGCACGGGTCGCGTCGGGTGGCGTCGGGTCGGGTTTTAATAGTATGTTTTCAACTTAATAAAGAAGCGAAAAATAGAAATGCATTAGCCATAGACTACTATTAGGCTTAAAAGGCTTATAACCACGGAGCACAAAACCAGTGGAGAGAGCGTGCCGGGACTACCGCGGGCGCCAAGCGTATGCAATATCAATCATATGCGGCGAAATTTAAGTCAGTCGCAACATTCGTAGGTAGGACGTACGAACGTCACGCGCTTCCGTCTTTTAAACAAATAAACTGAAAAGTAATGCCTAGTTGTGCAATTAAATTGTGTAGAAAGTGTTCTAATACTTCAAGTTACACAAAAGATGGGATAACATTTCACAGTTAAGTGTTTTTCTACTCCATTTAATCAATTTCATTAAGTAAAATCAAATGTTTTTATTTCTGGATGGTTCCGCTGCTGTCTCTTTCTGGTACACTGATACGCGCGTTAGTCGTTCTCTTTTTTTCTCGATAGTGCTGCATCGCAGCATCACGATGATTATATCGATATGTTAGGCTCCAAGACGGGAAAAGCTCGTCGAGCGAAAAAAATACTCAGAATGCATTGTTTATTATTAAGCATTACACAATACTATGTTGCCGAATTTAATAAGAACTGCAGCTGTGTACGTTCTTTTGTTTTTTATTGTCATGGCCGTATTTACCATATCATAAATCTAACCTTTAATCGAGCAATTCATGTATATATGTATCTTTATAAATATAATTCTACTGTACGTGTTATGTCACTGCACTCCTCCTAAACGACTGGAACGATTTGAATGAATTTTTTTGTATGCGTTTGGGTGGCGCCCCGGATGGTTTAGATTCACAATAGGGTAGGGTAAGTAGGGTAGGTAGCGTATTACAAAGTAGGGACAAAACAAAGTTTGTCGGGTCAGCTAGTATATATATAATCTGAATCTCAGAAACGGCTCCAACGATTTTTATGAAATTTAGTAGGCAGTGGGTTTCGGGGGCGATAATACGATCTAGCTAAGTTTAATTTTTAGAAAAAGTAGTTTTCTCTATTTTGCACCCGAGCACAGCTCGGTCGCCCGGGTACTGGTTATTATACATACCGAAGATCCTAAGAAATTTTGTTGTGATTACCAGTGTAAATCCATAAAAAATACGATTACATTGCTGGTGCAGCAAAAAACGACAGACGAGAATAACAGACTATACGCAATAAGCTTTGTTATTTGTATAAATATTAATGTTGGCTGTTTGTAAATTTCTTTAATAAATAATATTACTTAAATTGTAATTTGTAAAATTGCAGTGGTGGCCCATTGGTAACGGCCGCGACTTACAAGTTGTGTAAATACTTATTCTTCTTCTCTCCATTTAACGATAACTCTCAACATACTCTCTCTCTAACATGATGAGCATGTTTTAAAGAGATTTGAGAGTTATCGCTCTTGAATAAAATAAAATTGAATAAAAAATATATTGATACTCGACTGACATTTATTACGAAAAATAATACAAGTCCAAAAGATTACATAAGAAAAACATATTCAAAGCTAATCCATTTTAAAAACCAGTAATTACATAATTATTTTTTAATTACGCCTTTAATTTAATAAACACCTGTTTTATTTCAAAATCGAACCCGTAATCTCTGTATCCTAAAGAAATCCTTACACTATTAATAAGTTAAACAACTATCGATATCGATATTTTTTTAATTACTTGTTTGGAATCCCTAGAATCAGCTGTCATTTGGTTGTCAATCTGTCACCCAATCACAGCGGAGGAAGCTTACCTCTGCCCCCGCCGTTATTTGGTGACTTTGATTTAGAACAAAAACGTGCCGATGCTCTCTCCACTGGTTTCGTGCTCCGTGCTTATAACACACGTTCGGATATGGTACGGCCGGACCGACTCCGCCCACAAATGCTTTCTCGCTTACACACGCTTGTTTGGACCGAGACGGAATCAATTTAATAATAATAATGTCCGCAGACCACTCTACACACGCTCGGATATGGTCGGGGCCGGACTAAACCCGCCCACAAATCCGTGGTCCGGCCGTACCAAATTCGAACGTGTGTTAACACTATTATACTACACGGTATTCAGAGCCCTAAACCACAGATAATATATTACTAGCATACAGATGCGTCATCCCATACAAAGAAACCGTGCCGACGTAACCAGCGTTTTTCATCTGAATAATCTTGTTCTTTTTGTAAGTACATCAATCGCGTTCGATCCCGTTTCACGGCAATAGATGGTGTTAGCAGCGACTTGCAAATAAAAGGGTTTACTAGGTTCGTGAATATGTTTTCTTTAAATACAGTGAAGGTTCGTTTTATAGTATTTTTTTGTTCGTTTTTACAGTTTTTTTTGCACCAAAATGTGTTATAATGCAAATTTTAACAATCGAGTGGAATGCCTCAGAAATTTAAAAATGCTCCATCTATTGGCTCAATTTTAAATGATCCGCTCAGATAATCTTTGAAATGTGAATTAAGAGCCCAGTATTCCATAATTTTATTTTATAGTTAATTAAACAAGAACATATAATTTTTATGTTCAATTCCAGAAAATGATAATTTTACACACAATTCTATTCTATTGAATTGTGTGTACATGTCGCGCCATCTAGTGGGATTTATTTGAACCAAAGTTTCTTTCATAGCAATGATACCCCGTGCCTAAACTCAAACAAATTTATGGTGGTGTAATAAAAGTTAGGTTGTTAGGGTTCCCAAAATATCGACCTTAGTGACTCGGAATGGTGGAGTGACCCGGTATTCAGGGCCCTGAATACCGTGTAGTGTAATAAGCTCTTAAAGGTGGAACCACACTTACGTATCGTGCCGTGGGCGCCTTTTTGACGCAGTTGATTGGCTACAATACTCGTAGTGTTATGACGTAACCTGGAACAGTGTCGTTTGATTGGTGGATACCACGCAACGCCACGCCACGTAAGTGAGGTTCCGCCTTAATAAACATTGCGATTTTTATTCGCGCGAATTTTTATTCGCGTGGCGCATTGTCGCTAAGGCTATTCAAAGCTGTCAAATCTATACATTTTATCACCTATTATTCAGTTAATTTTAATTTTCTCGAAATATGCCCCTGTGTGCTGTACCATGTTAGACCAACCCTGGTGTTCATGTATTGCCCAAAGATACAATACAAAAAAAAAATGGGAAAAGGCTATACATATTTATAGGTTATGTTATGTACCTGTTAAAGTAACTCTGATTATGTTGCTTGGTAATCTTGGGCGATATAGTGGAACTATTAACGTATTGATATGGTTCTACAGCAGGAATGTCATTTGCTTGGCCTTCAAAAGCTCTCAAGCTTAGGTCTTTCCTTTTCGGCTTTGATTGCCGAAAATAAAATAAAACTTCTAACCTAAAACATAAAGAATACACACATTAAAGTAGTGTTTTCTCATTTTTTGTAAATTTTTCTGCCATGAGTCAAATAAGAATTAACTCGTTACAACAAAAAAAATCTAAAGCTAGAACATATATATCACCGATGAAAAATATTTTATTATAGGTATAAAAATCTGCCTCTCAATAAGATCTACTTTAATTCCAGTTATCCTTGATCCTCAATTTTTTAGTTCGTCTTTCAATTCCTTAAGCTTCCAAGGACAAAACATACTATGAATAACGGTGGTAGACCGGTTTTAACCCAAAAAATAACAAAACGTGATGTAAACAAAGAAAAAATGATTTGAAAGCAGCCATTGCGCCGCCAGCAACATCTGCGCTCCCGCTCAGCTTTGCGTTAACATCCCCATTCCGCCATTCCATGGGTCGCAGAATGGGCGGAATAAAATCGCGCGAATAAAAATCACAGTGCGTGCTAAGCCTTATATGCTCCATGCCACAGAACATAAATACCCTCTCTCTGCTCTTAATATTATGAAATCTTATGAAATATTGAAATGTTATCTATGGTGAAGGCACGCACGCACGAAATAAGCAAAAAAATTTTCGTACCTACCTATAAACTTAACGAGTAATCCATTATTATTTAATTTTATTGTGAAACCAGTGATATCAGCTGCGCTAAAATGTCCGACTGGGATACAGTCACGATTCTGCGTAAAAAACCACCAAAAGCATCAGCTCTGAAGACTGAACAAGCAGTAAATGCGGCACGCCGTCAAGGCTTACCAGTTGATACTACCCAAAAATATGGAGCAGGAACCAATAAACAACACGTTACTACTAAAAACACTGCGAAACTCGACAGAGAGACTGAAGAATTGCGTCATGAAAAAGTACCCCTTGACCTGGGGAAGCTTATAATGCAAGGAAGACAGTCCAAAGGAATGAGTCAAAAAGATTTGGCAACTAAAATATGCGAGAAACCTCAAATTGTCAATGATTACGAGGCCGGTCGTGGCATTCCAAATAACATTGTTCTTGGCAAGATAGAAAGGGCAATTGGAATGAAACTTCGAGGAAAAGAACGTGGCCAGCCACTACAGCCTCCTGGAGGAAAGAAATAACGGATTCCCTGGGAGGCGAAGACATAACTCCGATTTGTTTATTGCATAATTATAATTATATCTCATTTTTTGTTGAATGTGTTCTTTATTAATGTATACTTACATAAACTAACAAAGTAAAATGATGTAAGCATATTTTATTTTCCTCTGGAATGTTCCATCTGATTGTGATGTACAATGTGTTACCACCTAGGAAAAAATGTTCACATTGAATTTGGAGATAGTGGTGGAGTGGTGATGTGATATGCAATAAAATAGCAATTTATAACTGTTTTATCTTTCATTTTATTTGTACACAATAATATGGTTTATAGGTTAGGTATTGATTATTTCATTCAATGACAATAATTACTTGACTGACATGGATTCTAAACTTAGATTTAATAGTTCTAAAAGAATGCTAATAATGACAGTTTGTCTTGTGAGGTGGTTATATCTGAAATTGTCTGAACTAATGTGGAATCTGATTCAATAGCAAATCGGTCAGAACTAATGTCAAATCAAATCACATGTTTTCAAATATGTTTATATGTGTTGCAGTTATTATTGTGCAAGAAAATAATAGTTATTGCTATTCCTTTCATTCTTTATTATTTAGATAACACAACCACTTGCAGCAGCCCAGCTGATAACAGTAAATGAAAAAGTCAGTAACTACCAGCAGCATTCTACGGAAACAATATTTTTTTAAATTAGAAACTTTTTTTATAGGATGTGATTTGTTCCTTGATAACAGATTATTAAACATATTATATTGTTTATATGCACTGACTACGTACATAATTCCCCTACCCATTTCCCAATTTATTTGGGGTGGGAGGAGTGTAGTATCTATGTTTGTAATTTTCTTATTAATAGTCTCCTCTTTTACCAAGCCAAGCCATCCATCCTTTCTTTAGCCTTATAACCACATCCTCGAAACTTTCCTCATAACTTGAACAGTGTTGAAAAGTCTGAAGCAACATTTTTGCATGAATTGTCTGTCATTCTTAATGTTCTGCGGTCAAGGTCTTGGTCTGCTGAAGTCTAAACAATATTGATTACAATCTAATGGCTGGATTTGAGCCTGGTTGGTGGCAAATTGGCAATAGGCTCACCCTTTATAACATACATAACTGGTGAAATGTAGACATGGGTGCGTCTCTGCCCATCCCTTTAGGGAATGCAGGTGTGATGTAACATTAATGCAGGACAAGCATTTTGAGCAAGAGTTCGTATATCTGTCCCACTCATACAACAAATGGGAATGGGACACATCAACCATTTTTTGTGTAGCTCAACCCTATCTTAGGAAGCTTAACAATCCGCAACATCAAATTGAGTCCGGGCTCCACTAAAAAACGATAAAGAGGTAATGCTCTCGTCTCCGTATTGTTCAGCCGCTTGCTTGCCAGACATAGCTCACATATCTGTTTTGATCGCAATACAGATTTGAGATATCTCTCCTCTACTCATGTGAGTCTACTAAAATTAAGCGGAGGGAAACGAGTCATTAGCGATATTCTATTGGTTGTTTATGATACATCTCTCGTCTCGTCTCCGCATTCGTGGATTTGGCCTGAAACCACCACCACCACACAAACATAAATCATTATTATCCATCATGAGGTAAGTAACAAGTTACTAACAAGAAAATGTGGCCCAAAAATTGAGCCCTGAGGTACTCTTTCGTTAACTTCATCCAGAAAGATGTTCCGGGCCGTTGGTGTTTAGTGTTTAATAATAGAACGCAATTGATAAGGCACACATCGCAAAAGATATCAGTTAGTGCCAGCCTCCACCCCGGTGGCAAGCATGAAGGGGGCAGATGGGAATAAACCCTAAATACGTCTTAAGTCTTTTCTATGCATTACGGCATTACAAATTATGTCCTGAAAGTTCAACCTCCTCATATGAGGGTAAACGACCCCTTGGATAACTAAACTGATTGGTTTTGCAACTGGTCTCAAATAAAATTATTATATAGTACTGCTGGTACAGTGATAGAGGAGCTCGTGGCTTAATTATAACAGCCGCACTCTGGTTGATCATCAAGGTTAAGCAACACATGACGAGGTCGGTCCGTGGATGGGTGACCATTTCAACATACAGAGTTGCCTCCGTGCCTCGGCACGCACTTAATGGTCCCGGCTGTCATTTGAAGATCTTTGACAGTCGTTACGAGTAGGTAGTCAGAGGCTGACATCAGTCCCAGCCAGGTACCGTGTTACCCAGTTACTGGGTTGTGGAGGTCAGACAGGCAGTCGCTTCATTAGAAACACTAGTACTCAGCTGAATCCGGTAAGACTGGAAACCGACCCCAATAAAGTTGGTAAAAATGGCTAGGCAGCTAGACTGCTGGTACAGTGATATTGTCAAAAAAAAACAAAAAATTGTGGGAATATTTTAACCTTGAGCTGGCCTCTAAGTATATTTTTTACTAATATATCGGACTGATTTCCGGCACGCCACGCCCAAGCGCGTATTTTGCGTACGGGCCGGAGAAATGGGTCATTCGACCCCCCAGTTCCTCAAGGAAGGGCTCAACTTCGGACCCGACTTCAAAAAAAGGACGAGTTTCTCAACAAGTGGGTAGTTATCTTTTTTTAAATGTATTTTCCCCGGTTACTCAAAGATGCCTGGACCGATATGGCAAATTCTTCTTTTGTTTGAAAGGGTACCTATACCTACTTCCCAGGTTGTCCCATAACCAGCAGGTCATGATCTGATGATAAGATCCTGGAGAAATCGAGGGAGCTCTTCAAATATTATATGCATTTACAATTTGTACAACGATTTTAGTATTTTCATAAACAATGCAATCATTTGCACTCAAAAATATCATTTGGTGAAGTGGAACTGATGAAGAAGAAGTCGGTTTGATATTTTTGTTATATTTTTTAGGGTTCCGTACCTACCCAAAGGGTAAAACGGGACCCTATTACTAAGACTTCACGATCCGTCTGTCTGTCTGTCTGTCCGTCTGTCACCAGGCTGTATCGCATGAACCGTGATAGCTAGACAATTGAAATTTTCACAGATGATGTATTTCTATTGCCGCTATAACAACAAATACTAAAAACAGAATAAAATTAATATTTAAGGGGGGCTCCCATACAACAAACGTGATTATTTTGCCGTTTTTTGCTCTATATTAATAACGGCAACAGGTAGACGCTTGAAATATTCACAAAATATTTAGTTGTATATTCACTTCAAAAAATAATAATTATTAAATTAAAATAAAATAAATTAAGGGGGGCTCCCATACAACAAACGTGATTTTTTTGCCGTTTTTTGCGATAATGGTGCGGCACCCTTAGTGCGCGAGTCCGACTCGCACTTGGCCAGTTTTTTTACAAGAACTCATCTTGGAGAATACTTTCACTTTCAAGTCACGAAGCCTCATAGTTTTCGTGACAAAAAGGCTAAAGTTTTTTTTTATTCGAGATGGGTTTGCTCTTGACTCTAGTCTAGGTCAGAGGTGACAGAGACAAAGTCAACGATGGTGTGAGCTTACCCAGAAGAAGCCTGTTCACTCTAACTTTGAAGAGATTCGGGTTGTATGCGTTCGGAAACACAGACGCAGGCAGTGAGTTCCACTCTAATAGTTTCAATAATTTAGGTCGAATCTGTTCCATAACCGAATCGGGGCTCCCCGACTTCACCTAGTCTTTTGGCTGCTACCCCTAGAGTGTATAAAAACCGGCGGCGCGAAGCGAGAGTTGTGGAAAGCCGAAACTGCGGAGGTGAGCATGGGTGCCTATCCTTTGTTACGTTTGTTACGTAAGAACGAAAGGGTTGCACTTCCCGCAGCGCCGGAGACGATGCAGAAGCAACTTGAAAGTGTTTTGAGGATAAGTTACAATAATTTGTTTATCTCAAGCAAGAACAGTGCGTTACCTTTTCATGTTAGTGGTTTTTTGACATCTATGGTTTTGCGGTTTCTGGTGATTTCAAATTTATAATAAACTAGCACTTCACCCGCGACTTCGTTTGCGTCATCCGTATTTTATTAGCCCAACAAATTTCCACCTTTTCACCTCTGTAGAGGTAGAATATGGGTAGAAATTCCAAAAACCAATAAATACATGAATTCTTTTTATCAACCAAGAGTATAAATATAAAAGTTCAGGTGACCAACTTACAACCTGTAGAAATTTCATACAAACTTTCAACCTCCTTTTTACCCCTTTAGGGGTTGAATTTCCTAAAACCAAAAAATGCATAATTCTTTTTATCAACCAACAGCGTAAATCTAAAATTTCACGTGTCCAACTTACAAACTGTAGATATTCCATACAAACTTTCAACCCCCTATTTACTCCTTAGGGGTAGCAACTCCAAGATAAAAAAGAACTCATTGTTTTTAATTAACCAAGAGCGTAAACTAACAATATCAGATGTTTTACCTTCCAAAGCGAAGAAAGTTCACATAAAGTTTGTACCCCTATTTTATACCCTTAGGGGTAGAATTTACAAAAACCAATAAATATATAAATTCTTCATAGCAACCAAGATAGAAAATCTAAAATTTCGTGTGTCTAATTTGCGAACTGTAAAAATTTCATACAAAGTTTAAACCTTTTTTTACCCCTTTAGGGGTGGAATTTTCAAAAAAACATTATTTACATGAATAATTGTTTTTATCAACCAAGAGTGTAAATCAAAAAAATCATGTGTCCAATTTACAAACTGTAAAAATTTCATACAAACTTTCAACCCCTTTTTACTCCCTTCCGGGCGGATGTTCCAAAAACCATTTAATACATAAATTCTTTTTAACTACCAAAAGGGTAAATGTAAAATTTCATATGTCCAATTTACAAATTGAAGAATTTTCATTCAAAGTTTCAACCGCCATAAGGCTAGAATTCCCAAAAATCCCCTCTTAGTGCGCACTTGAGGAACCTCCCTGCCAAATTGCCTCATTATGAAAAATCAAATTGTAATAACAGTTACGAAATGACTTTTGTATGGAGTTTTGCTAACATTATGTACAACTGGCAAAATGATACTGAACCTGTTACCTCTCGAAAGAGCGCGCGTTGATTATGTGTACATAGTCTGTGGTGTTTAGTCTGAAGGAAGCTCATCAGGTAGTGGAAAAAGGATCGTTCGTGTCTTGCATAAAAAGTTAATTTAACACTCGCATGTAGCGAGTTCGCCTTCGGCTCTCGTCGAAATTGGCTCGACTTTTTATGCTCGACACGAAATGTACTATTTCGATATTTCGTGATGACTTGATGTGTGAATGAGTGACCTTTTGCTTTAATATATGTAGATAGTATAGATAGAGCCACCAAAAAAAAATTGCCTAAGTACGGAAGTACTTAGGCATTTTTTTCCGGATAGGTTCTGTTATATTGAATCCAACAACGTGCCTGCCGTAAGGCGGCTTCATACGTAGTATCTCTAAGTCGTCTGTGGGCAATCGTGGGGCAATCTGTGGGCGGCGAAATTCTAGAAACAAAACATTTTCAATTATTTTTCTAACGTTCCGATTTCAATCACCTTCCAAATTTAAATAGTTATCTGTTGCCAGTCTTATGCTGCGGCCACACTATCGCGATAACGCGAACTATATTTCGCGCGCTCTCTGTTGCACTGCGATAGATCGCGCGGTGTGTGAGAGAGAATGCCCGAAGTGAAGTTCTTGTTATCGCGATAGTATGGCCACAGCATTATAATAGGCAATAAAGTTTACTCTAAATGGGTGAGGAGTCCTTTGGAGTCCTCACAGTACCTACCGAAGTGGTTCCAAAGTCGGAAATCACTCCAAGGTAACATATTCCCATTTTGCATTTATAATATTAGGTACTAGCTTCTGCCAGTAGTTTTGCCCTCGTGAAAAGTGTAAAAAAGGTAGCCTATGTTCATCTCAGGGTCCTAAACTATCTCTATACCTTTGATCTAAATTAGTTCAGCGTGTATAAGCGTAACAAACTCATCGAAACGGTTTTTAACGCGCTAGAACGATTTTAACGTGACTCGGAACGCAGCCAATGTGAAATCGCGAAGTGAACGTCAAACGTCAATGCGAAAACTTCAATCATCAATGTCATTAAGTCAATTGTCAAATTCTTCCTTCCTATTGGTTCCAAATTGGTGATTTGATTTGAATGTTTACTTGTAACAGCGCAAAAATAACCCCAAATTTGTTAATTTATTGTTTTTATATTCATTTCCAGGCTCTGTGTATTTATGTTCAAAGTATTAATACAGTGATTATTATAAACTTTGCGTAATGCGGTAACCACCAATTTTTCTGCTAAAAAGTATCACAAAAACAGAATGGCTTTTTCATTTGGAACTCCTAGTACTCAAAGTTCAACCTTCGGCGCTGCAGCTAAACGTAAGTTTATTATGTACTTTTGTGAAGTTGATCACTTTCACATAACACGAATCACACACACACATTAACATGGTGAAATACCACAGCCACTATGAATAAATAATTTTGACCTCAACTCACATTTTTTAATCATCATTTATGTCTCAGCTATCTTTTTTCTAACCAACCTTCGATATGGAATGAGTATCAGCGTCTATTTAGGGTGCTATAATAATGGGTTATAATTGAATGTTTTGTCAATTTATGTTACAGCTACCTTTTCTTTTGGGGGTGGAGCAACATCTACTTCTACCTCTGGATTTGGTGGTTTTGGAACCCCAGCCACATCTACAGGTTTTAGCTCATTTGGTGCACCAGCAACCAGTACAGGTAATTATATACTTGATAGTATACCACCCAAACAGCAGCAAGAATTTAACTACCAATGCATTGCACCAATCAATACATCATCAGCATTTGTTTCATAAGAACTACAACCGTATGCGAGAGTACAATGGAAAAGGTAGCAGCCAGGGGCAGGAGTTGTACACAATAGGGAACATTACTGCCAATTGCTCCCGCCAGATGGCGCTTGACGGCTCTGAGTAAACAAAAACATAACAACATGGCGTTTGCTGGCTGGTTTTGCATGGCTGTTTTTAAGATAACTTGTGTTTAAAAACCAAATAATAATATTGGGGAAGTTAGTTAGCTTCAAAAAAATTCCCTCTGACCACCGACTTTTAAGAGCCTCTCTCAACTTAAAACAACCAAGAAAAGATAGAAAGAACTATAAACCGTCAACTACAAGATTTAAAACTGACAGTGAAATTAAAAGTTATGTGAATAACCTAGAAACATATTTAGAAGCCTATTTTAAAGAGACTCTGAACATCCAAAACTATTACAATATCATAGAAGAATCCATGTTACACAGTTTATGCACCAGTTACAAAAAGAGAAAGCAACATAAAATATTTAGTAAAAATACAGAAGAGCTAATAAAGAAACGTACTGAACTAATAAAAATAAAACCTAAAGACAAAATCAAAAGAAAGGAGCTTAGCAAACTATTCAAAATAACAAACAAATCTATCAATCAAGACTACAAAAAGCATAGAGAAGACATAATAACAAGAAACCTTGAGAATTATAGAAGTACAAAAAGGGCTTTTAAAGATCTGAAACTACAAAAGACATGGATACAGAAGCTGGAACATAATACAAAGGAAACAAAAACGAGAAAAGACATTATCAACCACGCTACAAACTTTTACAGAGAAATGTACAAGAAAAAGATACATAATGAGGACATACAAACACAAGATTATAATGACTCTAGAACAACTATAATGCCAATAACTGAAAGAGAAGTGTATGACCACATTAGAAAGCTAAAAGACGAGAAAAGCCCAGGGCCTGACGTGATAACAAACGAAGCCATCAAACTGGGGGCACCTGTTCTACTCCATCATCTCACCAAGCTCTTCAACATGGTATTAGTTTCTGCATTAGTGCCACAACAATGGTGTACTTCAGAAATAACACTTATTTATAAAAAAGGAAATCCATTAGACATAGGTAACTACAGACCAATCAGTTTGATGGCAAGTACATACAAATTATTCGCTTCTATAATCTTAAGCAGAATATCACCTACAATTGACGGCTCACAACCGACAGAACAAGCAGGATTCCGTTCAGGTTTTAGCACAACCGACCACCTACAGGCATTAGAACAGATAATGGAGAAGTACAAAGAATTTAACAAACCTCTATATCTAGCATTTATCGATTACAGCAAGGCTTTCGATACAATTAGTCACAACTCAATCTGGGAAGCACTGAAGCTCTGCAATGTTGATGCCAAATATATTTCCATTCTGAAAAACATATATGCTAACAGCACTAGTAAAGTAAATCTAGAAACTAGAGGTGACCCAATCAAGATTGAACGAGGCGTGAGACAAGGAGATCCCATCTCACCAAAACTCTTCATAGCTGTCCTGGAAAGTATCTTTCAGAAGCTAGACTGGACTGGAAAAGGTATTAAAATTGACAAGAGATATCTAAACCATTTAAGGTTCGCAGACGATATAGTCATACTGGCTGAAACACCAAATAGACTAGAGGAAATGATATGCTCATTAGCCAAAGAAAGTCCAGGATAGGTTTGGAACTGAATGCAAACAAGACTAGAGTAATGACGAATAGCTACGAAAAACCAATATGGGTCGAGGGAAGTAGAATAGAGTATGTAAAAACCTATATATACCTAGGAAAGCAAGTGACATTCAGTAAGACAAACAATGAAGAAGAAGTACGAAGACGAGTAAACATCACCTGGCAAAAATATTGGTCACTGAAAGAAATCTTAAAAGGCCACTACTCCCTAAATCTCAAGAAAGTAGTAATGGACACTTGCATATTACCTAGTCTACTATATGGCTGCCAAACATGGGTTCACACCAACAGAACCAAACAAAAAATTATAACTACCCAGAGAGCAATGGAAAGGAGCATGTTGGGAATAAGGAAAATTCACAAGGTGAAAAGCAGCAAAATAAGAAAAAAGACCAAGCTGACAGATGCTCTAAAACAAGCATTAGCACTGAAGTGGCGATGGGCAGGACATATTGCAAGGCTCTCTGATGACAGGTGGACAATAAGAACCACAAGTTGGAAAGGACCACCAGGAAAAAGAAAGGTTGGGAGACCATATAAAAGATGGGTTGATGACTTAATTCAGACTGCGGGCACAAACTGGCTGAACCTCGCCAATGATCGGGAACACTGGAAGCGGATGGAGGAGGCCTTTACCCGATATGGGACTACATCTCCAACAGACATTCAAGCAACTAACACTACTAACTAGAATAAGCTAAACACTAACATAAATAACACTTTCATTTTATTTTATATTATTTTTTGAAGCACCTAGTTTACAACTCATACCATGTAGAAATAAAAGGCTTATTATTATTCCATTTATTTATTATATTTACATATTTTTACATTTTTAAATATCATTCTAAAAAAATAAAATAAAAAAACATTTAAAAATACAAAAATAGTAGCCCACCGGTATCGGGAACAGGGTCCAAGCTACCGGTGGTCAGGGCTCCTGAGAGAGGAACCTCCTAACAATACGAGCCGTGTCCAGGAGTACCGCTTTCTGGATCAAGCCCTTGATCCAGCTGCCCAACGAGAGCCTCCTAAGATGTTCGTCGAGGCTCTTGGCTATTATACCATTGGCCGTCACGACTATCGGCACAATGACTGCTGTATTCACATCCCACATGTCGACAACCTCGCGAGCCAGATCAAGATACTTACTTTTCTTATCTCTCTCCGCCTTCACGAGGTTCTCGTCATGGGGGACCGCAATATCAACAATCATTGCGCGACGCTCTAGTCGGTCTATCACCACTATGTCAGGCTTATTAGCAACAACAGTCCTGTCAGTGATGATAGACCGATCCCAATACAACGTGACATTGCCATTTTCGAGAACTGGGTCGGGCACATACTTATAGTAAGGCACTTCCGATTCCACAAGATTGTATTTAAGAGCAAGTTGCTGGTGGATAATCCTGGCTACAAGGTTGTGTCTATGCAAATAGTCTCCGTTAGCCAGACTAGAACAACCGGAAATAATGTGTCTGATTGATTCCCCCGGCCGATGACATGCCCGACAAATGTCAACCGTGCCGTCCTTCACAATATATTTCCGGTAGTTGTTTGTCATCATAACTTCGTCCATTATTATTATTATTATTTCGTTTATTCAAATATGTACACATTTTAAATTTACATTTTTAAATATTTCTTTATAAAAACAAATCATAAAAAAAAAACATTTAAAAATATAAAAAATAATGGTTGTCCGCCGGCATCGGGAACAGGGTCCAAGCTACCGGTGGTTAGGGCTCCAGAGACAGGAACCTCCTCACAATGCGAGCCGTATCGAGGAGTACTGCCTTCTGTATCAGACCTTTGATCCAACCGCCCAATGACAGCCTCGACAGATGGTCGTCGAGGCTCTTGGCCATCAGGCCGTTGGCCGTAACGACAATCGGCACAATGATCGCCGAGTCCACATTCCACATGTCGACAACCTCGTGTGCTAAGTCAAGATACTTGATTTGTTTCTCTTTCTCAGCTTTCACGAGGTTCTCGTCATGCGGGATGGTGACATCGATTATCATTGTGCGGCGCGCTAATCGGTCTATCACCACTATATCTGGCTTATTGGCAACAATAGTCCTATCAGTGATGATAGACCGATCCCAGTACAACGTGACATGGTCATTTTCGAGAACTGGGTCGGGCACATACTTGTAATACGGTACCTCCGATTCCACTAGATTGTACTTTAAAGCAAGTTGCTGGTGAACAATCCTGGCCACTTGGTTATGCCTGTGTAAGTACTCGCCGTTAGCCAGACGAGAACAACCAGAGATAATATGTCTGATGGATTCACCCGGACGGTGGCATGCCCGACATATGTCAACCGTCCCGTCCTTCATTATATGTCTCCGGTAGTTATTCGTCAGGATAACTTCGTCCATAATTGCACAGACAAAACCTTCAGTTTCCCCGAAAAGGTCGCCGAAACGTAGCCAGGATACGGACGCTGGAAAATCTACATCGGGCCCATGAATAGCCCGATAGAAGCGCCCGTGTAGCTCCTTGCCTTGCCATACCTCTTTGCGTTCATCAGTCGATAGTATTACAGGCTTGCGCCAGTTCTCTTTAGCCATGGAAAACGGGGTGAGTCCCTTGTCCACTGCGACCACATCCCGGTGCATACCCACTTCAGCTTTTGAAAAGTATTCTCTGAGGCTGCACACCTCGCGGTTGTGAAGAGTCTTGGCGTTTAAAAAGCCTCGACCCCCACACTTCCGCGGGATGTACAGTCTCATCATTATTATTATTACCTTTATTAATCAGTTTTCTTATTATTTACATTTTTAAATATTTTTATAAAATAAATTAAAAAACAAAAACATTTAAAAATATAAAAAATAGAGGCCCACCGGTATCGGGAACAGGGTCCAAGCTACCGGCGGTCAGGGCTCCAGAGAGAGGAACCTCCTAACTATACGAGCCGTGTCCAGCAGTACTGCTTTCTGGATCAGGCCCTTGACCCAGCCGCCTAACGAGAGCCTTCTAAGATGTTGGTCGAGGCTCGTGGCTATTAAGCCATTGGCTGACACGACTATCGGTACAATGATCGCTGTGTCCACATCCCACATGTCGACAACCTCGCGAGCCAAGTCAAGATACTTGATTTGTTTATCTTTCTCGGCTTTCACGAGGTTCCCGTCATGCGGGACAGTTATGTCAACAATCATTGCACGCCTCTCGATTCGGTCCACCACCACTATATCAGGTTTGTTAGCGATAATAGTCCTGTCAGTGATGATGGACCGATCCCAGTACAATGTGATATTGCCATTTTCGAGAACTGGGTCGGGCACATACCTGTAGTACGGTACCTCCGATGCCACAAGAGTGTATTTCAGAGCAAGTTGCTTATTATTATTAGTTAGCTTCATTTATCTTTCACTATTTGTTTTATATTTTGTATACATAAACTGCGAAATTTTGTTGCTGGACTTTGACAGTTTGGTTTTTTTTTTAGGGATGTGTCCGATATATTTAAACGTAACTTATATCGGATATGTGTTAGATATCATATCATATCGATATCGATATCAAAATAACCAATATTACAGCTGTATCAAATAAAAACCTTACTAGCGTGTGAGAACGAAAAATTCAAAACTTAAAACCGTAACAATGCGAAAACGTACGAACTACGAACAAAACGCAATCTTCACAAACGTTAGGAACCATATGCATTACCTATCTTTCTAAGTATTATTTCGTGTTCGTTAGTTTGCTCATCTAAATAACATTTTAACTTTTGCAAACTGTACTACTGATATCGATATATGAAAACCGATATTGATATGAAAACACATACATAACCGTTTGCGCAAAAAACCGAAAACGACCTTCTCTAGTTTGTTTACGCAGAAACCTGTGGCGCCATCTGAGCGCAGCTTTGCGTATAGTTCCCTATTGCACCGGTCAGTCTCTGTCGCCAGATTAAGCCATACCAAAGAAAAATTGCCAAGTTTGAACTGAATGAAATGAAAATAGATTGTTACTGGACATTAATTTATTAATACCTACATTCATATGTAGTTTTTACAAATATTATAAAGATAGATATAGCACAAATTTTGTGAGTACGTTTAGACATGTAGGGTAGTTCTCTGGAACCACTACACCTATTTGAAAAGATCTTTCAGCATTTGAAAGGTACATTATTCCATATGGTTATAGGCTATAATTTATTTATCCCAGGCAAAGCCGAGGTGGATCACTAGTTAAATTATACAATTACATAAATAAACATTCTGCAAAGTAAATTTTTGTATTTAACTGTTTTGTTTTATTTTACAGCTGCACCATTTGGGGCACTAGGAGCTACCCCTGCTTCAACAGCACCCTCTTTATTTGGTGGGACAGGCTTTGGTGCTACTGCTGCTAAACCTACAACAGGTACCGTATGCTCAATGTTCACTTGTAAGATTTATTGTGAAAGTCTAATTTAAATATTCACCAATTAATTTTATCCTCAGGTTTTGGAAATACCTCATTTGGCACGAACACATTTGGTACTACACCAGCATTTGGTGCACCAACATTTGGCAGCACTGCGCCAACATTTGGCAGCACTGCGCCAGCATTTGGCAGCACTGCACCAACATTTGGTAGTGCAGCACCAACATTTGGCAGTGCAGCACCAGCATTTGGTGCTAACACTCTTGGTGGTACAAATACTTTTGGCACCCCATTTGGTGCCAGTGGCAGTTTTGGTCAGTCATTTGGAACTAAGCCGAATACTGGATTCACTGGTTTTGGCAATACCCTTGGATCAGCACCGCAGTTTGGACAGGTATTCATTTTAATGTTAATATTTAAGTATAGACCAACCACTTTTATCATAGTTATACCTTGTAATCTTTTGCTCAAGGGCCTAATAGATTATTGGGAATGACCCTTTGAAACCTATCTGTTGACAGCAGCAGCAACAACAACAGCAACAACAACCGCCGCAAGGTCCATCGTCTGCTCACGAAGCACTGGTAGCTGCGGTGTTCAACTGCTGTGTCTTTGGAGATGAGAGGGACCAAGTGCTTGCTAAGTGGAACCTTATACAAGCTCAATGGGGCACAGGTGAGTCTAATTGCTGGTTTTGCCCTGTGATATGGCTTAGTAGAGCAATCTCTCTGTCATACGCATGATGGTCGCCATCTTCCTAGCCTTTTAACGAATTTGTCAGGGACGAATTGCCCTACCTGTCATCATTCAAAAATCAATAAAAATATCTTGAAATGTACCTGTTAAGCAACTGATCAGCAAAATTCTCCATAGAGAAATAAAATTAATTAGATATATACGTATCGAATTGATTACCTTCTTTTTTTAGGGTTCCGTACCCAAAGGGTAAAAATGGGACCCTATTACTAAGACTCCGCGGTCCGTCTGTCTGTCTGCCTGTCTGTCTGTCCGTCTGTCACCAGGCTGTATCTCGTGAACCGTGATAGCTAGACATTTGAAATTTTCACAGATGATGTATTTCTGTTGCCGCTATAACAACAAATACTGAAAACAGAATAAAATAAATATTCAAGTCGGGCTCCCATACAACAAACGATTTTTGCGATAGTGGTATGGCACCCTTCGGGCGCGAGTCCGACACGCACTTGGCCGGTTTTTGACGTCGGTAAAAATCACAAAGGATTTTATCTAGTCTCTGGCTAATCATACAGTTGGTATTCTGACATGTTCAGCTTTTGTTTTCAGCAAATCTTAAGACCTTGGCTGCTAATTTGTTGCTGCGTAACAGTTCAGAGATTTATAACTAAGGCTCGAGGTCTACTAGCTGAGCAGTTTTAACCCTTCAATCAAAAATATACTCGATAAACAATCCCATACACAACTTCTCTTTATAACTGACGCCAATTGTGTTTAGGTAATTCTAAGAATTCTAGTTGAAATAAATATGCATTAATGCAAATTCAACCTTATCAGCAATGTTTAAAGTTGCATTTACAAAACTATGTACAAAAAGCAATAAAAATTGTATGAGCTTGCACGCTACTCAACATACATCAAAACAAAAGACAAAGTTCCGAAATAGTCGATGTTTGTTACAATGCGGCGCGGTGATATGGCGCGTTGTCGACGCAAACATTGGTCAAACAATCATAATATTTGGTAATTGATTCTTATTTACTATTTAATTCGGTTTTTACCTTATGAAAAACACTAATTGATATAAACTTACCGAAAAAAAGATATTCCGTCCAAAATCTTGGTGTTACGGTGCTTATTTTCACAATTTTTGAACGCACATTGCGTCATTTTTAACGTCATAATTTTGGCTATGATTGGACCATACTAATTTGAAATAAGACCACAACCGTATTTGAGACCATATTTTTCGGCCCGTTTTTGAAGCGCTGACTGGGGCATGTAGTGTATTATTCATCAAAGTTTTAAACTATCTATCTATTCTGAATTACTTTTGCAGGTCAAGCCTACTACAGTCGTAACGCGCCTCCGTTGGAGCTCAACGAACAGAACCCGCTGTGCAGGTTCAAAGCGGTGGGCTACTCTCGGCTCGGCGGGCGCGAAGACAAAGACGGACATGTCGCTATGTTGTTCAATAAGGCTGAACAGGATATCAAGTACGTTTGTAGGCAGTTTTGATTACATTTAGTCAGCATACTAAAATTATTCAAAATAATATCCATATGATGAATTAAACACTGATGAGCAGATTCTAAATTCAAACCCACCATAAAAAATTTGAATTATGAAACTGTTAGTCAATTTTAACCCAATCATAATGGTTCGAAAGGTTTTATAAATATGGGTTTATTTTAAAAACAATCAAGGCATTGAGTGTGCTTATTAATTATATTCTACGGTACTTTCACAGTTATTATGTCTTGTGACTGGGACTGTAGCACCATAATTTTGAAATATTTTATTTTGTCTTTTGACAATTCAAAAGTGCCTGTAACTGGCCTACTTGAAATAAAGTGCTTTGACTTTGACTTTGACTTTATTATTGGTATCATACACACCAAATGTTCTCATTTTTTTTTTAATTTTCTTGAAATATGAATTAATGAAAGATTTCAACCGAACTATCATGCAAATATGAGATCTAACTTCTTCACAATAACTTTAATTTCTCTTAAACAGGTGGAAATCGTATATGTTTCATTCTGTAGTTGTAAAAAAAACAAAATGTTTCTGTTCTAGAACCAACCAGCAAGCATTGACTACGTCCCTGCATAGTTTGTTGGGGAATAAACCTAACTTAGCTGTCAATATAGAATGTGTTAAAGCTGTCTCCGACAAAAAGACACAGGTGCGTATTTTGTTATATTGTGTGCAAGCGACAACGGTTTTGAGTGGCTAAATCAGAGCGAGTTTGAAGGAGCAGCAGCCTAATTGCGTAAGTATATTATCCAAAGCAAAAGAATCGATTCTTTCCCAAAACCGACTTTACGTAGTGCATATTGATACGAAAAGTCGTTTTTGGGAAGGAATCGATTCTTTTGCTTTGGATAATATACTTACGCAATTAGGCTGCGGGTAATTTTACTGAAAATCACATGGACATGTTGGTTCCAGTCATGGATATCATAAACAAGGAGATATGCCCGGTAAACGAAAATATATCGGCAATCTGTCTCTCCAGTTTGCCCCTAGCACACGGCAAATACTACACATGCAGTTCAGTAAAGGCAATAGAAACGCAGTCGCGCACACACCCTTCCACCAACCTTTTCACCCAACCACATTTCTTAAATCAGAACGGTAGTACGTTCACACAATCAATTATAAACTTTATCCCATCAAACACAGCGTGTATTTACCATGCACCGTACAATTTACCCACACAAAAAATTGAAACTTGTTACGATGACGGTCGAAAGCGCACTGTTTCTCGGCGATGGCCTTTTGCCTGTGATATGCTCACTTTGATCACGTCGCGCGGACACCGACAAGCCCCCTTGCCACTCCTCCTGTTTTTTATATTCCTATGGTTCCAGTAGTCACTCTTGATTTCCCGAGGACTGAATTAGAATGAATGTTCTTTTACGAATTTAACTAGTTCCTAATTAAGTATTTTATTTTTAGGATTTTCTTACTGTGATTCAAATGATGTTATTTTTAATAAATACGCATATTGAAAATCTCACATTATTAATGGACGCCCCCAATACGAGGAGGTCACCTTTACTTATCACTTTGGGGTTGCAGATACAATGTTATAATATATGTCCTTGTCCCAGGTGGTGATATACGTGGTCGACAAAGGGGCGGGCGGCACGCACATCTCAGCGGCGGAGCTGGGCGCGTTTCTGAACGCCGGCAACGCTCGCAATGCTCTGGCCGGGGCAGGCTGCGCCTCCGTGTCGGCCGTCACCGCGCCCTCTCCCCAGATGTTGGCGCAATACCTACAGACCGCGCCGCCTGGTAAGCAAAAATTAACTTTATATCGATTGAATGAAGTTTCCTCTCGGATGCCACAAGATAGGCGATGAGTCGTCCGTGTTGGTCGTCACCCAAACAGAACAAACAAGCGGGTTAGATTGGAAACCAAATCTCAATATATTCGCAACTGTATTGGGAACGGAGGAACCGTTGCTAAACCAACCACAGTGTGGGTCCCGGAAAATTACCGGCGACATCGCGGCCGACCGGAGATTGCACCACAGTTACCCGGAGGATTGCAAGAAAGAATGGGAGGCCTTTGCCTCTCAGTGGAACAGAACTGCCTAAAAATCGAAACTTACTAATATTATAAACTAGCTGTCCCACGCGGCTTCGCTCCCGTCAACTGGCTACCTACCCTATCCTACACCTACCCTACACCTACCCTACACCTACCCTACACCTACCCTACACCTACCCTACACCTACCCTACACCTACCCTACACCTACCCTACACCTACCCTACACCTACCCTACACCTACCCTACACCTACCCTACACCTACCCTACACCTACCCTACACCTACCCTACACCTACCCTACACCTACCCTACACCTACCCTACACCTACCCTACACCTACCCTACACCTACCCTACACCTACCCTACACCTACCCTACACCTACCCTACACCTACCCTACACCTACCCTACACCTACCCTACACCTACCCTACACCTACCCTACACCTACCCTACACCTACCCTACACCTACCCTACACCTACCCTACACCTACCCTACACCTACCCTACACCTACCCTACACCTACCCTACACCTACCCTACACCTACCCTACACCTACCCTACACCTACCCTACACCTACCCTACACCTACCCTACACCTACCCTACACCTACCCTACACCTACCCTACACCTACCCTACACCTACCCTACACCTACCCTACACCTACCCTACACCTACCCTACACCTACCCTACACCTACCCTACACCTACCCTACACCTACCCTACACCTACCCTACACCTACCCTACACCTACCCTACACCTACCCTACACCTACCCTACACCTACCCTACACCTACCCTACACCTACCCTACACCTACCCTACACCTACCCTACACCTACCCTACACCTACCCTACACCTACCCTACACCTACCCTACACCTACCCTACACCTACCCTACACCTACCCTACACCTACCCTACACCTACCCTACACCTACCCTACACCTACCCTACACCTACCCTACACCTACCCTACACCTACCCTACACCTACCCTACACCTACCCTACACCTACCCTACACCTACCCTACACCTACCCTACACCTACCCTACACCTACCCTACACCTACCCTACACCTACCCTACACCTACCCTACACCTACCCTACACCTACCCTACACCTACCCTACACCTACCCTACACCTACCCTACACCTACCCTACACCTACCCTACACCTACCCTACACCTACCCTACACCTACCCTACACCTACCCTACACCTACCCTACACCTACCCTACACCTACCCTACACCTACCCTACACCTACCCTACACCTACCCTACACCTACCCTACACCTACCCTACACCTACCCTACACCTACCCTACACCTACCCTACACCTACCCTACACCTACCCTACACCTACCCTACACCTACCCTACACCTACCCTACACCTACCCTACACCTACCCTACACCTACCCTACACCTACCCTACACCTACCCTACACCTACCCTACACCTACCCTACACCTACCCTACACCTACCCTACACCTACCCTACACCTACCCTACACCTACCCTACACCTACCCTACACCTACCCTACACCTACCCTACACCTACCCTACACCTACCCTACACCTACCCTACACCTACCCTACACCTACCCTACACCTACCCTACACCTACCCTACACCTACCCTACACCTACCCTACACCTACCCTACACCTACCCTACACCTACCCTACACCTACCCTACACCTACCCTACACCTACCCTACACCTACCCTACACCTACCCTACACCTACCCTACACCTACCCTACACCTACCCTACACCTACCCTACACCTACCCTACACCTACCCTACACCTACCCTACACCTACCCTACACCTACCCTACACCTACCCTACACCTACCCTACACCTACCCTACACCTACCCTACACCTACCCTACACCTACCCTACACCTACCCTACACCTACCCTACACCTACCCTACACCTACCCTACACCTACCCTACACCTACCCTACACCTACCCTACACCTACCCTACACCTACCCTACACCTACCCTACACCTACCCTACACCTACCCTACACCTACCCTACACCTACCCTACACCTACCCTACACCTACCCTACACCTACCCTACACCTACCCTACACCTACCCTACACCTACCCTACACCTACCCTACACCTACCCTACACCTACCCTACACCTACCCTACACCTACCCTACACCTACCCTACACCTACCCTACACCTACCCTACACCTACCCTACACCTACCCTACACCTACCCTACACCTACCCTACACCTACCCTACACCTACCCTACACCTACCCTACACCTACCCTACACCTACCCTACACCTACCCTACACCTACCCTACACCTACCCTACACCTACCCTACACCTACCCTACACCTACCCTACACCTACCCTACACCTACCCTACACCTACCCTACACCTACCCTACACCTACCCTACACCTACCCTACACCTACCCTACACCTACCCTACACCTACCCTACACCTACCCTACACCTACCCTACACCTACCCTACACCTACCCTACACCTACCCTACACCTACCCTACACCTACCCTACACCTACCCTACACCTACCCTACACCTACCCTACACCTACCCTACACCTACCCTACACCTACCCTACACCTACCCTACACCTACCCTACACCTACCCTACACCTACCCTACACCTACCCTACACCTACCCTACACCTACCCTACACCTACCCTACACCTACCCTACACCTACCCTACACCTACCCTACACCTACCCTACACCTACCCTACACCTACCCTACACCTACCCTACACCTACCCTACACCTACCCTACACCTACCCTACACCTACCCTACACCTACCCTACACCTACCCTACACCTACCCTACACCTACCCTACACCTACCCTACACCTACCCTACACCTACCCTACACCTACCCTACACCTACCCTACACCTACCCTACACCTACCCTACACCTACCCTACACCTACCCTACACCTACCCTACACCTACCCTACACCTACCCTACACCTACCCTACACCTACCCTACACCTACCCTACACCTACCCTACACCTACCCTACACCTACCCTACACCTACCCTACACCTACCCTACACCTACCCTACACCTACCCTACACCTACCCTACACCTACCCTACACCTACCCTACACCTACCCTACACCTACCCTACACCTACCCTACACCTACCCTACACCTACCCTACACCTACCCTACACCTACCCTACACCTACCCTACACCTACCCTACACCTACCCTACACCTACCCTACACCTACCCTACACCTACCCTACACCTACCCTACACCTACCCTACACCTACCCTACACCTACCCTACACCTACCCTACACCTACCCTACACCTACCCTACACCTACCCTACACCTACCCTACACCTACCCTACACCTACCCTACACCTACCCTACACCTACCCTACACCTACCCTACACCTACCCTACACCTACCCTACACCTACCCTACACCTACCCTACACCTACCCTACACCTACCCTACACCTACCCTACACCTACCCTACACCTACCCTACACCTACCCTACACCTACCCTACACCTACCCTACACCTACCCTACACCTACCCTACACCTACCCTACACCTACCCTACACCTACCCTACACCTACCCTACACCTACCCTACACCTACCCTACACCTACCCTACACCTACCCTACACCTACCCTACACCTACCCTACACCTACCCTACACCTACCCTACACCTACCCTACACCTACCCTACACCTACCCTACACCTACCCTACACCTACCCTACACCTACCCTACACCTACCCTACACCTACCCTACACCTACCCTACACCTACCCTACACCTACCCTACACCTACCCTACACCTACCCTACACCTACCCTACACCTACCCTACACCTACCCTACACCTACCCTACACCTACCCTACACCTACCCTACATACATGATTGCATAACTGAAACCGTTTACGTAGCGCACGCACCGGAAGCCCTCAAAAAGTAATATTCTTGCCCGTTTTTGCAACATTTTTCATTTATGCTCTGCTCCTATTGGTCGTAGCGTGATGTTATATAGCCTATAGCACTCAGGAATAATGTAGTTTTCTACCAGTGAAAAAATTAATAGAATTGGATCATTAGTTCCAGAGATTACCCCTTACATACAAACTTACAAATTTTACCTCTTTATAATATTATATAAAGTGATAAAGTATAGATGTGAAAGTTTGGATAGATGTGTGTGGATGTATGTTTGTTACTCAATCACGCCAGAACGGCTGAACGGATCTGGATGTTTTTTTTTTTTTAATAGGAGACAGGCTACTTTTGTCCCGGTATAATGTTCCTGTCTTCATCGTGTCGATGATTCCATTTTTAGATTATAATTTAATGTTCCCTTGGGATGATAAAACACTTTATACCACATTAGCAAATTAGTTACCGATATTTAATGCTTCGCTTAAGCTGGTATCCAAAACATTTGCGGGTTTGCTCATTTATTTTGATTGATATGGCTGACGAAACAGTTCAAAGACGAAATCCAAATGAAAAAATTCCAAAAACTAAGTACCCGCAACTTTTTTAGCCAGGTTTTACCTAACCTGGCTAAAAAAGTTGCGGGTTACTAATTAATTACTTACAGTATTTTATAAGGTTTCCAAAAGTAGGTACTTGTCAGTCTGTGTCAAATTAATTTGCATGTGTGTTAAGTTTGTGTTTGATAAGTGATCGCGGATCGCTTTAGAACCCATTGTGGTTTTAATTTAGTGTGAATTTTCAGTATGATTTTTATTTCAGGTATGGACATGAGACTATGGAAACAAGCGCAGGCTGACAATCCTGACTCCGAAAACTACATACCTGTGCCTATTATTGGATTTACCGAGGTAAAAACGCTGATTTCAAAATGTACAAGAACACACTATATATATAGCAATATTAGAGACAACATAATATCTGTTGACGTTAAAGTCAATATTATAGCTTGGCAAATTCTTACGTGACACTCCTATGGTCTGCGGGCGCGGGGACGTAAGGCAGCGGGGGTTGTAAAACGTGCGTCATTGGGTAATAACGTCCCCCGCCACACGCGCGGACCATGGGAATCACATCACACACATCATCAGCCTATTAATGTTCCCACAGCTGGGACACAGGCCTCCTCTCTGTGAGAGGGAATGTCACGTCCGAATAAGCTAAGCTATAATATACGTAACTTTTTTATTTAATTATAATCTATAGGCTCGCGCTTGACCACTATCTGGCCTGATGGTAAGCGATGATGTGGTCGACGGTGAAGCACGCTTGCCTAGAAAAAACCCATTCACTCTTGACTTAAATAGATTGTAGCTATCGGGTAACACAGACTACGACAGGAAATGCCACTCCAGCACAGTTACTCAGCACGAGCTTTAAATGACATATAAGTGTAAGCACTTATTGACTGTAGAAATTATGATGTTTCATCTCAAGCTGAGGTCTTCTCCCCAATCCTTACATTCTCCTTTTGCTTAATTAACGTTCATAAATTATATTAGTGGTAATTCGCGTAATGTTAAAGAAACTTTCGCATTCGCATCTCAGTCGCAATCTTTTAACAAGTTTTAATTTTGATTTTTGCCGAGATGATATTGCGATTTGGATAAGAACGTTTTATAAGTTCGAAAATATTAATCTTCAGATCATACATGCACACCTGTGTGTGTGATATTTCACTGTATACGACTATCTTCTCTACTTCGATTGGGTCCTCATGACTGAGGATCGTGCTCTTTAAGCGGACAGTCAGTCCTCCATCGGCTCTGGTCTAAAGTTCCAATCACCGTCTGCTGAAATTTGCTTGAGTACGTAGCTTCTTTCTCTTGGTCGGTCCATCGTGTCGGCGACCGGCCTCGTGTTCTAATTCCTTTCGTATTGACAATAATGATTAGTATTTCAAGGCTGAAAAATACAACTATTCTAGGCTGTAAAACGATGAATGTGATTTTTTGCAGATAAAGTTCCGCAGTCGCTGCCAGTCGGAGCAAGCCAAGCTGCAAGCGCAGTGGCTGCAGCGAGCTGCGGGCGAGCTGGCAGAGTTGCGCACGCGCCGAGCTGCTGCCAGCGCGCGCCTAGAGCAGCTCGCGGCGAGGCTACATGCGCGCCGGCACACCCTGTTGCAGGTACTTGTGGACTAGCATTTATAGTACTCCCCAATCATCTGTGCTGAGAACAGTAGCGCGCCGTGCCTTGCGCATCGGAAAACCTATATTCAGCCCGGCCAATAAGATTGGAAAGTATTGTATGTATCGCATCTTTGCATGAAAAACGTGACGTTACGAAAACAGTTTTTTTTTATACGTTACTAAATCGTCCCGTTCATCTTTATATTCTACAATTTTTAAGTGGGAGACAGTGGCCCTATAAGCGAAAACGACAGAACTACAGGGATACATTGCGTTGACGCGTTGCCTCTTTCAAATTCGTTTTAAATAAAATTGCTTATTTCGAGATAGCATTTTGTTCTCGCAAAGAAGCGGTATATATTCTGGCACGAACACGGCAGTAATGGCTGACACGGGTAGCCCACCCGACGGCCTTCAAAATTTGGCAGGATACTTCCCCCGCCTACTCACAATTTATCACCAAGCGAGCATCTTCCAGCAGGGTCTTATCTCCCGTGGTCCAGTTGCTAGTTCCTGAACCGTCACAGAACCAAGTAGGAACGTGTAACTCCAACGTCGCGAATTGGGACTACCTAGACGGAACAAAAGGTGTAGATGCGGAGCCGAGTCGCAAATTATATTCCTCCTCCAATCTTGTCCTCTGTGCCCCAAAATATGCAGGCTAAATGATTTATAAGATTTTTTTAACTTTGGTCCTCTCCTGCTACCTGACCTCCAATCATTTTGAACCCGATCAAGCCTTATGGAAAGCAATTGAATGTGTTCTATGATGGAACAAGTGTTCCACTCTTTACCTGTGCGCGTAAGGAGTACAGATTGTGCGCTCGCAATTTAGTTTCCAAACATAAACATGTGTTTTTGGAAAAAAAAAAGGTACTTACCAATATAAAGTTCAATCAGCAAATCAACGAAACAAATGTTATGTACGACTAGTCATTTACAAGTGATTCTCATTTTAAACTTAAGTGGCAGTGGGTAGAGCACATTACTCGCAGAACGGATGGTCGATGGGGCCGAAAAGTTCTGGAATGGCGACCGCCAACTGGAAGACGCTGCCTTGGAAGGCCATCCACTGGATGGGTCGATGACCTGATTAGAATTGCAGAAATCCGCTGGATGCGAGACGCACGGGACCAGTCAATGTGGTGACATTTGGAGGATGCCTATGTTCATTAGTGGACGTCTTCCGGCTGAAATGATGATGATGTGAAAATAAAATTAAATGCTAACGAGATTTTGTATAAGGGATGCTAGTACTAATCTATACTAATATGTATTATAAAAAGGAAAGATTTTTTTGTTTGTTTCCGAATAGGCTCCGGAGCTAATGGACCGATTAAAAAAAATCTTTTACCAATAGAAAGCTACATTATTCCTGAGTGACATAGGCTATATATATTTTTTTATCCCGAAAACGGGTCCTGTGGGGTGGTCCACGGGAGCGAAGCCGCGGGGAACAGCTAGTGTAAACTAAAAAGCTAAACTGTGTAATTCACTATCTGCCTAGCGTTTTCCCAACTATATTGGGGTCGTCTTACCGGATTTAGCTGAGTACCAGTGTTTTACATGGAGCGATTGCCTATCTGACCTCCACAACCCAGTTACAGGGTAACACGGTACCCCTTGGCAAGACTGGTGTCAGATCTCAAGCTTCTGACTACTCGTAACGACTGTCAAAGATCTTCAAATGACAGGCGGGACCAACGGCTTAACGTGCTTTCCGAGACTCGGAGGAAACTCGGAATGTTGAAATGGTCACCCATCCACGGACCGACCTCGTCAAGCGTTGCTTAACCTTGATGATCGACCAGTGCGGCTGTTATTATTTAGCCACGAGCTCCTCAACTGTGTGATTTACTATGTATTTGTTTTCATTTTAGCCAGCTTGGATTCTTTTAATGCAATATTTGTATCGCAGGTGGTAGCCCGACGAGAAGTGGTGGGTCGTGTGGGAGCCGCGCTGAGTCCCGAAGAGGAAGCGGCTAGGGCGCGCGTTCACGAACTGACGTCACAGCTCGCCGCACCGCCGCTTTATAACGTAAGTACAACTATCGCAAGAATACGCTAATCTCTTTCGAAGTCCGAATTTCGCCTTATTGAACCCGCTTGTTGTACTTCGGTATAGGTATATAGGTAACATTTTCACGTGACCATTTTGATTGTATTATGAAAAGGCCATTTTGGTCCGGGTTTTCATGTACATTTTTAATTGGATCATATTAAATCCAAATGTTTTATTATCTCTCATACATTATACTGCATTACATAGTTAGAGGTAGCCCCAGTAAGAGCTAAAAATGCAATTAAAATCAAAAATAATAAAGCTGTATTTGGGTTGGCAATTTAAATACTAACAGAAGTGTTTCTTTTCACATTGTACAAACTATAGAATATCGAACTGTTCAATCTGTAGAAAACCTAACAATCCCGTATACGTGAACTATTGCAACATTAGTCCAAACAAATCCGCCTCTTGAGTTCCTCGTAAAAGATTAACTCATAGTATTTGTTTCAACTAAGCCATTTACACGCATTTTTGTATTATCAAGGAGTCGGTCAGATAGGAAGTTGAAGCTATTTGCACATTCTAAAACCACAGTAAAAATATACAAACAGTATGGAAACTACCTACAAACGCTCGTAACGGCACACTCACACAAACATACGTGACCACTCGTCGCGTCGCGGTGCTCAGTAATGACAGAGGCCACCAGACGGCACTTATCCAGAACGGCAAGGCAAAACCTTTTTTTTTGTATACATTTTGACATAAGAGATAGATCGTTTACGTTACCACGAGTGGGTAAGTTAAAAAACTCGCACTAAGCACACAGCACCGCAGAAGTGCCCGAGCGGTCTCGTCAGTGCGTATGTTTGTGTGAGTGTGCCGTTTCGAGCGTTTGTAGTTAGTTTCCATACTGCTTGTATATTTTTACTGTGCTAAAACGTAGATTGCCCCGTATTTTTTTTTTTTTTTAATTTAAAAAAAAACGTTGCCCCACACTAGGAATTACTTCCTGTATCGTGGGTACGTTTACAAACATATAAACTCACATACACAACACCCAGAGCCGGAACAACTATCTATAGGTCATACAAATATTTGTTCCGTGCGGCAATCGAACCCGCGACACGCAGCGCAGCAGTCAATCGCTCAACCACTGCAACAACCGTGCGCCTAGTAATATATCGTGGGATTAACAGACTTATTATTCGAAACTAGAACTAGTTTGATAAGAGGTCCTCGTAATTAATTACAGGTCTAGAATTATTTATAGGATATCCTTTCCAATTTCATTATGGGACAATTTATTTCTTGACGATCATTTACATAGGACGAATGCTGTAACACAAGACATTTAGGCTTCTCAAACAAGCGTTCAGGGAGCCTAAGCGTCTTCTGTTCTATTGATTTAATAATGTATTCTTACATCCATACGGTATATCCATGAGACCCTATTGTAATTAAATCAGCATCTCAAAATCTAATCAGTCTAAGATTATTGATACATTCGGTCATTCATATTAGATGTGTGTTTTTCTTTGACAAGCCAACTCTAAGAGGCCTTGTTAGGCATGTATTAGGCAATGTGACACCAACCGACGATTATCCCTGTATGCACTGAGCAAGTGCACCCAAGGACAATCACCGGTTGGTGCAGGACTATTGCAAAACATGGAGAAAAAGTATTTATTGAGCTATGGATTTGGTAGGTTTGCCTAAAACTACCACCAATTAATACAAATAGGAGAAAAACTGGCTCTTGCCTGACCACTGTTGAACTTCACGGCTATAAAATGGTAAGGGGCGACTTGCATACTCAATTAATGGGCCCCCATAAAGGGGCGCAAGCACTTTAGTGACGTAGCGCCAAGGGAGCAACATATCCGAAGGTCCTTGAGGAGTGGAGAGGTATACCACGGCTATCAGGACAATCCCGGCAGTGCGTTCAAGATCCCTACCAGCTTACTGGGTTAACTTCAGATGTGTGTTATTATTAGTTATCTTGTGGAGGGGCTGAGAAATAACTCTGACACTTCGACTCATTGGCATCTATCTCGTGGCACACAAATAATGAAAGTAGCGTCGAAGCCTTCATGGATACCACGTCATATTATTCCTCGTGATTATTAACATATCTGCTTCCCATCTATAGGACCGGTATTTAGCCAGTATATGTAACTTATCACACGGGATCAGACAGTATTCTGATAAGCCAACAGTACAAAGTTAATTTTAGTAGAGAACGACCTTGTCTGCCCAAATGTTTGGAGCACTCGCCCTACGCGTGCTCGCTTATCAGTGACTATCGCGTTATCTCCAGACACCAGACAGTGTTATAACACAAGTAGATATATCGGTGTTACGCTGTTGTTGATAAACTAATAATTAACACCAGCAAAGAACAACAATGAGGTTGCTGTATAGTGTACTTATGTATTGAGTTACCTAACACGCTTTTTGCCATAGCGAGTTTTTATCCCCAAGAGGAGTATTTCTACAAAACCAATGCACCTTTTAGTAGGTAATGAAAATCTCTCTGTACTCTCTGCTATAAAATGATAATTATTTCTCATATCTTTAAGTCAGTTAATTGTATTTATTAAAGTATTATGGAATGTCTTTCATACCAGATATAACTGGTTGGATCAAAGTAAATGGTTTGATTATCATGTAGGAAACGAGTGTAACCAAGATATGGATACTATCTTGAAGTATCAGTGGTGTCAAATCTACTTTTGTTTTTAGATAAACGGGTAAAATGGCTTATTTTTTGCTTGGTCATTAACAATTAACGCATTTTATATCGCGATTGGGGGTTTAGAAATATCTACATTAATTAATTATCATGATTATTATTATCAGTACAGTAAGATAATGCCTTTTATGATAGAGATGAGTAATAAGACCTGGATTTATTGAATGGAACCTAAATCATTATACCATAATACTAAATAATAATATGTATACTAAACCATACCTGGCGATAAAGTAGCGCATAACATTTTTTTGTCTTATTTATTGTCAACATGATTTACACTCAAATGTCCTTTTACATGTGCAAATTGCGATGAGCATGAATGAAATTACTTCAGATATACCTATTTGTAGCAGTTATTAGGGAAATCCATCATTTTATCAGTACCTTACTTAAGGTTACACTAGTCGATAATTCTTCCATACAAACGTAGTCTAGGTATTACTCCAGTGTTAGACGATGTACGTTCAAAATAAAAAAATATATCAATTTGTCTCATCAATATCTAGCCCTGTATGGTAACAAAAAGTAATAAGAAAAATATTTGAAAGTTATGACCGTCGAAAGTTCCATATTTCAAGACTAATTTTAACGCATCTTTTGGCCGCAATAAATACCATAAGAAGAAGGAAAATTGCAAAACGGCCACCATACAGGGATAGATTAGTAGTTCAACAATGCAAATAATTTAATTTTGAAAATACACATATAATGTACTAATTTATAATTATCCTTGGATATTAAGGTGTACAGTAAAACTATAACCAAAATTGAGTTGCTCTGAAAAGAGAAAGTTTTATTTTATAAAAACTAGTTTTAACACTTTTACAAAACATTCTTAAACATTAATTAATTACTAATTTTACCTGAAAAGAGAAACAACATTTAAAGCTATTGTTTCACCAGTCTTATTAATCACTATTATTTAAATACTCAAATTACAATCTCAATATTCTCATGCTGTATCAATCCTTCAATATGACAGCCCGCTCCATAGAATCAAACAAGTTCACAGATAAATTATACATCTAAGTTATTACGCGGCAAATTCAAACGTACAAACTAAATGAAGTGTCACGCACTTTGTTTACATCTCCCCCCCCCACTTTCTAAATTATAAAGTTTTACTGTTTTACTCTACTACTGGAATAAGTTTTGTAATATGGAAGAGATTCGACTCTGACTTTTTGTGACCCGTGTTTACTTTGTAAATTGAATTGGATATTTTGTCTACAATTTGATAAGGTCCTATTTTCAACTCATCTAGTTTTTTTCGGTTTAACCGATTTCCGTTTTCAACATATACAGAATCTCCGACTTTTAGTTCATAATGTTTTCTGTTTTTATCAAATCTTTGTTTATTATAATTGTGGGATTTTATACTATTTTCTAAGGCAATTTTTCGGTCTCGCAAGAGATGATTATGTGTTATATTTTGTTTCAGTTCATCTGGTAGAATGTCAACATTTTTTCCCTCCAATAAATATTTTGGAGAGAACCCTGTTACACTATGTTCAGTTTCGTTATATTTTTCAGTGCATTCGTGAGCAATAGTTGTCCAAGCTATTTTGTCCCTCCTTTCATTGATCTTGCAACGAATCTTATTAACCAACGTTTGGTTTAACCTTTCGTTCAATCCATTTGAAAATGGCGCATTTACTGCTGTGAAAACTATAGGCATATTTTCTTTTTCTAAATAGTTTTTGAAATCCTTTGAATTAATGCCTGGATATTGATCTGATAGAATCAAGTCAATTTTATAATCTTTTGCTACTTTTTGGACAAGTTTTATAAAATCATTTGCACTCTGGGTTTTGGATGTCAAAATATAGGCATAACGAGTGAAGTGATCTACTAGAAGATGTAAATATGTTTTGGTTGAACGAGCACCACCAAATCCCCCTATGGTGTCTATGGACACTATTTCGAACGGATAGGTGGCGGGACCTAAGTGAGACATTAGTCCAAACTTGCATTTTCTTCTAGATTTATTTTTTATACAGACATCACAGTTTTCGCAATTTTTTTTTATATTATCCAATAAATTTTTAGCTTGATAAAAGGGTTTAATCTTGTTTTCCATTTGTTGTCTTCCTATGTGACAGTAATAGTTATGTACATGTTTTATAATTTTTTTACTAAACTCCTCAGTTAGTACAATCTTTTCATTTTTTCCTATCTTTTTATAATATATATTATGTTTGAAAATAAGTTTATTAATATTTTGTTTTATATCTTCATTTTTACCTTGATCATTTTGTATGTCTTCTAATTTAACAAAATTCACTACTTTTAAACTACTATCTTGATTTTCATACGATTCTAACACAGGGTTTCTGCTTAAAGTATCTGCCTCTATATTATATTTGCCTGGGGAATATATTATTTTAAAATTGAACTGTGACAAATAATACGTTAAATCTCCCAGTTCTTCGTCTGTTCTGGCTTTGATATTCATTTTTTCTAAAGGTTTGTGATCTGAAAAAACCGTGAATATTTTTCCTATAAGCCAGTGTTGCCAGTATTTTACCGCCTCTTTTATTGCCAAACACTCAAGATATATGGCTTTTTTCTTTTTTTGGGATTCGTTTAATTTTTTGGAAAAATATGCACAAGGCTTTTCATCACCGTTGGGTTGAATTTGTTTTAAAATCGCACCTATACCTTGTATGCTAGCATCTGTATAAATATGTATTGGCAAGTCTGGATCAAAGATGGCTAGAATAGGTTTTGAGCAAAGTAGTTTTTTTATTGTATCAAAGGATTCTTGACATTTATAGGACCAAACAAATGTTTCTCCTTTTCTTAATAAATTATGTAAAGGATCCAGTATAATTGAAATATTTGGCACATATTTTCCATAGAAATTAATTTTTCCTAAAAATTGTCGGACGTTTTTTTGTGTTTTTGGAATTGGAAAATCTTTTATGGCAATCAAATTATCTTTTAATGGAGTGACAGTATTGTTTTTTATTATGTGCCCTAGATATTTTACAGAGTCCTGTGCAAAGTTACATTTCGTGAATTTTAATTTAAAACCTTCTTTTAAAATTGCTTCCAATAACAAAGATATGTGTTCAATGTGTTTTTCGAACGTTTCAGAAAAGACTAAAATATCGTCGATATAGTTGACAGTAAAATTTGATAGTTTATGCTTTCTTATAATGCTACTTAATATTCTCTGGAAAATAGCAGGCGAAGTTTTTAAACCAAAAGGTAAACAAGTCCATTGAAAGTGTGCCTCTTGAGTAACAAATGCAGTTTTGTGTCTATCTTCAATTTTAAGAGGTATGGACCAGAATGCTGAGTTTACATCGAATGTTGAAAAAAATTTACATTTCCTTGTTTTAACCATTAGATCCTCGATAAGCGGAAATGGTTGCGATTGGGGGACTACAATTTTATTTAATTCGCGAAAATCTATACAAAGCCTTGATCTCCTTCCTTCGTCTTTTTTAAACGCTAGTGTTACCGGAGCGGCAAAAGGGCTATATGACTCCTCAATTAAATTATTTTTTAGCAATTTTGCTATTTGATGTTCAATTTCTTTCATATCCTCAATAGAGCACCTATACGGTCTTTTACTACAGTATTTATCTATCAACAAATCAATATGGGCTTCATAACCTTTTACAGTACCTATATCATATTTGTCTTTAGCGAAGACTGAATTATATTTGCATATCAATTTATCAATATCAGATCTTTTTTGATGATCTAAATTATTTACTGAAATATCAAAATTATCAACTATTATATTTTCATTAAAGTTTATTTTAAACTCATTAATGATAGTTCCTTTTTTATATTTCTTTGTAATATCCACACCTTTTTTTTCATTACATATACCTTGTTCATTCCCTATGTCACTACCTGATCTGCCAGGAACTTCTTTAGTGTTTATAGGTTGCTTTTCTTTATTTTTTATGTAGTCTTTATTATTACTACTGAGGATTTTTTGTGTAATATTTAAATTCGCATTTTGAGTTAAATGAAATGTTTGTATACAGTCTAACCCAACTAGGAAATCATAGTCGAAGTTGTCTTCATCTATAACAAAAATATTAACATGTTTTTCAATTTCGAAAATTTTAATCTTTAAAGTTACCATTCCTATTGATTTTTTTACGCCATTAATTGTTTTTAAACCTGCATTTTTATCATTAGTAGGTATTTTTCTTAATGATAATAACCTTGAATTTATTAAGGACACATTAGATCCTGAATCATAGATTCCTGATGTTTCCAAAGTGTCATTTATTAGTAATTTAATTTTTATTAATGGCGGCACTATTAGTTTTTTGGATCAATTTTATTTAATTCTATCTCTAATTCTGAATTGTTAACACTCCTTATTTGATCTTTTTTTTGGTCTATCATTATTTTTAGTTTTGAACCAACATTGGGATTCTGAGTGGTAACGTATACCTTTATTCTCTTTTTCACAAATTTTACACGGACTAACCTGGGGCCTCATATTTTTCTCTTTAATTTTACTTTCGGAAGTGCCTATCTTTTTATCAAATGTATTTTTGTTTACCATATGCTCTAAACTTCTTAAATTATTAAATAAGTCTTTAGTTTCCTTTAAACTATTCCTATCAATCTTATCTGCAATAAAATTTGGTAATCCGGTGGCAATCAGATCAATTAGAGTGAGTATATCTATGGACTTATTTATTTCTAATAGTAGTCTCTCTTTCTTTAACGCATATTCCAGTAATGAGCCCTGTCTGTATTTAAATAACATTGCATACCTGATCGGTGACCAACCCTTATCTGCATATGTTTCACAAAAGTTCTTTTTCCACATTGCCCATTCTGAATTTATTGTATGTTTTATAAGCATGGAACTATACCAGTCTAAACAAGAATCTTCTATAAATAACCTAAAAATTTCAATTTTCTTGACATCTTCTACTCCTATACGAGCACATTCCGCTTCAAAGGTAGTCATCCACTGGGACACATTACTAATCTTGCTATTGAATTTCTCTATAACAAATTTTTCTACCATTTTCCCCATATTAAAGGGTTTTGGTGAATCTTTCTTTATTCCAGCGAAGCTTTCCATGATTCTTGCTAGAGATTCTTCTGAAATTCCGGTTGTAGAAGTTTGTGGTTTTGTTTGTTCCTCCAATAGGTATCCCATAAATTGTTTATTTCCATCTTCATCACAATAAACTGCCTTTAACTCCGGATTCATGGATATCCACACCTGTCGTTTCTCATGCCGTTTTTGTAGTGTAGCCTTTACTTTCTGATAGATTTGGGTCTGTACTATTCCATTATGTAATTTTACAGGTTGTAAATTATCTGGGATCGCAAAGGTCCGGCCATCTATATCCGTGATTGTCGTTACACAAATAATATTTGTTTTCACATCCTCACTGGCTTTGACCATGAATTCGAATTTTAATTTTTCCATTATTCCTGGTAACCAGCTGTAGAAATGTTGTTTTATAATGTACTAATTTATAATTATCCTTGGATATTAAGGTGTACAGTAAAACTATAACCAAAATTGAGTTGCTCTGAAAAGAGAAAGTTTTATTTTATAAAAACTAGTTTTAACACTTTTACAAAACATTCTTAAACATTAATTAATTACTAATTTTACCTGAAAAGAGAAACAACATTTAAAGCTATTGTTTCACCAGTCTTATTAATCACTATTATTTAAATACTCAAATTACAATCTCAATATTCTCATGCTGTATCAATCCTTCAATATGACAGCCCGCTCCATAGAATCAAACAAGTTCACAGATAAATTATACATCTAAGTTATTACGCGGCAAATTCAAACGTACAAACTAAATGAAGTGTCACGCACTTTGTTTACACACATTTAGTCGTTTTTCCTTTTTAGTTGGTCATCTGATGAGGAGGGATGAAACGCATGTTACTAGAAGAGTTATGAATATAAATGTGGATGGATGGAGAGGAAGGGAAAGGCCAAAGAAAAGATGGATGGACTGTGTGAGGAGTGATATGAAAGAAAAGGGAGTCAGTGATAGCGTGACGGGGGACAGGACGGTATGGAAGAAGAAAACGTGTTGCGCCGACCCCAAGTAACAAGGGACAAGGGCAGGAAGATGATGATACATTTAGTCGTTTTTCCATGATATCTAGACTCCCAAAGGTCTGTTTATAAAATTTCGTGCGCTCGTTTTCGCCCTAAATCATCATCCATTTCGCTACTTGCAAAAGTGCTAATTCGTACGCGAACTAGCTTCTTACTGCTCATCACCATCATCTATCTCTTTCGCACGAGTTGTCGGATGAGATAGCAGGCATTTTAACCCCGCGCACAAAATAGTTCGTGGCGTGGACTAGTGTAACCTTAATAAAGTACTTGATTACAGTGTTGAATTGCAAGTCATGAAAGAAATTGCGTTTTAATTTAAACACCGTTTTATATAGCAATTAAAATTAGTGTTGCTGGCCACTGTCAGCTTATATTATTCAACTGTTAGACAGAGGCCTCTATGATTGCCAGCTGTTTCGCTCTTGAGCTAGTAAATAGATTATTTTCAATAATTATTGTAGGTTCGGGACAAAAGAAGGGAAGGTATATAGGGAGGGTCGCTCTCATGATCATCATCATTTCAGCCGAAATACTTCCACTGTTGGACATAGGCCTTCCTCAGGCGTCGCCACATTGACCGATCCCGTGCGTCTCGCATTTAGCGCCTTCCCGCAACCTTAAACAGGTCATCGTTCCACCAAGTGCGAGGCCTTCCAACGTATCGTCTTCCGGTTCGCAGTCGCCATTCCAGAACTTTTCGGCCCCATCGGCCATCCGTTCTGCGCGCAAAGTACCCTGCCCACTGCCACTTAGGTTTCGCAATTCTTCGGGCTATGTGAGTAACTTTGGTTCTCCTGCTGATATCCTCATTTCTGACATGATCACGCAAGGAAACGCCGAGCATATCCCTCTCTATTGCTCGTTGGGAAAATGGACTTTTTTAGGGTCGCTGTAAAAGATCATAAATAGTATAAAATGATTGATTAATTAACTCTTTATGGCAGTTTTAATTTGTTCTTTTAGTTTTTCTATACTAATATTATAAAGAGGAAAACTTTTTTGTTTGTTTGTACGGAATAGGCACAGAAACTACAGGACCGATTAAAAAAAAATCACCAACAGAAACCTACATTATTCCTGAGTGACATAGGCTATTTTTTTTATCCCGAGAACGGGTCCTGTGGGGTGGCCCACGGGAGCGAATCCGCGGGGAACAGCTAGTGTACCATAAAGCCTTTCACAGCTGTTCAATACTCTAAGTAATGTATCATTGCTCTATGTTATTCAATATTATGTAGGTGTATGTCATTTGCATACCTCTGTCCTCGATGAATCTCTAAAATATAATTTACAAATCATTGTTCTTTTGTTAAATGACTTTACATGCTAGTGTATGCTATGTAACTGATTAGAATCTATGTATGTTTGTCAAATGGCGCTGACGAAACAATATTTTTTTATTTATCATTTTGTACATTTGCAATGATTAAGGAAAGAAAACACGCTTCCAAAGAGTGACTGCCAGATAGGTGATGATCAACAATATTTATATTACATAATTTCTTTAACGTACGGAACAAGGTCATTGCACTGAAATAAAAAACCTGGCTGTTTCCCCTCTCGTGTTGTCTTAATTTAAGTATTCGAGGACGACTCTTGCTTTCTTCAAAAGATTAGCAAGTCAGCAAGGTTGGAAGCTGGGCTGACTTCTGAATCGTACTTAGAGGTACTACAGGCTGATACTAATTATATGTAAACTAGCTGTCCCCCGGGCTTCGCTCCGGGCTTCTGGCTACCTACCTACCTTATCCTACCCACCTACCTAACTCTCTACCCTAACTACCTTCATTCCTACCATACCTACCCTACCAACCTACCCTACCCTACCTATCTACCTACCTAAAAGAAAAGGTAAAAGGCAGATGGACAGGCCGACAGAGTTACTTTCGAATTTATAATATTAGTATGGATAATAATAACAGATAATACTGGCAAAGTAAGAAAATTGCCGAAGCGCTTTGTATCCTTGCTAGTGTAACTGTTAGTAACTATCAAAACTTGATGTTATGCCATACCATACAGTGATCATTATCATAATATTTATTTCACCAACAACAACACAACAGATTACAGCAATCTTACAGGCTATTACTAAAGGTTACAACTTTACTAAGGACCATCTGTAGCCGAACTAAGACGGGTCTTAATAGACAATAATGTGTAGCCCAAAATACATGCAAAAAGATACATCCAATCATGTTTATAATATAATCATAAAGTTGAAACTTAAAGTAAAGGTTAAAAATTACAAAACAATAATTAAAAATTATAGATGAAATGTCAATAGTAATTTAAATTAATAATTATAAATTAGATGTCAAGTCCAAAAATATCAACATCTTCAATTTCTTCTTCTCTTATTCTTCTATTTATATAATATTCATAAAATTAAAAACTAAAAGTAAGATAATTATACTAATAAATCATTTTAATACCTAATTATATATGTCAAAAATTAAAGTAAATAAAAAAGATTAAAAATAACAATTAAAAAATTATAAATTAATTGCCAATCTAAAGTCTAAATAATTAAATTTCCATATTCATTAAATTACTAAAATAATAATAAATGTGTGTGTATGCCTGCGCGTGTATTTGTGTATAATATGTAGAGTAGGTAGTGAATGTGGGGGGGGTGTTGGGTTCTGTGGATCTTACTTGTGTATGTATTGTGCTGATGGAACTATCTCTACAGTGACAGATGACTGTCTGTCTGTTGCGACCCGTGATTGTGATAAAAATCATCTCTTCATCAGGCAATCCCGTACACATGTACTAAGTGATAAGAATTACTCCAACATGATATAGAAGAGGTAAAGAGTATGACGGTCACGAATCTCAAAAAATGTACCTAACGCTACCTAGACGACAGCACTCGACATTCCATCTTGGAAATAAATTATTTTTAAAAAAATTTAGCCAGTCATACTCAGACGGATATCTGAAAATTGTCTAATCGATAAATCTGGTTGTAACTAGTAATTTACAATACATTGCGAACGTGCGGGCAAACCGCATCACCGCATGCTCAATTTATCATTTAATAATAGGTACTTATTTATGCTCGGACGAAGGTAGTCAAGTTGTACCGAGGTATCACGACACTGCCACCTCACTATCACGCACGGCCAGAATTTTGTATCTAAACAAATCATGAGGTACCGATGTGGACGATATAGAAACAAAGTGACACTTTGGAGCTTAGAATTAAGATGCGATAGATCTGTTAGAGATAAAAAATGTGTCATGAACCGCCTTTTGATATAAATTAGCGGAACACGCGTGACTAGCTGACACGCGAATTTTCCTTTGTCTTACCTTTGAAGTGGCTATTATAGGTTATTTTATGTTACGGACGCCTCGGTTTCACCCGCGTAGTTCCCGTGGTTCGCGTAAGAAGTAGCCTATGTCACCCGGGGCCAGAGGAACGCGCGGGGGGGGGGGGGGGGGGGGTTGGTAGGGAAATAGGGAATAAGGATATTTTTTTTCATATGATATTAGGAGGAAGTTTTAATGATTATAAGACAACCTGTCGAAAGCATTATGATGTACTAGACTCTGCCAGCGGCTTCGCCCGCGTCGTGAAAGTCGTAAAGTATCCTATCTGCTATTTTAGACTCTAATCTATCTCTGTGCCAAAATTGATCCAGATCCGTTCAGTAGTTTTCGTGAAAGAGTAACAAACACACACAAACTTTCGGATCTATATAGAAAGCCTTATGATGTTATAGAGAATTGATTTAGGCATTGAACACTGTAAATTAATCGCCACTTCTTGTGCCTATTTTAATTAACCTCTCCCTTGATTGGCTAGCCGTTTTAATTTTCACTCTTTTTCCCATTTTCATTTCTTTTTCTCCCATCGGCATCGGCTAAAATAACGAATATTCAATCCAAACTTTCATGCCCTTCAACCTCTTAAGTGGACAAATTTAAGTTTCTAAAAGCCATTCTCACTTGTGTTGCATGTTGCATAAGCAACAATTTTGAAAAATTTCTTCCTTCTAGGAGAAAGACATTTTTTTTGAAGAGTTTCAAAAATATAAATGTTTTTGGGTTTAGACCCAGTGGTTTACACTGCGTCTAAACCCATAAACATCCTGGAATCGAACTTAGATATAGGCCTTTTATCCTTTTTGCCATACTTCCCGGTACAGTGCGTCAGGTGTTGCCCACAACTTTTATGATCCAACGCGCTTTTGGACGTCCTTGATTTTTATTGCTTTACCTGGTCCACTATTTGGTCAATATCTTACCCAGCAGCCATTTCTGCGTCTATAGGTGTGCAATGGATATTTCAAGCTAAAAGGATTATTTCAATACTTACCCTGTCCCGCCAATTATTAAATTATTCATTAATTTTTCAAGCAATTTTTACAAGCTTTGTAAGTTTGTATTAACTGGTTTTCGTATGTGTGTCGGGCAACTAAGATCCATTTTTCAAGCACTTCCTGGTATTCCATTGAAATGAAACTTGGTGTAGAAGTGTAACTATGGATACATTTAAATAATCTGGTGCGTTGACCTATCTTCGCTGTCTAAACTTAAGGATAATCCTCAAGCTTTTTTTATAAAATGCCCGCGGCTTCGCCTGCGTTCAAAGTTAAAAAAATAAATGCTCCGATCGCCACCAAACTTTGCAGGATTATCCGCTGGGTCAATCTAAAGATTGTCTTAAAATTTCTTTAAAATAATACTATGTATTTATGATTTTAATGAAATTTTAAGACAATTAAAATAAAAGTTTCTCTTTTATATATAAAATATATATTTACGTACCTTAGCTTTATTTATAACTATAAAATTAATTAAAACGATTGATTTTAAAAAGATTATCACGTAAATTTTAATTCTTAAAGCTCCCTGCAAGCCACCAACTTCCAAAGCCCACCTGGAAATCTTTAAACCGACACCGAAACCAAGTTGATCGCTGCAGGCACAACTTAGATGGGGGTACTCCAATGACCCGCAGTGCGATTGCGGAGCTGCGTCCCAAACAATGCCTCACCTCCTATCGTGCTCTCTGTGCAACAACACCTGCACCCTGAAGGACCTATTGCCGTGGCTGAATTCTGGTCAAAACGTATATAATTGAGGCGTCGTAAATTTCATCAGCTACTGTGTCTGCTTGGTAATATCTGCAGCTATAATAAAACGATATCTAATTTAATATTGTGTTTGTTTAGGGTCGTTTGAACGAGCTGTTATGTGCGGTGCGCCTGCAACGTAGCGCAAGCGCTGGAGCTTCGCACGAACGTTATCATCTGGATCCTGGTAAGATGCTTGATTTTATCATTTGTGTTTTTTTTTATTTTACCTGAACCATGAATTTTGTGAGTTTATTCCTACGTGAAGGGTAAGCTCTGGAACCACTGGACCTATTTGAAAAAATACTTTCACAATTTGAAAGGTACATAATGGTATAGGCTACAAATTATTATGACCCAGGCAAAACCGGGACGGGTCATTAGTATTAAAAAAAAGTTAATGAAATCAAAAAAACCCGACTGCAAAGGTGTGAACAAGAAGAAAATCATGCTGTGCAGTCGAAGGATACATATTCGCGAGCTGGCTGACCAAAACTATAAATATCCTCCGACTGCACAGCATGATTTTCTTCTTGTTTCCATCTTTGCAGTAGGGTTTATTGATTTTATTAACTTTTTTTTATTTACAGCTTTTTAGTTATACTTTATTTTTTTCGAATGAGTTTTAAACATAAAAGTGGTATATATTTTTGTAATCACCTCTAAAACCCTTCACTTTGCTACCCCACTGGATGGGTATAGAAGTAAATAAAATTGCAGCCTCCACAACATGGCGTCCAAAATCTGCCATGTTCCTTTTTTTTTTAACGGCACTTATATAACACTTGGCCGGCCAAGACCTATCTAACGATGTATTAATCATAAAAATCCGTTAAGTGGTTTGAAAGATACGGTAATAAAGAATATTACATACATACATACAAACATACAAGATACGCGCGAAAAAACATAACCCTTTCCTTGCAGCCGGGTAATAAAATAGGAATTAAATTGGTTACCGGACAACTGAATTGATAGTCGTTTAAAGAGATAAGTGTCTGGTTTCGTATAGATCGATTCCGTGGTTTGATATCTCATGGGAAATTAATTAGGTATGTGGTAATATTATGGTATAGGGTTATACATCGTTACATTTTGATCGTTTTAATCCCGTGGAGGGTCGATCCGGTGCATGAAACAGGATCGTTTTTAACACGCTTTTATTAGCTTGGTATGTATGTATCTATGTATCTATGTATCAATGTATCAATGTAACAATGTATCAATGTAACGGAATCTTTGAACGTGATTTTCACCCACTTCAAAACGTTGGATTGATTTGAAACTTTGCACACTTATCAAGGACCGATGACAATGCAATAATTTAAACAGTTTGTCCCATTATCCTTACCATTAAAGCGTGTTTTTTAGTTTTTAGAACTACAATTTTTTAAACATAAAAGAGAAAGAAAAACACTAAATAAAAATCGGTCTAGTGCGAGTCGGACTCGCGCACGAAGGATTCTGTACCCAGGGTGGCGTCAACTATGTATGTATTGGGATACCCTTTAATTACCACATTTTTTAAAGTTTTTGGAATTTTTCCTTTATTTTTGCTGTAAGACCTTACTTTTTGCCAAATTTCGTGATTCTAGGTCAACGGGAACTACCATATAGGTTTTTGACCCAAAACCGGGTACTTCCGGTTGACCTAGAATGGTTAATTATGGTTAAAAGCAAGGTCTTACAGCATAAATAAAGGGAAAATGCCGAAACATTAAGGTAAATTTTAGTGCTTACAAGTTTTCGAAAATCTAAATTTGCCCATATCTTTTTATCGTGTTGACTCAGAACCTATTGATTTTTATACACATATAGACCTCAGTATCTGGTATAAATTTGAAGTTTGCGAGGTCCACCCGTTCCTGAGAAAATCGGTGGTGAAATACGGACAGACAGACAGACGGACAAGACAGTGATCTTATAAGGGTTACTTTTTTACCTATTGAGGTGCGGCACCCTAAAAGAGCAAAAATAACTTACTTTTCGGGAGTCGTTGTTGCAAATTGATAATACAAGAGGTACCAAATACACTAACTACCAAAACGAAAGATATTTTTGCACTGTTTGGTGTTTGCTTTTGAAGTCGGTGATTTTATTTTTTGAATTATTTCTTATTATTTTTTCTTTAAAAATCGTTACTTCCTACTCCCAGTATAAATAGGCGTATTGGTACCTATTTTTTTTAAGTAACGTTGCCCCACACTAGGAATTTCTCCTGTATCGTGGGTGCGTTTACAAACATATAAACTCACATACACAAACACCCAGAGCCGGAACAACTATTTGTAGGTCATACAAATATTTGTTCCGTGCGGGAATCGAACCCGCGACACGCAGCGCAGCAGTCAATCGCTCAACCACTGCGCCCAAATTTAAAATTGCTTTTATTTGTGTGCAGGTGCACAAGAAGACGTGAAACAGTTCCTGTCTCTGCAGCAGAAAGGCATGGCTCACTTGTTGGATACTGCACGTAAGGATCTCGCTGCTCTTGGGACCATTGCTGAAGGCATGTCGCGTCTCGTCAGGGCTTAAGTATACAAGTGACATTTTTATTACCTAATCAATATTCCCTTTTCAGTTTGTATTACTATAAACTCAATTGATCAAGGATGGCATTTTAATTAATAAAATACTTGTATACAAAAATATTTCAAAATGTAACTGATTTTGACTTCTCATTAATAAAATGTATTTTTCTAAAATAGATTATTTGCCAACTTTCTACCCAATAATTGTGATTACTTTACAACTATTGTAAGTGTATGCATATGTGTTGAATAAAGTTGATTGAAAGTTATTTTCGTGTATCAATAGTTTGTCACCTAAATCGCACTTATCTTTCGATACAAAATTACAAAGTCAAAGTCAAAGCACTTTATTTCAAGTAGGCCAGTTACAGGCACTTTTGAATTGTCAAAAGACAAAATAAAATATTACAAAATTATGGTGCTACAGTCCCAGTCACAAGACATAATAACTGTGAAAGTACCGTAGATGCCCATTCCAAGGCGTAGATCTCTATGGAGAAGAACGGGCAAGAAAGTCGCCAGACTTTTCCGGTTGACCAAAATATTCCAGTAGATCGTCTTATTGTAAGATACAAATCTATAATTTATATATCAAATGATAAATGATTTTATTTCTGTAAGTTGGTTTGTACAAACAATTTTACATGTCGATCATATTTTTAAAACTAGATGAGGTCGGCGTTTTCTATCCGTCTACTCTGAGAAGAAAGGCCGAAACAAACTCAGAGGTCACAGTCTCTTTTAAAGTCCAGACAAAAATCTTAGTTAGATCATGTGAAGTAGATTGATGATCAGGTTATATTTTGAACGCATGAGTTTTATTTTGTCATCAGATAAGGAATAATCCTTTGAATGTCTCGTCACGTATACAATGTTTGAGCTTTGATAAAGATGTGCTGAATATGATGAACAATACCAAACATGTGCTAATATTTATCATATACTTCGCATCTTGCCACTAAAGCAAATTCTCTGTGAAAATTAATAAAAATCAAAAACTAGTTATGTATAAGTTTATTAAAAATAAATATTAACTCTTTGTACTTAAATCTAAAGGCAAGTCTGTGCGTCTGACTAGTTCTTCAATAGAAGTGTATTCTCGTCTTTTTGAGCAAATAAGGTTCAAAGGCATCTCTTCGTCCATTGACCTGTAGATCTGAGGGTTCTCCTCTACTTTCTTGAGTGAAACCTCTTCCAATCGCGGTTGGTCCTCATATGTGAATACTTTGTCTCTAATACTTGATCCCAATGTTGGGTAGCTGAGGGTACTGGAGTAATAGTTTCTGTAGGCATGCTCATACATCTGCGTATACTCCACGTAAGACATTTCACTTGTTGGTATTCTTACTGGGTAAATATTTTCAAGAGGCCTGATGTAAGTGACTTGATCCATGGGAGCGCAGGACATTGTGGTGGGGACGGAATCGGTTAGCATCGGCGCGTATGTCGGTAGCGTCGGTGATAGAGAGCTGATGGGTGGGTTGTACACACTGCTGGCGTGTATCGGTGATGTGTGCTTTATTACTGTGTACGAAGAACTATTCTCCTTTGTAGGTGAGAAGGTATCGGGACTGTATACTTCGTCTGATGATTCTCGCCTTGTGACCTGCTCTGTGGTGTAATGCTTGTAGGTTTTGACGTGCTTTCTCAAGCTGGACGGATCTGTGTAGCGCTTGTTGCAGCCGGGGACTTTGCAGCAGTAAGGTTTCTCTACCGCATGGGTTCGTGTGTGCTTGAATCTGTCGCTTGAGTTTGAGTATGCTTTGCCGCAGCCCTAGTAAAGAAAAACAAATTAAACTCATTGTAAAGGAATTAACTCTAAAACACATTTAAGTGCGTTGTATTTTTTTTTGGTTTTGTAATATTTGAAGTAAGTAAACAATATATTTACCTCATAAGCACAAACGTAGGGTTTCTCTCCAGAATGTGATCTCAGATGAATTTTCAAGTTTTCAGCTCTGGAGAAACTCTTGTTGCACTGGTTGCAGGTGTGAGGCCGTTCATTTGTGTGTGTTCGCACATGTACCAGCATTTTGTATCTGTTAACAAAAACAAAGAATAATAAGTATAAATGCTACGAAACCATATTACTCTAAATATAATATTTCAAAGTTTGTATTCCTGTGAAAACTGTAAAGTTAGAAACGTACCGTGCATTAAAGCCTCTTTGGGGCCTTGTGCATCCTTTCCATCCGCAGTAGAAGAGTCCATCTCTGTGTGCAAGCGCATGTGCGCGTGCGACGTGCGCGGAGAGGCGCGCCACGCTAGGGAAGTGCGCGCCACATCCGCGCCACAAACAAACACCCTCGGCGTTATCAACTGTATCCGAATTCCTCTCGGGGGACGAACTGCCAGACGAATCATCATCTTCCAACTGTGAAAAAATCATAATTATAAAACAATTGTTTTTAAATGGTAATGAAATGTTTTGTTGTCAAAACATTTAAAAAAAATATCTGCTACTAAAAAAATATCGCACCTGTGGTGGAAGTGGTGGCAAAGCAACGGGCCTCGCAAAATAAGGAGCGAATCTCTCAGCAGGCATCCATCTTGGCACCCTACATGCCCCATCCCTGGGTAAATCCGACCTCCAAGCCGGAAACACTAACATCGTAAACACTTGTTCACACAGAAAATTCTAACAAATAAAAAGTAGTTGTGGTCACCGCGCGGTCGCTACGGATAATGATGGCGGGCGCCCGCGCTGCCTACTTATAAAACGTCTACGAATGACAACACACTGATAAGAGGACGAGTCCCCCGCGAACATGATACCTCTCTACATTTTCCGAAATTTTCCCTTCTAAGTAATCAATAGACGTGTTTTAGTTTTTATAAAAAATTCAGGATTTTCTGAAACTTTTTTTGGTTCTGAAGGTCTGTTGCAATAAGGGTTAGTTTGGCTTGAGCGGGTTGTATGATTAAACTCACGTAGCATCGTGTGTATGTGGGAGCGTTATCAGAAGCCGCCTGCCGCGGCTGCTGTCCAGTTATTACCGGTCCGATAGGCCGCGGTTCAATAGGTGACTGATATCGCGTGTCGGTGCGAAGCGACCTCTTACTGGTTCTTATTGACGATCTCATTACTAATCGCCTTCAGGACAGTGGTTTCAAGAACAATGCGTTTATGTTTCGTGGTGTTTATCACGTATTCATAGGCGGAAGATAGATCGAGAAAAAAAAGGGGTTTACAAGAAGATTAAGATTAAAAAAATAAAAAAAACAAACTGCTTAAGAAGCGAAGTAAACCAACATAAACAACAATAAAATCATGCTGTGCAGTCGTAGGATACAAATTCGCGAGCTGGCTGACCAAAACCTATCCGTACGTATCCTCCGACTGCACAGCATGATTTTCTTCTTGTTTACGTCTTAATAGTCCGTTTCTTAAGCTGAAAAACCCGATGATTTTAGATATATTTATTTTTATTTATGTCTTTTTAGTTAACATTTTTTTATCGAATTAGGTACATTTAAATATGTATGTGTAATATATTTTTGAAATCACCCTTTATTTTGATACCCCACAGGATAGGCTTGGAAGAAAAAAAAACAATATGACGCCCAAAAGCCGCCATTTTTCTATTTTGCAATTTTAATGTACCTAGCTAGTGACACACGCACGGTTAAGACGAATCGATTGACGTAAGACTCATCAAAATCGGCCAACGCGTTTGTTCTCTAGAACGCTGCATAGGAACATACATACATACATTATATGCTTCGGCAGTCGCGTAAAAAAAATGCTTTACAAATATTTTGAAGAATACAATGTTAATGCAATAATTTATGAAATGATTTATTCGATCTGTAAATTGAAGTGCAATCTAAAGTGGTTTATGTCTCAAGTGGCCACGGGAAATTACGTGCAATGCCTTGCAGGTGTTGCTATTTATGCAAACTATCATCTACCTAAGTACCTAGTTATAAAATAACTCGCCAAAGGCTGAGAGTTTGAGAGTACGTAATATTTATGTTTATCTTAGCACGTGTACCTTTTGAACAAGTAGGTTTGTTCCTTCAGTTTATCCGTGATTCTAGTGTGTTTTAGCAAGAACCACGTCAGTATTTCCTTTGAAGATTAAGCCTATCCGACTTCTCTTAAGATTACCTAACGATTGCGAAGTTCCGGGTAAATTCCCTGCTCGGGCAGTGTAGTACACGAGTTAATATAAGAAGAAATTCTGGGTTACAATCAACTTAACCACAAACAAAGCCATAGCTTGTAACCATGTAACGTTACATAGGTCTTCATTCGTGAAATTAACATCGATTATTACAATACAACAGATTACTGCAGATTTCGGTGACAAGGCGTGTCAAAGGCATTTTAAAGTTATCGATGTTGCAGCAGAAATTGCGTCGTAAAAACGAACTTTATACCGGAAAAGTTGGTATTTCAGATAATCCGTCCATTTCTGATTCGAATTCGCCAGACAGATATGTCTAGCTGTCTGATAAGGATATAATATCAGCTAGGTCATCGGAAAATTTGAGGTGCGTTGAGCGCCTTCGCGTGGTTCGACAGTGATGAGGGTGGCCCATGGAGCCGGCAGCGTCGTGGTAGGCTTATCTAATCACGTGACCGCTAGCCGGATCACTGATTACCTACGTTCTAACAATACTTATCGCCGCTTAGATGTAGATTAGACTTCTTCTGTGTGATTTTCGTTCCATGAAAACCTCCGACTCAACTAGCCGATTTGATTACCAGGTCGGTTCGGCGCAGTTGGGTTCTTCCATTAGAAATTTCTAAGAAGCAGCCAGGATTTTGGATATTGGTGGTATGATACCCGTACCTCGGCTACCTCGGAAAGCCATTGGCCCTGCGCTTGGATCTCTCCCCGGTTGTGGTAGATTGCCGTCCCATCGGACTAAGAGAGTAAAAGACGCTTTGCAGATGGAGTAACTTTAGTTGAGGCAACTATCAACTTTTTTTAAAGTTTAATTTAAATGTTGCCAGTTTCTACAACCAAATAGACCGGCTTACGGTCGTCGAAAAGGTCGAATTTTATAGCAATCTGTGAGCAACTTTGAAAGCTGATTTGCTCAATCTACCTGCCTACGCGATATCGAAGAAGCAGCACTTATTCTCATTTTATTACCCGACTACAGTGAAGCAAAAGGGAGGGTTATGTTTTTTTTTGACCGGGATGTATGTATGCTCATCTGTTCCTTCATAAATTCTATACAACTTTTCATATTTTATTTCACAAATGAGGTGTCGTTGCAAGCGTCTTGTTTGTCCGCTGTCCGCCCTCTAGGAGGCACGAAGAGAAGAACAAAAACAAAAGATTTGCCCCACCCTATCATGTGTGGTATGATTGAACAGGGATTTTAAAATGAAGGTAGGTAAGTTTTGGTAAATCATATTTTTGTCAACCGTACCGTTTGCGAAATATATCCCGTCAGTCATGAAAACTATTGTTTTACCCGACTACGGCGCCGCAAAGTGTTTTTTGATCGATATGTAATTATGTATTTATGCATTTATGTTCATTTGTTCCCTTAGGCTCTGCAAAAACCCCAAAATATTTGAAATAAAAATTATGATCAAAAACTAAAACCCGACTACTGAAAAATCGCCTGTGTAGCGGCATATAGATGCTGAGTACTCGGTGGCTGTTAGAACATCATTGCAACCACGGAACAGAAAAAACAACCAAATCCTAGTTATTTTGTGTTCATCAACGTTAAGGCCATTATAGACCTTTGTAACCTACAAAACTAATGCAAACTCTAAAGGTAAACACTAAAATCATATTTCTAAAAGTTATATGTATGGAAACGATTAACCCTTTGCTAAACCTTTTGGCAGAATTAAGTTTTGATAGTGAAAAATTATTGTAGTTTCAATCTTCTGAAAAATTTATGTTAGCATATTTGTTGTGCAACATTCAACGTGACAAAGCACCTAATTCTCCGCTGGCAGCGTACCGTGAGCAAATAAACTGCAAAACTGTGCGTCATTGAATACTTGTTCAAACGAGTGATAATGTTATCAGTGTTTGCTTGTACGAGTGTGTGTGCGCTCAATACGTGTGTACTTGTCCATGGCAGGCGCGTGTGAGCGGGCTCGGCCCCCTGCGGACGGCGCGCGGCGCGTGCGCTGGTTCCAGCCGGTTCGCTTATCACCGCTGTCGTCTTTAACGCTAACTCAGTCTCACAGAGTCTCACTGCTATAGTTTACGAAGGACTTAATAAAAATATACCTACTTTATGCCACGATACCGCAGTGTGCAATGATTAATAGCTACATAAAACCTTCTTTATGGTTCATTTATGTATTTAGGAAAAAAATAAGATTTTTATATTCAGGGCAGATTGTATTTTTTATCGTCGGCGTAAAATATTTAGGTGGTTACGAGTCGTCTTGCGTCCAACTTATATTTGTGATATAGGTAGAGATGACACAACAATAATTTGAGGTCATTTTATTTGGTATATTAGGTATTCACAATTGATAACATTATTATTTGGAGGAGCTGAAACGTGTCCATATTTTTCCACGGCTATTGCATTAATTATTTTATTATTGGGCATTCTTTATTAAAATAATCGTAGCTACTGAAGGTGCCTAAATAACTTTAACCTTGCCGCGGATTGTATCAACGTGTACCTGTCTAAGTGTTTACACAAGTAGGTGTAAAACTAAAAAACTGCGAGCGTTGTTACATTACAACGCCTCGGAATTAAATCAGGACTGACCGGGATGAATTTCCGGATCATCCTGTGGCCGGGTTACCGAGAATAGGTATTTTTTTTTATTGACGGTGGGTAATCTTCAAAAGGCGCCTGGACTTTTGGGGAATAGACCTGCAGCCTAATTGCGTAACTGAATTCGTTATTGGGAAAGAATCGATTCTTTCCCAAAAACGACTTTAGTATTGCATAATACACTCTGAAACGGGAAGGTTTTGCTCCTTTCATTTACCAATATTTTGACGTAGAATTGATTGTAAAAATGAACGAAAGCGGCAGAATCGAGCTTAAACTTCAATAATGAATGGGATTAACGCTTGTCATTGTCAAATATACTTGACATTGACATTAATATGTCCGATAATTTTTGGCGCCGATTTGTCGTTGCACATTATTGTGATTTATTCGTATTAGTTTCAAAATTAATACGTAAAAGTGTAAGTCAACATCTTCTTGAATGATTGTGAAAGTGATTTGGTGTGAAACCCCAGTTATTAATCAATATTTGTGATATTTTAGATACCGCCGAAATACTCGGGCGCTCCAAGTAAGTAACGTGAAGTTTACCTCAAACTTAGCTATCTTCTAATTATATTTTATTGATTTTTGTGGGCTTTTTACCTCACTAAAACCACTCCGGTGATCACCATCAGCACTTGGAAGGGGCCCCGTTACCTTTTTAAAATACCACTCTGGAATCCCCTCTGTGCAACGCCTACACCGAGTTATCCGCTGTGAATCTGTAAAGTTATTTGTCAAATACTGCCTCAGAGTCAGTTTCTTGCAGCTGGTATTTCAGAATAGAGACCTGCTTAATTTACAGTAAACTTACAGGACCAGGTTGATAAGTAATCCTTACAGCAGACAGATATTTGATGCACTCTTAAAAGTATAGATCCGTGTACCTACCTGTTTGTTATTTTATAGGTGTTGTGAAAGCTTGCTTTTCACTTTCTTTAGCCCATAATCTCTGTAGTCTTTATACAGAGATAGTGACCTGTTTTATAGAAATCAACATGCAAACAAGAATCTGTCTCAATAAGTATATCTTTATCTAAGTTATACTGGGTAAACTCAACCATTTCGTATTCTGAATTTCCATCGGCTAGCATCATTCAAATGCTTAGGTAGAATAGATGTACCTATAGTTTTTAAGCTAACAGTAGCAATTCGATTAAGTCCTATTAGCACTGTAGCAAGAGTGTAGCAATGTGTTTGTTCACGTGTCATCAAAGTAGACGTGTTTACTTGTCCGTATCGCAAAGTCCGCCGGGGGCAGGCGAGCGGGCCGCTGCGGCCGGTTTGCGCCGGTTACCCCTTATCACACCCCGCCACATTCAGCTTAATGTATTTCATCATGCCAATATTGTAAGTAAACAGCTAACCGAATACTTAATTAAAATATACAAGTCATTCTGATATGTATGGAGAAGACACTTGGAGTCAACGTTTTAAAGTAAGTAGGTATCTGCTTTTACCAGTAGCAAACAGCGAAGGTCATCATCATCATATCAGCCGAAAGACGTCCACTGCTGGACATAGGCCTCCCCCAAGCGTCGCCACATTGCCCGGTCCCGTGCGTCCCGCAACCAGCGGATTCCGGCAACCTTCACCAGGTCATCGGTCCACCTGGTGGGAGGCCTTCCAGCGCAACGTCTTCCGGTTCGCGGTCGCCACTGCAGAACCTTTCTGCCCATCGGCCATCCGTTCTGCGAGCAATCTGCCCTGCCCACTGCTACTTAAGTTTGGCAATTCTTCGGACTATGTCGGTAACCCTGGTTCTCTTACGGATCTCAACATTTCTGATTCGATCACGCAAGGAAACGCCGAGCATAGCCCTCTCCATTGCCCTTTGAGTGACTGTAAGCTTTCTGATAAGGCCCATTGTAAGCGACCACGTCTCAGAGCCATATTATGTCATCACTGGCAACACACACTGGTCATAGACTTTTGTCTTGAGACACTGTGGTAAGTTGGACGAGAAGACACCGCCCTTTCTCGAAGTTGGCCCTACCCAACTGTATCGTTTGTCCCAGGTAGACATAGTCGTCCACAACTTCGAGGCGTGAACAACAGCGAAGGTACCAAGAGAAATCCTATGATATGTTGCTTACAGACTTTCTTATACCTAGAGTACTTTTAACTCCTTGCTTCCAGGCCACAAACGTGTACTCAGAACTTGCGGCATGCGTGTATGACCAGATATATGAAAGTATAAAAAGCAAACGGTTTATGTATCTAAATCCTATACAGGCTTATAGGAGGCCATCATAGTTCAACTTTAATATATTCGAGATGCTACAAAGAAGTTTATGTTTGACTACACAAGGTTTGTTTTCCAGACGTCCCAATAATAATGACATATTCCGGTAAAAAAAGATAACGAGTATTGTTTATGTATTGAATCATTGAAGTCTGATGAAATCCATATAATAAATAGCCTACATAACAACTTATACTATTTATTACATTTTGATGCAAGTGGGAAAACTATTGTCATTGCAACCGAGGCGGCACTGCAGACGTTTTTTAACACACTTACGAAGAAACATTACACAATATTTTGTAACTAATTGTTTGTGATAAGGGCTCATGGATAAATCAATAGATTGATATCCATGTAGGATACAAATCTAATAGGTACAATTTTTATTTTTAATTATTGAATTTTACTGTGATGGAAAATCATTTTTAGTGTTCCGTACCCAAAGGGTAAAAACGGGACCCTATTACTGAGACTCCGCGATCCGTTTGCCTATCTGTCTGTCTGTCAGTCTGTCACCAGGCTGTATCTCATGAACCGTTATAGCTAGGCAGTTCAAAGTTTTCACAGATGATGTATTTCTGTTGCCACTATAACAACAAATAATAAAAACAAAATAAAATAAATATTTAAGGCTCCCATACAATAAACGTGATTTTTTTGCCGATTTTTTTGCGATAATGGTACGGAACCCTTCGTGCGCGAGTCCGACTCACACTTGGCCGGTTTTATAACACACATAACAATTGCAAACACTAGACCAACCAAAATAATGCGTTATAATTAATATCAGATTCACGTGCAAACAATAATTTGTATTTGTTCAAAGATCCTTGAGCTTTGATTAAAGTATGTTCAGAATTATTAATACACGTAAATTCCATTATTCGTATTGTTCGCGTAATTTTTACACGAATTAACCGGTATTATAAATTAATGCAAATAAGAAATGTGATTTGTTACTTTTACATGGGAAACAAGAAATGTGTGAATGATTATTTGCGACAACAAAAGCGGGGGCGGGGGTGGAGCAAGGTTTTTTAGCAAGCATATTCAGGGCGAAAAGTTGATAGCCGAGTAAGTGGCTTGCTGAGAGAACATAGGAGCCCTTTGGCCAGGGTTACAAAGGGCCTGCTAGCCTTACTATAAAAACTGGCCAAGTGCGAGTCTAATTCGCGCACAGAGGGTTCCGTATAAACAGTTACATTCACCAAAATATATAGGTAACATTACTAACGTGCATTAACAATGGGAGATCAAACATTGCAAAAATAAAATCTATTGATGTATGGGCAAAAGTTTCCGAACGGCAAAGTTAATTTGGTCCCTTCGTTAGGGACCAAATTAACTTTGCCGTTCGGAAACTTTTGCCCATACATCAATAGATTTTATTTTTACTTTTCCAAGTACATTTTATAGGTTGTTCGACTATCACTCGTAAACTTTTAAAGCCTACTGAGCTGTGATTGTTTTCTACTGCCGTGATTTTTTTCATATATCCAAAAGCAACCATTTAGCTGGCAGGAGAGGGGGGCACACTTAACTATAACATAAATTTGCAATTTAAAGCTTAATTTTACGCAAACGGATCTCTGTATCGAAAAATGGATTCAACCTTTCCGTAATAGTTTTGAATGACCTATCCAACGTGGGGTATCCCACACCATTGGTATAGAAAAGAAAAAAACATCCCCACTTTACGTCTACAGGAGGAAACCCAAAAAATCATTTTTTTCATGATTTTATTGTACCACTTTGTCGGAATCATAGAAATATTAATATGTATATCCATGCCAAATTATAGCTTTCTAGTACTTAGAGTCTCTGAGCTAAGCAGCGGACGAACAGACGGACAGAGCGAAACTATAAGGGTTCCTTGTTGACTTCGGAACCCTAAAAACCTGCTGTTATTTTACCACTTTGTCGGTGTGATTAATATGTATATCCATGCCAAATTATAGCTTTGTAGTACTAAGAGTCTCTGAGCCAACGACGATATAACCAGCCGCGCATTCTACCTCGTCCCCCGGCCCGTGGTACTGAGTCGTGTGCTTAGAAGAAATCGGCCTATAAGCTCTCTAGTGGTTATATTCTCTTTACTTTGAGCTAAGCTGCGGACGGACGGACAAACTATAAGGGTTCCTTGTTGACTAAGGAACCCTAAAACAAGTTTTGTGAGCAAACTTTTAGCTACTACTAAAACTAAATTAGCAAATACCAAAACTTTCTTTTGTTGTTAGTAAGACGCAATTCGCAAGTCCCAATAATTTCTTAACCAGCAACCAAAACTTTGATAACTGTTAACTAAAATTTTATTTGTGTGCTTTTGCCCTGAATATGCTTACTAAACAACCCTGCCCAGGGGGGTGACCATAAGCTCTTAGACTAAGGTTATTTTGAGATCCCGTAAGTGACAGATGTATATAAAGTCATATACATCTGTCCCTTACACACACTCAAAATAACCTTACTCTAAGAGCTTATGGTCACCCCCCTGGGTCTCTCTCTAGTAGCCTTTGCTAGACGTTTTCGTGAATTATCTGAGTTATCGTCGAATACATGTGACGGTGGATTATTTCATAGGCATGACGCTGCCATGGCTGATATGAGCCAGACACCAATCTCGGTAGTAGTTGATGGCGGGCGATAACACCGATAAGAGATAAGACATGCCTAATCCTTCAGTATTTGATGGCATCATCATGTTTCAGTGTAATCATGCCGTCAATGCGTGATTTATTAAATTTTAGCACGCGATTGAAATATTTATTGTACCTGTACGCGTAGATAGTTATCTAACGCAATTGGCTTCAATAAGCACCTAAATAATAGTACATTATTGTACAAGTGTGCAATGTTGGTGATTACCGCCGAGGCGCCATTGAGACCCGAGCCGTAGGTGAGCGTCTTAAGAGAGCCGAGGACGGTAATCATCAATACACACGTGTATCATACGACGTTTTTCAACACACTTGTGAAGAAAATAATACAAAAAAAATCATTTTCAACAGTAAAAACGAGTTGTAAAAATTTTTTCGCAATGGCGGGCAAAATTAATCAGTTTTCCTATGCGCGCGCATTTAACAATGGCGATCGGCCATAGGCTAAAATAATGAGGTTTCTTTTTTTTTGGCTTTTCGTAGATAGTATTTTAGCCACGTACAAAATAGGGAATTTCAATTTTTCTTTATTACAGAGCAAATCTAATTTATATTTGAGTGAAGGTTTTATTTATTAAGCACGTACAAGTTGATTTAAATACGAAGTTGCATGAAATGAGCAAGTAATATGTACATTAATTTATTTGTACTATTGAGCACGATCTTTTTTGTATCGAATGTTTTTTAAGAACAAAGCAACTTAACCAATAAATTAAAATAAAAAAAAAACTATAACTCACTTGTGAATAATAGCAATGAAAAAGCCACAGTTTGATAACAGGTATCATTATGTGCCTAATTGCGGTGAAATTAGAGCCACTTTATGAGCAAGTGTGTTGAAAAATGCTTTTCGTAATTATTTTTTGCAAGATTTTTAAAGCTGGTGTAATTATACTGTATATTTGCTGTACCCTTTTTCCAGAAATTGGGAATAAGTGTTTTAACACTAACCTTCAGTCCCTGGAAATAAAAATATCATTGTGTACCACATTAGACGCAAGTAAGTTGTTCTTGAAAATTAAATGATATATAATTTTATTTCTGTAAGTTGGTTTGTACTTGAACACTTTTACATGTCGATCATATTATAAAACTAAATGAGGTCGGCGTTTCCTATCTGACTAAACTCAGAGGTCACAGTCTCTTTTAAAGTCCAGACAAAATCTTGATTAGATCATGTGAATACCAAGTAGATTGATGTCTGAAATGGTCTTTTGAGGCAAGAACCAGCCAGATTGAGTGGACCTATCCAGTCAGTGCACACATTTATCAATAACCGTACAGCTCAACTCTGAATTTAAGGAGCTCAACGATTCGACGAACAATACCAAAGAAAGGACAGGACATTAATTCAATCACACATTTCCCTCACGTTTCATAGTTTGTTCCCTTAATTTTCGTTTCAGAAACTGCGCTTAAGACGACGACTAACGCCAACGACCTTGAGGGTACAAAACGCGCACTCGTTTCATACCCGCGCGACCCGAACTTCATTAGTTTTTGTACTTTCTTTATTATTATATGACTTTAAAAAAAAGCCTCAGATCAAAATGTAGATAATTAAATTGTCTTTGAGATGGTGTTAATGTCATTAAAATACGCCCAGCGGTTTTGGTGTGACTGTCGTGTTTTCGTCCGTTTCAGCCATAACTTTACAAATTAATTACACTATGTTATTCGAATAAAACTCAAACTTGTCTTAGATCAAATTATTAAGAAAATGGCATATATTTTTTCCAAAAAAATACGACTTGCCGTTTAGGCGTGATTCTCATTTTAAAATCAGCTACTCAGGCGCTGATACCCCATCTGCGCCTTAAGAAACAGCATCGATTTCTTAATGCTTACACACGTTACATCCAGTAAATAAACCAAATGATATCAATACATTAAAAATACTAACAACAGGTAGTACCTAGGAACTCGTAGGTACCTAATTACCTATCTATTTATATTATCAAGTGAACTTTAAACATCGCAGTTCCGTGACTGAAAACCAAAGTTCGTATGAGGTAAGGTGATTAATCCTGCCTCAATACAATGAGTGATAACATACTTAAATACTATTGTACCGAACAGTCAAATATTGCAATTTTTATTTTATTTGTCTTAGGTATCAATATAATAGGTACATCCAACCATTTATAATACCCATGCACCCAGGGCCGTCTTAGTCTATGCGGGGGCCCCTGGCCACACAGAGTTTGGGGAGAAGGGCCCCGAAAAATTAGAAGCGCCAAGCGGTCACAGGTAGTAGGGCCCCGTAGTCAAATTATTATTCTTCGAGCTTTCAGCATTATAACATAAATTTTCTTGTCTAATTGTTTTATTCTACGGAAAACGATTTTGCGCGAGACCTCTATTAGTCGAAGTTGGTATATTATGTTGTCAATATAATCAAACAGATGACTTGTAATAATAATATTATTATGAAATTCATAGAATACTCGTACCTAAATTGTATCTAACTAAATTGAGCGGACTATTTTTCACATCCCACGCAAATTATTACTTTTTTTTTTTTTTTTGTTTCTTCTTTCACTTAGTTTTACTTTAATCTCATGATATTTGGTGGCCCCAATGAACCGGGGCCCAGGGCACGTGCCCTTTGTGCCCCTATGGTAAATCGGAACTGCATGCACCGTGCAAGAAAGGAACCCACCACAATAATTAGCGCCAGCTACCGTACCATACCCGAATAAGTTAATTTTATACGAAAAACAAAAGAAAGAGAGTAGCAGTTACTTCGTAATAGAAAATGGTTATTATCAAATCTATAGTAACCTAAGTTACTCGATACAAAGGACTCACCATAATTGTTGTATCCTGGCTCGTAAACTATGATCCTTTATTTCTTCTTTCTGTTATTAAATCAGCTTATTGGTGTCACGCCAGCGGCTGCACCGGCGGCCAGTGTCAACTATTATGATTTTTACCGCCAAAAGATCATGGCGACTTCGACCACACGCGAACTACGCCAAAATAAAAAGTCGAAAATAGCCGCGTCGATTATGCTGCGGCTAAATTAAAATAGTCATACGCTAAGCGACGTACGACGTGTTTTCCCCCCCAACTGAGTTTTCTTTGGGGTTTGATGTTTTTTTTTTTTATATTTTAGGATCACAGTATTTAGGTAATTTTTTCAGGTGGTTTTTGATACTTCGATGGAATAGGTGGCAAGATAGCGAGTTTTTAATAATTAAATTATTAAGTTAGAGGGCTGTTTTAAAAACGACATGTTTTTTACAAGCTTGCATGTTTTTATCTTTCCGATGTTTGTAATAAAATCTTGCGTGTAAAATTTGATCCACTTCCCGGTGTTGGCTAGAGCTGAAATTTTGCATTAAGGCTTGTTTCTCGTTACATTGCAATTTTTTTTTATATAAAAATTTGTTTAAATAAATATGATAGCTTGTTAAATTGGTGTAGGTACTAAAACACTTCTGCTTACCTCTACCAGGTATATAGTCGCGATTTTATATTTTTGCTCAGCAAGGCAACGTTCTATGCGATATTTATTTATTTATTAAAACTTCATACTTCAGTTCTTGGTTCATAGCTCTGATTACTTAGTTGAGACAAAAATATCTTGTTAAACGACCCCCTGGGTGTTCGTCAACGCTATATTCACCTGCATAGTCTTAAGAATGTTTATTTTAAAAATATCATGAAACCTAAATGTGTCTTTAATAACATGACTTTAATCTAGGCATTCGTTTATTATTATTTATTTATCCTCGCAACAGAACGCCTTGCAGCAATTACACCAATGGAGCACAAACTTATAATAAACTAATTACATGTTCAGGTTTCCTCACGATGTTTTCTTTCCCCGTTGTCAGCGATGTCCAAGATAAACTTGGGAATTACTTATGAAAAAAAAGTCACATTGGTACTTGTCCGGATTTGAACTCACGACCTCAAGCACGAGGGGCGAGGTCTTAGCCAATGCGGGCCACCACGACATCATACAACTGTGCAAGCAATACACTACTACAGACAAGTCTCAACCACATCACACATCATCAGCCTATTAATGGCCGGGACACAGGCCTCCTCTCTGTGAGAGGGAATGGGCCATAATCCACCACGCGGGCCCAGTGCGGGTTGGTGGATGTCACATGTCTTCGAATTTTTGGTTCTAGGACATGCCGGTTTCCCCACGATGTTTTCCTTCACCGTTTAGTGAGCAGTGGTGATGAAATAATTTACAATAAGTAAAGCGCCTGCCTGGGCTCGAACCCACGACCTACAACTTGTAAGTCGCGGCCGATACCACTGGGCCACCACTGCTCAACCGAATACCGTTTATTATTACGCAACTATGTTAGAGTCAGCTTTCTGTCCAACCGGCAAGCTTATTACGTAAGAAACAGCAATCAGCAATCATCGCGCGATCAAACGCTTTATGTCATAAAAGTCTCAATCACCTAGGTACAGTGTTGGTATGGTAGGCTCTTATCAATCGATTGTCGTTTGATAATCGCTCGCTGTTTGTCAAATGCAGTTATTTAAAAAAGAACCGCCAAAACTCTAAAACTTATCGAAAAGCAATTATTACGCAATAATCGCTATCGTTTTGCTCTTGCAAGATACGTAATAAATAAGCGGATCGAGCTGGATACCATTTAACATGGAGTGCCTGACTATTTAACCTCCACAAGTCAATTACTAATCGTTAATGTAAGAAATTTGAGAAACTTAGGCAATGGCTGGGATTTACTCTGAATTTTTCTATGCCTGCAATGACGACTGTCAGCTATGTATGACACACGCTAATGTGGTGATCATAGATAGTTGACAGTACGAGTATGGCAGACCGACGGCTTCGAGGATCGTTGTTGCTTCTTTCTGCGAGACTGTCACTATCCAAAAGGAGTATATAGTAGGCCGTGGAAAATGCAGCTTGGTTCAGTAGATTTCCATCTCAATCAATACCCATTCTTCTTAAGGATAGCTTGTTTAAAGCGTTATTGATTGCTTCGTCTAATTCATGTTGGTAGGAACGGCGTAGAGTATCTGCCTGGTACCTACGTTTAACAATATATCACAGGAACTTAACGCGATGATTTACCTATTTCACCCGACGTTTCGGCCGTGTTGCAACGACAGTGGTCCCGGGCAGAGATATATTGTATTTCAATAATGAAACGCGAAAGTTTTAAAGTTAATACCTACGTTTAGTCATGGTTCAGTTTTTAATGTGGCACGGTACCTGCACTATTTGAGGACCTACCATTTTATCCGTACCATAACGGTAATAATGACATATCACTGGTTTCTGGCAATAAATTATCGTCGTGTCGCAAACGTTTGTAGAACTCTTTAGAGAACTGCTGTTTAACTAGCAGTCGCTCAAAAGTTTTCAACCATTCATGATTTTATTCAGTTCTAGATAGTGTTGTAAATGGAGTTTTGCTTGATACTTGGTGTTGTTTGTTTTAAAACCAATATAAAACGAATTTGTTAAAAAAATACTATTTCGAAATCACGCCTTTATTAAATTGAAAATAACTGAACCAGAATTAACAATTATCAGCAATTATAACAGATGATTTGCAAAATAATAATTAAAACAAGATATCGAGATGATTCGGCCAAAATCGCCAATAGAAAGCCACGCAAGACATAATATTATATAAGTACCTACACAGACCATCGCCCAGCTACTTAGTTTTTTCGCTGGCTCGTGGCAATGTCAGGTCAAAGATAAAAGAATTACTAGACACAACATCGCAACTCGTATTGAAACCCGGTAGGAGCTGTAGTGTTGAATGAATTTCAACACTACAGCTCCTACCGGGTTTCAATTTATCACATTATCTCATTCGGTGATATTTTTTTGCATTCGTCTAGAACTGTTTAGTTACCGCACATTCGCCTGGACAAGGGGTTAGTGTGCTTAATCCTTAATTTATTCCGTCATATTCAGTTTAGCTTACTAATAATGTTCGGGAAAACTGAAACATCTCGGACAAAACATAAGTACTAAGAAAAAGCAATGAAACACTTATGTCGGTAGACACACGTAACTACTTATCTTTAAAAATACACGTGCATAAGTGCGCATGCATTAATGAAAGTCATATCGATAACCATAGATAGGTAACCTATACTTACAAGTACAAATATTTTTCCAAGATTAACCCGTGTGCGTAATTTGTTTCGTTGATCGTCTGAGATGTTAAAACGCCTACAGTAATTGGGTTTCACTCGTGCATACTAATACCATAGAAAGTCTGCGTGCGCGAGTATTGTAGGCGTTCTGTTGAGTATTTTCAGACAGAAAGGTATAATTTTCTCTTTTCGGCACAGTACCAGAATTACATTGTTTTCGAGTTACAGGTCATAATTCGACATCAATTTGTACCATCAGCTATTTCGTGACAACGTCGATGAATTTTGTGCAGTTTCATTTAAAATGACACAGATAGCGCCATCTGTTGGGTACTTAGAGCAAATTGCAAAGGTGAGACGGTACTTCACGCCTGAACAGCTGCTCAACGTGTATGAAATGCAAGTTTTGACATGCGTGGAGTGGAGTACAGCTCTCACCTCTGGGACGGCTCTTCCAAATATCAACTTGATGCACTTGAGTCGATTAACAAACAGAGGCTTATCGGCAACGATACACCTCAAAGCTACAGAGCCTTGCACATCGAAGCCGAGTTGCCAGCCTGTCGGTTTATTATCGGTCACATTTTGGGGAGTGCGTGATGGCACTGCACAATTTGTTTCCGCCTAGCCCTTTCCATCACAGGACAACAAGACGTACGGCAATGCGCCATCGGTACATGGTGGACATCCCACCCATACGTACAAAGCGTTTTGCGAATACTTTCAGAGTGCGCACAGGTAAGGAGTGGAATTCCCTGCCAGACTCTTTGTTTCCTGATAGCTACAACCATTGGGGTCTTTAAGTCAAGAGTGAATAGGTTACTTCTAGGCAAGCGTGCTTCAGCGTCGACTACATCATTGCTTACCATCAGGCGAGATAGTGGTCGAACGCGAGCCTACCGTTAAATAATAATTAAAAAAGAATCTTCGGGAACTACGTCGTATTTTATGGTGCCAAAGATGTAATTTTTTAGTGTTTATTTGTACTCAAAAATAATAAATTATTACAATGTCTTGCTAGTTTTCCGAAGGGTTAATTAGAGGTGTACATATAACACATCCAAATTCACCCACAATGTACTTTTGCCTGAATATTTTAAATTAGGTAAGTAAAGTTCGTAGCGTTATAGAAAGGTCCGTAGGCGCGTAGCTAAGTTCGTAGCGCTGTAGCAAAGACCGTAGGTAGCGCTGTCAGCCCGTAGTCGCGTAGCACTGTAGCAAGGTCCGTAGCGCTGTAGCGTTGTAGCGCTGTAAGCCCGTAGTCGCGTAGCACTGTAGCAAGGTCCGTAGCGCTGTAGTAAAGGCTGAATCATTGTAACGCTATAACCTAGTAGTGGCATAGCACTGTAGCGCTGTAACAAGGTCTGTAGCGTTTTAGCACTGTAAGCCCGTAGTCGCATAGTACAGTAGAAAGTGTCCGTACCGCTCTAGCAAGGGCTGTAGCGTAGTAAGCCCGTAGTCGCGCAGCACTGTAGCAAAGACCGTAATGCTGTAGCGCTGTAAGCCCGTAGTCGCGGAGCGCTGTAGCATGGGCCGTAAATCGCGTTGGTACATCCGTAGCGTTGAAGCTATACCCGAAGCGCTCGTTGTAGCAATGTCTGTCGCATCGCACCGTAGCATGGTCCGGAGCACTGTCGCAAGGACTGTGGCGATGTAGAACTATAAGCCTGTAGTCGCGTGGCAGACTGCAGGCAGCGCAGTAAACGTGTAGCTGCTTATCATGATCTGTAGCACAGTATGCCTGTCGTCGCGTAGCAGATTCTGTAGCGCTGTAGACCCTCAGCAACAAAGTTTGTGGAGCAATGTTCGCTTCTCTGTTATAAGCTTGGATATTGAACATTTCTTTGTATATTTTTTTCCATGTTTTATATAAATCCTTGAGGTACCTAGATGCGTGAACTGATCAATGGTTACATAGTTTTGCTATTTGTAACACGTTTTTGCTGCAACTATGAAACAAAGTGGGGTTTTGCAGTAAACTACGTTCACTAGGTTATACCATCACCAGTATCAAGTTGGTTAGGTATATATTTCTCAACCATCGAAATAAAACAAACATTTATCTTAATCAGCACATTATTTAATTTCACTATTTTAAAATGTATTTCACGTTCCATCACTCCGACAGAAACATTGCATAAACAGAGGTAAAGTACGGTTTTACAAAACTCGTCGAATTAAAAATCTTTATAATTTTAATTCAACTTATTAATATTATCAAATTAATAGTTTTATCACCTACTTACATTTTTTTTTCTAATTAACAGATCGCCTAAAGTTACATAGTGGTATGTGTTTTCTTCTGTTGTTTATTACAATTATTTTTGTACCCTTTCACTTAATTATTAAGTCAAAAATACCACCGCAAGATCTGCTAATATAATTATTAAAATTATTGGGACACACAAACTATAATGACATTAATAATACCATCTCAATACATTCATTTAACTATCAAAGTAACTGGGTGTTTAAGTACTGATCGTCATTTGTTAAAACTAATACAAAAGTTTAATTATTTCCTTATACTTTCGATGTTCGAACACAATGTTATCGTATACTTAAGTACATACATAAAATTGAGCTACAAAATATCACACGAATTACTTAATAAAAATGCAATAAGTAGTCGTGAAAATGGACAAAGTGTAAGTACAATAAATATAAAAAACAACTACACTTAAGTATATAATGCTATGTCAAGAATACATAACGAAGAGTGATATATAAGTGTAAAGCAATACTATATAGATTTTGACTTCACGTCGCTAATTGCTAAGAATTAAAATATATTTATAAAATAAGCTAGTAAAATCTGGCGGAAAGCTCTAGCCGAAACTATTCTCTACTTCAATGAAATGATATATTTCATGGGGAAATGCAATATTTTCGGGAATGAATAGAATTATAAGTCTTTTTTTGTAGCCAATGGAAGGTGCTCGCACGCAGCAAAGTGGGTGTAACTTAATAATTAAGAGTAAAGTGCTACAAAACAGGATTTCAAAACGCATATAATATGGACATTCGTGAAGCATTGTCAGTATGCTTTTTATAGATAATGAATAAGGTATGTTGTGATAACTAAAACTATGATGAAACTGTCAAAAATGCAATGATGATTCAATTATATATACTAACGAATGAAGGAGAAACTACTTCAAGTTTTTATTTGAAATGAATAATGAAGTAAGTCGAGTTCCATGGGAGCTCCATCTTTATTCAAATTTAATAATATGTATATGACGGAAGAACTGTGCGCATTGACATTATTGTTCTATTGTCCTCAGTTTTTATTTATTCATCCGTTTGTTTCAACATTATTATGCGAGTGAACTTAAGTACATAGGGAAATAAGAACAATGCGGTCCTATTACTACGGCCCTGATGCCGTGCCCTCATTTAAGCGATCATTGCGTAATTTTTTTCCGGCAAATTCTAACTAAACCCTTGTTCGCAAAAAATACGGGACCGTTTTTTAGTAGATTCGTCTTTTCCCACATTTCTAAAAGTATCTTATAGCATTGCAGTGTATGTGAACTCGCTTATAAGCCATTATTTAACGAAACCATTATTAAACAATTTCAGTGCGAACAAACTTTACGCCGGATCCGATGTTCTGACATTTTCATTCGTCAATCAGTCATTTATTTTTTAACAATTTCCTAATCGTAGAGAACAATATTAAACACAGTAAAATTAACGCCAATTCTATTCTCAAATTCACTTTAGTTTCAACAAAGTTTACGTGTATCGAAAAAAGTTTTTAACCACAAAGAGAATCGTGGTAAATAGATCTCAAGTGCATTCTCAGTAATTTCATAGATATCTTCTACCTGATGGATAAAACGATATCTCTGAAATTATGTTCAATGCACAAACGTTTAGGAGCAATATGTAAAGACCGAATAAATATCTGCTGAGATTGGTTGAATGAATTTACAACAGCCAATCACAGCAGGTAACGCGTGCTTGACAATTTGTCACATTAATTCTGCGATAATTTTGAGCTGAGAAACTCGGGGTTAGACTAGCCACTGGCTTTCAACAGCCTGACTATAAATACAGAGTAAGGCCCACTTGCACCACAAATGAAAGTAAGGAAAGAAAGCAAAAGAATTTATTTGCGCCAAGTATGACGCTTAAGTACTAATAAAATAAACACTAAATACATGGTCAATGTGAAGTGAAACATCATTCTGTCTCAGTCATCCTCAAACGAGTAGCAGAAATAAAACGATGATACTTACACACAAGCTTGATTTGACAATATTGTATGACAAACTGTCAATTTAACCTCGTGTTAGCAACCAAACCAGTTAAGTTTCTCGTGCAAGTGTGCATTAGTGATGTAAGTAGGCCTAAGTCAAAGCACGTTGTGGTATTTTTTTAAGACTGACAATCAAGCAGGCAGACGGAGCTATAAAGACCGAAGAACACTATTTCCTTAGAATACATTATTCAAAGGACCGATGTCACCAATAAAACTAATCGCGATTAGTTCAACTAAACTCAGTTTAAGCAAAAAGCTTTCTGATTGGTTGAGACCGCTGGGAAACTATCAACTATCGTTTAGTTTCATTGGTGAAATTGGCCGTAAGACTATCCCTTTGTCACAGAGAAATCATGGCGGTGTTGACACGTCATCGGACCTAACACATATTGCCCCTAACCGCGTATTAAGGAGCGGTGTGGCGGCGTGCGAGCCTCGTTTTATAGACGGGTTCAATGTCGCCACCGTGCGCTAGTCACGCGTACGTCTCGCGGAACCGTTTCTGCAGGTGATGCGCCGCGTTGAGCAGGCGGTTGTGCAGCGTGAGGTGCGTGTGCGGCGTGAACACGGGGGGCGGGGGGGCCGCCACGCGGAGGGGGAGCACCGGCAGCACCGCGTCCGTGTCGGGGTGGCAGAAGAACGCCACGCAGTGACGGCCGCGCGCCCGGGCGTACTCGCCGGGGGGGACCACCACGCGGTGTACCTGTGGACGATGGAAATAGACCCATTGAACACACTACTTCAACGTCGTCGTTATGTCTTAGCTCTGGGCTTAAGGCGCAGATACCCCTGAGAGCTGATTTTAAAATGAGAATCACGTCTAAACGGCTAGTCATAGTTTTTTGTAAAAAATATATTTGTTACATTAGACCTTTTCTCAATAATTTGATCTGAGAAAATTTTGAGTTTTATTCGTATAACATGGTGTAATTAATTTGTAAAGTTATGTCTAAAACGGACAAAAACACGACAATCGCACCAAAACCGCTGGGCGTATTTTAATGAAATCGACACTACCTCAAAGGCAATTTAATTGTCTTCAATTTGATCTGAGGCTTTTTGTTTAAAGTCATAGAATAATAAGGAAAGTACAAAAAACTAACAAATTTTGGGTCGCGCGGGTGTGAAACGAGCGCGCGTTTTGTTCCCTCGAGGTCGTTGGCGTTAGTCGTCGTCTTAAATGAGCGGGGAGCAGCGGTGCATGTTACAGTGTACCATCTTCAACATCCTGCAGGCTTTCGCCCCTCGACGCCGAAGTTAAAGGTCCTTACAAAAATACTTACATGTCTTCTTCGACAAGGATTCTTTTGTTGACAAAATTAACATCATAAGAGACCTAAATGTTTGGTATGGGACTAATTTATGTTTATTAAATTTAAAAAAAGTGGGTAAGATACTGACCAATGCCGGAAGGACGTTAGCAGTCCAGGCGGCGAGGAACTCTCCAGACTGAACGAGGATCGCTCCGGGGAGATGTCCCACTTTCTCCCACTTGTCACTGCCATTCAACTTCACCTGAAGACAAATAAAATAAATGTTAAAACAATTCCAGTGTGTTTGCCGCTTAAGGTTACACTAGTCGATCATTCTTCCATTCAAACGTAGTCTGGCGATTACTCCACTGTTGGACGATGTACATTCAAAATAAAAAAAATTATATCTATTTGTCTCATCATAATCTAGCCCTGTATGGAAACAAAAAGTAAAAAATAATATTATATTGGAACTTATGAGCGACGAAAGTTCCATATTTCAACACTAATTTTAACGCATCTTTGGGTGGCAATAAATACCATAAGAAGAAGGAGAATTGCAAAACGGCCACCATTCAGGGATAGATTAGTAGTTCAACAATGCAAATAATTTTATTTTGAAATATACATTTAGTCGTTTTTTCATGATATCTAGACTCCCAAAGGTCTGTTTATAAAATTTCGCGCGCTCGTTTGCGTCCTAAATCATCATCCATTTCGCTACAAATTTGCAAAAGTGCTAATTCGTACACCAACTAGCTTCTTACTGCTCATCACAGCATCTATCTCTTTCGCACGTGTTGTCGGATGAGATAGCAGGCATTTTAACCTCACGGTGGAGATCTGCCCCGCTTGGGCTGGGCACCGCCGTGTCCTCGTGGAGGCGATTGGCGGTGGCAACCTCTCGCGTCCGGCCCTGGTTCAGGCCATGTTACGGAGCGAGAGGGTATGGGAAGCTGTCTCCTCCTTCTGCGAAGCAGTAATGCTAGCGAAGGAGGAGGCGGAACGCGTGAGGGAGACGCAACGGAGACGCCCTCACGCCCTTGGCCACCGCAGGAGACGCCCTGGGCGTCGGGGGTCGCAAGCCGATCCCCGGCCACCGTAGGCACGGGCTTGCGGACGGCGAGTAATGGGTAGCTCGCCGTCCGATAAGGACCAGGCCCGAGTCGACGGCGCGTTGTGTTCCACGCGCGCCTCAAAGAGATGTCAGCAGAATAGACGGGGTCCACGAGGGCCGATGCCTGTCTGGGTCGCGGATAAATTTGAAAAAGAGTTACCGCGGCCCTGGCTCAAGCAACTGAAGGAACACGGGTGGGTTTTAGTCAGTAAAAGTCTGACACACCCTCCCGCCTCACCCAGAGCGGGAGAAGTCATTAGATGACTTCCCACCCAAAAAAAAAAAAAAAAAAAAAAGGCATTTTAACCTCGCGCACGAAATAGTTCGTGCCGCCGACTAGGGGTTACCCTTAAGCCACTCTATGCCATAAAATGTAAAAAACAATAATGGATGGTCTAAACATAGATTTTCATTCGTCATTCCAGGTAATAATCACGTGATTACCCGAAAATACTAAATTATACTGCAGAAAAAACTTATGATAATACAGTAATTTTTGTTGCATTAGGAATGAGTTATATCAAGCTAGCAAGAACAATGCACCTTTTTTGAATATTCTAGATGTTCATAAGCAAACCGGGGTATCAGGGAAGTCCCCTGTGTAATTTTGTACCGAGACCATTTTTGAATAACAGTTCCCAAGTTTCATTGGGTCTCACCTCGAGTCCTCCTTCAGAATCCTGCGCCAACAGCGTGAAGGTGCCATAATCGGCGTGGGCGCCACACCTCGTGTAGTGCACCGCGTCGTTCGGGCAGCAAGGACCCACGTCTTCAGGAGGCACGGGCGGGTAGTACAGCAGACGCATCGTCGACGGGTTGCGGCCTTCCGCATTCAGCATGCCCGAGTGACTCGCCAGCAAAGAGCTCGGAGGCACACCTGGAATTGGCGGGTGGTTGGTTAGCATATATGTTGGTTAGAATTACTGTTGATGGAATTAAGTTTTTCACCAGCCTAAAATGTTCACACAGCTGGGACACAGGCCTCCTCTCTGCGAGAGAGAATAGGTCGTAATCTTGAAAATTCGAAGACATGAGGATTCGAAAAACCGGCCAAGTGCGAGTCGGACCCGCGCACGAAGGGTTCCGTACCATTATCGCAAAAACGGCAAAAAATCACTTTTGTTAAATATTAATTTTATTCTGTTTTTAGTATTTATTGTAATAGCAGCAACAGAAATACATTATCTGTGAAAATTTCAGCTGTCTTGCTATCACGGTTCATGAGATACAGCCTGCGTGACAGACAGACAGACGGATCGCGGAGTCTTAGTAATAGGGTCCCGTTTTTACTCTTTGGGTAGGTACGGAACCCTAATAAATCGTCAACGTACCACGCGGCTTAATGCGGGTCGATACCAGCATTAAGCCGCGTGGTAGATGACATCCATCCAAAAACATGTGACATCCCGTCACATGTCTTTTTTTATTGTAGGAAATTTCAACTTAATGTTTTTTCTGAGTCATGCTTGCCGAAAGACAATTACAACCAGCGTATTTAAAATTTACAGATTTGTCAAGTGAGTTTACAATTTCGTTTTTGCCCGATGTTAATTAAAACATGATGTAGATAACCCAGAAATGAGAGAATTAGCGAATATTTGCATACTCGCACTACCTAATCAATACTCATTGGCCTTTAACGTTAATTTAATCATTCGCTAAAGGTGTCGAATTAAAACAAAATGTAAAATGGTGGCGCTAAATAAAAAAATGTCATTGAATGACACGTAGCACATTTTATAAATTTCAGACTTTACGCCAACGTTTGTGGCATTCATGGTCATAAAACGTGTGAGCGAGACGACACGAATTAGGTGTCCCGTTAATTAGGCAGAATAGGATAGAATACTCTTTATTATGTACACCATATAAGTTACAGAAAGTATAGACGAAGAAAACATTACACTGAGTGACACAATGGGCGGCCTTATCGCTAAAAGCGATCTTTTGAAGGCAACCTTTCGATGGATTTTAAAAATGAAAGGAAAGATAGTACCGTAGGTAGTCTTTGATGTACTATTTATATATAAAATAAATACATATATATATAGCAGTATGTGAGTAGAATGGCTGAGGTGTCCCGACCTGTAGATCATACACATTTTCCTTTCGCATTGTGCTCTCCGCCGTCTTGCCGAATTACATTCGGTTGTTCGTTGGTCAGTTAATAATGTTGGTTACTATTGTAAGCTTGGAAGAACAAAAACTCACCCATAGCGTAGGCAAGGGCCTGCAACACAACTCTCGAGAGGTTGGTGAGATCCTGCGCAAGCGGCACGGCATGCTGAGTGAACTCGGGCACGTCCTCCTGCGCCGGCATCGACGACGCCGACAGCGTGGTGATGTTGAACGAGTGACGTAGTTCCTGGGGAAGAAGGAAAGGCGTAACTCCTGGAGAACGAAAGGTTTCATAAGTTCAAATTGGAAAAAGAAGACTTCATCGTCATCATTCAGCCGAAAGGCAATCAACATTGCTTGCTGGCCGCCCGCATTCAGCCGATTCTGGGCATGGGCGGAAGCCAAAATAGCCTCCTTGGACATTGCTTGAACTCCTACAAGCCTGCCTTGAATGAGGCAGGCTTATGATATTTACTAGGACGTTGTCAGACTTGGGAAAATCTCATGTTGGGAATTTGGAATAGGTACTGAGGCATTAATTAAAGAGAGGAAGGAAAATAAGTTGATGGAAAGAGGATAATAAAGATAAAACGTGAATAAACAGGAAAGAGGAAGCCCTTGTGTTCTGACAGAAGCCCGGATTTTGCTTTCAACATAATCGATTGAGCAAGCTTAGTTTCTAATTTTCTTACAGCCTAGAAATAGTTGGTCCATTTCAATGTCTGAGAGTTTCAAACGTAAGCTGTGTATTGTGTTAAGTAATGACAATGAGTGTAGAGAAAGTCTGTCTAGGTTTTGGGGTTATGCTAATTCATTATTCAGCCACTAGATGGCATCACTCGCTGAGTCGCTCGTTCGTAGGCAACATTACGCAATTTTAGATAGGCATAGATGTAATTACCGGCAAAATTAACGAGAAATAACGTAATCACAGTGCTTCAAAGAATATTCGAGATATGTGTGTTACTTTGAGATGAGTTTAGGTATTGTTTGAAATAACAGAACAGACAGAACGGTAAAACATACCGCGCATTATTCTCAACTGAAACTGTTTTGATGTTTGTAACATTTTATAAGAGAACTTGTGTTCCTGGAATAGGCCGACATGTGTACCCACATTACGTCGTTTGGTTCAATCAAGTCGCATATAAAAAAGGACGAGGGCGACAGTCTATCACCATTAATTTGGTATATAAACTCAGACAAAAAATTGGTTATACATTTAAGTATTGAGCGGCCCAAGAGTCACGCTCAGCAGTTCCGTACAGCATGTATTTTTTTGTAATAGTTTACCTTGATAGTGGTGTCAAACTGCTCCATCCCTGGTTTCACGTAACCATGGTTGCTGACAGGGTTGCGGAGATACTGCGCCTGGGAACCTTCCGGCAGCGCGCAGAAGTTGTCCAGGTCAGCATACACCGCCTTTAGCTGGAAAACCAAGGACATTATTTGAAGGATTGCTTTTATGAATTTTAGAATCTAGCTAGAGATTGAGAAGTCTAGAGTGTAGATACTTTGCGTCAGTTCTTATTTATCAAAACGTAGATTTATGCTTTTAAGATTACAAATATTGACTTCACATTGGTTTCAAAGGAAAACCTGAACCCGAAAACTGAGGCACTTTGAACGCCCACAAAATCTGAGAATTGTTACGAAATCTTTAAAATTCTATGCAAACACAAAATGTAGTCTTGCCATTGTGTACCGTACGTAATGCGACCTTAGAATGTGTTGATTATGACCATTTTTGCTCGTTTTGTTTAAAATATTATTTAATGCAATAGGCCTTTTCCTCAGCAGCCTTGATCAAATTTGTATGTCAACCTGTCAAGATTTAACGATAAACGATGAAATATAACTAAAGATTTGTCCATGCACGCTTGCCTTGAGTACTTTCTGCATTTTTTAAACCTCATTCAGAAGCGAATCACAACGAATTGAAGCGGAGAGATTGACTTCACCTCTATTATTAAAATATTTTTTGAGGACCCTGTCGAGATACAAGAAGACAAACATTAGCTAACAGATTGTCAAACTGGTTTCAATAGATTTGATTTACTGTTGTTATTTTAGTCTGCAGATCACAAGAGTTTGTAAACAAACCGGATGGTGTGTCAACTATATCAAAGACATTTGCTAGACGTGATTGTGAGAACTGGGAACCATCTGGGAACCCAACAGAACCAATTACTTACAGCGCCACAAGAATCACTTCGATATTCGAAAATCTTTTAGCGCGTGGCCAAAATCGGAACTAAGGCACCATCTTGTTTTTCATTGCTCTAATTGCGTAAGTGAAATCGGCAAGGCAAAAGGTTTGACCCCATGAAAGAGTATGACAAATTCTTTTTAAATAATTAAGTATTGCCAAAAAATATTGGACACTTTTCATTGGTGAAGATACTCTTTTCGAAAGAGTTATTATTTTTCCTCTTTCATGGGCTCAAACTATTTGCCTTAGCGAATTCACTTACGCCATTAGGCTGCTGTTTCCATGGCAATATCATAATGGTTTACCAAGAACACCCCGCCGTCAATGTAATTCATGCGGGCAAACAGTCTTTGTAGCATTACCACTTTATGTGTAGTTAAGCTTCTATCTATCTGTTTTTTCTATCTGTTTTTATTTGGCTTCGCACGGTTTGTGCATTTAGCCAGTGTCACGTTTAGAAGTTCTAGTTTCTTTCGATTTTAGACCAATGTCCTAGTTAGGCCCCAATAAAATGGCGGTAACTTTATTGGAAGCTTCTACGGAGTTTTGTCAACAACATGTACAAACTCATGTTCTACCGCTGTGTTTTACTTGCCCACACTCGTGCACGTTCACCAATATTATTAGAATAAAAACCACCATTTTTACACTATTAATATTCAATTTAACACAATTTTAGGAAAATAAAACAGAGAAGCAAAATAGACGCCATCACGTGCCCGCCAAAACTCACTAGTTAAGCTTCTCTAGCTATGAAATAAGTGTATAGTCTATGGTTAAACTGACATCAAAGTCATGATTATGAAAACAAGTAACAAAGAGTATCAGTTCATAAGGTTAGATTCTCGAAGCCCATGATCTCCTAGTACCGATACTGCCTTGAAATGTTAATCGTTGCGAGTTATGTTATTTCATTCAGGAAAAAGCGATGCGTTTGTTGATAAAACTGTTTTCTTCCTTCCTTCTGTATTTCCTACTATTAATCATTTTATTCTGACAATGGTAATGCCAAAGGAAACATTGCTTTTAATATGCGAGTACGGTCTCTGGGTCCAAAAGCGTTGGTTTAAATGTTTAATAGTAAATGTGGCCACTTCAAATCAATTATTATGTGAAGTGGTAGTGTGGAGGTCGTGACGTTTTTAGTTTGTATAATACCTACGTTTCCTCATAACATACCTGCCATCTGAGAAGATGCTTAGAAGGAAAACACGCAAACAACATACGGCCAAGTTTGACAGGTGACTTTGCCGTCCGTTCCGTCACGACCGTCACCCTCAAGTGGATTCCATAATGTATTTGTGTAAATGACAATGCATTCTGGTTGTTCAAAAATCTAGATTGAAACATTACAACTATTTTCTTAATGTCCCTCGGCAATCATCGCATATCCGAATACGAACGAATGCTAATTTACATGCCCATCAAACATTAGATTTATCGTGTATAATAATTTGAATTCAGAACTAAGTACTTTCTTGTTGTTTTGTTTTTATTTCCGTATGAAATTTAAAGAGCTGTAAAAATAGCAGCTTTCCCCCATTTTTTAAATAAATAACATGATTTTAAAAGAGTATTAACAACTCCTATATACTTCCAAGTTGATTGAGAGCGTGAGATCTGCACCAAGGGACACCTAGAAATCCGACGACTGACGAAACACGAAGTTTGCCGAGGGACATTAAGAAAATGTTTGTACTGTACGTTATAAGATGATCATAAAGGTGTAAGGATTGCGGTCCACCGACGATAGAATCTATATATATCGTGCCAATACATAAGCGATGGTCCATTAATGGGCATTATCCCACCGCCATGTATAGACCTGAAATCAACTGACTAGTCTAGACAACTTTCTGCTGCCGAATGCTTACCTTCTCGTCTGCAATGCCATGGTTGACCAGCACCGCCAGCCCTTTAGCACTGAGCGCAGTAAACAGCTGTTGTCCAATGCGTCTCAGCACTGATTTCATAGGGCACACATCTGTACCTGAAAAGATGGAAATAAATGGAAAATTATTAACCAGGCGAAAAATATACCGAATGGGCGACTATTATACTTAGTAAGTAACTATTTATCCGGTTTGAGTAATACCTTTTAGGCGGTTTTCGAGAGCTGCGGTAATAATATTGTTACCTACTTTATTGTATTTTGGGTTCTATTTTTCTATTTTAGAATATTATTCATTTGAAGCGATTCGTGTTTTCAACATTTGTATTCGCCCACCGTTTGTCGCCCACCAGTATTTTTGACACCTTTAATTTGAATTTATTTTCGCTCGTTTCAATACTATCCAAAATAAATTGTATAATATTATTATGTAGGTAAGCTTAAGTTAAGTGTATGATCTTAGACATACCTAGCAAGTGATTAGTAAAAAGGTCCTGTCCCTGGGTCCCTGTCCTGATGTACTATTTTGGTTCCAACCTCTGAAAACAGTAATTCATCCGAAGAAGAGGTAGATATCATGAAAGTCATGGAAAACACGAGACCGACCACTTTCTGAATGTGGTATTTTGTCGAGAAGAGATTAGTCATGAACGTTTAAACGCGGAATTGATTTAAAATAAACGTTGACCTGAAAGATGTTGCATGTAAAATGGCGGTTCACCTTGTCTTGTGCAAGATGCATAAAATATACGGCTGTCTGTACATACATTCTGAGTTAGCTGAAGGTCTGGCCGTGACACCGTTCTCCGATGGCATAAACACCTGGCACATTTTGTGCAGGCTTCAAAATGCGGGTCTTTTATTTGGTACTACTTAAGTATACAATGCCAGGTACAATTATTGTGGCTAATGCGGAGTTCCTATTCCTAACGGGGTTTTTTGGTATTTGTTTCTCAATTTCTGAAGGTTATTGAAATATCATGATGTTCATTTTAAATATTCATGACGTGCCTTGTCTTTTTGAGTAAAAAAATAAGAAAGTTAATGTTAAAAATGACATTTCGCGAATACAATATTTATTCCAGTTCCATAATCGCTTCGTTACACAATAACTACTGTGGCAGTGACATACACAACCGTAAACCACGAGATTGATAAGATTTGACCGTTAACGGCGGCAACCGTTATAATATATTAATGACGTCACAACGCCGACTGTCTTGTTAGCAAACGTTTCAGTCAAATCATAATTAAGTAGAGTGGTCACAATAGTAAACGAACACCCGTGTTCATTCACCCATCATATAAGTTTATGGAGAGTAAATCTCATTCTACTAACTATAGTACCAACCTAACAAACCAATTCATAACAGTTATCATTGTTTATGGTAGCAGTCACTCGCAAATGAGTCATATTTTCTCCTACATTGGGATTTCATCGTAGTAAATCTCTGATTCATGACGAACTGTTAGCAATAAATATTTATGAATTTGCACTTGTGTACTCACGACACGATATCCTATGAGTAGGAGTTTTCATTGTATTTCCACAATAGAAAGATGATGTAGATTTTCCCACGTATTTTCATGGAAGTAGAACGTTCTTGTTGCCTTTTCTCATCACTAAATATAGTTCTTAACAAACCCTTGTGCATGTACTTAATAGGTCTAACTTGCATAATTTTTGTTCCAATTTTAAAATAGAAATGCGTGGTTTGTCCCACTTCTGATACGAGGTGGCTCTCGCCGCGTGGGGCGTGCTGTAACATAAACTGTGTTGTAACGTGAACGTTCAACGTTGACAGATAGCCATGCTGCTTGATGGCGATACTTTGAGATATTTCAGTGAATATTTATTATGAATGGCGCTGGCTGCCACCCAGATAAAGAAAGAATATTTTTAAAATGAATTTATAGCCGGACAGAATGCATGGCGTCTTGTGAAACCCTTCATTAACTCTGACAATCCTAATATTTTGCTTTGTCGCTAAGGGAGTTCAGTATCATGATATTGGGTCTTGATCAGTTTCAGAGTTTTTTTTTAATCATAACGCTATTGTGTATTCACGAATTCGAAGGTTTGAAGCTCACGTTTTAGTTTATCGCATCGTATCGGTCGGGGGTCAAGGCAATTCAATTGCGCGATTCCGTCATTCTTAGTAGTGTTTAAATAACTTATTTACTTCTCAGCGACAGGGAACTTGAGCACCAAAGTCTTCAGCAAACCGGTTATCTTATTATGTGCATACGTAGGCGCCTTTGAATTTTAATTGTGAACATCGAGAATCTTTATACCATTCCCGCCATCACGTTTTGCTGTCACACGATCTGTTTTTATTCTACAATATGTGGCTGCCACGATACTAGTTTCTAAGATCTGTTATTTAGATTTCTTTACATATTCTAAATGCTGCGCTTCCATGTGCAAAGAATACTGAATTTTCTAGGTGGTTTATAGGTTCATGGCTGCATTGTTTTGCCTCCATTCTCGTAACAATGTCTTCTCAAGAGTATCAAGTTGCCGGTAACGTTACACTGATTTCGTACGTGGCCGTATACATAAATCAAAAATCATACTAGATAACCTATGTCCCTTCATCTGTATGAAAACCAAACATTCTACTATTTCACACGTCTTTACAGCTCAATATGGCATTAAAAGGCATTTTTAGGGTTCCGTACCCAAAGGGTAAAAACGGGACCCTATTACTAAGACTTCACGATCCGTCTGTCTGTCTGTCCGTCTACCAACAGGCTGTATCTCATGAACCGTGATAGCTAGACAGTTGAAATTTTCACAGATGATGTATTTCTATTGCCGCTATTACAAGAAATACTAAAAACAGAATAAAATTAATATTTAAGGGGCAAAAAACGGCAACAGGTAGACGCTTGAAATATTCACAGAATTTTTAGTTGTATATTCACTTCAAAAAATAATAATTATTAAATTAAGGGGGGCTCCCATACAAAAAACGTGATTTTTTTGCCGGTTTTTGCGATAATGGTGCGGTACCCTTCGTGCGCGAGTCCGACTCGCAGTTGGCCAGTTTCTAGATTGCCGTGGAATTCCGGTGGCGATAATGCTAAATGAAAAGCTCAAATTATGATCATTGATCTTAATTTCACTCCGTTTTTTGTCACGCGAAGTACATACCTACAATCGCGTCATCCAGATTTATATCTGTGCCCGTATCCTTGACGTTGCGTGTAGCAACATCTGTATCGATCACTTTAGTATCGATTTCTAGTACTTGCATTGACACGATTTACAGGAAGGTCTAAGCCGTCCTTCATTGTAAACTGCCCTTGTCGTTCGGCAATACTTAGACAAATGTAATGTAGGTACTTGATTATTACCTCCTGATCACAGTGACTAATTTCTCCTTTGTTCGAAGAATGACTAGGTAGTTTATTATTTTGACATTCAGCCATATGTGAGTAGTAAACATTTTATATTGTGTATACCTACTGCTATTACAATATTGAGATTCTGTATAGAAAATATTTCGTACTAGCCTACGATTCTATGTAACATTATTTTACTTATACCGAAGTTCACCGAACGGTATCAATAATGTTAAAGGAATAAACCTCAAAACCCACAACAATGTTAAATAAATTATAAAAAGATAACATTTCCCTAACTGAAGATTTCCTATCTAACTCATGTGTTAAACAAGAACAAAAATATAATATTTACAATAATAAGCCATTGTATGCTATTACAATGTTCTATAATTAAACATAAAAATGCAGCTGCAAATATATTATGTATGTTTGGGTAATAACAATATAGCATGTCTTGTTACCATAAAATATTCGAGTGCATAAAAATGTCAACCTAAAAATAATAGGTGTAATCAAACCATAACAAGCATCAAACCTTTGGACTTATAGTAAGTAGCTAACGATGCATAAAAATACATTGATAGTCAGGGCAATATTGGCAGTATGGAAACTACTTACAAACGCGAATCGAGACCCCTAAGCGGCTCGCACTACTAACAGCAGCAGTACAGCACCGCGGACGCTGCTTAGGGGTCTCGTCGGTGCGCATGCTTGTGTGAGTGTGCCGTATCGAGCGTTTGTAGTTAGTTGCCGTACTGTTCGTCCATATTTATACTGTAATATTGGTGTGCAATTACATAACAAACTTGAACAAAGTGCAAATACTGCACTATGCAATGTGATCCTTAAACTATTATAAAATGATTATGACATCAAAAACAAAAGATTAGCCATTTGACCATTAGCTATAGTTAACAATGAAACTAATGTTATGACGTGTACAGCAGTTAAACAAAGAATCACGGAAGCTAAAGCGTGCTAGCCGAAATTAATATAGCTACGTTTTATTACAGAACGTGACGAAATAAAGAAGGCCATCGAGTTTTATCCGTTACTGTTATAGCAGACCAAAATGGTAGAATACTCGTTTCAATTGCGATATCTTTGTAATTACATGTACTTGTATTTGCCTCCATTATCTCGGTTGTGTGTATTTCATAGGAATATTTTGTGGTCATTCATCTGTCGACACTCACGCTCATGTGTATAAAATATCATCATTATAGTATACAAAGAAGTTCCTCTGTGTCTGTTTCACTCCTCCTAATTTCAAATCTTTTGTGTCTGTTTTACTCTTTTTTAACCGACTTTCGAAAAAGGAGGAGGTTCTATGTTCGACTTCTTGTATGTTTTTTTTTTATGTATGTTCACCGATATCTCCGTCAATTGAGGACCGATTTTGAAAATTCTTTTTTTGTTTGAAAGAGTACGTTCCGAAATTGGTCCCATTTTAATTTGGTGAAGATCTGATGAAGAACTTCGAAGATATACAACAGAACTCTTCAATAAATAACGGCAAATCTCTCGGGACTGCTGCAGTCGCATGTCTGTTTATTGTTTATACCATTTCATAACATAACATCACGCCAGTATGCTCTTAAGGGGTAAGCAGATCTCTCATTTGATCGGTTTGATCATGTCTCATGATATTCGGGTAATCTATTCTGGCGTATTAGGAAACTTACTAAACAGATTGCCTATTAGGTAGGTACAACTAAAAAGTGAAAAATAAAAAAACTTTTTTACAAAAAAATATTACCGACTTCCAAATAAGAAAACTAAAAAGTTAAAAAGAACTTTGGAAGTCGGTGTCCATAACGCAAAAAAATGGTGCCTACGAAAGACACCGACTTCCAAAAATAAAGTTATTTTTCACTTTGTAGTTTTCTTATTTGGAAGTCGGTAATATTTTTTTGTAAAAAAGTTTTTTTCGTTTCATATCCTTAGTGTCTATATTACTCTTTTTCATTTCCTATTTTCGGCCTAATTATGCCTTGTCTTTTTAGTGCCAATAAAACAATTTAACCAGACATTACCTACGTACAATCATTCAAAATATTCCTAGCCGTGTAGTTACACTACACCGGCTACCTACAATCTAACAGCGTGCTATGACTAATATAAATTCTCCGAGCTAGTTGGTACCCGCAATGGGTGTCGTGTCGAAATCACTCGGTCGCCTTAGCATTGTGGGCTAGATTGGGTTAGTAGGTCTGTGTTACTTATTGAGTTTGCTACGTAGTTATACTTATCTTAGCCCACTTAGAATTTAAATACAATAAATAAAAGTGTTTTCCGCACCTTATCATGTTTTTATTAGAACAGCCATTGTTACTGTAAAGTTGTACAGCGTAAAAGCAGCTGCAACGAAACATTGTATCCTTAAAATAAATTCTTTATTATGTTTTCCTCTTATCACAAATATTGTATTTCGATTTAGCACCTGTCTTTTAGTAATTGGATGCTGAGTGTGCTGACAACTCCACAAAGAATCTCATAATTAGCAGCAAATTGAAAATCCCCGCGTCTAAATGTTATCCAAACCACCGATACGATGCCAAAGGCTGATTGAAAAATAAATTAAAGATACGAATAAGGTAAACTAGATTGAAGCCTTCCAACATTAACATTGCCTTTTCGTAGGTAATGGAAAATCTCTGAACGAGTTCTATAGGTCAATGTCGCACATTAAAAGCAGTTTTAGCTTGTATTATTACTCGTGATAACAACACAGAAAACACGGTAATTTGTTGTCAGTATCATTGATATTTATTTTATAAACATCACATATAAAAACGATATAATGTTGGTAGACAGACAATGTTCTCATGAAAATTGCAGCAGTGCCATTAAGTTCTGTAAACCTTTTAGTTCACAGTTTGGTGTCGTTATTTTGTTGGATCAAGATCCCAGTTATACATAACAGCCTTCCTAGTTCTAGTCAACGCCTACACATACAGAAACAAAATAATTTATCTTAATCAATTAACTACGAATCTTAGCACGAGAAAGTAACGTGCCTCACAGGAACATTGACAAAGACACTAGCTGACAGTCTGACACACATCAATAAAATTATCTTTATGGTTATGACTAAACCAGGGGGGTGACCATAAGCTCTTAGAGCGGTATCAATTTGAGATCGAATAAGGGACAGATGTATCTGTCTTGCATACATCTGTCACTTACTCGATATCAAATTGATACCGCTCTAAGAGCTTATGGTCACCCCCCTGAGATATGGAAATAGGCAATAACTGTAGCCATGAGATAAACAATAAATTGATAACACTTTCATTCACTTTTATAGCGGCTGCATTTTTTTATCGCAACAGTCATGTCGAACTTCAAGTGCGGAATGCCACAAGGAACAATATTAGGTCAGCTTTTAATTGTGTTATCGCGAAGTTTAGCTTTTATTATTGTAAAATTAAGTAAATTAAAGTACCTCCATTCCATGCTTACGTTTGCTCGTAGATGTTCTATCAATTCTTAATCGGTCATTTGAATAAAGGTTACTGATAAATAAACACATCTATTGTGATTACGAGAATTAATTAAATAGGGTGTGGGTTGTCGTGTCTAAAGGATGGCGTTCTTAATAAAACACATCTATTCAAGTGGGCGCTTGTGTGCTGATCCTAGTAATTGACCGATAAGGATCGGTGTGCCAGTTATCTAGTTAGTTACTATATCTACTTCAATGGTGAGAACCGTTTTATTGGGGCCAATAACGACTAACGGCTCACTTTGGGTACACTATTCTACGACACGCTAAATAAACAAAATGGACGATTCTTTGACCGCTATTTTGCAATATACCTAACTTTCTAAATACAAGTAGTTTCTAATTCGTTAAAAGCTTATTTGATGATTAAACCGAAAATGCCAAACGAAGTTCTGACAGACTATGAATATAATATTAATAGCAGGCTGCTACTGTTCCTCAGCAGAGCAAAGGCCTCTTCTCAACTAAATGAAAAAATATGATACTAATCTGAACTAATAAATGAAGGGGTTGAATCGTTTGTAGGAACTAATCTATGGATGTGCTGATTAGATAGCGAAAATTATTTCACTGCAAATAAAAAAAAATACTAATAATATAATTTTTATTTATTTTTAGCTTGGTCATCGCCGAGTTTGTATTTTGGTAAAAATGCACGGTTCCTTTGGGATAAACCACGGTAGCGCAGCTTTTTAATTGGGACAATCCCACCGCACTATTCCCAAACCACTGCAACTCCTGAAAGCCAGAATCAACAGTGGCGACCACCAGAAAAGCGCCGAGTCAATGAAGCTCGACGAAGTCCCGGCGATTGTAATTTAACTGCCTTGGATCCCGCAATGAAATTAAGCAGAAAAGAATAACGGAGGAGTAGGAAAAAGTACAAATTTCCACTTCCCTCCATATCAAGCAGGAGACAGAACCAACAAGGCCAATAGGCACAAGGGGTCGTTTACAACTGGGATAAGCCCTATAGCCCCTACATTGTGAGCTGCTATATTTGTTTCCAATAATGCTTGAACGCACGGAAATTTGTTCTAGTTTTCACAAGGTCCGTATAGTAAACAACTCCTGATGCAGCCTGTACATTATTCAACATAAAATTGCGTTCATTCTGCCAAAGAATACACTGCCATAAGATATAATGTGCAGATTGTACATATTCGCAGTCAGACGTAGAACACTGTGAGGCAACATAGTGATTAAAGTTACCATGCCCTGAGAGAAATTGGGCAACACAGTGATCCACCTCCAGCCACGTCCTGGCTAGCCGCACGCGAACGGATGGAAAGAATTGGTGGAGGTGTCGGGCCTTGAAGGAATTATCCCACCTACATTGCCATTCGGATAAAAGTTCCTCCCAGACGTCAATATGTGGTTTAAATAATCGAGAGATTTTCTCACGGTCACACCGAGTTAAAAAGTCCGCGTCCATGGTCTCTCGTGCGGAATAGTGCAGTACGGGAGCGCAGCTGCGGGCAAAACCTTGTTTATAATATTTACGATGTAAATAGAAACTGAAGTGTTTCAATGAATAAATTTTCATGTGCTCTTCAAACCCAATATCATGAGAAGGTGCAACTGGCATTCATATTTATAAGTACGTAGTTATTTGTAAACATCGGGGCATCAACTCTTAGAATTTTTTATTTGAATATTGTAACCTCGTTATGAGTGATACTTGAGTTAACCTTCAACGGCTGATGCGTTTAATGCCCACCTAATTTCTTGGAAAAGTTTAAAGTAGGTAGTCAGTCACTGAAGGCGATAAGATCACACCACCCGAGATTACCAGGCGTGGTATAAACATACACACACACATTCAGACACAAACAGGATATGACTGTTGTTGTATTTAAATGACGCGAATTTACCTACTTAATTCAGTACACAATTTGTGACTATTTCATTTATTTCATTTCCTGGCTGGCTTCCCCATTTGTGCATTGCTTCAAATGTTTATTTGACCTGACAAATGTGTATACACTCCTTAGTGTATACAATTTAGCTTCTATGGTCAGTGGTTCGGATTCCAGTATGATAAAGTATGATTCACACCATGAACAGATCACAGTCTTGATACTTGTGAATAGGCAACGCGGCTATGCCGATAAGACATGTTATTTCATACAGCAGAATATTTGCTCCTACCTAAACTAGTAAATGTGATATCTACGCAGTCCGTATAGTAATATAAAAACTGTTGAAATCGTGGATTATGCCGGCGGTATTGGGAATAGGGACTACGTCATACGGAGGGGAATAATAATTGCTTTAGCGGAAACTGTTATGTTCCCACGACCCACGGCAACCCACGGAACCACGGAACGAGGCGCCCCTATGGCCCGGCTCAACGAGTTATTATTTTGAAAATCTATTGAATTTTTGAAGACATTTACAGTTAGGTATTGTAAGGGTGTTACACCAATGGTTCGGTGATCAATGACATTGATCGAGGCCGGTCGAAGTGTCTTGTAGCAGTGACAGCTTTGGGTACTGATACCGGTCAATAAAACTATATCAAAGATCACTTATACGATGGACTGTGAATATCTCCCTCCCTCGACGACGAGTGGACCAACCAAACAGTTCGTTTTGGTGTTGTAAGAACTGTCGATCAACATCCATTGATCCATTCTACCATCTATCAACGATCAATAGATTGCTATGGTAGCACCCTAAGCCATGTTTACAAAGCAATCACTTCACGACATGGGACACGTGCCCCAACCAACGTGAATGCTAATTTTCTTATCAATCCACGAGTCAACGCGAAAAATGTACACGTTTTAAAATGGCAACAATGAAGTCATTGAGATTTGAATGTTGTTAATTCAAGATTAAGATTTCGGGTAGTGATTGATGACTTGATGAGCTAGGTAAAAGATTGTTGATTGCCATTTCAGATTATTACTAAAGATTAAGGTTTTGTGGCTATCTGCTCGTCTACGTACGGACGGACTGCAGCTCTCCTGTTTACCTAACTATAAATAATTTGCAATGACTTACACAGACAACATCACACCCCGTTCCACATGCATATGTACAAACTATACTAGTTCCTTATCTTCACTCTTCACAAACCCTTTTTAACCGACTTCCCAAAAAGGAGGAAGTTCTATGTTCGACATTATGTATGTTTTGTGTATGTTCACCGATATCTCCGTCAATTGTGGACCGATTTCAAAAAATATTTTTTTGTTTGAAAGAGTATGTTCCGAAATTGGTCCCATTTTAATTTGGTGAAGGACTGACGAAGAAATTCGAAGATATACAACAGAACTCTTCAATAAACAACGGCAAATCTCTCGGGATTGCTGCAATCGCATGTCTGTTTGTTGTTTATACCATTTCATAACATAACATCACGCCAGTACGCTCTTAAGGGTTACGCAGATCTCTCATTTCACCGGTTATGTTCAAGTTTCATGATATTTTGGTAATATATTCTGGCGTTATACGAGTAGGTAACTTACTAAACAACTTGCCTATTAGGTTAAATAACTTTATTTTTGGAAGTCGGTGTCTATATCGCATAGAATTGGTACCTACGAAAGACACCGACTTCCAAAAATAAAGTTATTTTTCACTTTGTAGTTTTATTTGGAAGTCGGTAGTATTTTTTTGTAAAAAGTTTTTTTATTTTATATAATTTAGTTAGTTGATTCCTATATGTATAGTTAAGTATTTTTGTAAACTTTAAATTTTCTTTATATAGCCATGTTGTAACCAAAACATTTGTTAACTACCTCAAAGTGCTCTAATTATGTATATATTTCTACCAACGAGAAAACTAGGTTTTTTTTTTTTTTTTTTTTTCGTTTTGTTTTCCTTTGCCCAAAGATAGATTTCATTGAATTTGTATAGTACTTGTTTTATCTGGGAGACTTTTAAATCATAATAGGTACCTACCTAGTTAAAATATTTTACCAATACTAAGCAAGTATGCAAAAATCTATCTAGAAAATGCAATTAAATAAGTTTAACAAACGAAACAAAGACTTGATATGTAATATATTTATATTTAATGACTTAAATCAAATCTATTTACCTATATAGGTGTTTTTGTTCTTTTATCTATTAACAGAAAACAAGTATGTTTATCACAAAAGACTGTTTTTCTTCTAATTTTGGAACATTATTGGCATAAACGCCGTAGAAAATCTATCTTTCGTTACACTTGGCATTGTATAAGAATTTCATCTTCTTAGATACATCTTTGTTCAGATTATTGCAGGAAGTAGGTCTGCGAACAAAAAGAATGTATCTACCATTGTTTTAGAAAAGACTTCCTACGTCAGCGACCAACACAAGGTGTTTTGTTAATTAAAACGTTTTTATTAATGATTAGAAACGTGCTTAATCAAGCATTGAGAAACATATTTAGTAGAAACATAAACCTACATATCAGAAATACACGATTATTGGTTCGTTTAAAAACGTTTTCAGTCTTATTAATAAAAATGGCGTATTCCCAGCTTACTCCGAAGTTACTCTTGGACTAGCTAATCCCGGAGTAACTAAGGATTAACATAGATCTAGCAATGTTATTAATAAACATGGAATAACCTCGGACTAACTATTCATTTCTTAGTCTTGGATTTACGCGTAAGCTCTGGCAACACAGTTGAATTTAAAAGTAAAAATAATGAACTAGTGAATGAAAAATAAGCAAGTTGAAGACATTATGTAGAAAAAAAACTAAAAATGACATCTGCCATAGAGATTTGACAGTAAAGGTGAAGGATCCCTCCTTTTCAAATTATCGTATTACCTTTAAACTTAAAAATTACATAAAATGATGATTAATTAATTTGTAATTTCGTTGACTAAAGCTAAACAGCTGCCAATGACCTTATTTTTTTTTAATGTTCCACATCTACGAAATAAAAAATCAGAGTCTATGTAATAATTGTGGTTGCGAGAGTTTTTGGCGGGATTTTTTCGAGTGTAGTTCAGCGGCTGTTAATATTATTTGCAAATTTATTCCTAATGGATATAGTGATATTAAATTGGTGTAGAACATTTTTTTTTATGTCTCAACTGTCTACGTAACTGGTCAATCTGTGAAAGCATTGACAGAAGCGATCTCGGGATAGTGGAGCGGCGAATTTTATTGTAGTATTGACTACCTCCCGCAAAGCTTACAGCCTTCTTAGCAGCCTTCCCAGGCTTACTGGGAAGGCTGACTTGATACAATTTGCTGCCAAATACTCCAAAAAACATTAGAATCTGTTGCATCCGCATTCTTATGCATACTAAAGAATTCAAAAAGGATAATATGCACTGAACACGAGGCGGTATGGTCTAAGACCTTAGCCTGCCCGAATAGGGCGATGCAAAAAAATTAAAAAAATTGTGGTTGCCATAGTTACACTACTCTTATTCCGACCTTAAACTAGCTGGCACCATGGTTTAACTTTTAGTCTGAGACTAGTGTCAGATTAGTATAATCCCTCCTTATTCCGTGTTTATTAATACGGATTTTTTTTAGTACCAACCTAATACTTGGAATAAAGTTATTCTTACCTTAGTCCACGTTTATTAATAAGACGGTTTTGTGTTTATGTAACGCCTATTGGTAAGCTCCACGTTTCTCGGCAAGATATCGCCACTATGTTTTTTTTTTAACTAGCAATTCAAAGCAAAGGCAGTACTAGCCTCTTTGGATATTATAATCGTATACAATGAATTAGTAACGTTTTAATTTTAATCAAGAAACTGAAATTTTAATTAACGCTAACTACAAAATCAAAATGCAATGTTACAGATATGATTAATTAAAATATATGTTGATAGTAGAGGTATGCTAGTATTATATTATCTGTGGTAGAGGTTCGTATGTACCCTTTGTGTACCTAAGTTGTAAATTGGTAGGTAGAAATTAGTTCCTACCTACCAAACCAACTTACACGGGTGGCAATCTAAAAATATACCTACTATTTCAATTTATGTACTTTGTAATCTTTATTTTTAGCCTCCCCGTTGAATAATTTCGTTACAGATTAGGTATACAAAATTGTGATTAGATTTTTTTTTTTGGGACTGTCCCACCGCACTATTCCCAAACCACTGCAACTCCATAGGCCATAATCAACAGTGGCGACCACCAGAAAAGTGCCGAGGCAATGAAGCTCGACGAAGTCCCGGAGAAAAAATTTAACTGTCTTGGATCCCGCAACGAAATTAATCAGAAAAGAATAACGGAGGAGTAGGAAAAAATAATATAAATTTCCACTTCCCTGCATATCATGCAGGAGACAGAACAAACAAGGCCAATAGGCACAAAGGGTCGTTTACAACTGGGATAAGCCCAGTTACCTAGCACCACGGATAATAATTAGCATTAATATTAATGGGTCCTAGCATTGTGAGCTGTAGATAATTCACCTACTTATGTTTTTGTTATAAAATAGCTCTGTTGTGAACTTGTTTACGGTCTGTCAGCAAGTATAAAGTTACTATTTAATTTCACCAGTGTTGCAGAAAATATCTGTTTGGCATTATTAGATACAGCTCCCGGTTAAAAAATAAAACCTTTGATCTTTAAGTAGCACTATAAACCTCGAGCTATCGTGATACACTCGCTCCACACCGTTCCTGACAAAATTTAGATTCATACCTACCTACTCGTATCTACTTAACTTGGTTGGCTCAAATTAGACTTTGACTACGAAAAAGTGCTACGAAAAAAAGCCCGTCAGTGTTTAACCGTACCAACTTGTTTGGGTAAGTTGGACACAATGAGTTGGGTATGAGACTGGGGTTACTGATTCAGAACGACAGTTGTGTCCTTTTATCCTTGAAAGAACATTGGTAGAGGTCAGTTCTGCACCAGTATAATGGACCTTGGCCCTTGAAAAACGGCATAACAAACGGCATTTAGATTGTATACTTGTAACCAACTGGATAAGGCACACAATAAAGTGAATATAATCAAATGCCTCATGAAAGTTAAAACTTTAAGACGACTCAGATAAGTAAATCCTCTGTGATAATTTAATCTTTGATTTTCCTCAGTCTGGCCTCAGAGAATTTCTTTAGAACCGCTTGAGCAACTTCGCAAGTGCACAGGAAAAAAAACAAGATATCTGTGGTTTACTTACAGAACTAAATATATTTTGGTGGTTTGTTGAATGCTGTAAATAATTAATGCTAATCGAACCTTATAAATGGGTTTTTACTAAACACGATAAAAAGCAATTGAAAGTAATCGTTTAAAGTAATATTCATTAATTATAAACATAAATATTTTAAAGTGTTTAAATTACATGTTAATATTGAAATCAATAAAATAATTTTCCCACTATTACGCAAAATTCTTCGTTCCCATGAAAATAAATCATAGAGCCTACCTATCCTATAAGTAAACTACATGGTCACACCGTCGACGGGTTAAGAATTAATCTAAATATGTATTTTTCCAATACCAATTAGTTATGATGTGTTATAAATTGCATGATAAAATTGATTAAGTCATTGCTTTTCCGGTTTTTCCATTTAGACTTAATTTCGTCTTCACATTTGTGGTATTTTCCTTCTTATTTTTCGGAATTCCCCTAAGTACGGATACTTTAATACTTGTACACTTGTAACCAGACGATAGTAAAGTAATAATATGTAGATATTTCGCCTTGACTTGCGAACGAGGACTCACCAGCCTATCTCTAGGCTGAGGCACCTTCACTTCGTGTCAATTTGTACAAGACGACCATTTTTCAATAAATTCAATGATTCGTGCTTCGAAGTTAATTTTCAACTGTATTATTACTAGCTTTATACTGCAGCTTCGGATCAGTGGCTTATCCCACAAAAACCATGTACATTTCTGGAATAGGTTCACTCTGTAACTTTATGAATTTTCTAAATTCCAACAAACAAATCACTTTTTTAATAATTATAATAGCTACTATTGACCGACCGCTTAACTGAGACCATTCTGAAGTAGCTGCGCGGTACGGAAGGGGTGTATTTATTAAAATTGGGGTGTTTTTTATTTTTCTCTTTTTAGTTTTGATAGGTACCTCAAATTGCCATGAAAATCGTTTATAACTCATGACGATTCCAATAAGCCCAAACACTAGGATACCTTGTATTATTTCGGAGTTACAGACACTGGCAATCCGCAATAAAACAATGTGTACCTTACGGCTTCATCATCAGATCAGTTCGATAGTACCCTTTTCATCAGTACTTACCATTTATTTATAACTATTTGTTTCATCGTAGTCGGTTAACTATTCGAGATATCTACCTACCCGTGACATACTTATCATTTAGGAGTTCCAGTGGCCATCTGTGGTCTTCTTCATCAGTTCCACTTTACCAAATGATACTTTCTGAGTGCAAATGATTGCATTGTTGATGAAAATACCAAAATCGCTATATATATATATGCCTTTATTATATTAGAGGAGATCCCTCGATTTCCATGTGATTCCAACATCAGATTCTGACTTATGACTTATGACAATGGAACCACCTCGGGTATACTCCCGAACCTTATACCTTTCAAACACAAAAATAATATTCAAAATCAGTCCACAATTGAATGAGAAATCGGTGAACGTAAATTAAAAGAAAAACGTACAGTCGAACATAGAACCTCCTCCTTTTTTGGAAGTCGGTTTATAGTCGCCGCGGGTATAGTGACCTGTCAGTCGATAGTTCGCTGATGGATGTCTATCTCTCTATGTTATCTGTCGTCTTCGTCTCGGTCATGCCTGTACTCCTGTACACTTACACCAAATTAGGGTGAGAGACAATTCTCTTTGTGAATGCGGTATAGACGAAGGCACTACTGACCACTTGTTTTTTGACTGTCCAAAATTACAATCTCCACTTTACAACATCCTACCCCCCAATATTCCTCGTCCTATTAATATGAAATGTTTATTATCAATTGTAAATTCTCCCTTTGCATACTTTTTGTCCTGATTTATTATCATTAACAAAATTAAACTGTGATATTATTTTAGTCTTGTCCCTATATACTAACGGTATGGTATAACAGTGTTGTCTCTGGTTTGTTTTAGGTAAATTCACCACCGGCCATCAGCGTCATAATTTGGCAATGATAAAACTTCAACCTCGTCAAGCATTGCTAAAACCATGATGATCGACCCGTGCGGCTGTTATTATTTATCCACGAGCTCCTGTGACCTACGACTACATTTCTTTAGAAGGTTTCTATCAGACATTACGAAGTGGTAGGTTAGAAAAGTTACGCATTCATGACGTAAATTAAAGCTACTTAGGTACCTATCTCATTATTTTGATAAAGTATTGATTATATTGACACATACTTTTTGTCGATGTTAACCATAATAAACGATATGCTTTTTTATTTCAGTAATGATTAGATAGTGACACATTTTATCTGCACAGCACATGTGTATGTATATGCACGTTGCTGAAATTTACCGAAGGTGTTCTTAGTTTAAATAGTTTTAGGAAAAAATTGTGCCTGCATAAATGTGGCACAGGACCGAGGGGATTGGCACAATAAAAGAGAAGTCTGTGCCCAGCATTGGGTGAAGTCAGTGCGGATGATTTTGTTTTTACCTTTAATTCGCGAGTTTAGTGCAATTGTTTGAGTTAAGTCTAAACACTACCAATCTCACAGGAAAAAGACACTCGTAAAATATTTCTCTTCTTCTGGGTCAGTTGGGTAAAACTACCTACATTTTAGAACTAATACTTGTAGGTAGGTACTACCGGTAGAACGGGGTTACATTGAGACCGGGGGCAACTTTGATAAAAACTTATTTTTTTAGGTTTTCCATGAAATCGGCATGTCACTCTGACATGTCAGCCATGTTTTGTATCAAAGTCAGCGCAAGAATACGTTTACTTGATTCAGAAAAAATATTTTTAATTGTGAGAATTCATTAAACATAAATTGGGGTTACTTTATATTGCAATGAAAAAACAATAGTGTATCAAAGTAATCCCATTTTTTATTTTAAAGTTGATACTGATATGCTAGTATTATATTATCTGTGATACTGATGCTTGTTTCTTTTTTTAATTTTCTACCAAACTATGGAACAATAAAGAAATTATTAGATAATATACAACTTTAAGTAAAGTCGCCAACACTGTATATTTTTCATATTTTTCAAAATATAACTGATTATTATTAAGTTATATCAATTTTAATTTCAAAATTAATTATTTTAACCCTGTTTTACGGTATTATTTATTCTGTGCTGATAGGTCAATGGAAAGGCGATGAAACATATCTAAGTATAAATATTATGGATAAATTGAACAGATATTATAATATTATGTACTACTTATTATATACTATCTATATTTAATAGTCGATATTGATACTTTCATTCATTTTCATTCATAACAAGCGTTGGCAAGACGTACGCGGCGTATGTTTACGTTAAGAAGTGTAGGTATCGTAGTAGTAGTACTATTTTACGTGAATCATGTAGTAGATACTAAAAATATAGGAGATACTAAACGCAGAATATCCGTACACGACCTAGGTCACACACCAACTTCAGTCTCCCGTTTTGAGTTTCGAAAATTCGCTTATACTGAGAAATCGTTCATAATTATCATTTATTTATTACTATTCATAGCCTGGATATACCAGATAAAAATATAAAAACATTAGACATTATTAAACAAGAGAGCGCGTATTATGTGGTTTTGTCTACATGGTAGAGAGTATTCTCCCCTGTATGTAATTGAAAAATTATTTCACCATTTGAAAGGTACATTATTCAAGATGGATATATGCTATATATTATTATGCATAAGTTTAACTAGGGCAAAGACGGGGCGGGCCGCTAGTTATTATATGAAGAATTAGTTTTACCTTCCTGTTTGCGTGCTTTGAGGAAATTGTAGGTAAGGCAAGTATGAAGTATCTCGCGTGCTTACCTGAAACAAAGAAAAATAAATGCTTGAGTATATTGAACATAGCATTTGAATTTGTACAGATAATTAGGACGCCGGTGTTGTATAAAATGAGCCGTTTAAACAATGAGTTGTTGAGGTAAGTACCTTTACGTCCTTTTTTTATGACTGTAGACCTGTCCTGCTCCTTTGCACAGTATAAATATAGACGAACAGTAGGTAGTCGCGATGCTGTTAGTAGTGCATGCCGCTTAGGAGTCTCGTCGATGTGCATGTTTGTGTGAGTGTGCCGTTTCGAGCGTTGTAGGTATTTTCCATACTGTTCGTTTATATTTATACTGTGTCCTTTGGTTTTCATATTACCTACACATATGCGTAGTGTTGGGTTAAATAGTGGATCTATAGAACCTACAACATGAATAAGTCATGCTTATGTATAAAGAGTAAATACATATCTACATATTCTGTCAATTTATTTATAGATAATAAGTACTTTAGTAAGTACTATCATTGCTTTGTGGAAAAGTTAGAATCCCCGACACCAAAATAGAGGAAAATATTGCTAATTCACTATCTAATCATCTAATCAACCACCGTACTATCGCCGACTCAATATATTCTTTTAGTTTTTGATTACATTACTGATAGATTATGTTAGTCCATTGTCGGTCGCAAATCCTTTTTATCTACGTTTCAATAAAGATAAGCGCAGCCATTATTTTTGCTGATTTTGAAATCACGAGACACATGGACAGAACCATCGAACTTTTTTTTTTGCTTCGCTCGGTTTTGCATTTAGCCAGTGTCACGTTTAGTTCCTTTATAATAGTCCCTTTGCACAAAAACTTTGTTTTGCATTAGAAGGCGGATGTAACACATTCCAATGTTTTTTGGAGTATAAGGCAGCAAATATATCGAGTCGGTCTTATAGCCAAGCTTTCCTGAGATATCTTTACTAAAATAACACTATCAGCTCCACTTTATTTTATAGATTCTGAATTCGAAAAAAAAACCCGGCAAAACGCACATGGACAGCAGACAGCACACCTATCGGTTTTTTTTCTTTGGCAGCTGAGGCGATGGCTACTATTCTGCCAGTGTCATTTTCCTCTATCGGTTGTCCATTAGTTCATATCATAAGTCTGATTGATGAGACAGTGTCACTACCTACTTATCTCAGTCACATTCTCATATCTTCGAAGATGAAGATTAATCAATTGTAAACACAGATTGATTCATCATACCATCACGTGCTTATGTTTTCAATAACATTGTGAATCAGTGTAATATTGTAAACTTACTACAGAATTACAGAAGCATTGTAAATCATTTTATTTGGATACATTGTTTTATATAAAAGTTACACCGACATTTTCTTGCGACATTCCCTTTGTAAATAAATAACAAGATTTTTGTAGAACCGCCTGTCACAAGTTGAATTCAATGTTTTTTTTTTATATTTTGGCTTCGCACGGTTTGTGCATTTAGCCAGTGTCACGTTTAGAATAGAAGTTCTAGTTTCTGTAGATTTTAGTCTAATGTCTTAGTTAGGCTACAATAAAATGGCGGTAACTTTATTGGCAGCTTCTACGGTGTTTTGTCGACAACATGTACAAACTTATGTTCTACCGCTGTGTTTTACTTGCCCACACTCGTTCACGTTCACTAATATTATTAGAATAAAAAACTACAATTTTTACACTATTAACATTCAATTTAACACAATTTTATGAAAATAAAACAGAGAACCAACACAGACGCCATCATGTTCCCACCAAAAAAACCCATTCTAAGTCATAAAGGCGATAATCGAATTGACAAATTGTAAGCGATCGATCACGTGATTTTTGGATATCGCTTGTCAATCCCATACAATTTTGCCTTTTTGACTATCGCTATCGCCACGCTTTCGATGCCAGAATGTCACTTGTTAAAAAGGGAGTGCGCACAATTGAATACTGGCAACTAATTTAATGGTGATTGAAATCGATTTCATTTATCGTTAAATGACAATGAAACCGATTCCAATTACGATGACTAACTGGTTCTTCTGTAATATACAGGCAGAAAATACGACTATAGTTAAATAGATTGCTAGGTACCTACTCTCTATAAGTTCAATAACATACTTAAACCTAATGGCGGCTCAAGACACTCCATGAAACACCACGCAATAGCAAGGTATACTTCACCGCGAAAAGCGATCTTCATATGTCGTCATTAAGTTTGACTTGACTTGACATATAAGATGATATAAACCTAAGTATGAGGCCTTAAGTTATTATTAACTTATTAGTTATTATCCTTGTTTATTTTTATTCTGTTTCTGAGATGATTGTATCATTACTTTTGCATAGGTTAGGTTCTCTTCCGTGGCATTCACACTAGGTTTGTCACATTTTAAAATCGGGTTATTTTTTTACCCGGCTGCCGAAGGAGGGTAATGTGTTTATCACTCTATGTATGTATGTATGTATGTTTGTTCCTATGTGGCGTTCTAGAGACCAAAGTTTCGCGTTGGCCGATTTTGATGGTTCTTACGTCAATCGAATCGTCTTAACCCTGCAAGTGTCACGGGCTACATTTAAATTGGAAAATAGGAAAATGACGGCTTTTGGGCGCAATATTGTGGTGTCCCTATTTTTTTTTCTTCCATGCCCATCCTGTGGTGTATCAAAATAAAGGGCTTTAAGAGGTGATTTCAAAAATATATAACACGTATGTTTAAATATACCTAAATAAAAAAACTAAAATGTTATAAATAAGAAAAGTTAATTCGGAATATCAAAAAACAAGACGGCTTGAAAAGCGAACTAAAAAGACGTAAACAAGGCGAAAATCATTCTGTGCAGTCGGAGGATACATCTGGTTTTGGTCAGCCAGCTCGCGAATACGTAAGTACCTATCCTCCGACTGCAGAGTTTGTTTTCGCCTTGTTCACGTCGCTTTTCAAACAGTCGAGTTTTTTTGCAAATAAATATGAGTAGGTAGGTACTAAGCTAAATATAGCGACTGTTGGAAGTTAGTAGACCTACCAGTTTGGCCACTTTTACCCAACATTATTATTAATTTGGCATGTATCTAACCCGTTTCTCTTTTATTCAATTAACAAATTGAAGTCCAAGACACCTGTATCATGCCTACCTACTCGTGTTTAATTGCCAAAACTTGTCTAACAGGACATTTGTAAAAATAAAGTTTGTAAAATGAAAAATATGCTAAAAGATTTCATTTATTTGCTTTTCCGATTATACCTATCTATGTAAAGATAACATCATACATTTTATATATTTGTGTTTTATAACAAATTACTTTGTAACGGAATCTTTGGAATGTTTAAAACACTTATGTGATAATCATCATCTACCTAGCCTTTTCCCAACTATATTGGGGTCGGCTTCCAGTCTTACTTAAGTGATAATGAACCATGTAATTAAGACTTTGAAAGAAACTGTAACTAGACTAACGATAAATATATCCATATTATGTTATTTTTACTAAAGATTACAATTAGTCTCTATATTTTAAGGAAAGTGTCATTTATATTTTCTTCGAACTACTTCTAGATAAGAATATTAATAATTATGCTGTTTCTAATAAACCTTGAGTCCGTAAAGGCAATATAGACCAAAACCGGCCAAGTGCGAGTCGAAATCGCGCACGAGGGGTTCCGTTCCGCAAAAAACGGCCAAAAAATCACGTTTGTTGTATGGGAGCCGCAATATTTTTTTTTTTCTGTTTATAGTATTTGTTGTTATAGCGGCAACAGAAATACATCATCTGTGAAAAATTCAATTGTCTAGTTCATGAGATACAGCCCGGTGACGAGACGGACAGACAGACAGACAGACGAATCGCGGACAGTAATAGGGTCCCGTTTTTACCCTATGGGTACGGAACCCTAAAAACTAAAGACCAAGCCACGTTTAACAAGTACATACATACCTATAGATATATTTTAATGAAAATGACAATTACTTTTTCTTCCAACATTTTCTATAAGAACATTGATTTATAATTTCTAATAATCCTTGAGACCCTACAGGAAATAATAATAGGCACCTTCTCGGAACTCTAGGCCAGTCCAGGCAATACAAACCAAACTACATTTGACAAGTATGTCATTTGTATTTTACTACTTCTACGAGTAAGTAGCACAATAACTTAACAACAACAACAAACAATAACATTTGTTGCTTTTTGTTGAATAACATTTTATTTATAGTTTCAAATAATTCTTCAGTCACTTTGGATAATAATAGGAACCTGTCTTCTCGGAACTAGCAGCCATTTTGAAAATAATTACCTTTTAAATAATTATCGCCGTTACAAAGCCCAAGGTGACAACACAAGGATAGAAAGTGAAATCTATTTATGAAGTGCCGTTCACCGATTGCATTTCTGACTGGCTGAAGTGTTTATTTAAGGCAATAACTATTTGCAGACACCTATTGTTTGTTCAAGAGAAATACAATTACAAGCCGCTTAGCTAAGATTAGAAGTAGGTAGCGAAGTTTTTATGTTATCGTGTTTTTAGAATTCGATGTAAATAGATTCTATTCATTCAATTATATATCGAATGTTATGTAAGCTTAGGCACGCTTAGGTTCTTTATCAGAGGATTCAGAGGATTAGGGGATTTTCTGGCTCGCGGATGTTTAGAAATGTCTTTGAGATTAACCGCTATTGATAACAACTCGGTACATACCTAAATAATTCGTTCTTATCAAAAGAAATTGGTCCTGTTAACTCCGCTTATGTTTTGTGAGGAATTATAAAGAATTCAGATCGACTTCGTAATAAGAGTATTGTCTTATAAACGCTAAACTAACTGTGATCCTATTCACAAGTATTCTTATAAATTAGAAGTGCCACTTCAAAATAATTAATTAATGCAGTTTTTGTGTCATCACGACGTCCTTGGCGATTTAAAATTTGGAATCTGCCCGCCATTGTAGGTGCCTGGACTGGGCGGAGCTTATATTTTCTCTATATTAGGTACAAATCAGTGACGAATCAATACCAGAGCTTAAAAAAGACTACACGAACTTAAGTGATCCCATGGAAGGTGTAGAGTATTTAGATTTTGATTTATTGAATTCGTTTATTTTATTAATTTTATTTAGTTTATATCTGAGTTTATATGGAAAGCAATTGATTATTAAAAACGCTTTTTTTTGTGAAATTGCTGTTTTATTACTACTACATATTAAATATTTAATAAATATACTTATTTAATATATTTACTAATTTTTATACCCAATAAATAAATAATACTATTCAAGTATCAAGATCAGCTGGGTCGTACTAACTGGGTTGCTATCTGAGCGATTGTGGCGCCCTCATTTAATTTCTACTCTTTTATGTCGCACTGTAACAGTAATTTTTTATAAGGATGGTTGCAGTAAATAGGATTTTGGCACAGCTATACGATAAGTGGTTTCTCTAATGGAGAGTGGAGACCAGCGTAGATTTAGCCCCATTCACACAAATCACTCATTGACAAAGACAACTACCGAGAAATACCCGTTCGTTTGCTTTCTAAACATTGAACATTATTTTTTATTGGTTTTCTTCTGTTTATACGGTATTTAGCTAATTAAACGTTTGCAATTACTATTGTAAACAATGCAATAACGAACTTACTTCTATGCAGCTCTGCAATCCTAGTACATAGAGCGAAGCCCTCGCCTGTTACGGATTGATTTATGTCGTCTCGGCCGGAAAATAAATGTGGGCAACTCGTTGTTCACGAGGACGCATTCGAGGTACACGTGCCGACTCAATAAACTACTCATAAATCAAATTGAACCAATACAAGGCACACGGTGCAGCGTTGCATACGTACTTGACATGCATCCAATCGGCGAATCTAATGCACGATAAGAATGATTGATGTGTGGCCTTAATTTTCAGAACTTCAGAAGGCATACACTAAACAGTTCGCCTCTTGTAATGATGAGACCGACATATGAATGGTTTTAGTTCTTCGAACTTCACATTGCCTTGAAACGTTACAACATAGCATTGGGCAATTAAACGTAGTCTTTTTAAATTTTCTAAACTACAAACAGGCCATTCCTTTTCCATTTGCGATTAATAAATAATCGGCGTACATCAATTAACAATACTTATGCAAAACGTACAAATCACTATTGCGACACGAATACGAAATGAACTCCGTTTCCAGCGTTTTTTTGTGACGTCCTTGCTCGGTGCTTGATGTGTACATGCAAATATTCGCAGTCGCAGCGTTTGGTGTACACAGATGGCATGGTAAACAATAGCAGAGCGCGCGTCATTAGGATGTACAGCATTCTAGTCGAGGACAATGGTTGGCTGGCGCGAGGCAACCGATTCTGTAAAGTGACAGACGGTCTGTTGGACACCACCTTGCTGTTGTTGTCTCAACAAATATGGCTCGAAAAGAGGCCTCGTGGATTCCGTTTTTATGTCAACACGTACCATACGTTAGAATCGTTAGATGATTCTTAAGTTTACAGCTTACGGAGACATGACTGCTTCAAGTTTGAGAGCTATGCCCGAAGACAATCGATCATTGAATTGATTTATTTCTATTTGATCGTAGAGCGGCTAGCAGCCAACGGTTTTTGTGTACAAATAAATAAAATGAGTCGGTTGACCTGCGGTGTTTTACGCCAGAATTAGGTAAATAAAAACTAATGAAGAGGTAAGATGGAGTAGTCGTATTGAAGACAACAAGTTTATTAGTTAAGTACCCAAAGTTCTCAAAGCGTTTATCGTTGATTTCTTTATTTTAACAATGATAGTACCAATACAAATGAAATGATCGAATATTTGAAAGCTATTGACATTTGCCGAATGGGCGACTAATGCTTTCCAACAGTAAAAACCAGCCAAGTGCGAGTCGGACTCGCGCACGAACGGTAATCGTAAACCGCAATTTACCAAGTATGGATATACTTGCTAAATTGCGGTTTACGATTTATGACGTATTAAAAAAAAAACTACTTACTAGATCTCCTTCAAACTAATTTTCGGTGGAAGCTTACATGGTACGAGATCATATATTTTTTTTAGTTTTATCATTCTCTTATTTTAGAAGTTACAGGGAGGGAACACCCATTTTACCACTTTGCAAGTGTCTCTCGCGCAAACTATTCAGTTTAGAAAAAATTATATTAGAAACCTCAATATCATTTTGGAAGACCTATCCATAGATACCCCACACGTATAGGTTTAATGAAAAAAAATGTTGAGTTTCAGTTCTAAGTATGGGGAACCACCAAAATTTGTTGTTTTTTTTCTATTTTTGTGTGAAAATCTAAATGCGGTTCACAGAATACATCTACTTACCAAGTTTCGACAGCATAGTTCTTACAGTTTCGGAAAAAAGTGGCTGTGACATACGGACGGACAGACAGACAGATAGACATTACGAATCCATAAGGGTTCCGTTTTTTTGCCATTTGGCTACGGAACCCTAAAAAGGCCTTTTTAAACTTATTACATACATCTATACTTCTATCATCATAAAGACGAAATATTTGTATTTTTGTACCTAACGAATAAACTTAAAAACTCCTGGACCGAATTCAAAAATTCTTTCACCATTGGGAAGCTACACTATCTCCGGATGACATAGGTTACTTTTTATCCCTGTATCTCCACGGGAACGGAGACTACGCGGGTAAAACCGCGAGGCGTCCGCTAGTAAAAATAATAAAATTTATATTTATTGTAAGTTTAACAAAGGTATTGCAAACATTTACATACCACGTTAGATGTCATATCGTATTTGTGTTAAAAGCGTGAAGGTGAAAAATATAACAAACGGTTCAAGAACCTATGCAAATAGAGAATAAACATTATTTACAAAACTAAATAATGCCTTCAAGACTAATCAGTTTTCATAAATACATATAACTTACAATGTTCTGTTTATAAATATTTGGCCAAGACATTTTAACAGAAAATGCAAGAATAAATATTCGGGAAACCCATATCAAAATAACCTCAAGCGACTCAAAATTCCTCTATTCATATAAGTAGTTAAACCATTTACAATACATACGTTATTTATTACCCTTGCCAGTTGTGGCTTTCTCTGGTCTAGAAGGTGTACTTTCGTGGTATAGGAAACCAACTCGTTTGGCTAGAACCGTCAGAAGAAAGAGCTAGCCAGCTCTACTTTTATATCCTAAGTAGATAGATATATACTACGATACTACATACCTTTGTACTACGAGTAGTACATAGGAGCAGCCGAATCAAACTATGGAAATCTTATCATATCGCCAATCATGGCTATCTTTTACCGAGTTTGTAAATAGAAAATTGTAGCTCGGAAAAGCATGAAAAAGAAAATGTTTTGATAATATAGTTCGACGACTAAAGCCAACGACCTTGAGATAACAAAACGCGCAACACATTTCACACCCGCGCGACCCAAAATTTATTAGTTTTTTGTACTTTCCTTATTGTTCTATGACTTAAATGTAGATGATTAAATTGTCTTTGAGATGGTGTCGATTTCATAAAAATATGCCCAGCGGTTTTGGTGCGATTGTCGTGTTTTTGTCCGTTTTAGACATAACTTTGCAAATTAATTACACTATATTATACGAATATTCTTAGATCAAATTATTAAGAAAATGGTCTAATATAACATAAAATTTTTTCCAAAAAATTACGACTAGCCGTTTAGACGTGATTCTCATTTTAAAATCAGCTACTCAGGGGTATCTGCGCCTTAAGGCGTTTTAAAATTGCGGCTATCATCTAATCCTCCTAAATAGGGAAATGTGTCTCGACCTGCGGGCGAACAGGGCCTGCTGTCACAGGCTTGAGTCACACATGATAAAATGCGTGACTCAAGCCTATCACAAAGGCCGTGCCCGCCCGGCTGCTCCAATGTTCCAGACGGATCTAATAAATCTAAGTAAGTACAAATTAATATTCCACTTTGTCCAAGACATCTTACTATGTTTTAATTCTGTTCTGTAACGCCTTTTGGAAATTCAAGTTGTTTTGTTTTCCATTGGCAATTAATAAATTATCTAGGTAACTAGGTAGATAGTTCCTGCATCAGTAACTTCGAATATTAATTAACCTGGTTTCATGCATCGAGGAAGGAAAGTGTCAGCGATAGGAACATAACAAACTTCGACATCTACTGTTGATTGCGCTTCCTCGTGTGCATTTTATTTTCCATATATCAGTCACTTCAAATCATGCATAAAATTGCTCTCCAACATTACAGGCATGTCAAGTACCATTAGTTTCGACTTCCTCATATCTAACATTATTATTCTGCTTCTGATAACAGGAAAATATATTGTTCAGAGCCATTTTAAAATAAGTGCCTATCCAAGCACTGTTTGTGACGCCTAATAGCTGCATTATTTATAGAGAGGTATTCATATCTAATTTATGGAATAGTTTATTTAGACTGAAATTGTTTCATGTTACATAGGTAATAATAGACAATTTCCATGTGTAATAAATATTTATATGGGCACGACTGGGCGAGACAAATGTCCACGTGTTGGTTTAAAAATTCGTGTGTAAGCGCCATTTAGCAGAACAAGAACACGAAGTGAACTGCGTGGCCGAGTAACCGAGTTTAGCACGTTTGCAACATGTTACCAAAAGATAAAAAGAAATATAAACGAGTTCAACAAATTCGGGGAAGTAGCGGAACTTTATTACGGTTTTCGAGCGACGATGGCGTTGCCCCTGCGCACTGCAGGATATTGAGATGACGCGCTGCGCAAGAGCACATCACAGCTGCATGGCTCCCACAGCTGTCTGCGATGCAAACTGTCTCACTGTTAACCCATCATTTAAATTAACTCGGCTCACCAAACTGCACGCTATAATAAATTGCGTGTTTTACGAACTGTTGCTTCGTAACCACTCTAAAATAGATTAGAAGTCTTATCTCTCAATTTGATTCTGACAGCTTATTGCCACGGAATTACTCACTTTCCGCAGTTTCAGCGGCGTTAACAAGTTGTATGAAAATAGCTAAATTGACGTGTAATTTAGAATGATGTATAAATACTCGAGTATTATAAATATACTCGGGTAGGCAGCGCGTGGCGTGACGCAACCGGCGTCTAGGAAGCGGCGTGAGACAACATCTCCAACGCGGTTCACATAATGGGGGAAACTATCAATTAGTCTCGCTCTATTTAGGTTTACGAACTTAACACGATATGTGCTAACTTCTGTTAATTTATCTTTAATGAGTATAGATAGCTACTTACATTAGTAGCAATCCCTGCCGGCCTGTGTCCCAGCAGTGGGAACATTAATAGGCTGATGATGTGATGTGAGCAATTGAAATGAATGGAAAACTAAAATGTTGTAGATTTTTATCAAATGGATTGTGTGACTGCTAGTGCTACAACGTGAGACAGAATATCTATTCAATCTCACATGTTCAACACACCTGAGTTAAATGTAATAAATAATAAACTATTATCATGTCAACATCATAGCCTAGGTAATTATTGTACATACCGATACATAATCTTTAATTCATTAATGAATCTTATAAGATGTAGATATATTTATGTAGGTACTTAACACAACGACCACAATAGATCCCAATGGGTCGAAGTGTCCGAGTTATTTCTCGGCCCCTCCATAAGATAAGATACTTAACACAACACACTTATTATAGGTAGGCGGTAACTACGTAGACTTAGCAAATTAATTCAGGAAAAATAATAAATGAAATTATCTGAGTGAAATTTTTACAACAAGCAAGGGCCTATGAAAAGATTATAACTCAACGGGTTTAAGCAGAATGTTTGGTGTCAAAAGTTTGCATTACAATTTTGCTCTAAAGACTGGGAATTAATTATGAATAAAATCTTTGAAAGCCATTCAGATTTGGATAAAAACATAAAAGAAATAAAACTCTAATGGCATCTTTTCTTTTTTTCACGAGTAAAGTCCAGTTAGTGTTGCAGTTGTCTGATTTTAGGATTCCTAGTTTGACGATTTGAGTGATTATCCTAGAAAAACGAAACCTTTGGGGAAGATCATGATCGCCAGCATTAAGGAACACGACTAAATGAAAAGAATGATTTTCGAAACTGAAACATGCAACTTTCAAAACATAAATCACAGTCGTTAAAAAATTACTCTGAAACATCGATTAGTCATTCCTTTCTTGACGATACAGTCATCCTAAGAGATCGTCTGAGGAGAAACAAACTCGTATTTTTTTGTGTGAAATCGCCTGTCACACTGAAGAATGATGAATAGCGCCGAATGTGGGTCAGTGGTCGAACGCAGGATCACATGTGACAGTCCAATTAACACTGCGTTTGAATACGACGAACTTAAATAAAATACCTAGTCATTCGCATTGTGTTTGTGTACATAACCTACCTCGGTGACGCTTTTATGAGGCAGTAACGGTAAATCTAATCACGAAATTATCAGATAGGGGAATATAAAACAAAGGTTATGCTAATATGGTCGTAGGTATTTTTGCGATGTTTTTTAAACAAAATTAGAGCTAGGATGAAGACTGTATTCTTTTATTTGACTATGTCATTGTCTATGTAGTAAGTATAGTTTAGTTGGGTTCTCCATTGTTGGGCTTTTGTACGCACACACAGTAGTCTACAGTGCGCCTACTTTGCTGCTATAGTTCGCCAAATTCTTGGCCGCCCTGAAGTTGGCTACAATGGCTGCGCAGTAGTAAATCTCATACAAAAACAGCACCGTTTCGTGCCTCGCGCATCCGGTAAACCAACTTTAGGGCGGCCAAGAAGTTTGGCGAGGGCTATACACTTCGTCTAAGCTGCTACGATACATCTACGTTTTGTCTACGCCGTAGCAGCGTAGGCGCGTTGAGGGTTATAGTTCTCGCCAAACTTCTTGGCCGCCCTTAAGTTGGCTACAATGGCTGCGCAGTAGTAAATCTCATACAAAAACAGCACCGTTTCGTGCCTTGCGCATCGGAAAACCAACTTCAGCCCGGAAGTTTGGCGAGCACATGGCGAGCACTATAATAGGTAACATAAATAATCTGCAATACTTTTACATGCATACGCAACGTGCCGTCTTTAATGCCTTTAGGCATTTCCATTTATAATACCACAAATCCCATGTAATAATCATGATTACTAAGTACCTACTTTCCCTGTCGACAATCCTCCCGAGAAACGAACCCAGAACTGCACCCGCATTAGTGGGGCATTCAAAGCAAAAAGTTCTTTGGAATGTGACCCTTTTAGGACCTAAACACATAACCGCGTTGCGGCGCCGCAACACCGAAATCAGCGTTGTATTTCAGCCCAAAATGTATATAAATGCATAGTTAACCATAGAATTTCAAACGCCGCCTTCGGCGTTGCGTCGCCGCAACGCAGTTATGTGTTTAGGCCTTCAGAAACTTATTCAGGCGTCAAGTTGGTAAAAAAACAAAATATCTTATCAATCGTTGTTTTTGATTATTATTTTGCAATACGACTTTGGTTTACCCATTTATCTTATCTGTTCCTGTCCTTCAGTATCGAATAACAAATAACATGATGGATGACGTTTCTTGAAATGTTAAAGCAAAGGAGTTTTCAAGTGTTTTTATTAAAAACTAGCTGTCCCACGCGGCTTCGCTCCCGTCAACTGGCTACCTACCTACCCATCTACCCTACATACAATCATGATTGTTGCGTAACTTAAACCGTTTACGCAGCGCACGCAACGGAAGCCCTCAAAAAGGAATATTTTTGCCCGTTTTTGCAACATTTTGCGTGATGTTAAATAGCCTATAACCTTTCTCGATAAATGGACTATCCAACACAAAAATGATTTTTCAATTCCAACCAGTAGTTCCTCAGATTAGCGCGTTCAAACAAACAAACTCTTCAGCTTTATAATATTAAGTATAGATTTAGCCGATTCAGCTCAATTGTCTTTTATTAACTTTATCTTTTGTATTAACATTGTTTCAAGGAAAATAAAAAAAAATAAAGGGAACCACCCTTTAATTTTTCTATTTTCCTTGAAACACTGCCTCATAAAAGGTAACCTGCAAGTAATTATGTCCAGGTATGCGATGTTTCTTTTGTAATTCCATTTACACTATGTTTAATTACAGCTTGCATTTAATTATCTAAATATTTAATTGAGACCAGTTTTAAAGACATGCGTATGCAGAGCAACTTCTGGATGCATTTAAAAATGGTTGCACAATGCACATTCTAACGTGGGTATGTTGGTATTTCCGGAAGCTACGTCATTTAATTATCCCGGGAAATGTCTCTGTTTAGGGAATGTAGGTATAATTCGGAATCGGATTTGTTATTAGGAGTATGACTTATTCGAGTTTCCTAGCCCGAAAGAAACTAGAAATAGTTACCGGATTAGATTGCCCGAGTTTTCACCTACGGCTTTGGTGTAAAATCAATCAATCAATAAGGTACACCGAAAATGATTAAGTGCATACTTAATCAGTTCTTTAAGCTGAGATTTAAAGCTTAACTTTGCTTTTTATAAGACGCAATAAACAGACAAAGGCTACAAAATAATGAAAGTTTAATTTTATATTGTAGATTATACCTTTAACTAGATAGTGTTTTGCTAAAAAGATGCGTGTGTATGCTAGCGTGGTGCGTCGGCAAATGCATTGATAGCGAGCGTTGGCTGCTCGGGTGAACTTACAAAGGGCCGATCGGCCAATGCCCCCACATTGCAAAGGTTCCTTTTTATGTCTGCCCCGTTTAGAGCTGCCGACGTTTTCATGCGTCTAAACAAGTATAACAATCGGGATTCACAAACGGTAGGTAACGTTTTTATTTTACAGGTAGCAAAGCTTAGATAGGTAATCAATCACTTAGGTATCTAACAGTTCTTAAAACGGGCAATTCCTGTTAGAAAATAGTCTAGATCAGCATTATTCTTGTACGTTTAATATCTGCTATATAAAGAAGTAGGTAAAAGAATATATAAGTGTAGGTACTTTCATAATAGTGGATACCTACGTAGGTAACATATCCACTATTATGAAAGTGCACTTTGCATTGATAGTGACATAATAAATTCATTTACGACTCATTAGCAGCACTTAATGATCCCCACGTAATCGATTAACGTGCTTAAAATGTACAATTAAATGCTGGTGGGAACCTGTGCGCAAATGTTCTTACTTATTGACAATTGAACGTCCCTCTAGGTGGCGGACTAAGTTGCAATCCAGCGCACTTGTTCAATAATATACCCATTATAAGTTTCGTAACATGACTTTTTTGTGTTGATTCATAAAACGGCATGCCATACATGCCTATTATAATAAAAACCAATATATATAGGACACGCGTCCCACTTAGTCATCGCTTCAAAGAATCCTTCCTTTGTTTATAATTTCCACATAAAACCCTCATCGCATGATGGATAGTGCCCCGTTTAGACGTCCACAGTTTACATGCAGTATCCATTTAGGATGGTAAAACTTTAATTTATCTCGGAATTAGGCGGATGAACTGCGATGAACGGTTCAGATCTGGGAGTCCGGTCTTTGAACTCGAGAGCGGGATGCCGAGATTGTTTAATGACAACAAATAAAGCATCGCACAGCTGTCGCTCGGGTGTCGGCTTGCACGCGAGACGCAGGACCGAGGGCCCCTCTATTATAGCCAAGAACCTGCAGGTAGTCAACCCGATGTATTTTATTTTTGTCTGCCTTTACATGCATTATAACAACAATTTGAATCAAAATGCGTTTTACCCGAACCCTGGACCTTTATTGTACGTACCGCGCTTTCATCTTTTGAGCAGTTGGGGAAAAAATAAAAAATACATACGGCTAACTCATTGAAATTTTAAATGTTACCTACCTATCAGAAACTGATTACTATAATTACGCAATAACGACAGGCGATAAACGAACAAAGTTTTGGCAAGTGAATGTACGGTACTGTGTCTGTTCAGCAGAGGACTTTCGCTGATGTCAGTGTCGTGGGCACTCTGAAGCAAGTGTACGGCGGAGCAGCTCACCTATATGCGCCAGGTCGATGATGGGGATCGCGCAGCGCGCGAGCAGGCTCTCCTCCTGCTGGGCCGCCATTGTCGACGCTTGATACAACAGCTCTGATTTCATCTCGCCGACCGCTCGTTCAGTATCTCCTTATCACTCGACTCCCACAGTAATTAGCAATTAGCGAACGCGACACCGAAAGATAATTGAAGGTAGAGAAACGATAGATAAGCACTTAATACACCGAAAGGATACAACGTAAACGTTAAAGTTTATTGAAGTTATGAATGGTCTTTTGATTATTCCTGGTATAGAAGCGTTCAGAACTCATTTGCATAACCTTGTAGTTCTTGCTCGAGGCGTTCGTCTTTCTGACGTAGCAGCAATAAGCTATACTGACTTGACACATTAAAAATTGGTTTCCGTTGCTTCTCTCACAGTAAGTAACTATGTGTAAAGGTTGTCCCGCGTGTGCGACCCGACGCGTCGCGCGCCCCCCGCCCTCACAGCTGGCGAGTTTCGAATGTCTCTCGTCGAATAAACTGGCTCACCGTGTGCGATGAGCGTTACCCTGGCGTCCGATAGCGGCTCTCACTTGTATATCATCGCGCACACTTTCGCAACCGAGTGGCGTGTCGAAACAGCTCTGCCTTGAGCACGCTGCTGTGTGGAGAAAGCGTATTGTGTGACGGGTGTGCGCGAGTGGTTCGGCGACCAGAGTAACACTGACGAGACTAGCGAGGCGCTCGGGCGCTGCTTCGTGTCGGCGACTGACTCACGCGGCCCTTGATCGCGGCTCACTTCGCGCCACTCGGTGGGGCGGCGGCAGCGCGGCGTTTTTCTGTGTCGGCGCCGCTGTGCCGACTCGAACCTCGTCTCGTTTGCCATTCTCTCTTCTGACTTGTAGTAAACGTGGATTGGCAAACTTTGTTGCTATTTGAACAAACTCAGCCTTATCGGATACAGATTAAGGTTCACCATTATACAATTGAATGAGATATTTGGCTTATCACTGCGATCCATCGTATACATCTATCACGAGGGTGATCCATAATCACTCATAAAAATACAGATTACTTGAAATTAAATACAGATTAGTTTAAAAGTTGAATAGTTTTATGAGACCATTAACGCCATCTACACTAAACTTACGTAAAATGCTATATTAAGCGCCATCTATGCACACTAAAAACTTAAAACTAAAATAAAAAAAATCGCATTTAATTTATTGGTTTATATAATTTCCAATTCTACGAGACTGTCACTTGGAATCGGCACATCCGCTTCAATATAATAAAAAAAAGTATTCGTAATAATTAATGTATAAAAAATATAGGACGCGAACCCTTATCAATACGATGACATTGACCTTGTAAATAATTATGTCAATCCACACTTTTGTTTTAGTTGAATAATAAATAAGTAAATGCTTTAATTTAAAGTGAGATTTGTTTTATTTTATAGGGCTGGTAGCATTAATTTACAGTAGTTTTGTTGTTCATTTGAGGCATCGTTCGAAGTACGAGGACCCGACGTAGCCTCCGCGCATGGCTCGCTGCACGTGTTGCTCGAACAACCTCCTGTTGCTTTGCAGTTCGTCCGCAGCCTCCTTGTTTAGAGGATCTTCAGGATTTGGTTCCTGAAAAACAAGGGCAAAATTAAAATTAGCATTTCATAAAACATGTCCATTGGTAGCAAGGACTGCTAAGTGCCAGGTCCTTTGTTTGAAAAAGGAATAAAAGAATCGTTCGAGAACAAAAAGGCTCCTAACTCAGCATGTGCAGCGATATATAAAGGACAATAACGCTGCGCTGGTATTCTGATAAGGCCCACTGTTGATGCCACGGACACATTCACGGAAACGGAACATACAATATTTAAAAAATAATTGGGATTAGTCTCTATTCCTATTCACTAAACATTATAGGTACCTACACGATCTTGTGAATTGAGTATTGGTCATGTAGCAAGGTACTTGGTATAAGTAGAACTCTGTTATAAGTAAAGTTCTTATTAGTTACTTGTAAGGAAAACTGAATAAATTGGAAAATAACTTATTCATCTGCTGACGTAGCCTCTAAAATTAAAACAAAATAAAATTATATTCAACCGTCTTTTCAACCATGAGGTGTTTACTTAATTACTGTAAAAAATTGCGGCTTTTCCTGAAAGTTATTTTAATTGGGTCTTTCTATAACGAAATTCTCAGTTCAGAGTCGGGATTTTTACCTCGCTCGACTCAATAACTTAAGGTTACACTGGTCGAAAATTCTTCCATACAAACGTAGTCTAGGGATTATTCCTTTGTTTGACAATTTACGTTCAAAATAAAAAATGATATCAATTAGTCTCATCAAAAAAGTAAAATAAGAAAATATTTGAAAGTTATGAGCATCGAAAGTTCCAGATTTCAACACTAATTTTTACGCATAATAAGAAGGAAAATTGCATAACGACCACCATACAGGGATAGATTAGTAGTTCAACAATGCATCTAATTTTATTTTGAAAATATACATGTAATCGTTTTTTCATGATATCTAGACTCCCAAAGGTCTGTTTATAAAATTTCACGCGCTCGTTTTCTTTCTAAATCATCATCCATTTCGCTACAAATTTGCAAAAGTGTGTATTCGTACGCGAACTAGCTTCCTACTGCTCATCACAGCATCTATCTCTTCCGCACGTGTTGTCGGTTGATATAAAATGCATTTTAACCCCGCGCACAAAATAGTTCGTGCCGTCGACTAGTGTACCCTTAAACACAACTAGCGATAAAGTGATCTAAATGTCTCTCTATGTAATGTGTCAAGTGTTGACTGTAATATCCAGCTTAAAGGCTGCATAGGTGATTAATTATCAAAATCAGCGCAATAGGGATGTTTCCTGGGAAGAAAAAATATAATTCTATTTAGTCCGTCAGTAAGATTATCAAATAATATTGGGCACGTATTTTTTGCTTTATCATATAAATAAAAATTGACAAAGATAAAGCGCATCAAAGATCAGGCGTGGGGGCTTGTGACGTCACTTTGTCAGTATAAAGTGTAGCATGGCGTGACGTCACACGATATTTCAACGCACTGTATCATCGTCAGTTTTTGTCTACTTGTTAAAAGAAAAAATACGTGTCCAATATTTTTAGGTTTTCTAACTGACGGACCTAATAGATGTTTTTTGTTATTATCCCTATTGCCAAGATAGCTATATGGCTACATGTGTTAAAAACCTTTTCTTTTTTATATCAATGCACCTGTAAATTCCAAATGCAAACATTTGAGAGATTCCCGAGTTTAGTCTACGTTTTACGGTAGAATCAACTATTATTATTTGTAAATTTTAATTTAACGTTCAAAAGTGCCGCTTGGTGGCCTACTTGAAATAAAATATCTTTGTCTTGTCTTGTCTTAAAACTGGTAAACCAAAAATAGCCAACAAAGACTGCCTAGTAGTAGTAGGTATAATGGTTGCAAGCGCTACTGCTGAGTATGAGGTCCTCAGTTCGATTCTGGGGTCAGGGACAGTGTTATTGAATGTTTCCATGTGGAATTTATTAGTAGCGTCCCGCAGTTTGAATTGGTGCCTGGGTGGTGGCAATAAACCCTCTATTTTATGGGACTTAAAAAAGTTTATTCAAAAAACCTGACTGCTTACATATTCGCGAGCTGGCTGATCCAAACCAGATGTATCCTCAAGCAGTCGGGTTTTTTGATTTTTTTAATTACTTTTTTTTTTATTTGTAACTTTTTAGGTAATATTTTTTTTCGAAGTACATTTAAACATATACATGTTAAATATTTTTGAAATCACCTCTTAAAACACTTTATTTTAATACCCCAGACGATGGGTATGGAACCAAAACAAAATTGGGCCCCCATAATATGGTGCCGCCTTTTTCCTATTTTCCAATTTTAATGTAGCCAGAGACACTTGCAAGGTTAATACGAATCGATTGACGCAAGAATCCTCAAAATCGGCCAACGTGTTTGGTCTCTAGAACGCCATACATACATAGACTGATAAACACTTTACTCTCCTTCGACAGTCGGGTAAAACATGACTCACGAAATATGCCTGTACTTTAAACGCACCTCTGCCGAATCCTTCGAGGAATACAGGTATGATGTATGTGTAATGTTATGTTTAAAAGCAATGCAAGGATGCATGACATCACTTGCAACTTTAGCCCCATTTAGCATTATCATTGTTCACTTGATTTGATAAGCCATTTGTCTTTTATCAGCTGTACTAGCTAATTTTGTGAAGTGTCATGTTCTTATACTATTGTATAACAAGATATGGCTTGTTTCACCCAACCATTCTGATATAACCGGAATTCTATGTTTTGAACTGCAAAGTACAGTCGAAATTGGATATGATAATATTCTTTAGTACAACATATTGGTTTTAAAAACTCAAAATTACCAAAAGTATTATATTCTAAATGTATTAACCTAGAAAGACCCAGTATGTTGAATAGGACCAGGAAACTACTGGTTGCGTTGTTAGTGTTGATATGCCTATGTGGTGGTTTACAGCCTATTCCCTTTGGCTGGAGTCTCAGTATTGGAATCATTATAGTCTGATTATGTTTTTAAGGTTCAGTAACCAAAGGGTAAAAACGGTAACCAGGCTGTATCTCATGAACCATGATAGCTAGACAGTTGAAATTTTCACAGATGATGTATATCTGTTGCCACTATAACAACAAACTCTAAAAACAGAATAACATAAATATTTAACTCGGGCTCCCATACAACAAACGTGTTTTTTTTGCCATTTTTTGCAATAGTGGTACAGAACATGCGCAAGTGGGATTCGCACTTGGCCAGTTATTTATATATAAGAAAATGTTTATGTCAGATAATAATATTATTCTGTGGCATTGTGGTTTATAATAAGTTTTATGTTTTGGAATTTCTTTCTTGAACAATACTGTTTCTTTTAAACATAGAATCATGCTAGCTAATTGTTATGTAACAAAAAGCAAGCTTCAAAGGATTTTTTTAACCATGAGAACCCCACAAATTGACTGCAGTATTATCTCTGGGAAAGCATTATTTCTTTTCCATTTTATTAGATTTTTTGCACTATCCACAAATCTAATAAAATAGTAAAGACATTTCTATGCAGACAGTAAAGAATGGCAGTAAATAACTGCAGCCCCTAATTTGGGTACATCAAAGTCAAGTTAGATCATGACTAATACAATGACAAGGTACTAGTAGCATTGTGAGTCATGTTTTTATTTCTGTTAAAAAGTAAACTGCAAACGAAATTTATATGCACTGAAGCAAAAGGTAGGAATGTAAAGATTGATATTTTGGCAATCTGTGGCAAATTTTGACTGTTTTAGCTCTCTATTTAAGTATGTTTGAGGATGAGATTGCAATAATATTAAGACAAGTGAAATTCACTAAACAATTATGACAGTTATTTGTTATTTGAATCTGACTTTACTAATGAAATACCATACAAGATAATAAATAAGGATAACACATACCAAGAATAAATACTGGAGTCCATAAACTATAGAGTTGACAGTAAGCACAGGTTTCCAGTCTTCTCTTAAGATGTTGAGACACACATTGCCCTCAAGGTCTATGTTCGGATGGTATACCGCTGTTTCACACTTCACCTTGGGAGGCTCGTGTGGATAGTTTGGTCCTACCTATAAAGTAACAGCAAATTCACTTATTATTGTTAAGTTAATGCCAGGTAGGATATAAATTGAATTTAAGTTCTAAAGAATTGCCATAATCATCCTAATTGTGGCAAGCAGGTTTTAGAGAGTTAAAGATGTTTCAATTGGAATAATTTTTTAGAGTTCTAAAAGCAATGTCATTTTATTATAACCTACAGACACTTCAGTTAACCATGTATGTATATGTAATAAGTGCCCTCTTGTAATATTAAGAATGAAATTGGATTGATGGATAATATAATCACAATGTTCTGGCAGCAAGGTCTTATTTAGCTGTCAAAATTACCTTAAAACTAAATATAAATCTTCCGCCTCTATAGAATCCTTCATCAGGGCATATGATTAGTTTGAAATTAAGTAAATCATCTGGATCTGGAAACTCTGTGTTGCATGTCTTGGGCAAATTCAATTCATTCAAATCTGAAAATAAAACATTTAAAGTTATATTTAGCCCAAAGATGTTGTAAACACTTTATTCATCAAAGTACAGTTGTAAAAATTTGCCTCAAGATCATAACAAGGAAGTCTTACAACAATGATCTCAGTGCTTTTACGTTAATCATAAAACTCATGAATAGCCGAAGATAGGCCATCGTAAGCGTGTGTAGCTTTATGAATTCTTCACAGCAGAATTAAAATAACAATGAAAACACAACGCGTAAATTGTTCTATTTTCTGTACTTTACCTTTTGTGATCCGCAACTGAGCGGCTGATGCTTTTTTCTGTGAACCACCTGCTCTTCCTGAGCCTTCCTCATCTTTCTTTTGTTGTTTTAATGAAAAAAGTTTAATCATTGTCCTAACTAATCGATAAAATAGAAATTATTAGAAATAAAACCACGATCTATTTTGACAGCTTAAATTTTTGTACGAAACTTCAAAGCAGATTGCAATTTGTAAATAAAATAACTGTTTTATTTTATTGGCAAGCCTAACAAAAAGAAACAATCATCCTAATCCAGAAAATCAAGAAATTTTTTCTTTGCTCATCCGCAGATACATAATCTCCAGTATATAGTAAACAAAAATTAATATGTACTTGTTAAAACAGCGGTTTTGTAAAAAATTAGATTTAACATTAATGTATTTTCGGAAAAAAATGGGTGAGTCCGTTTGAAACCTAAGTGACCTATTTGTGAAGATTTCAAGATTGGTTTTTACGATTTTTGTTTTTGATAATCTGTGGTTCAATAGTTAAGGCGGAAACACATATACGTGGCGTGACGTGTCGTGGCTCATACTGGCGTGCCGCGTGGCGCTGAGTGTGCACACTAATGGCGCAAACAGATTTGCGTGGCGTGTCGTGGCGTGGCGTGTGGTGCCAGGAGCCTATCGGTTTCATACAATTGGTAAGATAAGAGCCACATTTGAGTGTCGTGGCGCGCCGTGGCGCGTTCTGGCGTGGCGCGGACTGCCCGCGACCGATTGCACCAGATCGGTGGTGGGGGTTATGGTGCGACACGACACTCCTGACAAAAGTGTTTCTACACCGCGTGGCTCGTGGCGCGCCATTCAACGACGTGAGCACTTAGCGGACGATTGTGTGCTACGTGTTGAAAATGAATGACGAGCTTATTGGACTTGTACGTCAGATTCAGATTCAGATAACTTTATTTGCTGAAACATGTGTGTACATACAATTATAATAAACAAAAAAGCATGCAAGGTGATATAAAAACATGGGGTTGTGCTAACATGTTTACCATATAATATAGTCCAATTTTTGCAATATAGTTTATATTTTTTTTTTAGGGTAGGTGTAGGGTAGGTGTAGGGTAGGTGTAGGGTAGGTGTAGGGTAGGTGTAGGGTAGGTGTAGGGTAGGTGTAGGGTAGGTGTAGGGTAGGTGTAGGGTAGGTGTAGGGTAGGTGTAGGGTAGGTGTAGGGTAGGTGTAGGGTAGGTGTAGGGTAGGTGTAGGGTAGGTGTAGGGTAGGTGTAGGGTAGGTGTAGGGTAGGTGTAGGGTAGGTGTAGGGTAGGTGTAGGGTAGGGTAGGTGTAGGGTAGGTGTAGGGTAGGTGTAGGGTAGGTGTAGGGTAGGTGTAGGGTAGGTGTAGGGTAGGTGTAGGGTAGGTGTAGGGTAGGTGTAGGGTAGGTGTAGGGTAGGTGTAGGGTAGGTGTAGGGTAGGTGTAGGGTAGGTGTAGGGTAGGTGTAGGGTAGGTGTAGGGTAGGTGTAGGGTAGGTGTAGGGTAGGTGTAGGGTAGGTGTAGGGTAGGTGTAGGGTAGGTGTAGGGTAGGTGTAGGGTAGGTGTAGGGTAGGTGTAGGGTAGGTGTAGGGTAGGTGTAGGGTAGGTGTAGGGTAGGTGTAGGGTAGGTGTAGGGTAGGTGTAGGGTAGGTGTAGGGTAGGTGTAGGGTAGGTGTAGGGTAGGTGTAGGGTAGGTGTAGGGTAGGTGTAGGGTAGGTGTAGGGTAGGTGTAGGGTAGGTGTAGGGTAGGTGTAGGGTAGGTGTAGGGTAGGTGTAGGGTAGGTGTAGGGTAGGTGTAGGGTAGGTGTAGGGTAGGTGTAGGGTAGGTGTAGGGTAGGTGTAGGGTAGGTGTAGGGTAGGTGTAGGGTAGGTGTAGGGTAGGTGTAGGGTAGGTGTAGGGTAGGTGTAGGGTAGGTGTAGGGTAGGTGTAGGGTAGGTGTAGGGTAGGTGTAGGGTAGGTGTAGGGTAGGTGTAGGGTAGGTGTAGGGTAGGTGTAGGGTAGGTGTAGGGTAGGTGTAGGGTAGGTGTAGGGTAGGTGTAGGGTAGGTGTAGGGTAGGTGTAGGGTAGGTGTAGGGTAGGTGTAGGGTAGGTGTAGGGTAGGTGTAGGGTAGGTGTAGGGTAGGTGTAGGGTAGGTGTAGGGTAGGTGTAGGGTAGGTGTAGGGTAGGTGTAGGGTAGGTGTAGGGTAGGTGTAGGGTAGGTGTAGGGTAGGTGTAGGGTAGGTGTAGGGTAGGTGTAGGGTAGGTGTAGGGTAGGTGTAGGGTAGGTGTAGGGTAGGTGTAGGGTAGGTGTAGGGTAGGTGTAGGGTAGGTGTAGGGTAGGTGTAGGGTAGGTGTAGGGTAGGTGTAGGGTAGGTGTAGGGTAGGTGTAGGGTAGGTGTAGGGTAGGTGTAGGGTAGGTGTAGGGTAGGTGTAGGGTAGGTGTAGGGTAGGTGTAGGGTAGGTGTAGGGTAGGTGTAGGGTAGGTGTAGGGTAGGTGTAGGGTAGGTGTAGGGTAGGTGTAGGGTAGGTGTAGGGTAGGTGTAGGGTAGGTGTAGGGTAGGTGTAGGGTAGGTGTAGGGTAGGTGTAGGGTAGGTGTAGGGTAGGTGTAGGGTAGGTGTAGGGTAGGTGTAGGGTAGGTGTAGGGTAGGTGTAGGGTAGGTGTAGGGTAGGTGTAGGGTAGGTGTAGGGTAGTTGTAGGGTAGGTACGTAGCCAGTTGACGGGAGCGAAGCCGCGTGGGACAGCAAGTGCTAAGTAAAGTAACATTATAAAAACCAAATGCAAACCAAACTAGACGAAAAAGCATCATAAATATAAAAAAGAAACAACGAAAAAGTGTTTATATGCGCCAGGCACGACGCATACCCTAAAAAAAAACTTGAGAGGTGTCAAGGGACACCCGGATGGAACGAAGGTCCTTTAGTATATATATATGTGTATACATATATATACAAATATATATGTATATATATATATGTTTATACACACACATATATATATATATATATGTATATATACTCTCTCGACCAGGGGTGGAAGTACTTAAATAATAAAAAAAACAGACTTTAAGTTCACTCGTGCCATCGACTATACAGCCTCTAGACGCCTAATGCTTGATCGAATACATCAAAATAATTCTGTCAACTAGCTGAGGTATGAGGCACGGGACGACTGCGCTCTGATTGGTCCTTACCAACGTCATTTCGCCGAACTAGGGATGGGAGAGGTTTAAATAAAACCACGAAGGTATCAATATTTTTTTAAATTGTTAGTGTACCTAATATTTTATTTATTAATGTTAGCTACTTTTGTTATTAATTATACAGTAATAACATAAAATGCAAAAAATAAAAACAAAATTCTAAAGATAACATATATTTTCGGTGGTTGTTTCATAATATTAAATATTAGTAAAAAAAACAATCAATAGAAAAAATACCTAAATTCTAAAATCAAAATAATAATCTATAAAATACAAAAATCAGTCTACAATATTTCTACTACTGGAACAGAGGCCTTTTCTCCGTAAGAGAAAAATTTTCTAAGAGAATTCACCTATTTTTTGTGCAATAAAAATCACCACTATACTAATCATTTTCAACCACTATACAAATCAATATTCGTTTCACAATTAATTTAACAAATAATAAACTATTTAATTTAATGTCTCTTTTTGTATAATTGTATGTAGGTTTCTAGTTTTATCCATAACAGATTTGGTCATAGAATATGATGCATCACTAGTTTTGCGTACCAAATTATAGAGGAAAAGAGATAGATAAAAAAGTACATTAAAAAGAAAGAGACGAAAACACAAAAGACATCAACGAGCGCGACAAAATTTGTGCTGTTGCAGTTTACACCTACAATAATGACCAGTACAAAATTAACTCAGACAAATAATATCAGAAAATAAATCTGATTATGATTATGTAACTATTAACAAACCGATGAAATGTTATGCCATTTTTCGGGAAACTCGAGTTCTGGCTGTTGTTACCACACCAACGTACGGTACAAGGGGCCATTACAATATTTATTTTACCAATTTGTAATTGCCTGACGCGGCAGTGTTTACGGCTCACGGAAGTGGTCGCTACTAATTCGAAATTGTCGAGTGGCGACCTATATTACCAGTATATGATTATTTAAGTCATATGTGTTCTCGCCTGTTGTTAGGCGTCTAGAGGCTGTATGGTCGATGACTCGTGCGCTGAACTGCCAGATTTTAATAGGTTTAGAAAAAAGTAAAAATGTTTAATAATATCTGATTAACGATCTATTCAATATTCACGAAATTATGACGAACCAATTTAAGCTCTTTGCTAAAGTAATAAGACGTATATTACTGTAAAAATATATTCCCCGTGCGGCAGCCTGAAGCGCACGGCGAGAGTTCATACAACTTCTACGAGAAACAAGCGAAAACGCCTGGCGCGTGAGACAGAGATAGTTCAATAGAAAATGTACGGCAAAATATGGCCAATTTCGTGCGCCGCTCCAGCGAACCGAAGATTACCGAGAGCGGGCGAGGTTTGACGAACGCAATTTATCTTCGGGTCGAGTACCAACATTACAAGTTGTACAACGACGTAACTAGATGGCGTTGGCGTCGAATTAGAAGTCGCTAGCGAGATTGTTTGCCGATTTACATAGGCTCCTGTGAATTTTAGTAACCCAGTGAGACAGCAAAATGCACTACTATTTCTATGATCCACCTGCCGCCACTGCTCTCGACTTCGTCGTGAACACAATAGCGTATAGGTTAGAACACGCATGAAACACACGCATGCCGCACGGCTTACAACTATAGCAAAAAGTGTCGTTACAACTTTTCGTGTGTTTTTTTTCCGTCTAACCCCTTTCGCAACGCGCGATAAGGAACTTCGTTCCAAAAAGTACAAATGACTATTGACATCTGGCAATGGCATTTGACGAGTAACATTGACGTATTATTGAACGAATGTAACGCAGGATTTGCTAAGGCATTCACTTAACCAGTAAGTTGTTACCCACAGCTCTGTTTTCGTTTGTGAAATTGACAAAAGTTACTCGTAACTTTTACGTGCCACTTAGCGTTAACTTGGAAATAACTAATCAACACTTTACTTGGAGATGGTGAACGAGGCCCTCAGTAACATTGACAATGCTGACATAAATAAATAAATTAAATTTGATAAATTAATTGATAATTAGTTCATATGGAAATAGGAGTCACATACAAAATTGTCAACGCACATTTTGTATGGCACAAAGTCTAGGGAGAATAAGGAAGGATCTTTTGATAAGTACCCTAATTGTGTAAGTTCAAATAATAGCACAAGGTACGCTTTCCTCGCATTCATATATTCAAAAACCCGTCTACTCGACAGCGTAAAACATGCATTGAATACTGTTGAGTTGTCAAAATTAAAGGGAAGGAGGGTGCTTCGTTTTGTCAAAACAGATACGCAATTAGGTTGCTGAAATGCTACTTGGGAAGAAATTGCCTTGTCTTCTTTTTTGTTTTTTGCTCTCAAGAAATTTTATTGCTAGGATAAATTTATTTATTTATTAAAACTTAATGTAACATAAAGGTACATAGGCGGACTTAAAGCCTGAGGCATTCTCTACCAGTCAACAGTGGAGATATAATATGGCAGGCGCATAAAAATAAATTTAAGGTCTTCATCGAAATCATCATTCGAATCCGAAGTAAATATTATGTACGTCTACACGTTGCAAAGGTTCGATGATTACTAATTCAGAAATAGCGCCAGAGCGCGAGCGCGCCACGACCCGCCAGCTTCATTCAAGAGCATTAGCGCAATCATCGGTCGCGAGCAGTCCGCGCCACGCTGCGCCACGACACTCAAATGTGCCTCTAACCCCATACTAAATGTATGAAACCGATATGCTTCTGGCGCGACACGCCACGACACGCCACGCAAGTATGCTCCCGCTATTATGATTTTACGTCTGTGGTTTGTGATTTTTTGTGTTGCCGTATGAATTATTTCATGGCGCCATTCTTTTCTTTTATTAATTGTAATTATAGAAAAAAATAACAAATTCGAGCAAATTTTATTACAAAAATAAAAATGTTTGCAATTTATAACAGACAACTTCATAATTATGCTCATATTCAGATGGGAATTAAGCTACTTTAGCTTCTTTCGAGCACGATATTATTTTGGGCACCGGCAACATCGATTGAGCAAATTGTCAAACATTTTTCGTTTCGATGTGTCGTTTGTGTATTACTTCAGTATTTTTAATTTTTTTGATTTAGATTTAAGAGAACGCTGTTACAGATATCGTTTTTTTATTTGCCCTATAATTCACTTTCCTTATGTAGTTTCAATGCTATGTGAGCACTAGCTATTTAACTTAAATCTTGTTTGTACATCGGTACAAGATGATGGCAAGTGAGGATGTGATAGAATTAGGGTCTTCGGACGATGAGGCAGAACCGGCGCCGAAGAAGGTATGAAATTAATCGATTATTAAATAGGACAATCAAGTGGTTCTTTAAACTATACATTTTTTAAGAATCTTTCGCGGCGTGAGGTGATATTTACAGGATAAGAACGATGAGTAAGTAGTTGTTTATTATCGAAATTATTCTAATAAGGACAATGTTTTGTTTCAGATTAAACCAATGCCAAATGCAATGGTTTGTATTCCAAGAAAAATACACGAAGTTACAATAAGACCCTCTAAACTTAATCCTGTAAAATCAGTACCTGCTTCAAAAGGGGTACCTGCATCAAAAGAGGTATCTGCAGCAAAACCTATTTTTACATCAAAAGAAGTAACTATAGCAAAAGCGGTTGCGCTGGCAAAGAAACGGACAACCATTACAAAAGCACCAAGTATTTTATCCAATCCATTTGCAAGCAAAAATATAAGCAATGGCAAGGCCATACAAAAGAATATTATGAAACCACATCTCAAAATGATTAAACCTGTTAAAATCCAAAAACCCTCAACATCCCATCCTACTATTTTTCATGTAAAAGCTTTAGATACATCTAATATTAGTACTGTAGGAAAAGCATTAGAAACATCTAATAGTGGTAGTTCAGCAAGTTTGATGAAACCCATTAAGATACAAAACACAACTACTACTAAATCTCTCAATAAATTACCTCCAAGCATAACTATAAAGAAAACTACACAGTCCACTAAACCTGTGATTTATATGAAACATGCAAGTCAAATGTTGAAACCCAAATTAAAACCTAAACAAGTAAATGAAGTCCAAACTGTGGAATTAGATGATGATGAAGGCATTCCTACTACTTCAAGTCCTGCTTGGTATTTAAGACCTGAGGAGCAAACAGACCAACCTACATTAGAGCAAGAGAATAATGCAGAGCCAAAGCCCCCTACCATGATCGAAATTACTATAGAAGACAGCCCCATTAAACCACTGAACAAGAGGACTTGTGAAATAGGTTCTGAACTAGCTATCACTATAGATGATAGCCCTGTTAAGGCAATCACTGATAAGAATGCATCTTGCAGTGGGAGTGAAGATGAAGAAACTAGTACTAAAGAACCTAACAGTAAGAAGAAGTTGGAGTATCCCAAAGAAGCTGAAAATGAGAATAAGAAAACTGTAGAAATAGAAATAGACTTTCCATTTGAAGTTAGCTTAGAAACAAATGATAGAGACAAAGATAAAATTGACCGGTTACAAGAAGTTAGTACTGTTAGTGTCCAGGAAGTTCTACAGCCAAGTAAGAAAGATACCAGTGTAGAAGAAACTCATTCCAGTAGGAAAGAAGAAATAAGTGCACAAAATACTAATTCCACGGCATTAAAAGATAACAAAACAGAGACTCCAAGTACTACAGCTCAGAGTGAATTTCACAGTGTGTATCAAAGCTTTATAGATACTTGTTTTCAACTGGAAAACTCTGAAGATATGAAGAAAATAGTAGAAAAGAAAATCAAAACATACTATAGACAAGTTCCAAAAGAATATTCAGAATCTGAGGAGTTTATTGATATGGTTGCAAGTAAAATACTTGCAATGAAGGCTAGTCCTGAAAAGATGTATTTGTACATAAAAGATATTGTTGATGAATTAAACATGCAAAGAAAGATTGCCAAATCACAGATAGTAAATATGGAGCCCAAAGTTGAAGGTTTGAATTTATTTTAGTATCTTTTGATTAAACTATCACTACATATTATATATATATATATATATAACAAAGTCGCTTCCCGCTGTCTATCTATCCCTATGTATGCTTAGATTTATAAAACTACTTACTATTTTTTTAATAGATAGAGTGATTCAAGCAAGAGAAAGGTTTATATGTATAATACACGTGGGCGAAGCCGCTGGCAGAAGCTAGTGATGAATAAAATGTTTACATAGTAACAAAATAATCTGCTACTTTTAAACAATTTTGCAACAACTACATTCAATGAACACATCCCATCAATGAACTATGTATTCTACTTCTCATTCAATGTTTTATTTATTTTCTTCAGAGCCAGACCAATTTGCATTTGGAGAAGAAACTGAATATGATACTAAACGCCAAAGACAGATTCATAAGCTAGAGAAAACAATCAAGAAACTGCACAGAGCTATTCAGAAACTTGAAGAACAAGAGGTTGACTTTGATGATGACGATGATTCTGTTTATCTGTTAACTGAAAGGTATTTAAAATATACTCCTGTAACTGTGCCACTGCTTCTTACACAGAGGGCACGAGCATTAATCGCCACGCTACCTGAAGGTGGCATAGCAATTTTGTACTACCTTGCTAAACCGCCACTCGGTAATCCCACAACTGCGGACCTCAAGAAAATATATTCTGACAGAAAACAAACCAAACTAGAAAACTTTTCAAGAGACCTGTGTACTTTAAGTTATAAAGTTGTTAATTTTCACATAAATACAGCAAAATTTTATTGTATAATTCAATAGGGTTGTTCTTATTCACTACAATGCTCCGATTTCAGTAATCCACCATTGGATGAAATTTTATGGTGGTGGATTAATGAGTACAATAAATTAACATTTGGGTACTTTCTTTATTTATGCCTAAATAATTATATACTGGCCAATACTTTAGGGTGTAGTATTATATTATTATACAGCAGGATTATCCAATCGGAAAAGCATAAGAATAGTATTTGTAAGCGGTGATGATTTAGTATAATAATATTTGCTCTATCTTCAAGTAATTAGTCCAAAAATAAGCAAGCAAGCTCAGGGAACTAAGCCACCCCAACAGGGATAGGTTAGGTTCGAAGGGGATGACGAGAGCTCAAATGAGCAACCAAAGCGAGCCAAGCTGCCGTCATCTCATTCATGAATCCTGCAGGACAGAAATAGGAGCCCGCATAGACCTTACAGACGTAATTTTATCAACATTTTATGAAATCCGAATCTGCTGCTCAATATGACATTACTTGCTGACCATTTAGTTATTTTTGCTGAACAATTTTTGTTATTCTTGCCAACCACTAAAAGCAGCTCAATTCGTTTTGTTTTCTGATAAAATATAATTTGGACCTGATCTTTAAATGGCTGACCATTTAATTGATAGTTTAAAAATGATAATGGCATCTGGCATGGCAGCTGAAAGAAAAGAAAGAAAGAAAAATCGTTTATTGGCACGTACCACAAATTAAATTACCTACACAATTATGAAAATAAACTTAAAAATAAAACTTAAAACTAACAATCATACTGTGTGACTCACGGCAGTGCCAATCAGGCCCTGTTCAGCAATATGTCAGACAACTGGCGTTGCCTGACGCTGATTTTCAACAGGACCTGGTTGAGAGGTGAACATACAAACATAAGTAATGTGTCCTGTATATTTACATAAATCTGTTATTGTCGTATGAGTTTGAAATAATATTCTACGATCAATAACCACTATCTAAAAACTATGCATAAATAATAATAATAAGAAGTACCTACAAAATACAAACCGAACGGGCGTACCGCGGGAGATGCATTAAGTTTGTGCATTACCCCCGCCACTGATCCATGATGTTTGTGAGTTTTCTTCCCACAGTGCCCTTAATTTTCTACTGATACATAAAGGCAAATATAAGATGATTATTTGTAATAATGAATGCTAACATAATAAAAACAAGCTAATATTTTTATTTCTTTTAAGGTACAAGGAGCGAATGGTGCGTGTTTACGCGAAATTTTGTCAGTTGACAAATACAAAAATGCCGTCAGAGCCTCGTATTGTGCTTGACGCGCGGCCGGGTCAACCGTCGGGTCCGGCGAAACGTCTTGAAAAATGGATAAACAAGAAAGTCCCCATTGGCACTCCACTACCATTCCCTGACTTTCACGATGTTCTCCGCTGTGTTAGAGACGCGAATGATGAAGATAAATTGTGCTGGAATGAAGCTGATATTATGGAAGAAGGTATATATTTTATGTCAATATAGTCAACATTATAAATTATAAAAATCACAAGTACACTTAGGCCGAGTTTCTCATCTCTAAATTATCGCAGAATTAATGTGACTGATTTGAAATTGTCAAGCACGCTTTATCTGCTGTGAATGGTTGAATGAATTTTCAACAGCCAATTGCAGCAGATAACGCGTGCTTGACAATTTGTCACATTCAAAACTCGGCCTTAGGCGCCTTTCACACCGGGTGCATTTTTGTTTCTGTACCGAATTTGCAAATAATTATTTTTACCGAGAGTTACTTGTTGACTAGTTCGATCGTTTTGTTTGCTACTGTGTTTGCCACTGGTTGTCGCAACCTGCGGTGTGTGAGTGAACGGCGAGATGGGGCGCGCGGGTGTCAGGCGAGTGGTTCGGTACAGAGACACGTGTATGCGCTCGGTACCGAGAGGCGTGTATGCGCTCGGTACAGAATCTGTACCAAAACAACTCAGTGAGGAAGCTCTAATTTAAATGTCCGTAAGGATTGAGGAGCCACTTTTCCTATCTTAATGAAATTAATATACTTATTTAGTAGTAGGTTTAGAAATTTCGTAGGTTCGATCCTCGATTTTGTAGTATAATACTTCAAAAGTTACATGAAACTAAAGGTGGCTCCTCAATCTAAATGTTTGGATTGAGGAACCACGTCAGAACTAGGAAAATCATGGCTTAATATTTACCATCAATTGGTATGATTTTGTAGCATTTGCTAGTATTTAGTAGACAAAATCTGAGCTCGGTTGCATTCAAATCAAAAAAGTTACCATACATTATATGTGGCTCCTCAGCCCATACATACGATTCGTCAGTTTTCAAAGAAGCAGTAGTTCAATTAATTCGCAATTTCTTCGTCATTTAGTAGTAAGTATAAAAGATTTGTAGGACAAAAATCAGTAAACAAAAATGAATGAATTGGGAGATATGGCACATTTTAACTGGCTCCTCAATTGAGATGCTTCGGTAAATAGATTTGCCTGTAATCTACTTATATTTGTGACGAAATTTGGAACAAAAAAGCATCTTATTTTGTATAAATTTATACTAATTGTACGTATAATCAGACATAAAAAAAAAACTTTGAAGTTATTAACTATTCTTTAATTTCCTAACATTTAGTTTTGAAGGGTTTCCACGAATAAAGTATATTAAAAAAATCCTTTCGTCTCTTTCAAAACAAACAAATATATTTTATTTATTTCATCTCATTATACGGGGGTAACTGCAAATTAATATCGTTTACATACCTACCCTCTATAACATTCATTTAGAAACCTGACATTCATTAGGGATAAAGCTCACTTATTTGCACACTTGTATTTGTAGCAACCTCAACCTAAACGAGTTTCAGATATTTATTTGTTTTTGGTTTTTCACTTGGATGGATGTCATGGACGGTCAGAAAGATTAGGACAAAATATATTTTATTATTTTAACATTTAAAACATAATTTAATTTTTCTACACATCTCCCACATTGTTATCAATAAATTTTAACGTAAAAAATATATTTATTATATATAACTTACAGTTCCACTAGTGAACTAATATTAATCACGTCATAATTGTTGACTTTTGGGGGTATTTGCTACTGGAAGGATGAGATATTTTGTTACGACAATTATGAGCCTCACTTTTTTTCGTGTGAGGATGTATAGCCACATCTGGCATCAGAGTTAATTTAGCCACCTCTGGGAACCCAACAGGCCTCTGAGTTGGCTATTTCAGGCTCTCACTAACTGTATAAGTCACACTGCAAAATAGGCTCACTGTAAAATTCGTTAAAACAACCAATAATAACAAATTCATTCTTTGATTTATGTCGATCTTGACTACTAAATACCTAAAACATATGGAGAATCTCTGTACATACCTATATTTCGATATTGTCAATTTGTTAAATATTAATTTTCAAAAACTAGTCATCCTGGTTTCATTCATATAACATGGTCACCCTTAATAGCGAATTCTAAAGGAATCTCGAAAAGTGATTTGTTTTTCAGATACCGAATATATACAATGTTGATCTCATTTAAGTATTTAGTAGACATTCATACTAAATTTTAGTGTCTCTGGTTTTGATTCCCTTGTGATATCAGGAAGGTACAGTAACGTTGTGATCTCAGGTAGGTACAGTAACGTCAGGATTGAGGAGCCAAATAAAATGCGTTTTATTTACTAAATTCACTCAGTTAAATTACTTTGTCCATATGCTACAAATTCGAACACACTAACTACTAAATGACGAAGAAATCTCGCATTAATTAAACTACTGCTTCTTTGTAAAATGACGAGTCGTATGTATGGTCTGAGGAGCCACATATAAGGTATGGTAATTTTTTTAATTTAAATGCAACGGAGCTCAGATTTTGTCTACTAAATACTCTCAAATGCTACAAAATCATACCAAATGATGATATATATTAATCCATGATGTTCCTAGTTCTGACGTGGCTCCTCAATCCAAACATTTAGATTGAGGAGCCACCTTTATGTGCATGTAACTTTTGAAGTATTATACTACAAAATCGAGGATCGAACCTACAAAATTTCTAAACCTACTACTAAATAAGTATATTATTTTAATTAAGATACGAACAGTGGCTCCTCAATCCTTACGGACATTAATTTAAGGGTGCCCTAGTTGGTTACTCTACCATACAAAGTAGTATGGCGATTACTCCACTGTTTGTCGGTGTATGATCAAAATAAAAAACTGCTATTAATTTGTCTCATCATTATCTGGAATGGAGTATGGAAACAAACTAGTAAAAAAACATATATTTGAAAGTTATGAGCGTCGAATGATCCATATTCAACACTAATTTTAATACAACTTTGGGCGGAAATAAATATCATAAGAAGAAGATAAATTTCCATCAAACAGTAACGATACAGGGATAGATTAGTAGTTCAAAAATGCAAATAATTTTAGTTTGAACAGATACATTCAATAGTTTTGTCATGATATCCATATTCCCTAATGTCTGTTTATTAAATTTCGCGCGCTCGTTTTTGTTTTAATTTAAATCATCAACCATTTCGCTACAAATTTGCAAAAGTGTGTATTCGTACGCGCACTAGCTTCTCACTGTTGTCGGATGAGATATGGGCCTGCCACACTATGCCCTTCACGCTGCTCATCGCGCTACACCTCGCGCTGCCGCGATATTGGCCATTTTGCACACACACTCCCCTACTCGCGCAAATAATCACGAAGATCCGCACTAAGTCCTTTGACTCGCGCCTAAAATACAGAAAAATAGGGAGCGGTAGGCATGACGAGGAGCATGACTTTTTTTTTTTTTTACTTTTTTATTAGTTATAGGCTCGCGTTTGACCACTATCTCGCCTGATGTTAAGTGATGATGTGGTCGAAGGTGAAGCAAGCACGCTTGCCTAGAAGCAACCTATTCACTCTTGACTTGAAGACCCCTAGGTTGTATCTATCAGGAAACAAAGACGCCGGTAGGGAATTCCACTCCTTAGCTGTACGCACAATGAAAGTATTTTCAAAACGCTTTGTGCGTATGGGTGGGATATCCACCATGTACTGATGGCGCATTGCCGTACGTCTTGTAGTCCGATGATGGAAAGGGCTAGGCGGAATCAAATTGTGCAGTTCCATCGCACACTCTCCGAAATGTAACCGATAGAAAACCGACAGGCTGGCAACTCGTCGTCGGTGTTCAAGGCTCTGGAGCTTTGAGTTGACCAGCGCATCGTTGCCGATAAGTCTCTTGGCCCGTCTATCAATCGACTCAAGTGCATCTAGTTGGTACCTGGCAGATCCGTCCCAGAGGTGAGAGCAGTACTCCATGCATGACCGAACTTGCGCTTTATACAAGTTGAGCAGCTGTTCAGGCGTGAAGTACCGTCCCACCTTCGCAAGGATCCCCAACTTTTTTGCAGCCAATTGAGCCTTTGCCTCAATGAATGGACCAAAATTGAGGGTCGATGTCAACGCAACACCAAGAAGGTCGAGGTGGTCCGTTATCGGCACGGTTACACCACGGAAGGATGGAGCCGGGTGGAATTGGCTCTTTTTTGCGGAAAAAAGACACGCCTGGGTCTTAGCAGCATTGAAACTGACTAGATTGGCATTGCCCCATTCGGAGACTGCCTCCAAAGACAGGTTCAAGCGCTCAACCATGGCCTCCCGAAGAGACCGAATTTGATGACGTGCGGCATGATGAGTAACGTTGCCACACTACATCTCTACCTCCTTTCCTCGCTACTTCTCAAGCCACTCGACGAGTGTGTGGCAGGATCAATAGCATGCATTTTAACCCCGCCCATATAATAGTTCGTGTCGCCGACTAGGGCACCCTTAATAACAGATTCGGTAAAAATCTGTACAGATTCGGTACAATAACGAAAACGCACCGAGGCGGTGAGAACGGCACCTTAGTGTGACCACTACATGCATTTATTTAATACAAGCTTTTTCTTTATTAGCTCGCGACTTATTTACGAGATGTGGCAGGAAACTGCAAAGGCGTAGACAAGAGAATGAATGGAGACTAGCGGCATCAAGGATTGCCTTCGAAGTAGACCCTGCAGAAAATAGCGAGCAGCTGAAATGCAAGCTGGAAGAAAATAAGAAATTGGCGGTGAATAAGGAGACTGAAATATTCAATAAGTAAGTGTTATTTGGATCACTTCAATTTGCTAATCTTAAAACCTTCTGGGATCCGTCTGCCGACTGGCGTTTCTTTCGGACGCCACTTTCCAGTCTCGAGTTCTTTCGTCTCAGTCAGACAATATCTACAGTATTTTTCAATTCATACTTATTTATAAATCTGCTAGCTGGTGTCGTGAATCTCTTAGTGAAGCTAATTGTACTAATAAGCATATATGTTATTTCAGGTATGCAGACAGACAGAATCAACTCAAGTTAGAAGCTGTCGAAATTGGAGATAAAGAAGCGGATGAATCACCTGTTGAGAGTGAAGAAGAAGAAGTCATTGATGAAAGTGCGCAGTCATTAGAAGACAGAGGTAAAAGGAAGGAAGGGCTGAAAAGACTAATACGGAAAATATCTAAAGGACCAAGTGAAGGAAAAGAAAATCAACTATCTAAAGAACCCGAGGTTGAAACAGAAGCTAAAAAATCTGAAGTAAATGAGGAATTAGTAACAAATGAGAAAACTGATGCTACAGAGAAAAAGGAAGATTCAGATGAAAACTTAGAGAAATCGAAAAATAATGACATAGATTCTCACGATGTTGCAGAAACATTTACTGTAAGTAGTGATGACAACAATGATGTAGAGTCAGATATAGATGAGCTCCATCTATTGCAGAAATTGCACTCAGGTAATGAAGCTGAAAGTTCAACAATCGACTCTTCGGATTCTGATAGTCTTGTAGCAGTTTCTGATTCAATAGAATCAGGTAATGAAGCTAAAAAGCAGCTAAGTGATGTCATCAGTATCGAAAATTCAAGTTATTCCGAAAGTGAGGTTGACAAAGTGAATACAGAAAGACCTCTTGAAAATATAGAAATAAACAAGTTAATAGTTAGGCGTCAGCCGAATAATGAAACTGATAAGTCAGTCGTCTATGAAATGGAAACAGACTGCACCAATTTAAAAGAAACTGCCAGCGCTAATAATGCCATGAGCACGGAGACCACGACTTCCGTTACTAAAATGGTAAACAGTAAATCAAACAACAACGAATATAGTGCGACTGTTGAAAATATATTACTAGCGTCATCAGATGAAGAAACTGTCGGCAGTCAAGAAGAAGGCCCGTCCTCTGCTGAGGGTGCATGTATTAATCTTAAAGATGATCTCATTTCAATTGATGAAACTGTTGTTGGGAATGTGATTGATAAACCAGAAAAGGTCTTTGAAAAAGAGACAACTCTGAGTGTTGTTGATGAAACTGATAAAGTTGTTGAAGAAGATCCAAGTGTAATCATACCTGAAAAGGTAAGTAATGTTGACAAACCTAGTGTAGTAGAAAATAGTAATAATGATCATGATGCTAAAGATGACAATGAAGTTGCAGAGAAAACGAATGCCATTGAATCTATATCTATAGAATCATCACAAGAAATACCACCAAGTGCATCCAAGGAAGTCTCTGTTCAGAATGATGGCAGGGATCTATCTGATGATACCAAAGCTGTTGACACAGTTACTAATATGGATGTTGATGAGCCAGACCAAGAGCTGGAAGCAGATTCAAAAGAAGAAAGCAATTCACCAACAGCATTATTGGTAGAAGCTCAATAACTCAAATTTATATGTTAAAATAGACTGAAGTGTAAAAATGTAATAGGTATATTTTGTTTACATTTCTATGAGTACACAGGTAATCTTAGCTATAATTTCAAGGTACTTGAATATCATTTTTTCTACTCATTCTGCTGTAAATGAAATGCATTTTCTTCTGCCCTAGAACTATTAACACCTACTGATTCGGAAATCAAGCCTAATTGAATAATGGATACATGATATTAGATTTCTGTAGATAGAATTGCATTTATTCTTCTATATAGCGCTTGACAGTGTTTATTTGATTACTTTATCTACCTTTTTTGAATTTTAATTTCAATAATTTTATGTTTGCACATAAGTTTCATTTTAGTGGTAAAGATATTTTTTAAATACTTAGTTAGGTATGGTTAATATAAAATTAAATAATACAATTTGATCACAACCGTAATCTGAACTTAAAATAAATGGTCTTTTAGACTTTAATAATCTTTTATGTGTATTTTTTTTACAAAGCTTTGCTTTTAGCTACCTTGTAGTCATTCAAAAAGATCTGATAATAATCTGGTTCTCTAATAAATATTCTTAAAACCTCTAAGATATATTAATTATTACAAATATTATGTTTGTTTTTTGGGAAGTGAAGAATCTTGCCCTGAGACTTGCCGAACATACAATAGAATGTAGATTTGCCGTGAGTTTGTACATACATTTCCTGATTGTAGGATTTCAATGGTTTTCTATTGGGCATCTGGGTAATCGTAACGACCTGATTAATTGATCTCTACTATACTCCCAACTCACTGCTCTTAATTAAAATAAACGTAAACATAAGGTCGTCACAACATTTATTTACAATATTTACAAAGGTCCTCTCTTAAGTACATAATGTTAAATCTATCCTTATTTACACAAGTCTTCAGCATCGGTATCATGCGTAAATGTCATGTGAAACAAACTGGTCCGGGGATGAATGTGAACTGGTGTTCCGCATCAACGAATGATAGAGGTTGGAAGTCGCTGATTGGCAGTCTGTCTGTCCTAGATGTCTTTATTTCCAGCACTATTTCACCGGTTCCCTCCTGAAAAATAATAGAAACACGTTATAAATAGAAGGAAGAAGGTTTTGTAGTTTTGTTAGTCAGGGGCTTTCAAAAATGCTGGAATTTGCTTTAATAATTTGGATTCAGATAATTTCAATTCATCCATCGCCAGCAACTCAAGAAACGAGTTTAGAGCGGTTACGCATTGCATCCGAGAAATTTCGGTTTCGAAGTAGCCATAGTACTTCTTGTAGGGAAGCTTATGCACTATAGATCCGAAATCGATCCGTCATAATACAGAACATTTTCAATTCGGATAGCACTCGGCATTCAAATCTCGGACTCGGACGAGATGTAGTACGTAACTGCTCTTAGTGATGTGTATTTTAAGTAAGTTAAAAAAGGTTATAAAAAATGATGAGTTCAATGGAATTTGAACGCTGTCATAGACTTTCTTAAACAATAATAGTTAAATAATAACCTTGCAGTCGTCTTTTATCAGTGTTGGTTCTCTAAATTCCACGGAGTTGTAACCGAAAAGCCTGAGGTTGTTCTGTCTGGTCAAATCAGCTGGGATGTCGGATCTGAAACAAAGTTGAGAATACGTATTAGCAAACCTATTAGAACGGTAAAGTGGGTCTGAAGTTTTCATACAGAACAATTTAAGCTTGAATTTATAAATCAGGTAGATACTCGTATAGGAAATGTACCTTTGTGGGGCCTTGGTATTCACACAGGAGTAAGTGAAGTTCTGCCTGGCTCCGTTTGACAGCAATCTTAAGAATCGAAGTTGTATTGCACCAGATCCTTCACCATCATATGTGAGCTGGAAACCAATGTTTTGTTTGTTAATAATGATTATTGTCATCACTATTATAATGTAATCCAGTAGTACATTAAGCAAAATTCTAAGATATTTCTGTTTACCTTGAAGCCATTATCAGACTGTGAGAACTTGTGGGCAGTGTCATCAGCGGTGAAGATAGCTGGGTCTCTTTCGTCTGGATACACGCAGGTGCTGTGCCCCTTGCAGTACACTCTTATGGGCCGTCCGCCGCTTGCACCGCCACGGGCATCTATCCAGTAGTATCCTATGGGAGAAGTAAATATTTACCAACATGAAAGAATTGCGCTTTACTTGACTTGATTACCTATAAAAGAATTTGTCTTGTAATTTGACCTGAGCTCTTGACTCTCCTGTCAATGTTGTCCACCATACTCTTCATCGACTGGCGCAAATTGTTTATGGAATGAACTACAGAGATTGCAGCACTAGAGAAATACCTCAGAAAGTAGAATATCTAAGTTAACCAAGCGTTCTATTCTTATAAGATTTTGTTTCAAGTCCTTACCGTCAGTGAGATTTACGTGCGAAGTTCTGAGATCACGGCAGGACAGTGCTGGATAGCTCCTGCTTCCTCGAGGCCTCCTCACAGCTTCAAGTGCTCCGCGCGCAGCCAAGACACCCGTCATCACTTCTTTCACCCATTCTATGTCTTCCTCTGCCAAATAAGTAAGTATTGTGATTGTAAAAGCAGAGATATAGTCAGGTATAGGTAAAGCTTTTGAGCAAATGTGTCAAGTAGTTGACTCTAATTATGGGTTTGATTCAGAATTATCACATGGGTAAAATAACAAAATCAACGTAGTTATTTTGACGATAGTAGTGGGTGCTGCTCCTCAGCATAAACATGAACTCTTAGTAACATTTTTCGAAACCAGTAAGCAATAATAAAATCCTAGGTTGGAAAGTACATGGAAAGGAATTAAAACCGCACCTTCGTCGAAATTATCTTCAGTAACAGATTCTATAGACTGCATTTCTACACTGCGACGTCTTCGGGTGTATGACGAGAATAGTTCCAGAGGTATCTGTGGCGTCGGAGCAGGCGGGCCCGGTGGTCCAGGGGTTCCTGGCTGTCCTGGGGAACCTGGTCTTCCTTCTGGTCCCGTAGAGCCCTTTGGTCCAAGTTGGCCTTCGGGTCCTGCGGGTCCTATTGGTCCGGTATCTCCTTTTAATCCTGGAGGACCCATAGGTCCCTAACATAAGAGAATAATCGAAATAAATAAATGTTATTGGATATTTCTACGCGAAAATTCCTAAAGAAATTTTGAATGCATAGATACCATTTCTCCTTTAGGTCCAGGTGGTCCAAGCGGACCAGGCAGACCTTGCTTGCCAACTTCGCCTTGATCACCTTTCAATCCCATTGTCCCGGTATCGCCAATGTGACCCTTTGGCCCTCGGTTGCCTTTGTCACCTCTGATTCCTTGGTTACCTGGAGGTCCTGCCTTGCCTGGTGGACCCGAAGGTCCCATTATTCCTGGAGCGCCATTTTCACCCTGGAAATCAATTTAAATATTGGCATCATCTTTATATTTTTTTCGTTTTATGGTCTGGTAATTGCACTACTGGTGTATGGACAGTGAAAAACAAAGTCAGTGTACGATGTTATAAATATAGCGACGTGTACTTACAATAGGACCCGGCATTCCTCTTAATCCCCGCTGCCCTTCTGGCCCTGCTGGTCCGGCGGGTCCATTTGGTCCTTGCTCTCCCGGAGCGCCTTTGGGACCCAAATCACCCTTTTCTCCAGTTATACCGGGGCTGCCTTGAAGTCCTGCTGGACCTTCGGAACCCTGTTTATGAAAACCATGTTTATGAGTACCTAATTTATTGAGTGGGTAAACGCAGGCTGGGTTAATATTATTGGGATGCTTACAGGATTGCCGGGCATTCCAGTTTCTCCAGGTTTGCCTGGCAGTCCAACCTGCCCAGGTGACCCTGGAGGCCCGGTGCTACCTTCAGGCCCGTCAGACCCTGGTTCACCCTTGATGCCTTGTGGGCCTGTTTCTCCTCTTTCTCCCGGGAATCCAGCAGCTCCAGTGTCTCCTTTAGGGCCTTCGGCACCCGGAGGGCCTTTAGGTCCTGTTTCGCCTTGTAATCCTGTCGGGCCATCATCGCCTTTTGGTCCTACTGCTCCTCTGGGTCCCTGTAAATATGAAATTATAAATAGCGACTTGATTCTTTGCAAATTTTATTCAGATTCGCAATAATATATTTATATATATATTTATTTTATTTATATATTTCAGATGCAATTTGCAGATGTTTACCAGTTTCCCTTCAGGTCCTTGAACGCCTGGAGGACCAGGTGCTCCGCGACTACCGACATCTCCCGGTTGTCCCTCTGGCCCTCGCGGCCCTGCTTCTCCTTGTACCCCTTTAGGACCTCGTCGTCCTGGCGGTCCAGTAGGACCAGCTGGCCCTGTGGCCCCTGTAAACAGAAAGATGGCGTTAGGTAAGTTTCTAATGATCTTATTATAGTTAATTGACGTTGCTTGCTGTAATTTTAATAAAGCCCAGAAATTGGAGCAGTCGGATGGTAGATTCTTAAGTGTGTAAATGAGGTGCTTGTAACCGACACAATTTTACCAGCGGTTTCGTTTCAGTGCTCTGTCTCACAGGAACTGTTCGTATTGGCGAGATAAAAAGTCAAACTTGTGTGTTCGGGGTCATTATTTAGGTATCTTATCACGTCAATCCGAATATCTGTGGTGACTTTAAAGAAACGCAAACCAACAAACATAATAAGAAAATATTCATACCCAAAGCACCAGCATCTCCTATATCTCCCTTAAGTCCCTGTTGTCCTTTGGTTCCTTGTGGCCCAGCTGGTCCGAGTGGTCCAGGTGAGCCGCGGGCGCCGTCTGTGCCCGGTTGTCCGGGAGCGCCAGCATCACCGGGCGGTCCTTTATCACCGGGTAAACCTACTGGTCCAGCTTCCCCTCGAAGACCTTGTATTCCAGGTGAACCAGATGGACCCTGAAAATTATGACGTATTATGAATAGTTTGTCAGATATTCGTGATTGTCAACCGTTTTAAAATTTGAATATGGATGTTCTAGAAAAGTTACGTCACACATACACACACACGTTACATATTATCACACATGCCTTTCATCTTGGGTTATTATCACACTTACAGATTCTCCCATAGCACCTTTGAAGCCCTTTTCTCCAGGGGGTCCGGCTTCTCCTTTGTCACCGTCTTCACCAGGTGGGCCTACAGGGCCAGGTGCTCCAGTTAAACCCCTTGGTCCAGGCAAGCCATCACGACCGATAGGCCCTTGAAAGATATAATTAAATATTTAGTTATTATTAGAGCTAGAGGTAAACAAGGAAAAACTTGTGAATAGATATGGCCTAGAGCTTTACTGACCTACTGGTCCTGCTTCACCAATTTCGCCCTTCTGTCCGCCTGGTCCCGGCGACCCTCGTGGTCCCTCTCGGCCTTGTGGTCCTTGCGGTCCTTCGTTACCGGTCTCGCCGGGTTCTCCCTTATCTCCTCTGATACCTGCAGGACCGGGTGGACCTAAGTCGCCTTTTGCGCCAGGGATTCCCTTTAACAAATGCATTGATTTAGGATAGGTTTTATATATATATAAGAAATTCACTCAAATAGTCCAAGTTAATCTAACTGAGTAAGGGATACATCGAATTATATTGATAACAACTTGACAAGCAATCTATCTATACTCACAGCTGCTCCCGGTAATCCAGGCTCTCCATTATTTCCTGGCGGGCCTGGTGATCCAACGGGCCCTGGTTTTCCTTCAGGACCTGCTGGTCCAGGCGGCCCCTCTTTTCCCACTTCTCCTGGAGTACCCACGTCTCCAGGCGTTCCAGGAATACCAGATGCACCGGGTGGGCCCGGTGGGCCCGGCTCGCCATTAGAACCTTGGGGCCCGACAGGCCCTGAGGGTCCAGTTAGTCCTGTTGCACCGGATTCACCCTGTTTAAAATATATACTTTTGAATTAGGCTGTTGGTAATTTAGTGTAAAATGTATTCTTTTTTGTAACTAGAACTGTATCGCACAACATCATTTTTATTAATTTCTAACCGTAGGGCCTCGTTCACCAGGCGGTCCAGGTAAGCCAGCTTTCCCATCAGGTCCTGGAGGCCCTATAGCTCCCGGGAAACCTCGTACACCTTCTAAACCTTGTGGTCCTCTTTCGCCCGTTGAACCTGGCGGTCCGGGCTGTCCTGTATCTCCTTTAGGTCCTGGAGCACCGTCTGAGCCTCTACGGCCGCGTGGCCCTCTATAACCCTATAAAACATAATCATAAATTATAACTATTACGTTTTAAAGTCGTGCTGCTTTATCACATAGATGTGGAACTGAATATGTTGTTTCGATTCATGAATTAAAAAACACTCACCCTTGGTCCAGTTTCACCTCGGTCACCTTGTTGTCCCACTAAACCCTGTGAATAAAAAAAAATCGTGTGATAATACTGCTACATAGGGACTGACTAAAATATTATTTGGGACTTGAAGAAAATTTACCATTAATCCCTTCGTGCCCCGTCTGCCTCTCCTTCCAGATGCACCTTTATCCCCCTTTTCACCTTGGCTGCCTGGATAACCTTGTGGGCCTTGAGGACCAGTCGCTCCCTTCTCCCCAGCTTGTCCTATGGGGCCAGTTTCACCTCTTGGACCTTCAATACCCTAAAATGAAGAGTGAGAATGAGTGCCCGATGCAAAGGAATTCGTGAATTAAGATTACTGAAAAACTGTTTTACTTTTTGTCCTTCTAGTCCCTCAATTCCAGGGGGACCTGGTTCCCCTGCCAACCCCCTCTCTCCTTTTGGTCCCATATCACCTTTCTCTCCTTCGACACCTGCAGGTTGTAATTATCTTTAGTACAAATCGTTGGTTTACGTAAAACAACGCGATAAATTTAAAACTAAAAATTCATGCCTCTAATTCCTTTATCGCCTTTGTCTCCTGGCAAGCCTCGTGGACCCTCATCTCCTTTTAAACCACGACTTCCAGGGAATCCCAGCATTCCCTATAATTAATGTTTTACAGTTCGAAAATGTTTTGCAATATGTTAAGAAAATGGTAACAAAAACATAATTTCAACTTAATTAACAAACCTGTGGTCCCTGAGGCCCTACGTCTCCTGGTGCTCCCTGCTGCCCTGGATTACCGGGTGTGCCTGGTGATCCTTCCGGGCCAGGTAATCCTGAAATACCTGGTTTTCCTTGAGGACCCTGGAAAAATATACCAGCAATTTTTATCATCATGTTTACACATCATTTGTCGCAATAAATTAAAGTAGTAAAATGTTTAACATTTCTAAGAGATATTTTATAAATTACCTGAATTCCTGGCACCCCAGTGGGGCCTTGTGGTCCTGATGAGCCGGGAGAACCGATAGTGCCGGGTTGTCCCGGTGGCCCAGGGGGACCCGGTTGGCCAGAAGAACCCTTTGCCCCATGAGGCCCTTCCAGACCAGGTATACCAGGGTATCCGATTAGTCCTGGAAATCCTCTTGGTCCCATAAAGCCTCGGGGTCCCTAAGTGAAAAATATGCAAATTGAGTGTCAAATGATACGGTAACCATTATCAGTCATTATTTAAAAGTTAAATTACCAGTTCTCCAGGAATTCCGGCTGGTCCAGGGGGTCCATCATCACCCGGTGGTCCATCCTGACCAGGTGCTCCCGCTTCACCTTGTAGACCTGCACTTCCTCGTTCACCTTTATCTCCAGGCATACCCGGCAGTCCTGGGTAACCCTGTTCGCCTTTAGTTCCAGGAGCACCCGTTGATCCCCTTTCTCCATCTCTGCCTGCGTGACCTCGTCGTCCCAATCGTCCAGGTGGGCCTTGCAGACCCCTAGGCCCTGGTGGCCCCTAAAATAAAAGCGACAATATTAAGTTATTAACACAAACATCTAAATTAAAATGTTTTAAGAATTTAGACTTACAGGTTCTCCTTGCTCTCCCAGTTCACCCTTGGGACCATCTGGACCAATCCCGCCTTCTGGACCCGGTGGCCCCGTAAGACCCATTGGACCCTCTGCGCCTCGCATTGCAGCCTGTATACATTTACAAGTAATCAATAACATAGGAGCATTCAAAACTTGAGAACTAGCGACTTACAAAAAAAGGTTGTTGCCAAATACTAAAAACGTGTTTTGTTTACCATGTGTTGTGAGAACATTTGCCGAAGAGCTTCTGATTGAGCGTCGGGCCCTTTGTCAGTTGACGACTGTTGTAGCTGCAAATAACATTATTTATTAATTGAATAAACGCGAAGTGAACATTTGAGATATACTTTGAAGATTGTTGTGATGAAGTCAAAGTCAAAGGTATTTATTTCAATTGGGCCATTAAGCGGCACTTTTGAACGTTAAAATTAAAATTACAAGTAATGAAAATTTATTCTACCGTGCATTCGGAAAAGTAGCTTGTTATGGAGAAGAACGCACAAGAAACTCCATACTTACTCTTTTAAAAAATATAAATGTTTTACAATATTAAAGTACATAAATGAATAAATTCATTTACGTGAGGACGATGCACCTAGCACTACTATACTACATATAGGTATAAAGTATTACAAGCAGATACTAACAGGAATAACAAAAACATTGCCTGGAGGCCCTGGAAATCCCTGCGAGCCCTCAAAGCCAGGCTTGCCTGGCTCTCCCTTCGGTCCTCTTAGTCCTTGTGGACCTGGGGGTCCAGGGTATCCTCGAGGACCCGTATAGGTTCCAGAACTGCCGTAATCGTAATAAGTCTCAGATGAATCGTAGTTTATTGTTGAATTGCCCTGAAATAAGTATGAATAGTTGCTGAAAGATGTACAATTAAAAACATAATTTAGGTCAATTGTTCTTGAAAAGCTTTGCAGAAGTAAATGCATGATTTCGATTAACTTTAGTTTGAATCAGACGTCATAAAAGGTAATTATTCTATAAAATAATCTCTTAACAAGTTATCCTTCCATATATTCCGAAAACAAGAATTGAGCTGCCAAACAAAAGAGAATGTTACACGTTATCTCACTTGGGAAACTTCCGGGGGATGTGTGAGCCAATCTGTGTCTTCCGTGGTCGTCATAGGGCTGTACGTAGTCTCGGTGACGACTAGGGTTGTCCCAGACACATCCGCTTCGTCATCGTCCCCTCGTTTAGACTGGAACAAGATACGTTATGGAAATAATCACACGTGTCATAAAAACATGATAATTCCATTAAAAGCCCCATATGTTGGGGTGTGGGTGGCTTCAAATATATAATGATAAGAATATTTTTGTTGTACAAAAAGCTGTTTTTACATTATAATAAATTGACATGACACACCTTTATAGATATTATATTTTATTGTATCATTTTTTTATAAAAGAGTTTGTTTTGTTAATGCACAATAAAATTGACGATTCACTTTTGTTTAAATGTTAGATTTAGGCCGGGTTTCTCACCGCTAAATTAGCGCAGAATTAATGTCACAAATAGTCAAGTACGCGCTGTTGAAAGTTCATTCAACCAATCACAGCAGATAACCGGCGATTATTCGTCGACTACGTTATTCATTTTCATCCAGAAAATATTTTACTTACTCTCGGAGTGGTCCGTTCCAAAGCGACATCAGGTTCGTTCTCAAATGGAGTCGGCGGCGGCGGAGGTAAAAACTCGTTATCATCCGTAAATCTACCGAAAATGCTATTTTCATCTGAAATAAATGCACGAACTTTTAACAACAAAAACTAGTACTCATAGTGGTAAAAGGTTCTTAAAATGTATAGATTTGATACCTGAATCTGTGGATGTTGTTGGTGAGTACTGATTGTTGATTGGGAATGAGTTAGCGACCTGCCATACTGGTTCTGGGGTAGTCAATATTCTGGTAGGCCACCGATGATTCGACTCGTTTCTATCAAAGAATCGGTTCCTACTGTAAGTGCCGAATCTCCTTCGTCCATCGTCTTCTGTTAAAGTCCCTAAGTTTGGTTGTTCTGTGGTATCTTGTCGTGGTTCTGGTTCGTAGAGTATGGGTTTGATTTCTGGTTCCAGCTGTGATGCTGCAACGGGGACGTACGGTAGTCCAGTTCCCCCTTGACAGTCGGGTGCTACTGATAAACACATATCGTAAGCGACGTCCGGTTTGTTCGCGAATTGCAGTAGTTCGATTTCACCCTAGAAGATAGAAAAAGGTTTAGTTTCTCTGCAAATCAGTTAATGCTCTGCAAATATTTGTATGGCCTACAGATAGTTGTTCCGGATCTAGGTGTCTTGTCTTGTGTACGTGAGTTTAAATTTTTGTAAACGCACCCAAAATACAGACCGAAATTTCAAGTGTGGGGCAAATAAAAAAAAAAGTTTATCCCCTAATAATAGTAGACTTTTTAGGGTGTCGTACCCAAAGGGTAAACACGGGACCCTATTACTAAGACTTTACTGTCCGAGTATCTGTCTTGTCACCAGGCAGTATCTCATGAACCGTGCTAGCTAGACAGTTGAAATTTTCACTGATTATGTATTCTGTTGCCGCTATCACAACAAATACTAAAGATAGAATAAAATAAATATTAAAGTGGGGCTCCCGTAAAACATACATGGTTTTTCGGAACACCCTAATACTCCGAAATATTTTATTCCGAATTTCGATGTTCCGATTTTCCAAAGTCCGAATTTCATACCTAATACCTAAGAATTATAATGTCTATTATCAAAAATCACGAAATTTATTTTCCCGAAAGTCGTAAATGCGATTTGTTAGTTTACCGATTTTCATAAGTTCGAAGTATAAAATGCTCGAAAGGTTCTCGGTCCGAAAACGAATCGCTGCAAAGCCGACTTCACGCAGTCTTGTTTGCCCTACCCTAGAGTGTAATTTAAGCCCGCATTGGCGCGGAGGGGAGGGGCGGCCCACGAGCTGGTGGTTTGAAAGCCCGCCGCCGCGGCTGAGGCTGCATGCCTGCTTGCATGCCTGCTTGCATGCTGCAAATCCCCTGTATTAATTATGAGCAATTATTGAGAAATTATGTGTTTATTTATCTGCTAATCAGTTTTACAAGGTGTTTTTATTTCGGCATTGTAGGTATTAATCTATATTTTAATAATCGGAATTCGAATTATTGATATTTCGAATTATCATTATGTCGGACTTTTTGTTATTCGATCTATTGAAACTCGGTATTTTGAGAAAAGTAATTATAAACGTTAGGAATATTGAAATTTAGGAATTATAAAAATAGGAGTAATGATAAGTCGGAGTTGTTATATTCGGCATTTTTAAGCATTCGGAATTATGATAATCGGTATTTTGAAATTCGTATTTGTGACTGACGGATTAAAGTTTTTTGTATTTATGTAGTGTACCCGATTTTTTTTGCCGATTTTTGCGATAATGGTACAGAACCATTCGCGCGCGAGTCCGACTCGGACTTGGCCGGTTTTTTATCATACTAGTAGCTTTGTCCCTCCTGACTAATTATATTCTCTGAGTGGTTTGTGTCTGTAAGTAATGTCATTCGATGTAAAATAAAAATTCAATTCGAAGTGTTTTAGATCTTTTTTGTGTAAATGAAATTAATTCATGTTAATTAATGTACAGTACTCCAGGGAGCTACTAAACTGTTTTTTTTTGTCTAAGAATAGAAGTTTATTCAAAGAATCAGATTATCTTCATAATGGAACCTTTTAAAATATATTATGTCGTCAAATGGGACTTTTACCTTGACCAAAAAATCAAGCATGAGATATGAGCATTCCTATTGGCCTAGCGGCACTGGTGGCGCATGAATTACAAGTTTCCTACGTGCCTCGGAAAGCACGTTAAGCCGTTGGTCCCGGCTGTCATTAGAAGATCTTTGACAGTCGTTACGGGTAGTCAGAAGCTTGAGATCTGACACCAGTCTTGCCAAAGGGGTACCGTTACTGGGTTGTGGAGATCAGATAGGCAGTCGCTCCATGTAAAACACTAGTACTTAGCTGAATCCGGTAAGACTGGACCGAGCTGGACTGAGCCGACCCCAATATAGTTGGGAAAAGGCTAGGCAGATGATGATGGTCTTTTGAAGAAAATAAAACTTACAAAATGTTCGTTATCAAATTGTCTATCCATTAGTGTTAGTACAAAAAATAATTAATGAACACTTTACGAGGAGATGCATGCTATCAATAATTATTACTCATTTTTATGTTGTTGTTGGAAGGAGATTAGTGATACTTACACCTCTTTAAAAAAAGTGCACTACCATTTTAGAATCAACATTATGTAGAAATTTAATGTAATTTTATTAATTGATATTTCTTTTTAAATAAAGAGTAGATAGCTCTTAAAAACTGCACAAAAACGACTAGCGCGGCGTTTTGCTCGGGGAGGCGCCTTAACACTGTGCTCTTATTTAAAAGTCAGTCATAATGCGCATTTATATCTACCTAAGTGAAGAATCCAGCAGGGGTAACTATTATAATCAAATAAACTAAAATACGGTGTGTACAGCATATTATATTCAAACCCTAATATTATATTCGAACGCGTGTTTAACACAAGCTAACAGTCAAGATTGTTGCCTTGTAATGATAATTTTATGACTGGTAACTATTTGTAATTATCGAACTCGCCGAAATTAGGGACATAAATAATTAAAAACCTCGTTAGTTATAGAAAAAGAAATGTTGGCTTTAGTTACACCTAAACATAAAACTCAAGTTTATTAAATCAAATTAAGAACGTATTTGAACGTGTTCAGACCAGGCGTCAAAGGAACCAGTCACATAAATTTCCCCTTACGCTCAATGGAAACAACCTCGCTCTAAGAGCTCATGGTAGGGCCCAAGGAGTTTCGCAACTGTATTATTTTTGTGGTGTAGTTTCATTGTTCCACCTACCTCATAAAACTGGTCGGCGGTGACTTGGGAGCCGACTACCAGGGGTCCAGCCAGGTTGAATGTGCTACCAGGCTTGCGATCCAGCCGTAATGTTTCCCTGACTTCACAGTCTACCAGAAGAGTTGCTGAGTCGCCTTTAATACTGATCGCTATGCGATGCCATCTGGGAGAGAATACAATTAAGTTTAACTTTTAATAAAAAAAAATACAATAGCTACATGATAAAATAACTAAGTACTTATTAGTATTCAACAAGTCTAATTAATATCAAACTATAAAAAAGTTATTGAAAAAGAAATTAGATATCTAAAAAAAAATTTTTTTGCTAGAAAACATCAAGTATTTGGGCGGGCGACATTTTACAAATACTTTTGCAAAACATGTAGCCACCACAATTAATATAAGACCTTCATACTGTACTCATGTTTTACAAAATAAATATATCTTATCTTATCTTTTTGTAGTCAAACATCCGATAATTGCACCGAACTTTCACTTATACTAAAGTTTTTTTCATTAGACAAAGAAATGTACAAAGTTTTCTTTAGTTTTTTAATCTAAACAAATAAAGATCGCATTGAAGAATTTAGTAAGTTAATACTCCGAAGAAATCTAAATACTTTTTCTTTGAGGCAGTTTCTTTTTATTTTCGGTAAATGAGAAAACTTACCTTCCATCAGCTATATCGACCCGATATGTAAGAAGCTCATGGTCAGCTGGATCTCCTCTGGTATCCTCATAGTACAGTTCTATCAGGTTTCCCACCACCAGCTGCAACTGTTCGTCACCAGCGTCCGAGTACAAGATGAATATCGGGTTTTGATCTGTTCCTGTATCAAAAATATTTTAAAAGAGAAATTAATTATACATTCAAGGCGTAGCGTAGCTTGGTTATTCAAACAGACGGTTTGTTGCGTAAACAATAATTACTTTGAAGACAAATTAATGAATAGGGTTGAATTTATTGCGCAAATAAAATTCTAAAAATGTATATCTTCGTAGCACTACGCCGCTAGGCCGTAGCTTACTACGCGCTACGTCTTAGCAGCGACGCGTAGCTCAACATTGAGTGAACTTTTTTTTGCAAAATGCTGTGCAGTATCCAGGTAGGTCCGCGTGATTTTTTATTGTATCGTTATTTGATTTTAGTTTATCAGTTTTTAGTTTTTTTATATAAAAAAAAAAGTATCTAGCTGTACTAGATACATTTTTTATATATATATATATATTTTACAGTGTATGTACAAGGCACTTTCTGTTTACTTAAATGAAGGTATTACGCATTGGTTAATGATCACACAAATTCCTGCTAACGCAAATTCCTTTCGTTATTACTCTGTTGTGTATTGTCGTACGATTTGAAGTACCTTTGTAATGGCGCCGTTTGAACCCTCTTAATAGTCGAAAAACCGGAAAAAACCCCTGAGAGAAAAGTGATTATGTTGTTTAGGTAATACCCGAGACGCGTTTAGATAAGAAGAAATAAGAAAGTGTTAAATGCGAAGGTCTTCTTTGCGATTAGTACTTAGTATAGAACGTTTAAAAACGTGTTTTACCTGGCAGTCGAACAACAGCCAAAATTGAGAAGTCTTCTGGGAAACTGTTGTAGAACATTCCAGCAGCCAGTCGGTGCAGGGTGGCGTTCTCATTCAGGGCGATAGCGGTATAGTCGGATTCGTTCTCTAGGGGTGACTGGCACCGCCCAGGAACCCGAGAGACACCATCAGGGAGCGCCTCGTTGTCCCGAACCACCGACAAAACGTCGAAAAATTCGGTCTCAGTCTCATCTGAAATGTAAGGTAACATTAGAATTCATGTCAGCGTTCTACGAACAGAATAGTCCCATGGGCATTCACAGTTTATTCGGTAATATCAGCTCCAGTTCTATAACAAATACGATGTCGATATCTCTGACCTAATCCTGTTGACCTCTTACTAAAACTTCGATTCCCAATAGAGGCATAAGCCTGACCCGATCATTATTTGGTCTTACAACTTTTACAACAATTTATTTTTAGAGACACAGTTTTTCTTCGAAGGTGCCATCAACTTCTCTCAAAATGGTATGCGCAGTCATGCGTCTCGATATCGCAATAAAAGCATTTAAAGTAATAATATTTACTCACCGTCCCCGTTGCCCCCGCTGAGTGCGCAAAACAATAATAAAAGGAGAAATAGTCCCTTTGTCTGTGGAGCCATTTCGGCCCGAATAAATATGTGAGGTGGTTTATGTTTATATTTGGTCCCATCCCGGTGGGAGTGGCAGGGGTGTTAGTCCGAGGCTGTGGGGTGTCGCAGCCTCTCGTCCAGCTCGCGGGAGCGGCGGCTCATGTCGGCTAGCCAGCGGCTGCAGGGACGATACTGAGCCTCCAAGCCGCCGGCATAGCAGCACATCGCCAGCCATCTTTATTGCATTGGTGTCAAAATAATGAACGCTAATGAAACAACAGAGAGCGTAAACCGTCGGTGCTCCATGGAATAATTGAAATTTGACCAATTGGCCAATGGGGAAAATTACATGTTTCCATCGTCCAAATACCAATTGGGCTATAGGTTACACTGGACGTAAATCAAAACTATGTTCCATTCTTTCATTATAAAATTATAACCCTGACTGTCTTCGTTGAATATGATCTGAAATAATTATGATTGGGACAGTTGTTACAGCTATGAGTGAGTGTCCATGGAGTGTCTATTTGTACGTTCTTCTCCATCTTTCTAACTGACCGAATTCTCGATGGTTCAAAAGTGCCTGTAAATGGTTTAATTTAAATAAATATTTTGAGTCGAGTTTGATTTTGCTATTTGTGTAGGGACTTTATCAAAGATTGATAGTTGCTTTAAAGTAAATCACCAATCAATAGCAAACATCTAATGATAAATATTTATCTGAGTTAGATAAATAATAACAAATATCGAGAGTTTGTTTTTGTAAAATGTTGTTGTCGCCTGACTTGAGTATATTGATCATATCCAATTCGGCGCTATCAACTCTCTAATAGAGATTCATTTGTTTTGTGACTAGACAACACATTTGTGCGTACTAGCTCACGCACTGAAATACCGATGTCGATGTACTTTAAAAGTTCTTATAATTATAAACATACCTATACCCTATTCGCTGGAGTAAAAAATAAAAGGTAAACAACAAATGTCAAACGGTTATAATCAGACTAATTTTAAAAATACAACCTTACAACGCAGACTGGTTACTTTTGTATAACTGTTTAATTAATTATCATAATAGTTCCGAACTTCGTGATGCTTTTAAATGTCTTTTTTGAATGTTGGTTTATACATGTAAAATATTGATATTGCTGTAAATGCAGCTAAGACAATAATAATTTAGATGTTTGATATATTTGGGCATCTGCGTATTTGGTTATTGTATGAAATAAACATCTTCTCATGATATTTTTTATTCTAGATTTTATTGACAGCAAAGAAGACAATGTAAAATAATTGGCCGCAAAAATTATCGCAAAAACGTCAAAAAATCACGTTTGTTGTATGGGAGCCCCGCTTAAATATTTTTTTTATTCTGCTTTTAGTATTTGTTATTATAGCACCAACAGAAATACATCATCTGTGAAAATTTCGACTGTCTAGCTATCTTGTTTTATGAGATACAGCCTGGTGACAGACAGACAGACGGACCGCGGAGTCTTAGTTATAGGGTCACGTTTTTACCCTTTGGGTACGGAACCCAAAAACCTTGTTTTTATGGTTTGTTTACCTTTATTTTTTTTGCTTCAGCGTATTTAAGTCAGGTAGGTAGACATTACTGTCAAGTCATTTTCATATGTAGGAATAAACTTAGTGCCAAGTACAAAAGTGAAGGTCTTAAATAATATCTAATCTATATGTCTGTCACAAGTGGTGTCTCCAAAAGCCTATATCCACGATCATCGTATCAAGAATTATATTGGATATTCGTTCATTCAAATGAGCTTAGGTTCAAATGTGAGCAGGTTTTTGAACGGTATGGCGAGCAGGCTCTGAAAAATTGGCGGTAGACGACTTTAGCAGGAGAAATTCAGTCACTTCTAGCACTAACGGATCTGCACTTTCTTAGCTAGGAACAAGTGCCAGGCGTCTTCAAGGCTCCTCACTAATTGCAATAAATAAAGCGTCAGTTCCGAGTCTATGCGACATAAATAGCCGAGGTGCTTCAACACACAGTCGAGAGATAATACCCCTGACACAGGATGGTAACAGAACAAAGGAACAAAGTTTGCCTCATTACACACTATGTGCTTCTTGTAGTTCGCAGAACGTGTATTTGTCACGGAACTCGGTCTTAACGAACTTTCGCATAGTTTCTTATGCGTAGTTTGTCTTGGGGGCCTTCATACCTTAAGATAGGCCAAAGGACTTCCCTTGTACTTTTCTTTGGCTCACGTATTGTCTTCTAAGCTTTTTAATTTCCTGTTTCATACATTTTCATACGAACCCGCACTTGGCACGCGTGGTGGATTACGGCCCATTCCCTCTCACAGAGAGGAGGCCTGTTTCCCAGCAGTGGGAACATTAAAAAGGCTGATGATGATGATGATATTTTCATACCAGCCTGTTTGTCCAACATGTACGTCGACTGGCAAAAGCAACGAGGTGATATTGTTAAGAACCCGAAAGCGCAGTTCGATTTTATTGTCGTTGCGGAATCATTCGCTTGGTAGGCAGCCATGCTAATATTTCAAGAACACCAAAATATTCAGTAAGTATTTCTGTCATCATCATCATATCAGCCGATTTACATTGACCGAACCCATGCGTCCCGCAACCAGCGGATTCCTGCATTCCTGGTCATCGGTCCACCTGGTAGGAGGCCTTCCAACGCAACGTCTTCCGGTTCGCGATCGCCACTCCAGAACCTTTCTGCCCCATCGGCCATCCGTTCTGCGAGCAATGTGCCCTGCCCACTGCCACTTAAGTTTGGCAATTCTTCGGGCTATGTCGGTAACCCTGTTTCTGTATTTACAATAAACTTTTCGTGTTCTTAGGTACCTCTGCAATGGCCCCAGAGAAAATAAAGGTTTAAAGCTTTCCGCAATAACAAAACCGTTAACACAACATCGTCGATTGTTGTAGATACACATAAAAGTTAATATAAGAGGTCCCTTGTTGACAATCAAAAGGAAATCAAAGTAAGATCTGCTGCAAACTAACTTTGCCCCGTTTGCTTCTGTTCGTATTTATATATTTATTTTAGAACCTTAAGTAATCAACACCATGTGAGTTGCAGAACTGATTCAACTTCTCAGGGAAGATCTATTTATAGAGTGAGATATGTTTGACTTAAGCCTACTTAAGCTTTAATTAGAATGTCACGACACGAAGGAGGAATTATGTCCCTGTACCTACTTTTATTTACAAGTCAGAGGTAGTAGACTATGCATATTATTATTAACCTGGAGTATTCGTTAGGTACACTCATTTTTAAACTCCATTTGCGGCGGTGGCCAGAGCTTTTATGAGAATTTGATGACACGAGTAAGGAGTTTTTTCTTAGATATCTACTTAGTTTACATTTTGCCCTACGTGAGAGGATTTAATATGAACCTAGAGTATTATAAAATACCATTTGGAGTAGTCAGATTGTTGAAGCGTGGTCCTTTACAAATTAAATGGTCGTATTGGTCGTGGTAGTCCGTGCGTGGCCACTTTGCCGTATTGTAATCGTAGAGATTTTTAGAAACCTTTTTTAACCAACTTCTACAAGATATTATGTTTTCAATTCAATGCAGGGAAATGTTGCCTCCTCGGCGTGAATTCATTGCCGGGAACTTGTATATCGCTAGGCTGGTATTTCAAAATAATAGGCATTCGTCTTCATCAAAACCAAGTGATAAATGATAATAAATGATAAATGATTTTATTTCTCTAAGTTGGTTTGTACAAACACTTTTACATGTCGATCATATTTTTAAAACTAGATGAGGTCGGCGTTTCCTATCTGACTACTCTGAGAAGAAAGGCCGAAACAAACTCAGAGGTCAAAGAGGAGAGAGGGTGCATTGCCTTATGTTATTTTAGCTGTTAATAAGGTAACCTTTCTTACTTAATTTGGCTAAATGGTGGTCCTCATTCTTTCAGATTTTCATCGATAATTTGCCGTCAAAGTTAGAAGAATCAATAAACAGCCTCAGCAGTAATAAAGTACAATGCAATCTCTTTTCTCATTTATTTTGTTGATATAAATGACGCCATTAAAATTTTCTTTCTTTATATATTTTTCTCAAACATTGTGGCATCAAACATAATTTTCGCCATTTACGACCTGTCTCTAGAGTAAGATTGAAATGCAATCTTATTGGTACTAACTTTAATCACGCTTCTGCAGTGGGGTGAAGGAATAGTACATTACTGCAGAATCCAGTAAGTAAGCCTTCCTGGCCAAATATGAGTTAACGGTTATATACGAGGCCAGGAAGGTTTTCTTACTGGTTGAGGCTTGTATAATGCTTTTCTCAAAAATTAAAGAAAGTTTAACAACACATAAAAAAGAAAATGATGTTTAAATTCATATTAGGGCAATTAGGTACTGATAGATATTTACCGGGGGCATTTATATTTGTTTGCTATACATCTTGATTAACGGACTCAAAAATATATCTATCTCATAAAATGTCATACAGAAAAGAGATATATATATATTTGGAGCCTCCCCCCTATAAGCATGTTATAATGGCTAAACTCTAATCTGTGTCTGGTACTATGTATTTTTTTATTAATATATATTTTGGCATCGCACGGTTTGTGCAGTGCAGTGAATAGAAGTTTCTTTAGATTTTAGTCGAATGTCCTAGTTAGGCCCCAATAAAATGGCGGTAACTTTATTGGAAATTCTACAGAGTTTTGGCGCCAACATGTACAAACTAATGTTCTACCGCTGTGTTTTACTTGCCCACACTCGTGCACGTTCACTAATATTATTAGAATAAAAAACACAATTTTTACACTATTAATTTTCAAGTTAACACAATTTTAGGAAAATAAAACAGAGAAGCAACATAAACGCTATCACGTTCCCGCCAAAACTCGCTATGTATTTTTTCTAAGCAGATCTAAAAAGGATGACCTACTGACTGTCCAGTAAGAAAATTACATACTTACTTACTGGACAGTAGGAGATTCCAAATTTAAAATCTCGCTTCTTACTGGACAGTTGTGAATAAGTCTCTGGTAGAGATCACATTCTGCATACTTTCTAGAGATGTTATGGCAACATTACTTATCATTTTTGAGAAAACCAAATAATTATATCTTTATAAAAAAACAAAGTTTAATTTCTGAATGCTTAATTAAGTTGGTCTTCAGAGATTCAGTTTTTGGTGGATGGCTTTCACTAGCTTTAATCACGGTTCTGCACTCTACGGCCTCTTTGGGCCTTGAAGAAAATAACTTATCACGTTATTAAAAAATAAATGAGAATTTTAGATTGTTTTCTGAATGCTGGCAATCTTGATTTTCCTCAGAGGTTCAGTTTTTCGAGGATGGCTTTCTGTTAAAATTGAAAGCATCGATAAATATTTGCAGAACAGTTTACTGCAATGCAAGAAATAAAGTTTCTAATTTATCAAACTAGCCGTTACATTTTTTGAACCTCCGTAGCTGGCTTACTATTTTTTTTCATCAATAGCGACAAGCCATAAGGTCAAAACTGTAATGTACCTTATTAGTACTAAATAATCACGCTTCTGTACTCTACTCTATCTCTGGGTCTTGAAGTAAAATCTTAAATATCTTTAAAAAATAGAGAATTTCAGATTTATTTCAATCCCCAGAACTTCAGTTTTTCGTGTATAGTTTCCCTTCAAAAGTAAAAGCATCGATAAATAATTGCAGCACAGAAGTAACTAGACCACTTAGTACAATGCAACCTTTTTTCTAATTTTTATAAATGGCAGCAAAAACTGGCCTTTACCCGTGAAAAAAATGTTAAAAGTGCCATTAGACTTCTTTTTCTCTTATTATTTTTTTCTACTTATTTGGCTTCCAAACCTGTAAAGACTAGTATTTAGTATAAAAATTGTAATGCGTCCTTATTGGTATTAACATTTATCACGCTTCAGCATTATAGGGCCGCTCTGGGTCTTGCAACTTATCACTTTTTTTATAAAAATAAAAGCGAATTTCAGATTTATTGATAGGCTTTGTATTGAATTTATTATACCTGGGAGAATTTCACATTATTAGAATTTTACACACGATCAGGCTGGAACGAAACTATTTTATTGAGAAAATAAATATTTTCATTTCGTGCACTCACTTGAGTTGTAAAAGGTTTTGTTCATTTATAAATGTCACTCTCTTAGATGGCATGGAAAGCTGTTTAGAATGAAGAATAACATACTATGACTCAGCCATACCGATCAACACGTTTCTTAAGTAATTGTAAACCAGTAAGGACATGTTCACACGGAACACGGAGTTCAGTGGAACTGCACGTTTTTTGCAGCATAGGCTGGGTTCACGCCTCCTTCTGTGAGACCATGATGGTACAGAAGGAGGCTACCGAGCGTAATCGTGAGAGCGGCGATCCCACTCGGAGAAGAAGGCGTCGTTGTGGCAACCGCCTCGATGCTTAAACGTCGACACCCCATCTGCATCATAGGCAGGCGGAACTCCGGCCTTAGGGGCGGTCAGATTGGGGACTCTGTCTCCCCACCAAGTGACTCCAGGAAAGGCGGTGGCACAGTGATCACGTGCTGCCGTGCACAGCGAGGCTCAGAGGAGGTGCTTTATTAGTCTCCCGAGGGTGGTGCCCTAACAGGCGTTGCACAGAGATGGTGCCGGGGTAATCTTTTGTGTGGTCACGGGTTATCTTCTATGTGCTGATGGTGATCACCGGGGTGGCTTTAGTGAGGTAAAATCCCTCACTCCCTGGTCTTTTCCCCAAAATTCCAGGCGCCTTATTAAGGTATAAAAAAAGGCTTGGGTCACAACGTAACATCCTGCTGAACATTCGGTTAAAATCGAATAGGTGCTGTACTACTGTACTTACTAGGGTTGACTATCAATTATGAGTATCTATAACTACGAATAGTTATTCAGAAGTGATGTCAATAGCTAGCATAGTTACAGAGTTCAACAGAAAACATTACGCATCAGTGTAATTGCTTTTTACCGAAGAAACCTTGGATCAATTGTTCGATGTAATGAATGGAAGGAATTTACGATACCTATTACTGAAAATGACATACATTACCTATACTTAGTAATAGCGCCTATAAACACGATTTAGTTATAGTACGGGGGAAATGTAGTTTTTTTCTATGAACTTTATATCGAATAGAATAATATAATATAATATAATATAATATAATATAATATAATATAATATAATATAATATAATATAATATAATATAATATAATATAATATAATATAATATAATATAATATAATATAATATAATATAATATAATATAATATAATATAATATAATATAATATAATATAATATAATATAATATAATATAATATAATATAATATAGTATAATATAACATAATAACAATATAATATAATATCTATCGGTTTGCAAACGGTTATAAAATCGGACCGGTTAAAATGTCATCCTAGTGATGTAAAACAACAATTTGAGATAGTTATAATTTATATAAAAATAGCACCTGCGGGCACAGTTTGCCTTCTGAAAATGAACATACCTCATGCTACGTATAAAGCCATATTACTCACATTAGCCAAAAATTTGCTCAATGTTTAATGGACTTTTTATCCATTGATGTTCTGTAACATTTTATAGCAGCCATTATTTAGTCGGTACAATGGGAATAATTGCGAATAGCGTTTAGCTAAGTAGTATATGGTAGGCAATCTTGTTAGTATTCACCAGGCGTAATATTTCTTATTGCAGCTGCGACCTAAATATGCAGAGTTACTCGTAATTCAACGATTTATGACAGTGCAACGTTTTGAAGTCAGTGTCGTATTGAAAGCGAGGCAGTAGCTTATTGAAAACGGAGTGACTCGATACATGCTGAATAAGATGTTATAATATAATAGGCAGTATAGTTACATGAATAGACTAGGACAGCATTTCCCAAAGTATGGGTCGCGACGCGACCCACTGGTATGTCGTACTCGTTAGCGAATATTGGGTGGGACCTAAAGAATATATACTGAGATTAAAAGTAACTAAAATTAAAGTTGATGCTGAAGCTATAAATAATGACATCAATTGAAAACCAAATGGAGCCCCCTCATTAAAAAAATATTAGTCCTAAAAATGCTATAAATATAAACTACCAATTTTTATTTACATAGATAAAAGTATATACAGTGTATAAAATACTTAATTAACTAAGAGTACAAAGACATACACTTAAACCAAAAACAGAAAACGAATGTTTTTTTTCCTGTTTGAACAGACCTTCATTAGTTATACCCCTTTTTATGAAAACCAAAAGTTAGTCTCGAGTTTAGAAGTTTGTGTTAGGCGTTTCGAAGTCCAGGCAACTTTGGGAACCACTGGACTTATTACTTTATTTATACTCCGGGATGTGCAAAAGCATAGCGCAGGTGTGCCCGGAGATCTCGAAGTTCTAAATGAGCTCGGTAGTAAGTCGATATAATCTTTCATTTCAGACCTCCAGACTCGTGGATAGTGTAGTGCTCGATAATATCACACTATAGTAAACCATAAGCATAGTAACGTGTGATCACACTTCTTATAACAAGCTTTTGTTTATTTAAAAAATCTATTTTTCACCAATTTCGGTGTTTTTGTGCAACCAAACTTTGTAAGTTAAATACACAATTCCCGGGGTCCGAATGAGCAAAAATTTTAGACACCCGGTTGCAATGTTATGCACACACCTATCTTGTACCATACTTCATCAAGATCCTGTCTTTATTTCATGTTAATTGAATTCGGCGCAACCTGTATAATTTGTTCAGTAAACCCCCGTCACCACCCATGTCACGCGTTCATTCACTCGCTTTTATTTCATCAAGTCTCATACTTCACAGAAACATACAGGCCTCACGATATATGTGTCACAAGCTTAAGACTCCGTCAAACTATGCTTGAAAGTTCTGTAAGAAAGCACTTGCGTCGTAGTTATGTTGATGTTATGGCTCGTTAACATTCGCTGATGTGAGGGATATAGGACGTAAGTGCACCACTTGGTAACACGACATGAGATTTATCAAATAAGTAGATGGCCATCATGTTTATTCTAGTAGGTTATATTAAGGACTAAGATCATTGGTCGTACTTATGAATATATTGTATTCATTTCTTACAAAATTAATTTTTAATTAGTTTATACAAAAATAGTTTGTTGCAGACTATCGCCATTTTGAGTACATCCATAAATTAATCTTTATTTAAAGGTGCCCAGAATGCTGGTAGCACTTTATTGGAGAGCAATGCCGATTCTCTGACCGAAGAAAAGCCCAGCCCACTGGTCACGTTAAGAGTCGACTAGCTGTTTGCTTTTACCTCGAAAAACTCGATGAGACCAAATCTTCTCTAGGACCAAATCTTTACTTATTTAAACAAAGTTATTTTTTTGTTTGAACTCGCTTATCACTGCAACTACCAGTCGGAAGATCATGTTACAACTCTTAGGAGCCGAACAAAAATAAAATAAAAAAACAAAATGAAGTAATAGGGCGGGCGGGTGAATCCGCGAGGCACAGCTGGTTCCTAAATATGGAATGCCTTACGCATATAACCACATCAATGCCCCTTTGATTCAACTAATGTGTGAGGAACGCCTTTAGCCCTTAACCGGCATTGTCTTCCAAAAGTGGGGCAACCTTGACTACGTGACAGATACGTGTCAACTTAATTAATGCAAGGCGAGCAACTTTGATAGGTAGTGTTTGTTTTATAAGGGCTCTTAAGAAACTTCTCCAAGACTCCTTTGTATTTATGACACTTTATCTAAAGATGCATTCATTACTTAGAGGTCAGTTTTTTCATAGTGTGGTCGGGTATCGTATCGGAAATTCGGTATTGATCTGGTTGTTAAAAATTTACGGATACTTTAATTAAGATGCAAGTAGGTCTAAGGTAATTTTGTAACAATTAAATCTAAACTTATTCTTTAAATTAAGTAATTGTGTATGGTAGTTACTGCCTTTTTAGGTTTCAGATGAAAGAAAACGAAATTAGTAGGTGTTGTATTTTTTATTTTCGGTCTCAGACATCCAACTGCTACAAAACACCCCGATTCTGAAGCCGGAGCCCTGGACGACGAAGCAATTCACGTTATTAGAGGATTTTAGTTTAATTTAATAAAACATTAATCTACAATCCCCATCTTAGGTTCAAAAGACAGTTTGATTAATGAGAAATTAGATTAATTATTGCAACTACTAAATGCACGTACATACTTAAAAGCTAAATACGTAAAATACAATTATCCTTTGAATTACGAATCAAACGGTTTCCTGAAACGAAAGATATCAGTGCGTATTCGTTTTATGAATAACGTAAGGTAAGTGCGGTTTTATATTTTTGATTTCAAGGTTTCCGGATGAGTTTCCTGAAATATTTTTTCTTTTAACAATCTCTGGTATAGGTTCGAAACTGTTGGGTATTTGCTGATGTCCAGTTTATGCCTGAAACAGAAAACAAATATTCACACTATGTACTTACGCATATCCCTTTTCAATCAAAACTTTTATGATAGTCTGCATGTTGTGTTTGAGATCTTAGATCTCAATTTTCAGATATAGATTGATGAAATGAAAAATAAACAGATTTCTCAAACCTTCAAGATAAATTTAAATGTTTTAGTTTTCTATTGGGCCCACATACTTATAAACTCGTTGTTAAAATATTGTCTATGGTAAAAAGTCTATAATAGAATATAAATATGGATTGTTGGTTTTCTATCTCACAATTCGAGGGCGTCGAGGGGAAGTGGTTGTGAAGCTCACCTTGTAATATCCCCCAAGCAATTACGGGCTAAATTATAATTATGCGAATAGCTTGTAAGATTGATAATTATATTTTCTGACTAGTCCGATTAGTTATACATGCATTACTCAAGGTATATCATCAGTAGGGCCCCATTTTCTTAATTGAAGTGTTTTTTGTTTGGAGATCAGCTATCATTTTTACCCGACTGCCGAAGGAGGGTAATGTGTTTATCAGACTATGTATGTATGTATGTTTGTTCCTATGTGGCGATCTAGATACCAAACGCGTTTGCCGATTTTGGATGATTCTTACGTCAATAGATTCGTCTTAACCCTGCGAGTGTCACTGACTACATTAAAATTGTAAAATAGAATGGAAATGGCGGATTTTGGGCGCCATATTGTGGAGGCCCAAATTTTTTTCTTGCAAAGCCATCGTGTGGAGTATGAAAATAAAGGGTTTTAAGAGGTGATTACAAAAATATATAACACTTATATGTTTAAATGTACCTAATTCTAAAAAAAAGTAACTTAAAGTTGTAAATAAAAAAAATATTAAAAAATAACAAAAAACCCGACTGCTTAAAAAGCGACAAGCTCAGCATGATTTTCTTCTTGTTTACGTCTTTTTAGTTCGCTTTTTAAGCAGTCAGGTTTTTTGTTATTTTTAAATATTTTGTAGTCAGAAATTTCATGATTTGTAAAAGATGGCTGTTTATCAACGAGTTGTCTTCTGAGGCACTTTACGTAAGACAAATGATATCAAATTTATTTTTTAAATCCAATAAATGCTTTATCTTTGAGGTTCATTTAGTAATTTAGTGCGGTTAGTCATATTTATGACTTCAGCTACTGTAAAAAGACGTAAAAGAACAACAAATTCTATGCATACAAACTCACCTGGTTACGGCATTGTATAGCTGGGGCACCAGACACAAATCAGCGATGGTGAGTTGGTCTCCAACGCTGTATTTCCCAGCGGTCTTCTGCAGCAGTTCCTCCAAGGTCTTCAGACCGCGGTCAGTCCAATATTTCGTGAACTTGGTGTACTGCTCCGTCGTCTCGAACTGGGGCCTCAGACCGACGTTTTGTAAGGGCTGGATGCCTGAGACTACTATCTGTAAAAGGAAATTGATAAGAATTTTTGTCAGAATAGCCTATCAATTCATGAACCAGGATTAATTTGATTCAGAGTAGAGTTCAGGGGTGTGACCATAAGCTCTTAGAGCGGTATAAATTTGATATCGAATAAGGGGCAAATGTATACACGTCAGATTCACCCCCCTGGAGAATTTTATACTTTGTTTGGTATCCGTTATCTACGTCACAGGCTGGGTAATGATAGTTAGGCGGGTAGGGTTCATCATTTTTCGTCAGTAGGTATACCTATCTCTGAAATCCAGTAAAGTAATTAAACACAGAATATTTAAGGCAAGATTTTTTCTTCATCAAAATTTTTGCTGCCGACGTAAAATTTTTCAGGGACCCTAGATAAATTAGTTTCATGATAATTGCCGAAATGCCGACCGAACGCGAAAGGGGTGCCGCTGGAGAAATTAACACCTCGAATACCCTTTAAAGGCGGACAGGTTAAATGGTAAATTAAATTAATTATATAATTCAGGGAACAGTTAGCGAAAGTTGAGCCGTTTGCTGTTTTTATTATTGGGTTATGTTTTGTTGGCATCGTTATCAAGTTGGATTAATGGTCTTTAAGGGTAAACTAGTCGACGGTAAGAATATTTTGTGCGCGGGGTTAAAATGCATTTTATATCAACCGACAACACGTGTGGAAGAGATAGATGCTGTGAGAAGCTAGTTCGCGCACGAATACACACTTTTGCAAATATGTAGCGAAATGGATAATGATTTAGAACGAAACCGAGCGCGCGAAATTTTATAAACAGAGCTTTGGCAGTCTAGATATCATGAAAAAAATAACTAAATCTATTTGTTCAAAATAAAATTATTTGCATTGTTGAACTACTAATCTATTCCTGTATCGAGGCCGTTTTGCAATTTTCCATCTTCTTATGGTATTTATTCGCGCCCAAAAATGCGTTAAAATTAGTGTCGAAATGTGGAACTTTCGACGCTCATAACTTTCAAATATTTAATTTTTTTACTTTTTTGCTTCCATACAGGGCTAGATAATGATGAGACAAATTGATATCACTTTTTATTTTTAACGTAGGTACATCGTCAAACAGTGGAATAATCCCTAGACTACGTTTGTATGGAAGAATTTTCGACTAGTGTAACCTTAAGAGTGGTTGCCTACGTCGTCGGTAGATAAATAATTAAGAGAGTTAATAATGCGATTTAAAAGGTACACAAATGTAACACACAACATAACATCATGAATGTATTCTTCAAAATGTTAGGTAAGCAGAGATGTGCCTAAAGTAAATCCATTTTACAAGTTATATTTAAGTTTCATTTAATAGGAAGCCTATTATTATCAACTGGGCACAATTCGAATATAATTAGTGTATAAGATATATTAAATCTGTATGAAATGAGTGTATATAGTTCTAATACAAACCTCACAAAGCTCCCTCATCCTGGCCTTCTGCAGTGGAGACTTTGGCGTCAGGGCCGGCTCAGGACGAGTATCCTCCAGGTACTGCACGATAGCCATCGACTCCACCAGCGTCTCATTATCTAGACATAAAATATAACATTATCTATACAACATCAAGGTTTGTGACACTTGCGGTCACAAAAAGTGAGTGTGCGACACGAGACTGAGGTCTTGAAATCCCATGAAAAATTGGTTTGATCTTGCTCGTACGTTTCATGACCGCAACTGCCAAGAGTTCTAGTTTGATCAAATCGGTGCCAATGAAACAACGGACACCGCAAGTAAACGTACTGTCCTCTTAATAAAGACACAAAATTCCAATATAAACATGACGCCAATAAAATTGATAGCGAATGATTGACCATTGACTGACACAATCAATCGGTGACAAATGGTATGACTTGAATTGAAGCAATCAAAAGTTGTAGACACCAAAGATTATAAACAAATGATATTTCGTTAAAAGTGTTTAGTAAATCAAAATAATTATTCGATTCAATAGATTCTAATTTGATCCGGACTCGGTTGAGCGATCCTGTTGTGACTACAGAACCAGTTAATTTGTTAAAAGGTCTCCCGTCTCACTATTCATTGATCCTCATCTAACGAAGTCGTCGCTAGAATTGTCAAATAATTCACTTAATTCGTCTCGTATTTGATTGCAGGTAAATTAAGCGAACTTTATAAATTCCTCGAGGCGGAAAGTTTGAGCAAATAAGCTTGCCAAGTGGTAAAATATTTTCGTAAGTAACAGAGGATGTGATTTAATTTGAACCTTCTGCTACGGAGATACATGTGTTTATGGGGTGGGGTTGGCTCTTGTTTTCTGTGGCAGCTTTGATCGTTGGCCCGAGAGCACATATACATAATTTCTGTCAATATTTGTTCCCACACTAGTTTTCTACACAGGGATTTGTCGTTTGACACGTATTTTTTCATCCTATGAACAGTCTGTTTTCTTACTATATATGTTTCATTGTTTACCATTTTGTTTACTTAGTTCTTAAATTAATCGACACAGTTTGAGTAAGTGTGAGGTAGTAACTTAGTCTGTCCACTCGTTACATATTATTTCGTGCCTTATTTACTTGAACTTTTCCAAATGGATGAGTATTCGAAGTGAATTGAATTGCGTAAATATTGTTATCATATCTCCATATTTGCATGGTAACCGCAGTATAAACAGTTATTTAAATCTTGTTGCAAACTCACACCGAAACTGTTGAAAAAAGAAAAACAGATTATTTTTACAGTAATTAAAAAATAAAGCTTTTCATGTAGAAACAATTATTTTTGTCTATTGGCAGCATTCAGTGGAGCTCAGAAGCAATAAGCAAGCAGCAGATTGAGAAAAATAAATGAGTTCAATTAAATCAAGACCAAAATTGTTTCCAAATTGTTTCGCCGAACAAAGCTGTTACAATAATTGCGTCTCAGATCATCAAAATACTTTACAATCCTCGCAATTTACTATTGTATTGCAGTCGTAAAGTTGAACAAACTGCTGAGATAGAAGTATGAGGAGCCGACGCACTTGCAGAATTCAATGACCCAAATTGTGACCAATTCAGTCAGAGTTTTTCTAAGCGCGATGTTATTAGGTGGCGACACATTCATTAAATAGCTATTTGCGGAGTTATTGACCGGTCCACTTAAACCAACGGTCGCTCGCCTCGAGCACGCAAATGATGTTTGATTGTAGCGGACCGCAGCCCGCAGACCGGCGACACTGGTTGAATTTTTAATATTGCATCAGCTTTAGACCTTACGAGATCGAGCCCGACCACTTAGCAAGAAAAAAAAAGATTTAGGTTCGCATTTAGAGTGCATTTTAATGGGTCAGAAAGGGTCCATTTATTTACGTGTTCAGCATAGATTAACAATTCTATTTCTCTGCAAACATTTTATTGCACTTAGGTACAGAGATATCAATATATATTGGAATAATTATCATGTTTTTGTGTATCATTCTCACGAATTCTTATCAAATAGCTTCGAAGATTACATTTCAAATAAAAATTCTTCGAGTAAATTACATTGTATAAATAAATACCAGCAGAATTTACGGGAGTCAATTTGTTTACGCTCTGATCATTTATAACAGTGTACCAGGATACATAAAGTTAAGCTTTTATCATCGTCTGTAATCTTTGCTTAACCGCTCCACAGCCACTAACGGATCTTTAATACCAGAGATAGCGAGTTATAGGGGTGGACAGATTAGCAGCTTTAATGTGCTTCTGTTGGGTCTACGTCTACCAAGTCTACCTCCTACACTAAAGGCACTGCACTTATCAATCTGAGGCTGTAAATAATGATAGGGCAATAAACTTGGGGATCTGTGATAGATTTATTATTCTACTTTGTGTACAATGTATTTTGTTTGAGATTGAAGGTCGTTATTAAGACTTTATGTCTGTTTTCATAATATTATGCGACCATTAGAAATGTTTTCAAATACTTGGTAGGAGTGCGTACCGTGCTGTGTTCAATAGCCACACATCACATCACATCGTCAGCCTATTAATGTTCCCACTGCTGGGACACAGGCCTCCTCTCTGTGAGAGGGGATGGGCCGTAATCCACCACGCGGGCCCAGTGCGGGCTGGTGGATGTCACATGTCTTCGAATTTTTGGTTCTAGGACATGCCGGTTTCCTCACGATGTTTTCCTTCGCCGTTTTTGAGAGCAGTGGTTATGAAATAATTTGTTCAATGGCCTGGAATTCTAAGTAATAAGCTAGTTTTGATTTAATTTTAATAATTAAGTACTTAGATTTGTAAATTGCATGTAATCGCAATGGAAATTTAGATGTTTAAAATATTTGCAAAGCGTACCTCTCCTTTGCGCAGGCGACTGCGAACCCGTGATTAGACAGGTTTGATCCGTTTTCCCCGTATTCGTGTTCATTCAATATGCCCCGCGTTAAGCCAATCAACCTCCATCCTGTTCCCAAGAATAAGTACTAGATTTCTTATTCAAATATTGAATGTAGTCCATGCGGGTGTTCGTCCATTCCAGTTGTTCCTATTTATATCTCTGACTAAAGACATTGCCTCTCGACACAGATGATAAATCTAATGTTTAAATAGTATGTACGAGTAGTTAGCAATTGTTTCAATTCCTACTTACAAATTCACTGTACAGTCAGTAGCGTGAATACGTGCATTTTACTTAGGTACGTCAAGTTCAAAAGCATTTTTCTTGTGAAATAACGAATATAATTTTTTACAGTAGTTTTCGAAAATAGGCATTATATGTTCGTAAATTTTCCAAGGGCGTCGCCAGCCGATGGACCAGGGGTGGAAGTGGGGCAAGTTGATATAATATGGAGGATGAAAAGAATATGAAGCTTTAAACTGGTAGTACGAGTCTTACCCCTACGGCTATTATTATATGAACGGTATAAAGTTCAATGGGTAACGTTCCACGAGCTCAATCATAGGGGTTTTGGGTAAACTTCTCGACCACTTAATTATGTAAATCTTATAAGTTTTCATTAATAAGTTTTCTGTGCATGCATTCATCCTGGCCAGACCATTGAGGCGATATTCCCCCATTGTACTTTTTAACCAGGTTTTTAGTCTCCTGAGGCTGATTAACAATTGATTTTGGTAGACCAACCTAATTTGTCAACGCTTTTAGTACTCTTTTAGGACATCGACAAATGGCTAAATTTGTTGGGTTGGGTTTATGTTGACTTAGGACTTTGACTTCCTTCCATTTGGCTACTTATTTTTTAATCTCAAGGGGGGGGGCACTGGACCTACCTGCCCCACCCCCCACTTGGCGACGCCCTTTAATTTTGCCCGGAATCTCGTAACATCGGAATTATATCACCGATATTTCAATTTCAATACTGAGTGATCCAATATCGGAATCTCGGAATCAGAAAAAAACATTATTTTAGCTAACTGTGAACCGTCTAGCGAGAAAGCGCGCTTAAGCCCGTTGATTATGGTGATTAGTAGTGGTTGGATAATCTGTTTACTAACCGGGCGCTTCTTTACTGAAACTTCACTCCATGAAAAAATAATATGTGAATTCACGAATGGCCTGATTTACAGTCACGAGATTGCTGAAATTGCAACCTTTAAGAGTACAAGTAAATATACAATTTCATGGAACCTGTTGTAACAATGATATTTTCATTGAATAATGCTTCAGCAGTGGACGTCTTTCAGCTGAAAGGACGATGACGATGATGATGCTAGTTTTTCATACTTTTGAGAGGGCTGTATCGGAACGAGTATTAAATCTTAATATTTTTCAGTCTTCTGCTTGTATTGAATACAACAAGTTAGTCGACCCGATCACTAGTCTGTTGGATACATCAACTTCCACTACTTCAAAAATCAAAATCAAAAATCATGTTTATTTTTCTGCCACAAATAACACCTACCAACAAAAAAATTAAACAATTGAAAAATAATAATAACGATATGCCACATAGTTATTTGCGGGAGACTGGTGCCTGAACTAAGCCGTAACCTGTATTTCAGGACACCACATTAACTACATTGTCTCTAATCAACATCATCATTTTAGCCAAAAGACGTTTACTTCTGAATAAGCCTCCTCCAGGAGGCGTCGCCCCATTGACCAATACTTATACTGGATTTACAAATCATTTTTACTCACTACACTACTTTCAGATTGATTGATAAACATTTATTTCCTGGATTTTTTTGCGTTATCCTTTGTCAGATAGACATGACTTATATTTTTTTTTGGGAACAAATGTGCAATTTAGGTAAATAAGCGCCCTTTTAAACAGTCACTGGTGATTAGAGAGAGACATAAAAGAAAATCTTATTATGTCGCGGCATTATCTTGTTATTTATAGTACTCAATACAACCTCGTACTGAATTTGTGCAATTAACAAAAAAAAAAATTGGGATATTTAATGAAAGTGCGCAATTCCAATATTAATATCGGAATACCGATATTTAGATCTAATATCGGAATTGAAATTCTTCCGATTACATGCTCTAGTAAGATACCATACATTTCAATTTAATATAGTGTGCAATAGCGCGCTCTGTTATTAATTTTGGGAAATTACTAATGTCAGAGCGTACCTAGTACATTGGAATTTTCTATCGCAATAAGAACTATGTCTAATAATAACCGTGTACGTATGTGTGTGTTGGCAGCTGTTTATTACATATTTGCTTACATCACTAAAATAAAGGTACCCTTGTAATATCAACCAACTAACTAATATACACTATACTATATTATGTTCACTAGTCCATTTGGTAAACAAATATGGCGTAAGTACAGACCAGCACACAAAGTAGTTTTGCCTTAAAAGATCAAGACGTCTCTACCTAACCTAATGGCCCGTCGTATGTACAAGTACAGTCCTCATAGTGCGTTTGTTGGTGATTTACGTAAAGCAAGGCATAATGCTATGTAATCTTTACCTAGGTAAACAAATCAAATCAGGCAGGCACATGTGTAACCTACTTAACTACTCGTACTTAATTTCTACAGAATTGACCTCATTCCCTTGATTGACAGTCTATCAATCCGAATCGTTCGAAAATCAAATTTTAGTCGCAAGAGTACTAGAGTCTGGCAAACAAAAGTAGACACTCGAATTATTTGGAAACTTTTTATATGGCAATGCAATACTAATGTCAACCTCAATTTACCGTATGACGCTACTAAGTTGATACTTTGTTTTAATTCGTAATCACTATTTATCTTTTTGTAAAAACATTTCCTCTATTTAATAATTTAAAAGTTGCATTATTAATGTAGGAAACAATGATTCCTGTGACTCTTATGAATCTTTTCACATGGAAGTCTTAGATTCAGATTTTGATTGATAGTGAATAAACCAAAATTATTATAGAATACTGTTGTTTTCTTTTATTCAGATTGATATATCTAAAGTATTACCTACCTAAATGTACCTATAGTATTTTTATTCAGACGTAAAATATAAATAATTATATTATTATTAAATATAAATAATTATAAAGTATCAAATTTGGTTATTCCAGGTATTGCATACTAGTTTTTGGGGTTGCTATGCTGATATTTTTTAAATTTGCCGCGCTTTTTCAGTCTCTACTTTCGTTTGCCAGACTCTATCGTGTCGCTTCGTGAATCGTGATTGATGTGTGCGTATTAAACGTGTTAGTGGCGAGGCTATTAGCGCAACCGAAGTGCACTCAAGCGGGACAAGAGGCTATTGTGACCACGATGACATCAGCGGAATAGAATCGAATGCATATTCCAACATTCATCGACCTAATATGATGAATAGATGCTTGTCCGGTCGTGAATATGCTGATTTATTGCTAGGTATTCTGTCAGTTATTAGATCGTTAATGTTAATGAGTATTTATGGGGTAATAATTAATGATTTGTTAATTTTTTGCCTAGTCTTTTCTAGTGACTTAATTCAAATATCTGCCTACAACTTTAACAATGTTTGTCTGATCAAACACATGCATGCCAAAGCCGACGATGACGATACGACGTGATGTGAAGTTGTGTCGCGATGTGAAGTCAAGTCCTTATGTGAAGTTGTGTTGTCGTGGAAATACACATCGACATTCGATTGTTTTACGATGCACGTTGTAGATTTCGACGATACAATGCGACGTTTTATCTCCAATGAAATATCTTTGAAAGGTAGGTAGGCATAGAACATTTCAGCCGCACCGTCCCTTTAGTTTCTGTAATAAACGAACAATCGAGTTCTCAAAACTATGTCAATACGATCGAAACACAGAAAGTGTATTTGGAAATGAAGTCATGTGGAAAATGGCCGCCCAGCCCCGGCTATTTCCTCCCTGCAACTTAATCTGGACAAAAGGGGATTAACTACTGTACGAATGACAACTATAAGATTAAAACTATCTCTTAACTATTCCAAGCGATCGTTTTGATCTACAAAACGTTAAATTAAAGCCTCTCTCAGCTCTCTTGTATATTGTAATAAACAGCTCAGCTCTCTTGTATATCCTTTACATCATCGCTTACCATCAGGTGAGATGGTGGTCAAGCGCGAGCCTATATAAGATAAAAAAAAATGGCTATATTTGTGTTGCTAAATATTTTATATAAGAACTTTAGGTACCTACCATATTTGATGCAATAAATGAATTGAATTAAATTGAGACTAGTCGGACGCGTCAGTGAAACAACGCTTTTTCGTAATATTGTATAAACATCATCATGGGTAGTTGACAAAACTGATATTTATTTGTAAAACAAAGGTTTAAATATGTGCATACTTAAACACTAAACAAAAGTAAATTTTACAAAAAGTAGCTATAAAAAGAGTTAAAGTAAGTACATAGGTAGTTTGCATTGCATGTGATATTGTCGTTGTAGCGTTGCATTTGGCTGTGGGCACCTCTACGTGTTATTCGAAAGCTAGACCTCATGCAACTAAAATCGCTCCAAAATCTATTTCAAGAATGTTTCTTGGAATCAAAAGTATTTTGGCAAGATTTTAATTTAAAAAATGCAAATTAATTTATTAAGTTATTAGTAAACATTTGAGTAGGATTTGTGTCAATTTCAAAATATTTGCTATATTCATATTCTTTATTGTGCACAAAACAAACATATACAAATACAGAAGGACAACTTATGTACAAAGGCGAGCTTAACCCATAATTGGGTTCTCTTACAGCAAACCTCAGTGTTATAGTGAGATTTACACAATTAGGACAGTTAACAAAAGCGCACAAAAAAAAAAAAAAAAACATAAATTCGTATTAAAATTTCGGATGATTGGAAATTAAATTTTGAACGAATGTTTATTTATTACCTACTCAATTATGCCGTTTCAACTGCTGACAGAATTGAAAGAAAATTGTCACACGAAGTCAGTACCTTGTACCTACCTATTTTGTTTTAATGTGCAATATAAGTAGATAGATATAAAAGTAGGTAGGTATACTGTATTTTTATATCTTAAAGAATAAGTTATCGCATTTTGAGAAATTAAAATCCGCCACCTCCATTTAAGCTGTGATATCGCAGAGCTGAATATTTTCTACTCATTTCCTTTCGTAAAATCGAGCGGATATTGGTGTATCAGGCGTTTTTATCGAGGGCGAACGTGTGGCTATAATAACCTCATATAATACTCCTCCAAGACGTACCTACTTACGTTTTCAAGAGTTACCCAATCCACACCCACCTGCATAAGTGATGAAGGAAAATAAAACGCTCACAAATTCAATTATGAAAATAGGTCGAAATGAACGCGGAAGAAATGTTCACTCATTCGTGAATTTGTGACACACTTTCATAATTTTGTTTCTAACAATGACGAGGTGGCCCTCACGTCTGCTTTTCAAGAGGAACCAGGTAACAATGTGACTTTTTTGGACTGATGAATGTATTTTCTTAGTTTATCTTGGACTTTGAACACGGTGAAGAGACTTGTATACACAAATCTGTACTTTTGAAAACGGTAATCTTGGCTTGAGCTACGGTGGTGATCACGCTTGTGGCTTCTTAAGCTGGCAGCAAAGAAAACTTAGAAAACTTTAGGTTACGTTAGGAAAACCCTAATAAGGGTACTTCCTTCTATGAGTTTTCCTAACGTAACCTAAAGTTTTCTTTCAGACCACACGGGTTTTTCTAAACAACATCACACATTCATATTACATAGACCGCGTCATTTAATCATATTCTGTAGCGGAATCTTTTACAAGAATGACTTATTATTTCTTTTGCCTAGGGGAAATTACTTTTCGGTCCTTTTGGGATATTGTGGGCACAATCAACACAAAGATATTTACAGCGAAAACGAATGCTATATTATGTTCGTCACAATGGCCAAGTACGAAGTATTATTTATTTTCATCTCTCACCTTAGCTTAAGGATCCGCCGTAATTAATTCAAAATCATAATTGTTAATTTAATTTGTAAAAGTAGATGTAGCATATATTGTGTCAATATATGTAATTATTTTTATATTTGTTTATATATTTACATTTGTTTATGGGTGAAATACAAATATATGCTACATAAACTACTTTATTATAAAATTAATAAAAGAAAAAGCTGTATATGAATCTACCAATTGTTAAAGAAATAAGCAGGTTTGACAAGACAATTTAAAGAATAGCGAACTTTGTTAGAATTTTTGATATTTTACTGAAAATAAGTATCAAACATTTGTTGCCTTTTAATTGCCATTTTGTCTTGATGTCGCTACACAGAGGTATAGTATTCTATCAAAAGAGTTTCTTGAGATAGTTTAAACGCCTAATAGTCAATAGTGTAACCATGAAAAAATTAAACGATATATTGCTGAGTTTTTTTTTTTTTTTTTATTTGTAATGGGTTTGCTCTTGACTCTAGTCTAGGTCATAGGTGACAGAGACAGAGTCTACGATGGAGTGAGCTTACCCAGAAGAAGCCTGTTCACTCTAACTTTGAAGAACCATTATAACATCAAACCACTAACCATGTGCCATTATAACATCAATATTTATTCTTATCTTTCTTGACTTTCTTGGCTTTAGATATAAAGCAACGTTTAGGTGGTTTCGCACATAGAAGTCAGAACTTTTAATATCTGCGTAACCAGAAGGTTACCAGCTTTGCCTGATGGTCTTGTACTTCAGGACAAAAATAATCACAATGACTATGTGAACAAGTGTCTCTTGGTTTTATTTTAAGCGTCTCTTTGCACCCGTAAGATATTTAATAGCTGTAAGCAAATTAAAGTTCAGGCAACAGCGTAAAACATAACATGAAAGATGGCGACTGCAATCTAGACTCTACTCATTCTAACTGTTAAGTAAATGGATTGATATGCCAAAATGCTGTCGATGACGCCATGAGCCAGCATTGCTCGAAGGTTTGTGAGTAAAGAAGCAGGTTAGTTATTAAGAAATGAAGATGATGACATCATGCTGTTTACAAACATTAAGGTAACACTAGTCGAAAATTCTTCCATACAAACGTAGTCTAGGGATTATTCCACTGTTTGACAATATACGTTCAAAATAAAAAGACTGCCAAAGGTCTGTTTATAAAATTTCGCGCGCACGGTTTCGTCCTAAATCATTATCCATTTCGCTACAAATTTGCAAAAGTGTGTATTCGTATGCGAACTAGCTTCCTACTGCTCATCACAGCATCTATCTCTTCCGCACGTGTTGTCGGTTGATACTTAATGCATTTTAACCACGCGCACAAAATAGTTCGTGCCGTCGACTAGTGTACCCTTAACGACTGATGCAATATGAAAAAGATGTCTTACTCGTTCATGCTTACCTATAAGCAAGGCAGGTACTTTCTGGTGAGGGTTGATAGCACGGTATTCCTCGGTGTTCTGCTGGCCTTTCTTTGCGATGTCCACGGGTCTCTCCTCGAAGGGGATCCGCTTTAAATGCAGGGCTGCTCGCACCCGCCATGAGCATGATGACAGGTAATAGGCGTAGAGGATTGCGCGGTTTTCTGCCTTCGAATGTAGGTTAGAGTTTATACGAGTACAAAGTTATTTTGTTTTCGTGCAATAGTAGTTTATGTCATGGTCATATAATAGGGGTTATTAAAACACACACGTGTTATTATTGTCACATTCGGCTTGGCCTCATGTGATAAACCCACGCTCGTGTTTTAAGGTTACACTAGTCGATTTTTTTTCCATACAAACGTAGTCTAGGGATTATTCCACTGTTTGACGATGTACGTTCAAAATTAAAAGTGATACCAATTTGTCTTATCATTATCTAACCCTGTATGGAAGCGAAAAAGTAAAAAAAGAAAATATTTGAAAGTTATGAGCGTCGAAAGTTCTACATTTCGACACTAATTTTAACGCATTTTTGGGCGCGAATAAATACCATAAGAAGACGGAAAATTGCAAAACGGCCACCATACAGGGATAGATTAGTAATTCAACAAAGCAAATAATTTTATTTTGGACAGATACGTTTAGTAGTTTTTTCATGATATCTAGACTCCCAAAGGTCTGTTTATAAAATTTCGCGCGCTCGGTTTCGTCCTAAATCATTATTCATTTCGCTACAAATTTGCAAAAGTGTGTATTCGTACGCGAACTAGCTTCCTACTGCTCATCAAAGTATCTATCTCTTCCGCACGTGTTGTCGGTTGATATAAAATGCATTTTAACCCCGCGCACAAAATAGTTCGTGCCGTTGACTAGTGTAACCTTAATACCTAATTGTAGGCCGTTGCATACATTATTTTATTTTCACTCATACATTTGAAATAAAACAAAAGTTTAAACGGAAAAATATGTGGTATGGCGGGCAATTTAGATTCTCATTGCGCATGACTGCGCAGCGCGCGCCTCCATAGACAGTGACACTACTTATCTACATTAAGTCAATGAGTCCATAAGCGCCAATAAATTAAAAAGTAAAAGTGTGCTATAAAAATTCATTCAATGCATATCCTCGAAAAGAGATTTTCCATGCAGCCAAACTGTGCGGAAAGTTTCACTTTTTTCACTAGTGCTTTTTACTTATCTGTATTTTTTAAATTTTATCTCCATCGTCAGCCAGACACATAGAGTTTTTATTGTTTGAGAAAAGTTTTACAAATTAGTTAAGTACAGATTATCATTCATATAAAATGTAAAATATAACTAATACTAACTCTAGAATAGATTTGATCAATAAATTAATTTTAAATATTCATTAAATATGTTTGTTAGAACGTATATTTTGCTTGTGTCTTTTTGCGTTACGACGTGACAGCTATTTGCACATGCTCAGTAGATATGCCCGAGGAACTATTAGTTAATCTGTGGAATGTGGATATGCTGAGCGCGCTTGAATAAGCCCGCCATTTTATTAATTTCTTGCTTGGTTCAGAATTTTTTTTTTCCTCCCACAATGCTTAGTAAAATGTTGTATGATACACGTACGTAAGATGATGCCCGACTCGTATCGATTTATTAAATTAAATGCCACTCATCGGGAATCACCTACCTTCCGCACTTGTAGCATAAATAACTATTTTGATCCAGGGGGGTGACCATAAGCTCTTAGAGCGGTATCAATTTGATATCGAGTAAGTGACAGATACACCCCCTGTTGTTTGAAAATCATAGGAAAATGTTGCACTGTAATGGTTTTTTTATTTATTTTACCTATACACGAATATAAAGTACGTGTTCATACAATATTTACATTGTGAGTGTAGATAAAATTACTTACGCTTCATTATTGAAGAGAAATAAACAACAACGATAAGTATTATGTAAATGGAGGCGCTCGTGGCTAAATAAATAACAGCTAACAGGTCAATCTTCAAGGTTAAGTATCGCTTGTTAACTTCGGGCCGTGGATTGGTGATCATCTTAACATATCGAGATTCGTCCGTACCTCTAAAAGTACGTTAGGCCGTTGGTCCCGGCTGTCAAATGTACACCTTTGAAAGTCATTACGGACCAAAGGAGAGTATTCTTGCCAAAGGGGTATTGCATTACCAGTCACTGGCCAGGCCAGCTGGACAGTTGCTCCATTTATAAAATACTGGTACTCAGCTGTATCTGGTAAGACTAGCAGCCGACCCCAACAGATTGATTGCTAAGTTGTGGTTCTATACAATAAGTTGTGTAACTTACCTAGCCTAAAGTCGTGACAATCTAATGCGCAGGCCACACAGAAATCGCATCGGTCGCGGACATGGCACGGGCGGCTTCCTATTCCATTCAAATTTAAAATAAAATGCATTGAAATAAAGTGCAATTTAGGACACACGGTATGTCGTTGCTCGGACGTGGTTATGAGGACATACCGTATGTCCTAAATTGCACTTCATTTTGTTTTAAATTAACGACGCCATTTCTGTGTGGCCAGCACCTTAGAAGTCAGATTTGACACTGACAGAGTGACAGCTATAACAATAAGTTGAACTTGATGCTTATGAATGATACTCGTTGTTATAGTGTGTGGGTAACAGAGTAATTCATTAGGATTATGAATTAGATTTATCGTAGACGTTCATACAAAGTTATCGCGTCATGTAAAATGAGAAACGTCATCGAACTTCTTAGATTGTAACGATTGTAGTTGTATAATTGTTGAGCAAGTCTGTTATAATAATGATGTTTTTGATTAGGTATCTAGTTATACTTTCAAGTATCTTCAAAGATCGTCCAGTTAGCTAACCAGGTTGGATTTTCAGGGTGTATTTCCAATCGCCAACTTGAGAAAGTGGTTATATGAGTTCACTAGTTTACACACTGAATAAGATATAAAACTCGTCTAGATATCCTGAGATTTTATTTAAGTACCTTTTGTTTGAGTTCGATTTAAAACTAAGTTAGAAATCTGCACTGGTATACATTTCAATTTATTAAAAACTGCACCGTTTGTGGATATAGTTTTTTATCTTAATAATCAGGTAGGGCAATAGTTACCTGATATTACAGTCTATAGGCTCTATTATATAGTCCACAACAGACCCCAGTAAAATACCTAGGTAGGTATTATATTTCTGTTTATACTTAAGCGGAGAAACTAGAAGAGAAGAGAGTGGTATTATTTTGAGCTAAGAGTGTAATCGGTTTTGTGTTATTCTAAACTCAAAAACAAACTATTCGTCTAATTTTGAGGTTATCTTCAAGGATTTTACAGTTTTTGTGCGAGTTAATAATTCGTCGCATCTGCTAATAGGAGTGTATGCTTGAAAGTTAATATTAACCTATAGTGACATTTCAATTATGTATTTACAAAGTAATAAAAATAAATAAACACAATTGGCTTGATAGATATTTTTATATCAGACCAACCCAAATGCCAAAGAACTTATGTTAGTTCTGTTAGTGCATATTTGCATAAGTATGGACAGGTTCCGTCTATTCTGACATACCTGAACAGTAACAGCAAAAACAAACTGTCACTAGCTAGTCCATTATTTTTCCATTATGAAGATCTATATTCTATAGCTACTAAGTTAGATGCTTTGCTAAGTAAGTAATTAGGACCTTAGCATCTCGTAATATGGTGTTAGTGATAATATTTAGTTACTTACCATGTCAGGTGTCTGCTTATTATCATGAAGTTGTCTGAAAGACTTGATATCTTTTTATTTATAAAGTATTTTGGGATAACTCTTATCAAAACATTGATTGCGAGAGTGACAGTCCGACTGATTGTTGATTTTGTTCAATACTGATGATATTGACAGATATTTCGTTCGTAATTGACGTTTTGAAGGTGACTTTAATTAAATTCGAATTCGATAGCTTTAATTTAAATTAGATAATAATATTGTTATAAAAATAAAAACAAACCAGTTTTCGTATATCTGTGGCGTCCAATTCTATTTGAAGTAGTTCTCTGCGTTTCACCAAGATGTCGTTAGCGCCAATTAAAGTTTAGTGGCGGGAAAATTCAAATAATTAAAAAACTATTTGAGGTTATAAATAAAACATGAAAGCTGATATACATTTTATTTATTTACATATATAATGGCAATATACGTAATTACTTTATTATCACTATTATATTATTCAAATACTTTTTGTTTTTTCTTTAACCTTATAGACACAATAGAAGTGGAAGTTACATAGATATTAGTTAGGTACATTCTATGGATTATTAACAAACAGTTATATTTCAGAAGACAATAAGCATTGATTTTGCGCACAAGAACAAAAATCTGTCCACAGTCAATAGTTTTAAATATTTAATATATTCGATTATCATACATACTCGTATCTTATTGTAATATTGTTTCTGAATGTATAAACACTCATGAAAAAATATTAATTACTACCAGACAACCATCAAAAATGATAGCAACGATTTGGTCGTTTTATTGTACTATTCAGCATTTAAAATAAATCTATTAAATAACTCAGTCAACAACATTAGAGATTTGAAAAGAAAATACTCGGCCCTTATGGTAAGAGACAAAGTTTTCACGAAATGTTTGATGGTGCTATAAAAATAATAGTGCTAAGTTTATCATGCATGCATTAAAACATTAACAGTCGATTAAAAAAATAAAACTGAGCAAACTTCAAATTTATTGCTTCAAATACACATTTTCGTCATAAACACGATGAGACATCTATCGCTAAGACAAATCTGAGATACTTTTAACTCACAAAAGCGCGTCGAACATAACACTAAACCTTCACTGAACAAAATAGTTTCAGCCAGTGACATATTCCTACTGTTATAACATTTTTGTAGTTGTCCTAGACTGTTGCTACTTCCATCCAATTTTTTTCTATTATGTTCGTCATCAATTTATCTAACACGTAAATGCAAATCAATCTGAACTTAGAAAAGCTTCAACAGTTCTAGATCATTTATCCCCATCGTAGGGGTGAGCCGGGTGGTCGCATGAGGGTCGCTCTGGTCTCTGCCGTGAGAGTGCCTCCTCCGTCAGAATCGGGCAGACCGTAGAACGTGTGTAGGTGTCGCCGATGCTGCAGTTCGTGCCCTTTGTGATTCAGGCTCTGCAGACGACTCCACAGCGAGAAGATCCTCTTATTCACTGCTTTGGTCTGAGTAGGGTTTTCTGGAATATAAAAAATATGCTTTGATATATGGAAGGTTGGTAAATTCATCAACCGGTGGGTAACTGCTCAATCAGATTCTTTGAAATTTTAGATAGTATGTATTCGGTATTGTTTGGATTTTTGATTTCTTTCAGAGCAACAGTTTGTTCCTACACTGAAAGAATACCAGTAGATGTCGATATAAAATTAAAAAACGAAAACATCGTTTCGATTAAACTTTATGAAATATGTTAAAACGTAGACGTATCTTAGCAATCTATCTAATCGGTAGCGTATCAGTTATTTTAAGTTGGAACTCACCTGTTAACTCATTTTGCGTACTAGCTACGCCTTCCCGTTTGACTTTCATGACGACTTCGGGGTTTTCATTCCTGAATTCATTCTTTTCATCCTCTCTCAGGTTATTAGATTCTAGACCAGAATTTATTAGATTAGCATATTGGGCATTTGCATTGTTAATATCTTTGTTCAAGCTTGCTAAACGCATTTTAAGTATTAACAAGGGATCAGTCACAGCTATCATTGCATCGTACACATTATTCATAGGAGGGTTACTGTCTAAGTATATTTCGTTGGTTTTATCATTTATATCTTGATTGTCAGGTGCAACTTCTTCAGTGTATTCCTTATTCAGGTCGGGGTCGAAATTCCTTTTATCCGTATTGTGTTCATACAATTGGTGGAGGCGATCTAATTGTTTCGGATAGTTATGCCATTGTTCTTTCCGAAATCCCTCTCCATTGTAGTTATCATCTTTACTTATAATATTGAAAATATCCTCATTTTGATTATTGTTTGCATCTGGATATTGGAGTAGTATTTTATAAGATTCTGGTTTATTATCGTGTGCGACGTACATTTTGTATATTTCATCAAGAACGTTTCTTGTTTGATATCTATCACTATACGTATTGTCATTATGTTGGCTATCAAAGCTGATTTGTTCTCTGTTATAGTCATTTGCGGACATTGGAAGAACATTACTCGAGGATAGTGCCACTATCGCAAGGAGCAGCACAGGAACGATGTATTGCCGCATCTGTAACAAGCAAACGTGTGTTTATAAGATCTGCCGTGCGTGCGAGTAAGAACTGAATAAATTTAATTCGTTAGTTAATTGATTTAAGTAAGTAAGCGTCTCGCGACGCTGACGACGGAGACATTCGTCTGCGTCTATTAATCAAAATTCTAATGTCACCTGATTTGTGTCTGACTAGTTTAGAATATTCAAAGATTAGGCGCTTCAGTAGATATAGTGAATAAGGGACGAAGCATCGTTCTACAGAGGCGATTTGCATATCTTTCGGTCGCGTTCTCAAGATAATACGGCACATGGTGAAGTTGTGTGCAAACCTCTCAACATTAATAAGGTTTCGGCAAACAGCCGCGCTAAGAGAAAATCAATTCACGTTTATTTATCTTGCCGCGACACGATTCCTAACTTTTAGGTTGCTTCGTTAAATTGAGTAAAGTTTACTTTATTTACTAAAACTGATAATATTTTATGAACCTAATGTGAAGGTTCAAACGAATTTCTACCCACGTATTAAGTTTTTCTCTTCTATCGAGTTTATTTATTTTACATAGAAAATAAAACGGGCGGTTGGTTCCCAGAATGTTAGTCAATACTCTTGTGGGTGTTAAAATAGATATCGATAAATGGGCCGAAACATAACCTTGAACATGAACTAAGTCTATAAAAACGCAGGCATGTTAGAACTTATGAATTAATTAATTCAACATGTCTATATTCATTGTAACTAACTTAACTCTTCTGCGTAGCAAAAAGGCTTTTCTCATACAGATAAAGGACAAGCACTAATCCTTAAAGTTGCTGCAATCAGACCTTAATAATTGTATGTTTCTACAGAATGGTTTCTTAGAGGACCGAACCTGCAACTTCATGCTTCCAAACATTTAGGCCATGACATTGTATTGTGTAACGTTTAAACGAGAAACTTAGGAAGTCACGAGTCACCCAACGTTATTTACATCCGTTTCCGTCGTGCAGACAGTTGGCGTCGGTATTAAAAAGCAATAAAGGTTGTTAATGGATGTCAGAAATGTTCGCAATTAACGAAGTCCTGACATTTCAGGACGTTAACGGAAGAATATTGAGCAGAAGTGACCTAGTAACTATCGGCTCGCAATACTTTCCGGCTTTTCCATTATTCTTAGTTTAGAGGAGCTCGTGGCTAAATAATAACAGCCGCACTGGTCGATCATCAAGGTAAAGCAACGCTTGACGAGGTCGCCCGTGGATGGGTGACCATTGCAACATTAGCCGTTGGTCCCGGCTGTCATTTAAAGATCTTTGACAGTCGTTACGGGTAGTCAGAAGCTTGAGATCTGACACCAGTCTTGCCAAGGGGTACCGTGGTACCCAGTTACTGGGTTGTGGAGGTCAGATAGGCAGACGCTTCATGTAAAACACTAGTACTCAGCTGAATCCGGGTAGACTGGAAGCCGACCCCAATATAGTTGGGAAAAGGCGACGCAAATTGATTGTTATTCTTTTATAGTTTCAGTCACTAGCTTTTGTCAGCGGGCGGACGAACCGCGAAGTCGACTATTTTCACTTGGATACGTTGTACCATATGTACTTACGTACCGTATGTACGTCCAGGTCTTGGTCAAGCAGTATTCCAAAACAAAATTTATAAATCTCAGCTGTTGAGGCGTGATTGATTAATAAACATACCGACTTTCTCATTTATAATATGAAAGTAGGAAAGAATTTTGTCACCAATCGCTATTAATTTGGAACCATTAAATAATCAGACGAATGAATCGTTTGTCCAAATTAGATAGGTGCGTAAAATAAGTGTGTAAAATACTCTAAATCCCAAATGCTTTTCAGGACGGTCAATAAGGAAGAGCTGAAACTTAAACCTTTTTTTTTTATGTTTGCTCTTGACTCTAGTCTAGGTCAAAGCTGACAGAGACAGAGTCGACGATGGAGTGAGCTTACCCAGAAGAAGCCTGTTCACTCTAACTTTGAAGAGATTCGGGTTGAATACGTTCGGAAACACTGACGCAGGTAGCGAGTTCCATTCATTCGCTGTGCGCATTATGAAGGATGTTTGGAAGCGTTTGGTGCGAATTGGTGGAATGGCAACAAGGTAAGGATGATAACTTGCAGTGCGTCTAGATGTCCGATGGTAGAACCTTACTTAATAGAAAAGAAAAAAGAGGAAAGACATTCTTCAAGGAATCAGCATACCTACATGAGTATTATGTGTCTAATACTGTAATAAATGGATGTTACATGAACTTACGAGATATTTGAATGGAAAGAGTGAATCTTGTGAAAAGTCAGACGAGAAAGAAATCGCAAAGTTTTGGGGAATTGGATGTAAAAACTTTTCTCGCATACAATATTGAGAAGACTTATAAATATTCTTAGTTAGAGTTAAAGTAAAAGTTTTCTATTTTTGATGTCTACCAAGGATGCTACTTATTTAGATATGGTTACGTAGGTACTTGATATATCTGTTTTTGGAGAGCATGGGGCTCTAGAGGAAAACTAGAAAGAAGTTATAGTTTCTTTTAAACAATTTAAGTTGGTAAGTACTAGTTAGGTATACCAATTGTAAGTAAAATATACAGAATGGTGTTTTTTTACATAAAGGATTGCAACAAAATCGAGTGAAATTAGATGAGCGATTTTTTTTATTAATTTTGTTAAGATTTAAAAAAAAATGCTATATGAATAAATTACTGTGCTATTACAAACAACCTACCTCGGATGCCCTTATTTCTATACTGAAACATAAATGAAGTTTCCTAGCGCAGCAAAGATACGACGAAGGTAACGTTAATTATAAAAGTTACCAAACCTTAAAATACCTTAAGTAAAGCCGCGAGATTACAACTGTTTTGTTGACTTTAATCTGTTCTGAAGCGCCTATTAATCTTCGACGGTGTCACGCGAAATATACTTACGATTAAATCGCGAGTCACGCGATTAAATCGTAAGTATAATATCATTTGCTGTAAACGATCTTATTGGTGGAATGCTTAGAGTAAGGTTATTTTGAGTGTAATTTTTTTTAATTTTATTTTACATAGGCCTTACATGGGCACTTATAAAACGTCGACAAAAGGTGCACGGTTCGGGTTAGTCGTTTCCTATGGAGAAGAACCGGCAAGAAACTCCATGGTTACTCTTTTCAAAATGGTTTGGTTTTACAATATTTACATGTTACAAGCATTAGTACTTGGATATGGGGGAACAACGTAGGCCGTAAGAAATTAAAAAAAAAAACAAAATAAATGTAAAACGAGATAAAAAGTTATCAAATGTTAACAATCATCTAGAAATCTAGAAGGCCTACAATGTTCACACATTCACAAAACAATCGGTAAAAGAATCTATACAAAGGAAAAAAAAAAACTGACTACACTAAATTTAACATGTGGCACAAATGTTGTTATCAGTGCTGAAATGCTGTGTGTAGTGTGTGTAAGGGACTGGTGTCAGTTTTTAATGAACTAGGTATGATGGTTTACAGGGCCCGCGTGGTGATTTACAGCTCATTTCCTCTCTATGAGAGGAGGCCTGTGTCCTTGCAGTGGAAACATTAAAATGCTTATGATTTTGATGGTTTTATCTAGTTTACAAGCAACTGACCGTCTACACACAAGTAGGTACCCAAAGGGAAGAATTAGTGACGCTGACAAAATATTACCTACAGCATTTTTTTGCAGCTATGCTTTAATGTTCGAGACAATCCCCATGAACAGAATTATAAATAATTAAAAATACGTCGTATTATTATCTTTCTACCAGAGATAAACCAGTCCGAGGCAATGATAGAACCGTTTAAAAATATCACGGTGTATAAGTAACTAAATTCATAGCAGTCGTAGATAATAAATTCCCTAAACGTGGATAGGTATTTATATAAATTTATATAATGTTCACTCTTCGCTACTCCTGTGACTCAACCGCAAATGATTTCTGGAATACTCATAAAAATAGATGATTTGGAAATTTTAAAGAGTCGTAAAATTTTACTACTTATCCCGAGGAGCTAAGCCTGCGTAGCATTTGAACTTTCATTTCATTAAATGCATCTGTGGATGTCTGAAAACGAAATGTCTTTTTCTAGACGAAATGGCAAGGAATTACGTGGCCTTGATTAAAATTTTAAGCCACTTATACTTATGATTAAATAGTGATTGGGCTGAAAAAATCGGTGGGGTTTCACGATATATCGTGAAAAATTTCAATCTAGCAATATTTACGGCCTAATAAATGTCTCCGATGACAAAAATCTATCTTAAATAAGTTTGCTGGGCAAAGGTCTCTATATACATCTACAATGTGTTCATTTACCAAGTAATTGAAAAATAATCTTTGAGGTTTTTAATTACTTGGCTTAAAATCCCCTAATTCTTAAGATTATATTCTTTCTCAGTCTAAATTATTTCATGATATTAATTAGGGCTCTTGAGCTAAATAGGTATGGGTTGTATAACTTGAACAAAATACATCTTTTAGGGAACTTTAATAAATATAATGAAGAAAGTGAGGGCCTTGCACTGAAGTGGGACAACTCAGGCTGACAGTCAATATTACTAACTTTATAAGTTCATGTTGGTAATGAAAGAAAGCCCACTTTCGTTGCGGTCTTCATAGCAGTGGTCATTATAACGTTTTAAGTTTTATACGGGTTCGATTCTTATTTGGATTGTTGAATTATTATCGTCATCATCATCATCATCATATCAGCCGAAAGACGTCCACTGCTGGAAATTGGCCGCCCCCAAGCGTCGTCACATTGACCGGTCCCGTGCATCTCGCAACTCACAACCAGCGGATCCCTTCACCAGGTCATCGGTCCGATTGGTGGGAGGCCTTCCAACGCAACGTCCTCCGTTTCGCGGTCGCCACTCCAGAATCTTTTCGCCCCATCGGCCTTCCGTTCTGCGAGTAATGTGCCATGCCCACTGCCACTTAAGTTTGGCAATTCTGCGGGCTACCGCGACTTATACTGTACCTATGGATAAGAATGGGCTGTGAAAAACGGATAAAAGAGATTGCATGTAGCAGAGATGAGAATGTTGAGATGGATGTGCAGAGTGACGAGAGTAGATAAAGTGAGAAATGAGTATATTATAGGAAGTATGTGGACGGACGGAGAGAGAGGGGTAGGCCAAATGGTGGATGGAGTGTGTGCGGAGCGATTATAAAAGAAAACGCAGTCAGTGATAGCGTGACGGTGGATAGGACGCTATGGAAGATGAAATCGTGTTACGCCGACCCCAAATAATTTGGGACAAAGGCAGGACGATGATGATACGGTATATCGTTTGAAATAATGTACAATTCAATGATTATTGGAAATTCAATGAAAAGGCATAATGTAGCTTCAGACCTTATTGTTTTGGCTTCAGTGGGTGTTTTAAGAAGTTGAATATTTTATTGAATGTGTCTATGAGTAAACAATTGACTGGCGCCTCCTGGCACTATTATTCTCTACCCTTTCGAAGTGATTAATACTACTAAAGCTTCTTCGATTAGTAATCAAACTTCGAAACGCAATGACTCACAATAACTTTACCAATTACACTATCATTCAGAAGCCCACAAATCAATTTAGAAAGTAGTAAACTCGTATTATTCATGTTTACGAATGTTTTACGAAGAATTGTTAGTATTTTTTACATCGAAAATGAACAACGAATATGTTTTGATGACGCCTACTAAATATTTCGGTGAATCGATTCTTTATAAATTATAGGTAGGATCGCCCTTAAATGAAACACGTGAGTCAGAATAACTTCGGTAAAAACTTAGTCGATTTACCCAGAATTTGGGTATAATTTTTACATTTTATTTGTGTTGCTTCGGAACCGATAACTGTATCAACACTGTCGTTAAATCGGCCTTTGCGAACCCATCAAAATTGATTTTATAAGATGTCGTACCATGTTTGTGAAATGAAATGCATTGAATTCCATCTTTTGTGTTATAACAGGAGTAATCAGGAGTGATTAACCTTTCATCCGATAATGGGTTAGTTGAGCTTGAGATAAAGGGGATAAGGGTTAGGATCAGATAATTTTTCTGAAGTTGTAGCTGGATGTAAACGACTCGCCCCCTGTTACAAGTATCAGTCGTTACTGTTAACGAAATGTTACATCTGTCTACCCCTTTCAGGAATATAAGCGAGACGTTACATTTTGTGACATACATTTAATGGTCAGCAACAAGAACAACAGTGAACAGCATGATTCGTTTGTTGACAAAACGTAAATTCTGTTTCCCTGGTCTACCGCTGTGCGACGCGAAGTGCGGCGCGCAAATAATCATAATGCTAAAGCGATGTAAAATGTTGCGTAGTATGACGGTCGGCTGACTGGCGCCGCACACATGGAGCGTCTGGCTACGATGGGGACGAGAGGGCGACTGAGGAGAGGAGAGCAGCGGGGCGTCACGGCCGCCGCCCGCACTGGCCGCCGCGCGCCGCATGCCGCATACCGTGGCGTCCCGCGTCACCGTCACGTCACCTTCGCCTTCGCACGACGCGACGTGGCGTTTATCGCACGGTGTTCTGTATTCAAAATTTCAACATGAGCATGTTCGACGACGCTTTAATCGAGAATGTCAAGAAATACCCGATTTTGTACCGCCATAAAGGCAAGAACTATAAGAACATGATTAGAAAAGGCAACTGTTGGATCAAAATTGCTGAGGTACTTGGCAAAACACGTGAGTAATTTCACTTAATTATTGTTTTGGATGTTGTTTACCTTATGTATGTTGTGCATGATTGTTACCAATTACGTAGCTATATTTTTATCATTCAATGTTTATGTTGCAATGAACGTGTTGGCTGCAATGCCTGCAATAGCCAATCAGTATTCGAGTATTAACTGTCCGAGGGGGACAAGTCGACTAGAGGATAGTTCAGGTAGCACAAAGACGTTTTACGAATATTATATCGCCCACGGAACATAAACATGTTCCCCCTGGTTTTACCGTCGCGTTCGGTTGTTTGTTGTTTTTTCTGGGCTACTCAAACCGCCGACGCTGCCGCCGCCGCCGTGCAATGTCAACGTTTTGTTTAGCTATCGAGTCCTTGTAATGTTATCAAGATGGTAACTATTACTTGCATGCATGCGTCATGCATTATTGAATTATCTTTGTCGTGGACGTTTAAAGTAATCGGTGTATGAATTTTTATTGCTGCTTCTTTGTCCTGTGTCGCCTTTGTGTACCTTCTAACAATCTTAATAAATTCGTTGTAGTTTAAAGGGTGTTACCCAATGATATTCTAGTATACAGATATGTTATGAGCGCGTGCATTGTGAAGACTCGAATCAGGCACGTATCCAGACTTTTGGTTCGGGGGGAGACAAACATTGAAACAACCATGTGAACTGTGTAAAAATCGCTGTAATCACTGTACTATAATTTTTAATAATTTAAAGAAGTACCGTCCGACGTCCGTAGTTTAGTCACACACTTATAAGTATTTAGCAGGCAGGCATTACGTCTAGGTCTATCAGGATCTGGCGCCAAAGCGGAATGAATAGACAATAGAGCGAGACCAGTAAGCCTCTCGCCCGCCATTATATTCCTTAAAAAGGATTTTATTCTCTTTAGGCATGAAAATGACCGCTCCTCAGATGCCGTTGAAACTGGAAGGGTGGCCAGAATATGTTTTAGCCTGTTAATGGTAGGAAAGAAATTTATGTCACACGTGTCTAAAATTTCCATAATTTCGACTGGTTTATTACTGTGTTTTTCCACTTGGCACACCACATACTGTACTCTGCTTTTATTAGTGATTCTCCAACACTTTCTGCCCAAAAAAAAAACATATTTTCTACTTTACTTCCTCTCGTCCACATTTTTCGGAAGAATAATTTCTAAAGAAGAAAGCAGCTCTCTTTGATTCGCAAATCTATCTTTCATGCCAGATATCAAATCGTCCGAGCACGGTATAAAATAGTTCTTCAGGAGTATTCTTCAGGAGTATCGCTGGGAGGGTTGCTTCGTGCAGTTTGGTGGCTTTTTTTTCAGTCAGATTTCGGGGGGGATAAATCCCAACTATCCCCCCCTCTGTATACGTGCCTGACTCGAATAGGTCCTAATTGGGGTCTTTAGTCTATGTCACCCATGGCGAAGAGCGATAGGCTTCGTTGAAACAAAAACAAAATTTAAAAAATGCCATCGTGTGTATTTAGAAATTGTGCCAGTTATGATACCAAAGTACATAAAACAGAAGGTATCTCATACCAAAAGTGTGTAGGTATCTGTGCTGCCGCTGCTTTACGGAACACTTTTTTCGGTTGTTTTGTGAGTGTATAACGTATCTGTTTATTAGAATGTCATTGGTATTACCACATCAATTTGATGACATTGATGTCATGATATAGTTCCTTTTAGTTTAGTAAGCACTGTCGAACGACGTCTACGTCATTCTATAATCGATGGAAAGCATTGATCGATGATCTATCGATTGTGGTGGTAACCTAAAACATATTACAAGCACGCACAGGAATCCAACATAGTAAGCCTACATTAGTTATCTAAGATTCATAATATGTTTTTACCTTTTCGGATTTTTAACCGACTTCAGGAAGGAGGAGGTGATCAATTGGACTGTATTTTTTTCTTTCATCTCAAAACTTTTTACTAGGAGAACCGATTTTGATGAATCTTATACAAATATAAAAGCTGGTGCTTCTGATGTGGTCCCATTTAAATTTGGTGGCGATCTGATGGAAATCTTCGGAGATATACAACAGAACTCTTCAATAAACAACGGCAAATCCCTCGGGATTGCTGCAATCGCGTGTCTTTTATCGTTTACGCCATTTCATAACTTAACAACATGTCAGTACGCTCTAAAGGGGTACGCAGATGTGTACAGTTCACCCTGGTACACTCTCATCTTTCACCGGTTATGTTCAAGTTTTATGTTATTGTTTGATCTATTCTGGCATTACTTTGTGCATTATATGCTACCTTGCTATAGAACTTGCTCATTAGGTACCACAAATAAAAAGTGAAAAATAATAGACGTTTTTACAAAAAAATACAACCGACTTTCAAAAACAATACACTACCAAGGGAAAAATAACTTCAATTCCGGGAGTCGATGTTACTGTGTTTGTTTCTTCGTTTTTTGACACCGACTGCCGAAATTGAAGTTAGTCAATTTAGTTGCCCTTAGTAGTGTTTTTTTTTAAAGTCGGTTGTATTTTTTTTGGAATTTTTTGAATAAAGATATTATTATTATTTTGACAATCTCGGGACCCTGGCGTCCCGGTCCTTTGAAATGCGTGCGAGGGGCCGAAGCCAACACGCAGAGGCCTTGTTAGACATGTATCAGGAAATGTGAAACCAACCGATGATTATCTCTGTATACAATACGCAAGTGCACCTAAGGGCAATCCCCGGTTGGTGCAGGACTATTGCAAAATATGGAAAAATACGTATTGGGCTATGGTTTTGGTAGGTTTAGTGGATCGATTTCCTAAAACTATAGGAGGATTACTGCCCCCTGCCTGACCACTGTTGAACTACACGGCTATAATATGGCAACGGGTGACTGGCACACTCAATTAATGGGCCCCCATATGGGGTCGCTTGCACTTTATTGACAAAGCGCCATTATTATTATTTATTATTCTATTAAACAAACTGTTTTTGTTGCAGCTGAAGAATGCAAATCAAAATGGCGTAATATACGAGACAATTATATGAAAAATAAGAAGAAAAAGATTACTGGTACCGCCACTTCATATTCAAAATACGATGATGAGAGACTGAACTTCTTGTCAGAAATCTCAGAACCATATACTGAAGACGAAATGTCAAGCGGTTACAACATTGAAAATCCTACCCAAAACATATCCCATGATCCTATTGAGATTAGTTTCGAAACCGTGAAGGAAGAATACGATTCATCTGAAGAGGTTCCATTATCAGAGTCGTCATTTGCAAAAGGAACTTCGATTTGCAGCAACACGGAGCTGCCTTCATTTGCTCCAACAATTGTAGCTACAGCTTATGACGCCAATCAGACATTAGTTCCACAACAAAATTTCACGGTTCAAGATCAAAATGTAACTCCACCACCAAAAAGAGCTATGAAGCGAAAGATGGACTCGATAATAGACGAATTGAAAAAGGATAGAGAAGAGAGGAATTTAATTCTACAACAATTAGTGACTAAAGCGACTTGTCCAGCAGGACAATCGCCTATACATAATTTTTTTTCCAGCATGGCGGACATTGTTTGTAATTTCCCGCCGGAGAAAATAGCTGAAGTGCGGATGAGAGTATGTAGCATGGTCAGTGAGGTGGAACTTTCAGTGTTGAGAGATAAGAGTCAACCTGATTCATGTTTTTAACTTTCATTAATGTTAACCTAATTCCCAAACTTTTGTAATTCTGAGATCTAATTAGAATATATTATTTTAATATGGATATTTTTCTTATGCATAAATTTTAATATTTGAATTTATCTCTCAGTGATTTTTATTTTTCGACACATCATTATTTTTCGAACAACCAAATAAAACAGACTAAGGTTAAGAAAATGTCGGCACCCTTTATAAATCCGGCGAAATCTTGACGAGGGAATCACGTAGGTACTTCATGAAGATCTCCAATCAAATCGGATTGTTTGTATGCAAATAGTTTGTCCCTCAATATCAACTTGTAAAGTGACGAGAAGCTTAATACATATTAATTGTTTATTAAAGATCTATCTTACCTTCTGCTATTTTAAGTATAGGTAGCTGTCAGTAGTTGGCTGCCCGCTATGCCAAAATGTTTTGTGTCAGTACTTGGCAGGAATACAAGCGATAATTAAAAAATAATCACTAAAAGAAACATTTATCAGGATAATGTCAGTGGTTCAAATTAACCATTAATTTGCTTGCCAGAATACAGCGTTGCCCGAGAACCCATCATCCCAGAGACAGTGGGATGTGCCGCTCTGCAGGTTGGTACGGAATAAACTTATAAATACGTCTACCATTACCTACTGCAGAGCGTGTCCGCGAGAATGGGAGTCAGGCGTTCCACATCGTTGTCAATGTGGTGAAGCAGTCGACCGCCTCGGTTGCCATTGCCTATCCTGCAGTAGGAGTGCTGGCCTGATAGCATGGCTCGCCAGCATTAATGACATCATACGTCGGGCTCTTGTCACCGCCGGGGTGCCAGCTGCTTTAGAACCCAATGGCTTGGCATGCGACGATGGAAAGAGATCAGACGGGATGACCATAATGCCTTGGAAGGTGGGTAGGCCTTTGGTGTGGGATGCAACATGTGTCGACACTCTTGTGCCATCCCATCTTCTTAGCACGGCGGGCTGTGCTGGGCGGCTTCTGCCGGTGCAGAAAACCTCAAACGGCGAAAATATAACAACCTTATTGAATGTTATATGTTTAAGCAGTTTGGGGATGAAACATTAGGTCCATGGGGTCCGAGTGCGCATAGAGTTTTTCGAGAAAGTCGACTATTCACGTGATCAGAGGGCTGGGCTTTTCTTCGGCCAGAGAATCAGCATCATTGCCATCCAACTTGGCAATGCTGCCAGCGTTCTGGGCACGTTTCCCATTAAAATCGATGTGGGCGATTTTTTTGATGAATTCCCTTTCCTTTTCCTTCTTCCCCTTTTATTTGTATATAGGTTTGTTTTTTTAAATTTTAGAATAGTCAATTGTATATAAATGGCAATATAATTATATCAAAAACTAAATTAATTTTCTTAACTTACTAATTAATTGCTTAGGTTTAGGACATTTATATAAAAAAATACGAGTACTAAACAAGTTCGCAAAAAAAATAGGTAGCAAATTCAAGAAACAGGATTTAACTTAAGGCCGTACGTAACTGAAAGGTTAGTTAATTTCATTTATTCTGGTTTGGACAGGTAATTTGGCCTTTTCATCCGTAGGTAAATGCCGTATCTTCGTATCGATATCGACACACTAATGCTTTGAAGTCGGCCCGATACGACTTTCTTTTTAGTTTCTAATAATAAGGGTACCCGGTACCTATAGCGGATAATTATAAGATTGGCACACCCTTTCTCGCATTTTCTCAACCTTTTTCAGAAAAGCTGAAAGGGATAATATAATCTTTGGATACCAGTAGGTAGGTAATGTTAAATCGATTTTGAAAGGATTTTGGAGCATAATTATTGTATTATGAAGGGTTTATTACGTTACAAGACCTTTTCTAGGTTTTTTGTATCTCGGATCCACTCAAAAGGCTTACTAATATCTACTAGAATAATAGTCGTGATAATATTATCTACATTTTGATCATACCGATAATAAAAAGCAGACAGATATTAATTCAGCTTACTTAAACAATATTGAATTCGTAGCATATTCGTAGTTTCGTAGATTCCGCTACAAAACGAGCGTTTTTTGATGATATTTTATTTTTATATGTTATTTTCAAATCGTAATAATATTATAAATTTAAATGGATTTTTAGTTTACTTTATAGTTGACTAGCTGTTGCCCGCGGCTTCACTCCCGTAGACCACCCCACAGGACCCATTTTCGGGTTTAAAAAATAGCCTATGTCACTCAGGAATAATGTGGCTTTCTATTGGTGAAAAATTTTTTCAAATCAGTCCAGTAGTTTCGGAGCCTATTCGGTACAAACAAACAAACAAACAAAAAAATATTTCCTCTTTATAATATTAGTATAGATATACAAATCAAACATATACAAATACAAAAAGCCAACTTATGAACAAAGGCGAGCTTAAGACGACGACAGTTGCCAACGAACTTGAGGAAACAAAACGCGCACTCGGTTCAAACCCGCGCGACCCAAATTTCAGAATATTTTTTTGTACTTTTCTTATTATTCAATGACTCAAATAAAAAATCTTCAGATCAAAATGCGATTGTTGTTTTTATGTCCGTGTTAGACATAACTTTACAAATTAATTACACTGTGTTACTGTGATACGAATAAAACTCAACATTTTCTTAAATAATATGGTAAAATGTAACAACATTATATTAAAAAAACGACTAGCCGTTTAGACGTTATTCTCATTTTAAAATTAGCTACTCAGGGGTAGTTACGCGTTAACCCATAATTGCTTGCCTGTTTCGCTCGAGCGACCTAACTAACCACTTTAAGTGGATGCAACGCCACTATAAGCGCCTGTATCGCTTATCTGATCAGAAATAGTTTATCTATACCAATATTATAAAGAGGAAAGATTTTTTGTTTGTTTATATCGAATAGGCTCCGAAACTACTAGACCGATTTTAAAAATTCTTCGCCTATGGAAAGCTATATTTTTCCCGAGTAACATAGACTAAAAATAATTAAAAAAAAATTGAGATCCCTATGGAAATTGCAATAATATAACCCAAAGTAGCAAAATGTTGCCCATAAAATTCATTATTTGGCGTGCGCTGAGAAAACTATTAAATTAAATTACTTATGATGATTCATAAAAATTATGTATTACATGGTTAAAGTACACATTATTAACTACAAAAAGGCAGCGAGAGAATATACTGTTATAGTTATAATTTATTTATTTATTTTCTCATATTCACAAACACAGTACAGTCTGTTACTACTGTTATAGTTAAGTCACAATAGCAGCTTTTGTGTATCAAAAGTTTTATATATCAAAAGTTGGTTACATTCGTATTGTAGTATTAATTCTTATACTAATAAATAGTTTACAAATGGTTGGTGGGTAGGTAGGTGGGTAGGTAGGTGGGTAATTAGGTGGGTAGGTAGATGGGTAGGTAGGTGGGTAGGTAGGTGGGTAGGTAGGTGGGTAGGTAGGTGGGTAGGTAGGTGGGTAGGTAGGTGGGTAAGTAGGTGGGTAGGTAGGTGGGTAGGTAGTTGGGTATGTAGGTGGGTAGGTAGGTGGGTAGGTACGTGGGTAGGTAGGTGGGTAGGTTGGTGGGAAGGTAGTGTGTAGGTCGGTGGGTAGGTAGGTGGGTAGGTAGGTGGGTAGGTAGGTGGGTAGGTAGGTGGGTAGGTAGGTGGGTAGGTAGGTGGGTAGGTAGGTGGGTAGGTAGGTGGGTAGGTAGGTGGGTAGGTAGGTGGGTAGGTAGGTGGGTAGGTAGGTGGGTAGGTAGGTGGGTAGGTAGGTGGGTAGGTAGGTGGGTAGGTAGGTGGGTAGGTAGGTGGGTAGGTAGGTGGGTAGGTAGGTGGGTAGGTAGGTGGGTAGGTAGGTGGGTAGGTAGGTGGTTAGGTAGGTGGGTAGGTAGGTGGGTAGGTAGGTGGGTAGGTAGGTGGGTAGGTAGGTGGGTAGGTAGGTGGGTAGGTAGGTGGGTAGGTAGGTGGGTAGGTAGGTGGGTAGGTAGGTGGGTAGGTAGGTGGGTAGGTAGGTGGGTAGGTAGGTGGGTAGGTAGGTGGGTAGGTAGGTGGATAGGTAGGTGGGTAGGTAGGTGGGTAGGTAGGTGGGTAGGTAGGTGGGTAGGTATGTGGGTAGGTAGGTGGGTAGGTAGGTGGGTAGGTAGGTGGGTAGGTAGGTGGGTAGGTAGGTGGGTAGGTAGGTGGGTAGGTAGGTGGGTAGGTAGGCGGGTAGGTAGGTGGGTAGGTAGGTGGGTAGGTAGGTGGGTAGGTAGGTGGGTAGGTACGTGGGTAGGTACTATCCACGTACCTACCCACCTGGGTAGGTACGTGGATAGTTAGGTGGGTAGGTAGGTGGGTAGGTAGGTGTGTAGGTAGGTGGGTAGGTAGGTGGGTAGGTAGGTGGTTAGGTAGGTGGGTAGGTAGGTAGGTTAGATAGGTAGGTGGTAGATAGGTTATAGGATTGCCAGTTGACGGGAGCGAAGCCGTGGGGGTCAGCTAATGCCTAGCCCTTTATAGGCCAAAACCTGCAATCAAAGCAGCCTGCTCTTGTCGGTGGCAAAGTAGAACACCGTAGAAGTAGCAAAGTATTGAGTCAATAAAATATTGCTGTACAACCGACACGATGAAGAAAAAGTTAATAGCATGTTACTGAAATGAGTTATTAGTATCTCTCTGAGCTCACTCCTCAGCCAGTAATATCCATCAATACATAGGTAATAACCTATCCCAGCCTCCTCACAAAGATCGTCGCCCTACATAACCCGAGGCCAGTCTGCACTTCGGAAGTAAAAACCGATAAAAGCCTTTATGGCTTATCGTTCACAAGCTTTTAAGTAGAGCCGAGGTCGTATTGAAGGGTGCAATTATTGTCGCCATTTTAAGACGGATTGTTTATGAAATCCGACGATTTGTGGCGGAGGAGACCGATGTGACAGGCTATACAAGCATAATGCAATAAGAAAGTATACGGTCGATTGTAGTGACTACCAATGGCATAATAGCCAAGAGCCTCGACGAACATCTGAGGATGTTCTCGTTAGACAGTTGGATCAAGGGATTGGTCCAGAAAGAGCGGTCCACTGATCCCTGACCACCGGTAGCTTGGACCCTGTCCAGATACCGCTGGTTTATTATATCATTTTTTTATAGGCTATTATTTAAAAATGTGAAGAATATGTGTTAATAATGAATAAATGAAATACTAATACCATCTGTTACTGTCCCACTGCAGGGCAAGGGAATATACAAGCAATTTTTGTATTCAACCTAATATAGATTAAGTTTATAGGTTATACTTTTCTTGGTGTTTTGACTTCTCTGGTCAATCTGAACCAAAATAAATTATAAATACAATAGACACGACCGATATATCTGTGAACGGGCCGCTCTGAATATCAAAATAACAAAAGTAACGGAAAATTCTTTTCCCAGAAGATATTATTAAAAACTTAATTTCTTAGTTTAGCTTCAATAGTCGAATGCCTATTCATAAACTAATATATTCCAAAATATGTCTGAAATTGAGCACAAAACGCAATAAAAAGTTGTACCAATTACAAAATGAAACATCTGTGTGACTGATGCTAAATTTCCACAACTGTACGACGAAGTCCTTAAACAGAAACTTTCTACTTTTATGCTCAATTCTATTCGCCGTGTGTGGCACAATGAGTTTTTGCTTCGAACCATTAAATTACGTCTAGAATGGTTCAAGTTGAACTTTTGATTAATCATGTGTGCTCACAGAGCTTAGCCCCGACCAGGGCTATTTATTAAGTTGCCAACTTATGTTAGACGGAGGGCTTTGCGTAAGTCGGGACTTGATTCTCTGTGGTGATATTCAAGGTACTTAAACTTAGTTATGTTACTTTGAAGATTTAATTTTGAAGATTCGTCCGTGATTAGACCTGTACTGTATGGATCAGAATATTGGACTATGAAAAGAGATTGCATGTAGCTTGAGAATGTTGAGATGGATGTGCGGAGTGACGAGAATGGATAAAGTGAGAAATGAGTATATCAGAGGAAGTTTGAAAGTGGCGCCAGTGACAGAAAAGTTGAAAGGAATCCGTTTGTCCTGGTATGGTCATGAGCATGTGAGGGATGAAACGCATGTTACTAAAAGAGTTATGAATATAAATGTGGATGGATGGAGAGGGAGGGAAAGGCCAAAGAAAAGATGGACTGTGTGAGGAGGGACATGAATGAAAAGGGAGTCAGTGATGGCGTGTTGCGACGACCCCAAGTAACATGGGATAAGGGCAGGAAGAAGATGGAGAAGAAGTTCGTGAACAATTTATTTGAGTAAATGGTCTACTGATGAAAATATCAACAGTGTTGTGAGGGATCGAGTAATTTAAAAATGATGATAAGAATGTAAATTAGGAAGCATGAAAAACCGAGACTAATCTAGTTTTGGGTGTTATCAAACTAACTATTAAGTGTTTTTTCAAAACTTTCCATGTAAAATTATTGGGAGATAAAATAAGCTGTATTTTTATTAACAATTGGGTCTATTTTGCAATTAAACGGCCATGATTTCTAATAAATACAGAAAACAAGCGAAACATTATTATAACCTCTTAAAGGCTTGGCTTGTGGCTTCGCGAGGCAAGTGTCGCGCGGTTTGAGGTATTGTTCTAGACAAAATTACATTAACTTAGTTTGAACTTCAACTTTGTTCTCTATTTGTTTCGGAACCACAGTCAAACAACACATTCAAATTCAAAGTTTTTGTTTGCGACGTTTATTTGGCTATTTGTTGGTAAACCTCGAAAAACTTGAACGAAATAAGTTATAAAATCGCTTTGACTCGTTTTAACACCCTGTAATTTTAAAGTTAATAATAACTCGAATAAAAATAAATGAATATATAAATTATTTGTTGGAGGTTATCTTAGAATTTACGATGCTTATTTTCTCTGATTGATTTAAAAAAAAGCTAGTAAGTACTTAAACCATCGTCGACTCTGTCTCTGTCACCTCTGACCTAGACTAGAGTCAAGAGCAAACCCATCCCAAAAAAATTAACTAATAGAGATTTCTACTATTTATCAACCTTTTAGTTTTCTGCTTTTATTATTTTTCATTTCATAAAATTGTGTTCTCCAATATTTATAAAGTAGACTGTGTGGTTGCCGGAAATTAATACCACGGTACCAACTCCTCCGTCTGAGGGATTAAATCAGGGATAACGTCCACTGTAAATGAATTCGTCTGCGAAGCGTGGAAAGAGACTCACACCGATATGGTGACAAAGGCGACCACAGCCGAACTTTTTTGAAACTCAATGTGCCGTATGTTGTGTGAGTTGATTAAACTTTTCGTTCCTCGAGTGTACATTCTTATTCTTTATTGCACACAAAACATAAAATGAAGATACAAATATAATAGATAGCTTATGTAACAGCTAGGTTCTCTAACAGCAAACCTCAGTTGTTACAGGAAATTTGTGTATGAGGACAGTGATCCAAGTGCACAATAAAATTCCATGTTAAAAAACATTGAATATTAAAAATTCTTACATACTAAATAAACTAAACAGATATCTACGTGTAAACATAAAACATACTATATTACAATTAAATACATAACTAGAATCTGACATTTATAAATATATATTTATACGTCATTTAGGAAATGTTCCTTTATTGTTCTCTTGAAAACCTCCAACGAAACACTATCCCGTATAGAATGTGGAAGAGTATTCCAGAGGCGAACAGCACGAACAGTAAATGATCCACCGTAACGACTTGAGGAGTGGGGAGGAAACGAAGGAGAAGAGATTACTAGGTACGGCAAGGTTTTCCTCTCGGAACAAGATACTCAAGACATACATACATTTGCTGTGAAGCTGTGCTGTCGATAAAATATTTGAAGAGTAGGAACAGTACATAAATAGTTATTTATGCTACAAGTGCGGAAAGTAGGTGATTTCCGATGAGTGGCATTTTTATTCACGAGCGAGCGAAGCGAGTGAGTGGATAAATCGACACGAGTCGGAAATCATCTTACGCAAGTGTATCATACAACATTTTACTATGCATTGTGCGAGGAAATAAAAAATATATCTGAACCAAGCAAGAAGTTAATAAAATTGCGCTTATTCAAGGGCGCTCAGCATTTCCACAAATTAACTAAAAGTTCATAGTTCCTCGGGCATATCTACTGCGCATGTGCAAATAGCTGTCACGTTGCAAAAAGGCACGAGCAAAATATTCATTCTGCCAAACATATTTAATGAATATTTAAAATTAATATATTGATCAAAATCTAAATCTTGAGTAATTAAAAACGCCTTAAATGAAGTATTAGTTTTGTTTTACCTTTTATATGAATGATAATCTGTACTTAACTAATTTTTAAAACTTGTCTCGAATAATAAAATCTCTATGCGGCGGGCTGACTTTGGAGTTAAAAATTAAAAAAGTACAGGAAAGTAAAACGCACTAGTAAAAATAAGTGACACATTCCGCACAGTTTGGCTGCTTGGAAAACGCTCTTTTCGAGGACATGCATTGTAATAGTTATTTATGCTACAAGTGCGGAAAGTAGGTAATTTCCGATGAGTGGATAAATCGGCACGAGTCGGAAATCATCTTACGCACGTGTATCATACAACATTTTACTATGCATTGTGCGAGGAAATAAAAAAATATATCTGGACCAAGCAAGAAATTAATAAAATGGCGCTTATTCAAGGGCGCTCAGCATATCCACAGATTAACTAATAGTTCATAGTTCCTCGGGCATATCTACTGCGCATGTGCAAACAGCTGTCACGTCGTAACGCAAAAAGGCACGAGCAAAATATTCATTCTGCCTAACATATTTAATGAATATTTAAAACTAATTTATTGATCAAAGTCTAAATCTAGAGTAATTAAAAACGCCTTAAATGAAGTATTAGTTTTGTTTTACCTTTTATATGAATGATAATCTGTACTTAACTAATTTTTAAAACTTGTCTCGAATAATAAAATCTCTATGCGGCGGGCTGACTTTGGAGTTAAAAATTAAAAAAGTACAGGAAAGTAAAACGCACTAGTAAAAATAAGTGACACATTCCGCACAGTTTGGCTGCTTGGAAAACGCTCTTTTCGAGGACATGCATTGTAATAGTTATTTATGCTACAAGTGCGGCAAGTAGGTAATTTCCGATGAGTGGATAAATCGGCACGAGTCGGAAATCATCTTACGCACGTGTATCATACAACATTTTACTATGCATTGTGCGAGGAAATAAAAAAATATATCTGGACCAAGCAAGAAATTAATAAAATGGCGCTTATTCAAGGGCGCTCAGCATATCCACAGATTAACTAATAGTTCATAGTTCCTCGGGCATATCTACTGCGCATGTGCAAACAGCTGTCACGTCGTAACGCAAAAAGGCACGAGCAAAATATTCATTCTGCCTAACATATTTAATGAATATTTAAAACTAATTTATTGATCAAAATCTAAATCTAGAGTAATTAAAAACGCCTTAAATGAAGTATTAGTTTTGTTTTACCTTTTATATGAATGATAATCTGTACTTAACTAATATTTAAAACTTTTCTCAAATAATAAAAATTCTATGCGGCGTGCTGACGTTGGAGTTAAAAATTAAAAAAGTACAGGAAAGTAAAAAGCACTAGTAAAAAAAAGTGACACTTTCTGCACAGTTTGGCTGCTTGGAAAACGGTATTTTCGAGGACATGCATTGTAAATACACTTTCATATCTATAGGTGGGCCGTATTTATCACAGTTAAGTATAGGTATATTAAGAATGAAATTAAGGGTACTGGTTTGGGTCTGAAATAAATCAGGAAATTCCGAAAACAAACAAATAGGTCCTACCTTAGCAAAATTGTAAAGGATAATGAATTTCTTTACTTAATTATCCTTGTTTAACATTAACTTGAAGTTTATTATTGTAACTAATAGCGTAATTATATCAGAAAATGTTGGAGTGTAATTCAGCAAAATAATTTGGTGAACCTTATTCGGCAAACACTTCTCCGTAAACTTTTAAGGCCGTAATATATGGAGGCTCTCTCGGTTTGTTAAATGTGTCCCTACTTGAAAATAAATTAGAATCACTAATTAAAACTTTAATTTAATTGAAATTGACATTAGAATTAGTTGTTTAACCTTTACTAATAACTGCAAAATTATTCACAAATCACGACATAACGGACGAAATATAGGTGTGCATTGGTCTACTTCACAGAAATAATTCTAACTAGATAACGCAAGTTCCTCCATCTATATGAAAACCAACCAATGAAAGAAAACATTTCCAATGCCTCAGCCAACTTTTTCTATACAGTTTTACAGCTCAATAATGCCGTATTGAGCTGTAAAACTGTATAGAAAATGTAAAATTTTTCAAGATTCCGATGGATTTCCGGTGCCGTTATTGCTAAATGAAAAGCTCAAAGTACGATCATTGATCGTAATTTTACTCCGTTTATTGACACGCGAAGTACATACAACTGCGTCATCTAGTAAGATTTATATCTGTGGTCTACGTACTAGTTGGGGATTAGATACATGGGGAGGTCCAAAACTTTGTGGATTTTACAGCTTTCTAATCAAAATATACTTCGAACATTCGATCTCCCCTCGTAAGGATTTTTAACTGTTTCATTTGTTGCAATTACTTGTAGGGGTACATAAGTAAATAATACTTCCTACCACAAGTTATTCAATTACTATAAAAAGGTAGTCATTTCAGCCAATAGTAATCCACTCATCGAACTAATTTGTAGAAGTAATAACTTAATAAGCGAGTAAAGTTATGTCCCCAATTAAGGCGTATATGTTTCCCAATGTTAACGCACTACTGTCGGTACGTCCGCTCGGTGCCAGAATATCAATATTGAACCTCCTTTTGGACAGTTTGTTTGCAAAATATTCCCTGATTTACATATGCTATTTCAGTTATGAAATAAATATGCCTGTGTAAAAATTATTTTAAACATTATAGTCGTTTTAGAGGAGTATCAAAAAGTAGCGAAAAAATATCATGTTGTTAATTATTTTTTAAAATCAAAAGTATTAATCATACGAAAAAAAACATGTTTCTCAAATAATGTACATGAATCAATAATACATATATATTTTTTTCAAACCTTTTCACTTAGCCGTTACTAAGGTGTATGCTTTAGAAAGTAACCGTTTTACGGCACTAAAGGTCCTTAACGCTACGCTCGCGCATTGTACTCATTACGAAAACGTTTTCTGAAAAAAAAAATACTCTTGCTGTTTTTAATTCATCATCATCCTGCCCTTGTCCCATGTTACTTGGGGTCGGCGCAACACGTTTTCTTCTTCCATACCGTCCTGTCCCCCGACACGCCATCACTGACTCCCTTTTCTTTCATATCACTCCTCACACAGTTGGCCGACCCCGCCCTCTCCATCTATTCACAATTAGGTAAATCTACGCTTTTAGTAACATGCGTTTCATCCCTCCTCCTCAACTTTTTAATCAATAACAGGAATCCTGGTATGGATATGTATCCATACCAGGATTCCTGTTATTGATAGATTAAAAAGTAAAATTCTAAAAACCCCGACACGTTTTTTTACATGCTACATAACTTATCTAGTAGGTATTAAGCACGCTTCTATCGACAATCTATTAAACACAGAATTACGTAATTACTTTCTGGCAAAAACACCCTGATTCAAAGTAAAACTCCTTTAACTTTTAAACGGCTCAACAGATTTTCATCAAACATTAGCTATGTTTGATGAAAATATGTTGAGCCGAGAATACTTTCGATAAAATCACCTTTCAAACAAAAACACGAATTAAAAATCGGTTAATCCGTTTAGGAGCTATGATGCCACAGACAGATACACAAACACACAGATAAAGTACAACTATTTTCTTAATGTTCCTCGGAAATGACGTATTTTCGAATACAAATTAATGCTAATTTCCATGTCCATCAACTATTAGATTTATCATGTATAATAATTTGAATTCAGAATTAAGTACTTTATTGTTGTTTTGTTTTGATTGCCGCATGAAATATATAGAGCTGCAAAAATAGCAGCTTTAGCAGCCGTCTTACCATTTTCAAAATAATTTACATTATGTTAAAACAGTATTAAGGTTACACTAGTCGAAAATTCTTCCATACAAACGTAGTCTAGGGATTATTCCACTGTTTGACTATGCACGTTCAAAATAAAAAGTGATATCCATTTGTCTCATCATTATCTAGCCCTGTATGGAAACAAAAAAGTAAAAAAAGCAAATATATGCAAGTTATGAGCGTCGAAAGTTCCACATTTCGACACTAATTTTAACGCGTTTTTGGGCGCAAATAAATGCCATAAGAAGACGGAATATTGAAAAACGGCCACCATACAGGGATAGATTAGTAGTTCAAAAATGCAAATAATTTAATTTTGTACAGATACGTTTAGTCGTTTTTCATGATATCCAGACTCCCAACCCAAAGGTCTGATTATAAAATTGTGCGCGCTCGGTTTCGTCCTAAATGATTACTTTTTCGCTACAAATTTGCAAAAGTATGTATTCGTACGCGAACTAGCTTCCTACTGCTCATCACAGCATCTATCTCTTCCGCACGTGTTGTCGGTTGATATAAAATGCATTTTAACCCCGCGCACAAAATAGTTCGTGCCGTCGACTAGTGTAACCTTAACAACTCAATATACCAATATACTTCAAAGTTGATTGAGAGCGTCCGGTCTGCATCAAGTGCAGAAAGCCGACGACTGACGAAACACGAAGTTTGCCGAGGGACATCAAGAAAATGTTTGTATTGTACACACGTCAAACTTTTTTTCCGTCGGGGATTAATAAAGAGCATGAAAGAAATACGGATATTTACCTTTCATTTTCGTTTCAGTATAATTCGCTCCCTTATGATTTAACGGTTGAAATGTGTGTAACGCCGATGCGCCTACGATATACCTGTCTTGTAGGGAATTATGCTATGTTTTACACCACTGCCTGCCGGCGAAAACATGTGTCTTGTTAGTATATTAATAATTCAAATATACCCAAAATATATAGTCATGGGCTCCTTTCATGGATTAGAAAGCTTACTGCGAGTTTTTAGTTGTGTTCAATCGCATTAACGCATACCTACGTTATCTGATGCTAATTTGTAGATATTTATAACGTTTTAGGATTTTTTTTTCGTTTAAACATATTTTTTTTTTTTTTTTATTTGTTATAGGCTCGCGTTTGACCACTATCTCGCCTGATGTTAAGTGATGATGTGGTCGAAGGTGAAGCACGCTTGCCTTGACATATATTATAAGTGTCATATATTTTTAAAACCACATTCTGAAACCCTTTATTTTGATAACCCACACGATGCACAGTGGGGCAATTATTAAAATGTGTCGTTAATTCATAATGATGATTTGGAGTGGACATTTTGATGTGACAAGATACGTTTGGCAAAAATATAAAAACAAATTTGTTTCTTTAAGCTTTATGTACATGTAATATATAATATATAAGGTGCTACATTTTTTGTAAGAAACTTTGAAGGTCAAAATTATATTTATATGGTCGTTACATGTTAATGTTTATTAAAACTACCCTGGGGAAACAACTAAATAATAATAAAACTAATCACTCTCGCTACAATCAGTATCATCGGCATCGTAACGGTCAGAATCAACTTGTGAATCATCATCCATAGAACTTTCACTTGTCAGCTGTAATGATGCAGGAATCAAATGATTTACAGCTTCTTTTGATCTCTCGTCTTTTCGTTAATAAGTTATTAGAGTCCGTACCAGTGTAAAAAATAACAATTGGAGTTAAACAACAAGAATGGGTTAATTTTAATACAGCGACCTAACTCGTTACTTTAAAAAAACTGGGTACAGTTCAATGTTGCGCTGACGCACAAAACTCAACTATGCGCACGACGAGTGTTCGGCTGAGATTGAAGGGCATGATATGGGATTACGGGTTGAACAAATCCCATCCATTTATCTGTGCTCTTAAGCTACAACTAATGAACTGTCTCAGCACAAAAAGGCGACGTGGTGAAGCAAAAATTTTTATATTATTTATTGTATCGATTTTAGTAGTCTTGCCCCACCGTGCGATGGAAGATAAGAATTGAGCCTCCACAACATGGCGCCCACAAGCCGCCATTTTTCTACTTTCCAATTTTAATGTAGCCAGTGACACTCGCAAGGTTAAGACGAATCGATTGACGTAAGAGTCATCAAAATCGGCGAACGCGTTTGGTCTCAATAACGCCACATAGGAACAAACATTGACTGATAAACACATTACCCTCCTTCGGCAGTCGGGACACCAGATTGCGCTCATCCAGTTTCAACAAATTGACGTTTACGTTACTTCGCACTAAACTTACAGTGGCACATTTTTCCGTGTACCAGGTACGCATTTCGATTCAGAATTTGGGTCACAACTTCCCAAGTCACAAAAGCACGTGAGTCGTGAGGGTTGGCTTTACTGGATATTGTGATGGAAATCTGAGATCGTACTAAAAACGATTTCCGTTCAATCTACATTGGAGTACGCGGCATCGAGCCGTCACAACTCACACTTATGTCGGCGTGTCATCAATCATCCCACCGTTTGATGTTTTGCGTTTTATCTGATGATGTCTTTGTAAACTGATTGCGGGTTGTGGGTCTGCTTTGTGACTATTTCTGGCTTCGGTACTTTACTACAACTTGTACACCTGTTTGAGTTGTCACATTTGTTTTGATGTTATCAAAATACGAGTGACGTAGGTATTAAAGTTCTATGGAACTTTAGTATGGTCAACCCTTCATAGAGGACGTTTATTCAGTAAATTGGTTATAAATATAGATTGGCTATGAATAACACTTACACTGGTTAGTTATTTTATTTTTTAACCGACTTTCAAAAAGGAGGAGGTTATAAGTTCGACTGTATGTTTGTTTTGAAAACTAGATAAGTTCGGTGTTTCCTAGCTACTTACTCTAAAAAGAAACAAACTTATAGGTTCTCAAAGTTCTTCACTCTTCATGATCTATCCTATTCTATTTCATGCTAAAGTAAGTAATAAATCAATACATATAATAAATCTGTAGAAAAATATTTTTTGTACATCGAAAAAATTTCCAAAAAAAATAGCCAGGTTGTTAAAGGATAACCAACAGAACCCATTTCCAGCATTTTTGAAATTTTTGTCTGTTTATTTGTGCACGCATCACTTAAAATGTACGAAACCAATTTATATAATATTTATACATAAAAAATGTGCGTAACTTGAAGTATTAGTGTTCAAGAAGTAAAATTATCAGAACACACGCAATTCAGATACTCGGACAGTTGAACTCGAAATCATTTTCTGAATGGTGGTGTCAAGATTCTCCGCGAAAGAATGATGACCATAGAAAAAAAATTGCTAGGTAGGTGAGTAGGGTAGGGCAGGCAATCAGTTAACGGGAGCGAAGCCGCGGGCACAGATAGTTAGTAAATAAAATTATTTTTGTCTAAATATTCAATTGTTTCTCCCTACCATGCAATATACCAGCAATACTGTATTCCTTTTTATCTCAAAAACAAATTGGAATAAAACATACAATATTATTTTAGCGAAATCGTCGATTTATGAAAGATCACACAAAAAAGGTTATTCGCATTCGAGAGTGAAATTAATAGGTTCACCTTTATACGTTGTTGATATGTATATATTTTATTCTTTATGTTTTAGAGTTTAATTACTTTCTAGTTTAATTATTGAAGTCTTTAATATTATCGAAGTTTTGCAGATTCGAATCTCGACTGCTCAATTTAAAGAAATTCCATAGTTAATCTTGGGTCTTAATTAATAGTTATTTGAAGTCAGACTGAATTCAAGGTATTTGCTAATCATGTTCGTCTTCAACTCCTTTCAACTTTCCAACTCCCTCTGATTACGTCGTGAATGACAGGATTGCGTGAATTCGGTACGAATGTAGAGAATGCGTTGGAAGCTAGTTGAAAACGGATTAATTTAATTTTAAGATTTTAAAGCTCTTTGATGGAATTTAGGCAAATCTCGTCGACTTGTGCTTTTCCGTCGTCAATTGTGGAATCTGTAGGAAATTCTTATTATCATAATCTATTGAATTGAATCTTCTCAAAAATTCTTTTTTTCTTGACAATGGAATTTGGTGATCCCTCGATTCTTCTAATCCTTTTAAAAATTCGTTTATCTGATTGTATTATTCTTTTGTGTAATTTGGTCTTTTGTGTGGCAATAAAGTGAGTTTGGAGCGGATGCAGCTAAGGCCGAGTTTCTCACTTCTAAATTATCGCAGAATTAATGTGACAAATTGTCAAGCACGTGTTATCTGTGATTGGCTGTTGAAAATTCATTCAACCAATCGCAGCAGATAACGCGTGCTTGACAATTTGTCACATTAATTCTGCGATAATTTAGAGATGAGAAACTCGGGGTAAGTGGTATAGGAAGTGTTAGCTAAGCGCGTAGGGTAAAAATTGCTCTTAATATTCAGCTTAAAAAAAAAAAAAAAATAGAAATCAAATGTCTTAAAACAATCTGAATTTAGAAGACAATCAATAATACCTACCTACCTAATGTAATAGAACCTAGACTAGCCTCAATCATACGATACTACCCTTTGCCCCTAAAACCTATGTAACGTCTTCCAAGTAATTACTTGGTGTGCTATATACCTCTTCAGTGCCTCGTAAAGGTCACCCCGACCGGAATCCTTTTAGGCAACGTAACTCAATAGTGTTTAAAATCGACTTACCCGACATTATTCAATCAAGACCATTTGCTATAAAGAGCGGCGCACATTAGCGAGACGGCGGCAGAGGATTTTTAGGAAGGAAAAGAAACAAACCACAGTACAACTAACTTTGATTGTAAGTTGACAGACATAACCTGCCCCCCAGCCAATGTTCAAACGTTTCGTATCGAATCAAAAATAATAATAAATTTCTACAATCGTTAACGCCTTCTATTTGTGTGGTCTGACCACGTCACTTAACGTTCAGACGTGTCATTCCCATACATTGATTCGTTTTCTACTAGCGTTATCGATTGTAGATTGTCAACTTGGCTACAGGTGCCTTGGCTTGACAAAGCGACTTTCTAGCAGCGATAACGACGATTGTCAAAAATCTAACATATGGAATTTACTTTGTGACATTTCGATAGCGTATTATATTAAATTTTGGTGAGGTGCGGCAGTTATAATAATTGTATTTAATTTTTTATTTAAATGGTCGTGAAACACCACTTAAAATGAGCTTTTGAATTGTGTATCAGTGTGTTTATTTAAAAATAATATAAATTAATATGTCATAAAATGATTCGTCACAATCCCACCGCGCCGCGCCGTGCCGTTCCGCTAGTGAACGCTGGGTCTAAGATTCGTATCAGAAATGATATTGTTCGTAAAGCTTTGGGATATCGCAAATGTAGGTCGTAAGTCAATCTTAGTGGAGAATTGGATAAAAAATACGGTAATTATCTATCTTTATATGAAAATTCGATATACAAGCTGTCTTTATTTTAATACAATACCTGTTCGGGCAATTAATTTTGTTGTATTTATTTTTCTGAGAAGATGTGCTGATTTGGACGCAACGTAATAAAAATCAAGCCACATTGACAAATAATAAATAGATAAATAAACGCCTATACCCACAGGTAATCTATACTAAATTATAATAAAATTGCAACTCGGCGATGTCTGTGTGTTGAAGATATTTAAGGAAATTGTATAGGGGGTCTTTATATCAGCAATAGTATTTTTTGAATTTTTATTTGTCTGTCACAGAGGATGTTTGTATGCGGTTGACGCAAAAACACGTATTTTTATTTTCTCTGTGGCAAAAACGTAATTGAATGCGGTTTTCACAGTTGTATTGATGCTGGTCAAACTAAAAATATAGTACAAGTTGTATCTTGATACACCGAATAGAACAGAAGTCGTGTTATCTATAAAAGAGTGTTTTCCTTGATCCTTGACTGTGTCAGTACGGGGAAATCGGAATCCATAGGAAATATCAGGAAACTGTCTAAGGAACTAGGTACTTTATAGTGAGAAGTAAAATTTTCCCAAGTAAAATTTCCAAATGTTTTTTTTTTGCCTGCCTTGTCCATGAAAATTACAATATTCTATTAATTGCGCGGCATTGTTATAAATGCGAAAGTTTGAATGGATGTATGGATGAATGTTTGTTACACAAACACGCCAGAACGGCTGGATGAAATGTGTTACAGAGATAGATTATAGTCAGAAATAGCACATAGGCACAGAATCAATAATAGTATGCGATACTCCGTCCCGGGTGGAGCACCGCCCGATCGTACCTAAACTGCGGAGTGAGACCCCCCTGACATAAGATACTTTTTATTCCAGGAATATGTTCCCTCGGTAAAATTTTCGACATTCACGCGGGCGAAGCCGCTGGCAGAAGCTAGTAGAAATAGATATAAAATGGAATAACTTATACAGTTCTTTATGGTATCTAATATTTCCAGTTATTATTAAACTTTCATATAATTATGTAGGGCTATGTAATTTAATAATTGAAACGTCAATGTTATTATAATTGCTCGCTCAGCCTGTCAAGATAAAATTGGCATATTCAATTATCGGCTGCAGCTATCCAAATATTATTAAATATTAATGGCAAATACTTGTATTCAGCTATATCCGGCCACGAAATAGTTGGGCAAGTTCAACTATAGGCAGATTAATTAAATGGCGACTTTGAAAGTTACCATTAATATTCATCATCAGCTAATTAATGTTCTCACTGCTGGGACACTCTCACCACCAAAACCACCACGCGATGACGCGGGCCCAGTGCGTGTTGGTGGATAACACATGTTTTCGATTTTTTGGTTCTAGGACATATTAATGTTTATATTTTGTATTTTATCTTAGTCGATTTTCTAAAAACAACATTAAATAAATAAAATAAATAAATTGTTCATTGTTCCAGTATCATTACATAAGTGTATAATGAAGCAGCCTTACACAATACCACCAATATTTTGACATTCATGTTAATTATCTTGACATCTTTACTGAAAGCTGTTCAATTTCCATTTATTTATTACAAACGATATGTTGGCATTTTCGAAGAAATGAAGTAAGCCAGTTAGGTAGGTACCTACTGTGACGCATAGGGCCGCATGCACTCTGCTCTTTATGGGTCCAGTCTCGTAACAGTACTCCATACTCTGAATGGGTCCAGAGCCGAACAACGGGGCAGAAATTCGTTTGCAAAAGAATGTTTACGGTAGTTCTGTAATAACTGAATGAGTGGTGGGCTGATAGCTTATCTTTTCGTTTTCTGGGAAAATCTGGGCAAGGCTGGAGAGAACGTAGGGTTAAACTTCTAACGACCAAACATAACAGTTCTACTGTTATCATCAGAGCCTAAAAAACACAAGTTACGTAGGTTCCTACCATCACAATACCTGATCTAGTTTTCTGAAAGGCTCATCCAAGCCAAGATCTTCAGATGAAAGCTGTTGTGATCAACTAATATAAACAACAAAAACCAAACAGAACACTGGACAAGTTAGCGATTTGGCAATGTTTTAATTAAATACACTGTTCATGAGTATATCGGGGACTTTGAGTACATTTTCAATAGAAAATGTGGCCTGAAAGTTCTCATTTAAAACTCATTTTATACCTGCATAAATTGAACTGTAGCATTAAAAATACCAGCAGAGCAATAGTCGTAACAAAATGCAGTTCTCTATTCGTAGAAAAGAAACTCATAAGAGCGGGAAGCACATGTCATGCATTCTATTGAAAAAGAAAATAGCACCACAGATGTGTTATTGTGAAATGTAAACCACTTGTAGTGTTTATCTGGTTTGTTGTTCGCAGGTTAAGTTTCGGGTCATTAACCTTGAATTACGTTTCAGATGGTAAGTAAACAGGTCATAGGCAATCCTTTTTTTATTCACGTGAATAATACGTAACTATGTATTGGGTGTTCATTAAACAAATGGTTTTTAGGTACTATCTAGCTAGGCCCTAAATAGAGTATTGACTCGTTCATATACTTATGAGCCTTTACAGAGCTTCATAATATTGCTAAAACAATTACAATTCAAGTAATGATATAACAATCTAAAACCATTTTTGAATTGTTCTTCACAGCACATTACAGGTAAAACCTAAAGAAACTATATCTATTAGGCGCGATCACAAAAAGGACATCTTTTCGTTTTTCAAACGTTCTCAACATCGTTATCTCGAATGTACCTTCCATTTTTAGCGAAACGTGATAGCTCGTTTCTTTTGGATCTAAAACAAAAGAGGGCTTTCTAAGCATTTGGATAATCATTTGTAAGAGTTACAGTGATAAAACATTATACTGACTAAAATTTAATTAGTTGTCGTAACGTCGCAGTCGCGTGGATGGTCGAAATGTAATCTTACTTATATTATTAATGTAAAAATTTGGATGTATGTATGTTTCTTATTGCAATGGCTGGTTACCAACATAGCCCGAAGAATTGCCAAACTTAAGTGGCAGTGGGCAGGATACACTGCTGGCAGAACGGATGGCCGATGGGGCTGAAAAATTCTGGAATGGCGACCGCGAACCGGAAGACGATACGTTGGAAGGCCTCCGACTAGGTGGACCGATGACCTGGTTAAGGTTGCGGGAAGGCGCTGGATGCGAGACGCACGGGATCGGTCAATGTGGCGACGCCTGGGGGAGGCCTATGTCCAGCAGTGGAAGACTTTTGGCTGAAATGATGATGATGATGATGTTTCTTATTCAATCACGCCTGAACGGCTGACCGGATCTGGTCTTTGTTTTTTTTTGCACATAGGCTATTTTTAATCCCGGTATAATATTCCCTAGGGATAAAAAAAAACACTTTTCACGCGGGCCAAGCCACTGGCAGAAGCTAGTAAATCATTAAAAAACTAACTTTTAATTTCAAGTAACCAACTGCTACCCGTGACAACCGTGCAGTTTCACTGATAAATTTAATTTGACGCTGTATTAATACCAATAACAAAACTACATAAATGCTACTGTTTATGTTTTGTTACTATTGTTAAAACATACACAAGAGTTGCATCTGACTTTATGAATAAATTGGTAGTTCCTGCAACTTGGCTCGGAAAACTGCCATATTTACGGTCGGACCAGTGGACATCTTTTATTTTATTATTCGTGCATTCGGCAAACTGTCCAAAGAGAAAATATTGTTTTACAATACAGAGTGAGTTTTAATTCTTTGACAATCTTGCCTGAAAGGGTGAAAGTGAGGCACTCATGAATATAAACAAATATTAGACTCATAGGGTCCGAGTGCTCGTCGAGTTTTTCGGGACATCAGCAAACAGTTAGTGGGCTCTTTACGCGACCAGAAGGTTGGCCTTTCCTTCGGCGAAAAAATCTGTATTGCCTTTAAACGTGGCAATGCTGTTAGCATTCTGGGCACTTCGCCCATTGACATCGATATTGACGAATTTTATGCCTAATGATCTTCCCCTCTCCGTTTTCATGCATTTATTATTACTATCATATGGGATCAATTTTGTAATACGAAAAAGTAAAATCTGCTATTCAAGCATCAAGCTATCATTTAGCTGTATTTTTAAACCGACTTCTTAAATTGGAGGAGGTTCTTAATTCGGATGTTTCTATGTTTCTATTGTTCTGTATAACTCCGTCAACATAGACGAATTTGCAAAATTCTTTTTTGTGTTTGAAAGTGTATACTCTCGAGGTGGTTTCATTGTCACTAAATCAGAATCTGAAGTTGGGATCCCATGGCAATCGAGGGTACGCCTCAAATATTATTGGCAGACATATAGCATATATTTTGGTATTTTTAATAACGTGGCAAGCATTTGTACTCAGAAAGTATCATTTGGTGAAGTGGGACCGATGAAGTATGTCATAAATAAGTATGTCATGGGTATAAGATATCTCGAAAAGTTAAGCGTCTATGATGAACTTCCATCAATAATATACTATATTAACAATCCCATACAAAACTTCTCTTTAAAACTGACGCCAATTGTGTTTAGGTAATTCTAAGAATTCAAGTTGAAATAAATATGCATTAATGCAAATTCAACCTTAACAGCAATGTTTATAAGTACAAAAAGCAATAAAAAATGTATGAGCTTGCTTCGCTGATAAGACCACAACCGTATTTGTGGCTATAATATTCGGCCCGATTTTGAAGCGCTGATCTAGTGTATAAAGATAACGAAGATATTGAAGCAAATACATAATATATAAATAAATGGTACTGTTGAAAATGGTACCTTCGAACTGATCTCATGACGAAGCCGGAAGGTACTGGAACTCCGTAATAAAACAATGTATCCTAGTCGTGTTTGGGCTTATTGGAATTGAAATGAGATGTACGCTGGCTATAGATGATTTTCATGGGGAACACTAAAAAGAGTAAAATAAAAAATGTTTTAACAAACAAATTAAACCGACTTCTTAAGCAAAACACTAGGGAAAGGCCACTTTTGTTTTCCGAAGTCAGTGTCAAAAAACGAAAAGCAATAGGTACCAAAGCGACAGACTTCGAAAAACTTAATGATTTGTAGTGTTTTGCTTTATAAGTCGGTTTAATTATTTTGCTTATGGATTTTTTCAATATCAGAATTTGTACCAAAATGGGTAAAAGTTATTCTTCCGGACAGAATTACTGTATACACGCGTAACTTACATTTTTAATTTTTGAGTTTTTTCGTTTATGAAAGTACTCCTGTAAATAACGCAAAAGACAGAGAGTACAAACGGCTCGCCAATAAAATAAATAGAAGACAATAAATAACGATTTCCATCCGAGCGGTTCGAGTGTTAATTAGTGTAATTATTAATCTGCTAATCAAATTATTAGTTAGCGCAAGGAGATCCTGCCATCCATTATGTCGGCTTTGGACTGCATTGTGTTTGGGACATAATTATGTTCGCGACCTACTTGCCGGTGAGTTGTCTATGATTAACGTCTTGTGGTGCGTTGTGTGACGTCACACCTGTTTAGGTTCGGAATTTGAATTTTGTATGTTTTGCTAATAAGACTTTAATAAGACTGGCCAGTTGCAATTTGCAGCTTTAAACGTGGTTTTGTTAGCTTTTGATTCCTCCTCTACACTGCTCGCGAAGTTCCTCGGCGAAGTACTCTAGAAACTTTGGCTAAAGTCCGAAGTGCGACACTACGTGTGTAGTCACTGATTACTAACTAATTAGTAATCAGTGACTACACACTCGTTCAACTTCGCGATGAGATCATTCGCTCTGTGGTGCCGATAGCCTGTGCACGTTTGCAATGTGCACTCTCGCGTATTCTAACTACGTGCATATTTGCACAACGACATCACGACGCGATCTGAAGTCAGCTGAGTAGTATAGAGAGTCACTTCGTGTGCGCACTTCGGGCAACTTCGGGCCCTTTGATTCGGGCGCAAAAACCGACAACAAATGGAAGTCGCCCGCGGCGAGGTAAAGTTTGACGAGGTAAGCCGAAGTGCCTCTCTACACTATCGAATAAGTCTAACATCGTTCAACTTCGCGAGCAGTGTACAGGAAGCATAAGGGTTTGTGGCTGGCTTCTGAATGAAAACCACGCATCTCCATGACACAATTAAACATTCTTCTTATATGTTCTACTTTATTTTACCCCCGACGGAAAAAGAGGGGAGTTATAAGTTTGACGTGTGTTGCTGTGTATCTGTGTAGCTTCTAAACGGATGAACCGATTTTAAATTAGGTTTTTTTTGTGTTTGAAAGGTAACTTAGTCAAGAGTGTTCTTAGCTATGTTTGGTTGAAATCGGTTCAACCGTTCAAAAGTAATTCGCATTTTATTCTTTGAATCTGGGTTTTTTCGCAAGATATCATGACTTAATTGCGTGTTTCGATAGATCGTCGATTGAAGCGTCTACTACTAGGTATATTGTATATTTATAGTTTAAAAAGAAACGAATACGACGCTTACTTTTTTTATTTAGAAGTTATTATGTCGGCTATTTTTTTTTAACTCTTTAAGTGGCAATCGGTGAATACCGGCGCTGTGGCTCGGTCTCGCACATGAGTCCGTTTTCCGTTTTTACCTATTTATAATTAAGTTTTAATTTTTTCCGTATTTATGTTAGGCGTCATCATCATCAGCCTTTATTTAATGTTACCACTGCTGTGACACAGGTTTCCTCTCTGTGTGAGGGAATGGGCCGTAATCCACCACGCGGGCCCAGTGCGGGTTGGTGGATGTCACATGTCTTCGAACGTTTGGTTCTAGGACATACCGGTTTCCTCACAATGTTTTCCTTCACCGTTTTGAGAGCAGTGGTGATGAAATAATTTACACAAAGTAAAGCGCCTGCCTAGGTTCAAACCCACGATCTATTGTAAGTCGCGGCCGATAGCACTAGCCTTCATACCTGGCGCAATTAAACTCTTTTTATTTTATTTCTAAAGAAAACAACAACGTCCGCTGGCCAGCATTGCATTCCACAAAAAACAAAATAGCTTAAACAAGCAAACCTAATATCAACGTACTTTATAAAATTCAAAAACAACACAGGACAGAAATACCTGTGTTATTTCACGTGTCTATCTGTCTTGGAAGCACTAGGAGTTATTAAAGACCTTCTTCGAGTTGACGTTGTGTTGTTCAGTCTTCAGACTGCACAAGTTACTTGTTTAGTAAAACTTTCTTATTTAAAAAATAATTTGCAAAGGATTAGATATTTGCAAGGTATAGTTCTGTTAAGAAAATGGGAAACTTGCTTGAAGAAAAACATAACATTTCCATTGTAACGTTGGTAAAAAGGTAGCTGTACCTTAAAGACAATATTTGAAATTTATGAGCGTCGAAAGTTCCACATTTCGACACTAATTTTAACGCATTTTTGGGCGCAAATAAATACCATAAGAAGACGGAAAATTGCAAAACGGCCTCCATACAGGGATAGATTAGTAGTTCAACAAAGCAAATAATTTTATTTTGAACTGATAGATTTAGTCGTTTTTTCATGGTATCTAGGCTGCCAAAGGTCTGTTTATAAAATTTCGCGCACTCGGTTTTGTCCTAAATCATTATCCATTTCGCTACAAATTTGCAAAAGTGTGTATTCGTACGCGAACTAGCTTCCTACTGCTCATCACAGCATCTATCTCTTCCGCACGTGTTGTCGGTTGATATAAAATGCATTTTAACCGCGCGCACAAAATAGTTCGTGCCGTCGACTCGTGTACCCTTAATAGGTACAACTAAAATCGACCCTAAGAAAAATTGCTTAGAGTCGATTTTGCATGTGTTTATTGTTTTTCTTATTCTGTAACTTATGTGGTGTACATAATATAGAGTATTATGTCTGGCTACTTTCTTTATGACACGGTACCAAAATAAATTGGATATAGTAATGTAGATCCCACCAAAAAAAAATATTTAAAATGTTGCCAAGTCGAGACCATATATGGCTTGCTCTGTTAAAAAGCTATCAGATCTCATGTAGAGCCAAGCTTCTAACTCTACACACCCTAACTCTACAAACACTAACTCTTACGTATGTGCATAATCAGAAATCATTTACTTGCCAATACAGACAGTCTTGATAGATTTTTCCTTACAGTGTAAAAAATTATTCAGTTTGCATTACAAAAAGTATTCAAAAGTATCAAAAATAACGCAGGAGAATAACGATAATTACTAAAGTTAATAATATTTTTTTTTGGTCTTCGCTTCACACTAGGATTTTTTTCCTATTTTCCTAGTGTGAAGCGAAGACTAAAAAAAAGTATTTTTTGTATTGTGGGTGCTTTTACAAACATTTAAACTCACATACGCAAGATCCGGAACAACTATCTGTAGGCCATACAAATGTTTGTTCCGTGCGAGAAACATACACGTTGTCTTCAAAATGATGCAGATAGGAAAAATGCGAGAGTAAATTCGTCTCCAAATTAAATTCAATCTCGTCATAATCAAGCCACGTTTTCAAGCAAGCAGACCCAAGAGATCTTAAATTGATCAGCTTATTAAATTAATATTTCATTGTTTTTTCCGGACCATTTGCTTGGTCCGGAAAAAAACAATGAAAACAATCTAATCAAATCCTAAAACAATCTACTTTTTAATCATCAAAAATATGATTCATAATGTTACTGTTTTACCCTTTTGTCTTTAAAGTACCCCTTTCGTATTAAATGCAAATATGTAGGGAGGTTTTTGAATAATTAGTGTAATTTATAAAACAATGATATAGGGTCGCAATGAACGCAGGTTTGACAGTGACGTAGGACCGTCGTAGGACAACACACAGCTGCCCCAAAAAGTTTGTAGGATAAATATTATGTTTATTCTCTATGTAAATAATACATAATATGTACTTTAATATTGTGTTGGGGAAGGGCTGCAGACATTGAGTCAATTTTTATTCTGCAAAAACGAGCCATCAGAGCGATATTAACATCATGACGGTTCCTTGTCAATATATTTATGAAAACATCATGTACGTGAGAAAGAATTTACATCTTTTTAGTAAAAACCGCGACAGACATAATTATGTTACTAGAAATAGGGACCAATTAGTTCAACCAGGTTTCAGACTGGCTAAAGTAGCCTCATCTTTCATGGGGTACTGTACAAAATGTTACAATAAAATTCCTCTCCACATTCTTGAACTGAATGAGACGAAATTTAAAACTTGTATAAAACGCACACTATGCAGGCTGGCATGTTATAAGTTTTACATCACTGATAAAAATGCTTGGCTAAATGCTAGTCCTGCTCCACAGCCACTAGGGCGCAAAAACAAGTGATATGCAGAACATTATTGTTTTGAAGTATTGTTGGACCTTCTAAAGACTGTATAAATATATTTGTATTGTATAAACTCAATTTCATTCATCAAGGTATGTACTTATGTACCTAAATATTGTAAAAAAAAAAACATAGAGTAAGTATGGAGTTTCTTGTGCATTCTTCTCCATTACAAGCTACTTTCCGAATGCACGGTAGAATCAACTATTATTATTTGTAAATTTTAATGTAACGTTCAAAAGTGCCGCTTGGTGGCCTACTTGAAATAAAATATCTTTGACTTTGTTTTAAAACAAATGAGATTAAAAGTTAATAATATATTTCAGTGGCTACTACCACTGTTAAGGATGCTATCCTCTATTTAATAAAATTAAAAGCTGAAATCCATACCAGAGAAAGATCAAAAACCAGCCTGCAACTATCCCACAACTCACAACAGGTCAAAGACCTCTTCTCATAAAGAGAAGGCACAAGTGGAATATGGAGCCTATAACTTGGGGGTCTTTAAGTCAAGAGTAAAAAGGCTTCTTCTAGGCAAGCATGCTTCATCTTTGACCACATCATCGCTTACCATCAGGTGAGATAGTGGTCAAGCGCAAGCCTATTACTAGTAAAAATAAATAAATAAAAGATTTGGATCACCACTGCTCAAAGCGGGTGGGCGTTTTCAGACTTAAAATAACTGAGTTCAGGATTACTCATGATTTTTTCATGAACTGTTATCAGCTTCCAAGATAAACATATAAATTACACGGTTGGCGTAGTGGTTGAGCGATTGACTGCTGCGTTGCGTGTTGCGGGTTCGATTCCCGCACGGAACAAATATTTGTATGACCTACAGATAGTTGTTCCAGCTCTGGGTGTTGGTGTATGTGAGTTTGTATGTTTGTAAATGCACCCACGATACAGGAAGAAATTCCTAGTGTGGGGCAACGTTTTTTAAAAAAATAAAAAATAAATAAATAAATATTATGAATTTGAAAAGGTCACATTGATGTTTGAACTAAACCAAACCAAAAATGGGCAATGAATGGTTTTCGCCACCGGAAGCCAAATTCACTGTACGCCACTGCAAACACGACTGATCGAACCAAAAATAGATCTGCGATTATGACATTTCACCCGCCAACTTGATGTTAAACTAGTCATTTCCTGTGCGGTTCTGCTCTCCGGTTTGGTGGACCCGGGCTTAAGGCTATGTGTCGTGTTGGTGGATTAAAGCGGTAATATCCGGTGGATAACTAACGTAAATAAACAACGAAAGTTTCAATAAATGAGATAGGACTCTTTATCAACCTAAAAAAAGTGCGAGTCGGAGTCGCGCACGAAAGATTCCGTACCACTATCGCAAAAAACAGCAAAAAAACACATTTGTTGTATGGGCGCCCTACTTAGTTATTTTATTCTGTTTTTAACCGACTTTCGTAAAAGCAGGAGGTTCTATGTTCGATTTCTTGTATGTTTTTTTTTATTTTTTTTTATTTTGTATTACCACCGATCTCTCCGTCAATTGATGACCGATTTTGAAAATTCTTTTTTTGTTTGAAAGAGTATGGTCCGAAATTGGTCCCATTTTAATTTGGTGAAGGTCTGATGAAGAACTTCGAAGATATACAACAGAACTCTTCAATAAATAACGGCAAATCTCTCGGGACTGCTGCAATCGCATGTCTGTTTATTGTTTATACCATTTCATAACATAACATCACGCCAGTACACTCTTAAGGGATAAGCTGATCTCTCATTTGATCAGTTTTGTTCAAGTTTCATGATATTCGTGTAATCTATTCTGGCGTTATAGGAAACTTACTAAACAACTTGCCTATTAGGTAGGTACAACTAAAAAGTGAAAAATAAAAAAAAACTTATTTACAAAAAAATACTACCGACTTCCAAATAGGAAAACTACAAAGTGAAAATAACTTTATCTTTGGAAGTCAGTGTCCATAACGCAAAAAAATGCTACCTACGAAAGACACCGACTTCCAAAAATAAAATTATTTTTCTCTTTGTAGTTTTCTTATTTGGAAGTCGGTAGTATTTTTTTGTAAAAAAGTTTTTTTTAGTATTTGTTATTATAGCGACAACAGAAATACATCATCGGAGAAAATTTCAACCGTCTAGCTATCACAATTCATGAGATAGCCTGGTAACAGACGGACAGTGGAGTCTTAGTAATAATAGGGTCCCGTTTTTACCCTTTGGGTACGAAACCCTAAAAATAATTAATTTAGATGAAATTAAAGAAGCTTTCAGCGTGCTAGTGAACCAATCAGTCAGTCTTGTCAAGTAACTAGTACAGTGTTTTCGAGTTAATGGGAAAAAGGCTAGCCAAAATAAATGAAAGAACTATTGATGAGCAATACCATAAACAGAAGATAATAATCTTATTAAATAGTTCATTCACGAGGCATCTAATGTCAGATCAATAAAACTCGGTTGCCGATGGACAGCGGCCCGGCCAACTGTAAAAATTTAATGCCCCTGTACACTATCGATCCGCAGTGTACGAGATTTTCACACTTGCCTCATGCCACGCTAGTTAGGACTCATTTACCTTATTCATTAGACCGTACAGGGTCAGAAACATTCATCGAGCTCCAATTTTGGGAACTATGTGTGCTTTTTATACAAGAATCGTATATTTTTCTATCGTATCTTACTTCTTGAATGGGCTGTCATAATTATCATACTCCATCTCCCATTTGCTGCCATCTCAAGGTCATTCCAACTTTGCAAAGTTGGGCTATCTTGACAGACCAGCAGCAGGGGGTGAATGTTGAACTGAGACGCAATTATGAGGACATGATCCTCCTCGTATCATGTCCTCTGTGCCGCAAAAGATGCAGGCAAAGTGACCTATGAGCTGCCACCCACGATCCTGTAGAAGTGTTGGGCCAAAAATATCTGAATCACTCATCACTATCAGCGTCACGAAGAAGAATTTCAACAATCATCTCCTTTCAAGCCATATAAACTGGCTGTCATAATAAAAAGAACAAATGTTTCACAACGAATCAGTGACCCGTGCGTTAACGCGCGTCCGCGTCAACTCATGTGTAAGCTTCATTCTACAGCCATGCTTGTCCATATACATTGTAGAATAACCCCTCGTCGGACAAATGAAGGCACACTAGGCACTATTATACTAAGAATTAGAAACTTATAGGTTCGATTGATACGATATAATGATCAAAGCAGTGCTTCGCCATGCATGAAAACCCATACCCTTAATCGTTTGCTTGCGTCTAAGATTTATTTAGCTACCAATACAATTATTGATAGATATCTAAATACCTATGATGAAACAGATTTTTTATGCCGTTTAGGCGCCGCGCCGTGCACAGAGGGGACACGTTTTTCCAGTCTGCCCAGGGTAGTGCGTTGCATAGAGGTGTTTCGGGTGATCGTTTAAGAGGTCAGGAGCCGTACCTACGAAGAAAAGGGGACGTACAATTATAATTGCTTTCAAATTGCAGTTTTAATAAATACATTTTCGAGAGTAACTGAATTTTAATGTTTGTTAACCAACCATATATAGATAGAGAGACTGCATGGATTTGGACAAAATTTGAAACAATGGTAGATTATGGATTAAGGCGTATATATTCCCCAATGTTAACGTAGTACAGGCCGTGCGTCCGCTCGGAGCCAGAATATCAATATTGAACCTCCTTTTGGACAGTTTTGTTTGAAAAATATTCTTTGATTTACATATGCTATTTCAGTTATGAAGATCATGAAGATAAACTAGCCATATTTTTTCTGTGTAAACATATTTTTTTAAATCCAAGTCGTTTTGGAAGAGTATGCAAAAGTAGCATAAAAATATCGTATTGTTCATTATTTTTTTAAAGTAAAACTATTAGTTACACGAAGAATCCATGTTTCACAAATAATATAAATATGAATCAATAATATTTTTTTTCAAACCTTTCAACCTAGCCGTTACTAAGGAGTATGCTTTAGAAAGTAACCGTTTTACGGCACTAAAGCGGTAGAATATAGTTTATTACCCGAAGTATGTTCTCGTGGGATAATTTTCGACGTTTACGCGGAGGATGACGTTGGTTTTGCGAGTATTTACCAACCAATTACAATTGTTTTAAAAGCTACCCCAACTCTGCCAGCAATAGGAAGTTGCACGCGATAAAACCAAAATATCAACGCAATTAAATGTTCTTTAAAACCACAGCAGTCGAGCTCTTGATTAACTTAACCAATCACTGTAGAACCAGTAATTAAGCTGTGCCTCAAAATATTCATTTAGAAGGCTTTGATTGGATAGGATATCTATTGGGTCCGATCAGGCACGACCCGACCCCATCAACAAATAATTTTGGTACTTAAATACTATCACAAACTGTGCCAGAGGAAAATAGCTTTATGTTAAACAACATTTTTAATGAAAGTGGAGGGACTACCGCTGTTTAAGGTTGTTGTCGACGGCACGAACTAATTTGTGCGCGGGGTTAAAATTCATGCTATATCAGCCGACAACACGTGCGAAAGAGATGGATGCTGTGATAAGCAGTAAGAAGCTAGTTCGCGTACGAATACACACTTTTGCAAATTTGTAGCGAAATGGATGATGATTTAGGACGAAATTTTATAAACAGACTTTTGGGAGTATGTATGGATATCATGAAAAAACGACTAAATGTATCTGTTCAAAATAAAATTATTTGCATTGTTGAACTACTAATCTATCCCTGTATGGTGACTGTTTTGCAATTGTCCATCTTCTTATGGTAATTATTTGCGCCAAAGATACGTTAAAATTAGTGTGGAAATTTGGAACTTTCGACGCTCATAACTTTCAAATGTATATTTTATTTACTTTTTTGTTTCCATACAGGGCTAGATCGATGAGACAAATTGATATATTTTATTTTTATTTTGATCGTACACCATCAAAACGGTGGAGTAATCTCTAGACTACGTTTGTATGGAAGAATGATCGACTAGGGCAACCTATTATTGAATGGGACGACATGAGCGGTCGATAACTTTTTACCGCCGATACCGTCATAACATTTTTACGTTTTACACATAGTTTGTTTGGTCGCTACGCTCGTTCGTGTGACGTGTTTTGTTTTAAAACAACTGCTGGCATTCAAAGTTTGGTTTTTAGGGCGATCGTTGTCTATGGCAGCGTGGAAAAACGTTTTAAAAAAAATCAAATAGATTTTCTGTTGTTGAGTATGTGTGAAAGTCTCAGGTTCAAACTATACTTACATAATACAATCAGAAAAGTATCTTAATTCGTGTTGCTAAATTAAACTAGAACTTAGTTTTTTTAATGAAACTGAAATGAAAAAATGTAAAAAACCTACATTATCTACTTCGGTTTCGTTATATTCAAATTACGAAATTGACAGCGGTTTAATTATGATACCCATAACGACATCGGGTTGCATTATGCGAATCGTCATAAATTCTAAAACACAAGCAAAGAGATTCTGAACATACAGCCATGCAGGTACCTATAATATTACTTCGAAATCGAGACAATGTAAATGATGTTTTTAAAAATGGAACAAGTTTAGAACAAAAGTCATCATCTGCCTAGCCTTTTCCCAACTATATTGGGGTCGGCTTCCAGTCTTAACGGATTCAGCTAAGTACCAGTGTTTTACATGGAGCGACTGCCTATCTGACCTCCACAACCCAGTAACTGGGTAACACGGTACCCCTTGGCAAGACTGGTGTCAGATCTCAAGCTTCTGACTACCCGTAACGACTGTCAAAGATCTTCAAATGACAGCCGGGACCAACGGCTTAACGTGCTTTCCGAGGCACGGAGGAAACTCGGTATGTTGAAATGGTCACCCATCCACGGACCGACCTCGTCAAGCGTTGCTTAACCTTGATGATCGGCCCGTGCGGCTGTTATTATTTAGCCACGTATCATCGTATACTATTTGGCTGTTGCGGCTACAAGATCTTTGCCTTATACCTAATAAAGACTAAATAAAAAAAATAAAAATAAAGTGGATGCGTGAAAAATTTCTGAGTGAAATTTTATTCCAAATTTTATTAAAAATGTCTTCAACATCAAGTGATATTGAAAATACTCCACCAGATAAAACAAATAGAACAGTTGCGGCTACAAATAATTTACTATTAGAAAAATCAAGACATGTATATGAAAAATGTTATGAAGATTTCGTGATATGGCGGGAACGTAACAATATTTCTATATCTGTGTTTTATTCCTTCCTTCGTAGATAAAATCTTGTATGCAACTGTCCGTTATTGGTATTTTAATAACTCGTGCCATATCATTTGATGTTGGAGACATTTTTAGTAAAATTTGAAATAAAATTTCACTCAGATTTTTTTCCCGCGTCCACTTTTTTATTTAGTCTTTAGTAGGTATAAGGCAAAGATCTTGTAGCCGCAACAGCCAAATAGTATACGATACTTTTGTTCTAAACTTGTTCCATTTTTAAAAACATCATTTACATTGTCTCGATTTCGAATTAATATTATAGGTACCTGGCTGTATGTTCAGAATGTCTTTGCTTGTGTTTTAGAATTTATGACGATTCGCATAATGCAACCCGATGTCGTTATGGGTATCATAATGAAACCGCTGTCAATTTTGTAATTCAAATATAACGAAACTGAAGTGGATCAAGTAGGTTGCTTATTAATAACTCGTGACCACCTACACTCGTATTAAAACCTACAGTTGCATAAATAGCTATTTTCATCGAAACCCAATATTTCAACCCGCAAAATCGTGCCTCGGGCTAATAATAAATAGAGTGTTGCTACCGGTCATGGCATCATCTCAACTAATGCAGTTAGGTGCAATTTTCTCCTAATTCAGTCGGCTGCAAATCTCATCGCACAATCTAGCCTATTTGTGATGGCTGGGCTCCGCCAGCCGTCCTTTAAAACAATCTCTTAGCTCAGCAATATCTGAGCTCTTATCTTTTTGAAAGCACTCCGTTCAATGGCGCATTCTCTTTAGTGTTTCAATTCATTCTGCTGGCTTGCTTTCAATTTTGTATGAATTGTTTATTTAGAATAATTTGGTCTAGCTAGGTTGTCGATTCTGTCTACAGGCAGAGAATTTCATTTGATTGTTTATTATCTTAAGGCTGAATGTCACTTGCATGCCTTAATACGATAAGGTCTATTTTTTATGGGGAAACCGGTCCTAATAGTTTCAGCCTTAGTGAAATTTAAATTTAGTGGACATTGTTGTTAAAAGTCGTAAACAATGAATTTACAACAATTTCTAATGTTTGTTAACTTATGACTATTAATTACCACTATTATAAACCACCAATAATGGTTTTCTGTGAAAACTATGAAAATAGCACTTCGCAAAAATGCTATTTTTAAAAGAGTTCGCAGAAATGCCATTATTTCGCCGAAACCTATTTCATTCACAGAGTTCTGTTCTCATAACTGGAAAATTTCAATTCATTCGGTATTTTGGGCATTCTGGGTTTTACCACTCTCGAATTTTCTCGTTTCGTGTTGCATTCCCATCTCGAAAGTCAACTGTGTGAAATTAATCAAAGGCACCTATGTACTTTAATTTCCTTTTGCTAAAGGGTGCAGCGTTACGTGTAGCTAAGAGGAGCTACACGTAAGCCACGTTAACAAAAATTAAAGTAATTATAAACTAAAATATTTAAAAAAAGGATATGGAGTATAAAATTATGGAGCGGCTTCGCACGACGTGGGCAGCTAACCAGGCAGCAGGTCTGGCAGGAAGTCGTGGAATGCCCTAGGCAGGCAGGTGAGCTGGCACCACGACGGACAAGCAGGCAATCGAATAGACAGACATATGTCAGATCAGATGATAAATGTAACAGTGTCAAATATTCCAAATTTTACAAATTAGCATTATAAATTAAGTTGAAGATATTAAATCAATCAGAGTTAACTAAAAATATGTTAACTAACAATCATCTGAAAAGCATATTTTTAGTTAACAAAGAACACATAAAAATGAGTTACATGAGTTGATACAATATCAAAAGATATAAAGGTGTGGTTTGTATAGTGTGGTTTGTATAGTGTGTTATAAAACGTAAGTAGACTAAAAGATGTGGAATGAATACCACAAGGGACAGAATTGATAAATACTCGTACAGTTGTTATTTCGAGCGCAGTATTTTAATTTTAGCCCTCTATTTCATAGTACTTAACAATGTCTGGCAAAATTTGGATGTACTACACACCCAATTGTCCTCACTTATGACTTAGGCCCATTTTTTGATCCGTAGTTAACTCTGGTTAACTGGTTTTAAATTTCAGTAAATGTTTCATCAATTGTTGTGTCAACCGATAAAGAAGTTGCATTTAAATCACAAAAGAGGTGCCTTAGAGCGATGTTTAAGTTAAAAACCACTGATAGTTGTAAACCCTATTTCATCCGCTATAAAATATTGACATTGCCGTCTCTTTATATTTTAGAAACGGTAATGTTTGTTAGGAAAAATTATTGCTTATTTTCACGTATGCAAGATAAATTTCCAAGAAACAGGCGTGATCAAAATCAGCTCTGTCTACATAGCAGTAGAACGGCACTTATGCGCAAAAGTGTTTTTTGCATGGCTCCTACGATTTATAATAAATTACCCAAAAGTTGGAGGGAGCTTAATAATGTAGAATTAAAGAAGCAACTAAAATCGTTTCTAAGTAAAAGAGCCTACTATAATATTAACGAATTTATGGAAGAATCCTTTGTTTTGACATAGATCTTATTGCAATTTTGACATTTGATAATTTTTACATTGATTTGATTTGTATTATTTTTTTATTTGACATTTTGTTTAAATTTTTATGTTGATTTTCTATTATGACATTATTCCTATTTGACATTAAGTTAACTAATCCATTATGTATTTATTTACATATGCACATTATTATTTACAAACTAATATTAGAACTAAAACAACCTTCCTTTAACTATTTGACATTTGATTGATATCTTCATTTTGACATTTGAATTATTTTATATTTGACATGCATTATTTTATTTTATTTGACATTGGATTTATATTTTTTGCATGGATTTAATAATTATACCTTATTGCTATTTGACATTTTTTTAACTGATATTATTATTTTAATTTCATTGATATTTGGAGATAACTGTTATTATTATTATTGATTTTCACTTTTTTTTTATTGTTGGCTTGATAATAATGGAATTAATTTATAATTAAACTAAGTCATTGTTTTTTGTTTGTAATTTAACTTGCATAATATTTGCACGCCATAGAATGTGGCAAACATGTCGGGATCTTTTGTTTCTTTTCTTTGTTATCTTGCATGCATATTGTATGTGTTACCCATGTTTGAGCAAATAAATCTTATCTATCTTATCTATCTTATTGTTATCATCACAAAATGTCAAGTACCTATGTTGGAGAGTTAATTGTTCGACCATAATTAATATATAAACGCGTTTTACTGAAAATTAATACCATTTGCTGGAATATTTAACCATTGGTTGAGTTACCTAACTACGGATCAAAAAAGTGGGCTTGAGTACGGCAATCTTATCTCCTAAAGAAGAAGAAGTGGGTGTACTATGTATGGGGACATATGGATATAAACTTTAAAACTCAAAATCTTGAAATCTCAGTGGGGCGATCGAAACCGCCTGACCTTTGCTCCGCACAAAACTTATCAACTCATTTTGAAAGGTAACTTTAAATCATGTCCTACTATTAAATTTAATAACGTTCCCGTTAAAAGGAAGCAGTCCGTGTGCTATCTTGGTCTAGTGTTAGAGAGGAATTTGGCATTTATAGATCATACGAGTATTAAAATAGTCGGTGAAAAAGCAAAAAATTACTTCTATGCCTTAACGACAATATCTAAATCTACGCGGGGTCTGTCGTTTTTAACTTTGAATACTATTTTTGGGGCTACTTACTTGTGTTTTATGCGCTATAGGGCGCCTGTTTGGGCTGATAGGGCCACAATCGGGGCGGTACGACATAAATTGCTTCAGAGTCAGCGATTGGCTTTGATATTCTTATGCAAAGCATACAGGACAGTTAGTACTGAGACCTTACCGGTACTTGCTGGCGTACTTCCGGTCGACCTTGAAGTGCAGCGACGTGCTGCAATGTACTATTCCGCACGAGAGACCATGGAAGCGGACTTTTTAACTCGGTATGACCGTGAGAAAATCTCTAGATTATATAACCACCTATTGACGTCTGGGAGGAACTTTTGTCCGAAGGGCAATGTAGGTGGTATAATTCCATTAAGTGCGGACATACGCACCAATTCTTTCCATCCGTTCGAGTGCGGCTGGCCATAACGTGGCTGGAGGTGGATCACTGTGTTGCCCAATTTCTCACAGGGCATGGTAACTTTAAAAGTAAATTATTTTCCTTCAAGCTCGTTGCCTCGCCTTTATTTATTATATACTTTATTATACACCACAAAAAAAACATCCAGGACAAAAGTTCACATACACAAGTGTACAATGGGCGGTCTTATCGCTCTAGGCAATCTCTTACAGATAACCTTTGGATGGACTGACTAATAGGAGAAGAATTTAGGGCTGTCAGTGTACAAAATATCAAAAATAATATTACTTAGACTTAATGAAATACAATACTTACATAAAATATTACATAATATACTAATACATATCAAATATATAATAGAGAAAGGAGAAGAATAAAAATTAAAGTGAAAGGTAATGCACCTTCACCATTTTCTTGAACGTTTGAAGCGTTTGAGCACGTCTTACTTCAATAGGTAATACATTCTACAACCGAGCTGCTTGAATCGTGAAAGATTTGTCAAAGAAGGAAGTGGAATGCATACGAATACTTAATTTTGAGATTTTCCTATTTTCTCAAGGACCTAGAATGGGTGTCACAGAGGAACTGAAAGCGTTCTTTGAGATAAAAAGGAGTAAAACGATTTAGAGTAAATAGCACATTCTAAAGTAAAGAAAGTATAAGGGCATTCCGGCGAAGGCGAATAGGAAGCCATTTGAGCTTAGTACGAAATTCAGAAACGTGATCATACCTACTTGCGCAAGCCAAATATGAACCTGATACAGAGATTTTGAAGTCGCTCAAGCTTGTCCAATTGAATTTTTATCCGTGGTGCTAGGTAACTGGGCTTATCCCAGTTGTAAACGACCCCTTTGTGCCTAGTAGCCTTGTTTGTTCTGTCTCCTGCTTGATATGGAGGGTAGTTGTATTTTTTCCTACTCTTCCGTTATTATTTTCTAATAAATTTCGTTGCGGGATCCAAGAAAGTTAAATTCATTCTCCGGGACTTCGTCGAGCTTTATTGCCTCGGCGCTTGTCTGATGGTCGCCACTTTTGATTCTGGCTTTCAGGAGTTGCAGTGCTTCTGGAATAGTCAATTCAATGGGATTGTCTCAACAAAACTTGAAAACAATTGTGGTCAAGAGCGAGAGATGTGAGCTCAAAAATTTTAGGACTTCATTGATAGATACATTTTTTTATTTTTTTTTTTTATTTATTTATAATCACCAATTATAACATCTTTACAGATTTCTCCAATATGATGCTACAAGTCTCAAATACACCAAGTTACATACATTTAAATAACCTAGCTGCAGAATTGCTCACAATAAAATAATAATAAGTAATCATAATTTACAACAATAAATTAAATTAACCATGGCAAAGTTTATAGCTCTAGGCCTCTTTCAATAATTATTCGAGCCTTTTGGAGAAATCTCCGCAGGCTTTGCCCAAATATGTCTTCCGACACTGTAATCACGTTAATAATACGCGCGGCTCGTGAGATAGGGGCAAACTTGAGGAGGTTGGTCCTAGCCGATGGCACGTCTAAGAGAGCGGGGCGGCGTCGCGCGCCCACGCACCCGTCCGGTGCGCGCAGCCGCAGCGCTTCCAGCACCTCCGGGTGGTGCAGGAACCCTATTAGTATGCTCGCCACATATTTCCAAATGAATGCACTTGTCTCTAGATGACTCCTTACAAGGGCATTATATAGAACTTTAACAACTGCAATGTCGGTAAAATCCTTACACTGTCTTAAGATAAAACCGAGATTTCTGAAAGCCCTGCCGCACACCTCAACTATATGTTTCCGGAACGTCAGCTCCGACACCATCTGAACGCCCAGGTCTCGTACATGTGAGACACGCGGAATAATTACCCCGTCCATGTTGAACTGATGCTGCAATGGAGCACGCGCGCGACTGTAGCTCATAACACAGCATTTAGAAATATTGAAATGCAGGTTGTTGGACTTACTCCATTCGACTACATTATCAATATCAGTATCTTATCTATCAATATCAGTATCTTTAATATTCATAAATAATTTCAAGTCATCTGCAAACAGCAGACACTTCGCCTCTTTTACGACTGTAGGCAGATCATTGATCATTAAAATAAATTCCAGAGGTCCAATATTACTGCCTTGACTTACCCCGGAAAACGTGTAATAAGGACGCGATTCACGTCCCGCATACTCAACGTACTGTCGGCGCTCGCTAAGATAACTGGCAAAGAGTTTAAGTAAGTGCGGTGTAAATCCCAAAGCTGAGAGTTTGTACAAAAGTTTGTCACTATCCACGGTATCGAAAGCTTTCCGGAAGTCAAAATAAGCGACATCTACCTGACCCCCAGCGTCAATGATGGGCGATATGTAGTTCACAAATGACAGTAGGTTGCCACCCGTACTGCGACCTGGCCGAAAGCCGTGTTGAGAGTCAGACAGTTGTGAGCTCACTTGTGTATAAATACTTGAATGTAACACAGATTCAAATACCTTAGCAAACGCCGACAGTACCGCCACCGGTCGGTATCCACTCACGTCGGTGCCTGCACCCCCTTTAGGGACTGGAATAACTCGGGTGATCTTCCATTCGTCCGGGTAACGACCATCCCGCAAACACAAGCCAAAAATGTGCAACAAGGGCTCTTCAAAAACCGTACGACAATCCCGGACAATGTAAGGTGGTATGCCGTCCGGACCCACGGAGCGTTTGGGCTTGAGATGCAGGAGCGCCGCGCGCAAGTCTCGCGCGCTGAGGCGGTCAACATGTACGCGCGCTTTTTGTGACCTTAGGTTTATTGCGTCGAGATTGTTTGGTCCTAATAAAGTTCCAGAACGATTTCGGATCTACTTGGAGGTTTTTCTGAAGCCTGTTTTGGTCGACTTCATAGGTTGAAGCTATCTTTAATTTAATACGAGTTCGTAAACTAGAAAACATTTCATAGTCACTCTGGGAGCCAGTAGTTTTATACAACTTATGATAACGCCATTTATCTTTAATGTCTCTAATCAACTCAGAAGTGTACCATTCTGGATAACTAAACCTAGCCTCCTGCTTATTTACTTTAACAGTTTTCTTAGGAACACAACTGTCAAGGACCTCATTTACTGTTCTATAAAAGTAGTTTAAAGCAGTCTCTGAGTCATGAATACTAAGTAAACACTCCCAATTGATTGACCCAAGAGAATTATATAAAAAATGAAAATCAGCCTTATTAAAATTCCATCTCTTTCTCTTGGGTGACGAAACATTTTTATTCTGAGAAATATCCCGTCTACCCCCTACATGGCAAAGCCTCGCGCTAATCACCAACGGCGGATGCTGTGTATCAACACTAATCACCGGCTCCTCAGAGAGTTGTACCCCTAAGTCACTCAACTCAAATGTAGACAATACCAAATCTAGGGTTCGATTATTAATATTAACAATATCATTTACCTGTTTAAATCCACAGTAGGCAATGAGATATTCCAAATAATTTTGAATTTCTACTGTCGTAGAAGGCATATTGAAATCACCCATCACTAAAACTTTGTCATGCTTAATACACTCATTTTCTAATATTTGAAATAAATGCATATATTCCTTAACATCACATTTCGGCGGAATGTAAACAACACAACAAAAAAACAAAAAATGATTTTGTTTGTGTACCGTCGCGCACACAATCTCGAATAAGGCACTATCCACATTGTCAACCAAAACGCGGTTTAATTCAAAACGCGGGGAAGCCGCCAAAAATACTCCTCCTTGTTTTCGCCCGTCTGCACGATCACATCGTAACAACTTAAATTGCGCTGGAATTAGTTCTCCGTCATGAATCCCTTTATTGAGACCAGATTCCGTAATAGCAAATAAATAATAATCAATTTTCCTGTCGTAGGTCTGCTGGAAGAAATTTCTTTAGAAATAAGCAGCACCTTTGTGCTATTCTGTCTTGATATGTACTGTCTCATTAAAGTGTTTTGTGTGTACATAAATAAATAAATAAATAAATAATAAATAAATAGATCATACGTTGATGCCAATAAATTATTATGGAATATCTTTGTTTTCGTGCGTAATCCTCGAACATTTTGGTAATATACTTGACAACATTTATTGCTAGCTTTGATTGCTTTTTGCTGGTTTACGGGAGCTTTGATTGCTTTTTGCTGGTTTACGGGACATCTCAGGTTTTGCATTCTTCAAAAGATCAGAATTTACACAACTTCTGATGCGAGAGCGTCCCGCATTGGAGATAAATTTTCTGTTGACTATTCATATTAAATAGTTTGGTCGAGGCCCAGGGAGAGGGGGAGGGCGGAAATTGCCCCCGTTGCACCCTCCCCTGAATCCACGCCTAATGATGTTCTGTAATGTGTTATAGAAAACTTATGTGTTTTTAGTTAGAATGGCCTATTTTCTATATGACATGTGATTGTGCATAAGTGTACACTGAATACCATCATGAAAGCAGTCAAAAGGCCGTCTTATAAAGGGCATTATTCCGAAATATTCTTTAGATCGGCCATACAATGATAGAGCGGGCTTATTGAACTGAGATATTCCATGTGTGTGAATGGGAACAGTGGTGAATGAAAGGAATGAAACTATATAAATATTCTTTTCAACACACTTGCTCATAAAGTGGCTCTAATTTCACCGCAATTAGGCATATAATGATACCTGTTATCAAACTGTGACTTTTTCATTGCTGTTATTCACAAGTGAGCTAAAGAGTTTTTCTTTTTATTGGTTGAGTTGCTTTGTTCTTAAAAAAGTTTCGATACAAAAAAGATCGTGCTCAATAGTACAAATAAATTAATGTACCTATTGCTTGCTCATTTCATACAACTTCGTATTTAAATAGATAATTTCAACTTGTACGTGCTTAATAAATAAAACTCACTCAAATATAACTTTTATTTTCTCTGTAATTAAGAAAAATTTAAATTCCCTATTTTGTACGTGGCTAAAACACTGTCCACGAAAAGCCAATAAAAAAGAAACCTCATTCTTTTAGTCTATGGCCGATCGCCATTGTTAAATGCGCGCGCATAGGAAAACTGATTAATTTTGCCCGCCATTGTGAAAAAAAATTCACAACTCGTTTTTACTGTTGAAAATGATTTTTTTGTATTATTTTCTTCACAAGTGTGTTGAAAAACGTCGTATGATACACGTGTGTATTGGTGATTACCTTCCTCGGCTCTCTTAAGACCCTCACCTACGGCTCGGGTCTCAATGGCGCCTCAGCGGTAATCACCAACATTGCACACTTGTACCATAATGTACTATTATACCATTCCCCCTCTAAAAAGCACTTTACTCACTGTTTTGGTGTTTGAATTTAGAACACACTAATTTACATTCCTCCATCTCAATGCTATACAACCTCCTTGCGCATAAAATACTCCAACAAACTCCTTGTGAAAAGAATATTCGATTTTCAAGCTCCTTCATCGATTTAATTTTGAGTTTGTATATATTTAGGATTTTAATTTTGATTTTAGTCTCGGATGTTTACTGAATACTTATTTGGATTGTAATTCTAATATTAAATGCATTGGTATTTAATTAATTATAATTATGTTACGTAACAGAGGTGGTCACTGGCCCCTAAAACACAGGTGCTGTTACCTAACTCAGCTTAAAAATTTAAACCCTGAGGTTTCACATTTTTTGTAAATTTTCAAGGTAATAAACCATTTATTTATTATTATTCCTTGTGCTTACTGCTTAAATCTTTCTTTTTCTCGTAGTCATGGTAAAAAATATAGTATGCAACTCCTGAATAAAACGGATTTATATCGAGGGCCATGAATCACTCGCGTCGCTCAGGATTCTAACACTTGAATCACTCGCTATGCTCGTGAGTCAATCATTATAAATCACTCCCTACGGTCGTGATTCAGTTGTTAGAATCCTTCACTTGTTCGTGATTCATCCATGGCCATCGCTTTAAATCCATCCTTTATTCACTAGTTGCATAATATACTATATTATATAAATAATAAGTTTCGACTAAGAATAGGTGAATCCCCCGTAGTCTTCAAGTTCTTAAAACTCTATATTCCAAGTCATATTCTCGAACTAGACTCCAACTCGAATCATTACATTGACAGTTACAGCCAAGGGCTTCGCAAAGCGATGGTCCAAAAAAAAAAAACGGAGGAGGGGCCAAGAATGATAGAATCTATATAAATAAAAATGAATTGTTGTTCGTTAGTCTGATTAAAACTCGAGAATGGTTGGGCCGATTTGGATAATTCTTTTTTTGTTTTGTTCGACAGAATACAGGGAAGGTTTAAAACAAAAAAAATGGGGAAAAAAGGATAGGGTAGGTGTAGGGTAGGTGTAGGGTAGGTGTAGGGTAGGTGTAGGGTAGGTGTAGGGTAGGTGTAGGGTAGGTGTAGGGTAGGTGTAGGGTAGGTGTAGGGTAGGTGTAGGGTAGGTGTAGGGTAGGTGTAGGGTAGGTGTAGGGTAGGTGTAGGGTAGGTGTAGGGTAGGTGTAGGGTAGGTGTAGGGTAGGTGTAGGGTAGGTGTAGGGTAGGTGTAGGGTAGGTGTAGGGTAGGTGTAGGGTAGGTGTAGGGTAGGTGTAGGGTAGGTGTAGGGTAGGTGTAGGGTAGGTGTAGGGTAGGTGTAGGGTAGGTGTAGGGTAGGTGTAGGGTAGGTGTAGGGTAGGTGTAGGGTAGGTGTAGGGTAGGTGTAGGGTAGGTGTAGGGTAGGTGTAGGGTAGGTGTAGGGTAGGTGTAGGGTAGGTGTAGGGTAGGTGTAGGGTAGGTGTAGGGTAGGTGTAGGGTAGGTGTAGGGTAGGTGTAGGGTAGGTGTAGGGTAGGTGTAGGGTAGGTGTAGGGTAGGTGTAGGGTAGGTGTAGGGTAGGTGTAGGGTAGGTGTAGGGTAGGTGTAGGGTAGGTGTAGGGTAGGTGTAGGGTAGGTGTAGGGTAGGTGTAGGGTAGGTGTAGGGTAGGTGTAGGGTAGGTGTAGGGTAGGTGTAGGGTAGGTGTAGGGTAGGTGTAGGGTAGGTGTAGGGTAGGTGTAGGGTAGGTGTAGGGTAGGTGTAGGGTAGGTGTAGGGTAGGTGTAGGGTAGGTGTAGGGTAGGTGTAGGGTAGGTGTAGGGTAGGTGTAGGGTAGGTGTAGGGTAGGTGTAGGGTAGGTGTAGGGTAGGTGTAGGGTAGGTGTAGGGTAGGTGTAGGGTAGGTGTAGGGTAGGTGTAGGGTAGGTGTAGGGTAGGTGTAGGGTAGGTGTAGGGTAGGTGTAGGGTAGGTGTAGGGTAGGTGTAGGGTAGGTGTAGGGTAGGTGTAGGGTAGGTGTAGGGTAGGTGTAGGGTAGGTGTAGGGTAGGTGTAGGGTAGGTGTAGGGTAGGTGTAGGGTAGGTGTAGGGTAGGTGTAGGGTAGGTGTAGGGTAGGTGTAGGGTAGGTGTAGGGTAGGTGTAGGGTAGGTGTAGGGTAGGTGTAGGGTAGGTGTAGGGTAGGTGTAGGGTAGGTGTAGGGTAGGTGTAGGGTAGGTGTAGGGTAGGTGTAGGGTAGGTGTAGGGTAGGTGTAGGGTAGGTGTAGGGTAGGTGTAGGGTAGGTGTAGGGTAGGTGTAGGGTAGGTGTAGGGTAGGTGTAGGGTAGGTGTAGGGTAGGTGTAGGGTAGGTGTAGGGTAGGTGTAGGGTAGGTGTAGGGTAGGTGTAGGGTAGGTGTAGGGTAGGTGTAGGGTAGGTGTAGGGTAGGTGTAGGGTAGGTGTAGGGTAGGTGTAGGGTAGGTGTAGGGTAGGTGTAGGGTAGGTGTAGGGTAGGTGTAGGGTAGGTGTAGGGTAGGTGTAGGGTAGGTGTAGGGTAGGTGTAGGGTAGGTGTAGGGTAGGTGTAGGGTAGGTGTAGGGTAGGTGTAGGGTAGGTGTAGGGTAGGTGTAGGGTAGGTGTAGGGTAGGTGTAGGGTAGGTGTAGGATAGGTGTAGGGTAGGTGAATGTAGGGTAGGTGTAGGGTAGGTGTAGGGTAGGTGTAGGGTAGGTGTAGGGTAGGTGTAGGGTAGGTGTAGGGTAGGTGTAGGGTAGGTGAATGTTTGGTGTTTTTATGGCAAAACAAAGTTTGCCGGGTCAGCTAGTAATAAATAATTTAGAGGCATTCAAATGGTCCGTTGACAATAAAATTACAAGATTTAAATAATCAAAAGATTTTTGCGAAGTTCGAGAGAAGCTATGATCGGTCACGTTTGTATGCTATACATAGCCAGTCCAGTATTTATAGATTTTATTTTTATAAATGGGCGTTTTGCCCTGTCTGTCTGTTACGTTTTTACGTCGCCGTGGAAAATACGCGGATAAACCCCAGTTCATCAAAAAACTTTTGATGTGCCGTGGCACGTCTACCGTTCACTTATTCTCTGCCCATATTCTGAGGCTCTAGAGCAGTGGTCACCAAATACTTCCACTTGGGGTCCATTTTTTTTAAATAATATGACCGTCGCTGTCCTTAACGTTTAAAGAACACGCTCCCCTCCCTCCCCCGTTTAACATCGTCACGTGTATTTACTTTGTTAAAATTGTTTCAAATATCAATGGGAAAAAAATTTCGCAAAAAAATTAACTGACTTCAAAAACAAAACCCTAACAGGTGCAAAAGAAGAAATTTGTCGTTTCGGAAATCGGTGTCTTTTGTACCTCATGTTTTTAAAGTTTTGCGACACCGACTTCCGAAACGAAAGTTATTTTGCACTTTACAAATGCGTGGACAAAGATAGGATCCATGTAGACGATGTCACGGGGTATCCATTTATTGTATACCAAAACCTTATCAAGAATGTAACAAATAATTTTCTGAAAACTGCATTAAAATCAGTTCAGCCAAACGCGAGGAATTCGCGGACAAACGTACATACAAAAATACAGGTCAAACCTGACAGAACCTCCTTTTTTAGTAGGTTAAAAATTATTATTTTTTGCCTTGAACTATCCGTCCGAAGATTGGACTAAAGTTGGTGCATATTCATCGGTTATCGCGCGTTGTCGAATCGACGACAGTAAAGACAAAGCGCGCGATAAATTATTAAAATACGTACTCAAGTAACACAAGTAAAATATATCAGAATTAGCATTGCCATTCAACGTGGCAATGCTGCCAGCGTTCTGGGCACTTTTCACGTTGACAGCGATGTGGACGAATTTTTTGACGCCCTATGACCCCTGCCCTTTTATACGCGTTCGTAGTTTAATTTAAGTGTATTTATAGGTAGTTATTGTTAATTAAGTATTTTATATTATGTAAATTTTAGATTATTCGCAAAAATTAAGTAAAATATATTGTACTGTTTACTTAAGGTTACACTAGTCGACGGCACGAACTATTTTGTACGCGGGGTTAAAATGCATGCTATATCAACCGACAACACGTGCGGAAGTGATAGATGCTGTGATGAGCAGTAAAAATCTAGTTCGCGTACGAATACACACTTTTGCAAACTTGTAGCGAAATGGGTGATAATTTAGGACGAAAACGAGCGCGCGAAATTTTATAAACAGACCTTTGGGAGTCTGGATTTCATAGAAAAAGGACTAAACCTATCTGTTCAAAATAAAATTATTGCATTGTTGAACTACTAATCTATCCCGGTATGGTGACTGTTTTGCAATTTTCCGCCTTCTTATGGTATTTATTTGCGCCCAAAAATACGTTAAAATTAGTGTCGAAATGTGGAACTTTCGACGCTCATAACTTTAAAATGTATATTTTTAACTTTTTTGTTTCATACAGGGCTAGAGAATGATGAGACAAATTGATATCATTTTTTTATTTTGAACGTACATCGTCAAACAGTGGACTAATCGCCAGACTACGTTACTACACGACTAGTGTAACTTTAAGGTCCACACAATATAGGTCGGCGGACGGTCCGGATCCGGACGCGGTCCGCCATTTGCGCTCTAGCTAGAGTCTAGATAAATATCACATGTCTCGAGCCTCTGATTGAAAACGTCATGAAAATAATCAATAATTTATGAAGCTCCTTATCATTCAGTCGTAAAAGTTCCTGCGAACGACTACAATATACTACTCGTATAAACCCAGGTAGTTGTAATGACGAGTAGGTGTTACGCCATATTGCAGTTTTATTGCCTGTAAAAGCGTAAACCTATTTTGTTTTACACCAAGCGTTCTCAGTTTCGTAACGACAGCGTGGCATGCATTCCGTGGACGAAGAACTTGTGAATTGTTGTAGTCTTTCCTTAAAAGTTATAAATGAAATAACTAAGAATGACAAAGCGCAGTAGTCTTTTATTACTAAGTATAGTACTTTTAGTAACTTAAACATAACTGGTGTATTTTACTGTAAGCTACATAGTATGAAGATATTCAGCAGCTTTATAGGAATAAAGCGTACAGCTAAGGAGTGGAATTGCCTGCCGGAGTCTGTGTTTCCCGATAGCTACAATCTAGGGATCTTTAAGTCAAGAGTGAATAGGTTTCTTCTAGGCAAGCGTCCTAAACCTTCGACCACATCATCGCTTACCATCAGGTGAGATAGTGGTCTATACCCCATTTGAAATAACATTAGACACGTTTCCAAATCTTTTTACAGTCCGTTTAACCGATTTTGAGTTCTATTTCGTAAACATAAGGGTGACATAAATAGCATAAACCTGTTACCATAACCAACTGTTTACTACAGCTATCATTTGTCGTATCACCTTCGCAATAGAATCAAAATCGGTCGAACGAGCTGTAAAATGGGCAAATTTAAACGTCTAATGTTATCGCAAATGGAGTTTAGCGCAAGCCTATAGATAATAATAATAAAAAAAGACCCTGAAACTATACCAAGTTTGTAAAGTTCAATAAAATAAAATACTGTGTCTATAGATTTAGAAAAAGTTAAGAATAAGACGTATCTCTAATTAAATAAGACAACGAAAACTAAATTATCAGTCAATGCAATTAATTAAAATGCTCTGATCAGAGTAAAATCAAAGAAGCGATCGTGAAGGTCTCGTATCGCTTTATTTCATTAGCCTAAGATCGACTTAACCTAATTATTGAATAATACGATTTTTCTTTCTCCCTACCCGAGCATTTCTTAGATTTTTTAATACCTAAGGAGCATGTTCTAGGTCATATTCTGTACTCCGACTCGATCGAATTAGATAGTTTTTTTAGCATTTATCGAAGGATTTTTCAATTACTATACGGTGACTGAGACGAGTAGAAGTCTTTAAGGGTGAGGCCAATCAAACTTAATTTTCGTTTGGCCTCACTCTAAAACTGACTTGGATTAGCGGCCTGAGAACTATAGTGTGAAAAGCACAGGAAGCACACATTTGATATTTATGTTAAACTAGCTGTGCCCGCGGCTTCGCACCCGTTATCTGCCTCTGCCTGCCAACCCTACCCTACTTACCTTCCTGCCTACCAGTGGCGGCTGGTGGATCATAGTAGTAGTAGTGCACTTTGCCGTCTCACTGGCTAATTGTGTTAGATTTGCTAAAATTCACAGGAGCCTATGTAAATCGGCAAACCATCTCGCTAGCGACTTCTAATTCGACGCCAACGCCATCTAGTTACGTCGTTGTACAACTTTTAATGTTGGTACTCGACCCTAAGATAAATTTCGTTCGTCAAACCTCGCCTGCTCTGGGTAATCTTCGGTTCGCTGGTGCGGCGCACGAGAATGGTCATATTTCGCCGTACATTTTCTATTGAACTATCTCTGTCTCACGCGCCAGGCGTTTTCGCTAGTTTCTCGTAGAATTGTATGAACTCTCGCCGTGCGCTTTAGCCTAGCGCACGGGGAGTATTTTTTACAGCAATATACGTCTTATTACTTTAGCAAAGAGCTTAAATTTGTTCGTCATAATTTCGTAAATATTGAATGGATCGTTAATCAGATATTATTAAACATTTTTATTTTATTTCTAAACCTTTTCAAATCTGGCAGTTCAGTGCACGAGTGAACTTAAAGTACAGCCGCCTCTGCTGCCTACCCTAAATACCTACGTACCAATTATTTTTCTAGGGTCAGTCTTTCGCGTAGAATCTTAACACCGCCATTCAGAAAATGACTTCAAATGCACAACGCCATCCGACCTACTGTCCGAGTAACTGAATTGCATGTGCTGTGATAATTGTACTTCTTGAACACTTTAAATTCATCTTACTTTTGATAGAGTGAACCGATTGCGATGAAACAAAAACTAACTAATTCTTCAAGTTACGCACAATTTTGATGTATAAATGTTATCTACATTGGTTTCGTACATTTCACGTGATGCGTGCAAAAATAAACAGACAAAAATTCCAAAAATGCTGGCAATAGGTTCTGTTGGTTATCCTCTAACACCCTGGCTATTTTATGGAATTATTTTCGATGTACAAAAATTACTTTTCTACAGATTTATTATATGTACTAATTTAAAGTAGTTTTTTTTAGTTTTGATGAATAGAGTACTTTAGTCGTAAGAAAAACTGTTTTCATATACGACCTACAAAAATTGAAGAATTAATTTGATAGAGGTATGTGGCAAAGGATGGCAAACCCCGCATTAATAAATAGAACATTCTTCAATAAAAGTTAAGTGATTTGAAGTATGGTCCTTTCAAAAAAAAAAAAATTTTTTTAACCCGACTTCAAAAAGGAGGAGTTTCTCAATACAACTGTATGTTTTTTGTATTTGTTATGTTACGCGATTACTCCGGTAATTATGGACCAATTTTGAAAATTATATTTCTTTGGGACCACCTACAAAGTATACCCTACTACTTTGTGGGTGGTCCCATTGTCACCAAGTCAGGATCTGATGAGGAAATCTCAAGGAAATCGAGGGATCTCCTCAAATTTTATAGGCACACATATAGTGATTTTGGTATTTTCATCAACATGGCAAACATCTGCATTCAGAAAGTGTCATTTGGTGAAGTGTCCTGATAAAGAAGACCACAGATGGCTACTGGAACTACTGGAACTTCTCAATGATAAGTTTTTTTTGGGAATAAGATATCTAGAATAGTTCATCATCGTATTAATCTGGAGATGAAGCCGTAAGGTAGGCACTGGAACTCCGTAATAAAATGTGACCTGTAAGTCGTGTTTAGGGTTGTTGGAATTTTTATGAGAAGGAGGCCTTGAGGGCTTTAAATGATTTTCATGGTAATATAAGGTACTATTACAAAAAGTCGATGTCAATAACGAAAACAAGTAGGTAACAAATACACCGACTTCCGAAAAGAAAGTTTTTTTTTACTTTGTTTTGGCAGTCGGTTTAATTTTTTTGTTAAACATTACTTTTTTATAAGTTTAGATTTTGTTGCTGAAACGGAAAACCAATGCAACAAAAACTGTATTTTCTGTTTTTTTAGGGTTCCGAAGTCAACAAGGAACCCTTGTAGTTTCGCTCTGTCCGTCTGTCCGTCCGCAGCTTAGCTCAGAGAATCTAAGTACTAGAATGCTATAACTTGGCATGGATATGCATATTAATAATTTCGACAAAGTGGTAAAATAAAATCACGAAAAAAAATTTTTTTTGGTATCTCCTATAGACGTAAAGTGGGGTTTTTTTTTCCTTTTATCCCATGGTGTGGGGTATCGTTGGATAGGCGATTCAAAAATATTATGGGTTTGTTAAAACCATTTTTCGCATCACCACATATCACATGCATAATAACAATGATTTCTAAATTAATAATGTTTAAGCTCGAATAACGCATTGTAGTGGCCGGCGTCGTTGGCAGTACCGGTCCGTAGTCCATACAGCGCATGCGCGCGGGGTAGTCATTCATATTCATATTCTTTATTGTACACAAAATAAACATTACAAATACAAAAGGAAAACTTATGTACAAAGGCGAGCTTAACCCATAATTGGGTTCTCTGACAGCAAACCTATTTACCATCTATTTTATGTTAGTGCAGAAGTATTTTCGACGTTTTGTAATCTAAAGTCAAATTAGATTCGATTGCCAAGCAAATTACTTATTTTCTTTTATCGATATCCATCTATAAAGTCAATATTCGACTAACTTTCCAGAACGATATAGTGAATACCGTAGATTAGAGGTAAATACATACGAAATTTCAAAAATTCCGAAAGAGAAATAAATAAGGAGCGTGCGTGCAAGGATCCAGGAACGAACCATACCATTCCCTGTGGCTCTAACGCGCGCTCGTATCGGCTACTTTCGCAATTTGCACCCGCGGTGGTACTCAAATAGATAATATTTTTCTAACTTCAGTTGCGAAGTTGGATTTTATAACTCCTTCTTCAATTACCAGTTAGTCCTTCTTTAGTTTAAGTCAAGAGTGAATAGGTTACTTCTAGGCAAGCGTGCTTCACCGTAGACCACGTCATCGCTTACCATCAGGCGAAATAGTGGTCAAACGCGATCATATAGATTAAAAAAAACATCATTCTGTGTGGGCCCGTTTTTAGACGTTGTGCGGGTTTACAGGCGGTGTGTGCACTACGGACGCGATCCACTCGGTGAAAATACTTATTGAAAAGTATAAGTCTCGCAAACAAGACCTCCACATGGTCTTCATCGACCTCGAAAAGGCGTTCGACCGAGTTCCGCGAGAGCTTATTTGGCAAGCACTGAGAGCACAACTAGTGCCTGAGCATTATATAGAGCTTCTAAAGGATCTGTACCGTGATGTATTCACCAGAGTTGTCAGCACAGCAGGAACAAGTGAAGCATTTGAGGTCAGAGTGGGTGTTCATCAGGGATCGACTCTGAGCCCTCTTCATTTCAATCTGGTAATGGACTATATTACTTCAACCATACAAAAACCAGCACCGTGGTCACTACTATATGCCGATGATGTCGTTCTTATAGCCGAATCGTTGGCAGAAGTGCAATTAGATCTGACGGCATGGCAGAAGTCCTTAGAGAGGAGAGGGTTGAGAGTCAGTAGACAGAAGACCGAATACATGTATTGCGACTTTTCTGGAGCTAATTTGGGTGTCATACCATGTCCAATCATCGATAACAGACCACTCAACAGAGTTGAAGAATTCAAGTATCTCGGATCCATAGTAGCACCAAAAGCCTGTGTAGAGAGAGACATACACAATAGAATCCAAGCAGCCTGGCTGAAATGGAGATCGCTGTCTGGCATACTATGCGACCCGTATGCCGATTAAAGTCAAAGGCAATGTATATAAAAGGGCAGTAAGACCAGCCTTGTTGTATGGTTCTGAGTGCTGGCCGATAAGGAAGACTGATGAACAGAGAATTCACACCACTGAGATGAAGATGCTACGCTGGTCTGGTGGAGTTTCAAAAATGGACAAAATAAGAAACGAGCTTATTCGTGGTACTTTTAAAGTCACTAAAATACACAATAAACTTAGCGAAAACCGCTTGCGCTGGTACGGACATGTGATGAGGCGAGAGGATGACCATATGACCAAAAGAGTCATGAACATAAATGACGGAAAAAGAAGCCGTGGACGACCACCAATGATTTGGCTACGAACAATCAGGAATGACAGGATCAAAAGCAATACAACAGAAGTGACAACCCGCAACCGTACGGTGTGGCGCGGAAGTACTAGGAGGGCTGACCCCAAATAAACTGGGACAACAGTCAGAAAAAAAAGAAGAAGAAGAAGTGTGCCGCTGAAACCGTTTTAATGTTCATGTAACAACAACAAAACCCACTTCTTAGACCACATTATTATGCAACTTCGGAACCCTATTACTGCGCGTGGCCCGACACGCACTTGGTTGTTTTTTCTTATTTATGAATTGACTGTCCCAAGAGTGACAAAGGCTACGCGCTATAAATACATTTTTTTCTAAAATCTGATGGTCGTATCATGCCTTGATTTGTTATATTTAATTTGAGTGCATGTACCTATTCTTTCGTCAGTAATAAATACACTGAACTTACAAGACTCAGAACCTACCACAAGTTTTTAAGTTTTAAAATTGTCTTTATAATGTTTACCTAGCTCGGCCAAGCGGTTAAACTACTGTAAGGTTCAATAACAATAAATTAAAGCCGTAAAACATGTTATGGCATGTTCAGGTGGGACAAACTTCAGCCTGCCAGTAATGAAGCCACGGCTGCTGGTGACTGGGACAAATGAATGCCGAATTAGGGTCCTCCGTAAATTGTGAGATGTCATGTATGTAGGCAGAGTTCAGAACAATTAGAGAATATTATGTGTAAGGAGGTGGCGAGTCTCATAAACGAGTAATTTACTTAAGACAACAACTAACTTCAACGACCTTGAGGGCACAAAACGCGCACTCGTTTCACACCCGCGCGACTCAAAATTTAGTAGTTTTTGTACTTTCCTTATTATTCTATGACTTCAAAATGTAGTTAATTAAATTGTCTTTGAGATGGTGTCGATGTCATTAAAATACGCCCAGCGGTTTTGATGCGATTGTCGTGTTTTGGTCCGTTTTAAACATAACTTTACAAATTAATTACACTATGTTATTCGAAGAAAACTCAAAATTTTCTTAGATCAAATCACTAAGAAAATGGTGTATTGTAACATATATCTTTTCCAAAAAATTACGACAAGCGGTTTAGACGTGATTCTCATTTTAAAATCATTTATTATAGGGTTCCTTAAAAGGTGAAACAGAACCTTTATGTGATTTTTCTTTTCTTGGATTGCGTTTTGGTTAATCAGTTGTATCGAGTAAAGTTTGATGTCTACTTAATTTTATAACAAAAAATAGTTGACACATTGAAAAATCAGTAAAATACATTTTGATCGACTTATCATGAAAACATTTGGTGGAGATATTACTGAACAAACATACAAAAAGAATCAGTCGAATTGATATGCCTCCTCGTTCCTCCTTTTGAAGTAGATTAATTTAATCTACTTTTGCAATCATTTTTATATGTGATTTGCTTTCGATATTTCAAACTGCCGACAGAAACAATATCAAAATGTCCTTTAATAAAACAAACTGTCACTTCCAAAGGTAAATATTATGTATGTTTTCGCTTGAAGTTAGGGCGGAAATGTTTTCATTAGAATGCGGTTATTTTCACGTTAAATTGGGGCAAGGTCATCCCATGTTTACGGCTTATGTTAATGAGTTTCTACATTCATTAGACTTACATCTAGACAGTAAGTTCTGGAAACCTGCCTCGTTGTATTAGTGGTTACAAACATTACAGCTGAGCACGAGATATTTTTATTTTGAAGTTTGGAGTCATCCTATGACTTCGCCCGCCCTGGGTGAAGCGGGAGGTCGTGTCAGACTTTTACTGACTTAAACCCACCCGTGTTCCTCCGGTTACTTGTGCCAGGGCCGCGGTAACTCTCTTTCAAATTTGTCAGCGACTCTTACATCTAGATATAACCTGCCTCGTTGTTTTAGTAGTTACAAACCTTACAGCTGAGCAAGAGGTCCTGCTTTTGATACCCGCTTCGGGTGTAGTATTTGGTTGGAGTCGGGCTTTAAATTGTCTTGACTGAGGCCCTAGACTAGTTACATTCTATTATCGAAAGCTTGACGATAGCGATTGGAAAAATGACAACAATGTATGGGAAATGTCACGTGATCAATCCCAAGAGGAGTGGTGGCCCAGTGGTAATGACCCTGACTTAGGTGTCGTAGGTTGTTAGTTCGAACCCAGGCAGGCACTTTACTTTGTGTAAATTATTTCATCACCACTTTTTCAGCAAAAATTCGAAGATATGTGACATCTACCAAACCGAACTGTGCCCGCGTGGTGGATTATAGTACATTTCGTGTCGAGCATAAAAAGTCGAGATTGTAACACGAGCGATGTAGCCAATTTCGACGTGATCCGAACGCGAACGTCGAAATCTACATGCGAGTGTTAAAATAAAGCCTTTTTGTACGAGACCCAAACGATTCTTTTTCCACTACCTGATGAGCTTACTTAATTAAATGCAAATAAGTTTCAATAACAACTTATTAGAAACTTTCTGACTAAAAACCACAGACTGTGTACACACAATCAATGCGCGCTTATTCGAGAGGTAACAGGTTCAGTATCATTCTCCATACAAAAGTCATTTCTTAACTGTTATATGTAATTTTTTTTATTTTTTATTTTTTTTTCATAATCTTGTGTTTAAATGTTCATATTTCGAAACGAATTTCTCAGGCCAATGTGTTACATAATAGACGAGGTAGTGAAAAAGGTCCATTACCTCTCTTGCAGAGAGGATTCCTGTGTCCCAGCAGTGGGATCATTATAAGGCTGATGATGATTTTTGTATTTCGACTGTCGCCTTCCCTGACATCGAATGACACTTGTCTAGAAACCTTGGTTGATGGCAAAAGGCTCGCCCATTACAAGGAACTAAACCTGGTGAAAAGTGAGCGTACTGTAGGTTTACCTCTACCATACCCTTCGGGAATTAAGGTGGTGATGTAAAGGAGCGATTCCACCAGTGTGCTGAACTGTGCGGCACTGTAATGCACAGTGTGCTGAACTGTGCGGCACTGTAATGCACAGAGTACGACACAAATGTTTATTCTGGTCGACTCACTCAAGCAAACAATAACAAATATGCACGCACACATGAAAGCAGTGGACTCGCGTCGACGAGTACACACTTGTTGTTCGCGAACTCAGTCTTGCTTCCGCTACCAGAGTGAAAACATTTATTTTTACGCGCACATTGTCTCTTCAATTCTCATGTTTATAAAGATTTTATGTAATGTTCTAGATTATTTACTGAAAGTTTGTTGTATGTTCTCAAAATGGAAACGATTATCATAACGAGTGTTTTAGGCAATAAGGCTGATTCTTTGAATAAACTAAACTTGTAGGAAAGCTGTTACACGCCGGCATCGCGTACCTGCCTTTTATAATTTAGTGTTTTTTTTGTTTCAGGCTTAAAAGTATGGCAATAAAAGTAAAAAAGGAACCACCTGCTGAACCTTAGCCGTTTGTTGCTTCGTCCGAAAAATCACGAAATTATAAGCTGGAGTTTGGAATACAAAATTATAAACATACCTACCGAGTACCAACTTATAACGCGGAGTTATGCGAATGGATGGGGTCGTACAGAACAGGTAACCCGTGGTACCAAAGTCAGGTTGCCTATGCTAGAGATTCGTAAATAACTTCGGCGAAATCTAGACACGTGACACAGGTTCGATTCCTTCACCGAATTAGTGGTTGTGTAGTCTGCAGATAATTAGTTGTTGCTTGGATTGTTCTCTGATTTGTTTGTTTACACAACCAACGTACAGAGTTTGTGTGGGGTATTGTTTAAAACTCCCGACACAAAAACCTCTGTATAGCAAAAAATAAGCCTGGTACTCGCGTCGGGGCACCGCCAATGCGTCTACAGCAGTTTATTTTATTTATTTAGCTATGTCTACTACTAGGTATTTTATATGTAGTCGCTTCAATCGACAATCTATCGAAACACGTAATTACGACACGATGTCTTGCGAAGAAACCCAGATTCAAAGAGTAAAATGCGGATAACTTTTGAACAGCTGAACCGATTTGAATTAAACATAAAATCAAAATCGGTTCATCCTTTTAGGAGCTATTATGCCACAGACAGACACACAGATACACAGCAACACACGTCAAACTTATAATACACCTCTTTTTCCGTCGGAGGTTATAAATAATACCAAACCACCCACCCAGTGGGTATTTTAACTTCCTGTACTAACCAGCAAAGGAAGTTAAAATACCCACTGGGTGGGTAATATGTCAAATCTCACATTTTCTTGAGCGCAACAAAGTTTTCTCTTAAGAGGAAACGGGGACAGAGAGCGCCGACTGAATTTCCTTAGTAAAAAGTCATAATTCGAGGTTTAGCTTTCGTCTCTTTCCTCCTCCAATATTGGACCAATTTAAAAGATATTCCGTAAACTGAAAATTAAAGATATATACTATGTCCCAATGTTTTCCTTTTTTATGATACATTCTTTCGAAGCACTAGAGCCCTCAAAAAATGCTCAAAATTGCGCTGTTAACAGAGCCTTAGTGTACAAATTTGACTAATAGAAATGAAAAAAGGAAAACATAGGGACATAGTATATATCTTACTTTACCAGTTTATGGAATATCTTTTAAATTGGTCCAATATTGGAGGAGGGAAGAGACGAGAGCCAAACCTCGAATTATGACTTTTTACTAAGGAAATTCAGTCGGCGCTCTCTGCCCATTCCTCTTAAGGTACACTATTCGACGGCACAAACTATTTTGTGCGCGCGGTTAAAATGCATTTTATATCAAACGACAACACGTGTGGAAGAGATAGATGCTGTGATGAGCAGTAGGAAGCTAGTTCGCGTACAAATACACACTTTTGCAAATTTGTAGCGAAAATGGATAATGATTTAGGACGAAACCGAGCGCGCGAAATTTTATAAACAGACCTTTGGTGGTCTAGATATCATGGAAAAACGACTTAATCTATGTGTTCAAAATAAAATTATTTGTATTGTTGAACTACTAATCTATCCCCGTAAGGAGGCCGTTTTGCAATTTTCCGTCTTCTTATGGTATTTATTCGCGCCCAAAAATGCGTTAAAATTAGTGTCTAAATGTGGAACTTTCGACGCTCATAACATTCAAATATTTTCTTTTTTTACTTTTTTGCTTCCATACAGGGCTAGATGAGGGAAAAAAAAAGAGAGAGAGAGATTGATATGAGACAAATTGATATCACTTTTTATTTTGAACGTACATCGTCAAACAGTGGAATAATTCCGAGACTACGTTTGTATGGAAGAATTTTCGACTAGTGTAACCTTAAGAACATGGAAGTATATTCTAAATGAGCTTCCGTGTGATTCAAATAAATAACTAAAGCAATATATGGGATAAGTTGTTTGTTTATATATCTTATGTTTGTGATAGCAAATCTCTCTCATCTGATAACAAGTATAATTTAAATGACAGAAAGCTAAGCTATACCACCGAGAGCCATGGGTTATCTTTATTTTAAAATACACGGACGAAGCTAATATCTTATCACTGCAAAACCATTCGCTTCTTTCAGTTATAGATCTGTGGTTATAATTATAAGGTGTGTTCTCATTCCTGCCCTTTTCTAAAAAGCTTCGCAGTTTATGAGATTCTTGTTCAATATCGCACAAAAGGCCAGTTAATGGCCAAAGAAATAACAATAAAAATTACGGGAATCAATTGTCGCCCTCGCTACCGGTCATCAAGTGTTTTATAGAAAAGTATTTTATTTTATATAACTCCTCGTTTATTTCTTCATTTATAGAAAAAGTTATCAAAATAAGCGGCAGTGTTCTAAATTTTCAGTAATAATATATAGTTATCAAAATAAGCGGCAGTGTTCTAAATTTTCAGTAATAATATATAGTTATCAAAATAAGCGGCAGTGTTCTAAATTTTCAGTAATAATATATAGTTATCAAAATAAGCGGAAGTGTTCTAAATTTTCAGTAATAATATATTCTATATTTGGAGCAATTAAGAGTCTCGTAAAGAGTTAGTATCAATTTATTCTTATACATTTGTTATTATGTCAATAATACGAGTACATGTATATAAAAAAATCATTTTTTACAAAAAAATACTACCGACTTCCAAATAAGAAAACTACAAAGTGAAAATTAACTTTATTTTTGAAAGTCGGTGTCATTCGTAGGTACCATTTTTTTGCGTTACGGACACCGACTTCCAAAAATAAAGTTTTTTTTTACTTTGTAGTTTTCTTATTTGGAAGTCGGTAGTATTTTATTGTAAAAAAAGTTTTTTATTTTTCACTTTTTAGTTGTACCTACCTAATAGGCAAGTTGTTTAGTAAGTTTCCTATAACGCCAGAATAGATTACCCGAATATCATGAAACTTGAACAAAACCGGTCAAATGAGAGATCTGCTTACCCCTTAAGAGCGTACTGGCGTAATGTTATGTTATGAAATGGTATAGACAATAAACAGACATGCGATTGCAGCAGTCCCGAGAGATTTTCCGTTATTTATTGAAGAGTTCTGTTGTATATCTTAGAAGCTCTTCATCAGATCTTCACCAAATTAAAATGGGACCAATTTCGGAACATACTCTTTCAAACAAAAATATAATTTTCAAAATCGGTCCACAATTGACGGAAATATCGGTGAACAAACATAAAAAATAATAAAACATAGAAGAAGTCGAACATATAACCTCCTCCTTTTTCGAAAGTCGGTTAAAAAGTAGGTATCTAGCCCAAATTCCGAAGGAACGATCCAAATGCATTAGAGCAGCCTGTCTGCTATAATGCGCAGGATTCTATTGAAGCTAACTCGTATCCTACATACCAAGGATTCAATAGGTAAATGGAAAAAGAAACAAAGAATCAAGTTAGCGTACGTTATAACAACGTCAGTACGACAGTTATAGAAAATCGATAAGTAGGTATAGGTGTTGCATGTGGGGGTAGGGTTAAAAGTCAGAGATAGCATCTTTATTAACACTGCTAATCTCGGCCTCTACTAATAGGTTTGTCGGATTTTAAACACATTGGGTAGTGTGGTAGGTATACGCTGGCAATTTACCTTCAAGTAGAAGCGTTGTTCTGTAGCATGGTTTTACTTCCCGCTGTTATTATAAATGTGAAAGTTTGGATGGATGGATTCGTGTGTGGATGTATACGCATGCTGAACGTATCCGCAGCCTAATTGCGTCTTTCATCTCGCATGTGATTGGTCGATTGATGAGGTAAAACCCTATGCCTTGCCGAATTCACTTAGGCAATTGCTGGATAAAATTTGACACAGAGATAGATTATAGTCTGGCATAGCACATGGGCTACTTTTTTATCTCAGTATAATGTTCCCTTGGGATGATAAAACAGTTTTCACGCGGGTGTAGGCGCTGGCTGAAGCTAGTAATTTATATTGATTAAACTATTATTATTTTTATTTTATTTTTATTTCCTTTATTTATTCTCGTTCTTACTTTATACATTTTTAAATGTTAATAAAAAGAAAACTTAAAAACATTTAAAAATATAAAAAATAGAGGCCAACCGGTATCGGGAACAGGGTCCAAGCTACCGGTGGTTAGGGCTTCAGAGACAGGAACCTCCTCACAATGCGAGCCGTATCGAGAAGTACTGCCTTCTGTATCAGACCCTTGATCCAACCGTGTAATGACAGCCTCGATAGATGTTCATCGAGGCTATTGGCCATCAGGCCGTTGGCCGTAACGACAATCGGCACAATGATCGCCGAGTCCACATCCCACATGTCGACAACCTCGTGTGCTAAGTCGAGATACTTGATTTGTTTCTCTTTCTCAGCTTTCACGAGGTTCTCGTCATGTGGGATGGTGACATCGATTATCATTGTGCGGCGCGCTAATCGGTCTATCACCACTATATCCGGCTTATTGGCAACAATAGTCCTATCAGTGATGATAGACCGATCCCAGTACAACGTGACATGGTCATTTTCGAGAACTGGGTCGGGCACATACTTGTATTACGGTACCTCAGAATCCACCAGATTGTATTTCAAATCAAGTTACTGGTGAATAATCCTGGCCACTTGGTTATGTCTGTGTAAGTACTCGCCGTTAGCCAGGCGAGAACAACCAGAGATAATATGTCTGATGGATTCACCAGGACGGTGGCATGCCCGACACACGTCAACCGTCCCGTCCTTCATTATATGTCTCCGGTAGTTATTCGTCAGGATAACTTCGTCCATAATTGCACAGACAAAACCTTCAGTTTCCCCGAAAAGGTCACCGAAACGTAGCCAGGATACGGACGCTGGGAAATCTACATCGGGCCCGTGGAGAGCCCGATAGAAGCGCCCGTGTAGCTCCTTGCCTTGCCATACCTCTTTGCGTTCATCAGTCGATAGTATTACAGGCTTGCGCCAGTTCTCTTTAGCCATGGACAACGGGGTGAGTCCCTTGTCCACTGCGACCACATCCCGGTGCATACCCACTTCAGCATTTAAAAAGTATTCTCTGAGGCTGCACACCTCGCGGTTGTGAAGAGTCTTGGCATTTAAAAAGCCTCGACCCCCACACTTCCGCGAGATGTACAGTCTCATCACCGATGATCGTGGGTGATGCATCCGGTTTGCGGTCAGTAGTGTCCGGACCCTCCTATCGAGGGCGTCGAGCTCGGTCTGAGTCCATTTGAGTATGCCGAAAGAGTACATCAAAACCGGCATGACCCAACTGTTGAAGGCACGCACCTTATTTCCGCCCGACAAAAGGCTATTTAATACCTTTTTCAGGCGGCCAAAGAAACGCTCCTTCAGCAGTTGCTTCATGTCAGTACTGTTGATGCCCAACGCTTCCGACATACCCAAATACTTGTAAGTTTCGGTCGAGGAGAGGTGTCTAAGGTGTATGGAATCAGAGAGTTGAATTCCCTCGGATTCCATAATCTCCCCTTGCTTTACATGCATGACTGCACATTTTTCCACACCAAATTCCATCCTGATGGAGTTACTGAAGGTTTCAGTAGCTCCGTCAGTTGGAATTTATTGGGGGTAAAGAGTTTCAGATCATCCATGTAAAGGAGGTGAGATATGACCTGACCACCTCTTCTCAACCGATAGCCTAGTCCTGAATCCTCCAGCAGTGTACTTAGAGGATTCAGGGCTAAGCAGAACCAAAGTGGGCTCAAACTGTCGCCCTGAAATATTCCCCGCTTAATCCATACAGGCTCATCATCCCCCTGAATCGGTCGACATCCTGGATATCAAAGGACTGTCTTCCATTGCCCCATACATGATTCAAGGAAGGTGCATAGAGTTGCATCTATTTTGTACAACTCCAGCACCCTCATGAGCCATGTATGTGGCACAGAGTCGTATGCCTTCTTGTAGTCTATCCAGCATGTCGACAGATCCTTGCGGGATCGACGAACCTGCTGGCTTATGGCTATGTCGATGAGGAGTAGCTCCTTAGTGCCGCGGGACCCATTCCTACATCCATTCTGAGAGGTAGACATTATTGAGTTACTTTCAATGTGTTTATCAATTTTTGCTCTCAGGATGGATGTAAGAAGTTTATAAACCGTTGATAAGCATGTGATTGGTCTATAATTCTTGGGTTCCGCGGGACTACCTGTCTTATGGAGCAGGTGGGTAACGCCTGTTGTTAAAAACTGCGGTAGCGACCCAGACTCTAAGCATGACTGGAATTGAGATGCCAGTAGCGCGTGTGAGCTACTATACCATTTTAGCCAAAAGTTATGCAGTCCGTCCGGTCCCGGAGACTTCCAGTTCGGTAGCGGACGAACTGCTTTGGCTACATCAGATGGGCTGATGATTACGTTTTCCATTTCTGGTATAGCTTCACACACGCGCTCGACATCACGCATCCAGCCACCCTCAGTATGACAGACGGGCACCGACCAAATGCTTCGCCAGAATGTACTCGTGGCGACATCATCCGGGCGGCACACGTCTGTCACATTTAGTTCAGGTCGCTCCCAAGCTCTGTATACCCACCTCTCATCGCTCTGGAACATGCGATTCTGCGAGTACCGGTCAACCCGTCGCTTATACCGCCGAATACGGTTTGCCCATGCACAAACTTTCTGTTTCAGGAAGTCGATGCGCTCCGTGACACGGGATATGTATTCTCGGGGACTAACTCCAGTCCCCGAAAACGCTCGCCTCACGAAGCGCATCACACGTGGGCGTGTATTGCCCTCCCTGAAACAGTATAGTTTGCCGATGAGTACCCTGGCCCCATCGATACGCCGTTCGATCCTGCTTTGCCAGGCTGGCACGGCAGGCTTTGGTCGAATAGCCTCGTTTGGAAACTTAACGTTATTTTTATTTATTATTATTTATATTTATTATTTTTTTATATTTTTTTATATTGGCTTCAGTTATCATTTAAGTCAGCCAAAAGACGTTCACTGCTGGGCATAGGCCGCCCCCAAGCGTCGCCACACTGATCGGTCCTGTGCTTATCGCATCCAACGGACCCGGACGCCTGCAGCCTTGACCATGTCATCGCTCCACCTAGAGGGAGGTCTTCCAACGCTGCATCTTACGCTTACGCTTCAGGTACGCGGTCACCACTTCAGAACATTTCGGCCCAACGGCCATTCGTTCTGCGAGCAATGTGTGTGCCCAATGCCACTTAAGTTTGGCATCTCTTCGGGATATGTCGGTAACCTTGGTTCTCTTGCGGATGTCTTCATTTCTGGATCGATCACGCAAGGAAACGCCGAGCATAGCTCTCTCCATTTTCCTTTGGGTGACTTCAGTTAATCAGTGCCCAAAAAGTCAAATGTGATGCATTGCGATTTTATCGTCGTTTGCTTAGCCTTTTCAAAACTATGTAGTGTTTAACTTCCAATAAGTGTAACCAGCAACCTAAATGCGTAAGTGAATTCGGTAGGGCAAAGGGTTTGTCTCCACGAATGAAATTATTGGATGCTTTCATTGGTGAAGATACTACTTTCGAAAGAGATCAATATTATTTGGACATTCCTAATTATTTAAAGAATATTTATCATACTTTACAATTCAACTAAGCAAATAAGCTGCTCGTGCAGCTGAATACCTCATTAATTGTTTTTTTTTATTATTAATTTCTATCACTTTGTGATTGATGCTGTTTTTTCTATTCCTGTCTTTCTTCCGCACACAACCCAGTAACTGGTTAATTAATCCTATGGCGAGACAAACCTGTCTCAGACTCAGAACACATTTCAGAAAAAATTTACCGACGAATGCTATCAGAAATTATTTCGGTTTAACAAATTTCAGGTGGGTGTCTGATACCGAATTTTAATTTCTGTAGAACGTACTCATAATTATGGTAAACAGAAAGTAATTTACGTGACTACAACTATCTTAGGCAGGCACTATATTTCAATTCAAGCAATCAATCGCCTTTGCTATTGTAAGTAGACATTTAATTACATTAGAACAATATAATTTTCATACAAATTCTGCTATCAAATAAAATATGCACGGGATGGGATACACGGGTTCTGCTCTAATACTGTGTCAAAATATTTGTACGTCTGCCTTTTACGCGTGAGGACGGTATGTGGGTAAGTAATTAAAAGAAAATGTTTACTGTGCTACTTTCCGGCTGGCCTCACACATTCTGAATTCAGATTCAGTCATAATCTGAATGCCGGTAATGAGTAAATCATAATCTGAAAAAATCTAAATGTGTGTGTGTAGAGGAATTCAGAATGTGTGTGGCCAGCCTAAATGTTGTAGATATACATAAAACATTTATTTTTGGTCTGTTATGTAGGTAAAGCGTGATTTCAATTTACTGGAAATTCTTCAGAAGGTAGAAGTACCTACATATGAATATTTATTTATTTATATATTTGGCCAAACAACAATTGTATATACTGATACATTTAAATTTCAAGTTTGTTTATGTCTAAGGTTAGTACTACAATTTCTTAAAGGTTAGCACCGCATGCCCCATAAAATAATAGTTACAAATAAAATTAAAACTAAAAGGAAAATATAAATCGATAAAATCAAAATAGAAAATTAAATTAAATAAAAATGAATAAATATAAATCAATAAAATTAATATTAAAATAGAAAATAATTTCAAAGTCACAACGACACGTAATAAAGCATTCAAATAAAAAAAAAAAAAAAAGCATTGTCTTACTAGTCAAATAGCCCGCCCCTAACTGTTCCCGGTGCAAAGCTGCCCATAACGCTTGCTGCATTGCCACGTTGGATGGCAATGGCTAACCTTTGCACCAAGAACGAGCCGGAGCGGGGGTCACCCGTTTTGTCACGGAGCCTGTGCCCTAACTCACTAATGAGCTCCCTGGCCTCAGTTGCCCAAGCGCCCATTGTCTCAACGGCAATAGGCACAAAATGGTACCGGTTTCCCAACGCTGCGTAAAAAAAAAAAAAAAAATAAAAAAAAAAAAAAAAAAAAAAAAAATAGAAAATTAAATTAAAATAGAAAATTTTAATAATTAAAAATTAAAATTAAATTAACTGTCAAAACAATAGTTACAAAATCAAAATTCATAATAAAAATAACATAAAATCAAATTCACATTAATAAGATAAAACTAAAAATAAAATCAAATTTATACGAATCAAAGGGAAACAGAGATACATAGGAATTACAATATTAAAGAGCATTAAAAGTTATTCTGTGGAATCTGCCAAACGAGTCAAAATGCACGTCAACAAGATCGCTGTAGCCATTTAACTGTTTACTGAGTCGAGGTACAACACAACTGTGCCGAGTACTGTTCTACACGAAGGGAGTGATGGGGGTACGAGGGAGTCTAGCAGGAGCATGGAACCGAAATTTGCTTAGCAATTGCAGTCAGTTTTGCACCGGAGTATTTTATATAGGAAGATGGAATCGGCAATTCTTCGTCGTTTCTCCAGTGAAACCATTTTAAAATGTGATAGTCTGGCTCTATACGACGGTTTCCTCCTGGTGATTCCGCTAGCATAAGCTAGATGCCATACAAATCTCTTCTGTATCCGCTCTAATCTCAGGTTGTGTGCAGCATAGTGAGGTCTCCAGACAATGCTGCAGTATTCCAAAATACTTCGTACAATACTGTTGTACAGCAAAATTTGGTCCCACTACGCCTGAAACCGGTAACATTCGTAACAACGAAGCCCAGCATTCTAGACGCCTTTTTAATAATATTTTCGATATGAGGAACGAATGTCAGTTCCATATCAAAAATAACACCTAAGTCCCTGATCTGATTCACCTCTTGGATTACATTAGAGCCCACATGATATACACTAGCTGTTATTTTTTTTTTTGTGTGTACTTCACATGGTAACATTTTTTGACGTTTAATGTCATTTCGTTCTCGCTACACCATTCACTTAACAAGTCGACATCGCTCTGCAGTCGTTCAGTATCATCGCTAGACTCAACTATCCTGGCGAATTTGAGATCATCTGCGTACATATAGCATTCTGAGAATTTGAGTAGGTGTGGGATATCGTTAACGAATATATTAAAAAGAATCGGACCGATATGTGAGCCTTGAGGCACCCCCGAAGTGGTCCTATAAGTTTCAGCCTGGAAGCCATTGACCGCGACATAGAAGTATCGATTATCTAGATATGATTTTATACAGGTATCGAGTGAGCCAGTAATTCCGTACGCAAAGAGCTTTGACAGAAGTATATGGTGAGGAACGCGATCAAAGGCTTCACTGAAGTCTGTTTAAATTACGTCAACTTGCTTGCCGCAGTCGATGGCGTCCGTTAACATTTCTGAGAAAGCCGCCAGGTTTGTGCTAGTTGACCTAGAAGCCACGAAACCATGTTGGGAGTCACTCAAATATAGTTTGAAGTGTGACTGGAGATAGGGACAAATTAGAGTCTCGAAAACCTTAGCGAAACTTGATAAAATAGTGATGGGCCTGTAGTTCCCGATATTGTCCTTCTCATCACTTTTATAAATCGGCACAACTTTCGCTTTTTCCAGTAGTGAGTGCAGACTTATTAAAAATCGTTAATAATGGGGAAAAAAATAAATATTATGAACAACCTTTGCTAATGAACATAAATATTGCCAATTAATTAAAAGTAACCCTGTTTAACCGAATAGTTCAGTGAGAGATCACTTTGGGGCGCCACAAGCAAACCTCCGCGCGACAAGCAAACCTCCGCTGGCTCAGTACTGAGTCACTTTGGAACCGGCACCGGGCATAGATTTACGTCATACGACATCTTAATTAATAATGTTATTATTGATTATGGTACCTCATGAATTGGGGGCGTTAATTAAAACAGTAGATAGGATAAAAGATTAAATGTTAGCGCCAATTTTTTTTTTTAGAGTAACCGCGCAAGTTATTACTTTACCTCTGTTAAATACCAGTGTGTTAATGCGATAATCGCCATTTTGATTACAGTGGTGGTCGAGGCTACAAAATCATTAAACAAAAATGATTTCGGACACCCAAACTCCACCTCAGGGGTATTGATTTGCTCATCGTTTAATTATTTGACGAATTCATCCATATATTGCAAACTAAACATTTAGTGGTAATTAAGTTTTTTGTCATCCAAAGCCGAAGTTTCGCGTCAATCGTGTTTGTTTACATTTTTATTTTACACAAAAATCACCCAACCTTATGTTAAAACGATTAAAAATATGACAATTATCTGTCTAAATATAATAAACAACAAGCAAACGGCCAGATCTTAACGTAATTAACAAACACTAGTCCAATAACGCGTAATATTTATTAATTACCTACCACTACCTACTTTGTAATGTTCAAAACTTCCAAATCGTCAAAGATATTGTTTTAATTCAAAACCCCGAGAGTTTTCAGCTTGAACTCCAGAATCGTTTCGAATGCAACCTCCGTGGACGAATACAGCGATGGGTTCATAGAAGCTGTCCATACGTTCGGGTCTAAGTTTTTCAAGACCCGCCGTACAGATATCAACGAAAAGCAAAAAGGAGAGGCGTGATATGATCCTTCAGCCGCTTTAATACGGAGCGTATTAAAGACGCGATTGAGCGGAATAAGGACTCCAAGGTCTTTGCAAGAGATCTGACTATTGGGCAGAGCCAGCTCACGAAACAGAAGACCGACGATGGCCAGATCGTATCCGCCAAACCGGAGCTTCTGAGGGAGATAGAGAGATTCTATGGACAGTTGTACACGTCAACCAGTAAACCCGTCGCGAATCTAGTAAAAGACCCTGAAGCTAGATTGACCCGTCACTATACCGAAGACATTCCGTGTGTCAGCCTGTACGAGATTAGAATGAAAGGCACCGGTTGTGATATTCGCTTCAAAGGATGGATGCTTATATTGTTTGACAGACTAAAAACAAAAAGTTCGTACTTTACAGATATAACACATGGCATGAAAATATGGTTTTGAGAACTGATTGCTGAAACGGAAAGCCATAACAAAAAAAAGCTTTCAATTTTTTCGTTTTTATAAATTAAGATAGAGACAGTCCCAAGAGTGACAATGGCTACTGTAATCTTTTATTTGATTGGATTTAGCTATTCTTTCGTCAGTAATAAATATAAAATAGACTGAACTTATAAGATTAAAAACCTTCCATAAGTTCTTTTAAAATTGCCTTCATAATGTCTACTTAACGTACTGACTTAGCCTGGCCAAGCAGTTAAACTATTGTAAGATTTAATAACAATAAATTAAAGCCGTAAAACACGTTATGGCATGTTCAGGTGGGACAAACTTCAGCCTGCCAGTAATGAAGCCACGGCTGCTGGTGACTGGGACAAATGAATACCGAATTAAGGCCCTCCGTAAATTGTGAGATGTCATGTATGTAGGCAGAGTTCAGAACAATTAGAGAATATCATGTGTAGGGAGGTGGCGAGTCTCATAAACGAGTAATTTACTTAATTGTTTATTTTAGGGTTCCTTAAAAGGTGAAACGGAACCTTTATGTGATTTTTCAATTCTTGGATTGCGTTTTAGTTAGATCCTAGGTTTGGCTTAACAGTTTTTCGAGTAAAATTTGATGTTTAATTAATTATAAAAGAAAAAAAGCTAAAATATTGAAAAATCAGTAAAATACATTTTGATCGACGTATCATGCAAACAGCTGACATTTGGTGCAGATATTACTGAACAAACATGCAAAAAGAATCAGTCGAATTGATAACTAGAAGCGACTTCCATAATTTAAATACACGCAGTAAGCACGAAATTGTAATTCAGATTAACGAAAACTAGTACGTCTTTTCTTATAAACAGTATACGCTTTTACAACAAGTTGCCAAAGTCAGTTATAGAACTGACCGATGGAAAATATCATACAAGACCACCAACAAAATGAATTATCAAAACCAACCCGCCCGCAACCTACGCCAGTAGAACGGATAACTTACGAGCATAGTAATCTAGTTCCCTACATTGTCCACATTCAAAGAGAACACTTTTACTCGAATGACTCCGTATCCTTGCACCCGGTGGCCTTTGGAAAATTCCTCAAGAAAGAAAATTTCCTTGGAAATTTTCTTTCCTGAGGAATTTTTAATTAATTTTTTTTAATAGCAGATTAAAAAAATAAAATCGAATGTCCCTTACTTTTACAGATTTTGTCAAAGCCAACATATTTTTGAATCATGAGAGCCATAAAAATAATGTTTGTTTTTGTTTTTTTTTGTTTTTTTAAAAGACGTTGCCCCACACTAGGAATTTCTTCCTGTATCGTAGGTGCGTTTACAAACATATAAACTCACATACACAACACTCAGAGCCGAAAAAACTATCTGTAAGTCATACAAATATTTGTTCCGTGCGGGAATCGAACCCGCGATAAGCAGCGCAGCAGTCAATCGCTCAACCACTGCGCCAACCGTGCGCCCGAATGGATTTAAAACATTTATACCCACATTTAACATTACTCACATGGGCCTCGTTAAGGGCGTTCCACCAGAATGGTCTCCAGAAGAGGTATTTGACAGCTTTTCAGTGCATAAAGAATAGAATAGAATAGAATACTCTTTATGTACACCATATAAGTTACAGAAAGTATAGACGAAGAAAACATTGCATGGGTGACACAATGGGCGGCCTTATCGCTAAAAGCGATCTTTTCAAGACAACCTTTGGATGGATTTAAAAAAAATGGAAGGAATGACAGTACTGTAGGTAGTCTTTGGTGTACTATTTATATATAAAATAAATACATACATATATACACAATAGACAAATATATACAGTAATAAGCATGGAACAAAAGCATAGAAATCAAGAAATACAACTATTAAAGAGAGAGGTAGTGATTTTTTACCATTGTTTTAAAAATGGGCAGAGATTGAGCACGCCTTATTGACACGGGCAAAGCATTCCACAACCGCACCGCTTGAACCGTAAAAGATTTGTCGTAAAAGCTGGTGGAATGCATCGGCATCTCTAGTCTCAAGTTTTCCGATGACCTCAGATATCTATTATGTGTGTCATGAAGGAACTTGAAAAGTTCTTTGAGATAAGAGGGTTAAAGACCATATTTCAATGCATCAATCGCCACCCCAAAAAAAATAAAAGTCCTCTTTAACATAAAACTCATTAACATAAGCCGTAAACATAGGATGACCTTGCCCCATATTTTTGTTTTTCTTTAGTTTAAAAAAAGTTTAAATTGTGAAGCTATTATACCAGCCTCGTACGTATACAAAGTAAATATAGGTAAGTCATAACTAAGATTCAAGCAGAAGGAGGTGTCGGCCCAGGAAAAGGTGGGAAGACATATTTTTAGGGGAAAGGTGGACCTGGTTGGATGACTAAAGCTAGGGACAGGAATCAGTGGAAGGAAACGGGGCAGGCCTACGCCAAAGAGGCGACTACATCTTAATGGCGTGATATACACTCGTACAAACATTTAAATAAATTTAGGAAAAAACAAAATATAGCAAATAGAATCTAGTGTAAGTAATTATAGGAAATATTTATGTAAAGTAGTAGAATAAAGGCTTTTTTTATATTTTTTTTTAATAACTAAGATTATAAATATATAACGTTCTAAATCCTGGCTAGTTTATAAAAGGCTCTTGCTGATAAAGATGACGCAAGAATACTGTTACATCTGCCAACATCTAGTGACATAGGTAAAATTGAAATTCTTTTGGCCTCGTTCCGGACGCATTCCATCAGTATATGGTAAGTGTCTGCCACTATACTATACTCTAGACAATTTGGTGAAGCAACCTTAATAATAGGATAGGCAAAACGGTTCATTGGTATTTGTCCCGATAAAAGCCGAAGAACCACAACAATTTCTGTTCGACTCATGTTTACCTGGTCGAACTATGGACAACGCGAAATGATGTTTACTCACCAGTAAGGTTTGTAACCACTAAAACAAAAAGGCAGATTTCTAGAACTCATTGTTACATCTAGATGTAAGTCTGATGAATGAAGAAACTCATTAACATAAGCCGTAAACATGGGATGACCTTGCCCCAATTTAACGTGAAAATAACCGTATTCTGATGAAAACATTTCCGCCCTAACTTCAAGCGAAAACATACATAATATTTACCTTTGGAAGTGACAGTTTGTTTTATTAGAGATTAGAGGCCATTTTTATATTGTTTCTGTCGGCAGTTTGAAATATCGAAAGCAAAGCACATACAAATATGATTGCAATTTTAATCTACTTCAAAAGGAACAGGATTGAGGAGGCATATCAATACCAACAACATTTTTATTTTATATAGGTCTACATGGGCACTTATAAAACGTCGACAAAAGGTGCACGGTTCGGGTTAGTCGTTTCCTATGGAGAAGAACTTGGATATGGGGGGACAACGTAGGCCCGACAATAAGTCTTAAGAAACTAAAAAAAAAAACAAAAAAAATGTACGAGATAAAAAGTTAACAAATGTTAACAAGCATCTAGGCAAGCGTGCTTCACCTTCGACCACATCATCACTTAACATCAGGCGAGATAGTGGTCAAACGCGAGCCTATAACAAATAAAAAAAAAAGTAGTAATCTAGAAGGCCTACAATGTTCACACATTCACAAAACAATCGGTAAAAGAAACTATACAAAGGTAAAAAAAATAATTAAAAAAAAAAATTCTAACAACACTAAATTTAACATGTGGCACAAATTTTGTTATCAGTGCTGTAACTATTCTTAGCAAAGGGCTATAAAGATCATTGAAAAACATTGTGAAAAGACTAAATAAAAGAGAAAAAAAAATGAGATTGAGAATAGTTGGAGACATCCACATATTTGTGCCGTTTATGAGTTTCCCTGAAACCACATGCGCAGAAGGAGCTAAAGCCAAATGTTTTATCTTCAACGTAGTCCTTGATTTTATAATATGATTTTTTAATATGGACACGATTGATGTAGGTTTTGAACTTTCCATCGGTCAGTTCTATAACTGACTTTGGCAACTTGTTTTAAAGCGTATATTATTTATAAGAAAAGACTTGCTAGTTTTCGTTAATCTGAATTTGGGTATTACAATTTCGTGCTTACTGCGTGTATTTAAATTATGGAAGTCGCTTCTAGTTATCAATTCGACTGATTGATGGTATTTGGAGCATCCACCTGCAGAATCATATTTAGAATGCATCTATTGTATGTCTTACTCTTGCTCGGATCGTCCCATGACGTGTTTTTTTTTTCTGTCCCCATCTTAGATTTTGATTCGGTCTGGTCGTTTGACACCCATGACGTAAAGTTAAGAGGTTTTCTTTTAGTTAGTAATCTTAAATTTCAATTTAGAGCCTATATTCTTTTTAACTCCGAAAACCATGAAAACCAGAAGTAGCTGCCATCTTTCATTCTGAATTTACGGTGTCAGAGCCCTGGGACGTTTCCTGGGAAACGTGGAAAATCCTTAGGATTATTTATAACTTTGAATAGCCGCCATCTTTAATTTGTAAACCAAGAAAATGTGACAGCCCCTAAAATTCTGTATGTATCAAATTGCCGTAATGCGGCTTCGTACAATAAGCACCGCCTTCTTAGATTTCATCATCATCATCATATCATCCGAAAGACGTCCACTGCTGGACATAGGCCTCCCCCAAGCGTCGCCACATTGACCGGTCTCGTGCGTCCCGCAACCAGCGGATCCCCGCAACCTTCACCAGGTCATCAGTCCACCAGATTAAGGTTGGAAGGGAGGCCTTCCAGCACAACGTCTTCCAATTCGCGGGCGCCATTCCAGAAACTTTCTGCCCCATCGGCCATCCGTTCTGCGAGCAATGTGCCCTGCCCACTGCCACTTAAGTTTGGCAATTCTTCGGGCAATGTCGGTAACCCTGGTTCTCTTACGGATCTCTAAATTCTTCTGCTTCTTAGATTTATTTTATATTAATTTTTTAGGTCACCACCTCTCAAAAATCATGAAAATTACTTCCATGACTAGAGTCAAGGGCAACCCCATTGTAAATAAAATAAATAATAAATATGACGCTAAATACGCAAGTTGTATAGCAATCTTGGCCTTTGATTTGCAGCCCTTTTTCGATTGACAAATACGCCATAATAGCTGGCTACATAAGGATTCGCGCAAATGTATCAGATCCTTCATACGCCCACTTATTATACATAAACGTATACTGGATATTCTGTATCAAACGTAAAAAGCTGGAGTCCCACTATCGCGGCCCGTGCCAACTGTCCTAACGGTGTGAGTCGGCCTCTTTGTTGCAAAATAAGCTTCGCATCCAACAATTTTATTCCCTAAAAACTATTAAGGTTACATTGTAAAAGCATTTACACTATTAGATATTATAGTATTTTATAGCTAAAAACGGGTTTGTTCTAATGTATAACAATCAATTACAGAAAATTACTCATTTATATTTAAATGAACTGAGTCGACCGAATTAAAATAAAATGTTAGATGTAATCGATAAGGCTAAATGAAATATTTAAATCGATTAAGACACTTGGGTGAATAGACAGCACAAAAAAATCACAACAACAAAGAAATGTCATGTTGCAATGCAATGTCAAGTTTGCAACATCATTTTGAGTACCATTTTTAATAGATTTTGTCGTATTTTTTTTTGAACTTTTGTATGAAAAATAAGGACACAAATAGAATGATTATCTTTATTTTGTCCTTTTGCAACTTTTCAGCAAGCGAAAAGGTTGTTTATGCACATATTTTGAGTGAATCTAAGTCTTCTACCGTTTTGAAAGGTGTAGTAATTCGTATTTTGCATACATTTTGCAGTACTATGACTCGGTTTAACCGACCTCAACATGTACATAAAGAAATCTTTCACAAATTTACCGTGTAAAATAGCAGCATAAACATATTTTTCTGAATATTTTCGAATGTCGCAAGTTCATGTAAATTTCTGAATTTCATGGCGTAATTTGCAACACTCCGTCTGTGATAATCTTGTCATGCAGAGTGAAGTATCGTACAAGGCTGGTGTATGGCTGAATTCATAATATGGGTATAGTAAGTAGGTATATAAAAGTTCTCTTTATTACAATCCTGCAACAAAAAAAAAAAAAAATCAAATGTGTTACCAATTACAAATAAAATCTTAAGATATCATTTTTATCGAACAGCTTCAAAGATACGAGCATCGTTATGGCACAAAAAACTTGTATGGCAAAACATAAAAGCTTTGACTGATGTCAAGTTAATGGTTTCGTAAAGATGGCGCAATTTGCCAAGATAAAGGCATGTGTAGGTATTGTATTTTATGCCGTAGGCGTTTTTGGCTTGGTTCGGTGTACTGACATGTCTTGGTTGTTATAAGCGGCGATTACGCGACGACTTCCGTACTAGAGATAAAATACGTGGGTCATTTGGTACACTCCTTTAAATAGCTCAGCGGAAGAATGTTTCTGATGGATTAGCAGCGTATTCATTGGGGTTATTGGCTTGTTATCTAACTAAAGAGGCGCAGATACCCTTGAGTAGCTGATTTTAAAATGAGAATCACGTCTAAACGGCCAGTCGTATTTTTTTTGGAACAAAATATATGTTACATTAGACCATTTCCTTAATAATTAGATCTGACAAAATTTTGAGTTTTATTTGTATAACGTAGTGTAATTAATTTGTAAAGTTAAGTCTGTAACGGACAAAAACACGACAATCGCACCAAAACTACTGGGCCTATAGAGTCATAGAATATTAGGGAAGGTACAAAAAACTATTAAATTTTGGGTCGCACGGGTGTGATGCGAGTGCGCGTTTTGTTCCCTCAAGGTCGTTGGCGTTAGTCGTCGTCTTAATCCCCGGCTCGTGTAAACAATCAAAACCGTTTACGTGGATTATGGTGCAGTGGAAAAACTTACTTGTTCAGGAAATTTCGAAAGACCAACTCAACCCTGAATAGTTTGATCACTGTAACATACAATATAGACCAATATAGATATAAAGGTAGACCTTGGTACTTCGATAGGTGGCTGTGCCAATCTACGATAATTTCGGCTAATATTGCCTACTGATGTATGCCGAGCCGAGCTTTGTGCTCATTAGCAAACGCTTCGACTAGTTTGTCCGTCGTCAGACCATGATTAGGTTATGTGGTTTGTTTGACAAGGTTGTATCTCCACAATAACTAATTTTGAAGGGACGTAGTAAAGCCTACCTCTTCATGTCGATGATTCTATTTTATAAAGCTTCAACCAGTATTCAATCACGTTGGTAGCGTTAGTTTAGGCCTCGCAAAGGTATTTCATTGTGCAGGTGTTTTTGTACAAATAGCAGGATAAGATATGTGGCTCCGCTGTCGCAAAGTGACTCATCGGAGACATCGACTACCTCGACTCATTGGGTTACTGAGCCCGTGATAAGCATAATATGTTCTTCATAACCTTGTCGCATATTTCTCAGAATCGGCTCTTTTCATTAAGACCATAACACAATTCATTCAGATTTTCTTTGAATCGCTCTCCATCGAACGACATTTATACTTCACTCTCTGAGTCACATGCGTTTCATCCCCCCTCATTTTCACCCCTCCCATGTTCTTTCATCCGTCATTGCATATCTAATAAAGCAATCAAGTAACATACTTACTCGAGTGTGTTTCTCGACATTTTTGTATGCCCTGCTATATTTAGAACTTCAAAGGCGTCAAGTATAATTCAATAAGTTACATTTCTCTGAAACGGTTGTAAAGTAAAATATGCATGGGTATTGGGTAAGTACATGCAATTTTATAATAAACTAGCTGACCCCGCGGCTTTGCTCCCGTCAACTGGCTACCCTGCCTACCCAGTCTACCCTGTCTACCCAGCATACCCAGCCTACCCTGCCTATCCAGTCTACCCTGTCTACCCTGCTTACCCTGCCTACCCTGTCTAACCTGCCTACCTACCTAATATTTTTTATGTATCATCAATAGTTTTCACAGCGCACGCCAAAGAATGAAGTTTACAGTCAACATTTTGCTAATTTGGGTTACATTATTGCAATTTTCATAAGGATCTCTAATTTATTTGACAATTTATTATAGCCTATGACACTCAGGAATAATGTAGCTTTCTACTGGTGAAAGAATTTTTAACATTGGTTCAGTAGATCCAGAGATTACTCCTTACAACGTCACAAACTCACAAACTTTACCTCTTTATAATATTAGTATAGATACTCGTATAAGGTATACTAGAGATTAATCTTTTTATTTATAGCAATGCCACCGGGTTTTTGCAAACATTGTAAGCTTACAATAAATTTTGTAAGATTATAAACTCTTTACTCTCTCGATAAAACACGGATTTATTGTAATTTATCGAGTTTTGATGGGGTTCATTGTATTTTAATACAATAGATAAATCGCGATTTTACGATCTCGTAAGATGTATTACAAACTTACGGTGTTTGTAATAAATTCGGTCACGTCAACAATGAAACGAAGGGGCCAACTGCTGACTTCAATCGAATTGGAATTGCAGTAAAAGGCTCTTGAATGGAACTAGTTTTATGAAAGGTTCATTAAAGTTATAAAGCCACGAGAAAGAGCTTTTATAAATTTTAATAAAATGTTTTACTGGAATTATTCAAATTTCAGACACACTAAAGTTCAGAGGGAGAGTGTTTGTAACAGTACTTAGGTACTTACACTTAAGTAGTCAAGAGTCGGGGAAAGTTATTGTTGCAAAGAAGAAAGTCCGCACTTCGGTCAATCTGTGACAATGCGACTACTTCACCGGCCGGTGAGCCTTTCGTTCTAGGTTTTGTTTTATTAAGGTCGGCTGAAACTTACAACTTTATGTTATCTTGGTTGTTTCTTGTTTGAAAGAAAATTTTCTCATGATGTGAATAAAAAAATTGTTCAAATTCCATCGTGATTTAAAGTTTTTGTGCCAAACTATTTATTTTTATATGGTAAGCATAACCATAATATTTTTAGTTAAAAGATATTTATTTTGTAAGTCCTTAAGAGGAAACGGGGGCAGAGAGCGCCGACTGAATTTCCTTAGTAAAAGTAATAATTCGAGGTTTGGTCTCGTCTCTTTCCTCCTCCAATATTGGATACATACTATGTCTCTATGTTTTCCTTTTCGATCATACATTATCTTTAGAAGCACTAGGGCCCTCAAAAAATGCTCAAAATTGCGCTGTCAGTGTACAAATTTGACAAATGTAAATGAATAAAGGAAAAAATAGGGACATAGTAAGTATGTATCTTACTTTATCAGTTTATGGAATATCTTTTACAATGCATGTCCTCGAAAAGAGCGTTTTCCAAGCAGCCAAACTGTGCGGAAAGTGTCACTTTTTTTCACTAGTGCTTTTTACTTTGAGAAAATAAAATTGATTTTATTTAATTTTACAGAAAGCTTTCAGACTAATAACAAACATAAAACTACTTATTAGGTAGGGTAATTTGCTATTAAGCTAAGCTTCCACATGTTTACAAAATACAGTGCTACCAGATTGCATAGTTGGATACCACAAATAATAGAATATCTTCTTATAATATAAAAATGAATCGCTAAATGTGTTGCTAAGCGCAAATCTCGATAACCACTGAACCGATTTCGCTAATTCTTTAGAAAAAGATAAAAAATTGTCCGAAAGTGCCTAAAAACAACACTTTCTATACTCCCATACTCGTACAAACGATTCGTAATAATACGAGTACTTGAAAGTCAATTTGAACTTTAGTACCATAACATAAAGTTCAAGTGTTAGTGGAGAGGTTCCAGGAAGGCAAAAATAAAAGCGTTCACGCATACCTTACTTCATAAACACCTATATCTATAACAAAAAGGGGCTAATGAATAAAAGTGAGATCAATTAGTGGATCATTAAGGCCCAGCCATCACTAACGACTGGTGTCGGAATTCTCGGGAGATTCCTTACGCTCATCTCATTTAGTCGCTTGATGAACGGCCGCGGAGGCGTCGGCATTCGTCTGAGGAGCCCTTTACACTTACAGGTAATCCTACGTTTAACGAAGTGCGATATAGCTACTTCAAATTATGACGAACACCATTACACCCTGGTTTATTTGAATTAGGAACGGAGTATTTTGGTCTTCTTCTTTATACGCTAAAAATATTCGTTGGCAAATATAGTTTAAAAAAATATTAAATGGTATGTTTAGTTCAAAATATTTTGTATGTCCTACAGATTTTGTTATTTAATATTTATTTGTTACGGGTCTGGGTGTTTGTGTGTGTGACTTTATATATTTGCACTCACAAAACATGAGAAATTCTCAGACTGGGGCAACGTTTAAAAAAAAAGTATGGTGGTAGCAATGATGTTATATAATATAATATACCGAGGTAGATAAATTTTACTGATGTCTACATGTCAATACAAACACAAGCTGAACAGCTTGAGTGAGTTGAGTCCGTACAGCGTCTGAACGCGATACGAACGTACGTTTGAACAGTATGCTTATCTCTTTCTGATAGCGGGGTTCTAATTTATATCTCTGTGATGTTTTAACCTACTCAGTGATTGAAATAAAGTGCCAAGTTCCATAGGTCCTATGTAGGTAGCTAAACTAAAATACCGCCATGTTTTTATTTCTTTATAATGAGTCATTATCATCATGAGAAGCTCGTGGCTAAATAATAACAGCCGCACGGGTCGATTATCAAGGTTAAGCAACGCTTGATGAGGTCGGTCCGTGGATGGGTGACCATTCCAACATACCGAGTTTCCTCCGTGCCTCGGCAAGCACGTTAAGCCGTTGGTCCCGGCTGTCATTTGAAGATCTTTGACAGTCGTTACGGGTAGTCAGAAGCTTGAGATCTGACACTAGTCTTGCCAAGAGGTACCGTGTTACCCAGTTACGGGGTTGTGGACGTCAGATAGGCAGTCGCTCCATGTAAACCACTGGTACTCAGCTGAATCCGGTAAGACTGGAAGCCGACCCCAATATAGTTGGGAAAAGGCTAGGCAGATAATGAGTCATTCTCATCATCACCATCATCACATTAGTCGAAAGACGTCCACTGCTGGACATAGGCCTCCCCCAAGCGTCGCCACATTGACCGGTCCCGTGCGTCCCGCATCCAGCGGATCTCCGCAACCTTCACCTTCAACCTTATAATGAGTATGACGTCTCTATTGGTTGGTAGTACCTAAGTTGTACAGTTTTTGTTCAAGTTAGGAGTGACTCCTGCGATGCGATGCTTTTAAATCACAATTTAAATAATTCTTATAACTGACTCTATATACCTACGTGCTATTAAACTATAAGAAGGAAAAAAGTTGAAAGATTTTCAATGTTATTGGTTTTGTGAGTACACTTTTATACGATGCGGATAAATGGCTTTTTAATGACCAGAAAAACTAGTTGACACAGAACCATTTCATCACTGAGTGATAGGAAATGCTGTGTTAGGTCGATTGAAAAAAACCTAGGCACTAATATTAGGTATAAATGCGACATGTTTAATTTTTAGGGTTCCGTACCCGATGGATACAAACGGAGCCCTATTGTTGTCACTCACGTGTCCGTCTGTCTGTCCGTCGTATGCTTATATTATATTTTACAGCCAAACGGTTCGAGCAAATTCAAAAGGAGTCTGATTGTTGCAGCAAATTATTGTTGAGTTTGTCTTCAAATTTTCACATTATAAACATCTTGTTAACCCAAAGCAATACATATTGAAAATATTTTTTTTAAATGTTTTTAAGGCGAATATTTTTTTATACACAATTTATCTGTATGGTAGCCCTCCCAAAGAGATAAAAAAACTTTTCCTTCCTTAAACTTACCCCATTGAGTGGGCCATCGTTGTTTAGAGCTAGTTGAATAGATAAATAATGTAGTTTTATTTTAATTAATGTTGGAAAACAAAGGAATGAGAAGCCAATAAATTTAGCTTCTTTTTTTACAAAATTTTGTTCCGAAAAATGTTTTAACTTCCCATTGACCATATGAACTTCAAATTTGGTGATAATGTTTATTCTTACGTATATTTTACTGTATATATTGATAAAACAGATGTTTTACTTGATATTGCCGAAATTTTCCTATTACAACCAACTTGGTTTGGTACGGAACCCTAAATGTGCGAAGACCAATGCACTTGGCCGGTTTTTTTAATTCATGTGGTCGAAACTGACAGATACTATTCTATACTAATATTATAAAGAGATAAAGTTTGTGTGTTTGTGAGTTTGTTGCGTTGTAATGGGTAATCTCTGGATCTACTGAACTGATTTTGAAAATTCTTTCACCAGTAGAAAGCTACATTATTCCTGAGTGTCATAGGCTACAAAATATTTAAAAAAAATAGAAATCTTTATGAAAATTGCAATAATGTAACCCAAGGTAGCAAAATGTTGCCAATAAAATTCATTCTTTGGCGTGCGCTGAGAAAACTATTGATGATAGATAAAATTATTAGGTAGGGTAGGCAGGTTAGGCAGGGTAGGCAGTGTAGGCAGAATAGGCACGGTAGGCACGGTAGGCAGGGTAGGCCGGAAAGGCAGGGTAGGCAAAGAAGGCACGGTAGGCAGGGTATGCATTGTAGGCAAAGTAGGCAGGGTAGGCAGGGTAGGCAGGATAGGCAGGGTAAGCAGGGTAGGTAGGATAGGCAGTTGACGGAAGCGAAGCCGCGGGCATCAGCTAGTTATAAATATGTTTAAAACATTGTTTTTTTTTATTAAACTAATTGTCCGCAAAACAGCCCACAGATACAACTTACACTGAGGCATTATTGGATTGACCGTACTCTATTCACAACCAGTGCCTATAAGTAGAATGTCAAGAACATAAATCCCTTTAAAAATACATACTTGATGGCCGTACAGTCCAGAAAAGTAAACAACAATCATGTCTTCAAATACTCTGACCATTCTGGAACAGTCTCGTAGAGTTTCCACAAATAAATAACAAAGTTAACGACCTAAGTACTCAACAGTTTCAACAAACATAGAGATAGACAGATCCTAAATCCCGTCCTCCAAGCTAATTCGATTCCAAACTTGATTTTGCTTCGAATCCAACATTACGATTGCCAATTTCGTTTTGACGTGCGAGTGGTACACGTAACGACACTCATGTATTCAGTTCGTAATGGCGCTGCCAAAGTTTAAGAGCATATCGGTTTCAAATTGAAAAGATACCAGTCAGACACCAATATGGGATTTTTTCGATAAAATTGTTGTTCTAGCCAGCTAGGCAAGATTGGTTGGTTTTATTAGTCAAAGTTTTTTCTTTTGAGGTAGTCGCAATTCCACATGGTTTACTCTTTTTTAACCGACTTTCGAAAAAGGAGGCGGTTCTATGTTCGACTTCTTGTATGTTTTTTTTTTTTGTATGTTCACCGATATCTCCGTCAATTGTGGACCGATTTCGAAAATTCTTTTTTTGTTTGAAAGAGTATTTTGCGAAATTGGTCCCATTTTAATTTGGTGAAGATCTGATGAAGAACTTCGAAGATATACAACAGAACTCTTCAATAAATAACGGCAAATCTCTCGGGTTGCAATCGCATGTCTGTTTATTGTTTATACCATTTCATAACATAACATCTCGCCAGTACGCTCTTAAGGAGTAAGCAGATCTCTCAATGATCGGTTTTGTTCAAGTTTCATGATATTCGGGTAATCTATTCTGGCGTTATAGGAAACTTACTAAACAACTTGCCTATTAGGTAGGTACAACTAAAAAGTGAAAAATAAAATCTTTTTTACAAAAAGTACTACCGACTTCCAGAAAACTACAAAGTGAAAAATAACTTTATTTTTGTAAGTCGGTGTCCATAACGCAAAAAAATGGTACCTTCACCGACTTCCAAAAATAAAGTTATTTTTCACCTTGTAGTTTTCTGGAAGTCGGTAGTACTTTTTTGTACAAAAGTTTTAATCCTATAAAGACATGGTGCAGATAGAAAAAGATAGTTTCGTGGAATCGAGACGAAAAGTTGTGGCTTTCTGGGACACATTTTCACACAAATTGAATTTTGTTTGCTTAAGCCTTCATCAATAAATCTCAAAGAGAGCATTGGCATATATTGTTATATGCCCAGCTGGCACTTGTGTGCCAGCTGTCTTGTTTTAGATTTTCAAACCATGCAACTGAAATTAAAATGTCAATCAATTTTATTCTCACACTGGATGGCTTAAAAAGGATTGCACCATTTCCGCGAAAAAATCCCAATATGGAAAATTTAATTCCAGATAAAGCGACTTTTTGCTTGTTACTTTATTAATTCAACTAGCTTCTGCCAACGGCTTCGTCCGCGTGAGTGTCGAAAATTATATGAGGGAACATATTCCCAATTTCGTTGAAACCGCGATCCGTCTGTCTGTCCGTCTGCCATCAGGCTGTATCTCATGAACGGAGATAGCTAGATAGTTGACATTTTCACAGATTATGTATTTTTGTTGCCGCTATAACAACAAATACAAAAAATAGAATAAAATAAATATTTAAGTGGGGCTCCCATACAACAAACGTGATTTTTTGCCGGTGTTTGCGATAATGGTACGGAACTCTTCGTGCGCGAGTCGACTCGCACTTGGCCGGTTTTTTGACTTGTTCCAATCGTGTTCCGATGCTTTGATTAATAGAATGCCACTTGCCTTAAGCCTGTGGTCAACCTTTTACATTCTGACTTGTCGACAATCGTTATAGCTGGTAGATGTCACTTTATCTAGAACTAGCGGACGCCTCGCGGTTTCACCTGCTTAGTTCCCGTTCCCGTGGAAATACAAAGATAAAAAACTGGCCGTGTGTGTCGGTGCGAGTCGGACTCGCGCATGGAGGGTTCCGTACCATCATCGCAAAAAACGACAAAATATCACGTTTGTTGTATGGGAGCCCCACTTAAATATTTATTTGATTCTGATTTTAGTATTTTTTGTTATAGCGGCAACAGAAATACATCATCTGTGAAAATTTCATCTGTCTAGCTATCACGGTTCATGAGATACAGCCTGGTGACAGACAGACAGACGGATCGCGGAGTCTTAGTAATAGGGTCACGTTTTTACCCTTTGGGTACGGAACCCTAAAAAGTAGCTTATGTCACCTAGATAGTGTAGCTTCCAAACGGTATAAGAATTTTTGAAATCGGTCCAGTAAATTTGAAGTTTATTCGTTACATACAGAAAAATACAAATCTTTTCTCTTTATAGAAGTATAGGTATAGATTACTGAAGTTTTATGCTGTCCAGAGCCTCTTGGCAATCGAAATAAATGGCAGAGTTTTGTTATTAGTAGTTATCAATAATATACAGTGTTGCCAACTTTATTTATACAAACCCACCAAAAGTGGCTTCATGATCCACCAGAAAACCACTAAACTTAACGGTCTCTCAAACCACCAGAAAACGACTAATCCAAAACAACAAAATCTCCTTAAAATAGAACCACATAATTTGCACTTAGCTACTGGACCAGCAGTGCATACCACCACTTACTACTAAAATTCTGATTTACCTAACCAACAATCACGGCACTTTTAGATATACTGTGGTTCTGGCATACCTATTAGTTTCACAAAATTAGTGGAAATAATTTAAACTAGTAAGTAACCTTTAGAGTCCCCGCAAACTACAGACTTTTTATCGGCCGATAGTTTGGTTGAGCCCTTAATCAGTAAATCAATATGAGGCAGAAGTATGCAAGTGCGCACATTACGATTCGGTAATGAAAGTCATTTTTAATTCGACCAAACTATCGGACAATAAAAAGTCTGTAGTTTGCGGGGGCTCTTACCGATACCGACTCGAACTGTACTGTATTTTCCGTCTGTTGTATTTGTGCACGCATAGGGAACAAAATAAAAAAAACCAGAGAGTATACACAAACCCTTTAAATCAAATCAAACTTGACCCAGTCATCATACAAATAAAGTCCATAATCAAAATTATTCAAGTAATTGAAAAACGAATTTCGGGGAATCCCCGAAAATCACTACCTTAGTTCTGTTGTGTCTCCTACACTACAAAAAATTATACACTTGTTTCAATAGTTCTTTCCTAACTAGAGTTTTTTGTAAATCGTACTAGTGGTTCAATGGCGTCCCACCACTAACTGAAGCAATCAAAGCCACAAAAAAATCCACTAGCCACTAAAAGCAAAATTTGGCCACTAAAAGGGGGGTCGAAACCACCAGTGTTAGTGGAAAATCCACTGAGTTGGCAACACTGACTTTAAGGACTTGTATCCATGGCCGTTAAATAAATTGAAAAAAAAAAGCCTCAGAGGGCGGGCACTACCACGTTGCATGCGTATAATTATACTGTTGCTATGTTTCATTATGAAGACATTGATTTATGTTGTGGCGAATGGTGAGTGGCATCCGCTATATCCAAACTAAAGCTTTATTTTTATGAAACTCTTCCTATTTCTCCGGAAGATTAATGGTGAATGAAATATGGTGGCTGAACATTGTTTATATTACGGAACCAATTTTTTTGTTGGCGTGACTTGCCCACAATTTGTTAGTAAGTACTTACGCATTTATATTCAAATCCATCTCAATATTCGCAATCTTTTTTGTCTAGATTTTCGGCGATTGAAACTTAGGTATACTGTTTTCCCAATGGATTTTTAATATGCCTGTCATACATAATAATCTTATATAGACCTGAGTATTTGATATGAATTTCAATTTAATACCTCTACGCGTCCATGAGGAAAGGGGTAGTAAGTTTAAAATTATTAAAAATATTTTTATTATATGATGTAACTAAAATTTTCCATTATCTGTGCTATAAGACGTTGCCTCGTACCAAATATCAAGATTCTGAGTTCACGGATAGTACCCTGTAGGTTTTGAGTTCCGTTTTTTCCTTTCCAGGTATGGAACCCTAAAAACACATCGAAATCATGTCTTTCCCTAAGGGTTTAAGCAGAAGAGGAGTAGGTTACTTATCTTAAAAAAAAAAATAACAAATTATCCAACTGCTTATGAAGCGAACTAAAAAGATGAAAATCATGCTGCAGTCGTACATCTGGTTTCGGTCAGTTTTCTTCTTGTAATAAGTTTAATGTATTTTCAAAATCACCTCTTAAAATCCTTTACTTTGAAACCCCACAAGCTGGGTCTGAAAGAAAAAAATGCGCTGCCACAATATGGCGCCCAAAATCCGCTAATTTTCTTTTTCCAATTTGAATGTAGCCAGTGAAAATTGCAAGAACGAACCGGTTCACGTCAGGATCATCAAAATCGGCCAACGCGTTTGGTCTCTAGAACGCCACAAAGGAACAAACATACATACATAGACTGATAAACACATTACCCTCCTTCGGCAGTTGGGTAAATAGGTAAAATTCACTTATGTCATAGATTACTGTTAACAGGTCCTTTGGGGTGGCCTACAGGAGCGAAGCCACGGCAAAATCTTGTAAAAAATAACAGAATTTTATAGGAATTGATCTATATACAGTTCAAATTCCTCTATCTCAACTAATTTCTTTTTGAAGAAAAATCAAATGATTTACTTGGGTAGGTAGATAAGTATACAAGTAGATAGATGATTGGTTACAAATAGAAAGTTCCTTTTATTAGCATATTTAGAACCCACACGATCAATTTTACACATGGGTAATTTCTGCTGTAAACAAATGATAACCCTTTCCCGGGCCCACATTATTGACGCACGGCGATTGCTAAAGTACTGTGTCCGTGTTGACGTGTGTAACTGCTTAATTTATGAAATTTTATTTATTTTAGGGCGGGTCAATCCCACCACACAATTCTCGACCACTGCAACCCCTAAAAGTCAGAATCAATAGTGGCGATCACCGTAAGCGCCGAGGCAATGAAGCTAAACGAGTTCCAGACATATGATTCAATTGCAAGAAATTAATTAGTAAAGAGATTTGAGAAGAAACATTCCTCCTTATTTAGCAGGAGACCGATAGACTGAGACAGAGATATTGTTTTTTTTTTTTTCTTAATGTTTCAATACATTAAATTACACTTATTGTACAGCATTTCACTTGTCTAAAACCTTAAAAGGTTTATGTGGCAAAGTGGAGGAAGCAATTCGCACTGCATAGTTACTAAATTATGTAAACATAATACATATACCCACTTAAAAATTATGACGTGATGTCACCAGTAATATAATGTTTTTTTAAGGTAAATTTACATTTTTTATATGTGCTAGTGACAATATCTAACTGCACAGTTTTAAGAATTTTATTCAGAGTATCAGGTAATATATATTCCCACGTTCTCGTGCCATACACATTTACAGTTGTAGGTAGTTTATATGTTGGCAAGTAATCCAGATCACGTAACTGTTTTGGTTTATTGTTTAAAGTTAAGGAGCTAATATTGTTGAATTTGTTACGTCACTAGTTAAGCACCATTGAATTGCACCATTATTATAAGCCCCAAAATTCTACATGAAGTTTTACTGGCGTTGTAAACGATTAAAAAAATGATGTAAGAAATGCCATTTCGCACGGTAATAAATTAACCAGTACTGCGCGGTAGTAGCGTCGACTGAATGTTACATGGGCCTTGACACGATTTAGTCCAAATGTATCAAATCCAAGGCTCGACCGTTTGATGCAGACAAACATACATCGGACCTAGAACGAAGCATTCCGATGCTGTGATTTATTCACTTTCATTTTAGATTTCAGAAATGTGTTTATCGTAATAAACGTTTTTTTTTATCTTATATTTAGGCACATTTTACAATGAAATATCTTAAAAATATAAATGTTGCTTATTTGCCTGAACTAGATTGTTCCTGTGTTTCATATTCCATTGCCTGTGTGGCTAGAAAGTGTTTAAAACTTATAATAATAATAAATTAATGACACAAAAGAAAATCTTCTGTCTCTCCGTAAGAGATGCTAAGCAGATGTTTTAAGGTCAAACCGTACTACGCGTCAGCGGAGCGACGCGACGCGACATGACCAAATATACTTTGTATGATATTGTATGAGATAAACCGCACTACGCGGCAGCGGAACTACGCGACTCTTTATCTCATACAATATATTTTATCGCGTCGCTCCGCTGACGCGCAGTTACGCCTAGTGCGGTCTGACCTTTAGAATAACTAAATTTACACCTAAAATAATTTAATTAACAGATACTTAATTTTCTATTTAATCTGTTGTACAGAAATGGACCTAAGAATGTAAATAATCTATTTGCAAAGAAATATTTTGAGGATGCATTAGAGTCGCAGAAAATGTCATTTCGTCTTTCATTTTTTTTTGGCTTTGTAGGAAAGCATGGTATATTGTTTTAATACCAAGCATTTTTATTCCAAGCGCAAGAGTATTTGTCTGGCTGATGATATACAGGGTGTAGTGCAAATGTGCACTTAGTTATATATTAAAAACTACTCCTATCTATGAAACTTTCGTCAAATAAATAAGCCATAGTCAATTCCCAAAAAAATCGGTACTTTATCAACAGCTGATTAAACTTTTCGGTTTCTTATTTCATCCGTTAAATTTTTTGCTAAAATGTTTTTTTTTTCGCTTTTCATTTTACTTAACATCAACAGCATTGGTCCACAATTTAAAATTCACTGGAAAAATTATCAATTAGTCCTTATTTTCTACCTTTAGAGGTGGACTTTATTTCAGGTATACTCTTTCCAGTAAAAAATAATATTTAAAATCGGACGTCTCTATAAAAAGTTATGCGTAGTCTTATATAAAAATATACATGTCGAAGTGAGAAACTCGTCTTTTTTTTCGTTGGTTATATATAAAGCATGATTTTTTTTGTAGATTCTGTATAGTTTTTTTGGACTAAGTTTTTCATTTCCAAGTTTTAAAAATATGATTACCCATTTCCGTTATACAGTCTGTTTGAAGAGTTCTTAGGGAACTGGAACACTTTTAGACCTAATTTATGGAAGAAAATTATAATTATATTGACGTGACACATTGTCAAACGCACGTCAACAGCTATGATTGGCTAAAATAATATGATGCTAGCTAGAATAACGATATGCTAAAAACAGTTCATGTTTTTTTTTTTTAATTGTTACTGGGGAAGAAGTTAGTGATTTCCAACTGAAACTTCTGAGAAAATTATGCAAGGCAGAAGTATGTTTGAAGTTAAGTTTTCCTTTCCTAGTTGACTTTCAACTTTTGTTTCCAATTTCAAAAAGGAGGAGGTTCTCAATTCGACTGTTTGTTTTTGTATGTTTGTTACGAGTTTACTCCGCCAATAATGAACCAAGTTTGATGGTTCTTTTTTTATTTGAAAGCTGGTGCTTCTCATGTGTTCCCATTTGTTGATTGGTGTGTATTGGACGAGTAGATTTTAAGTTATCCTTAATAATGCGTATTTTCATATATGGTACCTACACTAAAAGAGAAAATTAAAAACATTTCACAAAAAACAATTAACGGCCTTTCAAAAAAAAAACACTACAAACTGAAAAAATAACTTTTTTTCGGCAGTCGGTGTCTAAAATGAAAATAAATAGGTACCAGAGTCACCGACTGCCGAAAAGTAACTTATTTTTCGCTTTGTAGTGTTTTGTTTAGGAAGTCGGTTTAGATTTTTGTTATGACACGAGTTTTTGTAATATTTCTATACCAAATAAGGATAAATCTAAAACCTGCTTGTTGATTTATTTAGAAAACTGATTCATTAACATCGTTCTGAATTCCATAATGAATTCCCATCACTCGTGATACACATTATTTTTAGAATCCTTAGGTTATATTAAAGTTAGATACTTTGGGGACATAGCTTACTTATCATGCAACACAATTCTGTTTATTCACACAGGTAATACAACAAGAGTGATGTAATGTAATTTGTAATGAGTCCCCATTCAATAATATAGAACCTAAATTCCAGCTGGAAGAATCGCCATTGACATAGCCTACCTATGATGCGGATGAATGGCAGACTCGTCTTGGTGAATGTTTTGAGTATAAATATAGAAAACCAGAAAAGCTTTTGATATATTGTAAGAAGGATGATGTTTGGTTGGAAATGGGAAAATGAAGAACATGTTAACTTTAAAACTTTCGCATTTCATAATTGAAAAACTATATATCACGGGCATTTGAAGAAGATGTGTCACATGTAAAATCCAATTAGAGCAGGTTGTTGATAAGGCCTTGTGAATTGATTCTATACAGACCAGTTTGGACTATTTGGCTTTTTTATTATACTGTGTAGAATTTATAATAGAACTAAACATTTTTTTCATTTTCTATTATTTTATTTCTATCAAAATTAACTTAAATTATTTTTTGTTTTTGATGAATTTAAAAATATACTTTTCTAACACCGTGCACATCTTTTTTTTTAATATTGTTAATTAAAGAAATTGTCTCAATTGATTCAAAGTTTTGAATTTATTCCTTTATTTCAATCAGTGCCTAGAATTGTTTTTAGTCTATTCAAAAGTGTTTTAGTGGTTGCTTTCAGTTTGCGAATAAGAAACGATCCTTATTAGACCGTTTTTTGAAAATTAGTTAGACAGTTTGAGAACTAAAATTAATTAGAGTAGCGGCGAATAGTTAGCGCAATTTTGTATTATTTCTGAATTGAATTTATTTTTAATAACTATTATTTTATTGCTAAAATTATACTTTGAAAAATATTTGACAATTTCAAGAAAAACTCCAAAAGTTTTCGCGCTTAAAATAACTTCTCAACTTTAGTCAGAAACAAATCCGTGACGCCTAAAAATATTAAAAGTTATAAAAAAAAAACTTACCTTTAAAGTAGACAAAAAGCACAACAACAACTTTTAAGACATTTACTAACACGTAATAATACTGCAATTTAAACTTTGAAACTACTTTAAACTTTATTTTTATCGAGAAAAGAGTGGTAATGCTTCGCAACCTCACGATTTGAAAAACTAGACGCAGATTTTCTATGCTTATTACTATAAGCTTTTAGTTTTGCTAGTTGGACATTTTTTACGATCGCTGTGATCACATGGTGCGCCGCGGTGTGGCCTGGGCGGCGGTTCGCGACTCTCTGCCGCCCGCCCAAAGCGCGCCCTACGTTAACTTGCACAGTAAGTTTGTACGCAGTTTCTAGTTTTAGCGGATAACTCGAGGTTCATTACATTTCGGTGGTCTTCGGAATTCTCAAGGACTTGGACTAGATGCCAGAGCGATAGCTTTAGTTGTAGATTGGTTAGTAAGGCTGTTTATTTTTCGGTTTAGTTACAATAATTACTACATTATTATGGTTTACATTTCTTTGAATTTTTTCCTTTTCGCGGGTCTGGTGGTAGAAATTTCTAAAGAAAGTCTTATGTAATTTATTTCATGACAACATATACATTGTGTCGAAATTTGTTTTAAGTAAAATTTGAAAACACTATTTATACATTACAATCTAAAAAATAAAAATGATTAAATAACAATAACTATCAATAACGTAATAATTTATTAGTAAAAATAAAATATCAGAGAGTAAAAATTTATGAATAAAGTAGATTTAGTCGATTATTAATTCAATAGTGATTATATTAGATTAATAATATAATACATAAGTAACTAAACAAGTTAAAACAAATAAATAATGATAATCCAAATTAAGTAAAAAGAAATATACAAGTCAATTAAAAATTTCAATGACAAACTTAAAATTATAAAAAGTTCAATAATAATGTCACACATTTTAAATAATAATATAGAAATTAGCGTACTCTAGTGTCATGATACATTGTTTCTATCATTATACTGTGTGAGTCTGTGTGTACATACATTAATTATTGTTATAATAAATAAATTCTATCATAGACGACATAAAATTTACATTGTTAGTTGACAACGGGATAAAGCAGATGCGGGTAGGCTTTGTTTGTGATAAACTGATGTAGTTTCGCTTATCAGATTGCCCTCTGTATGGCTTTTTACTTGTTTGGATGTTTGTCAATCAATCACGCCTCAACTGCTGAAAGGATTTGAATACATTTAGGAACATACGTAGACCATAGCCTGAATTAAGACATAGCATACTCATTATCACAACAGTTTCTGGCACACTTTTGTATGGTTGTAAATGTTTTTAAGTCCTATTAGCACAGTTAACAATTTTTATTTACTTTTTTTATCGCGAAGTTCACAAAAACAGCTGTTGTCTCATTCAATTAAAAACTTTACGTTATAATAAATGATTTTATATGATAATAGTATTAAATAACTAAGTAACTTATGATTAATACCAAGTTTAGTTTAGTTTTATACAAAACAACAATATTAAATAAATATGCAATTACTGATTATAATCAACGAAATGTAATAATTTTAGCTAAATAATGATTAGATAAATGATGATTATTGTAATAAATGTAAATTCTTTTGTTCTAAGTTTATTGCATGTAAATAATATTATTGTAAAATGTGCATGTAAATGAGAATCAATAAAGGCTAATTTATTTATTTTATACTCATTATCTCGTTAGTACGTGCCTGTGATTTGGTTTTCGATATTTATGCGGACGATGCCGCTGACAAATACTAGTTTCCCACAGATGTAAAGGAAAAATAAAATACTTACATCTTACCTAAGCATCCCACTTTCGCTCGTCGTGCGTGAGTACCTATGTCCGTGTAAGTACTTAAACTCAATACATTTCGCAAATAAACGATGAACTCTGGGAAAAGTGCAGATTCAGCATCATAAATTATTTGCACGTTAGTGGTTAACTAGTTACGCTTCAGTATTTCTTATGGAACTACTTTTCTGTTTGATCTGCTAATCTACCTATAAGGTTACTTGATTGCGAATTGGGTCATTATGGAGAGGAAAATTAGATTATCTTGCTTTATTTACGGGATAAGCAAGATGCTTGTCTTTACATTATCTGTAGCTAAGAACGGCTGTATAAGCTTCTTATGTACCTAAGTAGTTATTTATTTTTTTAGTGTATTGTAATAAAGCAGTAAGGAACCCTTACAGTTTCGCCAAACTTGTCAGAGACACATGGTAACAAAAATATGTATTTTGTTATGGCTTTTGATAATTAATAATAATTTAGTTTTTATAATAAGAAAAACCGATTAGCGAGAAGGTCAAAGCAGATTGCGTTGGTACGGCCACATCCTGAGACGTGGAGATGACAACCCTATCAAAAATTCTCTAAATATCCCCGATTGACCGCGAGGAAGAGGACGACCGCCCGCCACCTGGTGGTCAAACATGCAGAAAGAGGTCCTGAAGGAGAACCTGAGCATTCAGGCAACCCAGAACAGAGCTATCTGGCGCAGACGTACAAGTACACCCGACCCCAGCTGAACTGGAAAGAGGGTAGGACAAAGAAGAAGAAAGATTTATTAAGAAAATGTTACAAAGATTACACATTGGCCCCAAACTAGGCAAGCCTTTCTCTTGGGTACCAATATAATAAAAGATTGGGTGTACCATAAAAAAATTAAATTATCACTTAGTTCGGTAACAAAGACAAGTAAACTAAAATTATACAAAACAAAGTAATCAAATTATAGAAAATATAAAAAAAAGAAGGAATGCAAACAAATTCCCCCACAATAATTTCAAATTAAAACTCTATTTTGTGAGCATAAGTAAGTGAGTTGAGATTTGTTTGTGAGTATGAGTTTAAATGTGAGTGTAAGAGTGAAGGCGTGAGTGAGTATCATAATAGGGATGTTCCTACGTAGAACAATTATAATTCTATTTAGTCCGTCAGTAAGATTATAAAATAATATTGGACCCATATTTTTTGCTTTATCAAACAAATAATAACTGACAGAGATAAAACGCATCAAAGTTCAGGAGTGGGGGCTTGTGACGTCACTTTGTCAGTATAAAGTGTAGCACACCGTGTCGTCACACGATATTTCAACGCAGTGTATCGTTGTATTTTTTGTTTACGTGACAAAAGACAAATACGTGTCCAATATTTTTAGGTTATCTGACGGACTAAATAGATATTTTTTGTCAACTACCCTATTGTTTGTATGAGTATGAATGCAAGTTTATGAGTGAAGGTGTTAGTAAGTGGCAGATTTATTTGTGAGTATAAGAGAAGAGATTTGTTGACGTGACAACGTCTAATAAGTCGATGAACGCCGGCTGCACGCACGAAAAAGGATGACTCAATGTAACGTTACGCTCAATGTAACGTTATAATCGTAACGTTACAATGACGTTAATTGTATCGATATGTATGCAATCATTTCATCAATGTTTTGTTATGACGTTGTCACGTTAAACTATCGTCCGTAAACCGACCAATTGTTTTTGTTAGTAAAACAAAAACATAGCATCACGCCTACATTGCTTGGAAGGTTAGGCAGACGAAATTAATGTACCCACCTAAATAAAGTTGAAGAAGTAAATGTATACTTTTTAATAATAATTTAACAGCCTTCAATAACAAGGCCTTCACTAATTGGGTATGCCTAAAACAAATAACGTCCAAAAAATTTGGTAAGCAGAGCCCAATTAGTGCCGCCATCCGTCCCAGACAACGACAAGGAATAAAAAAATATGTACCTAAGAAGCAATTTTATTTATTTCATGCATAATCCATCAAGTTGAGAACGTGTTTTACAAGTGAGGACATAATTTTCCGCTCAACTGGTTTGATTACACCGCATCGAGATTCTGTTCGAGAAATGTGCTCAAATTTTTGGCAACACTACCTATCTAAGTATACGAAAAACCGTTCAAGTGTGACATTTACAATGATACTTGTCTAAAAATAATAGCGAATAATTTTATATTTATATAACTGGATCTCACATGAACTAAAGGTTTTCATGGTTGTAACACGTCTTTATCCCTAAATAAATAAATTCCAACAATTGTTTGTGTACCATTTTTAAATTGCATATTGTATATTCTCTCGTTTCGCCTGTAAGCACGAAAGTGAGCTTACGTTCCTACACGTGTGAAGTAGGTAAATATACGTATGTAAGGTATAGATTTAGATATCAATATATCCATAGCTATATACCATGACATGTATCTAGTACAGTCAGCAAAAGTAATTAACATTATAACATTGGCGTTTGTCACTTAAGGATACACTAGTTGAAAATGTTTCCATACAAACGTAGTCTAGGGATTATTCCACTGTTTGACGATGTACATTTAAAATTAAAAGTGATATCAATTTGTCTCATCATTATCTAGCCCTGTATGGAAGCAACAAAGTAAAAAAAGAAAGTTTTTGAAAGTTATGAGCGTCGAAAGTTCCACATTTATACACTTTTAACGCATTTTTGGGCGCAAATAAATACCATAAGAAGACGAAAAATTGCAAAACGGCTTCCATACAGGTATAGATTAGTAGTTCAACAATGCATATAATTTTATTTTGAACAGATAGATTTAGTAGTTTTTTCATGATATCAAGACTGCCAAAGGTCTGTTTATAAAATTTCGCGCGCTCGGTTTCGTCCTAGATCATTATCCATTTCGCTACATATTTGCAAAAGTGTGTATTAGTACGCGAACTAGCTTCCTACTGCTCATCACAGCATCTATCTCTTCCGCACGTGTTGTCGGTTGATATAAAATGCATTTTTACCCCGCGCACAAAATAGTTCGTGCCGTCGACTAGTGTACCCTTAATGTCATGTCATAATAGAAGTCTACACTTCGTAAAAGATAGCTTGATCTCTGCGACAGCTGTCAATATCAATACAGTAACAATAGCGCTTGACTGGCTAACAATAACGTATACGTCAGTTTGACATATGTCGCAGAGATCAAGCTATCTTTTATGAAGTATAGGCTTTTAACCGAAAATCCACAGGCATGCGGCGTCTTCACCGAAAAAGAAATTGGCCTTGCGAACTTTTTCCTTACTAGGCACAAGACAATGTATTATTTTATACAAGTTTATTTTTTAATAACTGAAGCTTGTTTAAAAATTAAATTTTTTATTTTTATTTTACATAGGCCTACATGGGCACTTATAAAACGTCGACAAAAGGTGCACGGTTCGGGTTAGTCGTTTTCTATGGAGAAGAACCGGCAAGAAACTCCATGGTTACTCTTTTAAAAATGGTTTGGTTTTACAATATTTCCATGTTACAGCTGCAGTACTAATTACTTGGATATACAACGTAGGCCCGACAATAAGTCGTAGGAAATTAAAAAAAACAAAAAAAAAACGAAATAAAAAGTTAACAAATGTCAAGAAATCTAGAAGGCCTAGGTTTAATTATCAAACTTAAATTTCGTTTAAGGTCAAATTATTTTTCTCAGTGTTAGCGCTTAGCTAGATCCTAGCAAGTCACCTGACGGTGACCAGTAGGGAAGTGAAACGAACGTTCTAAATTGTAACGGATGTGACGTCGGCCTACGTGCAACCGACCAATACCCGCCGAGCCCGCCGAAGCTAAGCCGCCATATTGAAGCCTCCCCTCCAGTCAAGCCATGTCAGCATCGAGGATTTTGTTAATATTAGCGATTGCCGATCATTTATTTGTCTCTTTCTATTGTGAATACAAGATCTGAACAAAGCTCTGCCCGGTTTTTATTTATCCGTTTCACTCAGAAGTGGTATGAACAAGAATTAATCTTCGTTTAATAACACATCCATGCCACAACCGCAAGATCACCTGACTCTGAAGAAAAATCGAAGAAGTTTGTGTTATTCACGAACGGAACGACACTACAAGCTTCACGGCGTGAGCTACACTCTGCCATCGACCCAACTGCACGCCGAGCAAGACTACATCAAGCTCTTCAACATGTGCTGCGTGTGACTGCAAGGAGAGGTCCGAGAGCTACCAGGAGCCATAGCCAGTCTGCCAGGAGCCACCGCCAGTCTGCCAGGAGCCACCGACAGTCTGCCAGGAGCCACTGCCAGTCTGCCAGGAGAACCAGCTAGTCTGCCAGGAGCCACAGCCAGTTTGTCAGGTGCGTTGTCTTTCTCATTTCCATATTCGCAATATCGATAACTCTAATTATATCCAGGCCATAGCCACTTGTTCTATTCGTCGCCATATTTTAAATAATGAGGATAAAACTAGTTTGCATAACCAGCGTCCGTGTATGTGCGTGTATGACTATGTTTTTACGTAAACGTAACGAGTTATAAGGATAGTAGCAGATGGCGTTCTGTAGTTTGTCTACCCTCATGGAAAAAAGGCGTGACTTCATGTATGTGCTTATTTACTGTTCCCTGATCTGAGGTGCTTATAATTAGCTCTTATTCTAGCCAGGCCATAGTCACTTAGTCTAGCAGTGCGAATAAATAGATTAACCAAATACAAACATTGTTTAGCTTCGGGTGCACACTCATGATATTGTACTAATTACGCAGATCAAAATTAAGCTTACCACTGATCAACCCGTATATGGACATTAGACATCCTTAGACTACAATCTGAATCCAGTTACGCTTATCCTGTGGTCTAAGTCAAAAAACGAACGTCGATAATAAGCTCTGTCACAAAATAGAACGCCGTCGCTTACATACTTTGTGGCTCTGTGTTGATTACCACGCTTTAAATGTCCCTGTAAAATGAAAGATTGCCGTTACCTTATATAGATGATCAAGTTTCTAGATTTATCTGGCAAAGATTACTTTAACCGTTACGTATCGGTATGGTCCAAAGTTAGCAATTAATTTAGATGATACTCATAAAACAGATTTTAGAACTAGCAAAGGTAGTAAGTAGGTAGTATAAGTATACCGGGGTTAGTTTAGAAAAGAGACCTTCAGTGTGAGATTTATTAATATAGTACCTAACATAATCTGTCGGTAGATCTGTCGATAACCAAAACGAAGTAGGTATTGGCATTTTTAGAAGATTTTACTTCTACCCTCAACTGATTTAAATTCTGGTGTTAATATTTTATAAAATGTCGAACAAAAAAAGGACTTAATACCGAAAGTTAAATATGAATACTCGTTAATACAGTAGTTTTGAAACAAACAAATCGCTTAAATGGTCAGGTCAAATTGCCACCAGTGGCAGACAGCCGTGTTCGCAGTTTCAAGTTTCATTTGCCTAGTAATTTGTGTCGTGTGGGTACGTCAATTTATCGGATTGTGCAGTTATTTTAAGAAGTTTATTCCAAATTTCGCGTTGTTTGTGTACCCGTTAATGGATTAGTTTTGAATAATTGCAAAATATTTCGGGTTCTAAGCCTGTTTTCGCTTTGTATGACCCCGCGCTTCCTACAGAAGTACATATGGATGCGTGTAAGTTAGTTGTCGCCGGTCTATTGATGCGAAAACAAACTGCAAATAAAATTCATTACGATCAGTCGTGTTACAAGTGAGCATAGCATGGACCATTATTATTATTATTATATTCAAACTCTCGCTGTTGGACTCGTTACGTAGACTTCGCGTGTATGTTATAGGTAAATATGTCGTGTAAAGGTTGTTACCGATTGTGCAGCGGTCCAAGGTACGGTCACGCATCGTAGGATAGTGGTTTTTGATAAAATATTATAACATTAGTGATGAGTATAGGCCAGCCCATCGTATGAAACATGTAGGTGCACTTGGCAGAAATCCAGTCGATACAATGAATAAAAAAAATCGTCTCTAAGTCACTGATACTGGTTCTATACGTCACAATGCCAGGATGACAAGCTTTAGTTCACTAATTAACCAGCTAAGAACCAACACCGCCGATCCGGACATAATAAGCAATTACTTGATTGTTGACGAGAAGCTTTATAGAAAAACACTAAATTGCAGTAGAATGGTAGGAGCTTCGGAGCTTTGGTAGATGGATTAGATAGTGCAAATGCATCATGATGACTTTGGTCACCATGATTTTAATAAATTAGTATATTGGTTACCAAAAATGACTCAATTCATTAGAAAATACATGACCGCACTTCTTCATTGTGCATATGGCAAGGGCAGTTAGTGTATGAAAGAACGAACATTACATCTAAATTCCTAAACCGTCTGAACCAATGCTTATGATTCATGTAAACCATTTAGGTGAGTTTTGTTAAAAAAAGAAGTATTTGTATAGTTGTATCGTGGCTAAATAATAACAGCCGCACGGGTCGATCTTCAAGGTTAAGCAACGCTTGACGAGGTCGGTCCGTGGATGGGTGACCATTTCAGCATACCGAGATTCCTCCGTGCCTCGGAAAGCACACTAAGCCGTTGGTCCCGGCTGTCTTTTGAAGATCTTTGACAGTCGTTACGGGTAGTCAGAAGCTTGAGATTTAACACCAGTCTTGTCTAAGGGGTATCGTGTTTCCCAGTTACTGGGTTGAGGTCAGATAGGCAGTTGCTCCATGTAAAACACTGGTACTCGGCTGAATCCAGTACAGTCAAAGTCAAATATATTTATTTCAATTAGGCCGGTAAGCAGCACTTTTGAACGTCATACATATATGAATTAAAATTTACAAGTAATAAAAATTTATTCTACAGTGCATTCGGAAAAGTAGCTTTTTATGGAGAAGAACGCACGAGAAACTCCATGTACATGTGTCTATGCGTACAGTTGGTAATGATTGTAGGACGAAGAGTTTTCCAAATTAGTTATTGCCGAATCGACACTTGCGTACTATCGATTCTATCGTGACGATTCGGACACTGAAAAATATATTTTGCCTTTTTGGTTCTCCCAATCATGGTATGAGGTACCATATTAAGGCCTTCACGAGCAAACGTGGTTTGTTAAACAGTTTAGGTACACATTAAATGATATTGCTTGTCCACATGCTATTGGTTACTTTAAACGTAGAAATCAAACCATTTATAATGCTTGGCGGGCTTATGATTATAGTAAAGCCTAGTAAAGAAAAGTCTAGTCGAGGCTAGTAAAGTAAAGTCGAGTCGAGGCTAGTAAAGTAAAGTCGAGTCGAGGCTAGTAAAGTAAAGTAAAGTCGAGTCGAGGCTAGTAAAGTAAAGTCGAGTCGAGGCTAGTAAAGTAAAGTCGAGTCGAGGCTAGTAAAGTAAAGTCGAGTCGAGGCTAGTAAAGTAAAGTCGAGTCGAGGCTAGTAAAGTAAAGTCGAGTCGAGGCTAGTAAAGTAAAGTCGAGTCGAGGCTAGTAAAGTAAAGTCGAGTCGAGGCTAGTAAAGTAAAGTAGAGTCGAGGCTAGTAAAGTAAAGTAGAGTCGAGGCTAGTAAAGTAAAGTAGAGTCGAGGCTAGTAAAGTAAAGTAGAGTCGAGGCTAGTAAAGTAAAGTAGAGTCGAGGCTAGTAAAGTAAAGTAGAGTCGAGGCTAGTAAAGTAAAGTCGAGTCAAGCCTACTATTACGCCTGGTAGGGCCTAGTATTACGCCTGGTAGGGCCTAGTATTACGCCTGGTAGGGCCTAGTATTACGCCTGGTAGGGCCAAGAATTACGCCTAGTAAAGCCAGGCAAGCCATCCGAACCAGCCGAACCAGCCTAGCCAGGCAAGCCAGCTGAACCAACCTAGCCATGCAAGCCAGCCAAACCAGCCTAGCCAGGCAAGCCAGCCAAACCAGCCTAGCCAGGCAAGCCAGCCAAACCAGCCTAGCCAGGCAAGCCAGCCAAACCAGCCTAGCCAGGCAAGCCAGCCAAACCAGCCTAGCCAGGCAAGCAAGGCAAGCCAGCCAAGCCACGGCACTTTTGCATGTCAAATATTGAATGTAAAAATAAAACTTCAGATAACGCAAGAGTGATAATGTGTACAAAAGGGTTGTTTTTGTGACTACAATTAGTGCAGCTAGAGTCAATACAAACTGGATGACTATTATTCAGGTCATAATATAGTAACTAAAGTCAATGTCAAACCCATAGCCATAACATATTTATTATAGCCATATATTGAAAATGCATTATGTAAAGTAGTGGCATATTATAGATACAGGATTATAGACATAAAAGGTTAACGTGGTTCCAAAAGCTCACGGGTGCTTAGACTGTAAATGCGCTAAGGCCATATAGAAGTAAAGCACCTATATCAGACAGTAACAATTGTAGTGACACTGAATACCTAAGTGATTTATATGAAAGCTAATGAATGTGTTTTGCTCCCATTGCGGGAGCAATGATTCCAGGATGGCCGAATGATGTAACGGATGTGACGTCGGCCTACGTGCAACCGACCAATACCCGCCGAGCCCGCCGAAGCTAAGCCGCCATATTGAAGCCTCCCCTCCAGTCAAGCCATATCAGCACCGAGGATTTTGTTAATATAAGCGATTGCCGATCATTTATTTGTCTCTTTCTATTGTGAATACAAGATCTGAACAAAGCTCTGCCCGGTTTTTATTTATCCGTTTCAAAAAATTTAAAAATACCTCGACTCAAAATACTGAAAAGTAAAAAATAAGCGTCTTACTCGCGTCGCGGGGGGACCGCCAGAGTTAACAGCAGTTAAGTATGGTATTGTTATTGTGGTTTTTATTTTATTTGGTTAGCGGTCAGTGTTTTACAACGTTGGTGCTACCAAAGCCGGTGTCTATAGACACCCTCAAGCATCGCTACAACCATCTTTCCTGGAGGTCAACCCCCTAAGCACGAAGTCTGTAGTTTCGGCCTTCGTAACGGGCGTTTCCTAATCCGTATCACATCACACATGGACCTATGATTCGTTCAAGTCTCGAACTACTAATGAATGGCAGCACAATTTGACAATTGTACATATTCACGATGTGATTTTAGCCGACCGAAAATTTAATTATTCCGGAGTACTTTCGGACGGGCCCGTAAGTCAGCAAGATTTTCAGCTTGTTTACATCTTTTTAGTTCGCTTTTGAAGCAGTCGGGTTTTTTGATTTTATAAACTTTTTTTCGTTACAACTTTTTAGTTCTACTTTTTTTTTCGAATGATTTTAAACGATAAGTGGTATCTATTTTCGTAATCACCTCTAAAAACCCATCAATTTGATACCCCACTCGATGGGTTTCAAAGAAAAAAAAAAATTGCATCCCCTACAAAACGGCGCCCAAAATACGCCATATTTCTTTTTTTTTAACGGCACTTATCTAAGAACACTTGGCGGCCAAGACCTATCTAACGATGTCTTAATTTAAAAAATCCGTCAAGTGGTTTGAAAGATACGAGGTAATAAAGAATATTACATACATATAAACATACATACAAGATACGCGCAAAAAACATAACCCTTGCCTTGCAGCCGGGTAAAAATAGCTACAAAGAACTTTCTTTAAATGTTTGTGCCGGGGAAAGGCACGAGATAAGCCGCGCTTTCCTCAATACCTCGGTGTGTGTACCAATGTTTTAATCCACAACCAGATTTGCGTTTGCGTTTATACTAACGTGCTTACCTACTATGTACTCAGTAAAAGAAAATTCAGGCTGAATAAAAATGACAGAGGAAAAGTAGTGGCAACAAAGAATGGCATTGTTTTTAAGGCTTAGGCGATTATCACACTGCCACGCATCACGCTGCATGTTGCGTGAAAACGCATCTACGCGCGTACTTGCGTCCGTTTTTTCTAATCCTCTACGTAGTAAAATCCGAGAAGGAAATCTTCATGGACTTGCATGCTGTTCAGAAGAGCAGGCCTTTGACAGTTAAGGATGCCAAAGTCGGGCAGATAGGATAACTGGAAGGCAGCCAGCCATAAAGAAAGAGATGGATTCAATGTCTCGTACATTGGTCAACAAGATGTGGAAGTTCGTCGACAAGCCACCTGGAGCTAAAGTCGTGGGAAACAATTGGATATTCAAGTATAAGTTTAATGTAGATGGTAACAATTACAAAAAATGCACGCAAGTACACGTAACACACAGTAACGTTGGTGCGTTTTCACGCAATATGCAGCGTGATGCGTGGCAGTGTGTTATATTTTGTTTACCTAGCCATCGGATCGGATGCAGTGCGTAACCGCCCTTAGTCTTCAAGCTTTGTTTGGAGTTCTCTGTATAATATCATTATGTACGTTCTGTTTGCACATCGTTGGTCAACTTTTTTGTTATTTAGTTACGTTACACGTTGATTACTTTGATTAAGTACCGGTGGCTAACATTGTTCTTTTGTTATTAATTCAATTGTTTTATAGTCTCGTTGGTCTGGTGGCCGTATGCGCTTTTGTGCTGCTGACACGCGGTCCTGGGTTCGATGTCTAGGTCGGGCAACGTGTTATTGGCTTTTTCATCTGAAATTTCTCAGTAGCTATCAGGTGTCTGTGTTCAGTTGATGATGATGTACCAAGTCATGTCATAACTATCAAAGTTCGACTATCAAAATATAGGCCCGCCCCCGTACCAAGTCATATCAAAACTATCAAGGTTCGACTATCAAAATATAGGCCCGCCCCCGTACCAAGTCATGTCAAAACTATCAAGGTTTCGATCATCAAAATATAGTCCCGGCCCCGTACCAAGTCATGTCAAAACTATCAAGGTTCAAGAATCAAAATATAGTCCCGCCCCCGTACCAAGTCATGTCAAAACTATCAAGGTTCGACTATCAAAATTTAGGCCCGCCCCCGTACCAAGTCATGTCAAAACTATCAAGGTTCGACTATCAAAATATAGGCCCGCCCCCGTACCAAGTCATGTCAAAACTATCAAGGTTTCGATCATCAAAATATAGTCCCGGCCCCGTACCAAGTCATGTCAAAACTATCAAGGTTCAAGAATCAAAATATAGTCCCGCCCCCGTACCAAGTCATGTCAAAACTATCAAGGTTCGACTATCAAAATTTAGGCCCGCCCCCGTACCAAGTCATGTCAAAACTATCAAGGTTCGACTATCAAAATATAGGCCCGCCCCCGTACCAAGTCATGTCAAAACTTTCAAGGTTTCGATCATCAAAATATAGTCCCGCCCCCGTACCAAGTCATGTCAAAACTATCAAGGTTCGACTATCAAAATATAGTCCCGCCCCCGTACCAAGTCATGTCAAAACTATCAAGGTTCGACTATCAAAATATAGGCCAACCCCCTACCAAGTCATGTCAAAACTATCAAGGTTCGACTATCAAAGTATAGGCCCGCCCCCGTACCAAGTCATGTCAAAACTATCAAGGTTCGACTATCAAAATATAGGCCCGCCCCCGTACCAAGTCATGTCAAAACTATCAAGGTTCGACTATCAAAATATAGGCCCGCCCCCGTACCAAGTCATGTCAAAACTATCAAGGTTCGACTATCAAAATATAGGCCCGCCCCCGTACCAAGTCATGTCAAAACTTTCAAGGTTTCGATCATCAAAATATAGTCCCGCCCCCGTACCAAGTCATGTCAAAACTATCAAGGTTCGACTATCAAAATATAGTCCCGCCCCCGTACCAAGTCATGTCAAAACTATCAAGGTTCGACTATCAAAATATAGGCCAACCCCCTACCAAGTCATGTCAAAACTATCAAGGTTCGACTATCAAAGTATAGGCCCGCCCCCGTACCAAGTCATGTCAAAACTATCAAGGTTCGACTATCAAAATATAGGCCCGCCCCCGTACCAAGTCATGTCAAAACTATCAAGGTTCGACTATCAAAATATAGGCCCGCCCCCGTACCAAGTCATGTCAAAACTATCAAGGTTCGACTATCAAAGTATAGGCCCGCCCCCGTACCAAGTCATGTCAAAACTATCAAGGTTCGACTATCAAAATATAGTCCCGCCCCCGTACCAAGTCATGTCAAAACTATCAAGGTTCGACTATCAAAATATAGTCCCGCCCCCGTACCAAGTCATGTCAAAACTATCAAGGTTCGACTATCAAAATATAGTCCCGCCCCCGTACCAAGTCATGTCAAAACTATCAAGGTTCGACTATCAAAATATAGGCCCGCCCCCGTACCAAGTCATGTCAAAACTATCAAGGTTCGACTATCAAAAAGGGACAGGTGTATACAAGTCATATACTTCTGTCCCTTACGCACATTAAAAATACCATGCTCTAAGAGCTTATGGTCTACCAACATTTTTATGTGGAGAAATGCTCATGCATACAGCACTACCACGGAGAGATAGCACAGTTATGAACTCCAGCACACTAAAACTCCACGGTGTTCTCCTAAGCCGCTTATGGTGGGCACACGAGCACGTGTTACACGCCACATAGGTGCAGGCGACCCCGTTTATGGCACCCTTGGTCCCCTTGTGACGAGTTAAGGTCAATGGCCCCGCCACCTACCATTTTTCGGCCGCAGGGGATAGTGAGAGCGGCCAACGATATACCAACACTACTCCTCCCCTGCGGTCTCACCGCTTCAACCATCAGACGGTGGCGACCCCGTCCAGGCCGCGGAAGGGAGAGCGGCGCACCGCAATACTGGCACTCCTCTCCCGCCGCGGCCTCCAACCCTCAGCCGCGATATCTTATGGGTATGGGAGGCCCCATACGACATCGCGGCCCGCCTCAGTTGCGATGTCGCCCAGGTAGCACCGCAACCTACACGTTGGCCGCTACGTCGTCGGCAAAAGCCCTGACAAGCGGCCCCTCCACGGGTTCCTCTTCGCTTCACCGTGGGTGACCTTGCCACGGTTACTGAGCCCCCACCTCGACCATGCGGGGTCCCACCGGGGAGATGGTCACCACCCTGTACTTATTTTATGTTCACATAATATCACACAACATTAATTATCAAATACATCATCATCATTTCAGCCGAAAGACGTCCACTGCTGGACATACATAGGCCTCCCCCAGGCGTCGCCACATACAAATACGTATTTAAAATAAAAGTACCTAGTATACCTAAAAGCTTACGTGATTTTAAACCACTAAAGTGTTCACCACTGGAAAATGTTTGAAAAGTTTATTTCAAGCATCTTTTTACACATGGATGACTAAATTGTTCTCATAAACTTTGTTTTCTCGAGGGAAATTATAATAAGAGTAAGTAGTAGCAGTCAATAACTGCGGCAGTGCTTCGGATTAGAAATGGAAGCTTCGAAAAGTTTAAAAGAAACCGTATTCGTTAATAATAAAAGACTATTTTATGGTAATCAGCTAATCGAAATGCAAGGTATACTAACAGATGGGTCGTGGATTAATTTGAAAGAGAGTTACAGCGGCCCTGGCACAAGTAATGAAGGAACACAACAGTAAAAGTCAGACACCTATTAGTGCTTGTAATACTTCATACCTATATGTAGTATAGTAGTGTTGGGTGCATCGTTCTCACGTATATGCATTTATTAAATTATTTTATTTTTACTTATGTAAATATTGTAAAAAAAAAAGACTAAGTATGGAGTTTTTCCTGCGTTCCTTCTCCATAACAAGCTACTTTTTCGAATGCACGGTAGAATCAATTTTTATTACTTGTAAATTTTAATTGTTAACGTTCAAGAGTACCGCTTAGTGGCCTAGTTGAAATAAATACATTTGACTTTGATTTTGACACGCCCTCCGGCTTCAACCAGAGCGGGAGAAGTCATTGGATGATATCAGAGCAAAAAAAAAAAAACCTAACAGATGCGGCGGGTTCGTAGTTAGTACTAACGCGTGCCCGTGTTCCCGCCATGAGCGGCACAGGAGGACACCGTGAAAATTTTGTGGGTTGGAGTCCTACGTAACTGCGCTATCTCCCCGTGGTAGCTCAGTATGCATGAGCACTTCTGCAAGCTAAAAAAAAATACTAACAGATAGGTGTATAACATTTTTATATGAACTAGCTTTTGCCATGGGCTTTGTCCGTTTGATACTAAATAAAAACGGCAAAGTGCGAGTCGGACAAGCTCTGTTTTTAGTATTTTTTGTTATAGCGGCAACAGAAATACATCATCTTTGAAAATTTCAACTGTCTTATCACGGTTCATGAGATACAGCCTGGTGACAGACACACCGCGGATTCTTAGTAATAGGGTCCCGTTTTACCCTTTGGGTACGGAACCCTAAAAATATCCCTCGGCAATGTATCGACGTAAAAAGTAGGTATTCTATGTCCTCATCAGATCGTGTAAAAACACAAACGTCCTAAGGCGAGCAAAGGTCCTTGGTATGATGAGACGTCAGCTCAGGTGGTGTGGGCATGTCTCCAGGATGCAGGAACAAAGGCTAGCTAAGCGTATATTCTATTCTGAACTCCAGGAAGGAAAACAGAGGCGTGGCGGGCAGTTCCTGCGCTTCAAGGATGTTCAAAATAGACACATAAAGAGAGGCGACACTGACCCCACACTTTGGGAGAAGCAGGCACAAAATCGGCATGAGTGGAGACGACGTGTGCAGCGGCAGGTGTAGGCCTTTGAGGATAGAAGGTGGTCGGCATTGGACCAGACACGCGACGACCTCAAAGCTAGACCACCAACAGCTACTATTTATCACGTAGTCAACGGTGTTCTGACGTGTCCGCTTTGTGCTCAGAGTTTTTCGGCCAAGGTTGGATATGCAAGTCACATGAGAGCACATAACAGAGCAGCAAATCTGAGCACACAACCACAATGAGTAGCCAATGTTTGCGGTCGCTGTGGCCGAAACCGGCTAGATGGCATCAGAGTACCTATATTATGCCTAAATGTTTTTTCTTAAAATAAGTAGATACCTCTATCTACCATGCACAAAACAAAAATGTGACATTGAAATTTTACTTTAAAATAATTCACTATATAACGCAATTGCAACCTGACAATAACACCCAAAAAGAAAAGACTTACATATATATGCCTCTAGTCATCACCTAATTTCAATAACTAACGTTGTAAACATTCGCTTCAAAAGTCTGATAATTATAGGGATAGCCACGCTTCTTTTTTTATTTATTTTTTGTGGGGCTTCTCACAGGTCAATCCAAGTGATTGGCTACTGCTCAACCGGGTGTTCCTGTGGAGACTAAACTATAACCTCCAGACAGGCAGGATAGCCATTTATACATATTTATTTTCGCACGTGTTAGTTTTTATTTTGCGATAAATCCTAACATATTCATTTAAATTATATGGTGTAAAGGATTTTTATAATGTGTATAAAATGCATAACAATGCTATGCATAATATGCATAACTAATTTATGTAAGTTGATAAGGATTAATACTGTTGCCGTCTAAATAGCTTTCCAATTACTGCATTATACGTGACCATTTTAGTAATTAGGATGGGTATAGTAAGCTATCTATAAAACATAGAACAATGCTATTGCAGACTTTTCTGTAGATCTACAAAAGAGGAATTTTTCCACTATAAATTGTTTTGTTATATGTCAAAGGGATTGAGATATAACAAAACAATTTATAGGCAGCGTTTTCGATAAAAGCTCCCAGGTGGCTTGAATTTTTTCGACATTTTCAACAATGGGGATGTGAACGCAAAGCTAAGCGCAGATGTCGCTGGCGGCGCAATGGCTGCTGTCAAATAGTTTTTGCTTTGTTTACATCACGTTTTTTGTTATGTTTTTGTGTTTAAACTTGTATACCATCGTTATTGATAATATGTATTGTCCCTGGAAGCTTAAATAATTGAAAGACGAATTAAAAAAAATGAGGGGCAAGGATAACTGGAAAGAAAACAGGTCTTATTGAGAGGCAGACTTTTAAATAATACAATATTTTTCATCGGTGATATGTTCTAGATTTGGATATTTTTTTAGTTGTAACGTGTTAATTCTTACTTGACTCATGGTAGGAAAATTTACAAAAATGAGAGAACATTACTTTAATGTGTTGGTATTCTTTACGTTTTAGGTAGCTTCTGAAGGCCAAGCAAATGACATTCCTGCATTAGATTTTTATCAATACGTTAATAGCTCCACTACATCCTCGAAGATTACCAAGCAACATAATCCGAGTTGCTTTGACAGGTATATAACAAAACCTATTAATAACCAACTCATATTAATATAAGACCTTCATACTGTACTCATGTTTTACAAAATAAATAAATCTTATCTTATGTTTAGCCTTTTCCCAGTACTTTTTGGTGTTGTATCTTTGGGCAATAAATGATCACCGGGGTTGGTACATTCTGGTACAGCACACAGTGCCTCTGTGTATTTCATAAAAAAAAAAAATTACTGAATGATAGGTTATAAAATATATGGATTTGACAGCTTTCAATAGCCATAGCGACGATGCGCCACCTATCGTGAAAAAAAGGCAGGTCACAACCCCATTATCAACATAATTCAACCAATTTACACAAAACCTTTAACAAATTATACACCTAAATCTTCCTCATGTACTACTCTGTCTATTGGTGAAAACCGCATGAAAATCTGTTCATTAGTTTTTGAGTTTATCGCGAACAGACAGACAGAAAACAGACGTGGCGGAGGACTTGTTTTATAATATTATGTGAATATAATATAATCAGTGATAGGTAGTGAAGTAGGATTATAGAAAATGGTAAGTATTAAACCGACGATACGAGTTAAGCCAGTAAGACAAAGTAGTGTAAATCCATGGTTATTTAGCTGTCCCGTTCTACAAGGAGTATTACGCAAATCATCAAATAACGTTTTCTAATCATTACATCCTTTGATAAAGATCACAATTTTCCAAGAGATTCGTCCCTACCTAAACAAGTAATTTGTTTCAAAGCTCAGTACACAACTGAGATAATTTTGTAAATATTTGTCTTTTTAAATAACCTTTCGTGTTAAAAGCTTTGCCAGAGAAAATGAAATGGAAGTATGTTGTCGTACGGTTTCATTTTGCTTTGATGGACAAACTGTTTGGTTACACCTGACATCATTTCTGAGAAGAATTAGGTTTACGGTAGGAAGTATTTACTCTTTACACAAACAATGGCGATAAAAATCTTCATGTTCATCATCTACCTAGCCTTTTTTCCCAACTATATTGGGGTCGGCTTCCAGTTTTAACGGATTCAGCTAAATACCAGTGTTTTACATGTAGCGACTGCCTATCTGACCTCCACAACCCAGTAACTGGGTAACACGGTACCCCTTGGCAAGACTGGTGTCAGATCTCAAGCTTCTGACTACCCGTAACGACTGTCAAAGATCTTCAAATGACAGCCGAGACCAAAGGTTTAACGTGCTTTCCGAGGCACGGAGGAAACTCGGTATATTGAAATGATCACCCATCCACGGACCGACCTCGTCAAGCGTTGCTTAACCTTGATGATCGACCCTTGCGGCTGTTATTAAATAATAACAGCCGCAAGGGTCGATCATCTAGGTCGCCTCGAGATCAAGTTCAAAGATAAAAATCTTCATGTTCTTTCTTGAAAAAAACTGCCTTTCGAAGATATATTTTTGAAGTAAGCATCTATGGTTTGCTATGTAAGTATGACCCACATAACCACACGACATAATATGTCGTGCGTCGTTCACACACATTTCTCGGTAATGTTTACCTGTACTCATCAATAACGCACATATTTCTGAGGAAAAGTAAAATGTTTTTCCTCCAGTTGCCTATTTAAACACCTACGGAAAGTAAAGGCTGACCCATAACTCATTTGGGCATAACTATGTCACTCATTTCTACAGCGTGGGCAGTAGTTATTAAGTTACTTTCACCCTGTAGTAAACAAAAAAGGACCGAAAGGCTATTCAGCTGAAGATTACACAAATTCCTCATCACGGCAATATTTGTTTTTAGTGACCGCAAAATGTTTTCTTTGACCAAAGAACTAAAGTAAGAAAATACCGTAGCCTTTGTAGGATCATGGCTATGGCGGGAATACCAGACTTTTTGCGCAGACGATCAACAATGAACGGTCCTCGCATTTGCACGTAGGTCCTTTGTGTTTCTCTTCGTTATTGGGTGTAAGCACAGATAATATAATACTAGCATACAGATACCTCATCCCATACAAAGAAACGTACATACCGACGTAACTAGCGTTTTTCGCGTGATTAAACCTGATTATTTTTCTAAGAACATCGATCGCGATCGGTTCCGTTAGATGGTGTTAGTAGCAGCGACTTGCAACTAACTGGTTTACTCGTTCGTGAATACTTTTTCTTTACGACAGCGACGATTTGTTTTATAGTATTTTTCCACGTTTTAACAGTTTCATTGTAAAACAATATATCACGGGCATTTAACGTGTGTGTGTGTGTATAAATCATCGCGTAAAATTCCCGTGATATGTTGTTTTTCAATTATGAAACGCGAAAGTTTTAAAGTTAATAGTTTCATTGTACCAAAATGTGTTACAAAACAAAATTAAAAAAATCGAGTGGATGCCTCAAAAATTTAAAACGGCGCCATCTAAATCCATTTAAAATTATCCGTTCCTAATAATCTTTGAAATGTGAATTAAGAGCCCAATATTCCTTAATTTTGTGCTTAGCAGAGTTATTTAAACAAGAGCATACATTTTTTATGATCGTCTCAAGAAAATCTTAACATTTCACAAAATTCAATAACATTTCGAAGCTTATCACACCATCTAGTGCAATTTATTTGAACCAAATTTTCTTTCTTCGCATGCCCGTGGTAAAAGTGAGAGGTCAACTATTAATAACAACTCTAAGTGATAAAATATTTGGTTACCAGAGCATTACTCAATGCTCGCTGAATGTACGCAAGAAAGAAGATAAAAAATCTTACTTTAAAATTAAAATTGGTATACATAAATTAAATACGACTCAGTTTAAAAGTAGGCACCCGTACTGTTCACTTTTTATACAAATTAAAAACAATAAAGTTAGCCATAAAAAATAATAACCACTCTAATAATGCAGAATCTAGAGGAGAAACATCCCATTCGATGAAATAGTTACCTCTCAGTAACCTACCCCTACACTTATATCCCATTAACAGATTTCCCTTAAGATCTTTCAACTTTTAAATCTTGTCACTTACTACCACGTACGGGGGCAGAAAAGTATGTGAACTTTTCCTCGACATACTTCTTTGAATGAGTGGTACTTTGTCTTTGGACATTTAGTTTACATTTCAGCACAGCTATGAGTAAGAATTTGAATTACAGTAAATATCCGTAAAATATGGAACTTCGAGTTTTTGAAAAGTTCTTCTTTCAAAAGCGTCTCTACACACTTGGTATTTACATGATGTATGTTCCTTAAGGCGCCTCCCCGAGCAAAACGCCGCGCTAGTCGAATTTTGTGCAGTTTTTAAGAGCTATCTACTCTTTATTTAAAAAGAAATATCAATTAATTAAAATACATTAAATTTCTACAAAATGTTGATTCTAAAATGGTAGTACCTACACTTTTTTTTAAAGAGGTATATGTGTCACTAAGCTCCTTCTAACAAAACCATAAAAATGTGAAATAATTATTGATAGCATGCATCTCCTCGTAAAGTGTTCATTAATTATTTTTTATACTAACACCAATGGATAGACAATTTGATAACGAACATTTTGTAAGTTTTACTTTTTTCAAAAGACCAATAATCGATTTTATAAAGATTTTATTCTAAAATCTGGGCGTATTCACTACCGTTATTCATTCGCCACCAGTGCCGCTATGCCAATAGGAATGCTCATATCTCATGCTGAGTTTTTGGTAAGGGTACGGCCTTAAGTATGTGTATTCTACGCAACTTATTATTAGTATTTCTATGTTTTACTGTTTTGCTTGTCACAGTTTAAATAATGCACCTGTCATGTTACCTCTTCACGACCCTAGGTTGACTGATAGAGAATGCCTATTGGCATTACGTCCGCCATTGTACCTTTGTGCATAAAGTTTTAAATAAATATGGTAAGGGATGTCCGACACATGCTATGGGCAGTTAAACTCATTTCGAACCTAGCTGACTGGCTTATGGATTAATTATGCTAGACCGTGGAGAGCGCAAGCCAAGCCCCGCGCGGGGCACGGACTGCGCATTCAAAACTTCACGAACATTTTATATCATGCTGTTTATGCTATACCGTGCGGTGTCCGCCTCCCGGACACTCTCGTACGCTTCGGACGCCGCACGGTATAGCGTATTTCACACCTTATCTGGCTTTGCTGGTTCATCATCAACAAACACACTGACAACAAACTAATCTTTGTGTCCCATCTAGCCCTGGAGAGTATATCGACGTCTAATCGTATTACCCTCCAGTGGATGAAAGGTTATAGTGGATCCTTAGGCAATGATGCCGCAGATGAACTTGCGAAGTGAGACTCTGATATGATAGTGCTAGGCCCGTACCCACTTCTCCCTCTGCCTTTCTCACAAATTCATGCTTGGATTTGCCAAAGATCGACCGAACTTCATTATAACAGATGGTCACTTCAGACAACAGACTGTAGACAGTATAAATTGGCTATACCGAATGTAATCCCGCGATTAACCAAAAACTTCTCAGCCTGATTAGAAATAACCTAAGAATAATCATAGGAACAATTACGGGCCACAGCCTCCTTATCAAACGTCTTTTTAATATAGGCGCCACAGACATCCCGCTTTACAGGGGCTGCCAGAGGCCGTGGCTTCCCAACGTGAAGATATCCTCGGCACAATGAGGTCGCTCCGCGAAGCCTGTAAAGCTCCCAGGAAGGTTCTGTGCTTTTGGGCTTAGCTAGGCTAGCTTTGTTAGCCAGAACCCCCACGCACAATGGACCGAATGAGAGTAAGTGCGGCAAAGGGAGTAAAGGGAGTCCCCATCATCATCTGGCTTCGCATAATAGCATGAAATATACTTACTTGAAGAGAGTATGGAGAGGAACTTCATGAAGAAATCAGTTAACCCTTCACCACGCGTTAAGTCGAAGTCAAAATCATTAACTAACGGAATGTTCGGTGCCTTTCAATTAAACTTTAAGATCAAAAGGAACAAACGGCGCGTAGACGAATTAATTCTCGCGTCAAGGAGCGGCCGTTTTGTCCTGTGAATTAGGAACGGCGTAATTTCCGACACGACGCGACGTAAATACGATGTAAGGGTAACGACATCAAGCGCACTACGAAGCGAGAACGAACTTTGTAGCCGCCTAATATTTTAAATGTCAAACATTTTTAATGTCATTTAAACGTTTTATTTGCAGTTGTTGTAATTTGAAGAAGATAGGTAGGTGTTATAAGGTACTGTGATGTGGAGTTCAGATGTAGTAGGTTCATATAAAGTACTGGTACTCAGCTGCATCTTGTAATATTGGAAGCTGACTCTAACATAGTTTGAAAAAGTTTAGGCAGATTTATAGAGGTGGTGTAAAAGATCTTTGGTTTATTCGTAAGAAATATCTACCACTAAAAATACTTTTTCAATACAGTTGTTAAACATGGCGTACTTTCAGAGGCTATAATTATGATTCGAAAGTTAAATCTTAATAAATCTGTTCGGATATAAGTAAAGGGGAGAGTAGAGAGCAGTGGTGGCCCAGTGGTATCGGCCGCGACTTACAAGTTGTAGGTCGAGGGTTCGAACCCAGGCAGGCGCTTTACTTTGTGTAAATTATTTCATCTCAAAAACGGTGAAGGAAAACATCGTGAGGAAACCGGCATGTCCTAGAACCAAAAATTCGAAGACATGTGTCATCTACCAACCCGCACTGGGCCCGCGTGGTGGATTTCGGCCCATCCCCTCTCATAGGCTGATGATGTGATGATGTGATGATAAAATCTGGGCGTATTCACTACCGTTATTCAATCGCCACCAGTGCCGCTATGCCAATAGGAATGCTCATATCTCATGCTGAGTTTTTGGTAAGGGTACGGCCTTAAGTATGTGTATTCTACGCAACTTATTATTAGTATTTCTATGTTTTACTGTTTTGCTTGTCACAGTTTAAATAATGCACCTGTCATGTTACCTCTTCAGCACCCTAGGTTGACTGATAGAGAATGCCTATTGGCATTACGTCCGCCATTGTACCTTTGTGCATAAAGTTTTAAATAAATATGGTAAGGGATGTCCGACACATGCTATGGGCAGTTAAACTCATTTCGAACCTAGCTGACTGGCTTATGGATTAATTATGCTATACCGTGGAGAGCGCAAGCCAAGCCCCGCGCGGGGCACGGACTGCGCATTCAAAACTTCACGAACATTTTATATCATGCTGTTTATGCTATACCGTGCGGTGTCCGCCTCCCGGACACTCTCGTACGCTTCGGACGCCGCACTGTATAGCATATTTCACACCTTATCTGAGGCCTTAGTGCGAGTTTTTACTCACGCTCAATCGCGTTAACGTTAACGCCAATTTGTATTGAAACAGAGGCTTTAGTGCGAGTTTTTACTCACGCTCAATCGCGTTAACGTCAATTTGTATTGAAACTGGATAAGCGCCGTCTGGTGAAGGCAAGGCAAAACTCTTTTTTTGTATACACTTTGACTTAAGAGATCGTTTACGTTATCACGAGTGAGTACCTACGTTAAAAAACTCGCACTAAGCACACTGGCTTCGTTGGCTCATTATCAACAAACTAATCTTTGAGTCCCATCTAGCCCTGGACAGTATATCGACGTCTAATCGTATTACCTTCCAGTGGATCAAAGGGCATAGTGGATCCTTAGCCAATGATGCCGCAGATGAACTTGCACAACTACTCGTAGTGTGACTCTGATATGATAGTGCTAGGCCCGTACCCACTTCTCCCTCTGCCATTCTCACAAATTCATGCTTGGATTTCATAACAACAGCTGGTCACGCGCAACAGACTGTAGACCAGCTGTAGACAGTATAAATTGTCTATACCGAATGTATGCCCGCGATTGCCCTTGACTCAGAGGATCAATCAGCCACCCGCGTCATCCTGGAATGCGAGGCTGTGGCTTCCCAACATGAAGATATCCTCAGCACAATGAGGTCGCTCCGCGAAGCCTGTAAAGCTCCCAGGAAGCTTCTGTGCTTTTGGGCTTAGCTAGGCTAGCTAGCCAGAACCCCCACGCACAATGGACCGAATGAGAGTAAGTGCGGCAAAGGGAGTAAAGGGAGTCCCCATCATCATCTGGCTTCGCATCATAGCATGAAATATACTTACTTGAAGAGAGTATGGAGAGGAACTTCATGAAGAAATCAGTTAACCCTTCACCACGCGTTAAGTCGAAGTCAAAATCATTAACTAACGGAATGTTCGGTGCCTTTCAATTAAACTTTAAGATCAAAAGGAACAAACGGCGCGTAGACGAATTAATTCTCGCGTCAAGGAGCGGCCGTTTTCTCCTGTGAATTAGGAACGGAGTAATTTCCGACACGACGCGACGTAAATACGATGTAAGGGTAAGGACATCAAGCGCACTACGAAGCGAGAACGAACTTTGTAGCCGCCTAATATTTTAAATGTCAAACTTTTTTGATGTCATTTAACGTTTTATTTGCGTTTGTTGTAATTTGAAGAAGATAGGTAGGTGTTATAAGGTACTGTGATGTGGAGTTCAGATGTAGTAGGTTCATATAAAGTACTGGTACTCAGCTGCATCTTGTAATATTGGAAGCTGACTCTAACATAGTTTGAAAAAGTTTAGGCAGATTTATAGAGGTGGTGTAAAAGATCTTTGGTTTATTCGTAAGAAATATCTACCACTAGAAATACTTTTATCTACTCTCATATCGTAATATACGAATTATAAACTTCAAAACGAGTTTATATTAATATACTTTATACCATTCCCCCTCTAAAAAGCTTATTTTATTCACTGAAAACAGTGAATAAAAAGCACTTTTACTCACTGTTTTGGTGTTTGAATTTAGAACACACCAATATATATTCGGCGTCCATCTCAATGCTATACAACCTCCTTGCGCATAAAATACTCGGTACAAACTCCTTGTGCAAAAAATATTCGACTTTCAAACTTCTTATTTTTTTTTGTAAATGTTGAAGGTTTTAAAACATTTATTTGTTATTATTCCTTGTGCTTTTCGCTTAAATCTTTCTTTTTCTCGTAGTCATGGTATAAAATATAATAAGCAACTCTTGAATAAAACTGATTTATATCGAGGGCCATGAATCACGTCGCTCAGGATTCTAACACAATCATCATGAATCACTCCCTACGGGCGTGATTTGATAGAATCCTTTACTTGTTCGTGATTCATCTATGGCCCACGCTTTAAAACCGTCCTTTATTCACTAGTTGCATAATATACTATTATATCAACCGAAAACACGTGCGGAAGAGATTGATGCTGTGATGAGCAGTTGGAAGCTCGTTCGCGTACGAATACACACTTTTGCAAGTTTGTAGCGAAATGGATAATGATTTAAGAGGAAACCGAACGAGGAAACGAAATTTTATATCATGAAAAAACGACTAAACGTAGCTGTTCAAAATAAAATTATTTGCATTTTTGAACTAATAATCTATCCCTGTATGGAAGCCGTTTTGCAATTTACCGTCTTTTTATCGTATTTATTCGCGACCAAAAATGCGTTAAAATTAGTGTCGAAATGTGGAACTTTCGACGCTCATAACTTTCAAATATTTTCTTTTTTTACTTTTTTGCTTCCATACAGGGCTAGATAATGATCAGAAAAAATTGATATAACTTTTTATTTTGAACGTACATTGTCAAACAGTGGAATAATCCCTAGACTACGTTTGTATAGAAGAATTTTCGACTAGTGTAACTGACTAGTCAAATATTTTATATGCGGCGAAGGAAATTACTCATAATCTATTTCCAGCAAAGTCGAGGAAATTATATGTGCTATCACGACTTTATGGCATGGAAAATGCAAAAAAGGTATTTAGTAGGTTCAATCCCAAAATGTATGAGTGTAGATAAAGTAGTGTATGAAACTGCACATAACTAGGTATTAAAACATTCGTGTTTTAAGCTCGTTTATATTTTTTGGTAAGGAATTGTAAAGTTGTACTCTTTCATATTAAATATTTTTCTTGCCGTGGTTTGTTCTTGGTCCGGCCAACAGTACTAGGTCATTCGCTCTACGTGTTGATCGCGTTTGCTTTTCGTTTTGCCTTTCGAATGTTATTTCCGTGTGAATTTCCTTTGTGAGAACCCTTCTTAATAGTAAACTAGTGTTGTATTTGTATATTTTGTAGACATCAAATAACCCAGAGTCATTATAGATTTTATCTGTTGGTGTTAAGTAGTGGTATTGAAAGAGGGCTTTAATTTATTAATTTTGAGCGATTTGAAGCTTTTGGAAGTTTAGTTTAGAAGTATATCCCCAGTAATCAATTAAATATTCAACATGCGGCTTTATCGACGAATCATACACAGTGTACCGGACTTTAGTAGGTAGGCATCCAGCCATTCCACGTAGTGCCTCGGTAAGGCTTGACAACTTGGAGCAGATCTTTTTAACGTGTGGTTGCCACGTCAAGTGACTGTCAAGTGTAAGGCCCAAGTACTTTTCAGTGTTTACCTTATTTAGGACACATCCATTTATCGATAGAGGGTTGTGATTGTGGATCTTTTTGTTCTTGGCCGATAAAATTATGTAGTTAGTCTTAGATGTGTTAATTGTCAATAGGTTGTCTAAGAAAGACCTTGTCAAAGTAACTAGTAAATCCTGTGCGTCTTGTATTATTGTTTCTATGGAGCAGCAAAAGTAAAAATGACACGTGTCGTCGGCATAGAGTGTTATGTAAGGATTAAAAATCCTAGCTCGTGTACATTGTTTATATAGATGAGGAACAAAAGGGGATCGACTATTGATCCTTGAGGTACACCAAAATTAATTAATATAGATCTACTGATACTGTTACCTATCTAAAGAACCTGCAAGCGACTTTCCAAAATGACTCGAGCATTCGAAAAAATGTTCCTGTTTTTCCTATGGAAGTGAGTTTTCGTAAAAGTACAATATGACTTATGGTATCAAAAGCCTCTTTTAAGTCTATAAATACACCTACTGCGATTTGTTTTTTATCAATTTTAGTTCTAAGTTTCGTGACCAAATCAGTAGCGGCAGCCAAAGTATTAGACTTAGGCCTAAATCCATATTGCCGTTCGAATAGAAAACCGATAGAATCTAAACCCCAAAAAAAAACCCAAACGCTCAGTAGGCCCGGACGGCATACCGCCTTACATTGTCAGATATTGTCGTATGGTATTTGAGGAGCCTTTGTTGCACATCTTCAACTTGTGTTTGCAGGAGGGTCACTACCCGGACGAGTGGAAGATCACGCGAGTTATCCTAGTTCCTAAAGGAGGTGCGGGCTCTGACGTGAGTGGATACCGATCGGTGGCGGTGCTGTCGGCTTTCGCCAAAGTATTTGAGTCTGTATTGCATAGAAGTATTTATACACAAGTGAGCTCTCGATTAACGGACGCACAACACGGTTTTCGGCCGGGCCGCAGTACGGGGGGCAACTTGCTGTCTTTTGTTAGCTACTTGTCGCCCGCTATTGACGCGGGGGGGCAGGTGGATTTGGCATATTTTGACTTCTGAAAGCCTTCGATACTGTGGATAACGATGTACTTTTGTGCAAACTCGCTGCTGTGGGATTCACGCCGCACTTGCTAAAATTCTTTGCTAGTTACCTTGGCGAGCGCCGACAGTACGACGAGTATGCAGGACATGATTCCAACCCTTACAACACGTTCTCAGGGGTGAGTGAAGGGAGTAATATCGGGTCATTGGAATTTATATTGATAGTCAACGATCTGCCAACAGTAGTCAAAGCGGCGAAGTGTCTGCTGTTTGCTGATGACTTAAAGTTATTTTTAGCTGTTAAAGACGAGGCAGATTGTAATCGGCTCCAGTCAGACATTAACAGTGTAGTCCAATGGAGCAAAACTAACAAACTTAATTTTAATAAGTGCTGTGTGATGAGTTACAGCCGAGCGCGTGCTCCATTGCGTTATCAGTACGAGATGGACACGGAGGTAGTAGGTACCGCGCGTCACACAGGTGCGGGACCTGTGCAGATGGTGCCGGAGCTGACGTTCCGCAAACATGTAGTTGAGGTGTGCGGCAGGGCTTTCAAAATCTCGGTTTTATTTTGAGACAATGTAAGGATTTTAGCGATAGAAAGTTTTGTATAATGCACTGGTACGGCGTTTCTGTATTTGAAAGAATATGGGGTTTACCCTTTTTATCCGCGCATGTACCCGAGTCTCTTCGTCCTGGGCATAGTTGGATATACCAGGCTGGCAGTTAGAAGAGATGTTGCACTGGTCAAGTATGTGGCCAGCGTACTGCTAGGTTTGTTGCACCACCCTGAGGTACTGGAGGTGCTGCGGCTGTGCGCGCCGGACGGGTGCGTGGGCGCGCGCCGCCGCCCCGCTCTTTTTGACGTACCGTTGGCTAGGACTAACTTACTTAAGTTTACCCCTATGACGCGAGTCATACGTTTGATAAATACTGTAACGTAATCGGAAGATATATTTCGCCAAAACTTGCCGAGATTCGTCATAATGATGTATTGTATTTTAATGTGTTATATGTATGTAATAACATCGCCTTGGAAGTTATGTAAAGGTATTATAATAATTAATGAGTAAATAAATATATATGTATATATAAATAGTCCATAAGTCTAGAATGTATTAATTTCCCCTGTATTTTCAATAACTCTATTGGCAACAAAGATGTAGGTCTATAATTGCCCAGGTCTGATCTGGATCCTGACTTAAATACGGGAGTAACTTTTACAATTTTAAGGGTATCTAGAAAATTGCCCTTGAGTAAGCATTTATTCATACATTTAACTAAACTTGGCAGTAAAGTGCGCGCAAGATAAGTCTGCGCGCGACGGGTGGCGTGCTTAATGTTGCCAGCATAACTGATAATTTTTCCTTCATTTAATCAATAGTCATTTTTCATTACTCGAAACTTAAACTAATTTAAGTTAAGCATAATTACTAACTTTTTCTACCGGCATAGAATATAATGAAAAAGCTTCATGAAATTATTGTAAATCTTTTATTGAATAATTAGTAGTACCTACTATTAAATTTGGTCTAACAGTGTGCCTGCAGTGGCTAATACCGTCCATTTCAATTCTTTTTCAATTTCTTCTACATCAATTTTTGAAGAAGGTGCTGCCACTTATCCTATCTTCTATCTTGAGTTATTTGTGTGACGGTGCGTTCAGAAACGCCTAAACAAAATAAAAATGATGCATTATATTACATGATGCCAGTCCTGTCCCGCTGGTATATTCATGTACCACCCAAAAAACAATACTGTCAGGCACCGGTAGTACGAAAATTTAGGGAAATTTTATTATAATGGTATCCCTAAAAGTTACCTGTCAATTATACAAAGCGGGCTCTATCTTTGTAAAACGGTACCGTGGGCCCGTCATTGTCTTGTTCACTTCAAGAAAACAACCCTGCCAGCACTTTAAATTACTTTAGGCATAATGATGGCGATTATTTACTTCGGAAACGAATAAAAACACGGAATACAACACACTCTCTTGACACCTGACATAAATGACAAACGATTAGTTCTTATTATGGCCGCGCGCAGACTTATCTTGCGCGCACTCTATTATTATTTTTATATATTTAATGGCACTGACACTGATGCCGTCCATGCTGGTGTTTGTTTTTAAATTATCAATATTTTTTCCTATTGCATGTGCATTTGCAGGTGACATTTCTGAGATTCCTGGAGCGTTGGAATGTAATGGAGTCGTGTTTACTTAATTATTGTGGTGTTTTACAGGTATTTTGTTTGCCAAGAGTATACCTATACTAGCAAAGTACATATTAAAGTGTTCTCAGATTTCAAACTCGTATGTTATGAAACCTGAGGGGTTTTGTAATTTAGGAGAAGTACAACTATCTTTAATTTGGTTTCTAGTCAGATTATTTATGATTTTCCATATCTTCAACGACTTACCTTTGCATTCATCAAATGATTTTCTAAAATATTTATTTTTATTCTTCCCAAACCATCTTTCATCTGTACTAACGCACCTAAATCGATGCCTACAACAAATACAAACATTCTATATCGAATTCGTTTTATTACTTTAAAACATTTGTTGTTGAATGGTATCTTCAAAATTGCTTGAGTATCTATAGGTACCATTATAAATTATTTTAGACGGGTATTTAAAAATAATAATTCTGAAAGCTATAAATCAAACGCAATTTATATCAACGTCAAGAAAAGAAACAAAATATTAATTAATTGAAATATTCTACAAACTAGGCAGGAGAAAATAACTCCAAATAAAATTAAAATGGATACTTAAATTTTAAAATAAAATATTACATAATTATGCTAATAAATGCTACGAGTAAAAAAGATTAGACTGAGTTATGGATGAATGGGAATTCAATTTGATATTGGAAGTCAACACTGACAGTCTATATTCTATCAGAGGTTTATTTATTACCAGTAACGATGTTTGAAAGGCGGATTGAAAAGGGGGTAGTCTGTGTATGTTTTTCAGATTGCCTAACTTAGTTATTCAGTCATACATCGGTTCAGATAAGGCTCAGATCCTATGTACATAATTATTCTGTGCTTAGAGACCAACGTAGACCGGTACGGCGCAACAGAAGTGACAAATGAATTAACACAATTCAATAATTTAAAAAAAATACCGTCGCTTTCATCTCAGATTGTCGCATCGCTGTCGTATTGTCGCAGCGATGTCACATTGTCGCCTTGTGACTGTATTTGGGAGTCTGGGAGACAGCTGTTTGTAGCAGTACCTATTTACTTAAAATTTTAGAGTTCGCTTTGAAGGAGCTCTTTTGGAATTCTCTGGGGAAGTACTTATTGCCAAGACTACTTCAGCGTGCTGTTTGCCGGGGTAAGGTAGGTAAAGGGTAGGTATATCGAATTACAGATTCCACTGTGTTGTTAGACCGATGCCTCTAGATGTCCATAGATGGTTCTGATCGCTTATCGTTCGCTTTTTATAAAATAAAAACTTAAGTGTGTATAAAAATGATTATTTAATCATCAACATTAATAATGAGCATTTTAACCCAATAATTACAAACTACTCAGTAACAGTCTGCAAAAAAAACTTAACAAATATTTATTTAGACAAATATTATAGGTAATTATTGTGTAAAATTTTGAAACAATTGCGCATCAACTGGGTTCTGCGCAATGTTTTTTCCGGGTTTTATTCTATTCAGTCGAAAAGGTTTTAAATAATAGTCGTCGCATTGTCGCGTTATGCCTGTCAGCAGAAGCCTTTACAAGTATACATCTAGGTAGATACATAGATTACTTCGAATTGTTTCAGCAACTAGTTACAAAACATACCACTGTTGTGTACGTGTGAGAAATTTTTATAGCTAAGTACACATTATATCGTACCTACATAGTCTATTCAAGACGAATTAAATACCTTAGTACTTCAAACATACGATCATAAAGATCTTTATTATTGAATATAAACTATAAACCTAACATACAAAAGCTCTATAGCTTTGTATGAAACACTTAATAAACTCACTTTTTTGGTATGACTGTATCATAAAAAAAAAACATATTAATTAGCTGTCAATAGAACGGTAACTATTTTACTTCATGAACAAATGCAGATAATAATAATTTTAAATATTTTATTTTCATTTATTATACATGCGATCTTCCATATCATTTTACAAAAAAAAAGTCCAGTTTAAAATTTGATCCCAAATATTTGATAAATGCGTCAGTACATCAAATTCATTGCATTTGGTATTTTAGAATCACAATATACAGAGAGAAAGGCACGTCGATGTAGTGTGACGGCAATATGACTACCATTCTGATAGTCACTGTAAAACATTCTCCGTAGAAAAATGTCTTTGATATAGTCGTTGTCGCAATGTCCCGACACGCCTGTCTGTGGAAACCTTAATATACAGACAGAGTAGATGCGTAGGGTGTATCTACTCTCTAAAAGTAATTTACAGCAAATGTTTACGAATATCATGAATCAGAAGATTCTTCTTATAGTTATCATCATTCGAGAAACATTCGACGATGTCGAAGTGGTCCATCCCGTCTTTGATCTCCAAATACATATTCTGCATAAGACAGGTGTTGAGTAGGATCTCGTAGAACTCTCTGGATTGTTTTTTGAAAGTAGGACTGTCGTGCTGGCCAGCTAAGATGTATAACCGAATTCTCCTTCCTTGTAAATGTGTGAAGTCGTCGAATTGTGGCGATAAGGGTACAGCCCATTCGTTTGGCAGCTGAACAGCGTCGTTCACAGATGTATGGACGATCTCCCTAAGGTCGTATACCCCTGAGACTAGGAATGCGCCCTGAAGGCGGGAGGCTCCTGGCGTGTTTTCGAAGAAATCTGCGCTGGCGAGGAGTTTGGCGACTAGGTGCGCGCCTGCTGAGTGACCAGCGAAGTATTTTCCTCTGGAAAGTGGAAAGACAGGGTTAATATATTTATAGACGCACATAGATAAGTGTACTTACTGAATTCGTTCAATATTTGGAAAATATGGTAGCTACTTATGTTGATTAAAAGTAAACAACAACAACTAGACAAGTAACTTTATTTTTGGTGTACAATAAAGTATATTCTATTCTATTTATTCAAACTCTCTTTGATAAAATTGTTTCAGTAAATGAAAAACTACAACCACGTACTAAAACGCATGTAACAATAATATATCTTGTACCAAAGACAGTCCATCAGACTTTATCTTCAAATCAAGACAACGAATAAGGAATTGAACGTTTGTTATTATTGTTTATTCTTGTCAATTCCAACGGTTGGCATAAAATATTTCTTTCTCTAAAATAAACTGCATATTCTTGTCCGTCGCGCTTATCTCTTTTTTCGAACCATTACATCACAGTTATTTATTAAGGAGAAGGGTTATCTTACTTGGAGGCCATTTTTTCTGCATATTCGAACACAAATCTCGCGGCTTTTTGTATTTGGCTGACGATATCTCCGAGGGTGGCGGTTGGACAGAGGTCGTAGCCGATGACGATGGTCTTCACCCTGAACTTGTGGAGGGGACCTGCTGAGTATCTAGATAACTCTCGGGAGAGCTCCTGCCAGTAGCCGCCGTGGATATAGACCAGGATTGGTGCGTCTGGGAAGACAATAGATAATGGAGATCAAAAGAAAGTCGAAGATATCGTGACGCTTGACAAGAGGGAATTCAACTAGAAAACGTGTTTCGCCAAATCCAAGAACAGTAAGAATGATGATTGTGATGGTTCAACAAGGCATTAAATAGTTAGAGCTGTCACCTACGATTTCGCCTGTACTCTAGACCTGCACTCACCGGAATTAAACTTAATTTATTCGAAGGCATGGGCTATCTGTGTGCCATCCTAATCCTTCTGCATGATCGAGCAACAAACATGCCAAACATTATTAGGATAACGAATTTATAGTATTGTATATGTCAAATAAAATGCCATGTCTCTGAACTATGGGAAGGCTTTTTACAGAGTTCTGAAATTAATTCTATTTACATACCTACGTACATAAACTACCGTCTTTTTTACATGGAATAGAATAGAATAGAATAGAAAAATATTTATTCGACACAGGCACAATACAACAGCAACAAACATGGAGTAAAAGACAAAAGAGAAGTACAAAGACAGATTGCGCTGAACGTGCCCATACCGAAAGGGTTACCAACTCAGCATTTGCTGGGCGTCAGACACCCAGCGCTGGTTTTCAGTTGGCACCCCGCTAGTGACACACGGACGTGGGTAACACAATGAAATATAATATATACATAATTAGACATGATAATTTAAGGATGTGTAAAATGTGTACATAAATAATGTGCAATGAAATAATAGAAAAATAAGTGTATAGTAAGCTACAATGTCTGTGTGGGTTGTAGCGAAAAAGAAAAGAAAATAATAAATAAAAAATCATTCACAAATACCCTACCACCCCCTATCACAAAGAACAAAATAAGTCACCAATATGGTGCATTAGCATACTAGTAGAAAGTCACCAGCTGGACTGTTCGTGAGCGCATTATCTCCTTCTTTAATCACCGCCAAGGCCTCCACAGCTAATGTTACTGCTTAAAAAAAACATGGGGGTAGACAGAAGAAGAACAGAACGCCACCTGCTAATATCCTTATATTTTTTTTTCTGAATTTAAGTACATACATCTGTCTACAAGTTTCCACTCAGGTCTGTTTTGTGATATAACCTTGTTTTTAGTCGCCTTACATCCTCTCGACATGGCCATGCTATCAAAGCATATTCTTTTATTTTTTTGTCACTACACCATTTTTAAACCAATACGTTGTTGTTGTGTTGTTATTCAATACACAATAACCCTACTAGTTGTTACGACCCTAGAAGTTTGTGAGAATGGATGGAAATTTGTTACTCTTTCTTTCACGCAAAAATTACTAAACGGATTTTGATGAAACATTGGAGAAATATAGCTAATAACACATAGATATCTATACTAATATTATAAAGAGGAAAGATTTTTTTTGTATGTACCGAATAGGCTCCGAAACTACTGGACCGATTTGAAAAATTCTTTCACCAATAGAAAGCTACATTATTCCTGAGTGACATAGGGTATTTTTTAATACCGCAATTGGGTCCTGTCGGGTGGCCCACGGGGGCGAAGCCGCGGGCAACAGCTAGTAATTTATAAAGATGTGGGAGAAGTACTAATAATAGGATGACGTGGGTGGAGCCGCAGGCGGTAGTAGGTATATAATATATGCTTTGTTGCAGTAATTAGTGTCCAATACCCACAAAGCTGCAACCTGTCATTCGCACTAATTGGATTATCGATATCACTGATCTGCATCAATTAATTCTAATGTCATTGACTATCACACATAATTATAATGGACTGATAATTGTGCTGTCAGTAAAATATTGTAAAATGATTTGCTCGAAATTTTGAAACATGAAAGTGCTGGTTGACTAAAGTCTCCGCCAGATAACAAAGAAATTAAAGTCGTTAACAGCTGTCTACCAATGTATTCCAAAAGATCAAAACAAACGTATCACGGTAAGGGGCGTTCTTGACGCTTTCACTCGGCATGAAATTTTCAGTAATGAGTTAATAAATACCTCCTAAACGCTTGGACCGATTTACACGATTTAAACATATGTAATAGTTTTTTGCCTATGCCTTTCATTTCAAAATATCTTCATAAACAAAAAATCATGTTTTCAAGTTACGTAATTATACTTACGATTGGTACACGCCGGATCAATCCTACCTACTTACCCTACCCTATCTGCCTACCCTGCCTACGCATACCTACCTAATATTTTTTATCTATCATCGATAGTTTTCTCAGCGCACGCCAAAGAAAGAATTTTATAGGCAACATTTTGCTACCTTGGGTTACATTATTGCTATTTTCATAAGGATCTGTAATTTTTTGAAAATATATGATAGCCTATGACTCTCAGGAATAATTTAACTTTTTACTGGTAAAAGAATTTTCAAAATCGGTTCAGTAAATCCAGAGATTACCCCTTACAACGTCACAAACTTACAAACCCACAAACTAACAAACTTTACCTCTTTATAATATTAGTATAGATTATCGTGCGGAGACTTTAGCACTGGGTGATTTTCCTATAAAACTGAGAATAATCTGGGGTCGTAACGGTAGCAGAAATATTAGTGTTTTCTTCATCAGGTTACCCAGATATCTTTTCGAAAATTTATGAAAGAAACAGCAGCTTGGATTTAGAGAATAGGAGCTTGAATGAAGTCATCCCGTTTAAAAAATATGTATCCGGATTTGTAATTGGGTTATGGAGGTCAGAGACGCTCCTTGCAAAACTCACTAAATTTGTCATAAGACTAGGCAGGTGGTTATGACTAATAGGTATCTGAACTTTTCAGAATATCAAGCATTAATACAGAAGCCTGCCCTATTTTTAATTTACTTTCGTGGGAGCTCGTGGCTAAATAATAACAGCTGTTCGGGTCGATCATCAAGGTTAAGCAACGCTTGACGAGGTCGGTCCGTGGATGGGTGACCATTCCAACATACCGAGTTTCCTCCGTGCCTCGGAAAGCACGTTAAGCCGTTGGTCCCGGCTGTCATTTGAAGATCTTTGACAGTCGTTATGGGTAGTCAGAAGCTTGAGATCTGACACCAGTCTTGTTGTGGAGTCCCAGTTACTGGGTTGTGGAGGTCAGATAGGCAGTCGCTCCATGTTAAACACTGGCACTTAGCTGAATCCGGTAAGACTGGCAGCCGACCCCAATATAGTTGGGAAAAGGCTAGGCAGATGATGAAGTCTACGATAGGTCTTTTCTCAATTTGTTTGGGATAAATTGGGGGGATATTACACTGTTCATTTATTTATTTAAGTAAGGCACACCAACAACGTATTTGCAATTTCATTTACAGAGTTAATTAACATTACATTTGAAAATATGTCAGATAAAGGCATGCACATCGCTCACAGTCTTGTTTTCGCGAATACAAAATTTGTCTCATAATAATAATCTACTGGTTAAATTTGGAATTGAATTAAAATTGTGCAATAATAAAAAAAAAAAATTAAATTAAATCACAAAAATTAAGATAAAATGTATAACAAACGAAATATCATTCAGGCGAGAGCGATAAAACACTACTCTATCCTATATCCAGGATCATACATAGGATACTATCTCTTCATCATCAGCCTATAAATGTTCCTATTGCTGGGACACAGGCCTCCTCTCTATAAGAGAGGCAATGGGCCTTAAGACGACGACTAACGCCAACGACCTTGAGGGAACAAAACGCGCACTCGTTTCACACCCGTGCGTCCCAAAATTTAGTAGTTTTTTGTATTTTCCTTGTTATTCTATGACTTTAAAATAAAAAGCCTCAAATCAAAATGTAGATAATTAAATTGTCTTTGAGATGGTGTTGATTTCATTAAGATACGCCCAGCGATTTTGGTGCGATTGTCGTGTTTTTGTCCGTTTAAGACATAACTTTACAAATTAATTACACTATGTTGTACGAATAAAACTCAAAATTAGGTTAGATCAAATTGTTAAGAAAACGGTCTAATATAACATACATTTTTTCCATAAAATTACGACAAGCCATTTAGACGTGATTCTCATTTTAAAATCAGCTACTCAAGGGAATCGGCGCCTTAAGGCGTATATATTCCCAAAAAATAACGCAGCACTGGCCGTGCGCCCGCTTGGATCCAAAATATGAATATTGAACCTCCTTTCGGTCAATTTTGTTTGAAAAATATTCTTTTATTTACATAATTATGCTATTTCAGTTATGAAGAAATTCTAGATATCCATTCTTCTGTTCAGCCATCCTATTTCTTATCCTACATATATGACCTCTAGAATCATATCTGCATATTTACATTATCATAGTTTTTAGGGTTCCTTACCCAAAGGGTAAACACGGGACCCTATTACTAAGACTCCGCGATCTGTCTGTCTGTCTGTCCGTCTGTCACCAGGCTGTATCTCATGAACGGTGATAGCTAGACAGTTGAAATTTTCACAGATGATGTATTTCTGTTGCCACTATAACAACAAATACTAACAACAGAATATAATAAATATTCAAGTGGCGCTCTCATTCAACAAAAGTGATTTTATTTCCGTTTTTTGCGATAATGGTACGGAAACCTTCGTGGTCCGACTCGCACTTGGCCGGTTTTTTTATCCTATTTTTTGTAATATTTGGTTACTATTGCTTCGTCAGTGTGTACAGCTGTGTTTCCAACAATTATAGAATTCCACATCCATTAAGCATATTGTGCCAAAATGTCGTTGAACTTACTATAAGCCGTCAATAAAACCGTCACAATTATTAATTGCCTTAGAACTTGGAATATGGCAGCAGCAAAACTGAAAAGGCACCACATCATTTTATGGATGGTTTTTGTAATAAATATAAATTCGATAATTCAATATAGCAAGAGTCATTATGACAAGAGCAGGCCTTATACCGTGACATGTTAAAACTAACATAGTGCGATAGTGAAAAAGGTACAGAGCTATTTGTCTTGTATAGCTCCGTCCTGCTCCTGTTTCTATGATCCTATCTAACAACAAATGTCAATAATCTTTATATGATCCATCTATCATAAAAATATGAGTCATAGGTCTATGATCCTAGATAAATGATAGTGTAATACCCCCAAGATACATTGGAATTCGAAGTAGGTACCTAATCCACGTCGGGAGACAAGATACTTGCGTCTGACGTTCAGTTTTCTTATTGTTTACTTTTATGTTCGCTCGTAATGTGCCCACATCTGTTGCACCTTTAGCCAGTGCCGGATTAGGCTAGCATATAGTAAATTCTTTCAAGGAGGAATATGGTCCCAGTAGTCAGTAGTAGACTAATGCTACCACATTTATTTCTTTAAACGATTTGAGAACACTCGTTTCTTTGAACAAAACCACCTTCAATGCACTTTACTTTGAAATATTTATTTATAGCTGTTGCCATCTCAGCACCACGGATAAGTTAGGTGTTCTCATGACCTTCCACGTATATGAAAATTAGTGTTACTTTGTCGATTTGTGCAGAAATAGTAAAAAGCTATCGAAGCGAGTTAAAAATGTTAGCCCTACGACTGCCTCTGATAGGGTAGGTAGATGTTTGCTTTACGGGCAAGTTCAGGGCCACGAACCGCGGGGCCTGTAGCATTTCCTATACCTGATACGTGACTAATCCGGCCCTGTCTACAGCAACTCGTTTTATAACGTGCCACAAACCCTCTACTACTATAAACCTTACGCTGTAATATGGACTACTGAGTTGCTTGTAGTTACGTTTTTATACGGTACGCATAAAAACTGTTGGAAGCAATGCAAACAAAATGAATATTGTTGGTAGTATTGTACGTATTTTGTCTCCTGTGGCTCATTTGTTGTTTTACCAAAAATATTAGACGATACTTTCGCAAAAAAACATTAACGAGTTTCTAGGTATTGAATTTCATTAAGTGTGCAATGTAAAGACCTCACAGGTACCTAATACATAGACACTAGTGTGATTTGTTTATTTAGGTATGTAATATAATAGTTATTGAAAAATGTTGTGATGATGTAACTGTTTCAATGCTTACAAGCGAAAAGACCACCGAGAGCCGAGTGTATAGTACTGAACAAAAATTTGTCACTTAGGAACCTACATGTTGCTACAAAAAAAAACATCTGTTGGATCCCCAGTCTCTCCCGCCAGTATTGTATAATTCAATACCCATATATTATTCTAAAAGTGCGAAAAACTTGGGCGTCCATATAGACACTAATCTCTCTTGGAAGTTCATATCGCTGATGTGAGTAGGAGGGTCTTCTACTCTTTTCAGTCTCTTAAACGTCTCCAAAAATTCTTACCGTTTCACACTAAGGTCACTCTTGATCAATCTCTTCTTCTGCCGCTCATAGACTATGCGGATGTCTGTTTTCTAGATGCAACGGAGGTACTCCTAAACAAACTCGAACGATTGCAGAACTTCCGCTTTATTTTTGGCCTCTGAAAGTACGACCATGTGTCAGAGTTTCGGACCAGATTGAAGTGGCTGCCGATTCGGCGTCGGTGAGATACCCATATCCTATCCCTTCTCTATACTATCCTGCACAATACCACTTCTCCTCAATACCTTCGCGAACGGTTTGAGTACCTCGTCCCGAGGGGTAAACCTTGTCGCACGGCCACTTCGCTTCTCCTTCGTACTCCGCGTCACACTTCTAGCCGCTACGATGGCTCCTTCTCTGTTACTGCAGTGCATCTCTGGAACTCTCTTCCACACTCCATACGCGATAGTCCTTCTCTCGATGTCTTCAAGAGGAAAATTAAGAAGCATTTCCTTTCAACGCAATAAATTATATATATATATATTTGTCTTTATAAACGTAGGTAGGTCTTTTATGTATTATTATGTAACTAGTTTAATCTGACTATATAGATATATATATTGTACACTGGATTACTGCCCTCTATTATGATCTCTATCACTCAAAGGTTTGCTGGAAGAAAATTCCATTTGTAGTTAAGCTCGCCTTTGTACATGCATTTTGTTATCAACTTGTTTTAATGTAATGTCTTGCTGTACAATAAAGAATAAAGAATGGGATAAAACATAGAAAAAAAAACAAAATGGTAAAATGTAATGTTGTTTGGTAATACATTTTACCCAGAACCATTTTCATTCTTCAACATCTTTATCTAACTATGCTGAAAAACAGAGAATAGTGGCCCTTATCAGGATTTGAGCGCAGCATTATTTTTGTTTTGGATATCTCTGCACATGCTGAGATAGGTGACTTTTTGGTCGCACACGAGGTATTTTTTAAATTATTTATATTTTTTTTGTTTTTGCTTATGGCTTGTGTCTTCTGTGCTGGTCACAAACAAATACATTTTCTCTTTCTTTCAATAAAGAAATTTAGAAAAATTGGTTGCAAACACTGTACCATCAATATTAATAGCAAACAAAGATTACTTATGACGTAGGTATACCAGAAAGAATATACTTTATTGTGCTCCAAACAAATTAGACATCTCTATTTCAAAAATCTTTACCCCACATTTCAATGGTTTTGTTGCATTCCAGTCTATCTGGACACAATTATATATCTACCAGTATTTAATATGAAGCTAATACTTATATATCTGAAATTTACAACCCAGACTGTGTAACGCGAAATTCCTTAAAGGACATGGCTAAAGAACTGCCCTAAGCATGTATAGAAATTATTCACTAGCTCGTAACATTCAAATATTCATTAATTAATTATTACAGTTTTATTATTCTTCTAGAACTTTCACGAATTAATCAAATAATTAAAAAAAATCATGTTTTTGTTTGACAAGAATAACATAAGATTCCGTTCTACGAAAAATTGCAGTCAATAAACCTACTTTTAAGGACATTTGCGTAAGTCGTAACGAACAGTATTCATTATTATTTATGCTTGTACCTATCGCAATACATCTTAAAACATTTGAGATAGAACCATAGATGTTGTTTTCTTTGCATTTATCTAATTTCTAGAAATTATTGGCAAAATCTGGAAAGAAACGACACATAAATAGTGCTGACACAAAAAAGTTACAGTCGATTCTTCTAGATTACACTTGATTCGTTTTAAGAGTGCCTCGGTAATAAACGAAGGTTCTGACCAGAGAACAGTTTGAAATCAAATTAGATGCTGTTGATTAGAATTTCTTTGACCGGTTTGAAACAGTGAACACCTCGTCACTCTTTCTCTGTTCTGTTATTTTTAGACGAATACAAGCATTACCTATTTATAAAATAATAATCATGCACGCATACGCATACGCATTTTTTTATACATGTTTCACATGTTTAGACGAAAGTCTAACAACCTGTCTTGGCAGAGGATATCGTATTAAGTAGCTACTTGATTGTGGAAATCAGACAGGCAGTCACTTCATGTAAATTACGACCATGATAAGCTTTCTTAGTTATAATAAGTAATTTGGTTTATTGTACGCTATGTTTTTATTTGTTTATTTTGTAGTAGCTGTTGTCCGCGACTTCGTCTGCGAAGCATTAGTACAATTTTTTTTTTTTTTTTTTTAAACGTTGCCCCACACTAGGAATTTCTTCCTGTATCGTGGGTGCTGTTACAAACATATAAACTCACATACACAACACCCAGAGCCGGAACAACTATCTGTAGGTCATACAAATATTTATTCCGTGCGGGAATCGAACCCGCGACATGCAGCGCTGCAGTCAATCGCTCAACCACTGCGCCAACCGCGCCCTAACTTCAAATAGCCTATTTTATATATCGCGCCAATTGTAGGTGTGGGGCCACCTTACTTGAGAAATTATTAGTTCACCATACAAACTTCCACCCTCCTTTCCCTTTTCTCTTAAGTATGATTTCCGGGATTAAATTTATCCTGTCCTTCCCAGGGTTTCAAACTATCTCCATACCAAATTGCATCCAAATCGGTTTGGTCCCCTCAGCCGGCGCGAGACCTTATTAGGCGTCTGTTTAATTGGTTTTCTATTGTGTCTGTAATTACGCCAGATGAAGCTGTAGTAACGTTAAGATATTTGTCAATTGGAACGATAGCTGTTGAGACGTATTGTAAAGTACTTGTTGATTATATAATATATTTTATCTAAACTCACAACGTAATGTTCCAAATATTAATTAAAAATATATTGTATAAACACGTACTTTATATTCGTGGATAAGTTAAATTAAAAAAAAAAAACCATTACAGTGCAACATTTTCCTTCGATATTCAAAAAACTGCATCATAATAGTACATTGTGATACAAGGGTGGGAAGTAGCTTTAATGACACGAGTTTGCAATAACCTACACACCCGTGTATCACACGACGTTTTTCAATACAGTTGTGGGAAACAGTAAAAACAAATCAAAGAATTAGATTTACAATTTTATTTTTTTGTGAATAATCAAAGAATTAGATTTGTTTATTCACAAAAATAGAAGATGGCGCGTTTTTGTAACTGGGATTTTTTGTACAACGAAAACAGCCTATACAGCCTATTCCATTTTTGACAAATGTTGATGTGAAAATAATTCAATTAAAACTCGTATTTAAATATAATAAACAACCATTTAAAAGTCTTTTGAGAATTCAATGTAAAACGTACGGAATCATTCATTTTTCCTCGTATAAAATCTATACCATTTTATTCTATGTATCAAAACTCCTTGCCACTAAACTTTTTTAAATTGACTTATAAATATAAACTCAACTGCAAAAATAATGATCGAGCTCGTAAACAAAAGTCACGACCGCGTAACAGAAAGGTGCCTATGCAAAAGATTTAATTTTCGAATCATAATTATAGCCTCTGAAAGTCCGCCATTTTTAACAACTGTATTGACAAATAACTTTTTAATTTATTGGCACTTATGGACTCATTGACTTAATGTAGAAAAGTAGTATCATAGTTTATGGAGGCGCGCGCTGCGCAGTCACGCGGAATGAGAATGTCAATTGCCCGCCATAACACATATTTTTCCGTTTCCACTTTTGATTTATTTCAAATTTAAGAGTGAAGATCTGAAATACTCGCGTGTTATTATTATCGCATTCGGCTTCGCCTCATGTGATAAGCCCACGCTCGTGTTTTGATAACCCCCTATTATATGATCTTTGCATAAACTACTAGTATAAGTTAACAATATATTGTCCCACATAGGATGATGGTAACTAAAGAAGGAGTTATAAAATCAGCGTTGATCCAAGTCTTATTTTTTCGAATTAAGAAATCGATCGATAATGTAATTAAAAATGCAATGTGTGCACTGATGTGACCTTAGTTGAGTAGAATTAAATATCGACGAGTTTTACACAATAAACAACGTTATTTAAGTAATTTTTCAATTACATTTGTACCAAAATTTTTACTGTTCCAAATACATTTTATAAGTTGGTCGACTATTACTCGTAAACTTGTAAAACCTACTTAGCTGTGATATTTTTACTTTTAATTTCGTTATACATACTACTGCCGTAATTTTTTTTAGATAACCAAAAGCAACCATTTCGCTGGCTTCACTCAAACAAAAAATTCCTATATAAAGCTTAATTTTATGCTAACTCTGAAACGATTTTTTTTTAACAAACCCGTAATATTTTTAAATGGCCTATCCAACGATACCCCACACCATGGGATAGACGAGAAAAAAAACATTCCCACCTTACGTCTACAGGAGGGGCCCGATTTTTTTATTTATTCTGGTTTTTTTTTACCACTTTGTCGGAATTATGTATATCCATACCAAATTATAGCTATCTAGTACTAAGAGTCTCTGAGCTAAGCTGCGGACGGACGGACTGACAGACGGACATAGCGAAACTATAAGGTTTCCTGTTAACTTCGGAACCCTAAAAAGGGAATAAGGTTTGACAGAATGATTGAATCATGTTACATATTTTAATAGCTTGAGATCCATAGCCGAGTGAGTAATTTTGTCAAATATCGTCCAAGGGTCCACCAGTACCTAAATAAAACTCGTTTTCATACATAAAATATATGTACGTAGGGAATACCTAGATGTCTAATGGAAACAGCAGCATAGTAGTTCATAAAAATTATCCTGGTTTTCTGGCTGGTTCAATCATCTTGTTTCGTATTTAGGACCCTAAATATAGTCAGCTACCTCGAAATACCACTATTATCTGTTTTTGTTTAACATAGGTACATATATCTAAAATTGCTATGTATGTAATGAAAAAAGCCTGTAATCAGCTATTGATGGAAGGTTTTGATTAATATTATCGTTGATCACGTACTAACGGAGCCCTATTGCTGTCACTCATTATCTTGCCTTTCGCAGGTATGTTGGAAGAGGTTTCTATAGAAATAAACATCACCTGTGTATCTATTTTTCTGTTCCTTCTTCTTGTGTGTGTGCATTAAGACGACGACTAACGCCAACGACCTTGAGGGCTGATCAGCTGATTTTAAAATGAGAATCACGTCTAAATGACTAGTCGTAATTCTTTGATAAAAATATATGTTATATAAGACTATTTTCTTAATAATTTGATCTAAGCAAATTTTGAGTTTTATTTGTATAACATAGTGTAATTAATTTGTAAAGTTATGTCTAAAACGGACAAAAACACGACAATCACACCAAAACCGCTGGGCGTATTTTAATGAAATCCTCACCATCTCAAAGCTAATTTAATTATCTACATTTTGATCTGAGGCTTTTTTTTTTAAAGTTATAGAATAACAAGGAAAGTACAAAAAACTACAAAATTTTGGGTCGCGCGGGTGTGAAACGAGTGCGCGTTTTGTTCCCTCAAGGTGGTTGGCGTTAGTCGTCGTCTTAATGGTTAAATAAATATAAAACCGGCCAAGTGCGAGTCGGACTCGCGCACCGAGGGTTCCGTACAAACCTCAGCTTAAAGATATTATAGATCTGAGTATTTGATATGAATTTCAATTTAATACCTCTACGCGTTCATGAGGAAAGGCTACCCCTTTTAAAATTATTAAAAATATTTTTGTATGATGTAACAAAAATTTACGGTTTTCGTAATTTTTCCTTTATATGTGCTATAAGACGTTGCTTTTTACCAAATTTCAAGATTCTGAGTTCACGGGTAGTACCCTGGCCTGAATTACTTGACATTTTCAATTATACAATAAATAACAAGTGAGGATCGATCCTTATGAGTTAGTAGAGCTTATATATAATTAAAAATAAAAAGATGTTACCGTTTGGTAAATCAGTTCCAAGAATGTCAAGTTTCTGTCTAGGTGTTGATCCGTACTCGATCTCCAGTTTGTGTGGGATGTTATTCGTGGCTTCTTCACTTGCTGTAACAAAATAAATTGTTTTTTTTTATAACTAAGGACTAAAGTTACAAACTAATCTGTGTTTGGTAAGTGCCTCTTGTTTTATTATTTTGCAACACCGACTGACGAAACGGAAGATATTTTTGCACTTTTTAGTGATATAATTTTTTTTTTGTTTGTAGTTGTTTTTTTTTTGTCACAATTTTTTAATTTGATCTTTACAAATCGATACTGTTTCATGTACCGGATCGACGCTCCACGAGATTGTAACAACCAAAATTTAACGTTGTTTAGATAACAGTGTTATGTCCTGAATTTTATAAGTCTACGACATAATTGTAAGCGATAGCTGGAGCTACACGTTATCGACTGGTTATAGGCGATAGTAACCGTCCCAAAATATGTCACCTTATTGGCCCCGTTTTATCTCACCTGGAGCTGCAAAATGACGTTTGCTAAACTATAGAACTGAATAAGACCTGCCCTCTCGATTTGAACACCTGCAAATTATCAGGTAACGGGAAAACAGACTCCGGCTGCCAGCAGGAAGTTCTCCTTAGCTGTACACTGTCTGCTTACCTGCTGTGACATGCTTCACGTGGTTCTGAAGTACTTCAATAGATGTGGGGAACCTGGTTGACCACCGACTGGGGAGTACTCCCGCTCAAGATCGATGGCGTCCAGAATCATCGACATTGCGCTCTGTTGTTCAGTCTGGAAACAAAGTGGTGGACATGGTTAATGAACGAGGTGGTTCCCAACTTAATAAAATACTAGGAAACGGTGACTATCTTTATCACTCCAATTTGATATGAATTTTCATTTTAATTTTCTGATGTGGCAATTGACGGTTTTGCTAACTATGCTGACTATCCACTTATTTCTGTAAAAACTAAAGAAAGACCACGAAACTCAAGCCTGGATGGGATTCATTTTATTTTTGTTGATATTTAATCATATCGTAACAGACGGCCGCTTTTCCAAGAAGATTTATTTCGACTCAGTAGGTCCGATTCGTTTCCCCTTTTTGTTGACCAATATATAATGCCAATATTTGTTGTACAGACGTTGCGGTAAATGTCGCATATTTCTAAGTATTTCGATAGACACCTAGGGCTGGCCGCACATAGCCCGAGTTATCTAGATTCAGGTAACTAAAGCATCTTTCAGGTTTGAACTGATTTTCAATGTAAAAGTCGTACATTTTTAAAACATTATTGTGTTTGTAACATTTTAGTAAGTTGGTCGAGATTCATGTCATACTTAGACTTATTTATTTGATAGCAGAAACTTTACCTTGACCTCTTCCTTTCTCTTCTTAACTGTTTTATTCCATCGAATCACTTTCAGTACAGTCCTGAACATCTCTTTCAGTGTAACCATATAATATTTAATGTTGGCAAGTAAATAGTTCCACAGCGATCCTTATAGCTTCTATTTTAAATAAATAGAGCGAATGCGAATCCAAAACATCAACAAACTTCGCGATAAGGGTACAAATAAAGTGTTTATCAAATAATTACATCACAGCACAGAGGTTTTATGTGAACACTTAACTCATATCTAATCTTTGTGCTAAATAATGTTGCTTTATTGATTTTGACTGAATTTGAACTATTCACAGTAGCTGTCCTCGTTTTCTGAGTAATGTTTAGGGCTAAAGAATAAATGCGGGAAAACACGGCAATAAAGGCGCGAAAAGACGCGGAGATTAGAATTTAAGCGTAGCCTAAAATAGACCAGTAGGCATCTATTTAATTTTATTGAATTCTGTTATGCCCTTGCAAATGCCAACAACTCAACAAGTCTATAGAAATAAGTCAATTCACACAATTTTTTTTTAAGGAAAATTATTTGTCTTTAGCACTAGATAATTTGTTTCAAAGCACTGGTTAATGTTACTTCACAATACAAAGTAAATGAAAACACTGATATTTTTTTAAAATAAACTGTAAGAATCCTTTGTATTTGCATTAAAACCTAAATAGTAGATGTGTTAAGTGTGCTACAGTCTACTAAGGAGCAGAGGAGCATATTTTGTAACACTTTCGTTTGTCTTTGACGCCGTCAGTTAGCGTGATAAGATGCATGATATCAAATCGTTATTATTTATCCTAGTTTGCTTTATACCTTTTAAATCTTAACGATGTCATTGTCAGCAATTAACTAAATAACTATTAAAGAAGTAGATAATTACGATATCTTACAACAAAACAAATTCCCAGAAATTTCATTTATATTCCAGAACATAATTATTCAAATTAAGAAAAGAATGTCAAGAAGCAATAGAGTTGGAGCAGACAAAAATGAAACGAGTTATAAACTATGAAAAATAATGTGGCTAGAAAAGGTGAAATTAATCAAGTTACGAAGAACGTTCTTAGAAGAATAAGAGCCAGAAAAGGCCACGGAAACGATGGACTATGTAAAATATGATACGGCTTGAAAGAGAGTAACTGCTAAGGTGACGATTCATAGATATGTGAGGAAGTAGAAGACAATTTTGCCCCAACCTTCAAACAAATTGGAATAAGAACGATAAATAATGATGATAAGCAGCACATGCCTAAATATATACTTCATTTATGATACAATATAGCTATTTGTGCAGTCAAGTTATAAAATTGCGTCATGTGTCACACACATAATATTTATCAGTGGGATTAGGTTCACAAAGTAGTTATCTATATTGCTGTTATAAATGTTATATCATCGCGATTTTTAGGGTCTGTCTGTATTAGTACCTACAAACTCAATCATTTAAAAAAAAATTAAACCATTTAAAAGGTTAAGCTAGTTGCATGTTCTCTAGTGTCAGTAGGTCTTTATGGAAAAGAACGTGCAAGGAACGCCACGGACACAATTTTCCATCAGAAAGGAGGTGATTGATTTTAGGATACCACTATGTAAACTACATAGATAAATAGGAATAAAATAGAGTAATTTCATGAAAATACTAACAGATTAATTTGAAGGCATGTGACATCCACCAAACCGCACTGGGCCCGCGTGATGAACTACGGCCCATTCCCTCTCACAGAGAGGGGAACTTTGTCCTAGCAGTGAGAAAATTAAAAAGGCTGATGATGATGATGATGAATTTCAAGAAAGGTACAGGCGTAGGTTTTTAGATAACCCTATTTTTAGGGTAGTCATGGCAGTTGTGTTTGATTTGACGTTTTGGCAGTTTTAAGAAGAGACGTCTATGAGCCTTCTTTGCTTTGACTGTAAATTTTCCTTTTTTCCTAATAATTATAGAATACATCTAGCGGCCGGATTCAGTTGTAAGAAATATTTACGTTTAAGTATTTAGCTAATTGGGTCTTGAACAAATGCATTGATTTTGAATGAGGCACAAATAAAATAATACTACAGTAAATGTGGGTAAACTTTTAACACATATATCAAACTTGTTCTTATTTTTGGTATAATTACGTAAAATGAGGGTGATTTGAAACAATACGAATAACTTGTTAGTTTGAGGTGGAGACAATAGTTGGTGAATTTTTGATACTAGCGTTTGGGTTGTTTTGTTTGAGGTGTTAGTTTTTATGAATATCGAAATACAAGCAAAAATAACGTGTAAAACCAGGGTAAAGAAACATAATTATGAAGGCTTGAATTGAATGGGCTTAATATTATATCAAATTTCTGATGAAACTGGATGATGTGTAGTGATTTTCAAACTTAATGTAAATGTAAAGTGTTTTATTGTGTTTGTTTTTAAAATATGTTTAATGTAGAACTTGAAGAGGAATAATTTAATAATGAAGATAATGCAATGATCTATTAAATTATTAAATAAAGTGCATGACTTCCTTGTCAAGTTGGTAAGCAAATTTATAACTTATTTCAAGTGTGTATTGTGTATGTAGCAAATATTTAATTTTGTGTTGAGGTCAAGTTTCAATCCTCTTTTCCTTGTGAAAATGAATACTTAATATATAACCTCAATAAAAGATAATCAGTAATATAATGAAAAATAAATTTAATATAAAAAATATATAATTATCATGACAGGCATATTTTATGTAAAAAACAATTTATCCTAGTATTTAAACCAAAGGTATAAATAATATTATTAGGTATTAATAAACGATACTTAAAAATGTTTAATTTTTATTTCATACCTATCTATAAGTTGCGCAACATTTTGCATTGTTTCTTATATATAATGAGTGTAGGATCCACATAAAAAAACAAAAAGTAATTTTGGTCTGCCTCACAACTCAGCTACGACTAGTTCAATGTCATTGACGAATTTGAGGAATACGTTTGAACAGGGTCGCGTACACCATTCGCTTGCAGGCGATTTTGAACATTAAGGTGTGACTGCAAATTTGACCCTCGACTTTACCTATGCATGGAAAAGAGCTGTATACAGTATGGGACGTGCTACGAGAAGACACAATGTCTAAACGCCGTTAGAGTAGGAAACCCGAAAAACACACCAATAAGACTGTGTATGAAGAAATAAGACTTATCAATACAGTTATATTGCACCATAGATTTATCAATGATCTATTCTTTGCCATCGACAGAGAGGAGTTTTTCCGGATTGGCTTTTATAATTTATTAATGATAATAACGACAAAAATGAACGGATTCTGCGAAATGTGAATTCCAAGGCTTGCTTAGTAAATTAATAACACACCGACACTTATTTGTGAATTTAATTAAGTGCATTGATTTGCATTATTATCCGCATTATTAAACATTATTGATTAAACCAATCAAGTTATAATACAATCTACATCTATTACGTGGTTAACACTTGTAAGTGCATTTCTTATCCCGTTATCCACGTCAAGTGAAATATTACATGCTTATGATAGGAATGGGTTTTCGCGAGCATCATCTGGTTTTACTTGACATCAAATACTGTCATCTACCCGTGCTGGGACGATAGCGTCTCAGAGATGATGATATACGTCATGAAAACAAAACAACCCAAACGCTTCTATCAAAATTCACCAACTATTGTCTCCACCTCTTGTGTTCTATAACAGCAAACCACTGTAGCGTAGAGAAATATGAAATATTTCAAATATATCGCAAATAACTGGAACTTGAGCTGGGGTCTTTATTCTTATATGACGAGTATAGATAGTTGTATTGAAGACGAAATATATAGCTAAAAACACTGTTTTGTGTGTTAAACTCTAAATTAGCCTAATTCTTGTTAATCTAAATTACTAAGGGTAACAAGTTTTGACAGTTTGACTGAGCTTGATTACTCCATGGAAAGCTAAAAGCACGAGTATAGCAGCGACATCAGTGACGGTGGTTGCAAAACCGCAGAGTTGAATAAACTCAAAATATTGTTCTTCCTACAAACTGAACAAACAAATTAACCACAACAAACCTTCCATTGATCCCTTTTAAGCCTTTAAAAAGCGTCGTGAAGAGTTGCCCGCAAAAAGAGCACGGATACCTAAGAAGATATTTAATAATGAGGGCGTTTTAACTGTGTCAGAAACTTTTTAAACTTCAAGGCTCATGGTAAATTACCGGCATGTTTTGAAAAATGTTCACTACAAAACAGATCGGACAGTTAAATACTAGTTATTTTTGTAAACATTTTTAGTTGTCAAATTTGTTCTAGAATAGGTCTCTGTTGACAGCGCAATTTTGAGCATCTTTAAAGGGTTCTAGTGCTTTTAAAAAGAAAACATAGGGCCACAGTACATATATTTCTTTTTTTTTAATATATATTTCAATTTATTAAATATCTTTATTATTGGTCCAATATTGGAGGAGAATATAGATAGGCGAGAGCCAAACCTCGAATTATGACTTTTTAGTTTTACTTAGGCAATTCACAAGACATCTGACTGTCTGTGACCGCATTTCCACTTAAATTTGAAGACAGTAGCTCCAACCGTTTGCTGTCAACCGTGTGTGACAGATGACGGACAGAAAACACGTGACAGCCATAGGGTTCTGTTTGGACCCTTCGGAACTCAAAAAATTGGACTTTGTCTCATAAGTCATATCTCTAAAAGTAATGAACATTATTGAATCTTATGCAGGACCTTTTTGTGCACTTTTTTTGCACGTGTTTAATTGTCTTTGTCAGCGGTGGGACCCCGTGCATTAACTATGTAAGTCCAGGTTTCCTAACGATGTTTTCCTTCACCGTGGCCTGTTGTGACAACATGCCATTCATCTTATTTAATCATAGAATATTTTATTTTATCAATAATTCTTACGTGGGTTTATATGTCCAGCTGGCTGCAAAAAAGTTGGGGATCCTTGCAAAGGTGAAAAGGTACTTCACGCCGGAACAGATGCTCAACTTGTATCAAGCGCAAGTTCGATCGTGCATGGAGTACTGTTCTCATATCTGGGACGGATCTACCATATACCAGCTTGATGCACTAGAGTCGATTGAAAAGCGGGCCATGAGGCACTGGTCAAGTCAAAGCTCCAGAGCCTTGAACATCGTCGTCGAGTAGCCAGCTTGTCAGTTTTTCATCGGTTACAAGTGTCCTTAGTAAATACTAGCTGTGCCCGCGGCTTCGCTCCCGTCATCTGCCTGCCAACCCTACCATACTTACCAGCCCAGCCTGCCTGCCTACTCCACATACTCAAAAATATACATACTACAATTAATACATACCAATTTTTTTTTTCTAGTCATTCTTTCGCGTAAAATCTTAACATCGCGATTCAGAAAATGACTTTAAATGCACAACACCATCTATCGAATAGCGAGTTCAACTGTCCGAGTAACTGAATTGCGTGAGCTGTGATAATTTTACTTCTTGAACACTTTAAATTCATCTAACTTTTGATAGGGTGAACCGATTGCGATGAAACAAAAACTAAGTAATTCTTCAAGATATGCACAATTTTTATGTATAAAAGTTATCTACATTGGTTTCGTACATTTCACGTGATGCGTTCACAAATAAACAGACAAACAGACAAAAATTCCAAAAATGCTAGAAATGGGTTCTGTTGGTTATCCTTTAACACCCTGACTATTTTTTTTGGATTTTTTTTCGATGTACAAAAAATATTTTTCTACAGATTTATTATATGTATTGATGATGATGATGATTTAAGTAAAGGATAAATACATTATTATGCGACCACGGTTAGGAATTCTGATGGAAATATTTTCTTCGTTCGATTCTTATTACATACGATTCAGTGTTAACTTTTATTTTGTTCCTGCCGCAAGTGAATCGTGAAGGTGTGTGGGTTCGATACTCAAATCAAGCAAAGTGGTTGATTTTATGCGGAATTTCAAACAAAACTGGTGAAGAAGTGACTACAAACTTCTTTGGAAAAGAATTGAGTCAAAAAGTTTTTATCTACCTCTGGCAACTAACCCAACTGACTCTTAAAATTGTCAATGTCTGAAGTTTCAAAAATGCATGCTGTCTTATTGTATCTCTAAGTCGTCTGTGCTTATCACAGAGAACTAGTGCTTATTATCAAGCACAGTAAAATAATAAAATTGTATTTAACTTAATTTAATTATTCAGAAAACAAAAATGGCACTAGCTATAATAACAAGGTGAATATTTTCGTTTTTTTAGGTTATAGCGTACCTACTTAATAGCGTCACAAGCGTGGTGGTAGGCCGATAGTAGATATCTTTGGGAGTCTATATCCAGCAGTGAACCGGACGTCTTTCGCCGGTACCTAATGAAGATAATTGATTACAAGTGAACACTGCCAAATAGTGGTAACTGCAGAGCGTGTGAAATTTCATGATACTGCCATTGAGGTAATAATCTACTACGCACTACATATTATCTAAATGGATACTGCAATGGAACAACCGGTTCAGTAGCCTGGCCCCGGGCCGGCTGGTGTAGCTTCGCTGACTGTTACTTTTTGTAAGATAATTCAACTAGCACGGAAGACGCAGCATTGGAAGGCCTCTCACAACCGATGTGGACCGATGACCCGGGAACCCGCTGGATGCGAGACGTACAGGGACCGGCCAGTGTTGCGGCGCCTCCAGGGGGCCTATGATCGCCATTGGTGGATTTATTTTGGTGGCTATCTCCCATCATAAAATTCTGGTTTCGTAACAGCGTCACGCCTTTATTGAGATGAAGGGTTAGGTAATTAGGTTTATGTATAATTTAGTTTGATGTACTTCCAGTTTTATGATCATATTTTCTAGAATAATTTAATTCCAGTGACGCACAATCAAGGCACAGCATACTCCTAATGCTGAACATAGCTGCCGTCATCGTTGTCATTAGTGTCCAAGTTCTACTTGTGCTAACAGCTCTCCGTAAGTAACGTGAAAAATATTTAATTTACATATTTTTTGCGCTTAAT